>OX375816.1:10966032-20966032 GCA_947359405.1 Antitype chi
GATTAAGAATAGGAACGACAAACTTTATTAGAAACAAATATCCATACGATTTGACAGTTGTTATGTCAAAACACGGTACAGTCGATCATACGCCCTCTTTCGTGATAAAAAGTTAGTTTTCCTCCCCATTAGCATACACAAAGCCGGTTTTTTTTATACATCAACATTGATTTTGCAAAACTGCGTTACTCGTGCTTGCCTACTTTTTTAACATCAATAAAATGTCAATTTGACTGGAAGATTGACGTCACTGGGATTCGTTTCATACTAAATCATGTTATATTTTTGACATGAACTACTTCTATCTCATTTTCTCCCACAGTTTGTGTCATGTTCTATCCTGTTGTCATTTTAGAAATAATATTTCATAGCTCTCGGCTGAAGAAGTGAAGAAAGGGATGTTGGTTGGTCGGCTGACATAGCTTTTATTTCAGTCAAGCCTTAAAAATCCAAAAAATTGGATTTCATAAATTCCTGTGTCAGTCAAAAGCTGAATACGACTCGATTTAGTTCAAGTTTTATAGTAAAATCAGTTCTGTTCGTCTCAGTTAAATACTTACCTCTAAACGTGAGTGATAAGTTTTAGATATTTTAGAAAGCTTATCGCTAGCCCAGTGTTTATAAAATAAAGAAGGTGTACGGCAATAATTAGTAGCTTAGATTAAAGAAGTAATTGTAAATCTTATATAATGCGCCAGCTGTGAAGGATACACCACATAGTCTGCATTTTATGATAGGTAAGTAAGTAGAACCTATACGTATCAATAGTAACGAGTTATCATATCTATCAAGATATCTGCCTGTAGCGCGCGGTATCAATTACAGGTCACGCTTTAGTGTTGTTTATTGCAACCATGATTTATTGTATTCTTTAATTGATTAAAACAGTCATTATAGATATCATAGGTGAAGGGAAAAACTAATTGGATTCTTGTTTTAATTTGAGTAGAAGTTTTTTTTTCTGATTTCCATCAGGCATGAGCAAGGTCAAGAGCAGGCCCATTCAGTACCTAATAAAAAATAAAAAAAGAAGTAATATTTAAACAAAATGTAATAATTTATGACAATAAATATAAATTCAGTCTAATGAATGAATATTTACGTATTAAAAGTTAACAGTTTAACTGTTCCATAGCAACAATAAACAATGATAACTTTATCTGTAATCTCTGATATTGTGACCTTTTATGGTTTTGAGTTTAATTTAATTATTTTTCATTTATTACTGTGAAGTTAAATGTTAAATTTTATTTATACATAACATACTTATTATGCTACAGAAAATTAAATATATATTATATTCAATAATCGGTTGTTCAATATTTGTCTGATTACAAAAATAATTACTCTAAAATAAAACTCTGTTGGTGACGCCTCTATTATTTTTTCAATATCTATCCTTGTCATATCTATTGTCACAATGAAATATATTTCTAGGTAAACAATTATAGGAAAATTATTTTTGAACATGTAAATAGGTAAAATGATTTAACTAAATTTATCCTTTTATGCTGATCCATATTATGGTCAACAACATAATATTAATGTATGCAAAAATGGATGGCAGCCAATGCATAACTTTACGTACCATGGGCCATTCTGGCAATATGCCTAAACATCCCATGTTATGTAAAGATTATAATGGTATATGCATGATCTATATTTTCCCAAATAGTAATGTGTTACAGTTAAAGCTGCTAAATTATAATAATTTTTTGCCAATATCTACTCTACGAAAAGTTGAATTCATGGATAACTAACTGGCTTTTGACTTAACTAACTAGCTAACTCCTGCATGGACGTCGATAATTTCCCCCCGGGAACATATTACCGGGATGAATAGTATCTTACTATAGAATGGGCTGCAGTGTTTTCTATGCATTTTACTACCATACTGCAATCGCCAACCCGCCTGCTAAGCGTGGCGATTATGGCAAAACCCCCCTTTTGGGGGAGGCCTGTGTCCAGCAGTGGACGTCTTTCGGCTGAAATGATGATAATTTCCCCCCGGGAACATATTACCGGGATGAATAGTATCTTACTATAGAATGGGCTGCAGTGTTTTCTATGCATTTTACTACCATACTGCAATCGCCAACCCGCCTGCTAAGCGTGGCGATTATGGCAAAACCCCCCTTTTGGGGGAGGCCTGTGTCCAGCAGTGGACGTCTTTCGGCTGAAATGATGATGAAATAGTATCCTATGTGTTAATCCAGGTTATAAACGTTCTGTATGCTAAATTTTATCGAGATTCGTTCAGCCGTTTTTGCGTGACTGAGTAACCCACATGCAGACTTTCATATTTATGATAATAGTAGGATTTTTTATACTTAATAAAATATTTGTACCTAGTCATAAAAATATTAAACTATGTACTTATCTATACATATTTTAAGTACTCTGCAGTGATAAAGATAAATAAGAAATCAGTCATACTATTGAACATTTTGCATGCTAAAGAAGGAATGGGAGGCTTTTCATATAAACATACTTATGTAATATTCAGTATTCCAATTCAGCTATAAAATGGAATATTACAATTACAGTCACGAATTGATGCAATTTAGTGCACATTTATACCTTTTATCTAGAGTTCTCTGATGCAACACGTATGTGATGAAAATCCCTTAAATTTACGGGACCCCCCCCCCCCATTTACTTCATTACATGTAATTGCAATAAAAAGGAAACTATCAATTTTAATATCCGCTCTCTCGCCGTTTTACAAAATATATACCTACACTGTAGAGTAAATAGGTACGCATTATGTTATGTTTCTATCGCCAGTTATACAGACCAACCTACTAATAATGTCTAGGTACTGTATGTGGGCGAGTCGTCCTGTTGCGTGAACGGGAACGTCACGAGAACCAAATAATACGTCATTGACTAGACTCGAACGTATTGAGTATTCGTAAAATACTCATCAGTCCCAGAATATCGGATCGTTAACGACTATTATGTAAATATGGTTGCTAGGCACGTAAGCGTGCAATATTTTCTTTAGCTCTCATATTTTCCAAAATATTTCTCATAGATAAGTATCAACCTATAACTGATGAAAAACTTTTGGCACGACTTTAAAACGTATGACTGTATCAGCCAACATTTTAACGCCTATAGATGTCAGAGTCAAGGACTTCAGTAGTTTCAATGCTGACTTGTACGTGTATAAAATAATTCTTCGTCGTAAACTTTAACTAGAGGGGTCATTTTGCTTAATACAGTAACAGTAGGAATGGCTTTCATTTTGACAGATCAACAACATTAATTGCGTTATTTACGTAGTTGGGGAGACTAATTTTTCGAACACTATGAAGCAACGAATCCTTATCTTACTAATATTATAAACGCGAAAGTTTGTATGTATGTATGTGTTTGTTACTCTTTCATGCAAAAACGGCTGAACGGATTTGGATGAAATTTCACACACAGATAGATTATAACCTAGATTAACACATAGGATACTTTTATCCCGGTAGTACGTTCCCGCGGGATAATTTCCGACATCTACGCGGGCGAAGCCGGAGGCGGAAGCTAGTTAGCAGTATCCTTAAGAAAAAAAAATATACGTGTCGACTTGAGAACCCTCTCCGTTTTTTCGTCGGTTAAAACATGATTCAGATGCTAATTGATAGTGTGTTGTTACGTAATTACGATGCATGCCATCTACGAGTATTCCTATTTCTATACGAGACGTCTAATCTAGCATGAAAATGTAGGATTAAACTGGAGATCGCTCCGTGTACAAATTAGATCAGGTTATTATTACTACGCAAAGTGCTTATGCCGGAGGTAACAGGAAATATCGAGGTCTGAAGGGCAACAATCAGCATTTCAAGTCGGTATGTCGCCTTCAATTTAAAAATATCAGACAGTCCGTGAAAGAAATTCGTTTCCACAACAACTAGGTATTTGGTACCTAATCGTAACGACACGACTAGGTAGCTAAAGCTATGTATAAATAACAAGCACTAAAATATTTACGCTGGAACGAGGAATGAATTCGAAGAATGATATCGGTTTGTTTAAAAGGTGATACCGAACAATCTACGTGTATACCAATGTAAGTAGGTAGGTATTAGTTTAAATTCGTAACGTTGTCCCTCAGCAATCTAACAGAATAGTCTATATTGATGAGGAGCACATCGGTCAACGAAGTGAGAGCCGCGCGGATCGATCTGGTTCTAAAGGGCAAAAATACATTGCCGCAGTTATACGTTCTTGGAGCAACAATTCTTCCGTGGCTCACAAAATATGCTGAGCTGTCTATGAATACCCAAGATACAGAGGCATTCTTAATCAGAAATATTCATGTCATGTCTTATTGTATTCAGAAGACTTATTTATTACTGATACCAGCATTGAATTGATTAAATGTGAAACTTAGATGGTATTTGCCAATTTCTTGGTGTCATATTCAACCCCGACTAGTCTGACTGAAAGCCAACACTTTTACATAATAAAGTAGAAAGGTTAACCAAACCCTATCCGAAACAGTAAAAAGTATGAAACTCCACATATCTACAATTGAACATTTATACTCCCAACAATAACACAGTATTATGTATTTCATAAACGTACGAACGTAACGTGAAAAATTATCGCGCAATGGGTACACAAGCCGTCAAAAGAAAAATGTATATATGTGTAAAAAAACATAAAACAGTTGAATATCACCTTGAGTAACGATCGGCGGCGCCTCGGAACGATCGCCCACCCACTGCAAATAGATTTTACAATCAACCTATTGACACAAATAAGTGTCCTCTCCAGTTCAGGCGAACTGAGACATTTACCTTTTTTTTAAACCAAATGATTCATTTTTCAATTAAATGTGTAAATGAAACAAACCTAAATGAATCAGAAATATGCTTTGAAAAGACGTAAAATCTACGAATAACACGTCTTCGCCGGCTTCGAAATAGATATTGTTATGATTTAGCAAACAACTGAGAATAATTTGAGAGTTCTTGGCGCGTTTGTTATTCCGCCCTTCGAGAATTTAAATATCAAGGATGGGCTCTAGAGTAAAATCCGAATTGTTAGCGATCTGACTTCAGGCTGGATAGTAATGTCAAGAGATATTATGAATCAAAACACAATGTTTTGCAACTAGACTACCTACTCGAATACACATGGGTGAATACGCGGTTAGTCATAGCATAGTCTGCCTACATAAAAGTGAAGGGTTTCGGCACAGGTAATTTTGCAACGCATGTGTAGGTGAACGACATTAATTACGTGCACATACATTAATTCACAAATTAACATATTTGCTGTTTCTGATATCGGTTTGTTTGTTATGAAGATAACAATTGATATCATGACGTACGTTATTCTATATGATTCGCAGAATTCACCGAACTTGATTCAGATGTCACAATTATTATAAATTCAACATTATTTTTAAGATTCACAAATCTGTTTTAAGGACTTTGTCATATTCTCTTTCAGTTTCCCTGAAATTCCGTTTGCCAAATCATGACACAAAGCATAATGTTGTCCTAGTGATAACGGCCGCGTCTTATGAGTTGTAGGTCGTTCGTTCGAACCCAGCCAGGCGCATTACTTTGTGTAAATAATTTCATCATCACTGCTCTCAAACGGTGAAGGAAAACATTGTGAGGACCCCGGTATGTCCTAGAACCAAAAATTCAAAGACATGTGACATCTACCAACCCGCACTAGGCCCGCGTGGTGGATTACGGCCCACTCCCTCTCACGGAGAGGAGGCCTGTGTCCCAGCAGTGGGAACGTTATAGGCTGACTATGTATGTATGTATATTTGGGTTTATTATATAATATATGTGGTGCACCACAGGCGGCAGTCAAGCCTGCAACTTCTTTTCAGACTGGTTGTTTCGTTACGATAGAAGAGAAGGCCGAAAATTGTGCCTCTGAATTCCCATATTTAAGAGAGTCTAACAGTGGGTAAACATTGGACTAACAAAGTAATAAACCGCCAACAGCTGTACCACCGCCACCCACGCTTACATCTAAATCAAACCAACAACAGTTTGTCTTAGGTTTTTACATTTAAAACTATTTGGGCCCCTGAATACATTATCCTGAACCAACGCACTCCGTACAATTTGTTTAATGTTTGTAATTTATTCAAGACAGTAATGAATGGGTTTCTCAGTCGACAGACACCCATGTTTATTAGATAGATTCGCGACCTTCGGCAATTTCTGTAGTGTTGAAAGTTTCAGCCACAGTTAGTCAGTGGCGTCGATCGCTATGAATCAGTCTACTAGAGTGTTCACGAGCCCGCTTGCCTGAAATAGTGCAGTGTAGCAATTAGTGCAGTGCCGGTGTTACGTCTCGGAACTTGGCACCTCAACATAAATATTAATTTTAGTTTTGTCTTCAACTCAGAAGTGTGAACCGCCAATGTTGTTGGAAGGCGGAAAATACTATGCTAAACTTTTTGTGTACATCATAACAACTTTTTGCTTTCAAGTTTTTTTAGTGATTCCTCTCTGTGACAAAGTCGAGAGTTCAGTTCTGTTCAGTTCTTCCAAGTGTTTCGATGTGTAGTGTATACTGAGTCTCATCTTTAAAATTTTCAATTTTCATCGTAAGTACCCAATTAGTTACGAGTAATGCTATATTTAGCATTTGCGTTTGTTTACTAAATCAGAATAGCACCAAGGGACTGTTCACGTTTATCTGAAGTATGTACCTAATAATAGTGTTTAGTATCTAATTTGATTACACTCAATAGGGTATTTTACTCTATATGAGAAAAAATCTAAAAATATATTATTGAGATAGCTTAGGCAAAATGCAGTCGGAAAATGTTCGTTTTAGCAGTTTTAGTTCATGAAATAACAAATTACAATTTTAAGATTACAGTTTTTGAAGACCATTCAATAGTAGCCCGCCATGTTATTATGTCATACGGCATTTCAACTGAGCAACTTTTTACTTTCATTTTCCTAACCATAGTAATTTTTATTTAAATAATATTTTGCATTCAGGAACAGCAAACCAACCAGCACATCATTTTTTTATTATAATCAATGTATCTTATAAAATATCAGCGCATTTGTTTATATAGCAAACTGACGTCATATCCACAGAGCAATGGAGTCCACTGCTTCCCGCATTTTCATCAAATTACGTGCGAAATTTGAAAATGTAAAATTTAAATGCATTTTTATGGCAATAATCGATTAAATAAAAATGTTGTGTTTTTTTAGTTGTTTATTAGCACTCTAGAATCGAAGTAAGACACTTTTCAAAAATGGGTGTAATACCTATTGAAACAACAATAATTACATTCAAAACTCTTTACTTTGTTACGCCTTACATACACCTAATTATTTTTTAGACAGAGGTCTATTACTGTAAATTTATGCACACGATATTACTTAATGAGATCGTTACACTCTGATAATCTTAGCGAAATAATATAATTATTTGGTTTACGTTCTCTTTCAAGGTCAATTTTATACATGGTATATCATATACTAAACCCTTAACTCAACGAAATCTATAATTATAAGTATGTCAACCGGTAGACGAGCAGACTTTCTCAAAATCCAACAGACTGTTAGGCATTATTGCCGCACTCAGGTCCGAGTGCTGTAAGGCATCCTCCTGACCATTCCTCGTAACTACTATCCACCCTCTTGTCAAATAATAATCTCCAATCGCTTCTGAAATATAGGAAGGAAGACAAAACCTGAAACACCTATTGGCTTTTGCTACGGGTCAGGCGGCTTAAATCATTCCACAAACTACAAAAACTTGTGATTCTACTGAAATATTTCCTATAAGTACCTAAATATAATTGAAACTATACAATAATCCGTAAACCTATTAGTGCGTTAAGACTTATTTACATATTGTAAAATGTTATTCGATCCTAAAGAGGACCATAACAAAAAACAAACATCAAACATGACACATAAATAGATATGATTTTAAAACTGGTTTTCTTAAGAATATAAAATAATGCAAAAGTAACTGTTCATTATTCTGGAAAAGCGCAAACAATCACGACGTTCATATTCACAAATGTCATCGTTCCTCAACTTCTTTCATTAGCTTTCCATTGCACCGACTAGGAGAAAAATACAGTTTAGCAGAATATGAAGACTACCTTTGTTGGTAAATAATACCCAGAGAGACTACAAAGACACAAAATTCACATGAAAAAAGTAGGTTAATTACTTGCAACACGTAGTCAGTTTCTAATGAAACAGCAAGATGTCTCTAACGCGGGTGGTTCATATCATTGATGTATCAATAACGCCTTTGTTGATATATCGCATGATGTTTAAATTCCAATTTATCTGTACAAATATAATGTTGTCTTCATTTTCTGTATTTATCTCTTACGATTTCGGCGACTATGTCTCTGGGTATCATGGTCGCGCTCGCAGTCTTCGTAAGCGCCGCTTTGGCACTTCTACCGGGGCGTCTGCTAAAGTACACATAAACGTTGTACACCAGCTGCCTGGTATCTGCTGGCAGCTCTATGCGACTCTCTTCCCCACAGTCTGCCACCCTGCCGTTGTATAATCTTCGCCAACTAAACATTGTCCATGCGGTCATTGCCTTGTCTCCGTATTGTGCCGTTTTGACAGTCAATTTCTAATTCGCTCCACAAATACACTAGGCAATTTTGGTTTCACTCTAGACTCCACTAGCAAGAACGGAAAATTATATAAAGCTTAATAGTGAAGTTGGATATAGTAAAACTTTGATTATCCACCAGTACCTACGTATGATTCCGGAGAATTAAACAATGATAAAATATTTAACGTTGCTTGAACAGAATTAATAGCGGGTTATCACGAAAATATGCGTTCAATCGCAAAGACGCTCGCACACTGGTTGCTACAAAGCCTCAGAAGACCACATTTGCAAACAAGTCACATGGTCGTGACATCCGCTGTGTTACAAACGTGATCACAATGCTATAGGAATTGAAGATACAGCGCAAGTAGACCAAGATGAGCCGACTTTGTATGCGTGCTAGCATTCCTATTCACAACCTTGGTCAGAGATAGCATTATGTCCGTTATATTATTAAAAAATATATTGCTTCTTACAAATATGGACATCGCCATTTTCAAATACACCGTTGTTTAATATTTGGGTATGAATAGAAACGTTACTAATTCGTATTTAGGGTTTACAGATACTGTATTGATTTTATATGCATGTGTTGATGATATTGGTTAAAGAGTGAAATACCTTAGTACCTGATAGGCCATGTTTTGATTTTGTTACTTCTTTTATGTCAAAATGGCTTCAAAGTCACCCGTCAAACCCGATCCAATATGGCTCACCTTGAAGTTATAAACGTCCAAGTCTTTTTTTGCTTTTTAAATTAAAAAAATAATTAACGTCGGTATAGCTATAGTTGCTATGTTAATAGTACGTTGCTAGTAAGATATTTACCTACCTACTTCGTTTCAAATTCGCTGTTTTTCATGTCTAGATGTCTTCTGTTATTTCTTGAGAAGGTCAAAGGGGCAAAGGAAAATCTCCATTGTGAATTAGTGAACAATATGGTAATTAAGGGTCGCTCGTCCAGTTATTTGTGGTTAGTAGGTAGGTGCCATTTTGGTTCAAACAGTGTTTCAGCTAAATATTGACCTCCTGTATTTAATTCCTGTATGTTTAAATATTTCACACGGCTCTTATTATCATGCGTTTAGTTGTCCCGGATTTGTCTCTGTTTAAGAATTGATTTTATATAATTTTACTAACTAATATAAATAATTTATGGAATGTTGTGATGAATTCTGAAATGAAATGATTAATAATATTGCCTAGCCCCCGGGTAAGGGTATTTTCAAATATGAACATAAAGTTTCCCTTGAGTAATTGCTTAAAAACACAGTCTGTTTTCAATAGTGTTTTAGGATACCAATAAGCCCTGTAACAAAATGTTTCAAATTAATTTGTCTTGTTTGTTGTAATTGCTGGCTAAAATTGTTTTGGTTATAGACTACTGAAACAGGGATCTTTATGATAAGTTATTTGTTTGGTTTATTAACTGAGCCAACATATATTTTTCCGGGCATTGAAGAAGGCGTACCACAGAGATCAGTTTTAGGACCAATATTATAATATTGCGCTGACCTCTCAGCACCACGGGCATTACAGGAATTACATACGAGTAACATGTAGATATTTTGCATGAACCGATACTAAAAAGTGTAAGCGCAATAAGGAATCGCCATAGAGTTTCCCACGCAAATTGTACCAATATGGTAAAAGTGAATCAAATATCGCAACCAAAAGAGACATTAATATTTTGTAAAATCTAGTATCGTAAAAAAATCTAATCAATCCACGGATTGTTCCATGGTATCAAATTGGATACATTACTTTTTCCGCTGTAAGAACCTCTCCATAGAAGTATTCGAAAAGTAACCGAACGGAAACTTTTCACAAACTTACTCCTGCCAATCGAACCGATTTTTGATTCAACAATGTTCTGGACTTGTAGTGTATAGAGCTTCTTCTGTGTGATGTATTGTTAAAATAATATTTCTATGGACTTTCTATGATCTTAAATGCCGTGCGCGGAATTTGGCTCGCACTGATGGTGTATGATGATGACCTCGTCGATTTCTCTACATGTCATTGAGATTCAGCGATCGCAAAAATATCCACTCCTGTCTTCAGTATCATTGTTGTTTGCGCACATAAAAAAACTACAAGTAGTGGTTTATTGGAACTGATTGTTCATTGTGCACTATTAACGTCAATTTTTATTTATTTGTTTGCGTTGTGTAAGTACTTAAACAGGAGTATTTAAACTGGCGCAAAATAGATTACATCAAACGCTACGCCAGAACACAGCTATCTTGTTATATCTGTAGAATTTCTGTTCAAGTTGTTGCAGAGTTCAACCTCTCCCAAAATTAAGGTTATTGTGTTGTGAACTATGCTGGAGTAGATACCTAAGTGTCAAGTAACGGTACTCAGATTGAATAGGACGGTACTGTTGGCGGAAATTATTGCCGAATAGACAATGATCGTGCTGGCAATTTTACGGTTGCTGGTGCCGGAACAATGTCAGTGTCCTCTGCATTGCTTTTTACAGGTTCTAAGTTACGACAGGCGTTTAGTAGTGTTTGTTTTTCAATTCTCACATAAACAGATATGATTTATTATACAAATTCGTATTTATTTGCACAATAAACGGTAGGTATTGATTTGTAACTTGACGCGAGGAATGTCCTCTTCAAACGATATGGCGCTAACTAGTTGGTCATAGATACATTGTGTAACACAGTAACTGCATCAGAGTAGGTAAACATCTACAAATAGGGTTAGTAGGGTTTCCTCTAGAATGTCTAGAGTTGAATGACACATAAATATGATGTGTAACTCTTTGAATATGATAAAAAGCCTACGTTTGATGTGGATGTTTCTATTGAACAAAGGCATGATTTGATTGCGTTTGTAGTGATTTCATGGTATAATTTCAATTATTTGATAGATTTTATGACGAGGTGCTGCGAATTTCATTGTTACATGGAACGTTTTATAACCGTAAACAATCAAAAATCGTCTGCAAAATGACTTGGGTTTGTCTTCTTAACTTTTCCTTGTTCGTATTGCAATCCTATTCACTTCCTAGTTTTATTGTTTATCTTTTGTTGGTTGCTTTGTTCTACTGCTTTCTGGCTTTGATTGAAATCCTACTAATCCTACTAATATTATAAATGTGAAAGTTTGTATGTTTGGATATTTAGATATTTGGATGTTTGTTACTCAATCACGCAGAAAGAGCTGAACGGATCTGGACGAAATTTAGCACTCATACAGTTTATAATCTGGATTAACATATAGGATACTTTTTTTACCCCGGTACTACGTTCCCGTGGGATAATTTTCGACAACCACGTGTGCGAAGCCGCTGGCAAAAGCTAGAATGATTATAATTTTGTATATCTTAAGAAAGAATCAACCTACAAACTTACCCGCTAATTCAATGTTTAAACAGTAGTGAAAGCTATGCAAAATGTCAACATTGACAGTCGCTTTCAACACGCTAGCGGCAGCTTTGGTAAAATTGATTTTAAAATTTGAAGCACTCAACGAATAAAAATAGATATCTATCGATCTTCCAAAGCAATGCTGTATCAGGTGTGTAATTTCCCGCGCAGGTTGCCTCGTCTACAGACCGAAATTCTTAGTAGGTACAAATATCATTAGTAAGTACCTATTCGGTGTTTGGATCTTTGACAGTCGTTACGGGTCGTCAGAAGCCCGAATGTCTGGCGAACCCACCAATATAGATGGACAATATATGTGGGCAAACCAGTCTTATCAAACGATATCGTATTACCCAGTAACAGACTTATGGAGGTCAGATAGGCAGTCGGCCAATGTAAAATACTGGTATTCAGCTGCATCCGGTTAGACTGGAAGCCGACACCAATATAGGCAAACGCTAGGCAAAGTGAATGAGGTACCTTCTGTATACGGGCTGATTTTTTAGTCACCGTCCAAATTTTTCAGGGTGATAGTACCCGTTAAATTGAACAACTTTCTCCAAGGAACATGGGTCGAAATATGAAAAAAAAAATCGGACCTCCCATACAAAATCGACCAGCTAACTATTGATTTTGCATGGGAGGTCGATTTTTTTTTTCATATTTCGACCCATGTTCCTTGGAGAAAGTTGTTCAATTTCACGGGTACTATGACCCTGAAAAATTTGGACGGTGACTAAAAAATCAGCCCGTAGATTTAAATTGTCAAAAAATCTACTGTAGCGCGTGAATCCGCCTGATATTGCCTTATAGCCCAAGAGCCCACGACGGCCAGACCTTCGTTATTTAATAAAAGCTGAAAGTTCTTCTGTGCATGTCCCCTATACAGGTAAGAACGACCAGGGACTATAGAGTTTGGGTTGTGGTTACTTGGGCAGGGAGCAGGTAGTAAAGGTGTATAAAATAATACCTTAAATTCGTTAAAGTATAAAGCTCAATTTTATTTTATTAGGGATAACTTTAGAAATCTCGTCATCCATTGCCGGACACTTATGACAGTTGCTACCCCTTGCCAGACACCTCTGAACTTTGATAAATTACAATTATACTTTCGTTATAGTATAAAAGCTAAATTTTATATATGTTACTTGGGGACCTATAAAAAGATGTTACCTCAATAGCCGGACAGTTTTCATGGTTTTTACACCTTGCCAGACACATTGAAAGTTCGCTGTAGGTGCGAGCGCGAGTGCTTAGTCGATTGCGATCTTTAAAGATATCCAATAAGAAAATTATTTTATTACGTCCATAGCCATGTTATATAAAGTAAAAAAATATATTTTATTATTATAAAATACAAAAAAAAAAGTATTAGTACCTACATGTAAAACAAATATTTAATCGTTTTAATAACTTTCATCGTTGTCGTCGATATGTTCATTTTCTTCGTCACTACTCGTCCAGTCGATGTCATGATCGTCGTCAATATCGCCTTCTTCAATAATTTAAGGTATGTGGACCTAACCAAAATACATGCAGAGTTGGGACTGTTAATTTGTCAGAGCTCACCTGGATTTCATGCCATCACAGGTTGTGATTTTAATCCTGTGCTCTTCAGAAAAGGAAAATTAAAACCATACAAGATATTAAAAAAAGATCCAGAGTACCAGGCAGCTTTCAAGAATTTCGGCAACAACGAATTAATTGAAAATTTAAATCATCAACAAAACATCTTTAATATTATTCAGAGATTTATATGCAATGTCTACAATGTCCCTAATGTAATTGATGTTGATGCCGCTAGACTTCAAATATTCATCGACTCGTACACAGTCTCTGATGTAAACGAAGCTTTTGACCGAAAGAAGTTGCGAAATTTTAACGCTAGCAACCTACCACCTTGCAAAAGCGAGCTACTGCAGCAATTTCTGCGAGCAAATTATATATGTACCATTTGGAATAATGCTCATCTGAAAAATCCAACCACATATCAACCAGACAAAAACGGCTGGGTATTAAAAGATGACAAATACCAGTTCAAATGGTTTGAAGGGGATCAACTACCGAGTTATGTTAGTGATTCGCTCAAAATTCAATCAGGTATGTAATTATTATGACAAATTATTGTACATAATTTTTTAATTATACATAATTGTATAAACTTGTTTATTTTATTTTTTCAGAAACTGACGAAGAAGGCGATATTGACGACGATCATGACATCGACTGGACGAGTAGTGACGAAGAAAATGAACATATCGACGACAACGATGAAAGTTATTAAAACGATTAAATATTTGTTTTACATGTAGGTACTAATACTTTTTTTTGTATTTTATAATAATAAAATAACATTTTTTACTTTATATAACATGGCTATGAACGTAATAAAATAATTTTCTTATTGGATATCTTTAAAGATCGCAATCGACTAAGCACTCGCGCTCGCACCTACAGCGAACTTTCAATGTGTCTGGCATGGTGTAAAAACCATGAAAACTGTCCGGCTATTGAGGTAACATCTTTTTATAGGTCCCCAAGTAACATATATAAAATTTAGCTTTTATACTATAACGAAAGTATAATTGTAATTTATCAAAGTTCAGGGGTGTCTGGCAAGGGGTAGCAACTGTCATAAGTGTCCGGCAATGGATGACGAGATTTCTAAAGTTATCCCTAATAAAATAAAAAAAAATTGAGCTTTATACTTTAACGAATTTAAGGTACTATTTTATACATCTTTACTACCTGTTACCTGCCCAAGTAACCACAACCCAAACTCTATAGTCCCTGGTCGTTCTTACCTGTATAGGGGACATGCACAGAAGAACTTTCAGCTTTTATTAAATAACGAAGGTCTGGCCGTCGTGGGCTCTTGCTCTATTAGTCCGAACTAAAACATGATTGTAGCAACGATCAAATCAAATAAAGCGTTACTATGCTATTACTAAGCTGGAACCGAATAAATACACGATGTGGTTTTCCTGTTGCCAATTATTGGTAGTAACCTATCGCTGACGCTTTTTACCTATAACCGCAAAATACATTTTACGGAAAATGCATAAATATATTTCATCTGATTAAAAATAGTTTATCTGCTATTTACATTTTTGTTGTTTATTAATATAAATACATTCACACGCTGAACTATCATTTTCTGGCTGATAATGATTATTATAACGAGGGTTATCTGAAACCTCTGTCTCGGATCCGTCCAGTCATTGGCATGCAGTGACTCAGCGTCTGAGTCAGGAAGGATAACATTTTTTACTTCCAATCACCTGATACAGAGGTTTCATCATATCCTCCGTTCTAAAATTTGTACAGTTTTGAATTCTGTTACCTATTACAACTTTTTAATCTAACTCTGTCGAAATGGAACCTTGGAGATTTGTCAGCACTCCCTTTCTTTCTATCAAAGTCAATTCACGAAATATGTAATAGTCCCATCTTTGTATAAGTGTCAGATTTCGCAATCGCCCTGTTTTTATTATTCCATGAGCCCTATCTTCATTGCTCCCAACCGTGTTTTGTAAGTATCCATTTCTTTTCCCTTTTTTTATAGATTGCAGAAGTCTCCTGCTACAAAGCCACACACTACTGTTTCGTAAGAAAACGTGTGCGAAGTGCCCTAATTTACGAAATGTAAACAAATCTGTTCCAAATAAAACACATAATATAAAACAACGAGCACATTGTTGCAGATGCTTCAGCTATAAATAAATGGTGCAGACGGCAGACGCATGCAGCTCTCAAATGTTTCGACGTTCGAAAGCCATATGTTCCAAATTTGAACGCTTACAATGAGCTCTCCAGCTTTGCACCTGCGTCCGTCCCAGTCCCACTCGCACGTGCTTATTCCAGCTGTTGTTACGGCGAACGTTCCCGACACAAAGATGAGCCCAAGATTTACATTATTTCATTCAAATATAAAACATTCACACATCCACTTGCCAAAATTTTGCATGACATAACTTCTAGTCGCTTAGAATATTGATTCGACAAGGATACGATCTTGAAACTTTTATTGACCTGATGGAACGAATTATGGAATTATCGAGTACGAATTAAAGACTGGCGATTCGTGATGATCTCACTGGTCGTCAATCTCGACAATGCAAAGGACCGGTCGTCAGCGGGGCGAGGTATGGGACGGGACGGGGACTCCGCTGCAGGGTTTTGTGCGATTCACGGCGCACGCGGTACGACCCACAGTCACTAGTCAGTGCGACAGTTGGTCGCACAATGCGCGGCGCGCGCGCCTCTTTTCCAAATTCCTTCTACATTCCTAAATTATTTACTAGTCAAAATGAAGTTCAGTGTGTACGTTTATAAACGGAGGTGTTTGTGCAAATTCGGAAAAAGTGGATTAGTTCTCTAATCGTTACTCGCTACGGTCCAAAGAACAATGCTGTGGGAAAAAATAACGTTCAGCTGGCATCGGCAGTCGTTCCCAGCTACCTACCTTACCTCGCTCCCCGCGCCGGCCGGGTACCGGGTTCAATGCGCCTCTCTGCGTTTATTCATCGTTTGTGGGAAAAGTTGACCCCCGTTTTTAAAAATTATTGTTAACGAATTCACACGACTCGTATTGTAGTCACTACCGCATCTTACATGATCGAATTGAAAGTTCACAACATGCGAATTGTAAATGCAACAGGTATTTAATTAATGCCTACTTAAATAAAACAAATTTTGTGTGAAGTGATTAATGAGGCACCAGCGTAAATACCGAATGTTTTAATGCGCCAAGCGACAAGGTTGCAGCATTCCGCAGATCTAAACTATTTATTCTGGGCTTTGCCATGTTTGTTGAGTTTCAACTTCGTCGAAATTATTATCTTACTGTGCTGCGGATAGAGCATTTATCAGAGGAGGACAATACTCTTACATTAGGCAACGTGTGTAATGTTAGTGAATGAAATGTTGAAATAGCCGTTGAATATTAGTTTGCGGATACGCTCGCCGTAATGTGAATAGTGACGACATCGAGTGATGTGGATGTAGTATAACTAGTGGATTGTGTTCTGAGTGAAGTCCGTTTTGAAGATACACCTCTGTGGGAGCTTGCCGTACGATGGGGAACCAAGGATCTTCACCACACGAGCCATTCGACCGGGCGGCTCAGGCGGCTGCCAATGCCGACCTCAAAATGGTATTCATTTCATTAAGCTTCATTTACAATTCATTATTCAACTTGAGTCATTGAATACATACTAAACTATATATACGATAGTTGTGCTATGGCCAACGTTTATTGTTCTGGCAGTTCCTACCTGACGTACATTATGCTCTACAGATAATAACGAGTAACCTGCGCCTGCGTGCTTACCGTGCGTAGCTTCAAGTCTTTGTACTTTGCTATCTAGGTACAGTAGTACTACACCTTAGTTCGTTGGCTCTGTAGGTCACACTAAACGGAATTGGCGAAATAACGTCATCCTCGCATATAAATAGGTGTAAGATACTAATAATTCATGCCTATCAACGTCAGTGTTTTTTTTTTTGTTCCTATAATACTTACGAGCTCTCAGTTTTTGTAGCTAGGTGGTTAATAGATATAAACACAATGTCTGTTTACAATATGCTTTTCGGTATTTAATTAGTTATTATATTGAACATTGTAATGTTTGTTACCTGTTTAAATAGCTGCTTTATCTTATCAAAAATTGTTTTAGTGGTACCTACTTGGTTTGTTTTTGTAAAAAGTAGAAAGATATTAAAAAAAAAATGGATTTCTATTCACGGGTTACCCTGAATAGGTAACAATATGTTAGGTACTAGTTTTCAAAGTTAGTAACTATCTTCTACTTTTTAATAATTTGTTGCAAAGAAAAACAAGTTAGCATTGGTAAGTTTTCATTCATAATTCTCTTCTGCAACTCTACATAGATAGGGTAACCTACTTTTGTCGCTGACTGTACATAATATCTATTACTAGAATTTCATACATAAATTTGTATGAAATGTATACCTATACAATAAATTTACAACGGAAAATGCTGCTTTGGGTGCATATTTTTTAAAACCAAATGCCACGATGCTCTTGCCATACAATTTTGAACTTTATTTCCAAGGCTCAAAGTTCAAAATGTCTTAAATCATTAAATTAAAGTCCAGATGACAGATTGACGAGTGTTAGTGGGTTTTAAGCACATACTTATACCTAATGAATATAATGGATTCATTATTGAGTGCACATCTGGCTTCGTAAGTGTGTCATTGTCATTAGTAGGTAAATATGCCTGGGAATTTTACAATCTTGAATGAGCATTATGTTATTGTGTGATTATTTTAATATGATTTTAGTTAAAATATCAAATTAACAATTTGACAAAAGAAAAACAAATATTGTTGAAATAAAAACCATCATCTTTTTTATATTTTAGAAAGATTTATAATTTTTAGCATGCAAAATTTAAGCAAATTCAATAATAAATGAGCTAGTTCAAATCATATCCAGAAACGTTACAATTTGTTTATTTTGTCATCTGGTTTAAGGTAAATAGAAACTTAAATATCTTAGAAAACAACACAACAATATGAGGTATACCCGTATACAATACACAACGCAATAATAAAAAAATGGATAACCAGTTTGTGTTGACCCCAGAAAGGGGAAAATTACTTACCTATGCGTCCTTAACCCTTAAACCCTACCCATTCCTGGAGAAACACTATTACTACCCAGGGGTTTTAAGGACCCCAATACATAAAAATTTATGCTCACAAAATAAAACTACAATTCAATTACAATTACTGTTTAATATTATGAACGCTTATTTAACAATACAAAAAAAAATTAATTGTTTTTGGTAACACATTCTTGGCACATAGCCTCAGTATG
Source organism: Antitype chi (assembly GCA_947359405.1). Lineage (NCBI taxonomy): Eukaryota > Metazoa > Arthropoda > Insecta > Lepidoptera > Noctuidae > Antitype > Antitype chi. The sequence goes on from OX375816.1 coordinate 10,984,855, forward strand.
TTCACCGCAAAGAGGTTTTCGGCACATGCCACAGGTGACCTTGGTTTTCCGGTCCTTACCCCTTGGGCACATGGCAAATCTTTTCTTAGCAGTGGGAACAGAACTTGGTTCTTGCAATGGCCGCTTCTTTTGCAAGATTCCACCTAAGAGAACTTGAAGATTCATAGGCAAAGAGGGCCATGTAAAGCGTTCTTCCATTTGAGGGGTGATCAGATCTAAGGCAAGTTTTTTCAAGAAATGACGTCTTTTTGTAGCTCTTTTCGTGGTCATTTTTAGCAAGACATATGAATTAACACCTACTATATTCAGAAGGCCATAAAAAATTGCCATTGGCCACCTTTTTGATCTCCTAGACACGCTGTAAAAAAACTGAAACAATAACATAAAACACAATATTGAATGAACTGTAAAAACGAAACAACAAAATTGCTTGATTTGTCTATATAATTGTTTCTAAAGAATGAAATACCACTGTTATTGTAATAACTACATCAAAATATGAAACTTACCCTTTATAATATTATATAAAAATAACAGCATTCACCAATATATCGACGAAATGAAATGACAATATATTGCGTTATTACTACCCTGGGGTCTGACAAACCCATAAATTCCAATAAATCCGTCAAAACAGTGAAAGCGCTGACGCTCGACTAATTACAAGATGGCCGCCGACGTCACTAGAGATTAGACTCGAGTGACATAAAAGTGCGTTCAATTATTGCAAAAATATTTAGAAATATTCATCCTCTGGGGTTTGCTGGACCCCCGGGTAGGGTTTAAGGGTTAAATAAACAACTCTACTTATCTCATTTGTTTTGCACAAAATGATAAATAAAATTTGAATTGCAAAATGTTGTTTTCCCTAAATCATTACCGTTTACCTTAAAAAAATGCAGTAGGTACCTAGAGGTGTATTATCAGCAGAAGTTGAAATTGTTATGTATTATATTTTTTGCCAGCCAACATGTATAAAATACATTACTAAGCGTTAATTATAATTTTGATAACATTATAATCAGAGATCGGATATTCGGTTGGCTAACATGGAATGCGCTTTTGTATCAAAAAAGTCTTAATTGTAAGTAATTTGTTTATTTTTTGTTTTTACTAATACAAACCTCCCCTCCTCCAGTACATACACATATTTGTATCGGGTTAAACATTATTTTTAAATTAATACACATCTGAATAGTTATTCAATCTAGAATCCCGGGGTTTTTAATAAATAGGTATTACAAATAATTTATAAAGCCGCTTCCATACTTTCATAGCTAAAAATTATCTTTAGGTAAATATGCATCCGAATATCCGATCTCTGATTATAATAAATAAATAGTAGTGGTAATCAAAATTTTCATCAGTCTTTTTATATTTAACTGTATTAGTGAATCTGAGGTTAATTTACTGATTGAGTGATGTGATCACAGATAAATAATATTACAATAACGAATTTAGATAAATAGAATATACCTATGCGTATTTACATAAAAGGGAAAACCATTGAATCACTGGATTAGCATAAATTAAATGATAATACATAGAATTGATACAATTGTTCTCATTCCCGCCAAAACATGTGACATTAGCATATTAGGGGTGGACAGTTTCGTTAGAGCCTTCCCACACAAAATTGCCACAAGTTCTATCTACAAATTAGGCAAAACTGGTAAAACCCCGAAGCCGAAACCATGTCTTATTTAGAGGATAAAAACTACAATAGAAGAGATGACCGATTTTTGTGGCGATGTTTCAGAGTGGCCCCGTCTGGGTTACCATTTCGAAATTTGAATAGTCAAAAGGGGCGGAGCTGATACTTTCAAACCTTGCTTTTTCAGTCCTTTAGCTAGAGCTTTATTATATTTTATTTATTATAGGTACTTTATTATATTTTCTACTTGCTCTTGCTCGCCGGTTAGACCGCGTGGATCACGGTCGAAAAATATCCTACGGGTACGTACTAATGCCATGATTAAAAGTACCCAGGTCATAAACTACTACATGTGTGCCAAATCCCATCCCAATTCAGCCGTTTTCGCGCCAATCCGGAACATATTACATCCAGACAAACGGACCGAAAATCTAAAAAATATATTTTACGCATCAAACTCGTTTCCACCTCGTAACAGTTATGTATTTTATGAAAAATATTTAATGTACAGTTTTGACTTCGTCAAGTGTTATCACTTGACGAAGTCAAAACTGTACATTAAATATTTAGACTAAGTCCGGACGGGACTGTGGGGCCTAAAAAGCCGGATATGTCCGGGCAAATCCGGACGGAAGGTAACTCTAAGCCCGGGCCATGTTCAACATTGATCGCCTTTCGGCTGATATGATCATGACGATATTTTTTTTTTCGAATTTAGTTATTTATCTGAATGCCACAATTCTGTCTCCAAAATACACAGCTGCTACCTCTCTTTACATTACTTTTAATTCTTATCAGTTACCGAACGTGTTGATATTGTATATCTTCTGATTTGATTTGATATCTTTGCTGTACATACGCTGTAAATTTCACGCGGCCAGTCTAATTTGTTGGATCCTTGGAACACGTGCTGCTGAATGCACTTTGTTTTATTTATAACTACAAAGATATTATAAAACGTTCTTACTGCTTCTATTATTACAGGATTTCCTTAGTTATTATTAATTCACAACAGCGAGTAATTCATTGTAACCATTGTTTCCTCATTACAAATAATTAGGTAGGTACTGAATATTTGAATACCTTTATTATGTCACTTAGAGAACTTAATGAAGACAGACTAAATATATCAATTAGAAGCCTTTTCCTACTGTCTGTATAGAGCAAGCTTTGCTATTTACTATTCCTTATTTATTCAGCGCTAGCATCTCAGTAATTATTTGGCTAAGTCGGACTAAACGCTTACTGTTCCACTTGTTATCGTACGTAGTCCTCTATGAATAAGCATAGCCAGCTTATGAATGACACCTCTTTAGTTGCCTTTAATTACAATTTATCCTTATAGCCAAAATGTAAATTAAACAATATTATTAGCACTATTTCTTGAAATACCAATTGTCCGTGAGGTGCTTATTCATTGTCTTGTTATTGTCCGGATTTTAGCATTGAATTAGTGGAAATGACAACGATGGTCATTGTTGCCGGTACAGTTAATGTCATGGCGTGTACTGTTACCGTTACCTGGGACCCTAGCGTCAACATTTTGAATCAGTTTCGTTTTAGTGCTTGTGGTTAGAGATGTAAGAAGGAAGTGCATTATATTCTCATTACCAAAACAGAAAGTTACATCGCGCGCGATTAATATATATTATTATTACTCTGTCATACAAATCTTGAAATGATTCCCCAAAAGTAAAAAAAATCCGTACCTGCGCTTCTCACTATCAGGACAATACCCATTATACCCAACGGTTGGCTACCCCATACGTCAATTTTACGACCCCTGCAGATGATACATCATATTGAAAAAAAATCTCAATCTTTGTCAATGTTCAAACATATAATTAAAATTATAACAAAATCTCTCCACATAAACATCATTTTATGTTTTAGCTCTTGTTTCATAATTATTATTGTATACTAAAAATATTTTAAAATAAATAAGTTGGTACCTACAGTGGTGGTCATATAATTAAGAACGCTTATTTAAAGGGAAGATGTTTTCAAACTAACAAGTATAACTAACTGCATGTATTTTTTTATATTTATCTCGGAATCGCAAAACTTTTTCATACTAGCGGTACAAATACGTTGATACACATGATTGGCTAAAAAATATATAGATAAACTTTATACATTAGATCTGAACCTAGTATTACTATTTACTGGCTGGTTACATAATTAAGAACACTGAATAGTAAAATTTTTATTCAAATTTAAATAGAGTACACTCTGTGGCTCTGTGGTTTTAGGTCACTATTTGTATAATTTTGGCGCTATAGTGCTATAAAAGTCTTAAAGGTGATTGCTTCTTAAGAAAACAATGGGGAAAAATAAGAGTTGTGATAAATCTACGAAGGAAGTAGTAAATCAAACTTCGCGGGAAGAATTGGTCGTATAAAAAGATAGCCGACCATCTGCAATACTCAAAAACTATGGTTTTCTACTCTGTGAAGCATTTTGCCACGTATCAAACTACTTCAAATGTTCCGCGTGTACCTAAACAGAGAAAGTCATCTCGTTGAGATGATCGAAATACCTTTCGTTTGGCAAAATAAAATCCTCTTCAAGGGTCTAATGAGCTGAGAAAATAATATTTTGGTGAAAACAACCCTTCAGCAATCTCTGCATGCACTATTTGAAGGCGTTTGATAGAAGAAAAGTTGCACGGAAGGATAGCAAGGAAGGTGCCCATATTAAAAAGGAGCCATAGGCAAGCCCGGCTTGCATTTGCAAGAAGGTATGAAAACGTCCAGTTTTTTCAGTTAGAACATTGGTAAAATATTCTTTTTTTCTGACGAAAATCAATGTGTTTCACATTAATGTGTTTTATTTAATCTAATTTACATACAATAAAACAACTCTCGAGCAGTATATTATATCGTTCTTAATTATTTGACCAGCTTCATTACTTTTTGAATTTTATACTTTATAAAAAATGCTATTTCATTCTATATTCCTAACCCCGTTTGCTCTATTAATGTGGCTATTTCATAACACAACTAGTTACTTCTAAGAAGGGACACATAACTACACATGTTATGATGGTGATTTAGATAAAAAAATCTGGAACATCAAATCCTTCTTAATTATATGACCACAACTGTAAACGTATTTATTGTGTATTATATACCGGTCGAAATGGACGAGCTTGGGAGGACTATGTCCAACAGTGGACTTCGTTCGGCTGAAATGATGATGATGATGGATGATATACCAATGACTACGGTCCGTTTTTCCTTCTCCCTTACTAACTATAACTTAATTTTGATGGATCCAAATTTTGACTTTAAAATAGCCATTTTAGCGATAAGAACGCTCAATGTGTCACCCTATGTTAATTACTACATTTAGGTACGAGTATATCTGTAATTATGTGGTGATCATATCCTATCTGATGTATTTCGTTATGAGATGGTACACCTCATTCAGTTTCCTCAAAGATCTCTGCCCGAAGTGCAATCTACCACAAATGAGACAATTAATTACAGCTTCACTTTTTGGAAGGAATCTTTTTCCAGCTATGGCCAATTGATTACCTCAGATTAATAAATAAAACCGATCGTTACCAGAATTTTAACGTGCCTAATGTATCACATATTATGGTTTACAGAAGTCGTCAGTGCGTGCGTCGTTGAGGCGTGCGCGCGCGGGCGCGGCGCTATCACCGCCGCGCGCCGGCATGGAGCGGCTGCGGCGCTCGTTCCGGGAGTCGTTCCGGCGCCGCAAGGGCTCTCCGCCGGAGTCGGCCCGGCCGCACCAATGGCACGCCGACGAGGCCGCCGTGCGCGCCGGCACCTGCACCTTCCCCGTCAAGTATCTCGGATGCGTCGAGGTCTTCGAGTCGAGAGGCATGCAAGTTTGCGAGGAAGCGCTAAAGGTGCTTAGGGTGAGTTTTAACCTTTTTATCGCTGGGCCTCGCGTATCCGATCTTACTCTGAGCGCCAGCTAAAAGAAACCTAATTTTTTCGACCTTAAGGGTGGATGAATATTTTATTTAATGTCGGTGATGGGCGCTGTCGGCTATTGTCGACTGGCGGTGAAAAGGTTAAATAGCATTCGTAACATAGGAAATAGTAGAATGTGATCACTGATCAGTGAAGTTTGATTGCATGCGTTTACCTAACAGTTTTTAGTGAACTAATTCCTTAGACTTGCGAAAATGGTAACTTGCATTTTACGAGCATAATATTATATGAAACATATTATTATGCTGCGTCTTGCATTAATAATTGTGTCGCTTCTTGAGAATATTTCGCAACGTAGTATAAACGGTAGATATTCTTCCGACCTTGTACAACCAACTGTGAAGTTAGTGTACGTCGCGAACGAATCGATGCGATGCTACAATCTCGCACCTTCCTCTGTAGGTACTAGGTACTATAGTTTAGACGTTGTTTGATGCATCTTGGCATGTTTACGTTTCATTCCGTACAATGATTGCATCTATAGCTATACGATGACAAAGATCAAAGATCAGATAGTAACATTGAACTGTGTCAATACGTATAATTATGGACCTAACTCACAAAAAAACTAACACAATCTTAGGTATACATCATATACTTCTAGCGTTTTCTTGAGAGTGTTGGGGTTTCCTTAGTTACAAACTAATAAAATGCACTAATGTTTTCAACTCAAATAAAACCTACTTTATCATCATCACTTGTAGCCGGCTGGAGTATCAGTATTTCATGAAAACTGTACTTTGACTAGGAATCCTGATGATATCCTATCGGTTGGCAAAATTTCTTGTTCGAAATCACAAAATTTAATCATTCTCTACTGATTGACCGATTACATTAAATACTAAAAGAAATAGCCTTCTTATAAACACTGCATTGAAATTGGACCATCCGTTTGAGTTATAATGCCAAAACCAGATACACAGAACGACACCGCCATACAACTAACACCCCTATAAACACATATACGTCGAGGGTTAAAAACCAACACCCTAACAACAAAGTCTAAACATACAAAATATTCACCCATCAAGACTTGATTTCGGCATGTTGCTTGATCTTCTAAGGGTGAGTTTCAACAATATAAAAAAACTAAACGCGAGCAGCACAATTATACTGCCTCCAAGAGCTGTCAGTGTCAATATTCCACAACAATTTTGGCAATGACAGCTTGATTGCGTTCAGTTTCATTGGTGAAACTCGCCCTTAATCGCTTAGCAAGCTTCCCTAGCGATAGCTGTACTGACCGTAACATTTCAGAACTCTCGCCGGCGGCCGGTGCGGGCCGTGTTGCACGTTAGCGGCGACGGTTTACGAGTCGTTGAGGAAGAGACCAAGGGACTCATCGTAGACCAGACCATCGAGAAGGTCTCGTTCTGCGCGCCTGATAGGAACCATGAAAGGGGATTCAGGTAATTATGCAACTCTAGATAAATATCCTGCGGTTCCTTGGCCTGCATAGTCATTCTGATCCAGGCCGTCTCTTGCTGGCCTCTACCAGCGATGCCCTAAGCCGAGGTCCGTGCCCCACAGGGGGTGCCCTTAGTGTGTAGTTGCTCTAGTTTTACGTATTTAAGCCCTGGCTGGAGGCCTTAATTTATTAAGCAGCTAACAACCGCATACGTTGACCTGCGCGAAGAGCCATTTTTCTAAATGGCCTGCTTCGGAAGCGAACGATACCCGTTTTCAATTAAAACTAGATAAAATACGTCTATTGACAAAGGATGATGAGAAAAAACGTCCCCACCATCCAACAGATTTGAAATAAGTGTCAATTGAAGCGTCTAGTAGGATTGATAATTTTTTACTATGGCGACATTTTTCAAATACGTGGGGTTTAGGTTTTATAATACATTGTTTTTAATATATTTTTTGTTTTTTACTAACACATTTATAAGTGTGCAATAAAAAGGATTAGAATATGGCGGTCTTAATAATGTTTTCATTATAAGGTAACGGTTTTTAAAGAAACCGATTGTATTTTTCCCATTTTTTTACTAAGCATTCATTGCTGATGAACTAAACACAAGTATAATTTAATAATATTAAAAAACGTAAATCTAACACATTGGGTTTTCCGTTTTTTTAATTTTTTTTAAGTAAAACACTGTTATTATTACTCAATGATTTTCAGTTTGAGAATCAAGTATTTTTTATATAGAATCGTCATTTGTTTACGTGAAATATGCTTTTTTGTTTGTGGAAAAAATGATTGTTGTTTAAAAATTAATACATTTTTGCGGAAAAGTATTTTTTTAAATATAAATAAACCCAATAGTTTTTGTAACTAATACTGGTACTTTAGGCTTTTTTGGGTCCCAATGAACAAATTGACATGTATCCCATGACTGTTGTAGGGTGGGGACGGGGTTCATACAAAATCCAAAGGACCATGGGGGATTTTGTAATAATAATTAAAAATAATTCAGTAATGCACCATTCATGAGTGTAAAGCTATGTTCCTAAAAAATCTCATGAAAGTGTAAACAAATCCTGTTCAGGTTTATATCCTTACGCAAACGTTCAATATATGAAATTAGTATCACAACACAATTAGGTATCTGTAATTGTTGCTTGAATAACATTATAAAATGTGGTTGAAAAATCTTCGACGAAAATTTAGTTATTTTTTATTTTATTTTTTTATCTCAATTGTCAAATGAAAAACATCTCTATGGTGATTTTAAATTAAAATTTCTAATAATCAAATAAAAGCAATCAATTCGTAAGTGATTATAAAGTCCACACGTACATTTTCTGATCCATTTGTTTACATTTTAATCTGATATTAGTGAAACACAATAATACTATATTTGCAATCGTTTTCACATCGTAGTTCCCTTGAAGTTCGAACCTTGATACCTATTGACCTTTCAGTCAATCGATACAGCCAATTACATACAGTCAACTGCCAGAAATTACAATTGCTTACTGTACTTACAGTTTATCTGCGACCGCATCAGTTATCGATAGAAAAGGACAGAGATATGACCCGACACAGTCGTGCGAACGCAACCGCGTTAGCCGGCGTATTTTTACGATTATTAATGACAATGAGGTAGCGTTAGCGATCACTGTCGCACTGTGTGATCGCTGTCATAAAAATGGCAAAGCAAAACAATAAATAATAATTATGATTTTCAACAAATTCACAATCTAGGCACTAAAAACACATGAAAAGTAATCCCGTGTGTCTTAGTCGGGTCATTAGAACCCTTACTAAATACACAAGAAGGCATTTTGATACGTGTTTTTATATACAAACATTGATATTATTGAGCTGTAATGACATGCGCTGTTTTAACGCTCGTCCGCGTGTGAGTGTGTCCATTGGACTTGGTTCATTAAGACCTGTGTCATCAAGTAACGTATCTCCCCCTTTTAAATTAATCTAAGACTTCAGTTTTACTTATATGTACTTGAATGTATTATCTCAGATAATTTACATTCCATCGCCTCTTACTCAACTTTATTTTAACGATGTGTATTCTAAATTGATTTCGAGCAACCATTTTTGGCAGCAATGTAATTTGAACTTTGTCATAATACCTATTGCATTGAGATTGTTCCAAAACTTGATAATTAACTCAGATACTGAATTCAAATATACCTTAAAAAACATTAATATCTCATTGCTTCCCCAGTTACATATGCCGTGACGGCACGACCCGTCGTTGGATGTGCCATGGCTTCCTCGCGTCTCGAGACAGCGGCGAGCGCCTGTCGCACGCGGTCGGATGCGCCTTCGCGGCGTGTTTAGAACGGAAACAGCGCAGAGACAAGGAGTGCGCCGTGTCTATGAGCATCGATGCTGCGAGCCACGCGTTTACTAGGCAGGGGTCCTTCCGCAAATCAGGTTAGTATTATGCGTCTTGAGGACAGTAAACTGTCGTGTCTGTAAATCAATAATCTGACCCGCTTTTTGATATTAAGAAGAGTCTGAAAAAATATTGATTTACGTGGATGTCTGCTTTATTTTAACGCAAACTGCTTGTTTTTCTTTTTTCAAATCAAATGTATAAAATCTTGCCATCGGGTGCTCCCGGCTATGTTTAGCCACTAGACATTATCTCACTACAATGAAATAGATAAAAATGTAATTGAATGGAAATTAAATTCCATATGATATCCTTCCAGGCATAACACCTCGCCGGGCATCAGAAGCAGACGCCAACAACAGCAATGGCAGCAACGGCGGCGTCGTGGTGCCGGTGGGGTCTCTGGGCGGCGTGGGCAACCCCGGCGCCACCACCGGCAACCTGGCGCACGCCGGGCCCTTCGGCCACGTGGCGCACGCCACCACCGTGCTGGCGCCGGCCGCGTCGCGCCCCGCGCCACACAACCCCTTCGCCGTGGAACGTCCGCATGCTGCGCCGCATCTGCTGGAGAGGCAGGGATCCTTCCGCGGGTTTGCGCATCTTAATAACAGGTGAGATATATGAGGAGGTTGCAATGATAAATAATATTTTTTATCATATTAATTAAATTATCATTAATCATAATTATATCCTTGATAGTTCTAAAGCGGTTCAGCAGCATATGCTGTCAATTTACCGATGTAGATACCGCCAGGGTATTTAGTAATTATTTTATAACAATACAATTTAAAAGAGAGTCCATGGAGTTTCTCGTCCGTTCTTCTACATAAGATCCTTTAGAATGGGCAATTAGCTTCACTGAATGACCAACTGCTTTGACAATTCAAAAGTGCCTGTAAATAGTTTAAATGAAATTAACGCTTTGAGGTTGAGAATTAAAGGCTGTTTAAATTAAGATTGAGAAGAGCAATCTCTAACCAAAAGTTTTGAATATTTTCAGTTCTCCATTCAAGCGCCAGATGTCGCTCCGTATCAGCGAGCTACCGTCAAATTTGGAACGTCAGCGTGCCGGCCTGGGCTCGCCCACGCGCGCCGGGCCCGCGCCCGCCGCGCCTGCGCCCGGCCCCGAGCCTAGGCCTGAGGCACCGCCCCCACAGGTGCTACTTGTTAACTTGCTTTTGTGATTATTATGACTTACTGAAAACTTCATCGAATGTCACTAAAAAACATAACGTGGCGTCTAATTAATTAATAATAATAATTTGAATGTTATTTAGCTAGAAGTTATGTAAAAATAATATCCTCATTTAAAACTAATCCTGTAAAATATGCTATGGGTAGAAAGATATGACGATTAATTCAAGTATGGAAGAAAAAGGCATGTTGCGTCGGCCCCAAATAATTGGGATTAGGGCAAGAGAATGAAAATGCTTTTTGTGACCTGAAATTTAATAATTTTCGATGCACACCAGAGTAGCTCACATCAACCGTTAATTTTGATTACAGGATACAACGTCAGCGGACCCAGTGGCAGCGATGTGCCAGCAACTGTCGGCAGGTCTGCGCGCACTCGTGGAGGAGCCAGTAGCGACGGCCGAGCCCGTGGCCGTGCCCGCGCCGGGCCTGCCGCACCCGGACGCGTGGCTGGGCCGCGTGGCGCGCGTGCCCGGCATGGCGCCGGCCGGCCTGGCGCAGCGGGCCCCGGGCCTGGGCCAGGCCGGGCGCGCCCAGTCCTACGCGGGCCGCGCGGCCTCCACGAACCCGTTCCTGTCGTCGCCCGACGCCGCGCCTGCGCTCTAGGCCTCGCCTCGCGCCGCTGTGCACGCACAAGAGGCCGTTCTACTAATCTTCGATTAGAGGACCCACGCCTCGGACTGGACCCGTCTCCATCGCCACGATATTTTAGGCTTTCAGTCGTGACTGACTGGAGACAAGTCAACAGTGTCCAGTCCGCAGATAAGTCGTGTAGCGCGCGCGTTATAAAACTGCGATCCTTCTGTAACCATTGATGGTCGTCATATGTACCACTTTTTATTATCGTTGTCTATGTAGGACTTATAATGATTAACCTTGCCAAACGGCCAAGTATTTAAATGTTCTGGTTGCGATGCCAAACTGGAAACAATTTTACTTACTACATTAATCGATTGATGTTGTCTTGGAAAATTATCAAAATAAAATTGAAATGGTACTTGTTTTGTAGACAAGACGAGTAGCCTACTACTTATGTTATTTTTATAATGATATTTATGAAAACTTTGACTTGGTGAGGTGTATCCTCAAATACGATTCTGACTAATGTTCCTTATAGTAAATTGACTAGAGATGCAACTTCGAGTCGATGTTACGAATAAAATCGATGTTGTTCAAGTTTAACTTAGTGATGCAATGATTATCGACTACACACAGAGCTAATGAGTGTTAGAAGGTATTGAACTTGCTATTATAATTAACTTGGCCCTGAATCGATGTAAACAAACACGGGCTCCATCTATCTGATCCTATTTTACTATACAATGGTCTTATTACGAATCGTTATAAATGTGATAAAGTGTTACTAAAATATATTATAGCGATGCGGTATTTAATGCAACCTATAACCTTGCTATCGTGTTCTAGCGTTCGTAAATGTTAAAATAAAATTATAACCATCTATAAGGTTCAAAATTCTAAACATCGCACACAAGCATTCTATATTCGTTGTAAACATTGAATCGCGAGCTGTTTGTGTCTAAACATATAAAATATGCGAATGAAAGAATAATGAAAAACATGATGTTCAAAAGATCGACATTTGTATGTTATACTCAATTCTTATTTATATACGTAAACAACATACAACGCGTGTCAAAACGACTAGCACTTAAATAGTGCTTAATGTTACGGAGAGGTTCAATTGATTTGATGCAGATCCCAGAATGACTGTTATTTTTGTATCAATATTACCGGTGCCAGAAATTGACGGATTTTGAGATATAAATTAAAACTATGTTTGTGTGATGATTAGCTAATTTAATTAATATTGTACTTAACTCTATAGTAAATCGCACCGTGCTTTTGCGCCACACTACTACTGTTGTGTCAGTGTTCGTGTTTATAAATACATACGTAAGTTATATTATTAATTCCATAATATTCGTCCATGCAGTATTAGTCGAGCCGAGCGGATTATTACTAAACACTGTACAACAACAAATAAACGATCAATGCAGTATTTTAATATTAAATCATTTTTGTAATATAGGATTTTGGATATATTTTTTCCTTTTTTGTATATACTTGTAAAGTTGTAAGGTATTTATCTCTTCACCGTTCGTGGATCTGTTTTTTTATACTTTTTTATTACTATTTTTTCTATGCTGCTATAATTAGTAGGTGTTTGGATCGAACAAATGGTAAAAATCATTTTCATGTTAGTCATTTTAAAATTTGCGTACTTACTTTTACAATTTTTAATAATAATTTAGTTACTAATTTACGTTATGATGTTATAGTTTTCTGTTACGTTGAGCCAGCTATCTTAAGTATAGACATTACATGGTTAAATCAATATTATTTTTATTGTAAATAATTTTGTCACTTCTTAAAATGACCTCTCGATTTTGTGTTAATTTCAATTGATATCCACAAAGAGAAACATGTTTGGTTTACATAGTTAACATATAGCAAATTTTAACACAATAACTGCAATCTGTTGCATCGATACATTCCAGATTTTATTGAAAATAACACGATGTAATTGATAGATTTAGTAGATATAATGCATATCACTGGCTAGCCTTGCATAAATTAAACGCACTTATGTACTTACGAATTGTAAAACTTAAAATAGTACTTAAAAGTAAAAAAAAAACTTAATGAAACTTGTCTAGATATTAAACTTGTAACCGAAAATTGATGTTGTATGTAAAGCAGCTTTAACGGCACCTATTTGGATAATTTTAAGCATGATCTAAATGTCCTGTAATAAAATGTGTCTATGATAAAAATCAAACTTCATAAAATGAATTGCAGTATGTTTCGGAAAGTTTTGTAGTTCTTTGAACTAAATCTAGAGATACAAATACTTAATGATATAATTAAAACAAAAATATTTATGAAACTGTAAAGTTAGGATTTCACAATGTCTCTATGTGCACATTATGTATACCTTGAATAGCACCAAAAAGCGAATTTTAAATTAAGTCGCTGTCATACAAAGTACATTAGATTTGTAGGATTATAAATGAGTAGGTCATTCCGGAATATATTTTCGTGTGCTTATATGAATTATACTATTGGAAAAGTTGTACTTAAATATATGGAAATCACGTTGTTTCGGACTTATTTGTTGGGTGTTATTTTTATATTATACAGTGATTTTATCCTTGTGTAAAGCATGTAAATATTGGCGTATATATGTAGATATTTTAGATAATGAGAGTTCAAATATTATAAAAAATAATAAATTATGTTTAGTTGACAATTTCTTTTCATTTATGTGCGGAGACCAGGAGGCCAATAACAACGTTCAAAACAAGAAACATATATACCACAAGTGGGTTCAAAATCTATCTACTCGCAGTTTCATCTCTGCGACAATCAAATGTCAAAAATGTATGGAAACTCGAGCTATTTTTGGCAGGTTGAGACAGATCATACATAAACGTTCTTAAAATTACGTGAATTGCCACTCAGGTGTTTCCTCACGATGTTTTCTTTCACCCATGTCAGTGTCCAAGATAAACAGATTGGTCAGTGTTACTTGCCCAGATTTGAACCCAAAACTTCGTGCATGAGAGGCGAGGTCTGAAACAGTGAACTAGGTGGCCTTCACGAAAGAGAAAAAACAGTGAAAGTGCAATGCAACAAAATTACTATAGGAACCGTTGTCGCCACAGATATCCAGAGATATGCCTTCATTGCGGAATAGTAAGGAGTCCTAGTGAGGCCGCTTATCTCCCACCCAAATAATCACAACATTCACAAATAGTGTATTTACGACACACATTTAAAATTTGCTTTTGCACACTAAGAAGAAAGCACCTACACTAAATCAATTTCTAATAGCACACATAAACAGAATGGGCGGAGCATGCACTTGTAAACACAAGTCATTCAATGCACACGCATGCAAATAGGGAGGCGAAAAAGAAGGTCGATAATTTTATCGATATTAAATTTTAGCATATTTTAGTTATATATTTAAGTACTTTCTCGTTTTATTTTGTTTAAATGATTTCTTTTTTAACCATCTATCCGAAAATAGAGTTTACTTTTAATAAAATAAAATAGGAATATATTTTTTAGTATCGTATTACCGGTTAAAAGGGCTGTTCTCTGTTAAATATCGTGCTGTATTATTAGGGGGCGTCCATTAATTACGTGAGGCGTTTAGGGGTGGGAGGGGGTCCAGTCGAAACTTACCCAATCTCACGTGGGGGAGAGGGGGGTCTTGGTAAATATCACGTAATTTATATTTTTTCCCGCAAAGAAACAATGTAACATTACGAGATAACCGGGTTAAATGATGTGAAACATGTTTTTCCACCCATATGGCAAAATCTTACAAAATAATATTTAACGCAGTTATGCGAACGCCACAAAGTAGCACAGTACTTCCTCGATGGTTAAACCGCCACCGTTCAGCCAAGTCAGCCAAATGCAACGCATAAATCCAACGCAAATAAGCACAGATTAACGTTTTTACACTAAAACCACTTATTTGAAATATCTCACGTGAGATTATGGGGAGGGGGGGAGGGTCGAGCCAAATCTCACAACATCTCACAAGAGCGGGGGTGGGGGTCGAAAAATCGCCAAAATTTACTCACGTAATTAATGGACGCCCCCTTATATAATAATTATAATACTTAATATTAAAAAAAATCATAAATGTCTACCTACGTTCAGGGTTGGTTTAAACACTAAGGTAAATTTTATACTCGCATTTAAACTCATAGCGTCAATAAAAGGTACTGCGATAATAAAAATATGGGAATGTAAAATAAAAATCAAATAAAATTGGAAATTAGAAACTTTATTTCAAATAGTTCAATAATAACAAGTAAACAATATTGAACTTAAATAATACGCATATCGATAAAATCAGTCACACGCACTCGATTACCCCTCTCTAAATCTTAAACGATCGTAGCGCTCGGAAACATTCGGGATAGTTCGGGCTAGTTCGTGTCGCTCTGGACGTAGGTTAGAAAAATATTTAAAAAATGATTTAAAATATAAAACAGTGACTTAATTGTTTACTTACCGGTGGTAGGACACGCCATTTGTCTTTAGGTTGACGATACTCGACCTATTTTTGCATTTAATCACTGTACAATTCGGCATTTTGTTTTTTTACGCATCAATAGCACACCGTACGCAATTGCAAAGTGACTGAATGAATCGTACTGCCGCCGTTCAAATAAACTGGGCTTTAGCCCATAATGTGCGCTTACGTGCCACGCCCTCATGGCATATCCCTCGATATCCGTGGTTGTCGCCAAACACACAAATAAACTGATAATCATATAATGCACTACAAATAAATAATTCGTTTGATTTGTCGTTTTACTTTTAGTCAAAACTAGCATAAGCCACAGATCCTACGTCTGGAAATAAACCTTCATGCTCTATAGATAGGATTTATTTTGCTTGCTTTAGCTCAGAAAGTATTTACAACGTTTTGTAGTCTAAAGTACCTCTTATATAACCAATCGCAGTCAGAGGGTTGTAATCAATGGTCACCAATCTAACATCGCACAGGTGACCTCTGGTGTGCCTCAAGGCTCCATACTTGGTCCCCTTTTGTTTATCTTATACATCAATGACATCAGCCAATGCTTTCGCAATACCAAGTTTTTATTATATGCCGACGACCTTAAGGTATACAGAGCCATACGACAAACAAATGACTGCCTTCTGCTGCCACAAGATTTGGACCGACTATCCTGTTATTGCCAGAGAAATAAGTTGCAACTAAGTTTACCGAAATGTAACTTCTTAAACTTTACTAACTAAAAATATAAGGAAAATAAACTTTGTGCAATGCCCCTCTACTTAAAGTGGACTTTATTCGTAATCTCGGTGTTATCTTTGATTCTAAGCTTTGCTTAGTCCTACACAGGAAAGATTGTTAATAAAGCAAATCAACTATACGGATTTGTAATGCGATCAACATTTGATTTTAAAAAGCCTTCTTCTTACATCTGCTTTTTAAGTCTCTAGTACGCTCTCAACTAGAGTATGCCGTGTCCGTCTGGAGTCCATACTACAAAAAGTACGTTGCAATGATTGAGTGTGTTTAATATAGATTCCTGCTTACCATACATTATAAATGCTATGGATATTATTTGCCATACCAAGATTTGCTAGCAAAGTTTATACTTTCGAGCTTATGCTCGCAACACTTGAAAATAGACGTAAGTATTTAGAAGCCATGATTTTATATAGTATTGTTAGTAATAAATTGGACTGCATTGAATTGTCTAACATGTTATGCTATGCAGTCCCTAGAACAGTCCACAAGCGAAAGGTGCTGCACGTGCTGGTACATTATTTTCAGTGGGCACTTGCAAGTCCAACTCTGGCTTGCGTTCGCCTGTTCGCAGAATGGTCGATAACTACAATAGGACTTCTGAACATATTGATATTTTTGCATGTGCATGTGGTTCAAAAACCTTATTCTTAAAGGAGCTCTCCTGATTAGAATTATATACTTTTCTTATTTGCCATCTCTTGTTTATTATATACATGTAATATATACATATCTTAACGCGATAGTTAATTTAATAAGTTAAAAAAAAACTTGTATTAGTTGACCCTAACGATTATTTTCACTGTATTGTATCTTATTGTTAACCCGTGAACAGCGTTGTGGGCTGCAATATTCTTTATACGTTTTATGTATTTCTTGTTTCTATGTTTTATTTTGTAGCTGTTTGTTGTTCCTTTTGAATAAAAATAAAAAGTCAAACTAGATTCGATTGCCGAGTAAATTCCACTACTCGACCATAGATGGCAGTATTCTCAGTGGTCGCAATTTTAAATTTAATTATGATAACCATAAGGTTGACATTCGCGTCATAGGCGATATTTAGTGCTACTCAACCAAGGTCACACCAGTGCAGAATATATTGAATTTTGAATTACATTACCGATATCGATAGATACTTTTTTCGAATTAAACAAGAAATCGGGTGTCTTGTTGAGAGTTCAGTAATAAAACTGTAGGAAGAAAGACGTAGTATTATTTAAAAACAAAATAATACTAATTATTATGTAAAAGTTTGATTACATTTTTGCTATAAAGCATCTATGCAACCTAATACACTTCTTAAAATAAATGACGTGTATGAATGTTAAGCAACCTGTATTTTGTATTGTAATGTTGTTTTGTAATAAATATTAAATTTGTTTTATCGATATCCATCGATAAACCCAACATCCAAGTACTTTCCAGAACGAAATAGTAAATACAATCAATCCAAAATAAACTTTGTTTTAATAATTTAAGGTTGATTTTAACTAGACGTTATATTAAATTATTACTAAATTAAAATTAACTAAGATTTTATTAGAAAACAAATAAAACCGTACTTACCTATGGTACGAAACACCTCCATTTTTTAAGATTTATTCTCCTACTATCATTTTTGCGGTCCAAAATGGAACAATACGGCATAGCTACGGAAAGTAAATTATAGACGTAATAGACGCGATGTTAGAACACGACTGGGGCCAAGTAAGCGTAACAACGCTTATTTGTGGCACGCGTGCCAAGCCTACTTTGCACATCCACTGTTTTTTATCTTCCGTGGTGGCCTTTGTCGATAATCATTTCATTTTCATCTCCACGCGAGCTGTCAATGATGGCTGCATTCAACCTCATTCGAGATCTTTAATGGCCAATCTCGACATCAGATTTACCACGCGAGATCTCCAGTTGCCAATCTTGGCCCTGGTTACCAAACAACTTGTGACCATCACTTTTAACACACAAATGGGAATACGTTTATACCGGGTCGCAGGGACATCGACACGCAACCTGTAACCATGGATTTAGTACACGACTGGACCTGCGTTGAAATTTTTCGGGTTATTAAAAAAAAATTGCTGTTTCATAGAAATATGACCTACGCTGTCAAAATGTATGGAACATTTTGACAGCGTAGGTCATATTTCTATGAAACAGATTTTTTTTTTTTTTGATAATTACCAATACATTTCTACACTACCCTGCATATGACACAGCAGCACTGCACC
This sequence comes from Antitype chi, assembly GCA_947359405.1. NCBI lineage: Eukaryota > Metazoa > Arthropoda > Insecta > Lepidoptera > Noctuidae > Antitype > Antitype chi. Next base: position 11,003,538 of record OX375816.1, read on the forward strand.
TTACGAAGAGTATGGGGCCTTATTTTCTATACGAATGAACAAACAGTTGGTTTGCTGCACCACTTTATTCATTTATAGGTACATGAATACATTAGTCAACGGCATAAACTTCAGTGCCTACGTACTACCTAAACAACGTATTATATTGTCTGTAAATTATTTTTCTATACATGACAGGTCAGGTGACTAAGAAACATCCACTTACAATACTAATTGTTTTAGTTATAACCTTGCTACAGACACTAAACAACCCAATAAATTACGTAAATTACAGTATTCAAAGCAAGATTATAGTATTTCAAACTTCATAATATTTTTTTCATTTATTCAAGATAACCTTTTCTAATTTCTTCTTTTGAGTTTATAAAATATAGAAAATTGCGAATGCATATACTATACAATATTTATTTACTTCGGCAAGATTTGTGAAGGTGTTATTTCTTGAACAGTTACAACTTTTTAATCTTAAGAATATTATTCTATGGACATACATTTATATTAATACTTGTCGTCAAGCGGAATACGTATTCTTATATAATTTTGATAGTGAACTATGCATATATATGTGACTTGTAATATAATATCGCACAAGCTTCACAGCAAATCGTATGATTTACTTTGGTACTGCACCCGGTACAATTTAAAAAGACTATGTTAAAAAGAAATTTGCCCCGAAATGTGTAATCAACATTTACCCATATAGTAGAATTATGTTAAAAAATCTCCGTTCAGTATATATAAAACTGCTACCAATACTTTACAAAACTGTTTTCTGTTTTAATTTTTAATTGTAATGATTAGAAATGTATTCCTATAGCTCCATGTATTGCAGTAACTCATACATGCATTGAAATTACTTATTTTGTTAGTAAAGAAACAAGTTCCCTGTTTTTATATAAACAGTGAAAAGTATGGCAGCATATTTTTATATTGCATACATTGGGATTTGGCCAATCGTAACAGTAACTGTATTTTTTTTATTAATTATACACCTAACATAGCTTCAGCACAGTAGACAATTATTATGATTATATTGTAAAACATTCAGATGACAGCTATATTATTTACGCAGACTTGTACGTTTGCGACTAGGAATGTTGCATATAAATGCGTAAGCCGGGGACCTACCGCTACATACACAAGATCCAACATAACTCAAATTCAATGACAATAATACACTTGCTTCACTTTATTTAATCGCGAGGAGGTATAAGACCCACAGATAAATAAAATATAGGTACAAAAATATGACTAGCACTAATTTATATTCACATGAAATTCCATCGCAACACTGGAAAGTGGAATGAATTTTATACATTGATGGTGTAGCTAATTTCTTAATCAAACTAAATATCATTTATCACAATTTTAAAAGTAATATCTTTCTAATTTGACTTTAACATTTCGATTTAAAACAATTATGATCAACTGAATAATAAAATTTATTAAATATATTAGGAAATACCAACTAATAAACTTCGAGATTTCTGAGATCTATCTTAAATAATATTAAAAACAATAATTGTACAATTACCTAATCGTATTAATACTGTTTTAATAATAATAAAAAATAAGCAGCACCATAAATAAAATATTATATAAATATATGGGTAATTCCACTTTGCCCCACCAAGCCCGCCACCCTGGTGTGGCAAAGTGGACTGCCTAAAATTTTGCAGTGGAATATGCCCCACTATTCTGATTTGATGGGGCGGATAACACTAGCATAAACACTTTGTGGATTCTGCCCCACTAGGGTTGGCAGCTCAGGATTTGTGTATGAAGGTTAACATGTATTTTTGAATCATTTGGGTTAGGTTAGGTTAGAACAGTGACCCTTAACGCGCGACGGCGAGCGAGCGAAGCGAGCGGTGCCGCGGCAGCGGCCGCCGAGCGCCATATCCCCTCTATTTTTGGTGAATCATTTGGGTTAGATGAGGCGGTGAATGTCTCGTAAATCCTGAGCTGCCAACCCTAGTGGGGCAGAATCCACAAAGTGTTTATGCTAGTGTTATCCGCCCCATCAAATCAGAATAGTGGGGCATATTCCACTGCAAAATTTTAGGCAGTCCACTTTGCCACACCAGGGTGGCGGGCTTGGTGGGGCAAAGTGGAATTACTCAAATATATTGAATATAAAGTCTAATAAAAATAGAAAACCAAACTAGAAACAAACGCTTAAAAAGTTCATAGAAAATAACTTTGGCGGTAAATACAACGCTAAATAAGCAAAATTTTGGTATAAGAAAAGTTCAATGATTAGCCAGACATATAATTTTAGATATTTATCCAAAAGGCCGATCCAAAGATCGCTTCAGAAATGATATAATATTTAAAATACCACAGGCCAGGGAATATATTTATATAGTCTGAGGCAGAATGTTAGAACACTAGTCCATCATTGTGATGATGTTAATATAATAATATTTCATAAGTTGGGAGGAACCTTACATATTTTAATATTCCAGAGGTTCCCTAATTAGTCATCGTCATCCTAATACAAATAGACACACCACAACGTCGAGGCCTGTACTTCAGTTTAAAATTATATAAACAGGGTGAATGGAGATGTGAAACAAGATCAAGATTTTAACATTTAAATAATATAGTTCGTTATCCACACATAATCGTTAATTATAATACATTAAACACACGAGTCCCTTTGGGAACAAATTATATGATTTCAATGGTAAAATCCCTGTTAAAGTTTCGTCCCGTTTCACCCCGTTTGACAGTACACATTGGGAAGTGTACCTGTGGTGGTGATAAAATGGCCAAGGACGGTCGTAACTACAAACCGACGACACTACCAGGCTGCACTGACTAGTAGTTTGCTTACCAACTGAACCCTATTAAAAACACGGATCATTTCGTAGATAGACAGAGTATAGCAATAGACATGTCACTAATACTATAATGATGAGACTAAGACACACTTATTACTACAGTGGTAAGAGTAAACGAGAAAGAAATATATTTTCTCTAACACCTTCATTTCTGCAAACTTTTTGTCTGGCCTGAGTTGTTAGCCACAGATTGAAGCCCAACTCTGGCGCAGCAAATATCGACTGTCACCGATTTCTATGGAAATCGGACAAGGACACGACTACTTTAAATAGTATCAATTTACAAGTGTCTGTCAAAGACTATCGCTATCTCATACTTAAGGCATATGCTGACACCTAATCTATACAATACTCTATCTAATCAATAGGCTTTGTTAGTCATAGACAATGTTTTATGTTGTTAACATTTTCATGCACAAACTGTGCAGCAAAATGCTCAATAAATTAATCTTCATTGATAAATTTGATAAGAAACTAAACCAAAACTAGCATAAAATTTAAATTTGAGTGCAAGAGATCATTCATATTGGCGTTTATTCGCGTATGCTATTTTCAGCTCTTCAGTTGTGTTAGCTCATTATTCATTTATCAATGAAAATTGCCTCAAGATTTTGCTGGTCACCTTTAGTGACCAGGATTTAGGCAGTAAGCTAACAGCTTTAAATGCGGGCACGCATGTATCGTCGGTTTGTCAGTTTACATGTCTGAGTGTGACCTAGCGCGCAGTAATGTTGTCATGGCACCGTTGGCACACGCGCACAGGTCGCAGTGCACGCAGTCGTCGCACGGGCGCCTCGTAGCGGGAACATCGCCCGCAGAACACGGCGCCGCATTCCCGGCAGTGGTGGCGACGCTCTAGCGCTGTGAAGCGGACCTGGGCAACACGTGGAATATACGACACTGGCCTCGGATATTGTACCAGACAGTTATAGCTATAGCTATAGTTTCCGTGTATCTTTCGGGGTGCTGATACCGAAAATATTATTGGTACATTTCAAAACAAACATTGTGGCGATATGATAAATAACAGTTTTTGGTCTTGGTGCAACTTTATGGTAAGACTAAATATACTAAATATCAAAATCAGGACAGTGTTAATTGAGATTGTCAAATATGAAAATGGCTGTAACGGGTTATTGCGGGGTTTTAATGTCGAAAATAAATTATCAATTTACCTATCACTACTTACCTAGGAAAATCTTACGCATGATCAACGGTTTACATTATCTTTGTACCAAAGCTAAAATTCTCAGTAAAAATGTTAGTTTTAGCGTACCTGGCATTGTGTACAGTAAGGCGCAGTGTCGTCTCGAATCCAATGATCGGCCGGGCCGCCCTTAGCTCCAGCCGCGCTAGACATGTCGGGGGCCGACCAGCGGAAAATCTGGAACCAATACAATATGGATGGTATGAGCGATAACGCACCGAATTTAGAAACTGCAGCGTGATCAATTCGTGTTTTACTTCGTATTAACAATATTCTCGCTCCCATTCGCACGTTGACGAATTACATTGCTGGAAACACGCTCAAAAGGTTACAGAGTGAAAATTAGCAAAAACTTGTAAACTCAGATAAGCGATACCTTTATACGTTCACCAACAAACTGTGGAACTTTAAAAACACAACTCACGAATAAAATTTATCCAGAAAAAGAATACACTTTGGCGCGCCATAGAGTAGAGGCCACAGAGGCAATACTTCCAAGTTTTGTACAGCTGCGCTTTGTACTAGTGCACTTATTATTGCGCGTTTGTTTGCATTTTTCTCTGTTGGGTTACCTGCTCTGGTCGCAGTCGTCATCTGTTACTCAAAAGTGTCGTAAAGTTTTTCGGAATGGCATGGAGTTGTTAATCAATAATTTTAAATTGTTTTTTCATTTTTATTTTGTGTTTTTATTGTTATCACTTGCAGAAGCAAGAAAAATATTGTACCCAAGATTTTGTAATATCTTCATTTTTCTTGCGAGTTTCTAGACCATTTTTTTTTCATAGAGATCTACGTGTTGGAATGGGCAACTAGCTTAAATTTTCTGTCTGACTGACTTTTTGACAGTTCAAAAGTGCCTGTAATTAGTTTAATTGAAATAAATGCTTTGAGTTTGTAATCATGATCATACAAAATAGGAAAGCAGTCCCATGGTTGCAACAGCTCTATATTAGTTCTCATCATCGCGCGTTCCTAGTTCCGAAGATGGACGATGATACCCGAAACGCATACGTTGCTTTGGAGCTCTGTACATTTTTGTGTCGCGCCGCTCGTACGCCGTGTGCATCGACTCACCCTTCCCCTAGCGTCTCCCACGGCGAGCCCGCGGCCCTGCCGCGCGGCGCCGAGCGCGGTGACGGAGGCGGGGCAGGCGTTGTCGCGCCGCTCGTACGCCATGTGCATCGACTCACCCTTCCCCTAGCGTCTCCCACGGCGAGCCCGCGGCCCTGCCGCGCGGCGCCGAGCGCGGTGACGGAGGCGGGGCAGGCGTTGTCGCGCCGCTCGTACGCCATGTGCATCGACTCACCCTTCCCCTAGCGTCTCCCACGGCGAGCCCGCGGCCCTGCCGCGCGGCGCCGAGCGCGGTGACGGAGGCGGGGCAGGCGTTGTCGCGCCGCTCGTACGCCATGTGCATCGACTCACCCTTCCCCTAGCGTCTCCCACGGCGAGCCCGCGGCCCTGCCGCGCGGCGCCGAGCGCGGTGACGGAGGCGGGGCAGGCGTTGTCGCGCCGCTCGTACGCCATGTGCATCGACTCACCCTTCCCCTAGCGTCTCCCACGGCGAGCCCGCGGCCCTGCCGCGCGGCGCCGAGCGCGGTGACGGAGGCGGGGCAGGCGTTGTCGCGCCGCTCGTACGCCATGTGCATCGACTCACCCTTCCCCTAGCGTCTCCCACGGCGAGCCCGCGGCCCTGCCGCGCGGCGCCGAGCGCGGTGACGGAGGCGGGGCAGGCGTTGTCGCGCCGCTCGTACGCCATGTGCATCGACTCACCCTTCCCCTAGCGTCTCCCACGGCGAGCCCGCGGCCCTGCCGCGCGGCGCCGAGCGCGGTGACGGAGGCGGGGCAGGCGTTGTCGCGCCGCTCGTACGCCATGTGCATCGACTCACCCTTCCCCTAGCGTCTCCCACGGCGAGCCCGCGGCCCTGCCGCGCGGCGCCGAGCGCGGTGACGGAGGCGGGGCAGGCGTTGTCGCGCCGCTCGTACGCCATGTGCATCGACTCACCCTTCCCCTAGCGTCTCCCACGGCGAGCCCGCGGCCCTGCCGCGCGGCGCCGAGCGCGGTGACGGAGGCGGGGCAGGCGTTGTCGCGCCGCTCGTACGCCATGTGCATCGACTCACCCTTCCCCTAGCGTCTCCCACGGCGAGCCCGCGGCCCTGCCGCGCGGCGCCGAGCGCGGTGACGGAGGCGGGGCAGGCGTTGTCGCGCCGCTCGTACGCCATGTGCATCGACTCACCCTTCCCCTAGCGTCTCCCACGGCGAGCCCGCGGCCCTGCCGCGCGGCGCCGAGCGCGGTGACGGAGGCGGGGCAGGCGTTGTCGCGCCGCTCGTACGCCATGTGCATCGACTCACCCTTCCCCTAGCGTCTCCCACGGCGAGCCCGCGGCCCTGCCGCGCGGCGCCGAGCGCGGTGACGGAGGCGGGGCAGGCGTTGTCGCGCCGCTCGTACGCCATGTGCATCGACTCACCCTTCCCCTAGCGTCTCCCACGGCGAGCCCGCGGCCCTGCCGCGCGGCGCCGAGCGCGGTGACGGAGGCGGGGCAGGCGTTGTCGCGCCGCTCGTACGCCATGTGCATCGACTCACCCTTCCCCTAGCGTCTCCCACGGCGAGCCCGCGGCCCTGCCGCGCGGCGCCGAGCGCGGTGACGGAGGCGGGGCAGGCGTTGTCGCGCCGCTCGTACGCCATGTGCATCGACTCACCCTTCCCCTAGCGTCTCCCACGGCGAGCCCGCGGCCCTGCCGCGCGGCGCCGAGCGCGGTGACGGAGGCGGGGCAGGCGTTGTCGCGCCGCTCGTACGCCATGTGCATCGACTCACCCTTCCCCTAGCGTCTCCCACGGCGAGCCCGCGGCCCTGCCGCGCGGCGCCGAGCGCGGTGACGGAGGCGGGGCAGGCGTTGTCGCGCCGCTCGTACGCCATGTGCATCGACTCACCCTTCCCCTAGCGTCTCCCACGGCGAGCCCGCGGCCCTGCCGCGCGGCGCCGAGCGCGGTGACGGAGGCGGGGCAGGCGTTGTCGCGCCGCTCGTACGCCATGTGCATCGACTCACCCTTCCCCTAGCGTCTCCCACGGCGAGCCCGCGGCCCTGCCGCGCGGCGCCGAGCGCGGTGACGGAGGCGGGGCAGGCGTTGTCGCGCCGCTCGTACGCCATGTGCATCGACTCACCCTTCCCCTAGCGTCTCCCACGGCGAGCCCGCGGCCCTGCCGCGCGGCGCCGAGCGCGGTGACGGAGGCGGGGCAGGCGTTGTCGCGCCGCTCGTACGCCATGTGCATCGACTCACCCTTCCCCTAGCGTCTCCCACGGCGAGCCCGCGGCCCTGCCGCGCGGCGCCGAGCGCGGTGACGGAGGCGGGGCAGGCGTTGTCGCGCCGCTCGTACGCCATGTGCATCGACTCACCCTTCCCCTAGCGTCTCCCACGGCGAGCCCGCGGCCCTGCCGCGCGGCGCCGAGCGCGGTGACGGAGGCGGGGCAGGCGTTGTCGCGCCGCTCGTACGCCATGTGCATCGACTCACCCTTCCCCTAGCGTCTCCCACGGCGAGCCCGCGGCCCTGCCGCGCGGCGCCGAGCGCGGTGACGGAGGCGGGGCAGGCGTTGTCGCGCCGCTCGTACGCCATGTGCATCGACTCACCCTTCCCCTAGCGTCTCCCACGGCGAGCCCGCGGCCCTGCCGCGCGGCGCCGAGCGCGGTGACGGAGGCGGGGCAGGCGTTGTCGCGCCGCTCGTACGCCATGTGCATCGACTCACCCTTCCCCTAGCGTCTCCCACGGCGAGCCCGCGGCCCTGCCGCGCGGCGCCGAGCGCGGTGACGGAGGCGGGGCAGGCGTTGTCGCGCCGCTCGTACGCCATGTGCATCGACTCACCCTTCCCCTAGCGTCTCCCACGGCGAGCCCGCGGCCCTGCCGCGCGGCGCCGAGCGCGGTGACGGAGGCGGGGCAGGCGTTGTCGCGCCGCTCGTACGCCGTGTGCATCGTCAGCTTGCCGCGCAGCACCAGGCGACGGATCCACTTTATACCTGAATCTGTAAGATATACACATTATTATTATTGAAAGATAACATAATGCACGTTCAGACAAGTTTAAGAAGATCATCATCATCATTTCGGCCGAAAGACGTCCACTGCTGGACATAGGGTTCCCCCAAGCACCGCCACTTCGACCGGTTCTGTGCATCCCGCATCCAGCGGACTCCTGCGGCCCTCACAAGGTCATCGGTCCACCTTATGGGAGGCCTTCTAACTTTACGTCTTCCGGTACGCGGTCGCCACTCCAGAACCTTTCGGCCCCATCGGCCATCTGTTCTGCGAGTAATGTGCCCTGCCCACTGCCACTTAAGTTTGGAAATTCTTTGGGCTATATCGGTTACCTTGGTTCTCCTGCGGATCTCTTCACTTCATTATCTAAGACGATGTTGGGTCCCAGATTTCTTACATTCGATAAGGCGAACTTTATACGTTTCGTTTTCTTGGCTTTGTGGATTGGTTTGTAGATTTTGTCAGAGCATCACCCGCATACAGATACGGGTGATGCTCTGCTGAAACACATATTAAGAGCTGATATACAAAAGGTCGTTCGACTACAGAGTCGAACGACCATATTGTTCATCATGAAGGAGGCTATTTAAATTAAAATGTCTTAGTAACTGCAAGAGTAAATAAGCATTTTACCTATTTTTCTGTTCCTTTGTTTTTGTCTCTTTATATGATGTGTGTACATAAACTAATAGATAAATAAAGCCAGGATACCTATATCTATCGTAGCTGGTTGAATCTTAGCAGGAGGCCTATGCGTAGCTGCGGGCGAGGCGGGCGCGGACACGACAACAAAGGAGTCAGTAAGGCTGGTGTCAGACTTGCTGGCGCGCAGTCCGCTCTCTTGGCTCACATCTACTGAGGCGGCGCCGGATGCTTCCATTGAACAGGACTCGCTTGACTCACCGATGCTGCCACCGCCTGTGGGAATCAATATACGTTAGCAATATCTAGAAAACTTACGACTCTTTAACACCGGCAAAATTATCATACTGATTTTTCTAAAATGTCAAAATCTCAAGTCTCTCTTCAACAAAAAACATCACAACAGTTAACATGAGCTTGGCAATATGCTTGCCAAGCTCACGTTAACTGTTGTGATTGGTTTAGCGAAATTTCAAAATGCAATAAAATCTTGCCCAGCATTATACCCAAAAGATGATATTCAAGGCTTTTAGAAACTAGGGTAAACGTGTAACTAAATAAATAATAGTAATGATAAATAGCTTGCCCAGGATCAATGTTCAATACTCTGCCATATAGCTTTAAGAATAAGCTAATAAAGTAACTGGATGTGAATAAAAGACCCAATTTTATGCATTATTAAAGAGTACAAAGAGACCCCACATTATTATTTTTTGTATAAAATCAGCACTTACTTTTACGATACAATGGATTTCCCTTCGACTTCCTTCTAAGCATGACGTGCCCTTGTTTATGCAGTTTACTTCGATTCGTCAAGTCCTTTTCAGCGTCGAAGTCTTTCTCATTGTCATACTCCTGCTTGGCTTCGTCACAAGAGTCGATTGGTTCTTCCTTAGGCTCGACGTATTGTGGAGTTTCCTCGTTATCACTGCACGTGTCTTTTTCGTCGTGTCTTCGTGCAGATTCCTTAGCGCTTGTAGTTTCACAGGCGTCTGATAACGAACTTTCTGAACCTGATTTTGTTAGGGTACCTGTGAAGAAACACTTGTATAAATATCTATTTGAACTTTTCAGCTTGGTATATAAATGTGATATATACTGTGTGTGTGAGTCGTGCAGTACAATGGAGAACCAAACATGAGATATGAAGAATATTGCAAATTAAGGTGTCGGTAGAAAGTTTTCTGAAGCAGGTTTTATCCACATGTAACTTGCCAACAATCGTACATATTTTCGCTTCTACCACACAATTCATAAGTCAAATACTATACATATGAACACAAACCTTCTTTGTCCTGCGATAGACTCATCTGCTTGACCAGTTCCTCAACCCTCTTGATGGCCGCCTCCCTATCATGTGATTCCTGTGATTTCTCAGATATTTCTTCAGTCTTCGTTTCGCTCTCCGTTTTCACTTCACATTCGGACTTAATCTCTTCGCTGTCCTGTACTGTCAGTTTTTGTTCGTCCTTCTCTTTGTCAATTTCTACAGAACTTGAGACGGGGTCGACACTGCCGCCTTCTATGCTTTCGCTTTGTTCTTCTGCTGTTTCGGCTAAGTAGTCTATTGACCACATCTGAGGAGCCATCGTGAAGTTGTTACAAGGTGATTTATTCGGATAGGTCAGTAGGGTGGTGTTAAAACTGTTGGAGCCACGGAGATTAGGTTCCAGAAACTTGGCGATTAGTTAGGAAAACTGTTTTCATTACAATAAACAGTTTTTTTGAATATTATTCCGAGAAGATATTTTTTTGAGGTATGAGGTTTTTGAAAAACTTTAGGGAATATTTTTTCAATTTCCTTAACGAAATTGTGAGATTTTTCATTGTATTCATTAATAGTCATCGTTAGAAGGCATAAATAATAAGGATCCCGTATCAGATATAAAAAGTAATTCAGCTTTCAGTTCCAAAATACAATCCCTAGAGCTAGTTTTAAAACAAGTCAGTATTCAACTTACCCGAACAACGCCATCAGTAGAGCCAGTAATGATAACATTAAGCGGGTCCCACTCCCTGGTCTGACTGAAGGACACACACAGAACCTGCTGCGTCCTCTCGCGGCCCCCGATGGTGTCCACTGCGCCTAATAGCTCACCGTTTATCGACCACGCGTACAGCCAACTGCCGCTACAGGTCGCTATGTCACCCTAGAACAAGAATGTCTCATTGTCAGAACTAAATTATTTTTTTATAATGACTCACGGATTTTTATCGTACATCAAACTGTCGTAGCTTTGCAAATATAGATGATTATTTTCTTGCACTCTGGAAGTTTCTGAAATATGTAAAAGGAGGATCCTTACACCAAGGTCTGACCAAGATTATGTCTGGACTCCAAAAGAGACTTTGAGTTTGTTTCGCCATTTCTTCTGCAGGGTAGTCAGATAGGAAATGACATACCTACCGTCGATTGAGCCAAAGAAAACTCAATCTTACTTCAAGGCGAAAAGACTCAATTCGGGTAAACATGATTTTACTAAATAAAATAAAAAAATGGTAATTGTATAATGTTTTTAACTTAATACTCTAATTGGAGTGAGATCTATAAGGTCTTGCGTTAACTGTTACATATATTTGATTACTTACAGTAAGATCATCAATCGCAAGCGCCGATACAGGCGGAAGGGGTCCATAAGAATGTGGCGGCAGTAACTGTCGTATAAACGTGCCTCGCTCCACATCCCACACTATAGCTTGCCCATCGCGACTGCCGCTGACGACGAGGTTGTAAGCCGGGCTTGCCGCTAAACAAGTTACTGCTTCTTCGTGACCATAGAGACATACTTTTACGGCTAAACGACGGCGCCGGGCCCAGTATTGCCATACTGTTACCACCTATAATAGAAAAAGAAAAGAAATTTAAAAGGCTTGCCGTTAGCATAACCCTATAGATTAAAAAAATAATAGTTTAAAAAAACTAAAACACACGCTTTTAAAACCAAACTAAAAAAGGAGAAAATAATTTAATTCAATTAAAAAGCGTGGGGTGCTTTTTGAGGTATTTTTATAATCAATTAATGTCAAGCACCCCACGCTTTTTAATTGAATTAAATTATTTTCTCCTTTTTTAGTTTAAACTAAAGTTTTTTAAACTATTATTTATTTTCTATTTTTTAGTTCTGCTAACTACAAAAACGTGTTTTTTTTTCTCATTTTTTTTTAAATTATTGTATTGTCATCGGTCCTCGACAAGTTTACATAGTTTCAATGAAATCTGACCGTTTAAAGTGGGTCAAAATCGCGCTCAAAGGAGTCGGTTACATACAAACAAACAAACAAATATACAAGTGAAGCTAATATAAAGCGTGTAAAAAAAGTAAAAGTTACCGAAGCGGAATAGGTTATTAACATTTTCACGCAGTAAAATATGTCTGTCTGTATATTTTCACCCTTAATACTTAAGCAATAAGGCTCAAAATTGATCGACCGCCAGTGCCCGCGATGGTACATTGAAAGTTATGGATTACAAGATTTTCTATTGTTATAGTAGTACAATTTTAACTCACCGTGCTAGTCCCCGCAGTAACAATAGTCTTATCAGAAGGACAGACGCACGTCACAATTTCCCCACACGCCTGCGCCACAGTCTCGCAGACAAACACGGCCTTATCGTTGTCATAGTTGCCGATACGCAGCGAATGGTCCGCGAAGCCCCATGCTACGTACTTGTTGTATGTAGGAGGCATTAGGACCTTGTTCTGTTCTACTGCTAATATCGCCTTGTCTGTGTACAGGATTTGGCCGACTGGGCCTTTTACTTCTGCAAAAGCGAAAGGTTCATTGCTCATTGAATAATATAGTGTTGAAAAGCATTAGGTGATAAGGGGCAATGGATTTAAAACGGGATTAATGACGCAATAATAAGTCATCGCAAACAACAGTCTGAACCACCTTTATTCCTTAAAGAGGTTGGCACAAGTGTAATTAACGTACACTTTTTGCTAATCAAGTTATAATTATCATGTAATATGGAATCAGTAAAATTTGTACAAAATTAAAACTAAAAAGCTTATTACACAAAATTTGAGTTTAATCGTACCTTTGACAGGTTGCAATGAAGGCCTCAAGTTTTCTAGATTGTGGAAGAACAGTTTCTCCGGTGGCGTGATACCTTGAGACGGTATTATATTGTTCGGGTCTAATATAGTTGAGCTTCGCTGAGACATTTTCTTGCTAGGATGCGCTTTCTTGAACAGTTGCTTAGGTATCTGGCCAAAGTTGTTTATGAAGCCGATCGTCGCATTTTTCTTCAGCGGGTCGTCGATACTGGAACACAATATTATACAATGTAAATTCGGCCATCTTAAAAATATGATTTGTAAAAAAGGCATTGGTTGGTTGGTAATGATAGAGAATGCGTTTTGTTGGTGTTGTCTTGAACTTGTCGTTGTTGAAAAAGTTTTAAGTTTTTTTACTTTAATTTCAATTAATAAGTCTTGACTTCGAGCTGACACTATATTGCATTTTTATTTAGTATTTATGCCGTTCTCAAATACTTGCCTACGTTAAGGCTCCTTTTGTTGAGAGTTGTTTTTTGCTTAGAATAGTTTGGACCTGTTTTCAAGGTAGCTGGTTAGTGACATCTACCAACCCAAGAGGTATGTTTTTGTATAGAAAATAATTTCCTAAGTCGAGCTGGGAATATTTATTAATACTCCCGATAAAAATAGTGTCACTACTTATACTCACTTGTATATATCGACGTTGCCCTCGTAAAACAGATGGTGGAACACGTTGGAGGCCTCGACGGCGGGCGCGCCTTGCTGCTTGTACCCGAACACGAGGTCGATCCAGTGGTGCAGGCGGTGCGACACGTAGTCGGACTCCAGCGCGGCGCGGTGCGCGCGGATGAACTCGCGCGGGTCGCCCCGCGCCCACGCCGGCAGCACCACGTCGCCCAGCGCCACGCCCGACTGCTTGCAGCCTGCGCAGGGGTCGTGTGAGCGTGCTTACTGGCGCACGTACGCACGCCTGCGGACAGCAGCGGCGGATCACTTCTCACCCTTATGCTTTAAGAAATAAGGTTGAAAAGTGGTCGACCGCCAGTGTCTCCAATGGTACGTACATGTGTGGTAAGTCCACGGTACAAAGTCGTGGGAGGACCCCACGCAAAATGCAAAGAAACGTACTTTTATCATGATGTTGCCCAATAATGTATATTTCATGTGCGCTCTTCGTAAGGCCCACACAATTATATGAACACGTACTTCATGTATTTCCACAAACAATTGCGGATCGTAACAATAATAACGCACTGTTTAAACTCATGAAAACTATTTCCAGCAGTAGATATTTCAGATTTGCCAAACTTATGTTAATAACGCAGAGCTTTATAATGATTGCTTACCTAAATCGAAGTTATTGGAGTTAACCAGGAACTCAGGTAAGTAAAAGAATTCCGGTATTAGCTCTTTTACATCAGCCATATTGTGTCGCGACGCCGAGTTCCACGCTTCCTTTATTGAGTGGAACATTCTGGAATAAAACATTTGTTTTACCTCTATTTTCAAAATAAATTAAATAATTGTTCACAGGGTGTTAATTGAATCTCCTGCATAACTTAAAGTAGTGAATCTCCTTATCATCCTGAACCACTTTTTCTAGAAAACTAACTATATTTGAAACAAAAATACAACATTTAATACCTATTCTACTTCTAATTTAGTTTCACCACCCTGTACAGAAATGTCAAGTTACCTGTCAGCCAAATCAAAATGTCCGCCCTGTAGTTTGAGGAAGTGCTGAGTGAAGGGCTCCATCCTGACTAGATACGAGCACACAATCATAGCAGACGAGTAATGTGTGCCGTAGTGGTATGGTGGAGTTTCACCGTGAGGGTCATCCCATTCCTACAAATAAAAGAGAGCCATTACAAGTTTGAAGATCTATTCAAAGGCTATTTGCAGTAAGGTTTAGTTTCAACTGGCAACTGTCGAGTTAGCACGACCGAGTGGCTAAAATACTAGTTGACAGTCTATTTAAAATCACCTGTGTTGTTTAAAATACCACTTTGTGTTGAAGATATGTTCGTACTGTAAAGCCAAACCTACCGAGAATGACAGCAGTGATAACCACTACAGTGTCATTCACTTTGGTCTGTGGTAACATAAAACATTCTGATACGACTACCTGTTTGTGTTTATCTGTCTTAAGCTAGTTTTGTCTGTCCAGTATGTATCTTGTAAGTTATCTTTTGTGAAAATAACGATCGGCATATGAATTTCTCATACATAATCTAACAATCTCTTTGAAATATATTCTTTAGAACTATACTTGTATAACTTATATTTAAAACCCACCTTATATCGTTTCCTAAACTGCTCCAATCTATCGGGACTCTGTGCGCCCATGGGTTTAGTGAGATCACGGAAGGTAGCCGGGTCGTTGAGGTCTAGTTCCAAAGAGTCATAGTCAGCTAAGATCCACGGGAACACTGGGTACTGCATCAGATCGTTGTACGAACGACCGGCTAGAGTGTTTAGATGCATGAGGTATTGGAAGTTTGATATTTCGCCTCTCTGAAATAAAACGTGAGAATTAGGAGTTTTATTATTTTTAAGCGACTTTACGGAGGACTCAATTCATGTGTAATTTTTTTGTATGTATGTTTCGCGATTTAGAAAATTATTTGCCCTCAAGGGTGGCACCATATCAATAGGGTATTTTAATAAAAAATAATTAAAAATAATATTTTGCATTCAGAACGCAAACCAACGATAAGTAGAATAATAACTCATTTATTAAATTATAAACAATTATCATATAAAATATCAGTGCATTTGTCTATATAGCAAACTGACGTCACCACAGAGCAATATAGCGTCCACTGCGTCCAGCGTTTTCGTCAAATTACTCGCAAAATTTGAAAATGTAAAATTTTAATGCATTTTTACAGCACCAACCAATTAAATAAAAAAATTGTGTTTTTTTGTGGTTTATTAGGAACTTTAGAATCTAATTAGGACACTTTTCAAAAATGGGCGTAATACCTTATTAATGTGTATTTTTTTGGATGTATGTTCTGCGATATCTCCAGCAATTGTGAATCGATTTAACAAAAAAAAAATATGGTTAGGGTAAGCCTCTGAGGGGTGGTCCCACTTGGTGCTCTTTTATCTGATTGTTCGAAAATACTAAACTATAGCGTGCGGCGGAATGTAAAGTTATCATGGCGACCCAGGGTGGTTACACGGCCCCTCGTCAGAGGGCGCCCGCGCAAGCTCCAGTAAGTTCGATTAGTAATGAGACGATAGTAAGCTACCAACCAGCGAGCTAATGTGCACGCGCTTTAAGTTCTGTTAGATTGTGATTTGTGATAACGGTGTGATTATAGTGTAATTTTTATGCCCCAGCATTTTCTTACACCCGTTGCCCGGCTATAAAACATATATTATGTTCGTATATTTTTTCTAGTCACTTACGTGTTGACCTAAAACATTGTGTCATAGACATAAATAATCCATGTTTTGTCTTTACGCCTAACATTTTAAGGGGTCGCATTTCTATGTAATTTTCACAAATATCCAAAATCGTAACATCAGTGTTTAACCCATACTAAAATGTAATGATATGATTGGGTACATTACCAGCCACCGCTGAGTGACGGAGGTATCTCCGATGAGTGTTGCGAGCAGGCCACCCGGCTGTTCCACAGCCACGCCGCGCTTCTGTCCCGCTACTGACCCCGCCGCACTGTCCGCCATGCCTGTTGCTAATGCAGTGAAACGACTGTACACCTAGGGAAATTTTGTGACATTAAACATTTGTAACCGTCCATAATGCGTTGGCAATTTTGCAGGAAAATTATCATGCCAATACTGAACTCACATATCAATTACGAAAAGAAAAAGGTCAGACACACACTGGCATAACGGAGGATGCTAGAACCTCATAAAACCAATTATATTGTCAGCTGTTTAACTTTATTGGATGACATAAGGATTAGGAGGTAGAATTCTGCGCCAATGATGACGATACTACAATGTTACAATAGTAACAAATAACTAAAATGCCTACCTTGTTTCTCACTTTTCTTGGAAAAGCGAGCAAGTAGTTCCTGCCGTCACTTGAAAACACTTCCAGCGCTATCGGTTGTAACAGATACCTCCTTTTGTGTACCTCCCTACAACACAACAACACAAAATATAGTACATGCATAACATAGAGTAACAAAAAATATGAAAATTTGATTCACATACCGAATATCTTCATACAAAAACTTGGAGCACTGCCTTTGGTTGCTCCTCTGTATGCCCTGAGCCGGCAGGATAGGTTCATAATCATCAGGACAGCTGTCCAAATCCCGTATTTCTCTGTTCTTTAGTAACGTAAATCCGTCTATGACGTAGCAATGTTCTCGACCGAATAGTAATAGACCTTCCGTTGTGTCTAAGCCTTGTATTCTTGCGCAACGGAACATGTGGGAGATCTGAAAGAAATAATAATAATATTGAACTTTTGGTGAATCTGACTTGAAGTGAAATAAAAAGGTCCTTATAAGAGTAAAACATTAAAATATTATGTTATGTCTTAGGGGCTTGTGGCTAAGTAATAACAGCCGTACGGGTCGATCATTCAGGCAAGCTAATCAATGCTTGCCGAGGCTGGTGGTCCGTGTATGGGTGACCATATTTACATCCATGCCTCGGAACGCACGTTGAGCCGTTGGTTCCGGCTATCATTTGTGAATCTTTGACATCGTTACCGGACGTCAGAAGCCCGAAAGTCTGACAAAGAGTCTTACCAAGAGTATAACCCCAGTAATGGAGTTTTGGAGGTCAGATAGGCAGTTGCTCCATGTAAAGTACTGGTATTCAGCTGCATGTGGGATGACTAGAAGCCCATCCCAATATAGTTGGGGAAAGGCTAGGCAGATGATAATGTATTCAGAGCAAAAGATCTACTTTCGGTTGATTACTTATCGTTTCACGCAGCGGTATTCGCAACTTGTTTTCTAGGGGTTAGCAGGTAATACTTGCTCAAAAACCATTTTGTTGCCGCAGATTTACAGCTTTTTTCTCACACAACACGCTGTATAACACAGTACCTTTTCGTGATGTTCTAGAAGCCGCAGAAGAGTTTGATTATCAGGTGGCGGAGTTGGTTGTTCATCTTCATCCTCATTATCAGGCCCATCTTCATTTCCTGAATAAATAAAATAATAAATTTTCAAAGTGATTAATTAAAGAATCACTTTGAAAATGAAAACTGTAAACAATTAAGTACACAATTGCAATTAAGTACACAATTGTTTACAGTTTTAACAATATACAACTGCGGACATTAGCGGTGGATCACTTTTCACCCTTTAACCCTCACCAAGGGGTATTACTCAGTAACTGGGTTGTGGAGGACACAGGCAGGCAGTCGTTCCATTTAAAATACTGGTATTTCGATACATCCGGTTAGACTGAGAACCGATTCCGACATAGAAAAAGCCTTTATAGGCAGATTGATTGGCGCGCGCTTCTAATTTGCAAGTGCAAAGACTATGCCTATATTACTGATTGTGTCTATAGACTTACCTTCACCGGAAGATTGGTTGTTACCGCGGCTAACAACGCCACTACTGACGAGATCTGAAGGTGAACCGTCGCCGTTGGCCACATCAATAGATGTATCTCCACTTCTGCGAACCGAATTAAACACACTGTTACTGACAATTTTGACAGTGCCTTAAAAAAAAAAATCTGGGTTCGGCTCAGGTTAACTTTGAGCTGTCAACCTTAAGCTTCTGAGTAAGTTTTGCATTTCGAACCTTATTTCGAGTGGTTTAAAGTTCTTAATAGACAATTAACAACTTAAAATTGTGTCCAAAGATACATTTTGTTTTGTAATGTAATGCACTATCGACTTGTTCTAATTTCGAACTTTTATTACTACTTTGTTAAGGTTGGATAAAGGATGTTTTTTATACAAAAAATACATTTAAAACAGTCTAAGTTGTTGTTGTTTCAATGCTATACTACTAGAAATGCAATCATAGAGTAACGAACCAAGGTTCAAGAGACATGAATGCAATAAATATGATTATATCTTACGTGGTAGGCTCATCAGTAGTTTCTGGTATATCGGTAGGTTCGGCCCCTTCTACCTCGCCGAGGTTACTCGCTGCCCGCCATTGTTGATACACGCGGTAGTATTCCTTGCTGTCCAAGCTTTGGGCCACTTTGTATTTTAGTTGTTTCTAAAACAGTGAGTGATATATATTCCAATAAGCAATGGTGGGTAATATACCTTCTTTATTTTAAATATTTGGATGACATTTTCTAAAAATGAAACCTATCTAGATCGATTTATCGCCCCTGAAGGCCCCTGCATACTAAATTTCATGAAAATCGTTGGATCCGTTTCCGAGATACAGATTATATATATACATATATACAAGAATTTCTCGTTTAAAGGTATTAGATATTACACACGGCTACACATTAAGCTATACTTTACCAGTTTACGCTAATCTCGTACTGTACGGAAATCCTATATAATGCGAGATCAGCTTATACTGGAAACGTATAGCTTGACATGTAGCCGTGTGTACACTGAGTACTATAATGGATTTATTATTTAGGTAGGTATAAGGACAAGAAAATTCCAAATGTCACGTTTATAGTTCAGTCATGTTAGAATTTGAGTTTATTTTCACGGAAGCGTCAATATGGGATAATATATTACTGCTTCCGTGAAAATAAACTCAATTTCTGCCTCTCTACTTCTTAGATACTATTATATTGTAAGGATTTTCGGATTTTTCGGAATGTTTCACAAAATAGTCAGAGATGCTGTGCTAAAATCAGACAAAACTCATAACTTACGTTGTCCGGATCGTCGAGGTCGGGCCGATAAGGATAGTGCATATAGAAGCCGTGGTTCCTGGCCAGCAGCTTGCGCATGCGCGCGGGCCCCTCGGTGCAGTCCAGCGCCCACTTGGCCAGCGCGGCGCCGCGCGGCGGGCCCCACAGCGCGCGCTCGCGCGTCAGCTCGCGCCAGGCGCCGGCCCACTCCGCCTGCACGTAGCGCATGGTGTGCAGGCGCGTGTTGGCCGCGCCCTGCACCACGCCGCACCACGCTTGTCTACAATACAATCTCTACTGTATTCATATAACACAATACGACAACTTCAATGCACCAATAAATGTTGATACTAAGGAGAACTTCTTGAGATCGCCACTATGGTGTTCACTAGAATCCTTAGTTAGGGCTTTGGGTTTAGAATAAAACAACCGAATCCGAAACTTTAAAATTACATGAGCCAGTCCCTCAAAACGCCCGACGATTATCACTTCCTAGTGCGTGGAAGAAGTGACGCAACAAACTCCTCAGCTGTCTATTCAGTTAGCAGCGAACATCAACTCAAAGGGAACTCCTAGTCGCCATAGGAGATAGATCGGGACTCTCTTGTGACACTACCATTGAGTTGTGTGCTACTTTTAATTGTATATATTACGTTAACGCTATTTTTCCCTGACGGTAAATTGTTTATTTTTATTCGTTAGATCTGAAAATAGCATATTTTTCAAAAATTTGTAGCTCTAATAGACTATGCATTTGTTTGTACAAGCTACCAGTATTATTGAAAATGTGAGCCACCATCATAAATTCCGTACTTTAGAAAAGACATGTATTTAATAAAAACCCAATTAATATCCATTTAGATGTCATAAAAATATTAATGGATACTCTAAATTCTAATAACAGAGTGGAAGGGACATCGATACGCAAACAGAAATCACGGTTTCTGTTTTCTCGTGTCGATGTCCCTGCAACTCTGTATAATAAAGACGCCGTTTTTGGTTTTCTTAGAACATTAAGTGCCAATTTTACCAATGAAACTGAACGCGATCAGCAATTTTTTTTTAATATATATAAATCTTATCATGCAATCAGTCCTTCTGACTATTAGCAGATGTGTTGAGCGACTATTATTATTCATGAGGAGATATTCCCCAATAGGAACATCCTCCATATTAATATATTGGCTTAGTTAGCGCCGCCGAGATCCAAAGTTCTGGGCCGTTTCAGGCGATTTAGACAGTCAGGTAAAGTGAGCTGGACAGCGAGCTGGTTAGGATGGTTGTTCAGTCTTGTTTTGTATTTGCCTGCGAATGTCTTTATTTTATCCTTCACTGTTGACATACTCAGGTATTCATGTACTTCACTGTTTCTAAAGAACCAGGGTGTATTGCTTATTTGATTAAAGATGTTGTTCCGAGTTCTTTGGATTATGGTTATGTTGGAATCACAGTAGGCTCCCCATAACTGAATCCCATAGGTCCAAACCGGTTTTATGACAGCCTTATAGATTAGGAGCTTGTTGTCCAGTGACAGTTTTGTGTTTCTACCCAGAAGAGCCAGTAGAGGCCTTTGTATTTGAGGTTGACCTGTTTACGTTTTGTTTCAACGTGTTTCCGCTATGTTCAAGTGTAGTCCGAGATAAAGAAAAATTAAATTGCGTTCAATAGCTGTCACTCAATGATGGCACTGACAGCTCTTGGACCGTGGTTTGAATGTGCTGATAGCATTCAGTTTCACTGGTGATATCTGTCCTAAAAAAAACAGTGGCACTCCGGGTGTGCCGACAGAAGTGAAAACTTGAACAATTACGCGTGTATTTTTTTAATCGTCAATACAGGATTTCATATTGGGTCCTGATTGCTCTCGGTAAAAAAAGATAAACGAGCGATCGACTTCAGCCATTAAAGGTAACAGCACAGATTTTTACGATAAAAATATAAAGGGAAAGAAAGGGATAAAAGAATTAGAATTTCCTAATGAAAGAAAGGGACTTTTCCAAAAGACATCAACGCCCGACTCATCCGTGTGCTCAAGCGTTTGGTATCGATGCCGCGAGTTCCATGTTTTTTGTTCACCCAAAAAGTGTTCAACGCGCCTAAAGAAGTTTTCACTTCAATAGTCAATTACTGCGACCAACTTGGATGTAGTATGTATTACTTACCTAACAAGTTGCACATGATCCTGCATATAGGCCAGCGCATGATCTCGCGGCGGGTTCGACCGTTGCTTAGCAGAGTCTTCCTTCTTCACTTTAGTTCTAGACGCCAGCCGTGTAAGACCGCCTGTCACTTTCTGTATTTTTGACTGGATTTGATTGTGAAGCTCCCATGGGACGCGGTATGTAGCCTGTGATGTTATAAATAAATACATTACTATTTGTGTTTCCTTTAGATCGATACTTACTCAAATATGTATTTTAGCGGTTGTAGACCAAGTTAATTTTTGAGTGATAATTTCTAGTAAAAATTTTATGTACTGTACTTTGAATTTTGTCTTGTATAAAGTTGAGTTTGTGGTTCCAAAACATAATAATTATCTCAAATTCTACATTCAAATATAGCACATTTTAATCAAATTCAACAAAGCGCGACTGAGCTGAAGAGCTTCACAGTACAGAAAAAAGGGCATTCTTTCCATGATTCTATAATAAGATAGAGAATTTTGACCATATTATAAATTCACTATGCCTATATAATATATCTTAATTTTAGCTTATAATTAATTATAATTGGATTGATATCCAAATAATTTATTCGAATGTGTATTATTATTATGTATACTTTTTATGAAGAACATTAGCATTAAGTATCCTACCTTCCTTTCAATATCAATATAGTTGATCCACAGCTTATGCGCGTTCTCACTGAGTTGCTCCCTCACAGGAGTAAGGTCAGGTGCGCGTGCGTTGCCGACGGGCAGTATTAATGTTATCTTAAACACTTCCTCTATCGCAGGCTTCTTGCACACATACAGCTCTTCCCAAACACGACGAGCGGCGCCAGCCATTAGATTACGTCCTGTTTGGAAATACGATTTGTAATAGAAACATTTTCTATCAGCTAAATGACAGAAGTGAAAGAAGCTTATCAGAAAAAGAAAGTGAAAATGTTGGTTTTCTCTAACAGCCTCCCATGGCCTATAACTTTGAAACGTTTTTTTGAAGAGCGCACGGAAATATTTTTTCTGAGCTATACAACAGTGCAGATCAGCACTTCGTAATCGTACACAGGAAAAGTTTTTATCCAGTACGCAAACTGTAACCATGAATTCAGCATATCATTGTAGACCCCCAGCGTACAAATTTTACGTCGGTAATACAAAAAAAAAACAGCTGTTCCATACATTTTGACCGCGTAGGTATTGCACTTTTCTATGAAACAGCTGATTTTTTTTTTGTAAATCAGACGAAACATTTATTCGCTGGGGGGTTTAGAATGGTATGCTGAATTTATGGTTAAAGTTTGCGCACTGACTAAAAACTTTTTCTGTATATTTCATGAACGTTTGTCTTAGGACTGCCTAAGCCGCAGTTGCCATTCACCCACTCTATAAAAAGTTATAAGTCTTTTCCCAACTATGTAGGAGTCGGCTTCCAGTCTAACCGGATGCAACTGCATACCAGTATTTTACATGGAGCGACTGCCTACCTGACCTCTAGAACCCAGTTAGGGGGCGTCCATTAATTACGTGAGGCGTTTAGGGGTGGGAGGGGGTCGAGTCGAATCTCACCCAATCTCACGTGGGGGAGAGGGGGGTCTTGTTAAATGTCACGTAATTTATATTTTTTCCCGCAAAAAAACAATGTATCATTACGAGATAACCGGGTTAAATCATGTGAAACATGTTTTTCCACCCATATGGCAAAATCTTACAAAATAATATTTATCGCAGTTATGCGAACGCCACAAAGTAGCACAGTACTTGCTCGATGGTTAAACCGCCACCGCCCAGCCAAGTCAGCCAAATGCAATGCATAAATCCAACGCAAATAAGCACAGATTAACGTTTTTCCACTAAAACCACGTATTTGAAATATCTCACGTGAGATTATGGGGAGGGGGGAGGGTCGAGCCAAATCTCACGACATCTCACAAGAGCGGGGGTGGGGGTCGAAAAATCGCCAAAATTTACTCACGTAGTTAATGGACGCCCCCTTACTGGGTAACACGATACCCCTTGGTAAGACTGGTTGTCAGACTTTCGGGCTACTGACGAGCAGTAACGACTGTTGTAGATCCATAATGCAATGAATGAATAAATAAATTAAAAGGTGGCGATGTTTTACCTTGATGTGTAGTAAGTTTGTCATCTCTGGATTCCAGGTCGCCACTAGGGTTGACATGCCAAGTAGTACGCATGTGCGAGTCGAGGGCGATCTTCATGTTAGAACTCAACTGCAGGAGGCAATAGGTCAGGCAGCCGATGAATTCCAACTCATGGTTGCCCGCGCCGAATATTAGTAACCTAAACAAAAACAGATAGATAGTTCAATCTTTAATATTCTGCTATATTTACTTAGTTGCTGGACAGCGCGTTTACACGCAGACTTACAATTAACAATAATTCGAAACAAATAATATTGGTTAACACGTCAATAAAACCCTTGAATAGGGCAAGAAGAATTAAATCCATATGAAATATACCTCGTTAACTCTGTATATCACATACCTGTTAGTTGTCAGTTTGTGTAAAGCCTCCAAAACCGACATTTGGTCCGCTATAGAATCGGTAGATCGAGACAGAAGAAACAGAATAGTTCTGTTCAGACAATGGTGTAGTCCTTCTAGAGATATCACTGATGATTTCTTTTTTGCTTGCATTATTAGCTTTACTATAAAATCAAACACCTGAAACCAAAGTTTACAATCAAATTATAATCGTAAAAGGAAATAGTTTACATTTTCTTTTGTATTGTACGAAGTTTTTACGTACCTCATGAGGATCCCTTGAAAGTTGTCCCTGCCATAGCTTGTCAACCAGCCTGGCAGCCAAATAACAAACGTTCGATATGTTGGACTCTGATCCAAACAATTCCGTGTTTAATAAATTCTCCATCAGTGTAGTTAAAACCTCGGTTTGATACTCAATCTGTTGCTGGCTGGTTGAATTAGGCGGTGAAGCATCCAAAACCAGATCAATTACCTGAAAGAAGTCATGGGAGTCACAAAACTGGTAATTAGTCTTCTTGGAGACGGTCGCTATGACCAGTGCCACAAGGAATTAATAACGGACTATGCGTGAAGCACTTAGGACACAGCACATTGACTCAGGCTTACATAATGTGTATCATAACATCCGAGTGCAAGGAAGCTCTGACGTCGTTATCATTGTCTATCGACGCGTTGGCGGAAGCAGAAGTGTTACATAATGTGGGTATACTACATAACGAACAAGCGTGCGACAGGCGCGAGATATGCGTACGTTAAACTGGTTTAGTACTCAAGTTACTATCACTCACAGAGGAAATTATATAGGAAGGGACTGATATGCATTGAGGTCGGTTAATAATGCAGCGTTAGTTTTTATATTAGTGGAGTTATAGTTTTTATAATAATAAAATTCCCCATATTTACGCTATAAAAGTAGGATCTCCCTGGACCGGAGCTACATGGAGTACAAAACATTGACGATGGCACTGAGTCAGTCGCGTTTTCAGCGTTCTAGAACCAATATTGAAGCTGATACTCAGAATTAGTACTCTTAGATAGCTACCAATATTTATTATTCATTAGACGTTAATTAGACGTTAATAGTTACATCCCTGTTGGCGCCAATGTGCAACATGCGACATTGTATAAAACTAATTCTAGGTACACACAACATACAGAATGAAACAAAACTACATAAACATTTAGCCAGAACATAAAACATAGCAGCCAAATATTGTATGGGTGCAATAGGCAGGTACGATGAAGTCATTCTGCCGATAGTGTCGTAAAAGCTGATCACTGTTCAAACCTTAGGAAAGTGTCAGTTAAAAGCTAACTTTATCTTGTGATATTAGTAAGTATCCCTTTGTTAATAATCGAAGTCGAATATAGTGGATAGTCATCTTACGGTGACTACAGGTTATTACCTTCATTTTGAGAACATGTAGCGTGCGATTATAAGGCCTGAATTCGGTCTCACTTGTCAGCGATCTCCTATGCACGACCGACGTTGGCATAATTTAGGTCTAAGTAACAGAGTGCTAAAAGAATCTTTTGGCGCTTTAGTTGTGTTGTCTGTGAAATTAGTTTGCAAAATTGAATTGAAAAAAAAAAGATGGCGTAATTTCCAATTTTGGACACGCGCCAAAAGATCCTTGTATCACTTTAAATGATACATCAATTCAATGAGATAGTGTGACATACCGGTGCAGTCTTGCCAGTGACGTTGAGCGGCAGCGAGTCCAGTACGATGACGCGCAGGAAGTCCATGACGCCCTGCCGCACGCCGTGCTGCGTCAGCGCACCCGCTACGCTGGGCACTACTACCTCCTTCTCGGAGCCTGGAGTTGATGCCCCGGAACTCTCGCCGCTCTCACATATTGCTGATTGAAGATAAATAAAAACTTGTAATACTTAATAATTTTTTATTTGCTTTTCCATCATCACTTTAAATTGGAATTGTTCCGTATAGTATCCGGACGTAAATAAGACATATAGGGCCTTAATATGGAACACAATTATTAATGGCAGAGGCGACACACTACAAATTCTCGGTTACAGAAAGTCTTTTCAATGTAATCTCCGTTGTTATTTATCAATAACAACTTGTAATTGGTTCTACATATGACTCCTGAATAAAAAACTTAAGTAAGTTTTCTTAAAATTAATAAAATAAACTGTTAATACCATGAGATTGCATAACATATCAACTGATTAAAGCTCAAAAGACAAATCTCAGAAAACGGGTGACAGTCTTTTTTTTTTTTTTCTTTTTTTTTCTTTTTTTTTCTTTTTTTTTGGGTGGGAAATCATCAAATAACTTCTCCCGCTCTGGGTGGAGCGGGAGGGCGTGTCAGACTTTTACTGACTAAAACCCACCCGTGGTCCCCCAGTTGCCTGTGTGCTAGGGGCCGCGGTATCTCTTTCGAACAACCCGCACCCCTACAGTCTTTGGTTTGAAATATATACATGAAATAAAAACTTACGCATATGAATCTCGTCCGTCGAGTTCGGCGGGAAGAGGATCGCTGCTAGAGCGGTTAAAACTTCCGCCATCATCATAATAGGGACGAAATCTGGCAGTGTGTTGTATAGTGAAAACAGGACCTAGAATTGTACAGTTCATTTTATAGTCGTCGCAATTTTTCAATCATCGCTCTAGGTCCCTAGACCATGTTGTATGAAATTTAGTGTCATGTAGTGCGCATCTAATATCTGATTACATTGTCTGTTCCTTCTTGGCACAACTATATCAAAACTCTACTATGGCTTCTGTTAGTCTGCATCATTCCATTGCTGGGCAAAGCTTTTTCCTATGACTTCCAGCTATTCGATCAAAAGCGTAGTGCATTCCAAATTCGAACATGGTTTAAAGTTTGATTTATTAAACTATCTGATCGCACCATTGGCATTGCTTTGCAACAGTTTGATATGACAAGTGGTAATGCAATTGGTACTGATATAAGACATTACTGACATCGGTATAGGAAAACATCAGAAGAAACCAGAGGGGCAGTTCTCGTAATTTTAAGAACGTCCATAGTCTGATGTCAGTATCAATCTGTAAAAATATCTTGATTTTTCATACATTTTTGAGATTTGATTGTCGCTGAGACGAGACTGCGATTAGATTTTGATCGTTTTTAATTACGAGAATAGTCCTTCTGGATTTATAAATTATTATAAGTTTGAAATCGCCAATCCGCCTTGAGCAAGCGTGGAGATCAATACTGATGCCTTCTTTGCATGAGGAGAGACATTTGCCTTGCAGTGGGACATTCATCATTTGCCTAGCCTTTCCCCATTGAGTACCAGTATTTTCCATGGAGCGACTGCTTACCCAGTTACTGGGTAATACGATAACCCTGACTGTTTGTCAGACTTTAGGGCTGCGGAGGGCCCGCAATGGGACAAAATAGGCTGATATTATTGTAGTGAACTTACCTGAACAATAGCCACAGGATGATCAGCCAGCCAATCAGGCTCGTTGGTCTTGTCCGCGTGCACGAGCGCGCGCACGGCCGCCAGCAGCACGACCACGGCGTCGGGGCACAGCGTGATGCGCGCCGCCAGCGCCGCGGGCGACTGCCGCGCCGGCGCCGCCGCGCCCCACGCCGCGCCCCACACGCGCTCCACCGACACCACGCGCTCGCCGCACGCGCCGCGCACGGGTTGGCCCAGCGCCAGCCCGAACAACAGGTAGTACAGCTCCGGGATCTGGAGGTGGGCTGGGACCAGCCTGGTAAACGACAATAAGGGTTGATAAACTTGGGGAATTCCGTAGTGAAAAGTATTCGGCATGCGAGTAAAAAAAAATGTTAATGATTTAGCAGGAAAGTCCATTATCATGGACTAAATGAACACTTGCCGTATACAGAAGTTTGCCGATGCGTTGCCTTACCTCAAGGAGGCTTTTTTTTTATTTGCACGTAAGAAAACGATTTTTTATTAATATAACATAACCAGTGATCGGATAATCAAGCGCTAATATACCTAAACTTCACTTTTATTGCCACGAAAGAATAATACGGACATGCCTTTCAAAATTTCGAATCCCGGAAATATTAAAAATATTAATACTACGAAACGTAATAAACGTATAAAACACAATAAATTAGTCGATTCGATCTCTAATCTGTTAGATAGATACTTTACCACATTGTGCACATTATATTTTTTTATTGATATTCCATTTATTTTGTATAAAATAAAAATAGTAAATCAAAATAACCACTGCTATAATTTCATTAAGTTTGTTATAATTGTTTTTACAAAATTGTTAAATCCCGGAAACCCGGGATTACTTATTTATTCAGAAAGGAATGTCCATATTATTATTTCGTGGGAAGAAGTTTAGATATATTAATAAGCGTCCGATTATCCGGTCACTGAACATAACATCATAACTTGTTTCGCCGAAGGGTTGGGCAGAGGTGTACTGTAAAGGTTTGTTGCTTATGGAATGCAACCTTTATGTTAATACAGGCCGGTAATGGAATGACTGTCACATTTGAACTATCAAGATGATGAGACTAGGATTTCTATCCGTCAATGCGAATAGGATGAGTTTGATCCTAAGAAAATATTTAATGATTATATTAGGCGCGACCTTGTAAAAGTCTTAACTTATCATAATATACAAAGTTAAACTCTATTAAGTAATTTATTTGTACCTAGAACCCTTAGCCCTACAATACACCCACATTTTGCCAGTTATCTTTAAGTCCCATCAAGGCGAACCTATTGCCACCAACCGGACACTAATCCAAACTCCGGGCGAAATAACGCTTTGCCCGACTTGGGAATCGAGCCCAAGACCTCATGCTCAGCAGTTGCGCTTGCAACCACTAGACCAACGAGGCAGGCAAATATTATTGACGTGTAAAAGTGTTTGTTAAATCTACTGCTCATCAAACAGCTTTGCTGTAAAATAATGTTTACAAAAAAAATATGTACAGACATAATTTTTTGTACAGATTAAATACAGATAAAAAGAGCACAAGATCAAAGGTCAGACAATAAAATTCTTACCATGCTAGGAGCGTGAAGCCAGGAGTGTGTAATAACGACGTGTGTAGATGGGAGTTGGAGTGCACAGTGGTAGACATCACAACGCCGGCTTGTTGCGGCTGCGCTAAATTTTCTGTGTGGCGCAACCAACCTCCGTTACCAACGCCTTCTCTAAACCTGTGCAAAGTTACAAGGAAACTTAAATAAACATAATTTAAAAGGTATCTAAAAGTAAGTATCCAATAAGCTTAATGGTTGGTTACTTCAAGCCAGAATCTCACATCGTAGCTCGGGACGTAAACAAAAAAAGATATACAGTTGTGGTCATATAATTATGAACTTTTTACATACCCTGTTTATTTTTGTCTCGTCAGAAAAAGATCATTTTTCCACTGAGCTGAGAAAATAATATTTTGGTGAAAACAACCCTTCAGCAATCTCTGTACGCACTATTCGAAGGCGTTTAATAGAAGAAAAGTTGTACGGAAGGATAGCAAGGAAGATGCCCCATGTTGAAACGGAGCCATAGGCAAGCCCGGCTTGCATTTGCAAGAAGGTATGAAAACTGGACAGTAGAAAAATATTAAATATTTCTAACGAGACAAAAATAAACAGGGTGGGTAAGTTCTGATGGAAAACGATATTGTACGACGGCCTCCGAATAAAGCTTTCGACCCTAAATGCACAAAAAAGACATTAAAGCATGGTGGGGGAAATATGAAAATTTGGGGGTGCTTTTCAATGTTGGGTGGGTTAATTCCAATACAAAAATATACTGGAAGAAACAATGTTTACTTATGCTGAAGACGTGCTTCCGGTTATTTGGACATTTCAGCACGACAATGATCCAAAGCATACTGCACGCGTTAAGGAATTTTTCACATCGCAATCACTTTCTGTCTTAGATGGGCCAGCTAACAGCCCAGAACTAAACCCAATAGAGCAACTTTGGTGCGAAATCAAGAAAAAGGTTTCAAATCGACAGTGTGGCATTTTAATAGAGTTCTACGACGTTTTCTTAGAAGAATGGAACTCTATATCTCTTGCGCAAATGTCAAAAATTGATAGAGTCAATGCCTCGACGGTGTAAATCAATAATTAAAAGCCGTGGACTTGCTACTAACTATTAATTTTAGTTTAACATGTATTTTATTGCTTTTTTCTTTACGCACTTCACAGTAATGTGTTTTATTTAATTTCATTTTCATTTAAAACAACTCTCGAGCAGTTTAATAAATCGTTATAAATTATATGTCCAGCTTCATTACTATTTGTATTTTATACTATGGAGAATAGGTATATAAAATTTGTAAAAAAAATGGTTAGCAATTTCATTCTGTATTCTTAATCAAGTTTGTTGAACACATACATGATTACAGTACACATGACATGATTTAGATAAAAAATTGTGGAACATCAAATCGTTCTTAATTATATGACCACAACTGTATATACCGAATCAATATACAACATTGCGCAATTTAGCTCAAGTTGCCGATGACCAGTAACGGTAGATACACGCTTACAAACAACACATTTCACTAAAAACTGTTGACATAGACTGACAAGTACTAGATACGTAACAGCAACTCATCGTGAACAATTTCGTGAGATATAAATAGACATGGTTTTAAAAGCGAGAAAAGTAAAAAAAAAAAAATTATTCTCTATTCTCTTCTACCTTTGCATTATAGCAGATTGCTGTCCTTGTCCCGAACACAGAACAACCATGATCCTCAACGCCCATAAAACCGTGGATGGATGAACATTCTCCAACATGAAACTGAGCAGCCAATCAACGCCCAGAACTCTTGAAATCTCTTCACAGACAATCGTGTTCACTAGATTCCTCGCCGTGAACAATAGACCATGTATAACATTGAAGCATTTGTTTCTTAAAATAATTTGTTCTCCCTCACTCTCGCAGTCACTTTCCCTTGGGTTTATTGCCCTCTCTGTCTGCGACGGTAATGGTAACGTGAATGCCATGAATTGCCCTAAACAGAGTAAATCGCTAGGTCGAGGTTGTCCTCCTAGTAAGGCAGATAGTAACTGTATGAGGACATTCCTTGTGCTCACGATTTTTACGTCGTTTATAATGTAAAGGAGCTTCGAAACTAGTTGTAGCTCCCTCATTGTGCGTAGGTTGTGCGTTCTGTGAGCTGTTTCGGTTGCCAGTTCTAGTAAGTGCTCTAAGAGGGATTTGATCAGCCCACCTGGGGCGCCGAGCCATACTTCTAGCTCGCATATTAAGTCCTAAAAATAAACGATTTTTTTTTTATATACTTGCAGATAAGTTAGTAAAACTAACAAAATATTTTAGGTACTTACTTGAAAGGCAGTTAGGTTAGGAATAGAAGAAGTTTCTTTTTGACTATCAACAGTTCCGACTAGACCAAAAATGAGATGCAGTATATGTGAGTTGAGCAATTGTTTTTTCCTTTTCAGCAACATGGCCAAAGTTTGGTATCCTTTCCGCCTGTCCATTTCTGCCTGTGCGGCCTTATTCGACCGTACGACGCAAACCAACGCTTTTACGCTTGCGTATAAACATTCCACGTCTTGAGCCATTGCAATTAATCCTAATAATACTGAGCAGCCACCGACTGTATCAATCTACAAGAAAATATAGCATTGTAAACCTTTTTCAACAGTTTTTATAACAACAATACAAGTAATTTGGCTTACCATGATGGCAGCTGGTTTCGGGCAAAATACTCTGACGCCTAAATAACCGACGACAGTCCCGCCCAAACATCTTGCCGGGCCCATGAGGTGTCCGGCAGAATTATGCAATATCCTTATCGGTGTCGCATTTTCATGGGAAGACATGCCAAGCATCTTGGCTATAGCTTTGTTATCATTCTTACTGTATACTTTACGTATCTTGGCGAGGGTCAGTTGAGACATAGCCCGGGCGTTTATGCCAAATACGACCTTCTCTTCGGCGACTAAAGGAGCGAGTGGCTCCTGGTACTGTCCGGGCGGTAAAGGTGCCTGTAGCGTGCCTACGTAGTGCGGGCCTAGTTGGTACACTATGGATACGGTCTGGGCTGGTAGTACCTGAAAAAGATGTTTAAAATTAAATAACAGTTCAATGTAAGTAATTTCTGAAAAAGTTAAAATTGTATCTATAAAGTTCTAGTCAGTTTTCCAAGATCAATGTGGTAACAAATTTCTCCGTTCAACAATAGGGTATTACACTCATTTTTGTAATGTGTCACACAGTTACACAAATTCTTTACAAAATGTACGGGAAAAGTTTTTTGCAATTTGTGACTTTTTGAGTATTCCAACGATGGTTGGTCCCATAAAAGTTTTTGATTTGTATTAGAAACAGGGTCGATTGGCATCAAAAAATGTTTTTGTGTAAAATGGCTATTTTCTTGCTAACTGTATTTTTTTTTGAAAATCTGTGAATGGGGATCAAAATTCCATAAAAAATTATGGATAGTCTCTTAAGACCATTTTCGCGTAGCTGCAACGGATAAGGTACTTCCCCTTACTGCCCCGCTGAAAGTTTCCACCCTGTATAGTAAAATACCCTATTCGGTGCGAGTGTGGTATCCTTGAGAGCGTGCAAACTAAAAAAGTTAGCAACGTCGCAAAGAGTTGTGGAATTGTACTGTTTCGAAGTATGAAACATCGCTGGCTGTAGTACTCACATCCTCCAGCAAGAGCGCGGGCCCCTGGCGCCACACCAGCTTGGAGTAGCGGCGCCAGTGCGGCGGCGTGCCCAGCACGCAGTACACGCTGGACGCGCCCGACAGTGTGGCCGCGCCGCCGCCCGGGTTGGCGCTCACGTAGTGCAGCTTGCCCGAGTGCATGTGAGTGCCTGCGGAACACAATCTTTTTTACTAGGTATAATTTCGGTTGCACTCGATCATTTGGTAGGTTGGCCTTGGCTGAAGGTATTCGGACAAGACCAAAAGCCCGGCTTTCCCTAATAATTAAAATATCAAGCAATGAAATTCACGTCATAAAAATAAAATGTAAGTCGCACATACCGTCCAAATACAACGAGAAGGACGAGTTCTTAAGCACAGCGCGGTTGAGCACCAACACCAGATGGTGCCACTGTCCCTCATGCTGTAGATCGGGACACCACACACGAGCCCCACATTCTCCTGAACCTTCGGGCTCCCATTCTCCCACATCTGAGAATATTGACACTATTTTATTTCACTAATAAAAGTAGCCCGACCATTCTACTTACACTCCACAATGCATGATTTAGGACAAAAACAACACATTACAATTTTACACACACATAAATGCATTCTGTTGAAAATAACTTACTGTGCGGCACTAGAGTTTCCTGCGTCGATACAATGATAGCTTTATCCCTTGCTGATAAAACCATAGTGAGACAAACTAGATGTTCGTCACGACTGTTGTTTATGTTCCGGACAAGAGTCAACAAGCGGACACAGTGAGGATCTGAACGTGGGTCCGAGTACTTCTCAACACATATCCACGTAGAATACGTAAGGCCAGTTTGCGGCGGAAACACCCGATCACCTAGAACAAAACGTTTTCGTCACCATAAAATCGAGTCTAATAAAATAAATTTAGAAAATAAAACTCACTGGGCCGCCAACTACCTGATCCAATTCCACCTAAAGTGGCAGTGTCTTGTGTTCCAAGAGCGTTTAAATTGGCAGATTGTGGCGCAATACTTGGCAAGTAAAGACACCCAAAGCCTTCGGCAGACATGTCGAACTCGACAAATGGAGGCAGAGTGCAAGAGTTTTGAGATCTGGAGAGAACGAAACAACAAAAGTTATTTGTGAAGCTTAGTTAGATAGTAGATATAAGAAGGAAGATCAAATGTTATACAATATTTACCTATAATCTCTTGGCGTCGTCATTGATACCAAAGTTTTGATCCTAGTAAGTGGTACTGGACCTCCAGGTTTACAAACCTGTCCCTGTTCTGGGGCTACGCAGTTTAAGGGATTACCCATTCGTAGAAATTCCCTGAAAACATTATAATGCATTTGTATGTGCCGCATATTTGAATTGTAAATAAGTTAATATAGATAAATAAGACCACACTGTTACATTAGGTATATAAACCTGTAATGATAGTTGTAATAAATCGGAAATAAAGACTATTATTATAAACGGTTTTCCTTACATGTTTATTTCAGGTTTGACCGATTAGTATCGATCTTGATTTAGATCTTATTCATAGCTCGTTACTCAGCAAAGTCTTAAAATTAACACGTCCGTGAACACGAACAAATAAAAACATTTATAGCCAGATTTTGATCAAAACTAAAAGCCGACTTCGTTGGCGTGGAAGCCGTCGAATATACAAACTTTATTCTAAAATAACAGCCACATTTTTATGAAACTCCCTCGGCCTCCAACCCATCGTGTCGCATTGCATCGTCCAGACGCGCTCTGACTTCGTTTTCGTTTAGTGTTCTTTCTGACTTGCAACCCGAGTGGTAACTCGGGTCGTGACAGCTATGTGAACATAATCCAGCATTGCATATTATGTAAGCTATCACGCCCTTTATGTTTGAAGGCTTTTATTTTGGTATTATGCTTGTTTAATTTTTTTTTTTTTTGCTCGAGTATAGGTTTCATTTTGTTTGTTGGTATATTGGTATGGCTAGCTGACATAATGGAAAATGATTTCATTAAATGTTCTGTGTCTTGTAATGTTAATTACTTTGCCTATTATATACAGGTTGAAATTGAAAACATGCGACAAACCATAATGGGAGATTGTACTCATCATTATGAACAACTTTTACTAAGGGACCAAACATGCAATCGCAAAAAAAAACAGCTGTTCCCTACATTTTGACGAGTCATGCGAACATAAATGTAGGGAACAGATGTTTTTTTTTCGCGATTGCATCTTTGGTCCCTTAGTAAAAGTTGTTCATAATGATGAGTACAATCTCCCATTTCGGTTTGTCGCATGTTTTCAATTTCAACCTGTATATTCAACTTTATCTAATTAATACAGATAGCTGTGCTGCTGGGGAATTTGTTGCTACGCCACTTCTTCCCACCTAAAGCACTAGGAAGTGGTGAAGGGTAAGTAGGGTAAGTAGTAGTAGTTGTTTTGGGGGACTGTCTTATGTTATTTTGACGTTCGAAAACTGCTGATTTTCAGCCTAATTTGAATAAATTACTTTGGACTATGAGGCTTTTCCTTTTTTTCGGTTCCTAAGGGTCAAATGCAAGAATTCCAGAGATAGCGATAGATAGCGCGTTCAAACAACAAAATTCTTCAGCTTCATTATTATTATAATAATGCAGCATTGATTGATAAATGAAGCATTACTGAAGGATTTCTTCAGGTGTGTTCAATACAACGGGACAAATAATACAGAAAGAAAAAAAAAAGAAAATATCGTGATTCATTCTATTTAGATATTGTATTTTGGAATGTATTGATAAAGGTGTGTTGTTGAACAATAACAACATACCATTCATTGTTATTATTACTTATAATAATGTACGCGCGAATACCATTCCATTAGCGCAGTAGCTATAATCTACTCGATTCAGTTGACTGGTACTGTATTAAATTAACACCCGACTTCGAACTGCACGTTTTGTAGTCGTGCTTGCTTGACTTTTATCGTTTTCGTATATTATCCTACTAATATTATAAATGTGAAAGTTTGTATTTTTAGATGTTTGGATGATTGTTACTCAATTACGCAAAACAGCTGAACGGATTTGGATGAAATTAGGCACACAGATAGTTTGTAACCTGGAATAACACATAGGATACTTTTTATCCCGATAGTATTTTCTCGTGAGATAATTTTATAATTCCACGCGGGCAAAATCAAGTAGAGAATATTTTCATTGATCAATTACTGTAAGAGGGGATCACAAAAATTTAGAACAGCCTTCCGTTTACACGGTTACCCATTACGCTAATGCAAAGTGGAAATCTTCAAGAATATCAGACATGCACCGTTTAAAGCTGTAAACATGTTAACCTGCCAGTCAACAGGACAAGCAAAGTCTGCAAGTCTACAAAAGAAACCACTACAGGCCGGTTACAGTCATCAACTTTAACAATACTCTTGGTTACTTGTTTTAATTACAGGCAGCTCGCAATTACCTGAGTTCGGATGGTCTAAGCGCGTGCGCAGCGAGTCTCTCGAGCATGTACATGGCGGGCGCGTGTAACGGATGTCGTTCAGCACGCAGGGCCGCGCCGCACACACGTAGAACTACGCCTGCTAGTCCTGCTCCACACATTACTTGCTGGTTGCGTTCGCTATTTATAACATGGAAAAGTGCCTTGTTGAATTTGGTGTCTACGAAGTAATGCATCAATACAATGATTATATGTGATTGAATGATGAATTGCGCTGGAAGCGGTAGGAAAGAAATGTTTCCCGACAACACTTTTTGTACGAGTACTTTACTCTTAACGATTATTACACCATTTCTTGCAGATGTTGAGCACTCCATTCATTTTATATTCCGAGTAAAAAATGAGCTGAAGAAATGTACTATAAAAAACTATCTACAAATCAATATTTGGACATACCTTCTTACAAGACTTTTAAGCACATGCGCTAAGTAGTCTCGTATGGCTCTGGCGTGTGCTTCATGTTCGGATGGTCGGGGCAAAGCGGGCAACAGTTTTGCGAGCACTATGACAACCCCTGAATGGATCACCCACGCTTCCCCATTATTACTGCCTGTCGATAGGTTCAGAGGCGCTGTACGTCCTGCCGGCTTTGACTAGAAAGAAAATATTCTATCAGCTAAATTGTTTACTACCCAGAAAGATATTAGTATGAGTGTTAGTGCATGCCCCATAAAATAATGCCAAAACCGAACATTTAAGAAGAATAAATTAACTAGCTAAACTCACCTCATTAATTGCAGAGCTCTGTCGCGTCAAACTGGGAGACTTAACATTGAGCGATCCGCAGAAAGTAGGCTTATCAAAAGAGTCCAATGCGACATCGTACAAAAGTCGCAGAATGATGCACGCATGCACAAACACTACTGGTACTTTCTCAGGAAAACTGTAGGAAAAGATAAAGATAATGTTAAACCTCGTATTCATTTCAAGAAACAAAGTTGCAGAACATGTTTTAATGTTGCGGGTAACCTGTAAGTTGTTGGCAACATTGCAGGGACCGCAGCCTACATACAACCCGATTCCTATCGGCTTCCCTTTGGAAGAAACACTCTTCTTAGTGTCTACTGATGCCAAACAATAGGTAACAAATGTGTGTGTATCAAATTACATTACAGATATTTC
Organism: Antitype chi; assembly: GCA_947359405.1. Taxonomy (NCBI): domain Eukaryota; kingdom Metazoa; phylum Arthropoda; class Insecta; order Lepidoptera; family Noctuidae; genus Antitype; species Antitype chi. Next base: position 11,040,981 of record OX375816.1, read on the forward strand.
AAACTAGCTTAAAACATCATAAGATTACAAAACATTCCAAAAATGCCCTTTTTTAATGTCTAAACCTAGAATTCCGACCATAGCTGCCGATAAATTTACAAAAAGTAAAAGAATTACTGAATTTTGATGTTATCTACAGTTTATGAGAATGGAACATTTTTTTCTTCGGCTTCCCTCTAATAAAAATTGTAGCTTCGCCACTGCAACATGGAATATTAAAGTGTTGCTGGCAATAGCCTAATGGCGCTTAAGGCAGCTAATGCTACGTATTCATGATAAACAAAAGAAAGGCAACATTATCGCCAGCAACATTTGATGTTGCGGGCTAAAATATTGTGCAACTGTTTTTCAACTTTGTTTCAAATGAATATTCGGCTTAAGTAAATGCCATGCTATCAAGTTAAAATAATCGAAAAGCAAAAGATCCTTACGTCATTTCTAATATGTTGCTTGTGAACACTTCGTGAAATACTTCATAGAGTTCTGCATCACCGGGTTCTGTATCATTTTGTAGTTCCGTTTCGTTTATAAAACAGCCTAAAAGCCGTATTGTCTCGCACAGCGTTGTCATACATATCTGTAAAAATGTAACCTTTATTACTTTAAAGTTTTGAGGAACTATCGGCAGTTCTTCAAATGATTCGGTACTGACCTCGTGATGAAAAAATTTCGCATTAGCTGGTTCAAACCTCATAGCCGTACTGATGGTATAGAATACAATATGTATTAGCTGTAGCATATCTTTGTCCATCGGCTCATCGCCTTTTAGTTTCCCCTCTAGAGAAACTAGCACACTAGTTACGTAAACGAAACCGCTAACCTGTGAAAAAAGTTATAAATACGATAAACTGATAGTTGAAGCTAGTTTATTCCAATGTAGTATGATTCCTAAGAAACTTAGATAAATAAAATTGGAATGCTAAATCGCGTTAGGTATCATAGACATCAATACTTGAGAAATTAATGACGTATCAAATTGTGTAGATGTTTTAACTGATACAATGCGCACATGCAGGTAGTGTAGGTACAGTCACGGACTTTAATTGATAAGCCACACAGTTCCTATTTCAGCCGTGTAATGAAAATCGGGTTTAGTCGGTTATACTCGTACATGTCCAGAGTGACGACCCAAAGTCAACCAATTGCAGGGCTAGCAACCGTAACCTAGCAACAATTGTTTTAGCGTAGCGATGGTAATGTTATGATAAGTCATTTCGACATCGGAAAAACTCGCACCCGCGATTTTATCCGAACGCGTAGCGTCCATGAGACGTTCATGACAAATATGATAACTGTTGCATATAAACATAAATAGTTACGGCTACGATTCACCAAAATTCGAAATTATCGTCTCTGACATTTCAACTGTCACTGTCTTTGGATAGGTTTTCAGAAATAACGAGTATTTAATGAGCTCTTATTCAAAGAAGGTCAGTATCAAATAGATTGGATAAACTTATGCAACAGTGTTGTTGGCGACGTCAAGTCACCATAGAAAATAAGGTTGATTATTAAAAATAAAAATGATTTGATATTAGGTAGATATAAGAAAATTATTGTTGCATACCTAAGCGTAGGGCTGGTTTTGATTTCCCATACTCTTAAGTCCATGAATACCTACAGATCAAATGTAATGCTAAGCCAATCACATAATTAGAATTTGAACTATCTTCAAAGGTACATGATTAAAGGCAAAACCCAATTAGAATTAAGCCAAAATACATAAGTACCTACCTGCATATACCTACAGTACCTAATCTGCTATTAACAAACAACCAAATCTGTTATGCGCAGTAAAATTAAAGCAAAGACGTAAACATTGGTAATATTCCACGAAGAATCGGCACGTGACCGGTTTTCCCACGATCCAAGTGAAGCTTCTCGAAGGAATCGGGCGCAGGTTTAAACTTGTCGAGAGAAATCGAGCTTACGCTTGACCATTAGGCTCCACCCCCTTTAATGTGACTGGTTTAGAACAAATGTTTGATGTCAAACATAACCGCTACTTGTACCCTAGTAGAAAACTACTTAAGGAAATTTCTAAGGAAAATAGTAATGAGTTACACAATGAGTTACACAAAGAATTGTACAGATTTTACTCAGATTAAAGTTAGTCGTCAATGAGACAAGTTATGTTCATATTAAGTTAGCAGTAATTCAGTATATTGTGATAGTTATTAGTGCGTGATTCAATAAATGTGAATAGTGGAATTAAAAAAAGGTGTTTCAATAGAATCCCCTACAATAATGGTCCTTCAGAAGCCGAATAAAAAGAATTGAAGCCTGAGTCTGAAGTTACGTGAAGATAAATCGCTGTTTGAAGATTAGCAGCGTTTTAAGAGAAGATCACGAATACCAAGAAAGCTATTGGTGAAGATCAGTTCTACGAGCCACGCACTAATCACGCCACGAGTCCTACGTGTGCTAAAGAAAATTGCTGGGAATAAACGACTAAGAAGATCGCCTATTCTCGAAGCTAGGACATCTAGGACGTCTAGAAAAATCGATTGGTGGCTACACGACCCGCTGAGTGAAGAATATTGCTGGGAGGTCGGCTACGAACAACGCCGCGTCCTCTCGAAGCCCCTGTATCACTTGAAGCTTTACGTGTGCCGCTGAAGACATCTAGGACGTCTAGAAAAACCGATTGGTGGCTACACGACCCGCTGAGTGAATAATTGCTGGGAGGTCGGCTACGAACTACGCCGCGCCCTCTCGAAGCCCCTGTATCACTTGAAGCTTTACGTGTGCCGCTGAAGAGCCTAGGACGTCTAGAAAATACCTATTGGTGGCTACACGACCCGCTGAGTGAATAATTGCTGGGAGGTCGGCTACGAACTACGCCGCGCCCTCTCGAAGCCCCTGTATCACTTGAAGCTTTACGTGTGCCGCTGAAGAACCTAGGACGTCTAGAAAATACCTATTGGTGGCTGCACGACCCGCTGAGTGAAGAATATTGCTGGGAGGTCGGCTACGAACTACGCCGCGCCCTCTCGAAGCCCCTGTATCACTTGAAGCTTTACGTGTGCCGCTGAAGGAAATTGCTGGGAATAAGCGACTAGGAAGATCGCTTATTCTCGAGGCTAGGTATTCAAGAAATACCTATTTGTGGGAGCGCAACTAGCTGAGTGAAGAATATTGCTGGGAGGTCGGCTAGGAACAACGCCGCGTCCTCTCGAAGCTCGAATATCACTCGAAGCCCGGCGTAACCCTGTATAATAAGAACGTGTAGAATAAGTTTATAAGTGTTAACGTGTGTATGTACTGTAAGTTCGAAGTGTGTGTACGTCTCTATAACATAGCAGTCTCCGCTAAGGACTTCATATAAACTCAGGTGAGTCATTGAACAATATATTGACATTAAGTGAAGTGAATAAGAATGATGACGCGAAGCCGCAAAGGAGACAGCACGCGCTCGACCACGGAAGAAGAGACTACGGAGACGTCAGCTACTACCTCCGAAGAGGTGACAGATACTAGCGCGGCTACCGAAGATACAACCATGGTCGAGGAATCTAATGTTACCTTAGTGGAGAAGAAGAAGAAGGCGAAATCTACTTCGAATAAAGCTGCGAATAAGAAGAAAGAGCTAGAAGCCAGATTAGAGTTGGAAAAACTACAGCTGGAAGAAATTAAGCTGAAGACTAAGATGGCAAATACAAAGTTAGAATTAACACGTGTCAACGAAGAAGACACAGACTTGAGTGATAACGAAGAGGATGCTGCAACTAAGGCGGCTGCTGAAAAGGCCACTGAAAGGTGGGTTTCAAAAGCGAAGGAAGCGCAACCCGCAACGAACCCCACCAGTCAGTTAGCAGAAGCGATAATGGAAGCAGTCAAGTCCGCCACTGACAGCAAAGCAGCAACGAATACGCAGCACGCGCCGAAGTATGTCAGTGAGCTACATCAATTCGACGGTGATGCAAGAGACTGGATGGCTTTTAAAGCTACGTACAAAGACTCACAGGCTCTCTTCAGTGGAATCGAGAATATGGGAAGGCTGAGAAAAGCAGTAAGAGGAAAAGCCAAAGAGGCGGTGAAGTCCATTCTCTATACACAAGTGGATCCGGAAGAAGTAATGACTGCATTAGAACGTCGATTCGGGAGATCCACTTACCTAATAAGAAGCGAGATAGAAAACATAGAGAAGCTGCCTCCCATGTCAGAAGATGCAAGAGAGTTAGTGAGATATGCTGGAGCTGTGGCCAATACAGTCAGCGTTGTGAAACAAATGAAGAAACAAAGTTATCTGCACTCAAGTGATATATCGAATCGTATAATAGAGAAGATGTGTATTCTAGTACGATTCAGGTGGTACGAGTACAGAGCATCTAAAGAAGAAGATGATGAACCGATCCTCATTGGCCTTATGAACTTCTTCAATCAGATGGTAGACCAGTTCGAGATGCACGAGTTCACGGGAACCAGAGTGAAGAAGGAAGGAATGAGAAACCGAATAAGACCTTCAGGATCCCGGGGCGTGAACGCCGCTCGAGTTAAACGGCACGATGAGGAAGAATATTCATCATACGACGAGGATTCAGATAGAGAGCAAGACGAACAACAAGCTGCGACAGTATGTTCATGCAAGGACGACGCCAAGAAGCAAGAAAAGATAGTCTGTCCTGAGTGCGCTGGAGAACACGCACTGTTCAAATGCAAGAAGTTCGTCGATGCTTCTATAAAAGAAAGATGGGAACAGGCCAAGCGAGCCTTTATATGCTTCAAATGCCTGCTAGGACGGCACAGAAGGTTCAGTTGCAAAGCAAAACCGTGTGGAAAATGCAAAAGAGGTCATCATGTGATGTTACATTCAGAAGACTGGCCAAAGCCAGAACCACCACAAGAGACCCAAGCCATAGCATCAACGATAAATGCAACTCGAGCAATAGCGAGAGCCTACCTGAAGATCGTGCCAGTGGAGCTATGGGGACCAGAGGCCAAAGCAGAAGTATACGCCCTCATGGATGAAGGATCAACAGTGACCCTAATAGAAGAAGATATTGTGAATATGATTGGGGTAGAGGGTCCTGAAGAAGAACTGAGAATTGAGGGCGTAGGTGGGCATCGAATGAGCCAGAAATCCAAGAAGTTTGACATCAAGATTCGGGGAAGATTCGAACGGAACATGGAGAAAATGTCAGGATATACTGTCAAGAATTTGAACCTATCCCCCCAAGAAGTCAGCAATAAGGATTTAGAAGATTGCCCCCATCTAGAACAAATAGCAGAACAATTAAAATATCCGAACGCTCGTCCTACGATACTCATCGGACAAGACAATTGGCATCTGATCGTGTCCCAAGAGATGAAAGTTTGTGACCAAAGCAAGCCAATAGCCTCCAGAACCCTGTTGGGATGGGTCTTGCACGGAACTAAGACAAGAAACAATACGGAGCGAATGGTTAATCATCTTTCAACACCGCCAGGAAAAGATGATTATCTTGAGAAGATGATAAGAGATCACTTCGACATAGAAGCCCTAGAAGTCGCCGCAAGGGAACCATCCAGCGACATAGATCAACGAGCTCTCGACGTGCTGCATTCCACGACGACCAGATTACCTGATGAAAGATTCAGCGCAGACCTGATCTGGAAGACGGACGACGAAGGTCTACCAGAAAACAGAACAGCTGCAGCACGACTACTAACGGGAATGGACAAAGAATTTGAACAGAAACCAGAAGAACAAGTCGCAAACCTGATCAACAGCGAATACGCTGAGGAAATAACACACGAACCTGCCTCCTCAAGATCATGGTATCTGCCTGATACCGCTATTGTCCACCCCCAGAACGAAGAAAATAAAGACAGTCTTCATTCCACCTGGAGTCTGCGCAACGCTCGCGACGAAGACGAGAAAGGAAGGCGTCCAAAGAAACGAGGGGAAGCATTATGTACGGGCTTCACCACAAGATCGATTCATAAAGATTCGAACGCGACTGAGGGGGAGCTGCACACCTTCTGCGATGCAAGCGAGAAAGCGTACGCTTGCGCGGTGTACTGGCGCTCTCAACATCCAGACAATCGCGTGGAAGTGAAGCTGCTGACTGCAAAAGCCAGAGTGTCACCACTCAAGCCAACCTCAATACCTCGACTCGAACTACAAGCCTGTCTACTGGGAAGCCGCTTGGCTAATAATGCGAGCCAAGAAATGAAGCTGACTACGACCCGAAGATACTTCTGGACCAACTCTAGAACGGCATTGACATGGATCAAATCAGACCGTAGGCGATTCAAGCCTCTTGCCGCACATCATCAGCGCCGATCCAGAAAAAGAAGAAGTTTTGACCCCGAACCATTTTTCCATCGGGCGGCCAAACGGAGCCACCCTCTTTGGCCCCTTTGACGACACAGAAGTCATCAGTTCTCCCAACTGGAAGACATCCCAACGCCTGGCCGATCATTTCTGGTCAAGGTGGTTGCGAGAGTACCTACCCACTCTCTCGCCACGCTATAACCAAAGTCCTCATTATCAGGACCCAACATTGGGCGACATAATCCTAATTGTCGACCACACTCTGCCACGCTACTCGTGGCCACGCGGCGAAATAGTCGCCACTCATCCCGGACCAGACGGAAGAACCAGGATCGTCGACGTGCGACCAGCAGCGGGTATCCTGCGGCGGCCAGCATCACGTCTAGTCCTGATCGTACCTGCAACGTCGCCCCAACAAGATGGAGTGCAACGCACTGAGGGGGAGACTGTTGGCGACGTCAAGTCACCATAGAAAATAAGGTTGATTATTAAAAATAAAAATGATTTGATATTAGGTAGATATAAGAAAATTATTGTTGCATACCTAAGCGTAGGGCTGGTTTTGATTTCCCATACTCTTAAGTCCATGAATACCTACAGATCAAATGTAATGCTAAGCCAATCACATAATTAGAATTTGAACTATCTTCAAAGGTACATGATTAAAGGCAAAACCCAATTAGAATTAAGCCAAAATACATAAGTACCTACCTGCATATACCTACAGTACCTAATCTGCTATTAACAAACAACCAAATCTGTTATGCGCAGTAAAATTAAAGCAAAGACGTAAACATTGGTAATATTCCACGAAGAATCGGCACGTGACCGGTTTTCCCACGATCCAAGTGAAGCTTCTCGAAGGAATCGGGCGCAGGTTTAAACTTGTCGAGAGAAATCGAGCTTACGCTTGACCATTAGGCTCCACCCCCTTTAATGTGACTGGTTTAGAACAAATGTTTGATGTCAAACATAACCGCTACTTGTACCCTAGTAGAAAACTACTTAAGGAAATTTCTAAGGAAAATAGTAATGAGTTACACAATGAGTTACACAAAGAATTGTACAGATTTTACTCAGATTAAAGTTAGTCGTCAATGAGACAAGTTATGTTCATATTAAGTTAGCAGTAATTCAGTATATTGTGATAGTTATTAGTGCGTGATTCAATAAATGTGAATAGTGGAATTAAAAAAAGGTGTTTCAATAGAATCCCCTACAAGTGTATTGATTTATCATTGACAATTTATTAGTCAACCTCTATGGATAAGACTATTTCCGATTATAAGAAATTTGTCATCTTGTTTACGAGCATGCGGTTTAAGTTCGTGTTTAATCGTGTAATCTCGTGAATGTATAAAACTGCAAAATTGGAAAGATTAATAGTGGCTTATCAATTAAAGTCCGGGACTGTACGTATCGTCGCCTTAGAGTGAAAACCTCGGGAATGCATTTTCGTCCAAATTTATGTTATTGCATTTCTAGGAAGAATATGCTCATTCGATAGTCGAGATAAACGAGAACCTCGTAAACACTCGCATCCGTCAGCATACTCGGCATATTTTTCTCCCTCCTGAAAAGTTACTTCTTTTACACTTACGAGGTTTTCACTCTAAGGCGTCGATATGCGCATTGTATTGCGTACATAAAGATTACTTTAGCATAACATAATTCTTCAGTCGTTTGCCTATAAATTAGCACTTCATTTGTGTGTCAACAATACAAAATTACCTTTCTAAATATCGTTCTAGTACGATGCGAGTCTCGTAAGCAAGCTAGCAGTGCCTTCAGTATGTGCAGTTTTAGAAGCAATGCATCGTTAGGGGCGGCGTGCATGCCGCACAGTAACGCAGACATGTCCTCTTCACCTGACCCACTAACTATAAGTTCTCTTACTACACCTAAAACAAAACAAACATAGGTATAATAATGTTCTTAGATAAACCGCCATCACATGTGGCTTAGAGAGAGATGAACATAATTGGTGAGGGAGATAGATAGACTAATTTATTTGCCATCATATTTTTTTTTAGTTGTGTAGTATATGTACAGCCTATAATATTCCCACTGCTGGGACACAGGCCTCCTCTCGGTGAGAGGGAGTGGGCGGTAATACACCACTCGGGCCCAGTGCGGGTTGGTAGATGTCACATGTCTTCGAATTTTTATTGTCATGCCTGTTACCTCACGATGTATTCCTTCACCGTTTTGGGAGCAGTGGTGATGGAATAATTTACACAAAGATAAGACCCTATCTGGGTTCGAACCTCCAACCTACAACTCGTAAGTCGCGGCTGTTACTACGGGTCCACCACTGCTCCTAGATGTGTTAGAGATGAATGCTAATGTGACGGCCCATTGGGGAGAATTGAGGAGAAATTCATACAGCAACGATGCCAAGTAAAATAGGTATAGGGCTGGCGGAGGAAGAAAATAATATTCTTCTATGGATTGTTCATAGAAGCATCTCTAATGAGAACCATAGTTTGATGTTTTACTAACTTACCTAAAGCTTTACTCCTACAAGATTCATATACAACCATCCCATGCACACATTTAGCGCCGCCACAGTCTCTAAACACGTTGCAATTATTAGAGTTTGCATTCAACAACGCTGTCAAGCCTTCCATTACTAATGATCCCAATTCCTCTTCTTCTTCATCTAAATTAGGATCTCTGATCAAAGAGTCGTGACGAGTCGACTGTCTTTTCTTCCTTTCGGGAGCCTTCGGCGATTCATTCGGCGTTTTGTCGTGTGAAGGCGAGTCTGATGCGTCTCTTTTACTTTTTTCATCATCAAGAATTTGTTTGTCTTTCAGAAACACAGCGTAGCGAGACAGGCAAGTGACGAATACTTCTAGCATACCCACTTCCCGGTATACGTCTTTGAAAATTGCGTTATGTCTGGAATACAATTGTATACAATGAGTATCCCTGTATCTTAATTTTATACAACGAACACGCAAAATACGCGATACTTACTTTAAAATATTCAGAAGTGTTTTGATACACAGTATGCTACACAATCTTGATCGATTCGCCTTCAATAATAACGACAAAGATATCAGCTCTTTGCACGGCACAAAATTCAGCTGAAAAACAATAAATTCCAGCAACTCGAAGAATTTTTCTTGTATTTCAGCATTCTTAACGTATATTCTTTCGGAGAATTGACTGAGCGTGTTCTGATTTTCGAGAATGAAATAGTTCGCATTGTCGGCGTGATACACGCTTGATATGGCGTCCAATATTGTGCAGCATAATGCTGGAGAGTTGGACTTCATAAATACTGATTGTAGGACCTGCAATTTGGAACAACAAAATATTATAACTAGTTGATGGTAACATCATGTAGAGCAATAAGTTCGTCATCATCAAAAACAGCAGGACAAGCAGACAGTGCAAAATGATCGACACATCCAACAACACTAAACACTATATCAACTGAACAAAATTGTCGTCTACTGTGTTCATTCTGAAACACTCCTAGAAACAATGAAAAATAAAAAACTTTGCTGTAGTCCTGTTTTTCCCGGTATTTCTGACGCTAACTGTACTATTTTCCTTATACATACCTGAAAAGCCTGTACATTTCTCACAGCCTGTCCAGGAGTGGAAGGCTGCGGTAACACGAACCCCTGAAGTTTAAAGAGTTCAGTGTTGGCACGCGTTGGTCGCAACTCTGAGAAGCCGCATGCGCATAACGACGATATCATCAACACGAGGTTCCGAAGGGCAGCCCGAGCTTCCGTGCCACTCACGCGTTCTTCTTCTAGCCTTTAGTTAAAGAAGAGCTCGGGTAAGAAATAAGGATCTATTCGAAGGTACAGACGCCAGCACATCAAGCATCCCCAATCTGTCAAATTTCTTTGATAGATTTTCAACCTTATTACATAAGAATAGGGTTCATGTTCGATTGGGAAAATTTGACAGTTTGGGGTAGCTTGATGTGCTGGCAGCTGTACCAAATCACCATTGGAAGTGCAGTACATAAAAAAAAGTTGTAGAAACACTAAAAAAACACGGTCGCGGAACACGGAGAGTTTTGAATACACAAATCCGATGAGTAAGCGGGACGATAATAATATTACTTCGCGAGAGCGATAGAGACAAGTAGTGATAAGTCAGTTCATCGTGTTCCTCAACCATGTCTTATTTACCAAAATAATAAGCTATGGTGAAGTGCTTACCCTGATGTCAAATAATCGGGTACACCTTGTCTCTCATGTCTGTGATAAACAAAACAAATCATAGGTAAAAAAAACTAAAATAAAATAAAATTGTGCAGGCACATGCTATAACAACTGACAATATCTAGAAAACATGCTCATGCTGTATAATACATTATTTGTTAATAACCCATATTCACTAGAAACTTACTTTAGAAGAAATTCAGATAGAAAAAGGTAGCCTTGGCAAGTACGGAAATCATCCAGTAATAATTGACTAACTTCACTTGAATCCTTTAGGAAACAGAATACTGCTACGAACATTTCAACTACCTGTGAAACAAATTATTTTATGGTAATAAAATGAGAGTTTATATCTACAAATAATTATGTACAATGCAAATGTTCAGTTAAACCAGAAATGTTATGCGCTTCGGTAGTTACTTTCACGGTCGTAACAGGCGGGCTACTCTCTAAGTCCGTCGTCGAAGATACGGGCCCGTCCGAAAATAGTTCAATACTTAGGAATGAACCCAACTCCCGATTTATTAACTTTTTCGGGCGGGCAAAAACTCATCGAGAGTAAAGACAACTGTCAAATCGTGTTGCCATGCATTTTAACTTCGGACCCCAAACTAATCTTATGTCCGTAGGTGATACGCAGAAGGTAACGCCCGTAGCTTCGGCCGAAACTACGGACTTCGAGATTAGACCCCCAGCTCCATATGAGATCGTGCACCATTACTTCCGAAGATAGAAGATGAATGCCGAAGCGCATACTTTTTCTGGGAAATCTGTAGGTTCAATTTGAAGGATTAGTAACCGCAAGTTACAACTTCATAATTACCTCTAAAGGTGTCAATTCTGGTATCCTTTGCATATTTTCTATGCAAAGCGCAACACAGCCTTTATCTGCAATAACATAGTAATTAATTAAGAGACATTAAAGTTGACCTATTTTGCTAATTAATAGCTTCATTTACTAAACAAAGCAAGTACGTAAATAGATTAGCTCGGATAATAACAACGTTTTGAACAACAGATAGTTACGTAATTCAAAATGACCTTTATAGTCATAATATTAGCACTTACTGTGTATGTACTGAACTACAGACTGCGTCAATCCATGTCTAGATAGTGTCATCAGCACTTCAGCAGCTGATTTCCTCCACATAATGTTATGGGGGGCACACCATGAAGTAATGGCGGAAAATAATAAGCTAAGATCATCTTTTCTTGCTAACTCCTCACATGGGAATGGATGGCTGCAAAGTCTTACAAGTACCTAAAAAGGTTATTAGAGATGGTTTTAATTATGAATTCATAAAAGTTTACTATCCTAATATTAGTAATGCCATAAAGATCTCCACACACATTGTTTCATTAGAAATCGAAGGTATGGTCAATAAAAATCAAAATAAAAGCACACAGCACCGGGTCAAGTCGTGCTGCTACACAACTTTTGTGTATAATTTGTCTATTTTTATTTGAAAGAAATGTGGGACAGCAGTGTTTGTTGACCCATACAAATCCATACTAACCATGCTTCCATAGTAATTTAATAAATGCGAAAGTAACTCTGACAGTTTCTGTTCTGACACCTTAACAGCTGAAAGGGTTTTGATTAAATTAAACACGTAGGTAGACTATGACCTGGGGTAGGACATACACAAGGTAGTGCATTCCTGTGGAATAACTTCTGACCTCCATGCGGGCAAAGCTAGTCCAGAATAAGTATAAACTTGAAGGCAAGTGTGTTTTAAATGTTTCACATTTAATGTCTCACTTCATGTAAACAATACGCGTTTACTTAGCTGTATTAAATATTTACCTGAACCACCACTTGCAGCAATAATAAAATGGATAATACAAATTTACATTAAGATTTTACTAATTGTTCTGTTAATCTGTCTGTACTACTTGCAAATATTGTAACAGAACACAACAGTATATAAAATAACAATACCTATATGACTTCCGCATATGAGACACAATCATATATCTGCATGATGAAGATACAACATAAAAAAAATGTGTTAAAGGAAATCCTGTCTATAAAACACTCAGTAGGTATAGTTTAATTACCTGCACAAATATTTTCTGCAGCAATATTCGCCTTTCCCTAGGAGTAAAGTCACTGTTTCCATCTTGAACATCAGCCTCAGACTCGGGTATTTCAGGTAGATCAAAAAACAGATATAAACATTTGACTAATGTTGACGGTATTGATGCAGTGGTCATGACCTAGAAACAAATTCAAGTCAATCTTTCGGATTATGATAAGAATGAGTCTACTTTAGATAGAACCTTGAACTGACATTAATATATTGAAGTTGCACGAAAAAACAAAAGGGCAGAATATTCGTTTTTTATTTAAAAAAATTAACTCACTAACAGTGGCAGTCTGAGCAAGGCAATAATAATTTGTTAGCAGTGACTGGTAAATTTTTGAAGTAAAAAAAAATAACCAGAATTTATAAATAAAACCTTTTATTACTTATATGACTTAATTTTGAAAACAACTTCCAACAAATTACGAACAAAATATTTTGGTTAAGTAAAGGCAAGAATAGAGCATCATGCTAAGTAACGTGTTACACAAATACCTGTATTAACGACTGATCACCAGCCGCCAAGAGATTTAGCGTTGACAGTAACATCCAGCCATTACTTGATTCCTCAGAATTTTCAATTTCTAGGAACTTAGCAATAGCACAACTAGCTGCTTCAGTGCTTTGGTTGCTGGCTCTCTTTCTAATCTCTGACACCATGAGCTTAGAAACTTGTTGACAGAATGATAGAATATCCCAGAACTTTTCATTCATCTCACTTGATGGACTCGTGCCAAATACCTATTGAAAATAAATATTGTTATGATATTTTTAGTGTAGCAAAAGAACTTTTATTAAGTTGAGATTTGTTTCAATCTATATAAATAAAAATGAAATGCTATTTGTTGATAAGCGCTGGACAGATTTGGCTATTTTTGGTTTTACAATGATCTTATTAGTCTGAATTAAGTTTTTATGGAAAGAAAACTTGGAAAAGATTCCTGCCATATTTTTGAATAAATACATCCTTTTTTCTATGGGGCTTTAGTATGAGCTCAAGCCCATATTTACTATGACATAGATGTCTGTTGGGTCAGCCAGTAGACAAAAAACACAAGTATGATAAAATGTTTTGAAAAATGTCTGCCTTTATCCCTCCAGCCCAATCCTTATGGTTGTTATAGATAGATTGCTATACGATTGCTTAAAAGTAATTTTCAAACATTTGACTGATTCATTCACAAATAGTGAACAAACCAAATTGTGCCCACCAGTCTTTGTTTTTTTTTGGCTGTTTGTTAATAAAAAATACTTCAAATTTTATAATTACATTAACTAAGATCATGATATCATCAATTCAAAGCAGTCAAATTATAGGAGCTGTTTATTATGGTTTTAGATAAAATAATAGCAAACTTGAATAATTTAATACTAGTGATGCTTATCAAAATAATTAATCATTATAGATAAATTTGCTTAGCCCACTCATGTCTATCAGAAGGGTAGTCAATAAAATAATAAATTATAAATAATAGATTATCACCATTTCATTGATTACAAAACGAACCCAATTACATAAGTAATAGTATTTTATTCCGCTAAAAGAATAATAAACACAAATCTTTTGATTGTAACTGGAGACAATTATTAACAAAATGTATTTACCTTACAAAAAAGAGGTAGCATATTGTACAGTTTATCATCTTTTTCTGCGTCTGTAAGTGGTTGTGGTGGATGTGTGTACTCCGCGAAGAGTTTCTTGAGGTGCATGAGGCCAAGTTGGACATGAGACGACGAGCTGGAAGCTTCAGCACTCTCAGGAGATGCCGAAGTAGTCGCCCCACGCAATTTGCGCATTAGATTCATTTTAGAAATCTAAATCAATACGGTTACACTTTCAAGCACATCTTTGTTTCTTTGATTTATGTAGAAATAAACATATTAATTAAATAATAATAAACATTGATTTTTCATTTAATTTTAATGTAGTGGTACCACCATCTTGCACAGTTATTGGGTAAATAAAACGTTTATATAATACATAACTTAATAAGGGTAAACTAAAAATATTATGTAAATGACGATATTTTCTTGGTTTTTCTTTTGTAAATTGATTGATTATTTTCTGATACTTTCGTACGCCCACACTGCAAAGTGTTTGCCATAGATAATAAAAATATTTTCATTTTGCATTCCCTTTCCTGAAAAAAAAGGATGAGATGCTCACCAGTCCTACTGACTAGTGTTGTTCAAAGTTGCTTTATGGCAATCACTTGCTTAATGCTTTATGCTTTATATTTTAAGCAAACTATTTTATAAAGCATGCTTTTTTATATGCGTAGGTCTGTACTTGTTACGGCCAAACGGGCGGGCGCGAATAAAATAAGCGCGGTGTTGTCAGAGCGGAATAATATCGCGTTTAGGAATTTATTACGATAAAACGGAACAGTAAAAAAAACAATGAACTTTCCTTCATACTTTCCAGGCTTAGGACTGTCTATAACTGATTAGGTGTTATTAATACCTACACACAAAACAACAACACAATATCTCACTCACTCAATCGTCCTTACACAATTATAGGTTTATACGTACTTAATCAATATTGCGTGTCCTATCACTGTTTATTTACACTAAAAAAGCACGAAGCAAAATAGCATTTATATACAGGTTGAAATTGAAAACATGCGACAAACCGAAATGGGAGATTGTACTCATCATTATGAACAACTTTTACTAAGGGACCAAAGATGCAATCGCAAAAAAAAAACAGCTGTTCCCTACATTTTGACGAGTCATGCAAACATAAATGTAGGGAACAGATGTTTTTTTTTTCGCGATTGCATCTTTGGTCCCTTAGTAAAAGTTGTTCATAATGATGAGTACAATCTCCCATTTCGGTTTGTCGCATGTTTTCAATTTCAACCTGTATATTACGTTACGTGAGCCGCCCGAGATCGCGATATTGCACGCGGTGCGTAAAACGATTACGCACGCGACCGACCGAAAGCAAACGATAGCATGCGACGTGCGACGGACAGAGACAGAGAGTGCGATGTTAAACAAAAAGCAAATAGCAACAAGTGAGAGCCACGATAGCATTTGCTTAATGTTATATATGATAAGCACGGTGCTTTATTTTGCTATTATATGTTTTATTAACCACCACTACTACTGACCCATTTTGAATGGCAAGAATTGCTCTAAGATTTGCAAATGTGACTCCGGTCACTCACAAGCGTGCAAAAATTCATACATTGTACGAATGTTTGCACGCATGTGAAGGGCCATCAGATATTCATTCGCAAACTCAGCGGGTAAGGAAATGGATTCGCTCTACTTTACGAGTCCATGTGCATGTAGCCATTATAGAATTTCTCTTCTCTTTCAATTCGTACGGTATACATACAGGCACCATTAACTACTACATATTCTGTTTCTATGGGATTTGTTTATAAGATCCTGTATGTTCAATCTGCAAGAGGGGGGGTCACAGACAAAGACTACCTACATATTAATAAGAAAATGTATTATATTTTCGAAAAATTACTATTTTATGCTTTACGTTTACGGCTTTGGGTGGTCATGACCCCCCCCCCCCCTCGGACCGCGCCTGGTTGTTCCAATCCATGATCAAATTAAGTAATAGTATACGCTACATAGTAGACGCCACGAACTCTGAAAATGGCGAAATCTTTGCAATCGTGTGCGCGACTGGTCCCACGAATGTACGGAACGGACTACGAGGTTAGAAATTCGGCCACTTTGATGTGCGTCAAAAAACCGACTCAGCTTGGAAAACCACGAATAAAGCGAAAACGTTGCACAATGATTTGCAAATAGCGTCCATCACACTTGTGAGTTCGCGTATTCGTGCAAATGTGAGTACAGGTCGCGTTATGTAAAAAGAACGCTGGCGATCCAGCTGCGCATTTGACGACTTATTGGTCTATTTGGTGGTATGAGGTGGGTTTTTCAATGTACCTACCAATAAATGAAGTGGCGAGCGAAAGGCTAGTTCAAAAATAAGATAATAGGCCTAGTACTTTCGTGCGCAAGTATACCCATGCGCAAACACACCCCGAAGCACCCCTTCCACTTTCTTCCAGCGTTTTTTTTTACATGACGCGTACTGTAACTAGCATGAGGATAAGGCGGTTGGCTTGACTTGTGTGAACGAGCTTTCAAACACTTGCTGCAAAAACTAAAACGCCAACACAAAGGCAAAAAGGCATAAAACTATTTCTCGGGCCCTGTCTGTTGTGTGCCTGTTATGCCACAGTCGTTACGTTAGTCGAACGTGGAAACCTTTGCACGTCTAGCATTACGGCACAGACGCAGTTCCATTTTCGTCAAAGTTCTTATTTTGTAGAAGTACTCTATATCCATAACTTCTCATTTATTTTTATTCTCATATATTTCGCCATAAACGCGGGCGAAACCGCTACCAAATGCTAGTATGTTTATAAATTTCGATGATAGTAAAACTTTATTTTTCTTTATCGCTCGACATAATTATCACCTAGATAGATACACCAGAAGTTTTAACTTTCATTAAACACACGTGTGAAGTTGTGAAACTCTGCGCTTGCGGCCACGTAATGGAGAGCCCTGTTTCACTGTCCATTATTACACTATACGATCGACAGCCTGGCAGAGAAGCAGGGAGATCGTAAGCACTCGTTCGCCCTGTTTTTTAGTACACCATCTTCTCCCAGGCAAAGTCCGAGAAATCCTGTAATGTAATAGGCCTATGAAGGTTTCACAACTGCTTGCAATGCATCCCGTTTGTGCGTTTGTAGTTCGCTGCAAGTGCCAAGCGTGTGAACCGTGTGCGTTATGTGAAATGTCTTGCCTGGCCCCCGCGACCCCGGTATTTTTCTTTATTCAATTGCTTTTGAGAGCCGGCAACACTGCACCCTTCGCGTCCGATTGGGTGCGTCACCGTCAGTCAAAAATGTGTGGTCAAATGTCAAATTATTGATGTTGTCTGTCTGTCACTGTCATTCACTACGTGCTACAAAAATAGTATCTTTAGATTTTTAGTCACCAATTCCTTGCACGTTGTCTTGTCGCTAAGATTCACGTTTCGGGAATTAAAATGCCAGAAAACCAGAACCTTGTGCAGTGTTATAACCGTGGTTGTGGCCAACTCTTTGACCTCAACCACAACGATAAAGGTACGCGAATTTTCTAGATTTTTCTAAATCCAGAGCTTATTCAGAGCCATGCCATGAGGATATTCGTAGTAACTACTTAATTTCAGTAAATGCTAATCAGGTACTTTCGAAATAATACACAAAATTTATATATATTTTCTAGTGCCAGTGATATAAATAACAGTGCCAGTGATATAAACAAACATTCACAAGCTGAAGGAGAGGAAAGAAGCCTTTGCCCAGCATAAGGCTTCATTTATTACTAGCTTTTTCCAGCGGCTTCGCCTGCTTAGAGGTCGAAAATTATGCTACGGGGACATATTACCGGGATAAAAAGTATCTTATGTGTTAATCCAGTTGTTAATCTATCTATGTGCCAAATTTAATTCAAATCCGTTCAGCTGTTTTGGCAATATCAAAACATCTAAACTTACACCCCCTTATTCATAAACGTTGCTTAAAGTTAAGTAATGATTAGGGTCTGTTTAACCATACATTTTTGATGTTTAAACATCATTTAACTTTAATCATCAATTATGAATATGCTCCACAAACTTTTACATTTATAATATTAGTTGGAAAATGGTTCTATGTACCTGTTGCCTGTCTTAGATTCAAAATAATACTAGGATGTTGCTAGCTATTTAAATTACCCTCATGTTGAAAGTCTGTTCTGTGTAAACCAACAGATGAATGCTGCCATCATCCTGGTACTCCTGTTTTTCACGATGCATACAAGGGCTGGTCATGCTGCAATAAGAAGAGTGTTGACTTCACAGAATTCCTGAATATCAAGGGTTGTACTATGTCTAAGCATTCAAATGAGGTTTGTATTCACACCTGAACCAATTTTCTGTGAAGGAACTAATATTCATTTATATTTTTAATTAATATTTGTACCTTAATGTATTTCTAGAAACCTCCAGAACCTGAAAAAAAAGCTTTGGACAAGGATTTGGATAAAAAAGAAATAATTGAAGTGAGAGCACCAGTAGTTGGTCCACAACTACCTAGACCTCCATTTGAGACACCTATGATCACTGTTAAACCTACTGTAGCTGAGGCTTTGAAACAAGCTGTACAAAATACATCACAACCATCACTTACTACTGATGATGGGTATGTCAATTAATAAAATGTTGAAGTGGATTAAGGTCCAGTCAATGCCACTAAGAGAAGACTTTTCTTATACAGGATTCATTTTTACTACTCAACTTTTTTGTTGTCTCATCCTTTAACTTCTAAGTAACTGACTCATGTTGATAAAAATCGCTGCCACCAGAGGGGCAATTCTCGTAATTTTAAGAATGTTCACAGTCTGATCTCAGTGTCAATCTTTCAAAAATGCCTCGATTTTTCAAACATTTTTGACATTTGCTTGTCGCTGAGATGAGATTGCGACTAGATTTTGAACGTTTTAAATGACAAGAATTGGCCTTCTGGTATCCAGTTCAATATTTGTTGAGACTGTCAATGTGTATTGAAACTTTTATCTATTAATAGTAAATATTCTATCTTCTACAGAAGCATAGCAGTTGGTACAATATGCAAGAATGGAGGCTGTGGTGCCACCTATGAAGGTCCACATACAAATGACACCATGTGCACCTACCATCCAGGCTGTCCTATCTTCCATGAAGGTCTTAAATTCTGGTCTTGCTGCCAAAAGAGAACTACAGACTTTAACACTTTCCTTAGCCAACCTGGATGCACAACTGGGACCCATAAATGGACTAAAGAAGTAAATACCATATCTTCACACTTTCTAATAAGAAATTATGTAGCCACAGAGAAAAATGCATGGCCTAGCCAGATAAAAACATGAAATAGTGAATAAAATTCAGCATTGAGAAGAGCTTAGTCAGTAAAAATACATCCCTACAATGGAATGCACGTAATAGACCAAAACGTTCAGACACTTTTTTGTATATACTTTATTTTATATAAAAAATTGTATATCTTTTTCAGGGTGCACCAGCTGGTACAGTGAAATGTCGCTGGGACTGGCATCAAACACCTGACTATGTTATTGTAAGCGTTTATGCCAAGAAATATGACCCAGTTTTAAGTTTTGTGAAGTTGAACCCTATTCGCCTAAGTACAAAACTGGTATTCCGAGAGCAAGGAGATGCAGCATTTGAACTGGATGTTGAACTTAGAGGTGTAAGTATACCACCCAGTACATTAATCATTTTGACAGAACTGTTTTTTAATAAATTATTTACTGACCCAATTGTGAACTATTGCAGGTAATAAGCGTAGAAAGCAGTACTGCGTCAATGCTGTCAACAAAAATTGAAATAAAACTAAAAAAAGGTGAACCAGGTTCATGGAGCAAATTAGACTTTCCTCGATCACAGCCAAAGAAAGAGGAAGCAAAGCCACAAGACGACGCCAGGCCGTCAGACGACGACTACGAAGATCTTTCCACTGTAGAAGCTGTCCAATCTATGGGAAAAGTTAATGTAACCGATTGAAAAACTAATTTTAAATAATGATTTTGTAGTTTATGACTTTTTTTAAGAAGCCCAATATTGTTACTCTGAGAAGTAATTGTAATTTTATTCTCTAATGGTAGATGTGCATTTATTCAGTGAAAATAAAATGTGCTTTTACTATTATGATTTAAATGTTTCATTTTGAGGTCTTTGAAATAAAACTACATATTGAATGTTAACTCCTTGTTGATCAAATCAGAACATATTTATATATACAAATAAAAGTTCATACAGGCTATAGTTTCTTTCTTTACAATATTTCCTTAAAACATTTTTGAAATCATGACTAGATCATGGCGCATATAATTTTAATACAGCTTAACTAAGAATATTTAATTACAATAGAATAATAACATTTACAAAATTTATACAACATGACTAGGTTGACTAGATAGATTCACAAAGGTACATTTCATCCTAATACGTAAAACGTTAAAACGTAATTCAGATATTCTCATACCTATTACCTATACAATATCAGATTGTTTATACAAATAGATTTAGAGATTTCTTCAAATGATTGGTTTGTGTTATCTAGATTAAGCGTTCTAGAAACTCGAATTTAATTTCGTCTTGGCGACCCTACGGTTATAGAGAACCTATAGAAAATGGAGTTTGAATACTGGCTGGTATATAGGTCAAAACACTTCGTGTTATAACCGCATTGTTCGGAAACAAAATTATTCATATTCACTGGCGTTCATTCTCAAATTCTCAACTCCATGCCTGCCATTGTTATCGTCGTCTTATTATGTTTTTACAGGCTGTGGTTTTAGTCACCACCTTATAATAAAGGGTGGGATTCTAATAATGCTATTCAGATATTATTATGACCTTCAAAGGGAAAGTTAATCAGTAAGGTATGACCTGTAGAGTCTTCTGTCAGTTCTGATCCTATTGGGAACTATTTCAGCTGATTAACACCCGGTTTCTGATTTGAGAATTAGAAGTTGAGAACTTTTCAAACTCTAATGTAGCCCACGAAATTAAAAAAAGATTTGCAAGAAAACGTATTTTTTAATTAGGTTTTGTCAAGTTCTAAACATAAAATTCTCAAATCAGAAACTGAGTGTAAATCCACTGTCTGTAAGACGTTAGTTTTACGGCGAAGAGCAGTGTTCGCTGGTTGGTGGCGCAGGCGCGTGGAAAGCCGGCGTGGGCGCTGGCTGCATGCGGTACATGTCGTGTAACAGTGTGGCTACTGACACGTCACCGACTGTGTCGCGGAACAAGAGCAGTTCGATGGAGCGCGCGCGCACCGCTCGCAGCGATGGTAGCAGGAGGAGCAGGCGACCGAATCTGAAGAAAACCACCAAGTTAGGTACATTTCCCATATACTATAACGGTATAACATATATACCGTACCTGCATCAAAATCAAAAATCAAAATCAAAATATTTTATTTCACATAAGCCTGCATGGCCCAAGCAACAAAAACTAGTACTATAAAAAACCATAGAACGTTTTGTAAAAAACTGTCCTTGGTCCTATAAAACCCCAAAGAACGTATCTTTTATTCGGAAGTGGCGCATTTAGATCTCTGTTTAGTGACAAAATAATTTTATTGCAGTGTTCCAAATGATGAAACAGTCCAATAAAATCTTTGTAACAGTGATGCAGGTCTCAAAATAATGATGTACTGGCTACTGTAGAACCTTTTATAGTACTTTTTCATACTATACAAGAGTTTAGTTTCCTTTACCTCACATTTTTCACTCACCATTCATTATTTTACATTCGCGACAGTGCAGAAATAAGTAAAATAATTTTACAAAAGGATACAAGCAATCGGAGGTGAGTAAGATTTTATTTTGTTATTAAAATATTAGTCTATTACGGTGGAAATGATGTGCGACTGCAGCTTTACTGATAAACTAGGGATAGGTTTACTATGAATTTTAAGTGCCCCCCTCAAATTGTTGAGCTTTTACTAAAATATTTATCATATAAAGTGATTTCGATATTCTAAGAGCCATTATAGTACTTGCCGTGATAATGTCTTCACTGTCAGTCATCGTGAATTCAACCTAAAATTGGGGTTCTGTGTGAGCATGACTGAATATATAATAGTGTTTTCTTTTTACTATTGTTCTGAAGACAGAATGAAGGTAATGAAAAACTAAATTATAAACTGTTTACTGACGAATAGTGTGAATTAATCATGTAACCAGTTTTTTTTCGTCGGGAAGAACTTACGTAGTTATATCAAGTTTTACGAACCTAGTGTTTATATTTCTTTATATGAGGTGCCTATGTGTGTATCTAGTAGCATCACTGAACTTTAGAAGCAATACCTTTATAAATATAAACTGCAGTCAACATTGTGTTTTTTCAGTGTACCTAATGGACGCCAATATGGATATCGATAAATTTCTTAGTCGAGACGATTTCATGCTGCTTACAGCAGCGGAATGGCCGTGGAAAATCACACATTTTATATTAAGTGCAAACTGTGTTAACTGTGGATTATATGTATACTAATTCATCTTTACCGAGTCACTTCACCATACCTATATAAAAGAAATATGGCCCAATTGTTAAATGAATTATTTTTCTGGTGTCGGGGTTGCGATTTTATGGCTATTTATGACCATTATCCTTCCGATGAATGTCGGCTTTGCAATTAAATAGCATTCTCATACATAATAAAAACTTTTTTTAAAGCAACTCTGACCATAAAATCTAGAAATTTTGTTTCACACAGTAAGCCCAGCAAGTCCAGCGCCGTACCTAATTATTTAATTAAATGTTAAATGTAATGTGTTTACCTATTTGTTTTAAATTCAAACTTTTTAAAGATAAACATTTATTTCAGATGCCGTTCAAATTAGTGCAGACGCTTGAAAGAGGCAAACACACAGGTTTAAGGTTGATTTTAACGTGAGATCAAGTCTGATAGAAGTATGAGAAATTAAAGGTTTTTCTTTTTTAGTTCAAAATAAAGAACCATTTACTTAATTAATAAAGATTTTTATTTATATACCATCTGCGTAAATAACATTAGGAATTAGTAAAATGTCTTTATTATACAGTATGTAATAATGGCACAAAATAAGTTGTTGAGTTGTAAGAGATCTGTCTAGTTCCCACGGGAGAAGTTGTAACAGTCTTCTCTGTTTTAAGAAGCGTTCGGGGATCGTTAGGTAATGTATTCGGTATTCTATTGTTAATTAATCGTACTAAACTTTTTGTTGCTTCATGCGAAATATTATAATTAATGGCCCAATTTTTCACGCCATCACGAAATTGTTGGTCTTTTTCGAATGTTGAATCATTGCTTGAAGATTCAGAAATATCGCTGGAGTAAGGACTCTCTTCAGAAATAATATCTTTGTAAGACACATTTTGTACGGAACCGTTTCCCGTAATTGTGATTCCAACTTGATTTTGGCTACTATTACTGCTTTGATTGTTTGATGATGACGAAGCTTTTTCAAAACGTCTATTCACTTCTCTTCTATAAGTTCCACTGCGTTTATATCTTTTCCTATTCTCTAGATCCATTTTTTTTTGTTTTTAGGGCAGAATGCACGTCGCATTAATTCCGTATCAAAATTTCTGAATATTGTTGTAAAAGCGAGCCAATCATTTTTTTGGGACTTAACTGTAATTTAATAGAAACATTTATCTACATGTATGTGCCACTTTTGCGACATTATAGTGATAGATACTCATTTATAATACTAACAAGCACATTGCTAGGCACCAAAAAAGTTGTTATACAATAATTCTGCTCTATTATTGTGTCTGTGTAATATACTTATCGATAAAATTATGATATGCATCTAAAAACTATTATAGTACACTTACGTTCTATTAGCGTGATCTGAAATTAGACTACATCACAAAAACACTCTATTGTAAATTCTTTGTGACTACTAATGCACACGTACTATAGCAGCGATCTGAATATCCACAATGTCACAATATCGCCCTGTAGTTGAGTGTTCATCACTGCTATAACGAAACTACTATTGTAGTTCGTTTGGAACCCTTATTACGCTAATCAGATAAATAAAGGCACCTGTTAACAATTTTATAGAGCAATATTATTATGTACTAGTTATACTAGAACTTGCTATAGTACTTGACTATAACGGTTGTATAAAATGGCGTAGTAAACGTTTACATCCTTTGTTTATAGGTATTTTTAGCTCTCTTAGCATTTAGAGCAATAATGTACTGTCGAACGCTTTTATACAACACTCTGGCACCGCTAAAACCTTAATAAATCGTTTATAAAGCTTTTTAGAGTTATAAGCTGAAATTATCGGACTGAATTGCTGGTTGGGGGGCACTTATGAAACGTCAGAAGCTAGGTGCACGGTTCCAATTTGTCGTTTCCTATGGAGAAGAGCCGGCAAGAAACTCCACGGTTACTCTTTTAAAAATAATTGGCTTTTACAATGTTTTCAAATTACAGTGATAATAGGTATGGGAGGACAGTGCAGGCCAGTCAATAAGTACCAGGTACTTAGAGGAATGAAAATACAGAATAGAAAAACGTCTACAAATCTAGTCTCTAAGGCCTACAACGTTCTCTCATTCACAATATGTAAAAGAATCTACCTATATAAAATGAATCTATTTGAACCAAGTGACATGATTTCGATGACAATCACTGAAAATAAATAGTAGGTAGTAAAATTGATGTATAATGTCAAATAATGACGAGAATATGTCAGACATTGTAAAAAAAATAATAATAATAAAAAGAATAAAAATTAACATTGCAATTTGGGAGCAGTTAATAGACTTTCACACGGTTTTGCTGTTAATGAGGTACCAGGGAAGCCACATGTGCAGAAGGAATTAATGCCAAACTTCCCTGTCTTCAACGTAGTCTTTTATCTTATAATATGCTTTTTTGATAAGGACACGTTTGATGTGAGTTTTAAACTTTCTATCGCTAAGTTCTGTAACCGACTTTGGCAACTTGTTATAGAAGCGGATACTGTTTATTAGAAATGACTTGCTAGTTTTAGTTAATCTAAATTTTGGAATCACAATTTCATCTTTACTACGTGTATTTAGATTATGGAAATCGCATCTTTTTTTGAAAAGACCTAAGTTTTTGCGAACATACAAGATATTTTCTAGAATATAAAGAGAAGGCAGAGTAAGTATATCAATTTCGTGGAATTTGTTTCTAAGAGACTCGCGAGGCCCCATTTTATAGATTGCGCGGATTGCCCTCTTTTGTAAAATAAAAATTGAATCTACGTCCGCTGCCGATCCCCACAGCAGAACGCCATAAGACATAATACTGTGAAAATAAGCAAAGTATACTAACCTAGCTGTGGCTACATCAGTCAACTGCCTTATTTTTCTTACTGCGTAAGCAGCTGAGCTTAATCTGCTTGAAAGCGCTCTAATGTGGGCACCCCATTGCAATTTTGAATCTAAAGTAATTCCCAAAAATACAGTTTCCGAAATAGCATCTAGTTTCTTGCCATCAAGTTTTAAATTTAGACCTACTTGGGGTACATTTGGTAGCGAGAACTTAAGACATTTAGTTTTGTTCGCATTGAGTAAAAGATTATTAGCAGCAAACCATTTCGATAGAACAGCTAGGCTTTCGTTGACATGTAAGACATCCGTATCTTTTCTATCTATTCTAAAAATAAGAGAAGTGTCATCAGCGAATAAAATTATATCCGAGAAGTTAGCCATCAGATAGGGAAGGTCATTAATATAAACTAGAAATAAAAAAGGACCAAGAATTGAACCTTGAGGCACGCCCATCCTAACTAGAGACCCCGAGGATGTCGCCCCGTTAACGTTTACTTTTTGCTGCCTGTTTGATAAGTAGGAAAGTACAAGATCAGCAGCTTGTCCACGAATTCCGTAGTGGTGTAATTTACAGATCAGTGTATTGTGGTCAACGCAGTCAAAGGCTTTTGAGAGGTCACAGAAAATGCCAATCGCATCCTGAGAACTCTCCCAGGATTCCAAAATGTGACTGATGAGTTTTACTCCCGCGTCAGTCGTCGACCTACCTTTCGTGAAACCAAACTGTCGACTATGTAAAATCCCATTTGAGTTAAAATGTGACAACATCTGGTCCAGCATGATTTTTTCATAAATTTTGCTCAATGCTGGAAGCACAGATATAGGTCTATAATTAGAGGGATCACTCTTACTACCCGAAGATCGCATCGAGACAAACAACAAATACAAAACAAAAAAAAAGAGGTATTTTATGTAGTTACCTGTTACTGCGTTAATGGCGTTTCGTTATTCATTAGGAACACCGATAACGACAGGAATGTTTATTCATATAAAATGATTAATAAGGCGTCTACTAGTAAACAGGAAAAACCTTTACTGGGAGCAGTATTTTTACTAACCAAAGAAAAACCAGGAAGGTAGGGTACAAGAGGTATCTAACCTAACAAACCTCGATCTATGTGATGATCATAATCGGCCCGTAATGTTCCCAATGCTGCAGGGACACAGGCCTCCTCTCTATGACAGGGACTGAGCCATAATTCACCACGCGAGCCCAGTGCGGGTTGGTAGATGCCAGTAGATGCCACATGTCTTCGAATTTTTGGTTCTAGGACATGCCGGTTTCCTCACTATGTTTCGCTTCGCCGTTTTGAGAGCAGTGGTCATGAAATAATTTACACAAAATGAAACAATTATCTGGGTTCGAACCTGAACTTAAAACTCGTAAGTCGCAGCCGTTACCACTGGGCCACCCCTGCTCTACACGACGGGATTATGATGATGAGGGGAAATTAACGTGGATTTACCTTGTAGGTTGCCTGGTATATCGAGTCCGCACATAGTCAGCAAGTATACACTGAGCTTGATCCTGTAGCATCTCCACCGGCTGAGTTTCACTTAGTCCGGCTGTATCTACGCAAAAATATAAAATGTAGGTACTTAAATCGTGGTTACGTGTAACTGTTATCACTAAACCTCGTAGACTGGTTAGTCTAGTAAACTGCCTCGTTGATCGGGTGGTCGTAAGCGAGCATGAGGTCCTGGGTTCGTTTCCCAAGTTGGGCAAAGTGCTATTGATTTTTTTATCTGGAATTTCTCAATATCAGCCCGGAGTCTAGATTTATACCCGGTCGATGGCAATAGCTTCGCCCCCTATTTGCATGGAACTTAAACATAACTGGTGAAATGTGGCTGTACTATAGATACACCTCTGTGTCTAGCCCTTCGGGCTTCGGCGAATACAGGCGTGATGTTATGTCATGTCTACATACCTAAGCTAACGAGGTATAAATAGGTACCTATGCTGTTGTTATAAATAATAGGTAATAATAACTAACCTGGTGAAAAGAGAACAATAGCTTTCATACACCCACACTCACTACCGTCGGGTGCTATTTGCCGAAACCGACACAGAATCTCCTGAAACAAAATAGAGATTAATTCAAACGTTCTGTAAAATGTTGCAAGTATAGTACTAAAAATACTAGGCTATTACGTACGATTCCATAAAATAAGTAGTGATATTGCGAAACAACCTTAGATATAGATATTCTCTCCAAAAATTACTAACCTGTAATGTATTCAACTCTAAATCTGCCAATGGGTCAGGTGGCAGTCGTGCCCTGGCTGCTGGTGCTGCCAGCAATGGCGCCAGGTCCCAGGGCGCGGACCACTGTGCCAGGTGCAGGAGGAACAGGTCTTTCCAGGCCGCTCTTAGTAGTACCAGCTGGTCGGAAGCTGCTAGAGCCTGGAACGGTGCTAGGCATCGCACCCAGCGCACTGCCATGAAGAGGAGACGGGCACTTGTCTCCTGGTGTCGAAAAATGAAATGTTTTAGATTTTTAGATTGTAATTATTATGTAGGTGGATATGTATGCAAAACATCCTGGTGCATTAGACTAGAGCTCAACTATAAACTGCTGCATATCACCTAGGTAGGTTGTTGCCCAGACTTCCTAAAGTAAACAGTCAATTTTCGTAGTAGGCTAACATGTAGGTTATATTCTAATGTAGGTACCTACTTCAGTATCTATCCTATCTAGTAAATAGGGTAGGGAGGGGGAATGGCGTTCACTTAAGGAAAACATGGTGTATTTTTTAAATTATTTATTATAAATCAAAATTAAGAAAAGTAACAAAGTCTTTAACTATCGAGTAATCAACAATTTAACAAAAAAAACATATATCTTTAACCTACTAGTAGTAGGAAAACATTTAAAAAAAAACATGTTTGATCGGCATTCCCCCTGGCTTTGGGTAATGCCGCTCAGTGTACGGGGTATTGACGCTCAAACATGTTTTTTGGAATATAACAAGTAAGACACATTTTAATTAAAAAAATATTAATGAGATCAACCTTATACAATAAAAGTAAAGCCTACAATCACAAATTAGCATCACTTATCCCCATTTGTACGTAAGATTAGCCTTTATCAATTTAACAAATATAGTAAAGTCTTCGATGTCAAATCTACTTCAATTATTATAATATAATATAAAATAATCATTATTATTAGTGGTAAGACAAATTAGAAATATTTTATTTTTATTTTTTGACACATAAATCACAGATATATCCATCTGGCGAATCCCACCCTGAACATATAGCATGAGCCCACAGTCCGCAGATGGTGCAGCGATACCACAAATCGTTATTTTTTCCAAATTCTTCGCAAATAATACATTTGTTATAATTTTCATCATCCACATTCATTTCGTCATTACTGTCATCGTCGCAAAGGTGCTCTTCATCTTCACTCTCTGAAGAACTTTCTTGTAAAAAAATTCTCTTGTAAAATTTTTGTTTCATATGTTTGTTCTTCTTTTCTTTAACGACTTTTTTTGGTCTTGTTTTATCATCTTTTCTAGTTTTATTGAGTTTCGCAATTTTTTTCTATTCTTTATCCTCTAAAATAATTTTCATAGGAGTCGTAGTTAATATGGTAGCATGTTGTTTTCAGTTTCTTTGACCTGGCTTAGAAGATGGTGCAATAGTTGGTGTCGTTGCTATAGCAGCAAAGGATACCGGAGTTCTTTGCTCATCAACAGGTTCTTGGCTTCAAGCAACTGCCAAAATAGATTCAGAGCATTGATCTTTATTTGATGGTCCTGCCAAAGGAGATGTATGTCCTGAAATTATGGCCATGGTTGGGAATAAACTTATGTTTTTCCATTAAGTCGCCAAGTTTATCATAGAAATGTGTTATTTCTTCTTTATTGAAAGCAGAAATTCTATTTAAGCTTATTGCTTCAGCTTTGCGTATAGAAACTGAAGGATTGCGTCTCATAAAGGCGTGTACCCAATCTAATCCAGCTGTTTTGCTGCTTTGATCAAAATTATTTTTGATATTGTTGATCTCAGCATATTTATAAACAAGTTTACGCAAATTTGCGACATTGAGTCCATAGTATAGCGAACCCAGCAACTTAACTTGTTCAGCAATTTCAGTTTCTTGCTGTTGGGTGAAAACAGGTTTGCGACCTAGTTTTGGGTTGTTCATGTTTTCATTTTTTAGTCGATCTCTCAGAGTAGTAAATGGTATGTTATATTGTTTTGCGGCTTTTCTTTTGGACAAACCTCCTTCAATCGCAGTTTTAGCAGATTGACGGTCTTCTTCGGTCCAAGCCGCTTTAGCGGTGGTCCTTTGACGATTTCTTGGCATATCTACAACAATAAAAAAAATAGTCACTAAGGGGTAATGGCGCTCAGATGAGCGGTATAACCCCAAGCGGTCGTTTTGTAATTAATTCGAAATTAAAAAAAAATCATACACAATTGTTGAAAATTGAGTGCATTATCACAAAATAGAATAGTTTTACTGTCAGAAAAGTAAAATTAATAATTAAATAAGCATTAAAGTTTTTGACTTACCGACAAAAAACACTTAACCAAAAATTAGATCAGCGCGGCCGCAAACGAAGAAACGCACTTCACGGTCGCATGACGCGAGCTGACTGTCCGTT
Source organism: Antitype chi (assembly GCA_947359405.1). Taxonomy (NCBI): domain Eukaryota; kingdom Metazoa; phylum Arthropoda; class Insecta; order Lepidoptera; family Noctuidae; genus Antitype; species Antitype chi. The sequence continues at coordinate 11,071,032 of OX375816.1, forward strand.
TTCATCGCTGTCTGTTAGAGGACCCCTCCCCTCGCGCTTCACGCGACGTGGCGTGTTGCTACGTTCCATTTTGACACAGTTACAGAGGTGAGCGCCATTACCCAATGAGCGGTATTCCCCCTCCCTACCCTATGTAACAGCATACCATTATATCGAATTACGTAGGTACCAATGGTATTTTCTGAAACATGCGCACTGTGACGAACATAACAATTAACGCAACATAAGTCAAGCTACGATGACTCCAGTGTCGTAGCGCGTAGAGGGCGATGGGCGGGGTAAGTCAACTGAAGGCGATAAGTCACCCCGCGAACGCCCAATCGCGGTTCGCGCCCGCCCCTTTAGTCAAAAAGCCACCTATCAAATGTCAATGTGTACACCCCTTGAAGGAGACTTGAAGTCACTGCGCGATAGGGAATGGAAAATACGAAGTTTAGGATACCTACGACAAAAATGAATTGAATGTGGCATATTGATACTGCTCTATGGCTTCCCCAGTTCTTAATTGCTTGTGTTAGGTCAAAACTTTAAAACCTCGTTCACATTACGGAACGAGTCCAAAATTCTTGATACCTTCTTGTTTTGAAGACTGTTCAATAGCAAAAAAATTGGCCGAAAGGGCATTCTACGTATTCTAGTGAAGACAAGCCTTAAGTCTTATCAATTAAACACTTCCTAACTTTGTATAGAATTAGTTTACCTGTGCTGGATGAAAGGATCTTACCTGCAAAAGTTCCCATGTAGGCGCCAGGGGTGCTCCGAAAGCACTTGGTGGTGGTCGCAGCAACGTTGGGTCTCCTTGTAACTGCAGCTGTTTTGCGCTCCACATCAATTCCTAAAGAAATAAGAAAAGGTTTAATATAATGGTTTTATGCATGAATCAACCTACGATATTAACCATTTGTAGCAGAAAGCGAAAAATAATTGTGGACCATATTTTATCTATGGTGTCTATCTACTAGAAGTATAGATAAAGCAATTTGTTCCCAAAGTATATTGGTACCTAGGTATGTGCTCAAGTAAATTGCAATAAGATTTCCTAAAGTAATTCCTTCCTACTTTCGTAGGAATATATAAATATATTATGCAGTGTAGTTTTGCAGATCTGCCTACCCGGTATAACATAATAGCATACAATCTAGGTACTACTCTCAAACATGTGCTCTGTAACAAACACCCATTCATTGCGACATAAGCCAAGTTACGATGACTCCGTACCTACCTACGGGGAATCGTGAGATCAGAGTTTAGATTGGTAATTACTACTTAATTAGTAAATACGACCTGGGTGTATTATCTTACCTGGCATTTATCAGACGACATGAGTATGTGCAGTAAGCCAGGGGGCGGTGGCGCTAAAAACGGTTCAGGCATTAGCGGCAACGGACTGGGAGCGCCCGCGCCGCCGCCGGCACCACTGGACCCTGCTGATGATGCTGTGCTCAGCGGTGCTGGCTCACTCATGCCGCTGATACTGAACTGTTCGACGAGGGAAAGTTAAGTGAGCATTTGAGCAAGCTTTACAGACTGTCCTAGGCAGAAACCAAGGTTTATGCAGTTCGAAGAAAAGCTTAAATTGTTAGCAGTTTTAATTCGGATTTCGGACACAAGAATAAGTTAAAGAGATCTGAAGATAATGGTTTTCACAACTAGCTTTGGAAACATGGTCCATTCATGAAATATAAAGACCCAAACAAAACCATACTGAATTAGTAGCTACCTACCTACCTAGTTGGCTAACCTATAGGTATTTACTTTATATCTGAAGAAAGCACTTAAACTGGTTTGTAAAAATAAATGGTATTAGAATTAACATGGGAATGATACCTGAAAGTTAAAGGGTTGTGGCAGCGGCGCGTACGGCGAGGGTGGCGAGAGCTTGAGTGCATGCGGCTTGTGTGCGTGGCCAAGCTGCGGAGGTCCGAGTGCGCCCATTGCACCCGCTTGCAGTTTCGGCTTGCGGGGACCTCGCTCGTGCTGCACCGCTGGGGGAGATATGGCTACGTGAACAATGAATCTAGAAGTCTTTGTATAAACAACAGAATTTACTCAAATAAATCGCACTACTATAATGATATCAGGTGCTGTCAACACTAAAAGTTCTTTTGACTATTCCGTGAAGTACCTATGGGAGTAAAAATGGCCATGTTTACAAATTAATGTGTAGAGCCTTAGTTGGTGGTCTTGGATATGTCATTTAGTAGACATTTAGACAGAACATCTACTCGTAATCCAGTTAAGTATTCAACAAAGACGAGACGAAAGGCAACTAAAGTCGTACTTTCTTAGGGATGTCTGCTGTAGTGTACATTCTGATCCAGTGACCAGTTGGTTCAATCAACTAAAATGAACCTACCTGCAAGTTTAGTTTTTTTGAGGCGATAGCCTGCACCTAATACCTATCTGATAGCTTCGTACATACAATACAATCATCTGAATCATTGCAATGGTAAAGATAGCAGTTTACCTGCTTTTATCTTTTCCCTCTACGCTTTTATCAGACTTATCTAGTTATACCTATCCGTATTAAAATCTTTACAACGCGAATTCAGTTTCAATGCTTTATTACTGATATAAAATCATTGATAAATTCAATAAAAAACGTGCGATCAACGAAAGTATTTGACTACATGTAACTTTGTAGTTGTTTTACATGGAGGATTATAGAGCCATGAACCGCTTATTTGCTGGCGATCCCTCGGTAAGCCGGGATCGTCCGCGCCTCGCCCGCCTTCGTATAATGTGCATCCGTGGGCCGTGCTCATAGGGCTCATATGTAACGTGCCCTTTGACCGATCAGGTGGCGATTATTCTATTTAGAATACTTTTGGCACAGATTTTTGTAAATCATTGCCGCTAATTTGTTTATTGATAAAGGTTCTTTTGAAGTTAGGTCATGATTTTCGGTGACTCTCCATTAAAGAGATCAGAGGGATTAATTTGTTCTTTCAGTTTTTTCATCCACTCTCGAAACATTTTAAAGTTTTGAGAGAGATTATTACCTATACCTACCTCTGTTAAAATATTGTTTTGTCTATTTGTTTATTTGCTGGGCATTTTATAAAGTAGATTGAAGTATATTAAATTATATTGAATCTATTCATCTAACGTAGGTACGTGACGTGACATTTACCAAATTATCCAGGACATTTGACTCTTTCGAATTAAAATTTAGGTAAGCAGATAAACTACCCTCCACGTGAGGATGGTGACCATTCGTCAAGCATTCATCAGCCATCAAAACTGAGCTTTTCTTTAAAACTTAAAGCGATTGTTTTTATTGCAGACCCAATGTGCACGGGGCCTGTGCAGGGATGACGTCACGCAATCAGCTTAACGAGGCTGAGTCCATGAGAATGCGGCTATTGTGCCCGCACATGTCGGCGCATACGCTGCGTTCCCGCGCCGCCTGGCTGGTGCCAGCAAAAAAGTGATTCAGAAGTACGACTCGGTATAATGATGAATAAGTTTATTTTGGACATAATTGACAACGGTGAAAGATAAAGGCCGGGAGGAAACCTGTACTTATCTATACTAATATTATAAAGAGGTAAAGTTTGTGAGGTTGTAGGGGTAATCTTTGTATCTACGGAACCGATTTTGAAAATTCTTTTACCAATAGAAAGCCACGATCTGTGAGTGTCATAGGCAGAGATCGGATATTCGGATGCATATTCACCTAAAGTTGAGATGTTGGCTAACATGGAATGCGCTTTTGTATCGAAAAAGTCTTAATTTAGGTAAGTAATTTGTTTATTTTTGGTTTTAACTAATACAAACCACCCCTCCTCCAGTACATACATATATTTGTATCGGGTTCAAAATTAATTTTAAACTAATACAAATCTGAACAGTTATGCAATCTAAGAATCCCGAGGTTTTAAATAAATATTACAAATAATTTATAAAGCCGCTTCCATACTTTCATAGCTAAAAATTATCTTTAGTTAAATATGCATCCGAATATCCGATCTCTGGTCATAGGCTATATATTAACCTGAAAAAACGGTCGAACTAAAAAGCATCGTTTTCACACATAATTATATAATGAATGTACTATTTAAATATTGTACTTAAAACATTTTAAAAGAGTAACCGGTGGAGTTTCTTGCCCATTCTTCTCCATACGAAACTACATTTTGGAAGGAGCGACTAGAATCAATTCTATTTTAATGTAAATGTTGACGTTCAAAAGTGCCTTTTTAGTGCCTATTTGAAATAAATGCTTTGACTTTGACTTTGAAAGAACCTCTGCCCTGTAGTTGGACGATAAAAGGCTGACAAATAAAGCCATTAATTAAGTTCGACCACTCATTACTATACTCCATTTGAAATAAGATTAGACATTTAACTAAACCTTTTTTACAGTCCGATCAACCGATTTTGACTTCCATTGCGTTAGTGGCATAAGAAATGGCAGCTGCAGTAAACAATTGGTATTGTAACTACTTTTTTTCCTTTTAATGCTATCCTTATGCCTACGTTATAGAAGTCAGAATCGGTTGAACTGACTGTAAAAAAGATTTCTTTAAATGTCTAATCTTATTTCAAATGGAGGATACGTACTTTGTAGCGACGGGTTAAGGTGGCATTTGTAATTAGATATGTAGGCATTTGGATTAACTGCACTATGTAGCAGCAGTCAATTACATTGCCTGCATATTTAGTTCGACTACAGTACGCCCAGTTCTACCCACGCGCTTTTTCAATCAACTCAATCAACTGATGGATATAGGCCTCTCCCACAAATAACTAGTCAATTAGACCATAAAACAGTGCAAAATACATTATTACAATAATCCTGAACACACAAAGACCAACATCTAATTGTAGATTTACCCGTTTGCATTATTTTGGTCACTTGAATGAACCTTCTACGTGTAACTGTTGGGTGGTACTGCCTATGCGGCTTAGCAGACGATACAAATGCTGACGGACGCACTATTCGAATAGCTGACAGCCTCTACGTACGTAAGTGGGGACTTTAAATACATATTAAATGACGATTCTAGAATGGCTTATAAAGGAATTAGTGACTCTAACGCATTCTCTTAACACCTCTCTAAGCTCGGATGAAGTTTTATAAATATTTTATTTCTTGCATAATATAGTCAGCAGTTTTTCATTTTTTTTTGTTCTGGATTCGTTGGCAACCTCTAAATTTTCTTGATATTGAGAATTGCGTACTTTACAACAATCACATTCATATTTTTGAGATAAGCAACAATCACATTTGACTTTGTAATCTTAGGGCGGATTTCACCAATGAAATCGAACGCGATCAGCACATCTAAACTGCGTTTAATAGCTGTCTGTAATAATATTCCACAATAATGATGACACTGACAGTTCTTGAACGCAGTTTAAGTGTGCTGATCGAGTTTAGTTTCATGAGTAAAATTAGCACTTAGTCATTTTACAATGACCTCGTCCCTTTATACATAGATAAAAGCATAGCGATAGAAAGATAACATTCAAGTCCTACAGTTAGAGTACTATCTTCCTATGAAAAACTACACAAAAGAGAAAAAATCTAAACTGTAATAAATATACTACCGCGTTTCACAAAACATATCGCGTGTATTGCAGTGTCAGAGCAACTGATGCAATGTTAACCTTTTGTTTATGGGGCGCATGTAATCCCAAATACAACACGTGCTTTTTTTCACGACGTCATCGGCTTCCCTCACTATTCTCCACCAGCCCAAAAACGACTTTATGCTCAAACACTAAAGTTTTAAATTCAGTAATTGCAGATATTTAGGGTCGGTTAAGCCAAGGGGCTCAGTTTCCAGTGTGACGCGGATAAGCGAGATTTTAATTAAATGAAGGCAAAATGTGTAACAAGTTTTTCATTATCTGATGACTCTAACGTTATTATAGTTTGTGGTTTAAAAATGTCAATAATTATGCATAGCAATAATTAATTAAAACATCATAAGTATTTTTTTTATTTCACAGACTTATTTACTAAACGAATGAGATTTCAATTGAAAGTATAAACCATACATAACCTAATAACAGTTAACAAAACGCTACACATGCTACAATCGCGGCTACGCCAACGCAGCGCAGCAGGCGTAGCGTTGTGCTACGCCGCTACGGGCCCGCCGCCGCCGACTAAGCTCAAAACACTAAGCAGATTTTCAGAGTTGAAGACCTTTTACCATAATGGTATTATGTTTTATACTAAGAGTAGTAGAAGTAGTGAACATTAGACAACTATAAAAGTAGTGAACAGACAGTTTGGACGCCATAACCAAAATATTTAAATGTTTTTCTTTATGGTGGAAGCGCCAGGGTAGCCCGCGAAATTCAAATTTTGTTACGTTTTTTGCAATTTGCAGGTCAGTATCAGGTTGTATGGAGATCTAAATATGATTCGCGACCGTATCAAATAAGGCTTTTCAGAATCATAACCATTAGAATCAGCAATACAACTCCATAAGTTAGAATTCCCCTCAAATGTCATAATTTCATGAAATAGTCATTCTTTAGAGTAATATGAACTTATAGAGATGTATTGCTGATTCTAATGATTATGATTCTGTAAAGCCATATTTGATACGGTCGCGAATCATATTTAGATCACCATACAACCTGACAGTGACCTGGAAATTGCAAAAAACGTAACAAAATTTGAATTTCGTGGGCTACCTTGGCGCTTCCACCTTATCGGTAAGATAACTATAACTAGCTTCTGCCCGCAATTTCGCCCGCGTGCAATTTCTTGCTCCCCTGATCTATTCCGTCGTATCGCCCGTGCGAGTAGGTACCTCGTATTCGTGACTTTTTTTCTATTTGCACGGCTCCTAAAGGTCTTAGATGAGATGCTCGATAAATGGGCTATCCAACACTAAAATAATGTTGATGTTCGACTCAATAATTCCTGAGATGATTTGTACCTATATGATACATATTCACCTTATATATAGTTTTTTTTTTTAATGGAATCGTAAGAACAGAGCGAAGCAGGGGCGGGTTGGTAGTAACTGTATTGTTTTTTTAGTTTTATAATTGCCAGTTTGAAAGGGTAAGTATACATCTATATGTTTGCAATATAATGAGAAACTTCAATACATACCTAAAACCAACCGCTCGCACTTCTCCGCATTGTCGGCTCGTTTGATCCCGTCGATTTAACTTAATATTAGCGAATGACGTGAAAAGATCTCTCCCTCGTATTGCAGTGACACGTTTGTTATGATTTGAATTCAATAAACTTAAGGAACCAAAGATTTGGCATGAATTCATTGGGTAATTTATTTTTAGCTGAAACTTATATCTGATGTAATCATCACCCCTTTTGTATAGATTACTATTACCATTTCCGATACGTTACTTCGGCGTCGAGTCGACGACCCTGGTCGACGTACCTGGGACTCGTCCTCGACAGACGGTGGAACTTCGCGGAGCATTTCCGACGTTTGGCTCCCAGACTGGAGCGGGCCGCAGCCGCCTTGAAGCGGCTCCTGCCCAATCTAGGGGCTCCAAACGCCTCCTGCCGGAGGCACTACGCGGGGGTCGTGCGGTCCATGGCCCTATACGGGGCACCGGTGTGGGCGCCTTCATTGTGGCGCCAACCGGCCTGCCGGTTGAAGGCGTCCCATAGGGTCATGGCCAGCCGCATGATCCGGAGATACCACACGATCTCCGGTGAGGCAGCGGGCTTCCTTGCCGGATTGCTGCCATGGGATCTGGAGGCAAAGGTCCTCGCGCACATTTGAGAGTGGCGCGAGGAGGCCAAACGCCGGGGCGTTACTCCGCTGCCGCGAGAAATCGCGGCACAGCGGACAGAGTTCCGGCGGGATCTCATGGCGACATGGAGAGTGCGATTGTCGCAACCCAGTGTTGGGCACGCCAGGATAGCGGCGGTAAGTCCCCTCTTTGAGGAGTGGCTTGAGAGGCGGCACGGCGTCCTCATCTTCCGCCTGACGCAGGTCCTCACCGGACACGGTTGTTTCGGGAGGTTCCTGTTTCGGATAAGGCGGGAGGAGGAAACACCCGGGTGTTTCCACTGCGACGATCGCCCTGAGGACACGGTACACGGCATACGGTGGAGGCCTGCCCGGCTTGGGCGGAGCACCGCCGTGTCCTCGTGGAGGCGATCGGCGGCGGCTATCTCTCGCGTCCGGCCCTGGTCCAGGTCATGGTACGGAGCGAGAGTGCATGGGTAGCCGTCACCTCCTTCTGCGAAGCAGTAATGATCGCATAGAGGGCGGCGGCGCACGTGAGGGAGAATCAGTATATGCGCCCTCACGGCCTTAGTCGCCGCGGGAGACGCCCTGGGTGTCGGGAATACCAGGTTGATTCTCGGCCACCGTAGGCGCGGGCTTGCGGACGGGGAGTAATGGGTAGCTCGCTGTCCGGTAAGGACCAAGCCCGGGTCGAAGGCGCGTTGTGTTCCACGCGCGCCTCAAAGAGATGTCAGCACCAACTGGTGGGTCTGCAAGGGCCGATGCCTGCCAGGGGTGCGGGTTGTTCGAAAGAGATACCGCGGCCCCTGGCACACAGGCAACTGATGGAACACGGGTGGGTTTTAGTCAATAAAAGTCTGACACGCCCTCCTGCTCCATCCAGAGCGGGAGAAGTTATGGTGATTTCCCACCCAAAAAAAAAACCATTTCCGATACATGTTGTATTAGATAGTAGCAAATTGACATCTACGAGTATTCATAACACAATCTATAAAACAACCGACTTCAAAAATCACTAAGTACAAAGTGAAAAATAACTTTAATTCGATGGCAAATGACGTCGGTGGCAAAAAACTAAAAAGTACTAATTCCGAAATTAAAGTCCGTCTACTATCTCCTTATAGTTTTTTTACACATATAACTTCCTCCTTTTTTAAAGTCGGTTAAAAACCAAAAATACCTACCGCGAAATTCTCATCATTTATAAAATATCAAAAGTGTAAATATCGTCTAAGTTAAAGATATAAAAAGCTCAAAAGAAGTTAAGTCTCCGTCGCTTAAGCTCGTATAAAAGGCGCCCAGTGAATCACATTGGCAGCGTTTAAAAGGGAGATTTAACTTCAAACATGTATCAGCGACAAACCCCTCGCGAACCGAATTGAAAGCAAACAAAACATGTTTTTCAAAAAGGTAGTTGATACAAAAAGTATTTGTTATTTATTACCCGCAGGCATTGGCGGTTGGACGTCAATTACTTTCACTGCATTTTAATTTTGCAGTTGGTATTATGGCTATCGATTATAATAGAGTTTAAATTGTTTACTAAGGGTTTTAAATACATTTATCCATTTTACAAGTTCTAGTTCGTACTGACTGGCCTACTGCATCATGCTTTTACAAAACAGAACAATGTTTTAACTTCTGTACATATACTTCATCATCTGCCTAGCATTTTCCCAAGTATTTTTGGGGTCAGTTTCCAGTATAAACGGATGCAACTGAATACCAATATTTTACGTGGACCCACTGCCTATCTGATTTACACAACCCTGTTACTTACTGAGTAACACTATACCCCTTGGTAAGACTGTTTATCAGACTGTCAAAGATTCACTAATGACCGCAGGGTCCCACAGCTTAATGTGCTTTCCGTGGTACGGTACGTAAAGATTGTCCCACATCCACAGATCAACCGCAGCAAACGTAGCTTAACCTAATCGAATGACCCATGCAACTATTATTATTTAGCCACTAGCCCCTCCTCACGAATTCTAAGATACTTATAATGATTGTACCTACTTCTTGAAACAGTCACAAAATTAAATCAAAGTACCGAATCCATTTTGTAAACCAAAGTCATCACAAGTCTAAAACCTGTGTTTGAAGTTGCTTTCTATGTGACCTACATCTATGCAGGTAAAGTATCGATGCATTTTATCCGTACACCCGGAAGGTGTAAAAGTATTTGTTGCGAGAGAACCATACCAATATTGTAGGGTGGTGGGTAGCGTGTAGGTTACCTATAATGTACTTACAGCACGACGTTACTGCCTGTGTAAATGGAGTTCTGCGGTCGATATCATAGTGATGTACTGCATCCCGATGTGGTTTCATATATATGAAATTCAGCACCCAGTTTCTTTTCCACGTAAATTATATGCGGAGATATGTTTCCTTATTCAATGCTACATATTATTTTGGTATTGAAGCTCATCGAGATAATATGTAGACGTAGATATATTAGTAAGTAGTTTAGAAAAAAAAATATGTCGTCCAGGAAGGACGACATATTTTTTTTCATAATATGTTTCTTACTTATTTGTCATCGATACGCTTAAAAGATGAAAATTAGGTTATTTTAAAGCATTTGTTAATTCCAAAGAACCGACTAAGTAAACCTACGTACATATTTGTAAACTTTTATAAATATAAAAAAAAAACTTATAATAATCCCAAAGAACCAACTAATTCACACCATTATATTTATAAACTTTTATAAAGATAAGAGAAGTGTTTTGGCAACTTTGAAACCTAATCAAGCGTGCTAGCACTTGCCAAAGTTTTCTTTGTTTTCAAGTAAAACTTAGGCATTTATCGATAGGTGTGGGCACTACTCTGTTCGGGCAGACACGTACCCTGAGGAGGTAGCGTGGTGTGGGGCGTGATTAATGACCCAATAATCCCGGCCGCCCGCCCGCCTCATGAAAGCTTCACGAAGCCGAATTGGTGAGCGGTCAAAAGGTTTATTGACTGAACAGGCATAACCAAGACGCACTTACATAACTAACAAGTGTGTTAACTAAGTCATTAAGTGCGAGGAACCTGAGTTAACTGAGTTTTTACTTAACGAACTTTCGGATATATTTTGTAGAGTTTCGTAAAAGGATGCCGAGACAATTCGGTTTGGTGTTCTTATCAGATAATTCTTTGGATACATTGTTATGTCAGATCAAATAGAGCATGAAATTAAAATATGTTAGATGTCTCTCAAAGTCGCAAGAACATCGACATTATCTGACTAAGATTATGTCTGGACTTTAAAAAAGACTGTGACGTCTGAGTTTGTTTCGGCCTTTCTTCTCAGAGTAGTCAGATAGAAAACGCCAACTTTATCGCGCGTAAAAGTGTTTGTACAAACCTACTTACAGAAATAAAATCTTATTTCAGATGGGTTAGAACCGCTTATGTTTAAATTCATTTTCATAGAATCACGGCAGCCGCGTGATGATAATGATGATGAAGGATGTACTGGCTAGGCCAAGGTATATCCCTGCCGCTCTGCTTGAGTGGGTTCTAACAACAATTAGATCAACAAAAAATCTCAAAGTTAAAAATCTCACCTAAGTTTTCACAATGATATTGTTACGGAATACAGATATCCACTGTATTACTGAAATGAAATCTTCATTCCCAGAAACTCGTAACGAGATGTTCACATTAAGTGTTTGCTTTCCAGGCAACGTGATTCATTCAAACAGCATGACTGTGCAGAAGTTGCCGACTTGCCGCCAACAGGCAAGCCCTCCGCCATGATAATACCAACGCGGATCAAGATGTTAAACAACCTGTTTTTTGCATCGTAGGCTTTACAAAATAGATTTATTGAGGAAAATGGGGCAAGGGCAATGGTATTAGAGGATTACTTTTTATTTTATTAAAGCCTAATCGTCTTTTGCACGACAATTATCAAATACTTAGAATAGTCTTATAGCCCTCGTAAACTAAACCTATTAGCGTATTTCTTAAATCCCAATTGCGTACCAGTTCGTAGAAGATGCTAGTAATACAAAAGGAAGCAAAGCTTGAATTATATGATGTATATTTTCTACTTTACCTACATAGTGTTTATTTTCCACAAACATTATTAGCGCTTCATAGCTGCGCATCAAAATCGTCGCGTGGAAAATATCCTGCGAGAGAACGACCCCGTGCCCCGACATTCGTTCCGACGTTAATTCCAGCCGCATTTGTTCCATTACATTTCCGACACAAAGTAGATACGCGTTTGCCGAATTGACTAGGTGGATGCGGCCAGGCGAACGGCGCACGAAGAGGATGGGGCGAGCGCGGCCAGCGGCCCGACAGGGACAGAGTATCAAAAGTGAGAAAGATGTATTCAGAAGTGAAATAGTCTGCTGGCTGAGCACATCATCATTAACGAGCCAGAGAGGGCGGAGGGCAGCGAAGAGGCAGAGGGGGCGCGCCAGGTGGGCGATGTCCCACGCTCCCGACACACCTGCGCGCGAAATTGTTCCTTACCGCAACCGCCTCAGAGAACTTATCTCTTTAAAGCCAGCTAGCTACAAGTACCGACCTCAGGGAATATTTTCGAGTGCACCGACATAAATATGAGAAATATCCAGGTTTTTATTCACCTTCCACCCTGCGGGGTCCGCCCGGGTGGACAAACATCTCATATAATAGATGTCCAACAATGTCGAGATGACAACGGGTTTCGCTCCTATCTACACACACCTACTTTTGCTTTTATTTCTACTATGACACCTGTCAATAAGTATGTTGTAGAGGAAAAACAATAATATGAACGACAGATTTTCTGTAAAAGAAAGTGAAAAGCTTTTTATTAGGTACCTACTTATTAGTACTTGTAAATGTCGCTTTTGGAGTACCTACAACAAAATCTATTCAATGCAGGTCAGATTTTGATTGTTAAACGAGGTGATCGAATTCAAGAGTCCTAATTTTTTATTGCTTAACGGCACAGCTACAACAGCCGAACCTCATTGGAGTACTATGGCAAGTTTAGATAAGTATAAAATTCGATGTATTGATAGAAGGCGAGGAGACCAACAAAATAGTATCTCTTCACAAAGTTGACGCAAAGTTACCGCTCTGCGGTTTCAGAACGTCGAGCCTGTTTCAGAACTGAACAAGTTGGGAGTGCAGCGCATCGCTTTATTTCACCACTATAAATAACTTTGTTTTGTACAGCATAAAGTTTACAGATGAACTCAAAGTTTTTCCATTTTATAAAAGCTCGACTGAAACCGCGAACGTAACTAGGTAACGTTAATTTTCAGCTATTGTTTTAATAAAATTGCACACGTCACACTTTTTATGTTTTTCAATCTGCATGGAAATTACAATGATATTTATTATTTGGGATAAACCAAACTTAATTTAACTACAAAAACAATCATCAATAAACCTCGACTAATCCATTCGTGTGTAATGCAATTAACTCACCCACCGTACAACGCGAAAATTAATTAAGAATCACGTAAACGTGAACAAAAAATAACCCCTAAACCAGATGCAACAGATTATCCCATTAAACATTTTAGTTTTATTCGCTATGACAGTGCAATAATTTGTTCACGCACAACATTAAAATGAAATTAGACGGGCGAGATTCACCCCGGGGGCGAGCGAGGGTTGAATCACTTGATCTGTCAAAATATAGGCAATATTTTAGTTGGTCGGGAGGACAGCAGACAAACACGGAAGCGGTGAATAAATCACTTAATCGGATCGAAACCTACCGAGCCTTTATTTTGCCCAACCTTTGTCAAATGGCGAATCAATAGGTATCCCGGAAGAACACGTGTATTTCATAATAGGTATATTACCGGAAATGTGAATAATCGCGCATTGTATATATCCCGGGAGCTGAATGTAAATATGTAGGTAATGTCACAATCGGTGAAAATGGGTTCATGAAAGTGTGTTCTAAATGAAAGTAAGTATTATTTTATAATTATTATTGTGATAAAACATTTAATTGCTAATTGAAATTTTCATCGATGGTCATGATTTCAATAAGTCTTCTTGATTAAGAACCTCAATTTCATTTTAATCCGTAAATGTAACATTTTGAAATATCGAATTCTTAGTGCTGACACATCGAATTACTTTGAACAAGTTGAAAAGAACCTAAACAAAAGTGTATAAAAACTAACTTAGAATATAATTAAAGGTAATAAATATCCACAAACACAAGTGAAGTAGCTATTATAGTACAATTGGCGTCCCTTTGTTCGGTCTCCCCTCGGGTGTGGTCACGCTGCACGCTGCACTGGCGCGAACACGTGTTACTGATCCTTAACACTGCTCCCAAAGCACCGATCTACTCCATTTGATACGCTTCCGATGCCCCCACACGCAACATACGGTTTTATACATCGATAAATATTCATTTGGAGTGGAATATTAAGTACCTAATAAAGCTTGACTATTACCTGATCATTGATGATGTAGCGTGTGAGTTTACACAATACTTTTTAGTAATAAGAAGGGGCCGTAATAAAAATAATAATGTGTTAGGTGCCTAAATAAACACTTCAGTGGTAGCAAAGATTTTGTAAAATTAATTGAATCCATCATTTGCTTAATGTTTTATAAACTGGCCCCTTGTTTTAACATTTGTAGAAAATACACGTAGCAAGGTTCGTTTCAATTCGTTACGAACCATTTAAATTCTCTTTTTAACACAAAAGGACTTCAAAAAGGTAAGCTCGTTGTAGAATCAAAATCTAGCGCGCGAACCGTTAAATTAAAAATAAATATTGCGAAACGTCAGCATGTTACGTACGGGTCGGGTTCTGGAATATATCCAGGGAAAAATCGAAAAACGTTACGATGGCCGATGTCGGTTCACAGGGGTGGTTTGGGGTAAGGTGAATCTTTTTGTGAAGTGGAGAGAATTAATTTAACCCGCTGCGGGGTAACACGACATGGCGGTAATTGAAAAGTTTGCCCCTTGTAGCAGCCGACGCCGAAGGCGACGCGTCTTCGCGACACTCAGGTTTTATAACAGGCTTTTATGGTAATTGATATTTAAAAGTTTATTATAAAATTAAAAATGATCTTTTACTCACTTGTATGATGTTGGTAGAAGGCGTTCGACACAAACCAACGCGTGTAAATACCAGGAGAACTGTTTTAATTTCACTGAAATCAGTCACATTGAGAAGAACAAGAACAACGTGGCAACATGAAAATGGAAAAACGCAAAGGAGTGTGTCTAAAATATTCACAAGAACCCTTAGAAAAGGTAACGTAGATACAAAAAGTCCTGAACTTTTCCAATTGATGACAACTGATTAACTTCGAGAAAGGCCATCGATGAAAAAGCTTTTAGATATCTCAACCCTTTAACTTTTTCAACGAATATTAATAAGTATTGGTAACTTTGAGAAGCGAACGCCTGGCTTGCTCGCCCCTGATCGATTTTAAATTAATTTTATAAAGTTAAATTGGGGATTATGTTTATTTGATCACTTGAAAGAGACTGAACGAGACGCTGCTCTGAAATTGAACTTTGTTAAGGTGAACCTAAGTAAATTATTTTCATAAAAAGGATTAAACTTAAAATATGCTTTTTGCTGACTAGATGTATATTTTTATTATTTTATGTCTCCATCTAAGCTGTACGAAGGACGAAGGACGTCAACAGAAACGAATTATTTTTTTACTAAGAATAAACAAAACAAACAAACAGAAAACAACAGAACACCAAAACAACAACAGAATTCTAAACAATTGGAAGTATAATTAAAATAACGACCATAATATACCTATATCCAAGGTACCAGTATTGAATGATTTCACATCCATACCACATCGGATTGACGTATACAAATGTCTAGTTAGGGACACAAAGGTAGCCGGGTGTGTTGACGCATTGGCTAACATCGATTCGGTCTGTTTGCCGACGATATTGAAGTTAGCTGATTGGCTCCCTGGCTGCAGGACTTGGCAAACTTAATGATTTACTTCCACAGGAACGTGACCTTTTTGTGTTAGCTCTTTTGGAAATTTTGATGGATTTAACTATAGATATTGGTTTGAAGTATTTTATGAACATAAATCGTGCTATACAGAGCAAAATCATTCTCATAATCTAACAATTATCAATTATTTTTATAAAGTTTTTACATATCTTCGTGATGTTTATTGTTGCTATGTAGAGAAAAATGTTTATGTGTCAGATCGTCGATTTTAGAGCATTGGTTAAATTAATCGATTTATTCTTCGTTTGGCCCACTGAGTTTTGTCCAACATAAAAAATCCTGGGTCGTCCCAAACAATATGCTTTCTTCGTCCCAAAATATAATTTTTAATGATTTTATTCCCGCTTCGTCCTATTTTATATTCCTTTTACGGCTCATACTTTTTTGTATACGACAAACTTACTTTTTTGTACAATCGGCAAAAACGGGTTACGTGTTATTAAATATTCAACAACAAACAACTATTAAAAATAGCCGCTCCCCTCTCAGTCTTCCCGTCTAAACATTTGTTAGGTGTACTCTTAATTTGGAACAAACTATGGGTATTTTTTGGAATGTGGGAGAAAACTTCAGGATGAACGAAGAATTAATCAATTAATCTTTGGTGTTATATTTTCCTTCTTTCATAGTACCTACTTGAACAATATTGTTTGCCGTACTATGTTATGTTTAGTGATATAGGCGAGCTGGGTAATTACCAAACAATATCAGGCTTGGATTTAATTTTGACGGTTCAGCAACATACATTGTGTTATTTACGTTGTTGAGAGGACACATTTTTTGAAAATATGGAGCTATGGTTTAGCAATATCCTTACCAATTAGGGTGCAGGAATCCGTACGATCGATGAAAGCAAGCCGTGCTTGTAAACTAACGCAATTAGTAGATACTCATCATTCAAATTCAACCTTTATTTTCCTGTACATTTAACTTGAAAGAGTTCAAGTAACAGTTCAACAAATTGTGTGAGCTGTGAACTGAAAGCCACGCAGGCCGGCTGCTCCTGACTGATTAATGGAATTAATTCATTATTCTGCGGTTGCGGCCGGGAAGCGAACAGTCGAACTCAGGACGAATGAATTGGTAATGCCGCTGTCTGCGATCGCTCATGGTTTCAAGTCGGTATTTGAATTTTTGAAAAAAACTTGTGAATTGTAATCAGCCGTTTGTTTGTGTTTTGCAATGATATTTAGGTATGGTTAAATGTTTAGGATGTATTTCATTAGTAAAGACGGTTTAATAGGTGGTGAGCCGTTCCAATTCTGCATGCTGTGTTCATTTTTTACTTGCAATTTCGAATTGTGTCACGAAATCATACCTTATTTGTAGGCACAACACTTGATAAGGAATTCTTGCTATGATTTGTATCAACATTTAATATGCTACGAATTGCATATAGGTAGCAAGTACTCTAAGTACTATACTACTATTTACTTATACCCCATGGGCATTGCCGTAAACAAGACCCCTATTTAAGATGATATTGCAGATTTTTGCTAAAATATCATGACAATTCTTTATTGAAAAGGCTTTTGAGACTCTTAATAAACGGAGACTGCGTTTATTAAAAGTTATTCGTTTTGTATGATGCATGAAAGCGATGTAAAAGAGTTATACTCCGTTTCATAATTATCTAACAGCGAAACACAAAGTTGTTAACACCCAGTAGGTACGCATAGCACAGCATCAGGTATGTACTTAGATACGGCAGCGGGTGGAATGGAACTCGCGTCGGTGGGTAAGTTTCGTGAGGGCGTATAATTACGCGAGCGAGTAAACATATAAAGGTAATCCGGGCCGCGGCGGCACAAAGTGATGCTCGTGAATAAATTAGCGATGGAGCACCTGCGGCACCACCGCAGTGCCGCTGGTACCTACTTCAGGGCTACTACGTACTACATTCGTGTAGGTACCATAATACATATAAGATCTCACGACATAAATGACAACTTTAAAATTAGGTTTCATTAATAATGTTGTGAAAGAGCACTTTTTAAAGACACCCCCAAAAATTCTAAGTTGTTTATCAAAGCAAAACACATGTCCTTGTGTAACAACTTACTGATGAGGTACCTAAGTCGATCAGCTGTCCAGGTACCTGGAGGAGGAGGAGATATGAGAACGGGATGTAAGTACGGGAAGAAATGATAAGAAGCTGGTAATTTGGTGAGTAGATGCAATAATCATCAGGCTAACCTTTACCCAACTATGTTGGGGTCTAACTAGATAGTAGCTGAATAGTTACCAGAATTGTACATCGAACAATTGCCTTATGTAACGGCTGACCTCCACAACCCAGTTGCTAGGTAATACGATACCCCTTGGTAGTCAGACGTTTGGGCTTCTGACGACTCATAACGACTGTCAAATATCCACGAATGACAACCAGAATATAAGCTTGAAAGAGTTAGAAATATTGAAAGTAACGACTGCAGGTTAGACACTTCACAGTATATATATTTGATCCATTCATTGACAATATAAAGTCACACACCCTTACTGTAATATACGATTAGTTCTTTGTAATATGTATAAAAAGTTTTGCTTCGGTATGGAACCTTGAACCTATGGAACCTTGTCAAATTATTGTGTAAAGATAGCAACTGCAAAGTGGTTGATGTAGATCCTTGATTTAAGTTCCTTCACTTGTTTCAGGCTTACATAATGTAGTTTAAAAAGGACCACGTTTTAATGAGTGTTACTGTGTACACTTAATAAATCTCAAGATAGTAATCTTTATCTGAGTGTCTTCATATTCGTCAATCGTCATTCATATAAATCGACCCATTCATTTCTAAATGTGTTATTTTTTAAATCAGGTCTTGTAGAGCTTGTATTTTTTCAGCTAATCGAACAGATCAAAGCTTTGACAACCCTAGAGGAGATAAGACGTAGCTATCTGTATATAGAGTAGATACTAAAAGGCTTCGTCACATGGTGAGAGGAGCCCGACTTGCGGGCGACATGGGACTCTATGAATATTCAATTATTCACAAGATTTTACTTAGAGAGAATTTAGATTTAGATCGAGTCATGTATTATACCGAGGTGATATACACTCGCATGGGATTGGGAATTGATATGGTAAATATCTCAGTTACAGCCGTTACAGGTCGGTGGACACACAGCCTAAATTTATGTTCGTCACCATAAGCGCTGTTCGTCGGTTCAGTACACTCTCAATGCGTAATCTCCGCAGAATGACATTCAGATATCGTCTTTACTTGTAAGACCGAATAAAAAATTTGATAATGACGGAATGTAAATTTTTATGTTTTAAATTGATCACTACTTATTAAAAAACAAAGTCTCCTGCCGCGTCTGTCTGTCTGCCTGTTCGCGATAAACTCAAAAACTACCGAACGGATTTACACTAACAGACACAGTGATTCATGAGTTTACGTTTACGTGTATTACGGTTTACGTGTATATAAAACACGGGCGAAGCCGCTGGCAATAGCTAGTATTTAATAAAATGGTCAAGTCATTAAAAAGGTTTTAGGATGAGGTCAACTCGAAATTGTTTAAAGGTGTATGCTATTTTGATCATATAGTTTTCTTTGCAGTAGTCTATTCAGTGACAGCGGTACGAAAAGGCATTATATGTATATGTGTATGAATGAGAAAATTGACTAAGATATAATTGACTTGAAAGTACGTGTCCGAGTATCTTTGTATCGCTCATTTGAACCAGTGAGTGTGAATAAGGTAAGACTGATTTAGAAAGAAAAGAGATTGAAATAGAGAAGCAAGGTGACGTACCTTTGACCAACACCCTAATTGCATAACTCACTATCAATCATAATCTGTTTACTTTTAACAGTTCAACAATATTCATTGCGTTATTTAGGTTGTTGAGCAGACACATTTTTCGAATATATGAAGCAATGGATTAAAAATCTGTTTTAAAATGATACAGATTATGATTGATCGTGAGTTACGTAATTAGGGTGCAGGTTTGATTTAGGACTTTGTTAATTTGCCTGTGAAAAACTGAAGAGATGAATTGAGTATAGTGAACCCACATTCGTCAGTTCCAACAGTTAAGTACCTAAGCTGTACTAGATTAGGCTGAACGTCCAGTCATTTGTAAAGTATAAACAATATTGCACCCGTATTTTAGTACAATAACCATATTCCATTCACAATCGCTATAAATAAACCGGACAAAGGCTGACATCGCAACACACAAAACAATATTGGGTACATCTAGATGACGTAATGACAGATAGGATCGGATACTACTGTGGAAATTGAACTGGCCGCCGGCAAACGCTATATTTCACTCAATATTTGAGCGAATGGACAGTGGACAGTGGACAAAACAACCTGCTGCGAGCGTGATGGACGTTATGTATCGTTGATAGCACATGTATACTGCGACAGCAAATAAGAGCGGCTATTGTCACGATAACCGTTGTTACAAGTACATGTGTGTTTTCAATTTGGTTATAACACTATAGTTTTCTATTATTTGATGACGGTACTTATGGTGGGCTTGCATCATCAGCCTTTAACGTTCCCACTGCTGCTGCAACAAAGGCGTCCTCTCGGTGAGAGGGAGTGGGCCATAATCTACCACGCGGGCCCAGTGAGGGTTGGTAGATGTCACATGTATTCGAATTTTTGGTTCTAGGCCGTGCCGGTTTCCTCACGATGTTTTCCTTCACCGTTTTGAGAGCAGTGGTGAGAAATAATTCACCCAAAGTATAAAGCGCTTGTGTGGGATTGAACCGACAACTCGTAAGCCTCGGCTGATATCACTTGGCCACCACTGCTCCTATGATGGGCTTGCCTTTGATAAAAAGAAAATTGTGTATCACGGCCTTAAAGTTAAAAGGGAGATAAAATTGTTAAATTTGAAAGTAGGTACCAACTATAATGAGTTCTTTAAGGTGAATGCGCAGTGGTAGAGCGCGAAATTCAAATTTTGTTACGTTTTTTGCAATTTTCAGGTTAGTGTCAGCTTGTTACTTGATCAAAATATGATTTGCGACTATAACATGTACGTATTTACAGATTTATAATCATGAGAATCAATAATACATCTTTCTAAGTTAGATTTGTTCCATAAGAACAAATTTCTTATGGAAAAGTGCTTGTGGAAGAAATCTAACTTATAAGAAATATATTAGACATTCTAATGACTTTATTCTGTAAACACGTACCTGTTATATTCGCAAATCACATTTTGATCAAGATACAACTTGATACTGACCTGAAAATTGCAAAAACGTAAGAAAATTTGAATTTCGCGGTCTACCACTGCGCATTCACCTTAAACTGTTCTAGGTCACGTAATCAGAGACTACAACGCAAACACTTATTTTTCTAATTATAATACTGCACTTCACACCAAAGGACAGCAATGTTGCTCGGTTTGAACCTACTTACTCAAAGAAGCTTGATTCTTTGCAAAGGAAATTCATAAAGAGCTCTAATTTAGGTACTAACCCTCGTTTGTCTCTTAATGAATCGATCGTCATTTAAAGAACAGTTGTAACGCGCTACAAGGTTTTTTTTGGTGCGTGGCCAAAATCTGAATTAACGCCGTTTCTGGTTTTTAAATACATTTCACAAAACAGTTGAACTAATGTCGTACAAATATTTACCGTCCTCTGTCAACATCAATCGAGCGCCAAAAGATCCTTAAATTGTAGCAGTGTTTATATAACTCCAGTTTTTTTTTATGTAACAGTTCCACTTACCATCTTTGTTCATATTGGCCTGGAAGCACTTGGCGAGGCGGCAGGCGCGACACTGGTTCCTGTGGGTCTTGTCCACAGGGCAGCGGCCCTTCATCTCGCCGCCTGCCTTGCAGGTGTACACGCGGTTGCGATGGATCGACCGCTTGAAGAAACCGGAACAACCTACAATCATGAAGCTATGTTATGTTTCTATATTATAAACATATGCCCCACAAAACCGTTCATGGTTTGTTTGTGGGAAAAAAGTTATATGGAATAAAGGTTTATCATAGTTTCATTATAACGTAGTGCGAATACTGAACCTATGCGGATCCATAATTTATAATAGTTACTAGCTTCAGCCCGCGATTTCATTCGCGTGGAAGTCGTAAGCGGCCACATTTGAAATAATCAACGTGCGTTTCTACCTATCTAATGGCAAAACACTAATACGCTGACTGATGCATTCTTACAGATTATTCATAATGAACGGCTTTAACTAACATAATATTACAATTGTTTAGAATATTGTAAACACACGGTATTTCTCATTAACCTAACCTTATACAATTTATTTTTATGGTAACGTTAAAGGTACTACGGCTTTTGAATTTATTGATTTCCGCGCTTAATTTTATGACAATATTTTCAATTCAAACCTCTTTACTGCTTGAATTGCGTATCATTCTGTAGAACTAAACAGAAACTGTACCTACTGGCCGTTTAAGGTAAAAAAAAAATGACATTAAAAATTGTTTTTAATTATTCGTAAACAGAATTTATAAGATTTTTTTTTCAAATAAATGGCTTTACTTTATTTATTTTATACCTTTTTGGCCTGCATTTTTAGAAATTGCAGGTATGCAACCTTTTTTATATTAGTAGGTACCCAATTACTATCAAAATATATATAATATAAAAAACAACATCAATTTATCGGACTCGTCCACCGAGGGTTCCGTACAAATTTGTAGGTACATGTTATATAAATTTGGACCGCCGTTCCTTGCATAAAGCCCCTGTTTTTTATGCTTTAATTACAAATGTATAGTTTTCAAATTTTTCCCTATACTTGTGGTATAAGACTGTATTACTTGCCAAATTTCATAGTTCTATACTCCATTTGAAATAAGATTAGATATTTAAACAAACCTTTTTTACAGTCAGTTCAACCGATTCTGACTTCTATACCGTAGGCATAATGATGGCATTAAAAGCAAAAAAGTAGTTACAATACAACAAACTGTTTACTGCAGCTACCCTTTGTTATGCCACCAACGCAATAGAAGTCAAAATCGGTTGATCGGAATGTAAAAAGGGTTTAGTTAAATTTCTAATCTTATTTCAAATGGAGTATAGGTCAACGGAAAATACCCTATAAATTTTGATTCCCTTGAGAGTGTCGAAATATACGTTTTTTTGGGGCATAAACGGCCGTATCTTTTTTTATGTAACCTTAGAAGTTTGATTTTTTCACAGCTTCAAGAGACTGTAGACCTGAGTGTATCGTTTAATTTCAACTCGATACGTCCTCGCGTTCCTGAGATAAAGGGTCTTGACAGACACACAGACGGATGGACGGACGGACGGACAACAAAGTGATCCTGTAAGGGTTCCGTTATTTACGGAACCCTAAAAATAACTATTAATTACTGGCTCATCATCATCGTAATGTCCAGCTTTTTCCTAACTATTTTAGGGTCGCTTCCAGTACAACTGGATCTAGCTGTTACCAGTATTTTACATGGATCTATACTGCCTGTCTAACCTCCACAACCCATTTACTGGGTAAAACCCTCCAACACTAAGACTTGGTGTCAGACTTTCAGGCTACTTACTGTCCGTACTTATAATAATCTCGTCAAAGATCTATGAATGTCAGCAGGGACCAACGGGTTTTCCTAACCACGTAGGGGTTGTGATATGTAATGGATGATTGCCCATCCATGGACCAACCTCAGCCAGCGTAGTTTAGTTAAACTTTCGATGTACGTACTCAAACAGCTAATATTAATAAGCCATGAGCTAATTACCGACTGTAATCATTTTATCACATTTATCACTTCAATTCACGAATATCCTATTTTTATTTCACATTTCAACCAAAACCTAGCATTATTTTGTTCTACAGGCGACCGAAACCATGCAGCCTGTGTTTGACAAATAGTGTCACTTTTTATTTCAAAACAATACATAATAAAACTTTATAATTTAAACGTAAAGCCATGATTAGAGTTATCCAAAACGTTAAATTTATTTCATTTAAAAAACAGTGGCTGCTTAATACAAAAAAAGTCTAATATCACACAGAGGAAAAAAAAAGTTTAAATGGCTTTACATTTTATTTTGAGTGCCAGCTTCAATTTTTAAAAGAATCATGCAAGAAGTAAGTAGTTTTAAATCGGTGATTGTTTATTTCGTAGATCGCAGGTTATTGAATGGTGGCAGTTATTGAATCGATATAAACGACCATAGGTTAATGATAACTAGACCACATTACATTATTAGAAAAAAAAAATATGAATGTGAAAGTGAGATTGTTTGTATATTACGGTTTCGCGTTACAACGGCTTGACGCTTTTAGATGAAATTTGTATGGACAAAGGCTACTTTTAATCCTGGAACGTAGTCGAAGTTGCTGGCAATAGCTAGTAAAAAAAACAAGAAACCAACATTCGCTTCTGAGTCACGGGTGATGATTTTAGTAAAGCTTTTTAGTGTTTCGTACCCAAATGGCATAATATAAGTGGCCAGCCATTTTATTTATTTAATTATGTTGTTCGGACTACTACGGCTCTATATCGATGAAAAATTTAAAGAAGACCGCTAAACAATGGATGCAGTGAAATTACGAAAAAAACGTTCAAGGAGGTTACGTACCTACCGAAGGATAAAAAATAGTCTTTTCATACACTCGCTTATTTGTAAGCGTTTGGGGATGTGTATAAGATAGGAATGTGTTCAAATTGCCTTTTTGTTTAAGTTAATAGTTTGTGAGATTTTTTGGGTTACAACCGCAATATAATGACTGTTTTCATTGCTTTTTTGAGAAATAATGTGAATTTTTAAACGTATATTTGCGGTCGGTATCAATACTGCGCATACGTAAATACTCATTCTAAATACGGAACCGTGTGCGTGGTACAACACGCATTTGGTCAGTTTTTCACTAAAATCTGTGTGGACCAAGATAAGTTTGTACTTCAAAATTGACAGTGACCTCTGAGTTCGTTTCAGTATTTTTTCTCAGTGTGATCAAACAGGCAACGGCACCCGTAAAAATGTTTGTAAAAAACCTACTTACAAAGAAAATAAAGGGTGGCAGGGACATCGACGCGAAAACAAGAACCATAAATCCAGCAATGATTCTTTATCTGAAAGTTTTTCATTGGTTATCAAAAAAAAAAAAGTTACAATTTTTCTTTTTAAATATCAAGATCGAAGATTTTCAACGCAGGGGTTTTCAGATTCATGTACTAGATCCAAGGTAACAAGTTGTTTAAGTTTAACAAGCAGGGCCTCAAGTCAGCTATTACAATAGTGTCAGAATGGTCTATCATTGATTTCATAATTGTTGATTTTGACAAGTCTGGTAATCTACTAATAAAATGGCGTCATTATGACTTTCCAATCGTCAGCCACTGACACTCCATTGAAAGAAATGGCATTTATTGGTAATCTCGTACATCATGACAAATGTATGACTGACTTAATTTACGAACTTCCTACTAGTTTAGATTGCATATAACACTAATAAATAATATGTAAAAATATATATAAATGAAATCTGGCATGAATAAATGTTCAAATTTAGTAGTAGTTTTTCGAAAAACATTTCTACTAACGAGTTTTATAATAATGGCAATACGAAAATGCCATTATGACACAATTCTATTACGAGACCATTGACCGACCAATGATCGACCATTATGAATTTAGCAGATTACGAACTTTTAGCAAAATGACAAATGAATGACAATGGCGATCCCATTGTCATTCATTTGTCTGTTTGTGTTGGAATGACGAATTTATAAAAATAGCAGACTAAGGCCCCTGATCACTCACACTGATATTTATGGATATAACATGTAATGAACGGCAGTTGAAAGAAGATAAATGGTAGGTATTCTTACCGTCACAACTGTAGATGCCATAATGTTTGCCGGAACTCCTGTCCCCGCAGACATTGCAGGGGATGTCGAGAAGACGATCGCCTGTAACCAATATTAGTTTATCAATACTCTTTTTAAACATAGGTTCAAATCGTTTGGGCAACAAAGGTTGACTAGACAAAGTTATCAAAAATCTATCTGCCTAGCCTTTTACAACGATCTGCAAGTAGTTGTTCTGGGTCTGGCTGTTTGTGTATATGAGTTTAAATGTTTGTAAACGCACCCACAATACAGGAGAAATTCCTAGAGTGGGGCAACGTTTTTAAAAAAAAAAAACTGCGTTGGGGTCGGCTTCCAGTAAAAAAAATACATACTGATATTCATCTGGGTACACAACCGAACATAGCACAATATCAGTGTTTTACATGAAGTGACGGTGTATCTGACCTTATCTGACCACAACCCAGTTACTTGATAACACGTTCCCTTGGTAAGACTTTCGGGCTGAACCAAGAACCACCAGTCTCCCAATCTTTCACAACCGGGACCAACGGCTTGACGTGCTAGCCGAGGTGTTGAGGGATCTCGGTATGTAAAGTTACCCATCTATACGGACCAATCGCGGAAAGCGTAGCTTAACCGATCGACCCGTGCTGCTGTTATGACTTAGCCTCGTGTTTAAGCTCGAAAAACTCGAGCCCGTCCCTTAAAGTTTAATTCTGAACAATTAACTATGGGTATGTGTTTTGCGAAAGAACTTTAACTAAACAGTAGACGACAGAAATCCAGAAGTCCAGAATCAAATATCTTTTATTTTGGTGATGTTTGGTAAAGTACGCATTGTCTACGCCGTAGCTGTCTGTACCTACGCCTACGGCGTAGGCGGTGACTGACTACGCAGTCAATTGTATAACATTTTAAGAGGGGACGGGGCCTGCGAGGAATTTGAAAAATAGTTATTTGAAGAAACTATTGCCGTCGCGCTGTTTGTAAGTCTACCCCCGTAGTGTGTGATAGGGACAGCTCAGACCGAAATCATCACAATTTTTTTTACGAGATCGAGGTTTCGTATTCCCCTTTTTTCTCCTCCAAAACTGTGCCGATTCAATTATTTTTTACATTAACATTTTAAGAAAGAGTATGTTTAGGTTCCCATCATTTTTTTTTATGTTAAAATCTTTTCTTTGTCTGGTAGTCCTCTAATCACAGCGGTAAAATAGGGCATTTTTTGTAATTTTTAGAGGGTCATATTTTGTTTACTAATTAGTTGCTGAAAAAAGAAAATGACAGGGACGTGTTTACAGCAGACCTTGATTTTATGAAAAAAAAAATTGCTCTAGAGGCACTATTATTATTAAGGAAGAAAAAAGGGGAATACATTTGTATGGAGAATCTCACGCCCTGTCTTAACAGTTTGAGAGGTGATAGAAAGTACCTATGTAGTTACCTACTATAACTATGATCAAGTTTTGCTATTAGATAAAGTCTAAAAACAACTACAAAAATACAATAGCACACCCAATCAAATACTAACCTAAATTATTTTGTCTAGGCATATTGAATATTTCTAATGTATTTATTTTTGTAATTCCTCACTTTATTGCATTGCAATATACTTTTCACATTTTCTTTCTGTATTCTTTATCTATGTAAGCCACGCTGAAAGAAGTGTTTATTCATGAACTGATACTTCTCGGCACCTCAGAGCTCCCCTTACCCAAAATAGATTAGTCAGATTACACCAATCTCGCTAATAACGTTGGTGTTTTTGTTCCGTTTACTGAAGCCTTCCCCTTCGCCCCCTTTTCCTTAACGCGCTGCAAAGCCTACTGTCACACCGAACACGTTCCTAACTATTTTTGATGTTTTGTCGGAAATGGCAGTAGATCTTTTTATTTTATTCGGAATGACATCTCGCAGTTCAACCTATAAAGTAGAATATTTTGATTTTCCAAATATTTATAGCTATCTGATTCGCATTTTAATGCTGAAGATATATAATTCCTAGGTTATACCCTAGGTACCTATGTAGTTTTACAAAATATTACATATTTTAAACCGTAATTAAATGTTAAAAAACAAAAATGATATTAAAAGATTTTAAACATTTCCCGAAATCCTATAATACTAATTCTGATTAAAATACCTACCTATTTTATTTATGTAAACTGTTATTCTATTAGATAGTTCCTTTCAAACAATTCAATTCGGTGTAACAAGCGGCCTCCGTCTTAATGCCGCGAATCCTTTTCAAGTAAGGATCTTTTATTTTTTCGTTAAAATGGACTTAGACGACTTTACTTCGTCTTTCGAGCCTCTGAGGAAAGCCGCGAAGTGTCGTAATTATCCCTTTTTTTGCGTACTTTCAAAAGCTTTTTATGGAAGGATAATGATCGGATTCATCTTCACTGTATACAAATATTTTTCTGATGTAATAAAATGTAGAGGTTAATTATATACCTATAAAGACTAGGTGTATCGTTCGGCAAGAATTTTTCCAAGTGACCAGAATTTTAGTTTTTGTCTGTGGATTTTATCTTTTCCCGTAAAATCCTAAGTCAGTGTCAAGTAATCACAATTATCAGCTCTAGTATCATAAGTATCCTAGGAGAAGCTTCCTACTTCAAGTTTATCTAACACAACTGTGATTATTCTCTAAAATAATCCACTGACAGACAACACAAGCCTAAACCACTGTTTCTAGAATCATGAAATTTAGCGCAAGAGTTCTTTACACAACGGAAATGAGCCATAAAGAAGGATTTTTGAAAATTCATCCCCAAAAGGGGAAGGGAAGGGGGTTGGGAAGGGGTAAGAGGATGAAAGTTTGTTTAGAAGTCCGAATTTTTGCCGATGGGAAATCCTATCACGGCTTGTTTTCTTGATACGTTGGATTTTTGGTTTGCATTTGTTTCTTAAAATAATCTTGGAAAGAAATAAGGAACACTTAAAAAAATGATAAATGATAGAATATCTTAGTTTTGCATTACCCAATCAAAAAATTATGATAAAACTCATTATCCGGTTTCTTCTGAACAACTAATACCTACTACAGCTTTTTGTCTAATAAATTATCTGCCTTATTTGTAAATTATTTAATTTTTGTCTATCATGCTTCTATGACATATTCTTCTATGGCACATTGAGAGGTCTGGCTCTTGGAATATAGGAACTCCTAGTACAAGAGCCAGGGCTACACAGATGTTTGTGACTTTGTCGCGAAAATAAAGAAATGATTACTTTATCTAAAGCCTCTACAGACAAACCGTCACTATAACACACTGCAAATGAAAAGCTGCACATTCACCTATCTATTCGTGTGTGCCTACTGATGCGTGCGGTTCCGTGCACTGAACTCTAAATAACGCGCGACAAATTACGATAGTCGTGTGAAACGCCACACTTGCTAATGCCGATCAAATGAATATACTTACTTAATCGTTGCCCTCGTGATGTTTACGCGGATATAGCTAAGTAGATTATATTAATATGATTGATGTTTTTTTTTCTTTTTAGCACGTTTTTTTTGGTTTTGAAACCTAAAATGTGTAGACGGTAGAACGTGTTTTGTTTTTCTAAATCAATGTAACCGTATACCTATGAGTACCTACACTTGATTAAATTAAGTTACGTATATAAAGAAAGAAGCGAACTTGTCCAAAAGACTAAAAAGTTAAATTAATAATTTAAAAAAGCCTCGATACAAACAAAAACCCTCAAAAAAATAAAATAATAATAATATATGTACAATATATGTACAAACAATTAACTATGGGGATGTGTTTTGGCACTTTAAGTTTAGTAAGACGCTGCTGTACGTAATATTTTGATCAAAGCATGTGTTGGGGGTTTTCAATTCTATTTTCTGCTTTTTAAACTTAATATAGTACGTAATAGTAGACACGCTACGATCGACACATGCCTCGCTTAAATCTGTGCAGCTGTACGTAGGTATCTTTCCCACAGTGAAGCTAGTTACTAATTTATCCTCATTCCTCTTCGCTACTCCATCATCAGACGCTGATCACCATCTATCTATCTATTGAGGCCTATCCAATGAGTCCAAACATGATACTTCAGCTGTCTGTTTGAGGAAGTTGGGTATCCTGCAAATTCCAGGTGATGCTACAGCGTCAGTTCAAGTTCACTTTGTTATTCTAATATCATTGAAGTAATAGAATACCAAATTTAGATTCGATCAGACCTGTGGAAGATGCTCACATCCCTTCATCAATTAGAAAAGAGCTGATAATATTCAAACAACTGATAGATTTTCTTGAATTTTAGTTTAAAACACTTTCGATTAAGTCACCTTTCAAAAACAAAACCGCTTCAGCCGTTTCGGAGCTACGATGCCAAAGATAGACACACAGATACACGTGTTAAACTTATAGACCCTCTTTTTCCATCGGGATTAAAATCAATATCGAAGAAATATGTTTTTGTAAGAATAAAGAAGGTCTCTACATCTATTGGTACCTTACAGATATAGTTTATGAAGTCATCATGTTGAAATTCATAACGAGAAACGATCATTCATAATAATATCCATGCCGTATTTTAAACAAACGTGGTGGATTTTTTTAAATGTCTACTTTTCTATCACAATTATTTACATCATTTATTTGCAAACAATAACTAAAGTGCTCAATAATTACTGGTCTCAAATAAATCTGTCCATACGCTGTGAGATGGATGCTACAAATCGTAACATGAAATCTTGATTATTTACTTTCTGACAAAGACTTGATAAACACAAGTAAAATACTTAATTAAACTCAAACAACGGTAATAAGTTAGGCGTTAAGTGATTAGATTAAGTTACATGCACCCTTTGTACAAGATTCGGGTGGGGGAGCGCGGTCCAAGTTTCGGGTTCGTCCCTAAGTTACATTTGTAAGGACGCGGGTTTCGCCCGATTCACTGATCTCCTAAGATCTTATTTGTGTGCTAACTACGAACAATGGACTAAACATACGATGTGTTTGTGTCTACATATTGTATTGTATAGTGTTAAGCTTATTACTGCCAGGCGTTTGAGACAGTCTTGTTTGACAAATAGTGAAATGGTTTTGGTTTTGCACAAAGTAATATTAAGTAGGTAGCTGTTTTTTAGGAGCCTGCACCCTAATTGCGTAACGCACGATCAATCATAATCTGAATAATTTTGAAACAGATTGCTAATCCATTGCCTCATATGTTTGAAAAGTGTGTCTGCTCAACACCTTAAATAACGCAATGAATATTGTTGAACTGTCAAAATTAAACAGATTATGATTGATCGTGTGTTATGCAATTAGGGTGCTGGTTGGGTGTTTTTTATTTTCACCTAAAACACAAATACTGTGTTAGTGCGCTAGTTTTGACACATCATGTATTTTTTAGGAGATTACCAAGAACCTGCTTTGTTAGAAAGACATTTTTAAACCTATTACTTTCAAGAAAACCTTTGAATACTTGTAACCATTTCTTTCTCTAAAGTATACTTTCATATAGAAAATATATTAGGTTGTGTTATTCAAGCTGTTCTGATATTTTTGCATGAAGCCTAAGGTTTAAAATATTTTTCACTAGAATAAGAACTAAGAACCGCTCTTCAGATAAAAAAAAGAAATACGTACGCATTTAAAGAAATAAAGAACATCCCATTCAGTATATGACCTCGAGGCCTTAAGAATAATGTAAGTATTTAACACTAGCTCCTCTTAACTTTACAGTAACCGGTTGCTAACATCAGTCCATACGGACAGAATAACCTAAAACCCAGTACCTAACTTAAAACGTACTGTGTTTTCTTTTAAAGAGCGCTGCAAGCTTTTTAACGCATTTTTTTCTAGCAAACATTACTTTGTGCTCCAGAAATGATTGCATTTACAGGGTGTAACAGAAATTAAACATTATATAAATAACAGCTGGTATAGAATCACTATAGTTTCAGCTCAAAATAATTTTTCGGTTTCATATGTTTCTTAAATTCAAATCATAACAAACGTGTCACCGCACTACGTAGGTCAGTAAGTTTCCACGCTAGTTGCCAATATCACGATAAATCTCTTCTGAGTTATGTGTTTATTTCAATTTGAATAGTTCGGTTTCTGGTATCAATGTATAAAAAAAAATCATAACTTCCGAACATGTAGAGATAGGATTAAAAAACCCTTTCAATATCGTTTGATATCATCCAAAGAAGCCGTGCCCTATTGGTATGTATACCCTTTCCGTTACACGTTGTATAACATTTTATGAAAAAATATTGTCGAATTAAAGTAAGTAACTTGTATTATATTCATTTAAATCAAGAAAAGTCTATTGAGGTCAAGATGTCTTCAATCGTGCACTAGTTTATCGTGCAAAATCATTTGAGGGTAGAAGAAAAGACTACAAAAGTCGGACTATAAACTAAATAATAAGGACTATATCTCCTCTGCATATACTGTTAATAAAAAAAATAATGATCATATAGGTATCTTATTAAGCTTTTCTGTGATTTAAAAGAGTGTTCATGGAGTTTCTTGCTCGTACTTCTCCACAGGTACCTCTTACGCTTTGGAATGGACAACTATTTAATAATAATATAAATATTTAATATTTCTGACTGACTAACTCCTAGACAGTTCAATAGTGCCTATAAATGGTTTAATTGAAACAAATACTTTGAGTTTATTTTACTCTTGATTAATTTTCTTTATTCATATTTTCTATGGGCTCGGTCATCCTTCTTCGACCATAAATATGGCTTTGAATTATTTGTTCTTTTAATTCTCAAAACCTTTAGAAACCACGATGCACCGACTACTAAGATATCATTGGAAACTTTTCCTGTCAAGATCTAGTTTTTTGTTTATAAAAAACTAAATCTTGACAGGAAAAGTTTATATGGAATCAAAGATAAATATTTTATAAAAATAAATACATTGCAACTTGCAGGTTGCAAACAGCATGGTGACAAACACATCATTTAAAGATGCGGTACTGAAATAAATAACAACAACAAACAATGACTGACAGAATGATCTCTCATCTCTCGATGAACGGCGGTTCAGCTGACCTGTTCCCATCCTTCGGACTGCCACGGCTGGCGTCCGCTGTCGCTCCCAGAAGGCAGACAGCTCGACAGTTGTCTCACAGGCTTAATTTAAACTAACACCAATGCTTTTAGCTAAATTCATTTTTTTACAAATTTTCACTCAAAACTTTTTATTTATATTTAATGTTTCTAAAGCTACACAGTCAGAATTTAACCAGTTCTCTGCTACTGAAATTCATGAGTGTTGGTAGAGAACATATGTACGAAACTTTTAATGACTTATCTGGGTGACTTCACCACCCAGTCGCGGCTTTCGGCAGACTGCTCCGATAATTGTGATCTTTGAAGCCGCTGCGGAGATCGCGAGTCACGTCATCCCCTGATTACATTGAGTCCCACCCCCTGAGCAGGACAACAGTATACAGGGTGCGCGCGTACGAGGGAGATGGATGTGATCCCATCTTGTGTCCCGGTCCACAGGCTACATTGTCAGGGCAGCGGTCGCTACGTATCTGACTGAATTACGTACGAACATAATGGATGCATTACGTGATAAAGTAAAGAGTTGTTTACTTGACGACCTCACTTGTAAAAATCAATGTTTTTTGCACATTTTGAGAGCTAAAAGTGGAATATGTAATCCTGTACCACACTTAAACAATAATTTAACAAAAACAAATTAATGATCAACTGTGAGATTTTTGCTCTTAGACATCCACGTCCCATTATGTCTTTCTGGAAAACCTCGATCTATAAAAAATACAATAACGACAAACATGACAAAAGACACCAAAGTCCAAGAAACAAAAGGAACACAAACAATTTTCTTTTACAAACTATCTGTACAGTAAACATTAAAATGTCAAGTTAGATCACGGGGTGAGCGAGGCAGCTTAATTGCCTGGGCGGCAGCGTCGACCAATCAGAGCGCGGCTGGCGCGCGGAGGGCGGGTCGTGCAGCTTCTGAAGTGAACCGAGCTACGAAGCGAAGTCGCCACGTGAACCATTGAATAGGACAAGGATGCTTGTCTAATGAACGATGCTAACGTCTAAGATACACGTCTGCGAGACGTACGGCGTTTTATTTGATCGTACACTTTCTGTTTGTAGTCCACACGTTACTTATAAGTTTATTGGAGCTTTCATGTCGCTATTTTTAGGTTGTGGCTTGATGTTTGCCTAAATAGGTTAC
This sequence comes from Antitype chi, assembly GCA_947359405.1. NCBI lineage: Eukaryota > Metazoa > Arthropoda > Insecta > Lepidoptera > Noctuidae > Antitype > Antitype chi. The sequence goes on from OX375816.1 coordinate 11,104,720, forward strand.
TTGAGTATGTCATTAATTATTTACTTTTTATTGGTAGAGGATTTATATAGGTAGGTATTGAAAGTCATAGTTTCCATTATTTGGGTAGAATTTTTTAATTGACTCTATAATAACATTTTGTTTTGGTGACTTTTGTAAATACAAAGCTGAACATAGATTTAAAGATATTCAAAAAAAGTTTGTGGAATTAATATAATGATGGAAAGAATAAACAGAAAACTAGCACACTTCAACCTAAATCCCTCCTAAAAACAATAGCGCAATAAAAATACTCCAATCCACTTCTTCTCACTATTAGCTGCACAATACAGTACAAATAGAGCCCCCTATAACTTGTAAGTCTATATCCCAGAGATTATGTGGAGCATGTTGTTTTAGCGCGGCCGTCGGCGTAATCCCGGCGACCGGCGACCCACGACCCACGACCCGCGGCCGCACGCGATCGCACTAAACGCTCGCACTTCGCATTCAAGTATCAGTAATCCAGGGATATGCAACTGGCAATTATGGCTGAATATTTTTCTGTTTTTTAAAAAGCAGTAGAAAATGTTACCGATTCATGCAATGTTATTTAAGAGGAATATTATCTATATTACTTTTAGATTTTTAACAGATCGGAAATATTGTATGGATTAAAAAAAAAAGACATGGAAATAAGGGTACCTACCTACTACTTAAAATATGTATTATGCAGGTTATTTAATTTGTAATCAAACATGTTTATGAAACAATACAGATTTAATGAAGCAGTAAAGAGAGAGAGGGAGAGAGAAGTAATGTAGGAGGATTTCAAAACTCGTATCACTTTTATGTAACCTATATTCAAAAACTTCTCACGGGAAGTCTCCCACGAAACTCCCACAGCGAATTTACATTTAATAAGCAATTAAACCAGTTTTTACTTCATAAACACTTGAGGTTCAAAAGTACTTATTTCCTTTGTGGATTTTATTATGACGATTGTTCATTTTAGAATAGAAAACATATGCGAGTGTGACAAAACGTATATGAAAGGGGTGACGGACTGCGTGCGATATGAAAAGTACTTGAAAAGTTTAAAACTGAATAATATGCGCGTGACCATTCCTTTGTTAAACGTGGCCCCTTTTTAAGTTTGATCAATAGTGCACACTGGGTAAATGTTTGTCATTTTGTTGTTTATTCTTTATTAAAAGTTTAAACAAGTCTTTGATTGTCCAATCAGTTTATTACGAAGCACAATACAGTTTCAAGTTTTGTGTCAGCAATAATAACAAAATTTTAAATTCAGCGTTCTGCTCTGTATATCCTTTGCCTAACTCTTTATATCGTGATATTATGTAATCTTGTGTTTTAATTCTCAACACTCTAATATCATTGATACGGTGATGAAGCAAGGGAATGGAAAGAGGTACTTGGCCTTCCATAAAAAAAAAACTACTAAGTACATATTATTATATATATGTATTTATTACTTTAATATAAAATAAAGTTAGTGAAGTTATTCTACAAAAGTTGTGTGTACCTATTATCAATCTTTTTAAGTAGGTAATCAGTCACACATTACCCACTGCGATGACAACGTGTTTTACGCGAGTTGATTATCAAATCCTCGCACTCCACTCGCCATTATGTCGCGTCCTGTCGCATTTTGTCGGCGCTAAACGTAGATGATCTGTCAGTTGTAAAACGACAACTCATTCGACATCAAGACACTCTCACACTTCACTGAGCGTCATTAAGGGAGCGTTGGAGCTGCGAAGATATCGCTGTTTGGATATGAAACACTGCATTGAAATATGAAAAGATTTAAAAACATATTGTGTTGAATTTTTTTTGTGATCTTTTGTTTTATTTTTATGTTTCCTGTAATAAAATAAAATTGAAATAAAATAAAATTTTATTTCCTAAAATACAAACAATTTGTAAATAATTCTGATTCTTGGGTATCTATTAATAAATTATATGTTCACCTTTTTTTAATTCGTACCAGGAATTGTAATCCAATTTAGCTGGACGATTTCCAAAAATTCTTTCTTTTTCTGATTTCAGACAAAATAAAAAAGTACGTGGAGTCCCTCCGCGCGTAAGAAGTGAAACCGACTCACTCTCTTTCTCTCTCCTACCTTCTACTTTTGTGTATCTTTCTTTCTCTCTTCCTCGGTAGCGTTAAAAGTTTAACGAAACCTTTAGCGTTAAACGTTTAACGCAACCTTGTTGGAAGTCGCATAAGAAGTTTCACTTCAAAAATGAACATAGAACAAAATGCATTATGAAAATGCACGATAATTACGCACTGTTACATTTACTTTGATAAAAGAATATCATTTTATGTCTCCACCGAGGTGCCTACTCCATAAATTATGTTGTGTGTGTATTATGCGTCTGTGTGCTGCTTTTAGCGGTGCGATGGTACGCACCTGTGTTGGGTGCCACCGCTGCCACCGTGCCACTAATGCCAGTAGGTGGTGGTGACAAATGAGCACTACCAGTAAAAATCGCGCCCGTTCGAGCGTTCGCCGCGTTTGGCTGAATTAATTCGTCTCGCGATGTCTCTTAGAGCTTCGTGCTTTAATGATGAACTAAGAAGCTACAGACTTGCCAATTTGACCCTATTTTGTCATAAAAAAAATGTTTCTGTTACTTAAAATGAACGTGGAAATAAAATAAATTGATCAGTCAATTGATAGCTCTTAAATTTCTTTAAAAAAACGTATCTTTTTTATTATATGAAAATAAAATTTCATAAAAATACTCAAATATTCAACAGCAAAACATTACCGCAACATAAAACTCCACCATAAAAATCTTGAACCGCATAGCCCGCTTTTCGCCGTGTCTATCGGTTGCTACGGCGTAGCGCGCTCGTAGCAGGCACTTAGCTGGTGGCCCGAGGCGCTCTGATTTATGTGCCCGATGTGCCGGCTACACCCAGTCGCGACAATTCATTTCAATTAACGCTACTGCGCCCCCAGCGGTCCACCCTCATATAACATTCATAATTATAAAGCGTTACACCTCTATTTGATAATAATATTGTGAACCGCACTAATTTTGAGTCTTAATATATATCGTGATAGAGCGGTTTAATGATTCGGTTAAATATTCTGATAAATATAAAAAACAATGTGATATGTTGCAAATATCGACACATCGTGCTTTGCCCCCAACTAATTAAAGCTATTTAACTTTTTAATTAGCTCCCTTCTAGTATAAAAGTACAAAAAGAAAGAAAGAAAACAAAGAAACAAAATCATCAATCGTGCGCTAAACGGTTTACACAGCGAATCCCGATCATTGGTGAGAATTCATTTGTTCGCTAAAAGCGTGACAATTGTGAAATCCGTGGCAGAGCGGCGACGCGCGATGGTGCGCAAACAGAAAGCGGCGGCGGCTCGCGAAAAAGTCCTTTTAAAAATGTTGCGGCACGTACGGGTGGGAAGGCACCCATTACTGTGAAGTGGCGATTGTTGGTTTAAAGATTTAGCTGCAAACGAGGAAACAGAGCTGTGCTGGATGTACGACAAGCTATGACACTGGAACGGAACATATTATGAGCTTTGTATTATTAAATGTTATAAGATATGAGTGTATTTACCTAAGTGTTTAGTAGAGATTTAATTATGTTCAATTCAAAGTCATTATAGAGGCTTACAGTGACGTCGCTTATATAAATCTACACAGTCGCAATATGTACTACATTTGGGGCGCACATCTTTGTCGACTGGCGCAAAATTACTCTAGCCTCTAATATTCGAAAGTGGAAATTTATATAGAATATACTTACAAAATAAGTAGTTCTTGTTGGGTTAGAAGGAGACGTCTTATTGGTCAAAAAATAAGGTTACCATTTTATTGGTAACTTTTCCAGGAATAGTGATCCATGTACCGCCTTTGTACCTAATTGCTCACTCACAATCCCTCATAATGCCGCATTTGGTGGCGAGGTGAACGTGCCATGCTCACAAATGTCTGCACATACTTACATATTATAGTAAGGTACCTACATAAGATCGCGAATTATTGTAGTTGATATAAATACTAGGATAGTTAGCGATCTTATCAGTTATCATTGAAATCTGTTCTGTGACATATTGTTCACACAATATTTATGAATGAAGCTTTGCCTGCGCCCGCGAAAAGGCTATTATCCCGTTGGATAAAAAGTATTCTATGTAAATAAACAGGTCAGGTTATAAACTATCTGTGGGCCAAATATCATCCAATGCCGTTTAGCCGTTTTTGCGTATTTGACTAACAAACATACAAACTTTCACTTATAGGAACATTTACATTATTAGTAGGAAGTAGGATAGGATAGGATAGGATAGTAGGATAAGTGTTTAAAGAATGACTGAGGGGCTAAAGTCAAAAACAATCAATTTATTTTCCACAACAATAGATAGCGTATATAAACAAAATGATATTGTGTCAGGATATTTACAAAGTTTTGCAATGAAATAAATAAATAAATTCCATACACCCCCGACGTGTTATTACAGAAAATGTTAGTTACTTATAATGTTAAGAATTATCAAAATAATGTTATTTTTACTAATCATATTTTTTATTGCATTAAAATTATTCGAAAAGTTAAAAATAAACTTTGTTGGTGACGCAAGGCGTCAGAGCAAACGCTTCAAACGAATATAGTTACAATCCAGTGTTCAACTATTCGTACAAGTTCACTTATTTAGCAGTTGTATAGAGATATACACTAGTATCATCCGCGGTTTCAGGTCCGGGAATGTTAGCAAGGTTGTCTATGATCTTCTCGTAGAGTTTGATGCCGTCCAAGAAGGTGGAGACAGCAAGGCGTTCGTTTACCGAATGTAGAAGCAGCTCTGTGTTTGGCATTGGAGAGAGGCCGAAAGCCGGATAACCGGCGTTGCGCACGTGTCGGGCATCCGTAGATCCCGGCGGCAGCGTCGGCATTATATCTACTTTACTGTTGACCAAAAAATAACTTGTCAATAAAAGTAGCGGAGGTAGATCCTGTGTCCAAAATCAACAACAAAATGAAAAGATCCTAGTGGGGCTACCCAGTGTGCGCCAGACGACTTTTAAAACCTCAAGAAAAACAAAAAAAAATGTATTAAAAAACTCACAGTTCTTTGGCTGCAAAAGCGATGGCGTTCCAGTAAGGGTTGGTACCGTTAGCAATAGTAGCTGGAGACTGCTGGTTCTTTGAAATATACGTCAGAGTTATATTCGAGCCAGCCTCATCGATCCATTGATGAATCTATCAACATAAAAAAAAGGATTAAAATAAAAAATCAATACATGACGAGATTAATCTGAACAGATGAATCTGCGCTGTCGGTCAATCAGTTTAATCACCGATGTGGGCACGTACGCTAAACGATGAGACTGTTTAGGAAGTTTGAACAATTTGCTTAATTTACTTTATACTTTACACGTGACCAGAGGGCTGAGTCATACTTTGGTCAAAGCATTGTCATTCAACGTGGCAATGCTGCCAGTCTTCTGGCGCACATTTCCTGATGACAAAGATGCGGACGAATACTTCGACGCTTATGTGTCCTTTTGTTTTTGTTTGTTTAGTTAGTTAGTTTATTTTTTTTATTCTTATTCAAATAAATATGTACCTTTATAATCGCTTTGGCCGTCGTTTGTGTTCGATCTTGAGGCAAAAACTGCCAAACACTTTATAGATCAGACGGGTCTTAAGGTAGAACTGATCATGTAGCCTTTAGCGAAGATGGTACATACTCGTATAATAAAAGTACACAGAAACATCTCTAATACTTTATTGATGGAAGATCTTGCCAGCGTTGTCATAAAAATCTTCACTGACAGACAACGCATAGTTTGAACAGCTGGGTGCTGGTGGCGGTGGCTTTAGGTTTAATACGGTAAAGAAACTCAGAGTTATCTACTAACATTACTACAATAGCAGATAGTCACAAATTGTTACTAACTAATTACTAACAATCTATGGTCTGTAACGTCAGTTTTTTTTAAAAGCCTGTCAGTTTTAAAGGTCCTTCCAGCAATCCCTTCTTAATGCTTACATTTGTTATTATATACTAGCTTTTTTCAGCGGCTTCGCCCGCGCCGAGGTCGAAAATTTTCGCACGGGAAGGTACTTTTGGGATAAAAAGTATCCTTTGTGTTATTTCAGATTACAAAATATCTGTGTGACAAATTTCATCCAAATCCGTTTAGCCGTTTTTGCGTGATTAATAAACATCTAAATATTCAAACATACAAACTTTCACATTTATAATATTATTAGTAAGAAAAGGATTTTTGAAAATTTACCCGCCATTGGGGGTTAAATAGGGGAAAAAGAATGAAAGAATGAAAGTTTGAATGGAAGTTCGTTTTTTTTACCGATTCGAAAGCCTATCTGGCACATGTCTTGTATTTTCTTATATGAATGAAATCTGGTGTTCGATTACACTTACCCTTTCGTGGAACTCTTGCTCGTTAACTGTGGTGCCCAAGCGCATGTCGAATATGAGACTCACGAGGCCCGGGACCACATTGTTGGCTGTTCCACCCTGTAAATATAATGCATAGTTGAACTTTAGAAAAGTGCAATACTTACGCGGTCAAAATGTATGGAACAGCTGATTTTTTTTTTGTATAACCGACGAAAAATTTATACGCTGGGGGGTCTAGAGTGATATGCTGAAATCATGGTTACAGTTTGCGCACTGAATAAAAACTTTTCCTGCATGCATATAGACAATAATAACACCAGCCTTTTATGGTCCCACTGAAAGGCTAAGGCCTCTTCTCATACAGAGAAGGCACGACTATCGATCACCAAGCTTGCTCAAGACGGGTTGGTGATTTCATTTCAAACTTATAAATTCAGGGCCACAATTCTGGGTCCCAATTCTGTATGTTTTTTTTTATATTTTGAGGTTGGGAAACCGTCAAAAACACGCCCTCCCGCTCTGGGTGGAGCGGGAGGGTGTGTCAGACTTTTACTGATTAAAACCCACCCGTGTTCTTTCAATTGCCTGTGTGCCAGGGGCCACGGTATCTCTTTCGAAAAACCCGCACCCCTGGCTGGCATCGGCCCTTGCGGACCCCACCAGTTGATACTGACATCTCTTTGAAGCGCGCGTGGAACACAACCTGCCGTCGACCCGGGCTTGGTCCTTACCGGACAGCGAGCTACCCATTACTCGCCATCCGCAAATTCTGTATGGTTATAATGATTCTCCGCGGAATCTTTCTACTTCAAACTACGTCAATATTGTGTATTGCAGAAACCAATGTAACGGTAAAGAATCGAAATGTCATAATTATTATATGTGTTCCAAGGCAATTTGTCGATACTATTAAAACAATATTAGCAGATGTCGTGTGTGATCTAAGGAATTGATGTCGTTTCGAAGTAAGGAATCGTTAAGTGATCATATTGAACTAGGTCCCAGGTTTCGGTGTTTCCTTCACCGATATCAGTAATGACCAAGACAAACTCAGAAGAAAAAAAAAACAATAATTAAAAATGGGTAAACTTACGTTAACTTTGTTGAGGTTGACGGAGGTGTATCCGCCGGCATCAGACGGATCCGATTTAATTGCTATTTCATATTGTTCGTCTCTGAACGCGAAGAATTTGTCGATAACGTTACGGCACTGGAAAAAGACAATAATTAATATTAAGGCGGTGATTTCTTGAAAACTCTTAAAAAGGTGGTTTTTTAAACCAGTGTATCTCTTTAACCGTAAATAATTTTGAAAACAAAAAAAAAATGATATTTTAAAGCCTTTTTTGTATAGAGTGATTGAACTCAAAACATCATTAAACATGCTCTAATGCATCAAAAAAATGATCAGAGTCACCTCTTAATTATCTTTAAAACCAGTGTATCCCTTCATTATCAATTATAATTAAAAATCTACCATAAAATTCCAAATGCCAAACTGCATCCAGTGATGGATTATTTATTATTAAAAAGTTAATATCTCATTTTATACGATTTTATTTGCATTTTTACGACAATGCTTGCTGTTTTATTATTAGAATTTATTACAACACATTTTAAACCGTGTCGGATTGCAATAAGAACTATTATCGCTCATAACGACAATATCTAAAGTTACCAGGGCCTTAAGGTGGATGCGCTAAGGTAGCTCGCAAAATTCACAAAATGTAGGTCAGTGTCTGGTCATAACATAATCAGCGTATAATGTTCCCACTGCTGGGACACAGGCCTGCTCTCGGTGAGAGGGAGTGGGCCGATATCCACCACGCGAACTCAGTGCAGGTTGGTAGTTGTTACATGCCTTCGAATTTTGGGTTCTAGGACATACCGGTTTCCTCACTATGTTTTCCTTCACCGTTTAGAGGGCAGTGGTGATGAAATATAATTTACACAAATTGAAGCGCCTGCCGGAGTTCGAACCTACGACCTACAACTCGTAAGTCGCGGCGGTTACCACTGGGCCACCACTGCTCTTAGGTGTCAGGCTATCCTACTTCCTACTATCCTACTATAATATATAATAATCTAATACCTTTAAACGAGCTATTCTTGTATATATGTATATGTATATATAATCTGAATCTCGGAAACGGCTCCAACGATTTTCATGAAATTTTGTAGCACTAAATCGATCTAGCTAGGTTTCATTTTTAGAAAACGGAAAACCAAAAAAAACCGAGCAAGGCTCGGTCATCCAGATGTTATCTAATATTATAAATGTGAATGTTTGGATGTTTGGTGTTTCTTACTCAATCACGCGCAAAAACGGCTGAACGGATTTGGATGAAATTTGGCACACAAATTGTTTGTAACCTGGAATAACATAACAATACTTTTTATCCCGATAGTACGTTCCCGTGGGATATCTATCTAATTTCCGACCTCGACGCGGGCGAAGCCGCTGGCAAAAGTTAGTATGTTTTTAGTGTTCGTAGTGCACTAATTATTGTGCTTGTGTGGTAAGCAGTGGTAAGTAAAAGATGGTAGTACGTTACTCACGGTTATAATTGTCCAAACACAAACACAGTTATTATCAGACGAAAGGCACATAAGTTCGACACACACAGAAAGTTTATACACAGATAACTCGTAACTATACTATGCTAATCCTGAAGGATTACAGTGATTACGGAGGATACTAGGTAGCACAAAGTTACGTGGGCTTGGCGTCGCGACAGCGAGATCGGACTAAAGGTCGTTCAAGGTGGCCGAACGCGCGCTGAGCGGGGCGACCCCACTCTAGCGCATCACTACGTCACCGCGTGACGTAGACGCGGCGCGCCTCCACTGTACTGTATAGTTTATGTATGTTGGTGATAGATTTAAATAACAATGTTAATATATATATACAAGTGTAAGTATTGTATAGTGTATATGTCGTGTTTCTGTATGTGTATATATGTTTTGTGTATATTACGTGTCAAGGATCGCCACATCACTCCCCTCCAGAGACCGTCCTACGGGCGATAATAATCTGGGAATCGAACCCTTCGACCAGACCTGGTAGTTTTGACAGGTGTGTCCGTGGGCTGTTCTTCTTCCTCTTGAACAGCTTGGCCGGCAGGTGGTGGATCAGCCAATATGTAGGCAGGTTTAAGGCGGTCCACAGAAACTTTGACCTTTTTACCTTTTAACACTATTATAAAAGTTTTGTCGCCTTTTTGGACCACTTCATGAGGACCGGTGTATGCTGGTTGCAATGAACCTCGAAGCGCATCATCCCTGAGAAAAATGTGGCTTGAGGTCGCGAGGTCCTTGTGGACAAATATTTTGTCCTTGGAGTGACGTGCAGCTGGAATAGGCTGCAGTTTTGCGGCAATCAAGCGTAAACGAGTGGTGAACTCCGATATGTCGGTGTTGCCGCTGTCACCGGGACTGAAAAATTCTCCTGGGAGTCGTAAGGGCTCACCGTATACGAGTTCCGCAGAAGAAGTCTGAAGATCCTCTTTAAAAGCGCTCCGGACACCCAGTAAAACCAAGGGCAGGGATTCTGTCCAGTTATGGTCAGCGTGGCACATTATTGCCGTTTTGAGTTGCCTGTGGAATCGTTCCACTAGGCCGTTGCATGCTGGGTGGTAGGCTGTAGTCTTCCGATGTTTGAATCCGACTATTTTGGAAAGATATTGGAACAGTGCGGATTCAAATTGTCGTCCTCTGTCTGTAACAATATCGGTTGGACAACCAAAGCGGGAGATCCAGTTGGTCAGCAATGCCTTACCGACTGTCTCAGCGGTGATGTCCACAATTGGTACTACTTCTGGCCACCTAGTGAAACGATCCACGGCCGTTAAGCAGTACCGGTACCCCTGTGATGGAGGTAAAGGGCCAATTAGGTCGATATGCACAAAGGCAAACCTAGCACGTGGTAATTCGTATGTGCCCAATGGTGCTGACACATGGCGGTTTACCTTTGTGCGTTGACAGCTGAGACACATTCGTGACCATTGTCGACAGTCCTTGCGGACTCCAGGCCAAACATAGCGCTGCGCAATTAATTTTGCGGACGTGTTTGCTCCAGGATGGCTGAGGCTATGAAGGCTCTCAAATATTTGCCGTCGCAAGGGTTTAGTCACGAATGGTCTGGGAGTGGCTGTACTCACATCACAGAGTAGCTCGACGGGACTGCCGTCGATTTTAAGCCTCTTTAGTTGAAGAGATGACTCTGACTGAAGAAGTTGCAACAGTTCAGGGTCTGTAACTTGGGATTTAGCGAGAACTTCAAAATCGACTGTCGTTTGCAGTTCACTGACGCGGGACAATGTATCGGCGACGATGTTGTCCTTGCCGGAAATGTGCTGAATGTCCGTTGTGAACTGCGAAATGAAGTCGAGGTGTCTATACTGACGCGGAGCACAGTTGTGCTTTCGCTCATGGAAAGCGTATATCAAGGGTTTGTGGTCAGTATAGACGGTGAAGTGTCTCGCTTCCAACATGTGGCGGAAGTATTTTATGCCTTCATAGATGGCCAGTAACTCGCGGTCGTAAGGCGAATACTTCTGCTGAGCAGGGCTAAGCTTGTGTGAGAAGAATGCAAGCGGTTGCCACTGCTCGTCCCTGAACTGTTGCAAAACCGCGCCCATTGCCAGATCTGACGCATCTGTAACTAGGGCGAGTTTCGCTTGGTAGTCAGGGTGTGCAAGCAAAACAGCGTTGCAGAGGCTGTCTTTGCACATATTGAAGGCGGTGAGCGCCTCGCCCGTTATTTCCACGGGATGCTGCCCTTTTACAGAGCCAGTTAGTAGGGCGTTAAGGGGACCTTGAAATTTTGCAGCTTTGGGTATAAACCGCCTGTAAAAGTTCAACATCCCTAGGAAACGCCTGAGCTCCTTTACCGTTTTCGGCGTAGGGAAGTCCTTGATGGCTTGGACTTTGGACTCTAAGGGTCTGGTACCGGCTGCAGAGATGCGGTAACCTAAAAATGTGACTTCGTCAGCTCCGAACACACACTTCGAGGTGTTGATGACGATGCCATATTTCTGCATCCTGGTGAAGAGCTGGTGCAGGTGATCCTCGTGCTGCTTCTGGTCTTTTGAGAAGATGAGGAAATCGTCAAGATAACAATAACAGAAGTCGAGGCCGCGCGTCATTTCATCAACGAACCTCTGAAATGTTTGACCTGCGTTCCTCAGACCAAAGGTCATAAATGGAAACTCATACAGGCCAAACGGAGTTGTTATCGCCGTCTTCTGGATGTCGTCTTCACTGACTGGTATTTGATTATAAGCCTTAACCAAGTCAATTGTGGAGAAGACCTTGCAACCGGCTATGCTGTGGGTAAGGTCATGGACATGTCTGATTGGATACCTGTCAGGTATAGTCCTCGCGTTGAGCAGTCTGTAGTCACCGCAGGGTCGCCAGCTGTTGTCCTTCTTCGGCGCTAAATGAAGAGGCGAAGACCAAGGGCTCTCTGATGGTCGAGCAGTGCCGTTGCTAAGCATGACCTCAAATTCTTGCTTAGCGATCTGCAGTTTGTCTGGAGCGAGCCTGCGAGGGGAACAAGAGATGGGCGGGCCAGGTATGGTGCGTATGTGGTGTACTGTGTGGTGTGTGGTTTTGCGGTGTGTACCAGCGGGTCGTGTGATGTCGGGGTACTTATTAAGTATTAAGTGATACCTCGAATCGCCAACTGAGACCTTCACTGAGCACTTCGCTGAAGCCTTCGCAACAGAGGCTGTAACATAGAGAGACGTGGTTTTGTCCACCAAACGTTGATTTCTGATGTCAACAAGCAGATCGTAGAAGCTTAAAAAATCCACACCGATAATCGGCTTGGTGACATCAGCTACAATAAATCGCCAAGGAAAATTACGGCGCAAACTTAAATCTAAGTTTAATTGTAGGTAGCCGTAGGTATCAATTATAGACCCGTTAGCGGCCGATAATTGATAGTTCGACTTCATACGCTGTTCGCGTAGAAAATGTCGCGGAAACACACACAAATCACTACCAGTGTCCACTAAAAATTGTCTCTTTGATGTTCGGTCCGTGACGAAGAGGCGACCGGTGGGCGTCGGACAGTCGTCAGTCGCCATTACCGACTGCCTTTGGAGTTTTCCGACCGGTCGTAGTCGCAAGGCTTAACGCATTTGCGAGCGTTGGCCCCAAACTTGTAGTGGTAGAAGCAAAACGGTTGCTTCTGGTGGCTGGAGTTGGAACGCTGTCTGGACCGGTGACGCTGCTGGTGGTTCGATCGTGATTGCGAACGAGGCCTCCTGTTCAGTTGCGTCGTCAGGTTCTTGACAGCTTTCTTTAATTCCGCAATCTCGTACGCCATCTCGTGCATGCTCGTACCTGACGCCGAAGCTGCGGCTACTTGGCCTGGAGTCACGATGTCCTGGACTCTGTCTGCCAGGTCTGCCAATTCCTCCATGGAAGTACGAGGCTGTGAGGCCAGTAGGGTCTGGACGTTGCTCGGCAGACGGCTACTCCATATTGTCCGGAGGAAGTCCTCTGGGACGCTCGGTCCGGCCAAACTTTGAAGATGTCGCAGGAACTGTGACGGCTTACGATCTCCAAGCTCTTCGTGGATGAGAAGCTGCTTTACTTTCTTCTCATGTGATGCAGTCAGTCTCTTAATAAGCTCCTGTTTGAGCTTCTCATATTTGTTGCTCTCCGGTGGGTTGAGCAAAATATCTCTCACTTGTTTGGAGTACTGGTGTTCAAGGTTACCGATGACGTGGTTAAATTTTGTCACGTCACTGGTGATGTTCGCATTCGCAAACTGAGCCTCGACTTGTGCGAACCAAACCTCTGGGTCATCCGGCCAAAATGGCGGTATTCGTACCGCGACACGGCAAATGTCGGATGGCTCGTCAGTGGACACGCGCTTTGCGCGTCGTGGTTTTTGATGAGAACGGGTCGTCGCCAACGATTTAGCGGAGTCACTGCTATCACTCATCGTGCCACTGTGTTTTTCCATCACAACTTTCTATATAGAACGTCCTTTGCAGGGTTCTGACCGCACGTGGTTATCGGGCCTTTCTGACGTATTCTAGTCGGGGTCACCAATTTAGTGTTCGTAGTGCACTAATTATTGTGCTTGTGTGGTAAGCAGTGGTAAGTAAAAGATGGTAGTACGTTACTCACGGTTATAATTGTCCAAACACAAACACAGTTATTATCAGACGAAAGGCACATAAGTTCGACACACACAGAAAGTTTATACACAGATAACTCGTAACTATACTATGCTAATCCTGAAGGATTACAGTGATTACGGAGGATACTAGGTAGCACAAAGTTACGTGGGCTTGGCGTCGCGACAGCGAGATCGGACTAAAGGTCGTTCAAGGTGGCCGAACGCGCGCTGAGCGGGGCGACCCCACTCTAGCGCATCACTACGTCACCGCGTGACGTAGACGCGGCGCGCCTCCACTGTACTGTATAGTTTATGTATGTTGGTGATAGATTTAAATAACAATGTTAATATATATATACAAGTGTAAGTATTGTATAGTGTATATGTCGTGTTTCTGTATGTGTATATATGTTTTGTGTATATTACGTGTCAAGGATCGCCACATGTTTATTGAAAATACTAACTTTCGCCAGCGGCTTTGTCTGCACGAAGGTCGAAAATCCCACAGCAACGTACTATCGGGATAAAAAGTATCCAATGTGTTAATCCAGGTTATAATCTATGTATCTGTGTGTCAAATTTCATCCAAATCCGTTCGACCATTTTTGCGTGATTGAATAACAAGCATCCAAACATACAAACTTTCACATTTATTATATTAGGAGGATGATTCGTGACCGTAACACGTTCTTGTATATTTACAGAATTATGATCATTGAAATCTTTAATACAACCCTCTAAGTTGATTTAATCCCATTGAATTAGGTTTTCGTGGAATAATCATTCAGTGGTATTTTAATCCACATCAGCCCACTGACCTGCAAAAAGCAAAACCGTAAGTAAGGGCTTTAAACCTATTGGCCTCGCATTGGTCCGCCATCTTGTTTTTTTTTTGAAAATGGTGTCGTACGATACCTATACTATACCTATCTATGTTTATAGATAGAAGACATATAGAGGAACAAAAAATGCCATGCAACATGATATCTTAAAGTGTCACATTACCGAGATAAATAGTATAGTAATAGTATAATTATAATAATAGTATAGTAGTAATATATAATTATAATATAGTTTAAAATAAAAGTATAATTTTAAATAATTAACGCTAAACACCGCTTCGTCAGATGATTAATGATGTGTTACAATTAATAGGTACTTCAATTATGTAATCACATTGAAAAATTATTGAGTATTTAAGGTAAGACTTAGAATGGGAGAATCTATGGCATAAAAACATTTTGACTTTGCCTTTGCAACACAAGGAAGCAAACGGCATCAAGAGAGTGTATTACATCCTCCTGTTGCCTTTTAGAGGAAATATTCAGGTCATCTGAGATGAGTGAAGAAAGTGATTATACAATGTATGTATGTAGTGTATAGTATTGTGAACTAATATTGCTAATAAAAGTTAATAAATAATCGAATAGTATGCACCTGTTTATGTGATGTGTAGAACAGTTATGGTTTTCAAACTTGTAATAAATATGACCGAACCTGAGACAACTAAACGACAAAGGATAGGCATTTTAACCAAGCACTTCGAATCAGTTAAGCTTTCTACATAAGGAGGTACAAATTGATTACACTAAACATTGATTTTAAATTACTTTTCAATAAGATAATCATATCACAAAACATTTTTATTTAGGTAATGTGACAGTTTAGCACATTATATCCCATAACATTTTTTGTTTGTCTAGATGCCCCCTATCCATATACATATATAGGTATTATCATGCAACGCCATTTTGAAAAAAAAAACAAAATGGCGAAACGGGACGTTGCAAGCCTCCATACAAAAACAATCGATCCCCTTTGAATTCCGCGGGCTACCATGACGTATATAACGCGATGCACTGTACCAAAGTCAATTAACAAATAGGTACACGTAATTTGGTACAGTTGTTTTATTGTCTGTATAAAAAGTTTTTATGTAAATACCTTGCCAGTAGCGGTGTCATTCGTCTCAGGGAAAGTGGACCCATGGGCAGATATGCCATGACAATCAACTTGTATTTCTGAAATATAAAAAGTATATTTGCATAATAATGAGCGCCATACAGATGAGTTGTTACAAGATAATGATCGGTTCCTTCCAGGTTCATTCAACCAATTGGCATGCAACAATTCGTAGGTACCTACTTATAAGAAAACAATATCTGTGAGGGAATTTACATAATGAACGACGTCTGCAACGAATGTAATTAATGATAAATTATTTTATTTTATGACGTACATTACCTACTCATAAAATAAAATTATTTAGGTATCAAGAATTATATTCGCGAATGATAAAGGAAACAAAAGAAGTCAAAACTTTAAAACAGCTGTTGCAATAAAATAATAAAGAAGTAACAATACACGACTTGTAAACTAACAGTGTTTTTTCAGCAGGTTGTGTACTCAATACGACGATACACGTGTCACGGTTAGTTTAGTTATGGTTTTGATACCTACTAGACTGGAAAATAAACGTTTATTACAACTACAAACGTGTGTAAAATAAAAGTAATTAATCTAATAATGATCGCTCGATTCAGCTGTAGGTATCCGGTTAAACTGTAAACCGTCCTCATCATGGTTGGGATAAGGCTTTGTAGATGATGATGATTATTATTTATGCCCGGATTCTGAGGTATTCTTAGCCGACGATATAGATAAATGCCAGTTGAATTCGAGCGCTATTGGTTCCATATTTAGACTCATTTGTGTTTGTAAACACTAAGATAAGATAACTTTGTTGAATAAATAGGTATTGAGATTTCATCTCTGGGCCTCAAAAACCAGACATCAGTATCAGTTCCTCATTATGTAGTCTGCAGTCGTCGTACAGTTCTCTATGTTCAAAAATCATGAAGCAGTTGACAATAATAAGTATCTGTAATTCACTTACGCCACACAACCTTGTCTTGAAAAAAGACTGCTACTCCAGGCAGTGGGAATGGAGTGCCTTCGTCTAGTTCTATCCCCACGTTCATGGCTGCAAACTCTTGTGTCTTTAAGAATGGAATCATACCGTTTTCCGCTCCAACCTCCTCATCTGAAGAAAAGTCATTCGATTTTATGGTTGTTAAACAGTTCTATAATTTTAAGGCATTTGCGTTATTAATAGGATAAGTATTTGTTCAAGACTTCGTGCATATAATACTGCCAAGATATTGGGTACGCAGGTACGTATATAGCACTTAAAACGGCCGTTGCACAGCAATTACAATTACTTATGTAAAAGATTTATGACTAAGTAATTTACGTAGCATCTATTCACATAAAATGTGGTATAATGCACAAACATGATTACTCACCAGGCATAAGAGTCATGTACACGTCTCTGAGCAACGTAACATTGTTTTCCTTCAATCTGCGCAGCGCTTCATAATACTGTATTGATACAGATTTCATGTCTTGCGTCCCTCGGCCATAAATGACGCCATTGTCATCTATGTGGGCATCAAAGGGGCCGTATGCCCAGCCTTCCTGTGAGAGAACCACAATTGTCACATTATCACGGAAGATAATAGCAGTGGCATTGAACTGATTACGAGAATTGTATTCAGAAGTCTTAAGAATGAGGAATCCTTAGTCTATGAAGAATCCTTCAAGATTGACCATTTAAGATCTGAAGTAGGTTTGTGTAGGCTTTTTTTTGGGTGGGAAATCATCAAATAACTTCGCCGGTCTAGCTTTTACTGACTAAAACCCACCCGTGTTCCTTCAGTTGCCTGTGGGCCAGGGGCCACGGTATCTCTTTCGAACGACCCGCACCCCTGGACTTTTGTGTAGGCGAAAAAAATCATGTTATAATGACGAGGTGTCTTGCAATGAAGATTGTATTTTTATTAAAAAATCCAAAAAACTACGCCCCTATAGATATCAAAAGATATATAGTTTACAACTGCTATATAAATGTCTATCAACCGTCACAGCCGTAGGTATAGTTATTATACCAACGTGTAGATAATTGAGCTACCGACAAAATAGCTTTTGTCAGTTTTACAATTATTATAATAGTAAAATTTAGTAATAAAACTGATAACTTCATTCTGTGAGCCAGCTGTATTTACAACAAGATATATAAAACACACGTCTTATTCCAAAACCGCGAAATTTTGAGTTACTGTTTAACAAAGCCGAAGAAACCAAGCCCTGTAGACACAAATAAATGTCTTGCACACTGTTGTAATTGGTGTTTACGATTTAATACTATTTTGATTGATTGAATGACACTATCTTTTGGTGGCATTCATTAGTACCGAACAATAACAAAGAATTATCACTAAAGAAATGATTGATGGACTGTGTAAATGATGATATGGTTAGAAAATATGTGACTAGGGTAAAAGGCGGATAGTTGCCACACTTTTGAAAATCACTCTACTATATCTCTCAATATAAAAAGCAAAATACTTTATTTGTAAAACTGGCCGATTCTTTGGTTTTTTAATAACAAATTTATAAAAGTAACAAACATTATCTTTAATATTTCCAGAGTATTAGCGATTTTTGTGTACCTCTATATTTTGGGACATCGATCCCGCATAGGGGATAGTTGCCTAATCCATATAAATTACGTTTAGGATAGATGCCCCGCCGAGAAACAGGACATCTATCCCGCAAAAACTTTGATCGCATTTTGTCTTCCCAGGTATCGCACAGAGACATGCGACACGGACAAATTAGTGATAGAAAGTCTTTCGATAGGTTAATAAAATAGCATGTGATTCATCCGCGAAACTGAAGTAATTATAATCGGGGCAACTATACCCCTGGGGCAACTATCCTGGTTTTACCCTACCGATGTGACGACTAACAGAGAAGTGTGGGAGAAAAGGACATGTTGCGCTGACTCCAAATAAATTGGTATAAGGGGGGAGAATGATGATGTATAACAAAGAGTTATTTTGTTTATAAAAAAATACCTCTATATCAGCAGGAACCACGTCCATGTGTGAGTTCAGCATAATGCTGTGCTGACTGCTGTCAGTTCCTGCCCATTTCAGTACTACTATGGGGTACCCTGGTACAATTTCGTACACGTTGACTGGTACATTAGCTGCTCTAGCTAATGCTTTCCAGAAATCCACAGCCTCCGCTGTAAATTGAAATGATTTAATAAGTTAGCGATCAAGACAAAAATACAGAATTCCAGGTATGTCCTTGAATTGTGAAATAAAAACGGAAAACAAAGGGACACCGTTGGTCCGTGATGACCAACGGGAAATCTAAAAAAAAAAAAAAAAAAATTTTGTGGTCTGATATTTAAAAACAAGATCGCAGCCATCAGGCGAAAATACGGAAAATTATTTAAAATTACTGTAATATTTTTCGTTACTGCAATACTTTTGTCGTATCCATACGCGAGAAAAAAACGAAAACTGTTCTTACTCAAATCATTATGAGTTGTGGTGTTAATCTTGAGATATGCCTGGAATAATTCCACTGGGGTGCTGTTGGCATAGTCAGTATCACAAGCAGCAAAGCTGACTTGCAGCTGTAGCACTGCCAGGACTATAGAAACTATGCCGAACATATTTACGCTCTGTAAAAAAGTAACACATTACAATAGCTGAAGTTTTAGGTCTTAAAACCACGTCCTACACAAAACCTACAAACAAACTTTTCTTCCCGTTTACACGTTTTATGATACAAATTAGACAAATACTTTTGCTATATGTATGAAATCTCTAACGGAAATATTTATTAGACAATATTTTTAGAAGACTAAAATACATTAAAGATGATTTTTTTGGATTTCGAATTCTTTCAAAGACATCATAGTGCCAGCAATATGGGTTTTTACAAAATCTATTTCTAACCCCTTTCTACTATAGTGAAATGTTACGGTTACAGTGTTACTGTTACAGCCAAAATAGAATATAATATTATCAATTAATTAAGTATCCAACGAATATTATTAGCTAGTGAATACTTACCCAGTTGACAGAGGACTGTTGTCGAATTCATAATCTCACTCGTATTTATTGCGAATTTGGCGAATCGCTACTAACTTGCAGGGACCAACTCCACTACGAACGAAGTTATTCATTAAAAGATAACAGGAGATAAGAAAATGACTATTTATTTCATTAAATAAGTACTCAAAATTGCAATAGAATTCTTCAAAGAAAGAACGTTTGATATATTATACACTAGCTTTTGCCAGCGGCTTCGCCCGCGAAGAAAGTCGGAAATTATCCCGCGGGAACATATTACCGGGATAAAAAGTATCCTGTATATTAATCTAGGTTATAAACTATCTGTGTGCCAAATTTCATCTAAATTCGTTCAGCCGTTTTTGCGTGGTTGAGTTACAAACATCCAAACATCTAAATATCCAAACATACAAATTACACATTTAGGTATAATATTAGTAGGATCTTCCATTCTTTTAATTCTTCGGTTCCACTTCAAAGAAATCGTCGGTAATACATGAGATGGTAATAGGGTATTTTATTCTATATGAGAAAAAATCCAAAAATATATCACTGAGATAGCTTAGCAGTCGGAAAATGTTAGTTTTAGTTCATGAAATAACAAAATAAAAATTCAATTCAATGATTTCAGTTTTTGAAATCTGTTTTTGAACACCATGCTATTCCGTCATACCGCTGTATAAACTAATCAACTGAACAACTTTGTACTTTTATTATTTTCGTAACCAAAGTAATTTTTATTTAAATAATATCTTACATTCAAGAACAGGAAACCAACGATAAGTAGAATAATGAATTTTTTTTTTTAATTATGAACAATTATCATACAAAGTATCAGCGCATTTCTTTACACAGCAAACTGACGTCATACCCACAGACCAATATGGTATCCATTGCTTCCAGCGTTTTCGTCAAATTACGCGCGAAATATAAAAATGTAAAATTTGAATACACATACATTTTTAAGGCACTAAAAAAACAACATTTTAATTGAATCGATTCAATTAAAATTTTGTATTTTTTTGTGGTTTATTAATTTATAAAATTTTAGAATCTAATGACACACTTTTCAAAAATGTGTGTAATACAATTGTATATAGACCGCGTTTCTATTGCATATTTTCTACATCATAACACCATTGACGGGCTTGTGGCTAAGTTATAATAACCGCACGTCTCGATCGATCAGGTTAAGCTACGTTTGCCGCAGTTGGTCCGTGGATGGGTGACCGACATCTTTATATACCAAGACCTCTCCGTGCCTCGAAAAGCACGTTAAGCCGTTGGTCCCGACTGTTATTCTTACTAATATTATAAACGCGAGTTTTTATGTATGGATGTATGCATGTTTGTTACTCTTTCACGCAAAAACGACTGAATAGATTTCGGTGAAACTTGGCACACAGATAGATTATAACCTAGATTAACACAGAGGATACTTATCCCGGTAGTACCTACGTTCTCGCGGTATATTTTCTGACTTCCACGCGGGTGTAGCCGCGTGCGTAAGCTAGATTGTAGATATATTTTACAGTCCTTACGGGTCGCAAGAAACCTGAAAGTCTGACAACCAGTCTTACAAAGGGGTATCGTATTACCCAGTAACTGGGTTGTGGAGGTCAGATAGGTAGTCGCTCCATGTAAAATACTGGTCGAATTCAGCGGCACCCGGTTAGACTGAGCCAACCCCAACATAGTTGAGAAAAGACTAACTTTGATGACTGTATTTTTTTTGTTTTTAATCAATTCAAGCTATTTTTCCAGTATTTTAGCATCATTCAATTTAACAAGTGGCTAGCCTGCATTTCCTAATTTTTGTTCAAGCTCAAAAGATTGGATAAGGTGTTTCACGAACAATAATCTATCCAAATTCAGTACTTACAAGTTCTTGTTATCAGATTGGTTTCATCTTCGAAGATAGAATACATTAAGGTTATTAAAATTGACTGATTACTTATCATAATACGAAGTTCATGATATTTTATATTACCTTATATACTGAGGTATTTCACAATAAATGTACCTAAGCAAGTCCTTAAGCAACTGTTTACGAAGTAGATGCTTTTTTTTTAAATTTCATTCATGAAGTAGATGGTTTTCAGTCATTGTAGTCAAACAGGCATGAATAATTGTCATGTACTCGTATTAATTACTTTACTAAAACAAGTATATTGACTGGTACCTATCTAAACTTGCTATACATAGCAATTTAATTGAATTCAGAACCTGTTTAGGCATTATAATTTAAAATTCTTAGTCTACTTCTTCTGAATAACTAGAAAGCCAGTTAATATGACGTAGGTATGTGCAAATACAACACAAACAGAATCACTACTGCACTGTTGATGTGTTTAATATTCAATTGTTTATGTTATTGTTACGAGCGTGACTGCTACAGAAAGGACTGGCCAACACTAGCAAAAGACAGAACTGTGTGGAAAAGGGAGGGTTGGCGTTTGCCTTGCAGTGGGAGAATACAGGGTAGTTAGTTAGTTCGATTATTGCATTTAAAGAATCCTCTACTGTGGTGTTGTGGCGCAGCCTGGGAGACCCGTGTTGAAGCCTATGTCCAGCTGTGGACTGCGACAAGCTGAGTAGATTGAATCCTTTAGTGCACCTTCTTGCGGGCTCCTTCTAATCCTTACTGCGGGAGTTTGTTGAGCCACTTCTTCTGCCCAGCTAAAGCACTAGGAAGTGGTGAAGGGCGGGCGTTTTGGGAGACTGTCTTATGTAGTTTTGACGTTCAAAAAGAGCTGACTCTCAGCCTAGTTTTAATAAATGACTTTTGATTTGATTTGAAAGTTTAATTGCAATCACAGGGGCCAATTTCGCACTTATCCATAAAAAAATAACCATAATATTTATAGTCATTATATATTTTGTTTATTAGATACAATTGTAATAGAGTGGTGATTTTTTAAACTATGAACATTTCACATTCTAACATTTTTATCAAAATATTATTTTATAACACAATAAAAAATCATAAATTGCCTATGACCGTTTTATTATTCCTTAAACTCTAATAAATGTTTACTGCGAGCAGTATAAAATTATTGTCGGTATAAAAAACAAGCAGGAATCTACACGTATCGTTAGGTATTCGTCATTTAATTTCGAAGACTGTTTGTTGTACCTAGTAAGTGGTCCTCGTCGGTCTACCTAAATATCTATATTAGTAAGTATTAAAATGCTAATATTTGATTAACTAACGTAAGCTTGTCTGCACCATGATAGTGTGTTATTTGAAGATTTTATGCACAAAAAACGTACTTATGAAAAAGAACATAAAAACTTACGTTGAACAGCTGTAACCGCACAATAAAAACGAAAAATAAACAAACAACACCAACAATAACTTTATTCGTAGGTATTTTATTCCGTGTTCCCCACTGGAGCCCTACGTTAGGTATCATCTATAGACACTTAACATTCTTCATTATCAAGGTAGCGGTAGAGAAATGTCAAATTCATCATCATTATCTTAGAAATCTGATAGTTTATCAACTGTAACGTTTTCATTGTTTCTTTATCAGTTTTTTATTTTTCATATAGATTTACATAGTATGGAGGTAGGTATAGGCAGAGTATTTAATTAGAAAAACAATGTGTGTAAACGTAGAAAAAGGTGTGTCTTCAGGTTTACAGGGGATGCCCTGTAAACCAGAAGACACACCTTTTTCTACGTTTACGAAATTGATGAATTTCGTCAGTTATGTAGAGTCCCTTGTAACGGAGGTAAGCCTAAAATCAACCGAATCCAACTCCAGGTTACTTCTAATAAAGATGAGAATAACTTATAAGAAAACACTATGACACTACCCGACCTGAGCATCGAACCCCAGGCTAGACAGTCGTGGTCGCGGCTAATGATCGAGAACAAAATCAGTATGATTCATAAATACTCACCGAGATAAGATAATTAATACCAACCTATTATTGCCCCACTGCAAAACAAAGGCCTCTTCTCATGCAGGAAAGGGATGAGCATTAATCACGACCCGTAACGACTGTCAAAGATCCATGAATGACAGACTAAAGTTTATATCCCTAGTTATAAGTCTAGGTTTCCCCCACAATGTTTTCGTTCACCGATGTCAGTCGTGTCCAAGAGAAAGTCAGAAAGTACATATAAATTGGAATAATCATATTGGTTCTTGCCCAGTCTGAACCCACAGAATCAGCCTATAATGTTCCCACTGCTGGGACACAGGCCTCCTCTGTGTCTGAACCCACAATCCCGTTAAATGTCGTGATGGCCACTGGGCCATAGGATCAGTCTCATACTGATGAGACTGTGTCAGCTGGGACTGGGAAGGCCTCCCCGAGCGGCAGTCGGTACCGCAGAGTACATCCGGAGAATATTCTCACCACGATGATTCCCCACGGCCCCCTCCGAGACCATCACCAAAGGCACTTTTCAGAGCCACTACAACCAGATAATCTGAATTCCAATACCGGTATAGGTAATTGCATTAGCATTTTCAGACCATAATTTTCCGATGGCTAGGACACAGACCTCCTCTCTGTGAGGGGTAGTGGACCATAATGGTGCACCACCCGGATGTGCTGAAGGCGCTGCGGCTGCGTGTCCCGGAAGAGTATGTAGGGGCGCGTCGCCGCCCCGCTTTGTTACAGATACCATGGGCTAGGACTTTGTTAAAGTTTGTCCCTTTGTCAAGGGCCGCTCGAATTATTAATAATATGCCGACGGCAGATATTTTCGATGACCTGCCGAAGTTTGCATCAGGAGCACAAAGTTGCATTGAAGAAAGCTTTATTTGAAATTGTAATTTTTATTTTATTTTTTGTTTTATTTTTATTGTTCAATTTTATGTTAGAGTGTATTTTATAGATATAAATAGTTTAATATGTGTGTATAACATCGTTTTGGGAAACTGTTAGATGTTGTACTTGTTGGTGTTAATAAATAAATAATCCACCACGCTAGCCCAGTGTAGATTGGCAGATGTCACATGTCTTCGAATATTTGGTTCTAGGATATGCCGATTTCCTCACGATCTTTTCCTTCACCGTTTAAAGAGCAGTGGTGACGAAATCATTTACACAAAACGAACTGCCTGCTTGAGTTCGAGCCCCCGACCTACAACTCGTAAGTCGCGGCTGTTACCACTGGGCAACCACTGTTCTATATATCTGTCTATAATTGCATGTTGTCTATAAATTAGTTCAATAAATAATGTCAAGCACCCCACGCTTTTTAATTGAATTAAATTATTTTCTCCTTTTTTAATGTGGTTTTTAAAGCGTGTTTTTTATTTTTTTTAACTATTATTTATTTTCTATTTTTTAGTTCTGCTAACTACAAAAACGTGTTTTTTTTTCCTTTTTTTTAATTTTTCTCAATTTTTTTTTTATTATTGAATTGTCATCGGTCCTCGATAAGTTTACAAAGTTTCAATGAAATCTGACCATTTAAAGTGACTCAAAATCGCGCTCTAAGGAGTCCGTTACCTGGTGGGGTCTGCAAGGGCCGATGCCTGCCAGGGGTGCGGGTTGTTCCCACACAAAAAAAAAGGAGTCGGTTACATACAAACATACAAACAAACAAACATGCAAGTGAAGCTAATATAAAGCGTGTAAAAACAATGGAGAATCTTTTCTAGAATTTAATTCTTTGTTAAAACACAAAACATGTGTTTACAGGTACCACTGAAATAAATAACGTCGCTTTTTTATCTCCTACGAAAACTGTTTGTCTACTATAATGATAGCATGTAAAATTTACAATATAGGTACAAAACATTCGAGGTTACTCATAGGACGTTAAACGTTCGATAAACGATGCATTTAGTTGTTTTTCACCTTCACGGTTCACTGTTTGTTAATTTTGGTATAGTTCTATAATTTGGTCCGAGGGAGTCGAGTTGAGGGAGCGTAGGGCTCTGGTGGTCCGAGGTAACATGTTGGCCCGAAGATTCGCTCGGTGTAGCAATCAAGTAAAGATAACACTTTTTAAAGCATATTGCCAATGTTTTTACACGGGGAATCTTTGGGTTAACTATACCATAAGAACGCTGGATGCTGTTGGGACTGCCACGGTGGTGCAGCGCGTCTGCGATGTTTGCGCAAAATCGATATGACGGCTTTCACGCCGTCATTCGCAAGAAAACCGCGTCGCTGTTGTCAAGGTTGCGGGCGAGTGGCAACAGCATTATAATTAATATATTTTAGTGATGTTTATTTTAGAAGTATGTATGTATGTTAGTATGTATGTATATTCTCATATTATGTGTGTATATTTAAATTAGAGTTTAATTTGTAATTTTATGATTTCCCTTCTACTGTTATTACACGCGTTGTCTACATCTCTGTTATCTTCTCTCCTATCGCAGGTGTGCTGGAAGAGATTTCTGTAGAAATAAGCATTACCTATGTACGTATTTTTCTGTTCCTTTCTTCTTGACTGTTTATATGTGTGTGCCTAAATGGTTAAATTAAAAAATAATAATAAATAAATAAATAAAACAAATAAACAATAGGGAATTCATTAATTAATTGTATAGGAGTCAAGAAATAAATTGATATACTTATTTTTTAATTTGTGTTACATATTTCCTTTTTTATTTTTCTGTTGGAAAGGAAAGCAAGTTCGAAACGAGTTGTTTTCGAAAATGTCGGACTCGGAAGTGACTCAAACGGCATGTGAACAAATATATTTTCTTAGCCAACTGTTTAAATTCTTACCAAGGTAAGTTATGAAGTGCAATTTCTGCTTGAATAAAGAACAAACAATAAATTAATTTACACGATTTCGGGCTAAAATAAAGATGTAAGCAAAGCTGTATCGCGGTAAGTGTCGTCACAATATGGCCGCGAAAATAAAGCACGTTTGAAGTGTAGTTGATTAAAAAACCGATTTTGATGAAAGGAATAGGTATACTTTGAACCCTGGGGAATGGCATACTTTTTGTCGACATACCACTCAGGCGCAGCCGTGAGTGGAAGCTAGGGAATTATATATCTACTACTTACTACTAGTTTTTCGTAAGTAGACTTAATTAAAGAAAGAACTCAGGGCATAGAAAATAAAGACTTTAAAATATTATATAGTATTATAATTAATTTACGGAAAATAGTTAATAATTCATAATTAAACGTCAATTAATTCTATTTTTGTCACAAGGCTCGTCATAACTCTGAGGACTCACAGATTGTAGGTTGCCTAAATTCTTTATCACTTCCGTGTAAATATCTATTCCCTTCATGAAGGTTTCCACATTCTGGTATTCATCCTTGGCGTGTAGCCTTGGGATCGTCTTCGCCTTGGTGGAGAAGCCAAGAGCTGGTATTCCAAGGTTACGCAGGACGAGCATGTCGGAGGTCGCCGGGCACACAATGGGCGTGATCTTGATGCCCCTGAAATAACATTGAATTATGTCAAAATTTTATCTCGTGTCCAGATAGCGATAACAAATGATCAAACATAAAGACTTGTCCTCAGTAGGGCAGAACAGTCTAGTCGCGCATGCGTTAGGTATGTGACTTGTCCTTTAATGTGTATTCGCGACCCCTAACACATGTATTTACAGAATAATAACTATTAAAATCTTCAATACAACTATTCTAATTTCATTAAACCCCTTTGAATGATTTATTCATGAAATGGGATTCATTGAACTTAGAGCTTTGTATGAATGATTTTTAAACTACTTCAAAAAGAAGGAGGTTATCAATTCGACAAGTTTTTTTTTTAAATGTATTTTTGGGTATAACTCCGTCATATATACACGGATTCGTAAAATCCTTTTTTTTTCGAAAGGCGTTTATTCCGAAATGGTCTCATACAAATTTCATATAGATCTGATGATGCGTTTCGACGACAGACAACGGAACTCTTCAAATAATGACAGCAAATCAACCGCGATTGCTGCTATCTCATAAATATGCATTTTTTTTACCCGAAGGATGATGAAATTTCGAATTGGTGTGTACTATAACTAAAAAGTGAAAAACAACCGACTTCCGGAAAAACATTACAAAGTCAAAAATTACTTTAATTTCGGAAGGCAGTGACGTTAAATTAAAATACATATCCAAAGTCACCGACTTCCAAAATTAAAGTTTTTTTGGTAGTCAGTAGTTTTTTTTAGATTTTTTTTAAATTAATATAAATCTGTAAAGCCCTATTTGTTACAGTCGCGAATCATATTTTAATCAACATAAAACCTGCCACTCCCCTGCAACTTACGAAAAATGGAATTTCGTGGGTTACCTTCGCGCACTTCCTACATCAACCATTTCTATTTTATATGTAATGGTAATAAGCCACTGTTCACTTTGGGCTGCCAATAAAGTCTACATTATCGGGAAGTTCAAGAATCAGAATCATCATCATCATCATTTCAGCCGAATGTCGTCCATTGCTGGACATAAGCCTCCCCTAAGCTCCGCTACTTCAACCGGTTCTGTGGTTCCCGCATCCAGCGGACTCCTGCGGCCCTCACAAGGTCACCGGTCCACCTTGTAAGAGGCCTTCCAACTCTACGTCTTCCGGTACGCGGTCGCCACTCCAGAACTTTTCGGCCCCCATCGGCTTTCTGTTCTGCGAGCAATGTGCCCTACCCACTATCACTTAAATTTGGCAATTCTTCGGGCTATGTCGGTTACTTTGGTTCTCCTGCGGATCTCTTCATTCCTGATTCGATCACGCGGGAAACTCCAAGCATAGCCCTCTCCATTGCCCTTTGGGTGACTTATGAGGCCCATTGTGAGCGACCATCAAGTTTAAATATGGGAACACTAATTTTATTCATACTTCTTGTATGACTCAAATTATTACAAAACTATGATGAATAGTGGTCAAGCAACCAGTCAGACACACGTCACTTACATATTGTTCAAAGTATTCTTTAAAGTAACCCAGTATGTATTGGAGTCATCCACAGCAGTGATTCCCGAATCTTTTTCCTGTCGGATGTACGATAATTCTGTTTTGTTACCAGCTACTTGCATCCAAGATTCCACCTGAAAAGCAAAGATGATTTATTATAAAACATCTCTGTCTCACTTAATAACTTTCTTTTTGCATCTGTAGCGCCTGTTAGGTCCGACTATTTTACGCAATACACAATATGAACGACGCTATTACATTTTCGAATGTTACTACTAGCGCCATCTAGGAGATAATAATGCAAAGTAATGTTACTGCGTAATGCTTCCTCAAAGGTTCACCCCTCGCAGTATCAGAAACCCCTTCCCTAAAAAGATTTTCTTGGAGCTGAGTAAGCGCCTCTGTTATAGCGGTTATAGCGCCGACTAAAAATTTAACCACGAACGTCACATGGCAGTAACTTTTCAGTACAAGAGTAGGTCACCTTCAAACTCGGAAAATGCGATGATCCAGCCGGTCCAGGCACATTATCTCGTTATTTTAAGCAAAACAAGGCACTTACTAATGATTCCATCTCATCGGCATTGGCTTCTGTGGATAATCTTATATCGACAACCAGCGTCATTTTTGAAGGTATGATATTAAAATAAGGAGCCAGACCAGCCTGTAACATAAAAATTATAAAACGATCAATGACGCATCGCATAGTATTTAACTATTTTACTACAGATTTTTAAGTTAATCTGTACTTATTCTTTTTCTTTGTAATTTTTGCAGGAAAAAACTATCATCGATAACCCATTGTATAACAGGATAAAGAATTCAAGGATGTTAAATACAGGTCAAATAATACGAAAGTTGGGCAGTAACCCTGCACTTGACATTCTATCATATCTATTTCTATGGCCTTGTCAATGAAAAGATAATCTTTTATCGTGACCCAGTTACGTTCGGAACCGCTGAAGAAATAAAAAAACTGATTTTACACTTATGTATAACTGTGAAAGACCCGATAGAGAACAATTTGTATGTAAATATCATTACAGAATACAGTGGTCTACAGTACAGGTGTGATGCCCTAGGACCTAAAAATAATTTAAGTTAGTGCAGTGGAAGGTTATACAGCCGTTACGGGGCGTCAGAAGCCCAAAGGTCTGACAACCAGTCTTACCAGTAACTGGCTTGTGGAGGTCAGATAGGCAGTCGCTCCTTGTAAAATACTGGTTTTTACGGGGTGTCAGAAGCCCAAAAGTCTGACAACCAGTCTTACCAAGGGGTATCGTATTTACCAGTAACTGGAAGTCAGATAGGCAGTCGCTCCATTATTATGTTTATCTTATTTATTATATATTTAGCTGCATCCGGTTAGACTGGAAGCCGAATCCAACATAGTTGGGGATAGGCTAGGCAGATGATGCAGTGGAAGAGTGTACCATCTCAACACAAAATTTGGTAACAAGATTTTTACTAAGACGTCAATAATAGGATTCAGTTAATTTATTATTATGTATCTTTACCTATAGGTACAAGATTCCCGGCCACCGTAGGCGCGGGCTTGCGGACGGCGAGTAATGGGTAGCTCGCTGTCTGGTAAGGACCAAGCCCGGGTCGACGGCGCGTTGTGTTCCACGCGCGCCTCAAAGAGATGTCAGCACCAAATGGGGGGGGTCCGCAAGGGCCGATGCCTGCCAGGGGTGCGGGTTGTTCGAAAGAGATACCGCGGCCCCTGGCACACAGGCAACTGAGGGAACACGGGTGGGTTTTAGTCAGTAAAAGTCTGACACGCCCTCCCGCTCCACCCAGAGCGGGAGAAGTTATTTGATGATTTCCCACCCAAAAAAAAAAAAAAACCTATAGGTACAATAAAGCTAAAGAGTTTGAACGCGCTAATCTCTGAATTTTTTTTGAGGAAAGTACGAGTATTCGACTAATTAACATCACGATACGACCCCTAGTAGACGAGCAAAAACAAAAGAATGCCAGAAACAACGCTAACCGAAAATTAAGTAATAATAACCCGTCATTACTTCGGGCGATGCGACGCGACGCGGTTTGTCGGGTACCAAGAGAGTTTTATAAAATGTAGCTGTGTTAGTATATTGTATTTTTAGTGTACTTACTGTACGCGAACGAAATCGCAAGGAGAAGCTAGTAATTAATAAAACTTCACACAATTACACTTACCTGAATCATATTTATATTCACACTGGTGTATCCGGTATAATCAGTAGCATTCTTAGTTCTCATGATTTGTTTTTGTGTGTCCCTGTACGCCATGACAGTGTCTATAAATTGATGCGCCTGTGAAAAAGTATACATAATGTTTAGACGAATAATATGTCTTGTCTTAAAATGTATTCGACCAAAGTGAAAATCGCATAAATGCGATTCTCACAAAACTCCGTTGGAAGCTAGGAAGATAGACTAGGTAGCTACAAGTACGTGACCGATCTTAAGTGGTTGAAATTGCGACTCGTAGTTACGATTTTTTGCGTAGTCACCCGTAGGACAGCGTTACCCTTCAATGTAGCACAGAACTGACTACGATGCAGAATGGTAACAGGTATTCGTCTTACCTTTTCCATAGCACTTCCATCTGGCATTGTATAACCATGACCACCTTCACCGTAGACTGTAAACCGCATTTCTGAAAATGTGTAAAATAATCATGTTATCGTTAAATAAGTGTAGGTATCTGCGGATATACTATGCCCTATTGAATGCCAAATCATCGAATATCAATTGATCGACCATAGAATGGCTAGATAGTTGAACGTTTATTTTATCAAATGGTTAATAAATCGAACCCTCTCTAAATTATTCACTCAATACATCCAGTGATCATAATATCCAATGTTAGTTTAATGTACGATAAACGTATAATGACGCTACTTCGACGAGGCTACGATGCCGCTACGACAACGACGATGCATCTATGCTGCTACGACAAAGCTTCGACACAGCTACGCGGCTTACTTTAGTATACATACAAAGATTATAGCTTTGATGATTATTGTTGTTGTTCAAGAAAAACGCAGAAGTGACCACATATTCACTTTGTTAAATCTTGAACACATTATTATTCAATAATTATATTATGTTATTAATTCGAAACAATGAATGTGCGATGCTAAAACCGTAACGTAACGTAAACCGATCGGTTTAAGAATAATAAGTTAAAGTAAGTAGGTTCTTACGCCAAGGTCTTCTGTCCAAATAAGTGGCGAAAAGAGACTCATCTCTTGATGATAATCCTTCGTCTAGAGCGAATCCAACGTTCATTGATTTGAACTCTTTCGTTTTGACAAAAGCTTTTATTCCGTTTGTACCTCCAGTTTCTTCATCTGAAAAGATGTGTTTTGTTATTTAAAATAAACCATTTCACTCACGGTCCTAAGGCTCTCACAGACATAGCAACGCGACTCTAGTAGACTTTCATGAAGTTTTCATAGAAATTGTTCTATTGAGAGTCACGTAGAACTTGTCTGCCTTTTTGGAGAGAGCTCTATATCTAATGTATTTATAGTCTAAACTACTTTAAAAGGACTGGTACTACATATTTACAGTGTTAATAATAGTGGTCTGCGAGAAAATCGCCTCAGGATGCAATCTCTTGAAATAAGTGGTAAACATAACGTAGTGCAATATTTCACCTTGATAGGTAAGTATAATATTTGTGCAACGAAGTACCAAAGGACAAAAGTTTGTTTCCGTAAATATTTAGTAAATAGTAAATAGTTAATATTAGTAGTAGTAATATTATAATATTACACACGTAACGTACGTAGTAGTATTATTTCGTTTATTCAATCTAACTACATATTTCAATACATTTTTAAATATTTTTATAAAATAACCTTATAAAAAACATTTAAAAATATAAAAAATAGTGGTCCGCCGGTATCGGGAGCAGGGTCCAAGCTACCGGTGGTTAAGGCTCCAGAGACAGGAACCTCCTCACGATGCGAGCCGTATCGAGGAGTACTGCCTTCTGAATCAGGCCCTTGATCCAACCGCCTAACGAGAGCCTCGAGAGATGTTGATCGAGGCTTTCGGCCATCAGTCCATTGGCTGATACGACAATCGGCACAATGACAGCCGAGTTCACATTCCACATGTCAACAACCTCGTGTGCTAAGTCGAGATATTTAATCTGTTTCTCTTTCTCAGCTTTCACGAGGTTCCCGTCATGTGGAATGGTAACATCGATAATCATTGCGCGGCGCGCTAACCGGTCTATCACCACTATATCAGGCTTATTGGCTTATTATTATTATTATTTCGTTTATTCAATCAATTACATATTATAATATATTTTTAAATATTTTTATAAAATAACCTAACAAAAAACATTTAAAAATATAAAAAATAGTCGTCCACCGGTATCGGGAGCAGGGTCCAAGCTACCGGTGGTTAGGGCTCCAGAGACAGGAACCTCCTCACGATGCGAGCCGTATCGAGGAGTACTGCCTTCTGAATCAGGCCTTTGACCCAACCACCTAACGAGAGTCTCGAGAGATGTTGATCGAGGCTTTCGGCCATCAGTCCATTGGCTGATACGACAATCGGCACAATGACAGCCGAGTCCACATTCCACATGTCAACAACCTCGTGTGCTAAGTCGAGATATTTAATCTGTTTCTCTTTCTCAGCTTTCACGAGGTTCCCGTCATGTGGAATGGTAACATCGATTATCATTGCGCGGCGCGCTAACCGGTCTATCACCACTATATCAGGCTTATTGGCTACAATAGTCCTGTCAGTAATGATAGACCGGTCCCAGTACAACGTGACATGGTCATTTTCGAGAACTGGGTCGGGCACATACTTGTAATACGGTACCTCAGAATCCACAAGTTTATATTGCAAAGCAAGTTGCTGGTGAATAATCCTGGCTACTTGGTTATGCCTGTGCAAGTATTCGCCATTAGCCAGACGAGAACAACCAGAGATAATATGTCTGATAGACTCACCCGGACGGTGACATGCCCGACACACGTCAACCGTCCCGTCTTTCATAATATGTCTCCGGTAGTTATTCGTCAAGATAACTTCGTCCATAATTGCACAGACGAAACCTTCAGTTTCCCCGAAAAGATCACCGAAACGTAGCCAGGATACGGACGCTATGAAATCTACACCGGGCTCATGAAGAGCCCGATAGAAGCGCCCGTGAAGCTCCTTGTTTCGCCATACTTCCTTGCGGTCATCGATAGTTAGTATTACAGGTTTGCGCCAGTTCTCTTTAGCCATGGACAACGGGGTGAGCCCCTTGTCCACTGCGACTACATCACGGTGCATACCCATTTCGGCTTTTAAAAAATATTCCCTGAGACTGCACACCTCGCGGTTGTGGAGAGTCTTCGTATTTAAAAAGCCTCGACCCCCGCACTTCCGCGGGATGTACAGTCTCATCACCGATGATCGTGGGTGATGCATCCGGTTTGCAGTCAGCAGTGTACGGACCCGTCGATCCAGGGCGTCCAGTTCAGTCTGAGTCCATTTGAGTATGCCGAAAGAGTACATCAAAACCGGCATGACCCAACCGTTGAAGGCGCGAACCTTGTTTCCGCCTGAAAGAAGACTAATTAATACCTTCTTCAGGCGACCAAAGAAACGCTCCTTCAACGATTGTTTCATG
Source organism: Antitype chi (assembly GCA_947359405.1). NCBI lineage: Eukaryota > Metazoa > Arthropoda > Insecta > Lepidoptera > Noctuidae > Antitype > Antitype chi. The sequence goes on from OX375816.1 coordinate 11,138,675, forward strand.
TCAGCAGCGTTGATGCCTAACGCTTCCGACATACCCAAATACTTATAGCTTTCGGATGAGGAGAGGGATCTGAGCTGTATGGAATCCGAAAGTTGAATTCCCTCGGACTCCAGAATCTCACCTCGCTTTACATGCATGACTGCACATTTCTCCACACCAAATTCCATCCTGATGGCGCTACTAAAAGTTTCAGTTACCTTCAGTAGCTCCATCAGTTGTAATTTGTTGGGGGCAAAGAGTTTAAGGTCATCCATGTATAGGAGGTGAGATATAACCTCACCACCTCTTCTCAGCCGATAGCCTAGACCTGAATCCCCCAGCAGTGTGCTTAGAGGATTCAGGGCTAAGCAGAACCAAAGTGGACTTAAGCTGTCGCCCTGAAATATTCCCCGTTTGATCCATATAGGTTCATCATTCCCCTGGATCTGTGGACATCCCGGATAGCGAAGAACTGTCCTCCATTGCCCCATACACGACTCAAGGAAGGTGCGTAGAGTTGCATCAATCTTGTACAACTCCAGCACCTTCATGAGCCATGTATGTGGCACCGAGTCGTAGGCCTTCTTATAATCTATCCAGCATGTCGACAGATCCTTGCGGGATCGACGAACCTGTTGGCTTATGGCCATGTCAATGAGGAGTAGCTCCTTAGTCCCGCGAGACCCGTTCCTACACCCATTTTGAGAGGGAGACATAATCGAGTTATACTCAATGTGCGTATTAATTTTCGTTCTCAAAATGGATGTAAGAAGTTTATAAACCGTCGACAAACATGTGATCGGTCTATAATTCTTGGGTTCCGCGGGACTACCTGACTTATGGAGCAGGTGGGTTACGCCTGTTGTTAAGAACTGCGGTAGCGACCCAGACTCTAAGGATGACTGGAATTGAGACGCCAGGCGAGTGTGTGAACTACTTAGCCATTTTAACCAAAAGTTATGCAGTCCGTCCGGTCCCGGTGATTTCCAATTGGGTAACGGACGGACTGCTCTGGCTACATCTAATGGCGTAATTAAAATCGGTTCCATTTCTGGTATAGTTTCACACACTCGTTCGACATCCTGCATCCAACCAGCCTCAGCGTGACAGACGGGCACCGACCAGAGGCTGCGCCAGAATGCATTCGTGGTGGCATCATCCGGGCGGCACACGTCCGTCACATTTTGTTCGGGTCGCTCCCAGGCTCTATACACCCACCTCTCATCGCTCTGGAACATGCGATTCTGCGTGTACCGGTCAACCCGCCGTTTATACCGCCGAATACGGCTCGCCCATGCACAGACTTTCTGCTTCAGGAAGTCGATGCGCTCTGTGACATGGGACATGTATTCTGAAGGACTAATTCCAGTCCCCGAGAAAGCCCGTCTCACAAAGCGCATCACTCGTGGTCGTGTATTGCCCTCCCTGAAGCAGTATAGTTTGCCGATGAGTACCCTGGCCCCATCGATACGACGCTCGATCCTGCATTGCCAGGCTGGTGCGGTTGGTTTCGGTCGAGAAGCTCCGTCATAGCTTGGAAACTTGACGTTCGCTAAACGACATGCCGCAACAGCCGCGCAATACAGGATCGAGTGTGTATCAACGAGATCCTCGCTGCTCTCGAAGAAATTCTTGAGCTGCGAGTCCAAGGCACACACCAGCGCCCTATTTTTCTTGTGCATAGGTAGCCGTGGTAATCGGGGTCTAAGTTCGGTCGGAGTGGATCGATACTCGCGAAACGCATCCTCCAGTGCGCTCCTCAGTCTGGCGTTGTATTGGCTACTTACTGTGGCAACCCTATCATCTTCTTCAACATGATTGGACCGCGGCGAGATTGCATCAATATTTGACGCATGTCCCGCGGTCTGTGTCGGAGTAGAGACGATATGGTTGCTCAGCACTTCTGAGCGCAGCCTATCAAGTGCGGTATCGTCCAACCTGTGATTGCGTTGGATGACCCGCACCTGATCCGACAGTCGTTGGGTCGATACGTTGACAGTTGGTTCTAGTACCTGGAACAGAGACAGCATCCTTTCGCGGTACGCAGTGAGGTTAGTTCCCCCCTCTGTAGACCCGTAATATGCGCGCATGACGTTCTCGTTCATAGACTGAGTCCATCTCATGCGCTGCACACAACCACCGGCAGCGAGGACCCTGCTCGGAGCCGGATGGCCCCTAAGTCCTAAGCTCTTCGGTGGCCGGCCTCTCCCCTGCCGACGTACTGGTGTTGGCGACGTCGGCGGGGAAAAATATTCGTCGCTCGAGCTCGACGCAACTGCCACGGCCGGTGTCACAGCACTCTCGATGGGGCTGGGTTCCGGCGGCGGCGGGGCGGAGCTGAGCGACGAGTCCGGTTATTATTATTATTATTATTATTATATTACGTAGTATTTAGTTAATTAGTTAGCGGAAGTACATATGTACTTCCGCTATCTAATTTAATCGTTACCTGTATTATCAAGTAATTTTGACGTCATTTAAATGTTTGGTCATCGATAAAATACAATGCATATAGTTAATTTTATTTATGTACTAGCTGACCCGTCGAACTTCGTACCGCCTCAGAATCAATAAATGTTATGATAACCAATCAGCAAAACATCGTGAGTCATTTGACATGATCTCCTACCAAGTTAAGACAACCTAATACTTCGAAGGAAAAAAGCGTTTTCTAGCTGACACATTTAGTTGAGCTCCTACCGAGCTATGACAACCTGGTACTTCGAAGGCATAAAGCGTTTTCTAGCTGACACACCTATGTTAGGTGAGCTCCTACCGCGTTATGACAACCTGGTATTTCGAAGGCATAACGCGTTTTCTAGCTGACACACCTATATTAGGTGTGCTCTAACCGAGTTATGATAACCTGATACTTCGAACGCTTAAAGCGTTGTCTAGTTGACATTCTCATGCTATTAGGTGAGATCCTACCGAGTTATGACAACCTGGTACTTCGAAGGCATAAGCGTTTTCTAGCTGACACACCTATGTTAGGTGAGCTCCTACCGAGTAATGACAACCTGGTACTTCGAAGGCATTAAGCGTTTTCTAGCTGACATACCAATGTAAGGTGTAGGTATTCTTACTTGTTTGTATGGGAAAATTTAATTGATGATTTTCCTTGCAATCTATACTAACGTAATTCTTTAAATTGGCATAGCTTTTTTATTTATGAACCGATTGACATGAAACCAAAACATAATGTTAAGTGAAACTTACCAAAATATATTAATGAAAACCCCATCTAAATCGGATAAGCCGTTTCTGAGATTAGCGTGCACAAACGCACAGATAAACAGACAAAAATTCTAGCAATCATTGTTTTGGGTGCTATTTACGTTGATAAAGGTCCCAATAATATATCTTCCATGTACAGACAGCGATCCGTTACATTTTTATTATATGTATTAATTTTACAAACCTGGCATTACTGTAACATATAAAGTGCGGGCTAAAGTAACATTGTCCTTTTTGAATCTCCTAATAGCCTCCATGTATTGTATGCCAACGTCTTTGGTATCCTGTGTACCGCGCCCGAATATGTCTCCGTTTGAGTCCATGTGCGCTTCGAAAGGTGGATAGGACCATTCACTCTGTAACGAAAATTAATAGTTAACGTACAGTCGCCGGCACATCGGTAGTAACAATTTGATCTTGAGTTGGTCAGCTGGCTAGCGAAGAACAGAGTTTCAGTAAGAGGCCAAGCTATACGCTATAGCGTATAGCTAGCCGAACGATGAACCCCATCAACACAAAAAAACGTGGCGGTATCCATGTTGTAACTACATTAATCGGATAGCGGCAAGTAAATAAGCCAGATTTAGGTAGTATTTTTGGTGGTAAGGGAGTTACCAGACCACCTAAATCTGGCTATCTGGCAGATTACTGCCAGATAGCCAGATTTAGGTACTCATGCCTTCTTCCTATGGGGCTAGGCAGTAGTTATACTGCCTACCCCCATAGGAAGAAGGCATGAGTTTATGTATGTATGTGTAGTATTATACCTCATCAACTTTAACGACGTCCATGTGAGAGTTGAGCATAATACTGGGTAGTGAAGGGTCGGAGCCTTCCAGCGTGGCCACGAATATCGGCTTCCCAGCTGGTGCGTACACTGCATACGGTATGCCTAATTCTGTCGCCTGGCGGATCCAGAACTCCACTGCATAATCTGAAAGGTTGAGTAAATAATTTAGTTGGTTCTAGTTCATTATTTTATCTCCCCTGGTTTCAAGATGGCGAAGGAAAACGTAGAGAGGAAACTGGCATGTTCTAGAACCAGAAATTTGAAGACATGTGACATCTTCAACCTGCACTGGGCTACCGTGGATTATGGCCCACTCCTCTCACATAGAGGAGGCCTGTGCGCAGCAGTGGGAATATTACGGGCTGTTTATGTATGTATGTTATGTACTTAGTTCATTTAAAATATGATTAAACAAATCAAACCAATGCAAATCTGTGAGGAGTACGCGGTTGGGCACGGCCTTAGATATAATGTGACCAAAAGCCAGTGCATGGTCTTTGGGACGAGTAGTGCTAAATGCCCGCAAAGTATACCACCAGTATTTCTCAATGGTGTTCCCCTATACTGGGTGAAACAATTTAAATACTTAGGGCATTTGGTAACGGCTGACCTCAAGGATCATGCTGACATAGAGCGGGAGCGGAGGGCCTTGTCAAAAAGAGCGAATATGTTGGCACGCAGGTTTGCACGCTGTTCTGATCAAGTTAAGATCTCACTTTTTAAAGCATACTGCACCTCTTTGTACACGTGTAGCCTGTGGGCTAGCTATACACAGGCGAGTTACAGTGCCCTCCGTGTCCAGTATAACAACGCGTTCAGGGCGGTATTGGGGCTGCCCCGCTTCTGTAGTGCCTCGGGCATGTTTGCGGAAGCGCGCACCGACTGTTTTCACACCACAATGCGCAAGCGGTGCGCGTCCATGGTGCGCAGGGTGCGGGTCAGCTCCAATGCTGTCCTGGTGATGATTGCTGGACGATTGGACTGCCCTTATATTAGGAAGTGTTGTAGTAGGCATATAGCCAGGGCATGTCAACGAGCGTCTTGATATTTGCCGCTGTATTTATTAATTTATGTTATTATTTTGATCCTGATTTTGCTCTAAACTTTTATTTTTATTTGTATTCCATATTATTAATTTCCGATTATTTTTAAATTTTTATTTTATTTGACATTTCACTTGATAATTTTTATTTAACATTGTATTTTGATGATATTGTATTTATTTTTATATTGTGATTTGTATTTATTTCGTATTTGTAACTTGTGATTGTGAGAATATGGGAGTACCTACCTGAAATAAATGGATTTTATTTTATTTTTATTTATTTTTTTAAAAAGGAAAAGCAAGCGAACTCGACGCCTTGCCGGCCCTGCAGCCTGCATAATTTTAAACCGGGCATAGCCTATGGAAGAACATGCCCAAAATTCAGAAACTTATAAAGTTCGGGGCAACTATGGAGCACAGGGACGTTGACAAGAATTCCACCACGAATCTGAGCTGTATAGTTGTGTATAGCTACACAAATAAAATTAGGAGACTCTAGTTCTAATTAGGCAATCGACACATTAAAAAAGTGTTTATTCACACAGGAATTGTTGTAAATAGAGTTACGTTTATCAAGTGTACTGCTGAATATATTAATTTAAAGGAGTTAATTTGATACACCCACTTAAGAAACAAAAGCATTTGTGCCACGCAACTTTAGATCTAGTAACTATAAAGCCAGTCATTTATATCGTATTGCCATTTAAAAACGATGTGAGTTAAAAATAACAGGTAAATCTTACCTACATCACATGGTTAATTAATATGTATCTCTCTAAGTTGACTCATTCAAAGTCAGCGCATAACAAAACATATCGAAACAAAAATAAAATTGCTTCTTAGATATAGGTAGGTCCGTAACAGTTGGTTAATCTTTATACAGGTTGAAATTGAAAACATGCGACAAACTGTAATGGGAGATTGTACTCATCATTATGAACAACTTTTACTAAGGGACCAAAGACGCAATCGCAAAAAAAAAACAGCTGTTCCCTACATTTTGACGAGTCATGCGAACATAAATGTAAGGAACAGATGTTTTTTTTTTTCGCGATTGCATCTTTGGTCCCTTAGTAAAAGTTGTTCATAATGATGAGTACAATCTCCCATTTCGGTTTGTCGCATGTTTTCAATTTCACCCTGTATATATTTATATCTATCTTTACTAATACTTATAATAAAGCTGAAGAGTTTGTTTGAACGCCTAATATCAGAAAAATGAAAAATCCAACCCGATTCAAAACAATATTTTAGCATTCGATAGCACAATTCTCGAGAAGATTATAAGCAATTTTATACCACGCACCACCCATGCACTTCTCTTAGGATCCGAGAAAAAGGATGAAAATGAAGATGAAGTCTCGAACAAAAGCTATTCTGTACTATAATTATGTAGATGCATCCTGATAATAATACCTACCTACATGTCTGTTCTGTCTCTATGAACGATAGCAAAAGGTCGGGACTCCAGACCTTTTGCTATACAATAATAACAGTTGTATATAATACATGCACAGTAATAAATAGTTCGAATTAGGTCGAAGATCATAAACGCGAATACTGTAGTCTGTAGTTGCGCCTATTACTAAAGTCTTTCACTAGTTATGTTTTATATATTGCGAATACATCATTTTGGACACTAAGTTACAATCGTACCTAGGTATCTATTAACCTCAATGGGAATTTTGAATTCTTCCTCCAATGCTGGGGCCACACCAATGGTCAACGTCAATGCCTATCATCGCCATAAACAACGCGGTAAAGATTCCGATCCTTAAAGCGACAATTTCAGTGGCCACACTTGAACGGTAACGTCAATGCTCATCATGGGCGATAAAATTGGCGCTCATGTTCCTTCCTTGAATTTCAAGTTTCGACAGTTGTTTGAAACGGTAATAATTCTTTTATTCGTCTCCAAGCATCATTATGCGATGCACGATTCTTGTAGGTTTTTTGTCTCGGATCCTACAAACATGGCTCTGTTTGTGGTAAATTCAAAGACGTTCTCATTAGTATCTGGGCCACTGGATTTCAGAAGACTTGAAAGACAGTCTGGATACTGAGCGCCAGCGCAGGGCGTTCGCTGTCCGGTGCAACATCTTGGCTCGAAGATTTGAAAAATGCACGACTGAAGTAAAGGCTACACTGTTGGCGGCGTACTGTCAGTCGTTCTATACCAGTCTGTGGGTTAACTACACGCAGAGGACATACATAATGCCTTCAGGGTTTTGATGGGGTTGCCACGCTACTACAGAGCTTCCGGCATGTTTGCTGAAACGGGAATAGATGGCTTTCACGCCATCATGCGCAAGCGATGCGCCTCCATCATGCGCTGGGTACGCGCCAGCCCCAACAGCATCCTGAATGCTATAGCGGATAGGTGGGACAGCCCCATACTGGGACATTAAATACGCCTACATGCAACTGTAGCCTGATAATAAATATAGTTTTTTGTTAATTCTCCAGTAGATGTAAGTGCTAACACTAGTTTCTAAGTCGTTTGTATACCTACTAACCAAATGGATGACAGGTCTGAAATAAAAGATTATTATTTTTATTTTGTTAGTCCACTCCATAATTGGCTCCGCTAAATAAACACGTGCAGTCCCATCGCACTCACGGTGCACCATAGATAAAACACCAAATGTACAAGGTGCACGATGATAAACGTAGCTAAGTGCGGCCGCTTTATCGCAATAATTCTCACGTTTTGAATCTCTTTGATTTGCCACAAAATACCGCCACCCGAGTTATCGCCTAACGTCAAATGGCAATGTGAATGCCGTTGACAAATTATCGCGATAAGTCGTGGCTACACCTACAGTTAACGTCCATCATCGCGATAATCAACGGCGATTCCCGTTGGTGTGGCCCCAGCATCAAGGGCTTTAGGGCTAAATCAGATGAAGAAGTCGTGGTCAACTTCTACATGACTATTTACCTATGTATCTGTTATGATGATTTACTATTTATATATGTGATAATCGGACAGAAATTAGTCACGTACTTACATTCAATAAATAAATTTATACATATTCGTAATAAAAAAGACGAAATACTAGATTGTATATATAAATTCACACAATAACACAGACAAAGACAGCAAAGTGTATATACCTACCACACAACATTTTTTTTTACTTTCGCGGGGAATAAAGAATTAGTACCTATTAATAATGTAGGCAACTGGTTGACCTACGCAGAATTACCACAATATTAAATTAACATGAAGCAAACTAGTTTCAAACGAAATCGTAGGTACTTACTTATATTTTCTTCGTTGCTCGTATCGATACGGATATATTCCCGAAATCTGTTAACTGCGGCTAATTCTAGATATTTGCTGTATTTGTTCGGCAATGGCCCAGCATTGCACTTGAATAATAAAGACAGAACACACAGCAGAATTACTGACTTTAACATCTTTGTACTTAGTCTGAAACAAAATAATGTTTAATTTTATAAAGAAGTGTTCACACTCCATGCTTCACATATTTTGAACTACCTGCACATTTTGCAGGAAGTGATATTATAAGCGGATTGAATCAAAGAACAAAGAGTCACAAACTCGTTGCTGCTATTCGAGTCAGTAATAATATTATTCTAAGCTGTTCATTAATTACCTCCAGATTTCGGAAATACATGAAATTACGCACTTATCCCTCTCACAAAGAAGAGACCACAGTCACCCAATAGTATAAGAAAGAGGAATGTTATACATAAGCTGCATGATTCATAATCATCATCATAGCATCTATGCGACTAACAAAAAAATATCTTTACACGCGGGCGAAACTAAAAATAACAATACCACTTCCAAATAAATAAGTAACCATTGTAGCCTAATTTATGTAGAATAATACTATATAATTGACTTTGACATTATTTTTGTTAAGTAGATAAATCATTCCACGCTAAAGATTGTATGATAAGGCTCAAGAACAATGATTGTATTATTAATGTGTACCAGCAAAAAAGAAACAAAAGGTTATTATTAATAATAAAGCTACAAAGGTCCTCACTTCCTCGAACTTTTGAATTCAGTACCAATAATAATGATTTTTAAAATAAAATAAATATTTTTTTAGTCTTCACATATTATTTATATAAATTAGAGTTTTTATATTTTTTATATTCGAATATTTAAAAATATAATCAATATGAATGTTTCAATGAAATAAAGGAAATATAAATTAATAATATTCAGTAAAATAAAAGTATAACATTTCCTAAAACGTTTTGTACCAAAAAATTAAAAAAGTGCGTAATAGTGATAGAGTGGATACTCACTTGCCTGCTCTCGCCTTAATGAACGTTATGGTGCTTGCACTGCACAGTTTTCTTTAGACCGATACTTAATTGTCGCACAAACCGGTCGACCACTCAAGGTGTCCTGATACATACTGTAATAATAAGATATTGTCTTATTCAACCAAAAACAATCACAAGCATAAAAATTCACATTTAAAAGACACAGTCACAGATACACACCCGGATAATCAGAGTCCAAAATCTTAGCATTTTAAATTTAAATATTTTTTGTTGAATAAATCAACTTAACACAATGATTGGTAGGTATAAGAATCACGGGACGTTATTCATGAATGAGGGGCCATCTTAAAATATATCTATTAGAGTTATCAGATGTCAACTTTGTTATTATATCACCCTGATTTGTTCGCCTCTACGTAGAATGAAAACAAAACAAATAAAATAGACTCTCAAAACTCGCACTCGGTAAGACATCCGCTTGAATACTGATTGTACTTACCTTGTTTATGCACATACCTACTTACATCACAGCTATATATACTATCAGAGAGAGGGCCCTATAATTACTATTGAGTATCAAATCTTACAAAATAATATATTGCATTTTATTAAGCAATAACTTAAAATATTTAAATTCTACACATTTCAACAGCATTCATTTTTTTTTAATGTAAGATAATTGAATGGCATTTTTTATGAAATTGACGCAGCTTACAATTGATTGATACCTAACTAATAACTTTGGGAAATACTGTTATTTGGTTATTTTGCGATTCTTTTATTATGCCTACGCTTGACAGATGTTTCCGTTCTTCGTAAGAGTTGTATCCTGCTAGGTGAGCCAATACCAATCTCTATAAGATTAATCCAAACTTAAGTGATAAAAGTGCCCCAATGAACGAATGAGATACGAAGTAGCATGAAATACAATCCTTCCAGAAAAAAAACACCGTTGTTACAATTTTTTAAATGAACGAATGTGCCTGCTTCAATTTTAACCTACGTCAATAACGTTAATATCGAGACTGGTGTCAGCAGCAGCACCTAAAGTATATTTTTCTGTGTTTCCCTTTGGGCCATCACAGCGTTTATAAATATATGTGCCTTGCAAAATTTAATAACCACATCAATGTGCACGCGATATCTTCGACCACCTAGGTACTTAAAGATACAAAAATGGCATTATGAAGCCACTGAATTATGCTAAACAAAAAATGTAGGTCCCTACACTCCCTACTTTATTGTTTCTGGCCTTTGTACAATGTACTGCTTTGTATAAATACACATAAGCATCTTTTAATCTTGCGTACATGTCCAGCGAATGCGTTGAAGACGCGTAGACGCTACGAGTTACGTAGGCGTGCTACGTCGTAACCACAGATCGGCGTCCATGGCCCTATACGGGGCGCCGGTGTGGGCGCCTACATTGAGGCGCCAACCAGCCCGAAGGCTGAAGGCGTCCCATAGGGTCATGGCGATCAGGATGATCCGGGGATACCGCACGATCTCAGGTGAGGCGGCGGGCGTCCTTGCTGGATTACCGCCATGGGATCTGGAGGCAAAGGTCCTCGCGCACATCTGGGAGTGGCGCGAGGAGGCCAAACGCCGGGGCGTTACTCCGCTGCCGCGAGAAATCGAGGTGCAGCGGACAGAGCTCCGGCGGGATCTCATGGCGACATGGAGAGTGCGATTGTCGCAACCCAGTGCTGGGCACGCCACGATAGCGGCGGTAAGTCCCCTCTTTGAGGAGTGGCTTGAGAGGCGGCATGGCGTCCTCACCTTCCGCCTGACGCAGGTCCTCACCGGACACGGTTGTTTCGGGAGGTTCCTGTTCCGCATAAGGCGGGAGGAAACGCCCGGGTGTTTCCATTGCGAAGATCGCCCTGAGGACACGGTGGAGCATACGGTGGCGGTCTGCCCGGCTTGGGCGGAGCACCGCCGTGTCCTTGTGGAGGCGATCGGCGGCGGCGATCTCTCGCGTCCAGCCCTGGTGCAGGCCATGGTACGGAGCGAGAGTGAATGGTTAGCCGTCACCTCCTTCTGCGAAGCAGTAATGCTCGCGAAGAGGGAGGCGGCGCACGTGAGGGAGAGGCAGTATATGCGCCCTCACGGCCGTAGTCGCCGCGGGAGACGCCCTGGGCGTCGGGAATCCCAGGCTGATTCCCGGCCACCGTAGGCGCGGGCTTGCGGACGGCGAGTAATGGGTAGCTCGCTGTCCGGTAAGGACCAAGCCCGGATCGACGGCGCGTTGTGTTCCACGCGCGCCTCAAAGAGATGTCAGCACCAAATGGGGGGGTCCGCAAGGGCCGATGCCTGCTAGGGGTGCGGGTTGTTCGAAAGAGATACCGCGGCCCCTAGCACACAGGCAACTGAGGGAACGTGTTCCCTCATATCATTCACGGGTGGGTTTTAGTCAGTAAAAGTCTGACACGCCCTCCCGCTCCACCCAGAGCGGGAGAAGTTATTTGATGATTTCCCACCAAAAAAAAAAAAACCACAGATCGGCACCGTAGGCGCGCTACGCTAGACGAATATGTGATGGTTTGGTGATGGGCTTAAGTCATTTAATTTTTAGTTATATAATAGTTAACACAGCCACATGTACGTTTTTATCCATTTGTTAACAATTTCATCAGATACTTTCGCAGATTAATATAGGAACAAACCTACAAATATGGAAAAAAAAACTTTTACTGAGACGAACACAAAATACAAAAATGTACACTAGTCTTTAAACTATCTAAGCACCTATAGTTTTTGGGTTTCCTACTGCACAGTTATTAAAAAATAATCCGTAAAGTGGTGATAAATAAACTGACTAGGAATACGAGTACAAATCGTTTGTGGTTGACGTAGGTTCCTAGGCCACCCTAATTGCGTAACACACTATCGGCCAGAATTCTGTATAATTTCGTAGGATTTTGTTAATCCATTGCTTCATATGTTCGAAAAAAATTACTGCACAACAACGTCAATAACGCAATGAATGTCGTTGAACTGTCAAAAAGGAAGCCATTCCTACTATTAGTGTCTTACGAAATTACCACTCTGATCAGGCTTAATTTTTTTCTGACTCCTAGTCGAAATTGCTTGCTCCATATTGATAAAGTAAAATAACTGTTACCTATTAACAATGCTGAAAGCACCTTTAAAAACACCTATGTAATACACCTGACAATAATTAATGAATTATACGGAAAATGTGGCGATACAGTTTATTTCAAATTAGGGTATTTACTTAAAGTAACCTTTTATTTTTGTGTAGGTTTACAAACAATGAAAAGGTTTAATCATGTTTCAAAATAGTTTTTTTTTATTTAATTACTTTGCCTTTGTCTGTACACTGAGAGCAATTCGATTTTTATTAATAGGTATTTTATCTATAATAAGTACCTTTATACGAGCAATTCTTGTATGTATATGAATCTCGGAAACGGGTCCAACGATTTTCATGAAATTTAGTATGCGGAGGGTTTCGGGGGGCGATAAATCGATCTAGCTAGGTTTCATTTTTAGAAAACGACAAACCAAAACAAATAAACACCGAGCGAAGCTCGGTAATACCAGATATTATGGTATATATTGTTGTTTATTCTTTTACGAATTACGGATATAACATAAGTAGGAGGTAGCTACAATTATTGGAACGAAGTTATGATTTATACGGCAAACGTTGCGATGTAGTTTTTTCAAACCCCGGTTCACGGTTGGAGTTGACAGGTAGCAATCATCACGCAAGGAAAAGCGTTATGAACATGCGACGTTTACTTAAATATAATAAAAGAGACTGAACCAGATCCAGAAATCAGAACCAGACTTCATTTTAAGGAGTCCAGCTAATCCCGCCGTCTTTGCCAGGATCAGTTGCAACGTGTCCTTTGCTAAATTATAATATTCTCAATACTCAATACTCAATACTCAAAACTTTATTGCATTCCACATGTAGGTATTCTTAGGTGGTAAACTTATATTAGATCATATGGACCCTGTCGGGCACAGCAAAATAAGTAAGTTAGAGAGGAAGCATTAATTGTCAAATATTAAACCCTTAAGTGCATAGTTTATCAAAAATGATAACTGACTTTTTCATACGCATAACTTCCGAATAAAATATATTTAAGTAACGAAACGTTTCTGGACGACTGTTTACGTGTCATTCTTATAATCTGTCAACATGACAAAATACTATCTGGGCTGTGATTGGTTGAATTTGACATTACAAGCTGCAAGATCGTAATACTTACATGGGTACGAATTTGAATATATAAATCGGTTCATATCTAGTATAAAATAACGGTTATTTACAAAAAAAAAATACTTTCTGAAAGGTAAGAATCTATATTTTGTTTTGATATGTTTATTTTACAACTGAATAGTGTGGCATGGTACTAAATTTGCTTTGGAATATTGTTATCAAAAATGATAATCTATGCATTACCGGTGTAAGTTTTTCTTACTATGGATGTACATAATTATTCTTACATTGCTATGTTTTTGGAGCAATTTTTATGTCTTTTGGTGTTGGGTTGCATGGTTTTATTATGGTTTTAGATCCCTATTGATACGACATAGAATATGAATGACAGAGATATTGAAACACTATTATCTCAACTGGAAAACGGCGACATCTCTGAGGATGAAGCAAACATCGATGAAGATGCTCTGGATTACTATGACAATCTAAATGAATTGCTCGAAGACCTTGAAGATGTGGAACAGGAAGTAGAAGAAGAACAAACAGAATTAAATACTAATCAAGACTGTGATCCCCCATTAGTGTCTGATGATTTGTCAGAAATTGTATCAAGGTCCACTAATTATACTCAAGTAAGAAATTTAGTTTGGAAAAAGAAAAACATGCCTTTGGTTGATCAAGCTCTTACCTTTCTTGGAGTCACAGCCTACCCTCAACATATTTTAGATTTATCCACTCCATACCAATTTTTTTCTTACTTTTTTCATCAAAAGCTACTGGAATTGATCATTGCTGAGACGAACAAATATGCTGTACAAGTGAATCCAAATTTTTCCGACCCCATCAACTTATTAGAACTTCGTAAATACCTTGGCATCTTGATATACACTTCAGTATATCATTATCCTAGCATCAGATCTTATTGGGCACGAGCTGTACAATTCCATCCAATTTCAGAGACAATGACGGTAAACAGATTCGAAAAGATTCGCCAAATAATTCATTTCAACGACAACAGTAACCACCTACCTCCTGACCATCCTGAGCACGATCGATTACATAAAATACGTACAGTAGTAGACCATCTCAATAACCGATTTATATCAGTTCCGTTTGAACATCGCCTGTCATTAGATGAACAGATGTGCTCCACTAAAATTGGCCATTTTATGAAGCAGTATTTGCCGAAGAAACCACACAAATGGGGATTTAAATTATACGTGCTTTGTTGCCCAATGGGTTATGCCTATAATTTTGAAATTTATTCAGGGGCTCCTAATACCCAAAGACTACCAAATGAACCCGACTTAGGAGTAGTTTCGAATACAGTCATACGTTTGCTTCGACCACTACCGAGGAATGTAAATCATATAATATATTTTGACAATTTCTACACAAGTTTGTCACTATTCCATTACTTATTCAAAGAAGGTATTTATTGCTTGGGGACAGTACAGAAGAATAGACTGGGAAAAACATGTAAACTGCCTGATAAAAAAGATCTTCTCAAACCATCAGTGCCGAGAGGATCGTATGATGAAAATGTTACTACCTTTGATGGGGTTGAATTTTCGGCCACTAGCTGGAAGGATAATAAACAGGTTTTACTGCTCTCCACGTATGTGGGTTCAGAACCTGTAAACACGGTAAAAAGATATGACAAAAAGCAGAAGAAAAGCATTGCCATATCCTGCCCAAATGCTATCCGCGAATACAACGCGAGTATGGGCGGTGTCGACACTATGGATAGCTATTTGGGTCGATACAGAATTAGAATGAAATCCAAAAAATGGACAAATAGACTCTTTTATCACCAACTAGACATGTCTGTGATAAATAGTTGGATTCTGTATAAAAAAGTTTTGTTGAAGAAGGGTGCGAATCCTAAGAATATTTTAAAACTTGCTGACTTCAGGACCGAACTAGCGGAAACTTTGTGTAAATATGGCAGCACATCGGAAAATAAAAGAGGTCGCCCAAGTTTGAATACTGCTGCAGGCCCTGTAAACAAGCAAAAAAGACCAAAGATAGGCGCTCAAACAT
This sequence comes from Antitype chi, assembly GCA_947359405.1. NCBI lineage: Eukaryota > Metazoa > Arthropoda > Insecta > Lepidoptera > Noctuidae > Antitype > Antitype chi. The sequence continues at coordinate 11,154,236 of OX375816.1, forward strand.
TACCTCCTGATGACGTACGTTTTGACGGTGTCGGGCATGAAAAATCTTATGGTTCCAAAAGGAACCAGTGTAAATATGCCCAATGTAAAAAACTTACGTCAGTAATGTGTGAGAAATGTCATGTGTCACTCTGTGACAATAGAAATAATAACTGTTTCAGGGTTTTCCACACTAATTAATTTTTGTTTTTTTTATGACCTTGCTGCATAATTTATCAAAAATGATAACACATGTTTTTTAATAAATAATAAACTTTAAATATTGAAATGATTTTTTTTATTATTTTTCCTGTTTTTTAGAGACCTCATTTCGTAATATGTGTATTTTTTCACGAAAATATAAAAAATCATGCATCTAAGGGTTAAACATTTAGCAAAACTACTATATTATTAAATTAATGTAAGTATTTACTGGTTTATTAAATCTAAAATACAATCAATGAATATAAAATAAAATATAATATAAAACAGGTAATAATATGAGATGCAATAATAATTAATAGGTCAAATTAAAATTAAAATTTAAAGCTGCGAGTACATATTATGACTTTATGAGTCTATCACTTAAATATTCGTTAACAGAGTAATAGCTTTTATTTAGCAAAAATTGTGTTAGTTTTTTTAAAAATACATTAATTCTCCCTTCTTTTTTTATTGGAGCAGGTAGTTTATTATATATTTTAATGGACATCACATAGGGACTTGTAGAGTGCATTTTTAATCGAGAACTTGGTATGTTTAGCCTAGATCGGTGTCTGAGTAGATAGCGTGTCTGAATATCTTCACGTTTTGAATAAAATTCATGATGTTTTCGCACAAATTTGCATGTTTCTAAAATGTAAATACAAGGAAGTGTTAAAATTTTATGTTTTTGAAAGAAAGGTTTGCAACTATCTGTTTGCTCAATGTTTACCAGGATTCTGACCAATTTCTTTTGCAGGGTGAAGAGTGTTTGTGCACCTGTGCTGTTTCCCCAAAGGGTGACACCATAGCTAAGCCATGCATAGGCATAAGCATAGTAGGTGGTGAGAGCTGTTTGTAAATTGGTAGTCTTTTTTATTTCACGAAGGGCATAAGAGAATTTAGAAATTTTTGAGTGAGTTTTCTGTATGTGTGATTTCCAGTTTATATGTGTGTCTATAACTAGTCCGAGTAAGGTAAATTCGTTAACAGTTTCTAATTTAAAGTCGTTGAAAATAAAATCTAAGGTTAAAGGTGTTTTTTGGTAAGGGTGGAAAGTTATTAACTTGGTTTTGGAGTAGTTTATCTCAAGGTTATGTTCGTTCATCCAGTTGCATGTTTTGGTAAGTATGGAATTGAGAGTTTCTTCTATATCCATGTTGTTTTGGCATGAGACTAATATGGATATATCATCCGCAAACAAGACACACGGACCTTCTATGATCTTAGGCAGGTCATTAATATAAAGCAAAAATAAAAGGCATCCTATGACGCTTCCTTGTGGAATTGAGGCGTTAATTGCTTTACTATATGATCGGATTTTTTCGATTTCATTACTGTTATGGTTAAAGTATTCTATTTCAACTAATTGTTCCCTGTTCTTTAGATAAGATGTTAGCCATTCGTGAGCCTTTCCGCGTATACCTAACCCGTATAATTTGTTTAGCAAAATCCCAAATTGTACTTTATCATAGGCTTTGGTCATGTCTAATAAAATTCCTATTGCGTATTTTTTATTATTAATAATATTAAGGGCTTCCTGGATATACTTATAGACTGCTAAGGTGGTGGAACGGTTTTTTCGAAAACCGTTCTGGCATTCATCAAATATCGTGTATTTTTCGCAAAACGTATAAATGCGGTCACACATGGCTTTTTCAAAGATTTTTGAAGCTGATGGTAAGAGAGCTATTGGACGATAGTTGTTTGGGTCTGTTTTCGTACTTTTCTTGTGGATTGGTTTAATTATAGATATTTTTAATAAATCAGGGAAGATACCTTCGTCAAATGACTGGTTCAGAAGCAGGTAAAACGGTAGGGTAAGTTCATCTGCGCATTGTCTTAGAAGCTTTGGTGGTATTTCGTCAATCCCGTGACTACTTTTGTTTTTTAGGTTTCTAATTATTTTGTTTACTTCCCAAACATCTATTGGGCCAAGAAACATCGTGTTCTCTGTGGGATTTAGTACAGAGGTGCTGCCCGTTTTGCTACTAGATGAGTTTGCGCTGTTTTCTCCAATGGACGCAAAGAAATTATTAAAATTGTTGGCTACTTGTTTAGGATCGGATATTATGTCGTTATCAATTTGCAATTTAATATTACTATGCTCCTTTTTATGTTTTTTGTTTGTTCTCTCATTTATAATACTCCACATAGTTTTAACCTTATTGTTAGATTTTTTTATTTTATTTATATATTGTATCTTTTTAGATGAAGTAACTAGATTTTTTAATATTTTTTCATACTTTTTATAATAATTTGTGATGATAGGATTTTTTGTTTTAAGTGTGAGTATTTTTAACAATCTTTTGTTTTTACAGGAGATCTTGATGCCCGTCGTTAACCAGTATTTTTTTAAATTGGGTTTTAGTTTGACCTTACATATTGGTATGCAATGGTTAAGGATATTTACTAATATATCATGAAATGCTTTATAATTATCATTTAAATTTTGGTTTTTAGGTAAGATTTTGTTCCAATCGTGTTCTTTTAATTTAGACTTAAACTCTAAAATGTTCATGTTGTTAAATAACCTTTTTTTAACATACCAAGTTGTTTGTGTAGCTAAATGTGGTGTTGGTATGGGGATGTGTATAATTGTTCCGCTATGGTCTGAAAAACCTAGTTCCTCTACTGTTGTATATATTTTATTTGTGTCTGTGTTGGTAAATATCAAGTCTAAACATGTAGATGTAGTTTGTGTTATTCGTGTAGGTGTTTTTATGTGTTGTGTAAGTTTATATTCTAGCATAAGGTCTAGGAATTGACTAGTTTTGACATTTCTCTCTTTGATATTTATATTATAGTCTCCACCTATAATTATATTAAACTTAAAGTATTTATTATTTATATAATTTAGGATACATTTTAACTGGCTAATAATTATTCTTTATTTTCCAAACGAGTAAACTTTAGAACAAAGGCACTTATTTTCATGGAATCTAAAATATTTGAAACCCAGTAATATACTCCATGGGTTTAGGTAGATAAATAAAGGTAAACAAAAAAAACACGTGACTCATAGATGCGAAACCATATATTAGGTCTTTACCTATGAAATTGCCGTTTTGCAGTACTGGCCATTTCAAATCAAAATAATTTTTGTTTGGGTAAGAATTCTAATTTCAAATTAATTTTATTTTAAAAACATGGATTTTTTTTTCCAAAAGTAGTCATTTGTTTATTGATTAGTGTTACATTTTCATCGCATTTCAATCTTTTTCGTCATCATGGATACGTTAAAAATTCGAGTAATTATGGAATATGAGTACCGTCGTGGCAGCAACGCGGCACAAGCGGCACGCAACATCAACGACGTTTACGGAGCTAACACGACAAACCAACGCACCACCTGTTATTGGTTTGCTCGCTTCCGTTCTGGAAATTTCGACCTGAAAAATGAACCTCGCGGTCGTCCGAAGACTTTGGTCGACAATGACGAATTAAAGGCGATTGTGGAAGCTGATGATACACAATCTACGGCTGAATTAGCAGCAGCTTTCGACGTTAGCGTCAAAACAATATTGGTCCATTTGCGTCAAATTGGCAACCTAAACAATGCCCTAAACGAAAACTTACCCCTAGAAAAGTGATGGTCACTGTTTGGTGGTCTAGCGCCGGTGTGATTCATCACAGCTTCTTACCAAACGGGGTGAGCATTACTGCAGATGTGTACTGTGAAGAACTGAACACAATGATGGAGAAGCTGGCACATCTCCAACCAGCATTGGTCAATAAAGAAAAGAAAGAAAAGAAAGAAAACATGTTTATTCTGCACAAACAAAACGCACATCACAAAAAATATAATAAAACAGATACACATACAAAGTAGCTAAAAGCCCCGTATTCAGGTAGAAAAAGTTTTTATTATATTGTCAATCGCTCGTCTCCGCTGCTCCTGCACGACAACGCGCGACCTCATACTGCACAGCAGACGGTCTCCAAGTTGCAAGAACTGGGGTTGGAAGCTCTCCGTCATCCGCCCTACTCACCAGACCTTGCGCCTATAGACTACTACTTTTTCCAGAATTTGGATAACTTCTTGGCGGGAAAAAAATTCAATACCCGAGAGGCAGTACAAAATGCCTTTGAAGAATTTGTTGCCTCCCGTCCAGCTGATTTCTTTAAGAAGGGCATCAATAAACTGCCACTGCGATGGCAAAGATGCATTGATTGCATGGGTGATTACTTCGATTAATACAAATAAAAAATACATGAAAAAAATTCGTTTAAATTTTTTCATACAAAACGGCAATTTCATAGGTAAAGACCTATTATTTCAAATGTTAAAATCATATTAATTATAGTTATATAATAATAGGCTCTATTCTGAATCAGAATCTGATGAACTATCTATCACATTAATAATAAATCGTTCCGTAGTATCATAAATTATTTTGCTAGCTATAATAACACAATTTAACAAAATCGAAACGCACTCGCAAAATCGTAAATATCGATTGTTGAGAGCGCTTTCAAAGGCGTCTGGTTAACCGACAAAACGTAATACCTGCCGCTTCAATTGCCATACTACATCACAGTTGTACAGACGCCAGCACATCAAGCCACCACAATCTGTCAAATTTCTTTGATAGTTTTTCAACTTTATTATAAAAAGAATAAGGTTCATGTTCAATTGGGAAAATTTGACAGTTTGGGATAGCTTGATGTGCTAGCGTCTGTACTTTTCAATTTAGCAATTCGTTGTATTTTGCAAAAAGGTTTAGGGAACCTGTCTTTTTGGGCTTTTTACAATAGGCAGATTACAAAATATTATATTATTCTATAAATCTAACTAAAAATTGTGCTCAAGTAGTTACATCTAGGAAGAGTAATTTAAGAATAAATGATAAAGTTTTATATACATTAATAAAAGAGGAAACTAATATCGTATAAATCGAAAATAAATATCATTTTGTATACCGTATTTTTAACAAGAAAGTGTCAACTATAAATAACCCTTTTTACGATTTGTTTACCTTTATTTAACTATCTAAACCTATGGAGTATAGTAACCTAGTAAACATTAATAGGTACATTCAAGTTGTAATGACACCGATTCACCCTGATCCCGTACTAGTATTTATTATACTGTATTACAGTGGGACTATTTCCTCGTTCTCTATTTCCAATATTGTAAATGTATAACAAGTTGATATTATTAGAGAAAATAATTAGATGATCTTGGCTCTATGTGCAGGGTTCCATTGGCAATGTGACATGCGGTAGATCTTTTCCATATCATCCACATAATAAAAACGTATATATGCACTGACAGACAACACATCCTAAGCCGCCGTGTCTAGGAGTATACAATTTTGCACAAGCATTCCTTATTATCAAAAGCGAGCACTAAGAAATGGATGTTCGAAAATTAATTCCCTAAAGTGGTTAAATAAGGGATGGAAGTTCGTCATGTTTGCAGATGGGCAATCCCATCGAGCACACGGCGTTGTAGGTAATGCTCATTCGAGTAGGTATTCATTTATTTCAGTGTGCGACGGCCACCTTCAGTACCCGCCAGTATAGTATAACGTGGGTACTCTGTGGTACCCATTATTTTAATTCCATGGTGGTACCCGCTCTAACACAGCTGCTATAGGTACCTGCCTAACCCAGATTTTAGTATATTTCTATGGTAAGTGTGTGCGATTTCGGCCTATTTTGGTGTATTTTGTGTGTTATTTTGTTTTGTCACAGAACCGCGAGTTTGATACCAACCAAACACGTTATTAATATTGACCTTTTGTATCGGGTTTGGCAACTTAGGTATCTAGTCTTAATTAGTTTTTATCAATTTGAATTAATCTACATTAATTTTAATTCCTATATTTAGGTTACGTACCTACATACATACCTACCGACTTTGCATCCTAGCGTGGTAACTTTCTGCCTGGCGTGAGGTTAAAGTTATCCCTACCAAATGACTCAAATTTCTTGAAACAGTTGAACTTGTTAGTTTCAATTCAATTAAAAAATTGTGAATCGATCGACCTTGTAATAATATGCCTGACGTAAATGTGAAATAATAAATGACTATCTATATTACTTTAATGAATAAAACGAATGCATGGATTGATAATAAAGATTTATTTTAAAAAAATGGAATTAATTCATGTTTAGTATAATGTAATAATTTAATTGTAATAATTAGAATCATTATAATATTATGTAATTTAATCATTTCATTTAATTTATTCTTAGAAGGTAATCCTAATTTTAATTTTATCATTTTGCTATGCCCTTACAGGGTCCAAATTTCTGTACCTAGCTTTAAAGCCCTTTGTAACATCTTTTTTACAATATGGAATGCAATAAATAAGTAAATAAAGGTCTGGCCACGTTAAGGCGAAAGCAGCACCGGGATGCGCCTACGCGCGTCGCATGATTAAGTAGTAACGCGACTATTCGCACCATCCACAATCACGACGGGCAAATTACATCCTGTATCCTGTGCAGGATTGACTTCAGTATGGCCAGACCTTAAACCGCACGCCAGTGAGAACCTAATATTTGAACTACTACTGACAAACTGTTACCATGACCGTGCGGCTGACTGTACCTGTGTTCTTTCGGTAGCATAGATATACGGAGGCCAGCACATCAAGCTACATATAGCATACAACTTATTACAAAAGCATAAGATTCATGTTCAATTGGGTTTTTTTTACAGTTTGGGACAGCTGTGCTGGCTTCTGTACATACGAGATATACACTTCTGAGCCTTTCGACTCTGGTTCGATTCCTGGCTCTCAGGACCAAGTGGATACTTAGGTATAACTTTCTTAAGCTCAACAGTCTACCCACGTTGGGTATGGAATCAACACCATAGTTATCTGACAGTAATGATATAGCATAATCAGCCTATACCCACTGTTCCCACTGCTGGGACACAAGCCTCTTCTCTGTGCGTGGGAGTGGGCTATAATCCACCACGCACGCATAGTGCGGTTTGGTGGATGTCACATCTTCCATTTTTTTGGTTCTAGGACATGCTGGTTTCTTTTACCGTTTTGAGAACGTTTTAAAAACAAAAAAAGTAAAGTGAATGCCAGGGTTCGAACTCACGACCTACAGTTCGGTGAGTCGGGGTCGCTACCAATGGTCCAGCATTACTCTCTGACAATTATAGTAGGTATGATTTTTTTCGTCTTTACAGTTAAAAAAAAACACCAAGTTGAAGTGAATGAAGAAGAACATCTAGTGTTGGCATTTCTCTTTATTTTTAAAATGATCTTTTTTAACAACCTCAGGTGTATTGCCCAAATTCTTTATCAGTTCAGTGTAAATGTCTATTCCCTTAAGGAAGGTTTCAACATTCTGATATTCATCCTTGCCGTGTAGTCTTGAGGTCGTATTAATTTTAGTACTGAAGCCAATGGCTGGTATTCCGACGTTTCGTAGAACGAGCATGTCGGATGTAGCTGGTAACACAATTGGCCTGAATTTGATCCCTCTGGGAAAAAAATAAGTTACATTACCATCACTAATCCTTATAAGCCTCGAATAAGTACATTTTTGTTTGGGTGAATAATTTCATCTATACTTGTATACTAATCTATCTATACACCGTGAAATTTAAATGGTTATTTTCCCGCGGCAGAACAACTTGCCATAAGGAGTACCTACTTTCGAAGCATAGATTAAAAGTAAAAAAATTAAGATGTTTTTTTATTTTATTTTATTAAAAAAATATTCATAAACTCAAAAACGTGAGAATCAATAGTAACACCAGAGGTAACTTGTAGGTACTACTCGAATCACGCGCGCCGCCGACAAAGGAAACAGCGATCCGTAAATGTTCATAGCAATAAAAACTCTCGCACGTAGTGATTTCTAACAATTGTTAATCTGCCATTTTTTGTTTTTAATATTTTATTTGTTAAACGATTGTATTACCAAGACAAAACCATTTCGCCGCGGGAAAACAACCATAAAAATTTCACCGTGTATATATAAATATGAATCCTTATTTCCCTTGGTCACGGCATCACACGTGAACGGCTGGACCAATTTTGAAAAAAAAAATGTTGAGTTATTGTCAGGAGAGGGTTCTTATGAACGAAAAAATTAAGAAAGTTGCGCATAACATAACATATATAATGCGAATATTCATAGTTAAGACAGGACGTCTGTCGGATTAGCTGCTAATAATATTTTAAAATTATAAAGAGGAAAGATTTGTTAGTTTGTAAAGAATAAACTCAAAAACTACTGGACCGATTTCAAAAATTCTTTCAACATTAGAATGCTTCATTATCCTTGAGTAACATAGACTATAGATATTTATTAGATAATAGAAAAAAATAGGGATCCCACCCGTGCGACGCCGGAACGGGCCGCTAGTATTTAATAAGTTTCTTACATATTTGTTAAAGTATCCCGCATAGTGACCCAATACGTGTTGGTTTCGTCGACGGATGTAATTCCTGACTTCGTCTCACGTCGAAGGTACGTCACTTTGGTACTGTTACCAGCTTCACTCATCCACGAGTTTACCTGGGCAGGAACAATATAAGTGTTACAGATTAAATATAAAATGATGAGCGTCGGCTGCGAAACTCGTCATTTACCTACAAACAGGTTCAAGGTTTTCAAGAAATCCTGTAAGCTCGCTCGAAGAAATAATATTACCCAGCAACATCTCTGTATTCCATGGAGTTCGTATAACCGCCAGAATTTCTGTATTTCTAATAAAAAGTAATTTCAAATTTGCCCATACCAACTGACCCACCTCAACGGATCATCCAGTATTTGTATTGATGAACTTACCACGGCCTGCATCAATTCGGGATCAGCATCAGTGGCCAGTCGCATGTCGACGATGATCTTGAACTCTGAAGGTATTATATTCTCAGCCAATCCACCCTGAAACAGTTTCCGAAGAATGAACGAAAAATTTACAATGGCTCGCCCACAGTGTTCTAGCCACTGAGAATACATCTGTTCTCTAGAAGGACATGTCCTTCCAGAAAGAAAAACACCGTTATCACACTTTTTGAAACTGGACTCGTTACTATACTTACTACGCTTCAAAGTACTAAAATGTCTACTTACATCAATAACGTTAATATTGAGACTGGTGTACCCAGCAGCACCTCTCGTACTATTAGACTTTAGGATCTTTTTCTGTGTCTCCCTATAGGCCATGACTGCGTTCATAAATTTATATGCCTGCAAACATAAATAGCAATAGTACCTACAGCAATGTGCACGCGATATCGTCGAACATCCACTTGTAGCTACAAAAATGGTAACAAAAAGTCACTAAACTATGCTAAATACAAAATGTAGTTTGACACTCCCCACATATTTTAAACGGGTTGGTAAAGCATTAATGTCAGACTTATGAATCAGATACACATCGTGGAATATCCTCATTATCATGAATTTGAAGAAGACTTCTGGTTGACCCAAGTTCTGCTGTTAGTATTAATATAACTATGCTTACGTTGTCCATCGCACTACCTTCCGGCATGAAAGAACCATGCCCACCAACACCACGAATTAAAAACAGCATTTCTGTTAAAAAAAAAACATTGTTAAGACTCTGCCTGCATAAATATAAGGTTTTGTTTTTTATTATTTGTGATATCAACGTCGATAAAGTTCACACTTCAATTTTGCCTTATCTTTTCTGAGATGACAATCCAAACAAGTATATGTATCGTTACGGTCTACCGAAGAGGTCCACCTAAGCAGGTCGGCTACATGTCTTATATTCCAAGAATTTCACATGTTAGGCATGCTATTTTAATGCATGCTGCGCAGATACACTTGAACACGTAGACCTCTCAAGCGGACCGTATCGTTGGCAGCCATTATATTGAAGTTCTTCCGTTTCTGTCTGTTGTAGGTAGATACTCACGCCAAGCTCTCTTGTCCACAAAAGAAGCGAGATAAGTGTCATCGCTCGTGACCAGGCCTTCGTCTAACGCGAACCCAATATTTAAGGACTTAAATTCTTTTGTCTTCACAAATGCCTTCATCCCATTTCTACCGCCAGTTTCTTCATCTATGGGCATAAAGGTAGGTTACATTATATTTAGAACATGAAGAAGACGTTTTGCGCCGACTGCTAATAAGGATATATTATTATTAACTAGCTTTCGCCCGCTTTGAGTTAGGAAATTATCCCACAGGGTACTAGCGGGATAAAAGTGTCCTATGTCCTAAGATAGTTTAGGACTCCGTATCCACAAATGTCTTATCTCCTTAAAAGGTAACAAACAGAGCTCTTTCGCAATTGTAAAATTACTATGGAAGTATGAATAGAGATGAGGACATGTAGATTACGCGTCTTAACTTACCTGGCATTACCGTCAGATGTATAGTGCGTGTTAAAGTTATATTGTCCTTCTTTAATCTCCTAATAGCCTCTAAATATTGAATCCCAATGTCTTTGGTATCCTGTGTACCTCGACCATAAATGTCGCCATTTTCGTCCATGAACGCATCGAAAGGCGGATGTGACCATTCTTTCTGTAACATTAGTAATACAAAGCACCATGAAGCTTGTGATGTAAGTTGAAAGTAACTGGTCATACGTAATTTAAAAAGATAGCATCCCACCGAATTTAAAAAAAATCAGCACAGCTGATTCTTGGCTCCACAACCATTCGATACGCTTCCGTACCGAATCGAAAATCAATCAATTCACAAATTCAAAACCCGAAAATTTTGTGCGTTTAAATAAAATAGACGCTATTTTGCCCCACAGTTGTTGGCTGTGGGCAAAGGCAAATCAGGTTATCGAAATGTGTCATTTTCGATACGATAGCCTGCCGAATGGTTGTGAATAGTGATGCTGATCAGTTTAGGGTAGATTTCAACTATCGACCCGACAAAACAAACAACGAGAGAGCCTAATGACCTATTTGAAAGTTCAATATTAATGAAGGTATTATACACATAAACCTTCCAGAATAAAACCGTACCAAAATTCGTTGGGCAGTTAAAAAGAACAACGCGGTCACAGACAGACACGAAAATATTATTTAATGTATAATATATTTATAGATATACAAGGAAATATGTACTTACCTCATCGACTTTGACGACGTCCATGTGAGAGTTGAGCATAATGCTGGGCAGTGAGGGGTCGGAGCCTTCCAGCGTGGCCACGAATATCGGCTTCCCAGCTGGTGCGTACACTGCATACGGTAAGCAAAGTACTTTTGACTGACGAATCCAGAAATCCACTGCATATTCTATGAAACAACAACAGATGTGAAATGTTGTTCATATTGTATTATAACAAGGGACAGGCGTATTCAGGGCGTATAAGGGACACTCGTCGAAAGGTCTTAACAACGCATAATTTGGCACCGTGTTTGGTAGACCATGTATCTTGTTATTAGCAGGCAGACGGATAAAGTAAAATAACAATCCACCTGTAATAATTATACCGCGATTACTTTAATGTGTAGATAAATGAATGATAAAAACGTGTTTTTTACCAGCGTATTGTCCCAGGGTCTGCCCTTCGTACAATGAACTGCTTTGTTAATGCTTTGCAAAATGCATGTATCTAAAAACTGAATATTTATAAGGTACTGTCTAATTGGACCAGAAGTAATAACGAATGTATAAACAATAATATTATTTAATCTTGCGGAAGTCTAGCGTAGGCGTTGATGCCGCGTACACGCTGTGGAAATGCATACGCTCCGAGAAGCGTAGGCGTGCTACGTTGTAACCGTAGGCGCGCGCTATGCTAGACAAATAAAGTGATCTAATCGTTAAGGTGCGGGTTGTTCGAAAGAGATACCGCGGCCCCTGGCACACAGGCAACTGAGGGAACACGGGTGGGTTTTAGTCAGTAAAAGTCTGACACGCCCTCCCGCTCCACCCAGAGCGGGAGAAGTTATTTGATGATTTCCCACCCAAAAAAAAAAAAAAAAAAAATCGTTAACAAACAAAAGTTTATTGTGTGCGTTACCCCAGCCAGATGTTGTCGAAAATGGTAATTTGAATCTCATAGATAATTAGTTTTGCGGCTTCTGTAATTGTTGCGCACATTTTTAAATTTGTTGCGCTTATAGTTTTTTAATTATTTCACAAAAACAATTCCTGCTGGCGTAACGTTATCCCAGCCAGACCTTTTTCTTTCTAATGGGAATATTTAAATAAATACTAGCTATAAAATTAGTTGTCTAGATGAAGTAAATGTTGTGCCTTATTTTGTATTTGTTCTTTCATCGGTTGCGAAGTTATTCGAGATTTTGCTGGGGTAACGTTTTTGGTTTTGCTAGATCTTTGAAACGGTTAAGCGGATTCTTATCATATTTTGTACATGACTTCTTAGGAATTAGTTTAAATTTGTTCTGCAATAAAAAAACCAAAATAATGCATAGTTTAAGGATTATTTCATTAAATAGAAAAACACTTCAATTGGTTCCAGCACTCTCAATAAGAGGTCTAAAGACTTACTTTAAACGTTATTTTAAAGCTTGTAAATGCCTTCAAATGTATGTGAAGTTTCATTAGTATCCTGTAAGTATTTAACAAGTTATGATGATATTCAGTTCTTCACGAGCACGGTCTTGATGCGCGCGGTGTTATTTGGCCACTGGATTGGATAAATGAACTGAATGTTATGTCAATAATTAGTTGTTCAGTTCAGTTGTATATCAGTAAAATTTCAGCGTAGTACATTGGATAATTAATGAGATAATACGATTAAAGTCATTAGGAAGTGAAAGACCGAGGTAACCCGACCAAGTTTAGGTGGTTACGAAAAAGCGAAATCGCAGAACATTATGCTATCTTTTGAAATGTTTAGTATAATACACCTTACAATTTCGGTACAGACGCGTACACTGTTAAATACATAATAATATAATAATATCTGTACTATGAAAACATTATTATTATCTTCCAGTTGCACATACTTATCAAAAATCACCGATATAACATGTCGTTCGGTGGGACGCGGGAAAATGTGATATTTGAAATGAGACAACAAATCAGTAGGACTAACTGTGAGCATTTTACTACATTGTGATATCATTTAACCATTTTTTTTTATTTTTTTTACCTTTGATCTGTGATTTTAATTGATATAAGTAGGTATTAGTAGACATACGTAAGTTTAGAGTTAACTGAAAAAAGTCATTATATATAATTTATTGTCTGTGATCATTACACATTCCAATATGTGTATATTTAAATAAAAACTGTAACTGTGTACTGTGTATACTGAAATCTATAATTTTAATAAAAAGTAATAGAAAATTTCAAAATAGCAAAATTACTATCTGTAATTTGAATCTGTGATTGTTTTTAAGTATAAGTTTATTAATACTTTAAAAGTTCAGTAGAAATGATTATTTTACCTGTTAATAAAAATTCTTTAATAAACATGTAGTTTTTTTTTACACTTGTGTACATGTCTGTACTAAATTTGTAACACTATCCTACATTTTTTAGAAGGTACCATAATGTTCTGCGATTTCGCTTTTTCGTAACCACCTAAACTTGGTCGGGTTACCTCGGTCTTTCACTTCCTAATGACTTTAATCGTATTATCTCATTAATTATCCAATGTACTACGCTGAAATTTTACTGATATACAACTGAACTGAACAACTAATTATTGACATAACATTCAGTTCATTTATCCAATCCAGTGGCCAAATAACACCGCGCGCATCAAGACCGTGCTCGTGAAGAACTGAATATCATCATAACTTGTTAAATACTTACAGGATACTAATGAAACTTCACATACATTTGAAGGCATTTACAAGCTTTAAAATAACGTTTAAAGTAAGTCTTTAGACCTCTTATTGAGAGTGCTGGAACCAATTGAAGTGTTTTTCTATTTAATGAAATAATCCTTAAACTATGCATTATTTTGGTTTTTTTATTGCAGAACAAATTTAAACTAATTCCTAAGAAGTCATGTACAAAATATGATAAGAATCCGCTTAACCGTTTCAAAGATCTAGCAAAACCAAAAACGTTACCCCAGCAAAATCTCGAATAACTTCGCAACCGATGAAAGAACAAATACAAAATAAGGCACAACATTTACTTCATCTAGACAACTAATTTTATAGCTAGTATTTATTTAAATATTCCCATTAGAAAGAAAAAGGTCTGGCTGGGATAACGTTACGCCAGCAGGAATTGTTTTTGTGAAATAATTAAAAAACTATAAGCGCAACAAATTTAAAAATGTGCGCAACAATTACAGAAGCCGCAAAACTAATTATCTATGAGATTCAAATTACCATTTTCGACAACATCTGGCTGGGGTAACGCACACAAGTTTATTCTAGTTTTTTTTTCCTAATCCTACTGAACGGTGTAAGTAATCAATACTTACGTTATTTATTTAAATTCTAAGAATTGTTTTTTTCTTTCAAATAAAAAGAGGTTTTAATGAGAAAAATATAATAAAGGTATAATTTATACTTAAGTTGTCTTCCTTGCTCGTGTCTATGCGTAGGTATTCTCTGAATCTGTCCACTGAAGGAAGCTCTAAGTATAGCTGGTATTTGTTCCGTAGTGGTCCAGCATTGCAGCCCGTAACCAATAATATGGTACACAACCAAATTAATAAATTCATCGTTTTGACCTGAAATTAGGAATATGAAAACCAAACTACCCTCCTTCTACTAATAGTTGGTACAGATTTTGTGTAGATGGCTTGGCCATCAGACTTCCACAAATGTTTGATAAGTTAATGGCATGTAAAAGGAGATAAACGCTAAATTTATCAGTATCATCTGTTTAGCTGTTTCTCAACTATGTTAAGGTCGGCTTCCAGTCAAACCGGACGCAACCGAAAACCAGTATTTTACGTGGAGCAACTGCGTATTCAACCAGCCTCCACAACCCAGGGACTGGGTAATACGACACCCCTTGGTAAGACTGAATGTCGGACTTTCAGGCTTCTGACGATCCTTAACTGGACTGGATTGTATTTTCCCAGCTCTGCTCAGGTGGAGCCTGGATCTACTGGCTGATCACCTCGTTAAGGTTTTTCGGGCCTGCCTGACCCACCGCTACATCCCCTTGAACTGGCGGGAAGTAAAAATAATCTTCAACGTGAAGAAATCCTCGGAACAGTGAGGTCGCTCCACGAAACCTGTGAAGCTCCCAGGAAGCTTCTGTTCTTTTGGGCGGAGCTAGGCTGGCTTTATTAGCCAGTATCCCCACGCACAACGAACCGAATGGGAGTCTACGTGTGGAAAAGGGAGTCCCTTCATCATCATCATCATCAAGGCTAAACAGATTGATATTATTTACCTAGGCCAAGTACGGCTTAATTTTTTTCCAGACACCAAGCCGAAATTGCTTACGTAGGTATACGTACTCCAAATTTATAAATTAAAACAATTGTATTACTTATGATATGCCATACCTACCAACCGGCACTTAATTAAAAAACAAAAGTAGGTATATAAACAAAGCACCTCTAAAAATTACCTCTAAATATAATTTATTTGCTTAACAATCCTTTATCATAATTGAAACGTTGCTGTGCACTTTTTTTTGAATGAATTCACTTATATGTAACTTTTTATTGTAGGTCTAAAATCAATGACATTTGTTTCACGTTATAATATTAAATTTATCACGTCTTTGTCTTTACACTGAGAACTGAATATCAACTGAAGATAATCTTACAATGAAATTTAATATAGGTAC
Organism: Antitype chi; assembly: GCA_947359405.1. Taxonomy (NCBI): domain Eukaryota; kingdom Metazoa; phylum Arthropoda; class Insecta; order Lepidoptera; family Noctuidae; genus Antitype; species Antitype chi. The sequence goes on from OX375816.1 coordinate 11,170,075, forward strand.
AACAATTACCATAATAATTAAAACCCGAGAACCTTGATTTTTTATAGTAGGTACTTAGGTAAGTATTTTATATATTTTTCTTTATTCTTGAGATAGTAATCAAGAGCGGATTACGGAATTATCATTAAGGAGGTAGGTAGCTACTAAGGTAGAACGATTATAATTATACCTATTTTTTATATTACCTATTGCAATGGAGCACCATTAAAGCTCCCGCGAACAGGCGCGACGCGAGTTTTGTGGAACAGTTTTATGAGAACTTCATGGAATTTGTGCTACCAGTAGGTATAACGTCGTACCGCACCGTCCGTCGCGTCGTGTCGCGCATGACTGCGGGAGCGTTTCGACTTTTCGAGTTTTTTATTAGAGATGGGTCGACTATGACTTTGGCTGACTAGTCGGCCAAGCCGATCATTGATTTCGGTTGAGTTCGGGTGACATCGGCTATGTTCAAAATGGCAAACCTACTTATCGGGGTACTAGGTTAGTATACTTTGCTTATTTTCACAGTATTAAGTCTTATGGCGTTCTGCTGTGGGGTCGCCAGCTGACGTAGATTCAATTTTCATTTCACAAAATAGGGCAATCCGTGCAATCTATAAAATGAGGCCTCGCGAGTCTCTTAGAAACAAATTCAACGAAATTAATAGGTATACTAACTCTGCCTTCTCTGTATATCCTAGAAAATATCTTGTATGTTCGCAAAAACTTCTCTTCTTCTCTTCTCTTCGGTCTTTTCAAAAAAGTTGAGATTTCCATAATCTAATTACACGTAGTAAAGATGAAATTGTGATTCCAAAATTTAGATTAACTAAAACTAGCAAGTCGTTTCTACTAAACGGTATACCTACGCTTTTTTAACAAGTTGCCAAAGTCGGTTACAGAACTAAGCGATGAAAAGTTTAAAACTCACATCAAACGTGTCCTTATCAAAAAAGTATAAATATAAGATAAAAGACTAGCTACGTTGAAGACGGAAGTTTGGCATTAATTCCTTCTGCACATGTGGCTTCCCTGGTACCTACCTCATTAACAGCATAACTATGTGAAAGTCTATTAACCGCTCCCAAATTACAATGTTAATTTTTATTCTTTTTATTTTTTACAATGTCTGACATATTCTCGTCAATAATTGACATTATACATCAATTCTAATTTCGACTTTTTATTACTTAGTGATTTTCATGGAAATCATGTCACTTGGTTTAATTATGTTAATTTTATTTATGTAGATTCTTTTACTTGTGAATGAGAGAATGTTGTAGGCCTTTTTTTTTTTTTTTTTCAGGGTGGGAAATCATCCAATGACTTCTCCCGCTCTGGGTGGAGCAGGAGGGCGTGTCAGACTTTTACTGACTAAAACCCACCCGTGATCCCTCAGTTGCCTGTGTGCCAGGGGCGACGGTATCTCTTTCGAACAACCCGCACCCCTGGCAGGCATCGGCCCTTGCGGACCCCACCAGTCCGGCGCACCAGGACACATGGCACGCCGTGACCACCCCAGGAACCAAGTAGCACAAGGGCCCCAGACTACCCTGGCACCCTTGGCTCCCTTGGCCCCCCTGCGACGGGTCAGCGCAGTGGCCCCGCCGCCTACCACTTCTCGGCCGCAGGGGATAGGGAGAGCGGCCAACGCTATACCGACACTCCTCTTCCCCTGCAGCCCCACCGCGTCCGCCATCAAACGGTGGCGGCCCCGTCCAGGCCACGGAAGGGAAGAGCGCTACTCAAAAGTACCGGCACTCCTCCTCTGCCGCAGCCTGTAACCCTCAGCCGCGATGCCTCCCATTCGACATCGCGGCCCGCCTCAGTTGCGGTGCACCTTACCGCAACCTACTTTTTGGCCGCTACGTCGTCGGCTTGGAGACCAAAGCCCTGACGAGCGGCCCCACCTTTGGGTTCCTCTTCGCTTCACCGTGGGAGCGGACCACGGCTACTGAGCCCCCCCGCAACGACAATGCGAGAACCCACTGGGGGGGATGTTGTAAGCCTTACAGACTAAATTTGTAGACGATTTTCTATTCTTTATTTTCATTCCTCTAAGTAGGTACCTGGTACTTATTGACAGGCCTGCACTGTCCTCCCATACCTATTATCACTGTAATTTGAAAACATTGTAAAAGCCAATTATTTTTAAAAGACTAACCGTCGAGTTTCTTGCCGGCTCTTCTCCATAGGAAGCGACAAATTGGAACCGTGCTAGGTCACGGTTCCAATTTGTCGCTTCTGAGGTTTCATAAGTGCCCATGCAGGTTTATGTGAAATAAAATATTTTGATTTGATTTGATTACCAATTGTTTGCTATAGAGTTTCTTCTTTTTAGTTAGAAGTATTAATTAATTTTACTTTCTGTATTTAATTTCTGGATCTAAGTACAATTAATTAATAGACCAAACGAAGGGTTCCTATTCCTTACTATCCTAATTTCCTGATTGCACTGAAAGTATACTGTAAAACTGATTCTATGAGAATAGCTATAGCAGTATAAATTTCAATTTCCTTTCAATCATCGTCTTTAAAATTTTTAAGCACATTAATACGAGTAAAAAATGGGCCGACAGCTCGCCGACTACAAATATGGCAGACTCGTCGGTTTTACCGATTAGTCGGCGACTAGTCCGCACATCACTATTTTTAATTTAAATTAGTAACTCTCGTGCAAAATTCCAACTTTAGATTAGTAAGTAGGTAGGTAGATTACTAAGTAGGTCGTACTAGGTACGACGCTGGTACAAGGGGTTCTTGGCTAAATGATAACAGTCACAGGGGTCGATCGAAGGTTATGCTACGCTTGCTGAGGTCGGTTCGTGGATGGCGTCACCATCCTAATACATATCGAGACCATTCCGTGACTCGGAAAGCGCGTTAAGGACGCTATCACATGTTTCTACAAATTCCGCTGGTTTTCTGGTACCAATTACATGCAGAGGAATCACAACTGCGAAGCGATTAAGGTCTTAAATTAAAGATAATATAGTCATCTCCACAATAACACCGTAAAAATTGCATAGCCCCTTATAGAATTTTCACACAATTACATTTTCACCACCACAATAATCACAGAAAATGACAAAAAAGGGGTCTGAATAGGAACCATTATAAACTGCACATTTGAACTCCAAAATAATAAGAAATTGTGGCTTATACAGGAAAAGTTTTTATCAGTGCGCAAACTGTAACCATGAATTCAGCATATCATTCTCTAGAAAAAATCCGCGCAGAAATTTTTCGTCGGATAAAAAAAAACAGCTGTTCCATACATTTTGACCGCGTAAGTATTGCACTTTTTTTTATGAAACAGCAGTTTTTTTTTTGTAAAACCGCGCCGACTAAAATTTCTGCGCCCCCAGCGCAGAAATTTTAGTCGGCGTCTAGAATGATATGCTGAATTCATGGTTACAGTTTGCGCGTCGATGTAAGTAAAATAACTGCCACCAACTCTATCAGACTGGTGGCAAATCGAGCTTGTTTTAAACACCTATACCTGTATACCTACGAGGCTACGAGGTGGTCTTCGGCGGCGGCTTCTGAGCCTATCGTCTTTCGGTCAATTGCCGGCTCGCGGATCGTAGTTTTTCTTAAGTACTTGGTTTTCTTTTCTTGTTGTTGTTGTTGTTTGTTGTTGTTGTTGTTGTTGTGTGTGTTGTTTTGGCAAATAAATTACTTACTTACTTACTTACGTTTAATAAAAAGGGGTATTTAAATAAAAAACCAAAAAAAAGCTTTACCTATTATTTCTAAATAAGAACTACATTCATGCAATCAATCTTTAATAGGCGAATCATTTTTCTCGTCACCGAATTCTTCAAGCGACAGTATGTTTGCTTGTCCTTCTAAGGGCACATCTTTGTAGCCCTCGACCTCGTCTATGGCGGAGTAAACTGCTTTCTTTTCGATCTTCGCAAGAATCTTCCTGTCGTGAAATGAGTGGTTGTGAAGGTTCGCCCTGATGACAAAGAGAGCTGATAGAATGCTAGCTTTTGCGAGCGGCTTCGCCTGCGAGGAGGTTGGAAGTTATGCCACGGGAATGTACAACCCGGGATAAAAGTAAGTATGTGTGTTAATCCAGGTTATAAACTATGTATGTGCTGTTTTAGCGTGATTGAGTAACAAACAGCCAAACTTTCACGTTTATATTATTAGTAGGTTATAGAAGGCTAGTAGTATAAGTAGTCTAAGGCCCCCTTGCACAACAAAATAATGACGACATGCGTTTAGAATAGAATATCTCATTTATTTCTGAATAGGTTTCTGGGTAGGTTGTAAAAGGTTGTCTGCAGAAGTCGACCTTATGTAGTGCAGGCTGGCAATAAAGTTGCATTTGAACAGTCAAGCAGAGTTAGAATGGAAAATAAAAGCAATTAAACTGGCACAAGAAAGGAGTTTCAGGTCAAAAGGGTTATGGATTGATTGATTGAGAGGGGTTAACAAGAAACTTAGGTTAAAAGGTCGTTTCGAACGGGGATCGAACCCGCGATATGTTGCACTAGGTCAACAGGTAATCATTCATTTACTGGCATCACAAAATTATACTGACTTTAATAATATTAAGTTACACATTCCACTCACCTATTGAGTACGACATTCCCTTTAGTAACCAAGAAAGCTGAACACTTATTGTTTCTGTAGTCGACACAGCGCCACCTCCGCAATCCTGCGCGGGAAGTCGTTGAATGCAGGTTGTATATGTATCTGTTTAATATCACTTGCAACGAGCCTCGTATTGACACCGTAAATTGTACGTTTGATGATGAAGCTGGGAACAAATTAAATAATAAATATGTGTAACAAGAATAGCAACATTTCCATTTCATTCTCTCTCTAAGGGTGAATTTCACCAATGAAACTGAATGCGTTTAGCATAATATCTAAACCGTTTTCAAGAACTGTGAGCTTATCACTAGGAAGTGGTGTAGGACGGGGTTTTTTGGGGGACTGTCTTATGTAATTTTGACGTTCAGAAAGAACTGACACTCAGCCTAGTTTGAATAAATGACTTTTGATTTTTTCAGTGTCATAATTGTTGTGGAATATTGACACTGACAACCCTTGGATGAGGTAGTGCTGATTGCACTTGGTTTTATTGGTGAAATCCGCACTAAGCATAACAACTAATGACTACTATTGTGTAATTTATTTTGGGTTATTACTCATATCCCAGGATGCGCTTTGTCATCATCATAAAATTATTCTCATTCTTGAAATAAAGGCTGTATAAAATGAGCCTCAACGAACAACTATAAATATTATATTCAGAGCGTATCTTGGGCCCAAAACGTGCTTCACTTCATTTGCGCTACCTAGCGACTCCAATTATTTCACCATTTACCAAAAACAACGAAATAATTCGAGTCAAGTAAAAAAAAACCTTACTTTTATCTTTATTAATATCCTGAGTAACGTTATCTTTAGAGTCAACTATATGGAAGTCCATGTCATCGTTGTGGTCTTGAGCGCCAGATTCGTCCATTAGATCACTGAAGTTGTGATGAGGATCATCTTGGTGCGTACTGGCTGGCGCGTTCACGCTCACAGAGTTTATAGAAGAGATTGATGGTAGCTTACTTGGCCTGTTTAAAAATATATATTGTTAGAAAAAATTTATATGACTGCTTACATTGACGAAGTAAATTAAGTCTGTAAAATTTCTTCTTGCCATGTAAACTTACGTAGCATGGTCCTGTTTTATTAAAACCTTTCTTGCTGATGTAGGTAAATTAACCTGAAAAAATAAATACTATATTACTACTTGAGGGAAAAAAACGTATAACACGGAAGCATGCTCATTGGTAGGGTTGCCAGGTCTTAAAACCGAAAAGCCAGAGAGACCACCTAGTTTAGCCAAACATTTAGGTAAAATGGCCTGACAACCTTAATTTTTAGTCTTAGTGTGACACGATTTTTTTTTTTAAAGTAATACAGTGCTTCTTTTATCATTTACCTTAGTATCTTCTTAATTCTAATGAAACAACAATAAAATTGAACGAATCAGTCTTCTTCATTTTTACAAATTCATATTTAAAAAAAAAATACAAATTTATCAAACCTAATAAAAACTGGACAGGTTGGATACCATCTAATTTGGCCGCACACACAACCAAAAAGCCTGACTGTGTCTGGCTTTAGCCCGACTCCTGGAAACTCTATGTACTCATTAGTCTCATTTTTTATTACTTAGTGTTATATTGCTGTGTAGTGTTGTTGTGTTATATAGTTTTTGTCAAACTCTTGTGTACAATATTGTTAATGATGTTTTTATTTTATTTTTTTATTGAAATGAGTGGCTCGCCATCAACAGATAAACCCTGAGAGGTTTTCGTTGTGTGGCTTAAATCACTTAAGTTATACTTGAAGTGTTTTGGAAATAAATAAATAAAAAAATAAAAATTTCTTTAAACAAAGGTTCGTCAATTGATCAATGAACATGACATGCGTGGGGTGGAGCCGGTTGTAACAATTATACTGTGGCCTTAGTTCCGCTATTATTTCAATAATTCTTCTTAAAGAAACTTAGTCTTTGGAGTTTTGTTTTTCCCTTGATATAAATAGTTGGGGTACCTGTGATCCCATCTTGTCTGTAGAAGGCATACTCATTCTCTTTATTCCACTGACATGGCATATTTCACTCTCATCCGACTGTGGCATGATTCCAGGTACTCTGACTGATAAACTTTGTTGCGGTGTACCCTGCAACAGGTAGATTTAAGGAGATTATCAGGCATAAATGTTCAGATAAATAGAATATAACGTTATAAATATATAAATAAGTATTTTACAGACTATAGGAATATGACTGTATTGATGACTATCCTAATTAAAAAATAGCCAATGTACCTATCACTTTTAAACATCAATTAACCAAATTTACCAGTTAGATCAACTTTAGGATAAAAGATAATTTATTTCCCATAAAAACCAATTAAAATGCTGTCTTATTTTAACCTTTTTTTTTGTAATAGTAATAATTACCAGATTAAATTGTTCTGCTTGCTAGATTCAATTATGCAGATAAGTAATACTTACTATATTCTCAAGTCCTCTGATGTGTAGTGACTTAGCTGTTTCTGCAAAGGATGAAAGGCAATCAGCTGGTACTACTACTTCACCTGTATAAATGTATTCTAGTAGCAAACACAGTGTGCGATGCGCAACATTCTGAAAAACATTATATAGCACTCTTATTATTCCAGACTATGTACCATAATAATTATGACTTGTTTAGACCATTTTTACACAGAAAAGTGTGAGTTTAGGTTACACATGCTATAACATAGTATATGATATGGGAGACTTCACTAGGTCATTATTATGGTGTTGAGCATCCTCGCTATGCTTGGGTGAATTTCACACTGTAATAATGGACTACTTATGTCTCACATATTGTAATGTACTAGAGCTGCACTTGATTGCAAACCACACACATAATGACAAGTTTAAAGAAAATTCTATATCATCCAGAATATTAATAAAAATCACCTTCTGCCACTTACATTTAGGAATATAACTGGATGTTGACAAGGAGCGGAAGTGATAAGGTCCTTTAGGTAAGGGCTGGCCAGTGCCACTAATACTTGGTGAACTTTCACAAAGTGCCCATCAGCTGCTATGGTCATGTCTACAAACTCTCCATTCTGGAATAGGTATATATGAAAACAAATGAACACAAGTGACAATACGGGTGTATACTGTATGCTTTAGATTACTATAGGGGCTACATAAAATAACAAAATGTTGTTATAAGTTGACTAATATTGTGGTACTGAGAGATCAAGCTACAGCAAACTTAACATCTTCGTATTACATTAAAACGTTAAAATGTAAGTTTAGATACATAAATAGTCTATTTTACCTGTTGCAAAGCACTAAATCCACTGCAAATGCTGGATTTGTAAGAATCCCAGGACAGCGAGAACTGTGACTGCACCATCTTATGTGGAGTAACAATGCCCACGATACTTAATACTAATACGAAATTAACCACGCAAGTTAATTATTAAACAAGTTTTTGATAATTGTTTTTAATCAAAACAAACGCGTTCGCTGAGGAATTCACATCACAACCGCACAGATGAAAAATAAATAAAACAACTGTCACTGTCAGTTAGTCAGGTCATAACGGGTAACGGGTCGTAATTAGTGTGAATGTTGCCATTTTCCTATTTTGAAGTTTCAGACACACACAGTCCATAAAATTGCTACTTAGAAGGCGTTAGTAGGGTTGAACAGCAGGCTTAGCATGACGCTTTCTATTTCTACTCTACTGTTGAATAGAAATCGCTTGTCTACATTTCCCGGTGAAAAACTGTCAACTGTCTATACGGAAAAGTCATTTTTGTCTACTCTTTCGAAGACAAAACGCTTTTCTACAATTTTTTAACTAATTTGTTAGCAAACACGAAAAGGAACGTCCGCTTATCCGCTTGTGGTATATAATGTTCCTTGAGTAACGTATTCATTTACTATTTCCTATATTCATTTACTATTTCCTATTTCCAGGGTCGTCGTAGCCACCGCTGTATCATTGATACAGGATAAAGAGAAACAAAAATTTGTAAAATGTTATCCACAACCTAAAATTCTAATTGATAGAAGGGTGTAAGGCCCGCGGGTGTATTCCTCAGAAATTGTCGAAATATGGCTTAAAAATGAGTTGGGGGTAATTTTTATCTATAAAAACCATAACGTCATTTAGAACGAATCGGGTAAAATTACAAATTCAGTTTATTTGTATCAGAGAAAACTCCATATAATTATGGTCACAAAATAAAAACAACATAGAAATCATAAATATCAAAAAATCATAAAGAATACAAAAAATAATATTAATAGTATACATGTACGTATAACTATGTTAGTATTGTTAGTACCTATATCTAACTGATGCCTATGGCTGTCCTTATTCAATGATTTTGGGAAGGATAGTCAAAACGGGCAGCAATAACATTTAGGATGCTGTTGCTGCTGGTTCGTAAAATAGGGGCCCAATTTTTTTGATACACCATTTACTCGCAACACATTCACTTGCAGGATCCATAGAATATACATACCATAGTACAGACGCCAGCACATCAAGCTCCCCCAAACTGTCAAATTTTCCCAATTGAACATGAACCCTACGTACAAGTAATAAAGTGAAAATTTATCAAAGAGGTTTGACAGATTGGTGTAGCTTGATGTGCTGGCGTCTATACCTACTACTATAGGCTGTATAAAAATCTAATCTGTGATCATAATAATAAAAAAAAATATGATCGCACTAAAGCTAGACAAATCATACAAAGCGTAGTTATAAAAATTGTCATGTGAGTCACGATGTGATGGGTACCTAACGTTATCAAAACACAATTTACTTACGATCAAAAAAAAAAATTTTTTATTATTTTGATTGGCGACTGTTGGCTGTGTAGTTATCTATATAGAATATGAGTTCAGAATATCTGTTTGTACACACCTAGCTTTTATCCCTAATTTTTTCTCGCCCTCGAATGAATGCTGCTGGGGAGTTCGTTGCGCCACTTCTTCTTCCCAGTTAAGGGCCTATCCATAAATTACGTCACACAAATTTTATTATTTTTTGACTCCCCCCCCCCCCGTCCTAGTCACAGGTGGTTGCACTTGTAAAAACCCCTCCCCATTGTGTGACGTCACATAGTTTTCAATTTTATATTTAGAAGTAAGAGTAGGTAAGTAGAGTTTTACGGCCTTATTCATAAAAAGTTATCGAACATTTAAACAGTTGCTAAAGTCTGGTTTTCAAAGAGAAACCAGACTTTAGCAACTGTCTATGTGTGTCTGTGTCTTTAGCAGCTGTGTGTGTGTGTAGGCCGTTAGTATTTTAGGTTTTAACATGTGACATCATAAAACTTTTGACCCCCCTGGCCCTTGTCACACAATGTCACATTTCGTTGAACCCCCTCCCCCCCTTAACGTGTGACGTAATTTATGGATGGCTCCTAAAGCACTAGGAAGTGGTGAAGGGCGGGCGTTTTGTGGGGACTGTCTTACGTAATTATTTTACGTTCAAAAAGAGCTGACTCTCAGCCTAGTTTGAATGAATGACTTTTGATTTGATTTGAATGATCGAGTTCCTGCGAAAACACATTCGCTCGTTTACCAAAATGCGGGCCAGTGGCCCTAATGTTAGTTTCTGTTAACCATCTCGATCAAAAATTTTATTTCACACAAACCTACCCTAACCTTAGGGAACGTCAGAAGATAGGTACATGGAGAAAAGCCAGCTAGGAACTCCCCATTCACAAGAAACATTATGCATCCTCCATGTATTATTTAACGCTACATATTAAAAAAAAACACGGCGTGGTGCCGGACGTAAAAGAATAGCACCATCCCATTACTTCCCATGTGTGTCGTAGAAGGCGACTAAGGGACTTCTAGAGAATGGGCAGCAGCATTCTCTATGCATTTGTCCACCATACTGCGATCGCAAACCCGCCTGCCAAGCGTGGCGATTATGGCAAATCCCCCCTTTTAGGGGAGGCTTATGTCCAGCAGCGGACGTCTTTCGGCTGATATGATGATGATGAACTATCTCGATCTAACGCATTGACCGCGTTCGGCGCTCCGATTGGCCCTGGATTGGTGAAGGGCCAATTGGAGCGCCGAACACGGTCGTTGCTAAAGTCTGGTTTTCAAAGAGAAACCAGACTTTAGCAACTGTTTAGATGTTCGATAACTTTTATGAATAAGGGCGTTAGTGTTCTACTATTCGTGTTTCAAATAATGCGAATGGTTTATAATACCTGAGACAGTTTTACAGATACAAGGAATCTTCATTCAGTGGCTCTTTCCAAATTCTTGAAATAAAACATGTAAGTAATAGTAAAATATAGCATCTTTATTGTAAACTAGTTGACCCGACAGACGTTGTCCTGTCTTACTATGAATATTGAAATCGCAACTTTCTTTCATAAGAACCTTCTCCTGACAATAACAAACACAACAAAAAAGAATCTGCAAAATTGGTCCAGCCGTTTACGTGTGATGCCGTGACCAAGGGAAAAAGGGATTCATTTTTACACGCTTTATATTAGCTCGGGTTGTATGTATGTATTTATGTAACGGAATCTTTGAGCGCGATTTTGACCCACTTTAAACGGTCAGATTTCATTGAAACTTTGTAAACTTGTCGAGGACCGATGACAATTTAATAATTTAAAAAAAAATGAGAAAAAAAAACACGTTTTGTAGTTAGCAGAACTACAAAATAGAAAATAAATAATAGTTTAAAAAACTAAAAAACACGCTTTAAAAACCAAACTAAAAAAGGAGAAAATAATTTAATTCAATTAAAAAGCGTGGGGTGCTTGACATTAATTGATTATAAAAATACCTCAAAAAGCACCCCACGCTTTTTAATTGAATTAAATTATTTTCTCCTTTTTTAGTTTGGTTTTTCAAGCGTGTTTTTTAGTTTTTTAAACTATTATTATATATATGATATATACAGCGTGTAGTCGAATTTCTGACCCTCGGAATAATCCACATTATTCTGAGAGCCAGAAATTCGAAGGTATGTGAAATCTACCAATGCGATCTGGGCGCGCGTGGTGGTTTCGGCCTAATGCCTCTCATAAAGAGGAGGTCACTATAGGCTGATTACGTTCACGTATTCTAAGTAGGTATTTTTGAATGATCTCTCGTATTGGGTGGTAGCGACTAGTAGCGAGGCTGACTGCCCAGAGTGCGTCATACTCGTAAATGACAATATTGACGGTGGTGATGGACAAGGTGTTGTTTAGGTAGTCCTTTTTCTTTTCCTAACTTTAGGTTTTACTGTAACTCTGTCTTCAGCTTGCGATATTGAAGTAAATATTTTCTTCGATTTAAACTTCCTCAGTATTTTGGTGTCGTGGTTGGAGTGACTGTGGTCTTCCGATCTGTAAGTGATAATGAAGTACATATATGAATTGTTTCTATCCTGTTTAGTACCTTGAGAATAAGACACGTGCACACCACTGGCAGACTAAGGAGGCGGCAGAACTTGAGAATTAGGTACTTTTTAATCAAATTCAAAAAAAGGCCAACATATTATTATGTTTAGTAAGAAGCAGTTGGAGGCTCCTTACACTTGCAAAATATAAAGGAAGGGAGCTAAAATTATTTTCATATTTATGTAGGTACTACATGATATACTATATACCTACTCTTTCCTTATTCCTCTTTTTTGTAACATACTGTGTTAGGATTTCGCATTGGCAAAAATTGACGAATTTCCATACAAACTTTCATCCCGATTTAACCACTTTTGGAGATGCAATTAAAGAAGTCATTGCATTTATGAATTTTAGATTTTATTATGTAGATTACCTGTTGATGATATCTTCACTGTCCGTATCAATAAAAGCCGGACAACGCAGTTTTCTGTACTCTACGCATCGCCACCGTCGCTTGCGACCTTCACATGAATGATGATGGACGTAGTACATGAACCGGTTCAATAATAATTGCAAGGAACCACGATTAGAAAGTGAGTAATGTTGTCGTTTGTCTGTAACAAATATTGCTATTTCATTATCTAAAATGCAAATTAAATGACCTCACAGATGCAATAATGCATGTGACAATTATTCAAGTGGGTACGAAAACTTTGCATTCGACAATTCACCTCAATTTTTTGCTCTGAAAGGTATCAGGGTTTCACAGTGGCGTAACTATACCGTTCGAGGCCCGTGGCAAATTCATCGGATGCCCCCCCCCCCCCCCTCCAATATAAAGAAGCAGAACCAACAAAAAGAGTATTTTTATTTTATAAGACTGATTTATACACTTTTACTTGAAAGAGTTTAATAATAAATGTTGGGAGTTGGGATTCTCCTCTGACCGGGGGCCCCTTCCGGCTGGGGGCCCGTGGCATTTTGCAGACTTGCCACCCTGTAGTGACGCCACTGGGGTTACAAAATGGATGTAAATATACCTACATATAATCAGCGTATTTATAATGTTCCCACTGCTGCCTCCTCTCTGAGAAGGAGCGACCTGTAATCTACCACGCGGGCCTAGTGCGGGTTGGTAGATGACACATGTCTTCGAATTTTTGGTTCTAAGATATGCCGGTTTTCTCACGATGTTACCCTTCGCCGTTTTGAGAGCAGTGGTGATGTAATTATTTACACAATGTAAAGCGCCTGCCTGGGATCGAACCCACGGCCTACGGCACGGTAAGTGGGGGCCGTTGCCACGAGGCCACCACTTCTCTAAACTACAGTGGGGGCCGTTACCACGGGGCCACCACTTCTCTAAACTACAGTGGGGGCCGTTACCACGGGGCCACCACTTCTCTAAACTACAGTGGGGGCCGTTACCACGGGGCCACCACTTCTCTAAACTACAGTGGGGGCCGTTACCACGGGGCCACCACTTCTCTAAACTACAGTGGGGGCCGTTACCACGGGGCCACCACTTCTCTAAACTACAGTGGGGGCCGTTACCACGGGGCCACCACTTCTCTAAACTACAGTGGGGGCCGTTACCATGAGGCCACCACTTCTCTAAACTACAGTGGGGGCCGTTACCACGGGGCCACCACTTCTCTAAACTACAGTGGGGGCCGTTACCACGGGGCCACCACTTCTCTAAACTACAACAACACTGACAAATGGATGAACTAAAATTGGAAAACATAACTTTCTATCGGCTAAATTACGTACTTAAGATATGTACCTACATACCTCTATCGCTTATGCGGGGTGCTATCGCGTTATCAGTGTAATTTGCATTTGGAGGAATTTCTTTCATATCCCTATTCGACGTTGTGTTTTGCCAATTTTGATCAGTCTTTATCAAAGTTTTACTTTGATTTTCTTCCCTTTCACCTAGTGGACTATCTGGAAGTTCATAATCAGACAGAGGTGGAAAAGGGTCTTGTTCAAAGTTATTTTGAAATTCTACCACATCTGCATCAGTTAGGACTGGGTAATTCAATATATCATTTTCGAGAGGAATAATAGGCTGTGTCTGAAGCTGTGTGATGTCATTTTGATTAGGTATAACTTCCACATTAAAATTGTCACTGTTAATTGTAATATGTGCTGCAAAATTATTTTCAGGTGGTGGCATTGGTTCTGCAATTCTGGAAACATAAATAACGGAATGTAGGTATGGATACTATCACACATTACCTACATTGTTGAGTTCAATATTATGTTGAACCAAAAATAAATAGTGTAAAAACTGTAACTCCACTATGGAAAAATAAAAGAGATCTAAAAAAAACGAAACAAAATAATATTTCAGACAGAAATCAAGACATAGGTACAAAAATGGTCTGGGTATATCTGTGGACATATAGCCCATGTAACCCATTTTTACGAATCTATTGATACCTCATTCATCAAAATCGATTCAGTAGGTTAGGGGCTATGGTGGAACACACATAAATATAAACATATACATAGACTGCTAAAATCATAACCTTTCCTTTCGGCTTTGCTGTATTTGGGTATAAAAGTTAATTTACCAGGCATAAAAAAACCTAACTTTATTTGTATTGTCATCTACATGACTAGTCAAGTCAATAGCCAAGTATAAATAAAGAACCACTGTTATTAATACAGAAATGACATGTATGTATTTACATTATACATACATACTAAAGATAACACATTAAACTTTTTAAAAGCAAGGCTTGCTTGGCTCTTCGCATGTCAAGTGCACACCATGTGTTCCGATAACAATAGAATTTCTATTGTGTCTGCTAATTAGACGTGCAATGGGTTAAGGGTATAATGGTACCTTTCAACTGACTCCTCCAGTCTTGTTGGTTGTGGCTCGGGTTCTGGTTTCTGAAATGTTAACAAATTTGTTTGCTCATCTCTCAAGTTAAGGACCTATACTATCTACCTAAAAATTTCATAAAATTTGTATAAAACATACCCTTGGGAAATGTAAATGTTCTACCCCATTAATGTACAGGGCTTTGCAGGCATCAATAAAAGCAGGTGTTGAACCTGTTGGTATCTTCACTTCTCCGGTATAAATATATTCCAATATGAAACTAAGCATTTCTTGAGTTATGTTCTAAAATTAATGAAATATTAAATTATGTGAATCACTGAGCTTTTGTCTAAATTCACTTGTTACTGATGAGTTTCTTGTATGTGTGTCCCATTGAGTAGACAGCCCGTCTGCTGGTATTTGAGCAGATGGGCCATCAAGCTGCCGCAGGCTGGTTGTGCGGCTGTTCAATTGGGATGACAAAGCGATGTCGCTTGGTATTGAAAAATTTCACTATGAATAAGTAGAAACACAAAGTGCACATCATTAGCGTTCTAAATGACTGTCACAACAGAAATTATGCTCTGCGGTTTTGTGCCAGTTTCTGCAGCAAGTGCCTGGCCTGATAATGCTGGGAGCATACCTGCACGGCTACTATATGAGTAATGTCAAATAGTAAAGTAAAGGTAAGGGAGGTAGTTTTAATGAGTAAAGTATTAATATCAATATGAGACCAAGTTCCTCATTGAGGTAGCCTAGTATTACTTTTACAAACAATTTCATTAATTAACTAATATTCATGGTATTCCTACTTACATTTAGAAATACAACTGGATGCTGACATGAAGCGGACTGTATCATTGCTTTAAGGTATGGACTGGCTAGAGCCACAATATTTTGATGAACTTTTACTAAGTGGCCTTCAGCAGCTATAGTCATATCAACGAATTCACCATTCTACAATTTAATGAAAATTTAAGTTAGGTCACTCATGTAGTAAAAAGGACGCCCATGTAGCAACAGGGCTGATACGTCACCGGTTAAGATTATGGCACTACAAATATAAATTTCAAACTTTAAGAACGGTTTCAAAACCATGAACACTAAAAAAAATACGAGCAGAGAGAATTTTAAAGGTATACCTGTTGAAAGCGCGAAAATCCTTTTGAAATACAATTTTTATATGACTCCCAACTAATACAAAATTGTGCTGCACTAGACATTGATATTTGTGAGGTAAACATTTTAATGGAAAAGATAGGTATTTATCGTTCATAAAAATTTACTGCAGCAAGAATAAACAGAGTTCATCAGTCTTAAAAAACAATGCACAAGTGAAGTTTGGGTTTTTGTACTTTTTGTTTGTTGTTTATTATTTTACAACTTGACAACTGTTTGACAATGACATTTTGTTGACAATCGGAAGTGTAAAAGGTTGCCCACTAATTTCCAACATGTACTACTACTGCTAGGTACATACACAATGATTTGCTTTCTTTTGATTTCAAAAAACCCCCAACCCAATTGAAAAAGGAAAAAAATAACATTTATGCATTTAGGCATGACCGTCCCCCAACGTGACAATGCTTTGATCAAAATATTAAAGGCCAATAAATGTATTTTTTTTTACTTTTTAGAGGTTTTTGTTTGTCGGGGGTTTTTTAAATTTTAAATTTAACTATTATTTCCTGGTTTTAAAAACTTAATGTCTCACTTAAATCTGTGGAATTTTACGTATGTTTCCCACAGTGAAACTTGTTACTAATTTATACTCATTCCTCGTTGCTACCATTTATCTATAATCTACTCATTGACACCTTTTCGATGAGCCCAAACACTATAGTTCTGCTGGTGGTGAGGTAGTTGGGTATCCTGGAAATTCCAGGTGATGCTGAATCATCATCTCAAGGTTACTTTGTTCGTCTATTATCATTGAAGTATTAGAATCTTGGAAGATGCTCAAATCCCTTCATCAACCAGGAAAGAGCTGATAATCTTCAAACAGCTGAACCAATTTTCTTGAATCATAGCTAAAAACACTCGCGATTAAGTCACCTTTCAGACAAAACAAAAGCAAACACTCATCAAAACACGACATATCTGCTATTTTTTTTCAAGAGTGTACTAGTATACTTAATCCTGGCTGCAGCATCAGCTCATCATGTTTCCACTATTGCATTGTGTGTAGAATCAAATAATCTGTCAAATTTATTTGACAGATTTTCAACTTTATCACACAAGCATAAAGTTCATATTCAATTTTATTGGGAAAATTTGACAGTTTGAGGTAGCTTGATGTGCTGGCGTCTGTGCATGTTCAATTGGGGAAAATTTGACAGTTTAGGGTAGCTTCATGTGCTGGCGTCTGTACTAGTGTGCTGGATATCCTGGCTACAGTATCAGACCTAGAATTCCATAATCTTGTATAGTTATATAGCATACATGGGTGTTTCAAATTTTAGGTCATGCGTATGTTTGAAAGTAAAGTAAATACACATTATGCGTCTAAGAACCCTATCGCAGCTATCAAAACAGCTGATGACCTTGAAACGGCTAAACCAATTTTTATGAAATATGTAAGAAGAACCACCGCAAGAAAATGTACATAATATTTTTTTTTAATAATAATAAAAAAACCGCACCCAAATCGGTTCACCCGTGTTCAGATACACGCGGTCGCATATCGATCCACCACGTTGATACCAAAAACCAACGGCCGTGCTAGAGCGGTGATGCCACAGACAGACACACATAGAAAGAAAGAAAGAAAATACATTTATTTAGCACAGACTAAAAAAGGCATAGCAAGGCAAGGCATAGCTAAGCTACATAGCGGTCAAACTTATAACACCCCTCTTTTTGCAGTCAGTCCACAAGTCCACAAACAGATTTTAACAGCTGATTCAACGCTAGTACTAGTTTCTTTTATTTTGCGTGAACGTGCGGAATCTCGCGTCATTGCGTGATTTCAAAATTCGCAACTAAATTAGTTGCGTGTGTACCTAGCATTACTGGCGAAGTGTGAAATGTTATGGTGAAAAATGTTCGCAGTTTTAACACAAACTGCTAACGGAGAGCTTTAAGGTTTCATCCATAGGATGCAGACCCTACAGAACCGATTCCTCCGGCAAGCCACAGGCGCCCCTTGGTTCGTTCGGAACGAGATCCTCCATCTCGATCTGAAAATCCCCACGGTCAGTCAGTTCTTGAAACGCAACTCGAAGCGTTTCTTCGATAAAGCCGAAATTCACCGCAATCCCTTGATTGTGAAGGCCGCCGCTTATGTCCCCAGTAGGATTAGCTCTGTCCGACGGCCGAGACATGTCCTAACCGACCCAGACGACCACATTACTATCCTTCAGGAAAGCAATAGCGCCACCAGTACAGTTCGCACACACCGTACAAAATCGTCCTTCCGACCTCGCCGCCGAGGTCCTCGCGCCCCGCGAAGACCCCTAGTATCGGCGCCTAACGTCGAGACCCCCGACCGACCCTTGGTCGTTGAAGCGCCAGCCCGCGCCGCAGCTGAGCCAGTAGCTTTAAATTCCCCCTGTAATAATAATAATGCCAATATTTTGATCCAGCCTGTCCCCAATAATGATAGCTGTCCCCCTATCAGTGACGCCCTGAGCCGAGGTCCGTACCCCACAGGGGGTGCCCTCAGCGTGCTTAGCATGTAAATTTTAGTTTGTAAGCCCTGGCTGGAGGCGTTAATATTAGTTTCTTAATGGCAGCCCCAGGAAAGCCCGGTTGAGCAGTCACGGCCTCTCAAAGCCAACTGCGAGATGCCCAACAAAAAAAAAAAAAGAGTTTTAAGGTGACATTGGCACTGACACTTACTGAGCCAGAGCCTACGACTTTATTTTGATTTTTTTACAAGTTTAGTTTAGTGTTTAGTTTGATCTGTGATGGCTGATTGATGGTGAATTTAGATATTTTACGTACTGTTATATTGTTGTGTTTGTTACTTTAACTTCTGATTACTTACTGCTAAGAATTGCACCTAACAAATTAGTGCGATGTTATTCGTTTTCTTTTCAATTTCATTTATCTAGTTGTTACTGTGTACTAAGACATATTCATATCTTGTTTGTTTAGTTTATTTAAAGTGCACTGTAATTGCTGATTTATTCTTTAGACTCTTAGGTCTATGTAAAATACATTGACTTAGTTAAGCGTATTTATCACCACAAAGTTTTTCCAAGATGATAGCTATGAAATCAGTTACTTCAATTACTGGTACTGTTGCAAGAAGGTTGTTACCAGTCTCATCGAATGCTGGAACATATCGGAAGTAAGTTAATTTAAAATCAGAGGCTTTTGTGCACAGAACATCATTAATTGAGTAATTCCACTTTGCCCCACCAAGCCCGCCACCCTGGTGTGGCAAAGTGAACTGCCTAAAATTTTGCAGTGGAATATGCCCCACTATTCTGATTTGATGGGGCGGATAACACTAGCATAAACACTTTGTGGATTCTGCCCCACTAGGGTTGGCAGCTCAGGATTTACGAGACATTCACCGCCTCATCTAACCCAAATGATTCACCAAAAATAGAGGGGATATGGCGCTCGGCGGCCGCTGCCGCGGCACCGCTCGCTTCGCTCGCTCGCCGTCGCGCGTTAAGGGTCACTGTTCTAACCTAACCTAACCCAAATGATTCAAAAATACATGTTAACGTTCATACACAAATCCTGAGCTGCCAACCCTAGTGGGGCAGAATCCACAAAGTGTTTATGCTAGTGTTATCCGCCCCATCAAATCAGAATAGTGGGGCATATTCCACTGCAAAATTTTAGGCAGTCCACTTTGCCACACCAGGGTGGCGGGCTTGGTGGGGCAAAGTGGAATTACCCCATTAATTTCATACCTAAAAACTTGAGTGCTTGGCAGAAAAAAATAAAGCTATTTTCTTAGGGGAAATTACAATTTTCAACATTACAACGAAAGTTACAATTAACTCCGTCCTCCTGGTTGCGATTTATGTTTAAAAAAAAAACCCAATAACATTTTGGGTATTTGTTTAAAGATGAACAGTGATTGCCCATGGTTTAAATGGAAATGATAATAATATTAATATTTAATCAAAATAAGATTATTAGTATTTTCATACTCATAGTCTTGCTTTAATGGCAAACAATGTTGAGGGTGTTATTTCCCATAAGAAAAGAGTTTATTTTTCTGGAGTTTATTTTTCTCTTTAAAATTTGGGTACTAAAAGTTCTAAACCTGAATGTTGTCCTTCTTCATCCTTCTTGTACCCTTATTATCCCAATTTTAGGGTTTATGAAGCAAATCTTTCATTCAATACATTATACAATATTCTTTTTAGAGAACTAGGTAATTATAATTATTATTATTTTCGTTACAGGTATTCAAACCCAGCTTCAGAAAATTTTGACATAGTTGTCATTGGTGGTGGTATTGTTGGTAGTGCCTCTGCTAGAGAGCTTATTTTGAGACATCCGCTGTTAAATATTGCATTAATTGATAAGGAAAATCGTTTTGCCTGCCATCAAAGTGGAAATAACAGTGGTGTGATTCATGCTGGCATTTATTATAAACCGGGAACTCTAAAGGCAAAGTTATGTGTAAAAGGCATGAATTTGGCCTATAAATATTGTGATGAAAAGAGCATAAAATATATAAAAACTGGTAAATTAATAGTGGCCACTGAAAGGCATGAAATACCTACATTGCTAGATCTTTATGACCGTGGAATACAAAATGGAGTGAAAGACATGCAATTATTTGATGGTTATCAAATTAAACAGATTGAACCTCTTTGTAAAGGATTACAAGCAATATGGTCACCCCACACTGGAGTTGTAAACTGGGCTGAGGTTACAGAATCTTATGTTCATGACTTCAAAAAATGTGGTGGAACAACCTTTCTCAATTTTGAAGTTAAGGAGTTCTTAGAATCTGACGATCCAGATTATCCTGTAATTATATCAGATGAGAAATATCAAAAGATTGCAGCTAAGTATGTCCTCACATGCTGTGGTTTACATTCAGATACAGTAGCAGTACTAACAGGATGCCCTGAAGAGCCTAAGATCATTCCTTTTAGAGGTGAATACCTATACCTAGTTCCAAATAAGAATATTTTGCCAAAAGCTAACATTTATCCTGTACCTGACCCACGGTTTCCATTTCTGGGTGTCCATATTACCCCTCGAGTAGATGGTCGAGTCATACTGGGACCGAATGCCATATTAGCCTACTGTAAAGAAGGATACAAGTAAGTAATTTCATCAATATATTGTTTGTTTATCCTGTTAAGATAATAATAATTATAACATACAAAAAAATGGAAAAACCTGTTGATGTCACATGTCAACTACATAGTATGAGAATATGCCTTGTATTTTAACAAAATTCAATCTGTGTAAATATATATACAATAGGTATCATCTTATCAATTTTATGTAATGATGGGCTAAAGGTTAATTTACATTTGGACAATCCAATACTTTTCCATAAAAAAAATAAAGTTATGTACATAAATATTATTATATTTTTAACAAACACATACAAAGTTCATCTTACAGTCCTGATAATTTGTAAATCTTTTATGTTTTCAGATATAGTGATTTCGATATGAAAGATTTAAAAGACATTTTAGCATATTCTGGTTTCCGTAAATTGGCAATGAAATATGCAGGCTTTGGTTTGAAAGAATTAACAAGATCTATATTCACATCTCTGCAAGTTAAGCAGGTACAAAGGTATATTCAAGAAATTACATCTGATGGTGTGGAGAGAGGTCCCGCTGGTGTAAGAGCACAAGCAATGACAAAAGATGGTATGAATCCTTTATCTAGAAATTAACATCAACAAACTGCACTCAGCGGCTGTAAGTGTGGCCCAAAATTAAAACGCGAATTTGCAAACGAACTAAGCAATAGCTTATGAGAATAAGTGCTATGTAGTTTTTTTAGTAAGTGGATCTGATTGAATTTTTATGCTGCAATAGATTTTCAACTGTCGGTAGTGAGCCTAATATTGAAAATCCAACACAGTTGATGCCCAGTGATAACGGCCGCGACTTACGAGTTGTAGGTCGTGCGTACGAACCCAGCGAGGCGCATTACTTTGTGTAAATAATTTCATCACCACTGCTCTCAAACGGTGAAGGAAAACATTCGTAGACATTGACATCTACCAACCCGCACTGGGCCCGCGTGGTGGATTACGGCCCACTCTCTCTCACGGAGAGGAGGCCTGTGTCCTAGCAGTGGGAACGTTATAGGCTGATTATGTAACACAGTGGATACTAGCGCGACAAAAATACACTGTTGGATTTTGAACTTCCGGCGCTAAGCAGTCTGTTGAAAATCGAATGCACGATAAAAATCACGAGGGTACAGTCAGTGTCTAAAATATCGGGACGAACAGACTGTTCAAAATGATCTAAACAACTATGATAATTATACAATAAGTCAATGACACAATTAATGTTTCAGAATGAAGACCGTACACGGCACCTCTCATTCTGACAGGAACTTTATCGAGTTGATATAAAGTTTAATTTTCATAGTTGTTAAGTATATCATTTTGAACAGTCTGTTTGTTCCGATATTATTGACGCTGACTGTACTAGGGTTTACTGCCGCTGAATGCAGGGGCGTAGGTACCTATAGAAAATGGCGCATAGGGCACGCATTACATTTGCGCCCCTTTGTAAATAATTTTCTCGGTCTACACTGAGTAAAGCTAGGTCGCATAACCTTTCTTTACCAATTATAACTTTCAATAACGAAGGTACGAATTTCAAATTGCTAAAAATCGCTTGCATTGCTGCAATTTTAAGAGAATTTCATTAGAAATGGGCAGATTGGAAATACGCTTTCACCCCCGTAGGTACTGAACATTATATTCAAGTAGCTCTTTACAATATGAACTGGTTTAATGATGTTTTTTATTTTATTTAATAGGTAATTGGCGACTTTTTGCGCCCCCCTTCGATAGGCGCTCAGAGTTCTTGCCCTGCCTGCCCCACCCTAGTTACGCCACTGGCTGAATGTATTAGCCGTCTTGAGACAAAACGTGTTCTAACTTTAATTCAAGCTCGAACCTTCCAGCCAATTTTATGAATTCGAATCTAATCTTATTCCGACTGAGATAGAGTTTTTAAGGCGCTGACAAGAGACGAATTCCCCAAAGCGTTAAAAAAATAATAGGCAAATCTATTTAGTAAGTGCCAGCGGAAAATATACGTATATAATATAGGTATTGCTGAAAACCAGGTTACCAAATCGTAAATAAAAAAAAAAAACCTGGATAATAATGAATACGAAAAGAAAATAATACAGGGTGATTGGAAGATGGGTGCAAAGCTTTAAGGCGAAGATAGTACAGACAATTTAGAACCATTTAAGCCATGGTTGTCTTAGACGAAGTCTTACCAAATATTTTTAATCAAATTTTTAAGTTTTTTTTCGGAAATTCTCAAAATTTAATGTAAACTGCATAATTATGGCCAAATTGAATGATAAATGAATTCATTTTTTATTTATTTAATTAAAGTAATGTGTAAGCAATCAAGCAAAACATGTTTTAGGCTTCTGTGTCATTAGACATTTTTTTTACAGACATTTAAAGCTCAGAAAAAATAAAAAAATTGTACAATACGTCTTTTAAACCTTATTAAAAAAAAAAAATTGGTAAGACTTCGTCTAACACAACCATGGCTTAAATGGTTCTAAATTGTCTATACTATCTTCACCTTAAAGCTTTGCACCCATCTTCCAATCACCCTGTATGTTACCTTGACCTTCAATCCAAAATATCTGTATTACCTATCAACCGCACTTCAGTGGTAAAACTTGCACTACGAATATCGCCCTTACTGGTTGCTACCAGTAAGGGCGATATTCGTAGTGCAAGTAGATACTGCAGCTTTATACTGCTTTATAAAGGCGATGTCATGTCAGTGTCGAATTGTTCATTAATTATTCGGCATTGTATCATTTTGAATGCAAAACTTGGTTATTTTTATTTTCTAGATACATACTCAACTCATTTTTGTCAAAATAAATAGTTAATTATTTAATACAGGAAAATACATGGTTTCAGTTTGCGCACTGGATAGAAACTTTTCCTGTATATTGAAAGATATAATGTCAACATCGCGCATCTCTTTCTTTTCTAAGCAGTCCGACAGTGAACGCACTTGTCTTAAGAGCGTTCATCCGACGCGGGCTGGCTACAACACATTTAAAGGAGTTTTTGTGATTATTTCATTAAATAACAAACAAAACTTTTTTTTCTTCAGCCAAGCACTAGATCTTTGGGGTAGGTATTTATATTTATTTTTAAAATTTACTTTTTAATAAAAGCATTTAATCGCACTAAGTAATGTAAATAGAAAATAATTGACGGTATATCGATTTTTATAAGTAAATACCAAAATAACAGTAAAAAAATAACATATTAACTTGATTACTTTTGTTTGTATTTAATTATATAATCAAATCGAAAAACCGCTATAAATGTGCCGTTGCCAGCCCGCGTGAAATGAACGCTCTTAATACGAATTTAACATCACATACGATCACTGTAAGGAGGATGCGCTAAGGTATAGTTACCGGCACGTAAGTTGGCAAAAGATTTTGTAGTGGGGGAAATTCGCGCATGTAAAAATGTATGAAATGGTGCCTGCGCGAACTTCCCCCACTACAAAATCTTTTGCCAACTTACGTGCCGGTAACTATAGCTCGCGAAATTAACATCACACAAGATCACTGTAAGGAGGATGCGCTAAGGTAGCCCGCGAAATTAACATCACACAAGGTCACTGTAAGGCGGATGCGCTAAGGTAGCCCGCTAAATTCAACTTTTCTAATGTTTTTTGCAAATTGCAGGTCAGTTTCAGGTTGTATGTTGATTAAAATATTATTCGCGACCGTAACAAGTACGTAGTTACAGAATTATAATAACTGAAATCATCAATACACTCTTAAATAAGTTCCTATTACCCTATTGAATGGGCTTCCCCTTTAATCCGACAGCGCGGGCTACACTGCCGCATAGAGAGAGTTTGTATGAATAAAGGTCGAAATTCAAAACCTAGCTCGGAGGTTTAAGTTCAGTTAAAGTTATAGACCTATGCTAGGTTAAAGTTAAGAGTTATTTTTGTTTATTGTTTTCAGGAAGTCTCGTAGAAGACTTTGTGTTCGATTCTCAGCCTGGATCTGGTGCAATAGGAAGCAGAGTTCTACATTGCAGGAATGCACCCTCACCAGGGGCTACCTCATCCCTTGCAATCGCGGAAATGATAGCTGACAAAATGGAAAACGAGTTCGAATTCAAAATCCAGCAAAAAACAACCTCAACAATAAACTGAATGTTAAATGAGAACAAGTGGATCAACTCAACCTCTAACTGTTTAGAGTTTGATAATATTAACTTAAATAATGAAGGCTCTTTGAAAGGTTCTGTTTAAGAATTAACTTATATATTTGTTTTACACTCAATAGGGAATATGCAAGTAATTCAAAACTATCACATTGTATTATATTGTCATTTGTGGTGCAAGTGGGCCTTACTCTGTACTTGGGTATTTTAGACATTGTTGATGTAATGCAATCTTTATAAAAAAAGCCTGGCTTACCTACCTATCAATTATCATTAAAAATCGTTGGTATAAGCATTAATTACTGTTACCTATATATAACAATTCTTTTTAGTATATAGTTGTACTCTCTTGTTGTGGTTTAAGAATTCAGAGGCATTCTCTTCTCTGAATTCTTAAACTTTCAAGAGCTCTGAGAGTATGGAAATAAGTAATCAAAATGTGATCTGAATTGTATAATTTATTTTATATTTTTTATAAAGGATGTTATTTAAACTTATGCTATTATGCTTCAATGTGGAAGACACAGAAAAATTTACATAATTAATATGTAAATGTAGATTATAATAAATTAGTAATGCAACTTTGGGTGCTAAGTTAGTCACTAAAACTATATAGTTTGACTATAACTAGTTTTCATATATTATTATGTATAGTATCTTTATTTAAGACATCAATTTAAGTTCTACATATGTATCTACAGGTAAACAGTAAACCCGAAAAGGTATGCGCTTCGGTAGTCTTTGCGTTCTCGAATTAGTACGAACGTCGCCCCACAGAGTAGCCCCGCACAGAGGCAGAGATTATAAGAAAAGAACAATTATTTAAACGGCATCCTGCCGCCATAATTGTTTAGGCTGAATTTGAAAGTGTCGGCCAAACAAAAATAATGTTATATTTGTTACTATCGGACCAAAGCAGTAGTCATTCTCTGCTAAGTTACTTCAGGTCAAAAACATTGCCACTCTTGAGTGTCCTTAAAATGAATTGATTTGGACGTGAAAACATTCGTTTGTATGAAGCTTTCTCTCTTGTTAACCTGTTACTATAGTTATTTAAAATAGGATATTGCTTCCATGGTTCTATCAGCTCTGTATTAGATTTCATCATCGCGCGTTTGTATTTCTGAAGATAGGTGATATGTGTCGAAGCGCATAGTTTTTCAGGAAGACCTTTAAATTTTGCTACTTATCGGTGCTTCTATAAAGTTAGTTACATGATTTACCTTTTTCTTTGCATAAGGCTATTTTATCCACACCGATTGGTACAGACTTGTCTTTACCGAGAACCCGCGACGTTTTGTATGTCCGCGTTTGTACACCCCACCCGTCACCGGGACGTCCGTCACCGAGAACGAGATGACGGCCCCGAAGTAGCGACACATACATTTACTATGGCCGCGTGTTCACCGGACGTCCTTCACCCGAGCGCCGTCATCCCGGCCGCCAAAGTTACGAGTTCGGCGCTATAGCTAACCTTGACCCTTGAGATGACTACTTGACACGGGCCGATGAGCCAGCAATACAAAACACGTTTGGTCTTTTCCGCACACTGGCGTTCGCCCGATATTTTTTTTTGTCTATTGACACGGTGACCCGTGGGGCGGTCACGCGGCCCTAGTAAGTGGATGTATCTCTTCTTGGGGGCGTTCATCTAGTTTCTTGGTGACGTCCCAGTGACGGCAGCGGTGGAGAAACGCCGTTACAACCTGATTTATAAATGGACAAATTCAAAATTTTAAAACCTTAGTATTTATAAAATGTTCTTGACTGTTATTCAGTAACAATTCCTTTACTGGTAATGCATATGAAATTGATTTGAAGATCGTAGGCCGTTGTCAAATGAAACACAATATTACTGACAACCACTATGTACTCTGATAGACCAAACATTGAATAAACTGAAAACAAAAAAATAAATTATGTTAATACAGCATTGTAATTTTATTTTTATCACCTTTTGCGGAATAGTACATTATTGCAAAGGCCGTGAAATAGGTACGTATATTTCCAGTCGCCCCCGCGAGGATTGCCACCGGAGGCAAATGGGAATAAAAGTTCCCAGTCGCCACCGGCGGTGACTGGGAAGTCATTGCCCCCACTTCAGTTTCGCTATACATTGCTTTGTTTCTTGTGTGTAAATAGTCAAGTAACTGCCACTAACTTGGAAGTAACGCTCGCTCGGCTCGCGAGCGTTTGGTCACAATTCTAACCTAACCTAACCTATCACCTACCTGATGATGCAGGTAATAGGTTTTCTATTTAGTAATAGCGCAAGGATGAGATTACTTCGACAGGACTCTTCGCTGACAGGGCTCATCAGGTAGGTAATAGGTTAGGTTAGAATTGTGACTAAACGCGCGCGAGCCGAGCGAGCGGTGCCGCGGCAGCGGCCGGCGAGCGCTACTTCCAAGTTTGTGGCAGTTACTAGACTATTTACACACAAGAAACAAAGCAATGTATAACGAAACTGAAGTGGGGGCAATGACTTCCCAGTCACCGCCGGTGGCGACTTTTATTCCCATTTGCCTCCGGTGGCAATCCCCGTGGGGGGCGACTGGGAATATACGGTGAAATAGGCAATTGTAGGTCGAGTCTAATACGAGACAGGCAATTGCTATTTCCACCGAGGCATATATAGTGCTTTTCTCAAAAGAATGCAGGGAAATCGAGACAGGCAATTGCCATTTCCGCCGAGGCATATATAGTGCTTTTCTCAAAAGAATGCAGGGAAGTGAAACATACTTTTTATATTATACATTTAATTTAATTAATATTAAAAATTGCTCTATGTTTTCGCCAGTAAAAAATTTCGGATTTTTGCTTTTGAATCCGGTCGATTGTCGTTTAAGAAAAGTAGTTAAATTTCCATAATATTTCAAGCTAATGCCGTTTTTAACATGAACTGTACATTTCAACATGGAATGAACTGCCCATAATGTAGATGGCTTTTTAGTTTTAGCAATCTCATTAAAATACGGCAAAAATACTGTTTCGGAGAAAATGTTCACCTTTTCTCGTCCAAATCATAAAATTTACATATACCTACTTTCATCTTTTATGTATTTTTCTTTTGACTTATCGCCTGAAGCAGGTTTTCCATTGGCAATTTGGCTTCTGATCTTAAATCTGGTGGAGTACAATCAACCTCAATTTCACTCTCTAAACCGTTGGAACTCATTGCAATTATTAAGTTTATATGTAATAAGTATGTAAATAATAAATCAAAACGAATTTTCAGCTTTGCCGCCAATTTTCTATTTATCATCTGTGCCGAAAGGCTAACACATATATATGGCTATTCAGCCACGTGAACGCAATTTGTACTAAGCCTAAAAAATACTTAATCAAAGAGTATTTAATAACCCCAGCACGTCGTTTCATACAAGATTGCTGGGCCTCAAGTCTGCTATTACAATAGTGTCAGAATGGTCTATCATTGATTTCAGATTTTGACAAGTTTGGTAATCTACTAATAAAATGGCGTCATTATGACTTTCCAATGGTCAGCCACTGACACTCCATTGAAAGAAATGGCATTTATTGGTAATCTCGTACATCATGACAAATGAATGACTGACTTAATTTACGAACTTCCTACTACTTTAGATTGCATAAAACACTAATAAATAATATGTAAAAATATATATAAATGAAATCTGCCATGAATAAATGTTCAAATTTAGTAGTTTTTCGAAAAACATTTCTACTAGCGAGTTTTATATTAATGGCAATACCAAAATGCCATTATGACACAATTCTATTACGAGACCATTGACTGACCAATGATCGACCATTATGAATTTAGCAGATTACGAACTTTTAGCAAAATGACAAATGAATGACAATGGACTTGGAATGGACGTGTTGGAATGACGAATTTATAAAAATAGCAGACTAAGGCCCCTGGAGTGTTGTAATGTTCCAAATTCAAAAAACGCTCCTGCAACGGATTTGATTTTCTTTGTCCGTAAATTCGATACTTCGCGTGTTCTTTTTTCGTAAATAATGACAATAATTATTTCCATGCATGTTTGAGAAAAACATATTTAAAAAAAAAAAACTACTGGAATAGTGCATCCAATTTGGTATGACTATAGTTAAGAAAAATGCAATTTAATCTGTGACTATAAACCATTAGTTTTTCTATTAATTTGTGGGATGATTATATTTCCACATAAAATATAAACCTAAAGTGACAAACTATTGTAATTTCTTGCCTTCAATATTATCTGTATTTACTATTAATATGTGGCTATGCCTAAGCTCCTCAACCATAATAATAAAACCAGTTTGTTACTGTCCCACTGCTGGGTAAAAGCCCTTTACGCAGAAGGCTCCTCAACCATGGGTATAGTAAAACATTAGAGGCCTAAAGCTTAGATCAAGAGCATGGCCAGCAACAACCTCCTGTATGCTTACAATATCAAATCAGCATACTTACCTGATCTGTCTGCTTTAGAAAGTGAAATAGTTAATAGTGTAGTTACTCATAGGCAGAGATCGGATATTCGGATGCATATTCACCTAAAATTGAGATGTTGGATAACATGGAATGCGCTTTTGTATCGAAAAAGTCTTAATTTAGGTAAGTAATTTGTTTATTTTTTGTTTTAACTAATACAAACCACCCTTCCTCCAGTACATACACATATTTGTATCGGGTTAAACATTAATTTTAGATTAATACACATCTGAATATTTATGCAATCCAAGAATCCTGGGGTTTTTAATAAATATTACAAATAACTTATAAAGCCGCTTCCATACTTTCATAGCTAAAAATTATCTTTAGGTAAATATGCATTTGAATATGTGATCTCTGCTCATAGATGTATAATAATAATAATCATTTACTTACTGTAAGGTTCACACTGCTTGTTATGTCTCAGGAAAAAATAAGCGGCAGATGCAAAAGAAGTTACATTTACAATGAAAGCTCTCCATTTTAACTTCACTGAATGCCTTTCTCTGTATGTAATGTTGGGCCTTCTTCGTAACTTAGAAAGCATTAGACACGTTAAGAGCATATAAAATACTGATGTTCCAATGAAAGTTTTAAAACATACTTCATGATAAGCTGTGAAAATATAGGCATTGTTAGTTCTCATACACAGTCAATTAATTTAAACAACTTATAATTTTGCAATACTTACAGTAGTTTTTGGATGACGTCCAATGTGTCAATCCTAACAGAGCTAGGTTTTCTATGATATTTAAAAATACTGCTAATTTCACTATAATAACACAGCTCTCTAGTATAACACTCCTATAATAATTCCATCTTAAATACAGTAAATAGATTCGTATAGGCGCATGTACATAAATAGCAGTCTTCCATATCGTACTTTGAGGTTCGTAATTTCCTATGGATGCTGATATTGATGGGAAGACATTGGGAACTTTGCAATGTGTACTATTAGCGCTTTCAAAATCTTTGTACATTGTTATCACAACACATGATATAAAAGCAAATAGTGGCACTGATACGGCAGAGAAGCACAACTTCGAAGGTATTTTGATGTAATACTTCTTTTCAGATTCATTGTACAGAGGTAAATACATTTATTGCAAAATATTACGAAGTTCATAGGGTCAACCGTCAAATTCGTTAATAGAAACTGATAGAAACTAATGACATGACGGTCTGACAGCTGACTGAGATGACAAATAGACAAAATGTCATTGTCAGTGGTTGTCATCATGGTTCTATGCATACACATTGCGTTCTAGGATACGATACCGTGCGAATTTTGAAATTTTTTAAGAGACACCAAAACTGCAAGAAAAACGGTTCAACCTTTCCATTTTAAAATTATGGTGTTCATTTGTGTTGAACGTGTAATGATTTAGTTTAAAAACATCTAATAAGAAAATCATAAAGCGTGTGTGGGACGAGCATGTTACGTTTCGTTATTTTATCGATAATTCATAGCAACTGCAAAATCATTGATTTACAATCAAAACCACTAGTGGTAAAGAAATCCCAAAAATATCTGTTTCTTTTACAGACAAATTGCTAATATGCTAGAATATGAAGTAATATGAAGTATGGAGAACATTCTAAATAAGGACATATTTAATGATCGCGATTTAGACAAACTTTCTCCAGATTATAATCCTCGGAATTTTGTATTACGGATGCAGATGCGAAGAACACTGGTAAGTAAACAATAAATGTTTTCGCAAGTCAATCATTAATTTCAACAATTCTAAAATACATAGGTAGCTAAGTTTGTATGTAAATTCAAACCAAATCGATGAAACCGATTTTTTCCAGGTCAAAGATACGCATAATCATGGTATTCTGAAAAACACCAGCTGGACAAGGTAACCAAGTATATATATTTTTTATCTGAACTGACATGTTATAGTGGTAATTTCCAAAGTACCTACCTACAAAAAGTTGTTCGTAGTGTAGTGGTAGCGCTTAAAGTAGGTACTTACCTACCTATTAATCCAGATCTCATTGGTGGATGGGAAAATTAATGAGGGTATCCCAGACCTTCCCTGCCGATTAATTAATTCCACCTTACCTATAGGTTTTTCTGTAACAGACTTGGGTCGCAAATTCGGAACAGGCGGGTTCTGTACTTGCGATCTTAATAATTTCACCCTAGATGGATCTTATTCGCAATCGGTCTACCAAAGCCTAACATTTCTTATTTTGGATCGACATTAGTACTACCTACCCTATCGTTCTAGAATACCTACGGGCCTAAGATATTATAGCTGGCCCTGTTATGCTATTTAATTACGGGGTTATTTACAAGTAGGTACCTATTAATAATTTTTAAGTTTCTCGAGGGCCAGAACTCATGAAAAAACAATCGTCACCGCGCACTACATGTAGGCGGCAGCCCGGTAGGTAGGTACCTATCAGGATCACCTGCACCCCAATTGCGTCACACACTATTAAATCATAATCTTTTTCATTTTGACAGTTTAACAATATTAATTGTGTTAGTTAAGTTGTTGAGCAGACACATTTTTCGAAGATATGAAGCAATGGATTAGCAACCTGTTTCAAAATGATTCAGATTATGATTGATCGTGCGTTACGCAATTGGGGTGCTGTTTGGTCGGCCTCACAATGCCAGTGGCCTGTTACACTTACAGCCAACCGCGCTCAGTTGATTTTTTGGCCACGGATATTATTAGTAAAGGAGCCGAGCGCAAGGCTGCGAGTTCGTGATGTGTGACGTACCGCTTGCCGTGTGCATCAATTATTTCTGATTCTGAACAGTGTAAATGAATTTCAAATGAGGATGGTTGTATGGGCCATCATACAACCATTTACAACTTTTCCTTATCCCTCGATGAGCCATCATTGTTGGCTCATGCATGGATCTATAGACGCTTATTAGTATTTTTGTCACTGGCCTGTGCCTTAATATTGAAACGTATGCTTGTATAATTTTAAGTTTGTAAAGCTTTCCTATAAACAAATAAAAGTCCTAAGTATTCATTATTTTAGGAAATCTATGAAAAGAACAAAAGAAAGCCAGACCATTAACAAGGAAATAGTAAAATTGCGACATGACTTCAACAATATCAATTTGAAAAATCGAGTAACGTTAAAAAGTCTTGAACCCTTAAAGATAAAATCTAATGTTTTAAATGATGAGTCTTTATTCGATAAATGTTCGAATACAAATGAAACCGAGGATAACTTCTTTATGCACGAGTTATCCGATGAATTGACTGAATTAGAAATCCGTAATGATACTGAATTTAGAGTGAATCCGAAGATTAAACCTCTAAAACACATTAAGATATTAAGAGAAACACAATACTATAGAAAACCTAAGCAAGTTACCAAAGGTTTATTGGATCTGAATAAAGATATAAACGAAAACAATGAAGATATTTTTCGAGTACAATGCAAGAAAAAAATTAGTAGCCCTCATAATTTAGAGGAAAGTAAACACGTAGAACAGCCTAGCAAACCAGTTTTACAGCAATATGTCAATCCAAATAAATTAGACGGGCCATCAAGTGATTTGGAAAACCTTTTAATAATGATGGCTATATCTTCTAATTCAAATAATGAAACACATGCAATTGATGATGAATTCGAAAACATTAACGTTGAAACTCCAAAAAGTGAAATATTCTGTTCAAATATTGAACTGAACGATGAGCCAAAAAGCTTTATAACCTCTGAGGGAATTGATAACATTTTAAGTATAACACCAATAAGAGTACAAATTGATAGTAAGGAGACGTACATCTTGAAAAAGTTTGTAAATAAATGGAAATGTTATGTAAGTAAAAGGAAAAATTACCTATCTGAACAGAGACAGGAAACTTTGAATAATTTCTTCGATAAAATAGCAAAGAAAAAAATGGATATTAATCATTATTCGGAATCTGAAAATAAATCTAAATTTCTAGTAAGGGATTATAACACATACCAGCACAGGTAAGTTTAAAAATGTCTTGACATACCTATGCAATAACTTTCATTTCACGCGAAATTCTAGGCATTTATGGTATTAATGCATACCGCATTAGTACTTAATTGAATATCGGCCACCAAGCAACATCCAACAAAAAATAGATTAAAAAAATACCAAATAAATACTTATCTACCTAGCTGAGTGCAGTGGTATAAATAAATTGCACAGAGTAAGTAAGTGCATGTCTGCCGGTTCGAATCCGCGGCCTACAATGCAAGTCGGGGCCGTTACTACTGGGCCACCACTGTGCACTGCTCCGAAAGAAAGGAAGTAGAAACAGTGAAAGAAAACATCTTGAGGAAATCGACTTGACCCAGAATCGAAAATTCAAAGATATGAAACATCCATGCCCGCGTGGAGGATAATAGCCCAGTCCCTTTCATAGAGTGGGCTCCTGTGGGATTAACTTTATGTGGATCAAAACGTGCAACTCCAGCAGCAATTCAAAGTTAAAACATTTATGGTATTGGTATTGGTATGCCAAAGTAGGCCAATAAAGCGGTAAACTTTTTTTTCCGTGGTGATATCCTCATGGATACCCTCCGTCTGGGATCAACGGAGGGTTATGTCGGACTCCTACCGACTAAAAGCCCACTGTTCCTTCTTGTACCACGTGGCGGTAGGTAACCCACGTTTGTAAATATCTAGATGTAATGTAAAAGGACGTATTCATGAATATGTTCAGTTAAACTGCCTTAGGCTGCAGACTGTGTAAAAATAGTTTACTTAGGTACCTATTTCTATCGCCTAGAATTAATATCGCCATGCTAAATATTTTAGGTACAAAATACAAAAGCACATAATAGCACTGCAAAAAGCAAAATTAGAAGAACAAAATCGTTTGATAGAAGAACTTAAGTATAATAAGATTATTGAAGCTTCCCGTCAGTCAGTGGATGATATGAGAGAAGAAGTACGTAGAACGTATTATGAAATAGATCGGCATCTAAAACCTAAGATAAAGTGCTTGACTAATGAGTTAAGGATACCCGAAATTGAAGGTTAGGCACCTTCGATTACGTATTAATGGTCATTTATAAATATTTATATCTTTCCATCAATCCTGTTTTCACTTTCAGACCCATCATTTGTATTACACTGTTTGAAAGTTCCACAGTTTTTACAAAGGATGGAAAAGAGGGCTCGAGAACGAGAAGAAAAACATGCAATAATACGTGAGCGAAGACGACAGATGGAAGAAGAACGGATCAGATTAAAACAACAGGTACCTACTGTTAACTTCATAACTCTTCTGGTTTAAACTATCATAGTAGAAAAACTTTCTAAAAGACTGTAAATATCGTTTTAGGCGGAACTAGCCAAAGCCGAAATGGATAAGGAAGAAAAGACGAAAAGAATACTAGAATTAAGAGACAAAAGAAGGAAAGAGAAAATAGAGAATATAAGAAAGAAACAGTGGGCGTCAAGATTAAGGGCGCTCATAGTTATGGCGGATTTGCATTATGAGAAAACTTTGAAGGCTAAATATGGCATACGGCCTTTGAGAATACTGATAGAAATGAAGCGAGACAACATTGAAAAAGCGAAAGCTCATTATATTTTTCAACTTAAAAATAATACATTTTTACATTGGATGTGGCATACTGAGGATATGTGGATTGAAAGAAATTATAAAGCAGATGAATTATGCCGTAAAAAATTGTTAAGGAAAGCGTTTGAAGCTTTTAAAAGGGTTGGTGTTTATAAATAAAATATATTGCTAGTATTGAATTCGTAAGCATTACGTTACGCTAGTTTGCTTTTATTTGAGTGATGGCCCAGTGGTTAAGGCCTTGCTCTCTAACACGAGGGTGTGCGTTAAAATCCGGGCAAGTAAGAAGGTGACATTTTCAATTTATTTGTAATTTCTCTTTTGGCGTAACTGTGAATTGTGAGAAAACCTCCACCCTAATTGCATAATGCACGATCGATCATAATCTGTTTCATTTTGACAGTTCAACAATAATCATTGCGTTATTTACGTTTTTGAGCAGACATTTCTCGAACACATGAAGCAATGGATTAGCAATCTGTTTCAAAATGATTCAGATTTTGGTTGATCGTGCGTTACGCAATTGGGGTGCTGGACTTTAGAAGTCTCAGGACTCAGATCTCCAATTCGGCTTGAGCAAGTGTGGTGATCTATGCTCGTGCATTGTCTGTATGAGAAAAGGTCTTTGCCAAAGGAGCTTACCCAAAAGAGGTAATCTAGTTTACTAGACGATAATGTTGTATCATCGATTCGAAAAGAACAAGAAGTAACTGCAGCTGCAGAAAGCTTTGTTTAAATGTTGAAATATATAAATGTTATAATGTCAATCTTTTTGGAATTTATCAGTATGTATGAAAAAAAATATTTTTTTCCAAATAATCTAGAATCACCATGGCTTAGTTTTGAAGAAACAGGTAGCCGACGACTACTACGATTTATACCTAACGCAGATGGCTTTTAGGATGCTCCGTGAAGGCATTAATGTGATGAAAAAGGAAAATGAGATAAAGTGGCAGAAAGCAGTTTTGTATCATAGCAGGTAGGTTTATCTTTAATTACGTATTTTTATGAGTGGATGGAGAAGTTTGTAGTCCTAAGACGACAGCCTAAATTTTTTAAATAGGTACCTACTGATTGCGTGAGTATGCGACAGTACATTCATCTCGAGAGCGCGGTAATAGAAATGTGCAGCGTGTGATGCTGAAAGGAAAAAAAAAAACACCTGAGCCCAAATCCCGTATTTTTAAGAACGTTCGCATTATAATCTCATTCTCAATCTGTCACAAAATCTTAGTTTTCCTACAGTTTTGGTGTCCGTTTCGATGGCACGCACGGCCACGGCAATAGAAAAAATTAATTGTAGGTAAATAATAGATTGAATTTGTAAAATTATAGAAAAGAAATCCTAGGTTCATATTTTAGGAGCTGTAAGACTATAACCACATGACCGCGCCATTGAAACGGTAAAAAGCAAAGCAGACGTCTGAAGTTCTTTGTAAAACCCAGATTTGAATTTGTTAAAATTAGTATATATACAACAAAAAATCCTAGGTTCATATTTCAGGAGCAATAGGTGGAAAGTTTTCTGTAAACAATAAGCCATGGTCACCCTATCCAAAAATTCAAAACGTATTTTAAGGCGTTATTTATCTAAACATACATACATACACACACACACACACATACAGGAAAAGTTTTTATCCAGTGCGCAAACTTAACCATGAATTACCTCACTACAGCTCCTGAAATATAAAGCTAGGACATTTTTTGTGTATTTTTACTAATTTTGATAAATTCAAATCTAGGTTTTACAAAAAACTTCAGGCGTCTGCGATGGTTTTTCAGAGAGATATCGGCGATATCGTGTTTTTCACCGTTTCAATGGCGCGGCCATGGGGTTGTAGTCTTACAGCTCCTAAAATATAAACCTAGGATTTTTTCTATATTTAAAAAAAAATTAAACAAATTCAATCTATAATTTACCTAAATTTCAGGTCTCTGCAACGCATAGTTTTATAGATCTCCGTGATCGCGCGGTTCTCCGCGTTTCAATGGCGCGGCCACGTTCAAACTCATAACTTTTAAACCATAACTTTGACAAATTAATGGTTTTGGGAATCAACTTCTACAAAATCTTGAGAGATTTTTTTTTAAATATCGCCTTGGCCGCGCCATTGAAACGGACACCATTTTTGTCAAGTTCTTGACATAGATTGTGGCTGAGATGAGACTGCGACTTGAATTTTAACGTTTTGTAATTACGAGAATTGATCTTCTGAAATTATCAGCAAGTTTTCTGTAGGTGTTTAAAGACGCTGAAGTATTCACCTCCGTCTATGAAACCCAACATTAGATCTTTAAACAAAAATGCTACGGAATATCGCAAGCCTTCGATAGACTATCTATACCATCAAATAAACATTGAAAAAGTGAGAAAACTACTGCGATTAAAATCTTTATCACTTAACAAAACATTTAAGTAACGCTCGTATTTTGTGTTTCCAAAGTAAGGGAAAATTTTGTCCGGTACATTACATTCGAGCCGGTGTTCCACAAGGTAGTGCACTGGGTCCTTTACCACATGAATTGTGTTGGTCATTACAGATTAACAGTGTTATTTAAATCAGAGAACCCCAGTACAATGCCGTCTATAATGTTTCAGCAATCTTGTCTTCAAAACTTTCACATGTTGGAGAACATTGCCAGCTTTAAATGCACTAAAAAGGGAACAAGAAGCCAGAAAAGCAAGATGGCGGGAGAAAGTACTTCAAGTTGTACCTGACTATACACCACCTGAAGATTAATGATGGAGTTTGCTCTTTTTTACGCGACTGCGGCAAAGCCCAATAGGAGGGTAATGTTTTTTTTAAACCTTTGCGCATTTATTCTTAATTATGTACCTACAAGTCCATCACAATAGAACAATACATTTTAGGTACATAATGCAGCTGTATTGCTACACAGGTATCAAACTTCTATAATAACTCTGAGGGATAAAAAAAATACAATGGTACTCCGGGAGTACCGACAGAAGTGAAAACTTGAACAATTACGTGTGTATTTTTTATCGTCAATACAGGATTTCACATTGGGTCCTTGGGTACTGATTGCTCTCCGTAAAAAATGATAAACGTGCGATCGACTTTAGCCATTAAAGGTAACATCACAGATTTTTACGATAAAAATACAAAGGGATAAAAGAATTAGAATTTCCTAATGAAAGAAAGGGACTTTTCCAAAAGACATCAACGCGCGACCCATCCGTGTACTCGTTCACCCAACCACCATTTTAAATGGACCCCCGCGGTGGCTCGTAATAAGATATTTTTAACCGACTTCAAAAAGGAGGAGGTTATCAATTCGTCGGAACCTTTTTTTTTTTTTTTTTTTTTTTTTTTTCTTTTTTTTTATGTATGTTCCCCGATTACTCGAAGATGGCTGGACCGATTTGGATTTAGTTTTTTTTGTTTGAAAGGGTATACTTCCCAGGTGGTCCCATGATCATCAAGTCAGGATCTGATGATGGGATCCTGGAGAAATAGAGAGAACTCTTCAAATTTTATAGGCACACGAAGCGATTTAGCTATTTTTTGGAAGAGTACTTTCTCGTAGTGGTCTCATTTCAATTTGGTGAAGATCTGATGAAGAACTTTGGAGATAGGCAACGGAACTCCTCAATAAATGATAGCAAATGGACTGGGATTGCTGAAATCTCATGTCTGTCTATTGCTTACACCACTTCATAACATAACATCACGCCGGTATGCTGTGAAGGGGTAAGCACATGTGAACCACTAAAAAGTGAAAAAAAAAAACTTTTTCCAAAAAAAAACAACCGACTTCCAAAAAAACACTACAAAGTGAAAAATAACTTTAATTTCGGAAGGCGGTGACAAAAAATTGAAATACAGCTCCAAAGACACCGACTTCCGAAATTAAAGTTATTTTTCACTTTGTAGTGTTTTTTTGGAAGTCGGTTGTTTTTTTTTGGAAAAAGTTTTTTTTTTTATAAAACTAAGTGACATGTGAATTGTATCGTCGAGCTATTAGATTATTATTTTGACGCTTTGACATTCCTATATCTATATACATATATACACAGTAAACTTATAGCTCATGGGAAGCGTGCGGTGACGATGACGCGAGTTTCACGCTTTGTGTTCATCCAAAAAGTACACATATTTATGTTACCGGCAATCTGTAATCCGGTATTCTATACAATACCT
This sequence comes from Antitype chi, assembly GCA_947359405.1. Lineage (NCBI taxonomy): Eukaryota > Metazoa > Arthropoda > Insecta > Lepidoptera > Noctuidae > Antitype > Antitype chi. The sequence continues at coordinate 11,209,348 of OX375816.1, forward strand.
AGGCAACGTATAAAATACCTAAAACGTTTAGGTAATGTAAGAAATATTTTTTCACACATTGCCGGCTGCGTAATATTGATAAATATAGACCAAAGGATAATGCTCAAAAAAAACCCAGGCCCCGGCGCAAACGGTACATATCTCAAATTCTTAGTATAAAATAGTAGTTTCATACTAAAAAAAAATATAGCCAAAAATTCGTTTTTAAACGTAATATTTTGCTAATCCTTTTTTCGTGCAAGTAATTTTTAAATAGAATTATTTAAAGAAAATATGTGGATTCCGTGACGCAGTTCCTCTTCTAGAAACATATGGTTATGACGTGCACATGCCCCCGACCAAAAGACGTGGTGAAACCCAGCTGACATGTGAAGAAGCCAATAAATCTAGGCTGGTCACCTTATGCCGCTGGGTCGTAGAGACAATCAATGGACGGTTTAAACGTGATTTTAAGATTTTTAGATACAGAGTATTTAATCGAGCATTGCCCTCAACAATGACTGACTATAAGATAGCCGCAGCGCTTATCAATGCCTTCCAAGAACCCTATGAGGACAGTCACTGAACAATTCGTTGATATTATAAATAGGAATGTGCACAAGCCAAACCTTTTGGCAGACTACGTCATTGAGCACAATTTAAACAGACATAGAGCCGCATTTGTTCGTTTGGAAGCAAATGACAAGACGTTGGAAGATTTCCCCAGACTTTCCCAAGAAGAGTTGATATTGTTTGCTGTGGGCACTTATCACTGTAAAATAGCACGCTCCTATTGCAGTGAGCACATTAAACAAACAGGTGTCTACGAAATTGAAGTATATAGACATCCGGTGCTCGTAACAATTAATGGCGAAAGCGGTGTTTTAATAAGATGCCGTATACAATCGCGGCATGTAAGGAACAGAACTTACTATACTTATATTTTGTATAGAAGAGAAACCGGTATTAATGCAATTTCAGAGCATTATTGCTCTTGTATACATGGCAAAAGAACTTTGGGTAGCTGCGCCCATATTATGAGTGTACTGTATTACTTGGGTTGGGCCAGACATCAAGATGATTTTAATCATCCCGGATACACTCTGGAAGATGTAATCATAGACTTAGAGAACCAATAATGTGTATAATAATAAAATAATTTCATTTGCCTACTCTTGTTTTTTATTAATACCCTAACATTTCACAAAATGTAGATGGCGTTCTCAAAATACATGCCTAAATGTCATTTATAGAATAAGAGTAAAGAAAGCAATAATTTCAAAAAAATCACATTTTTGAAGCTCCTTACATAAAACAACTAGCAATTTATGACATTTAAAAAAAAGATTTTGGTAATGCCCCCTACTGAATATTATGTCACATATAAATACTTAAAATCTGAGATACATTTCATTTGCGCCGGGCCTGGGTTTTTTCCCCATACATTGTGAGCATTGTCCTTTATTTACTTTATACATTGCCGGTGAACCAGCAGGTATTCTATATAATCCCTGGGAAATGTATACATTATCTAGGCAAAATATGTAACGGACAATAATATTCATAATATTTCATACATTGCCTGGACGCCTCAGGTATTCTATACATTGCCTAGGTATTGTATATAATACCTGAATTATACAGATTACCGGTAACATATACACAGTATACATATGTATAGAAAGCGTTCGGTGACGAAGATGCGAGTTCCATGATTTTTGTTCACCCAAAAAGTGCTGAACGCGCCTAAAGAAGTTTTCACTTCAAAAAAAGAAAACGGGTAGGAAAGAATAGAAGCAGATTCCTCCAGACACTCGCACAACTACACCCTAATCTTTTCCTATATTGAGTAGTACAAAATGTTTTGCCTTAAAAATAATAGAGACTATTTCTCTTGTTGCTATACGATTTTGTCTAGATCTGAATTTATACGGATTCAACGTTCCTTATTCTGAACATTAATTTATATTAATAAACTGGATGTACTTCAAATTTATTTATTAATAAGTAATCATACTTAAATTAAGTTTGTTGCACGCTAGGTATTCATGTAAGTTTATTTTGTATATTTCGCTGATTTATTAAAATTCCAGCTACACGAAAATCAAAATCAAAAGAGTAAATGCAGTGAAAATTAATCAATTTATATAAGATATAGGTCGTGATTTGTTCATAAATTACGTATACAGTGTAACATGATAAGTGGGTTCTCATGGGACCTAGGATTATTTTTTATCACTTGAAGAGGTTTTTCATTTACCCAGTTTCCCAAATATGTTTAAATTGACAGTTCTCTTAATTACAGAGGCCTCCGCCAAGACAAGTTGATATAGGTACCTACCGATTTTCATTTAAAGAGGTGTAAACGGGAAATATTTTAAAAAAAGTTCTCTAAAATTGTACAGGCTATTGAACTAAGTCCCAATTATACAGGAAAAGTTTTTATTCAGTGCGCAAACTGTAACCATGAATAGGGTATTTTACTCTCTACGAGAAAAAAATCTAAAAATATATTATTGAGATAGCTTAGGCAAAATGCAGTCGGAAAATGTTAGTTTTAGTTCATGAAACAACAAAATAAATTTTAAAATACAGTTTAAAGATTTCAGTATTTTTAATCTGTTTCTGAACACCATGAAATAGTAGCCGCCATGTTATTTCGTCATACGGCGTGTCAACTGGGCAACTTTGTACTTTTATTATTTTCGTAACCACAGTAATTTTTATTTAAATAATATTTTGCATTCAGGAACAGCAAACCAACGATAAGTAGAAAAATAACTCATTTTTAAAATTATAAACAATTGTCATATAAAATATCAGCGCATTTGTTTTTAGCATTCTGACGTCATACCCACAGAGCAATATGGCGTCTACTGCGTCCAGCGTTTTCGTCAAATTCCGCGCGAACTTTGAAAATGCAAAATTTTAAATGCATTTTTATGGCACTAATCGATTAAATAAAAAATGTGTTTTTTTAGTGGTTTATTAGCAATCTAGAATCTAATTAAGACACTTTTCAAAAATTAGTGTAATGCCCTATTCAGCATTTCATTCTAGACCCCCAGTGGCGAAATTTTTCGTCGGGGACACAAAAAAAAATCAGCTGTTTCATAGAATAGTGAAATACCTACGCGGTCAAAATGTATGGAACAGCAGATTTTTTTTTTTGTATAACCGTTGAAAAATTTCTGCGCTGGGGGGTGTCTAGAATGACATGCTGTATGTATGGTTACAGTTTGCGGACTGAATAAAAACTTTTCCTGTAGATGTAAAAATCGATTAGCAAATGCGTTCTCAGTTATAGGGTTTAATTATTCCCAGTAACAGATGTTTCAATGAAAAATGTCGGGACCTCATTGTAATTATCAGCAGTAGAGGTTTCGCACATCTCCAGCAGGCTTAGCACGAGAACCGTAGACAAGTGTTGTGTGACAAAACGTTTACGTATACAGTTGACAGTTTTTCACCGAGAAATGTAGACAAGCGATTTCTATTCTACAGTACAGTAGAAATGGAAAGCGTCATGCTAAGCCTGCTGGTTACACTGTAAAATTAGGTAGGTATGTATAGGTACTAATGAATTCATCCAGGAATTTATTATACCTTGAAAGTAAATAAACCATTATCTTTCGGTGGGGTTTATTTTGTAACCCATATCAAATATTATGTGAACCACTCTATTGATGTTCTATTTATAGTGAATCTTCAAAACGCTATTGACCAAGATTAATATTGCGACCAGCGTCTTAAGATAATGGTTTATCAACTGTCTCTAAGAGCAGAAATTGGTGTCATTAATAACGAATCGGATGTGTGCCAATATGGGCTACTGATTGGACCTATTGTAAAAGTCGATGATTGTGTCGAAAGACCGAGAGTTCAATAATGATTGTGTTTATGCTTATGTAAAACTGTGTACAGTCAATAAATTAATAAGTATGCTAAGCTCTTTAATGTTAATTTTTGCTTGCCCTTTTACAGTTGAAGGACTCAATCCACACAAAGTCACTTTTGAGTTATGGACGTTTGAAGTTTGGCATTTTATGTGCTCTTCATACTGTGGGTTGAGTCGGGGTAGCGAGAAAAACTAGTTTCCGTGTATATTTTAAAAATAGGGTTTTCATTACATGATAGATTCGACCCTCAGGATTACGATGGCATACTTAACTCAATTTTGGCCAAAGTGTGGATTGAGTCCTTTCTGCTTAACTACGTCCAGTTCAACAAAGTGACATGCGCCCGCTATGTGGAAAGGATTTTTTTTTTGTAAATTGCTTAACATTTTCGCATCTTGATCATACGTAAGTTGTTGAGTTTTGAATGATGTCCATTACTTATGCCTACATAATAGAAAAATATAAAACAATAATCTGTTAAAAATAATTATATATCAAAACTTTTAGTTTTCTAGGTACAGAGGCTAGCACATCCAGCTACTCCAATCTGTTAAATTTCTTTTGATAGATTTTCAACTTTATTACAATCATTTGGGAAAATTGTACAGTATGGGGTAACTTGATGTGCTGGCGTCTGTACCTATACCAAGAGCTCAGTTACAACGAGCGCGTTCCGTTTACGGTGGTTTACGCGTTGTTGTACGTCCACACGAGACACGCGCATAACTGAGATATTACTAGCAGCCAGTGCATATCGACTAACGCGCGTGTGGGCTTTATTTCACATAATATCATGCGAGTCCATACGCGATAGCTTTCGCAAGACGCTTCGTTGCGTACAATAAAATCCCAAGGGGTCGGTGCATGTCTGGTAAGGCGCAGCTCAGCGCGATTGTTACTGCCAAGAAAATATCGACTTTGGGCTAAAGATTACCACATAAAAGCAAACCGAGGTGCGCATCTCAGGTTATGAGGCGGGTCACTTATTTTTTACTTTAATTTCAGGAACACAATGTTCATATTTCTTTGGCAGTGAAAACCGCACCGAGTTCCGCCACGCCATATAGCCCCTTAGGTATTTGGAAAATCTCAAAACCATAACATTTCAAGTCACTAATAGGTGTGTTTAATCTCGGAATACAACTTATGAGCACTTAATAATTATAATTATTAAAATAATTATTTAAGAACAGTAACAATGTTTAAAGCGTTTTATAAAACAAAAATGTATGTAACTCTTATTTTATTAAATAAGTATTAAAATAAATTATTAACTTCAGTGATAATGTGCTCTTATTTATTTATTTATCCAATGGGTATGGTAATGGTAGAATATTTAATTTAACCATAAATTCATGATAGAAAATATACATGTACCTATACTCCATTTGCAATAGCATTAGACAGAAGTTAAAAAAGGTTCTTTTTAATGTACACTTCGTAACAAAATTACGTTAAACGTGTTGCAGTTACGATTAATGCCAAAAAAATTAAAGTGTCAATGCTAAAAACTTAAAAAAAGCAGGAGTGAACAACACCGAGTAACTAAATTAGCTGATGACGACGAAGTTTTACCAACGAAATGTGGGTCGTAAGTTGTTATTTAAAATAAAGTATTGTAAAAATATATATTTTACTTCCTTATAATCTTAATTAGATTTAAATCATCATGTGATTGTTTCATTCATTCGTTTTTTTGTAGGTTTGTAATGTGTGATGAAGATGTTATTGTAATTAGAACATTATTAAAATAAACATTACTTTTACTTCGTTTATCTCAGTATTTAGTACTGTCTTAAATCTACCTAAAAAAGTTAGAACTTAACTTTGAAGTAAAATGTTTTGCACTCCTGCTTCTACGAGCCTCTTTTTTCTAAAGCTATAACAAATGGGATATAGGTAACAGCGAATTTTTGGTGTGTTTTTTCTTAATTTTGTGAATACTCTGTGTTTAATCTCGGAATACAACTTATGAGCACTTAATAATTATTTAAGAACAGTAACAATGTTTAAAGCGTTTTATAAAATAAAAATGTATGTAACTCTTATTTTATTAAATAAGTATTAAAATAAATTATTAACTTCAATGATAAATGTGCTGTTATTTATTTATTTATCAAATGGTACGGTAATGGTAGAATATTTAATTTAACCATAAATTCATGATAGAAAATATACATGTAGGTAACAGCGAATTTTTGGTGTGTTTTTTCTTAATTTTGTTAATACTCTTATAATAATGTGATGACAGGCGCCGGAATGAAATAGTGTTACAGACTGACTTCATTAAATAAATGGTTATAACGGAGTATGAACCAATACTCGTGAAAAAGTATATGTTGATAATATGCGTTTCACGGGACTTACACAAATAAAGGATCTATCAACTATACAATATACAAATACATCTTGATTTAGCAATTCCTTCACATAAATAGGGAATGCTTTGAAATTCAATTATTAAATTATTAAATCCAAGATTCAATGCGTTTCCCTTCATACATTCAGTACATTGACTAACTTTTTCCATTGTGGTTCTGTAACAAATAAGGTAACGAGCATGTTATTAATAATTAATTATTTTAAGATTGTATTAATTGTTTGTTTCTACTTACCACTGTATTTTGGTATGAAGATTAAAATTTGTCGAATTAAAACCAGAGCAATAACGAGTGAATATCCTAATCCATAGACGCAGGACACGAAGCATATTGTCGAGCTGAAAAAGTAAAAAAAAAAAATACATTACAATCAAGATGCGTATGTGCCGGATATTTATTGGAATTTTAAAGATTTAAATATCTAATAACATAGTAATCGTAATGGTATATAGTATAGCAGCTTTAAGAAAGCCGTATCTTGTTATGAAGTTATTTATGGAAGATATGGAATTTGAACTGGGAAAACTATGGGGCCTTAAGTTGACCCCTGGAGGACACCTATTTAAATAGAAGTGGCGCCAACAATAATTACACCGAAAACGCCAGTAGGTGTCTGCCAGGGGTGCGGGTTGTTCGAGAGATACCGAGGCCCCTGGCACACAGGCGACTGAAGGAACACGGGTTGGTTTTAGTCAGTAAAAGTCTGCCACGCCCTCCCGCTCCACCCAGAGCGGGAGAAGTTATTTGATGATTTCCCACACTCAAAAAAAAAAAAAACGCCAGTGGTAGTTTTCTTATAGTATGATAGAAATAAAAGTGTTAGACAAGCTTAGATGATAGTCCTATTATACCATGGGTAATAATAATTTAAGGATGGGTTCAATCATTCAGATGGGTTAAGATCACAAATTGCTGATATACTCTAGGATCGTTTAGCGTGCTTTATATTATTAAGTATGCTATCCTACCCAGCATACACACATACATCTTGGTAGTAGTAGTAAGTTTATTTACAAAATACTTACTTGAAATCATAATAGACATCATCACAATCCTGTGGCATGAGAATAACGCCATAAAATATAAAGGGTCGACAAACTGTAGTTAGACCCAAGTTGGTTCCAAAGATAAGTGTTGCAAAAGCAAAGATTTGGCCAGCAAGGAAATAAATATAGTTTGGTCTCAGCACACAGCAGTCCCACCTGGATAGAAATACATTAATTTATATGGAACAAATTAAAATAATAAACTAATAAAATTCATCTGAATGAATCACTATTCATTTAATAATATTTGCTGTAAATAAACAGTACCAACCATATTGAATGGAAAAATCTTTCGTTGACTTCAATTTGACATATTTGACAGTAATGTGAATCGGAGGTCAAGACTGGGCTGGAAGAGAAGGAAAAGTTTTAAAATATGTAACCATCATCAACCTAGCCTTTACCAACTATTACTACTACGATTAAAATGTATTGTTGGAGTTTTTTCAAAAAAATATTTACACAATTTTTTTTTGGAATATCTCCTACCTACTTATCTGTACGATGGGTTGGAAGTAGAAGGGTTTAAACCACAAGATGCTATTTGCATGCACCCCGCATGAAAATAGCCTCTGGCGGTTTAAAGCCTTGGTAGCCAGCCAGCAAAATTATTAAAATTTTCTGTTATCTAAATGCATGTAAATTTTTGCTGTAGGTAGTGCTGATAACAGTATTTTCTTCGTTCTAATCAACACACATTCCATTAAAACTAAAAATGATGCTTGGGGTTCCAATGGATTGGGCGCAGAGGTGTACCCACATTTTCGCCATATTTAATAAATATAGGGAAATGATTAATTGATTTTGTACAATGTTTCAATAAAGTAATTTTTCACCTCACAGGCTCGGAAAGATTCTGTTTGTCATTCGAAATCTGCGTGCAAAAGCGCATTTTACCGGCTAGCGTGGAAAGAGTTTTTGAAATTCAAACTTTTCTATTCAATAATTTTCTTTACAGCCAGTCTAGTAAAAATACATTAATACTTATTTCATATCAATGCGCCAACCCTATTTTCAGAATAATCGCACTGGCCAGCAGGACGACTGCTTGAAAAAAAAATCCTCTCTTTTCAATTCGCTTTCAATAATTTTGGTAATTTTTTTGATAAAATCTTAAGAAATTATAAAATATGAGCGAGTCCAGCAGCGACGAAGATATAAATTTAACACCTGCAGAGTTAGTGCAAGCGGTACATAATGCCGAATTGAGTTATCTTCCAGACAAATCGCGCGAAAACTACCTAAAAGCGTACAATTTATTCAATGCATGGAGACATTCTATAGGCGTGAAAACGTTTTTGAAAACTAGAATGCAATGCTATATCATACTTCATTCATCATCTGCCTAGCTTTTCTCAAGTACACTCAAAGACACAATTGACAAACTTAGACCACATTTTATGAGAGCTACGTTAAAAACTACCTTTAAGGAAAAAGAAGCAACAAAAGTATTGCAAAAAAGTGGTTTATAAATCCATTTTCTGAAAATCTTGGATACGTCTTTTGAGGTTGTCCAACTGGGTTAAGATCGGGACTGCGTGCAGGCCATGGTAAAACTTGAATCCCTACATTAAGGTACTCACTGACGGATCTTGCGGTAAAGCAACGTGCTTTGTCATGCATTAATCTGAAGTTTTCACCAATGAACGGTGCGAAGGGTATGACATGGTCTTGAAGACCTTCTTGAACGTACCTTTGACCGTTCACACTGCCTCTATCGAATACAAGAAGATCAGTACGAGCCTAGTAAGAGATACGTCCCCAAACCATTATAGACCCTCCTTGGTAACGCACTGTTTCGGTTATAGCGCATGGAGCAAACCTTTCATTTTGACGTCTGTAGACACGCTGACGTCCATCTGGACCTCTTAAGGCTATTCTCCTCTCATCTGAGAACAGTACGTCCTTCCATTCCTCCACAGTCCAGTCAGCATATTCTCGCGCGAAACCAAGTCTAGCTCTACGGTGTTATGGGGCGCGAGCTGAACGAAAAGCTCTTAGATTTCTTTCTGCCAGTCTTCTTCTAATGGTACGTCCACTTACGCTGACATTTCTCACCTCAAAAAGACGCGTACGAGCTTCAGTAGCGGTGGAATTGCGATTTCTTAACACGTTGCTGACAATGAAGCGGTCATCTCGAGTTGAACTGCATCAATGTCGGCCTTGACCTGGCCTGCCGGCGGGTGTATAATATACCTATCCTAGTATGCCTATCTCCCGAAATCGTCTGATGGCATCTGGTACCGTAGTTCGGGGGGTACACCGATTGTACGAGCGATGCGACGTTGGCTGTACCCAGCATCAGCTTAAGCCACTGCCCTAGTTGCACCAGTTGCATCGGGTGGCGTTTTTTACAGTCACAAACAATTAGCAAACACTACAATCTCAAATTAAACAATATTCGGACACTATGGCAGAACAGAACAGGAAATATTAACGCGATAACACAACTGCAACAATGTCAAACGACGACTAAATTCCAAAAACCCTTCGGTGACACAAATTTAGGAAACGAAATAAGGGTAGAAGTGTTTAATTTATTGCTAGAGTACACACGAGAGAGTGACCCACCATACAAAACGGTTGATAAGCCATAGTTAACGTAAACAAACAGGGTGACGAATCATGATGTAGGTGGGCGGTTAATTGTGCCTGTGAGTGTATATTGGGGTTGGCTTCCAATCTAACCGGATGCAGCTGAATACCAGTATTTTACAAGGAGCAACTGCTTATCTGACCTCCATAACCCAGTTACTGGGTAATACGATACCCCTTGGTAAGACTCGTTGTCAGAGTTCCAGGCTTCTGATCATTCTTAACGACTGTCAAAGATCCACAAATGACAGCCGGGATCAACGGTTTAACATGCTTTCCGAGGCATGGACGGGTCTTGGTATGTAAAGATGGTCACCCATCCAAGAATCAACAGCGTCAAGTGTAGCTTAACCTGATCGATCAACCCGTCCGGCTGTTACTACTTAGCCACAAGCCCCTCGCTATCATATTTCATTGAACTACACTAATTTAATATATTATTTAAGCTGGTTTTCTTGCACATAGCAGTTTCCTCGCTGTAGTGAGGTGAAAAATTGTGTGTTGCGCTTGGCAGCAAGGGTATTCTGCGTCTCATGCTTTTGAAAGCCTCTCTATGCTCAGGATTCTATATTTGAACCACTCGCTTCGCTCATGTTTCAATCCTAGAATCCTTTGCTTGCTCAGCTTTCAATACAAGTACTCGCTCCAAAAAACAACTTTGCAGCCTTGCATAACAAATAACAATCGTTTCCTGTTTCACTAACTCTTAATATGTTTTAGTAAACCTATCTGGTAGACAGTACAAGTACATATCAAAGAAGAAATAATTGTGAAAAAGAACCATAAAGTGTATTAAATCCTGTTAATATAAATCCAAATTGTCTTGTCTTGTAGAAGTTTAGTTCAGGAGCCATTTTCAAAACAGAGTAATGGCTTTTGATTGTGGTAATTTACACATGTAAATGACCACACCCAAAAGTGGTTAAGTACTGTTTAAAATTTTGAAAGTAGGACACAAATATACCTATATTACACTGCTGTTTTTTTATAGTTATTTTTTCTTTTTTCTTTATAAAAAACGTTGCCCCACACTAGGAATTTCTCCTGTATTGTGGGTACGTTTACAAACATTTAAACTCACATACACAAACAGCCAGACCCGGAACAACTACTTGTAGGTCATACAAATATTTGTTCCGTGCGGGGATCGAACCCGCGACACGCAGCGCAGCAGTCAATCGCTATTAATTTATTTATTTTATTTTTATTTATTTATTTTCTCACCACAATAAACATTGCAAACATTATTACAGTTACGGTACATGATATGGTTTGGTTTACTGTGGGAGACTGGTGCCTAAGCTAGGCTTTAAGGGCCTGTATTTCAGGTCACCAGGTCTCCACCCTCTAACAGTTAGATACATTTAATAGTAATAACAAAAAATAAAAATAAAAGTGATTTAACTTTAAACTGAGAAAATAAAACAAAAATAACAAACAAAAAAGAATGGTTTGGTTTAGTGTTAGTTTAGTTATCCATTACTTGGTCCTGAGAAATAACATATAGCTTTGAACTACCTCTACTACACAGGATCATGATTACTTAAATATTAATGAAAGACAAGAACACACCTATACTCCTTTCCCTTAGATGATCCAGTGGCAAGTTCAAAATCAGCTACAGCCTTCATTTTGTAGAAGAAATAACATGTGCATGACAGAAGTAACAGAAATATGAAATTTTCCAGTTGGGTTATTTCAAAGTAACCCAGCACACCACTTTCAAATACCAAAAATAAACATATTGCTGATGACATGGTCCATGAAAAGAAGAACGAGGACCTGAAAATAGTGAAGGTATACTTGTAAAACTGAGGAAACATATTTAACTTGTGAAGATCTTGTAACAAGACATAACTGTAGTAGACAGTAAACTTTAAGGATGATTAATTATTAACATGGCATTTACATTCCATCCCATATAATAGAGGATGTGAACCATGGATGAATAGATCAGATGTAACATCAGATAAATTATAATGAAGTGAAAGTGGAGCGAATGTACCAACCTGTTCTTTTGCCGCGGTCTGGAGTATACGTATAAAGCACCCATTCCAATCACCACCATGACTATGATAGTCACTGGCCGCGATATGGTGGCTATTAATAAAAGTCCTGGTAGAATCAGATACGGCAATATGGCATCCATATCTACTTTCTTGCCACTTCTATTTGCCCCATACGGTATTAGATCTTGAATAGTTAGTGTTGTGGTCACCATTTTCACTGCATTTAATATGTACACAAGATATATTTACTTAATTTATTTATGTAGTAATCGTTATGTCTTCGTTCGTATCACCGTACTTCTTTTTCGTTAGTTCTCGTTATTTACATCGTTTTGGGATGAGACAAGGCGCAGGCAACAAAAATGCACACCAAAATGTAAAATGCTGTGGTCAGAATGAAATGTATGATGTATGAAATCAAAAGAAAATCAACATGTCAATGTAAAATGTCATAATATGTCAGTGTCAGACTGTCAGTGTCACTGTCTGATTCCTTAAAAAAGAGACTTAGGTATTATTCTTTTGAGCTACTGTGTTCCTCGAAAGGGTAGGCAGAAGTGTAGCTGTAGCTATCAATCGGGCACATAGCAAGACTCTATAAACGTACGTAAATGCAAATGTACTAATTTGTAAATTTTGTAGGTAATTTCAGTACAGTTTCATTATTACAGCCATTCAAAAGTTCTTGCATGTAAGTTAAAGAAAAGAGAAGATGAGAAGTTAGTTAGAGTTGAAGAAAATGCATTTCCAGAGTAGAAATATTTATATATTTTTTTGGATAAGATGTCAGAAAAAATATTTCTGAGAAATCTATTGATAACCCTGGCGATGGCCTTTTTATCGGCTGGGTGGGGCTGGTTGCGCCAAAATACCTACGTTCACTGCTAAATATAGGCATCTCTCAAATATCGACCGGTCCTGTGTTTCTTGCACCCAGCGGATTCCCGCGACCAGATCATCGGTTTATCTTGTGGGGGTCTACTCACGCTGCGCCTTGCGGTACGAAGGTGAAACTCTGTGGGCCAGAACTTTACCAAAAGAATCCTGTTTGCCATATATGAAATGAATGAAGTGACGATTCATTTGTAATAGGTTTGAACTGACAATAAGGTTTCTAGCATCTGCATAGCTATTCCCAATTATTCAATACACTTCCGTGCCGAATTCAACACCAATCAAATCAATATTATCGAGGGAGTAGATAGATAATGCTCTGTTCACAAATCCGAAACCCGAGCATTTTAACAGTTTCAATAGTCGACCGCTATTATTTCTAATACTAATTGCAGTCGTGGATAAGAAAAATCGGCGGGGTAATTCGGTAACAGACTGTCAGTGGCGATCGCTTTCAGTTCAACAGCATTCATAGCGTTATTGACGTTGTTGAGTAGACATATATTTCGAACTTATGAAGCAATGGATTAATAATATCATTAAGTTACCCAATTAGGGTGTAGGGAGCCGAAAATGTGTCATTTTGGATATGGAAACTTGTCGACTATTTATGAATAGCTATGGTGGGATACTGATGCTCCAGCTGATTACCGATAAAAAAAGACTTGGTAGAAAGTTCATTTCACGATGAATTTGAGTTTTACTAACTGGTTTCTTAAACGTAACCCTGAACAAATCCATGATAGTTACCTACTTGAGCACAATGTCAACATTGGGATTTTTTTTATTGTTGAAAATATGTTTAAAAAGAACTTGTAGGTACTTATTATAGTTTAATCACAACCACTACCTAATCAGTAATTATCATTCGTTATCGCATAGTTAATAAGCTTGTCAACGTTTTCATGAATGTTTGGTCACATCTATGAATCTTGTAATGCATTGCTGTAGACTCATATCCCTGGTAGTTGGGCAAGCAGGGGTCGCGGCATCCGACACACATGCGCCGTGTCAGTCAACAACAGATTGCGCGCGCACGCGTAACTAACGCTGTGTTTTTTACCTTATCCGCCGGTAACGACGTACCGACCGACCAACAGTATTGATCGGGTGTTCGCCACGAAACGGCGTCTCGAATATGCGACACGATTTTTTCCGCGCTTGACTTGTGTTCGACTGCAAATTGTAAAACCGATACCTTATAAACGCTTAATATGGAAAAGTGAGAAAAGGTGTTTAGAGTGATAGCTCTACAAGTTGACGAAATGTCCAAGGTAAGCGTTATCGCATTGAGCCATTGTTAGAGCTTGGATTGTGGTGGTGCGGGTAGGTAGCTGCAAAAATCACTGCCAAGGACGTGTTATGTGGTGGATTTTGCAGATTTTCTGATAACCCAACTATACGTTTCTATCGATTACGAATTTAGTTCTAATAGCAATACATGAATTTGGAATTTTGGAGCACAGTAGATTTTAGCAAATGCCTGTCTTTGGTCTAAAGTGGATTATTGTTTCCTAATCCACTAAGATATCGTATTGTTTTATATTGTATGGAAAACAACAACCAGTTATTCCTTAGAAATTATTTCGACGCTGTTAATGCGAAGAAATAGTAGATGAAAACCGCAGTGCTCCGTTGGTCTATATTACCACTAGCTACATGTACGATATAATTATGGCAAAGCCTTTACCTATATCCGATACGTTTCTGGGGTAGTGTAACTTTGTATTTCAGATTACTTACATGCGTTCATGTCGTCCTTTAGATACGATTAATTAAATTGTGCCTTCTTCTCGTGAGTTGTGATCTTTTCAACAGCATCTACCTATTTAATGAATCAGTCTTGTTTGGATGATTCAAGCTGTATCGTTCAAAGTATTGATCAGACATCTTCTGAATCTGTACTTATCGTATAAGGTTGTTATACTATCGTTAAATTTACTATGTTTTTCGTAGTACTGTAGATACCTACTACAAAACTTTATACTCTGAAATCGAGCATCAAATGTTTTACAGAGTTCAAGGTAAAATAACTAACAATTTTAGGGATAATCAGTACCTAATACGCGTCAATGCGTGTAATATCTTTTTGCTTTTTATTAGATTCTTGGTTTAAAAAACATGTAATACAAAAAATATTACACCACAAAACCTGAGTGTCGCAGTATCAGAAAATTTTTGGGTCTGCTCCCAACTTGGCAGCCGGTTTTTCTGAGCCTGTTTTGATCGCCATCTTCTCAGTAGCTTGTAATGTCTGTTTTGTCTGTGGTTCGCCTTCAGTTATTATTTGAGGGTCTTCTTTATTAATCTTCTGACTGTATACGTACCTATCTAATTAGAAATCATTCGATCGAACAATGGACGCACGATCCAATAGAAACATTTTCAGCATAGGTAGGTCGCCAAATAACTCGTTAAAAACTGTATTTTATTTACGTATCTATAGGTATATAAGTAGTCTTTTAAACCATATGTTTTCATTCTCACCATAAATTGCTGTGGCGTTTTTATGATTCTATGAGATCATACCTAGCTACGTTATTCATTTTACCCGGCAAAGATCTTAATTAATATCAATTGCTTGCAAATTGAAGTACATAGTTAATCAATTTAGGGTTTTACCTTTGTACCCGTTAAACAATATTGTTTGCACAATATATTGCATGAAACTGTGTCCACCGAAGATTTTCTGTGCTCACCCTCACAGTTTTAATGTTAATAAGAAGAAGCCAACATGATTCAAAGCTACCCTAATCTTAGCTTACGTCATGCATTGCAAAAAGTTACCCACAGGTCGTTGACAGGACAGTGCCGGAGTTTTTTTGCCCACGACTAAATCGATGCACGCTTTGAAACCTGTACAATAAGTGTTTGATTTGGACTGATATTAAATTTTCGAATTCAATGTTTATTTCTTTGAAATCAAAGGATGTTACGACGTTTTCCGGTTTGAAAAAAAAAAACCGCGTAATGTAATAGGTATCTACCTTATAATTGCACAGTGTATAATTTGATTCAGTGTAGTTACTTCATACCTAACAGGAAATAAAAAATCGTGGTGGCAGTAGAATATTTAGTTAATTACTTACCTATGCATTGATTACTTGCGATCAAATACACTAGGTAGGTACATATTTCAGTTCGCTACGAATAGTTCGTAGAAAGCTATCGTGGCTGAAGTTTCAAACTGTAAACTGATTCAATTGCACCACGAATACTAGAAATTGGCTGCACTCACGAAATGGTCTTGGGTACGTCCAATCATTAATGGCCAATGAATTATGAGCTGGTTTTTGAACAACTGAATGCGCAGGCTATCAAAAAACCTTGGATAAATATGTATATGATCAAGAACCTAACTATAAACCGGTACAATATTATTGTTTTAGACATATCGTATGGCATCGTATCGGATCGGTAAGTATGGATTGCACGTTTCAGCGGTTGCGTTGCGATGTTGGCAATCGTCAATAATTTATTAACGTTTTTACCTACTTTGTTAACAGTGATACGAGGGAAAGTGTAGCGGTGCCGTGTTAGCGTCTATTGCACTTTCGTATTCGAAAATAATAAATACATTCTTTGGGTTACTGGGACCCCGACACATAGCGTAAATGTAACATAATACCTATCTAAACAAAAAAACGTATTTGGGACGACAATGACATTCTGCTTAACATTAGCACAAGTCAAATCTTCAAAAGCGTATACCTTAAAATGTGGATTATGAAAGAGAAACTCAAAAAGTCGTATGGTACATCAGCGGAACAAGGAGTTCGTTAGGCTAGGGTTTGTAACTTTGTAAAACCTTCATTGCATGGGCCAATCAGATTCTTAGTTCGGAATAGGTCCATTATAACATTTCTTTCAGGTTCACAACACTTCACATAAGAAATAAGTAGCCGGAAGGAAGTATTAAAAGTTACAGTTAGTAGATAGAGTTACTAAGTGCCACAATTCATGAAGCATCAGTGCTGGGGCTAAACTGTATTATAATTACAATATTATTTGGACTTTTGGGTATCGATCATGGGTGAGGCTGAGGACGACGAGAATTGGTCTTCTGACTTGATCTTCTCGATCAAGGTAGAAGACCAATTCTCGTCGTCCTTTCTTCTTCAACCTTGCTTAGTGTAGGTTTCGTCCATTGCATGCCATTTTCTCGTTGTTAGCCCACCCGCACCAAACTCTTGCCTGCTACCTTGACTAGGTCATCGGTTTACCATGTCACGAGCATGCCTATGCTCCTACGGCTAGCGCTGTCTATAGTCCAGCTCCAGCAATTTCTTACTTCATCTATCATCCGGTCTGCTGCCTGTGTGTGTCCACTTGTTCCGCGATAAGGCCAGGGCCATGTGGGTTAGTTTCGTTCTTTGCGATAAGTGATCTATCGGTAAAGTGAACGGGACCAATGAATGAATGTCTAATTTCCGTATACTGATAATCTTGCAGCATTTTAAAGTGTTTTAAATCTCTTTAGAACACACAGGCCTTGATGAGGCGCTACTGACCTTTCCTTTTATTTTTTTTATGTCTATGGCAAAAAGTTTACATTG
This sequence comes from Antitype chi, assembly GCA_947359405.1. Classification (NCBI taxonomy): domain Eukaryota; kingdom Metazoa; phylum Arthropoda; class Insecta; order Lepidoptera; family Noctuidae; genus Antitype; species Antitype chi. Next base: position 11,226,707 of record OX375816.1, read on the forward strand.
CGAGCGGAAATACTTAGGTAATCAATACCCTGCTTGTAGGTAATAAAAACTTAAAGTAATTAATAAAACCAATTGGTACAGTGATAGACATGGTTATGACTCCAAACACTCCCTCGGAGATCATTTTTGGTACAGTATTGGGCCACCTCATAGTTTTGCAAAATTGTGTAAAATTCTCATAAAAATTAATTAGTCTAGCAATCAAATATATAATGATAGTTTGTTGTATTCTTTACGTGATTTTAGAATTCTATTTAACTAAACAAACACGTAGTCTTTGTTCTTACTGTATTTCGTGCTACCAATGTTCTGCATTTTATTTCTATTAATATGTTGATGTTCAAGACTGGTTTAAAAGAACTCAATTTATTTTCGACTTGAAGGTAACCATTTGAGTATTTAAAATGTCTGGGTATTTTCAATATTTACAAGGAGGTGTTCGCATATAATGAGAAGTCGTGACTTGCCACGAACTCAGGCTGGAGGCACCAATGTGTTTGCCTTGTGTTTATGGAAAATAAGTGTTCACGACTGAGGTACCTATACGCCGAGTGTTGATTATGTCTTTTACCAAAACAAAGATGAGGATAAAATACTGTTAAGACTGCCGGAGATCGGCGTGACGCGACTCTAGTAGATCAATTTCCAACAAGTTTATATATATAGCGGGCTCGAACTCACTGGTAGGCCTGGAAGAAGCAGGCATCGTGTCCAACAGAGATAGTACGAGTAGGTATCAGTGATGAGCAGTTAGACGCTAGTCTACACGCACAACGTTATTGAGTGACATGCAGGATCATTTATAGTAAAAAAAGAGCGTAAAAATTAAGAAAAGTCCTTCGGAAGATCGGGTTTTATGAAAAACCACTGCATAAATCAATAAACGATGAAGTTTATTGAACTTTTCGATATTTGAGCTTTGTCGGTACCGACTTGGTTTTGGTGATTTTATACTTCTTTTATTACTGAAGTAAATACGCCCAAAGTTAGGTTAAATTTGCAAGAAAAATGAATCTTTGTTGGCTCCTAACTTTTTAATGGATTTTTATTTTAGTATTATGTTTCCTTACAGACAATATTAACACTGAAACAAAACCATACCATGCTTAACTTTTGATGTATATTGTCAAAAAGTGGAGTAATACACTCCCGAAGTTTGTACCTAAGGAAAAAATTTCGACTAGCGCCTACCGGCCGGGAGTTATTAAGCGTTTACAAAATAAACAATTAATTTATACCTAATACTGAATGGCATTGTTATACACAGTACCTATAGCTACAACAACCAAGTGTTGATCTTGATATCGTTAAAAGATAATATACTCATCAATTCGATAGGTACCTATATCCTACTTACCTATACTACCAAAAGCGAAGTCTAAAAAAGGTATTTTTATGTTTAGTTCGTAAAATGCGTGGAAAGGACTCAGAGCTAAATAATAACAGCCGCTCGGGTCGGTCGAAGATTATACTACGCTTGCCGCGGTTAGTTCGTGGATGGGTGACCATCTATTATATGTTGAGATCCCTCCGTGAGTCCTTTCCTCGGAAAGCACGTTAGTCCCGGCTGGCATTCGTAAGTCTTTGACAGTCGTTACGGGTAGTCTGCAGAATCCCAAAAGTCTGACAACCAGTCTTACCTACGGCAAACGTGTTACCCAGAAACGGTTGTGGAGGTCAGATAGGCATTCGCTCCATGTAAAACACTGCTATTTGGCGCATCCGGTTTGACTGGAAGCTTACCTCAACTTAAGGCCCATAGTATCCTCATCTCCCGTTTGTATGCTAAAGCACGACTGCCGACCGCGCCCGCGCAGGGCACTTCTGAGGCTTTATCTCAAAATGGGGATATTCCTTTGATTAATTTACAATTGTGCTTCGGCGATTCTGTGGTACCTCTAACTATCTATTTTTCAGTGTATTTTTTTTTTCCAAATAACTAAGCCGTTTAGTAGGAGTATGGAATAGAAGCCAAAATATTGCGTGTTGGAAAATATTTTTTACAGCAAAAGTATTAACCATACAAAAAAAGTAGTTTGGGCAAAATGATCTATATGAATCTATAGCAAAATCATATATTTTTCAAATCTTCAAGACAAGCCGTTAATGAGCAGTACGGTTCATAAAGTGACCGTGTTACGCTACCATACGGGACGTAGGCCCTTAGGAAAGGGCTCAAAGGGCTATGGCAGATTGAGTTCTATAAATGTGTAAACTATTCCGTGTCTAAGATAATTTGTAACGAATACATAGGTATACCTACCTAATATTTTTTGTTTATAGCGGAAGGGTATTAATGGTATTATAAACTAGAACAATGTCCAATTAATGTTTTCGATGTAAAGGAAGTAATAAGAACAAAGTTCCTGGTATAATTTAATTTATTTAATAAAATTAAGTTCAAGGTAACGCTGGATAAAATATCCTGAATAGCATTCGAAGAATACACTATTGGGTATTCTTCCTTATCATAGTAATTCGGTTTTATTCATAATTTTGTTTTTCTAATTAAATAACTTGAGACCTTACTTACCTAATGTGTAAGTAAAACTTCTTTTAATTTTCACGAAACGTAGCCAGTGCTGAAAGGCTGAAGAAGCTGTGGTTTTCTTATTGTTGACGCAGCTCCATAGACTTTAAAAAACATTATAAATCCCTTGTCGAGCACATAAGGATATAAATTTCACCTTTGCTACACGAAACTAATTAATCGTTAAGTTCGTGATAATTGTTATTACCTAAGATATATTAAACATGATTATTGTATGGTGAACGATCCAATCATAAGAAATGATGGTCAAGGATTAAGTCCGTATGAGGAAAAAAACTTGTTTTATTGCAAGATCATGTCTACTATGCAAGATAAATGCCAGGCGGAGAACTAAGTAACTCCATTAGTCGCATTTGTTATTAGTTTGTAATGTTAAATCGATATAGCCTACATTTGAGTGGTTTTGAGAATATTACTTTAAGTTGGAATCTATAACCTTTTACTGTGTCACGTCTTGAACCTTAAACTAGGTAACGATGCTAGGTAATATTTTATTCTTGGGCCTTTAACTTTTACCTATTATTAGGTTCTGTCCTTGATTAGGTTAGTACCTTTTCTAGGTTAGATACCTTAACCTCATAAAACTACCAAGTTGTAAGAACAGCTGTGGAATTTTACTCATATATAAATAAGTGTTTGCAGATGGGTAACAAATTAAAATGCAGTCACTTCCTTCTTGGCGTGCACTGACTTGAGAATAGGTACAACTTTCAAGGCAAATGTAGAATACTACAGGGGAAAGTCAGGTTTATAATGTCCACGTATTTTCGAGTACCTATAAATAAATATCTATATATACCTATATGTACCTATATATACGGTACAATCGGATCTGGATTGGATGCTTGGATCGCCGTTTTTTATTTCATGACATCAGACATAATGAGTGGTCTGCCGTGGCGTGGCCGCTGCCTTCACTACATTATGGCAACATTATTATTTCTTCAAAGTTCTCAGGTAATAATGACACCCAATTTGATTTAGATACGTAGATATGTATAATAAAATAATCTTCCGAACAAAGACGCTGATCTAAAAACAAGATAGGTTCGTATAAAACATTATTCTCACCGAACAAGGCTCGCATAGGATATTCCAAAACATGTCTACTCATTTAAATGATTTGTTGATTGGTTTAATTTTGCCGTGAACCGAGGAAGTTGAAAAGTCAAATAATTTCTAATTTATGTAACAATGACTGCGGTCTGAAAATGATGACCAGCGTTTAACGTGGTTATGATAATGTTTGACATTACAATGGACCGGTGACATACTGGGTACATACGTGTGATGTCATGACATGTAATATTGATGTAATAGCTTTCTATTCTGTCATACAATTACTATGCACAATTATCGCTACCTATTTAACGTTGAACAATACAATAATCTAATTCAGGAACTGAAAAGCAACTTCATATCCTCGAAAGATCAGATTCCCTATTTACCATTTTTTATGACATATTGTTTGAAATGGTTATTATTCTTTCATTGTTCTGATTTCAATAACAATGTATCTTTTGTTTAGTGAACAGGTTTTCATTTTCATATCTCTTGGAAATATTGAAGAGCTTTGTGTGGCAAAGGGCGAATTGCCAGCCAGCTCTCCGAGCCCCAAGGTTACGGCAATATACCCATAAAAGTCTGTCTTCTGTTGCCACTCATACTTTATTGATCGCTCCTGAATAACAAAAAAAAATCGATTGTAGCGAACAATGGTGACCCAGTGGTATCGGCCTCAACTTACGAATTATTGTATGTCGTGAGTTCGAACCTAGGCAGGCACTTTACTTTTTATCCCCACTGCTCTCAAAACGGTGAAGGAAAACATCGTGAGGATACCAGCATGTCTTAGAACAAAAAAATCGAAGACATGTGACATCTACCAATCCGCACCGGGCTTGCGTGGTGAATTATGGCCCACTTCCTCTCAAAGAAAGAAGGCCTGTGTCCCTACCACAGAATATAAAAAAATATGTTCTGTGGTCCCAACAGTAGGAACATTATAGGCTGTTTATGATTGTAGATTTGTAGCGAACTGAAAATAAACGAATCGAAAAATCAATCTTATTATTATTAACAGCATTGTCTTACCTAATTCACACGATTACAATAGATACCAATACAGAAAAACAATTTAAACAAAACTAGCAGTTCGAGGCAGGTCACGTCTCAAGGTTTAATTAATAAGCAAATAGTAGTTTTATGGTTCTGCATTTAAAGACAACGTCGTATACTTATATAGATTAAAATGGCCTTTTCGTGTTTATCATTTTGTATTAATTTAAATACATGACTTGTTTTGTTCGGTATGCAAGATATTGACCTTATGCGCATATCTGAATTCAACATTAAAAAACTTTGAGAAATATCGAACTGGTTTAAATGTTTAATGAGGTATTGATAACGATCGACTACCTACTTATTTAGCACAGCACTGTCTGATGAAATCAATACAAGACAATAAACATCATGGCGACATATATAAACAACACAAGAAATAACTAAACTAGGTAGAAATATGTTTTGTATCGCTGTGAAATTGTCATTGTTTTCCCCATCGAAGATTCAAAATATTTTCGCACGATCTTAAATTCTGAATACCTATCTACTGCACCATCTAACGGGTGAATAAGTTCTTTTTTTGTTCATTATATACTAATTGAACGTTCTCACGAAAGCAAGATGCTCGTGAATTAGTAGGTTGTTAAGTTTTAATTTCTAATGTAGACGAACATTTTTTGTTTCATTACTAAAAGGTTTTAAAGATAAGTTAGGAAACAGCTCGTGAAATTACTTCCAGTCCTAGATATTTGAGGGGGTTTTTTATTAAAGTTTTTTTTTTGTAACAAAGTTTATTTCGCTACATGCCGGCCGTAACCGTAGCGTAGATCATGTTTATTGGAGCTACACCTTCCGTAGGTTATAGACCACTGAAGCTAGGTTTAATTATGATGTCGTGGGTGTGCTTAGATGCTTTTATTAGAAAGCACCTAATTCTATTATTTCCCCTAAAATTTCGCTACTCCGTAGCCGTACCGTAAATCTCGTAGGGTCTATTTTAGCTTCTCATTCCGAAGGGTGTAGACTACAGATAATGGTAGGTATAATAATTATGATGTCGTGGGTGTGGCTAGATAATTTTATTACAAATAATCCAATTATTACATTTTTACCAAAAATTTCGCTACGCCGTAGCCGTAGCGTAGACTTCGTAGGGTCTTAGAGCTACAGGTTCCGTAGGGTGTAGACCGCTGTAGGAATCTAATTATGCATAGGTAAGTATGACGTCGCGGATACATGTGTTTTATAAAAAAGGATCTAATTATTAGTCAGTTAATTTTGCTATGCTGGCACCATAGCAGTGCATTACTAGTAGAGTTAGCTAACTCGTAGGGTCCCTGAGAAACTTCCTTCAAATCTGCAATAATACCAGATAAAATAATATTTTCAAAAGCTGATATTTTTAACCGTTGGATGACCCAGATACATAATATTATCAAATCACCTTTGACATAAGTCGTATGTGTAGCGTATCTGACTATCTGTAATGTAATAACATGACAGATTAATGATAATAATCAATACGTTTACGCACCTATCGTTAATTAATATTGTTCATTGATATATTGTTAGAAGTACATAATAACTGTAATATCTGCTTTATATTTAGTAGGTACTTACTTATAGACATCAACAGATTGATTAAACTAGAACCGCGTAGTTGTTAAATTAGTGTTATAAATTCACTTTTTATAATTACAACAAAAAATAAAGCAATTTCTTAAGCGCCCTTACTCCATCTTTATCTATATTCTTTCTTGCTCACTTGACAAGGAGTAGGTATTCTATCCTTTTTAATTGTTCGAAAAAGTGTTTCGTAACTGTGAACCCGTTTCTAATATACTTACGATTACTTATATCCGTGTTACATATCTGTTAGTTATTGCCTGTCGCCCATGTAATCAGTGGAATACCCGCGATGTTATAATGTGTAATGTGTACATTGTTTCAAGCCGCAGTGACAGGTAAAATGCTAGAGATTGAATTAGATACATTAGTATCATCCGCTGTTATTAGATCACCAAGTAAGGTCACAGACTCGGTAAAGTACCCAAGTGTCATAATGCGCACTGTGACGTAGTCAGCCAGTCCATTTTCGTAAACATCAGAAGGTCCATTCCCGTATTTTAAAACGGCCAAAATCTAGTCTCAATCTCCTTAGGATGATCACAATGAACCACAAAAATTTGTCAACAATGTCGGTAAACTAGAGTTCTAATAGGTGTTATATATTTTTGATAGATTGAGACAGAGATTAGAATTCGGCTATTCAAAAAAATACGGGAATGGTCCCTCTGGTATTATACAAGATAAAAGTTTAAACAGCAATTTGTAGCAGATTCATATTCAGTTTCAATTTATATAGCCAATAATCAATGAAAACCTATTTCTTAAAATTGCTTTAAAGCATGCACCATTTGCTCAGGGCAGTCTACTTGTATCGATTTTCACTTTGTTAGTTCAGGGGAGTTACCATCAACTGTTATACTTTATTTCATGCATGAATCAGTAAATGATTAACTGATATTGAAATGACAACAAATCATCGTCTGTTTTTATTGTTTGTACAAATCTCTATATGCATGTATTTTATCTTTGTATATACCATTATATAACATTAATTGATTTATCATACCTACGTAACCTACAATCGTGTGATGTATTTGCATTATTTCCTTAAATGTCCATGAGAAAATTACCACTGAGCATAAATTCTTGTTCATTTTGTAAGCAACACGGTTTTACAATTTATCTCGTTTGACTAGAATGCTTTGTGCAATCAGCATTTAGTCGTAGTAATCAAATTAACCCCATTGTCCTTGCTACCTATAGCTTTTCAATTAAAAAGTATTTTGTCCAATGACTATATTTGTGTTTGTCATCATCAGAATCAGAAGGAGTAAATTATTAAGGCTACTTAAAGAAATGAATTTGGTAATTAAGTACATGTATCGCAGTTCATTTGTTACATGTGTTAATAGATAGAAAAGTATCTATATCTAATCTATGAGGCGTTAACGTTGACTTTGTGGAACAGTTAATTGATAAGAATGTTGCAAAATAAACCAATCGTAGATAACGCGATACTATTAAAATACCATAACTTAGGAATAGTAACCGATTTGCAAAACCATAAATTAAAAGTAAATAAGCATAAAATATTACACAAGACCCGTTATAGGTTGATTCGCTGTTGTTTTAAAGTAACGTTTTGAAGTATTTAATTACCGTTCGAGGGAAAATGACCGAAGAACTGGCATTGTGAAAACTTAATTCCTTTTGACGGTTGAGCAACGTTCAATGCACGAACTAATAAAACCATTTTACTTGGTTTATACATCCACGTTAGCATGTTAGGTACTGAAGCTATTTAACACGATAATAGTAACTTCGACGTAACGTAAAATATGTATGTGTATCTAAAAACGATAGTGTTATTATTTCACAGATTCAGTATGAAATCCGCTTTCGACGTGGAAACACGAGCGAAATTTTAAATATGAGAGGCGATGTTAACCAAAGTTTGTTAGTGTGCAATAATGAGTGGGAATGAGTAGTCGTGCTTGTGAGAGGAATCAGGTTGAGAACTGCCGGTTGTCTTCTCACTTGGAATTAATGCTGGTCTCAAAGATTCCTGGTATCGTTGTGTTCATTCGTGACTTTGCGCTCCAATAACATGTAAACGTTTTTATACTCTATCGTATACGATGAATGATGATGCCTCGCCAACGAGTAACGACCTCTCTATTGTGTTTTTTTGTAGTGTTTTTGCGTCAAATATAAGTTTTTGTGGAAAATACGTAGGTACTTATATTGACGATTATTTTGGAGTAATTTGAAAATCGTGACATTTTTTTGTATAGATGACGGTTTTTTCGCGTGGTAATGTGATGGAATAGTAAAGGTCCCTAGACCTACATACATTATACGGAATGACCTTACTTCAGTGAAGAAAAAAAAACACATTGCAATGCAATATACATAAGTACACGTGCCCCCTACAACAGTATGTTTGCATGGAAAGCACCATGCGTGACCGTGCTCTGAACCGTGATGAGCAGACAATAGGGAGTGCTCAGCACAGGCCCAAGTTGAGAGCATTAGCGTAATTGTTTGTATGAATCATATAAACGTACAATGTCTTAATTAGATTAAAGAGACCTCATAACTGACTGAATCTAATCCGTATTCCGGGTGTTTTGTTTGCTGTTTTTGCAATCGTGCGGCTTTTTTTAACTTACCGAAATGGTTAGCTCTTATGACAGCTGATCAGTAATTAGTGGGTTATTGGTTGAAAATGTTAACTGCTTTCCCTATATTATATCTAATTATGACACTAGAATTAATCTCTATTAATTATCTCTGTTTCAGATACCTGTGGATAAGAATGGCAAGCTAAGAACATTAGAGTTGAGAGGAGTTTACTCCGCCTCAAAATTAAAAAGTTTGGAAACGCTAAAATCCTATGATGTTACAAGAACTGCTGATATTGCAGAAAAGACCCATGCTGTAGCAAAAATTAAAAATGATATAAAGGAACCAGTTTTTTGTAAGGCTTATGCGTCATTTATACCAAAAATGAGCTTAAATTTGGAAAAAGTAATTGAGCAAAACCCGAGAATATTAGATTTGCGTGAAAAATTGAATCAAATAACAAAAAAACAGGATAGTAATAATGTTGATAAGAAGACAAAAGGACTAATTAATGATTTAACACAACACCTGGTTGACAAGAAAGATGAAGATGAGTCCGGCCCCTACAGTTTGTTGTTTGATCTGCAGTCCGACCCTTCTACATCATTTAACGAAAGTGCAGCAGTGAACGTTTGGAACCGACCAAAATCAGAAATACTGAGTGATACGAACTCACAAGCCTTTAAGAAGTTACTTAATCCTATGAACAAGAGCGCCGACAGGCTACCGAACGTTTTGAATTTCGACGAAAAACCGATGAGAGAATTTGAATACTCTTGCGAAAACGAGTTTACCTTCCCGGCAAAAAAGACATTTAACACACATTCCAGATCAGATCTCTGTTTACAGTTAAAATCACATGTACATCCACGTTTATTTGAATCCAACTTGAGTCCTAATGAAAATTCATTGAGTAGGACGAACGAAGAGAACTCTCTGGATGATAGTTTGGGCATTTTGACTCCAGACCAAATGGATGATATATGTTATTTAGAAAACGCTTTTTCGCCTACAGTAGAGGGACTACCAATTTTCTGTGATACTAATGAAAGCAAAATATCTCCAGATAATGGTGATACCCCATCGACTGATAAGACTGAAAGTAACTCTGCAGCATCGACGATACAAAATGATGGATTTGATAGCATAGAGAATAAAAGGTGCACGTTTGAAGGTCAACTGGCTCCAATCATCAGCCTGGAAACAATCATGAATAACGAAGATCACAATTCACTAACATCCTATGATTCCCCAGTTCATAAAAGTGGCGAAACATTGTCTATTCAAGAACCATTGTCGCTTACTTCAAGGACTTTTGATATACCTTCTCAAGATATCACAGTAGGGAAGGACGAGTTGTCTTCTAATTTAATAGACGAGGAATTCATGCCCTCTATACACAGCAGCATCTTGGAGCCAGTTAGTTCTATTGCTGAAAATGTGGCCAATTTAGAAATAGCTCTAGATTGTAAACATGAAAATCTTTTAATTACCAACAGAATTGAACAAACACCATCGCCGGAAGATTTGCCACTAGATAGTTCAGAAATTATTGGCGAAATAAGTACGTACTCCCAATTTTCTGCATCGACGCTGCACGACTCGCAGACTTATTCAGATGGTAAAAGCGATTATCCAAAATCAATGGAAACTTCTAAAGTTTCGAATAGTTTCATAACAAGTATTACTAGCATTACAAGTTTAGATGGTTACCAAGGTGATGGAGAAATGTCCAGACCCGTTAGCAGAGGAGCAGACCATTCTATTGAACATCGTGAAGATGCCATTGAAATGGACTGGCAAAATGTGCCCGTGGCAAGAAGAGCAGATCCCATGACTGATTCGGATTTCTTTACTGAAAGTGATGCCGATGGTTTAGATGACCACATGCAAAGAGGTGACCGACGAGCTCAGGTTATTGATGGAGCTCTTTATGGTGGAAAGAAAGTTAATGGTAACCCACCTCTAATCGTAAACAGAAATGAAGACTCTTGCATGGAATCAAGTGGAGTGTACACTGACTTTGAAAATCACCGTACATCTCCTGTATTCTTAAACGTCATCGACGACATGTCTCCTGATGGGTCTACTCCTTCCACTCGATCGGAATGCAGTCAAAAAAACGCTAGCACGGGAAATTTGAACGCTTATTTTTCACCACTGCAAGATACGTTGGATGAACATAAATCAGATACGTCTCACATAATCGATGACGATGAGACACCGAAAAATACAAGCAAAAGAAATTCGTTGAACAGTGTTAAAGATATGAAATGTACAGAAAAGAATAAAGAAGAGAAGAGAAGCTTTACATTAAAAAAGTACAAAATGCCTAAGCGTGATGTGCCAAGTAAACTGAAGAGTATGCTGGCAAACAGAAAGACTGATGCAGATAACAGTGTACAGAGTAGCCCAAAAATTGTAAAAAAGACCGAAAGAAGAGAAAATTTGGCGAAAAAGAATTCCATAGAAACAAAGAACGATTATAAGATAAAATCGTTCAAGGATATAAAGTCGAAGGTGGACTGCTCTTTTTCATTACAACGTTCTCAAACTTCGTGCAGTGTCAGTAGAATGTTAAGCTCGAAATCTACAAATAACAACGTGAAACCTAAAAGGTAAGTGATCAGTAAAAAAAAATCAACACTTGTGTAACAATCATGTAACATTTAGCTAGTGTTTAATACAAAATGCAACACAGTAAAACTGGGTTGACTTCATTTGAAAATAGTGGAATTTGGGTGGGTATATAGAATTGAATGAAATTAAAGACTGATCCACCTTATTCAAATGATAACTTTTGCCATCGACCAACATAATTATGGTAGGGGAGCGTTATACGCAGTAGTGGTAGTTATTGAATCTGATGTCTTACCATAACTTCTGTGTGTAGCCGTCACATGCGAATGCGTATGGAGCTGGGTTCAGCGGCGGGCAGCGGCAAGAGCAGCCTGCACAGCTCACAGAGCGATATCAGCGCCAGTAGCACCCCGCTCGGCAAGCACTCCACCGGCCGCTTCCCCATGCTTCGTAAGTACTGTAATTTATTCATCTTCTTTTCCTCCATGAGTGGCGATACATAATAACACGGGAGTGAAATTGTTTATCCTGTAAATAGCGGGGTAATTGCGTAACACACTATTAGTGGGAATGGCTTTCATTTTGACAGTTTAACAAAAGTAATTGCGTTATTTACGTTGTTGAGCAGACACATTCTTCGAACATATGAAGCAAAGGATTAGCAATATCCTTCAAAATGATTCAGATTATGATTGAAAGTTAAATCACTCTTACACGTCATATTATAATAAAATAAGCTAGATGGAGTCGATATTTCTTATCTGACTATCCCCTGAGAAGTGATGGTGACACAAATTCAAGAGTCAAAGTCTCTTTTAAAGTCCAGACATAACCTTGCTCACATTATGTGAAGACAACGGGCAGGCAGCCTCGCTACCGTACCGCCTTGCTGATTAGCAAAGATTTTAAGATTCTCAAATTAGTTCGTACCGGTAAGAAGGCAGAAGGGACTGGAGACAAAATGTGTCGTCGTCAAATTGACGTGATATTATCGGGACGTCCATAAAAAGTATGGAAATATGTGCACGTTATATCATTATCGTGGACGGAAATTTAAAAGCGTCTTCATATATTTATACCCATATTACTTCCCTGTTTTATAGTGATGCCTGTGACGTGGACGTCCACGTTAATATCGCCACGTTAAAAATCATAAAAGCGCCTATTTGATTCATTTTATTTTGACACAGTGAAGCGGGCAAGTACTTCGTTCTGCAATAATTAGCAATATTGCTGTGTTATTATTACTAGAGAATGGGCAGCAGCGTTCTCTATGCATTTTACCACCATACTGCGATCGCCAACCCGCCTGCCAAGCGTGGCGATTATGGCAATACCCCCCCAAAATGACAAGCAGCCCTGCAAAACGGCCCCTAGTACCCGGCGGCCCGCCTTCCCTTGGCTATGGTAGCGGCCAAGGTTACGGTGAGGTAAGGGGTGCTAATAAGGGAAGCACAAGACCAGTCGAAGTGGATGAGCCTGGGGGAGGCCTATGTCCAGCAGTGGACGTCTTTCGGCTGAAATGATGATGAACTACTAGTGGCTAAAATTGAAATGCTATAGTAGGAAGGATAATATTCTTATGCAGTGTTAACATTGATGTAAAAGACATATATGGTGATCACGCGAAGGAAAAGTTTCACTCTGAATCTTAGGTATCTAAAACAGACCAAAGATTGAACAATGTAAAGTGGTTAAGATGTAGTATGCTGTAGATGTAGTAGCTAATTTACTAGGCCGGGTAAGGCCACTTACTCTTTCGACGCGGCATGCAAAATTGTCTTAGATTTTGCCACTTGATTGTTTGTACTGATTGGTCTGTCATCTATGAGAGTATCGCCTGATATCGCTTCTGAGACTATTACCACTGAAATTCAGATGTACCTCTCTACATACACACCTACACACATACCTAAAAACAAATGGCGGAAAATCTAAGATCACGCGTATCACCGTGAAACCTGCGTGATAACAACGCAATACTTCTAGTTTGTGTTTTGACACACCACTCTACTTCAAGGTTGGCTAGCATTGACTTCATGTGATTCAATGACATGTGTGAATTCTAAAACAATTCACGTCGCGACTCATTAAAATTAGATACGTAAGAAACGTTATATACTGTCTGAAGACTGAATTTGAACGGCTTTTGATACATAAAGGTCTGTTCTATCTACAAAATTGCGTGTTAAAAGTAACTGTTCTTGCTTAATAAAATATGCAAATGCAATTTCCATTTTCTTCGAAAACCATTTAGTGATAAAGTTTCCTATTCATTCGTTACTATGTTATTATCTACGTCATTCAGTATGAATATTCAATGTGACAGTGGCACACTACAATATTAACCCGATGCTTATTGTTTGTGCTCCTAATTCTTGTGTAAATTCACCTATAATACAGTGTGGAGTTCATGGCAATGTGTTGTCCTTGTTTGTTAGGTTTCGTATGATTTAGCACCTCCTTATGTATTGGTGATAGCAATTATCACGTAAGCTTGCGAGTGCCTACACGAGTGGTTCGAAACAGCCTGAGTACACGAAATTTTTCCAGATTTAATAACTTTTATTTTAAATAGGTAAGTATACAATTGTTAAGTGCATCTACATAATTTGGTTTAATCTGGTTCCTCCGTCTGAAAAAGCCAGAAGTTACCATACTTTTGTTTATTTAGCGCCTGCCGAGCATATAGCTATGAGTAAATTGCGTCAAGTATAGTTATTGCTCTTCAGTAATGCTCAGGCACTTTGTGAACTTTGTGAAATTAAGCTACTTTACTTCAAATTGGTAATCACACTATCTCGGTAACATCTCTATATTAAACTCAAATGCATGGAATTGGTAACATAAACGAATAGGGAACGAATAAATTAAAACCTGAACTTATGAAGTACGAGCGCCTGCAATAGCTTCTTAAGCAAAGATTTGCTTTACAAGTTATTACTGACATTAGACGTTAGGGACCCATGCGTAGAATAATGAATTATTAATATGGTAACTCCTGGTTTTATATGAAATAGTAATAGGATTAATCTAAATTAAATAAATTCTGTTTAAATATTGTACACCTAATTATAATAAAAGTTATTAAGTCTGGAAGAATTTTCATATCGAGACACTCTTATACTCAGACGCTTATTTGATAATTGCTATCACCAATATGTTTATTTAAGGAGATGCTAAATCTTATAAAACCTAAAAAGCAAGGACAACAGTATCTAATAGGTATCATGACTGAGAGTGGATAGTCAGACATTACAGTTTTTGTATTTTTCTATAAAACTATGGTAACAAAGTAAAAATAAGTTCAAGATAAATATTTTGTAGGTAAGATAAAAATAATCATGGTTTTATCTAAGAGGATGATCTAACTAAAACAAACATGAAGATATATTTTTTTGCTGAAAAATGATGAATTTACAAATCTACCTACTTACATACCAAATTAATTTAAGTAATTGGTATTTGGAATCTTCGTCGACTTAACAGCAGACAATCAGTTATATCACGCATAGTCACCTACACGTACCAATACGCAGTTTAATCTTGCCTAGATTTTTATTTCAAAATAGTACCTACTCTTCAAAAATTCGGAAAGTCCTTGCTGCACACCTACCCCAATTAAAAATCAGCTGTGCAAGGAACACAAGCAGCAATCGATGCGGAAGGTCAACACTACGGCTGACTACGGCAAGCAAAGGGAGCAAGCAAGTTAGACCGCATGGCAACGAGCGTTTCCTCTCGGCTAGGTTCAGTTTGCCAGTCGCCGGTGAGACGCGAGCCGGCGCGCGCCGCAGTCCGCCAGCCCGTCGCGTTCGTGACGTCAACTTGCAACGCGAAAAATCAATGGATTCCCCTCCGACACTAAGGTTAACCGCATACCGCATTTTCTCAAAGAAAATGTGTCATATGTCAGTGAAGTGTTGACGATACACGCACCTCGGATACTAATTCAATGATAATGATAAGAACACTACGATGTAAAATGCAACGCGTCATGTGAACGGTTTACTTTCAAGTTTTGTTTAGTGCGGTGTCATATTTTAAGTTATCCTTATTTTTGAAATGTACTTTTTGTTTATTTTCCGTTAATTAACGCAACACTTGACATTTCCTTTGATTATTGAAACAACAGCGTCGTTGTTTACCTTGTAAACAACGACGCTGTTGTTGTATACTGTCACGAAGTCTTGGAATCATTTTTTGTTTAGAAAGGATTTCCAGTCCACTAAATAATTGTCAGTACTTAAACGCAAATTCTCTGTTTTGTTAATCACTTGGCCTTTTACAGGACCTACTTAAATGTCCTTCATTTACTTCATGTCTACCAACAACTGGTTAAACACGTTAACGCTACAAGCCATTATTTATTAAACAAACATTTGTCACATTGTCATGCATGTAAGCTTGACACCTAATTTTATTACAATTTTATTTTGATTTATAATGAATTTAAATTAACCACTTTGCTGTAAACTTAATTTTGTTAATGTAGAAACAAGTCAATTCGGTATGACATGCGGCTAAATCCTTTGATATTCGAATCAGGTATGTAAGTCTAGTTAACGAATCAAAGATCATGGCTAATGAAACGCAACTATATATCGATTGTAACTTAATACAAGTACCAAGACCCATTAGAAATCGATTATTTAATACAGTGTAGGGGGGCATTACATAAATCATTGTAACTCATTGTTAGATAGCAGACAGCAGAAAATAATGGACCAAATAGAAAGTACATTAACGCACATGCTTAGTTCACATGCAACGAAGCCTTTACCACATAATTAAAAAGTGATTTATAAACAAACTCACATCACCATTTGTATTGTTTTTACAGATACACATATTTTTTCTTGAGACTTAATTCACACTAAAGATCAACTATTTCAGAAAGATGGTTTCAATAAAACAACAAATTATGTAGATTTATCTAAACCTATCGCTTAGGTAATGTGTAAATTTAATCGTAATCGAAATAAAATAATCTGTATCGCCTTTCTCTGTAAGTTTGTAGCGTACGTACTTTGCAATATCTAGAGGTAACTATATTCTACACGCAAAAAGTAATTGTACGAAATTTTTAATTGACACAGCTAACTCGATTCGAAAGCATGAAATTGGAGTCATGATATAGATAAATTTTATCTTTCACATCTACTTGAGAATGTTTTTGAAAGAATGTTGTAATATTTCAACTGTTCATTTCATAGATACCTATCCAGTATCAATATGTATTTCTAAAATACGTGATAAGTTTCTGGAAAATATCTCCGGTAGAGATTAACATTTCTTTACAAATCAGTTAAGAGCTTCCAAATGAATGAGACAAATTTAGATTTAAGAAAGGTAGAAATGGTAGAAGATTTTAAATGAAATGAAACTGAAAAGGAAGACGTAGTACATATAACAATAAGTATAGTCAACGAAGTTGTTGAAGACAAGTGAGGAAAATGTGTTAATGTCGCAAGAGCAGGCGATGGGCTATGCGATTCAGTTAGCTTATTATAACATTTCACATAAACCGCATTGCTGCTTTTAGTATCTTACCATTTCAAGCCTCAATTCGCTTTAAATCGTGCAATGATTTTACTAATCGTAAGCCCCATATTAACAGGAATGTGCTCTAAAAGATTCGATGTAAATAGGAAAAAACCAAAATATGGCTATGTTTAACCAGACGGTTAAGATGAAGGGAAAAATCTTCTTATAATCTTAGATCCCGACCCACTTATATTTGAAGACGATAATATTATCTAGAATGATGTACTAGAATATTTGTGTGAATATAATAATTACCATTGAGAAACAAAACAAGTGAATGTATATTGTAAATACCATTCGGTTTGCCATACACCGCATGTGTGAAGTAACGCCTATTACTAACATGTTCAAACTTTTACGTCACAACAGTTATTAAACGTAACTTAAGGTAACGTACGTAACAAGAGTTAGATCTTTATCTATTTAGTTAAAACACGTTTCTAAATCGCAGGACTACCACGTTGTGGTAACCTCGTTACTCATCAGACATCATAGATAAATATTGCAACAATGACCATTACTTATCTAAAATACGATAAAATATTTAATGTAGAACAATCGGAAGAGGAAAGAAAAATATCCAAAGACTAATAGGTTTTAAAATATCCTGTCGGTTTACCGTTTGATAAGTTAACTAATTAAAACACAGAACCACCAAGTTAATAATCATAACGGTTATATTTCAATGCTTATCGCAGCTTTACTCGAGCTCGGTGTAGAAATGATATTATTATCGATACAGGTTTCCAAATATAGACTTTTGAGGTTAACCCTAAAAATATAGTTTAAAAGCGGAGACAGTATAAATGGTCTAGGCGATACTTGCGAGTGAAATCCGCTGGAAGCCGATGCAGTGTAACGGGTTATTCTCGTCGATGGATTTGTTGACGAGTCGAGAATCGTTGACCCCGTCGGTGAAGGCGAAACCGAGTGCGAACTGTTCCATCCACTACTTATTGATGTTGAAACCACATCTGACAGAACACCCAGCGAATATCCAGCAAACAGTCTGATCACTAACGTCTACAAATCAGTAGTCATCCAGCACTATTTATGTTATCGTGATTCCAATATTACATCAGTTGCCTAAATTTTTTTGAAGAACGGAACCTTTTTTTAATGTTATTTTGTGGTGATGTGATAGAAAATATTTGGATCTATCCAAATAATGTCAATTCATTTGATTGGAAACCTACTGTTAGCAGGCGTATCAAACAGCTTAATGGAAAGATACATATAATGTCCGTATCCAATGGGCTATGATGAATATTGAAATAAATAAAAATAATATTGAAATGTCCCAATTCTGTCTCGTTGGAATCGATTCTAGAACAAGCCACTGCGTACTCAGCCGAACTATGGGGTCTCGTCTGACCCACATTTGATGCGATTAAAGCATGGCCTAGAAGCCTACGTGACACGGCGTTCTGCTATTATATCATTACTGTCATTAGTGACATCAAAGGCTTGCAGTTAAAATGTATAGGGTCGCCCACTGCGTGCTCATATAAGCAACCCACCAGAACTTCGAACCATAAAATGCTATCTGATTATAATACATATACATATAAACATGTCCACTATTTCACTTTCGAAATGTTTTATATGTTCCACTAAATGCCGATGTTAAGATCTGCAATTCACATTTTACATTTCTGAATTTCAAAACTGTTGCAGTTTAAAAGCTATTCTTCATCGTTTTTTTTTTATGATTAAGTAGGTATTTGTTTTCTTTTGCACAGTTAAAATCGATTAGGGTTTCATCGGTCGTTCATCTTGTCTTTGGCATTAAAGGTGTCCAAAGCAATATTGCTATAATAGATACTCGCACTACGACCAAATCCTGCCGGAGATAATAGTTGTTATCACATGCGATGTGTTAGCTAATCAATCAATTTAAGATATTCGAGACAATACCAAACAACACTACAGATAGGAACAACCATTGCACGCCTTTTTAAATAAATACCTAAATTCTGAAATGTTGGTGAAGGTCCATTAATAAATGCAAATCTTTTCCCCATCTAACACCCGTACTTCAAATTAAAACTCTCGCTGTGTTATTATTATAGTTCAAGCCAACTATGTGAAGGTGAGATCACTTTTGCAATTGCAAATGAAATATCAAAGGAGCCCTTCAAAAATGTTGGCTTGCAAAATAATTCTTTGCCTCATGCAAATTGTTAATAACAATCCATTGTTTCGTTAACGCTGAAGTATGAATATTTTAGTTGAACCGATCCTTTCAGTCTTTCAAAATAATAAATCAAGGTAACTGCTCTACTTATAATTTGGAATTACTTCTTAACTTCAACAGTTAGGTACCCCCTTGTCACTAAAATTTTATGCGAATATTCGCCTTTAAATGGCTTTTGATTATATTCATTGAGATAAAAGTTCATAAAAGAGAATTTGCAAATTCTTAATTAACGAAAAACTGAATTATTGTATTGCCTTTCATGTTCACTTTCAATACCAAATAAATCGCCAAACATGGAACATACGAGTCATATCTGATTGTTTGATGTTTATTGTTTATGGATTCTTTCCGTTGAATTGAAGACTCCGAGGTGGCATAGAGATGCATATCACGGCATTTAATTGTGTGTAGAAAATATTTAGCGGTGCCGTTTTATGTTCATTCGATTTAGTTGTCACATAGCCACTTAGTCCAGATACAAAAACATAAACCGTTTTAATGGATACCGGTTACCACTTTACAGTTCCCGGTATGGTTTCCCGTTGATTGTTTGGTACTAAGTTTGCTCCAGCCTCCCACGAGCTGTTTGCTTCATTTATAAACTGTTGCGTTTCCAAGAAATGACATTACAATCGTGCGTATGATGAATGTTGATTTTATCGTTATTTTGTATCGCTTCGGTATGAGTTACTGGGAACGGACTTGCTGTTGAAATTTTTGCAACTGTGGTACCACTTAAACATTCTTAAAATTATTATAACTTATTTAAGATTTGTTTAGAATCAAAGAACATTTAAAAACAAAGTTACAATAGAATCGGTTAAACACTGCTCTGAAATTACATTCTTAACATTAAAAAAGCGGTACAATATTGCATAGAATTTTATATTCCTAGCAGTCGAAAGTGTGACGACCACCTTTTCGTGGTTTTCTGACCGCAGCAAACCGGTCCCTGCGCAAGATAGTTACAGGTGATTCCTACAAAAAACAGGTTCCTTTTCGTATTGTTGGAAATCAACTTCTTTGTCCAGTGAGTGGACGAACCGATATAATTTGTGCTCATGTCAGGACTACTTTTAGATAAATGTTAAATTAGGGAAAGGTAAGTAAATGTTATGAAATCTGAGCTGATCAAGAATTCAAGACTCAAAATTCACTTAGTAACGTTTTCTTTATAAAACTAATAAGTATGGTCTAAATTCTGTAAATGTGCCAATGTCTTTCTTATAGTTATATTTATGTGAGAGTTAACTATGTAATTAATATCAATATTCATTATTTAGAAAGGTATTATCATCAAGCTATTAGAGCAATTATGGACTCAGCTCAGTGAGAAACTTTCGGACCAGCAATTTTCTCATCAGACTTTACTACTCCATCGGAAAATTTCTGTTTTGAACTGCATCTAACGCTGGCGACTTTAGTGATATACTGAACCATGGAGTCTCCTTGTAAGGTTTGCTATCGTGAGATTGAACGGATGAAAGCACAGACATTGCTTCGAAAGCAAAGTAATTGCTACTTGTGTGTTGTTTTTGCTCACCCACCTTGTTTAGCGTTGTCTGCTTTGGTACGTTCTCGCCTATTGATATACCCGTCACAAACCAGCGTTTACTGCTGCTACGAACGGATGTGTTCAATAATGTGCTCTACTGTTCATTGGATTGGTGCTAACAAAATGTTACTCTCAAATCTGTGTTCGCAAGTTTGTTGGTGTTACCGTCACGTTTTTACTTGGGTTTTGACGTCGAAACGATTTAGTGTATTTTTTATTTACAGTGCTTAATTGCATATTTAATATGCTCATTAGCGATTTTTTTGGCTACTGATTGAGATAAGATAAGCAGATAGCATGACAACCTAATAGCACTGTGTTAAAGAAAGTTACGTAGCATAAATTATTTATCGATATGATTGTTGACATGGATTAGACAATGGACTTCTAATACTAGAGAGAGCTTGCCATGCAAGGTCTGCTGAGGAACACTAACTAGTGCCTATTATTCCTAGTATTTGATGGCATTTGTTGTGTTTTTGTCCAGTAATGCTAAAATGTAATCTTTCCAAAAACTGGTGTTAGGCATTCGATACTACTTTACTGTTAAAACAGTTTATCTCCTATAAATATCATGATATTTATGATATGGAACCCGTTAGAAGTAGTTGTTAAACCACGGATATTGTTTAGGAGAACGGGTTGTCTCCATGTCTGTTGCACGGTCGCCTCGCAACGAGCTCGCGTAACTAATGGGAACGCGTTGCGACTTCATAATTCGACGTTACGTGACATTAATAATTATTTTGCTTTCGTTCGATCGCTCCATAGGATCATTCTCAGACGTGCGACGGGACGATGGTTCATTCCATTCAAAAAGTATCTTCAAGTTAATTTCCATTGTTGGTATTTAAAACGATTTTACGCCATGCTTCAAGATATTTTAAATATGCAACTAGCATAACATCCAGATATGGCTATAAATCGACAGATGCTTAACATTATCATTTCAGTACAAAGTACAGTACACGACAGGCCTCACCCAAGCACCACTTTGCTCGGTTCTTTGCTACGCGCATCTAGCGAATTCCTGCGGCGTTCACGAGATCTTCGGTCCATCTTGAACTGCGTATCGGAAGAGGTAGAGCTTCTCGCTTTCCAACGCCACGTTTTCCGGTACGCAGTCGCCATTCCAGAAGCTTTCGGCCCAATCGGTCATCTGTTCAGCGACAATGTGCCCTGCCCTCTGCCATTTAAGTTTGGCAATTCTTCTAATGTCCGTTACCTTGGTTCTACTACGGATCTCTTCATTTCTGATTCGATCACGTAGGAAACTTCAAGCATAGCCCTCTCCATTGCCATTTGGATGCCTAAACACTTCAGATTTCAGTACAGCCTCGATTGAAGCGAAGGCTTTGTCGCTAAGCAGAGAAGCAGGTTATACTTTTCGGCATGCTCATCACTAAACATATTTTTTGTTAATAAAGATTGGATTCCAAACGAATTGAATCGAAAAAAACAACGAAATTAAACTTTCACGCTTTACTCCTGTCCCAACCTCTAAAATTATTGATTCCAATTTGTTATTGCACATTCGTTTTTACTATTCCATTTCGAATTTAAATTTTATCAGCTAAAATGTTAGTCGGCGCCGATCGGCGTCCAGCGTCATTTTAGCCGCCCAAGTCAATCACGTGCCGGATGTTAATCTGTGCATGTGTCCTCACGCAGTGATTTAATCTCGCTGGCGATACCCATGCTGGGTGCAAGCGAGCAATTTGCTATTTGAATGTTTATGAGCAGTTGTACACCTATTCCGAGAGAATGAATGCTATAAGTATCTACCTACTAACGAAGTTGCCCTCCGTGACTTTCGGATCTCTTGCTGTTCATAATAACTGTTGACACAAATGCTTGTGCTAAAGCAGTTGTGTTCTAACGTACATAGCCATTTACTAAGTAGAAACACACATTTAAATGCGTGAGATTGTATAGGTTGTCACCTAGTTGAATTGTAGACATTTAGTACTGCAGTATTTTTAGCTTGTATATTGTTAACCAAGGTAAATGCTGAATGTGCGATTTTGGTTGCAAAATACAACTTTGGTTTTGTTATTATGTTACCTGTCGTCATCGTTTCCAAAATATCTTTTATGGAGATAGTTCTTGGTAGAAGTTTTAAAACTTGGTTCAAAAAGGTTTTTAACCATCCGAAACTGAGTTCCTTTAAAGTCGACTGCAATTGGCTCGGAGCCAGCCGTAGTCGCCGCGATGTTTTGTATGTTACGAAATTCCGCCAAAACTGTTGCAGTAGGCAGGAATGACCCCATTTTTAGAAGCCATTATGATATGACGTGATTAGTTATTACGAAAACGCTCGATACTCTATTAACTTGTTCGGTACAATTGCAATGCATTGCGAATTGCATTTAAGGACGTCCAAAATTCATTATAAACACAAGCTCACTTGTTCACGCTATTGTAATCGGCTAAGAAATAGAAATCCTAACTAAGAATAGATAACACTATTTCATGTCATTTGTAATTACAAATCCAATATGCACCTAGAATAATTTGGTTCTTTGATGCCAATGCCATGTGTGCTGTGCAGTTATAGCTTTCATGTTCCATACAATATGGAATGGGTGTTGCACAAAGTTGTCGTTTCAGTACTAAAATTCTAGGTTTGAAATGTAAAATTTTATCTGTTCGACACCACGCCAGCTGCTAACGCCACCATGCTTCTCCATGACTCGGCCGTTGACCCAAATTGTTCGGTTACCTTTATATTTTATAGCAGACTATTTAATATCGCCAGAAATTATATTTTAAAATTACGCAGAATAGGGCTGTGTTATTTATTTAGACTCAAGGCCCTTCCTTGAACTGCTAAAAATAACAAGGTATGAAATCGGTCAATTCGATCCATTACAGTTTTGCAATAGGAGTTATAGTTTATGAATATTATTATTGTGTGGAATATTAGTAGTGATCTGGCAATGATGTGGTTGTCTTATTCGGTCTATTCAGAGATTCGCATGACCGGGTTTTCTGGGCTATTACACAGGCGGCTTGATGACTTGACAGCTGTGCACTTAGAGCAGATACCTGAACGTCTCTTGCCATTCAAGACCAGGTTGAAGTTCGTGTGTCTCGTGGAACAGAACAGCATCCGTTTTGAAATCAGTCGTCCGTAGTCACTTTATGGGTGAGTTCGTATCGGTGACCGATTTCAGGTAGACTAGCCCTATTTTTAGAGATATTTGGAGCATAAACTGTGAGATAGACGTGTGTATTGTGTTTGTGTTACGAAATTTTTGTTTAAGGGAATTCTTCTGGAAGGTTATTTGCCAGAAATAACTAAGATAGTTTTTTGGTTAACTCGTTGTGTAAAATAAACTGGTTGTATAAAACCGGAAAACTTATTCAAATTAGACGTGTTCATTATTATCGTAACGGTGCTAAACGATCGGAGAGGCATAAAAAGTATTTTAATTCCCCGTTGTTAAGCTTTTAGATCGAACAAATAAACAGTTTATTTTTAAGGTGGTTCAACTGGCCGCTCGTCGATAGGTCAAACTCACAAAATGTCACGAGTTGAAATGCCAGAAGTTACTTGCGAAGCAGAAAATACTAACAGTTACGGTTATTTTACATACTTTCTATCTCCATACAAAAAGAAACGTTAAATTGGAAACTATTCGATTTATGTGTCACACTTAACAGTTAACGGTTGAATATTTTACTGACGGATTCCATGGTAAGAACTGTAAAATAAGTTTGTTATTTATTTTAAATGACATCGAATTCAGTAAATAACTGAAAGTTTTTCAGTAGCTTTTTGATTTATTTCAGAATGATTTTCATATACATACCGATAGAAGATCAGACAGACATTCAATTCACGGATCGTTGAAGATGATCATCTGTTTACTATCTTATTTATTACTAGCAATAGTCTTTATAAGCTTATTTATAAGGTTTATATTACCTTGTACGTCTTTAGAATTAAGCATCGTCACGCAGTGGTCATCGTAACGACTGCACCTAGGTAATAATCATACCCGTATATTTGTTGTTTTAATGGCATCATCTTAAGGCTATTTTTGTCGATGCAGTAAATGGTATCTGCTGTATCTACACAGAATAACCTTTAAGGTTTCACATGACGTTGTTGAATATTTAGATCTACGTTTTGAAGTGTATGAGATTTTGCGAAGACCCATCAATGTTCTTCATCTTTGTTGAAGCTAATAAATACGCACAATAATTTGAATAGTAGCTGATCTTGCGCAACAAACTACGTGTGCGATAATCTGGCTGTAATTTAGTTATCTTTGAAGTTAAAAACACAAGTTTACACCAACTGGGTCGGTATAATAGGTGCAACTAAAATAACCGGGCATAAAGCCGTATCTTTGACCCAAATGCTAACAGACAAATGGAAAACTATTAAGATTTGCCCTATATTCAATGTTTATTGTAAGCAGTAAATCTTGAAATGATGTATCAATATCAGATTTGTAACCAATGAAAGAAAATAGTCTTCCCGCAGATTAAGAAAAATGTAGAAGTTCAATTCAATTTGGAACTACAATGAAATAGCATTTTACTATCCTTTCAGACGTTGGACATACAATTTCGCATTTCATTAGCAAAAGTATCGATTTGGTTGGAACCAGACATTCGTGCAACGTCGTATGCAACTAGGGTAGGGTATTGAAGCGTAGCTTGTTAAAATTTTACGATAGCTGCTACTTTACTTCACCAAATGCGCCAAAATGACGCAACACTGCGAACCGGCTTCTAGTGAACGTATTTTGGAAACACATGCATAAGCACTTTAACTTTACGAACGTAAAACTTTAATGTTTTCGTTTAATGAATATCTACGTAAGTGTTACCCGGGCACCTCTTTAGTGAAGACCTTGGGTAAAGACCACTCTTTTCTCAAGGTTTACTCTAACAAGTTCTTAAATGTCAATAACAGATAGGTACCCAGCTGAAAAGTTAATGACAGTTTTGATAGTAGGAATCCGTTTCTTGTAAACGAAGTGCTCGAAAATAAGAAAACTACATTTTATATTGCAGCACAGTTTGTCTCGATCAACAGTGTTATATTATGAAGTAAGATCTTGATCTTCTGCGTAGGAGTCTTATGAAGACTAATGGGCGAGACCTACTGTCACTAGCAATGATTCCATTCCGAATTTATTGAAATGCAAATTGTTTTTTTAGCAACATATTGCTCAAGCATATTCTGGTGGGGTGCTAAGTGCCTACTGCAGTCTTGGACGTAGCTACTTAGGTAGTTAACACTCATTCGTGAACAATATGGTTCCTTTCGTATTGTACGGTCTTATTTTGCTTTAGATTGGTTTGAATTCAAAGTTGTGTTGACGTTTTGAATGTTCAGTGTCAGTTTCAGTTATTTTTCTCAATGGAAATTTGATTGTGATTCCTGATGTCCTCTACATCACATTATATTGTGTCTCGTTTCGTTCAATGCCTTCGGCTAGTTAAAGTCAAGCGTAAAATAATTGATGGCTCTCTTTTTAAATCTTCAGTGAGGTGTTGAGCTTAACACCTTTAAGTAAACATCGCGTGATAATTTTTATGGAAATGTGGAAAACAACCGTGTGAAATTGCAAAATTCATTGAGTTGTTTCCTAATAGAATCAAACGCTTGAGAGAAGCGCAACATAAAACATTAAACTATGACAAAAAATTACAAAACTAACGTAGGTAAGGTGTACTTAACACCCGCGTGCAACTCTACCTAAGACTTACGAGTGAAGACGGTCCGTCTGTTGCGAAGGCTTCAATCATTTACGCGCTGTTGATCTTAATAAAATCAGTAATCCAAGATAAACATTTAACTGCCGTGCTGAGGTAATTATGGGTTACAAAAACAACAAGCAAGATGTAATTAGCCTCCATTATACATAGAAAAATGCCGCTCCACCGTTAGTTCTGTTTTCCATATCAATGTTGTAGCTAGTAACACAATCCGAGCACTAAAACGCATTTATCTCCATAAACTAAATATACCGCGCAACATTGGACGTGTTTAAAATATCTCCTTCAGCCGCACTAAAGGACACAAGTGCTCTTTCAAGTTATTTAACCCTGAAAGCATCGCTTACTAAAATAGCATCAAATCTGAGAGAACTGGTAACACTTGCTTATGTTTTGGAGTGACTAATACGGTATATTACTGCTAAACTTAGATTATAATATGTGACACTTTAATTTATTTTGTTTTCAAATTGGATTGATGATTTGTGATGCTTATTTTGATGCCCAACATAACGCCGTCATTAGGTACTTCTGGCGTTAAATAATTTGGATAATTTTTATTTTATTTTCTTCTCTTCAATGTACTTACAAAATAACGTTAAATCACAGCGACATTTCGTTAATGTGATAAATATGCGTGAGCGCAAGCTAAATTGGGATCAATTAGGCGTGAGCTAATTATAAAATAGCCGAAGTTGAGAAAAGAAAACTTACATCGGATAAGGAGCTGCTGAGTGATTCATATTTATTAGAACTGCTGTTTCTATTTTATTATGTTTAACTATTTTTAAACGAAGCTTTTTTGATAAATTTATTACACGGTTCGGTTTTTATTTCCGTATCATATAGAGTCGCATATAGTAATGTCTCTTCGGATCTCACAATAATCTCCGGTAGGAAATGAAGTCGTCGTCTAACATTTTCTTTGGAAAATTCGAAAACACGTTTTAACATAAAATCATCATTAATTTTCATCTTTGTTGCTGAAATGACCTAATGTATGCAAGTATTGACAGCATAAGCAATACATTCTTTGTTATTATGGTTACAATCGACGTCCAATGAAAATTACACGTTTTTTTCACGTCGCCGCATCTCTCGCTAAATGATTTGTGCGCAGAAAACACGCTTGCTATAATGTAACGGTGAATGACAAATGGTAGATTGGTAGCTCTTTAGAGAAAATCCTATTTAAACAGAACACGTGAAATTACCATTTTATGAAGAGCTCCAAGATTTCCCTTATTAAAGTCTCATTAGTTGTCCATAAAAGAATCGAGAACAGAGCAGGAGCTCCTGTTACACTGGCACATTTGTAGTGAGTCGCCTACAGAAATAGATTAAAGCGATGCAATAATTATATCAGCGAATGGGCTTTGTTGACCACTGTAAACCAAACACGTGTGAGCGTTTATAAGTTTATTATTCAGGACTACTGACGATAAATCTGCTTTCCTTTTGAGAAGAAGAATAAGAAGAAAATGTCAAGTTGTTGCAAATACACTTTCATCGTAAAATAACCTATCTGAAATAATAATGATGACACTTAATAACTTTAATTTAATTGCTCTTTGAAGTACCAACTAATGAGTTTTAATATTATAGAGTTGCAAACAAATATAGATGACGACAATAACTTCTAGAAATATGATACTAAAACATTTATGATGTGACTTTAAAGTGATAAAAAAGTCTGACGAAGTTCCTAAAAGTGCTTAATTACAATAGTAAGATGGAAATATAATATAATGTTTTGACTATTAATGAAGAAATTGAAGATGGGGGCACACGGGTCCAAAGAAAAGTTATACAGAAGTAACTCCGAGAAATATCCGTCTAAACTACCAGTGCCGAATGACAAAAAGTATAAGATAGCGGTGAATCGAGAGAGATTCGGATCTTTTGGAACCAGAGGTGAGTAGTGTTAGAAATAACCAACCAATTTAATTTAATTATTAAATTACATTTAACTACATATAGGTACGTCCTTATTTCTATGAAGAAAGGCTTTCTCTTCATTATAGCGACAAATCAAAGCTTATTACTCTGTTACCTTATTACCTTGGTACTTAACAGAGCCTAATGACTTCGCAGGAGAATTAAATTTAATAATGTTCAAGTATTAGGTACAAATTCGTCACATTATTTCAGTAGAATTGCATTGTTACAATGTCCAATTCTGATATTGCTAAATAATTTATGGTTTCTAAAAACTGTGTTTCATCAACTGCGTAAGTTGGGGTGAAACACCTTTGACCTTGAGTTAATAGCTTGGCTGGACTCTGAAAAATAACAACAAAAACGGTTTTCTGAAGACGTGATTCAAAGTTGAGTTCCTTCACCTGTTTCGAAGAAACGTTTGGATATGTCGATAAAGTTTAACAGTGAATAGGTAGGTACTTCTATTAATTACCTGGTAGTATATGAGAAACATCATCAATTAGTCATAGAGGGATATACAGGACAATGGCTCTACAAGTTATTGACCCGCTTCTTCCTGAACTCTTATTATTTATACTTAGGTACATGAACTGAAAAGTTTATCGTTTGGAGAAATCATTGTCCTAGAGGCATCTATACGGGTCAATGATTGAATTACAGCTGTCAACAAAGATAAATTAAGGTAAAGTGTAACCATAAATACACAGAATACATGCATAAAATCGAAGTGTCTGAAAGGACTTGCCGGCCTGAATATGCTTGGATAATTAGATATGCATCCATCATTGTTGTGTTGAATGCTGAAGAATTACCTACTATATCTGCAGCAGCAGTGGCGTACCTACTAAGGTCCAAAGTGGTGCAATGAGTTCGTACTTGGACAGACAGAGGCTATGCCAAAAATCCACCGGCCTAGAGTCAGCAAGGGAATTTCAGGATAACATTATAATGCTAAAAAGATAGAGCGGTCTGCGAGGCATCGCGCGTCCAAAGTTTATAATACAGCTTTCCTCAACTCATGAAAAATATTTAACTAATACTAATACTAACTAATGGTCAAAAGAAAAACTAACCTAGCCAATTCGAGGTGGGTATTTTTTATCTTTATTTATTTGAAGGGGTTTTATCACTTAGTGATAATGTCACCCCTGTAAAAGAAAACATTAAACAACTTAAAACTAAACAATGGGTAATAAACAGTTATTATTATAGTTACGACCTACCTAATAGTGTTGACCCTATTCGTTCTGATAAATAGCCAACAACAGTCTACACAACATCCTAGCCTCATCCGACAAAGGGGACAAGAGGTGGGGTGCTAAAATTATTGAGCTCGCTTTGCTCTTGACTTTACGACTTATATCAATGAAGTAACACTTATTTCTGTATCTATGGTCAAAAGAAAATCTATCCTATCCGAGGCGGGGTGCTAATATTACATTGTTTTTGTAGTTTTTAAAATTAAATTAAATCATAATCATTGAAAAAGAATCAATCCCATAAATAGCATAGTGCAATAGTAGATGTGGGCCATATGGGAGACTCTTCATAACTGTCTGACCCATGTACCCCTCCCAGAAATTAATCCTGGATCAGCCCTTGCATGCTTAGGATACCTTCAGTATGGAAGTGCAAGGCGTAAAGTAAACTTGAGACGCAAGTCAGGATAGTAATTTGGCCAAGGCAGCGGATCAATAAAACGTTGTTTACACAGACCAGAAACAATTTAATTGCATCTATAACGACCTTTAGGAGCACATAAAATCGTATAAACACTGTTTGCGAATGTAGTGATCTAAAAGCGAGTCGCAATAAAAAAACAAAAACCTATCACGTAATAGGTATAAATTGCGTGATCGTTTTTTATTTGGTGATGAAGAAGACGGTAACACGTCGTCGTAACGAAACGTAATAGTTTTGAATTTAAATTCAAATATTATTTTAGCATTATTTTTTGGTGTTTCATGACTAAATTGGCCAAAAGGAGCACTGTATTTATTGTTAAATGATTACCATAAAACCGATAGGTAACTGTAAGCTTTATAAAAAGTGTATCTGCTATGTTTTGGGTATTTATTCTTTATTAGTAGGTACTTATCTATTCTAAAATTGGCGAAAACAGGTACTGAGTTGTTATCTGCATAGGCCTACACAAACAGCTTAGCATAAGCTGTTCATAGTCTTAAAAGTTAGTAGTTCCTAGTCTTAAAAGAATCAAAGTAATATTCGGTTTCCCAAAACCATTCACGCTATTGCGGAAGTAGCTGTAGCAGTGTTAATTCCGGAACACTATTAAAATAAAATGGTTACAAAGTGGTATATTTCGGTCTGCCTGCCTATTAAGATAAAAAGAACGACAAAGTATCGTGGGACAGCAAATCCGCAGAAAATCAAGATGGCTTGTCCATATGTGCGCTCAGGTGTTCAGGTAGAAGCCTTACGTGCCACAATCCGGATTATATACGTCACGTGCCAATGAAGTATCTATTATTATATTATGTATAAACAATAGATTATACAGGCAGTATTAGATGTTCTAGAACTCAAGCCTCAATTCAGATCTGCTTATAAAACTATTCTCGTAAGTAATAGTCTAAATTATATTTTCTCCCAAGATGCATAAGATCTTAACTAAAGGTTATCACTTGTCATTATGGAAATACACTATTGGGAAAATAATATGCGTCAGAGATAAGGATTAGTACTTACTAGTAACTGTATGACGTAAATAATCTGTATCTTAACCTAAACTTGGCCTTAACCCTGTTTAATTTGTGTAGGTGGTTGCTAACGAGCTCCACTTCCAACTAAACCCCTAGTAGGTACCTGTTAGTGTTAGTCACTGCTACTGCCCTTAACACGTAAACTTTTGCAGTTAACATTCTATAGTAAGATGTTACCAATGATTACCACAAAATGTTCGTTTCAAGGTAAATTGCTCAGGCTGCTAAGTGAATTAAGTTTATTAACAGTTAATGTAAATTTTGTCGCAATTGCAACAGACGATTACCGATCCAGTCCAGTGCAGACACAGTCCACTTCAATAGAAGCCAGATACAGGAAAAATGATATTACGTTATCAACATTAGCGATTCGTCACATACAGAAATCAGAGCAGGGAATGGTACAGCTGTTTACTTTGCTATTTCTCGGTATTAACTGGAATTACTTGTACTATTCGCATTTCTCGTAAAATGAGACCTGCGCGAAGTTAATATTATTTTGTGTAACTATTGCAAGCCTGGTTCTATTTATTATAAAGCTTGAACAAACAATAAAGTTGTTTGTCGACGCCTATAGTCGCTGACTGACAATAGCAGTGATTATTGTCAGTATCACCACCCTCATCAGATGGATTTTATTATTCGCAGTGAAACTATAGGCATAAAACATTAGATAAAAAATTTAAAACTTCAGAATCTTAAGTTGAATTATAACAGCTCGATCTGTATTAGTAGCCAAAGATACTACTATAACTCGATAACTTGTAGGTTACGCCAAAAAACCAGAAGATAATGATTTGATCGTGTAAAAATGCTAATGATATTGGTATTAGGTTTGAATCACACTGAAAAGCAAAAATTATGAATTGCTCTCGCTTCATTAAAACATTTGTTGAGGAGAAACCCAGAGCGAGACACTTTCCCGCACACGTAGTGCGCTGGCGGAAAAATTATATATGAGCTAGATGATATATCGAGATTAGATCAATGAATACGCAATATGTTAGCAATACCGCTTATTGGCGGGTAATGGAAGATATTGCGGATTCAACCAATCCTCACGATACTACTTACAGTTTTAACCACAGGCCTCTTATAGTAACCGCACATATAACGAAATTACTAGATATTTTCTTGAGTTCTGCTCACGAAGGAGAAAAACGTAAAGCTAAATAAAATGCTGAAAAGAAATAATTGATGTTGTATTTTTGTTTTCTTCTTGAAGAATGCATTTATTATGGCTAACATGAGTTAATGGGTGTTTATCACAAATAATCACATTACACATTACATGTATGGCGATAAGCTGATAAAAGATTTCTCGCCACGCATTTTAAATTATCACATCTTTTTTCTCGATTTTGCTCTTCACACGGTATCTTCTATGCGATACGAGATTGGTGATGCAGATAATAAACAGGTACAGCTACATCATGTGGTAATGTGCACAAGTTTTCGGAAGGCTACTTTATGTAATTTCGACTGATTCGTTCGATGTTTTTATCTTTGCGAACTTCTGGGTATTTGATTTTTTTGCACGGCTTTTTGTCATCAAGCAAATTAATGAAGCTCAATTGAATATACTTATATTTAGATTTGCCAGTCATTTAATAGTACCGAAAAGTTACTAATGCTATTAAAATCTAGAAATCTTTGTTTAAAATATGAATTTACAATTACGAATAGCTGGCGTTCGATGAATCCGGTAGTATTCATAATTATAAGTGTAATTATATTTGTAAAAAAATGTACCCATAGTTTCTGTGTTTGCAGCTGTTCTTCGTGTCCCTGTTCTGACGTATCTTTCATAGTGCGTACATGTATTTATTATTGTTTTCCGTCTTTTCCAGGGAACGGCAAGAAAAGGGAGAGCGCCCCTACGCCAACCACCCCCGCGCGCCCTCCACCCACCCCTCCGCAACCCCAAGCTGTTCAAGGTGAGTCACCGTCTGCAATATTGACATAATTATTAATATATCCATAAAACAGGGTGCAAAAGAAGCACTTAGATAGATGGCCGTAAACGCTGACAGACACATGTCGTCGTTAGGACTATAGTTCACCGAAAAAAGTATCAAGTTGCAGCCTAATGACAATACAACAGTGGCTGACACTGAAGTAGATTGATGACACACGGCCAAAGCGACCGAGAGTCGTGAGAAGACGTGAAAGGTGCCATTTATAGTTTATACACTACCATCCGGCTAAAGACTTGTGTCTATGTACTAGTTATGTGTATCGGAAGTAAGACTAATCAGCAAGACGGCGACAAGCCAAGCGTTAAGCTTGAGACCGGTCGACCTGAAATGCTTTGTAGACTCACCATATCGAGAAAATATGTAATAAAACCTGAGCTCAATGAAATAAAAGAAAATGGAAATTGGTATTCTGTTACATCCGGAGAGCAAAGAATTTCTTGGACGTCCAAGGAAATAGTAGAATTTGTCTGCAAATAAAATGCTTAATGACATCAATAAATATCACCTGAAATACCCTTCATATAACAGAATTTAAAGGCTATAATGTAAGCAAGGGATTCATTAGTAGCTAATCCACTTAAACAAAGTCATGTCGTAGGCAACTAAGTGGTATTAACAAAAGACGGTCTTAATCCTTTAATTAATTTTGTGTTGGTAGACATAGATGATTATAGTATACATGTAGCCATAAGCAGGTACCAGCAGGAAGGAAGTCAAGTGTCTTGGGGTTACATAAAACATGCAGTGTATACTGCTTAATGAGATTGTAGACAACCAGTAGAGCGGATAAGCAGACTTAATGCCACCTATCATTACATACATCAAGTCAAACAACTTTGTAGAGTTTAATGAGGGATTGAAACTAAGCGATATCATAATTATCTATTGATGCCCTTCATTCTGATCTCCATATGTCGCCAATTTTATTGAGTTAAAAGTAGCTCTGGCCCTCTGACCAAATTAATATAATTTGGCACGACTGATGTTTCAATTCATTGGAATACAGAGCTGTATTAAATATCAACCAATTTGTTTTAATTATGACTGTTATAAATAGACAGGAGATAAAACGACAAGTTAAGGCCGAAGCTGTAAATATGGAGTATTAAAAATGGGTTTACGTTGAAAATTACTATTAACAAATTGGAGTTTTGTATTTTAAGTGTTTGACTTGTAGATACATGCAAATAAGTCTGCCTCTTCTACTATTTGAAAGCAGTAATGAGAAAGACAGGAGAACAGGCCGTAGCATAAACAAATTCAAAATATTCTGCATACAAAACCGATTTCGTAAGTTTCGTTACGCAACACATCTTTGAAGTATACACAATGGCGGCTCGCAAAGGTTGTCCTTTGAAAACTGTGTCAGATGGTAACTGGTCCGATCAGTTCCAGCGCATTAGAATATACGAGCCACGCGTCACTACGCGCCAGATTGTTTCATTAGCATGCTGATGATGATCGATTTAAAATAAGTTATAGCAGTTAATTCGCAAATTATTTCAGATTCAAAAATAATTCCAATATATTTGTGGTTTTTAATAGCACTAATCTCCAATATGACAACAATAATGAATTCTTCAAGTCCAATGATGCATCCACTTGTCATCCTTTTGTCTGTCATAATACAAATCGAACAATATTAATTTTATAATTGGCATTTGATCGTCTATAACCGTCGGCTAGTTTCCATTTCTTGTAATTTTGCAACGGTTTATTTTTATCACTGATTTGCATTGACTCCGCATTGTTGCATCAAGAGTCTGGGTCGTTTCCTTATCATTCTGTTCGCTTTCTGATGGTTACTTGCTACGATATTCACGTTATCCATTATGTTGATATTTGCTTTCAACATTTGAATATTTCTAAATCGATCTAAATGCATCTAGAATGCTCTTGGTACATTTAGTATGCAGAATTGCAGATGTCTATTTCGTTTTGTAGGTCCTAAAGGCTGATGATTCTTTAGTATCTTGTCCATATGGGTAATTGTGGTCTAAATTTTATATGAAATAGTATCCTAAATTGTTTATTTATCATCCTGTAATATGTTCCAGTTAAGAAGAATGGCGTGGTGCCGAAGTTGTCGTCATCGCCGGTGGCAGTGCGCGCACGCACTTCCCTGGCCCCGCCCCCTTCGCCCCGAAAGCCTGCGCCCCACCGAGTGCCGCCGGCCCAAAGGCCTAATACCCTGCCTACAAATAAAGGTCAGTGGAAAGTTAATTCACTTCCTTAATGGAACTCACTTAACTTTAATTAGATTATAATGTCGTATTTGATATCGAAAGTTTCCGGAAGTTTGCGTTTATGGGTTTAGTTGGTGTCGTTAAAAATGATGTGAATGTGTGGCAAAATATTGTCTTATTGCATTACTTGGTCCAAAGGATTTGAAACAAATATTTGGTAGAATATTTTTCATTAAGAAGTAATCGGGTAGAAAATGATAATGCCATGCAGTGTTCTATTACTTGCTTTTGCTTCCTTTAGGTTACACTTTCTGACGTGCTGTCTTTTTGCTTAGTACCTTCCGTTCCCAATTTTCGTATCTTATTCTAGTTATGAAGCTCCAGAGCATTGTTTAAATTATTTTCCACGTTAACATCTCATCTCCTACACTTATCCCAATTTTCTAGTGTAACTAAAAATTCATCTGTTGGGGATTTTTACTACACCAAGTTACTTAAATCGCAATAAAACCTTGATCGATTTGTAGTTAGGTGCCATCTCGGATGCTGAAAGAAGTTAACAGTGCTGCCATCTATCCAGTTTATGGTGGCAGATGAAGTAGATGGCAGCACCGCTGTTTACATTCTTAACAAACGATAACGAGTTTACAAGAAAAAGGCCAATCGTAGTCCACCAATGAAATTTCGTAGCATACTAAACAGTAGCGCCACTGTCGCCTGTGGTTGGTGTTTTCGTTCATACGCTTTATGATAGGTGGCGCTCTATTAACTTATTCGTGAGTAAAACCTTTAAAAATATTTAATTTTTAAGGAGTTGCAATGAAATGAAAAGTATTTTTGAAGTAGGTATTTGTTATTTAAAGTAAAAAAGTTTTAAAACAGGTTTTTATTAATGTAGAATTATGTTTCGTTTCTCAATTGAAAAAAAAAAACATGTAAAATCGTTACACTAAAGTCGTCTATTGAGTAGGTGTAATAATATTTTGTTAAATCATAAATTATAACACTTCGGCCTACGGCATAGACCGTAGCAATGACAACCGTTAAAAGCAATGTTGTGGTAGATAGACTTTAATTACATCGTGCAGTATGTAGTTTTTTAAAAGAAAATATTTTGATGATTTATCGCAAACCGGAATTATTTAAGTATCATACCTGCCTGATACAACTAGAGGAACCTGCTTATACTTTTTGCGCTACAAAATAACGTAATAATTTTATTTACCACCAAAACCTAATCTGTACGCACTCGGCTGAATGATGACTTTTTAAAGTGCATCTAAGTAGTGCTTATATACCTATATTCTTTTCTATCGTGCTTGTTAGTGATCATAAGAGTTCTACTACTTTTTTTCTGTTTTTATCCGTGCGAACCTGTAATTGGCTTTAAGTTTCATGTAAAATTGTTATCCATCTATTATAGCTATTGGTTCTCCTATGAACAAATAAATAAAATAATCTAATGATATTAAATTAAGTTTGAACTTAATATGTAGGTACTACTAATTAAAATAATTAACTAATATCAAAAGATAACCTGCACCCTAATTGCGTAACACGCGATCAATCATAATCGGTTTCATTTTGACAGTTCAACAGTATTCATTGCGTTATTTACGTTGTTGAGCAGACACATTTTTCGAACATATGAACCAATGGTTTAGCCATCTGTTTCAAAACGAAACAGATTATGATTAATCGTGAGTTACCGAATTAGGGTGCTGATCTGTCACGCAGAGAGGAGGCCTGAGGGAAAATTAAAATAACGTTCACATAACATAATATTACGGCTGTAATCCTGGAAGGGTCAAGCAGAGCTGAACCTATAGTACACCCTAAGAATAATTAACATTCATTGGAAGAATAAAAAATAACAGTCACAACGAACGTACGGTCGTTGACAACGATCATTGGTTGATTATTAAATGTTATTCGGATCAATTTGCCTAGCCTTTTTCCCAACTAAGTATGTATGTTGGGGTCGCCTTCCAGTCCAACCGGATGCAGCTGAATACCAGTATTTTACAAGAAACGCGCGACTTCCTATCTAACCTATGATTACAGCCAATGGGCTGAAAATTTCAATACTTACCTTCGGGCAATTTAAAAGATGTTGGTAAAACGTTCTAAAATAAATAGTCTACCTGAATAATTAAGGCCCATTTTATCCTCATCTCCCGTTTGTATGCTAAAGCACGACTGCCGCCCGCGCCCGCGCAGGGCACCTCTGAGCCCTTATCTCAAAATGGGGATATTCCTTTGATTAATTTACAATTGTGCTTCGGTGATTCTGTGGTACCTCTAACTATCTATTTTTCAGTGTATTTTTTTCTCCAAATAACGAAGCCGTTTAGTAGGAGTATGGAATAGAAGCCAAAATATTGCGTGTTGGAAAATATTTTTTACAGCAAAAGTATTAACCATACAAAAAAAGTACTTCGGGCAAAATGATCTATATGAATCTATAGCAAAATCATATATTTTTCAAATCTTCAAGACAAGCCGTTAATGAGCAGTACGGTTCATAAAGTGACCGTGTTACGCTACCACACGGGACTTAGGCCCTTAACAAGTAAGCTCGCCCCGTATTACATAGGACTTTAACATAACTAACTTAATGTGCGTGTTACTATACTCTTCTGCCGAATCCATCGGGGAATACAGGCGTGATGATAATGTTATATTACGTTTTAAAATCAAAAATCTATTAGGAAACTCTTACAAAAAAAAACACGCTTTAAAAACCGAACTAAAAAAGGAGAAAATAATTTAATTCAATTAAATAGCGTGGGGTGCTTTTTGAGGTATTTTTATAATCAATTAATGTCAAGCACCCCACGCTTTTTAATTGAATTAAATTATTTTCTCGTTTTTTGTTTGGTTTTTAAAGCGTGATTTTAGTTTTTTAAACTATTATTTATTTTAAATTTTTTAGTTCTGCTAACTACAAAAACGTGATTTTTTTTTCTCATTTTTTTTTTAAATTATTGAATAGTCATCGGTCCTCGACAAGTTTACAAAGTTTTAATGAAATCTGACCGTTTAAAGTGGGTCAAAATCGCGCTCAAAGGCGTCGGTTACATACAAACATACAAACAAACAAACATACAAGTGAAGCTAATATAAAGCGTGTAATAAAACTAGCTAATGTACCCATGATTCAATATGGAATAAATAAAGCTTTTGCACCGCACCACGAAAATATATACAGCAAACTGAGCGAGGTAATAAAAACGCCAAGATGTGGTAAAAAACGGAACGAATTTTAATTACATTCGATGTAACGGGACTATAAAATTACAGTAGCGACTCTAAAAGGAGTTTTATTTATCTACCGGCTATGTGCAGGGGGCCGATTCTACTAACAAATTTGTTAAAAAAACGCAATAGAACCGCAACCGAATCACCACTTTTAAGCGTTTTCGCATTCTACTACAATGAACAACGGTCCAGCTGCGACACAGCTGCGGTTACGTTTTAGTTACGCCAACGATCGATTGAAACAATGTCAAAACCTATTCTACTAACAAAATCGAACATGAGCGTGACGTTTACTATAGGACAAAGTTAATGATAAAATTATGATTATTATGTCTTTTAATTATAGAAAATACTTTTAGTGCCACATATTCGTGTTTAGTAACATTTTTAGATTCAACTTTTTTCTTTTTGGTATTAATAAAACATATTATTTTGGCATGTTGGTAACGCGGGTTACCCGCTGTGTTCCCGCTACAGTTCAGTTGCAATTCGTTTTAAGTTTAGTTTCCATTTT
The DNA here is from genome assembly GCA_947359405.1 of Antitype chi. Taxonomy (NCBI): domain Eukaryota; kingdom Metazoa; phylum Arthropoda; class Insecta; order Lepidoptera; family Noctuidae; genus Antitype; species Antitype chi. Next base: position 11,265,741 of record OX375816.1, read on the forward strand.
GCTTATAAAATAGTAGAATGACTTTTTATGTAACTATCGAACGGCGATCGAAATCGAACTGTTGTGGAAACACAGTTTAACGTGTAACGTTGCAAATTAGTAGAATCGGCCCCCTGGTACTTAATGTCAAGTCCGTTTTTATCTATTCACGTGCGTTCGACGTAGGTATAGCAGTGATCAGACGACCAGGTTTACCAAACATGTTCCTAAGATATTATGTTGAGGAAGTATTTACCTTTGTAGGTATGTTGGGTGATATGAAAAGTTGGGAAATACAACATAGTTACTATCTTGGGGAAACAGTGTTATGTTTTCTTACGACATTATCAACACGTGCTCTATATTAGTACGAGCAGTGTATGTACTAGTGTAGACAAAAGAAATTATAATACCTACTACAAGTAAAACGGTACCCTAATAGGGTATTACACCCGTTTTTTTAAAAGTGTCTTAATTAGATTCTAGAGTGATAATACACCACTTAAAAAAAAAAACATTTTTATTTAATCGATTAGTGTTATAAAAATGCATTTAAATTTTTAATTTTCAAATTTCGCGCGGAATTTGACGAAAACGCTAGATGCAGTGGAATCTTGCTCTGTGGGTATGACGTCAGTTTGCTATATAAAAAAATGCGCTGAAATTTGATAAAATAATAGTTTATAATAAAAAAATGAGTTATGTTTCTACTTATTGGTTTGCTGTTCCTGAATGCAAAATATTATTTAAATAAAAATTATTAAGGTTACAAATAGTATATTTTATAACGAGGGACTAAACGAAGCCATAATATACCCGAGGTGGTTTGACTCCCGAGCGTGCGAGGGAGTCAATGAAACCGAGGGTATTTATTAAGTTGGCGTTTAGTCTCGAGGTGCAAACTGTACTTTTCACTTCGAGTGCGAGAAAAATAGTCAATTTAGTACAAAAACTACCTACTACCTAATAAATATTACTTAACAAAAAAACAGTACAAAGTGAAAAATAACTTTAATTTCGGAAGTCGGTGTCTTTGGAGCTGAATTTGAATTTGTTGTCACCGCCTTCCGAAATTAAAGTTATTTTTCACTTTGTAGTGTTTTTTTGGAAGTCGGTTGTTTTTTTTTTTGGAAAAAGTTTTTTTTTTAGTTTTTAGTGGTTCACATGTGCTTACCCCTTCACAGCGTACCGGCGTGATGTTATGTTATGAACTGGTGTAAACAATAGACAGACATGAGATTTCAGCAATCCCAGTCCATTTGCTATCATTTATTGAGGAGTTCCGTTGCCTATCTCCAAAGTTCTTCATCAGATCTTCACCAAATTGAAATGAGACCACTCCGAGAAAGTACTCTTCCAAAAAATACCTAAATCGCTTCGCGTGCCTATAAAATTTGAAGAGTTCTCTCTATTTCTCCAGGATCCCATCATCAGATCCTGACTTGATGATCATGGGACCACCTGGGAAGTATACCCTTTCAAACCAAAAAAAAATCCAAATCGGTCCAGCCATCTTCGAGTAATCGGGGAACATGCATAAAAAAAAATTAAAAAAGGTTCCGACGAATTGAGAACCTCCTCCTTTTTGAAGTCGGTTAATAAAATAAAAATCACAATATCTATTAGGTATGTCTTTTGCTCTTTACTTGACGTCAAACTCTTCACCAAGGAACATAATATATAGGAACATAATATTTGTCACTGGACATTCTTGATAAATTTATTTAAAGCCGAACAAATTTACACTCGACAAAAATTCTGAAATTTTCGCGGTCTTTTTTTTCTTCTAAACCAGTAACAGATTAACAATTTAAAACACATGGCGCCACCTTGGCAAAAACCATGGAACTAAAACTATCAACATTTTCGCAATGAAGATAGTCCACACTCCACAGATAATAGTATATTTACTGGCTGTTTGAGTTTGTCTATGTCACATGAAGGAAATTAAAAAACGAATTACTTTTTACTCCCTAGGGACTAAAGTGGTCACTTTAGTCCCGCTTCGTAGGGCTATAATGATGTCTTTTTAGAGCATGAGAAGTGAAAAATAATAAAAGTAGGTACAAAGTTGCTCAGTTGACATGCCGTACGACGTAATAACATGGTGGCCACTGTTTCATGTTGTTCCAAAACAGATTAAAAAAACTGAAATCTTTAATTTGTATTTTAAAATTTATTTTGTTATTTCATGAACTAAAACTAACATTTTCCGACTTTATTTTGCCTAAGCTATCTCATTAATATATTTTTAGATTTTTTCTCTTAAAGAGTTAAACACCCAATTGATGCACGGTTGGCGCAGTGGTTAAGCGATTGACTGCTGCGCTGCGTGTCGCGGGTTCGATTCCCGCACGGAACAAATTTTTGTGTGACCTACAAGTAGTTGTTCCGGGTCTGGCTGTTTGTGTATGTGAGTTTAAATGTTTGTAAACGCACCCAAAATACAGGAGAAATTGCTAGTGTGGGGCAACGTTTTTTTTTATAATGTGTGTCACGCTTTCAATCACAATCCGTTTTGAAGGATATTCTTTATCTATTCTTCTTCTTCTTCTTTTTCTTTGCGTGTAGATGGTACTCGCATACTTTTTTTTAATAGATGGAACCCAGTAGTTGGCCACTCGAGCAAGTGGGGCGAACTTTATATAGTTTGAAAAACTTGTCTGCTCAACAACGTAATTGACTCAATGAACATAGCTGAACTGTCAAATTGATAGGCATTGGTATCAGTTGACATTTTGTGTTTGTTAGGCAATTATTTTACCCCGCTACCCTAGCTATCTAAAAACTGATCTGCACATGTAAACGCCCTTTGCTAAACATGGATCATGCGTTCATATTGGCATAAAGTCACTCAAAAATCTAATTATTGTTATTAGCAGATAAAATGATGTTGGCAACGTTTTGCAACCCACAGTCAAATATTAAATTAGCAATACGGACATTCTTTGTAAATTTTATGCAGCTTGAACTCTGAATAATCTTGAAAGAATCGCAGATCACAAGGACAGACATTATCATCAGTATTCCGCAGTCTGATTACCTCATCCGCTTCTTATAATTCACATTTACATTCGGACTCATGGACGTTATAATTACGCAACTCAATTATCATAGCGTGGTGAGAATACAGATGAATCTCAGTATCTAAGCAGTAGGCGTGTAGGTAAAAACATATAAGTAATAAAAATTCTAAAGAAAATAAATAGCCCGTACCTAATGTGCATTACCAGGGTTAGTAAAAAGTCGTGACGTCATTTTATCGAGTCGTGGCCACGAATGTGCGCTTTTAATTATGTGTAATTAAAAGAAAAAGCAAACACAATAAAATGCAGCCACCAAGTTACGTGTGCCAGAACTACTTATGTAAGCTGTATAATGGTTTGGAAACTGTTTTTGAAGTTGTATAGGATTCACACAGTGATAATTATCTTGGCTATTGTAATATCTACCCACATGTGATCAAACGTTCTGGTAGAAGGTGGTAATAAATGGCACTTAGTGAAGGGTATCACATGGCTTGGAGATAGATAAGACACTTTCTTTTTTGTATCGTTTGCCTCCTATGTAGCTTAAACCTACATAAATCTGATATGATACTTACCTACATTAATATGTTTCGGTTATTACCGTTAAATAGGCTTATTTGTCGTGTCAACTTAACAAAAGAGGGTTAGTTAAGTATATTAAGTTGCGAAAAATCTGCAACGTGATCCTAATTTATTGAAATATTACTTATACGCTTGTGCGGTGACTTGGTTGTGTCTATCAATAATATACAGGGTTGCAGGGCCATCGGCGCGAAACCTGTTACCTTGTACCTGATTTTGAAGCCCTGAATTAATTAAAAAAAATGCTATGCCATAAATTTTGACCGCATAGGGACTGCAGATTTTTGTTTAAATTATCGATGTGTCTAAGGATTATAATTATGCTGAACTCACGGTTTCAGTTTGCGCGTCGATGTCCCATGTCACCCTGTATAAAAACAGTAAGTCCCTTGTCACCCTCCTATTATAAAATAAATAAATGTTAATATTTACTTACTTATACTATGTAAATAACATAGTTTCATTGAGAGAAAACCAACCATAAAATGTAATCATGGAAAATATAGAGCATGACAAACCACCACATAGAGGGTGAGCGGTACCCAATGAAAGTCCCTGTCGCGGTCGGCTTGATGAAAGTGCGCGCGCAGCAGTGGCAATAGGTAAAAGAGCGGCCGGCGACACTGGCGCGCGCGCATCAGCACAGTGACGACAAAAAACTTAGCCGCATTCACAGCCGAGCTCTTCCGTGCCGTGCTCATTAACAACAATTAGTGCTTAGCCATTTTTATTAACTTCGTAAATCATTTTACCCAATTTTGGGAGAAAGTTTAACATTTTTGGCCAGTGTTGTTGGCAGTGTGTCATGGTTCATGGTGATTCTTCTCTGTTTAGTGATACCGTTTTCAACTTTGTCATCTTCAAAAGTAACTTAATGCGGACATAAATTTTAAATCCTCACTATGAGCCCGCTTCATAAATTCGTATCATTTTTTCAATCGGACACTAAGAACAATAATAAGAGTCTTATACATCACAAGATATTCTCCAGTGAACTGAATATCTGCAGTGGAAGTGTGGACGTTAAGAAGAATCATTGGGGATCGCTTAATGGATACCGCAAGTGCAAAGGTACCTGTAACATGCATTTCAATACTGATTTGGTTCATTAACCCCTCGCATGTCAAGTGAACACTAGGTGTTCCGATAGTAATAGAATTTCTATTATGTCTGCTAATTAGACGCGCGCTAAGAAAAAATATATTAAAAAAATTAAGTGGCACCTTCAGCTTTGTTCAATGTAAGACAAAGTTGACTTTTCGGTTTTATTTTTGTCGCAACCTTCTCACAGACCTCTCCGACTATCCTCTGCTCGTTTTATTGTTTTTATAATATTGATAATTTACTTACACAGCGCGTTAATATGTCATATTGTTGGAAAGTTGAAAACGAAGGGCAAACTCTGTCGGCAACATCCGAACATGGTTGACTGCATCTGCGAATAAACTTCCTTGACCTTAATAACTTTCAGGAAACGTTCATGTTTACATTGTGTGTTCGTCTAATTCAACAAATTGATCTTATAGGTGCTGCAAATGTAAGTAGACGTGGAGATGGGAGTATTATTGACATAAATGCATTAAAGTGTCTGTCTTACAACGGATGCGCACTGCCATTTATAACCGATAGCCCAGCGATGTGGGTGGTATTACTTCTTTCATTATAGTCGTTTTATTCCTCCATTATAGTTTCATAAATGATATGCTTATCTTAACACTAATTGGAAGCCTGTTTAGTAATCTTACTGGTACTACAATGATGTAGACAAAAACTATAGTTACATTTACGGTTATATGAATTTTGTAGGAAACAAGCAATTGTATTTGTAACACGCAGCAATTGAGTTAGTGAGTAAAACAGAAATGATCGTGAAAGCGCCAACTGTGGATAGTTATTTTGCGGAAACTTTCTATATAGCAGTTAAGATTCGTAGCATAATACACGGTAAAATAACAAGACGAACATCTCAATGCCTCATTATTATCGTAATTACTAGTACTCCTCAGTTTCATACATTATTAAGGTTTGTTGTGAATAATGAAAGTGTCTTCACTGAATGATTCGAGGACCCTTTGGCTGAAGCAACAATATTGAAATTACAATTAACATATTTGAGTTTACACAATTATGTATGTAGGATACATTTGCAACTATAGTGATATAACAAATCAAAACGCCGAAGTTTCCGCCTTGCATTATGAAATCGGCATGAATCGTGTCAATACACTCGCGTAGGTGGTTATTCTTTCTATGGAAGAAAGTATGTCCTAAGCGCAGTGTGGGAGGACAGAGTTTTTAAAATTGGCCAATTTGCATCCTAAACGTTGTATATGTGAACTATAAAATCTTGTCATGTAAAAATGTTTTATGTCTATATATAAAATGCCACCTACATTATGCATTGTCAGTTGAGAAATGATGCATTGTCTAGTTCTTTTTCTTTTAAATGACTAATTTATCTTTTCATTTAAAAGTAATGTAGCGTTACGTCCAGTTAGGTTGTCATCACGTCCTCTAATCTCTTCCTTTATAAGATCATCTCAAAGCGCATCTCCCGGAATATCGTCATTTCGGACTGCTACACTATATTTATCGCTTCCTTTACTTCTTCATTGTTCCTTGAAACGCATCCGAATTTTCAGTCCACTAATTGGTTGGTTATTTTGTATTTGACGTGTCAGTTAGTTTCATTCATACTAATGACTACAAAGTGGTCGTATTACAAGGCTTTTGCTTGTTGGCTGGTGGCGTATAATTTATGTGCCCGCTATTTCATATTATGTAATCAGACACAGCGTTGTATACCTAAACTCTTTATGGTCTTTGGACCAAATCCACTTTTTGTATTCAATAATATAGTACAGTTAGCACTGTCAGCAACATAGAAATGTTCCTAATTACCGAAAGTTCTCATAAATACATAAATAATGCAGTCCGCCCATTAGCACTTCTGTTACGCTTTGAACTTCGTATAGTCTTACATCCATTTCGGGCTTTCTCGTTTTAGTCGCGTCACCAATTAATGCATTTTTTCGTGTCTCGTCTTTAGATTCTTTTTATCTTCAATACCTCCTTTGTCTCGTGAGGTTATTTAAGCATCAATTAATGGTCAATGTCAATTATTAATTTTTTCTTCGCTTATTATGTTTTTCTTCTAATTAATTAATAGTCGTAATTGTTTCCCAGGTTAAAAACTGTAGCAGTAAGAATAAAAAATATATTTGAGCTATATGTACTTTTATAAAGGCAAGACTGAAGGTTCAGTACAAAACAACAATAGTTAGCCAAACTACTGTTAGCATGTATTTGAACCACTTGGAGTCACGATTTCGTTAAACTCTCAGTTCGAAAGTATCTTTACTCCACTATCTTCAGATAATCGTGACTTGTTAAGTATTTGTTAAAATATTTTTCCTTTTATGGTCGATTGTTTTATATTACGACAGTTACGCAATTTCCGTTTTTCCTACGGCATTACGAAATCGTATCTCTATTATTGGAATTATTTTTTTCATAAAAATTGAGATCTTATTGACAATCTTCGACAATAGTATTAGGTAGTTGGCCTATTCAAATCCACTTTCTAGTGTTTATTCATTGATGTTTGTGAACAGTTCACGCTTTCCATTGTTTATCAATATTTAATTATTAGTTTTGTTCACATGGGTATCAGGACATCCAATATGTATTTTGTGAGTAACGTGATAAATATAAATATTTCGGGGAATCTAACAAAAAGCATTCAGAAGTAGATTCTTTCTTCATCACGATGTGCACGCGCACGGAACAAGGAAACATTTTATAAGTTTTTGTAATGATTAAGATCTTAACGAGGCGCAGTCGTGTTAGGGAAGGTAGGTCACCGTTAGGTCTTCAGAATTACACTCCATTACGCAACCCGCCAGGCCCGGACAGGCTCGGACCACTGCCTAACCGATTGTTTGGAAAGTCGTAAACTGCTACATGCTTAATAAATCTTAATATTCCATTGTTTCTTTGTCTCGACTGATATTTCAATAGTACAGCAATTTAACACATAGCAAGTGAAATCAAGTTAATTTCGGACAACGACGTGCTAGATTCTGTGAGAAAATATTTCAATCTAGAACATTATCAGTTGTTTTTAATTTTGTAATGTAATTAAACATAAGATTACACTTCACCTGAGAACTACGATTTAATCTGCGTTGTAGAGTTCGAACTGAATCGACAGTATCTTGTATTTTTAACTACAGAAAGTGGTGTAGTCATGACCATGAACGAAAATATCAAAATTAATGTTGCGATATCCGTTCCGAAATTATAAAATGCGGCAGTAAAATTGACGTGTTTACACGTGAAACTTCACATAACCAGCGTAAAACCTCAAGTTTATACAAACCATTGAATTATATTCGATACCGGTTGCATTATCGTCATACTTATGTTTAAAAAAATATATAAATTCAATCAGAATGGGTTGAGCAGTTCCTGAGAATGTTTCGCGCTTACGAACACATAATTTATTTCGTATTAAGAGTTGTTTCTAAATCGATGTTGGAACAAGATAGCCAAAAGTTGAATCAAATAATAATTTGCCATATTTGATTAGCCTAGAAAGATTATTATTTAAATCGATGCAACGAAAGGAAGAAAGTCAATAAAAGTTGTCTGAGATATCCAAGAACTCGGAAGCGATTAATTGAATTTTGCCACCAAATTTAAACATTAAAGTGTGGCAATATATCAATATGGACGCATTTGAGTAGCCAGATGCGCATTTTATCGTTTCTGGCTAGTTTTCAAGTGCCGAAAACCCATTAGAGGTATATTAGTAACGGGAATAACCGATAACGGGTATTTCTGCACAGGGTTCTGCATATTGTTTACAAAGCTTTTATACTTTTGTATTTAAGGTGGATAAAAACATCAGTTTATTGATATGTAGATGCCTACTTAAGTACTTAATACATTTTCCTAGACGTTATCACCAGCAATTAATTATCTCCTTAGTCGTCTGGCTTGGTTCAAAATGCTGTTACATAAACTGGAAACCCGTTACAGTGAAAACGATAAATTTTATGGCCAAAACCGTTAATTTTTAAGTGTTCTTTAATAAGGTATATATTCCTTACAGAATAGAATTAGCTGTCCTAAGATATTCAGATACCGTTAGTATATTTATAAAGCCTGGTACAGGGGATCTACTCTCTAAGCACGAAGTCCGTACTTTCGGTCGAAACTTCGGACGTTTCCTGCTCTGTATCACCATAAGATTAGTTTAGGGTCCGTAAATGACAGTACATTTGAAAGTTGCCCTGCCCGATGTTTTTTATCCTTCCGAAAAAGTTAAATAATCGGGAATATCCTTACTAATATTATAAACGTCAAAGTTTGTATGTATGGATGTTTGTTATTCTTTCACGCAAAAACTACAGAATGTATTTTAATGAAACTTAACAATAATATAGCTTATACATCAGAATATCACATAGGCTTTATAAAGATATTGTGTGAATTGTCCAAAATATAATGATAAGTGTCAAGTAAGTAGGTAAAAATTCTTCCATCTGCGAGCTATTCTGGCGTGCGCTGCAAAAATTGTTAGAGTTACGCGTATATAATGTATAATGGAAATGTTTATGTATATCTATATTTTATGTGTAAGCTATTATCGCTAAAATAGTGAACCAAAAATACAATAAAAAAATATAATTTATTTCTAATGCACATTTAGTAGTAACAAATTGATCCTTTTATCAAAATCAATACTTTTATCGCTGAGTGCGCAACCCGCACACGGGCAGATGCGTGAGGGCAGACGTCATTGACGGTTTCTTTTTTTTTTAGGTGGGAAATCATCAAATAACTTTTCCCGCTCTGGGTGGAGCAGGAGGGCGTGTCAGACTTTTACTGACTAAAACCCACCCTCAGTTGCCAGTGTGCCAGGGGCCGCGGTACCTCTTTCGAACAACCTGCACCCATAGCAGACGTCATTGACGGTTGTGTCCGTTTTGCGAATTTGGGTATAAAGATAGATAGGACCTTGGAGAAGAAAATAATCTTTTTTAGTAGCTACTCGAAGTACTCATCCTGCGCAGACGAAGTCGCGGGCACCAGCTAGTTAATAATAAATCAGTTCGAAGTAATATTCGTTGACGTACTTAGAGAGTAGCCCCCAGTTACGGTACCTATAGGTACATAATAATCTGTTATTTGTTCAGTAAGTTAATTAATATTTATCCATCGTTTTCCCCAATAAATGTAATAAACTTCCATTCAACTTTTTACTACTTCCTACACATTATTTCTCTCTTACACGTTACGACTGTAAGAAAACTTCCATTAACAGGTACATTATTTAATCAAATGCGGCGCCAAGCAGTATGAAACAAATTTGTAGGTAGTTGGAAGTACTCGGTTTCCATTCTTGTTGGACCGGCTTTTATTTCTGACGGTAACCAGGGAACATGTTTTGGAACTGTGCTGCGCTATCAGTAGTCATTTAGAAGCACATTAACCAACATTTTGTTAATCGACACGTAATACTTAGGTACGATTAAATATTCCTTTTAGTTTATGTAATTGGTTCTAATGCTAAGCAACCACTTTCAATTAAATTGATTTAATTTTGACCAACATACGATTGTTATTACATGGAATGCCTGCGTACCCTACGATACATATCGGGTATACGGGTCGCAAGCCTTCCCTATCCTAAGGGCATGTCATCGGCGCTCCCCGGTCTACTTCTTTATATGCAATAGGCTCTGTAGCACCATGAAACATGAGGCTTGCAGGACTAGTGCAAATCTTAGGATTCATTCGATATATCGAGTCTGGTCAAACCACGCGGGGGTAGGTGCATATAATTCATATTTTATCCCTTTTACATGGGGCTTTTATATGCGGCTGAACATGTTAGAACTTTATTTATCTCATAGTAATTATCTTGCATGTAATGTATCATGTACACCATGTCTAAACAAATAAAAAATCTTATCTTATCTTATCTTATCTTAGACATAACTGACAAATTATAGGTGTACTTAGGTATACCTCAGCCAAACCCTTCGGGGATTACAGGCGAGATGTTGTTATGTTATTTTCCATCGAAGCCTTTTATAATTTCAGAAGTTCCAGCCAAGCATTACCAGTTCCAACCACCTATGCAGAAATAGACACTTGCATGCACGTCTTGACAATCAAGACTTCTTTTGTATAGGAGTTCTTGTTCAATAAAAGCGAGCGTAAAATTCTATACGTTGGCAGGATATCGATATCGACGTTACCATGGATTCAGTACCTATACGATTCTGAACCTGCGATGAATCTACTCGATGGTTAGGTACTTAAAAAAAAATCTGTTCCATACATTTTCACCGATTGATAATAGACGTAAAATTTCAACTCTAGGTTTTGTTAGTTTGCGCGTCGATGTCCGTGCCACCCTCTTCAGCAATTGGCATCAGTACAAATCGAGATCAAACCCTGAAACGAATGAAAATAATTCTAGAGAAATAAACCGAGTACTCTACACACATGAATTGCTTTTCAATAACAATACAGAAATACCATTTGACAAGTATAACAAATAGCTTGTCAATTGTGTTCAGAGACAAGAGATTATCGCTGTTCTTCCAAACATAATTTAGTCTTAAATCTGTTACCGTGTTCTAAGTTTAGCTCAATTGAGTCAGCCTGCAGAAGTAAACATTGGTTGAGTAATACTAAGTCCCTTGTTTTTCAGCTTTCTTAGCGTAAATGCATTAATTTGAACGCGAATAGTCGTGCATCGCACTAATACTAATTGACATAGACAAATGATATCGCTACCAACTACAGTCATGAAATTAAATTGAATTGTTTTCACAAATGCAAATACTTCATTGGTTATCGTAATAATTAGCACAATGGTAATTGAAAATTGCGTAATTACATAAATTCTCGTAACGTCATGATTTAATTGATGTCTAAACGTTGTCAATAACGAGAATGATGAATTTTATTGAATTCGGTGATGTGCTAAATAATTAAAGACAGTAGGTGCAAATGTGAATGCTGATCGCGTATTACGTAAAATGATAAATTGACCAAGCAAACATTAGCGCAACTAATAAAAACATAAACTGGGTGATGGTAAAAGTGTGTGTAACATACATAATATGTATATGTAGGAGTACGTAAGCACCACATGACCACACCAGCTGCTCGCCACGCGATACCAAGTCTACTTTCTGTCGTTATGTATTTTCTACGTCGCAGCCAACTTGCATGTGGGCGTTTATCATCATTATAGTGAAACAGTATAGTGTCAGTATTCGATATATGTTTCAAGTATCATTACCACTTGCCACGATTATCGACTAATCAGGCAGGTAATTGAATTTATTACTGTACAATCTCTGCGCTACTGCAGTTTTTCTCCAATTCGAGCGTGCGAGTCGCTTATCCAAGCGTTGTATTTTATGTGCGGATTACATAGGTGTATGTTTTTGTGAATGTAGCCCTGCAATTTTAAAAGTTATGGAGGCAATGGACCGTGTTGACCCTGGCCATTTGGTATGATAAATTGTCCAAGATTTAAGTTATGACCAAGTTTTATTCTCCGCTGCACCGTTTCAATTCACAATCACTCAAAACATTAAACAGAATGAATTTAAATTGTCCTTTTTATTGATATCTTCACTTCACAATTTATCGCTACATTAAAGCTCCTGAATGTAATTCTAGCCGATCCACTCTGCGGCTATGTAAATAGAAACTATCTTCTGTTTCAGCTCTATGAACGAACGGGCTCTTTAGACTGGCAAATGTAAACATTTTAGAATATTGATGTTATTCTAGGGTTGTACAACAAAATATCTCGAAACAGGGTTGTCCCAACGAGTTGTGATGTGTTAAATAATGTTATATTTAAGTAAACGGATATCCCATAAGTGTAATGGTGGTTTTTTTCAATGTCACCCCTATCAATCATTGGTCCGTCTAGCATGCGTTTGGGCGCCGACGAGCGGTTCCGTCCCACCGGCGACAGCGGACTATTTACGTACGTTTCATTAGTTCTCAGAAACAAACCCGCGGGGAAGTGACGAGCTTTTTGTATCGGAAGGCGCTGGATTTCTTCCTTTTACACTGTTTCTGTTGGACAGTGCAATTCTGTGTACTGAGGTACTTTTGCTTAGCGCAGGGGTTGAAGCGATTAGTCAGGTTTCGCCACATGCAAACTCTGACAAGGTTGGCTCAGTGATAAATTGAAAATTAAATATTTCTTCTATTCAACAGAATAGAAAAAATCCTAACACACAATAAACAATGGCTAACTATTTGCAAAAGAGTAATTGGACTAACAAGTCCAATTAGTCTTTTGGAAATAGTTAGGCATTGTTTGTGTGAGTCTGACGTAAAATTGACTTTTGATAGTGTATGTACAGACAAGCTACCCCAATCTGCCAAACTTCTTTGATAGATTTTCAACTTTATAACATATGCATAAGACTCATGTTCAATTGGGAAAATTTTACAGTTTGGGGTAGCTTGATATGCTGGCGTCTGTATATTATGAAAAGTGGTAGTTAAAAGCATAGAAGTTTTGTAACTTCCTTTCAAACATTCGTGAGGTGCCTACGCTTTTTGATGTGGTTACATGAAAACAGTATCGGTCCTAGCTTTAATGTTGCCGTACGCAGAACGTAAACCGAGTGGTTGTTTGATCTCCCACCTCTAGACAAAGACTAAGGAGATCTATAGAGCTGACAATGCATTTGATTATGACATTATTGTTAGGTACTGTCATTGTATGATATTGTGATTTGTTACTAGACAATACGTGTACAATCGTAATAACTCAGTTATTAATCATTATTACGGAGTAATTACGACTTGCTACTTATTCACCTGCATTATTGGAAATTGCAATAAACGTGAGAAAATTTGAATTTGGCGGGCCCTGGTGGTTTCATCTTAAATACTTTGTTCCGTTAACCCTAAATAGGAAACACTAGGCTGAATGCACTACACTTTCAGTCAAACTAAGTGCTAAGCAAGCAATTTTCGGAGAATTAATGCAATATCAAACTATTTTAGTGTTGTATTCAAGTTACGTACGTGTTCGGCATCGTAGTTTCAGTGATGTTTAGACTTGCCAGTTCCTTTATTCAATTTTCAGTGAGAATGGCTCTGAGTTATGGAGTGGGTGAGGCCAATTCTGTTAGGCATTCGTATACATCCGTTGAGGAACGTGCGTCGATTCTAAATTATTGTGTTCACTATATAATTTATGCCACTATTTTGGGCCTTAATTTGAGGTAGACAGAATTAGTATTCTTATGATGATACACTTCCACGGTTTGTTTATGAACTGATCCGTGTTATTGAGGCTATTATAAGAATTGCGTTATCGATTTGGAAGAACGAGATGGAACTCATGGAACGTGCTGTGAACACTTAATCCACTATGCAAAAAATATAAAAGAACACAATATATTTTGGTTTATGTTTTGTTTTAATCTATATTTTTGTTGACCCACATTAGCATGTGTGTCGTGCAACAAGCCGAGGAATGATGCCAATATATCTTCCAATAAATAAACACGATGGGACGCTGGGCTTTGTTGTGACGAAACTCTTCGTTTTTATAAATAGTCTCTCATTAGCCCTTCAGACTTGCTGTTCTAACTAATGTCGCAAGGATGGATTAACACTACATTGTTTTTGCATCGTCATCTATCACAGTTATCAACTGTGTGAATACGAGGATAGTTGTGAAAAAATACATCATTCTATTTTAGTTTTCTGCGCTATTATGGGAACGTCCCACGCCAGTTGCGAAGTTCTTTCTAAATACTATTTATAAATTAATATGTTCTCTACTAGAATCTGTCTTACGAGACGAGACGCCTGCTCAGTTCCCAGGTGTGAGCCAAATGTTGGATAACTACGGAGTACTGACATCTGTAGTCCACTCTCTATCCACGCTCTATGTTTAATGACAATGAATCATCATTTAATGGATTTGAAATATAGGATCATCATTGTCGTGTTCAATTTAAGACAGCTGATAAATGGCAATCTTTAAAGCCATTTGCGGACGACCATCAATTGGAAAGACTGGTTTTGTTTCACTATATTCATCGTCGCATTAATGAGGTAATGTTTTGTTTGTTATTGTGGCTTCCGAAGTGAAAATAAACAGAGTTTTGTTTACTCATTACTGGCAAACGTATATTATGTTAAAGTGATGATCATAAAATTGATGTACCAAGGTACGGAGTAGATCATTATATAGTATTTTAGCAAGGTGCTCACGTACTGCTAATAGGTTACAATGCTTGTTATTTCTGTACCTTAGGTGTTGTTGTGGGCACGTCAATAATTACATTTTGATAACACGCCACGTGCCATTTAACCGGGCTAGAATGTTAAGTAGCCGTTCATAACTTTAAGTTGTTGATATACGTCACGCAACGCAATAAACTGCTGCGCCGACGTGTCTAACATCGAAATTACATACAACATGGATTGGAAATCGCCACAGTGAGGTCACTATTATTTTAGATAATGCGTATGAATAGCTTTTTGATATTTTTGTATGACGCACGCACGTCAAAACTTGTAGTTCTTTGTTTTGCCCGAACCCCTGGTTACTGGAAACCTCATCACGTCTTTGATCCTTTTGATGAGTAAATGTGCTGTCAAGTTGTATGTTAACTGTTGTGACTGGTTGTAGAAAACAACGAAGAAGTAACCATTAATTTAAAGTTGGCATTGGACACCAGGGTTGTTGTTGTTGCTGATGCAGGTTTTTGGTGTATCAGCGGATGGTGATGCAGATTTTTTCAAATCTACATCAGCGGGTGCTTACTTATATACGCAACAGCCCTGCACCCTAATTGCGTAACTCACGATTAATCATAATCTGTTTCGTTTTGAAACAGATGGCTAAACCATTGCTTCATATGTTCGAAAAATGTGTCTGCTCAACAACGTAAATAACCCAATGAATATTGTTGATCTGCCAAAATGAAACCGATTATGATTAATCGCGTGTTACGCAATTAGGGTGCTGGTCGACACTGTACGTTGAGTGTACAATTGAGACTGGTAGAAAACGGGAAGTAGGCCTTATTCCTATAAGTTTCGCATCTTTAGTAGGTGGATATATCATAGACTACCTGCTAATTTGCTAGAATTTGCAAAGGTTTGCGTGTTCCTAAGTGTCGGGTTTGGAATCGCAACTACCTACTGTTGTAGCGCCAAACATGATGATTACGCCTGTTTCCTTTTGCTGCAGATAAGTCTAACGAGAGAGGCTTTTAACCGGTAATGGGACATACATAGCTAAGCAGTTAGCACTTGCTACACTTTTACTCGATTTCAACGTCTAGAAAATCTTGATTGAAGCTCAGGTTATACTAGATGAGAAAGTAAACTGCAAATTAATTGTATGGTATTTCATTAGTTTATCTACTCGCATATATATAATTATATTTTTCTAGTGCGTGAGAATTCAAACAGATTGATGAATGCTAGAAAACTCGGATCGCGATGCGTGAGCGAAATGTGGCAGAAAACATAACAGCTCGGTCTCAGTTCACTGAAATCATTCCTTTTGATGATACAAAAGCAATGACGGCAAAAACAATTGCAAGACTAATGTGCCTACGCAGTTGGTTGGATTTTTTTTGGAAATGGATTCTTAAATTTCTTAGTCTATGTTTTCTTTAAAGGAACAACTACGCAACAAGGACAGGTGATATTTTTATAGAGAGAGTTGGTGCCAAAAGTGGATCTAACTAATTAAATGTAGGTATTAATGCCAACAATACGATAGCAGGTGGCCACTTCGATAAATTATTGGGATACATCATTGAAAGTTTAGCTTGCCTAGATAAATATAACTTTCTATAAAGATGTAAAGCTCAAACACACATTTACCACTGCCACATATGGTAGGAAAGTGCGATATTACACTGCAAACACTATAACTCTGTTGTCCGTTTCATACAGAGATGCACAAAGAACAGAAAAATCTAGATAAGTCCCATCATTTCCATGGCAACATAATCTATACCCTTTGTTCTCTTACAATACAAGTAGGTTTCTACCTAGCCGTGTACTGTGTCAGAACAAACACGACGCTTTATCTAGATTATCTTATCAAGCATGGGAACAACTATCAGTAGCGTAGTGTTAGCATACAATGGGTCATTGGCTCGATTAGTTTCTAAATCATTTGCATATGGCTGTCGACGCGACGACGTTAGCGAAGGAGGCACACTACACTATTAGGATGCTTTAATAGGAATTACTTTCCTTACTAATGAGTTCGTTTATCAATTAGGTATTAGTTTATTCACCTTCTCTTCTATATTTAATCAGTTGCTCGTATATTTTTGTAGGGTTGTACTTATTACACTAATAATTTTTATTTTATTTTAAATTAATTTAAACTTTTACACGTCAATCATAATTATGTTTAAAACTATATCATCGGCGTTTTCTATCTCAGAAGAGAGGCAGAAACAAATTCAGAGATCACAGTCTCTTTTAAAGTCCAAACATAATCTTGGTCAGATCATGTGAAGACCATGTAGACTGGTGTCTAAAATGGTATTTTAAGGAAAGAACCACACAGATTGAGTGGACCTGTCCAGTCAGTGCACGTATTTGTCACCGTGAATAGTCTTATCGGCCCAAGGCCCTTTTGGCAATTATTGGTAATTTGTCCAAATTCTGCACTGCCTAAGAAACTATCATAACCTTTAAACACTTGCCCGGCTCAGAGATATAAAAGCTGGCAACTGTACCTACTTGCTGTAGAATTATCCTGAAGAAAATTTTATGCGTTTGTGCGCCAGAATAGTTCAATGTTTCACGTGATAATAATGAATTCAATACAGGAGCGCGTTAAACGCATGGGTGCGTATATATAAAGAGATTGCATCTGCTAAATTCTAATAAAACTTCTAAGTGTAAAGAAAGTTGGTTTTTCAAGCCATGCATATGTATGGTACGCGTAGACGAGGGCGGCGGACCGCGACCATTGCTGCACTTGTACAGTTTTACTTCGGGAGTTATGGAATAGGAATAGCTAGCTGAAATAATTCTAAACGGATAAACACATATTTTTCTATATTGGTTGTTAGAAAAGTGTGTCAGTAGGCTTTAGAAAGAACATGGGCTTTACGCTTTACATTGTGTTTTCCGCAGGGACATCATTTTCCTAATCACCCATTCTGTATTCTCCAAACGATTGACAACGTTTTTGTACTTCTTTGTTCTTTTGTCCCATAGTTCCCCATACACGCTTTGCCACAATGAATGCCAAAGTATCTGTTCAATCAAACGTATCGCTTAGCACAAACCACAGTGAGCATCCATTTAATGCTGTACTCTCAAGTTAAAGCCTTGATAGTATTCACGGGATTGCAGCCATGCCGTTATCTTGGCAAGTCGGGCTTGGCTCCCTTATGTCTATCGCTGTAGAGTTGAGACTCCATTTGTTGAGTATATTGCGACTTTGTATACATATACGGAACTAACGGATGCACTCACCGACGTATTCACTACACGTCACGAATAGTTTCCGCTGCGATTGTCGAGGCCTAGACTAGAGCGTTAATTGTCGCTCGCTCTAACGATGGCTTATTAGTGACACGCGATAAGCAACACGTTAAAAGCTGAATAAGATGATTGTTCTCGTGGTCTACTCGATCGTTAGACAATGGAGCTTCTTGAGAAAGTCGGCTGAGTGTGCTCCAAATCGTAGATTGACCATGACGCTACTACTTACTGCTGGCTATTTTATTTCTTGCGCAGGGGCCTTACGACTTGGGCATTAATAATCTCGGTGGCATGTCGTATTCTTCATTCTATCGTTCTAATGTTTTCGTAAATATTGTGTTTTATTGATGTTTGTGTGTAGTGTTTGTCGAGTGTTATAATTAATACTTGTATACGTAAGTGTGCAGTCTGTTGTAAGTTAGTGATAATTAGCGGTGTAGCGTCCGTAGCACGGCTATGCTTTAGTACGCAACGTTCAGATGTTACTATGCTTTATTGACATACTAACGTCGAGTTAGGAAGCATTCTATTATGAAATAACACTTTATAGTATCCTATTAGGAAATGCTGAATTACATATTCAAAGGGCATAATGCAAGTGAACATTAATCCAAAAATACAGAGTGGTTCGAAATAACGGGATAAGTTACTACAAGCAGAGCATGCATGCATGTGTACGAGCTTGACATTTATGAAACGTTACATTTCGTGGAAAGATATTTACAATAAACTTGCAAATTAATGTTCATGTCTGTGTGTGTCAATGCGTAAGACCTATCTCGTTCCTCAGCTTTCCTCACGGCGAGTGGTACGTTGAACCGTCACTCAGTCAGTTCAAAAGGGAAAAGTTTCGCGAGTGCGTGTGCGTTGTACCAATGCAATACTTAGTAGCTACTGCACCAAACGCATGTTAATTGGTTGCAAATCCCACTCGTTCTTTAAATGCATAAACTATTTGAGCTGTTGCTGATTTAAACTTCTTTCTCGGGCACAGTTTACGTGTCTGCTTAAGAATATCATTTTGGATTTTTGATATCTTTTCATACATAAAAATGCTGTTTCCGCATCGCCGTGTTTTGTACTGTTTGATCGGAGTTAATGAAGAAGACCGTTCGAATACCGCAACGGACGCGAAACGTCAGTTCAACACATAGCGTGACTCGGAACGCACGTTCCGAACGTCCCCTTGTTACGTCTATTTACGTTGTTCGTGCCTTGGCGAATGTTTGGGCCAACATTTGCACTGCAGGATGGGTGTACGTACCAGTGAAGTGTTGTTCAAGTGTAGTGAATTAAACTTACCACACATTATGAGTTAGTTGTTTGTGCAACTTCGCAAATGTTTGTGGACGGCCGAGGTTAGTACCCCTGATGAACGTAAGGATTTTGTCAAATTAGTGTCAACATTAGAGCGGCGGTTTAATAGAGGGATTTAGAGTTAATTTATCCTCTTGAAGAAACTTCCCGTTTCAGCCAGTAGTGGCTTATAAAACTCTCTTGTAATATTGCGTGTTTGGATGTGGTGGCATTTAGAAATGTAGGTTGGTAAGTATGTGCATACGTAAAGATATTATACAAACGTAATGTTCTTTTTGCTATGGATTGCTTTCCATTTTACTGCGATATATTAAGGAAGTGAAAATAGAGTGTAGACAGGAAGCGCCGTAATTAAAATTATAAATGTCATTCATAACTTATAGTTGTAAACGTCGTATGTACCTTGGTAATTACCGAATTACATCAAGTAGTTGAGCGACTACTAAAAAACCCATCTGTCCATTTAAAAAAGTCTCGTTGGTTGGCCATGGCGGGAACGTTCACCGTCGGTATAGTCTGTAGGGCTTAAACTTGAAAGTTTCCGTTTGACCTTGCCCTGGCCAAGGTTAGCGATTTCCACGAATATTTTTCAACCGCATTGCCCGTTTTCGCCAAGCTGTCCGGACCATTGTTTACCGAATATAATGGTGTCGTTTGTTTAAACTACGGATGTTAGTTGATTGATAACTTTGGATTAGGTCGAAGGTACCTGTCTGCGGCCTGCTATTACTTCAGACATTACGATTTTAAAAGACGAATTAGTTAAAAAGTAATTTCACCGGTAATAAACAATTAAGACACGATAAGATAAAATATTGCAAACAAGTGAAATATTTGTTGCAGGATGTTTGGAATTCAGTGAGTAAATATGCATAGGTGTTTTTCCCGCTTAAATAAATAAAATGCCAAAAACATTTTACATGTAATTTCATGATCATAACATCATTGATCAACGCGTTACCAGATACTCCAAGCGTACACTTTGCGTGTAAAATTGAGGGACACAACGAATTGTTCATTATTTTACTCACTGATTGTGAAAATGTAGAAAAAACGTGTCTCCTTGTAACAGGAGGTCTTTCATAAAACAGAGACAATTTGGCGGCTTTCCTCAGTTCGTTTTTACATTAACATTGGGCTCTTGCCAAGACACAATACCTGGCCATTCGTCACAGGTTTCGAGGTCGGCTTAGTGTAACATACTCTATGATTTAAAAGGTGTGCCGACGTAATAAAAGTGGACATTAAGTCTGACTACACACGTGTCCAGTCATGAATTGCGTTTGAGTTAAAAATTAAAGAACTGTACCTACTTTATCAAACACCCAGACCAATTAATCATTCATTGTATTGGTTTTTCACACAAAGTTCAAAAACGGGTTGTGCTGGGACGGCTGCTGCAGGTGCGGAAAACCTCAAACGGCGCAAATATTCCAATCTTATTGGAACCTATATGTTCGAGCTGTTTGGGGTTGAAACTTGGCTATGGGGTCCGAGTGCCCACTTAGTTTTCCAAGACATTTCCAAGCGGTTGGTTGACTCTTCACGTGACCAAAGAGCTGGCCTATATTTCGGCCAAAGAATCAGCATTGCCATACAACGTGGCAACGTGGCCAGCCGTGGCCAGCCATGGCGGTGATAAAAAATTAAATACATATCCATAGACACCGACTTCCTAAATTAAAGTTATTTTTCACTTTGTAGTGTTCTTTCGGAAGTCAGTTGATTATTTTTTTTATTTTTTTTTTACCGATTAATTACAAATAAAAATGTTTTTTTCTGAATGGCCATTAGTTCTACCATGAACCATTTCAAGGTTATCCATTAAATACCGGACACCCTGTATACCTGTACATATTGAAAAAAATAATTTCAAAAACCAAAAACTAAAAAACGTGATTTCTCATTTATCGGAACTACTGAAAAATCACGCTCTTCAAGTGCAAAACAAGTAAGTATTTCAGCCGAGGATTCGATGACCAGTGGACGATCAAGACGCGCACCAAAGTTTTGCGCCTTTTCTTGTCTTGTCGATGGAGACATCAGCTGTTTCTGTCGACTTTCTCCTTTTAATGTGCGATGTGTAGTGATATCTAGATTTTACGTGCTGTATCTGGCTTTTTGTTTAGCAATCGTTCATTTTATTTGTAAGTCTTAATTCAGCAATACCGGTATATTAAATGTCTCTGAACAGTTGCGGTCGCTAACCTGTAACATAAAGCGTGGTGACTAAAAGCACCGAAGTATCTAAATATTCGCCCACCCCTTTTTATGAAATTAACTTGCTGCTGCCCGCGACTTGGTCCCATGAATTACTTGTTTTTCATAAAATACAGGAAAAGCTTTTATTCAGTGTGCAAACTGTAACCATAAATTCAGCATATCATTCTAGATCCCCCCAGCGCAAAAATTTTTCGTCGGTTATCGCAAACAAAATCAGCTGTTCCGTACATTTTGACCGCGTAGGTATTGCACTTTTCTATGAAACAGCTGTTTTTTTTTTGTACCGACCAAAAATTTATGCGCTGGGGGGTCTAGAATGATATGCTGAATTCATGGTTACAGTTTGCGCATTGAATAAAAACTTTTCCTGTATACGTAACATAATACTGTAGCTTCTCATTAGTGAAATAATTTTCGTAATCGGGTCGATAGTTCCAAGATTACCCCTACATACAAACTCACAAATACCTCTTTATAATATTGGTATAGATTATCTATCTGTGGCAAATAATTTAATTTTATGTTTTTTGTTTAGTAATGTTAATTACTTACCTATTATTGTACAGAATCAAGTTCTTCTAACTTAACAGACAGCTGTGCTGCTGGGGAGTTTGTTCCGCTACTTCTTCTTCCCTGCTAAAGCACTAGGAAGTGGTGAAGGGCGGGCGTTTTTGGGGGGACTGTCTTATGTAATTTTGACGTTCAAAAAGTGCTGACTGTCAGCCTAGTTTGAATAAATGACTTTTGATTTTGTGTCAGTAGACAACGTTAATTTTGTCTGTTTATTTTATTTTATTCATTTTAGGAGAGCTTACAGCTAATACATTTCGATATTTAATACAATGTGTAACGATGGCCAATTACAAGCTTCCACTGACGATTAATCTGAGTAATATTAAAAAAAAACACAAATAATGCAATACATCATAAAGTGCTTCAATACCTAGCCTGAAAATCACCAATTCATTTAAAGTTACTACGTCAAAAACTGCATTTAATTATCTTTTGTACGAGTGCATGAATGAAGTTACGATTGTGCTTTTTTTCATTGAAACTATTGTTTTATTGTTTCAGTAATACTTTATTATTGTACAGTGTTACGGAAATTGCGAAACTTTGTAATGACGCTACCTATGCAGAAGCTGCAAAACGTCCCATAAACTGAAGATTCGATATTTTTTTACTACATAATCATTTTATCCTGTGTTTAGTCCCTAAACTATGATAGACTTTTCCCTAAGCCACTCTCGCCATCGGAAACTATGACAGTACATCACTCCCTTCCGTACCCTTTGGAAATCACCGGCATGACGCTTGTAACGAATATGTAGTGCATTTTAACCGAATTCAAAGAAAGAGGAAGTTGTCAATTCCACGCGTACGTTTTTTAGGCAAACTAAATGATGCATCAGCGGAACGTCCGTCCGCTAAGTTGAAGCTAGTCAGTTCGATGTCTGGTTCCAAACTTATTTGTTTCGGGACATTACTGATTCACTATAGTGAGTGAGTGACGACCCTAACTCCTGACATCTATTAGTAAAGTACTTGTGTGGAAATTATGCCTATTAAAAGTTAATTAGTGGGAGCACACACAGGATGTTCGCGCGGTATTGTCGTAAAACAAAATACTAACAGTAAGGCCACGTTTATTTCATGATAAGTGGGATTATATTAAGTTGGCGAATAGCTGGAGGGCACACGTTTGACGGCATGTCTGTTCTGTCAGCAGCCGCCGCATGTAAATATAACTTGACACATGACAAATTTAATAGAGGGCTTACCGCAAAATTCACTGCTTTGAATAAATGAGTTATGTTACTGTCACAATTTACAAAAATATTGCATTCTGTCCTTAAACAATTCGATATCAGTTATTTCCTTTTTAGGCGTTGCAAAACCGTTGTGTGGTCGATATCGATATGCCTGGCGGCAATTCTTTGAATACAAAACAAGTTACACAAGCTAGCGCCATGAAACGTTTTTTCCAGTTCATTAATTTGAATAATTTTATGTAAATATTAAATTAAATTACCGATCATATAATCGTGACCCAGATTGCGAAGTTTAAGGAAATTGTCACCGTCCTTATATTTTAACTTCCTTTGCAAGTGTCCTTTTAATTTCTCGGAGTGAACAAAGGTGGCGATGTGTATGAGTTTTACAACTTCGTTAGTACTCACTGACAGATTTACGTCGTGAGACAGAATATTTGCAAATTGACCATTGTGATGAATTCTATTATAAGTCTTTGTTCGTTGTATTTGAATACTTACCATTGACTATGTGATCATTGCGTGGGTAATGTTGATACTTGATAGTCAAATTTTGTGTAAACATTGCCTACTCTGCTATCTTCTTAAATATGTTTTTTTAAGTCTTAGTCGAGGAATGGGGCCACCACGGTGCTCCTCGGTGATAGACGAGCAAGTGATAGATTGCCGTGCGTGAGTGGTATACAGCGCAATCGTGCGCATGATCTCTATCTATAAATCTGGAACGTTAGTGCTATCTCTAGTTTTTACGACCAGTGACATGTTTGTTTAAATTTTCATGACTTTGTTCAAATTGTCAATATCATTATGACCACTGGTCTCTCTCTTTCGATCATATTATAACATCATTGTGTCGACGTATCCCGCTGAACCACTCTTTCGTTGATTACTAAGCCTTTAGATATCTATAGGTACCCACTGACTCGGTCACATCATACTTAGTTGCATAGTGAAATCAATATGACCACAAAACTGGCTTAATATTGACTTATCATCATTTATGGATAATTCAAATGATTAAACTTTTAGAACACCTTCAGACATCTTATGAAACCCACTTAACACCGAAAGTAAGCATTCTCAAACATTAGAAGAGTATGTAAACAAAAATTCTGAACAGGATCTATCGCCAAAGCATTGGTTATAATTACGATTACGTTATTGTAAACTGCGTTTTACAAAGCTCGATGTGTGCCTTTCTATTCTTACCGTTTTGACCTACGATCCTCAAGCTTGAGCCTTGGCGAGTATTCAAAAGTTCAAACTCAAGGTTTGACAATGCACTATCGAATTAAATTAACGAGTTTAATATACTGCACTGCAAAAAGAAAATTGATCCCGTCGTCTAACGTTGTTAAAAGTGGGATAGGCTGGCAGCATGCCTGATGCTGGGAGCGGCCAAAGATATCTGAGGACCATGATTCAGCGAAGTAGCCTCGCAGGCTAGATATAACAAATTAGAATGAGTCGACACTTGGCTCCGAAAAAAGATCAAGAGATGAAGTCATGGGGCGAACTTTCCAGCTGTAAATTGTCAAGCTGTAACAGTAAAAATTGCGGGCACCAACAGTTTAGATTTGGCAAGATTAACATTAACCTGAATGTAGGGTGATTCCAAATTCGTAAACGTAAATGTCATGCGTATACGCAATGCGTGAGAAATAGTAATTAAGGCGGACCCACATATCAGCGAATTGCGCTAAGCCCAAGACATGTCCGTCATCTATGAGACCCGGATTTGGCGTAAACACAATCGGATTTGTATTGCGATTGTGTCACCCTATAGGTCAACTTTCTTGTACCTAAATGACGCACAGACACCTGTGGACAGCGACTAGGTCACGTATACTTGAGGCACGATACAGATCTCCAAGGAAAGTGTAATGATGCAATGTAAAAGTAGATTTTGGTCCAGTTCTTAGCCTTGACGATGCCTGTAGCAGGTGCTTTGTTTTAAGGCAGGGCAAGGTTGCTCCATCCGGTTTGGGATGGCAATAATAAGCGTAGCGTGTGTCAGGTCTCTAGCTGCTTCTCATTTAGATCCCTCATCACTGTCAATAAACTCGGCTTACAATCAGCTATCTGACGTGGATAGCTATCTTACAGGAAAAATTCTTCATAGACTTTTCCGCGACTTCACACCCTGTATGGAAAATAACGTACATAACATACCTACTTCCGAGTACACACCTAGTTCTAACAACACATAGGTATGCCGTTCATACGGTATGAGGTTTGTTATGTCATGTCACAGTACATTCAACAGCCTCGCTGAAACATACAATTTTAAGATGTTATCACAATAACTAGCAATTTCACAAAGATTTTGATCTCGCTCTACAATAGGGTCGCACGGTATAATTTACACAGAACTGTTGCTAGGTTTTTAATATTGCCCATTTGGCCCAGTTGGTAGGTTCCTTGTTCGCGATCAAAGATTAATTTCGGAGAAATTCATAGGTTTTGTGTTTATTATCGTCATCATTCTGTTACCTACTGTACAGTTCAAGGAATTCATTTCAATAATATTTTAGTGCTTTATTTGCATTATTTCACTTCCCACTCACAGAAAGCTAAATAGTTAGATAGGCAAGCATTTCACAGTGTTTTCAGGTCGAAACAATCTATATTCTCAAACATAGAAATAAGGGATGAATGAAACAATCAGAAAACTCAAAGCTTTATGATAAAAATAAAACAACAATAAGAACGCGACATTTTTGCGCAATGCAAGATATATTGCGAAGCTGTCGTTGGGCAGATGACCCTTCTAGGGCGGGCGGGCGACTCGTCGCGGCCCCCTGACATACATACAAACACAACTAAAATTAGATCTGTGATTCTCTCACTACACTACACGCTAGACGCAAACGAATGGATTATAGTATTATTAGAGCGGGTGCGCTGTACAAATAACAGTGTAAATGAACTATTGCGGCAAGATTTGTTGCTATCCGGAACCCACCAAATGAGCAACAACCGTTTGATGAGCGAATGATAAATGGTTTTCGTAATGGCGCTCGGTGGGCGGAATAGTGGAGTTTACGTTTAATATTTTAGCTTGCTATTCTTTAAAATCGTGATAATATTATGCTTGGGGCGTACTCACTTTGAGTAGGTATCTATGTATTAAGAACATTCCTCACTAAATAGAACCACGCGTTCTAGTAAATAATAGGAACAAGGTGATTTAATTAATATACATATTATATTCCTCGAAAAGCACGTTAAGTTGTTGGTCCTGGCTATTATTTGAGGATGTTTGTCAGTCGTTACGGCTCGTCAGAAGCCCGAAAGTTTTACAACCAGTCTTAGCGAGGGGTACTTATCGTATTACCCAGTAATTGGATGTCAGATAATCAGTCGCTCCATGTAAAATAAGGGAATTCAGCTGCATCCGGTTAGACTGAATGCCAACCGCATCATAGTTCAGAAAAGGCTAGCCTAGCCAAATGACGATGAAATATTTTATTTTAGGTTTTACATAAACGTAGACTAAACAAATTAATTAAATTCCCTTTCCTCCGTGGCCCTAATCAACCAATCAAACGCAACTATCGATTAAATCTTTTTCCACGAAAGGAAGCGAATGTTACTTTGTACGTCAATGCGTGATTCAAATAATGCTATATTTACTAAAAATACTGAAGACTGAACGCTTTGATGAAAAGCTTCTGTTACTTAAAATGTAGGTCGAATAAACATTGAATATCCTTTCAGTTCACTTTTACCAAGCATACTATTGATCTTGAATAAAAATAGTTCAGTCACGAATGGGAACTATGCGGCTTTGATTCATTTACCTTCAATTATTTTATAGCTACACTTGAAACACGAATGGTAATTAAATTATTATTAAATCCGTCATTAGTTTTGCTTATAAATGGCAATAAAATCTTATTATTATTTGTACTGGCAATATTGTTTATAATAGTAGTAGATTTCATAACTACTGCTTATAATTTGCAAAACGTATGATAGTAAAACAACAGTTTGATAACATTTAAATAATAAATTGATGTTTATGTCATCGGCCCCACAAGGTGGGTCACTCATTGCTTTTGTGATACTCGCATAAGATGTTTTTTTAGGGGACTTTATTCAGGGTTGTCAAAAACACGAATTTAAAATAGAAAAACAATAAAAAAATACTTGTTTATTTCTTCGTCGTTTGCATAATTTTTCTCCTATTCATAAATCAGTTTCGTAAGTTATTGTTGACAAATTACAGGAAGACGTATATTATCGTAAGTTAGTAGTCAACGTATTCTAGGCAATAGAATATTCACGACACGGCCGCGGAGACCCGTTACCCTACTCTGTAAGTGGAATACTGATACAAAACAGTCAATCGCCTCTGAATCCATCATAGTAATTACTGTCTGTGGTTTATGACTCTGTGCTTTTAAATTGACAATTTTACGGCAACATGACTTAGTAGACGACAAGTTAAGTTTTGGTCTGATTTTAATGAGTAGTTTAGTTAAGTTGGAAATTGCTTTTTGGTGGTCCTATTGATATGTACAGCTGTTGTCTGTTTAACCGACTTCAAAAAAGGAGGAGGTTCTCGATTCGACTGTATTTTTTTTTTGTTTTTTTTTTTTTTGTTAGCTCAGAACTTTCGACTGGGTGAACCGATTTTGATGGTTCTTTTTTTATTTGAAAACTGGTACTTCCCGTGTGGTCCCATTTAAATTTCATATAGATCTGATGATGCGTTTCGGACAGACAACGGAACTCTTCAAAAAATTACAGCAAATCAACCGCGATTGCTGCTATAGCATAAATATGCATTGTTTTTACCCCAAGGATGATGACATTCTGAATTGGTGGGGTAGGTACTATAACTAAAAAGTGAAAAATAAAAACTTTTTCCAAAATAAAAAACAACCGACTTAGAAAAAAACACTCGAAGTAAAAAATAACTTTAATTTCGGAAGTCGGTGACTTTGGATATGTATTTTAATTTTCATATAACCACCAAAAATATTTTTTGTATCCCAGCCCGAAAAAGAGTTTTGTCATTTTATCATTCGTCTTTCTACATGGGTCTAACATTTATACGTTATCATTTTTCTCCTGCCTTTATACCAATTGATTTGGGTTTGGGGCAACATGTTTTCTCTTCCACACTTCTCTATTAGCCATCACGTCTATTTTGTAACTAAGGACCTTTTGTCACCAAAAGGTGAACCTACCACGTTTTGGAATGGGCAAGTAACTTCATGTTTCTGTTTTACTGACTCATTGACAATTAAAAAGTGACAATTCTTAGGTAATATAAAATGGTTTCATGGCCAATCGCAATAGCCCCACGGCTTGCCCCCTATTTCTTGGGCGCTAATACAGCCATTGCTGACATGTGGGTGTAGTAGGTAAAGGCGTGACGGTATTTCTTAAATCCATTTCTCAAGAGCTTCGTTAACCGTGTACACAACTAAACGCTTATTCACTTTTAGAAAGGGCTCTCACAAGCAAGTTTTATGTCAGAAGTTATGTATGTAAAAATCATATAACTATTGCAGAATCATGTTCATGAGAACTGACATTTGTCAAGTACATAAAAATGTCAGCAATCATCTGATCAAACGGCCTATGTTCCTGGCGTAGGCGTAGCGCTCTTTTGTACTTTGACTAATATATGTAGGTACACGTATTCCTGACTGCAGGGTTGATGTTATTTACGGATACCTATGTAGAATTTAATCATGTTTACAGTCATTAAATTTTCAACAGTCACACAATGTCTCTATACTTAATTATGTTGAGTGTTATCAATAATTTTCCCGTAAATTATCGATCTGTCAAAATCTAAATTGATATCGCTCAATTCTTAAGTCACACTCAAATGAACATGATTAAGAATCATTGAGCCCTTTACAACGCACAGTCATAAATTAATTGTATTTTTAATATTATGTCAGCCCTAAAGCATGTTAATTTGACGTTTCAACGTTCCCAATTGATGCCCACGCGCATGCTGTTTGACCCTCTCTAACCGGCCATTCACAAAATTACTATTGAGACATCATCCGCAATAATTATGCTTTATGAGCACAATTACTATTGCATCGTCTTTGTCTATTCCTTCCTCAAAACTATGATGTATTTTGCTTGTTTTATTGGGTAAATTTTTGT
Organism: Antitype chi; assembly: GCA_947359405.1. Classification (NCBI taxonomy): domain Eukaryota; kingdom Metazoa; phylum Arthropoda; class Insecta; order Lepidoptera; family Noctuidae; genus Antitype; species Antitype chi. Next base: position 11,295,325 of record OX375816.1, read on the forward strand.
CTCCTAATTCTTTTAATAGTGTTAATATTTCGTAGAACCTGCAAGCATCATCGCGGGCATTGAGTCATGATTAAATTAGTTTAATTTCGAGATAATAGGATTTGGGCTCCAGTTGGTCTGTTAGGAGGGAGAAACGACTAGTATTACTTGGCATAGTGACATATTCAAGAGTTCCTTTGGTCGAAATACGAGTACATACCGTTGGTAGAGGTAGCAACTAGAAGAGAATGCAATGCCTTATACAAATTTTAGTATGTTGTTTATTTTTCCGTTAAATCTTTGATCCGATTTGTCACAAAACACGCGAAATGTTGGACAAATTGGACTGAAAAATTAACATGTTGGAGCTTTTATTGTTACCACGTGGCGGAAATGGGCGCTGTCAGCCGAACCTAATGATGCGCGAAGCGAGCGGCGGCGCGCGTGGGAACAGTTACCAACATAAAGAGAGACCATTTTTTACATCTGCTAAATCAAAGCTGCTTTTTTGTTGTCCTACTTTGATTAAATGATTGGATGGGTTCGTGATTTGGTGGACTGTGGAATAAAATGCGGAAAGCAAGGGAAATTTATGCTTTCGTTTTTCCGCAGCTGTTAATGTACGATTGGATCCAAATATCTATGAATTAAAAGTTATGGTACCATAAATTTTAATTCTATGTTGCCTAGTAGGTGCCTGCTTGAAATATTCATATCAAATAATAGATACGTGCGCGAAGCAACGCCGATTTCACTTCGTAATGGTTGGCGTCGGTAGTGCTAAGGGCTTGTCGTGTCATCACGAAATATAGAAAGCTGGGTTTTATATAACGCTGTTAATTAGTTCCTGGGACAAAGGATAAGAGACAATTAACAATTCGTTTGATTATGAGTTTCTCACAAAGATAAATATTTTGCTTGGTTTATATTTCTTTCAGTTGAAGCTTTATCTGTAATGTATTATGAAACGAGGTAAAAAATTGAAACAATTAAATTGTGCTATGTTTCACAGTATATTACTATCTATTTCATTGATCTTGAAAACGTTGTGTTGGATGCATTAATATGTAGGAATGAATGGATTGGATAACAATTGCACCAAGGGTATTTGTATGCATATTAAATACCGGTGTCCTAAGAATGCAATGTCATTTAATACTTTGCTTAATGGAAAAAAAAACGATTTGTAATTACTGATTTGTTTCCGTTTAAAGTTGTTACTATTTCTATAAAATCGTGAGAACTCTCCGGTTGTGTAATTATAAAGCAAACAGAGGAAGCGTGTCGGCTTCTATTAGCGTAGTCAGTCGCAAGCGCAGTAACTAGATCAATTTTAAGACACGCTGTGCTAAATATTATGGTTGGTGTTTCACGTAGCCCTTCTACTTATGTTTATTATGTGAAATAGCCGTTACAAGTTGCAATGTTCAAACACATAACAAAGCTCTTGTTAATTAATCCTTATTGTATCTAATTAACAGTCTTATAATAACAGACACAGTTCACATCAATGTGACATTTTTATAGTCGTGATAAAATGACTGTTCCCCAAGTTTATTGTCTTCCTTCGCCCCTGAAATTGATGATAAATGAGTTTTATATTTTACACGAGTATAATGAAAAAAACCCACAATGAGTAGAGACGCTGAAGATTACCATCTCTTCATACATGGAATACGATTTTAGAGGTCGATTTACTGATTAGTCGGATCGTGACACACGTCCTCGTGCCTGCGAACAAACGATTACACAGTATAAACACTTGAATATTTAAGAGCATGCATTTTCATGCTCTTCTAGAAGTTACGTTAAAGATAGCCCCCAGCTTTTTGACCGTTATAAGAAATGTGTCAACCTTAGAGTATGAATAAAACAACCTTTAGAACGCTAATGTAGTTGCTGGCATCTTACCCAAAAACAGTCCTCTTGCTGCATGTAGGTACATCTGTTGTCATGTGTTTCCTTGATTTGTCTCACCACCGAATTAAAGTTTCTGCTCAGACTTATAAATTCAAACCACTTATTCATACAGCAAGGTGGTCGTCCGCAGCCGTCGGAAGTATATTATTATAGTGAGGTCCGAGGTTGGCGTCTGCTAGCAACCTGTCACTCCTACGCACAGTACTTAGCGCTGATCTCTGACCCAGCACGACGCTGCGCGCGTGGCGATGAATGGTGCCGGCGTACTTACCGATAACATTACTAGCCGCTTTGTTCACGTATTTCTATGACTTCATTGAAGAACGAGAGATCGTGCTCGTACCTCACGTAAATCGAACATTTAACTATTTATTTCTTGCTCAAGCAACATTAAACAACTCTGACCTTTTTAAATATAATTATCATGGTGTCAACAATTGCAGCCAAACCCAACCCGCACTGGGCGCGCGTTGTGGATTATGGCCCACGCTCTCTCATAGGTATAGAGGCGGCCAGTGTCCCAGTAGTGGGAACGTAATAGGCTGATTAAGGAACCCAGATTTTTTTGAATTCTACATAGGCAGATGATCGCAAAATAGAGAATCACACATCGATTTCGATCCCTTTTTAACCGACTTCAAAAAGGAGGAGGTTCTATGTTCGACTGTACAAAACGTCGGTTATACAAAAAAAAATCAGCTGTTCCATACATTTTGACCGCGTAGGTATTGCACTTTTCTATGAAACAGCTGATTTTTTTTTGTGTAACCGACCAAAAAATGTCTGTGCTGGGTGGTTTAGAATGATATGCTGTATTCATGGTTTATACAGATTGCGCATTGGATAAAAACTTTTCCTGTATAGACGGATTTGCAAAATTCTTTTTTTTTGTTCGAAAGGGGTTTATTCCGAAATGGTCCCATTTAAAATTTTCATATAGATCTGATGATGCGTTTCGGAGACAGACAACGGTTCGGAGACAGACAACGGAAGTCTTTAAAAAATTACAGCAAATCCACCGCTATTGCTGCTATCTCATAAATACGCATTGTTTTGACCCCAAGGATGATGAAATTACGAATTGGTGATATAACTAAAAAGTGAAAAAAAAAACCTTAAAAAAAACAACCGACTTCCGGAAAAACACTACAAAGTGAAAAATAACTTTTTACTACTAAAAAGTTTTTACTTATTCGCTACCTTTTATTTAATGTAAAAAAGCTTTGATGGTACTCATTTGCTTTTGTTTTATCCTGCAGAGCCACCGCGAGCTGCAGCTGCGGTGGGGCCGCGCGGCAAGCGTGTGCAGACGCCGCAGCCAGTGCGAACGCCGATAGTGCCACTCGTCGCGCCGCAGCCGCAACAGCCGCGCGAGCAGGCTGTTGCGCTCGCGCATGCCGCCAAAGGCGTCGAAGCCCTGGGCGTTTTAGTCCAGTATTTAGTGTTTCGAGTGAGTATTGGTTTAATTGTTTAAGCGTCAATATTTCGCAGATAGCAATAGCTCGAAGATAGAGGACTGGTTGGCTATAGAGTTTGATCAAATATTGGAAGCCACCCGTTGTTCGATCAAATGATCACCGTGAAACCACTCCTAAATAAAGCACATTTTGATTATTCGGAGACGTTACCACTGGGATAACTGATAAACCCACATGGGTAGTAAACCTTATTTTTCAAACGACCAACGACGACGTGACGTAGAACTTCAACAATGTCGTCACTATGTCGTAGTAATTTACGAATATGGTCGACGAATCACATAAGTTGTAGGCACTCTATTGTGTTTGCCAACCAGCATAACAAACATTTGACAAAGCTTAAAGGCCAATGCGGTTCGATTCACGGTGGAACTTGGAACAAATATTTGTATAGCTATACAGACAGATATTTTACGAGTATGGATGTTTGTTCATGGCTTTTGTGTAAGTGATGACCCAACATAGTGAATTCACTTTGAGAGGTTATTCATGTTTAAAAACCAGCCAAGTGAGAGTCGGACTCGGACACGAACGGTTCCATACTAACGTTACATTATTTAACACAAAACACATACATTCATATTTAAAAAAATACGTTTCAATGAGGAGCACCTTCAATTTTTAACTTTATTTAATTTTTATTTGTTGTTATAGCGGCAATAAATAAACACACTAGGTATGTGAAAATTTCAACTTTGTACCTATTACGGTTCATGAGATACAGCCCGCTGATAGGCAGACTGACGGGCAACCCAGCCCGAGTTTGTGGTCAAATGATCTACGTTAACACACTCTGGTACGAGCCAGAGTATTTGATTTGTACCTTAGGGCTGATCAGAACAGGCGATTGCTTTTTCTGCTCAGCCAACCCTAAGGCACTCACCACAACTAAGTACTACTTATTTATCATTGTGTAATCGAAATCCTTGCAAATTGTATCCAAACATCTTTGTTTATGTCGAGTGGCCTAAGCTGTATCAACAGCAGTACTAAAATAAAGGTGCATATTGAGTGAACAGTCAAAATAATGGTTGTATTATATTTTCCAGTTGGACGCACTAAATGGCAGCAGTTGGCGTGTGGAAGCCGAGCGATGGCGCGGCGTGGCGGCCGCCGAGCGCAGCAGCGCCGCGCGCGCAGACCGCGACCGACAGCAGCGAGCGCAGAAAGATCTCGATACCAGTTAGTATTGAACACTTTTTAGGCTCCCACAAACAGAAGCGACGCAACGGCGTGGCGCGACTCTGGTAGAACCATTTCCCTGAAGTTTTCATAGAACATTTTCTACAAGAATCGCGTCGAACCGCGCCCGTCTACTGAGCTCATAATCATAATCATCATCATCAATTAGCCAAAAAGGTTTATGTCCTCTTCTGAACAAAGACGTACAGACGCCAGCACATCAACCTACCCTAAACTGTCAAATTTTCCCAATTGAACATGAACTTTACACTTATGTAATAAAGATTATAATCTATTAAAGAAATTTGACAGATTGGGGTAGCTTGATGTGCTGGCGTCTGTACCCAAATCATCGCCGGCACGACCGTTCTCATTGTGCTTATAATATCAGGCATATTCCCGCGAAGCCATTAAAGACGCAAAAATCATTTAATCAACTTGTTCAATTCTACTGGACTAGGTATTATTATGGACTTATAAAAACATGAGGCAGACAGTAGTTTACCTCCCTGGACTGCACATGCCATTGCTGCTCTTCTTTGTCAATCTTAAAAAATATAAAGTTTGTAATCACATATGCACATTTTAAATTCATTTAGGTATATCTGAGTCCGCTCCATAGTGTGTAAGAAATGAACTCATGAATATTAAAGTAACGTATAATTACGATAATTCCAGTCGCAGAATGCCTGAGCAAGATCTCAGAGCTGGAGATGGAGGTCTCGTCGAAGGAAGAGGCGAACGCGCGCCTCCAGGCTAAACACATCGAGGAGGTCGCTACACTCGCCAATGACATCAAGGGACTCAAGGTAACCACACTCATTAGCATTCCTTTGGGACTTAAATAAATCGCAATTAATATTAATTTATGAAACGACTTGTATTACTGGAATTGTTTTACAAACATTTGTTTTTATTGTTGAGTACTCGCCGCGTCTTTGAAGGTCAAAGAATGTGCCGTAGCCTTCAGAAACCACAATGGGAATCTCGCTTAACCACCTGAGCTACCGAAGGCTGATGAAACCTGTTATTTTAAAAATTATAATAAAGCTACGTTATTGTATTTATAGGATACAATCGAATCCCTGAAACACGAAGTCGCCGAGAGTAGGGCGCGTCTCCACGCGCACAGCGAAATCGAGCGCACATTACGCGCGCAACTAGAAGCGGCGCGGGCGGAGGTAGAGCAGAGCAAGTCGTACAATACATCGGTGATGTCGGCCAACACGTCGACCGACACGTCGGTGGACACATCGGTGGACACGTCGTGGGACAAGTCGTGCAACATGTGCGATGCGGCCTGCGACCCCGTGTGCTGCGAGGCGGAAGATTGCGAGCTGCGATTAGCTGCGAATGAGGAATTGAGCACAGATGCCAACGAGTTGGCAGCTGAGGTTAGTACTGCCCACTGAAGCTATCTATTAATACAGCGGTTATAATTATTATGGAGCCATTTAAATACATGTAGGGCTGCCGTTCATTATTAGGTAGCACAAATACGTTCAGAAAGAAAAGCTACGGAAATCAGAGAGAATAATATAAAACTTAAGTAATTATGTTTAGCAGGTAATTAATGACTTACAACATATAAGGGTTACTTAATCGGTACATTGGCCCCTCCAGGTACGATCACTCCGCGCGGTGATCGAGCTGAAGCAGGCGGAGGTCGCATCTTTGCGCGATTCGCGATCAGAACTCGCGGCGGAACGAGAACGTCGAGCGGCGTGCGAGCGAGAGGCGCGAGCCGCGCGTCACGCTGCCGAGGAGTTGCGCGAACGTGCGGCCGCTCGGCAGCGCGACACCGACCGGTTGCGTGATGATAACAGGCGTCTGCGCGACGCTGCGGCGCGTGACCGCGACCATGCCGCGCGACTTGCCGCGCTTAACGAGGAGCTACGATACAAGCTTAGACAGAAGTCACAGGTGGGTTGCCGTTGATCAAAAACCGTTACTGTACCTATATGAAAATTTCTTGGATCCCATGGATGTTTCCAAACCCTTTTAATACAATAATTATTTTTCTAACTCTCTGACCTTGTTTGGTAAACTTTTCACTGCGTTTGGTGATGTGATCACCTGATGACGCATATTTGATGTGAATAAACAAATATTCATGAAAAGGTAATCGAATCGTGAATGATACAATTCTCTCTGTCTAAGTAGATAATAATAACAATAATAATCCTTTGTCAACACTCCAAGACACAATGATCAGTGGCCCTTCAATTGAACGCATCGAGTGCGTTCGGCGCTCCGATTGGCCCTGGATTAGTGAAGGACCAATCGGAGCGCAAAACGCGCTCGAAACGTTCGATCGAGATGGTTAAAAGAAACTCACTACAACAAACGGCCACAGAGCAGTTCAGCCGATTTACTTATTTAGTCAACTGCATTACCTACAATACTGGAAAAATCATGAAATCGAAGTCACCAAGTTGGACCAATAGGTTGCAATCGATTTTCAATATTATTGTCGTCACTTAGGTGGTGTCTCTGCTAGCGGGCGGCGGTTACATAGAGCGGCCGCCACTGCGCGCGCGCACGTCGTCGGGCGACTCGGGGCGCTCGGCCTCGCCCCCGCCCGACTCGCCCCCCTCCCCCGCCGCCTCGCCCGCGCCCGACTCGCCCCCACTGCCCGCAGTCAAGGGCGTCGTCGAGAAACACGACTCCGTCAGCTGGGTCCTGGAGATAGAAGAGACACCTGAGGAGGTGGCTTCTAGGTAAAGTATTAAGATCTTACAGAAAAATACTTAGTAGAGTTATAAATCTTGTTAAGATACACACGTATCTTTAATGACTCAGGCTAAACATAAAAGCTTACCTATAAGTTTTAATGGAAAGTTGCCGGGTAGTTTTCAGTTGCAGCTATAGTTGAAGGAACATGAGATAAGAAATTCTGAACCAATTGTTATGTTGACCAGGTTGGCCAGGCGGTCATCATTCCGCACGGCCGCGTCGCCCAGCGGCGTGAAGCGTCGCGGCGGCGGCTCGCCCGGCAGCTCGCCGGCGCCGGCGTCGCCCGCGCCCAACGCGTCCAAGCTGTTCCGGCCGGGTGAGCTGGACTTCCCGCCGCCCCCGCTCAAGGAGTCGGCCGGGGAGGCCATCTACATCTACGACGATCGTCAGTATTGAAGTGTTGGACTGCTGGACTCTTGTGCTCGTGACCGACTAGTCTGCCCGCGTGTGCGCCGTGGACGCGTGTCGTCCGGAACATGTTCTTGCCGGAGATGAAGTTACTGCACCGCGTGGAGGCGTAGGTTATAGGAAACTGGGACCCAACCGGAGTGACTTCTCTGTATCTCGCGTTTATGAATTGAATACGTATGTACCTTATAATTATGGAAATGGTGAATGAAAATAATGAAACTAAGCTCACATGATACCTACGGTCTAAAGCTCCTAGCTCTGAAACACCATTTTTCATGGACTTTGCAAATAATTTATGAGCTTCAAATGTTATTTTACGTAGATTTAATACGAGTTTGCTCTTTCTCAATAGAATTTAGCTTGAAGTGATAATGATATGTTATTCTCATAAACGATATTAAAAACAATACCTTATCAAAATCAAAAATCAAAATCAAAATATTTTATTTCACATAAGCCTGCATGGGCACTTATGAAACGTCAGAAGCTAGGTGCACGGTTCCAATTTGTCGTTTCCTATGGAGAAGAGCCGGCAAGAAACTCCACGGTTACTCTTTTAAAAATAATTGGCTTTTACAATGTTTTCAAATTACAGTGATAATAGGTATGGGAGGACAGTGCAGGCCAGTCAATAAGTACCAGGTACTTAGAGGAATGAAAATACAGAATAGAAAAACGTCTACAAATCTAGTCTCTAAGGCCTACAACGTTCTCTCATTCACAATATGTAAAAGAATCTACCTATATAAAATGAATCTATTTGAACCAAGTGACATGATTTCGATGACAATCACTGAAAATAAATAGTAGGTAGTAAAATTGATGCATAATGTCAAATAATGACGAGAATATGTCAGACATTGTAAAAAAAAAAAAAAAATAATAATAAAAAGAATAAAAATTAACATTGCAATTTGGGAGCAGTTAATAGACTTTCACACGGTTTTGCTGTTAATGAGGTACCAGGGAAGCCACATGTGCAGAAGGAATTAATGCCAAACTTCCCTGTCTTCAACGTAGTCTTTTATCTTATAATATGCTTTTTTGATAAGGACACGTTTGATGTGAGTTTTAAACTTTCCATCGCTAAGTTCTGTAACCGACTTTGGCAACTTGTTATAGAAGCGGATACTGTTTATTAGAAATGACTTGCTAGTTTTAGTTAATCTAAATTTTGGAATCACAATTTCATCTTTACTACGTGTATTTAGATTATGGAAATCGCATCTTTTTTTGAAAAGACCTAAGTTTTTGCGAACATACAAGATATTTTCTAGAATATAAAGAGAAGGCAGAGTAAGTATATCAATTTCGTTGAATTTGTTTCTAAGAGACTCGCGAGGCCCCATTTTATAGATTGCGCGGATTGCCCTCTTTTGTAAAATAAAAATTGAATCTACGTCCGCTGCCGATCCCCACAGCAGAACGCCATAAGACATAATACTGTGAAAATAAGCAAAGTATACTAACCTAGCTGTGGCTACATCAGTCAACTGCCTTATTTTTCTTACTGCGTAAGCAGCTGAGCTTAATCTGCTTGAAAGCGCTCTAATGTGGGCACCCCATTGCAATTTTGAATCTAAAGTAATTCCCAAAAATACTGTTTCCGAAATAGCATCTAGTTTCTTGCCATCAAGTTTTAAATTTAGACCTACTTGGGGTACATTTGGTAGCGAGAACTTAAGACATTTAGTTTTGTTCGCATTGAGTAAAAGATTATTAGCAGCAAACCATTTCGATAGAACAGCTAGGCTTTCGTTGACATGTAAGACATCCGTATCTTTTCTATCTATTCTAAAAATAAGAGAAGTGTCATCAGCGAATAAAATTATATCCGAGAAGTTAGCCATCAGATAGGGAAGGTCATTAATATAAACTAGAAATAAAAAAGGACCAAGAATTGAACCTTGAGGCACGCCCATCCTAACTAGAGACCCCGAGGATGTCGCCCCGTTAACGTTTACTTTTTGCTGCCTGTTTGATAAGTAGGAAAGTACAAGATCAGCAGCTTGTCCACGAATTCCGTAGTGGTGTAATTTACAGATCAGTGTATTGTGGTCAACGCAGTCAAACGCTTTTGAGAGGTCACAGAAAATGCCAATCGCATCCTGAGAACTCTCCCAGGATTCCAAAATGTGACTGATGAGTTTTACTCCCGCGTCAGTCGTCGACCTACCTTTCGTGAAACCAAACTGTCGACTATGTAAAATCCCATTTGAGTTAAAATGTGACAACATCTGGTCCAGCATGATTTTTTCATAAATTTTGCTCAATGCTGGAAGCACAGATATAGGTCTATAATTAGAGGGATCACTCTTACTACCCGATTTGAAAATTGGTACTACTTTACTATGTTTCATTAAGTCAGGAAACGTACCGCTGTCTAAACATTGATTAAATATGCCTGTTAGGACAGGGGCAATTGTGTCAATGATATTTTCAATAACCTTAACGGAAATCCCCCATAAGTCTTCAGTGTTTTTTATGTTAAGACTTTTAAATGCTGTTTTAATTGTGGCAATAGAGATGGGTTTGAATTCAAAACTTGGAATGTCCTTACTGAAGTTTTCTTTAAGAAGAGATTCAGCTAATACAGATGATTTGTCAGCTAATTAGATATGTCATAGTAATCCTAGCTGAAGGGTTTTACCTATTTATCTTATTTCAATTTTTATCGACTTCACACGTTTCTACCATTAGTGGATAAATTAAATGAAATAAGGTAAGAGTAGCTTCAGACTCACTTATATTATAAGAATTTGCTTTTCTCAACATTCTGGCCTCGGAAAGGTATACTCGAATTGGGCTGCATTTGAAGGAAAGTGTTTATGTACCTGTGGATTGCGCCAATCAATAAAAGTTATATCTTAGTGAACTATCTATATACCTACGAATACCTACTTCGCGTCTGTATTTCTTTTCATTTCCATTTAAATTGTGCTTTATTTATAATCTGTTTCATGTCTCTCTTTGTCTCATTAACGTTTATTTTAATTTACTTTTAACCCTATTTCCCCTTTTATTTATTGGTGCAATTGTTCTTGTTTCTGATTGTTTAATAATAAAGGAAAATATGTGCTTTGATAATGTGTTATCGTGTTCAGGCTTGTCAGTACTAGCAGGTTGTTATCTGTATTACTTAGCAATAGATTGATCGTATAATTAGGTATTTATATTGTTTTTGTATTGTATTTTTAACTTAATTATTATATTTTATCACACTCGTTGAATTATTTTGTACAAATAACAATTTTAATGATGAAAAATTAACGTAGTTGTAAGTGAAAGTGTAATTATGACGTTTTTGTTCTGTCTATCGGAGTTTGACACTTTCATTTGATTAGGGCTGAATACTTTATTCAATTGTGAATGTTAATTTCGCATTATTTTTTATTATTATTACATTATTCTAGAAGAAACAGAGAAACCAAAGAGTCGCGTTCATCTAAACTCTTTGCCATGTTCCTTAATGTCAACACGTCTGTCATCGTGATGCATGGTAGATTACATTGTAAATTCAGTTGATATGATTTTTATTTATTTTTAAGCTTATCGTTATATTACATTAAATACCATTCCAAAATTAAACTGTAATCATAAATATTATAACGTGATTGCGAAGGATATTAATATAAAGAATAAAATAGTATGTTAAAGATATGGTGGTTTGATTTCCGTTTCAACAGCATTTCGTCAATATAGTCAATTAGTGAAGGTAATAAACATTCGGTCAATTAAAATACTTCCTTACAAGGTTAACTAGGGGAGCAATTGGCAGCTTGTAAGGAACTAGGTTGTTTAAATGGCTAATTTATGCGGACTTGTTCTAGTATGTTCCACATAGAGATTCCATGGGGTCCATCTGTGTACTAACTCGACTGAATGTATGTAGAAGGTAAGTAAATAAAGTAAGCTAGGCTTACAAACTAAAAAATATTCGATTAATCTGCCTAAGTCAGTACGGGACTTAGCCTGTGATCTGATCTGTGAATTGCTAAGGATTGCTGGGCGCAAAATGGTGATATTAGCAATTACGCAGACTGGCTAGCCTGTGAACTATGTAGTAGGTATTTACCATTGGTTGCTCATCGTGGACGATGCAAGAAATGAAAGAAATCGTGGCTAAGTAGGTACTTCATTCCCCCACTCATTCTACAAACAACAAACTTACCATTTTTAATCGACTTCAAAAAAGGAGGAGGTTCTCAATTCAGTTGTATCATTTCTTTTAAATATTTGTTAACTCAGAACTTCGTAATTTTTAGACCGATTTGAAAACTCCTACCTCATTGGTCTAGTGGTGACAAGCGCTTCCGCTGAGCACGATGGGTTCAATTCCCAGGTCGGGTAAAGTGTTATTGGGGTTTTTTTTTCTCTTTAGAAGCCCGGAGTCTGGATTTGTGCCCGGTTGATTGCAATAGGTTCGCACCCCCTTTTAGTTGGGATTAAAAAATAACTGGCGAAATGTGAGTGTACTATAGATAAGTACCAACACCTCTGCCCAACTCTTCGGGGAAACAAGTCGTGATATTATGTTATGTTGAAAAATTCTTCTAACATTCGGTTAAGATCATAATAGTGGTTTTTTGCGTTAGCTTCAATAAATTGGTACCGTACTTTGGTACCGTTACTTTAATCAATATTGAACTTTGAAGGTTCATATTTCTTCAATTTGTGGTTAAATAAAAATACAAAAAATGTCCTCTAGTCGGTTTTTTTATAACTCTCGATTCCTGTAAATAATACGTGAAAAAATATTGCTTTATTTTGAGAAAAAGAATAAAATGAAAACTGGCTTATCAAAGTTATACTTTGGATGAAGGGTTACTTTGATACCCCCCTAGTTTATTGCGTAAGTAATTAACCCCAATTATAATGTCAATACAATTTAGAAAAGCAAATAGGTATACTCCATTTACAATAGCATTAGACAGAAGTTAAAAAAGGTTATTTTTAATGTACACTTCGTAACATAATTACATTAAACGTGTTGCAGTTACGTTTAATGCCAAAAAAATTAAAGTGTCAATGCTAAAAACCTAAAAGAAGCAGGAATGAACAACACCGAGTAACGAAATTAGCTGATGACGACGAAGTTTTACCAACGTACTTATTGTGGGTCATAAGTTGTTATTTAAAATAAAGTTTACAATACTTTATTTTAAAAATGAAATATATTTTATTTCCATATAATCTTAATTAGATTTCAATCACCATGTGATTGTTTGTTTAATTCATTCGTTTTGTTGTAGGTTTGTAATGTGTGATGAAGATGTTATTATAAATAGAACATTATTTAAAATAAAATTACTTTTACTTCGTTTATCTCAGTATTTAGTACTGTCTTAAATCTACCTATAAAAGTTAGAACTTAACTTTGAAATAAAATGTTTTGCACTCCTGCTTCTACGAGCCTCTTTTTTCTAAAGCTATAATAAATGGGGTATAGGTACTGCCAACAGGAAAAATAATTAAACAATTTTAAATATAATTGTTATTGAATTCCCAGCGGGTCCTCAGAAAAGGATTTGACAGTTCTTCAGTGTTGCTAACCTAGAAAAAAACTACCATGTTGCGTTTCGTTTTACGCAATTAGCGATTTTATATGAAATGGAAGTTTTGATGAATGGGATGACTGATCCCGCGAATCAAAGTAACCTCGGTTTACCGGTACAGACTAGCACATCAAGCTACCCCAAGCTGTCAAAATTTACCAATTGAACACGACCCTTATGCTTATGTAATAAGGTTGAAAATCTATCAAAGAAATTTGACAGAATGGGGTAGCTTGATGTGCTGGCGTCTGTACGGATTATTCCACTTAGTGTATGTTGTGATGTTATAATAGCTTCCTGTCACTGTTATTTACTTAGCAAATGAAGGTATACGAATTATTTTAGTGGTACCACAACTGATTGGTGAAAAATTAAAGTTTAATGAAAAAACACCGACTCCCAAAAAGAACACTAATTATTATCATCATCATCATCATTTCAGCCGAAAGACGTCCAAGTGGACATAGGCCGCCCCCAAAATCCGCCACTTCGACCAGTTTTGTGCTTCCCGCATTCCGTTTCTGCAGCCTTCACAAAGTCATCGGTCTACCTTGTGGGAGGCCTTCCAACTCTACGTCTTTCGGCAAGCGGTCGCTACTCCAATACCTTTTGGCCCTATCGGCTATCTGTTCTGTGAGCAATGTGTGCTCACTGCCAATCTTCGGACTATGCCAGGTACCTTGGTTCTCTTGCGAATCTCTTCATTTCTTATTCGATCACGTACGGAAACTCCAAGCACAGCCCTCTCCATTGCTCTTTGGGTGCCTACTATTAAGGCCCAAATAAAAAACAAAGTTCAAAATCTTTTTAATTTCGGAAATCGCTGGCAAAAAAAAGGAAGTACAAAACCGAAAACACCGACTTCCGAAATTAAAATAATTTTCCACTTTTAGTGTTTGTAATAGAAGCCTTTAAAAAAAAATTAAATACTTCTTATGGTCATGTTTCAAATTTCAACTTTGTTGGTGGGTAACGCACATATCTACGAAACACAGCCCTTGGACTCGATTGTTATCATTGACGATATTTATTCTACTTTTTATAGTTCAACTTTTTGGCCCCGTTTAAGTGAATACTAAACTGTGTAGGTACATATGTAGGTAATTACGGTTCTACCCAATTTGAATCACACTTTCACACCCAAAGTTGGAAACCACAAAGAGTCCACTCCCTATAAGTCTGACTCAGACCAAACACAGAGGAAAGTGCAATGCGTTGTGAGTTTCACAAATAAGTTGATATGAAATGGGTTACACGTATGACGTCAGACACGATGCCGGACCTATCACAACTTCATTGAATTAAACGTGACGTCAAGGCTCCCGCAAATAGGTGCGATGCGACTGTCGTAGAACAATTTATTTGGACACTTCATAGAAGTCACATTCAGTAAAACTCATCGGCAGGTTTGCAGCAAGAACACGTTCAGATGCGTCATGAAAAATGCGGTCTCCTATCTGAATAGAGTAACTTAGCCAGAGACCATAGAAGCCCATGCGGTCTCTGACCAAGTCACTTATCAAAATTTACTAATTTAAGGAATTTTCAACGAATATTTAGTCCATATCAATATTCCTATAGGTGGGTAGTTCTATTCCGAGGGTTTGTAGCTAAGAAATAATAGCTGCACAGACCACGAGTCCATCGATCATGTTAAGCTACGCTTGCCGTGGTTGGTCCGTGGGTGGGTGACCATCTTAACATACCAAGACCCCTCCGTGTCTCGGAAAGCACGTAAGCCGTTGGTCCCGGCTGTCATTTGTAGATATTTGACAGTTGTTACGGGTCGTCAGAAACCCTAAAGTCTGAGGTCAGATAAGGTCAGATAGGCAATCTCTCAATGTAAAATACAGGTATTCAGCTGTATCCGGTTAGACTGGAAGCCGACCCCAACATACCTAATTGGGAAAAGGCTATGCAGATGAATAATACCTGTAATTAACTACAATATTTTGAAGCAAAAAGACAACAGTACTGGCATTGTAAATACATACATATTACTGTCTTAACTTTAAGGAAATGTCTGCTACTATTAAGACGCGGATATGACAACAGACGGAGCTGTTACTTTTACTCCATAGTTACCAGGTTACTACTTGGTACTTACCAAGGATCTGTACAGAAAGATGCTGGTAAAAATACAAATTGTAATTCTAGTACAAGTCAAGGTTCCGCTATTCAAACATACAACTACATAGACGCAAGAACAGCCTTGACTTTAGCCGCTATTTGATAACAACAGTGGCATTATCACGACACACTTATTTAGTAATTAGGCCTACAACCTTAATTAGTCTAATTTATTGACAGTTTGGTGATTATTTTTATAAGTTAGTAACTACGATGCCACCTGGGTGCACCCATCCTCAAGAGGAAAAAATTACTCGTAGAGAGAATTAAAGACGTCATTAAAATCGTCAATTTAAAAAAACCCAAATAACTGAAGGTCTTTTTATTGTTTTAATTTTAGGAATTTGCGTTACGATTCTTCAAAATTATGAATATTTTGTATAGTGAAATTATAGAATGACTTGTTAGTCGATTCGCACAAATTTACCCGCCCGAATTGGGCGAATCGACATTTTTAAATATGATAATATTTTCTATAGGCGACTGGCACGAAGTAAATTTATTTGTGGGCAAACTCCAGAGTAAATTCTCTACGACTAATAAGCCGATAGAATTTATGGATCAACATTTTTATAGCATCAGGATTTTTTTGGATTACCTTGGTACCTAATAAAGGTAACAGAATTGTAGAGTATTTAAAACATCGTCCACAAATAAGCATCCTCTATAATTAAAAAGAATTGTTCGTAGGCATTACTCTATAAATGAAATATCGTGTTAATAAGTAGAGTAAGTTAAAACCCCTTTTGTCAAGTGAGCGGAAAATAGGAAAGGCATCTGGAGACCTACTGTAAAAGGAACAAAGAAAGGAATTTATATTAAATTGCAAGAGTAGGTAACTGGTACCTTTGCTTACAAGCTAAACTAGCATGCTCGCTACTTCCTATTAAATGTTTCTAGGAAGACAGCCTGCAAGGAACAAGGCATATAAAAAAAAAAACAGCTGTTTCATATTAAAGTGCAATACCTACGCGGTCAAAGTGTATGGAACAGCTGATTTTTTTTTTGTTTAATTAAAATTTCTTCGCTGTGGTAACTAGAATGGTATGCTGAAATCATGGTTAAAGTTTGCGCACTGAATAAAAACTTTTCCTGTATATAATAATTAAAAACTTTAAAAAAAAACAACCGACTTCCAAACAAACACTACAAAATGAAAATTAACAACATTAAAGACAGATTGTTTTTTTTTTGGGAAAAAGCTTTTATTTTTCACTTTTTCGTTATAGTACCGACCTACCCCACACCAATTCGAAATATCCTTGGGGTAAAAATAATGCATATTTATGCAATAGCAGCAATCGCGGTTGATTTGCTGTATTTTTTTGAAGAGTTCCGTTGTCTGTCTCCGAAACGCATCATCAGATCTATATGAAATTTAAATGGGACCACATGGGAAGCACCAGCTTTCAAATAAAGTTAGAATCATCAAAATCAGTTCACCCAGTCGAAAGTTCTGAGCCAACAAACATACAAAATAAAATAAAATAAAAAATACAATCCAATTGAGAACCTCCTCCTTTTTTTGAAGTCAGTAAAAAATATGTTAAGCTTTCCTAAAATGGCGCGATCTCATTGATACTTTTAGCGTTTATCAATTATGCGTTTTACCCCTTCTACGAGTATGGGTGAAAGCGCATATAAATTCGAAAGCATTTTAAGACAAAGAACAACACACCGTTAGTGCACCGACACGATTCACGATGACACAACCCAAGGTAATGCTTCCAAAGGATTCAGCGGCATATGGGCGTCGCTGCCAAAATCGTAATCAGCCACGATTATGTCAAGGAAAGTTCAAAATGCCGCAACAGGCCTCAACACATTGATACCGGCCCGTATATAAAAACAATTCGAAACTAACGAATGGACAATCCGTGAAAAATCCTCAAAATGTACACAAGTGCCTACATTTTTTTCTTAATTATTGGTACCGGTAAGTATTTAAGTTGTATATTAATTACTCTTTATGTTTTCAAGCCATGTATCATCAGAATATATTTTAGATTTGGGTTTTCCTCGGGTTTTCAATATATTATCCAACATCGCTCTGTCTCTATAACGCTATCGTCTTCCTCCTCACTGCGTAATTCAAGTTTGTTTCCATCTCGATGTTGTACAAGATTTTCTTTACCTAGCTAGACGAAAGCGATGAATTCAATTTCCTATGTGAATAAAAGTAGTGAATCAGATTGTCTTGTGTTGTAAATTCTTAGAGACGACTATTTTCAGACATGCTATTAATTAAAAAAAGCTAATTCATAATTAAATTGTGTAGGCTAATTTAAAATGTTACTAAGGTTTAATCAAATAAATAATAAAGGATTAAAAAAAGAGCTTGACGAAGTCCTTCGCCTGTCCAATAAAAGGCCCGCTCAAGTTTGGTCAAAATAGTTATTACCACAGCTTGCTTTTAATAATAGCAGAATTTAAATGTTGATAAACCCGTCGAGATTTGATTATTTAATATTTATTATCCTACAGTGAAAGTAGTTCTTAAACTTGAACACATGTCAAAGTTATTAATATCCATGTTCGTCAAAATATTCGCGTCGTGAGGACAGTAAGATAGATAAATATTGGAGGCAATTTGATACGATATACTTTATAAGGAGTTTCTCGTTCAGTGAAATTAGAAATTATGCGTAAAAAGAAATAGTAAAATTAAATAGTTTTATAAAGTCTACGGCAAACCTTATCGCTCAGGGATTATATTATTTCAGATTATTGTTAAGATGTTCAGCAAACCTTAGAGTTAAAGTGGGTCAATGGAATATTTGACTATGAGCCTATCTATGTAGAAGTATCTATAAAATAATCTTAGGTCAACAACATCTTTAATACCTGTCATAAATAATTTGTGTAACAGGTAGGTAACAAATATTAAGGCCATATACATTCCCAGACACCTGAATCGAGCCACCCTGATTTTTTTTTTAAATAATGGTAGCATGTACAAAGAAACAAAAAATACGTGGTGTAAGCCTACTAAACACTATCATTTCCGTTTGTCATTGTTCTAAATTTGAATTCGGAATACTAAAAAGAAACAGTTAGGTCTTTGAAAAAAAGCGCGGGAAACTTCTAACTTGGCGGACGCGTCCTTTTTGTTAAAAATTGGAAATAATATTAAAATCTTTAATAGGATCAGTAGTTAGTTTTAGTGGTATATTCTCTCTTTCTCTAATTAATTTTATTTCTTATAAGTACATTTTCTTCGGTAGGGTAAGTGTTTTATATTATTTAAGTACCTAGTTGGCGCCAAATGAACGACCCGCCTGACCCGGGGGACTTTGTTCCCCCGGCAGGCAATTACGTTACCATATTTTCTAATGAATCGAGTATGGATACCGATGGGTCGATTTCGGCTCGTAATCTAAAAAGAAACCGTGTTCATATGTGCAAGCAATGTAACAAACGCCGTCGTATTCGTAAACACCACGGTTCCGAGACTTCGGGTTGTGGTTGCACGGAGTCTTCACTAGTTTCTCCATCGGAGCCTAAAAGCTCTGAAAATTTCATTCTTTCAAGCGAAATTGCAGATGTTCCTACTCCATCCGTAATAGCTCCCACTCAAATTGGTAGAAAAACTTATGACAAAACTGACAGCGCGCCTTTTGTTGTACATGTACAAAAAACTGTAATTACTCCTGATGATGGAACGACCCTGCACCCAATTACATTTGGCAAATTCCTTAAACACAACGCTTTCCAAAATATCATTAACGGTAGCGTCAAAAAAATCGGACGCAATAAAATTTCTCTTTCTTTTTCCAACTTCCTGGACGCAAATTCCTTTATTACACATAATAATCTTGAAAAATACAATTATAAAGCTTTTATACCTACTTTTAATGTTACCAGAATGGGTTTAGTGCGTGGTGTTCCTGCGGAATGGTCACCGGAGGAAGTTATTGAAAATATAACAGTACCAGTTGGTTGCGGTCCAATTTTGAAAGTCAGACGCCTCAATTTTAAAACCATTGTTGATGGTACAGCTACTTGGAAACCATCCCAATCCATAGTTGTTACTTTTGATGGGCAGGTTCTACCCAAAAGAATTTTTATGTGCTATAATGCATTACCTGTAGATTTGTATATTTTCCCTACCGTACAGTGTTTCAATTGCTGTCGGTTTGGTCACACTAAAATTCAATGCCGGTCTAAACCTCGTTGCTATAAATGTGGCCAAGGCCACACTGGGGATAGTTGTGAAAGAGAACAAGAAAGTGCATCTTGCTGCCTTTGCTCTGGTTTTCACTATGCCACTAATAAGTCATGCCCAGAATTTTCTAGGCAAAAATTAATTAAAACATACATGGCACAAAGCTCTGTATCTTACGCTGAAGCAGCAAAATTATATCCCCCAGTAACTAAATCGTATGCTGATACACTTTTATCTTCTCCTTCCAAAAACTTTGCAGATACTCCATCTATTTCTTCATCTAATAGAATGCCTGCTTCAAATAGCTATAAAAAGACTGTCTTCCTCAAACCACGCTCCCCTCCTAAATCTGTACAAGGTTATAATAAAGAGGCTCATAATGCCATTATTAAAGATTATAATATTCCCCAACCATCAAATGGTTGTGCTTTTTCGAATAATCATAATAATGATACAAATGACACAAATTTTTCCATAAACGATTTTCTTTCCGCATTACACAATCTTCTCTCTCAGTTCAACATTTCACCGTCCAACGCTGCCCCTTCTTTCAATGTATCTCAATCCATTCATAATGGACAATACATCCAAAATAATCCAGTGGAACTGCCGCAGTCTAATAAACAAAAAGAGTGATGTTATACATCTTTTAAATAAATATGAGCCCTTTGCCTTTGCTTTAGCAGAGACTTGGCTCAAATCTAATCATATTTTTAAAATTAATGGTTATTTAACCATTAGAGAGGATAGATCTGATGGATATGGCGGAGTAGCTATACTCATCAAGAATTCTATCCCTTACTCTATTATTACATTACCTCCTCATAGTGAGGAAATTTCAATTGTAGCTATTAAAGTACATCATACTTGTCTTGTTTCTATTTACATTCCTCATCCTTCTTTTTCTGTTCTTCAAGAGATTAATAATCTCTTTTCTTTTCTTCCAAAGCCATTCTTAATATTGGGGGACTTTAATTGCCATCACCAATCATGGGGTTGTTCAACTTCTCACTGTTACGGTGACAAATTACTAGATATCATTGACTTACATAACTTATGTATCTTGAATTCAGGAGCCGTCACACGTCGTTCAGATCCCAATCAGAACCTAAGTGCAATTGATCTTTCTATCTGTTCCCCTAACTTAGCCTCCTCATTAACTTGGCATACTCTTACCTCTACTTATGGTAGTGATCACTTTCCAATAGTTATTTCTTATCCGCTTTCCAAACCAATAGCACCAATAAGGAGATCAAACTTAAAATATAAAGTTCCTAATAGAAATGATGATGCCTGGGACAAATTTAGAAACATCGTTGACAGTAAGCTTTGCTCCTTGCCTGCCATTTCGGATGGCAATGAAAATAGTTGTGCTGAAGCTTTAGCACTCTTATTAATAGCAGCAGCAGATGAAGTTTTTCCTGTAAAAAATAACAATATTAGTGCAATTCCCTCGCCACCGTGGTGGGACTCAGAGTGCACAGAAATGATTAAAAAACGTAAAGAGGCTGAATACAATTATAATCTTGATATGTCTGATATTAATTTTGATATTGTTACTAACTTAATTAATGAAACTTACAAACTTTTTAAGAAAAAAAAGTTTGATTCTTGGCGTAACTTTTGCTTAACAATTTCACCGAATACTCACCCTACGATTGTCTGGCGGAATATTCGTAGATTTAGGTCTATTTATAACAATCCTTCTCCTATTCCAGATTCTTTAGCCAGTGAATTTTTAGATAAATATGCTCCGCCTTGGGTTCCTGAGACTATTAACCTTAACCTGTCTCACGTATCCAATAACCAAGACACACATACGACGCTACATCTTCCATTCAATCTCACTGAATTAAAGGGTGTTATTAATAAAACTAAGGATTCTGCACCAGGCATTGATGGTATCCCGTATTCCTTTTTTACTAATGCAAATGATGAATTCCTCAGATATTATCTCGAGCTTATTAATTCTATTTTAAATTCAGGAAACATCCCTGTTGAATGGAAACGTCAAAAGGTGTTGCCATTTCTTAAACCAAGTAAAACTCCATCTGAAGCTTCTTCATACCGTCCCATAGTTTTGTCTTCAATTCTGATGAAATTAGCGGAACACTTAATTAAAAATCGCCTAGAATGGTATGTTGAAAGTAAGGGTCTTTTGGCAGACTCACAATATGGCTTTAGAAAAGGTAAAAGTACAACTGACTGTTTAAGTATTTTAATATCTGATATTCGTTTATCCTTCTCTAATAACCAATCTACCGTTGCAGTTTTCCTTGACATTAATGCAGCTTATGATAACGTTGTATTATCAGTTTTACAAAGTAAATTAGAAGCCTTACAAGTTCCATTGAATTTGTCGAATTTCATTATTAACATCTTGACTGAACGTTCTGTTAGCATGTTAATAGGAGATCATGAGGAATCTCATCTTGTATGGAGAGGTCTCCCACAGGGCTCTGTGCTCAGTCCCCTTCTATACAATATTTACACTTTTGATTTAGACTCGTCCTTATCTAACCATGTTCAGGTTCTTCAATATGCCGACGATTTATTATTATATTCCTCTAGCCAATCGGTTGAACGAGCTAGCTACGATATCAATTCTGCTTTATCTAATTTGGAGTCATGGTTACAATTAAACGGTTTGGATTTATCCACGTCTAAAAGCGCGGCAGTTTTATTCACCCGGAAGAGAAATATTCCTTCCGTAAATCTCTCTTATAAAGAAGTGCCTATTCCAGTTAAAGATAAATTCAGATATCTAGGTATTATACTTGACTGTAAATTAAGTAGTGTTCCTCATTGTGACTATATTGTTAACAAATGTGAAAATCACCTAAACATGCTTAGATGCCTCTCTGGTGTGTGGTGGGGTGCACATCCCTTTTCTTTGAAACTCATTTACAACGCAATCATCAGAAGCACTCTGGATTATGGAATGTTCGTTCTAGAACCTGGTAGTGTTATGGCTTTTAAAAAGTTGGATCGCATCCAGTCCAAAGCATTACGCATTATTTCTGGTGCCATGAAGTCTAGTCCCATTAATGCGCTCCAAGTTGAATGCGGGGATGCTCCTTTGTACCTTAGAAGACAATTCCTATCTGACAAATATTTGTTCCGAATTCTCCAATTCTCAACTCATCCTCTCATTCCTAAACTGAACTCTTTAGTGTCGCAGATTGAATCTTCTGACTATTGGTCCCATAAACGAGCTCCCTGTTTAGTTTTAAGTTATAAAAAATTCCTTTCACTTTCTTCTCCAATTCATCGTTCCAATAAGCTTCCCCAGTTTAGCAGTAGTTATGAGAGTTTACATTTCAGGCCGATCATAAAATATAACTGTGTAAGTAAATCAGATCCCAATTGTAATCTAAGTTTTAATAGTTTTCTGGCTGAACACATAGAATACCATCATATATTTACAGATGCTGCCAAGCATTCTCGAATGAGTTGTGTTGGGATAGGTACTTTCCATTCTCAATACAACATCGTTCAAAAAATAAAACTGCCTCCGGAGACTTCTGTTTTTACGGGGGAATGTTTCGGCATTTTAAAAGCCATAGAATATGCTCGTGTTTTAAAGTTAAAAAAAACTATAATTTTTACGGATTCTCAAAGTGCTCTTCTAGCCATCAATAAATCTCCTTTCGAACACAAGACACAGTCACCTATAATATATTTAATAAGAGATTTTGCGTCCAGGTCCATATCTGAGGGTAATACACTACAATTTGCGTGGGTTCCAGCCCACGCTGGAATCCATGGCAATGAAGTTGCTGATAAACTTGCCGGTGATGCGGTGCAGTGTGGGGACATAGTTCCTTATACAAATTTTAGCTATGACCTCATGTCGTTACCAAAAACTTTTCTACGGGACACATGGAAGGTAGCTTGGGACATCGGAAGCAAATTGAAGGGCCGCTATTTTTCTTATATTCAACCCGACGTTCCGGTTAAACCGTGGTTCGGTAGCGCAAAGTTTAGCAAGTTGGAGACCTCCGTTATTATACGGATGAGACTAGGTCATGTTTGCTCTCCTGCCCATCTTGCCAAACTTCATATAATAAACGATCCCATTTGCTTGTGTGGCACAGATGAAGGCGACTTAGATCACATTTTTTTCTCCTGTCCCTTATATGACCGTTCTTCCTTTCTCAGTAACCTCTTATCTCTCCATATTCCTTTTCCTACCTCAATACTTTCTTTGCTTTGTACAAATAGCTTTCCTGTATATAAATGTATAGTCTCATTCATTACTTTAAATAATATTAAATTGTAATTTTTTGTTATTGTAATTTACTCAATATTTATTATGTTACTCTTGATATAATTATACTGATCCTATCCATTTAGCCGTCCTATTCCAAATCCTGTTAAAATGAATTTATTAATTTTGTTTCCCTACCTTTTAATTTGAATAAAAATAAACTAAACGTGACATTGGCTAAATGCACAAACCGTGCGAAGCCACAAACCAAAAAAAAAAAAAAAAAAAGAAACAGTTAAATTGCGATAAATCGTCTTTTCGCGTTACTCGGGGCAAAATTAGCGTGGAGTTTTTGAAGAAAACCAGTATTTACATAGAGAAAACGTTTATTTAGTAACTTGTGTTACCTTCTAGAGCATTTACGACGACGGTCATTCGTTTTGGTATGGAATTACTTAATGCTACTGTGACGTGCTGTGGAATGTTCTCCCATGCTTCCACGATGGCAGTTTTCAGCTCCTGCAAATTTTCTGGAGCTGGTAGGTTAGTTCGAACATGCCTCTTCAGCTCATCCCATAAGCCTCTATAGTATTCATATCAAGGCTTCTTGCTGGCCAGTCCATTATGGCGATACTAACGTCGTGCAGGCATTCTCGATCAATTCTTGCATTATCATGCACAAAAATTTAATCCTGGGCCACAAACTCAGCATATGGCAGCATATCAGCCGCTATTTAGTGGTGGCAACATGATCTTGTCACAACCACAAGGCCTATTTTTCTTTGGAAGAAATTGCACCTCAGACTGTTCGTGACCCACCGAGATAACTTACCTTTTCGTCAATGCAACATTGCTGTTGTCTTCCGTAGATTTTCCTAAGTCCATCATTCCTATACAGCATAATTTTGGTTTCATCCGTTAAAAAGAACCTGGGTTCCATTGGCGTTAACCTAATGTTCACGTACAAACTGTAGTCGTGCCGTTTTGTGGGATCGTGTCAGTTTGGGACCATTGGCTGACTTATGAGATTTCAGGCCACGTTCTTCCTTCTAACAGTTCGAGCGCAAACAGTCAATCCACGAAAGTCTTGAAGCTGTTCTTACTGAGGTCAAATGACGATTACGCAGGCTGGTCATAAAAATGTCGTACTACAGTGGTCCGGTTTTGTAGTTCAGCTGAACGGCGCACGGACTCTTCAGTCTCCAGGTGTCGGCAGACGACTTACTTGTACTTACTTGAAGAATCCATTATTAGAACGTCAGGATTGATAAAAAATAAGGAAAAAACAATGTCAAAACTCTTTTTATGCACTACAAAACACATATCAAAATGACTATTGACATATAGATGCTCTAATCTGAGCGTGTTGCTTCTCCAAACTACAATTTTCTTCTGCTTTCAAATTTGGAACCATATTGATGCCAAAATTATGGCCAGTAAGTCAGTTTCAAAACTTTATAAAAAACTTTTACTATGTCTTATTATTATTTTGCCATTTTAGGCATTTAAACATTAAGGGGTTTTTTTGGGTGGAAAATCATCAATTCATAAAATGTATGGTTAAACAGTCGCTAATCATTATTTAACATTATGCAACGTTTATAAATAAAGGGGTTAATTGCACGGTGGATCGATTTAGGAGTCCGAGAGTGCATTACCACTCATTTCATGCTATGTTAAGATGATAAAATAATAAGAAAAGCTGAAAATAGAAGAACAAGAAACGCGAAACGTACAATGGTAAAACGACAGTGAAAAGACGAGTGTTTTCATAAGAGTAACTGGTTCGAACGATTCCTTTTAGATATTCCGAAAGGAATTGTTATACGAAACAATAATTAGATACTGAAACCTACATGTTGCATTCAATTAGGTAGTAATAAACATACAACTGAAGAGTAATCTTTTCATATTAATAACATAGGATGGGATTATATTTTGATTACACGCAGAGGCTCTACGCAAGTTAGATATTCACTCAAACATGTATGCAGATTAAATGCACAATTTCATACTACTTTATTCAATTAGCAGTCGAAAGTTTAACAATCTTTTCATTTTTCAGTTATTACCGATAATGACCAGGCGAAGCTTAGACTTTATCATGAGTAAGTTATTTTTGAATTCATTTTTATTGTCAATGTGTAGATACCGTCAACTGTGTCATCTTTACTTTCCGTGAGCAACTTTACCAATGAGAACTATATTAAAATATATCTCGATTACTTATAATTTGTTACAAATAGTGGATTATTCTACTTCTATATCGCTTCGATATTAAATGGCGGCAATACTTAGATTTTTGGTTATCAAGAGAAAAGTACAGTACTCGTGGTTTTAAAGTTGCTATGTAAGTAAAGATGCCACAGTTGACGTACGTCGTACCTAACCTAATTTTTTTACTTGTTTTAATTTCATATAGACCCACACCATACCATATTTTCCTTGCATCTATGCAGTAGATCTTCTCGTGGTATCACAGTAACAACCCCTTTCCAGACATAAGTCGTCAACTTTCACACAGTCCATCACTTGTTTCCTTGGTATTTGCCTCTTATAACTTCCACATTCATCCTCAGAACTTCACAACCTTCCATGACAACGGATTTCCATATAAAGAGTGTGGGTAGTATATTTGTTAAGTTTAATTTTTTTCTGTATACTACTGTTTGTTTTCCCAAATGTAATAAATAAATTAAGAGGCACCATGCAAATATTATTATATAAACTTGGTCATATTTTTCCACCATACTATTAATATTAAATAATCTTGGCAATGTTTTTTCAGTTCTTTCGAAAACCATACCGAAGTAATGCTCGATGATGCCCTAAGTATATTTTCTAAGTCGTGGTATAACTCTAGCAGACTGACGTTAATATTCTGCCATGGATTCACAGGTAAGTGTTTAGAAAATACGACAATTATTTAGGTACCTTACCTATTAAGCACAACTCTTCCCTAATACACGAGGCAGGTATCTATAATTTCTTAGTTAGGTTAGTTGTATTGAAGTGTGGTTTTTTTGGGTGGGAAATCATCAAATATCTTCTCTGGGTGGAGCAGGAGGGCGTGTCAGACTTTTACTTGCTAAAACCCACCCGTGTTCAGTTGCCTGTGAGCCAGGGGCCACGGTATCTCTTTCGAACAACCCGCACCCCTGGCAGTATTCAAAGTGTGGTTTAGGTATATGTTTTTTGATATAAAAAGAGAGAAATAGAAATAGAAAGGAGTAGTAGTATTTCTCTTTCGAAGTCGAGTTTGTATTCTGATTTGGATGACGTGATATCTAGATTTTTTATTTTTTTATTTCATTTTAAAAGGTGTCTATCTCACCCACTTGCGTATGAATTTTCACTAAACAAAATAGAAAAATTATAACGTAGACTTCACAGCCATTATTCATACTGCTTATTACGATAATCAGCTTAAGGTCAGAGCTCAGAGAGGAAATAATAAAAAATAATTTACAGGTTATCCCAAGGGGCCTGCGGTGACTGCTCTAATATCAGCATATTTGGAGCAAGGACAGAGTAATGTTGCTCTCTTGAACTGGGACCGTCTAGCCGCTCCGATACATAATTCGATCCCCCACTCTTACTTAGCTTGGGCTATACCCAATGCGTATAAGGTGAGTTTTTTAATTAGGTATATTACTAAAACAGTGCAGTGGTGGCCCAGTGGTGACGGCCGCGACCTACTAGGTGTAGGTAGACCGTAGATTCGAACCCCGACAGGTGCCTCATTCGACTAAAATATTCCATTTCAAGGCGGTGATTTCTTGAAAACGCTCAAAAAGGTGTTTTTTTAAACAAGTGTATCTCTTTAACCGTAAATCATTTTGAAAGCAAAAAAATATATGATATTTTCAAGTCTTTTTTGCATAAAGTGATGGAACTCAAAACATAATTAAACATACTTTGATGCATCAAAAAAATCATCAAAGTCACCTCTAAATTATCTTTAAAACAAATTTATCCCTTCAATAACAATTACAATTATAATTAAAAATATACCATAAAATTCCAAATGCCAAACTGCACCCAGTGATGGATTATTTATTATTAAATAGTTAATATCTAATTTTATACGGTTGTATTTGCATTTTTACGACAATGCTTGCTCATTTATTATTCGAATTTATTACAACAGATTTTAACGCGTATCGGATTGCAATAAGAACTATTATCGCTCATAACGACAATATCTTCAGTTACCAGAACCTTAAGTAGAAACTGACTTCCAAGATACTCATATTTTTGGCATACGTTTCTCAGCTCCTCCATTTTATTGAATCTATCTCATCTTATTCCATTTCACTTTAAAGAATAAATAAGTATCAATTCCTAATGCCAATATCCTTCCACTACTCTTTTCCGATCTAAATTGTATAAGTATATCAAAGTGCCGTCGACAGTCTCAATGCTTCCTTTGTTTCTACTTGAAGCGGGAGCGTAGGTAATGTATATGATTGTATGAATATTATGTTTGATCTCTGAAGTCTACACGTCCCTGTGTGTAACCTAGCTTCACACGAACCTACATAACATTTTAAGTGCCACCTATAATTTTGATCACCCGACATTTAAAATAAAGACAAGTAAGTTTGTGCAATAAAATGGCGACTTTATACACGGGAAATCTTCATTTCGGCCGCTATGAATACAAATGACGGTTATAATGAGTACAACGATGTCTTACTCAGCTCGCTGCGGACTTTGCTGACGTTTTGCTGAACCTGTCCGCGCACGGCCTGGATTTGAATAAGACGCACTTGGTGGGCCATTCCCTGGGTGCGCATGTTGTTGGCATCACTGGCAACAAAATGGCGAGGAATGGAGTCCAATTGCCTTGGTAAATATTTGCTTACTTCGTCTGTTTAATATTTTAAGTACGGAATTTAAGCCCAAAGCAAATATTTAGATGAAAGATCTAGTGTTGGTCAATATTTGCTGTTTTAAAGGTCAGTGTTGTTAGAGGGATTCGTATTTATAAAGTTACTTTATGGCCTGATTAATGGTAAATCTTAGGATTGGTAAATAAATAAAAATACGAACCAGAGTACTCGATTTTCAATATTATTCGTCCTCATACTACGATCGACATGGTATGTACTCTGGGTTGTATATTTATTCAAGTGTGGCGTATGAAATTATGGGGTATGCCCCATAATTTCATACTCTATAATTTAGAGTACGCATACAATTTCTGCGTTCATTAAAAGATAATAACTTTAACAGGATCACCGGTTTAGACCCTGCAGGCGTCGTGTTTGACGCCAAACGGCCGTTTGACAGGTTAAACCCTAATTCTGCCGAGTTTGTGGACGTCATCCACTCAGACCCCAACAGATACGGCAGCAAGAAGGAACTGGGCACTGTTGATTTCTGGCCTAACTACAGAAACTTTGGGTCTGTCGTGCAACCTGGTTGCGACGACCAGTCGCACCCAAGGTTTTCTCCTGAAGGTGAGGCTTTCTAAATAGGCAGATCTTTGTTAAACTTGCCCATTTCCAGAGCAATAATTTAAATAAAAATTATTTGTTCTCATTCACCAAATAATCTATTTAAAGTAGCTACCGACATTTCACTGCCCGAGTGATGGTTTTTCCTTTAATATTTTTTGTTGTTGTTTATTTAAAAAAAATATTTACTAATTTTTAGTGTTCATTGCAAAGTGACCATTAAAATTTAGTAAATAATTACTTAATGGAACAAAGTAACACTTTATTGGCGCTTTTGGTCGAGTATTTCCGACATATTTATGTTGACATCTGGCATTCACTGCATCTTCCAGATCTGTGCAATCATCACAAAAGCTGGCAATTCCTCGTCGACTCTATAAAGTACCCAGGGTCTGTGATGGGGACCTACGCTAAAAGCTTCAGGGAATGGAAGAACTACAAGAAGCCGGAACGATTAGCTAATGTATTGGTAGTAGGAAAATATTACAAGAACGCGTAAGTTGTACAATTTATATTTATTTTCAGTAGTTATATCTCTTATTATGAAATGGCCTTCATAATTTAAAATCCGAAATAATTATCGACTTTATAGGTATTTCGCATATGCCTCTAACTTATCTGTAAAAGGGCAGCCGTAGCGAGTGGAGTAATAACAATTAATAATAATGTGCAATGCCTCGTTTGAACCGTTCGGTGGCGGGCTATATTTTACCCGAGCCACTAACCACTGCCACTGGCGCAGCGCCGCTTTCCGCGTAACATTCAACTACATAAGTATCACTACAATACTTATCTACTATGTATATTTTCTGCTTGCCTATATATCAAATACTTGTCACCTGAATTCAGATATCGATATACCCCAAAAAAATGGCTGGGGTTAATGTATAATATAACTATAGATAGATCAGATAGGCAGTCACTCCATGTATATTAATACTAGCATTCAGGTGTATCCGGTAAGACTAGGAGCCAACCCAACATAGTTGGGAAAAGGCTAGGGAAGCATGACAGCAGTACAACTACCTACTTACCTGAAAAGAAAAGTAATTCATAATTTTCAGGACTCCAAATTATCGATGACTATTACTGTTACTATTATTATTTATGATCCATTAATGATCAACCAAAAAGTTTGAATAACTAGTCAGTACTTACCTTCCTAAAATAATGTTCGTAAATACGATTGATTTCAGCGTACCTGGAAATTATTACTTCACGACAGCTGCGTCGTCGCCGTACGGACTCGCTGAAAACGGCTTGTAGATTTACATACATATATTTAAAATTACACTTTATGGCTGTGATCATCCATCTACGTTCTTACCGAATCGTAAATGCATGAATGTAGAAAATAGGTCATCTATCCTCCATCCGAATATCGATATTTTTGAATAAAAACTATTTGATAATAAGTAAGAGATCAGGTCCCTGATTTGTAAGTCAGGGACTTGATCTCTAGATCTCTTGATCCTCTAACTTCCAAAGTTTGCTGTCTCCAAATGAAGTATCTATTATTATTTTAATTTGTGTGTGCTGTAAAAAATAATGAGTGATGAGATCTTTAAGACACTTAACGTTATAATATGCAAATTCAAAACTTTGGTCTCGATAATTACCGCTACTGAAGATAATGATTCATCGAATATCACGAAAATTAATCATCCAAGATGGAGGAATTTTTGCACAAATCATTAAAGCACTTAAAAGGCAAATGGATTCCCTGCTGCGGATGCCAAATGGATTCTGAACATTTTATAGATAGGCTTGTGCCTACCTGGTCTATTGTTACGGAGAATGCGGCAATTATAACGTAGAGCCTACATTAGGTAGGTACTTACGTTTGCTACTTTCTACCGTCTCCGAGTTCATCTTACAAAGTTGAAAAATATCAAATTTCGTTTGCAGGAAAATATGAATAAGTTCCTTTTGCTCGTAGCTGTTTATTTAAAATATTAACTTAACGATAACTTTAAGTAGGCACTTACAAAAAATAAAATATGAAAAGAAAATATTATGTCTTTTATTTAAGCGTTTTTTGTAAAGAAATAAAATTCTGCATCGTTTCCGTACGAATGAACAGAGGCTCTTGATTAAGCTGGATGACTCGCTCCACATGTTACCGTCATCACATCACACATTTACTATAGCAATCTTTAATTTGAATAGTTGTTGCTGCATTTTTCTTCAAGGGGCACTTACGCATTTTTGTACGGATCGCTTATTCCAGAGAGAGCCACAGAAAATAAAAAACACATCACTACTACCAACCATGTGTGAAACCTCGTGTAATAGTCTCATCAAAGCTTCTCGTAGAAAGGCGTGCTATTTGGAACAGGACAGTCTATCAGACGAACACGTACGGAGCATTCCCCTGGGCAGGTCCGACCACAGGCTAGGCCGGCTCCAGTCACACTGTTTAAACACTACACTGAAAAACGGTTTTTAAATGCACCTCCTGAGGCTGTATGTCGCCCGCGAGCTCGAATACTGACGACTCACACCTTAGACATCAGCGGATACGTAGATATCATAACAACCTTTGATCATATTTCATAATAAGCCTATAATGTTCCCACTGCTGGGACACGGGCCTCTGTGAGAAGGAGCGGGCCGTAGTCCACCACGCGGGTCCAGTGCGTATGGTAGATGTCACATGTCTTCGAATTTTTGGTTCACCGTTTTGAGAGCAGTGGTGATTAAATAATTTACACAAAGTACAGCGCCTGTCTGGTTTCGAACCTACGACCTACATCTTATAAGTCGCGGCCACCACTAGGCCACCACTGCTCTCACTTTCTGACTTGATCATATTTACTCAGTACCTACATAATACATTTCTTCATAATATAAATATACAATAACTGGATATGAAGGCATTCAAATGAGGTATGTTAACATCAACACCGATCGAAGCCACAGCAGGAAAGTCTTCTCGAGTTTCAAGATCTTTCTTATTCCTTATTGGAAGAAGCCTTAGAAAAAATATTATTATAATATTTTTCTAAGGATATTATTTCCTTTCCATCACTGTAGAGTAGAAAATGGATATATTCCACGTTGGGACGGGAATAAAGAAAACGTAGAAATTCTATATCAGCTGCATTTACCCCGAGATTGTCGTAAAAGTCAATTGAGAGGAAGGGTTATCGTTACCCGTAGAAAGACAATGGGCTGATAACGTATAACTAGGTTCATAATGCAAGGCTATCAATAGTACCAGCTAGCGCAAAACTATCTTATGTTAATGAAAAGTAAGTTTAAATTAGCTTGGAAAGGTTACTGTGACCTAATCGATTATCTAGGGTTAAGTTTCTGCCATGTCTTAAAAAATACTGGCCGTAAGTTACTCTTGACGTCAGCTAATGCCAGGTTTTTTTTATTAGAAGGTGGAAAGTTACTACCGGTAAAGTTTTACCTATAAGTATTTGGTAAAAATCACTGTTTACGAAAATTACGCTGACGGAGGAGTATGAAAGACCCAGTTAAAGTTTATATGGAGAAGGAGTGCAAAAAGCTAATATTTTATATAATACTGAATTAGAAATACATTTAGTTTTAAATTAATTAGGGTCGAATTTCGACCACTGTGCGACCACTAGTATGCATAATTGTGTCAGACTTTTAATGATTTATTGGATTCAAGCGAACCATCCGTTACCCATCTATTACCGTGTGGTGCCGGAAATAAAGAATATCACCATCCCATCTCTTCTCGTGGGTGTCGTAGGAGGCGACTAAGGGATTTACTAGAGAATGGGCAGCAGCGTTCTCTATGCATTTTACAAGAGACATTTTACCACCATACTGCGATCGCCAACCCGCCACCCAAGCGTGGCGATTATGGCAAGCCCCCCCAAATTGGGGGAGGGCTTTGTCCAGCAGTGGACGTCTTCCGGCTGAAATGAAGATGATGAAACGAGCCATCCATTCCTGCGCGATTTATACGATATGACAAAACATTTTATATTACTTATATGAGAAGTTAGTTTAATCCTACTATCCTCCTAAGTCCTAATATCATAAATGCGACAGTTTCTATGTTTCTGACTAAATCACGCAGAAACGGTTGAACGGATTTGGATGAAATTTGGCACACAGATTGGTTTTAACCTGGAGTAACACATATAATAATTTTCAATTTACACGCGGGCGATGCCGCTGGCAAAAACTAGGTACACACAGCTTCACTAATTGGTTACCCCTTCAAAAGACATGTGCGTTCAAATCCGTGCTAGGCCCAAGTTACCTTTTGTATTTTGCAAAAACATTTAGTATAATTAGATACTGCATTGTTTTAGTGAATATGGTTTACATTTACGAGGAGTTATTCTACTTCTAATTAGAACGAAGATTACAAGACCTCTTGCTATGCATAAGATTGGAGGTTCGAATCCTATATAGGCACGAAATGTGTTTTTGTCATGCATTTATTTTTTTAATTATTTTTCTTTTTTGTTTTAGTAATATTTATAAAGAATTAAATAAAATCAAGAAAAAGAAAATACTTTTATAAATATTTCATAATATTTATTATTTCTTTTAATAAAGAAAACTTTGATCTTATTTTACTACAAAGATTTTACAATTTAATTTGACAATTTACAGATTACTTATTATTATACATATCTATTTTGCTAACTGACACAAACGGGTCCAAGTGACATCCTTTTAATGAAAACGATAAAATAGGAATCGCTAGAAATATTTTAGATTGACATAAACTAACGAAATGTCACGTGACCTATCATGTCGTCTGCATATAGACGTTTTAAAGTTTTAAGTGAACGTATACATGAAAAGTTTTTATTCAGTGCACAAACTGTAACCATGAATTCAGCATATCATTCTAGACGCCCCAGC
The DNA here is from genome assembly GCA_947359405.1 of Antitype chi. Classification (NCBI taxonomy): domain Eukaryota; kingdom Metazoa; phylum Arthropoda; class Insecta; order Lepidoptera; family Noctuidae; genus Antitype; species Antitype chi. The sequence goes on from OX375816.1 coordinate 11,329,416, forward strand.
GCAGAAATTTTCCGTCGGTTACACAAAAAAAATCAGCTGTTTCATAGAAAAGTGCAATACCTACCTATAAATTTAGTTAGTTTAATATTATATAAATAATATACACATAAAACCCTCCGGAATAAATATCCCAAAATTATGGGGAAACCCGCATTAAATTTGTTGCGTAGGTAGACGAACAGCGCGGTGTGACTTTTTCATTGAAAATTATTAGGTACCTGTGTTATTTATAATAGGTGTGTTACCGAAGGTGATTATGGATATTATTTGAAAGGTGAGAACAACTACACGTGGTCATGATACATGTAATTGAAGGAGGCGTGGATAGTGATATTATATAGAATAAGTAATAATGCATTATAAAAAAAGTGAAAACATCCGTGAATTCTCATAGCCAACGTATAGTGGGAATATTTTATCTATGCATCATCTTTCTAACTTGACACGGAACTCTAACGTACTTTGTTCGAGAGCTAGTTCTTTCAAAGTTACTAGGGCGTCTCAACAGTCCAACATGTTCCAGTGGCCAAGATCTCAACTCGATATTAAATAGCTCCAGTCGTATGTGCGGCACGAACGGGGTTAGATACCCTGAACAAACACGGTCAACTATTCACTGATCTCTCACAACATAGCTACAGCTTCCATTCCCCCATTCTCCCCCAATGACTCTGCAAAATTCTTTACAAAGATTATATTGACTCAGCAATTAAAATGATAAACATTTGCCTATTTGTTACTTTGTTCCGGGTTTAGGAATAAATACTTACGTAGGCAAATATATAGAGCTACGCCGGCACGACTAATTGACCTAATTTGAATAAGCTTTCAGTAAGCACATTTTCTCGAATTTAGTTTCACTTATTTTGTAAAGGTAAAGCAGATTAAGAAAGGGTGATAAGAGTGATTACGGTCTTAATAATGTAATCTGAAAGTTCGTTAAAATGTTTTGATAAGATAGTAGAAGCTTTGAGTTATTTGAAATAAATTAGCCGGCTTTGGAAAACATTATTTTAGTACGTAATGTAATGACGGAACTAAATAACGGTTCATGTACCTAAAAGAAAATATATATCTAGAGGTTAATTAACTGATACATTAATTTGATAAACAGCCAATCAACAAGGTCATGTAAAATGTCGATGGGGCTAAACCGGGCACGGCAATTTTCATTGCGTTTTAACGCAGCCGGGACGCAACCAAAGTCGTTTGGTACATCTGTTTGACAATTTACGCTTTTAATAATAGCCGGCATTGCCTTTGAATCGGTCGCGCACGAATTAACAACCGGCAAAATTAAAGCCTTCAAACTTTTTGCAGAGCCAGCGGACCGATAGAGCGGGTTCCGTTCTGCCCTTATTTAGCCGCGAGGGGTTTTCTCAAAATTAGAAACGTTCCAAATCGGCTTCGTTACATTGTAACTCGTGGTAATAGAGTTGTTCCCGAAAATATTGTTGCTTTTGTTTCAAGTCGCTGATCAATCTACTCGCGCATAAACTTGCTGTACATAATTAAGAACCGAGAAACCCTGTACCAAAGGGATTCACTTAAATTGGGCGCATGCCTAGTTGATTAAATTTAAATGCATTATTTTTGATACACTTATGTAATAACTAGTTTTTGTCATCGGCTTGTTTGCGTGGAATGCCGAAATCATCTCACGGGAACGTACCCACTACCGGGATAAAAAGTAACCCATGTGTTAATCCGGGTTATAAGCTATCTGTGTGCCAATTTTTATCGACGTCCGTTCGACCATTTTTGCGTGATTGAGTGCTAAAAATTCAAACATCTAAATTTATAAACTTTTCCTGTATACAGGGTGTAACAGAAACCCTATTGCTATCCTTAAAGATCAGGCCAAAATAAAATACTCTAAGAAATGATACCAAAATTTTCGGTTCCATGTTTATTAAATTCAAATCAAAATAAACGTGTCACCGCACTACGTAAGTCAATAACTTTCCACGTTACTTTCCAATATCACGATAAATCTGTTCCGAGTGATGTGTTTATTTCAATTTGAAAAGTTCGGTTTCTGGTATCAATGTTTTAAACATTCTCATAACTTCCGAACATGTAGAGATAGGATTAAAAACCCTTCCAATATCGTTTGATATTATCCAAAGAAGCCATGCCCTTGGTATGTATATACCCTTTCCGTTGCACGTTGTATAGTAGGATAAACAAACCTTGGAAGCGTCGAAATGCTCAAACGATAAATAGAAAAACTGTAGGTAACTTACATTATAACCCCCACGATAAATAATTCGACAAACAAACTTCATTATTAATGCTCCGTTTTGTTCATGTACTTCAGGTAAGCCCAGCATGTATATAATTTACGATAAGTGGTCGATATCATTATTACGATATTAATGGTACATCCATTACAAATTCGTTGAATGTCCCTTCCGTGGACATACGGAACTAGTGTCTAGCAACTAGCAACTTTGTATTATTTATGTATTACACACTTGGGGCCGATTGACAAGCGTTAGATACATCTGCAAGTGACTGTATTTATGAGATGCTCGCTTCGAACTAAAGATTGAGTGCACATCGTATTGACATGAATTCCTATCAGAAAATATCTGTAACTCCTTAAAAGTTAATTTGCATAAATCTGTACAAATAAATAAAAGTGTAGTGTCTGTTTGTAATTTCAAAATAACAGCTTTTAATCAATAAATATGAAGATCTAAACGGTAGATAAAACAAAAACAAAATAATAATAATTGTCTGTCTGTTTGTTCCGATACAAAACGCCTGGACTAATTTTGACGGGACTTGCACTGGCAGATAGCTGATGTTATCTAAGGAGTAACATAGGCTACTCTTTGTCGCCCTAGGAGAATGTACATCATTCACGCGGGCGAAGTCGCGGGCACAGTTAGTATTACATAAACATCGTAATATTATACATAGATGCTTTAATGGCATAAATATGAATCTTAAGAAAACTAGTTGCTCTTTATAATAACTTTTTCCATTATTTACACTAAGCTCATTCTGGCCTGGAGTGTAAGTAATGCGAGTGCGCCAAGCCAGTTCGCTGCTTGTAATTATAGACTAAGACCTACAAAATTATCCACTAGGACTAGCATTTTCATAATTTATGCAAGCCAAAGTGTAGGGTTGAAACAACGGGCCAAGTACCTGTGGTCAGCCAATTATCTGAATATCAAACCTGGAGTCAATTACCTGAGTACAACGTGCTGTGGATATACAACTTTAATGCGAATCGATATTATTCTACATCAATGTTTTTTATTATATGGAGCTTATCGAATGAAATTGTTAGTTGTAGCTAAATAAAATAAAACGCGCGTCATCGCGGTACTGGATTGGTGGCAATTAGTCTGCGTGTCGCACGACATGTATTTTTTACCGTAATTGGAAATATCAAAATTCGATTGGAATTTATATTGGTGAAGAGGAAAAGCATTCGGTGTTATAGCTCCAAATATACAGAGTTTTGTTTATTTATTTACTATCGGGTTTCGGTTAAAAGTAATTTAATTTGGAAGCCATGGGGATAAAATGCAATTGTTCGGGGAGTAACTCCCAACTGCTTCGTTCCCAGTCTTTTTTATAAAAACCAATTAAACTCATTCGATTGATTAGGAACTGCTTTTATTATTTTGGAATTTTGTCTATGTTATGAGTACTTAGTTACTTATACCTAATTATATTATTCCCTGTGTCTGTGTGTTTTTGTCTGTCCAGTGAGTGTGTGCGTGTCTTTGTCTTTTTTCTGTCCGTGTCCCAGCAGTGGGAAGATTATAGGCTGCTTGTGTATTGTGTGAAGTCTATTTATAGGAAGTAAGTACACATAAATGTTGGTTATACGTAGGTACCTTTGTACTTATTTAATTATGAGTGCCTCCGTCATGACACCCGCTTATGATGTAAACCGTCTTAATGTTGGTAATTACCAGTCTCGTATTAATGCTAATTATTTGGTAACTTAATAAAGTTAATTTATTAAATATTGTGTTACTTCACTGTGGTGAGAACATTATGCTATGTTTGGGTTAACCGCATTTGTTTTGATATTGTATCTGCTTACTCAAATTATGATGCCACAAACAAATGAGTATCTATTGATCATCATGCTTGCTCACTGCTACCCTTATTATGTATACTCTATGGTGTAGATGATTTCTGATTAAGTCCATTGAAGAATTTGAAGTTTAAAAAGGGAACATTGGCTCTTGCCACGGAGTTTTTTCTTCGTGATTCTTGCACACTAGGGTTAGGCGTGCTCGTACGAGTATAGTGCTACAAGGATCATTGGACGAAAAAGGTTTGAAGTTAGCTTCAATAATACGTATTTTTTTCACTTAGTGTTTTTTCCACTTAGTGTACGTTGATGATGGTAAAATAACTTCCTGTCTCTGTTATTTACTTAACAAGTGAAGATATACGAAACTGTAGTGAAGGGGGGGTGTTTTGGGGGACTGTCTTATGTAATTTTGACTTCGAAAACTGCGATTTTCAGCCTAATAAATGACATTTGTTTTAAGTTGTGTGGGGTATGTAGCAAAGCTAAGAAGTGAAAAAAAAATAACCCACTTCCAAAAAAATTATACAAAGTGAAAAGTGACTAAAATTTTGGAAGTCTCGGTGTCCTTGCTTTTGTATTTCTTTTTTTTGCCACCTTCTTCCAAAATTTAAGTTATTTTTCATTTTAGAGTGTTTTTGGAAGTCGGTCCACAAAACAATTGGATAAATGTTTACCGACAGTGCCACCCTGTCAAAGTCATTCAACCGCCAAAAGATCCTTGCAGCAGTGTATCGTGGTGACCCGAGCTTGTCAGCACAACTTGGATCGTGGGAACCCACCTTATGGCGTAAACATCCTTATTATTCTTCGATTTATTAATTCAGTACTGTAAAGGTTGTATGCTCAGCATGAAACCTTACGTTTACTGGCAGCCAATGATGGCTATCTATGATCGAACAGCCAGAAAGTTTTAGTTTGAATTTAAGAATAGGTTTGACATAGGTTTTTGTTCTGCGTGATTATATTCATTATTATTATTTTAGACGCAGGCTTGCCTTGTACTATTTTATTTTAAAATACACGGGGAATCACGAATTTAAGCTCCCACAAATAATACCATTTTGTAGCTAGATGCCCCTAATTTCAACAGTACTTACAAATAAAATATTTCTGTATATCAAGTAAAACAGAATATAGTAAAAACAACACTTTGTTTTTGACAACCTTATTCTAGACCAGACGGACAGAAATCCTGTCCTAAAAATAAACTAAAAGTGCGCTCATATTGTATCTATGAATACAGCTTGTACCTAGACCTGCTGCCTACGGTCTATGTACTAATAAAAAAGACTATAGTTATTCTGCCTAATAGAGTGAATTACATGGAAAGACATCATATTATCCAGTTCAAGTTAAGTAGGTATGTATTTTAGTTAGTCTAGGTTAAGTAAGTAGGTAGGTTTTTAGTTGGGACGTTCATAATCTTTGTGAGAGCCTGGAATTAAGAATCGTTCCCGTCCGAAAAAAGTAACAGTCCCCGTTTGTGAAGTAAGTTAGATACCAGATTTTTTGTTAGGTCAATGAATTCAGACTACTCTCCTACTTATATGTTTTAAAATATGGAATACAGATGGATTACGTATGTGTGTAGATGGTAAAAAAACTTCTTATCTTTGTATTTTTTAGCATGTAAAATATTATTTATATTCTGTTACCATAACTTTTATGAAGGTAAGTAAGGAAGACATTATATCAAAACGCTAGCAAAGTCCGCAAGCTTCATTAAATTAAAATCTACGAAGTGTAAAGTTTATGAAATTTTGTAACTTTCATTAAATTAATTGCTTATATATTTATAAATATTTAGTAAGTAATGACTTTGTCAAAATATATCTAATATAGCTTATTCATTTCACAAAGAAAAAGTGAAAATTCACTAGGCACTTAAAATAATAACGAGTTTTTCAGCAGCGGCAACAAGTCACGAAAAAATATTGCTACAGAAAGAAACAATAGTTAATTAATATTTGTGTGTTGTGTGCTATCTTTGAGCAACTTTTATCCTACTAATATTTTAAATGTAAAAGTTAATCACGCAAAAATGGCTGAATGGTTTTGAATGAAATTTAGCACACAGATAGGTCATAACCTGGATTAACACAAAGGATACTTTTTACCCCGGTAGTACGATCCTGTGGGATAATTTTCGACCTTCACACGGGCGAAGCCGCTGGCAATAGCTTGTCATAAATAAAATAAGAGCCTTGCTCATGTGACAATGGGGAAGGCCTTAATAGAATAATATGGTGTACATGACATATTATTCTATTAAGACCTTCCCCTGTTAAATGTACACATGTTTTAAAAAGGGGGAAGAAATTACAGGCCATCAAAAAAATTGTTCGCATCGCTGTCAATAGGCAAAGCGCCTTAAAGGTAGAGTAAGACGGTAGTGTGGGTTTGGTTTACAGAATAGTACTGTTCGAATATATCTATTTACGTTATATTGTGATGTTGAAACCCTGCAACAATACAGGATGCACAATAGAGATCTGTATTGTTGCCAACTGGTAAAAGCTTAGGTGAAGTTGTGTTTCTAAGTCCTCGTTATGACTACGAACTGTGCAATACAGGTGTAAGCAGAACTTTAGAAGTCAGAAGCTCTACAAACAGTTGTCTCAGTTTACAAGATCTCGTTAGATCATTTCTATGGATCGGATATTGTAAATGAACATTGAATAGAAACGTACTACTTAGTAAGTTCGATAGAGCAGTGCAGGCCCAGAGTAATTGCCGTCGTGAGACCGAATCCTGGCATGCGCTTTATATTGTGAAAATAATTTAATCACCCATGGCTCTCAAAAGGTCGAAGGGAAACATCGTGCAGAAACCGGCATGTTCTAGATCCAAAAATTCGAAGACGTGTGATATCTACCAACCCGCACCGTGCCCGCATGGTAGATTCATCATCATCATCATCGTGATTTCAGCCAAAAGACATCCACAGCTGGACATAGACCTCCCCTAGGCTCCGTTTTGCAAGGCTGACTGCCATTTTTGGAGGGTTTTGCCATAATCGTCACGCTTGACAGGCGGGTTGGCGATCGCAGTATGGTGGTAAAGTGCATAGAGAACGCTGCTGCCCATATCTGTCCCTTAGTCGCCTTCTACGGCACCCACGGGAAGATTATGGGATGGTGCTATTCTTTTTACGTCCGGCACCATACGGAACAGGTACAGGTCGCCTGTGTCCCAGCTATGGGTACATTATATGCTGATTTTGCAGTGATTTCGAAACTGACCAGTCGTATTCACGTTAATCCTAACTAACAAGCATTTAGTTTAGTTAGATCAAAATAATACATACTGCAAACGAAATTCAGTATGGAGCTAGTCTTAAATAAAAAACTTCCTGTTTCTGCTACTTCTTAATGTGTTAAACGGCTAAACGTATTTCGATAAAAGGCCACACAAATATATCATGACCAGCACCCTAATTGCGTAGCGGATGATCAATCATAATCTGAATCATTTTAAAACAGATTGTTAATCCATTGCTGTATATGTTCGAAAAATGTGTCTGCTCAACATCGTAAATAACGCAATGAATATTGTTGAACTGTCAAAATGAAACTGATTATGATTGATCGTATGTTACGCAATTAGGGTGCAGGTAAAAGACATGGATACTTTTGGCAGTATCTTCCCGAGCTATAATTTCAACCTACACTCGGGCGAAGCCGCGGGCGAAAGCAGGTTTAACATTTAATATCTTATCTGACTAACAATCTACAACATAAATCTAAAACCTTCATAGAATTCAACAGTAAACCCACCTTCCAGTCTCTACACTTGGGAGGTGGCAATTGAATTTCAACTAATTACTGTCTCCGCTCACTGTGTATTGATGGAAAAAGAAAACTACATTGACAGGTGAATGAATAAGGACTATGTGCCCTTACTTCTTTGCTTGTAGAACTAATGCATCGTCCTTAAACTTATTGACCACCGTTAGTCATTCTAATGCGGACATAAATTGCGGGGTCCGTCGCTTTATTGAACTACCACTCGTATTGCATTTCATTATTAAAAAAGCAAACTTATGAAAGGTTTTAGGGCTGGCAGTATGGGGTTAGAGCTTAGCTTTAAAAATGATGGGGCTTCGACATGCTCTATTTATTTTGGTACAAAACTTGTCACAGATTTTGTTATGGTTAATTTATTAAAATTTTATTTGAATAGATGTTCTATTTGGGAATTCCATGTAAAAATGTTTTATAATTCAAAATGTATAATTAAAATTTGATGTCCTAGTGACAGACTATGACAAACCGAAGACAAACTTTACTACGTCATGGCATCCTTTAAAAAAAAATGATGAATTCCAAAAACCAAACTAAACAAAGAAGCATTTTCATTGAGCAATAAAAATAAAAATAAATAATTTATCATTTTCTCGAAGGAAGGCACTGACAGCAAAGGCGTCTCTTCAACCCTAAGCTCACCGAGCAGGTCAGCAACCGTGGGGGCAGCGGCGGCCCGTCGAACCTCGTCAAATATTAAAAAGAGGACGAAATCGACTTTCGACTTTCTCATGCACATTAATATGAGTATTGCCGCATTATTTATGCATGCTATGCAAATAAAGACAACATTATTCATTAGTTAGTGCTGCATTTCACTAGGTATTGATTTCAGATTTCAGTTAACTGCATAGACCGGTATAGAATATTAAAAATAGAAGCTGTACTCTACTCTAGTACTAGCTGTTTATATTTAATGATATCCGAACGTGAAACTGAAACAATACTAAAGTTTTATTTCTACACTGTTCTCTGTTATGCTTGGTTTCACAGAATTTCGCTTCTGAAATCCGAGAGGGAAGTTACTTCCAGATGGTGTCGATACTTACATACGTTTGTACTGCTTCTAGATATAATAGAAGTCAATAAAAGATGTTTAAACGATGGGTAGGTACGTACGTGTATCTTTCACCTACCTACGCAACATTTTTCAGGAAAAGTGTAAGTTCTGTATATATACAGAACTTACACTTTTCCTGAAAACACAATTAATCTTAAACTAAGCTAAAACTTCTGCCAACGGTAGAGTGAAGTCAAGAGAAAATTACCAAATCCGTACGACAATGCTGCGCTAAAATTAATAATGAATATTTTTTATAATAAAGAAAATTATCCGTCACTCTTATTTTCATAAATCTAATTGAATACTTTCTGGCTGTTCGAACAATAGCCATTATTAGCTGCCAGTAAACATAAGGTTTCATGCTGGGCATACAACCTTTACATGACGTTTACGGATTTGGTCATTTGCCCAGCATGAAACCTTATGTTTACTGGCAGCTAATAATGGATATTGTTCGAACAGCCAGAAAGTATTCAATTAGATTTATGAAAATAAGAGTGACGGATAATTTTCTTTAATATAAAAAATATTCATTATTAATTTTAGCGCAGCATTGTCGTACGGATTTGGTAATTTTCTCTTGACTTCACTCTACCGTTGGCAGAAGTTTTAGCTTAGTTTAAGATTAATTGTGTTTCTTAATCTCAATTATACTCAAGTACATAATAGCTATAACAGATATTTCTATGGTATCCTGAGCAGAATATGTCTCGAATATGTGTAACAAAGTACTCATCACACGGCTATGAATTCTCTATAGAATGTGAATTCTCTATAACAGTTTACAAGCTTTTAGTTAGTATGTACCTACTGGTCAAATCATGCAATCTGAATCACAACCACTTTCTTTTATCCTACAGAGTTTAAATTTTACATGTTGATTCTGTTTCAAAGACATTTTTATGCACGATCAGAGGGGCAATTCTCGTAATTTTAAGAACGTTCACAGTCTGATCTCAGTGTCAATCTGTCAAAAACACCTCTATTTTTCATACATTTTTGACATTTGGTTGTCGCTGAGATGAGACTGCGACTAGATTTTGAACGTTTTTAATTACGAGAATTGGCCTTCTGATTCTACACCTAGGAGAGGTTTTATTATAGGGAGCTCCTCAACGGTCAACAGTAGGTACAGACACAACGTTTAATATACTCATTTAATTATGATAGTCCGTGTTTTAAAGTCAACCATGATCTTGCTGCTGCATCCAGGATTTGCTCCAGTCGATGGGAGCTTCTCAGCGGTCAACAGCCGAGACAAAAAAAAATGTTATACGCATTCAATTATGATTGTTCGTTCCCAAGTTCACTATGATCTGGCTCTCAAGTATGGCACTACTTAGATAGCGCAATTCGGTAGGCTTCACACATTGATATACAAAAAAAGCGAGATGCACAGTCTCGAATAAAAGTAACACTCAAAACTGTCCCCAATCATACGTCAGTGGTTATAGTTATGATAAAAAAAAAAATACAAATTTATTTATTTAAAAGGTACACCAACGACTTATTCTCTAGAGACATTAACATTAGAAAAATCACGTTATGGTGAATTTGTCACTTACTTAAAAATAGCTTCTTAAATATACGTTTTAACAATTACAATTCAACCTTACACGCATGCTTTAAAGTGGTTTTTACAAAGCAATGTCCAAAAATACTGACTGAAAGATGACTGACGATACCATTGACATTAGCGCACATTGCGCCCTATTTATGCGGCAGTTTTTGAGACGCTAATTATGTATCTTGGGTTTTTGAATATCAATGGTTTCACACCATGACTTGTCTTAAGACACGTTTGGATTCGATGGATTTGTATTTACAAGAACTTTTCACGTGAGTTTCAGATATAATAAAAATAAGTTAAAATCTTTTTATAAAACAACCTTTTAATTAACTCAAAAGCACTAAATAAAACTTACTTGCACATAGAACTTTAGTATTTTCTTAAAAGCTAATGGCTAATATAAACTAACTTTTTAACTTTACAATTGCCAAGAGTTCTCTACTTTTTCAAAAACATTACTTTGCTAGCATTACCAACAAGCATAGCAAATATGTATATTATATACTACGGAATATAATATTCCTCTGTCAGCTAGGACACAAATAAAAATGTTTAAAACATATTGCCTATCTCGCAACTCCGGTCCTCCTGGATATTGGGTTTAACAATTCATTTTCTCTGAAGATAGGTATTACAATTGGCATGCTACCAAAATGGAGGATTTCCCGAATTGTATTGCCAAGAAAAAATGCTGGTTTCATCTAGCTTCATTTAGGTCGTATAAGTTACTTTTTGCTCGCGTCTGTACTAATTATTAAAATTTGTTTGCTGGAAGAGCTCTAGGATTAATCATTCTTAATTTGGCAATACGTACTTACATTGAGTTGAACAAAACAAAACAGATTTTCAGGATTTATTACATTCTTCAAATTATATAAATTCCCTAGTGTTATTCGAAGGCCATGAACATAACTTGGGCAGTGATATGTGATAACATACATTTTTCGAAAGAAGCAATTTAATATTATTCTGTCACTCAATTAATAAACTGAAAGAGTAATTAACACTTTGACTCGTTTAAAGTAGGACGTTGTACAACAAGGTACTTAGTGTTATTTCTTAGTTTAATAAAACGATTGGATACAAACTGACTTTCAGACAATAAACTTAGCTAACTATATCTATACTTATAATAAAGCTGAAGAATTTGTTTGTTTATTTGAACGGTCCAAAATCTGTGGAAATACCAGTCGGATTTGAAAAAATATTTTTACATTTGATAGCCAAATTATTGAGGAAGGGTAGGTATAAGATACGTAACATCAGGCCTTAGAAGCCGAGCAAAAAGAAGGAAAGTAAAAAATAATGCTATGCGAAAATAATGCTAAGCGAAAACGACAAAAGAGCGCAAACAGGCGATACGATGCGACGGCGTTTTTTATTTTTTTTTGGGTGTGAAATCATCAAATAACTTCTTCCGCTCTGGGTGTAGAGGGCGTTTCAGACATTTACTGACTAAAACCCACCCATATTCCTTCAGTTGCCTGTGTGCCAGGGGCCACGGTATCTCTTTCGAACAACCCGCACCCCTGGGTGCCAGGGCAGATACGATGCGACGGGGTAGATCGGAGAGCAAGCAATTCCACGCGGACGAAGTAACCAATAAAAATAACATCTATGTATAAAGAAATATACCTACTATAGCTACATATTTGTTTCTAACACATTTTTAGAGGTTCAACTATACGTTAATAAGTATAAGTTACGATAATAGGTATAAGTTACCTATTTAATTTGTTTACCTTCAGGCAAAAAACATTGCAATGCAATAACCACTTCGAATGTATCCCTCCAAAGACATCTCTAAGGAAATACCCTTCAAAAATATGAAAAGCAAGTCGGCGAAATGTTTTAACGCTGTAATAAGGAACTTATGAAGTAACTCAACAGGCGGACAGGGGCGCATGCGCCCTAACTCCTGAAGCTGTTCGTGTTTGAAAGTTTTCAGTCGGCGCGCCACCACAGTATCGCGCGGCGGTCGCCGTCTGCTACCCTCACTTACTTCGCCCCGAGTGCGAAAACAATCGGCAAACATTTCACAAAGTGTTGCGAGACTATGAACTATTCAATACAGTTCGTGCTCCTCATAGTGTGCTCAAGTGGGTATCGATTGCTCATATTATTATGTAAATCCTGTAGTTATTTCTATCAGTTTACTATTGCGTGTTGAAAGTTTAGCTCGTGTGTAATTTTCCCGTCATCCTGCCTTCTGATTGTAGGCGATTGTGCTGTGTTTTGAGTAACAATGACGCCTTTTGTTTCCACTGCTTTCATGTGTACCTTCGACAAAATTATTAAAATTCGTTCACAAAAGGTCGTGCGATGCTTTTAGATCAAATATAAAATTCAGGGGGAAGACTGATTATACCGCGATGTCGAAAATAAGTCCATAAAAAGTTTGGCAGTTACTGGTGTAATTATTCTTTTGGTGTTATTATCATGACTTTTATTTTCTCATTATGTGTACCTACCTATCCTTTGTTGCATCATTTTCGCACAGTTTATAGATTAAAAACACTTATTATGCTTGTTTAATCCATATACATCTAGCTCTCCTCCATAAATCTCCTGCAAAATTAACTACATTTCTTGGCCTAAGGTTCTAAAACGCACGCATTCTGAACTTAACTTCTAGAATAAACAATTAACGAGTTAACAATTAAATGCAAAATCATGCAAATAGCTTCATTCTCGTTGAAAGTTTCGCTTTTGGACGTGATTAAGTTCCCGGTAATGTATCCACTTGGTAACTTATGTAAGCGCTGCCGCGCTGGTTCAAAACACTGTCTGCTTTAAAGCTGAGCTCATGATAGGTAACGTCTAACTTTTTAAATTGATAGTCAGTTTTGTTGCTTAGTTTGCTAAATAAGAGAACTTTGAGCAACAGATCAGAATAGACAACTCTGGTTTTAAAAGGTTCAAGTTCGAATAATTACTTAAATTCATTTTTGATGCCTTTTGGAAACATTTTAATAAATACATAATATTATAAATTTGAAAGTTTGTATGTTTGTTACTCAATCACGCAAAAACCGCTGAACGGATTTGGATGAAACGCACATAGATCGTTTATACATATTTATGATAGGCACTTTTTATTCTGGTTGTACGTTCTTGTGGGATACATTTCGACATCATGCGGGCTAAGCTGCAGGCAAAAGCGAATACTTAATAAATCATTATTCAGAATTTAAATTGGTAAAATATTAACATTACAATCTTAGAAATAATTTAGAGAGGTATGTATAATATTACTGTATCGCAAAATGGTCAGACAGTAGATGTAAAATCATTTTTCAAAAGGTTATTTGAGTCATAAGTAGTGGTTATAAATGCATTTATGAAGTCTAGGTTCCATTCCAAAATCAACAGTCCATTTTATTCTGAAGTGTGCAAAGAAACGACAACAGTACCTACCTACTTGCAGCTTTGTTTTTATCTTCAGGCTTTATATTACATCAACTATGCATATGAACTAATACATGAGATACTGTACGACGAGCAATCGGAACTGGCGCGGATATGACGGTTAATTTCCTGTTTCGGTTACGATATCACTCGCTTCTTCTGTTTTCCGTAACGTAGACGAACGTAGCTACGGGAACACTCGGCACAATACCGTAACTGCCCACTTCTGTGTAATACAAAGGGATTGATACGCATTCGGTGACGTTATCCAACATCACCGTGAAATATTGACGAGATCGCTTTGTGGCACCGTGTCAAGCGTATTGTTTATTGTGGGGAACAGTGACGAAGGGTCTTCACAAACGAGTACTTTCCGCTTCCCTTTCTAGATGGCAATACAAAATTAAAACCATTTACAAAAGGCACTTAAGCATCAAAGTACTCTTTTACACCGCGCTGCCATTGTGCTCAGAAGACTGGTCACATTATGGCAATGCTAATGGCAGTGGAGAATGTTCGCACATATTTTTTAACGGGTTTTCTCACAAAATCTTTCACCCTTCGCCACTGGTGAGAAAAGTATCATATTAATAGCCAGCTAGTGTGACATTACGACAACGATAAAGTATATTTGTTACTAGTTTGTGCCCGGGACATCGTCCGCGTGAAATTTCTTGTTTTAAGAGCGTTCATCCCACGCGGGCTGGCAACGACGCATTTATAGTAGTTTTTCGTGATTATTTCATTAAATACAAGCACTACATAGTTGGTATTTATAATTATTTTTAACATCTACTCTTTAATAAAAACATTTAATCGTGGTGAGTAATGCAAATAGAAAATAATAGACGGTATGTCGATTTTTATAAGTAAATTCCAAAATACCTAACTGTAAAAAAAACCATACAAACTTGTAAGTGCCAACGATCTAGTGCTTGGCTGATTTTTTTTTTACTTTTGTTTGTATATACTCGTAATTAAATAATTACGGAAATGTGCTAAAAACGCGCCGTTGCCAGCCCGCGAGGGATAAACGCTAAATATTCTGTAGTATTGCATCGCCTGCCCGCGATATTACTTCGTTTTCTCTTAGCATTCTTCCTGATTTTTTTCTTTTTACTTGGCTCCTTAGGGTCGTAGCGTGATATTAAATAGCTTATAACCTTCCTAAAGAATTGGGCTATCAAATAAAAAAAGAGTTCGTCAAATCCAACTGCTAGTTCCAAAGATTACCCCCTGCATACAAACTAACAAACAAACCAATTGTACCTACCTCTTTATAATATTAGGTTGTTTGGGAGAAAACAGAAATAACTTTTTGTACAAAGTTACGGATCGGCTTGACGAGTTTGTCGTAAGGGCAAAAGTTTGTCATTACATACCTGAGCTGAAAGCTTTTAAAAGTCATGTAATTAGGTATAGGTAATACCAAATTACATGACTTATAAAAGCTTTCCTAACCACTAAAACAATATTACGCAATCTTAGGCTCAGAAGGTACCTAGGAGCTTAGAGTGTCAGTTTCTTCTTCGGAAAACTAGGCAATATTATTTCAGCCATCAAAAATATTTTTTCTCTATCCCAGCTACATTACAGAATATCTTTCTGAGACAGTTTAATTGAACAATAATAAAAGGAGCAAGTTTACGATGTGCTACGTCTAGACTAACATAAAATATCTAAAATGTAATAAGGTAACTGGCAAAGTTTTATAGGAAACGGCAGGATGTTAGATTTCAGATATCAATATCTTTTTTATGGCCCTTCGTTACTGAACCTGGGGCGTAAACAACTCTACGAATTGTTTCATAGAATATTACAATAAGATTCTGTCTATCTCATATCTATTTCACACAAGACTGTACTCTAATACAATGAAAACGAATGAAAATGCTTCAATTGGAAAATGTTTTACAAAAACCTACTATGTATCTACGTGATGAATATTGTTTGACGACTATTTTTAAAGTGGTCTCTAACAGCCTGTTCAATTTAATCCCTTGTCAAGTGATTTGATTGGCTGCTGTTGTTTATGTGAACCAACCAAGACAGCTAACATGAGGTTTACTAGCTAATTGACTGATAAGATATCTAAAATCTGAAGAGCTGATTGAGGACAAGTATGTCCATGAGTGCCAGTGACATTATTAAAAGAAAATGGCCAATCTTGAACTTTAAAATCAAATTAAAGTTGACGGTTAATTTACATTAATTTCCAATTAGATGTGCAGGACATCACTCAGGCCATCCCTCTCAACGCTTACTCAATATTCGATCTCAATCGGTGCCGTCGGAGACGTAGATAATTTCTCCACGTGTGACCCCATACAGATCAAAGTTAGGTAGGTAAGAACTTAGTAAGTACGAACTAAGATATTACGATACAATATTGTTTCTGAAATACCACGTAAGCGAACCCGCAGCCAAAGCCAGCAACACAACAGTGATTGTAAGTCAATATCGCTTGATAAACAATGTAAATCGACGGATAAACAAACATAAACTTAGTAATATGGGTGTAATAACAATCGAGGTTTCAATCTACTTGAAAGCCTATAACTACGAACGAAGCTATATATAATATTTAACCTATATGCTGTTATGCCACATTGCATTATTCATGGACTATTTGAGAGGGATAAACTACGAAAACAATATCTAACTGTAACGTCGGTATAATAAATTCATATCGGCGTAAGGATGGTCTGTTATTGCGAAAGAATGTTTATTCGTCGTAGCTTGAGTAAGCAGGCTTGTAATGCATGCATATTGAATGGCTTGTAACATTTGTACACACATTTTTTTGGACATTTTATTATATTATAAGTGGTAGTTGAATATCTTTCTTAATTATTTTATTTGTTCCTGAATCGATGATTGAGTGATATGTGAGGGTCTAATGGCTGCGTCAGGTAACGGTTTTCGCGTTGCTGAAGTTGGGGCCAAACAAATTTAGAAAACCTATACAGTTTTTTGTGGTGTGGGTATTTCCAATCGACATGATAAGAAGAAAAAAATGATTGAGCACAGTATTTTTTCACTGTTACTGTTAACATTTTCTCAAAAAAAAAAAAAAATTATTTCACAGAAGCTAGGTGCACGGTTCCAATTTGTCGTTTCCTATAGAGAAGAGCCGGCAAGAAACTCCACGGTTACTCTTTTAAAAATAATTGGCTTTTACAGTGTTTTCAAATTACAGTGATAATAGGTATGGGAGGACAGTGCAGGCCTGTCAATAAGTACCAGGTACTTAGAGGAATGAAAATACAGAATACAAAATCGTCTACAAATCTAGTCTCTAAGGCCTACAATGTTCTCTCATTCACACTATGTAAAAGATTCTACCTATTTAAAATGAACCTATTTAAAACAAGTGACATCATTTCTATGACAATCACTGATAATATTATATAGTCGAAATTAAAATTGATGTATAATGTCAAATAATCACAACGATTGCCTGAGTTAACCGATTAGTATTGGTCTAACAACAAAAATACAACCGAGTGCCAAAAAAAACAATAAAGCGAAAAATATACTTAAATTTCGGAAGTCGCTCGGTGGCAAAACATGAACCACCGAATTTCAATTATAAGTTATTTTTGACATTGTAGTGTTTTTTTAGAACGCGACTGTTTTTGTCTGTCTAATTGACAAATCATTATCTACGGAAGCAGAAATAGGTATTGATAGACGGCATGCAGATGCAGCTGCTACCGACCAGCTACAACTACAAGTGGGGCTAGGCAGACAATGTAGCAAACTGTAGACTAACATTTCCAAGTTCCTATCAAAGTTTTCCTGGTATGGACAAAGTTCCACCGAATTCCTATTTGTGGCCGCAAGACCAGAACCAAATTAAACGTAGCTATCTGCTTCTGCACTTGATTGACCCGATGCTTAGTTGTATAGATATCTATTTATGCTTTTCACATATACAAGGTGTAAGCTTTTCACATATATAACAGTTTGAGTTAAAACTGCTGTGGTCAATTGTTTTGTAGATGCTTTCACAGCGCGTGCGCAACGCACACATTCTCATACACGTTGTTTGAAAATATGTGCGTTGCGCCGCGGTTGAATTATTCAGGGGAGATAGATTTCCATATGAAAATTTGCTAGATGTAGTGATTAACTAACAGGAATTACAAAAATGCCAACAAATATACTTCGTAACTCTCGCAAGTGACATCCATGTACTCGTTCGTATAAAGTATGCTGAGCACAAGTCACGATAACTGAAAACGATTCTCCTGAATAATGTTTATAGGTAAGCGTGCTCGGCTTTATTCACGTGCATATTCAGGCATACCCCGCTAAGAGTTCTAGTCTGGCATCCCCGAAATATGAGGAAAACATTATTCAGGAAAATCTCTTTCAGTTCCCAAACCTGCTGCATATTAATTATAAATAAAGCGATATTTAATGGAGGTTGCAACTTTCGTAATAGCGTTTCGTAGTAAATTATGAATTTAAATTGTTAAGGTAAACTATGCAGTATTAATTAAATGTAAAATTAAAACTATGTTAGTAAACGTGAATAAAACCTCTCAGCTTCGAGACTGTAACTAACTCATAACCGACTGAGCCCGTTTGTTTATGGCTACAGCACATATTGAACTGGGAGTTTGTTGCACCGGCCGTTAAACCCACCTGAAACACTGATGAAGAGGTAAAGATTCGTTGAACGAAGTCTTGAACGAAAGAAAACAGTACCTAAGCTCAAAGCTTACTTTTTTCTTTTATTATCTTCATAAGCGAAAACAACAAAATAAAGAAAATATTTAAGTAAATGTTTATTAAAATATTTTTTAATTCCCCTCATTATTATTAAAATAAAAGATAAATATTTCCTTGTACAACGCAATACTTATCCATTTTGTTATTTTCAATTAATGTGAAGAAGTAAAAAATACTTTAATAAACATTTAGGAACTACGTAAAACTCGGTCAAACATTACGTAAGAGATCACAATTACCTACCTCGAATAAAATTTGTACAGAACAATATACACACGTCATTACTACGAATATAACAAAAAATATAATTGACAGTCCTTTGTGTTAAATAATAACAAAGAAAAACCTCACGATTAACCAAAAATAAATCACAAAAATATAAAAGTAACTGCCGTTCTTGGCAGAAATGTTACGATAATTAATTAGCAGTGACACAAAGAAATGTATTCAGTTTTTGATCGTTGAGCTAAAAGCTAAAAAGGGGAGAATTTATTCCAGAGGAAAATAATTACCGCTCGCAAACAAAGAGATTAACTTATTCTGTGTTGCCGGCATCTGAAATACGAACGTTATTCCACAAAGGCAACATGAATCAGATTCTCTTTTATTAGGTCTGTGTTGTTCTCCCCATCAATTTGTGTCCTTACTCTCATTAAGATTAATACTTTATTCATAAACCTCCACGCCGGTCGGCAATGTATTCGCTTGTCGATTCATTTCTTTGTGTTTTCCATTACTTGGCAGATGATAATAAAAAAAACGTGCAATTACTACAGCGCCTTTCGAATTATTTTACTTAAATATTTAATACAAATCCGTCCAAGGTACTTAGTTACGTTTTCACATGCACTTTAACCTTTTGATATTTATAAATAGGATACATACATCGAAGGCCCAATTTGATCACGTCCTTAAGCTCTTTTGGTTTTACGTCTCTGTCGCACAAAAATAGTTCAGATCTCCAAATTATGGTGAGGTCCCACAGACCCATGCCAATACCAATCAGAGTCAGGCTGGCGGCTACTAACTAATGGGCTTTCCACTAACAATCCGCGTTAGCGGCCAGTTGCTAAGGGGATAATCCTCAATCAACACGTAGTCAGACGGATCAGTGCTGGCAGCATGAGGCTTAGCACTAAGCTCGATGCACTGAATGCTAGGTAATTATTCTGATTATTCCGAAAATCTAACCAGATTTCCAGAATAATCAGAATAATTATCCTAGGTTCACAAGGGGTATACTGAAAGTTGAGTACATGCGATATGATATTACTCATACCTACCATCTCGTGTCTTTAGAACACAAACAAACCACAAAGTATCTCCTACTGTATCCTCTCGTTGTACTTTTTCGCCCAACGAAAAATAAAAGATAGTAACGAAACATAATACTATCTTTTGTATTCAGCGAACATTTAGTTGTACATCATGGAAACGTGATTAACAGAAAGAAAGATGGATTTTTTCGATATTAAACCGTATCGAACGAATTTCGTATTATGTGCTTCACATTTCTTTTACATAAGAGCCATTGAAGCAGACGATTGGGATCTACGGATCCTAATAATATATTTTTAATCTCTTTGATCTCGATGGGATCCTAGTCCGCTATGGCTTCTTTCATATGTATGGATACCGGTTCTGCATTTCGTGCTCATCTTGTTTGATTAGAAGACTGATTATGCATTTGATTTCAGAATACTTGACCTCATTTTTGTTACAAATAGATAGAACATTATTCTCGGACATGAATTTATCCTGATTTTATAGGTCAGGTGGATAATAAATACTTAATAGCTTATCATGCTACTTAGTTAGCATCGTTTAGGTAAAATAAGTATCTGCATGATAGTTTTCAGCGTACTAACTTTAGACACCTACGATCATTTATTTCAGTATCCGTTTATTAAATCAATTCATGAGCTTTTTCTTGATTATAAACCAATGGCTTGGCACGCGACGATGGGAAGAGGCCAGACGGAATGACCATAATACCTTGGAAGTTGGGTAGGCCTTTTGTGTGGGATGCTACCTGTGTCGACACCCTCGCGCCATCCCATCTTCTGAGCACGGCGGGCTGTGCTGGTGCGGCTGCTGCAGGTGCAGAAAACCTCAAACGGCGCAAATATAACAACGTTGTTGGGAGCTATATATTTGAGCTGTTTGGGGTTGAAACACTAAGGCCGTGGGGTCCGAGTGCTCATCGAGTATTTCGGGATATGGCCAAGCGGTTGGTCGACGCTTCACGTGACCAAAGGGCTGGCCTATTCTTAGGTCAAAGAATCAGCATTGTCATCCAACGTGGCAACACTGCCAGCCTTTTGGGCACTTTTCCCACTGACAGCGATGCGGACGAATTCTTTGATACCCGTGAGCTCTTCCCTTTTTTACTTTATGTACTAGTACATATTGGCTAATTATTTATGATATGATTATAAACTCGTTCCGTTTTTGTTTTTATAGCTTCCATTGTATTGTTTTTGAACTACCTATTATTATAAGTTGCGATGAGTCTACCTAATAATATTAAAAAGCTTTCGAATAAACTGGAAACTGGTGCATTCATTTCGTAATCAGTGATTTTCAGGTTTCATTTCCATGAGTTCATTTATTGAGAAAAATAATTTGCTTTTATAGAAAAGTTTTCGTTGAACCGCCGTTTCATTCGAAAATAATTTAGATATGACCAATTGTTTCAAATAAATTGAGTAGTATTTTTCGGAACTACGTTAAGCTCGAAATATTTTTGAATGCATTTTCTACTTTTACATTTCAATTTAACTTAAAACTCGATTGTAAATAAATCGCACAATATATCTACACTAATAATAATATTATAAACAGTTTGTTTGTAGGTAAAATGGTTTGTAATGGATACACTCAAAAACAACTAACTGATTTTAAAAATTATTTCACCTATGGAAAGCTACATTATTCCGCGACAGAAGTCGCAGGTGAAGTGTTAGTTATTAATATGTAGGTATATTTTCTATCACAATAAGCGTAGACTTCAGATTCTTTTGTTGATTGCATTGTGTTTGGGTAATGCCAAAGTATTCTGTAAAAATCTCAGCGTAAGAACTGAGGTGAAGTGTCCTTGAAGTTAGCTGTCAATCCATCAGATGCAATATTAATGACAGCTCAATTTAAGCTCACTTCACCCAAGTTATCATGGTGAGATTTTTACAGATAAAACTGCAGTTTCGTGTCAGCTCACGTGAGGTGGCTAGTCACAACTGTATTTAACATAATTATACCAAAGTTCGTGCTTTGTTGAAATGTATAGATATATTTGTCGTCGCTCAACCGACAACCCGCCCAACGCGTCTGTCTATCCTCTAACTCTGTTCAATAGTGATACCTAATTGTGTTCCACTGAACTAAGCGAGCTCGTCACAAAGGATCGATCGTGACAATCTAAAATCTCCAATAATCAAAACTCTGAGAAACCTTTTCATTTAAAGGTAATATTATTATACAGTTATTTGAAGATTTTAAGTGAAGTTAAACCCTTTAGTATCGATAATGGTCTCAAAGAATTTTCGTTTTTGTATTTTACTTTGTAATTTCAGTAATAGAGGCTAATGAGGAGGGGACGTCAACGATGACAACTCGTCAGAGCCGTTTGTTTGTTTATATTAGTGTCCATCAAATTGAATATTTCAACTACCCACACTGTTTGAAAAAAATAACAATTCATTTCCTTTGGTGTTTCATTTCAATTCAACGTCTGTCCAACAATACGCTAATAACAGATCGGTTAATTGTTCATTTTGCATATTAATTTTAATGGATAGACTTAATAAATTATCGACATAGCATTGTAGTATTATGGTAATTGTGCTCATTATACTCGCAATTACAGTAAATGTTAATTCAATTATACACAACATTAATTTAAATGCAGCTCCACAAACGTAGACGTCAGTGCAGCGCGTCTGCTCTGCATTATTAAATAAATATTATTTTCATGCTGCGCTTAACACTTCTACCGCTAACACAAATGGACCAATTGTTTTTTGCCCGCCAAACAAAAAATGTCTTTATTTTGTAATTATTTAATTTAGGTACTTGCTGTGGTGGGCCAGAATAAAGGTCTTTCTTTGCTTACAAACTTTTATGGCAAACGTTTTTCATAGTTTGCAAATTGTAACTATTCACGACGTGTTGCGGTTTTCATGACAGGGTTACAAAAAGCAAAGCATGGCCGCCTCTGGGCAAGTTTATAGAAGACTGGTGACTATTTCTACTTATGTTGACATGGCTTTCGTATGTTATACCTACAGTACATTTTTTGTCAGAATGAAAAACAAAGAAGCAAAATACTTTTTTTCTCATTCCTCATTAATTCTGATCCTTACTCGATATCGTTGTTGTCTAAGAAAAAATATAATTTCCTCCTATAGAAAAACTTCGTAGGTTAATTACTTCCGAGCTGTTGGACGTGTTTCTATTCAATTCTAAAACTCTAACTTTTGCGTATTTATTCTGACCTCTTTATTGAAATTATTCCCTTTTAATTTTTTTAGAAAATACTAACTCTAACTTTGTTACAATATGTCTAATTAAAAAGCAAAGTGAAAAAAATAAAAATATGTAAAACATAACAACATTGGATCGAGTTCTGATGTCGGTTGCGATTTACTATGATTTATATATTCAGGAATAAAAATACTTGTATAAATGAATACCTAAAAGACTGTACGTAGAAGCTGATATCCCCACAGCTATCTATTTGACTGTCACAAATCTTCGGGCGAGCTTAAACTGTCATAACGAGATATAACCCAAAGCCTGCGTGTGCGTATCTAATCCATTGAAGACGAGATTACTGTCAGAATACACCCATTTAAAAATGAATCCGTCGATGTCAGGCGGTTTGAACCCAAAGTACTTACTTACTTACCAACTAAAATGTAGGATTTACATAATATATGTCAAGATGAAAATATAGGTATCTACGTATACTTACTTTGAAATGAAGAAAAACATTTAACGTATCAACTCGTGTCATCAAAATCAGCTTAAAGTAAAGAAATATTTTTTTTTCGGTAAGGACATATATCCATGCTCGTCATAGATACTTATTTAACAATGTACAATCAAGATATTTGTCGAAATGTTTAAATAGATGTGATTCTAGGTGATTTTTTACACCACACCACAGTTATCCATTGTGAATAGACTGTAAACACGAAAGCTAATCATACTAATATTATAAATGAAGCAAGTTTGTATGTTTAGATGTTTGTTACTCAGTCACGCAAAAACGGCTGAACGGATTTGTATGAAATTTGGCATCAGACTCACTAATAAACACAGAATACAGTTATTCGAAGTTTAAACCTATTAAAATGTATGGTTATTCCTTTGTTATTCCTGGTATAACTTTATTCCGTGTTTATTAGTAAGGGGGTGGTCTATTACTTCGATTAACACATAGGATACGTTTTATCCCGGTAGTACCTACGTTCCCATGGGATAATTTTCAACCTCCACACGGGTGAAGCCGCTGGCAAAAGCTAGTGTGGTCATAATTATGACCTAACTGCCTTTTGCTAAATTTCATCCAAATCCGTTCAGCCGTTTTTGTGTGATTGAGTAACAAACATCTAAAAATACAAACTTTCACATTTGTATTATTAAATAGGATTAGCTTTCGCGTTAGTCATTACGTTTTCCAGGATCTACCGCACATCAACAGGCTTCCCAAAGGAAGATATTTCCTCGAAATCTAACCACGTTCCCTTGTTCACATTGTTCGCAGAATGTATAGCAGTGAACATAAAACGTATGGATGTGCCAGCCCTAGTGGAACTAGGCACGGAATCAGTGATCCTGGACTGCGACTACAGCACGGGCGAGACCCCAGGTCCAGGGCTAGTCATCAAGTGGTTCTTCAACGGATCCACCGGACTCGTCTACCAGTGGATACCACCGCTGCAACCTCAAGTTATAGGACTTTTAAAAGGAAAAGTCGATATGAGCTTTAAAATTTCGGGTAAGTCAACATTCGTCAAAGATCCTTTTTACACGCTTTATATTAGCTTCACTTGTATGTTTGTTTGTTAGTTTGTTTATTTGTTTGTATGTTTGTATGTAACCGACTCCTTTGAGCGCGATTTTGACCCACTTTAAATGGTCAGATTTCATTGAAACTTTGTAAACTTGTCGAGGACCGATGACAATTCAATAATTTAAAAAAAAATTGTGAAAAAAAAATCACGTTTTTGTAGTTAGCAGAACTAAAAAATAGAAAATAAATAATAGTTTAAAAAACTAAAAAAACACGCTTTAAAAACCAAACTAAAAAAGGAGAAAATTATTTAATTCAATTAAAAAGCGTGGGGTGCTTGACAAAGTGATTATAAAAATACCTCAAAAAGCACCCCACGCTTTGTGTGCGTGCCCAAGCGTGTTTTTTAGTTTTTTAAACTATTATTTATTATAAATATGTTGGGATCGGCATCCAGTTTAACCAGATGCAGCTGAAAACCAGTCATTTACTTGGAGCGACTGACTATCTGACCTCCGCAATCCCGTTACTGGGTAACACGATACTCCTTAGTTAGACTGGTTGTCAGGTCTCATGTAGTCTGTAAGATACATCCAAATAATACGATAAGTTCAGGCAACTTCCGATTTCATTATCCTAAATAATCCAGGTGAGTGAAATAGTGGGGCTATCAGGATATGTCGTACGTAGATGTAAACATTACACAGAAAAGTTTTCTGAAGCTTTCCTGTTATTCGACGTGTCCCAGTTACAGACTCGGTATATTATTATATTACGAGTTCAGGGAACTTTGTAGTACGTATGTACCTACTGAAATTAAGACTATATTGACGATCTTGAAAGCGTAATATTAAGAGTACAATTTTATTTACAAAACCGGGTTGTCTACATTTTCTTTTGTTTACTTTTTGTGAGGGGCTTCATGTGTGGAAGTGCTTTTGTATGTCCGGCACAATTTGGACAGACAGCAGGCTATCATCCTTGCCGGCTGGCTTATATATATTTTTTATATCATCCCGAATCGAAAGAATTAAACTTTGTATGGTAACTCTAATAATACTTACTCAATTGTTTGCTTTCTTTCAGATGAGCCGTTACAAGCCTATCGAGCCATCAAAATAATAAACCCCGGAACACACTTGAGCGGCAACTACACATGTGTGGTGTCCACGTTTATAGCGGAAGACAGTCAGACGAGATCGATGCTGGTGTACAGTAAGTAATTAACATAGTCAATTACCACTTAATTAATGTCCTATTTGCATGTCTCAATATTATAATTATAGGAAGTTAGACATAAATATGGGTTCTAACTCAATTTATTGCATAGTACCTATACCTTAATCAGCCTATAATGTTCCCACTGTATACAGGTTGAAATTGAAAACATGCGACAAACCGTAATGGGAGATTGTACTCATCATTATGAACAACTTTTACTAAGGGACCAAAGATGCAATCGCAAAAAAAAAACAGCTGTTCCCTACATTTATGTTCGCATGACTCGTCAAAATGTAGGGAACAGCTGTTTTTTTTTTGCGATTGCATCTTTGGTCCCTTAGTAAAAGTTGTTCATAATGATGAGTACAATCTCCCATTACGGTTTGTCGCATGTTTTCTTTTTCACCCTGTATAAACCTTTTTTCGTCAAGAGGGAGTGGGCTGTAATCAACCTCACAGGTGCCAGTGCTGGTCGGTAGAGGTCCCATGCTTTGTGATGTTCATCATTATACAACGTGTAACGGAAAGGGTATATACATACCAAGGGCACGGCTTCTTTGGATGATATCAAACGGTATTGGAAGGGTTATTTAATCCTATCTCTACATGTTCGGAAGTTATGAGAATTTTTAATACATTGATACCAGAAACCGAACTTTTCAAATTGAAATAAACACAACACTCGGAACAGATTTATCGTGATATTGGCAAGTAACGTGGAAAGTATTAACTTTAAAAGTAACGTGGAAAGTAACAAACGTGATGATTTGAATTGAAGAAACATAATGAAACCGAAAATTTGGTATCAATTCTTAGAGTATTTTATTTTTAGCTGAAACTTTGTACAGTGATTCTATACTAGCTGTTATCTTTAGTGCTTAAGGATAGCAATAGGGTTTCTGTTACACTCTGTATAGAAGGAACAAACTTTCTCGAATTGAATTACACGGTTGAATACATTGGTTTAACAATAAATAAACTGAATAAAAAAGGTAATGTGATACGAAAACATAGCTTGCTTAAAATAATTAAAGCTAAACTGTTCGTTCACTTGGTAGGAAATGTACGAAAATCTTACAATCTTTCAATACAGTGCAGTTATTCACAAAAAGCAACGTATCTTGTTCTTATAAGTGTACTTTAACTACAGTTAAGAACTGTAGTAGTCTACAGTAATGTGTACTTTAAACCTCTTTAACTTAAAACTAGACGAAATTGAAAGACGTTACTTTGTAGTTCGTGTACATTAAAGTCAGCTGTCAACGTAGAAATGTCTCTAACGAAAAGATATTTCGCTGAGCAAGATATATTAAATTGACTTCTCAGTGTTTCCACTTCTCATTTCTATTCGGTAAGGAGCATGGATACCTATATCTTTTAAAGACTAGAAATACTGTTAGTAGGTAAACAAATTCGTAACACTGAAAATCGCTCAAAAATAAATGAATGGACAAAAAATCCTTCTTCCTAATAATGTATGTATTACAAGAATGTTTTTATATTTGGATGTTTGTTACTCAATCACGCAAAAATGGCTGAACGGATTTCGATGAAATTTGGCACACAAGTAGTTTATAACCTAAATTAACACATATTACTAAGATACTTTTATCGTGGTAATAAGTTCCCTGTGGGATAATTTTCGACCTCCACGCAGGCGAGACCGTTGGCTAAAGCTTGTATCAAATAAAGTTGGATGTTTTGTGTTCTGAAACTAGCAACTACTAACTAATAATGTTTTAAGAACCAATCCCAAAGGGTTATGATTTCATGAACCTTACCAAAATATGGATTTTAATCACTCATGAATAAATACTGAATGTAAATAATATTCCGCAGCGCTGTTTACACTAGAAGTGTTTATATTATTGCGTGATAGCGATAGGGAATTATAATAAGATACCTACTAAATTCAATCATTTATGCATAATCTCGTGAACCGAACGGAGCGCTCGTGGCTACAATTACTGGGAAACTAGGATATAGCCCAAATAATAATTATTACAGTGATCAATTTCAAGACGTTTAATTTGCTACGGCTTAGATATTTGAAAATTCAAACTACTTTAGAAACTATTCGACTCATCCCAAATAGTTTAGTTGCTATACAAACTTTTGAAATGTGTAACCTCTCCAGTGGTTATTAATTTAACGACATAAGTACTTACTTGCAAGTTGCCCTACCTTTGGCGAAAAATCTGTTTATTTTTGAATTTCCACGGAAACTAGATTGGTTATTCGTTATTTGCCCTAATCAATGTAACCAAACTCACTAACGGATAGACGTCCGAACCGATATTCGTCTATCTGTTACAGGAGGTACACTTCATGATACTTATATGCGATTCAGTAGAATTCTTCAAACATATTAAAGTGGGCAAAAGTACAAAGCTATTTTCTCCAAAATGTGTGTCGCGTTAGTGTTATATGGTGCAAAATATTTAAATCACCACAACATTGGAGGCAAATTGGTAGGCAAAAGTGCGTGCGTGTGCCCCGAATGACTTTCGAAGAAAAGTGATAGACATGAAAAAATATGTAGGTATCACAACATACTAATTACTTACAAAAATGCTTCACCTATTGATTGAAGATGATTGTTGAACACAATTTGAATTTGCTATCATGTAAAACTACAACACCCGACACGAGTTCAAAATACATTTGTGGTTTGCTTGCATCAATTTCAAATCGAATCGGCTGGGTTTCTACGCCTATGATAATCTAGTTTATCGAGAAGCAGTATGGTGGAATTGCCCTGCAATCGAGTTTGACCGTCAGTATGTAAAGCTTTGTGTCTCTTCCGTTTAGTCGGAGGTTTCGTTCATATGAGTAGGTACCTAACTAGGTAGAGATGGTCGCTTATGACTCATATTGGTTGAACACAGGTAGATTTTCTAAAATTCCTCCACTTTCGTTATTTACTTAATTTAGTAACCAGATTTCTTGAAAAAAAGAATATGGACTAACGTAATGTATTTAGTCCCTGCCAGAGGTGCGGGTTGTTCGAAAGAGATACCGTCGCCCCTGGCACACAGGCAACTGAGGGAAGACGGGTGGGTTTTAGTCAGTAAAAGTCTGACACGCCCACCTGAAGTTATTTACGCTCAAAAAAAAATTATTTAGTCAGAAACTAAAAAATTCAAAGCCCAAGTTAATATTAAGATACTAACTGAGATGACCTCGCTAGACTCCCACAAAAAATATAAGAACTAACGTAATGTAGACAGAAATAAATTCCCGAAAACGTGCTCCGAATTTATAAACTAAATTGTTTTCATTAGATTACTTATTATGGAATAAATTGTTCAGTGTGTTTCACTGTTATTTTTACCCCACAGGTCCGGGCAAGAGTTTTCATTTCGATCAAGAGAAAAAATATGTATTTTTAGTAACATTAAAATGTGTGGCGGAATACTTGTATCCAAGACCAGTGATGACTATATTATCAAAAGAGTGAGTACTAAAGTTGTATTTATGTAGGTTTCTGTGTATTTCGCGTACCTCGTAGGCGGTCAAACGTCCGAGCGTAAGCTAATAGCATTGGTAACAATTGAATCCACTCCGGATAGGCCTGCGCCGGGATTAACGTAGTTGACACACGTACATATTACAGGCCCGTCACACACGACCTGCATGGATATATATCTACCGTACGTAACGGATGCCTTAATTCCCGGAACTTAATAATAGATCACTGCTTCTGTTTGTGTCATACAAAGTTCTTTAGGGATTCCATCAAGTGAAATATTTTTGGAATAATGTCATTGTGCGGAACGGACGATCCAAAATTCTGTTCATCAATCCCAGGCCAGCATAGCAACATAACGAAAATTAAAAATAAATCTTGTAAAAGGCAATAAAAAAGTTAATTATCAAGACTAATAAAAGAAGGTATAAAGTATTTATACAGAAAGTGAACGGGACGGAAAAATATATAAAAATCGTCAGACGGGCAGACGTCAATTTTATGGGTAATTCATGAGTGAGATAAGGTCAAGTGATCTTGTTATAAGAATCTTGATGTAATATTGATGATCTTGTCGTACGAGGCTTGTACGCATTTATGATCAGAACAGATGCAGGTTACAGAGATCTAATATTTATTATGTGGAGCTTCTATTGGAAATTTGACTTTCTTAATATGTTCTCAATAGTCAATACTGATGTTTTGTTGCTTATTATGTAAAGGTTTATCTCGACCCGATTTTAGTTATCCTTATATTCCTCCCGAACTTTTGGTCTGGCTTTAGATGGACAGTATTTATTATTGCTTGTCCTTTATTGGAACAAAATATGATGTTATCGCATTTTGTTCCAATTTAAGACGGAACTAGTGAACAAACTCAGCCTCGCTCGGGGGCAATTTCTAAGTGACGTGTTTCACCCGACGTGCTTTAGTTTTTCTTGCTCGATTCCCTCAAGACACAGTAAAATTTTATAGCCATAAACTTTCTGAAAGATTAAACTTTTGAATGGCGAAATGCTGAGATTAAAGCCAGCTTTCAGACAAGTATAGGCAGACGTATTTTTGCAGTAATTCTTTGCCGTAAGGTGGAAATAAGGTTAATGTCCCCGTACTATCTCAAAGACAATATTTACTTATGTAGTTTGGGAACGATGCTCTTAATAAAGTTCATACACCATTACTTCTACCATAGCTGCTTTTTTTTATAAAGAGAATTTATAGGTGGGTCTGTAATTTCTATATGACCAAGTACCCTTTCATGGGCAAGAAATCTATTCTAGAGAAATACTCTATACGGCTGGTTACTGTAACTTATTCTATAACATGAAACTTTTTTAGTATGCCGCTGGAGCGAGCAGTGACAGATATGAGGATGGACTCCTGGGGCATGTACTCCGTGGAGACGACGGCGCTGGTCCACGACGATGACGTCACCAGTCCCTGGGAGGAGTTCGTCTGTCTCCTGAGCTTGCCTTTAGCTAATTATACTAATAATAGAACCACTATTTATTACCCCGGTATGTGTTATTGAATATCAGAATTTTACAACACTAGGCTTAATGTAAGTACCTATTAGAATACACCGCGTATCGGCAAACGGTCTTCAAGATAGATCGAATAACGAACAACACTGGCTGAGCTGGATGAGTTTGGACATGCATATTAGCAGTTAAATGGCATACGATTGCAGAGGCCTATGACCAGTAGGTACAAGTATACTACAGCCTGATGATGTTAATACTACAGATACCGTAAAATTGAACGACGGTAAAGATGTTGGCTATAAAATCTCTCGGAAGTTTGGATGTTTTTGCTCGTGATTAGTACGTGTAACGGCACCCAATACGTAGGTAGCCTACCCTACCGTTCGGCCTATTAGATTGGGTTCGATAATATGGTCGTTCAACCTTCTTGCTTCGTGTCTTCTATGTCATCACTAGAAGCGCGTCCTTTTTTGGATCAACATAGGCATAAAAAGGTTTTTCGAACTTGCATTTAGTACCTTGAATTTTTCCGTGTCAGTAAAGTTTCGCCAGCTTATTAGGTAAATTTGACATTATGGTCGACCTCGTAATTGGTTTACCACTTCAGACAATCATTCCTTTACTAATGTTGAAATTATCTCATTGTCACGTAGACAAATAAAAAACCTACACCTTATCGTTTGGGTTGGCGCAAGTAACATTCAACTTTAGGATGCCAATTACGAGGTCGAATATACTTAATTCGTGCTCTTCTCACAATTTCACCCTTAAATCACTCCTGTGTGTCGTGACAGCTATGGCTGGAACGAGGTCTCCTTTGTAAAACTAAGTAATCATTTACAGGTCTCATGCCAACGCATAGCGCAAGCATAGAAGTGAAGAAGCCGATGGAACATCAAGCTAGCAGTAAGATATTTTATTATTTACACATACTGTTCTTATTTACGTTCATACATACGTCTGACAACAAGGTTTACCAAGTGGTGTTGTGTTGCCGAGTCGATAACTGGGTTGTAGAGGTCAGATCGATCCATGTAAAATACTGGTATACAGCTGCATCCGGTTAGACTGGCAGTCGACCCCATCATAGTGGAGAAATTACTAGGCAGATTGATTGGATTCATCAGTAAATTACTAGGCAGATTGATTGGATTCATCAGTAAATTACTAGGCAGATTGATTGGATTCATCAGTAAATTACTAGGCAGATTGATTGGATTCATCAGTAAATTACTAGGCAGATTGATTGGATTCATCAGTAAATTACTAGGCAGATTGATTGGATTCATCAGTAAATTACTAGGCAGATTGATTGGATTCATCAGTAAATTACTAGGCAGATTGATTGGATTCATCAGTAAATTACTAGGCAGATTGATTGGATTCATCAGTAAATTACTAGGCAGATTGATTGGATTCATCAGTAAATTACTAGGCAGATTGGTTGGATTCATCAGTAAATTACTGGGCAGATTGATTGGATTCATCAGTAAATTAATAGGCAGATTGATTGGATTCATCAGTAAATTACTAGGCAGATTGATTGGATTCATCAGTAAATTACTAGGCAGATTGATTGGATTCATCAGTAAATTACTAGGCAGATTGATTGGATTCATCAGTAAATTACTAGGCAGATTGATTGGATTCATCAGTAAATTACTAGGCAGATTGATTGGATTCATCAGTAAATTACTAGGCAGATTGATTGGATTCATCAGTAAATTACTAGGCAGATTGATTGGATTCATCAGTATATTGGTTGCTGATATTGAAACAAAGCGACTAAATATCATCATCAATAAAAACTTTTTCCAAAAAAAAAACAACCGACTTCCAAAAAAAACACTACAAAGTGAAAAATAACTTTAATTTCGGAAGTCGGTGTCTTTGGAGCTGTATTTGAATTTTTTGTCACCGCCTTCCGAAATTAAAGTTATTTTTCACTTTGTAGTGTTTTTTTGGAAGTCGGTTGTTTTTTTTTTTTGGAAAAAGTTTTTATTTTTCACTTTTTAGTGGTGCACATGTGCTTACCCCTTCACAGCATACCGGCGTGATGTTATATTATGAACTGGTGTAAGCAATAGACAGAGATGAGATTTCAGCAATCCCAGTCCATTTGCTATCATTTATTGAGGAGTTCCGTTGCCTGTCTCCAAAGTTCTTCATCAAATCTTCACCAAATTGAAATGAGACCACTACGAGAAAGTATTCTTCCAAAAAATACCTAAATCACTTTGTGTGCCTATAAAATTTGAAGAGTTCTCTCTATTTCTCCAGGATCCCATCATCAGATCCTGACTTGATGATCATGGGACCACCTGGGAAGTATACTCTTTCAAACAAAAAAAACAAAATCCAAATCGGTCCAGCCATCTTCGAGTAATCGGGGAACATACATAAAAAAAAATAAAAAAATAAAAACAAAAAAAAAAAAGGTTCCGACGAATTGATAACCTCCTCCTTTTTGAAGTCGGTTAAAAATAAGTAAATGAGCCAATAAGATGAGCATAACTGTAAAGTAAAAAGTAACTAAAACAAAAAGTATCCGCAAATGAATTGAAAGTCAAAATCCATGGATTAACAAATTCCTCGTTAAAATAAATTCAATGTCCCCAAACCGCGAACCCACACTAAATGAAATTGTACAAGCCTCCAATAAAACTGAGCTGATATTCAGTAACAAAGCGATCATTTTAATTAATTAAAAACTTCCCTCCTTAATTACTGTTCACAATTTTATTTTCAGATAGTCCGACGCTCGGGAGGTGCACTTTATTATTTACTTTATTAATAAGCATTAACACTCATTTTTAATAAACTAAGTAACGCTGTACATACTGATCTAGGCTAGAATATTTTAAGTCTATGATTTTATGAAAGACGTAGTCTTTTACGTTCATTAACATTGTTTGCTTCATCTATAGGTGCATATTTTAGACTAAAAAATAATATTTTTTGTTATTTAACACCGATTAGTATGTACCTATATATTAATATGTAATTTGAACTTTATCTACTTTGTTATTTATGTATGTTGTTTTAGGACGTTTACAAAATCTGTGATAATTTAGTTTAATAATTGTCAAAAAGACAAAGGTACTTTTATGGATCGCTTAATTTCCATTGTTTTACGACGTAGGTTAAATGTTACTGTAATTGTTTTAATGTGACAGTATTATAAAAAAAAACAAGTTACCTTCTACGTTACCGGTACTGATTGTAGCTTTTTGATATTATACAAACTGTAAATAAAACGCTTATAATGTACTTTCATGTTTCTCTTTGTTTTATAATAACGACCGCCTTTTAAATAAAAACAGGCATTATATAAATTAAGTGCCCAAACAAAAACCTTTTTATACACGTCATGTGACGTATGTGCCTACCCTAATAATTTCCTTTCCCTGAAAATCTTCATGTACATTTTTATACCATGTAGTACGAGTAGGTTTATGTTAGAAAAAGGT
Organism: Antitype chi; assembly: GCA_947359405.1. Taxonomy (NCBI): domain Eukaryota; kingdom Metazoa; phylum Arthropoda; class Insecta; order Lepidoptera; family Noctuidae; genus Antitype; species Antitype chi. The sequence continues at coordinate 11,363,729 of OX375816.1, forward strand.
AACTTTCTGTATAATATATAACAGTAAATCAGATTGTGTCTTCTCGCGCCCGTCACTGGCCGGTAGAAAACACATTTTCTTTCACAAAAAAAAAATAAGAAAAACTTGGTGTAAACACGTTCTCTTGAGGGAACGTCAACTCGACGGGGCTCATGTAATGTTTGCAAGTACGTATAAAAAGGTCATAAAAAGGCTTTTTATATGTTTATAAGCCATCTTCCATCAGTTACAGTACGTAAATAATCTTTTAAGCTATAATTTCTCCTAGAGACTCTTCCAGTATAACATTTTTGTAAAAGGTAAGGCTACTTTGATTTACTTGTATCAAAAGATTTGAGTATCTTATCTGTAGAAATTTTATGGACACGGTACATTAGATAATCTGTGCATATTTAGATAGATGGATGATTGAGTGAATTAACATAGTGAACTTAGTATAACATGAACAATTAGCTAATTCCAATATTATGGACCAATATTCAAGAAACGGCCGTAGCCGCCGCGGGAGACGCCCTGGGCATCGGGAATCCCAGGCTGATTCCCGGCCACCGTAGGCGCGGGCTTGCCGACGGCGAGTAATGGGTAGCTCGCTGTCCGGTAAGGACCAAGCCCGGGTCGACGGCGCGTTGTGTTCCACGCGCGCCTCAAAGAGATGTCAGCACCAACTGGTGGGGTCCGCAAGGGCCGATGCCTGCCAGGGGTGCGGGTTGTTCGAAAGAGATACCGCGGCCCCTGGCACACAGGCAACTGAGGGAACACGGGTGGGTTTTAGTCACTAAAAGTCTGACACGCCCTCCTGCTCCACCTAGAGCGGGAGAAGTTATTGGATGATTGCCGACCCAAAAAAAAAAACGTCTTGTACCATTTATATCAATTATCTTTGTACTCTTAAGTCCTATCATAACAGAATAATCAACGTAGGTAAGTTACATTGCATGCGAATTTTTCATTAGAAAAATGTCACTGCAAATTAGTCCTCGCACTTTGTTTTATACTCTGAGCCTCGCACAATGGAACAAACCGCAGAACGAATATAATAGAGTGAGTTTGATTGTTTCGTCACAGCACAATACATGGAAGTCATATTATGGCATCGGTTTCATCAATCGACAGACAACAGTCAACACACGATCTGTAGGTACATGTCTATTCCCGGACCCCATTGGCTTTTCGAAACGCATTCAATCACGAATACACCATATTTTCAAAGAATTTTTCGAAATTTTGTTTTACATTTTTTCCCGTTTCACTTGTATTACCACATTGTCCCTGAATGTAGCTTCGAAAACCTTGATTACTGTAAAACCTGTAAATAATAAATGGTACAGCGATACTGCGACGTGCGCTGTTTTGTATTGTGGAATGTATTTACAAGTCTTATTACAAGTACATGAAACATGGAGATCTCCTAACGTTGAAATGGAACAAAACATGTTTTCTAAATTCAAAAGGTTTTTTCCGGAGAAAACATTTCCATAAAATATTGACAATAAATAAAACTTAATTGAAAGGAAAAAAATAAGGCTGTTTGACCGTTTAGCGAAACCTCCCAGGCATATAAAGCAAATAGATTTCCGTTCATGAAACAAAGAAAGCTAAATCGAACTCAATAAATAGAACTTAGACACTGTAATATAATCCTGTTTCGGGTAATGAAATTGTCCCTGGAGAGTTTAAATGTCGTATCCACCAAATGTATTGATTGAATCCGACAACTCGCAACGAAATAGGAGTGATAATGACTTCCAACTAAGAAACTTGGTTTTTTCATCTTCATATTTGTTGATTGCAATCTGAGGAAATTGACTATCTAAAGTTGTGAATTTATAGCCCGGTGGAAAGATTTTTCATAATAAGATTACACGGAACAAGGATGTATGTCGGCGGATATTGTTAGATAAATGTTTGTAGATACATACATGTGTTCCCATATAGAGCTTAATACACTTGTACGTGTATGTACGTAAGGAGATTAACTCGGGATAGAAATATTACAGCAGTAGATAAAGAGAAAAGTGAGCCCGGCTAAGTAGATGCTCTCTCGCTGCAGTAATTTGAGAGAATTCCTCGGAGAGCCGCGCGATATGTCTGCCTGAGTGCGTGGCTCCTTTAGCATTACCATAACTGTGCCATTGCTGTTTCCTTCTGGTCAAATCCCAAGGAAGTAGTCTGTACGACACGGAAACTAAATGAAATGAAGTCTGCAATTTAGTTTCTACGACAGCTCCCATTTGAAATACTTAAGAATATTCAAGTTTTTACAAAGCTTTCTAACTTGAGTATTGCTAAGCTTTTTTGCTGTTACTTTTACACATCTATAAAGTTTTATATAATCAGATATATGAATTGGGCAAGTGTAGTTAGTAAGATTTGTAAAACAAATTGCTCGTTCAGTGACGATTGTCCTCCGCGGGCAGCTTTCCTTTATTACCTTAAAGTATAACTCAGTTCTGTAGTTCGTAAAGCGCAAACAGCACTTCTAGTAATATCTGACTCCGTGGTGGTAAGTGCTAAGTTGCCTCTGTATCTCTGGCGATAAGTTCCTAATTGCACTTCACTGTGCGGAAATGGGGTAAAGCGGGCAACGTCGGGCGAACACGTACCACGCGTACGTGTTCTGAAATGTACTACGCTTTAATGCGTATGACACGCGGCTTGATGTTATGTCGAGCACTTCGATTTTATGTATTTCAATTCGATATGGAGGCCTATCACGACTCCGGACGAATGAAAGAAAAAACTTTTAAGGTGATTTCGGTGACGCGTGGATTACGCGTGCCACCTTATCTGCGACGGAACATGTTAAGCTGTCGTTACCCGACGTATGAACCTCGCCGGCATGCAGACTAGCTTATTACTCCAATTTGTATGTATCTTTCAAGGAACGTGAATATGTCTTTTATATTAGTGCGCTGGGAACTGGAGCGCAACAATTAGTGGACTGACACAACTACGATGTAGTTCAAATACTGCAAATGACGAAGACAAACATTTTGTTAGTGCCTCGATGAGTAAATAAAAAGCCGCAAACGAAAACAAAGTTTATTTGTGGCTTATCAAGTTTCGAACACGACGGCAATCTTTTGTTCTTCCTTATCCGTGTGTAAATAGTAGAATTAACTTTTAAACTAGTGGAGTGATCTTTTCGCGGGAACACTGATTGCTGTAAGGAGGTCGAAGGCAGTTACAACTCTTATCTTATTCGTAGTTCATACACTACTGGAGTCCATAAAATCTAATGTTATGGTAGTAGGGGAAGTGAAATACAAATTATTTGCTTATAATAAACTTGTACTAGTGCTGCCTGTAACGCTGTCCGCATTCAAATAGGATTTTTAAGGAAATACAAAAATAAAGGGATAATAAAGTTGTGTTATGTGCGATACATGTAGATAACATCCGATATGATTATATTATACGGCGACTGTAATAAATCGATGTCGTAAATATCCAGATTCGAGCTTATAGTTTATAAACAACTCGAGCATATATATTTTAATAAAAGGCAATGCGAATAAGTTCGTTTACGATTTATAAAGTACAACTTTTATATAAGTAAAACACGATGTTTTCTTTAGTAATTATTCATATATAGTCACAATACGCCTGAATTAATTAAATTAACACACGCCACTGACCTAACTACTAACTACGTTTAAAAGGCTTCTTATTAAATCAAAGCTTGCGCCTGAGAAGTGAAAGAAACATTTTTAATTAATATTACGTGCTCAGTCTGCACCTTGTGACATCGTAATAATAATTAATTTCGTTAAAGGACATGTTTCACAGTGAAACTTAATTACGTTAGTTACTTGTAAACATAGGTAATATTTTTTTTAAAGATGGCAGTCTGTTGACCTCCCCGACTCAAACAAAACTTTTGATTAGTCTTTGTTAGTCAAGCTTTATCATTTTTTCTTTTTATTTCTCTGTAGCTACTTCTACAGCGTTGTTCAAATGAGATCTTTGATCGCCTATGCAGACACTACCTATCTATCCTTTCATTGGATTTCTACATGAAAGATTATGAAAAACTCTTATCGCTTTTGATGATCAGATTGGTGATCCCTATGAAGTAAAGTAATATCAATAAGGTCAATTTGCGTTTGAATTCTACGAAATATAATCTCTTAGTCGACTTTCAGAAATCTTTACATACGAAGAGAAGAAAAATCTTTCAGGTACCGGGGATCGTTAAAATAGGTAGGTACTGAGGATTCTTTCAGGAATTTTCTATACCTCAATACCTAACTTAGAAAAGCCAGAAATGTCTCGTTTATTTATGGTCGTATATGTTAGTTTGCCGATTGCAGTAGTCATGACAACAATCAGAAAAAACTCATTTTTTTATATATTTTTTTGGGTGGGAAATCATCAAATAACTTCTCCCGCTCTGGGTGGAGCGGGAGCCGCTTGTGGTATATATGTTCTGTGAGCGGGAGGGCGTGTCAGTAGGTAGGTAGGTACTCCGCTGCTCTTACTTCGTCCACTTATCTACTGTACCAAAACGAACACCCCTAAATACTTTACTAAGTATTTAGGGGTGTTCGTTTTGGTACAGTAGATAAGTACAGTAGATGGCCTACCTGCTGGTAGGCCATCATTATAGGCTACTGAACCGAAACAAAATAGTGAACGCAAGATTATTATTCATCTCAAAGACCGAATTATTATATTAAATCCCCACATGACTAATATTTATCATCAATGGTGAAACAACAGAGCTACCGCTCGTCCCGAGGGCACACGTTAATTTAATTTTCATCAATCAATATGACAAATTATCAATAAACACTGACATCTAAATAGACACTCATATACGACAATATTTCACTTCACAAATGGTATTCGGTGATCCGAAAAGTCGGACGTTGCTCGTGACAGCTCAAAATAAGAGTAATATTGAGTTCTTTTTGCTAAACAACGACCCATGTCTGTGTTGAAGGTAGGTATGTAACGTAATTTTTCTTTCTGAAAAAGTAACAACGCCGCTGTCGTACCAAATGTCTTTTATGGTTTATTATGTTTAGTCTTTAAACGTTATTTACCTTCGTTTCTCGATTCATAAACAAGTTCTATTGTTTCGTTAGAGTCTGAAGCATTCTAATTAGCTATTAAGTGTTTGTTAGTTGCTCAAAAGCTTAATAGAAACGTTGTCTAGTAGATTAAGTAAAAGGTAAACAAATCCACATAGAACTAAGGATCCTTTTTTCATGAGTTGATACGTATCTGTGTATCTTTGAATTCTTTCGTTCAAGGCACCGTGAAATTGCATGGTGAGTGCCGTATTCTCGTGGAAATAACAAAAAAAAAACGGAAATAGGAATAATGAGTTCTGTCTGATAGGAATAGGATAGGATTGGATGCTTTTGTTGGTGATTCCCAAAATGTTTATTATATTTTAAAGCACATTTACCTGCTTACAAAGCAGTAGGTATCTGTATTGTAGGATAGCTTTGCTGTTTTTCTTATTAAGGTTGTCTTAGGTAAGAAATACCTACAGAAACAATCTCACTTTTGCTGAGTCGGCTTTGGTACGATTTGAACAGAATTTGCTGACACATCAATGTTAAGTTTATATGACGCTATTGAAAGTCTTATTCTTATTTTACTACAATGCAAAGGTGCGGTTAAATGGAAGATGTAGAGACTAAAATTGATAAGAATATGCTTTGATTTGGTAATTTAGAGAATATGAATGAAAAGCGAATACTTAACAAAAGGAATGGCAAGGCAGATGAGACTGGTAACGCCGGGAGGCGACGTCCACGAAGGATTATAGTAACCTTACTGGTGATGTTCTTAAGAAAGGTCAGGAGCGTAGTAGGTACTCGCCACGAGCGTGCGCGTATGATTCATCATTTCAGCCGAAGACGTCCACTGCTGGACATAAGCCTCCTCCAAACGGGGAGGGGATTGCCATAACCGCCACGCTTGGCGGGCGGGTTGGCGATCGCAGTATGGTGGTAAAATACATAGAGAACGCTGCTGCCCATTCTCTGGTAAACCCCTTAGTCGCCTTCTACGACACCCACGGGAAGAAATGGGATGGTGCTATTCTTTTACGTCCGGCACCACACGGAACCGCGTGTATGATTAGCCCCTTTATTTATAAACGTTGCTTAAAGTTAATTAATGATTAGCATCTGTTTAACCATACATTTTTGACATTTAAACATCATTTAACTTTAATCATCGCTTATGAATATACACCTAATGTATGAACGTAAACAAAGCAAAAAGGAGTATGTTCCGACTCCCATAGGAAGCAGTGAATTAAGAGATAACGTACTTATGTATGTGCTTTAGACTACTCGTACGCTTATGGTTAACCCACAAGTTTTCGGTGTGGACTGCGATACCATGTGTCGCGCGTTCAAACCCGGCCGTCGTCAAGATTGTCTTTTGGTGCGAGTTTTTCGAAAGAGATACCGTGGCCCCTGGCACACAGGCAACTGGGGGAATACGGGTGGGTTTTAGTCAGTAAAATCTGACACGCCCTCTCGCTCAACCCCGAGCGGGAGAAGCTATTTGGTGATTTCCCACCCAAAAAAATTATGTGCCAGACTCGATTAGACTCGCTTAAAAACTAGGTTGTTGTAACATGCTGTATATGGACACCTTAGTATTTTTTATTTCCATATCATCCAACTAGAGGCACAAAATATGTAATAAAATATATTCATAATGCGTGTACCTACCAACGAAATTATCATTTCAATAGCTGAAGATGTTATTAAATATTAATAGGGACCACTTTTAGTTTCATAACTCAATAATAATGTTCTGAGATTCCTTTCAGAATTTGTGAGGAGGTCTGAAATACTTCTGACTCGGATCCTGTCTCCAATATTGATTAGAATGGCTAATATACATAACTTGTTACTAGCCAGTTTATTGATAATATTGATCCTCGTATTGGTGGAAATATTTTCAATACTGTCGTTCGTGGCTTTAAAAGCTATTTCAAGTTTTTTAATTACCGCTGTCCAAAGCTTCTAAAACAATGGTTTTCACAGGAAGTTTCCTCAAACTATTGCCTGATAGCGTAAAAGGTAGTAATTAGGTAAACGGGACAAAAAGACCGAACAAGTTGGAGTCGGAACTCGCACAATGAAGGGTTCCGTAGGTGGGATGAACTAATGCCAAGAACAAACTTAACATGGTGGTTGAAAAACATGTTATCCCATTCATTCCAACTGTAAATGTAAGTTGGTCGACTATTCTTGTTCCTACTCATTCACTCTTTACTTGTAAAGCCTATTTAGCTGATGTGGTCTCTCTATAAACTTCGTTATATATGTATACTACTGCGGTAAAATTTTCCACATGTTCAAAAACATCCATATAGCTAGAAATTGCCCAATTACAGCTTACTAGTACTAAGCATCTTTGAGCTAAGCCGGGGCCACATATACAGACAGACGAACGGACATGATAAGGGTTCCTTGTTGACTACAGAACCATCAAAATATTTTTTTTATGATTTTAAACTAGAACAGGCTCTACATATAAGCAATCGTTAGTATGCCCAACAAACACCACTTATCACAAGCCTTTTTAGGATTGTGATAAGTGGGTATTCAATATGTTGACTGATGGTTCGTTTAATTCAATGTGATGATTTATAAAGAAGTGTGGAATAAGAAGACATGTTCTGCCGCAGTGGCGAAAGCACCATTTAACATGATTCCTACCGGCTTCCCTTTGGTGATTCGCATCTCTACCGCTTTTGAAAAATGGCACGTCAATAGTGTCTACTATTGCCAAAAAATATAGTTACACTACGGGTATTTAATTCACCATAATATTCAAACAAAAAAAAAACGCTTATTTTTAGCTTAATGCAAAGCAAAAAAAATATGTTCTAAATTAAATCCGGCGCCAAAACGTTAAAACTGGGAACTAAAATTCATACAACAGCGATCCCATAATTATGTCACTTTAGGTCACGTGGCACCGCTTGATATCGACGAGAGCAAGCCGCTGTACAGCGGGTTATGACAGAGACAGATTGGAAAAATGCGTCGGCGAGAACGAGATGGAGGAAGTACATTTTATTTGATTTTCAGCTGTTCAATTTTATTGTATTTAATTATTTACTTTCCTATATACATTTTATAATGATAGTAAGTATTCTTTATTGATAATTCAGTAAGTTACAAGCCGAATTCGCTTCGGCTTCTCTCTTAGAAAAATTGACACTTCGCCGCTGGTGCCGACCCTAAATAAATTGGGATAAAGGCAAGATAATGATGAATTATAATGTGAGATGGTTCGTTTAGGTTATATGCTCACTGGGAATAAAACATTACAGGGAAGAAAGAGCATAGACTAAATTATACATAGGTAGAGGTTTTACAAGCATTATGTCTGAAAACAACCGTTAAAGCCCTAATTTCCCCCCCAGTGGGTTCCCGCATTGTCGTTGCGGGGGGGCTCAGTAGCCGTGGTCCGCTCCCACGGTGAAGCGAAGAGGAACCCAAAGGTGGGGCCGCTCGTCAGGGCTTTGGTCTCCAAGCCGACGACGTAGCGGCCAAAAAGTAGGTTGCGGTGAGGTGCACCGCAACTGAGGCGGGCCGCGATGTCGAATGGGAGGCATCGCGGCTGAGGGTTACAGGCTGCGGCGGAGGAGGAGTGCCGGTACTTTTGAGTAGCGCTCTTCCCTTCCGTGGCCTGGACGGGGCCGCCACCGTTGGATGGCGGACGCGGTGGGGCCGCAGGGGAAGAGGAGTGTCGGTATAGCGTTGGCCGCTCTCCCTATCCCCTGCCGGGACCAAGGGTGCCAAGGGTGCCAGGGAAGTCTGGGGCCCTTGTGCTACTTGGTTCCTGGGGTGGTCACGGCGTGCCATGTGTCCTGGTGCGCCGGACTGGTGGGGTCCGCAAGGGCTGATGCCTGCCAGGGGTGCGGGTTGTTCGAAAGAGATACCGTCGCCCCTGGCACACAGGCAACTGAGGGATCACGGGTGGGTTTTAGTCAGTAAAAGTCTGACACGCCCTCCTGCTCCACCCAGAGCGGGAGAAGTCATTCGATGATTTCCCACCCTGAAAAAAAAAACCCCCTAATTTTCTCGTTTTCTCTCTTCGTCGTTTATTTCGTTACTATAGTATTACACCTACATACCAAAAATTAAGTGGTCTCAGAGATCCAAATACTGTAAGGTGTAGGTGCTTTTTGCTAGGTTAATAAAATCTCAACTCACACACAAATGTACAACAAACCGATTTGGTAAAACTAATCACATAAATGGGAACCGCCAGGATGCGCAAAATAAAATTGTAAAATGCAGGTCAGTGTGAGACTGTATATTGAACAAAATATTATTTGCGATAATAACAAGTGTATAATAGGTCTTTACCTATGAAATTGCCGTTTTGTATGAAAAAATTTAAACGAATTTTTTTCATGTATTTTTTATTTGTATTAATCGAAGTAATCACCCATGCAATCAATGCATCTTTGCCATCGCAGTGGCAGTTTATTGATGCCCTTCTTAAAGAAATCAGCTGGACGGGAGGCAACAAATTCTTCAAAGGCATTTTGTACTGCCTCTCGGGTATTGAATTTTTTTCCCGCCAAGAAGTTATCCAAATTCTGGAAAAAGTAGTAGTCTGTAGGCGCAAGGTCTGGTGAGTAGGGCGGATGACGGAGAGCTTCCAACCCCAGTTCTTGCAACTTGGAGACCGTCTGCTGTGCAGTATGAGGTCGCGCGTTGTCGTGCAGGAGCAGCGGAGACGAGCGATTGACCAATGCTGGTTGGAGATGTGCCAGCTTCTCCATCATTGTGTTCAGTTCTTCATAGTACACATCTGCAGTAATGCTCACCCCGTTTGGTAAGAAGCTGTGATGAATCACACCGGCGCTAGACCACCAAACAGTGACCATCACTTTTCTAGGGGTAAGTTTTCGTTTAGGGCATTGTTTAGGTGCTGAACCAGGATCCAACCAACTTGCTGAGCGCTTGCGGTTATCAAACAGAATCCATTTTTCATCGCAGGTAACAATGCGGTTCAAAATTCCTTCATTTGTGTGTCTGTTGAGCAGTGCAAGGCACGTCTCGACGCGTACTTCGCGCTGACGATCATTGAGTTCGTGGGGCACCCATTTGTCAAGCTTTTTTACCTTGCCAATTTGACGCAAATGGACCAATATTGTTTTGACGCTAACGTCGAAAGCTGCTGCTATTTCAGCCGTAGATTGTGTATCATCAGCTTCCACAATCGCCTTTAATTCGTCATTGTCGACCAAAGTCTTCGGACGACTGCGAGGTTCATTTTTCAGGTCGAAATTTCCAGAACGGAAGCGAGCAAACCAATAACAGGTGGTGCGTTGGTTTGTAGTGTTAGCTCCGTAAACGTCGTTGATGTTGCGTGCCGCTTGTGCCGCGTTGCTGCCACGACGGTACTCATATTCCATAATTACTCGAATTTTTAACGTATCCATGATGACGAAAAAGATTGAAATGCGATGAAAATGTAACACTAATCAATAAACAAATGACTACTTTTGAAAAAAAAAATCCATGTTTTTAAAATAAAATTAATTTGAAATTAGAATTCTTACCCAAACAAAAATGATTTTGATTTGAAATGGCCAGTACTGCAAAACGGCAATTTCATAGGTAAAGACCTAATATTTAAAGAATTATAATCATTTACATCATGAATACAACCCCCCAATTTCATACAGGGTAAATTTTTAACCAGTGCGCAAACTGTTACTTTGACATTTTTCGTCAGCTGCATAAACAAAAAATCAGCCGTTCCATACATTTTGACCGCGTAGTTATTGCACTTTTCTATGAAACAGCTGATTTTTTTTTTGTATAACCGACGAGAAATTTTTACGCTAGGGGTCTAAAATGATATGCTGAATTCATGGTTAAAGTTTGCGCACTGGTTAAAATTTTAACCTGTAGGTAAAATTCCATTGAATTACTATTTTATGAAATATATATAAATAGGATTATATGAACAGAATTGCTTTAAGGTGAATGCGCAGTGGTAGACCGCGAAATTCAAATTTTCTTACGTTTTTGCAATTTCCAGGTCAGTATCAGGTTGTATCCTGATCAAAATGTGATTTGCGAATATAACAGGTACGTGTTTACAGAATAAAGTCATTAGAATGTCTAATATATCTCTTATAAGTTAGATTTCTTCCACAAGCACTTTTCCATAAGAAATTTGTTCTTATGGAACAAATCTAACTTAGAAAGATGTATTATTGATTCTAATGATTATAAATCTGTAAATACGTACCTGTTATAGTCGCAAATCATATTTTGATCAAGTAACAAGCTGACACTCACCTGAAAATTGCAAAAAACGTAACAAAATTTGAATTTCGCGCTCTACCACTACGCATTCACCTTAAGATAGACAATTTGAACCGTAGCGCATCTACACAACTACCTTCTATGTAGTCCAAAATGAGGGGTTCCCTACACTTGTGATATGACAATGGGGTGATTTTATTGGGATGATAAAATAAAGCCGACTGCCGTGACTGTTCGTTAAAACACTGATTTATTTAAAATATAATTTACATTTTATTTTCAGTAATAGGTACAAATACTGCGTTTGCAGAATGCACGAAGCGTACGTCGGTAAAATAATTAATGTATGGATCCTCACACACATTGTATATTAACTATAGGTACGTGTAAGTAATTAGGTAGCAGTTCATAAACTGTAACTTTCAGCTGAAATTAACAGCACTAAGGCTCTGGGTAAAGTAACGTTCAAGTTTCCTGCTCAAATTAGCTGAACTCTACTCATAAAATCTTAATAGAATACCGTCACTAGTTAAGTCCTTAAATATATCCCTATTCTGGCATATTGGCCTTAATTCAGCAAAATAAAGGGTCAGGCATTAACTGATTAAACTGATACCCACCCTTCTCAAAGGGTCTTGTCTGAAGACAGCAAAAAGTCAGTCCGCCGAGGTTTACGCTAAAATATTGATCATAAAACATGTTATGTATGTAACTTTCTAACATATTATACAGATTAATAAAATAAGTTTTCGTTTCGTGCATAAATTGGACAACCCTAATTTATTGTTATCGGTTGGCCATATTGATTCTAATTATTTGGTATTCAAAGCACGTTGATATTTGCGATCAGGGGTCGTTAAGAGACAAAGCAGAAAAATATATTTTTTTTTTTTTTTTTGGTGCATGCTATTTTATTTATTTATTTATTTATTTTTTATTTATTTATTTATTTTCTCACCACAATAAACATTGCAAACATTATTACAGTTACGGTACATGATATGGTTTGGTTTACTGTGGGAGACTGGTGCCTAAGCTAGGCTTTAAGGGCCTGTATTTCAGGTCACCAGGTCTCCACCCTCCAGCAGTTAGATACATTTAATAGTAATAGCAAAAAATAAAAGTGATTTAACTTTAAACTGAGAAAATAAAACAAAAATAACAAACAAAAAAGAATGGTTTGGTTTAGTGTTAGTATTGTTAGTAAACATTTGTAGTGAGAGCGTCAGTAAGTAGATGTGTTTTGTGTGTGTATGTCTGAGAGTGCGTGGGTGGGGGTCAGTGTGTGGGGCGTGCGTGTGTTGAGGGGAGTGGGTGAAGATTTATTAAACCGTATTTGGTACTTTAAGTCACGATGGCAAGCAGTTTTTCGGTGTCATCATAGTTGAGTCCCAGGAGCCACGTGGTTAGCTTCTTTTTGCATTGCCCCTTATTGAGGTGAAATATGGGCTGGAAATGATTGATTTTGTTGTACAAAAATCGTCCCAGAAAGCAAAAGAAGCGGTTAGAAAAAACAGTCGAAAGGGGAGACTGAGTGCGACTTACGGGATTATATCGTCTCTTACCATGTGTCATTGAGGGGTGATATGTGAGTAATGAATGTTGTTTTAGTAGAGTGTTCAGGATAAATAGTTGTCGTGCTGTTAAGGTATTTGATTGCTTGTATAGAAGATCTGTAGGATAACGGTATGGAAGAAAATTAGAGACCTTTAATATAGCTCTCTGGGCTCTCTCGAGTTCAAGGAAAGTGGTTTTAGGTGCACCACCCCAAATTATTATGCAGTAACTCATCAATGACTGAACGAGGGCGAAGTAGACTGATCTCTTTAGTTTGTCATCCGCCACGTGTCTCAGAGTTTTAAAAACATATATCAATTTACGCAGCCTAGTAATGAGTAAGTCTATATGTTGGTGAAATCTAAGGGTGTTGTCAATTATTACCCCCAGATATTTCACAGATTCGGCTTTAGAAAGGTGGAGACAAGTGCAGGTAGCATCCTGCGGTGTTGGGCACGAGTGGACTTTAATGGTGCTCGGCATTGTAGGTAGATTGGACTTTTTTAGAGCAAAGGTAACGTAATGAGTTTTACTCGCATTAAGTGTTAGTACAATACTACGTAGGCATTCTGTGACAGTATTAAAGCCCGACTGGGCGTACGAGTACACATCGCTCCAGGAATCCCCACTAAACAGGAGGGCTGTGTCATCAGCAAAACTTACAATTCTGCCCTTAGGAAGGGTGAGCATACCCAGGTCGTTAATATAGATGAGGAAAAGGGTCGGGCCAAGCACGCTGCCCTGAGGCACTCCGTAGGTGACTTTCTGTTCATCACTAAGAAGATCATCTATCTTAACGCACTGAGTACGCCCACTGAGGTAGTCTTTAAATAGCTGAAGTTGAGTCCCTCTAATTCCCAAGTTCTCCATCTTTTGAGTCAGTATAGGCACAGAAACCGTGTCGAATGCCTTAGCAAGATCTAAGAATATGCCAAGGACTTTTTGCCCTTTGTCTAGGTTTGTAACGATATAGTTCGTCAATTCATGGACTGCATCCGAAGTTGACTTGCCAGAGCGAAAGCCAAACTGAGATGAGGAAAGAAGATTATGCTTTTCCAAGTAATCGACCAGTCTAATGTTCATTACCCTTTCTAGCACCTTCGACAGGGCGGGGAGCACAGCTATAGGCCTGTAATTATCAACACGGTTTCTGTCCCCATTCTTAAAGATCGGGTGTATAATGGATTTTTTAAAAACTTTCGGGAATTTGCCTGTGGAGAGTGCAAGATTACAGATGTATGTTAAAGGTGGAGTAATCAAGACCTTATGTCTTTTTAGGAGGTCACTGGATATCTTATCCCACCCCACTGCGCAGTTACTGCGTAGAGTCATTAATAAGTTTCCCACCTCGACCTCGTCGGTAGGTAAAAGTACCATGGATTGGGGAAGGTTATCGTTGGCAACAGTGAACGATTCCGATGAATCGCTCACTATTTTCTCAGCAAGACGTTCACCAACAGAAGCAAAGAAGTTATTTACACCGTTAACTGATAGCTTTGGGGTGTTTGATAACTTTAGGAGAGGTTTGGAGGATTCTTTGTGAGGTGCCCTATTTGTTAGTGTGTTTATTGCCGACCAAAGTTGCCTAGGATTATTACCAGCTTTTGTCACCTCGCTTTTTTCATATTCCCTTTTTAACTTTTTTAGTAGTTTGTTACAGAAGTTTCTGTACCTAGTGAAAGTTATCTTTAGTGTTTCGTTAGTTGGTGACTTTTTAGTTTTTTTATGAAGGTTGTCTCTGTGTCGAATGCAACGAAGAAGCCCTGGCGTTATCCATGGCTTTACAATTGTTTTACGGTTGGGTACTTTGACAGATTTAGAGTTACTTTCAATCACTTTTTTAATCGAGTTGACCATGATTTCAGCCGCTTCGTCAGGATCTATAGTGTTGTAAACATGACTTAAGTCAAGTAGCTTTAAGTCAGCATTTAACTGGTCATGATTAATGCGTACCACTGTTTTTTTCCCGGGTTGTTTAGAAATCTTTTTTGCAAGAAATAATAGTACTGTGTCATGGTCAGTTAATGCAGAGTGCGCCACTAGCGTTGAGGCAGTGTATTGTGTTTTTAGAATGAAGTGATCGAGACATGAGTTGAGTCGAGTGGGGAGAGTATGTGCAGGCAATAGGCCATGTGATGCTAATAAGTTTAGATAGTTATACTTGCTTGCATCACGAGATTGATCATTGATATTTACATTTATATCGCCAGTGATTACGATATTTTTAAAGTGTGCGATACTAGTTAAGGTCATATTTAGGGAATTGAGAAAGTTAGTAATGTCTTTGTTGCCTGGAGGGCGGTAAATGGCTAGTATTATAGTGTTATGGTCTACTTGTATTAGGAGACAATTTGCATCTGAAAATGAAGGTTCTTGCACAGAAACGTCAAGGGAGGTATGTACATACACTACCACTCCCTCATTCTGTGTAATATTGTTCTTGGATGAGAAAGAGTTGTAACCTGTCAAGACAGGGATGGTGTGAGTATTGGGCAGCCAACATTCAGTTAGAGTAATTATATCCCAAGCTATTTTAGTCCTAGCTAGTATCGTGTGTAAACCTGTTATATTTTTTGAGATACTTCTAATATTTTGATTAAGAATTTTGAGTGACTCAGTG
This sequence comes from Antitype chi, assembly GCA_947359405.1. Classification (NCBI taxonomy): domain Eukaryota; kingdom Metazoa; phylum Arthropoda; class Insecta; order Lepidoptera; family Noctuidae; genus Antitype; species Antitype chi. Next base: position 11,379,185 of record OX375816.1, read on the forward strand.
GGTATAATATTAGATGGAATACAATTGTCAAGATCGCATGTGGTCGAGTCCGACACAGAGACGGAATCTATATTAGCGCAGTTATTTTGTATTTTATCGAATGGTAAATAACAAATTATTCCTGATTACATTTAAAAATATTAGTGTCAGGGCCAGACTGTTATTCATTTTTTTATGCTCCAGGTAGGTGCTGCTACCGGCACAGGTAGGTAAGTTAATAATTTTGTATAATCCTGCATAAAGTTGGTAGGGACAAGCAATCATAAAGGTTAGGTTTATAGTGTAGATGTGTGTGTGTATATGTAATTTGTGAGTGATGAAGGTGTATTTGTAGTTTGTATATGTGTTTCTAGGATTTTTAGCATACTTCAATATTTGCGTTGCAGGGTTTCGTTGGAGAAGGATTTTGCTAATACTTTTGCAATGGCGTTTAATGGCTAGGGAAAAACGTATTAATATCGTTAGATGTAAATAAGCGTGTGATGTACATTTTGTTATTAGAATATAATGTTGTGTGTAGGTGGGTATGAGTTGAGTGTTAGTAGTGGGTAATAACATTAATATTATACTAAATTGATACAAGATTTTAGGAGTATTTTTAGACACTAGAGAAAAACATAAAGAACGGTAAACTAGTCATTTCTGCCTGCGTAGTTTTGTTAGATCATCTTCGGAATTTATAAGTCGGCTCGGCATACCTTGTTTTTCTCGCACATATACTTTGCCATTGGCGGTCCAACATTGCTCGTAGTTGCTACTTCTTATAAACTCTCTCTCATATGTAAGTATATTAGATTACTTTGTCTGTACAATTTTTGTATCTATAGGTAGGTATGTATTTTTATCCCGACTGAGATGACACCATTAAATCTCCACCTGTGAGTGTCGTATTAGGTAAGCAAAGTATTCAACCAAAAAAGAAAAGAAAAAACAGTAATTCACGACCACTCTTTACGTGTTTAATTGTTTATACAAATCTCAAACTCAAAGTCAAATCATATAAAAAAGGCACAAAGGTACCTACTTTATAAAGTGAAAATTTCCAAAAAAAGAAAAAAAGAATTGGTTGGTTATAGTTGCAAGTAGTGCATTGGTAGTAGTTGGTGGTAGAATTGGTTTCGTATGGAGAAGATAATGAGCAGGAAAGTCCACTGTTACTCTTTAAAAAAAAATCACAATATTTTTATACATAATTAAATACGATGCACCCAGAATAAAACTACCATACCACCAAAGGTAAAAATATTTTAAAAAACAATAAAGCAATGACAGTTAAATTAAATATATGATAGATACACGATGCTCACTTATTTACAAATACTGACAAAGTAATCATGTGTGTGAGTAAAGATAACTAGCGCTCTTTGTGAAGGAGCCTAGGAGCTAATCCAGGAAACAATTACTATAATTTCTATATCTACTGTTGCTGTTGGCCCGGTGTAAAAGGTATAGATGCAGGTGTTATATGGCAGCTTTTTCACTAAGATGGCAATACATCTGCGATGCCTTGGGTATTGCAGTCGTCAATCCCCTAATCGGCAGTAAGTGACATTTTAATTATAATTTATTACAGCTTGTCCCATTATGCCATCAACCGAGCATAAATCCAGATCTCTGGCTACTATTGAGAAATCTCAACTGACACAAAAACACATACATAGCAGGCAAGAGTTGGGTGTACTCTAGGCATACCACTGCCTAGCCGTTCGGAAAATACAGGCGTGATATTATGTGTATACTGTTATAGCTTTGGTGATTATACCGAAGAGACTCTATAAAGACTTATTCAGCAATTCGTGAGCGTAGCATATATGAGAGGTATCCTAGAAAAAACATTCATAATAATTCCTTGCTCATAGACCATACACAGAAATACGACAATTTATGACAGAATAAAGTAAAAGAAAATATTTGGATTCTGGTAAGCTAGCCAACTGTCACTTAATTGAAACAAATGACTTACGTGACGTCAACCTTTCTAGCCGCGATCAATTTTATTGCTAGCCCGGTTTATATAAAATACGATAGATCGCTACCCAAGCCTAGTAACTAATTTCCCAAACGTAGCTCTCTGAGATGAAAATCACCCGATAAGATCTTGATACACCCTCATTTGATTAACGTTGCCAGGATCCTGACTGGATACCAAATCCATTATCTTGTTACGAGGGCTGTGTCTAGAATAAGTGGGCTGGATTTTAAGCAAAAAATCGAGGCGATACCTACCACGATAGAATTGTCATTAATAATGGAAATGTACAGGTATTTAAATCGCGCTTTCAGTTCTGAGATGTTACTTATACAATACAAGTGAGAATTCAGATGTAGGACTCACAATTTGTTGCGAAAATATTATTCAGTCACAACTTGCGACTGAATAAAAAATCTTTATGTAAGTTTTCACATTCTTACTGTTAAACGAACAGGCTGCATCCTTCATATAAAGTTATTATTAAGTTCAAAACGTTCATTAATTTAAGGGTATTAAAATCAGGAACGGTATGTCAACGCCATCTCTCTTAGATTTTCACCACCACTAGCAATGATTTTAATTCTACCTTTCCTAAAACTCTACGCTCTTCCGTGAAAACGGCTGACCAGCAAGTTGCTAGTGCCACTGAGTGATTCTCGTAGCATTCGCTAGGTGGCAGGGTAAGATATTTTGCTACATTAAATGGCAAAAACCGGCTCGATTGTATTAGCAGAAAAAAATATTTACATATGCGAAGCGAAAATCCTGCAATCATTCATAGTTCAAATAAGATTTAAAATAAGGTGTCTAATGATTAATAGCTGTAGGTACCTACTTTAAGGCCCTGGTAACTTTAAATATTGTCGTTATGAGCGATAATAGTTCTTATTGCAATCCGATACGGGTTAAAATCTGTTGTAATAAATTCGAATAATAAATGAGCAAGCATTGTCGTAAAAATTCAAATAAAATTGTATAAAATTAGATATTACCTATTTAATAATAAATAATCCATCACTGGATTCAGTTTGGCATTTGAAATTTTATGGTATATTTATAATTATAATTGTTATTGTAGGGATAAACTGGTTTTAAACATAAATTAAGAGGTGACTTTGAAGTATGTTTAATTATGTTTTGAGTTCAATCACTCTATTAAAAAAAGACTTGAAAATATCATAATTTTTTCTTCTTTCAAAATTATTTACGGTTAAAGAGATACACTGGTTTAAAAAAACCACCTTTTTGAGCGTTTTCAAGAAATCACTGCCATAAAGTGTGTCTCACAATGTACAGTCACGAGCATTAATATGTATACACATAGCCAAATCCAAAAGCGATTTTGTCTTAAATAACGATTGCAATAACCTTGAGATAACCTTGATTTTTGTGTGGGTTCCAAAATATTGTTTTCATAATAACATAAAATTACAAACAGTGCAATAAGAGAAATGTTGGTTTTTTTTTTTAGAGGGTGGGAAATCATCAAATAACTTCTCCTGCTCTGGGTGGAGCAGGAGGGCGTGTCAGACTTTTACTGACTAAAACCCACCCGTGTTCCCTCAGTTGCCTGTGTGCCAGGGGCCGCGGTATCTCTTTCGAACAACCCGCACCCCTGGCAGGCATCGGCCCTTGCGGACCCCACCAGTTCGGCGCACCAGGACACGTGGCACGCCGTGACCACCCCAGGAACCAAGTAATATAAGGGCCCCAGACGAACCCGTGTCTGGCACCCTTGGTCCCCCTGCGACGGGTCAGCTCAGTGGCCCCGCCGCCTACCACTTTTCGGCCGCAGGGGATAGGGAGAGCGGCCAACGCTATACCGACACTCCTCTTCCCCTGCGGCTCCACCGCGTCCGCCATCAAACGGTGGCGGCCCCGTCCAGGTCACGGAAGTGAAGAGCGCTACCCAGAAGTACCGGCACTCCTCCTCTTTCGCAGCCTGTAATCGTCAGCCGCGATGCCTCCCATTCGACATCGCGGCCCGCCTCAGTTGCGGTGCACCTCACCGCAACCTACATTTTGGCCGCTACGTCGTCGGCTTGGAGACAAAAGCCCTGACGAGCGGCCCCACCTTGGGGTTCCTCTTCGCTTCACCGTGGGAGCGGACCACGGCTACTGAGCCCCCCCGCAACGACAATGCGGGAACCCACTGGGGGGGAAGAGAAATGTTGTTAAGTGTATAAATAGTAGTGCTCGTGACTGTACACTTCATAACTACCTCGATTACATTGTAGGTACCGTACAACATAAAACAATTCAACAGCAGGCCAGACAAGAATTTGCATTTAGTATCAGTCATTGATTCAAAATAATGTTTTGTTACCGTCTAAAACCGGTTCGTATGACCGCGACATAAAATATACACTTTCGCTTTGGAGGATTGGCTCATTTAGCTTTAATAAACAACAAAATAAAAACTGCTCTTACTAGTTTTGCGAGATATCTAATATTATTATCATTTTGATAAACTAGCTTCTTACTCCGAAAAAGTGTATGGTAAGCATATGGTTTTTTTTTGTTGAGGAAGGGATATCGTCAAATAACTTCTTCCGCTCTGGGTGGAGCGGAAGGGCGTGTCAGACTTTTACTGACTAAAACCCACCCGTGTTCCCTCAGTTGCCTGTGTGCCAGGGGCCGCGGTATCTCTTTCGAACAACCCGCATCCCTGGCAGGCATCGGCCCTTGCGGACCCCACCAGTTGGTGCTGACATCTCTTTGAGGCGCGCGTGGACCACAACGCGCCGTCGACCGGCTTGGTCCTTACCAGACGGCGAGCTACGCCGTCCCTCTACGGTGGCCAGGAGTCGGCCTAGGATTACCGATGCCCAGGGCGTCTCCTGCGGTGACTAGGGCCGTGAGGGCGCATATATTGCCTCTCCCTCACGTGCGCCGCGTCCCTCTTCGCGAGCATTACTGCTTCATATTACGTATGGTTATGATATTGTTTTTATTGTTTAATACAAGCATAATCAGTCTTTTATGATCCCACTGCTGGGACCCAGGCCTCCTCTGTTCTGGAGAGAATGGGCTATCTACCACGCGGGCCCAGTCCGGATTGGTAGATGAGTCAGACGTTTTCGAATTTTTGGTTCTAGGACATGCCGATTTCCCCACGATGTTTTCCTTCACCGTTTTGAGAGCAGTGGTGATGAAATTATTTACACAAAGTAACGCGCCTGTCTGGGTTCGAACCTACGATCTACTCGTCAGTTGGGGCCGATACCACTGGGCCACCAGTGCATTTTTTGCCTGCAGCACACATATCTGAACGGACATTGGTTTATTCCTATAGTTAACCTCAAATATGGTATGACTCTGATGCCTAAAATGTAAAGGTGAATGAACCAGTTAGTATATAGATAGCGGAAACCTTTTCCAGGTCGTTTAAGCACCAGAAATACCTTAATTATGTGACTTGCACCTTTGTTCCGTCTCATTTCCTGTTTATTTTTGACTGACGTAAAAATGGAGGAGATTATCAATTCAGTGTTTTTTTTTATCAATTTTTGTTGGGTCGGAATTTAGTCAGTGACAAAAGTTGAATAACACTGCTACTTTTACACACCATAAAGTAACACAAAACTGGTTGATACATTGTATTTCAACATTTTATAATATACCTAGCGAAGTGTTATTATTATTTTAATTCTACTTCTGTTCCGATTTAAATCTAAGATTTATAAAACGAAAGTGTCCATCGACTTTTGTCGGTAATTATATCATAATTGCTGCTACTAAGATTTATCACAGAAGAAACATATTTTTATTTATATGGCAAACATCTCTATTTACCAATATATATTTTTTTCTCTTGTTTATTAGGTATCATCGGTAAACATGTCATATTATCCTGGAACCAATTTTGGTTCTGAAAACACACATCTCCTACGCTTTGGAATGGGCAACTAGCTTCATCTTTCTACCTCACCGACCTTGACAATTCAAAAGTGCCTGTAATTGGTTTATTTGAAATAAATGCTTTGAGTTGAGTTTGAGTTTGATTCTCATTGTACATATAATTAGTTGCTGGTACATAAACCAAAACAATTCACACGAGTAGGAACAGGAATTTAAGGATAAAAGGTGATGATTAACACATTGCAAGAAAAAAAGTATCTGGCAGTGCACGGGTTGATGGCCCAATCGGTATTCCAGTTCCTTTGCAAACAAAGTTTTCACATGTAGGCCAACCAGACTTTTAAAGCTTAAAAATAACTGAACCGGTTGCACCTCAAGTTACTTATGAAAAGAGAGAAAAAGTTACTGTTAACCATTTTTTAAACATGGACAAGTGAGCATATACCGCATATGGAGTGATTTCGCAGTCTGAAGGACAGTCAATAAGGGCATTAAAATTCAATACACGAAGCCATTGGCCTCTGACATTTCTAGCTTTCCGAACCAATAATGTCGAAAAAGATTCTGTTTAAACAGAATACGCCTAACATTTCGTAATAACAAAACTTATTTAAATTAGCTCTCTTTTTTTAGAATAATCAAAAGAAAGCAAGAAAAGTTTCGGCCATTTTTCTGTCTTTTGAATAATAAGACAAGTATTTTTTTGTAGTTACTTTATTTTGCAAATATTTCGCCAGATTTAAATATGATTAATTATGGTACATATGAGAATATATATATTTCACTCTGGCCAAAACGAATGCGTCAAGAATAATTTAAATACAATACGGTCAACTGTGGCATCTTTACTTTCCATGAGCAACTTTACCAATGGGGACTGTACTTAAATTTCTCTCGATAACTAAAAATCTGTTGCCGCCATTTAATATCCAACCGATACAGAAGAACAATAATCTACTAATTGTAACATTTTTTTATTAATCGAGAAATATTTTAATACAGTTCTCTTTGGTAAAGTTGCCCATTCAAGTATTTAGTTGAGCATTCAAGTAAAATACGACGAAACATGCAACTTTAACAAAGTATCTCAAAGTGTCTGGCTCAAAATTTTGTTTCGTTACGCAAATTCTTGCTCAAAATTTGGTAAGTAGGTATATCTACATACCACTAATGTTCATATTAACTAGATTATATATATTATTGTGTCACATACTGCAGCAACCATAAAGTTAATTGCAGCATAAACTTAGGCGTTAGCTAATTAAGTGACTTCACTGGATGTAATCACCTGATCTTGTTTACCCCGTCATGTTATGGTGTAAGTGTATTTAATGTTGTCGACTGAATGATCATGGGGTATTGGTCCATACTCCATAGACTTTATTCAACCGATTCAAGTATTTCAATTCAATCTTGTTGCTCTAGTGGTCGTAAGCGCCACTGCTGAGCGTGGGGTACTGAGTTCGATTCCCAGGTCGGGCAAAGTATAATTGGGTATTTCCATATGTAATTTCTTAGGAACAGCCTGGAGTCTGTATTTGTGCCCAGTTGATGGCAAACCTCGCCCCCCCCCCCTATTACATGGGACTTAAACATAACTGGTGATGTGTAGGTACTTTAGGTTCACCTACCTAACCCTTCGGGGAATACAGGGGGTTTTTCTTTATATCTATATTGAAATTTTAAAGGTAAACATGGTTTGAAACCCAAATAAAAATGGTATTGCTGGTACTACATAAAAATATAAGTGCAATGTATGTAGGTACTTACGTAACTATCAATACAAGAACATTGATATCCTACTTTTACTTCTGAAATCTATGCTAAGACGGTTTAAATTTGACAAGCAAAAAATCACCAGACATACGACTATCTATAACACGGCAATACATAGACATCACCGTTATTTGGATGTTGTTTACCAATATATAGTAGGTACAGTTTCCTTTGAGAGTTCTTTGTGATGTACGTGCGATGCCCAGTAACGGAATACCTTTGCAAATGGCTTGTGGTGTGTGACTATAAGACATATACTCGTGTTTGTTCTTCTTTGTTAGTACTTACTTAACGGGATCACTCCTTTCAACAGTACCTACATCTTCATTCACAATTTGCTCATTTACCGTGTGGTACTTAATCATTTGGAGTACACGATTTAATTATAGATTTGTGTGTTAGATGATATGGTAATCTTGTACTTAAAGTTTCCATAGCATACTTTCCTTTGCCGTGCCAAATATTCAAAACGCGAAAAGTAAAGTTGTCTGTTCGTACTTAGGCATTTTTTCAACAAAAGTTTTGTAATGATGAAGAATTGATCTTATTGTACCTACTTTTGCAACAGGATCGTGACTGAACCCAAGTCACTGCTTGTAGCTATGCGTATGATGTAGCAATGACATAGCATTTCAAGATTGCTAAAATGCTCAACATGTTCGACTCACACTTATGAACTCTGTATGTAGTTTGTAACCAGTCGAATGTTGACCCTAAATTACACAAGTTTTGCTCTGCGTTTACAACTATATGACAACATTTATAATGTTGCGGCTGTTACTGAGTACACAACTGAAACGCTTTACATTTCAATGATACAGTATTTAAGCCATCAGATATAATGAAAGCTTCAAAATGAGTATCTTACCGTTTAAAACCAAGTACCTACCTGTTTAAAGGATTTGGTAAATGCTTGAGTTCTTGTTGATATTGGTCATTATGTCAAACTAGCGGTAAATTCAAGTGCGCGGTCAAGGCGAGCTCTGCGCATACGCTTCACTCTTCGTCTCCGAGGATTGCTCCACTATCATTCCTCGACCATTCACTGCACTGGCAGGACGTGGTGGTCACACAGCATCACGGAATTCAGAATAATATTGTAATTATTTTAGGTAGTTTATAATTTTAAGGTGAGTGACGCTTTTAATTATATTTTCGATTCTTTTATAATTATTTCCGCATGAAAAAATTATTCGTATATTTATTGCGTTGTTTTTTCCATAAATAAATATAGTGTTTTTAAAGTTTTTATAATAACATTAAAGACATAGATAGCTATTTTATTAACGTATCTATGCTTTAAATTCCAAAACAAATTAAATACTCATTAGTGCTAAACTTGTTTTCAAACTTTTTAAACTTTTTACCACGAATTAAACGCAAACTGTCACTTATTTATTCAAACATGCCATCTAACTTTAACCGTTGTTCTTGAAAGCTCAGTAAAGTGCAAAGTTAACAACTGTGTATTGTTATAATTAATTGAACCGGTTAATTTAACTTGTATAAGCACGAAGTGCGCAACCAAGTTACAGCTAACAGTTTAACTTCATTTTAATATAATAGAGATTCAATATTTTGGTCTACCAGGCAAACTTTATAAATGATGAAACATCAATTTATTTGTTCTTCACATTTGTAATAAGATTATTGTGGTTTTCAGTCGTATCTGTTCGCTGCACAATGAAGTGTTTATTTATGATAATTGAACTTTAATTTACGTTTAACCAATTGAATATCTATTCTCATATAAATGACAATCAGATATTCAATAAGGCTACAACTTAAAACATAATTAAAGTAATAAACTTATTTTCAAATCTGATAAACGGAAACATCTTGAGCCGAATCGTGAGATAATCGCTTGTTTTTAACATTCTTAATCATCTTCGTTACATCCGTTATCTGCGGGTTAACATGCACAACAAGATTATAAAACATAATATAATTACAATTAGTGGGTCAGTCATAGTACCTTGCGAGGAATAGGTCTGATCAGTCGAGTCGGTCAGTCTCATAGGGTTAGCCTAGTCATAGCCAGTGACTGTCTATACTTTGTGCAATAAATAACTCAATTAGAGCTGTATAAGGTTTGTTGTGATATAATTCTTAGGTACTTCGATTGTGTGTGCAATAAGATATTACTTTGATGATCATTGTGAATCACGGTCAACATTCCAGTGCGTAACTTTAGTGATTTGTTCTTGATAAAGATTAATTATCTATATTTTGGGATTGCCAGACTAATAGTAGCACTAGTACCTAATTCGGCACCATAATTACGTAATACAATATCAATCAAAATCTGAATAGTTTTGAGGAATATTGCTCATCCATTGCTTCATTTGTTCGAAAATGTTGTCTGCTTAGCAACGTAAATAACGCAATATGTTGTTAAACTGTCAAAATGAAAGCCGTTCCCACTGTTAGTGTGGTACGCAATTACACCTCTGATTATAATGAAACTCGTTCGTTTTTTTTAAATGTTATTTTGAAACACTTTTTAACCAGAATCTACAATCTAGCATCAATTTACTAACACAATAACAAATGGTTCAAGAGATTAATGTTGAAACAGACTTTTTGCGGTGTTATCAAACACTCTCCGTTCTTCTATCGTGGATCATGTTTATTCGTATCATGCGTGGATCGTTTCCCGTATCTACCACCATCGCGCTTGGTACAGTTGTTATCATTAGGCCACGTGCGTGACCGATACATGGATATTAGGATTCTGCCGTGTCAACCGACTGTACGGTCACAGTATAGCACGAACTTTGTTAAAGTTTTCATTGGTGAATATCAGTTTCTTCATGCGCTTACAAGAAAATGTACCCATACTCTCAATACGATGGAATCTGCTTGGTGATTTATGTTATTGTTTGTAACCCACGGACGGTTATGGGCCATCACTGTGATTAATTTATCTTTGCGAGTAATCTGAGGAAACCTAATGATTGCTGTTCTCCTTCTAGTCAACCACTCAATGTTGAGTATCGTGCGTCCTTACCTTAAATTAATTTTTAACAAAATCAAAATCAAAATATTTTATTTCACATAAGCCTGCATGGGCACTTATGAAACGTCAGAAGCTAGGTGCACGGTTCCAATTTGTCGTTTCCTATGGAGAAGAGCCGGCAAGAAACTCCATGGTTACTCTTTTAAAAATAATTGGCTTTTACAATGTTTTCAAATTACAGTGATAATAGGTATGGGAGGACAGTGCAGGCCAGTCAATAAGTACCAGGTACTTAGAGGAATGAAAATACAGAATAGAAAAACGTCTACAAATCTAGTCTCTAAGGCCTACAACGTTCTCTCATTCACAATATGTAAAAGAATCTACCTATATAGAATGAATCTATTTGAACCAAGTGACATGATTTCGATGACAATCACTAATAATAAATAGTAGTAAAATTGATGTATAATGTCAAATAATGACGAGAATATGTCAGACATTGTAAAAAATAAAAAGAGACCGACTTCAAAATAGGAGGGGGTTATGTTTGCTACTTCATAACTCTGTCATTTATAAACCGATTTGAAAAATTCTTCTTTGGTTTGAAAGTGTAGGTACGGTACATAACGAGTTGTCCCATATCAATTCGGTCAAGTTCTGTTTAGTGGTTTTTGAGTTGGCTTCAATAATACGATTTGTTTACCATTTAGTTTATGTTGATGATGTTATAATAATAATTTCCTGTCCCTGTTATACGAATTTCTGTGAAGTAGGTACCCCAAATAAAAAGATTTCAAAAAATCAACCGGGTTCGGGAAAAACACTACAAAGTGAAAAATAACTTTAATTTCGGAAGTCGGTGACTTTGGATATGTAAACTACTCAAAACAAAATAGGGCCCACCATGTTTTTTGGCTGTCCTTAAAAAGTATGTATGTTTACCTGTGTATTTTAATTTTTTATCACCACCTTCCGAAATTAAAGTTATTTTTAACCACCGACGCAAAAATGACGGGTGTTATAATTTTGACGTGTGTGTGCGTGTGTCTGTCTGTGGCATCGTAGCTCGGGAGTTTGTAGCTTTTTTGTTTGAAAGAAACAGAGGAGGCCTAGCATCTTCATTAGCCTACAACTTAAAAGGCCAATTAATGTTATTTTTTAACTTTTTAGAGTTTTTGTTTTGGTCGGGGGTTTTTAAATTTTTTAATATTTCACTTAGTAGTGTTTTTCCGAAAGTCGGTTGTTTTTTTTTTTGGAAAATGATTTTATTTTTCACTTTTTGGTTATAGTACCTACCCCACACCAATTCAAATTTTCCTCATCCTTGGAGTCACAACAATGCATATTTATGCGATACCAGCAATTGCGGTTGGCGGCAATGCCTGAGCATTTGAACATCACTTGACGATGTTCTGCAATCTTTTGCAGGTCTGCTGCTATTTTAGCTGTAAACATAAACATTGTAATAAAATCAACACGCACGGTCAACGCATTATGTTAAAGTAACATAATACACAGTATACAGTAGTATACAGTAATGTCATTTTATTGCCATTTTATGTAAATTGCGTTGACTGTTTTTTTTTTACTTTCGCTTGCAAATTAGATATTATGATGTATCTTCGTTTTACGTTCCACAGTTTAGTAATGATTTTTTATTTTCATTTTTCAATGGATTCAGTCATGGGTAATGTAACTGGCGGGCTGGAAGTCCAAATTAGGCGAGAATAAGTTTAGAATTGCTTTAAGCAATTAAGACACGTAATTGACCTACTTACATATATTTATTTATTTGATCTTTATTTACTTTCAGACACAATGAGGCTAAAATATTCTCTATACATATTACTAATATCGTCACTATCACTTAGTCATGCCCGTAAATATTTCGAAGACGACGACTACGCATCTGTAGAGGACGAAACAGATTACAGACAAGGGCGGATACTGCGGCCATATCCACCAAAGCACAATGAGACTGAAAACAGCAAGGACTCGGCTCCGAAGTCTTTAGATGAGCTATTACGAAGAGAAGCCAGCGAGAGACGAAGGCGGTTCTTGCCTTTGTCTTATCACTCGAAAAGTGATGTGGCAAACACGATGATGGAAATACTCTACAACTACAAACCGACCGATGCTAAAGATCCTTTGGATTTCCTGCGAGATCCGTATCCTCTCCCCAAAGGTAACACGTGTTTTTTTATTAACAAATTAAACTAGATTCTATATAATGAAATCTGATAATGAGAGACATGGTTTTGCAATGTTTCGCCAAAATTATCGGGTGGCGTATCTTATTGTTGGCGTTCTTTTTATTTTCGCAGTCGGCTCTAAAGTTTTAATTACATTATTGTTGTTAACTTGAAGGTTGCGACAGAAACTTGACACTTAAAAAGATCCCTTCCAGTGACAAGTATAACGTGATCTAAATACATAAATATTACTTTTTTTGGAAGCTAACAGTTTTAAAATACAGAACATGACGTGTCTTGCATTTATATCACGGTCACATATTTATTTATTTCATGGTTTATTGTGACCATAATATGTATGTAAGATTGGGATTGAAACGGATGCTATTCATCAGCGCATGTCTGTACTAAGACTAAAATTATAATGATAAATGATACTAGCTTTTGCCTGCGGCTCCGCTCGCGTGGATGTTGGTTATCGCGTAAAAAGTAGCCTATGCTATCCATATCCCAGGCTATATCTTTGCCAATTTTCTTGACGATTGGTTCATCAGTTTAGGCGTGAAAGCGTAACAGACAGACAGAGTTACTTTCGCATTTATAATACTAAGTAGGAAAGTAGGGATATATGTACCAAACATCAAGCCGACAATATCTTTCACATTTTTCTTTTTTACTAGGTGTTGCCGCGGCTTCGCCCGCGTGTAGGTTGAAAATTATCCCACGGTAACGTACTACCGGGATGAAAACTATCCTATGTGTTAATACAGGTTATAAACTATCTGTGTGCCAAATTTCATCGAAATCCGTTCAGCTATTTTTGCGTGATTGAGTAACAAACACCCAAACATTTTCACAAACTTTCACATTTATAATATTATATATAGTAGGATTATCCTTAATTACTCACGAAATCAATAAAACCGTTACTAATATTATTCTATGGTTACTTTTTCAGGATATAAATATCCACTTGACGAATACGACTATGTAATCGTGGGTGGTGGAACTGCGGGTTCGGTACTAGCTTCTCGACTGACTGAAGACAAGCCCAAAGCCATGGTGCTGGTCATCGAGGCCGGGAAGCCAGAGAGCCTCCTTAATGATGTACCTGCTTTGTTATCCACGATGCAACTGACTGACTACGTGTGGCCATACACGATGGAGCATCAATCTGGCATTTGTTTAGGTAAGTGGGCTTATTGCTGATGTTTTTCAGAGGGGTCAAGTGCTTTCTATTTCTACGAAGAATAGACAGTGCTTTTTCAATACACAGTGACATTTCGCTTATACATTTTTGACATCGCCACGTAGACATCCTTCTACAATCTATCATTTTGTATTTCGTTTCTAACGATCTTTGTCTAGGTTCTTATAAATGTAGACTATTTCGGAAGAATATTTCTTCCCAAACGGTCAAAATCACGCTGACAACAAAATTTCTACTCGACGGCCACAAAGTATATACGATTATCTACAAAATCATGATTCGTTTAGAACGCATAACTGTGATAATTAATAGAAAAACACTCTATCTTCTCCTATTGTACATAGTTTAGTTAATAGTCATGTCTAGTCTTCCGTTGACAAATCGGTACTCGTGCTAAGCCTGCAGGTTACGATCTGTAGTTTCTGCGTACCCCTATTTGAAAAAGGTATGAGTTTATATATGTAAGTCAATAAGGTTCACGGTGCAAAGGCGTTCACGAGTCATCAACATGACTTTTCCCAAATATGGTCCCAAATGGGGTCGGCTTCCAGTCTACCCCGATGCAGCTGAATACCAGTATTTTACCTGAAGTGACCTCCACAACCCAGTAACTGGGTAACACGATACCTCTTGGTAAGACTGGATGTCAGACTCTCGGGCTTCTGACGACCTGTTACTGTCAAAGATCCACTAATGACAGCCGGGACCGACAGAGGCACAGAGAGGTCTCGGTATGGCATGCGTTCACGAATGATGGTCCTTTTAAATAGGTACTCCCGGTGCAATTCAGATAATTTGCCTCTCTACCAACCTAGATGATGATGGTCAGTTTTTTCATCAGCTCATGAATCAACTATTGATAGAAGCTACACATGAGAACAATGTGTGTTTGTGTGTTAACGCACATATGTTCTGCACTTTATCACCATCCAAAAGTAGGTCGATTAGCCAGAATATTTAATGGGAACCAACAATCTGCTTTGCTTTACTTGCCCAGCGGTGGCCACAAGAGTCTACTGAAACCCTGTCGAATGATTAATGAAACTTTTGATAAATAAATAAACTTTAGAATTTAAAATGACTTTACAAGTCTTAAAATTCAAAGTGATTACAGTTTTATGAAACATGGCGATCTTTATCAATGTTATTATTGCTTAATGAGTACGGGGTCAAAAACGACTTAGAATTGTAGTGGATAGTTTAATGTATTCCTTCAAAATTTAGTGTCGTTCTCCTTGAAGTTGACTTGCATTGTCTTATGGTCATAAAAATATTGTTTTGAGTGTTTTTATGCTAGTTATCAGTTTTAGATAATTTCAGACTGATGCGTAATTAACGTATAATGTTCCCACTGCTAGGACAAAGGTCAGGAGGCCTTTTCAGAAGAGGGCTCTTCGAGAGGAAACGGGCTATAAACTAACACAGGGGCCAGTGCGGCTTGTTAAATGTCATTTATTATGACTTCGAATTTTTGGTTCTCACGATGTTTTTCTGACCGCTTTGAGAGCAGTAGTAATGAAATTATTTACAAAAAGTAAAGCGCCTACTAAGGTTTGAACCCACGACCTTGTAAGTCGACTACTTGTAAGTCGGGGCCGCTATTCCTGGGCCACCACTGCTCATATTATTAAGAACTTTGGAAACTATCGCACTTTGCACTGGAACATACTAGCGGGTTTAAAAGTATAGTTCAGCACCCTAATTGCGTAACGCACGACCAATCATAATCAGAATCATTTTAAAACAGATTGTTAATCCATTGCTTCATCTGTTCGAAAAATGTGTCTGCTCAGCAACGTAAGTAACGCAATGAATGTAGTTGAACTGTCAAATTGAAATAGGTTATGATTGATCGTGAGTTACGCGATTAGGGCGCAGGTCATGGTCTACCTATGTTGTCATCGAAATCTGAAGGTTAACAGACATGAGACAAGTTACTTCCGAAATTATAATATTAGTAGGTTTTAGTTTAGATTGTTGTTATTGCTCCCCAGTATACCTAAGCTTCTTCTTTCCTGATGTTGCTATGAACCATACGAGAATGCCTTGGTACACTTTCCAGGGTGCGCTGCACTGTCGAGAGTTTAGTACTGTCTCACATGGAGGCTCTTGTGTGGGTTGTACGAAAGAGCTAGATACCGCGGCCCCTGGCACACAGGCAACTGAGGGAACACGGGTGGTTTTTAGTCAGTAAAAATCTGACACGCCCTCCTGCTCCACCCAGAGCGGGAGAAGTTATTTGATGATTTCCAACCCAAGAAAAAAAAACCATGGAGGCTCTTTTATTGCAAATTGTATATTAGTAGTAATAACCAGTAAGATAACTAAGTCACCATATATTATACGGAATGAGGAAGTCCTTTTTAGCGTCATTATGTCGGTATGTTTACACTATTATGTTGTATTTCTTAACGAACTATAGAAGTCCGTAAATATGCTAATTGGACTGTAGTACCCACTACTTGAGAAATACAAACTGGTTAAGGATCCCACATTTTAATTTATACAATACTTAACCTACCAAAAGATAGAAACAAAACAATACATAAGCTTAACATTAACTATACCACGTGTAACGGAAAGGGTATATACATACCAAGGGCACGGCTTCTTTGGATAATATCAAACGATATTGGAAGGGTTTTTTAATCATAACTCTACATGTTCGGAAGTTATGAGAATTTTTAATACATTGATACCAGAAACCGAACTTTTCAAATTGAAATAAACCCATCACTCGGAAGAGATTTATCGTGATATTGGCAAGTAACGTGGAAAGTTATTGACCTACGAAGAAAAATATTAAACCGAAAATTTGGTATCAATTCTTAGAGCATTTTATTTTGAGCTGAAACTATGTATAATGATTCTATAACAGCTAGGCTGTTATCTTTAGTGCTTAACTATAACAATAGGGTTTCTGATACACCCTTTATACTAGTGGTAGGGGCATCAACGTGCAACCATGGATTAAGTACCTAAATGATTCTGAGTATTTGTTTTTTTAATTTGCTGATCCATACATTTTGACCTCTTAGCTATTGTACTTTTCTATCAAATAGTATTTTTTTTCGATTACTTACGAAGAATTTGGGGTCTAGAATTGTGTGCTGAATTCATGCTTACCTATAGTTTGCGCATCGATGTCGGACTGTGTAAACAATATCTTTATGTTATTCACTGACTCATACATTCATATTTTAATGTTATAATTGTAGCACTAAAGTAATGAAACTTTCATTTTTTGACACTGAGGTCAATGGCCTCAAACAAGGACTTGTTTAAAAGTTAACTTAACATGTGTACGTTTTTTACTTACCTGATTGCAATATTGCAAATTGCAATATTGATTGCAAACAATATTACTGTAGGTACTATACCTACAGTAATATTGTAAAAATCCAAGATCTAGGTCCAAAAAAAAATCCAAGACAGGTAGTAACTTTTGACAATGATTTTAAAGTAAAGATTACCTAATTATAATAATACTAGCAGCGCTCCGCGGTTTCACCCGCGTAGTTACCGTTCCCGTGGGAATACGGCGATAAAATATAGCCTATGTCACCCGGGGATAGTGTAGCTTCCCAACAGTGAAAGAATTTTTCAAATCGATTCAGTAGTTTCGGAGCCTATTCAATGCAAACAAACAATCAAATCTTTCCTCTTTATAATATTAGTATAGATTAATTCATATCGGACTGAATGTAAATCACCAATCTTAAAATTAATTGTACTGAGCTATGTAATAATGACATTTGTACACCACATGTTGTGGTAGAATTTAGGTACAGAACTTGTAAAAATATTAACACCAGACTTTGTAAAACTACATTCTTACAAATAAATAAATACAGGTGGGGCTTGTGACCAAATGATAACAACCACACGGGTCAATCAAAAGTTAAGCTACGCTTGTTGGATCGTGTACGGGGGGCCATCTACACACACACAAACCCCTCCGTGCCTCGGAAAGTAAATATGTCCCGGCTTTGATAGTCGTTACGGGTAGTAAGCCCAAAAGTGTAACAACCACACTTACCAAAGGGTGTCATGTTACCCAATAACTTGTTTGTCAAGGTCAAATAGGCAGTCGCTCCATGTGAAATACTGGTATTCAGCATCCGGTTAGACTGGAAGCCGAACCCAAAATAGTTGGGAAAAATATGTAGACCGATTACATAGTACGGGTTGACTAAACAACCTTCGTAACTGCTAGGTTGTTCAACTCATACTCATACAAAGAGTCATCGTTATTCTTCTCTCGAAACTATTCTTGAATAGTACATGTCGTGGTAAAAATATTAGCCACTCAAGATAATAGCGAGCCTGACTGACTTGATTGGCCTCTTTTTCCCTTTTCTTTGCCGATCCCGGGCTATATTTATTTACGTCGAGCTGTGCCCGCTGCTTCGCCCCGCGGATGTCGGAGATTATCCTACGGGTATGTGTTACCGGGAAAAAAAATTGCCTATGTTACTCCTTATCAAGCTCAGCTGATGTTAAAATTCCCAGTTTAGTGGTTTTGGAGATTAGCCGAAACAAACAGACAGTCAGACAAAAATATAAAAAATGTTTTAAGTACCGTATATGCTTTCATATGCATTTAGTAAAAATCTGTGATTTTGATATTACAAACAGACACTTCAATTTTATTTATTTGTATGTATACAGGGTGTAACAGAAACCCTATTGCTCTCTTTAAGCACTAAATATAACAGCTGGTTTAGAATCACTATAGGTACATAGTTTCAGCTCAAAATAAAATATTCTAAGAATTGATACCAAATTTTCGGTTTCATATGTTTCTTTAATTCAAATCATAACAAACGTGTCACCGCTCTACGTAGGTCAATAACTTTCCACGTTCCTTGCCAATATCACGATAAATCTCTTCCGAGTGATGTGTTTATTTCAATTTGAAAAGTTCGGGTTCTGGTATCAATGTATTAAAAATTCTAATAACTTCCGAACATGTAGAGATAGGATTAAAAAACCCTTCCAAAATCGTTTGATATTATCCAAAGAAGCCGTGCCCTCGGTATGTTCACCCTTTCTGTTACACGTTGTATAGTTACTGACAAATGCGTGCACTGACTGGATTGATTTTTGTGGACCTGCCACACAAATCTATGTGGTACTGTCCTCAGACGCGTATCTACATGGCCTCATACTCGTATGGCCTGACTAAGATGCTGTAGTTTAAAAGAGACTGCGTTTGTTTCGGTCTTTCTTCTCAGAGTAGTCGGATAGGAAACACCGACCTCATAAGTATTTTTTTAAACAGTTTACAGAAACAAATACAATTTATTCTATATTGCAGGAAGTAGAGACGAGCGTTGCTATTGGCCCCGAGGCAAAGCCCTGGGTGGAACCAGCGTCATCAACTACATGCTGTACACCAGAGGTCGCCCCCAGGACTGGGACAGGATCGCTGCTGATGGAAATTATGGATGGTAAGAACAAATTAAATTCCGTAACCTTTCTGTTGGTGGCATCCGGGGATCTGGGGATGCATCAAAGTTTAAGCAGTGTCGATTTCCTAGAGTCCGGGGTTTGTATCCGGGTACGGTGTGGTACGTGTCAACAAGCCACCGATTTCCTAAAAGTAGGTACCTAACTAAGTTATTTATACACATTTTAACTTAAGGCCACTAACTATTAACACCGATTGTTATAACATACCACGCCAAATAAAAATATTCAAATCTGCCAAAAATAAAACAGCTTGGTTTTAAAGTTAAGTCGAGTGAAATAACATTTCGAAATTGGAAAGATGTGCGAAAGGTGGCCATTAACGTAAATGACCAAAAATATTGTATTCTCTTCTACGAATTCCAACCAAAAATAAAAACCACTAGTCACTTTGTATAAAAATTGTAGAGAATTGTCTCAATTTACTCGGTTTGGTCAACAGGTTAATGACCTAGAGCTCAGATTCTCAATATAACTCGCTGCAGTGGGGTATAAGCATACCGTATCTAAAAAGATATTTTATCTCCTTTAAGTAGAGCCCAATCAATATGATTAAATAACTAACGACCCCTACTTCGCACGGGTGTAATCTATGTAAGTACGTATATGGTGCGGTGTCAAAACATCGGCTTTTCTGTGCTATATATATGAATGTATTATGCATACATTTAGGTCGAGTATGTACTCAAATTTTGTATACGACAGCCGAATATTTTGCGCGATTTCGATGTTGGTACCATGGAGAAAGTGGTTAATTGATAAATGATTGTATAAACACTTTTTCACGTATTTTTTTTTTAAACTAGATAAGTTTGGCGTTTCCTATCTGACTACTCTAAGAAGAAAGACCGAAAGAAACTCAGACTCTTTTAAAGTCCACACGTAATCTTGGTCAGATCATGTTTGAAATGGTCTTTTGAGGAAAAAACCACACAGATTGACTGGACCTGTCTGATTAGACTGGTTCACTCAATCTGTGTGGTTTTTCCCAGTGGTGCACGTATTTATCAGTAATCATGCAGCTCAACTCAGAACTTCAGGAGCTCAACGATTTTATGGTCTGTACCATACTCTTAAAAATTACCACACATATCTGAAACATGCTGTAGGTATACCCCAAAACCACATTTCATCGCTTGCAGATCTTATTACGGTTTAGTAACAGTTAATCATATTAAGAACTCAAGCACGGTACAAGCCCGCTCTGGACAACGTCGTGAATCCCAACTTACAATCGAATATCATTGAATCGGATCAAATTTGAATACGTTATTTGAATCAACGATCGCTTCTTTCTGCCTTTTTATGGAATTCATATTCCAAGGATAGGTAACCACGTTTCCAATCATCGCTTAAAAATTTGTTAGACAAGACTTTAGCTAAAATGTGTATTAATTCGCTTTATAGATGTAAATAAAGCTCTATTTTAAATTGAAGTTGTTTAGAATGTTTAGTAACTTTAAAGAAAAAATTAAAAAACCGGTCACGCACGGCGAAGGGTTCTGTAGTTGGGATGAATTTATCTCAAGAACAAACTTAACGTGACGATTCGCTGAATTCGTGCGAGTCGACTAACAAGCCAATAATTGAAACTTCTATGAATTGTTTATATTATTTTTAGGAAAAGATCTTAAATACAATAAACAATCTAACACTAATCCCAGGCTGATTCCCGGCCACCGTAGGCGCGGGCTTGCGGACGGCGAGTAATGGGTAGCTCGCTGTCCGGTAAGGACCAAGCCCGGGTCGACGGCGCGTTGTGTTCCACGCGCGCCTCAAAGAGATGTCAGAACCAAAGGGTGGGGTCCGCAAGGGCCGATGCCTGCCAGGGGTGCGGGTTGTTCGAAAGAGATACCGCGGCCCCTGGCACACAGGCAACTGAGGGAACACGGGTGGGTTTTAGTCAGTAAAAGTCTGACACGAAGAGCGGGAGAAGTTATTTGATGATTTCCCACCCAAAAAAAAAAAAAATACTAAGAATAGCTATACAGGAAAAGTTTTTATTCAGTGCGCAAACTGTAACCATGAATTCAGCATATCATTCTGGACCCCGCGCAGAAATTTTTCGTCGGTTTATACAAAAAAAAAATCAGCTGTTTCATAGAAAAGTACGGTTAAAATGTACGGAACAGCTGATTTTTTTTTGTATAACCGACGAAAAATTTCTGGGCTACAATGATATGCTGAATTCATGGTTACAGTTTGCGCACTGAATAAAAACTTTTCCGGTATAAAGGAAAAAAGGGAAGAGCTCATTGGGTATTAAAAAAATTGTCCGCATCGTTGTAAGTGGGAAAAGTAATGTCTGATGTATTGAAAAAATGTTCTCAGGTATATCGATATACGGCACGATCAAATCACCACTGCATTTTGTCAGCATTTTCCTTTATTTTTGCTTAGGTTTTGATTTATTTGCGAGTATCTAAATATGTATGTCGCATAAATTGACGTATTTTTTTTTGCGTTGATTTAGAAATAGAAGCTTAATTTTTTTAGAGCTGTACGGCGCCTTACGTAATCAATATTAATTTTAATCTGATATCCCATATCTAAAAAATATCTCATATCTAAAAATTATATCTGATATCTAAAAAAGGATCTGGACAGGCAGACAGACGGATAAACAACGAAGTTATTCTATAAGGGTTCTGTTTTTTTCCTTTAGAGGTACGGAACCACAAAAATAATTCAGCTAGTTTTATTTTAAATCAAGATTCATGAAATCATGACTAGTGCCTTTCATTCTTGTAAACAAGCCTTAGATTTCCATTTAGTTCCCGAACTGCATTTTGTTTTATTTCTACAGGAACTATGACGAAGTTTTGCAGTATTATATTAAATCTGAAAAATCGGAACTGGCGAAGTACAAGAACGAACCATACCGGGGCCGTGATGGGGAGCTAACAGTCGAGAATGTTCCATTCAAGTAAGTTACCAACTGTTATTAATTTCAACTATCCAAAGTTTCTAACTTAATTAAAACTAAGACTTGGGAGAGTTTGCATGTTACCATATGACAGAGTGTTTCGTTTTCAGGACTGGTCTCGTCGAGGCGTTCCTTAAAGCTGGTAGAGAAAAAGGTCACCCTACCGTCGACTACAATGCACCAGATCAACTTGGCTTCGGTTACACGCAAGCGACTCTTAATAAAGGCCACAGAATGAGCGCCGCTAAAGCATTCCTCCATCCTCACAAGAAAAGACGCAACCTGCACATCCTCACGGACGCCAGAGCCACCAAAGTGATCATAGATCCTCACTCTAAGAGAGCATACGCCGTACAATACGTAAAAGACGGAGTTAAGCGCAAAGTGCGTGGCCGCAGGGAAATTATTTTATCCGCCGGCCCAATAGCTTCACCCCAATTGCTCATGCTCTCAGGAATAGGTCCGGAGGAACATTTGAAATCGCTGGGAATCCCTGTTCTTGTGAATTTACAAGTTGGAAGGGTTCTTTACGATCACATCGCGTTCCCAGGAGTTATTTTCAGATTAAATACAACTAACGCCAGTTTGTTGGAGCCTAAAATCGCAACATTAAATAATCTTATACAGTGGTTACAGTACGGAGACGGACTGTTAACAACGACGGGTGGAGTTGAAGGCATTGGTTATATAAAGACATCGGTATCGCAGGATCCAGAGAATGTGCCAGACATTGAATTATTAAGCATGGGCGGGTCTCTCATTATAGATTCGGGAGGTGCGCTTAGGGAAAGCTGGAGACTTTCTAAAAACATATTTGACGATGCCTACTCACCTTTGTATGGCACAGACACATGGTCAGCTATCATCATGTTGACGCAACCGAAGTCGAAAGGTTACCTTGAACTTAAAGACGCAGATCCGTTTTCTCATCCAAAAATGTACGGTAACTACTTTACTGATTCACAAGACATGGCAGCGATCTTAGAAGCTATCAAACATGTAATTAAACTAGCGAATTCGGCAGCATTCGATAAATATAATCCTAAACTATACTTACCCGACTACCCTGCATGTAGGCATTTTGTTCCCGGCTCCGACTCATACTGGGAGTGCGCCATTAGGACGATGGTGATTACGTTACATCATCAAATTGCAACATGTAGAATGGGTCCTCATTCTGATACTTACGCTGTAGTGGATCCTGAGTTGCGGGTGTATGGCGTGGAGGGACTGAGAGTGGTGGACACCAGCGTTATTCCGCGCCCGACATGTGCACACACCAATGCGCCCGCGATCATGATTGGAGAAAAGGCTGCCGATATGATAAAGAAAACCTGGATAAATGTGGTCTCATATCAGTGATATATGTAGTTAAGTTAAATTATAAATAATAATAATTGTACTGATTGTTTAAGATTGTGCCTAATAGATAAGTGGAATTTCTAAATTGTGTTATTTTATTTATTTGCGTAGGTAGGTAAACGCCCTGTTAGAGTACCAAATTGCTGCAGAACAAGTATTTTTAAGTGAAGTCTCGATAGTTTTTTATTGTTCCGATGTATTATAGGTACTGTATTTGGAATCGATTTGAATTACGATAGGTTCAAAAATAGGAGAGTCGTCGACCGACTCCTGGTTCAAGCAGCTTTTCGTACAAAGTTAGAAACCACAAGAAGTACAGCACGGATATTCTATAATTACTTGTTGAGTTCGTATACGTGTCTGGTTAGATTCAATTCAAACTAGGAAGAATATGTGGAGAACGAACTTGCCACAAGTTCGTTTTAAGGCGACGCTCCACAGCAGACCACGGCTAAGTAACGCACGTGCACCAACTTAGCTTCGTTTTGTACGAATAAATAGGCGAGATCGTGCACTGCAATCAATGTAAAAATGTACAGGACCTACGAGATTATACACACACGTTAATAATGCATGTTACAAATTCCGACCTCACAAAGCTAATAAGCGGCACTCAGGTGCAGTGATGAATGTCAACAATTAAACGATCACAGCTACACAAAAACACATTTTGGCTGAATAACAAAATCAGCGAGCATCGTTTGATTTCATTATATTAATAGGCGGCGTGCGCGGGAAAGGGTTTTACGCCCCGTCATGTTTCCCCAAATAATAAAATTAATGGTTCTTCTATACAGAGATCCATTAAGGTGGGTATTCAGTGTTTGCGTTAATATTACCTTTGGGAAAAGGAAAAGATTGATTTTATAGTGTTGTAAGAGTTGCTGGTTGAGAAGTGTCACCGTCTGCGACGTTGATAGGTAAGTATTAATGGAAAGGCATGTACCTATGCGAGCAAGAAATAAACATTTATGTACGACGCAGGCAAAAGGTATTAAATGTTGCAGCGTTCGTTAACACCGTTTGAATGAATACATCCTCTGACGAGCACTACATTTATAAATAAGTATTTATTCTGTTCTGTACACAGGTACCCTAAGCTAGTAATGTTGTAATCGGTCGTCAGTTGACATAAGTGTAGATACACTTTGAAATCAAAGCTTACACGTGTCTTCTACCGTCAAACACGAAGTTTTATAAGTGTGGAAAGAATCCACATAAAAGTGGGGAAAACTTGGCACAGAGAACATTGCGTTGGCGCTAACAAGACCAACAGTATTCGAAGCAAGAATACTAAGCAGCTGTTAACACTGTTCTAGGTGTTTGTCGTTTATATACGAACATCGGAAATATATATAAACGTCGTAGCTAAATAATAACTACATAATTATTGTAACTTGCCGCGGTTGCTTCGTTGATTCATAACATATCGAGACCTCTGTGTGCACGGTTCCGGCTGTCATTTGCAGATCTTTAGCAGTCGTTGCGAATAGTCAGACAGTCAGTCAGATACGGTGTTACCCATTACTAGGTTAACGAGGTCAGATAGGCAGTCGCTCCATGTAAAATACTGGCATTCCTTTAGACCGGAATTCGACCTTAACATAGTTGGAATAGGGCTAGGCAGATTTTTGTAGCTCATTACGAACTATCAAAAGTTTTACAGGTGCTACCAGTCCTATTCGCGGTGCCTATTCGCGGTGATACAAATTTTGAATTCTAGGCTGTGATTGGTGAGTTACCTTGAATGCGATTGGTGCAATCAACGCGTGATTTTTTTCTTTATCCAATGACATTCAAAAGTGAAAAACGGAAAAAATGCATGTTCGCGGTGTTGTAATATAAGCGACGATATTTGTGATGCATAGGGATCTCGTTGCAGACTAGCAGAGATCTGTTGGTCAATTATATGCGGTAGGCGTAAGACTTAAAAGATATCTATAACCAAACCTTTCAGCGATCGGAAACTAATTAATTGAAGAAGCTATGTAGGAGTACTATAAATGTCAAGTAAAGTGATATTTCAGACAGAACGCCTATTGTTCTTTGCTTACTATTTTTTAGAAATTCTATTAACATAAAATCCTTTCTAGAACGAAGGAATTCCCACTTTAATCATTATTAAGATCGTAAATACCTGAATAAATTAAAACAAAGGGTTGTTGGTTTCTTTAACAGCAGAATTTAATAAAAAAAAGTTCCCTAGTTTGTACTTTACCGTCTTTATTATAAAAATAAATACAGGGTACGAGCATCATGCAATTTGCAAGAAATGACGTGTTTAAAGGTATATTGTTGGATTCTTATGGAACTATTTTTATCAGGATTGCACAACATATGCATGCAGATCAAGCTCCTCGTTTTCACAATGGAAAGGATTTTTAACCGACGAAAAAACGGAGGTTCTCAAGTCGACGCGTATTGTTTTTTTTTATGTATGACCACGCATACCTTTTTACAGAGTAGTCCGATTTTAATAATTATTTTTTATTGGATAGGGTAGGTATATATATACCCCGAAATTGGTCTCATATAAATTTGGAAAAAAAAACCAACCCTAAGGGTAGGAAAACACTTGAATGATTGATTGTTCACTCACAGATTTTAATGCTGAGTTGTGTCTTACAAAAAGTAATCAAAAATTAAGCCTGTAGTGATTAGTAGATTATAGCCACAAATATTACAAAATAAAAACTTTTTAACAAAAAAAATTAACCACCAAAAAAACTGAAAAGCAAAAAATGATAAACCTTTTTTGTTTATTTATTTATTTAAATAACATGGGAGACTTACAGCTAAAGCAAATAGATCAAGGACAGTATATTAGTCAGAAAGCCAATTACAGGTCTCCACTTATAAAATACTGATTAAGAAAAAGTTAATTCTACACTTTCACTGTAGTTCACTACAGTAAACTAGTGTGAATGTCCGTAGAATTAACTTTGTAGTATGTATACTACAGGATAATTACTATGTTGCTCGCTCTGCATAACAACTATCATAACATTAATAACATATCAAAATCAACTACAAGAAAAAGTTACGGCTTGTAATCTCACGGCGGTTAAGTAAAGGTAATATGTGAAATTTTTTACACAGGTTATGGTAGTTTTCCAAACGATACGGTATTTTTTGATGATAACATATGTACCTTATGAACCTTTTTTGGATGCTCTCAATGCGGTTAATATATTTGCAGTAACATGGGT
Source organism: Antitype chi (assembly GCA_947359405.1). NCBI lineage: Eukaryota > Metazoa > Arthropoda > Insecta > Lepidoptera > Noctuidae > Antitype > Antitype chi. The sequence goes on from OX375816.1 coordinate 11,406,127, forward strand.
TCCATATTTCAGACGCGTATTCCAAGTGGCTTCTAACAAAAGTACAGTATAGAATTTTTAAAGTTTTGGCTTGATTGAAGCACTTGGATAACCGCAAACCTAACCTAATAACTAAGTCGGAAGTCGGTGACTTTGGATTTGTATTTATGTTTATGTCACCACCCTCCGAACTTAGTTATTAAGGTTAAACAAAAAAGATTTATTATTTTTTGCTTTTCAGTTTTTTTGGCGGTTTAATTTTTTTGTAAAAAAAAATTTTATGTCTTGGATTTGCAAAGACTTATTATTACTAAATGAGTAGGAAAATACCTACTACTAGATAGGTAGTAGGCTCTTTGAACGCGTATTTTTCGGCCTTACATAATTTATTTGCGCAGCTCTACGCTTCAGTGGGTGGCCACTAGATCCAGATTACTTTTCAACTTAAGATAATAAACGGATCGTATCGAGTTTTGTTTTTAGAACCCACAATTTTCTTTGTAGGGTCAAGACGGTGGGGGCTTTTTATCAATAACTTATCATTTCGCTGTATTTCCTGAAGGGTTAGACAGAGGTGCACACATAGTACTCATACAACCATATTTTGCCAGTTATGCTTAAGTCCCATGTAATAGGGTGCGGCCTATTGCCATCTACCAGTTATAGACCACGGGTTGCTGCTGAGAAATTCCAGATCCCAGTAACATGCCCGACCGAGGAATCGAACCTAAGACCTTTATGACTACTACTCTACTAGAGCAATGAAGCAATTAATAATAATATGATCGCGTATTATCCACACATGTGCATAAAATACAAGAACATGAGCTGCACGGATACGTATATGAATTAAGTATAATAAATTGCATGAAACAACGCAGTATAGAACATGAATATTCAAAGCCGGCCTCTCAAATCGGATTTCAGTTATGCGTGACTCTAAACTGTTAGCAAATCGGCGATTTCCCGAGATTGATAACAATAAACTGAGCTGTAAAGGCGAAGGCATCAAATTTAGTGACGATCAAATTAACTTAGGCAAACAAAGGATTTTTTTTTTGAGTTTGAGGAATCATCAAATAGCTTCTCCTTGCTCTGGCCCAGAGCGGGAGGGCGTGTCAGAGTTTTACTGACTAAAACCCACCCATGTTCCTTCAGTTGCCTGTATGCCAGGGGCCACGGTATATCTTTCGAACAACCCGCACCCCTGGCAGGCATCGACCCCACCAGTTGGTGCTGACATCTCTTTAAGGCGCACGTGGAACACAATGCGCCGTCGACCCGGGCTTGGTCCTTACCGGACAGCAAGCTACCCAATACTCACCATCCGCATGCCCGCGCCTACGGTGGCCAGGAATCAGCCTGGGATTCCCGACGCCCAGGGCGTCTCCTGCGTAAATGAAGGATTAAAGACGATCTTTCAAAAGAATTGAGGCATTTTTTCAGTTCATGAATTTTAAGTCTTCATATATACATTAATTTGTAGCCGTCAATGTTCCGCAAAAATAAAACATAGTTTGTACATACTACTTACCTGTATATACAGGGTTAAATTAAATTGGCTAAAATTACTTTACCCACGTGTTGGGGATATCGAAAAGTAATAAAAACAAAAAAAAACACATAATTCCAACTTCGTTCAAAACTTTAAATGCCACTGTCATACGTACATTAAGGCAACCAAACGACTGTTGTATTATGGTTTTTGGAAATTCGTAGTTACAAAAACAGCTGCGCGATCTACGCGCGCCCGCGCTGTTTTTTTTTTCGTTTATTTAGTTTTCGATATCGATTCCTACCTACCCTGTAAATTGTTTATCTAAATTGTTAGTCATAAATCTGCCTGTATGTAGGGTTAAATTCAATAGCTAAGTGGCCCGAAAGTGATCCAAAACCATTGTAGTATCTCAAACATCGTCATAACAGTTAACTTACTAGCTGGGCTGCTGATGTTTAACCCCGATAGGCTACTGTATTCGATTTCAGACGATACCCACATTTATCATGTTTTGGCTAGGTCACATCAACCTAAATAGATTGAACTATCAATTAGCCTATACCTAAAAAACTTGTGTGGGTTTATGAAACCACCGTAAAAGTGAAACTTTTTTTCACATTATAGACATTTAACTAAAAACTACACGGTCAGCTGATGCGAACTATAGGCGCTGCCATATTGGCCTCGGCTGCTCTGACGAGCGCCTTTCACTTTATCCCTACTCCGCGGCCGACCGTCACGCGACACGTCACGCGACATGCAACACACAGACGAAAAAGTTTGAGACGATGTAATAAAAGTTTCACTTTAACTAGTTTTAAATAAACTTTAACATAACATCACGCCTTTTTTCCCCGAACGGTTGAGCAGAGGTGTACCGATAGTACATTGCGCCACGTAAGTTTTTTTTATGTCCCATGTGTTAGGAGACGAGTCTAGTGCCATCAACCGGGCTCCGGGCTGCTACTGGAGAAATTCCCTACCTGGGAATCGAACCCAGGACCTCATGCTCAGCAGTAGCGACCGCTCAACTAATGACGAACAGCATTTTAAATAGAGGAATCATTCAATACATAGAATCATAGCAAGTAAATTAAGGAAACCCTTCGTTACAAGAGAAATGCAGTAAGTTTATTATTTTATTAAAGAATACAATCTTTAAAGAAAACTGAGAATAGTCTCTTATTTGTGTGAAAGAGCTGCCATTAGCACGGTCTCACAGTCGCATAATTACTGGCACGGCACTTTTCAACATCACTGCAAATTGTACATTATTTTGCTACATTTTCACTGCAAACAAACCAAATTTCTTATTATATAAAATAACTGCGGGATAATTACCGCAGCTTTAGGGTTTAATCGGCAAGTTTTATCATTTATCAAGCGATAATTATACTAGTTTAACTGTTCTTGATGTTTATCACCGCTGTATAACACGAAATCAGTTTCTCACATTGTTTGTGAATAAATTAATAATGGTTGGAAAATTAAGCTTACATCAACGTTTTAAAAAAACGTTAGAATAGTTAGGCATTTTTACACATTGAAGTAACGCACAAAGCTTGCTTAGGTGTAGCACTGGATAAGAAAAGTGAAACCTTGTTTTTTGATTGGTTTATGACAACTAAACTGTAAAATCAAATGAGACTACTGGCGTCGCACGATTCCATTCATCAGATTAAGCTACGCTTGCTGGGGTTGATCCGTAGATGGGTGACCAACTTTATAAAGCGAGACTGCCTCGGAAAACACGTTAAGCCTTTGACAGTCGTTACGGATAGTCAGAAGGCCAAGTCTGAAAACCAGTCTTACGTTACTACTACTACTTAAGAATATCGTGTTACCCAGAAACTGGGTTTACGACGTCAGATGAGCAGTCGCTTCACGTAAAAAACTGGTATTTCCGGTAAGAATGGAAGCTGACCCCAACATAATTGGGAAACAACTAGGCAGATGATAAGTATCTGCATTTTGTACAAGAGATGACGAGCCGGAGATGAGATAACTATAGAGTAATATCAAACCCAATCACCAGCAAGATTTGGTTTCACAATAACCGTCACAATAAAAAATAACGAGCAAAATAATGATGATGAGGATAATGGCTGCAAAAATGGTACTTTTCTAGAGAAGATTCGCTCCGCATAAAAGCAAAACGTAGTCAAACACTATAACTTAATGATAATTACGACTCTGTAAATAAATGGCTGCTATAAACCAGTTAGAAGTAACGAAGATGATCATCTGACATTGGTAAGTAGGTATAACATGTGAAGCTATACACAGAGCGGCAGGGATATCGACGCTCAAACTGGAACCACGATTTCAGCACATAGTCCTAGATCCAAGCCCAAAATATGTTCAAATTTCAATAATCAAAAAAACTTACGTGTCATAGAAAAGTGCAATACCGGTAAACCGGGCTTACTTTAATCAATATTGAACTTTGAAGGTTCATATTTCTTAAATTTGTGGTTTTAAAAAAATACAATAAAAATCCTATACCTAATCGGTTTTTTACCAACAAATATTGCCAACAGTAAAAATAATTAAACATTTTTATTATAATTGTTAGTGAATTCCCAGCGTGTCCACAGAAAAGGATTTGACAGTTTCTCAGTGTTGCTAGCCTAGAAAAAAACTACCATGTTGGGTTTCGTTTTATGCAATTAGTGATTTTATATGAAATGGAAGTTTTGATCAGTCATCCCGCGAATCAAAGTAACCCCGGTTTACGGTACCTACGCGGTTAAAATGTATGGGCAGAGCAAACAATTTTTTAAATAATAATCAGGTAGTGCGTCGATGTCCCTGACACCCTGTAGTACCCTCGTGGTACTACAGGGTTACTACATATATTCTCTAAATTATTTTTAAGTATAGCTTGAATACTTAGGCATTTACAGGATAAGTCTAAAGCAGTGTAAATATTAAGATATATCTTCTGATGATCCGTATCTACAGTAAATTAACAGTATAGAGGCCAACGCAATATGCAATAACAAAATAGCATGTAGTGTCAAATATGTAAAGACTGACCTACCGAATATTATAAACTTTATTTAAAGAACTATGAGCGGAGAAATAAAGACAATGCATTCCGGTTTTCAAAAGGAACGAGACTTAAAGTAACAATAAGAAACACTTCTGCGTTACCATGGCAGCCTCAAGGAAAGTGTGAAAAACCAGGAAGATGTACAAAACAACAACGACGAACATTAAATATATACATAATTATACATATTCTACACAATATTCTACATAATTATATTTTTCTTCTATTAACAGATGCTGCTCTTGTTAGTATAGCTTCTTCCACCATAAAAACACCCATATTCTATCTGAAAAACAAAAATCTACGAAAAGTAGAAGTCGAATCCCATTTCGCACAATCGCACATAGCTAGTCGAACCGTCGACAGTGCAGGTTCCGATGCCAATTCATTGCCTGTCTATTGCGGCTGTCACTACCCAAGAATAGACGATGAAATTACCGACTTTAACACGGGCGGATAAAGTTGGTAATTTTACTTACGACTAACGTGGTTTCAATTAGTGTTCCTACTAATTTTATTGTTACCGCATTCTTGATAACATCATGAACGTGTTAATTAAATGGGACGAAGTATTTGTTTCGAATGCTTAACTGCCGAGAAATTGTGTATAAGTTATAAATATATAACGTAACAACGCATTTTTTTTTCATAAACGGCTACTTGAATCATGCCATAACAAAATAATGAAAACAAATAAAACTTGTGAACATGATATGTTAGTCATTAATTGCAGCATCAAAGCGATTATACCCAAGATAACACACGATCCAGATTTGTAAAATACTGTCATTAAACAAAATAACCAAGCGTTTCCTCTTAGTTTTATTTTTTATTTTTTATGGCAGTATTTTCAAAAGCATTTACTTAACCACCAATCTTTTATAAAATCTACTGAATCTACTGAAAATGCTAGTCTAGTCCATAAAAGTTAAAGTTTGTCCATGATTGGATTGTTTGTAAGTACAATTCGTTTGGCACTTGTAGTATTTGCGGCGGGAGCGAATCGAGATCGAATCGAGAGAACGTGGGTAAATAAGGGCAGTTCAATGAATGGGCGGCAAGCGCAGTCGCCTACGCTCCGCCGAGCGCGCGAACGTTGATACCGGACCGCCGTGCACCCTCAACAAGTGGGGCATTAAAGCTTGCAACTCTCGAACGACTAAATAAAATACAATTAAGAAGCTCTATAATCGAATAAAAAAATATAATAGTGTTCCAAATAAATTAAAAAAATATTTCAAAGTGCTATAAGTGAGAAAGTTTGTGATTTCATAAAAACGTTATCGTAAGCGAATTTTTGGCGCAGCGTTAAATTTGGCAGCCGTTGCATAAATTATTCTAAGTTAAGCCTTAAAGCTGACTGCTGGTGATTATTTTTTTTATTTAAGTCGGTTAAATCAAAGTGTAATATTATACGTAAATATATTATTTACGTCAAATAGAACTCTAAATCCTATTTATTAAAAAAAAATACTTACTTGAAATACAAAATTAGTTTTCATTTATTTCTTTCGCTTAATTTACTGTTATGAATGTAGGGTAGTTAGTTCTTGTGCCTTGTTATGTTTTTTATACCGCTTACAGAATGAAGATAAAACATTTTTTGGTGTTAATTCATATTTAATCCGATGGAAAATTTAAGCAAAAACCTATTTCAAACATAACTATTAATTATTAATTCCTAGAAACTTTAATATCTAATCGAGCGCGAAAACCGCAAATAGTTTATACGGGTCGCGAGAGTGGCACAAAAAGCCCGTTATAAATGTTTTAAAGTGCCAACTACAAATTAATCCCAACTCGCAGGAGTGCTTTAACTGAAAATTCTCCATATTGATCAACTACAGCATTTATTTAATGCCTGCTCCACAAGTTTCTCCGTGATGCAACTATATTTTTGTAGGTGAAACGTTAAATTTCCAAGATCAATTCAGTTAAGTGCTCAACACATATCGCAAAGTTTTTCAAATAATAAAACAAAATTCTCTTTGCAGCAAGTAAAATAATGTAACTGAAGCTTGACGCAATATTTACGGCTATATTTTTAACGTTACAAAATTATTTATAATTTTGTAACGCGAATTATGTTAAGTGCTCAGTTCTAAGAACCGAAAGACAAAACCACACTATAGATGGGTATCTAATCAAGCTTGGCAGACGAAGTATCTTAACTTAAATAAATTAGCAATTAGTGACTGATCATTTTCTTTCAAATTAATATAAATTTACCGAAAACATTTTGGAATAAAGCGTAATGAGGGTAATTTATTAAAGAAGGTACATAATAGCCGTTCAGGAAGCGTTGGCCACCGGAAGGGGAAGGGGGAACAAAAGAGCGGTCATCCGCACACCACCATCCGCTTACTAACGAAGCGGGAGCTACCAAAGACAAAAAAAAAGCCTTCGCTACTGCAATTACTACTGAACACCGATAGCCTGAAAACTTTATTTTTTGCTAATTTTAGTCCAAACTTTACTTCTACCATTTATTCCAACTCTTACGATCTAAAAATAACATTAAAACGGTTTCAATTCCAATTTATTTTTTCGTTACCTTTTTCATCTAAGTGGGAAACTCTGCGAAGACGAAATTAAACACTTCCAAAATTGTATTATTTTCTGCTCAGTAGACAGGTACTTAGGTAAATAAATTTGTTGAGATATTATTTTTATATTTTTCCTCTGTTCTGAATAGTACCTGTCTGACTAACTTAAAATACATGGGGCAGACGGGCTGCACGCTACTTTCTAAAATACAAGGGTGGCAAACTGTAATTCAGTTTAAGTTGGCCGTGCTGTGTCTATACACATATATTGAAGTTGCCTGTCAAGGTTGAACTGACGTCGTACGTGGCGCCATTACCACGTAGCTCGTGAAATACGACATAAATGTACGAGTTACGACTCAGGTCGTTTCTTCTGCCCATATAATACGCCCTAGTCGCGATAAATTGAAATTGGCACGTTTATCATCACCCCCTCTGTGATTGTATTTTTTATTGTATCATCATCCTACACATAGCTGATTACAGCTGGCTCGGAATGGGCGACGTTTCGCGCTCACAATTATTGTGGGCATTCACTTATCGTGTCTCCTTTGACTTGATACTGATTAAAGAAATGGCCTGTGGCATTTTATATTAAGTGGGACACACATTAACGAGAGTTCCACAGTTACTAGTCAACACAGCTTTAAAAAGATTCTGACATGAAATCTTTTAGAATCCATTTTCACAAGATGTGTCATTTAATTTAACGTAGGCCTACTGAATTTCTGACTTAATACCAAAGATAGTTGGAGCGTATAATGTAATCAAATACGTCACTAATCTCCAATTAATTTTCCAACCGCACACTGGTACACGTACACACAGTAGCTTTACGATGACATAGATAACATTTGATCTATTATGCTACCCGAAAGTTGATTTGCATAGGACGTCCACCCTTTACCCCGAATTATCTAATATTGAAATAAATGAACCCATAATGAACATCACATAAACATGATTTATGGCCTCATGTGCGTGACAAACTGGGAATCAACTGCACCAATTATTTTTATGTAAGTTTTTGTAGTCTTCCTTATGACCTGTTTTCTATCAAAACGTCAAGTTTAATGGCCGGGTAGCTTGTTTATCACGCTACTTTATCATTTAAGTACGATTTGCGCACATGTGTTTAGTGAAAATTGTTTTCTATCGATAAAAGCTACATCAACAATGGCCGTATTAGTAAGGTCATGAACTTCTAATCTGAAGTCTTCAGATAATATTGATGTTCTCTAGGGTTTAATATGAGCCTGTGATTTCGGAGGATCGAACGTTTATATAATGTTGATGAAGCGTTGAGAACATGATCCCGATTGTGTGGTTAAACAAAGCTTACCGAAGACATTGTTTCCTCCCATATTATAGATCCGATCGCCGATCCCAAACCTCTGGCGTCCGGTGGCGAGCCTTGCCTTACAAATCAAGTAGTTAGTGAACCAGCTTAGCACGAATTATAATTTGTTCCTCCAAACTACTCGTTATTACAACACTGTTTTTTTAAAATGCCATGGTTGAGAACAGTAACATTATTATGTAAATTAATTTAATTGGCTCTATTAGCTGTTCTTATTAGTAAGTAGTAGTTAAGCTGTTTTTTTTGAGGTTGGGAAATCATCTAATAACTTCTCCCGCTCTGGGTGGAGCAGAAGGGCGTGTGAGACTTTTACTTAATAAAACCCACCCGTGTTCCCTCAGTTGCCTGTGTGCCAGGAGTCACGGTATCTCTTTCGAACAACCCGCAACCCTGGAAGTAGTAAAAGCTCAATTACTGAAAAACATAGGTACCTACTTATGTTCAATAAAATGTCCAGTGGACTGTACTAACAATTGTACCGAGGAGATATCTTTAAATCGGGACCTCGTTACCTGTGAGCATCAACCGTATATGACCAATTATAAACCGATACGTTATATTTTGGTATTTATTCTTATTGCTACGTAGCAGACTGGTGGCCCAAGGCAAAGTTTTATTAGCTTTCAGTAGCTCCACAGACTAAATTCTGGTAGTTGCCATCCGGTCGGTCGCCATGTTTCCCAGTTGTGTTTTGTTCCACAGTTTGCATTATGTTTTACGATATTCTGTGTGAACCGCAAACTCAAGTTTCAACTCCTCGGTGCACCATTCATATTAAAAATAATTTGATAAAGTTAATTCAATGCAGTGCAGCGGTAGCGGTATTTAAACACGTTGGAGTTCACAATGAATCTGCTTAATGAATGATATTGTTTTGAAACACGATATTAATTTGAAAATGGTTTTATTTCAGAGCTTGTGCATACACATTGTTCAGCAACAAACGGTAACACGTGTCAGTGTGTTATGGCAGCTTTCGAAGTCACAACAGTACCTACTAACGAAGGGGCTTAAAGATTGCCGACTACATAGAACGTGACTCTGAAAACATTTCCGGACAGTGCCGGCAAATTTGTTATCAGTGAATTCTTACTTCTATGAAAAAGCTAATGATGTCAACTTGATTTTTACACCAAAATGGCTTTAGGGTAAAACTTTCAGAACTACTTAATGACTCAAAATCTTATCCTTGACTAGTTTCAAACAAATAATCTTCGGAACAAGCGAAGTTAGAAGTAGGTTAACGTTTGTTCCGAATTTCTTGCCTAACATTATTTCCGAAGGAGAAAGAAAAGGCTTGAGAACGTCATAAAAATGGTTTATTAACATTATCACGCCACCGACGCAGGGCTCCTTTGTGTTCAGTAAGAAACTCATTTGCGACACATTTCGGTGCCTTATTCTTAACTCACAACCTATTGTACTTGTAAATTAAAATTAAGTTAATTTACTGCATTGTGGTTAGCTGAATAACTGAGCAGCTTTCTGTGGGTGTTGGTGCAAAGTGCGTACGTATAAATAGCTATATGTTAGTATGTGGGATTATTTACAACAAAGACGTGAGGAAGGAAAGTGTGTAGGTACTTGGTATATCTATACCTTGGTGATTCGGGATCCGCGCGGTTCGGATATGATTTATGCGGGAACCGCTGAACCCACCAACAACGATCATACATGCAGTAACAGGTAGACCTAGTTGTTGTAATATTACTAATACGGCTTGATCCTGTTACTATGAAACTATTTTTTTAAACATTCTCTTTGACCAACCAACCATTTCATTTGACAAATAATGAGTGGGAACCGATCACTTTTCCGATTTGTTTTTTTGTTCGAATTTCATTTTACCGAAAACTATAGACCGACGTCTTTTTTGTCATAGGTATTATTTTACCGAACTATATTTCGCCGATTTACAAAATAATTTTTTGATATTGGCCGAAGCCTCTTTTGAACTTTTTTCATTTGCAAGTGATTTATTTGCCGTATTTTCACCACACCGAAACAAAATTTTACGGATTATTATTTGGTCACAAATATATAGCCGGTTACTTGATAGCATTTTCAATATTAAATTAAAATAGTGTCATAAAAAGTCAAAAGTCAGTCGTTGTGCTACAAAATTTAGTGAGAAACGAATCGCTGCAAAACCGACTTCACGCAGTCTTGTCTGCCCTACCCCTAGAGTGTAATTTAAGCCCGCGTAGGTGCGTGGGGCCGCTCAAATCCCGCAGCGCCGGAGCCGTGCTATACTTGCTGCATGTTGCATGCCTGCTTGCATGTTGCATGCTGTATGCTTGATTGCATGCTGCACGCCTGCTTGCACGCTGCATGCCTGCTTGCATGCTGCATGCTTGAAGCAAGCATGAAACGAAAACATGAGATAAAAAAAGAGAATAGAGATGAATAGAGGTTCAAATAAAAATATGGTAATTACAACAGTGGTATGATGAATGTTCGGAAACATACTACTAAACCTCAAGGTCTAAGTACTTAACTTCGAACAAATGTTATTTCGGCTAAGTGTAACTTCGGTTAAAAGTTTTTCGACCAAATGAAACGTCGGAGTAACGAAAAACTGATACAGTGGCAGACGTGACTTCGATGAAGTAAAAAAAAACGAAACGATAATAGTTGAAAAGTTTTAGGTGAATTGAAATTCCGTCAAATATTTTTCGAACTTATGATAGGTAACCAACCATAATGAGGAGGTACCTACGTGCTTACCTACTTGATAAGCAAAGCTCTTTCCTAAAACATATTATTCAAATACATTCAAATCTGTTGGGTACAAAGGTATTTAAATGCATAAATCATTGATGCAGTGTAACCCAATTAAATAATTGTTACAACTTCCCAACAAGCTTACAAACAATTAAGTTCATTCAGAAATATTCACAAACTTCGGCTACTCCAAAACAAATAGGAACTCTATATTGAATATTAGCAGTGTAGTCTTAATTACTTAGTAGTTGTTATTTCCTTCATGGCAGGAACCGGCGCCGCATACATTTGCATAAAAACCACAGCTCGCGTTTTGTGGAAGGTGTTAAAACAACTTTTCTTTCATGCGCGAATCCATTGTTGTGTCCACCTTCGTGTTTTATTTAATGGATTACCTTATTCAATATTAATAAAATTTTCAAGACATTTACATAGTTACAATCGCCCAAAGCACTATATACTAATTCCAGTTTCAATTAAAACTTGTTTCGATTTCGCATGCGGTGAAAACAATGAAAAATTCAAACTTTTATTAGAAATACTTTCCCTACGCGCCAAAACGGTATCCATACCAACAGAAACAATATTTCGTTTAAGTTTCACCTTGAGACCAGCTTCGGTAGATTTTTTTCGGGAAATCTTTTTATGGCAATGTCCGAGGTTCGGAGGTTTAAGAAAACCTATCTCGTATACTTTTACGAGCTTACGTCAAACGATACGAAAGTAAAAATCAAGATTATCTATATGTAGAGTGTTTTATCTTTAACATTCCGACTTCATTCACGATTCTCTCAGTCATGCAATACCTACTCGTGAACGGACGCCGGAAATCTGAATACGTCAAATGTCATTGTTTCCTCGGCTCCAATTATTTAGCATATGTAATTAGTCCATACCATTAATCCTGCCGCCGTGCCAATTATAAATTAACGGAATTCCAAGAAATACCTGGAGTTATGTTAACGTCATAATCGGCTACGAAAAACAGGCATACGGTTTTCGTAGCACAGCGAATGGGCGCAAAAATTTATTGCTACGAAACTTTTAGATTAGTTTAAAAGCGAGTTTAATAAAGATAATAAGATTATTATTCTCACTTTTATCGTCTGACCATTGAGGTTGACACTTATCCTTTTGTTAAGGTTCCTTATTCTCATACATTGTGACTGTTGCTCTTGTCCATGACTAGAATATTTTTGCTGTTTGGGAGCAGGGCGTAACACATGACACACTAAAACAGCTACGCCGAGTTGTAAAAAGTCGGTTAAGTGAGTTGGGCTCTGCGGGTTTCGTACCTGTCCAAACTTTATTACGCGGAATTAAAGTACCGCTATAATTTTCCTGTAATCTTCGTGCTACTTTAGAATTTTCGCATAGAGGGTATTTTCGGACGTTTTATTTTTGCGATACATTTAACTTAAAATGTTTAGTTTCGTGTACCTTACAAACCCTTCTAGTGAATTTAAACAAACTTGGACGGATTATTATAACTTTATTTCGGCCTCGGTAGCTACGTGTTAGTGAATTGCCTCCTAGAAGTAATTAACCTCCAAACTTTCTGTATCAGAAGCTGGGTAATTACAAACCAGGCAATAAAACTTCACATCTTATAAATAAATAACCCAGTAAAATCTTATACACACAATAAATCTAAACCTCGCCAGGTTTATGAAGAAATTCTTAGAATTCACGTTACATTTATAAATAAACTTGTGACTCAGAATGGAATATTAGAGCATTGAGTTACTCATACGCCCTTTTATAGCTTTTAATGAAATTGTTTCACACGGCTTTTACTAACGAGAACACAACTCTCTACATTTAATGTTATCACATCACATTAGCATTGTCAACTTAATGTTTTACTCGAAGGGAGACTACTTCCCGGGGCGTTTTTACGGTAATGTAGATAAGACGGTAACTCGGGAATGGAGGAGGGGGGGGGGGCAAATAACACAGTTATCATGCCAGTACTCGCAAGTAGGTCCGTGAATTGTGCAGTGGGGACGCGTGAAGCTTTCAACGATGCTTTGTTCTCAGTTCAGAGGGGCTCTCCAACTTGTTAACATACATACTCGAAATAATATTTTAATAGACAATTTTATTGGGTAATGCTTAGAGCATTTTTCAAAGGCTTTGGTCCTTTCATCATCATCATCATCATCATTTCAGCCGAAAGACGTCCACTGCTGGACATAGGCCTCCCCGAAGCTCCACCACTTCGGCCGGTTCTGTGCTTCCCGCATCCAGCGGACTCCTGCGGCCCTCACAAGGTTATTTGGTCATTGGTCATTGGGTCCTTTATTTCGAACTTATTTCATGTATATTCCAATTAGAACTTTCGCCAAATAACATCATAAATTGCAACCAAGAATAAACTTTCGGTCGCAACACAATACAATACTGCGCTTACGACGCCATCTCAATTGTAAACTTTAACTCAGTCCCGTAACTAGCGTCAACTTTAGCCAACACTGTATGAATTTGCAGGTTTAAATTTATACATACACTTACACACCCAAATTCACAGAGTAGAGAGGCTTTACATTTTTTTATATTTCTTTTTCTGTTTCTGTAATTTAATTTAATTACTTTATTTTATTTTTGTACTGAAACGATAGCAACTATTAACGCTTATTTGTACGAATTTGTATAAATTTGTAAATTTCATGAATAGAGAGAGCCCTGGCACCCATAATACAAGTTTAATCTTAGCTTGGGTGCCGGAGGTAATAATCAGTGATTTAAGCAATTTTAAAAAACAATATCGTCATAGTACTAGCCTATCGCCTCTGTATAAATTTCAAATTTGGAAATAAAGTCTATTCTATTCTATTCTAATTCTCCCTTAAACCTGTGTTTACACAAAGGGAATATAGAGCGGTATCAAAGCATGGCGTTCGAAATGGAAAATTCTTGCGCGGCTTTACAAACGGCGGTACTTTTGAGCCAAACAAACGTAAAGCCGCACCAATATACCAAACAACCGTCAAACAAATGCGTCCTATCCTGCTCTGTAGACAAGATGACAATCTGATCCAAATTGGGCATTATCTGTTCCATAGTGATTGCGAAATAGTCACCTTGTTTGAAGAGGTAAGGAGATTATGAAAAAAAGTTACCATTATAGTAACTCAAAATATATACCTGAGAGAATATTTCAAATATGCAACACACGTTCCTGCAATTATTTACACTCAAAAAATGCGAAATCGTGAAAGTTCAATCTAGTTGCGCAATTGAAAAACATCAATTAAATCTTAAGCAAAATAAATATAGGTAACGAGTTTTCATTATCTTGCAACAAACTTATAACTCAAAATCTAAGTTAGTTAGATCTAAACGCATCATTTAACATACGTTGCACTACTATCAGTTTAATAAGACAAAATTTCATAAAATGTCCTGAGTCCTGCCTGAGCCTTAATTGCCATAAGCCCAAAGTAACTTTGTGCACTCAAATCCAAGTTAATTGTATCTAATCGCACCCTTAAACATACGTAGAACAATTATCAGTGGGCACATAGGAAAGGATCTAAAGCGATGACGTGCGTGTGCGGCGTGCGCCCTCACAAGTTTGGCAACGCCTCGCGCCGTGTCGGTCACGCGACCCTGTCAGTTCAATTTGGTAAATGACCGCTGTACAATGCTGTACACTAATATGGGAACTTTTATTATATACGACCTTGACACTCTCTTCCGTAAATATATGTGTGACGATATGATCATTTATTGCTTAGTTTTTTTTCTCGCCAATGTTTGTCTGACAGAGATTCTAATCCTACGATTTAAGTTCTAAATATAAAGTTTTTGTGAGATACATTCATATTTATTCATGTTAATTAAGTCTAAGTTCAAGTAGCGACCCCGTGGCATTGTCAAGTTCATATATAAGGTGTATTTCCAGTTGGAAACTACTCGGAAAATTCTGAAACATTAAGGAAAACCATATGAAATAGAATAATGACCGGTGACTACTAATCAACAGCATTGATTTGCAGTAACTTCCGTATTAACATTCTATGTATTAATAGTTTATTAAAAAACTTTGTATGGGTACGTTAAAAGTAAACTAGTTTCGACCAATTTAATAAAATTAACACACTGAAACGAATCCTTTGGGAGCCGTCCGTAATGCAGGCCACGCCCGCGACCATTTGTTGAATTTATAACCATAATGTGGTCTACAGCGAAATAATGAGGCTTGTGTATTATGCTGTAATCGCTTGCTGGCGACGATTAGAACCCGACACGTTTTATCTACAATATTAAGCACGCAATTAGATACTATTATGACCTCATTCCTAAGTAGAATCAGTAATGATGCAAACCTTAGCAGTTTCAGGAAATATTTGTTTTTACCTCAGTGTTTCCTCCGTGTCATATTGATACATACTTTTACCAAAATTCCGCCATGATTGACACATTCCGCCATGATTGACACATTCCGCCATGATTGACACATTCCGCCATGATTGACACATTCCGCCATGATTGACACATTCCGCCATGATTGACACATTTCCGGTGTCGCATTACACACCTTTACTCTGGCGAACCTTTTTCGGGAAAATTGTATAAATCAACGAAGGGATTTGTTATCCTATGTGCCTACTGACGATCTAGCTTTTGACACAGATATGTACTCACCTACTATTGCATTTGGAAATAAACTTCAGTAGAAGTGCACAGGTAGGTTCATAGCAACATTTGAGTAAATAAATAAAATTAAACTGGATTTCTAAGAATGCAAACAAACACGAAGTTACCATTGAAAATATTTACTACATCACACAGCTGGTCAATTAATCAATTAAACGGAAGAACGTGGCAAAAAAGAACTGAAAATGATAGCTTTTATTTTCGCCATTTTTAGTAAATGAAGATTTATAATAGGACCGTCGGCTGAGGAATCAGTGAGGACACACTAAGACGTAGATTGATGTTTTCTTCGCTAAATGGCAATCCTGAAAGTAACGACCACGCATTTTTATTTCTGTATTATTTCGTAGTTTGACGGAACATCAATAATAACGTCACGGTCCGGAAAACGATGTTTGATCCAAATCCTGAGAAGAATACAATACAGAAAGATACATAATATATTGTTTTGTACGTAACAATAAATCCGATTAACGATTATTTTCTGACACAGCTTGTTCTAGCCGGGTTGGTCAACAAATTGTATTCAACGGTAAAGTTAGTTGGAATTTGTTCGACACGTTTGTTCTGTAGTAGAACTAAGTTGAACCATCCAACTTCCATGTAGTAACTAGAAACCTTTAGAAACAATCCTTATTTAATTTAACTTCACCTTTGTGCTCCTATACATGAGCGGCTCGTTGCTAACGGCAGAAGCAACTGCAACCGGTCAACATTTCTACGTCTGCCGCCGAAGAGTCGCCGCTCCTGTTTGTGAGCACTTTACCATCACAATCTTCTTCTTCTTCCTCCCCCTGTCCCTGGTTACTTGGGGTCAGTGCAACACGTTTGTTTCTACCATTCTATCCAGTCAACCAAACTCACTCAGTCACTCTATCATTTTCTTATTTTTCTTTTATATCATCCCTCAACCAATCAACCCGACTTTGGTCTACCTCTCCATCCATCAACATTTATATTAATCATTCTCTTAGTTACATACTTTTTAGCCCTTTTCATCACATTTAACATCAAAATATTGTTAATTAATTGCGTTGTTGTTTTCATCGTGAGCATTTTCATTCGGGTTCGGAAATGAAAATAGGTGGGCGATGTCAATCGCATGCGCTCGGATAGATGGGCAAAGATTGGCACTCATTTGACGGTTGAGCGTAGGTGGTGTCACTACCGGGACATTTATAGGAAGCATATGGCCTAGAATCTCACGAAAAAGAGAGTCTTGGATGGTACAAAATGGAATGAAACATAGATACAAAAACCTATCTAAGAGCACGATCAATAAAATTGTATTCCATTCATAAATTTAAAAACTGAAATAAGGTACAGACTTGTTGGTAAGTATAGTATAATATGAACTTATTGATCTTTAGGTAGTTATGCAACTAGGTAGGTAAGTACTCATAAATGGATAGAAGACTTATATAACTGTACTCGATTCCCGGTTTCTGCATTGACAACTTTGCGAAAAACGGTAAGTTATTTTTACGTCAGTGCGAACGTGGTTTCTGACGTACCAATAACGCGGGGCGATTTTTTGGGACTCTGAATCTTCAACGCACTGCTTAGCGCCTAGAATTGAAAATCGAGCAATGTGGTTTTCGACACGCTGGGATGCACTCTGTTGGGTAGACTCTGTTGGATAGACTCTGTCGGATAGACTCTGTTGGATAGACTCAATGCTCGGGTTAATACCGAGAGTTGAAAATCCAGTGCATGTCATAACGTCCGTGAGCACGTGGCCTAAGAAATTTTAAATTCCCCGGATACCTTGAAATAATAACCTTAAGTAATTGTAAAATAAAGTTTGACAAGTTCTTAATTTCAAATTCTCTACTCAGAAACCAGGTGTTATCCAATAGCAATCTAGACCTTTAGTGAATTTTTGCTTGTATGCATAAATTAACTTAAAAACACTGCTTGTATTGGCAGTTTTTCAACAATGTCTTACCATGTGTGTATAAGTATATTAGTGATGAAAGGCAATAAAGATTTTCCCTACTAAACACGCTAATACATAAATTAGCTAGGCAGCACATCAAATTAAACCCAGTGTAACTTGGACTAGGTAGACGGTTTCCGAGAACCAATTACGAGGTCGACTAAATTTGGGCAGAGTAAATAACTAAAGGTTGTTAATTTAATAGAACTAACGCAGGTTAATGCGAGGACAAAAGCTAGTATACCGTAAGGAAGAAGACAGTGAATAAGTACAAAATAATTAGGTAATTCAGGCACATAATTTAAAAAGTATACCTACATATTTTCCCGAAAAATACTTACATAAAATGTGGTTACGTATATTTCACCCACATTTTGGCAGTGATGTTTAAGTCCCATGTAATATGGGCAGCCTATTGCCATCAACCGGGCCCAAATCCAGACTCCAAGCACCGTAAAATACTTCATTGATACTACGCAAAGAACTGTTGGTACTTCGTTTGAATTACTTGATACCTACCTAAACTTAAGTTAGCAACTAAGCGGTAATCTGGCGACTTCTGTTGTCAATGTTGTGTTTACCTATTATTGGCATATATACTAGAATATAACCGTAAGGTTTAATATTTGTATGTATATATATGTGCTGTGGGTGAACCTTTAAGTAAATAAATAATCATTCTCACCTCTCGCGTCACCCGACACCCAGTTGTTAGATCCTCATTAGTTACTCCATGATTGTATATAACTGGCACACCGGACCAATTACGGAAAAATACCCTGAAACTACGTTCAGTACGACAAGCAACACTTTAACTGACAAGACAAAACAAATCGACCAACGACTTCGTTGCTTTTTACGCTGTAAAACAGTAAAAAAAATCCCTTCTAATTCTACACGGTCTAAAAAGTTTACGTAGACATTGTGGCCTCTGTTTCTGTACCTTCTGACTAGGGTTACCATCCGTCCGGATCTGACCGAACATATCCGGCTTTTTGGCTCTTCATCTGGACTTTGTACGGCCTTGCCAATTGTCTGGATTTTTCTTGAGGGGATTTTTAGAAAAAAAAAAAGTTTTTACTGAGTGCCGAAAAAAGTAAGATTAAAAAGTAAAATGTCGGGACTTTTTATACAAAAATGCGGCTTTTTGTCGGGACTTTTCAAATCTCGGAATGGTATCCCTACTGCTGACCAATGTTTACGACTCCTAAGTTTTTACTGTCTTCTTCAGAAACAACAGAAATACTGCGGACACAATTAACTCGCGTGTAAAGTTTTGTTGGAGCTTCTAGCTGTTTATTGTTCCCTTTTTCATGTAATTGACACTCACTTTGTATAGATACAAAGTTTACGAGGTTTTACTTTCATTTCTTTCTTTGGAGAACACTAAAACTCAAGTGCTTTTAATGTTAACGTGTGAGTATTAAGGGAATATGCGTAGACTGAATTATTGCCGAAAAGGTTCGGTATCTAGGTTACCTATGTTTTACCGATAAAAATGTTTGGTCGTTTTCTCCCGTCAGTTAATCGTAAAGTTATGATCAAGCTAAACAATGCTAATTGGTGTCAGACTAGATAATAGATACTATGCAACGACTATCAAATTAATTATGAATGTCAATTGCAAAAACTATCCTACAAACAAATGACTAATTAGCTTTTAATTGATGTGACACTCTGTTCTGGGCAAAGAGTGACCAGACTGCGTTATGTAATTTAATATTCAGGATTTAATAAGCTTCTCGATTGCTTCCCCATTCTGTTTCACAAGGGAGACATTATGAATGCGAATATTAGAACGGAATAAAAATCTCTCAGAACAGGGGTTGATAACATTTTAGCTTTCGGTACTAGAAGCGTTCAGCCTCTCGAGGTTTAACTACGAAACTGCGACGATGGTAAATAATTATTTACGGATTCTGGATGGCAACTAACCATATTCTATAGAAAACTTAGGTAGGTACTAAAAAGCATATCACTTAAAGCAGTTAAGGTACCTGCGGCATACGTGAAGCAATACTCGTACATTCACAGTCTACCTACGCCTTCCTAAAGTCGGTAGTGTTGCAAGCTCATAAATTAATCCGCACTATAATAACGACATGTAGTGTATATTCAACTTCCACCGTTTTACGACTCATAATTTCACTCAGTAAAATATGCGCTAAATTATTTAAAAAAATATTAGTGTGAAAAACACGTCGTACGTATGGAATGCCCATAAAAAGTTAATTAAAAATATGCGATTTATTGGCATTCCCTGCATTCGTTACGTCAACATGTCAATAATAATTAGAAAATATATTTTTTATGCTTATGTACCAACTGGTTTAATGTTTTATTTACGGTTGCCTAGGTAAACTGGATAAACTTTTCAAGCGTCGACTAATGAGACACGATTAAATTAATGTCGGTAATCCTTACAGTGCTGTAAACTTAAAGTATCGACCAAGTGAAGTGTTAATAAGAATCAATAAAATACCATGTTGTTGTGTGCGGTGTAAATAAGTGTGTGGTGAAACATTAGAGTCGTGCGTGGCAGTGTGTATATCTTAATGATGACCAGTTGATGTTCAGAGAACCCGCACGGTCTGCAAGATGGTGGCTAGAGGGAGAGGGCGCATGCTCTCCATCCTCTTCAGCGCGTTGTTGCTGGGAAGGGCTATTGCAGGTAAGAAACTCACAGTACTTTAGAATAAACTCAGGTCTCAATTTTTTGAAAATCACAAGTAGGTAGTCATATTGGTTTAATATTAATGTACGATGTTGTGATTCATTGACAAAATTTTATAAAGGAAATTCCCAAGTAAGTATATTTATACCTATAATATACTTTATGTATTTGCGCATTTAACAAAATCGATCCAAAGTGAACAGACATTATCAGTAGCTTCGGACTAGTAAAACTTATAAAATATTGACTTCCATGCGACACGAGAAAGAATATCTAAAGAGTCTCGTCGGGCTAAAAGCGAGTGAATCGTAAGCCAACTCGAAACTTGCATAAGCCCGGCTCCTGTATCGATGGACGGCGAACTGTCTATTTTAAATATTAGCATAAGAAGGCGATTTCAGCGAACGAAATTTAGCCTTCGACAAAGCCGATTCTATTATTCATTCAATTTATATTCGACAAGATTACAAAATTCTGTTCAATTCCTGGAGAATCATCACACCTTAAATATTATTATTCATTCTGGCCCTCTAATTATGCATATTAATGAAGCATTGTTGTACATCAAATTACTGCTACTGCTATTAACCGCTTTCCAATTTACGTGTAGGTATTTCCCGTTTAACGTGAATTATTTATTTGTAATGTAGAACATATTTTTTTGTAATTAAATATGTATGTGCGCAGATTAACCAACAAATATCGACGCGAACATTAATGAACACAAACTTCCTATAGACCTATGCTATACAATGTATAGATCAATTACTCTTAACTTTATTAAGAACAATCGAACAAACAAACAATGGGGAACACTCTTAATTTTCAAAGGCAATCACAACATCGGAACCCTCGCAGATATGTGGACTTAACTTGGTTAATACGTGACTCCATGGTAGTACTGTCATCTCCAAAATGGTCTACCTTTTTTTATTCTTTTCGAGTGGAAACCTTCAAAAGGCACCCGGGCTTTGGGGGTGTGGGATTTCTACCTCACTAAAACCACCCCGGTGGTCACCATCTACAAAAACACCATCAAAATCGGCGTCTAATCTATCTCTCAAAAGACCGAAGTCCCCTCTGTGCAACGCCTCTTAGGGCATATCTCTGGGGAGACTGTAATACACATAGCAAAATAAAAGTGATTTGACGAAAAGAACAAAACAATCGATTGAATTAAATAATGTTTATGAAATAAATAAAGCTAAGTTCCATTAATTATGTTCATCGATACTGTAACCGTTGCACGCAATTAGGAATTGTCGATATTCAGAAGTCTGTTTTGTATTTGACGTTCTTGTGCATTTGAGATATTGCTAATTGCTATATTTGATCGCAAACCGCACTGCTGTCAACTATAGCACATTCAGTCTATAATTTTCCCACCGCTGGGATATAGACCTCCCCTTGGTGAGAGGGAGTGGGCCGTAATACAACAGACAGGCCCAGTGCGGGTTGGTAGATGTCACATGTCTTGGAATTTTTGGTTCTTGGTAATGCCGGTTACCTCACGATGTTTTCCAGTACCGTTTTGATAACTGCAATAGTGATGAAATAATTTACAAAGTTAAGCGAATGTCTGTGTTTGAACCTACAACCTTCAACGTGGCCGTTACCAGTGGGCCACCACTGCTCCTAACCGCAAACCACCTGCCACCTACTGCCAAACATTGCCAAATTATAATTGGCAATATGCAAACTGCTTTCAAAAAACGATTAATAATCTCAAATCCGCTACGAATAAAATCTTTTCCTCTGACTGTACAGCTTCCAGACTAACGAAGCGTTAACACAAATAGTTAAAACACCGAAACAAAGTCGAATTAATTTTCTCTAATTAGACGCCGACGGTTAGCGAAAGTAGTAATCTGGAATCTTTTAGTTTATGTAACCGGAAAACCGGTGGAAATCACGAACAAACAGCAGCCGTGTGGAATGAATAGTATTAATTAGTTACACAGATAACATTAGCATTATTTTATCTTGTTTACTAATACATTGGATGCTGAACTTTATGGTAAAAGTTTTTAGTTAGTACCTAAACGAGAATATCCGAAATCACCATTAAGTTCGTATCAAGAACTGGGTTAGCCTTAGGCTATCTAGAAAATCAAGGAGCACCATCCATCAATTTGTGATCACTTATCCTTCTACCCACCGCCATTCACCTCAGCAGTCATTAGGAATGAAATATAAATAAAATATTCCGAAACACCATGTTAACCTAATCATTATTCACACACAAAAGGCCGTTTCACCCTTTTACCAAAAGTGTTAAAGGTAACCGAGAACAATAATACACTTAATAATAATACGAATCACTGAGTATTATCTCTCAAGGTTGTTGTAGAAACAAAACCGAACAACGGTCCGCACAATAAATTCTAGCTTATTTCTCGCCGGCATTGTTACTTACCAGATATATTTTGAGTCTCCTCAGAAATGAATCATTAAACAGTGTCGAGAAAGCCGGGGGTGCTGCGGACATAAATCAATCTAGAACTGACATGCGACATAAAATACTGCTAGGCTAACAAAACAGTAGGAATTAGCCGGTTTACTACACAGTTTTTGGCCCAAAATACACACGCAGGCTGTAAATGTTTTCCCCTTATAGCACTTCTCGGTTTTCAAGATTATATTTTATTTTCGCGACTTAACTCACTTGTGTGCTTCAAGAGTAGTTTGACA
This sequence comes from Antitype chi, assembly GCA_947359405.1. Taxonomy (NCBI): domain Eukaryota; kingdom Metazoa; phylum Arthropoda; class Insecta; order Lepidoptera; family Noctuidae; genus Antitype; species Antitype chi. The sequence continues at coordinate 11,429,255 of OX375816.1, forward strand.
CCGTGGATTTAAACCCAGTCAGGCGGCTATTACTTCGTCTAATTTATTTCTTCACCGCTGCTCTCAAAACTGTGAAAAATTTTAAAAACTAAAAAAAAACGCTTTAAAAACCAAACTAAAAAAGGAGGAAATAATTTAATTCAATTAAAAACCGTGGGGTGCTTTTTGAGGTATTTTTATAATCAATTAATATCAAGCACCCCACGCTTTTTAATTGAATTAAATTATTTTCTCCTTTTTTAGTTTGGTTTTTTATTTTCTATTTTTTAGTTCTGCTAATTACAAAAACGTGTTTTTTTTTTCATTTTTCTCAATTTTTTTTTTAAATTATTGCATTGTCATCGGTCCTCGATAAGTTTGCAAAGTTTCAATGAAATCTGACCGTTTAAAGTGGGTCAAAATAGCGTCCAAAGGAGTCGGTTACAAACAAACAAACATACAAGTGAAGCTAATATAAAGCGTGTAAAAACATCGTGATGAAACCTGCAGGACCTAGAACCAAAAATTCAAAACTATGTGACATCTATACCAACCCGCACAGGGTCCGCGTGATGGATTGCGGCCTACCCCGTCTCTAAAAGAGAGGAAGCCTGTCCCACCAGAGGGAACATGCAAGTTAGCAGTGGACACACTTGCAAATGCAAGTTGTAAACATCTGCATGTGACAGACATATGAAATAGAGTCACGTAGAAAAGAACAAGTACAACATCGAATAAGTTTTTAAAAGATTTGAAGGTTTCTCAAATTCAACATAATTATATCTCTCACTAAACTGCATAAGTATTTTCCACATAGTTTTATTCCATTCTAAGTAATTGGGTGTTAAATAGGTAGTTAAAATATGTGAATTACGTACCAGTGTGAACAATTACTTTTCCTTAATTCTATGGTAGAAGTCATTAAGTTCCCTTGGACGTATCGCGCGTAAACTGCGGCCTCGATCAGTTGCGGGCCCCATTAAGTGTGCTTAATTAACGTGTAAACTGATGAACTTTCTAATGGATTTTGTTTTTAAGCTCAATTAAGTGTACAAACTGAGCCTGAGTGATGAACGCCGACCGATAAGTTATGAATACTTAGGGAATTGTTGACACTTAGCTTTCTGAATACAAATTTGAACTTACAATATAATATTACCTAGGAACAGACGCCAGTACATCAAGTTACCCCAATCTGTCAAATTTCTTTGATAGATCTTCAACTTTATCACATAAGTATAAGGTTCATGTTCAATTGGGAAAATTTGACAGTTTGGGGTAACTTGATGTGCTGGCGTCTGTACAATAATTTTGGAATGATTAAGTTCGATTTTCATGTATTTTTACATGTTCATGTTTTGTTTTACAAATTGTTGTTTGATTTGTTGACATTTCACTCAGCTTTTTGAATACGAATGTGTAAAGTTATTATTTTTTATTGGATACTAGCATGGTATAGGTACAATCAGTTTTGACTGATTTAAGTATTTAACCTTTCATTCATTTAATCATTTGTTGTGTCCTTTGACAGGAATAGATAAATCTTCTCATCACCTATTATACTAGAAAAAGGACCCTATTAATAGCTACACATTAAAAAGTGCTATTATGTAAATAAAAATATTGAAAGACGCCAACTCCCCAAACTTTAAAGCTTTAACAGTACTTACCAGTACTTTGATAGCGTCAAGAGAAGAGGTTCTTCCATTACGAAACAGCTCCTAACTGCGCGAATACTTTCCTCAGCGCTGTTACAGCCAGGTGTATTTTTTCCTGTCCCTACGAAGAAAGTCAACATGAGACATGATGTTGACTCTCATCGTATAGACACACGTGTCTGAGTACTTTCTTATTGGCTCATATTACATAGAACTCTTATTTTAACAGCTTGCACTATCACCTCTATAATGCTTTAACTTTCCATACCACAAGTCAAAGTTTTGCCATAATTCTAATTTCGACACTAAAAACTTCAAGATTTGTATGATAAAATTGGGAGATTTACAGTGGTCCGGTCTTGGGTATCCCTCATGACACATGGACCCATAATTACGGGTCTAGCTAAACTTTTGGAAGTAGGTGAGCATGCGGTGGATAGCACACAAAGTGGGCAGTTGCAAACTCCAACTCAGTGGAAACCTTCCCATGATACATACATGTTTGTTAACGAAGCTTACAGAAATAGGTATAGGTAATGAAGGTCGGGGTTTCTTCTAAGCATTTATTTTATCGTTTGAGGGTAATCAGTCACGATATTGGGAGCTAACATATCATTACTCCTGCACGAAAGAAGGTTTGTGCTACCTAGTGTTTGTCGGTGAATCTAATACCTTTAAACGAGCAATTCTTATATATATGTATATTTATAATCTGAATCTCGGAAACGGCTCCAACGATTTTCATGAAATTTAGTATGCAAGGGGTTTCGGGGGCGATTAATCGATCTAGCTAGGTTTCATTTTTAAAAAACGTCAAACAACAAAAAAAAATCCAAGCCAAGCTCGGTCATCCAGATATTTATCGTTTATGTGAGACACACATGTTTCAAATGTATTTTTTCGGCGAAATAGATAAACGATAATGTCAAGTAAAACTATATACGTAAATATTATAACTAGTAAGAACCTAAATTATCTGTTGAAAAGTTTGATCTTTCCATTTAGGGAAAGAACACAAACTCGTTATTATAAAAATAAAAACAGAACATTGTAATGTAAACACTTTAAAATCCATCATTATCTTGATTCAAATGCAAGCATTCTCACGCAAGTTAAAAGAGAGTTTTCAAAAATATTGAATAGGTGCCGTCCAATATTATATTGGCAATATTATTAAAATCATATTCAAACCGATATACCTAAAGAATCTTATGCCCATAACATAATAATAGAGCAAAAACTAATTTTCTTTCCAATCTGCTTTATTCTCCTCTAATGTTAGTATTGCATGCTATTTTAACGTAAATATAAGTATACTTTTTATAATAATTGAAAACCAGAGCTTTTTCTCATCGAGCGATTTGGTATCAGCTATCACTTATCAAATTGACTGACATTCGATTAAACCCATCGTGGCTTATCCTGGGATGAGAATCTTAACAATTTAAGAGACTTTTAACAGCCACTTCCATCGTTAAAACTTTACGATGCAATTCTGTTTTCAAATTCTTTTCCTAATTAAAAAAAAAACCTCAACTAGGTCAGAAACAATATCAAAAGCTTTACTTTACCAAAATCACTCCTGTGATCTTGGAAATACCTTTGTCCACAATAACTAAAAGAATAAACATGATGAGTTGAGATGCATAACAAAGAAAACAAGGAAAAGAAATCGTATGAGCTACATAGTTTCTTTGGTAGCACTCGCTACGTAAACTCATTCGTTCGTAACATATAAGTTTGATGTGATACAGAAATAAGTTTGGCGCCGGAGAGATTCAAGATCCCATAAGAGCGCTTAAGGAAAGTGGCGTGCCCCTGTTTCACTCGGATATATTGGAGGGTTTCCTCGCACTACATCTACATAATGTTATTGTACCTCCTTACATATGGCGGATTTGTTAATCATATGTAGCAAGATAATATAGGCGTACAACTTTTGTCGGTACTACTTTGTCTAGCTGTGCAATAAAATGGGAAATCTATTGTGAGTGTCGTGGATTTGTCGCGAGTAAGCCGTACACATGGTGAGCAGTGGTGGCATGGAACCAGTCGCGACTTACGAGTTGTATATAATAGATCGTAGATTCGAACCCCGACAGGCGTTTTACTTGGTCTTGGTCAAATCATCACCACTAATCTCAAAACGGTGATGGAAAACATCGTGAGGAAAGTGGCATGTCCTAGAACCAAAACTTCGAAGACATGTAGCATCTACCAGCGTGGATTTCGAATCACTCCTTCTCACAGAGAGGAGGCCTGTGTCCCAGCATCAGCAGTGGGAACACTATAGGCTGGTTATGGTAAGCCGTACGCTTGGCTAACTCGTAACATATATTAATAATAAGCCATTTTTGCGTAGTGGTATTTCAGTAGTTTACAGAATGTCTATTAGTTTTGTTAGCCTGTAGGCAAGGGCCTTCTCTAACAACTCCCACTGAGTCACTATCTCTCGCAAATCTTCTCCAATTTGGACCCTCTGTGAACTTTTAACAAAATATATAAGATGGAAAGAGAAATATAAGCTCACTCGTGACTTATAGTTTTTTCAAATCGAATTTGATACGAAATGTGACATTTTAATTTGATTTAGAAATAGAAGATACAGAAATATTTAATACTTTTTTCATATAAACCGTACGTTAACCAATATCGAGATAGAGCAGTATTGTATCCTCGCCTCGTCCCCAAGGAAAAGAGAAAAGAAAACTAAAGAGACATACTGGGGTGAACTGGTGTCAATCTACCCATGTTACGGGTGAGTTGTTAACTTTGAACTTCATCGAAACTTATGTCGGTGTATACCGACCTATATTATATCAAATAAGATTATTTGTTTCTCGTCGCAAATGTTTTACTAACGGTTTTTTTTTGGGTGGGAAATCATCAAATAATTTCTCCCGCTCTGGATGGAGCAGGAGGGCGTGTCAGACTTTTACTGACTAAAACCCACCCGTGTTCCCTCAGTTGCCTGTGTGCCAGGGGCCGCGGTATCTCTTTCGAACAAAAAGAAGGAAATAGTATACATATAATTAGTAGGTAAGTACTTGATCTAGTGTCGTTACCAGTCGTCAGAAGCCCGAAATCCGACAACCAGTCTTACCAAGGGTATCGTATTACCCAGTAACTGTTGTGGAGGTCGGATAGGCAGTCGATTCATGTAAAATATTGGTATTTCGCTGCATCCGGTTAGACTGGAAGCCAACCCCAACAAAGTTAAGGCTAGGCAGGTGATGAAGTACTTGGTTTAGTGGTCGTAAGCGCTATTGCTGAACATGAGATCCTGCGTTCGATTCCCGGGTCGGCAAATTGTTATTAGGTATTTCCATCTGGAATTTCTCATAAGTAGCCAAGATTAAATATTTTTACCCGAATGATAGCAATAGACTTGCCCTTAATTATATGACATTTAATCACAACTGGCGAAATGTGGGCTATACAATAGGTACACCTCTGCCTTCATAATCAGCCTATAACGTTCCCACTGCTGGAACACAGGCCTCCTCTCCGTGAGAGGGAGTGGGCCGTAATTCACCACGCGGGCCCAGTGCGGGTTGGTAGATGTCACATATCTTAGAATTTTTGGTTCTAAGACATGCCGGTTTCCTCACGATGTTTTCCTTCACCGTTTTGAGAGCAGTGGTGACGAAATATTTAACACGAAGCAAAGCGCCTGTCTGGGTCCGCTCCTACGACCTATGTCTCGTAAATCGCATAAGTTACCACTAGGCCACCTCTGCCTTACCCTTTGGTAACTACAGTCGTGATATTATGTGTAGTAAGTAAGTATATCCTTGATGCTTCCCTATATGATATTTATTTTGTATTGTGCATACAAATAACGAACACTGACATTTTTAGGTTCAAAAGAATTAATAACGCATATATGCACTCAATAAAACTGCGGCACACACTAAACAATTTTAACTCTGTTCACACCGTTCTGAACGCATTTCGGTTTCAGGATCTACAATATTTAGAGTAAAACGTATTATTTACAGCCAATAGTTATGGAACGAAGTGATATGGCATAGAACTAAAATTGTTTTGAGTGCACACAGAATAAGCAACCTGAAGTGGCAATGGGCTAGCCATATTAGCCGTAAAACTAAAATTGTATTGAGTGCACACAGAATAAGCAACCTGAAGTGGCAATGGGCCAGCCATATTAGCCGTAAAACCGATGACCGTGTGGCAAGACGTGTTCTTAAGTGAAAGCTGCGAATTGGAAAACTTGAGGGCCCTGAGGGCCTCCTACCTTATGATACGCCCTCAGGCTAGGTGGAACGGCAATCTTCGCAGGATGGCTGGTCGCAGCTGGATGAGAGTTGCAGAAAATCAAGCTGAACGGCTTGCGATTGAAGAGGCCTATGTCCAGCAGTGGACTGATGTAGGCTGATGATGCATGGTTACAATATCCTTAGATTTATTTGTCCTAAATAAAATTAAAATAGCTTCGGTAATTCATACTTAACCTTGAAGAAACCAGTAATTTTGTAAGAAAACTTCCAGTAAAGTATTAATTTCTTCTAGAATGATAACACTCGGTTGTTTTCGTGATTTACGTATTTTGTTGTGATATAATCGTGATATACAATCATAACCCACGCAACGTAATTATATTAAATTGTTAATTAATGCCAACAACTAAAACAAGGCAAGTGCTTTACTTAGGAGGTAGCGACGAAAATTAACTATGTTAATTATAACGCCGTTTAAGATCTTAGGTAGTTGTAATTTTCATTATTATATCCCTACTAATCCTGTTTACTGTTATAAATGGGAGTTAGTTTTGTCTCAGTTTGTTGTGTCTATATGAGTATGAAGTGGTTCGAGTATCATCTAATGTCTTCTCCATGTTCAGGTAGGCGTGGATTATCGGGTAGGAAGACAGTATTTCAATAAAATAATTATTGTTACAATCACTTCACTTATAATTCTTAATAATTCAATCGAACACTTAATAAAATGAGTATCGGTCACTTAGATAACGAGGGATGCACCCACAATATAACGTCCACCGAGAACGTGGTTGCATGCGCCTTCACCGCAATCCCAAAAAGCACAGAACATATATACCTCTAGCGGATCCAAAAGTCAACCGTTCTTCTTTTTTAAGATGGCTGCCTCCCCAGTCCTCGGTGTTCGTTTTTGACATTGACATTTGTGACGTCGATTGACAGTCTAGAAAAGCGGCAGCGCCGACACGGCCAACCCTGACAATCGCACGACCTCGTGCGCATGGTGTTGTGCATCCGTGAGCTACGGCGTTAATCCTCTCGACCTTTTCAATGAATAAAGATACACGTTAACATGCGTTCGGCCCTTCCTGACCCATAGGAAATTCATTGCCATTGCAGATTAACATGGACCGGGCGTGCTAGGCCCCCTCATCCAGTTACTTCACCAGGTGCGGGCGTAGGCCCCTTCGAACCCCCTTGCATAGCGTGGCCCGGGCGTGCGAGGCCCCTTCAACCAGCTACTACCTTGTGGCCCGGGCGTACGAGGCCCCTTCGACCCATTATCATAGCGTGGCCCGGGCGTACGAGGCCCTTTCAGCCAATTACCAAAGCGTGGCCCGGGCGTACGAGGCCCTTTCAGCCAATTACCAAAGCGTGGCCCGGGCGTACGAGGCCCTTTCAGCCAATTACCAAAGCGTGGCCCGGGCGTACGAGGCCCCTTCAACCAGCTTTACACTACAGCAATAAAATATACTACGTGTGAGTTGAATGAAGACTACTCACTTCGATGTATCTGAGCCCGTTCTATAACCATACTAGAGCCGTCTTCTGAGGCGGAGAGCGTGTCAGAACCGGCAGTCAAGGTCTCTTCACTAGCAACGGAAACTGTCTCACTATCGGTGTCCGAAGACTATTCGGTCAATGTAATTTTCATCGAACGCCGACACGTCATCCTCGTCATTGATCAAGGTTGTTGATATTTCTACCAATCCCTCAATCCCTCAAACCCTCTAGGTACCTAGACTCTACCTCGGTTGTACGACGACTGAAATACGCCACGACATGAGGTACGTTTCGCTCTCTTTGAATTAGTACGGCGCCATAGCCGTCTGAGCTGGCATCGGTATGAAGCTCAACGGGTTTGTCGGGATTGAAGATTGTCAGCACGGGTTCGGATGATAGAATATTGACAATTTTCTTATGTGCTTCCGAATGTTCTCGTGTCTATGTTATGCGGCCTTTGAGTTTGGTCAAGGGGTATAAAGGACTAGCGATGTTTGCAAAGCTAGGTATAAAACGTCGGAAGTAAGAGGCCAATCCTAGAAATTCCCTCACTTGCCTCGCTGTTTTAGGAAAAGGGACCTCGAGAAGGGCTTTGACTTTTCCGGGATTGGGTCTCACTTCTCCCGCCCGTATAACATATCCTAAATAATTGACTTCAGTTTTCATGAATTTACATTTAGTCGTCTTGAAAGAGAACCCTGTTTCTGTCAGAGTTCTGAGTACAGCGTCAAGGCGTTGTAATCCTTCGTTCACACTGGACGAGTACGTTAGGACGTCGTCCATATATGCTAGGGCTACAGTATCTTTAAATGATTTGAGGGCTTTATTGATACATCGCTGGTAAACGGATGCAGCATTTCGTAACCCAAATGGCATCGCGAGGTATTCGAACTGGCCCTCAGCGGTTACAAAGGCAGTACGCTCGATTGACTCAGAACTGACCTTTATCTTATGGTAGCCGGCAGCCATGTCCAGTAAGCTAAAGAAATGAGCACCGTTTAAACGATCCACCTGCTCTTCTATCCTAGGAAGTGGGTAGTATTCAGGTCGTGTGTTGGCATTCAATTCCCTATAGTCAACGCATAACCTGTCTGTGCCGTCTTTTTTCTTCACCAGTACGATAGGGCTAGCAAAAGGAGATGAACTCTCACGAATAATATTCGCATCTAAAAGTGATTGTATTTTTTCTCTTACAATTACCTTTTCGGCTGGTGACATCTGATGAGGACGCCTTTGCACGGTTTTATGCGGATCGATAAGCTCGATTTTCATTTCGCCAGTAGTGACCCTACGCGTAGGCATGCCCTCTATAAAATACTCACTGTACTTACGTAGGATGTTGAGTAGTTGCTCCTTCTCATTGCCTTCCAAATCGGTGTCGATTGAGCTAAAATCTACATGCCCAGTAGTTCGGCAAGTATTAATGTGTTTACGCGGTGAAAATCTAATTGAATCACTGTTAATCTCGACATGTATCCCTTGTCCTAAGATATCCCTACCTATAATAACAGGATCTACCAAAGCGTCATCTGGGACCACATGAAACAATATGCTAACTTGAATACCTTGAATTTGAATTGAACTAAAGATTTGGGTCAAACATTTTATGTCTTCACCGCCTAGGCCTGTCAAATAAACAGTCTCTTTGCGTACGGAACCAGGGAGTTGGTCGACTAAGCTATTTTTGATCAATGAACATGCCGAACCACTATCGAATAGAAATAACATTGACTTACCAGCCGATGTGGACAGAGTACCTTTGACCAATCTGCGCTCGCAGATATTTACGTCCTTCTTGGCTGGATGTTCGCTGTCTGCTTTGTTATTGGGACAAGCCGTACTGATGCGTCCGGGTTTTCGACATGTAAAACAAGTGACTGTCTTTTCTCTTTCTATCTTCGCAGCTGTGACACCATCTCGACGTTTGCGACACTCTTCGATCTTGTGCTCACGGTGACCGCAGTAGTGACAGGATCCTCCAAATTTCGTATCAGCAACAGTACGTGGTTTCTTTGAGTTGGAATTTTGCTCTTCGTTATCATCAAGGCGGCGCTTCAGCGATATTCCACTAAGAGCGCGGCATAATTGGGCTCTCGTTGTGATGGTGTACGAATTGAGCTCTCTACGGATTAAAGAGTTTCTTTGACTGAGGACTGATATGACGAATCCGGTAATTACCTCTTCAGTCATTTCTAATTTTGGAATGCGTTCAATGAGACTCCACAAACGCAAAGCTGCTTCGGAAGCAGCCTCTTGAGGTCCAATCTCAAATCTCATCACTTTGTCAAAGTAGTCCTGCATTAACATAGGTTTTTCAAATCTCGCGAGTAACAATTCCTTGATCTGCGGCCATTCTATTTCCGAAATCCTTAATATAGTCAGACAAGATGCAGCGCGACCTTTCAGTGAGTTGATTAAAGCAAGCAACAACTCGGTTCCGGAAAGATTTCGGTTAGTGACTATAATGTCGGTAATTCTACACCAACCTTATATATCTGCATCCACATCGTCGGGATCAAATTTAACCAACTGGGTCGGGTTAAGTAGCGGCTGTGGTGGCTTGGTGCTGCTAGTGGTTGCAGCTAGCAATCTTGTCAAAATCGACTCCATTCCGGTGAGTAAGTCATGGGTGCTCGCACTAGGGTCCTTATTTCCAGTGTTGGATACTGCCTCCGGTTGATTTGACCCTTCGAATCCCACTTCTGATGAAGTGGTTCGAGTATCATCTAATGTCTTCTCCATGTTCAGGTAGGCGTGGATTATCGGGTAGGAAGACAGTATTTCAATAAAATAATTATTGTTACAATCACTTCACTTATAATTCTTAATAATTCAATCGAACACTTAATAAAATGAGTATCGGTCACTTAGATAACGAGGGATGCACCCACAATATAACGTCCACCGAGAACGTGGTTGCATGCGCCTTCACCGCAATCCCAAAAAGCACAGAACATATATACCTCTAGCGGATCCAAAAGTCAACCGTTCTTCTTTTTTAAGATGGCTGCCTCCCCAGTCCTCGGTGTTCGTTTTTGACATTGACATTTGTGACGTCGATTGACAGTCTAGAAAAGCGGCAGCGCCGACAAGTATAATACTGAAACGATTCTAGTTATAAGGCTTTTTTTGGGTAGGAAATCATCAAATAACTTCTCCCACTCTGGGTGCAGCAGGAGGGCGTGTCAGACTTTTACTGACTAAAACCCACCCGTGTTCCCTCAGTTGCCTGTGTGCCAGGGGCAACGGTATCTCTTTCGAACAACCCACACCCCAGGCCTTGATATTCGAGGTGGAAAAATGCTAGCTTGTTGGTCTAGTGATTGCAAACACTACTGCTTAGATGAGGTCCTGGATTTGATTCCAGGGTCGGACAAATTGTTATTGGGTATTTCCATCTGGTTTTTTTAGTAGCAGTCCGGAAACTGGATTTGTGCCCAGTGGATGGCAAAAGGTTCGCCCCCTATTACATGGGACTTAAACATAACTGGTGAAATGTAGTTGTGTGCTCTGTCTAACCTGTTGAGAAAGAGAGCTTTTTATCTTGGGAATTATTTCTGGCATTCTGATTTCTGTACAATATTGTGCAACTGTATAACATGGTCCTTTAACTTTTGTTTTTTTTTTTGGGTGGGAAATCATCAAATAACTTCTCCCGCTCTGGGGGAGTGGGAGGGCGTGTCAGACTTTTACTGACTAAAACCAACCCGTGTTCCCCCAGTTGCCTGTGTGCCAGGGGCCGCGGTATCTCTTTCGAACAACCCGCACCCCTGGCAGGCATCGGCCCTTGCGGACCCCACGCTTTGGTGCTGACATCTCTTTGAGGCGCGCGTGGAACACAACGCGCTGTCGACCCGGGCTTGGTCCTTACCGGACAGCGAGCTACCCATTACTCGCCGTCCACAAGCCCGCGCCTACGGTGGCCGGGAAGCAGCCTGGGATTCCCGACGCCCAGGGCATCTCCCGCGGCGACTACGGCCGTGAGGGCGCATATACTGCCTCTCCCTCACGTGCGCCGCCTCCCTCTTCGCGAGCATTACTGCTTCGCAGAAGGAGGTGACGGCTAACCATTCACTCTCGCTCCGTACCATGGCCTGCACCAGGGCCGGACGCGAGAGATCGCCGCCGCCGATCGCCTCCACGAGGACACGGCGGTGCTCCGCCCAAGCCGGGCAGACCGCCACCGTATGCTCCACCGTGTCCTCAGGGCGATCTTCGCAATGGAAACACCCGGGCGTTTCCTCCCGCCTTATGCGAAACAGGATCCTCCCGAAACAACCGTGTCCGGGGAGGACCTGCGTCAGGCGGAAGGTGAGGACGCCATGCCGTCTCTCAAGCCACTCCTCAAAGAGGGGACTTACCGCCGCTATCGTGGCGTGCCCAGTCCTTTGACTTTACGCAGTCTATATCAGTTGCAAAGACGCTGTAGGAATTTTAATAAAAAAAGCCGTTTTTAAAATGTGTGCAAACATTTGAAGGACAAAGACGATTAACATTAGTGGGTTCAAGCTCAGAATGTCCCTTTCCCAAAATGTCCCTTGGTTTCAAAACGTCCCTTTCCCGAAATGTCCCTTACCCAGAATGTCCCCTTCCCATAATGTCCCTTTTCCATAATGTCCCTTTCCCATAATGTCCCTTTCCCAGAATGTCCCCTTCCCATAACGTCCGTTTCCTAGAATGCCCATTTCCCAGAATGTCCCTTTCCCAGAATGTCCCTTTCCCAAAGTGTCCCTTTCCCAAAATGTCCCTTTCTCAAAATGTCTTGCATGTAGCATGCAAGCGACCATGCAACATGCAGCAGGCATGGTTTCTGTCACGGCTTCAGTGCTGCGGGGCTCCGGCGGTCCCATGCGAGCTTATCGTCGCAGATGGGGAAAGGGCATTTTGGGAAAGGGACATTCTGATCCTGAACCGTTTTAGTGCCCAGTTTAAAGAGAAAACCGAAAGCTAGCAGGTGTGGTCATATATAAGCTTCGCCACTAGGAATTAATAATCATTCGCTCTTTTAACTGGCATTTTTATATTCAACTTCTTCTATCAATGTATGTAAACCTTATATATTAACATTTTTATACAACAACAAAAAACGATGGTTCCCCGATTTCAGTCCTGCGACAAAATTGTGTAGATTCGATACCAAAAATCCAAGGATAAATGAACAATGGAGGCATAGCGGCTCGCAGGTCCTTTGAAAGCGAACTGAATACCACGTGGAGGGACATTCAATAGTAGTACATAAAGGACATTGTTCTTCAGAAAGGAACCAACACATACTTTGCTTTTAGGGTTCCGTTGCCGAATGGCAAAAGTCTCTCTGTTATTTCCTGAATAAGAGCTAAGTAAGCCCCATTCCCACAAAACTTTAAGATTTGAATTTAAAAAAGTTTTTACGAAAATACTAAAAGAGGGCATCGTTAGAAATTATTTATGTTAACCTGAAAACTGCAAAGCATACGGACCCAGACTATCGATTTACCTAAGTCCAGTGAACTTGCAGCTCTTTTATTTTTAAACTACGTAAAAATAAACGCAACTCGCACTTAGCAAAATCAGCCTAAAATGGTCCCACTGTTGGGACACAGGCTTCCTTTCTGTGAGAGGGAGTGAGCCATAAACAACCACGCGGGCCCAACACGGGTTGGTGGATATCACATGTCTTTGAATTCTTGGTTCTAGGACATGCTCATTTTCTCACGATGTTTTGCTTCACCGTTTTGAGACCAGTGGTGATGAAATAATTACACAAAGCAATATGCCTGCTTGGGTTCAAACTTACGACCTACAACTCGTAAGTCACGAGCCACCACTGATCTCCAGTTAACTCGCACTTGGCCAGCTTTTATGACAAAAATGTAGTTTGTATATGGTGCTTAAGGTTACACACACCTTAGTCAAATACGCAGCCCACATAGAAACCGCACCTTGGTCTATTTAAGCTCATGAATGTAGGCCAGATGTTCTATTTATATTTCAGCCCAAGCAAACAGTGTAGTGATTGTATCTCTGATTCAGGGCCTAAAACAATATTAAATGCTTTATTCATAACTTACCTGAACAGAACGTCGGTAGGCGGGTGGAGGTACTATGTAGCTCGACCAAGGTTATTGACAAACAAGAATGAATCTAGTGTTGATAGTGCTTTTGGTTTATTCTATTGTTTTAATTTCTAAGAAACATGCTAACACCTCGTTTAGTTTATTGTGGAAGCGGATATACCGGGTTAAATTAAATTAGCTTGTAATACTTTACCTACGTGTTAGCTATAGATGTCGAAAACTAAAGAAACAAAAAAGAACAAAATCTCATCATTCGATGGGCAAAGGTAATAGAGGCCCGTAATCGGTCAGCTGTTTTTGTAATTTATCGTTGACCTGAGATATTTAATGAATTCCCAAAACCCATAACATAACAGTCGTTTGGTTGCCTTAATGTACATGTCACAGTGTCATTTAAAGTTTTCAACAAAGCGGGAATGGTGTTTTTTTTTGTTTCATTAATTTCGACATCGATCACGTGTTGGGTAACACGTGGGTAAAGTATTGCCAGCTAATCACATAAGCTAACACATATGCGCATTCACTCAAAATTCAGATAGTAAACTATTGTGAACAATATTTTTCTCCCAACCTACTTACTGGTGGGACGAACTTTGATGTAGGGATACAAAAGATTCGACATTCTCAGGCGGCCCAAACGTACAGGTTTCACCTTACAGTACACACAAACACAATTTCAAACAAAACTTTACAGAACATTGGATTACCTTGAAATGTTGCTCATAGATTCTTTGTGACTACGAAAGGCACACAATTCTCAAGTGGTAAAAGAAAATCTAAACTTTTACGCTTGCTAAAGGAAAACAAGCTGTTTGAATTGGCTAGATACGGTATCTAACCGCAACACACTGACACTGCAATAGATAACACGACACAGCGATCGGTAGGTACTGACGCAGCCGAGGGACTTGCTAGAAGAGCCTCCAGCACGTCAGTCTGTGGACCGAAACCTATTGTGCCCATCCCCTTCAACCAGCTACGCAGGTGGCTACAGGAGTTCACCCATACACAAGCAGGGAGTCCAGGGAAGCTATGCCGGCCTAAGATGGCATGCTAACCAGATGTTTATTACGCCTGGGCAGGAATGGCCTGCGCCTGGTTACAGGGACCACTATTGCTAAACAAACACTTCCACACAATAAACATAACGGACAGTCCTCTATGCAGGGCCAGCATGGGTGCTGAGGAAACCGTTGCGCATGTGCTATTTGAATGCATAGGCACAATGCACACCCAGATTAGGACAGGAACCCTCGGAGTACCCAGGTCTTTACTACAATCAACTTCTGGAAGGAGGTGGGGTGATTGGAAAAACAGCCGATGACCGCCTTGGCCCACGCGCCCAATGAGCTAGCGGAATGACTAAGTGCGGAAACCAAAACCTCTAAAGAAGAAGATTGGTTAGATACATTTTGTAGCTAAATGGACATTAAATACCGCAGAATTTTGCTAATACATGAAAGAATGTTAGTACTAACTAAAATACTGTTATATAGTCTCCATATGCCATACTTCCTCAATATGTTCTTCGTTACCCAACGGAATACGGTATAGTGATTCCGTTCCTGATTACCAATCAATTTGGCGCGACACGAAGCGCTCCCCGCCCGAGTTCGTCACCGAACAGCGTTCACGATCACGCTCAATTCAGTTTAGATAATAAAAGACAACGTACTGAAATAAAACAGGAACGAGAAAAGATATACGTTGTAGGTACTGAATTTCTGTGAAACATCCAAATCGCTCTCGGGGACACTTCTGTTTCAATTCCTTGAAAGTGTCGGGCAAAAATTGTGTTAGGTGACGCGCATACCTATGTAGCTATACCTACAGTGCTAGAGATTGCCACAGCCTTACGGGAAATTCGACTATTCCAGTTTCCTGTTGCCTTGGGCGCCGGAAACTTCTCGATATAACGTAGTCAAGCAAGGGTCATCCATTTATCAAATTAACAAAGATTTCTGAGGTGGCTGAATCGAAAATGAGGTGTGAGCCATGAACCAAAGCGAATACAAATACCTAGGTCTACAAGGATAAAATACAACCTATAAAATGCAGGGTTCTAAATCAAGACACGCGAGGGTTAGGCTAAAAGGGTCAGATTAAACAGGCCGTGTAGGACATGCGGTAGGTATTACAGTTTCGAGCATGGTGCGTGGGCTGAGCCTACAAACGAATAGTAGTGCGTAGTAACAGCGCGTATATAACATACTTTGCAACCATAACAGCATAATTAGGGAGATAGACCGCTTACAAAATTATTCGGAGGTTCGTAATAGGAACTAGGAGTCACGCGTTGCACGTTTAAACTCTTGAGTTCGGCACCCTTTTGTCGCAGAGTAGGTAATATTTTATACATTGAACCCTTCATCAAGTAACGTGATGTTGGCGAGTAATCCGCTACGCGGGTGAACTTTAGCTCAGAAACTGTTTCTTCAAATATATTTAGGTACCTTCACTGTGAATAAGTTTCTTTTGTTTTTATTTCAGTATCTAAAAAAATCACGTGAGGTTTCAGGCTAAATCAAAAAATCAAAAGTCATTTATTCAAACTAGGCTGAGAGTCAGCTCTTTTTGAACGTCAAAATTACATAAGACAGTCCCCCCAAAACGCCCGCTCTTCACCACTTCCTAGTGCTTTAGTTGGGAAGAAGTAGCGCAACAAACTCCCCAGCAGCACAGCTGTCTGTTAAGTTAGAAGAACTTGATTTTATACAATAGTAGGTAATTAACATTCCGAAACACATTTTTTTTTAATTAAATTTGTCATATGTCAGCACATATGGCAAATTAAATATTTTTTTTGTGTCATTCAATGTTTTTTTAGCACACGCCAAAATACCATCAAAACATTGAAAACAATAGGTAAAATTTGCAAGAAAAACGAATCTTTGTTGGCTCCTAACTTTTTAATGGGTTTTTATTTTAGTATTCTGTTTCCGTACAGACAATATTAATAATGAGGCAAAACGATATCATATTTTAGTTTGGATGTGCCTTGTCAGACAGTGGAGTAAAACACTCCAGAAGTTTGTATGCAAAAAATGTGGACTAAGTTCACCTTAAATACCTAGTTTCTATTCTTTGAAATCGTAAAGATAAAAGTTAAATAAAAATAGATTTAAGTACTTGGTATTATTGTAAGATTCTCTCCTAAAACCTGCTTCAAAAGCTTTTATTTTCTTGTAATGTTATTACAGATGGAAAGATTTGGGCTTTGGCGGACTACCCGGGTACCCGCCTAACTTCAGCTTCTCAACTCTGACTTTACCTACTAACTATTTCTCTTTTAAAATAGTTTTGGTAGCTTCGAACATATACACCTACATTTAACATATACCAGAATATTCTCGGTTTCTTAAAGAACACCAATTTGCGTCTAGAAGGAAGAGGATACCAGATGTATATATTTTTTGGCTGGCTAATCCACTGGAATCCGGGAGCCTGATCACTAAATCTGCTGTCTCATCTCAAGATCTCATCTCTCTCGTTGACTTGGTCTTCCAAAAACCCGAAAGCCATTTATTGATTTGACTTTTAACTAAACAGGCTTTCAGGTGAGAAAATATTGACGACATGTTTATTAAATAGCAAATTCGAGCTAAATTTACCCAGGTCCCACAACTTTTGAATCCTGAATATTTTGTTACGAAACTCAGCCCGCTGATATATCAGCGGCTTATGAAGTTAATTCATTACGCTCAGTGTTAAATGATTGAACTGAGAGCAGGGACTTGTTTCCGTTCGTTTGGCAATAATCTCTTCGGGTTGAAAATGTTTGTCCGATAGACTAGACTAACTAACATTATTTTAATTACTATTTTTATTGTGTATCAAAAAGTGGCTACAATCAAAACATAGGTATATTAATGACAAACAAACTTAAATCACAGTAGTGTCATATTCAATAGTCAATTATCATAATATGCCATCTGTCAATTTAATAACGTATTAAAAATATGAAACGAATAACATCGCTCGATTCGGTGTCCAGTAAATCATAATTTTGGCATTAAATGATACCTCGCAATGCCGAATTAATAAAATGAAACAACATTTAGGCAGTTCAACGAATCGCCACATAAATTGAAAAAGCTTTTTCCGAGTAAAAATAAATCGTATTGTACTCATAAAACCAGTAACAACATCTTATTGGACGCTCACATTATATGACTACATTGAAAGAAATACTTTATTCAAATTATATAAATTATATCGTGGGCTATTCAAGGAACCATTCGAGGAGCTCCCACTCCTTGAATACGTTAGAGTCGAGTCAACCCATCTAAAAACTTTTTTGCACCAACATTGATCACTCATCAACGCAGGATCTATTTTACAGCAGTCTCTGTGAAAACAAAACATATACCTAGGTATAGGTAGATTCTGTCACATACGAGTATTAGTCTGAAACTGCTTAAGTTGGAAAACTAGGATAGCCAGCAAAATTCAAATCTTCTTACGTTTTTTGATATTTTCAGGTCATTTCGAGGTTGTATATTGATTGAATGACGAGTCATTCAAGTAAATTTAAGCTAGAAACATGATATTTGGATAACAGTAGGCGTTCTTTGACAACTTTCTGCGAGTTTCAAAGAAATTAAGAGTTTTCATCCTACCCCAAGTTTAATCCAACCAAAGTTCACACTATAACAATAATTGGATGGATTCACTATATTAAAAGGTAATATAATTGTTTCAACAACAAACGTGAGCGTTTACAGCAAATTAACGCAGATTTTACAATGGAATTGCAGAAAGTTTGCCTCGGACTCGCAAACTAGGATAATACGTAATAAGTCGATTCAGAAACAGAAGTAACAAAACAACAAGTAATTGAAAATGAACGGCAAATATTGATTGTTTTACATTTATGACTCGAGAGGCTAGCTCAGGATCGGTTCGGCCTTTTTATTTGAGACTCGCAATAACGAGAAGAATCAACGTTGTTCTATTTCGTATTCTGTTAGTGCACGGTTACGAAGTGGCATCTGAGAATGAAATTACTGGTTACATCGCAACTGATTTCGATGGGGAAACTTCAGGCACGGATTTTTGTTTTTTTTATTTTTAAGCATGGTATTTTGTTTGTTGGTTTGGTTGCTGTTTTTGGATTAATTCGTTTCCCTTTTTCGAACGTACACGTGGGATGAATGAGCTTTGAGTTAGAATGGCTGGTATACGGCATACGCACAGCAGGCTTAGCACAAGATTCGTAGACAATCGTTTTGTCGTCGGAAGAGTAGACAAAAATTACGTTTCCGTATAGACAGTTGACAGTTTTTTACCGAGAAATGTAGACAAGCGATTTCTATTCTACAGTAGTGTAGAAATAGAAACCGCCATGCTAAGCTTGCTGCAGTTTAAAGCTGCTAAGCTTGAGCTATCGTAGAACTGCTCGCCACGATAAGATAGAAGTTCAATATTTTTTCATTTCATTCTAGCGTATTTTATTTCCACACAAACACCATTGATTAAGTGCCTAAAAATCACAGCACACTACTAACACGTACTATTCGATACACGATAAACATAAAACATACTACGAACATCATTCCGATGAAGTAGGTAAGTAAGTAGTAATATGAATTTGTAACATGTGTATTACGTGTAGTGCCGGCAGTACTACCACTCAGGTACAGGTGAACGTTCACGTGTTATTCGATACCGGTGGGGTTCAGCTTTTACCTCGCCATTTACTATCTACCTGGACGTGTGCAACATCCCACCCACGGTGTTGGGCAAAATTTAATCAGACGCTTACATGCGAAGATAGTATAGATAAACAGAATAACGCACCTATTCCAAAAGAAATATAGAGGTCCAGAGGGTTTTCCGCGGAACTACAATTTGGACAGCTTCAAAAGATTGATGAGAAGGGTAGGCAACGCATCTGGGTTTGTATATATCCTCAGGCGGCGGTGGGTACATTTACTATCAGGTGGGCCACTTACTTAATTGCCATGGCAATGTATTACTTTTGAAAAAAAAAACATGACTTAATGATATGTTTTTTCGTAACACCGATTTATTAACTAGCTCATTTTTATTAACTGCCATAATGACATCTTTTGCACGAGGTATTAGGATCAAATCTGGGCGGGTATACCAAAATGAGTTTCTCAATCCATGTGTACTTTCTGAGTTTATCTTGGATATTATTGACATCGGTGCAGGAAAAACATCGCGAGGAAACCTGGATTTATCTTTTATCTATATCTTATCTTTTATCTATATAGGAAAAGTTTTTATCCAGTGCGAAAACTGTAACCATGAATTCAGCATATCATTCTAGAACACCAAATCAAAATCAAAATACATAAGACAGTCCCCCCAAAAACGACCACCCGTCACCACTTCCTAGTGCTTTAGCTGGGAAGAAGAAGTAGCGGAACAAACGCCCCAGCAGCACAGCTGTCTGTTTAGTCGGATAGACTTGATTCTAGACATACATAGACAAAGAACACAGAACATTCATTAAATAATTAGTCATACATATAAGTCTGATAGATAACTATAGTAAGAGAAAATTGACATTGAATAATATAATGACATGCAGTAATAATTTTATTTGACATTCGCTTATGTAATTTTATTTTAGTGACATGAATTGTAATTCATCTGACAATTTGTATTTTTAATCCTTTGACATTTGTAGTACTTATTCTGAATTTATTTAATGTTTTTATTTTTATTTGATTATAATAATTCTGTAATGTTATTATAGTAATTATACAATTAGATTATCGATAATTTAAATATTATTTAAATATTTGCACATCTTATTAGGAAACGATACAGTGTACTTTATATCTATTTGTAACATCTCTTTATACCTACCTGTATTATGCAAATAAATAATTTGATTTGATTTGAACGAAGTCGCGAACAGAAGTTAGTAATTAATAAAAGTCTGAAATCGCCAACCCATGTTGTGCAACTGTGGTGATCAATGCTCGTGACTTCTCTGTACAAGAAGAGGCCTTTGCCTTGCAGTGTAACAAGGAAGTTAAGTGTTAAGGCTGGTATTATTGTTATTACTTTTACTAAACATCACTTAAGTAATTGTCTTTGATTTTCATTCGTTTTATTATTTTATCACCTAGAATTCAATAAGAGGGAGCTATTCTATCACTATCACTACATATTATAAAACAAGGACCCCGCCGTGTCTGTCTGTTTGTCTGTTTGCGATAAACTCAAAAACTCCTTAATGGATTTGCATGCGGTTTTCACCAATAGACAGAGGAGGTTCATGAGGAAGGTTTAGGTGTATAATTTGTTAAGGTTTCGTGTAAATTGGATAACGTGGGCGAAGCCACTAGCAAAAGTTAGTAGAGGATAAATTGTGATGTTCCAATTTCATAAACCGTTTATCGACCATACTTGCAATAGATAATGTTTTCGAGAAACATAAACTTGGATCCAAACCAAATAGTTTCAGGCGAAAGAGTAGGTAAAGTTCTTATAAATATTTTGTACCTGTTTAGTTATGGAGTGAGGCAGCGGCTGGTTCCGCAAGCTGCATTCAAATCGCATATCGACAGAAAATAATATTTAAGTAACTATTACATCTTTGCACACTCGCCTTCTTAGATGCGCCATTGGATCGGTGTGTTTTGCTAAAGTAAGACGACATCCAATGATGTAGTCTTACTGTTGCAAAACACATCTAAATTAAAATTTGATTTGATTTGAAACAACTCAAGTCACTTCTGTCAATGTTTTAAATCCAAGCGCAAATTGTCATGCTTGAGAAAACAAACTCTATTAAACCCTACATAGTGCCAAATACTAATATTCCAAGAGTCGACGGAGATCACAGAGCGAATACTGACCTCATGTTCATAAATACTGCAATCTATATTCCGCAAACAACCGTCGTCATAAACTAATAAGTAAAAAAACTCAATAATAAAACCTTAACCATAGTCCATTAAAGGAAGCAATGACAAAGTAATTGATTGTGTGTGTGTAATAGTGCTTAGTGCACGTGATACGACGCGGCACGGCTCGCGTGACCGCCTGTCGATCGGAACAGCTTATCACAAAGCGGAACCCCACCTCGCCGACATCACCCACATAACCTGTTTACAACACGTTACACTCGTATTTATAACCGCCGAAATGGCTTCATATAAATACGCAATCTTATCCCCTTTTT
The DNA here is from genome assembly GCA_947359405.1 of Antitype chi. Lineage (NCBI taxonomy): Eukaryota > Metazoa > Arthropoda > Insecta > Lepidoptera > Noctuidae > Antitype > Antitype chi. Next base: position 11,450,856 of record OX375816.1, read on the forward strand.
ATCACCCAATGACATCTTATCTTCTGAATATTTCCTACCAAACGTCCAGATTTCGAGGATTTCCCATCGGAATTTTGCCCTCCGAGAAACGGATTTCATAGAGGAAAACTATGTAGGAAAATTCCCAAATATACTTACTTAAAACGTAAAGATATATTTACATTTATGTTTAAAGTTCGCTCAGACCAAAGTTTCGACATATCTTAGCCAGGTAAGCCGCGTTCTCAACATAAATTCAAATTCATTACACTGCAGCTGACATTTAATCATGTCTCTGTACATGCGAGTTACATGTCGTAAATACAGAACTAGTGCATTAAAGCGACTGTAGTGAGTAATATATCATACAGGCATTATATCTAATGAGTTTTCCAAGAAAACATCGAAGAAAATGCATCTTTATTGAGTGTAGTTAGTTGGAGTGGCGTCGGCAAGTTAATATTAATGTGCTTGGTATCCGAACGGGCCGTGGAACGGTTCTAATGGGTATCGAGCGGGTGGCTGTGGCTTGTAGACTTCAAATAATAAAAATGGGATACGCTGATGCAACTCGGCTCATTGTGACAGTTTGTATGCAGCGCGCCCTCGAGCGATCGGCAAGTACACGGTACGCGATAAAACCGATACAGAGCAACGACCGTCGCGCGATAAGTAAGCGAATTATTTTTCTAACAATCCTGTTTACGGTGCAGCCAGACATAATAATTGCATCGTTAAATAAAACGCTCAGACTTTATTCATTTTATAATAAACATGCACAACAGCATAATTATACGCAAGTTAGTTTTGCTAGTGACACACAGTGCAAATAATAATATTATGTATCAGAGTTTAAGATAAGCTTTCATAACACGATCACTAGAAATATTAGTTCACTAAAGAATCAGACTAAGCCCCGTACTACGAGCTCACCTTGCATATTATTCATGAAATAAACTATAATAACAATATCATAAATCGCGTAGCACCTTCCGCTACGGCGTAGACCGCCGTAGCCACCGTAGCCAACGTAGCCAGTAATTTTATTGTAAGTGTACAAGTATTAGTAGCGCTCGGCCGGAGCTCCAGTAATGAGCTTTTTGTTCTCATTCTGTCAACCCTCAACAGCCAGAAGTATTTTGTTAGATGAAGGACCCTTACCATGAGCCAAATGATGAGTTTCGTCTCGCTCTGTTATTTATTAGAACCTTTTGAGCACGAATACAGCATGACTTGTCTCATAAAGATTAGTAGGAATATCTCTGCAATACTAATAAATAATTGAGGCATCCCATTTTCATATATTTCAATTGTATTTGCAACGTCAGTAAATATTTCTTGAGTTCGGTGGTAGAGTTCTTATTTTTTTCACTGTTTCTGAATCTCACGTGTTACCTAAAAACTCGTGCAGAATACTAAAATCAACAGTGCTCGCTCTTTCTTATCTTGGTTTTCTACTTACTTTAGGTGGCAGCGGAGACAATATTTTTGCGGTCGCTAGACTCTTTAGCTTTTTTATTGTGCCCAGATATCGTAACACAGCCTTAGAACTCTTTCAGAATGTCTAAGTTTTCGACATGAAAGGTAAACTGTCCAGCTTTATACAGTGCAGTGTCGATAAACGAAATAAGAGGAAAAGTTTGAACATCTAACTATTTTCGTTATGTTGGTATCTGACGTTGCAACCTTGTGCAACATGCACCAATTGATTATATGTAGCAATAAATTGCCATACATTTACTGTACACAAGTACTGTTAAGCAAATTGAAGGTGCTTGTTCCACGACATTTAAGCTATATGCAGCAATGACTTGTAGTTTCCGGCAACATCGCAACATCGCACCTTCACAGAAATCAGGCGGTATTCATGGACAAAGTTGGGCGTTGTTCGAACGATGTAATAACTCACGGCATTACCACAAGAGACTCGGATTTGCATCTGAGCGATATTTGCTAAATCGTGTCGTGGGTTAACGCGCTTAAACTTGAGCAATTTGCGAGAGGACTGAGCACGAAAGCATTTACCACGCTCCTATATAGGTCACCTGAATGAAATATAGCACCCCACGACGTTCCACCACTCAAGTTTATCAATGTCGGGAAACTAATGAGTAACACTCAAGTTATCAAAGGGTAAACCCCCAACGAGGTGTTTTGGCAGACAAATTTAACTTCCGTGAAATGCGCGGGTAGGGCCGGACCCAGCGCTGTAAACTATGAACGACGCTTTCATTCAGTATCTTCCTGAAATAGTTGAGTAATGTTTGTGTAATACTAACCGAAACTCATAAATACTCATATATCGCGAGTAGTCAGACACAACACACAACCGACACGACACACCTAGATATTATTGTTTGCTACGTATTATTTATTAGCAGGAACACACTGTAACGAGAATACATGTATGTTACAATTAGTCCTATTTGCATTGCAGGTTGTGCTACAAAGTTTCGGAATGGAACTTATGACAATGAAGAATAGCGATCCTCATTGTTCGTAGGAAATGCCAAAAAATAAAAAATTCAATGAATATTGAACTAATAAAACTGTTTAACTGCTGCACGATCCCGTTTACACCTCGGTTGACCTACTTACCTGACATTTATCAACCAAGTGACGACATTTTGTAGTGCAACTAAAATAAACTTTCAACTGAAGCGTCCCCTATTACCTGACGTAACGGCTGTTAGCAAAAACTCAGTTGTTTGTACCTTCGTCCATATATCATATGCATGTTATATCAAACAAAGTTCAATTTCGCATAGTTATGTTTCTGCTTTCTTTTTAAATATAATGTGACTCCATTTGTTAGAACAAAACATAACCGAATGCAGACAGTACACTGTACATAACGCAACTTTGAAGTTCAATTATTTTTATACCAACCTTACAACCCTGATTGGAAACTGCTAACCCTGATTGGGTAGCAGTAAGGAATCTTTCTGCTACACTTTTCATCTAGTCGATTTTTTTGGGTTATTACTTTTTATTTGTGTTATCTTAGGTGTTTTGCTTTCTCCTATCTGTCACACCGACGCAAATTGTCAAAAGATTTATTTCTTCAATCTCTAAAATCGTAGCAATATTCTGTGAGTAGCCTAGTTCTCAGCAGAAATATTGTAGAATGCGGAATACAGGATGCGAGAAGAATAACAAAACAAACACCACGACGCAACGCCTCTGATTTCCACCGCTGACGTTAGGGACATAGACATTATGTAAATATTTATATACAAGCCACACACCGCAGCCGAGACGTCGAAAACTCTCGCGGGGACGATCTTGAGAACATTCGTCATGGCGACGAAAATAGAAAGCAATCACGATTAAAATGTAATTATTGACGCCCCTTAGTAATCAAGGTTCTTTGTTTGGACGGAGGAGTAGCCTGTTCGTTGTTTGGTTGACAAGCAACTGAATGATTAGGTACTTAATGATTTACTTATGAGGTACTTATTTTTTTTGCCAGTGGCCTCAGGGCAAAAAATAGTCGCGTGAAGATTGAAAATTATCCCACGGGAGCCTACTACCGCGATAAAAAGCATTCTATAAGTTAATGCAGATTATAAACTATCTGTGGTAGAGTGGGAAGGCCTCCCACAAGGTGGACCGATGACCTTGTGAAGGCCGCGGGAATCCTCTGGACGTGGGAAATACAAGACCGGTCGAAGGGGAGGAGCCTGGGAGAGGCCTATGTCCAGCAGTGGACGTCTTTCGGCTGAAATAATGGTGATGATAAACTAGCTGTGTAATAAATTTCATCCAAATCGGTTCTGAAGTTTTTGTGTGATTGAATAACAAACATCCAAATATACAAACTTTCACACTATAATATTGGTAGGAAGTAGGATAGATAAAAGGCCGTCGCCTCGCGCCGCCCGTATTCTACCATAACATATACTATTCATATTTCCTTATCCGTACAAATTCCCCTCTGCTTGTCTGTCCGTCAGTGCTCTTTAATCTGATAACCGCTTAACCGATTTACGTGATTTTTTTATTATTTTTATTTAAAAATTATTTCCCTTATTATTAGTTTAGGTACTTAGTAAATAGATAATACGAATAAAACGAATCGAGCTTTCTTTAAAATAACTTGTATGCCACTACTAATACTACAATAATACTAAAAGGTACAAAAAATGGTGACCTAATTCTTGGAATTAACTTGCCATGCTAGAAGGAAAATTCAAGGAAAACCAAATTTCTTCCGCTTATCTTATTGTGCATTTTGTACAAGCAAATTGGGGAAGTAGATTAGTGTACACATTATGTTTTGGCTACCGGCAGTGTTTGCCTTAGTAAGTAAACTCAACTTTATCAGCCCAATTATCGTACACGCTGGTTTGATTAGCGAAATTGGAAGCTCACACCACTCGTTAACAAATTGTGAATTAAAATGTGAGATCTTTATGCTATTACAAACCACGTTAAAACACATAAATATTGTATAATTTTCCGTCTTTTCACCTGCTACATAAATAGCAACAAACGATCCCAAACTTAGAGAAACAATAGGAACCTGAAATGCTTTGTGTGGACGTACACGTCCGTATTAGACAATTAGACGAGGGTGCTGGCATATGCTCGTACATACATTATCACATCGGAGCGTATGTGCTTTTCCGGTCGTACAATATTACAGTGTAGGCCAAGAAGACGAACACTTTGTGTGCAAGATACGGCTCCCTCGAGAACCCGCGCGGTACCTTCGCGTTATTTAAAGTGTAGCCGCGTGCATGCACTTAGCCACGTACGTTTAATAGAAGATGCATTTTTACAACGTATACCCACTGCACCAAGCGTCAGAATCAATACTGTGTAATTGAAAAATACCCGCAAGCTCTTACGAGTTGCATCATTGAAACTATTTGTTGTACGTGCGGCTTGGAAATACGAAAGCGGAACTAATTTTTCGATAGAAACTCGTCGAAACGCTTGCATTGGTTATATGATATTTTTTAGTTAATTCAAATCCTGTGTAGTCGAGGTCAGATAGGCAGTCGCTCCATGTAAAAGACTGTTTTTTTTTTTTTTTTTAAACGTTGCCCCACACTAGGAATTTCTCCTGTATCGTAGGTGCGTTTACAAACATTTAAACTCACATACACAAACAGCCAGACCCAGAACAACTACTTGCAGATCATACAAATATTTGTTCCGTGCGGGAATCGAACCCGCGACACGCAGCGCAGCAGTCGATCGCTGAACCACTGCGCCAACCGTGCCGTCAAATTTAGCTGCATACGGTTACACTGGACGCCGTACACAGGTGAACTTCGCGTAATTCGTGGCCAATATTGGTATAATGAAGTTACTCTGATTAAAAAGTAGTAACCTAAATATAATACGCATGATTTGAAGAGTGATTTAATAACTTAAAATTTTGAAAGTTTGTAAATAACGTTTAATATATTATTTAGTGAATTTTAGATTTAAAACATTATGGATTACATAGCTTCAGGAACCTATTATATTATAACTAAATAACTAAAACGTTTATATTATTTACGATTGTAAAGATTTATGGTTTTAAACACAAGGCTATACTTTTATCATTTGATTTTTGCTCTCATACTGTAAAAGTTTATACTCAATCACACTTAACCCGTGTTTTACACATATTTAATGAGAACATATCAGTAGCTTTCATATAATACTAAATTTTACTGCGTCTACTTGGGTCACCTAAAAATACGGAAGAACAATGTGTATGAATTCTAGGCAGTTCTCAGCATGGCATTCCAATTAGTGGCAGAGAACTATTGAGTTATAGGTGAATCTTATAATCACGTGGCTCGATTTCAATGCTTAGTTACAAAAGTTAGGGAAATAACACACTGTGAAGACCTTGGAATTTTCGTATAAATATATCAATAAAGCTCTATTTTTCATAATACACATTTAACTATAATTTTAGACAAACTTAAGGAATACACAAGGTGATTTTTTAGTCACCGTTAAAAAAATTCAGGGTATGTAAAAATTAATCGGACCTCCCATACAAAATCGATCAGTAGACTATTGATTTTGCATGGGAGGTTCGATTTTTTTAAATATTTCGACCCATGTTCCTCCGAAAAAGTTGTTCAATTTCACGGGTACTAACATCCTAAAAAAATTAAACGGTGACTAAAAATCCACCTTGTATAGGCGTAAACACACTTCATGTAATATTGGCCAACTTTTAAGTGTGTGCGCCGACCCCCAACATACTAGTAGCTGCGAAAAGGCTAGACACATTGACTTTTGGTTAATCTTAAAGTACAGAGGCCATGTTATAATAACATTATAAATTAACAAGCATACTTAGGCTAGAAGGTTAGAGGCGTATTTTTATTGACTCTCTAGGTATGTTGTCGCTCAATATAATTTGATCGGGGCGTGTAAGGTTAGAATCAATAATAGATGTATCTAATACCAAAAGCTTTCCAAAAGGTTTCAAGTATCCGCTCTCTAACACGTTCTCCTAAATAAAAATAGATCTACTGGCACAAGACCAAAACTATACAGCCATGACGCTGATTAAAACAGCCTCTGTGTGCCTCTGCGTTAACACAATAGAACCATAATTTTACTAAAACTAAGAACTGTTTATTATAGGTTAACTAATAACATCAAAACTTTGTTAACTTATGACCAATCAACAAGTTCAATATTAAATTGTCTCTTATATTTACTTAAAATAATTACTCAATTAGTCAAAGTGGATTTTCACCTCTTAAATAATTCGTTGTAAAAGTGGAGTGTTCATAAATTACCCGTGACATCAGTATTTGACCCTCTTCGGAGTCCGAATGGTTCGAAATAGTGACGGGTTGGATTGACCTCGTGTTTATACCCAAAGTTTACATTAAGACAAGTAGATACTTTGTAAAACATCTACATTTTGTATTGAACGATCTCGTAAAACATTTCGGTGATTTGAACTCGTCTGTTTCGTTCAGGCTTCTGATCTTTGTAGTTTTATCCAGATAAGGCTAACAAGTTACTAAGTAATGGAGAATCGTGACACATACCCACCCATGTTCGTGTCACGCACACAGTATGTCGAGTCATTTATACTGAACAAAGGCAAAAGCTTATTACACTTTTTCAGCAACATCACATCTTTTAGCTAAAGAGTTCCAATCATGAGTCCATGATTTTCAGAGTGTTTAACTTTTACTCAAACAAAAATTACTTCAAAACAAAATAGCAAAAAAGTTACGGCGATACCTACAGTTGGCTATATGTTACTTAAATCTAAAAATGTTGATAAAATATCAACTTGCGTGCATATTTTTACATGGAAATGCACGGTTCTGAATGTCGAAGCAGCTTTACTACGGCGTAGCGACGTAGCACATAGACTACGTACTACGGCGTAGCGTGGACTACGCAAGCGAACTACGTCACAATGTATCATATCCACTTCGCGACAACTGGACACGATCACGTTTCAGGCGAACGGATACTTTGTTCTACCGTCTTCTGTTTGTTACGAACGTTTTCTCACAAATATCTTTATAAGGACTACCACAAAACTCCTTTTCAGGCTATATAAACTTAGAATAGAATAGAAAACATTTATTCGACACAGACACAACACAACAGCAACAAACATATAAAAAAAGAAAGAGAACAATAAACATAACAATAAAATTGTGCTGAGCGTGCCCATACCGAAAGGGTTACCATCTCAGCATTTGCTGGGCGTTAGACACCCAGCGCTGGTTTTCAGTTGGCACCCCGCAGTGACACACGGACGCAGGCAAATAAAAAAGATACATACTTGAATATTAGTAATAAAAATGTTTATGAATACGTAAATAAATAATGTAAAAGATTGTATGTAAAGTGTTTACTACCAATTTTATTCGTACGCTGGGATTGAAACTACAGTCTAAAATTCCAGAATTACAAATTCTTAACGACTTTAGAGCCTTAAAGAGAATTTTAATTTCAACGATTATTATAAAAACGTCGCCAACAATATTTGACTATACACACACACATACATACTCAGCCTATACCGTTCCCACTGCTGGGACACAGGCCTCCTCTCTGTGAGAGGGAGTGGGCCGTAATCCACCACGCGGGCCCAGTGCGGGTTGGTAGATGTCACATGTCTTTGAACTTTTTGGTTCTAGGACATGCCGGTTTCCTCACGATGTTTCCCTTCACCGTTGACCGTTTGACTATATTTTCTTCTAAATACTACCAAAGTGAGCCGAGCTTTCCTAATGTTTGTATAAATACCTGAAGCTACTTATCCACTCGTCCTGCGCGTTAGAACTGTGGGTGAGCCGCGAGCGGCTCTGTGTGCCCCAACGCGCTCCTTAATACCGTCGTACGGTTAATGTACGCAAAACAAAAAATTCAGTGCGAAAGCTTCGCCTTTTACACGACATTCTTTATTTATGGATGTGCACGCTCGCCCCACTTTACGAATGGATGTTCAAATGAAAGCGAGTAGCAAAAACATTTTATGTAGAAATATGTGCTAAACAAGCCAACATTATAGCTCCCATACACGGATCATATTCACGATTCATATGCACAACATTTTGATTGAAATGCGAAATTAGAACACAATATATCGACGGGGAAGTGCTGACAACTCCTAACTTACAAAAATCAAATTTTACAGGAGGCAAAAAAAAACGTTTTTTAATTTTCTCAGAATAAAAAAAAAGAAAGTGTAAATGGCAATTTTATACTTAAATGGTCCCGCATGTCAGGTAATAATCAAAATTTGCTTGGTATAAGTAATTAGCGAGATGATGTAAGATAGGAGGTATCACCAATCTGGTGTGGCTGAAAATTTGAAGATAGGAATAATTTCCACACTTCAAAAAAGTAACAGAAATCATTGAAAATTTATGTTTCCCGCTAAAGTTTTCAATCATATTCGGCGATAAAATAACAAAGGAATCTAAAAATTACTAAAAATAGACAAAATTAATCAAAACAGGCGATTTTTTTGAAGATAGGAGTTATTGTCTTTCTATATCACAATATCGGTTAAGATAGAAGGTATTTTCAAAATGAAAAACTGTTAATAATTTTGAGAAATCAATGTTTAATCACAATTTTTATGATCTAACTTTAGGCAAGTACCCGTATGAAATGTATTCTACTCTGATAACGAGATATTTCTTCGGTACCTAACTAATTCAATTTTCGGAATTTCAACTTTATTCATATACCAGTAGATGCGCAGTTAAATTCTCTATCGAACTGCATTCATAAGTCGTTTTCGGAAAAAATGTAAGTTAGGAGTTGTCAGCACTTCCCCGTCGATATACGAAGCCAAGTTCGACTCTCCTTTGATTATGAAGGCCCTTGAGCTTGTTCAGAGGAACGCTCATATGTTTTTCAAAACTGCAACCATCAAGCCGGTTTTCCCCGTAGGGTTAGGCAGCGGTGACCTTTATATTATGTCCATAGGGACGAGCCTATTGCCATCAACCGGGAATAAATCCAGACTCTGGGCAGTTACTGGAAAACCCGATAACACTTTGCTCGACTTGTGAATCGTACCTAGGACCTCAGCATTAGCGCTTACGACCACTAAACTAATCAGGCAGTCTAGTTTAAAAAATTAAACTGAAATATCAAACAATACTGCGATCATCGCTCCCAAATCAAAACAAACGTCACACTGAAATAAAAACAATTTTCAACGAACTGCGGTTTACAACAAAATATATTTTTATGCATGTACAACAGATAAAGCAACTGTTAATTGTGTTATCAGCGCATAAACGAGTTCCATTCAAACTGATAGAATTGTGTGAATTTTATTCAAAAGTAAAGCAATCAATCTCTCTGTAAACGCCTATGTTCACCATAATATCGAATCAAAATCCAATTTGGTAAAGCCGAGTTCCCACTGACGGATCAACCGGAAACGATTAATTTGATATACTCTGACGTCATGATTAAGTGTATTTCCGTGTCAATAAATACTAGCACTTTCTATTTTAGATTGAAAATTACATGAATGGGGCTTTCCCCATTTTGTTCTGTCATTCTGTGCAATTATCTACATGTTTATATCGAGAAGCTTGCTAAAAATTATGGCTAATAAAACGTTTTTTAAATTGGTTGAAGATTAAAGTTTATTTGATGGAAACTGGTAATTCTATTTCATTCCCTAATAGTAAAACCAAGTTAAGTAGAATCATAAAATAGATTGGCTTCAAAAATGTAAGTGAATGATGTAGCTTGGCGCTCGCTCGCCTTCGACGGCGAAAGTAATTTCCTTCTTATAACTACTGTTTTTTGTTTCTATAGAAGTTCTATATGAATCTTATTTTATCCAAATGACGTCAGCAGCAGTCCTTTAACTTATCTATGTATGTACATTTAAATGTATACAGGATGGCAGGATGACATCGACTCGCAAAATGTAACCATGATGAATTTAGCACATGATTCTAGACCGACTAGATATTTTTCGTCGGTTATCAAAGGAAAATCTGCGGTTTCATAGAAAAGTGCAATACCTACGCGGTCAAAATATATGGAACAGTATTATTTTTAATAACAGACAAAATAATTCAACGCATTTGTCAAAATCATGTACTGAATCACTAATATCAGGTTGCGCGTCTATGTTATCCCAGTATACGTATTATAAATAAAGTTCCGACTTGATGCGGGTTTCACCATTAGTAAGAGAATTTATTCCGGAAGATTTATTTTTATAATGCATTAATATTAAACAAAACAAAACATCAAGATTTCTTTTAAATTTATAAATTTATAAGAAATCTTGATGTTTTGTCAAGTCGTACAAACCGTGCGAAGCAGAGGCGCATCGCTAGTGTGAAATACATGGTCAATCTAACTAACTAAATACCTAGGCAGCTACAAAGTTACAACTCAATTACAGTTTGCATGTTGATATTCCGATTATGATCACAATTTTTCGATCATTGACTCACATTTCGAAAAATCTTTCCCTTCATTATATTTATTATTATATACAGTTCTACTTACCGTACTTTTTCAACATGCAATCGCATGAAAACTGAAAATTGTTCTTTGAACTTTCTACAAAATGTCCCCTGAGCCATTACTGGGGCAATAACATATAATTATTGACATGGTGTGGAATAATCATGCCGTCAAATTATAATAATGATTAAAGTTAGCACTTACTTAGTAAAGTTACGAAGATAGTTATATACAGTAAGTAGAACTGTTGACCTCTATAATGATACCTATATATATATTATTTAATGGTACTTTATTTTCTGGAAAATACTTTGGAAATAAATGTGCACAAAATACAAAATCTCATAAATACACCATAGTTAGTAGTTTTTTTTTTTTTTTTTAAGATAATGTTATACTAACAAAATATGGGCAATTTAATAGTCTGAAATAAACGAATTTTATTTTTATTTTTTATTTTATAGTGCCACTGGGTACTAAGGTGTATTTATGACATTTTGTATTTTTCATAACATATACATCAGTATATGTTATCAAAAACTAATTGCTGTCAACACTTCTACTTACTGTATATAATTAACTTCGTAACTTTATTAAGTAAGTGCGTGCTAACTTTAATTATTATTATAATTTGACGGCATGATTATTCCACACCATGTCAATAATTATATGAGCAATTAGCTCAGGGGACATTTTGTTGAAAGTTCAAAGAAACAATTTTAAACACAATTTTACATATCAATGTTATCGTAATTTAACCCATTCATATGTGATTCAAAAAGTTGCCCCACAGTAATTACCGCGTCCGACCACAGAAAATGGGGCATCTAAACAGTCAGACAGAATTAATGACACAGTCGAATGGTCACAGCTGGGCCAACATTTAATTCGTGTTAATACGATATGCTAAGCAAAGGAGCAACCCTTTAACTGATACTCAACTTGGTTGAGGTTGCAGGCTAAATTTAAATTAAATGAAAATGTTTTATGTCATAATAAAAATTAGATGAAAATGTTTTATGTCATAATAAAATTAAATGAAAATGTTTTATGTCATAATAAAATTAAATGAAAATGTTTTATGTCATAATAAAAATTAGATGAAAATGTTTTATGTCATAATAAAATTAAATGAAAATGTTGTATGTCATAATAAAAATTAAATGATTTTTTTTATTATGAAATTAATAGTAAAAAAACAAGCTAATCGAATCAATCTTTAAAATATCTTTGTTTAAGGTGAAAGCCTCAAGGCGAAGCTAAAATTGTATTACATTTATAGCAATTTGTAGGTCAGTATCAAGCTGTATGTTGAACAAAACATGATTCGCGACCGTCACTAATAATTATAATAATTTAAATCATCAATACACCCCCTTAACTCCATTTAATACTAGTAAATGAATTTTTTATGAACTAATCATTCAATGAAATGCTTTGAACTTGCGTGAAGCAAACCAATCAATAAAACTACTTTCCCGAGCGCAGAGTATTACACGAGGGTTTTCTATTTACACAATTGAGTACGAACCCTACAAAAAACAAATGGGCTCGGCCAATGGCTGCACCATCCCAGTGGACTACATAAAGATGAACGCCAGTGTTTAGTCATGACGAAATGACACAGGACACATTAATTATTCTGTAACGCTAATAGCTTGACCACGTAAACCAGTTTGAAATCCCTTTTATGTCCCACATATGTATGCGCCAAATATTGTTCGCTCGTATGTCAGTGTCATAGGTCTCCACCTACCTTAGGTGTATGTTCCCACTTACGTAACTAAGTAGGATAATCTCTGACGGGTCATTTAGTGGTCCTAAAGCCGTGTCTGGGAATAAATGATAAATGACTTTATTTCTGTAAGTAGGTATGTACAAACACTTTTACACGTCAATCATATTTTTTTAAACTAGATGTGGTCGGCGTTCTCGATCTGAATACTCTGAGAAGAGAGGCCGAAACAAACTTAGAGATCACAGTCTCTTTTAAAGTCCAGACATAATCTTGGTCAGATCATGAGAAGGCGACGTAGATTGATGTCTGAAATGGTATTTTGAGAAAAGAACCACGCAGATTGAGCGAACCTGTCCAGTCTGTGCACGCATGTGTCAGTAATCGTGCAGTTCCACTCAACTTATAGGTAGAGTTTGGTTAGTCTTTATCTAAACTTATCTTATAAAATAAAAGTTACAAGTGACCAAGAATCTTTCACTGATAGGAAGCTACAATAGTGCCAAGTGCCATAGGATATGCATATTTTATGGTATAACTGAGTTCCACGCCGACCAAGACGCGCGCAGAAGCTAGTCATGGATTAACTCTCATTGGTATGTTGATGCCGCTATCGTCGGCTTTAGTACTTGAACGAAAGAGTTACCCATCGTTGAACCCCGATCCCATGAACCGTAGCGTAATGTTTACGGTTACTTTAATGAATAATCCAATTAGAACGAGCACAGGAACCATTTTGAAAAATATTAGACCGCTTTTTACTTTTTGATACACAGAATAAGTAATAAAGGAAATAACCCGTATCACGCGTTGAGGCTCGACGTTTATTGAGCAAGATAATTAATAAAATACGTGTTTGGCGAACAAAGTGTTGATGTGTACAAAAAGGTTATTTGTAGGTAGTGTTTATGTGACTATATAGTCTCTTAATAAAAATATTAATCTTACATTTTTTGGAAGCTTTTTTGTTATTTATAAAACATGAAAGGCATTTCCAATTTGTCATCCGATGTAACGAATAAATTAACATTCTAGATTACATTTTCAAATAAAATTCCCGTCGTAGTCTGAGCTACGGTAAATACTTTAACCCACCACGAACACCACGCGAGCACACCGGCTTGATTAAAGCGAGTATTTTATGGTTACTTCTCATACTACTTACATATTTGATTGGGTACAAAAGCTATATATTATGTTATGTGTTCAGTATAAATTAAGTTTCATCTATAGGTACACAAGGACCAGTCCGACGCTCGGAATGTTTGACTTGGGAGTCTATTCTGTTTGCCCAGTCCGCGCAATCAGCGCGACGACTTGTGTGAGTAAAACTATCCTGCGGGCTGCATCCAGCACCACTGCGCTCTAATCGATGCAAATATAAAGTAGACCGGCCCGGTTCTATATTTTGATCGTAAATTAGGGATTAAATGGCACTTTTACTGTAAGGAAATGTTTCAAAAGTTATCGGGTAACGTTATTGTGTAGATTTACATCTGATGAGACATGAAAAACGTAATCATCATATCAGCCGAAGGACATGCTGCTCCCCCAATAAAGTGTCTATATGGAAGTGAATTGACGTATCAATCATGTAATTATATCATATAGGGAATGCTGTAGTGCCCGTTTGATAATTAAATGCAAATTTTACATCAATCTATTTCTAAACTTGGCTAAAGTTATCGACTAAGTGCCAAATTTACCTCCGAACTAAGTTTTCCTCTACCTACTAATTCCGTACCCCAACTTTAGCCCCAGAGCACATTCTCGTGAAGTTTAGTAAACTTGTCGACATGGTGTTTCGATAAACATTACAGATAGTATCTTTTCAGGCGCTTGTGCCTACTTAAATAGGTATTTATTTACGACAAGGTCAATAGCATTCAACGCGATGACCATCACTGATTTTAATCTATGGGGTATTTTTCATTTATTTATATCATCGATAAACCAACAAAAAAAAAACTATAAAAAAGCCGGAACAAATTCATCAAAATACAAATGGTTATAATTCTACAATGAAATATTATGCACAAACATACAACCATATTTTGTATTAAATACATATCATATCACCACTGGGATTAACATCATTTTAAGCATCTTTTATTTTTTCATGTCATACATAATCCAGGCCATAATCCACCACACGGGCTCAGCGCGGGTGGTGGATGTCACAAGTCTTTGAATTTTTTGTTTAGGACATTTATGATAGTTTCTTGTTATTTTCCTTCACTGTTTTGAGAGCAGTGGTGATGAAATTAAATTTAATTAAAGTGCTCGAACTAACGACGACTCGGAAGTCGGTCGAGTCGGTCGGTCGGTCAGGGTCGATACCACTGGCCACCACTGCCCCTCAAGTTCAACTTCTGTGATGGAGCAGAATGCAAAAACGTTTGTAAAACTTTTTCATTCGTCAATGTACGAGCTATCGACTTAGATCGGTGAAATCCCAGATTTTGATTGCTACCGCAAGATTTCAGGAGTGACCACGTCATATTGAACCGAGCCGGTCGATTCTGTATCAACCTCACCGTGAAAGCGTCCTGTAGAATCAGTGGCCCTAGTGTGAGTTTCTTTTAACTGAGATGGGTCAACTTCGAGCCCAGAATTGGTGAAGGGCCAATCGGAGCGCAGAACGCGGTCGATGCGTAAAATCGAGACACACTAAGGCCTCTGGTGGAATAACAGCTCACTACAAGCTCACTTCACCTAAGTTTTCACTGGAAATCTCACACTACAGCCGTGCAATTCTGTAACCATCTGACCGGGTGAAGTGAGCCGAGTGAGCGTGGAGTGAGCTATCAGTGTCATCCCACTGATGCTAGGGATTGACCAAGCATTACATTTACAATCATAATCTAGATTAAATCTCGATTATGATGACTAGTCCTTATATTGCGTGACGCGCTCGCGCTTCAGGCAAAATAAGGACTAGACTAGGAAAAATAGACAGAAACAACATTGAGTTTCTGAGTTTTTGTTTTGCTACTTTATTTGAAAAAACCTCCCAAAATGATGCACACTTAAATACTTGCTTTGAAATTGTAATAAAATGATCAATAGAATCAGCATAAAAAATATTATTTAAATCTCGATTATGATTGTGAATGTAATGCTTGGGCATCCCTAGCATTAGGTGGAATGACACTGACAGCTCAGTCCAAGCTCACTTCACGCGGTGAGATGGTTACAGAGTAGCTTAACTGAATCGACTAGAAGGTAATACGGAGCAAATTTCCAGTTTGGCGAGTACTTTCATGTTTAGATAGAATTTAGTATATTTTAATTTAATGAAATATTATCCTTTGTTAAAATCCTTATGTAAATAATATAATAGAACGCGCTTAAAACACAATATTTCTTCTTTATAAACGTATAATCGTATTAAAATCAAATGCAAACATTCAGGTTTTCTATTCAACAAGCTCGCGGACCGTGAAAATAAAATGGTGTTCGTTATAAAATATGAATAATATTTTAGCGGAGTTCGTTCGCGTTAATTTGTCCCGATTCAACAAACATTTTTGAGACTTCATCAACTAGATTAGATTGCTAGCAGCAGTAGTTGGTGAGAAAGCTGCAAGCTTTGTTGCTTCTTTGGATTAAGCTTCGTTTAAATGTTTAATTTGAACACTGGTTTGGTAATTGTGTCGGTTTCCCCGGAATGGTAAGTATATAATTTCGAAGGGACTAATCTGAGACTACGAAATAAGTGCATTTTATGCGGCAATTTAATAATTGGTAATAATATTTCATGACCATTGTTTTTCTTCTTCAACTACGGCAAAGCAAAAAGAGAATTATGATTTTAAAAGGCTATGTATGTATGTTCATCTGTTTCCTTATAACTCCTAAACTTTTCACTGTATCTGTGATGTTATTTTTTTACCTATCGGCGTCTTTTTAGTTAGAGTTTTTTTTTATCGGAATACATATTGGCTTTTAGTTTTTATCTGTTAAATATTGTTTTATTGGAGTCGTTTATATTATGCTCTGTGATACCTCTGTGTAACTGGATGAAGAGACAAAGGATCGTTTGACACTGAAACGTCGATACTTAAATTATGTAATATGTAGCCAATTTGCCTTTGATATAAAACATTTAAAAAGTTAAATCTCCCGCCACACATTGACATTGGAAAAACACAGGGGAAATCAGAATTCACAAGTCTAGACTAAGTAGGTACATACTTAATTACCTGAAAAATAGAAAAACAAAATTCTTTTAGGGAAATTTCTATTAAAATTTATTTTTTCGTATGTTAATCTTGCAATAAAAACTCATTAGTTTTTTTGTGAGAAGACATGTTTTCTTAGTCTTATGTTTAACGCTTTTTTAGGTATCTCTGGCTTGTGTTACAAAGCAGAATTAATAATTTGTTCAGGTGAATAACATCATCTACTTTTATTCTCTACAACAAAGGCAAGCCTGCAGAGGTCCAATTATTAATTCAGGAACTCTTTATGGCAAAGACACTGTCTTTGAATAAGAACTGCATGTGTTTTACAGCGAAAATACGATCGAAAGCTCGTCTACAGCGTGTAGCAGAAATGTGACGTAATATTTAAGGGTCTGATACAAACCATCCAAATGAGCAACTTTTTCTATGGATCAAATATCATAATCGAGAAAATTTAATCAGCTGTGCCATAAAAAACTTTAGTACCTACTTAACCTATATATGGACAGCTTATTTGTTTCTCGATTCCGATGTTGGTCTCATGGAAAAAGTTTTTTTTTTTTAATCTTATTTATTTAAGGGATTTATGTACACATATGTGACAATGTCAATCCTATCGTGCTTTTTACAAATAATCACTTACTCTTAAACTAAATAAACTAACCTTAATCACACAAAACTTGTTCAGTTTGATGGCATGTACCAAATGTAAGGTTAGAATTACGGAACGTGCTATAGACACAATAATAATAGCTTTCACCAGTGAAAGTCCTGACAAAATTGGCCATTTTGGAGATCAGCCGGAAATGCCCATGCCGGAACAAACAGACAGATGGACACAAATTAAAAAAAACAGTTTTTTGTTAAAAGTGCCTGATATAGCTATTTGCATAATAATATGCATTAAGTGAAAAGCTGTCATTTGACATTAAAAATGCACACTTCAATTTTATTTATGCGTAGATAACCACATATTTCTGAGACACGCTGTATAACTATATTCTGATACTCCAATATCTCTCGAGTATCGTTCCGAAGATAAGCGAACTGTTAGAAAATCCATAAATTTTTCGTACAGAAGTTGCACAGCTGTAAGTAACGTTTTCCCAGTTGACATCTATAAAGCTGGCACAGATTAATAACCTTCAATGTACCTACAGCACTAAAGAAAGTCAGGTACAGTCACGTACACATATATTTTATGTTGTTTTTCCTTATACAACTGTCGCGGAGGTTTCGTGGAATAAATGTTCGTCTTTTCATTCGTTCTGTTTTATATTTTTGATTGATTGCGTCCTAATGTCAGATTAGTTAGAAGTTTTGTAAGCGTTTCATGTTTAAGTTAAATAAATGTTTCTTCTTTACATCTAGGCAATTTGAAAATAATAAGGGACCTACTAAAACTATTAATACCTTTTTTATTTGTAAACTTAAATTATTAATAGGTACCTACTATGACACACAGTCAACTCCATTCAAATATTTACGAAACGAATTGTAAAAACTCTCTAGCGAGCGAGGGAGACTTTTGTTCCATAGTAAAAACAGAATTTTGACAGTGACATTACAACTAGCTCTGCACAGGGAATTCAGTCAATTGAAAGTTTTTCTTTCAGAATAGCCCAACACGTAAGCGTGCCCAGGCCATCTGGTGCTAGCGCGGATTAAATAAATATTTTATAATATTTTACGCATATCTATCTCATTGAATATTTATTATTTTTTTCTGCAACTGCCCATTACATCACAGCGGGCCCTATCAGAATACCAACGCTGTGACACTTATTTTTAAATGTCGCAGCATCATGCTGAGATAGGAGCCTTTTGGCGTCGCGGTCGTACAGAAATATCTGTTTTCTAGTTTCTTTTTAGATAATGATGTTTTGTGTAGTGATGTACCGACTGGTCGGCCATATTTGTAGTCGGCGACTAGTCGGCCAAAACCACCGACTAGTCGGCCCATTTTTTACTCATATTAATATGCTTCAAAATTTAAAGACGGGGATTGAAATGAAATTGAAATCTTTACTGTTATATTTTTTTATTATAGAATCAGTTTTACAGTTTACTTTCAGTGCAATCAGGAAATTCGGATAGTAAGGAATAGGAACCCTTAGTTTGATCCATTATTAATTGGACTTAGATCCAGAAATTAAATACCGAAAGTAAAATTAGTTAATACTTCAAACAAAAAAGAAGAAACTCTATAGCAAACTATTCGCAATAAGTAGGTTTGCAGTGGTGGGCCAGTGGTAACGGCCGCGACTTACGAGTTGTAGGTCGTGAGTTCGAACCCAGTCAGGCGCTTTACTTTGTGTAAATAATTACATCACCACTGCTCTCCAAACGTTGAAGGAAAACATCGTGAGGAAACCGGCATGTCCTAGAGCCAAAAATTCGACGACATGTGACATCTACCAACCCACACTGGGACCGCGTGGTGGATTACGACCCACTCACTCCCTCTCACGGAGAGGAGTCCTGTATCCCAGCAGTGGGAACGTTATAGGCTGAGTATGTAGGTTTGCCATTTTGAACACAGCCGATGTCACCCGAACTCAACCGAAATCAATGATCGACTTGGCCGACTAGTCGGCCATTTTGCAGCCGACTAGTCGGCCAAAGTAATAGTCGGCCCATCTCTAGTTTTGTGTGATCTACTTGTGCGAGTCAGAATGAGTACTATTTCTTTATTTTCTTTCTGTCTCGTTTTGGTACTGGTTAATACAATATCCGTAAGATGTCTGTTTAACTTGTTTTTTTCCAACATTTTATAGTTACCTATTTGAAATCACTCGGAAATCATAATTTATCTTATTAGACATCTAGACAACTTAGTTACTCCTTATTAAAAGTTTATTCGCCTAATTAGCCCTTGGAACATACGTTCAAGTGTTAAAATTTTCATACCATTTAACATGCTACCTATTCAGCATCGGTTCAGTAGTCTCAAAGATGACTTTATTAAACACACATATAAACAAACTTACACTCTATAAATGCTTGATGTAGCATAGTATTCTAAAGATAAGGATTAGATTATGGTCTAATTTAAGAAAGAATATTGATGTGACATTTACATCAAACGTTAATAATAGAATATCTCCATATCACAAGGTTATTTCCACAATCTGGAAGGGTCAAATCTTTTCGGTTTGCACTTAGCTTTACGTTACGACCATATCGAGTCCATCGGACATTACATAAAAGTGATTGATTCCCGAACCACGGCTCTGAGACACCGTAGAATTGAACCCAACTGCTGTAATGATTGCCCATTTCGGCGTCGTTAAGAGAAACCTTTCGATACCGATGTGTTCGCGCGTTCGTTACAGATCCGAGGCGTCTTCGTTTTCTCGATATTTCGGTGTCGAATCTATGAGCCATTTGCTCCCAAAGCTCTTGTTAACTGAACAGATTACATTGTTAAGGAGAGAGCTCTTGAAAAGAATTTGAATTTATTTTGGTTCCCAGAGAGCATAAATATATTTCAAAATTTAAATTGTTAATGCTCAAACTTTTAATTAAATTCTATGAACAAAATAAATTGTTGGACAGTTAAGGAGAAATCTCTTAGCGTGGTTAGCGCCGGCATTATTTGCGGTTGCAACACAACGCTTCTATAAACTGTTGCAGTAATTCTGCGTGCCCGCAAGCGGTTGAACCCTTGCAAAGATAGCGGGAGAATATCAGAAACGTTAAAATTACCAAACCTATTACTTTTAATGTACATAGTAACCATCCGTTTCCGTAAAAGTCTTAATTACCATGAAACTTATTAATTACATAAGCCTACATTTTAACTATTTTACATTCATACAAGAGCTACGAGTTTACAACCGCATGCGGGCGCAGAAAAAACCGATCCGCGAGTTTTGCCCCATAATCCGATTACTGCCAAATAAACGAAACCGGTTCGAACGAAACAAAACCCACTTTCTATTTGTGCACACGTTTCAGGCAACATGAGGGGACAACAGTATTTGAAACTCACTGTTGAAATTAGATCTGCACATTGATTGTCACAGCGGGTGGCCATCATTTACTGATTCGTCCTAAATTATCCCGATTTAGCGGACGGTTTCATAACGTAATACTTAATATTCGATGAGAGATGATGTGTCAAGTTATCTAGTTTACTTAAATCTCGTTATCTTGTACGGTACCCATGGGTACAGTTCTTAACTCTTAACTCGTAAACAACGCCATAATATGACATATTATGGCAAAAAATAATCACACCATGAATCAGTGGATTAAGTACGTTTTCTTACGTCAGATACTACTGTGACGCATACCTATAGCATGATCTGAATTACAGTATTCAGCGGAAATGGATGATGAGGAATCTCGTCTTTATCTAGTGAATATATAATGCACGCGGTCGGCCCGAGGCGCTTTCCGCAAAAAAAGAAAACATTTCACCTTTTTTCAGTGTTATCACTCTTATTCAGTGTGTGCACTTCAGTTTCCACGTGTGCTTTCACGTCACTCTTGGTTCTAAATGTTCTTTTTGATAGCTATTTGCTTAGTGTGTGGCTATATTGCTCTCTTTAAAATATGACGTGGAAGACTTTTAGTTAGATAGAATACTCTTGATTATGTCAACCATAAAAATACAGATATTAAAGTAGAAATTGTATATAGGGTGACACAATGGGGGCTATAAGCGATCTTTAACAGACAACCTTTGGATAGATACCAAGAAAGGCTTATGTCATATAATTTTTCAGCGAACATTAAAACAGCTTATCCAGTGGTAAACTGTGATTGTAGTACATCGGATGCAAACAGACCGCGCCTGTATTCGCATCAATTTACCTAAAATCGTGCGCCCCAGCGGCCTCAGTGGCCCCAGTACATAATATTGTCATCATTGGAACGTTCGGCAAACAAAATGTCAAGCCTCATTATTCGGTAAACCGGCGTTCCTCTTGAAACCATTACATGGCTTAATAGGTCATAATTATAATGGACGGTTAAGCTCGAATTACGCACGATTGTTCGCCAATAAATTTGGGGACTTTTTAGAAAGTGGATGGAGCATGATGTACGGGCTTGGTTAATGGCGGCCATTGTGTTCCTGGTAATGTTTTATTATATTAATTATTTGCACAGTGTTATGAAGTAAGTAACTAGCTTTTGCCAGCGGCGTCGCGGACGTTCAAAATTATCCCACGAGGGCGTACTTTTATCGGGATAAAAGTTATTCTATGTGTTAATCCAGGTTATAAACTATCTGTGTGGCAAATTTTGTAACAAACATCCACACATCTAAACATACAAACGTTCACATTTATAATAGGATAGTAGAATTAATGACAATTCCTTCTTTTAACTGTGTATTTAAAATAGTCTAATGAGTTTTGTGAATAGAAGGCTGTTTTTACCAAAATCAATCACAAATGAATAAACAGATACCTATAGAGTGGTTTCTCAAAATCATATTCCTGACTTTACATAAGTACATAACTAAGTGGTCGACAGTTTTCCACCACCCTTTTAAACCATGCTGCGTTAATGGAACCAATAAAGTAGTGCTGTCACGCGTCGCTAACTTTGCCTATATTTTCCACAGCTGAAACACTATTATGGTTATAAAACATGAATTTGACATTGTTCTAGTCCTAATAGCATAACACAAATAGGCTTTCAACACGAACCATGTCTCGAGTGTATAAGTTTATATTAATTAAGTTTATTGGGTTGGAGGAGGTGGGGCCTGATAAGACCAACTCCAACAGGAAAAAATTCTATACTTAATGTCAGAATTGGATTACTATCTAAATCTATACCAGCCATATGGTAGAGGTTCGCTGCGTGCAGAACTACAAACCCAGGGCTGCAACTCTCAATTTTTTGTAGCTTCGAAAGTTGATCGCTATGATCATGTCAAACAAAATACTGTTACTTAGTCCATGGCTATTAAAATATCATCAACTCCAACCAAGTTCTTAATTGTCTACGAAAGAATATTTTACGATTATTGCACTTCCCCAAATTATGAGGTCAAAGAAAAAACATCTTGTAATGACTTTATCGGATTAAAATATTACGACTTTACGTAATGAAAAACGTGTAAAGTAATAGATATTTCTAATACAGAAGAGTAATTTTTCATAGGTCTTTATCGTAATGATAATGAACTTAAGACCTTTATTGTAAAACAATTTTTTTATTTAGATTAAAGGAAGAAAGAGAGAGGCAATAAGTCAGTTTCAAAGTATCTCAGAATAATTCACGCCTTATGAGCGTGAATCGTGATTTATCTCACGTCTGCGCTTCCACAGTGCTCCTTATGCAACTGATCTCAAAAAGCGTAACAACCTTGACCTAAAACTAGGCAAGACTGAACTAGTTAAGATCAAAGATTTGATAAAAACTTTGGGTTATTTCAGCTTTGGGCTTACTATACAGATAAGCTACTCGGTTAGGCTCCAAATTCTTAAATTGCGAAATAAAAAAATCTTATCGACTGCCATATAGACTTGTAGATTTCTCTTTTTTGTTATCATAAGTGCCCCAACCTCCTTAACGTGGCGGGTAAACCAATTTTTAAATGCTATAGGTACATAGACTTTGAAAAAAGAAAATGTCAGGTAGGTATTTTTTTTAGATAATAATCCAGTAGCACGTATCAGAGATGGCTCGGAGAGAATCTAGACGGAATACGTGACTAGACGCAAATAGCGAGAGAAACCTTGATAAAATCGCACCGACCAGCATGTATACAGTATAGAGCTGCATATATTAATATACAATGCAGTTTGTGTTTGTGCCTCGTCAAATATGCACCCCCTTACAAACCCATTTGATTCTCTTAATACTAAAGGGTGTCTCAGAATGTTTTTCGTTTTTAGATGTTAAATAAAAAACAACAATATCAATTAAAACTCGTTTTATTTATTGTTAAATTAAAGAGCAGTTCTTGAAGTTTATTTATGAAAAACAATCGTTTGCAAATGCGCACCATTCACTTGTTCACACTCATTTAACCTGGAGCTAAAATTTTCAATCGCTCTTGGAATAGAGTTGATTTCTTCAGTAATTCTTTGCTTCAAAACATTCAGGTTGGGTGGCAATGGATTGTAAACTTTACTTTTTAGGTAGCCCCATAGGAAAAAATCAGCAGGCGTGAAATCAGGGCTCCTCGGTGGCCAGATGATGTGTCCTCGGCGACTTATCACTCTTCCAGGGAATAAATCGTGAAGACCAGCTAATGAGTCATTTGTAACATGGGAAGTGGCTCCATCTTCCTGGAAAAAGGTGGTGCGGTTGTAGCCATACTGGTTTTGCATTTCTGTAGCCAAAAATGTCCAGATCATATGGCAATATCGATCAGAATTAACGGTCTAAGTTCGACCTCGGTCATCCTCAAAAAAATAAGGACTGATAATTCCTTGACTTGATATGGCAGCCCAAACAACAACTTTTGGCGACTGCAAGGGCTTCTGATGCAGTTCTAGCGGATTCTCGGAAGCCCAGTATCTGTAATTTTTTTTATTCACGTGACCGTTGATGTGAAAATTCGATTCGTCGGAGAACCAGATGGTATTGAAACTCCTAAAATTTCTTGAACAATAACTACTTTATAGGGGTGAAAATGTAAGTCTTTCGAAATAATGCGATGAACCGTAGATTTCATAACAGACTGGCGAGCGCGGTCGACGTTCATGCTCGTTCTTGATGTCCTTTTGCGCCCAGACGATTTGTCTGGCATTGTATTCCCAGTCTCTTCAAACTTGCACACCCAATGCTTAATTAAATTGGCACTTGGCACATGTTTTAAGCTTGTTAAATTAAAATGTGTCCTGTAGAGACGACATACAATAGTGTAGGAATCGTTGTTTTTATAAAACGCTCGCACGCAAAACGCGCGTTGCGGTCCCGTAAAACGATTCATAGCTACTGAACTTAACAAGCCGGCCAAGCGTTTGAAACTACTCCCCTCCCCCTGCTACCTGCGGTTGGTGCGTAATGGTCAATTCAAAAACGAAAAACATTCTTAGACACCCATTATATAAGGACAAAAATAACAAATTGGATAGACCGCATTCAAATAAACACCTTACAGTCACGCGTCAGTTGCAGACTTCCATTTGTGACTTTTATCCAGTGCGTGCCTCTTTGACGATTATATATTAGGTACTACTCCACCAAAATAACTACATTATTTCAGAACAACATCTTGACGAAGAAAACGCTTTTCATAAACAAAACACCTATTAACTTTCTTTATAGCGAAATAGAAAATTGGAAGATGTTTTAAATACGCAATTAAAGTAATGAATGGAAAGGAAGGAAATCTCGCTAATGAAAATTCAAGTCGATCAATACCAACGCATTAAAATACGGAGAAGTAATCAAATAAAATTATTCAGGTGTATCCCTTTACGTATTCAAAGCCACCCTCAAGGGGTCGTTAAAGCTTACTTATATAAGATTGAAAACTGCTTGACCCGCTACAGAATGTGACCGCACTTGTGAAATGGAAAAAATAATGAATGCTTAAATTTTTGGAGATGCTCCAGTTCGTTTTATTTAAGTAGCTCTCTCGTTGAAGTTTCCACGTCCCGTTTTTAGCTGAAGTTGAAGTTATCTAGACAGTAGACACCCAGAAACCTTCGCCCTTCACTTGAGTGGGCTTTATGACAGATGACACGTTGCGTATTTTAAGTTAGGTAATCTCGGATAAGTACTTAGTGATATTATTTTTTTTGTTTTGTTTACTATTGAATATACTTTTAACACACTGGATTTTTTGGAATCTAATACTACCTACATACATAGTGCCTCATTGAATCATTATATTTAAATGTTTGTACTAAATTAATCACAAACCGTAACCATCCGTCAATAACCAGCATACCTGTTTTTTTATTTTTTTATTCTTTATTTATTTAAAGAGGGTTGTAATCTAATCAGATTATGCCACCCTCATCGTTACAAATCGACTTACCATAAATAAAAATTAATTATCTTACACACTACCTCTGCGATTAATACCTATGTTTACGAGTCTGTACAGCATTCTGGCTGCTTCCGAAGCTGGAGCAGCAAGGACGCTGTTACATACTCCAATCTCGCACTTAATATTAAATACAACAATAATAAATCTCGTCTTTCCGGCTCGTTCCGGACACACTCCATGATGACATGATATACGTCTTCAATCAAGTTGCATTCTACACATTTTGGTGACTCAACTTTACCCATTAAAATGCAAACTTATTTAAGGGTATGTGTCCGGAGCGAAGCCGCAGTGCTGGTATCATTGTCTGCCTCCCCATATTGGCACTGCTTATCCACGTACTTTTAAAGACGCTCGGTTGTATAGTGGCATACTTTTACTGCGGCTCCTTTCAATAAAGTATTCTTGCCAGTTGTCATAGAAAAGGTGTTTTAATCTACCGTAAAGTTCGGTATAATTCGGGATACACGAATACTTTTCACCGTCGGTTGATGCCTCTTTAGCGAACTGGTCGACCATCTCATTACCTTCAATGCCAATATGAGAAGGCACCCATTGTATCACAACATTTTTATTTTTACTTTTAAGTTTACATGACACACCCAATACGGCATAGGTAATAGGAATTCCCCGTTTGGGTAATGTGTATCGTCTTAATAACTGTAAAGAACTGCGACAATCAGATAGAATTAAAAACTCAGAACATGCAATTGAGTCATTATAGGATAATGCCTCTAAAATTGCTATTAATTCAGCGTGGCATTATTGAGATCATAGAATCCACTTTAAATTTCATCGAGGCATTTGTAAATGAATAAAAAAAAGCAACACCTGTTAGGAAGAAAGAAAGAAAAAAAAAGAAAAATCAAACAATTCTAATCCATTGCTTCCTATTCCTATTTCATTATTAGTGATAGACGCATTAGTAAAGATTGTATATTGACCGGTATAATTTATTTGTAGATACATATCACAAAGAGCTTTTAATTGACAAGTATTGTAATCTTTTTTGGCTTGGTCAATACCATTAATAGTTGAAATTATATCCTCATCTAAATCCACGTCAGCATACCTTTTTAATATCACATGTTTTTCATAAATTTCGTTATATTTTTTTAGCGTGTGCAAAATAGCGTAACCTGCTCTACTCACACTGACTCACATGCAACAAGGTTATCAAGGCTGCCCTAATTTATAATTATATCAGTCCACCAGCTAAATTATCATACTAGGTGAATAAAGTTAACGTCACATCTAGATATCTAGTATAACGGAGTGCCAGTATTTTCAGGAAACAGAGTTACTAAATACGAACGAAATACTTTTTACCGTAATTATAAGCATGCCTCTATTACATCATGGGACATAACCGGTGATGCAGGCGTTAAGTTATGCTATGTTTTAGTAAGGGCGGTGGCGTTAATTTGAAAAGTTATTTTATACCGGCTGAAAAACATACCATAAATAGATTTTCCTTAGTGCATAGGAGTGCATCTGTGTGTCAGTTTCTCCTATAGTGGTCCGAAGTTAGAACTTATCAAAGTTGTAAAAATAAACGTATATTAAAAGGAATTTCATACCGCGCCAAACAAAACTTTGGGTAGTAGGTAGAGTCCGACCGAAGGTTCGGTTTCAGCCAGTTACAGCCAAAAAATCAGGTTTCGGAGAAAATGCAGCCAAATATTCGGGCCGACCGAAACTTGCAGATGATGTTCGTGAGCTGTCGGTTTTCACAGAATACGAACGACTGATAGATAGACAGGTAGCGTAGACGTACTGATGGGATCCTGTTTTCACTCCTTTTGTACAAAACCCAAAAAAAAACAATTGTTTACTTATAAATAGAAGTAATATATAAAATAAAATAAAAAATATGTCCTTAGCAGACATGCTGCTTTTAATGTCAGCGAGTAGGGCATTATTCGCTTTCCGGAAAAATGTATACAAGCTCTAAGAGCAACAGCAGATGCATCTTAGCGACTATGCGTTTAGTCATACGCAAAATCACATGTGGCATACAGAAACCTCGGATTTATTATGCGTACGTGTAAATTATTTACTGATATAAATTGCATAAAAATACTTTATTTTGCGTACATACGCAGTCTCTTAGAATACTGCAGTAATATCTGGAATCCTCACTACTTAGTTTATAGACAGCAAATAGAATCTGTACAATTCAAATTCATTAAATATTTTAACTATCGCACTGATTTCAAGTCTAAGGATTATCTGCAAGCATGAGAACATTATAATATATTACCATTGGAGAACAGACGTATGATACTCGACATGCTTTTTTTTTAAATGTCTATAGTGGGAACTTGAGAGTACCGCTTTAAATGATCTGGTTCTTAGATTGAGTGCTCCGTCTCGACGGACTAGGCACACACAGTTATTCGGAGTACCGCACAGTGGTACAAACTACGCTCAAAAGTCTGTCATTGGTAAGACATTAAGAAATTTTAACAAGAAATTCTCCCATCTTGATATATTTAACCCCAAAAAAGGTGAACTCAGGAATCTTTTACTGACTTCTGTATGCGACGATTTGAATAATAATTCTAAATAGAACTGAATAAAGTAATGCGTGACCATACACTATTACAACTCCTCACATACACTTTTACACACCCACCCACACTGCACACTTAGATATGCTTAGAAAGGGCTAGCATGACATCCTGTTTGTTTCTGATGCATATAATAAGCGTAGTTATTAAATTGTAAATCCGTAATTGGCTGTAAGATTAGTTTATTAATCCTAAGTGAAATTGTTAAAGAGCTGTGGATTTTGTGAATAAATAAATAAATAAGCAATAATGCTCGCGAAGAGGGAGGCGGCGCACGTGAGGGAGAGGCAGTATATGCGCCCTCACGGCCCTAGTCGCCGCTGGAGACGCCCTGGTCGTCGGGAATCCCAGGCTGATTCCCGGCCACCGTAGGCGCGGGCTTGCGGACGGCGAGTAATGGGTAGCTCACTGTCCGGTAAGGACCAAACCCGGGTCACGGCCCGTTGTGTTTCACGCGCGTCTCAAAGAGATGTCAGCACCAACTGGTGGGGTCCGCAAGGGCCGATGCCTGCCAGGGGTGCGGGTTGTTCGAAAGAGATACCGTCGCCCCAGGCACACAGGCAACTGAGGGAACACGGGTGGGTTTTAGTCAGCAAAAGTCTGACACGCCCTTCTGCTCCAACCAGAGCGGGAGAAGTTATTTGATGATTTCCCACCCTCCAAAAATAAAAAAAACCCGAATCCTCTTATAACACGCATCTTGTACTTTTATACTGAACGATAGTATTACAGACCAGGATCAAATATTGCAAAGGAACATGTGTAAAACCAAAGGAAGTGCCAGTTTTTGCAATTTTGGTTACAAATGTAAGGTTTTTTTTTATATTCTTTTTCGTATGATTTTACACATTATATTTGTTCAGAGCATTTGATCCATCCCACACACTGTCGGTTAGTGCAATATAGCAGGGCGGTGATTTTGAAAAGAAACGGTTGTGATTTCTGTATCAAGCAAAAACTTTAAAAAAAATATGCATTTTTATTTTCCTCCAAAATTGTGATCATAGTTCCTTTGACCACTTTGCACCATTAGCCAATGTCGAATTTGTGTCATTGCAAAATTATGTTCATTTATTACGCGGCTGACATAAATATATTCCACCACTTCCATGCACTTGACAATTTTTTTTTGATGATCCGAAAAACCGTCCGATAAGCTTTTCTTTTTTACAACTTTGACATGCTCTAACTATGGATTCCTTGGATGCGGTTGTGGACTCTCCCGTTCCTGATTATTGACAATTAAACAACTATGTACTACAAATAAAATTATTTCATCATAAAATTGGTCACAAGAATCGAGCAGTACCTCCCATGCTTTTATATTATCTTTTGGTTCTTTCACAGTGAAGACAGACTAAAAAAAACAGCTCACTATATTTAAATAACTGCTATCAAGGGTGCCTAATAAATTATTCATGAAAACGAGCAGTAGCATGACCCGCCGGCAGATGTTTTGACAACTTTTCAAACTGTAATCCCTTCAAAAATCTTTAGTCTACTTATTCTATGTCCAACAGTAGACACCTCTTGGCTTTTTATATATGTAGTGATATTGCAGTAATTCATATTGTGTTCCTCCCATGAATAATCGTACTGAGTAGACACTTGAAGGAAGCATAATGCTGAATGCTGCATACGTCAGAGCCGCACTCAAGCCAAGTTCCTAGCTCGTGGAAAACTTTAATAACAATCAAGCCGGAGTCCCTCGCATTGTGTTCATAAAGACTGCATCAACACACAAGATATTTGCATCAAAAACAGATACAATCCGTGTAGGGACGTCTCAGAATATAGGTCGAGTATACCGCGCCTTGGCTACTACACCGACCTAGGAAATACATGTACTGGATACTCTTGTTACTGCAAAATCATTTACTTTTACTGCCGAAAGCTTACCTACAATTATGACTATTGTCACAATAGCTCTATACAACAATCGGTGAAAAGGCACATTCTCAGAGATCCCCTATGAATCCTTTAGTAAGTCTATTATGCCGAATGTTGGTTCATCAATAAGTCAATCAGTGCTTTCAAATTCCGTCGAATGAATCGAAAACGCAATTATTACTAAACTAAAGCCAAAACTTTAGATACCTACCTCTATCATTCTAGTCTACGAAAAAAACTATGTGTGTTTCAGAAAAGTTATTAAAAACAAGAATCCCTGGTTTGAAAATGTGAGTTTCTCATTGTTCTTGAGTGTGGCGCCAACGGACACAAACGTGATACTTACGTGAGGAGTACGCGAAAAAGGAGAGTAAATAAAATAAGACCTCAACTCCCTCACAACATTATTTATATGAACTCATCCACCTACTCAAATTGAGGAAGCTATCAGACATAATTGGTTCCATACATTGCTAATAAATACAGGTAAGTATTTTGTAATATCGAACTATACATATGTAGATAGGTATATTTATTTACATGCGGTCTAGCTCAACAAACATTCTCGGAAAAAAGGTTTACACTCTGGAAGGGACATGCCCCTTATGACTCTCAGGGGCATCGTCTAAGATCTGTAGCCACCTGTTTTTTTTATTTTACATCTTTTTTTATTGTCATTGCGTCCATTGGGCATGTATAAAATTTTTTTGGTATTTCTTGTGCATACAATCTAGAACGTAAATATAATTATATTTGCTATGGATATTAGGCATAAGTGTGACAGCTATACTAGCATTAAAGGTTTTGTGGTGTACGTATATGTCTGTAACCTGGTGGCGAGAGACATTGATCTTTAAATTATAAATGAGTGTTGCGAAATGGGTCGAATCAAACGTACGTGTGATACGAGCTCGTATACCGTGTGTATCTTTGGGCGAGCTTGAAGGAAAACACAAACACAACCTTCTGGGGATTCCTTTGCCATCTACTTAGAATGATTATTTTACATCTAAGTTATTCCATCCGCTTCTCCGTAAAGTTGAACTGAATTGACTTCTTTAAAGAAAAATAAGGAACGAAATTGTATTACAAGGTACCTGCAATGTTGGTATCTTAATTTAGAAGTGAAAAACTCTAATGGATATTGAAGGCCTATCATACTAACCTAATTAATTGATCTACTTTATAGAAGCGGTTATTTTTACACAAAGTAGGTTACTCTAACAAAAAGGAACATATTTTTCAGGAAAATATTTAGTGTCATTTCAAAACTTTGGATGTATTTTATTAATGGGCCGTTTTATATTCAAATAAATATCACCTTTACGTAAAATTTTCACAAAAGTATTTTTTTAAGTCGCTCGAACACAACAAATTACAGTTTTAATGAAACCAGAAAGGTTTTACGATTGTGCCGAGTTTTATTGTATAGAATATTAAATCCACGTGCTCTGAACCGAGAGCCTTTATAATTCATTAGAGAAAAACCTTCGGCCATTGTGTTTATAAGCATACACCAGCTTATGAATAATTTGTGTCCACGACATTAAAATGTCTCGTAAATAATAAACAGTATTTGTTCAATCTATCAAATAAAGAGGTAGGTACATGACTATGTAAGTTTTTGTACCTACATAGCATTTTCAACACACTTCAAGTCATTTTCAAATAAGTGGAAATGTAGTAACGAGTTTTAAAAGATTACCTAGTGAGAAGTTCGCTTAAAGTTTAGAACATTAACTTCTGGTATCTGATTCAAACTTATACCTAGACTAGAAAACTGCTCAATTTACAAATTCGATGAATCGTAACGTAATCGTACCTTACCGCTGAACGACAAGCGTTCTACCGAAACGAAGTTTATTGACAACTTATACAAGCATTAAAGCGATAAGCTACTCGTTTGTTGAAATTACGTCTAGACAATGAAGAATTGTTCTTCTTGATAGTATCAAACTATCGACTAAAGCAAAGTATTCAAATGCTAATGATAACGGATTGTTCTACAGTTGCTAGTTGAGGTGAAAGAAATCAACACATGCAGGCTTGGCTTTGTTACCAACTTGTGTCGTTTAGTTTTACGACAGTTCTGAACTTTTATTATATTTTCTTACACCCAAAAACTTCGGCTGGTTGGATGTTTTGCATAGATTCTGAAAAAAAATACATTACATATGGAACTTATCACATACCTATATTTTATCTATGTTTATATTAATACGTGAAGCCAAATCTTTGTACGAAAATTACGCCGACAGAGATGTATGAAATCTTGCACTGCTAAAGTTTACATGGAAAAGTTTACGTGCAAAAACTTATATTTATATCTTAATATATAAAAATCCAGTGTCATGATCAGAGATCGGATATTCGGATGCATATTTACCTAAAGGTAATTTTTAGCTATGAAAGTATGGAAGTGACTTTATGAATTATTTGTAATATTTATTAAAAACCCCGGGATTCTTGGATTGCATAACTATTCAGATGTGTATTAATTTAAAATTAATGTTTAACCCGATACAAATATGTGTATGTACTGGAGGAGGGGTGGTTTGTATTAGTTAAAACAAAATATAAACAAATTACTTACCTAAATTAAGACTTTTTCCATACAAAAGCGCATTCCATGTTAGCCAACATCTCAACTTTAGGTGAATATGCATCCGAATATCCGATCCCTAGTCATGATGTAGGTATGTTCCCAGTGAACTCTTCACCAGGTCAACCGATTTTGATGAAAATTGGCATTTATAGGTAATTTGATTTGTTTTTTTTAGTTTGTAATTTGTAGTTTTGACAGGAAAAAAAACGAATTAGAAGTGGAAAGAAGAGTTCAACAAACATGGAACCAATTCTGGAGCTTGAAAGATTTTTTTTCAAGTAACTTTCCTATAACGATTAAAACGAAAGTTATGATTGACGTGTAAAAGTGTTTGTACAAACCTACTTACAGAAATAAAATCATTTATCATTTATGAACTCCAGCCTCCTACCGTGCTGGAAGTACGGATGCCAGACGTGGAAATTCACTTCTAAATTAAAAAATAAAATCATTACTTATCCACGGGGACTAGAGCGCAGCATGCTAAAAATAAAGAAATTAGAAAAAATACGACACACAAAAATAATATCAATAACTAAAGCAACATCATTGACTTATGCACAGAAACACAAGTGGAGATGGGCAGGACATGTCGCGAGGCTTAAAGATAAGAGGTGAACCTTAAAGGTGACATTTTGGAATGGTCTTCAAGGTAAAAGAAACAGATGAAGACCATTGATACGTCGGGAAGATGATATTACAAGGACAGCCGGCCCAAACTGGAAACAAATGGCACAGGACAGAGATAATTGGATATAACTATTTGGAGGAGGCCTTTTTTACCCAATATGGGGTTCCTGCAGATAATACTTAGTGAAACTAAATTGTAAAGTTAAGGTAGTTAATAAGTAAAGCAGCTAGAAGAAATAAACTAGTTTAGTGTAAAAAAAAAAATAAGTAAGCAGTCAAATAAAAAAATTCAAATAAAGCTCAAGTCAAATAAAGCTGTTCCATACATTTTGACCGCGTAGGTATTGCACTTTTCTATGAAAGAGCTGATTTATTTTTTGTGTAACCGACGAAAAATTTCTACGGTGGGGTCTAGAACGATATGCTGAATTCATGGTTACAGTTTGCGCACTGGATAAAACTTACCTTGTATATAATACAGGGTGATTATAGTACGACACAAGCTGACTTAGCAGAAAGCTGGAAGCGGTAACATTAGTTACTAATGTTGGATTATAGGATAGTGAGAACACGACACTTGTCCCGACGACACTGGCCACACATTACTCACTGTCGTGGCACGTCCACGGCATTTGTCACTAAACATATAAATAAACGTGTCGGGAACACTTTCACAACAGGGAAACAAGGAGACAGGTCAACAGTAAAAGTTTCTAGTTTCCCCTCGTGCAATTAATAGCAACAGTCAATAACGCTCAAACAACAGTGCGAAGAGAATTTAATTTTATTCTGAAACAATGACGACCCCCACGAACGACGAACCTCATATATGTATTAACATTTATATAGGTCATTCCGAAAAGGAATAATGCCATACGGGATGCCTCGTTTAAAAGCTTTGGTTTGACAAATAAACAAACAGATAGGTGTATTGCTAAGCGTTGACGAGTTTATTAGACATTTACGAGGAGAGTTAAGTTAACATGACGTTCATGTCATAAGTTCCCAAACTTGTCGGAACGTCTATTACTCTAGTAGACAATGGCCTTTTGTACTTCACTTTAATGTAGATTGATAAATTACTAACGCCTTTGACGTGTCTTTCTGCACGAATGCAGCAATGGTCGTTGAGAATGCGCTGACGTGAGCGATTGTGAATTAGTTAACTGAAACGCATTCATGTCATAGTAGGAATGCTAGAGTAGGTAGTTAACAAACAATTTATAAATAATGATATGCAGTCCTTTGGGACTGAATTGGAATTTGCATTTTCACAATACATTCATGTATTGTCGAACAGAATTTACTAAGTTATCAAATAAAACTAGGAGATTCACCGTGGTACAAAGTGTCGTTCGATGGATAGACATAAATAAAAGGATACCCTGGTTGTTACTCAGTTTTCATTGTATTTTAGTGTTATCGTAACATAACGGTCCATTTTGTGATTGGAATCAAACCAGGACCATATATTTTAAGTCCTACATCCTCCAGGTTCGCGATGTAGAAAGCTGTCTTTATTAGCTCAGGTTATTGGCCGGCAGAAGTTATGTACAGAGGTGATGCAGAAGGCTGTCTTCATCAACTTAGTTTTTGGTCAGCAGAAGTTGTCGGGAATGGCAAGCACGTCCGAAACGAAGCTCACAATTGTTTTTTTTTTTGAGGGTGGGAAATCATCAAATAACTTCTCCCGCGCTGGGTGGAGCAGGAGGGCGTGTCAGACTTTTACTGACTAAAACCCACCCGTGTTCCCTCAATTGCCTGTGTGTCAGGGGCGACGGTATCTCTTTCGGACAACCCGCACCCCTGGCAGGCATCTGCCCTTCCCGACCCCACCAGTTCGGCGCACCAGGACCCATGGCACGCCGTGACCACCCCAGGAACCAAGTAACATAAGGGCCCCAGACGACCCCGTTTCTGGCACCCTTGGTCCCCCTGCGACGGGTCAGCGCATTGGCCCGGCCGCCCACCACTTTTCGGCCGCAGGTCACAAATGTAGTGTGTTATGTTTTTGTGGTTTTTCAATATAATGTATGTTAGACTATAAGGTATTTATGTTATGCAACTTTGTTGCCTGAATTAAATGAACGGCAGCATGGTGTGGATGTGAAGCTGTTTTTCAAACTATGCTACCTTCTATCCTGCTCTCTGTGCCCCAAATCATGCAGCCAAAGTGACTTTTGTACTGCCACCAATAAGGCCGTGAAAGTAGCGAAGTTTTAGGATAACAAAATTGAATAACTGTCGTGCCAGCGACGAAGATGAAGAGAAAGAACGACTGACCGAGACCAAAGCCAGAACCAATGAAGCCCAGAATCGAAGACTTTCAGCTATGTTCTTAAGAAGGTGGTAGTGGTTATTAGGAAGGATATAATTATCAAAACTCGAACCCGGGTGGGTCTAACGAGTCGTTCAAGTTTTTATATTATGCAAACGAAGTGGCAGGCACCAGCTAATACGTTGTACATCGTCCCACAAAAAAAAAATTGGGACACTGTGCCCATGCCACTGTTGACTCATTGTTTTTAATATTTGATCACAAATACCCGCGGACAGTACCTACCAGCAAAGCTTATCATAATTGAAGATTATCCGGATTACAACGGCAGACTGCGTAATTAAAATAGTATTTATCTATATACCTACAGCATTATTTGATAATCATATTAATTATGTTTGACAGCGTTTACTTGAGTAGGTCGAACGATGCAGAGTTTTATATTTACAAAGAGTTAGAGGTTATCAATGTCATCTCCTAATGCTGTCATTTTGTTTCAAAATTAACTTGTCTTTGAGAGCTTACTGTACTAAACGTATCTCGAAGCCTCAGTTTTCTCGAGTATTATCTAGATAATTATGTTTATTTCTGAATCCTCATACAGTTATGATTACAATTTCAGTTATGACGTTCTGGGCATTTGGTTGACACCTCTACGTTGCGTTGGTTCGTCGGTTGGTATATCGGTGGAATAATGATGATTTTCATAGTTTTTTTTTTTTCACAAAATGAATCTTGATCTAAACTAAATTTATAAGAGTATAATTAAGTTTTTCTTTTATTGTGATATCTACCGGCTAATGAGACACAATTAATTTTCTATTGTTATGGTCCCTTATAGGGGCCGCGCGGTACTTAACCGATTAAATAAACAAGGACCGTATCAGGTTGTGTTCTGAAGTTTCTACCTAAGTTTATGTAAAACATAAAATTCTATATAATGCGCCATAATCTTCTAATGGAAAGTAATTTAAAATCAAAAACATCTAAATTCCGTTCAACCCAACACACACATTAGCTCTTTTATTTATAGACTAGATAATGGTACCTACTAGGTATAATAGAGAAGAAAAATAGGGCTCTCTTTCATAGTTCCCACTGTCACATAGTGGACATTCATGAGAAGTTATTATAATTATGTGCGCCACCAACTTACGATCTTCTGCACGTACAGCTATAACTGTACCTATATGTGTACAATTGTAACGCCTTTTCCTTCTGAACGTTGAGGTATTTTTGCATTACGTTTGTGTGTTTACCGCCTTCAAGATTACCCGTACAGTCGTATGTCGTACCAGACTTTACGAGTTCAAAGCAAAGAGCTTAATCGTGTTAAGTACATCAGAATTATTAACGCCTTTTGGCTGTTAACTCGTTATTATAAATATTTTCATTAGGATAAAGGTGGGTCGCGGGCATTTGAATAACAAAAAAAATTCAGCGAGATTTCTTACATTTCAGTGGTAAAGTAAACCTATTTAAAACCGCTCCTAAAATTAAGGATCGCTGACTTTAATAGCGGCGGACAACGGTTATACAAATATGTACATACCTATGTATATAGACTAGATCTAAATAGGGCTGTCTTTATTGACATATTCACGCAAAACATATATGTAATTATAAATAAGTTTAGTGCTAATTTAAAACTAACACACGTCTAATTTATCGCACACTGCTATTATCCAAGGACTGGCTCTTTATAAAAGCATTTTTCGTTCTTTACTGCCTTTATACACGAATGTGTCGCGTTGAAAATGCTTGACATTTTCGCTTCTCATTTTTAACTCTAATATTAAAATGATTAGACATTGTCTACTATTCTAATTTTGTACCGCGGCGTACCAACTAAAAGTTGCAATGTAGCGGTGAAAATCATAAAACGTGCAAACCATAAAACTGACGGAAATGGTTTATAGCACGCAAGAAGGATGCGAGCTATTTCACGAAGCTTTTCCATTTCACTTGATTGCACATTATATTTCATCGTCAGTTCTTCCCACGTTCGGATTGAGGAAATTGTTGTCGACTGTAGTGTGGGTAACTATTCCTGCCTACGCATGCAGCAGTACCAACCTACGTTATTATAAGAATAAACGCCATTCTATATTCAAATTACTGAAACCTGTATAAACAACAAGTAAACAACCACACGTCGGATTTTCATGGATTTGAACGCACATGCGATGGTTGTTACAATAATTATCCTTCTTTATATTATGTAGGTATTACACTTTGACATTACCCAAAACGTGTTGTCATGAACTTTGAGTTTACCGAGGCGCACCGAGAATGTTACTAACAAAGACACATTTTCCTAATATCAAACAACTAGGTACCGAGAACTTTACATCCAAGTGAAAAGAGTTCAAAATACAATGGAAATAAGATGTGGAAAATGGCATGGGGTCTCTTGGATCATGGGAACAGAAGGGAGCCGAAGCAATTTCTGAAAAACGTGACAAAGGTCATAAAAAAGGACATTGTTGTGCCTGTGACGGGTGCGTGCCAAGCGCGCCTGGCATTACCCCCACACTGCTCACCTATATTTCAGCTGTTGCATGTTTTGATCAGATACAAACACCGAAGTGAAACTTTATAATTTTAATGAGAATTATTTAGTAGTCCTATATTGCAACTGACTACAATGAGAACACTGGACTCTGATGTGTTTATGTCAGTTATAGAATAACTAAATATTTTTATAAAAAGAAAGAAAGAAAGAAAATACATTTATTTAGCACAGACTAAAAAAGGCACACAATATTCAGCAAAATAATAGAATTAAACAATTATCAAAAATTGTAAAGTGCGTCAAAGTGTGCCTCACGGCTGCGCTAAAAAGGCCCAACAAATAACAAACAAACAACAAAAACTCTAACAAATAACAAACACAACAAACAAACAAACAAACAAACACAACAAACAAATACAACACACACACAAACAAACACACACAAACAAATAACAAACAACAAACCACAAACAACAAAACAAACAACAAATATTCAACAAATATTCTTACCTTTTATAAATAGGTACAGCACAATAAAATTGTTCTTACATTACTATTAGAAATACTTAATAAGTATTTACTCTAGGTCCAAAACGTTTCAGTAAGATTTCCCTCACATTAACCTCACTCAGCCTAAACAAAGTGAGTAATAGGCAGTGATATGCTTGTATTTTTTCCAGTACGTGGGCATGCGGAGGTACGCGTGGAGTTACAAATGGAGCGGTGGGCGGCGCGCGGCGGCTCCGTGCGGCTCCGCTGCGTGCACGACGTGCCGCCTCATCTCCTTGACAAAGTGGTCTTCCTCCGACACGGCACCAAAATCTTCCAGTACATTAGGGACCGGAAACCGCCTTATAGAAACTTTACCACGCCCGGAGCCGTGCTCAACGTAAGTGAATAATGCACATTTTCCAACGATCGTGTTAACTATAACAGAAGAGCACTCGGCCTGAATAGCCACGAATAAAATTGTTATTTCGCTTTTCTAAGACGTGTAATTTAAAACTAGGAGTGTATTGCTTTTGTGTACTAACGTTCTCACACTACGGGTCTATACGTCAGCGTTTTAACGCCTTATTTTATTTCGTAGAACTACCAACGGTTTTGTTGGATTGCTTCATTAGAAATACACGCAACTTCTCATAGCCGCATACATCCAGCATGAGTCTCACTTATCATCGCTCAATGTCGTAGTGGAGTTCACGTTCACGACATCTCTCAGGGGTTGCAGCGACAGTCTGTAATGCATATTTATGACATTACCTCTCGTAACGTTAGTCGCGATCTGCGGAGCTTCCACTCAGTCACAATAATGAACACACTCGCACCAAAGCGTACATTTTGCATGAACGGCGCGGAGCCCGCTCAAACAAAGGAAACAGTAAACTAGCCGTACGCCTAATTAATCGACTGGGGCCTGCGTCAATTTTGTCAGCGGATTGCATCTCGGCATCATAATACTAATTATTCGTGATTCAAAATATACTCATGAAGTCTGTTAGGGTTGTTTCGGAACTTGCATAACATGCAGAATACTTATCATACAAAGTCGATCAGACTGACATTGTCAGACTTAATGGGTGATAAGTCCAATAAACACAGAAAAGAAAACATGGACTGTCTCATTGGTCTGGTGGTCGCAAGCGCTACTGTTGAGCATGAGGTCCTGGGTTCGATTCCCAGGTCGGGCAGTATTATTGGGTTTTTCTATCTGGAATTTCATAGTAGCCCCTGAGTCTGGATTTCTGCCCGGTTGATGGCAATAGGCTCGCCCCCTATTACATGGGACTTAAATATAACTTGTGTCTGTGTACTATTATACAGGGTGAAATTGAAAACATGCGACAAACTGAAATGGGAGATTATACTCATCATTATGAACAACTTTTACTAAGGGACCAAAGATGCAATCGCAAAAAAAAAACAGCTGTTCCCTACATTTTGACGAGTTATGCGAACATCAATGTAGGGAACAGATGTTTTTTTTTTCGCGATTGCATCATTGGTCCCTTAGTAAAAGTTGTTCATAATGATGAGTACAATCTCCCATTTCGGTTTGTCGCATGTTTTCAATTTCAACCTGTATAGGTACACCTCTACGTAACCCTTCGAGGACACAAGGCGTGAAGTTAGGTTAAAGGTATTAAAAAAAAATATCCGAAGAAAGTATTGAACATTGACAACGCATTTCTAAGCCAAAGTAATGACGATTGAAAATCTTAAGTCTGTTGTTAGGTAATTAATCCCAGATGCTAATCTGACATTTCAAGTCTATTGCGTTTACTTTTTTAATAAAGAAGTTCGACATAATTTTGACATTACACCTGTCAGATTATTCTCTGGGATAAAGGACAAGCTTTAGTTACTGAATCTGTTCGGTCTGATAACGTTAGCTACAAGAATTTTCGTATTCATAAAACAATGCTATAAAATGTATCCCCCTCTTTATTCGAATTAAATATAACTTAAAACTGATTCCGTTTCCAAACAGCTATTAAACGTACTATATTTAACGGTAAAACATTAACCGAACATGAAAGCCATGAAAAGACGTCTACGCTGTACAGTGTGCTATGTACCTTTATAATTACCACGTTGAAACTGTATTCACGTGAAAATTCGTTAAAAAAAGTTCTTGCCATACCCTTTGCACTATTATTTAACTCACTTAGCAACTTAATTAATTAGTTTATGCAAGTTTCAGGCTAACAAATGGGCACTTTGAGCTAGATACGTGTTGAACGCCCAAACATATACATAAGTACAGCGTATTCAAAACAATGGTTATTTTTATTCTAAACTGTAAGTGTGGTTTGTATGAAAATTTATTTGCACTACGGGTGTGTCTGCAGAATATTTTTCGTAGCAACAGGGTTGTTAAACTACTGTGCTGTGAAACTTGGCAGAGCAACTTAGGGGGAAAAGTCGTTGCATTGTTAAAAGCGAAGAGTGGTTTGAAAATAAAGACAGATTGGTATTTTCCGGCTCCTCGCCTAGAAACAAGCGATAATTTATTTCAGTCCCGCTTTGCTTGATTAAAGCGCACTTTCCGCGAGTTGGACTAGATTCGAAATAGGAGAATCAGAAATTTCTTCTAAGTACCTAAGGTCACCGGTACGCGTAGTTTTTTGACGGACAAAAGAACTAGTTCTTGTCCTACCTAACTGTTTTATAACTCGTACCTAAGTGGCTAATTTATAAATTATATTAAGCTCCGAACCAAAAATTCGAAGCCTTGTGACGTCTACCAATCCGTACTCTCCAGCTTTTCTAACTTTACAGACAGCTGTGCTGCTGAGGAGTTTGTTGCGCCACTTCTTCTTCCCAGTTAAGGCATTAGGAAACGGTGAAGAGCGGGCGTTTTGGGGGACTGTCTTATGTAATTTAAACGTTCGAAAAGTGGTAGTTCTTAGTCTAAATTGAATAAAGAACTTTTGATTTTGACTCCCTTTCCATAGAAGAGGCCTGTGTCCCAGCAGTGGGAACGTTATAGGCTGATTGGGTATGAATTACAGAACCACACTCAATACAAGTATTACTTTAAACTAGTTTAAAGTGTTTTGGTTAG
Source organism: Antitype chi (assembly GCA_947359405.1). NCBI lineage: Eukaryota > Metazoa > Arthropoda > Insecta > Lepidoptera > Noctuidae > Antitype > Antitype chi. The sequence continues at coordinate 11,492,737 of OX375816.1, forward strand.
TTGAAAGTAGTTTCAAGTAATGCTTGAGTCTTGAACGAGGTTACAGAACCTCACCACTAGAGCATTACCTCTGTAAAATAGTTTTTAGCAAAAATTTACACACGTCAAGTATTTATCGGTACCTGTATTCTGGAATACTTGATTATCTTTTGAGGTATTCAGAATATTTAGTCTCTCGTGCAGATACGAATGCACAAAATTATTGAGGATTATGAAACTTCTGTTTCTCTAAAGAGTAATTTAGTTTCTAATCGAGGCGTAATATTACCTATAAGCAATTACAATAAAATAAAAGAGGTACTTGGTCCTAAAACTACAAGCGAACTTTATAATTGTCCACTAGAGATAGGTACAATTCAGACCGCCTATTAACTTCTACTGATATTTTATCTATTTTCTATTGAAAATAAAACACTTAGGTACACTAGTACAACACACTCACTCAGGTATACTCACAAACACTTATGTAGGATAAGTTGGTGTTATAAAAAAACAACAACAAAGTATTTATTTCAAAGAAACTAATTGCAGGCTCTTTTAAATTTAAGGGGTGAGTGGACAAAAGTGTTAACTAACAAAAAGTTCAAAATGAGTTATGGGTGTCGCAAAATATTAAATTACAGCTTAATTTTTATATGTATAAAACTTAAGTATCAATACTTTTGAAAATATGATTACTTTATAGAGTAGGTATATATCATGTTATACATCATCATTTAAAACCTAAGTCCATGTAAAAAAGTAGATATTTTCATGTTAAAAAAAAAACCACTTCAATTGTCAAGGGGTAAGTCAGTCAGAAAGATGAAGCTAATTGCCCATACCAAAGCGTAGCAGGTACCTATGCAGAAGAATGGGCAAGAAACTCCAACTGCCAGTCTATTTATGGTTCTATAGCTGGACAAACTTCTGCCTTGATTTAACTGCACAAGATCTAGTGACCGATGCGAATGTAATTGCCAGCCAGGAGCAATGCTTACTTTGGCTAGAAAGCACTCTATTTATCGGACTCTGTTTATTTGGCCTCGACTCTAGGAACTGACTTGTATCATGTTAACTCAGAAAACAAAACAACATCAAACATCACAAGCTGACTGACATGCAGATGCGTCCAGAGATTTAAAAACATTCCTTTGCACTTATCTTGCGCCGCAAATCACTATATTAAAACCTTTTTGTTATAAAACTCACAAAAAAGTTTCCCGCCATCACATGAGCGGATATGACTGAATTAATCTCGCCAGCTGGATCGATGAACCGGAATTAAACCGGTGACAGTATTTGATTGCAATATTTCGAAATATTAAAACGGAAAACATTTTAATCACTGCGAGCGTAGATTTTGTGTGAGGTACAACCGCCAATTATGAGCCGCGCTACATTTATTGACGTGTAAGATTTAATTAAAACATATTGTAGATATATTTCGTATTAATATACCCTTTATTCTGATTAAGCAATCTCATTAACAGTTAAAAGTTATGTTTCAAATATAAAATAAATTAGCTAAATGGTTTTATATTAATTATCCAGATTTAATTAAATCTGATTTTATCAAATGTGTTCAGACAAATTCAACAAATTGAAAAGTGGAAGTTTGCACGGGCTAGTCTAGTTGTTTTTTGTTCTTTGATAGTTTTGCTGGTAGGTAATCAAAGCTGGCCTAGAGATGTTAGTCATGTCATGGCAGTCGCTCCATGTAAAATACTGGTATTCAGCTGCAAAGGCGCAAAGGCTAGGTACATGATTTACATGGTGTTATCCGTCTGCAAGATATTATATTCTTAAGTTACGTGTGTAACGCCATTAGCAGGTCTCTACAACTTTCTGATCCGTTCACTAAGACCGTACTTATTATAAGAGTATTACTCAAGATTACACCGAGGTGATATATTTTTCACTTTCTGCAATGGTCCTGAATATGTGAACGAACCTTAAAAATGTACTGCCGTAGGTGCGAGCTGGGTAACGGCGCGGGCGGAGTTAATTTTCCAGGTCAACGTTACCTTGGGGTTACCACACGATCTGACTTTAGTTAGATCTGGTCCTGAACCGCAGGCAAGTGTGCGCTGGTTCGTGTGTTTTGTTGTTTCACTTGGGTTCAAGTTAAAAGTGGTTATTGTTGTTCTGTTATACAAGTGGCAGTAATGTAATAGATCATAAAGTACTCATATTTTAATATATTAGAGTATGTTTTTTTATAAGATTCTGGAATTTTTTCTGTCTTATTATTTGGACAGCGAAAAATTATTTATAATAGTAAAAGGCCGAGTTATTTTAGTAAGAGAAATCCTTAAACCACCAAATACAATTTTGTCAAAGAGTAAAAACGTAAACAAATTGGAGGAAATTGCGATGGTCTTAAAAATGTTGGGTCAAATCTCGAAATGTCAGCCAGAATTGAAAAGCATTTTGATTGCCCTGCTGAATTATAAGATACAACTGTAATTACAAGAGTCAAACAAAAATCTCAATAAAATCACCGACTGGAAAACTGTAACCTAGAAATGCCTTTACGGTCATTATTCAGCGTATGGTAACTTTAAATTCAAAATAATATGCTGACGTCTGAAAATTACATATATAAGTAACTATGGAGTTTCTCGCACATTCTTCCCATTCACACGAAACTACAATTTGGAAGAGACAACTAGAATCAAATCTATTTTCTTGTAAATGACGTTCAAAGGTGCCTATTTGAAATGAATTCTTTGACTTTGAATTTGGATGATATTACATCGGCTGGTGAAGGCTTTAGTTGCCACCTGATAAGGAGGTTATAACGCTTATGTATGTAGATATATTGTCACCATAGCTTCCCCTATCAGCAATAACCGCTTATGGCCGTGCCCACCTACCCACCAATTGATGTTGGGTCAAGATAACGGCGATGCATAAGTAATAGCAGGTCGCTAGCCATCGCCGGAACTGTAAGGTTAACTCACACTACAGCCTCGTATCGATACCCACCACAAAACATTGGGTAGGTACACTGTTTCGATACCCTTTTAGAAGTAGATATAGGTAAGTACATTTACTTTTTTAAATTAGAAAAAAATCACGCTTTACAAAATACGAAACAATAAAATATTCTCAGCTGAAACTTGCCCTGACGCTTATGATCACTTGCTACTATTAGAGTGTGTATGTTTAGGTGGCATACGACCATGGCTTTTAGATGAGAATATTTTCTTGTTTCATGGTTTTTAGGGCGTGATTTTTCAGTAGCCTGGTTTTAATTTTTCAGCTTTTAATTAGATAAGTTATTTTGGGGTTGGCTAACATTTTTTTTATAAGTACTAACTAAGCCCTTTCATTTCAAACAAGGCAAACCAAAAAAACTTTTTTTTTTACTTCGTGACTTTTTGTCCTTTAAGGTGTCAATTGAATACTAATAATTAGTTTAATGTGACGTCACTTATCCTATTACCAGCGGACGATCAAAACGATATATCATCTGTCAAATTATGATAAGTATAGTTTAGGAGTTGTGAGGGACTAGATGAACATACATGCATACATACATATCGGTCAAAATCATAACCCTAAAAATCGAACTCACTACCTCCCACGAACTTAATATCTCACATTACACCTACGTTCCTTGTGTCACCGGGCGTAAAGAACAGCAGTATCCCATTTCAATGAACCTACTAGAGAATGGGCAGCAGCGTTCTCTATGCATTTTACCACCATACTGCGATCGCCAACCCGCCTGCCAAGCGTGGCGATTATGGCAAACCACCTCCTTTCGGGGGAGGCCTATGTCCAGCTATGGACGTTTTTCAGCTGAAACGATGATCTACGTTAGTCGTTTGATTATAATTGGTGGATCGTTGTTACTCGAATCTTCGGCCTATCAAAGTAAGTACAATAGTAGGTGTACAGGTTTCGAAAAAATCTCCACAATGAGCTGACATCCTAAAAACTTCATGCTAGCATACATCTTTTAGCAGTAAATGCCTAGATAGATTACAGGATTTTTTTCCGAAATCCATAGAAAACCATGGCCACCGTACAGGAAGGCTTTCCTCCGGCGCCTTTTCGCTAGTTCACCGTCTAATTGTATAGATCCTAATGAATTAAACGCTTTTCTGTCGACGATTCAAGCGAATCAGCCGGGACATTGTCCGTACATCCTATGAAAGACATTCTCTAATTTTAGGCTGTATGGTGTAAGCACAAAGTTGGCGTTTAGTAATATTTTGATCACAAATATACCCATACAGAATTCTATTAGGTAAATTGCTATTTGTCAATGAGCTAGTTCGGAAATCTGCTGTCAACCACTTATTTCTGCCATGAAGCAACGTCAGCTAAATATGCCCGACGCAGACATGTGTCTGTGCGTTCACAGGCACATGAGACAGCTTAATCTCTGAAATGGCAACGTAATTTTTTTTTTCGGGTGGTGGCTTGGCACGGTTTGTGCATTTAGCCAGTGTCAAGTATTTTTTCTTTTCGATCAAGTAAATGGCCCGATATCGGGCACGAAGTTACAAAACAGTCATAGACGTCTTTAGTTAGTCAAGTCAAAGTTATTGTAAAGCGGTAGTAACTCTACAACAACCTAATATGAGTTTTTGGGGGGAACACGAAAAGTCCACGTTAGTCACTTATTTTCACCTTCACTACAGTTGTGCACTCACATGTAACTAAATTGAATAATTCACTACCAAAATTATACAATTTAATTCGCTATTCACTAAATTTCATGAAAATGAAAATTCGTGCGACATGTTCCAACCCGATCCCGCCAAAAACTCCGGCAACGTAATTGTCTGGGATTGCAGATATCCAAAGCCCCCAATGACCAGTTACCATCAAATAGGCTTCCTTGCTTGCCACTCCCAATAACATAAAACCTCAAAACAAAAACAGTCTTGCGAAAATATTAACAGCCAGTATTTTTAGAACGCCATAAATAATATTGAAAAGTAGGCAAAGAAAATAAAAAGAAAACTCCTTGGTGAAATGTAGGCGTGATACAAGTTGTTTAACTACCGCGTAACGTAGAGAACTTCCCAAGTTTCATTTTCTCATGATTAAATATTATTTTCTCGCAACTTTCGTGGGGTTGATTCACTCTCACAAACTTTAGTTTTTAATGTAATTTTCGACGCTTATCTTTTAAATTAGATACTGAGCTGAGTTTTAGTTAATTCAACTTTGGAACTCATTTTATTATCGGGGATATTCTAGTCTGCATCTATTTCGTGTGTGTAGGTAGATATACGTATTCACAAGAATGTCCACTACTAATGTAGCATGAGGTAGATGATCTACCCAGTGTAATTTAAGCACTCATGGAAAAAACTCAAACCAAAAACACTCAAAACTAAAACTCATTAACACCTACGCAAACATGCCTTTATACAACAGCTTTGTTCATAGTACCCAGGCTTTATAATCCACACATAGATAGAGCCCCGCATAAAGTTATAATAAAGACTAAAACGTATGCTAACAGCAGGCAGTATGCACCTAATGTAAAAGCGCACTTCAATTAATTCGGCGTGCCCGAGGTAGGTTGCGTTGCATGCACATTGCTCGTTCCATTCCACCGCAGGAGGGCGTAACAGGTCGACCTCACTACCGGGGCAATCTAGCGAATTGTGAATATCCGAGTGAATTGTCTGAAGGCCTAACTGCCTAAGTCGAGGTTACGGGCTCCTCATCCCATTGATATTGGGGATACGAGCCTACCATTGTTCCACTCGATGTTCATTGATTTCGTATTTAAAATAGCAATGGTAATGTTCAAATTAATTAATAATATAGAGCGTGAATAAATAATAGTTTGCATGAACATTAATCCGACCAGGAATCGGTACATTTGTATAACATTTAAACACGTTCAAAGCATTTCATTTTGTTATTACATCCTTTGTGTGGACCGGATGATATACAATTATGCAGGTAGGTTACTCGTTATTTATCAATAATAAAACGTACAAAATAACGCTGATGATTTAATCTACATAATCTATCGGACAAATATGTACCTACTTACTTACCGGAGAAAAAAAATTGAAATATTTTTTCGTCAAACGTCGACAAACAAGAATCCAACGCAAAGCTTTGCTCAAGCTCACCGGGAAATCGATTACTTTGCCTGAATAACTACTTACTTCCATATACCCATATTCCTTATTCAATTCAAACACCTAATCATAATAAGTACCTGCCCACTTGTTGAACCATCCTTGTCGTAAGCGTGAATATTTTCGTGTAGGTACCTCTTAACTTAATGACATTCACCTTTTTTTAACGGTCACAACAAACTCGGAAGGAAAGGTCGTCATGTTGAGCCGACATATGTTTGGGGCCAGATTTCTTATAAAGAGAGATTTCTTTGGGAAATAAACAGTGATTTGGTACCTAGTTGTGTAGGTACCTACTTTACCAGTGTACCTATCTAGTGTAGGCACAGAAATAAATTGAATAAAGCAATAAGCTGCATTTCCGTAAGCGCTCAGCGGAAATAACAACAAATAAGAACCTAGAATCACAGTGTATGTTGTTGTTGACCCCTGTCCTGTGACAGAATTGGCCCAAGCATTATCTCCTGACTATTTATTATTGAAATACAAACACTCACGATCGTTAATTGCAGCGGTCTATGAGAAAGCAACAAGCAACATTGTTCACAGGTTAAACATTAAAAATATCGGAACTATTTCAATAAATTTCCCCACAACACAAACGACCTCCTTATAAAGTAACAAAAGCCACTATTCTATTAAAATTCAGTGAGTGTCTTTGTATGAAACTAATTGACTTGTTTGCTTCATTTCAGATCGCCTTAGCTACGGAAAACTCTATAATCCTGCAGAACTTGGATTTCGCAGCGAGTGGCAGCTACTCGTGTGAGGTGTCGCTCGACACACCCATCTTCACTAAAGCCTCAACTGAAAAACAACTCACTGTATTTCGTAAGTTTATCTTTGCCAATTGCATTACTCATGTAATATTTATCGCTGCTTATAAAAAGATCCATCAATTGTTATCAATCGTAATGCATTTATAAATAATGATTCATTAATTGCACTGTGACGCAGGCTATTTTGACAGTGTCGCAATATGACTTTTGATACAATACGCACACATATTTTGAGCAAAAAGCTCACCAATAGAATTTTTGGTTAATTTTCAGGATTTTTTTGAGTGGTGGAAATTAATATAAAAGCTGCTTAATGCTTGTCTCCTCTTTTAAAAACTTAAGATAAAAATTTCCCAATTAAACAGCACACTGCACACTGACTCAATCTCAACACAAAAATCCCGAATTCAACTTCCATCTGGGAAGTTGAATTCGGGATTTTTGTGTTGAGATCTGACGAATTAGAGTTTAGACATCTATTTCCGTCACCATTATTTTCGTAGCAACGTCGAGCTTGCTACGAGAAGCATAGCTCTGTAAAATTGAGCAAATAATTACTGAACGACAATGCACCAAACTGTGCTGTCAAATCTTGCCTGCTTTCTATAAACAATGAACGATCGATTCTATGTAGACTGAAAAAACCAACTGTGAATGCACTTAGAGAGGTAATTTTGACTATTATTGCATCAGTGTGACCTTTTTGACAGATTTCTGCCCATCGTTTAAACTAAATAGACAGACTAACGTTATAGGACTAATTTTTCGATAGTCAGATAACTTTTACCTGTTTTAATAAATATAGCGGTTCGATAAATTTTTCATACAAAAGCTGTCAATTTTTTTATTTTTTATTATTCTTTGGATTAGTAAAATTACTAAACGATTAGTATGCCTCAACTAATTCTTGACAAAAACCATTCATATACATCTTTCTGCGAACCAGTTTCATCCACACCGTATTCATTATTGTAAGGGGCTCTACTCTACAATAGTAAATAATAGGTCTTTACCTACGAAATTGCCGTTTTGTATGAAAAAAATTAAACGAATTTTTTTCATGTATTTTTTATTTTTATTAATCGAAGTAATCACCCATGCAATCAATGCATCTTTGCCATCGCAGTGGCAGTTTATTGATGCCCTTCTTAAAGAAATCAGCTGGACGGGAGGCAACAAATTCTTCAAAGGCATTTTGTACTGCCTCTCGGGTATTGAATTTTTTTCCCGCCAAGAAGTTATCCAAATTCTGGAAAAAGTAGTAGTCTGTAGGCGCAAGGTCTGGTGAGTAGGGCGGATGACGGAGAGCTTCCAACCCCAGTTCTTGCAACTTGGAGACCGTCTGCTGTGCAGTATGAGGTCGCGCGTTGTCGTGCAGGAGCAGCGGAGACGAGCGATTGACCAATGCTGGTTGGAGATGTGCCAGCTTCTCCATCATTGTGTTCAGTTCTTCACAGTACACATCTGCAGTAATGCTCACCCCGTTTGGTAAGAAGCTGTGATGAATCACACCGGCGCTAGACCACCAAACAGTGACCATCACTTTTCTAGGGGTAAGTTTTCGTTTAGGGCATTGTTTAATAATATAATAATAATAATATAATATTTATTTCAGACCAAAATCCATATTCAAAAGACAAAATAAAAATCACTTAAATTCTACATACACAAAACAAAAGGCGACGCACAAAAAGATACACACATACACAATAACACTTATTTTATATATACAAATGACGCACGATGAGTGGTCATCCAGTGCCACATCATTGGACTGTCTACTTTGCTGGCAAAGATAGCCACCAGGCTGTTGGAGCTATCGCGAACTCGCCGCATCAGGGATGCTATTCGTGTCCGCATAAGGGTATAAAAATCCGGCACGCCATACTCCGCGAACATCCCCGATGCGCTGCAAAAGCGCGGTAGCCCCAACATAACTCTGAAGGCGTTATTATATTGGACTCGCAGAGCATTGTACGAGCTCTTTGTATAGCCGACCCATAGGGCGCACGTGTACATAGATTGGCAATAAGCTCTAAAGAGTGTAATTTTTACCTCACTTGTACAACGTGCAAACCTACGGGCCAGCATGTTACATCGAACTGCCAATGCTCTGCGTTCCCTCTCCACGTCCACATCGTCGGACAGACCATCGGTGATCCAATGCCCCAGGTACTTGAACTTCGTCACTCTGGAAAGCTGAGCGCTCCCCAGGGTTACTGGTGGGACAGTGTCGTAACATTTGTTTCCCGCTTTAAAAACCAAAAGTTCACTCTTCGTCGCGTTGTACCTGAGGCCGTGAGCCACCGCGTAATCCTCACAGATACAGAGAAGCCTCCTAAGTGCACTGATCGATGGGGTCAGCAATACCATATCATCCGCGTAGCTGATATTATTGATGCATTGTCCATCAATGGAGCACCCGATATTGGCATTGCTGAGCCCACAGATCAGCTCGTTTACATACAGGTTGAAAAGCTTGGGCGAGCTGAGTCCCCCCTGCCTCACCCCGCATTCCAACCTATATGCATCCGATAGGACACCCGCCCACTTCACATAGTTGTATTGGTTGTTATACCAATACTTTAGCATGGTAATGAGATCGCTTGGAAAGTTCTTAACACCTGATAGCTTTTCCCATAGGCAGTCGTAAGACACAAGGTCGAATGCCCTGGAGAGGTCCAGAAAACATGCATATACAGGTGTTTTCCTACTTACATAATACTGAACAGTCTGTTTGAGGCAGAGGATGGCTGTTTCCGTGGATAAATGCGGCTTAAACCCAAATTGGGCATCGTGAAGTGTTAAGTGCTTATCCAGCTGCCGATCAATCAGACCGTCCAGCACTTTTGCAATGATGGTTGCCAAGGAAATAGGCCTGTAGTTGCTTTTGTCACTCGCATCTCCAGTTTTATTCTTGACTATAGGCACAACAATAGTTTTAAGTAAGTCAGTGGGAAGATACGAGTGACTCAGGCACAAACTAAAAAACATTGCCAGCACTCGCGGTAAGTGCTTACCCGCATATCGCAGATGCTCAATACTTAGGCTGTCATGACCGGGCGACTTGCCTCTCTTCAAGTTTTGTATGACAGTAGCCACTTCCCTGGCCCCAAACGTAATAGGCATGTCACCGGACCCCCCCACCACCTCCGACCCACCAGACGACGGACCTAGGGGAGACGCAACTATAAAAGCTCTGCTGAAGAGGTTGGCGATCTCATTAGGGTCACTAAGACCGTCGACACTCACGGGTAGACTCAACCTGGGATTCAGGCTGTTCGTGGCTTTCCAAAAACTACCAAAATTCTTTGCGTCATGATGACTCGCAATGATGTCCATTTTAATTTGGTTCTTATTATTTTGGCACCATTTTAATTTGTTTTTAAATACCCTTCTGCTTTCTACCATTTTTTCGTACAAAGTACCACTTTTAGGCCTACCAAATAGCGTCCAGGTTTGAAAATCAAGCCGAGCCCGTCCGTGTACGTCCTTCACATGCTTATTCCAACCCGTTATGTATCGCTTTTTGCGTTGTGTACCCTTATTACAACTCGCGATCGCACCCTCACAGAGAATACGCACAATTTCCGCATACATATTATCTAAAATTGTTTCGTGTTCTTTAATTCCACATCTATTATGACTACATTCTGTAAATTCTATGGGAAAGTCTAGATTTTTCAAGAGATCATTACAATAATTGCTATATAATTCAGTCTCCCGTAAGTCTCTGTCCCCCCATGTTACTTTGTTACTTTTATGTAGTACAGGTGTAACTTTCGGCCTCACTAAATTGAGATCACATTTTATAATTAGAGGCAAATGATCCGACCACGACACGTCGTACAGCACACTAACGTCTCTAATAGTGTTCCACGCCGCGTCCGTCACTACGCAGTGGTCTAACCAACTAGTAGAACCATGTGCATCACTTACGTAAGTATACGTGTTCGATTCCTCGCCAAGCAAGCACACGTCAGCGCACCGCCACTGCACTTCAGATGAAAAACTCAGTAGTTCTTTGCCGAATAAACCATTCGGTTGGGCATTAAAATCCCCCAGAATATAGACCGCGTCCACACCACTATTTTCTATGATTGCATGAATCTCACTTAGACACTCAACAAATTCACTAAGATTGTCCATCGACTCTGTCGGCATATAAACAGAGAACACTAAAAGGGATTTACCGCCAACTGTTATTTTAATAGCTACAAGACGCACACTTTTACACTGCACGGGCGACACACTTTCGCAGGCGCTCTTTCGCCATAGCACAGCTACTCCACCATAAGGTCGCCCTCGTAGGATGCCCGTCGACGTATCTACCGCTGATTTCCCCACGAAGTCAAACTGAGGGTCTATGCTGCTCAGAAAAGGAATGTCGTGAGGCAGTAACCAGGTTTCCTGCAATGCGATTATATCAGATGTCTGACATAACGATCTGACATAATCCACCGACCTAGTAATAGATTTACAATTAAAACTCACAAAAACACTTGTTTTTGAGTTAATATCATTATTTTCGCAAGCCATTGTTTGTATTTTTGTGTGATTCTTCGGCTCGCTTATTAAAATCTATGTATCTACGAAACGCAATTCCTTCCGGCCATAAATTGTCGTCTAAAAATAAATGCAATTTATGCCTTGGTACAAAAATTTTGTAGGCATCGTAGTCTCTCCGTTTTCTCATGTTTATTTTTTCAATTCGCACACTGGTTTTTGTTTTTTCCATTATGTACGTATGTATGTCGTTAGCAGACGCATTCTGATCAACGTTGTTGATAAACAACGGCACTTTGATGTCAGCTGCTTTAAATTTTGCAATACTATCTATGTTCGCACGACCCTGACATCCTATAAACCTATCCCTCAGCCTCTTTTTCTTTTGTGCTAAAATCCACCCTTCATTTTGTTCTTCATCCTGTTTTGTTTCCAAAACCGTTAATGTTTTTATTTTATCCGGTGTTGACATTGCCAGCCGCGCAGCCGTGGCGTAAGTAGTAGGTGTACCTATCCCTTCCATAATCTCCACGCAAGCGCCGCTGAGGCCCACTGCGGCCTGCTCACGCACCCGATGCGCCCTACTCGCTTCCGCGTTCGAAACCGTGGTGCGGGCCTCCACGCGCGGTATCGAGGCGCACGCGTCAACGAAATGTTCGAGAGAGACGTCGTTATACGCGCCAGCTTCTTGCGAAGGAGATAGACATAGCTCCGCGCTCGTACCGGTTGCTTTTTCTACTACGATGTGAGGTAGGTCCGGTGACTTGCTATGATATTGCATATTTTCGTTTGACAATTTATTTTTGCTGTGATTTATATCGTTGGAAGTGGTACGAATAAGTGTATATGAACTTTTAAGCTTTTCTAAGTCCTCTTTAATTTCATAAAACTGATCTTTGGTGACATAAGCTTCTCTATAAGTCTTAAGTTCGTTTTGAATTAACAAAATATCTTTTAATAGTCGGGTAGCATCTACATGGTCAAAAGTGACCGGTGGGAGTTTTTGTAATTCACGTGCCACAAATATCGGTACCATTTCTGGATCTGTTTCTTTTAGCAAAGTAATCATATCATATAAATCTCTTTCATTTTTTCCTGTTCCTCTCCTTGTAACTTTACGTTTTGATGATGGCGCCGATTCAAACAGTAATCTCTTCGCATTTGAAACCTCTTCTGTACTAAAAGAGGTTGTACAGATACGGACTAGGCTCTCCTCGTCCATCACATCGATCTTGTTTTGCACAAAGGCAAGCACTTCACTTATCACTACATTACACGCATTACACTTGACCGTAGTCGAGGTCATTGTTACTTGCAACTTATGACTCGCGCTCGCAACGCGTACGGGACATGCGACTGCTCGTTTGCATAGCTCCGCGCCCACTGCGGTGTTTAGGTGCTGAACCAGGATCCAACCAACTTGCTGAGCGCTTGCGGTTATCAAACAGAATCCATTTTTCATCGCAGGTAACAATGCGGTTCAAAATTCCTTCATTTGTGTGTCTGTTGAGCAGTGCAAGGCACGTCTCGACGCGTACTTCGCGCTGACGATCATTGAGTTCGTGGGGCACCCATTTGTCAAGCTTTTTTACCTTGCCAATTTGACGCAAATGGACCAATATTGTTTTGACGCTAACGTCGAAAGCTGCTGCTAATTCAGCCGTAGATTGTGTATCATCAGCTTTCACAATCGCCTTTAATTCGTCATTGTCGACCAAAGTCTTCGGACGACCGCGAGGTTCATTTTTCAGGTCGAAATTTCCAGAACGGAAGCGAGCAAACCAATAACAGGTGGTGCGTTGGTTTGTAGTGTTAGCTCCGTAAACGTCGTTGATGTTGCGTGCCGCTTGTGCCGCGTTGCTGCCACGACGGTACTCATATTCCATAATTACTCGAATTTTTAACGTATCCATGATGACGAAAAAGATTGAAATGCGATGAAAATGTAACACTAATCAATAAACAAATGACTACTTTTGGAAAAATAAATCCATGTTTTTAAAATAAAATTAATTTGAAATTAGAATTCTTACCCAAACAAAAATTATTTTGATTTGAAATGGCCAGTACTGCAAAACGGCAATTTCATAGGTAAAGACCTAATATATTGTTTTATTTGTTTCTATTAGGGATTGCCACTGCACGTGGCTAAACTTCAAAGTGACCAAACATTTATTTGCATAAGAGATAAACTTAATCTGTATTTTCAATTGTTTTCCCTAAACTGAATACAAATAAAACTGTACCCGTGCTCGGCGTGCTCCTAAAGGATGGCACCTATAAAAGTATCCATTTACTGCCCAAAACATCATCATTAGCTATCTATTAGAATGCACGATGAAGGCTGGCCGGCGCGGCGCGTGAGACGCATACCAAACAAGATAACACGCACCATTAAAATCTGACAACACAAATATCATACCATTTTGAACCTTATACCTTCAGCTAATAAGCCAAATTTAAACACACGGGACGGGGACAGTCAAGCAATACAGCCTGAAAGATACGGATAGCTGAATGGAATGGAGCTATTTCGAATCAGAAATGGTAGGTTGATTAGGTTTTGAATTTGCTTTCACCGAATAGAGTAAATTTGGTGAGTTCTGACTGGAATAAATGCAGCGCCAGCAAGACAAATGTCGCAAGTAAATGGTTTCAGCATGCTACACAATTTCTAATGAAACCCATCCTTTAATTTATATTTCTTATTCTCTGAACATAATGCAAATAAAATATCACTTTGTACGTTCTCTTTTGTAAACATTGTTAAAATTATTGTTTTCGTTCGTGAAGAAATATATGTTGGTTATTTCTCTTCTCCGATCATTTATCAAGTCCGGGGTCGAGCAACAAATATCGCGGTCTCGTTTTTATTGAGGAGAATCCGTTTCCGTTCCCAGACACTATATACGTATGTGTCTGTAAGGTAACCCAGATAATATATTATGCAGCTCCCATGTAGCTAAATTTAAGGTTACTGACATGTTGACCTAGTTAATTCCCCTGAACAAGGCTAAAATAAATACTTTGAATTTTGACTGTATTTTTTTTTAATAATCTTTTCTCACCAGAGAAGAGGTATTGAAAAATATTGAATGTCGGATAGCCGGTGAAGCCGCAGACCCCTAAATTGTCCGTAATTTGGAACCCTGCTACGTAATAAATGATTAATTGAGCACTGAAAAGGTCCGGAAAGGAAATACCTCACCCAATGGTAGTAAATCAACAGCTATTCCAGGTGAAAGTGAACAACGAGAATGTTACTTAGTGGTTCTGAAAAATGGTACCAAAAAGTAGAAGAAACTCAGATAATCGGTAAAGTACTTTTTTGAAATAATTGTTGTATAGCGTACATATGGGTACAATGTTCCTAAATCAGAATAATAAAAAGGTTTTTTCACGTTTGCTCCGTTAATTACAGGAATACAAAACATGCACATATTATAACTAGGTGTAACGGTAAACACGGTAAAGATAAAAATAAATTATGAAATTTGAGAACGAGAAAAGAAATAAAATGTCGAGATTGAGTGATTATTCATAATTATCTACGTTTAATCTCATATTTGATTTCGACTACTTTGATGATTATTTATATCCCTAGTAATTAATGGCTTACAAAAAGTAAGGAAAATAGAAAGAAATATCTTTTTACATAAAACTTCCTTGTATGTATTTCCTGCAACTCATTATGACTCATTCGGGTCCTCTTTAAAACAGTGCCTACGCAAAAAATCTTCATTTATTCTGTTAAAGTGGTCCAATTTTCGTGTGACCTCTGGAAACCTAGTCTTTTTATTATCGTTCATGGTTAGACATTCATTTCTCTCGTGGGGACGCGTGACTATATAATAACAGCACCCCCGGTCTATCAAAGGTTAAGCTACGCTTGTCGCGGTTGGTACGTAGATGGGTGACGATACACTGCCATCCATACCTCTCCATGACTCGGAAAGTTTGTTATGCCATTTGTCGTGGCTGTCATTTGCAAATCGATGACAGTCGTTACGGGTAGTCAGAAGCCCAAAATAGTCTGTCAACTACTCATACCAAGGGGTATCGTGTTACCCAGTAACTGGGTCGTGGAGGACAGATAGGCAGTTGCATTGCAACATAGTTGGGAAAAGGAAAAGATTTTTTATGACGTTAATTTATATTTGAGATAATGGCATCGTTTTTCGTAAGGAACAATGATTTTCCTTATAGTAAACTTTTGTGTTTTGAATACCCAACCCACTCTATACGTAATCCAAACTGGGAGACAGCCAAGTCCTTAGTCTTGCTTTTAGAAGCAAGACTAAGGATTTGGCTCACTCCAAAGCTCAAGTTAACTTGATTTCACTCATCTGCTGAAGAGAACAACCTTACCTACTTTTCACATAAATCAATGTTAGTTATGGTGAACAACAACAGGCCAATTTTGAGCACGCCACGATTGCGGCGGTATGTCCCCTCTTTGATCCGCTCCGGATCCACTCCGGATTGAGATGCGCCACGGCGTCTTCACCTACCGCCTGACGCAGGTCCTCACCGGACACGGTTGTTACGGGAGGTTCCTGTTTAGGATAAGGCAGGAGGAAACGCCCGGGTGTTTCCACTGCATAGATCGTCCTGAGGACACGGTGGAGCATACGGTGGAGGTCTGCCCGGCTTGGGCAGAGCACCGCCGTGTCCTTGTGGAGGCGATCAGCAGCGGCGATCTCTCATAAGGTCCATAACTCATTTGTTGGGCTTTGGTATAACCTTTTATAACAAGCTTCCCTCTTCTTTGCTAGATTTACATTTTAATGCATTTAAAGCTAAAGTAAACTCCAACCTTTGTTCTAAGGCATACTATTCTATAAACGACTACTTAAACGATAAGAATAGTTGGTCGCTGTGATTTTAACTCAAGACAATGTTTGTGTTCTTTCACCAGAATTAGCTTACCTACTGACAGGTTATATGAGTTATTTCATATAATTGTTTATTTTATTAGTTTGTCTAAATCATTTTGATATATTATTAATTATATTTTCATTTATTTTTTACATAATCTACTCATTAAAAGGTTTTTAATGAGATGTATTACAACATATGATTAGCTAGCGACCTCGATAATTATTCATATTATTCTTGCCTGAGCAACTAGCAGCAAGTTCGTCATGCTCCCTTAGATGTCACCGCTTGCGGTAGCGTCGGGGGTCGGGTTGCCTCCTTCCCTCAAATATAGCGAGGCGGGCAATGGCTGATCCTTGCGTTATGCTCGTAAACGGGTAATGCTTGTGGTGACTGGTCGTCTTGCTGACCATGGTTTTGTCATTGTTATTAGTAATTAACTGTTTATTTATTTTACTCCGAAGGTCCTAGCTTAATATTTGTTACTTCAAGTTAAATCTAAATAACTATAATGCAGCATTGCATATGTAATCGGCCACACCCTTTATGCCTGGAAAATTTTATGTGTGTATTGAGTTCTGTTTACGTTTATTGTTTTGTTTTTTTTTCCTATTATTTATATCTGCTTGAGTTTAGTTACTATGTTTGGTTGGTGTATTGACGTGTGCTAGCTGACATATGGCAAATAATTTTATTTTATGTTTTGTGTTTAGTAATGTCAATTATTGTACAGAATCAAGTTCTTCTAACTAAACAGACAGAGTGCTGCTGGGGAATTTGTTGCGCAACTTCTTCTTTCCAGCTAAAGCACTAGGAAGTGGTGAAGGGTGGGCGTTTTGGGGGGAATGTCTTATGTAATTTTGACGTTCATAAAGTACTGACTCTCAGCGTAGTTTGAATAAATGACTTTGATTTTGATTGATTTTCTCGCGTCCGGCCCTGATCCATGCAATAGTTCGGAGTGAGTGTGCATGGGTAGCCGTCACCTCCTTCTGCGAAGCAGTAATGCTCGCAAAGAGGGAGGCAGCGCACGTGGGGGAGAGGCAGTATATACGCCCTCACGGCCCTAGTCGCCGCAGGAGACGCCCCGGACGTCGGATATCCCAGGCTGATTCCCGGCCACCGTAGACGCGGGTTTGTGGATGGCGAGTACTGGGTAGCTCGCAGTCCGGTAAGGACCAAGCCCGGGTCGATGGCGCGTTGTGTTCCACGCGCGCCATAAGGCCCTGGCAACTTTAAATATTGTCGTTATGAGCGATAATAGTTCTTATTGCAATCCGATACGGGTTAAAATCTGTTGTAATAAATTCGAATAATAAATGAGCAAGCATTGTCGTAAAAATGCAAATAAAATGGTATAAAATTAGATATTAAATATTTAATAAAAAATAATCCAACACTGGATGCAGTTTGGCATTCTGTCTGTCTGGATAGAATTTTATGGTAGGTATATTTGTAATTATAATTATAATTGTTATTGAAGGGATAAACTGGTTTTAAAGATAACTAAGAGGTACTTTGACGATTTCTTTGATGCATTAAAGTATGTTTAATTATGTTTTGAGTTCCATCATTCTATGCAAAAAAGACTTGAAATTATCATATATTTTTTTGCTTTCAAAATTATTTATGGTTAAAGAGATACACTGGTTTAAAAAACCACCTTTTTGAGCGTTTTCAAGAAATCACCGCCTTATAGAGATGTCAGCATCAACTGGTGGGGTCCGCAAGGGCCGGTGCGTGCCAGGGGTGCGGAGGGTTCAAAAGAGATACCGTAGCCCCTGGCACACAGGCAACTGAAGAAACACGGGTGGGTTTTAGTCAGAATTCCCACCGTCAGAAAAAAAACACTGCCAATTTTACATAATATCATCAAAATTTACACAAAATGGTGGTTTTTCACATAATAGTTTAGAGATAATATTCTTAATATTTCACTTCTGTTCCAATTATAATTAAATAATTTTGCTCAAAATCGTCTATTATTACTGACTGCACCTATAGTTTTGAATTAGGTACCTATGTATGGACACTCTAATTAAGAATGTCGTTTAAAAACAAAGACAATAAATACGTTCCTTCTTCCAACGAAGATACTTTTACCAACAATCCAAAAGAATTTGTTTCTGGATAGTATAAGATAAATAAACAATTCTTAAAATTATGTAGTCAACTATTTGAACGTAACCCCAATAAAATTGTAACAATAGGGATCTATATCCACAAACCTATCACACAATTCCCTAGGTAAATACGCGTTAATCCCAAGATTAGTAGATATAATACCTCTGCTTAGGTTACTCCCAAATTACGCCGCATGTGCAAAATAACGATGAATTAATCGAGTGTTAATCCTTTTAAAATAAGGGTAATAAAAAAATTATCAGCTTAATTATTATTTATCAGCTTTAGTTAAAATTTCAAACAGATAAAGGTTAACTATGTAGTATATAAGTCTGAGTGCTGACAACACAGTACAAAAGTCAACAATGCGCGCCTTTCTAGTCATCTGTCTATTGTTTATTCATTCTGCGTGGACCCACGACACAGCGGGAGAGGGATCGATAGGATGGCACCGGGAAGTTGGCATCAAAAATGCTGAATATATTAAACTGTCAGAAGAGGCAGCGCAAAATGGCCGTATCGTTGGAGGAGCTATCGCTCCGGTCTACGCTCATCCTTACCTGGCAGGTCTACTCATCGACATCATTGGACTCACTTCACCGTCGGCGTGCGGAGGATCACTTCTGTCTTCAAACAGAATCCTGACGGCAGCTCACTGCTGGTTCGACGGACAAAATCAAGCACACCGAATCACTGTAGTCTTAGGTTCACAATTTCTGTTCCATGGAGGTGTCCGAGTGTCTGCATCTGCTATTGCTATTTTTCCAACTTATGACTCGAGAACATTCGCTAACGATATTGCAATGTTGTATTTACCAGTTAATATTCCTCTCTCTGGTGAAATTCAGCCGATAGCATTGCCGTCGGGGCCACTCTTGGAAATGGACTACAGTAACAAGCAAGTTATTGCCGCCGGATATGGAAGATACTCGGACGTGACCAATCCCACTACAAACACCATGGCTAGAAATGTTTTGCTGGAAGTGATACCACTACAAAAATGTCGCTCATTCTACGGTCACCTAGTGCAAGACTCGAACATATGCACAAATGGCTACGGCGGAGTTGGTATTTGCCAAGGTGACTCTGGTGGACCATTGACGATCAACAATCAAGGACAACAAGTGTTAATTGGCGTGAGTTCGTTTGTGGCTCGTGATGGATGTGAATTAGAATTTCCTTCTGCCTTCGCAAGAGTCAGCAGTTACATCAACTGGATACGGGTACAGTTGTAAATTCAACACTAGGTTGGTCTCCCTAGACGACGCACATCGAAGGACGTCATCTAGGTAAAAACAAGACAATTAATTATGTTCAACCTCAATTTCAAATTTTTGGTTCTATGAATCATGTGCGTGATGCATTAAGAAGAAGGAAAGAATAAACAATATATGTATTTTCTGTCACAGCGTTACCTGCAGAACTTCCAACAATCTTTATGTAGTGGATGAATTTAAGAACACTTTAAATATTAAATTAATTTGTAGTAATTTTGTGTTTGATTTGTTTCTACGTAAGCAAGTTTAAGCAGCAATCACATAGAATCACTTTTATAAATTAAATTTAGAATATCAAAAAGTTTGCAAACTCTGAATTGTAAGATAAACCGCTGCAACACCCGCCAATATGTCAGAGATCGGTATCAATTGGAGCCAAAGGACAGACACGAGACGTAATAAAATGTTCAATGTTTAAATTTAGAACCACCCTTTTATTTTACCATTTTTTCCCAGATCATCCTCGCATTTTCCAGACCTATTAGATACATGAGTTCGTTCAGTTTTTGGTAGCCTTCACTACCCTACTTTGAGCGTAAAGAAACTATCTCTAAGGACCACTTTGTTAGTGGTTATACAAGCCATGAAATAAACCTACATCCACTGGGGCTATCGCGAGTGAACAAGATATCCACATCTGCACACATGCTTGATATAATTTTAACTGTTTAGAAAATGGTTTACAAATGGTTTCATAAAATGTGTAGTGTAAGTGTAGATTGTTACATCCTTGTTGTTAAAACTGACTTTAAAAATGGTGCTCCGCCTTTAAATCTCAGTAAAATTTATTTGGTCTCATTCGGATTCACTTATTAAAATCTAGAACAAGGGGCCGTTACAAAATGGGGACAAAAAGACCTTGTTTCGGGAAATTCGTTAATGGATGACAAAGAACTCGTAAATTATTAATTATCTATTCGTGTAATCTAAATATTCATGAAATTTTGTTTGTATTATGCAAGGGATGAAATGGAGTATTGGTGGATATTCGTTTGTGGCTACGTATTGTTCGCGCTCACAACAACAATATGCGATCCGCTCGGCGTTAGGGATTACTGCGGTATTTATTGTGCTTACTAGATAAATAGGATTAGCGTTAAATATTGTTTGATATCAACACAATAATATGACATTCCTAATTGTAACTTTGATCGATCTTGCTTCGGCTCTTCAGTCGAGACATGATTAGTAGCGGTTTTTTTGAAGTCATTCCCCAATGATTACGGAAAGGTCGTGTCATCGTCAGTTCCAACTGAGATAGCGTAAAGTTTGGAAAATAACACACACATACTGCTGAAAAAGTCTTACAATAATGATACTGATGAATTAGAAAATTATGATATGCGTCAATTTATTGTACCTAAATACAATTTATTCGCAGATCCTCAGAAGCATCATCCTAGGATCGACTTCCCGACGCGTTATCTGAGCTTCGGAGAGACCCTGCGAGCCAACTGTACCACAGCACCCGCTGTACCAGCCCCACATATCACGTGGTTCATTAATGGAAGGAAGGTAGTTATTTTAAACAACAAATTGTATTATTTTCTCACGAGTAAAAGAAGAAAACACGGTTGGTACGCCGTTTCCATAAACGTCGTAGCCGTTCGTAGCACTTACTACGAAAAAACATTTGAATGATTACATTTATTTTTCATGTAAAATACTTGGTTGCTCTTTCATACACGATATTAATGATTAATTAGAGCTTTACATATAACGTTTGCAACCGTACATGTACATAACACTCATGACAGACACTCTAGGAATCAAACCCCACCAAGTACACCAAAGCGAAAGCGCCTGCAAAATTAATATTTATCTCAATATTCATGATCCCAACTTGCACTGCTAATCAAGTGCTGTCAGTGTCAATATCCCACAACAATGATAACAGTGACAGCTCCTGAACGCAGATTAGACGAACTGATCAGTTTCATTGGTGAAATTCTGCCTTAGACATGTTTTATATTTACCTAATTGAATCTAGTGTCTAACACTTCTAGATGGACGAGCTAGTGGCCCACTCACACAAGTTTCGTGTGCCGATGAGCGAGCGTAACGGCCGGCGAGGGCTACAGAGGGCGTTCGAGTATGACGCCGGGTTCAGCAGCCCTCCCCCTCTGCTGACCCTCACCCACGCCTCACACGTCGCCACTAGGCCACCCGGCTGCAGCTTGAAAGAACATCAGGTAATCAAAATCAGGCAACAATAATGATGAAATAATCTAAACATTACAGAAATACGTACTAAACTCACATTAAGGCTTCTTCAGACAGGCGCGACACGACTTTTGTAGCAGGATTTCCATGAACTTTACATAGAAATTATTCTACAAGAATTGAATCATCCGTGGTTCCAAGAATGAAAACACATAGCCGCAACTTATTGCTACCTCATTTTTTGAACAGTGACGTACAATGAAGTACACTAGGAACAGGCTAATTAAATTCTGAATTCAGTCTAAAATGACATGAAACATATTTTGTTTACATCTATGTAGGTATACATTTAGATACGTTGTTGGGCGCAAGGAAATTACTTTTATGCAAATTAACCATTATGTTCGTACGTGCACGTCTACCTACTGTCGGGAATACGAGGAAACACATGGAATATTTTTCCTTATTTACCTCAAATATACATGTTTGGAGAACTTCCATCTTAGTGCTTTTCCCCCCGAGGCAGTGAAAGCGGCGTCAGATGTCAAACGTTCCCCGCGGCGAAAAGTTGACACAGAACATCTTTTGTACATAAATGAATCCTCAATCAATGTGAGACATCAAAGGTTGTGATTCCATCTATTGAGAATAGTTTAGGGATAAGCGGATTGTTTTTATTCCCTGCTGAATTAAAAACCGAATAATTATTTTCACTTTCTTCATGGTGATTTCAGAAATCAATTTTTAACAATTATGATAGCTCTATGAAGAATTGTTTCGATGGTAACATACCTAATGAACGCTACTTCACTAAGAAAGAAAAACTCGGACTGTAACTAGGCTGATACTGAATCCTTTCGAAAATAAGCTGAAGTAATAAAAAGTAAAATCGACCTAAAACTTAGTTTCTGTACTTTTCCAGATGGCTGAAATAAAAGAACACGAAGAACTGAACGTCATTCATATGAGCAGCCGACACAAGAGTCGTAAACCAAGCAAGAGGGATCTTTATGTGACCGTATCGGAGCTACAAATAGTGGCCACGGGCAGGCTTGAGATTACCTGCGTCAGCACGATACCGGAGTTTAGGAGTATCGAAGACAAGTTTGCCGATGTCAGAAACGATACTGTTATAGGTGAGACATTTAGCTTTTCATTATTTATTTTTCTTTTATTTATCAGGCATTACGGGCTACGGCAGTTATTTAGTAACTATGTAACATAACATCACGCCTTGTTTCACCTAAGTGTCAGGCAGAGTATAGTAGGTACCATTATAGTATACCGCCTATAGTACCTATACCCACATTTCGCAAAGTATGTTTAACTTCCATGTAATAGGGGGTGAAAATCAAAAATCAAAATCAAAATATTTTAACTCACATAAGCCTGCATGGGCACTTATGAAACGTCAGAAGCTAGGTGCACGGTTCCAATTTGTCGTTTCCTATGGAGAAGAGCCGGCAAGAAACTCCACGGTTACTCTTTTAAAAATAATTGGCTTTTACAATGTTTTCAAATTACAGTGATAATAGGTATGGGAGGACAGTGCAGGCCAGTCAATAAGTACCAGGTACTTAGAGGAATGAAAATACAGAATAGAAAAACGTCTACAAATCTAGTCTCTAAGGCCTACAACGTTCTCTCATTCACAATATGTAAAAGAATCTACCTATATAAAATGAATCTATTTGAACCAAGTGACATGATTTCGATGACAATCACTGAAAATAAATAGTAGGTAGTAAAATTGATGTATAATGTCAAATAATGACGAGAATATGTCAGACATTGTAAAAAAAATAATAATAATAAAAAGAATAAAAATTAACATTGCAATTTGGGAGCAGTTAATAGACTTTCACACGGTTTTGCTGTTAATGAGGTACCAGGGAAGCCACATGTGCAGAAGGAATTAATGCCAAACTTCCCTGTCTTCAACGTAGTCTTTTATCTTATAATATGCTTTTTTGATAAGGACACGTTTGATGTGAGTTTTAAACTTTCCATCGCTAAGTTCTGTAACCGACTTTGGCAACTTGTTATAGAAGCGGATACTGTTTATTAGAAATGACTTGCTAGTTTTAGTTAATCTAAATTTTGGAATCACAATTTCATCTTTTCTACGTGTATTTAGATTATGGAAATCGCATCTTTTTTTGAAAAGACCTAAGTTTTTGCGAACATACAAGATATTTTCTAGAATATAAAGAGAAGGCAGAGTAAGTATATCAATTTCGTTGAATTTGTTTCTAAGAGACTCGCGAGGCCCCATTTTATAGATTGCGCGGATTGCCCTCTTTTGTAAAATAAAAATTGAATCTACGTCCGCTGCCGATCCCCACAGAAGAATTTTTCGTTATAATTAACATAGGATTAATCAGGATGGCAACCAACCGATTGACCTTCAAAATTAAAGTTCGCAAGCATATTCGCAAAAAGTTGACAGTATCATTACAACGGTAAAGTTTTCTCATTTGTATTTAGTAAATTCGTTTATTTAAGTATATTTATTTGTGCTTATATTTATAATTATATATAGTTAGGTACTGCGGGATCGGGGGGAATCTAAATATAAATAAAATATTTGGTTGCGTTTAAATTCGTGGTATTTCATTACCTGCCTGTATTAACATAAAGATTGCATTCGATTAGCAACAAACCTTTACAGTACCTATATATATTATACTTTTAGTTTAAATAGTTTTATGCACTTATATTTTTATTCCTATAGTTTATTGCACCTACCACTTTTTGTCTCTGTACATGCGTGTGCTTATAGTATTAAGTAAATAAACATAGGTAGAATGTAAGTAGGTCCTTATAATTTTTAAGCTATCCCGTCCCCACTTATACCAGGACGTAAAAATACCGCAGCGGGATTTTATAGCGCCCTAGATTTTCATCGAGGTATTGAACCGAACGTTCAGAATCCAATAGAGTGAAACTCAGCGCGTCGTAAAAACACACCGTTTGATTTTCAATTCTATGCGCTATGCAGTGCGTTATAAAATCCAGTGTGCAAAAAATCCCGCCGCAATATTTTTAACGCCTTGCTAACGTGGACTAAGGCTTCTTCAAACAGACGCGACGCAACAGCGCGACACGACATTTGTAGAACAATTTCTATGAAGTTTTCATAGAAATTATTCCACGTGAGTCGCGTCGCGCCTGTTTGCAGGAGCCTTTACCCTTCATGGAGCAAAGATAACTTTCCATTTCCATGTCTACTATAATCAAAATAACACAATTGTTATGCAGAATTGAATATAACGTGCGGCACAATCGTAGGTACAAGTAGGTAGTTGGTGTTCCAAAATTTTAGATAACCCTACTAAAACACATCCTAAAACTTTTAGAATACAATTATGAATAAATTATCCCTTTAATATGAGATTCCTATCTGTATACCCATAATTAGTCAAATACTTGTTTATACCGGTTACCAAGTAGGTAAGTACAGTCACGAGAAAGCATTACATGCACTTACTCAAGATTCAAAAATATAGATAGGTGTTACGAACATGACATTATTGAAACTATAATTTAGTATGAAATGGGATTTTCGCAAAGTTGCAATTTTTAAGTCACGAGGTAAACGCTTTTGTATTTTGCTAGCTGTAAGGAATTTATGGTCGTGACTGTACACCGTAAACCACGATCAATTTCATTTACTTTTTCATTAGATAGATAACTCCATGAGGAAGCCATAATTATAGCCATGGCCGAAGGAGACCAAATGCTCTAAACTTAATTAATGCAAACTTTTTACTTAGTTTATGTATAAAAGCGGGAAGTAACTGGCTACAGCCAATACGAAAAATTATGGAAAAGCTATTTATGTTTTCCGTTTTATTTATTAATCGTCGAATAAAATGACCACGTATATTTTTTCGCATAAAACTGCCAATACTTTTGATGGGTTCCCTAATTAAAACCTTTTTCTACTAAGTTTAACAGATCTTAATACAAACTTGGATAAAGTTAGAGATTAGCCCTAAGTTAGATACTGGAACGTTACTCAAAAAAAAATCAGCAACATATTTTTGTGTTACGCGTTTAGCATGGTCATTGCCATTATCGTTTCAGCCAAAAGACGTCCACTGCTAGACATAGGCCTCCCCCAAGTGTCATTAGGTCATCAGTCCACTTTGTGGAAGGCCTACCAATGCTAAGCCCACCGTTGCGCAATCGGCACTCCAGAACCTGTCATCGGCTCTCCGTCCTTCGAGCAATGTGCTCTGCCCACTCCCAATTCTTCGGGACATGTTGGTAATCTTGGTTCTCCTGCGGATCTTGTACATTTCTGATTCGATCACGCAGTTCAACTCCGATCATGCCTTCGGATGAATTGAAGGCTTCAAATGAGGCGTATTGTATACGAACACGTTTCAGGGCCGTAGGTCACATTGGCAAGACACAACGTTTCTGTTGACTATATTGACTTACGATTGGTTCGATTTTTTGTGACGTTTGAAATAGCCTCGACCACTTTTTATGGACACGGTCACTGGTTGATCATAAAGTATCTATGTTTCTATTCCTCTTAGCGTGTCGGTAGCAATCTAAATACAGTCAACCCAGAATTTGGCTACGACCATGACACTTTCAGCATCACTCCTGTAGCGTGCAGTGCAGACAACAGGACACGCTGGACGAGATATAAAGTGCCCCATTGTTCGTGGCACAGCACCACATTTACAGTCCAGGGCAAAGTCATCTGTGAATCTCCACCTGAGCAGGTTTTCTTTGCTTCGGCTTACCTCACTCCGAAATCTATTTAAAGACTTTCAGGAAAGCGAAAACAACTCATGTCCAAGTGCGAGATTTTAGCAGGTGGAACGTGAATGTTTCTATTGAATCAACAGCAGATAAGCACTCAAAATAATGCAATAATTTTCTCTGCTTCCAGTTGACGTCATCAAGCCCTCAACACAGTCTCAGCCGTCAGCCAACCTGACAACGGCTGACTCCAGCACCTCGGGAACTTCTAAAAAGTCTAAAAACCTATTATCGTCTCTAATGTGTATTATATTCATTTGCTTGCTCACAATTGCTTGATAGAGCAAGTCATTAAAATTAAATAATGGGCTGTGATAAAATATGTAGTACGTTCATATTATACATAATTATAACGCGCGTGAGTGTAAATGTGAAAATGCTAATCGTGTACAGGCACAAACAAATTACCTAAATTGGATAGAATTAGAAGGCCATACGAGGCTGCTAATAAAACGTAATAAGTGGTGCGTAACGTACGTTCCATTAGTCAAACGTGAATCCGTAGGTAATACCTGCAGTATTTCAATGATAAGACACTAATGAATTACCATCACGTTACATTAAACTTTAAAGACTTTAGTCCAGTAACGATTTTTATTCCAAAATCGTACCTATTCTTATCCTCATTTCAGCCGAAAAAACGCCCACTGCTGCACATAAACCTCCCCCAAGCACCGCCAAGTTAACCGGTTCTGTGCTTTTTGTATCCAGCGGATTCCTGCGGTCTTCACCGGGTCATCGGTCCACCTTGTGGGAGACCTTCCAACGCTACGTCTTCCAATACGCGGTTATCACTCCAGAACGGCCCCATCGGCCATCTGTTCTGCGGGTAATGTGCTCACTGCCACTTAAGGAGAATCTAGTCCCGGGCTCGAACTCACTGGTGGACCTGGCTAAAAAGCACGCTGTCTCATCAGGCAACGTGTCCGACAGAGGTAGTATCAGTGATGAGCAGTTAGACGCTAGTCTACACGCACAACGTTATTGAGTGAGATGCAGGATCATTTATAGTAAAACAGGCGTGTAAAAAATTCAGAAAAGTCTTTCGGAAGATCGAGTTTTATGAAAAAACCACTGCATAAATCAATTACCAATAAAGTTTATTGAACTTTTCGATATTTAAGCTTTGTCGGTACCGACTTGGTTTTAGAGATTTTACACTCCTTTTATCACTTAAACACGCCCAAAGTTAGCTTAAATTAGCAAGAAAAACTAATTTTTGTTGGCTCCTAACTTTTTAATGGCTTTTTATTTTAGTATTCTGTTTCCGCACAGACAATATTAATAATGAGATAATCCCATATTTTATGTACATTGTTGAAGAGTGGCTTAATACACCTAATCCCGAAGTTTGTATGGATAAAATGTCGACTAGATTCACCTTAAGTTTGGCAATTCTTCGGGCTATGTCAGAACCTAAGTTCTCCTACGGATCCTACGGTACCTACTCTTACTAAAGTTAAAGTAACATGATAATTATGGAACGTTGTCTATTGAGAGTATTGGGACTACATATTTTAAATGAACACTTAGTGAGGCATTATCAATGCATCGAAACAAACAAGCAAAAAAACAAATGAAAATTGCCATTGTTGTGCCTAGAAGACATTTTCAAAGTCGCCAAAATAACATATCATCTCCGTATGAGAACATGCTAGTGATAAGTAGTTTTAATAATTTTACTAGGATACCCAAGATTATTATTACTAAAGAAACCAAAGTGCTTAATTGTATAAATGTTGAGCTGTAGATTCAGAAATGTGATGAATGTGGATAGGTGTGCCTAATCTAATTTCGTCTTATTTGGCAACAGACTGTTCTTGGTATGTAACAATCTAGGTATTTTTTTTTTCAAAATATACCGGGCCGGGGTAAACGTTTTAAGTATTTAAATGTACAACCACACCTAACTATCTATGTTTTAAGACAATTGCGCATGTGTAAGGTATAACCACATAAGTACCTTGGGCTACATTTTGCCTTGCCCGGGAAGCAATAATTCGGTAAATTTATTTAACCTATTAAGGATACAGCTCAAAATAAAAATTTACCTCAGAGATACATAAGTACAGGTAGGTATATTCTCGACTTTTTTCTTCATTTCTTCAGGGATTATATACTGATATGTAATGATATAACGGTGTTGGCTCTAGCTCGACCCCCTCTTTTCTTTTTGCTCTGGCTTGTTATAACAGATAAATACTTTCGCAAAGGACCTATTTAATACTCAATCAAACTGCGTAACACACAATCTGGATAATTTTGAAGGCTGTTGCTAAACCATTGCTTCATATGTTCGAAAAAAAAATCTGCTCAACAACGTACCTAAATACCGCAAAGAATGTTGTTGAACTGTTCAAATGAAAGCCATTCCTACTGTTAGTGTGTTACAAAACTACCCCGCTGTTTTCCAGTAAACATTAGTCCACGTAATGTTCGATTGGCCTAACCTCCATCCTTAAATCTTTTTCCACGTGTCCATAATTAAATTAGCAAAATCCCTGCCTACATGCTACTAGTAGATACTTACTTCGGTCAACTTCTTATTAGGTAAAAATTGTAAAATACCATTTTATCTCAAAGTAATTTATCTTAAATAGTTATTAACTTTATACATACGTGCCTACCGATTCAAGAACGAGGCTTTGGCAAAAATGTTACAACGTCTTCAGGATTTGGCTTTATGATAGAACGCTTGAAACTGGATTATAGGTAGGTACATATTTTATAAAACGACCGATCGAAGAAGACACTTAATTAGGTACCTACCTAGCTACGTACCATTCTTTTGTACTTACGCCCAAATATCGCAGGTAATTATGACAGCAGGTAATTACTACTGATAGGTAATATCGTGTCCCTCATAATAATCTGCCTAGCCTTTTCTTTACTATGAAAGGGGATGGGTCTGGAGGGGTCAGCTTCCAGTCTAACTGAATGCGGCTGAATAGGTATCAGTATTTTTCATGGAGCGACTGCCCATCTGACCTCTACAACTTGGTAAGACTCATTGAGTCTTTTCGCCATCCCAGATACCTAATCAACATGCCTATTGCCAATGCAATCAAGTGGGATCAATTTTAATTGTAATAGATGTGTAGTTTTGTGTGAATGAAGTTTGCTAGATATAACAAGGGCTGTTCAGCTTTTTTATTTATTCATACTACTATTTCTTCTACCTACTCATTTTCTTGCCATTTCTTAAGCATAATCATTCTATAATGTTCCCACTGCTGGGACACAGGCCTCGCGAGGGAGTGGGACAGCCCACTCCCTCGCGAAAAAAAACATCCTGGTAAATACCGCCGGTAGATTACAGAATCTACCTACCGGCGGTATTTACCAGGATGGTTTTTTTTGTAAAATGTAAAATACACAAAGTAAATAATATGTGTAAGGGTGTCGTGATACGTTATGCAAGAGCTTCTTATGTATGAAATAGCAAGAAACCGAGTATTTTTGTTTTGCGAAAAATATTTTTGTCTCTATAGGCTTAGAAAGACGATGAAAGTAACTAATGCGTCCCTCTTTAATAAATTTAGTTCTTCCAATATAAAAAGAAATCCTTTCATAATGATCTAATATTAAGAAAGCTTATGAACCTAAAATTAAATGTATATAGATATACCTACTCAGAAGAATGATAGGTACCTACTTATTATATAAGTCCCTAGGCAAGTATAGGAAAAAGATAACTTGTAAATAGATGAAACCCATTACATATCAATAAATAGGTAGGTAGGTCGGTACTATATACCTACTTAGAAATAAGTAGGTATATCCTAGTTCAGAGGACATTTTTACACGTAACCAACATCGTGTTCGTCATGAATAAGTTATAATTATTTTACATCAAAAGTAACTATTCTGCTTAGGAAAGGGAAGGAAAAACCAGATTTAGATCAAAAGTTTTAACACGATAATCCACGCAGCTGACTAATAAATAAGTAATAATAAACCAAGCCAAAATGTTAATAACGTAAAGTACAGATTGTTTAGGTAACAAAGGCATAATCTAAGTAACCTTCAGACTATGTAGGTGCTACCAACGTTAAAACGAATTAATTTGTTGATTTATTAGCATATGCTCCTTGACCACATAGTGCGAGTTCTTATTCTGTCAGTATCTACCTGTTCATCGGCAGAGGTATCGATTAGTTGCCTACGTAGTTAAGTCTCCAGTTCTGCACTCTTGCAGAAACCCTTAAAATAGTTTTCGAAATATGCTGCCTCTACATAGTTAGATAGGTTTGAGTAATTTTAACGTGTAAATAGTTAATTATATATAATTAGTTTTTTAATTTTACCAACTGTAAATATTGATTTTTACACTTACAATAACATACCTAGGATTAAAAATGAATTCTGAAATATTGATAAGTGATACCTACCAAATGACAGTAAATTAAATATAGATAAGACTTGTAACTGTACATAGAAAAGAATTTACCTGACCTAAGTACATCGTACTATCAGATCGAGAAATGTTTGTTTGCTACACTTGATAGCCGTTATCAGGATAGTAACATTTTAAAGTGTGTCAATTAACATTACGGGTCTGACAGTATTGAGGCAATTAACTTGAATGATTGCCATCAACAAAACAAATGAGTACGAACCATAGTTAAATACAAACCAAAAACATGACCTTACCTATAATAAAACGAAACATATCAATTACTTACCTGTCTTTCCTATTTTAATAACTAGTTAGAAAAATGATAAGATTGCAGAATAAGCGTATTTACACAAATCATGTCTTCTACAATTATTAAAAATGTGCTGTATATACTTACCAAAAATGTTATGAATTGTAGTAAAAACAATTTAAGCTGTCCAATGAGTGAATTTTAAAATAATGTTATTTCTTATCAGATCATTATGTGATGTTCGATTGTTTTAGTGTTACCAAAGATTTTGTAATTGCCGTGAAAATGTCTGAATTATGAGGATAATGATTTGATAATGTAGTATTATGGTATTTGTTAAGTTTTTTCGGAGTTTATCCCTTCCTTCTTTATGGACTCCAAGTGCATGCATGTTCACGATCAATGAAGCACCTACCTACCTCTTTGTGGGTAGCTGTTAATTGGGTACCTACTAAGATTTTCCTACATAAAAGATTGAAGACTACTAATTCTTATTGTCTCTGGAAATCCATGCACTTGTGCAATAATGGCTTGTAATACGATTGACAGTTGCAAGATCACTATGCTCATTTTGAGATGAAGCGTCGTTAAGTTTTAATATTAGTTAATTATCAACCTATACTTTTTTATGTGTTGACTGTGTTATCGAAGAGGTCCAATACAAATTAAATGGATACAATATATGTTTATGCTGTCTGTACTTATTCATTTTATTATATTGGGTCAAATTAAATTACCTAGTGAAACTCCATTCCACAATCTAGCTAAACATTTTAAAACAGAAATTAAAAAATCTGATAGTTCAAGCAACAACACCAGCGGTCGTTGACCCCAAGAAACAGTTTTGTTTGTTTTACCCATCACACCCAAGGAGTTTTGCCAGGGAATAAAATTAGCCCTTGTATCTCCATCGATTTTTCCGTGAGTTTACGACTGTCTTGGATGGTTGATTTCGTTACAAAACGTTCATTTGTACTTGCAAAGGTTTTTTGTAAAAATTAATTTTATTGTTTAAGCATTAAAATTAAAACAAACCTACACATAA
This sequence comes from Antitype chi, assembly GCA_947359405.1. Taxonomy (NCBI): domain Eukaryota; kingdom Metazoa; phylum Arthropoda; class Insecta; order Lepidoptera; family Noctuidae; genus Antitype; species Antitype chi. The sequence goes on from OX375816.1 coordinate 11,525,044, forward strand.
TGAATCTAAACAATAAAAATACTTATGAGAATTAAAACGGGTGTCTTTTAATTTCACGTTATTGATGTCACTCGTAATCGAGTCCTGCGAGGCGAGCACGGCCTACTGTGACATCGCTTGAGTCACAATACATACATACAAACTGTGATAAATTGGCGATGTCACAATAGGCCGTGCTCACGCCGCTGAAAGCAGCATTAAGAACGAGGACGACACTGTTGATGCTCAAGAGTCTAGGCCTGTCTCTTTGAGTAAGAACAGCTTCGCTTGGAGAATGATGAAAAAGCCGGTAAGTACTTGTAATATACCTCTTTATTTCAATAACAACTAAATATACAAATAATTTAAGAATAGTTTAAACGCTGAAAATAGAACATCTATAACACAGAGTTACATGGTGATAATTATCGCCTTTTATTAGGAATACATGATAGATAATCTTTACAAATCTACACTAATATCTCGACAAAAATCTCGATAGCCTACAAAAGTGCAAGTTCATGCATATTAATATTTTATGCTTGGCCTGTGAAGGCATGTTTTGTGTGCATAATAAAAAATCGTACCTTTACATATTCATTTCACGTACTAAATGGATTAAAACTATGCGTGCCTTTATCGCGACGTATAAAATAAATGTTTATAATTGCATTTTCAACATCAATATTTTAAACATTGCTGCCTTCGAGCACCATCCTTCTTTACGCATAAAATATTAACTTAACTTAGTGTAAGCAGGTAAGCAACTGATATAAACTATTATTTCATACCCAAGGCAGCAACAAATAAAATAAAATAATTAATAAGATTGCCTAGACGAATAATCATTTTTTAACTAATACTGTAGGGTCAATTCAGACAACGAGAAATTGCCCGAATTCCTGGCTCCATTGAAAATAGGATCCCGACCGTGTCGATTACAATTTTCTACTTTAGGGTATGGTAGTACGGTCCTACTTTCAATGGAGCCAGTCAGTTGCTCAAGCATTTTTCAGTTCTGTTTGAACTGACCCATAATGTGGGCTCAAATTAACAATCAGCTACAAAGAGCTAATCTAAACCAGCCGAAGTAATCAATTCCTATTGTAGGCGTACTAAAAACGTCTTTTAATTATGAAAGATTTTCATTTTACAAAGCGCTACGACATTTTGCTACATTAGGTACTAGACATTCATTTAAGGTTATTTTGATGACATAAGAGTTTTAGAAGATAACTTTCAAATAAATAGATACAATACATGGAAATGTAAAACCTGTGTGGTTTCTAAGCCACAGGTAGATCAAATTACCTATATCTGTTCGTTATTAACATGTAGGTACTTATCGCGCACGAAGCAGTTTAGTAGCCTTCATAGTCAGTAATTATCTATTGTTTGCTACTCAACTAACTCAAGTATTCCTTTGCAAACAAATTATTCCAGCAATAGTTTCACGCCTCTGCATCTTTATTACACTAATCTTTTATCACATTTTGATATACCTAGACACATAAAATTAAAAATTGATAATATAATAAATAGGTAGTTACACAAGCAGTAACTTTCTGGTGAATCAAAATAAATTCGACTATGTTAAAGTTTCAAATACAAAAGCTTGCTAAAGCTTTTGCATCATTGTCACCGAAAGCCTGATAGCTTTTAGTCAATAAGGCTTATCAGTTTGGCCACCCTAAAACAGCTTCTCTAGGGTGGATAGTTTTAGGGTAGTGAAACGGAATAAGACGTCAATAACAGAATTGAAATGTCAGATTACTATCTGGGATTAAAAAACGAACTTTTTGTCGATATTGCGATAGCTGAGACAACCCAGCACCCACCCTAATTGCGTAACATACTTTCAATGAGGATAACAAAGGAACTTCCTACTCCATTGCTTCATACGTTTGATAAATTCGTCCGCTCAACAACCTAAGTAATGCAATGAACGTGGCTGAAATGTCAAAAAATAAGTAAAAAAAAATTATCAGCTACATAAATGGTTTTAATGAAAATAATGATGTAGAGAATGTACTAAAAGCTAAAAAAATATTCGGTAAGTAGGTCCTAGGTACCCGTCATCACACCACTTTCCTCATCAATGTAGGGCATTGATCAGACAAAAAATTAAATCGTGGGGCGCCTGAAATTTCTATCAACAGTCAACCGCTCATATGGTATTTACAAATTTACTCAGGTTACGCTACGCCCCACGATTATATTTTTTGTCTGATCAATGCCCTAGATTGATGAGGAAAGTGGTGTAATGACTGGTACCTAGGACCTATCGATTTTTTTTTAGCTTTTAGTACATTATCTACATCATTATTTTCATTAAAACCGTTCAACTTAAAACATTTTTTTTGCTTATTTTATTTTCAAGTTTTTAGTTTTTTTTCGTTAAGTACTTAATATTTCTCATCCTATTTCGTATTTTTTATTTCATAGTGTACAGTTTTTTAACCAAGCCCTTTCATTTGATAGCCATATTGAGCGAGTTAGATTTACAATGATACTGATTAAATTAAATTGTATTGTTATCAAACTAAATGTGTGTACCAAATATCAGATCAATCTGCCAACAGGAAGGGGGTAAAATTTCAAGTAAGTACTAAATTTGACCCAAAAACAAGGGAAAGTTAAATAAAACTGTTTAAAAAGGCACTGCGATCCATTACCGTTTTTATGTGTGTTACGCAACTACCCCACAGGCGTGCCATCCCAGAAACTACGGTTTAAACACATACACAGCAATCTATACCAAACTACCTAAGTAATATAGGTAGTAATGTATTTAATACATAATTATGCAGCATAATATCCGCTATAGTATGCCTAATTAATATAAATAAATTGACATGTCCTATAAGTTATACATATTGTATGGAAGTAACATTCGTTCTGATCCAGGGTGAATTTCTTAATGCAACTAACACATTTTAAAATTCGATAGGATTCATTGAAGATCGATATTAAATTACTTAACTTTTTATTTAAATAATTCTAATATATTTCATATTACAAGAAAAATCTCTAATACTTCTAAATATTAGTGTACAACATCACAAGATTAAAGAAGAAGGTTACATAGGAGTCGAAGATTTAAATACCACGGAATAGAGGTCGATTTAGCTGGATTACAAAATAGCTAGCGAAAAAGTACACACTTGTTCGGGTCGGCATTATTCGGCACAGCCGGGCGGCAAAATCGAATTATATATTGCCGCCCAGCTGTACCGATTCGTGCCGGATTATGACAACCCGAACAAGTGTGCAAGTAATCTTAGGGAGGTACGGCTGAGGTAGGCTTAACTCTAATTCGGATAATGCTGTCCCGGTCGTTTTCGACTATGAGCATAATGAGGCAAATTGTTTTGGCCATAACCGCCCGATGAAAATAGCACTTTTAGCAATTTAAGAACCATTTTACGTTCATGTCAAGAAATTAGTCGATGACTAAATACGCAAATATTTTTATTTAAGCTAGTATTAAATAAAATTGGTGAAGAGCGTAACAATTTCGGAAGAGAAAATTTTTGCTACATTTCGGTAACTTTCCAAAAACTCAAAATTTAATTCGTTATTTATTTGATAATAGATTTTTTCTATTTAATGCCTTTTTACTGGTTGCAAGTTTAAATGTTGCTTGCAACAATTTGGTTGACTTTATTGTATTTTTATACTTTGCTGTCCAACTGTTGAACAATTTGATTTGAAACTACTTTCGTAGCTATGGAAGCATTTGGTATAAGGAAGCGGTCCATATCTTTAATCAAGAGGTTGTCACCATCCGGTACACCATACTTGAAGGTAATTAATTCAGGATGCCTTTTTTTTGCAGTTATTTTAACAATAGTCGACAAAGGTCTTCTAGACATAACTTTCGCGACACCTCTTTTGTTTGGAATGTCGCGTAAAACAATCAAGTGAGTTTCAGAAACGACTAAGTAAGAGTCATGCATATATCCATTAAGCAGTACTTCTTGACAAGGGAAATTGTCAACGACATTATGTTCCTTCAGGTAGGATTGCACTTCTACAATTTCTTCTAATGAATCAGAGTCAGTAAAATCTCGCCTGAGACTGTCTGATCTTGAGTCATCATCTTCGTCATTAATGCTAAACACTGGAGGAACATTCCTGTATCTTTGCTCCTTTCTATCTCCAGCAGATACATGCCATTCCCCATTATTGTATGTAGAATTTGGATTGACAATATATTCAATTAACTTACCCCTAACTTCTTGGCTTTTTGCTTTCATTGCTGATGACAATTTACTGAATAACTGTTTTGCTGGAGTGTTATCCCTAACTTTGTTCTGGTGTATTTCTACACCGTCATTATTGTTATTAGGTGCACAAACTAAACAAGTGGATGGGTTATGTTCCTCCAAGCAGTCAGTCATATGAGGACCAAAGTAGTCATGAATTGCAACAAATCCTCCTTCTAACATAGAAACATGTTTAGTATTTCTTTTTAAGAAGGATGCAACTACCATGTGAGCATAACTATCTTCCACAGTTCTACCAGAACCAACAAAGCAAAGGTGTTCTCCAGCAGCAAGAGAGCCGGCAGCCAGTGCTTGTCGCTGGGCATTCAGTAATCCTTGAACTGCTGTGTTGAACGCTGAAGGTTCTTGCAACATCAAGTTACAATCAAGGTGAAATGCTGTTGACAAGTGACCAGCATTATATTGCTCAGATGGACGACAGTCAACCAAAAAGAACTTGACACTGTCACTGTTTCCGGAATCAATAGTTGCACTTTCAATTAATTCATGTACAGCTACAGGAAGACATAATGCTTGAGAATAGAGTTTAGAATTAATTTCTACTCCACTTTCAGAAAAGAGTACTTCTAAAACATCTTCACGGAACGATTGTGGAGTTTTTAATGAATAATAATGAGCAAGTGAACAAAAGTCAGAAACATCGTTGGCTTCTAGATCTGAAGGCATCTGAATTAAAGTTTGAATAATAGCATCTTTGTCGTCGTTTTTCATTTGCAATAATTGTTCTCTAGCATTAATAATCATTATCAAGCAAAGGAAAAATATAAAAAAGGGATCAGACCTTTGGAAATATAAATCCCACATAAAAAGTACTACCTCTAGACTGCATGTGCCAGCAAAAAGAGATCTTAACCATGATAAACAATATTGTTCAGGAGTTATCCGTTTAGTGTCTAAAAAGGAACAGAGTTCTGGATCATGATATTGAAGAATTAATCGTAATATGTGAAATGGAACACCGTTCTTAACACAGCCTTGTGGAATGTACAGCTTCAATACTTTTTCAAATAAATTGTATGTATCAGATCTTGGCAATTTCAAACTCAGCAACGGCAACAAAATTTCAATCCAGCCATTATTTGTACAGTAGTTGATGGATTTAGACTTACAGTAAAAAGTTATTATGGATTCAATATCTGAGATAACTGAGAGTTTGTCATCATCATCGTTTCCAAGTCGTTTAACAAATTTCTTGACATCATCCCGGAGTTCGTTTTGATTTGTTAGATCAAATATTTCATCAAAAGAAAGCAGTTGATTGCCTGCTTCTTGGCAACTAAGACAAAGGAGCCAGACATCTGGACGTAAACTTTCTGGTATCTTCTTGCCTTTAGTGAGTACATTAATTTCTTGTGCTGAGCAGCCATCCAGAAGAGCAGACTCCAATTCAATTAACCTTAAACAAATATTGCATTGTTATATTTTGTATTGTTTATAATTTGCTGTTGCATATTTGCTTCGAATCTCAAGTAATATGCCAATTGAAAACATTGAAAGTGAAAACATTCAGATATTCAGCATGGTTGCAAGTTAGGCAAGTATTTATTCCCAGTAGCCTTGTAAAAAAAACACATTACATATCAATACTTTACATCAGAAAGTGTGTTCAACTTTATACATGTATTGTATAGTTGGTACAGCAAATTATAAAATTAAATGGCACTCAATAATTACCAAGTACTGTCGTCTTCGTCGCTAGCCATCGCATTAAATTTTCGTGAAAACTGAAATTCTTGTTATCACTATTTACTTCCTTCACTATTTCGTTCGACTGACTATATTTTCACACTTCAGTCATCAAACCTGGCACTAGTAAAAAAATAACATCATTTTATATTTATCCACACGAAACGACACTTTAAATTGTAAAAAAAATAGTTTTGCACATCAGATTGCTCAGAATAGTGTAATCAATTGTAATTTTGTAATTTTGACATTTTGTAGTTCCACAACACCAACACAAAAGTACTAGTGATACCTGCTAGTTTGATGTTAAACTAATTTAAACTCTAAAATGATTAGATAAAGAGTTATTTTTGGACTATGTAGCTAAACAAACAGCACATACATTACCGCACCGCGACTTATTCTGCAATATTACTGAATTATAGCCAAGACAAGATTCTATGGTCTATGATATTTGGTACAGATTGTCTAGTATATTCGGTCATGAAAAGCCAGGTCCCTATTTGTGACACTATCAGTAGGCCATTTCTCGTAATTAAAAACGTTCAAAGTCTAGTCAAAAATCTTAGGAACCTCAAGATATTTTTGACAGATTGAGACAGATCAGATTGTGACGTTACGTTCACTAAGGGAACAGTCCCTCAGATGTAGAATAATACAGTCTGTTTTTTTATTATACAAATCCAAATTATTTTAAGAACGTGTTATTTTCCAGCTAAAGAAACCTATTTTCAAAAATCAATTAATGCAATTTTAGTTTTCATCAAAATCGGCCTCGAGCCGGGATTTGGCCATCCATGGTGCCTTGAAATTCATGAAATTGTTCTACGAAGGTCGTATTACTCCGAAGAGTACCTACATAGGACTGAAGGACTTTGTCAATAAGCACCTATTTTCGGTGTTTTGGTCAGCCATTTAAGAGCGTTTATTCTGAAAGTTGGCAACGTCGCAAATAGCTTTCAAATATTTACCTGTTTTTATTAATTTGTTAATATTGCTTTATGGAAGTATGAAATATCGCTAACTAGTAACCTAAAATATGAATAATGATTTGCAATTTATTATAACACTAAATTTGATGTTGTAACCGTTTTAGGTGTAAAAAGGGCATTTGGAAAGTTTCCAAGTTCTTTTTTTACATCTAAAACTAAATATTTGGTGTTAGGATATTAATTATTGCAATTGATAATCAATATTTTAGGTCACTAGTTAGCGATATTATATATTTCCATACAATAAAATTGCCAAATTAATCAAAACAGTGAAATATTTGACCGCTATTTGCAACGTTGCCCATTTTCAGAATAAACGCTCTTATGATGCCATTTAGCCGCATTTAGCCGTATATTTATGCCATAGCTTTAAAAATCAAGGAGGAGGGAGAGGGTAGTTCGTTTTCGCAAATTTTCATCTAGAGTTTGGCCAACGAAAGCTGACCACAAATTATTAATTCAACCTTTTCTATATGATGAAAAAAATGCCATATACCCCTGGGTAATAAGGTTATACTGATGTAAATATCGCAAAATAATTATGTCTTGAATAATAATTAGTATCAACTCCGTTTATGCAGTGTACAGCCAGGGCTGACAGCTCTTGATTTTTTTAAATTCCCGCCTTTTTTCTTGGACAGCTTTCGTTGGTCAGACTCTATAACGTTGTTTTGTTAGTAAAAATTTTTGTTAAATTGTATTGTCAAAATAAGATAGTGATTCCGATTTTGCCACGTGCCACAAGATCTTTGTCGAGTGCTGCAAGGATCTTTTAGCACGTTTTAGCGCCTGAATGACAGTGCCTGGGAGGAATTGTGGGTAAACATTTTGAGAAATTGTCACAGAAATTGAATTATTAATGATCATAAAAAGCCGTTTTTTTTACTCTAAAGGCGACTGGAACAGGCGTATCTGCAAAAAAAGTAGGAGATGTCACAGACAAGACAAACGTTTTTATACTTTTCTAAATAATACATACTAATTCCATGAATTCTCTAATTATATATTCCCTTAGAGTTTTTGAACGTAAAACTTAAAGTCAAAAAACTTTGACAGTGACATTTATATGTGATGATGACAGTGATGTTGTTTTGTGGTGCATTTGTGCCGGATTCAGACTGGATTGGATTTTCAATGGGCGGATAAATACGATTCAAATAACAGTTTAAGAGTAGACGTTGAGAATTTATTATTGAATGGGCTTGTAATAAAGCCACCTAATTCACTACTACATCTGAGGAATTTTGAGTGGAAAATGACACAATGCTCCAATTTGTTTCCCAATAAAGAAGCTTTTATTGTTTTTGCCCTGTATATAATTCTCTTCGTATTCCAAGGTAAGCTTTTATTTATTATAACACTATTGATAATTATTTACAATTCAAGCATGCATTTATCACCGACCAGTATGAAGATAAATATTGTAAAGGATGTACATGTTGACTAACCAATTATTTACTGTACTAGAACTACCTATACACAGTGAAGATAAAAGCTGTTGTAGTTACAAGTGTGATGTTTCATTTGCTGAAAGATTTAATGTGATTTTTTTTAATATTGCTATAAAAAATTTCATTTATTTTTATTTTATTGATTGTTTCATTTAATTTGTGGAAGTTTTAGGATTTCCTGAGTAGCTTTGTTCAAACTAAGAAAGTATTTGATTACACCAGGTGCTAAGCAGAGTTTTGATTTTTAATAGTATTTGTGATGTGTTCTGGAACTCCATAAAATACTGAATATTAAGAAATATACATTAAAAAAAACATTAATAAACAGCACCAGGAAAATTAACTGAAACACGAACATTGTAATCTACCACATAATCCTTGTTTAGGTATGTGTTTAATTGCTACTGATAAGAAAATGGAAGTAAGGAAGTACTTAATTTACAAAATGCATAAAACTGTGCTAGGTACTTAATTAACCTGTATATTCATTTAGGTAAACTGTTCAAGTATACCTCCTTACCATGGAAAAAAAAATGTTTAAATAAATTCTGCAGGAAATGGTAATTTTTGAGCCATTCTTCCTTATTGTAACATACTTGTCCAGGTATCTATCAAGCACAGGGATTTCTTTATACTGTCCCTAAACTGTGAAAACAAAATAAAAAAAAAGTTAAACAAATTTGTCCATGCAAGAATATTCCTACTGTGATTTAAAAACACAAGTTTAGATACATTTTGTTAGCTTCAAGGGTATTGTATATTTGTTAATCTTTGCAAACAATAGGTAACCTTACATAGGAGTCAAAGCAATGTACTAACGACAATCAGTGTGATTACTGTGTGTTTTGGATTTCATACTTCAACAATGAATGTATGTATAAAATTCTCAGTTTCTTCTGGTTCAGTGTTTGTGTTGCACTGAGTAGTTTGACTGCATGAGATTATTTCATGTTTTTATAAAAACACTATTAATTTGAACAATGAAATTATTACTAGTTCTAAAGTCCTAGTCTTCTTCATAAAATTCTCGAATTCATTCACTAACAGGCAATGGACAATCTAAACCACTGGGTGTAGAAGCATTACATTTGAGTTCATTATAAAGCAAAACTGAACACTTAAAAAGGATTTTTGAAAATTCATCCTGTAAAGAGGTTAAATAGGGGCTGAAAATTTGAATAGAAGTTCAATATTTTTGCTAATGGGATATCCTTTTGGGCACATGGCTTGTCGACTACAGATCTGATTTTGAATAGTGCCACAAAAATGAAACACTGACCAGTTGCAGTATACCAACTCAGCTGGTGTCGCAGCGGTGGCCCTTGTAGTCGTAATCTTGTATTTTTTTGGATGCACGTAAAACAGATTTTGTATTCCAGGTGTGTTTGTAACTGCATCGAAAACAGAAAGTGGTGGCTATGACTACAATACAACACTCGTGGTTTTCCTATCAGAACTACTTAAACTATGTATATCAGCATTATTGTACACATATAAGAGAGAGTAAGTATACATATTACAGTATTTCTACTATGCACATATTTACAAATTTTTAAATACATTAGTATTAATTCTTGCTTAGTAGATATAGTAAATTCGGCACGGCTATAGTAACACTTGATTAAATCACAAGTATCGGCCTTAATGCAGGCATCTTCGAAGTCAATTATGTTACCAAGGACCTGCAGTTGACTGTACTACTCAATATACAAAGTGTATTTATTAGAGACGCATTGTGTTGTGAATCTCTATAAAACCTGAAACCTATTGTTTTTAATACTTGATACCTACACATTTTATGTGAGTCTTTATTTGCATAAGCTTTATCAGCCTTTACTCTTCCTACTGCTGAGAAAAAGGCCTCCTCTCTTCGAGAGACAATGGGCCGTAATCTACCATGTGGGCCCAGTGCGGGTTGGTAGATTCTTGAGTCAGTCAGTCATTTCAGATTCAGTCTTTAAGAGAAATAATAATAGTAAGTACATAAATAAATACCAAACATGGTAAGGTAAACTCAATCTATTTTTAAATTATAATGTAAGTCAAATAAGTAGGTCAGTACCTACTAGTTCTGCTACCTAAATTGTGGAACTATTGTCTTCTCCTGATTTGCAGCAATGTAATTCATGGGATTCGATAAAACCAAATTTTTATGATTTTTGCTAATTTTACCAGAATTCATTAGATATACAATTTCTGCGATGGGTCGCACAATGTGCTGGATTGGAGGGTGGAAATATGATCGGACACTATGTCACTGTGAAGATGGACGGCGGATGATGGTGGAAGTACTTAATAAATGGAAATTATGTCAAAGTTAGCGAGTACTGAAGTCTACTGCTACTCAGCTTACTGTCTTGTGCCAGTTTCTCAATATCACTTTTCTTTAAACTTCAAATTGAATGGCCTTCATATCTGTTCCATTGGGTACCTAATACGTTAAAAAACCTTTCAATGCATCCTAATTGTCTAAGACATCAAACATTTAAAACTTAAAGGAAGAAGTTTATAAAACCATTTTCAAAAATCATCTACGTACATGAACTTTGACACTAGTTATCTAAAAAATTTACTATGGCACTAAGCGTAAAAATTTAGGAAAAAACATCTTCATTAATCGACTATCTAACGAGGTACACACACGGCGACATTTATCAAGCTATACCGTTCTAGTTTTAGCTTGATATGTCGCCGTGCGTACAAAAGTTTAAATAAATATTCAGATGTGCCGATGAAATAGACGATATTGCTGGTAAAGGTCGAATAAAATGTAGAAATATAAAAAAAATGGGTGATTTACTGTAGAGTTTTTAAGTGGTTTAGAATGCTAAAACCAGTTAATTAATTCGATTATCCCATAATTTTTAAATTATTTCAACGTTTTGCAAATTCGACTTTTGCCAGCATTACAGACTGTTTCATCGACACGTCTGATTTTTTTTTACTTATATAACTTTTGTGCTTCGTTACATAGCTGATTAAATAAAAACGGGGTTTCCCGTGTAAAATTATAGATAACTGGTGTCAAAGTTCACATAGGTAGATTAAAAAAAGAATGTTAAAAAACTTGTTCCTTTAACTTTTAACTGTTTGATGATTTAGAATATTTGCATACATCGAAAGGTTCGGGAAGGTACACAAAGAAAGTTATTCAATTTTAGAGTTTAGAGAAAACTGATACTTAGTGACGAATTCTAGGAAATTTAAAAACACATAGAAAAAGTGGTTTTCTCGAATCCCATGAATAGCCCTAGGTTCAAAACAAAACAAAACCTTCAAAACATGGTCAAAACATTATGTTGTTTAAGCATTCACTGACGTAGAGTTATGTTGGCGAAACGTTCGTGGGTGAAAAGTTCTTTAGATGAAAAGTTATGGTTTAAAGATAATCTTGACCAACGGTTCATGGACCAGTCGGCTGTTGGTAAACCGTTACAGTTTCTGATGTGACACATCATTAATTCTTCGAGCTGTATTTTCAGCGCTACTGCGGTGAGACTCCGATTTGTAAATGACGCGATATGTTAAGAGCGTTCATCCAACGCGGGCTGGCAACGGCGCATTTATAGCGGATTTTCGTGATTCTTTCATTAAACACAAACAAAATAGAGATGGGCCGACTATGACTTTGGCCAACTAGCCGACTAGTCGCCTGCAAAATGGCCGACTGGTCGGCCATGCCGATCATTGATATCGGTTGAGTTCGGGTGACATCGGCTATGTTCAAAATGGCAAACTGGTTTATTTTCACAATATTATGTCATATGGCGTTCTGCTGTGGGGATCTATAAAATGGGGCCTCTCGAGTCTCTTAGAAACAAAATTCAACGAAATTGATATACTAACTCTGCCTGCTCTGTATATCCTAGAAAATATCTTGTATGTTCGCAAAAACTTAGGTCTTTTCAAAAAAGATGCGATTTCCATAATCTAAATACACGTAGTAAAGATGAAATTGTGATTCCATAATTTAGATTAACTAAAACTAGCAAGTCATTTCTAATAAACAGTATCCGCTTCTATAACAAGTTGCCAAAGTCGGTTACAGAACTTAGCGATGGAAAGTTTAAAACTCACATCAAACATGTTCTTGTCAGAAAAGCATATTATAAGATAAAAGACTACGTTGAAGACGGAAGTTTGGCATTAATTCTTTCTGCACATGTGGCTTCCCTGGTACCTCATTAACAGCATAACTATGTGAAAGTCTATTAACTGCTCCCAAATTACAATGTTAGTTTTTATTCTTTACAATGTCTGACATATTCTTGTCAATAATTGGCTTCATACATCAATTCTAATTTCGACTTTTCATTAGTGATTTTCATGGAAATCATGTCACTTGGTTTAAATAGGTTCATTTTATTTATGTAGATTCTTTTACATATCGTGAAAGAGAGAATGTTGTAGGCCTTACATACTGCAGATTTGTAGACGATTTTCTATTCTATATTTTCATTTCTCTAAGTACCTGCTACTTATTGACAGCCCTGCACTGTCCCCCCATACCTATTATCACTGTAATTTGAAAACATTGTAAAAGCCAATTATTTTGAAAAGAGTAACCGTGGAGTTTCTTGTCGGCACTTCTCCATAGGAAGCGACAAATTGGAACCATGCACCTAGCTTCTGAGGTTTGATAAGTGCCCATGCAGGTTTATGTGAAATAAAATATTTTGATTTGATTGCCAATTGTTTGCTATAGATTTTCTTCTTTTTTGATAGAAGTATTAATTAATTTTACTTTCGGTATTTAATTTCTGGATCTAAGTCCAATTAATTAATGGACCCAACGAAGGGTTCCTATTCCTTATTATCCTAATTTCCGAATTGCACTGAAAGTAAACTGTAAAATTGATTCTGTAATAAAAGATATAGGTAGCAGGAAAGATTTCAATTTCATTTCAATCACAGTCTTTAAAATTTGTAAGCTTATTAATACGAGTAAAAATGGGCCGACTAGTCGGTGGTTTTAGCCGACTAGTCGGCCTTAACGACTGGTCGGTGACTTGTCGGTAAACAAAAGTAAACATTTTTTTTTCAGCCAAGCACGAGATCGTTGGTATTTACAAGTTTGTATGCTACTTTTTTTAGTTATTTTGTTATTTACATATAAAAATCGACATAAGTACCGTCAATTATTTTCTATTTGCATTAGTACGATTAAAGGTTTTTAATAAAGAGAAAATGTTAAAAATTATTAAATACCAACGATCTAGTGCTTTGCTGAAAAAAAAAATAGGTACCTACTTTTGTTTATTTTTAATTAAATATTCACGAAAAACTACTTTTATAAGTCCGTTGTTGCCAGCCCGCGTTGGAGCTATTCATATTGTCAGACATTTACACGATGTCAAAGAAAAATCAAATGACGCGAAAACAAATTAATCACTAAATTCTAGAGATGGGCCGACTATGAGTTTGACCGACAAACCAACTAGCCGACGAGTCGGCTGCAAAATGGCCGACTAGTCGGCCAAGCCTTTCATTGCTTTCGGTTGAGTTCCGGTGACATCGCTCGTAGGTGCCAGTGCGCGGCGCCCGGGCGACCAGGCAGAATAATAGGGTATTTTCTAATTTATTAAAATCTATTCTAATTTGAAGATTGGGACGAAATATGTAACAGAGAAATAAAAGTAAATTGATTTATATCCATTTTCTCAATTAAAAACAATATACATCAAATTAATTTTTCGTAGTTTTTTAATTTACCGCCAAAACGATCTCTACGATGACTTTTTATCACGTGACCACACGTGACGTCAACTTTGTGTAAACTAAGGTAGTTAGTAACTAAACAGGTGAATGCGGTAGGTACCCCTGTGCACAAATACTTCTAAAACTGCGCCAAACTAAGTATTTGTACCGGTGCCGTTTACGCAAAGCTGACGTCACGATGTCACGTGATAAAAAAAGTCATCGTTAGGAGCGTTTTGACGGTAAATTCAAAACAACGAAAAATAAATTTGTTTTTAATCGTCTTTAATTGAGAAAACAACCGCCTTCCAAAAAAAAACACTACAAAGTGAAAAATTACTTCGGAAGTCGGTGTCTTTGGAGCTGTATTTATATTATATTTTTTGTCACCGCCTTCCAAATATTTTTGTGGAAAAAGTTCAAATGTGCTTACCTCTTCACAGAGTACCGGCGTGATGCTATGTTTTGAACTGGTGTAAACAATAGACAGACATGATATTTCAGCAATCCCAATCCATTTGCTATCATTTATTGAGGAGTTCCGTTGACTATCTCCGAAGTTCTTCATCAGATCTTCACCAAATTTTAATGGGACCACTCCGAGAAAGTACTCTTCCAAAAAATACCGAAATCGCTTTAAGTGTGCCTATAAAATTTGAAGAGTTGTCTCTATTTCTCCAGGATCCCATCATCAGATCCTGACTTGATGATCATGGGACCACCTGGGAAGTATACCCTTTCAAACAAAAAAATTATAATCCAAATCGGTCCAGCCATCTTCGAGTAATCGGGGAACATACATAAAAAAAAGGTTCCGACGAATTGAGAACCTCCTCTTTTTTTTTGAAGTCGGTTAAAAATGGTTATAAATAAATTTATTTATATTTTTCTGTTAATTCATCATCATCATCATCATTTCAGCCGAAAGACGTCCACTGCTGGACATAGGCCTCCCCCAAGCTCCGCCACTTCGACCGGTTCTGTGCTTCCCGCATCCAGCGGACTCCTGCGGCCCCCACAAGGTCATCGGTCCACCTTGTGGGAGGCCTTCCAACTTTACGTCTTCCGGTGCGCGGTCGCCACTCCAGAACTTTTCGACCCCATCGGCCATCTGTTCTGCGTGCAATGTGCCCTGCCCACTGCCACTTAAGTTTGGCAATTCTTCGGGCTATGTCGGTTACCTTGGTTCTCCTGCGGATCTCGTCATTCCTGATTCGATCACGCAGGGAAACTCCAAGCATAGTTAATTATATCGTCCCAATCTTCAAATTAATAGTTTTTATTAAATTGGAAAATACCCTATTGTCGGGACATGTTTTTACTTTGCATTTATTCTATCATTGTTTACGTGTGAGCCGGCGTTTCTTCCTATCCTAATTTCCTATCCTTTTCTAGATTGCACTGAAAGTTAACTGTAATAGGTACTGATTCCATAATAAAAATAATAACAGTAAAGATTTCAATTTCATTTCAATCACCGTCTTTAAAAAATTTAAGCATATATTATAATACGAGTAAAAAATAGCCGATTAGTTGCCGACTACAAATATGGCCGACTAGTCGGCTACTACTTGGTACATCACTACTAAATTCTAAACACAAGCCAAAATTTGAAATAAATTTAAATTTGGAATTCTTAAACCAAACGCCAGATATTGGGAGATCAAAGTGGCCAGGTCGACAAAACGCCAATTTCTTAAATAAGTCCTTACTTATGTTTGTGTCTTGTTGGCTGTTTTATAAATTAGGTCTAGGTGCTTACCTAGACCTCATTTATAAAGCAGCCAACAACACGCATAATATAATTGGGCTAACTTCGAACTAGGCGCCACGCCAGTCGCCCAACTACAAAAAGTTGTGCGTAAGCGCACTTACCAAAAACTTCCGCGAAACGTTACTCTGTGAACACGTCCTCTTTGACACGATCTTCTTATCATTTTTCAGTTTCTATCGACAAAATCATAAAGTGATTTATATGTAAGTACAAAACACATCCACATTGTGAGTACCTAGTTAGATAATTCACCCCTAATGTCTCGAGAATAATGAGATATCTTTGTTCTACTCCATAGCACATAGTACGAAAATATGTCTTGAATCAAGCCTATCGCAGTCCAGTGCTGGACATTGGCCCTCTTTTTCTCAGCCTTCCGCGTCCAGTCTGTCTCAGCCTCCTTTTAAGGCAAAGACAGGGTAGCCCGCGAATTCAAATATCCGTACGTTTTTTTGCATTTTATATTGTCAGTCAATATAAGGTTGATCAAGAAATGATTCACAACCGTACCAACCTAGGTATGTCTTTACAGAAAGATAATAATTAAATTCATCAATAAGTTCTCTAAGTAAAAAAGTAACTACTTAAAATATATAAGTATTTGTAACTGCACCGAATCATAATTTGTTCAAAATACAACCCGATACAAATTGCATAAAACTTAAGACATAATATCGGGGAATATCGGGGGCTACCATAGCGCTGTACTTTGTAAGAGCTGTCAGTCAATCTAGCTAGAGGGCATTTCACTCTATGCTTGCCGGTACGCGGTCTCCATTTCCACTCTATGAGTCGTCTCCTTCAACGACCATCGGTCCTTTGACAGACATGGCCGACCTAGTGCCACTTCAGCTTGGTAACTCTACAAACTATATCGGTAACTCCTGCACCCTAATTGCGTAACATACGATTAATCATAATCTGTTTCATTTTGACAGTTCAACAATATTCATTGCGGTATTAACGTTGCTGAGCAGATACATTTTTCTAACATATGAAGCAATGGTTTAGCAATTTGTTTAAAAACGAAACAGACGCAATTAGGGTGTAGTTCTTTTTCAGATCATGTTCATTTAAAATTCCGATTTCATTTAAGGATACCTACTTAATATTTCTTATTTAATAAACACATTCATTACTTTTTCTACATTTAGCAATTCCTGATGTAATAAAGACACCTATTATTTATTTTATAACACGTGTAGGTCGTAGATCAATATTAGCAGACTAGAAAAACGGCTTTAAAAGTTGTTATGAGAATAATTATTTTTTTATTAATTTAGGTATACAACATTAGAATCTACATTTAAATGTAGTCGTAACCTTCACTAGGCTTGAGCCATTATTTTCCTATTCGATATTTTAATATTTCATGATCAAATACCTATCTACTGGTTGTGGAAAGCAAAGTGCGTTTCTAAATGAATTGCTTCCCGTTTCTTCATATTTTCGCACGAAATTTATGTGCGATTTAGGGCGAGATTCACAGACCCCTCCTACTCACACTGAAAGAATCCCAGACCACTATAGAGCATTGTGGTCTCACGAAGCGACACGCGCTTTACCTGTGGTAACTAAGTGCACAAACATGTGATGTGTGCGTGAAGACGAGTATCGTCGGCACATAACATATTATGCAGACACACACTTCCGACTTCGGCCTTGTCTCGGTAGCGAGAGCGGCGAGATCTGTGCTTACACATGCACACACAGCGTGTTTGTACACCCGTTTCTGGCACAAGAAAAAAGAGGCCCCAACAGTGGTTGAATTCGGGCTGTGATGATGATGATAGTATGAATAATGTTCATACGCGTGTAAACCTGTTACCTAGTTAAAGTCTATTATAACTGCGGTCTGTAAATCTTGCCCTAACTAATAATACAGGGTGGCAGGGACATCATTAGGGGCACAAACTGAAAGCATGAATTCAGAAAGATTTTATAGGGTGGCAGGACATCGACGCACAACTTGTTACCATGGATTCAGTAAGTACCTACTTGATTCTGAAAAGCCTTGCGTTGAAAATTTTGGTCGATTATTAAAAAAAAAAATGCGTTGGTAAGAAGTCAGTTCGAATGTAACGCAATCATATGGGCTCCGCATGAAGCTAAATACAGTCTCATGCTGGAGCGTATACAAAATAAATTTACTAGGTTTCTGTACCTACCTAAGGTGGTATGCTGTATATCCATTTTATCCATTGATGTATCCAACTTTGTTTCTTATAGGCATGGTGGGATACAATAATTTGGAAACAAGGAGGGGCATAAGCTCTTGCTACCTATATTTTTAAATTATTGCGTGGCAAGACTTCAAACCCAGGTATATAGAAAGAAATAAACCTGTGTGTGCCCGACAATTATGTATTGCGAAGGCGACGGCCACGTCTATCGGCGGTGCCCAGTAGTAGGACCAATCTACTGGGTAAAACCCCTATAACGCGTACCTTGCGTGTACTTAACCACGTATCAGACAGCATAGATCTGTTTACTTGTTATCTGAGTGAGTTCACAAAAACCACGATGTACTTAATATATGTTATGGTAAATAATAAAACTGTAATTATAGCCACACTATTGAATTAGGAAGTTCCTGTAATGATAGTGATGAGTTAATAAATAATCATTTTATTTTTATAACCGATGTGAAATGTCAACGCAAGTGTGTCAGAATCGAGTACCTACTCGTACTTATTCCATGATAACAAGTTATACGTCGTTGTCCCGCCACCCTTTATAACCTTTGTCCATTGTTTCTATTTTCTACCAGGCGGTTTCGGGAAATCTTATTTAATTTTAGTTCGTTATTAACTAAAATTATTAATGTAATATTGTGTTTCTCTACTTTCAGAAATAAGCCGCATATATTCAGAGCCATTCTTATGAACTATAAGTTGTTGCTGCTGTACTTCATCCCATCCTTGCTGTACTGCTTCTACAACAACTTGGCGTTCATTAACTTGTCCCATTATGACCCCACTTCGTACTACATCTTGCTGCAGTTCCGAGTTGTGTTGACAGCATTACTCTTTCAGGTAAACTCATTTTACTACCCCGAGTTTATACCCATAGACAAGTAGTGACACTTGTTTTCAACATAATATCTTGTAAAAAATTATTAAAAAGACTTGTACAAAACATGTTTTAGCGTGGTTTCAAGCATGTTTGTTCACATTTTTACATTTTAGGCATACTTTTACCACTTGTTTTTAGGTGTAAACGATAAAATGAAACAGTAAATACAACAAGTAGAATACATGTTTGTGCAATCGCGGGGTCAAATGCCTGAACTAAGACCACGTCCCATAGACGTAAAAATATCGCCGCAGGATTTTATTGCGCACTGGATTTTAAACTCTCGTTGTTGAGCCGAAGATTGAGAATCCAACGGCGTGCACCCCAGTGCGTCGAAAAAACACACTGTTCGATTTACAACTTCATTTCTTGAAAACGCTCAAAAAGGTGGTTTTTTAAACCGTAAATAATTATGAAAGCAAAAATTATTTGATATTTTCAAGTCTTTTTTGCATGGAGTGATGGAATTCAAAACAATTAAACATACTTTAATGCATCAAAAAAATCATCAGTCACCTCTTAATTATCTTTAAAACCAGTTTATCCCTTCAATAACAATTATAATTATAATTAAAAATACACCATACAATTCCAAATGCTAATCTGCATCCAGTGAGGGATTATTTATTATTAAATAGTTAATATCTAATTTTATACGATTTTATTTGAATTTTTACGACAATGCTTGCTCATTTATTATTCGAATTTATTACAACAGATTTTAACACGTATCGGATTGCAATAAGAACTATTATCGCTCATAACGACAATATTTGAAGTTAGCAGTGGAAGACGCAGTAAAAAAAAATCCGATCATTCATATTAATGTATTTCTTTTTGCTTTGTTACCAGTTTCTATTCAAGCAGAAGTTGGCCTTTATGCAGTGGATATCACTAGGAGTATTAACAATGGGATGTATGATCAAAAACTTTGATGCAGCGTCAATACAATCGAAAGGCGACACAGATCTCTGGTCACAATTATTCAATATTTATTTCTTATCTATAAATTTTCAGAATTTCTGTTCATGTTTGGCTGGTACCTATAACGAATATTTGTTAAAAACAAAAGGTTCTAATGTCGACATATTCTTACAGAATGTATTCATGTACTTGGATTCTGTTATCTGCAACTTCTTTATTTTAATGTTTAAAGGTGAGTTAGGAACAATATTCGATGATTTTAGTTCATTAGCTGATACTTTTGTAATACTTATCACCATAAATAGTGCTGTGGTAGGGATAGTCACTAGTTTCTTTTTGAAAAACCTTAACTCCATTCTAAAAACATATGCAAGTGCTTTGGAATTGGTAATAACAGCTGTAGTATGCTACATACTATTTAATATTGTGATAACAGCATTTACAGTGTTATCAATTTGTCTAGTCACTATCGCTGTTGCAATGTATTTTAAAAATCCGGTAACTAATGTTAACATGAATATGGCAGACGGGAAAGATAAACTTCCGCTTTTAGAAGTAACTACAAAAAAGTAATTAGGTGATAAATGTAACTAAGGGCGAAATTCGCTAACCACACTGCGTTTTCTTTGCTAAGTTACGTTCATACGAATAAACCTTATTTTGATTAGAATAATGTACATATTTGCATGAGCTAATGTTAACGAAAACAAGCGTTTCAGTATACTAATTTAATTAAACCTTGTTCTTATACAATAATGTTCATATTCGTATGAAACGCTTAATTTACTTAGCAATGTGAAGACAGTGCAGTCTGAATCTCGCCATTACCTTCTGTGTATAGATCCTTATGAAGTTAGATCTTTCGTATTTTAAATAACGACGTAGGTCCACGTTACAAGCGTGGTAAGTGTAAGTAGTAGAATAGCTTGGTCTCCAACTCCGTATTAATTAGGTACAAGTGCGCTCTATCGAATACTGACGTTGCTTTATTATTTTACTTATATTCAAAATTTTACAAATGAAAATGGTATTATTATTACTAGATTAGATTATAAATTATCAACGATTTGCAATTCTCATCAGGTTTCATGTGGTTATTAAAAATCTCATCAATTAGAATTACTTACTTAACGCAATCAAAATACACTGTTTCTTTTCGTTGTCGTTGCTGACTGTACAATATAAGACAATAAATTAGTAAAGTTTAGGCCACTCCCACCCATTGCACTTATGTAATGCTCATAAAACTTAAAGGCATAAGTAAAAAAGAGACATACATATCACTACGTCTCAATCTAAAGGGATCGACTAATGTGGGCAACATTAGGTGAAACCATATCTACTGGTTTCAACAGTCAGAAATTGTTATATTTTTGTAAGTCATAATTACCAATTCTGTTATTTTATTTCAAATATTATTTTGATTATGCATTTTATGTACATAATATTTAAACAATTATTTTGTTAATTACTTGTATTTGCCTGATAGGGTCTAGTTATTATAGAAAAACAGTATTTAAGGTGAATCTAGTCGATATTTTCTCCAGACAAACTTCGGGAGTGTATTACTCCGCTGTTCGACAGTGCACATCAAAAATTAAACATGTTATGGTTTTGTCTCATTATCAAAATTGTCTGTACGGAATCAGAATACTAAAATAAAAAGTTAGGAGCCAACAAAGATCCGTTTTTCTTGCTAATTTAACCTAACTTTGGGCGTGTTTAAGTAATGAAAGACGTGTAAAATCTCCAAAACCGAACCGGTATCGACAAAGCTCAAATATCGAAAAGTTCAATAAACTTTATTGGTCATTCATTGCAGTGGATTTTTCATAAGACCCGATCTTCCGAAGAACTTTCCTAAAAAAATTACGCGCCTGTTTTACTATAAATGATCCTCCATCTCACTCAATAACGTTGTGCGTGTAGACTAGCGTCTAACTGCTCATCACTGATACTACCTCTGTAGGACACGATGCCTGTTGAAACAGCGTGCTTTTTAGCCAGGCCCACTAGTGAGTTCGAGCCCGCGACTAGATTCCCCTTAAGGCGGATTTTTCGTTAGGTAATTCTATTCAAAATTATTTGCTAAGCATAGAATCTCACAAATGTTGATCTTACGAGTTGATTTTCAAGTTTTTTTTTTCGGCCTTGAAGTTCCTAACGCACTTCTTTCTATAAATACCTATCGCGGTGACATAATCGTAACGATTGACCATGAAATTGCGTTTAATCCGATCAGAATAGCTACCTACAACCATCCGATACGCTTCCGTGCAGAATCACACATCAATGAATGTGTGTTGTTGTTGTAGTCCTTCAAATGCTGTTCACAAATCCGAAACCCGAAAATATTGACAATGTAAACCAAATAGACCGCCGCTGTTCTTTCGATAGCCATTAATTATTGTCGGGAACTAGACAAATCTGCATAACTATTCACAACTATTGGACACACTTCCATACCGAATCAAACATCAATCAATTGTATCGAATTCCTTACCCTGTTCACAAATTAAAAAGCCGAAAATTTTATTAGTTCTAAATAGACGACCGCTGTTCTTCCGACAGCTATTTGTTTTCGGGAACTAGGAAAATCAGGTTACCGAACGGAAAATGTGTCATTTTCAACTCGGAAGCCTGTCGAATGGTTGTGAATAACTATGCAGATCGGAACGCAACTAGGTTCGAATCATGTTTGCTAAAGGCAATAAACGCAAATGCATAATACCTATGTAAATAAACTACATTATGTAGTTTAAAAAAAAATATTTAATGTAATTTTGAGAAAGTAGGTACCTACCTATATAGGTACAGACGCAAGCACATCATGCTACTCCTATCTGTCAAATTGAATTGATAGATTTTCAACTTTATTACAATACATTAAGGTTCATGTTCAATTGAGAAAATTTTACAGTTTGGGATAGCTTGACCTGCTGGCGTCTGTACCTACTTTCACAAAATTTGCTCAAAATAGGGTACTTCTATTGTGTAAGAAATGGATACTAACTGAGTATTCTGGTAACTTATTACTGGCCGGCTGGCTGGCTGCCTATTCTCGTATACTGATCACTCAAATAAATGCTCTCCAATACGATTTTCTGCTGTAAAACCGCGGCCAAACCCTTTAATACTCTTCGAATACTTACCTACCTATTATTTAGGTAATCTGTATTTTATACCAAAATTACATTGTATACTTATCTACTTATTTTTATGCTCTTATATGTGATATGACTGGCATTTTTCTAAGTTTGTATTTGAAATACATTATTATAATTTTTTTATTCACAGTGTGTTCACAATTTCACATAAAGTAACTTATATTGTACTTACAAGTAAAAAATTAGTCTCAGAAATTGTAAAAGCCAACTTTAGTTGGTAGTCATCCGCCCGCCAGTGGTATGGTAACACTTGGACTACGAAAACCACCTTTACTGCGACGGCAAAAAGGTGCTGTTTGCATGCTGCTGTGTCAGCGAAACTTGCTGAACCAAATATTTAAATAATATCCTTTTTGTACCGTGTTTATGGCAAATAAAAACATTCATTAATACATTCAAATTCTAACCACAGACGTGCGCTTGACTGTTCCTAAAGGGGCAAACCCAAAGAACATATATTTTTTTTAACTCAACATTCGAATACAGGAAAAGTTTTTATTCAGTGCGCAAACTGTAAACCATGATTTATATACAGAATTCATGGTTACAGTTTGCACACTGAATATTTTTTTTACTGTATAACCAAGGTATTAATTAGCTTAAGATGATTGATGTACGCGTTACTAAGTTTTTACTAAGAAATTATTTCAAATAAATTGAAATTGAATAAATTTTGCGAATATTTTGTTATTGTTTAATATTTTCGCCCCACGTATGGTGTTTGGATATTGATTTTACGTGCAGTTATCAGTAGCGCTAAAACAGCTTTTGATTAACATCATTTGGGTTCTGTTTGTAATTTCGAATTCAGCTGACCATTTAGTTAACTTTGGCCGAGGAGCGGTGATCGGCTTCTAAAACAGGGAAAGTGCACAAATTAATGTATGTGCATGTACTTATATTTATTTTATGTACTTCAACGGAACAGGAGACGAATAGGAAAACAATAATATGTGGATACCAACACATTTTACAATATTTGTGTATAATTATATAACTGTGCCATTTCTATTTATTATTATCGCTATTAGCAAACCATCACAAGATAATCAATACTTTATTAAGATACGGTATTCAATTTAGATTTTGATCATAACATTTCTATAGTGAAGATTGCATTAAAAGTAACAAAAAACCTACTTTCAGATTGGCAAAATAAAATAATCAATTTTAATAGACCTTTTATTTACACACTAATGTTTACATAATTATACTTTAACAAAAGCACATTAAATTTATACCTAACTAATAGATACAATCACAACAAGTCAATAATTTAAAAACAAATAGAACATTATCACATCTGGCTGCACTTAGAAATATGTAAGGATATTTATTTATATTATTATTTGTCAAAACCTGTTGTCTACCACAACATTTTACTGACTGATCTTATTTACACATACAAGTGCAGTCACCTTTGTATTCATATCACTAAATGTAACTTCTTAATCAGAAGTAATTGTTTGCTTATTTATTTCCCATTATGACCATATCACTTGAGACACTTTAATTCCAAACAGTACAATCTAACAAACACAGTAAAGAATAATAATACTTAAAAGAGCTTAAAAAATTTAGTTATTCAGCAATTGCAGCTATATTTTTCTCATTTTACTGCAAGCATTTTAGTGCCAAAAGTGTATTGGGTAATTATGCAATTCAGTGATAAAAAAAGTAATATTACTTTTCAATTATTTAGCTTATTGGTGATACTTTTGCAAAAGGTAAATTGAATACTGAAACTGTTGTGCTTTGAAAACTCTAGGATATGTCAAATCACCAGATTAATTATTATATGGGCTTGTAAAGCAGTGTAGTGACATACTTCTTCCTGTAACGGTGAGTTGCTGATAATACCATAACACCATCTTTTATGGATAAAGCATACAAGTGATTCAACATGACGTGATTTGGTTCTGGTAACAATGTTGGTTCGCACTGAAAAATGTAAGACAACTTTAGTACTTTAGTAGTATACTCTGCTAATTAAAAAAAAAACAACAAAAATGTTGCTCAGAAAATAAACTATGCAGAGATGAAAACTTACAGACAGTGGTGTATCTTTATTCAGAATGACTTGTAATAGATGAGGTGGTAAAATAGGTGGGCCTGAAACTTTCTCCCATGGCTTTGACTGTGGTATCTCCTGAAAAGTAAGAAATAAGACATACATAGTTAGACAAGTTTTTGAAAATTTTAGTAAATTAGCTTGCTGTTAGATATTATTCCCACATACCTGAGAATATTCTGTTTGGGCACTGCTGTGAATCCCTTCACTATCCTTTGCAAGTGCTTGGAAAACTTCAAAATCTGACATTTTTACTGTTACCAAGTTATTTTTACTACCCATTCCATTGTCCACTACCTTCTGTAACAAGTTTTTTATCGGCCTGAAAATATATATTCTAAGATTTGCAGTTACTACTTGATCACATGTTAAAAGCTATTAAAATTCTAGACAAGGTTAAAGTGCAAATCCTTATTAACCTGACAAATGATCACCTACTGGAAGCCTTTTCCATTTAAGCACTCAATGGTTTTCACAAATATATTTATTGTCCCTTTGAGTGTATTTTTATGTACAATCTGTTTATGCAACATTTATCAGGTTAATATAGGTTATTGGCAAAAAGGATGACTTAACTAAAAAATCTGCAATTTTGAGTTAATTATATGTGTGATGGTAGCATATTTTATTCTTTTTGTCCAAAACTACATTACACTAGGCCTAAAAATATGTGTATGCTTCATCGCAAGCTTATAGCTGCTTTTAAATCATCATTCCCAAAAATTGCTTTTTTGAATGATGTCAAACTTCTCACAAATGAACAAAATTGTGTGTTCTATAAAATTTTAACAAAACGGACACTAGATCATAATAAAACATACCACAGTGGGATCATGCCGCCATTCACCATCTACAAAATACTTATACTGATGTTCACCTTCAGGTAAATCAATTATTGTTACAAAGTCTCCATGGGACTTAACCATAGGAATAGTTTTCCAGTCAGTAAATGTTCCACTAATATATACCTAGAATTAAAAACAAAATTAATTAAACAACTTTTTAACAGACTTCAAAAAGAAGGAGGTTATCAATTCAACATGTTTTTTTATGTATGTTAGGGCATAACTCTGCTATATATAGACGGATTTTCAAAATTATTTTATTGCTTGAAAAGGGTTTATTCCGAAATGGTCCCATTTAACTTTCATATAGATCTGATGATGAGTTTTGGAGACAGACAACGGAACTCTTCAAAAAATGACAGCAAATCACCTGCGATTACTGCTATTGCATAAATATTCATTGTTTTGACCCCAAGGATGATGAAATTTCGAATTGGTGTGGGGTAGGTACTATATCTAAAAAGTGAAAAATAAAAACTTTTTATTGCAAAAAAAAAACAGACTTCCGGAAAAACACTACAAAGTGAAAAATAACTTTAATTTCGGAAGACGGTGACAAAAAATTAAAATACATATCTAAAGTCACCGGCTCACGAAATTACAAGTTATTTTTCACTTTGTAGTGTTTTTCCGGAAGTCTGTTGTTTTTTTTTAAAAGAAGGATCAAGTGTTAGTGACGTATAATTTACTTACTTGTTTGCCCCCTCCTTCCCATTTAAAAACAGTTGGCAAAACTTTAACATCGTCAATAATCTTACTACTTTCAGTCAGAGTGTTGGACCTCTCTCGAGGTCCACTATATTCTACATCACTTTCAGGAACAGCCTTGGTATAATATGGTGCACCATCTTCAATGTTATTTTCTTCATCTCGACCAATACGATCATCGTCAACCTTTTTATCAAATGTAAACGCTTCTCCTTCTTTGGCTGGCGAGGACGGCCCTACATCAGGAGCCTTCGTCACAGCGTCTCTGTGCCATTCTTTGGGTTGATTACTTCCTGCGTTTCCCATTGTTTTACCAATACTCCCCAAAATATTTTTTGTTACATATATGCAAATCTTCCAAAATCTTCTACGACTCGGTTGGTAAGGATTGTGACACTGACACAGTACTGACACTGACGTGACATTGCCAGTGACAGTTTATGACGTTTCATGTGATGCACGACGATTAGAGGGGCGACATTGCGGAATAGTTTTCAGGATATATTATAGTACTCTTTGGTTTTCAGTCAGCCAAAGCCTTCTGTCAGCCTTCTGAAACTCGCATTTACTACGAACCTTCTACGTGCACACTACGTACCACAGACATATAAAACAATAGCAGACCAAACATTAATCCTTAGTCGATGGACTTGATTCTCTATCCTTTTTTTGCTAAGCGACAAGTCGTAAGCAGTATCTCGTTCTGTCACCTGTTGTCACACTGACCCACACATAGACAAAATTTGACGCGTAGCCCGTCTGTACCGCACCGCCATTTGGATATGCAACATTTATCCTGAATCGCGTTCTATGTTTCAACCGCGAAATATTACTTGAAAAATTAATTGTTTGGGACGATTACACAAAAATAAAATGGTAAAGTGCTGTGCGTACCAGTGTGACAGTGATAGCTACCACAAAACACCTGAATTGACCTTTCATCGGTAAGTTTTTGTATTATGCTGTGAAGTCAGGGACGGATTTGGCAACAAAGACGATATTTTTTATTGTATGGAAAATATTTACCTATTATGGAATTATCAAATAGAGACTCGGTTTACTCTACGATATTTCAAATTTTTTTGGTGACATAGTTTGACAATACTGCAGAGTGCAGATTGCCAGTGTAAACATACATTCTATGATAATAAAATTTATAGAATCGCTCCGGCCCGGCGCGTACACATGTGATACGTTACAATAGAAAATCTATTGTGTCTCATTAGCCGGTTATGTTACCCTGTCTGTGTGATGGATAATATGAACGATGGTGGACATAAATCGGTATAGGCTACTCACATAATTTTAACATTTCATTCAGCAGGTAATAATTGAGCTTACTAATATTTTTCCAGGTTTCCAAAGGATGTAAGTTTACCGAATGCATGGATTTAAAAACATGAAATTCCAGGATTGAAACTGAACCTCAAATGGCGCAAATATTTCAATCTTATTGGAACCTATTATGTTCGAGCCGTTAGCCTTTGTTGGCCACTTTTCCCATTGACAACGATGCGGACGTATTATTTGATGCCCTATGATTATTTTATTTTTTGTATACCTGTACATATTATTATTTTAGGACCAGTAGTTTTTAAATTATGAAAATAAAGAACATTACTTGTCGTTGTGATCTTGTTTTCGTACCAAACTGTAATAATCTCTGTATAGGCTTTTATTTTCGTTTAAAATTTTGTATATATGTATTTATGTATCTATTATTTAGGATATGTATATATCTGTGTATCTATTTTAGTATATTGTAAACACATTATTTGCACCAACAACGTCCCCATTTTATGCCCCTGTCCATTCCATGGTTGCCTGGATGAGATCGCGGAAAGCGATAAGGCCGCCTATTGTATATACTATTGTGTATTTTTTTGTTTATTGTATTTTTGTAGTGTACAATAAAGAATATATAAATAAATAAAGTTAAAAAAGTACAAAATAAATATGTAAAATAAATTCTTAGTTTTATTTCAAAATTCCTGATATATTTATAAGCTAGCTTTCAGGCATACCAACACCTTAACTCTAGGTCCCACCAAGCTGGGCATACGGATTAATGACTGCAGGGAGAGTTATTTTATCCGATACTGATGCCCGTCAACGGTCTGTGTAAATATACCGTTAAAAGGAGGTGAAAGGACTGCCACCCACCGTCTTCTTAAAATATTACCTTAGTCGCCTTTTACAGTAACCACGAGAAGAGATGGGTGGTTATATTCGTTAAGACTTTATTGATAAGTAATCTACACTTCATTTACCCAGAGAATATCGTCGTCGTTTCAATATCGTTATATAATACCGGCAACCGGCCCTAGTCCGGCCCTGTATCGACAACACTCTCTATGTGTGCGTAATGGGTACGCATTTTTTAGCGAATGTTTGGTCTGCTACTGTTTTATATGTCTGTGCTACGTACCCATTTGTATTTATATCAAAAGCCTACAGTTGGATTGGTTGGGTTGCTCAGCCCGCGGACGTCTTGCAACTATGTATTAGGAACTCAATTACCTACTTTAAGACCTACACTGTACCAATACTTATTGCAAATAAATGATTATGATTATGAGTGTGGTCTGCTACACCATAGACCATGAAATTCATTATATTCTATGGCTGTGAATGCTGCAATTTTGCCTCACACCAATTCTGACAGCCGAGCCGATGCAAATCCGATGTCAAAATGATCTAAGGACAGCGGCGAGCCTTCGTCGATCAAAGTCGCAGCGCAACGTGTGCGAGTGTATCTTGTCCAAATCTTGCCATTCGTGCAATGTTTCAGTCTGTACCTGGCATAAGGACCCCAATGTAGATTTAGTAGCTACTATTGTATATAGTCTGTGTTAGTTAATATTCTAATGGTCTCATCTCTATTGTGTGACTGTGACGACATCTACACTCAATCGGTTCAAGTTTTTATTCAATAAACTTCATTCCATTGTGATAGCGGGTGACTGTGTAGCGTATGGCTCTGCGTGATAATATTTACATTATAAGCATACAAGTATAGAATAAAATAATGAACGATGAAAAGCAACCACTGCTCACGGGACCCAACAATGCAATTGAAAGTGTTGAACAGGCAGTAGAATTAGTGACAGATCCAAGTTCTAGTGAGAAACCCAAAGATTATCACCCAGGTTCGGAAAGATGCTTGGAACATCCGACTTCCAACTTCGATACTTTAATCCACCTTTTAAAAGGAAACATAGGCACAGGAATTTTAGCAATGCCAGATGCTTTTAAAAATGCTGGCCTTGTACTTGGTGAGTGTTTACAATTGTGTGTATACAAATATCGATTGTTCAGGTACATAATGCCAGTCAATACTTCAACAAGCCAGCTCTTTCATAATTTTGAAAATGATGATAGCAATAGACTTAGTCAATGACGCGTAATAATTTTATCTAATACTTAAATTATGTGCTTATTATATTATAAAATATCTCATTAATTCCATTTGAAATAAGTATGTATAACTTAAAAAACACAGCACTGAAGCACAGTTTTTACAGAATCAATCATTTTTTTTTTAAATCCGTTAATTTTTCCAATAAAGTCTGCTGATAAAAAATGAGAAACGGCCAAGCTTATGAAATGTTTAATTTGCTGGTATTGCTGTTTCTGTGTGTGCTATTGTTTGTTTATTGTTTTGTTTCAATAAAAATGATCCAAATCAGGCAACATTCATCATGGATCCAATTTTATTTATGTTCCATGTATTATATTCTATGGTGGTCTTATCATCAGTTTATATGGATAATTAATGTTTCCTCATGCCCAGGTGTATTTTCAACACTAATCATTGGAGCAATATGCACCCATTGCATGCATGTGCTCATAAAATGTGCACATGAGCTCTGCATCAGAAGTCAAAAGCCAGCTCTTGGTTTCTCAGAAGTTATTGAAGATTCCTTTGCATCAGGACCAGTTGCTTTAAGGCCATATGCTAAAAAAATGAAGTAAGTGTGGAATATTATTAATAAATTGCGTTATCCATGTTATTTTAATAAGAATTTACATAGTTATTCTTACAAGTAGAGTTCCTCAATTTAATTTATGATGCCAATATCATCAACATTATTCTTATTAATGTATTATCATTTGTTATGATCTAGAGCCAAAACATTGGTTTTTCCTGATGTGTTATAATTATCCATCTGTTACACAATACTGCTATACATCATTTGTATTCAAAGTAAAACCATGGGTACATAGTACCTGTAGCCAAATAGATACCATACTAACTATTCAGATTATTTATAATCACAACAGTTGATGCAGCATTCCAAAAATATAAACAATTGATGATACAAGATGTTTTCTTATCAATATTCATTGTATACAGATATTTAAATTAGAATATTTCATATTGTATCAAGAGTTTTACAAGAAAATGGTTACATACATATTTGAAAATATTTTATGTGATTTTTTGCCTTGTTTAAAACCAAACAAGAAAGTCACAGCTATTATAAATAGGAAGTATAATTATTATTTCCTATATTCTATTCACATACACATTATAGCTTAATCTAATCAGTACATAATTATCCCACCACACTATTTGCCAGTTGCACTGGAATTTAATTAATGTCTGTTGTATGATTTCATCAATCACACAGCTCGATGACAATATGGTGTGTCCTATGGAGTTTTTATAAAATAGTGTTGTCTGTGTAATGAAATGACTCAAAGCAAACAGATGTTCAGTAAAAAATATATTTGAACTACTGGGAAAATAATCATACACCTAACACCTTATTTTCATATAGTAATCTGAAGTAGTAAATAATTATGTATATGTATACATTGAAAATTTCCTCTTCCTAGTATTTAGGTTTATTTGTTATCATTGAGGAATATTACTCGCAAACAAAACAATAAATGTCTGGCTTCTTGATTAAGATATGACCAGATTTACTAGTGTACAATAATGATGTTGATAAGTAGGCATGTTTTATGAAGTTTCCTTATCTATTTCACCTCAATTATTTTTTGATACCTCTAGACATAACATATATTTACACAACATTTTGTGAATATTTAAATGTTTCTCATTACTAGATTATTATAGTGCGATGTGTGTGTGATTCATTCATTCACAAATTTAAGATTTTTTTTTTCTATCTAGCATGTCTGGCTTGAATTTCATTATTAAGAACAGGTTTTGTAATATATAACACTTATGGGAATATGTATTGTTTCAGGAATATTGTCAGTGTATTTTTGGTATTAACACAATTGGGATTTTGCTGTGTATACTTTTTATTTGTAGCCACTAACCTTCAAGACACGCTGCATTTTTTTCATATAAATTTAAGTGTACATGTGTACTTGGCTTTATTATTTCCGCCAATACTTGCCCTGGCTATGGTGAAGAACTTAAAGTACCTGACACCAGTTTCTCTGGTCGCCTCTATAATGACTGCTTGGGGCCTTGTGATAACATTTTACTATATACTTCAAGATTTGCCACCCACATATACTGTGAAAGCATTTTCTACCTGGCATCAATTACCTTTATATTTTGGTACGGCTATTTATGCATTTGAAGGAATAGGAGTGGTGAGTTTAATTTTATATTAATGTATGTATTATGTATTTGTATAACCTGTAGTGTCAATTTGTAATTCGTCATTCCCATCCTTAAGGTGAACCTAGTCCACATTTTTTGCATACAAACTTCGGCAGTGTTATACTCCACTGTCTGACATGGCACATCCAAAGTAAAATATGATATCGTTTTGTCTCATTATTAATATTGTCTGTACGGAAACAAAATACTAAAATAAAAACCCATTAAAAAGTTAGGAGCCAACAAAGATTCGTTTTTCTTGCTTATTTTACTTACTTTTACTTTGGGCGTGTTTAAGTAATAAAAAACTTTTTCCAAAAAAAAAAACAACCGACTTCCAAAAAAACACTACAAAGTGAAAAATAACTCTAATTTCGGAAGTCGGTGTCTTTGGAGCTGTATTTGAATTTTTTGTCACCGCCTTCCGAAATTAAAGTTATTTTTCACTTTGTAGTGTTTTTTTGGAAGTCGGTTGTTTTTTTTTTTGGAAAAAGTTTTTATTTTTCACTTTTTAGTGGTGCACATGTGCTTACCCCTTCACAGCATACCGGCGTGATGTTATGTTATGAACTGGTGTAAGCAATAGACAGAGATGAGATTTCAGCAATCCCAGTCCATTTGCTGTCATTTATTGAGGAGTTCCGTTGCCTATCTCAAAAGTTCTTCATCAGATCTTCACCAAATTGAAATGAGACCACTACGAGAAAGTATTCTTCCAAAAAAATACCTAAATCGCTTTGAGTGCCTATAAAATTTGAAGAGTTCTCTCTATTTCTCCAGGATCCCATCATCAGATCCTGACTTGATGATCATGGGACCACCTGGGAAGTATACCCTTTCAAACAAAAAAAACTAAATCCAAATCGGTCCAGCCATCTTCGAGTAATCGGGGCACATACATAAAAAAAAAAAAAAAGGTTCCGACGAATTGATAACCTCCTCCTTTTTGAAGTCGGTTAAAAAAGAAGTGTAAAATCTCCAAAACCAAATCGGTACCGACAAAGTTCAATAAACTTTATTGGTCATTGAATTATGCATTAATTGGCTTTTTCATAAAACCTGATCTTCCAAAGAACTTTTCTTAATTTTTTCGCGAATTTTTTACTATAAATGATCATGCATCTCACTCAATAAAGTTGTGCTAAGTGTGTGTAAGACTAGCGTCTAACTGCTCATCACTGATACTATCTCTGTTGGACACGAAGCCTGGTGAGACAGCGTGATTTTTAGCCAGGCCCACCAGTGAGTTCGAGCCCATGACTAGGTTCCCCTTAACGCCATCGTATTATATACATATAGTAAATCGTGTATGTAGAGCGCCAGCTTTGAATACTTTAATTTATCGGCAGCGTAGGTAGGCAATAGTAAAATCGAAGTAATTAACGGCTTACGATTATTGGGAAAAGAATAGCATAGCTGCCTACGTACCCGTATGTTTTCAATTGTCACCAATAGTAACTATGGATCACGCCCGCCAGCCCTCAGTGTTGGAGATATGTATGTTACTATGTAGTTAAACTGACCAGAGCTTAGCAAACTTCCGTAGCATCTTCCATATCCTAGAAAAACCGCTACTGTAGCGCAGTAAGGCTAATCAATTCGAGATGTTTGTTTAAACTAGAGATAGTATTCGAGCTTTCTCTAAATAAATAAGATAAGACACAGCTTAAAGTAGAACAACTGGATAGGATCGCGTGTTCCCCATGTAATAGGGACGTGAAAATATTCTCGACATTTACATGAGAATGTGAAGATGAGCAGCGCTGTAAGAACGAATATATTCGTAGAATCGAAACAGGCCACAATTTCAGCACGTGATGCCATTAAAGCTTGCAAGTAATGTGAACTAAATACCAAGCTTTAAGACCCAGATAGTGTAAATAATATTGAACACATGCAAATTATTGTTGTGCTGATGTAAAACAAGAATATTAAACAAGTCCCCTTGTTACAAAGCCGCGTTCTACGAGCCGCAGTAGCAACTGTCGCAAACGCGGTCAGGCGCAAATAGGCGAAAGTAACGGTGTTAGCTATGTATTTCCGTTACTTTCTTAGATCAATCTTGCCTTCTTAGACGCAAACCTAACCGCACAATGAGATCCAATAAGACCTTTTGGGCTTCCAATGTATCAATTTTGTTTTGAATAGGTAATTTGGTAGGTACTAAGTAAAGTATAGCAATCTGAAATGCCAAAAGTAAACCACAAGAAACAGTTTTATGGTAATGGTCCACTTTAAATAACTTGTTGTACAAATTGCCTGGTTTTTGTCAGGGCAATGATATTTAAAACCTGATTTTAAATTACATCAGTGACATCAGAAACATCATTGACCGTGATTCGCCAAATACCTACAGGCGCAATTTGCCGCTTATGTAATCTTAAAGACTGCAGTCCGAGGTCAATACTTACCCTATTAGATAGATTCAGGAAATGTATAATTGAACCTAATAAATCTGAGACGACCGGAAGGATAAGGTTACTAAGCGGACATGGGTCAATGCCGATGCTCTTAACAACACTTTTATTTTAAACTTGTTTCACATACTACTACTAGCTGCGCCCCGCGGTTGCACCCGTGTAAGTCTCGATCCCGTGAGAATATCGCAATAAAAAGTATCCTATGTCCTAATCCAGCACCCTAATTGCGTAATACGCGATTAATCATAATCGGTTTCATTTTGTCAGTTCAACAATATTCATTGCGTTATTTACGTTGCTGAGCAGACACATTTTTCGAACATATGAAGCAATGGTTTAGCCTTTTGTTTCAAAACGAAACAGATTATGATGAATCGTGAGTTACGCAATTAGGGTACTGGTCATGTTCTACCCATGTGCCAAATTTCATCCAAATCCGTTCACCCGTTTTAGCGTGAAAGCGTAGCAAACAAACACAAAAAATCGAATCTTTTCTCTTTCTAATATTAGTTTCCAGATCGTTTCCGCCAACAGCAGTAGCTAGTAGCTACCTTTAGGTACCTAAATACATATAATGTTGGCCTAAATACATAAAATGATATAATATAGGTATTAATATACATATTAAAATTATTGTAAGTGCCCAATTCGTTAACGCGCCGTGAATCCGATATCAGTAATACTGGTGAATGGTGATGCACTGAATATTAAAATCCACACGGAAATCGTCGGTAATGTTTCTAAAGTGTCCTATGTATAGATTGGTTTTAATATTGTCAAGCCCCTGGAACGCAATTGATACAGCTTTATGACATCAATAAAGTTCACATGACGTCAGTACCATGACATAGTTTGGTAGCGATGCAGAATTGTTGGGGCTTTTTGACGTCATACTCTCACGAATGCGCCATGGTGACGTCATCGTAAGACCTTGGTTGCTTACACCAGAGTCCAGTAAGATTTAAGTGCTCTCGTTTGTGTTAATCCAAGGATGCGAGATACACAAAGTGGATTTAATACGTTTTATCGAAGCTAACTCACAAACTATCCAAGCAAAGTTAATAAAATTATATGGGACCACTGCGCAAGCTTCCTCTAACAAAAAAAAAAGAATTTTAAAATGTTTTTTTTTATTTAAATGGATGAACATAAAAAGCGAACATAATTATGTAACGTCCTCCTTTTTTGATGTCGATTAAAGTATCCTATTGAGGTTACAATACATTTGGGGTTCAAATGAAACCAAATTACCATCCAATCAGTTACTTGCGAAGTTGCGACCCTAGCGTAGCACTCGGTGCTCCAGCAACTAATGCGTCAGTATCAGTACCTATCTAACTAGTTGCTACACAAGGTGGAAGGTGATGTTAGCGAAACCCCGGTCAAGCCATCCAGTAAGGTGGTTGTTTACCTGGCTAATGTTTTCGCCGTTAATTAGCCCTGTTGAACAGAATGTCTTGGTCTCGCCAGATCTAGCTAATATCCTCGTCAATAATTTATTAAGTAAACGTGAAGTTTACTTACCGCATTCTAAAACAAAACAATTACTTATATACTGCTTTGTTGGTCTAAAGCGCGACTGCTGAGCATGGGATCCTGGGTTCGATACCCAGGTCGGGCAAAGTGTTATTAAGTTTTTCTTTCTGGAATTTCTCAGTGGCAGCCCGGAGTCGCCCACTATTATTATTAATGCCCTTTAATCTGAATAGTTTTTTTTTTGCTAATTACAATATACCCCTCAATTCAGTGTGCCTTTTGGCAAGGTCTCCTCCAGCTGTTTCCACCGAGTTCTGTCACGAGCCGCTCTCGTCCAGTTAGGGCCGCCTGTTTGTTTTAGTTCGCCCAACTGGTGAAATATGCGTGAACAGTCAACCTCTGCTTAACCCTTCGGGGAAATACGGCATATTGTTATGCTATGTTACTTAGATACAATTTTACTTTATTCTTTCGACCTAAGAAACATGAGTAGATAAGCTTCACTGTTTGAAAAATAGATTAGTGAAAGTGAATCATATATTACATTGAGTATTACATTGTCTATTAAATACAATTTATTGCATTAACCTATCATTTTTAGTTTCCGAGATTTTTAACATTCTTTAAGTGACCCGGATTCATTGCTCTCGAGTGTATAATAATCTATACTAATATTATAAAGAGGAAAGATTTGATTGTTTGTTTGTTTGCATTGAATAGGCTCCGAATTTACTGAACCGATTTGAAAAATTATTTCACTGTTGGGAAGCTACACTATCCCCGGGTGACATAGGCTATATTTTATCCCCGTATTCCACGGGAACGGGAACTACGCGGGTGAAACCGCGGAGTGCTGCTAGTACGTTATTTAGATTCATAACAACTAAAGTATCATATAATATGGGAGATGCCTACATACATAACACCACTCACTACTGGTGACGGGAATTGGCGGTGTTGGCAAATATATATTAAAATAACATGTCGATGTGTATTACTTATGTACTTTCATACATTTTTGGCGCATTTAGTTATGTAACTAGAAATTTGAATGGGCCTAATATAGCAAGAGTAGTATTAACTTTTTGTCTCATTCCTACTAACTTCCAAAATCGTAAAATCCATTTTACTATTTTTAAATATTGTGGATTTGGTGTAATTCCCAGGAACCCTTGTCCCTGTTTTGTAAAAACCAAAAAAATATTTCAATTACTTATGTGCTAATTGCAATGCTTACATAATCAGAAGTCAATGTACGTAATTTATTTACGTAACCTCCATATTGTTTATCCACGTACATGTCTTTGTAAACTACAGCACAAAGAAAAAATAACGTAATAATAATACTTTCGTATTTTTATCTGGAGACAGCCTGCATAATGAACTGCTTTTACTAATTATCCTTCTCATTTAATGTTTTGTTTATGTACCTTAGTCTGATTTATATGAAATCTATAATAATAACATCATAAACTAATTGCAGATCTTACCTTTAGAAAACAATATGAAGACCCCTGAGGACTTTGGTGGCTGGAATGGCGTGCTCAATACTGGC
Source organism: Antitype chi (assembly GCA_947359405.1). Classification (NCBI taxonomy): domain Eukaryota; kingdom Metazoa; phylum Arthropoda; class Insecta; order Lepidoptera; family Noctuidae; genus Antitype; species Antitype chi. The sequence continues at coordinate 11,562,740 of OX375816.1, forward strand.
ATGGTGATAGTAGCCACACTGTATACCGCCATTGGATTTTTCGGGTATTTGAAATACGGTGAACGAGTGCAAGGAAGTATAACACTAAACCTGCCCAGCTCTTTGTAAGTCTTCATTTAAAAAATAATTATATTTTACTCTTACTAATAGCGTAATGTCGTCTCTAGAATTTCTAGATTCCCGTTCCGTTAGCCCATGTTTCCGTATTAAGGCCCATAGTATCCTCATCTCCCGTTTGTATGCTAAAGCACGACTACCGCCCGCGCCCGCGCAGGGCACCTCTGAGCCTTTATCTCAAAATGGGGATATTCCTTTGATTAATTTACAATTGTGCTTCGGCGATTCTGTGGTACCTCTAACTATCTATTTTTCAGTGTATTTTTTTTTTCCAAATAACGAAGCCGTTTAGTAGGAGTATGGAATAGAAGCCAAAATATTGCGTGTTGGAAAATATTTTTTACAGCAAAAGTATTAACCATACAAAAATAGTACTTCGGGCAAAATGATCTATATGAATCTATAGCAAAATCATATATTTTTCAAATCTTCAAGACAAGCCGTTAATGAGCAGTAGGGTTCATAAAGTGACCGTGTTACGCTAACGAATGGGACGTAGGCCCTTAAGTCGCGACGGGATTCTTTCGTGCATTCCAACTTCACCGCACTACTTAGAGCCGAGAGTTGAAAATCGAACAGTGTGTATTTTCGACGAGCTGGGATGCACTCTGTTGGATTCTCAATGCTCGGTTCAACACAGAGAGTTCAAAATACAGTGCGCGATAAAATGCTGCCGCGATGTTTAGACGTCGGTGTACGTAGACTTGTGGGTCGATGACTTCTCCCGTGTAGGGACGTTACCGGTTTTTGCGGTATACATAAATATCCATAGCTATCGTCCAATATTTCCCCTTTTCAATATTTAGCCCTTTAAAACTGTGTTACCTATGGGTACAAATTCCGTTATTTATCTTTACAGGTTAGCGCAAAGTGTTCGGGCAGTCATGGCAGCTGCAATCTTCTTATCATACGGACTACAGTTCTACGTACCTATGAACATTGTTTGGCCATACACTAAATCGAAACTAACGGACGAACAAGCACTGAAACATGGTGAAGCAGGAACTCGGTTTGTGCTAATATCAATAACATGTAAGTATATTTTTAATTTAGATCATGTAAAATTGCTAAGGGGGTTGCTGTAAGGCAAACTGTGAATTTCAAATTTTCTTGATTATTGAATGACTACTTCATGAAAAAGTCATTCAATAGAATTAAATGAACTTAGAGGGTTGATTATTATGTACACCCTTATTCATAAACGATGATTAAAGTTAAATGATGTTTAAACGTCAAAAATGTATAGTTAACTTTAATCATCGTTTATGAATAAGGGGGTTAATGATTATAATAGAGTATTTTACTCTACATATATGAGAATAAAATCTAAAAATATATTACTGAGGTGGGTTAGGCAAAAAGCAGTCGAAAAATCTTAGTTTTAGTTCATGAAATAACAAAATAAATTTTAAATTTCAATTCAAAGATTTGTTTTTTTTTTAATCGGTTTTTGAACACCATGAAATAGTAGCCGCCATGTTATTACGTCATACCGCTGTATAAACTAAGTGTCAATTACTGTCAACTGAACAACTTTGTACTACATTCAGGAACAGCAAACCAACGATAAGTAGAATAGTAACAATTTTTTTAAACAATTATCATACAAATTATCAGCGCATTTGTTTACACTGCAAACTGAAGTCATACCCCTGTGGGGTGTGGGTATGACGTCAGTACAGTACACGCCATATTGCTCTGTAGCAATATGGGGTTCACTGCGTCCAGTGTTTTCGTCAAATTACTCGCGAAATTTGAAATTGTAAAATTTAAATGCATTTTTATGGCACTAATATAATTATGTATAACGAAAAATATATATATATTAACGTGTTACGCTTGCGAACCATATTTTTGTTCAACATACAGCCTGACCCTGACCTGCAATTTGCAATAAACGTAAAAAAAAATATTTCAGGGGCTATCCTGACGCCCCCTTTAGTAGGTACTATGGAAGAAATCCATATCTATCCAGTTTGAAAACAAAATCCCGTGAACACGATAACCCGTCTGTTAACCGCCCCCTACCGCATAGCGACCGAGCGCTGCAATCAAAAATAGTCATTAAGGGGAACCTAGTCGCGGGCTCGAACTCACTAGTGGGCCTTGCTAAAAATCACGCTTTCTCACCAGGCTTCGTGTCCGATAGAGGTAGTATCAGTGATGAGCAGTTAGACGCTAGTCTACACGCACAACGTTATTGAGTGAGATGCAGGATCATTTATTGTAAAAAAATCGCGAAAAAATTAAGAAAAGTCCTTTGGAAGATCGGGTTTTATGAAAAAGCTAATGCATAAATCAATGACCAATAAAGTTTATTGAACTTTTAGATAATTGAAATTTGTCGGTACCGACTTGGTTTTGGAGATTTCACACTTCTTTTATTACTTAACCTCGCCCAAAGTTAAGAAAAATTAGTAAGAAAAACGAATCTTTGTTGGCTCCTAACTTTTTAATGGGTTTTTATTTTAGTATTCTGTTTCCGTACCGACAATGTTAATAATGAGACAAAACGATATCATATTTTTTACTTTGGATGTGCCTTGTCAGACAGTGGAGTAAAACACTCCCAGAGTTTTTATGCAAAAAATGTGGACTAGGTTCACCTTAAGGTGTATAGATATGGATGTCCCCTGATAGTACTTAACTGAAATTATTTTTAATTAAAAGTCAGCAAGTTTATCTTGGCATAAATAGATTACTTATTATTATTGTTGTGCTGTCCTAACCACTTCTGCTTAGTTCGTAGGTTATCTAATTTGGACTAAAACAATTGGTAGCGTCGCATATGTTACCCACATACTAATATTAATATCTAATCTATACCTACATTCATATTATTACCACATACATGCCTATCGTTGTTATCAAACAAATATTGATTTTTACCTCATTGGTATATGCCGTGGGAAGTATAATCAAATGAAAAGTCTCATACACGTAATAATTGAATAACAATATCCGCCTAATGTAGGTGACTATTGATAAGCGTTATCTATTACAGTTTTAGCGGCGGCCCTGATTCCCAACTTGAGTGGCATCATTTCTTTGGTGGGCGCGTTCAGCAGTTCGGCGCTCGCGCTGATCTTTCCGCCGCTCATTGAGATAGTGACGTTTTGGCCTGACCAACTGGGGAAGTACCACTGGAAGCTATGGAAAGACATCGCAATCATCCTCTTCGGCGTTACAGGATTCGTATTCGGCACTTTTATCAACGTAAAGAATCTATTTTTTAATTGATTAGCTTACAGATCAATACTTGACAAAATATTAACCAAAGAGTTTTGTAATATTGTATGTTGTTTTATATGATAATCATGACAATAATTGTGTGTAGTAAATGTTCCAAGATATTTTGCTTTATAAAAATATTTACTTAGCTTATAGGTGTTGATTAATTGACAAGCTCAGCTTATTTTTACACGTTTATTTTATATTGGACCTTTTTAGTATTGATTTATCAGAAATACTTAAATGGGTATTATTTAAAAGTTGTGATAAACATAACATGGGCTTGTACTCATGTATTCCTGTAAACATACCTATTATGTGTACAGTAGCGCTAATTTAAATTCTTTATACAGTCAACTCTGGTAACTTTGCATCATTTCCGTCTTATAGTGGTGCCGTGGAAGCCCTGGACGTGAAGGACAGTTGCATGTGTGGTCTTCGGAAAATATATGCACTAAAGATACAGAGATTAGTGGCTGGCTAAATTTACATGATTTTTTTGGGTAACATTAAACCACTTTTTATTTCACTAAGAAATGTGGGCTTTTACGTGAATTATATCTAGAAGCACACTATTGACTTAATTTTTAACAAATAATCATTTACTTGGACAGTAGGAACAAAGATAAGTAATGAATTTAAAATAGCACCCAAAAGAATGGCTTAAGATTACTGGCTTTTTTGTTTTAAATACTTTTGTTTGGCATTATGTCAATTGCCAACCCTGAAACTCATAATAACAAAGAGATGGGCCTAATGTTTAAAAATAACAAAACTCATGTCTTTGCTGTGGTCCAAAGTTACCCGAGTTTATTGTATGTAGCATATAATTTTACTTAAAGCAGCTTACCAAAAAGTTACATATTATTTACAATTTTACATTCCACTGTTATATGAAACAGTCTAAACTAAACCTAAATGTAGTTTTACCTGTTGGTATTTCTATTATGTGATCGTAGTACCTTCCTATTTTTATATGTAATTATTAAATTAAATTATTTTTGTTAGATAACTTTAAAATCCTTGTTTATTTGTTTTAGAACTAAAATCTATTTACAGCACCTAAATTAAGAAATAACTTTAAAAAAATATGTACAGTATCGAATATTTTGATCTTCATATTGTTTAAAAAATATATTCATATACTTACTAGATGCATTTACAAAAGGTGCAGTAGTTTATTGTGTTTGGTGTCTTTATAGGAAATTGTGCTTGTGGCTTGTATTCTTGGCTTAGCTTAAACGTCTTGAATGTGATGCTTTAAAATCCAGTTTTTTAACCCCGTTTTGGAGTATACTTACCTAGACATGGTTAAGCCTATCTGTTATACACTGTGTTAGAACACGCGCAGGCACAGTGTTAAAAACGATAAAATACGTGACCGCTTCGCAGTAGCGGTCATTAATGTAAACATAAAATGAGAGTGCTAGACGCTTATAAACGCGGGCCTGCGTGGGACTTGATAGGTAGTTAATTTCGTTATAGACAATTTGACTAAATAATAAGCATGTTTAATCGATAGTGGAGCATGTTAATAATTTATACATTTTATAATCACTGTAAAATATGTTATAAAGTTTATAGTGATCTGTAATAATTTACTGTTTATGCTATGCTGCAAATCTGTATAGAATCTGTTATAAAATAATCTCGAATATGAAAATGTTATAGTTTGCCTATGTAGTGGTGATGTACTTATGTCAAAGAAAATATAGCTATGGAGCAAATGATCTGTTTGTTTTCCTACACCTACCTAATCGAAAAAACTAAACACTACTACCTAGATGTACTTTCCCCCAATAAACAAAACTGGAGTTAGGTAATATGTAGTACGGGCTGGTGTTCGCTACTCCACGTTAAATAAAGCGCGTATTTTGCCGTGTTAAACGGAAAGTTACAGTCGTCACACATCAGTGGTAACATTTGCACACCGAAAACGCCCTGACTTACTAAGACATAAAAGCGCTGAATGATGTGCATTGACTGTACAACAAACGGGCTGGTTTGGCTCCTTGGTGAGACGTGTATCAATCAAATACACTTCTCTTTACAAGCTATCTATCACATATGTAGGTACAGACGCCAGCACATCAAGCTACTCCAAACTGTAAATTTTTCCCAATTGAACATGAACCATAGGCTTATGTAATAAAGATGAAAATCTATCAAAGAAATTTGACAGATTGGGGTAACGATGTGCTGGTGTCGGTACAACTAGCACGTCTTGCCGCTGAGTCCAATTCACATCGAAGGGTCGCTTCACGAAGTTGTGGAAGAGTATGTCTACTTTGGGCAAGTCATCCGTCTTGGTAGACACAACTTTGAGAAAGATGCCGACAGAAGGATCTAGTTCAGGTGGACAGTATTTGGGAAATTGCGTCAAGTCTTCTCGTCGCCTATCCTGCAAGGTCTGAAGACCAATGTCTTCAACCACTGCGTCGTGCCTTTAATAACATACGGTGCCAAATAAACGTGGACACTTACAGTTGGGCTGGTCCACAAATTCAAGATCTCTCAGCGTGCTATGGAGCGGGCTATGCTCGAAGTTTCTTTGAAGGATAAAATCAGAACTGAAATAATCCGGAAAAGAACCTGAGCTATCGACATAGGGGGACATTGGGACGGGGTGATATGGCGCAGCTTGGTAGAGGCCTAAAGGTGTGGAGTAAAATTATTTGTCATGAATGAGGTGATGAGGTGCAAAACAGTACCTACTGTATCTTTTCTTTTGCTATATCTCGATAATGGTGTGTCATATCGCAACAGTAATGAAAACGACCCCCGTTTATAAGACTCATATAAACCTCTAACACCAAACATGTAGGTAATAATTTTTCATATTTTACATACAAAAAGTGAAAAATCTTTATATATAAAAATGAATCCCTATTTCCCTTGGTCACGGCATCACACGTGAACGGGTGGACCAATTCTGCTTATTCTTTTTTTGTTGTGTTTGTTAATGTCAGGAGAAGGTTCATAAGGAAGAAAAAAATAAAAAGTTATGCGTAACATGCATGCGAATTAAATATTCATAGTTAAGACAGGACAACGTCTGTCGGGTCAGCTAGTTCCTTATAAAACATGTCGAGGCTGAGCAGCGAGACTTCTGACCACCGTCCTGGCGTCATGCATCTGGCCCACCGCACGGGTCTCCCAGATCCTGCCTATCTCCCCCTCACCAAAGCGGTAACGGACTGGGGTAAAGTAAGCGATCGGCTGAAATCCAACACATCCCCCACTTAGACTCTATATCCGATCAGCTTGACTCTCTCGCCGACAGACACAATGGCCGCGATCACTAGTCACTGGATTATTCACTGGTCACGTACAATCAGTGCTGAACAACTGTTCAAGGGAAATTTCAGCAGTGCAAGACCATCGCTGGAAGTTGCCGGACGATGTACGTGAACTGCTGAATGAGAAGAACGCGGCCGTGCGTGCCTACAGCAACTTTCCCTGTGACGCAAACAAAGCCAATAATATGCGCTATTTACAGCGATCTGTAAAGACACGCATGTCGGAGCTGCGTAATGCCGGTTGGGATAATATGCTGAGCGAACTAGAGCCCACTCATCTAGATTTCTGGAAGCTTCAAAGGAAACTCAAATCCTGAGAAGTCACCTCCATGCCCCTATAATCCGATAGCACCGTTGCTTTCGATGATATCGACAAGGCCGAATGCCTAGCCGACAGTCTAGAGGTAGAGGCCCAATGCTCGCTCAGTTCTCAACCAGTAGACCAAGCTCATCTCTCTGAGGTGGACGCTGAAGTGGAACGTAGAACTGCTCTCCGCCCATCGAAGACCTTGATGATCTACTACCTCCCGTCACCCCTGACGAAGTGCACGAGATCATCATAGGTCTGGTACCCCGCAAGGACCCCAGCTCTGACGGAATCACCAAAAAAATGCTTTGACCACCATCTTCAATGGAGCCTTGAGCAACAACATCTTTCCGCAGGCTTGGAAAGAAGCCACGGTCAGCATCCCCAAGGCCGGCAAACCCAAGTCCGAGCCTACGAGCTACCGCCCCATCAGTTTACTGAACACTCTCGGTAAAATCTATGAGAGGCTTTTTTTTTTTTTTCAAAACGTTGCCCCACACTAGTGTATAAGCGTCTCAGAGATTACGCCGAGACTGAGGCCTCATTCCCAACGAGTAGTTCGGTTTTAGAACCCAACATCTGTGTGCAAAAGGTCCACCGCATCATCCAACACATAAACGTTGGTTTCCAACGCGGTTCGATGACCGGTATAGTATTCTTCGACATAGCGAAAGCTTTCGACAAAGTCTGGCACAACGGCTTAATATATAAGCTGTATAAACTCGGCGTGCCGGATCGTCTCGTGCTCACCTTACGAGACTTTCTGTCGAATCGCACCTTTCGCTACCGCATCGAAGGGGCGCTCTTGTCTCCCCATCCCATTCGTGCAGGCACCCCTCAGGGCACCGTGCTAGATCCCTCATATTCACTAGCGATATTTCTAAAAGTAGAAAGGCACATTTGGCACTGTTCGCAGACGACACAGCCATCTACTACATTGGGCTTAGTCAAGACGCGATAGCCTCCACTCTCCAGACCCCAGTCAACATGCTTGGCGCGTGGTTCAAAAAGTAGAGAACAAAGTCAATCCGGACAAAAGTCAAGCGATTCTCTTCTCGAAATTGCAACATAGACCCAGCGCCCCCCCCCCCCGGTCCATCTCCTTGTTCGGCAAGCCGATCCCTTAGACAAAGCGAGCCAAATATCTAGGAGTGATCATGCATCAGAACCTCTCCTTCGCTAAGTACATTAAACAGGTGCGTTCGCGCGCTGCTGTCGCTCTCGGTAGGTTACACTCTGTCCTAAATGCACGTAGCAAGTTGTCACTGAAGTGCAAGTTGCGGATTTATACGGCATGCATTAGGCCGATCATGACGTATGCATGTGCAGACTTTGCACACACGAAACCCCGATACATCCATAGGATGCAGTCCCTCCAAAACGGATTCCTCCGTCAGGCCAAAGGTTCCTCCTGGTTCGTTCGAAACGACATCCTCCATCTCGATCTGAAAATCCCCACTGTCCTTCAGTTCATGAAACGTAACTCGAAGCGTTTCTTTGATAAAGCCGAAAAACATCGCAATCCTCTGATTATGAAGGCCGCCAGTTATGTTTCCATTAGGATTAATAGAATTCGCCGGCCGAGACATATTCTCTCCGATCCCGATGACTTCATTATTCTCCTCTAAGAAAACAGTAGTGCTACCAGTACAATTCACGAACAAAGTCAACCGCCACGCCGCCGCGCCGAGGCCCTCGCGCCCCGCGAAAACCCCGAGTTAACGATGCCCCCCCCCCTGACCCTTGCTCGATGAAGTGCCAGCCCGCGCCGCAGCTGAGCTTGTAGATTTAAACTTCCCGTTTAATAATAATAATGATATGATCCAGCCTGTCCCAACTTGCTGTCTCCCTATCAGTGACGCCCTGTGCCGAGGCCCGTACCCCAAATGGGGTGCCTCAACGAAAAAACCACGGCCCCAGTGATGGACCCCCCCAGTGGGTTCCCACATTGTCGTTGCGGGGGGGCTCAGTAGCCGTGGTCACCCTCCCACGGTGAAGCGAAGAGGAACACCAAGGTGGGGCCGCTCGTCAGGGCTTTTGTCTCCAAACCGACGACGTAACGGCCAAAAAGTAGGTTGCAGTGAGGTGCATCGCAACTGAGGCGGGCCGCGATGTGAAATGAGAGGCATCGTGGCTGAGGGTTATAGGCTGCGGCGGAGGAGGAGTGCCGGTAGTTCAGAGTAGCGCTCTTCCCTTGCGTGGCCTGGACGGGCCCGCCACCGTTTAATGGCGACGCGGTGGAGCCGCAGGGGAAGAGGAGTGTCGGTATAGCATTGGCCGCTCTCCCTATACCCTGCGGCTGAAAAGTGGTAGGCGGCGGGGCTACTGTGCTGACCCGTCGCAGGGCGACCAGACACGGGGTCGTCTGGGGCCCTTATACTATTTGTTTCCTGGGGTGGTCACAGCGTGCCATGTGTCCTGGTGCGCCGGTGATAGGGGTTATTCCCCTCCGAGGAGGGTCTGGTGACGGACAGCCGCGGCGGGTTTGTTGCAGATGGTTTGCGCGTTTCCGTGTTCCCGCCTCAAGCGGCATTGGAGGACGCCGTGGAGTTTTAGTGGGTTACAGTCCCACATAACTGCGCTATCTTCTCGTGGTAGCGCAGTAGGCATTTCTCCGAGTTACACAAAAAAAAATGCCCGGGTCGACGGCGCGTTGTGTTCCACGCGTGCCGCCAGAGATGTCAGCAACAACTAGTGGGGTCCGCAAGGGATAACGGATATTTATGAGTATGTATCCATTTTTAGTATCTATCCGGATAAAATCCCAACACTAACAATGACAAAACTATATACAGGTGTCCGGTAATTAATGGATAACCTTGAAATGGTTCATGGTAGAAATATGGCCATTCAGAAAAAAACATTTTTTATTTGTATTTTTTCTGGCAAAGTGAAAAATAACTTTAATTTCGGAAGTCGGTCTCTTTGAATATGTATTTAAATTTTTTGTCACCGCCTTCTGAAATTAAAGTTATTTTTCACTTTGTAGTGTTTTTTCGGAAGCCGGTTGTTTTTTTTTTAAAGATTAAATACAAATAAAAATGTTTTTTTTTTCTGAATGTCCATTAGTTCTACCATGAACCATTTCAAGGTTATCCATTAATTACCGGACACCCTGTATATCCAACTGAAGAACCAATTAGTACCGATTTTGGCCACACATCAAAATAACCTTGTGGCGTTTTGTGCCACAGGATACTACGTCAACGTATATATGATATATGGCAACCCTGATAGTATTCGTTCAGAAATGTAACGAGATGGATGACGAAGTGAAGACGATCAAACAAATAAGGCCGTGTTCAAACCAAATCCATCCTCGACCGCTGGCTGTGAGAATGTAAGAAAAGTACGGACCGTCAGATTAATTATGAAGTTGACGCTTACAGTTGACAGCTGACTACAATCCTTTCACTGTTATTTTACTTCTGACAGCAACCAAACGGCAACCTTGGTATAAAGCGTAGACAGAGAATGCTATTCTCTGTCTACGGTATAAATGGAATAAAAATACTTAATAACACACAACAAACATACTTACAACTTACAGTCACGCCTTCTTCCCATGTGAGTAGGCAGAACTACAGAACGTAGCCAGAATAAATATTACTGTGATGCAAAATAAGAGTGAAAGCACTGTGAACGTTTAATTTGTACGCGACATTAGAGCGAATTTTTTCAGAGCCTGTTATCTTTTATTCGCGGAATAAACGAAAAACTATAAAAATTTCAAAAATATTCCTCGACTTTGGAACAAAACCATATAATGCAAAAAATATTGATTTTTTATAGTCTTCCAGTCTGTTAAGTATGAGTGTTAGAACTTTTCCGGTTCTAATAGTTGCCCTATTTATTTTTGTCAAGTTCATCTGCTACACTACAAACTAATGCTGGGTAAAGTATGTATACTGCTGTGTTCTGTCAACAGTAACAGCTAGGTTACATGGTATCTTTAGGATTCCTAAAGAAATTCCAACTATTCAAATTTTACCATCGATGACTTTACCAAAGATTTTAGAAAACAAGGCCTTGACCATTGTAAAATATCGAGAATATCATGCCAATTTCCGAACGTGCGTAAGAAAACACGCAACACTACATTGAAATGTCATTCACCGACAACAATTAAAAAATGTCGGAATCGTGTCAAGACGGTAATTGTCAAGGAAATAATGAATTTGGGCCGGACGAATCACCCACCAAACTTATCGTCAATTACATTCCTGAAGTCATGACGCAGGATATGATGTTCTCGCTATTTTCAACAATGGGTAAACTGGAAAGTTGTAAATTGATAGCGAACCGAGGCTATGGGTTCGTCGAGTACTCTCGTCCCGAGGATGCAGTCAAAGCACGTAAGGCTTTTAACGGCCTTCTAATGCAAAACAAGACGCTGAAAGTGTCGCACGCTCTGCTGAATCCGGAGTTAAAACCCCCTACGAAACCAGAAGCCGACTGGAACCTCTACGTATGTAACCTGCCTAATGAACTGACCTTGCAGGATTTACATGGATTATTCGCACAATTTGGTAAAATAGTTAATTCGCGTATAGCAGCAGGAATAGCATTTGTTTTATATGAGCACCAGTACGAAGCGGAAAGAGCCATTCAGAATATAAATGGCACCACACCGCCTGGCTTTTTACACCCATTAACAGTTAAGTATGCTAATAAGAGTAACCCTCATAAACATAAAAACAATAATAATAACTTTCCTAAAAATCCCCTTGTGAGACCTTATCATTGGATAAATCATATGAACGCCATTGGGGATCACAATTCTCCGAGTACGTGGTCTATATACATTTATAATATTGCTATGGAGGTGGAAGAGTTGACTCTGTGGCAGCTATTTGGTCCATATGGTGCTATTGTGTCTGTTAAGATAATCAAAGATCATTCTACTAATAAGAGTAAAGGATTTGGATTTGTTACTATGAGAAATTATGACCAAGCGGCGATGGCAATACAAGCACTGAATGGATATGTTCTTCATGGCCAACCTCTCTCGGTTAGTTTCAAAACCCAGAAGAGATAATGCTTATGTGAAAGACTTAATAAACTTTACAATATCAATACAGTAATAAATAGACAAAAACTATACCTAATTGATTGGCATTATGAAATATTGCAAATAAATAGTCCCGATTTCTGAATTTTGTGTACACACCCCTAACCTTATGTGCAGTCAGTTGACTCTTGTTGAAAATATTATATTACTTTGAGCTATCGACATTGTTAAGTTTGTTTATGAATAATAATTTATTCGGTTTGCTCGTTAAATGTTTCAAGTTTACTAGAAGTTTAAGATTGTATTGAATATGATTGTTGTTTGGAAGTTCAACATCAGTTGTGAGCTGTAATGCTTTCATTATTTTAATCTTATTATTTAAGTATAATAAAACCATTTGAAAGAAAGTGCTTTTACAAGATCTAACTAATTGATAAGCCACATTGAGATGTTTAATCAGCTACTAGTTTTAGTTGTACACTTTTTATAACATGATGTCTATTTAGGTAGTGAAAACGAAATCTAGATTATATCATATTTATACATTTAGTATAAAATTTGCTGAATTAAAGTTCATTTTCACAATTTTAAATTGTGTTTTGATTTTCTTATTACCTGTTCCTATTTTCAGCTTATGTTACTGCATAGAGAAATTGTTAGTCATATTATTTATCTTAGTATAATTTATTGATGTGATTCCCATTCATTAGACAATATTATTACAATAGTTTAATGTTGGTAAGTCTGAAACAAAATTTTACTAGTAAATTTTTTATCAATTTTTCTAATAAAATTTGTTTTCCATAATATTATATAAACTTTTGGTTTCTATTACAACATCCAAAAGTACTCAGTTTAAATATCCAACACTTTAAACGGATACTTAGATAATCATTTTTTTATTTTTATTAAAGAATATAATTGTCAAAAAAATTACATCATTATAATCATTACAGTTTAAGCCCACTTTTAAAGCATTGCCTCACATGTTGGGCGTGAACTATTGCAACATCTTAGCATTCTCCTCAAGAGATGGCGCTAGTCATCATTGTGTAGTTTCATGGTAGTTAGAATTATTATGTAATTATTAATAAAGAATGTCGTGTTTCTATGTCCTCCAAAGGGTTATGCAGACGTAAACAACCTCAGTTTCGCCACTTACAAGGCGCTATGAAGTCGCAATATTTTGTATCAGGAAGAATGCTGAAGATTAAAATGAACATCAGTCTGTCTCTTACTGCAGATTAGGGTAATGGGTATTTTATCGTAAATTATATTTTTATGTGTGTAGTAATAATATTTTTAAACGTCTATGTTTAAAAAACATTATAAATATATATATATATACTTATAATATTTAAATTACCTACTCTAGTAGGTAACTAATATTGTTCCAATCGCCTTTCAGTCTCATCAATCGCATCTAAATCATTTTACCAATTTCTTAAAAAAAATAGGAATTCGACGAAAAATGTGGATTGGGCTATGCAATCGTCAATGCCAATGGAAAAATGGCCAAGAACGTAATCCAACATTTCATTCAGGAGCCTCTGGTTGGACGGCCATATCACGGTCATGATGCAAAAGCAGTTCTCCTCGGCATGACCCAGACTGATTTCCGAAAACATAACTACCGGTAAATTCGACCAAGATCCCTATCCTTTTTTTGTTTTTGTAGAAAGTAAAAAGAAAAAAAAAAACATTTTCATTTATAGTCGTTTGTAATGTAGGTAGTGGTTGTCCAATACGACATAAGTCAGTGTCACATCATAACATCTGTTACCACTGATTCGAATCTAAATAGAACCCGGGAACTCACGGCTGGCGGCCTTGCAGTCGCGTTAAGTCGCGTTGCAACCACTGCGCAGTGCGCATGCGCTGTGCTCAGGCGTTTTGCAATAATTTGTGCGCTTTGCATGTCGCAATTGATAAAATATTAGATTATTCAATAGACTGTTTTATTATCAGCTCTAATGGTTCAAGGTTTAAGTATTCATAAACATTACTTAATGATACGAATACGTCTAATTGAACTTGCAAACAATTATGTAATTAACGCCATCTATTGATATGTTTTTAAAACACGATACAAATAGATTTTTAGTCTTCCATTGGCAGAATTATTTCAATATGGTCTTTTGAAAAATAAAAAGTAAAATAAAACAGCCAGTTTTACTCGTGTCAATTCTAATCATTTGAACTTTGGCTCTACTTCCGATGGCTACTAGAGCGCATGCTCTGGGAACCGTGAATCGATATTTATAAGCAGTAATAACCGTGTTAGGTGCCGGAGGTCACGCAATCTCTGATTTGTTTTTACTTTTGTTTGAGAATAGTCCTTATAATTTTTAATAGTTGGAGTAGGACAAAGTTTCACAGTGCGTTCGTTTGCCGGCGATACGGCCGTGGCGGACGGAGAGGGATCCGTAGTGGCGGGGGGCGTCGGCCTCGCCGTGAGTAGCAAGGTAAGGGAAGTGCCCAGTCCACGTTCCTCTCAGTTCATAGGGTTATTCATTAATGCCACCTATGCGTGAAAAGTGGCTGTTTGTGCCTGGGAAATCGACATCACCACCTAGCTTATGAACAGTACCGTCTATATAGCTGACGTTTTGTTCTCGCGGTGTTTTCAAATAACATAATAGAACACGATGTATTAAAGTAATCCTAATATTCAATATGTAGAAAAGTGTGTATAGTAACTTCATGCTGTGAATGTAATAGCGAACGCGTAATTACAGCGTGACAAAACTTTGATATGTGCTATAATTTGCTGTCGTAGGTATACGTCCTACACTTCGCACGGAGCTAATTACAAGACAATGTTAAAGGTATACCTAGACTATTTAATCTTTTTATAAAAAAAAAAAAATAAGCAGCGGTACTTTTTAGAGTTATTTGGGTACAGAAAATTATTTACGTAGATATAGGTACATAACTACACACCTACCTACCTACCATGCAGAATACCCGCATTGACGTATTGAAATAGATCGTCATGCAGAGAGACTTTGTGGTGACACTAATGATGGTGGATAAAGAGCCATTTCGTTTAACATTTGCTAACTGTCTTATTTTAATTCCAAACTAGTAGTTACCTTAGGTAGGTAGGTAGGTATATTGTGGAAGTTCACAGCAAGACGTTTTCTAGGTCCTCCAATTTCTACTGCAAGGCATGGGTTTCGACCCCTCCACCCCCTAATCTCAGAGAATTCAGAGAGTGTTGTCATGTGCTTTATTTCTCATGATCATCCACGTCGGTTGCCTTTTAATTTGATTAATGTAAAATTAAAATACTTATAAGCTTATACAGGAAAACTTTTATCCAGTGCGCAAACTGTAACCATGAATTCAGCATATCATTGTAGACCCCCAGCGCAGATATTTTTCGTCGGTTATAAACTTTGCGCAATGAATAAAACCTTTTCCTGTATAAAATGAAGTTTTTACTTATTGCCTCTGGTCCAGACTACAGAGCTGAACCCAGAAATTCACTTCGGGGGCCGAAGTAATTTCTGGTCTGCAGCCTTGAGCGGATTTTGTTGAGTATGAGTAGAAATTAGCGAGTAGCGACCCTTCTAATAATGTACCTCTGTAGGTGTACCCAAGCCCGGGGGCGGCGCGCGGCGTGTGGGCGCTGCCGCAGCCGCCCCCCTGCACGATGGCGGCGGAGGAAGCGCTGCCGCCCTGCGAGCCCATGTCGCCCGACGCGCCCGCCGCGCCGCCCAGAACGATCACCAGCTACAACCAGCACTCTGATCTACATCAACTAATATTTGAAGCGGTGCGATCGGGGTTAGTGACTTTACTGTTACTGTTAGTCTGTATCATCCCACCGCTGGGTAAAGGCATCTGCCCATGACTTCCAGCTCTTGCGATCTAGGTTAATGTGAACCACTGGTTAAAGTCATCTTTTTTTCTAGTCAAATTAATTTGGTAAAGAAGACGTTACTTAGCGAACGAACGAAGGAACAAATCAACTCGAAAATCAGCTAACAAATTGCCGACACACACATCTGCTGTGGTAGGTTGATTGAATTATCAACAATCAATTAGATCACTTGACATGAGTTAATTTTTTTCGCCTTTTGATCCTCGTTGTAGAAACCGGGCATTAGCTACTAGGTTTATGTCAGGCTTGGGAATTGAAAGACCTAAGTGGTAGAATTAAAGAGGCATCGAAAAAGTTACATTGAAATATTTTTTAGAGAAGTATCGGAAATCGAGCACCTGGTAGAAAAGCTTGGCGTAGAAGTGTTGAGTGCCCGTGACCAGCATGGCTACACGCCAGCTCACTGGGCCGCACTGGACGGCAGCGTCGCCGTTATGCGCTATCTCGTCGAACGAGGAGCCCCCGTAGATCTGTCTTGCTTAGGCACCCAGGTAATTTATTATATTCTTCTTAATAAAAATCTTTTATTCACTGATGCACAACGCACAGCCTAAACCGCTAGGTGCATGAAATTTTGCACAAGAGTTCCTTGAAAGTGAGCACTCAGGAAGAATTTAAAAAATCTTTCCCTAAAGGGGTTTATATTTATAATATTCGTATAAATCATATCGGGCTTTGTATATTAATAAACTTGCAGTAACAGCTATCAAAAAGATGTGAGATCTAATTAAAAACTGCTGTATCAATATTGTGAATAACAATAGGGCCTAGTAGGTACACCAGCTGTTATTGATTTAAGTATATAGTACCTACCCAGATGAATTATAATTCACATACCTACTTACCTTTAATGTTGTGTATCCTCTAGGGCCCCCGTCCAATACACTGGGCCTGCCGCAAGGGACACGCATCGATGGTTCAAGTGCTGCTGCAGTCCGGAGTTGCTGTCAATGCTGCCGACTTCAAAGGTACCTTTTTTGACAAAACTCATTTCCTAACGAGACCAGCATAAATATTCACAACCATTTGAACGCCGTTCACAAATTACCCGAAAATTTGATAAAATAGGCGACCGCTGTTATTCCGACCACTTATTCGCTGTCGGGAATAAAGCAAATCAGGTTGTCGAAATGTGTCATTTTCGACACGATAGCTGTCTATTGCTTGTGAATAGATACAGGAGTGGTGCTTCTGACCAATGTTTATTAATCTTAGTACGCAAAATACATACAATATGATTTCATTTGTATCAAGGGTGTACCTCTCAGACGCTTATTAATGGTCGAGAATTAGCATGGGTCTGGTCTGCTTAGAAAGTGAGTGATAACTCGTCTACTACCTACAACTATTACGTACATTAGTTGTAGTAGGCGAGTTCATTTTTATGAAGCATCGTCGGCGTATGTGTCATAATCAGCCTATAACGTTCCCACTGCTGGGACACCGGCCTCCTCTCTGTGAGAGTATGTGGGCCGTAATCCACCACGCGGACCCAGTGCGGGTTGGTAAATGTCAGATGTCTACAAATTTTTGGTTCTATGGCATGCCGGTTTCCTCAGGATTTGAGAGCAGTGGTGATGAAATAATTTACACAAAGAAGAGCGCCTTTCTGGGTTCGAACTTACAAACTACAAGTCGTAAGTCGCAGCCGTTCCCACTGGGCCATCACTGCTCTCTGTTCGCATGTGGGCAGTAGTCATGCTGAGCTAAGCCGGTCACGGCATGGCGTTACTTCCTGGCCTTCTTACTGCTGCGGGTGTGAGTTTATTATTCCTTGCTGCAGGTTTGACCCCATTAATGACCGCCTGCATGTATGGCAAGACGGCGACGGCTGCATATCTCCTGGGCATGGGAGCAGCGACCCGGCTGTCTGACATAAATGGAGACACTGCCCTTCACTGGGCCGCGTATAAGGGACACGCGGAGTTAGTACGACTGCTGATCTACTCAGGGGTGCCTTTACACTGCACTGACAATTTTGGATCCACACCACTACATTTAGCGTGTCTATCGGGCAACTTGACTTGTGTGAGACTGTTGTGTGAAAAGGTATGACAACGTTAGGTATTTATTGTCAGTATCGAATTCCGTGTCAGAAAAAATACACTGGTCTAATATTTCTAGGTCAAAGCCGAACTGGAACCACGTGACAAAAATGGAAAAACACCACTGATGCTGGCGCAAAGTCATCGACACTTAGAAGTGGTCAAATTGTTGCAAAAGGAGATGAAACGCAAATCACACTGGATGCCGCCTCTATCAGAACTGTGGGCTCTCTTGTTCGGGGGCGCTGGTGACTCCAAGGGTCCCTTACTCTTCTTCTTGGTTTCAGTACTTCTTTGGGGATACCCTATGTACGTGATAAGATGCATACCTCTCACATGGAACACGCTACGTCTTTCACATTACTGTTTCTTGTACTGGAACGCCATCATGTGGCTCAGCTGGGTCATCGCCAATAGAAGGGATCCAGGCTATATCCCACAAAATTCGGAGACGTATTACAGAGCTATCAGGCAGATTCCCTATTATGATAAATGGAAGAAACGGAACGTGATCTTGTCACGATTGTGCCATACTTGCCGATGTCTGAGACCACTGAGGTACCTACTTAATTACTTCTTTATTAAATTAATCTACTTTATGGTCGCTGTATAGAGCTACGTCAGGATCCTGTATTTTTTGGCACCTCACACCATTATGAGTACCTGAAGAATCGCTCAATGAAGGCATTATACATAGGTAACGCCAGCTCTATTTGGATGGTTATTTTTATATTTGTAGCTTTCGCCAATTGCAGTTACAGTTTCAATTTATTGCTGCAATCCGTCGCGCCTTCAGTACCGAACACCTACTGTTGCTAAACAATTGGCTGCGACTTATATTTACTCTTATTGAGTACTTCAGTATTGAGTACTGAGTTTTTTAGTAAACTACCTAGTTGTGATTAAGTAATCCAAGGCTGCCCAACCAATTTTTGGTAGGTATTGATAGGTGGGGCAAAATTTTGATTTCGTCTCAGCTCGTGGGCCAATTTAGTCAATTAAACTTGCCTACAGCAATGGTCGCTACATATAATATAATCAAACCAAACTCTAACTTAGTCATAGTTAAATCATCTAATAAAAAAAAGTCGATGCGAGTTTTGAAGAGGTTTTTGTGCTACCAATTTATCAATAGTTGGCGACAAACCTGAGGTCGATCGATAGTAAAATGAAGTCTGAAACATGTTTTGCACCGAGTGAAGTAAGTACGGTGTTTGTCTATACTATATTTAAATAATAATATTATAAAGAGATAAAGTTTGTGAGTTTGTGAGGTTGAGGTATCTGGATCTACTGAACCGATTTTGAAAATTCTTTTACCAATAGAAAGCCACGTTATTTGTGAGTGTCCGTAATTTTTGTAATGACCTATTGAAAAAAAATAGACAGGAATACGAGAAAGAGGAGATTAGAAGCGCGAAACACAATAGCAAAAAGCTTTGGAAGGTCATCAGAAAAATTACCGACACAGTAAACCTAAGTCGCCCGCCCAGGAACTCATACAAGTTGAAAACCCCCAAAAGTCAGTCAATGAGGTAAACTACTTATTTTCTAATATAGGTAAATCCCTTGCGGAGAAAATATCATATCATCATGTACCTACCCCTACCAGTTTTTCAGTGCCTCATCCATACTCGATTGCTTTTCTCCCCACAGATTAAAAAGAGGTAGACTCCCTCATCTGTAACCTCAAAAACACCTGCTCTGAAAGTGTCGACCCCATTTCTGCTTGGTTCCCCCACTTACCCAAAAAAACAACACAGCGGCTTTGCCCCACAGCAGAATACCGTAGGACATAACGCTGTGAAAATAACTAAAGTAGACTAACCGAGCTGTATCGACGTCAGTGTATTGTCTTACTTTTCTGACGGCGTAGGCTGCTGAACTGAGCCTCCCCGCTAGGCTTGATATGTGTGATCCCCACTGAAGTTTGGCATCTACTGTTATGCCCAGAAAAATTGCAGAGTCTACGCAAGGAAGTATGGTTTGGGATTTTTGTAATTTCTAGCTGGATATTCCATTGAGAATGGGTTCAATAAAAATCAAATATTTCACGTGGCCGGTTGTCTATGTCGCCAAATGACCGCTGATGGTGGGCAAGATATATTCAGGGGCATTGGTGGGCCACTTGGCGGCCCGCGGTCTGGCTGAACAATTGACCTACAAAGAAAATAGACTCCTACATATTATTATGCAAGCAACATGAGCTCCCTGAATTGCTATCAGCAAAATTAAATAGAAAGTTACAATGTTACGAATTCTTACTTATTGTTTTTGGGTATCATTTAAGCTATCACCAATTTAATTGGTTTTGTGTTTCTTAAATAATAGGGTTTGTCCTCAAAATAGTAGATCTGTCACCAAAATGTAGTCACCAAACAATGCAAAATCAGTTCCACAGTAAATCACCTAAAATCCTGAGATATAAGGTCTAGTACCAAATAAATGTTTTTGTATGTATTATAATAGGTGTGTATTTAATGCGGCAACTAAGTAAAATGAATATAGGTTTAAAAAAAAAATAGAGTGGGTACCATATATAATGGGTTGGCAGCTAATAAGGAGTATCGTAATAAGTAATAGGTAGCATATTAATATATCAGTAATAAGCTCCGTTTTAATTTAAACTAGCATCAAGTTTTTCTTTTGGGAACAGAATTAATATCTAAGCGGAAACTTAATGGCGAAAATAAAATAGAAAATGGGCATTCATAAATAATATATTATTATTGTATTATTAGGGCAGGTTTAGATTTTCTATATAATCTAGTCGTTTCTGGCACTCGCCGGCCGCTGCCGCGGCACCGCTCGCTTCGCTCGCTCGGCTCGTGCGTAGGAAGTCACAGTTTTAACCTAACCTAACCTAACCATTAAAAAAAAAATTACGTACTCTAACTAGACTGGTAATATATTATCTTTGCCACCCTACTAACATTATTAGTCGCCAAGTCATTATTTATAGCTCCTCGCCTAATATTTTATTTGACTGGTATAAATAAATTTTTTAGCAGAGTAGTAAATAAAACAATTAAAGTCAAAATAATCAATATTTGATCATTTTTTCATTAAAATTATAAATTGATGTATTAAATTGGTAACGAATACTATTAATTTAATATCTGAACGAAATAAAATGTTACTACTGTATTGGTGACAAAATATCAAATAAAAAGGAGTCGCAGTCAGGGATCGATAATCGATTTATTTGGTGACAGATCTACCATTCTGAGCACAGAGCTATTATTTAAGTAACAAAACTGTTATTATAAGAACGAAGTTTATATTCATGTAATGCAATATAATTTTATTGGTTATCGATCTCTTATTTTACACATATATTAACATTAATTTGATAATTCATACCTGGGAACAATTTTTGTTTATCTGAGAACGAAAATATTTCGTGGCGATAGATCTATTTATTAGGTGATACAACTTGATGACAAATATAAATTTTGGTGATAGAAAATATAGTTCCCATTGTTTTTTTCTTATTTTTGCTTTAGGTAGCACTATAAATCAATTTTCAACCTTCTTTTGTTTGTGAGCACGTTAACATTGCGTCGTCATTAAAATTCGATATGCTAGCTAATTATTTTTAATAATAATATTATCTACATTGTAACTTATTCTTGAAATACCTATTAGTAATAATACCTACTACACTTGTAGTACAATGAAGACAACCGGCCACTTATCTAAATGTTACGTTGGTGGTATTTATAAAGTTTATTCCCGTTGTCCCCGTACACCGTGTCCCCGTCCTACGGGGACAGCGGTACTTCAATTAAATATTTAAAAATACTTCCCGTTGTCCCCGTACACTGTCCCCGTCCTACGGGGACAGCGGTACTTCAATTCAATATTTAAAAATACTTCCCGTTGTCCCCGTACACTGTCCCCGTTAATATAGTAACCAGTAGAAATTGGATGCAATCTGGACTTTAGGGCACCCCGACTCGGACAGGTTAGGTTAGAAGGGGATGGCGGGGTCGTGTGAGCGAGCGAAGCGAGCGAATAGACCCCGCCATCCCCTTCGTGGTTATTTTTTTATAAACCATCCAGAAGTAGGAGCCCCGCGAATCGGGGCTCCATCGACCAAGCCCACCCTCGACCATGCATTGAATATTTTAAGATTTGGTTAGGTGCCATTTGAGTTAGGTTAGAACTGTGACCATTAAATATGAAAATTAGGTCAAAAGAACATTAGGTCAAATATGCAGATTTAAGAGGACAACGACTCGTGAAAAGTTTACTTCCCGTTGTCCCCGTTAGCCGAATGTACGTTAAGGGGACAACTGGAAAAATGTGTTAATCTATCTGTGTGCCAAATTTCATCAAAATCCATTCAGCCGTTTTTGCGTGAAAGAGTAACAAATATCCATACATACAAACTTTCGCGTTTATAATATTAGTAGATAAGGATTTATATTATAGGATCGGTATGATTATAAGGTACGTATTGTCAAGCCTAGTAGGTATGTATATCGTACCGATAGGTCCACTCTCCTTTCAGCCTTGCCAATCCTTCCAAATTGGGTACCTATAGGAAAAGGTTGACTTATTCACTTACATGAGAAACTTATAACGTGACTTACTAGACAGGGTCAAATTAAATTAGCTGGCAATACTTAACCCTCGTGTAATCGATATAAAATAAAGGAAAAACCCCGCTATGCAAAAAAAAAATGATAGATACACGGTAGGTAGGAAGGAACCTTTGCTTACCCGTTAGGGAAATACGAGTCGTGATGTTCTATAAATTTAATACTTTGCCTGTCCAGAGCTAAGCACTGTCGCATCTGCAAGCGCTGCGTGGCTTACTTCGACCACCACTGCCCGTTCATCTACAACTGCGTGGGAGTTCGCAACAGGATGTGGTTCTTCCTGTTCGTCATGAGCGTGGCGATCAACTGCACCCTCTCCATATACTTCGCCTGCTACTGCCTGCTGCTCGAAGGCTTCGGCCTGTTGTATGTCCTGGGCCTACTGGAGGCAATCACTTTTTGTGCTCTGGGGTGGATCCTTACTTGTACTTCCGTAAGTCAATAAATTCTTTATTTCCGCGTGTCGTTATCATTAGGTACCTACTGGAATATATCAGGAAAGACAAATTTAGTTTCACAGAATCTGAATTCTGTTAAAAACCTTATAGGCTATTATTGCTTCCATGACACAAATACCCACTCAATTAATAACAAAGTGGGGATCAATTTGTTTTGAACAAAAAAACCCAGAAAGCACCGTTGTTATTTTAGCATTAGGTATAGCATCGTCAGACGTCATCGTCCGAACATTTAGAATGAGTGTTGCCAATACTTTTTGATGACACGAAATATTTTTGTTAACTACGTAATTTCAAAGTAGGAAAATGGTTTAAGAGACACCTAGACAAGTCTTACTGATATCGTCTAATATCTTTTTTTCTATTTCAGATTCTGCACGCCTGTATGAATTTGACTACAAATGAAATGTTCAATTACAAAAGATATCCCTATTTAAGAGATAAACGAGGTCGTTATCAGAATCCATTTTCCCGAGGACCTATAATGAACTTCATAGAATTCTTCGTGTGTTTGCCCGACAAGTGCGATGAGCAAGATATCTTTCACGAAGAGAACATATGATGCGAGGCGCAATGACGCAACGACCTTACTAGAAAAAGGTCTGAAAAGATTACAGTACAAAAAAACTCATTGTTATGAACTGTTTTTGCTAAACTAAGTATCAAATATTATCTGCGTCTACGCAAAAAAAAATTGCACTTAATACTAAGAACGAGTGAACTGGGTCGGAAGTTAAAGAAAATAATAGCTCCTAATTACCTAAAAAAGATACAAGCAAACTGCTACCCCAATTTTGTCATTAGAAAGTTACTAAGTAGTACAAGTTGGAATACACCGCACCGCTCACATCCTTCTCTAACAAAGCCGGCTGGCAACAACGCAATTATTTCCGTGATTATTTCATTAAATACAAACAAAAGTTTTTTGTTGTCTTTAGCCAAACACTAGATCGTTGGTATTTATATCTATTTGTAACATTTAATCGTACTAAGTAATGCAAATAGAAAATAATTGACGGTACCTATTTCGATTGCTATAAGTAAATACCAAAATGACTAAAAAAAATTACATACAAACTAGTAAATACCAATGATCTAGTGCATGGCTGAAAAAAATGTTTACTTTTGTTTGTATTTAATGAAATAATCACGGAAAACCGCTATAAATGCGCCATTGCCAGCCCGCGTGGGATGAACGCTCTTAAAACCGGGTACGTGTAAATTAATGAGGCACATGTGCCACACGCCTCTTTACTCACTAAAATGAAATTAAGACTTTACGCTAGTCGTGCATTTCACCTCTATACATAATTGTTAAGATTGGAGATGTATATATGTATTTATTTAAAAAAAAATGCTTTTTTAATATACTATTTTACTCATGACATTGTTGTTTTATTAAACTTACAATCAAAGATCTTAGCATCGTAATCACAGCGGGACACGCACGTGGGAAATAGGTTATCTTGGTAGCAAGGTTGGGTTGTGTTATTATGTAAATAAAATAATTATTTGCTATTTTGTACTATAGTATATAATAATTCTTTTAGAACAAAAACAAATTAAGTATTTCCCCGTAAGCTTTTCATGATGTGTGAAAAGTTTATCGAAAAGACATTCATTGAAACATAATTAAAATTCAATTAATTAAAATAATTTAAACATACTTTCTAAATTAATATTACCTACAATTGTTCACTTTCCGCTTACATACAGGATAATTTGTTACCCTCCTAATTATCACAATTCTCTTACACATCAGTCAATAAAATATCTACACGTTGTAATAGTACATACGTATATACGAGTAGATAAATAACTTTCATTACCTACATTAAAATCAGTAGCGCATGAGCGGCCTAGGGATCAGACCAGCTGATCCAACATTCTATTTAACCTCTAATATAAATATGCTCTATGCGGTAATGTTTGTAATGCAGTCGAATCATAAAATTCTTTAAATTTCGTGAAATTCTACGTAATCTACAGAATGATGCATACGAGTATAATATTAATAACTTTTACCTGCATTTCTGTATTTGCTTTTACAACATGAAGCAAATATCTTAAGATCTTATATACCACATATTTCCTCAAAACAAAGTTCATCAGGCTTTCTAAAATATTATCAATTTACTGGGACTATAACAACGTAAAGTTTGTACTTAACTTCTTACAAATGCAAAAGACTAGTTAACTGCATAATCAATTATATAAAATTAAAATAATAATATGTGGTTTATAATACAAAATATTTATATCACATAGAATAACTTGCTCTGAAATCCATAAACTTTTAGTTTACTTTTAAAAATGTTTACTAAACAATAACATTTCAAATAATTTCTATAATTATTTAGGGTGATCCTAAATTTTGAGGATATAAGCCAAATTATGATCATAATGATTTCTATCATATTGATAAGTGAGACCTAGGAAGTCCTAAGGGTGTATTATAAGAGCTGCTGAAACGACAATATGTTAATGAAGTAGCGTGAAACAGTGGACTGTGCAACGGGCGCGACCTCGCGCCTCACATGGTAGCATCTAAGGAAGTAGCGCCACAAGCCACAACACAACAGGGTCACTAGCTGCTCGATATTTAATAGCAAACCTGTGTTTGATCTATTGCTCAAAGTGCATTTAGATAATACAATGTATGCTTCACAAGTATTTCTAATGTGTCATCTATTTTATAAATAGATTTTTAATTTCTAAATATCTTATAAATAAAATTATTCGAATTTTATTGTGGGTAAATTGTACCCACATTAAATACATGCATTGTAACTAATCATCCTTGGGGTTGATTCTAATAGTGGCATCGATTTCTTCTTTGGATTGATTTTTGTCTCCCCATCCCCACAGATTGTGAGTGCCGTCGCCCGTGCGCTTCACCCTGTTCTTGACGATATCCTGAGAGACAGTCTTCATGTCGTAAGCCCAACCAAGCTTAGCAAAGAAGTTAATGAAGGCGGTGGTGAAGTTCAGTTTGTTGTTGCCGAGCTCAGCAGTTTTGTAATCCCAGGGGAAGGTGTGGTGATAGTTGTGGAACCCTTCACCGAGGGTGAACATCGCCACCGACATGTTTTCGGAAGGCTTGATGCTCTTGTCATAGGGCTTGTTTCCCCACATGTGAGCAGCCGAGTTCACGAGCCACGTGACGTTGAGGATGAATGCGTAACGGAACATGGCCGCAACAAAGAATGCATTGGTCCAGGTTTCGCCCCAAAGGTACACTGGAATCACCGTGGGCATAAGGAAGCAAGCCAAGGGCATCAATAGCAGATAGTACCTAGAAGAAAATATCAATAGGTTAATCAGGTCGAGTTAGCTTAGCGATAAAATCATCAAACTGCTGTAACCACAGGTGCAGGTGTAGGATTAATAATAGTCCTCCATACCGAAGTTCGGTCATGGCGGCCAATCTTAGCGGAGACTATTCATCTACGTGGGATATATTCTAGTGCACAAGTGCACTCTCTCTTCCGTTACACTCATAGTCCGATGGGACGGAAATCCGACACGACCGAAGAGAGAAGGCGCGGGATTAATAGCTTAACGTAGGTTTACTACATTATCAAATCTTTGTTTTGTTACAACCATATGTTTGGGGGATACCCACAACTACCCACATAATTTGCAGCCTCAAAAATACAATTAATATTTAATTTTTATCTCACTATACAGCGTAACTGGAACATTGCCACCCTGTATTACGCCTTTATTACCTACTTTACACAATAAAACAGTCGCTTGATTTTATTCTTAGTAATAACCTTGTTTTACTCAACAAGGGCTCTGAACCTACCTTCATAAACGCGAGATTGCAAACAATAATTAACTTAACTGGTAGCAACCATAGGTATCTCCAACTCCATACAGGACTGGCATGTGTCCAATGAGATATCATGCTCAGACCACAGATAGATCCGCTATACCATTAATTTCAACCTAACCAAACCACAGCCAAGAAGGGTTCCTCGCAACATAGACCAAGCCAAGTTTATCAAACTGGATGAGGCTGAACTAGGCAGATTACCCGCCCTTCCGGCTGAAATACCAGTAACCAATTTAGACGAACATGTAAACAACATCCATCCTTCTATCTAGCTATCGTCGTGTCCCCTCACGGTACTAAGGCAGGGAGCTCGCCATTCCTTGTGGAGTCCTGAACTGGAAAGACCGATGTCTTTTCTTTCTTCTTGCGTCGATACGCAAGCTGATAAGACTGTTCAACAGCTAGCTACGTCCACCGACGACCGGTCCAGCTAGGAACGGTCGTCGGTAGATTGGGACCGCTATACAACAGCTCGTAAAACTTATAAAAAACTGATACGTCTCAGAGGAATAGTTGAAGGCGTTTTTGTACTAACATTGAAACAACCAAGCAATGAGGGTCAAAACATGTCTTGCTCAAGAGACAGACCACTCAATAGGATGCCTGAAAAAACCAGAGAACACGTACACAACAAACGACGCTGACACAATCGAACTATTCTTAAACACCCACTTCCCAGGATGCCAGATGCCAGCAAAGCTGGGAACCACATAGGTAGAGAGGCACGAGCAGCTTAGATTGGGAAGTGGCGTTAGAAGTAATCGATAAAGACAAAATAACATTGGCAGCAGGACTGGACGGTATATTTCCAGCTCTGCTCAGGTGGAGCCGAGATTTACTGGCTGATTACTTCGTCAAGGTGTTTCGAGCCTGCCTGGCCCACCGCTACATCCCGTTGAAATGGCGAGAAGCAAAAATAATCTTTATACCGAAGCCAGGTAGGGGCGACTAGCAAATCAACTGAATCAGCACTCCATAGCGTAGTTTCACGCATAGGATATGCTCTTAAAGCCAAAAACCCAACCCTAGGCGCCTTAATTGATATAGAGGGCGCTTTCGACAAAACTAACTTCGCCAGCATCGAACAGGCACTTGCCACGCACGGTATTGCGCGAACACTCATAGAATGGATCAATAACATGTTAAATTACCGTGCTATTCAATTTGCCGTGAACGCCACCACACGTGGTATCGTGAGTAGAGGCTGCCCACAAGGTGGAGTGCTGTCACCACTGCTGTGGAATTTGGTCGTAAATAAGTTCATCGTAGAGCTCAACGCCATCAGTCTGTACTCGGCGGGTTACGCGGACGATATAGCAATTCTGATTTCAGGGAAATTTTAGGGCATCTTGTGCGACCTCATGAGAAGGGCCTTCAAAATAATCGAGAGTTGGTGTACGAAGCACGAACTATCGGTTAACCCCTCGAAAACAGAACTAATAATGTTCACCAACAAAAGAACTCTTGGACCCCACAGACTTCCAAAACTTTTCAATACAGAACGACGAAGTACTTGGGGGTGATCCTTGATAGCAAACTGCTTTGAAACAAGCATCTTGACTACAAACTTAATAAAAGCAGAATTGCACTCTACTAATGTAAAAAAAATGTTAGGGGAAACATGGGGGCTTTCTCCGAAGATCACTCTGTGGTTATAAAAATCGGTAATCAGGCCAATGTTGGCTTATGGCGCTCTGGCTTGGTGGACGACGACCGAACTCTCGATCACCATTACCAGACTACAACGCTTCCAACTACTGGCCTGTTCAGCTACCACTGGCTGCATGAGAACCACCCCAACAGCAGCCATGGAGATAGCCCTTCAACTAACTCCCCTACGTGTTATTCAGCACGACGCGGCGCTAGCTGCCATCAGGCTAATGCATCTAATAATATAATGCATGCATATGCCTACCCCACGCCGCACGCTAACATCCTGGACCGGGCGATTGAGTACCAGCCTCTCATCGCTGCCCCGTGTGATAGAACACCAAACCATGTTCAATAAAAACTATATTATACAAACAGTACAGGAAGAAAGGGATCAGTCAGGAGTCAACGAAGTGCGCATCTACACAGACGGCTCAAAAACACAAGACGGTTCAGGTGCTGTCGTACACTCCCTTGACCTAAACTTTAACTTTCACATACTGCTAGGCACACACAGTTCGGTCTTTCAATGTGAATGTGTTGCCTTATCACAAGCCGCAACAGTAAAGCGCTTAGGCATCCGGAACTATGGCATTAAATTCCTATCCGACAGCCTATAAAGATAAAGATAATTTTATTTGTCAAATCATGTGTATACATGCAAATTAAGCATGCAGGATGTCACAATATTAATATTTTGTACCTACGTACATGTTTCACCCGTATGGCGTACAAATTCATAAAATTTACAAAATAAAATAAAAAATCATTACAAAATAAAAACTAACAATCCAAATACACAATGGTCAGTCATAAACAATAATAAGTCAGTAGAATAAACTAATCATAAAATGTCACAAAAAATAAGCAAAATATAAAATTAAGATTATAGAAAATAAAAATGTCAAATAGTGTCATTCAAAAAGTCGTCACGAGTCGTCATTCAAAGTATCTGTACTCAAAGCTTTAGAAAACAAACAGACTAACAACACACTAATTTTTAAGTGCCATCTAGTTCTGGAGAGTTTATCGACGTCCAATCGTATTACCCTCCAGTGGATCAAAGGGCACAGTGGATCTTTAGGCAATGATGCCGCAGATGAACTTGCGAAGAGAGGCTCTGATATGAAAGTGCTAGGCCCGTACCCACTACTCCCCCCGCCTTAATCACAATTTCGTGCGTGGATTCTCCAAAGTCGACCGAACTCCATAACAACAGATGGTCACGGGCGACAGACTGTAGGAGCTACAGTCAAAATTGGCTTTTCCAATTGTACACCCGCGATTAACCAAAAAACTTCTCAGCAGGAGTAGAAATAACCTTAGAATAATAAAAGGAAAAATTACGAGCCATAACCCCCTTTACAAACATCTTTTTAACATAGGCGCCACAGACAGCCCGCTTTGCAGGGGCTGCCTTGACGCCGAGGAATCAGCCGCCCACGTCATCCGCGTGTTCCGCGCGTGCGCTCCTACCGTGCGAACGCGACACCTGTGACTAAGTATAATATCAATAATAATAACCTATCGTGATGGTGCAGTGCAAGTTATGTAAACTGTCGCTGGCCCGAGTGAAAGGCGACAGTCTTGCAAAGTGTAATGGTGACTGTGGTGGCGTCTACCACAAAAAATGTGTTGCAAAAATCAAGGCATATAGTGACACCGGCTTATGTGATGAATGTCAAACCACGCCGCAGTTTCGCCAGCCAAACATTGAGGTTGACATGTCCCAAACGACACCAGAAAAGCTATTAGCCGAAGTTAATGAAAAGCTAGCAATAGTCTTCAATATGAAAAAAACGCTTGAGGCGATGTCGGACGACATAAGTTTCTACGCTGAAAAGTACCAGGAATTGATCGAAGCAAAGGAAAAAACGGACAAAAAGATTAAAGCATTGGAACATAAGAACGTTCATTTGGAAACCTGTAATAAGGCACTAGAAGAACGGATAACTTACTTGGAGGTACGTGAGAGGGAAAAAAATGTAGAAATATTTGGACTAGAGGAACAGCAAAACGAGAAATTAGAGAATACAATTAAAACCATAGCAAGCAAATTAGGAGTAGAGGGTGGATTGATATGTGAGGTAAAGAGGGTGGGTGAAGAAATAAAAGCCGATAAACAGCAGCGCGAGAAGAAACCACGTCCTGTGGTTATCACTCTGCCTACGCGTGCTGACCGCGACCAATGGATAGCCACAAGAAAATCCCATCAGCTCACTAATGATGATTTATTTGCTAGCGGAAATAAGCAACGGATCTATATAAATGAGGATCTTACCAAACATATGCGCAACCTGCTATGGACAGCTAAGAATGAGCTAAAGCAAACATACAAATACATTTGGATACAGAACGGTAAGGTGCTGATAAGAAAAGATGATCCAAACGACAATAAAATCAAGTCGATTCGCACACTTAGCGACATTAGTGCGTACGCGGTAAACAAATGACGTATTTTGTACGTACTGTGCTGTCATAAATCGTGAGTATCCTTTATTTCAAAATTCGATAACCAAACCTCACACGTAACGTGTAACGTTGAATATAATAAATACTTATGTACAAATAGCTGGCAGGATGACTTGCTACAATGTGATAACCATCTGAATATTATACATTTAAACATAAGATCACTCAGAAAAAACTTTAATCAACTACAGGTATTAATAGATAATTGTAAGGAAAAACTGGACATTATTGCATTAACAGAGATTAACATCAGAAAACATGAACTGTGCTTATACAATTTAGAAGGATATGACACATACATAAATACAAGAGAAACTAAAAAGGGAGGGGGCGTTTTGTTATATGTAAACAACAAGTTAAACTTTACTGCCAACACAATCAAATCAAATTACTATGAAATGATACACGGGCAGCTTTTCCAAGATGGAACTAAGATTATACATGTTTTGGCTATATACAGGCCGCCAAAAACAAACAAACAAGGTTTTGTTGAAGAAGTGCATAAGCTATTATCCAGGATTCCCTTGGGCTGTGACGTAATTATGATGGGTGATACAAACATAGATCTGTTGTGTAAAACCGGTTCAAGCAGTGTTATCAGTAACTACACGAATAATATGAGTGAGTTGGGCTTGGAATGTGCTATCCGTGACGTAACGCGAGAGGAGGTGTATGGCGACTCAGTGACACGGTCGTGCATTGACCATGTGTGGGTTCGAACTCAACGTGCAATATCAGCGTATGTGTTAACTGTTAAGATATCGGATCATTATGTTGTAGGTGTGCGCCTCGCTAGTAATTCGGTTTTGGAAGATGTTCCGAGTGTATTAAAATCGTATAAGACTATTATTTGTGATAAAAGGGCATTAGAAATACTTAAAAATGTTTCATGGAATGAGCTGTTAGACTGTGTATGTCCAATAGACCTATATAACAGATTATGTTCAATTTTTTCGGATGTTTATAATGAAGCGAAAATCCAAGTATTGGTACGCATTAAAAGGAAAAGTAAACCCTGGATCACACAAAAGCTTAAGGAAATGATTGGTATTAGGGATAGGTTGTTTAGAAATTGGAAAAATAAACCAGACGATATGAATTTGCGTAGACAATATAATAGATTTAGAAATAGATTAAATAAATGTATAAATAAAGCGAAAAATAAATACCGTCAAGAAGAAATAAAAAAATGTAATAAAAATATCAGAAAAATTTGGACTAAAATTAATTCCTGGATAGGAAATGAAAAAAGAAGTATAGATTCTGTTATTTTAAAGTACTTTGGAAAATTGGAAAGTTCGGTTGATAGTATATGTAATAAATTCTCAACAACATTTACCAAAGAAATCTTAGATATAAAACATGCCTGTAGTCACAGGTTTTTGGAAAGATCAAGCTATGTGGATCCCGGAAATGTATCACTGCGGTTTCAGAAAGCTTACCCAATAGATATAGATAAATTAATAAATTTGCTAAGTTGTGATAAGTCTGACGGAATAGATAAGATTAGAGTTAAGGAAATTAAATTATTAAAATCTAAGTTAAGCCCTGTTATAGCTTTGTTTATTAACTTGTGTGTTGAAAAGGGGTTATACCCCGAGAAACTGAAAACAGCATTAATTAGACCTATTTTTAAACAAGGTGTACATAGTGATTACGCTAACTATAGGCCAATAGCCATATTGTCAGTTATAAATAAAATAGTAGAAAAGTTTATTGTGAATCAGGTAAGTGTTTTCTTGGAAAAACACAATATTCTGACAAATGCACAACATGGTTTCCGACGCGGGCGGAGCACGGCGACGGCCTTGGCGCGGTTCGCGGACGACGTCAATGAGTGTTTAGATCAGCGGAAGCAGGTGGTGGTGGTCTACATTGATTTCAAAAAAGCATTTGACACCTTGGAGCACCACCAGCTGCTTCAGGCCATGAAGGAGTGTGGGGTCGCGGGACCATTGAACAGGTGGTTCCGTGCCTACCTCACAGACCGGACACTGCGAACGGTCATTGACGGCGTCATCGGAGAGCCCAAACACGTCACGTGTGGTGTGCCAACCGGATCCGTGTTTGGTCCCGTTGGATACATCATGCATGTCAACAGCATGTGCAATGTGGTTCGTAATTGTCGTATATATATGTATGCTGATGATACTTGTCTAGTGTATGCAGATAAAGATTTAAATTTTATTGAAAGTAACATCCAGGAGGATTTTACTAATATCATCAAGTGGGCCCACGACAATGGCATCATAATCAACATAAATAAAACTAAATGTATGCATATACGATCTCCTCATCTTAAAAAGGTCGAACGTCCGCCGCGTATAGTGGGGCATAGCTATGAGTGTCTGCACAGTGAGGGAATGACGCTGTGTGAGTGTGCAAACATTGAGGTGGTGGAGGAATACAGGTACTTGGGTTTAGTCATAGACAACAGCTTCTCATGGAAAACACACATTATGCACTTATGTGACAAACTCAGATACGTGCTCGTAAAATTCCACCACCTCAGTTGTGTACTGGATAGGGCAACATTGTACATGGTTTACTATGCACTAGTGGACTCACTGCTTTCTTATGGGCTGGCATGCTATGGTAACACATTTAAAACATATTTGGATAAAATAAAAACATTGCAAATCAGATTCATGAAACTATTAGTAGATAAAAACACAAAAAATCGTTGTAAAAGTAGTAATTACGAAGACTTATTTTTTGAATGTAAAATGCTGCCGGTTCATCAGAGGGTAGTTTTGTCAGTAGCTTTAGAACAGTATTGTAGCAATGAATTTAAAAACAAGATTATACGCACAAGATCTCAAAGGAACAATAACATGAGAAGTTTAGTGGTGCCCACATGTAGTAATTTTTATGGTCGAAGGTGTAGAAATGTATTAGTCCCAACTATTTTTAATAACCTTCCAGTCGATATCAACGATTGTGTCACAAAAACCTCTTTTAAGAATAAAATACATAAGTACCTCTTTAATACGTATTGTGAAAGCCTCACTGTAGATAATAATTATGGAAAAAAATAAAGTTTGTTTGTTTTAAATTTAAGAAATGCAAAAGTAGTTTTTAATTTTAGTTTTAATTAGGTGAAAAAGTGTGAATATAAAAAATAAAAAACTTAATAAGTAGGAATTTTCAAAAATGGAGCTACGTCTGCCAACAAACTGCTATGCAGTTTGGCGGAAGTAAATGTAACCAACAAAAATGTATTTTCTGTGAATAAACACTTTTTCATTTTTCATTTTTTTTTTTTTTCCTGGAATGCGAGGCCATAGCTTCTCAACGTGAAGAAATCCTCGGAACAGTGAGGTCGCTCCGCAAAGCCTGTGAAGCTTCCAGGAAGCTTCTGTGCTTTTCGGCGGAGCTAGGCTGGCTCTGTTAGCCAGAATCCCCACGCACAACAAACCGAATGGGAGTCTAAGTACGGTAAAGGGAGTCCCATCATCATCCTAATAAAACAGTCAAATCTCTAATTAATGCAAGTCTGAATTTATTCGAGTTCTACCATAGAAATAAAAACCGTGAACTCACGTGTGATCAAACATGTTCCACCACAGAAAAGGTTTTTTTTTTTTAATAATTTTAATTCAGAATTAATTATTACATTTTTTAACTGAGACTCGAAAATACATGATTAAACGCGTGTTATGTTTTGTTTTACCACAAGCAGTTGGCAGCGTCCAACTTTGTTCTGCTTGAATTAATAAAATAATCATAACTCAATGAAACTTCTTGTTCTTTACTTACTTTTTCTGGAATCTGAGAACGGGATCGGAGAGTAAGTCGCTCATGTCGAGTCCTTTGCCTTTTTCTTTGAGGTCGGGATGTTTCCTGACTAGCAGCCAACCAATATGAGAGAAGAAGAACCCTCTGGTCGCGTTGTGAGGATCAGCATCGGTTTCAGTGTACTTGTGATGCATGCGGTGGTCGCGCGCCCAGTCCGTAGCAGCATCCTAGAAAATAATAAAAATATATTATTTATCTCAAATGTAACAGAGGATTACGTCATAACTGGTGTAAATATAGATGTAAAGATACGTCTCTGTCTTCCCCTTCGGCGAATATATAGGCGTGATTTTATATAATGTTTACCTACCAGGTAAAAATTTCGTAGAACTTTTCGTTTTATTCTGTAACATTAAATAAAACTGATCAGAGTGGGGCCATTCAAGTATTACGTAAGCACTACATCCCGGGCCCCCGGTCTTTGCTTTGCTTATTTTTGATGACATGGGGATGGGGGGTCTGGAGAGTGATTACGTCAGGAGTATTCTTGTTTTTACTTTTTTGCATTTTCTACAAAATTTCGTCAATGTTGGTTTGAACACATATGCTACTTGTCTATGAATGGCTCGAAGAAAACGATGACGAAATTCCAAAATCACACGAAAGTAGGGACACGATATCGAATAGAAAGTATCGATACTTCAAAGTATCGTGTACTTTTCTTAAGGCCTAATGCGCATAGGGCATAGGTCAATATCAGTCAGTAAATAACGTTAGTTTAACCTCAGTAGAATAGGACATGAAAAAACAAATGGTATGGGTACACTTTGATACAATTATTATTGTAGTAAATGAATGAAGGAAAGGTTGGAAGGAACGATTTCGATTTGGAGTAATGATCGATGTAATGTTTTAGAAGGTTCAGAACGAGTGAACTAGATGGCGTTGCCATAACCATAAACATGAGTCGTAAGGTCGCAAGTTTTAAATGGGTAATTTCTAAGATTAGAAACGTACTCGATACCACTAAGTATCGATACTTTTTTCGTATCCCTACACGAAAGTGAGCAGAGTAGCAGACACACAACGTTGAGCAGCAAACATCCAACGTCATCGATAAGAGTCATAGATTCATGTGAATGACTAAATACTGTTAATTTGAATTAATATACTTACCAATTTTTTTAAAGAAGTTTGTTTTGTTCGTTAATTTATAAAGATTATAATAACTGAATACCATCTCAATAAAATTTGCTTAAATAAATGTTATACGTGTAAAAGTCCTCTATTCCAAGCCTATTTCTTATTTCTAGACTTATAACTGCTGCTCATGAATCAATAAATAAACCAGAACGCATTGTTAAATGTATGTACCAATGTTTATGTGAGCATGGGAAGCTTTGTTTACTTTTGCTGACGAAGGGGTGGGAGGGGGGTTAATGATTGCAAAAAAATCTGCTTAGGTACGTAATACTTCAATGGGCCCAATTCTGCTGACTTCATGTGGAAAAAGGACGCAAAAATATGTGAGTAGGTAACAATTCGTCAATGCATGAA
This sequence comes from Antitype chi, assembly GCA_947359405.1. Lineage (NCBI taxonomy): Eukaryota > Metazoa > Arthropoda > Insecta > Lepidoptera > Noctuidae > Antitype > Antitype chi. The sequence goes on from OX375816.1 coordinate 11,598,962, forward strand.
CTCAAACTCAAACTCAAAGCATTTATTTCAATTAAACCATTTACAGGCACTTTTGAATTGTCAAAAAGTCGACCAGTTGGAAAGTTGAAGCTAGTTGCCCATTCCAAAACGTAGATCTCTATGGAGAAGAACGGGCAAGAAACTCCATGGACACTCTTTTTAATCATGTTATGTATTACAAAAACTTGGGAACATTATTCTTGTTGCTTCTATATGTGAGAACAATGTAAAAAAAAAAACAATTATAAAATTTAAAATTAGCCCTGGAAGTTAGGAGATGACCAGTCTCAACCGACGGCGCCCGTTCACGAACTTGACGCGTGGATCAGCACCATCCAGCTCAACCATTTTGTAGGGAACCGAATGATCCAACACACGCGCCACCATCAGCGAGACATTTAAGTGAGCATGACATACTCTCAACTGCCACGCTTTTTCAAGTCAACGTACATTAAAACAATATAATTATTATACGGATGCATGGTACTCACATTTACAAAATTTAAACAAAATGCTTCTAAATTATATATACAAAAATACTAGCTGACCCGACAGACGTTGTCCTGTCCATACAAAATTCCCATAGAAAATGTAATTTAAGTTTTCCCGATTTTTTGGCAGTTTCCTAATGCACAAAAAAAAAATAGATGTTGGCCGATTCTCAGACCTACCCGATAAGCACACGAAATTTTATCAAAATCGGTCAAGCCGTTTCGGAGGAGTATGGCAACGAAAACTGTGACACGAGAATTTTATATATGTATACAAAAATATAGTTTGCAATGTATTTGAGAAATTAATCAAATTTGATTTCCAAAAAGAAAGAAAAATATTTAATATCTTTTGAATTTTTTATAAATAATACTTGATTCAGTAAAAATAAAACTTATTCGTAATGTCAGAAAAAAAAAATAGGAACAGAAATGTTCATAATGTCAGAAAACAAAAAAAGGGAAGCATCTCTTCCAAATATGAAAATTTTAAATAGTAAGCCCAGGTGCCTGTGGAGTCGGACCAGCATTAAGCCAAGCATTTTTATCAACAATGTAATCATCTAACTTATAATATGCTTGTCTACATAGTGTGCGTTTAATGCATAATTTAAATTTCTTTTCATTTAGTTCAAGCATGACAAACAATAGTCACCTTGAAAGCCCATTTCTAGATCCCTTCGGCAAATGTATTACATATGTAAGTAGTTAGTTCCCAAGGAACTTACAACTTAACTTGCATTTGACATTTAACCCACAAAATGCAGAAAAGAATAATTAAAAATCAAAAACCTAGGGTCAAAAACTTATGATTGAAGTAAGTAAAATCTTCTTTCATTGTGGCTATAACAATGAAATAAAAGTAGTTTTTACAGCAATAAAAACTCATAGTGACACCATATATGAATCGGTTATTTAATAGGTATCATCAAACTATCTATGCTATGTAGTATGCATACTTGCATAGTTCACAACAAAATGTGATCATGATATAAGTCTCTGCATGCAAAAACACACATAAAAGATAGCATATTAATTCTTGAAATTATTTGCTGACATTATGTAGAAATATATTTTTCCAAGCTATCAGTATTAACGGTAAAAAGGTTAATAAACTGCACATTTGTAGGTAAGTAAGTAGGTAGGGTAGGTACATAGTAAAGCAGCAATAAATTACTGGATAGTTATCACGGTATTTATCATTAGGAAGTTCCTCTCTCAGGAACCCTAACCCGTTTGTATGTACATAAATGTTATGTACGCCTAATAAATGAAATAAAAATCAGTATTTAGTATCTTACCTGGAAGGCAATGGTGTTAAAGATGATCAGGATCACTTTGAGCGGCCATTTAGCTTTGTAGGACTTGTGGGCCCACAAGCGATGTGCTCCAGCCGTGATACCCAGCGCAGACATAACATACAAGATGTAGGCTGAAAACATACAACACGCATTACTAATGTTACCTACCTATGGTCGGTGGCCGGAACATTCGACGTCCAAAAATAAAATTTAGGTCCCTCGTATCGTGGGGTATCTGAATCACTCCCATGTATGTTCCGCGACTTTTCATAGTATTCGAGTTATGTTTTTTTTTTCTGAATTTTTGAGAATTTTCGACCTGCCAAATTAAAAAAAAAAAAACAACAAAAAAGGAGAAGTCTTACGAGATCTTTTTTTGGAACTGAATTTTCTTGTTTTTTTTTACTTTTATGCACTTTTAAGTACTTTTTTACTTCGTAACTGTGATGAAAGTTATGAAAATGTTGGTCTTTATAGTGAGAAAAATTGACGTTCGGTAAATTATGACTTAAATTTTCAACTTTTTAAAATCTAATCAAGTGACTTCATGGTTCATAAGTAGGCTTCAAAATCGAATGCGCCACTCTCAGCTTTCATAATCATTAGAAAAAAGTAGTACTTAATGGCGCTAGGTACTTTGGCTAAAATTGGCCTTCAAAGACAGCGAGGTGGTAAATTATTAAAATTATTAGCCTCCGCTTAATAAATAGCTTGGACTCGTCGGATGTGGAACGCGTGGTATCCTTCATCGTGAAGAATGGCTTGGATAGAAGTCCTTGGGATATTCGGAGCACGAGCCATACTTCTCGTAGGTACTCGTAGACGGATTTCGCTGAACTTCTTCCAGCACCATTTCTCTGCGATCCGGGTCACGCGATACAATCGCGCTGCTCCATGGCGGTTTCCTCGTGCAACTCCATAAAAATAATGCATTGCTGCATACATATTCACTAACGTGTAACTCATCTCTTACACTTCCAAGTAAACAAAGTCCAAACCAGAATGCAAAAGCAGTCCAATAAACGAGCAAAGTAGTCAAACAAGTAGGCAGCGGGGTCCGTGGGCAAAGCGAGTGTAGTATGTAGGTAATACTTAGACAAAATGGCAAGACGCGTAGGTATAGCAGTTAACACAAAGTGAGCTACGCTACGAAGCTGATTATTTTATGCATAAAAGTACTACTCATGAAGATTCAGTTGCAAGAAAAAGCTCGTAAAAGTCTTCTAGTTCATTTATTTTAATTTTTTAAACTGAAAATTCTCAAAAGTCTAGAAAAAAAAATCATAACTCGAAAACTATGAAAAGTCGCGGAACGTACATGGGGGTAATTCGGATACCCCACGATACGTGGGAACTAAATTTTATTTTTGAACGTCAATGTTCCGGCCACCCTGTATATTATGTAAATAAATACCTACACTATTCAAAGTAAATTTATCATCTTCGACTTTTTTTAGGGTCCTAAAGATATTTGATTCAAGGTCTTGGTACCTATTCAGTAACTTGACAGTTGAAGGGCAGATTTTGACAAAAAAAAGATATGATAGTGAGGTGGTGTAAGAATGAACGAAATTGAATGAACTTGAAATACCTAATCTACTTCCAAGCAATAAAATGATTATCTTGTCTTAAAAACATGACAAGTACTATTAAATTTTTTAACCGACTTCAAAAAGGAGGAGGTTATCAATTCGTCGGAACCTTTTCCCCGATAACTCGAAGATGGCTGGACCGATTTGGATTTTGTTTTTTTTTTTGTTTGAAAGGGTATACGTCCCAGGTGGTACCATGATCATCAAGTCAGGATCTGATGATGGGATCCTGGAGAAATAGAGATAACTCTTCATATTTTATAGGCACACAACGCGATTTAGGTATTTTTTGGAAGAGTAAGTACTTTCTCGTAGTAGTCTCATTTCAATTTGGTGAAGATTTGATGAAGAACTTTGAAGATAGGCAACGGAACTCCTCAATAAATGATAGCAAATGGACTGGGATTGCTGAAATCTCATCTCTGTCTATTGCTTACACCAGTTCATAACATAACATCACGCGGGTATGCTGTGAAGGGGTAAGCACATGTGAACCACTAAAAAGTGAAAAATAAAAACTTTTTCCAAAAAAAAACAACCGACTTCCAAAAAAACACTACAAAGTGAAAAATAACTTTATTTTCGGAAGTCGGTGTCTTTGGAGCTGTATTTGAATTTTTTGTCACCGCCTTCCGAAATTAAAGTTATTTTTCACTTTGTAGTGTTTTTTTGGAAGTCGGTTGTTTTTTTTTTGGAAAAAGTTTTTATTTTTCACTTTTTAGTGGTTCACATGTGCTTACCCCTTCACAGCGTACCGGCGTGATGTTATGTTATGAACTGGTGTAAACAATAGACAGACATGCGATTTCGGCAATCCCAGTCCATTTGCTATCATTTATTGAGGAGTTCCGTTGCCTATCTCCGAAGTTTTTCATCAGATCTTCACCAAATTGAAATGGGACCACTACGAGAAAGTACTCTTCCAAAAAATACCTAAATCGCTTTGTGTGCCTATAAAATTTGAAGAGTTCTCTCTATTTCTCCAGGATCCCATCATCAGATCCTGACTTGATGATCATGGGACCACCTGGGAAGTATACCCTTTCAAACAAAAAAAACAAAATCCAAATCGGTCCAGCCATCTTCGAGTAATCGGGGAACATACATAAAAAAAAAAAAAAGGTTCCGACGAATTGATAACCTCCTCCTTTTTGAAGTCTGTTAAAAATAGAACTTTAATTTAAAAAGATGGAAACAAGAAACTTGTTTTAAAAGGGTGACTATTAGACTGAATAGCTATAAGGAATCTCATGCCGTCTCGGCGGCAACAAAGGTCTTTATGATGCTTCCGACGTACTGCATGAGATTGCTTATAGTTTTCAGTCTAATAGTTATCCTTTTAAAACAAGTTTCTTGTTTCCAACTTTTTTATTATTAAGTTCACTTTTAGACAGTCAGTCGGGTTTTTTGATTTTGCAAATTATATTTTTATTATCATTCGTTCTTTACGCAAATTCGTTCACAACCCCAACACTATGAGGGTAAGTATGATAACATTCTGTCAAGTGTCAAGTTAACTCAAGTTAATGAATACTAATTAAAAAAGTCTAACATATAATCAGTTTACTGCTGTATCAATTACGGAGGTTTATTTATAGTTTAAAGCTATATTTAGCAACGATACTCACCAAATACGTCTGTTTGCCATTTAGCAGAGAAGAGGAACAAATAGCCGCCATAAAGAGCTGCTAAGTGAAGATATGCGAACAGTAAGATGTTCCTCCACACATATTGTTTGGGCTTGTTGTCTGCTTTTTGCACTGGCGGGGTGGCGAGGGCCAGGTCCGGCGTGGCTGCGTCGCTCTCGAAGAGAACTCCGTTCACATCCTCCACTATGTTTGGAGCCATCTTATCGACTTGTGTATACTGAAAACAAACGAACTAAATTAGTTCTACAACACTAAAGTGCAATTAAGGCTTTTTGCTCCTACCGTTATCAGTTAACGATTCTTGCGCGTTAAGAACTTGGACTTATTTTAACTTTGCGGTATTTTTAACTAACGGCTGAGTTTAGGGAATGTGGATGCACAAATAGAGAAAGGTTAGATATCGATTGTCGAGAAATACCACGATAAACTGTTGCGCGTTTATCCAGAATTTAGATTCTATCTATTGCTTGAATGTAAATATTTATGGTATCATCTAAAACAAACATTTTAACGACGTGATCAGTAGAGGGTAGGCATGATAGTGGGTATGTAGCACAGGAACTATGTAGAGATGCATGGATAAGTTCATTCAAGGCTATACATTCACTGCTGAATAATTAGCGAACTTTCTGCAAATGCTAAATAAATAGCTCACTACCCTATGCGGCAATCGCCCTTGCGCGTTCAAAAAATATTTCGTGTGGTGCTATGAAAGCGCATGTACACGGTTGAAGAAAGTCTACCCAGTACGGCTGACCGCATTAGTGCGGCGTTTACTACTCGGCTCGTGACTTCTTTTCAATAATTAGCTAGCTACGTATAGACACGATTCAGAAAGCGAGTTGTGGTAGGTAGGTACTCCTCGAAATAATTTTATTCCACCCTGACACTGGTACACATTAGATTTATGTAACAACCGAATTTCGTGTGTAATAATCGAAATAACTTGTCTGTAGACACCTTTACCGACCCGAGTTTTTTAATGCGTTAACCATTAAATGTTTTAGGATCAAATATACAGAATAGAAATGAATCTCATCAGAATTACTGATCATGTCAGTTAAAAAAAATGAGGTAGGTAGTTTAAAAAAAGATACGACAATATTTATAAGCCATAATGAATTCGCAGTAGGAAGACCTACCTAAAACTATAACTAAGTTAGGTCAGCGAATGTGTATCTTACGTTAAACATTTTAGTCAAACTCCCTTGTATTTAATACAAGTCCAGGTAGGTACTTACATAATATTAATGTGTGGACCATGTGGTCCGCCTTAAAGTGGAGTTATAAAGGCCATTGGCGTCGCCTTGTTTCCCATTAATTTGTGTCCTATCCTATCTACTAGAAGTTAGTTACCATAGCGGTAGCTTACCTACGAATGCCTACGACAGCCATGCATGGTCCTCGAAATTTTCCAAAAATTCTTTCAAGTTTGAGTTGTGCGAATATGAGAAGGTGCAACATTGATCGCAAGTAAAACAAACAATGGTTATTATTTTGAACAGTTTTGAAAGAGTTTCGAATCGAGCCATGCAAAAAAAATCTAGAATGTTCGCCACATTTAGTCGTAAGCAAGTAGGTAGGTAGTTACATATTTTTGCACCATCTGGCAAAATTTGTTCGTAATTTCGCGTTTATTTAATCTAATCGATAGCTAAACACAATGGTGTGGTGCGGAAAACTGATTTCCTGTAAGCAAATACCCACTTTTCGTGCACCGCCAAAAGAAAAATGCTTGCGATCCACATTCTAATTGAAAATTGGTACCTACCTACTTACACAGGTAATATATCATTGACGTAGGTGGGTAACTAAAAACTAGCATTGTTCAATCGAATTTAAATTCTATTATACAACGAGTAACATAATTAACGTAATTAAACTCATAAACCCCAATTTGAGTATTAATTAATTTAGCATAATACGATGACCAAACCTTTTTTTTTGTCAAGCTAACTGATATTATTAAGAAACACGTGTCGACCCAAGCATTACTTTATGCATTTAAAATTGAATCATAATTCTTCTGCGATAAGGTTGAATTTTCTTTGGCTCAATCAGTAGTAGGTATGGCAAAATACATAATTTAAAAAAAACTGATATTAAAAGTTACTGAAATCGATTCAGTAGTCAATTAGGAACAAACTACTTTCAGGTCTGCGTCCATTCTGTTACACCTTGTATAAATCAAATCAAAAAAACTAAAAATAACCGACACGATGCTCTTTAAAAAAGAACGTCCTTTTCGACCTTCAATTAGATGCAGGTGTTATTTGCAGGTGAGTGAGACGCGGTGAAAGAGGGTTAACCCACTTCACTTGAGACTGCAAGATAACACCGTACTAACACTTCTGGTAATAGTAACAAAATAAAAAATTATCTAATATTAATTATGGAAATAAAATTATCAAAACTTACCAATAAAAAAATGTAGGTATCAGTCAATCCTTAAAAAAATGAAATTATACTGTTAACTGAGTGATAGACCAAGGAAGACTGGGAATCCTTCTTCGTTGAAAGCGTTATAAATACAGGTAATCTGAAAATGTTTAGCCAAAATAACAATATTATTAGCAACAAACAGGCCGGCCGGTGCAATCAATAAATTCACGTGTTGGACTGTGGACTTACTAGGGTGGGCGCGCTCGTGGTGATCGTTTCAGACTGAGTGAGTGGAGCGGTGGTGCGGTATGAGCGTTATAGTGTTCTCGAAGTCTCGAACGTCATAGTCAAAGACTACAATAGGTCATAGTGCGAAATCGGTAGAGTTGCCCACTAAAATCGGTATATTTGTACCCAAAATCGGTATATGAAAAAAAATACAATATTCAATCACATTCGTTTATTTAACAAAAAATATACTATCATTCTAATTTATTTATTTATTTAGGATCTCAAGCAAAAGATATACACAAATCTTTACATACATACAGCCCCGTATCCAGGGGGGGCAAACCGGGGCACCCGGTTTAGTTTTAGTACCTACCCCACACCAATTCGAATTGTCATCATCCTTGGGGTAAAAACAATGCATATTGCGATAGCAGCAATCGCGGTTTTTTATTCCATTGTCTGTCTCTGATATGCATCATCAAATCTATGTGAAATTTAAATGGGACCACACGGAAAGCACCAGCTGTCAAATTAAAAAAAGAACCATCAAAATCGGTTTACCCAGTCGAAAGTTCTAAGCTAACAAACATAAAAAAACAGTCGAATTGAGAATCTCCTCCTTTTTTTGAAGTCGGTTAAAAAGGCGCCACACAGGCCCACACCGAATTAATTTATCTCAAATGCTGGAGAGAGGGGCGCCACTATCAAGTTTCTGCCCCGGTTCGAAAAAATCGTAGATCCGGGGCTGCATACAATTAATAATAGTTAACAAAAGGTATTACGTAGGTGCACTCCTTCACAAGGAGACCACAGCATGCAATATAGAGTAAACAACTAGCTAACAAATAGGTACAGAGGCCAGCACGTCAAGCTACCCCAATCTGTCAAATTTCTTTGACACCAAGATTTTCAACTTTATTCCTAAAGCATAAGGTTCATATTCAATTGGGAAAATTTTACATTTGGATGTGCTGGCGTCTGTACATAATCTTAATAATAATGAGTAAAATCTAGAAATAAAAAAATAATGAAAATTATAATAAAATAAATAAAGGAAATAATAATTACGTATAATAAATCGATATAACATTTCTTATACTTTACCAGAGATTCGCAAATATCTAAATCTGTGTTTTTAGCCAACATATTGTACTGCCTACAAAGTCTTGGTACAGCGTAAACGTGTCTATTTAATTATTAAAGAGTTTATTTTTTACTATCTTTGGGATTATACCAACAATGTTTTTTAAATCTTATCTTTGGATTAATTTCAAAGTCATAACAATTAGCGTCATTAAAGAGTAGTTTTGCATGTAATAGACCAGAGATTGACTCAGTAGACAGCCTATTTCGCTGTTTTGTTTTCATAAGATTTAAATGCAAAAAGCGTTCAACGTTGACGGATGAATGGGGTGTGCGTAGTCCCAGCGGAAAAGTGTCGAATTTCGTAATTTCAGTTTAGCAGATATTTAGTGTATGACGTCGTGTAATTGTGTATGTAAATAAACATTTGTGCATCCAACCATTGAGCAGCTATTCAACAAAAACTGTTTCCGCTGGGACTACGTCATCCCAGCGGCACTTTAAAAAAAATGGACGTACAAGAAAAAAAAATCATTCAATAATTAGTGTGTAACGAGAGGTAAATGTGTATGTTTAAATGAAATTTGTGTGTCAATACACTGCGGAGATAATCAAGTTGCCGCTGCGCTGACGTTTGGCTATTTGATGAAAACCATATTTATAAAACAGTTTAGTGCACAGTTGTAATTTTTTACACACGTTGCTTTGAATTTGTGTTTAAAGTGTGTGAAAAAAGAATTTGGAAAAAATATACCGTTCAGAAGATATACACGAAAAAGTAAAATAAGGTTATTAGGTCCAAGTACTTAAAATAGGAAGTCTAGAGCCTAACTTATAACGTTTATTTGTACTGTGTTTGTTTTACTTGGCAAGACATTGTAGACCCCTACAAGAGTAGGGGTCTACAATGTCTTGCCAAGTTTAATTTATGTGCTCTTTGTAATTAATGATAATGGCATAATTTACTACCACTGGACCACTATATTGTATGACATCCGATTGTAGGAATTTTTAATGGAAAAGAACAATAAAAAGTATGCAGATATTTAGTGTATTAATGCAACTATTCACGCGTAACATTTCAGTTCATTACACTAAATAATTAAAGAGATATTATCAAAATACCTGAACAACCGCAATACGTGGATAAACCGACCAAGTATGAGAGGCTACAAAAAAGCGGGCGTGCAGTATAAAGAGGTAACGTTCTAAAATTTCCAGTATAGTATCGTTATTTTATTTAATAGTTTCGTACAGGTGCGTACACAATAGTTTAGCAGAAAATAAAACACTGCATTAACTTTATTTTTATATCTTTATTAGTTTATAGAGGGTTTGATCCGTTTGACCATGTCACCCTCATAGGGGCTTTCTATGTCTATCTACGCTTAATACCTAGGTGTAGGTACTATTTTGTATAATTTTTTGGCTGTCCTAGACAAAGGAGCAGCCAAGGTACTATTATACATGCCAACATTAGTAAAGTTAAAACTGTTTTCTATGAAATAGTTACAACCTCGTTCCGAACACATTCCGCTAAAATATGAGTGGTATCCTCTACCTTATCACACTCAGAACAATTGGGCGAATCAGTCTTTCTCATTAAAAAGGCGAAGCTATTCAACGGAATATGTCCCGAACGTAGTCTGAAAGCAGTCACAATCTCATTTCGATGCATATCTGTACCCACAAACCAAGGAAGGCGGGAAAGGCTATGTTGAATGGTTCTATACCAAATTCCCTTACTTAGTGACCTCTCATCAAAGTATTCTTTCCATAATTCTACACACTGGTCGCGAACTCGATACAAGAGGTCACTATATAAGGGAAATCATTAATCAGATATTCTGTCTGCGATAGCCTCTTTTGCCAAACGATCTACTTTCTCATTTCCACCCAAGCCAATATGGGATGGTACCCATTGAAGAACAATTCTTTTGTCTTGGGCCTTACCGATGGAGTCTATAATTTTATAGGCTATCGGTGTACCTCGAAAATTTGAGGTGCATCGAGCCAGGTGTTGAAGAGCATTCCTAGAATCAGTCAGTATTAAATAATTTCCTGATTCAAATGACTCAATGTATGAAATAGCTTCAGAGATCGCTAGCAGTTCAACGTACATTGACACAACGTACATACAACTGACATTTTAGTACATGATCGAAACTTTATAGATGCCTTTGTTTGCGGATCAAAAATAGCCCATCCCGATTCGTTACCCTCCTTTGACCCATCAGTATAAACTGAGTAAAAATGTAAATAATTTGCATTTAGATACTGATGACAAATTTCATGTATATCGTTACATCTATACTGATGTTTTGGTTTGTCTATGACATCTATACACGGTTCTAAGACATTGGATAGGTCCACACTGCTAACCCATGTGTTCAACGAAAATCTTTCCAATTGCTGCGATGAAAGCATAGGGTAATCAATAAGCAACTCATGTACCGTCACTAATAGTGGTTTTTTTACGCCTCCAATATAAACTCTGACATGACTCGACAAGATTTTTTATCAAAATAAATATTTTACTGCCCCGGAACGAATTCATCTTCAACCAATATTTGCCGGCTAAGAAGTACCTGCGTACATATAAAGGTTGAAGGTGAAGTTCACACTCCATACGTGTATTGGAGTAGTCCTCACAAAACCACCGATAACGCGCATACACTGATTTTGTATTCTGTCCAATTTGACTAAGTTGCTCTTGTATTCGATAATATCAAAAGTTGCCATAGTCCAGCCTCGAGCGAATAATAGAAATATACAAAAGCCTCAAGTAATATGGATGTACGCCCTACCCAGACCCAGCAAGAACTTGGAAGATTCTCATAGATTTTAGAAATTTTTCGGCTAGTTCCCCAATATGTTTTTTCCATCTAAGCGAGCGGTCTAGCCACAGTCCTAAGTACTTAATGTTATCTACTACTTGAAGCGATGTTTCATTTAGTACCAGATTACTACATTCCCTTTTATACCCTCTCTTAAAAAACGCATACTTTACTCTTTGACGATGAGATTTCTAAGCCTATGTTTGAAAGCAATTTAATTAAAATATTTAATGAATTTTGTACACGATTAACACCCTCTTGTACATTATCACTCACTGAATAAAGTACAAAATCGTCCGCGTACTGGGATATCAAAACTCCGCTGCTCATTATTTATTTATTTAATACTTCACGCACTTAAATGTACAGAGGCGGACTTAATGCCAAAGGCATTTTCTACCAGTCGACCTTTGGGTGATGCAGAGACAAACAGTGGTAGGTGCAATTACGTAACTCGTGTTTTGAGCATTTATTCAAATATAAGTAAATATTACTCATTATACTTGCACATATATTTGAAGTTACTATACCTAATAAAAAGCAACGGTGACAAAGGGTCACCTTGGGCTAATCCACGGCCGGTAGTTCGACACATGTAAACATTATTTATTAAAACCTTCAAGTTTCTTTCTTTAAAAAAAACCATAAATATTGACATATTTTAGATCCCACCCCAATTAGGTCCATTGTTTGCTATAGTTAAATTATATTTACGTTATTATATGCATTATCTACTTATATCCAAAAAGCATCCTATTGTTGTCTTATTTTCGATAAAACCAGTTTGAATATGAGAGGCCAAAATAACCAGCACCCTAATTGCGTAACTCACGATTAATCATAATCTGTTTCGCTTTGAAACAGATGGCTAAACCATTGCTTCATATGTTCGAAAAATGTGTCTGCTCAACAACGTAGATAACGCAATGAATATTGTTGAACTGTCAAAATGAAACCGATTATGATCAATCGCGTGTTACGCAATTAGGGTGCAGATTGTCCATTGTAGAACGACTTTTTCTAAACCCCGTAGTATATGGCGATAAGATGTTATTTTTTTCGATGAACCATTCTATTCGATTATTTTAAATACTGTGGAATATTTTACATAAACACGTCAATATGGATATCGGTCTGAGTGAAGACTGAGACTGCGGGTCGCGTCCAGGCTTAGGTATTGGGATGACTGCGATGTCACGCCACTGATTGGGTACAAAACCGGTTGACAGAGAACCATTAAACAGCCATAACAAAATAGATTTGCCGTTCTCATCATTGCCGATTTAATCATCGTACGAAATATTGTCACAACCGGGTGACGTGTCCTTATCGCGAATACAACAATTAAGTTCTTGTTTCGTGATTGGCGTCTCTAATTTTGAATTATTCGAAACAAATGTTAAGTCTTGAGGAGATGCATAATCAGGAGTAAGGCTATGAAGTAGATTATTAGCTCGTTCGCCATCAACATGTTGTCTAGTACTTCTATGCCCTTTAAACCATTTCATTTTATGCCACATTTGACTTTGTGAAGTTGTTCCATCTAATGATGAACATAGATCCTTCCAACCTTTATCCCTAGCTTTGCGCACTAGCTTTTGTGATTCACATATTCTTTTATTAAAAGAATGAATTTCTTAACCGACTTCAAAAAGGAGGTTCTCAATTAGAGACACTAGACGAGACACTAGGTATGGACGTCTCTGAAACTTTAAAGTCGAAATACGAAGACAAAAGATTAGTAGCTACCGCATATTTAGATCAGTTATTCGACTTGAAAAATATTAGTTTGTACCTAATGAACATGTAATTTAGAGAAGTTTTTAGATACTTTTGCATCATCTATTCGCGCAGTAAAGAACCTGACAGTCGATGACCTCTGCGACTTTTTGTTTTTAAGAAATTAGATATTGAAACTGTTCGTTTATTTGAAATGAACCATCGCAGTAGTAAACTGCCAAAATTCAATGATTTAGAATGCTTTTTTCGCGATCATATTAAAATATTACAACACACTTCGCCCAGCCATGATGTTACGAAGAAAGTAGTTACTAAGTCCGACCGTCGAACGGATGCGCCTTCGAAGTCACAAAGGTCGTATACGCTAGTGATACTTTCATGTTTCGATAAGTTTTGCCCGGTACTGCCTGCTGCCCGACGTTAAGGGGGATTCCCCTTATAAGTCTATATAAGCTCGCAAGTTGATGGTTAAGCGTAGTGACGCTTGACCATCAACAGGCGAGTTTTGCTTGTCGGGAATGCCAGGTGTACCTACCAGGCTCTTAGTGGAGTAGTTCCCACTTTAGATGAGAATTCTTGGGTACACACCCAATAATTCTCTTGGTACGGTATTGGACTGATGTCCTCGTACACCAGTCCAATACCGTACCGTAGTACGAACGGGCCATTTAGGGCCCAATCAGGTAAAGCGGCACGGACGAGCGACCCGGCCGCTGTACTGTGAGATTACACGAGACCATATGCATCGAATCATTTCAATAGCGGCTCGGCCGCCGGCCGCCGGGACTTGACCGCCCAGCCACGGCGAGGGCGCGCGGCCGGGCCGTTTCACCTGTTTAGGCCCTTAAACGCCCAAAAAATAAAAATAAGGTGCAGCGATCAATTACAGTATTCTCTCGCAAATTGCGGGCTGAAATTCATGTCTTTTCAGAGAAACCTCATCGAGGTGGAAATTCTAACGGGTTGTGGAGTTGGCGAGACAATGCTCTTAATTTCAACCACTCTTAATTTCTCAGAATTACCCCTTCCAGTTTAAGAGCATGCAGTGCCTTGTGAGCGTATGCTTCGCGATGACTATCAACCAGTCATAGGGGCAGACACTGAAGGCTGCGGGTATCGACCTCAGGACAAGCGGCTTTTCAAACAGGCAACTGTAGTAACACTTCAAACGTAAATAAAGAAAAGTTTTGTTAAAAATCGCTGTCATTTTAGTAAGCTAATAAGTTATATACAAAAAAAATGATTTTTTTAATATACTATTTTCGCATCGTAATCACAGCGGGACACGCACGTGAGAAGTAGAGTATAGTATAAAGTACTCTGTGGGAAGTAGGTTGTCTTGGTAGCAAGGTTGGGTTGTGTTGTTAAGTAAATAAAATAATTATTTGTTATTTTGTGCTACAGTTATAATTATAATAAATATTATGAAACAATCTTTTGGAACAAAACCAAATTAAGTATTTCCGTAAGCTTCATGACCTGTGAAAAGTTTAATAATGAAATGACATTCATTGAAACTTACATGTTTGCATAATAATGAAATTAAAATTAATTAAAATAATTTCAAACATCTTTCTAAATTAATATTACCTACAATTGTTCACTTTCCGCTTACATACAGGATAATTTGTTACCCTTCTAATTATCACAATTCTCTTACACATCAGTCAATAAAATACACGTTGTAATAGCACATACGTATATACGAGTAGATAAATAACTTTCATTACATTAAAATCAGTAGCGCATGAGCGGCCTAGGAGTCAGACCAGCTGATCCAACATTCTAATTACCTCTAATATAATTATGCTCTATGCGGTAATGTTTGTAATGCAGTCGAATCATAAAATCATTTAATTTTCGTGAAATTCTACGTAATCTACAGAATGATGCATACAAGTAAATTAATATGAATAACTTTTACCTGCACTTCTGTATCTGCTTTTACAACATGAAGCAAATATCTTAAGATCTTATATACCACATATTTCCTCAAAACAAAGTTCGTCAGGGTTTCTAAAATATTATAAATTTACTGGGACTTTAACAACTTAAAGTTTGTACTTAACTTCTTACAAATGCAAAAGACTAGTTAACTGCATAATCAATTATATAAAATTAAAATAACAATATGTGGTTTATAATACTGATGTGTTACCTCTCAAATTATTTCTATCACATAGAATAACTTACTCTGACATCCATAAACTTTTAGTTTACTTTTAAAAGTATGTTTACTAAATTTCAATAACATTTCAAATAATTTCTATAATTATTTAGGGTGATTCAAAATTTTGAGAATATAAGCCAAATTATGATTATAATGTTTTTATGATAATGTTAAGTGAGACCTAGGAAGTCCTAAGGGTGTATTATAAGAGCTACTGAAACGACAATGATAATGAAGTAGCGTGAAACAGTGGACTGTGCGACGGGCGCGACCTCGCGCCTCACATGGTAGCATCTAAGGAAGTAGCGCCACAAGCCACAACAGGGTCACTAGCTGCTTGGTATTCAATAGCAAACCTGTATTTGATCTATTGCTCAAAGTGCATTCAGATAATACAATGTATGCTTCACAAGTATTTCTAATGTGTCATCTATTTTATAAATAGATTTTTAATTTCTAAATATCTACTAAATAAAATTATTCGAGCTTTATTGTGGGTAAATTGTACCCACATTAAATACATGCATTGCAACTAATCATCCTTGGGGTTGATTCTAATAGCAGCATCAATTTCTTCTTTGGATTGATTTTTGTCACCCCATCCCCACAGGTTATGAGTGCCGTCGCCCGTGCGCTTCACCCTGTTCTTGACAATATCCTGAGAGACAGTCTTCATGTCGTAAGCCCAACCAAGCTTAGCAAAGAAGTTAATGAAGGTGGTGGTGAAGTTCAGTTTGTTGTTGCCGAGCTCAGCAGTTTTGTAATCCCAGGGGAAGGTGTGGTGATAGTTGTGGAACCCTTCGCCGAGGGCGAACATCGCCACCGACATGTTCTCGGAAGGCTTGATGCTCTTGTCATAGGGCTTGTCTCCCCACTTGTGAGCAGCCGAGTTCACGAGCCACGTGACGTTGAGGATGAATGCGTAACGGAACATGGCCGCAACAAAGAATGCATTGGTCCAGGTTTCGCCCCAAAGGTACACTGGAATCATCGTGGGCATAAGGAAGCAAGCCAAGGGCATCAAGAGTAGATAGTACCTAGAAAAAATATCAATAGGTTAGTCAGATCGAGTTAGCTTAGCTTCATAGATCAGAAACAAAATCATCAAACTGCTGCAACCACAGTTGCAGGTGTAGGATTAATAATGGTCCTCCATACCGAAGTTCGGTCATGGCGGCCAATCTTAGCGGAGACTATTCATCTACGTCGGATATATTATAGTGCACAAGTGCACTCTCTCTTCCCTCACTCTCATAGTCCGATTGGACGGAAATCCGACACGACCGAAGAGAGAAGGCGCAGGATTAATAGCTTAACGTAGGTTTACTTCATTATCGATTCTTTATTTTGTTACAACCATATTTTTGGGGGACACAACTACCCACATAACTTGCAGCCTCAAAAATAAAATTAATATTTTATTTTTATCTCACTATACAGCGTAACTGGAACATTGCCACCCTGTATTTATTACCTACTTTATATAATAATACAGTCAAATCTGTAATTAATGAAAGTCGGAGTTTATTCAAGTTCTACCATAGAAATAAAAACTGTGATCTTGAACTGACATTTGATCATGTTCCACCACAGAAAACGTGATTTTTGAACTGAGACTCAAAAATACATGATTATGCGTGTGTAATGTCTTGTTTTACCACAAGCAGTTGGCAGCATCCAACTTGTTCTGCCTGAAGGCATTAATAAAATTGTCATAACTAAATAAAAGTTCTTGTTCTTTACTTACTTTTTCTGGAATCTGAGAACGGGATCTGAGAGTAAGTCGCTCATGTCGAGTCCTTTGCCCTTTTCTTTGAGGTCGGGATGTTTCCTGACGAGCAGCCAACCAATATGAGAGAAGAAGAACCCTCTGGTCGCGTTGTGAGGATCAGCATCGGTTTCAGAGTACTTGTGATGCATGCGGTGGTCGCGAGCCCAGTCCATAGCAGCATCCTAAAAGATAATAAATATGTATTATTTTTCTCAAATGTAACAGAGGATTACGTCATAACTGGTGTAAATAAAGTCAAAGCATTTATTTCAAATAGGCACTTAAAAGGCACTTTTGAACTTTAACATTTACATTTAAAAAAATAGAAATGATTCTAGTCGCCCCTTCCTAAATTTAGTTTCATATGGAGAAGAATGGACAAGAAACTCCACTGTTACTCTTTTAAAATGTTTTAACCCATTCTTGACCACTGTACCAATTTGGGAACACTTAATAAATGAGGGTAGGTAGAAAAAGTTTTGACAACTGTTGACATTATGTTAGTTTGTTGTGAAGTCGAAAGTGCGTTCGCTTGGTAATAGCATCGCAATAAACGAATTTGTTTAAAAATCTTACTTTTTGGATTCACTAAAGTTCGTTATCCGGAGGACAGTACAGGTAAGGGTACTTGATTTATTATTATTTATTACAGATGATGAATATCGTGAATATTGTTTATATTTTCATAAAATAAGTACCTTACCTAACATTCAAAGTTATTTTATTGCAGTTATTTTACATGTATATAAAAATATAGTGACATAAACATTGGTGTGCCAATTTGGGTACAACGGCTACAAGTGCACCAAAAATTACCATTTTATTTACAGAATCAATATGAGTTGCAAGCAATTTTTTAGTGGCACTAATGAATTCAGTGACTTAGAAGGTATCAGCACTATGGCAGAGGATAGAGACGATGGCTTGGGGTATGATATAGCCATCATTCCACCTGAGCCAAGCGTCGTGATTGACGAAGAAAGTGATGGTGATCTATCCTACCAAACGATATCCCAGGTAATATCGAGGTATTTGTTCGCAACGTGGGTATTCCTTCGGATTCCGAGGATACCAGCGATGATGAAGCTTTGTCTGCTAAAAGGTCACGATCTTTCTTTAGATTGACCGAGCAGTCCACTGTCTCTGGGTGCCGATTTGAGGTCAGCCTGTACGATTTGGTTACAAGAATCGGGTAGCAGCAAGCTCAAGCGGATACTTCTATAGTTCCAATATATATTTACATATATTGTGGAAAATCGACTACCTCTAGCTCTAGAGTTGTAAAAAATCTGCTCAACCAACAGGCCAGCAGAACCAGGTTACAAATCCTGCAAACCACCAGGTTGATGATTTTTTTGGCTGTGATCTACTGTGTGGTATACGCCAGTTGGATATCGTGCCACTGGAACTATCCGTGAAAATCGTACCAAAATGTCCGCTGTCGAATGCACAAGATGTTGAAGAAAGCAAGACCTGAATTTGATCACAGATTTGATAAAAATACCTTCTGTTTGTCCGCTGATAGTATTTGCCAAATGGCGACCAATCACGACTCGTATGAACCAATAGAGTCCATACAAAGGTGGTAGAGTGAAAAAAAAAGGATAAGGCCGATGTGAACATTCCTAATCTGTTCCAAAATCATAATAAAGGTATGGGCGGAGTGGATGAACTAGCTAGACCTATCCATATCTGTGTATAGAAATGGCATTACGGTAAAAAATGGTGGTGGGTCTTATTTACTTACATGGTCGATATGACAATGCAAATGCATGGCGATTGTACGTAATGGCTAAAGAAGAACCAATAGACTAATAAACTGTTCCGCCAAAGTGTCGCCAGACACTTCCTGAACTGTCATCCCAAAGACCTGATCGCCCTTCATCATCAAATATTGAAAGCTGTTTACAGTTGGATGGGGTTAATTACGTCTCTGAACAGCTTCCAAAACGAAGGAACGAACGTGTGATGTGCTGTGTGCCATATCAGAGGTCATTAGGGTTGCAAAAAGTGGAAGAAAACCCTGATTATTGAAAAATCGTGTTTCGCTCATTTTCACTCATAAGAGGCCATTGTGCCAATTTGGGTACACCCCTTAAAAATTAAGGTTTTTTTATTTGATGTTTTTTTTTGTCATGCTATTTACTCTTGTGGTTACTAACTTTCAGTAAATAAAAGAATTTTGAAAATCCGTTCAGTAGTTTTGATTTGGCCACTAATGGGTTAAGTACAATATTTAACATGCATTAATTATAATAATTATGTGTGAAAACGATGCACCCAGTATAAAATTACCTTAGGTATTATTAATTATTTAATATGTGATGATAATAATAAAATGCGTTCATGTACTAATTAATATATACAGTTGATATCCACCTATTTCACACATATAATACCTATATGTTTGGTTTCTCTTTTACTCTTACTCACTCACTCACACACACAAACACACATACGCACCCACACACTACTCACTAGTCTGTACCTGAATTTGGAATCTGAAATAATTATCAAACTAAGAAAAACAAGCCAAGCTCATCAGCAAGTGGCTTGACAGGACGGAAAATCATCCCTTCCCCTTCGGCGAACATATAGGCGTGATGTTATATAATGTTTACCACATAAGAATTTCGAAAAACTTTTCGTTTTATTCTTGTTATCAGAGTTCTGCTGAATTCATAAGGAAAAAGGATGCAAAAATATGTTAGTAACAATTCGTCAATGCATGACAAACAATAGTCACCTTGAAAGCCCATTTCTAGATCCCTTCTGCAAATGTATTACTTATGTAAGTAGTTAGTTCCCAAGGAACTTACAATTGCATTTGACATTTAACCCACAAAATGCAGAAAATAATAATAAAATTTTGTCAAAAACTTATGATTTAAGTAAGTAAAATCTTCTTTCATTGTGGCTATAACAATGAAATAAAAGTAGTTTTTACAGCAATAAAAACTCATGGTAATATACAATGTCATGTGACACCATATAAATGATTCGGTTATTTAGTACCTAGGTATTAACAATCTATCTATGCTGTAGTATGCATAGTACCTACACAACAAAATGTTCATAAGTCTCTGCATGCAAAAACACACTTACAAAACGAACACTAGAAAATTGCATATTAATTCTTGATATTATTTGCTGATATGTAGAAATATATTTTTCCAAGCTATCAGTATTAATAGTAACGGTAAAAAGGTTAATAAACTGCGGTACCTAAATAGTAAGGCAGCCATAAATTACTGCATAGTTATCATTAGGAGGTTCCTCTCTCAAGAACCCTAACCCGCTTGTATGTAAATGATATGTAAGTATACATATAAATGAAATCAAAATCAATATTTAGTATTTTACCTGGAAGGCAATGGTGTTAAAGATGATCAGGATCACTTTGAGCGGCCATTTAGCTTTGTAGGATTTGTGGGCCCACAAGCGATGTGCTCCAGCCGTGATACCCAGCCCAGAAATCACATACAAAATGTAGGCTGAAAACATACAACACTCATTAATAATGTTACCTATATATTTTGTAAATAAATACACTATTCAATGTAAATTTATGATCTAACTACTATAATCAGTTTACTGGTAAGTATATCAATTACAGAGGTTTATTTATAGTTTAGAGCTATATTTAGCAACGATACTCACCAAATACGTCTGTTTGCCATTTAGCAGAGAAGAGGAACAAATAGCCGCCATAAAGAGCTGCTAAGTGAAGATATGCGAACAGTAAGATGTTCCTCCACACATATTGTTTGGGCTTGTTGTCTGCTTTTTGCACTGGCGGGGTGGCGAGGGCCAGGTCCGGCGTGGCTGCGTCGCTCTCGAACAGAACTCCGTTCACATCCTCCACTATGTTTGGAGCCATCTTATCGACTTGTGTATACTGAAAACAAACGAACTAAATTAGTTATAAAACACTATAGTGCAATAAAAACGCTAAGATTGCTATTAAGCTTTTTGCTCCTACCGTTATCAGTTAACGATTATTATTGCGCGTTACGGACTTGGACTTATTTTAACTTTGCGGTTTTTTTAACTAACGTCTGACGTTTAGGGAATGAGAATGCACAGATAGGAAAGGTTAGTTTATCGATTGTCGAGAAACACCACAGTCGATAAACTGTTGCGCGTTTATCCAGATTGTATCTAGGTATTGCTTGAATGTGAAAATTGTCCTTGTATTTATGGTGACACCTAAAACAAACATTTTAACGACGTGATCAGTAGAGGGTAGGCATGATAGTGGGTAAGTCTCACACGAACTATGTAGAGATGCATGGGTATGTCCACTCAAGGCTAACCATGTTTTAGGATCAAATATAGGTACAGAATAGAAATTTTTAATCTCATCAGAATTACTGATCATGTTAGATAAATGAGGTAGATAGTTTAAAAAAGATTCGACGATATTTATGCCATAATGAATTCGCAGTAGGTAGACCTACCTAAAGCAGTAACTAAGTTAGGTCAGCGAATGTACAAACGTGCAAACTCCCTTGTTTTTAATATAAGTCCAGGTACTTACATAAATAATGTGTGGACCATGACTGTGGTCCGCCTTTAAGTGTAGATAAAAAGGCCATTTGCGTAGCCTTGTTCCCTAATAATTTGTGTCCTATCCTATCTACCAGAAGTTAGTTACCATAGCGGTAGCTTACCTACGAATGCCTACGATAGCCATGCATGGTCTTCGAAAATTTCCAAAAATTCTTTCAAATTAGAGTTGTGCGAATATGAGAAGGTGTTACATTGATGGCGAGTATAAGCCAAATAATGGTTGTTATTTTGAACAGTTCTGAAGTAGTTTCCGAATCGAGTCTTGCAAAAAAACCCCTAAGACGACCCACTGACCAAAACTAGAATGAGTAGTATATTAATCTATGCTAGAATGTACGTCGTAAGTAGGTAGGTAGAACTTACATATTTTTTGCACCATGCGGCAAAATTTGTTCGTAATTTTGCGTTTATTTAATCTAATCGATAGCTAAACAATGGTTTGTGCGGAAAACCGATTTCCTGTAAGCAAATACCCACTATTCATGCTCTACCAAAAGAAAAATGCTTGCGAT
The DNA here is from genome assembly GCA_947359405.1 of Antitype chi. Classification (NCBI taxonomy): domain Eukaryota; kingdom Metazoa; phylum Arthropoda; class Insecta; order Lepidoptera; family Noctuidae; genus Antitype; species Antitype chi. The sequence continues at coordinate 11,621,293 of OX375816.1, forward strand.
CCACATTCTAATTGAAAATTGGTACCTACCTACCTACTTGCTTAGCTTGTATTGAGTAAAACCTACCTACGTAGGTAATATATCATTGACGTAGGTGGGTAACTAAAAACTAGCATTGTTCAATCGAATTTAAATTCTATTAAAATAAATCAATTCAAAAAACGAAAAATTACCGACATGATGCTCTTTATAAAAAGAAAGTCCTTTTCGACCTTCAATTAGATGCACTAGAGTTAAATTTGCAGGTGAGTGAGACGCGGTGAAAGAGGGTTAACCTACTTCACTTGAGACTGCAAGATAACACCGTACTAACACTTCTGGCAATAGTAACAAAATAAAAAAATATCTAATATTATTTAGGGAAATAAAATTATAAAAACTTACCAATAAAAAAATGTTGGTATTCAGTCAATCCACAAAAATTTGCAAATTGCAATAATAATTACACTGTTAACTGAGTGATACACCAAGGAAGACTGGGAATACTTCTTTGTTGAGAGCGTTATAAAACTTATAAATATAGGCTATCTGAAAATGTTTAACCAAAATAACAATATTATTAGCAACAAACAGGCCGGCCGGTGCAATCAATAAGTTCACGTGTTGGACTGTGGACTTACTAGCATGGGCGCGCTCGTGGCGGTCGTTTCAGACTGAGTGAGTGGAGCGATATGGAAGGCGCAGCCAATGCGCGTGGATTGGACGGCGAGGTGGCGCGATGCCGACGACCACGTCACTGGCTCGTCACGTAGATGGCACGATGTACAGTTGTGATCAGGCGATATTTCGACGAACTTCGTAGAAGGCGGGAGTTCGAACTTTGGTAAGGCTATTATTTTATGCCTTGTAAAGTACCTACATAGATTACTTAGTTTAAAGTTCTAGAGGCCGACGTGGCCATTGCGCCACTAAACCAAATGTTGACAATATGACTGGTCGGCTTTAAATAGACTGATATTATTGCACCTTATCATGTAGGCTATCCTAGGTTGAGTCCTATAAGCCGCAAGGAGCCTACCTAACTATCTATAAGTAGAAATTATGGTACCGTACCTATAGCCCAAAGACAATAAATTAGTAAATTGTCAAGAATTTATTATTTAAGTTTGGTTGGAGTAGGTAAGGTACAGTCAACCGCACGTCAGTGGTAACTTGAATACGAAAACCGCCTTTACTTCTACGAAATAAAGACAACGTCAACGTCATGGACTTCGTTACAAAATAATGTTCATCAGAGTCCTAACTTTAGCTAACTAAGCTATTTTATTTTGCTGTAGGTAAAGTTCCTAATATTCAGAACATTGACAACTTACCTATGTTCAAATTCAGTTTTTGTATTATACAGGGTGATTGGAAGATGGGTGCAAAGCTTTAAGGTGAAGATAGTATAGACAATTTAGAACCATTTAAGCCATGGTTGTCTTAGACGAAGTCTTACCAATTTTTTTTATTTTTAATAAGGTTTAAAAGACGTATTGTACAATTTTTTTTATTTTTTCTGAGCTTTACTGTAAAAAAAATGTCTAATGACACAGAAGCCTAAAACATGTTTTGCTCGATTGCTTACACATTACTTTAATTAAATAAATAAAAAATGAATTCATTTATCGTTCAATTTGGCCATCATTATGCAGTTTACATTAAATTTTGAGAATTTCCGAAAAAAAACTTAAAAATTTGGTTAAAAATATTTGGTAAGACTTCGTCTAAGACAACCATGGCTTAAATGGTTCTAAATTGTCTGTACTATCTTCGCCTTAAAGCTTTGCACCCATCTTCCAATCACCCTGTATATTATGAATTTTATTTACCAGTCGGAATGAAGTTCAAATTAATGCAATAACTGGCTGGTTTAACCTTGGGCTACTAACGTTAGAACTGGTTTTTTAATGAGCCGGATGGATTTTGAACAATTTTTTTTATCTGGATACCGACCCCGATCTTCTTTCCTAATCTCGTCGTGTCATTAAGGTACACCTTGCTGCATTTTCCCGGGTAACCTACTTTCCATTTTGCAATTAGGTTTCGACATTTTCAATCTATCAGATGCTACAGTCATCATCTACCTACTTACCTAGCGTTTTTGGTTTTTCCAACTATGTGGGGGTCGGCTTCCAGTCTATCGGATGCCACCAGTATACCAGTATCTTAAATGGAACGACTACCTATCTGACCTCCTTCACCCAATTACTGGGTTACCCCGATGACGACGATACCCCGTGGTTAGACTGGTTAACAGTCTTTCGTCGTCGGGTCGTCGTCGTTGCGGGTCGTTGAGCTCCCTAAAATAGGGTTGAGCTACACGGTGACTACATAGATACATGCCGTCTGGACAGGTTAGCACAAAGCTGCAATAGCTCTTTCTTCAAAAGGGTAGGGCCTCAAAAGGCCCTACCAGACATTGCATTGTTAGATGCACGTAAAATTTCAAATAATAAAATGTTTGGACATGACCTCTGAGTTTGTTCCGGCTTTTCTTTTCAGGGAACAGTCAGCTAGGAAATGCCGGCGCAATCTACTTTAAAAAAATTGACCTACAAAATATTGACGTGTAAAGTGTCATTTATGATAATGGTGCCGATTCTGTTGGCACAAAATTCTCTAAACTCAAATGTTTATTCCTGTCAAACGACGATTTCCCATTCTGAAATTGACTAAAGTGACACAACTTAAATTTAATTTAGTTTGACAGCACTAAGATTGCACTGAATTATAAACTGATGGTAATTTTGCTATTCTGAGTTTGTTGTTTTTCACCAAAAATGTTGACTATATTAATTTTTCTAACTAAATCTGACTATAATTAGTCGCGATTAAAAAAGTGTGGAATAAAATTAGTGGTCATGGACTAAAATTCACACCAACACTTCGACTTCAGGTGCAAAAACAGTACTGATCTTTATTTTTCTTTTCGTTTGCATATTGTCTCGAAAATGGTGTGACCTATCGCAAAAATGATGATAATTTCGACCCCCTTTAATAAATGCGTAAGCCCCATAATCTCAACATGTAGGTACTTAATAATTTTTTTTATTTTCCATACAAAAAGTGAAAAATTCCGGATATAAAAAACGTCGAGGCTGCCCCCCTGCGCACGCTTCATTCATCTCTTAAAAAAAATAACTGCGTAGGGCACACAAGTACCACGTTGCGAAGACAAAAGAAAAAAAAATACCACCTGCAGGCTTGGCACGACAACCGTAGAGAAGAGTTTTGTCGACGGAAGACTAGACAAAAATGACGTTTCCGTGTAGACAGTTGTCAGTTTTTCACCGAGAAATGTAGACAAGCGATTTCTATTCGACAGTAGAGTAGAAATAGAAAGCTTCATGCTAAGCCTGCAGGAGTCGGGATTGTCAAATTCGATTTTAGTTGTATCAAAATTATTTAAGTTTACAGATTTTTTTTTGCAGAATAGCTTTAAGATTCTCATAGCCAAAAGTAAGGAATTTTAGTGATCGTTTAGTTAGTTTAGTTCGGTGTACAAGAGAATCGGCACCATTGTATACTTACGTATTTTGTTACTTCCGCGGCAGTTTTGCGATGACCGGGAGGAAAACCGGAGGGAATTTTCCATTACAAGTTTATTGATATACCTAAAGGATGATCCATTTTCTAGCAAAATGTGCTGCCACTTATTCAATCTAGGCTGACTCATGAGTTGATTTAGCTGAAAAAATCTGATATAAATTATACACCGAAACTCAACCACTACTGGACCTGCACCCTAATTGCGTAACGTACGATTAATCATAATCTGTTTCGTTTTGAAACAGATTGTTATACCATTGTTTCATATGTTCGAAAACTGTGTCTGCTCAACAACGTAAATAACGCAATGAATATTGTTATACTGTCAAAATGAAACAGATTATGATTAATCGTGTGTTACGCAATTAGGCCGCGGCCACAGCTGATATAAAATTCTAGCGTATACCTTCTAGGCCAAAATACAACTATGATTAAAACGCAGCGGTAAAAGCTGCAGACCTAAATTAATATTATGTCGCACATCAGTACCTGAGTAGGTAATGTAGGTATAGTATAAATATCTATGAGTTTCTAATTTTAACAAAGTACCTATCAGGTAGTCTAATTTTATTTTTTTTACTATTTCGCGTGACATGCATCCGTCATGGATTGGCTTGAGCAGCCCATATATGTGTGACTGCATGTAACATGTCTGTGATATAAGTCCACTGATTAGATTATCTGTCAAGGCTCTAACATTGATTTTATAGTCTTTGCGACTTCATAGTTACTAGGTAACCTCTCATCGAAAATTATTTCTTCTACCTTCTTCTCCGTCGGCGTTGTCAACTTATAATACTGGTGCCATATTTACGGTGTAGTATCATCAAAATAATACCTAACCAAGTAACCTTTGCTCATATAATCAGAGCCGTACCACGGGTTGTGCTGTACCCGAGTACAAAGATCGCAGATCAAAATTATTTCCTCTACCTACCTACTTCGCAGGTTATAAATTTATAATATTACACTAGTACCGTATTTACGCTGTTGTATCATCAAAATAATACCTAACCAATTTAGTTTGTGCTCAAATAATTAGAGCCGTACCACCGAGTCCAAAGATCGTAGACCTCATCTCATCATAGGTACGTGGAGCGAGGTAATCGGCTAGCCGCTAAACAAGTTGCTACGGGTGTGAGTTGTGTACCTCATAAGGCAAATAGTCGCCGAAGGCGCGTCATCTCTGCAATCAGCAGTGAGCGGCCAGTGAGTCGCGAGGTCTATTAATTTTGTCTGTGTTTATGATCGAGCGTTGTCTGATATTGGGGGCACCTCAGAATTTCTCACTAACTTGGGCACGAAATATTAGCAGCTAGCAGCGTACTGCTTACCTCCCAGCAGCTTATCGTCTAATATCAATAGTATCCTCAACCAGGCCCGTGACCAGGCGAAGAAGCTATCAACCTAAATTTTTTATAGATTGCTCGCAAAAAAAAACCTTTGACACCTACAGCTAGCATTCTAGCAGCGGCGAGATGTAAATTTTTCTAAGAGATAAGCCGAACAGAATTCTTTTTTAACTTACTGATTTATAAATAGAGAATATTTACTATCATTCTAAAACTAATAAAGAAATGTAAATAATTAAATACAATAAAATTGAACAGCTGAAAACCAGATGAAATGTGCGATATTCTTCCATCTCGTTCTCGCTGAAGCATTTTTCTATATCTGTCTCTGTTAAAACCCGTTGTACAGTGGCTTGCTCTCGTCCATATCTTGCGGTACCACGTGATCTAAAATGTCATCTTTACGGGATCGCTGTTGTATTAATTTTTAGTTCTCGATTATGACGTTTTGGCGCCGGGTTTCAATCAGATCAAATCAAAATATTTTATTTCACATAAACCTGTATGGGCACTTATGAAACGTCAGAAGCTAGGTGCACGGTTCCAATTTGTCGCTTCCTGTAGAGAAGAGCCGGCAAGAAACTCAGTTACTCTTTTAAAAATAATTGGCTTTTACAATTTTTTCAAATTACACTGATAATAGGTATGGGAGGACAGTGCAGGCCTGTCAATAAATACATAATACTTAAGAGGTAAAAGGGGGAGGGGGGGATTTAAAAGTTACCTTTATTTCAATTCATTTGAGGTTATATTTTCGTTTTGATTTTTGAAATGTCCTAATTGAGCCTTTTCATTTGATCCCGAACACATTCTTTTTAAAAACCATGTATGCATATTATGTCCTCTAGAGCGCCATATCTAAATAAATGTATTTCTTTTTTAATATAAATTCCGAGATTCAGAATAAATACCTATATATTATATGTATAATCTGAATCTCGGAAACGGCGCTAACGATTTTCATGAAATTTAATATTCAGGGGGTTTCGAGGGCGATAAATCGCTCGGTTATCCAGATATTTCATTTTTATGTGACGTCACATAGACTATAACCAGCGGACGATAAAGACGCTTGAAACGATATATTTTTTTTTATGATTATGTTGTTTTATGATGAGTAGTTTATAAATTACTAGCTTTTTCCAGCGGCTTCGCCCGCGTGGAGGCCGAAAATTATCCCTAAGTCTCCTATGTATTAAACCGGGTTATAAACTATCTGTGTGCCAAATTTCATCCAAATCCGGTCAGCCGTTTTAACGTGATTAAGTAACAAAAATCCAAACTTTCACATTTATTATATTAGTAGGAGAGAACAGATGCCCACATAGTCCACATACATACATACCGGTCAAAATCATAACCCTCCTTTTTGCTTCACCGTAGTCGGGTAAAAGTGAACCGTTTTGTGAGATCAGTGTCGAAAGCTTAGGTGGGCATTCTACTTTTTCACTTTATTTTTTATAAAAAATTAAACTCAGAATAATTAATTATGTATAAAATATATATTTCATAAATTATTCAAAGGGCTCTTACAGACGAGCGGTACGCAGTTATCCCTACCGTCAGCAAAGTGGCGCTCGTCTGAACGAGAGCTCATTCAACTAGAATAAACGTCCACACATCGGGGTAATAATTCAAGATAATATAATATTTAATGTCATACTAAAATTAATTATCATCACCAATACTAATTAATAAAAAATGGCTTTCTAAACATTATTAACGTAATATTTTTTTTTTGATAATCTAAACATAAAAGTAATATTAAAAGAAGTAATTGTGATCACACCTAATAATTACTATTAAGTACTCTACGCATTTTATCGTGCTAGGAAACCATCCATCATGAAGATTTGAACATATAAGGGGGAAGCTCCAGGGTATTATACCTCGCAAAATTCAAATTTACTAACGTTAATTTGCAATTTGCAGGCTTTGTCAGGCTGTATGTTGAACAAAATATGATTCACAACCGTAACACGTTTGTATTATAATCTCTGTCATCATCTCCCTGACCTACGGATTCCAGTCTAACCGAATGCAGCTGAATATAATAATAATAAATCATAAAAATGTTTATTTGCACCTTCAAAATTAACATAAAGAAACAGGTTTACAATAAAATAGGCTGAAAGGTTGCTGCTAATAGCTAAGCTAAGATAACTTAATATCTTGTAATATAGGTATCAGCGCCCACTCTCATTTGCATTCACATAATATTAAATGTACATTGGAGCCAGAAAGCTTAATATTATACTTTTATTTTATACTTATAGTTTTATAATTTGAATTCTCGTTTTACATTTTGTCAAAAAAAAGGAGCATTCTAGGCACAAAACAAACCAGGTAAGCGAAAAAGTTTTTTCTTTTTAATAATTTGAAATAGTAAAAAAAAAATTACTATGCAAGAGGAAATAAAAAAAATAATTGAGGTAAGCAAATAACACTCATAAATAAGGCATTATTAATTTAAGCGCAAGAAAAGAATTTAGGTATGATTGTGTGAGTACCAGTATTTTACATGGAGCGACTGCCAATCTGACCACCACAACCCAGTGACTGGGTAATACGATACCCCTAAGACTAGTTGTCAGACTTTCTGGTTTCTGACGACCCGCTACAACTGCCAAAGATCTACGAATGACAGCCAGGACCAACGGCTTAACGTGCTTTCCGAGGCACAGAGGAGTCTTGGTACGTAAAGATGGTCACCCATCTACGGACCAACCCCGGCAAGCGTAGCTTAACCTGATCGACTCGTACGGCTGTAAACCCATTGAATGTTTTTTTCATGAAATAGTCATACCCTGGCGCTTCCACTTAATGGATAATGCGTAAAGGTTTTACCTTATTCGGTAAATATTATTCGTTCAGGTAGTTAATGTCATTTGTATCATCATAATCTTGAGAGAGTAGAATTTCGGGCCACTTCGCGGTGGCCGGCGGCAGTAGCGATGACGGACACAGCAATAGCTCCTGTATAGAGCCTAGCGTGTAGTTGCCGAGGCAGTTCAGAACCCATTCGTAGTTAACTGGCACGACACTCTGCTCCATTGCGAGGTCTGAAACAAATCAAATATTTAACAAAACAATATCTACTAATCCTTTATTGCTAGGCTAAATGGCTTCTTCCTAGTTCCGTTCAGTAGTGTTTGCGAGAAAGAGCAACAAACATCCATACATACAAACTTCCGCGTTTATAATAGTAAGGATAAACGCGAAAAATTGTATATTTTGATGTATGGATGTTTGTTACTCTTAGACGCAAAAACTGATTTGGATGAAATTTGGCACACTGATAGATAGATTATAACCTAGATTAACACATAGTATACTTTTTAACCCGGTAGTACGTTCCCTCGGGATAATTTCCGACTTCTAAACGGGCGAAGCCGCGAGCGGAAGCTAGTAAAATATAACTTTGTCTTAAAGTGTGGGAAATTGATTGATTATTAATTTATGCAGTTCCCCTGCATAAAAAATCGGAACCTGTCTATTTAATTAAATGTAGCATATTCAACCTATAATGTTCCCACTACTGGGACACGGGGCTCCTGTCTTCGAGAGGGAGTGGGCTGTAATCTACCAGGCGGGCCCAGTGCGGGTTGGTAGATGTCGCATGTCTTCGAATTTTTGTTTCCTCACGATGTTTTTCGTCACCGTTTTGAGAGCAGTGGTGACAAAATTATTTACACGTAAAGCGCCTGCCTGGGTTTGGACCCACGACCTACAACTCGTAATTCGGGGACTTTAGTACTGGGCCACCACATTTAATGTAGGTAATCCTAATTTGCATTATGCAAATGAAGTCATCAAGGCCGCCCCAGAAATTCTTTGTTTACAATACAAATTTTAGATGTTTAGTGACGTCATTAAACATACAAGCCGTACAAAAACCATCGAGACGAGGAACAAAACAAACTCTAGGTTTATTAGTTCCGATGCAAAGCTGGAATTGATTTTGCGGTACCTACTCGTACAGAAGTTTCGTTATGTTAATATGTAGTTACATACATTGTTTTTATTCTACTTTTTAAACGTGCACGCATTTGGCACCAGCGTACTGTGTTATTTATGTGCTACTAATATAGCTCGAACTGTGGTTTATATTTAGGTTATAACATAGTATAGGTTGACAGGGTTCCACAAAAAGTTAATGACTAGTTTTTCAAATTAAAAGTATACATTATTGCACGACATTATAATCAACGTACTAGTTTCATTGGACGAAATGATGTCGTTTCCAAAATCCTAAGTAAGTCGTAAACAACAGTCATATTTTTATACGAGTCATTTTCCTAAATGGTGCAGAGTTTTTTTTTGTTGATAAAAGTGAGGGGAAGTGTAGAATAGATTGCTAAATGTGCAAGCTCAGTAAATACAGGCGTTTGGTTGGATTGCTTTTCTTAAACAATGCGTTACTATTACTTACACATTTTATTGAAATGGAATTCAAAGTGGAAATAATTCCGATAGGTACCATGTAAAGTAAGCAAGTATAAGGTCAGTGGGGCGAAGACCGGCATACTTCATTAAAAATTTTATTCATTGGCCAAAAATGGCCATCTCTATAATATTTTAGCCAAGTTGGATTATATTGGGTGATCAAACATTTAGTTGACTATTAATAGAAATTGTTGGATTTACTTATACGTTATTAGTTTATAAATTAGACACTAGTTTTGAAAAAATGGCGAAATAGACGGATTTCACTGCCATGTCGGATAAAACCGTCTAATGGGAAAAAAACCTAGAAGTCTACGGTTTACACGAATAAAGACATTGTGTACGAGTGTGTCTTTCAACAACAGTTCAATGTGTGCTGTCGATATTTCTATTAGAGGTTCCAATCGGCATATATTGCAAAAAGAAGCGTTTGTCGGGTAAGTTCGGCATACTTCGCGATTCAGGGGTAAAAAACAATTTCATCACTTTAAAAAAAAAATCATTTGTTGGTAAATCAACTTTTATTTAAGTAATATAATAGTATTTTCAGGTAGAAATGTAGAAAATTTAAATAACGAAAGTTTATATAATTAACAGCTTGAGGCTTTTTCATGGATAAACCATGACGCTCTTTAAAAGCCAAGAACCAATCTTTTCCGGGTATATGGTACGGGTTTTTAAACGGTGTAATCAGGTCCCTTCCCAATAATACCAAATACATAATATATTACAATAATAATTCCGTCCGTCTACCTTCACTTATGAGCTGAACCAGATAGATATTAACTTTTAATTTGCAGCTCTTTTGCGTAGCCCTATCGCTTACTGCCGCATTTAAAAAAATGTCGATCACTAGAGCAAGTAATATGGCTAGCACAAAATAATAATTTGTGTATAATAATCAATTACTGTACCTAATTACTTTTAAACAGTTACTTTTAAACGGTCAAATATCGTAGAATGTAGAAATCTTATACAAAACGAATCAGTTATTAGATCATTAGAAAATTTGTTTAGGCGTAAAAGGTTTATGATATCTGGAATCTGCGAAGACCGGCGTATGCCGATCTTCGCCTGCAAGAACTAGACGGACTTCACCACTATTGCACTTTGAGGTTACGTTTTTTTAAGCAGATGTAATTTCGTGAAAAATGTGTTTTATGCAATTCTAATAATAGGTCTTTACCTATGAAATTGCCGTTTTGTATGAAAAAATTTAAACGAATTTTTTTCATGTATTTTTTATTTGTATTAATCGAAGTAATCACCCATGCAATCAATGCATCTCTGCCATCGCAGTGGCAGTTTATTGATGCCCTTCTTAAAGAAATCAGCTGGACGGGAGGCAACAAATTCTTCAAAGGCATTTTGTACTGCCTCTCGGGTATTGAATTTTTTTCCCGCCAAGAAGTTATCCAAATTCTGGAAAAAGTAGTAGTCTGTAGGCGCAAGGTCTGGTGAGTAGGGCGGATGACGGAGAGCTTCCAACCCCAGTTCTTGCAACTTGGAGACCGTCTGCTGTGCAGTATGAGGTCGCGCGTTGTCGTGCAGGAGCAGCGGAGACGAGCGATTGACCAATGCTGGTTGGAGATGTGCCAGCTTCTCCATCATTGTGTTCAGTTCTTCACAGTACACATCTGCAGTAATGCTCACCCCGTTTGGTAAGAAGCTGTGATGAATCACACCGGCGCTAGACCACCAAACAGTGACCATCACTTTTCTAGGGGTAAGTTTTCGTTTAGGGCATTGTTTAGGTGCTGAACCAGGATCCAACCAACTTGCTGAGCGCTTGCGGTTATCAAACAGAATCCATTTTTCATCGCAGGTAACAATGCGGTTCAAAATTCCTTCATTTGTGTGTCTGTTGAGCAGTGCAAGGCACGTCTCGACGCGTACTTCGCGCTGACGATCATTGAGTTCGTGGGGCACCCATTTGTCAAGCTTTTTTACCTTGCCAATTTGACGCAAATGGACCAATATTGTTTTGACGCTAACGTCGAAAGCTGCTGCTAATTCAGCCGTAGATTGTGTATCATCAGCTTCCACAATCGCCTTTAATTCGTCATTTTCGACCAAAGTCTTCGGACGACCGCGAGGTTCATTTTTCAGGTCGAAATTTCCAGAACGGAAGCGAGCAAACCAATAACAGGTGGTGCGTTGGTTTGTAGTGTTAGCTCCGTAAACGTCGTTGATGTTGCGTGCCGCTTGTGCCGCGTTGCTGCCACGACGGTACTCATATTCCATAATTACTCGAATTTTTAACGTATCCATGATGACGAAAAAGATTGAAATGCGATGAAAATGTAACACTAATCAATAAACAAATGACTACTTTTGGAAAAAAAAATCCATGTTTTTAAAATAAAATTAATTTGAAATTAGAATTCTTACCCAAACAAAAATTATTTTGATTTGAAATGGCCAGTACTGCAAAACGGCAATTTCATAGGTAAAGACCTAATATAATAATTAGCTAAAGATATTAATCATTCATGAACTTATCTACACAAATCCTTAGAAAACTCTTAAAATTCGACTTAAGAAGATTTTTTCGACAGCGTGTACTGGGGGCCGATTCTACTAATTTGCAACGTTACACGTTAAACTGTGTTTCCACAACAGTTCGATTTCGATCGCCGTTCGATAGTTACATAAAAAGTCATTCTACTATTTTATAAGCAAAATGGAAACTAAACTTAAAACGAATTGCAACTGAACTGTAGCGGGAACACAGCGGGTAACCCGCGTTACCAACATGCCAAAATAATATGTTTTATTAATACCAAAAAGAAAAAAGTTGAATCTAAAAATGTTACTAAACACGAATATGTGGCACTAAAAGTATTTTCTATAATTAAAAGACATAATGATCATAATTTTATCATTAACTTTGTCCTATAGTAAACGTCACGCTCATGTTCGATTGAACAGTGGAAGTGCAATGCAACAAAATTACTATAGGAACCGTTGTCGCCAAACTCTCACAAATAAACCGATAATCATATAATGCACTACAAATAAACAATTCGTTTGATTTGTCGTTTTACTTTCAGTCAAAACTAGCATAAGCTACAGATTCTACGTCTGGAAATAAACCTTCATGCTCTATAGATAGCATATATTTTGCTTTAGCTCAGAAAGTATTTACAACGTTTTGTAATCTAAAGTCAAACTAGATTCGATTGCCGAGTAAATTCCGCTACTCGACCATAGATGGCAGCATTCTCAGTGGTCGCAATTTTAAATTTAATTGTGATAACCATAAAGTTGACATTCGCGTCATAGGTCGATATCTAGTGCTACTCGACCAAGGTCACACCAGTGCAGAATACGTTGAATTTTGAATTACATTATCGATACACACACGTACATTACATTATCACCAGTGATAGGAATAGGTAGTGCCTATTAGCCTAAACTTCGAAGAACAGAGACAAGAAACGGAGACTTCCTTAGGACTAAATTATTTCCGGCACATCTGTCTCGAAATTTCGAGACAACACTTAAATACATTAAAAAAAATGTGTTATTTGGAATAAGTAATTCGTCTATATTTATCTAAAGTTTGTCTATAAATGTGATAGTTTGTATGGATGTCCATTACTCAATTCCACTGAAAATGCTGATTTTGGTAGTGATATAGATTAAGGTGTGGAATAGCACATATGCTACTTCCTATTAAAAAAAAGTATAGTTCCCATGGGATACAAAAACAATAGAAAAAAAAAATCAGAAAATTTTATGGTTGTAACGACTGTGTATGTTATTATTTTATTATGATATATCTAGTCGCAAACTTTAGGTAAATATAGACGAATTACTTATTCCAAATAACATTTTTTTTTAATGTATTTATGTGTTGTCTCGAAATTTCGGGACAGATGTCTCGGAAAAAATTTAGTCCTAAGGAAGTCTCCGTTTCTTGTCTCTGTTCTTCGAAGTTTAGGCAAATAGGCACTACCTATTCCTATCACTGATTATCACATTATTAAATTATCTTTATCTTGTTGGGAGTTCAGTAATAAAGCTGTAGGAAGAAAGACGTAGTATTATTTGAAGATAAAATAATTAAAACAATTACGTTCTTATGTAAAAGTTTGATTACATTAAATTTACTATAAAGCATCTATGCAACCTAATACACTTCTTCAAATAAATTTCGTGTATGAATGTTAAGCAACCTATATTTGTATTGCGTTTTGTAATAAATATTAAATGACTAATTTTTGTTTATCGATATCCATCGATAAGCCCAACATCCAACCCGACTACATCACTAATTGTGTAGCGAAGTACTTTTCAGAACGAACGGGTGTGCGTTTTTGGGGGGACTGGCTTATGTATTTTGACGTTCGAAAAGTGCTGATTCTCAGCCTAATTTGAATAAATGACTTTTAATTTTGATTCTGAAATAGTGAACACAATCAATCCAGAATAAACTTTATTTGAATCATTTAAGGTTGATTTTAACTAGACGTTAAATTAAATTATAAGTAAATTGAAATTAACTAAGATTTTATTTGAAAACAAAAAAAACCATACTCATTGATGATACGAAACACCTCCATTTCTAAGATTTATTCTCCTACTATCATTTTTGCGCTCCAAAATGGAACAATACGGCATAGCAACGGAAAAATAAATTTGTCGCGAGACTAGCAACTCGACGCGATGTTAGAACACGACTGGGACCAAGAGTAAGTGTAACAACGCTTATTTGTGGCACGCGTGCCACGCCTATTTTGCACTTCCACTGTTTTTTCTGTTCCGTGTGTACGATTGTTTCAATTTTTTTGTGAAGAGCAACTTTGTTCGCAAAATAATGAGGTGAATGTCGCAAATGTGACCTAGGTTTCATCTCTGAGTAGGGCAGTCTTATAAGCTGCAGGGTAATTTCGTAACACACTAACAGTAGTACCTAATGGCGTTAATTTTGACAGTTCAAAAACATTCATTTACACACACACATCCATTCATTGAGTTCATTTTGAACTTGAGTATACCAGCACCCTAATTGTGTAACAAACGATCAATCATAATCTGTTTCATTTTGACAGTTCAACAATATTCATTGCGTTATTTTTACGTTGTTGAGCAGACACATTTTTCCAACATGTGAAGCAATGAATTAGCAATCTGTTTGAAATTATGATTTATCGTGCGTTACGCAATTAGGGTGCAGGCAATTATTTCGAAAATGGTTCACATTTTGATTGATAGTTTATTACGCAATTGAGGTGCGGGTTTTTCCACCAGAAAAACTCAGAAATAGTCCGGTTTCGAGTCTGGATTTGTGATCGTTTAGTGGCAAATCACTATTCCCACTACTATGGGACTTACCTATAACCTGACCAGAACCTTAAAAAAACAATGCTTGCGCTAGATCTTAGTTTCCGATCTAGGCTAATTTTCTTAACTATTAGGGCAATATAACGCCTCATTGGATCACGTCATCTAATCTCATGTACACGTCATAGAATTACGTTTCTAAACTTGACCTGACCCACTTGATTTCCTTCCATCTCGCTAAGATCACAACAAGTAAATCACTAAACAAACAAAATGCTGAACGATCGTAGTTGTTGTTTAGGTTATTTTTGTGCAGATAACAACACTTCGAGGGTTTCATGAGTAAGGATTAGTAATTGAGTACCTACTTACTATACAAACCGATAAATTGGGGAATAGCAGTTGGACATCTGTACCTATAGATTGGCGTTGTGATTGCCGGCGATAAGGACCACTCCCGAATTGCCGACAATAAATTCAAGTTCTTTTTTTTTTTAAACGTTGCCCCACACAATAGGAATTTCTCCTATATTGTGGAGCGTTTACAAACATTTCAACTCACATACACAAACAGCCAGACCCGGAATAATTACATGCAGGTCATACAATTATTTTTGTTCCGTGCGGGAATCGAACCCGCGACACGCAGCGCAGCAGTCAATCGCTTACCCACTGCGCCAACCGTGCCTTCAAGTTAAAAATGGCCTAATCCCTATGCCATCTTTCGAAACTCTTATTAATATCCACCTAAAGTAGAATATCAGTACTTGCCTTACACTGCGACATTCGTCGTAATCATAGACTTTTGCACACCTCACATAGACCGAGAGCAGATTCTCGTATTTACTTTCTATTTTTTGGTGTAGATAATTGTTTTTTTTATGCAAATCAAAATATATAGGTACCATACTTAGGATGAAAATGTTATAAACCACATGGATGAAAGCTTTCGCGCTGGGTTTGAAGGGATTTTTTCCGTCGAGATTTCCTGGCTATTCTTGTTACATAGCTACTTATAGGGCCATGTACCAGTTAGGTATTACTTGTAATTATGTACTGATTAAACTATCCTTACATGTAAAGCGATCCTCTTGCGTGCGTTCCGGTTCGGCCAGCACCAGTGCGGGTTGGAAGGAGTCCTCAGATATTCTGACAAGTTTAGGATCTGCTGCTACGCGACCGCCAGCGGTCAATAGCATGTTCTAAAACAAAACCAGAAAAATAATTTCTATAAAATTTGCGTGTAGTAGGTATCAAATTATTTGCTTTTTAGAGCACTTATGAGTGTTAAAGAAAATAGTTTTACGAATAATGGATTGGATTTTTATGTAAGCAAATGTTTTCAAATGGCACTAGCCAATAATACATAAATAAGATACGGAACATAAACACAATACTTGTTTACCTACTTCCGATATCGTGCAAAAGTCACGTGTTTAACAATAAAATATGGCAGCATGTTTTATTATTAGAAGATAGGATAATTCCAGCTGATATCAAAATTATTACTATGATAGGTAATATGACTTATAAGGTCATGACTCATGTTATCCAACCCTATAATTATTTGTGACAGGTTAAATATCGTAACTATCCAGGCCAGCATGATGCAAGCGTGATCAAAACCACGCTGGAACCAGCTGATATTTAATAATGTGATAATTAACGTTCATTCTCACGTTTACATTGTAAAGGACACTGAACAGTACATTTCCCGTGAACAATGCTATGTTAAAAACTGACCCTCGCATGATCTTATGCGAATACAATGGCGTACTTATGGGTGCAACCACACTACCAGCTATATTTACGAGTCCGTGACAATCGACTCAAATACCAATCCATGTCTAAAACAAAGGACACTCGATGTTTGTTCGAGAGTTCAGCATAGCTATTCACAATCGTTCGAAACGCTTCCATACCGAAACGAACATCAATTTATTAATGTTAGCATAGGAGTCCTTTTCACTGTTCACAAATCCAAAACCCGAAAATGTTAAAATCAAGTATACGACCGCTATTCTTCCGACAGCTGCCTGCTGTCGGAGGCAAAGCAAATCAGGTTTTCGAAATGTGTATTTTTTCACGATAGCCTGTCAAATGCTTGTGAAAAGAATGCAGGTTCCCGGGAGCTGTTTAACTGCATTATTAGTCCGGCTCATTATACTTGGCGCAATAAAACTGCCACTTTGGGTCCCAAGAGGCAGCAGTGGAATAATCAATGAAGCCCGAAAGCAGCACCCTAATTGCGTAACACACGATCAATCGTAATCTGTTTCATTTTGACAGTGCAACAATATTCATGTTGAGCAAACACATTTTTCCAATAGATTAGCAATCTGTTTCAAAATCATTAAGATTATGATTGAACGTGCGTTACGCAATTAGGGTGCTGGTCTCGTCACAAAGTTTTAGTTATTCTTAGATGTCACATATTTGTGCTGCAAATCGTATACAGGGTGTAAGAGAAACGCTTCCGAAAACGAAAACAGGTGATAGAGCTAGTGACTCTCGATACGATGCCATCAAAAAATCCAGTTTTATGTTTTTTAAATTTTTACCTAATTTTTAAAGCATTTTTTGTGCACTATGCTGTGAGAACAGTTAAATGAACCATTATTTGAGATTAAACACATTTAAAAATATATTTTTCTTTACAACTCTAGTAAGCAATGTATTCCAAAATAAAAATCAGCTGACGCATAACCGCGCTTGCCGAGAGCCGCGCGGCCGGCGACCCCAAGTTTACGCAGCGACTTTAGGCACAGAGTAAACGGTTTAGGCATCCTTTGGAAAGCGCAGCCAAAATAAAATAAGTAGAAATATTACAAGCGTCGATACGTTTTAAATTGATGGACGTGTCTTGCATTTAATAATAACAGTTTTGTATGTAAGTCGATGATCGATAGTGAATGAAATAAAGTAAAATATCGCCGACTTTAGCTATGATTGACTAAAAAAAAATTATCGCGTGTAGTTTCAAGCAACTAGCGCGCGTGAATCAATTCAATTTTATGATTTGCGCGCTCGTTTATTGGAATAACTGTATCCTTCATTTAGTAAGTACACCCAAAAAATTTAAAGAGGATAATTTTCTTCTAAGAAACCCGTTAAATCTTATTTAAAAGTTAAAAAATTAAAACTGTTTTTTTTTTAAGTATAAGTACAATTTCCTAACACTTTTAACATTTGAACTGGGGGCCGATTCTACTAATTTGCAACGTTACACGTTAAACTGTGTTTCCACAACAGTTCGATTTCGATCGCCGTTCGATAGTTACATAAAAAGTCATTCTACTATTTTATAAGCAAAATGGAAACTAAACTTAAAACGAATTGCAACTGAACTGTAGCGGGAACACAGCGGGTAACCCGCGTTACCAACATGCCAAAATAATATGTTTTATTAATACCAAAAAGAAAAAAGTTGAATCTAAAAATGTTACTAAACACGAATATGTGGCACTAAAAGTATTTTCTATAATTAAAAGACATAATGATCATAATTTTATCATTAACTTTGTCCTATAGTAAACGTCACGCTCATGTTCGATTTTGTTAGTAGAATAGGTTTTGACATTGTTTCAATCGATCGTTGGCGTAACTAAAACGTAACCGCAGCTGTGTCGCAGCTGGACCGTTGTTCATTTTAGTAGAATGCGAAAACGCTTAAAAGTGGTGATTCGGTTGCGGTTCTATTGCGTTTTTTTAACAAATTTGTTAGTAGAATCGGCCCCCTGATCTTTGAACATTAAAAGACACGCCGCGTCCACGTCCGCGCCTTTGTCGGCACCGCACGCATGTTTGATGTTGTTAGTACTCCAGTTAATTCTTTTCAGACTCAGTACGTGAGCAAACGTGCGCGTGCGTTACGTTTAATCTATCGATAGCTATTGAACCGTATTTAGTGCTGTTTTATTGTTTTTTTGTTGTGTTAAGCAATGCCTGACGCATACGTGTAAAGTGCTCGTGGATACAGCAACATGTTGATGTGTTTAAGAGAAGCCCGTAGCGATACTTTTCTTGCGTTGAGGATTTAGCGACACAGATTTCCGAACCTCCGGCATCCGTCTGATTCTCGTATGATAACGGCAGCTTTTCAGCGAGTTTTAGAAAATCGGCCGATTGCTCCGATGGCGGCAGGTGGTGGACAACAAGTGAATGTATGTTGGCATGCAACAGAGGAACGTATTTTAAAAGTGATTCGCCAAAATCCTCGCCTGGGCACACTGAAGTGCGGTGAAATTATTGGGGCGCCGCCGCCGGCGCCGGTGCCGGGGCGAACCGACAGTCTCTCACTGGACAGTTCACAAAGTCTTGCGCTGGAACAGAATTCGGCCCTACAAAATACACAAAGTACAAGCTTTACTACCTAACGATCACGTTCGTCGTCGTGCGTACTTTCGTTGGCTGCTAGATTAACAACAGCGTGCGCCTGGCTTCATTGAGCACATTATCTGGACGGACGAGTCCACATTCACTAGAAACGGGATGTGGAACAGGAGGAGTGTATGGTCAAACGGGACCCCGTCCGCCACTCAAGAAACCGACCATCAGACTCGACGGTCCGTCAACCCATACGTTGACGGACCGTCGAGTGGTGACCTGGTGTTTTTAATGGCCGCAAAGGAGTTAGACAGGTACAATAAAATGCCTCTGTCAGCTTTAATGTTTAACAGTGGGCTACGAATGCGATTAAAATTCATAATTTTGTAAAGTGGTGTAGGGGTATTTTGAAAGTGGCGTTTGTAAATTCCATATAAATCCCGGGACTCGGCCGTACGGAGCGCTCGGCGCGTGCGACGCGTGGATACGCGCCGTGCGTGTCAGTGACCTCATATTTTGTATGGTATCCATTACGTGGTAATAAAATATGAAGTCTTGAAGGTAACCAATTTAAGGCGAAAGGTTATTGGTATCCGTTTGCATTTAGGTTGTATAACCTACGTTCTGGCTTCGGAAATGTTCCCCTTACATCCTGTATAATGCATTCCACAAATGAGCACATAATTATACTTGCTGTCATCGTGACGACAGATATTAATGGATGAATCATGAAATCAGATATTATTGCTGACCTGTCCATAGTAACATATAATTATGCTCGTTACATGAAAAAAAAAAATCGCCGAATGCATAACTTCCTCCTTCTATTAAAGTCAAAAACATAAACTTACCTTTAAAGTTTCGGCGTCGAGTACGCTAAAAGGCGGCATACAGTAAAACGTGATGCCTTCAAAAAGCTTTTGTTTCGCGATCCTAGAGCGCCTGGGTCCCGGTTCACCTGTGCTATCTAAAGCTTCGTACGGTTCCTTCAAGAACAAAACAAAAGAGATTATGGTATTGCCCTTCTTGCCTTTAACAACCTGTCTAGTGATTAGTTTCCGGCAAAATTCAAATTTCAACGCACGATGTTAGAATTAGTGATGTACCGACTTGTCGGGAAATCCGACTAGTCGGCCCATTTTTGACTTGTACTAATATGCTTAAAAATTTAAAAGACGGTGATTGTAATGAAATTGAAATCTTTACTGTTATCATTTTTTGATATAAAATCTGGGGGTACCGTAGTGCCCCCGCCAAGATGAGCCAAGCGGAGTGCAAGGGCACTACCTACCTTTTTGGAATATACCAGATAGACAAAATTCTTCTGATATTTTGTCAATCGGACTTATTAAACATTTATGGTCTTGTTCATAAAAAGTTATTGAACATCTAAACAGTTGCTAATGTCTGGCTTTCAAAGAGAAACCAGACTTTAGCAACTGTTAAACCCGATAAAGTTTTAATTGCATAGCTCTTATACGTTAATTTTATTGATATCTAAAAAACCCTGATATCATCACTGACTCACTGATGATCATCAAAATTCTTAGGGTACTTCCTAATGCCCTAGAAAGCTAAAAAATTGGTATGTAAGCTAGTATTATTACCTATTAGTACACAAACAACAAAAAAAAAAACGAAAACTTGGAACTTTGATCCCCCTACCCCTTAAACTAGGGGATGGAAGTTTGTATGAGAGACTTCCGGAATTTTGACGCTAGAGGTCTAAAAATTGATATAGGGACTCCTTATTATTATAAATAGTAAAAAAAAAATAATAATAAAATAATAATGTAGGTAACCTTTTATAAACAACAAAAAAAAATTAACAAAAATATATTTTAATTTTTTTTAGGTGGTAAAACGTAAAAAGGATCTTGAAGTGAAATCCCACCAAAAACATTTTCATGTAAAATGTTGCCAAGACGACACCATAATTATGACGCGCACTGTCCAAAGTTATCAGATTTCATGTGGAGCCAAGCTTCTAACTCTACACATCCTAACTCTACAAGGCCTAACTTCACAAACTCAACACTTTAGTCAAAATATGTAGCTTGGCCGTTTCGTTACTAGAAGAACTATTGTTTAACAGAAAAGTAATGAATAGTGGATCAATTTTTCACCTTACGCCCATGTGAATGTAGCGAAATGGCCAAGCCGCATATTTTGACTAAGGTGTAGAGTTTGTCAAGTTAGGCCTTGTAGAGTTAGGACGTGTAGAGTTAGAAGCTTAGCTCATGAGATTAGACATGAGATCTGATAAATTTTTGACAGTGCGAGTCATATGGTCTCATCTTGGCAACATTTTACATGAAAATGTTTTTGGTGGGTCAGTTTTACAGTTTACTCTCAGTGCAACCTAAAATAAAATAATTAATACTTCTAAAGTGGGTGATCTACGTACGAGCCAATACTGCGGTTTTAAAGAACGTCTGTTTTACTCGTGGCTCGTTGGTGCTGATCGACTAGCGAGTGAAACAGTCGTATCGTAGTCGAATTGAGGTTACCATGTCTTGTTCGGAGTCTGAAGCATTGTGTTATCTTGATATTATAGCATACCACGATATAAAAAAAAGCGAAAATGCCCGAGAGTTTGGGTTAAAAGTTAGATTGAGAAAAGGCAAGCGTTATCGCATACACATTTAATTCGAGAATTGTCAGCAGAACCACTCGCTTACAGAAATTATCTGAGAATGTCCGAAGAATTCTACAACAAATTATTGTCTTTAGTAACACCTATGATACAAAAGCAAAACACTACAATGCGATAAGCTATTTCTCCTCATGAACGTTTGACTGCTACAATGAGATACCTAGTAGAAGGTAAAACCCATACCAGTCTGCAGTATTCTACCTTAATATTTAGGCAAACTTTGGGAAGAATTATTCCAGAGACATGCAGAGCTAACTTTGGCTGATACAAATCTTCAACCCCGGAGCCGGTTCTGATGCTTGCAATAACTTTGTTTCGTTCTTTCCGGTGGGAAGCTCGCAAAGACTGTCTTTTTTCTTAACATCGATCGGCTACATCAGAGTTTGGTTCATATTTTTTTGCAATTTCCACGAGTTTAGGTATTATACGCTGCAAGCCGATTTCCCTTGTTTTTTATACTCGCTTGATTTAGTTCGCACTAAATAGGGACATTCTCGGAAGCCATTTATGAGTTCTATTATGAATTCGTGACTGTGAGTTCGCTGATCCATTATTAAAAAATGTGACGTGAAGCGCATCCATCCTCTAGCGCTGTCGCCGATAACTGGCGACTTGGCTCGCCGGCCGTGATCGACACGCGGTTTTGAACGACGAGCCGAATAAAAAACGAAGCAAACATGACGAGCCGCGAGCCAGGCTCGTCAACTCACAAAACCGCGGTATTGCAATGATACACTGACGAGCCATAAGACCGCGGTTTTACTCGCTCGTCGATCAGGGCCTTATCAAAAAGAAGAAACTCTATAGCAAACAACTGGCACTAAGTAGGTATGACATTTTGAACATTGCCGATGTTACCCGAACTCAACACCGAAAGCAATGATCGGCTTGGCCGACTAGTCGGTAGCCTGATCGGCCATTTTGCATCCGACTAGTCAACTAGTCAGCCAAAGTCATAGCCGGCCCATCTCTAGTTAGAATTTTAAATTGTTTACCTTTACATTGGAGCTGATTAAAATAACTCTGTCAAAATCAAATAATTTATTTCAAGTAGGCCATTAAAAAGGCACTTTTGAACGTCCAAATTTCCAAGAAAAGAGAATTGATTCTAGTTAGTAGTTTCTTATGGAGAAGAAAGGGCAAGAAATCCATAGTTACTTTTAAACGCGAGGATCTTCCGGTTTGACGGCGAGGGCCGACACTTAAGGTGAACCTAGTCCACATTTTTTGCATACAAACTTCGGGAGCGTTTTATTCCACTGTCTGACATAGCACATCCAAAGTAAAATATGATATCGTTTTGTCTCATTATTAATATTGTCTGTACGGAAACAGAATACTAAAATAAAAACCCACTAAAAAGTTAGGAGCCAACAAAGATTCGTTTTTCTTGCTAATTTTACTTAACTTTGGGCGTGTTTAAGTAATAAAAGAAGCGTAAAATCTCCAAAACCAAGTAGGTGCCGACAAAGTTTTATTATCGAAAAGTTCAATAAACTTTATTGGTTATTGATTTATGCATTGGCTTTTTCATAAAACCCGATCTACCACAGGACTTTTCTTAATGTTTTCGCCAATTTTTTACTATAAATATGATCCTGCATCTCACTCAATAACGTTGTGCGTGTAGACTAGCGTCTAACTGCTCATCACTGATACTATCTCTGTCGGACGCGAAGCTTGGTGAGACAGCGTGATTTTTAGCCAGGCCCACCAGTGAGTTCGAGCCCGCGACTAGGTTACCCTTAAATTAAGATTTGGTTATAGCCTTGCTGTGAATAATACTTCTAATATCGTCTGTAAGTCATGGTGCCAGTAGGTTTTTATTTTTTTACAGCGTGAATGGGAGCGTGGACATCGTACAGCAGCACATGGTTATTTGCCAGTAGGTTGACTTTATCGTCAATTGACTCAACACTGACTAAAGGAGACTAGTCAATGCTGTTCGCATATCTTCGGAGATCATATGTATTCATGTCACTAAAGTTGCGCTGCAAGAGACTTTTAGGTTTGCTTTAGGTGGGCGAATTTTATAGGAGACGAATAATAATAGGTCATGGGAAAAAAACATATCAGCTGGGCATTGTCCATGCTCGGTGACATGTTGAAGAGTGGAAAACATGAAAGGTCCATGGGGTTGGCATATCCGTGTAGATAAAACCCCTTTTAATAACATAGAATTTTTTTTTTAAATAAAATGAGAAGGTCCAAAAGCGAAGGATTGCAGTTTGGAAAATGGTGTGTAACACTTGAAGAGAGAATTGATAAGTTCTACGACTGAACTATTGATCGAAGAGAAGAGCAGGAATGGATTTTAAATAAACAAGTATTAGAAAATACGACAAAGAAGAACAAATTACTGTAGTGTAGTGTGATGGTGCTTTAGTTGAAACAGATGTTAGGTTTTCCAGACCACTGACCATTTGTCGACACTCCGTCTTAAAGTCTATTCAAAAGCGCACCTTAACTTAACCTTTGAATGAACTGTAATTGTTCAATGTCTCTCTCTGGTCGTAACATTTGCTAAGCATTTACAATATTGCATCATAAGTTACAAGTCCATCCCATGTCGTATCATAATAATATAATGATGGTACTACGCAGTTAAGTACCTACTATTGTTTCTCAGGATTTGTACATTTTGCGCTTTTTGTTACACTGGTGACACATTTGTTTATTTATATCTGTTATGCGCCAAGGTCATACCTACATGACTTTCTAACATCTATGGATATTTTGGTTACGTTCGATTCGAGTGGATCCCGCGACTTAGTGGATGACCCGTTTTGCTATCAGATATGTGACGTATGTGAATGCGTTAGTGAATTCATTTGTATTGAAATTTATCTTTTAATTCGTTACTATAGGTGCGCAAAATCGACCGGTTTTTAGGTATACCAAAATCCCGAGTCATGAATGCAGGAGAAAACCTGTGGGGTTTTAGTTGGTAGTCCGGCCATTATAGTAACCAATGATTTCGACACGAGAAAAAAGAGGACTACAACCGTCTATATTAACGGTTTTTTGAAGGGTGGGAAATCACCAAATAACTTCTCCCGCTCTGGGCGGAGTGGGACGACATGTCAGACTTTTACTGACTAAAAGCCACCCGTGTTCCTTCAGTTGCCTGTATGCCAGGGGCCACGGTATCTCTTTCGAACAACCCGCACCCCTGGCAGGCATCGGCCCTGGCCGACCCCACCGGTTGGTGCTAACATCTGTTTGAGGCGCGCGTGGTGGCCAGGAATCGGCCTGAAACCCCCGATGCCCAGGGCGTCTCCTGCGGCGACTAGGGCCGTGAGGGCGCATAGACTGCCTCTTCACGAGCATTACTGCTTCGCAGGAGGTGACGGCTTCCCATGTAGAGTGCATGGGAAGCCTTCACCTCCCGTTCCGTACCATGGCATGGACCAGGGGACTTACTCTCTAAGCACGAAGTCCATACCTTTGGCTGAAGTTACGGGCGTTTCCTACCCCGTATCACCTATGGACATAAGATTAGTTCGAGGCCTGAAATATCGATTTGCTCCTACTCCCGGTGCGTTTTTGCCCGTCCGAAAAATTAATTTGAGACTTATTTTGAGCGTTCGGACGAATTCGTATCTTCGTTGACGGACTTAGAGAGTAGACCCACAGGGCCGGACGCGAGAGATCGCCGCCGCCGATCGCCTCCACGAGGACACGGCAGTGCTCCGCCAAAGCCGGGCAGACCTCCATCCTATGCTGCACCGTGTCCTCCGGGCGATTTACGTAGTAGTAAGACCTGGGCGTTTCTTCCCGCCTTATTCGAAACAGGAACCTCCCGAAACAACCGTGTCCGGTGAGGACCTGCGTCAGGCAGAAGATGAGGACGCCGTGGCGCCTCTCAATCCACTCCTCAAAGCCGCAATTGTGGCGTGCCCATCCTTATTAACGGTTAGCCAGAAGAAAATCCACGTACACAGTGCATGACTATTTGAAACTCTGACGTGTTCACGGAGGCATGTCATAATCACGATTTACAATACCTATGTTGATTTGTTGGACCAACTGAATACTATTCTGAGTCATAGGATGATAAAATTGTATGTGTTACTTACAATAGTTTCATGAAATGTAGTTAATGTTGTACTATCTACAGGGTTTTAAGTTCAACGAAGGACATACTATAAAAGAGTAGAACTCATGACTGTGGGAAGGGGCTGGGACTGCCGAAAAAATAATCTGTTGTTTTGTTCCCTATATTTTTATCACGTAGGTCTAGGAAACCGTAACCAGTCTTACCAAGGGGTATTATCGCATTACCCAGTAACTGGGTTGTGGAGGTCAGATAAACAGTCTCGCTCCATGTAAAATACTGGTATTCAGCCGCATCCGGTTATACTGACAGCCGACCCCAAGATAGTTGAGAAAAGGCTAGGAATTTGATTTGATTAATACTTCAGGATTTGTCCCATAAAATAAGTTATTCAATCTCATGAGTACCTGCTGCACTCTCTTAAAGTATGTCCCTCGTTCAAACGTGGGCAGTTGTCATTGTATAGTATATGATATCAAGTCCAACTAGAAGATATGGTCTGACGACCTTCAAAAGGCGGCTGCGTTAGATTGGATGCGAAAGGTGGGAATCTGGTGCGCGATACGACAGAGGCCTATGTCCAGTAGTGGACTGTTAAGTCGATAACAGGTAATATTAGAAATATTGTAGTGTAATTTAATTTAATTTTACCTCATTAATCATTTCTTTCATCTGCAGGCATTGTTTGACCCACTCAAATGTCACAATCCACTTGGAAGCCGCTAATGCGCACATGTATTTTACAGATCTGAAAGAAGGCAACATCTTAATTGTGCTAAGTTTAGCTACACAGAGCATCATTGACGAGACATGGAAAATATATGATTTTATGATGTAATATACACAATGTTCAGAGAGCATAATATGAATAACAGCACAGTAAACAAAGTTAATGTACTGATTGTAAAGATAAAGATGACTTATCTCATGCAATCAACAGATGTTTTTAGACTATTCTGAGTGACAATAACATAGATGTATGCAAATCTCACCTTTGCGATTTATTCTCTTCGTCAACACCTACGATCAAGTGTGTGATGTCCTTTGAATACTTGTCCACATACCTCCACTTACGTTCATTACAAAGAGCTTTAACTTTCGCTATTTCACTTAACGTTAAACACGAAGCAGCTAAACAATATCTTTTGTTATTCAACCCTAGGTTCCTCGCAGAGAGAGGTCGCGCTGCCGGAGTAGTAGGCGTACTCTCAAACGCTTTACTCATAAATTCCCTTTCTTGTGTGGTTTTAGCAATCAAGTCAGTAGTGGGACAAAGAGTCTGCTCAGGGTCATCATCATCATTTCTATTTTCAAAATTAAGTGATTTTCTAACCATTGGTGTGGACTTATGCTTAATTTGATCTGCAAACTTGCTGATAGTGAGAGGGGTCTCCAATTCTTGGTTTTGAACAGCGGTCTCGATGACAGTCACATCTCTACTGCTTTTATTAGACTCAGTCACAGTATCTGTTAAATTGATGATACTCTTTATGGTTGATGTGGACTTTCTTACAGAGACCTTCTTTGTTTCACTTAAACTTATTTGTGATTGGTTGGATGTACTGGCTCGATTCAGTTTTGGGATTGATATGTTCCTAAAAAGAATAAAATTAAATCAAAATTACGAATGAACGCTTTTCTATGATAGAAACCAAATCCAAATAAAATCCCCATCATCGAAATATATAAAATATTAATATTTATTGAGTCAACCCTGAATACATACTTTTGTGGTGTTTCTTCAAAAACACTCTTATCATCATCATAGTCTTGAGACTTGATCGTTTTATTTCTCTTGTTTATGCCAACATTGCTCTCCTGTGTAGAGTTCAAATTGTGACATAGAACTGGAGTTAAGAATTCTTCAACCTGTTGTGGAATCTGGAAAATTATACACTTAATTAATAGCACCTAAATATATTTAATCATACATTATACATAATCTATAAATTACGATAACATTCAGTAATGTTTATGATAACCAGCACAAGGGGTAAAATTATAAGTATTATATAATTTTACCTCTTGTGCTGGTTAGATAGAAACGATTTAACATAAAACTACATCTTTAACACTGAATGCAAACACAATTTTCATTGCATCTGTTTCAATCTGTGTTCAACACATGAATATACTTACTTTGCCAGTTTTAATTACTTCTGAATTTTCATCTTCCTTTTCACCAATAGAGAATACATTTTCACTGTGCCTTTCATTGAAGTATTCATTTAAATTAGGTGTTATTTCAACATTCATTTGGGTTGTAATCTTTTTAATTGTTTGCGTTTTCTGCATTTGAGATGAGGTTTCTGTGTTTGGTGCTGGCTTCTCATGATTTATGCCAGGTCCTTTATCTTGTAAAATGGAAGCACTACCTACTTCTTGACTTTTTCTGATATCTTCCATGTCTGCATCAATGCTAGCAAACACTTGACCCATAATAGCATCATAGTTTATTGGTTCACTGTCAGGTTGAACATCTTTAACAGTTGTATTTTCTACTGGGTTCATTTTAATTTTCTTATTTATAGGTAACAAGTCTTCATCATTGTCTCTATCACGTTTTTCTGCAAGTTTTTGAGTTCTGAATTTACTATGGACTGTTCCTAATATTTCTGAAGGTGCATGATCTTTCAAAATATGAATGTTTGCTTCCTTAACTGAGCCACTATTGAAAATATCTAAATCATTTAAGTCATCTATATTCTCTGTTTGCTCTGCTATTTTGTTTTCTTTTTGCTCTTTATTAACTTGTGGTACTTTGGTGGGAATGCTTTTAGGACTTTCTTCTTTGTCATCAATTACATCACACTCCATAATATGGGACAGTTCTTTTTCCACACTTTCAGTGATTTCAAATTGAGCAGTTGCTGTATCAGCTGAGGCTGTATTTTTCTTCCCAGATGTAGTTCTGTCCAAATTGGTTTCTACTACTTGTAAATTCTTATTTTGAATGTTAGGTAAGGGTTTTTGTACAATCTGGCTTTCATTTATGTTTACAACAGTAGGTTCTTGTTCCTTAGTTCTGTTATTGTCTATGTTGATGTCTATATTAGGTGTATTGACATCTTTCGGCACACAGACATTATTTTTATCTGAATGATGCGGGTCTAGGGATGTCTGTACTTCACGGTCAGTGTTAATTTTTACTTGGACATCACTTTGTTTTTTCTTAATCACAATATTGGTTATTGTATTTCCAACCTTAATGGTAATTTCAATATCATCAGAATTTTCGGAAGCAACTGGTTGTACATAATTATGGTTAGTTATAAGGTCAAAATTATCTGACTTTTTGGGATTTAATGCACTTTTCTTTATGAATGGCATTTTATTTACTGCTGCTATGCAGTTTTGATTTATATTTTCGGAATGTTTCGAATCAGTAAAATTTTCTTGCTCCTTGATATTTGTTATATTTTCTTCATTATGATCATTTGGAGCTATGTTAGTTTGTGGGTCTTTAACATGATTTTTTACAGATTTGCTATCTGCCTCTATCACTGTATTTCCTTTTTCTATTGATTTTACTGCAGTGGTTTTAAAATCACCCTGCTGCTCATCAATAGCTGCATTTGCATTTATATTATTTACTTCATTTTCTTTATTTGTATAGTCTGGTGTATTGTCATCAATGTTATATGCTTGTGGAGTAGCCACATGTGTATTGACGGTAGGCTTCAAGTTCTGTGTTTTCTTAAACATTTCAATTGAAACATTCAGTTTGCTCCGATTTTTTTTGTTTAACTTACTGAATTCCTTTCTCATTTTTTTTACATTATTCCAATTTTGTTTGGCCTTTTGTGATTTCTTATCATTATCACCACTTGAGTCTCTAGATCTAGAACTATGCATGTTAGAAGACCGGTCATTCATCTTGCCAGAGATATCATCATTTTTCAAATCCTTTTTCCTAGAGCTCCTGCGAGGATGATCTGTAGTATATTCAGAGTCCTCTACAAAAAATGGTTCTATATCCATAGGTCCAACAATATTTTCATTTTTTTTTGTACTGATCTCAGTGTCTGGCATAGGTTCTATTTTGTCCCAATCATCTTGTGGTGGAGGAATATGAACCACTTTTGGAGGGTTTGCAATTTTCTTAGTGTCAGTATGTATTATGATATTGCTAGCTGATACCTCTGATGGATTGGCTGGTTGTTGTGATTCTTGTGAGAATGTTTCAGAATTCTGAATTGGAGCTGAAAAATGATTTTGAGAGCTTGTTAACCAATCCTTTACATTTTTATCTGGATCTTTTTCTAAATCAATTTCACCTGGTGTGTCAAGATTAAATTCATCCACTGAAATTTAATAATAAATAATTAAATTTCAAATTAAAACAGTAGGGATGTAAACATTAGCATTGAAAATTACAGAAATATTAGTAAGGTAGGTAGGTGTATCTACCAGCCTTCCTTATTTTTCTACTTACGCTTGATGTTAAAGAGTTTTTCAAATGCCTCTCCAAGCACTTGGATGTGGTCTGTCAGTGTTTGGAGTGGTATATTTAGCTTCAACGTCTTGCGGTCAAGATGCGTTGCACAAGCAGGACATGTGCGGCGACCTTGCCAGCAAGTATGACACAGTGTGTGGCCGCAAGCTGAAGTTGCAGGTGCTATGAAGTATTTACAACTAAAAAGTACAACGTATCATGTTTTTAGGCAGTTATCAGAAATACTTAGTGAGAAAACCATTGTATGGGTTGAATACAAAATAAATATTTGACGTCATACCATTCCAAACAAGTTACATGGTCGATTTGCAGACACGTTAATTTTGATAACTTGGCCAAATCTAAGTCCTTCAGGCTCATTTTCCTAAGTAAAGTAATCCCCTAAGACGACCCACTGACCATTTATTAATTAAAACTTGCACTTGTTTCTCTTCCACAATAAAAACAATGCTGGAACGACAACGTAGTGCAGAGTATTAGCAAGCCTGCCAATTTACACACAGCCGCTGCCGCAAATAAAAATCACGGTTTACTTATAAAATGTCTTCAACTATACTTTAACTAGAACAAATTAATCCCTATTTCCACAACAAAAAACAAAAATCACTGATTGAATATTTCCTTTATTTTTTTCCCGCCTTTGTCACTGTCACTGCTGAAATTGTCCGTCAATGTCAAATTCTCAATGTCAAAAATGACAGTTGAAAATGCAACTGGCTGGCGTGCTGACTGGCTTGTTCCAGGACAAACCTTTTAAAAAAAAGTGCGTGGAGAACCTCCGCGCGGAAGAAGTGAAACTGACTCACTCTGTAGAGATGATGCGTATATACTAGAACAGATCCAGGGACCGACTAGGTATTTAATGAGACTAGGTAGCACCTAATCCAACTTTTAAAATACTTGATGTTGAGGAATGCATACTCTATGATTGTGTTGCCTAGCAACATAAACTGTTGGTGAAAAGTCATCCGATTCATTCGTTTTATATAAACTAAGATATTAATATACTTTTCTCATATTAACTATGTTTTCCTATTCCCTCGCCACCTAACTTTAACATGGTAGCAGAGCGTGGTTGCGAGAGAAGCTGCAAAAGTTTTTCCTAGTAGGAAAGAGTAAGAAAAATAAAATTATTCTAGCAGAAAGTGTACCTAGACAAATCCATCGAAAATGGATAAGGCTATAGCTGAAGCCTCAAAGGTACAAATAGTGCACCTAAACGGAAACAACTACAAGCACTGGAGATATAGGATCGAAACGGTATGCAGAGCCATTCCCGGAGCTGAACAAATTTTAGAAGGAAAAATAATCAAGCCCGGAGAACTAGCAAAGACTGCTGATGCTGCTGCTAAAGTAAAATATGAGAACGATTTACAACAATTTATAAAGATTGATTGTATAGTATTGACTCTGATGACAACGAATATGACAGACGAGTTACTAGAGCAAGTCATGCGTTACAAAAGCGCAAAAGAGGTATGGGACGAACTAGAACGCCTATACAGTGGAAGTAGCGAAGACAAAAGTTACGATCTCTGTCTGAAATTCTTTGATTATAAAAAAGATCCTGAACATGACATAAGGAAGCACATATCTGCATTGAAGAATATTTGGCACGAGCTAAATAGCCAAATCGAAGCAAATCTGCCTGAGATATTACTGATTTGTAAAATACTTGGAACTTTGCCACAAGATTATTTTGCTTTTAAGTCAAGTTGGCTTTTAATAACAAAAAAGGATCGGACAGTGGAAAATCTGACTTCGCAACTGAGCGCTTATGAAAAAGCATTGACTACTAGAGAAGAAACGGAGAATACCGAGGAAGTATTAGCCGTGAAGACACGGAAGAAAACGAAGAATACAGTTTTCAAATGTAATTATTGTGGAGAAGCTGGCCATGTTGTGCGAAAATGCCAAAAATGGATAAAAGATGGTAGACCGCCAAAGCCGTCAAACGTTAGACAAAACCAAAATGTGTCTGTAAATATGACTGTCTTAGCTATTGAGAATGGATTGCCAATAGATAAAGTCAACTGGTACGTAGATAACGGAGCGACAAGTCATGTTACTAACAGAGGTGACTTTTTCGAGAGCTTTGAGCACTTCAAAGGAACACATACGGTGACTGCGGCGAATGGAGAAACCATTGAAGCAATTGGTATAGGCAACATTAGAGCTGAAGCCAACGTTAATGGAAAAGTTGAGCAAATACTTTTAAAAGACGTTTGGTATGTCCCAAAGATTAAAAGAAACTTATTCTTAATGCTGTCTGTGCATGATAACTTGATCACAAGTACGTTCGAGTCTACACCTAAGCAATGTGTAGTAAAAGTAAATGGAGAAGCAAAAGTAATTGGAACTAGAACGATTAAAGGGGGACTATTCAAGCTGGAGTTGAAATGTATCGCACCTAAAAATCAGGAAGTCAATCAATTACTGACAAACCCTTTACAAGTATACCATGAAAGGCTGGTACATCAGAACAAAAGACATGTTCGTCAGGTCATCGAAAAAGAGCTAGGATTAAAAATGGAGAACAACCAATACGACATTTGTGAAGGCTGTGTCTATGGAAAGGCGCACAGGCATTCATTTGGAACAAGGGTTAGAGCTAGTAAATCTGGAGAACTAATCCATACAGATTTATGCGGACCATTCCCATATTCAATTTCGAAGTTTCGATATTACATTCTGTTCAAGGACGACTTCACACGTTATCGTCACATCTATTTTCTTCGACAAAAGTCTGAAGCAGCTTCAAAGCTTAAGATATTCTTAAATGAAGCTAAAGCAGCTGGACATGTCATTAAAGAAATGTTAAGTGACAACGGAGGAGAATTCGTTAGCACGGAATTCAAAAATATCCTAACTGAAAACGGAATTAAGCAAAGATTCACAATGCCCCACACTCCAGAGCAAGCAGGCTGCGTAGAGCGTGAAAATCGGACGGTAGTAGAAGCCGCACGCGCCATAATGCATGCACATGATAAAATTCCTGATGGCTTGTGGGCTGAGATAGTAAATGCGACAGTCTACGTGTTGAATCGCACAGGGCCAACGAACGTGCCAAGCAAGTCTCCACATGAGTTGTGGTACGGACAGAAGCCAGCGATAAAACATCTTAGAATACTTGGTTGCACATGCTATGCCCATGTTCCTAAAGCTAAACGCAAGAAGCTGCACAAAAAGGCACAAAAAGGGATACTTATTGGTTATGAAGGAGATGAAGGCTATAGGATCTGGGACAAAGAAGCATTTAAATTAATTAGATCCAGAGACGTCACTTTTAAAGAGGTCCCTTTACTGGGAAAATCAAAAGAGGATGCACCTAAACCGAAAGAGCCTACTCCTGTTCTTCAGAGGAACTTCAATCATAATTTCCCAAGTCTCGAGAGTGAACATGAAATGAATGTTAATAGAGAGATTGGAGCACAACATACTTCAGAGGATGAAATTGAAATCATTTCAAGACCTTCTTCATCAAGGGCACATATCAAAACCAATGAAGAAATTGTAGATGATACGAATGAGTCAGATTTCGAGTCGTTGCCTTCTGAAGAAGAAAACGAAAACCTAGCTGAAGGAAACGAAAGCTACAATTCTGATGAAAACCATATGGTTCTCAGAGATAGAGCAAACCTAAAGCCTCCTGTAAGGTTTAATGATCATATTATGGTTCTGGAAGCTAACAATTTATACGAGCCCCAAACATACAAGCAGGCAATATCATGTAAAGACAAAGAAAAGTGGACAAATGCTATCGAGAGCGAAATAAACTCCTTAAGAGAGAACGAAACATGGGAACTAGTCGAACTACCAAAAGGTCGAAAAGCCATCCCATGCAAGTGGGTATTCAAAATTAAAACCAATCCGGATGGTTCTATTGATAGGTACAAAGCTCGGCTGGTGATAAAGGGATATTCGCAGAAGAAAGATATTGATTTCCACGAAACTTTTAGTCCAGTTGCTAGAAGCAGCACGATAAGAGCCGTCTTGAGCGTAGCTGCAAGGGAGAAACTTAAGCTATCACAATTTGATGTATCTACAGCCTTCCTTTATGGCACGTTAGACGAGGAGATTTACATGAAACCGCCTGAAGGTTATGCTGACGAGAGGTATGTCTTCAAGTTAAAGAAAAGTTTGTATGGACTAAAACAAGCCCCACTCTGCTGGAACAGATGCATCACAGACTACATCGTAAAAGCAGGATTCAAGCAGAGTAATTCTGACCCCTGTTTGTTTGTAAGAAGACACGGAAAGGAGAAAATTATTCTGGCCCTGTATGTTGACGACGGTCTATTGGCATATACCAGCGAGAAAATGGCTAACTGTTTTCTGAATGAATTGAAAGCACATTTTAAGATAACAATAAAACCCGCAAGCTACTTTCTAGGAATAGAGATAAAAAGGTACTCTGATGGTTCCATTTTCCTTAATCAGAAAGCATACGTCACTAGGTTGTTGGAGAGATTTGGCATGGACAAGTGCAAGCCAGTGCCAACACCAATTTTAAAGACAAACAATACTCAGGTTGAGGAATCTACTACGAAGATATTTCCATACCGTGAAGCTGTTGGTGCCTTATCCTATTTGATGACAAGCACAAGGCCTGATATTGCCTATGCAGTAAGCGTTGTGTCGCGAAATTTGGAGAAACCAACAAAAGAGAACATCCTGAACGTAAAAAGAATTATGCGGTACCTAAAAGGAACTATAGATGAAGGTATATGTTACAGGACAGATAATGTTCATAGTTTGGAATGTTATAGCGATGCGGATCATGGTGGTGATATGGAATCTGCGCGATCTACATCAGGCATTCTCTGTATTTACGCTGGAGGTGCTGTTTCTTGGTATAGCAAACGGCAGAGCACCGTTGCAATATCCTCGACAGAGGCGGAAATTGTAGCAGCCAGCGAAACCGCCAAAGAGATTATATGGTTACAGAAGATATTAAAAGATCTTACTGGTGCTAACTGTCCTGCGACCCTAGGGGTTGACAATGAAAGTGCAATAAAGCTGGTGAAAAAACCTACAGAATTTCACCAGAAGACAAAACACATCAGGATAAGATCTTTCTTCGTCAGAGAATGCTTACAAGATGGAAGCATGGTAATCAGCTATGTGCCAGCAACCAGGCAGATAGCTGACATGTTAACAAAACCGCTATACGGGCCCCGACTTGAAATGCTAAAGAAGTTGGCTGGCATTATTATCATCAACAGGGGTGGATGTTGAGGAATGCATACTCTATGATTGTGTTGCCTAGCAACATAAACTGTTGGTGAAAAGTCATCCGATTCATTCGTTTTATATAAACTAAGATATTAATATACTTTTCTCATATTAACTATGTTTTCCTATTCCCTCGCCACCTAACTTTAACACTTGATCCATCTAGTCTTGTGTTTGCCTAAATCATTCGTGTATCAGTCATTTGAATTTGAACCTTAATTCAATAGACATAAAAGTAACGCAACGCGCACTCGTGTGGTCCAAGAATACATTCTGTCCTTTTTTAACTACACTATGCCGCAGTCTTTTCATCTTTGTCTGTTAATACTCGACAGTAGTCGGGACTTCATCAAATAATTTACTTGGCAGATTTTACACACTAGGTATTTTAAATACTCGATGCGAAATGAAGACTTTAGACTAAATACAATGCAGTCGAGTACTCGAGTATCAAGTATGGACCCGTGCGGATGTGATCCCAGCGCACCGCCCGCGCCGCCCGCTGCCGCCGTTTTGATACCTACTCGGGGCTATTTGGCGTCGTAATCGGATATGCGTATCGGACTTTTATTTTGTAATCGGTTTTCGTAACAAAGTTTTGCTAAGTGGAAAACTTTTGATTTTGTTGTGATGCCAGGTGAGAGTATATCACCATTATAGTGGTGAAAAAAGCAAAAAGATGTGTACCTACATTTGTGTGCTCTGGCACTCACCAAGTTGAATGCAATGGCCACAAGTGTCCCTTGTGACAGATTATTTTCGTCATATGGATTATTATTAAATTATAGAAGAACGAGGCTGGGGACCCGAAAAGTACAACAATTAGTGTTTTTAAATCAAAATTCAAGGCTGATTTTCTACGTATACATAATTATATAAAAAAACAATGATTGTAGATAGGTGATTAAAAAAATAACAAAAAAGAAATTATTAGTCTGAAAATTAATTGAAATCTTTTAATACGCCAACAATTTTCAAAGTTGATAAATCTTTACGTGGACAGTCCTAAGCCTGTGTAAAGTATGAAAGGAAGATTACACTAAAATTCATTACTGCGTACGTACGTTACATAGACGTATCGGTGGTACTCAAAGACTAAACATAGGTACTCTAAAGTATGCGTACTTTGTGGACTAGGTGGAACAGGTATTTGGAATTTACCTAGTACGTCTCATCTCTATCGCCAGAGCGATAGAGATGAGTCGTGCTAGGTCTAACAGATTGCGTCGGTTGCGTTAAACGTTTAACGCAACCTTTAGCGTTAAACGTATAACGATAAATCTCAATAAAACTAATATTATGCATTTCAGTCAACGCTTACCAACTTTATCTGATCTTAAGGTCCAATATAATGACAAAACCATTGAAGAAGTCAATTCTGTTTTATTCCTCGGTGTAACTATTGAACAAAAGAACACGTTGAAATTTCGAGCAAAAAAATTAGTAACTCTTCTTATGCCCTTCACAAATTAGTTCCTGTGCTTAACACTGACGCATTGCTAACAGCCTACCACGGCCTAGTTTCATCGCACCTAAGGTATGTAATTATCCTTTGGGGCAATTCGACTGACAAGGATATACTTTTCAAAGCCCAAAAACGGTGTATTAGAATCTAGGAATCTAGGACGATGTTTAAATTAGACTGACAGTTGTAAACCTTAATTCATTAATTATAATTTTATCATAACGACATTACCATCTCTGTATATATTCGAAGTTGTCATGTTTGTAAAATGTAATCGGCAATTATTTCCACGCATGGCAGACAAAATCAGTCGCGCCAGACGCGATAACACTATGCTTTGCTCACATGGTTCCAAATCAGCAATAATGGGGAAACGTGTATTTTGTATGGCACCTATAATATTTATTAAACTTCATAAGGGATGGAGGGAACTAAACACACACATTATACTAAAAAAGTGGCTAAAATTATATTTATTTGGGAAAGCATACTACACAGACATATAAAATCATACTACAGTATTTTAGAATGTTTAAAAGACAAAGTGTAATACTACGAATTTAACAATTATTAACTTGCATTTTATTATTTTGACAATTTATAATTAGAATATAGGTTGGTTTGTGTGCAAATTTAATAATGTTTTTAGCTTTGTTTAATTGTTTAAATACCCATAAATTACATTTCTTACCTATGTATTTGTATGCCACAAAGGCCGAACATGACCGGTCTTTTTTGTTTATGAACAACTTACATGCCTTGTATTTATGTACTCATGTTTCTACAAATAAATGTCATGTCATATTCTAATCTTATCCCACGGACGTAATAAAATTGCGGCAGGATTTTTTCGCGCACTGGATCTTCAACGCACTGCTCAGGGCCAAGGGCTGCAGGCTTAGCACGAGAACCGTAGAGATGAGTTTTATCGACGGAAGAGTAGACAAAAATGACGTTTCCGTGTAGACAGTTGACAGTTTTGTACTGAGAAATGTAGACAAGCGATTTTTAGTATAAATAAATAGAAAATAAAAAATATTTTATTGTCCAGGTAATACAGTAAGCATAGATAGATTAACAACAAGTTGAGACGACATATGAGTAGCTTAAATATTACCTACAGCTAGTTACAAATATTATTTGCCAGTGAACCCCAAACTAGACAGTTAGTCTGTATCTTGGGGTTCAGGATACGAATACAACAGTGGAGACTAGAGAGGTGCTTTCAAGTATGGTATTTTATGGTGTATGTATATTATGTAACGTTTGTGTAGTGTCTGGCGTGTGTGTGGGGTGTGTGTGTGTGGTGTGTGTATGTGGCGTAAAATGTGTGTAAGTGTGTATTTTGTTCCCCATACAATATACTTCGTTTGATTCAGTGTCAGGTCAGGGTCGTTATATTAATTGTTCCGAGTCATCATAACCAGTAATATGCAGCAATTTCTTTACAATTTTTTTGCATTAGAATGAGTTAGTGTTGAAGTGTGAAGCGGAACCGTCCGGATGAGTCCTTAATATCTAGGTTATTACAAAAAAAGTTTCTGTATTTGATAGATAGCAACACTCTCCGGCAGGAGTATATGTGTTCTGTGACAACACTGCACTATCTGTCAAGTGTAGTCAAGGAGGAGTAATAGTGTTCTGTGTCAAGGGGTGCCGAGAAAAACGGAGTTTGCACTGTAAAATTCAATAAATTACGCTACCAAAAAAACCAAGTAAGACTAATATGATTAAAATTAAATGAAAAATCATGTTTAACATTAAATTGCTTAATATTTGTTGTTAAAATGCACTTTTTAGTTTGCTACCAAAATTATTACATAATCCGGGATTGTTTTCTTGATAAAAAAAGAAGTTTTAAACTGATCTTAAAATTTTAATGTAACTTTTCGCCTATTTTTATTAATCAACGGCATTTCGTTGTCATATTTATTATTTTTAACCATAGTAAAACTGTTCATTTTATAGGTTAGAAAATTAAAATTCTAGACAATGCAGGTTCAGGGTTTCCTCATTCTGTTGCCCTTATTACACTATGTGAGAAAAGTAGATGGACTTCCAATATCTAAAGAATCATTTTGGACCAACATTGTCCATAAATAAAAGCATTATGTACAATACTACTTACTGTTGGAAGTGAATTTACAAGTTTATAACAAGAGTTTCTGTGAAAATATTAATTACTTTTGTGGCAATCATGTATTATTATAATATAATACAGATCATTATAAATTATAATACATTGCATAAGGTTCAATCAAAGAATATCTGCATTTCAAATCAGCGTTTTATTTTACTTGGAAAGTCATTTTCTTAAAAAGTATAATCAATTATTTACAGAATGGCTCTGGCATTCCGCAATAGCTTGAGGACTGTGGCCAGGAGGCTGCAGGTCCGTAACTACGCTGAAGCTGCTAAAGGCGATGAAATGGCGCTCACATTTGCTGCTGGCAATAAGGTTTTTCACTCCCTTTCATTTGAACCCATACATATAGTATTCATTTTATTTCAAATTTGTAAATGAAAATATTTAAGAAAAGATAAATGATTATTGGCATGTTCAGTAATCAAGTTTGAAAGAAGAAGTAGCAAAAATGCCCCACTTCCGACTGCAAAGATCAGTATCTCAAAAAATCTCTAAAAATGAGTATAATAAAATGATATACTTCCGGTAATCATCCTTACTGGCTAACACATAAAAAAATTGCTCTAAATATTAATTCAGGGGCAAAATACCTGTAATATACTAACTTCTGATTTTAGTTTTAGAATAGGATTAAAATGCAATTAAACACTGTATTAACTCATTTGCGATTATTCGCTAATAGTTAATATACTAGGTTAATAATAGCATATAGTAACATAATAGGTTTTTTTCTTTACACTTTCCTTGAAACAAGAAAGCAAATGAATTTAGAATGTCACAGATGTTCATTTGTTTAATCTTTATGTCATCTTTTTGCACTTTTTTAGTGATGATTCTCATTAGACGAGCCGTGCCGTGTCCGTGGCCCGGACGGTGCACAGGTTTGAAACGTTACTTACATTTTGTTTCAAGCAGTTTACATTACATAGTGCGTGAACCGTATCCCGTCCGGACCCGGACGACGCTCTTCTACAGCACGGTTGTTGCACGGACACGCCCCGTCCCCTCCACTTCTTTTAACCCAGTGTAATATAAACGTGCAGCACGGACGGGCTCCGCTCCAGCCCTGGCCCGGACACAGCAAGGTGTAATGAGAATCATCCCTTATGGTCATTAGAATAGTAGGCATTGCATGATTGAAATATTTTTAAGATAAGTAATACTGCGCCTAAAAGAATATTTGGAGCAATTTCTAAGTATGATAGCCAGTCAGGATGACAATCAGAGGTATGCAGTTTATTAATATTCATTTTTATCTATTTTTTGAGATATTTTTCTCAGCTGTCGGTGGTGTGGTAATTTTCTATGGAAGTTGCAATTTCTCCTTTTTTGCAGGTATTTTACGACAAAATAGTTGTCAAGCAAGTTGATGTGCCATCAATGGGTGGAGCTTTTGGTATCCTGCCCAAACATGTACCCACACTCGGTAAGTACATCAAGGCCTGTTAGGCTTTTTTCTACTAAAAGGTTTAAACATGGAAGGGGTTTGGAAGTTATGGCAGAATGAGAGCTTACCTGTGTCATAAAATTTGTAAAGACTGATTTAAAAAAAAAATACTGGAGTTAAATCATAAACTGCATACCCTCCACTAGTCTGTCTGCATCTTGATGTTGTACTTATTACTAGCTCTTTTTGACTAACTGACAAGACTGCTTGACAGTGTAAAATGCTTTGAATCTCCTACCATTCATCTTTTCACCAAGGACTGAGGAATGACAAAAATTTGTAACTTTCTTATGAGAATCGCATGTCATAAATTATTATGAATTGCTTTTAAATATAATAATGTTGTTTCTACTTTTCTAGTTAGTTAATTATAATATTGGTGTCTAATTTTTGTGCAACAGTATTTTTGCTTCAGTAAATGGTTGAATTACTGAAGTCCCCAAATGTCTGTATTTATGTTCATATTAATGAACTAGTACCTTTACAGATTGATGACCTTCCAAATCCTCAGTTGAATCCTCCTACAGATAGCAATTAATTTACTATAACTATGTGTTTACTACTGTTTGAAGAATTATTTGTGACACCAAAATGAACAATTGCTGTAATGTTTCTCTAGCTGTCCTGCGACCTGGCATCGTTTCTGTGACTGAAAATGATGGCAAGCTGAATAAGATCTTCGTTTCGTCTGGCACAGTCACAGTCAATGATGATTCTTCTGTCCAGGTTTGTCCAACGTCCGCTTTTAATTATTTAATGTTGTTTCATTATGAGAATGTCCAGTTATTCATTTACCATAACAGTTACCAACTGTGCAATAAAAAATAGATATATAAGAGGCTGTCATTGACTGAGGTCATACTAATGTTCTTTAGCAAGTCAGCATATTCTTTTTACAAATATTACTCCATATGACTTATTGAAGTTATTAAACGGCTAAGGCGTCATCTAGGGTGAGCGTCCGCGAGTCCTGAGGCGGGCGCGAAATTTCTAGCATATGTCAGGCGCTTTCGTGACGATGGTTTAGATAGCAAGCGTCAGTCTATTGTTTTACCCTGTGAAAAAATGTCGTATATTATATTCTGTCCTGCACGCTACTACTGACCTTTACCTCGCATTTACCCTAGACAAGGTCTTAAATGTCCTATTATGTATGAACGAAATGTTAATCCTATTAATGCCAATTGTATTTTATATTGACCATTCTCACCATTAAAGTTCTTACCGTACCTATTAACAGTCTGTATGTTAAAATTTCAGGTCCTCGCAGAGGAAGCACATCCCTTGGAAAACCTAGACCGTGGCGCGGCGCAGGAGTCACTTAGCAAAGCTCAGTCTGCACTGAATTCTGCTGCTAACGACAAGGTAGGGCATTTTTTTTGTGAAGGCCTTTTACAGTTTACTTAGTGCAAATATAAACCCTACTTTGATATGCTAGTGTTTTTATTAGAGATAATTCACTATGATAATGTTAAAGGCGATAGAACTTTTTTGTATGGATACTGGCATCGTCTCGGTTCGCCATTTTGATAATTTTTCAAAATGGTGTTGCACGTAAATACTTCTATAGGGATTGGTGCATATAGATAAACAAAAAATGTCATGTGATATAATGTCCTAAACTGTCACATTACCCAGATAATTTGAAACCTTTGCATGTTCGTCGCAAACAGCAAGACTTAATTAACCTGCATAAGATCCTACACTCCAAGCTGGACTCTTCGACTCTGCTGTCCTTCATAAACATCAACACTAGGTATAACACCCGAATACCGAAAACTTTTACACTTCTGGTTTTTACAAATAACACCTCACATTACAACCCTATAGTTACAATGTGTAGACTTTATTATGAAATTTCAAAAGACAATAAGAGTATTGACATCTTCGATTCTCGTGCCTCTGCTTTCAAAAGACATGTATGTTCTATTTCCTTTTAATATCCTAACGCTTAAATACCTACTGTACTCTTTAAATAATGTAACTTTATGTAATTTACCTGGCGTGTTGTTCTCCTACACATTGCCTGCCTAAGCAGAAGTATGTCGGAGGGCAGACACACAGACCTTGTAACTATAATTTCGTGAACTAACCTTTTACTGTAGTTTTCATCATCATCATTATTATTGTTTTTGCTGGTCATGTACTTAGTTCGATTACGCTTTGGGTGATAATCAGGTCGAAACTTACAAACTTAGTGAAATAATGTGTCGTTGTAGTTGCCTTGTGAATGAATAAATAAAAGTTAAAAATTGCCATGATCAGCGCAAATGTTTCATTCAATCAAAGCGGGCAATTTAAGCTACAAAGCGCTTTTTCTGTTGAAACGTTACCTATGTGATGTGATTATCTTAACGAAAAGTCATTTCTTTTTAAGTGTATTCGATTTTTACCACTTTAAGAAGAAAGCTTAACTGATTCGTAGTGTTTGGTTAGAATGCATATACTTTGTCGTATAGTTGTCTCAGATGGTCATATTTATTACTATTTTGAAACCAAAACTTCACATAGGGTGGTAGGAACTTTTTCGTTCTTCAACCCACAGATCCAATTGTGTCCATCACTCATCATCTGACGAAGCGGTGTTCAGCGCTAATTAATGTTTTAAATATAATGAGATGAAAATATTTGGACTCATAAAGGCTATCTTTAACTCTATTTATCTCGGTAATGTGACACTGAGATATCATGTTTCACGACATTTTTTGTTCCTCTATATGTTTGTGTGTAAGGTAATATCGGGCAACGCCATTTAGAAAAAAAAAAAAAAACGTTTAAAGCCCTTTGTCCATCAATGCATTATTGCAAGAAAGTGAAACCACATCTCTGATTACCTCTTTGGGCATGACCAATATGTACTAACCTAACTTTACTTTAAATAAATCTTAAAGAACTGGCGGTAGTATTCACCTGTGAGAGCATTATGCCATAACCGTAACTCACCAGTCCATTGGTGAAACTTTCTTTTAATGTCCGTAAGTCGATACAAGACAAGCAGTTCAAATAGGATTATGTTCGTGTATTCAACTACATTTATTGTGACTTTGCAGGCTAAAGCCGAGGCAGCTATCGCCGTAGAAGTCGCCGAAGAGATCCTAAAGGCGGTGTCTGGTTAAACTGTTCGCTCATCACTGCCACAGAACAGTTAGTTTTAAAAGAACTATTTAATATTTACGTTTCTGTATAAATAAACACCGTCTTCAGTAGAATATATGTATTTTATTTATGTTAGTTATTTCTATGTAAGTATTTTATAAGTGGTACACAATTAAAACAACGTTGCGTAGTTGACATTTGAGTAGTTTATTTAACACAAATCAAACACTTTGGTACAGTTAGTTAGCTGTGGTTATCGATGTCGTATCGCCATAATTATAATTATCAAACTTACTTTCAAGTGGCCGCAAACCAAACGCACATCGACAAAAGCGAAAATATCATAAACAATTAACCCCTCTGCTGCCAATACAATTAAGATTATGGTACAAATTTTAATTGATTATTTATCATATAATTTTGAATAAATTTTATTTATTTTGTTCACATTTCAATTTTAACTAGATCTTTTCATTAAATCGAATTCTAATTGGAAGGTTAAGAGAAGATTCTGTTGCTAGGAAGTCGCGAAACCTAACTACAAGCCTACTTTGCGAAGCTTACACCACAATACACAACATAGATTGGGAAACGCCTAAAAAATGACACTCTAGTGTCTTACACCTAGTCATCTGCGTAATATAGTAGAAGGATAAAATTACGATTACGATTAATAAAAATGCACCTTACTGTACTAGATTAATATTTTAAAAGGTTATTATAAATTCCATGTCAGCAGTGTTTGTTACGTTTTCGATGGTGCCATACATTGAGTAGTTCCTTGCTGGTTAGATAGGTAACTGTTTCATATTATCATTATTATGGTACGCTTCCTGTGTTTATTATTTCATTGCGTTTCAAAGAGTAGTTTAATTGAATATCTTAGATTTTACATAATAATGCGTAACGCTTGTTACTAACTAGCTACGGATTATAAAGTACTTTGTTTAAAAGTTGATTAATTATTAATAAAGAAATTTATATCTAAACTTATCCTAAATAGTATATGCATAAATGCGAAAATCAAAACCAACATGTTTGACACAAATACGATGTGTGGCAATAACGAAATGACAAAAGAG
The DNA here is from genome assembly GCA_947359405.1 of Antitype chi. Lineage (NCBI taxonomy): Eukaryota > Metazoa > Arthropoda > Insecta > Lepidoptera > Noctuidae > Antitype > Antitype chi. The sequence goes on from OX375816.1 coordinate 11,665,877, forward strand.
AATAATTAAAACCAATAACGTTAAAAGGAAGCATCGTTACAACCATTCGGTTGTGGTTACCTAACATTACCATCCTAAGAGTATAAATAAAGTTTACGTCGATATTATTCCATGTAAAAATTAAAAATGGGATAAAAATACAAAATATCACATACATCATATTACATGTTGAGCTTAATTTAAATCGAATCCGAAACACCCCAAACCAGATGTATTTTACTGAAGCAAATTTTAAATTAAGCTAAACAAATAAGGTTAACTACAATTAAATGACATAAAAGTCTGTAGTAAACATCTGGCAAAGTTGGGCACGTTGGAAGAAGGTATATATAATGTGTTGGACAGGACATAAACGCGTCACCTATCTATTTAAGCAAATATATCAATTTGAGATAACTACCACAACCATAATTTTCAGCTTTTACATGGTAATTCTACAGTGACGCATCATAGGTTTCTCTACTCTGGGAAGGTAGAATCTAATTTGTACATAACCCAACTTTGCAACTTTACTACAAGTGGAATAAAAAAAAAAACGTAATAACTAAATTGAAAAATGTCCAGCCAACTAAGTTGGGGTAAATATAAAAGTAAATAGCAACACGAAAACGCGACACACAAATGAAACGGTAAAAAAGAAAAAGGTTAGATTTGGCACGAGTATCACCATCTTGCTGCATGCTAGACCAAATCAGAGCGAAGGTGCAATTGAAAGATTTAAAATGAAAGAAATTTTCTGCTTAAGTCTGCGAGTGGTACATCAGCAAGATGGTAATGGTCCACTAAATTAATTTATAAAATGTGCGTGTGTCGCCTCGCTGAGACACGGGTCCACTTTACAAGTTACACTGCCACAGTATCGTAGGCTGTGAGTCCCCCCCGCCCGTGGACTGCTTGCTGGGGGATTGGGGTGGCTGCTTCTGGTCTGCAAACATAGTCCCAAACATTAATAAACATGTTAACGCTTACCTCTTCAATTTTTACGACAGATGCCAGTATTTTTTTTTACATTGACATTCCCTTAATACTTTTTTTTTTTTATTTGAAAAGCAAACGGATTGAGCCTTAATATCGATAGACAGGCATGGATATACTTTTTTTTAAAGCATTTGAAGGAAAACCATAGCACTGCTAATCTAGAGGGGTGAGTTTCTTTATAATTTAAGGAACACCAACATGTCCGCGCGCTTGATTTCTATTTACAGTGCTTTATAAATCTAATGGTATGTATAAAATGCAGCTAAAGAAAAAAATGGTTTGGGGAAACTATTCTTTGTAACCATACTTATAAGCAACTAAAACCATCACGCACGGACTAAAAAGTAACAAGTGCCAGGGCTCTGTTCTATATAATATTGGGCTATCTTCATATAAAGTAATGGGTATACATGGTATGTACATTTCATGCGTTCGTAACCGGCAACGCAATCTTCACAAAATAAAATCAAACTAGCCGAGTTATAAATACCGCCTTACCATTCTTGGAGCAAAAAATAACACATTAGTGCACATTGGTTCAGAATGTTAGCCACATAAAGGTTAATTACAAAATAAAAAAATCAGGCAAAAATAAGGTGGATTATATTCATTGAAAATTTTTTCATTTTCACATACTTTGACTTACTGTTTCCTGTAGATCATGGATGCAGAACATAACACATGCTTAATAACGAGCATAGACTAGTACACAATGCTTTATTAGGTAAATAATTAAATATATCTATCACGTCACAGTGTAATTAATCGTGCTAGCGCACACACAAGGGTCCGGCTTATGTATTAGTAGTGTATTCAGTGCGTGTGAGTAGTGATGAAATCTTTTAAGGGACAATTTTTATTAACTCTTTAGATTTTGATATCTTAACTAGACTAATTAAGAGTTTAAATACGTTAATTACTTGTCTTTATGCTGTTAAGGATATTAAGTTTGTAAATATTTCTGTCTGTGCTATACAAATAATTGTTTTTTTTTGTGAGACAGTGAACGTAAACATGTGTCTGAGTTATACGGTACATTGTGCAAGGCCTATCAAACTGACCTGTCAATGAGTTTCCTCATTTCCTCGCTGTGCAAGCCGTCCTTGGCAGTGTGGGCCCTTACTGCAACAACACACAAGTCACGACGCGCTCTATACTAGCCACGACACCCGGAGCCGCCTTCTACTAGACATCTCGAACAATAACCACACTGCGTGCTCTATTCTCTAAGTTTACTAGTTGTATCATTTTATCATTCAATGGTTATTGTTCGTGCATGTCTATCTCCAAAACACGTACTAAATATCTACATAATCATTTCAAATAGAGTGAATTAGTTAACACAATCACGTCTAAGCACATAAATATAAAGTTTAGATAGATTGATTCAAAGAAGAAAAGTAAATAATTAATCTTCCCACGGTTGAATCTTGCACTTGTCAAAATTTATCGCGTTTGATTTTAATTTTTTATTAAAATCTTGTCTTTAATTTTGTCAAGTGCTAAAACCAAAAACAGTAAAAAGTACATAATTTTGAAAATAAAGATAGGTAAGCCAATTACAAGAACGCTAATCTTGAAGCTTTAATTCAATTGTTATTACTGATACAAATGTTGCATGCTGTCAGTCACAATAATTAGAAACATAAAGGAATCAAATAACTTGATCCAAAAATTTTACCGTCTTCTGTTCAGGTGACACCCAAGTGTGCATAAACCAATTCAACAATCAATTTCAAATTAACACTAGAGATTTGTCTAAAATTAAGGTAGTTTGGAACAAATGAATATACGAGTAATAATAATATCAAATATTTATGTAAACCATATTTTTTTTTGTTCTATTTGCAAGTTTTGCAGGGTATTAATTTGTTTCTATTTATTTTGAATCTTACTAGTTCGTAGGAAATTAATTATTTTTTAAAATAAAATGTATCTAACCGAATAAAATTAGTACCCAGCAAAATGGTGAAAATATTTTGTATTTATTATTATAAAGCAGCAGACAATCACTGAAAGCATTTCGACAAAAAAAAGTATGATTCCCTTTTATTTTTTATCAACAGTTCCAAATTGGGTCACTTTCAGAAGTTTTAATTTAATTCGTTTTAGTAGAAATACTGCTGGGGAAAAATATCAACAAAATCATCATTTTGTTTGTTCTTTTTCAATTTGTTTATCTTTAGTTAAGGAATAAGGATAGGGTTGTCAGTTAGTCGACGTTTTGTTACATACCGGGGTAGTTGCGGGGCTGGTCGCATTCGGCTTCGGAGATTTCGTTCGAGTCCTTGCTCTCATTGAAGGAGGAGGAGCAGTTGTTGTCGTTGTTGGCGTTGCGCGGTGGGGGTGGGGGAGGCTCGGGAGATCCGCCGCACTTGCGTGTTCCTACACAAACAATAGGGTATTACACCCATTTTTGAAAAGTGTCCTAATTAGATTCTAAAGTGCTAATAAACCACTAAAAAAACAACATTTTTAATTAATTGATTAGCATAGTTTCGGTTAAAAAGTTAAGTGTTAACTTTAAGCGGTTTTCAAAAGTCTTCGGCGCTACATTTACCGCTAGACAACATGAGACTGAGCAACTTTTTAATTGCATTTGAGTTGCCTGATAGTTTTCCAAAAATATTCTGCTGTAACAGCTACGTGTTCATCAATGATCTTACCAATGCTGGGGCGAGATCCGTAGTGGTCGGAGTAGGGAGTTCCATAGGCGCCGGTGTACTGTTCGTCTTCGGGAGCGCAGCAAGCGGGCTCATCGTATTCGGGGCCGCAGGCGTACATCGGGCGGGAATAACGGGCACGCTGCATAAAATAAGCAAAATCAGAAAGTTCTCTATGTTCAATTATGGAGTTTGAATGGAGAGGCATATACCTCTCATACTACTGTGCACCTACTCTTCTGAATATAGGGTCAGCTGTTAACTTGTAAAGGCAGGGTTAATGGATTGATATAGAATCTATGTATATTTTTATCAAGGCTCCAGCTGTGTGTGTCCTATCTATTTAAAGACATAAGATGAACTTCTTATAAATCTCAGGATATTGACTTAGTATGTACTATAATCTACTGAAACATAGCTGCGTGATAAGTGCTACAAACAATGTGGCAATAACGAGGCTTACGTATTGGTCCTCTTCAGCGCAGGTGGCGGGGTCGTCATATTCGGGGGCGGTCGAGTAGATGGCGCTCTGTCCTCCCTGGGAATTCTTGCGGGCATAACGGCTGTTGGCGCGGGGCTGGTAATGACATAATAAAAATTAAGGTTAAGCTTTAAAAAAACTACATTGGCATTGTGTCATACCCCCAAGTCCTAACCTAAAGCGACAGAAGCGCGAGTACGCGACCGACGCGCTTGTTAAATTAATTCATTGTCAAAATCGTAGTTTTTCATATTCGCCCGCGCGTACGTGAAGTACCAAGTGTGCAAATCGCGTTATAATTACAGTAAAGCTAGTTTCCCACTTACCATGCTCTGTGATCCAGCGCGGGAGTGCGCGGGGTGGTGTGGGTGCGGGTGTGCGAGGGTGCCGGCGTGTGCGGGGTGGTGGTGCGGGAAGGCCAACGCCTTGCTGGGGTCCATCTCCTCGCGGAAGCCTAGCAGGTGGAACGTTGCGTAGGGGCAGATTTCATCCTCCATGCCTGTTCACACATAATAAAACACTCATTAGCAATAATACCTAAAAGATCAGTCGTGCGAATACGCGATCGTTGCGTTCATATGACACTCATTTGTTCGGACGGCGCCCTCTGTCAAAGCGACCACGCGTTCGAATGCGGCGAACAAAATGAACACGACGATCGCGATGAGATTAGGACGCAGCCTTAGACTTGTTAGTTGTGATTACACATTACCACGGAGTAGTAACGGTTTGGAGTGCCGATTCAGGAGTATGCTGTATCTGCTGAAACAGCAACGCAGCTTACAGATTCGAAAGAGAATATAATACGAATTATTACTCCAATTTGTGAACTACTATGCGGTTCCATTTGATTAGTAGCAATGTTACCATTCACTGGAATATGCCACAAGTAGTAGATATTCCCTGTCGGTAATCCATGCTAAAAAAATGTGTAGTAAGTAATTAGTTGTCACTCAAAAACACGCAAGAAACATAAAATATTATGTATTGTACCTATGTATTTTTGTAGAACTAGTATCAGTAGGTAATTCACAATACTATATTCTGTAGTTACTGACGCTTTTTTGTTGTTGTTAATGTAGCTATGTAATACTCAATACTCAATCTTTATTGCATTCCATATGTTTTACTTAGATAGTATAAATTATACAGTGAGATCAATAAGGACCCTGTCGGGCACAGCGAAATTAGGAGATCATTAGTAATCAACGAAATATCTACATTTTGCTAAAGCAAATAAAAAATAACTGGGGTTAGAAAAGTGCAAACAAAAATAAAATAAATACTAAATAGATAGACATCATGCAACAAAAAATATATAATGATCAATCTTATACTCACTCATTTGTTGTTAATAGCAGTTCATTCAGATAAATACCTCACGACTATCATTCACTTGGAAACCAGAGATTTGTATGGTCAGCCCCATCTGTATTATACGTTTAATTTACAAAAATAAACTAAGTATAATACAAATGTTGTGACCTTTTTTGTGCTTAAAAACATGAGCATAGAAATAAAATCGGATTTTGAAAAACATTTCAGGTTTAACTTTCACAGTCTTGACATTTTTACAATATTTTTTCAGGCTACGGCTGCGGTTATCTGCCGGGTAATATCTATTTTTCCACCTAGGGTATGTAAAAACACGCATCACATAGCCGTTATCTACGCATTATGCATTTCAAACAAGACACAAATGTAACTTACATTTAGCAAAAAATAATGCTGTGAAACAACTTTTATTTTTGGAGATAATCCGGTATGTTCCAGAACAAAAAATGATCAGAATTATGGGAAGAACAATCAACTCATGGCTTTGTTAAGCGTCTTTCAACAATCATGATACAAGCTGTATAGCCAGTCTAGGTAAACTTCGGTTTGTCTTGTGACGGTTTCTACTTGTATGCTCATATACTTTGCATGCGGTCCCACTGACCTGTGGAGGCGGTGTCTCCGGATCCCGCGCGGCGCAGGCGGGGGCGACGCACGCGCTCGTAGTGATGGCGGCGCGGGTCCCACGTAGAGTGCGCGCCCACTGAACCACACTAACGTTACGCATGCGCTAACACCCCGCTACACCGCTCTAGAATCCTCCCATTCACTTTTCAGATTGTTTATAATTTTGCTACAACAGAGGCCATCTATGGAATTGTCAAATACCCCAGATCGCTCTTTTGCTGCACTTGACAAGATTTTCAGTCCTCAACTGCAGGCCGAAAATTATAATTATGTTGAAGTAATGTAATTTGGCAGTCGAAAGTGAGTGAGATTATACTTAAGACCATATAAATTTAGGGGAATTACGTTTGTGCCAAACCGTCATAACAACATTGCAAGTTCTGCACTTCTGCTAGAGCGGTCAGTCCAGTTGCATAAAATTAAAATGATTAAATTGTATTTACTTTTTTGTTTTTGTTTAATATAGTGCCCTATATAATTATGACGAGATTGGCATAACGTTAAGCTGAAAATGATAAACAATTTAAGTAGTAAAATAGGCAAAGCTAAAATAATTATAGGGGCTTGAACATTCAACCTGCAGGTAAAGAATTGTCTTTGGTATTTCTACATAAATCAAAATTTGTAAAAGCTGGACCTTCTAGGTAAAAAAAAAATCCTGGTACCTTTACTGGACAACACAATTTTACAACATAGCTTTCACCTGACATTTACCACTAAGATATCTAAGAAGTTAGGAAAGAAGAAATATTAAAGCACAGAGAAGAATTATAGCAAAAGTCGTGCAATAGAAAAAGAAGTAAAAGAGTGTTAATATAACCGTTACCTCTTAAATATCGACGCTTCCATACAGGAGAGGAGCAGCAAAGTTCCTATCACTTGATAACATAAGGGTGCTTTGTGTGGAGTGAAACGTCGCGAGAAAGAGTGGTGCAATACGTAGGTAATACAGTCACGTCCTGAGAAGTGGCAATAGTGTGCTGAATGATTGCTAGGCACGCGATGCGAAAGCGCGCGTCAGCTTTGACATGGGAGCCGAGCCATCTAGTCACACAATCACGCCCTGATTTGCGTGATTTTTTTGTGTCCGCAAGTGTATAAAAAAAAATCCAGTGAACAGTTTTGTAGTAACAGCTGCAGCGGCATCAAGGGTTTAGCGTGTAAGATGGTGGTGTGGTGTACTCACTGATGACCGCCTGTCGCTTGACGCGGTCGCAGGTGTTGTAGTTGGAGCCGGGCACGGGGGGCAGCTTGCGGTTGGGTGGCGCGATGTAGCCGAGCTCGTCCCGAAGTCCTCCGCGCTTGTCCAAAGTGCCGCCGGCGCCGCCCAGTGCAGCCTGCGATGCGTTGTATACTGCGTCGTCTAAGACCATTGATTAGATAAGTTCATGAAATTATTTTGTAGTTGAAGTTAGATGCTGTTATGTCACTGATTAAATGACTTCCTTAGTTTTGTAAGTTAATGACGAGCAAATTATATTAAACTGTGAATTTGGTAAATCAAAATACAAAATTAGAGCTTCGAACTTAGTTCATGCTAAGGATGAGTATATTATGTTAAAAAATAAAGTCAATAAGTAGGTAAATATTGTTATCAAAATTGGTAACTAGATGATTAATGATGAGGTTGAAATTAATTTAAATATGAGATAATTTGAATTTGGGTAAAAGAAATAGTAATAAAGCGGTGTGCCATGCCACCATACATACAATACATGTCCTTCTGACCTCGCAGGCGGTGCGGGGTGTTCCTGCGAGCTAAGGTCAGACAGATCACCACCACGCCTACGATGAAGACCACAATCGTTGCCAAAATGGGTACCAAGACTTCAGGTTCAAGCCAAGCCTTGATCCAGGGGGGCAGTTCCTTGTTAGAGCCGATGTTGCCAGGTAACGGAGCAATCGTTCCTATGAACACGAACATTAGTAGATAGTTACCTTTGTGATGGTCCCGGGCACCTCGTACCACGCAAACGACTACGATAGCAATGATGATGACAAGTATCGCGGCCACTACGGGCACGATTAGGTTAAGGTGCGACAAGATGATCTTGATAGTTTGTTCCGTGGTAAGAGTGCCGTCGCCGACCTCGCGCGCGGGCGCGATCGTACCTGAAATGCAAGCCCCACGTTACAAGAGCTATTTATTTTGAACTAAAAGACACCGGAAGAATGATTAAATTAAAATAAAAAGGCGATGCATTTCAGGTACGTTTTTGGTGTAAAAATCGATTTGCAGTAAAAGGGCATGCATTATGTAATGAACGTAGCGGTTAATCTAAAGTTTCAACCTAAAGGACCATCGTCATATTTTTCCGAAAACGGTTTTGTCATTTAGGCAATTACTTACCGCCGGTCATAGTAAGAGTTGCAAATTCGTATTCAGCGACGTTGAAACCAGCGTTGTTGTGAGCCGTAATCCTCAACACATACCATGTTGCAGGTTCCAGATCTATTTTATAAACGAAAAAGTTTAACATTATAGCAAACCTTTTGTTTAATGTACTGATATTGATGCATATTTTAATTATTTTGTGGGAGTAGGTACGCACCAAGTACAACGAAGTTTCCGCCAGGTTTCACAGCGTTTGAGATTTGATTCCATTCAGCAGCGCCCCTGTTATATAAACATTTACATTTTATAGTTATATAGAACTAGAAGTAAGTCTAACATTGAATAGCACCTATAAATTACAAAGGATATAACTTTTCTGGACGTAAACCGGGCACAATGAACTTTGTAGGTTAGTGGGTACTAAATCGAACTTGTGCTTAGATTGAAACAAAGTCCCTAGTAGGAATAAGGATTTAGGCCCTCTGTACCAGGTACAGTTAACCAGAAAAAGTATGCGCTTCCGTAATCTTCGTGTTTCCGAGTTAGCAAGAACGTCACGCCACGGCATGAAGTTTTATCTCTGTCGGGTTACCAACTCTGGTTGCAGATCGTCATCTGTCACTCAGCTGAAGTGTTGAAATGTGTTTTGGAATCGCATATAATTGTTTATCTATTATTTTGTAATCATAGTAATAAAAAATAGGCAGGTACTTCCTTGGTTGTATTGTAACAGCTCTTTATTAGATCCCATTATCGCGCATTCGTATTTCCGAAGACAGACGATGATTCCCGAAGCGCATAATTTCTAGAGATATTTGTTCAATGTTATTAAGCTCATAGTGCCACTTACTTCTTCTTATTCTCAACGACGAAGTGGCTCATGGGACATCCGCCATCCAGCCACTGCTTGAGGTGCAGCGTGACGGACGAGCTGCCCACCTCGATGAAGTCCGCGGCGCGCGGCACGGGCGGCTTGGAGCCGCGCGTGCGAGCTATCACTACGTCAGAGGCTTCACCCGTGCCAATGCTAGGGAAATGTTACGTTTATAAGGCAGTTGTACTTGAAAAACAATCTTCTCTGTCCATTGTAATCAAACTGTCTGTATTTCTACTTTTGGTGTAGAAAGCAGCTTTTATTACGTCAATCATTTTGTTAACTAATTATACTACTTTGTCAATTAAGCTCATGTTAATGTACTATCGAGGAAACTTACATCGGACCAATTTGAAAACAAAATCCCGTGCACACAATGAATGACGATAGCGGCTGAGCGCTGCAAGCAATAATAGTCCTTACGGTTTAAAGATGTTAGTTTCCTCAATAGTACCTGGAACGTCAATAAAATACGTGGGTAAACGACAGACTAGTTTATTCACGAACTTAAACTAACTACCCACCACCATACAATATTATAAGTACCGACCGATGTCACATCTCTCCTCATCAAGTCCAAGATACATCTTACAACTAACATTTTATAATATAAGTAATATAACTTGATAACTATTCCGGCAAATTATTGACGGCTTGTCTAGCTCGGTTGAATGCACGCAGTGCACGAGCAGACCCGCCCTGCGGTGGTGGTGATACAGTCGACGTGTCCTTCGTATCACTATCACCGCCTGATGCGTCCTCAAACATCTCACCTTCGGCTCCGCTATCAACCCCTGGTTTAGCTTCCATAGAGCCCGTACCCTTGTCTACGGCCACGTCACTCACGCGGGATAATGAGTACCTATTTTTGTTATTTGCTGAAATAATTTGGTCAGTATGTCTACGCCACTCAACCCCGTTGTCTAAACTAACTTTGTACGAAACTGGCCCTGTCTTTTTAATAACTGTGGCTTCGGACCACTTGTCCCCCCTCGCCGTGTAATCGCGTGCAAGTACCGCATCCCCAACGCGGAATTCCCTATTGGTTCCCAAAGCGCGGGCGACCTGACGCTCTTGCTTCGCTCGTACCAGTGCTGCTACATCCGGCCGTAGCGCATCCAGTCGGCTGCGCAAGCGCCGCCCCTGGAGCGCCACGGCTGGTGAGACCCCAGTCGTTGCGTGTTCACAATTCCGGTACTGTAAAAGGAATCTGCTTAGGGCGGCGGTCACGTCCTCGCCTTCGTACATCGCTCTCTTTATGGCCTTTTTTACGGTTTTAACTGCGTTCTCCGCTGCGCCATTCCCCTGAGGCCTATACGGAGCCGAAGTTGTATGTTTGATACAGTTCTTTTCACAATAGTCTTTAAACTCTTGAGAAGTAAACGGCGGGCCGTTGTCAGTCACGAGCTGCGATGGTAAACCAAAACGTGCAAATGTACTCCTGAAAACTTTAATAGTAGAAGCTGCGTTCGTGCCGCGCATCGGCAGGGCCTCTATCCATTTAGAATGCGCGTCCACTATGATTAGATATCGCACTCCACCACAGTCTGCGAAGTCCGCGTGTACGCGTTGCCACGGGTGCAGCGGGAACTCCCAGGGATGCAGCTGTGCCCGCGGCGGCGCGTCCCGCACAGTGCGGCACGCAGCGCACGACCTACACACTTCTTCAATGTCCTGATCTAAACTCGCCCAGTAAATGTAGCTGCGCGATAAAGTTTTCATTTTGTTCATACCCAGATGGCCCTCATGAACTTCACTTAATATTTTCTTTTGCAGAACATGAGGGACCACTATCCTATATTTATACATGACACATCCTTGGTCCACTAGTAAATCCATTTTTCTAGCAAATAATGGTTTTTCCGCATCGCAGCTCGGCACTGCTGGCCAACCGAATAGTACATATCCTTTTATTTTACTCAATAAGGGATCACGCTCTGTCTCTTTTGTAATATCTTTAAAACAAATAGGCAGCGATTCCTCTATAAGATTTAAATAATCTACGGAGTCGACGAAGCGACCCTCCTGAGGTAACGGTAATCGCGACAAAGCATCAGCCGGACCGTTGTCCACCGATCGCACAAATTCTATGTCGAAATCATATGCAGCCAGGCGTGCCGCCCATCTTTGTAGACGACTGGCAGCTGTCTGAGGGATCCCCCCCTTGGCCCCAAAAATATGGGTCAGAGGCTGGTGATCAGTACGTAGCGTGAAACGCCTTCCAAACAAATATTGGTGATGTTTCGTTACACCGAACAGAATAGCCAGTGCCTCTTTGTCGAGCTGGCTATAGTTGCGTTCGGGCGCACTAAGTGTGCGCGACACGCAGCTGACGGGCCGCTCACTACCGTCCGAGTACCGATGCGCCAGAACGGCGCCCAGTCCGTACGCGCTGCTGTCTACAGACAACACTAGGTCGCGCCCCTCCTCGTAGTGTGCTAGTACACGTTTGCTCAGGAGAGATTGCTTTGCCTCCCCGAATGCCCTATCACACTTAGAGTCCCATTCCCAGCCACTATCTTTTTTTAACAAATTGTGTAATGGTCGTAATAAGGTGCTTAAACTGGGAATAAATCGCCCGTAGTAATTAACCATCCCTAAGAAACTTTTTACTTGTGTCACGTTCTCTGGTCTAGGCGCGCTGGAAATGGCCTCCAGTTTCTCTGTATCCGGTCGCAAACCTTCCTTGTTAATAATGAATCCTAAATATTTCACGCTATCTTGTAAAAATCTACATTTACTTAATTTAACAGTAAGTCCCATGTGACGCAACCTTTCTAGTACAGATCTCAGATTTTTCATGTGATCAAGCGTGTTGGACCCCGTCACGCAAATGTCGTCTAAAAATACTACACACCCTGGCACCCCACGCAGCGTTTCCTCCATAATCTTTTGAAACTTTTCCGGTATGACAGACAACCCGTACGGCGTACGTCTATAAACAAAAGTACCCATATGCGTAGTTATAGCCGTGTAGGGTTGCGAGTCGTCCGACAACAGACACTGTTCATAAGCATGTTTGAGATCAATTTTAGAGAATTTATCTCCCCCACTCAGATTAGCAAATAACTCCTCGATACGCGGCAACGGGTAATAATCTCTTTTTAACTTTGGGTTTATGGTTATTTTATAATCCCCACAAATGCGTATGTCTCCGTTTTGTTTTACCACGGGGACTATTGGAGTTCCGTAGTCTGAGTAGTCAACACGGTAGATAGAACCGTCAGCCTCGAGACGCTCCAGCTCCCGCTCGACACGTGCGCGCAGTGCCAGCGGCATGGGTCTCGCTCGCACGTAAACCGGTTCCTTATCGGACAGCTGTAGTCGTATGGGCTGTTTGCAGGTACCTAACTTATCGCTAAATACTTCTGGGAATTCTTTACATAATTTGTTTACAAAATCATCATCTTTGATTTCATTGAGGTTTATTTGAGATATCTTTAGAGCACGCATCCACTCTCGACCTAACAATGGCTTCGCCCCGCCCTTAATAATGTATAATCGCAATGACTTAGCTTTAAATTCGCCCAGACAGACGTCTACCACAATGTAACCCAGTGATTCAATTCTTGAACCCGAGTAACCTCGTAAAACTAAGTTATCCGGTTCAATCTTTTTATGCGGAAACATATATTGGTACATAACTTCACTTATTGCTGATATACGACTACCTGTGTCCACTTCACATTCAATATTAATGTTATCAACAGACAGTTTAATAAAATATGGTTTGTTACCTCGTGCTGCCACATACAAGTTGAACATATCACCATCCGATTCGTCACTCACATAATTATGCCGACCGCCACTACCGCGCACTTGTTTGCACATCACTCGTAGGTGCCCCTTTTTACCGCACTCATCACAACTGTAATTTTTAAACCGACACCTGTCGGCCGGGTGCGCCTTGCCGCAGCGCCAGCAGGTCCGCCCGCGCACATCCTCCGCGTCCGCGCGTGCGCGGCCCGCGCCTGCCGCGCCTGTTGCTGCTGCTGCTCCGTCGCCTGCGCCGCCGCCGAGCGCCCGTTGCGGCCCGCGCGGGCGCGTTCGTCCACCGCGCGCATAATGCAGGCCTTCGCCCGCCTCGCCGCCTACCGGCTTTGTTGAGTCCGCCGCCGCCGTCGTCGTAGTGCCGCTCACCTCGGCATGTTTCTCCGCTGCCTCTAGAGCCAGCGCTAGCTCCACTGCCTCTTTGTATTGAACTTCCTTTTCTGCGAAGATTCTGGATCGCATTACGTCACTTGTCAGCCCTGACACGAATTGATCGCGCAAATTTTCTTCCAGCGTCGAACATGACTTGCACTTTCCAAAACTGCACGTAGCCGCCAGATGTTTCAACGCCTGCAGGTATTCCGTGAGGGACTCGCCCGCACGCTGTCGGCGCAACCTGAACACGTGGCGCTCGGCGATCTCCGATCGTTGTGGTTCTAAGTGTCCAGTCACCAATTTCACTAGGTCGTCATATGTTTTGTTTTCCGGAAAACTTGGTGAACACAGATCACACATAAGCGCATACGTTTCTTCCCCCACGACCGTTATTAACAGAGGCACTTTCAATTCCTCGTCGATTTCGTTAAGCCGTATGTACTGATTTACTCGACGAATATACGCTGGCCACTGTTTCGAGCTTAAATTAAACTGTTCAATTTTACCAATAGGCATCTTGACACACGCGAAACCACGACGATTTAAAAGAAATTATAGAAATCCCGTTCTCGTCGCCAATGGAACGTCAATAAAATACGTGGGTAAACGACAGACTAGTTTATTCACGAACTTAAACTAACTACCCACCACCATACAATATTATAAGTACCGACCGATGTCACAGTACCTTATGTCACTGTGCGTTCATACAAACCTAAAAGCCTCGCTTGGTCTAATAAAACTATAACACACGTAGAGTAACGTATTATAATCGTAATTTTGATTAAGTAAGTCGTAGTAACATAGACTAAATGCTGTTCATTATATTATAATGAAGAACATTTAAAATAAAATATATTTCTCACTTTAACAAGTTCTGGTATAAATAATTATCAACTAACCAACATTCGATTTTTGCCATGCCATAGTACGTTTTTTTTTAAGTGTTATATGCAAGTTATTCACTAATCTTGAAACTCCTGATCAGACTAATATAGTGAGTTACTCACCCATTGTAAGCCGTGACGTAGAGTTGATATCTAGACCCGCAGAACAAGTTTTCTAAAGTGTATGTGTCAGTGGTGCTTGGAATCTGAAAGAACGGAAACATACATTATAATGCCCTCGCTCTTTTCGTAGGTGTAACTCTCGTTTGAAATTGTATGTATTTGTGTATTCGGCTAGAGAATCATTGGCGTAAAAGCTGCGTGCCCAATGGGATTTCTCATCGGTAAGAATAATAAACATCCATACAAACTTTCATCCCCTATTTAACCCCCTAAAGGGAATAAATTGTTAAAAATCATCCTTTAGTGCTAACTTTTGCTATAAAACAAACCCTTATAAGCAAGATTTTATGCATGAACCAGCCAGCGGTTTAGGCTGTGCGTTGTCTGTCAGTGAAAATTAATAAATTTAACATTTTCATGAAGTAGATAAGACATGCTGCGCTGACCCCAAAAAAGTTAGGGTTAGGGCGATTCAAACTATAAAATAAAGCAATTCAAATAGTTACCTGTACGGTTTCCCAATCTCCAAACTCTTGTTTATAGTGGATGGTGTATCCGGCGGCGGGCGACTGGTCGACATCGACAGACGGCTTCAGGCGCAGAGTGAGGGATGACACGGACGATGACGCGATGCTGAGCTGGGGCGGGAAGGGGGGAGCTGACGCGAAATACGTAAGTCTTTTTAATTTATTTGTTCACACATAAGCTTATTATTATAATGTCTCTTTTTGAGTCGATGGTCAATGTAATATGTTAGATGAGTTGGGCCCAGAAGGTGGTCACATCAGACAACCAGTAGGGTTTTAAAGTCAAAAGTGCAGGTGTATGGGCATTTGGGCACTCTAACATAGGGAACATTCACACTAGTAACGCAGTATGGAAGAAAATTTAAACGAATCTTTTGAAATGCAGCAATAAAAAAGTTTTTTTTACAACAATAGCTCCAATAATTATAAAACCTTAAGAAAACTTCATGGGAATGCCTTAAAATAACCCCGAACCGTCTCAGCACTAAATGCTAGCTTAAATTAAGAAACAAAGTAATCATAGACAATCAGAGTACTTACCAAGAACAGAGAGAGTATGCGTAACAGTGTCAGTTCCGAACTGGTTGTCGACATGGCAAGAGTACTCGCCGGCATCCTCTCGAGCCACGCCAGCAATTTGTAGGGATCCTTCGGGCAATTGACGGACGCGTTCTGAAGCTTCCAGGGGGTGGCCTTTCACCTACCAATTTAGGAAACAATTTAAACAATTCAACACACAAACTCTGCTCCAAAACCCTCTTAATTAAGAAAAATATCCTGCATAAACCAAACAGATATTTTTATTAAGTCAGTAGTGTGTAATGTTGACTCCCAACTCGCAGCCCGAAGCCGGCCCTTTGTTACCAAGTGACGTGACCAAGTCTTGGGTCAGCAAATCAGCAGTAAGAGACCAGGGGCCTTAGTCTGCTATTTTTATAAATACGTCATTCCAACACGATCCCATTGTCATTCATTTGTCATTTTGCTAAAAGTTCGTAATCTGCTAAATTCATTATGGTCGATCATTGGTCAGTCAATGGTCTCGTAATAGAATTGTGTCATAATGGCATTTTCGTATTGCCATTATTATAAAACTCGTTAGTAGAAATGTTTTTCGAAAAAATACCACTAAATTTGAACATTTATTCATGCCAGATTTCATTTATATATATTTTTACATGTTATTTATTAGTGTTTTATGCAATCTAAAGTAGTAGGAAGTTCGTAAATTAGGTCAGTCATTCATTGGTCATGATGTACGAGATTACCAATAAATGCCATTTCTTTCAATGGAGTGTCAGTGGCTGACCATTGGAAAGTCATAATGACGCCATTTTGTTAGTAGATTACCAAACTTGTCAAAATCAACAATTATGAAATCAATGATAGACCATTCTGACACTATTGTAATAGCAGACTTGAGGCCCAGATAAATTGTTGTGATTTAAGAAAATGTATGAATTTATAAAATACCTTCCACAAAATGTTGGGTGGAGGAACGCCGACGGCAAGGCAGGGCAGTTTGACATCTTCCTTGTAAGTGGCGGTGAACGATTCATCGAATGAGGCAATTTTGGCGGGCACTAAAAAATATTTAACATAAATAATTAATAAAAGTATTGGAAAATAATGCAACATATTGTAAACGGAAACAATAACAATTATCAAGTATACTAGTAAATATTGTGATTCTTGACAGCTAGATTATTATAATAATAGTTTTTGCCAGCAGCTTCCCCCGCATGGAGGTCGAAAATTATCCCACGGGAACATGTTATCGGGATAAAAAGTATCCAATGTGTTTAATTATTTAAGGAAAAACAAACAGTAGCACAGTAAGAGATAGACATATTATCTTAAATATTACATTTTAGCCAATTATGCTACCCACTACGTCCTTCACAGATTACAATTTAAAGTATTTAAAACTAGCTCGTGTTACTCCAGGTTACAAAATATCTGTGTGCGAAATTTTATCCAAATCCGTTCAGCCGTTTTTGCGTGATTGAGTAACAAACATCCAAATATCAAAATATCCAAACATCTAAACATACAAACTTTCACAGCTATAATATTAGTAGGATTGCTTTTGAGTGATAAGACGCTGTTTATAATATTTTATTTACCTCAAATGCTTTTTCAAAAAGTATATCTTTCTGATGTAGTGTTTTTTTACATGGTATAATTTTCTGACCAGCAGATGACCTTAATGTGAATCTAGCCGACATTTTTTCCATACAAACTTCGGGAGTGTATTACTCCACTGTTCAACAATGTATATCAAAAATTAAACATGGTATGGTTTTATCTCATTATTAATATCGTCTGTACGGAAACAGGATACTAAAATAAAAAGCCATTAAAAAGTTATGAGGCAACAAAGATTAGTTTTTCTTGCTAATTTAACCTAACTTTGGGCGTGTTTAAGTAATAAAAGAAGTGCCCGCGACTGGATTCCCCTTAAGTAAGTTAACAGGTTAGGTACCGCTGGCCCAGTTAAGGGGCCATTACAATAGAAAGTTAATTGTGTCTCATTAGCAAGTAGTTGACAGGTAGTATAAAAAGTTAGTCTTAGGGTAAAGTTACCTTTGTCGCTTGGGCTGCATGATGCGGTGGCTGAGGGCTGGCCTTCACCAATGATAGTAGACGCGGTAACCCAGAAGTCGTAACGTCCGGCTTTCAGGTCAGTTGCGGAGTAGCTCGTTTGGGAAGCGGGTACCTATACCACAAAAAATCTTGTTAAACTGTCTTCTTCTGCTAACGCGTTGGAAAGAAAATTACCAGTCAGCAGGTTGGTAGCGGGGCTCAGCGACTGATCAAGAGTTCTGACCGCCCTAGGCTAATTATGAGGACGCGCCCCCGCCAGGTGTGTTACGGACGGCCTAAAAAGTAGTAAGTGAGTAGCCATAACGTCCACAAGCGCCCAATACCTCCTATCTGACTTCGGGTGGATTTTACATAGTAGAGAATGTCAAGTAAGAACGACCTTCACCAATTTGATAACCAGGTGAAAATTATATTTTAATTAAAATTATAAGAAATTATATTGTTAAAATATAATTTTCACCTGGTTACAGGAGGTATTGGGCGCTTGTGGACGATAAGGCTTTGCTTGCATCTGATCGCGCACTCCATCAAGTTTTCGATAGATTTTCTAATACCGTCGATTTTTCATCCAATTGGGTAACAAAATTTGCCATCTCGAAAAAATTGTATAGTTGTGGTTCCAGTGTAAAAAAAGCAGCTGACTCGTCACTACTTTCCGCGGCAGCCGATCCCACGAGTTGTAGAGAATGAGCTGCACAAGGAACAAAAGTACCCAATGGATTTACAGCTTTAATTCTTGACTGAAGACCTTTGTATTGACCAGACATATTGCTAGCATTATCATAACATTGGCCACGACAGTCTTTAATATCAAGTTCCAAAGTTTTATCAACTGTCGCAAGAGCAGCCTTCTCCATGTCTTCACCTTTATGACCGCAATTGGGTAAAAATGTGACAAAACGTTCGACAGGTTCGCCGCCAGGCAAAATATAACGAATTATAAATGTCAACTGATCGGTGTGTGACATATCTGGAGTAGAATCAATGCTAATCGAATAATATTTTGCTTTTTTTATTTCTCCTATGATGTAAAGTCGAACTTCGTCAGCGAGAAGTAAAATAAATTCGTCGATTATAGAGGATGACAAGTACGATGGAGTACCTCTGCCTTTTTGTCCAAATCTCACCAAATGTTCAGCCATGAAAGGATCAAATTTAGATATAAGCTCAATACAGCCAAGAAAGCTCGACCACCGACCGATTCGAGTAACAAGTCAGTGTTTGTTTAAGGCGCACTTTTTAAAATTTCAAAATGTATTGTTAAAATCAGGGACTCTTGCGCATTTAGTTTTAGTTTTTTGTCCCGGTCTAGTTGAAATATGTAGGGTAGATGCAATGAATGATGCTAGATTAGTGCATGCGAAGACACGATTTCAGCGCGCCCACCCCGATCCTCGCGCCCTAGGCTGCAGCCTAATTAGCCTAAGGGTTAATCAGGCCCTGGCGGGGCTGAATGGCCAAGAATTATATCGTATCTCCTAAAAACATTCAGATCGATTTTTCGTCCGAAAGCAGGTAACATTAAAAAAAAACCTTATTAGGATGAGGTTCGGCGTTTTGTGCTTGAGTGTAGACGTTGTAGTGAGTGACGACACCGTTGGGCTGCGCGGGAGGCCTCCATGAAACGAGGATCGAGTCTTGTCCCATAACCAGGGCCTTTACAGCGCGAGGAGCTTCCGGCACTGCAAAGTAACCGTTATTTACGTATGAATAGTCTAATTCTCTTTGAATTTTGTTCCATTTGGCTCCTCGATGATAAGTCAACACTCACCGTCTTGTTCAGTTTGGCAGTGAATAGGAGCAGATCGTACGCCATCACCTCCGTTGGTAGTCGCAAGTACTTCCATCGAATAGTTTGTGAATTTCTTAAGTCCATGGAGAATAGTTTCGCTGCTAGCCGTAATCTTGGTGTCCTTGGACTTCTCATCTAGAAATAAGCATAAGTATAATCAAGAGGGCCTTGCGCTATCAATCGGTCAGTGTTAGTCCGTCGACTTTATAAACAAAAGTTTTTTGTGACACTTACCATACCAGGTCTCGCTAGGTCCGTAGATGACTTTGTAAGCCTTGATAAGTCCGTTAGCAGCAGCTAGAGGGGGGGAGACCCATGACACGCGGATGGTTTGCGCAGTAAGAGTGGTGCAGAGAACGTCTTGGGGCGGGGCGGACGGTGCGCCTTCGGCGGTGTAAGCTCGTATTTCGCCGGATATGGGGCCTGATCCCATTTTGTTGAAAGCCTGTACCACGATCGCGTAGTGAGTGTAAGTCCTGGAAACAAAAATGCTTGTGAATATGACTTTCTAAGTAATACAATGCTGGATTGCTATCAATTTAAAAAAGGAATAGGTTATGTAAGTCGGTTAGCGAAAGTCGAGCTTTTTGCCCCTTTTTGCGTAGATCCTGAATTCCTGATGCATATCACCGGCCGGTTAGTCAATTTTGCTATAGTGGTGATGATTCTTGGATGTTTTCTTTGATAGTTTTCAATCAGTACTTACTTCAGATTCAGAATGTCCAAATGGTGTTCCTTGCCAGATTCCTTAGAGATATCAACAGTTTCAAACACGAAGGACTTGTTGCTTGACGCCAGTTTGTAGCCAACATAGTATCTGGAAAAATTGAAACACCATAGTTATTATTTGTTTCTTTAAAATTTGAGATCCGAGATACGGGGTTATTTTAATTTTATTTTACCCTTGGAGTTCGCCGTTCCAGTCCTGAGGTGGGGGAGGCTTCCAGGTGACACGGAGGGTCTGCTTGTCAACAGCATCGACTTTGCAATCTTGTGGGGGACCGGTGGGGGCTTCTTCAGCAGTGATAATGGTGACGGTCTCAGATGGCTCAGAAGTTCCCAGTTCGTTTTCAGCAACAATTCTGATGTGGTAGGCAGTGGCTGGTCTAAGGCTAAATACTCCAGCTTCTGTCGCGTCTCCAGGTACAAGAACTCTGTAAAATAAAATGGTGTTAAATATTTGTATGGACAATATTGACATCAGTTATGTAAAAAGAAACTTGTGGAGTACCTGTCAATATCTTTTTCCCAGTTACCCTTGGCGCGTTTGTATTCAATAAGGAACTTCTTGATTGGTGAGTTGCCATCATAAGGT
The DNA here is from genome assembly GCA_947359405.1 of Antitype chi. Taxonomy (NCBI): domain Eukaryota; kingdom Metazoa; phylum Arthropoda; class Insecta; order Lepidoptera; family Noctuidae; genus Antitype; species Antitype chi. The sequence goes on from OX375816.1 coordinate 11,686,567, forward strand.
GCGGCCCAAGACAGTTGCACGGTCCTTCCAGATTTGTCTAATACCTTCAAACCGTAGGGCGCTTCGGGAACCTCTGTAATGTTACTTAGGTTGAGTATCTTTGAATAATGTTTTACTACGGTATAGGGTATTGTTTATTCATCTTTTACCTTGAATGATCATGTTGATGCTGGTGTCATCAGAGCCAAAAGCGTTGGTAGCGACACAAGTGAAGAGAGCACTGTCTGATCGTTCGGTTCTACGGATGCTAAGGTCGGATACAACACCTCCGGGCAGAATTTCTTCGCGAATAGTGTAGCGTGGGTCAGATTTGGGCTCGAGACGTTTGTTGTTCATGTTCCAAATAATACCGATTGGCTGTAAACAATCAATAATGTTATAGTCTTTCGAGTTTGTTTATTTTTGTTGGTTGAGGACTTGTTGTACAAAATTACCTTTTCTCCTTTAGCTTGACACTGCAGAACAGCTGGTTCACTTCGCCTGGCAGTCTGGTTCCTCATTTTAATTTCGAATTGAGGTGGGGCTGTAATGTTTAAATAAGATTTTAATATATTAAACCGTGGCTTGCTGTTCTTAGCGTAGCTTTTTCATTTACCTTACCTTGAACGCTAATAAGAATAACAGCAGACAATCCAGATCCAATTCCATTAACAGCTTCGCATAAGTAGTAACCCTCATTCGTCTTTTGAATATTCGCAACAGCCAAAGTTCCATCCTCAACTTTTACATTAGGGTTGTTTGGCTTAAGATCTTTGTAATCGCCAGGGGTATCACCTAAAAGGATTATACAAGAGATTTTATATGTGTCGCGAGAATTTCTCTAGTTACAACAACAACAAAAATTATGATGTTATATTTACCTTCAGCCCGTTTCCATGTGACTTGGGGCTTGGGGAAACCATCGGCTTTACACTCAACTTTAGCATCAGAGCCTTGAGCAAATGCCTTATCAGTGGGCTCAATAATCCAGCGGGGGGGAACTGAAATATCACCGATAGGTTATAGCACTTGCACTGTCTGCTACATGAAATGAGGGCCAAAATCTGTTTGATTACTTATTAACTTTCATTCTTTATTTATTTGTTTATGTGTATAAAGAATGTTTGAATTACAAATAGAATGAGATTGCAATGTTTAAGTTTTTAGGATTACTGTATTTTAATTTAATTTTAAACAGTAACTTTTTCGAAACAAAATACTATTTATTTTACGTTTTAAGGAAGAGATTTTGTTTCACAGTCAATAATTATTTTTAATCGCGGTATTGTCCTTAATTTAAATTTACTTAAGTGTTGCTAATAATGATACAAAATCTGATCCTTAAACAAACTAGGGGAAATTTTCTCATTTTGAGTTTATTCTAGAATATTTAAGTATAATGAACAACATTTTGAACAAATTGCCACAAGTGACTGAAATAATATTATATTAAGAATTCGTATTTAAAATGTTTGACCATATAGATAGTGGCATGTGTTTTATTGTATTTCTACTCTAGTTCATATATACTTAAACATAATCATCTGAAAAGCTCCTGTAACGACCAGGTATTGAAAAAAGTTTCATATAATCATACTTCATAACAATTGTACAAATAACAGATATGTATGTGCGTTAAGGCGCCGCCATAGAAGCTTTAAAGACGAATATATTTCACAGCTTGCAAAAAAAAATACATTTAGGCAATCAATCTACAAACCATATATTATTAAATTGGATATAAATAATAAAACAAATTATAAATACAAAGCATATCTACACTCCACCATCAACAACCAAAGCAACGCGCCAGAAATATGAAGAAATAATGCATTTGTATATTACTGAAATTGTATCAACACATTATTTCAACAGACAATATACATAATGTTAGTAAGCCAAGCAACAAGCTTAAAATTAATGGCAAATACGCAAATTATTTAATGAAATAAATATAAAGAAAGGAACCCAAAGGAGAGGAAGGTGTGAGGATCAAAATAAAATGCAAGGAGTGGATGAAAAGGAGGAGGGTACGTCGATGATAGCCGCAGCCGGTTCCTATGGAAAGCATTCATAACGACTGATCTAAACCCTGTCTCGAGATTGATAACGAAACGTTTGTGTTATCACCTAAGCGTGATATAAATAATATAAACAAATTAGGACAGCTATGAAGTGAGTTTCATTTATCTACCGATCAACCATATTTTGGATTTTTTCTTTCTTTTAAAGTAACGAAATAATTAAAGCATACAATATCGAATCTACGCAAAGCTGGTCCGTGCTAGGATGAAGGGTACACAGATGCGTGACGTATACCATGGACTTCTAGTGAGGCGGTATAGTTGGACATGCCAGCGGCATTGCGCGCGATACACGCATACGATCCGCTGTGCGACCAACCGGCCGGGTCGATCAGAAGCAATGAAGCTCTCTGGGCAATTTTAGTTGCCGTCACGCCGGGTTTCTCCTTCAAAGGTTGCCCTTCAAAGTACCACTGAATATCGAGAGGTTGATCGCCCTCCGAGACCAAACATGTAACTTGACTGGCCTGCCCCGCAAACAGCGGAGTCTCGAACGAGAATGGAACTATGCGAGGCAGTACTGGAAATAACCATAGATTTTTGGGTTAGATCAATTAGGATAACGTCGAGGCAGGCAGTGTTAGCGACTTATGAGAAAAGAGGTATAGAACGGTGACTGTGAACGGACTGTCCTTTCAGGTGCGATATTGTGATGTTAGTTCCCATATTATTCAATTCAGTTGGCATCATAGCATTATCAAATTTAGACGTGCCGTTGACGACGAGTGTCGCTGCGTACTCTATGCGGCCGGCCGCATTCTGCACGATACACGTGTAGTTCCCTTGGTGATTTGCGCTCACGGAGTTGATGGTGAGGATGGAAGCACGGGGACTGAGAGGCAACGTCGTGATGTCTCGCTGAAGGCTCGAGTCCATAGTCTCGCTGCTGAATGTCCATGATATGTCGAGAGGTAGATCTCCTTTGGTGGCAACACAATTTACTACTGCCGTGTCACCCGGGTTGAATGGCACCTCACCGAAATTGAACGGCATTATCAACGGTGGAACTATGTAGGAGAGTAAAAATTTATAGTAAAGTGAAATTAGGAAATGAAAGTTTAGGTTAAAAGGACGGAAGCGTAAAAATAGTCACATTTTGTTCGCACCCTTTACAACCAAATCGGTGGTATGCGAAACGACGCCCGCAGCATTACTCGCGGTACAATTAAAAAGCCCTGCGTGTGTTGCATCCACTGACTCGATGGTTAATACGCTACTTCTTCGGTCGTTGGTACTAACACGAACTCCGGGAATGGATTTGGCAGATTGATTATTGACAGTCCAGTCAATAAGAACCGGTTGATCACCATGGGTTACTATACACTGAAGAGCAAAATAATCCCCAAGAAAAGCCGGCTCTGGGCCGGCAATGAAAGGTGCAATCTTGGGAGGAACTGAAACAAAGTTTATCTAAATGACAAAATAATAAGTTTCTACCATATATATGAGACTAACCGTAAACAACTAAGTCAGCTGAATGGGTATTACGGCCAGCACGATTCTCTCCGATACATGTATAAGAACCGGCGTGTTTGGCGTCCACAGATTCTATTATTAGTAAGCTACTTCTTTTGGAATTGGTCACAACATAGTTGCTATTCCTCTGAGATATGGATTGCCCGTTAAACATCCAAGTAATAGTGAGTGGAAGGTCACCATAATTTATAGTGCATGCAGCCTGTAAATATTCTCCGACGTTGGTGGGTTTTTCGCCGAATGCAAATGGCAAAATGTTGGGAGGAACTGGAATGTCATAATTAATTGAAAGTGAAATTGGATAATTATATATTTGAGAAATAACCGATAAGGATACAAAATAAATCTAATGTACCGAGCGAGAAATAATTAAGCACCGTTAATTATCAAAGTAGACGTGTGGTAGTGGATTCCTGCTTCGTTTTCCGCAACACAAGTGTAGTTTCCAGCGTGGTTGTGTGCTACTGAGGCTATACTTAGAATAGCACTTCTCTCGCCTATGTGAAATACGGTTACTCCAGATCTGGGTTTAATAGGTTCGTCGTCGAATAGCCATTTTAGTCGCAGTGGATGGTCTCCCTCAATAACAGAGCAGGGGGTTGTTACTACTTGTCCGGAGTTCATTGCAACTTCGCCGAAAGAGAAAGGTTGGACCACAGGAGGAACTAAACAGAAAGCAAGCACATCCGAGCTATAACGTTTCAGTACCAATAACGTTGAGAAGAGCCGTGTGACTGGTGGTGCCTGCCCTATTCGTCGCAGTACATGTATAGTTGCCACTATTAGGTCCCAAGGCGGTTGGTATATCGAGGACAGACACGCGTTCGCTTAAAGTTGTAGTTTTTACACCCATTCTGCGAGTCACAGGGTGCCCTTGGAAGCTCCAGGAAATGTTCAGAGGTGTATCGCCCTTCGAAACGTGACAGTCGAGGTGCACAGACTCTCCCGCAAATACGGCTTCGTCTAACTCGAAAGGTTTGATGTGAGGGACGACTGAGTAAAGAAAATATTGCAACGTTAGTAAAAATGAATATAAGGCGCATGCTGCGACATCTAGTGGAAATACCCTTAATGTTGAGTGTAGTGGAATATCTATCTTCTCCCGCTCTATTTCTGGCGATGCAGGTATAATTTCCACTGTGGGCTCCCGTCACAGATGCAATAGATAAGAAGGATGTTTGCTCCGCCATTTTCATGGTTTTAATTCCCATATGAGTGGATAGATCTTTGCCTTCGAATGTCCAAGTAATAGACATCGGTCGGTCTCCTTTACTGGCGTGGCAGGTCATTTGTACAGATTCTCCGTAATAGATGGATTCTTCAATTTCAAACGGTAGTATATGGGGAGGGACTGATAAAGGAAAAAGTGTTTTCTAAATGTAAATCTAAACGTGCATTATATCTATACACTTATGGAACAATTTTCTTACAGTAGCTATTGTACTAGGGGAACACATCCAATACCATGAATATTGACGAGGACAGAGTGATATGCGCGTCCGGCGCGGTTACTGGCCGTGCAAGTGTAGTTGCCGCTGTGCTGGCCCATAGCAGTGGGAATACTCAGGACTGAAGCTTTTTCTCCTAACTTAGTAGTTGTTATGCCCATGTTATTATGATAAGGGATTTCATGGCCTTCGAAACTCCACGATATTTGAAGAGGTCGATCACCTTTCGATACATGACAAGTAAGGTGCACGGATTCACCAGCAAATATAGATTCTTCAACTTCGAACGGAATAATGTGCGGTACCACTTGAATAAAAAAAGAAACGATTAGGTAAAGGAAGATTTTACGGAAGTGACAAGGGAAACCATTCAGGGATAACTAATGTGTAAGTAACTGATAGGTGCCTTGATTCCTATTTATCCTAGTCACAACAAAACTTAGAATTCTAGCCGATTTTATTGTGGATCCGAAACAAAATGGAAATAATTATGTTCCTTATTTTTTCCTATGAATTAGAAGTATTTTTTTACATTCGTAAATACTGTTTACGTTTATTTATTTTTGTTAACCCTAGCTGAATATGAATTTAGACTATTAAAATATTATTAAATATAAATTAAAAGAAATATTTAAGCGATTTTCTTTGGCGTTATTGTTAATGAAAAATAAATGATAAGGAATGAAAAACAAAATGACAAAATACGTACGCTGCTTTCAGACATGCTTACAGAAATACATGCTGGTTCTGTCAACAAATCCTAAAAGCATCGATTCGCTGTGATAAACGTAAGACAAAACATGTTTTATGATGAACAAATGAAACTGACCATGAACATTTAGAACAGTGGAATGATTAGTGGAACCGGCTCTGTTAGTAGCTACGCAGGTGTAGTTGCCACTGTGGCTGGCAGTTGCCGCAGAGATCGACAGAAATGAAGTCCGCGACGTCATTTTGTTTGTCATGATATCTAGATGCGATGAAGTATTGTCGAACCCATGAAAGTGCCACTTGATACTTAGAGGCAAGTCACCCTTGGAAACATGACAATTGAGCTGCACTGGTTCCCCAGCAAACACCGACTCGTCAGCTTCGAAGGGTACGATGTATGGCAACACTGTTAATCCAGAAGGCTTTGATTATTGCAGAGACAAGCGTGCAGCGTGCGAGAGGCTAGGGCGGCTAACGGGCTTTGGGAATACCATGAACATTAACTGTGGCCAAAGGAACTGCCAGGCCGGCATGATTGGCGGCGTGGCATGAATATTCGCCGCTGTGGCTAGCTTGCGCACTAGATATCGTCAACAAAGATGTCCGTTCGCCGATCTTCATCGTAGCAATTCCTTGATGTGAGGACAATTCTTGGCCATGAAAACTCCAACTGATTGTGATAGGAGCATCGCCTTTTGACACATGACATCCCAATTGTATAGACTCTCCGGCAAAGACGGGCTCTTCGGCCGTAAATGGAACGATGTGTGGAGGAACTGGTGAGGGCAAACAAATAATAAAAATAAAAAAAAACAATGGTAACACACTCAAGTAACCAGTGTACCCTGAACGTTTAATGTAGCTGTGTGGTTGGTGCTGGCTACAATATTGGAAGCTGTGCAAGTGTAATTTCCGGAATGTTTCTCTGTTGCTGCTGGGATGGCCAAAATTAAACTTCGGGCTCCTACTTTTGTTATCACGACTGCGTCCGTTTTTTTTAATGGTTTGTTTCGAAATGACCAAGTGAGATCCAAAGGCATGTCGCCTTTTGGAATATGACACATAACCTGTATGCTTTCACCGTAAAAGACGGCTTCATCGAACTCGAATAGGGAAATAATTGGTGCCACTGAAAGAAATATCCAAATATTCTTGGTAGTTGTTTGTTGTTTTGTGATACTATATATAAACTACAAGTACTCGGGGAGGATTGGTGTAAGAGATAACAGAACAACGCATAAGCAAAGACAATTCACCGAGACCATATACCCTTGACATTGAGCGTGGCGTGGTGGCTAGCACTGGCGACAAGATTAGAGGCGGTGCATGTGAAATTGCCAGAGTGTTTAGCCGTCACCGCGGGGATGATGAGAACTGAACCCCTATCTCCCGCATTCATAATGTTCAAACCGGGCAGGGAACTCACATCTCCTCCGCTGAATGTCCACTTGAAATTTAATGGCTTATCTCCTTTAGGTACATGGCACATGACTTGAACACCCTCTCCGTAAAAAACGGATTCGTCGAATTCAAAATGAGTTATAACTGGTGCCACTGAAATGTATTATATCCTAGAAGTTAAATATTTTTTATGTGCTCCTGAATGTTTTCCATTGCATTAATTCCAAGTATTTACTAGATTAGTGACAATCAATTTTATGGCCCGCCAAAGTTACAAGAGGTAAAAATATAGAATAAAAAAACTCAAAACACATCTAGCAGGCACAAATGCATTCATTCAAGGTACCGTTTACAAATAACTCCGCAGAATAATTCATGGAGCCTGCCTCATTGTTTACCACACATGTATAATTGCCCTGATTTTGATGGCTCACAGATTCGATGTTTAGTTGACTTGATCGTTTCGTGTTCACAAGATTAATTCCGATATCTCCAGATTTCACAGGGTTTCCATTGAAAAACCACTCTATTGTCAAAGGGAGATCACCTTTACTGACCGCACAAGTAACCAAAACCATTTCTTGAGCATTAACTGGTCCCTCGCCGAATTCGAAATTTTTAATCTGTGGAGGGACTACAGAGGAAGAAGTGATTAATTGACAAGCAAAATTAAAAAGTAGCAAAACAGTGCCATTTAATAAATATATATTTTGTGCTGCATCTTAAAGGTTTTTTTTGCTGAACGGGCCTGTTCGACTGTTGACGTCGATCACGCTTGATGCAAAGCGATTTATAAGGTCTATGATGGAACCGGCGTGCCCAGAAGGCCTATTCACTCTTGTTTTGAAGATGGGTTGAATGTGGAAGGGAACACAGACGCAGGCATATTTGTTCAGTAGGAGCTATGTTATTTGTTGAAAATACTGTGTTATTTCTTCTTAGTTTTGTTTAAAAACAACAACTACTGGTCCAGAATTTATCTCAAATGCATTTAGGTCCCGAGGCTAAATAGTAACGAGTGAGTAATATATGTTAAATTTAGGACTAGGTTTATGTATGAGGAGTAAAAAATAAGTTATGAAATTACACGAATAAATAACCAATGAATAAATCGTGCGAACAAAAGCTTAGCAACTTTTGGAGGTGTTTGTACTCGGTACCGTTCACGTTGAGCACCGCACTGTGGCTACTGCGACCGGCTTCATTTTCAGCTATGCACGTGTAGTTGCCGATATGTTCATGTTGAACGTTCTCTATGCTCAAAATTGATATTCTTTTTCCGTTTCTGTTTATCAGAATACCATTGCCAGAGTTAAGAGTTTTGTCGTTTAGTTCCCAGTGAATTTTCAAAGGTAAGTCCCCTTTGCCGACGGTACAAGTTAGAGATACAGTATCCCCTGCGTTGAGTATTTCTTCCCCGAAATCAAAAGGCGTAACCTGCGGCACAACTATAGAATACTTTATTGTTACCAGGCCACTCAAAAAGTATTGCGAAAAAAAGTTTTTATGTATGAGAGACTGGCCAGTTTAGTTGTAAGTAAAAGTAGGTACGTTCCAACTTCAAAATTTCCCTCCACATTGCTTGCGAGCTAATTTAAATTATCGTGTCTCATAAAAAAATGCATCTGCGCCGGGAGCATTTTCGCGCTATGATTTTTTACAATTTCAAGTGTCGCCTGAAACCGGAAGAATCGTACGATAGACTTCAAATGGCATTCATGAATGAAGGCCCTTCTAAGGCAACCGTGTATCGTTGGTATAACGAATTCAAGCGCGGTCAACTAACTTTGGGGGATGAAGAAAGAAGTGGTCGCCCTCGGCTGTTACGGAAGAAAACGTGCAAGCAGTGAAAAATTTAATCCATGACAATAGGCGAGTTATGCGTATCAAGAAATTCAGCACATACTGCAGGTTGATCGGGAAGCCTTCACGAAATTCTACACGTGCATCTTCGTGTCAGGAGGATAGTTACATGCTGGTTGCCGCATAACCTCGCCGATGCTCAGAAGCAGGCCCGGGTGGAATGGTGCCGTGATATGATAAACAAATTTGGAGCAGGCTCGTCTCGGCATGTTTACGACATCATTACAGGTGATGAGTCTTGGATTTATTAATACGATCCAGAAACGAAGCGCCAGTCGATGGGTGTTTCAAAACGAATCAACGCCTGCCAAGTGAAGCGATCTAGAAGCGGGGGGAAGATTTTGAATTCCTTTTCGGAACCTAAGAAGCATCAACGCTGAATGGTATACTACCAAATGCTTGGCATAAGTTTTGTCTGTTGTGAGCAACAAGCGACCAAACACAGGGCTCCGCGGGCTACTGCTCCACCACGACAACGTGCCTTCGCACAACGCGCTCAAAACGAGGGATTTTCTGGACAGCAAGCCGCGCCGGTCAAACTCCTGGGGCACCCTCCTTACAGCCCAGACCTAGCACCGTGTGACTTCTTTTTATTCCCGAAATTTAAAAAATCAGCTCAAAGGGATACAATTTTCGTCGTCGGAAGATGCGCTGTCAGCGTTCGAGCAGGCTGTAAACGAGGTGTCTGCGGCGGACTGGAAAAAGTGTTTCGAAAACTGGTTCACACGTATGAGACTTTGTATCGAGGCTAGTGGAGAGTACTTTGAATGATTTAATAAAAATATATTTCATTTACCATTTCATTTTTTTTTTTAACATTAATTTTTATTTTCGCAAAACTTTCTGAGTATTAATCGAATTAACAAAAAAAATTAAAGAGCTCTGAACAAAATTATATTGACTTCATCCTTATGTATTCGAATTACATTTGTGCTTCATAATTTATAATGCTTCACAACGTCATAACATGGAAAGGATAGCAACATGTTAGGAAAACATGGATAGGATTATAAAAATAGGGAAACAAAGCAATAGATACGATTCATGTGGTCATAATCGAAATCAGATAATAGATACCGTTAACAGCCAACTCGGTTGAGTAATTGGCATGACCGGCTCTGTTGGCGGCTGAGCAAGTATACACTCCTGTGTGTATGGACGCTACTGAGTCTATCGACAAGCTGCTTGACTTGTGACCAATCCTAGACACTGTGATTCCCTGAATATCACTAGTTGGTTTCCCATTCAAGTGCCAAGTGATATTAACTGGCGTGTCACCTTTTGTCACCATACATTGCACCCCGACTGCATCGCCCGCGTTAGCTGGATCCTCTCCGAAGGTAAATGGATGGATTTGGGGTAGAACTGTTTTAGGAAGCTACTATTAATTAGTGTAAGATGTCAAACGTACAAATAAAAATAATAGCGAAACTACATAATAGTTAAAGTATGAAGAACCATTAACTTCCAGCGTGGCACTGTGATTGACTTGACCAGCTAGGTTTTCCACGTAGCAAACGTACAATCCCCTATGGTTGCCATTGACAGAATCAATATTCAGTATGGACATTTTGCGACCCATGCCTCCAATAGCTATTCCAATGTTATTGTTCTGAGCAATTTTATTTCCATTGAGACTCCACGAGAAGTTAGCCGGTAAGTCGCCCTTATTCATAACACATTGAACCGCCGCGGGATCACCAGCGTTGGCTGGCTCGTCGCCGAATTCGAAGGGTGAGATTTGGGGAGGAACTGAATTTATAAAAAGCAATTAAAACAAATATTAAATTAGTTATTTAGGTATAAAGCGAACCGTTGACGCTTAGAATCGTAGTGTGATTTGTAACGCCGGCTTCATTCTTGATTTCACAAGTATAGGATCCTCGATGAATTGAGCTTATGGGTTCTATGTTTAATATCCATGTTTTCTTGCTGATATTCGTGAGCGCAATGCCGAGATTGTTGCGCGGTTTTATTTCATCTCCATTGAAGCGCCATGTGAACTTCACTGGCAGATCGCCCTTGCTCATTACGCAAGATACAGATGCGGTTTCTCCTTCATTTAGAATTTCTTCCCCGAATTCGAAGGGCGTAATTTGTGGTGGAACTATTATACATTTTAATTATTTAGATGCATAATGATAGATTCTTCACTTTGAAATGGTAGCATTTAGGAAGGGACTAATATAAGGGTGAAACAATGAATATTGACGAGGACGTCAGAGTAAGTATGCGTTCCCGGTGCTGTCATTGTCTGTGGAAGTGTAGTTGCTGCTTTGTTGGCCGATAGCAATTGAAATACCCAGCACTGCAGCTTATTCTCATGGTTTAGGAGTGCCTATGTTATTGTGCTAAAGATCATCAAAACTTTCCAAACTCCACGATATTTTAAGAAAACGATCGCTTTTCGATACTTGACAAGTTTCACCAGAGAATAGATTCATGAACTAGGTACAAATGGAACCATTTCCAATACCACTTGAAGACATTTTAAAGTTGCAAAAAGAAAGACTTAACAAGAATCATTCTTTGACTCATTAAGGCGAACAAATGTTTGTGAATGTGAAGATTTCTTATTACAAGATTGTCCTGGTAATTGCGAGTCTAACGAAATAATTACCTCATTTAAGTTGGAAGTAAGATATTGGCATTATTAAAGGTAGGTATAGCGTTAATAATGTGAGATAAATGAAAATGAGAAGGGCTGAAAACCAAAATAATTAAATGCGTACGTTGCTTTCAGACATGCTTACAGAACTCATGCTGATTCTGACAGCAAATCCTATTATTGATAAGCATCGATTGGCTGTGATGAACGAAAGATAAAACAAATGAAACTAACCATGAACATTGAGAGAAGTAGAATGATTAGTGGACCCGGCTCTGTTAGTAGCTACGCAGGTGTAGTTGCCACTGTGGCTGGCAGTCACCGCAGAGATCGACAGAAATGAAGTACGCGATGTCATTTTATTTGTCATGATATCTAGATGCGATGACGTATTTTCTAGCCCGTGAAAGTGCCATTTGATGTTTAGTGGCAAATCACCCTTGGAAACATGACAATTAAGCTGAACTGGTTCCCCAGCAAACACCGACTCGTCCGTTTCGAAGGGTACTATGTGTGGCAATACTGTTAATCCAGAAGGCTTTGATTATTGCAGAGTCAAGCGTGCAGCGTGCGCGAGGCTAGGACAGCTAATGGGCTTTGGGAATACCATGAACGTTAATTGTGACTGAATGAACTGCCAGGCCGGCACGGTTGGCGGCGTGGCATGAATATTCGCCGCTGTGGCTAGCTTGTGAACTAGATATTGTCAACAAAGATGTCCGTTCGCCGATCTTCATCGTAGAAATTCCTTGATGTGAGGACAATTCTTGGCCATGAAAACTCCAACTAATTGTGATAGGGGCATCGCCTTTTGATACATAACATGTCAACTGTATAAGCTCGCCAGCAAAGACGGGCTCTTCGGCCGTAAATGGAACGATGTGCGGAGGAACTGGTGAGGGCAAACATATAATAAAAAATAAAAAAAAAACATAGTAACACACTAAAGTAACCAGTGTACCCTGAACGTTTAATGTAGCTGTGTGGATGGTGCTGGCTACAATATTGGAAGCTGTGCAAGTGTAATTTCCGGTATGTTTTTCTGTTGCTGCTGGGATGGCTAAAACTAAACTTCGGGCTCCTAATTTTGTGATTACGACTGCATCCGTTTTTTTAATCGGTTTGTCTTGAAACGACCAAGTAAGGTTCAGTGGCATGTCGCCTTTCGGAATATTACACATAATCTGTATGCTTTCACCGTAAAAGACTGCCTCATCGAACTCGAATGGCGATATGATTGGTGCCACTGTAAAAAATTACCAAATGTTCTAGGTAGCTGTTTTGGGACACTATATGTAACTACAATATTCTTAGAGGATTGTGGTGTAGAAGGTAACCGAAACGAACGCATAAGCAAAGACAATTCATCGAGACAATATACCCTTGACATTGAGCGTGGCGTGGTGGCTAGCACTGGCGACAATATTAGAGGCAGTGCATGTGAAATTGCCAGAGTGTTTAGCCGTCACCGCAGGGATTATGAGAGCTGAACCCCTATCGCCCACGTTCATGATATTTAAACCGGGCAGTGAACTCACATCTCCTCCGCTAAATGTCCACTTGAAATTTAATGGCTTATCTCCTTTAGGTACATGGCACATGACTTGAACACCCTCTCCGTAAAAAACAGATTCGTCGAATTCAAAATGAATTATAACTGGTGCCACTGGAAAGTATTATCTTCTAGAAATAAAAATTATTTCAGGTGCCTAATATCATGAACCTGAATGTTTTCCTTTGCGTATAATTACAGTACTGACTATAATAAATTAGATACAATCAATTTTATGGCCCGCCAAAGTTACAAAAGGAAAAAATATAGAAAAAAAAAACACATCATCTAGCAGGCAAAAATGCATCAATTCAAAGTACCGTTGACGAATAATTCCGCAGAATAATTCATGGAGCCTGCCTCATTTTTTACCACACATGTATAATTGCCCTGATTTTGATGGCTCACAGATTCGATGTTTAGTTGACTTGATCGTTTGGTGTTCACAAGATTGATTCCAATATCTCCAGATTTCACAGGTTTTCCATTAAAAAACCAAATTATTGTCACGGGCAGATCCCCTTTACTGACTAGACATATGACTAAAACCATTTCTTGAGCATTAACTGGTCCCTCGCCGAATTCGAAATGTTTAATCTGTGGAGGGACTGCAGTGGGAATAGGAATTAATTGCGGAAACTAAAAAGTAGTGACAAGACTACATTTAATGTAGATTAAAAAAGGAGATATTTTTCCTCATATTCTTGTTTATTGTAAGATGGAGAAAACCTTTTGTTTTGGCGTACAAATATTCAAGTTATGATCTTTTAAGTTTTGTCAATTTTATATTAATTTTTGAAGAGCAATTCCGGTTTCCCTATAATAATAAGCCGTGATGCTGCTATCGTACTTTGCCACACACGATGTTACCATTATTTTGTTGTATTACAACAATGTGTTTTTGAATCTATCTAAGGATGCGAAGAGCGGATATAGGCTTTTACTAAAGTATTCGCGCGTTCATTTAATGTTTGATTTTACAAAAGTAGGACTAGGTTTTTGTGTTAGGAAAAAATACAATTTATAAACATACACAAATAAAGTAACAATTAATAAATCGTGCGAACAAAAGCTTAGTAACTTCTGTAGGTGTTTGTACTCGGTACCGTTCACGTTGAGCACCGCACTGTGGCTACTGCGACCGGCTTCATTTTCAGCTATGCAAGTGTAGTTGCCGATATGTTCATGTTGAACATTATCTAATATCAGAATTGACACTCTTTTTCCGTTTCTGTTTATCAGAATACCGTTGCCCGAGTTAAGAGTTTTGTCGTTTAGTTCCCAGTGAATTTTCAAAGGTAAGTCCCCTTTGCCGACGGTACAAGTTAGAGATACAGTATCTCCTGCGTTGAGTATTTCTTCCCCGAAATCAAAAGGCGTAACCTGCGGCACAACTACAGAATAGTTTATTGTTATTAATTGAAATGAAAAGGTGCTTAATACATGAAATCTACGCCGAATACTTGTATAGTGAACTGTGAAAACATTGTTAATCAAGTAATCTAGGCCCTAATTTTTCACAACGCCTTTGATGTTTTTTTTTTTATGTAGGCGTTATATTATGGAACAGTGTTGGAAAAGGAAATGATAACAGGGATATAAAAAAATGTGAAATAAAGCAACAAATCAATACGATGTATTTGGTCATAATCGTGGCCAATAGGGTATAGATACCGTTAACAGCCAACTCAGTTGAGTAATTGGCATGACCGGCTCTGTTGGCGGCTGAGCAAGTGTACACTCCTGTGTGTATGGACGCTACTGAGTCTATAGACATGCTGCTTGACTTATGGCCGATTTTAGTCATGGTGATTCCCGGAATTTCACTAGTTGGTTTCCCATTCAAATGCCAAGTGATATTGACTGGCGTGTCGCCCTTCGTCACCATACATTGTACTCCGACTGTGTCGCCTGCGTTAGCTGGTTCCTCACCGAAGGTAAAAGGATGGATTTGGGGTAGAACTATTATAGAAAGCTACAATTTAGTGTAAGATACTAAACGGACAAATTATAATAATAACGAAACTACTTAGAAATCAAAATATGAAGAACCATTAACTTCCAGCGTGGCACTGTGATTGACTTGACCAGCTAGGTTTTCCACGTAGCAAACGTACAATCCCCTATGGGTGCCATTGACAGAATCAATATTCAGTATGGACATTTTGCGACCCATGCCTCCAATAGCTATTCCGATGTTATTTTTCTGAGCAATTTTTCTTCCATTTAGACTCCACGAGAAGTTAGCCGGTAGGTCACCCTTATTCATTACACATTGAACCGACGCGGTATCACCAGCGTTGGCTGGCTCATCGCCGAATTCGAAGGGTGATATTTGGGGAGGAACTGAAGTTACGAAAGCGATTAAAACAAATATTAAATTAATACAAAATAAAGCGGACCGTTAACGCTTAGAATTGTCGTGTGGTTTGTAACGCCGGCTTCGTTTTTGATTTCGCAAGTATAAGAGCCTCGATGAACTGAGCTTACAGGTTCTATGTTTAGTATCGATGTTTTCTTGCTGATATTCGTGAGCACAATGCCGAGATTGTTGCGCGGTTTTATTTGTTCTCCATTGAAGCGCCATGTGAACTTTACCGGCAGATCACCCTTGCTCATTACGCATGACACTGATGCAGTTTCTCCTTCATTCAGTATTTCTTCTCCAAATTCAAAGGGCATAATTTGAGGTGGAACTATTATCAAATAATTATTATTCGTATTTGAAAAGGGGTTAGGGTTTTGGGATAATGCACACTACATAACCGAAAAAAGCAAGCTGAACGTTATTAGGATGAGTACCGTTGACTTCGAGTACAGCGCTATGATTAACTGAGCCAGCCATGTTCGTCGCCACACAGAGGTACGTGCCCCTGTGTATACCACTTACGGACTCTATGTTTAGGATCGAGGTCTTTTTGTTGATAACGGTTAAAACGATTCCCATGTCATTGTTCTTTGGTATTATTTGTCCATTAAGAACCCAGGAAATGTTAAGAGGTTGATCGCCTTTGCTTAATGCGCAAGATATGGAGGCCATGTCTCCTGCATTTGCTGGCTCGTCACCAAACTCGAATGGTAGTATTTGTGGGGGCACTGTATAAAAATATTATTTTAAACTAAGCACTAGTGCAGGGGGCGTGTGTGGCATACGATGTAGCTTTGGCGGGCATAAACATCTTGGTCTATAAGTAATTTTATGAGTAGAAAATAACATTCATTTGAAATTACCTATGTAATTATATAGTTTGTTTACCTGAAAATAAATTTGATTAGAACACAATACACGTCAAATATAATACCATAATTTAGTGTAAGTAGCTGATTTCGGTATTTATAGATTGAACAGGTTTTGTTTAAACTATTTTTAAACTATCAGCATAGTTTTCTTAAATTATGGTATGAATAAAGAGAAACAACTGAGTCCCAGTATGAGTTGTAATAATGTATCATAATATCTGAATATTAATTTGTAAATCTGAAAATTGTTAGGAACTCGGTAATAAACCGTTTACTGTCATTGAAGAACATTTAAAAGAAACGATGTATCCCTACTCGCTCTAAAAAAGTTAACAAGTCTTCCTGAAAAAAAAAGTTTATTTGCGTATTCTAAATTGAGTAGAAAGTTTTCATAATATGTCCAGCAAACGGTTTTTTCTCGGAAAACAAACATCTCATGAGGATTGTGAATGAAATGAGATAATATCAACATATAAGGCAAATTATGTCGAGTATTTTAAATTGGACTTTATCTAATCGACGCTTTTACTTGAATACTATTTCAAACATTACCTAATCTCGTTGAATCAAACCATAACATTCACAAAATCAAATTATCTGACGTAGTTTATAGTAGGTACCTTTGAGAAAAAAATACTATTCGGTAGTATTGTGAGCCTTACTTCATTGATTACCTACGTGCGAGAAAATTATGCAATGTCTGATTTATCTTAGCCGATTAGATTAGCTCGTTGAAATAATCAGTTGCTATGATATTCAGTTTTCAAATCAAAGTTTTCTTGTAATACATCCAAACGATAAACGTGTTTTAAAGATTATCAGTTGAAAAAACCGGCCCAGTGCGAGTCGAACTCGCGCACGAAGGGTTCCGTACCATTATCTATAAAAACGGCAGAAAAATCATGTCTGTTGTATGAGCCCCCACTTATTTTCATTTAATTATTTATTTTTAAAGTGAATATTTAACTAAATATTCTGTGAATATTTCAAGCGTCTACCTGTTGCCGCTATCAATATCGACCAAAAACGAGCAAAAAAAAAATGAAGTTTGTTGTATGGGACCCCCCCTTAAATATTTATTTTATTCTGTTTTTTAGTATTCGTTGTTATAGCGGCAACAGAAATACATCATCTGTAAAAATTTCAATTGTCTAACTATCACGGTTTATGAGATACAGCCTGTTGACAGATGGACAGACAGACGGATGGACAGCGGAGTTTTAGTAATAGGGTCCCGTTTTACCCTTTGGGTACGGAACCCTAGAAAAACACATGAAATTACTATTTGGTTATGGCGCATATAAGATGCACTATTAAGTTATCGTTCATGTCGCAAACATTGTTTCTGGCCAGACGCCATGAACATTCTTAAGAATAATTGTAGAATGCTGACCATCGTTGGGTCTCAATAGAATTTAACAACTAAAAGTCTACATTTGAACACCTCAAAGGTACCTCAACGTCATAAAAGCTTAGTGTGTACGAACTTACCCATGACTTGTACTTCTAATGCTCCTTTAGCAGTGTATCCTTGGGAGTTCTTGGCTACGCAAGTATAAGTCGCTTCGTCGCTCATTCGTTCTACGTTTTCGATCACGAGGGTGCCATTAGGGAATACTTTCTGTTTGCGGTTGATAGGTAGAACCCTGGAATTTAAACGTTATCCAAAATAAGTCAGGAGTCTAGTTTGCAAAGCTTAATTTGATATCCTATAGTAAAAGTTTGGATACTATAGGTCGTATATTATACGAATGGAAAATACAGAAGCAAAATTCTAAAATAATGGATTGCATCTCGTGGTACAGCATATTTCGTGTTGGTATTGTTCGCCAGATAGCAGGCGGAGCGGAGGCAGTTTAGGGAAGAGTCAAAACGTTGTATACAGTTATATGAATCACTACGAAATGCACCAGGCAGAATTCTGACTTATAAATTATTCGGGGTCTATGTCCGGTAGAAAATAGAACACAGGTGTTTACGCCTGGTTGCTATCCGTCTTCTATATTCTTTTTACCCAATATACTATGGAGGACCCAAAACAACAAGTCGCTTCCAAAGTCGACATAACTAAAATTTTAAATTCATTCTTTCACTGACTGACAACGTACAGCCTTAAACGCTGGGCTTAGAATTAGAAGCATAAAGCTGGGTACTCACTTAGCAGTGTAGCACGTAACGTATCAGATACGGTATCAAGTGAGTACGTAGGCACGAGCCCGCTGCGAGCCGCTCGCGCGTGGAGCGCTGTAAGCTCGCAGTGACCCGCCGAGTGGCGGTTTCACTGCGAACACAAAGGCGGCTCGCAGTGTGCTCTGTGCTCGTGGACGGCGTCACGACCGCTTGTGTAGTGAGTACGTACGCGCGAGCTTCAAACGAACTTCAAACGAACGAACGTGAAATTCTTGAAATGTCCACTATCTCTTGAGACTTCATATCCATTACTAAATTGTTAGAACGATTTCTATCTTTGAAAATTTCACTTTGCCAAAGTCGACGTGGGCTTTCATAATCATTTAAAATATTATACATGAATATGAACGCAGCACTAGCCACCATTTGAGACATGTTGTCGGCGTGACGTCGTTGCGAGCACTGCGGATCCGGCAGCTCGTAGCTAGATACGCGGAGGACCGTGGACGAGCCGTACCCACTTGCAGGTTGATACCGTATCTGATACGTTACGTGCTACACTGCTAAGCGAGTACCCAGCTTTACACCGAAAGTGACACCTAAGAAAAGCTTTTTGAAATCCAACCCCCAAAGGGGTTAAAATTGTAGTAATAGAAAGTTCGTATAGAAGTTCGTCATTTTTGCATATGGGAAATCCCAGCGGACACACAGCTTGTAATAATAATAAATTCGTTGCATATAGACCTGTTATCGCGTTCCCATACAATAGAGTCGATAGGATAGCCAGCTACTGGGCAGTGCACAATGAGGTTGTCTCCGGCGACAACGGGCCGTTTCTTCATGGGTCGCACGTAGGGAAGGCCGTATACGTTGACACGAGACGAGTGGGATGCACTGCCGACCTGGAATTTATTAATGTCATTGAGTTATAAGTACATCCTTACTTACAATCTTTTTTCTTTCTTTTTTGTTGTTGGTATAAAACGTAGTTTGCGCTTTAAACTTTAATTCAAGGGGAAGAGTTACTTCGTTTACGAGATTATCTCAAGAAGCTAAAATCAGTTTCTAGATTTGCCAGATACGGATCGAGCAAGTTAATTGAATAACTTAGAACGATTGCTTATTTCATAGAATTTTAGAAAAAAATATTATCATGATCATCATCCAATTACCCTTATTCCGATTTATTTCGGCGCTGCTGTATATACCTACCAGTATACACAATAGAATCTAAATATTTACCTTGCTAGACGCAATGCACGTGTACAATCCACCATCATTGGTATGCACGGAAGAGATATTCAAGTGAGATTCAACGTTGCCATCAGCAGTAACAAACTGTCCGATCTGAAGCCTTTCGCCGCTGGACAGTTTTTCGCCGTCCAAAAACCAGGAGATGTCGGGAGTAGGGTTGCCAGATGCGACACATTTCAGACGGAGGGATGGGCCGGAGCGGAAAGTCTGTTCGCCGAAGCTGTGACGGATCAGTGGTGGTTCGACTGGAAACAGAATTTTCGGATATTAGTTGACAATAAATTTGAAATACTAGTACCATTTTAATTTTGGCTCATTTGGATTTGAAGTATTCCATGAAAGTATAAAGTGTATTGTTTCAACTTACATCGTCCTCCCAGTTTCAGTTCAGCGCTGGCTCCTGCACTTTCTTGGTCGTTCCTAATGAAGCACTGGTACATCCCCTTGTCTTCTTTCTTCACCGATTCAATCCTGTAATATTTTATTTTATTTGATTTATATTAAGGAGTATATTTATATAAATACTACTTTCTTATATACGTACGGGGTACCGATCCAGTACGCCATAAAGTTAGCTGCGAAATGATATAAACAAAATAAGTCCTCCAGAGAAAATATTCTCTTACCTTAGAGTAGCATCATGGTGCTTCATGTCCTTTCCATCCTTAAGCCATGTTATAGTTTTAACAGGGTTTCCTTCGTATCTGCAGGTAAATACAGCGGGTCTTCCGAAGTCAACAGTTTGCGTAGCGGGTTCAACAGTGGCTTTAAGGGGAGCAGTGACGGTCAAAACAGTTTCAACGGATTCGCCTGAAAATGAAAGATTGTTAATGATTTTCAAATCTTATAACAGTAGTTATACTTCTTCTGTTATAAAAAATATACTGACCACCAACAGAATTGTTCACAACGCACAAGTATTTTCCCGAGTCTTCAACTTTAGCCTCTTTGATTATCAAGGTTCCTGATACTTGTTTTACTCTGTCATCAAGGGTAACTGGCTGTTTCCTGGTCGTGCCTTCAACGAACTTGTACCATCTGGAACAAAAGAGAACAAGTTTAGACAACTTGCCATGTATCTTCTTTTAAGTTATAGGGGCCACGGACGTTGGTAACTCGTCAATTGAAACAAATAATAAAGTTACTCGAGACATAATTAGTCGATTAAGATGGTAGGTAGTTGTTACAGTTATACGTATTTACTGGGGAATTAAGTTTCTACTAGAGCCACCCACCTGAATACAGGAACTGGAAAACCTTGACTTAGACATAAAATACTGCCCGTTTCTCCGACATTCAACTCAGATTCTTGTAAACGACCACTAGACAGCTTGGGAGGAATACTGTTTGTTGGTTCTTAAAGAAGAAACAAAAGCAATCTAAACCACCATACTGCACATGTATGTTAGTGTGTGATAAATACACTTTGCGAAGAAACTCAAACCATCATATTGAGAAATCAAAGTGATATACACGAAGATTTAATTAACATAAAAAGCTAGCCGTTGGGACAGAGTTAATAAAAAGCTACCGCATAAACCAGGGCTGTTCTTTTGCTACAAAAATAAGTAAAGTGCAGCCTTGACTCACGAAAAGCACAAAGTAAAGATTAAAGCGTTTGAACGAAAGCAAGAACACCCTGACACTTACCAACAGGTGTCTACGCCGCTCAATCGTTACTTTGGCTGGGGACCGTAATAGGGCGCGCGGCCGGCCGCGATTCATCACGCCTTCATGTCACGTGTGGGCGGGGCGGCCGCCGCAACAGACTGCAATAACAACGGATATCAGTACATTGGATGATAGTGGTATGATATGACTACGTGATAAATGAATGCGTGAGATGCCGGCGGCCGGCCCTAAGTCTATGAAGCCCATACCTCGTAAGAGGGGCTGGGAAAGCTTGAACGTCGCAAAGGAGCGCCAGGCTTTCACCTTGCCGACCTATATGTCGGTTGAGCCCGTCGCCCGTCACCTTTGGCCCCGTCCTACCGGTCGGCTCTGGAATGCAAAACCGTCCTTGTATTGCCTACTCACCTAAACACGGGCGCCGGGTAAGCAGCAACTTGACACGTTAAGTATGCCACGTCCATTTGCGCCACGGTGAACACTTCCCACCCCTCAAAGTGTTTAGTAGAATCCTTTCGAGGGGCAATTTTATTGGTTGGTTCTGTAATTACAGAGACGACTATTTTGCAAACCCTGTTTGGAATCGTTTTTGTTCATATTCTAAGTGACGCTTTAGTCAGTTTTCAGAAGTATTTATGTTAAATAAGATATCACTTACGCATATAGACGAGACACTCTTGACGCCGATTGAGTGGGTAACAATATTAGAAAATATTACCTACTTCTAGTTTTGAGAGTTGTATTTCTCGATGACTTTGGACTTAACAACAAAAAAACAAGCTGACGCACCTTGAGACTGGCACAGGAAATCCTTGCGCAGGGCACAAAAGCGCTAGCGAAGTCTGTTGGGGGTAAGATACAGCAGCTTTTTGTGTTGTCGTGATACTTGGCGCAGCACTCCCGATCGGCTCTACATAAAATTCGAAAACATATTTACTCCTAAGCCGTCAGAAATTAAAATCTTAACCGATCTTTTCAGAAGCAGTGACCAAATCCATTAACAAATCGTACAAGAAACTTGCCTGAATACGGGTACGGGAAAGGCCTGTGCTTGACACAGTAATCCGAAACTTTGTCCGACGATGCGTATAAAAGTTGTACTACGAGCGTCCGTTGAAAAAGTTGGTGCTTTGGAGGCCACAGGTTCTGTGATATGAGAAAAAAAACACTTGCCTGAAAACTGGAGCGGGGTAACTCTGAGCCTGACAAAGAAGTGTAAAGGGTTGTCCCTCGCGCTTTCGAAAAATGCTTCCCATTGATTCAGTGGAAAATGTCGGCGACTTAGCGCCAACTGGTTCTATAACATTTAGTTTGTACTGCTAATTAATAAAATGAATTTTGAAACTTGCCTGAATATTGGAACTGGAAAAGCTTGAGCTTGACAAAGTAGAGCAAAACTTTGACCTTGATGCCTTTTTATAGACGAAAGAGCTGATTCAGTTGAAAAAGAAGGAGCTTTGGATCCAACGGGTTCTGCATACAAATCATAACAAGTTATTACTTGAGCTAAGAGATTTTCATCTCAGAAGAATTTTGTCGAAGCCACCTATAACCTATAAAAACAAATGACCTAACTGATCTGATTTATGAATATTCCAAAATATACCGCAATAAGACTCCAAATAATACGTAATTTATTAAAATACGTCGTTCGACACTTGCCTGAAAATCGGTATAGGAAAAGCTTGAGCTTGACATAATAATGCGAAACCTTGACCCTTATGTCTTGTCACCGCTGACAGAGTGAAATCGGTGGAGAAGCTAGGTGGCTTGGAGCTTACGGGCTCTGGAGAAACAAACAATTTATTAATTGCGACTTACCTAAATACAGGAATAGGGGATGCCTGCGCCTGACAGAGCAATGCAAAACTTTGTCCGATTTCTCTAACGAATATACTGCCCTTGGAATCAGTCGAAAAAGAAGGAGCTTTTGCACCAACGGGTTCTAAAAGAGGGACAACAAAGTCAAAAACAGAACCTACCTGAATACTGGTTGGGGGTACCCTTGTGCCTGGCAAAGCATAGAACCCCCAGAATTAGCTTCTATTTCGTAATTGTAAGAACTTGCGGAAGTAGGAAATGCAGGTGCTCTCGCTGTTACTGGTTCTAAACCAAGAAAACATTTTCTAAGTTATGAGTCACTCACTTGAATACAGGAGGAGGGTGAGCTTGAGCCTGACACAAGAGAACTATGGCTTGTTGTATCACTTTCGTAAGAGTAGTGCTTTTATACTCCAAAGAAAACGACGGTGCTTTGGAGCCGATTGGTTCTGTGACAAATACGTTAAACATCATTGCTTGTATAAAAACAAGGTTTTCTTACCTGAATACTGGGACTGGAAATGCTTGCGCTTGACACAAAAGAGCAAAATCTTGACCAGTTTTACGAGTTATCCCAGAGAACTGAACGTCATTTGAAAATGTAGGGGACTTTGAGCCAACGGGTTCTACAATTGAAAATATTAGGCATAATTTATTCACCTGAACACTGGTACTGGAAAAGCTTGAGCTGGACATAGGAGGTTTAGACTCTGGCCAGTATTCCTCATATACCAAGAAAACTTATTATCAGTGGAAAATGTGGGTGACTTGGATCCAATTGGCTCTAAAATGATAAAATATTGTAGTTATGTACCTGAATACAGGAATAGGATGTCCCTGGGCCCGACATAACAAAGCTAAACTCTGTCCTATAGGTCTACTAATAAACCATGCCAATTTGTCATCAGTAGAGAATGTGGGAGGCTTGGAACCAACGGGTTCTGGAAATTGACAGAAATTAAAAGTAGGCAAATGTTCTCACCTAAATAGTGGTACAGGATACCCTTGGGCCGGACATATTAATGCGAAATCCTGTTTTTGTCGAATCTCAAACCAGGCTAGTTTTGAACCGCTTGAAAACGAAGGGCTCTTGGAGCCGATTGGTTCTAAAAAGATTAGTAAAAATACCTGAATAAAGGGGCGGGGTATGCCTGTGCTGGACAAAGTAACGCGAAGCCCTGCTCAACGTTCTTTACGTACCACGCCATTTTGAAATCCGTAGAGAATGTAGGGGCTTTTAGACCAACTGGTTCTAAAAACAAACGCGTCCTATTATTGTTGAGTTAAAAACTCACCTAAAGACTGGGACTGGGAATGCTTGTGCCAGGCAAAGCAACGTAACGCTGGAGCCCATCGCGAATTCCACAAACTCTATCGTTTTAGTAGGTACTTTTGGCGGGGCGCTATTAATTGGCTCTAGAAGAAAATAGATACAAATCACTTAAGTTTACCTGGATAAAGGTACTGGGAAAGCTTGAGCGGGACACAGCAGCGTTACGCTAGCATTTATGAGGGCACTGAAACCTCTAGTACTATCCAGTGTTGGGAACTTCGGAGGAACTCTTCCTACGGGCTCTGGACATAAATTTAACCATTTTGCTACATAGTAAGATCAATTTATTTTACCTGAATATTGGAACGGGGAAAGCTTGCGCGGGACAAAGTAATGTTACTGTGTTACTGAGAGATACTTCCGTTATATCGATCATTTTTGTTGCTACTTTCGGAGCGGCGCTACCCAATGGCTCTAAGAACAAGTTACATAAGGAGATATTATAATCCATATCCAATAATATACCTGAAGGCCGGGGCAGGGTAAGCTTGAGCGGGGCACAATAGAGTGACGCTATCACCTCCGTTTGCATCAAATGCACGACTTTTGTCGCCTGTCGTGAATTTTGGTGGAACACGACCAACGGGCTCTAGGATCAAATCAAATTTATTTTTGTGGTGTTTAATCCATTGGGATTTTTTACCTGAATACTGGGACCGGGAATGCCTGTGCTGGACATAATATTGTCAAGCTGGCGTTACATACAGCGCTGAAACTTCTTGAACTATCCATCGAAGGGAATTTTGGTGATACTCGCCCCACAGGCTCTAAAGAGATAAGACCAAGATAAATATATGTACCTGAAAAGTGGGGCTGGAAAGGCTTGAGCTGGGCAGAGCATTGTCACACAATAGTTGGAGGAGAACGTAAAACTGCGTCCAGTTTCAGTTGATGGAAATTTCGGGGAGACTTTGCCCATGGGTTCTGTATAATTATAAGAACGATAGACAGTTTAAAAATTACCTAAATGCTGGTGCGGGGAATCCTTGCGCAGGGCATAGTATGGGTACTCCTTCGCCCATGTTAGCAATAAATGTCCTACTTATGTCTCCAGTTGGAAATTTAGGAGATACTCTTCCCATAGGCTCTATGAAATGAACGTTTATAATATATGTTATAAACTCATTAAAATTATACCTACTATCAGAATTTTCTTACCTAAACAGTGGGGCAGGGAATGCTTGAGCGGGACATAAAATCGCTACGCTTTGATTGCTGTCATAGTTGAATAGTCTACTTTTTTCTAAACTTGGAAATTTTGGTGATACTTTCCCCATAGGTTCTGAAGCAAATTGAATGTATTATATTGGTACACTAAGATATGAATATTAGATTGACGAAAATATTGGAAGTACCTGAAAATCGGGACTGGGAACGCCTGCGCAGGGCATTGTAGGGCAAATGAATAAAATTTCTTGACTCCAATCATAGTTCCCATGACGACAGATGCAAATTTTGGCGGAACGCGTCCAACAGGCTCTACGGATGTAGCGAACAGAAAAGTTTGAAGTTAAAATTACCTGAACAGAGGGGTTGGGAACGCTTGGGCGGGACACTGCAAAGCGTAAGATTCGCCTTTTTTAACTTCAAACATGGTTCCAGTCAAAACAGACGCAAACTTGGGAGGTACGCGGCCAACGGGTTCTAAAAATGGTCATAATATTACTAGAATAGCAAAATGCCATACCTGAATATGGGGACAGGGAATGCCTGAGCTGGACATTGTAATGTAAATGACGCTCCCGACGTGGTTACAAACATCATGCCAACCTGTGTAGTGGCCAACCTAGGTGGGACGCGCCCTATAGGCTCTGAGGAATTAGGTAAAACGACGTTAATGTGAATCTTACCGGTACATTGGTGCTGGGTAAGCCTGTGCTGGACACAGTACAGAGAGGCTGGAGAGCTGGGTAAACTGGTACCCACTTGTGGTCGACGCGCTAGGGAACTTGGGAGGTACCCGGCCCACCGGCTCTGCGCATGTTGGGAGAAGGCGAGATCACGAACCGAGGACACCAAAACAATCAATCGGAAAGTAGGCCCTAAACACCCCTACTAATCCCTAAGGATATCTATACTACCGCGAGTCAAGGCTCTGGAGGGTACCCTATCCCAACATTCAGGCAAGTTATAAGTCGAAAACGGTAAACTTAAAGACGCAAAATAGAATTTGAGTATTTAAGCTTCATAATATTCATACAAAAACACAATAAAAATAATCTTTTTTTTTAAAAAAAGCTTGAAAGTTAAATCAGTGTTTAAAATCAAATTATGTAGTTCAGTAACTAAGATTATGTATGATGTACTGTAATTTTCACAAATAAAGATTATAATTATTGCACAAAAAATCTTTTACATGTTATTACAAATTAAAATATTCTCATTTAAACACTAGCAAGGCCTATGTCCACGCTATTTAAAAGTTAATGGATTGTCCGTATATATTTTAAATGAGAACATTCTTTTTCTTGTTTATACAGAATGGTTTGCAGTGAATCGTGTTATTATTAGTATTTTTCC
Source organism: Antitype chi (assembly GCA_947359405.1). Lineage (NCBI taxonomy): Eukaryota > Metazoa > Arthropoda > Insecta > Lepidoptera > Noctuidae > Antitype > Antitype chi. The sequence goes on from OX375816.1 coordinate 11,713,616, forward strand.
AAAACTGAAAGTAGACTGCTTACTAAGATTTATAAAATGTTTATTTGTATATTCAGCTTTCTATGTAAAAAGCACCATTCACTGCAAACATTGTAACTAATCGCGCCATTAATTCATGATGAGAAAACATACTAAAGTGTAAAATAAAAGAATATGTAGATACAAAATATGACAAAGTGATTAATAACGTAACTAAAACATGAATTGATGACACTTTATTATTAAATGAATTAAAAAAAAACTCACCGGTGATGACCAGTCGTCCCTTTGTCGCAGATAATCGGGTTTCACCAGTAAGCCTGTGCTTTGTTCTACATTGGTATGATTTGTAACCATCTTCAGGTCCAACATCTCGAATATGTAATTCTCCAGATGGAAGCACTAAGTATTTGCCCTCTGTCAGGAAAAAAAAACTGTTGCATTTTAACTGTTAACATTTAAAGTTTGAAAAAGCAATTCAATGTTATGCAACGCAACATAAGGTTGCGATTACTTATAAATGTCAGTACATGCATTAGACTAAGGAAGAGGGATAAAGGAGAAAGGTGAGCCGTGAGGCCCATGGAGTCACGGGAACCCATTTAAGGAACAATGCCCTAAACGTAACCATAGGTATGCAACCCTAGCAATGGACGCGGCCAATGACATTCAGACAGACACTTTTTCTATTCCCCTGACATGTTAATACTATCCTCAAGGCAAATAAAGGCTGTTTACAGCCTGAAAAACAATTCACTTCGTACCGTCAAAATTATTTGTTGACTTTAACTTGATGTCTATTTCCTCGTCGCCTTCGCTGATGATCCAAGAGATGACGTTAACATACTCTGATACAAAGCTTGGTATGTGGCATTTTAAAATAGCGCTATTGCCTCTCAAAACGTACTCTTCCATCAGGTTCACGGCGTATGCCTGAGATACCACTGAAACAATATTGTGACGGCTGAGACGAGTAGATAAAATGTTTGGGTAGTTACAACAGTAGTCAGTATGTTAACTTGTAGTGTCAGTTTACGATTTGGCAATCAGATTCCGTATTTTAAAACATGAATTGGGATGAAGAGGTTGAACAGGATGGAAGGAACAAACACTGACAGAGAATCAGTCATCTAGTCATCTAATGTACCTAGATTGGAAGAAGAGTTCATTTTAATTTCTCGCTCTTTCTCGTCTTCAGAGATTATCCAGGAACTTACTGCCACGTATTCAGAGACAAAACTCGGAATTTGACACTTCAAGATAGCAGCGTTGCCACGCAAAACGTATTCTTCCCAAAATTTCACATCATAAGCTTGAGACACGACTGAAATCGTTACGTCAATGTAAATTAGAGTGCGAAATTTCATATTACTACAAATACTTTCTTAAACAATAAACATCATACGAATGGTACCTAGAACTGATGCGAATCGATCTATAATAAACGTGCCTGTATGAACAACGTAGGAGGAAATTCGGAAAGGACGGATGCCTCCGTGGGGTGACATTGTCGGTAAATGTTACCTAAATTAAAATCGGAATTCAAATTAATCTCCATTTCATCCTGTTCCCCTTCAGAGATGATCCAGGAAGTCACCGTGACATACTCGGTGACGAAACTTGGAATATGACATTTCAGTATAGCAGCATTTCCGCGTAAGACATTCTCTTCCCAGAGATTTACCGTATAGGATTGGGAAACCACTGAAAATAGACAACAACGCATGAATGATGAACATCGTCAAGGATCTTTGGTGTATCTATCTATTTTTTTAAGGGGATGGATAGGAATTCAGTCGTCGTTGCATATTGTTGAATTAGTACCTAAATTGAATGTCTGATCTAGTTGAATTTCTAGTTCATCAACGTCTCCTTCAGAAATAATCCAAGATGAAACCGTAACGTATTCTGTTACAAAACTTGGAATGTGACACTTAACAATCGCTGAATTTCCACGCAGAACATTTTCTTCCATTAAATTCACAGTGTACGCTTGAGATACAACTGAAAAGTTCAAAATAACTCATATTTGGTTTAAAAAAAAATGAGAAAAACGTGATGCGAAACTGAGGAATAGGAAAAGGGTTATTGGAGAGCACAAAAACCTATTTTGGTGGAACAATACCCAAGTCGTTAGATTCTGCTTTTATTTCCAATTCATCGGTTTCTCCTTCTGAGATAATCCAGGACGATACACTAACATATTCAGTCACGAAAGTCGAAATATGACATTTGAGAATGGCTGCGTTCCCACGTAAAACGCTCTCCTCCATGAGGTTGACCGTATAAGCTTGTGTAACTACTGCAAATTTGAATTCGAAGAATCTCGTGAGCATAATGAACAACATCATTATTCAAAGGATTAGGATAGGACACTCAGATACAGTGGATTTATCTTCATAGTAAATACCCTCTTTATCGACAGTATCGTTTATTGTGATTTCGACCTCATCTTCTCCTTCAGAAATTATCCAGGTTGCTACTGCTACATATTCGGTTACGAAACTTGGAATCAGACATTTTATAATTGCAGAATTCCCTCGCAGTACGTTTTCTTCAACCAAATTAACGGTGTACGCTTGAGAGACAACTAGAACAATTGCCATGAGTATTTGGGTCAACATGTTATGTCAATTCTAATAAGTGATCCTAACCTAATACAAACGAACTACAGTGGACAGGACAGAAAGGTGTATAATTGTTCAAATTTTGAATCAAAAGTACCGTAATTATGATTTAGTGTATACTCTCCATCCTCGGTATCGTGCCAAGAAACTACTTGAACATGATCTGACACAAAGGAGGGTATGTGACACTTGAATACTGCAGCGTTCCCGCGAATTACATAGATGTCGTAGACTTGCGATTCGTAGAATTGATTTACAGCTGAAATATTTGACACACAAGGATAAGACTCTGTATACATTTGTAGCGATATATTGACTCCGACACGGGGATTCAGTGGAGTGCGGATAGGGACAATTGGGGCCGCGCGTTGCTCTCTATTACCGTAATTGCCCTCGGAGCGGTTGAACGAAAACCCAGAGAGAGATTCTTCGTCTGCCACCCAATCCACTACATGAACGTAATCTGCCACAAATGATGGAATCGTGCACTTGACAATGGCGAAATTGCCTCGTAAGACGTCTTCATCAATAACACGTGGTTCATAAGACTGATGTACCACTGTGAACGTTAAAAATATTACCTATTCTTGTAAAAAAATGCTAAAAAACTACCTACACCTAACAGAATGCGTAGGACAGGGAAAGAGGAATTAAATACGTTTACGATCATGAACTACCATCGTTATAATTAGAGTGCTCCTCAGCAGATACTGTGTCATTGTCCATTATCCAGGCCACAACATGAACAAAGTCCGCAACAAACGAAGGCACGATGCATTTCAGAATAGCTGTGTTGCCTCGTAAAATGAATTCATCGTTAACTCTAGCCTCATATACTTGGAGTACAGCTGTGACAATAAAAAAAAGGAATCAGGAATGAGGATTACTCTAAGTGAGAAATTACCCTCGCTACTGTTGGGGTAATATGTGCCTCCTTCGCTATCCATCCACATTTCAACGTACACAAAGTCAGAAACAAAGCTTGGCACTTCACATTTCATGAGAGCTGCGTTGCCGCGAATCACGTACTCGTTGTCAGCTTCGGCTTCGAAAGGCTGTGACACCACTTGACAAAAAAATATTATGTTTGACGCGATAAATCGAGGAGTTTATTTGGATGGGAAATCGGTTTTGAAGAAATCATTAGAGATGTACCCTGTGCTGCGTTTGTATTGTTAACTGTGAGGATTTGGCCGTCCTCCATGATCCACGCTTCAATGTAAACGAAGTCACTAACAAAAGATGGAATCTTACAGTGAACAATAGCAGCGTTCCCTCTAATCACGTACTCGTTTTCGGCTTCTGTCACGTAATACTGTGATACGACTGAAGAATAACAATTAGACACATACATAAGTTGGAACGGTTCGAGGTGTAAGGAATTGTTTACAGACGGGAAGCAAGTATGATTAGTTCAAGAGGCCATTGTACCGAGGTCTCCTGAGTGAGAAATCTCCGTTCCCTTTTCGTCGATCCATGCTTCCACCTTCACGAAATCAGCGACAAAAGAAGGAATGGAACATTTTAAAACAGCGGCGTTTCCACGTATGACATATTCTGTGAGAATCTCTGCTTCATAGAATTGATTCACAACTGAAAGAATATACGTATGTGGTCCATGACTAATGAAAGTCTAAACTCTTAAGGCAAGGGAAGGAGGCGGAGGATAAGGAATGTTGTACAGTTATTTGCATCTGTACTACCGATGTCATCGGTTGGTAAGTATTCGCCGCCTTCAGAGTTGACCCAAGCTTCCACTTTCACGAAATCGGCAACGAAGGAAGGAATATTGCATTTAAGCACGGCGGTGTTTCCTCTGATTACATACTCTGAGACTACTTCGGCTTCGTAGTATTGTGTTACAACTGCAATAATAGTACGAGTTGTATTTTTAGAAAGGACGAGGAATTGGCTTGGTGAGCATGACAGGCAATTGGGAACTAGAATGTAATATTTAGTTGAGCATGTGGTACCATCTCCTTCCTTATTTTCCTCGTGAGTATAAGAATTGCCAGCCTCGTCTTGCCAGGAAATAACATTCACAAAATCGCCCACAAATGAAGGTATGGAACATTTGAGAATAGCAGAGTTTCCGCGAATCACATATTCGTTATTTACTTCTGATTCGTATTGCTGCTGTACCACTGAAAATGTTATGTTTGTAGTTGAGGTATTTTCTTGTGGATAGTTGGTCTTAGGAAAGTGAACAGGGAAACAAAACGGTGAAGGATTAACCGTAGTCCTCGCCGGGATGGAAGTCTTCATTGTCATCAGTGTGCCAAGAGAGAACTTCAACGAAATCAGCTACGAACGATGGGACCTGACACTTAAGCACGATGCTGTTCCCAGTAATAACATACTCCTTATTGACGTCGGTGTCATAATGCTGGGCAACCACTTATACAACATGAACAAAGAATTGAGTATGAGATAATATTATTAACTATTAGTACATTACTAAATGAATATTATTCATAAATATGCACATTTAAAACCTTTGTTGACGGGCATCTGTAAAAAAATTGTTAAGTAAACAACACGGCATGACAGTAATCACAAGTTTTCTTCATCACTAGCGATTAGAAAGATGTCTTTTTAAATATACTTACGAGCTTTTTCACGACTTTGCATTATACTGCAACTTACAAGCATTAAGTAATATTAGGTCTTTACCTATGAAATTGCCGTTTTGCAGTACTGGCCATTTCAAATCAAAATAATTTTTGTTTGGGTAAGAATTCTAATTTCAAATTAATTTTATTTTAAAAACATGGATTTTTTTTTCCAAAAGTAGTCATTTGTTTATTGATTAGTGTTACATTTTCATCGCATTTCAATCTTTTTCGTCATCATGGATACGTTAAAAATTCGAGTAATTATGGAATATGAGTACCGTCGTGGCAGCAACGCGGCACAAGCGGCACGCAACATCAACGACGTTTACGGAGCTAACACTACAAACCAACGCACCACCTGTTATTGGTTTGCTCGCTTCCGTTCTGGAAATTTCGACCTGAAAAATGAACCTCGCGGTCGTCCGAAGACTTTGGTCGACAATGACGAATTAAAGGCGATTGTGGAAGCTGATGATACACAATCTACGGCTGAATTAGCAGCAGCTTTCGACGTTAGCGTCAAAACAATATTGGTCCATTTGCGTCAAATTGGCAAGGTAAAAAAGCTTGACAAATGGGTGCCCCACGAACTCAATGATCGTCAGCGCGAAGTACGCGTCGAGACGTGCCTTGCACTGCTCAACAGACACACAAATGAAGGAATTTTGAACCGCATTGTTACCTGCGATGAAAAATGGATTCTGTTTGATAACCGCAAGCGCTCAGCAAGTTGGTTGGATCCTGGTTCAGCACCTAAACAATGCCCTAAACGAAAACTTACCCCTAGAAAAGTGATGGTCACTGTTTGGTGGTCTAGCGCCGGTGTGATTCATCACAGCTTCTTACCAAACGGGGTGAGCATTACTGCAGATGTGTACTGTGAAGAACTGAACACAATGATGGAGAAGCTGGCACATCTCCAACCAGCATTGGTCAATCGCTCGTCTCCGCTGCTCCTGCACGACAACGCGCGACCTCATACTGCACAGCAGACGGTCTCCAAGTTGCAAGAACTGGGGTTGGAAGCTCTCCGTCATCCGCCCTACTCACCAGACCTTGCGCCTACAGACTACTACTTTTTCCAGAATTTGGATAACTTCTTGGCGGGAAAAAAATTCAATACCCGAGAGGCAGTACAAAATGCCTTTGAAGAATTTGTTGCCTCCCGTCCAGCTGATTTCTTTAAGAAGGGCATCAATAAACTGCCACTGCGATGGCAAAGATGCATTGATTGCATGGGTCATTACTTCGATTAATACAAATAAAAAATACATGAAAAAAATTCGTTTAAATTTTTTCATACAAAACGGCAATTTCATAGGTAAAGACCTATTATTTGATGTAATGAAACAAAATAGTGTGACTACTTCAATTATGACTGATTCGATCATCTTTACTCTTTATTATTTAATTGACCGTATTTGAACTCGTGTCAAAAAGGGCAGCGCCCTATGATGAGCAATACAACTTTCATACTTAGTCAGTGCAGCGACATTTAAAGTGTCTTCAGACGAAGGAACGATTCAATATGTCATTGTAGTATCGTCCTGCTAACATGTTTGAAATACGTGTGTTGAAAGCTCTGTGAATAAACTCGCATTATATTAACATTCTAATAATGTGGCGCCTAATACGGCATGCCCTATAATGGACATCGCCAATAGTCTCATTAAGCCTGAGTGTGTAACATTATATGCATTAACAAACGATTCAATTCCTGTTTACTTATTAAATGGGTACAAGACATTAAACAGATTTTTATGCCCAGTAGTCAAAAAACCATATCGCGTACAAATTAAAGATACATTTATCACTTAATATACAGTTGACTATCAAATTACAAATGATTAGGGGTGATAAGTCAACAAATGAAAGCATTCATATAGACAGAAACATGATCGTGTTGGTTGACATAGATATAGCATATGTCTATGTAACTACAGTTTTGAGCCGTTTGGGGTCGAAACGCTCGGGTCATGGGGCCCGAGTGCACGTCTCCTTTTTAAGGAAATTTCTCGCCGGCTGATCGACACTTCACGTGACCAGAGGGCTGGGTCGTTCTTTGGCCAAAGAATTAGCATTGCCATTCAACGTGGCAATGCTGCCAGTCTTCTGGGCACGTTTCCTGATGACAGCGATGCGGAGGAATACTTCGACGCCTAAGTGTCCTTTTGTTTTTTGTATTTATTTTGTATATCGTAGTTTTAATTATTAAGTACATTTGATAAATAAATAAATTGGCATATGTCATGTTAACCCATTAAATATTATTTATAAATCTGTCATGAAGCTTTATGGCTGCTTCCATAGCGCGCACGCGATATAGAAATTTGGTTTTGTTGTAACACAATCTCGTGCTTTATGAGATATGGCTGTAACTTTAGTAACGTCGGCGCTTGCTTGACACGTGAGCTGTTTGTCCGTTAGCAATTTGAAATATCGTTGTGGTAAAGGTTTTTGTACTATATTGTTCTTAAAGTCAATGCCAACGGACAAAAGCTTGAAGAATGCGCCTCTTGGAATTAGTAATTTTATGCAAATGGTGCTTACCGGCTCGAACGTTAACGTCCCGGGAATGAATGGTGCCAACAGAGTTGCGAGCGAGACAAGCGTAAACCTGAGCATGAACCTCTTGCCGGTAATCCTCCGCGCGGAAAGGCGGGAATAGGAGGTTTCCGTTCGCTTGAACCTGGTGAAAGAAAACATAATGTTCAACGGAATTCCGTTCCGAACTTGTTCAAGTAAAGTATTGAACTAGTTCTGAAAGTATTATGATCGAAATGAGCTGCATATGCGGGCAGTGCCGGCACCGATTAAACTAGTTGTCCTTGTCATACATTTCCCAAAAAGTAAATGTTGCATTAGGTGACCTACCTTTTTTGTATTACCGAAGAAATTATTCGTTATGTTATAAAAAAAAAATCAGCTGCAACGAAAAATTTCTGCGCTGGGGGGTCTAGAATGAGATGCTGAATTCATGGTTACAGTTTGCGCACTGGTTAAAAACGTATCCTGTATAGTTGTCGAAAACAAAAAAACAGTCACCGTAGCCGAAATCAGCCTGGGATTAATTAATTAATTCACTCAATCACGCAAAAGCAGGTAGTTTATAACCTGGATTAACCTCATAATTTCAGCCGAAAGACGTCCACTGCTGGACATAGGCCTCCCCCAAGCTCCGCCACTTTGACCGGTTCTGTGCTTCCCGCATCCAGCGGACTCCTGCGGCCCTCACAAGGTCATCGGTCCACCTTGTGGGAGGCCTTCCAACTTTAGGTCTTCCGGTGCGCGGTCGCCACTCCAGAACTTTTCGACCCCATCGGCCATCTGTTCGGCGTGCAATGTGCCCTGCCCACTGCCACTTAAGTTTGGCAATTCTTAACCTATAAGATACTTTTTATCTCGGTAAAACCTCCACGCGGGCGAAGCCGCTGGAAAAGCTAGTAGGAAAAAAATATAAGAGTCCAAGAGCCTCACCTGACGCAATCCAGGGACATCACCAACAGCAGTTCCATCTGATCGCACCCAAATGATGTCAGGGGTCGGGGATCCTCGGGCCGCGCATTCCACAGTCGCTCCGGTCGTGTTACTGAAGTCCACTCGGTTTGAAGGTTCCTTCATGAATATCGGTCCTATAGTTTCATCCTCGCATAGCACTGACCCTGTAACAATACGTCAGTTGTAATATAATGTTGCATCCAGTTTTATATGTTTGAATGGTTATACAGGAAAAGATTTTATTCAGCGCAAACTGTAACCATGAATTCAGCATATCATTCTAGGCCCCCAGCGCCGAAATTTTTCGTCGGTTATACAAGAAAAAATCAGCTGTTCCATACATTTTGACCGCGTAGGTATTGCACTTTTCTATGAAACAGCTGATTTTTTTTTGTATAACCGACGAAAAATTTCTACGCTGGGGGGGTCAAGAATGATATGCTGAATTTATGGTTACAGTTTGCGCACTGAATAAAAACTTTTCCTGTATATGGTATATTATATTCATCTTGTTAAAGGACGCTATGTTTAGTCTTCGTCGTACATGTTAAGTCCTATGCCAATATCTGGTTTACGACTTTTATGATAGGTACTGATATATTATGTTGGAGACAGAAAACACGAGTTAGATGGTGATCGTCCGGACATTGGTGAAATGTTAATACATTCTTTGTAGAACTTAAACGTATACTTCGTGAGTGAGTGTTTTAATTTAATTATTTGCACAGTAACTTTCATATCAATACCTAACCTAAAACAGGACATGAAATACTTCAACATGGGAATCACGTACTGGAAGGACATGGCTGGAGACAGAAACAAGATCAAGAAAGCGGCTGGCGATATCTACAAAAAACCAGAAACTGATAGCAGCGAGAATTCAGAAGACGACTATGAAAACAACAACGCAGAACATAGTGAAGCAACTGCATAGAAAAGAGCCAAGAAAACAGTTAAACCTGCCCAAGAAGCTCGACCTGAATCAACATGCCGGCGACGTCGTGAAAAGATGCCCTCCTATAAATAAATACCACCCGTCTCTCCACTAGTCCAATGCTTACTCTAGGATGCATATCCGGTAGGCTCGCAATCCTTTCCTATCCAAAGGGCACGTCTACCTGACCATTACCGCGCCCCCCGGTCTACTTCTTGATATGCAATGGCCTCTGTAACACCATGAAGCATGAGGCTACAGGGGCTAGTGCGAATCTTGGGGTTCATTCGATTAATCGAGTCTGGTCAAGCCACGCTGGGATCGGTGCATTACATTACATACATTACATTACATTACAGTAACTTTCATATCAATACCTAAAATAACGAAAATAATCCAGAATAACGAAAATAGTCGAGATAATAAGTCGCCGATAGTTGTTACTATGATACTGGTGCTGTTTCCTCTCGTGATAAGTCGCCTATTGCCTCACATACCAGGAGTTTAACCATTATTTTCCGGAAACCATACGGCACGCCTATCAGGTTATTATATTACAAATGTTTAAAACAAGATTTCGCGGCTTTGATAAGCACACTATTTGCGTAACACACTTTCGATGACAAACTGAATTATTTTAAAAGATATTAAAAAATTCATAACTTCATTTAAGGTGGAAACGCCAAGGTAGCCCGCGAAATTCAAATTTTGTTACGTTTTTTGCAATTTCCAGGTCACTGTCAGGTTGTATGGTGATCTAAATATGATTCGCGACCGTATCAAATATGGCTTTACAGAATCATAATCATTAGAATCAGCAATACATCTCTATAAGTTCATATTACTCTAAAGAATGACTATTTCATGAAATTATGACATTTGAGGGCAATTCTAACTTATGGAGTTGTATTGCTGATTCTTATGATTATGATTCTGAAAAGCCTTATTTGATACGGTCGCGAATCATATTTAGATCACCATACAACCTGATACTGACCTGCAAATTGCAAAAAACGTAACAAAATTTGAATTTCGCGGGCTACCCTGGCGCTTCCACCTTAAGTTCGAAATTATTTGCACAAAAACGTAAATAACGCAATGAATGTTGTTGAACTGTCAAAATGAAAGCCATTGCTACTGAAGTGTGTTACCCAATAACCCCATTCCAGATCAGCGGGGTTATTGCTTAAGATTTATACCTTAAAAGTCATATTTTAGTTAAACTTTAACGGTCTTATTCATAAAAAGTTATCGAACATCTAAACAGTTGCTAAAGTCTGGTTTCTCTTTGAAAACCAGACTTTAGCAACTGTTTAGATGTTCGATAACGTTGATGGTATTACCAGTCAGTGGTTTACTTTCGAAAATACGTGTAAGCAAACCATGAACGCCAGGAGGTACAACTTTACGAGAACTAAAAATCCTCGACCCAATTTATAATGAAGCCTGGAAAAATAATACAGCACAAGTGACGCGCTCTCATGCCACGTCTCGCGGCTCGTTTCACTAGATGAAGAGCATGAGAATGACACTCACTAAATGTTAATTAGTGACCTCATTAGTTCAACTTAGTGTACGTCAAATGCTGTACATACTAATATCCGGTGTAGTTAAAATACTTCGGTTACTAAGTTGAAGTAACGGTTTTTATGGCTTTAAAGATCCTCAAGTTTATAGCATCCTTATTATGACCAAACGAGGCGAAACCCGAGGTTACTGCTTGGACGCCAATCCTTATAAAGAGCATGGCTTTATTGTTTCCCATTTGTCTTTGGGTATAGATATCTTCAAAAACGAACAGTTAACAAAATTGTTCGATCTTTTATTTAACTTCTTATTTCGTTTCTATGAACCTGTACCATGTACTTACGTACTTTTAATCTAATATAACTAGCCTGCTGGCTTGTGGCTTAGTAATAACAGCCGCACGGTTCGAACGATCAGGTTAAGGTGACGCGGTTGATCCGGGGATGGGTGACAATCTTTACATACCAAGACCCGTTAGTCCCGGCTGTCATTTGTGGATCTTTGACAGTCGTTACGGATCGTCAGAAGCCCGAAAGTCTGACATCCAGTCTTACTAAGGGGTATTACCCAATAACTGAGTTGTGGAGGTAAGATAGGCAGTTGCTCCATTTAAAATACTGGTAATCAGCTGCATCCGGTTGGACTGGAAGCCAGAGGTTGGCTTCCAGTCCAACCGGATGCAGCAACGTAGTTGAGAAATGGCTAGACAGATGATGATAAATGATAACTAGCCTGTATTGTCCCATTGCAAGGCAAATCACCAAATTACCTCTTTCTCCCGTTTTCACACAATTATATGTATAATTTTTTTTCTAGTACCGGCGACTCACTCATAAATATTTTTTTATTTAAATTAAACGGTCAAAAACTTTCAATACGAATTAGAGAAATAAAATATGGTGTCCCGCAGGGCACCGTCATCGGACCTTTGTTATTTTTATTATATGTAAATGACCTGCCACGTCATATACTTCATCCTATGGTATTATTTGCAGATGATAGCACATCAATTGTTTCATGTATCAATAAAGAATCATATGTAAATGACATTAACAATACTATTAGTAGTTTAATAAGGTGGCTTGACAATAATAATTTAGTTATTAATCTCCAAAAAACTAAAATCATGCACTTTTACCAGCGAATATCTGCGGGAGATATGGATATAAACTATAATGGTCAAACTATAGACAAAGTATACAGTACAAAATTTTTAGGAATCATAATTGACAGCCAGTTAACCTGGAAGCCGCAAGCAGAAGATATATGTAAACGTTTAAGCACAGCCGCGTTTATGTTGCATAATCTATCAAAAAAAGTAAATTTACCGACAGCATTAGTGGCTTACCATGGTCTAGTAATTTCGATCTTAAGATTTGGTATAATATTTTGGGGTCACTGTAGTGAACGAGAAAGCATTTTCAAAGCCCAAAAGCGCTGCCTGAGAGCTATATTTCATCTTAAAGTAACAGACAGTTGCGTACCTATATTCAAGTCTCATAAATTATTAACCTTCCCATGCCTTTATATCCTTGAATTAGCAATATTTTTAATAAATAATCGATGTCTTTTCTCAACTTTAATAGAAACTAGAAAACGAAGTACAGCTATGAGATCTCAATACCAGAATCTATTATGCACACCTGTGTTTAAAACTAGCCTATTAAAAAAAAGTGTAATTTGTATGGCTCCTGTAGTCTTTAATAAAATACCTGACCAGATTAAAAACTTACCGTTGCATAAATTTAAAAAACATTTCACAGAATTCCTTGTCGACAAATGTTATTATTCTGTGCAGGATTTCTTAAATGATGATTTTTTGTAATAATTTTATTATCCTATAATTTTTATTCAATTTGCATGCTATATTAAGGCAGAATGTACATGGATCCTATTATTTAATTTAACAACTTATTTTTATGTACCTACATTCTAAGCAAATAAAGACCTATTCTATTCTATTCTATTCTATACGAACCAGTGCCGATGGAAGACAAAAAATAGCAACAAAGCGAACAAAAAAGCGAGGGCGTGTTGCGCTTGCGACAGATGTGCGCCTGCGCACGCTCCTGATTGGTCGTAGCCACGACAGATGTTCTTCACATCACAACCTGAAGGAAGGATGCTGATTCAACTAAGATTTATCACAACACTTGCAACGATTTCTAGCCGGTTTCGACACGAAAAACGTATTGTTTAAGATCGTTTTCTACGCATAGAATTGATATCTAACCAGTACGACATCTATCTTATGTACCTATGGCATAGTGATAGGCAGTCAGGTTATTAGGTCATTGTAGTATATTCTACTAACGCCGAGCACTGTTAATTGTATATCGTCAATTTAATTATGCAACATTATACAAAGTAATAAGTACAGGCAGACAGTTCTGCAAAACTAAAATAATTGGCAAAGTTGAGCTCCCACCTTTACCTACCTAGATATTAATTAAATTGTCACCTACATAATGTTATTTTTCGTAAAGTTCGCACATGCTTATGTGTGCTATCTATAATGTATCTAGATAAAGCGATAACACTTTGACGGAGGTGTAGATCAGTGTCAGTCGTCACTTTCGCTTGCTATCAAAGTACCTACGTAGGTACTTATTAATAAAATTGATGGATACTTTTAACTTTCTAGCTAGATTTTTTAAGCTTAAATGAATAATAATTGTTTATAGGATCAATATTTACATATAGGAGTCTCGTCAATATTGATCCATGAAAATAGTAAAACTTATCAGAAAAAAATATAAATAAGTACGTGCTCAAAATAATTCCAACATATCATTCTGGTCTATCGTTAAAATTAAGTTATTGGGACTCTAGTTCGGCCAATCAGACTACAACTGAGCCCTCTTGGAGCGGTAGGTATACCTACCTCTACAAGATTTTATTGATAGATACTAAATTATAATATAACAATACACAATATTTTACCGTCATATCCTGGGTTCAATTTTATTGTCGTGTTCATTTGGCGCTTCCTTGTGGTTATGCAAAGAGATTAGAAAATTGATTTTTTTTTGCATAAAGGCCGGTGAACTTTTCATAAACATTCCTACCGTCATTTATAAGCAATAGAATGACTGACTTTATGTGGAAGCTGTTTAGTTGAAGTAACAACAGTGTTTATATTTATATGGAACACGTCATCCTTTCTAACACATGCAAATCTGTGCAAAGCATACTTACCTGTCGTGAAGAGTTCAAGGTAAGGGGCGCAAAGCAACTTAAACACATTTTGGCATATTTGTACTGTATTTATTACTTGCTGTTTTTTATCCTTTAGTAAAACTAGCAGTTGGTATGGATGATAGTTTGAATATACACAAAATTAAGACTTGTTTTGTTGCGGCGAAGGTGAAAACCGTGAAATCATCATTTCATTCGCAGACGCGCGAATGTAAGCGAAATCAGATTTACGAATACAGCAACAAAGTTATACAAATGTTATCCCTACTATACAAAATGACCACGAGATTATTAGCTCTCGTTTATCAAGAATGATGCAACTCTCTCATCTCGTGAGAGAGCATTGTAAGATCCTCAAAAATTTTCAGGGTTCTGATTTAGGTAAATTTTGGAACAGTCCTTGAAATGAATGGCAAACACGTAGGCACCACTTACTAAAAATTTATAAAGTGGTTCTGATAGTTAGTGGTCACCTATGCTTATGGATATCTGGACTCTGTAAAACCATGAGTATCGCAGTTCTATGCCATCCCAGAAACAAAACTAAAATCTCCCATTTCCCTGAACTGAAATCTCCCATTTGCCTGAACTTAGCCCTACCATCTCTCTACTTTCGAAGTCTTGAGACGTGAATGCAATATCTGTATTCAGAGACTATCGTAGATACGCTCGTTTAGCATTAGCAACCGATCTTATAGGATAACGGCGAACATGGAAGTAATATAGACTACATAGCCACTACCACTAGTCACATATTTCATGCACGTATCTATTTTAACTTACACCACGGACACCATGTTATTTTAAATAAAAAAATAAATAAAAAATAAAATAAAATCTTTTTATTTCAGGCATATTTGACCCATACATATTGTTAGTAGAACGACTTAAAACTATGTTAGTATTTAAAATTTTGCTATTAATTTAAGTATTTGCCGCCCTCTGGGGCCCCGGGCACGCGCACTTGTGCTTGAACCCAGTGCCCCAGAAGGGGGCTGTCCAGCTTGTGGCTGAGCACGTTCAGGATGGCGTTGGCGCTCCCACGCGTGCGGAACATCAGCGACGCGATACGGCGCCGCAGCACAGTGTGAAAGCCGTCTGTGTGCGCGTGCGCAAACATCGCAGACGGTATCAGAATGGTATCACAATCTGCTTACTTCCAAAGTTTTAGTTCAAGAAAGATTTTAATCATTCCAAGCTTCGTTTCTTTATCTTTCAATTTTTTTTCGGAAAAGTTGAGACCCAAATCCTCGATAAGACTATTTACACAGCAATTTATGTAATATATCTGTCTTAACTGCGTTTAAATTCCTAATGAGTAACACAGTGGGCTACGAGTACGAGCTATCTGAATAACGAACAAACGCATCGGAGAATTCCAACAGAACATATACGGTATGCTCATGTGGAGCATTCCAAAAACTAAACGGTGTGTAGCGCGTCAACTTGCTTTGCTTTGAATTTCTAATTTATAAAACAATCAACTGTTCACCTTAGTGCTAACGGCCTATATTTCAACTCCTTTATTATGAAAACGTTCTCAATTACCATTCGATTGACTAGCCATGCTCACTTTATTACCTAATCAATAGCCAATAAAGGTTGGCGTGTCCAACGTTTTTATTATTCGGACTCGATTAATGGTTTACATTATTTGATGGAGACAATTTTCTTTCACAGTTTATAGTGCCTACTTAGTTATCAAGAGATTCATAGGCGCGAAGAGGGTGCACTTGCACCTCCCTGGCTTCAAAATGAAATATGTGTAAAAACATTCAGAACTATAAAAAATGCCTATTAGAATAATAGAGAACTCAACTAATTCGAGGAGAGATCTTTACACTATCGAGCTCGCTTTGCTCGCTCTTGCATCCTACAACCTCTGTTAAGACTGTCTGCATAAGTCGACAAAGTTACTGATTGCATGAATAGACAAACGATAACCTATCCTAGGTGCGCCATGGAGAGTGCGATTGTCGCAACCCAGTGCTGGGCACGCCACTTTCCGCCTAACGCAGGTCCTTACCGGACACGGTTGTTTCAGGAGGTTCCGTATAAGGCGGGAGGAAACACCCGGGTGTTTCCACTGCGTAGATCGCCCTGAGGACACAGTGGAGCATACGGTGGAGGTCTGCCCGGCTTGGGCCAAGCGCCGCCGTGTCCTCGTGGAGGCGATCGGCGGCGGCGATCTCTCGCGTCCGGCCCTGGTCCAGGCCATGGTACGGAGTGAGAGTGCATGGGTAGCCGTCACCTCCTTCTGCGAAGCAGTAATGCTCGCAAAGAGGGTGGCAGCGCACGTGAGGGAGAGGCAGTATGTACGCCCTCACGGCCCTAGTCGCCGCAGGAGACGCCCTGGGCGTCGGGAATCCCAGGCTAATTCCCGGCCACCGTAGGCGCGGGCTTGCGGACAGCGAGTAATGGGTAGCTCGCTGTCCGGTAAGGACCAAGCCCGGGTTGTTCGAAAGAGATACCGTGGTCCCTGGCACACAGATAACTGAAGGAACACGGGTGGGTTTTAGTCAGTAAAAGTCTGACACGCCCTTCTGCTCCACTCAGAGCGGCAGAAGTTATATGATGATTTCCCACCCTTAAAATAAAAAAAAAACCTATCCTAGGTGAAGTGCAAAAATAATCAAGCTCGCTTCGTCGAGCTGAAGATGCACTATCCTGAACATAAACTTGCCCGGCGCCCATGAAGAGATTCGATTAAGAAATACAGAAATCTTATGTAATTTGTAAACAATGGTTTAGTGTTATGAACATGTAACACCCTACGGGCCGTAAATCTATTTGTGGCCGTTGACCCGGTGAAATTCTAAGACGTTGTTGGTAGCTACCGTGTTATATTATCATCATCTATGCTTATCTTTTGTTTCTCAACGTCTTGCACAACACTACTCGTGCCGTTATAAAAGCGCGGCTAAGCTCGACATTACCTAGAAACTTTAAATAGAAAAATTACTTTGTATAACTTGTCTTTTGGTATGTAAACAGGCTCGTAATTTATTTCCATAATAGCCATGGTGAATTGGCTTATATAAACTACAGTCACTTGGACTATCTATTCATAAGCAGACAGACAGTCAATTTCATTGCGAATTTAATTGTTGGTGGCGAGTGATTTTAACGTATCTGAATATTTGTTTATAATGATTATATTATGGTATATTTTAATCCAGCGTATCTACGCGTTCATTACTAGATCACAAATTCACAATGCTGTTATAATGTACACCGTCCGTTATCACTTTATTAGTATAGTTGCACGTTGTATAAGGACATAGATAATACCGTGTGTAAAGTATGACAGGAATGTGTAGCTAGGCCCGGTTTTTTGATCCGTAGTTTACTCTACCAATGGCTAAAAATAGTAACGAATGGTTAAAAATAGTAACTAATGGTTAAATTTCGGCAAAATGTGTTTTTTGATCAATTGTTAGTTGAACCAATGGTCAAATAACTAACTATTAGTTAAAATAATTAACCACCCGATATAGGAGGGTTAAACAATATGGCGGATGGTTAACTCAAACACAACATCTGTTTTGCCTATTCTATTGTATTACTGCTCCAACTGCTTTGTGCAAAGGTATTTTGTTACTTGTTTGATTGTTGCCTATTTCCTGACATTTTTAAGAAGATGCTTGGCGATCGAGGTGAAAATTTAAGAACAATATACTTGGGAGTGAAAATAGCTTTTTTCAATCTCGTGTTATTTTATTTGATTTTAATGCAGTTTATATTAAAGTTTGACAAAAACACAGTAAAAAAAGACGGATCGTTACAAAATAATAGCAATTTTTAGGAATTATCATGTTTACCAATGGTTAAGTTTACCCAATAGTTATATTGAAAAACGTTGTGTCCTTTAACCATTGTTGACTATGGTTGATCTAACAAATGGTTATACGTTTTGACTACGATCAAAAAACCGGCCCTAGCCACACACCAAAGCCGTTCAAATTCAAAAAGTTCAATTTCGTTAAAAGCTCAATTGGCCTTGGAACATTTTGCTTAGATGGCGGTGGCAACGCCGAATTAATTGCCTGTTAGCAACAGCACCATGTGTGAATTGGGATATGTTCATAAGCAACGGACATATTATACCAATGCGTGTTTTAATGAGAAGCTCGTTGCCGCGTGTTTTGAAAAACAGAATGTTCATTAGCAGTTCAGTCGAGCGCTCTTTTGACCGCTCATTAACACGTGCTTGTGGCTGTTTGTTGATAAACAGATTGTTCATATCGGAATGGAGATAACGAGTAACGAATGGAAGAAGTTTATGTATTAGAAAAAAAATACGTACATTAGATGGATAATAAAAAAACAATGACAAGACTACGGTTTTCACGTTTAACACTGAAAGACTGAAAATACGGAAGCAGGAAGAATAACCGGGCAGCACATTGAAAAGTCACTAATAACAGTAATAAATAACACATATTTGTCATCTGGTGAAACTGCCTTTGTAGTGGATTCCATCTTTCAACATTTAGTTATCCAGCAACCATCCACACACCGTTTAAACTGAATTATTGCATGATTAACGTCTGGCTTCGTCTATTGGTCCAGAATATTTATTGCTCATACATGAACAAAGGATGATTTGAAGTTGGAACTCAACGGTCTCAAGATACCTCAATTAAGAATGGTAACGATGTTTGTGTATGTAGTTAATGAATGAGTAACTACAATAAATAAAAATAGCTAATGGTTGCGTGTCAATGTGCCATTCTGTCAGTCTGTAGGGACATTTTTTATTCCGTGGAATTATGTAGGTCTTTATAGCGTGGCGCGAAAATAAACGACCATAGGGTTAAAATAATAAACTATGCTGACTCTGTTTACGTTATGTTTACACTGACTCTAAATACTATGACAGTACCTAATGAACCGAAATAGGAAAAATAACAAGGCGCGGCGCTTGCGCACAGACCGCGTTATAAAAATATTTACATGAAATACATACCCTAAAATTCTGTTCAGATTTATGGACTCGATATTTATAGGATGATAAAATTAATTTTGACTTAGGTTTCTTTAAAGAAAATGAAACCATGTTCGGTGTGGTTGGTAAATAAATATTGTTTTTTTTTGTTCAAATCAAATCAATGTGAAATACAAATACTTAGATACTTATCGTGCTGATAAAAGCAATTGTTATTTTTATCTGCATCAGAATTTATTTAGACACCGAACTACATAATTATTTATGTTTAACTACAAAAAAAGGCGATGAATGAAACAATATGAGCTTTGTTGGTTGTCCTTATATAAATAAATAAATACATTGCTAGTCTACATTTCCGACATCTCGCACTTAGGTAGTAGAGCATTACTCATTCGTGACATTCATTCAATTTTTCTGTAAAAGTTGAATCATGATGATGTAACTCATCTCTTTAAATGTTCGTCCATTTATCGTTTATTTTACGCACAGTTGCCATATATCCTATAACATTGGAAATAGTGCATAGCAGTAGACGATATCGTAGTATTGGAGTCACGGTCGTGACCTTCGCGCGTTGAAAGGCCAATGTTCTGCGGTATTTGTGTAAAATCTAGCATTTAAACTGAACCTGGCGTCCTCGCCCACACGACACTCGTTGCCAGTTCGCTTAGTATGAACTAGGCATAGAGGGCAACTGGAGATCTATAAACTGCGAGCTTAAGATTGACTCTTAAACTATGTTGAAAATTTATAATAAAACCTGGGAAAGTGTTGTGTTGTGTATTCCGAGCACCAAACAACTTGAACTTTCAGTTTGTACTTTCACATTTAATCTTGAAGTTATCTCAGCTGCATCTGCATTTAGAGGACATTGCCCAGTAACATACATGTATACGGACGGTCAGATGGACATTACAAACTACTGTACGTAAGGCTCAATTTTGTGGGATCTCATTTTATTGGCGTTATAAAGCTTGTCTCATTTATACTCTAGGATTAAAAGACTAAAACCAACGCTTACAAAGAATTGCTTGATGCCGTAATCAATTACCATGAGAAAAGAATACGAATAGCAATTAGCAGTATAAAATTAATCATCCAGTTGACTGGGATGATTTCTGCAGGTGCAACTAGTTATTTTAATAACTACATTGTTGCGTACGTTGTGTTGAAGTAAAGCAATTTTAAAGCCTTTGCAATTAGTACCTAAAAAATAAGGTTGACAGGCTATGTAGGTACTCAATCCT
The DNA here is from genome assembly GCA_947359405.1 of Antitype chi. Classification (NCBI taxonomy): domain Eukaryota; kingdom Metazoa; phylum Arthropoda; class Insecta; order Lepidoptera; family Noctuidae; genus Antitype; species Antitype chi. The sequence goes on from OX375816.1 coordinate 11,734,192, forward strand.
ATTATATCCCGCTTTGTTCCGTCTTGTACACTAAGTTAAAGGAACAGCACCCTAATTGCGTAGCGCACGATCAATCCTAATCTGAATCATTTTGAAACAGATTGCCAATCCATTGCTTCATATGTTCGAAAAATGTATCTGCTCAACAACGTAAATAACGCAATGAATATTGTTGAACTGTCAAAATGAAACAGATTATGATTGATCGTTTGTTACGCAATTAGGGTGCTGGTTTTGCGCTCGATAGCAAGATTAGAAAACAGCGAAATTCTGGATTAAAACGAAGCAAAAACGAGTGTTTACATCGTAATCATTGCTGGCAGTACCTATGCAGTTAAGAACCCAATTTAAATTTATAAATTTACTGAGAGCCTAAATTCACTGTCTGGTTTCCATCCGCGCATAGGTAAGTCTGGAACTCTATAGAGCTAGTCGCCCGCAACTCTCGAAGGATTCAATTTTACGGATTTTACTATTAAATTATTAAGTACGGCCACCTGTGGTTCCTAATGTGGCCTGGAATAGGGACTGCATGCGGTTGCCTAATCCCATGTGCTAGCTAGGATAAATTCATCAGGCTTTTAAGTAAATCGCAAAAATTGCGAGCGGATCCTAAATACTCCTAATACCAGACTTGACAATGAACACCTCATCGCCTCCTATCTCCTTTGCAGGCTTCCAACTCCAGGAACCAGCGACCAACGGGGCACAAATAAATAAATCACGCTATGAGTATGACCTTTTACGGCACCCATGAGAAGAAGGGATGGGGTAGTATATTCTTAGAACCAAACCATTCTACCTCCTGTTCGCTACTAAGCTATGTTAGTATGGAATTATGTACGCTATGAAAAGTTGTAAGTGTAGAGCTTACAACAGAAGTGTTTATAGCGTTTAGGCACACGATTTTGGCCAGTGGTCGTAAACAGTGTTACGTTTGAATAGGTTCGTTGCCCGGCCGCGCTGTATCGACCCGTGACGTCACGAGCGTGTTCCCTACCGCGACGCCCGCCGTGTGGGGTGGACCGTGGATGGCACCCCAACGATCGTGACACGCGCTTTTACGCGCTAACTGCGTAGAAAGTCACGGGTATAAATATTAATGTTTAAAGTACCTATGCACAGCACACCTTGATTTTGTAAGTTTGGTATGTTGTCTAACTGCCATTATTGTCATGTAACGATCCATTTATTGAAGCGACGTAATTTTATAAAGCCATATATGTGCTGATTACTGTCACAGAAAATGATATTGTCTGCTTATCGATAAAATTGAAGCATCAATACTCAACTCATAAATCATCAGTCGTGTGTGCGTGACACAACCACAATTTTTGGGGCACATAGATGTTAACATTAACATCTTTTTCCCAGAACAACTATTGTAATGTCCTTTTTATTTATTCATTTTACATGGTTTTATAAAATAAATGTTGTTGAACTCACCTATAGCGGCCAGTGCCACGAGGGCAGCGAATCCAATAAACGACATGTTATCGCACTTCGACACTTCACAGATCACTTTGGTTTCGTGCACAACTCAAAATTAAAAAATCCACTACCGAAATAAAAAGATCGTTGTGCCGCGATGCGGCTGGGCTCCGCCCGAATCTGAAACAAATCGAAATTACAGTTAAAATTGTCCACTTAATGGATCTACAAGCAATTTTGCCATTAATAGGGTCCGGTAAAGAGACGGGATATAAAGTAGGTGCCTACTTAAGTTGCTCTAGATACCTATAAAATGAAAGCCAAAGATTTGATTGAATCTAATAACATAATTTATTTGTATTACTTTTCTATCTTAAAACATGTAAGTCATGTAAGTTCTTAAGAGCTTTCTGAGTAATTCTTTGGACAAAAGGCCGATACTCCCACAGTCCACAGTTAATTATGCCCAATGGAAACAATTTACCTGCAACTCAGGTTATTTTTTATTTACGTCCATATTTGTAGATCGTCAGGTTTCACACATGGTAATTATTCGGCACATGTGTTATAAACAACCATCGAATTAAAAACAATTCATACGTACTAAAAGTTACCAAAGCAGCTTTGATCTTAATGTCAAAGCTACTCCCAAATTGAATACCGTAGGTACTAATGTAAATGTATTTAGATAAGCTTAATTTAACGTGATATATTGCGGAAAGGATTGGAAAACAATGCTAGCTTAGATACTCTATGTAGGGTGTTCGTTGTTCCAAGTAGGGACGAACAATCTACGGTGACTCAAGCAAGATTATTGGTATGTCAAGGTGTGCTCGATAGGTTGTGTATTCCATTAAATAATATATTCTTATTTCAAGTTAATAAATAGTGCTCATATAGGTAGCAATGTATTATTAATTACCAAGTAGCGGTTTTGGAACCAGAGCAAGGCAGCCAACAAAATCTTTTTGTTTGAGTGCCTTTCCGAAAGACCCTTCGTGTGGTTAATATGAAGTCAATCTACACTTGTTTTAACCCAAATATTCCGTAAACTACTTACGAAATTAAAAATATACCAAGTTTCATAATGCTTGGGGCCAAAAACTGGGCGGAAATACGGTCAGTCACGCAAGGATAAACCAATTCGATATAATGTACGCGCGTACACACTCCTACTGTTTTGTTAATGCACTTCTACAGTTTTGTACTTAAACAATGTGAGCACCGGTAAAAAGGCCACACCAAGTATTAGCAAGAACATTTTTTGGGCAGCTGTAGTCCGCTATAGTGAGTTCAAGGGCGTTCAACCCTATTTCTGGCTTGTGTATTGTTTGCTATCCCCCTCTCTAATTTATTTAAAAGGGAGGCGTAAGCCGAGGGATTAAGAGCATTAACAGATGGACGTTATTACTCTAGTTCCTGTCCGAACGAACAAACACTTCAAACTTTTACCTGCTAGGTTGATTTTAGTGTGGTTTTAGTGGATTATTATTGTCAGCAAATGACATTTTATATTTGAAAATACTTTTAACTACAATACGTTTAGAGTGAATTATGAACCTATGTTTAGCTAACAACTTCTCGTAATACATATTCCAATAATAACCCAGACTTGTCCTGTAAACGAGTTTTAGTAGTTTGCATGAATCAAGAACCAGATGATAAACTTATTTAAATCAGACTCTAGATCAACGTTAAGTTTAACCTGTGACAGGCATAAACACGTATGTCGTACATATTTCGACTAAATGCTGTCTAACACATAAAAGACGGTGACATCATCTCGCCAATTTGTAAATTAACCCAATCACAACTGGAACTAGAAATCTAGATCGCCTATAGCAGCATGAAAATGTATGCAACGTTCGAAATCTGATATTAAGGGGAACCTAGTCGCGGGCTCGAACTCACTGGTGGGTCTGGCTAAAAATCACGCTGTCTCACCAGGCTTCGTGTCCGACTGAGATAGTATCAGTGATGAGCAGTTAGACGCTAGTTTACACGCACAACGTTATTGAGTGAGATGCAGGATCATTTATAGTAAAAAAATCGCGAAAAAATTAAGAAAAGTCCTTTGGAAGATCGGATTGTATGAAAAAGCTAATGCATAAATCAATGACCAATAAAGTTTATTGAACTTTTCGATAATTGAACTTTGTCGGTACAGACTTGGCTTTGGAGATTTTACTTCTTTTATTACTTAAACACGCCCAAAATTAAGTAAAATTAGCAAGAAAAACGAATGTTGTTGACTCCTAACTTTTTAATGGGTTTTTATTTTAGTATTCTGTTTCCGTACAGACAATATTAAGAATGCGACAAAACGATATCATATTTTACTTTGGATTTGCCATGTCAGACAGTGGAGTAAAACACTCCCGAAGTTTGTATGCAAAAAATGTGGACTAGGTTCACCGGGTTCCGGACCCAAAGGTGTCAATCAAAGGCTTCGCTGTCCGTCTGCCACAGGGCTGTATCTTTTGAAACGTAGTAGGTAGACACTTGAAGTTTTCACAGAGTGTATTACCTACTATGGCCGCTACAACAAATAATAATTATTATGTAGTGTTAAATTTTGTACGGTGGTACGGGACCCTTCCTTCGAGTGCGAGTTCGAACCTCACTCGGCCGCTATATTATCCATAGGTAGCCCAGCGGGGTCCTCTGGGGTACAGAAAAAGATTTTAGTTTTTTTTTTTTCTGGTGTAATAATAATAACAAGTAATAAGTAATTTATTTGCCAAAATGTAGGTGTAGAAAATAGTATGATGTTATTATTATTGTGGCCCATTTACATTCTACCATTACATGTGGTGTTCAAATATTGAATTTCATAATACATTAAATGATTAAAACTGTCATAATATTCTACATCAGTCTTTATAACGTCTTGGCTATACATCATACAACCTGTCGTGGCTAGGCATTCATTCACGCTATTGAAATGACGCTTAATTAGGAATCATCAACAAGTCTTTGACAGACCTAATCAGCAGTTTGGTTAGATTAGTCATTACCGTCGCGTCAGGAAGACGTTAATGACGAATAACGATGGTCCAAGCACATTACACAAACGTTTTACCTGATAAAGTGTTGGTTTAATCCGCTGACGGTTTCCGTAACCACAACCGCATATCTACAGTACAATCCCAGCCTCGTGCATGAGTGACGGAAGACTATTTTGGGCTCCATTATCCAGAAATGGCTACGCGCCGCTCGTGTTTGGATTTAACGAGTGAGCGTTTGGGTACGTACGTTACATATATCAGACCAACGTGGAACGCAACATAATTTTCCATTGTTGATTTTATTGCAAAAGTAGAAGCTAAATTACTCAGGAGATTTTAGTTTAAATGTACCCATTATCTCGTTAAAAAAATTGGCAAACTTTTCTTGGGCTTTATTCCATAAATGCATGAGACTTGAATAGTGACAAGTAAGGTCATCATTACCGGTTCTATAAGTTACCAAAACGATTTAAATGTACGTTGACCTACCACTTGAGGGTCAAAATTTTGTTTAATGTTGATTAACTTTGTAAACAATATCGTCGATACTCGCGGTTTTTTTATTTTATCTTTCTACCGTATTGATAGTGCAATTTTACTATCTTATCCAATACAATCGCTGTGGTTACATGCACTTGTTTGTAGTTATAATAATGATCTGACATTGAAAATGCTATTTCGTGCAGGAAAAAATCGTTACAAAAGGTCTGTCTACGTTCTCTACGGCGCGGCGCGGCGACGGGATACATAATACGTAGGTAGCAGATGTCGTTATAGATATTTGGTTCAATAGAATGGATCGACTCGCCTCCGAGCCGTCTGGGAAGCTGCAATACGAGTCTCCCTCCCCCCACCCTTGCTAAGTGGAAGTAAAGATAGCGAATTCTTGGCCCCCTGTCCTCACAAGCACCCTTCCCCCGCAGGAAGACGTCACATAATATACACCATTCGTTCAGTTAATAGATGTGGGCTGATAGTTAGGTTTCAAAATTGAAAGCTTTATATCCGTGGCCATGGTGGAATTGATGCGATTAAAAACTCGTTTAATTGATTCTGAATTAAGAATAAATGGACTATTTTCATTTTTTTTTTGTAATTCCTCCATGTTCTTAAATATATAAATAATATTCTTCCTTTCAGGATCTTAGAGTAATGAGAGCCTCTCAAAAAAATATTCGCTGGCATGTTTAACAGTAAACATGAACAGCTCAACCAGCATTATTTTAAGTACCACAAAAGGGCCAATTATTCTTCAGAATATTTTTGTAAAGGGAGGTTCTTTTACCTGCCAACCTGTACAAAAACACGCTCCATCTGTTGTTCGAACGTTTTGCACCTGCCTCCGAGGAACATGCTTTTTTCGACCAATCGCCGTGGATCACTCAATTTCTCAATGTCTTTAATTTCATTTTGTTTCTGGCCTTTTTGTTTTATTTATATTCAGGTTTGTGCATGGGGAGCAGTTCCAATGGAATTGTCACCCCCTCTGAACTGTTTAAAGGAGGGAAGGCCGGTATGCCAGAAGGGTCACCGAAATTAATGGCCTAAATAATGAATGTTATGAGTAGGTAGGTATCTATAGTACTAAGTAGTAAATGTAACCACATAAGGTAAGTCATGAAACGCCAGCAAAAACGACTTAGGAATGACCATTATTTTCTTCGTGCTGCAAATATGGGAAGACCGGTTTTTCATGCAGCGAAAGCTAGCCTGCTTAATGGTCTAGAATCTATTTATATTGAGTAGTGGTTTAAATCTGGGTATCTACACACTACAGTACTAAAACTGATTTATCCGATGAGCATGTATATAAGTAGCACCCTTTTGTTATTAAATCATTACAGCGCATATTTCAGACCGATAGGTACCTACTACTAAATAATCGCATAAATATGGGAGGTGTCTGCTCCACCACGTGCTTCGACTCACAACTGAATGAATCACACTGATTAGTCAAAGCTTACTACTTGTATGTGAATGACTTATTATAATATTCGTAGCTTTATTCATAGCAATGTACATTCACAAAAACATGTTCAACTATATTAACATTGGATAAGCCCTTCCGTTACAGTAATTCTTAGCCGGGAATAATTTAGCATTCAATCCGGGCAGCGAAATATTCATTAATTGTATTATTGTGTTGGTCCTTTCTCATATTAAAAATAACACCCGAATCAGATCGATAATTGCGAAACGTGAGTAGCAAAGCGCTGTTTCTCAATATCCGCCACCCACCGGCATTTCGTTGTTAAGATTGAGACAAACTCGGACAATAATGTATTTTAGTGATGAGTTTAATTCAAAAACTTGAACCAAAACAGAATATTATGTGCAACCCAAGTACATGCTTTCGTTAGCCGATAGTCGGCCGACCATTCTAAATACGGGAGGCAGGGCCGATAAACTGAATCAAAGTGTATATAGCATGCCATCTATAATTAAAACATTGTATACAAATATAGTACGGTATCGGAGAAGGAAATACCAAATTAAAAGCAAGATATTACAGGCGACTCTATATCTACACGGCCAAGACAACATCGTTATCGATCGTGGTCGCGCATTCGCCGGGTCGGCGCTTTTGCTAAAAAAAACCTTTTATAACATAAACACGACGGGATACTGAGTGGAAAGGCTTTATTGTATTTCACGACTTTTACCTGAGAAGACTGAGTGACGGCTCAGCGCAGCACCCACAACACTTGAAACACAACACACGCGAAGAGACGACTGGCGACGATCGACCCGCCCAGGCTACAGACGCGGTATGAGTAACTTACTATAGCTATGATATAAACGGCCGATGACATCCGACCGTAGAAAAGGATGGGTGTACTATATCGTATCTCTTCTACGGCTCAACGAATCAACAAGAGCGGTCCTGACCGAGACGTACCGATTTTAACCGAGGACCGAGGGTCGCAGGACATGAAAGTAATGCGCACGCAGGAAATTCGTAAAGACACTCATGAGCGTGTAGTTCGTACTTGTGGTTCAGAAGTATATTGAATTCAAGGTGTTTGCGTCGTCTCACTCTCACTTCGTTACAGGATGTGTTGCTTTGCTTTATCGACTGGAACATTATTTATAGCGCTCTGCCCGTACGGTGTTGTGTATATGCGTTTTAATTTGACTGAAAATGTGTAAAATATACATAAGTACATGAAAACGAAACTAGATTGAAAATAATATTTTTATTAAAAGTAGAATAATAATTTATAACAACATAAATAAATAACATTTCTATGGCAGCATAAGTATAATATTATATCTGGTGTATAATATAGAAAAATATTCTTGAACATTATAAACCATTAGAATCAATACTTTTATTCTTATTTCAATTTATTCCTACACAGCTTTGTATTAATGTGACAGTACCTATGGAAGGTTTCGAAGAAATAAATGTTACTTTTTGTATATACATAATAGTGTGGAAAATTTATACCACGAATACAAAAATGTATGGCACATAAAAATTATTGTTCTAATTGTATTATTATTTCTTATAAATACATACCATGAAACAGTAATGGCTGAAACTGAGGTTTTTAGGAACGTTAGTGGGATAGGTACGATAAAACATGTTACTATATAGCTTTACAATGCTCACAGCTTTGTAGTGTTTACTATATTACTACACAAGATCTACTCATAATTTCCATTGGACAATATTATTACATCTATCTAATTATATATTTTTCTAAATACATTCAATTCTCAACAGCTAATCTAATAGGTTTCAAAATTTACTTAACACTACATGAGGCTATTACCATATTTTATAAAACAAAGTTTATAAACAATGTTACAACACCGCGAGGTTGCTTATCCATGAAATGGAAAAATAGCCGCTTGATTCCATTTTGTTTTGTTACGGTTTTGTAACATTAATTTAAAAATTAGTATAAAACTTCTACTGCTTTGTTTACACCAAACATAATTTTCTTGGCACTATTAGGATAGAGTAGAAATAGGAAAATTATACATTTACATATATATATATAGTTTCTTAATATAATTCTAAACATTGGAAGCTTTTGCAAAGATAACTTTAAAGAAAATATAAATGTTTCCTTACTAATATGGTTTAGCCGTACTTTCGACACCGCAAAAGATTGGTGTTAGGGTAACGTTAGTGAGTACCGTTCTAATATCATGATGAGCGCGGGGAGGTGTGCGATGGATGGAGGATGATCTTAAACTTCACCGGGTGCAGGCAGCTTCTCCCAGGAAGGTTCCACGCCCCAGATCTCACGGGCATACTCCGCAATGGTGCGGTCAGATGAGAACTTGCCAGAAGACGCAATGTTCTCGATCACCATCTCAGCCCACTTAGCCTGGTTCTGTGAACGCGAAAAATATTTAAGTTGCAGATAATCTCTTCCCAACAGTCTGTATAAAAGTGAGCGTTTTTACAGATCAAACATGATCGGATTACGCCGGGAATCAAGGGAGAGGCTTTTGTGTTTGGAAGTATGTCATTTAGACATTATGATATTTGACCAAACTTTCGTAGTACCTACATGATATTAGCAAAATTGTCATTGGTGAAGAGTGAAGTTGACTATTTCGTAATCTATCTAACTATATACTTATTATGTAAAAAATAATCCCTATTTCCCTTGGTCACGGCATCACACGTGAACGGCTGGACCAATTTTCCTTTTTTTTTGTGTTTGTTATTGTCAGAAGGTTCTTATGAAAGAAAAAAATTAGAAAGTTGCGCGTAACATTAGAAAATTTTAGAAAACTTAACCACCATATTAACTTTAATATTCATAGTTAAGACAGGACAACGTCTGTCGGGGCAGCTAGTACCTATGTAATAGATTTTTGCGTCAGTAAAAATTATAGGTACCATATCTAGATTAGCTTCAAACGTGAGTGTATCTGGCAACTTTTCAACAAATAAGGGTAAGTAAGTCAATTCATCAACTAATGAATACCTACGTTCCTATTTACAAGTTGGGGGTAAATGCCAGTAATTTTGTACCATAAACCTTAGGGCTTTTAATTATGGTGTGCCAGTATGAATCAGACAACTTTTTCTCGTCGCTGCAGTAAAACCGACTATGTATATCGCCGTAACTCTGAAAATGCTACTCAGTATATCGCAGTAACTCTGAAAATGCTACTCATACATAAAATCACGCATATGAAATCATACACTATTTTAACGATAACGTGCATGTACGGAATCTGTAAGTTCACGATATTACTGGTAACGAGCTCAGTGCCAAGTTATGTGAATAAGAGATACATTGTTGCTAGTGTGGTATTATTATAACTCGCGCCTAAAGGTTGAATAGTGCAGAAATGACTCATTTCACAAGTGATAACCACTTTGATAAAAAAACGTCATTTTTATATTTATGTAATGATTGTAAACAAAATGGAATTAGGAAATAATTCGCCCATTATAACTGATTGTTCAAGTATTCTTTTATATAAACGGTTTTGTTGTAATGGCAAAGAAGTAGGTAAGCAGGAAAACATAATGAAATTGCGGATATAATGACACGGGTGGTCAATGTTATTGCGAGAAAACTGATTGAGAGTTCTAAACACTTAAGATGTGGAATGTAGGGTTATTACAGAAAATAAATAAAATCCATCGCAGCTTTTCATATCAGAGAAACAATGTTGAATCAAAGTCAGACATGTAGTCAAAATCAAAATCAAAAGTCATTTATTCAAACTAGGCTGAGAGTCAGCTCTTTTTGAACGTCAAAATAAAATTACATAAGACAGTCCCCCCAAAAACGCCCGCCCTTCACCACTTCCTAGTGCTTTAGCTGGGAAGAAGAAGTAGCGGAACAAACTCCCCAGCAGCACAGCTGTCTGTTAAGTTAGAAGAACTTGTTTCTATACAATAATAGGTAATAAAAATTACGAAACACAAAAAAAAACATAAAATTTGCCATATGTCAGCTAGCACACGCCAATATACCATCAAAAATTGTAATAGAAAATTAAAATAAAACGTAAACAGAACTTCCAATCTAAATAAAAGCCTCTAGGCATAAAGGGCATGCCCGCTTACATATGTAATTTATTATGCATTATGCAAATATAGCTATAAGTAACTTATAACAAAAGTTAAACTAGGACCTCTGGACTAAAATTATTAAAAACTTAATACAATTAACAATAACAAAACCATGGTCAGCAAGACGACCAGTCACCACGAGCAGCACCCGTTCACGAGCATAACGCAAAGATCAGCCATTACCCCCCTCGCCATATTTGAGGGAAGGAGGCAACCCGACCCCCGACGCTACCGCAAGCAGTGACATCTAAGGGAGCATGACGAACTTGCTGCCGGTTGCACTGGCAAGAATAATCATGAATTGTCGAGGTCGCTAGCTAACTACATATTGCAATACTACTCATTAAAAAAAAACATTGTAATGAGTAGATTAAGTCATAAATAAATGATAAAAAAAAGGAAAACCTGAATTATACAGTCAGAAAAAAAAACCAATTATATGAAATAACATAATGATATAACCTGTCAGTGGGTAAGCTAATTCTGGTGAAAGAACACAAACATTGTCTTGAGTTAATCACAGCGACCAACAATTCTTATCATTTAAGTAGTCGTTAATAGAATAGTATGCCTTTGAACAAAGGGTGGATTTTACTTTAGCTTTAAACGCACTAAAATGCAGATCTAGCAAGGAAGAGGGTAGCTTGTTATAGAAGGTTATACCCAGACCTACAAATGAGTTATGAACCTTATGTAGCCGGTGAAAGGGAATACGTAGTTTGTCCTTATTTCTAGTATTAATATTATGAATATCACTATTTTTAGTGTACAAGTGTATATTTTGCCTAATATATAAGATGTTGGCGAAGATGAATTGCGATGCCAACATCTTTTAAAAATTCTCTCAGAGAAACTCTAGAACCTAGTTGGTAAATAGCTCTAACAGCTCGTTTTTGAAGAACAAAAATATTTTGAATGTCAGCGGCTTTGCCCCACAGCAGAATGCCGTAGGACATAACGCTATGAAAATAACTAAAATAAACTAACCGAGCTGTATCAACGTCAGTGTATTGTCTTACTTTCCTGACGGCGTAGGCGGCCGAACTGAGCCTTCCCGCTAGGCTTGATATATGTAATCCCCACTGAAGTCAGGAAAACTAATTGATCAGCAAATTGACTACTAATTGCAATTGTCCGTATATTCAAAGCACAACTGTAATTTTTTGACAGCTGTACGAAAGGTGACAAATACTAAATAGTTAAATTCCTTGACCTTTATGCAAAAATCAAAGGAAAGGAAGGAAGACAATTGAAGACTTCCTAAATGATGAATCACTGACCAATTGACATGCTATTATTCCTTTTTGCATTTTATTTTATAAATGTTTCATTCATTAGCGACCTTTGACATTTGTTTTTATTACTGTAACCTGGTTGATATTTGTCATTTTCATATTAATGTGTAATTTTCGTGTTATGACATTTCCGTATTATTGTGACATTTTTACTGTACCTAATTCAAACGATTTGACATGAATTTGTATCTTATTATAACAAAATTTTTGTTACTGTTATTTTAAAATTATAATATCTTAAATTGTGTAAATTCAATAATAATAATAATATATGATTTGTATGCCCATGTGACGGTAGAACACGCAGCACTCATAAAATAAAACATCTATGTTACCTATGCTTGCAAACCAATAAATAATTTGATTTGATTTTTGATTTGTAAAGTGTAGACCATACCTGATAACACTCGGAGACCTTGTCCTGTGCCTCAATATACGCGTCGTAGTCCGCGAGGTGGAGGAACCGGTCGTGCTGGAGCAGAACATCGGCGATGTGCGCGAACCGGCCCGGTTCGCCCGGCGAGAAGAAACCGCTGCGGATCTGCTCGATACACTGCCGGAGCTCCGGGTTGCGCTCGTAGTACTCGTACGCGTTGTAACTATGCACATTAATCAAAATTATTTTAATTACTTACATAAGGTTGAGAGCGGCACTTTTTGAGCTTCATACGTTCAAATGACAGCCCCAAATATTCCCTGACCCTTTACGACTTTCTACAACGTTTTTTCTAGGAGAAACTGGTGTACAGAACGACCCATCATTTATTAGATAAATTGCAACTGGCAGAGTTGTTGAGTTCCAATGGTCGCTATATCGGTCTTATACGTAGATTCAGACCAAGACATCATACAAATGGATTCAGCAGACAAACCTTAACCTCTTTGGTGTACTAATCGAGAGCATCTGTAGATCGGGCAGACCGTGACTGACTGGGAATCCTTGTTATTCTCTAAGTTGGAATTGTGCCCAGTAAATAACGATAGCGTCGCAGACGAGACCAGATGGTGCCAACATAGGAATTGTAAACAGTAAACATAAGATTTCACTTTCGGAGATTACATAGGTGCCTAGATTAGAAACCTAGTAGTACATACATTGAATCAAAATAAACTAGATGGCACCATATAGGTATGAAAATGGTCTAAAGTATCTAATATAAAAGTAAACAAATGGATCAGAAAACGTAACGGTGGGTGCCAATTTGTAGTGCCACTTATAAATGAAGTGCTTTGATGTAACTATTTGAATACATCATCATCATCTGCCTAGCCTTTTCCCAACTATGTTGGGGTCGGCTTCCAGTCTAACCGGATGCGGATCTAACCTTCACAACCCAGTTACTGGGTAATACGATACCGCTTGGTAAGTCTGGTTGTCAGGCTTTTGGGCTTCTGACGACCAGTAACGACTGTCAAAGATCTACAAATGACAGCCGGGACCAACGGCTTAACGTGCTTTCCGAGGCACGGACGGGTCTTGGTATGTAAAGATGATCACCCATCACGGACCAACCGCGGCAAGCGTAGCTTAACCTGATCGATCGACACGTACGGCTGTGATTACTTAGCCACAAGCCCTTCTATTTGAATACATAAGGTGGAATACGCCAGGGTAGCCCGCAAATTTCAATAGTTCTAACGTTTTATGCAATTTGCGGGTCAGGGTCAGGCTGTTTGTTGGGCAAATTCTGATTCGCGATCGTAACAGTTCATTTAATCCCATTGTATGATTATTTCATGAAAAAATCATTCAATTAAATTAAAAGAACTTAGAGGTTTTTTTTTTGTGTACGAAATCATCAAATAACTCGTCTCAGTTTGTTGTGTCTATATGAGTATAATACTGAAACGATTCTAGTTATAAGGCCTTTTTTATTTTGAGGGTGGGAAATCATCAAATAACTTCTCCCGCTTTGGGTGGAGCGAGACGGCTTGTCAGACTTTTACTGACTAAAACCCACCCGTGTTCCTTCAGTTGCCTGTGTGCCAGGGGCCACGGTATTTCTTTCGAACAACCCGCACCCCTGGCAGGCATTGGCCCTTGCGGACCTCACCAGTTGGTGCTGACATCTCTTTGAGGCGCGCGTGGAACACAACGCGCCGTCAGAACTTAGAGGGTTGTATTGATGATTTTAGTGATAATTCTTCTGTAAAAACATATTTGTTACGGCCACGAATCATATTTTAATCGACATACAATCTAACACTGACCTGAAAATTGCTAAAAGAGGAAGAAAATTTTTATGTCGCGGGTTACGTTAGCGCATCCACCTTAAACCCAAAATTCCGATTTCTTGTTTTATCATTCGACAATTTTCATCATCATCATCAGCCGACAGCAGTCCACTGCTGGACATACGCCTCTCCAATGAGGGTGTTGATGAATATTCAAGCCACCAGTTGGCGCCACTTTGACAAGAGGTCTTCCAGTTCGACAATGAACTTAAAATATTTGATGTTATTCGTTTCATTCTTTCGTTCACCATTCAGTCCGTAGGCGCATTGACACTTTTGACAGGTGCCCGGACCTGACCTCTCAGTGCTGCCACCTACTGAACGTCATTTCAGAACATCTTCATTACGCGCCATTCAGCTCGATTCTCGGCAACTCTCGTTCAGTTGCTACCAGTCACGTTGCGAAGAACGTCGCTCCACCTAGCCTGAGGGCGTCCTACCTTACGTTTGCTGATTCACCGATTCGCGTTTAACAATTTTATTGATGTTCATTTTAGCCTCAATGTTTTTTGATGATTCTTCAATTACAATTGAATATGTTATTCGAACAAATTTGCTGAAAAACCACATTCCTACTATATCATTGATTTATTTAATGCAATTTGAAAAGAGATAATTTTCAGTCACCTACAATCCGAAGAAATAATGTAGAAAATGTAGTAATGAATGTAGGTCATTTAGATCAGCTCTAGAGGTCGTCATATCAGCTGTTGAATGAAAATGATAAATTGCCTAGTGCTAGATTAAGAGTAGATATTAGTTACTAGTCAGCGAATACTGCTTAGCTAGTTGCACTGATTATAATTTATTTATAAATCAATTATGAGCGTCACACTGCTCTCGCATGTTTTGCTTTGCAAATTATAATATTACTTATCGATAGTACGGTGTTTTACGTAGTAAAAACAAAAGATAATTACGGGCCAGGTAAAGGTACTTACACTTGTTATTGTTTTGGCAGAGTAGTGGTAGTACCTTTGGATGAGGCAACTTACGCGCCTAATACCTACTGGATATAAAAAGGTGCCCCGAGTACTTGTACTTTCGCGTAGTTAAGCGAGTGATATGCGTGCATGTGTGCGCTATGTAATCTTTTTAACCCGAATGTTCACTATCCCGGCCTAACCCGGACAAACTAGGCCCATCTGACAACCCAGATACTAGGTAATACGATACCTCTCGACTTTCCGGCAAGATCCACGAATAACAGCAGGACCAACGGCCTAACGTGCTTTCCGAGGCACGGACGGGGTCTTGGAACGTAAAGACGGTCACTCATCCGTGACCAATCGCGGAAAGCGTCGGTTATACTGATCGATAGACCCTGCTGCTGTTTTTACTTAGTCACAGCCCCCAAGTAGCATTACTACTATAATATACTTATTTTTATTTGGCTTTGAATCAGATGTGATCATGGCAATGGTGCCCTGAGGACACGGTGGAGCATACGGTGGAGGTCTCCGCCGTGTCCTCGTGGAGGCGATCGGCGGCGGCGATCTCTCACGTCCAGTCCTGGTCCAGGCCATGGTACAGAGCGAGAGTGCATGGGTAGCCGTCACCTCCTTCTGCGAAGCAGTAATGCTCGCGAAGAGGGAGGTGGCACACGTGAGGGAGACGCAGTATATGCGCCCTCACGGCCTTAATCGCCGCAGGAGACGCCCTGGGCGTCGGGAATCCCAGGCTGATTCCCGGCCACCGTAGGCGCGGGCTTGCGGACGGCGAGTAATGGGTAGCTCGCTGTCCGGTAAGGACCAAACCCGGGTCGACGGCGCGTTGTGTTCCACGCGCGCCTCAAACAGATATCAGCATCAACTGATGGGGCCCGCAAGGGCCGATGCCTGCCAAGGGTGCGGGTAGTTCGAAAGAGATACCACGGCCCCTGGCACACAGGCAACTGAGGGAACACTGGCGGATTTTAGTCAGTAAAAGTCTGACACGCCCTCCTGCTCCACCCAGAGTGGGAGAAGTTTTATGATGATAACCCAACCAAAAAAAAAAAATCATAGCAATGGTGGCTCTTTGACAGAAAAAACTTCAAACAGCTCACCCTCGCTTCTGCAGAGCTTCCACATCATCGACCCTCATGCCGAATATGAAGAAGTTCTTCTCTCCGGCCTCCTCTGCCATCTCGACGTTAGCGCCGTCCATGGTACCGATGGTGAGGCCTCCGTTCAACATGAACTTCATGTTACCGGTACCTGAGGCTTCGGTACCAGCGGTGGAGATCTATAAAAGTAAGGATATTATAAGTAATAAACAAAGTTTGTCTGCGAGCAACACTGTTATGAAATACTCGCAGATTTTACATACTGAGAGTATTGAAGTCACTCGAGCCGCCATGACAGAAACCCCTGTTTTCACAATCAAAATTAAATAACGGTAAAATTTGTTCTCATTGTTATTATACGTATTTTGCTGAAAAAATATGAATATTCATATTTTGGGCTAAATAAATAACCAACAAGGCACAAAACAAATTGGTTTCTCACTGCCAGCTAGCCCATTAGCTAGTCGACTAGTTGTTAACGGAGCTGCTTTTGATAAGCGTCATTCGTGTATAAGTCAATTTATTTTTGTATGACTCATAATCTACCTACAATTGGCTGATATTAATAAGTAATAAATAATTTATTTGCCAAAATGTAGGTGTACAAAGTAGTATGATGTTGTGTTGTTGTTGTGTGAATCAAAAGTTATTAATTCAAACTAGGCTGAGAGTCAGCACTTTTTGAACGTCAAACATTACATAAGACAGTCCCCCAAAACGCCCGCCCTTCACCACTTCCTAGTGCTTTAGCTGGGCAGAAGAAGTGGCACAACAAACTCCCCATTTGTTTGTGGGATGCCGAAATGATACAATATCTTCGTTATGATATTGCACAGCAGAATTGTCTCAACTGTCCGGTATTATACAGTGACTAGCACTATCAGTTCATCCCTTATAAAGATGGGACCGTTCATAGTTACCACTATTCGGTCGGTTGTTGTTTAAGGGAATGCCAAAAAAATGCCTGAAATAGACAAACTACTAATAGTCCTTAATTCTATTTAGAATAAAATATGTATAATGAAATAATTTTCAAGTTTGTATACCTAGGATGAAAATATAACGATAATTATCATAATTACTAATAATATCGTAAATACTCGTAGATAGATACACACAGTTACAGTAGGAATAAAAAATAAAAGGCAATTAGTAAATTAGTAGGTAAGTATACGAGTTTTACTTCCTTAATTTTTTCATGCAAGCGTTTAGCATTGGTTTTCCGCCAACCCCTTCTCTCCCTTGATTTCTTTACTTTGGTCCCCATTTCAAATACGCTACAGTGAATTTTCACACAGTTTTCTTTGTTACGTTATTAAATCCGTGCGTAAGCGACACAAGCTCCCCGTCCGATGGCCGACGCAGAACTAACGCGGATAGGGGGGCGGCGCGGCGGCTCTGGATATGATGGACGAAACTCGCGCGGATTTAGGTATTTCCTTCTTATTGTTAAACAAATACACATTTCGAAAATGTAAAGTGTATACGTTGTGTAAAACATGTAGTTTTATTATCATTCAAAAACTGATGACCGTCCGCGAAGTATTCACGCCGTACTAAGCGTTTGTTGTTTGTTTTAGAGATAACTTTGTGAATTTATTCTATCGAGCCAACTTTATCAAATCATGTTTCCATCATGTATACTGCCTAGTATATATGCCCAATAATACCAATTAATTTCCTTAGATTTTAATTTAATTGTTTACTACTCCAAACAACCGTTATAAAAACGTGTTTTTGTGTATAAAAAGCTCGGTGCCCCGTTTATTAACGGGGCACCGAGCTTCAATAAAAAATAAGAATTAATTCGGTGGATATTTCCACCGAATTAATTCTTATTTTTTATTGGAGCTCAGTGTTTATTTGACATGAGTAACCGACATTCAGCTAAACAGCAATCGTCAAATACCATTTAATAGAATTATTGCACAGTTATCATTAATTTAATATAATTCGACTTATTTATACCGTAAATCGTATAAGCATGTCGATATTGATTAAAATCAAATTATGTTCAAAATAGAAACAGAATCGCTGCATGCATCACATGTCCATTGCCTTACTGACAGTTTGACATTGCTGCATTTAATTATTTTAATTGTTTATTTGATTGGTTGATTCATGGTTTTGCGTTTGCTACTTGAGTTACATTCATATTTTTTGAGGATTTGGATTTTAATTCTGCACACGTGACACATTTTTGAACACGGACTTAGATTGAACCCGCCTAAATGACGAATCAGGTTTTAGACGACACACCTGACTGAACCTGCTTGATAAATGATAAATGATTTTATTTCTGTAAGTAGGTTTGTACAAACACTTTTACACGTCAATCATATTTTTTTTAAACTAGATGAGGTCGGCGTTTCCTGTCTGACTACTCTGAGAAGAAAGGCCGAAACAAACTCAGGCTTATACGACGCTACGGTAGTTTTGGACTGGTGCCCCATGTACATTTAAAAATGGATAGAAACGTACACTATGTTACAAATGCTGTTTAATTATTACATGTTGATCCTTAACCATGACTTAACCTATATTTTAGAAAAAAATGGTTGGAGCTGGCTTCTACCTAGGTTTTTGATAATTATTGAAATTGTAATGGGTTCCTCTACGATTTGTAGTGTAATTTTGCGTATATTTCATTGTTGTTCATTTCAAGCATTTTTATGTGTTGCTGATAGGTATTTCCCTTTTATTTTCTATCTCCAGTCAATCTTTGCTGGTTTTATGACTAACACGTGATTCCTGATAATAGGTCAACGAAAGACGCTTACATGACGATAGTTATGATGCAAAATAATGGCGATAATGTCTCGGGCAACGTCCATTGTGGCAGTAACTCATTGTTCTCATGCGTGGTTGATAAGTTTTACTGCCTTGCGTCAACTTTCTCAATCTTTATATCTAGGTATTACGTCAGACATGACATAATTTTCATTACTCAACTATTTTGAATTGATACAGAAGTTTAGAAACTTCAGGATCATTGCAGCTTTAGATATTTTGGTACAGTTCAACTGGATCATTAAAAAAGGAACTCGCAGGCTATTGCTGGAAATACGCCTTTCCCAAATCGCGCCATAACACCTGCACCCGAATTGCGTAATATATTTTCTATCATAATCTAAGGGTTTTGATGGAAATTCCTAATCCATTGCTTCATAGGTTTAAAATATTTGTCTGCTCAACATCGTACGTATCGCAATGAACGTGGCTGTACTGTCACATTGAAAGGCGTCTGGTCACGACAATTTCACCTTTAAATCTAAGAGATTTATGATCTTTCAAAAATTAATTATATGATTCCAACTGTGTGAAATATAGCTGCAGTGTTGCTTTACTTTCATAGCTCTAAAATGATGTGGTGTGTTTTGATGATGTGGTGTGGAAGTGTTTTGATACAGGACCTATCTATAGATAAAGTTAAGAACCAACCTGTTCGCTGAGATCAGCTGCGGGCATGATGCGCTCAGCCAGCGTAACGCGGTAGTTCTCCAAGAATATTAACTTCAGCTTGTCTCCAACATCTGGGTCATTGTTTACCTGGTCCGAAAAAAACAACATGAAGTATACGAATATAATCAGTATTAACCATTTTATTCTGGATTTAATCTTTTACCTTAATTCATTATTCAAATGTATGAAAGGCTCTGATTAAAGACTATCTACTTTTTAACTTTGCTGTGCCTGACAGGGTCCATAATTGATTCGATGTTTTAACATACCAACTGTTATATGTACACATTATGGAATGCAATAAAGTATTGAGTATGAGTATCTCGTTGGAACCAGATTTTCGTGGGACGATGTTATTAAAATCTTACAGCACAGTTGTTCTACTTTTGACACTTAATAAAAACTGTAAACTTTCATGATATTTATTAATAGTACCCCGCTCCTTTTTCGCAAGATTTTTAAGACTTGACAAAACATGAAGGTTCTTTATTATGTGTTACTTTAATACTCAGATTATAGATTATAGGCAGATAGACCGCGCGGAACATTATTGTGAGGCACGTTAGTAGACATGTCTGCGTGACAGTACTGTAAAAATACGTTCATCTCTGTGCTTGTACGGTAGCCAGGATAATGAAAAAAATATCCATAATATTTCATTATAATAAATAAATACTATAATGTCTTAGAAAAATGCGGTGTTTGTAGTCGTTTTTTTTTTCGGTGAAGGTACCATCTTAAAACACTTTCGTTACGAAGACATAAAAAGCGGAAACATATTCACACAAATATCTACTTATTCGGTGTTCCACGCGGTCTATCTGCCTTTGTTTTTCTGAGCTTTAATATAAATAAATGTGTAAGACACAATAAACCGTCCGGGACGTTTCTCTAAATGATGGTCAGACGAACGACAGAGAAAATCCGTGGAATATAGTTCAGAAGAACAACGCGGTCACACAGACAGACACGAAAGGTCTTTAATTTATAATATGTATTAAATACAATAAAATAAGCAGCAGTAAAATCTAAGAATACTCACAGTGTTGCCGACAGCACAAGCCAAGGCAATCATTTGCTTAGCAACATAGTATCCGGGGGCAGCCTTGCCTCCGATCATGACCGTGCGGGGAGTTATGGGTGCGCTCGGGTCGCGCTTGATGCGGTTGTATAGCGTGATCACGTGCAGGATGTTCAGCAGCTGCCGCTTGTACTCGTGGATGCGTTTCACCTGCACGTCGAACATCGACGCTGGGTTGATCTTTACACCCGTATCCCGCTCAATCAATGAAGCAAGCCTCAACTTGTTCTCCTGTTTAACCTTCATAACCGCCCGCTGGAAAGCAGGGTCTTTCGACCAGCGTTTCAGCTGCTGCAGTTTCTCCAAATGAACCGTCCATTCCTCACCAATCTTGTCGCTGATCAGATCAGACAGACCTGGATTGCACAGAAGCAGCCAGCGACGGGGAGTTATGCCGTTTGTCTTGTTCTGGAACTTGTCGGGCCACATCTCGAAGAAGTCCTTGAAGATGGTTGCTTTGAGGATTTCGGAATGAATGGCCGCGACGCCATTGACCGCGTGTGAGCCGACAATGCACAAGTGAGCCATGTTCACTCGTTTCTCGCCCTCTTCTTCGATGAGCGACATGCGGCGCATGCGGTCCTGGTCACCCGGCCAGCGCTTCTCGACTTCCTTCAGATGCAAGAAGTTGATGTGGTAGATCAACTGCATGTGCCTTGGCAGCACATTCTCCAACATACTGGTTGGCCACCTTTCTAAAGCTTCAGGTAAAACAGTATGATTCGTGTAAGCGCAGCACTTTTGTACTAGCTGCCATGCTTTCTCATAGGGCAGTTTTTCGATGTCAATCAAAATTCTAAGTAGCTCAGGAATAGCGAGCGCAGGGTGGGTGTCGTTGAGTTGCATAGCAACTTTCTCAGGAAGACTTTCGAAAGTTGTTCTGACGGCCTCGCGACTACCGAATTTAGAGTTTTTGTATCGCCTGATAATGTCTTGAAGAGTAGCAGCGCACATGAAGTACTCTTGACGCAGACGCAACTCCTTGCCTTCGAAGAAGTTGTCATTGGGGTACAGAACTCTGGAAATGTTCTCCGCAACGTTACGATCTAGGACAGCTTGGATGTAGTCGCCAGAATTGACTGAAAATAATTTATTGATTGTTTAGTATGTAGTTTGGCGCCAACTAATAATGACATCATGTTTATTTGTTAACATAGTAATGAGAGTTGTTTCTACTACTTACAGAATTTCAAATTGAAATCGACGGGACTCTTAGCAGACCAGAGACGCAGCGTGTTGACGACATTGTTGTTGTAGCCGGGGATCGGATTGTCGTAGGGCATCGCGAACACGACCTGATAACAAACAATGATTTTGTTATCAACCTCTTTATTACTTTGGTTTATGACTATCGAACAGAATTTAGCTATTTGGTTTCCCTAACATTGTGTTAGTAAACATCATTTATCCTTTTCAGATTTTATAATCTTGTTGAATGGTTTGTGAGTGTTTTAGGTGTCAGTGACATCGGAGTTAATTAACATGTCCGTTTTTGATCTAAAAATAGGGTGAGAATCATTATCAGTCACGACCCGGTCAGCCATATACTAAATATTTATTCAGCATGTACATAACATGCGTCACACATTACACAACTGACAGCACAGGAACGGGATATTAGTTGTTTACACAAGATTATCGACAACAAGGCCTTTTCTCTGACGACCTACATATTATTGCAGATACGTATCTTACGATTATCTCTTCAAAGTTCAAGGTAAACTGTAGTTCTAGAAGGGAACTACATCTCAAGAAATGCATTAATAAGTAAATGGTTATAGTATATGTTTTTAGTGTTATTTTACAATTATTTGGACAGTGGGGAGCGTACCTAACAACTGTGTAAATGGGCAATTGCTGCACAGGAAACGAATATAACTGTTGAGCATTGTCGACCAGTTGTGTGGGTTCGCTTGACTATCATATTAACTGTGATTGACTCCATTAAAGGAAAGGAACATTCCCATTAATTAAATTAGATAAGGAAAATTCATTCAAAGAGAAACCAGACTTTAGCAACTGTTTAGATGTTCGATAACTTTTTATGAATAAAACCGATAGTGTTTACTTGGAGGTACAGTCAGCGTCAAAAACATCGGGACGAACAGACTGTTCAAAATGATCTCAACAACTAAGAAAATTAAGCTTAATTTTATCAAGTAGACAAGCCGTGTGCCCGACGGTATTTTTGTTCGTCAAAATGGTAGATTTCTATACAAATTTCATCCAATATTTTATTTACATCTTTAGTGGCAGAATTTTCAATGATGCTGAATTTCAGATTTTTATTAAGTAGAATACACTAAAAATGGTCATACTGTTTCGCTTACACTGTTACCATATTCTTTTGTTTTCGGTTTTTGCCACCGCTCAGAAAGAACCGTAAATATTTTGAGCTACATATGAAGGAACAATTGCCGTACTTTATTGTCTAGTGACGTACCTACTGCTCCAGCTATAATTTATCGAAACTATTATTTTAGGACATCAAAGTAGTGTATATATTTTTATCCGTCCCAGGTCTTGTCGGATTACCGACGCATTGGACTATTTACCAAAACAAATATGTCATAGATGCAGGTATATGACATAGATACGAACTGGATTGGGAACATGAGCACCGAGATAATTATACGGCAGTGCTATTCTCTAAAAATCTCACCGTGATAATTTGGGTGAAGTGAGCTTAAAGTGAGCTGTCATTAGCATCAATCCCTAGTGTCCGATGGAATGACAGCTCATTTCACCTCATTTCTCACGGTGAGCTTTAACAGAATAGATCGGCTGTTGGCGTATAACCTGACTGCGTTCGCACGGCGCTATTTTTCAAGGACGCTAAAATGTTTTATCGTATACAATAGTGACAGTGACTTATTGTATTCAAAATTGAAAGCCAATATGTTAAAATTACGGATTCGAAAAAAAAACTTGCATTGCTAGCTCCGCTATTTGAGAAATATCATTTCAGTTTTTGTCGTGTTCCTTACATTTAGTTGTGTTAGTACCTATAGCGCTTTTGTTTGAGATTTTGTTTTTTAAAAATTTCTGTTGGTGTCAGAGTGAAAGTTGTTTATATTATTAGTATACAACCGACAGCCAGACACATTGCATAATATGTAATATTAATGTAGGATATGATAGTAGCGAAGACAGTTACCGAACTGTCTTCGTAGTTGATATGGATGAATCTGATTTAAAAAAAATCTTAGAAAACTGTGATTTGTACAAACTTCTTCATAAGACGATAAAACATTATATACGACTCTCACTTGACTATTATTTTATCGATAGTAATAATTTGTAATGTGTCAACGCTATTTTAAGATTACAATTAAACGTCATCTACTGCCTAGAAATAATCACATTTTCGAAAACAATTTTTATGAATTAAAACTATGATATAATTACAAGATATTTTTCCGAGCTATCGCAATTTCATAATTAAATTTGTTATTATTTTGTCTATATTTTTTTTTTGTACAGGCGCAGGATGAGCGAGTTTTTGAACATTTTGACACAGGTTCACCCTCGATGACGTCCCGCAGGACTGAGCGCGAGCCAATTTAGCCTGATTTCGATATTTTTGAGTTTATAAAAAAAAACTAGATAAGTACCTACTAACAAAAAAATCCACTGTTGAATTCCCTCCTAAATACGAATCCCTCATCGTACATACGAGTTGTAGGTCGTAGTTTCGGACCCAGACGGGTACTTTACTTTGTGTAAATTATTTAATCATCACTGCTCTCCAAACAGTGAAGGACATCAAGATGAACCGGCATGTCCTAGAACTAAAATACGAAGAAATCTACCAACCCGCACTGGGCCCGCTTGGTGGATTACGGCCCACTCCCTCTCACCGAGATGACGCCTGGGTCCCAGCAGTGGAAACATTATAGGCTGATTATGTTATATAAATAATTAAAAACCCAGTGATTTCACTTTACATAATGTGACAATACGTCTATAACTCCATGATGAACAATACCTAGTCATAGTTTTATTTTGCTTCTGATTACACTATTCACAGCAACAAATTGGCGTTACAGATAAAATCACTCGTGTATCACGAAGGTATGAAATGTACCTTTTAGTAAGAAAAATCGTTAGTATGTATCGTACAATGAATAAAATTAATAAACTATGACGTATTCTGGAATCTTTTATTTGCTGTCGGTAATAATAAAAAAATGGCAAGTTATAAAAAAGTCTTCCTGTACAAAGTTTAAATAACGAAAAAAGGACAAGCTAAAGTGAACAAAAAATATGCTTGACGATCAAACTATGCAACAATGCAACCGATTGTTTATTAGAACGCCACAAACCAATGGGTGGCTTACGGATCCGACTTAAAAAAAAGAAGGTTACCAATTCGTCACCATCTTTTTTTTTATTGTTACCTGCGTGTCAATCCATTTCTTTCCTTCGGGCGTGTCGACCACGCGTCCGTAGAAGTTGACTGGCAGCATGAACTCAGGACGCGCCTTCTCCCACGGGTTGCCGTAGCGCAACCAGTCATCAGGCTCCTCCTGCTGTGCGCCGTGCTCAATTTTCTGCGCGAAGATACCGTACTCATACCTGATACCTGTAAGGGGTCAAATGATTGATTTGATTGTAAAGTAGGAATGTCAAGAAAAAAACATGTCAGTTAGTCAGACATACCTACAGCCATGATTTAGCAGTCTCACAATTATTTGGATACAATCTGACGCTTAACACGGAATAAGTTTAATTTTAATGATTGTCGTTGTATTCATACGTCGATGTTTACCTTCAAATATCTCGGTAACCTGACACTTTAGGGTACCATGTTACTTGACATTTTTTTGTTCGTCTGTGTCCTCTACCCATACATACCACTTTGTACGTGGTGCGCCGCGATTTCGAAAAAAAAAAAATCAAAATGGCGGTGGGGCGATATGCCAGCTTCCATATAAAAAAATTCGAACCCCTTTCAAAACCGATTGGATATTCGGCAACTCATGAAATATATGAAGCAATCAGAACCAAAATTGCCGAAACACATCGGCAATTTATTGTTGTTACTCCAGATTGCTCCACTTAATTGATCCATTAGTGTTGCCGAGCAATATTTGCTCAAACAATTTTGCCTGTGTAAGAGCACTAGAGAGAATAAAGTTCTGTGAATGCGCAGTGGTAGAGCGCGAAATTCAAATTTTGTTACGTTTTTTGCAATTTTCAGGTGAGTGTCAGCTTGTTTTTTGATCAAAATATGATTTGCGACTATAACATGTACGTATTTACAGATTTATAATCATTAGAATCAGTAATACATCTTTCTAAGTTAGATTTCTTCCATAAGAACAAATTTCTTATGGAAAAGTGCTTGTGGAACAAATCTAACTTAGAAAGATGTATTATTGATTCTAATGATTATAAATCTGTAAATACGTACATGTTATAGTCGCAAATCATATTTTGATCAAGAAACAAGCTGACACTCACCTGAAAATTGCAAAAAACGTAACAAAATTTGAATTTCGCGCTCTACCACTGCGCATTCACCTTAAACCGATAGCGAGACTCCTGCCCGGAACGCAAGGCGTTGGCCCCGGCTGTCATTCGTAGATCATCTCTGACAGTCAGTCTAACTAAAGGGTATTGTGTTACCCCCTAACTGGGTTGAGGCGGTCAGACAGGTAGTCTCTCCAAGTAAAATACTGGTATTCAACTGCATTCGGTTAGACTGGAGTCCGACTTCAACAGTTGGGAAAAGGCTAGGCAGATTTTTTGATTTTGTTGTACGGCAAGACTGTTGCCATTAACTGGACACACATTTTCCCAATGGAACCCCAAATGGAATGGAATGTTAAATCCGGTGCCCCTGGATCTTGGGTTCAATCCCCGGGTCAGGCAAAGTGTTATCGGGTTTTTATTGTCCTTTGCTTGGGGAACAGCATAGCTGCTGAGCTACGCTAACTAGGTAGGCATAATATTGGAGAGCACTGAGATCCAATATTGTAAATTTGCGTGACCCTTCATTCAGAGATCAATGATCATTAACGTGATTTCGTATACGCTTTCAGGAGATAACAAAAAGCAAATTATTTTAGTGAATAATTATGCAAACGTAGATATTTCTGAGTTGATGTACATTGCGTGTTGCTCGGACGTTGACCTTTATTTCACAGGCGGCTCTTATCATTATTATTTTTGTTGGTGTCTACCAATTCGAAAAGTTTGAGATATTATAACTTTCTATAAATTAAATATCCTTTATCAATCAAATGACCGCGTTAATCTCTCGTCACATCATGTTGATTAATTATTATTGATTCGTGTTGTAACTGGTAGTTTGGATAAAATATTTAGGTAGCTACTTCGATTATGTAATTTCATAATCTCGTCTTTAACAAAACAATATCATTATTTATATTGCAATGCAATTGTTTTAAACACAAAAAGATAATCCCTTTAGAAACATTGAACTAGAAATCCGTTTTATGTTTCAGTTTAATTTATAGTTTAGAGGTCAATAAAGAAATGCGGTACAAAATAATAATGTATCTAAGACTATAAATATTGTGTTACTATTGTTTTTTAAGTAGATATTCAATTTAGTTAGTACATTTATAATTGGCGGCGCGCCAACGACGGTGTTGTCAACTGCTTCAAATTAGTTTACACTGGCTAAAATAATGTCAAGTATGTTTCCAATGTCCTGTGGGTCATATTTACGACGAGTTTCTTGAAATAATTTCAATTCATATTGATGCATCTTCCTCATACTTAATTGAATGCCAACCTCTTTGGTTTAATTATGTTCGTCTTCTGCTTTTATTCTAATACAGTACTGTTTAATTACGAACTAATGTTGTTCGTTTTTATTGTATAAATGTAATCATTTAAATTCAATATAGGAAAGGCTCTATATGGGCATCATAAAGTTCTGAGATGACATAAAGAGCTAGTCATTCACAAAAAACCAGATTCTCATTTGTCACAGTTCAAAGTGCTGGATAAATATTATGCTTCTTCAAATACTGCAAGTCAAACCTGTTTTAAAATATATTTTTTGGTGTAATTCACTTACCATAACCATAGGCAGCTAGTCCGAGAGTGGCCATGGAGTCAAGGAAGCAGGCGGCCAGGCGTCCCAGGCCACCGTTGCCAAGACCAGCATCCTCTTCCAGCTCCTCCAACTCTTCAATGTCTAAGCCGAGCTGGTACAGGGCTTCATCCACAGTACCCTGGATACCCAGGTTGATCATGGTGTTTTGGAGTGACCTCCCCATGTAGTACTCCAGGGAGAGGTAGTAGACACGCTAACAAAAAATATTGTAAATTGTGTACAAAACCAAACGCATGGAATGATTGTTTGTATTTTGGGATGTTTGTAGCTTGGGGAAAAAATATTTTGCACATTTGCCTGTAATATTATTGTAAAATGGTCGTATATTTTTATAAGCAGCTACAAGATTGAACTTTTAAATGATGCATATATTTTGAATGTACTATTGAAATTATCATTGTAAGTTTGTATTTTTAATTTGATGATTTGTTTTTTTTTTAAATATGTATTATTAAACAATGCCCAGTTAAAAATAGCGTTTCATTTATTATCTTTTCTAAATTTTATAGCATAAACTCATTTGCCAAAATAGATTCCTGAAAATAGGTTTAAGAGTTTAAAGGATGTTATAAAATGTTACTATGAGCATAACTTCACAAAGAAAACTTTTAAAAGTAAAGTGGGTACTATTCCATTAAGAGTATTTTAAATCATTAACTTTTACTACTGATTATATTTACCTTGGGGTCCTTTTCATAGTAGTACTGTTGGGTTCGAATCCAGCGTGAGACAAGGTGGTCCCTAACAGTGTGGGCCAAGGCAAAGTAGTAGTCTCTCGGAGTCGCAACATTTCTATCTTTCACCAGAGTGTAATGCACATGACGATTGAATGCCTTCTTCACCTCGGTAACATTTTCTACTGCTACAATACCTCGCACAGAGATTTGCTTCCGCTTGTCCGAATCGCTTTGTACGCTCATCTTGATTTATCCTCTGACAAAATCAGGTAAGGCCCGTGCAACCGCTAGACCCTGTCAACCCTGACTGGTCAAACGCGGTTCGAGATATCGGTCACCTTGAGAAGGTCAAACATATGAAGCTACCACAGACTATTAACCGGTATATTATGAGTGTTTATAGTAAAAATATAAGTTTTAACAATCCCCAAGTGTGCTAAATAAAAACACACAAATTTACTCTATTAGCAAATTTATGTTTTTATTCAAAATAACAGAATAATCTTTAGTTTCAGCCTAAAATAATAACCTGACATAACATGAAATTGACAGGCGAGTGAAACTGACGCACAACTGACGGCTGTCAATATGTCAAACAGCAGCTGATTGATTTGACATCATGCGCTCGGCTATTCTCGATTCCAATTTGAAAGACGTAGACAGAGTTGAAAGATGTTTACTCTGAAATTGGAAATTGATATTCTCGCAAATAAAAATAGTCTATGGTTTATAAATCGATAGTGGATATACCCCTCAACGCCCAATGTTGTACGATTTACGCTTTTGTTATTTCTATCTTTACGATAACATCAATATTAGTAATTATACAAAAGCAAGATCGGTTTTTCAGAAAGAGGTGGCCTGCGGTGGGGGACAGCTGGATGCCAGCACATCAAGCTACTCCAAACCGTCAAATTTTTCCAATTGAACATGAACCTTATGATTATATGATACATTTGAAAGTCTATCAAAGAAATTGGACAGATTGGGGTAGCTTGATGTGCTGGCCTCTGTCTCTGTCTGTACTGTATGTTATGGAGCTTTACGCGTACGCGCTAAAAAAACTGTTAAGGTGCGCTTACACGAGCAACTAAAATTGCTCCATCTTGGGCATTTCTCGTCAAATATGACATCACGACTACATCCAGCAATTTAAGGCAATTCCAACACGTAGCAACCTGTTGCCAGAGATACGGCCACACAATATGGAGCATCTTAAAAAAAAAGCATTGCGCCTCCCCCGCTGCCGGCCGGTTCATCTCGAAAAAACGAGACGTAGTTATACGTAGGTACAGACGCCAGCACATCAAGCTACCCCAATCTGTCAAATTTCTTTGATAGATTTTCATCTATATAATTGCATAAGGTTCATGTTCAATTGGGAAAATTTTAAAGTTTGGGGTAGCTTGGTGTGCTGGCGTCTGTACGTACATACAAACGAGATGAAAGAAAATTGACAAAAAAAATCCAAACCGATTGGATATTCGGCAACTCATGAAATATATGGAGCAATCAGAAGCAATATTGCCGAAACACATCGGAAATTTATTGTTGTTGCTCCATTAGTGTCGCCGAGCAATAATTGCTCAAAAATTGCCCGTGTAAGAGCACCTTTATAGAGCTCATAGAGTACCTAAACCATTCAATTGTTTTAGATAAGAGATATGCATGTGGAATTGTGGATTCTGGTCAATTGTAGGCACAGAACATTTATACTCTAGGGAGATTGTAGGCACCTGTTCAACCGCCTACGCCGACGAGAAAGCGACTAGCTACCAAAGATTTACTCGTTCAAGAAACGTAAGAAAGATTGTAGGTCCCGTGTAAGTAAAAGATACTTACATAAAGATAGGTACTAATAGTTGTTGATCGCACACACTGTCAGCGAGTACTCGTTTGTTGCAGCTACAGGAACTGTCAAAAAGAATACCTACTCACTCGGAGACGCTTGCTTGGCGGGAAAAATATTGCTGAGAGGCTCACGCTTGTTAAACGTAATCGCCGCCGCCCGCCGTCGCACACAGCCCGTTTTCAGTTACTAGCTTCTCGTTAATCGTCGGCGAGTGTTCTGCCCGCCAAGCGGGCTTCGCTAAGTGAGTACTCTCTTTGATCGTTCTTGCATAGGATGTGTTGGCACACCCTTCTGCACTCAGCGTAGCAATTAGCTAGTATTCTTCGTTGAGAATTGGTCGTAATCAGCCTAAAAATGTTCCCACTACTTGAACACGGGCCTCTTCTCTTCGAGAGGTAGTGAGCTGGGCCAGCTGGGCCCAGTGCTGGTTGGTTGTCAAATATCTTCAAATTTTTGGTTCTAGGACATGCCGATTTCCCCACGCTCTTTTCCTTCACCGTTGTGAGAGCAGTAGTTATGAAATTATTTACATAAAGTAACTCGTAAGGCGGTCGGATACCAGCGCTGCAGATTGATCACCGTGACCGATATGCGGTTAGGAGTAGTTTCTGTTGGATACTGTCTGCCTGATTGACCATTACTCGGACGTCTCGTTTCTTTTTTAGTTGAGGGTAGTCAGAAAACAACAAAAAAACCTTTTCTAACATTATAACATTTATTTGGTAGGTATATTTTTTGTATTAAGAGAAAAAAGCTAGGCCTAAGAACAAAAGGTAGGTACTATGCGTACTACTTGTACAGATTGGCCGTCCTAAGGTTTTTTTTTTATTATAAGTAGTCAAACTAAAAATACTTTACAGTGGTGCCGATTCTGTTGTCACAAAATTCTCTAAACTAAACTAAAAATCACCAATATTTTGTTTATTCCTGTCAAACGACGATTTCCCATTCTGAAATTGACTAAAGTGACACAACTTATATATTTTAGTTTGACAGCACTAAGATTGCACTGATTTATTAATTTAGTGTAAATGGTAATTTTGCTATTCTGAGTTTGCCGTTTTTCACCAAAAATTTTGAGTACTTATATTAATTTTTCTAACTAAATCTGACTATTTTTAATCGCGATACAAAAGTGTGAAATAAAACTAGTGGTTACGAACTAAAATTCACACCAACACTTCGACTTCAGGTGTATCTTTTGTATCTTTTTTTTTCTTTTCGTTTGCTTATATCTCGAAAATGGTGTGTCCTATCGCAAAAATTATGATAATTTCGAACGCATAAGCCCGATAATCTCAACATGTAGGTAATTTTTTTTTTCCATACAAAAAGTGAAAAATTCCATATAAAAACGTCGAGGCTGCCCCCCTGCGCACGCTTCAGCTCTTTAAAAAAATCATTGCGTAGGGCACACAAGTACCACGTTGCGAAGCCAAAAGAAAAAGAAATACCACCTGCAGGCTTGGCACGACAACCGTAGAGAAGCGTTTTGTCGACGGACGACTAGACAAAATGACGTTTCCGTGTAGACAGTTGGCAGTTTTTCACCGAGAAATGTAGACAAGCGATTTCTATTCTACAGTAGAGTAGAAATAGAAAGCGTCATGCTAAGCCCGCAGGAGTCGCGATTGTCAAATTCGATTTTAGTTGTGTCAAAATTATTTTTCAGTTTAGATTATTTTTTGGATGATAGCTTTAAGATTCTCATAGCCAAAAGTAAGGAATTTTAGTGATAGTTTAGTTCGGTGTACAAGAGAATCGGCACCATTGTCTTATAGTTCAAGTCTTTAAATAATATCTCGTGTGATGAGTGTTAGTCTGTCTGTAACATGTCGTGGTATCAGCACCTCGTTTTTCATTAGTTAATACAAAAATTACACTTAAAATAAGTGAAGTAAACTCTTTAAATGTGGATTCTGATATTCATAGAGGCACATAAATTAGGTATGTAAAAATATACCGTTTCTAATTAATATTAATATGGCTGTAAGAAAATAAGTTACTTTTATTCAACAATTAATAACTCAATAAATTGACTTCAAATGATAAGATCAATTTTATTTGTCTAGATCTAGACTGACCAAAAAGGCTAGACCATGGTAACATTTACTTTGGTAATTTATAAAGAAATTAAAATATAATTTTCAAGTTTTAACCTATCCTATAGTCAATATCAATAATATTCAGGCAGATCTCTATTTATAAAGCGAGAGTAAACATTAAAAAAATAGTCTCTCAAATACACATACATATTTAGTAAATGCAATAATACTAAACTTATATTCGACGGTCTAACTTATCAAAATTGACACCGAAAATTGCATTCGCCCTTTATTTTTTGAGATTTTTTGCATTTTCTTGTAATGAGCACCAAGCATACAAAACGAAATATCTCAGGAATATCTTGAAAATGCGTAATATGTCTTTGCACATACGTAATATTGCTATGAACACAGGTCTGACCCGTTAGCCCATAGGATTTATAACGAAATAGAGTAGAATTTCTGGACTTGATTCATTCCCTAATTGGGGAGCTTGTGGCCGGACTTATGTAGATTTGTTCAGGGTAGAGGTCGCCTCGTATGCGGACTGCACGCACGCCTTCTGCGGATGCGCGGAATTCCATTTCACCAATCAGTAATCCATCTGCATAAATCGCCCACTCTGCCGGCTGACGAACTATCCGTAGTTTTGTCTGGAAAGTTATAATTAATAAGTAAGTTATACAGGGCTAATAGTTTCTGTGTATTCTGTTACAGTGTTTGTAACATTGTTTATGATGTTGGAGGGCCTTGTGGGTAAGTAGGTAATAACAGCCGCTCGAGTCGATCGATCAAATTATGTTACGCTTGCCGCGGCTGGTACATACAGCGACAGTATGAGCTAACCCCTCAATTTTTAAAATGATACACTGTTACAACATTGAATTCGTTACGAATAATCTACAAAATACTTTAAACAGAGATTATTGTGTCGGCTTGGATTCGAACCATCGCATCACCGAACGTCGTCATACTCACACCGGCAGTTTGACGAACTAGCCAGCGAGCCCATATGAAATGTGATGAAATTGTTATCCAATATCGCCCGAGTCATTTTATCTTTGACTAATCGGTAGAATACAAAAAATTAAATAGTGCATACCCTCAAATAACAAATTATTTGAGGGTATGCACTAATTTAACTTACTTACGTTTTCTTTATAAAATGAATCCCTACCCTCAAGTTATAACTACAACGTTCGATATAAAACTTTAAAACGTTTGTATGCAGATTGCAGAGACTACATGATAGATCACGTGACATTTCGTTAGTTTATCTCAATCTAAAATATTTCTAGCGCTTCCTATTTTATCGTTTGCGTTAAAAGGATGTCACTTGTCTAGGGACCCGTTTGTGTTAGTTAGCAAAATATGTATAATAACGTAATCTGTAAATTATCAAATCAAATTGTAAAATCTTTATAGTAAATTATGATCAAAGTTTTGTTAAATAATAGCATTAATAAATATTATGAAATAATTATAAAAGTATTTGTTTTTATTGATTTTATGTGAATTCTTTACAAATATTACTAAAACAAAATAGAAAAATACTTTAGGTAAAAATAAAAATGATGCGTGTCAAAAGCACATTTCGTGGTCAGGATTCGAACCTCCAATCTTATGCACGACAAGCGGTATTGTAAACTGCGGTCTAATTACAAGTAGAATAACTTTTCGTAAATGTCAATCATATTCACTAAAACAATGCAGTAATTATATTATGTTTTTGCAAAATACAAAAAGTAACTTGGGCATAGCACGGATTTGAACGCACATGTCTTTTGGAGGGGTAACCAATTAGTGAAGCTGTTTGTACGTGGATGGGTGACTATATTTACACGCCAATACCCTACGTGCTTCGGTAAGCACGTTAGGTCTTTGGTCCCGGCTGTCATTCGTGGACCTTTGACAGTCGTTACGGGTCGTCAGAAGCACCACAGTCTTACAACCAGTCTTACCAATGTGTATCATATTACAAAGTAACTAGGTTGTAGCGTATCAGGTTCCTTTGGAAAAGATCTTGTAAGAAACTCCATAGAAACTCTTTTTGATTTAAAAGAGTTTCCATGAAGTTTCTTGCCAGGTACATAACATAGTTAAAATTTGGTAACATCATCAATTTGGGAATTATAAGGTACGTAGGCATCGTCTAATTTAAAACTGCACGCCCCTCCACAAAAAAATCCAACTGTGGAGGGGCGTGCAGTTTTAAACTAGACATTGTCTACCTACATATTGTGAAAACGATGTAGAAAGACGTGCACGAAAAGTCCAGAGCAAAAAGTAAAAAAAAAAACAGTTTATAATTTTATTAAAATCAGTAAGTCTCCTTACGTAAGTCCCAGGTATGAGCCTAGCGGTGCGCTGCCGTAGCTCAGCCCCCCAGCCGCCGAGCCACGCGTTCAGCACGACGAGCTGTCTGTCGCGTTGCGACTCGAAGTAGGCACGTACGTTCACGTGAGCCAGCACGTTAGCTCGCGGCCATTCACGGGGTGTATCCATCAGGTCGATTGCAAATGAGTGGAGGAGTGGACGAAGTCTGTAAATAAGAAGGTGGCATTGAATTTACTAAGGCTTTATTTATTTAAAAAATATAGCAACTCACCCGCCCCTGTTTCGCATGGTATTTACGAGTTGAAAGAACATCAAGATCTCTTTCATAAACCTACCAGAACAAATTGTCTAAATAATGGTGAAAACCAACTTTATAGTTTACACACACACATTTGCTTTTTCGACAGAAATGGGACTCTAGTAAAACTATGCTAAGAGGACTCTACATGCACCCCTAAGTACCTAATTAGTTCATTCATTTTTATGTAGGTACCTACCTACTAATATTATCGATTACGGATTTACTCAATCTGTTTGTATTTGGGATTGCTCGATTTTTCGAATTGCAAGTTCAAAATCGAAAATAATTATCAGTCAGTCAGTCATGAACGCCATAATTGCACATGGAAAACTGGTTGGCAAGGATGGTAAAGGCTAACGATAGTAATATTATCGCAATACATGTACGTATAATATGATAACTTACAATAATATAATGCTGGCGCCCACATATGAACCAGCTTATTACTTATAGTTCAAAAATCAACATTTTGTTATGTAGGCATGTTATTCCTAGTAGATATGCAAGTAGTGTTAATGAAACTGTATATCAGCAGCCGAGTGATATTGGAAGTCAGCCAACATTCAGGTCAGGCATTGAGAATTTTGAGATAATGTGGTTGACTGGTAACTATCGATCTTCGCACATTTTTCATACGCACGTAAATATTCTCTTTTATATGTAGTACTGACGACTAATGTGTTGTTCAGATGATAAATCGCTTGACCTCGGGCTTCTACGATTATAGGTACAGCCATCACCCAAGAAAGAATGGACAGATTTTTCAAAATTACAAGAACAACGGACTATGATTTTTTTACCCTATTTTTAAAGCTGTGCACGTTAACACGCTATTCATTAAAAAAAAACTCGTAAGTCCGACTTACCTTCCGTAAATAACAAGCTGGTGTCCTTCGGGAATGCCTTTCGATAACGATGCGGTGACGTTCGCTTGCCATTTAGGCTCACTCTCCTCTGGTAATGAATCTATACTAGGTCTTAAAGGTACCTGAAACAACAAATATGTTGCCATTTTAATAGTCATGATAAACGATTGTCAAAATCAAAATTCATTTATTGAAACGAGACTGAGAGTCAGCTCTTTTTGAACGTCAAAATTACATATATTATGACAGTCCCCCAAAAACGTCTGCCCTTCACCACTTCCTAGTGCTTTAGCTGGTGCTAGTGTCTTAGTCTGCTGGTGGCTAGTGGCTTAGTGGCGCAACAAACTCGCTAGCAGACGTCGAAATATAAAATCTGTACTGCGGTTCCCGGATCCAGCGGATTAGGACCAAGTCTTTGTCAGTAATTTTGTGTGGGGGGGGGGGGGGGCGTTATTATGAAAACTTATTATCATGGCTTGGTACTCACTTCAACGGGAATTGGAGCTAATGTGGGAAATATATCAGTCTTCTGAACTTTCAGCGTCGCATCTCTGACGCCAGTAATTTGCACCCACTCCGCAGTCAATGGGCTCGGATTCCTATGAGCATAGCTGCAGTACTGCATCCCGTCGATCGCCCATAATGTCTCTTTCTCGTCTACTACGATCTCTATCGTGAATGGGTGGTCTACTTTGAAAGGAAACAGTCTGAAAAGTTTAAAAAAATACTGTGATGTTAAATAACGCTAATTCGGCGAACTGACTGTAAATGCCTACCTTCTGCATTTATAATGTACGTTAATTGGACACTAATTGGTCGATAATTTTGGGCGAAGTTAACAACCTCCATTAGTTGCTATGCTGTAATAATTTATCATGTGTTCATCGTCCTTTGTTCGGAACGTTCAGAAACATGAGAAATTACTTACTGAAAGGGAAATTATCTTATCGATGTGGAAGCTGGAAAATGGGTCACTGAGTCGTATCACGTACATACCTAGTGTAGTAGGTATTATACCTAACTAGCTATTGTTTGAAAAGAAATTTATTTCTGTAAGTTTCGGTTTTTTAAGTCATTTTAACATCTTTTAATATTTTCCATAAATATTTTAAAACTAGATGGCGTCGGCATTTCCCAGCTGGCTAGAAATGCCGAATGTGGTCTTTTAAAGTCCAAACTTTATATTATTAGGAGATTATGCGAATGTAACAAAGCAGTCCATGCTTGGAAAGTTCTTTTTGTAGAGACAGATATTTCTGCTTTAGGTTGGCCTGTCCCAACAGATGGCATGCATGTACCTTATCATTCATTCATAATTTTCAGCATATCATACTATTCCTTTGAACTTATTACCTGAATGCAGTAGTCTCCTCAGGTCCCCATTTGTTGTGTCTCCGCGTGTTCCGGACCACATAGCATTGCGGAAGACGTACGTTA
This sequence comes from Antitype chi, assembly GCA_947359405.1. Classification (NCBI taxonomy): domain Eukaryota; kingdom Metazoa; phylum Arthropoda; class Insecta; order Lepidoptera; family Noctuidae; genus Antitype; species Antitype chi. The sequence continues at coordinate 11,771,414 of OX375816.1, forward strand.
AAGTGCACGGCGATTTCGCCGCTCCCCGTGTCAGGTTCCCCACTTCCTATGTTCACTGCAAACCTAGTATACAGATAGGTCTTTGATATAGTACACATACAGATTAGATAAAAGTGTTGGTACAGATAGGTCGTTGACGAAACTAACATTCAGAAGTATGTAAAATATGTATATTTATAGAAATACCGCCTTATTATTTATTTATTGGTCGACAAAAGGCTAGTCTGTTATCTAGGTGCCGTTCGGGCAAGTGCCGTTGAAATCAGTGCCCTGAGTGGAATACCTCACTTTATCCGGTCAATTCCCAGGAGCAATCCAAGGTTTGGAATACTCACAGAACAGGTTATATTCTGATAGGTATCCAGGTACTTTATTATTAGTCCAAAAGTATCGGGACGTCAAATGTCACTGAAAAAACTCTACTCTGCACACTAATTGCGTAACACGCGATTAATCATAATCGGTTTCGTTTTGACAGTTCAACAATTTTCATTGCGGTATTTACGTTGTTGAGCGGACACATTTTTCAAACATATGAAGCAATGGTTTAGCCTTCTGTTTCAAAACGAAACAAATTATGATTAATCGTGAGTTACGCAATTAGGGTACTGATTACACAATCCGTACTTTCATCGTTATAACCTGGATTTGCGTGTAAGCAAATGTATAGCCAGCTGTGAGGTCATGTGGAGAACACTGCGGGTGCTGACATTTACTGCCGGAATTTCGCAGTTATTAACCGCATTTAGTGTGTAGACCACGGCGAGACCAGATTGTCCATGAAATGTTTATACGAGTTAGAACAGCTAATCGCGTCCTCTATGTCGTTTTGTCGTCTATATTTACTAAGTTTGGAATTAAAGTTACCTACCAAGGTAAATCGTCGCTTGGTGTCCCCGTGCATATGATGTGTGATCCAATACTCAGGGGCTCTGTCAGGGTCTGCGTAAACTTAACATCTCGCGCCTCTGCCAGTTGAGACTGAAATAAAACAATCAAAGCGTTTATAGACTACATAAACGTGTTTTATAGACATTTTCACCATTAACTTGTCGATATTGTGTCACGTGGAATCTGACATTTGCGGTAGGTATTCTCGGAAATTCCTACCGAAAAAAAGTCTTCTCCTTTCTTCATAAAAATACGTTTAGCAAGTGATATTAACGCACCAGTGCCCATAGAATTTGACAATTGCGTCGAAGCCTATGCGAAGCGAAATGTTCGTACTAATCTAGTACCATGTGAGAAAGTGACGTGATCGACAAGTGGAAGAGGATTCTGTAGTAGTTATAGGGCCTTGTTGCAAATTTTATATGTATAGCGCTTTATGCAAGAAGAAGACACCCGGTATTCCGTGCTTCCTGGGAAAAATGGGCCATCTTTGTCCAAAGCTTGCCAGTTATTCTATCAAGGAACTGGGAACACCCAATCCTCTCTTATGTATAAGTGGTGTTAGCCATTTAACCTTTTGACCACTCATTAGAAGATCAGTTCAAAAAGATAAAGCAATGACAAATAAATAATTAGTTTCTCGATTCTTTATTTGGATTTTGACAAGTTTATAAGTAATGGATAGAGCACTTAACTACTCAAATAACTGTAGTACGAGCTAGTTGTGCACTTTATTTTGTTTGTTCTATGACTCATTACTTCGCTTACTTTGTGAGTCAAAGTAATCAACAAACGATGCACGAATTCGCTCACCAAAGACGTCTACTGAATTACGACGATGAGGTCATTGGGCATGGCTTTGCCTTAATTGGTGTCAGGGTTTTTTTAATAAGACACTGCATAAAGGTGACCAGGTACGTACAGGATGCAATGGTGTCTACAAATACGGACTTGGTGTACACTGAGTGCCTTTATAATAGATAAGTTTGCTGCAGTGGCCAAACGGTAGGGTGTCGCCTCGGTCCCGCACTATAGCCTATAGATAGGTGTAAGCAAAAACTGAAATACTTCTTAGGTTTAAGTAAGTAAGTAGGTACTGAAATATACATGCAACATGGAACGCACGTTGACACTTAGATATAAACTAAACAACTATACGATTAACACTGATTACTCTGTGTTACTACATACATAACTACTGTGAACACCTAGTTGGGTATACTAACATGCAATCTTTATAATATGGATGCTGTGTGCCCTGTATTAGGAATATGTATTTACTAAGTTTCAGCTTCCACGTACGTCACATCGCACCTTTAGAAGTATAGAGACCTAATGCGAAATTAGCTGCAAGCAAAATTATTTAGAATTCATTTAGAATTATTAGAATCATAGAGAACTATTTTGGTTGCGGCTAATTTCGCATTAGGTCTCTATACTTTTAAAGATGCGACATATACACAACAGCAAAATCTCTGTGGGTTTCTTGCTGTGTAGATGCATATAGGTGTCTACCTACTACATCTATTAGGGAATGTGTTGTGCACCTAGAATATCGACCATGTGTGAAGAGCACCGTGTTAATCCCATTTCCCTTGGTTGGATAAACACCTTTAACGACTTGTGAGGGATGGACGGCAATTTGCCTGCCTGCTAGTTGGTCGTATGTGCGCATAAGGAGAAATAAAATAGAATTTACTGAAATCAATATTTTTGTATTTGATATAATACCCCGATTCTCGAGGAATTTTATAGTATACTAGCTTCCGCCCGCGGCTTGTCCCGCGTGAAAATCGGAAATTATCCCGCGGGAACGTACTACCGGAATAAAAAGTATCCTATGTGTTAATCTAGGTTATAATCTATCTGTGTGCCAAATTTCATCCAAATCATTCAGTCGTTTTTGCGTGAAAGAGTAATGAACATCCATACAAACTTTCGCGTTTATAATATTAGTAAGGATTTAACATGATACACAACTTGTTTTATTATTGCTCTACTCCTATTAAGTCCCTTAGGAAGTTAGGAGTCGAGCAAAAAAAAGTCTGAATGGACGCTAAGGGAAAACGAAATAATAACGCGAGAGGGGAATGCGGTGCTACAGGGTGGGTCGGAGGAACAAGATTTTTTTTTTGGGTGCGAAAACATCAAATAACTTCTCGCACTCTGCAGGAGCAGGAGGACGTGTCAGACTTTTACTTACTAAAACCCACCCGGCTTCCCTCAGTTGCCTGTGTGCCAGGGGCCGCGGTATCTCTTTCGAACAACCCGCACCCCTAGCAGATGTTTACATGGTTGGATGTTTGTTGCTCAATCGCGCAAAAACGGCCAAGCAGATTTGGATGAACTTTGGCATACATATAGACACATATTTAGGATACTTTTTATCCCGGCAGTACGTTCCCGTGGGATAATTTCAGACACCCACGCGGGCGAAGCCGCTGGCAAAAGCTAGAGTATTAATAAAAGACTATGACGTTTTAATCATACAACTAAAATACTGTAAGCATTTACATGAATCAGTGGTAAGATATTTCGATAGTCATACCTAACAATATTATTTACATTATCACAGGATTACCGATAACTTTGGAAGATTGGACTGTCTTCGTTAGTGCCGAGTTTAGTGTTAGCCGAGTATAGTGACAACTGATAAAACATAGTTAAAACTTAACTAGATCTTTGACAGTCGTTACGGGTCGTCAGAAGCCCGAAAGTCTGACAACCAGTCTTACCATGGGGAATCGTATTACCCAGTAAGTGGGTTGTGGAGGTCAGATAGGCAGTCACTCCATGTAAAATACTGGTAGGTATTCAGCTGCATCCGGTTAGATTGGAAGCCGACCCCAACATAGTTAGGAAAATGCTAGGCAGATGATGATTTGCATTAGTATCGCTAGGATGCGGACGAAACCGCGGGCAAAGCTAGTAATGAATAAATAAGAGGTCTGTATGATTTTACGAGGTACCTATGTATGTACTTATAATACTTAACAGCTAATGACCATCACAGTTAATTAGTGAAATTATCGTATACACTTGGCCCTTGTAAGTTATGGGTTGGCATGGTGTAAGATCGCGTGTCTAAACACAATCAATGTGCACCTAACTTGATATACTTAGGGGTATGTATATCCAGTACGACTGAGTCGGTGTAACAATTTCAGTGCTAGGTAGCTGTTTCATGTTTAATCAATAAGTTTTAGTGGGAGCATGAACATATAGCGGTATTGTACGTACAATAGGCTCTCTGCTCGTACTGTACTATTTATTATTTATTACATTTAATTAAAACGACAGTGGTAAAAATATAGGTAGATATGTCTCAAGTGCCAGTCTAGCTAATTCTTAAAAGCGATGTTTTGTTAATCGTAGAATTCAGGCAGATCTCGATAATACTGAGTTTATAGGCATATGAATTATTTCTTATCGATTATGTTCCTCGTTCGATAGATGAAAGCGTTTGGGACACGATTCGATTATAGCTCTGTCATAGTTTTTCGCAAAACACCTACTTACATGTTTATAATTACATACAATATTAATCAAAATGCGGTACCTACCAAGAAACACCTTATGGAATTAGGGTTGCCAACTTTAAAATTTGGCAACCAGGACAAGACGCGTGAAAACCCCGGATTTTAGAGCCCAGAACCCGGACTGTCAACTGGTTTTTTTACACAGTCAGTGTAATAAAAACAGTTGAAAATGTCATAAATCACCTTTTTAATTATTTTAAGACCTTAATTAAATTTAGTAATCTTTTATCATCAATTTAAATGTAGGTACCTAACAAAACAGAATAAATTGTTTTAATAATCAGTTAGAATTTTTTTATTCTTAAAATAAACCCGGACTACAGATGAAGCCCCGCCCGGACGCTCCCCGGATGCCTTCTAAACTAGGACAAATCCGGGGAAACCCGGACGGATGGCAACCCTATATGGAATCAATGTGACGAGGAACTAAAAGATTATCTGCTTTTGTTCCTAGATATCATTATCTCTATAATTGTAATGTAACAAATTAATAGGTATCGGTACCTATTTAATATTTGAATACATGAAACAGTACTTAGTTAAGTAAGTAGGCTATTGGCACTAGGTATTGTCATTATGATTTACCTGTACTGTACCTACTGGATGCTGGCAATGATTAGGGCCGCTCAAATTGATTTATCGCGCTAATTATAGTACAGTGTCTCTATTTAGGCGGTCTAAGATACCTATTAATTTCGTGACATACTTAGTGAAAAAATCCGCTCGCGATATTTTATAAATTGCAATGAGCTCAGCTTCAGTCACTAACCTTCGCACTGAAAATAAAATACCGTGTTATCCGTTGGTCAGAATTAAATCATTTTCACCACATTGTCAGTACAGCCGCACTCGTTGATTACACATCTGCCGGTGTACCTAGACTATTTTGAATAAGTAAATAAACATTTCAGAATATGTAATTACATAGGTATATTATAAATTTATGATGAATAAAAATGGTATTAAATGTGATCGGTTTGTGAGATTATGTTTCGACCTCCGTCTTTTTGGATGATGTTGAGATGCAGTTAGGTACAGACGCCAGCACATCAAGCTACCCCAATCTGTCAAATTTCTTTGATAGATTTTCAACTTTATTACAATAAAATAAGGTTCATGTTCAATTGCTAAAATTTGACAGTTTAGGATAGCTTGACATGCTGGCGTCTGTACGCACGGCTACACAGCAGGCTATACATTTCCAGTCTACGCTGATCTCGCACTGTCGGAAATCCTATACAATGTGAGTTCAGCTTATACTGGAAATGTATAGCTTGATGTGTAGCCGTGTGTACCTACTTACTATAGTGGGATAAGACTACCTACATGATGGGTGTATTGACAATCGATGTGTGATGTTTGCTCGTTTTAACTATCATCGGAAATTCCGCATAGTTATAGTCCGGTAGGCTAATGTGTGGTTTAGTTAGTGGAAAAAAAAAACTAAGTATAGGTAAGTACCTAACTTACCTAGGTATAGGAGAGAAAAGTGAATGAGTGACTAAGTACTAGGTACCTATTATCTTATTCTTTAGGGTTTTCCGCACATTTTCGTACCTATTTAGGTACCTAGGCTTTCAGTTTTGGTGATGATTTTATTAAGTAATAAAATGGTCGATAGTAATAATAGCTCCACAGGTGGTACAAAATAATTAGATTGTACCTATATTGAATTTTCCTCAAAGTTAAGATTTTCATGGTCATCAAAACTTCGCTTGCGTCATTTAAATTGAATATTTAAGGTGAACCTAGTCCACATTTTTTGAATACAAACTTCGGGAGTGTTTTACTCCACTGTCTGACATGGCACATCCAAAGTAAAATATGATATCGTTTTGTCTCATTATTAATATTGTCTGTACGGAAACAGAATACTAAAATAAAAATCCATTAAAAAGTTAGGAGCCAACAAAGATTAGTTTTTCTTGCAAAGGAGAATGCCGGTTTAAGTATGAAAACCTGTACCAATTGCTTTTAGATGAAATAACCATTTTTAGCCAGCTTATTGTTTAATATTACCGTTGGCATTAAACGTTTTTGTTTTCGAATCCGCAATGCTGAGATTTTTCCTCATAACTATATTTTTTAAAAACCCGCCTAAAGTATTGCAACGATACCATTCACTATAAATAAGGGAAATATGTTTCGATTTATATGTGTTTATAATAGTTTCAATAAATAAATAAACTATCAGCAACGCAATATAGCTAGGTACTGCAAAACGATAGATTACTTACCTAAAAACCTACCTAATGTATATTTTCAAGGGATAGGTACCAAATAAAGAACTCATATAAGGCCGCCGCTGATGCGAAGTTACGGCGCGCCTTCCAGTGGCCATTGTTCTATCACTAAATAACGTCAACAACCACAGCACAATAACAGAAAGAGTCACTATCTCGAAAGAGTCACTGCAAACCCGAAACCTGCTTATTACAAGTTACAAGAAACGTAGTTTCGACCCGGAGGAACAAAGCTCAACTCAACGGACAAAAACAACCAGCAACAAAACAAAATAACAACACAAACACGAACGATACATAAGCGCCGAACGAGATCGAGGTGTTGTGTGGGGGTTGACATTTGACAGTTATTCAGTAGTGTTGCTATCTCGATTCAATATGTCTAAAATCGATATCGCCTATAAAATAATCGATTAATGAATAAATTGATCATTCAGTCTGAAATTAAGTTTAGCAGCCAAATCGATGTATGTATCTATTTATATTCAAAAAATCACAAATAACATAGATTTTTTTATTCACTATCTGTGCCTTCTAACGAATGCAAAATCATTTTAATCGTCTAAATCATGTTGCTTGGAATCGATTTTTTTTGTGATTACAATGGCATCACTACCGGAAATGCATTCGGAAGTCAAGAACTTGGGCTATCGAACTTTTTTTTATCATTTCGTAAACGCGGATTTAATAATGATTCATATTTTGGTAATGTTAGTCAAAAAGTGTTTAAGTATTTACGGGAAATATATTTTTTATAAGCATTTGGTACAGGTTCCGGCATTTTCCTTTAACACTAAAACTTTGGGCGTGTTTAAGTAATAAAAAAGTGTAAAATCTCCAAAACCAAGTCGGTAGGTACCGACAAAGTTCAATTATCGAAAAGTTCAATAAACTTTATTGGTCATTGATTTATGCATTGGCTTTTTCATAAAACCTGATCTTCCAAAAGACTTCGATTTTTTTAGTATAAATTATCCTGCATCTCACTCAATAACGTTGTGCGTGTAGACTAGCGTCTAACTGCTCATCACTGATACTATCTCTGTCGGACACGAAGCCTGGTGAGATGCGTGATTTTTAGCCAGGCCCAAAGACTACAATAGTATACTGGCCAGGCCCACCAGTGAGTTCGAGCCCGCGACTATCTTCCTCTTATGGAGTGTATACTACCTACTATGTAATTTATTTAACTTGAGAAGTACCTATTGAATTGACTCATTAATTAGAATTTCATTTTTTTTTAATTCCCTTAGTGCTTATCTGCGAACCATGTGCTATAAAATATAAATTCATTACCAAAGTTTAAAAGTTATGTTATTGTGTGCTCGTGTCGCGGCGATAGGGCCTAGTGATAAGAATGTCAACAAAAATATAGGTCGTAGGTACTTATTTATTTAAAGTTCACATAATGAAAGTATTTACACAAACTTAGTGAGTCATGTTATGTTCAAATGCGTCACTTCAAGGTGTAGTAAAAACACTTCACGTTTGGTTTGTTAACAAGGATTTTCACGTCAATTATATTGTAATTAAAGTTATGGTGGGAACTTAACGGCCTTCAATTTTGAAGCAGTGTACAGTGCGCGCGTTACTATTTAATTAATAAAAGCGTAAAACAAAAAACATTCATTTTAATACACATTAAGCATATAGGTACTCAATTTAAATAACTTTTTATCAAAAAATTTACCAAAGAAACCGGTAAGTTTTCTTCATTTTCATCTGTCTCCGGTGGTCGAGCTCGACAAAACAAACGGCGGCAAAACGCGCCGCAGCCGCATCTATCGCCGAAACACACCATGATCGAAGTTCATTTAATTCACAACACTCACTAGACGTGTCTGTTGCGCGACGCTACGTTAATCACTAATCAGTGCGATTACGAATTCTACAGAATTCTGCGACCACGAAAATATCCGCTCCAGCTGCGCTCAATCGCAGTGCTACGATTAGCCGAGCGCGCCTAGCCAACTATCTACCGCAAAACTCGTCGACCGTAATGTAGCGTAGGTATAGCTAGTAAGTTTATTTGTTGTTTTGTTAAAATCAAGTACACAGAGTATACTTCTATACCTACCCACTGGCATGACTGAAAGAGACGAGAATGATTTGCCTTTACGCTCTCACACCATAGACAATCATGAATTCATGAGTCACCCCGAGGAGTGAAGTGCACTGTCTGTCACTTTGTTGTTATCACAGAACATTATACTCCTAACGGAGATTGTTATGGTTACGTTATGGACTGATAGCCGATTATTGTAAAGAGTTGCCGGTATGAGGGCAACGTTGTAGGTGTCTACTCACATAATACTTTCCATTTAGATTTAGGTACCCAACCTATTAGGTAACGGTCGCTTGATATATTTGGAATCGGTACTTGTGCTGCGAATACAAAGAGCAAAGCATAAGTCGATTTCTAATTTTTATTAAGGAAGAATAACATGTCAATTAGATACTAATTTAATCATCTTTATGAGGTAGGTACTATTAAATATTGGTGGCGTTACATATTACTTAATTGCGAGGTACCTACGGTCGTAGTGGCAATTATGGAATAATTAACTTCATCAAAACGGCCAAGTCTTCAAGTGTCAAGTGTCTCAATATATTCCGTTATTTCTGACTATCCTAGCTTTTTTGCAAGACTCCATACCTATTGAAACCTTAGAAGTTAAGACTAGGTACCTACTTAGTTATGTAAAGCTTGCTCAGAAGGGTTAATGTTGGTAAAGTAGCGTTAAAACTAACCTCAAAGTCCAGTGCATCTTCGGCGAAGTCGTATTCAATAAAATCTCTTGGTATTGTTCCTTCTTCTACGTCATAATCCATTCTAACACAATTCACACATTTCATCACTTCAACGGGCATGCTTCATTAAGCTTCTTGTTAAGACTACACTCGGTACTGCGAACTGTCAACATTGTTCTACATAAAATCAATACATATCACAGATTTACCGCAGAGCACAAAATGTCATGTTAATAAATTGAAGCCCTAACAGACGAACGATTAATTGGCAGTAAAATAGTAATGGACGCACTCAGTTCACTGCGCTGCAGTTGCGCACTGCCTAGTGCCTTTTGCCGAATGAAAACAAACAAGATGCAGATAGGTATGTCGTAAAAAAAACTTTTTTATACGACGACAGTGATTAGTCTTTCTCTTTCACTCTGGTTACGAAATATCTACGAGCAAAAGAGATAAATGTGATGAACTCGATTCTAATGTAGGTACATGACAATAAACAAACCGAATTTGAATGTGATAAATCTCAATTTGCCACGGCCATAAGCCACACTATTGTAGGTAGGTATATTATCAAGAGACTGGCAAAAATTATGACAAACGAGTAAATGGTCTCAAATTCTCGATACATATTTCTGCAACACATTTTGATACTTCTAAATAAAAATGGGTAGTTAAGTATATAACTCAACTATCTTACTGTTTACGGTACCTACCTAATTATGAGAAATAAAATTATTGTTAATGTTAAAGTTATCATTTGGCTATTTCACTGGACCTATGTATCCCAGAAGAACTAAGTATTAAGATGTTATTTGTTAGTTTTTGAATGTAAGTACAAGGGCCATGGGACTTACTACCCCTTCTATAAATAGGTACCACTCACGTGACTCACGTCTTCTTTGAGTCAGAGGGCCCCACCCTGGCTGCCTCAGTTGCTACCACAACCCTGTCTGATGTCTCAATTAAATTTCTGCTTCGACCGCCATCTCTCCGGCCATTTCAGTTACAGGCAATAATTAGGCTACTTATATAAAAAAATATATTGGAAAGAACTGATCGAGAAATTTGAAACTTTTAAATTTACATGTTGCTTACAATTTCTTAAAAATAGTTACAATAAAAACGCACAGTGAGATTCAATCATTTATTTTTAAATACTTATTAAATATATACATGATAAAGGTAGGTACTCATAGTTGTAATTTTAATCTTTCGGTAGGTATTGTGTACACAGGTACCAAAAGATTAAAATCAAACCTATACTACTGACTACAAGGGATGATTTCGTTAAATTAAGTTAGTGTAGAAAATGAAAATGATGTAGGTACCTATATTTTATTTTTCATTAACTTACCTACCGCTTTACTTGTTTTTTTCGTAGTATTTTTGGTAGTTGATAGTGTTATCTAGAAAAAACATAAAATTACTGTTAGTACTTGAATTTCGCTTTTTGTGAAGACAAAAACAAACTACTTAAATATAATTATTATAACCCAAACACAATAAAATAAATAAATGTAATATTTTCACTGCAGGCGTAACCATGGTGTCGTAGGGCGTGGATGGGAGGTTAACCCTCCCCCACTTTTCAGAAAATATAGACAGCCCAGCCCTGTTTATCTGGAGGAGAATGAATCCTTATATTTAGACGAAAAATAAGCGATTAAATTGTGGCCCTAAATATTATTTAGACCCTTTGCTTCATATAGGCCGAAACGAGCATTATCTTAGATTAAAGCAGAACTTAAAAAAATCCTTAAAAAACTACAGTTGGATGTATTACCAAGAAAGGATGCTGTGCCCGCTGGTGCTGCAGCATCTTGGCGCGCGTGGCGTACTGGCGCGGGCACGCCGGGCACGCCGCCGGCTGGCACACGCGCGTGCCGGCCTCCAGTGTCTGGCCGCGGGCGTTCGGGGCGTCTGCACATATCCTCTTTTATTTATAAAGGCTTACCAAATAAATACATGTACATAGCACTAATCTCACAATTTTCGACATAATTATGAATATCAAGTATACCTATGAAAATTATAGGAAAGCACGGCAATATTAATTAGCCTACTGGTACATTATACAAAAGGAAATATATTACTATGCTTAAAAAATCATATACAACTTGATTACGACAGCGAGTAACATCAGCCTGTATTTAACAAACGGTTAGAGATGGGACCGAGGTGTACGATACCCTCATAATTTTGTTCGAAATAAGGAGCCTATTGATATAGGCCCCAAAGATGCTGTGCTGATACTGAGTAATAATTAACAATGGAAGTATCTGTAAAGTTAGCTGCGGTTATTGCTGGTCTATTCTGCTAGTTATAGAAGATGAAAGAAATTACAAAAATCTCTGAGAAAACGGTGTCTGGCATAGAAACAATACATCGAATGCATAACTCCCATCTTTTTTTAAGGCCCTTTTGTATGAGAAAATCAAGAAAAGAAGAAAAAACACGTACATGTTTTATTTATTACATAATAATGAAATCTGAAAATAATTTCACAGACAAAAAACGTCCATGACGCGTAGTCTAAAGTTTCGTATCGTATATAGATATGACCTGGATGATGTTTCTGCACATGTCGGTCGCGCTTGGCTGCCGTCCTGTACACCTTGGGGCACGTGCCACACGGAAAGTGGCGCACGCGCCGTTCCAGAGGAACTCCCGTAGAGTCCGTGTTGTGAACGCGCCATAAATGATTCACCAGCATGCCTCGGCGCTGGTACGGAAAAATTATCGTTACAATACATACTTAGAAATGTGTTACTTTAACATTCTCTCCCGAATTTCATCTTCCAGTAATTTCTAGTTTATTTCTACTTCGTTTTAATATACATTATAATAAGCACTACAATCTGACCAAGTTTGACGCGTATTACCGTTTTTAAGATAGAACAGTAACAAAAACATTTCAGAAATGCATCTTTTCTTTCTTAATAATATCAAACCTTGAAGTTTGTTTTGTTTGCCATAGTAAAACCGACTCTGTAACTTGCTACTTATAACGATTTAAAGGATATTATAGCCCTGTGACAAAGAGACGGCGTCGACTTAGTAATACGGTACAGAACGTGTTTTGTAAAAAAATATTTGTAATAATATTTTTTCCTTACTGACCTTAAAACAATGCTGGCAAAGTTCACATTTATATGGTGCAGGGCTTTTGGCCGGGGCCGTGCAGTTTGTATTCGTGGTTACAGCAGACTCATTATTATCATCATTGTCCTGCAAACAAAATCAAGTAAATTATGCGAACATTAGTAACTTACCCCCTTATTTAGAAACGTTGCTTTAAGTTAAGTCATGATTAGCGACTGTTTAACCATACATTTTTGACGTCTCTTAACTTTACGTAGCGTTTATACAAATGGGGGTTAATGTTCATGTGTAACGTTTGTCTCAGATTGTAAAATTCGAATTTTAAACTTCAAAATGAGTATAAATTGACATACCTACTTAATAAACACAATCCCGAATTTAAAAATAGAATCATATTAATACACTTTTTCTCTAACAATATAGAAAAAAAATTTAACCAATAAAAGACAGGGCAAATTCAAGACGTTAATATCACCAAAGAGTTTCTATCAATTATTTGTTTTCTAACGGAATACGTATGCGAGGCGCGCCGTTTTGATTGAATTTCCTATGGATTGAACCTACAAAATAAATATCAAAGATGATATTTATTTTGTAGGTTCAATCCATAGGTACACAGGGATGTATGAGAGTAGATAGAGTAATGTATGAAACTGCACATAACTAACTAGGTATTAAAACACTCGTGTGATACTATTAAAACCTCGTTCTCTATGGCTCGGTTTTTAAACACACATTCGTGTTTTAGCAACAGCTTCTTAAAACTACGTTAAAGATTTTCATTTCGACTTACTTTCTGCAATGGGCTTGGGCTCTTGTTTGAATGTTGAGCCCAGATGTGTTCCGAAAGCTGTTTCATGTTTGTGAAAACCTTTTCACATCCACATTTAAATTGACGGCCAGGACATTTACTGTGAAAAAAAAAACACAAAATGGGATTTGGTGAACTAATTTAGGTTACTTTACATGAAATGTGTCATTTGTGAGCGGGAAAGTGTTTAGTAGGGCTTTCTGACTTTTTCTCAATGTATCTACCCAGTACCTATAGAAGAAGAATAGAATAGAATAGAAAACATTTATTCGACACAGAGACAACACAGCAGCAACAAACATATAAAAAAAGAAAGAGAACAATAAAATTGCAATAAAATTGCAATAAAATTGTGCTGAGCGTGCCCATACCGAAAGGGTTACCATCTCAGCATTTGCTGGGCGTTAGACACCCAGCGCTGGTTTTCAGTTGGCACCCCGCAGTGACACACGGACGCAGGCAAATAAAATAGATACATACTTGAATATTAGTAATAAAAATGTTTATGAATACATAAATAAATAATGTAAAAGATTTTTTTTTTATAGCTGGCGAAATGGGTGTAAAAAACCGATCTATACATTAGTACTTAAACCGGTGTAATATGTATTATGTTATAACAATAATAAAACGCATGGGAATTAAGTAATTGACTGGCATAGTCATGGTAAAGTAATTCAAGGTTGCATCCTAGGTCCATGGTTGGGTTATTAGGGGTTTCTGTGTATCAGAAGCAGGCTGTTGTTACGAACTGAGCCTGTTGTTTGACATAATACAACATTTTTAAAGGTCCGAACAATGTCTTTAATCTAAATCTCTTGGTATTTATAGGACTATCATAATTCATAACTAATCATAAGTGTCAATCATCGTTTTCAATTAATAGTTTTAAACTATCATTAATTACTCGTTATTATTGTTTTGTGATAAAACATAACTATCTACATGTAATCGATAAACCACTTATACCAAAAAATAAGTTATTATACCATATCTTATACTGACTGAGGTACACAAAACTGGTAGTCTCGCCACAACCAAGAATGCCCGAACATAAAGGCTCGCTTAACAGATGGTCGATGGGGCGATATGTTTAGGAGTAGCGACTACGTGCTGGAAGGTGCAGCTTGTGTAGCAGGAATCTGCTGAAATCGGAAACCCTAAGTCCGGTCGTCATGCGACGACTTTTTACGAAAATTACGGGTCCAGAATTAAATTTTATATGGAGTGCAGAAAGCTAATTTATTTATATAATGCATTAGAAATACATTAAATTAACTAAAAATACATGGCCGAATTTCGACCACTGGGCGAACCCGTGTTAAAAAAAAAAAAATTATGACCACATTGGATAAATAGATTTAATAATGGAGGCGATTAGTTTTTACCTTACGTGCTGACGACCCTTTCCTTTGGCCACAATTTGATTGCAATGAGGACATGGGACTGGAATCTCTTCGACTTGTTTCTGAAAGATTTATTTAGTTTTTAATTCTACGAGCACATGCCAAACTACTATATTTACTGTCGATTTTTAATCAAGCATTGTAAATCGTTCATTAAATTACAAACCTCTTTCGAAGGATTTTCACAATGAATTGGAAAATCCAAATCGTTGGTTAGACCATTGTCATCTTTATAACAAATGGCGTAAGGATTAAAATCATGATCAGATCTGGAATTCCCGGATATATCAAGACTGGATATGCGGTCTGTATCAAAGAGATTAGTGGAGAAGTCTAATCCATTGGTATAGTTTTGAAAGCTTTCGTCTGAGGGTAGTTTATTGTCTTCAGAGCACATCGATATATTCACATTCAATGGAGGTACTTCCACATCCGAAAACGCTTTGTTACTGGTTTCTATATTTCTGAAACAAAGTGTTGTTTTTTTTTAAATCTGCTGGTTATTTGTTTAGAGAATTACACAATTGAATACTTTTCGAAAAGTCTTTGGAAAGTGAATTGTTATTATTAGTTAGCTGTCAGATAGTCAATTAAGGCGCCGCTTCATAGCGGTCCTCGACTAAAGTACACACGTGTAGGTATTTAGCTTCGCTATGAGAATGCACAGGACGGTTTAGGCGCCTTATGCGCCCGGTTTGCATAAATGTAACTATGTTCAGTAGAGTGTTTTTCTTTCACCACACAGTAAAAGAAAGAAAGAAAAATAAAATACGTTTTATTTGTGACAGAAACACGTGCATATAAACAAACGACAGCGGAGGAAATATATAGAATACACAATTACCAAATACAGAATATGAAACTTGTAGTAATTACACGGTATATATCGTAATTAAGTTACTAAGCTTAACGTTGTGATTTAAAAACCTAGTCCCACTAGTTTTTCTTCTACTGAACTATAGACCTCAGCACCCTAATTGCGTAACACGCGATTAATCATAATCGGTTTCGTTTTGACAGTTCAACAATATTCATTGCGTTATTGAAAATTGTTGAACAGACACGTTTTTCGAACATATAAAGCAATGGTTTAGCCATCTGTTTCAAAACGAAACAAATTCAGATGAATCGTGAGTTACGCAATTAGGGTGCTGGTCTAAAAACAAAGTACTGTTGCCACCACACTAAGATTGGGAATGTTCAATATTTAATTTGGTTCGCAACAACGGGATCCTCCACTGCGACCCACAGCCTTTAATGTTCCCACTGCTGGGACACAGGCCTACTCTCTTTAAGAAGGAATGGGCTGTAATCCACCACGCGGGCCCAGTGTGGGTTGGTAGTTGTCACATGTCTTCGGATTTTTGGTTCTAGGACCTGCCGTTTTCCTTCACCGTTTTGAGAGTGGTGTTGAAATTATTTACCAAAAGTAAAGCGAATGAGTTCGAACCTACGATCTACGACTCGTAAGTCATGGTCGTTACTACTGCTCTGCTCTACCACGAAAGCGTGGGATGCAATCAAATGAACCGCACAGCGTACGTGGCAAAACTCCTCGTGAAGACCCTACGCAGCAGCGGACGCTGACTTAATATTTAAAAAAAAACTAGGTACCAACTTACTTTTTTTCCAATTTAACAGGGCAATGGTGAGTCACATGTCGCCTTAACCTGAAATAAAATAAATGAAAAACAATAAATGAAAAGATTTTTCTTAATGACCGATATAGGTAAAACTTTAGTATAATTACTTACGCAAATATTTTGGAAAATGTTCGCTTACAATGCCGACAGCGGTACCGTCTCTTAGGGGGTTCAGTCTGTTCCTATAACAGAAACTTCATTATATTAAACTAGCTTTTGCCCGCGGCTCCGCCCGCGTAGATGTCGGTTATCGCGTAAAAAAGTAGCCTATGTCCTTCTCCATATCCCAGGCTATAATCTCTGCAAAATTTCATCATGATCGGTTCAGCGATTTAGGCGTGAAAGCGTAGCAGACAGACAGAGCTACTTTCTCATTTATAATATAATATGGTAAAAATATATTATAATTATAATAGGGATAGAGAAAATTGTGACATGAAAATCAGATGCTTAACAAACCAATTAACTATCTTCAATGGTATAAGGGTGCATAGTGCTTAATTAATATTAGCCTTTAGTTTAGTTTTGCTGAACAAAATCATCTCTCAATTTTCGGCCACTCCCATTTTCAGAAACAAAAATGGCGCCATTCACAAACATAAGTACCTACTAATTACCAAACGGATGTCAAAAATTCAGTAGCTATCAGTAAGTTTTAGTCCCTTTACTCAATTTTTGT
Source organism: Antitype chi (assembly GCA_947359405.1). NCBI lineage: Eukaryota > Metazoa > Arthropoda > Insecta > Lepidoptera > Noctuidae > Antitype > Antitype chi. The sequence continues at coordinate 11,788,479 of OX375816.1, forward strand.
ATTAAACTGTATTAAACATTGCCTTTTAATAAACGTTGTGAGTTAGACTACTTTACCTTATGGCAAAAATATGCATGAGTTTCAAGATGTTTGGCAGATCGCAATGTTTGTTGACATTCGTGGCACCACCATGTCTTTTGAACTTGAGGTTCTGTGAAAATGGCAAAGTTATTAAAATTATGTATTGCCAATTGTAGACAATAGCATGAGTTAGACCTAACCCAATTAGCCAAATAAAACGATTCTAGTAAAGCACCGACGTAGATTTACGCATTTTCTACATAAATTCAAGTAGGTCAATAACAAATGAAACAACGGCCTCTTTGCTCTGCGCTCAGTGCTAGCTCTGCCTTGTTATTCAGCTAGCAGTGTTGGTTTTGTTTATAATCCTGATTTCAGCTGCATCTGGTAAGACAGGAAGCTGACCCCAACATAGTTGGGAAAATGCTAGGCAGATGATGAGGCAGATGAGGTACTTCAAGGCACACTGACAAAGTGTTTCCCTCATGTGTCAAGTTAAAGAGTTAAGCACCATATTGCGTAATATTGTCTTATTTAATATTTTAGTTTATCACTCACCTTTATCAAAATCTTTTGTAGGTCCTATAAGTCCATAGGCATCAGCATATTCTTTGCTGTAACCAAGCATCAGAGGTTTTCTGGATGGCAGTATTTCTGTAGTGATGGCATACAATTCTTGATTTTCTTCATATATCCACACATTTGCAGAGTTCTGATCCCCTAGGGGTAGTAAGCAGATCCAGTTGGATTTGTCTGAAAAGATTTATTTCAAACTTTTATGGAGTTTGTTAGTTACTACAAGCTAGTTAAAAAAGTGTTTTGTAGTTCCAATAATTAGTTTTCATATTTATAAAAAAAATAAGTACCTTTATCTGAAGTATCAATATGTGTTATAACTTCATCCATATCTTTCACCAGAAACAATGGTTTTTTATTTGAAGTTGCATTTAGGACTAACTCAACTGCGTCTGATTGAGATATTTTATGTTTTATACCTGAAACAATTTGTTCATGTAAAGTGTTAAGTTTAAACTTTATTAAGTACCTACTATTGACAGTATTTAGATCTGCTTACCCCTAAGGGCCTGTACACACCACGTTGTTTAAACGCGCCGTTGACGTGCGTTTGTAGCGATACAGACGCGATACGCACGCGAGTCAGACGCAGCCTGTAGAGTAAAACCCTCTGTAGGATAAAAGCGCGCCGTCGACGCACGTTTCTAAAATACGCGTCAACGGCGCTTTTAAAAAGCGTTGTGTGCACAGGGCCTTACAGGAATACAGGATAGTAGTTTTTCATCTACATACCTTCTACTGGTCCAAAGCGTGCCCTCTGAGGCAACGTGCGTCGTGTTGCAATGATGTGACGTCGTTGTATTTGAAGTACTGTCGGCAAAACAGCAAGGGCACGCGGAGGAACAATACGGTCTGGTATTTGAACTGTAAATTAAATATTAATATAATTAACCTCTCTTCTTCAACCCTTATTCAACCAATTATTCTAGCAAGACAAGATTAGCTGAATACTAATGGAGTTGAAGGTATATTGGACGTATACAGGGTCGTACCAATAGAAAATGGCGCCTAGGGCACGCATCACATTTGCGCCCCTTCGTAAATTAAGTATCTTCTCGGTCTACACTGAGCAAAGCCAGGTCGCATAATCTTTCTTGAGCAATTATAGCTTTTAATAACGAAGGTATTCATTTCAACTTGCTAAAAAATCGCTTGCAATGCTGCAATTTTAAGAGAATTTGAATAGAAATAGGCTGCTACACAATATATTCAAGTAGCTCTTCAGATTTCTTAGATGTAGGTAACAGTATGAAATGGTTGAATAGTATTGATGACTTTTTGCACCCCCCTTCGATAGGCACCCAGGGTTCTTGCCCTGCCTTCACCCCAGTTACGTCACTGGAGGTATATATAATATGATTGCTCTCCCCTTTGTTGCACTGGAGTCACAATGTAGGTCAACTGGCCAGAGCGGAGGTAGCAGAAGTGCTGGAAAGAGTTGAATGAAATGAAGCCTACAAAAGTATTATACATAATTATGTGTAAGAAACGGGAATCAAATTGCTGCTATTTAACTTTGTACTTCTGTCCTGTAACTTTCCACAATTTTCAAAGCATAATCAACTTCGATCCTAATTTATGCAGCCTGCTTCAGGTTCTATTTATAAATGTAGATAAAATGATCATTATAACTTACCATATTGTTTTACCACATATGTACTGACATCGTGTTCAACTAGATTAGTCCTATCTTCTATGTGGTTATCTTTCATCAATTGTGGTTTATACCAATCTCGCATTTTCCCCATAATAGTTAGTTGTTCAGTGTTGCTACACTCCATTGCAGCAGTTTGTAGTTGAACATCAAAGTCTGGCAATGTATTTTGTTTCTTTTTATCTACCAATAATCCCATAATTTTTGCTGGCCCATGACTTGAATCTGAAATCATTATGATTGAATTTAAATTGAAGTGATACCGAATTTAGTAAGGGTCAACTGGTTTTCACCGTTAAAACCAGTATTCATTGTTTTGAAGTATACATAACTTTTTCTCTCAAAACATCATCATCCGCCTAGCCTTATCCCAACTATGTTGGAGTCGGGTTTCAGTCTACCCAGATGCAGCTGAAAGTCGAGTTTCAGTCTACCCAGATGCAGCTGAATATCAGTATTTTACATGGAGCAACTGCATATAACAACCTTTACAACCCAGTTATTGGGTATTACAATACCACTTGGTAAGACTGGTTGTCAGACTTTCTGGATTCTAACGACCCATAACTACCATCAAAATCCACGAATGACAGCCAGAGTTGATGGCATAACATGCTTTCTGAGGCACGGAGGGTCATGCAAAGATGATCACCCATCCACGGACCAACCGTGGTAAGCTTAGCCTAACCTGATTGATTATATCATGCGGTTGTTATTATGTAGCCAGAAGCTTCTTGATGATGATGATGGGACTCCCTTTTCCGTACTTAGACTCCCAGTGGGCCCGTTTTGCGTGGGGATTCTGGCTAACAAAGCCAGCCTAGCTCTGCCCAAAAGCATAGAAGATTCCTGGGAGCCAGAAGCCTCTTACAACAATAACAACAGCAACATTTGCCCTCAAACAAGGTAAATAAAGTACAAATGTAAAGTTCAAATTACAGGTTCTTTTATGTTTATCAGCTGCCATAATAGGTAATAAGTAAAATGAATTAGTTACCAATAAACACTTGTAGGTGATCCTGTGCTTCTTTTTGTTTTAAGGGAATCGGCAATGAGTATTGCTTGTGACCAAACTCTAGGCTCTAAAACAAAACATTGTTTATTGCAAATATCACTGAATAAATAAACTACACAAAATTATATTTACTTACATTATCCAATAAGTGGAGGGGAAGGACTTGTTCATTTGAGCTTAAATTTATGCAGGAATCCATCTGTAGTAAGTAAAGATGTGTTGGTCCATGGGGTATTTGAGGATCTGTATGGTTCATTCTGCAAGCACAACAAAATCATTTCAAGTAACAAAGTTAACTCACTGCATGATTAGAATGTGCACATAACAATAACATTTAAGTTAATAACAATAAATAACTTACGTGTTTCAATGTTTTTGAGTTAAGCTGGAATGAGTAAACAAACCAACATCAATGAAGATGAACTGGAAAGTGCTTACATTTTGAGTGGAAGTGATAGAAAAGATATGTATTATTTAATATTTTATAAGTAGGTCTAAAATAAACAATTGAAAGTTAAAATGAACCGGTTGGCCGATTCGATTTATTTTCTTTTTCTATCTTCTATCATTGTCAAACAAATGACAAATGTATGACGATTGACGTGACTGACTCAACTGACTGAAGAAGTGTTGCCAACCCCAAAAAAACTAAAAAACAACAGCTCACCAAAAAAAAACAATTTTCAAAAAGAAAACACAACCGACCGAATATAAATGGGACCATCTCGGAATAAACCCTTTTCGAACAAAAAAAGAATCTTGCATATCCGTTTATGTATGACGGAGTTACGCCCGAACATTTATATAAAAAATAAAATATATAAAGACATGTCGAATTGATAACCTCCTTCTTTTTGAAGTCGGTTAAAAAACAGGAGAAAACAATAGGTGAAGTAAAAAAGGCAGATTTCATAAGTACTTTCCTCATATAATTAAAACAATCACCTACTTTTATTAGTTACCAGGACTTACATGTATGCATTGTTATACATATATTATAGTATTGATCAAAACATTATAAAAAAAAACAAAAATTAAAGTAAAATTATTTTCCACTTTCATCCTCAATTGCCTCATCTTCAGTATTTTCAGACTCTTTTTAAAATCATGCTCACCAAAAAAAAACAATTTTCAAAAAGAAAACACAACCGACCGAATATAAATGGGACCATCTCGGAATAAACCCTTTTCGAACAAAAAAAGAATCTTGCATATCCGTTTATGTATGACGGAGTTACGCCCGAACATTTATATAAAAAATAAAATATATAAAGACATGTCGAATTGATAACCTCCTTCTTTTTGAAGTCGGTTAAAAAACAGGAGAAAACAATAGGTGAAGTAAAAAAGGCAGATTTCATAAGTACTTTCCTCATATAATTAAAACAATCACCTACTTTTATTAGTTACCAGGACTTACATGTATGCATTGTTATACATATATTATAGTATTGATCAAAACATTATAAAAAAAAACAAAAATTAAAGTAAAATTATTTTCCACTTTCATCCTCAATTGCCTCATCTTCAGTATTTTCAGACTCTTTTTAAAATCATGCATATTTTCGTTAAATTTCTTCATGTGCCCTTTCCGTGGCTTCAAATGGGTAGCAATCCGTTATTTCAGATTGGTTTTCATATTATTTATAGCGTGTGTTGGTGTCAAATTGAAAAACAGTAAAAATTAGGAATGAAACAGAAAACAGGGGCATCAACAAATGTTGATTACACTACACTACACTATGGAATCAATCATGGTGTTAAAAAATCATTTCGTATCTGCTTTTGGGAGACTATTGGTTCATCGCTTCTTTCATAATCGAACATTCTTTTCTATTTGGCTACTCTTTTGTTTTTAAAGTCTTTTGGCAGATCATAACTGCTTTTGTCAATAAATTGACGAGCATCAGAGAAACATTCTTAAAACCGAGTTTGTCGATGATATTCTTTAATCCAGTTACAAAAATTACGCAAATGTTCAAGAGCAATGCTTAAAATGGACTTGTACAGATTGCCATAATTTGCTTTTAATATGGCCTTTACTGCCTTGATTCTGCTTTCCCACCTTGTGTCTGAAAATGATATCTATATTTGTGTTCGTGGGCTTTCGAAGCGGTGGCCCACGTTGCCCACGTCTTACGCCGCCTCTGGGTAGGTACGTATGCAACTCCGCTCGGTGAGATGCGAAAAAATCCTTCGCGTGGCGCATTGTTGCCAGGGGCTTGCGGGGACCGCGCGGGGCATTTTCATCGGTAGGTAATGCCCAATCGAGCAAGGTTAACGGCGTAGATCCAGCTCTTAGAAGTAAACTTTAGAAAAGTTGAAAACAACAAACAAATATTTTAAAAGGTTGACCTACATAAAGCAAGTTCATTTAGTAAATTATGTTACCCTTCGATCAAGAATGCAAGGTTTTCCCCCAGCCGACCTAGGTACTATTTTTGAGTGGGCCGAACACTTGAGCCTGATAGAAGGATCCGCCACAAAACAACATAAAATACTCGTAATTATGATTTTTTTTTATGTGTAAAAATAGTTTTAAATTTAATATGATTACAATAAAATTGTTGAAATAAGTACAAGATAATACAGTACACAGGTTCGATACATAAATGAACACAATAAGTTATAATAATTTTAGTGACCTATTGTTTTTTTTTTATATTTTAATCTTGTTTGTTCATTACCTAATAACCTTTAAAACAATCGCCACCAATTAAATTAATTAGTAGAACCTATCTATGTAACGAATCTAAGATATCTACGTATTTACAAATTAATATTTACAATAATATACCTAAGATGCCTAGTATTTTTGTCTTTAACTATTTACATTGTCAACAATCCAGTTGCTGTAATGAGAAACTCGAGCACTGACTCCAGGGTAGAATGAATGAGCGCATTCGTAGCCCCAGGAGGTCACACCGACGATGATGCTGCCGAAGTGAGCGAGGGGACCACCAGAGTCACCCTGGCAAGCGTCCTTTCCTCCCTGGTCCAAGATACCGGCGCACAACATGCCGCTGTTGATATCAGGCCAGTTCCCGAATGTTGGCAAAGTTTTCAGGTAGGCATAACGCTCAGCACACAACTGTTGGTTGATGACGTTAATGTGAACGTGCATGAGCTGCTCGGAAGATTGGCCTTGGTACTGGAAATTACAAAAAAAAAAATTGAATTACAATGTTTTCAATTTGGAGTGGATCTTTTAATGACTTGCACCCTATTACACTTAAACATTGTTGGTGAAATGTGGGTGTACTAAGTATAGGTACACCTCTCAATAGGTGTGATAAGCATTAGTTTTGTTTATGTTTATAAAAGTTTAAAAAATCTTCTTAAAATCACAAAATTTCAATCTGGTTATCTGGAGCTGTAATGAGGTAAGTACCTACTTATATTAATGTAAGGGTTTTCTATTAGATATGAAATTGTATAAGTATCTACCTGGACATGACCCCATCCAATGTGTGTAACAGAGGCGCCATCAGCAAGATTGTAGTTAGGACCAGCGATGCTAGCGACTTGGATGCTGCTGGAGAACACGGCCGGGTTGTTGAGGCGGACGATTGCGACGTCGTTGTTCAGGATGGCGTGGATGTACTGCGGGTGCATGATTATCCGGCTGATAGTGTGGACGGTGCCACCGCTGTGTGCCAACGAGCTGCCGAGAACTACCCGCCAAAATGGAACTCGGTCCCCACTGCAAAAATTATTTATATATTAATACGTGAAGCAACAACTTTGTAGGAACCTACCCCTTTTTTATGAAAATTACGCGGGTGCAGGAGTATGAAATTTGGCTCAGTTAAAGTTTATGGAGTGCAGAAAGCTAATGTTTTTGATTATTGTTGATTAAAATTTAAATGAATTATGGTCGAATTTCGACCACTGGGCGACCATTAGTAAATGGAAATTAGGGCAATTTACTATGTTCCTTGTTTGGTGATATTTCAATTGCTTTACTTACTAGAAGCAGTGCGCAGCGGAGAGCACCGCGGTTGAGGTGATTAGAGATCCACCACATTCCTGATTCCACCAGACGCCCCAATAGGATCCCTGCAGGTTGGACATGTACGGGTAGGTCTCGACGGTGGTAGCGGAGCCACCGACAATGCGGTTGGGGCTCCTAGGGACCGCTAAAAATTATACATACGAATTAGTAAGTGGGGTGTAGGTATCATGTGTTTTAGGCTTAGGTTGTAGGCTTAGTTGATCCTGGGCCGTGCGAATTCTTCAAAAACGAATTTTTCTTCTGGACAGTAAACAACCCATGCGAACCCCTAAGACACCGAAGGCTCACGTAAACAGGCTCTAATGCTCTAGTAGAACAATTTCTATGAAAAATTAATGGAAATTGTTCTACTATAGTCGCGTCGTAGGTCGCACTATCGCACCGCGCCTTATCTGCCTTTATCCCGAGGACCCAACTCTACTTTGTATTCCTGCGAGGAAATAAAAAAGCAATTCAATCTTCGAATTACCTTTTGTAAAAGTTTGTATACGATTTCGTTTGTAATGGCTACAGTGCCAAGGTAACCCGCGAAATTCAAGTTTTCTTACGATTTTTGCAATTTATATTGTGGTGAATGTTGTACCTACGTTGGTCCAAAGATGATTGATGAGCGACCGTTACTAATATTTATTTGAGTACAGAATTATTATCATTCGAGACAATAGGTATATACAACTCTCTAAGAGAGTACCTATTGTTATTCAGTACAGTACTGCCCGGCTAGAGTCAAGGGCTCAAGAGCAATGGCTGACTTGCTTCAGGTCAAATTTGCCATGACATAGGTTGTATAATTTGACATTATAGAGCAGCAGGCTTAACGTGACGTTTTCTATTTCTACGAAGAGTAGCCAGTGCTTTTTCAAAACAAAGTGACAATTCGTTTCTCCATTTTTGACATCGCACCGTAGATATCCTTCTACAATCTGTCATTTTTAACCGTCTTCAAAAAGAAGGAGGTTATCAATTCGACATGTTTATGTTTTTTTATATTTATGGCTGGGTATAAAACTGCGTCATAGACGGATTTGCAAATCTCTTCGTTTTGTTTGTTCGAAAGGGGGTCCCATTTAAATTTCATATAGATCTGATGATGCGTTTCGGAGACAGACAACAGAACTCTTCCAAAAATTACAGCAAATCAACCGCGATTGCTGCTATCGTATAAATATGCATTATTTTGACCCCAAGGATGATGAAATTTCGAATTGGTGTGGGGTAGGTACTATAACTAAAAGTGAAAAATATATAAGACTTTTACAAACAAAAAAATCAACCAACTTCCGGAAAACGCTACAAAGTGAAAAATTACTTTAATTTCGGAAGGCGGTGACTATGTATTTTAACATAGTCACCAACTTCCGAAATTAAAGTTATTTTTCACTTTGTAGTGTTTTTCCGGAAGTCGGTTGTTTTTTTTTTAAGTTTTTATCTTTCGTTTCTAACGATCTTTGTCAAGGTCCTTATAAATGTAGACTATTTCAGAAGGATATTTCTTCCCAAACTGTCAAAATAACACTGACAACAAACTTTCTACTCGACGGCCGCAAAGTAGGTATATGCGATTATTTACAAAATCATGATTCGTTTAGAACGCATAACTGTGATGATTAATAGAAAAACATAGAGCCTATCTTCTCCTATTGTACATCATTTAGTTAATAGTCATGTCTATATTCTTCCATCGACAAATCTGTGCTCGTGCTAAGCCTGCTAGTGGTGTAAAAAACGTATTTTTTAGTTTAGAGGACAATCCTAGAAACTTATTTATATTTAACTTACCAAGGGCGGAGCCCAGAAGTGCTAAGACGAAGATGGCACGCATAGTTCAAGTTCAAGGCACCCGAGATATGTGCAGACTATATTTGATGGACGATAGCTTCGCATTTTATACTAATACCTACTTGTTATCACATGTGTATGAAGATAATCGCGTTTTTTTTTAAATTTAGAAAACCCCATGTTATCATATCAGTCCTTCCGATATTTCTCATTATAATCTAATTAAACAATTAATAACAGACTGGTTAGGCCCGCGGCTTCGTCCGCATGAATTAAAATTTGGTTCATTGAATAAAGTCTGTTTACGTGAATTACGTGAAGTCTGATAGAAACAATTATCTTATGACCGAAGGTAAGAAAAAAAAACGAAAACCCGACTACTGAAAAATCAGGCTTTATAAAGAATGAAACAAGAAAATATTCTCATTTGAAAGCCGGGGTCGTATGCTACTACTTAGCCCTAAAGCTTACCCACTACTGATAAAATGTGTAAGTTGTTAACTGTTGTTTTGTTACGTAGGCATACGACTACGGATTTCATATGAGAATATTTTTCTTGTTTTAATACTTTCTATAGAGTGATTTCAGTAGTCGGATTTTAGTTTTTGAACTTACTTTTTATTTTAAATTATATAATAATATGGGTTAGCTAAGAACATGCATATTTTTTTAATCTGCTAATTAAGCCGTTTTTTTTAAGTACCAAAAAGAGATACTTACCCAACACTACATAATTAAAAAACATATAAGTACTTATATATTTTATATAATTTATTATAGTTCATCACTTTATGTCCTGTAGTGGGCGCTATATTCATGTGTGTGTGTATTTTATACGTTATAATGTGACGTCTCATAGGCTTATAACCAGTGGCGATCAAGACGCTTCCAACAATACCAAATTATGAGAAATGGTTTTGAAGTTTTGATGGACCAGATAAACATACATACCCACATACATCCCGGTCGAAATAATAACCCTCCTTTTTGCTTCGTGTCTTATTCCAAACCATACAAAATTGACGTTTTTTTTCTAGCAAAGAACAACAAGATGGCCAGATGATGATCCTCAGATTAAGTTTAGGTACCTATACGCATTAGCTACTAGCAAACACTAGGGGTTATTACTTAGCTGGCTAAATGTGTTGAATCATTAGATTCAACACATTTAGCCAGCTAAGTAAGTACCTAGGTAGGTACATTTCTTTGCTCCCTATAGTTCCGCTGCTGTAAAAGTAAACATTTTTGAGTGGATTTATCGAACAGCTGAAGTTGGCTTTATGATTTGCTGCAGCATGAAGTCGTCTTTCTTGCAGCAGCTTATCAAGGTTCTGTTACAACCACTTTCCAGCAAATAGGAAAAGTCGTAAAACAAGCATTTTATTCACTTGTTAATAATTACAAAAACTAATAAAAAAGCGTATTCTGTGGTAAAATAATCTAATCAGACTGGCATTATTCTATCTATTCGTGGGTTTGGGTATATACCTTCCATTTGGGTTTTTATCTTGAAAAACCGGAACTTTATATGAATCATTATGAAACAAAACAAACCAAACAGAAGAGGAAAGGGACCACAAAGACTCTGGGGGTCTACTCTTTAAGTCCGTTAACGAAGATACGGGCCCGTCCGAAAGTAGCTGATCCTTTTAAACATTGTAATGTAACAATTTTTTTTTTGGACAGGCAAAGCCACATGAGGATAAGGGACAACTGTCAAATCATGTTGTCATTCATTATAAGTTCGGGCCCCGAAGTAATTTTATGTCCGTAAGTGGTACGGAGTAGGAAACACCCGTAAGTTCGACCGAAACTATAGGTTTCGTACTTAGGGAGAAGACCCACTGCAACGAACCACCCAAGCAGCACATTAGCGGAAATTACATCCATAAACAAGCTATATTACAGTCAAAGGCTCTTATGTAGCTGTACTAATGGATAAGACGATTCTTGGGACTGTATAGGGGGCGATCTCTACACTGTTAAACAGCACAGCTGACTAATGGCTGTACAATGGACAAAAAAACATCAAAATGCATTTTAGTAGAACTTGAAAGAACTATTGTCCAGCTTTTGGCTACGTATAATGCTACTAGCTGGTTAAGAAGACCAAAGTTTGTAAACAGCTGCATAACGGGGTAACGTCACACCGTTTCTAAGCTTTGAACTGTATTAGAGAATAAAATTTTGCCATTGGCATTTTTTATGGAGTACACAAATTCTATTATAATGCTTCCTCAGTGAGCTTAACACTAGCTGGTTAAAAGCATTTTAAGACTGCATGAGCTGTAAATTAGTGTAGTGTTACTCCACTTTAATTCCAAAGCTTATAGTGTAAATATTATCTATTTCACAGCCTCTAGAATTATTGAAGAGTAGACATAGGTTAGTAGTGCTATGATAACGTCAATTTTGTCATAACCTCGCAACACGACTTAATCACATAGATTTTGTTACCAATGATCATAGTTCCGTACAATTAATGGATATATCTTTCTAAAAAAATAATTGTAACGAGAAATACTGAAAGTAATGAATCAAACCAGACATGAGGGAGAAAATATTTATATGGTAAACATTTTATTTAAAGAAAATATAAAAGAATGGGCAATAAAGAGAAATGTTGCTCAAGATGCACTGAAGGAATTACTAATAATTGTGAATAAGAGATTTCCAGATATTTTACCAAATGATCCGAGAACGATTCTACAAGCTAGAATAATTGCTTTAAAATAAATCGAATCTGTTGATGAATACTGGTACAATTAATGGACTAATCAATCCGCTAACTATAGTTTTAAACAAGTGGCTAGACGTTTTGGAAAATATTAAGAGCATTGGTTTGAATATAACCTTTGATGGCTTGCCTCTATATAAAAATTCGAAATATGAGTTCTGGCCGATTTTCCGTAATGTTTTTGAAATACCCACCTATTTATGGTGTTTATTATGGTGTCGGAAAACCGAAGAATCTTGATCTTTATCTAGAAGATGGTGCCGATTCTGTTGGCACAAAATTCTCTAAACTAAATTAAAAATCACCAAAATTTAGTTTAATCCTGTCAAACGACGATTTCCCATTCTGAAATTGACTAAAGTGACACAACTTAACTATATTTTAGTTTGACAGCACTAATATTGCACTGAATTATTAATTTAGTGAAGATGGTAATTTTGCTATTCTGAGTTTGCCGTTTTTCACCAAAAATGTTGACTATATTAATTTTTCTAACTAAATCTGACTATTTTTAATCGGGATTAAAAAAGTGTGGAATAAAACTAGTGGTCATGAACTAAAATTCACACCAACACTTCGACTTCAGGTGCAAAAACAGTATTGGATCTTTTTTTTTCTTTTCGTTTGCTTATATCTCGAAAATGGTGTGTCCTATCGCAAAAATGATGATAAATTCGACCCCCTTTATGAAACCCCTATGCTCCATAATCTCAACATGTAGGTAATATTTTTTTTATTTTCCATCCACTAAGTGAAAAATTCCATAAAAAACGTCGAGGCTGCCCTCCTGCGCACGCTTCATTCAGCTCTTAAAAAAATCATTGCGTAGGGCACACAAGTACCACGTTGTGAAACCAAAAGAAAAAAAATACCACCTGCAGGCTTGGCACGACAACCGTAGAGAAGCGTTTTGTCGACGGAAGACAAGACAAAAATGACGTTTCCGTGTAGACAGTTGTCAGTTTTTCACCGAGAAATGTAGACAAGCGATTTCTATTCTACAGTAAAGTAGAAATAGAAACCGTCATGCTACTAAGCCTGCAGGATCCGCGATTGTCAAATTCGATTTTAGTTGTGTCAAAATTATTTTTAAGTTTAGAGATTTTTTTTTGCAGAATAGCTTTAAGATTCTCATAGCCAAAAGTAAGGAATTTTAGTGATAGTTTAGTTAGTTTAGTTCGGTGTACAAGAGAATCGGCACCATTGTAGTTGAAATGAAACAGTTATTGAATGACGGAATCCTTCTATCAACAAGCGAGATTATAAAAGTCAAGATTAGATGTTTTACTTGCGATTCACCCGCAAGGGCTTTTATAACAGGTATGTGCATTTTCAAGCCCTCAGCGCCACGTTTTTATGAGAAGATAAATTTTAATATTGTGTGGCCGTTACAAAACAATAAAGCCGTGTCAGTGGCGCTCAAAAGTTTTATTAATTTATAGCTGTTGGCTAAGGAATGGTCAGTAAAAATAAAAGTAATGGTATACATTTACTGCGTTTTATTTTATTAATCACATACTCTTGATTTGGCTTTGGTAATTCTATAAGTTAAACCATTCGTTGGTTTTATTTCTTCATCATCTGGGTAATCTGACGTGTCACTATGGTTCAACATGCCACTTAGTTCTTTTTCTGCATTGTTATATGTTGCAATGGCTGACCGTTTCACTATGCATTGAATTTTTTTCCAATCTGTATGATGCTTTGAATATTCTAGTTTCATCAATTTCGAAGTGACGTTTTTAATATATCATCTCAACCATCCATCCTTTTTCTCAAGCACTTGGTATGACAGATAATTTTCCTTCCCCTCTTTCTATTGTCTTCAGTTTTTGAACGGCATTTCTATTTTCTGAAAACAAGAACAATTATTTAGCAATAACATTAGCATCTTTACCTACTACGTCAGAAGTAAGAGATCATTAAGTATGCGGATTTAGTATTTGTGCCAATAAGTAAAACGCTGTATAGTATTAAAATATTTACACCTATTACAGGTACTATCACAAAAATATGTACACTATTATTAATTGATAAATTATAAAACAAACTAAGTTATTCACTTCGTTCGCATAATTGAATTGCAGAAGTGTGTAAGTGTGCAAGAGTGCGTACGACTCGCAATTTACAAGACAAAAAAAAATCGTAAACAAAATAGAAACAATAATAATACGTGCGGTGCGTAGCGCGTGACGGGTAACAAATTCACAATATATAAAGATAATATGGTAAAGATTTGGCAAAAACTGGCTAACACAAGTTTGAATAACTCCTTTCAATAAAATATATATATATATATATCAATATGATTGGTTAAATTTAGATGGCGCTAACAAATCTTTCGTGACAAAGCAAATTCGCGAATAAGCGACAGTCCAAATTCGCTTCATCTCTTTCACACGGCCGGGAGAGCGTAAAGTTAAACCTAGCTAAATATTCACTTAGCTAGGTTAAATGAAGTTATAGTTTTTTTTTATCTTACTTTATAACATACATTTCTAAGCAACATGGCAAGTAATGGCTCTCTGATTTGACATAACAGGCAAGAATAAGTAGGATCACAAAATCAAGTGAAGTACCTAAGCTACTTGAGTACGAAATGCCCGAAATAGTTTTCTATCAATATTAGAGATCCCTAAGACGCTGTTGTATACTCTCACTTTGCTGCTTTCACCAGTCGTTAGAATAACTGAAAACCATTGTACAGCTAGCGTAAAGTTCTCAGCTGATTAATAGAATTAAATATGACCATTGCACAGAAAAGAGAGTTTCAAGAGAATTTAGTTAGAATGATTACCTACTGGATAACAAATTAACGCCATTTTAATTTAAACAAGCCGATTATATATGAAAAAAATTACTGATATCTGTAAAATTTTCATGATATTTCAAAGCTATTAAAGTAAAAATACATTATTTTTTAGCTACAAATAGATATGAATGCTCATAAAATGTAATTTTTTTGTAAAAATCCATGAATAATTCGTACACCGTATTTATTTTGTATAATATTTTTAGTAAAACCATATTATTTCTGTGGCGCGTGTAATATTTGATAATAACACCTATATATATTAACAGTAAACTGGCACCCGCAGTACAATTTAGCGATAGAGATACAAATAAACGTGAAAAATGACTTACCTTAAATTGGAAATTATATATTTGCCCACAGATTAGAGTTTGACATAACACTTGCACTGCACAAATAGTCTTTTGTTGCTATTTCTTTGTAGATTTATTAATCGCCGTAAGGAAACCATACACCATCTAGTGGCTGTCTAAGAGAATTAAAGGAGCTGGATAGTGGCCTATTGACAGCTGTCTAAGCTATTGTGCAGCCCATGTACATCTCTTACAATGCTCTGGAATGCTTTTAACAAGCTACTATAATTCTCAGCGCTGGTTAATTTGGGGCCAAATGTAGAATTATAGGAGCTGTGTAGCGGGATAGACAGCCCTTGTACAAACAGCATAACAGCGTCGAGTTTTCAAAAATTCTGTTGTCCAGTGGCTATACAGCTATTTGTGCTGCTTGGGCAGTAATCAGAGGCGGACTAGCAGTCTCAGCCATCCTAGTCCGTTTAGTAGTAGCCGCCCGAGCGCCCCTTTCCTGATTTTGCAGTGTTAACCCCGCAGTTACCAAAGATTGTCAGGAGAGTGCATCTTCTTCAGTTCAGCTCCACGAAGCGAACTCGAAAATATGCATTGCACTTTACTTCGGTTATGTTAGTTTTCGTTTGTTTTCTACATGTTGTTTGTATTCCTATATTACAAGCAAGGAGTAAGGGAGGCTGGGGTTCAAAGTGTCGAATTGTAACAACAACTTGTAAAAAACTAAAAAAAAAAACTACTTCCGAAAAAACACCAACGTGAAAAGTCGGTTGTTTTTTTTGACAACAGTTTTATTTTTCACTTTTTGTTACCTACCCCACACCAATTAGAAATTTCATCATCTTAGGTGGAGGCGCGTGGGGCTAATTTAGTGGACTGTATTTTGCAATGCGGAACAATACGATTGACAAACGCTTGGCGACAGGTATTCGAGCTGACGCCATGCGCCCGCGTTGCGGTTCAATCGGAAGTGATCTTCACGACAAAAACATGGCGGAGCGAATCTTCTCATTCACGAAGCATGCACGTGGAAGGGAGGGTACAGGAAAGCGGATGTCAAACACATTTTGCATGTTGGCGCAACCACTAGGGGCAGGTATTCAATTCAATGCATATTTATGCGATAGCAGCAATTGCGGTTGACTTGCTGTCATTTTTTGAAGAGTTCCGTTGTCTGTCTCCGAAACTCATCATCAGATCTGTATGAAATTTAAATGGGACCTTTTCGGAATAAACCTGTTTTGAAAAAAAAAACAACGAATTTTGCAAACCCGTCTAGATACAGGGTGGAAACTTTCAGCGGGGCAGTAAGGGGAAGTACCTTATCCGTTACAGGTACGCGAAAATGGTCTTAAGAGACTATCCATAACTTTGTATGGAATTTTGATCCCCATTCACAGATTTTCAAAAAAAATTACAGTTAGCAAGAAAATAGCCATTTTACACAAAAACATTTTTTGATGCCAATCGACCCTAGCTGTTTCTAATACTGATAAAAACTTTTCACGTACATTTTGTATGAAAATTTTACTTAAATAATTTTTAATTTTAACTTTTTTTTTTTAATTGTATTATGACGGAGTTATGCCCAAACATACTTACCTACTTACATAAAAAAACATACCGAATTGATAATCTCCTCCTTTTTGAAGTCGGTTATAAACGGTAAACAAGGTTCCATCCTTAAGTCCACAACTAGAATACTGCCTGCCTGGCTGTAGAGGAAGAAATAAATGGTCACATTTTTATTAAAACGTGGGTAATATCTTCTTGACCAGAAACATTATTTTGCAAAAAGACCCCGTAATAGGGGTAATGTTGTTCCATTGTTGAGGTAAGATATTCCGGTGGTAATTTTGATAATTAGTTTAGCATTAACTGAAAATGGATTTAGATATAATCTAGTGTCTAATATTCATG
This sequence comes from Antitype chi, assembly GCA_947359405.1. NCBI lineage: Eukaryota > Metazoa > Arthropoda > Insecta > Lepidoptera > Noctuidae > Antitype > Antitype chi. The sequence continues at coordinate 11,805,310 of OX375816.1, forward strand.
TCTGATTTATTAAAATAAAGAACTGCATATACTTACTGCTTATGCTTGCTGTTTGTATTACTGTTTCAAACAAGTGGCCTTTATCTCGATCTCGAGCTACCATCCATACCGTTTCAAGCTTTCTACCATCTTTGATGGACAGCATCAGCTACCCGCTGCCGCAGTTCAACTGAGTTCTTGCCCCGTTCGGTTATAGCATTATTATATAGCAATAAAATATCAGTCATATACTTTAACGCTCATTTAATTTTTTCATGCGAGCAGTTTAAATTTCTCTCGGTAGGTACTCCCAGGTCTACTCCCTAAGCATAAAGTCCATAGTTTCCGCCGAAATTACAGGCGTTTTTCACTCCGTATCATTTTCGGACATAAGATTAGTGACTGATCTTTGATTGACAACACGATTTGACAGTTGTCCCTATTCCCGATGTGTATTTACCCGTGCGAAAAAAAGAATTTGGTACTTGTTTTGACTGATCAGATACTTTCGGACAGGCCCGTATCTTTGATGTTGGACTTAGAGAGTAGGCCCTTAAGCTAGGGACTCGCATTAAAAAGGCTCAGGGTTCAAAAGTATGCAAATGCATGAATTGTCTTCGTCCAGGTTATGATATTCGCAAAAGCTTAGGTTAAATATTTTTGATTATTACGTATGCATATTAATAACTAATCAGTAGCTTTAGATCGGTTTTGGGAGTAAGACTCCTTGTCGTCAATACAATCATGAACACTCTGGTGAAGAGATCCTGCGAACCACACTATAGGTATATACCACACTTCGCAAGTACTTCTGATAGGAAATTTGTGGTAAGTAGGTAGGCGAATTGTGCTTTAGATGTATTTTTTTTTGGAGGCAAATGTTTGATTATTCAAAGGTCATAAAAAAATTATGGGACCCAAATGGGAAATAAATGGGTAGTTGGAAAATGTTTATTTACGAAGCACACAAAACTATCTTGACGCTAAAGAAAATTACAGCATTAAAATAACAAAAAAAAACAATCATGTCCAAGTAGATAAGTTGACACGTAGTGTGTGTTTGACCTAATTGTCAGTACACAAACAAATTCTCATTTGAACAGCTTACTTCTTGCTGCACGCCAACACATAGAGTGTGGCATCATCGCTTACATAATTTGCTAAATAATTCGTTGCATTAAAGGCATGCAGAGCATCGGAGTAATCATCATTGACACGAGCGTCTTGAGTAATTTCTTCCGCAGGTTCAACGTAATTCTGAATGAATGCACGCTTCACTTGCTGTCGAGCTCTAACGCTCTTGCGATTATCCTTCTCTTTTTTGTTTTGGACTTGGGCTTTAACATCGTCCATAAAATGATTGCCTGTCAGAACCTGTAAGCCAGTGAGTTAATTTCCTCTTTGTGTTTCTTGCATGTCCCACAGTGAATTAATAAATAATCTAGTATTAAATAATGTAATAAATAAACCTATTGAGATAAGTAGGTACTTACCTACTATATAAAACGCAATATAACTTGCGTATTAGAACCTACTGAACGAGATAAATATTTGTAATTTGCACTTCGTTCATACAAAGATTACCTATTTACTTGTATAACTTTTTATTTTTCACCATTACCTACGTTCGTAAAATCTTTTTTTTTACTTTTCTTTTAAATGTAGATAACATTAACCTATGTCTTTAGATTACGTTTTCGACAATCCAGTTACTATACTGAGAAACGCGGGCACTGACTCCAGGGTAGTTCGCATCGGCGCATTCGAAGCCCCAGGAAGTTACACCGATGACGATGTTTCCGGTTTGAGCGAGGGGACCACCAGAGTCTCCGGCACAGGCATCTTTACCGCCCTGGTTTAAAATACCGGCGCACAGCATGCCACTGGTGATGTCGGGCCAGTTCTGGTAGCCGGGTTGGGTCTTCAGGTGCGCATAACGCTGAGCGCACAGCTGTTGATTGATGACGTTGACGTCGACGTGCATGAGCTCCTCGGGAGCTGGGCCCTGGTACTGAAAATAAAATGTAATTAAAATAGATTTGTTAATGTACCTATGTAGTTAAATTTCAGTGGTCAACTGGCTATAATCTCTTAATAAAATCCCCATTAATCCCTACTATCCCTACTAATATACTAACTAATATTATAAATGCGAAAGTAACTCTGTGTGTCTGTCTGTCTGTTGCGCTTTTACGCATGAACCGCTTAACCGATCGTCATGAATTTTGGCAGAGATATAGCCTTGGACATGCACGCGGGTGGACCCGCAGGCAAAAGCTAGTTTGTAATAAGGGTGGCATATAAATACAAAATTTTATAAGAACCCAGAGTCTGCCCCATCCGATGTATGTGAGAGTGGTGCCGTCAGGTACGTTGTAGTTGGCACTAGCGATGCTAGCAGTCTGCACGGTGCTGGAGAACACGGCCGGGTTGTTGAGGCGGACAACCGCCACGTCGTTGTTAACGGTGACGTGCACGTACTGAGGGTGCAAAATAATCCGCCGGATAGTGTGCACGGTGCCGCCTCTGTGTGCCATCGTGCTGCCGAGAACTACACGCCATTGCCAAAGTTGGTCGCCACTGCAAACCATAATTAGAAAATAAGTACACAATCCAAATACAAGGTGTAAAAAGTCCATCACATAGCCATTTTTCTACGCAATCTTTCTATATCAAACAAATTATTATTAAGTACATTGAGCAATAATGATTGATAGGAAATTTCTTCAATTGTTACTGTTGGTGAGAAAAAAAAACACGCATAACATTGCGCTTATGGGTGCATGCAACGGTACAAGAGTCGTGATGGTGGCGAAAGTTGAATTATAATACAAGTTGGAGTTTAACCTTCAATATCTTCGTAACCAGAAAGTTCCCCTGTTCCCAGGTACAGTACAAAAATACCACATTGTCGGGAGTACAAGTGAGTCTCGGCTTCGTTAAGCGTCGTTTTACACCCGTTATAGTATTTGTTAATATTATGTTGGGCGTTTCTTTACTTACTGGAAGCAGTGTGCAGCGGAAAGCACCGCGGTGGAGGTGATCAGAGATCCGCCACAAGCTTGGGACCATAAGATGCCAAGCTGCGTGTACTGCAGGTTCGACATGTATGGGTAGGTCTCGATGTTGGTAGCCGAGCCACCGACGATGCGGGAAGCATTCCTAGGAACCGCTATAAAAATATCGAAAAAGGTTTTTATCTAAAAAGTTCTCCGTAAGTAGTACACTTTATTGAAATCGTTCACAGCATCGTCGAAAGTTATCAATGCTATTTGTGGTACTCGGCTGACAGGAAAATTTCCTTAGTCACAAATATAATTTACATACAAAAAACATTTAAATATTTACAGTCGATAAAATGTCTATTCAAATTAAAATCCCTCTCACAGAGAGGACTGAGAGGAGACCTGCGTCACAGCATTAGGACGTTATAAATCAATAACTTTATTTGCAGACCATAAAAATTGTAATTGAGTAGGTACATATTAGGTACCTACTTATATGCATTCCTTTTAACTAATCACTAGAAAGCAATTAATGGCTGGTAAGTATTAAATAAATAATTACAAAGTTACGAATATAACTTTCATTAGCAAAATGGAAAGGTATAAACTCCAGTTTTAAAATGTTACACGGCTACAACATTGAATTCTTTTCAAAAAAATCTACAGAATACTTCAAAAAGAGTTTACTGTTTCGACTTGGATTCGAACCATCGTGCATGCAACGGCAGTTTGACGAACTAGCTAGCGAGCGCATAAGAATTGCGATGAAATTTTTATCAACTATCGTCCGAGTCCCTCTCAGTTTATTTACATATATTAGTCTATGCGAGTCACTTCATCTTTTGGTCTCAGTCTAATCGATAGACTATGTTATTTGAGGGTATACATTAATTTAACTTAGTTACGTTTTCTTTATAAAATTAATCTCTACCCTCAAGTTATAATTACAACCTTTCATTTATACGATTATAAGCAGAGACGCCTTAAGAGATCACGTGACATTTCGTTAATTTATCGCACCTTTAGAAGTATAGAGACCTAATGCAAAATTAGCCGCAAGCAAAATTATTTAGAATTCATTTAGAATTATTAGAGTAATAGAGACCTATTTTGGTTGCGGCTAATTTCGCATTAGGTCTCTATACTTCTAAAGGTGCGTTATGTTCTAGCGCTTCCTATTACTCGTAAGTATATCGTTTGCGTTAAAAGGATGTTACTTGTCTAGGGAACCGTTTGTGTCAGTTGGCAAAATATCTATAATAAGTTATCTCTAAATTGTCAAATAAAATTGTAAAATCTTTGTAGTAAAATAACATCTAAGTTTTGTTTATTAATAGCAATGATAAATATTATGAAAATATTATAAAAGTTATTAATAAAAAAAAAAACTTTATAAATATGTATTACTAAAACAAAATAGAAAAATACTGAAAAAAATGCGTGACAAAAAGCGTATTTCGTGCCCAGGATTTAACCCTCCAAACTTATGGATGGTAAGCGGTCTCGTAACCTCCGGTCTAATTAGTCGTTGAATGGCTTTTCGTAAATGTTAACCTTATTCACTAAAACATTTTTTTTAAAGCCTTATATTTCTTACTAAAAAAATTACAAAAACTAAAATAAATAACTATGAAACTTACTTTCCAAATAAACTACATTTTCTTAAATTCTATTACGTTAAATTGATTTTAAACTTTCTGCGCAAATAAGAACCTTTCATTTAATTGAACCTCCTCCAGAGATGTCCTACTTCAACTAAAACAATACAGTAATTATAATAAAATGTTTTTGCAAAATACAAAAAGTAACTTGAGCCTAAAACGGATTTGAACGCACGCACATGTCTTTTGGACGTATGCCATATTTGGCACCCGCTTTAACGGCACCTGTGCTAATAGCACCTGAGGTATTCCACATACGGCACCTATCAATATTTTTCGCAGGTGTCATTAGTGGAATTGTTTATTATTTAAAATTTTATTCCACATAAATGGCCCTTACGGATCAGTAGGTACTAGTGCTGGGACGTATAATTTTTATGAGACATTAAAATAAATGGAGGGGTAACCACTTAATGTAGCTGTGTGTACAAGCCTAAAAACCAATTTAAATATTATGTCTTACCAAGGGCAGAGCCCAAAACGGCTAAGAGAATAATGACGCGCATTGTTCAAGTTCAAGACTACCGAGTACTAAGCTAGATGGACGTTGTATGATAGCTTATATTTTTTTATAAATAAGTTTCTGATATCTTTATCAAGCCTAAATTATTATCTTTAGTTCGAAGATACCTAATCACAATTTTATTGCTCATGTAATCGTAAGTATCTAGTTAATTACATATTTCCGCCTCCTATACAATTTTATCGAAGTTTTTAAGAGGTCGTATACGATTTGCCGATTTCGCTGATTTACTTGGTTTTACAGACTTTTAAAATACTGTACTTCCATAAGTTTTAATGCACTACATGAAAGATTGTATCAGTTAGGTATTATCCTAATGAATGAGCTACTTATTTTTTTATCGAATATTATAATGCGAGATTTAGGTTGTTTTATAAGATAATAGAGGTGGGCAAAGTGTATCATTTTTGCGATTGGAACATTTGCATCTCGATCACTGAAATGATCCGAAACACTGATATGTTTCATTTGGCTCATTTGGATCATCGGCTCAAAGGATATAAAATACAGAATGTTACGTATTACATTACGTTGCGGCCGCGGGCGCGATTTCACTAAAATGGTTCCAAAATGGACTTCTCTTGCTTATTGGAGGCATTTTAATAATAGAATAAGAAAATAAATATCTTAGGGTAAGTATGTTAGTACCTAGGTATACCTTAGAAAGTCATTTACTACGAAGTACGAACACGTAGAATTATTATTTACACCCACATTAATCACAGAAAGAAAGTCTCACAAATACTTAAAATTAGCTATACTATCACTAAGATAATACTAGCACTGAGAGTCGGAGACAAGTTACTAATCTAGTAAACTAAACCATTTACGTGATTCAATGTCTATTTACACAAAATTCTCACGTAAAGTCTCTGAACTATAACTTTATGAATAAAAAGGAAGAAAGTAAGTCACGATAATCACTACGCAAAGAAATCGAAAACAGAACTATAATATTTTCGAAAATTAGTGCGAACGAACATAAACAAACAATCTGCCGCGTTTAGTGCAAACATTATATGCAAAAAACGACCGTATAGTATTTGATACGTAAGCGCCTTAGTGGTCATTTTTACGTGCATAAATAACGACAACGAAAATCTGTGAGAGTTGAGTGAGCACATCTCATTTGGTATCTCTTTCTGACTTGTATAAATTGTAATTGTGTCGCCCGCTCACTCGCGACTCGTGTCTCAGTGGCTCAGTGGCTCAGTGTTTCAGTAACTCAGTGGCTCAGTCTCCCTCTCTCGCTCGCTCACTGCTCCGTCGCCTCGCGAGCGACGCGTCAAAGAAATGATTCAGATCCAAATGATGCGTTTGAAACGTTGTTACTGAACCAATCTTTTGTATCACTTCAGTGATCCGGATCAGTGAGTCGGTTCCGTAACGAGTTACACACCTCTATAAGATAATACACTATAGTTTTTTTTCAGGGAATCAATTGTTTTTGAACTGAAGTATAATATTTCTGATATCTAAATTTTGTGAACAAGAGTTCTAAGTAGCCGAAATCAAAAGCATTTCTTTGCCCATTTTCTCAAAAATTTTACAAAGTTAAATATTTTTTAAATATGAAAGTGCTAAAAGGTGATTCATACATTGTATAAATGATTTTCACAACAATGCATTGTAATTTTTTCATACCGTATAGATGTCCAAACAATTTATACATTATGTGTTATTTTAGACCTCTTACAGCAAAATTTACAAAATAGACAAAATTACATAATAAAAATAAAAAGTAGCTCATTCATTAGATCAACATTGAAATAATCTTTCATGTGAAATATCTACTGTATTTCTATAAGTTCTAATGCACACATTAAAACTTATAAATATACCTACAGTATTTTAACTGTAAAACCACGTCCGTAAAATCACGTAAGTCAGCAAAAATTGGAATTTCGTATACGGCCTCTTAACGCCCTGTTATTTTTATCCCATAAACTGTCGATAAGATAACTATTTATAAAAATGTACCTGTCATAAAATTGATGACAAAACGAAGACTCAAATGATTGTTTTTAGATAAGATAATATTTTTATTGAAATGCAAAGAGAAAGCTAAATGTCCCGAACATTTAGATTTGTCATCTGTAGCACTGCATCTGTAGCACCACCTGAGGAGTAATTGCGTAACTTATATCAGTTGGAATCACTTTAATTTTGACAGTTCAACAGCATTCATTACGTTGTTGAGCAGACAAATGTTTCAAACATTAGAAGCAATGGATTAGAAATAATCTTCAAAATGATTCAGATTCTGATTGATAGTGCGTTACGCAATTAGGCTGCTGAATAGTTTTATTTACAGCATGTATCAGAAAGTTATGGTCATATTTAAGGATACAGACTTCAGAGGATGCTGAACAACTTTCTCCGTGGGACCAACATTGTTATCGCGAAAAAAAATATAAGTAACTGGAGAACAGTTGATAACTTTTCTCATACAAAACTTTAATCTATATTCAACTCAAATGTGTGGGACGGCCGATTGGCCCGACTGAAAACGGATTTTATTTTAGGCCGAAAAAGCGGTAACTAAATTCGGCCTGCACCCTAATTGCGTAACTCACGATTAATCATAATCTGTTTCGTTTTGAAATAGTTGGCTAAACCATTGCTTCATATTTCCGAAAAATATGTCTGTTCAACAACATATATAACGCAATGAATATTGTTGAACTGTCAAAATGAAACCGATTATGATTAATCGCGTGTTACGCAAATAGGGTGCTGATTTGTATTTTTATGCCTAAACCGAAAAAGGAAAACGTTAATTTCTTTTGTTTGTCGTTAAGTTTTTCTTTGGTAAAATAAAGTACTTACATAAAAGAAATACAGTGTCAATCTAGGTAGGTACTTATTAATCATTGACAGCACAGTTGGCGCAGTGGTTAAGGGCGCTTACACATTTTTTCTTGAATTTGAGCGTTTGACTCGAGATTTGATGAGTGATTATGGGTTAGATATAGGCCAAAAATAAAAATATGTCCGGGTTACTAAGTCAACTTGCTTGAAAAAAAGAAACAGTCTATTTAAAAGTAAAATAATATTTTTAAACAATTTTTTAATGCAACGCTATGAATCAGTAATATTTCTCGGGACGCGCGGGCTTTAGCTATAAGTCCGTGCCGGTTTGTTCCTTGGCGTCCGAATCATAATGGTTAGAATATCTGAGTAGCTTACTTCACTATACAAGCACGCACGATCAGCTACCACAGGCCGTTAAATTTACCTAAAACTAAGTACTTACTTCAATTTGTAATAGCCCTCTTAAGCGATTGACTGCTGCGCTGCGTGTCGCGGGTTCGATTCCCGCACGGAACAAATATTTGTATGTCCTACAAGTAGTTGTTCCGGGTCTGGCTGTTTGTGTATGTGAGTTTAAATGTTTGTAAACGCACCCACAATACAGGAGAAATTCCTAGTGTGCGGCAACATTTAAAAAAAATATATATAATTAAGTATATTTTAACAGTTTAAAATTTAACTAAACTAATTTATTTTATTCCTTACCCTTAAGTTAGTATTCCTATTCTAGTCACTTAACTTAAGGCGGTTCACCTACTAAAAATCCTTGAGCATTCGCTCCCTCTTTGCCGCACCTCACCTCTACAATACTTCGTAAACTTTACTGGCACCATCTGGCGAACAACTTGTGAATGCACTTAAAAATCACATACATCACAGAATCTTAGAATTCACAGACAAGGCATTCAATAAAATGAAATAAAATAACTTTTATAAGAAAGACACGTTTTTAATGCGGTTAAAAACATTTTGGTCTTGAATTCAGTGAATCAAATATGAATATTCATCATCATCATCATTTCAGCCGAAGGACGTCCACTGCTGGACATAGGCCTCCCCCAAGCTCCCCCAAGCTCCGCCACTTCGACCGGTTCTGTGCTTCCCGCATCCAGCGGACTCCTGCGGCCCTCACAAGGTCATCGGTCCACCTTGTGGGAGGTCTTCCCACTTTACGTCTTCCGGTGCGCGGTCGCCACTCCAGAACTTTTCGACCCCATCGGCCATCTGTTCTGCGTGCAATGTGCCCTGCCCACTGCCACTTAAGTTTGGCAATTCTTCGGGCTATGTCGGTTACCATGGTTCTCCTGCGGATCTCCTCATTCCTGATTCGATCACGCAGGGAAACTCCAAGCATAGCCCTCTCCATTGCCCTTTGGGTGACTTTAAGCCTTCTTATGAGGCCCATTGTGAGCGACCACGTTTCGGTTCCATATGTCAATATGAATATTACTATTAAATAAGTAATTATAATTGAATAAAAATAATATTAATTATCTAATTATTGAATTATTAATTGGTCCAACTTTTCGCCATTCCGAAATCGCCACGTAACGGCTAACAAAAACTGACTTTTAATATGTATACTACTCGTAATATAAAGAGACAAAGAGAGACAGCCAATAATGAGACCAAAATTAAAATCCAAGATGGCGGCTGCGAAAAAAACCCAAACTTTCGTCATGGGTGTCGATTCATGAGAAATTCCTCATTTTTGGCTATAAGAATCTTAAGGCTATTCTGCAAAAAAAATCTTTAAATCCTTACTAATATTATAAACGCGAAAGTTTGTATGTATGGATGTATGGATGTTTGTTACTCTTTCGCGCAAAAACGGCTTATCGGATTTGTATGAAATTTGGCACACAGATAGATTATACCCTAGATTAACACATATAATACTTTTTATCCCAGTAGTAGGTTCCCGCGGGATAATTTCCGACTTCCACGCGGGCGAAGTTTGGGATTTGTTGATGTGCTGGCTACTGTACCTATATGTGTCAAATCAGAGTTTAATATTTATTATACATAGGTACGGAAGTAATCAAAATATCACACTAACAATTAACATTAAACACGAAAAAATTATAAGTACTTAGACTTACCTATAATAAAACACATACTTTGAAATTACTTTTTAAACATATGTTAAATTAGAAACTCTAATTTGATACATAGCTACTTTTTATTTTAAGAAAGAGGAGAGGTGAATATCTATCTATATCGCAATTCGGGTTAGGATAGGAATGATACGTAGCGCGTCGGTTCAAGGAATAGGGTTACGTTCGGAATAAATGTTATAATTTTTTTCAAGTTCCTAACCTAACCCGCGACTGGGTTAGGATTTCGGGTCAGGTTAGGAATAATCCGTATTTAGCGATACTAGTACCTTGAAGGCCGGGTATGGAGATTAGGAGGTATTTTTCTAACTCATCGCTTTTTGGCTCTATAAACATGTCGAGTAAACGTGGACTCGACGAATTCATATAGCATTTATACGATAATTTGATAAAGATATCTCTTGATCGCCATCATGAGTCATATAAAAGCTCTTTGAAAGCAACCGTATTACTAATTTGTCATGAGCCTAGCTTTTATAGCACAATCCAATAGCCGTTTGCGTGGATGTGACGCATGTTTACCCCAACCTTTTCTTATTTTTTTGTGTTCCTGTTCTTTTTAGCGTCATGTTTACCGCAAATAAACGTATTTTCTTTCTTTCTTTCAATCTTTCGACATTTAATTATTATAGCATTCTGTGGAATAAACGCTGTTAATTCAACAAAATAGCATCTCGGTTGCTATAACAGAGCTTAGCGTCATATAATAGCTTACTGTAAGGCTTTCATTCGACTTTAAAGTTGAGAGAATGCTTTATAATGATCTGTTACAGCCCTAAAGCTGCTCTAAACATTATTTTATAACCATCATACAGCGTAATAGTGGTATGAAAGTTCAATAAAATCTTTTAAAGCACTGTAAACGCCATTTTGTCATAACAATAACCGTATTTGCTTAATTTTGAGCAAATGGACTATAATCGGTGGAAAAAAATTTAAGAACTGGAGGTTTCCTATGGAAAGCAAATAAGATGTATTTCACGATTGAAACAATCAACATCTACATTGACTGTAACCACGGATGAAGACCAATCAAGTAATATAAGTGTGGGTTCTGTAGAAAATATTCACGCTTCTACTGATTACGAAATTTGTGAATCCTCTACTAGTAAAGTTTGTTCTCGACTCAAAAATATCTCCGCTGATCAAGATTCTGATTCTGTTGGTAAATCTGATTATAATGATAGTAGCGATAATGACAATGCCAGATCAGAGTTTGAAGACAATGATAGTTCAGAGTGCGAAGTTCTAATTAATTGGATGGTAGGCGGTTTTTCAATTGATTTTTTGCTTGTTTCTTCGACCAGGTACTCGTTTGACTACTTTATCATTTATCTTTAAAATATTCTAAACTTTAAACTTTAACCTTTATATATTTAAACTAATCTGCTTCCTCTTGAAAGAGCACAGAGAGCAATTTTAAAGGTTGCAAACTTCCATCCCTTTTTCTTTCCCACAGATCTGCTATATAAATCCTGCAACGTGCTGACTGTTCGACAACTTTTCATTATGCACTTAGTACTAAAACAGCACACCATGCTTACCTACACTGCTGACAATACTTACAAAAGACGGAATGATATAGTATGCACATCCAATGCAACCTCAAAACATGTTTTTGTAGAAAGATTTTTTACATTCTTGGGCCCATTTCTGTACAATAGGTTAAATAGGAAACTAAGTATCTATAAATTAAATTACTTTAGCTGTAAGAAAATTATACTTAAATATTTACTAACCATCGCTTATGCACAGACAGAAGATCTACTTATTGTCTGCAAATAGAACGACTAACATGCTATTTTATTACTTTTACTTTTATTCCCTAGTTTTAATTTACTTTTACCTTATTTAGATTGTTAATTTATTACATTAAGTATTCATGCACTTCATAGCCTGAAACACAGGTTCAACCTAGTTCAGGCAATAAGCAACTGTGTTCTATTTTAATTTTTAAGATACTTTGTAAATGTGGTCCTTTTTATAAATAAACGATTATTATTATTATTTTTGGGAGTTTTCTTATTCTCAGCTCTGGGCTGGTTTAAGCTACATTTACGGGCCAAAACCAAGTAAATGTAGCGAGTGGTGAACTTTATGTTGAGAGTGTGTTTTCGTCCAACTGCATAAATTTCCTAACGATTCTGCATGTGTTAAGGATGGCTGCTTTCTGCAGATTGATATAGAGGGATTCTTCTAGGTCTATTACTTTCAAGCTACGGAGGAGATGGTTGGGAATAACACCTGTCGTGGAGAGAACTACAGGAACAACATAAACTTTATCTTGTCTCCAAATTCGTGTTACTTCTTCCTTAAGTTCAGCATATTTGCTTATTTTTTCAGTGATTGTTTTTTGTAAGTTATGGGTGTTCGGAACTGCAATGTCTATGAGGTAAGTAGTTTTTCTAATTTTATCCTGAAGGGTTATGTCTGGTCTATTGTAGTGGATGGTCCTATCTGTAAGTATGGCCCGATCGTAATACAGTTTATGTGTGTCGTTTTCTAGGATAGTTTGTGGCGCGTACTTATAATAGGGAGTGTTAGTATTTTTTATGAGATTATGTTTGAGAGCTAGTTTTTGGTGAATAATGTTTGCAACCTGGTTGTGTCTGTGAGTGTAGTCTGTCTGTGTGAGGGTTGTGCATGCTCCGGTTATGTGTTGGATGGTTTCTGATTGAATGTGGCATCTGCGGCATTTATCGTTAGTGATGGTAGGGTCTTTAATGATAAATTTCCTGTGGTTTTTGGTATTGATGATTTGATCCTGTATAGCCATGATGAAGCCTTCTGTTTCAGGGAACAGGTTTCCTATTTTAAGCCACTTATTAGACGCTACTATATTTATATGGGATTGTTCTAAATCGTGAGGGTGTCTACCGTGAAGGACTTTCTTTTTCCAGTTTTCAATTTTTTGGTTCTGTGGGTCAGGGTTATTTGAGACTTGTATATTTGGTTCCTTTAAGTTAAGTGGGGTGTAGTTAGAATCATTTAGAGAAACAGCTTTGTGTATATTACTAGAGTGAGATTTTGAATTGAAGAATGTTTTAAGACCAGTGATCTGTTTCTTCCAAAGGTGATGGATGTCGATTAGGCCTCTCCCTCCATTCTGTCTTTTGATGGTAAGTCGTTCAATTGCAGATTTAGGGTGCAGATTGTTGTGTTTTGTGAGTATTGTGCGCGTGGTTCTCTCTAACTTTTCGATGTCGGTTTTTGACCATTTTATGACTCCGAATGAGTAGGTCAATATTGGTATAGCAAAAGTATTTAAGGCTTTAATAAGATGTTTTCCTGATAGTTGTGTTTTGCAAACTACGTTAATTCTCCTTCGATATTCTGTGTTTAGTGTCTGTTTAATTGCTGTGTGGTCGAGTCCCTTAAGTTGCTTGTATCCTAAATATTTGTATAGGTGTGTTGGTTCCATTGCGTCAATGGTGTCGGTGTCGTTAACTGTATAGCTGCCAGGTTTGATTTTACCTCTTATGATATGTAATGTCTTGCACTTGTCTAACCCAAATTTCATATTTATATCTTGGCTAAATTCTGTCGTGACTTCTATAAGCTTTTTCATTTCTTTTTCGGTTTTTGCATATAACTTAATGTCATCCATATAGATGAGGTGTGAGATAACTGTTTCTTCAGTAGTATGTTTAAGGTTGTATCCGGCCTGACACCGGTGCAACAAGTGAGACAAAGGGTTAAGGGCGAGACAAAACCACAGAGGGCTCAGGGAATCTCCCTGATAGATACCCTTCCTAATAGATATCTGTCGTGTTATAAGAGAAGAATTGCGGTTATTAAGCTGTAGTGTAGTTTTCCAATGTGGCATTATGTTACGTAGAAAATCTATTATTTTTGAATTAATTTTGTAAATCTCTAAGATTTGAATCAACCAGGAGTGTGGTATACTATCGAAAGCTTTTTGGTAATCTATATAGGTACAATGAAGATTTCTATTTTTTGTGGTGGCATGTTTATGAATAGTGGAGTCTATAATTAACTGTTCTTTGCATCCCATGTGGCCCCGCCTGCAACCCTTCTGTTCCTCAGCTATTATATTGTGATGTTCAATGTGTGAGTTGATTTTTGTTGTGATTGCTGATGTTAATATTTTGTAAATAGTAGGTAGGCATGTGATTGGTCTGTATTGGGAAGGTTGTGTTGTATATGTAGTTTTAGGTAGCATGTATGTTATTCCCGTTGCAATGAAATCGGGTACGTTCTGTTGTCCTAAAATAATTTCCGTCAAGTTCTTTGCCATAGACTTGTGGAGGATCGTTAGTTTTTTGTACCAAAAATTTTGTATTTTGTCTATACCCGGTGACTTCCAGTTATGTAATCTGGCTGTTATATTTGTAATATCAGACTCTGTTATCTCTTTAAATTCCATTTCATCTATTGCTCTCCATTTTGTTTCTTCTTCTGTGATCCAAGTTGCTTTATCATTGTGTTGTACTTGTTCTTCCCATATGCTAGACCAGAATGTTTCTAGGTGTTCTTTTGATGGTGCGTCTATGTTGTTTTCTATTGTAGTATCTGTGTGTGTTTTCTGTATGTTTCTGTAAAATACTTTTTCATTCATAGCAAATGTTGCATTATCATTTTTGCGCTGTTGTGCCTTCACATATCTCCTAAGCCTATGAACTTTAAGTGCTAGTTTCTGCTTTAATGTGTCCAGAAACTCCTCGGGTCTTCTATTATTAGTTTCGTGTCTAGTGTGATTAGAATAGTTATTAAATATTGTTGCAACTCTCTTAACTACTTTTTGCGATCTGATGCCATTGATATAATGTGTCAGTCTACCACAATCTGCTCTTAACTTTTCAATATCTTTTTCTAGTCTCTGTTGCCACGCTGGTTTGATAGTGTGGCTTCTTCTTGTGGTTTCTATATGGTCTGTGATTTTAAAGTTTAGTTCTTCAGATATAACTACCGCTGTGCAATATATAAGTAAATGTATGTCTATAAGTTGTGTGTCATCAGATATAAATTGTATAAGGATATTTTCATTAAATAAATTAACTAAACGAAATAGGTTAGGGGTGTATTTAAGTTTAGGTAGTTTTGGTCTTACTGTTGGATCCATTCCGGAGTATTGCGTTATTGTTGTTCTAAACTTATCAAGTATTTCTTGTATGTATGTATCTGTGATAAGATTTTGATCTGTGACAACTAAAGTCTCAATATCATTTTCGAGCGTTAGGGTTAAAGATTCGGTTTGTGTGGATGTGTGTGCTGTTTGCGTGTAACCTTGCGATTGGTTATATGGTTGAGATTGATAATTAGGTTGTAATTGAGTGAGTGATTGTGGTTGTTCGTGTAGGGTATTTTCGTTTGTGTTTTGGGTTACTGTGATAGTGCCAATGTCTGCATAGTTTTCTGATTCTTGTAGTAATTGTGTGCGTACTTCTTCTTTTAACTGATCTATTACTTCTTGCGACAACAGTTTATTTCTAACTATAGCTCTTCGTTGATCTGAAATCCGTTGTTCCGAAACAGAAATCTCAGGATATTGACGCGAAAAAAGTTCATGCAGTTGGTGTCTGTAGGTGGTCATGTCGGTCTCTAATTTAGTGATGTATAGATAAGTTCGCATGATGAATAGGTTTACTTCTTTGCTCCATCTCATGCGAACTCTTGATTTTCCAGCCTTGGTGGACGCGGGTAAAAAGGTAGATACCTCCCGCGCAACATTCAAGGCCGGAGTGGGTGAAACTGTATTAAAACTAGTTATGGGGTGTATCGGGGAAGATGGTATTGACGGTGATGATGTTCTTGAGGGAGTGTACGATACTGTACTTGGACTATAAGGCTCTACAGGGGTGTCTGTCCTGTTTGTCAGTCTATCACCATCGTCAATGGTTTCGGCTGTAGCATCTTTGTCGGTGGGAGTCCGCCTGTTCAACTCCTCACCGCTGACGGTTCGCATGCTGTGACACTCAGCGTCAGCTCCAAGTGCGCCCCGGCGATCGCCCCCGGGCAGCGGTCCTATACGTTTTCTTTTCGAACGAGTCTCCATTTTTAAGTGGGTTTCCAGAGCCACGTTAGCCACGTCAGTAATTTCTCATTCGTGTGTCCGCCCCCCACGTGATTAGATGGTCAATCAGGACGTGTGGTTGTTTTTATTATTATTTTTGTAGTGTTTTTTCTTCTCAGCTCTTTGGCTGGTTTTTGCAACATTTACGGACCGAAGCCAAGTAAATGCAGCGTGTGGTGTGTTATTTTTAAGATGTGTTGTGATGAGGCCCTATTTCGTTTTCATCTATTTGCATGAACTTTCGGACAATGCGACATGTATTTAAAATTGCAGCTTTTTGTAAGGTGATATAGAGGGTTTCTTTTAGGTTAAGTAATTTAAGGCTATGAAGAAGGTGATTTGGGATGACGCCTGTTGTGGAGAGGACTATAGGGACCACGTAAACTTTTTGTTGGCGCCATATTCTAGTTACTTCCTCTTTGAGTTCGGCGTATTTACTAATTTTTTCAGATATTGTCTTCTGAATGTTATGTGTGTTAGGAATATTATTATTATTATTATTTCGTAAAGGTCACAATGTATTTTGTTAACAATAAAATGTATCTAATGAAATCACTTTACATTCCTTTGGAGTATTAATGACAGTATTTGTTCTAATAATAATAAAAGTAAAAAATAGAGAGAATAATGATTTAAAATTTTGCGCTAAGGAACCCAAAAACTAACTGCAATGGCGCTCCTAGAAGTCGTAAAATGGAAACCTCATTTCTATTTCTCGCCTAAAAGCAGAGTGAATGCCTTGTGATGATACGTGAGTTGCTATTAATGGCGAATTGATTTTAACTATTAAATGAATATTATTTGTGATTCATTATTTACTGAGAAATCTGGTGGCCCATGAAAATATTAACTAAAATGTAAGGGAATATAGACGAAAAAAAAATTCCACATATGAAAGTAAGACTTAAGAGGTAACTTTAATAGTTCACGAATTGTCACTATGGCTCTAAAATTGTATGGCAAAATACTTAAATTAATTTTAATTTATTGTCACAAACACAACAGCAACGCGCAATCGTTTTAAGATAAATGAAAAGTGCTGCTTAGTTGCATTCATACGACCAAAGAGTTGAGTGATTGCAACCGCATTGTTATAATAATATAAAAGTCGAATGAAAGAGGTGGTATAAAATCTGATGAGTGGAATAATGGCATACCTACTGATGTCTATTATAGTACTAGGAAACATTCGAGTTGCGATTACTCTATATTCTTTCGACTATTTGGCTATTCAGACGATAATCTTACGATATTTACAACTTAAAGCGGAGAGAACTGCACCCAAATCGCGTTGAGATTACGTGCACAGATCATTCACTCGACAATTGGAGGATCCGTCTCACCACCAATAGCTGAGATAAAAACGTGCTGCTGACTTTTATAAGAAATTTTTTTGCTACTTGGGGATCGTTGTAGTTTTTTTACAGTAATTTTTTTTCTTTCTTTGTTAGGTAGGTACCTATATTTTCGAATTTTCCATCATGGGTGTCATTTTCAGGGTCTTTTTTGGGGCTGCTAAAGCCGATGGTGGGCGCAAAATTAACATCGAAGATGGCGGCCAAGACATTTTTCGAATTTGTGTGTCGTTTTCAGGGTATTGGGGTGTTCTGAAGAAAATTCGAAAATATGGGTACCTACCTAACAAAGAAAGAAAAAAAATGTGCTGTAAAAAAACTACGACGATCACTATTGACGTCTAATTGGTTTGTTTATTTTCAGTCTGCTACACTCCTGCCCAACCCTTTGATACCTATAATACAGGCATGATGTTATGAAGAAATTTAATTTTCCGCAACTTTTTCGCGCAACTGTCCGTTCGCGCAAGTGGATTCGCGCAAGTGTCTTTCGCGCAAGTGGATTCGTGCAAGTGTACTTCGCGCAACCGTCGTTCGCGAAAGTGTCCCAGATTCGGTCATGGCCATCCCACTAATCCGGGAATACCGCAATATCTCGGGTGAGATGGCGGGCTTCCTCGTCGGATTGCCTTCACGGGATCTGGAGGCAAAGGTCAGCACGCACATATGGGAGTGGCGCGTTGAGTCAAAATGCTGGGGCGTAACTTCGCTGCCGCAAGAAATCGCGGCACAGCGGACAGAGCTCCGGCGGGATCTCATGGCGACTTGGAGAGTGCGATCGTCGCAACCCAGTGCTGGGCATGCCACGATTGCGGCGGTAAATCCTCTCATTGAGGATTGAGATGCACCACAGCGTCCTTACCTTCCGCCTGACGCAGGTCCTCACTGGACACGGTTGTTTCGGGAGATTCCTGTTTCGCATAAGGCGGGAGGAAACACCCGGGTGTTTCTACTGCGAAGATCGCCCGGAAGACACGGTGGAGCATACGGTGGAGCATCGCCGTGTCCTCGTGGAGGAGATCGCCACCGCCGCCGCCGATCGCCTGCAGCCATAGTACGGAAGCGAGAGTTCATGGGTAGCCGTAAGCTCTTTCTGCGAAGCAGTAATACTTTCATAAATTTTTGGATAGCTGATAAGACTAGGATATTTTCCTAGTAATTCGTACATCAGGCGTAGTATTTCTTTTAGCACTAGATAAAAAAATTATGAAGTAATTAGCAAACATTACAAAAAAATAAATGTTGGTTAGTGATATTTGCCAAGGTTTTAAGCATTTTTGAACTTTTAATTATTTGCTACAGCATCAACTATGATAATAACTTAAATTTCAGTAGATACAGTCGCGCCTTAAATCATTTTTAAATTGGTTTCAAATGATTTGATCTGGGTTTTTCATAAAAAAACTAAAAATCTAACTAACTCAAAAACTACTGAACAACGGTAGAACATTTGGTGGCTCAATATGTTACATTTTAGTACTATGACGTCCTGCAACGAATACGCCGAGTTACCAGTAACCCTGTATATGCACTCCACTACGAAGATCGCCCTGAGGACTCGGTGGAGATTACGGTGGAGGTCTGCTCGGCTTGGGCGGAGGGAATCTCAGGCTGATCCCCGGCCACCATAGGCGCGGGCTTCCGGACGGCGAGTAATAGGTAGCTCGCTGTCCGGTAAGGACCAAGCCCGGGTCGACGGCGACGGCGCGTTGTGTACCACGCGCGCCTCAAAGAAATGTCAGCACGAACTGGTGGGGTCCGCAAGGGCCGATGCCTGCCAGGGGTGCGGGTTGTTCGAAAGAGATACCGCGGCCCCTGGCACACAGGCAACTAAGGGAACACGGGTGGGTTTTAGTCAGTAAAAGTCTGACACGCCCTCCTGGCTCCACCCAGAGCGGGAGAAGTTATTTGATGATTTCCCACCAAAAAAAAACCCTGTATATGCACAGCACTACCAAGTCATCTTGTTTATCCTGCCGCAATTAATGTACCTAAGCATAGAGTAAAAAGTAATTTAAAAAATATAAAAAAAATTGCTGTTATTATTTTTCATTTAGATTGACCTTGTATTTTAATCCTTGTATGATAAGGATAACCCAGCGGCAATAAATAGTCGCAGGAAAATAAATTATTTTGCTTGTGTTTTGTTATCATTGCCCTCGTATTATAGCCATATTAGTAGCTTAGTAGGAATCAACAAAGATGATAAAGATGTGACTATAAAATACATAGCTATCGTCCATAGTTTACAGTCGGTTCTTAGGTATCTTAGACTTGGAAGATGCGTATCATCTTCCTTTTAGCCCTTTTGGGCTGTGCTCTAGGTAAAGTTCGTAATTTTAATGTAGTATTAGAACATTTCATCAATGAGAAACATCAATTAATTTTAGAATAAAACTGTACAATGAGCTTAACACACTTTCAGCTGTACCCAAGAGCAATCACCGCATCGTCGGTGGCTCCGCTACTACCATCGAGACTTACCCGTACATGTCCAACATACAGCTTATCTACGATGGAGTCTGGTGGCGTCATGGATGTGGTGGGTCTCTGCTCACCTCCACCGCAGTGCTGTCTGCTGCGCACTGCTTCTAGTAAGCCAAGTGTAACACAAGTTTCAAACATTTACGAGTAACATCAAAGAAAGCATAATAATTTATTAATAATGTTGTTCACAGCGGCGACCAAGAAGATGGTTATCGTGTAGTTCTCGGCAGCTCGCTATCGGACAGCGGCGGTTCCGTTCATAATATCAGACAAATTATCATGCATCCGGAGTACATTCACGACACCCTGAACAATGATGTGGCTATGGTCCGCCTCAACAACCCGGCCGTGTTCTCCAGCAGAGTCCAGGTCGCAAGAATCCCTGGTCCCAACTACATTATTCCTGATGGAGCAAATGTCACATACGTTGGATGGGGCAGACTTCATGTACGTATCTATTATGCGTGTACTCTACTACGGACTAATTAACAATTCCAAAACAAAATATATTTTTCAAACATTTATTGTTATTTTCAGACAGATGATCCGAGATCCTCCGAGGAGCTCATGCACGTTGACGTCAACATCATTAACCAGGAGTTATGTGCTGAGCGTTATGCTTACCTGAAGACACAGCCGTGGTACGAGGACTGGCCCGACATCACCAGTGGCATGATGTGCGCTGGTATCTTGGATCAGGGTGGAAAAGACTCCTGCACAGGAGACTCCGGCGGTCCCCTCGCTCACTTTGGTGACATCGTCGTTGGTGTAACGTCCTGGAGCTACGAGTGCGGTGATGCGTTCTACCCTAGTGTCACTGCTCGCGTTTCTTATTATAGCAATTGGATTGTCGCCAACGCAAACTGAATCTGACAAAATCAAGTTGATTCGTGAATAAAAATTAAGTAGTCCTTATTTGCTCAATTAGCACCTACTATTCTTTATAAATCATATCAGACGATTATGAACAGCTTATCCAGTTATCCATTGTCCGTGTCTAAATCCTCAGTCAGTCATTCATTGTTGAAGACCGTGATTCCTTATTGTTTTCTGAACAGTAGATATCTATAATTTGCTATTGTATGCGGCTTGATCGTTTGATGGAGTGCCACGTTCATCGAGACTAACTTTACAGTTGTTCCGACACCTTGCTTGACTACGGCTATGAGCTACGACCTCTTATACTAGTACTTTGCCGAAGGGTATATCTATAATTATATCAGTAATAGTGTACACATAAGTATACCTATAATTACTTATTTGATTTTGCCTACGACCGCGACCGTGTGACAATACGCCGCTGTTCCACAATCCAACAATTTTGTATGAAGCTCGAATGCTCTCGAGACTTAATGGAATAAAACTTCAGAATTATTTTTTAGTACGATTCCGAATCTAGATATTTCCATGTTATAGGTACATAAGTGCCGTGCCATAAGCTGCCAAACCAAAAATATCAGTCAGTAAATGGGTTTTTTTTTAAAACTGATCCTCTAAAAACTGATTGACCTACTAATGATGCACGCGCTTTAAAATTAATGAGCCTCTTTTTAACTTTCTGGCTTTTTCTCAGAGTTAGTTGCAGTAACTTTAAAATTTCCGTTTCGTAAACGCGCCTCATAGGAAGTTATGGTTTCGTCAGTTATTGCTGGATTGGCGCTGTTATCTCGGCATAGGTTCAGTGGAGGATGTATAAGAAATACGGCATTTTTTTGCATTATGATTAGTTTTTAACTTTGTGAAGTCAGTGTACGACTAAACGCCGAAAGACACTACGCCGACAGGACTCTACCCCGACAGGGTTTATCAGGTAGGTAATAGGTTAGGTTAGGTTGGAATTGCCACAGACCGCGCGCGAGCCGAGCGAGCGCTACTTCCATGTTCGTGGCAGTTACTTGACTATTTAGTAATGGCGCAAGTATAACCCCTGTCGGCGAAGAGTCCCGTCGAAGTAAAGTCTTGTTGGTGTTCAGTTTGTCGGCGGAGTGTCTGTCAGCGTTTAGTCGTACACTCTTGAGAAGTCATGGTAAATTATTAGAAAAAGAAATGTATGACAGTTACATTGAGGTAACAGAAAATAGTAGATAATAACTAGGTTTTGCCAGCGGCTTCGCCCACGTTAGCTAATTTACACCAAACCTTAACAAATTATACACCTAAACCTTCCTCATGAATTGCTCTATCTATTGGGGAAAACCGCATGACAATTCGTTCAGTAGCTTTTGAGTATATCGAGAACAGATAGACAGACAGACGGAAAATGTAGTGATAAGTCGCCTTAAGCTTTTTGGTATTTCGTCAAAAGCAAGCAACAGCGTTTTTTTTTGCGTGGGAAATAATTAAATAACTTCTCCCGCTTTGGGTGGAGCAGGAGGGCGTGTCACACTTTTACTGACTAAAACCTACCCGTGTTCCGTGTGATTATATGTTATTATTTGTAATATGTTTGTCAACTGTACTATGCTATGTAATGTAATTGGTGTTACCGTTTTAATTAACAATAAACAATAAATAAAACAAAAAAAATGTTACTTGATAAATAAAGATATTTATTTTATTTATAGCTCGTGATGAAATATGAAAAGGTTCAGTGATTTTTCGAAATTTAATTTCCTCCAGAGCACAATCCCCGGTATAACTCAGTTGGGTCGGAACATTGACTTTGGCAAACGTAGCAGACATTTGATATAGCTCTATTGAAATCTGCGAAACCGCGAGAAGTAACAAGTTTCGTGTGGTTAAATTTTAAACTGTTAAAATATACTTAATTATTAAGAAGTAGGGGAGAGGGGGATACAGTGGATCACTTTTTTATAAGCGACTCAAATCAGTAAATAAACAATAAATGAAAAAAATATACGGCTTGATTAATAGAACGGGATGTTGGCTAATGAAATCAATTTCAACTTTAGCAATAACATCAATAGTTTTCTGGCAGTAAACGTTTTTTTAGACTTGGGAAATGACACACTGTACCCAAAATCTGGGATACAGTGGATCTTCACGTGGGGTACTTTGGATTGTAGTGGGGTACAGCGAATCAACACATGGAATTACTATTCGTTTTTGATTGGGTTACAGTGAACTGTTTCAATAAAAATATGAAATAAAAGATTAATGTCGAATGTAGATTAAAGTTTTGTATGAGAAATATTATCAACTGTTCTGCAGTTGAGATTTTTTTCGCGATTACGATGTTCGTCCCGTGGAGAAAGTTGTTCAGCATCCTCTGAAGTCTGTATCCTAAAATATGACCATAACTTTCTGATACATACTGTAAATAAAACTATTCAGCACCCTAATTGCGTAACGTTCGAAACATTTGTCTGCTTAGCAACGTAATGAATGCTGTTGAACTGACAAAATTAAAGCGATTCCAACTGATATAAGTTACGCAATTTCGTAACAACTTAAAGTGGTATACGTGGTGGCACTCTACCGAGCCACAGCTAACTGTGAAGGACTAAAGGATAAAGATCGCACAATTGATTAGCAGCATCATCTAAAAACAAGAACATTTTTGTAAGTATTCTTTCATTGAGCTATTTAGGACATTATTTCACAAATTTTTCGCTGATTTAGTAAACATGGCATTTGTTTCTAGTTTGCGTTTGCAACAATCCAGTTGGTAAACTCAGAAACGCGAACGTTGACATTAGGGTAGAAAGCATCACCACAGTCGTAGTTCCAAGAAGCTACACCGACGACGATGTCACCGAAATGAGCGAGGGGACCACCGGAGTCTCCCATGCAAGTGCCCTTTCCGCCCTGGTCTAGGATACCGGCGCACATCATGCGACTATTGACGTCGGGCCAGTGCTCGTACCCTGGCTGAGTCTGCAGGTAAGCAAAACGCTCGGCACATAGCTGCTGGTTGATGGTGTTAACGTGAACGTGCATGAGCTGGTCTGACGGATTTGGATCATCTGACTGAAAATAACAATAAATATTTAAAAGTTTTTTTTTAAATATCTAAATACGGAAATACTTATAAATACGGAACTGAATACGTACCTCGAGTCTGCCCCATCCAATGTATGTGACATTTGCGCCATCAGCAATAATGTAGTTGGGACCAGGGATTCTTGCGACCTGGACTGTGCTGGAGAACACAGCTGGATTGTTGAGGCGGACGATTGCTATGTCATCGTTCATGGTGTCGTAAACGAACTCCGGGTGCATAATAATCTGTCTGACAATGTGAAGAGAGCCACCGCCGTGTGCGGACGAGGTGCCGAGAAGAACACGATAATACGAATCTGGGTCACCACTGTAGACAATAATCAAATAATAATTAATTGAAACACATATTATCTATTACCGAAAACAATTTGTCTTGTAAATAATGTATGTTGTTTTACTTACTAGAAGCAGTGTGCAGCAGAGAGCACCGTGGTGGAGGTGAGCAGAGACCCACCACATGCATGAAGCCACCAGAGCCCATCGTAGATGCGCTGCATGTTGGACATGTATGGGTAAGTCTCCACGTTTGTAGGGGAGCCACCGACGCGCGACGATGCGGTTTATGCTCCTGGGTAAAGCTATAAAAACAATTGCGTAATTCTTAAAGGACGTTGCTCTGAACTTCCGGTGAATCAAGACGTATGGGACCTGTACGATAATTCCTATAATTTTTAACCGACTTTACAAAGGAGGAGGTTTTCAATTCAACTGTATTTTTTTGTTACGCGAAATGATCGATTTCGAAATTATTTTTTTAATGAATAAGGTATGCCTATATGTTCTGTTGGTATGCCTCTGTGGTCCCATCTTATAAATTAACTTTAATTTTATTTACTTTGTTTGGTTAGCTATTGAGTTAGCTTCAATAATACAAAATTTTCCCACTTAGTGTAAATTGATGATGTTATAATAACTTGCTGTCACTCTTATTTACATGGCAAGCGGTGGACATACGAATTGGTGTAGGGGTACGTTACACACAAAAAAACAACCAACTTTAAAAAAAAACACTACGAAACATCTACGAAATGAAAAATTACTTTTTTTACTAGTCTACGCTGTCCTACTCCTGGGGAAAGGCCGCTCTCCTCTCCTTTCATCGTTCGCGAGCCCGCGCGTCCTCCTTCCAATTTTGATGGAACCTATCCAGCTCGTACGTCCTACGGGGTCCTCGCCTTACTGTCTATAACTTACTTTACACTCTGTAGTGTTCTTTTCGGAATATGGTTGTTTTTTATTATTTAGGTTTCACTGTAGTCGGTCCCTCATATCTGAGGATCATGGTCAGCTTCGGAGTTGCATCTGGAGCGGATGATACGCCTCTACCGGTTTTTGTGTAGAATTTAGAGGACGATGATTCCTTCACCTGATCGGTCCATCATGTTGGTGAACGACCGCGCGATCGTTTGCCTTCGGTGTTCCCAACCACAATCAGATTTTCCAAACATTCATCGCTTCTGCGTACTATGTGACCGAAATACGAGAGAATGCGTTGTTGACATATGGTCGACAAGCGGGTTTTATTCGAAGCTGGGTTAAGATCGATGCTTTGATGCGTTTGGCAGTCCTCGGTATTCTCAACATTCGTCTCCAGCACCACATCTCAAATGCATCAATCCCTTGTCTCGGGCCATTTTTTTAGGTACAGTACCTATAGAGATCTCGCGCATACACCGCATCATATCACCTTCCTTTATCGGTTATCCAATCATGTTTCTTGTTGATAAAATGTTGGAATAGTAAACTTACCAAGGGTGGAGCCCAGAAGGGCAAAGAGGATGACGATACGCATGGTCCAAGTCACCTGAGAACCTACTGTACCAGCAGGAAGATAGCTGCGGGTTTTATACTGAAATCTTTTATTATCTTTATTGTAATATATGGCCATAAATACGAGGATAATGATAAAATAATTAAGCCTAAAAAACTTCCTCCTACTAAGTAGGTACAGGTAACCTACCCATACTGATAATCATAAATAAGTACCTTTAATGAAAGGTAAACTCACTGTATACAGAAAGTAAAAAGGCGGGCCTAGCTTATGCAAGGCAAACCTCATGACTAATCACACCAAAGTACTAATATACCTACGTCGAAGACTGTTGAAGATATAACACCTCCATGTCGATATGTACACTGTCCACCAAGAAATTGTAGGGCTGTTTATGGGTTGTCACCACCATTTTACACTTCTAATATCATTGGTTGTCACAATGTGTGTCAGCCGACTACCTATGTTACTTGATACCTTCGATCAATAATAGCTTGATACATGTATTCTTTCCTAAAATATATACTTAATAGTATGTACGGTTGTTTCCCTATGCAGACCTACCCAACAAAGGTATCAAATATATATATATATAAATATAAATCAACAAATCAAAAATCAAAATATTTCATTTTACTTAAACTTGCATGGTCACATATGAAAAGTCAGAAGCTAGGTGAATGGTTCCAAATTGTCGCTTCCTATGGAGAAGAGCCGGCAAGAAACTGCACGGTTACTCTTTTAAAAATAGTTTATTTAGTAGTTTATTTTTCTTACTGCGTAAGCAGCTGAGCTTAATCTACTTGAAAGGGCTCTAATGTGGGCATCCCATTGCAATTTTGAATCTAAAGTAATTCCTAGAAATACAGTTTACGAAATAGCACCTAGTTTCTTGCCATCAAGTTTTAAATATAGACCTACTTGGGGTACATTTAGTAACGAGAACTTGAGACATTTAGTATTGTTCGCATTGAGTAAAAGATTATTAGCCGCAAACCATTTCGAAAGAACAGCTAGACTATCGTTGTCATGTAAGACCTCCGTATCTTTTCTATCTATTCTAAAAATAAGAGAAGTATCATCAGCGAATAAAATTATATCCGAGAAGTTAGCCATCAGGTAAGGAAGGTCATTAATATAAACTAGAAATAAAAAAGGGCCAAAAATTTGACCTTGAGGCACGCCCTTCTTAACTAGAGACCCCGAGGACGTCGCCCCGTTAACGTTTACTTTTTGCTGCCTGTTTGAGAAATAGGAAAGTACAAGCTCAGCGGCTTGTCTACGAATTCCGTAGTGGTGTAATTTACAGATTAGTGTATTGTGGTCAACGCAGTCAAACCCTTTAAAGAGGTCACAGAAAATGCCAATTGCATCCTGGGATTTCTCCCAGGATTCCAAAATGTGACTGATGAGTTTTACCCCCGCGTCAGTCGTCAACCTACCTTTCGTGAAACCAAACTGTCGACTATGTAAAATCCCGTTTGAGTTAAAATGTGACAACATCTGGCCTAGCATTATTTTTTTATAAATTTTGCTCAATGGAAGCACACATATCGGTCTATAATTACAGATATCACTCTTACTACCCCATTTGAAAACTGGTACTACTTTACTATGTTTCATTAAGTGGGAAAACGTACCGCTGTCTAAACATTGATTAAATATGCCTAACAGGCAGGGACAATTGTGTCAATGATATCTTCAAGAACTTTAACGGAAATCCCCCATAAGTCTTCAGTGTTTTCTATGTTAAGACTTTTAAATGCTGTTTTAATTGTGGCAATAGAAATGGGTTTGAATTCAAAACTTGGAGAGATTCAGCTAATACAGATGATGAGGGGAGAGATTTCGTAACCTCTATTGGGATTTTGGTAAATAAATTTTCTAGAGTCTCAGCAACTTTTAACTTATTATTTTTAGAACTAACTCATTCTGTTTTCAGTTTCTTTGTTAATTACCTGCCACACAGCTTTTATTTTATTTTTAGAAATACTAATTTTATTATTTATTAATTTAGATTTAGCTTGAGCGCAGACTGTTGAATATCTTAGAATATTTTCTTACATAATTTTGAAGGGCCTGATCAGAAGTCCATGATTTTTCGTGATACAAATTATATAAGATATCTCTGCTTTGTCTAATGCCAGTAGTGGCCCATTCGCAAATATTTTTTTAGTAGTGATTGTAACTTTTTTTACAGGACATGTTATGGGCCCAGGGCACCCAGAGCAGTAAAGTATGTTGTGTTTGTGATTTTTTTTAAAGTACAATTGAGAATAAAAATGTCTTCGAGTGTACGGATAGAATTATTAACAAAAGACAACTACGATAGTAGGAAGGTACAGGTAGAAGCATTGTTAATAAAGAGTTACTTCTAGGAGTATGTAAGTGGTGAAAAGACTGATACTGCAATATCGACATGGGAGACGGCTGACAGAAAAGCAAAGTCTGAGTTGATATTGGCACTAGATCCAATTGTAGTTCGTCATGTAAAAGGGGTGGAGACTGCACGAGATGTATGGTTAAAATTGGAGAGGTTATTTGCGTCAAGAGGACCGGCCAAGAAAGCTAATTTGATGAAAAGACTCATGTTACAAAGGATGAGTGAAAATCAAAAGGTATGTGAGCATCTTGATTATTTTTTTAAGCTATCGACAAATTGGAAGAAATGGATATAAAAATCCATGATGATTTATTAACGATCATGTTGCTGAATAGTCTTCCGGGAAGTTACGATAACTTTAGATGTGCCATAGAGTCTAGAGATGAACTCCCAAAGCCAGAGCAACTAAGAGTTACAATCGTCGAAGAGCTCACACACACAGCTCAAAACGTGGAAACGTTTCTAAATGAAGCGCCTGACCACAGCTTTCTTGCCACAAAAGTAACTACCTACCTATTGATTAAATTTTTAGTAGCTAAAATAGCTACATACTTACTATATAGGTAAGTATAAGTACTAGCTACCCGCTCATGAATCGATCCCTTGTGTGCGATCTACTGATGTGATGTTTCGACTCTTAAGTTATTTAGTAATTACTATTGTAAACCTTCGTAAGGTTTTTGTGTTATTAGATTTGACTGACACACACATGAGTGTGTCAGTCAAATCTAAGAAAGTTTATAACATGTAATACATAACAATTAATATATTACGTAAGTTACCTTCCTACTTAAATACTAACCTACCTACCTATTTTTGTTACAGGTGGCATTGATTTTTGGAGTGAATGGCGCTTGTCGGAAATGAACTCGTAAATATTAAAATCGAAGATATAGAAAAACATTCAGATTTGATGCTGGTAAATTTGCAAAATACAAAATCAAAGAAAGAACGGTCATTCGTAGTCCGCGGAGAATACGTTAGAATTATAGAAAAGTACCAAGCTCTACGCCCCTCTAATATAAACACTAACAGATTTTGTTTTAGCTTATAATAATGGCAAGTGCACCAAGCAAGTCATTGGAAAAAATAAGAACAGCAGCATGCCGAAAGAAATTGCGAAATATCTGAAATTGACAAATGCCGAGCTCTACACGGGCCATTATTTCTGGAGAACATCGGCTACTCTATGGGCGGATTCAGGAGCAGACATGACTAAAAGACATTAAAAGACACGGTGGCTGGAAATCTGATGTACTAGCAGAGGGCTACATTGAAAATTCTATACAATACGAGTATAATGATAAAATAAGCTGCCGCATTGGTGACAACATCAAACTAAAAACACCGTTGTTAAATGATCCTTGAACACCTATTTCACCACAACCTTCCACGTCAAAACACTATTCATCGAGCCTGCTGCCTCAAGCACCACTCTTACTAACTTTCATGATCCAAAATGGTCCTCAGCAGGCCCAAGTTTCTGGAAATTTACTTAACAATAATAGGTTCTCAAATAAACTCTACCTCAACTTCAACAAATGTACCGAATAAAAACATAACAGGTAAAATGTATCCAAACATTACCTTTAACATTTAATTGTTTAAAATAGGTCTACTAGAACTAACTGTAATTGTAATTTTAATAAATACGTTGATTTTAGTACTATTGCTTTTATTGTCTCGTAGGTGGTGTGAAAAGTAGAGTATTCTCCTCGGGGATAAAGGTGCCTTCGTCTTGGGCGACCTTGAATCCCACGTTGCACTCAAGATTCTTGTCTGTACTCCCTCGCTTTCCTCGGGAGTTAACTCTAAACTCCCTCGCTCCGCTCGGGAGGTAAGGTGGTATAGGTAAATAATTAACATTACTAAACACAAAACATAAATAGTAGATTATGCACTAAGGGGATAAAGTAGTGTCTTATGTAGCGGGTGCCGTATTGAATCCTTCGTACCTATTATGGTCCTCACTGGACACGGTTGTTTCGGGAGGTTCCTGTTTCGCATAAGGCGGGAGGAAACGCCCGGGTGTTTCCATTGCGAAGATCGCCCTGAGAACACGGTGGAGCATACGATGGAGGTCTGCGCGGCTTGGGCGGAGCACCGCCGTGTCCTCGTGGAGGCGATAGGCAGCGGCGAACTCTCGCGTCCGGCCCTGGTCCAGGCCATGGTACGGAGTGAGAGTGCACGGTTAGCAGTCACCTCCTTCTGCGAAGCAGTAATGCTCGCGTAGAGGGAGGCGGCGCACGTGAGGGAGAGGCAGTATATGCGCCCTCACGGCCGTAGCCGCCGCAGAAGACGCCCTGGGCATCGGGAATCCCAGGCTGATTCCCGGCCACCGTAGGCGCGGGCTTGCGGACGGCGAGTAATGGGTAGCTCGCTGTCCGGTAAGGACCAAGCCCGGGTCGACGGCGCGGTGTGTTCTACGCGTGCCTCAAAGATGTCAGCACCAGCTGGTGGGGTCCGCAAGGGCCGATGCCTGCCAGGGGTGCGGGTTGTTCGAAAGAGATACCGCGGCCCCAGGCACACAAGCAACTAAGGGAACACGCGTGGGTTTTAGTCAGTAAAAGTCTGACACGCCCTCCTGCTCCACCCAGAGCGGGAGAAGTTATTTGATGACTTCCCAACAAAAAAAAAACGTATTATTGTACAGAATCAAGTTCTTCTAACTTAACAGTCAGCTGTGCTGCTGGGGAGTTTGTTGCGCTACTTTTTCTTCCCAGCTAAAGCACTAGGAAGGTGAAGGGTGGGCGTTTTTGGGGGACTGTCTTATGTAATTTTGACGTTCAAAAAGTGCTGACTCTCAGCCTTGTTTGAATAAATGACTTTTGATTTCGAACCCGCGACACGCAGCGCAGCAGTCAATCGCTTAACCACTGCGCCAACCGTGCCGTGGCCTATGAAACCTACCCAACAAAAACATACCTTTATGTTATGTCAACAGCTACATTTGCCTTAGAAAACAGATATCATTTGACCGACAAAACAATGAGATCAACACCCGATCAATAGCCTTATTGTCCGATGAGCTTTCTATAAATACTCTGATGGATCGATCGCTCGGGCAGTCAGAAACCCAATTGCAAAATTCAGCAGGGATGCCGACAATGCAGCCTGCAGACCCTGTCAAGCAGAGGAGACACTTCCTGAGCACAGCTGTTCAGGACTCTTGCGGGTACTCCATCCATCCGCTGGTTTTATTCACGTCTAGACTGAAAAAGCCTTACGGACCACTTCTAGGTGAATTGAGATCACCGGCATTACGGAGCCACCGTGAGGTATGTTAAGTGGTATGTCAGAGGCTGTATCCAGGCGTGCTTTCTCGGCAAAGAGCAGGAAGTCACAGATTTCACCAGACAGACTACTGTCTGGTAAAATCTGTGGCTGTCCAGTCAGCTTAACTCGGAATAGGCATCCTCGTGCCTTGTTCGAAATATTCTGTCTGTATGTAATGTATGATTCCAAGATATTGGAAAAATCATAAGGGAGATTGTCATAGTCTTAGCTTGTATATCAAACCCTTATGTCAAAGTCTATGAAAAACTTGTGGGACATGCAAAAGTTGAATATCAATTTATCATAAAAAAAATACTCCAATATTTTAATTTTTGCATAATGCTATGCTTTAACTTTCTCGATCGTAAAGCCGCAAGGGAACAATAAAAATCCTGAATAACTATGTAAAAAAAATATATATTGTTTGATAATATGATAAATAAACATATTTGTAGGTGGTATGAGACTTCATATTTAATGTAATATAACAAATTTTGTGTTTAGTTTGCGTTGGCTTGGATCCAGTTGCTAAAGTAAGAAACGCGAGCACTGACTCCTGGGTAGAAAGAATCGGCGCATTCGAAGCCCCAGGATGTTACACCTACGATGATGTCACCGAATTGAGCGAGGGGACCACCAGAGTCGCCTGCGCAAGCGTCCTTACCACCGACGTCCAAGATACCAGCACACACCATGCCGTCGGTGATGACGGGCCAGTTTTCGTACCTCGGCTGTGTCTTCAAGTAAGCATACCGCTCAGTACATAGTTGGTGGTTGATGATGTTGACGTCAACGTGCAAGAGCTGTTCAGAAGTTGGACCTCTGTACTGAAAATATCATGTAAACATTATAATTAATGTCATTTCGTTCAAATTCGATTGTAAATAAATTGGTTTCAAGAAAATTTCTTATAATTTGGACCGAAAATCTGGTAGATTTTCGGTAGTTGTAGGAACTCCTTGTGATATTGGTCCATCTGGTTGGTGGACTAAATGTACAAAAGCTTCCCCTTACAAAAAAAAGGTGGATAAGAACAAAATTGAATAATTACCCAGAGTCTGCCCCATCCAACGTGAGTGACAGAGGCTCCATCAGCAACATTGTAGTTGGGACCAGGGATTCTTGCGACCCCGATACGGTCCGAGAACACGGCCGGGTTGTGAAGGCGGACGATTGCAACGTCGTTGTTATACATGGCGTCATCGTACTGTGGGTGCATAATGATGCGGTTGAGAGTATGCACGGTGCCGCCGCTGTGTGCCATTGAGGTGCCGAGAACAGAGCGCCAATGCCAAACTTGGTCGCCACTGTAAGCAATGATAAAAAGAATACAATTAAAAAGACAATGCTAATTTTGTGATTATCCAAAAGATACCTACCTATTTTTTTAAGTCGGGGTGAAATCCTCGTGGATGACCTCCGCCCTGGGGTGGGTAGTAGAGTGGTCTGTCAGACTCTTACTGACTAAAACCACACTGGTGTTCCTTCCCACACTTGCACCGGGAATCACGGGTTCTGATGCGACTTCCGCGATCCCCGGCCGGTGGCCGCATCTGCGGGCCACGTCATTTCAGGGAGAGTGGGGTGATAAACTCCCGCTTTACATCATAGAAAGGCGCGTGTGAAAAACTACGCACAGCCATCTCGGGTCCTAAGGATTAGGGGGCGACGGATGTCCCCAAATCCGTTGCCCCTGGATCATTTAGAGGGGCTGGAAGAGGGCTTGTCCACCCTTCGCCAACG
Source organism: Antitype chi (assembly GCA_947359405.1). Taxonomy (NCBI): domain Eukaryota; kingdom Metazoa; phylum Arthropoda; class Insecta; order Lepidoptera; family Noctuidae; genus Antitype; species Antitype chi. The sequence goes on from OX375816.1 coordinate 11,838,421, forward strand.
GCCGGGTGACTGGAACAAATCTCCCGCTCCCTTTCCGCAGCCGCGGTGGTATCCTTCTGCGAAACAATAATGTCGCAGAAGGATACCACCGCGTCCCTGGATTCCTCGCTGCCCACCATCGAGTCGACGAAGGCCAGCAGAATAGGTACCTACCTAACCTAGCCGACAGTAATATGATATATTTTTGTACTTCTGGTTACGGAGATATTGATTGAATATAAAACAAGCTTAACTCTTATAACAATGTGTGCGTGTGCTGGCGTTAAACAGCGATTTGAAATACCAATCATTTTTGCTCAATGTTACTTAGTTTGATGACTGAATGCGATCTTTTTACAGCCCTTTATTATGTAAAAATTGTGTTAGGTTTTGCTTTACCACTTTACTTACTAGAAACAGTGGGCTGCAGAGAGCAGTGCGGTGGAGGTGAGTAGAGATCCACCACACGACATGGACCACCAGAAACCCGTTGTCGAGCGCTGCATCACGGACATGTACGGGTAGGTCTCGATGTTGGTAGCGGAGCCACCGACGATGCGGTTCGGGCTCCTGGGGACCGCTATAAAAAGATTAAATGATATTATAAGTATATTATAAAATTATCAACTTCAGTGCAAAAAGAGCCCGCATATTTTTTCCTACTCTACTCTTCCCTGAAAAAAAAACCGCCTTTTTTATTCATATCACCTCACAAAATACTTTCTTAACTTTTTTGGTGTTTTTTATTTATTCGAAATAGAAAAGTTTATTTGTTACGTGCTTACACTGAATAATTATTGTGTCTTTCTTACCAAGGACGGAGCCCAGAAGTGCTAAGGCGATGAGGATACGCATGGTTCAAGATACTAAATACTTTGATGACTGTGCTAGATGGACGATAGCTTCTTGTTTTATACTAATTAGTAGCCGTTATCTTTATCAACTATTATCTCATTGTTAGATAAAAGAAACCCCACATTGCAGGTAAGTATAGATAGAGGCCAAAGGAACGAAGAATCATCGTCCATACTTTTATGAGAAAGTGCTTGCCAATCAAAACAGAAAGGAATATTTCTAAAGAATACGTTTTTCTCTTCATTTTTAATTGCGCATTGGACCAACTCTGTAGGGCCACTCTCCGTCAAGTTACACGAGTTTGAAAAATCACTTTTTAATACTTCGGGTATTACAGGCGGGACGTTGTGTTTATGTTATCTAAATCCACTTTGTGGTAGTTTGTAGAAGAACTAAGCGCTTAAAACAGATCGACATGAAGAGTGACTTTGTTATACTGTTGAGAGACATTTATGTCCTCATGGCAGGTAGATATGTGTATCTATTAGAGTAGTGGAGATAAGTCCACGTTCACATGGACGTAGAAATATTGCGCAGGGATTTTTCGCGTATTGGGTCTTCAAGACTTCAACGCACTGCTTAGCGCCGGGAGTTGAAAATCGAAGTGTGCTTTTTCGAAGCGCTGGGATGCACTCAGTTGGATTCACGGTCGTGAATCATATTTTTTTCAACATACTGGCTGACACTGATCAGCAAATTGCAAAAAAAACCTAAGATAATTTGAATATCGCGACCCTCGCTTCCCCCTTATTCACTTTCGTAGATTGCCTCTGAACCAACCTTCGTTTCGCACACTCCAGGCGGGCCGCACCTATGGAAATGTATTGCATGCCCGTTGCAGCTGTTATTAGGGTTGTCAGCCGTACTCTAAAATAGCGTATTGTAGTGTTTTTCCTACGGGTAAATTTTTAACCAGTGCGCAAACTGTAAGCATGAATTCAGCATATAAGTAATTCTAGACCCCTTGCGTAGAAATTTTTCGTCGTCGTTTATACAAAAAAAAAAATCTGCTGTTAGAGAAGAAAAGTGCAATACCTACGCGGTCAAAATGTTCGAAACAGCTGATTTTTTTGTATAACCGACGAAAAATTTATACGCTAGGGGGTCTAGAATATTATTCTGAATTCATAGAATTTGCGCACTGGTAAAATCTTTATCCACAATTACAATTTTTCATTTGATCCAGAATTTGCCCTAAACTTTTATTTTTATTCGTATTTCATATTATTAATTTCCGATTATTTTTAAATTTTAATTTTTAATTGACATTCACTTGATAATTTTTATTATTTCACATTGTATTTTGATGATATTGTATTTATTTTTACGAATTTTTAGAGTCCAATAAATAAATCATTTATTTCAAGTAACATAGACTCATAATGATAGGACAAGAACACACGGTCACATTCGGTTCGGTTCGGTTTTCATTTTTTTTTTGCGGTTCTACTATATTTTCGACTATGAGACTTTACTATTTGTACATTTTGTTTATGTGAAGTGATAAGAAGAGAGGAACAGGGCTATATAAATATTGATTTAAATAAGCTCCTGATCTTAAATGAACGTAGAATTACGATGTTTGAAGACCTACAAAGCTTGTAAAATCAGTAAAAAAAATTATGTACCTACCGCAAAAACTGCTAGAGAATTCATAAAGATAAAATGATAAATGGTACTTTATTTTATTTCTCTGTAATCTTAATTTCCAGAAAAAGTTGGCGACCCTAGCTGTTATGTGCACTTGAGATAAGTGAAAAATTTATGAGATTTAGGTAGGTAAGTGTCATTAACTACCTGATAAATCGTTCTCGTGATAAGCCGCGGGGGATCGCTAGTTTTATTTAATCTTTGATCAATTAATCTAATCTGGCTAAATTGATTCACCTAAGTACATAATACGATTAGGCTTTTTAATATAGATTTTTTTTTATAATTCTGGGTTTTTTGAAAGGTAAAACCCAGTATGAAACAAAAACAAACAAGAGAAACATTCTCGGTGAGTTCCGTAGGAGTAAATATTAACTTAGAGCATGAATGTAAATAGGTACATACATCCTACTATCCTACTTAATATTATAAATGTGAAATTTTGGATGTTTGTTACTCAATCACGCAAAAACGGCTACACAGATAGTTTGTAACTTGGCATAACACAGCATACCTTTTATCCCAATAGTACGTTCCCGTGAGATATTTTTCGACCTCCACGTGGGCGAAGCCGCTGGCAAAAGCTAGTTATAACCCTCAAAAAGCAAAATAAAAAGTCGTGAACAAACAAAGAAAACCGACTAACATAAATAATAATTATTATAAGTAATGTAATTTATAATAATAGGTACATATAGACAGGATATTTTTTTATCCAGTGCGCAAATTGTAACCATGAATTCAGCATATCATTCTAGACCCCCCAGCGCAGAAATTTTTCGTCGGTTATACAAAAAAAAAAATCAGCTGTTCCATATATACATTTTGACCGCGTAGGTATTGTACTTTTATATGAAACAGGTGATTTCTTTTTGTATAATCGACGAAAAATTTCTGCGCTGGGGGGTCTAGAATGATATGCTGAATTCATGGTTACAGTTTGCGCATTGGATAAAAAATTATCCTGTATACGCAACGATGACGAAGTGGAAAGATAAGTACCTACCTACTTAGTGTTCTTTCAACAATTCCACAGCCTCACCGCATGCACGTCAGTGGAGTGGCAGGAGGACATAAGGAGGTTTCTAAGATGCGAATTGTGAAGCGCATCAGACGACAGGGTGTAGGAAAAGCGTTACCGCAAATAGGATGGCGTTTTACGGTTGTGAAGAAGGTTAATTACAAACACAAATATCCTAGTGTTCCTGCGAAGTCGAATAGGGAGCCACTTGAGTATCTTGCGTAAGTTAAATACGTGATCATAGTAATAGGTACCTACCTACAGATATTTTGCAAACGCTCAAGTTTATTTAAAAGCTTCTCGGTGGCATACAAATAATAATGCCTGTTATTTATAGGATGCCACCAAGGAACTTTTAAATAAACTAAACTACGGTGTAATGGGCTGAATGAGAGTTTGAGCAACAGATTTTTGTGTTCAAGGACAAGAAGCTAGTAGGAGTCCATGATCACCTCCAGGGTTTTAACCACAGGTTTTAACTGTATTTGTGTATTCAATCTAAACTTCAATCGGATTTCTGATTTTAATGAGAACAGCGATGCAAAATCGTGCCTATTCCGCATATACCTACCGAGACGCCGATAGCGATGACCTGGGATTTCCTAGGGTTCTTCACGCACAAAAATAACTATTTGTTTACATTGTCTTTTCTTCACGTCAACAACAAGAACGGAGTTTCCCAGAGATATATCGGCATTTTAATCAATATTATCATGAGCCAATTGTTACTAGTAGGTATCACAGAATACTACAATCGGCTACTTACTTAATAGATTATGTGATTCTCCATAAGCATTCGTCAATAAGTCATTACGAAAACGGTTTCCGGGCAGATAGTCAATATAACTCAGGTCTTTGCATAGGATTAACGCGAATTGAGTTAATAAAAGTCAGTCTGAAAGTGGCACCGCCGCACCGGTAAACATAATATATCAGGAAAGGTATGCGTGTGATAAGGAGAAATGAGGAAGATGTCGTTAGGAAAGTTTTGTATACAGTCTGAATGTGGAGGACTAGAATAGTAGGAGAAGACCAAAATATCGATAGATGGACTGTGTGAAAGATGACATAGCTAGAAAGGGAATGACTACCAAGATGAGGACTGGTATGGAAGAAAAGAAAAATACATATTGCGCCAACCCCAAATAAATTAGGTTATGGACACGAGAATAATAATTGCATAGGAATAATACTATGTAGCAGGAGTTGAAAAAGGTTATTGTGTAAGAGGTCTAACTTCGGACAACAATCAAACCAGTAAAATATTTAGTCTAAAATATCTTAGTTTGATTTCAAGAAAATTCTTCAATGGTGAAAACAAGCCATGAAAAGTTGAAACTAAGTGAGAAGTAGGCGATAAGGCGGAACGTCGTGAAGAAAACCTGGAAATTCTTTTGTTAATGCCCGCTGCTGAGCCGACTGTGGAATGCAAAGAGGTACGTCCCGTCACTCTCTTAGTAGATGCCATTAAAACCATAAATAATATCAGCAGACACCATCCCCTATATGGTTCTGTTGTAGGTGGCTAGTGCTGGCGGCAAGTGCTGGTGGCAAGTGCTGGTGGCCAGTGCTGGTGGCAAGTGCTGGCAGCCAGTGCTGCTGACGGCTAGTGTTGGCGGCCAGTGCTGTTGGTGGCTAGTGCTGGCGGCAAGTGCTGGTGGCTAGTGCTGCAGGCCAATGCTGGCGGCAAGTGCTGCTGGCAAGTGCTGGCGGCTAGTGCTGGCTGCCAGTGCTGCTGGTGGCTAGTGCTGGCGGCAAGTGCTGGTGGCAAGTGCTGGTGGCCAGTGCTGGTGACAAGTGCTGGCAGCCAGTGCTGCTGACGGCTAGTGCTGGCGGCAAGTGCTGGCGGCTAGTGCTGCTGGTGGCTAGTGCTGCTGGTGGCTAGTGCTGCAGGCCAGTGCTGGCGGCAAGTGCTGGTGGCAAGTGCTGATGGCAAGTGCTGCAGGCCAGTGCTGCAGGCCAGTGCTGCTAGCCAGTGCTGCAAGCCAGTGCTTGCAGTAAGTGCTGGTGGCAAGTGCTGGCGGCCAGTGCTGCTGGCGGCTAGTGCTGGCGGCAAGAGCTGGCGGCTAGTGCTGCTGGTGGCTTGTGCTGCAGGCCAGTGCTGGCGGCAAGTGCTGCAGCCAAGTGCTGCAAGCCAGTGCTGGCAGTAAGTGCTGCTGGCAAGTGCTGGCGGCTATATAGTGCTGGCTGCCAGTGCTGCTGGTGGCTAGTTCTGGCGGCAAGTGCTGGTGGCAAGTGCTGGTGGCAAGTGCTGGTGGCCAGTGCTGGTGGCAAGTGCTGGCAGCCAGTGCTGCTGACGGCTAGTGTTGGCGGCCAGTGCTGTTGGTGGCTAGTGCTGGCGGCAAGTGCTGGTGGCTAGTGCTGGCGGCAAGTGCTGGTGGCTAGTGCTGCTGGTGGCTAGTGCTGCAGGCCAGTGCTGGCGGCAAGTGCTGGTGGCAAGTGCTGGTGGCAAGTGCTGGTGGCAAGTGCTGACGGCAAGTGCTGCAGGCCAGTGCTGCAGGCCAGTGCTGCAAGCCAGTGCTGGTGGCAAGTGCTGACGGCAAGTGCTGCAGGCCAGTGCCGCAGGCCAGTGCTGCAAGCCAGTGCTGGCAGTAAGTGCTGATGGCAAGTGCTGGCGGCAAGTGCTGCAGGCCAGTGCTGGCAGCAAGTGTTGCAGGCCAGTGCTGGCGGCTAGTGCTGCAAGCCAGTGCTGGCGGCTAGTGCTGCAGGTGGCTAGTGCTGCAGGCCTGGCAAGTGCTGGCGGCAAGTGGCATGGAGTTGACGTCCGATCTCAACTTCGGCTCAACCATCTAGTCAAAAGCTCAGACTCCAGCCAAGAAGCTGGGCATCCTAAATATGGTGAGGCGATACTTCACACCTGGACAACTAAACAAAAAAAATTTGAGTGATGACGCATTTCCTTCACTAAACATTCCATCTCTCGACTCGCACTTGCCCGGTTTTTATTTGCACTAACCGAGTAACAGCCCTATAACAGTACCGCTGGCCCAGTTTTAAGGGGCCATTACAATAGATAATTAATTGTGTCTCATTAGCCGGTAGTTGATCAGTCAGTATAAGTAGGTAAGAAATTTTTAGTTCTGTTAGGAAGCTTTTTACTTTTAATTGTTTTAAATAGGTCTACTTAACTGTAATTGTAATAAATACTTTGATTCTAGTACTATTGCTTTTTATTGTCTCCTAGATGGTGTGAAAAGTAGAGTATTCTCCTCGGGGATAAAGGTGCTTTCATCTTAGGCGTCTTGAATCCCACGCTGCACTCAGGATTCTTGTCTTAACTCTCTCGCTTTGCTCGGGATTCAATACATACATACAGACACACACACACACACACACATTACTTTATCCCCTTAGTGCATAATCTACTATTTATCTATCACGTACTGTATTTTAGGTACGGCAGTTAACAATAATAAAATTAAAAAGTAAAATACAGTATAGACGTAGCTTTATTAAATTTATCAATAATTTGAATAAAACTGCCAACAAAACTTATTATTCAAACATTTGCACACAATAAAATAATAATATAAAATAATGGTAAAAAGTTTATATTGTACAGACGCCAAGCACATCAAGCTACCCCAATCTATCAAATTTCTTTGATAGACTTTCAACTTTATTACTTAATCATAAGATTCATGTTCAATTGGGAAAATTTTACAGTTTGGGGTAGCTTGATGTGCTGGCGTATGTACATAAAAAAATAAAAATATTTAACTTATTCTCTTGTGTTGGGAAGTATCATCTCGCTTTAAAAGCCAACAGTAATCTGCCAAAATAGCTGCATCACAACGACCTTAAAACCGTTCCTCAGGCCTTTTAAGATCCTGATGAAATCGTTCACCTTGTTCATCACTCACTGGCTTGAAGGGAAAAAAGAGAAATGGGAATGGAGGAAGTGAATTTTTAACGATATTCGGCAACCCATCTTTTTGTATGCTCTTAACAAATCGTTTACCAAAAGTTCTGCGTTCTCGGCTCTATGATTTCCTTCCTAAAAATCCTTTTTTTTACCTTTAACTATGCAGTTCTTCGTCATTTAGTGTTTGATCAAATATGTTGTTTTTCATTAATTGAATTGAATTTGAAAGTGAATTTTTGCACTGACGGCGACTACTTTTTTCAGTAATCATCTTGAAAACTGCATTAATAGGTACCTACACTCACAAACAGGTAGGTAATCTCAAAGATACTAACGGGAAATTAACCTAATTTCTCAATCGATTATTTAGCGATTACTTTTACTAAAAAAAAGGTTATCGGTGTGTACCATAAAAACAAGACGTGATAGAAACAAAAGACATCCACTGCTTACATACTATATAGCAATCAGTTTATCCGGTACCGAAATCGTGGCACGCAGTGTAATTAATGTAACTATATACTTTTGTAGAAAGGATAAAATTTACGATTTTTTTAAAAATTATTGGTGTCGTTTTTCGACCACTGGGCGGGCACTAGACCTTAAACTCCCCAACCTTCTTCCGCTTGCAACCTGTGATGTACTAGGGGAGGCGCTGCGTCAATTTATATTAATTAATACCATAAGAATAATAAATAATAGGTTCCTTTCTCTAGAGCCCTGACCACCGACATCTTGGACCCTGTTCCTGATGCCGATGGCCCACTATTTTTTATATTTTTAAATGTTTTATAGAAGGTTATTTTAGAAAAATATTTAAAAATGTAATTTATTAAGTATTCAAATGAATAAATAATACTACATACGTATTTATGTGAATCTCCTTTATTCCGAAAGACCCCCTTATAGCACCTCTCCTTGCTCTCTCAAACCGCAACACCCCGCTATTGCCCAACATCAACATAATTAGGCAGCCCCGGTGGAAACCAGGGTTGCCTAAATATGCTGATGTTGGTTAGCGCATGACAATATTGTATCGATAATGTAAAGAATTATTGTTCAATGTATGGGTATCTTGCACGCTTACTTGTGGAATCGATGTCATTAATACAGAACACTAACTTCATTGATGTCACAGAGATGGCGCGCACGTAAACATCGTAGTATATCACCTTTATAAGATATAGTTTTTTTATATATTTCTAGGGGGTGAGGTGTTTTTTTTTTTTTGAGGATGGGAAATTATCAAATAACTTCTCCCGCTCTGGGTGGAGCAGGAGGGCGTGTCAGACTTTGACTGACTAAAACCCACCCGTGTTCCCTCAGTTGCCTGTGTGCCAGGGGCGACGGTATCTCTTTCGAACAACCCGCACCCCTGGCAGGCATCGACCCTTGCGGACCCCACCCTTTGGTGCTGACATCTCTTTGAGGCGCGCGTGGAACACAACGCGCCGTCGACCCGGGCTTGGTCCTTACCGGACAGCGAGCTACCCATTACTCGCCGTCCGCAAGCCCGCGCCTACGGTGGCCGGGACTCAGCCTGGGATTCCCGACGCCCAGGGCTTCTCCCGCGGCGAATACGGCCGTGAGGGCGCATATACTGCCTCTCCCTCACGTGCGCCGCCTCCCTCTCCGCGAGCATTACTGCTTCGCAGAAAGAGGTGACGGCTAACCATTCACTCTCGCTCCGTAACATGGCCTGCACCAGGGCCGGACGCGAGAGATCGCCGCCGCCGATCGCCTCCACGAGGACACGGCGGTGCTCCGCCCGAGCTGGGCAGACCGCCACCGTATGCTCCACCGTGTCCTCAGGGCGATATTCGCAATGGAAACACCCGGGCGTTTCGTCCCGCCTTATACGAAACAGGAACCTCCCGAAACAACCGTGACCGGTGAGGACCTGCGTCAGGCGGAAGGTGAGGACGCCATGCCGCCTCTCAAGCCACTCCTCAAAGAGGGGACTTACCGCCGCTATCGTGGCGTGCCCAAGGGGGGGGGGGGTGAGGTGTCTGGTGACAACTTTGTATTGATAATGTAAACAAGTATTGTTGAATGGGTGGGTACCTTGCACGCTTACTTGTGGAATCGTTTTCTATAGCTACAGAACACTAACTTCATTGATTTCACAGAGATGGCACATACGTAACCGTTGTGTCGCCTTTGATTCATTTCTAGGGGATGAGTTTTCTCTGGCTCTGACTGTACCATAAAAATCAATACAAGGCAACGAATCCTTTCGCTCCGTATGAGCCGATTCCGACGCAGTGGACGCTTAGCTTTACCTTTACTTCAAACATAAAACAACAGTTACATCATAAATAAACCAGATGGCGCTAGCAGTACGAAATTCGTAGTGCTTGCTATCTAATGGATTTCTAGTATCATTAAATACTAAAAAAAAAAACGACACAAAGGAAAATCAATCAACTCAGCCTGTCCACTACTGGCCATAGGTCTCTCTCAAGATAAATAACAACCGGTAAGGGGTTTACAATTTACAATTTCCTCATTCATGTCTGCCTGGTACCTACAGAGTTGACTGATCAGGGTGCGTCGAACATAGGTATCTAGGTAATATCTATGTTCGGCGCACCTACTTAACCAAGTAGGTATGAGGCTAATCGAATGCACCCCTACTGAAATATGAACCATAGTCGTCATAGATTTCATCATCATCCTTCTCCATTCCATATTTAGTCGGTAGTTTTTTTATTGAAATAACGATTTAACCTAAAACTTATTTATTTATTATTCTCATCCCGTAATTTTTTTTTACAAAACAGCATTTCATTTCATTTGAAACTAAATAAACCGGAGATTATTTTGACGAGTTAGGTACTTAAATTTCGTTTACGCATTAGCGACGATCCAGTCAGTGTATCGACTGACGCGAGCGTTGACGCCAGGGTAGAAGGCATCAGCGCACTGGAAGCCCCATGAGACAACACCGACGATGATGTCACCATTGTGAGCCAGAGGACCACCAGAGTCTCCCTGACAGGCGTCCTTGCCGCCGACATCCAAGATACCGGCGCACAACATGTTATCGGTGATGTCGGGCCAGTTCTGGTAACCAGGCTGAGTCTTCAGGAAAGCGTAACGCTCAGCGCACAGCTCCTGGTTGATGACGTTGAGGTTGACGTGTTGCAATTGTTCGGGGTATCCACCTCCGGACTGTAATTAAGAATAGATTTCTATATAAAAATATAATAGAGAATATATGTAAATATGTAGAATTAAAACAACTAAAAAAAGAGGTTGATTTCAATTTTCCACGTTTGGCTTTGTTTGGAGCTTTGTAACTATTTGCGAAAACGTATTTCCGTTAAATCTTGGAATTAATAAAATGATTCTAGGTCTAGGCCAAGAAAATGATTTGACAAACCTAACACAAAAAGCGTAATCTACATATACCATTCCATTCCATTAAGCGAGAATAACCAACTTAACAAAAAATCGTAATCATGTTGACATAGAAAAAGAAAATAATCACCGCAAGTGCTCCCCAACCGATGGTGGTTAGTTCAGTATTGTCACCAAGTGCGTAGTTGCTGCCAGGGATACTAGCGGGCCCGATGGCATTGGAGTACACGGCTGGGGTGGCCAAGCGGACGATGGCAACGTCGTGGTCCAGGGTGGAGGGGCTGTATCCCGCGTGGACGACCAGTTGGGAGACAGCGTGCAGATCACCGCCGGTAGACGCGAGCGAGGTACCCAGGCGCACGCGCCACTCCGCAGGAATGTCACCGCTGCGTTAAACAAGTAAGTAGAGATACGTATAAAAGAAAATTGACAATTCTTGCGCGAAATACACATCGATTGACAACTTATTTACTTGGGTCCAGTCTTTAGTATATTAAGGTAAATGCATTAAGTACTTTTGTACCATCTAACACATATCTAGGGCAGACAATAAGTTCCCGCCAATTAACCTAGATATTTGTGACTTGAGGATAGACAATTGCCACCCTTAGTTAAGGGGTACGTGAAGTAGAACTTACAAGTAGCAGTGAGCAGCAGAGAGTACAGAGGTGGTGGTGAGCAGAGAACCGCCGCATGCCTGGTACCACCAGATGCCCCACAGACCGTACTGCATGTTGGACATGTACGGGTACTGCTCAACGTTGGTGGGGGAGCCACCGACAATGCGGTTGATGCTCTTAGGCACCGCTAGAATGAAAAACAGAACATGGTTAGGACAAAACAAATCGCATGTTGACTGCCTCGTCGGTCCAGTGCTCACAACGCGACTTACGAGACTCACAAGGTCCTGAGTTCTATCCCCAGACTAATTTTGTCTATTGAGTTGGGAACCAATCCTGCTAATTAACATTGTAATTTACCAACAGAAAATAAGTACCTACCGGCCTAAATATAAAACCAAATATTTTTTTGTTAAAAACTGAAAAATAAGCTATTAAATATGTAATAAGTATCTACCTATTATGCTATTCAAATTAATGACTTTTATCGGAACGATTTTCTGTTTTGCTGGACAAAACCAACAAACGGTTGGGCCATTACATTAGCCCTGGATCGAATGAACAGACCGTCCAGGGCCTTTGTACAGTGGGTTTGACATGATATAGTAACTAGTACCTAGGAATTATTCGTATTAATAAAATTAGGTAAGGTAGCTCACCGAGTGCGGAACCCAAAAGGGCTAACAGGATGACGACACGCATGATTGTTCAAGTTACTGCTCGTACTCTGCCTGGACACCCAAATTACGTTCCTTATATTAGATGTTGTTATCCATTATCTTTTAATTATCAACTACTTAATTATAGTTTACCTATCAGGGAAAACCAAACAGTCGTTAGATTAAATTGTTCGATAGGTAGGCAGGTATCTAATCCGACTTAAGGTTCTTAATACCTGCTATTGAAACAATTTAGGTACATAGGTACCTAGTTCAAGCCAGGTCCATCTTAAAATTTGTGCTACTTGTAGGTTGGTGCCAAAGTCCGTTCACACTTCGTTATGGTATAGGTATACCTACCATTCCATCTCTGATTTTAGGTCACTGTCAAAATCAAAGTGATGTTTGTTCTCGTTACAATATCTATGGTTGCTGCCACTAACAAGACTGTCAATATCACTTTGTTATGTAAGTACTTGCAAATCTGTGATGACTTAATACACATAGCACTACTTAGTTAGGGGGCGTCCATTAATTACGTGAGGCAATTTTGGCTATTTTTCGACCCCCGCCCCCGCTCTGGTGAGATGTCTTGGGATTTGACTCGAAACAAAATCTCACGTGAGATATTTCAAAATGCGTATTCTTAGCGTAAACACGTTAATCTGTGCTTATTTGCATTGGATTCATGCATTGCGTTTGGCAGGCTTGGCTAGCCGGTGGCAGTTTAACAATTGAGGAGCTTACTATGCTACTCTGTGGCGTTCGCATAACCGGGATTTTCTTTTTTAGGATTTAGCCATATTGGCGGTTAGATTGGGTAAGATTCGACTCGAACCCCTCCCCCCCCCCCTTAAACGCCTCACGTAATTAATAGACGCTCCCTTATATAGGTAATTATGTTTTTTTTTTTACTATAGCCCTCTTACCTACTAGTAAACAGAATAAAGTTATTACAAGTTTAAACCTATGTTAATGTACCCGACGGTTATTCCTAATATAACTTTATTCCGTGTTTATTTGTAACTTTTAAATTAGGTATTTCATTGAGAATGTTAAAATGTTTCAATTTGTCCTTGCGAATTGGGGTCCCCATTCAAGCAGTTACGTAATATGCTTTGTTTTTATTTTCGACATTAACATCATATGATAACATCATGCCTTGTTTACCCGGGTGTACATTTTCGGAATTATATTTTACTAGCTTTTGCCCGCGGCTCCACCCGCGTGGATGACAGGTTATCGCGTAAGAAAGTAGCCTGTGTCCTGCTCCATATCCCAGGCTATATCTCTGCCAAATTTCATGACGATCGGTTCAGGGGTTTAGTTGTGAAAACGTAACAGACAGACAGAGTTACTTTCGTATTTATAATATTGGTAGGGATTAAATAGAACAGTGTCCGCCCTAGTGGGAAAATTGAACTGAGTTTATGCGAGTGTAATTTGCCCCGCCACAATCAATTAGTGCGACACAGTGGGTGGACGACAAAATTGTGAAAGATCCACTTTGCCCCAATGCACTGGTGGGGCAAAGTGAAATAATCCCTCATATTTAGGTAAGAGGTACTGATTTGTTTTAGTAGATAGGTAGGTATGTTGTTGTTTTAGGAGGCGTCCATTAATTACGTGAGGCGTTTAGGGGTGGGAGGGGGTCGAGTCGAATCTCACCCAATCTCACGTGGGGGAGAGGGGGGGTCTTGGTAAATATCACGTAATTTATATTTTTGCCCGCAACGAAACAATGTAACATTACGAGATAACCGGGTTAAATTATGTAAAACATGTTTTTCCACCCATATGGCAAAATCTTACAAAATAATATTTATCGCAGTTATGCGAACGCCACAAAGTAACACAGTACTTCCTCGATGGTTAAACTGCCACCGCCCAGCCAAATCAGCCAAATGCAATGCATAAATCCAACGCAAATAAGCACAGATTAACGTTTTTACACGAAACCCACGTATTTGAAATATCTCACGTGAGATTATGGGGAGGGGGGGAGGGTCGAGCCAAATCTCACGACATCTCACAAGGGCGGGGGTGGGGGTCGAAAAATCGCCAAAATTTACTCACGTAATTAATGGACGCCCCCTTATCTCGAGAAAAAGTATCTCTCTCCATGGGACTTCTCCGCATTCCCGAGTCCACGACTCATTCGGGTTTTATAACCCTCCGTCCCCATGAGGATCCAGAGAAAAACAAGTAGTTAGGTACCTAATCCATTTTACTTAGATAGGTATCGGTTTTTCTTCTTGAGATACAGAACCCTAAAAAGAGAACAAATAAACGGTTTGTGCGTACCCTAACAATAATGAATTAAACCGAATTAAGTGAATATAGGTAACTATCGGAGATTATAAGATAATAAATAAATACAACAAAATCATTATGATTACCTATTACTGTGAATGTCATTCCGAACTGCAGTGTACCTTGAACTTTCTCGGACAATAAACGGCTACCCGTTATAGGTACCTAACAACAAAAATTATATAGGTGCACGATACGATTTTTATCTGCAGGTACCTATGTATTTCGCGAAGAAGGGCACCTGGGTCAGACAGTTGAGAAGTGTCTCCCAAATCCAGTAGGTATAGGTATTACATTATATATAAATATTATATTACTGTGCTGTTTTTGGGATTCGTTCTTTTTCAATGATATCATATGAAGCAATGGATGAGCAATATGTTTCAAAATGATTCAGATTATGATTAATCGCGTGTTAAGCAATTACGGTGCTGGGTTGTTTGGTTTAATTTTTCTTTTGACCACTTATAGTATTTTGTAACATTATATTACAGTATTTATAGTATTTTGTGCTTTGTAGCATTTTATGATAATATCCTGAAATCCTCTTGCCGACTTTATGCCGGTGCATTGTTGGCATAGCAGACCTCTGTGCCCGAGTAGGTACAAACTAACTGCACCACTTTGAACCTTCATAGTTACGCCACTGCTGCTGAAGAGTGCTTCAGCGTTCCTCATCAAGAATCTTGATGGATAATACATTAAGGCCAGTCAATTCAAATGATTCGATTTTACTTTACTTAAGCCGTCTAGGCTGGGGCGGCCCGTGCAGTTTGTATAGGTAATAATAACTACCATTACTACACAAGTCGGTCACTCTCATTGTATATTTTATGTACCTAAACCCAAAAATCGAATTCGAGATCCAAAATGTAGAGAAAGGTGTTGCCAATTTTAAATAATAACCTCAATTGTGCAGTTTACCAAAGTACTATAACATAGTGCTAAAATTGTAGGCATATCTTAAACAGTATAATAATGCACACAGTTTTCAACTTTAAAGTGACGTAAACTTCGATCCAAGGAATAAAATATAACTGTTTGAAATAAAATCGTGCAATAATTTTTATATTACTGGCAATATAGCAGAAGCTGTAAACATTTGGACTTTCGACGTAAATAATGTTGCGTTATCCTAATAATCGATTCAACTTAGGCGTCCCTACTGGTCGCCATTTTTGTTTTGGTCATTCGGCATAATATTATATAATCCTAATTTCAAATAAACATGAGCAACTTATTCATAACAATTTAAATCTTTTATTTTCATTTCGTTTACCTTACCTATAATATATTAGGACTTACCTTAGGCTATCATATTTTTAATTTATACACGCTTGTAGCATGCGCACCAAAGCCGAAATAGCAGGGGTGGCCTTTTGCTACTAGGGAACACAACGATGACGATTAAAGCACGATGTTCAAAAACTCCACAGAATGTCAATAGCAAATACAGTGCATACACGTACCTTGGACTGCTACGACACACGCTGAGCCTTCCACCTCCGATGGTCCCAAGGGCAGGAACACAGGAATTCCGGGATGCGAGTCTGAGATCCACGCGCGTAGAAGAGAGAAAACGATGGTTTGTCCAGTATCGGGACAAGAGAACATTGAGCGCGAAAGGAGATGTTCTCACACACACGGGTTTTTCGAAAGAAGTGTTTTCGCTCCAACTTTTTAACGAGTCACGGTATGCACCACAGACTATATTAGGTCTGCGTTTTGTTATCGCAAACTGATGGAGCGTTGAACATCGGTTGATAGAATTTGTAGAAGTAGAATAAATTACGTTTAGTTTTGTATGGTGACGGAACATCCCGCCCACCAAAATGGCTATGGCATTTTCTGGTCAAAGAGCGATAAAATGACAAGATAAACTAATAATAATGATAAACTAACTTAAAATAAATTGAACGATAAGTTAAATACGTTGAGAATTGAGTTAAACGATTTAAGCTATGGGCAATGGACATAGCTTAACCAACGGTCGTTGTATTATATGATTAGTTGCGGTTTTAACGACTGCGATTCGAACTACCCCATCAGGTCCAGGTAAGAGATCTACCACACGAGCAAGAGGCCAATGTAATGGCGCACGGTTGTCGTCCTTGATTATCACCATCGAACCTACTTGTAATGGTTTGGAATCTTTGGTCCATTTGGCACGTTGCGTTAAAGAGTTCAGATATTCGGTTTTCCATCTGGACCAGAAGTTCTGATGAAACGATTGTAACAGCTGCCACCGGTGAAGCCGATTAGTATGGACTTGTGATAGATCTTCGTCGGGGACAGCGGTTAAAGGTGCTAATGTGAGGAAATGACCTGGGGTCAGAGCTGTTAGATCGTTAGGATCTGAGCTAATAGGGTACAACGGTCGAGAATTCATAACGGCTTCGATTTGAGTGAACAGAGTTGTGAGTTCTTCAAAAGTAAGGACTTGATCGCCAACGATACGAAACAGATGAGATTTAGCTGCCTTAATTTGAATTTCCCACACTCCGCCGAAGTGTGGAGCCGAAGGAGGATTGAATTTAAAAGTTATTCTTTCTGCACTAGATGCATGTTGCATTAGAGTCGCTAATTGATTGCTAGCACCTACAAAATTAGTCCCACAATCCGCGTGTATTTCATTACAGCGACCACGTCGCGCCACAAAACGTCGTAATGCTGCGATAAAACCGTCTGAACTTAAAGTGGAAACCACTTCAAGGTGCACTGCTTTGGTAGCAAGACAGACAAACAAGCATAGGTATGCCTTGTCTATCTTAGCGCCACGGTGTGGACCTAGCTTTATACGAAACGGGCCTCCGAAATCGACGCCTACGATGGTGAACGGTTTGACTTCATTTACGCGATACGCGGGCAGATCGCTCATGAACGGTTGAAACGGCTGCGGGTTAGTACGGTAGCATTGAATGCATTTAGATAGGTACTGACGTATAACACGCTTAGTAGAGAGAATCCAAAATTGTTGTAAAAGTAAAAAATGTGTCGTATTTATACCTGGATGTAGATAATTACGATGTATAAAATCTATGATTAAGAACGATAATGGATGGTCCGGCGGTAAAAAGGCGGGATGCTTTTGTTCGTATTCTAAGCCTGCTCGTGATATTCTACCGCCCACCCTGAGTATTCCTCGACTATCGATAAACGGGTTTAGTTTACGAAAAGGTTTGGGTATAGGTTTCTTAGAGTTTAAGTCTAAAATGATTTTAGAAAATGCTGTCTGTTGTACGTGTTTGACTAAATGCATTACCGAATTATGTCGCTCAACGTTATTTAAGAATTCGCAACGATTTGCTGAAGCCGGATAGCGGCAATTTTTAATGAAGCGATGAACAAACGTAAGTATGTTTACTATCTTTTGTAAAGATGAGAACCGATTTATTAAAGATTCTATTGCGAAATTAAAAGTATCTGAGGATGGATCCCACTGAAGACCTAACACTTTCAGGGTTGACGTTTCCATGGTGTCGAATGACACTGCACCAGCCAAGCAATCTTCACTAGGAAGATCTGATAGAAGTTGAGGATGATTGCTAACCCACTTTCGTAAATGAAATTGACCACGTTTGAATAAAGCAATAATTTGCGATTTGGCCTCCTGAGCAGTTTCTAATGTTGGAAATCCAGTAGCCACGTCATCAATATATACTTGAGTTAGAATAACTTGTTTTGCCAGGGGATAAGAGTCTCCTTCGTCTTCTGCGAGCTGTCTCACAGTTCGACACGCGAGATATGGAGATGACGCTAAACCATCCGTGACCGTATTTAAGCGGTATTCTTGTAGGGGCTCGCTAGGCGAGGTCCGCCAGAAAATGCGTTGATAGTCGCGTTGGTCTGAAGACAAAACAATTTGGCGATACATTTGACGGGCATCTGCCATAAAAACGATGTTAGGTTCCCTGAATCGTAAAAGTAGTTCCAAAATATTTGGTTGTAATTTTGGACCGATAAGTTGTGTATCATTCAAAGAACGCGAATGAAGATCTTTAGCTGAGGCGTCAAATACGACGCGTAGACGTGTGCTAACGGAATGAGGACGTAAGACGCAATGATGGGGTATGTAGTACTTTCCCTGACCTACGTCCTGGGACGGTACAAGTGACATATGACCGGATTCGAGGCAATCTGACATAAATTCAGAATACTGACTATGTAAATCAGGATCGCGAGATAATCTACGCTCGATAGCGTAAAATCGGCGTAAAGCTACTTCACGAGAGCCTTCAAAAGTAGGTTCCGTATCGGTTTTGAAAGGAATTCTAACAATATAACGCCCTGTTTGATCACGTGAGTGAGTGAGAATAAAGATTTGTTCACAGAGCGACTCATCTGGACTCAATGAGGACGAATTCGGTAACGAATCAATCTCCCAGAAACGTTGAACTATTGAATTTAAATCGTTATCGCTATTAGGTATAGCAGATAGTTGAAGTAAAGAAGTTGATGACAAAGACGTTTTACCTAAAAGAAGCCACCCATAAATTGAATTAAATGCGGTCGGTTGGTTGTAACTTCCTTTAATGCGTTGGTTAAGAACAGATTCAACGAAGACATCTGCAGCTAATAATAGGTCGATGGGTCCAGGAATGTCGAATCCTGGATCGGCCAGTGGCAATGATTTTATATGTGACCACCCCGATGTGTTTAACTGAGCGATAGGTTGGTCGCCACATATTTTCTTGATCACGTGCATGTTTAATTTGTAATAAATTCGCGTACTCGTGCCTACTGAACAAGTGACATCACCAGCAATAGGTGCCACCGCTTCCCCGAGTCCACTGACCTTGGTATCAGCCTTAGCTGGAGTGAGCCCTAAGCGCTTAACAGCAGATTCGGTAATAAAATTGCTCTGACTCCCGGTGTCGAACAATGCACGAAAAGATTGCATATTGCCTGAAGCGTCCCTAACCTGAACAATAGCAGTAGCCAGCAACACAGTAGTATTTGACTGAGACCTTGAGACCAAAGATGAGACTGTTGGAGTCGGTTCCTGGGGCTGAGGTTTCTCGCGGTGAAGTAACGTGTGGTGTTTGCGTTTACATGCACGACATGTAAATATCGATTTGCAATCTTTAAGTTGGTGGGACGACTTTAAACAATTATAACACCATTTTTTCTCGTTAGCTACGTTCATACGTTCGTCAAACGATTTTTGAAGAAACGTGGGACAAGACATTATTGAATGTGATTCATCACAGTAAGCACATTTACTCGGTTGTGTAATTTGTTTAGCATCACCAGAAGCAACAAGGGCTGTAGAAGCGGGGGTGCGTCGAGATTGAGACGACACAACCGCGGGCGTTGTCTGGTTTGATTTAAGTTTAGAAGTAGCGGTAAAGTGTGTACTACGTATAAGAGCTTCTGACTTGGCACGCAAGAATGATTTCACTTGATCAAACGATGGTATTTCTACATCGGAATATTTCTCTTCAAGACCTTGGCGTACATCTGGATCTAGTTTAGATAACATATGGTAAACCAAAACAAAGTCCCAATGTTGGACCGGGAAGTCAAGGGTCTTTAAAATACATAAATTCTCTTCTAAAAGATCTAGTGAAGTTTGGAATTTATTCGCATCATTATGTTTAAAATCTGTATTTAAAACCTCACGCCAACAAGTAAAAGATAAGTTGCGTGTAGACTTGTAGCGATTAACTAATGTTTGATAAGCATCGTGATAATGGTATTGGGTCTTAGGGAACGTTTTCACTACAGTTAATGCTTCACCACTGAGAGAAGAAACCAAATAATGAAACTTTTCGGTGTCCGTAAGTGTAGGAGAATTATGTATTAAAGCGTTAAATGTGTCATAGTACTCTGGCCATTGTTTGATGTTACCTGAGAAACTAGGAAGTACTATTTTTGGTAATCGAATATTAGAAGACGAGTTTACATTTTGCGATTGAGATGATGATGGAAGTGATTTTGTTAAACTGTGATAAATTGATCCTACTTGATAATACATATCATCAAAACGTTCTTGCATCTCGTTATCATCATCTTCCGGGTCGTCTAAAATATCTAAAATGATTAAATGCGCTTGTTCGAAATTTTGTGCAATGTCCTTTATGTCTCGATAATACGATAAAAACAAGTTGTGCTTTGATGATTCACTCAATGCTAACGTGCCAATCTCTAAAGCTTTAGCTAGCCGGTTGTAAGACATAGTACGCTTTCGACGTAACGATGGCAAATCTTGTGCGGTATATTCCTGAACATCGATAGACTTCGATTTAGATTTCCCTAACTTCCTAGTAGAACGTTTGCTAAACAGCGACATTATGTGAAACGTAAAATATAAAAAATGCGTTAACACGTAAACAACTAAGATAATGACTCACTGGAATCAATAGGTACAGCTAACCGTACAAGTTTTGAAGTTTTGTTCGAATGTGCTATGACGCACCATACATATACGATCCGAAACTTATGTGGAGCGGTGTACACGATCGGCCGTCACCAAGAAATCGACGCCGATTACAAATGCTCGGCCGTTGCGTATAATGTGAAGTTACCCACAATATAAAAAAGTGAAAAACTAACTTTTAAGAATTTTGTAATTTAAATAGAATGGAATGGAATAGGTGAATTTGATACAGGTGGTAAGTAATTATCGTAAGCCGATGGAATTAAGCACCGATAGAAAAGTGATTGCTTAATTAGATCTTACAATAATTACGATGAAAGTGTGTGACAATAGATAATTCCTGTTCGATGGGGGTACCTCTTGGAACGATTGTGATTTTACGTAGGTATAAACGGTTATTTCGATAAGAAATGTTAAAAATATAGCTTGGAATGCAGCCGGTAAACGTTATGTTGTAATAGATTTGTTCTGTATACCAATTTATATGACGTTTCTAATCAGAAAATACCATAAACGTAATAAGATTAGATGGAAGGTCCCTGGTTTCGGCACCAAAACATGTAGCATGCGCACCAAAGCCGAAATAGCAGGGGTGGCTTTTTGCTACTAGGGAACACAACGATGACGATTAAAGCACGATGTTCAAAAACTCCACAGAATGTCAATAGCAAATACAGTGCATACACGTACCTTGGACTGCTACGACACACGCTGAGCCTTCCACCTCCGATGGTCCCAAGGGCAGGAACACAGGAATTCCGGGATGCGAGTCTGAGATCCACGCGCGTAGAAGAGAGAAAACGATGGTTTGTCCAGTATCGGGACAAGAGAACATTGAGCGCGAAAGGAGATGTTCTCACACACACGGGTTTTTCGAAAGAAGTGTTTTCGCTCCAACTTTTTAACGAGTCACGGTATGCACCACAGACTATATTAGGTCTGCGTTTTGTTATCGCAAACTGATGGAGCGTTGAACATCGGTTGATAGAATTTGTAGAAGTAGAATAAATTACGTTTAGTTTTGTATGGTGACGGAACAACGCTGCTTTAGCGTTCTTCCAAAAACAAAAAAAAAACAAAAAACAACTTAATTTGAATTACTAGGGAAATGTTGACTACCCCTGAACCGTCACTTTGACAATGACATTTCTTTGTTTACATCTTGAATTCGATTTCTGGGTTTACATACTTTGATGGCGCCTTCATTTATTGTCAGTAGAAATAAGGGCCGTAATTCAAGCGATATTATTAGGTACTGACGAGGTCATTTGTTTCGGCGGGTTGTTTGCTTCAGACCTAAACCAGCACCCTAATTGCGTAACACACGATTAATCATATTTTGTTTAATTTTGACAGTTCGACAATATTCATTGCGTTATTTACGTTGTTGAGCAGACACATTTTTCGAACATATGAAGCAATGGTTTAGCACTTTGTTTCAAAACGAAACGGATTATGATTAATCGTGAGTTACGCAATTAGGGTGCTGCTGCGGCCTATTATCCTCGTCCCTGGTCTATGTAAAAGGCAGCCTCTGCCCTGCGGTGAGCCAATTACAAACGGTGAATAAAACAAACTTCTGGTATATAAGTTTTATTGGAATGTCCTTTAGAATACGTACAAATTATATAAGGGAAATAATATCTCTAAATAATTGAACCTTTAAGCTGTTACGAGGAAACAATCCAAATTTCAAAAATATGGAGGTTAAATGTAATCGCTTTGGTTACTTATCCACAGTAAACATTAGGCATCGCGACATAAGGAATTGCTCAGATTTTGTGAAATTTGAATGATTTCATTTGCAACACGTTAAGATTTTACTTGTAATATGGAACCTTTTTCTGGTAATCCTATGTATGAATTTGACAAAGTCTGGGCAAGCCTTTATGTGATGACAAAAGTAAAAATAACTCAGCCCTACCTACCTAACCTCCCTACCTACCTTAAACGTGAGTGGTGGGAAAACCTTATATAAAATTCATACTTCGAAAACGGATTAGGTACCTACGTACCTATGCAATGAACTAGGAAATGGTATCTAGCACAGTAGAGTACTTGCTTCGTCGGCCAATTTGTAAAAGCTTTTAAAAGTAGGTCGAACAGAGAATTGTGCTTTTACTGATACCATTTACTAATTACAGTATGTACAATTTTTTCGTTTTGCCTTATATAAAATCGTTTAAGTTAGAATACGTTACAACTAAGTGTATACACGGCTACACATCAAGCTACACATTTCCAGTATAAGCTGATCTCGCATTGTATAGGATTTCCGTACAGTGCGAAATCAACGTAAACTGGAAATGTATAGCTTGATGTGTAGCCGTGTGTACATACAAAAAATAAAATTAGTATCAAAACGCACGAGTAACTACGTCAAACCACAGGCTAAAATTCAGGCAGGAATATTCAGAATAATTGACGAAGACAACATTTTATATCGACAAAATATTTGTAGATTGTCGATAAACTCTGTATGCTCTGCTTGCGGCTCAAAATCATCGATTTCGACTCAAAAACATCGGAAAGGTAACAACTGATGGAAACAATTTTATTTGGCTGAATAATACTACTTGCATGTTTAACTCACTTGTGGTCATTTTCAATCCTAAAGTAAAAATGCATTCTAATACCAAATTTTTAATTTCCACCAAGTTGACTTTCCGAGCCCTTGATATAACATAAAACATAATGTATATGGTGTTATCACATTTGTGTACCTACATCAATTATATGCAATACAAATTAGTCCTAGTATAGTTTCAGTTACTAAATCTTTTTCCAGAATGTGACCTTCGTCAAAAGACTGGATAACATTTAAATACCGTTTTAAATTTCGTGTTCCGTAAGTCAAAGCCAAAATGAAATAAATATTTTTTCTAATTAAACTGGTTCATATAAAAGTATGCTGATTTGCTGAATGCACAACCATTCGGTAGGTGTACAATATATAAATACATAATTTAGGAACATTTTACGCAAAATCGTTGTAATACATACGGAAGACTGAGATAAGTGCACCAATATTTCGATTGTTTCTTCGTACTTTCTAACAATATGTACGTTTTAGGGTATGTTTCCCAAAATTATGTAACAGGTTTTTAATTATAATAATAGTTATGCGAGTTTAACCTTTTGACCGCCAGAGCGTAAACGCATCGGCGTCAGTCCCACGCCAAGCCACAAATTCGGCACTATTCTTTTTTGTACGTATTTCCTACAATAAAGAATCTAGATTCCAAAATTTTATCGATAACCAATTAATCATTGCTTTTCGTCCCCTATTTTTTAAATAAAATATTACTCGTAACATCATTATTTTATTTGAACCTAAAATGTTGTTTTCTTTTCGGCATTAGCCGACGATGCCGGTCAAAAGGTTAAGGCCCGCGAAATTCAAATTTTCTACCGTTTTTGCAATTTGCAAGTCAGTGCCAGGTTGTATGTTGATTAAAATGTGATTCACGACCATAACACGTATGTTGTAACATAATTATAATCATTTAAATCATCAATACGACCCTCTCAGTTCATTTAATCCGATAGAAGATTTTTTCATGAAATAGCTTTCACCTTAAAGGAATTTAACATATTGTTTCAGGTAATCGCGAATCTCACTTCTTACTTTCTGTTGATAACGAATACGGTGAAGTTAGAACGAAGGCAACTCCATTGATGATTATTTGTATAATTCAGTTTCATAAAAGATTAAATTGAGGCGCATATTACACGATTTTTTTTGAATTCATTATAGAGAATAAAGGTTCACAATACGCTATTAAGTCTCTCCCGTTATGAATAAAATTAACGCCTACGATAACCTAAACTAATAAAGCTTTGTTGGTGATTACATCTAATTAATGAGACTCATATTTACACAAACAAAGTACAACGAAGGCAAACATTATTGTAAAAGCTACCAGATTATCCGACTAACAAGTCAGTGTTTTTGATTTACGTTGTGTCTTTACGTTGAATACAACTCGAGTACATAGCTGCAACAGACGTCGAATAAGTTACCATAAACACAGTTCTAACAATTTCATGAATCTACTATGAACTATGTTCAACTTGCGTAAACATTCTATGTATATGTTTAATCATATTTTAAACGAGTACTATTTGTGCTAACGCATTTTTTCTCTTATTGTATTAATATTTGGCAGGTTTCAAGTCTGTTTATAATTAGGATTACATGCTAAACAACTAGTATAACTTACGTCACAAGATTAATCATATCAAATATGATGGTGGGCTATAATATTCATTTTTTAGCATATTTATCAAATGTGTAACAGACATCACGATGCATTCGTTTGAAAAGTTGATCAAAAATATAAGCCCACGATTTATTTGATTGATTACAAATTCTTAAACTAATTGGTGTTCACTTACAACTTCGGTTCTTCTTATAACTAACCGTAATCTCGAAATACTAATCTAGATAACTGTAATCGATAAATAAATTAAAGCCTACGTAGTATCAATGTTGTATTCAATAAACAAATAGTAATAAATAATATATATTATCCATAAAACGTTTGTAATATAATCTGTCTGATTTTTACAGATAGTTATAGTAAAACGAGACTTATAACAATTGTGTCTAAATACGTCAATTTAATTGAGACAATAACGTCAACCATTAATACCATAATATATAAGGTAATAACAAATTAATCTACGAATACGTAATTATTAGTTTCAACATATTACGTAAAATTACGCCAAAACAAACGCTTCACGAGAAGCACAGAAAAGGCACGAAATTCATAAGACAGCGCATGTTTTAACATTGTAATTTATATACTATATAAGTATGTATATATTTTCATAAGAATTATTTTATAATTGAACTTTGTTTTTTTCTTCATTTTCTATAACAAATAGCCCAAGAGCCCACGACGGCCAGACCTTCGTTATTTAATAAAAGCTGAAAGTTCTTCTGTGCATGTCCCCTATACAGGTAAGAACGACCAGGGACTATAGAGTTTGGGTTGTGGTTACTTGGGCAGGTAACAGGTAGTAAAGGTGTATAAAATAGTACCTTAAATTCGTTAAAGTATAAAGCTCAATTTTTTTATATTTTATTAGGGATAACTTTAGAAATCTCGTCATCCATTGCCGGACACTTATGACAGTTGCTACCCCTTGCCAGACACCCCTGAACTTTGATAAATTACAATTATACTTTCGTTATAGTATAAAAGCTAAATTTTATATATGTTACTTGGGGACCTATAAAAAGATGTTACCTCAATAGCCGGACAGTTTACATGGTTTTTACACCTTGCCAGACACATTAAAAGTTCGCTGTAGGTCCGAGCGCGAGTGCTTAGTGACTTAGTCGATTGCGATCTTTAAAGATATCCAATAAGAAAATTATTTTATTACGTTCATAGCCATGTTACATAAAGTAAAAAATGTTATTTTATTATTATAAAATACAAAAAAAAAGTATTAGTACCTACATGTAAAAAAATTATTTAATCGTTTTAATAACTTTCATCGTTGTCGTCGATATGTTCATTTTCTTCGTCACTACTCGTCCAGTCGATGTCATGATCGTCGTCAATATCGCCTTCTTCAATAATTTAAGGTATGTGGACCTAACCAAAATACATGCAGAGTTGGGACTGTTAATTTGTCAGAGCTCACCTGGATTTCATGCCATCACAGGTTGTGATTTTAAACCTGCGCTCTTCAGAAAAGGAAAATTAAAACCATACAAGATATTAAAAAAAGATCCAGAGTACCAGGCAGCTTTCAAGAATTTCGGCAACAACGAATTAATTGAAAATTTAAATCATCAACAAAACATCTTTAATATTATTCAGAGATTTATATGCAATGTTTACAATGTCCCTAATGTAATTGATGTTGATGCCGCTAGACTTCAAATATTCATCGACTCGTACACAGTCTCTGATGTAAACGAAGCTTTTGACCGAAAGAAGTTGCGAAATTTTAACGCTAGCAACCTACCACCTTGCAAAAGCGAGCTACTGCAGCAATTTCTGCGAGCAAATTATATATGCACCATTTGGAATAATGCTCATCTGAAAAATCCAACCACATATCAACCAGACAAAAACGGCTGGGTATTAAAAGATGACAAATACCAGTTCAAATGGTTTGAAGGGGATCAACTACCGAGTTATGTTAGTGATTCGCTCAAAACTCAATCAGGTATGTAATTATTATGACAAATTATTGTACATAATTTTTTAATTATACATAATTGTATAAACTTGTTTATTTTATTTTTTCAGAAGCTGACGAAGAAGGCGATATTGACGACGATCATGACATCGACTGGACGAGTAGTGACGAAGAAAATGAACATATCGACGACAACGATGAAAGTTATTAAAACGATTAAATATTTGTTTTACATGTAGGTACTAATACTTTTTTTTGTATTTTATAATAATAAAATATTTTTTTTTACTTTATATAACATGGCTATGAACGTAATAAAATAATTTTCTTATTGGATATCTTTAAAGATCGCAATCGACTAAGCACTCGCGCTCGGACCTACAGCGAACATTCAATGTGTCTGGCAAGGTGTAAAAACCATGAAAACTGTCCGGCTATTGAGGTAACATCTTTTTATAGGTCCCCAAGTAACATATATAAAATTTAGCTTTTATACTATAACGAAAGTATAATTGTAATTTATCAAAGTTCAGGGGTGTCTGGCAAGGGGTAGCAACTGTCATAAGTGTCCGGCAATGGATGACGAGATTTCTAAAGTTATCCCTAATAAAATATAAAAAAATTGAGCTTTATACTTTAACGAATTTAAGGTACTATTTTATACACCTTTACTACCTGTTACCTGCCCAAGTAACCACAACCCAAACTCTATAGTCCCTGGTCGTTCTTACCTGTATAGGGGACATGCACAGAAGAACTTTCAGCTTTTATTAAATAACGAAGGTCTGGCCGTCGTGGGCTCTTGCTCTAAAATGTAAGACTACAGCTACCAAAATGTCAAAGCTACATTCGTGTTTTTTTTTAATTTTAAGTTGGGAATAAATGGTTTATGGGTATCGAGTAGCAGCAGTAACCCATTAAGATTTATAATAGTAGTGGACAGTTTATTAGATTATTGATTAGATAAACTTGCAATCTACAAATATACCGCAATGTTATCTGTATAGATAGTGTAGTAGTAATTAATAATAATTATCTACTTTTTATTAAAAAAAACAGGTACAAATAAATAAACGTTGTTTTGTCGAACAATAGGTCAACTTCTTGCAATGACTAACGTATATAAAGAACAACAATCAAGTCTTTACGAGTTTATCAATAAGAAGTACAATGTGTACAATGTATGATTAGAAAATCAATAATAAGAAAAAAGGACATTAAGGGTCGTATTCAGGTCTTATAATAGACTCCTTCGTTATTAAAAATATTGTTAGCTGCTTTCTTATTGGAATAAGACTGTACTTAACAAATTATGGAGGACCGCAAGAATCTTGACATCTGAATTTTGTCATCTTTATATTATAAGCAATTAGTAACTGTTAAACACTTGAATGTTTCATTTTCAATCTCCCTATTAATTATGAACTTGTAAAAAATCAAGTTGCAAAGTTCCATTGCTCATACAGTAAAATTGTGAAAATATCAAGATTTTCGTAAGACATGTTGAACTGTCGAAATAAAAGCTGTCTCACTGTCGGTCGACGGTTCTCTTGAGCCACTGTGTGAAGTGCCTTAGTTGCCATACCGCCCTTGCAGACTCCTCCCGTAGTCGCGCGTTGTGTCGCCGTAGCCGACGGACCTATCAAATCAAAGATAATTAGTTAAGCCAGACATATTTATCTTAATCCTGTTTAAATTATAATCTTATCATTTAATTACGTCAGTGTGAAAGACGTTTTAACTTGTGCAATGCTGTCTGTGCTCGTGCACTTTGACCTATTGGATTGGTTTAACCCAAGTTTATCTGTTTGAAACAGTTTATTTCGATCTCGATGACAAGTACAGGTAATTCTAAATGCCAAAATTAGTGGCAGTTGGCGGTCATTTAATGGCGAATTTTTTGTACAAGATGTTTAGAGACTTTATTTAGAGTCAGTACTGAAGTCAGTAGTGATGAATCTCTTAGAATTAAATTTAGTTTACGCAAATCGTTATACAGGATGTAAGGGTCACGCTTTCGAAAACGAAGACAGGTAATAGGGCTAGTGATTCTCGATACAGTACCATCAAAACTATTTTTTTTTCAATTTTTACCTAATTTTTTAAACATTTTCTGTACACTATGTTGTAAGAACAGTTATCTGAGATTAAAAACATTTAAAAAACGATCCCAAGTCCAGGCGGCGACTTTAGGTTTAGGCATCCTTTGTAAATCGCCGCCAAAACTAAATAAGTAGAAACATTACAGAAGCGTCAAACGTTTTAAATTGATGCAAAATAACCAGTTTAAGGCTTAAGGTTATTGGTATCCGTTTGCATTTAAGTTGTATATGTCACTATCTCCTATTATAAACTGTCGATTAATTGTGAACTGCAAAAACCATTTACAATTTAAGGCACTATTTTTCGATAGTTTATAACACTGGTCAACACTGGTTTTGCCACACGAACTTTGATAGCTAATTTTGTTTTATCAATCTACCCTCATTATTAAATCACAGTTGTGAAAGGTCAATTAGCCTCATAGCTGTTGTGATGCGGTAATACTCATAAATAGTACTACGGCAGTAAATTAACAGAAACGCTTACAAGTAAATCGTTATAAAAATATTTGTCGTTGAATTTGAACACTTTTTTGTGATTTATTAACCCTGTGAACATGTCGAGGAAGTGTAATAATGATCCTAACTCTTTTTGTTATGTCTGCGGAGAACTTACATTCAAAAATTTTACGAATCTTGTGTTGGAGTGTTACCAATGTTTTGGTGTTTCTGTCGCCCATCAAGACAAATCCTGGGCCCCTCATGTCTGTTGCATAACGTGTGTGAAAAAATTTACTGACTGGAAGAAAGGTGCACGACCTATGCCGTTTGCTGTACCCATGATATGGATTGAACAGCGAGATCAAGTTTCAGATTGCGATTTTTGTCTCACTGACTTATAAGATATAAATTCCAAGAAAAAAAACACAGTTATTTACCCTAACTTATCTTCGGCTATAAGACCAGTCTCTCATTGTAAAAAATTGCCAGAACTAATACCAAATTGGGATTAATAAAAAAAAATATGAAGGCAATGGATCGCATTGGGAGTGGATTTTTGTATCTAAAAGAAAAAATCCCTAAAATAAGTGATGCAAAGATAAAAGAGGGTATTTTTGTTGGCCCACAAATTAGGGAGTTAATAAAGGATTCAAGATTTGAAGAAAAATTAAGCGATTTAGAAAAATCTGCATGGAAGGCTTTTAAAAATGTTGTTGCAAATTTTTTGGGTAACCACAAGAGTGACAGCTACAGAGAGTTGTTTAGCGAGCTATTATTGTCATATCAAGCATTGGGTTGCAACATGTCACTTAAGATCCATTTTTTAGACTCGCACCTGGATTTTTTTCTGACAATTTAGGGGCTGTCAGCGACGAGCACGGTGAGAGGTTCCATCAGGACATTTATAATATGGAAAAGCGGTACCAGGGCAAATGGAGCCCAAATATGTTAGCAGATTACTGCTGGACAATTAAAAGCGACCAACCAGAAGCTAAATATTCAAGAAAATTTTAGATTTATTAAGTCATTTATAATAAAAAAAACTTTTATTTACGAGATCTGTGTTTTTTCTTAATATTTTAAATTACTCAATAGAATAAAATCCTTGTCTAGCAATTTTGTTTTAACTGATTATTTTTTCTTACAATCACCAATTAAAGTCAAAAATATCATAAGACAAAGTAAAAATTTTGTTGACCAGTGTAATCAATCAATTCAGCCTATCGCAGTCCACTGCTGGACATAGGCCTCTCCCAGGCTGCGCCACAACACTCTATCCTCCACCTTCCGCATCCAGTCTGTCTCAGCCACCTTTTTAAGGCCGTCGGTCCATCTAGCTGGGGGCCGTCCCACACTACGTTTGCCGATACGCGGTCTCCACTCCAGGACTCGTCTGCTCCACCGTCCATCGGTCCTTCGACAAACATGGCCAGTCCACTGCCACTTCAGCTTGCTTACTCTACAAGCTATGTCAGTGACTCCAGTTCTTTTCCGGGCAATTTCATTCCTGATTTTATCCTTCAAAGAAACTCCGAGCATAGCTCGCTCCATAGCGCGCTGAGCGTCCTTAAATTTGTGGACCAGCCAAACTGTCAGTGTCCACGTTTCGGCACCGTATGTCATTACGGGTAGGACGCACTGGTTGAAGACCTTAGTCTTCAAGCATTGCGGAATAGGCGACGAAAAGACTTGACGTAATTTCCCAAACGCTGCCCAACCCAACCGGATCCTCCTGTCGGCTTCTTTCTCAAAGGTGTGTCTACCGACCTGTATGACTTGCCCTAGGTACACATACTCCTTCACAACTTCGAGAAGCGACCCTTCGATGTGGATTGGACTCGGCAAGACGTGAGAATTGCACATGACTTTCGTCTTGTCCAAATTCATGCCGAGGCCAACCCGCCGAGAGGCTCCGTTTAGGCTGTGCAGCATCTGGTCTAACTGTTCCAGTGTCTCTGCCATTATGACGATGTCATCGGCAAACCGAAGGTGAGATGTTGATAACCTGTCCGTCAAATTGTGAACTGGTATCAAGACGAATAGTACCCTGCGCTATTACTAAATGGTCAAGTAATTGCCACTAACTTGGAAGTAGCGTTCGCCGGCAGCTGCCGCGGCACCGCTCGCTGCGCTCGCTCGGCTAACGCGCGGTTGGTCGCAGTTCTAACGTAACTATTTCGGTCGGTAAGCAGTATGGTGCAGTTCACAATTTATCGACATTTTATAATCTCGCGAGGCAGATTATAAACTAACGGTGTTCACAATCCTACGGTGACATATACAGGGTGATTGGAAGATGGGTGCAAAGCTTTAAGGTGAAGATAGTATAGACAATTTAGAACCATTTAAGCCATGGTTGTCTTAGACGAAGTCTTACCAATTTTTGTTTTTTTTATAAGGTTTAAAAGACGTATTGTACATTTTTTTTATTTTTTCTGAGCTTTAAATGTCTGTAAAAAAAATGTCTAATGACACAGAAGCCTAAAACATGTTTTGCTTGATTGCTTACACATTACTTTAATTAAATAAATAAAAAATGAATTCATTTATCATTCAATTTGGCCATAATTATGCAGTTTACATTAAAATATTTGGTAAGACTTCGTCTAAGACAACCATGGCTTAAATGGTTCTAAATTGTCTGTACTATCTTCGCCTTAAAGCTTTGCACCCATCTTCCAATCATCCTGTATAACCTACGATCTGGCTTCGGAAGCGTTCCCCTTACACCCTGTATTTTAAATAGTTTTTAACTTCTGTATTTGATTTTTATCGAAATTTTTCATTAACTGACCTATTTATACATAATATCTAATCTCTTCGACTAATACACCATATAAACAAATCTGTAAATATATTTTTTTACCAAGCAAAATTAAAATGAGATGTTTACTTAAAAAGCACCATTACGCCTTGCTCTTCCGAAGGGATGGGCAGAGATGTACCTATTGTAAACCCATAATCATTGATTTAAATAATTACAAAGTATGTTTAGGCATACTTCGGCGTAAAAGACAATGCCAGATCCTGCCCCACCTTTTATCAATTTACAGGAAATGTAACTTAATCAAAATTATCGCTTGAAATTATGACCTTTTGTTACTGTTATTTGTTGTACTGTTATTATGTTACACTTGCGGATAAAAAGTTTGTGATAAAAAGGAATTTAAAAACCCAAAGCCTGTTTCCTGTGTTTGTCGCAACCATCCGCGTTACTTAGTAACGCGCATACACGCGGAACAAAACGAGTTATATTATTTAAAAACGACATTTATTAATTTATTATGTACGGATTTTTATATGTATTTGATTTAAATACACACAGTTAAACAAAGTAATGTACTTACCTATGTAATATTATTATGAATGTATGTTTTAATAAATCTTTCGCATTTGAGCATTAGTAGGTAGGTCATTCGGTGTAACGAAACGTCATTGACAAGCTAATAGCAATGTCAAAAAATCATTCATTGACATTTGCTCTGTTCTGTTTACCTTTGTATTTTTGTTTGTATTTTACGCTCCCTAATCTCTTCGCGATCACAATTATTACAGTTATATTTTCACGACGGTTTTTGCTTTTGTACCCGGACTGGAACTGGCCTACTCGCCGACTTTTTGCTACTTGCCACAGATTCTAATCATTGCTTCCATTCTGACCATTGCTTGACTTGGTTTACGATGTTGAGGTGCATAAATTGTCGC
The DNA here is from genome assembly GCA_947359405.1 of Antitype chi. Taxonomy (NCBI): domain Eukaryota; kingdom Metazoa; phylum Arthropoda; class Insecta; order Lepidoptera; family Noctuidae; genus Antitype; species Antitype chi. The sequence continues at coordinate 11,871,538 of OX375816.1, forward strand.
TTGTGCAAACATCCTAGAATAGCATTGTAATAATATACAGCACTCATTAAATATTTCTACAATTATTATAACTGGAATTAACCTACACTTAAGGTAAATTAAATGTAATATTTTTTTATAGATTTTAAACGAAAACAGCAAGTTCTAAAGGCATTTAACCTTTTAACCGCCCGACTTCATATCAATTGTCGTGCTCCCAGCGCCCGGCACAGTGAATCGAAAAATAAATACCTACAACAAAGAGGGAAGTGCAATACTCAACTTTTTCGATGTCGATATTTCGTTTTAATAAGTACTTACCTACATTTAAGTTTCAAAGTTTGTTTCAATCACATTTTTGCAATTATTACCTACTAATTTTTGTTTTGTACCTTTTGATTGACTTACTTAATTGTCAAAGAATAGTTATTTATAATAGAAACTTGAGTATAATAAATAAAACAATAGTTTGAAATCACAATTTAGTTTTATTTTCTCAATAGTATTAATTTACGTAATAATTCTTCAGTAGTGGTCATTTCAAAACCCATTAATTTATCGACACACGAATGTAAAACTACATGCATAAGCACAACACTAATGGAAAATTCCAGTCGTCGGCACTCGTTTATGACGTAAGAAGCGGTCGTCTTTATCCGACCGTGGCGCAGGGAGTACTAACAAAGTAAGTTTCGGAACATGTAGGCTAGGGATGGGAACCATCAAGTAAGTCGCTGACATTTTACAAGTAAATTTACTTAATTTCAAAGGAATTAAATGAAATACTTACAAATATTTGTTTTTTTATTATAGTGTCGGTAAATCTGTCCCGTCCCTAATGTCGGATTTTTCCGTCATGGGCGTTGTACACCAATACAATTTTCTAAAAATAATATTAGTAATTTGTTGAACTTTGGACATTATTTTAAGGACTTCTAATTAAGAGACTAAAGTGCATTTAATTGTAAATGATTACTTAATTAACTATTTAGCTAATATAAACGCCTTTTTAATAGAATACAGCGTAATTAAATAAAAAAGCACATTAGACGAGTTGTGGTATTTTAGTCGGAAATATACGACCCTGGCGAAATGGGACCGAAAATATTTGTCGGATTAATCCGACATAAGCGGTTAAAAGGTTAAACATGTTTTAGTTATCACTAATAATGTAGCGATAGAATGCTACATTTGGCATGCCTGTAAATAACTTTTATTTTATGGGTCAAAGCTCTATAGAGTTCCTGGCATTCTCTTTTCCCGGGCTATCCATTTTCGGCGAGACTTCGTCTAGATCAGACATGTCAAACATGCGGCCCATCACGCAGTTGCCTGCGGCCCGATCCAATTTTAAGAACAGCCTCTTGATGCGGCCCGCGTGTGTCGCAAAAATAGATATTATTATATAAAATCGAACGCTGGAAGCTGGACCGGGTGGAAGTCATAGAAATTCAATGTCAGACGCATTTGAAACAAAAATTTGACAGTCTTGGTGCACTCGACAAATTTTTCGTTTATTAAATAACTATGCAAACCATTATTTTTTCTTTATGATTGGGTTTTGGCCCATTTATTCTACGGTCCTTACGTGTTTGGCCCACCAGTGACTTTTGAGTTTGACTTGGCTCTAGATAATTCGCCGTCGTTCGTCTAAGAGTCAATAATGTTCTTATGAATAAATACAATCTTAGATATAAACATTACTCTGTAAGCTACTGGTACAATTTATTAAAAACGTGTCTGATTAGTAAGGTAGCAGACGTGATGACTAGTAATTTCCTGTTTACTTGTATTTGTTTTATCAAACTAAATACGGATTTTAATGATAAGGAATTATTATGGGTTTTTTTTTATTACGTGTTTTGTTTTGAATTGCACCGCTAGTTAATTTGGGGGCTTTTTAATTGGAAATTTATCAGTAGCAGCCAGTTTGGATTTGTGTCTGTTTGATGGCAATAGGTGATAACTGGTGGAATGTGGGGAAATCGAAATAGTAATATGTCTATTCTATTAGGTTTAATTAGATCCCTGTCTAACCCTTCGCGGGACACAGGCTGATATTATGTTTATATGACAAAGAAATCTTCATGTTTTATCAAGTCGTAAAACTGTGTGAAGTAGCGACAGGTCGCTAGTTATTCTTATAATGTTAAAGTTCATATTTGAGGGTAGAATATGTCGTGATAGTTTTGAGAAGGAATAATGGGGATCGTTTTAAGAGTAGGGGTAGAAACAATGGAGGGAGTGTGGGGAAGAATGTTGGCCCCGTAGCCCAGTACCTCTTCCTCCAGCTGCTGCCGGTGGCGCAGCTCGGCCGCCGCCTCGCCCTCCAGCGCCGCCAGCCGCGCGCCCAGCCCGCACGCGCACGCCGCGCCCGGCGCCGCGGGCGGCGGGGCAGGCGAGGGTGCCTGCGGGAGAAGTAAATGGAACATTATTATTTTATTCGGTTCCACTGTGCTTTACCACCCGCTCCTGCAGAGCTTCACGATTTTATACCGTATACATGTGTGTAAGTAAAACACTTTGGCAAAATGTCACACTGCAAACGCCTAGGTAGTTTTTGAGAAATAAAATCTAAAAGTTTCAGAAGTTCAACTTATTTACATATTAAAATCGACATTTTACCACAGATAGTGTACGAATTTCTTCACCTAGGTTGTTCCGTTTTACATTCAGACAAAGTGAAAGCGGATTTTAATGGTTTTCAGCATAAATATTGTAAGTTTTAAACTTTTGTTCTTTTTTAAATAGCTGGTACCGACATGTACTGCATTGTGAAGCAAAAAATAAATAATTCAATTAAGAATAATAAAGTATTATTTGTATTCTTAAAAGATCGCGGATAATGAAACGTAATCCAATGTAAGTGATGCTTACGTTTGACAGTTGTCATTCATCTTATGTACACAGTATAGACAGCGTCTATAGTATTCCTGTTTGCAATTACGATTGATTGATACTATGGCGTCCCCGAAGTCCCCGACTTCGTGTTCTGCTGCTTCATCTCCCAACCACGAAGTGTTAAGTGTCGTGAAAATGCTGGACTCTAAGCCGTTTATGGGCGCTGTACCGCGGATCGAGGCTTTCAGTTTTGAACTCTCATGAGCCGCTTGTCCGCACCTCACCACAAGACCAACAAAGAGACTTGTGCTGTTTTTTTTTATTTACCTATGTCACTACCCACTGAACGAACGTATTATCCAAAAGTTACACATCTAGACGTGGTAAGACGACAATGTCACTAGAACATGGATGCAAGAGCGAGCGAAGCGAGTTTTGGACTTGGGGCACTCCGACTCGGACAGGTTAGGTTAGAGGATGGCGGGTTCTAGTGAGCGAGCGAAGCGAGCGAACAAAGACTATAAAGACTATATAATAATATATCCATTTAGACAAAAGATATAATAATGATATAAAAAATAACTTACAACAGTGACGTCATTCCAAGAGTCGTTGGTGGGTTCGCTTGCTAGCGTCTCTAAGGAGGGGTCGGTGTTGTCCATTGACGGGTACTGGTGTTCCTCGCAGATCTAAGATAAAATAAAGGAGGTTGTAAATAAATAACATTTTAAAGGGAATCACCGATTTCGGCTAAGCGTGGACTATTAATTCTGAAAGAAATATTTTTGCACATCATATAGTAGCCAGGTACACTTACAAAACATCGATATAAAGAGTATATACACTGGATAGACCAGTTCGATTAGATAGGCAATTATGGTAACAAAAAAAAAGTATTTGTATGGCATGCAAAAAGTCCGTCGCGGATTTTACGCAGACTCAACGCAACGACGCACATCTTCGATTATTCTGTCGGCGGAACTGTTATAGGGACGTAGACGCTATGGCAATGCAGAGATTGCGATGTATTATTTTATCTCAGATTATACAACATAGGCAGATAGACCGCGCGAAACACCAAGAGTGAAGCCTAAAAATCAAATACTGCTTCAAAACTCGAGTTAGTACGCCACGTAGCGTCGCATTGTATGTTACATACAATGCGACGCTTTAGTATTTGATTTTTTGGCCTCACTCTTGGTGTTCTGCGGGGTCTATCTGCTTTTTTTAAATCTGAGTATTTTATACTTGAAGTACAGAAAAAGAAGAATAAATAGAGACTTTTGGGTAAATCCTATACTTACGGATAGATTACTGAGAGGATAGTTTCTAAGACAAAATTGCTGGTCTGTTTTGTATTTCTTGTATTAACATCGATACATCGATCTCTAGGGCCATGGTATTATACCGCGTACGTTACGTTCCCCACTAACGAGTGCAGATTGCATACTAAGATGCAGCGCAGACGACAGACTATCTGTGACACACTTTTTAGTCTGTGAAAATAGAACCAAAGCAATTATATGCAGTAACGCATACGACGCGCAAAAAGTCCGGCGCACAAAAAATCCGTGTCATTCTGGCAGATCGCACCACGCCGCGCCGCACAAAAAGTGCGCGAAAAAAATAGAACGTTTGCTTCAACGCGCGCTAACGCAGACGGCGCACACTTTTAGTATGCAGTCTGCACTCTTTAAAATCAAAATCAAAATATTTTATTTCACATAAGCCTGCATGGGCACTTATGAAACGTCAGAAGCTAGGTGCACGGTTCCAATTTGTCGTTTCCTATGGAGAAGAGCCGGCAAGAAACTCAATGGTTACTCTTTCTTTAGTGGGGGACGTAACGTGCGCGGTACAATACCACGGTGCTATAGATCGATGTTAATACAAGAAATACAAAACATTTTATAAAATTTGTACGGATATTGTTTTAGAATTGAATATTTAATAACGAACTGTCCTTTCAGTAATTTCTCCGAAAGTATGGATGTACCCAAACTTCTTTATTTCTTCTTCTTTTTCTGTACTTCAAGTATAAAATAATACATCGCCGTCTCTGCATTTCCATAGCGTCTACGTCCCTACAGTTCTGCCGACAGAATGATCGAAGATGTGCGTCGTGTGGGATGAGCCTGCGTATAATCCGCGACGGACTTTTTGCATGCCATGCAGACATTTTGTGCGCCACAGACTCGACCGCACACAAAGTGTGTCGCCTGCGCTGCACCTAAAAGTGTGCGCCATTTGTGTTAGCGCGCGTTGAAGCAAACGTTCTATTTTTTTCGCGCACTTTGTGTGCCGCGCGGCGCGGCGCGATCTGCCAGAATGACACGGATTTTTTGTGCGCCAGGCTTTTTGTGCGTCGTATGCGTTACTGCATAGCATATAATTGCTTAGGTTCTATTTTCACAGACTAAAAAATTACGTCACACAAATTTTATGAGTTTTTGACCCCCCCCCCCCCCGTCCTTGTCACATGTGGTCACACTCGTGAAACCCCCTCCCCCTTATGTGACGTAAGATATTTTTAAATTTTGTATGTAGAAGTATATAATTAAATGAAAACAGCAGTTTTTTATATGTAAATTAAAAATAATCTTTAATAAAAATTAACATAAAGTCAAATAATTTAGACACTTAATGGCGATTTTAACATGTGACGTCACAAAGCTTTTGAACCCCCGGGCCCTTGTCACACAATGTCACATTTCGTTGACCCCCTCCCACCCCCTCAACGTGTGACGTAATTTATGGATGGCCCGTTATCTTGCCGCTATGCCAATTTATTTGGGGTCAATGCAACATATCCGTTTCTTCCAAACTTCCCTATAACTCTTCATCTTGGTAGTCACCCCCTTTCCATCCAAATATTTTTTTACAGTGTTTCCATCTTTTCTCTCTATTCTTATAGCTATCCACATTTATATTCAAAACTTTCCTCATTCCACCTCCTAATACGCTGGTATAAGGAGGTGGAATGAGGAAAGTTTCACTGACAGGCTAATACTTTTACCGTGGCATAAACTATTATTTATTTTGTGATTATACGAGACAGAGAAGAATAATTGTGTATACCTGCAGCATAGCTCGCGTGGCAGTGTGCACGAGCGCGGCCCAGTCCAGTGCGCCAGCATCCGGCAGCGGTAAGGGAACTGCGCCGGGCACCGCTGGCGGGCCGGGCCCCGCGCCGGGCCCCACAGCTGCACCGGGTCCTACTGCCGGGCCGGGCCCGCTGCCGGCTGAACCACGCCCACCTTCGCCTAGCTCTGCGTCCATCATGCGGATAAGGTCCTCCTGAATATGACATGAGAATACAAATTTTTGTAAGATCAAAACACCAAGAAACTGTTTGTGAGCCTCGTACGTCTTGCAAGCAGGACTAGCTAGAATGGGTCATGGGTTTGATCTACACGTTACTGACAAATGCGTGCACTGACTGGACAGGTCCACTCAAATCTTTGTGGGTCTATCCTCAAAATACCATCTCAGACACTAATCTGCATGGTTCTCTTATGCCCGACAAAGACTTTGTCTGGACTTTAATTGACTGTGACATCTGGGTTTGTTTCGGTGTTTCTTTACAGTGTAGTCGGATAGGAAACATCGACCAAAGGCTAGACCAAAGGCTTTATTGTCATGCAGTATGTCATAGAAAATACAAATATAATTTAGAACTCACAGTAAGTGACGATGTATTAGCCGAGGCACGCTTATGCCTCGCATGTCGAGGCGAGGCCGCGTCGTCGTGCGACCGTCGGCGCAGGGCGGCCGCCTCGGGCGCGGGCGACGTCTGGGGGGAGCGGCGACCGCTGCGACAGGATCCGCCTGCAAGGATAGCATTTATGTTTAGAGACTTCAAATGTTCTTGCGTCAGGCGTATGCGACATCGGTGTGCTTTATTTCGTACTGATGTTACGCAGTCAAATATGCAGCTTTAAATACAAATCATATCTGTTCGAGCGTGTCGGCACGCATTGGATAATTCTTTTGCCGAATGCCGATAATGTGGCAATAAACTACCCTTTTTATTAAGGGGAATGCATAAAGGTAGCCCCAGAAATGTAATTTTGTTTGTTGATCCAAAGATTCACGAAATTAAAAGTTTCAATTCGCGAAAATATTAATTTCGCGGGGCTACGCCGGCGGGAAACTCTAGGGTAGGCCGATGGAAGGCTAAAACGTACGAAAAGTGAAGCGTCTGATCGCTTCACGTGCGCCAGTAGTTAGTACTGCCCGCCCCGTGCACGTACCTGTGCCGTACCCGGAGCTGTCGGAGCGCGGCGGCGAGTGTCCCCGCTCGTAGGCGCGGCGCGGCCGGCCCGGCTGTTGCGCGTCGGCGCGCGCCAGCGCCGGCCATTCCTCCAGTCCTGCCTCGCACTGGCATTTGGAACTCGACGCGAAGGTTACCGTCACCTGTGTAATAGAAGTTTTTATTTTATGACATTAACGCTACATTCTTTTCCTTTTCTGGATTGCCTTAACTCACACAATGATTCAATATTTGTTAAAATATTTAAAAAAGTAACTATGATTGTATTTGCCAATTTTTCTCCATACAAAATTTTCTTGTAAATCTTGGCATCCAAAAGTGTGCCTAATTGAAATAAATGATTTAACTTAGCAGTGTATGTTCGTTAACCTACCGTCACAGGGTCGGATGTCTTCAGCAGATCAACGAGTTGGTCGTGGTGCAGCGCAACCACGGCGGCGCGGCACACCTCCAGTAGCCGCGCGCCGCGCTTGATGCCCGCCCGGGCCGCGCAGCCTGTGCTCTCTACTAGCGTTACTAGACCGTCTGGTTGTACGTGGAAACCTATGAAGGAAAAAAGAAACAAATAAAAACTCAAATTTGGTTCAGAAAACACGGTAAAATATTTAAAATGCAACCTATGAAAAAAAAAAACCCGCCAGTGCGAGTCCAACTCACACAAGTCCTATACCATAAGTATATATACCATAAGTGTGTAAAGGAATACCTAGAGATGTCTAGGATCCCTTTATCTTTCAATACTAGCGCGCTTTTCAAAAGTCATATGTCATTGACGTGTTGTCTTGAGTGACACAATAGATGGCGTCAGCTACCGAAGATTGGTAAAGCAGCATTATTGTTTTTACTCTGTGTGGCTGGGATTTGAGTGACAAGAAAAACATTACAAAAATAATTTAATTCGATTATTGGAAAAAGATCGGCAAATAAACTTTAAATGTCGTTTCTTTGTTTTACAGGTAATGTTTGTAGCTTTAGGATAATGTAATTAGTGTTTTTTTCGTAATACGAAAGTGAAAATAAAAACTTTGTTTTACAGAGCAACACATGGTTTAATTTGTCGATATAAACTGAAAAAGATAACAAATAGACGTATTGTCTTATAAAACGACATTTTTAGTGAAGAGAAATGGAGAAGTTACGATTCACATTTGCAGTGTTAGCAGCATCTGATGGAAAAACCAATGTGATTTGTATAACCTCAATTGAGACACCCGATGGACATGTATTTGATATTCCTGATGATTTAAAATCTGTCAGTAAACACACTGCAATAACGACTATGGAGGTTTTTACCAAAATAAAGAATTCTCTCAAGAAAAGACATCAAACACGGAAAGTATGGATTCCTTTAACTCAGGATTTGAGGAAAATTTACTTAGATGAAGGTGAGAATTTACAATTTGGTGACCAATATCTGGATGAAATTACACACGAAACGAACCTTTCTGACAATAACAATAGTAAGGGCATTGAAAATAAAAATCTAGGAAAAATAGCAGAAAGATTTTTACTCGAGAAGTTTTCAGGAAAAATATCAAATGTTAACCAATGGATCAATGATTTTGAGATTGAATGTACACGTTTTGGGATATTAAAGGATACAGAGATAATTGAGACTTTAAAATATTTACTTGAAAAACAGTGTCTAGATTGGTATACTAGTATGTTAATAAAATGTACAGTAAACGCAGGATGGGCAATATGGAAAACTAATTTTTGTGAAACATACGAAAACAAAGGTTGGTCACAAGTTAAATATGCATTTACATTTAAATTTCAAGGAGGTTCATTACGGGAATATGCCACAAAAAAAGAAAGATTATTACTAGAGATAAATAAAAGTATTGACACACAGACATTGATTCATCTTATTGTTATGGGTCTACCAGATTATATAATGTACAAAATGGATAAGGAATCAATAACATCGACTGCAAATCTTTTCAATGAAATTGGTAAACATGAACAAACAGTTAATAAAAATAATTATAATAAATTCAAGAAAAATATATTAGATAATAAAGTAAGAGTTGATAAAAGTAAACCTTGCAAAATTTGTGAAAAATTAAATAAAGGCAGCCGATTTCACTCTGAAGAAAAATGCTGGTTTAAACAAACTGATGATCATGAGAACAAGAGAAACTACAATAGGAATGTAAACAATACTGTATTAGATGTTGAATTGAGTGATAGTGAGCCAAAAAACGAATAATTACACCATTAATTAAAGTAAAACTAACATTAGAAGGAAAATTAGACATATTTGGTATTTATGATTCCGGCTCCAATGTTTCCTTGATAAATTCAAAATTAGTAAGAATAAAGGAAGAAGAAAATAATATATACAATAATACAAAATTGGTAACAATTAATGGTGTAAAAAAGACAAAAGGTTTAACAACAATAAAAATTAAGATCTTTAATATAGAGAAGAAAATTGATGTTTATATTGTAGATGGAAAAGACTTCACATACGATTTCCTAATTGGACTTGATACTATAAAAGAGTTTAATTTGATTCAGAATGAAAATTTGGAAATTGAACAAAAATCAGAAGACAATTTTACAAAGGAGGAATTACATTTTGAAAACAAACCTAATGAAAATGAAGATAAAAAGAACTTGGACTTTATAAACTTTAATGAACATATAAAAGAAAAAGAATTTACAATGGATTTGAGTCATTTGAATAGTCAACAAAAATCAGAAATAAATAAACTTATTGATAAATACAAGTCAAGCTTTGCAAAGAATAAATATGATATTGGAACCGTAACGGATTACGAAGCACGCATTGACCTTCTTGTAGACAGATACTGCAGTAAAAGACCTTACAGATGTTCAATAGAGGATAAGTTGGAGATAGAAGAACAAGTAAAAAAATTGCTTGAAAGAAATCTTATAGAGGAATCATACAGCCCTTTTGCAGCACCAGTAACCCTAGCTTTTAAAAAAGAAGACAATAGAAAAACAAGATTGTGTATCGATTTCAGAGATTTGAATAAAGTGGTGGTACCTCAGGCTCAACCATTTCCTTTGATTGAAGACTTAGTAACAAAAACCAGAAACTGTAAGTACTTTTCAACATTAGATATAAATTCTGCGTTCTGGTCGATTCCCCTGCGAATTGAAGATAGAAAGAAAACTGCTTTTGTTACCCAGGAGGGCCACTATCAATGGACATGTCTACCCTTCGGTTTGAAAACTTCTCCAGCTATTTTTCAAAGAATATTAAGCAACATTCTACGAAAGTACAGGTTAACAGATTTTGCTGTAAATTTCATTGATGATATTTTAATATTTTCAAAATCCTATACAGATCACATAAATCATTTATCGCAGCTTTTAGAGGCGATAGAAAAAGAAGGTTTCCGACTTAAGTTCACAAAATGTCGATTTGCAACAAATTCAGTAAAATATCTCGGACATATTATACAAGATAATACAGTAAGACCAGTGAAAGATAATTTAATTTCAATAAGGGACTTCCCAACACCAAAAAATCAGAAAAATATTAGACAAATTCTAGGAAAAATCAATTTCTACCGCGAGTACATACCTAACAGTTCAATAATTTTAGAACCACTACATAATCTACTAAGGAAGCGCCAAAAATTCATCTGGTCAGCAGATTGTCAAGAAGCTTTAGAGAAGATTAAACAACTACTGTGCTCACAACCAATCCTAGAAATTTATGATCAAAACTTACCAATAAACATATTTACGGATGCATCATTAGAAGGTATTGGGGCAGTGTTAAAGCAAATTCAACCCGACGGAAAAGAAAAACCCATAGCATATTTTTCAAAAAAATTAAATGAAACCCAAAAGAGGAAAAAGGCTATATATTTAGAATGCTTAGCTATTAAAGAAGCTATAAGATACTGGCAGTACTGGCTAATAGGCAAACCTTTCACAGTATATTCCGATCACAAACCATTGGAAAATTTAAATATTAAGTCTAGAACGGACGAAGAGTTAGGAGATTTATCCTATTACCTATCACAATATGACTTCAAAATAAAATATGCACCAGGAAAGGAAAATTTAGAGGCAGATTGCTTGAGCAGGAACCCAGTATTAGAAGCTAATAAAGATGTACATGAACAATTGAAAATAATAAATTTAATAACATTTAATGACATATTAACAGATCAAGAGAAAAATGAGAATATTCAAAAATACAAAAAAAAGTTAATATATAAACATAATATATATTATAAGAGGATAAGAAAACAAGATAAAATACTATTGACAGAGGAATTCAGTGTAAAATTTATAAAACTAATACATGAAAATATGTGTCATATAGGTATAAAACAAATGCAAAAGAAAATAGGAAAACTTTATACAGCAAATAATTTAACTAAAAACATTACTGACATATGTAAAAAGTGTGAAATATGTATAAAAAATAAAACAAGAGGACAGGGTAAATATGGTTTAATGTCATACTTAGGCCCTGCTACAAAACCATTTGAAATTGTGTCAATAGACACAATTGGCGGATTTGGTGGCTCACGATCAACGAAAAGATATTTGCACCTTTTAATCGACCACTTCACTCGATATGCTTATATAGTAACCTCAAAGACACAGAATGCAAAGGACTTTATAAAACTAATAAATATTGTACCAAATTGTAATGAAATTGGCATGGTTCTCACCGACCAATATCCTGGGATTAACTCGAAAGAATTTAAGGTATTTTTAAATGAAAGATCAATCACAGTAATTTTCACTGCAGTAAATTCGCCGTTTTCTAATGGACTTAACGAAAGGTTAAACCAAACACTCGTTAATAAAATAAGGTGCAAAATAAATGAAAATCAAAATACTAAAGCATGGACGACTATTGCTCACAATTGTGTGGATAGATATAATAGCACGGAACACTCAATAACAGGTTTTGCACCAAGATACCTATTGGATGGTACTGATGTTTCATTATTACCAAATGAACTTAAACTACAAAAAGAAGCAGATGATTGGAATAAAGACAGAAAAATTGCATTAGAAAGAACAATTAAGTCACATGAATATAATAAAATGTTAATGGATAAAAATAGAACAAACTATAATTTTAAAACAGGGGATATGGTATATGTTGAAAATGGTCACAAACTAAATCGAAGAAAATTAGATGAGCTAAGGATTGGTCCATTTAAAATCGAAGAAAAAATATCGCAATCAATATACAAGATTAATACAGGACATAGAAAGATCGAATCAAATCTATTCCATATTACAAAACTTATTCCTGCCTCCGTACCAGAAGAAATTGAAGAATTTGGAAGAAGCGAAAATCTCCAGGGAAATTTTCTTACCCTAGGGGGGGAGATGTAAAGGAATACCTAGAGATGTCTAGGATCCCTTTATCTTTCAATACTAGCGCGCTTTTCAAAAGTCATATGTCATTGACGTGTTGTCTTGAGTGACACAATAGATGGCGTCAGCTACCGAAGATTGGTAAAGCAGCATTATTGTTTTTACTCTGTGTGGCTGGGATTTGAGTGACAAGAAAAACATTACAAAAATAATTTAATTCGATTATTGGAAAAAGATCGGCAAATAAACTTTAAATGTCGTTTCTTTGTTTTACAGGTAATGTTTGTAGCTTTAGGATAATGTAATTAGTGTTTTTTTCGTAATACGAAAGTGAAAATAAAAACTTTGTTTTACAGAGCAACACATGGTTTAATTTGTCGATATAAACTGAAAAAGATAACAAATAGACGTATTGTCTTATAAGTGTATAAATAATTCGAAAACTGACGTAGATATAAAAGACTTGACTGCACATAGTAGTGTAGATAGTTACCGAGCTGCGGGTTGGTGCCGCGCTCGAGCGTGATCTCGTGCAGCGTGTGCGCGTGAGGAGGCGCCACGCTGGCGAGGCGGCGCAGCAGGGCGTCGTTACCGCCCCGAAGACGTACGCTCTCGCCGCGGTGGTAGTACACGCGAGTCCAGCCGCCACTCACCACCCATCCTGCGTACAAACACAACTCTATAACAGAGGACTCGAGTCCTCTCACATTTTACTAATATCTGTTCCCAAAGTATCTGACGAAGTGTAAACAAACCCTGTTCAGGTTAAATTCGTACCCAATCACTCACTAAAGGGAATTGGTTAAAATTCATCTGTATTGAGAAAGTTTCAACTTTATATCTCATCAATTATTGTTTTAATAACATTTGTAGCAGCGCGTGTGCGCATGACGGTGCTCGCTGCTACACTAAGCTAAAGGATCGAGCGCGCCGCACCTATATTTATAACTTCAGCGCTTAATGGTTACTTGCACTGTTGGCAGAGGGCGCGCACTGCGCGCAGCTTATTATTCTAAGATTTTAACTGTGTTCTGATTGGCTATTTTAACAAGTATTAATGTAAGTAAAGCCAGTGTTTGTACTCATGTAATTTTGTATATAGTTAGTATCTCAATAAATTTATTTACATACATTCTTCCTTACAACAAACATTGTCTTATTTGCTACCATCTGAAGAAGTCGCTAAAGTGGTGACCCCGACGTGATCCGACCCGACGTCCGAGTAAAGCGTCTTACAACAAAAAAAAAAAAAAAAAAAAAAAAAAAAAAAAAAAAAAAAAAAAGAAAGCACCTATATTTATAACTTCAGCGCTTAATGGTTACTTGCACTGTTGGCAGAGGGCGCGCACTGCGCGCAGCTTATTATTCTAAGATTTTAACTGTGTTCTGATTGGCTATTTTAACAAGTATTAATGTAAGTAAAGCCAGTGTTTGTACTCATGTAATTTTGTATATAGTTAGTATCTCAATAAATTTATTTACATACATTCTTCCTTACAACAAACATTGTCTTATTTGCTACCATCTGAAGAAGTCGCTAAAGTGGTGACCCCGACGTGATCCGACCCGACGTCCGAATAAAGCCTGCCGGTACTTCAATATCAGCAAAACTCAGAAATGGAGGAAGCACCGAAATATCAAGAAATCGCCGGAATTTCACTTTCCCTGCGTATTCCACCGTTTTGGCGAGACAAACCGCGACTATGGTTTATCACATTTGAAGCCGCCGTCAGCGATCTTAAGAAAAGCGACGCTCAAAAAGCACAGATGGTTATAGCGCAATTAGCGAAGGAAGACATTGAGCAAATCTGTGACCTGCTTGAAAACCCGCCAGCAGCACGACCCTACAACGCAATCAAAGAACGGCTTATCTCTGTGTATGAAGAATCAGATGGAAGACAGCTGCAAAAGCTTTTATCCGACATGGAACTGGGTGACCAAAAGCCAAGCCAGTTATTACGTCGCATGCGTAACCTGGCGCATAAAAAAGTCCCAGACGATACGCTCAGATTGATGTGGATGAACCTACTACCTCAACAAGTGAGATCCGTACTTGTTGTCAGTGACACCATCAGCAAAGACACTGCGTTGGAAGAGTTAGCAAAGATGGCAGACAAGATGATGGAGCAGACGACCGAAGTGCCCGCCGTAGCATCAGTTGATAATTCTCAAGCTCAAGGTAACATGCAGCTCATAGTGGAAGAAATACGCAAGTTACACCTAGAAATCGCCGAGATCAAGAAAGATAACTGTAGGTGCACACACACATCGCCGCCAGCGCATTATCAATACAGACGAAGTTATCACCGCGACCGTTCAAGAACGCCGTCTCGCTCGCACTCAAGAAACATCAGATCACGCTCATCTACTCCATCTCCCCACTGTTATTATCACAGAAAGTTCGGTGCAAAAGCAAGACATTGCACAACACCATGCAGTTTTAACAAGGATAATAATACGGAAAACTAAAACAGACATTAGCAGTGGCGGAACCTAATGTCGACAACAAATCATATCGCCTTTTCATCACTGATAAGGAAACCAACACAACTTTCTTGGTCGACACTGGCGCAAATATATCTGTGATACCAAAGCGAAAAGGAACTCGATCTACCCCACTGCCGTACAAGTTATACGCCGCCAATAATTCAGAGATACCCACATATGGTGAAAAAACTATAGACATCAACTTGGGTCTACGACGTCCCTACAAGTGGAAATTTATTGTTGCCGCCGTAAGCAAGCCAATACTTGGAGCAGATTTCCTAGGCTACCATAATCTACTGGTCGACCTAAGGAATGAACGTCTCATCGACAACACAACCAAGCTCACAACAAAGGCACCAGGGCGATATACCAGCATACCTACAATACGCAGTATTGATCTTCAGCAAACGTTCCATGACATACTGGCTGAATTCCCAAACGTCACTCGTTTATCATCAATGAAACTCAACCCGAAGCACACAGTCGAGCACTACATTGAAACAACCGGACCACCTATGCATGCCCGAGCTCGACCTATACCCCCGCATCGCTACGAAAAAGTGAAGAAAGAGTTCGAGAATATGATGAGCCAGGGACTCTGCCGACCTAGCAAAAGTTCTTGGTCCAGTCCACTGCACGTAGTACCGAAGAAAAATGGAGATATACGGGTATGTGGTGATTACAGGCGACTCAATGCCATCACCAAGCCAGACCGATATCCCATCCCACGAATAAAGGACTTCACATATCAGCTCGCTGGCAAGCAAGTTTTCTCTACCCTAGACCTGAACAGAGCATATTCACAACTACCAGTCCGTGAAGAAGACATAGAGAAGACAGCAATAATAACCCCTTTTGGTTTATATGAGTTCCCACGTATGTGCCCAGGACTAAAGAACGCTGGACAAACATTCCAGAGATTTATACACGAAGTTCTCCGAGGCCTTGATTTCGTCTACCCATTTGTCGACGACCTGCTTGTGGCTGCAGAAGACGAAACAACAGCTCGAGAAAACCTCAGAACCGTACTACAGCGCCTAGATGAGTACGGCATCACAATCAACCCCGCCAAATGTGTATTCGCAAAGAGAGAACTCACATTCTTGGGATATTTTGTCTCTCCCGAAGGCATAAAACCACCACAAGAAAAGGTGAAGGTAATCAGCGACTACCCTAAACCAAAGACTGTCGAAGAGTTACGACGTTGTCTCGGTATGATAAATTACTACCGAGAAAACATACCAAACGCCGCAGCAACTCAAGCACCTCTGCACATGTATTTACATAATACACACTCAAAGAAACGTGACAAAACCGAAATAATGTGGAACGAAGAAACATCGAAAGCTTTTGAAGACTGCAAAGAATGCATTCAAAAAGCGACCTACCTGTCGCATCCACAGCACGCAGCGCCTTTTGGCTTAATGTGTGACGCATCGGACAAGTGTGCAGGTGCTGTACTACAACAACAAGTCAACGGCAAATGGCAGCCACTTGGATATTTCTCAAAGAAATTCACACCGGCGCAGCAAAAGTATTCAACTTACGACCGAGAACTACAAGCCATATACCTAGCAATGAAGCACTTCAGAAAATTATATGAAGGCCGCGAATTGATTGTATATACAGACCACAAGCCAATCACATACGCGCTCCAGAAAATATCATCAGACTCAGAAACACCCCGCCGCAGCAGACAGCTATTGTTCATTAGTGAATTTACTAATGACATACGTCACATCAGTGGGCGAGATAATATTGTCGCCGACGCCTTATCACGCATTGAAGTAATCAACTGCCCCACTCCTATCGACTACGCCCTACTCGCAGGCGCACAAGAAAAGGACGCAGCTATACAAGATTTACTTCGGCAAACAAATATCCAGATGCGCAAGATAACCTTACCCGGTATGACTCACGCTATCTACTGTGAGACATCAACAGAAAACATACGTCCATATTTACCAGAAGAATATCGTATAAAAGTGTTCAATGCGATACACAACCTCAGTCATCCCGGTACGCGAACGTCAAGAAAGCTCATCCAAACAAGATACTTCTGGCCATCTATGAACACTGACGTCAAGAAATGGGTGACAACATGCATCCAATGTCAGCGTGCGAAGATACACCGGCACACTGTAACCCCGGTAGCAAGCTTCGAAGCATCGCAACGTTTCGAACATTTGCATGTTGACATCGTTGGACCGCTACGTTCTTCGCCTCAAGGACACCGTTACGTCATCACTATGATCGACCGAGCGACGCGCTGGCCCGAAGCTCACGCCGCGCAAGACATAACAGCTGACACTGTCGCTAAGATTGTATATGAAGGATGGATCGCACGATTTGGATGTCCAGCTCGGATGACGACTGACCAAGGTCGACAGTTTGAAAGCAGCTTGTTCAACGCATTAACAAGACTACTTGGAATCAAGCGCATTCACACTACAGCGTACCACCCACAGAGCAACGGAATGATTGAAAGGTGGCACCGCTGCATGAAATCAGCATTAATAGCACGACTGAGCACGAGCAGTTGGATTGAGGAGCTACCTACAGTGTTGCTAGGACTCCGAGCCGCAACGCGAAGTGACAGTGGAGTCAGTGCTGCACAGCTGACCTACGGTCACGCTCTCACACTGCCAGGAGATTTTTTCGTGCCGTCGAAGCCAGATTCAATGGACTGCAGTTACGTTGAAAAACTACGATCAACAATAAGCAATTTTCGCCAAGCATCAGCACAGTCACGCACCAACAGCAGAAGTAGCACATACGTACCTCAAAGCTTACAAACCTGCAAGGAAGTATTCGTGCGAACTGACGCAGTCAAGAAACCTCTGCAACCACCATACAACGGACCCTATCCAGTGCTTAGCCGAAGCGATAAAACGTTCACCATTCAACTACCGGGAAGGCAAGCAGTAATATCGGTAAACCGCCTCAAGCCTGCGTTCTCCATTCCATGCACTGATGACGCATGTGACACAACTCACCAAGGCTCCAGTTCCAATAAGAAGAACACTGCTCCTGTAAACATCACAACAGAGCATACATCGCGCTCGGGTCGTGTCATCAGACGACCGGTACGCTTCACTTGAAGGGGAGCACTGTAGCAGCGCGTGTGCGCATGACGGTGCTCGCTGCTACACTAAGCTAAAGGATCGAGCGCGCCGCACCTATATTTATAACTTCAGCGCTTAATGGTTACTTGCACTGTTGGCAGAGGGCGCGCACTGCGCGCAGCTTATTATTCTAAGATTTTAACTGTGTTCTGATTGGCTATTTTAACAAGTATTAATGTAAGTAAAGCCAGTGTTTGTACTCATGTAATTTTGTATATAGTTAGTATCTCAATAAATTTATTTACATACATTCTTCCTTACAACAAACATTGTCTTATTTGCTACCATCTGAAGAAGTCGCTAAACATTATTAATTTGTAATTGAAAAATCATGGACGTAAATTGATCTCAGAAAATTAACCTCAATTGACCAATTAAAAGCATCTTTAGGGTAATTTAAAAATAGAATTTCATCTAATTAAAGCACTCAATTTGGCATTCACGTTTCCTGAACCATTTGCTTACATTTTCATCATATATTTTTGACAGACCACAGAAACAGCTATGAATCACATTATTGTTCACTGTGGTCATAATGACCATTCGGTGATTTTGCGGCGTTATAGTCGTATCAGAAGAGTTTGACATATGACTTCTTTTGATCTAGGGCCTGAGCCTTCGAAAGTTTTTATAATATGGCCACAGTATAAAATGTCAACCGAACTATAAAATGTCAGGCATTCACCTCGGGTGAATTTCGGGAATATTGTCAAGTGGAAGAAATTGGACATATAGAGGTATGAGGAACAGGGTGTAAAGTTCACTCATACTCTATGGAAAAGGGAGGATCCTCCGACCAGACGGGTGTTGTGTCTGGTGGGCAACTGCCCGACGGTTGATGTCGGGATGTTGTACCTATGCCAATCGCGCGGTAAACTTTAACTGCGCGATCTAGGATTCCTATGACGTGCATCTTTGCGTAATCGACTGTGGCGTTGTAGATGGCGCCACTTCTCTTTTTGTATTTCTTCATATTGTTGCGAAGTGTTTTTTCTGTATTGTCGCTACAGACACATCACGACTGCAATACCTCGGGGAAATGGCTAAGTAGAAAGAATGAACCGCATTATCATTTCTACTTTAACAAAGATGTGCATAGACGAGCCTGGTCATTGATGCAAGTATATCAGTAAGCTTCAGAGAGCCATAAACAGTATCTATCAACGCTCAATCAACAGTACACCATGTGAATTGTTAATAGGTGTTAAACTAAGAATGAAAGAAGATATTAGAGTTTTTAGAAGAAGAAAATAGGAAGGAGTTTATGCATAAAAGAGATGAATCAAGAAAAGAAGCTAAGGCACAGATATTATGAATACAGGAAGAAAATCAACGAACATTCAACAAGAAACGTATAGGAGAGAAGTACAAGCAAGGTGATCTAGTTGCGTTCCAAAGAACGCAATTCGGGAACGCCTTTAAATTAAAACCGAAATTCCACAGACCGGAGTCACAAAAGAACTAGGAAAGGGCAGATATGAGGTAGAGAAAATAGACAGATGTAAGAATGGGTCTATACCTATGAACAACCTCATAAAGAGATGGCCTCAGCTAAACTGTACCTTTGTATTAGTTTCAAATTGTTTATTTAAAAAAATATAAGTGTGCAGTTATGGCGCAGATTACCAGATGTATCACTCCATACAACATTTTCAATACCTACTACTATAATAGCCTACACCGCCGAGTCGCTAGACGCTGCGAACGAAAATGTACCTAACCTTACAAGCGTAAAGTGAGTTTTGCTTTGTAGCTGCGCGCCGCCGCCGTGTGGTTATTGTGAATTGCCAGGGCTGCCTCTTTCGATAAATATGTCAGTCGGTATTTATAGTACACTTTATGAAATAAAATAAAATGCTTTTTAAGTGACGTAATCGGATTTTATTCGTATTCGTGGCCATGTGGAGTGCATGGCCACGAATACGAATGAAATGCGAAATAGAGAAAACTGAAAAACCTATTAATTGTTTTTTTCGTTTATTTAGACAATTAGCGTAATAGGGAACTACTATGCTTCTACACTATGAACAAAGCGTTGGCGCCATATTGTCACGTCATGCGCGTTTTTAAATAAACAATAATCTTATGAAAATAACATTAACAAGATAATAACGATACTAAATATTATTGAAAATTTATTTGCACAAAGTAGACTTTTACTAAACGTAATTTCCAAAGACAGTTGACCCATTAAGGTCACTGATTTTTCTATGATTATCTCAGAGGCATAGATTACGTGGTAGAAGTAATTACGTACCTACCAATAAAATACAAAACACAAAACACGCAAGTTTAAACAATTTATCTATTTACAAAGCGATAGTAAAACAAATTAGATACTCATATTTCTGTATCAACAGGTAAACTGAAAAAAGATACGTTTTTATTTCTTCTCTTGCTGGATCTACATTCATCAAATACCCATAATACACCAGAAACAGCCATTTCATAAGAATTTAAAACTAAGTACGTCAGGTCGACCGAAATAATTATGAATGCGTACGTGCCTCGCGGCTGTCGGCAACCCACTGAGAAAAGGGCCGCGCGCGGCCCGGCCGGTAGGTAGTTAGCGCGAAAGCGCATGGAGTGATTCATCTGGTAATCTGTGGTTATGGTATGATAGTATTCAGTGTATTTCATAGTAATAGAATGAATGAATAACTGGACTATGTTGAACTTGCTGATGTGTACAACCTTTATTATTTTATTTTATGTCAGACCACAGAGGGCTTATTTAATGTTGCGTTTTATTCAGTACTTATAAGAGTTTCTTTCTGTATGTAATAAATAGTTTTCTTAAGAATAATGGTGACAATTGCTTACAAACTACAGTATGAGACAGTCTCATGCTGTAGTTTGCAAATTACTTATAATTTATAAGTAATTTACAGTAGATGCAGTTTGAGGATCACCACTGCTCTCAAAACGGTGAAGGAAGTCCCAGAACCAAAAATTGGAAGACATGTGACATCCACAAAACCGCACTGGGCCCGCGTGGTGGATTATGGCCCACTCCGACTCACAGAGAGGAGCTGTGTCCCAGCAGTGGGAACATTATAGGCTGATTATGCATCGGAATGATTGTGATGAACTGATGAGACATTGACCACATGCGACTGTTCTTAAATTACCCTAGGCTGATAAAAAATAGTTTTTCCTAATTTTGGTTATATTAGTGTTTTGGTCGGTATGTGCTAAACAGGTTTAAGTATAACATACAACCGGTGTTTAGCTAAAAATCTAATGGATCTACGTATATAGTTAAAACTACGGACGACCGATTTTAATCGGTAATAACTTCTAAGGCGTAAAAGTTTGGCAGCTTTTTTAGACAAAATATTTCAAATAGCCCGGCTATTTATTAATTGTCATCTTTCTCTTGTACTTATCCCGATTTATTTGGGGTCAGCGCAACATATCTTGTTCCATCAAATGTGGTGGTTTGCCAGCCTTTGCAGAGAAAATATGTCAAATCGCCCTATTCGTCATTGAGATAAAATTCATTTGACATTTTAGAATAGTCCCTTAACTTAATAATGATTTTTAATTTCGACCACGCTACTATACTCACTGACAACATTGCAATTTCATTTTAAATTTGCCGTACTTTTTCGGGATCAACTCATATGAGCCTTAGTTTATTAGCCCTCGTGCTTACGGGCGTTTTCTTCCCGCGACGATTTTTTTACCGCGCACCGGATTTTTAACACACTGCTGGGTGTGCCGAGAGTTAAAAATTGGTACGAGGGCTTATCGCAATTTACATACACGTGTAAATTGCGATAAGGCCTCTGGCTGGTGTCCACAATATTGAAATAATCCAAGATGCAGACAATTTTCAATTTGATAAATGACTTATTTAAATTTTAGTACCAATCAATGATATATTACGTTAACGATTAAGTATAAGATAAAATAACGTCACATCGATTTTAAGTACTCACCCAGTAACGAAGTGGTGGGTAGAACTAGAACAATTTGCCGCGTACTATCCTCGACGAACACTACCGTGTCAGCAGACACGCCCATTATGCAGTCGAGAAGAGAACCATTCGCACCTTCATCTTGTACTTGTACCTAAAATATTGATTTACTTGTTATTACTGCATATATTGACAACTAGGGTCGCACTGTGACGTGTTAGAGTTCTCATCATTGCTGTGTTCTCGCACTCACATCAACATCTTGAATAGCACCATCACGTTTTCGCTACTACTACTAAGTACAAAACAATGTTTTAGGGAAATTATTATGTCTAAGTGTCTATAACCCTGCGAAGAAGATATGTGTATTATAAAACTTACGTGAAAACACAGCGCGCCTCCAACTAAGACGTCATTCGTACAGTTTTCTACTCGCGTGATTAAAGTGCTGTTCGCAGAATTGTTGCCGCTTTTCATTAGTAACGATGAGAATATAGCTGAAGAAAGAAAAAATATAAGTACAATGATTATTCGTCTCTAGTTACTATAATTTCTGTTATTAATATTTTAATTTGGTACTTACAAAACTTTTGTCCAGTTTCAACAGTGGTAGCAGTCACATAATTTTTAGCTAAATCTTTCAGGTACTCTTGACGGGTCCGCGTTGCCATTGTACTAAACTTTGGTGATTGAATTGCAGCATTTTCGCCGTTTATAACCTTAAATATAACAACAATTTATTAACGAAAATGCCATTAAATTCTTCAGTTTTTTTTCTAAGCAAGTTTAATTTTATTTACTTACTTTACTTAATAGTAGGTCAGTGAACGCTTCGCCTTTAGGGTAAATCGCTCCATCTTTTATCGGAGGTCCAAATAAAGGTACTTCTTTAGCACGACTCACAGCTATACTATAATGCGTATTCTCTGTACATGGATCTATAGCTCTAACTACAACAAAAACGTGTTGGAACTGAGAACGAATGTTCCGCGGTGTGAACGGCGCAGCACCGGGTTCCTGGAAGACTATAGTTACTATATCGTTGCCAACGTGGCGTTTTCTCAACAACTGTTGCCTGTTATTCGGCGTATACGGCAGCATAGTCGAGACGTGAAACATGATGTCGCAGCCCTGGTACGTCGTGAATACAGAGTACAGTCCAGTGGAGTCAGTTCTATTGTCGAGCCCAGCCTTATACTTATCAAAGTCTTTTAATCGAACTGTCTGGCCCAACATTTTGAGAAATTCTACAAAAGCTGGGCCAGCTTCTTGGTTATTGTACATCTCTTCTTCAGTCGACTGGCCACTCTTGCAGTACATGACTCCTACTTTGTAGTGTCTGGTGACACATTGTTCGTCTAGTCGTAAAAGTTGCTCCTCTGCCCCACCATTATTTATACCAAGCCTGAAAACGAAGTCATTATTTGCCGATGAAATCAAATAAATACGACACATGGAGAAGCTATTAAAGAGAGGGCAAGGGATTCAATATCCGCTTCTAATCCAATAACAATAGCAAAAAGATAAAAATACATACGCAATTTAAATTTATCTTTCCGTGTGACGCAATTTGTAAATTATGTTTGGAGAATAATTCGAACTGAGATATTATCTAATCTCGCTTCTTAATCTTGGAATGGTTCGTGTTTAACATACCTCAAACAGCCAACTTGCAACTCAGGCGCGATGTATTCCAAAGCATCTTTAGTGTTGTAGGTTGCGCTGTTGTTGCTGGGCTTAGCAGTGGGCAGCGCATCTTCGAGTACGGAGCCACGTAATGTAAGCAGTTCGGAAGTTCGCAGGATGAGGCGGTATTGCCAAGCTAATTGGGACGCGGGCGCAGACACATCGCCACCCCCACGACGAAGCTCTACCCTCTCCTTCTTTATAGAAATCGCGACGGGTCCGAGATTCTCATCCATTCCAAACCAATTTTGATGAGCTATGGGACAAGATTAACACGTACATCATCTGATTATAGCCCAAAACTTACAATAGGTTATGATTTGAATTTCTGTAATGAACAACTGTGTACATCAAAGATATTTATTTTGACACCACGTCAAAATATGGTGTTTTCCAATTTATTAAAAACTATTCTAATTTGAAGATTGGGACGACATATTATATAACAGAAAAATAAACAGTAAATTGATTTATATCCATTTTCTCAATTACATAAAAACTATTTAAATCAAATTTATTTTTAGTCGTTTTTAATTTACCGCCAAAACGCTCCTTACGGTGACTTTTTATCACGTGACCACAGGTGAAGTCAACTTTGTACAAACTAAAGTAGTTAGTAAGTAAACAAGTGAATGTCAAGTTTATAATTTAGGCGCGGAACAAATACAAGAGACGTCGGGCGGAGCGCGGGCGCGGTGCCACTTCTTTGATATCTCATACAAAATGGATAGAAGAGGTGGGGCGCGAGACATACTGAGACGGCGGGGCGCGGGCGCCGCTTCCGCGCCCTCGGCGCTCCCGCACTTAGTAGTGACAGTGTACAGACAGTGCAGACATGGGCAAAATGTGTCACTAAAAAGAAAAGATTGAAATGTACCTATCTTTCGATCACTGGGATATGTTTCACTTTATTATATCTTTAAGTATCAGTAGCTCACGCTCGCGCGCACGACACGATCTGGATAGTGTATTTTTTTTTTGTCCATTTGAATGAGAAAAAAAAAAAAAAAAAAATAAAAAAAAAAAAAAATCTTTTTATTTCAGGCATATTTGATTTGACCCATACATATTGTTAGTAGAACGACTTAAAACTATGTTAGTATTTAAAATTAAACTATTAATTTAAGTATTTGCCGCCCACTGGGGCCCCGGGCACGCGCACTTGTGCTTGAACCCAGTGCCCCAGAAGGGGGCTGTCCAGCTTGTGGCTGAGCACGTTCAGGATGGCATTGGCGCTCCCACGCGTGCGGAACATCAGCGACGCGATACGGCGCCGCAGCACAGTGTGAAAACCGTCTGTGTGCGCGTGCGCAAACATCGCAGACGCACTACAGTAGCGTGGGAGCCCCACCAGCACCCTGAACGCGTTATTATATTGTATTCGGAGAGCGTTGATGGCCCGCTGCGTGTAGTCGACCCACAGATTGCAGGTGTAAAGAGTTTGGCAGAATGCTTTAAAAAGTGTAACCTTTACATCTAAACTACACCTTGCAAATCTGCGTGCCAACATGTTACAGCGGACCGCCATCGCTCTCCTCTCCCTTTCGATGTCCCCATCGTCTTTTAAATCCTCGGTAACCACATGGCCGAGGTATTTAAACTCTCTCACTCTGCGAAGAGCGACAGCGTTAAGCAGCACAGGTGCCACATCCCCCAGTTTACGACCCCTGGCTTGAAATACCATGAGCTCGCTTTTCTGTACATTGTACAGGAGACCATGTACCCTCGCATACTCCTCACACACGCCTATCAGCTTTCTGAGCGCGGCTATTGATGGGCTGAGCAACACCATATCGTCTGCATAACTAATACTGTTGATACAGTGACCGTCGATCGAGCATCCCACTCCGACGTCGCTCAGCCCAACAATCAGCTCGTTCACGTACAAGTTGAAGAGAGAAGGAGATGTTAACCCCCCCTGTCTCACTCCACACTCCAACCTGTACTCGTCAGAAAGTTCGCCAAGCCATTTGACCTGGTTAGTTTGGTGGTCATACCAATATTTAAAAATATTAATTAACTCACCCGGCACACCTGTATCCTTGAGTTTACACCAGAGAGTATCATACCTAACCAGGTCAAATGCCCTGGAGAGATCAAGAAAGGCTGCATACACAGGCGTGCTCCTATCTGTGTAATACCTGACGGTCTGCTTGAGAGACATAACCGCACATTCTGTCGAAAGTCCTGGCCTGAAACCGAACTGTGCATCGAAATATATGATCCTGTCCTGCCTGCCACTTCTGATCTTTTGTAAGTTCTCCAAATGCACCAGAGCTTGCAGATCCTCTTCATCTGACGAGGATGACGTCATGTTGTCGTGATAAAATCCGTTTACACAAAGCTGACGTCACGATGTCACGTGATAAAAAGTCATAGTAACGAGCTTTTTGGCGGTAAATTCAAAACAAAGAAAAAATAATTTGATTTTAATCGTTTTTAATTGAGAAAATGGATAAAATAAATTTATTTTTATTTTTCTGTTAATTATATCGTCCCAATCTTCAAACTAAAACAGTTTTGATTAAATTGGAAAATACCCTATTGGCCTTTTTCGAATAAGGTAATAGATAGAGAGTCCTTATAAAGTAACCTGTCAGCGCATGCGCATCTTAGTATTATTTGGAAAAATATATTTTATAAATAAGTAATTTTTACAAAGCGGTTAGGTACAGTACACAATTTCTAATTAAATTGATGTTTTTTCTTTTTGAATTGTTAGAGGTAGCTGAAGGCACAGAAAGTAAAACTGAATAACTCACGTTGATTGTAGAAGTAGTTCCTATAGTATAAAGCGCCGAGATCTTGGCTCTCTATTGGGAATGGTGAAAGGGATCTGGCAAATGGGCAGCCATGACGCCAATGTGTATGTCCTGGAGGGAACTCCAGCATAGAAATCCCGTAAGCGGCACGTGGACGGTGCCAGCCTCCAGACTGGCCAAGTATAGCGCCGCGAGCGGTCTTCCAACATAGTGACACACAACGTTCTTCTTCACCTGAAAATTGGTAATAAATCATAAATTTGTTGTATGACCGAATATATATTCTTCTTCTATTATACAGGATACAATATTAACCAGTGCGCAATCTGTAACCATGAATTCAGCATATCATTCTAGACCCGTTAGCATATAAATTTTTTGTCGGTTATACTAAAATAAATCAGCTGTTCCATACATTTTGACCGCGTAGGTATTGCACTTTTCTATGAAACAACTGATTTTTTTTGTATAAGTATAGAAATATTTCTACGATAGGGGTCTAGAATCATAAGCTGAATTCATGGTTACAGTTTGCGCCCTGGTTAAAATTTTACCCTGCATAAAAACATTATTGCATGAAAATAAAAAAGTGTTAATACCATTACAACAATTAGCAGCTTGTCCAAAATCTTAAGCTTATGTTTTTGGATTAAAATCATAATAATCTTTATTCACGAATAAGAGACAACCATTCAGAGTAACTTAATAATAAACACAAAAAAAGAAGAATCGCTTAAAATAATTTCGACAATAAAATTTAGACAACAGTTGGAGAATGTGAGATGCTAGATTGTAAAGATAGCTTGGTTGTCTTCGGACTGATTCGCGCTATCCCCTCGTACTACTCGTAGTATATATAACTGTATCACGAGCAGATAGTTTTCCTCAACCAAAATGATTACTTAGATATTTTTAACCAACTCCTAAAAAAGTTTCTCAGATCGTATTATTCTCAATATGATTTTTTTTAATAAATAGAGGTAGAGGAAGCTTCTGCAGTGGTCCCACATAAATTGTCATAATAAGGTATTACACTCATTTTTGAAGTGTCCTAATTCGATTCTAAAGTGCTAATAAACCACTAAAAAACACAACAAGTTTATTCAATCGATTAGTGCTGTAAAAATGCGTTTAAATTTTACATTTTCAAATTTCGAGCGTAATTTGACGAAAACGCTGGACGCAGTCAGTTTGCTTTAAAGACAAATGCGCAGATATTTTATATGATAATTATTTATAATTTAAAAAATGAGATAAGTAAGAAAAAAAATGAGAAAAAAAAAAAAAAAAAATGTAAATGAGTTAAGTAGAAACTTATCGTTGGTTTGCTGTTCCTGGGTGCAAGATAATATTGCAATAAAAATTACTTTGGTTACGAAAATAATAAAAGTATAAAGATGTTCAGTTGATTAGTTTAAACAGCCGTATGACGTAATAACATGGCGGCTACTATTTCATGGTGTTCAAAAACAGAATAAAAAATCTAAAATCTTTGAATTGAATTTTAACATTAATTTTGATAATACATGTAAGTACAAAAAAAAAATCCGACTGCATTTTGCCTAAGTTATCCAATAATACATTTTTTTCTCATGTACAGTAAAATACCCTATTAAATTCTCACTTTTTAATGTTTTTTGGAAGTTGATTGTTTTTGTAGGATTCTTTATATTTCTGTCATCATTTTGGGCTTGTTCACTTTATATATAAAAAAAAAAAATTGGAACCCTGAGTACTCCAAAAACTTGACAATGATGTGAGTTTTCTGCTTATAAATAACTCCTACTTTTAACAAGTGTCCTTGTGTCGGCTTTGCCAGAAACTTACTTGTACGATAAAAACAAAGTTATGAATCATTTTTATGTTAGCTTGTAAACATACATACACACATTAACTCAAGCCTACTTCCCATGGGGGTAGGCTAAACCTACATAACACCACCTGCTACAATCTTAATAATACTCTTTTTGCCTTGTTTACATTCATCGACTATTTATGCACGCATGCCGGTTGCGAGTACCTACTACACACCTGATCTTCCTCGACATCTTAAAAATCTTTCAGACAAGGCTCGTAAACTTCTAAATACAAGCTGCATTTCCACATATAAAAATATAATTGATTAATAATGGAAATTATTTTGTAGTATATTGAAGTGTTATTAGAATTACACCAACTATTCATTTTCACTTGTGTTAATGAAAATAATTCTGAACAAGTAAGAAGCAGTAATAAATGAAAGTGCAACAATTTTCCTATAAAAAGTGGATGTACATTATACTGTGTTAAGTACAGTTTCATACAGTTGGTATCTAATTTCAATTTAATTATGAAAAATAGTTTTCTTGTCAAAAGGGACACTTTCTAATGGTTGTGGACACATCTAATAAGGATCAATAATTAATGTGAAGTAGAACTAGAAAAAAATGTGAGTACCTACATATCAAGGGTATCAAATTGGTTGTTAGAACTTACTTAAACCTACTTAATTAATGACTTGACAGTAATCCTCCTGTCCGCCTTCCTAAGACTCATAATAAGCAAAGAGACAGGAATTTCATAGGATGAAAGCATACCTACCAGAAACAAGAAAAAAATAAAACGTTTTCTAGCTACAGATTAAATTAACTTTAAAGTTTGGTGCGTCAACAAATTCTTTCGAAAGGTTACCTAATGCAATAAAGTTTATTATTACTTTTAATTCCTATGTTGTGATCTAAGTGTTACTAGATTATTCTTTATTGTTGGCAAGTGTACACTGTTAACGCATGACTAACCGGCTGTGCAGTAATTGTTGCATTAATGAATAAGTTATATTGAATGGAAGCATAAAATATTTGCAATGTGGTAAGCAATTAAAATTAGTTAAACCACAAGGAGACAAGTAACATTGCATTCATAGCTATTATGAAATATAATATATAGCTATATGACATGTATTGTATGTAAAATATAACTCTGTGTGATAAAAATAACTTCTGCATGCCAATTGCAATATCAAATAATTTGTGACAATTTCCAGTGTGTTTTGATCATTTATAAATAGCTTATGTTTTGCATTTGAGATTGAATAATTTAATGCAGTTGCTTCTTGTAAAATAGTTAGTATTCAGCTACATAAATTTAGGGGGCCATTCAAGTATTACATAAGCAGATTTTTGCAACTATTAACCCCGCCCCCTACCCCTCGTCAGCAAAGCTCTTAACCCCCCTCCCATGCTCACATAAACATTGGTAGCAGACACACAACGTGTCTGTTCAGTTTTGTGCTATTTTGGAACATTGTCATCGTTTTCTAAGAGCCATTCATAGACAAGTAG
Source organism: Antitype chi (assembly GCA_947359405.1). Lineage (NCBI taxonomy): Eukaryota > Metazoa > Arthropoda > Insecta > Lepidoptera > Noctuidae > Antitype > Antitype chi. Next base: position 11,901,262 of record OX375816.1, read on the forward strand.
GGTTGCCATGTGTTAAAACCAAAATCGATTACATTTTGTAGAAAATCCATAAGTAAAAAAAAATCTGCTGTCGTAATCACTATCCAGACCCCCATGTCATCAAAAATAAGCAAAGCAAAGACCCCCCGCCCCCCTGTAGTGCTTACGTAGTACTTGAATGGCCCCTAGACTTGAACTTGACCCCAACATAGTTTGGACAGGCTAGGCTGATTGATTGATATCTATACATGTAATAAAATTGTAACAGGCCGATGTCTGTACATTAAATATATTGAAGAAAAAATAGTATGGGGGGTCTTTATTAGAGCAACAGAAGCCAAAACAACGGTTTTTAGAATTTTTGTCTGTCTGTATGTTTGTTACCGCATCACGCAAAAACCACTGCATGGAATTGAATGCAGTTTTCAATGATGTATTCCGAGAGGTCTAACTTAAAAAATAGGCTATATATTACCAAAAAAAATGATTATCTACTTGATTCTAAAGTCCACGCGTACGAAGTCGCGGGCAAAAGCTAGTAGGTATATAATAAAATACTAACTCATTATTAAAAAAAAAAAACATATTGTGATCATATTGCACCAGTTATTTTCTCATGAATTAAAGGCAACAGTAGAATATTGGAGTATGTTGTTATAATATGTAAACCGTTTAGCATCCTGCACCAATTGTAAGACAGCTGAGGGAAACAGGCTATCATGGTGTATACAGACAATTGAGTGTCTTCCTGTCGCTACTTACACAATTGTGCTCATAAAGCTTACATAGTACGGTCACCAAAAGAGATAAGTAACCAGGGCTGTTAAATATAGTTTAGAAATTACCTAATGTTTCATACGTGCCCATGTATACTCCGATTGAAATAAGATTAGACATTTAAATAAATCTTTTTTACAGTCCGTTCAACTGATTTTGATTTATATTGCGTTGGTAGCATGATAAATGGCATCTGCAGTAAACAGTTGGTATTGTAACAACTTTTTTGCTTTTAATGCCATCTTTATGTCTACGGAATAGAAGTCAAAATCGGTTGGACGGACTGTAAAAAAAGTGTGTTTGAATGTCTAATCTTATTTTAAATGGAGTATAGGTGTATGTGAAATAAAATATTTTGGTTTGTTTTGATAGTTGAAGTTTAGTAAGAACCCGATGAATCTTTAGTATTTAATGAAATTTAACGAAATTAATAGAAAACAAACAGTTGGCTTATCAAATTAAATTAAATTTGATTTCTTGTATTGGTTTCGTACTAAACTTCGACTACATCCAACGTGATCCACCAACCCTGGTTTTTTATCTCTTTTGGTGCCTGTACAGTTACACATTCCATACAAGATTCAATATTAGTAGGTATTCAACTGCTGATGAAAAACTTGTTTCCAAATCTTCAGTCATTAAACCACATCATAAAATACAGGCCTATGATATGGAGAAGAACATGGATATTACTGTAATTTTGTTGTCAACTATGAGTCATTAATAATACATTCTTCCAATAACAATGTCAAGTGTGAGAGCATAATTTGTGTCACCTGATTCACAGATGACACAATGGATATTTTGTAGTATACTTACTAGTGTTGTATTTCTATGTACTTATTGGTTTTATTACATTCATTTATTGTAAGATCGGTAGTTGAAATACATGGGCATGTGCATGTATGTTTTAGATTGATTTATTTAGTACTAGCTTTTGCCAGCAGCTTTGCCCGCGTAGAGGTCGGTGTATTATACATATAAACCTTCCTCTTGAATCATCCTGTCTATAGATGAACACCGCATTAAAATCCCTTGTGTAGTTAAAATGATCTAAGCGTACTAACATGAAAAGTGACTTTGTTTTATACTATGTAAAGATTATATGTTCATTAATGATTTAAGTAACAATTCTCGAGATGGTAAAACTACAGTGTCTTACCTCCTAATTCATTCCTGAAGAATGGACAGCTTTCTAACAACTCATTTGATCTTCCATCGCCTGTGTCTGGCACTGCATCGTCTCCTGGAGGAAGGCCACGAGTTGCAAGCAAAGATGCAGCAGATGCTCCCGTTGTTGTATTACGACGCCTACTCAGCAACGCTCCACGGATCTCAGCAGCATAACTTAGGTTAGCCAGGAGTGACTGGCAGTCATAATGAGCAAACTGCTTTCTTTTATTACCATCTGTTACTGCAGAGAGGCTACTATCGTCTAAAGGGGGACGATTTAACACAGGTGCTGCTCCACCCCACAGTTTATTCAATTTAAGCCTAGGTTTTGGACTGGCACTCGATCTAGATGGTGGTCCATCTGCATGGTCACTGGCTAAGCCATCAGCGATCCTATCGACGGCGCGGCTAAGGCCTGGCGTCTTGTCCGGCGCTGACACACCGCTGTAGCTGTGTACCATCGCGGGTAACCGGTCGTTAGCGCCTCCAATTACATCAATCGAACCATGACTTCCGTACTCCCGTCGTAAGCCATTCCCCGAGGGATGCTCAGCATATATCAAGTCAAGACTTGAATTGCTGCGATAAATAACATCTCTGGCTTCCTTTCTTCTATTATCTGGAGCGTACATGGCATTATTTTCCGAAGCAACTTAGTGCATTTCCAATCAACGGGAAGAAAGATGTACCAGTTGAAGCCTAATTTATATATTTATTTACACATCGATGTAAAATTATATTTAGGGAATTAGCACTTTAAGCAGCTCAGATGAAAAGTAACACCAAATAACTAACTTATTTTGAACTTAATCACAAGAAAATTAATGTACGAAATTGGTCACCAGTATAGTTACTGTCATTTCTGTTGTTAACTTGAAACAAAATCACTCTTAATTTAACTTTAAATCCATGAATAAATAAAATGAATAATAATTTTGCAAAACTTGAGGTCTTGTCAATCAACCACATAAAAAAACTATAGACGTGAAAATACAAAATAGAAGAGTGAATGGCAAAGACAATAATATCCACAGACAAATAAAATGAGAGAAATTTATGGAAGTAGTTTGTAACAATCAGCGCTGGTACAGAACGACATGGCTCTACTAAACGATTGTGGCGAAATCGAGAACAAAATAAATATGATTGGCCACTGTACCTACCACGACCGCCACCGTCACCGTGTCTGTCTAAACAATCCATAATGCGTTGCTCAAACGTATGGCCTATAATTGTATTAGACTAGACTCGACCATAACTTTCTTATCTATACATATAATAATACTCAATATAAAGTAAACCAAACTTATTGCATTTTTCAAAACATGTACGTACAGACGCCAGCACATCGAGCAATTGGGAAAATTTGACAGTTTAGGGTACCAAACTGTCAAATTTTCCCAATTGAACATGAACCTTATGACTATGTAATAAAGTTGAAAATCTATCAAAGAAATTTGACAGATTGGGGTAGCTTGATGTGCTGGCGTCTGCCCTAACCCGACCTAACCTACTCTCCCCCCAACCCAACTTTGTAATTACTTGTTAATATTCTAGGAAAATCGTATACTTACTTTTACAATTTTTGTAAATATGTGAGCACCATGTATCTATCATAGAATTAATTTATCTGTATTGCTTCAATTTCATTTTTTTACCTATTTTGGTATAGTAATTTTATTCTCGGTGCATCGTTTTCACACACAATTATATAGTGAATGTTGTACTATGTTAAATATTGTAAACATTTTAAAAGAATAACGGTGTAGATTCTTGCCCATTCTTCCTCCATACGAAACTACATTTTGGAAGGGGCGACTAAAATCAATTCTATTTTAATGTAAATGTTGACGTTCAAAACTGCCTTATAAGTGCCTATTTGAAATAAATGCTTGGACTTTGAATTATTTACATTTCACCATTCACCATCCAACATGAACCAGCTGAATATATCACGCAAAGACTGCTCATGTGACCTATAACCGGACACAATCTATTTGTTATTTATGCCTAGGTAGGCACACATTGACAAAAACCTGTCATTTGTACAGACGCGCACATCAAGCTGTCCCAAACTGTCAAATTGGGAAAATTTGAACATGAACCGTATGCGTCTGTTAAAAACTACGGTTAAAAAGTTGAAATCTATGAAAGAAATTTGACAGATTCGGGTAGCTTTATGTTCTGGCCTCTGTACATAAAAACGTATAATAAAGCAACTAAGAGACCGCACTCCAAAAGACATCCAGTGAGTGGTTTATTTTGCAATAGGCCAGTTCATTTTATAATAATATGGCGTATCTATTTGGGGTAGAGCTGGAAAAACAATAGTGATTGAGCATGAAAGAGCCCGATGAGAAAAAAAAAATCATTTTTCTTCCCATTGACTCCCTGTACAATGAGTTTCAAGTTCTACGTGTCCAGCAACTATTTATTCTCAATGCATACCTCTGCATGCACAAAACCTTAAAAATCCGACCTGACTACCACTCAAACAATGGTTTAATAAGTAGATTAGGTATTATATACGATGAATCGGAAAACATTCTCACATCACACAACTCACACACACCACATGCGCTCACTACCACACCCACACCTTATTTTGAATTTTCTAACATTAAATATTTTTTTATTGTTGGATAGGTATTTTATTTCTTATTGTTTCATATTTTTAGTTTGGTGTTTCGTTCAGTGCAAATTACCTAAGCTTTATTTTTGTTTATGTTTCATAAAATCGTTTCCAATTATATTAGCCAGTAATATAATATTTATTTCTCTCATAAAGGTAGGTACAAGTTTGGTACATGGTATCTAGGTTACAGGCAAATTCAATCCTTTGTGAGAGCTGGAGTCTATACTGGGTTCACCCTTAAAATTATAATGTTAAAATTGCACTTACGCACTACAACATTTTAAAATCTTCAAGTACTGAGAGGACGAGAATTGAATACAAAGCAAAAGGAGATGTGTTAAGTGTCTCTTTGGAGAGTGTTGTGTGTCCGTGAGTGCAGTTTAAGTCCCCACGGCCAGCGCCCTCAAAGGGCACTGGGCGTGGGCACCTACTTGCCCAAGAGTGTGTGTGACTGTGTGTGGTTAACAAGGTGTAACGCGATCTGAGATTAATTTGATAAGTGAAATTAATTTAGAATATTTAATATATTTTCAGTCTTTGCATAATCCAATTCAAGTCGCCCTTTCGTAATAGACCTTTTACATTTTGATCTGCACATAGGGTATATATTAAGAATTTTATTAACCTTATTATAAATAAACGTAGCTACTGAGGAAAGGGAAACTACGTTGGGCCGAACGACAATATGTGCGGATGGAGAGACAGACAGTAGGTATGTTTACGTCGTTTGTAGCCAAATTTGCCTGAAGCGAAGGGAGTTTGAGAGTGTGTGGTTAAAACAAAAGTTAAGGATATATAATTTGCAAACGGAGAGAACCGTACATGCTCTATAAAAATATCGATGGTAGGAAAGCGGTAAGGTAACCGCCATCCAACCTTCACGAGTGCCCTTTGAGCACGTTCCTATTTCAGCATGTGAGTTGTGGCTGATCCGTTCCAAGTAATTATGCAATATTGTATAAGCGATTGGCAGAGGGCGAGTTATAAAAGTCTTAGCACCGTAGAGTCCGCAGCGTGACGTAGGGACTTAAAAATGTAGATCAACCTGCGCAGTTGCAAGGTGAGTGCATTTATGTGTGTAGAGTATGACAGGCAATCGTTAAATAATTGTACACAGATATATTTGACACAATTGATGCGAGAAAGGCTGGAGCAATTACACTCCGTGAGGTGAGTTACTTACCTTTTTACACATAAAAACTCCAGTGGTAAATAGAAATAGCATTATGTATCACAACTCTGGTCCCCAAGAAAGGTACAGGCGCCCGCCACCGCCACCGCGCACCGCCTAGTTTGGAGCCCGCCGGCGCCGTTTGCGAAAATTTGAAGCCATGGCGTTACTAGCGCCGCGATTTTCTAGCCCGTGGAGATGGCGGTTAAGGCCACCCATATGGTGGCGATGTAAGTGCAGGCACAAGAGACATTTCAGCTCGTCTTTAGGTTGGTGATGCAGATGTGCCTTTGTCCATAGGCAGCCGAGGTCTGCACTTAGGTACAGATGCCAGCACATCAAGCTACCCCAATCTGTCAAATTTCTTTGATAGATTTTCAACTTTATTTATTACATAAGCATAACGTTCATGTTCAATTGGCAAAATAAAATTAAGAAATTACACAGCAACCAACGTTTTTATTGATAATAATAATAATACGAGTAAATGTATGAATAATTCATATATTTTGTCTACTGAATAGAATGTGTAAGCATACCTACCTAAAAACTACTGCTTTGCATGTCATTTCCTAGGATATGGTACAGTTCAGTAAGATCATGGTAGAAAAATGATAAAATAAAAACAGGGAAAGCTGACCTAACAATCGTGAGGGGAAAGGACACAATTTAAGAGGTAAAAAATCACTGAATGTCGCTTCAGGTGGCCTCTAATCATCTGCTTCTTCTTCCTCTGATTTCTGTTTAGGTTCTTCAGATGGGAGAATAGAGACACCAGAAGGCACTACTGGACCTAATTGGATTTCTCTATCTTGTACCATAATACTTGTACGAATACGGCTTATTAACGATTGCCGTTCCCCCGCTGTCAAGATACTTTGCTTGGGCATCAGGTCACTGTCAAAAGAGGTTGCCGAAGATATTTGCAGTCCCTCTGGAGCTATCGAGACACGGCTCGGCGTGTCTCTAGTGTCAGTAGTGGCTCTTGAGGCAGAGGCATGTATGGTCATTAAGGACCTGAACTCTACTCTGGAACTCTCTCTTAAGTCCGGCTCAGCAAGACGGCTTGGTTTTTTGGCGAGGGCTGGTTTCAAGACGCTCGTTCTCGATATCTAAATCATAGTAAACGGGTTAGTAACTTATTTACAGTTGTTACCTAAGTACTTAAATCTTTTCATTTATTCGTTCAATTATAAGTCTGATTTTCACGTCGGAAAAGCTTGCAAAATGCGCGTATAAATAATTTGAAATACATACTTGGATTAGTTAGACGTCTAGTGGCCAGTATGAAAAAAGAAATTAATTAATTTATTAATTTATGCCAAATCAAGTAAACCCACATTTTTTTATTTGTCGACATATGTAGGTAGATATTCGTTCCGGATGTATAGAAAGTCATCCACAGGTCTATTGCTGTGGTTTGGTTTGGAGGGGTATTCGTATGGGTGCAGGTATATTAATACAGGCACATAATATGGCATTGCAGCTTTCAGTAGGTATCTGTGACGCCTGTAATATTGTTGATGTTGGCCATAGGCTTGTTAGTCATCCAATATCAAGGTACATAAAAAGTAGGAACCCTTTGTAAGTTGAGTTTACAACAAAGCAACTAACCGCTTCGAAGTTCTTAGCATCCAGGGCCCTTTGAACTTCCTCTTCAATTCGTTCAGCTTCATCTCGTTCAATTATTTGTGCTTTCAGGGCTTCTAGCGTCGTCGCAACCATCTGCTCTATTTCCTCGACTGGTAGTACGATACCGCAGTCTAGCGAAAAATAAAATGAATGTAAGTTTCACAATGTTTATAACGGATGGAGCATCATCGGTGCACATAACTGCAACGTTCAAACTTTTATTTGAAACGATAGATTTGAACTGTTTGCTGTTAGGTACGCGTATCGCTTACACGAACCCAACAGCAATCAGTTTGCCTTTACATAAAATAATGATATAAGTGGAGCAACCTTTGATGTCTTCCACAACTTCATAGGAACGAATTCGTTGAATAATATCCATGGTGATTGGATGCTGGTCGTCGATGAGCGATCTAATTAGAGAAGCCATCGTCTCAGGATCATCTGAAAAGATGCGAGAATTGGCAAAGGAATTTAAAAAGATCGGTCAGATGCATTTCAGACCACTGATCGGTAATCTAAATGTGAAGAATCCACAACCGGTTTATCATCAGTAAATTAAAGTACTAGCAGGAAGAGCATAATAATAAGGCAGTGCACATCAAGTTTGAGAAAAAGTTCGGCTTTTTAGAGCGTTGTCACTGTCACCCTTATTACTTGTGATATTCTTTTTCTAAACCTCGATGTGTCACGTCCAAACTTGTGTGGCTACTGTTCGAGACTTGTAAGCTTCTAGAAACAGTGTTCTGGACACAGGATGGAGGTACTGGAAGGTATATTCACCAATGTCTTTAACGCGCGCGGAGTGCAATAGGGCTGCGATGGCGGGCCCGATGCGGTTTGCAATGTTATCATTTGTGTCCGACATATCCTTCAGAGCTTCCTCCAAATTGTCTATCACGTCATCCGTAGCTTCTGGAGATTCCATTGCTTCTATCTACGGACACATAAAAATTAAATCAAAAACGTATTCTAGGTAGGCCTTTCGCCCAGAAGCTCAGTTGATTTTAATACTTTTATTATTTTCTAATTATAATAATAACCTACTTGTTGTTTGACCAAATACTCGGTCAAAGCAGCCAGATTATCGAATGCTCGAGTTTGCTTCTTATACTGACTCGGATCACCACCAAACTTGAGCAGCCACTTTTTAACGATAAAGTCGACCAATTCATATCGGGACAGCTTTCTAAAAGATAAAATGTAATGTTTTATTTATAGTAACGAGCAGCAGAGAAAGTAGACTGCAGCGATCAGGAGTTGAAAAAGCGTTCTTCTCACAGACCAAGGTAATAAATGAAAGAGTTTCTCTTTCGTTCCAGGCAAGATAGGCACAACCGTTTAGTTCGGCTATTCTAGCTTAAGTATTTTTCTGCCTTAAAAGACGTGCTGTGCCGAGTTCTTATAAATTGGAAGATGCACAGGAGGATTATATGGCATCTGACGGTGAGTAAAATCAAACAAACCCAGTCAAGACGTCAGGGAGCTGCTCCATGATCTCACGCAGAAGTAATTCCGCGTCGTCCCGCGACACTCGCATCGAGTCGAGGCAGTCAAACAACAGCGTCGTAACGTTCGTTTCGCTTCCTAACACCATTTCCGAGCGTATAGGATCTCTGTAATCGAAACACATATCTAACACTCATGTATTTCCTGAACGGTTAGCTGCGAATGACTGTTGGTAAATCATTCAACTAATCGCAGAAGTTTACGCGCGCTTGACAGTTTGTATCATTAATATTGCGATAATTTTCATAGTAGTCCGGTCAAGTTAGGCCAAAAAATAGGGGTAGGTTAACCAAAATTCGCATAGAGCTGAAAATTGGTAAGAATGTTCGGAACACCATTATAAATGAAATGTAAAAAGTCCCCATCGATCCCACACTTGCAAAAAATATAATTCAAGGTTCAAGGACTTTTCAACTATTGTATCTCAGAAACGGTGATGTTTAGGAGAAAAATTGTAGACACAATTTTTATAGATAATTGCATAATCTACATTTTTTGTCTGATTTATTTTTATCATAAAACTTACCGTTTGGCAAAAAAACGCAAAAAAAAACCCATATTTGCGAACTAAACTTGAATATTTTTTTTTGCAGGTGTGGGATCGATGGGGACTTTTTACATTTAATTTATAATGGTGTTCCGAACATTAGTACCAATTTTCAGCTGTATGCGATTTTTTGCACTTTGACCGAACTATAGGAGAAGCTGCGTCCTAGTCACCCACATATCACACATTATATTTTAATCCCATGTTATGATCTGGACTCCGGGCTGCTGCTAAGAAATTTCTGATGAAAAACAACACCTTTTATCTTCTCTCATCGCAGGTGTGCTGGAATAGATTTCTGTAGAAATAACGATTACCTTTGTACGTATTTTTCTGTTCCTTTCTTCTTGTCTGTTTATATGTGTGTGCAAAAATGGTTAAATAAATACATAAACACTTTGCCGTAATTTCGAATCGAAATCAGCTAAGAAAAAATAAAATAAATACTTCATTCAGTTCGGAAAAAACAGTACGAGATATAGGAAAAATAAACTAGTAACATCACGTAATAACTAGTTACATAGGAACTATATTTTTTTAAATTCCCTGGATACCACACAGGATTCCATGTGTCGTGGGTGCAGTTTCTTCCCAAGTAAGGGAAAAATGTAATTTTAAGGGCATTATTGTAATTATTTCAAACAGTCCGTTTGTGCGATAAAGAACCACCATGATGTAACCTGTTAACATGGATTCAATACATGGTTCTGAAGCCCCTACGGTCAAATTTAGGGTTCTAGAATCATGCGCTGAATCCATGTTTAGGTATCTAGGTACAGTTTGCGCGTTGATGTCTCTGCCATCTTGTATAATTATATCAAGACAAGATCAACTAGTTGCTAATTTAATTATATAAGTCATTTATTATTTTTATGATTTAATTAACCGACTTCAAAAAAGGAGGAGGTTCTCAATTCGACTGTATTTTATTTTTATGTTTGTTATCTCATAACTTTCGACTGGGTGAACCGATTTTGATAATTCTTTTTTTATTTGAAAGCTGGTGCTTCCCGTGTGGTCCCATATAGATCCATGTAGATCGTTCGTTTAGATCTGACGATGCGTTTCGGAGACAATCAACAGCGATTGATGCGATTGCATAAATATGCATTGTTTTGACCCCAAGGATGATGAAATTTCGATTGATGTGGGGTGGGTACTATAACTAAAAAGTCGGTTGTTTTTTTTTGTTTTGGAAAAAGTTTTTATTTTTCACTTTATAGTTATAGTCGGTTATTTATTTTTTTGGTTATTTCTAAATTATGTGATTAGCTAAAGTCATAAACTGATTCTTTATTTGTTAAACTAGCTTATGCCCGCAACTTCGTCTTATTAATTAGTATTATTATAAGCAACTCACATAGGGAAGTATTTCTTACGGCGACTGAAGAAGGACCTCGGGGCCATGCATAGGCGAATGTCTGATTCCTCCTCCATAGGGGGTCTAGAGGTATCCACTGGCGCAGATAACTCTGCCAACGGCTTCATACGAAGATTATTGATCTCATCTTGTAGTTGCTGTTAACATTGTATTAAACAACTGCGTCAATGCTAAACAAAGGCAAAAAAAAACACTAGAACGAGACGTTTTTTTTATTGTAATTGCGATAGATATCCATACTTTTACTGTGAAATTAAATCATGTTTTCACGGCTAGAGCCACAGATATAAATATACCTGTCTATCTATATCTGTGGCTAAAACCGTCAAGCCAACTTTGATGATTTTTGAAATAATGATAATTAGAACCCTGAGGAATGACAAGGGCACATTTTTCTAAATCAACCTCTATGGGAGTGAAATGGGTGGTTGAACGTTGTTTGCAAAATCCACCCGGACGAGGTAGCAGGTAGCGCTGGTTAAAAATGTAATCTTCCCAATTCATATATTAAATACCTAGCTACCTACTCGTATAGTTTCATTGAAGATAGTGCTACAAATATTTTTTGGCGCGTGATTGACATTGGCAGGTTGTTGGTAAACATTCTGTTAATAAAATTGTCACAGATATTGTATCGAAAAATGAGGATTAGTTCAGATTTTAATCACATGCCAAAAGATCCCTGTAGGTACTGTTGTAGTTACCATTATCTGTTGTTTCTGCCGTGCCCGCACTATTAGCAGACGACTTACGTCGCGCTGGTATTGTTTCATGTTGTAACCACCGGGCATGTCGCCAGGGGTCTTAGAGGGCTGTGGAAATAAAACTTTGGTCAGTTTAGTTTAAGAATAATCAACATCATCGTTGACAGGGTGTTGGTCCAAACCATAGACACGAAGAATTGACGTTAGCTTTACAAGAGTGACCACTCTCATGATAGAGACAAAACGACTGTGCATCCAATACCAGCCACTTTTCTGCAAGCCTGTAAATGAAAATTCCATTTTGTCAAATTCAAAAGTCTATTCAAAATCAGAATTCTAGAAAGAGACAACTACTGGCCGCACATTTGTTTTGTCTCTCTCGTGCGAGAAAGTGAAAAACTTGGGGATGTTGATTGACAAGAACTATTCTAGGACTGCCAAGTTACAGGAAGTAGCCGCAAGCTATTTGCATCCGCTGTATCTTTGAAGAGACTGTGTATTTTCTACTGACTACCACCAAGATTACGCATGCAGAACCAAGATTACGCATGATTCTAGCTATCTAGACCTTAGTCGGGGACCATCTCGATAAACTTGACCCGCTTCAAAATTGTTCAAATTCGGGTTGATGTTATACTTTTAATGCATAATATTTAAAACAAAACTGGTTATATTACCTTTTGTGGTAAAACATCTGCTTGCAGCGCCGCAGCCAAACGGAGGCGATCAGAGTACTGATTCAAGGCGACAAGATATTTTTTTTCGAGATTACTGTGGCGCTCCTGAAAGATTTGTTGTCGTCATTTTATTAAGTAGGTACCTACAATCACCTTCTAAGAGCGCTTTCACATTTAGGCGACTTTAGCAGCACGACAGTCGCGCGACAGACGCGCGACTGTTGCGCTGTCAGAATTTCATAGTTTAAACAGAAGCGCGGCGGTCGCGCGCTGCCGCCGCGGCCGCCGCGTGCGCTCAGTCGGCGATGAGCCAATGTTGCAAACGCACGTGATTATAGACTGCACGATAAGCGAGTTTGATACCGAACGATTTATTATTGAAATTCAAATGCGTTCTGTTTTGTGGGACTCAAGAAGCAACAATTACAACAACGGGACCCTAAAAAAGAATAATTGGCAAGAATTATGTGCATTGTTTATTCCTGATTTCGAAAATAAAAGTGGGTCTGAAAAAAATTATTATTCCAGTACCGTCTTTTTCGAAACAAAGGATTCCAAAAATCAAAATCAAAATATTTTATTTCACATAAGCCTGCATGGGCACTTATGAAACGTCAGAAGCTAGGTGCACGGTTCCAATTTGTCGCTTCCTATGGAGAAGAGCCGGCAAGAAACTCCACGGTTACTTTTTTAAATTAATTAATGCAGTACCGTCTTTTTCGTTTTTTTACGCGACATCGATGGCGCCGAATGAGTACTATCAAAAGCAGTCAATGTTTCCCCGTCGGAATCCATTTTTGAAATGAAGTGCGCCACACTGATCTAAACTGCGGCGCGCCAGCCGCGCTACTAACGCGCGGCTGTTCTTATAGAGCAAGAGCCTATGAACCCCAGACCTTCGTTATTTTATAAAAGCTGAAAGTTTGTCAGCGCATGCTCCCAGCACAGGTAAGAACGATGGACAATTATGAAGTTTGGGTTGCCCTGGCTTTGGCAGGTAAACGGTACTAAAGGTGTGTAAAATACCGATCCAACTTCGTCAAATAATAAAGTGCTATTTTTTGGTATTATCTTCAGAATATTATTAAAAATCACATTATTTATTGCCAGACACTTAACATCCTGGCAACCCCTTGCCAGACACCCTTAATGTTCATGAAATTATAATTTTACTTACGTTATAGTATAAAAGCTGATTTTTATATATAATACTTGAGTAATAAGTAAATGATGTTTCCTCACTAGCCAGACATTTTTGATACTTCCAACCCCGTGCCAGACAAGCATGTAGGGTAGCTGTAGGAGCGAGCGCGAGGCAGTACACACATGGGTGGGTGCGAGTGAGATGCGCTTGTGTTGTTTAGTATTCAGTACATGTTTACATCAGCTAAAATAATATTATGTACCATCTTCAAGTATTATTAATTTAATATTGATTATTAATAATAAGAATAATATGAATTATATTATTACTTACGTTATAGTGTAATAGCTGGTTTTTATATATGTTACCGGCCAAACCCAATTTCAGGCCAAACTAGTCAGTCCTAGGCCAAACAGACTTAACCTACGCGTGATATGTCGCAGCCAACTGGCTTAATTAGCCATTTCGTTAAGGCCCATAGTATCCTCATCTCCCGTTTGTATGCTAAAGCACGACTGCCCCCCGCGCCCCGCGCAGGGCACCTCTGAGCCTTTATCTCAAAATGGGGATATTCCTTTGATTAATTTACAATTGTGCTTCGGCGATTCTGTGGTACCTCTAACTATCTATTTTTCAGTGTATTTTTTTTTTCAAATAACGAAGCCGTTTAGTAGGAGTATGGAATAGAAGCCAAAATATTGCGTGTATTAACCAGCAAAAGTATTAACCATACAAAAAAATTACTTCGGGCAAAATGATCTATATGAATCTATAGCAAAATCATATATTTTTCAAATCTTCAAGACAAGCCGTTAATGAGCAGTAGGGTTCATAAAGTGACCGTGTTACGCTACCAAACGGGACGTAGGCCCTTAACAGCCTTTGGAAGTAACGCTCGCAGCAGGCCGCTGCAGCGGCGTCGCTCGCTTCGCTCGCTCGGCTCGCGCGCTTTTGGTCACAGTTCTAACCTAACCTAACCTAACCCATTTAATCGGCGTGCCCCGGCTTATTAAACCAGTTTGGCCTGGGACAAACTAGTTGGGCCTGAAATCGGATACTTTCTTTTTTTTATTGCAAAATAAACAAATATTTTTACTCTTGTCAACACTGGTATCACTTTGAAATGAACTATTTACTTCAGTGGTTGCATTAGCATTTTCACTCACTTCTTCAAGTTCACTAATGTCCACTGCTACCTGGGAAGGTTGAGGTTCTATTGATTGAGAAGCTGAAGCTAGGTGTGATACAGTTGACTCAGCCAAATGCGATGAACCTGGTTCTGAATCGTCTGTTGATGTATTAACGTTTTTCGATGTTTCTTTTTCTTGCTCTGTTTCATCAGTCTTTTCAGAATTTTTTGGTTCTGAGGTAAAATATTTTTTCATTAGCCCTGTGAATGATTTGTAACATTCCCTGTGATAGCCACCCTCTGTATATTCACGTGGAAGAATGATGTCATTATATTTAAAGTTATGTTTTTTTCGCAATTTTAAAATTAATTCACATTTTTTCAATGTCTCGTCAGAAAATAATGCTATTTGGCCACTACTTTTGTTGCACACAAATTAATGTATCACCCATGACTTGTTTTTTAATACACAATCACTTTAATTTAAAAAGTCACATAAACAAATTGTAAACTTATAATCTACGTATCATACACCAATAATATAGAATTTACTTTATAGTCTGTATACATTCGAAATATTTTATGTTATTAATTAATAATCAATATTAAATTAATAATACTTGAAGATGGTACATTATATTATTTTAGCTGATGTAAACATGTACTGAATACTAAACAACACAAGCGCATCTCACTCGCACCCACCCATGTGTGTACTGCCTCGCGCTCGCTCCTACAGCTACCCTACATGCTTGTCTGGCACGGGGTTGGAAGTATCAAAAATGTCTGGCTAGTGAGGAAACATCATTTACTTATTACTCAAGTATTATATATAAAAATCAGCTTTTATACTATAACGTAAGTAAAATTATAATTTCATGAACATTAAGGGTGTCTGGCAAGGGGTTGCCAGGATGTTAAGTGTCTGGCAATGAATAATGTGATTTTTAATAATATTCTGAAGATAATACCAAAAAATAGCACTTTATTATTTGACGAAGTTGGATCGGTATTTTACACACCTTTAGTACCGTTTACCTGCCAAAGCCAGGGCAACCCAAACTTCATAATTGTCCATCGTTCTTACCTGTGCTGGGAGCATGCGCTGACAAACTTTCAGCTTTTATAAAATAACGAAGGTCTGGGGTTCACGGGCTCTTAGACCATTATAGTGTGAAGGGATGTGCTTCTGCCGCGCTACTGTCGCGCTGCTAACGTCCTAATGTGAAAGCGGCCTAAGAGGGTTACAGTGCTAGTGCTATCTGTTTATTCAAATAAAACTGGCCAAGTGCGAGCCAGATGCATGGACTAACAGGTAACTACCCGATTATCAAATAGAAAATTTGAAGTTGAGAAACTCAAACTCTATTTTTTTTATTTTATCTAAAAAAAGGGCTTCAAGGTTAGCATTACTATAAAGATGAAAGTCCGCGAAATTCAATTTTTTTTACAAAAAAAAAACGGTAGGTACTTAAGTAATTTGAATTTCACGGGCTACACTAAAAAAATCACCTGAAGTGATCTTTAAGTAGAGTTTGATAAGTTCTCAACTTAAAATTCTCAATTCAGAAATTGGGTAGACACCTTACTCACTGTAGTACCTACATACCTACACTGTTAGATATAGTATCTAACTTTTTCTTTTGCTGCAACGTCTGTGCCTATATTATATCCAGTCGATGTATTCTGTTAAAACCTAACCGTCAAAACTTAGGTGAAGTAAGATTGAAGTTATACACATACACACACTACACTCAGCTTTTCACTTCACTTAATTTTTCACGGTCTTACAGAATAGATCAGCTGGCCTATATAAAAAGGGAAACAAGAAAGTTTTTAGGTTTTTATTATCCTCATTTCTGTAAGTCGTAAAAGGCCAAGCGCGAGTCGTACTCGCAGACTAAGGGCTGTACACTTATATAAATACACCGCGAAATTTAAATGGTTATTTTCCCGCGGCAGAACAACTTGCCATAAGGAGTACTTTCGAAGCATAGAGTAACAGTAAAAAAATTAAGTTCTTTTTTAAAATTAAAAATTTATTCATTTAAAAAATATATTCACTAACTCGAAAACGTGAGAATCAATAGTAACACTAGAGGTAACTTGTAGGTACTACTCATATCACACACGCCGCCGACAATGGAAACAGCGATCCATAAATGTTCAAGGCAAAATAAACTCTCGCACGTGGTGATTTTTCACAATTGTTAATCTGCCATTTTTTGTTTTTAATATTTTATTTGTTTATAAAACGATTGTATTACCAAGAAAAAACCATTTCGCTGCGGGAAAACTACCATTATAATTTCTCGGTGTATAGTAACAGTGAGTCTTCTTTTTTTCCTTCTTTTTTTTTGCGATGGCTCTTCCTTCTCGATATGTTTAGGTCTATTTAAAAGGAAGCGATATTCCTAGTTCGTATAGAGTACAGAGTACTGACTCGCCAGCTCCGAAGCTGCGCGACGATGTGTGGCAGCGTGCCATACGTCACGGAGTACTTGTGGCGACGAGCCAGCTGACGCAGCAGGTCGTCCAGCGTGCGGTCCACCTACAAAATAAATAAACCATTATTTATTGATATGAAACAAGATGTTACAACCAATCATGGAAATTTCTAATTCCTTCGCTATTTAACTATAAATGTCTTGTAGGAGCCATGCCCGTAATAAAAAGACACAATTAAAAATATAAACATCAAAATAATATATTTTTCTTCTTCTTGGTTTTTATACCAAGAAAGAATGAATGAATCATAGTTCTACAACATTAAGTATACAGGAAAAGTTTTTATCCAGTGCGCAAACTGTAACCATGAATTCAGCATATCATTCTAGACCCCCAGCGCAGAAATTTTTCGTCGGTTATATACAAAAAAAAAAACAGCTGTTCCATACATTTTGACCGTTTAGGTATTGCACTTTTCTATGAAACAGCTGATTTTTTTTCTGTAAAACCGACAAAAAATTTCTTCGCTGGGGGATCAAGAATGGTGTGCTGAATTCATGGTTAAAGTTTGCGCACTGAATAAAAACTTTTCCTGCGTAGTTCTTCTTTTGTGCGAAAAGTACCCACGGGCGATTTTTTATCTACAGTTACAAAACCTACTGTCTAGAGTTTAAAAAATCCAACAGTCGAGAGCTGAAAATAACATCCGCGATTAAAATCACCCGTGTGAACCTGGGTAGGTGTGTGTGTATTTTTGTTGTATGAGGGTAAGTTTGTGTGTAAGGGTGTGTGTGTTTTTGTATCTTTGCGTGTGTGTGTATGTGTTAGTTTGGATGCTTGAATGATTTAAGGCGCGGGTCCCAGAGATGGGACGTGACACATGGACGAGACGAGAACGGGACACAGCGCGACAATAGTACCTATGCAGATGGAAAAGCGACGCGCATGTAGTTTTTTCGTTTCTGCATGTAGGTATCGTGCCAGATCGCATTTATACATTTTGGGTAAAGAATAATGTAGATACGTAAAAGGGATGCTGCGTCCCGTCCTCGTCTCACGTCCCTTCTGTGTGTTCAGCACCTGGCGGAGAGGTACAATAAAGAGGTACCTTGCGCGGCTTGCCAAGCTTGCGCGTCAGCACGTCACGCATCTGCGCGCGCAACTCCTCCGCATCCGCTTCCATCGCTTTCAGGTCCACGTTCATACGGAATAAGTGCGTGCGGTTTATCCTGTTGAGCAACATCATTATTATATTATCTATTTTACTTTATTCTAAGTTAGGTTTGTTACAACAAATTAATTTGTCGATATTTTTAAAATTTCCAATGTTTGATGATTTTTACTAGCATATTGTTAGAGCTCGCACACATATATCATTAATTTAAGATTCATATTATATTTTATCAATTTTGAATAAAATAAGTAGTTTCCATTCGTTTAGTAAAAATAAATACTGCTAAATAAATTTTCTGGAAGCCAATCATAGGTGGTGAAGCAGGCCCTTCTCTTTGTTTTTTTTTTAAAGCTGCACCTTGTCACTCTCTTTGCTTTTTATTTTAACTTACTTCTGCCTCTCCCTTTGTAGCCTGATCTCCTCCTGTATCTCAAGCACTCGTTTCCTCAGTCGTGTCAGCAACGCTTCAGGGAACACCACAGTCTCCGACAGACCCTTGGGTCCTGTGCAGCCGTTGATAGCCGCTGCTCTGATCTGATCGTACCGAAGTACCACCACTGATTCCACCTCGTTCATGCAAGATTGTTTTTCCAGCTGGTTGAGACAACATTTGTATTTTCAGGTATAAGGACAGCTTCTTTTTTAATGGATACCCATCTATTCGAAAAAATGTGTGGTGTTCTAAGGTTTCAACTACAATATAACTTAGATCGTGACGTCGAGACCGACCAAAGCAAAGATTGCGGTTCAAGCTTGACGACTACCGAAATGACTGCCCCTATTAGCATAAAACAAGAATAGAGGGAAGCCCTATAATTGGAAAACACAGGCTAGTTAGATTACATAACTTTGATTTAGCATCGTGTATTAACGAGAGAATATGAGCTAAATAATTACAGCGGCACGGGTCGATCGATTTGGTTAAGCTGTTCTTGCCGCGGTTGGTCCGTGGATAGGTGATCATCTCAATACAGAGTGTAAGGGAAATGCTTCCGAAAACGAAGACAGGTGATAGGGCTAGTGATTCTCGATACAGTACCATCAAAAAATCTAGTTTTTTTATTACCTATTTTTTGCATTTATTGTACACTAGGCTGTGAGAACAGTTAAATAAATCATTATTTGAGATATTAGACATTTAAAAACGACCCAAGTCCAGGCGGCGACTTTAGGTTTAGGCATACTTTGTAAAGGGCCGCCAAAATAAAATAAGTAAAACATTACAGAAGCGTCAAACGTTTTAAATTGATGCAAAATAACCAATTTAAGGCGAAAGGTTATTGGTATCCGTTTGCATTTAGGTTGTATATAACCTACGTTCTAGCTTCGAAAGCATTCCCGTTAAATCCTGTATATCGTGACCCCTCCGCTACGAGACAATATATTGCAAGGCCCCTACGAGTAATTCCAATGCAGTATCTTACCATAAATTCCCTGAGGTCGTTCTTCCTCGTCTCCAGTTGTACCGATAGCTTGCGCTTGATCTTGTTGTGTGCTTCAATGTCTCGCTTCAGAAGCTCCACCATACGGTCTTGCTCCAGCATTTCTTGTTCATGCTTATGTCTGTACAGATGGTGAGTCTTTTACTAAGTAGGTACATTATCTAAGTAATTTTTTATAGTCAATGTCAAGTGGCTCTTTCAGAAAG
The DNA here is from genome assembly GCA_947359405.1 of Antitype chi. Lineage (NCBI taxonomy): Eukaryota > Metazoa > Arthropoda > Insecta > Lepidoptera > Noctuidae > Antitype > Antitype chi. The sequence goes on from OX375816.1 coordinate 11,920,990, forward strand.
AACGGTATTTCCTTGTGATTTAAAGGTATTTACGAGACATATGCTTAATAAAATACGCAAAATACGCACCCGGACGTCAAATTGCGTACCATTGCGTACCCATTAAACAATACAAACACGAGAAAAATTCAAACATCAGGTACAGACAGACGCCCTGAGGACACGGTGGAGGTCTGCCCGGCTTGGGCGGAGCACCGCCGTGTCCTCGTGGAGGCGATCGGCGGCGGCGATCTCTCACGTCCGGCCCTGGTGCAGGCCATGGTACGGAGCGAGAGTGCATGGGTAGCTGTCACCTCCTTCTGCGAAGCAGTAATGCTCGCGAAGAGGGAGGCGGCGCACGTGAGGCAGAGGCAGTATATGCGCCCTCACGGCCGTAGTCACCGCGGGAGACGCCCTGGGCGCCGGGAATACCAGGCTGATTCCCGGCCACCGTAGGCGCGGGCTTGCGAACGGCGCGGCGAGTAATGGGTAGCTCGCTATCCGGTAAGGACCAAGCCCAGGTCGACGGCGCGTTGTGGTTCACGCGCGCCTCAAAGAGATGTCAGCACCAACTGGTGGGGTCCGCAAAGGCCGATGCCTGCCAGGGGTGCTGGTGGTTCAAAAGAGATACCACGGCCCCTGGCACATAGGCAACTGAGCGAACACGGGTGGGTTTTAGTCAGTAAAAGACTGACACGCCCTCCTGCTCCACCCAGAGTGGGAGAAGTTATTTGATGTTTTCCCACCCAAGAAAAAGGGTACAGACGCAGCAAATTTCTATGATAGATTTTCATCTTTATAACATAAGTTTAAGGTTCATGTTCAATTGGGAAAATTTGACAGATTGGGGTAGCTTGATGTGCTGGCGTCTGTATATTCATGGATGCTGGTAGAAGGTTTATCGGTATAGAGATTATAAAATCAGAACTAGCGTGTTAATTGCGTAACTTACTACCAGTACCAATAGTTTTAATTTTGAGAGTTCAACAACATTCATTGCGGTACTAACTTTGTTGAGCAGAAAATTTTTCGGAACATATAAAGCAATGAATTCAGAATGAGATTGATAGTGTGTTAGTACAGTTGAAGTCAAAGCTGAAGTCGGCCTATCATGATAAACTTTCGAAGTGGACGGCCTATTATATTGCTTTCTATCGATTTTACAATTTGTGTACATATGTGCGTTATTAACCTGGTATTCCTCATTTCGTATGTTAGATCATAGATTTCCTTTTCGCATCCCTCGGGACAGATATTAGGGTCGAGGCGTATTGGGCCGATGTCTCGACTGTCCACGCTTCCCTCTTCCTCCTCTTCCTCGCTAGACGATTCAGAAGAATCGGACTCCGATGATTCTTTAAAATTATTTAACACAATATTACTAATAATTTAGGTTTTTACTACAAGTAAAGCGTTATTTCGTTTTTTATGAAGGGTATTGGGTGCTGAAAACGAAGCCCAAAAAACGTCCACTGCTGGACATAGATCTCCCCTAAAGGGGGGCTTGCCATAATCGCCACGCTTGGCAGGCAGGCTGGCGATCTCAGTAGAATAGTAAAATGCATAAAGAACGCTGCTGCCCTTTATCTAGTAAGTCCCTCGCGTTTTACGACACCCACGGGAAGAAATGGCCTGATGTTATTCTTAACGTCCGGCACCACACGGAACACAACTGATAATACCTAAATGATAAGCACATGACACATGACAGCTGCACCAGAGAGATCATTTAAGGAGTACGTTGCCATCACCGAGTTTTATCTACTCCGTGGTTGACATCCCAAAGACAAAGCTGGAATGTCTCAAATGCCTGATTTACAATGGCACCCATTGCCAACCTATGAGGTTGTCGGCTGCATAACCTTATAAATAAGGCCTGCAACCGATAACCAGTGCAAAAAGCTTGTAAACGAAGCGACTACGTGCCCACAAGGGGCTTTAGAAAGCCCCTTGTGGGGTATGGACCTCAGCTTAGGTCTACGCATGGGGAAATCAGCAAAGGCAAGCTGGACCGGATCTATGGAGAGAGTAGACCCAGTCTCGAAGCTTTTAACTGTCGGGAAACCATAATTCCGATTTACCATCATCATCACGAATACGTGGCGGCCGATACTTCTTCTTGAATATACGTCGCAGGAAGTCAGCAAACTTGTTGTCTTGCACCAGCCGCTTGAACTTTCTCTGTAGCTCCTGACATTGTTGGTCCAGTTCAACTTTCTCCGTTATGTGCTCTTCAATGCGATGCTCACAGTCGCCGATCTGTTCTTGTACTCCACGAACCTGATAAAACCATGATTTAAAAAAAAAAAAACGCAATTTTGAATGGTGCTGATGGCTTTATGTACAGTCAACCACATAATAGTGATAAGAATTTGACATTGACAGCGCTTTACGCCGTACCATTAGGTAAAGGTGGTTTCCGGACTGAACAGTCTACTAAATACAGTTCATCTTTATTGGGCATCTTCTCTGACACTGATAGGTACTTTTTGGTCTACAATATGTAACAGAAAACCTTGTTGTTCCGTCTACCTACGTTTTCAGAATCGGTATACGTACGTTTTTAAAGTAGGTTTGTGTAGTATCCCTGTAGCAAGAAATCAGGTAAGCATTCAGTAATTATTCCGAGCTATTTATACCTATGCTCGCAGTTTTTTAATTTATTGTGACAAAAATCTTTTTCCAAAAAAAAATCAACCGACTTCCAAAAAAACACTACAAAGTGAAAAATTACTTTAATTTCGGAAGCCGGTGACTTTGGATATGTATGTTATTTAATTTTCATGTCACCGCAGTCACAGACTCCCGAAATTAAAGTTATTTTTCACTTTGTAGTGGTTTTTTGGAAGTCGGTTGATTTTTTTTTGGAAAAAGTTTTGATTTTTTTCACTTTTTAGTTATAGCGCCCACACCAATTCGAAATGTCATCATCCTTGGGGTAAAAACAACGCATGATTATGCGATAGCAGCAATCGCTGTTGGTTTGCTGTAATTTTTTTACCGACTTCAAAAAAAGGAGGAGGTTCTCAATTGGACTGTATTTTTTGAAGAGTTCCGTTGTCTGTCTCCAAAACGCATCATCAGATCTATAAGAAATTTAAATGAGACCACACGGGAAGCACCAGCTTCCAAATAAAAAAAGAATCATCAAAATCGGTTTCACCCAGTCCAAAGTTCTGAGGCCAACAAACATAAAAAAAAGTCCGCCGCGCATTAAGTCCGCCTTTGTACAGTATTTTTTACTTGTGCATTAAGTTTTAATAAATAAATTAATAAAACAGTTGAATTGAGAACCTCCTCCTTTTTGGAAATAGGTTAAAAATAAACATTGAATTGCCGTCACCTGCATTAATTTAGTGTACACTCTTTCGGCTAGGCGGTCTTCATGCATTTCGAATCTATTTAATACATTCATTTCTCTGTGCAGCTGATATAAGTGAAGCTCCAACAATTGGTCCTTTTCCTGAAAAGAAGAACACTTTAAGTATTAGAGCCTCTTCGTTGGTATAGTGGTCCCAAGCGTTACTGCTGACCATGAAGTCCAGGGTTCGATTTCCAGGTCGGGATATCAGGAATTTCTAACTAGCAGCCCGGAGCAGGAATTTGTGCCCAGTTGATGGCAGCAGGCTTGCCCTCATGGGACTCATGCATAACTGGCGAAATCTGGGTGGACAATATGTACCTAACAACACCTGTGACGAACCGTCCTGTAGGCTTAGCATGACGCTTTCTATTTCTACGAAGAATAGACAGTGCTTTTTCAATACAAAGTGACATTTCGTTTCTCCATTTTTGAGATCGCACCGTAGATATCCTTCTACAATCTGTCATTTTGTCTTTCATTTCTTCATCTTTGTGTAGGTCCTTATAAATGTGTCTACATTTATAAGGACCTAGACAGTTTGGGAAGAAATATTCTTCTGAAATAAGACTATTTCTGTCAAACTGTCAAAATCACACTGACAACAAACTTTCTACTCACCGACCACAAAGTATAAACGACTAGCTTTTGCCAGCGGCTTCCCCCGCGCGGAACTTTCATTCCCTATTTAACTCTCTTAGGGGTTGAATTTCGAAAAATCCTTCCTTATTCCTAGTCAACATTACAAAGAAAATCTCTGTGCAAAATTTCAGCTTTCTAGGTCCAAGGGTTTGGGCTAGGCGTTGATGAGTCAGTCAGTCACTCAGGACTTTTATTTTAATTTATACAGACTATCTACAAAATCATGATTTCTATTAGAACGCATAGCTGTGATAAATTAATAGAAAAACAGCTATCTTCTCCTATTGTACATCATTTTGTGAATAGTCATGTCTATTCTTCAGTCGACAAATCGGCGCTCGTGCTAAGCCTGCAGGGATTACATTCCTGATGTAAAAAAAAAAAACAAAGTTCCCTCATTCATACATTCATTCACCCACTGATTAATCACGAAATCTCAAAAACTAGTGGACCTACGTAGATGAAATTTGGCACAGAGGTATATTATGAGTAGGACATTTCAGCTAAGAAAGAGTTGTAGGAAACTCACTCCGTAAAGGGGTGGAATAGGGGGTGGAATCTTATATAAAAATAATGCGGGTGGAGCCGCGAGCAGCAGCTAATGTTATCATAAGTAATATCCCTTTTGTTGTTAATTTCTACGTTGTTTTTTTAAACAAACTTGAAACATCGTCCAGACCTGCACTCTTATGCGCTCCCGCTGCAATTCTTTCAGACGGGAATCGAACTTCTGTACTGCCAAATCCGCTTCCTTCAGCAGCATGTCTTGTTCAAAGATATGTCTGTAAAACAATGTCATTGCTGATAAAAATATACCTAATGTCAATGTAGCAAAAACTTGTCACTTGTCACCTTCCTTTTAGCGTGTCAATGACAAATAGGTATTTTGTTCATAGAAGTAATTTTTTTGTGTTAAACAGGGTGACAGGGACACCGACGCCAACCAACTTATGTTAACAGTTTTTTTGATAACCGACGCAAAATTTCTTAGCTAGGGGTCTATAGCGTCATAGGCAGGATTCATTTTTACAGTTTGAGCATTGATGTCCCTGACACCCTGTAAATAAAAGAGATTTTTTGAAAAAAAATAATGAATGGTAGAAAGCATGCTATCGAGCGTATTATAATATGATAAATTTAACATAATTGTTTTGCATGTCAAATTATGTTTGACTATGTATTAAGAACTCAATTACCTACTTTAAAACCAACACTGTACCAATACTTTTAGCAAATAAATTAGATTATAATGAAAATGGTTTATATATAACTGCCGTCTAACCGTGCAAAGTATAAATATATTTTTGTATGAAATGAACACACCTCTCTACGCGTCTTTCACGTAATTCAATCTCTAAGGGCGACGAATCTTGATCTTGCCTTATTCTCAAAAGTTCCCAAGTGGCAACTAGTGGCCGTGTTTCTGAAATTATTTGCAAGTAGTAGAACATTAAAACAGATTTTCTTCCCTCGTCGTTTTTTCATAGTAAAAAAATGTATCTTACAAATCATGCAAAGTTGATGATCGCGCTTAACCTGGGGGCCTACTCTCTAAGCACGAAATCCGTAATCTCGGTCGAAGTTACAGGCGTTTCCTAACTCCGTATCACTTACAGACCTATGGTTAGTTTGGGGCCCAAACCAAGAATGAGTTAATACACGATTTGACAGTTGTCCCTATTCCCTATATGGTTTTACCCGTCTAAAAAAATTAATTAATCAGCTGTAGGAGTCCCTTTGAAGATTCAAGCTATTTTCGGACGGGCCCGTATTTTCGTTGACGGAGTTAGAGAGTAGCCCCCCTGATATCAGACTTGTCCACTCTAGTAAAGGTTCACTGTTGTTCAAATTACATAGGAATGAACGTTCAGTTGCTCCTTTCATTTAATTTTTCAGTACCTAAGCGAGTGACAGATAGTGGTCACTATGCATCTGTCACTCTCCTAGGTACTATACGAACCGAAGATCTTGGGTACCTGGGGCGACGATTAAATAATAAGCTTGCGTAAAAATATTAATGATACCGTTTGTTATACGTTTATGATTATAACAGCAACGCGCCTGTTAATTAATGAATTTTCTTGGAAACAAAACCTATCCTAGTCTCTCTGAAGGATAGAATCTAGATGCATCTTTTTTTTTTGGTTTTGGCTTCGCACGGTTTGTGCATTTAGCCACTGTCAAGTAATTTTTTCTTTTCGATCAAGTAAATGCTCCGACATCGGGCACGAAGTTACGAAACAGTCATGGTCGACTTTAGTTAGTCAAATCAAAGTTATCGTGACGCGGTAGTAACTTTACAGCAACCTAGTGGGAGTTTTTGGGGGGGAACACGAAAAGTCCAGTTCAGTTAGTCACTTATTTTCACCTTCACTACACTTGTGTACTCACACGTAACTAAATTGAATAATTCACTACCAAAATTATACAATTTAATACGCTAATTCACTAGATTTAATGAAAATGAAAATTCGTGCGACATGTTCCAACGCGATCCCGCCAAAAACTCCTAGATCCATCTTCTTGACAGTTCAATTGTGACAAAGGCATTTCATTACCTGCCTGTATTTACATAAAGGTTGCATTCGATAAGCAACAAACCTTTACAGTACCAACGACTTACTACTCAATTCATATTTTACTTTTCATTAATTTTGTATTCAGAAGTTCATTCACTTCGATTGAAAGATGCCGTTAAAAGACAAAAAGTGAAGCGTCTGATAGATATCAGATGCTTCACGTTCAGTGAATGCATATCAGAATTTTACCTTTTATACGAAGGGCTTGTGACCAAGTATTAATAGCTGCACGGGTGGATCGATCTGCACCCTAATTGCGTAATACGATTAATCTTATTCTGTTTCATTTTGACAGTTCAACAATATTCATTGCGTTATTAACGTTGTTGAGCAGATATAGTTTTCGAACATATGAAACAATGGTTTAGCAATCTGTTTAAAAACGAAACAGATTATGATTAATCGTGCGTTCTACAATTAGGGTGCAGGATACGCTTGCCGCGGTTGGTCAGTGAATCGGTGATTATCTTGACATACCAAAAACCCGCCCTCAGTGCCTCGGAAAGCACGCTACGCCGTTGGTCCTAGCTGTAATTCGTGGATCTTTGACAGTCGTTACGGGTCGTTAGAAGCCCGAGAGTCTGACAACCAGTCTTACCAAGGATTATCGTGTTACCCCGTTACTGGGTTGTTAAGGTCAGATAGGCAGTCGCTCCATGTAAAATACTGGTATTCAGCTGCATCTGGTTAGACTGAAATCCGACCTCAACTTAGTTGGGAAAAGATAATGAGGTAAAGCAGATGCTTTACCTATATTCTGATATGTATTCACTAATGAGGAGTTGAGGACGTTGTAGTTCCATTAAGGGACAAGGAATCTGAATTAAAAATATTTACCATTAATGGGTACAAATCTCTGAACCCTTGGTTGCCGTACTCTGGCTGTTGGAAGCACCCCAGAACCTTTCCTACGCTCCTGCAATTGTAGCGTTTTCCTCGACAAATGCGCCCTGGCACTTGTTGTTATTGACTCTGGTTTCACCTGTGATTCAACAGTGCTTTGAGTAATTACCTTCGACATAGACTAAAGTATAACCCGTTGCTCGCCCGTATCAAGTGATGCCACGTGACCTAAAGTGACGTCACGACGGGATCGCTATTGTATGAATGTTTAGTCCCGGATTATGACGTTTTGGCATCTAGCTATTTTAAAACATGTTTTTCAAAGCTGAAACTGGAGCTGTTGTCGCGGTAGAGTTGCTGATACGAACCTCCGAAAGGAAGCCGGTAGGTATTGTGTTATATGGTGCTTTCGCCACTGGTAGCTACATAAGCAGCATCATGCTGAGACCTTTGGACAGACCTTTGGACTTTGAAAGAGCCTTTTGGCCTCGAACGGAACTTTGTTTTTTATTAAACTTTTTTTTTCTTTTATATTTTATTAAGCATACTGTGTAGTTACGTTTCGTGATATTCCTGTGCAAGTCTAATAAATACTTTTTCTATCTTTCTTTCTTCATAAGGTTTATGTGAATCTTAATTTGATAAAGCAAATAATGTTTGAAAGCTGACAAAGTTAAGTATAAAAGACTTGACTGTACTAACCTCAAGGTGTCTCTCAGGGAACTCAAGGTCGTCGTCAAACTCCGGCACTGCGGGCGGGGCTTTAACTAGCTTCGCCGGTATCTCCATGCGAAGCTCCGCCAGTCGCTCCCCAATTTCCTTCATATACTGCACCATTTGAACTTTTCGTTCGCGCAGTTCCAACACTTTCTCGTTAAATTCGTGCTTTAAATCGTAGATCTAAGAAAGGAGTTTTAAAATAACTTTTACGGCCAATATCGAGTTGGTAAGCTTATCGATTACTTAATTTTCTCCTCTCACTTTTGAAAACGAAGACTGGCTAAGTTCATAATAACTTAATGATTTAACGCGGCACACCAGTTTTAGAAAGAGACCGCCACACAGGTATGGTGACAGAGACGGCCCTATACAAAGCCGTTCTTTTTCTGAAACTAGATGCGATTACTCATTTAAGGTAACCTCCATAGATGATAGTAAATATATGGATAACCGAGCTTTGCTGCTTTGCAGACAGACAGACGGACAGCGGAGTCTTAGTAATAGGGTCCCGTTTTACCCTTTGGGTACGGAACCCTAAAAATTAAACCTAGCTAGATCGATTTATCGCCCCCGAAACCCCTTGCATACTAAATTTCATGAAAATCGTTGGAGCCGTTTCCGAGATTCAGATTATATATACATACCTATATACAAGAATTTCTCGTTTAAAGGTATTAGATATAGCGCATACTAACCTCTTTCCTGATGAGACAGATACGCATCTGCGTATTGTGTCCGGGCGGTGCGACGTACTCAGGCTGAGTCTTTAGTATGCGGTTGCCGATAGTGGCCTCCGCTTCCTTCAGAGCCTCAGCCGCTCCAGGAGGCATAGCGTTTGGGTCCGGTTTACGATTCAGATGCTCTTGCCACTGCGAAATTACGTTTTATGTAGTAAGTAAGCTCCTTTACACATCATTTTGCTGGCTAATTATTGGCACCGGGAATTAAACTGAAAGCTTTTACAACCACTGCTAATTTTATTTCATTTACAATCTATACTTTCGCTACCACCAGCTAGCTGGAACGAGGGAAAAGGGGCTGTGGAAATACGTCTTAGGTATAACTCCGGGTTTAAATAAACGCGGTGTTATAATAGGGTATTTTACTCTATACGAAAAAAAATCTAAAAATATATTATTGAGATAGCTTAGGCAAAATGCAGTCGGAAAATGTTAGTTTTCGTTCATGAAACAAAAAAATAAATTTTAAAATACAGTCTAAAGATTTTAGTATTTTTAATTTGTTTTTGAACACCATGAAATAGTAGCCGCCATGTTATTTCGTCATACGGCATGTCAACTGAGCAACGTTGTACTTTTATTATTTTTGTAACCAAAGTATTTTTTGTTTAAATAATATTTTGCATTCAGGAACAGCAAACCAACGATAAGTAGAAAAATAACTCATTTTATAAATTATAAACAATTGTCATATAAAATATCAGCGCATTTGTTTTTAGCATACTGACGTCATACCCACAGAGCAATATGGCGTCTACTGCGTACAGCATTTTCGACAAATTACGCGCGAAATTTGAAAATGCAAAATTTATATGCATTTTCAAGGCACTAATCGATTAAATAAAAAATGTTGTGTTTTTTGTGGTTTATTAGCACTCTAGGATCTAATTAAGACACTTTTCAAAAATTAGTGTAATACCCATTATCTAAGTACTTAAATATTCAAAAATTTACAAATATCCAAAAGAATGACAAAACAAACCTGAATAAATTGAACATGATGTCTGTTCAAGCGCAGGTGGTAGTTCCTGAGAGCTTTCTTTAGAGGATACGGTGGCTTTGGCGGCAAACCTAATAGGAAGGAGGCGACTCGAGGAGGTCCGTATGACGTTTTCCGTGGGCCTACGCGTCGAATAGCTGACTCTGTATGTCTGTTTGTAAAAATCAGGTTAAATAAGAAAGTGGTCCCAGATTACAGCGGTAGCAGAAATGCAATTTAATTTAAGCGTTGGGGTTCAGTGAATAGTAGGTCTTCGTACGATACAGCAACTGAACGGTATAACATTTCAGCAACAACATCGTTACATTTTTATTATAACTGAAACGCGATATTGCACAAAATGGCCGATCGCCGATGTCAAGGGTAGGTACAACTAGAATGCCTGCTAAAGCTCATAGCAACATGAGTGTAGTGAACTGGGTTACCTCAACATCTGCTAGCCTTAGATAAACTGTTAGATCTTTGCTGAAAGCCTGATGACGCTAAAGCATCGTATGGTACTTCTATTTTAACACTATGCGATGTAGTTTATATTTTACCATAATGAAAATCGAAATCTATCTGATGTTATCAGTGCCTAGCCTTTCCCCGACATCCAGTTTAACAGGTTGCAGCTAAATACCAGTATTTTACAAGGAGCGTCTGCCTATCTGTCCTCCACAACCCAGTAACTGGGTAATACGATACCCTTTGTCCTTTGGTAATACTGGTTGTTAGACTTTCGGGCTTCTGACGACCCGTAACGACTGTCAAAGATCTCCCAATCACAGCCAGGACCAACGATTAACGTGCTTTCCGAGGCACGGAGGGGTCTTGGTATCTAAAGATGGTCACCCATCCACGGAACAACCGAAGCAAGCGTAACTTAACCTGATCCATCGATCCGTGCGAGTGTTATTATTTAGCCACAAGCCACTCCGTCGGTTACCGTCGCATAGGTTTACCTAATAGCCATACATACCATTATGATATAAAATTATTATGATTTACTTACTTCAATTCCTTATCAGCTAACTCCAATAAATTCACATTCCTAGCAGCATGTACATTTATAAAACACAAGTTAGACACAATATCAGTTCCGAAAACCCTTGATAGGAATTGTAGTTTTCTAAAGAATAAAATAAACAACATTATTTATATAAATAAATTATATATACAACCTTCCTCTTAGAGCTGCTTCAGCCATCTTCTGGTATACTTCCTCCAGTTGTGCGTAAAAATCTTTCGAGAGATTTTTTTGGCGTAGAGCTCTTAAAGTAATTGTAGGATCACTGTAATGGAATATACATACATTAGTTCTACGCAAATTATTTCAATAGTATTAATAGTATGAAAGACATTAAATGCTGGTCAAACTTTTAAAACTAAACAGAGTGAAGTGATGCTTCCTTCACTCTGTCCACTTCTGACAGCTGTTTGAAGTGCAATCCGTCAATTCGTGTCACCATTTTTGACGTAGTCCACAACAAATAAAAAAAATATTTTTCAAATAACTAGCTAGGGATGTAACGGAGGCCATCTTAGCGGAGGTGGAGGTGCAGAGCTCGACCTCTCCTCTTAGGGTAATAAACATTTACGAGGGGCAAACTATATTTTACAATAAAATTGTTATGCGGCTTTATCACCTTCTTAGTGATTGCTTAAGAGGGAACAGGGAATGCGATTCTCCATACAAATATATTCCCCTTTTTTTCTTCCTTTTTTTTTCCTTTATTTTGTTCTATTTTTCTCTATTTTTTTTTTATTATTGAATTGTCATCGGTCCTCGATAAGTTTACAAAGTTTAAATGAAATCTGACCGTTTAAAGTGGGTCAAAATCGCGCCCTAAGGAGTCGGTTACAAACATACAGGTGAAGCTAATATAAAGCGTGTAAAAATGCCATCGTGTGTATTTATAGATACCAAAGTTAATAAAACACAAGGGATCTCATAACACATGTAAGTACGCAATATACTACGATTTATTAATATATTTCAATTATTTTCCTAATATTCTGATATTTGGAGGTTAGAAAAAATAAAGAAATGGAAATACATTTTCTGTCGTGAGGGCAAGGACGCATTCACTCCGGACATAGAATAAAAGTACAGATGCGAATGTCGTAGGCAGTAAAGTCATCGTTACCCCGCAGTTCTGTTTTCCTTTTTTCTAACCTTGTATTATTTAATCATTTTGTTTTATGTAATAATTGATATACTAGAAATTAAATTTAAAAAATTATCCCGAAATAAAAGAACTCTCTAAGAGACAGAAAAGAAATAAATTTAATCTTTTCGAAGGTGATGATTGTTTTATTGCAAAATAAATATTTTTTTCCGTTTACATCGTGTTTTATTTCTCACCTCTACCTTTAATACTGTTTATTAGTTGTTAAAGGTACAAACCGCGTGTACAAATTTAGTACGCGCGGTTTGTACCTTCTGTCTCGTTAAATTTGTTAGTCTGTGATGCTAACATGCGGTGATTGGTGGCCAGAATAATGTTTGTTTACACTGACGCGCAATTGACAACACTAGCTGTCTCTTTTTTTCTTGTTGGTTTTATCAAGCCAACTCTTTTCTATCATTTTTCGGTTGTTTTGTGAGTGTATAACATATCTGTTTATTTTAATATCATTGAGCAGTAACATACTCTTTCTTAAAATGTTCATGCAATAAATAATTGAAACGGCTTAGTTTTCTAGGAGAAAAAAGGGGAATAGGAAATGCCGATCTCGTCAAAATTTTTGTGATAATTTCGGTCTGCACACTACGGAGGCAGACTTACTGACAGCGCGACGGCAATAGTTTCTTCAAATATAAATTTTTCAAATTCCTTGCAGGTCCCGTACCCTCTTAATGATTCATAACTTAATTCAGATCCACTTTTGCTCAACTGGCGGTGGCGGTGAGATGGGAGCCGAACATAAAATTTCGAAATTTCGCAGTGCAGGTATTTCTTACCCACACCACTTTTTGCTAATTTGGAGCTGATTTTCATTATGAGGCAGGCTTCCGTTATTACTCCGTTAAACTTGCGGAAGCGGATGAGGAGTTCCGTTACAACCCTAATAATAACTATACCTACTAGACCACTTGCTTTAATGTATAATGGTAATAAAACCAACCCGATGGCTCTCAAGGTGAAAGGGAACACATCCAGCATTATAATGTTCCTCGAATGCATTTTATGTAAGGCTAAGTCAGAAGCTTCGAGTTGATGCGCCAGTTTCCTTTTAGTAAGTGCTTTAGCATCCTCCAACTCTCTTTCTTGCACAACTAGAGGTCGAGGGTCTAGGGTTTCGTCAATTTGTTGCGAGTACGGAAGCGCTCGGTTCCTGAAGGATTTTAATAAATTTTTAAAACATGTTAAACCTTACCTTACTTAGTCAATACCTACTATAAATATGGCAAATAGTGTTAAAAATAAACTTTTAGAGCGTTGCATGTCTCTCATACATGTGTGACAGTCTTTCTATAACTTGATGTGTCATACTCATAATAATACTCGGGGGTAGGTACTATTAAATTGACTTTGACAGCCATTTATATAGGCAGCATTCTTTAGAATGATAAATAATTAAAAATAGAAAGAATTACCGTTCTTTGGTAACCGCTGACTTTAGACCTTTTGAAACAATCAAAAGCCATTAGAAATAAAGTTCTAAAAATAAATGAATGAAATTCTGCTTACGCTTTTATAAGCTTAATAAATTCAGCTGTAAGCCCAGACAGCTGGTCGCGAACTCTTTTCTTATGTGCATTGGCGATCGCCATCATTTTATCGAATTCTTCTTTTTGCTTCAGTTGTTCGTGGGACATCAATTCTCCTTCTACAGTGCTATGCTCCCTTATTTTTGCTACTTTCTGCAAAAGCAATCTATTAGTAGTTGATTAAAGTTTACTTTTACCTTCATCATTATCATCATTTCAGCCGAAAGACGTCCACTGCTGGACATAGGCCTCCCCCAAGCTCCGCCACTTCGACCGGTTCTGTGCTTCCAGCATCCAGCCGACTCCTGCGGCCCTCACAAGGTCATCGGTCCACCTTGTGGGAGGCCTTCCAACTTTACGTCTTCCGGCGCGCGGTCGCCACTCCAGAACTTTTCGACCCCATCGGCCATCTGTTCTGCGTGCAATGTGCCCTGCCCACTGCCACTTAAGTTTGGCAATTCTTCGGGCTATGTCGGGTACCTTGGTTCTCCTGCGGATCTCTTCATTCCTGATTCGATCACGCAGGGAAACTCCAAGCATAGCCCTCTCCATTGCCCTTTGGGTTACTTTAAGCCTTCTTATGAGGCCCATTGTGAGCAACCACGTTTCGGTTCCATATGTCATCACTGGCAACACACACTGGTCGAAGACTTTCGTCTTGAGACACTGCGGTATGTGGGACGAGAAGATATTGCGAAGCTTCCCGAACGCTGTCCAACCGAGTCGGATTCGACGATTGACCTCTTTCTCGAAGTTGGACCTACCTAAGTGGACAGTTAGTCCTAGGTAAACGTATTCGTCCACAACTTAGAGTGCAGCGCCTCCGACCGTTATGAGAGTGGGTGTTACACGGGCATTAAACATGACCTTTGTCTTGTCCATGTTCATTTTAAGACCCACTCTTTCGGAAGCTCTACTGAGGTCATCGAGCATTGTACTGAGGTCCCCTATGGTCTCAGCCATGACAACTATATCATCGGCAAACCGAAGGTGAGTGATGTACTCGCCATTGATGTTGATGCCAGCCCCTTTCCAGTCCAGAACCTTGAAGACATCCTCCAGTGCAGCAGTGAAGAGTTTCGGAGAGATAACATCTCCCTGTCTAACACCTCGCTGCAGAAGGATAGGTTTCGAGGTCCGGTCCTGGAGTCGGACTGACATAGTGGCGTTTTCGTACAGACACTTCAACACCTCGATGTACCGATAGTCGATCTGGCACCGTTGGAGGGACTGCAGTACAGCCCATGTCTCGATCGAATCAAAGGCTTTTTCATAGTCCACAAACGCTAAACATAGAGGCAGGTTTATACTCTTCGGTCTTCTATATAACCTGCCGCAGCGTATGTATGTGGTCTACTGTGCTAAAGCCTTTACGGAACCCGGCCTGTTCGGGAGGCTGGAAGTCGTCAAACCTGCGCGCTAGACGGTTCGTGATGACTCTGGAAAACAGCTTGTAGACATGGCTCAGAAGTGAGATGGGCCTATAATTCTTAAGAACCTACTCTAATGAATTTCTAGAACAAATGAATATAAATAAAACATTCGTGTAAGATTAAATCCTTCCCCTTTACTAGGTAGGTACCTACATGGCCTAGGTGAAGTTTCGTCAATTAATTGGAAATACTCCCATATAAGTAGATACCTTTTCTGTTACTCGTATATCCATCAAACATCTAATAAAATAGTAACGAAGTCAGAACTGTACCTACATTGAATATTTTTGAAAAAAGTAATTGATACGCGGGGTGGAAACGAGCTTGATGCAGAAAATATAGTCTTTAGATTTTTTTTGTCTGATGTATGATCCAGATTGGCACAAAAACGGCTGAACAGGTTAAAATTTGAATAAATTTGGCACACTTATGGTGTATATAATTTTGATTAACACAAGGTAATTTTAATCCCGTAAGTACGTTCCGAGACAACAAGACGCGGGCAAAAGCTAGTAAATTTTTTTTTAAATACTAACAAGCGACTCTGGGGGTGTCGGAATCTTCTGCTTTGGGAGCAATCGTTCTGGAAAGTTGACCTTATAAGAGAATATATTTCCATCGGCACCACAAGAGTACATACGCCTGAAACAATGTTAAGATGTTATGATGAGAACTAATGAATTTATATTAATTTCATTCTTCATTCTACTGGGTGGTCCAAATAGTGAAGTGAATACAAAAAAAAAATTGGTTACTCATACCTAGTATACCAGGCCACTCAGAAAGTATTGCGAAAATAAGTTTTTATGTAATATGAGAGAATCATCATCATCATCATTTCAGCCGAAGACGTCCACTGCTGGACATAGGCCTCCCCCAATTTGGGGTATGAGAGAATGGCCAGTTATAATCTATTTTGAAAATGTTTATTTGTGAGTAAAAATATCTAAATTTTCCCTCCACATTGTTTGCGAGCTAATTTAAATTATCGTGTCTCATTAAAATATGGATCTGCGCCGGGATGATTTTCGCGCTATGATTTTTTATGATTTCAAGTGTCGCCTGAAACCGGACGAACCGTAACATAGACTTCAAATGGCATTCATGGATGAAGGCCCTTCTAAGGCAACCGTGTATCGTCGGTATAATGAATTCAAGCGTGGCCGCTAACTTTGGGGGATGAAGAAAGAAGTGGTCGCCCTTTGACGGCTGTTACGGAAGAAAACGTGCTAGCAGTGAAAAATTTAATCCATGACATTATGCGAGTTACGTATCAAGAGATTCAGCACATACTGCAAGTTGGATCGGGAAGGCTTCATGAAATTCTACACGTGCATCTTCGCGTGAGGAGGATAGTTTCACGCTGGGTGCCGAACTACCTGACCAATGCTCAGAAGCAGGGTTCGGTGGAATGGTGCCGTGATATGATGAACAAATTTGAAGAAGGCGCGTCTTGGCGTGTCTACGACATCATTACAGGTGATGAGTCTTGGATTTATCAATACGATCCAGAAACGAAGCGCCAGTCGGCCTAACAGCCCTGACCTAGCACCGTGTGAGTTCTTTTTATTCCGAAAATACGTCGCCGGAAGCGCTGTCAGCGTTCGAGCAGGCTGTAAACGAGGTGTCTGCGGCGGACTGGAAAAAGTGTTTCGAAAACTGGTTCAGACGCATGAAACTTTGTATAGAGGCTATTGGAGAGTACTTTCAATAGATTTAATAAAAAAAATATTTACATAAAGAACATTTATTTTTATTTTCGAAAAACTTTCTGAATGTCCCACGTATATGTCGTGACCATATCGTAGATTTTCTCACTTCATTAAATGGCCATATCGTAGATTTGGTCACTTCATGAAATGCTCAAGAATTTCATGAAATGGTCGCATTTCATGAAATTCTTGTCTTCTTCTGGTTCTTATATTACAGAAGAAGACGGTCGACGTCAGGTTGACGGAGTCCCTCTGCGTGCGGCTCCTATTTCTGTCTGCACGGTTTAAAGGAACCTAACCAAACCGAACCCCAGGGTGCCCCTGCGTCGACCGTCTTCTCGAGAAAAAATACTCGAGCATTTCATAAAGTGAGCAAATCTACAATATGGCCACGACATAATATATATATAAGGGTAGGTTACCTATGCTTCGCGTATTTTTTTCATTTTTTTATTTGCGCGTATGCTCATCGAAAAATTCAACCAATGTCTATGTGTTTCTGCTACCAAAAAATTTGACTCGTTACCCGTGGGTCGACCCATTACTAGGTCCACGAGTAATTTTAATTACCCGTGGACCCGTGGATGGCGTTAGGGATTGTTCCCTGGACTTCTGACTATATCGATAAAAAAAATAATTACAACCATGGAACCTACTTATGATTAAATCAGATTAAATACATATCCCAACAATAAATTTCCTTTATTAGTCATGTTCTCATAATCAGTAGAATCTCTAATCATTTTTTCTCTTTTGTCATTTTGGCATAATTATTTAAATTATAATGGGTGGACCCACAGGGAGTCAAAAAATTTGCTGTGTTTCGAATTGAAGTGTGTGGCTGCTGAGGTCACATAATATGAAACGTTTTAGTAATTCCAGTCATTGCGATGCAAGCATTGCTGATTTATATACTTAGCAAAGTTTGAACCGCCTACCCGTTTGCCAAACAAAAACCTTAAAATAAAATCCTTAGTAGGGGATAGTCGGGTAAAATGAGGCTCGTTTGTCTTAAGTATCCCATTTACCCCACCTTCCCCTACACCGTAATCGCTCATACCTTGAATTATGGCTAAGTTTTAGGCAGGTGATAATCCCTGTGTAATGATCATGCATCGGTAAATAGTAGAAATCATCGAAGTCTATGCGAGGAATTGGTTGTTTCTGAAAATTGAAGGACATGATACAATTATATAGGTATATTCTATTTGTTAGTTTAAATTGTTTCCCACTACTGGGGAAAGGATTTTTTCTTCCAACCCTCCTTGTGTTATGCGATCTAATAGTAATAGCCACACAAACCCATAATCCAATATCTTTGTTTCTATAGCCTGAAATAGTAACACCAACCAGGGGTTGTCCTTGTCCTTACATGTGCATAGTGCATTTCATTAAAAACGGCTAATGGGCCTCTGCGAGTTGGCTTCGTACGCCGCTTTCAAAGGTGCGGGATCCCAAAGTCCCAATGTCAAGACGTGTTTCAGTCTCTTGACATTTAATATTCTGATATTTAGGATAAGTTATTTGTATGCCTCTGTAGCAACCTATTTATTAACTAAAGAAGTTTTGTTTTTTTATTTCATTTTTTGTTTTTGACGTTAGAGAAGATGTCACTCGCTATGCAAGAAAAATACACTAATATATTTTAATAATTTTACATTTTCAACACGGTATTTAATTTCCTACCCATTTTCAGACACCTCTTAGATAGAATTGCAGCCTCTAAAATAAAATAATAGAATATTGTAAAACAGTTTTAGGTAGTGTTCTACTATAGTTCAAAAGCCTCTCTGAATCTTGAGCTACTAAAGACTAATCCTGTACGAATATATGGAATGTAGTTAGAGGCAAGCTCGTACCGCCATCTGCTACTGGGTGTGCGTCACGACCATTCAATTTTTATGACTGTCAATCACAATAGAGATGAATAGTGTCGCAATCAAAGACAGTAAATATATTAATCTCTTTCCCAATAGTAAATTTCATGTTATTGTGACAACTTCCAGTGAGCTTTTTCAGATATGAAAACAAAGATAAAGTAAATAATAATAATACTTAGCTGACCTCTTCTTTAGCCAATCGTCTGCCTTTAAGTCTTTTCAGTAGCTTCTGCATCGAGTTCATCCACACCTGGTAATGACGAGTAGGGTTGTCTTCCTCTTCGGTAGGCATACGTACAACGCGGATGATTCCCGTATTTGTCCCAACAACAAGGTAGCGGTCTTCGCATCTGATTCAACATTTCATATAACATTAAGGAAATTGGCTTGATAAGTATCGCCGTAACTACCGCAGTTGCCAGTGGATGGTTGAGACTTGAGAGTAAGTACCGAAGTATAGATTTTTTTTACATAATTATCAAAACTCTTTTGTATCAAAAATGCAAATGTGTGCTTATATAATTTGCCGACGCACAACACGTTACGTCGTTAATTATAAAAGCGACCAATTTCATAGCATAAATTATCCTTTGTTAGGTTAGGTTTGTTCACCTATGCCTCTCTCTATAAAGAAGTCAATATATTAGGTTATTCAGTTTCGAAAAAAAAAAAATAGCCAGTGTCAGCCTAGTTCTCGTAACACGTATGAGTTTGTTAGTGCGTTAAGGTATGTGAGCTGACCTTTCATTGTATAGGATTTCAATACAATGAGCGTTCACCTTATACTGGAAAATGCTAAAATGGAAATGTGTCGCTTGCAATGTCATGCGTATTAAGTAGATCATATCTTACACGAATGTTAATGTCGTCAAATCTTCACACCAAGCCCCAGGGAACGGGGCGTACTTGAGGATTCTATTATTTCCCGGCTGGATCAGAAGTAAGGCACCGGTGCCGCGCTGAACGATCCATACGCCATCTTTGCAGTACTGGGCCCAAGTGATCGTTGTGCCCAACATACTCTCGCTTTCCACTAAAATGGTAATGGCAATATTAATATCATAAAGCATTGTCAGTCTAATGCCTGATACACAAGGTACGATTCAATTGCCTGTGGCGTTTATTAGTTGAAGCTACTATGTCGTTTGTTTAATTTTATTGTACACTAGCTGACCCGACAGACATTGTCCTAACTATGAATATAAGTTTTCTAAAATTTTCTAATGCTAAGCGCAACTTTCTGATTATTTTCATTCTTATAAACCTTCTCTTGACAGTAACAAACACAAAAAAAAAGAATTAGCTAAATTGGTCCAGCCGTTCACGTGTGATGCCGTGACCAAGGGAAATAGGGATTCATTTTTATATATAAAGAGATATAGATATGCTGCAGGCAAGAAACTTTCATCGCAAGAAATAGTACGTACTTAATTCTATTTCGCCGACCCATTCACCTTCATCGTCGTCATCATCTCTTTGTGCAGCCTCATCTTTAGCTTTCAAAGCCTCTTCGTCTATGCTGGCAAGATCTTCTTCTTCCGGGAAAGGTCTGTGGCGCATGCTACGAATGTCAAATCAAATTTTAGCTCAGTTTGTGTCAGATATTTTTTTGTAAGCCTATATTTTATGGTGTCCCTTTGCTCCCACTTTTTCTTCAAATCTCTGTCTTGTGCGATCACTGGCCATGATGGCCCTGCAAATGTGATCAGATCGTCATACCACTTTCGCCGTGGTATACCTCGATGGCAATGTCCTCCATCAGGTGTCCATCGAATAACAATCTTTGGCCATCTCTCCGGGTACAGTGCAAAGAAGACCAATTGGCAATTTCACTGACTTGAAGACTGTACCTTATGACGACCAATTGACTTGGTAATACAGTTATGATAGTTACATTTTCTTCAAAACATTCGATCTCGGTCAACTGAATGTTGAATAAATGCAGTACTTACAAATGATTCTTCACCAATGTCTCTTTATAGGACTCAAAATCCAATTTGAATGTAGTTATGTCCGTGTATTTGCGAACTATTGGCTTCGGGAGTACTGCTTCCATTATAAGGCCTACTTGTCCACAAAGCAAGAGCACATGTTCCTGAAAACATGAAAAACTTTTAGGTAAGGTAAGACAAAGAAAAGGTACATTAAGGGCCCATTCATAGATCCCACAACCACACCACATCGCAGCGACAAAATGTGGGCAAATAGTGGTTACGTGAGAATAGTGTCGCTACAACTTTATGCAGATGCGTTATGGTTGCGTTGTTGGCAGTAGTTGCGATGTGGTAACGTTGTGGCTAGTGTTTGCAGATAGGTCGACTCCGGCCGTGACAGTGTCATCGCTTCGACACAACGTGGTCAGTATCGCTCACATGGTTGATTTTGAGTTCCAAATGTTGTCCGTGTGATTAGACTATTCATTTTCATACAAATAAGCGCCCGTCCACGTGCAGGTGTCGTTATAGTGTAGTTGTGTGATCGGGTCCTTAAAAGAAACGAGTTTCTAGAAAAACGAACCATTGTTTGATGCTGCGTAATTAATTTTAATCCGATGGTGGCCAATCATCGTTGAAGCAAGAAAGAACACTAGTTCAAATGTGCTGGCACGCATGTGGAGAAGGTTTTAACTGTCTTGTGTCTATCCCTGACATATATAGGTACTTAGACATATTTATGACTCCTTGCGGTGTGAGATGATGTGACAAAACGATTTTATCGCACTGCGTATGATGATATGTTGATGTATGACTGATATGATAGCTTGGCTGGACAAAAATGTATTTAATATACCACTTACCACATCAGGTTTCCAGGTCATATAAGCGACGTTATTTGGTGTTTCTATAAAACCGATTCTCTTAAGTTTGAACGGAGTGCTTAAAATCAACTGGTACATGAATATGGTGCTATCTTCGCCACAAGTTACTAGCAACGTGCGCAGCGAGTTTATTGTTATTTGAGTTATTGCTTTCGAGTGTGGCTTTAGCAACTGAAAACACAAGGAATGTTGCAGACTCATAATTAGCTATTCATAATGCTACCATTACGAGAGTAGTTGACAGTAAGTAGGTAAAAAAAACAGTTAATTTAAATCTGATCTTATTGTGAAAGTAGAGAATTCGCTGCTCATCTAAAACTCGTGATATTATTTTTTTCTATTTTGCATAATAATTGCATAATCAGCTTACAATGTTGCCACTGCTGGGACACAGGCCTCCTCAATGTGAGAGCAAGTGGGCCGTAATCCTCCACGCAGGCCAGGTGCGGGTTGGTGGGTGCCGGTTTCCTCACGATATTTTCTTTCACCGTTTTGACAGCAGTCGTGGGGATGAAATAATTTTCGAACCCACGATCTTCAACTCGTAAGTTGCGTCCACTTCCACTGGGCCGCCACTACTCTATTTTACGTTTTTGTAGAAATTATGAAGATGAGTTTCTCACCGAAATCATATCTAGGACTTCAGCGTTATCCGAGTCCGCGCTATTTATAGTAAGGGTCGAATGCACTCGTACGTCGATCATGACCTTCTGAGTCTCAAGTACGTCTGGGTGTAGCATTAGTGTACGCATTATACCGTCCGCGAAACCCACTATTAAAATGCATGACGTTTCATCCACCTGGAGATTTAAACAGAATATTAGTCGCAATATTTTTGGGTCTTCTATATTATAAGCACTTTATATATACTGTATAAGACAAAAATAGGTCTAGGTAGGTCATGATAAAAGTTAACTTACGTCCAAAGGTGGATAGAGCATACACGAAATCGGTTTCGGAAAAAGATACCGAGCAAGCAGTCTATGTGTATCAGTATTGTAAGCTTGCAATGTTCCATCTTCACCTGCTGTTACCAGTATGTGATGTGTCCTTAAAGCTGCCATAGCAACAACTCCCCCAGCATGACAGGTTAAAACTTTCCGATGATCACATTCTAATTTATCAATTTCTAAGTCTACAATCCAAATTCCTCCGTTGCCATCCTTGGAAGAAATAATAAGATTAGAAGCTTCATATTAGCTATCCGTTTTATATTTTCCTTCTAGATATTTATACTCACTTGTGCATACCAATACAGGTCTTTTCTATGCTTAAGACACATTATCTGGCAATCGGGAACCTAGAAATAAAACCTCAACCTCAAAGAAAGAACTAAAGACTAACCAATGTTGGTAAAACAGCTGATTACATAAGTTTATTTAGTAAGTTTACATAGGTATACGTACACACGTCTCGGCAACAGGATTGAGTTCGACGTAAGGGTCTTCCTCTGGCGGATCGGCTTGGTCCACCGTGTCCCAATACCATGCACGGATACAGCCGTCGCGAGCGATCGTCGTCACTTCGTCATAAGTTGAGCTCAGCATGAATTGAATCTGAAAACGCAATTTTAGAATAAAGTTGGTGCTAGGGCAAAATAATAGACATTTGCTTAAACACTTTAACGCCTAGAATTAAAAATAAACCGTAATATTCTTGCTGCGAGCCATGGCGCTAAAACGTCGTAAGGTTCTTCTATCTAAATACTATGTAGTTGATATGTTACCAGAATGGAAACCGAACTCCTTGGATCTGACGTAATAAATCTGCCTAGCATTTTCCCAACTATGTTGGCGTTGGCCTCCAAATTAACTGGATGCAACTGAATCCCAGTATTTTACTTGGAGCGATTGCCTATCTCCACATCCCAGTTACTGGCTAACACGATATCCCTTAAGTAAACCTGGTTGTCAAACATTCGAAGATCTATGAATGACAGCCGGGATCAACGTATTAACGTGCTTTCCAGGACACGGAGAGGTCTTGTTGTGAGTTCTGGAATCTGGTTAAATAACCCTTGCATTATTGGCTTATAAGCATTGTATTCTCAAGACGGCGACCTTGGTCCAAGAACATAATTTATTACTGTACTTACAATAGGTGCTTTATGACAGAATTTTCTTCCTTTCTGTGTGACTTCTAGTTTGACGAGGCCAGCCTCCCACACTAATATGTTGCCCCATTCACATCCAGATAACACCTAAAACTATTGAAATTAATCATACCTCCTTTTACCCACATACATTATTTTCAAATAGCTCCCATCATAATTTAATAACACGTTTGAAAGTAAGTCTCCCATATTTACAATTTATCCAAGGTTTGTTCGTAACAAAACGTGATATGTAAGTATTATCCTAACCTAATATTATGGATGCGAAACTGAGTTTGTTTGTTACGCTTTCACGCAAAACTGCATCAAAATTTGGCAATCAGATAGACCATGACTAGGTAAGGACATAGACTACTTTTCATCCTGGATTGGCCAGGAAAGTTGCAAGCAACAGCTAGTTCATAATAAATCTGTATTTTTCTAAAAATATATCAGAACCAATCGTATTGTTACTCTAGGAGAAAAATCTACGTAAGTATACACAAGCCTTGTTTTTCAAGTAAACGTAAATAAACGGCCCCATTAATAATATTGAAATTATTAACCTTTTCGTCGGGCATTGGATAAACGCCGAGGACATCGCAGATTTCTGTTTTCCCAAATCTGCCTAGTTCGCCTTTTAATTTGAGTCCAGTGAACGTCTGAGCCATTTTCCAGAATTTTATATGAGCAGCACCTAAAACCATTGTAAGATAAAGTCCCTTCAGAAGCAGCTTTCTCAAATTTATTTACCTATATCGGTTTGTTATAGTCAGAATCTCATTATCATATACTTAGAGCAAGAGAAGGAACGAGCAATAACCAAGCTTAGGTAGGTAATCGCTAGAGAATTGCGGTTTCTAGACTATTATGAATCCAGATTTCCGACCAAGATGTGCAGGTTGAGGGTTGACAAAGTAAATAACGCAAAAATAGATTAGTCAGTGAATAACCTGCTGTAGTGAGTTGTCCTTCACAGTATGGCGAAAACATGACGGCGTTAACACCGTAAGTAAAAGCGCTTGTGCGCAGTAGAATCTTGTGTTGCTTCCAGTTCCAAATGGTGAGATTGAAATCTGGCTCCTTACCCACTGACGCTAGCAGTTCACCGTCGGGACTGCAAAGGGAAATGGAGAATTCGACAGGTTGTTTTTCAAATATCCAGTAGATATGCCTAGTAAAAGCTTAGGGCGGATTTATATGCACCCTAACTAGGTAACACACTATCAATCACAATCTGAATAATTTTGAAAGATATTGCTAATCTATTGCTTGATATGTTCAAAAAAATTGTTAGATCAACAACATAAATAACGCAATGAATACTGTAGGAGGGTTCAAACGAAAGCCATTCCTACTGTTAGTATGCCACGCAATAAAGGCTCATAAATTAAAAGGATCTTCTTGGAAAACCTCCTTCTCTTGAAATGTAGTGCTTCCGGTGTCAGGAAGACACATTGCTTAACATTATAGAAGTGACAAAGATAAAACTATAAAATCTTAAATTCATTCAATCAATGATAGTCCACAGATAGCCTAAACATCTGTGTCTAGAAGCATACAAATTTTGGATATGAGATCCTTATGCAGTAAGGCAGGATTTTGAAAATTCTTCGCTAAAGGAATTAAATAGTGGATGAAAGTTTGTAAAGAAGTACGTTATTAAATTCGAAAGGAATTCTATCGGACACGGTCTGTATTGTTGTAAAAAACATCAATCGTTTTCAGAAAGCCAACTATTTAAGAATTTAAGAGCCGGGTAAACAGGTAGGACTCTTGCGAAAACCTTTCTTCTAGATAAGCGTGATAGCGTCACAATTACCTGAAGTCTAGAATGGCATATGCATTGGTAGTGCCATCGCGAAGAACTGCGTCTATTTCCATTTGAGGCCATGTGTACAGGATTATCAGCGGCTCTCGTTCGCTCTCCCTGTCCTCTGCTATCGCTAAGCGGTAGTTGGGGTCTTTTCTGAAGGACTATAGATTGTGAAGAAGAATTAAATTATTATCTATAATTTTATTATTGTGACAAAGTCATGTGATATTACCTATTCGAGGAAGATCATTCATTATTCAGGACTTCCTGCACCCTAATTGCGTAACACGCGATTAATCATAATCGGTTTCATTTTGACAGTTCAACAATATTCATTGCGTTATTTACGTTTTTGACCAGACACATTTTTCGAACATATGAAGTAATGGTTTAGCCATCTATTTCAAAACGAAACAGATTATGATTAATAGTGAGTTACGCAATTAGGGTGCTGCTTTCAAATAGGTAATAAGAAAGATATATCGTTCGGTCAATTGGACCTCAGTAATAACAACTCAGTGGAACTACGAAAATAGGTCTTAGGTACTGCTACGCCATAATGACGCTGTAAGTGATTGAGTTAACCTTAAAAAAGGGGTGTAACCAAATAATGTCGATGTCCATACGTAGGAACATTTATCTAGAAGAATAAAGGCTTCTTCAGAAAGGCGCGACGCGACAGCGCGACGCAACCTTGTAGAACAATTTCCATGAAGTTTTATAGAAAATGAAGACCTTATTTCAAAAACCACCTTTGTCAAAAATTCCATGTATGAGTTAACTAGTTACGCCTCGCAATTTGCTTTTTTTCGTTGTACCGATTCTTCTTAAGAAGAACGGAAAGCTTACAAATTCCTCTGCAAGATGGCGTATCTAACTCATAACATGGAATTTTCAAAAAAGGTGTTTTTTTTAAATAAAGTCTTCAATTGTTCTACGAGAGCCGCGTCGCGCCTGTTTGAAGAAGCTTTAATAACGTGCAGTTAAATAGCCAAATAGTCTCTATTTACTGTAATACTCCCAACTGTTCCTCCAGTCGAGCTCCGTCGAAACCATGTCTGCTTCGTTTTGATGTCGAGGAAAGTAATCATGCTGCCAGACGAATAACACACGACCATATCGTCGCACGCACATAAGTTGAAGAACTTATGACAGTTGTAACCGTACGAATGTCTTTGTTCGGTTAAGGAAATGTTTCAATTAGGTATGATATTAAATATACCTACTATACATAATAACTGTATTGGACAGGTATAATGTAGGAAACTAGGTAGACTCCAACTTACCATTGAGTCTCATAAAAACCTCGACGTTGTAAAGTGTCGTTCCGGCATTAACTCTTTTAGGTACTTAGGTACTACATAGTTATTTCATACAAATGAAATCCCACTTTTCACCCCGATAAAAAATCATTTTTGCAAATTCCCCTGATAAGACGCCTAAAATACAACAACACCATTTGGCTAGGGAGGGAAAAAAGACATTTTCCAAAAAAAAAACAACCGGCTTCCGGAAAAACATTACAAAGTGAAAAATAACTTTAATTTCGGAAGTTGGTGACTTTGAATCCAAAGTCACCAACTTCCGAAATTAGAGTAGCTAGGTAGATACATTAAATGCATAATCATGTATTTAATGTTTTTGTCACCGGCGTCCGAAATTTTATAATTTTTAAGTTATTTTTCACTTTGTTGTGTTTTTCCGGAAGTCGGTTGATATTTTTTTGGAAAAAAAAATTATCGTTCACTTTTTAGTTATAGTACCTACCCCACACCAATTCGAAATTTCATCATCCTTGGGGTCAAAACAATGCATATTTATGCAATAGCAGCAATCGCGTTTCATTTTCCGTCATTTTTTGAAGAGTTCCGTTGTCTGTCTCCGAAACGCATCATCAGATCCATATGAAATTTGAATGAGGCCATTTCGGAAAAAACCCCTTTTGAACAAAAAAACAAATTTTGCAAAACCGTCTTAATATGACGGAGTTATGCCCAAAAATACATAAATAATATAAACATGTCGAATTGATAACCTCCTTCTTTTTGAAGTTGGGTAAAAATATGAAAAGGATACTCAAAATCGAATAAATCGACCGGTATCGAAGATTTTGGGCTAGTAACAGCCCCAGAAATGAAGTCGTCAGGGTCATATTCTGAGAGGACGGATTCTTCTTCCACAACTACAGCTTCTAATTCTTCTGGTAACGCGGGCGCCTGCTCTTCTTCTCCTTCTGTGAGTAAAATATGACCATGTTCATTTTCTTTTCCGCTTACGACATCGCCTTTAAATTTTGAGATCGAAACTAGTCGGCCAGCACGTTAGTCAGTACCCTAATAAATTGCCACTTGCAACACACTATTAATTAGATTAAGAATCATTTTAAAGGAAGTTGCTAAACCATTGCTTCATAAGTTCGAAAAATTGTCTGCTCAACAATGTAAATAACGCAATGAATGTTATTGTGAAAAAACTGTCAAAATGAAAGTCAGGTGTTACGCAAGCACCGTGCTGGTTGCTGTCTGGCTGTATCTCAGTTTTCTGTGCGTGTTTTTGTTTGTCAGTGCGACTGCTGAGCTTGGCAATAGGTTCGCCTCTTTAAACATAGGTCCCTACTAAGTACTATAACTATCAGCTCTACCTACCCCTTTCCCTCCGTAGAGGACTACGTAGAGGGAAATAAAGAAAAGCAAGACCTAGGGGTAGGAACCCCTATTCACTTCCTGTATGCTGTAGATGCCGTAGTAGGGAACTAAAACTAAAAATCATTTTCACGGTACCTATACCCCATTTGTTATAGCTTTAGAAAAAAGAGGCTCGTAGAAGCAGGAGTGCAAAACATTTTATTTCAAAGTTAAGTTCTAACTTTTTTAGGTAGATTTAAGACAGTACTAAATACTGAGATAAACGAAGTAAAAGTAATGTTTATTTTAGATAATGTTCTATTTACAATAACATCTTCATCACACATTACAAACCTACAACAAAACGAAAGAATGAAACAAACAATCACATGATGATTTAAATCTAATTAAGGTTTAAATAAGAAAATAAAATATATATTTTTTACAATACTTTATTTTAAATAACAACTTACGACCCACAATACGTTTGGTAAAACTTCGTCGTCATAAACTAATTTAGTTACTCGGTGTTTTTCACTCCTGCACCCTAATTGCGTAACTCACGATTAATCATAATCTGTTTCGTTTTGAAACAGATGGCTAAACCATTGCTTCATATGTTCGAAAAATGTGTCGGCTCAACAACGTAAATAACGCAATGAATGTTGTTGAACTGTCAAAATGAAACCGATTATGATTAATCGCGTGTTACGCAATTAGGTTGCTGCTTCTTTTAGGTTTTTAGCATTGACACTAATTTTTTTGGCATAAATCGTAACTGCAACACCTATAATATAATTTTGTTACGAAGTGTATACATTAAAATGAACCTTTTTTAACTTCTGTCTAATGCTATTGTAAATGGAGTATAGGTACCAATAAAATTATTGAATGATGGGAATAATGCTAGTCCCCACTAAACCAGCAGCCCTTATAAGCACTTGATGTGAACATGTTAATAGCACAAGCAAATAATGTATCGTAGTAAGCATATTATTATAGAATAACACAATACCCTTTATTTCTTCTTCGTCGCTTTCTCCAGGATTATCCGCCATTATCTATGAATTCGAGTTCTCGTTGACTTAACCAACCGCAAAC
Source organism: Antitype chi (assembly GCA_947359405.1). Lineage (NCBI taxonomy): Eukaryota > Metazoa > Arthropoda > Insecta > Lepidoptera > Noctuidae > Antitype > Antitype chi. Next base: position 11,950,027 of record OX375816.1, read on the forward strand.
GAGAAAATTATGATATTCAAAAACCTTTATTTTGCTTTATCAATATTTGACTAACAAATTGACGTTGCCAGGATACGGATTCAAAAGTTGCATTGGCGCCTCCCATTATTATTTATTCTTTGATTGGCTTTGGCACCATAGACTTAAATGAAAATATATTTTTCCTAGCATTCTCTATCTACGGTTTTTCCCATCTCAATGTTTGGCACCCATTTCTTTTTTATTCGTTGCTGTTCCGTTTTTTGCATATTCGGATACAATTTGTTTCAAACAAAAAAGGTACACAACGAACAACCTTTTTTCGTAATGTGTAATTATTGTTTTTAGACGCTTTTTCCTACCATACCTACCAATAGGTACAATATTTAACCCACAGATTTAACCCTATCTGAATGTCGACCATCACCAGAAAATATTAAGAACTAAATATTAAAAAATAACAGTGGAGGAAAACAAAAACACAGTTACAGCACTTAAGAATTATAAAATATATTTTAAAATATTTTGTATTACAATTCAGTTCTAATCATCAGCAGATGATTAGAACTGAATTACCATTGAGAGAACAGTTTTTAGGCACTAGGTGAAAATATACTGGACGCACTGTAGGTTTTCTCGATGACTGCGTGTGTGGATAGGTTGGTAGCACTTCATAAATGTCAAAAAGCTTCTGTCATTTTACGTACTGCCAAATGACATGTTAGCTAACAAAACATTTCACTTTGACTTTTTTGGACTGTGAACTTTGTTTTGGGTTAGTAGAAATTACGTTTTAAAAATTATCGTGAAAGTTATTGTTTAAAATGTCACAACCACATCGAACAGCAGTATTGAATCTCTATAAAACGGTATGTATGAACGTGTGAAGTTCTAGTTACTATGATATACCTACTTTGGTTTATTTTCTTTTTGCGTTTCATGTTTACGTGACCTTGTGAATGATAACACAAGCAAAATTATACATACCAAATATATTTAAGCAGTAAGTACCTTCAATTGCCAGTTTATATACAAATCTTTGTTGTTTTCCAGTTATTACATCTAGGTAAAGACTGGCCCCAAGGTTACGAGCTCTTCCGAACAAGACTTCACAAAGTGTTTTTAAAGAACAGTGGAGAGCAGAATCCCGAAAAGGTCAAAATTATGCTGAAACATGGAGATTTCGTTGTCAAAGAAATTGAAGCTCTATACATGTTGAAGAAGTACAGGGCAATGAAAAGACGCTATTATGATGAAAATTAAAGGAGGTAAGCTGTTATTATTTTGGATGTAAAGTTTACAGAAATGTACAATAACTATGATGTAAAGCCTTATCTGTCATTTTTGGTGTTTTGAATAACACCTTTAGTGTTCATTGTTAATAAACAAGTACAGGTAAATATGTTGCAATGTAAACTTATATAGGTATTGATCATTCACTGATTAGAATTTGATTGAAAGCAGCGTAGATGCAGCTAATGTCACTGATTTTATTTTTAAATAATTGTATAGACAAATAGTTAACAATTACTTGTAATGTCAATATTTTGTAAGGTTAGCAGTTCAAAATAAAACAAATAATCTATGTAATTATGTATTATAGACATTTTTATAGTTTACATAATTCATTACTATTATAAACTCTAGTAAAAATTATATTGTGTAATAATAAAATAAAATATCTAATATTTCTAAACAAAATCTTAATAAATCTTTAACACAATAATGAGACAATGATTTTTTATTTAAGTGGCAAGTGATATGATAATTTATTTTATCAATCCATTTCAGAGATAGGTATATACATTATATCTATGATAACAATTTTGTGTCAACAAAATTACAAGTATATGCTATATAGTTGGTGCAAGAGATGGGCAATGAAGAGATACAGATAAACCCTGCATATTTGTGAATTTTCTGAACTACAAAAGAAACTTTAATTTAACATTGGTTACATTTTTACGATTCTAAAGTTAGCAAAGGAGTTTGTAACAAACAGCAATGATTACAACAGCCCAACACATTAACACCACTTTGTATACAAGCTAACTATCTGATGATATAACATTTTACACTTGAAGTGTGATTAAAATTTATATTTCACTTATAGAAATTGCTATAATACAGGTAGACAACCTGCAGTTGTAATTGGTTGCTTCCATTAGACACTCCTAGTGAATGCTATCAAAGTTGAATGACATAAATAAAAACTTGTTGCCATCCTCCATTGTTGATGTTTTTTTATAAATAAAATATTTATTTATGTTGTTGCATGGATATGTTTTTTTACTTATGTCATTATAACTTTTATCTGGCTTCTAGTCATCCACAGTTCTTAGTTTAACAATTAATTTAACATATATTTTAAATTTAAATGGTTGAATAGATTATTGTAGGTACAGCCTTTTCAAAGGTGTTAGGTATTACTGGTACGCTGTTATTAATATATTGGAATAATGATGACTACAGTGAGATATTTACTTTGCTGCAGCATGATGGAGTAAGGATCATGTTTATAGTTCCGTTTTTTCTTAATATTATATTCTAGCGATTATTCACATGTTTCCTGGCGTTTGTTCTTAATATTACAAAATGTTAATAATAAATAGCGTTTGAAATATCTATATGTCAATTCTACCGAGGCTCGACCGCTCCATCGTCACGGTCAGGGATTATATTATAAAGTAGTTGAGTGGAGCTACAACAGATTCACACAGCCGCCCAAATGTTTCACTGGATGAAAATTTATTCGGAAGTAATTTAAGTAGATAGGTAGGTAAATAAGATTTGTTGTAATACAAATTTTCTTTAGCAAAAACGGGCAGAACATTTTATTTTGGTTCTTAACGCAGGCGACAGCCTGAACTCTAGCGACTGTCAATGAATCTGTCGCATTGTTGCTATAAATAAGTTCTATATTATATTAACATAGTAATTATATTTATTGTTAAATACAGTACTTGAACCACAAGTCTATTTCTACTTGTTTCGTGTTGGTGCACTTCTAAATTTACTTGAAGCCCGACTCCGTTACCCCTATAGGTACATAGATATAAGTACATAAGTATAATGTGATTGTGGAATTTAACATGTGATTACATTATATACACAATAACACATATGTTTGAGATCAACAACAGTCAAGCTTTAGCTAAGTACGTAGGTATAAATAGGTACTCGAACCGCGAAGTTAAGAGATGTTACGATTATTAAATACCTACCTAACAGTTAAATGTTGGTACCTCGAACCGTACCTCGTTGGTTAGATAACTTGCGACGAGGTTAATAAACCATTCTAGACGAACCGCTTACCGACGCGACGACACGAACAGCAGTCTAATCACGATTTAATATTATATAGTAAAGAACCATTTAAACGATTTGGAACTATTTAACAATACAATTTTAAAGTATAAGTATTTTATTTGTAGGTAGTCTTATACGTTTGACTAGTTTCGATGATACCACGTATATTGAGTGCCCATTTCGTATCCATTAAATTAAATTAAAATAGATTATTCTACTTAACCTAAATCATAAAAGAAGTTCTTTAAATTTAATGCAAAATAAGACGTTCAACCAACAAATCATACTAATAAACCGATGGACACTGGACATAGAAGATTTCAATTAATTAATAAAAATGTCATGCCTTAAAATAATAATGTTTATGTTTAGGTACCTATACAATAGGCCTATTGTTCCTCAAAAGAAGAGAATAACAGTTTTCCGACAAAATATATTTTGTTGTCTATTAATAAACTAAATAATCGAAATATAAACTAAACATAGTCGCTTCATTCTCTTCCTCGAGGAACATAATGTTACTATTATAATAAAAGGGTATCAATACTATAACACTTATATGATAGTAAAATAGAATGTAATAAATTTAACAGGATACAACTTATTTACATAGCTTTATGTTATAGGTTTTTAAATGAAATATATTCTGGATTACATGAACGTCAAGTAACGGCTTTTGATAACAAAGCACACTTAATAAACAAAGCTGATACTTTTTTTAGCGAGAATTTAAAATTAAACTGTTATAAGATAGACGCTAAGAACTTGGAAGTAGCAAAGGAATTCTAACAATTATCCCTACACTCTTCACAACAACTTACATATTGCTAAACCAACATTCTTACAATTCAGCAAGATTCGAGTATTAGTTAGTCGAGACGAGATGAGAGAACAAGACTCGATATATTTTGCGCCGATGCAGTCGCTACTGCAATCAAGTCATCTACCTAAACCAACGGTTGTGTCATCTACTTTACCCGTGCGACAATCCAGAACCAATCGCGTCTAAACTGCGCAGACGCAAACGTATCGGACGATAATAAGCTGTGTTAATAAACAACATTCAAATTAGGAAATCAGTTAGGTCTTGGGGTTGAAGAACTTCACTAAATTTCTTTACAATTACAATTTTTACCGCACTATTCTTTAGATATTATATTGGAAACGATTAAAGACAACATTCAAATTACAATGATGAAGCGCTAAAGATAATAATTCAGGAGTAGGGGACACATAGGTGATCCAACGTAGAATTGATTTGAAAACAACATAACAGCAAATGTACTTAACTAACGTAAGTTTAAATAAATATAAGTCGCTTATTCTTCACACTCGTACTTCCATGTTTGTAATTTCTGCATTTCATACTGAAACCATAACAAATGAAAGACGTTTTATTAGAGATACCGAGGATAAACAAAATTAATTTAGGAACCTACATTTTATCTAGGGTGATGGTGAAGTAAAAAAGGAATCATACCTGCTTGCAATAGAGAATCTTTCCTGCTGTCTTTATATACCTATAGTCATGGAAAATCACAAAGGTACCATACCTAGTACAAATTAATATCGAACAGACGCACCTCAGTTCAACGTTTAATCCTTCTTTTCTCCATCATCGGGGTCTTTGAGTGTGTGCCACTGCGCAATTGGGCGCCGCGGGCTAGCCAGCATATCGGACCAATGACGGAGCTCGGTGCCTGACGCGTTGTAGCCCAGCACGACCTTGCCGATAGGCTCCGACGTTCCGATGCGATCGTAGTCCACCACGGTGATCACTAGGTTTACTTTCTGCAGTGCGATTCAGATTAATGACATAACAATGAAAGCATTTTATGATAACTACGAGAGCTGAGAAAAATTACCAAATATTTGACTGTTCAAGGGTTTTATACCCGATTCCTAAAGTATTACGAACTGTTAATTGTTATAGTAGCACTCTTAGAACTTCGGCCATGTAAAAGCGTATGCTTTATAATTATGTAGCTCAGTAGGTAGGTAGATACTACTACGTAAACCTACGTACCTACTACATAAAGTGCGTTTCATCCTATTGAAGCTTTTACAGCTTTTTCAAGTTATGCCTTTGAAATATTTGCATGGGCAATTTAGGTTAATAATCACGACTGGTTACTAAAACTATTAATTTTTGTCAGTTTAGGAATCGGATACTATACTGTGAATTCTATTATTATTTAGGCAGGACATCAAATTGTACCTACAACTAGTTTTGAAAATTATTTTCTGATTGAATTTACTTCATACATTCCCCGATATTTTAATGTTATTTCAGTCTATAATTTATGATGTGGTTATAACCTATTAAAATACCGGACAAAGTACAAAGTTGATTAAACCAAAAAAATATCCTTAAAACGAGTATCACTTTAAAACAATATTAGAATAAGATTTTTCATAAGCTCTTGTAAAGTAATACTATCTACTTAGGTACCTATGTGATGAAGTTGTGTCGAAAATATCCCCGGAAATTTATTGAATGGACTAGGTGAGCTACGCCATTGAATTGAAATCTTTCCTTATATTTGACTTTCGTAGAGTTCTGGGAGCCATATTCTCAATAACTCAATTCTTTCGAATACTAAAATGATATCAATTAAATAATTCCCAATTATAATTCGTTCATCGATTAATTTATAGAGAAACATGACTAATGATAGTAGATACCTTAAGTAGGAATATTGTCCTGCGTAAGTCAATAATATATTACATTACAGATGTGTAAGATAATGTACGTATGAGACAGTGATAGCATAAGATAGATTTCGAAAGCATAGTAAAAACTAAATAGTACTACTTTAGCAAACCTTAAACAACAGCAAAAATATAAGGTAATAGCAACAGGTCGATACATACCTCACAATAAATAAATTAACGCAACAAGGGACAAGGCATTCATACGGATAAAATATGCGAAAATATAAGATATTTAGAATGCAGAAGAAGAACGAGGAACTGGATTCCTTAAACCATAAGTAATTACAGTTTGAAGTAACCAAATTGCAATGCAGTCACGAGGGGAGATTGCTAACACCACTCAGATTTGAAGGACGGGGATACAATATTAATTAAAGTCAATAAAATTATATTTAAACGAAAAATGAAAACCTTCAATTGAAACACGCACAGCAATCCAGTTACAAATGAAGGTCAGCATTTTATTGTTATTGAAATATAAGATATTGACTTTGAACAATATAAAAAGGAAAAGACGGGGCAGGATACAAATGGGAGCAGAGACAGATGACAGAATGACAAATGAAACAGCGTAACTCTATACTAAGGGGTACTACACATGATCTAACTAGACAACATCTATAGAAACACAAGGAACATACCAAACAATAAATAACTTGGGACATACTACAAATAGTTCACTGTATACCAAAAACAAATATTTGCGTAGTATATCTTGTTTTTGAGGAACTAATTCCATAAAGATTTGTGGTATGCCAGTGATTGCAGAAGGCATAGCTTCTTAAATTAAGACAAACACAAGAACAGATAAAATGATACAACACAAAAATGTTATGTATAGGAAAGGAACGGGTATGGATGCAAGTGGTGTACATAATTCATATATTCACAACAATTAGTCCACAACATCAAATCGTGCACAGTTAAGACAATTTTAACGAAAAATACATATCGAGGCAATATATTGTAAGAACAATAAAGATATATTGTGCTAAAAAAACGATTTTTCCATATGTATTTTTCATTGATTGGTTTGTCCAGACTATGCGCTGCGACATCGAATTTTGCATGAATCTCGGCTCGCACCTGTATCTGTTCGAATGGTACTTCAAAAGTAAATGACTCGTTGTAATAGGGATTCAGTGTGCATTTCTTGATGCTCGTTTTCTTCTTCTTGAGACGTTTGCCATTTTGCATGAGTGCTATCTTTACGTACGGATCTGTATGCAGGCGCCGCATCAGGAGTTGAATATGAAACAGATAATTTTGCATCGATTAGTTTACAGTTTCTAATGGGATCATTATTTATTTGCTAAATTGAAAATCATTACTCGCAGATAAAAACGTGAAATATTTTAGCATCTCTTGATTAAGAAATTTAATTTTCATCCATATGTGTACTGATTGGTTATGTAGGTGCACGTAAATTGTAAAATAGTATAGTGTGGATCACTTAAATGTAATGGTTTTTTAATAAACGAAACTAAAGTGATAGTTCAATAAGTGGAAGAAATTAGACGCTATTAGGTTATGTTTTCATGAATTGAAATTGTAGCTACATAGTACATGAGATGGTTTTGGTGAATCGTAGGTGTGTTAAAGACATGCAATGTAATATCGGTTATATTGATTTGAGTGATACTACCCTAGAGTTTATATACAAATCTCTAAGCAGTTACAAAAAAGAATAAAAAGGTACAAATTAAATGTTTACCCTAAAATCCCTGTGAAATTAGACATGGGTGTTATCAGTGTACTTGGTTTATAAGGTAAACAATTATGAATATGAATAATGCATAAATATTACCTGATAGACCGCCGACATCCATTTTCTTCAAATTCTTCGCTTCCAAAATAACAACTGTCAGTTTTCCGGCCGTCGGTACATAACGCAATGAGAAACAAATGTCTCCCAACTTGTTGTCCTGCAATGTTCAACAATTAGCATGACTCTTTGTCCTGACTACAGCAGAGATCGAGACGTATCTCCACGGTAGGGACATAAAAAGATGAACAACCTGTATTATTCGTCACTGCAATATTTTCTTTGTACAAAGGATATTCTTTTATCACTGACGTAAAAGGTATTACGGTGATTTTTCTCGTTGTAAATGTGTTTTTAAAATTACCATTGTCAATAAACAGAGTTGAACAAATAGTTTATTTGGATGTGAGTTGTATGGAAGATAATAGAGGAAAACTTGTGTAAGGAATATATAGCGTTCAGAGAACGGGTTTGAAAAGCTATTTAAAAACATACAAATAATATGGGCCATAAATAACGCGGCTTAGGGCGGACCAGGGCACTCAAAATCTCGTTACACGAAATAAAAACAAATAAACATAACAATAGCTCCGTGTAGTCACCTAGAAGCGTATTTATGGTTGTTGGTTTATCGGCACAGGGCTTCAGTCCAGAACGGATTTAAATATTTAGCTTTAATGAATATTCATATGCATGTTTATTATACAGAACAACTGAAATACTGCGCCGAGTCACGTGCTAGGATAGCCCGTAAACAATTGAGATTAATAGCCTCGAACAAAATGGATTTTGCAGCTAATCATACGCACATTTGACGAACACTTTCATTGCGTTACATATAACGTTTTAGCACATAGATGTCACTTTAGCTAATAATATAAATGAAACACGTTACATATAACTTTTTGGGACATATCTAGACGGACAAAAATATATATATATACATCAACGTTCATATCAAACCTAATATGAAGCAGTTTTCCGCTGAAATATATAAATTTATATTGGTAGATAGGAGGATAGAAGATGAGGAGTGTGTTTATTACGATCTGTTGCCGAAATGAAGCCAATTTATAATTTTTTGTAACACCCAGCTCAGATCATCAAAATGCGAGAATAATGTACTTAATCTAGCTCACCTTTCCTAAAATTTGCAACGATTTGAGCCCTACCACATAGAGTTTGCCTAACCGCTAATATTTACATATTACCTTGACCGATATGCCTAGTCTGCAACAGAGACTAACCATTTTAGGAACAGATCGCAATTAGCTAATAATACACATATAGGTACAATACACACATACAACGAACAATAATGAACCATTGAAGAATTATTTAATATTTCAGGACAAAATATGGTATACGTATACGTACTTACCTGGCAGATATTAAAAATAAAGGTGAAAACTTAGTACCATGGTCGATTGTAATGTAACATTTCTTCAATGGATCTCTTACTATAGTACTATATATACATACATACATCGATAGGTGTTCTCAATACAGCACACTAAACAGTAAACAGATATTTCAATAACGTTCTAGTGTAATGACGGTGTTTGTTATAAGCCGCGCTTTGTGAGTTATTGATAGAGGTGTAGCTAAAATATGTTCTCGAAGGAGATGTACGTTAAGACTAGTAGAGACACAGAATACTAAAGAAGAGATAGATAGTTCCTGGCAAATACAGCTTCTATAGAACATAGTTTCGGGCGAAACACATTGTGGGGTGTTTGATAAAAGGTTAACACATTACAAGCTGTTAATTGTTTTAGTAATGACTCATACGACCTTCACAATATGCTTCCCCTTGGTTACACCAATACCACAAACATGCAATAAGTACATATTGGTTCGGTAGGACATTACTAGGATAGTTCTTCGTTCGTCGGTCAGAAGGTGACCTGCAACATACTTGAATAAATGCTCCATTAATCATTGATAAAATTGTTTTTATGAAAATGTTATGAGGATCATATGATACACGAGATGTAGTCACATGGGAAACATCAAATTACACACGTAGGGACATATTTGTGCGACTGCTTGTAAGAATTTGTAATTTCAATAATTTTGACATGTCTGAGTAGTGAAGGAACCAATGTACTTTTAGTAGATTACGAGTGAAAAACACCAATACATAGCCAATTAAACGTGTATCACAAATAGTTCTGATTTGTCATTTCGTTCGCATTCATGTCGATACGGCATAAAGGTATAAACAGTGATGGGGACAAAACGGCAAGTCAGACAATATACGAGCACAATAAGATGACAAACATGCAACATTCCCCAGCCGCAATATAAAATAAAATCAAAGTGTCGGATGGATATAAATAATAAGACGTAATAACAAAAAAAAATGTGGTATGACGGGTGATCACAGGTTAGGTGAATAATTTCCAGAATTTGAGATGTGGATCAAATATTATGTTCCAACAATGCTGCCTAACATCCTATAACAGACAACGTAATGGTTTCATCTTGATCTATGATCTTGGGGCACAATTTTCTTTACAAACCATTGTATAAATTGAACCTTGCTTATGATTTGGTTAAATAACTTTTAACCATTTGTCGGTCTCGTATTCCAGCACGCCATTTTGAGTACAGTTCATGTATAATTTAACAGTAAATAATCTTGATGTGTCTCAAAATAATACTTACGTGAATGATCATTTCGTTTTTGAAGCGGCATGCAAGATTGTTCAGGACACAATCAAACACAGCCAAGCAGAGCAGAGAAAATATGGAGAAAAAGAGAAAAACCAAGTAAATACATTTTTGCTGTCGAAATTAATTTTATCAGAAAAATAAATGACGACTCATCCATGTTGAGGTGCCTTGACTGCCGAGATTTCCTCCTTAACACATTATGAAATGAATTAATTATTTGTTAAAATCGTCAAGGTTCCTCGCATTAAAAAAGTGCAGTAAATTTTAAAAATGTAGACCATTCTTCCAATGAATACTTAAATTAAAAAAAAATGTAGAAAGACAAAAATCTAAGAAATGCTGATGACAAAATTAGACTGAATATATATATAAATGGATGCGGGTAAATGGCAAGTTTGATTCAATGCATTGATTGAAAGAATGGCGAAATGTTAATTAAAATAATGCTGTTCTGCCAAAACACAAATCTAGTAAGTAAAAAATTTTGATGTAGGTACGAGTAAACTCATGTCTGTCTTGTGTGTTTTGCCAGTCTAGCCTAAGCTAAGAAAAAATATAAAATAGTCTCCTTGGTTGATATGGTTCAGTTACGTATTCCGTTGGTGTTGTCGACTTATGTCTATATGTGCATTCATTGTTCGTAGGTATATAATGTTCCTAGTTGGTATTTTTTGTGAATCAAATGATGTTGATGTGACCTGGGTGTGATTGTAAAGATTGTAAATTTTACCAATTGTGATTTGTTGCAACATCTTCCTAATAAGTATAATAAGAAAATGTTCCCTAAGATCCCCGTAATATAGCAGCGAGTTGTTCTAGTGACGTATTTTTATGGCCCAACGTGCAAAGCTTTAATATTGTAGAAAATAAATTCACCGTTAGTGTAAAGACATGTATGGAATATTGGACTACAAGTGCCGATCAATTTACATGAGAAATTAATGTTATATTGCTAGATAAAAATATAATTCCAATTTAAAATGAGAATTTGCTGAAAAGTAAAGCCTTATAGAAATGATGTTACATTACAATGCATAGAGACGTATTACAGGCACTTTGATTTTCATTTTATAAAGATGAAGATTGTAGCTATGAAGTATTGGCTATTTGAGGTAAAGCAAGTGTAGTCCATAACTTCTGTGCCTTCTGACCGACACGTCGTAATTTAAAGACTCATTTACATTTGTACAAGATACTGGGATGTTTCAAGGTGGACGAAAATACTTGAGATATTTTTTGTGTGTGTGTATCCGCACCTGCCCCCCTTCCCCTTCGACACTCTGCAGCTCGCGCCACTCCTCGATGGTTTGTGCCAAGTCTACCTGGCACAGCGGCACCTTCACCTCACCGATCTGGTCGTGTTTTGAGAATCGATCGAAGTCGAAGATCGCGAACACAAGAGTTTTGTTCATAGCGTCAGCGTAGGGCACGTTCTGTGTAAACAAGTTCAACATCAGCAACATAATATCTTAAAAAAGTATGTAAATCAGGTGTGTGTCATCAATGACTTACCTTGAACACAAATGTTTCGTTGAAAACGGGGTTCAGAGTCTTCCGATGAACTTTTGTTTCAAACTTTTTCTTCTTGTCAGGGAGTAAGTAAACTTTAACGTACGGGTCAGATGTTCCACCCATGTCCAGGGCAGGCAGCTCCTCAGCTTGAATGACAGTCACAGACAGACTGTTGCTGTTAAAATCATACTCCAGCTGCAAACAAATACTTACATGATAGTATTCGTTAAGATTGTAAGACCATGATCGTGAAAGTGCAACTATTGACAATCCCGATGGTAAACGGTTTAATGATACAATTAATTCATGTTAATTGGCCATAAGCGGCACACAAAGTAACTCCGCAACGGTGTGGCGATGAGCTCATAAAACGAATTAACGAGTTGAATGAATGAGTTAATTACGAAACAAATAAAAACTCATAGTCTAAAGAAATGTTAAGATTTTTAACTGGTGTTTGATAAGCTATTGAAATCTACGAGATACTATAAGTAATCATAAAATGGACTATGTTTTCGTTGTTTACAAACCGGTTTATTGTTATTATCTTCACGGGGCATTCTTTGCCATGTAGAATACTGGTTTGATGCATACCTTGTATTGGAGTTTTCCTAGCTTCTGTTCCTCTTTCTTGGAGTCGCCATCGTCTGGTTCCTCTGCGTTCTCCGTGAGCTCCTCCATGTCAGGCTGAACCTACATGCACGTCCCGCGGCAAATTTCATATGAATATCGTATTTCTTAAAAATAGTTTCTATCAATTCTTTTCTCTATGCACCTGCCTTTATTTATGAAGGCCCACAGACTTTTTCAATTTTCACTAACTTTTACTTCTCATTGGCTTAAAAATACTGCATATTTTTTTAATCCTTATGTAATTATCATTGTTTCCAAAATGAAAACTCAGAGAGTCTGTTATAGGCACCCTTAGGCAACATAATCTTTTTCATTAGTTCAGATACACATCGTCGGTAGAGTATTTATTAACCAAGATCTCACCAACTATCATGAATGTTAAATTGGAGGAGCATGTAAGATGCAAAAGTACCAAAACATTACCTTCTCCTTGTAAGCGGAACCGAGTAGCTGGACGGATTTTAGGTCTACACCTTTCATGCCCTTTTTGCCATCCTTGGAGCGTCGCTTTCGGAAACACCGCCTGATGCAGCAGAAGCATATGCCGAGGACTACCACTCCCACACCTTGACAAAAATAGCATGAGGAATATCAACGTCAAGTAGGAAATATTAATCAAAGAAAGTCAATGGGAATTAGAATGTTTAACGATTTCTAATCTAAGCCAAACTTTGCATTCTCAGAGAATTTGAATGATGTGTTCGCAAAAAGGAAAATTATTATAATGTTGTAAATGGTCCTTCGTAAAGGATAATCCAGTACCAAAATGGCTGGAATGCATATAACGCGATAAAGAAACTTTGAGTTACGAGTAAGTACATCGTATGTTAATTTACGACGAATGTTAGTAAATATAACGCGGTATTAATTATTCAGTAAACCTCCACAATATTACAAAATTACTGTTTTCCCAGACATCACGACCGACTTATATGTAGATCGTGGTTGGGTATTTTCTGATGAATAGTTTGTCATTGACGTTGTCGTTAGCATAATCATTAGCCTAAATTAGTTTGAAGCTAAAGATGTTCGCTAAATTATGTAATTACAGCATAAGTATAGAACTTTAACATCATTCTTGATGTTAAGACACAAGAGACCTTATGAAGTGTGATCGTTAAAGTCCAGAGATCGGCAGAGCCCCATATTCACAGCAGACATTACGGGGTTTTATATTACCATGGGAATTTTGAACCACGCTTATGTAACACACAGTACACAGTAAGCGCCATTTTCTCTAGGGCTTAGAGAAGTAAAAATGTGATCCCGATATGACTCGAGTGCCATTTAGAAGGTCAAGCCATTAGAAGCTCTCCATCCAAGAGAATAGTGTAAATGAAAAGTATTTTAGCTTAACCTGAGCTCAAAGAAGTAAACCACTTATAAAATTGTGGAGAAATGAGGTCATATGTTTATCCAGCTCAAAGGGAGGACCCTTCAACCGTAAGAGTGCCATTGCCTGGATGAACGCGGCTTGTAGGAAGTTAGTTTTCTGTCGAGCTTTTCTTGCGCGGTGCAGAATTTGTGATGTAGCTGCATTTCTATGGGTATGGTGTCTCTACAATAGACAATTCTGCCCATCATGCCCAACCACTAGCACTTTCCAGGATTAGACCACTTCGTTTAAATTCTGGAAGGTGCAAGTGATTACATTTTATTAGGACAAAATTTGTGGCAAATCGACATGTAATTATCTAATATATTTTTAAGGCACTTACCGACAAGTATAGCCACTAGCTGCCATGGTTCTATGTTCATCTTGCGCGCTATTTCTGCCGTCTTCTCTCCTATGGTCTCCTGGGTCGGCGGCACCGTTGAGGATGTCATCGGCATGGAGGTTCCGCCTTCTGTGGCTGCTATAGAAATATAGTTTTGTGAGAATATATGTTCCTTGTTCGTTGATAGGTTGGATACGTAAGAGTTTTATCCAAAGACGACGGTACCTTTAATCAGAAGAGCTTTATTATTATCTGTGTTTGCTCCCTCGGTTATAGGTCCATGAAGTGAACAAACCAGTAATATTGGCTTACTTCCAGGAAATATTTCCGTTACAAGTCTTAAGAAAATCATTATACACCACTACATCTCAATCATCACAATCATCTTAATTATTAGAATATGTTCTCAATAAGATTCAGGACTACGAATAATAAGTAAGGTGAACTGGCTTCAGTTTGTCTCGTTGTAAATCTGCTTAATAGGTAGATCCCATTTCATCAAAATTTTGTAATATACACCGTATTAAATCTTTCAAATGTTTGCATGTTACATCTCGTCCCCTAAAATTATTTCAACACTATCCCATTTAAATGTTGCTTTGTGTAAGAGCTTTTCAAATTTTAATTTGTGAGAGATAAATCAATTGTGTTCAAATGGATTTCAAATAAAAGAAGGTTATATTTAGCATCGACTTACTGAGGTTCTTCGGTGTAGGCGTAGATGGCTCATCCAGTACCTCTGAGACCGCCTCCCGCCGCCACCGCAGCAGCGTCTCCAGCAGTGGCGACATGATTGTCTGTCACAAAAATATGAAAGAATAAATTTAGTAGCATCTCTTTAAACTTTATAGTTGCCTAGTACTTTCTCAAGGATAGGGTGAAAACTATTACTTGAATGGGGATGATCAAAGTCAAAAGTCAAAGCATTTATTTCAAATAGGCACTTTTTAACGTCAAAATTTACATTAAAATAGAATTGATTCTAGTCGCCCTTTTCAAAATGTAGTTTCATCAACATGATCATGGTGATTATGTTGCCCTATCTTTGATAAGTAGTTAACATAATGAAAATAATATATTTTTATTTTTATTCATGCTGTCTTTTGCATGCAAAATATTGATTTTGTTTAATTTAGTAAAATAAATATTCTTTATAGTCGCCTTATAGGTAGAAACTTCTTTCTCATGGCTATTGTAACTTATGTAGGTTTAATACACAGCGTCGAAATTACTTAATAGTAGCCGACCCTATCCTTGATCCGTTTTGTCTCCAAGGATGGAGTATGGACCAATAAAACACAAGATCCTAAAAGTTGTCTATAGCTTCGAACTAGACCAACTGGAACCAGAAGTACTGGCCTACATATCTTAACTGTTATTGATCTTATATGTCGGCCCAAGTATGATAAATTTGACCAGTACGTATCTATTATATCTCAAATTAATTTGAAATGGAATTTGGGAGCTATGTCTTTCTAATTACTTTAATATTTAATCAGGAACAACGTACATTTTGTGAAAATATAAACATCGTTTTTTATTGATACTGCCAAGTCTAAAATTGTAATTTATTCATACTTATTTCGACAATATTTGTTGGTTTATCTAGTGCTATTATCATTTTAATTTATGGTAACTCAAACAGTTTAGCGCTGTCTGCGGTAACATTTCATAAAGTTTCGTAAATCGTTTCTGTTGTTAGTCTTTGTCCCTGAAAAACTTCCTTGACTATTTAGGTATAAATTGAGTGGGTAGCAGGGTTGGTACCACTACCCCTAGCTGCCTACAATTAAACTGTCTCTGGGATTAATAATTCTAAAGCGCTTATGATCTACTTAACTAATAATTTCTCTAGAAGCGAGTTCGTCTTACGCATGACATTCGAGGAGGGCCGAGGCTGAACAAACTGTCAAACTCCGATAAGACTAACTCTATATGTACACCTATAGATATTTATAGCCATGTCTGAACGCCTTGAGTTATATTAATATGCTTGACTGTAACAATGTTCTGTAATTCAGATTGAATATTTTTTTAAAGGGCGTGTAAAATGAGGGTCCGAAACAAATTTCTGAGAGAAATGATCAGAAACAACCTATTACTGAAATAATAATTGCAGTACTCGACGTACAGATTCGATCGCGCCCTTTGGTAAAGAGAGCTGTACACCACTGACCTTATATTTGATCCCCTATTCGGTTAGTTGTCACTTTATCTAACAATTACTATTTCTGTAGTCACTTAGCACGGGTTTCGTACATTTCTGTCGAATATTGTATTCGACTGGAACCACGACTGGGTATTGAAGCCAGGATGGCGGAGCTGCGCGCGCAGGCGATCGATTGCCGCTGCGCGATGCGATGCCTCTACGTTCAGTTCCTGGCCAAGTCCCGATGTTTACGTCACTAGTTGCGTACATTGACGGCCAAGCTTAAAATGTTAATGGTTCAATGTACGTCGAAGCCGTATCGGTGGTAAAATTTATCGAAAGTCACGCTAAACTTAGCTGTTCCTCATAGAATTTATTGCTACCGAGGAGTTTGCGCTATTTTACCTTAGTTGATATTAAAATATTCGTAAGTATTAACTGGCAAAGTAATAAATCAATAAACGTAAAGAGTGTGTATCCTATTATTGGTTTAGGTAATTATGTTCTTACTCTATATTGGCTAGTTCAAAACCAGAAGTCGAATTGGAAATTAAATATGTTTCAACAACTTCACCGTAGATAGGTCGAAAACATTTTTTTAGACGTCCGAAACTATTGATTGTTTACGTAATAAAATAATGTTATTTAGATGTGTTCGTACCACTGTAGTTTCTCGGACGAAAAGGTAATTAAATCAGTCTCTTAACGAAACATTATTTATTAGTTAGCACTGAAATGTTGGCCTGAAGGATTGTGCTTTTAACTTAGTCAAATAATATAACACTTAATTCGAGGATCCCTATCCGAGGATTCCTTATCCGACTATTTAAGCCTCTGATTAATTTTGACTTTATTGGAAAATTTTGGGCTTTTAAAGACTTTGTTTAGCGAGTAAACCTTTCCACACCAAGGTATTTTGTTGGAACTTTAGATTTAGATGAGTTTTATCTTTAAAAGGATCAAGCAAAAAGGTGTTCCTAAAAGCAAATTGCTTTTTTAATCTTACACGATCGTAGGTCCAATTACGGCAGATTTTCTGTATCTGAAAGGTCGCGTTAGACGTCAACCGTTATATCTAATGTATACGGAGGCTAATATAGAGTTTTAAAATTAGAACTGTTGCCGTGTTATTATCCTTTGAGACTAGTCGAGACGCCGCCGCGCCCACGCATACGCCTGTAAGCTTAAGACAGTCACGGTTCATTTCACAATTATTATGTCGTTAGAGTATCTGATATACACTAAGAAACACTAAGACTCTGCTAAAAATTCTGAAAATATATTTTAAAAACCTTATTTTTTACTAGGTACAGAGCGGCCGTTTTGTCCCATTTGTGGTTTTAGTTTATACAAATATAAAGGTTGGTCGCCCGTATCGTTGACTAACAGTTTGCAAGTAGATCTTTGTGAAAGGGTTACCTACTTATTTTATCTTTGCATATCAACTGCATACGAAAACTAAGACGCATCCTTGTCCTAGTTTACAGAAGTGAGGACCTAACTCATTGTCGGATAAGCTTTTTCATTGAAGTTACAGTCATAGTTTTTAAATCCGATAAAACAAGAAAACTGGGCCTCAAGTCTGCTATTACAATAGTGTCAGAATGTTCTATCATTGATTTCATAATTGTTGATTTTGACAAGTTTGGTAATCTACTAATAAAATGGCGTCATTATGATTTTCCAATGGTCAGCCACTGACACTCCATTGAAAGAAATGGCATTTATTGGTAATCTCGTACATAATGATAAATGAATGACTAGGCGGTGATCTGTTAAAATTTTGACAGTTCCTTTGATTAGTGACCTACCCTTAGAACGTCATTGTGCAGTCATTGCTATTAATTCGTTACGAATATACGATACTCAAACGATAATGCCATTATAACACAATTCTATTACGACACCATTGACCGACCAATGATCGACCATTATAGATTTAGCAGATTACGAACTTTTAGCAAAATGACAATTGAATGACAATGGGATCGTGTTGGAATGACGAATTTATAAAAATAGCAGACTAAGGCCCCTGAATATTATAATGCCAGCAACTGTACCAACCGAATTTTTGTTCATTAAGGATTTCAAAAGTCCTTCTTAGTGAACCTAAATTAAAAGATAGGGACGGTAGCTTGGATCAAAAGTTTAAAAGTCGATAGGTAGCTAAAGCTCGTTCAGCGAACCTTACAGTTTATCCCATAGATATAATACTATATCTATAGTTCACCCGTTATGAATGGGTTTCCACAATCGTGACGTCAGGAGATAAGCGAATAGAACCGCCCACGTATTTTAATTAAGGAGAAAGAATTCTATGTAAAAAGTGTACAACGACTTTATGAATTACATGGTATTGACATGTGGGTTTATTTACAGTTCTAAAAACAGCTTGAGTCCAACATCACAAATGGTACTTATGTTCCACATACGTCATTAATGATATTATCATAGAAAATTATGTTTACCTACAATTCTACGTAAGACTTTTATTTATAAGTACCTACCTCTTATACATTAAAGTCTTACGTAGACTTACTTACGTAAAACTTGTAAGTGCAGCTAGGTACCTACCAACGCAATGGCATTTAAACCGATTAAATTGAGGTGGTAAGGGTCGAGACGAAGACGTTTAAATCGCGAATTTACTACCATCCCAAGTGTACCGCAGAATCTATTGTAGGTAGAGGGTACTCCGCAAGGGTACCTAGTAATTTACGTGCATCAAAAGATTTGTATAAGTAATTAATGAAGAAAGAACATAAGTTGGTAAATTCTGAGATGACGGCTAATTGGGATGTGTACCTAGAGTTTTATGGAAAAAGGGACGATGATGAACTCAAGTAGGTAGGTACACTTCGGAATTTCCTTTCACCATCACTCTTTGATATGTTAATTTCAGAATCGGTTTCGTACACACGACAATGACTATGTACGTTAACGAAGGTAGGTAACTAGGGAATAGAGGTATACGAACTCATCTGGTATATACCTCACTAAATAACTATGCATAGTAATCTGTCTGGTTGGTATTTGCGTCTCCACATTGAAATTTAAGATGGCTGAAAGCCGTCTGAGATCTTTGATAATGGGTCATGTACCTACAGACTCTTTAAGCAACTTGCGTCATGAATCGTATAGGTACTGAAATAAATAGGAACCTGTCCATAACCTAAAGCTATTTATTTATCAGTTAACTATAATACCAGTAAATGTGGGTAGCAAAATCTTATTGCAGAGTTTTCTTTACAAGAATGTCCACATTTTTTGCATACAAACTTCGGGAGTGATTTACTCCACTGTCTGACATGGCACATCCCAAGTAAAATATTATATCGTTTTGTCTCATTATTAATATTGTCTGTACAGAAACAGAATACTAAAATAAAAACCCATTAAAAAGTTAGAAGCCAACAAAGATTCGTTTTTCTTGCAAATTTTACTTAACTTTGGGCGTGTTTAGGTAACAAAAGAAGTGTAAAATCTCCAAAACTAAGTCAGTACCGACAATTATCGAAAAGTTCAAGTTCAATAAACCCGATCTTCCAAAGGACTTTTCTTAATTTTTACGCGAATTTTTTACTATACATGATCCTGCATCTCACTCAATAACGTTGTGCGTGTAGACTAGCGTCTAACTGCTCATCACTGATACTATCTCTGTCGGACACGAAGCTTGGTGAGACCAGTGAGTTCGAGCCCGCGACTAGGTTCCCCTTAATGCCAGTAGCGGCTGCCTATTACAATCGATACGAGTCGACATGAAAAAATAGGGTATTTATTTAGGTCTACATGTAGGAATGAAGCCAGAGAGCTCGTAAACAACAGCGATGTACTAAGATACTCATACCTACGGATAAGTAGAACAGCTATAAATCTCACCAGCAGCATAATCCCATTGCACTAAGGCACTGAATATAAATGTGGAGTCAAATTCAGTCCTGCTCGAACAGTTGTTAAGGCGATCAGTTAGCGAATATTCGGCCAAAGTTTTTGTTAGTCTGGGCCGTCGAACTGACAAGGCTAATTAAGTATTTTGGCCACTAAAACGTTATACCCAAATGTACCTAAATTGTCTTTTTTCAATAAGATAGAAAGATAAAATGGCCTTTGCCCTATGTTAGTTCTTAGATATTTCACCCTGGCAGTACCGTAATAAAATGGCCGTCATCATCACGAAAAGTCCGCAAAAACGTAGATAGATTAAATTTTATGCTTGCTCGCAACTGTTTGACAAACTAGTTATTGGAAAAAGCTTGGAATAATTCCAAATGATGTGGATACGAGTGGAGTGGCGTCGAACGACCTTGTGGAGGGACGGAGTCGCACTTTGAGTGTGAGTGGTCTCGTTCTTAAGTCAGCTTAGAATGCCTATTATATATAGGTACCTACGTGTTCCCAATTTGAACACTGCCTTTATTTTATAAGGTAGGTATTAACTATTTCTCATGTCAAACAAGCAGGCAGTAGACCCTATGATAAGTGGTTAACACCACCTATCTATGCACAGACATCTGCGATGTCATCCTAGAGACAACACATAACATAACATTACGCCCTGTTTCCCCCATGGCTGGGCAGAGGTCTCCCTTTATTACACCTACAATTCCGTTATATTTAAGACCCATGAAATAGGGGGCGAGCATACTGCCAACGACCGGCCACAAATCCAGACTCCGGGCTGCTACTGACAAAGTTTAGATAGAAAAACCCGACCTGGGAATCGAACCCAGGACCTCATCGTCAGCAGTAGCGTTTGCGATCACTAAACCAACGAGGCAGAGACGAAGGTGAAATTATTCTGCCTCCCTTCAAATCTGAACAGAACAATGCTACTTGGTGGCCGAAATAAGTACCTACCTATAATGTTAGCAGTGGCGTGCACAGAGTTTTTAGATAATAGGCAGTTTTTTTTTTAAAGGCAAAATTTACTGAATAACCGATTGCTACATAAATAGCATGCAACCTGTGAGGCAATTAAATGAATCATATTGTTTTGTATTGAATATACGATTGATTTTACCTTTAGTTTGTATTCATTGCAAATCCGGTGTACAATTACTTTTCTCGGTCACTTGTTTGTTTTTTATTCCAACGAAAGATAGTTAAGAAAACGCATCATTTTTTCTTTTCTCTAAACACACACCACCTGCACAACTTTCACAGTGAATATTATCTATTTTTCACACTATTATAAACGTTAGTAAACGTAGTTAAAATCGTAAATACATGCTATCCTAGCTCACAACCAAAACAAACAATGGCACCGGAATATAAAATAATACGATAAATAAATAATGGTTTTTATGTAGCGACATTTCAACGATAGATACAGTGCTATTTTTTTTTAAAGTCGCTTATTAACCAACTTTGTTCGGAAAACTTCGGCAAGTTTCGTCGTGTAAAAAGCCACTGGCTACCTTGTACGGTTGTGTGCGTTATTTTTACATTGTGTGCCACTTATGTATAGGAACGCACACCCAATGAATCCACGAGATCACACAATATATAAACATCAAGACGCGAATAGTTTGTGTCTCTCCCGAGGCACTCAGCGGCGCTAGTGCAACGCAATGCGAAGTTGCGTCAAATTGTACACACGGCTACACATGAAGCTATACATTTCCATATAGTAGTACAGTGCGAGATCAGCGTAAACTGGAAATGTATAGCTTGATGTGTAGCCGTGTGTATGAACTAACAGGTATTGCATTGATGATAGTAATGATACGACCGACGCTCGACAGTTGGAGCTGATTTATGAATAAAGATAT
Source organism: Antitype chi (assembly GCA_947359405.1). NCBI lineage: Eukaryota > Metazoa > Arthropoda > Insecta > Lepidoptera > Noctuidae > Antitype > Antitype chi. The sequence continues at coordinate 11,972,260 of OX375816.1, forward strand.
TTTGTTAAAATAATATTAGTTTTAAATATTTATGTGATTTAGGTAGGGTAAGCAGTGTCTTTCTGTCTTTATGGACAAAACGCCACTGAGTGTTAGTACTAGCAAGCACTAGCTACTTCACAAAGAGCTTTACTACTTTTCTACTTACGTAAAGTCTCAGTGTTTGTGAGAATGAGTCGAGTTTCCCCACCATGTTGTATCATTTGCACGTGCAAGCAACGCGTGTAAGTCTTTGGCACGCGTTAAGGAAACGTATGGAATATTGAAAATTCTGTCTTGCAAGACGAAGCGTCGTCTGAGGCAATGAAGATAATGGTTCAGAGAAATCAATGAAAGACGTACACTGGCTTAATGACGTCGCTATACAACAGCCCACAGTTAAGCTACGCCCGTGCACTTAGGTAGGAGACGATTCTAACTACTTTTTATATACAAAACTACACTGCGACCCACGACCATGCTACGCCCTAATGCGTGGTTGAACACGAACAACACACATTCATCATAATCATCTTATACTGTTCCCACTGCTGGGGCACAGACCTACTCTCTGCGAGAGGGAGTGGGCCGTAATGCACCTCGCGGGCCCAGTGCGTGTTGGTAGATGTCACATGTCTTCGTTTTTTTTGGTTCTAAGACATACCGTTTTCCTCACGATGTTTTCCTTCACCACTGTCGACCACTTCCAACGGCGAATCCATGGCTTCTAAAGAGAGCGGGGCGGTTGAGCGCGAACACAAGTAGAACTTCGTTCGTATGGTGTTCGTGTTCGCTTTACTAATTAAGGTCCACACGACGCACAACGGACCGAATGGGAGTCTACGTGTGGAAATTTGAGTCCCATCATCATCATAAGGTCCACACGTACAAACCAAGTGTTTAGTGGTCGATGTTCGTGTTCACCATGTTTTGTCGTTCGTTCGAACATTCCTCTTATACGTAGCAGTGGACGGTCGCCTTAATACTTTTAAGTAACTTGGAGGACCTACCTTTGTAGTTGGATACCAATAATCTCGTTAAATCACAAAGCTTTCATTTTTTCCTTGTAATAAAATATTCTTTTATATTTAGATAAGCGTGTATCTCGATTGAGATGGGAGTTGTAGAACCAAAGTAATAAATATACAGTGAACTATAAAGTTATGAAATGTGATTTCATATAAAATAGGTATAGGTAGGTATATGAAATAAGATTCTGTAACTTTATACCTATTAGTTCACAAAAAATCTTATTACCTACTCGTAGGTAGTCGTACAAGTAGGTAATGAGAATTTTTGGGTTCCGTAGTGAAACGAGGAACTCTTATAGTTTCGCCAAGTCCATCTGTCTGGCCCTGGTCCCTGGGTACTAAACGCTGTAATTTGGCATTGTTATACGTTAGTAAACATGATTTTGGTTTTGCTCGTCTATTCATTGTAAAAAAAATATTTTATAAACACTGAACTTTTTCGTTTCGGGGATCCGTTCGCAAAATATTAAGCAAATTTTTGTTAGAATCACGTGCCCGACCCTCCCATCCTACCAGCGAACCCATTGTTTTTGAATATGTGAAAAATATTTACGATACGTACCTAGTAGTCTACATCTAAATATTATGATGAAGTTAAAAGAAAAAATATCACAGCTAAGGACGCTTTAAAAGATAAAGAGTATAAGTCGACCAACTTATAAAATGTAAGTATTTACTTGGATACGTACAAATCTTTATTCATTCATTCATTTATTTATCATATATGTATAAATAAAAAAATATAAATTCTATGCACAGAGAGAATCGAGCGGCCCATAAGCGTCTTTGGGCTATTGTTTGATCCAATAGTTAAAAAGAATAAGATGTTTCTCTTTTGGGTTTGCTGTTTAACAGTAGAGTTTGTCGACATATTTTCGATTGCAACCGCAAAACTAACTTTGTTAATCATAGTTTTTTCGAAAAAAAAAATGGTTAATTTAATTTTGCGATCGATAAAAACAATAGACACTGTGCTTGAGTAAATATTTATACCAACTACGCAACCCTTGAGTGTGCGTGGTCCGACACACACTTGGCTGGTTTTATAATTATTTATTTTTAACTAGCTATTGCTAGCGGCTTTGCCCGCGTAGAGGTCGAAAATTATCCCACAGGAACATACTACCGGAATAAAAAGTATCCTATGTGTTAATCCAGGTTATAATATATCTGTGTGCCAATTTGCATCCACATCCGTTCAGCCGTTTTAGCGTGACTGAGTAACAAACGCACAAACATCTAAACATACAAACTTTCACATTTATGATATTAGTAGGATTTTAGATAGAGGTACTAAATCTCATTCGCCATAAAAAAAAATTGTATTTAATTTGATAATGCAAATCAAACAGCACTGATAACGATACTCGTGCCTTCAACAAATTAAAGGAACTACCCACGCGTGGTCTATATAAACAGAATGTGCAGAAGGCTAATATTACGATGTTATATTTGTTTGTGTGCGAGATAGTATTATTTGCGTAAAGCGATAACAGCTCCGGACAGCTGAGATAATGAGGAGGCACGTTTTACCTAAATGCTGAATGAAACATCAATGTTTCTTACTATAACATTATTTGTATTAGCGTTATTATAAAAATAATTTATTTATTTATTCAGATAACAAAGATCCATTGGGTTAGAAACAATAGTCTTAACCTATGTTAGTACCTACTTAACTAATAACACAGCCAGTGTATAGGTGACAAGTGACCTCACTAACGGGCTGTCATGTCTCCTTGCTATAGTGCGTAGAATGCTGTTGGGGCTGCCACGGAGTCTGTTTAGCAGCGAGGCCGCTCGCTTACGCCGTACAGCATTGAAGCCATCGGTACGTGGCTCAGCGAACATAGCTGACGCGCTACAGAACCGAGGTAGACGCAACAACACTCAAAATGCGTTGTTACACTGGATCCGTAGAGCATTGTAGGCCTTTTGGATATAGTTGAACCACAGGCTCCCCCAGTACAGTGACATGCAATATGCTTTAAACAACCTTATTTTGACCGCGGCTGTGCATAGGAAGAATCACCGGGCCAGCATATTAGTCTACCTACATTAACCGCTACCGTAGCCAAGTGTAGGCGGGCCGCTGGGCACCAGGGGCCGTTTTGTTGTAGTGCTTGTCGTTTGGGGCGGGGGAGGGGCGGCACGCTTTGCAGGTGGGTTGGCGATCGCAGTATGGTGGTGAAATGTGCATAGAGAACGCTGCGCAGTCCTTTAGTCGCCTTTTACGACACCTACGGGAAGAAATGAGATGGTACTATTTTTTACGTCCAGCACCATATGGAACCACATGGAACGGCGTGATGTTATGTTTGTGTAATACTTACATTATTAGCCTGTATACAATTGGTCTCTCTGCAGAATACAGGCAGTATTAATCACGCTTGTGCTTACAGCGTGTCGATTACAGACAAAAACGAAAGTAAACCTTCAGGCCACCGAACCATAGCTAGGTAGGTAATGGATTAAATTACTTGTATCAATTAGGTATATTAAGTACTTATTTCTAGCTTTCTTTGGCACAGTGCAAAAGGTAATCCCTACTTAATATAATATTATAATAGCGAAAATAACTCTGTCTGTTACGCTTTCACACCTAAGCCGCTGAACCGACCGCCATGAAATTTGGCAGAAATATAGCCTGGAATATGGAGAAGGACATAGGTTATTTTTTTACGCGATAACTGACATCCACGCAGGCGGAGCCGCGGGCAAAACTAGTAATAAAAATGTAAGTGTCTGCGTTGCGTCCCTTCGCCTTCCCCTATGCAAGGACATAGGACAACAGCTCTTCTGTTCACTTAAGTATTCTTGTTTGCCCGAGTTATAAATCTGTGGCAACAAGAAGTTCGTGCTATTTGCAGCTATATTGCGGAGCATACCTAAAAGTACACCCAAACCATAGAGTCGGTATTTAGTAACAACAACCTAAAAAATATTAGTAAAACTTACAAACGAATCTCACAACAACACTAATAGTTACATGTCTCTGCGCATGTTGGCACGTGCCTCTGCACCCAGTGATTAATAAAGAGTCTGTCATGTCCCCCTTTTTATACAGTAGTTTTAGGATGCCGTTGGATTCTCCTCTCAATGCGACTTTGCCTTCTTTCTACATTTAGCTTATCATTCCTGATATTTTATTGAAGAGAGTGTCTCATATCATTTGAACACGATCTCACTTCAACAAAATATCATGGATAAAATGTTGTGAAAAGAAAAAAACGAGTGAATGTGTTGTTGAAATTTAAGATTTCCGCAATTTTGTGAAAACATAATACTAATTTGATGAATTCTATATACGCCAAAAGGTATCACGTATCATGGGTCCTAGCAGTTTGTCAGCTTAGCATTTTTGTATTGTAACATGCAATAATTGTTAATGTCATCTCATCTATGTGTAGTGTGTAGATCGCTAAAAATGTTAAATGCATCGGCTATGCGCCAAGATTCTTGCCTAGGCACACAAGAAGTGCTAGCGGCCTAACCTGAGTATAAGCGCTGGCTGTAACCTATATCCGTGAATAGCCCCTTAGAACTGGCGCATTATGTGTCTTATGAAAAGCGGATATACCTTCATGTTACTCATGTTAGGGTGCAGTATGTTCAATGGCTTATAAGGTTTCACTTACAACAACCAACGTACATAATACTCTATTAGGTACAACGAAAATGCGGACACGTTTCTTAACTTAATACACGCTAGAACGGCTGAACGGATTTGGATGAAATTTGGCGCATGAGTAGAACATGATTTGCCTTAGGACATAGGATATTTAAAATCCCGATATTCTCACGGAATCGAGACATATGCGGATGTAACCGCACTGCGCAGCTAGTCCTTATAAATGTGAAAGTTTGTGAAGATGTTTGTATGTTTGTTACTCAATCGCGCAAAAACGGCTAAACGGATTTGGATGAAATTTGGCACACAGATAGTTTGTAATCTGCATGAACACATAGGATACTTTTTATCTCGGCAGTATGCACTGCACGCCCGCAAAATCACCCGCGGGAAGCTAGTAATTTATAAATCTGGCCGCCTTGTTGGTTTAGTGGTCGCATGCCATACTGCTGAGTTCTGGATTTTATTCCCATGTCGGGCAAAGTGTTATTGAGATTTTCCATCAGAAATTTGAAATTTCTCAGTAGCACCCCTTATTCTGCGTTAGTGCCCGGTTAAAGTTTAAGTCCCGTGGAATAGACGGAAACTTAATTGGTGAAATAAGATATTCAAATTCAAGCTTTGAGAAGATTTAATTTACTTAACATCCAAGACGAAGCTCTTCCTCACCATAGCTCTTAAACTGAAGTAGAATATCAATAGATCTTTGCTACTTGATCAAAAGTAAGCAAACACGACTCGTGCCTATTCGAATTTTCTTAAGTCTAAGAAAATCGCCTGCCACAGACAAATACTGGAGTGATTCTAATATATTTTGCAAGGACCACTAAAACTATGGTTTCGTTGCGAAAAAGTAAATAGAAAGTCCTTAATTATTTATTGTAACCCCGAACGAGATAAGATGATATATACAATTCATGTTGGTAGAGTCTTAAATAAATAGGTATCAAGCAAAAACTCCAGTCCAAGGCTCCGAGAAAATTCGGAAGACTCGAAGAAAAAGAAAAGAAAAATGCAAAACGGATAAATACTTCTTAATTCCTGAAAGTAAAGCTGAGCCGAAATTAATTTGGATAATCTTTTAATAAGGAGCAATATTTTAACCGTAGAGAAACGCAGGTTTGCCAATCAAGCTTGGCAAGATTTTCTCTTTTTACACGCTTTATATTAGCTTCACTTGTATGTTTGTTTGTATGTTTGTATGTAACCGACTTCTTTGAGCGCGATTTTGACCCACTTTAAACGGTCAGATTTCATTGAAACTTTGTAAACTTCTCGAGGACCGATGACAATTCAATAATATAAAAAATAATTGAGAAAAAAAAATACGTTTTTGTAGTTAGCAGAACTAAAAAATAGAAAATAAATAATAGTTTAAAAAACTAAAAAACACGCTTTAAAAACCAAACTAAAAAAGGAGAAAATAATTTAATTCAATTAAAAAGCGTGGGATGCTTGACATTAATTGATTATAAAAATACCTCAAAAAGCACCCCACGCTTTTTAATTGAATTAAATTATTTTCTCCTTTTTTAGTTTGGTTTTGAAAGCGTGTTTTTTAGTTTTTTAAACTATTTTTTTTTCTACAAATGAAACGTTTTATACATACCTACACTTAGATAAGGTTGTAAATAAGATTGACTATGTAACACTGTTCCTGCAAGTACCTAGGTAGGTATGTAGATAATTATTATGTTTAACTCTTGCGTTTTGCCCTCGTGGAGTTTGAAAATTATCCCATGGGAAAGTATTACCAGGATAAAGAGTATTCCAGGATATAATCTATTTGTGTGGCTTCCAAATCCGTATAGCTGTTTTTGCGTGAAAGAGTTACAAGCATCCATCCATCCAGCCTCACAAACTTCCACATTCATAGTAGTATATAAAAGTATGATGATTACGTACTAAATAAAACAATTCAGTAGTCACAGAAACAGTTACCTAAAAAAGTTTTCAGGATTTCTTCTGGAAGCGTCCGCTCAATGATTACAATAAAACAATTACGTAAATACTCCAGATTTTTTTTCTAAACAACATCTCGTCCTGTGCAAAGGTTCTTCTTTCACTTCCGAACTCGGTCCACACAGTACGTGGGATAATAAAGGTTGTTGTACACGGTACAATCACGAGAGTTGATATAATCGATGTTTCACACGATCGCACGCTCACACGGTCAGTTATTAGGTAGCGGTCTGTGTGTATAGAAAAAGACGAAATTATACGTTTTACAAACTATCTTTCGGTGAAAAAAAAAACGAGTGATCGTGAAAGGTAATGTACTTATTTCAAACTTTGATTATTGATTTCCAATTAATACAAAGTTTATAAAACCAAAACCACAGACGTAACTTTAAGAAAAATCCGGTTTGGTTACGCTTAAATGAATGTTGGAATGCCTCGAAAATAGCCATGAACACACATAATATATTTAACTTTTCATTATTGTATCTTTACCAATAATGAAGCAGTCTTGATAGCTTTGCATAGTAGACCCTCCCATATGTAAGTAGCAATAGCAGGTAAAATTTACTTGCAAATATTTATATGCCCAATTTGGCAATAAAAGTTAAGCAAAACGATTAGTTATTGTTGGGGCGTTGGTACGTCTAACGCAACCTTACCCTATGTTGTTGCCCTGAGGACACGGTGGAGCATACGGTGGAGGTCTGCAAGGCTTGGGCGGAGCACCGTCGTGTCCTTGTGGAGGCGATTGGTGGCGGCGATCTCTCGTGTCCTGGTCCAGGCCATGGTACGGAGCGAGAGTGCATGGGTAGCCATCGCCCCATATTGCACGGCGCACGTGAGGAAGAGGCAGTATATTTTATTTTATTTTATTTTTTACGGGTGGGTTTTAGTCAGTAAAAGTTTGACACGCTCTCCTGCTCCACCCAGAGCGGGAAAAGTTATTCGATGATTTCCCAACCTCAAAAAAAAAAACCTATGTTGTTCAAAGTGTATACCTATTTTTCAGAAGTTGGTACGTACATAACTGTGTTGTAATTAAACCAATGAATGTTTCAATTTCAGTTAAATTGAATATTCTGTATGATTCAATGATGAGGATCGTGGATTTTGTCTTCAATGACAGATGACTGAAGATACGGTACGGTACGGTAAACGGTAAGGCAATGTTTACCTACTTGGGGAGTAAATAGTGAATACGTCACACAGAAACAAAAACAAAATATGCCTATTCATTTATTAGGCAAAAATATTACGACTGTAATTTTCAATGACCTTACAAGGTAACGCTATACCTAAGCATGATGGCTGGGGATTATGGCGCATAACAGACTTCTTATCGCATGAGTTCAATAAACGTTTGACTTTGGTTTCAACCTCTAATTTCATATAAACAAAGACCAATAATACAATATTAATGATAGCACTGATTATTTTTACACACGGCCTCAGAAGCTTTTGTTTTTCAAACGTCGTCGTCGTGGAAGTGGCGAAGTTTAAAGATCTGAAATACTGTCATGACAGCGGCACGAAGAATAAATACGCTTTTAGGAGCATGTACGGTCACCAAAAGAGATAGGTAACTACGGTCGTCGGTCATAGTTGATGTTTAGTAAGAAATCGAAGGTTGTTTACAGATAAAATTTAATTTGATTAATAGAAAACAGATGGTTCATTTACCAAATTAATTTAATTCGAAAATATGTATCAGTTTCATAAGTAATAAACGTCTACTACCTATATCCGATATATCCAGACCTGTATCCACGGTTGGGCACGCCACGATTGCGGCAGAAAGTCCCCTCTTTGAGGAGTGGCTTGAGAGGCAGCACCGGCATCCTCACCTTCCGCCTGACGCAGGTCCTCACCGGACACGGCTGTTTCGGAAGGTTCCTGTTTCGCATAAGGCGGGAGGAAACGCCCGTGTGTTTCCACTACGAAGATCACCCTGAGGACACGGTGGAGCATACGGTGGAGGTCTGCTACGCTTGGGCGGAGTACCGCCGTGTCCTCGCGGAGGCGATAGGCGGCGGCGGTCTCTCGCGTCTGGCCCTGGTCCAGGCCTTGGTACGGAGCGAGAGTGCATGGGTAGCCGTCACCTACTTCTGCGAAGCAGTAATGCTCGTGAAGAGGAAGGCGGCGCACGTAAGGGAGAAGCAGTATATGCGCTCTCACTGCCCTAGCCTCCGCAGGAGACGCCCTGGGCGTTGAGAATCCCAGGCTGATTCCCGGCCACCGTAGGCGCGGGCTTGTTGTTATTATTTGCTAGTTATTTGATGATTTCCCACCCATAAAAAATAAATGACCCTAGTCGCCTTTCTCTTTTGGTGACTACATACATACTACCTCAATTATGTATTTATTGACAAAATGAATCCATTTTTATATAGTGTCTGATAAGTATTTGAGTAGGTAGGTATCTAATGATGACGAACAATAACTTGAAGTGCTCAAGCTTCAAAGAAAAAATGGCTTATCTGAATTGCAAATACTTTTTCAAATATTACGATAAAAGCTCCATCTGATATCGACAACTTTTCAACTTGACAACGGAATTTTAAACAAAAAGGTGTCGTAACGTAACTTCACAATTGAGTTGTCGAGTCGAGAACCTGTGTGAAGTGGAATAAACCTACCAAAAAGTGAGATACCTACCTAACTTTAACAGTTTCAAACGACTTTCTACCAGTTTTACCGTCCTAACTATAGGTAAAGAAAGGAATTTCACTGTGGCAACCCGGAGTCCAGATTTGTGCCTGCTCGATGACGACAGGCTCGACCCAATTTATATTTGCCTTCGCGCGCCTCAAAGAGATGTCAGCATCAACTGATGGGGCCCGCAAGGGCCGATGCCTGCCAGGAGTGCAGGTTGTTCGAAAGAGATACCGCGGCCCCTGGCACACAGGCAACTGAGGGAACACGGGTGGGTTTTAGTCAGTAAAATCTAAAACGCCTGCTCCTGCTCTACCCAGAGCGGGAGAAGTTATTTGATGATGTCCCACCCAAAAAAAAAAAACGTAACAAAGTAGAAAAACGTGACTTTATGATAGTGACAATATAGCATCGTTATTCTAACTTCGTTACATAACAACGTAGTGAAGCAAGTGTAAGGTCGAAGGTGCCTTAATGGAGTCTATAAGTGCTTTAATAAAGCTAGCAAATGCCGTAAACGGTAGCTTGTCAACGCGATAATGACGTTAGGATTTACGTCATAGTAACACAGATGACGATAAACCTATTATGTTACCATCTACTTTAAACAAAATAAAAATACACGTGTCTTTTGTAGAATTTTGTTTGGCAAAGGGATGTTTTATTGATTTGGAATGATTTATTTATTTATTCTTTTTACACAAAAAGGTTGTGCCTACATAGGACTTAATGCCTTATTCATGAAATCTCTTTCCTTTCTATCGCTTTACGAATCTCTGTTTAAAAAAAATCGGCTTCAAAAATAATACCTAAAATATAATGTGAAGCGGTTTCCGGGTTTCCATAGTTGGTGCCTGCCCAAACTGTTCTACATCTAGAACTCCTACCTCACTACCTCAGACTACTACCTCAGACTACTACCTCAGACTGCTTTAACTAAGTTAAATGTTGACATACCAAAATAATATACAACACACCTACAATATCTTTTAAGCTTTAGCTACTGTTCTACATAGCGTCGTATTTTATTGTTATCTACTACATAATTATACCGAGCCCATTGTTTTTCTCAGTAAAGGTCACAATAAGAGCTGTATATTTTCAGTAGGTAGAAAATATATCGATTTATGACTACCCCGTAGGTTTTCTCTCTTTAATAACTAGTTATATTATGTTTTTTGTGCGTTGTCGCATGTAACGCGCTATGTATGTCTACTGTAGCTATACATATGTAGAAAGAGCTGTACATAAGTATATACTTATGTAAAACTGGCCCCTTTTCAGTAAGCGAAAGTATGAATAGCCAGAAATCGTGTTTACAAGGGAGGGCTCCTGAAAGTTGTAGGGTTGTTGAAAAGGGTACAGGTAGGGTGCCTTTATACCGGTATTATATTACTCGTCGGCAACTGTGTCACTTGTCACCAACATCCACTCATTTTACGTCTCTTCATAACGATTTCTGTGTAAATATTATGAGCACAGGAAACCCGATAAGTTGTAATGCGAGACAAATCTAAAATGGACGATTTCGGACGTTGATATTTTAATTTACGCTGATAATGATTTTGTATCATCCTTTATATTAACTTCGTTGATAAAAAAATCTACTTCATTTCGTTTTAAATCATTATTAGTAACAAATGAATTAATTAAATAATCATGCTTTGACATGTAATTTTCGATTTCAATTTCTAAAGAGGCGTCGTATGTGTTTTTACTTTTAAATTAGATAATACTGAAATATTGAAATAAAAACTTACCGAGTGTTTATGGATCACTAAATATGAAAAACAACAGCACTGTCTATTTCCATCACGCGGTTGGCTCTGTACACAATGTGCCTTTCAGCGCAGTTTCACAGGAGCGTCGCGGTTTGCGCCTGAAACTGGACTGCTTTCAGAGGCGCTGTTGTCGCATTCGCGCCCCTGCAGCGGCCTTACAGCGGCTTCAGCGGACTGTGCTCAGCGGCATGTAATGTTTTTTAACCCTATCATAATTTTACATTGGGAAAAGTAAAATGTTTTTGTTTAGGTTTTGTGGGTTACGAAACAATGCAGTATTTTATGTGTGTCTATGATTTGGCTATTCTGGTAAGTTCGTTTGAATTTAGATATTGACAAAAGTTTTTTTTTTCTTTGTAGTTTATACGTTTACGATATTTAGTAGCATTTCCTTTGTGTGCAAAATGCTTTTATTAAGCAATAAGTTTCGAAAAAACTCAGAATTGCTGTTTTTGCTGTGTCAGTTTAACCTAATTCAGTGAATTTTTGGAGGTTTTCATAAAATAATAAATTACATGTGATAATTTACTGAATTTAATCACACTAACACGATCGTCCTATGATTTCAGCAATTAAAATATAGCTGTAGGGGATTCTATTGAAACACCTTTTTTTTAATTCCACTATTCACATTTATTGAATCACGCACTAATAACTATTACAAAATACTGAATTACTGCTAATTTAATATGAACATAACTTGTCTCATTGACGACTAACTTTAAACTGAGTAAAATGTGTACAATTCTATGTGTAGCTCATTGTGTAACTCATGACTATTTTCCTTAGAAATTTCCTTAAGTAGTTTTCTACTAGGGTACAAGTAGCGGTTATGTTTGACATCAAACATTTGTTCTAAACCAGTCACATTAAAGGGGGTGGAGCCTAATGGTCAAGCGTAAGCTCGATTTCTCTCGACAAGTTTATACCTGCTCCGGATTCCTTCGAGAAGCTTCGCTTGGATCGTGGGAAAACCGGTCACGTGCCGATTCTTCGTGGAATATTACCAATGTTTACGTCTTTGCTTTAATTTAACTGCGCATAACAGATTTGGTTGTTTGTTAATAGCAGATTAGGTACTGTAGGTATATGCAGGTAGGTACTTATGTATTTTGGCTTAATTCTAATTGGGTTTTGCCTTTAATCATGTACCTTTGAAGATAATTCAAATTCTAATTATGTGATTGGCTTAGCATTACATTTGATCTGTAGGTATTCATGGACTTAAGAGTATGGGAAATCAAAACCAGCCCTACGCTTAGGTATGCAACAATAATTTTCTTATATCTACCTAATATCAAATCATTTTTATTTTTAATAATCAACCTTATTTTCTATGGTGACTTGACGTCGCCAACAGTCTCCCCCTTAGTGCGTTGCACTCCATCTTGTTGGGGCGACGTTGAAGGTACGATCAGGACTAGACGTGATGCTGGCCGCCGCAGGATACCCGCTGCTGTTCGCACGTCGACGATCCTGGTTCTTCCGTCTGGTCCGGGATGAGTGGCGATTATTTCGCCGCGTGGCCACGAGTAGCGTGGCAGAGTGTGGTCGACAATTAGGACTATGTCGCCCAATGTTGGGTCCTGATAATGAGGACTTTGGTTGTAGCGTGGCGAGAGAGTGGGTAGGTACTCTCGCAACTACCTTGACCAGAAATGATCGGCCAGGCGTTGGGATGTCTTCCAGTTGGGAGAACTGATGACTTCTGTGTCGTCAAAGGGGCCAAAGAGGGTGGCTCCGTTTGGCCGCCCGATGGAAAAATGGTTCGGGGTCAAAACTTCTTCTTTTTCTGGATCGGCGCTGATGATGTGCGGCAAGAGGCTTGAATCGCCTACGGTCTGATTTGATCCATGTCAATGCCGTTCTAGAGTTGGTCCAGAAGTATCTTCGGGTCGTAGTCAGCTTCATTTCTTGGCTCGCATTATTAGCCAAGCGGCCTCCCAGTAGACAGGCTTGTAGTTCGAGTCGAGGTATTGAGGTTGGCTTGAGTGGTGACACTCTGGCTTTTGCAGTCAGCAGCTTCACTTCCACGCGATTGTCTGGATGTTGAGAGCGCCAGTACACCGCGCAAGCGTACGCTTTCTCGCTTGCATCGCAGAAGGTGTGCAGCTCCCCCTCAGTCGCGTTCGAATCTTTATGAATCGATCTTGTGGTGAAGCCCGTACATAATGCTTCCCCTCGTTTCTTTGGACGCCTTCCTTTCTCGTCTTCGTCGCGAGCGTTGCGCAGACTCCAGGTGAAATGAAGACTGTCTTTATTTTCTTCGTTCTGGGGGTGGACAATAGCGGCATCAGGCAGATACCATGATCTTGAGGAGGCAGGTTCGTGTGTTACTTCCTCAGCGTATTCGTTGTTGATCAGGTTTTCAATTTGTTCTTCTGGTTTCTGATCAAATTCTTTGTCCATTCCCGTTAGTAGTCGTGCTGCAGCTGTTCTGTTTTCTGGTAGACTTTCGGCGTCCGTCTTCCAGATCAGGTCTGCGCTGATTCTTCCATCCGATAATCTGGTCGTTGTTGAATGCAGCACGTCGAGAGCCCGTTGATCTATGTCGCTGGACGGTTTCCTGGTGGCGACTTTTGGGGCTTCGATGTCACAGTGGTCTCTAGTCGTCTTCTCAAGATAATCATCTTTTCCTGTTGGTGTTGAAAGATGATTAACCATTCGCTCCGTATTGTTTCTTGTCTTAGTTCCGTGCAAGACCCATCCCAACAGGGTTCTGGAGGCTATTGGCTTGCTTTGGTCACAAACTTTCATCTCTTGGGACACGATCAGATGCCAATTGTCTTGTCCGATGAGTACAGTCGGACGATCGTTAGGGTATTTTACTTGCTCTGCTATTTGTTCTAGATGGGGGCAATCTTCTAAATCCTTATTGCTGACTTCTTGGGGGGATAGGTTCAAAGTTTTAATGGTGTATCCTGACATTTTCTCTATGTTGCGCTCGAACCTTCCTTTGATCTTGATGTCAACCTTCTTGGACTTATGATTCATTTGGTGACCTCCCACACCCTTAATTCTTAGATCTTCTTCAGAACCCTGGGCTCCAATCATGTTCGCGACATCTTCGTCTATAAGGGTCACTGTTGATCCTTCGTCCATGAGGGCGTATACTTCGGCTTTGGCCTCGGGTCCCCATAGCTCCACTGGCACGATCTTCATGTAGGCTCTTGATGTTGTTTGTGTTGCATTCATTGTTGATACTACAGCTTGGGTCTCTTGTGAGGTTGGTTTCATCCATTCTTCGGAATGTAGCATCACATGATGATTTCTCTTGCATTTTTCACATGGCTTTGCTTGGCAACTGAATCTTCTGTGTCGCCCTAGTAGACATTTGAAACATATGAAGGCTCGCTTGGCCTGTTCCCATCTTTCTTTTATAGAAGCATCGACGAACTTCTTGCATTTGAACAGTGCGTGTTCTCCAGCGCACTCAGGACAGACTATCTTTTCTTGCTTCTTGGCGTCGTCCTTGCATGAACATACTGTCGCAGCTTGTTGTTCGTCTTGCTCTCTATCTGAATCCTCGTCGTATGATGAATATTCTTCCTCATCGTGCCGTTTAACTCGAGCGGCGTTCACGCCCCGGGATCCTGAAGGTCTCATTCGGTTTCTCATTCCTTCCTTCTTCACTCTGGTTCCCGTGAACTCGTGCATCTCGAACTGGTCTACCATCTGATTGAAGAAGTTCATAAGGCCAATGAGGATCGGTTCATCATCTTCTTCTTTAGATGCTCTGTACTCGTACCACCTGAATCGTACTAGAATACACATCTTCTCTATTATACGATTCGATATATCACTTGAGTGTAGATAACTTTGTTTCTTCATTTGTTTCACAACGCTGACTGTATTGGCCACAGCTCCAGCATATCTCACTAACTCTCTTGCATCTTCTGACATGGGAGGCAGCTTCTCTATGTTTTCTATCTCGCTTCTTATTAGGTAAGTGGATCTCCCGAATCGACGTTCTAATGCAGTCATTACTTCTTCCGGATCCACTTGTGTATAGAGAATGGACTTCACTGCCTCTTTGGCTTTTCCTCTTACTGCTCTTCTTAGTCTTCCCATATTCTCGATTCCACTGAAGAGAGCCTGTGAGTCTTTGTACGTAGCTTTAAAAGCCATCCAGTCTCTTGCATCGCCGTCGAATTGATGTAGCTCACTGACATACTTCGGCGCGTGCTGCGTATTCGTTGCTGCTTTGCTATCAGTGGCGGACTTGACTGCTTCCATTATCGCTTCTGCCAACTGACTGGTGGGGTTCATTGCGGGTTGCGCTTCCTTCGCTTTTGAAACCCACCTTTCAGTGGCCTTTTCAGCAGCCGCCTTAGTTGCAGCATCCTCTTCGTTATCACTCAAATCTGTGTCTTCTGCGGTGACACGTGTTAATTCTAACTTTGTATTTGCCATCTTAGTCTTCAGCTTAATTTCTTCCAGCTGTAGTTTTTCCAACTCTAATCTGGCTTCTAGCTCTTTCTTCTTATTCGCAGCTTTATTCGAAGTAGATTTCGCCTTCTTCTTCTTCTCCACTAAGGTAACATTAGATTCCTCGACCATGGTTGTATCTTCGGTAGCCGCGCTAGTATCTGTCACCTCTTCGGAGGTAGTAGCTGACGTCTCCGTAGTCTCTTCTTCCGTGGTCGAGCGCGTGCTGTCTCCTTTGCGGCTTCGCGTCATCATTCTTATTCACTTCACTTAATGTCAATATATTGTTCAATGACTCACCTGAGTTTATATGAAGTCCTTAGCGGAGACTGCTATGTTATAGAGACGTACACACACTTCGAACTTACAGTACATACACACGTTAACTCTTATATACTTATTCTACACGTTCTTATTATACAGGGTTACGCCGGGCTTCGAGTGATATTCGAGCTTCGAGAGGACGCGGCGTTGTTCCTAGCCGACCTCCCAGCAATATTCTTCACTCAGCTAGTTGCGCTCCCACAAATAGGTATTTCTTGAATACCTAGCCTCGAGAATAAGCGATCTTCCTAGTCGCTTATTCCCAGCAATTTCCTTCAGCGGCACACGTAAAGCTTCAAGTGATACAGGGGCTTCGAGAGGGCGCGGCGTAGTTCGTAGCCGACCTCCCAGCAATATTCTTCACTCAGCTAGTTGCGCTCCCACAAATAGGTATTTCTTGAATACCTAGCCTCGAGAATAAGCGATCTTCCTAGTCGCTTATTCCCAGCAATTTCCTTCAGCGGCACACGTAAAGCTTCAAGTGATACAGGGGCTTCGAGAGGGCGCGGCGTCGTTCGTAGCCGACCTCCCAGCAATTATTCACTCAGCGGGTCGTGTAGCCACCAATCGGTATTTTCTAGACGTCCTAGGTCTTCAGCGGCACACGTAAAGCTTCAAGTGATACAGGGGCTTCGAGAGGGCGCGGCGTAGTTCGTAGCCGACCTCCCAGCAATTATTCACTCAGCGGGTCGTGTAGCCACCAATCGGTATTTTCTAGACGTCCTAGGTTCTTCAGCGGCACACGTAAAGCTTCAAGTGATACAGGGGCTTCGAGAGGGCGCGGCGTCGTTCGTAGCCGACCTCCCAGCAATTATTCACTCAGCGGGTCGTGTAGCCACCAATCGGTATTTTCTAGACGTCCTAGGTTCTTCAGCGGCACACGTAAAGCTTCAAGTGATACAGGGGCTTCGAGAGGGCGCGGCGTCGTTCGTAGCCGACCTCCCAGCAATTATTCACTCAGCGGGTCGTGTAGCCATCAATCGGTATTTTCTAGACGTCCTAGACTCTTCAGCGGCACACGTAAAGCTTCAAGTGATACAGGGGCTTCGAGAGGGCGCGGCGTCGTTCGTAGCCGACCTCCCAGCAATTATTCACTCAGCGGGTCGTGCAGCCACCAATCGGTATTTTCTAGACGTCCTAGACTCTTCAGCGGCACACGTAAAGCTTCAAGTGATACAGGGGCTTCGAGAGGGCGCGGCGTCGTTCGTAGCCGACCTCCCAGCAATTATTCACTCAGCGGGTCGTGTAGCCACCAATCGGTATTTTCTAGACGTCCTAGTTCTTTCAGCAGCACACGTAAAGCTTCAAGTGATACAGGGGCTTCGAGAGGGCGCGGCGTAGTTCGTAGCCGACCTCCCAGCAATTATTCACTCAGCGGGTCGTGTAGCCACCAATCGGTATTTTCTAGACGTCCTAGGTTCTTCATCGGCACACGTAAAGCTTCAAGTGATACAGGGGCTTCGAGAGGGCGCGGCGTCGTTCGTAGCCGACCTCCCAGCAATTATTCACTCAGCGGGTCGTGCAGCCACCAATCGGTATTTTCTAGACGTCCTAGGTCTTTCAGCAGCACACGTAAAGCTTCAAGTGATACAGGGGCTTCGAGAGGGCGCGGCGTCGTTCGTAGCCGACCTCCCAGCAATATTCTTCACTCAGCGGGTCGTGCAGCCACCAATAGGTATTTTCTAGACGTCCTAGGTTCTTCAGCGGCACACGTAAAGCTTCAAGTGATACAGGGGCTTCGAGAGGACGCGGCGTCGTTCGTAGCCGACCTCCCAGCAATATTATTCACTCAGCGGGTCGTGTAGCCACCAATAGGTATTTTCTAGACGTCCTAGGTTCTTCAGCGGCACACGTAAAGCTTCAAGTGATACAGGGGCTTCGAGAGGACGCGGCGTCGTTCGTAGCCGACCTCCCAGCAATATTATTCACTCAGCGGGTCGTGTAGCCACCAATAGGTATTTTCTAGACGTCCTAGGTTCTTCAGCGGCACACGTAAAGCTTCAAGTGATACAGGGGCTTCGAGAGGGCGCGGCGTCGTTCGTAGCCGACCTCCCAGCAATATTCTTCACTCAGCGGGTCGTGTAGCCACCAATCGATTTTTCTAGACGTCCTAGATGTCTTCAGCGGCACACGTAAAGCTTCAAGTGATACAGGGGCTTCGAGAGGACGCGGCGTCGTTCGTAGCCGACCTCCCAGCAATATTATTCACTCAGCGGGTCGTGTAGCCACCAATAGGTATTTTCTAGACGTCCTAGGTTCTTCAGCGGCACACGTAAAGCTTCAAGTGATACAGGGGCTTCGAGAGGGCGCGGCGTCGTTCGTAGCCGACCTCCCAGCAATATTCTTTAGCACACGTAGGACTCGTGGCGTGATTAGTGCGTGGCTCGTAGAACTGATCTTCACCAATAGCTTTCTTGGTATTCGTGATCTTCTCTTAAAACGCTGCTAATCTTCAAACAGCGATTTATCTTCACGTAACTTCAGACTCAGGCTTCAGTTCTTTTTATTCGGCTTCTGAAGGACCATTATTGTAGGGGATTCTATTGAAACACCTTTTTTTTAATTCCACTATTCACATTTATTGAATCACGCACTAATAACTATTACAAAATACTGAATTACTGCTAATTTAATATGAACATAACTTGTCTCATTGACGACTAACTTTAAACTGAGTAAAATGTGTACAATTCTATGTGTAGCTCATTGTGTAACTCATGACTATTTTCCTTAGAAATTTCCTTAAGTAGTTTTCTACTAGGGTACAAGTAGCGGTTATGTTTGACATCAAACATTTGTTCTAAACCAGTCACATTAAAGGGGGTGGAGCCTAATGGTCAAGCGTAAGCTCGATTTCTCTCGACAAGTTTATACCTGCTCCGGATTCCTTCGAGAAGCTTCGCTTGGATCGTGGGAAAACCGGTCACGTGCCGATTCTTCGTGGAATATTACCAATGTTTACGTCTTTGCTTTAATTTAACTGCGCATAACAGATTTGGTTGTTTGTTAATAGCAGATTAGGTACTGTAGGTATATGCAGGTAGGTACTTATGTATTTTGGCTTAATTCTAATTGGGTTTTGCCTTTAATCATGTACCTTTGAAGATAATTCAAATTCTAATTATGTGATTGGCTTAGCATTACATTTGATCTGTAGGTATTCATGGACTTAAGAGTATGGGAAATCAAAACCAGCCCTACGCTTAGGTATGCAACAATAATTTTCTTATATCTACCTAATATCAAATCATTTTTATTTTTAATAATCAACCTTATTTTCTATGGTGACTTGACGTCGCCAACAATAGCACAAGGTACAAAAGCGCTGCAGCGGCTGCGCAGAGAACAGTCGACAACGTATTGCTTAACCTCATTGATTTTCAAACAGCTTTTATCATCAAATCTCATTCGAAACCTAAACCAAATATCATTGCAGCTGATGGAGGTCCTTCTCTGGAGGTCATTTAGTTAAAGGTCAAAATAAATTAAATTAATGTGGGAAGCGGAAATCGGTCATTGCGGCGATTATAAGGAAGACTGTTCATCAGTGGAAGTCTCTCGGCTAAATTATAATGATAATACTTACACATATTTGAATGAGAGAACGTTGTAGGCCTTAGAGACTAGATTTGTAGACGTTTTTCTATTCTGTATTTTCACTCCTCTAAGTACCTGGTACTTATTGACTGGCCTGCACTGTCCTCCCATACCTATTATCACTGTAATTTGAAAACATTGTAAAAGCCAATTTTTTTTTTAAGAGTAGCCGTGGAGTTTCTTGCCGGCTCTTCTCCATAGGAAACGACAAATTGGAACCGTTCACCTAGCTTCTGACGTTTCATAAGTGCCCATGCAGGCTTATGTGAAATAAAATATTTTGATTTTGATTTTGAATAGTTCGTCATCTGCCTAGCCTTTTCCGAAATATGCTGGGGTAAGCCTATCCCAACATATTTCACTGGAAGGACTGGAAGCCTCCAGCATAATCGGATGCAGCTGTATACCAGTATTTTGTATGAAGCGACTGCAAATCTGATCTCCACAACTCAGTTACTGGGTAATACGATACCCCTTGGTAAGACTGGCTGTCAGACTTTCGGACTTCTGACGACCCGTATCGACAGACAAAGATCCACAAATGACAGCCGGGACCAACGGCCTAACGTGCTTTCCAAGGTACGGACGGGCCTTAGTATGTTAAGATGGTCACGGACCTACCGCGGCAAGCATAGCTTAAGCCCATGTTAACTTTAAATAGTCGACACTATTTTTATATTACGAGCGATAATAGTTCTTATTGCAATCCGATACGGGTTAAAATCTGTTGTAATTAGTTCGAAATATAAATGAGCAAGCATATGTCGTAAAAATGCAGATAAAATTAGATATTAACTATTTAAAAATAAATAATCCATCACTGAATGCATTTGAAATTTTATGGTATATTTTTAATTATAATTATAATTGTTATTAAACGTATAAACTGCTTTTAAAGATAATTAAGAGGTGACTTTGATGATTTTTTTAAAGTATGTTTAATTATGTTTTGAGTTTCATCAATGTATGCAAAAAAGACTTCAAAATATCATATTTTTTTTGCTTTCAAAATTATTTACGGTTAAAGAGATACACTGCTATAAAAAAACCACCTTATTGACCTTTTTCAAAAATCTCCGCCTTAACCTGAACGATCAACACATGCGGCTGATGTTACTTAGTCACAAGCCCATGATGATATTGGTTATGAATGACAGACAATACTTACATTTTTTTCTGAGGAAGCACTCAATACTCAGTATATATTGTATTCCACAATGTGAACTTAGGTGGTAGGTTATCTAAGACATCATTATTTTGGACCCTGTAGGTTGACAGCAGAGTTGAAGAGAGAAAGAGGGGTTAAATTTTAAAATTTAGTTGTCTAATTTAACGTTTTTAATTTCGTTATTCACTGATATTATTAAAATAGCATTAAAATGTTAGAAATTGTTTTAATAACGTAGTACACACGGCTACACATCGAGCTATATATTTCCAGTATAAGCTGATCTCGCATTGTATAGGATTTCCGTACAATGCGAGATCAGCGTAAACTGGAAATTTATAGCTTGATGTGTAGCCGTGTATACGTACATAAAACTATCATGCAGTTTATGTAAATCTTCTTCATTCAGTCTTATTGGAACTGCAGTTTATTTTCCTATAGCCTTTGAGTTGTTTATTCATATACGTGCAGAACCTTCACCTACTGAAATAGAAGGATTTCTGGTGCGAAACGTACGCATATTCAGTGTCATCAATAAACCGTGTCAGGGTTCTTTACAGTAGGTTTAGGTACTTAGGAAAAACATGAAAAAATAGTAGTTTAAACAAATGCATGTAGTTAGGTATTTGGCAACTAAATAAAGTTAGCATTATTATAGTAGACTAGAAATGTTTATTTCTGCTGCCAAACCATACTTATGATGTTTTTGTTTGAGAGCCCGGTTCGGTTTACCAATTAGGGACCTATTAAAAAGGGGTATCAGGATACTTGCGCGAATATATATTATAGTAGATAATGTATGTGTATTATAAGTATATAAACTATTTAGGTACCAATCTTATTTATTATTCATTATGATACAATTTGTATAGCTAGTTTTTTTTCAATCATTGTTCCTCTCAACCTAAGCACCTGCCATCTAATCTCTTCACCACCCTTGGTTGACTGGTAGAGAATGCCTAAGGCATTAAGTCCGCCTTTGTACCTTTTTGTGTGCGAGAAGTTTAAATAAATAAATAAATAAAGACACTTTTGCGGACCCACATGCGCGAAAAGACATTTCCGCGGATGAACTTTTGCGCGAAGGGACACTTGCGCGGCAAGACATTTCCGCGAATGGACGTTAGCGCGACTGGACTTTTGCGCGAACGGTCAATGCGCGAAAGACACTTGCGCGAACGACAGTTGCGCGAAGGACACTTGCGCGAATCTGCTTGTGCTAAAGACACTTGCGCGAATTGAGTTGCGCGAAAAAGTTGCGGAAATGAAATTTCTCCATTCACCACGACTTCACTATCGGCCTTAGCACCCCCAAAAAGGATTTTTAAAAACGACACCCATGATGGAAAATACGAAATTTTTCTTGGCAGCCATCTTGGATTTCCTGAACACGACACCCATGATGAAAAATTCGAAAATTTTCTTGGCAACCATCTTGGATTTTCATTTTGATCCCACCATCGGCTTTAGATCCCCCAAAAACCCTGAAAACGACACCCATGATGGAAAATTCGAAAATGTAGGTACCTTAGGTAGGTACGATATGAAGAAAGAAAATAAATGTGCCGTAAAAAACTACGACGATCACTATTGATGACTAATTGGACTGTTTATTTCCTGTCTGCTACACCTCTGCCCAACCCTTTGAAAGAATACAGGCGTGATGTTATGAAGGAATTTCATTTCCGCAACTTTTTCGCGCAACTGTCCGTTCGCACAAATGTCTTTCAAGCAAGTGGATTCGCGCAAGTGTCCTTCGCGCAGGTGGGTTCACGCAAGTGTCTTTTGCGCAAATGTCTTTCGCGCAAGTGTCCCATATCCATTAAAAAGGGAGCGGAGAGTTAAATAAATAAAAAAAGTATATTTGTCACTAAAAGAAATACATTAAAATATGATAGACACACAGGGTGACAATCTTAAAATGTAAATGTACTAGGTACAAAAAAAATATCCTAACTCCCAAACTAGGCCTTAGGTACCTAGCTATCTAATGTTACTAATCTTTTAAGTGCTTAAAACGTGCTCAAAGCCTGTTTTTAGTTTACGATAAGAAAGAATTACTAGAAAAAAAACTGGACAGGTGCGAGTCGGACTCGCAAATATCAATTTCATTCTTACTGCTAGGCGAGGGTCTCCCCCAAAGACTTCCACATCTCTCTCTCTCTCGCCTTTTCTGTAGTCACGCCAGATTTTCTAGGCATGCCTTACTCGAGGGCCCGAGGCATCTACTGCGTGATGAGCCTGGCTTATCTGTAGTTGATGTTGTTTATATATTTTTAATGAATTTGTTTTTTTTTTATATTATTTATAAATTTGTTAAGGCTCCTGGAAATAGGCGCGACGCGAAACACATACCTATAACTTTTTCTATGAAAACTTTATGGAAATTGTTTTTAGTGTTGGTATTTTCTGCAGAACCGGCCGTAGTGACGCAGCACTTCCGTCATTTAACTAGAAATGTGTTAAGCTTTATAAGTTGTTTCCAGAAAATGGCAAAAAACGCGCGATTCGTTATTTCTTAAAAACACTTACGTTACTCATGGTAGGACACATCAATTGATATTGTTTTCTGTTTATCCTGAAGAATCTTTTCCAGTTAACGGCCTACAAACTTTTCATATCTTGGGAACTATGTTCTTTGTAAAATTGTTTGTTAGACAGAAAGATAGAGAATTTTGAACTCTCTTAGATTTTTAATAAAAAGTAAAAATTTACCAAGTGAGGGTTAACGCCTTTCTAGTTAAAGGACGGCAGAGCAGTGGACGTCTTTCGGTTGAAATAATGATCATGATTCAAGCGTATGGCACTCGTGGGTTGCAGCTGAAAATCAGCGTCAGGTACTAGAAGGTACCAAGTATTGCCATCAGATATATGCTGAGCTGAGCCTCTTTAGGCATGAGTATTTTTATTTTTGTTATTTTATTTAAATAGTTTTGAGATGTTTTTTGTTACTACTCATGCCAATAAACGAAATTTCATTATGTCTGTCTTAGTGCATTCGACGGGTCGCCGAGATATTAATGAACATATTACAATACCCATTGATATGTATGGATACACCAACAACTCCATATGTAGCTGTAGGTACAAGTAGTATAATACAGCTACGCATCAATATGATATCCGATAGGTACATGTTTTGTAAACATATTGAAAATTGTATCCGGTTGACCGTGTGAAGACCAAGCATTGTTTAGTCTTATTTTGAGGAGGAGTTCAACAGCATTTTCTGTGGTGCTAATACTTAATTGATGTGGGACTGGATTTCTGTAAGCTGCTTACTGCTTAGCTTATGATTTACCCTTTATACACAAATTCAGACCCCACATAAATGACAATAATAGTCGGAATTTAAAATACTGGTGATTTAATAATAGGAATATAACTAAGCAGGGTGGTACGGATATCAACGTGCAAACTGTAACCATTAAATCGGCATAACATGATTCTAGACTGTCTAGACGTAAAAATGTTTCGTCGGTGATCAAAAGAAAAATCTGTTCCACACCTGTTTCATCATATATATAAAAGTGCAATACCTACGTGGTCAAAATAAGAGGACCAGCAACATTTTTTTTTAAATAACTGAACCGGTTGTCTTTCATAAACTCAAAAAGCTATTTCAGTTTTGCGAAAACGCATTTTCGTAAAAAAATCATCAATGTTGTAACACTTACCAAAATCGGAGTTTAGGGGGTTAACAAGTCAAACCGACTGACATTTTACTCTGATTCGATGAATGGCTCTCTAGGGATAGTCTGGAATGTTATTCCATTTGTTACCCAGTCACGTCAATGGTTCCATAACAATTTGCAATATTATATCAGTACCAGTAGTCAAGGGAATTTCGGTCGTCCGAACCAAGGGTTTTGATCAATGTGTTCTTCAACACTCATGTGATTTTCACTCACTTACTCATGTAATTTTCCAAACATGCCAACGAATCCTGAATTTTAGGGAAAAAGATTTAAAACTCTAGGTATTATAACTATAATTATGAGTATGATCAGGATACTTTTTTTCAGGAATCAATGATCATAAGTACTCAGTAAATATGTATGACGTTTATTTTTTGTTTGTAAGTGGCGCCACCCCAAACACAGTTTGAGTCAGCTGAGCGTCAAACACGGACAACCGATCAATAGCATTTTTACTTATATGGCGTGATTCTTTATTCTTTGTCCTAAGCTCAGGTTCAGTGGACTTATTATTCACACGGACTAGTAATCTTTTAATATAGGTCTTAGAATATTACTAAGAAGAATTTATTATTAAAGAAAAACGACACAGGTGTCTTCAATCCACTCACAGTATTCTAAACAGCAAGGAATAATAGTTATGATATTAGTTTGTTGATTTCTGAAAAAGCATTGAAATGTAGGTAATAAAGGTTTATAAAAAGAGTCTCATACCCATTTTAGAATCACATTTAAATATTGTATAAAATATTGTTGGGTACTCTAGCGGGAATTGTGTAAACTAAAACGTAAACTGCTCTACTGGTTGGTTGCAAAACTCATCGCTGCGCGTTGTGGTACGTTTTTCAGTTTCAGTGAGCCAGACGAGCAATGTTCTATTTCACCATACAATTAATAGATGGCGTTGATATACTACCTCTAAAGGCGAAATTAAGATGGCGGTGCGAGAGTACTCCGGGGCGTAATACGAATTCGCGGGGGAAAATAATTCTTGTGTACTTATTTGCACAGCTTTTTGGGGTTGATATTTAATGAAGTAGCATTCATCACGATATGCAAAGAACATATATAAAAGTACTGTTTTCATTACGTGTGTTGGATTTTAACTTATTTGGAAGGCATTGTTTGTTTAATTAAACATACACGGTATATACACATGTTTGGTTAAGCGTGAAATTGTATTGTATGCATTAATAACGAACAGATCTCATTGGTACCTACCTATTCTGCTTTTTTCTTAAACCAAGTAGGCAGATACCCTAGTATGGTATAGGCACCTTATTAGGGTGGATAATAGTGGTATGTACGTGTGTTTTATTGATTTAAAATATACTTACATTAAAATAAATTCAAAATATAGTCACGAATCAATTTTAATTTGAGATATTGGTCGGCAACAATCAAAAGAGTAGCCAAGCGGAGACGATTGCTCGTCTGTACGCTTTTCATGGGAAAATGTTATGTCCAAAGGTCCCTGTGGAGACCCTGTGGGTGGTCCTGTGGGACGTATGTGGGGACAGAGTCAATAAAATGATACTACTGTCACGAAATAACAAGTAAGCATCCAGGCTGGCTGGACAACACTAACTTAACAAGTGAAAGAATTGATTTTTATTCTATGATGGGGCAGTACCGAACATTCGTAATTGTCCCACTCAATTCGTTCACCAATACACTCTAAGGTAATACAACATTTTTTTAAAATTTTTGGATGTATTACCCGGTCGCATGTAGGTAATACCTACTCGTAATACAATCCTCAACTACAATTTTTTTATGCATATAATGTCGTATTACAACTATTATTGCTTGATGAGTTACACTGTGTTTGTTTTATGGAAAAATTGCAACGAAAATAAGTCAATATTTGAATTAATTTTACCTTGAATGTTATGTGCACCCGTAAGGGTCCGCTGGTCGCATGGCACCAGTGATGGCGTCATTTCTAAAATGGCGAAAAGTAAAATCAAATAATCTCTTTCTAACATAGTACAACAGCCGCGTTCGCTATTACCTAGCGTTCGTGTTTCCCCGGCCTTCTCCTACCTACATAATTAACTTATAATACCGTAACTCAAAGAATGCCTTGAGTAAATCATCATCACAGCTTAAAAAGCCTTCTTATTTATTTATTTAATCTTTTCTGAACTAAGCGATAATCCAACGCTGGGCAATTCAAGTGGTGATGAATTATTGCTAATATCAGTTTGTAATTTCGGATCTAATCTAGGATTATTCGAAGTAATGTAAAGATACTGGTTTATATACTTCAAGCACACAAAATGTGCGGAGGCGGACTTAAAGTTACAGTATTTTTTTATTACCAGTCAACCTTTGGGTGATGCATAGTCAAATAGTGATTATGATAGCAATTTGATATAAGTAAATAACTGTTAAACTGAAACCAGTGCGATTCGAACTGTTTCAAACTACGCCTCATCCGAAGAAAAACGACGGAACCTTTGCCCACGGTCCAACTATACGTAACAACTGCTAGATCTGAAACTTAGAACAACGTTACGTTTTGGACTGTATAGTAATTAAGTCATTGTACCCATGCATACCTATTGGGCACACCTAGTTACCTAATATTAATTCTCCTCAGCTGAGACATGACACCGAATGATTTAATAGGTATTAGTGGATACACTTGCCGTCTAGAAGATGAAGAATATACCTGAGACAATGTTTATCTTGTTCTCTTGTAGTGTTTTAAATTATAAATGCCCGTTTTCTGAAAAAAATCATATAAATCATTCTCTGTTAGACTGTTACTATGCTCAATCATATTCGACCGAATTGAAGTTCTCATTTCTTTCAGGCAGTGATTGAAAAATGTTAGGTCTTATGTGAATTCGGGGTACAGAGAACACACTAACGCTAAATCGCAACCATTCTTCTTGTTGATGGTACTCTTTGTTTATTTTAAAGGAAGTTCGTTTTGTTAATCAAATCTGTTGTTGTTAATGTTTATAGCCAATATTTGAGATCGTAAAACTGACATACTCGGCTTAGTCATATTGGTACTCAATTGATTGTAGGTTCGTGTTTACAGCAACGCGCCTGCCATAGTACTCCGTATTTTCGAAACCACAAAACCTATATTTATTTGAAAGTTTATTCTAAATTAGCTTGACAATTTAAAATTATTTGATAGCCTGCCTGTAAAACATAAGGTCGTCGTTTGCAGACAACCTTTACATAGAAAAGGACTTCAAAACCGCCAATAATAAATGTCAGTAACCAAACTAAACCTAACGATCTTCATATATTATTCAACATTACAAAGCTATTTGAAGTTCTTGAGTAGCCTGGTATGTGTATGTGTACGATACTTAATATCACGCTATGACATTATAGCGTTGAACAAAAAAGAAAAATGCCGTTATTCTGAATGTCAGACCAAACATAAGATTGGAGCATACGTTGCCCTCATTTGTTAACAAAATGGTTCCGATTTATTTTCCCTTTGTGATCTTGTTTATAGATAGTTTCATCTATTGAGAATATGAAGCACAAGTACAATACAAATGTTGTGTTATGAAGTATTCGACCAGCTGGACCGTGTCAGGACGACGGCTGAGGGAAGATTGTGTTCCCAACGAAACTGTATTATAGACGGATTTAACGGGTCAAACCGCATCGTTTTTTCTTATCTTTTTGTAAGCCAGGGAACAACCGTAATACTCTTCTCGTGTATGTTACAATGTATTGGTAAAATATATTGTTTTTATGAAAATAGGTATGTCTTTATTTTTTGCTATAGGTTACCGGCTATCCTGTATAAGAAAGAAGTGTCTGTTTTTTTTTATATTTCTGTGGTACCGGCTATCTTCATCTTTTATATCCAATTACTTACATTTAGTTTTGAATGCCCTCCAACCATTTAATGTTCATAGAAGCTCGTAAATAAAAAGTAAGTCGTGTTGCAACCTAAATCATGTGACTCCGCCTCTTCTTCGTCCGTGTCTCAAGAGACGACTTGACTTATGGATTAAGATTTAACTGGCAAAGCAGTAGCATAGTTACATAAGTATAACTAGCTTACCCTGGGCGGTTAACCCCATTGCTGACGGGATTATTTTGCTACCATAGTAGCTCTGTAATTATCAAAATCGGTCTCAATTTTCAAAATGAAAATATAGATGCACATACATAAAAAAAAAGACTTACCTACAGACGAACATAATATGAACATATATATCCTTTTATGAACTCGGTTAAAAATAAACCTGTTGTATCTAACTGCCCACAGTTTAACGTTAAAGTTTAAAATTCCGTAAAGAAGAATGACATTAGACTACCTCCCTTCCTTAGTAAACATGCTAGGCTTCTGTAGGTACTAAATATCAACGATTCGTTAGCAGAGGAAATGCAGTGAATAGAGAGACTCACTCTCTCAATTATTAGTGTTGATGAAATGAGGGAGCCAATGCTCTACTGATGGGCACTTCTCTACGTAACGGCTTTACGCAAAGCGGATGTACCGAAATAGGCTTTGAAATAGTTGGGATGACGAATGAACCTACATACACATAGAAACTATAGGTACCTACCAGCACAGACATACCAGTATTATGTATAACGTATAGTAGGTATACATTGCGAAATTCTACGCATACTTACCTACTATCTCGTGTTTGCTGTTTACAAATTTTAGCTTTACAACCCTCGTATATAAAACGCACTTCCCAGATAAAAGCGTAAAGATTAATTGTGATCCTTATTCCCTTGTACGGTACCAAAACTTAATTTTGTTTCTTAAACTTGCCTACAACAGAGCGCTGGATTAAATCCTTTTGAACTCTCAGAGCTGGTGGTACCAAAACTTAATATAGCTTTAAGCACCCGTTTAACAACACCCAAAGGTGGCTTGTTACGCAATTAAAACTCTCGAGTTGCATTCGCAGACGTGAACAATAAAAAATACTTCTCTAGTTTATGTAATCATTAAGTTAATTGCTCCTAAAGTATTGTTTAATTATGTGCTATCCACCCTCCGGATTTATCAAGGAAGGATAAAATAAACTCTTCGCTTATTACTTAAGTACTTAACCTAATTAAAAAACTAAATGTTATTCTCTCCAGAATTTTAATTTAACCCAGCTTTCGTGATTTTTACGACACGAGTTTCATTAGGCATTTTACAAAATATTTTACGGGCGCAATAAAAAAACTCAACACTGTTCGTTTTATTTTAAGGGGCTCCTTGGCCTCCTTGAGGTTTAACTGGTAAAGAAATACAATCGCGAGTCTTGAAAACTTACTCCTGATTACTTCGATCCCTGAGGAGTTTCGCGAAATCCCGTCTTATCCCTTGCCTAAGACCTGAAAGCCACCATGCAAAATCGATAGCCGGAACCCCTATTCTGTAACTTTTATTCAGCAAGTTAACACGAAACTCCTCCGAACTTGAAAATTAATGGTAAATTCGACATTCAGCTTGATGTAGTATGAAAGAAGTTAACGAATCAGAATTAATTTTGCTTGTGTAAGGACAAAAATTCATGTCGGAAAACATCTACGTCTTCTTTATATTCTTTTATGAAATATATTTATTCGTAAATTACGTCAGGAACATTTAAAATATCCTAATTGCATTTTTGGAAGGAAATCAGGCTGCTATATATGGGTTTTGAAGTCTTAGTATTAGTTCCTATGTAGGGAAGAAATAAAAAAAACGTGAGGTGTCATGATAAACCCAGCTCGAACGAAGTTCCTTTCGCTGTATATAATATATTAAATAACAGGCACAATATAACAAATTAACAACGTTTGAGAGTAATTAAATGATCCGCGCACAATGCTCGTCTGTTTGAATCTCTATACTCGCACACACACACACACTCGTATATAATAGAAAGAGATCGAGAGAGAGAAAAGTCCCATGAAGGTGGCTTTTTTCTTACGTGATGATTTCTACCAATCAACTCCTACCGCTAGCTGCCATAACTACATGATTCTAATAGAAAAAAAAAAACATTCTGCTTAACGTTAGTTATAAGTAGATAATTATGTTAATGGTGAAATTGAATCTGATAATGGCTCGGGAATAAGCTCTATTTAGATATTAGATTTCCTTGTGGCAATTACCTACTGCTCAAGGAAACGGAGACAGCTCTGCATCTGATGCCTTCCTAAACCGCCAAGCTTCGTGATTGCTGCGATAATTTTGATTGATGAAACGGCATCAACTGCTTATTAGACTAGGAACTAAATATTCTATAGTCAAATTAAGCAATAAAATATAGTCAACACAATCAATGAACAAGAACTTTTCCTAATACTACACTTTGCTGTATGACACATAATTTACTCGTAAGTTGTGGGTAAACTTACATAATTTCACTCCGCACATAACACATTATCTTAACACCAATTTATCTGGTCTGCTATACGTCCGTATGTCACTGCAGGGATCCAGCAGAATATCAGCGTCAGGTATATTTGCCTGACACATGCTGAGCTGGACTCCCATTTGGTGCAACCTTGAGACGCACACCGCACCTTGTAATTTGAATGGAATGATATAATAGTGTCACTATATTTCAAGCACCTAAGTATGTTTTTCTTTTTGTAGATGTAATGGGCACCTTGTTTTTTATTTTTTTTATTTTAATTCGTGTTATTTGTTTTCATTTAATTGTTTTTTTTGTGTGTAGTGTATGTCTTTTGTGTGTACTAAATAAAGGTTTTATCTATCTAAATTGTAGTTATATTCCTCGAGTCGATCGTTTAGTAACATTTTGTTGCTGACGGTATTATGTCAATCTCATCTCAACTTAGTGAGCCAAGCTACACCAAGTAACTATCTGCCAAATTTCATCATAATCAGGCCTATAATTTGTCTTTGAGAGGGAGTGGGCCATAATCCACTACGCGGCTCCAATGCGAGTTGGTAGATGTTTTCGAATTTTTGGTTCTAAGACATGCCGGTTTCCTTACGTTGTTTTCCTTCGCCGTTTTGAGAACAGTGGTAATGAAACTAAATACACAAAGTAATTTGCCTGCTTGGGTTCAAACTCACGACCATAAGTCGGGGTCAATACCACTGGGCCACCACTGCCAAAAGAGTACTGGAAAGTTAATATAAACAAACAGTACAAGTAAACTAAAAGAGTACTGGAAAGTTAATATAAACAAACAGTACAAGTAAACTAAAACAGTACTGGAAAGTTAATATAAACAAACTGTACAAGTAAACTAAAACAGTACTGGAAAGTTAATATAAACAAACAGTACAAGTAAACTAAAAGAGTACTGGAAAGTTAATATAAACAAACAGTACAAGTAAACTAAAAGAGTACTGGAAAGTTAATATAAACAAACAGTACAAGTAAACTAAAACAGTACTGGAAAGTTAATATAAACAAACTGTACAAGTAAACTAAAAGATTGAACGCCCTGCACTATTACATTTTCCAGTTCTACACACACACGATATGGAATAGAGGCCACGAGAGCCGCAGAATATAATGGAATCTAATCTCGAGTAATGAAATTCTAATCTCCATGTGGCACAAACCAATATCTACCTGTTGGCCTATTTTTGTATTGCATTGCGGTGTAATAAAACAAAGGTACGGCATAGATTTCATTTTAATAATGTATTATAATAAAGAGAACTGTATATGGACATAAAACTTTTTTACAAAAAATACAATGGACTTTATGAAAATTATATGGGACCACCCCTAAGACATACCCTATCCATAAAAAAAAGAATTGTCGAAAAAAAACTATTATTGTCGAAGATATTGCGGAACATACATGTGGAAAAAGAAAAACGAATTGAAAACCTCGTCCTTTTTGAAGTCGGTTAAAAAGGGACAGACACAAATCCACTTATTCAACATGACTTCCCGTAAAGTCAGTGTCGTAAGCACCTTTGAAAACTATAAATTTTTATCGTCAGAAACATGGCTGTGGTAAATTGGTATAAAGTGAGACCAGCGAAAAATAGTATTTTTGTTAAAAGCTTCGGATACCGCCTTCACGCTCATTTTATTTTATAGGCTGGACGCTTGAAACCTCGGGACTATTAAAGATGGAGCAACACGCAATTATTGTAACGTTAAAACACAAGAAAATTGTCGAAATGACTCGCAGGTAAGTGACGTTGTTGATCTGCGCTTTTCTATAATCATCATCATTTCAGCCGAAAGACGTCCACTGCTGGACATAGGCCTCCCCCAAGCTCATCCACTTCGACCGGTTCCTGCGACCTTCACAAGGTCACCGGTCCACCGGCCTTCCAACTCTACGTCTTCCGGTACGCGGTCGCCACTCCACGCTTTTCTATACTTAATATATTTTATTTCGGATTTTCAAATACATCCATATAGGATGGGTGGTAGCGGCGTGCCTGTGCACGCCGCTACCACCCATCCTATTTTACACTAATATCAACGTTAAAATCTTAAATACATGCTATCCATGGCTCACAACCAAAATAAATAAATCAAAACAAACAATGGCGTCGGAAATCGGAATATTAAAATAATATGACAAATAAGTAATGGTTGTTTCTGTAGCGACAATTCAATGAAACAATGCTACTTTTAAAAATAGTCGCATAACTAACTTTGTTCGGAAAACTTCGGTTAGTTTCGAAATTCGTCGTGTCAAAAGCCAGTGACTACCCTGTACGGTTGTGTGCGTAAATTGTTACATTGTGTGCCACGTATGTATAGGAACGCAACCACAATAAATCTGTATGACCACGAGAGCACACATATTAACATAAAGCTGCGAATAGTTCGTGTCTCTCCTAAAGGCACTCAGCGGTGCTAGTGCATCGCAATGCGAAGTTGCGTCAAATTGTACGAACAAACGGGTTTTGTATCGATGATACTAATGATACGACCGACGCTCGACAAGTGGAGCTGATTTACTTATGAATAAAGATTTTTTGTTTATTGATAAAGTAATATTAGTTTTAAATATTTATTTGATTTAGGTAGGGTTGGCAGTGTTTTTCTGTCTTTGTGGACTGCACGCCACTGGTGGGTGGCAGGGGCAGGGACGTCGACACACAAACTGTTAGCATGGATTCAGTATATGATTCTGAACCCACTCCCCTGCAAATATAGCATTTCTATACATTTTGACCGCGTAGGTATTGCACTTTTCTATAAAACTGCTTTATTTTTATAACTGACGAAACATTTATACGCTAGGGGTTTACAATCATGTGCTGTATTCATGGTTTCAGTTTGCGCATCGATGTCCCTGCCACTCTATACAATTGTTAGTAACACAGTAATCGAGAAACGAGGTGCCACCCAAAAGAACTTGGGGTACGTTTTCGAGATGATTTACTCCCTGCCTTAAAGGTCATTAGTTCAGATTTCACAGAGTTGTATTTGAGGCTATGGGACTCCACATATTAAAACACCATCTATATGACATTCGATCCTACTGCTACGGAGCTCATTGATATAAAAATGAAAGAGATGAGGGTTGGAAATTCTCACACCGCAATCTAGCTTGTACTCATCCTAGTGCCTGCCTGCCCATCTTACATGATTATTCTGCTTATTAGGAAATGGATCACTACAGACACAATTTCTCTGGGTAAATTGGTATCTCATATGGTTTATGTTGCATATTTCTCATTTACAAAACAAATTGAGTCGTACCTTATTCTTTTCTTTTTATCAATAGGTACCTCTATCCATTGTTATTTGTTCCTTCGTTCTAAACGTTTTTTTTTTAATATCGCGCGTCAAAACACCCAAGAAATTGAATTTCAACAAAGGTTAATATTATGCATCTGGGATACGTAACGTGTTCATTACGTACTGTTTGCCGATTCTTGATTTATGCATTAGGTATTAAATACAATTACTGCATTAAGCATATCGCTTACCAAAACACCACGAAATACGAATAATTGACAGCCTAGCTTGGCCAGTCCACACAGTTTAGTTTACATTTAAAATCCATGCATTCAGTTGAAATTGTTACAATTTGCTATGTAGTAGTGTATAATACGCAATCAGGATCGCTTTAACCGGACCCGTTTGAATGGGGAGGCAACGAGCGTGATTTTGTGCCACTATGACTACTAGTTAGGCATAAAATTGTATTAAAATTTGCAAAGTTAACCGCTGAGGAGAATATTATATGAAGTATCACTAAACATACGAATGAAAACCCACATTGGACCGAGAGCATCGCTTTATGTTTCCGCGAAAATAAAACTATGCCGGAAATGAAAAACGAGTGGTCATCTGTAATGGAATTTCTAAGTTATTGACTTTCGCATCACGTTATCAATACACTCCGTGTGGGATTTACTTCATGAGGAAAACGACATCAAGTCAGAAACATCCGCATCAAAATCGTGCAGTGTTCCGTATAGTAAGTACGTTGGTTCATGTAGCTTTGTGAAATTTTGCCATAGGCACCACGGTTTCCGTTCAAATGCATCCTCGATAACGCGACTGTTGGCTCTCACAGCCGCTACGTCGTCGAGTGCCCCTTTGCCCTCCCATGGGCTCCCTCACCACAACTAGGTCACCCCATACATTCCTTATGCAGTCCTTTAGTTTGTTCTCGACACGCCTACTTGTCTTCACACTCCTTTCTCTTTGGAAGGGTTGATTCTGAACCTTGATAATCTTTGTGCGGACATCTACACGTGTCGGAGTGATAGAAGAGCGCGTTTAGAATTAAAATCATACAGTTACATTTTGTTTTTGTTACATTAATTTGGCTGACATAAACTTTCCCAATTTCATTAGCATCACAAAAAGTAGCCACCTAAACCTATGTTAACCTAAAATATTTTGATAAATTATCCCTCGGCCAGCATTGTGTATACTGGATGATTGCTTCTACTTAAATTACCTCCATTGTTGTTCGTTGTAGTTAGGGACTTTGTTCCGCGGGTCGATCCCAATTAGATTACCGTGCCTATCTCGGTAAAACCTATTTCCGACATGTTTACAATCTTCTTTACGTCAGTTACGAAACTCAACTGTGTGACTAACCGAGTTGCGAACTTGCCGGAAGCGAGCGTCATGAACAAAATCTAAGTGAATTTGTCAAACCCGACTATATAATAAGCTTTCAACAAAGTTGCTTAGCAATCTACGTAAGTACCTATACGTTGATGTTCCTTTATATTTTCTAACTATGATGTCAACGTAATCGTGTTTTGTTGCCTGCTTGAGCTGATTTTCCTCACGACATCTTCTTTTCATAGAGTATATTTCGTGTATATTTTCTATACTTCGATAGGTGGGGTTTAGTGGTAATAACGATTGAAGACAATGGTTGTGGAAGTAAATAAATGACGTAAAGCTGCACATTCAAAATTATTAAGAAATAAATATTGCGTAGGTAGTTTAATATAAAAACATTACCTAAGTTTATTCACGCACAACGGACCGAATGGGAGTCTACGTGCGGAAAAGGGAGTCCCATCATCATCATCATACCTAAGTTTATTTCATTTTTCATTCTGACTTTCGAATTCCCGGAAATCGTGACTATTAGACAAGAAGGTACCAAAATATAAGGGTTTAAGATTTAGAGATACTATTCCTATAACGCAGGCAAGTCAAATCGCGTCACCCACCAGAAGAGTCACAAACTCGACATCAATTTATAAATAGAGAGCAAAATTTCCGCGGAAAGCCGCTATCCGATTACCTTGGGGATGTATTCTAAACGCGTCGATTTTTGGCATTTTTAAGTTATAAGCTGCAAGCGAAATTCGTAAGGAAGCGACTAATAAGTACCTATTACAATATGAGGTAATATGATTGAGGTAACTGTTTAATGATTGAAGTTGTAGGTAAGAGTTAGAATAAGCAATTAGGTGTCAGTGGTACAGGGCACTCTGATCATATTTTATAAATGTTGTTTTTAAATGAGCCTTGAGCAAACTTCGTATTTTTCGTTATCAATATTGCTACTTATTTATCTAATTTTAGAACGTAAATATAATACAGCTGAA
This sequence comes from Antitype chi, assembly GCA_947359405.1. Lineage (NCBI taxonomy): Eukaryota > Metazoa > Arthropoda > Insecta > Lepidoptera > Noctuidae > Antitype > Antitype chi. The sequence goes on from OX375816.1 coordinate 12,008,479, forward strand.
CATGCGAACTTTAGTCATCTTTTAAGAGGGAACAGGGCGTGCGATTCTCCAAACAAATGTATTCCCCTTTTTTCTTCCTGAATAATGCCTGTAGAGCAATATTTTTTTTTCATAAAAGCTAGGTCTGCCGTAACCACGTCCTTGTCATTTTCTTTTTTTCAGAAACTAATTATTAAAGAAAATATGACCCTCTAAAAATTACAAAAAATGTCCTATTTTTACCGCCGTGATTAGAGACCAGACAAATTAGAAAAGTTTTTAAAATTAAAAAAAAAATGATAGGAACCTAAACATACCACCTTCTTAAAATATTAATGTAAAAAATAATTGAATCGGCTCAGTTTTAGAAGAGAAAAAAGGGGAATACGAAACGTCGATTTCGTCAAATTTTTTGTGATAATTTCGGTCTGAGCTGCAGCTGTCCCTATCACACAATACGGGGGCAGACTTACTGACAGCACGACGGCAATAGTTTCTTCAAATACCTATTTTTCAAATTCCTCACAGGGCCCGTCCCCTCTTAAGTACCCAGTCCTAAACTATGAATACATAGGTAGGTTAGTACTTGACCGCGTAATACGAGACTGCATAAAATACCTATAAACCCAACATTTTGTAACTTGCTCTTAACAATAATTTAATACTCCCGCCGCGAGTAGATATACAATTTTACAGCGACGTAACAATTTTTTCCCGATATCAGTGCAGTCGTTCAATTTTCTCTCGATCGCTATCTTTCGCAATTTGCGAACGGCGTAGAGCGAAATCGCTTCCCGCGCGATAATCGACAGGCGACAGCGATCCGACATGGAGCGACTCTGATTTATGGAGCAATATTTAAGAAGGGAGACGATGCTCGACGCCGCAGGGTTCAAAACAAACGCTTTGTAATAATCTTTTTAAACGCCGGAGTTATATGGTAAATCAGCACGTCAAGAAAATTCGGGGAAATATTTTTTCTTTATTTGTTTTCCGCATAATACTGATCTGGCATTTTAAGAGCAAAGGCAGATTTGTTGTTATCAATTTTCCGTCTTGTTGTCATTTTTTATCGACGTCGGTTAATTTGATTTCCTATTTCATTTATATATTGTTTATTTTTTTAACATTTCTGACTGACCGAAAGCTATAAGAACCATTGTCCAGCCACAATCATTATTAACTGTTATGTGAGTATCGCTACCTAAGTATATAATATATAAAAATTCCACTAATTGACAAATACAACACATTCCATTTAAATATAACACAATTGCAATTGCATGCGTTAGTAGAATTTAGGTATCGAATATGCAAATTAGCTTTTTACTAGAAATAAAAATGGCCATAGGCATTTTAGTAGTTCATACTCGATAAACAATGTTGCATCGTTTAGCGAAACCCAGAATATAAAATCAACACATGGCGAGCTTATATTATTCAGTTCAAAAATAACTTTCAATTTCAAACTCCATTTCTTCAGACTATGCCCTTAGCCTGAGGTCCTTAGGCCTGAAATACACCCAATAGTCAGAAGCACCATTTCAAAACTTTTCTTATATATTACGTACCTTTTCATTCCTAATCCTGTCTATTCGTGTGACCCTCATTTCGGCTGAGTGGAGATATTTCTCATCGACGTATATCATCGGCCAACATTGTGAGATGGACAATACGATAGCTCTTTATAATAGTCTTGGACGAAAGACTTGCCATTATACTCGGGCTTAGGACATGACTCAGACATATTGTGACTTTTTGTTACAAGAGTGGATTTTCATCGTCGAGAGATAAACTATTTTGACGAAAATAAACAGACTTAACTTTCCAATATTTATTTTCATACTTACATTATTTTTACTTGAAGCAGACATTTTCTTTGAGAATCAGAGTTCAGTCGAGGTTATTCGTTTTTCGGGATTTTTTTAGGCTAACAAACCTACCTTTTTAAATTACGCGAAAATACTGATTGACATATTAAGATGTAATTAATGTAGTAATATATGCCCCATAGTTTGCTCATAACGGCAGTCAGAAGTAACTTTCGGAAAGCCTCGGTTGATGTTTCAAATAAATTTCGCTCCCGACTATGAGTGCCGCTGAAACTGCTTGAAACGTCGGGAAATATAAAAAGTTGATTATACCGCAATATCATGGACCTGCACAGGGTTTAAACCTTTCCATGTAACGAAAGAATAACATCACAATCATAAACATCCTAGATAGATGTTTTTGGTAAAATTCTATTTTTACTAATATTTGTAGATAATCGTATATGTTAAGGATAATGATGTACGTAATCTCTTACTGAAAATAAGCCCCGTAGGGTAGTGTTTAAGGACTTACTATATCATATATCAATTACGACCATTGCTGGTCCGAATTGTACAATTTCAACCTTTAAACGACACTCACGGACCAAGTGGCCTAATTACGTTTATTAATGACTAGTTCCCCAATAACTTCACTGTTAACGATTCCTCAAATGTTCATTAATCAAGTTACCGTAACATGTTAAGTTTAATATTATAGCGAACCGGAATTAGTGTGCATGTCGCGCATAAATTGGGAATTGTTCCGAAAACGTATACATGTTTCATCTCGTAAAGTAGCCATACATTTACATTGTAATGTTAAACAGTTTTTAGTTAATTACGACAGCCCTAACGGTTGAGTGAGCAATTTCGTGGGCGCAGCAGTGACGTCAGACCTGTATATCCCGGTTTAATCAGTGTTACGAAATGCTTTCTCTACGATAAGGTAACTTAGCGACAAGTAACCCTATCGAGAGTTTGACAATAGAAATATCCATCTAATAATAGCGTTCCGCTTCGACGCGTCGGCTTTGATTTCAGTATATTAATGACCTATAAATGTGGGGTTGACTTCGACATGGGAGAAGTTATTTTAATGTTTTAGTATCTACCGAGTTACCTTTGTTGAAGCAAAATGGTTTTGAAGTAGTTTCGTTATTATTTGTTCTACGATACGGGGAATATACAATGTGTTTTTTTATATCTAGGGTTTTATTCTATAAGTTAAAATAATACAAAAAAATCCTAGAATGTGTGGTCGAAAAACGCATAGATTCGAAGATATCATCAATCATTATTAATTTAGGTCAAAAGTTGTCACCTATAAGATGAATCTTTACTTTTGCGACGTTGCCAAATTTCGCAGTAGTGAAGTAAATTATACTAACACTGACTCTCGATGCGTGTAAGTATCTAAGTTTCATTGATAAATACGAGTCGTATTTTCATTCAAACCAATCATTCCTATTTAAAGCTAAGAAAAGGCGACGTTGTCATAATTCACATACGGGTCTTTTACATTAATAATGGTGTAGGTATTTGTCGAATTATTTTGTATAAAAAATTCAAACAAAAAAGAAATGATAGTTGAAAAATAATTCGTATGCCAGTTGATTCTTTGATATGGTCTCATCCATACCCTAGAGTTATGGGATATAAAAAAAAAACAGCTTGTATAGTGTGAGGTCAAAAAAAAAAAACTAATCCGGCCACATGAATATGACTTGACATTTCGGACACCGCTCTAACGCACCTGAGATTTTCACAAACCCAGCACCAACGAAAAATTCTTAGTCCAGTTTAAATGCTGTCATTTGGACAGGCGGAAAGGTCCACTTTTTGCATTGGGGTTTTTTGTCCTAAATAATGTGACATTAATAAGTCTCACCTCCCTTTAAAGGGAGATGTCACGTACGTATTTGGGTCAGCTCTTAAATTCATGTCGCTTTGATAAATAATTAGGGTCCTGTGACAAAAAATACTGAACAATGAAACCTTTATGCAACTCAGTGATGTCCGTCTGTTCGTTACGCACAGTTAAACATAATGTCCTTAAGGTTTTGTGACAATATATCATGGAACTGAATAAATTCCTCATCATAAAGTTAGAGCCAGCGTTAAGTTTTTGCTAAATTCTGCCGTGTTATCGGTACCCTAAAAAAGTGTGTGCTTAGAATTCGTGGCGTATGATTATGTCTCGCTCTTGACCGCTTTTTATTTAAATTGGGACTACGTACTGGTTACCCGTACGGAACGTGACCCATTTATAATTCATGTAGATTTAAGACTAACCAACTTAGGTACAAGCGAGTAAAAAATAATTCTGACTCGCTGTGTTTTGTGCAATATTTCTGAAAATAAATATTTTGCCATCATTTGGTGTACAGAACTTTACTTTAGCTGTTCAAAATTATGAAGCTCAGATAAAGAGATAAGAGACAACATAGCCATAACCAAGTAAAGTATTCCGTAAAGCAACGCGTAAACTCCATGAAATAAAACTGAATGTTACGCCAGCTTTGATACAGTCCCACCGCACATTTGAATAATAGACTACCTATATCACACAAATATACGTATGTATATCTACAAGGTACACAATTCAAACGCGCAAGTAAGTACAGTGTATAAAGCAGAATCGAAATGTTCGCGGGAAAATTTTCCTTAACATACAGCCTTTATTTGCATTGGAGCGAAAATATTTAATCAGGCGTATAATCTTAGAGTACCGTACGCTTTTGTGGTACAAACGCGCACCCGTCAAGGGTACGTACTGTTTTGTGTACGGAACTCAAAATTTTATTTGCACGATTTCTACTTTACATTTTTCGAGAGCTTATTAAAACATTGTTTAATTGAGTATGCACAGCAAAAATATTGTTTTGAATTTTACTAAAAAATCTTTTCCAATAGATGTTTTCATTTCTAGTATATTTGATGTACTTATTATTGAAATGATGATGGCATATTATCTTTCATATATTGAAAAGAAATGATTGTGTTACCTACCTACTCACAGTGCAGCAGTGAGCGATTTATGATTACCTAGACTTTTACCTGTGCAGCATTTTTAATTCCAATCTAAGTCTAGGCTCCTTGAATAAGGTAAGATAACTTAGAGTTTGCTTATCAAATTTTGTTCATAAATCAACCCAATGCAGTTCACTTTTGAACCAACTGTCTTTTAAATTCTATACAAGCAACACCAAAGCCACTGCCGTGTTACATATCATCACTCCTTATTTCCCAGAAGTGTTGAGCAGAGACCTATTTCGGCAGTTATTTTTTAAGTTCCATATAATGGGGGCGAGACTACTGCCATCAACCGGAATTGGTGGAGTTTCTTGTCCATTCTACATTTGAATCTACTTTTTGGAAGGAATGCTGACGTTCAAAAGTGCCTTTTATGTGCCTATTAAAAATAAATGCTTTGACTTTGACCGGTCAGACTCCGGGCTGCTACTGAGAAATTCCATATACAAAAACCCAAAAACACTTTGCCCGACCTGGGAATCGAACCCAAGACCTTATGTTCAGCAGTGCTTGTGACTACTAGACCAACGAGGTAGTCACAAGTGCCGTGTTAGAATCAAACATATAAAACCCTCTTTATACGTCGGGAGTTATTAATAAAACGGTTATAACTTCAAGGGCTTAGCCAAACATATAGGGATTTATAAAGACTGATTATTGATTTTGAACGAACCAGTTCTAACAATTTCACAGTATTTGTTGTTATTTTGCAGCACATTAGCTGCAGTCATATACCCTCTTATTTATAAACGTTGATTAAAGTTAAGAGATTTTTAAACTTCAAAAGTTTATGGTTAAACATTCGCTAATCGTTACATAAAAAGTTAAGCAGCGTTTATAAATAAAGGGGAATAAGTAAAAACTCAATCAAATCAGCTAACCAGCGAATGTATAAAGAGTACCGTTCACTTAATTAATCCCACTCTCAACTAGTGCAGGCAGTAAAACCAACAGAGATAACACGTTATAAAGCCTTTGGGTTCGGATTGAACGTTAACAGTTATAGCTGCGATCTGGTTTGTAACATTCCATGTAATCATGTTGATTGCTGGTACTTACGTACTCGTAAATCTAGTTAGACTGCGCCAGTTTAACAATGTACGTATTTAGACGTTTGGGGAAATGAGACTGCTACTGTCCGACATTCGTAGGCAGTACAGGTCTTATGTCAGGTAACGTAAGCAGACTAGTGACCGTCAAAAGAGAGTTTGTCTTAGAGCAATATAGTTGACGATACCCCGTTCTATTTAAAGCTGAGCTAAACATCATCATCAAGCCTAGCATTTTTCCAAAGATGTTAGGGTCGGCTTCAGTCATGGAGTGACTGCCTATTAAGCCTTTTGACAGCAATGGCAGCGACTTACGAATTGTGGGTTCGACCGAGGCAGACACTTTACTTTAAAGAAACCAGATGACCTAGAACCAAAAATTCGAAGACATGTGACATCTGCCAACCCGCACGGCCCCCGTGGTGGATTACGGCCCACTCTCTCTCACAGAGATTAGGTCGGTGTCCCAGCAGTGTTAACATTATAGGTTGATTATGACTGTCTATCTGGCCTTCACCACCCACTTACTGGGTAACGCGAAAATTAAGCTGAGCTGAACAATTCAGTATTTAAACCATGCCCTAAATCATACAAAATTGTTTTTTTTTGTATATGAATGCCAAATTGTCATAAGACTAACCACGAAAAGAAAATAAAAAAAATATGATTTCTGTAAATTTCCCGGAATTTTACAGCTAAGGGTTTACCTTAGCTAACTAAGCCCCCGAGGATTTATTCGGCGCCGCTCCTACCCTGGAAACCATTGATCTATTTTAGATATAACCTATAATCATTATCCCTATCCCTTTGTGGAATAATGCGTGGAGGTATCATCATTATCATGGCTACCTTCTCACGTACCTACATAAGCTCACAGTTGGGCCGTACCCTATTCCGTTCCATTACGGTCTCGATCCTCCCATCTAGTATTCAGATAAATGTAGTAAGGTAAGTAGCACCTAATGTACGGAGACGGGTAGGGTCCCTGAAAACTCGAGTATGCCTAATATATTATGCGTTATTCCGTTTCAATCTATCGATTTTACTTCGGCGTTGTTAGAAAGCGGGACTTTCGCGATTTTCCGCACCATTAGTGATGTGACAAACGGCGGTTTGTACTCACGATGTCGTTTTCGTCCATTACGAGATTTCAAAGATCGAACATTCGTATTCGCTCTTTTAACTTCGATCAGATATCGCACTTTTTCTGCAGTCTGGAAACTTCACGGATATTATCTTTGATAAATACTGTGATGATGATAACTGATTCCTATCAAAGTAAATCTTTTATAGGAATATTTCGCGCTCGCACAAAATTTAAAAAATGCTTAATTTTTTTCTCCCTACTTAATTTACTTCTACCTATATCTTACAAACGTTTGTACATAGCGTAGTTAATTCCTCGTAATGAATGTGTAACATTCCATATTCTCTTTCATTAGATGTGTACTTGCTTCCAAACGAGCGTATTTACATTTACTGTAACTGTTATTTACATGAGGTGGGAACGACAACATTAGAATATTGTTAAATCTTACGTAATTACTGTATATACCTTTAATGGAAACTGTGAGGTAACTTAAAGTATTTTTATGTATATTTATAGCTGTTTGGGCTTTGAAGATATCATATTAGTTTCGCTCGTCATGTCAGTTGGAATATTACAAGTCGATACAGGTAGAACATCAAAGGCAGAACTGGTTTGGCTTGGTACCGTCATATTGCGCGCGCTACACTGATTTACAAACGTTTTTCAGGGCAGACATTTGTGGAAATAGTTTAGCCGATTGACTATACATAATATTTGATTCAGATCAAAGTAAGTAGTGAATTCTATATTGGAATCGGAAAAGAGTAAACCTACATAAACGATAAGTTTTTAACCAGTGCGCAAACTGTAACCATGAATTCAGCATATCATTCTAGATCCCCCAGTGCAGATTTTTTTTGTCGATTAGATAAAACAAAATTGCTGTTTCATAGAAAAGTGCAATACTCAAAATGTATAGAACAGTGAACCTTGTATAACTGAAAAAAAAATTCTGCGAGAGGGGTCTAGAATGATATGTTAAATGCATGGTACAGTTTGCGCACTGGTTAAAAACTTATCCTGTATGGAGGTTTACTCTTTTTTAATTCCATTATGTAATATAGTCACTGTACCTACCAAATGTATGCTTTATGTATATTAGCCTAGGTAAACGCATTAATCTGTAGGTACAGTCGCTAACAAGTCTAATACCACTGTGGTTATTACATGTCATCATAATTGATACAAAATCATTCGATCCATTGCTTTCAGCATTTTGTGTCATAGCTAAAAGTTAATTACCTAATACTCGTTCAATTTTATTTTCAGATTTTGTATAAATGTTTTGTTCAATAATTCAAGAACCTAAGTACGACTTCTGTTGCTGGCCGTACATACTTATCTCACTCATTTTTTTCTGAAACAATGGATTCTACATGGCATATCAGTAATGTCATGTTTCTTATAGGTACCTTTTGACTAATTCGTTTTCATAATATGTCCATTAAAAAAAAAAAAAAAACATTATCTTGCCCCTATCCCCAGGAGAAGGTTCTTATCCTGACAAGAGCTTTACTGTGTGACAATCACCAAACCGCACGTGGCCCGCGAGGTGGATTACGGCCTATTCTTGTGTTCCAAAAGTGGGAACATTGTGAGCTGATCGTCCTATCCCAGTTTGTTTGGGGCCCGCTCATACCTTCTTCTTCCATACTTCTGTATCAGTAATTGTCATCGCAAGATTTTTTAAATGTAATTCAATATTGGTATGATTCTATGCCATTCAAGAGATCCTACTTACTCGTAGCATTTTGATGTGGATCCGAGCATCGTTCTGAAAAGCGGTATCGTGATGGTGCAGAATCTATTCGCGGGCACATCGAGTTATTCTCCACAATAATCGATTCCCCGACTGATCCCTCCGTGCTCGTGAGCGTAAGTAGGAAGCCATACTCGATTCTTCAGCATTATTTATCAAAATATCGCAATGATCAAAACGAATTTGAATATTCCATTAGTGAAGAGCTTGTACTGACCTATTATTTGTAAGAAATGAAGACTTGCACATCTCTTTAAGGGAGTTGGAGGATGAAAGTTACATATTTCATAACTGGTTTGTTGTTTGTGAACAAATCCTTGCCTTTATACCAAATTTCAACTTCCTAGGACTTTAGGAAGTGTGTTAGAGGTTTTGATGAGTGAGTGAGTCAGTGACGTACTTATAGATAACTAGCGGCCCGCCCCGGCCTCGCACGGGTAGATATAGGTATATAAAAAAAAAAACACTCTTGGCAGACTTTCTACGCTTATAACACTCGATCAAGTCTGCTTTTGACAAAACAAACAATCAAAATCACCCGTTTGATATGATACCGCAACAACCCACAGATAGATACACACGCAGACACATAGATCCACACGTTACACGTATAACATCCCTCTTTTTGTGTCGGGGCTTAATAAAAAATACTATCATAAAAAGATATTTTTAGATATTATTATTACTTATTTTTTCCAAATGTTTTTTTATATCTTGTGACATAACTGTAATAGTTAGACATGTGGTATTGGTATTTTTTTTTGTAGATATTGATGTCTTCTATAAAACTGTAATACATCACTTTGCTCTATTGTAAATAGTTTCCGCAGCGTACGTGATATAAGGATTTTTTTTGGTACGTTTTTCACACCTTATGTTACATTATCGAAGTTTTCATACGGATCCCTAACTTTTTTGAAAATATTTTATGACTTATGTTCATTAAGGATAATGTAGAATTCTAATTGTGAAAGAATTTTTCACATCGGTCCAGTAGTTACGGAGTCTATTTAATACAAACAAACAAATCTTTCCTCTTTATAATATTAAATGATATATAGGGTAGATAATAAAATCCAAAGAATGAAGCTAGACGAATAAAACTTGGACCAGATAAACTGATTACCCAGTAGGAATTTTCTATATGAGTTTCTTTTCTTCATACTTTTTATGGTTTTCTTTTGTCTCTAACCTTGGTATGTAAATGCCATGTATGCCAATTTTATCTGTTTTTTTTTTATTATTATCAGAATTTTAAGTGACTAGTGTGGGTGCGCATAAAAGGAATATATAAATAAAATTTCTCTTCATTTCAAGAATGAGTCTAGGTAGCAATAATAGTTTTTAAGTAACCCTTATCAGTAGATATTTCTGAATTATTAATTCGACGGACCATGCTTTGATATACGAGGTCGGGCAATAATCACATAAACAAAAAATAAGTTGCTTAGTAATCAAAATCTAGAATTTATGTAAAGTATTGGGATCCTTACATTTTTATCAGAATGTAAATATTATTTATGAAAACAAATCAGTTTCTGTTTTCATTGAAAAAGAAAACTTCATATAGAGTCCTACGATAACATTTGTGTGGGAGATGTCAGAAAACTATGTCTGTCTGGGTCCGATCAGGAGTTTAGTTCTGAACACAAAGTTTTAGCTCGCCAGAAATCCTATACGCGAGACTGTGGGCAAACCACAAGCACCCCGCGGTGGCGGCGAGAACTTTAGAAAAAAAAAAACAAAGCAACGTTGGTCGGAACAAATTGATCAAGCTTTTTTGTTACGTTAAATAATTAGGTACCTAGGTGTATCCTACTATATTTATGTCTAGATGTATATCCTTACATAGTAGATATAAGGTCGCTTTTTGTATTTGTACGCTTAGATCTTTTAAACTACGCAACGGATTATATTGCGGATTTCATCAGTATAATAGACCGACCGACCGCTGCTGGCAAATGCTAGTAATATTATAAATGTGATAGTTTGGATGTTTGGCTATTTAGATGTTTGGATGTTTGTTACTCAATCACGCAAAAATAACCCAACGAATTTGTATGACATTTGGCACACAGATAGCTTATAACCTCGATTAACGAGTTATAAAGGACACTTTTTATCCCGGTAGTACGTTCCAGCAGGATAAATTCCGACCTCAACGCGGGCAAAGCCGCTCGTGAAAGCTAGTTATTGCATAAAATCAAATTGAAATGTACCTTAGCAACCAGGAATTGTTCCGTAACAGTCCCCCACGGAGCCTGGGTGTATGATTGGTGGCTAGGCACTGGCGATATGTGAAAAACTTATAGACACACCTCTAACTAACCCAACATATAACACGCGTGATTATGTGAAAAGTACCGAAATAATCTGGATAAAAAAATAACTAAATACGTTATTGCCACTAAACTGTTCTTCGTAGCTACGACTGACATGAGTTCCCGCTATCCCTATTAAATACTATGATCTGTTTATTCAATTCCAGTAGTAGTGGTATAAAGACGCCGTCGTCTCAGTGCTCTAAATGTGTTCGTATAATTTTCTCGTAGTATGTAGCATGAAAGCCACCTAAGGGGCTCAAGGGAGCCGCACCGACCGGCGCCGGAAGGACGTGCCGTTGCGCGCCCGCTACCGGTGCCGGCCGCCGTCGTCACATCCGCCGCACTGAGGGGAATTATTTTAACGCCAGTAAGGGCTTATTCGAGCTCCCACTCAGCAATTACATTAAGGGCCTTTGATGCAAAGCTTTTTATTGCTACATGTGCGAAAAGCAAGTTCAATAGAGCTCCACTATTATCAATAGAGCTGCCGAGCTAAAATAACGAATGGCATATTCGAACACGTATCGGTTGTACGTTACAGGTGCTCTTTACATTAAATTGTGTAGCAAAATATTTTTTTTTTCATTTTGTCTGATTTTTAAATGCGAGTGCAAAATGTTTTCTGGCAGTGTTTTATATTTTTCATTTCAACTTTATTAAAATATACTCCTGCTTGCAAATGAGGCTTCATGCGCACTGCTTTGGGACAGATACGTACATTATGTATATTGCAGATATCTTGATGTGATTTTATTATGTTCTGACTAGTTGTGATATACATTTATTTTTTATCTTCCCACTTCCAATAATTCCATACAGAAATTACACCAACGAACGGAGCAAAAAATTACTTCATGTGCTGCTTGCCGTCCATACTGTGCGCGGTGGACGTTGCCGTCGGTCGGCCTGGCAGCGATGGATCACGCACGCTTACGCAGCTTCAACGTCTTGAAGCTAGAACTATGGAGAACTGTCCTTCTCCATAGTTCCATTCATAACCGACTTCAATAAAGGAGGAGGTACTCAATTCGACTTTATTTTTATTTTTTATGTTTGTTAGCTCAGAACTTTCGACTGGGTGAACCGATTTGGATAATTCTATTTTATTTGAAAGCTGGTGTTTTTCGTGTGAACCCTTTTAAATTTCATATAGATCTGATGATGCGTTTCGGAGACAGACAACTGAACTCTTCAAAAAATTACAGAAAATCAACCGCGATTGCTGCGATCGCATAAATATGCATTGTTTTGATCCCAAGGATGATGAAATTTTGAATTGGTGTGGGGTAGGTACTATAACTAAAAAGTGAAAAATAAAAACTTTTTCCAAAAAAAAACAACAGACTTCCGGAAAAACACTACAAAGTGAAAAATTACTTTAATTTTGGAAGCCAGTGACAAACAATTAAAAGACATATCCAAAGTCACTGCCTTCCGAAATTAAAGTTATTTTTCACTTTGTAGTGTTTTTCCGGAAATCGGTTGTTTTTTTTTCTATCTAAAATTTTTCAATAGCAGACCGGAGTCTGGATTTGTGTCTGGTTGATGGCAATAGGCTCGCCCCTATTACAAGGGACTTAAACATAACTATGGCGAAATGTGAGTGTACTATAGGTTTTTTTTTTGTTTTTGTTTCTTTTTTTTTTGGGTGGGAAATTATCAAATAACTTCTCCCGCTCTGGGTGGAGCGCGAGGGCGTGTCAGACTTTTACTGACTAAAACCCACCCGTGTTCCCTCAGTTGCCAGTGTGCCAGGGGCCACGGTATCTCTTTCGAACAACCCGCACCCCTGGCAGGAGTGTACTATAGGTAGGTAAACCTTTGCCCAATCCTTCAAACAAGGATTGATGTTTATGTACCTATTAAAATTTAAAAAAAAAATCATGATCATCACACAAAGTATCAATGACACCATTGTACAAGAGCACAAGACTCCGTAAACAATTCTTACGTTATACATATCTATCGGTAGCTATAAAATTGTTCATAAGGTTTTCCAGTAGCACCAAGAAAATGATAGCGAATTGTATCTCACAAAATTCAAACTTCAGCTTTGTGCTATATTCTGGAGGATAAGCAATCTGTCTTTGTATCATGAGCAAGAAGCAAGATCAAGAGCATGTCATTCAAATTATATAAAGAAAATATTTTTACTCAAGTCTCAAGTGATTGGCTTCTGACTTTTTACTCTTTTTTATTTTCCGTTGGATGTTAATAAATAATTTTAACTCATTTAGAACTTACGATCCCTATCGAAGAGTCTTGAAGAGAGGTCTATGTCCCAGTAGTGGGAACATTATTGCTAGATTATGCTTTTGCTAAGAACTTTCGTATTCTCAATTAATGGAGAACTTATCATTATTGTCCAATTAATACTAATATCTGCGATCCTTTTGTGTAATGTGTCACCTACCATCGAAACCCGCTGTTCATTATCTGCCTAGCCTTTTTCTAATAGTTTTTGTGGTCGGCTTCCAGTCTTACCGGATGCAGCTGAACATTATTATTTTTTTGTGTTTCGTAATTTTAATTACCTATTATTGTATAGAATCAAGTTCTTATAACTTAACAGACAGCTGTGCTGCTGGGGAGTTTGTTGCGCTACTTCTTCTTCCCAGCTAAAGCACTAGAAAGTGGTGAAGGGCGGGCGTTTTGGGGGGACTGTCTTATGTAATTTTATTTTGACGTTCAAAAAGAGCTGACTCTCAGCCTAGTTTGAATAAATGACTTTTGATTTTGATTTTGATTAGTATTTTACGTGGACCGGCTGCCTATCTGACCTCCACAACCCAGTTACTGGGTAACACTGTACCTGTTGGTAGGACTGGTTATCAGACCCGTAACGACTTTCACAAGAACCTCGAAAGCCGCTGTTGTCAGAGGAAAATTCAACTAAATTTTTTAAGTGCGGTTACCGTCACATAATTCAAATGCGAAACTTATTTTCTATTCGCACTATAGAAATGTTTCACTAAGGTTTTACCAAAGAAACAGATGGCTCCCCTTACCGCGGGCAACCGTGCAGAGTCTACACAGTAACCCATGATATGTCTAACAGATTTATTGTCTACACCGTGCACAATAAATCTATTGTAACCTACCTACACAATCTAACCATATTACGTTTTCTAACCAACTTGGATGAATGTTATAGTTTGATCAGTGCGTTTGCTAGATTAATTTTCACACGTCTCAACTGAAAGTTAGCTTTGTGTCTTGAGAAAAACATAGGTAACTTTACATTTTGAACAATAAAAAATAAACTATACAGATAGACTTAGCCGCGGGGCACAGCTAGTTTATTATTTCTGTTTGCACGCCCACGTATTCAGATCATTAAATTCTCGCAATTATCACTTCGTTCCGTCGTTCGCAAATCGCGACGGAAAAAATAACATTTGTATCGGCAAAGTTTGTACAGTTTTACGTGTAAAAATCGTACCTCTGTTTGCCTGAGGTATACACCATTACATCAACAAATAGAAAAGTCGGTTAAATAAACGAAATGGCCAACAGGAAGAAGACCGATTGTGTACATGACTTGAATATTGTATGCAATAAGGATTTATATTGAATGGATTTATTTTATTTATTAAGGTTAGATTTAGAAAATTAGTTTTGTCGTTAAAATACATTAAGGGATGTAATTTCGGGATAAAGCTAATGTAACGTAACTGAGTTTTAGTTTAACTTATTTTTGAGGGTAGGTATCGTAAACGCTGAAGGGGAATGTTTTGTGCGTATATGATTTTTTTATAGTAGGTAGAGGTAGGTACCTACGTGATGCACTACTTGTTGATATAAAATCATAAAACCATAGAAAGATCCAAAAGATAGTTCAAGTATTAAGGGCTCCAATCTCACAACAGACGCCAAATTTGATGCTGACCCGACTCATATAATTATCACCACATGGTTGAAATGGTGATCACTTCCTGGAGTACTGTGTGATCCACGTATTCCCCCATAGGGTACCTACAGTCTACAAAACAGCAGGTTGTCCGGCGTTATTGTATGGATCCGAATGTTGGACAACAAAGAAGACGCATGAACAAAAGGTCCAACTAATGAAATAAAGATGCTTAGGTGGGCTGGAGGTTTGACCAGACTTGACTACGTTCGCAATGAACGCATACGAGGCAGCTTTAAAGTCGCACCAATCACGGATAAAATGACCGAAAACCGCCTAAGATGTACACATTAAAAGACGTAATGAATATTATGAGGTACAAATGGCAACAAATCTGCCAATACAAAAGAGAGGCAGAGGCCACCCGCCATTGACGTGGTGGAAAATATAAAAGTGACTTCAAGAAAGCTTAATTGCTAAAAACGATACCACAAGACAGAATAACTTGGCGCAGAAAAGTGAGAAGAGCCAACCCCAAATAACGGGACCAGGGGCGGAAGAAGAAGAATAATAAAAAGATCCAATCAACCGAAAGATATATTCTATTGTCGTTTAATTATTCTTAAAGAGAATAACTGTGTTTGCACTTATGAAAACCTTCAAATAACTTAATTTTAACAAAGCTGTGTTAGCACGACGCAATTAGGTAATTAAATTTCATAACAACCTTAAGAAAACAAACATTACCAGCGACATTGCGAAACGAGAAATTACCATTTAAAACGAAATAACACATGTATGAAATAATCATGTCACACCGCATGAGACGGAGCTAATCCCGCCGACACACTAATGTCTTGAGGAGAAGAAAATGCGGATTTCCTTCTATGACATATTAGGTTAGTTGCACACGGTAAATAAAGACGTACCCACACACGTATTTCATCCGGCTAGGAAAAAGTATCACGTAGGGTAACACAACGTCACTCCCTAAACGGCTGCCTACTGTAGTAGCCGTGCAATAAATAAAAAAGGCGATTTAGGAAATCCCGACATGACTCCCCGGATTTATACAGAGTGTTCTGACGCAAACTTTTCCTTGAGGTCATCAAAATTCTCCCTCCGTGCGGACGATTGAATGTTATGGGCCGCGAGACGCTCTCCACTTCTGAGTTATAGCTTGTTGCCCCCTGACATGCTTACGCTACTGATTTAATTCAATGATTATGTTGCGCCGCCACACGAAGCCCTAGCTTTCAGGCCAGCTTTAATAAAAAAGTTACATCGTTATGAATAAAATACACAGTCAATGTACGTATTATGTAAACGTGGGTAAACTAAAATGTTGATCTGATTTTTTTGTGTAGCGAGGTATAAAAGACGGGAGCTTTTAGTTGCGATGGCTTACTATCCCCGAGTTTTTAGCCAGTGAAATAAAAATTACGATCCTCGCTTTATACGCGTTTCTCTAATATACGTAATAATGTACAAACGCTATCGCGAGACCGAACACGACTTATTTTTTCAGGGCAAACAATTTTGCGGTGTTCAATATCTGATACTGCTAACTTACCCGCGTCACGTAAGCAATACATACAAATAATATCGACAAAAGTTTGTCTGTAAATACGATATAAACTTTATTTATGAGATATTTATTATGCTTTTTGTTGTTTGACTGTTTGCAATGGAATTCAATGACAATGCCACGGCACATAATATTTTTTGGAGTGAATCCATTCTCGATCACTCATGAATGCAGTCTGTTCTTGATCATTCATGAATGCAGTCTGATATAGTTCGATAACTATGTGTTCACTCAATAGCTATTCCAATTGTTTTTAGAATGAAAATAGGAATCAGAAAAATATAACCACTGCATATTTTTGCGTTGCCGCTTTGTACTTAATTTTGTTTGTTTTGCTTTTAAAAAAAATAAAGTCAAAGTGTCATACCTATTCTTTTTTTTTTTTGTATAGTTTGCATCTTTGACTTAGCTTTTTCTTAATATTCATGTAATTTTTTATTTCATCGTGCTTTTGTGTGTTGTGAGTGCTATTTCATTTTTGGACATCAACTAAACGATTTATTTATGTATCTTATAAGCTTTATACGTGAGACTCCTCATTAAAAGCAAGTGAAGAGACGTTTATTAAAAGTAAAAAGACCACTTTTAGGTCAAGGGCTGGTTATTTTAATTGATGAAATGATGGTAATTTCCTATTAATTTTGGACTCATTTACCTAAGTCAAGTTTAGGTATTGAAAAGGGGATCTCTGTGGGCCACTGTCTACTTATCTCGGTAATTAGTAATTATATAATAATTTCCCACGAGATTCTTCGCTAGTAATACGAATAATTCTCTTCTCATGTATGTCGTAGTCGATTATGTCAATTGAATGGGCAATAGTGCCCTTCTGTGTGTTAGTAACTACGTACTGCTATCGCCAATCTGTTTGCCAAGTGGTTGTTCATTGTAACGATCTATTAGCTGTCTATGTTCATTATTATGATGATAATCAATAGGTAAAGTCTGGCAGATAAACTGCAAACCAAATTGACTAGTAACTTAAATTGACCGCATATTTAAATACAATTTTCATTATTTTACAGTTGTACGAAATGGCTATAACCTCGATAAATTGACGTAGGGTGTTAGTTTGATTACAAATTTATTTACCTGATTGTACTAGTAGGTACCTAGTAAAAAGTATATTGAAAAAGCTTGACTGATTTATTGAGTCAATTTTATAGTCAAGGTTTGTCAAAACGAATGAGTATTTGTTGTTTATTGCTACATAATGGATTGTTCACGCCTAGTTTAGCTAAGTATGTCTGACTGATCAAAAACTTGAACAAATCTTGCAGACATTTAAACACATTTGCTAATTATTTAAATAATTTGGGTATACAACGTCCAAAACTACTTTTAATAAACGGCTTAAAATAAGAAACTGATAAAAATGAAAATAAAGTACCCCGGAATAACGTTAATAACACTGCCAGTGAAACGTACGTACATCGATTGCATAGAAAGTATAGTATCATACTCGTAGTATGCACGTTTACCTTGCCGAGCGCGGGTCATTTATAAGCGCGGTTCATATCGCGTGATTTGGTTTGCTAACCAGAGTGAGACATGAGCGAGTGTCAGCCCGCGCTAAATGTATGGTACTCTCCTTAGGCTGCCTTTCCACCGCAGATGTGCGAGATAGGGAGCTAAGCTTCGAAACTAATATGTGTCTACTATCTCTAGAGCTAATTGGTGTAGTGAAGCGGGTTAGATGTGCTATGATGATGCACTTTGCACATGTGTAAATAATTTTGTTTCATCACTTCTTCCTTTTCACACAGAGATGTGCCAAGCGGCGTAGCGATGGTTGTGTACGCTACGATATTAAGCAATAGGACTGTTTAATTTTCATAGCGCAGCTTGTCTTAGCTCTGGTGGAAGCTAAAGGCGGAGACTTGTTTGTAATGTATCGAGTATTTATAACGCGTTACAGTAGTCCGTGCAGCGAGCATTGCGAGCGCATGTTTACAATCACGTCAGTGCAGGTCTTACAGTATAGTAAGAAATGTGCAGGTTGAAGCGTTGTTGGAAGCACAACGTATCTCGTTTTACTCTCTCTTCCAAAAAAAAATATACTATTCCAAAGTAACCTGTACCTCCGCCATTCTGAATAATGGAATCAAGTGCTTGAAGCAAGCGTTCGCTATGTTTAGTGTATCGTCGTTTTGTAATAAGAATGAAGCATGCTTGGGCCACGTGGTCCAAGTGAGCGTTCGCCGTGTCTTGCGTATCGCCATTTTGTTACCAAGCTTACCTTGAATGGTACATTACAAACAAACGATTCAAATCAGTCCCCGCCTTTAGGGCTCACCAAAGGTAAGACAAACTGCACTATGAAATTTAAGCGATCCCATTGCTTAATATCGTACACAATCTTCGCTACGCAGCTTGGAATGTCTCTGGTGAAAAAGGATGGCTTAACGTCGTCAAGCTATGTTTCGCTTGGTGTAATTAGCGAGTCACTACGTGACAAGATATTACCTGTGTGAGCGAGATAGAGATGAAAGACCGAGCTTTGACGTGCGTGAAAGTAAGTTTCACGTGAACCCTACTATGTTTTAAACAAATCGTTGCCATGGTAACGCAGCACTTTTGGATTATTTGCATGAGGAGCGCCTCATAGCGCAGCAGAGTATAGCTTGATGTTGATTATTCAGTCTTATACTTGGCGGCGATAAGGCCAATTTATATGAGTAAGAGTACGTAGACTACATTAAAACCGATAGTGAACCCCGGGTCCCACATTCCCGCCGTTTATTTCTGATTGTGTTCTTGTGGTAGGTAAATTAGGATATCGATTTCATAACCTCAGACATTTACGTGTTTTATTGAAGTCTAAGCTTATTTTAATCGTATTGGAAGATTCACCACAACAAACAGACCCCTAGTTATTGAGTTTCTAAGCAAGAAAATGGCTAGGTACATTGTTGAGAACAACCATTATTTCCAAGGAACTAACATACATGTGTCCGAGTTTCTAAACGAAAATGCAAGGAAAGAAAGAAAATTAATGCGTGAGGAAATGCTAAGAGCAAGAAAAAATGGACACTATGCAATAATACGAAATAATAACTTATTTATAGATGGAAAACGGATATCAACTAGAGAAGAGGCTACCAGAGTCACGACACACCGCAAAAGCGACAAACCTAACGAACAAATAAACAACGACGATAAAACCAACACTACACATCATTACAAACCAAATGACAAAGAATATACGAACCATAATACTTTTCGAAGCCACGGAACAACAATTTAAAATTTTATATCAAAACATACAAAGCATTTGTAACAAACAACATTTACTTGAAGCCTTCATCCATGAAGAACCCATGTATAACGCTATATGCCTATGTGAGACTTGGCTACCACCAGAAAAATTGAGTAACTTACAGTTTAGCGGTTACAAAATTGCGGCATCGTATTGTCGCCGTACTCGAGGAGGTGGCGGCGTCTGTATCTTGTTACAAAACCATCTTGAGCACAAAGAAGTCTGTGATATCAGTAATATGTCTGTTGAGTATTGTATTGAATTATGTGCAATAGAATTACCTAATGAGAATGTTATTATAGTTACAATTTATTGGAATAGAAGAGAGGAGGAAGTATTTACTCGCCAATTAAAAGAAATGATGTATTATATCAATAATAAATATCGAAGATATAACGTGATATTAGGGGGAGATTTAAATATAAATATTTTAGACAGCTGTTTAAAAACTAACCTGTTCTTAGATTTAATGTTGGAATATAAATTCACACAACACATCAAAGTCCCCACACGAATCTCACAAACTACCTCAACATGCATAGATTTAATTTTTACAAATTTTCCTACTAGACATACCTATATCACCGTAGAAGAATTGGGTTTCTCAGACCACTGTGCAACCATCTTTCACATGAAATTAGTTAGCGATAGCAAAAAAGAAACAAACTGGTTCGCGAAAAAAAGATTATATAATACCCAAAATGTAGAAAAATTTAAATCTGAATTAAAAAATCAAAATTGGAATGAAATAATCAAATCAAATAAAAATTTAGATGAAAACTACATTGCGTTTAATAATATATTAAATAAAATTTTAAATGTTTGCATCCCGCTGCAGCAAATAAAAATAAAAACGATCTATAAGAAGTACTGGCTAACAAAGGGTATAAAATTGTCTTGCAAAAACAAGAGACTACTTAAAATACTTACCAATAAAACAAACAATCCCATATTATCTAAACATTATAAAAAATACGAAAAAACCCTAAAACAATCTGTAACGACAGCAAAAAAACTACAATATATAAATAAAATAAAAAAGTCAACAAATAAAGTAAAAACTATGTGGAATATAATAAACGAGAGAACAAATAAATCAATAAAAAACGAAAAAATTAATTTAAAATTGCTTGAAAATAATAACTTGATAACTGAACCTAAGCAAATAGCAAATATTTTTAACGACTTCTTTGCTTCTATTGGGGAAAAACCCTCACCAGCAAAAGGAGCCCCTGTGATGTACCCGACAGAAAACACCATGTTTCTCAGCCCTGTCGATCCCTATGAAGTAAATAAAATAATAAAACAATTAAAAAATAAAAAGAGCTATGGAATAGACGAACTACCCCCATTTCTACTTAAGCAATGTGCAGACGAACTAACCCTACCGTTCTATAAATTAATTAACCAATCGTTTGAAGAAGGAACCTTTCCCAATCTACTTAAAAATGCACTGATAAAACCCATACATAAGAAAAACTCTAAAACCGACCCTAATAACTATCGCTCAATCGCCCTGCTACCAACTGCGTCTAAAATCTTTGAAAAGGCTATGTGTGACCGCGTATACTCTTTTTGTGAAAAATATAGAATACTTGACGACTGCCAAAACGGTTTTCGTAAAAACAGGTCTACAACGTTAGCAGTCTACAAATACGTACAAGAGGCTCTAACTATTATTAACAATAAAAACTATGCCATAGGTATGCTACTCGATATGACCAAAGCCTATGATAAGGTTCAGTTTCAAATACTACTAGACAAGTTACATGGGATAGGGATACGAGGAAAAGCTCATAAATGGTTTGCATCATACCTAAAGGATAGGGTACAACTAGTGGAAATTGAATATTTTAATAAAAACACCCATGAAATAATAAAAATTAGATCCGACAGTAAATCAGTTAACGCGTCAATTCCCCAAGGGAGTGTGGTGGGCTGCCTTTTATTCCTTATCTATGTAAATGACCTTCCTAAAATTATAAACGGACCATGTGTTCTATTTGCGGACGATATCTCTCTGCTCACCTCATGCCAGAAAGATGACAATATAAACGCCAAATTAAACTCCCTTCTAACTACAGCTGTAAACTGGATGGATAACCATAATTTAGAAATTAATTTCACCAAAACAAAATTAATTACTTTTCATCCGCATCAAAAATCTCCATTAAAACTAAATTTCATTTTTAATAATACAAAACTGGAACAAGTAAACGAATTCACTCTCCTCGGTTTGTCTATAGATACCCACATAAATTGGAAATCCCATATACAGAAAATAAGAGCAAAGCTATCAACTTTTTCGTATGCCCTACGCGAAATCAAAAAAACTACCAACCAGCAAACTGCACTTGTTACTTACTACGCATATGCCCAGGCATGGCTCAGCTATGGGGTGATGCTGTGGGGTAACAGTACCGATTCACAAACCATATTTATTTTACAAAAGAAATTAATTAGAATAATAACCAACATAGGACAAACAGATAGTTGCCAACCGCACTTCCGAAAACACAAAATACTCACACTTCCCTGCTTGTACATCTTGGAATTATGTAAATTTGTCAGAAAACACCCAGAGTTCTACACCACTTGCGAAGAAACACAAACAAAATACACCTTTCGTCATAACAAAAACAAAATAAACATACCTCAATCCCGACTCAAAATGCACTCAACCGGACCTTTAGTTATGTCCATTAAAATGTACAACAATTTGCCAAATGACATCAGAGAAGTTAAGAAAACAAATGTATTTATTAATAAATTGAAACAATTTTTAGAATCCAAGACATACTACTCAGTAAAAGAGTTTTTAGATGACAAATCGATTGGAAAATAAAATTATTCTCTCTATAATTTACCAAACATTATAAAATATATACAATACGGAATATAGAAAATCAAATACATATAAATGTGAAAATAGGATTACATAAATAACAACTTAAACTAATAATAATGTAAATAATAACAAATAATAATAATTAATTACCTAGTATTCATACGCAATACCTAAAATTAAAATTACAAAAATATACTATACCTATATACTCACACCTCATCATATATACATAACTACTTATATACCTGTACGTAATTATACATACACATAGATAAGAACTATACACCCAATTTTACATTTAATAATTTAAAATAATAATGAATTGAATTGCTTGAATTTGCACGTAGCCCTCTTCCTCTCTCCTAATTTTGCTGTGCCCGACAGGGTCCATATTGTTCCCACTGTTAATTCCATCTTTTAATTACATATGGAATGCAATAA
This sequence comes from Antitype chi, assembly GCA_947359405.1. Lineage (NCBI taxonomy): Eukaryota > Metazoa > Arthropoda > Insecta > Lepidoptera > Noctuidae > Antitype > Antitype chi. Next base: position 12,031,513 of record OX375816.1, read on the forward strand.
AGAATTGAGTATTGAGTATTGAGTATTGAGTAATGGCTTCCAAGCTTTACCTACTTCTATTTGATACCGACATTCCAAACCTTTTGATGGTTTTTCGGAATTTTCATTTTGTTTGTTCGTTTTTTTGCCTTTCTTAGATAATGTATTTGAGTACATAATACGATAACTGTACCTACGAAAAAGCCTGAATGGGCATATTTATTTGGAAGAAATTGTACATTTCTAATACCACACCACTAATAATGTAGGAAATATTTTTAACGACTATTGACGAACTTGCTATTACTAAAATATTTCTATGTGTTACGATGTACCAGCGTATATCGTAACGTCTAACTGATTTAAAGAATCTGATAACTTCGGCTACGGAATTCTCTTCCATTCAAATTCCGGTTTGAGCTGCATGCTTATTAACAAGTCCCATTCAGATATAAGTTCGACAGCCATAGTTGTACAGTTCAAAACTTTCTACGTGATCAGTATTCTATCAGATCGAACTGAATTCGCCAAAATGGACAACTGTGGGGGCAATTATCATAAATAATGTGTCAGTTCTAAATTAATAAACGTTTGGTCAATAACTCAGACTAAATTTAACGCAATGCGGCGGAAATTACCGTAGCAATTACACTGTAATCAACTTGTATCGTTTGCAGCCTATTTTAATTTGTGCTAAATAATTTTAAATGTTAATTGAATTATTATTCGTTTGCCCATAAAACATGTTTTTATTAGGACGGAAATATCTAATAAAAGTTCTGGTACTTATTGTCATTTCTGGGTTTGAGCCATAAGTAATATGCGCGAGCCCAGTGTGACGTCACCAGAATGAAACTGATTTCAGTCCATGTTTTTCGCAGTTGGTGTTACGCTTCTTACCAATCTTTTTCTTCTTGCCATCTGAATTAAAAGCCACGACTTAGCCCACGTTTCCAAGGAAGTAATAAAATCCTGGTGAGATTTTTTCGGGCTCTGGATCTGCAGCGCACTGCTAACCGCCGAGAGTTGAAAATAGAATAATGTATTTTTTAGACGCACTCTGTTGAATTTTCAATGCTAAGTTCAACACAGAGAGTTGAAAATACATTGCGATTTTATTACGGCCGTGGGAACGTGGGCTAAGTCATATTTTTTAACAAACAATTAAAGAAAAGCGATATATAAAACTGCACTGTGTTGCTTTTAGCCGATCAACTAAAAGCAATTTGGAATGTCTAAATTGACTATTTATAGTAAATTGGAAACTGACACGGACTGATGGAAAAGGTTTCGTAAATGATAGTGATTTCAACTTTAGTTTCATTCATTAATATATCGGGTATAGAAAAAAATTACATACGTACACACACACACACACACACACACACACACACACACACAACACACACGTAATTGTTTTTTTTGTGTGTAGTGTATGTCTTTTGTGTGTACTAAATAAAGGTTTTATCCATCTACCTATCTATCTATCTAGAATCAAATTATTGATCACTACCTGAAACACTGAGAGAGAGGCCTGTGTCCCAGCTGTGGGAACATTATAGGCTGATTATGCTTATGCTAAGCTATCTAAGATAACTGGAGTTTTATAGAACGAAGATTTCTACACGCCAGAAAAAAGTTAAACTTTTAAAAAGGTGCCTAGAGACAAATCCGATTATGTTATTTGCTGATCTTCTCTTCGCTTACTATATAAAACAGGACTGTCTGTCAATCGATTATGGAATTACCTCCTATGCAAATAGAGGTTTTTTTTTAGTGTGGGTAATCATTAAACAACTTCTCCCGCTCTGGGTGGAGCAGGAGTGGAGTCAGACTTTTACTGCGTAAAACTATATTATACATAATATAGTTCTATATAATAAAGAAATCTCAATGTTTTGACAGGTAACCACATCAGTACATTGCACCCATGCAAAGCATGGGCGGTTCACTAATATAGGTTCTACCTAATATATAAACCAGTAACCATAAACGGTTCCACCCTCAGGTAAGTTATTCTCCTTAAATCACAGCGTGTCTGCCATGACAGTCCCACAGCGCTTTGGATAAGCATTGCGATGCTAAGTCGCTCGTATACCAAACTACTTTGTCAACTCACAGTACCACTTAATGGCACATACAGTGCGGGACAACGATGGAGTGCGGGAGAAAATTGGTCAATAGTTACTTTATAGCTGTACTGTACCTTTACAACGGTGATATATTACATCGAAAAGCTTGAAAGTAAAGTAAACGCATGGGTTTAATAGATTTGTCTGTTGTAGTCTTTTTAACCGACTTCAAAAAGAACGAGGTTGTCAATTCGACATGTTCATGTTTTTTTTTAATGTATGTTTGGGCATAACTCCGTCATATATAGATAGATTTGCCAAATTTTTTTTTGTTCGAAAGGGTTTATTCCGAAATGGTCCCATATACTCGTAAGTTTCATATAGATCTGATGATGCGTTTCGAAGACAGACAACGGAGCTCTTCAAAAGATGACAGAAAACAAACCGCGATTGCTGCTATCGCATAATTAAGGATGGTTTTAACCCCAAGGATGATGAAATTACGAATTGTGTGGGGTAGATAGGTTCTTTAACTAGATAATGAAAAATAAAAAACTTAAAAAAATCAACTACCGATTTCCAAAAAAACACTACAAAGTTAAAAAAAACTTTTTCCAAAAAAATACAACCGACTTCCAAAAAAACACTACAAAGTGAAAAATAACTTTAATTTCGGAAGTCGGTGTCTTTGGAGCTGTATTTGAAAATTTTGTCACCGCCTTCCGAAATTAAAGTTATTTTTCACTTTGTAGTGTTTTTTTGGAAGTCGGTTGTTTTTTTTTTGGAAAAAGTTTTTATTTTTCACTTTTTAGTGGTTCACATGTGCTTACCCCTTCACAGCGTACCGGCGTGATGTTATGTTATGAACTGGTCTAAGCAATAGACAGACATGAGATTTCAGCAATCCCAGTCCATTTGCTATCATTTATTGAGGAGTTCCGTTGCCTATCTCCGAAGTTCTTCATCAGATCTTCACCAAATTGAAATGGGACCACTACGAGAAAGTACTCTTCCAAACAATACCTAAATCGCTTTGTGTGCCTATAAAATTTGAAGAGTTCTCTCTATTTCTCCAGGTTCCCATCATCAGATCCTGACTTGATGATCATGGGACCACCTGGGAAGTATACCCTTTCAAACAAAAAAAACAAAATCCAAATCGGTCCAGCCATCTTCGAGTAATCGGGGAACATACATAAAAAAAAGAAAAAAAAAAAAAAAAGGTTCCGACGAATTGATAACCTCCTCCTTTTTGAAGTCGGTTAAAAATAACTTTAATTTCGGAAGGCGGTGACAAAAAAATTAAACAAATATCTTAAGTCACCGACTTCCGAAATTAAAGTTATTTTTCACTTTGTAGTGTTTTTGGAAGTCAACTGTATTTTTTTTAGTTTTTTAAATGTAACAAAATCAAGGACTTACAGTAAAACCTGACTAAAGCCGTATACAACTATGCACTAGAATGTTTTGTTAGGGTAGGTGGCATACGAGTACGGCTTTCAGATAAGAATATTATTGGCTGTCTAACAAAAGATTAGGTTTACTTTATTAGAATTAGAGGAAAGTTTACAGAAGTATGATATATTATATGTGATAGCAGGAGGTAGGTAAAAACAATTCCAATTTTATAAAAAAACACGTCAACGAGCTATTCGTCTATTGCTACACCGTAGCAATAGAGCTACGGCGTAGCGCTATTGCTACGAGTGTCTGTAAGTTCGTAAACGGTAAGTGATGAGTTTACTGGTATAATCGTCGATATTGATTAAAATAATGATCTCTCAAGTTTACCATAATTGTAGGGCCCGTTATCAAATAAGCCAAATTATCTTCAATTTATTCACTGAAGCATCATTATAAAGCAATTTGAATAAGGTTTATTGTATATCTTAACTAATATTATCCATCTATTTCTATGTATTTTAGTGTGTGTGTTTTTATATAATAAAATAAATAAATTATAAAGAGAAAAGATTTTTTTTATATATTTGTTTGTTACGCTGTCACGCTAAAACGGCTGAACAGATTTGAATGAAATTTGGCACAAGGGTACACCATGATCTAGATTAGGACAAACGATACTTTTTATTCTGATATTCTCACATGATCGAGACTTAAGCGAGTGAAATAGCAGGGCGCAGCTAGTTTAGTATAAAACAGTTTCCCGTGAAAATGTAATCCCGGTATCGGAGTGAGTGGTCTGTCCAAGTACCTACTACAAGTACATTGGTATTTCAATTCCAACGTAAACACTCGAAGTACATTTTGTTCCAGTAATATTCTCGTATTGGATGTATCAAATACTTGTTGAATAAAAAACATGAAGTCTTTATTTTATTTATCGTGCAATTCTTGTTGTGATTTTAGTACCCGTAAAAGTCTTTGTTCAACTTTTAGATGTAATACTTTTTTGATCTTTATTTTTGTAACAATTAGCTTATCGTACATGCGATCGTATAATACATAGGGTTATGTTTATATAATAAGTATTACTTAGATGCTTTTGAAAATTGAATGTTTTTCGTTAATTGATTAAAATTATAAAAAAAAAGAAAAAAAGATATGTTATTACCTTCAGGTGTACAAAAAAAAAACACTTATATAATAAACACTATGCAGCGTTACAACTAAGGGAAAGAGTGTTTTCGATGAACTCTGGCACCCAATGTAAGATTTAACTTGTGTTTAGGGTGCCAGCGTCCTCGCCTATAATTGAACATGTATCAGTAGTTGCAAGCCGAGCACAATATATTATTATCAAAATAACTATTTACTAATAAATGCAACTGTGATGTGGAATTATAGGACATCATTACTTTTATTACCTATAGTTATAGAAAGAAAAATACATTTATCAACCGATTTCAAAAAAGGAGGATGTTCTATGTTCGACTGTATATTTATATTTTTTTTTTATGTAGGTATGTTCACCGGTATCTCCTCCATTACTGGGCCGATTCTCAAAATTATTTTTTCATTTGAAAGTATACTCCTGAAGTAGTCCTATTGGCACCAAGTTATGATCTGATGATGGAATCCCAGGGAAATCGAGGACAACCCTCAAATGTTATAGCTATTAACAATGTTTTTCATAAATTTTCTAAAGCTATTGAGACATTTGCGTATGGTTATCAACATCTCATGACGCTGAGCTGATGAAGGAAGGTACAACTCTTTAACGGTTAGGAGTGGAAGGATGTTCGGGCATAACTCCGTCATATTTAGACGGATTTGTACAATTATTTTTTGTTCGAAAGGGGTTTATTCCGAAATGGTCCCATTTAAATTTCATATAGATCTGATGATGCGTTTCGGACACAGACAACGGAACTCTTCAAAAAATGACAGCAAACAAACCGCGATTGCTGCTATCGCATAAAATATATGGATTGGTTTGACCCAAGGAAGATGAAACATCGAATTGTGTGGGGTAGGTACCATAACTAAATAGTTTAAAAAAAAACAACCGACTTCCAAAAAAACATTACAAAGTGAAAGATAACTTTAATTTCGGAAGTCGGTGACTTTGGATATGTATTTTAATTTTTTGTCACCGCCTTCCGAAATTAAAGTTATATTTCCCATTTTAGTGTTTTTTTGGAAGTCGGTTGTTTTTTTTTTTGGAAAAAAAGATGACATAACATAAAAAAGAACATGATAACAACACAGATATTTAAACATAGGCCTATAGAACATAAATAGTCGGCAGCTGCACGCCTTGACTGTGACAAGAAGGCTTCCACTCAGCATGATGCTGTGCTATGGGACCCACAGCACAGCGCTGATAGGTAGCAGGGAGGGGCCTGTGGGAAGTAATAACAGCCGCACGGGTCGATCGGTTAGTTGGTCCATGGATGGGTGACTATCTTTACATACCGAGACCCATCTGTTCCTCGGGAAGCACGTTAAGCTGTTGGTCCCAGATATCATTCATGGATCTTTGAGAGTCGTCAGATTTGCCACCTGGCATCTCCAGCGTGCACCCATTGTGGTCATAGTGAGCTGAGCCAGGAGAGAACTGTACCAATCTCCAGGGAAGTTACCATAGTTACTGTACCATAGACTTACCTACGTCAGTCCCGTGTTCTTTCCTTTATTAATATACTTGTTTATGTTGGCAATTTATGCGGTTCATTATTTTGAGGACCCCGCCGAAGCCGGCCCAGAAAGAGGCGACTAGACGACCTAGACGCATACTGCAAAGGCTGGATCGAGGTGGAAAAATAAAGGATGCCTAGATGCCTTTGCTTAGCTGTGAGAAAGTGTAGGCAAACTTTAAAAAAAAATTGTGTCCATCATATCTATACATCTGTATATATAAAAATAGCGCTTGCACTTTCCATTCGTGTCGTATCCGTTTCCTAGACTAAGTGTAATTCCGTAATAAGCGCAGTTAGTACTTAGCCGTTTTAAGTGAGCCGTGAATAAGCAAGTTGTGAGCGAGAGAACTCTTCGCGCCCTCTTACGTTTCACTTAGGCGATATGGTTATTAAATGTGAGCCAATTGAAAATTAAACTTATATTATATGAGAATATGGTGTAAATTAACATTTCAACAGTAGGTAAGTGTAGTAATTTTCACCAATGACAACCCCATTTGTATGTCCACGTAAATATTTTCCATTACAAGGTTCATTGGAAGACATCGTACAAAGCGATAAGTCTGCCCATTGTATTTTTTTGTGTTTTTTTTTTATGATTTTCTGGTGTACAATAAAACATATATAATTAAATAAGCTGGTAGTAATAATTATTTGTTCTTTCAATTTCCTTCTATCGGCTTCTCTGATGGTCTTTAATACAATCTTGACTTTAACTAAGTACCAACAGCCAATACAAAAATCATAGCGTAGGAAACTGAGAGGTATGAATGACGAGAAGTCTATAGCTGCTTAAAAATGTAGTTATATTCAAGACGTAGGGTCGGTTGTTGTGTGAAAGTAGATAATGATAAACCATTACCTTCTTACCATTCGTTTTAATAAAAAGAAATGCACTGTATCAACTGGATTTGTAGCCAGTTGATGGCCCCTATTACATGGGAATAAGACATAACATGGCAAAATGTGGGAGTACCATTAGTGCATCTCAGCCTTCGGAAAATACAGGCGTGATGTTATTCATGTCTTAACAGTACAAAAACATATTTGCCCAAAACTATTTACTCCAACACGTAAAATATATTTTCAAAGGTACTTTCCAAAATAATATTTCTTTTATTTATGACATAAATGACAATGTTCACAGCTTAGAAAAATATATCGTCCCACTAAACGTTGTGTACGATAACCGCTTGGCAAAAATATTAAGACAGTGTGATAAATAACGAAATTTTCAGGTCTAATAAACTGTCAGAAGAAAGTTAGCCGACGAAGCAATATGGCACGGTGTTGGTAGACCGAGGCCTACGGAGTAAAATAATTTCAGCATCAGATATTTCGATATACCGACATATAAGTACTGCGTGGTATTTGGGTTTTCATAGGTTTTCAGAACCAATTTCGGGAGCTCTTCGGCTATGTTACTCTATTTCTTATGTTGTCAGATGTGAAATTGAAACTCAATTTAAACACCATTAATTCATAGTATTTGCGGGAATGCTGTTGAATGGCATTAAGGGCGAGGCGGCGCACGTGAGGGAGAGGCAGTATATGCGCCCTCACGGCCGTAGTCGCCGCGGGAGAAGCCCTGGGCGTCGGGAATCCCAGGCTGATTCCCGGCCACCGTAGGCGCGGGCTTGCGGACGGCGAGTAATGGGTAGCTCGCTGTCCGGTAAGGACCAAGCCCGGGTCGACGGCGCGTTGTGTTCCACGCGCGCCTCAAAGAGATGTCAGCACCAAAGGGTGGGGTCCGCAAGGGCCGATGCCTGCCAGGGGTGCGGGTTGTTCGAAAGAGATACCGTCGCCCCTGGCACACAGGCAACTGAGGGAACACGGGTGGCTTTTAGTCAGTAAAAGTCTGACACGCCCTCCTGCTCCACCCAGAGCGGGAGAAGTTATTTGATGATTTCCCATCCTCAAAAAAAAAAAAAATGGCATTAAGGGCGCTTTCAGATTTTTTCTTGATTTTGAGCGTTTGACTCGATTTGATGAGTGATCATGGTTTAGATACAGGCAAAAAATAAAAATAAAAATATGTCCGGGAAAATTTCATTATTTGTCTAGGGAGCGCTCTAAACAATTTTTTTAATTTGTTTACATAAGTTAGTAAAAACCTTGTCTCGGCAAAGGATGTTTCGTAAAATGTTACTTGCGGGCATCTTTTGATGCTCTGTTACATGGAACATATAATAGTTTAGTAATTTATAAAAATGTCTGGGATAGGACTGTAGCTTGTTATTTGGAATGCTCAAATATTTTTTTTATGTTTCATACAATAATACACCAAAATTAATTCCGTAAAACAGATAATTAATGATATTTTTTCATATTTTTTATCTATGTATGTTTAATCGACATTCAAACAAAAAGTATTTAATAACTAAGGTTACTAAGTGAACTTGCTTGAAAAAAAGAAACAGTCTATTTAAAAGTAAAATAATATTTTTAAACAATTTTTGAATGCAACGCTATGAATCAGTAATAAACCTCGGGACGCGCGGGCTTTAGCTATAAGTCCGCGCCGGTTTGTTCCTGGGCGTCCGAATCATAATGGTTAGCATATCTAAGTAGCACACTTCACTATACACGCACGCACGATCAGCTACCACGCGACGTTAAATTTACCTAAAACTAAATACTTCAATTTGTAATAGCCCTCTTAATTACACAGTTCCTTCATGACTTTCAGATTCCTTGAATAAAATTTAAATCGTATACCCATTGGGGGAAGGCAGAAAATGCAGAACGTCAATTGCTATGATTCTTACAAACTCCTTTTGCCTTGTTTACCTTCATACATCGTTATAAGAAGGCCAATTCTCTTAATTAATAACGTTCAAAACCTAGTCGCAGTGTCATCTCAGCGACAACAAAATGTCAAAAACTTGTCAAAAATGAATGGAAACTCGAGGTATTTTTGACAGATTGAGACTGAGATCAGACTGTGAACGTTTCTAAAATTACGAGAATTGCCCCTCAGGTCATACACGCACGCCGGTTGTGAGTACTACTACGTAACTGACCTTTCTTATGAACATCACCATTATGGTCACTATACAGAGTGTAAGGGAAACGCTTCTGAAAACGAAGACAGGTGATAGAGCTCGTGATTCTCGATACAGTACCTACCATCAAAAAATCTAGTTAAAAAAATATATTTTTACCTATTATTATTTTTTACAATTTTTGTACACTATGCTGTGAGAACAGATAAATGAACCATTATTTGAGATTAGACACATTAAAAAAACAACCCAAGTCCAGGCGGCGACTTTAGCTTTAGGCATCCTTTGTAAAGCGCCGCCAAAATAAAATAAGTAGAAACATTACAGATAAGATAAGATAAGATAAGATAAGACATTTATTTGTAGAAACATGAGTATACATACAAGGCATGTAGGTTGTTCATAAAAACAAAAAGATCCGTCATGTTCGGCCTTTGTGGCATACAAATACATAATAGGTAAGATATTTAAGGTATTTAAACAAAGCTAAAAACATAATTAAATTAGCACACAAACTAAAAATTAAATTTAAACAATAAATTGTAGATTTTAATTAAATTGTCCTATCATCTAATTATAAATTGTCAAAATAATAAAATGCAAGTAAATAATCGTTAAATTCGTCGTATTACACTTTGTCATTTAAAAATTCTAAAATACTGTAGTATGCTTTCCCAATTAGATATAATTTTAGCCGCTTTTTTAGTATGTGTGTGCTTAGTTCCCTCCATTCTTTAGGAAGTTTATTGAATAATAAAGGCGCCATGCAAAATACACTTTTCCCCATTAATGCTGATTTGGAACCATGTGAGCAAAGCATAGTGTTATCGCGTCTGGCGCGACTGACTTTGTCTGCCATGCGTGGAAATAATTGCCGATTACATTTTACAAACATGACAACTTCGAATATATACAAAGATGGTAACGTCAGTATGTTATAATTAATGAAATAAGGTTTGCAACTGTCAGTCGAACCTAATTTAAACATCGTCCTAATACACCGTTTTTGGGCTTTGAAAGGTATATCCTTGTCTGTCGAATTGCCCCAAAGGATAATTCCATACCTTAGGTGCGATGAAACTAGGCCGTGGTAAGCTGTTAGCAATGCGTCAGTATTAAGCACAGGAACTAATTTGTGTAGGGCATAAGAAGAGTTACTAATTTTTTTACTTAAAATTTCAACGTGTTCTTTCCAATTTACAGAAGCGTCAAACGTTTAAAACTGATGCAAAATAACCAATTTAAGGCGAAAGGTTATTGGTATCCGTTTGCATTTAGGTTGTATGTATATAAATAAAAAAAATAAAAATAAAATAAAATCTTTTTATTTCAGGCATATTTGACCCATACATATTGTTAGTAGAACGACTTAAAACTATGGTAGTATTTAAAATTTTGCTATTAATTTAAGTATTTGCCGCCCTCTGGGGCCCCGGGCACGCGCACTTGTGCTTGAACCCAGTGCCCCAGAAGGGGGCTGTCCAGCTTGTGGCTGAGCACGTTCAGGATGGCGTTGGCGCTCCCACGCGTGCGGAACATCAGCGACGCGATACGGCGCCGCAGCACAGTGTGAAAGCCGTCTGTGTGCGCGTGCGCAAACATCGCAGACGCACTACAGTAGCGTGGGAGCCCCACCAGCACCCTGAACGCGTTATTATATTGTATTCGGAGAGCGTTGATGGCCCGCTGCGTGTAGTCGACCCACAGATTGCAGGTGTAAAGAGTTTGGCAGAATGCTTTAAAAAGTGTAACCTTTACCTCTAAACTACACCTTGCAAATCTGCGTGCCAACATGTTACAGCGGACCGCCATCGCTCTCCTCTCCCTTTCGATGCCCCCATCGTCTTTTAAATCCTCGGTAACCACATGGCCGAGGTATTTAAACTCTCTCACTCTTCGAAGAGCGACAGCGTTAAGCAGCACAGGTGCCACATCCCCCAGTTTACGACCCCTGGCTTGAAATACCATGAGCTCGCTTTTCTGTACATTGTACAGGAGACCATGTACCCTCGCATACTCCTCACACACGCCTATCAGCTTTCTGAGCGCGGCTATTGATGGGCTGAGCAACACCATGTCGTCTGCATAACTAATACTGTTGATACAGTGACCGTCGATCGAGCATCCCACTCCGACGTCGCTCAGCCCAACAATCAGCCCGTTCACGTATAAGTTGAAGAGAGAAGGAGATGTTAACCCCCCCTGTCTCACTCCACACTCCAACCTGTACTCGTCAGAAAGTTCGCCAAGCCATTTGACCTGGTTAGTTTGGTGGTCATACCAATATTTGAAAATATTAATTAACTCACCCGGCACACCTGTATCCTTGAGTTTACGCCAGAGAGTATCATACCTAACCAGGTCAAATGCCCTGGAGAGATCAAGAAAGGCTGCATACACAGGCGTGTTCCTATCTGTGTAATACCTGACGGTCTGCTTGAGAGACATAACCGCACATTCTGTCGAAAGTCCTGGCCTGAAACCGAACTGTGCATCGTTTAAATTTAGGTGTTCTTTAAGCCGTCTCTCAAGCAGGCCATCGTATATATAACCTACGTTCTGGCTTCGGAAGCGTTTCCTTACACCCTGTATATAACACAGAAATCAATCATTTAACGTCAGCCATATCTTAAATTTTTGTGCCTTTAAGTCAAAGTGAACGTCATCATCCAAATGTATGAATGTGAACGAACCGAAAGGAGTATGTAAGGATCGTAACAGGTGTTGTTCTGTAGGATTACTAGTATATGCATGTTTATATTTTGTAAATCAAAGTGAAGCAATTTGGTTGAACCGTGATTATCATTATCATTCCCTTGTCCTAATTTATTTGGGGTCGGCGCAACATATATTTATCTTCCGTACCTACTTCTCTATTAGTCGTCTTCTCAGTAGTTACACCCTTTCTAACCATATCATCATTCAGACAGTCCATCCATCGTTTCTTTAGTCGCCCCCAACTCTTATAGCAATCAACATTCATACGACTCAAAATTCCCCGCACTACATTTTCCAAATTTTTCCATACCATGACAACCGATTTCCACATAACTTTGGTTGAAGCGTTATATTGTCTTAAAATACAACGAACTGGTTAAATTTTATAAAACGAGCTATGCTGTATCAATGTACCCTTGTTTTAGTTCCACAACTTAAGCTCGCTCGGGAGGTCAGACGACAATCGCTCAGCTATAAGGATATAACCAGAAACTCATTATATCATGGCTTAAGGGACTAGTTGTACGCTTGTAAATGCTCATTAGTCCGACGGTCCCACGCTAAGAAGACCTGGCATCGAGCCAGTATGCCAACACAATAAGAACTTACTTGTGTACATAATGGAATATAATAAGACCGTAAATTGGCCTCGGCTATCTAAATCCTACTATCCCTACTTAATATAATACAAGCGACAGTAACTCAGTCTGTCTGTCTGTTACACTTTCATGCCTAAACCACTGAACCGATCGTCATGAAATTTGGCAGAGATATAACCTCGGATATGGAGAAGGACATAGGTTTCTTATACGCGGGCGGAGCCGCTGGCAAATGCTAGTCCTATCCTACTAATATTATAAATATGAAAGTTTGTGAAGATGTTTGGATGTTTGTTACTCAATCACGCAAATTGGCTTGGCGGATTTCGATGAAATTTGACAAACAGATAGTTTGTAATCTGGATTAACACATAGGGTGCTTTTTATCCTGATAGTACCTACGCTCCCGTGGAATAAATTTCGACCCACGCGGGCGAAGCCGCTAGCATAACCTAGAATAAAATATAATTCTGTATGCAACCACCTTAAATAGACGCCGAAGCGAAAGTTCACGAAGTAGGCAACAAAGTCAGAAGTTACGAGTACTTAATGCACTTTTGAATATAAACACGGAGAAGTAACATTGTACTAAAGTTAGTACAATGCAGCCGTCCAACAGTTGGAGTTGTGCTGCTATTTAACACTGGCACGTTTCGCTTATCAAGAAGTAATGTTTATAGAACAAATTAAGTGGATAGCAAGTTTCGATGGAATCAGGTAGGTATACAATATAATACTCGTACACGGGTATATAATGCTAGTCGATTCGTTACTAGACATGTTTACGGCATATTATTTTGCAATTGAATACATTTTATTTGATCTAATATGGCCAAATTATTAGGTGAGTATTTTGGTTGTACGTTGTTTTATAGCCAATCGTTTTATAGAATTTCGTTTCACATAAAAAAAAAGCTCAAAATATATTTTCGTTTCATAGAATAATCGGTTGATTTTTGTTTCACATAGAGTTTAATGTTAGAATAATCATATCATAGAATAATAAATCAAATATTCTTTATCCTTATATTGTTTATTTAATATAAAACCTATTACCAAGAATAACATTTTATCAAGTTACAGTTTCTAAACGTTTCAATTCATACCGTTGATAAAATGCATACCCTTATATATGCAGCATGCAAGCGAGCATGCACCGCAGCTTCGGCTTGCTGGCCGGCTGTGCTGGCCAGCCTAGGCCCCGGCGCCGGCGCGGCGGCGAACGTTGAAACCACCTGCTCCTCAGCTCGCGGGCCACCTCGCCCCTCCGCGCCTAAGCGAATTTAAATTACACTCTAGAGGTAGAGCAGACAAGACTACGTGGAGTCGGTTTTGCAGCGATTCGTTTCTGTCACTAACTTTTGTAACACAACATATTTACTTTTTAAGACAATATTTTTTATAGATTTTTGTTGAAATTAGATACCATGGAAAAATACACCGAACAAACAAAATTCGTTAAAAAATAATTATACTGTTTGTTATGTTTGTTAAACCAAAAAAATTAGATAAGAAAATTCATTGAATTGTATTTCTGTGAAATATGTTTCATTCAAGTAAATAGCCTTTGAAACAATAATATTCTTAATAAAAATACAAGGACCAAATATTATATGAAACATTTTCTGGGAAACGAAATTCTATGAAATTTCTGTCTGCGAAACAAGGGGACACCGAGTATTTTATGTACATTTGCACGATTACTGACAAATGCGTACCCTGACTACATGGACAACTCTGATCTACTCAATCTGTGTGGTTATTTCCTCAAAAGATCATTTCAGACACCAATCTACATAGTCTTCACAAGATCTAACCAAGATTATGTCTGCACTTTAAAAAGAGACTGTGACCTCTGAGTTTGTTTCGGCCTTTTCTCTCAGAGTAGTTAGATAAGAAACGCCGACATCATCTAGTTTTTAAAATATGATTGACGTGTAAAAGTGTTTGTACAAACCTACTCGCATTTGCAAACCATGTGTCACTTTATTTTATTCTTTGCACCTGTTGCATCGTGAAAACTGTAGGCCTCTAGTTTAGTCTCTCCGTTTACTTAACTAGGCACGAATTGCCCACGTAAGTTAATTTACTGGCCTAGTGTACAGAACTACACGTGGTCCCGCCACTTAACTTAATAAAAATATTTATATTATGACTGATTATCTAAATATTATGTAAGTAAGGAATAAAAGCCGCACGAGTCGATCGATCAGGTTAAGCTACACTTGCCGCGGCTGATCCGTGGATAAGCGAGCATCTGTACATACCGAGACCCCTCCGTGCCTCGGTCCTGGCTATCATTCGTGAATCTTTAACAGTCGTTACATCGTCAGAAGCCCGAAAGTCTGACAACCAGTCTTACGGTTTCGTATTTTCCCCCTTACTGGGTTGTGGAGGTCAGATAAGCAATCGCTCTATGAAAAATACTGGTACTCAGCTGCATTTGGTTAGACTGGAAACTGACCCCAACATAGGAAAATGCTGGGCAGATGTTGATGCAGTAAATGGCCATAAAAGTTGATGCTGTAGGTGTAGATGAACAGAAAATTCATACTAGAAATTGTCTCTTTCGCATGTCCTACGCAAAAAGGACGACTTAAATAAATGATAAGTGATAGAAATTAATATTTATGTATATGTAGGTAATAGACATTGAATTAGTACTACTAATTAAATTAAGTTTTACCCACATTAATTATAGGAGCACCATTTATTGGACAGTGTCAAATTAATTGGATGTAGGTATAGCGGAATCGGTGAACAACCTTTATTAAAGCTACTCTCCAATCGGATAGTATTAAAATTATGTTTAATTATGTGGAAATTAATTCTTGAATTAATCCGATTCACTCGCGGACTACCATTTTTTGTTCATGAAAAATGTCATTATTGTTTATTGAAAACTGGAAAATGCTGGTAACTTTTTAACTACTAAATTTTGAACAATTGAATTTTGTAAGGCAGCAACTTCCTACGTATAAAAGGTTATAAACTGTCAACAAACATTATCATATGCAAATTGGGTTGCAGTTACAGGTTAAGTCTGTCTACTTCATCTGCGGGGCGCCAACTGAAAACCAGTGCTGGGTGTCTCAGGTGTCTGACGCCCAGCAAATGCTGAGATGGTAAGCCTTTCGGTATGGGCACGCTCAGCACAATTTTACTGCAATTTTATTGTTATGTTTATCTCTTCTTTCTTTGCTCTTTTTTACACGCTTTATATTAGCTTCACTTGTATGTTTGTTTGTATGTTTGTATGTAACCGACTCCTTTGAGCGCGATTTTGACCCACTTTAAATGGTCAGATTTCATTGAAACTTTGTAAACTTGTCGAGGACCGATGACAATTCAATAATTTAAAAAAAAATTGAGAAAAACAAAGTTTTTGTAGTTAGCAGAACTAAAAAATAGAAAATAAATAATAGTTTAAAAAACTAAAAAACACGCTTTAAAACCCGAACTAAAAAAACGTGTAAAAAGGAGAAAATAATTTAATTCAATTAAAAAGCGTGGGGTGCTTTTTTAGGTATTTTTATAATTAATTAATGTCAAGCACCCCACGCTTTTTAATTGAATTAAATTATTTTCTCCTTTTTACACGCTTTTTTAGTTCGGTTTTTAAAGCGTGTTTTTTAGTTTTTTAAACTATTATTTATTAATTTGTTTGTTGCTGTTGTCTTGTGTCTGTGTCGAATAAATGTTTTCTATTCTATTCTATTCTATCTCATCTACCCCAGCCTTTTCCCAACTATGTTGAGGTCGGCTTCCAGTCTAACCGAATGCAGCTGAATATCACTATTTTACATGGAGCGACTGCTTATCTGACCTCCATCACCCAGTTACTGCGTAACACGATACTCTTTGGTAAGACTGGTTGTTAGACTTTCAGCTTTTGACGAGCCGTAACGACTGTCAAAGATCCAGGAGTGACAGCCGGGTCAATCGCTTAAAGTGCTTTCTGAGGCATGTTAAGCCCTGTCTGTCCCGTAATCGTCCAGTATAAACACATTGAATCAAGTACTGGTAAAATGCCCTCAGTGATCACTACTTATTATACTTATTCATTCCGGGCGTTACATAAGCTGGTCATTTGCCAGTGTCGTAGGAACGGAACATACGCTCTTAAACGTGCTACTATTTTCGTCTGAGATTTAACTCGAGAGGGATTCTATTAGGCACGGTTTCCACTGTTCGTGACTTTAATTTTAAACTGTGGCTTTGTATTTAAATGCAGCGTCGCAAGCAATCTTAAGTGACCGATGACCTTGTGAAAGCATCTGGAATCTGTTGGACTAGTCGATGTTGCGCGACACTTAGGGCAGTCCTATGTCCAAAAATGAATGTCTTTCGGCAGAAATGATGAGAATCGTCAGTGTGATGGCGATTTGCCATTTATCTCGTGATTTATGTCTCCTTGCGACTCTAAAGAAGTAGCTACCTACAGTACAACTATTTTCTTAATGTCCCTCGGCAAACTTTGTGTTTCGTCAGTCGTCGGATTTCTATCAGTTACCCTTTGCACTTGGTGCAGACCGGAAGCTCTCAATCGACTTGGAAGTATGTTTAATTCAATTCAATTCATTTGTATCAGAGAAAACTCCATATATGGTTACAAAATAAAAACAACAGATATCATAAATATCAAAAAATCATAAAGAATAGTTAGTGTGTTAGTAACAAAAAATAATATTAATAGTATAAATGTACGTATAACTATGTTAGTATTATTAGTACCTCTATTTAACTGATGCCTATGGCCGTTCTTATCCAATGATTTTGGAAAGAACAGTCAAAACAGGCAGTAATAACATTTAGGATTCTGTTGCTGCTGCTTCGTAGACGGTGCAGGAGCGAGTTAGCTTTCTTGCGCATGATGGCTTGAAAGCCATCCGTACGCGCTTCAGCAAACATGCCAGATGCGCTGCAGCGCCATGGCAGCCCCAACAACACCTTAATAGCGTTGTTATACTGGGTGCGCAGGGCTCTGTACGATCGCTGCGTATGTTTCACCCACAGTCCACTCGCGTAGAGTGACTGGCAAAACGCCTTAAAAAGTGTAATTTTCACCTCTCTGGTGTTAATACTGTTTTAACTTCTAATGTTATTTTTTTTATGGCAGGAAAGATCGTTTGTATTCAGAAATGCGATGTTTCCCGAGGGACACTAAGAAAATAGATGAACTGCACAAGGTTGCAGAAACGGCAGACGGCTAACGATAAAAATCGTCAAGACAGGTGCAATAGCAATAATTGACTACAGATGTAAGGACGGAGGTAGTTGAAGATATTCTAGCCCCAAAAGAATATCAGTAATAAACGGGTTTATGTTGAATGATTAATTTTTATTAAGCTTCATCATGTGAGGTACGTGTATGTAGATAATATATTATTTCCATTCAACAACATGCCGGCTGGTCGACACTTCACGTGACCAGAGGGCTGGGTCGTTCTTTGGCCAAAGAATTAGCATTGCCATTCAACGTGGTAATGCTGCCAGTCTTCTGGGCACGTTTCCTGATGACAGCGATGCTGAGGAATATTTCGACGCCTAAGTGTCCTTTTGTTTTTTGTATTTATTTTGTATATCGTAGTTGTAATTATTAAGTACTTTTCTTTATGCGTTTGTGTTGATATTAATAACATTCAACATAGGTTTCCCCCACAGACCGCCTACGATCTGGAGTTATGATGCTATCACTAATACGTTAGCTCTCTAAATTATTATTGAAAAACATAGGTATGTCCTATGGGTTCCAACTCCTCGTGCCAACTGTAGTTTTTTTTAATGTAAAATGTTGATACTTTTCCATACTAATGTGAAACTAGGTATTTTTCTTGGTTCCCCAAGACAGTTTACTGTTTTTTTTTATTTTCTGATGGTGGGAAATCATCTAATAACTTCTCCTACTCTGGGTGGAGCAGGAGAGCGTGTCAGACTTTTACTGACTAAACCCACCCGTGCTCCCTCAGTTGCCTGGGTGCCAGGGGTGACGGTATCCCTTTCGAACAACCCGCACCCCTGGCAGACCCCACCAATTCGGCGCACCAGGACACATGGCACGCCGTGACCACCCCCGGAACCAAGTTCATTTATTCATTTATTTATTTATTTCACGGCTACTGAGCCCCCCGCAACGATAATGCTTCCCGCATTGGGGGGGGAAAGTGTTCACAATCATGCAGAGAAATGAATATAACCTACGTTCTGGCTTCGGAAGCGTTCTCCTTACACCCCGTATAGAAATATAGATCATCATCAACGCCATGTCCTTATCAAAATTTACTAAGGGCGGTGCAATACGTCATCTATACTAAGATCTATTTATACGATTTATACGGTAGTTACTTAGATATGTCTGACAGGTCAAATTAACATAGATATGCATGTTCCATATTTATTAACACTCTGCAATGTGTACAAAATACATATATAAACCTATGGGCCAAATAATAGGAGCTCAAATAAAAACCACTGTTTTACGAAATTCTGCAGTAGGCATACGTATATAAGGTCTTTGAATAAAAGCCCAAGTCGTTTTAATATTTAGTTAAAATCGGTAGTTTCTAAGCAAGAAACGCCTTTGTTGCAAACTTTGTTTTCTTAAAGTTAAGATGAGAGATGGAGGCACTGAGTTAGGAGGAAGTTTATATTAAACCCACTTATAAATAAGATTACGGGCAAAAGTATACATAAACGTTGTACATTTGTGTATAGGTACTTGAATGTAACATTGTACGTGTGAATTGTACTGGAAGATTTTCTTTGAGTATTCTGGAATACTTAGTAAAAGTAGACAATGTAGCGAGTTCTTTGTGTTAGTACGAAGTATTTCTTTTATTTCTACATCAGTAGGCAGAACATTGCCTACTTATAAACATAAATGTAGGTACTGTTTTTTTGTGTGAGCCCAAGTGTTTGAATACAAACATACTTAGTTATTATAGTTTTACGTTCTTAAAACATCTATTTATTATAATATATATATAATAAAATATTCAGAATGTAAAACTTAATACTTAAAATAGTAATGGATTTAAAACTGTACATTGTTATTTTGAAAAAGTACTGCTACGAGGCACGGGAACGCCTGTGATGCCGAAAATAAAGGTTTTAGAATTTTTGTCCGCTTGTCTGGCTGGATATGTGTTCCGGATTGGCTCAAAAACGGCTGAACAGATTTAGGTAAAATCCAGTACACAGATAGATTATAACCTGGATATTCTTCGATACACCAGGCGAAGCCGCGAAAAAATGCTAGTTAAACGTAAAACCGTCTAAATTTTTAGCGGTAGTCTAAAAAGCAGTATCTACATTTTCCTTATAATCCGATAAATGTTATTGCATTAAAGTATCCGCAGTATTCTTTTCCTCGTTTAGTCCACAACAAACAGTAAGGAAATTGAAAAGCTCGCAAAGGGTCTGAGCGTAAGCTGGCTAGCCTGGCGACCTAATGGGTTTACTATCTACTGAATCCGGGAACTGAGCGTATTTGTGTTACCAGACTTTGTTTATTTTCACAGACATGTCTTAAAGTTGATCCTACGGCGATGCTCGGGATAAACGAGGAACTTTAGCCAATCTACTTCTTGTCATTGCGTAAATATTTGCAGAGTACTTACCTATATACTGAAAAAACTAAGTGGTTTTTGAGAGTGATTTGTTTCGAGATTTTGATAAGTTTGTGAAAATATTATGATTATGAAAACATGGAGATTTATTTATTATGTGCAAGTTCAATATTAATTTATTATACACATACACTTTCCGGAATAAATTCTCTAAATGTTGGTGAGTACCGCATCAAAATCCGTTGCACAAATAACAAGAACAATGTAGTCACACAGACAGATACGAAATGTAACTTTATTTTATATTTATAATATGTATAGATAGTAGGATGTAATACATTACTATTAACCTACTAATAGTATAAATGTGAAAGTTTGTATTTTTGGATATTTAGATGTTTGGATGTTTGTTACTTAATCACGCAAACATAGATGAATGGATTTGCATGAAATGCGGCACACAGATAGATGATATTGCTAATGTCTTAATCGAATCAGAATAAAGGATAGGTAATTAATGTTTATTTAAAAAAATAAGATATCTCTAACCTGCCCAAGGTGTGGATAAAATAGTTGATTGACTCACCTACTACGCTTTGTAATGGGCCACTAGCTTCATCTTTCTAACTGACCGACACCTTGACAGTAAAAAAAAAAGTGTTATTTATTTATTTATTTTTGTATATTTGTTATTTATTTATTTTTGTATATTTGGACTGCTCAGATTTCGATGAAATTTGACACACAGATAGATTATAATCTGGATTAACATATAGGATGTTATTTATCCCGGTAGAACGTTCGGGTGAGATAATTTCTGACCTCTACGTGGGTGAAGCCGCTGGCTAAAGTTAGTTAAGTATTAATTCATTGATTTTGAAGTCAGGGAAGTAAATTATTTATAAAAACTACCATTTTAAATTGCTTGTTCGCTCAAATCATTCAAGTTGCATGAAATGGCTATACAACACAGCAAATTGGAGAACTTTGTCAATTTGATAAACAATTAATTTCCCATTAGCATTGCCATTCAACGTGGCAATGCTGCCAGTCTTCTGGCCACGTTTCCGGATGACAACGATGCGGACAAGTACTTCGACGCTTAAGTGTCCTTTTGTTTTCGTAATTATTTGTGTAGTTAGTTAGTCACTTAATTTAGTACCTAGTGTAAAAAGTAATTATTGTGTTATATATTCTGAATGAAAAACTAATTAATTTCCCTGATTATGTTCCCTAATTCACGGGTGTTTTAAAAACAACAATGACTGACAATTTGACTGTTATTTGGACACACGGCGCACCACCCTCCTCCCTCGGGGCAACCAAATCTTCCACGGACGTTCTCAACAGACCAGGGGATATAGCCAACTTCTGGAGGGAGGTGGGCTGGCTAGAATATCCACCGACGGCTGCCATGGCTCACGCACCATTGTGCGTGGACCATTGTCCACTTGAAGGACTAAGTGCGGAAACCAAACCCACTAATATAGAACATGGACACAGTTACAATACACAGTTGGAGCGAACTAAATGTATCGACCACCAAAACCGTTGCTTCATTGACTTACAATGGACTCAAGTTTGGCTTTCACCTAAAAGAAGAGTGATTTACAGATCGTAAATAATACTAAATTTATTGCCTCTGTATCCGACGTATCTTCGAATATACGTATACAGACAGGTATCTAAGTAGTTACATAGGTACTTATATGGAAAAACTGTCAAACTCAAACCATTTATTTCAAACTAGCTTTTCCAAGCGGCTTCGCCCGCATCTCTGTCGGAAATAATCCCATGTAAACGTATGACAGGGATAAAAAGTATTCTATATGTTAATCCAGGTAATAAACTATCTGTGTGCCAAATTTCATCGAAATCTGAGCTGCCGTTATTGCGTGATTGAGTAACAAACACCTAAAATATACAAACTTTCACATTTCTAATATTATATAGTGGGATAAATAAATTACAGGCATTTGTTACTGTCAAGAGGTCGGTCAGTTAGAAAGATGAAGTTAAGCAGTTGCCCATTCCAAAGGGTAGTAGATACCTATGGAGAAGAACAGTCAATAAGAAACTCCTATTCTATTCTACTTCGTCAACAAACATTTTTGGTACCACTTCCTGTAACGCAATTAAAGAAACACAAACACAACTTTAATGTATTTCACTTAAGTTTCTGTTGCTAAATTGCCGGATACTTAAGTTACGAAATTGTCGCCCGGTGTACTCAAGCGTCAGAAACCGCTAGACTTATTAAGTACGTACCTACAATTAGGTACTAGGTCTCCAGAGATTCTGGTGAGCCCTTTTTACAGTTGCCAAAAGTCACTCAATACATTTAGGTCGGTTTCAGCCGGAGTAATTTGTGAAATTCGAGCTCAGGGACTGTTTGCCTAGTCGCTCCGTCAGATGTGACGGGAGAATTCTGTATTATTAACTTTGTGGGTGTCCGAAGAATGTCTTATTAGTGCGAATTGACTTGAAAATTTACTTTATGTTTGTTTTAGGAAGTTGGAGTTCATTACACGTTTACGGCTTTTGAGCTATTAATAGTAACAGTATTGACTGAGGAACAGGAAGGCCGTGGAATTAAACCACAAACTGGAGTACGGAGTGTTGCTCGCCCTCACTAGATACACACACGCCTTGGTAGGTAAAGGTCACGGATTCACGTGGTACGAGTGATCTAGAATAAATTGTTGTATTTACTGCAAGATGGATGACAAGAAAGTGATTTATTGTAACACTTAGGTACGTATAATTGGCTAAAGGCCAAGCCACCATTATATTATAACTTTTTACAGAGTGGCGATTAGATTTTCACATAAAGTGAAACCACGTGTTCCACATTACGTAGTTATGTTTGTATACAAATAAAATAATTATTAAAAAACTAAGATTTTAGCCATGGGATCTTCTTTTTCGTTTTAGTATTTAACAATTTGTGATTATTTGATAACAATACCATAAAGCTTGTGTTGATTTGTTGACATCATCGTCCCGCGCGTGTCTAGTGCCTTTATTAAAGATGTTTTATTTCATACCAATTTCTATGCAATTTATTTTGTTCAGAGAATTCAGTATAATGATAATTTTATTACTTTAACAGACTTTTATCAACTTGTACTATTTAATATGATATTCTTATCGCCATGTAGATATAGCATAGTGGTGAATCTTCACCCTATTGTGCGGTTTCGATTCCTGCAAATATTTATATGGCCCTAGTTTATCGAGCCTCGGTGTTTGTGTATGTCATTCATAGAGTGACGGCATCCATTATAGCGTGGTCCTATACTTACAAGACACTTCACACTGTGGGTATAAAATATCTGTACCTTAGAAAGAGACCTACTCTTTCTAAAGTACTAATACGGTTAGCCTCAAAAAGCTGAATAAGAATTAAGGTAAGAATTCATTAAGGTTGATTGTTCTTTGTGTAACTTTTTGCGTTTATCTGGTTACAAAGAAGAGGCGGCAGGCACTATGGGGTAACTTAATTGACGTAGCCATCTGGCAAACAAAATCCGACTGCGGTCTCCGAATGAAATATTTCCATCATCTATTTGCAATTCGTTCGTTATTTGATCGAACACTGTTCCTACCTGATATATTTTTGTGCACAGTGGATAAAATTATGTCGAGTTGAGTCCATTACAGGCAGGAAGAGTCGAAAACTTCCTCCAAAAACGGAAATGAAAGAAACTGGCGGCGCCGCCCAGCACGTACCCACGTACCTACCCTGCTACCCTACCGGCCCTCCATGAGCTATAGGAACAAACCTTTTTTAAATCAGCCATTTAAACAATGTTTCACAGTCGACGACTCGTGAACGATATAATTATGTAATTAGATAATTTAATTATCTTAACAACGTATGGGTTGAGTGCTGTAAAAACGAACTCGCGTTGGAATAAAAATGTTATTTAATTACCAGGACAACCGCTTCTTTTCGCTTTATTCCTGATTAACAAGGAGGTTTGTACAAACATTTTATTTTGCCTTTGTGCCACATGTATATATTACCTACACCTACCTAACTATGTTGAGTTACTTAAAGAAACAGCGTGTACTAACACTAGCAAAGGACTGCTTTGAATCACAATTTGCGTAATGTTTATGCAATTGAACACTGTAGCGACGATTTCCTTTTACATTCTTGCCAATTTAAAACAAGTAAACCGTTTCGAATACCGTTTCTTATTTCAATATTTTTACTTTGACATCTTAACACTGGCAGCTTTACACGTATCCTTTGTCATATTCGCGTCCCTAGAAAATACACAAAAGAAACAAGTAATTTTTGTAAGTACCTCGCATAAAAATGTTACGTAATTTTGTCTCAACGGATTTTTGTCACCTTTGAAAACACGAAAATGCGAAGCCAGTCATTTAACACAAAAGGTGTTACAGGTAGAATGTGTTAAGAGTCCCAGCTCTTAAATAAAAAGGTACGAACAATAATGAGAGGCGCTCTTAAAAGTCAAAGCCAAACCGAGGTGGTGCGTTCAAATGTCGAAGATAGAGGGAAAAAACAAGTTTAAAAATCCACATCGAAAGCTTTTCAGAGCGTGACTAATAGGTGAACGTCATGGAACAGAAGACTTGAAAGTAGAAAAATACGTAGCAGCTGTTCCAATGAAAAATAACGTGTCATTAATCATAACGATGAAAGGAAGGCGCGACAAGGCTGCACGACAAATACCTTCCGGTAGACGCGTCGTGTTTGCACTTACGCGTCTCGTCGGCTACCGTGTAATGATATCTCGCAGCAGTGGAAACAACGTTTACTACTATTGTCTACGTGAACAATAGCAGAGAAAAACAATACGCGTTCGGATATCGCCGACGATTGAATCAAGATCTTACTCGTTTAGCTGAAGTGGTGTATTCTGTCGCGTCTGAACCTAAAACAGATAAAGACGTGTTTCTGGGATATTTGTTGAATCGCTTCTTTTGTAGCGAAAAAGATGAGCGGTTATTCGTTTTAGAGAAATTACCGATTTTTTGTTAATTTTGAGAACGATTAGAACGGTGCAGTTAAACTAAACATCAGCGATTGATTATCTATTGTAACTGTCAATTCAATATGGAAAATTATAGTTAATAGTTTAGTTATTAGTGTTTTAACAGAGCTCTGTTGCTTTAATTAGATTGACTTGTATAGATTTATGCTAGGTATTAAGGCTCCTACACACATGCCGGCTGGTTTTTGCCGGGTGGGTATGCTGTGCAGGCGTTTTCAGGCCGCCGGCACTTGTCGCAGATACCGAGAATACCGCCGGGCTTATTGGCGGCATTCCCGCTGGCCGGGCCACCGGCATAGTGTGTAGGAGGCTTTAAGCACTTACACAGTAAGTGATTCTAGGAAGTTATTATGTTATAGAGGTTGATAGTGATACCCACTTTTTTGAAGGCCCACTTTCACTTCTAACTAAAGATGCAAAACGATGCAAAAACAAATACTTATTAAACGTTCTACACCATTTGGTTTTAAACTGTCTTTTTTGTTAAAAATGATTTAAACCTATTGATAATGTATTTTTTAACACTGAGGCTTCACAGGAAGTGAGCTAGGCCACACCTACTTTCTGATTTAGGATATATCAATGACGATAAAAATAAAAAATATAAACATTCTAAAAATATGCAGTGGCTGATTAAAAACCTAATCAGACTATTTTATTAGCTACAACATTATATTTTACACGCTTTATATTAGCTTCACTTGTATGTTTGTTTGTTTGTTTGTTTGTTGGTTTGTTTGTTTGTATGTAACCGACTCCTTTGAGCGCGATTTTGACCCACTTTAAACGGTCAGATTTCATTGAAACTTTGTAAACTTGTCGAGGACCGATGACAATTCAATAATTTAAAAAAAAATTAGAAAAAAAACACGTTTTTGTAGTTAGCAGAACTAAAAAATAGAAAATAAATAATAGTTTAAAAAACACGCTTTAAAAACCAGACTAAAAAAGGAGAAAATAATTTAATTCAATTAAAAAGCGTGGGGTGCTTGACATTAATTGATTATAAAAATACCTCAAAAAGCACCCCACGCTTTTTAATTGAATTAAATTATTTTCTCCTTTTTTAGTTTGGTTTTTAAGTTTTTTTAGTTTTTTAAACTATTATTTATTAAAAAAAGTTTTTGCTACGCATAGCAAGATTGTTTTCAGTCTGTCTAATACTAAAGTTTTAAACAAATTTAAAACGGATTTAAACCAGAATTTCCGGTTTAAACCGGTTTATTTACAACTATATTCCTAACTCATAGCATTCATTATAATATTAGATTTCTGTATTAGTCTGAATGTAGCAAATATTAGTCGTATTCCCGGCTCAGGCAGACCGTGGTCGGTAATAGGGTTGTCAGGCCGGGCGGGAGTACGTATGCGTGTAATTTTATTTCTTGGGGCTGCGATAATTTTCCATACGGGACATGTTTAATATTTGAACATTTACCCTAGTCTCTGAAGGGGGAATTTACTTCAACTACTTTATACTACCATAATGTTAATTATTTTTTGGACTGAGCGTCGCAATTTTTTGTTATTATGTTTCGTGTTAACTAAGAACCAGGCGAGGTTTCTGGATTTTTTTAATTGTGGTCCCAAATTCAAATCTGATTATTCACCAGTGGGATATTATGAAATTCTGTGTTATTTCACCCTAATTGCGGAACTCACGATTCATCATAATTTGTTTCGTTTTGAAACAGAGAGCCTAAACCATTGTTTCATTTGTTCGAGAAATGCGTCTGCTCAACAACGTAAATAACGCAATGAATATTGTTGAACTGTCAAAACAAAACCGATTATGATTAATCGCGTGTAACGCAATTAGGGTGCTGCTGCAATGACTTACTGTCAGGGTTGCATGACCAATAATCCCTACTATCCCTATCCTACTAATATTATAAATGCGAAAGTAACTCTGTCTGTCTGTCTGTCTGTTACGCTTTCACGCCTAAACCGCTGAACCGATCGTCATGACATTTGGTAGAGATATAGCCGGGATATGGAGAAGTACACAGGCTACTTTTTTACGCGATAACTGGCATCGACTCGGACGGATCACGGGCAAAAGGTAGTAGACATATAAAACAAAAAAAAAAAAAACTAAATGTCTTTGATGAACATTTACTTATTGTAAGTACTTCATATTACCCTATTGTTTGCAAACGTGAATTTTAAAACATATTGTTACGCGCTAAAGCTAAAGTAATTAGTTACCACTAGTGCGATCTAGTATCGAGTAGCAGAATAAATTGTGTCAAGATCTATCTAGCAATTTTGATAGCAGAATCTTCTAGAATTATCAACATCTGTTCAGTCGGGGCCGGTATGTAGTCGAAGATTCTAGACGCTTCGATTCTCGAATGTTCTATGGCCCTATAAAAGGCGGGAGCGGATCGGGACCGGGTAGTATTGGTCAAGCGATACAGGCGAGAACATCGTAAGCGATCTTCAAGTGCGATTAAGAGTGATCAGTAGTGAAATTGTATTTTGTAATTTGTGTGTTTAATTAAAGTGTCAACTTTGGTAATTTTTATTGACAGTTTTTAATTGTCACGAACCCGAAGCTCGTAATAATATTTACCAACTTGTATGGAAAGTGCCAAAATTCAAACAACCGAATTCCTTGTTCTGTCATGGATCTTTCCAATGTAAAATCCATATACATAATTGTATACTCAATAGGTATTTAATCAAAAATTAACGATTAAAAACCGAGTACTTATGTATTTATATACCCTACTATCTATGCGCTTTGTTGTGATTCAGAGTATTTCAGAGCCTTAGCCAAAGAGCTTTTTCACTGAATTTCTGGCTAAGGTCCTCATGCATCAGGACTTTTTGTTCCTACACATTAGGTAATGAAAATTTCATGTTAATAGCATTAGCTGTTTTTTCCCTAAAAAAATAAAAAGCTTTGTTTTAAAAACATGCCTGTTTCTAAAGCAGATTGTTTTGCTTACCTAACAACGAGCGACGGCTTTTTGTGATGTGTCCCGAGAAACGTGGACACAGTACACATATGTTTCCCCAGTTGTGTGTCCAGTTATGTACAGACGCTAGCACATCAAGCCACCTGTCAAATTTTCTCAATTGAACATGAACCTTATTCTTATGTAAAAAAGTTGAAAATCTATCAAAGAAATTTGACAGATTGAGGTAGCTTGATGCGCTGGCGTCTGTACCTTAAAAGAGGAGACATATTTTTTTTTTCATTCTTCTGAAAAAAAAAGGATTTTCCCGATTGGTCTTCAGTGAAAACTCTGCCTATATTTTAGTAGACAATTTTATCTACTGGGTGAAGCTGTCTACAGCAAGCCATGAACATTTTAGGTACGATCACCGACAAAAGTGGCATAACACTGCTACCTTCAGTTCTGGGCTGCATGACTACTGAACAATGCCTGCACTGACTAAACAGGTCCACTCAATCTGTGCAGTTCTTTCCTCAAAAGACCATTTCAGACATCAATTTAGATGGTTTTCTCATGATCAACTCTAGACTTTAAAATATACCTCTGGGTTGGTTTCGGTCTCGCTTCTCAGACTAGTCAGATAGGAAACGCCAACCTCATCTAGTTTTAAAGACGATACTAACTACTAACAAAAATAAAATCATTTGTCATTTACACAACATTTTTATTCACAAAAATATTTTGTTCAATAAGCTTGCCCCCTATTACATGGGACTTAATAAAACTGGCGTAATACTATAGTTACACCTCTGCCCAACTATTTGGAAAAACAAGGCGTGATATTAATGTATTTTGCTCAATAAGTAAGCAGTAAGTGTTAATATTTGGGAAGAATGAAACATTCAAAATTCTGAGGTGCAGCAGTAGATGCTCATATAGGTACATTTTGATGATGCATGGTTACCGAAGTTAACTAATAGTGGAACTTCAACCATAATTTCTCTCTTAGTGACACAGTCTCCGGTAAATGTACTGACATTACTAAATCCTGGTAAACTTTAGCGCGCCATCGCGTTCGCAGGGTTAACCGATTTCATAGTTTGATTGCTATTGTGTCAAACAATAGGACGGTGCAGTTAAACTGATTGTCAGCAATTGATTAGCAATATCTATTGTAATTGAAAACTCGATATAGGAAATTATAGTTAATTATTTTAGTGTTGTAACGGAGCTTTGTTCCTTTGATTAGGTTGACTGCTATGGATGTATGTTAGGAAGTAGGAGTTCGAGGAAGTTGTTATCTGTTACATATGCAAATAAGGTAATTCAGCGATGAAGGTCTGGCGATGACAATAAGTTCAAACTCTAGATTATACACGATTACCTATCATGTAGTTTCTATGCACTTTGCTGATATGTATGGCTCTTTTTACGGTCACACAGCACCTTAATTGCGTATTTACTTAGCCATTTACTTTAAGTTTATAACACGACACCTTACGCCATCTACCTGTTGTGTGCACAACACTATGCCACCCGAGTAGATCGCAACACTTACAAGATCAATCAACGATAATACGATAACAGCTACAGTACCTACAGGCTACTAGCGACATCTAACAATCGACGTGTGAAGTATCCGTGACGTCAACGAAGGTTACAACTACATACAAGCATGAGATGATGAAGACACACACTCTGTCAAAACCGACTATATAAACGATCAACCATGGAGGAACGATCACTCACTCGCTACTTAGAAGGCACAGTGGTCGATAGCCCCGCAGTCACCACTGTTGTCATAAGCTTAACCTGAGCGGAGGCCCCGTCGCCCTCAGGAATAGCTAGCTAGGAGGTGAAGGGATAGGATAGCCCCGCAGTCCATCCCTAGAGCCACTCATAGGTTTAACCTAAGTCTAACTTTGTTTGCTAAAATCTGTCAAGTATTTGAAGTTAAGTGAATAAACTCCCTATCTGTCATCCAACGTTGGTTTTATTCCACCGCCACCATTATATTGGCGCCCAACGAAATCTTCTTCTACCCGCAACAATTTTATCAGAGTACCCACATTTTTACCGGTGTACCCTCATATTGGCGGATAAACAGGAGCCTACCCTCAAGAGAATTTATATTATTTTGACAGTATTGACATGTCGGAAAAAAAACAAGAAATGGTGATGATGACTCAGGAACAGTTCACTGCACTCATATCAAAAGTGACAGAAGCAAATGAAAGTGGAAATAGACATTTTAAAAGTTTTGCTGCGTGCACAAAGCGTTACGACGGTGAACGAAATTTCGATAAAGTTGAAGAATTTGTGACCGGGATTTCAGTTTACAAAAAAATTGAGAAAATCAGTGACGAAGACGCCTTGGAAGGATTAACTTTGTTATTGTCTGGTGCTGCTGCCACGTGGTGGAACGGTGTAAAAAGCGACATTAAAAAGTGGACTCAAGCTCTCGACGCCATTAAGTCTGCGTTTGCGCCGAAAATGCAGCCACACGAAATTTATTTGGAACTGTACTCGAAGAAGCAAACTACTGAAACAATCGATGCGTTTGTGTGTGAAAAACGTGCCTTACTCGCTCAGTTACCAGCAAAACGACATAAGGAAGAGGAACATTTGGACTTTGTTTACGGACTTCTTAATATAACCTATAAAAAGGAGATTGCTCGCACGGAAGTAAAGACGTTTGCTGAACTTCTGGATCGTGGCCGTCATATTGAGAGTCTGCTCAAGGAAGCTGGTGATCAAACGACATCAACACCAATAAACCCTACTTCTATGTATTCTGTTGATCTTTATTTAAATCCCGATGAAGGAACCATACTCACATACAATGAGCAAAAGATGTTCAATGAATTGTTATTTGAGCACAGCGACATCTTTGAGAAAAACACGGAACCAACTCCATTCACACAACATAGAATCGACACAGGCAACCATTCTCCTATTAGTGTTAAGCCTTATAGATTGTCACTAACAAGGCAAAAACAATTAAGAGAAAAGCTGGATGATATGATAAAAAATGACGTTATCGAGGAATGCGATTCCCCATGGTCAGCACCTGTAATTCTAGTTCCAAAAGGAGAAACCGATGTTCGAGTTTGCGTAGATTATCGACGACTCAACGAGATAACTAAACCTGACAGATATCCGTTACCACGTATTGACGATTTATTACATCAGGAAAAAGCGATGCCATACATGTCAACAATTGATTTACAGTCAAGTTACTGGCAGATTATGGTACATCCAGATGATTACGATAAAACAAGCTTTGTATCACCGTTTGGAACGTTCCGTTTCAAGCAAATGCCATTCGGTCTAAGAAACGCGCCAGCCACGTTCCAAAGATTAATGGACAAATTCATACAAGGATTGCACGCGGATTGTGTATTATGCTATTTAGATGATCTAATTATAAGATCTATTACTTTCAGTCAACATATAAAGGACTTAAGAGAAGTATTTATGAAACTGAGAGAATACAAGCTACGAGCTAACAGAAAGAAATGTAAAACGTCACCAGTGTTAAAACAGGCAAGTGACGACTTACCCTTTGCTATCAAGACTGATGCCAGCCAATATGCCATTGGCGCAGCTTTAGTGCAGGGGGAGGGAGACAATGAGCACCCTGTTGAATACGCAAGTAGACTCTTAACACAAGCTGAATGCAATCACAGTGTTACAGAAAAGGAAGCACTAGCCATAGTATGGGCTATTTCAAAATTTCGTGGCTATATAGAAGGAACAAAGTTCATAACTGTTACAGATCATCAACCATTGAAATGGTTAATGAATCTTAAAACACCGACTGGTCGCTTAGCACGATGGGCACTACAACTGCAACCATACGAGTTCAAAATACAATATACTCCAGGAAGAACGAATGTAGTAGCTGATACATTGTCTCGACCACCGTGTGAGCAGCATGATGGAAAATGTTTCATATGCAGCACAGAATTAGAACTACCTAGACACAGTGAAAAACAGCTAAGAGATGAACAAATGAAAGATGACACCCTTCAAACTATCATAAAAATATTAGAAGAAGGAAAAGAAATACCAAGTTATGTAGAATACATTAGGAAAGGGTACCTAGTCCATAAAGGTGTCCTGTATCTTTACATACCAGAACAAGAAAACGACAACGCAAAGTTAGTAGTTCCACGTCATGAAATACAAAACGTACTGAACGCTTACCATGACTCACCTACTGCTGGTCATATGGGAGTAGAAAGAACAGTGCAACGTATAACAAATAATTTTTATTGGACGGGACTACGAAAAGATGTTATAAAATACATAAAAACATGTGTTGAATGCCAAAAATATAAGCCCTCTAATAAGAAACCAGCAGGCTTATACCAGTCCACCCCAAACTCTCAACGATTTGAGGTTTTGTCCATTGATCTTTTTGGACCTTTGCCAAAGGGACCATCAGGAGAAAAGTGGATTCTGATCATAGAAGATACTACTTCAAGATGGGTAGAATTATTCCCACTAAATGAAGCAACTAGTGAAAATTGTGCCAACATTTTACTCAATGAAATATTTCTACGGTATGGGTTGCCAAGGAAAATAATCAGCGATAATGGAGTACAATTTATATCAGCGATAATGCAAAAACTAGCATATTGCTTAGAAATTCAACAAATATTTACACCCGTATATCACCCTGAACCAAATGTGGTAGAAAGGAAAAATAGAGACATGAAGTCACAAATTGCAATTATGGTGAAAGACAAACATAAGAACTGGCCATCGACTTTGCCAACAATAAGATTCGCAATGAATACAGCTAAGTGTCAAACTACAGGCTTCTCACCATCTTACCTTACATTTGGGAGAGAATTGCGTACACCATATGAGTTGACACATGACCTAAGCTCGGTTGTAGAATCAGAAAACTTTGTCGCAGAAATAACCCCAAAGTTAAAACAACTGGCTCAAGATTTGGAGCTAGCAAAAGAAAACATAGAGTGTAACAAAGAAACGTCACGCCAAGTAGCAAATAGCAAGAGAAGACCTGCCCCAGATTATGAAGTTGGAGACTTAGTCTTGGTAGAATCTCATCCCGTAAGCAACATCGATAAACAGTTTACTTTGAAATTTGCTCCTCGACGAGATGGACCGTATGTTATATTAAAGAAACATGGAACCTCCACTTACGAAATTGCTCACACAGAAACTCCAAACGTGCCTATTGGAAAGTATCATACGTCAGCAATAACGAAGTTCGAAAAGAGAAACAACGTGATATCCCAACCAACTTATCCGTTACGCCGAAGAGGAAGGCCGCGGAAACAAATTGGTGCTGGTACTCAGTCGGGACGACCATAGAGTACCAGAGGGGGAGAATATAACACGACACCTTACGCCATCTACCTGATTGTGTGCACAACACTATGCCACCCGAGTAGATCGCAACACTTACAAGATCAATCAACGATAATACGATAACAGCTACAGTACCTACAGGCTACTAGCGACATCTAACAATCGACGTGTGAAGTATCCGTGACGTCAACGAAGGTTACAACTACATACAAGCATGAGATGATGAAGACACACACTCTGTCAAAACCGACTATATAAACGATCAACCATGGAGGAACGATCACTCACTCGCTACTTAGAAGGCACAGTGGTCGATAGCCCCGCAGTCACCACTGTTGTCATAAGCTTAACCTGAGCGGAGGCCCCGTCGCCCTCAGGAATAGCTAGCTAGGAGGTGAAGGGATAGGATAGCCCCGCAGTCCATCCCTAGAGCCACTCATAGGTTTAACCTAAGTCTAACTTTGTTTGCTAAAATCTGTCAAGTATTTGAAGTTAAGTGAATAAACTCCCTATCTGTCATCCAACGTTGGTTTTATTCCACCGCCACCATTATAAGTTATATTTAAATTAATTATCAGCTAATAGGCTAGATTGTAATGTGAATGAAGTATCATAAATTTGCGATATTTTATAAAGGGGAATAACAAACCCCTAACTGCGTAACATACTTTCGATCACAAGCGGAATAATTTTGATGGATATTGCAAATCCATGGCTTCATACGTTCGACTACGTAAAATGAAAGCCATTTCTTATGTTAGTGTGTAACGCAAGTACCCCGCAGGTCTTTTTTTAAATGTAAGCTACTACGCTAAAAGAAGAAATACATTTCATTTATTTACTTATTTATTTATTTCAGACATAACATTAGTCCATAGTTTCAAACTCATACGATAAAAATTTTAATATTTTGTTTATTTGTTATCTATTTTACTTTTTTAGTTTTTTTTTCTATTTTTGTTTTTGGTTTTAGTGGTCTAAAACCATCTTCGCATAATTCATTGCCTTTCTTATTAAATAAAATAATTATTTATTTCAGGAAATTATTCCCATATATCAACTACAAATTACATAAAACGAAACTGGTTTGGGGCACATCGGTTGCATGGTTTCAAAGTCTATAACGGACATAGGTAGAAACAATTTTTGTTTTACACAAAAAATACTGACTTTATTATTAACTTAGATAAGTATTCGTGCCAAGTTTCAAGTATATTAACACAAGAAATATCATTTCACCCAATTTAAATCCCACTTAAAGGTCGAATTCCTAAAAACCCCTTCTTAGTGCTCCTCTACAATATAAATGGAAAGCTATGGCTTTCCATTTATATTGTAGAGGAGCACTAAGAGTTGCTGAGAGAGAGAGGGAGTTGCTTATGAGCAACAATCTACGTTCCTAGTCCCAGTAGTTTCGGCTATGTGTAGACGATAGTTAGTCAGTTTCTTCTTTAAATATATTTATAGATAGATAGACAAGCTCAAGCATACACTTAAAAAAAATACAAATGACATTCGTAGGTACTAATATTATCAGAACAAATCTTACAAAACAAACTGTTACTTCGTGTATACTGCCCATCAAATAAATAGGCACATAATATGATTAATCGAGCAGTAACCTTCAGGCTTCGGTTTTTCTGGTCAAGGTTAAGTAGCATTTGAGGGTTGAGTTTGTAGGGGCCCGTGACAGACGAGACGCATAATACGGCCGCTTTATATTGACTGACATGCCAGATAAATCTGCTAGACAAGGTAAAAGGGTCTACTGGGGCGTTACTTTGTGTGGGCTTACCTATATTGTCTGGAAAAATGAAACGAATATTTGCCTTTGTTTTAGAAAAGATGGTACCGCTATCCGGGGGTATTTCTACTGCTGTGGTACTTGGGGGTGTTTCGTCTATTAATTAGATACGTGTTTCAGTATTCCAGTTGTCATGTAAAGTTTAGTTTTCAAGGTGTAGAGTTTGTGAAGTTAGGCCTTGTCGAGTTAGGGCGTGTAGTTAGAAGCTTGGCTCTACATGAGATCTGATAACTTTTTGACAGTGCGACTCATATGGTCTCGTCTTGACAACATTTTACATGAAAATGTTTTTAGTGGTTTCTTTGTCACAGAAACACGTGCCTACAAAGAGATGAGATCACATTTAAAAAAACCATGGATACTACACAGATTTGTACATAGAACATATGTAAATAGTCAGCAGCTGCACGCCGTGACTGTGTCAAGAAGGCTTCCACTCACCATGATGCTGTGCCGAAGGCCCTATGGGGCCTACAACACAGCGCTAATTTACAGTGGTCACCCGAAAACAACGTACGAAAATCAAGGCCAGGCAACCAGGATTTTAGGTACATTATTTATGTTTATCAATCGAAATATACAAAGTTCTAAAAGCAAATTGTGCAGTCCGTCTACGTAAGCACTTCTTTCTCCTTTCCACGATAAGGTTGCGTAAACAATAAATTAAAATTCTCTCTAAAGCAGATTAACATCGATAACTTGATCAATTTTCCAGTTTAAGGAATGAGTAAAGACCATTTTAACTCTTTTGAGGAAACTTTAAATCGATTTGTTTGACTTAAGGGGAATCTAGTAGCGGGCTTGAACTCACTGGTGGGCTTGGCTAAAAACTACGCTGTCTCACCAGGCATCGTGTCCGACAGAGACAGTATCAGTGGTGAGCAGTTAGAAACTAGTCTACACGCACAACGTTATTGAGTGAGATGTAGGGTAATTTATAGTAACACAGGCGCGTAAAAAATTAAAGAAATGTCCTTCGCCAGATCGGGTTTTCTGAAAAAACCACTGCATAAATCAATGACCAATAAAGTTTATTGAATTTTTTGTTATTTGATCTTTGTTAGTACCGACTTGGTTTTGGAGATTTTACACGTCTTTTATTACTTAAACACGTCCAAAGTTAGGTTTAATTAGCAAGAAAAACTAATCTTTGTTGGCTCAATACTTTTTAATGGCTTTTTATTTTAGTAATCTGTTTCCGCACAAACAATATTAATGATAAGACAAAACCATACTATGTATGTTTAATTTTTCATGTCCATTGTCGAACAGTGGTAAGTAATACACTCCCGAAGTTTTTATAGAAAAAATGTCAACAAGATTCACCTTAACGAATATTTTCGCATTTGGTGATTTTCGTTCTAACACCACTTAATTGTTCGCTTATTTGTTATTTGACTCCCAGACATAATTACCAGATGAAGGCTAAATTAAAACAGTCGCATGGGTTGATCAAAGGTTAAGCTGCGGTGGCCAAGTCAGTCCGTGTATGGGTAACAATTGACAATTCATAACGTATCGCAACCCTTCCGTGTCTTGGAAAGCACGTAGCCGTTTGTCCCGACTGTCATGATTCTTAGATCTTTGACAGTCGTTACGGGACACCGAAAGTATGCCAACCAGTATTACCAAGGTTAAGGTTACCCAGTGACTGGGTTGTGGTGGTCAGATAGGCAGAAGCTTCATGTAAAATACTCGTTTTCAGCTCCGTTCAGTCAGATTGGAAGCCGACCCCAGCACAGTTGGGCTCAGCAGATTGATTGAATTAATAGATGATTTTTTTTTGACAGCTAAAAAAAAGTGCTGTTATCTGTAAAAGTGACTTACGCGGTCAAGTGTATGAAACCACATTTTATTTTATAACCGATGAACATTTTCAACGCAGAGGCTTAGAATCATGTACAGACGCCAGCCAGCACATGAAGCTACCCCAAACTGTCAAACTTTCCCAATTGAACATGAACCTTATACATAAGTGATAAAGTTGAAAATCTATCAAAGAAATTTGACAGATTGGGGTAGCTTGATGTGCTAGCGTCTGATTTCCTGTTATCGGGTTGCGAGTCGATGTCCGTGCCACCTTGTATAATTTTTTTTGTTTTTTTTTTTTTACTTTGGCCGTGGTTTGAGCATTTTACTTAGTGTGCTTTTAAGTGGAATATAACCTACTTATTCCAACTCCAGTAACTCAACCACGCATTCGCTGTAAATATTTTAGTACTGCTGACAATTTGGTAGCTTAATAAACCCCTTATAAACGTTTATTTACATGTATAATAGGATGAAAAATTCTATAGTTAATTTGCAATTCAAAGACCCACGCACCCTTAGCGTGGTTCATATAAAAACATTATAAATGACAAGCGCGTATTATGAAGGCGAATGACAAGACAATAGTGTGTTTTCATGCCATAAACTCACGTCGCATGCAAGAAATCACTTTAATAAAACGTGTTTTTTCCGGAAATTTAACCTTGTAGAAGTTTATTTTTTAGTGTCACCACAATGCACCTTATTGCCACTGTGTGAATTGTGGCAGCCACAAACTGCGGTTTGCCTGGGAGTTTGACACGTCAAACAAGGCGACTCATGCCCGGTTTCTGAAGTTCCCAGTTAAACTCCCAATAACTATTGATTCAATAAAGTTATGTATAAGATAAACGTTGGTTAACTGACACTGGGTTTCTGACTCCGCAACAAGCCATTAAATAACTATGTAACCCATAACTAGTTCCTCAGTTGCCGCCAGATGGGTCTTTTCAGGATTTCGTGTTTAAAAATCGTTTTTGTACGCAGATGTTGTCACAATGCCATGTCGACATCATTGTATTCTTTTTTTTTATCAAAGAGGCGTTGCCTTTTTTTATTATTTTAAGTTAAAAGTATTTGTCTTTCCAATCGTTTGTGCTTTATCCATTCTTTTGTAAAAAATAATGACAATGGACATTTGCGATTCATAAGGGGAGCTAGAGCAAGCAGATCCGATCATAGTGTTCATAACAAATCTATATTATCTGAATTTAAATTCCTCATCCGTAAATATTTCGAAAGGATTTCTCCTAAGTATTAAGTTTCTTGATGCCTACTGCTGTATTAAAAATAAATATAATAATAGTCTAATTTGGAGCTGCTTTTATTCATTATACTAAAACTCATTGTTTTAGATTTTAATAATTAGCTTTTACTTGCCATTTAATACACGTTATAAGTATAACCCAAAAATTTGATACAGATTGACGATGAAATGAAACGTCAAATAGCTATGGAACCGATAAACGGCCAAAATTGGTCAGTTAACTTAACCTGAGTTTAAACGGAGTTTATATTACATTGCGGTGTTCGGAAACGCACTTTCACAAGTTATCGAACCAATAGCGCTAATGAATAGATAAACTGCCGATACGAGTACCTCAGAAACCGGGCATCACTGCATTAGGTCGTGTGGCTACACACCAGATAAGGTGGCGGTAAAGTAGCGGAGATGTATCGGCTATTTTTTCTAAGGCATTAAAATAGATACTTACAGTCAAGAAATAGATATGTGAAGCACCTCATGGTTAATTATTACTTGTACCTATGTTTCCCACTATGTCATCAACAACAATTTGAATGAAAGTGACATTTTCGAAAATTCGTGTGCGATGTGTGTCAATTACCAATGTAATGATTGACCGCACATTTGCTATTTGTGATGCCGACATTTCTCATGAGTTTGTGGACCATTTTTTAGCTATACCTACACGCTTTCAGTGTGATGCGTCTCATATCTACCCATACATTCGGAATTCCACCATTCGCGGCAATATTCTATACTTCGATTTTGTGTGGTTGCAAAATTAAATCTTTTATTTATTTAGTTCTTTTCTTCCTCTGTTTTAAATATACACGAAAATCTGGCGAATGACACAAGACTCGTCTTTTTACTAAGAACTGTATTAACTCTGTCAAAGAAAAGGCGAAACGCAAATAAATCCTTTAGCATCCATTGTAAATGAAGGCTTAAAAAAGTCGCACAGCCTTTTATCTTCCCTAGCTAATTAGTTATTTATTACTGGTGATGTGTCGGATCATTAATAATGTAGATCCGCATATACTGATCCGGATACGGATAATTGGCGTCAAGATCCGCGGATACGGATACGGATACGGAATTTAACTTCCTTACTCAATTGGTGTCGGTGCGCATGAATTTGAAACGATATAGTTGACGCCACTTGACGCTTTACGTGACAGAACATGTTTCGACTTGCGTTGCGCGGGTCTTTCTTGTTTTGTTTACAGTTTAGTGTGACACTGGGCAGAATAGATAACGATTGTGTTTGTTGTACGAGTTAAAAAAATGTCTACAAAGAAGTTTAGTAGTGCAATTTGGAATTATTAATAAGGTAAAAGATCCGTCACAATTGTAACGGATAGGGATTCGGATACAGATCTTTCTTCCTCCGTGGATGTCCGTGGATACAGATACGGATACGGATATCCGGAACATCATTAGTTATTACCTACCCTATATTGGCAAAATTATTTAACTCTTTTTCTGCCAGTGGCTCAGATATCGCGACGGGATTTTATCGCGTCCAGGATTTTTAACACTCGGTGTTGAACCGAGCATGGAAAATCCAACAGGGTACATCCCAGCGCGTTGAAATAACACACTATTCGATTTTCAATTCTCGGCCGTAAGCAGTGCGTTGAAGATGCAGTGCACGAAAAAACCCTGCTGCGTTATTTTTACGTCCATGGGAACGCGTGAACGATGTAATAAAATTATTACAGAACATTTATAGAATATTTACCTACCTACTGTAACTTAGTCCGGTTAAGTCCGGGCGGAACGTATCGGTTCCAATACAATATAAAATTAATTGTGTCTCATTAGCCGGGATTGACAGTTAAAATAAATGAACATATTTTCATCCCTACTTATATCCCCGTCCGACCCTTGCTCGTTGAAGCGCCAGCCCGCGCCGCAGCTGAGCCAGTAGCTTTAAATTCCCCGTCTAATAGGTAGTAATAATGCCAATATTTTGATCCAGCCTGTCCCCACTAGCTGTCCCCCTAACAGTGACGCCCTGAGCCGAGGTTCGTACCCCACAGGGGGTGCCCTCAGCGTGCAGTCGCTTAGTATGTAAGTTTTTAGTTTTTAAGCCCTGGCTAGAGGCGTTAAGTTAACTCTTAATGGCAGTCCCAGGAAAGCCCGGTTAAGCAGTCACAGCCTCTCAAGGTCAACTGCGAAACTGTCAAAAAAAACCTACTTATATCATAAATGCGAAAGTAACTCTGTCTGTCTGTTACGGTTTCACGCCAGGGGTGCAGGTTGTTCGAAAGAGATACCGCGGCCCCTGGCATACAGGCAACTGAGGGAACACGGGTGGGTTTTAGTCAGTAAAAGTTCTGACACGCCTCCTGCTCCACCCAGAGCGGGAGAAGTTATTTGATGATTTGCCACCCAAAAAGAAAAAAAAAACGCCTAAACCGCTGAACCGTTCGTCATGAAATTTAGTAGAGATATAGCCTGGGATATGGAGAAGGACATAGGCTACTTTTTACGCGATAACTGACATTACGCGGGCGGAGCCACGGGCATAAACTAATATTTCAGAAAATGCCCAGACCATTAGAAAGGTTTTAATCGACATTGGTCAAAGGTGTATGCTATTTTGTTCTTTGTCATCAAGTATTTAAATCAGTTTTTATAGGCAATAATCTGCTTAGTGCCGTAGCTTCAAAATCTATTATGTGCAGAGATCGGATATTCGGATGCATATTTACATACAGATAATTTTTAGCTATGAAAGCATGGAAGCGGCTTTATAAATTATTTGTAATATTTATTAAAAACCCCGGGATTCTTGATTACATAACTGTTCAAATGTGTATTAATTTAAAATTAATGTTTAACCCTATACAAATATGTATATGTACTGGAGGAGGGGTGGTTTGTATTAGTTAAAACAAAAAATAAACAAATTACTTACTTATAGTAAGACTTTTTCGATACAAAAGCGCATTCCATGTTAGCCAACATCTCAACTTTAGGTGAAATTGCATCTGAATATCCGATCTCTAATTATGTGTGACTTGATAAAGGAAAAATAGGAAAAACTTATGAAGATATAAAAGTCTTGCCTATACGTACTCGTACATTACAGCAACTAAGTGCTGCTTTAAACAAAAATAGTATTCTATAAAACTTTGATAAGTTAATGGACGTACGTAGACCATGCGTAGAATATCAGTCTGCAATATATTTGCAGTCCATATAAGTTCAGTCTATACCTACTGAATACTATAAATAGTATCCTAGTTATATTGCAAATTACCATGAAAGCTGTCCATTGAGC
Organism: Antitype chi; assembly: GCA_947359405.1. Classification (NCBI taxonomy): domain Eukaryota; kingdom Metazoa; phylum Arthropoda; class Insecta; order Lepidoptera; family Noctuidae; genus Antitype; species Antitype chi. The sequence goes on from OX375816.1 coordinate 12,072,984, forward strand.
CGTAGTTTGATAGTAGTTTCTAGTTTGCTGCTGGTTTATCAGTACTCTGCCCGCTCCCGCGCCCGCGCCGTACAGTCGAACGAGCTATTTGGTATACAGGCAACAATATTCATCTTTAGACTACACTGCAAATATTCATTTTCATATTTACGTTCTAAATGCCTTTTTAGGCTCATGGCAGCCACCCGGATCGATCGGTCTGGTTAAGCTACGCTACTTGCGGTTGTTCCGTGGGTGAGTGACCATCTTTTGCATACCAACACGCACGTTTAGCCGTTGGTACCGGCTGTCATTTCTGGATCTTTGACAGTCGTTACGGCTCGTCAGAAGCCGCAAAGTCTGATAACCAGTCTTACCAAGGGGAATCGTATTACTCAGTAACTGGGTTGTGGAGGTCAGATAGGCAGTTGCTCCATGTATAATACTGGTATTCAGCTACATCTTATTTATTCTTCTATTATTTATCGAGTAACTTATCCCCTATGTTGCACCTGCCTTGTTTTCTCTCTGCATCACCCGCAAGGTTGACTGGTCGAAAATGCCTCAGGCATTAAGTTCGCCTTTGTACAGTATTTTTTTACTTGTGCATTAAGTTTTAATAAATAATAAATAAATAAAATATATCTGGTTTCACTGGAAGCCGACCCCAACATATTGGGCAAAGGCTTGGAAGATGACATACGGAGTAACAGAATTGATTACATAGCACACTCACAACATAAGAGTTGCAAGTTAGCTGCCAAGTGCCTATAATCCATATTCAAACCCTGGTTTCCAAACTAATATCAGTTTCACATTTAAATTGAGTTGACTTCAGAATGACTAGTACTATTGAAAAAGTTTGAAGAGTACCGCAAACTGAACTTTACGTTAGTGTTTTAAAGTTATGTTGTCCATAACACACACATTTGTTTACATGTTAGGAAACTAAGTTTCAAACGCAGGTTATAAAGCTTATGCGACTAGGTACCTACATCTATCATGTTTGACAACCAAATTTAAAAATAATGCGTGATGATTAATGCTCGTGCCTTCTCTATAAGTATGAGAAGAGTCTTGATTTAGGGATTATAGTCAGGCATTTGTCCTGCTGTGGGACTATAATCCCTAAATATAGATCCCCTTATTTTCAAACGTTAATGTTAAGTAATGATTATTATACCGTCTGTTTAACCATAATTTTTTTTTGTTTAAACGTTTGCAACGTTTTTAATAAGAGGGGTTGTCTTATTCCTCACCTCTGGCCTGCATTTATTGGTCGACTGAAGTGAACAATAACGACGAACAGAGCTCAAAAGATTCGAAAAAAAAATGATTCAATTACGTTATTTTCTAATACGGTAAAGAAAGAAAAAAAAGAAAGAAAAATTGTTTATTCTGCACAAACAAAACGCACATTATAAAAATAAAATTTTAAAAAATTAACATAAAATGCACCCATACAAAGTAGCCAAAAGCCCCGTATTCACGTAGAAAAAGTCTAATATTTTCTCAATTGCGAGAACTGTTTCCGGCAATCAGCGGTAACGAGGACCCGATAGCTGATCTTAGGGTTTGAATGACATAATGTCTGTAATTAATGTGGTTAATTGGTTATACTGTATTCCCATATTGAATTATTGATAATTTACGGATTGTTTTATGAGAAGGTAATTTATTTCTGAAATAAGTATCTATTATTTCAATCTGTCTATCGTTTTATGAGAAGGTAATTTATTTCTGAAATAAGTATCTATTATTTCAATCTGTCTATCGTTTTATGAGAAGGTAATTTATTTCTGAAATAAGTATCTATTATTTCAATCTGTCTATCGTTTTATGAGAAGGTAATTTATTTCTGAAATAAGTATCTATTATTTCAATCTGTCTATCGTTTTATGAGAAGGTAATTTATTTCTGAAATAAGTATCTATTATTTCAATCTGTCTATCGTTTTATGAGAAGGTAATTTATTTCTGAAATAAGTATCTATTATTTCAATCTGTCTATCGTTTTATGAGAAGGTAATTTATTTCTGAAATAAGTATCTATTATTTCAATCTGTCTATCGTTTTCCTATCTATGTAAGTTGGAATCGGCTTCTAGTTTAGCTGATCGTAGGTACCAATATTTTACATGGAGCGACTGCCGATCTGACCTCCACAACTAAGTTACAGGGTAACACGATACCCCATGGTAAGACTGCTGGTCAGACTTTTGGGCTTCTGACAACCAGTAGGTCGTTACGACCGTCAAAATCTACAAATGACAGTCAGGATGAACTGCTAAACGTCCTTTTAAATATTACTTACTAGAAATAAAAAGGAGAAAAAACTGGCCAAATGCGAGTCGCACTCGCACACGAAGGGTTCTATACCTCTGTAAAATATTTAACACTTCAAGTTAAAAAAAAAAATTACCATTTTTAACCGAATTCAAAAATAAAGAGGTTATCAATTCCACTTCTACATGTATTTTTTTAAATGTATGTTCGGGCATAACTCCGTCATATATAGACAGGCGGATTTGCAAAATTCTTTGCAATTTAAATACAACTTTTTGTTTGAATGGGGTTTATTCCGAAATGGTCGCATTTAAATTTCATATAGATCTGATAATGAGTTTCGGAGACAGACAACGGAACTCTTAAAAAAATGACAGCAAATCAACAGCGATTGCTGCTATGATGCTATCGCTTAAGTATGCATTGTTTTGACCCCAAGGATGATGAAATTTCGAATTGGTGTGGGGTAGGTACTATAACTAAAAAGTGAAAAATAACAATATTTTCAAAAAAAGAAAAATCAACCAATTTCCGGGAAAACACAACAAAGTGAAAAATTTGGTACTTTAATTTCGGAAGGCGGTGACAAAAATTTCAATACATATCCAAAGTCACCGACTTCCGAAATTAAAGTTATTTTTCACTTTGTAGTGTTTTTCCGGAAGTCGGTTGTTTTTTTTGGATTTTTTTTTCACTTTTGGTGGGTATTTGTTGTTATAGCCGTAATAAAATACACACTTTGTGAAAATATCTAGTGTATACTAATTACCTATTATAGTTTATGTGATACAGCCCGCTGACAGACAGATGGACAGCAGAGACTTAGTAATGGGGTTCCGTTGGCATCCTGTGGGTACGGAACCTTAAAAATAATTACAGGACAGATTTTGTTTGTACTTTTACTTTTATTCTTGCGTTATTATTACGTTGATCCTCATGTTAAATAGAGCTTATGGGTTATAAAGTTACGCTTTGGAGTTTTTGGCGGGATCGCGTTGGAACATGTCGCACGAATTTTCATTGTCATAAAATTTTGTGAAATAGCGAATTAAATTGTATAATTTTGGTAGTGAATTATTCAATTTAGTTACTTGTGAGTGCACAAGTGTAGTGAAGGTGAAAATAAGTGACTAACGTGGACTTTTCGTGTTCCCCCCAAAAACTCCTACTAGGTTGTTGTAAAGTTACTACCGCTTTACAATAACTTTGATTTTATACGATTTTATTTGCATTTTTACGACATACGCTTGCTCATTTATTATTCTAAGAAATTACAACAGATTTTAAGCCATATCGGATTATAATAAGAACTATTATCGCTCATAACGACACTATTTAAAGTTAACATGGCCTTAATATATACCTAAGCTACGATAGTGATGGCTCGAAGAAGGCATAAAAAAGGACTTATTAGTCGCCCAAAAAGGGCGAATTGACACTTTTAAACAATTTTCTGTAGGCGATTCACACGAAATAAATTTATTTGTGGGCAAATCGACAACTCCAGAAATAGGTAAGTATTAGACAATTGGCACGGTTTTAATTTTATGCAACGAAGTAATAACAGTTCAATTTTGTCCTATTATTCAGTAAGAAAAATACAATGCTGTAGTACGTAAGTACAATTTTATACTGTATTTTAAGGGTGTGAGCCTGGAGATCTGTCATACAGGTCCCGAACCCAGTATAGACTCCAGATCTCCCAAAGCTTTGAATCTGCCTGTAACCTAGATACCATGTGCCAAAATTTTATCTGAGAGAAAATAAATAAATAAATATAAATAAATCTTGTTTCTTAACTATTCGCCCACCAATAAATTAAGTACCTACGTGCGAATCACCAACAGAAAATAACATATTATTTAAAAGTGTTGATTCGCCCGTTTCGGCAGTCTCGAAAAATACCGGTCTACTTTAATAAAACAGGCTGTGCTCCATACCGAGACAAGCAGTCATATCAAGAAAATAAAGACGCAACTTTGGTAATGCGGCGTTACCATATTACATCGGATAAGGAACGAACACATCCGAGGCAGCTCCGGAATACGTGACGTAATTGACAAGCTGCTGGAACGTCGTGCGAGACGGTTCGGCAAGTGCAAAGAATTTCCGTATACAGTGCATAAATGTCACCAGCACACCAGAAGCATAACTCACACTCCAGATAGGTACCCGGAAACTGACAATAGGTCCATAGATAGGTACAGCCATACATGTTTTCGAATGAAATTTAATTTTATAAATTAAATGGTTTTTTTTTTATATCCACCGGTTCCTTACTAAACTTCAACTATATCCGACTACCCTAATTTACCTGGTTACTTATCTCTTTTAGTGACCGTACGTCACAATTTTTTTTTGTGGTATATCTATTAATATTTTTGGATTTCTTCCCTTACTTGAGTACCTACTGCTGTGAGGACGTTGCTTCTTGTCAAATTTCGTGATTCTAGGTCAATGGGAAGTACCTTAAAGCTTTTGATTAATTTACGTACGAGTATCAAAATTTGTCACATAAAAGGCCGAGGGTGTTCATGAATATTCAAGCCACCAGTTGGACCCACTTTGACAAGAGGTCTTCCAGTTCGACAATGAACTTAAAGTATTTGATGTCATTCGCTTCATTCTTTCGTTCACCATTGAGTCTGTAGGCGCTTTGAGAATTTTGACAGATGCCCGGACCTGACGTCTCAGTGCTGCCACCTAGTGAACGTCATTTCAGAACACCCTCATTGCGTTGACTTAAGTTAAATTTTAAAAGCTTCAAGGGACTATAGACTTACGTATTAGATACTAGCTTCTGCCCAGACTTCGTCCGCGTAGAAGTCGTAAGACACAATGCCACAACAAGCGGTTTCGTGAGTACGTCTGCGTGGAAAAAAACCGAAAAGTAAGTTTTTAATCAAAATTTTGATTGTATTTATATCGTGACATATAACATTCACATGGTTACGCAATTTTTTCTTTTATTGTGTAGTTTTTGAAGTTCCAAAGCGTGGCAGTGTATTGCTGAGTATGCATCTTGTTTCAAAATTACGAATTATTATTTGACCAGATCGGGGTTTTTGGCACCTAGGAGAGTTGTGACACGCTGTCACAACCCTCCTATTGAAGTATATTCTCTGGTTAGCTTATTTTGCAATGTCTCTTTTGCTGGTTTATATATATTTTGTTTGTTTTAGTCAATTTTTACAACGTAAGTTTGATATAAAAAGAATTCGGCAGTTAAAATCTGTCTTGTGAAAAGTTATGTTTAGTGGGTTATGAAGGACCTGTAATTTGTGGCTCGAAATAACACCCTGGTGCAAGCAAAAACAAAGCTATGAACAAAGTCAACAAATCGTTAATTAACTTGAGATGTAGTCTCAGAATGAGCTTATAATTAAGTGCAACAGTTCCATTAGTTTGTTTTTGTCCATGTCTACAAAAGGATGTTTGTTTTGATGAAACTTAAAAAAAAACCCCAAAGGCGTCGCTCCAGCTTCGTTTATTTTTCGATTAATTCCGCGGAAGCGAGTTTTTTTGAATATATACAACATTCATCATCAGCCAGAGAGCCAATTTCAATCTTTAAGTACATATATCATGCACGGAACGTACAAGATGCGAAATATCTCATTCAAGCCGATGTTTAACATATAAATTGCTATCAATTTTTTTTAGATCTATATTTTCGTGGCTGCTCGGCGGAGATAAGGCGCGGGGGCGCGCCACTGTGGTTTTATTGCCTAAATGCAGAATGATATCCCGCTGGATGATAAAAAAGCGATTATGGAAGTCTTTTTAATACGTATGTACTGCAGAAGTGGATAAAGATTGGGAATTTGATTTTATATTCCGGCGGTAAGGAGCTGCTTTAGTTTGATCGCATTCTGGAGATTTCGTTTTAATTTTATGTTTTTTAAATAGAAACTGCATCGTTTACCTGTGAGCTTATAATTTATGGTGATTGGAGTTTTTAGTACTTTTTGCCCACCTTTAAGTATACACCATTAATACACGCAATGGTCTACGAGGATTTTACGTTAAGTAAATCGCAATACCTATTACCTATACCTATCTATAATTCTAGTTTAGCACGAGTCGTTCTTTATCTATAGGTTTCTATACAAATAAATGAAATTAAGTCTTTTGTCATGTCGAAATAACAGCTTTTTACTAAATGCATGTGAAAGCATATACGGTACTTTTATTAAAAACACATTTTTTTTTTAACTTTGTCCAGCTGTCTGTATATTTGTTCCGGTGAATCTCCAAAACGAATGGATCGATTTTGACGGGACTTTTACTAGCAGATAGCTGATATTATAAAGAGTATTTGGGGCTACTTTTATTTAAGAATATAGTTAGGATTCCGCGCAAAAAAATTAAACCCTTAAATTCCAACGTATTGTTTTCCCAAATGCTCGCGACCGAACTCGTGGACACAATAAAAAATTAAAACAAAACCGCAATAATAAAATAACGAAATTATGACAAAAATCTTGAAACATTTTTTAGTTAGTACTTTATCACTTTTTAAACATAAGTTTCCCCATCCTCCCTACGAATAAAACTACTAAATATATAAAAATAATTTAATTACCATCAACGACACGAACACATCCGTTCGATTACGTCTGATATCAGATAAAAGTATCAAATTAAAAAAGCTTGCCAGTAGCAGCAATGTCGGCGAGTTGATGCCAGCTCGACAGGATTTCGTTAAGATAACGCCGTGATCGCCGCCCGAACAAATTCACCCAATATTATTTCTACGCCTTTCGATATTACCAAATTGAATTAACAAAATGGAAGCTACCATTTAAAAACCCTCGAATTTGTCGTTAGATATCTTCTCTCTGGGGATTTTTCTTATTGTTATTTGTCGAAATATAGTTTTGAATTAATTAAAGCGAAATTGCGAAGACGATTTAATTTGTCAAGACAGACGGTGTTGCGTAACAATCTAGAGTTGGAGACTTCCTTCCATTGTCATGAAAATTATTTACCTTAATTTATTTACGACTCCTAAATTGACTTTTTTTAATGAAAGGAAGGATGTTTTGTGTTGTAAAATTGTAAAGATTTCTTTCCAATGAAATTTTTATTTAAAAATACCGTTTTAAGAGCAATAGTGATGCTACTGCTTTCAAAACGGTGAAGGAAAACATCGTGAGGAAACCGGCATGTCCTAGAACCGACATCTTTAATTTCGAAGACATGCAACATCTATCAAGCATGGTGGATTACAGCCTCTCGAAGAGAGGTCTGAGAATCCCAGCAGTATGAACATTACCTATAGGCTGATTTATTGATTTTACGCACCAAATTAGTCATCTGGAATTATCCACGTCATTACTTTGATTTCTAGTACCTAAATAATCCTTTTGTGGTAATAAATTAAATTCGTTTATTTCAGACTAGCGACCCGCCCCGGCTCCGCACGGGTGCAATGCTCATAATAAATATACTACAGAATGTCTTTATACACAACGTTCACAGCTTTTTTGTCACTAGACAATACAAACATGTTTTCTTTAAAGGTAACTCTTGAAAGAGCGACATAAAATTGCCCATGTAAAAAACAAATGCCGCAACCGCTATGTCCCTATATTTGAAATCTGTAATATCTTCGAAAATATTCATTTAAATTACGTGCTATAGAGGGCCATATTGATCTAGGTATATTAAATGCACATTGTATTTAAGGTCCTTAATTGGATAAGGATTAATGCTGTATTGCTTAAAATCGCTTCGTAAATAAGCCATTATTTCTCGTAAAAAGTAAAGGATAAAAAATGGTTATTGTGGGTTATCCCTTAAAGATAGACATATACCATTGCAATTTTTTTGTAGACCTTTTTAAGGTGTACAACACTGTAGTACATTATATTGATCTATCTCGTAGGGTTCAGCCAGCGTTTGCAATGTAAGCGCAAACAAATGTGTTTATTTACGACATCACATTAGAAACCTCTAAAATTATCAGTATTTCTCTACTATATTATGCATGTTATATACATATAAACCTTCTTCTTGAATCACTCTATCTATTTAAAAAAAACCCGCATCAAAATCATTCATTCAGATTTTTTTCAGTCCGATTCAAAATTAAAATATAAAATTAAAACAACATCAAAATTAACACCAAATTCAAGAATTAAAATCAAAAATTAAATTAACATAAATTTCAAAATTACGATTAAAATCAAAATCGAAATTAAAATATAAAATTAAAATTGGAATTAAAATTCAAAATCAAAATTAAAATCGATATTCAAATTAAAATACAAAATCAAAATTATAATTAAAATCACCTACTACTTCATCACGTAATGCCTACTTAAAAAAAATTAAGCCCAACTATTTTCATGAATTTAAGTAACTGTACCTTATCACGTAAAAATTAAATACCATACGATACTCGCTTTGACATCAACACGATAATTTGACTACAGCAAACACTCGAATTGCACGAATAAAGCTCACTGATAACGAATTTATTATTAACAAATGACTGGTCAATAAGATAGCTCGTGCAATTATCGGCCTTGTGGTCGAATAAAATGAAACGCTATGTTAACTGAGTAAATAGACCGCCAGTAGTTAGATAATACTAGTTGTGGTTAAATGTAAACGGTCAGTTAACAATGGAACGGTCAACTGTTTGATTGTACTGGAGAATTAAACGTCATCAACGTCAAGCGGCACTTCATTTGTCACAATATTAATGGATATAGAATTGAGGATCCTTTCTACTTAGTTTAATCATGAATAAAAAGTTGTATCCGGGTATCCTGCCTTTTCGCCGAAAATTGTCTGGCAGATTATCACTTGCCAACCAACGGTTCGCCGATGTTTCACTAACACACTAACTAACGATTAGCAAATTTTTGTATGACAACGTTTCATTTGGTACCTAGAATTATTGTTAAGCTGCTTATTATAATGACACAAAACGTTTGGGACATTTATCATTTGTGTAACATTTCACTAGACTACACAACTATTAGACGAATGTGACGATAAGTTAGGTTAGGTTAAAGTATGACAAACAACGCACGAGCCGAGCGAGCGTAGCGAGCGTGCCGCGGCAGCGGCCGGCGATGTGCCAGAAGCGAATCGCATTTGTAAAAGTAAACAGTTAAGTTAGGTTAGGTCACATTAAAGATAAAGTAAAAAAAAAAAATAACCTGTATATAATGAATATTACGCAAACTAAAACATTCTGCTACTTGAAAGTTGGCATTTTAAAAAGTGTCATTATGAAAAGCAGACCAAACGTACCTACAGTTGGTAACTGTGAGGTTGGGAAATAAAACAAAATTATATGATAAGTTGGCAAATAATTATTCGGCGAAAAGGCAGAGAACCCTGTATCCGATATATCATGGAAATATCCTAAATGTGTACCATGCAGAATTTGGGTTTAGTTTATTTAGTTTGTGATCCTCCTGCGAGTCAAATTAAATACTTTATTTTTTCTATATAATTCCTAGAACGGTGTCGATTCTGGAAACCTTTCAAATCAAATAAAACTAACCTAAATTAAAATACAGCACCGCTAAACTTTTTCTAATTTCATTTCAATTACAAGTCTATTCCCTAAATACTTAGTTTCCGAGAAAAACGTCTGGGATCAACAGACTGGCACGGTGTGATTTCATAAATATTCTTTTTTTTGCCAATGATTGCTAGTTTATCTCCTGCATTTTAAAATTAGTTTGGCTGAAATAGGTAAACCTAGTTGCCTACCGACTGTAGGCCGACAATTCTCACACTTTTTGAGAGTTGTGAGAGAGAGAGAGAGCAGCGAGACAAGTGCCAGCTTATATCAAACAAACAAGTTTGAAATGACTTAAGTAATTGAATTTCACGTCGAGACGAGACCTCTAAATAATTATAGGCACTTATTCTTCTTTCTGTCTTATACAGAACAGTTTAACTGGATTTTCGAAAATAAATTGGAAGCTGCTGAATTATACTTATGTCACCGTAAAATTGTATTAGGTACCGTTAGATTATAATCTATCTCGCGAGATTGTGAACTGTCGAAAGAATGTGAACCGTAACATACTGCTTACAATATTTAACGCATAATTTTTAGGTAGATTATAATAGATATACCGTCAAATTGTGAACTGGTAGCAAGACGGATAGTACCTTGCGGCATTACTAAATAGTCAGGTAACTGCCACTAACTTGGAAGTAGCGATCGCCGGCCGCTACCGCGGCACCACTCGCTCCGCTCGCTCGGCTCGCGCGCGGTTGGTCGCAATTCTAACCGAATCTAACCTATTCGGTCGATAAGCAGTATGGTGTAGTTCACAATTTATCGAAAGTTTATAATCTCGCGAGATAGATTATAAACTACCGGTGTTCACAATCATACGGTGACATATACAAGGTGGCAGATGTCGTCGCATAAACTGTACCTTGGATTCAGCACATGATTCTGGGGGTATCTACTCCCTAAGAACGGACTCCGTAGTTTCGGCCGAAGTTACGGGCATTACCTACTACGTATCACTTACGGAAATAAGATTAGTTCGGTTTCTGAACGAAGATGAATGACAACACCATTTAGCAGAACTCTGCGAATTATGTGTTTATGCCCGTCTTATAAATTCAATTTGATAGGTACCTACTTTTTTTGACGGATCAACTACTATCGGACGTCCATTACTTTCGGATGGCCCCGTATCTTTGCTGACGAACTTAGAGAGATAGACCCAAGAACCCGCCTGCGTTTTTTTTTAATGTTGCGAAATCATCAAATAACTTCTCCCGCTCCGGGTGTGTCACACTTTTACTGACTAAAATCCACCCGTGTTCCTTCAGTTGCCTGTGTGCCAGGGGCCACGGTATCTCTTTCGAATAACCCGCATCCCTGGCAGGACCCGCCTGCGTAAAAATTTTACGTCAGTTATAAAAAAAAAAAAGAAATGATCTGTTCCATACATTTTGACCGCGTAGGCATTGCACTTGTCTATGAAAATGCAGATTTTTTTGTAATAACTGACGAAATTTTTTAACGGAAGGTGTTCAGAATTATGTGCTGAATCCATGCACAAACTGTTACCATGGTAACGGTTTGTGCGTTGATTTTCCTGCCACCCTGTATTAGATATGTTGTACGAGTACCTGAAAATAAATGGTAGTTTCGTAGTTTAACTGCACGTTAAAGCTTTCTATTCTATTACAGTAACCTTGTGTTTGCACCTCAGTTCACTCAAGTGCAAGCAGCTCGCAATAAAGGCAGTACTACACATACGAAACTGCACTGTATTTGTATTGACGTTCCTTGCACCTGTTGTCACGAATTAAAAAGTTAATTTGAAAATTTAGGAACTTGCCGCGTAAACAGCATAAAGCAAATATTTCTATGGAATTTAAAGCGCGCTAAGGTTATCGAATACGGATTTAAATTTGCATGCAAATGCAGGCTTAATGTAGGTACGGGATTAATTACATGCGCGAATACCATCAAGTTAAGCGCTCATTGTGTGTCCCCGTGCGCCGCGTGGCTACAAATCAACCTCGCCGATGAAATATCCCGTTTCGCTGGATTCTCTCTGTTTTGTTCGTTCCCACTAAATTGAAGAAGCGGTGGATCTTGTACCTATTATTGTATTGTACCACAAAACAGATTTGAACAAATAAATAGCTGCGATTTGTTAGTCTATTTTAAAATCGCTACGGGCTATTGAGGGGTTTCTATTGTTGAAACAGTATTATGAATTATAATAGTTAAGACGGAACCGCGTTTTGAATGGTTTTATTGGATAGTGTAGAAAGTAGAACTCATAATCTAAACTTATAATGTTTAAATAAAATAACCGACTCAAATAAAAAAAATTCTAAGGGAAAATTAACTTTAATTTAGGAACTCGGTGTCTTTGGTTTTGCATTTACGTTTTTTTTTCCACCTACTTCCGAAAAGAAAGTTTATTTTTCAATTAGTAGGTTTTGTGGAAGTCAGTTTTTTTGTTTTTTGATAAAGCTTTAATATCTCCATTTTTAAATATGATACCTGCCCCACACAAATTAGTATACCTTCACTTGCTAAGTAAATAACAGTGACTGGAAGTTATTATAATATCGTCGACATACACTAAGCTAAAAAAAATACGTAATATTGAAACTCAACTCAAAAACTGCTTACTAATCAATCCGAATTTGACCAATTATACCTACATATAAAGGACTTCTCTATAAGTACACCCTTTCGAACAAAAGAAGATTTGTTTAAATCGGTTTTTAAATGATGGAGTTCTGAGGTAATCAACATAAAAAAAATACAATCGAATTCAGAATAACCTCCTTTTTTTAATTCAGTTAAAAAAGGGTAAATTGTTTGTTTTTGGTAGATAATCTCAAAAAGTACTGATCCAAATACAAAAAAAAAATACTAATAGAAAGCTGCACCATTTCCGAGTGCCATGAGCATGTTTTATACAAAACGCTACCTCGGAATTGGGCATATTCCCGAAAATAATAATGTTACGTTTCTCAAAGTGAAACACCACTCAAGACAAAAAACGTAAACAATATTTCCACCGATATTCATTTCATCCTACGATTGAATTGGAAGGCGCGGCATTGTACCGGGCAACAACCGCACACTCTATCAAATGACGTAGATCCCACCTGACTAAGGACGAATTTCACCAACGAAACTAAACGCGTTGCACGTCTAAACTGCGATCACGAGCTGTCAGTGTCATTATTACTGGGGAAATATTGAAACTGACAGCTATTAAACGCGGTTTATATGTGATCACGTTTAGGTTAATTGGTGAAATTTGCCCTAAAACTCTTCCTTTTAATATTTAGCGAGAGGATTAAATGCAGTAGTTTATAAACTTCGGCATATGGTGCATATGGTGTATTCCAACCCGAGCCGAGGTATTTTTGCAATAAAGTTGACATGGCATGCACGGCTGAATTTCAATAGATCCCGCCTGGACAGGTAACCGAAGTAATATCAAGTCTCATATTAAAATTGAAAAGTATTTATATACTTGGCTAAGGTAAGGAAAATTGAAAAGGATTAATTCAGTTGAAAATTACATGAGATTTAAGGAGGAAAATGATTTATGTAATCAAATTGAGATACTTATAGGATTTCAGATTTTCCATTTTAGATTTTTCAGTTATTATTACACAAATTCGAGGATATTTTTTTTAATTCACTATGTTTACTGTAATACACACTTGTATGGTTAAATAGTCACGAATCATCACTTAACTTTAAGAAACGTTTAATCATCTAAGTTAAATAATAATCAAAATAATAAGTTAAATTATTGAATCATTGTACCGATAATCGTTACAGTAAATGGCCTAATAGCGAAGAGCCTCGACCAACACCTCAGGAGGCTCTCATTGCGCGGCTGGATTAAGGGCTTGATTCAGAAAGCAGTACTCCTAGACACGGCACGCATAGTCAGGAGGTTCCTTTCTCTAGAGCCCTGACCACCGGCATCTTGGACCCTGCTCCTGATGCCGATGCGGCACTATTTTTTATATTTTTAAATGTTTTATAATGATTTTTGTAAAAATATTTAAAAATATACTTAATATGTATGAAAGAAAATAAACGAATATAAAAGTTAGATAATATTTATTGTTAAATAAAGTCGATTTTCGTGTCTGACTGTGTGACCATGTTGTTCTTCTAAACTTTGCAACGGATTTCGATGCGGTTTCCACCATCATTCAGAAAATGATTTCCGAAACATTAATATTATCATTTTTATTTCATTGTTTTATTCATAGGTATAAATTAGTGAATAAAATAATAAAGAAAATAATGAAATACTTTTGTCAAATTGTAAAATCCGTGCATAGGAGGGGCTGGCCTATAGTGCCTATATCATAAACTGCAAAGTCGGTCAGTCAAGTTATCTTATTCGATGTCGTACAGTCAGCGTCAAAAATATCGGGACGTACAGATGGTTCAAAATGATCTCAACACCTAAGAAAAATAAACTTTATCTCAATTAGATAAAGTTCTTGTCAGAATGAGATTTGTCGTGTACTGTCTTCATTCTGAAATATTCCTTGTGTCATTGAGTTAATATTTATTTTGCATAGTTGCTTAAATCATTTTTAATACTGTTCATCCCGATGTTATTGGCGCTGACTGTACCTAACTTTGATCGCAGGTAGTAGGTGATACCGTTCGAATTTAAACTTTTAACTTATAATCGCTAGTATAACACCCAGATACAGAGGGTTAAAACTTACAATTGAATTCGTCGACTTCAACAAACTTCTATTAGTGAAGGCGTCGCTTACACCGTTCGACTTTCTAATTACTGTTTTGTTGCTAAGCTTCCATTAAAACACGATATTAATCAATAATATGCTTTCATATCGGTAAAGTAAGACTGGTAGCTAGACTTCTAAATCATTAATTTTAGTTGTAGAAGCGATTTGTACTTGCTTTGATTAAAAACATTCTTGTAAATAATTTTGGAATTGACTTCGATTGGAATGAGATGAACTGAATAGCAAAATACTAGTATTTTATAATATTTTTGTAAAGCAGTTATCTTTATTTTCTTCCGCCTTAATTGAACTGTAAACAAGAAATACTGAGATATACTTACTTAACTACTTATATGTAATATCTCTAGGACAAAGTAAACAGACTCCGTAATACCGGTGGGCAACTGAAGGAACCTACTTTATATGTATACCCAAAAGCATAATTAAGAAGGTAATTTCACGGAGGTTTTTCCGTGAGCTCATCACCGCATCCTACAGATACGTACGTAAATTTCTTTGACGAAAACGTGCGCACGTGAGTTCCGCCCTCAACCCAGTAGTTAGGCCAAAACGTGCGCCCGTTTACATCTCCACATATGTACAAGAACCATCTATTACTAATACTTTTTTAGTTACACACGTAAACCCATTTATCTCCGCAGATAGAATATCATAATACTCACGCGGAGTATAAGGAAGGCAGTTATTATAATTTCAGTTGTTCGGCTCAGTATCGACATCAGTAAGATTACCACGTACAATACATTAATATTGCAAACCGGTTTTGGGTAAAGTTTAGGATATACTGCTCCCAAGTCGTCTGGATCACAAAATACATACCAACAAGAAATATATACGTACGTACACACCATATACGAGTGAGTTATATGCAAGATAAAGTAAATTATGATGTGGATGTTTTAGATTACGATGAATTTATTATAAAGCCACGGCGGAATGTTTCAGAATAAAATATGTAAATCATTACACAAAACCACTACGTAGGTGAATATAGAGAAACTTAACGAGAAATTTACGATTTTGCTTTAATTAATGATAAATTATTTTATTTCTGTAAGTTTTTGTACAAACACTTTTACACGTCAATCATATTTTTAAAAGCTGGATGAGGTTGGCGTGTACAAGCTCAGAGGCCACAGTCTCTTATAAAGTCCAGATATGATCTTGGTGACAAGACCATGTATGCAGATTGGTGTCTAAAATGGCCTTTTGAGAAAATACCATACAGATTGAGTGGACCTATCCTATCAATGCACGCATTTGTCAGTAATCATGCAGTTCAACTCAGAACTTATTCATTCATGAGAACGTTTTACCAAAGATACTACGAATATCTCGTAGCTTTGAGGCACTAATTCTATTACTTAACTACTGAAGATCCGATCTTTGATTAGAATGGAACTAGGATTAAATTAGGAACTTTTTAAGTACAGCTTTGGAATCCTAAAATTTAATTGTCGAAGTCTTTTGTCGTCTGGCCACTTACTGTGTCCGTAACACGCCTCTAACCTATCGAGCAGCCTTTCATTCGGTTTTCACTTTTAATTGAAAACTCCTATTCAATGGCGGGGCAGTCGTTCCCGGCTTTTAAAAGAATGACAGCGATTGAACTCATTCGAAATTATAATTTCAACGATTGATCGAGTTCTCTTTGTGTTGAACTTTTAATTATAACAAATCTATGTAAAAGTTTAACCTTTGTAAACCTCGCTGTGGATTTCTCTTCCGTCTTCGAGGTAAATTCAAAGATGGTTGTGAATGGATTAAAGGTGTACCCAAGGAATTAAAACTACGTTGCGCAGTACGTCTAGTTTCTTTACAATTTTTGCTGCGCGTTTATTTAACAATAATAAAATTTAATACCATATTAATAATACTCCGTAAAATATTATGTAGGTATCTACTATCACTAAAATTATTATCTCTGCTTCAAAGTTGGAATCTAGTTTCGATTCAACATTTAAAATCAAACAACACACGATATTTGCAAAACTGATAACCAGAGATCAGATATTCGGATGCATATTTACCTAAAGATAATTTTTAGCTATGAAAGTATGGAAGCGGCTTTATAAATTATTTGTAATATTTATAAAAAAAAACCCCGGGATTCTTGATTGCATAACTATCCAGATGTGTATTAATTTAAAATTAATGTTTAACCCGATACAAACATGTGCATGTACTGGAGGAGGAGTGGTTTGTATTACTTAAAACAAAAACTAAACAAATTACTTACCTACATTAAGACTTTTTCGATACAAAAGCGCATTCCATGTTAGCCAACATCTCAACTTTAGGTGATGATGCATCCGAATATCCGATCTCTGCTGATAACACAGAAAACATTTTCAACTGCATAGATATTATGATTATTTGTATCGTGTTTCGAGAGAATACCTTTCGTATTCTATATCTAGTATTTGTTTTTCAAAAATTTACTTTTGAGAACATAGCCTGACGTCACGCCAAAGGGTTGGGCTGAGGTGTCCCTATAGTACACCCACATTTCGCCAGTGATGTTTTCATCATCAGCCTACAGCAGTCCTCTGCTGGACATAGGCCTCTCCAATTTCACGCCATTTAACTCGATTCCCGGCAACTCGCATCCAGTTGCTACCAGTAACCCTGCGAAGATGCGAGTGATGTTTTAGTCCTATGTAAAAGGGCGCGAGCCTATTGCCATTATCCGGGCACAAATCCAGACTGTGAACTATCACTGAGAAAATCCGGAAAAAAAAACCCAATAACGCAGCAGCTGCAGCCAAGAAGCTGAGCATCCTAAATAAGGTGTGGCGATACTTCACATCGGGACAGCTTTTAAGCCTATGGGATGGCTCAGCAAAATACCAGCTTGCTGCCTTTGACTCGGTGGAACGCAGAGCATAAAGGCTCATAGGCGACGAAACGTTGGTAGCTAAGCTTCACAGCTTGGCTCATCTGCGTAATGTGGCTTGCCTATCGGTCTTCTATAGACGGTACTTCGGAGAGTGTGCGCAGGAGCTCCACGACCTGACCCCGCCATCGCCCTTTTACTACCGGTCTACCAGACGCACTGCAGGGTACCTTCCGCACTTGGTTGATATCGCGACCAGTCGTACTCAGCGCTACTCCTCCATATTTATTATGCGTACAGCCAAAGTGTGGAACTCTCTGCTTGCGTCTGTGTTCCCTTCCACATTTAACCCGTCTACCTTAAAAAAAAGAGTGAACAGACCTCATCAATCGCTTTCCATCAGGCGTGATCGGGGTCAAGAGCTGGCCCATTTAGTAATATAAAAAAAACACTTTTCCCGACTTGGGAAAAGAACCCAGGACCTCATGCTCGCTTACGACCACTAGGCCACCAAGGCAGTCATTAAATAAAAAGTTCCGAAAATTAACTTTAAATTAAACCAATTACCTGAATACGGAGAATGTTTATCCAATCCGCAATCGAATGCTTATTCAGCTTTCGTTTTGAAAATTAGGCCGATGTTACTAGGCGTACCCTCAAGAGTTTAGCAAATAAATACCACGGTCCTTGAGTAAACACAACCCGTGATTGCAGAGCGGTATTATTATACCGCTGAGATACACAGAGTATCTAAAGGCAGTACTACAACCTAGGGTGGAAACTAGAATGCTTGGTACACTGCATTCGGATGTTTTATTTCCTGACTCTGTCTACATTGTCACTGAAGTCCGTTAATAATGTTTCTTGTTGATTTATATTTTTAACGTTCCGTCATTGAAATTGAAAAAAGGAAGCTGTTAAGGATACATTTTGATGTTGTTAGTCTGTTTGTGTATTAAGTTAAGTCTCTAGCCGTTTCTCAGAAAAGGATTTTAAATAAAACATGGAATTCGTATTGTCTACTAAAAGCATTATTGCTTCAACTTTCTGACTAAACTGATAAGTCTTGATACTTAAGTAGGCACCTGCAGTTGGTTTAATTGAAAGAAAAGCCTTGAATTTAAGTCCTAGTAATACTGACAAATGCGTGCACTGACTGAACATGCCCACTTAATCTGTGAGTTTCTTTCCCCAAAACACCAATTCAGACTAATCTACATGGTCTTCCCATGACCTGACCTCTGATTTCTGGACTTTAAAAGAGACTGTGACCTGTAAGGTTTAATCTGGTAGGATCCTTGCCAATGTAGACCGAACTTACTGAAGAACCAACGTAGCTGACTTTCTTTAATAGAAAGTTCTAAAAACCGTAATTTTTATTTTTGATTCCATTCAGAGTTACTGGGAAACCCTCAACAAGTGCGACCGACTCACACTTGGCCGGTTGTTTTTTAATCCTCTTAGCACAAGACTGTGCCAATAGTCTTGCGCTATTTTGGTTTTAGTTTTTTACGTACTCCCAATGTTTGTTATGTACTTACCCCCTTCCCTCGCGGGGACCGCTCCGATTTGCCGCGTGTTTTGAAACTCTCCGTTCCCTCCTCTCCTCTGGGTTTTGATGGCAGGAAGGGAATATTAGTGTATGTTGGGATGTCGGCATAATGGAACATATCGCTCAGATTCCACAACACATATTTTCCTTCCGTTTTGTGGTATTGAGTTTGAGTACAGAAACCAAGGAATGATGAAGTTTCGTATCGGAAATAATTTCAACCCCCAATTTGGTATACCAACCTTTATTTTAATTTCCCTCAGCCCCATTATTTCGTGCAATTTTGTGACGCACTAAAGATCCCATTGAATTTCACGATTAATGGTGTCGTTACTTGAATGCAGCAATCCGTGAGACAAAACCAGAGGGTCGAAGGCGAGGAAATAATTAGAGAAACTAGTTTGTTCTCTACGGACGATTAATGTTAGTTTACGATCTAGATTTACAACGGAGCTCGCTCGAACTTTGCTCTTGTGCACTAAGCGTTTTGATTTGTCAAGCAGCTCTATTTATTTAACTACAAATGTTGTAGTTCTATGTTTCTTTGAATCGCTTTGTGAAAAAGCTTAAAGATTTTATTAAATGAAACTGAGGATAAATGAAAAGAACTAATCTAGGTAAGAAAATCTAAAAGTTGTCGTGTGTTCATGTCCCGGTCAAAGAAAACAAAAGCTGTTTTCTTTGCAAGTAGCGACGTCACTTGCAACCCCTTTGATGATGTAGCAAAGGCAACCGCACGAACGAGTTGTAGTAATTAGAAGCGTTCCTCTGAATATACTAAGCGATAGAAAGGATTATTCCGACTTTCCGATTTATTTTCCGTTTCTTTTATCTTTTGAAGTGGTTTTCTTCCATGGCAGCTGATTATTTTATCGTTGGCATGTAAGCTAAGTTGTAACATTGACTATTTTCTGGTTAAATTCAATTTCACTGATCTTTCATTTAGGTACGTTCCTTGAGTTTACTTACAAAAAGATTATTTTATCCGTATAAAAAAATGAAATTAAATGTAAAAAGTAAAACTTATCAATTAGTGATTAGAGCCTCCTTTTAACCAGATAAGCCTGTATCCGTGTATCCATAGAGCCATATAATCTAAGGTTAGGTTAATTACCTACGAATAAGAAGATAATTTCGGTTCGTTTACCTCTAATTATTTCAGTCTTGTTAACTCACACAAAGAGTTCACATCACTTGACAGGAAAGCCGTATCCGAGAATAAATGAGTGATGCCATATTGCCTCAGAATAGGGCTCCTGTGAATGTTGACTCACGCGACGATGTACGGACATGTGTCGATTCAGACGCACTCTTAAAGGTGCGTTTATTTACGCTCCTTTAGAAATAGGTGATGCGTTGCGTTCACGCCTTTCGACGAGAAAAAAGGCTTATTTTTTCACACGTTTCGTGTTTTCCCTTTTTCAAACGGTCCCCAGTGATGATCTGTTCTGTATATATAAGTGTGTGTTATTCCAGAGCGGGAATGTATATTGCTAACTCTACGGGGGATAAGAATAGAAAACGGATGCTTGCACAAAGGGCGTTTCTAGAGTAAGGACCTAATTCATTATGAACGGAACTCTGTAAATATGAATGTTTACTACATCACGGTAATTTATTTCAGCAACATTTAAGTGATATCAAGCTTCTAAGTACATGTTAGTGAAATCCTTACTTATAATGAATATCTCCACGTCATGAAAAGGTTTCGCCGAGTGCATGTACCATCAAAATAGCATGTTGATTACGTAGCGGCCCTCAAAAATTCCCCCTCGCATGCACGAAAGCGATTCATGAAGCTTGCTTCGTTTGCCTCAACTCGTCTGCAATCTTGTATCTCCGGAGTTTAAGTGTTTGACCTCCCTTTGCCCAAATGAAGCTCACGAACATGTCTACCAAGATTTTATTTGTTGCCATTTGACTTTTATTTCTTAAAAGCTAAGGTCGATATTACATTGTTACGTGGCCTCAGGTAATTTTGCTGGCGGACGCCTTTTGTATTTCTTTTTCCGTTTTTTACTCTACCAGGAGAATTTACCAGCTCCAATCTGAGTCTACGCTTGCCCAAGAGGAAAACGGATAGTGAAACTGAATACTTACATGGTATGTTCATTTTCTGTTAGATGCGGGACCTAGTTACCTTTCATTTCAGCTTAAATATTTTGTATATTATATATCAAAGAGGTGTCGACTTTAAATTGGATTTAAAACTTGTTCGGATATTCAAAGAGGTATCTTTGTGAAACTATTATAAGTTTGACATAGACTACTTACTTTGTTGCTTTGTGGATAGTCATTAGATTACGCTGTCTTGTTGAAGAAAGCTGTCTCTAGTACTTTTAGAGAGATTGTTAGCAATACTTGTTATCTAGAGAAACTTGTATTTGATTCTGGACTACAAATATTTTAGTTGGTGAATAGTTATATTTAAATCAGGATACTGTATTTTTACTTTGTTGACTGATTAGGTATAAGTTGTTTTATATGTACATTTATTTTAAACATACGTAAGTAACATCTCGCGTTGTTTCCCCTAATGGTTGGTCAGAAGGGAATCTATTGGTACATCCACATTTCGCCAGTTATGTTTAAGTTCCATGTGATAGGGGGCGAGCCTATTGCCATCAACCAGACACAAATCCAGAATCCAGGCTGCTACTGAGAAGTTACAGATGGAAAAACCCATTAACACTTAATCAAACCCTACAGGCTTAGCAAGAGAACTGTAGATAAGCGTTTTGTCGACGGAAGAGTAGACAAAAATTACGTTTCTGTGTACACAATTGACAGTTTTATACCGAGAAATGTGGACAAGCGATTTCTATTCTACGGTAGAGTAGAAATAGAAAGCGTTATGCTAAGCCGGCAGGTTAGCACTATCGCAAGCGACCAATAGATTGGTCTATTGGTCGCTTGCGATAGTGCTAATACCAATAGACCAACAAAGCAGTTATTTCATTTTAATTCTGAATTATACTACAAAATAAATTTTATGTAAAATTTTAAGCTGCTTCATGTCTATCTAGAACACCAGTGATTCCAGTAGAAATGCAAAAATACCATAACATACATATTACATACACTCACGTGTTCTTCCCATGGGGGTAGGCAGAGACTACAGAACGCCATCTGCCACGATCCTTTTTTTTTTTTGGGTGGGAAATTATCAAATAACTTCTCTTACTCTGGGTGGAGCGGGAGGGCGTGCCAGACTTTTACTGACTAAAACCCACCCGTGTTACTTCAGTTTCCGCGGTATCTACACTCATAAAATACCATACTTGAAAGCACCTCTCTAGTCTCCACTCTTGTATTCGTATCCTGAACCCCAAGATACAGACTAACTGTCTAGTTTGGGGTTCACTGGCAAATAATATTTGTAGATAACTAGCTGTAGGTAATATTTAAGCTACTCATATGTCGTCTCAACTTGTTGTTAATCTATCTATGCTTACTGTATTACCTGGACAATAAATATTTTCTATTTCTATCTGTTTCGAACAACCCGCAGGAGATAGGGTTGCCACGATCCTTACGAGGCAAACGTAAAAGAGGCAAAAGGAGTCCTCCTTTTGCCTCGTCTACGTTCATACATAGGTAGGTACTAACACCCAATTATACATAAAAAGCACATATTGATTCTTTCTCACGGTTCATTAACGTGTGAGTATTACGTTTCTCTGTAATATTTAATGGAACGTAGGATTTCGCGTCGGCTTCGGCTCGTAAGCCTTTGATTATGCCCCAATCCGATATTTTACCCCAGAAGCTTATGACCTGCGTCAATTACCGATTTTGCTTACAAAGTCGGGTCGGTCAAAGCTGAATAAACGGGTTGTTTTTGTTTTTGACTTTTCATAACAAACCGCTGAGCCGGGCGTTACCTAGCTACCTTAAAAAAATATACGACGGCAGCGTATTTTGGAGACGGACGTACTATGACATTTGCCGCACGGGTCGATACGTCAAGTTAAGCTACGCTAACCGCGGATAGTCCATAGATGGGTGAACATCTTGACATGCCAAGTCTTCAGGCCACTGAAATCACGTTAAACCGTTGGTCCCAGCTGTCATTCGTGATCTTTGACAATCGTTACGGGTCATCAGAAGCCCGAAAGTGTGACAACTTAGTCTTACTAAGGGGTATCGTTTTACCCAGTAACTGGATTGTGGAGATCAGAAAGACAGTTACTTCATGTAAAATACTGGTATTCAGCTGCATCCGGATTGACTGGAAGCCGACCGTAACGTAGTTGGGAATAGGCTAGGCAGATGATGATATAAGAAAAAAACTTTTTCCAAAAAAAAACACCGACTTCCGGAAAAACACTGCAAAGTGAAAAATAACTTTAATTTCGGAAGTCAAAGTCAAAGTCAAAAACGCTTATTGCGAACTAAGTGTACAGTGTTGATGGTATTTGATGTTAGTACTTATGACTTAGCAGCCTTTTACAAGCATTGCAATTTTATCATTCGCCTGCCCTTATCATCCTAAATTAGCATGCATTAAAGATTATTATTATATTATTATTTTCTTACAAATTATAGATTATAGTTAAGACAACACTTGACTTGACGTTGACTTTGGATATGTATTTTCATTATTTGTCACTGCCTACCGAAATTAAAATAATGTTTCACTTTGTAGTGTTTTCCGGAAGTCGGTTGTTTCTTTTTTCGGAAAAGATTTATATTGTTCAGTTTTTAGTTATAGTTAGTACCTACCCCACACCAATTCGAAATTTCATCATCCTTGGGGTCAAAACAATGCATAATTATGCGATAGCAGCAATCGCGGTCGATTTGCTGTAATTTTTTGAATATATTTATTATGACGGAATTATGCTCGAACATACATAAGAAGTATAAACATGTCGAATTGATGACCTCCTTCTTTTTGAAGTCGGAAGGGAGGGAAGTACCACGACATAGTTGGAAAAAGGATAAGCAGATAATGACGTATATGACGTTTGGTATTTTACTAAAATGCAGTTTGTTTATCAAATTTCTCATAATGTTATTAATTAAGAAGCTTATAAAACTGCTTATAATAGCTAATAATAGTAGTAGTAACCTAGTGGTAAAATATGAAAAAATAAAATTATTTTGTGAAGTTTTCCGAAATAATTAAATTTTAATCGACAATATATTAGGTTCGATACTAACTTTCTTTGAATTTACAATTATGAATCTATTTATACGAATTAGGAACAATTATTATGCCTATTTGTTACGAAAGCCGAAATCTACCCACAATGACCGAATCGGTACCTACTTACAGAAAAAATGCGAAATCTTATGTTAAGACGATTTTTTACTCGTAATGTTCGGATTAAGGAATAAGTACCCGCTATTGTGCAAACAGTTAAAAAAATAACAGGAGTGAAATGTTCGCTCGTCAACAACTGTCGACACCCGTCGCTTCTTTTGTTACCATGGAGGGTGGATACAATTCCTCCTCACTTATTACGAGTAGAACTAGAATGTCTTATGTCTAGCCTCTAGTTGAATTAGCATTAAATAGGTGGCCAGTGTTGAGTAGAAAAAAACGTAATAAATATGTACCTACAACCGCGGCCGCTGACTTTTGCGGTTAGTACCTACATTTTTGAAGTGATCAGCAATCTAATTGGCGCTCGATCAAATAAAATTATCGTGAGTGTGTATTGAGCAAAAGAACGCTTAGGTACATAAATAATTCAAATAGGTACTAATAAATGATGAATGATTTTATTTCTGTAAGTAGGTTTAACACTTTTACACGTCAATCATATTTTAAAAACTAAATGAGGTTGGCGTTTTCTATCTGACTACTCTAAGAAGAAGGGCTGAAACAAACTCAGAGGTCACAGTCTCTTTTAAAGTCCTGATATAATCTAGGTCAGATCATGGGAAGACTATGTAGATTAGTGTCTGAAATGGTCTTTTGACGAAAGAATTACACAGATTGAGTGGACCCGTCCAGTAAGTGCGCGCATTTATCAGTAGTAGGAATTTATAGATATAAGAATTCTTCAGCTAATTTTCCACATTATCAGCTAAATGCACAGCTGAAAAATATAATTCTATTAAAGCGAATAAACTCTCGTAGGATTCCAAGCGTTTACATAAACTCATAAAATATGCGTAACATATGGAAAGTATTTTTTCAAAAGCTTGCAAGACATTTGTCGCGCTTTGTGCCCCTTAAGAATATCATAAAAATAACTTGTTCGTATAAATAACGTTGATGAAAATATATATCGGTGCTTACGGTGGCCACAAATCAGAGTAAAGTGGGACTTATCAGGCCCGTCTACATAAGTAAGCTTCAGTGACGCCACCGAGAGAGAGCGCTTGTGGTTTCGTCGACTTGCGCCTGTAAATCATTTCTTATTTTTGTCAACAACAACCTCAAAGTATTAAGGTTTTATTCGTACACAAGTATTTCGGTTTCATGTTAATAGGATTTTCGTTAATTAAAATTTGTTATCCAAAAATATCTTGAGTTGGTAATTGTTGAATATTCGCGTTTCCTTTTGTTCTGTAGAGGTTATTTCATGTGAAGGAATATTTGAAGGTTTGTTTCCGTTTAATTTTATATTTTTGTCAATTCAGTGTAAAGTCAGATCCCGCCTGAGTAAACAGTAGTTGTCGAATTTAAAATTAATAAGTCAGTTGTGGCTTAGTAATAACAACCATAAGGGTCGATCGATCATGCTAAGCTACACTTAATTGTCGCGGTTGGTCTGTGCTGGGCTATCATTATAATACCAAGACCCATCCGTGCTTCGGAAACCACGCTAAGCCCTGTCATTCGTCGATTTCTGACAGCCGTTACGGGTCGTTAGGAGTTCGCAAGTCTGACCTAGTAACTGAGTTGTGGAGGTCAGATAGGTAGCCGCTCAATGTAAAATACAGGTAATCAGCTGCATCCGGTTATACGTAGTTAGGAAAACGCTAGGAAGATGATGATATAAATAAAAAAAATAAAAAAATACGAAAATACTTCCACACTTGTACTGGAGGGAAGTACTACCGTACTACGATGGCTTTTTCCATTTCATTTTGTCCTTTCCTCACACCGTCCGCGTCCGTGCAGTGACACTGCTTTTTACACGCTTTATATTAGCTTCACTTGTATGTTTGTATGTAACCGACTCCTTTGAGCGCGATTTTGACCCACTTTAAACGGTCAGATTTCATTGAAACTTTGTAAACTTGTCGAGGACCGATGACAACTTAATAATTAAAAAAAAAAAATGGGACAAAAAACAGGTTTTTGTAGTTAGCAGAACTAAAAAATAGAAAATAAATAATAGTTTAAAAAACTAAAAAACACGCTTTAAAAACCAAACTAAAAAAGGAGAAAATAATTTAATTCAATTAAAAAGCGTGGGGTGCTTGACATTAATTGATTATAAAAATACCTCAAAAAGCACCCCACGCTTTTTAATTGAATTAAATTATTTTCTCCTTTTTTAGTTTGGTTTTTAGAACGTGTTTTTTAGTTTTTTAAACTATTATTTATTGTGCGCATGTTCTTATTTCGTGCACTACAGTAAAAAAATGCTTCGTACACGAAGCATTTTTTTAACACTCTAGTCTTCTATGTACACGTACTCATCAGTCCACTACAGCATGTTTGTCCTCATTTGTAATTAATAGCACGTTAAAATGAACATTACTGACTTAAAGATCGATTCGCATGAATTTACTCGCGATTTTAATGCAATAAAGTATTTACTTAATTTGATTTTCGTATTACTATTTTTAAAGAGTCGTATCGCGAGTAAATTCGTGTGAATCGGCTAGTGAAGAATATGAAGTGTGAAGCCATATTAATTACCTCATCTTTACTGATCTTAAAATCTATATCTTCAACCACATTTCCACAACAGCAAAAAAATAAAAGAAAATTCTATGAAAAGAAACCCAATCTCGCACGTCCAACACACTACCTGTTTGAAAAACTTGCAAATACTATATAAAGAACTCAATAAACTGTTTTAAAACTAACACTTTTGAACATAAATTGTAGGAGGTACGTACCTATTACATAGTACATGGTATTTAATACGATACTTTACAGAAACGTAGCCGACCCGCCACTAACGAGCCAGCTATGAATATTCTTGATTTCTTGCATATTCAACAGGGTATGAATCACAATACTTTTGTATTTTAGAACTTAATAAAAAAAGTTGCTGCCGATAAAAAAATTGACTGCAAAGTGTAATAGTGAATATATTAGGTTTTATTGGCGATATGTTTTGATACCGTAATTAAATTGAGAAATTTTATTTATTAAGATCTGTTTTAAATATCGGAATTGATCCAATCTTTACAAATAAATAAAATTGAAGTGTCTGTTTGTGATGTCAAAATAACGACTTTTTACTTAATGCATAAATACAGAATAAATATACATATTTATAACAAAAGTAGTGTGTCTGTCTTTTTTTTCCGGCTTCTCCGAAACAGTTAGACCGATTTCGACGGGACTTCATAGGCAGATAGCTGATGTTATAATGCTGATAGCACGTGCCCGTGCCCATTCTCTAGTAAGTCCCTTAGTCGCCTTCTACGACACCCACGGGAAGAAATGGGACGGTGCTATTCTTTTACGTCCGGCACCACACGTAACTCCTTCTCCTTCAATTTGATAAAATAATGATGAATGTTTTCTTTAAATTTTACTTTATTTCATTCGAAGACATCCATCAGTTTCTTACTATTCTTCAACTGTATCCCACGACCCTGGTAGCTTATCTCTTTTGGTGACCTAACGCTCGGAAAACAAAGGGGGGGTAAGTGGTAACTTAAAGTCCAGAAAGGACACAGTGTTTTTCATCCCGGAAAATTAAAAAGTTTTCACGTGGGTGGAGCCGCGGGCTCGGTTAGTTACCTACCTGCCTACCTATCTACCTACCCATATTTAAAGTTAAGCATTAAATTAAGAGCACTGGTTCTTCGTCAGTTTTAACTCCTTTCGGCAAAACAAGGCGTGATGTTATGTATGATACATAGTCATAGAGTATTACTCACATGCCTGGAAAACCCACTCAAGTTCTCGGATAAAAAGGTTTATATGTCTTTTTCAGGGTTGAGTGAATGTATGAAGAGCTCAAATCGTTTCTAGGAAATCAGTTCAATAGATGAGGCGTCAAGTTGCTACAAACAAACAGAACGGACATCCGTTCTGTTTGTTGGATTGTCTGGGTCTTCCTCGTATTCTGACACCGTAATTTATGTGAAGAATATACTTTCATCCTTTAGTTGGTTGTATTAGGGATGATTGACGAGTATTTCGTTTTTTGGGTTCCAACTTAAATAACTTGGGAGAACTTAATACAGCTGGGGGTCTTTATGTTGGGTTAGTGGGCGACTAGACAATCCAACCACTATCTTTTTTTTGTATTCTTCTTTCAAAGTTCTTTTAATGTAATTTTATCTGGTTACGTTCCCAATGACGTAATAAAATCGCGGTGGAATTTTGACGCGCACTTAATCTTCAACGCACTGCTTAGTGTAGTGCCAATAGTTTAAAATCGAACAGTAGAACTTGCTGTTCGATTTTCGACGCGCTGAGATGCACTCTGTTGGATTCTCAACTCTCGGTGCAACACCGAGATTTGAAAATCCAGTGCTCCAAAAAATCCCGCCGCGATTTTATTACATACGTGTGTACATCGATTTACTGATTAAAAGAAAACCTGCTAAAAGGAACCAATTTCAAAGAACTCTTCTAACTTTTGTGGTAGGCATCATCATCATTTCTGCCGAAAGACGTCCACTGCTGGACAGGCCTCACCCAAGACATAAGCATACCCCAGTGGTAGGTACGTCTACGTTATATGCTTCTCTGATCGAACCATACAATTAAGCTGTAGGTATGTATAATCAAGTTATAGAACTAACACTAGATTGATAACTTATTTT
This sequence comes from Antitype chi, assembly GCA_947359405.1. Lineage (NCBI taxonomy): Eukaryota > Metazoa > Arthropoda > Insecta > Lepidoptera > Noctuidae > Antitype > Antitype chi. Next base: position 12,101,835 of record OX375816.1, read on the forward strand.
CGAAGCTTTACTTAATACTAAAAACAGCTTTTTTTTTCAAATAATAAAATATATAATAGATAATATTTTCTGAAATTGGCTGAAGTAAAAGCGATAATACAAATTGCTTCTTATCTGTCTTAGCAGCTTCTTGTGGTTGATAAATGGCTTCGGGTAATTCGTAAAGTAGGTATTCAATCTGTATCTTATTATTTATCAACTAGCATTTGCCAGCGGCTTCGCCCGCGCGGAACTTTCATCCCCTATTTAACTTCCTTAGGGATGGAATTTCGAAAAATCCTTCCTTATTCCTTGTCTACATTATAAAGGGAACCTTTGTGCAACATTTCAGCTTTCTAGATCCAAGGGTTTGGGCTGGACGTTGATGAGTCAGGCAGTCAGTTTGTTAGGACTTTTCTTTATATTTATATAGATAGATAGATCAGAGTGCTTACCTTATAATTAATTACTTAATTGCATTTTGTGGCCCACTTGCACCAGTCAATCAACTCAGCCTATTGCAATCCACTGCTGGATATAGACCTCTCCAAGATTCAAAATCAAAAGTCATTTATTCAAATAAGGCTGAGAAAAGAATGGCAGCTCTTTTTGAACGCCAAAATGACATAAGACAGTCTCCCAAAATGCCCGCCACTTTACCACTTCCTAGTGGTTTAGCTGGGAAGAAGAAAGCTGGATCACAACACTTTATCCTCGGCCTTCCACGTTCTTCTGACGCAACCCACCCAGTCTCATTTCTGCCGGTCAGCCTTTTTGCCTAAGTCGAGGAACCCCGTTGAGGAGCTCAGCATGGTGTTTCTTATTCTGCCGGGTCGTAAAATTGCACTTCATTGCTCTTTGGCAAACCCCAAGGCGGCATTAGTTAAAGATTACACTAGTTAATTATTATTTAAAATAAATTTCATGAATGTATTTTAAAAACTCGTTAAACATCGACATACTGAATACCCACTCTAATTCTCTTAAGCGTCGTAATAATTGTTATGTTTTACAACGCAATTAATGAATTTTATATAGATGATAACTTAATGAGCAATTCGATGCTTATTGGTTGGTTTACATAGTTAAATTGGGATTTGTGGCTATTATGGATGTTAATATTTTGCCTATCTAGACCAAATTAATGGATAGGTAAAGGCTTTCCCCAAATGAGATAGGTACTAATAGTTTTGATATTAAGTACGCAAATACGTTCATTAGTAAGTGGTCTACTTAGTGTAATGACTCGCTGAGGGAGGTAGGCAATTATGGTGTAAATAATGTTGGTAAGCACTGTCTAGTGTATATTCTCGGTGGACCAACTCGCTATGTCTATGTCTGTAGTCCCTGAATGGGTCAGCTGTAGCTGCTATATCTGCTTGGAGTAACGAAACAAGAAAATGTGTGACTTAGGTTTTGCAAAAAAAAAAACTTGGCTTTACGTTACAAAATTAAGACCGTCTGAAAAATCACCCAACTGATATACTAGTTCGTGAAAAAAAAAAAAAACTATTTACCTAATACATTGAGATTATAATGATAAAAATATGATGAAATTAGTCTACCAGATACCTCTATTTAGGGAACTCGACAGTTCAGGCTTACTGTCGCTTGTAGACATGCATTTACTACGTGTGCGATTTCTTAAATCAAATAGTTTGTGAATTTCTAGTAGCTATTTATCTAAAGAACAGTGGTAGCTCAGTGGTAACGGCCTCGACTTACGAGTTATAGGTTGCATGTCGTGGGTTCGAACCCAGATAGGCGTTTTATTTTGTTTAATTTATTTCATCACTATTGCTCTAAAAACGGCGAAAGAAAACATCGTGAGGAAACTTAAACCTAGACCTAGGACCAAAAATTCAAAGACATTTGTGAGATCTACCAACCAGCGCTGGGCTCGTGTGCTGGATTTCGCCCCACCTCCTCTCACAGAGAGGAGGTCTGTGTCCCAGCAGTGGGAACATTATAGTCTGGTTATTCATTTGCATTCATCTAACCCACTTAGATGAATACATTATCAACTCAGCCTATCGCAGTCCACTGGTGTACATAGGGCTCTCCCAAGCTGCGCCGCAACACTCTATCGTCCGCCTTACACATTCAGTCTATCCCAGCCACATTAGTCCATCGAGCAGGGGTGCGTCCTACACTACGCTTGTGAAAACGCGGTGTCCACCAGGTTAAGGTTAAAGATCCATAGTTGCACCGCTGGTAACGAATGTAAGGATAGCTTATATTGAGTGGTGGCCAGCCCTGGCAACTCTCATTCAGGCCGTAATTACTACTACTTTTTATATATATGGATTTGTCTTATTAATATAGCGCGTTAGAAACAAGCTGAGTCTCGAGTGAAAAGTTAAGATTACCTAAGTTAACTTTTGCAAGAAAGATGCTTTTAAAGCATATTAAAAGTAAAATGTTAAAGTTATTATTAACGGCTTCGCAAACTGGTTTTTTTTTCCTCAAGGCAGTAACGTAAACGACAAAAGTGGTCACATTCTTGTGAAGACTTGTCTTTTCCATATCGTAAGGTGAGAGAGAAAACTAAGCCGACTATGAAGTGAAAACCTGGTAATATAAACGCAAGTCCTGAAAGTAGTTGGTTAATAATTGACTACTGAATCAATTTCAATGAATTTGGATGCATATAGGTATATTTTTTTTCCAAAATTACTTTGCCATACCTACTGACCGCCGATTGAGCCAAAGAAAATTAAACCAATTATAAGGCAATAAAACTCTATTTTAAATTCATAAAGTAATGCTGAGGTCAACGTTGTTTTCTACATAACAATAGTTTTCTTTACCAAAAATAAGTTGTTTCACCTCACAACCTCGGAAAGATTTTGTTTGTAATTCGAAATCTGTGCAAAAGTGCATTTTATCCGCTAGCGTGAAAAGAGTTTTTGAAATCCGAACCTTTCTATTCAATTAATAATTATAATAATTTTATAAACCGCCAGTCCACTGAAAATGCATTTAGTACTTATTTCATGTTAGTGCGCCAACCCCATTTTTAGAATAATCGCACTGGCCAGCACGACGGCTGCATGAAAAAGAAACTATTTTTTTTTCGTCTCTAATTCGCTTTCCATAATAAAAGCGTACAATTTTATCAATGCATGGAGACATTCTAAAGGCGTGAAAACGTTTTCAAAGACTACAATGCAATGCTATCATACTTCATTGAACTACACTAATTTAATAAGATAATTTAGGCTGTTTTTCCTGAACCTAGCAATTTCCTCACTGTAATGTGGTGAAAAATTGTGTGTTTCGCTCGGCAGCAAAGGTATTCTGCGTCTCGTACCTTTGAAACCCTCGCTACGCTCATGATTCTATATTTGAACCCCTCGCTGCGCTTGTGGTTCAATCCTAAAATCCTTCGCTTGCACAGCTTTGAATACAAGTACTTTCGCCAAAAAACAACTTTGCAGCCTTGCTTATCAAATAACTATTGTCTTTGTATTATGCTTTTAACGAAATACTCTAATTGGGGTGTATGAGATCTTATGTTAATTATGTAACACATTGTTTATGTTCATTCTTATCATCATCATCAGCCTATATCGTTCCCACTGCTGGGACATAGGCCTCCTCTCTAGGCGAGAGGGAGTGGGCCGTAATCCACCACGCGGGCCCAGTGCGGGTTGGTTCATTTTTATACGATGCACAAAATATACGTATTCCTTTACTTCTTTTGATTTAAAATGTCTTATCCCGTTACTGTCGCAGTTCAATAGAACACACGGTTAGAAATAACAATATATCACGAAAATCCTTTGTTTCAAACACAGAAAACCTTTCAAAACTCTGAATAATACCGATACATGTTAGTTATCCAGTTCTAAGAAACGTTGACACAGTGCGGTCAAGAATTGTCACAGGAACACGTGGATCAACCTTCACTAGTTTTTGAATTATTTGGGCTACCCTTGAAGTTTCCCTACGTGATTGCACCAGGAATGAAGAGATCCGCAGAACCAAGGAAACCGACATAGCCCAAAGAATTGTCAAATTAAGTGGCAGTGGGCAGAGCACATTGCTCGCAGAACAGATGGCCGATGAGGCCGAAAGGTTCTGGAGTGGCGACCGCGTACTGGAAGACGTAGCGTTGGAAGGTCACCCACATGATAGCCAGATGTCATTGTGAAGGCCGCAGGAATCCGCATGGACACGGGAGGCACAGGACCGGTCGAAATGGCGGAGGAGGCCTAAGTCCAGCAATGGACGTCTTTCGGCTGAAATGATGAGTTACACAAATAAAACGGCGGCAAAAACTACTCGCGGCCATTTTCATTCAGTAATCCAATCCCAAACATGCACTAAATACCTAAAAAGCTATAAAAACGCCGTTTCAAAAAGTTACGCTGCGCTCAAAAGCTAAAATAAAATGTTTGACGTTGTTACAAACCCTCTCAATACTTGAGCGAGCTGAGTTGGAAAATGTTGTCGCATACACTCCAACATTTTTGATGTCCATAGAATAACATTACTTTCGCCATTAAAATGGGAATCCGCTGGATGCGGGAAGTGCAAAACCGGTTATTATTGTGATGTTTAAAAAGGTTATGTAGCAGTGGTTTATTTATGGCTAAAGATGACGACAATGACCCCTTAAAATTGGATTTTCATGACATAACATTACGCTTTGTTCCCCAAAGGGATGGGCAGAGGTGTACGTGTAGTACTCCTAAGTTTAGGTCCCATGGGAGGGCGAGCCTATTGCCAACCATCAACAGGGCACAAATCCAGAAGCCGGGCTGCTAATAAGGAATTCCAGATAGAAAATCCTAATAACACTTTGCTCGACCTGGTATTCGAACCCAGGATCTCGTGATCAGCAGTAGCGCTTGCTACCACTAGACCAACGAGGCAGTTCAATTAGATTTCTTTGTGGTTCCGTGTGGTGCCGGACGTAAAGAATAGCACCATCCCATCTCTTCCCATGGGTGTCGTAGGAGGAAACTAAGGGATTTACTAAAGAATGGGCAGCAGCGTTCTCTATGCATTTTACCACCATACTGCGATCGCCAACCCGCCTGCCAAGCGTGGCGATTATGGCTAACCACCCCAAATTGGGGAGGCCTATGTCCAGCAGTGGACGTCCTTCGGCTGAAATGATGACGATGTGGTAAAACATAACTATCATAGGCTGTTGTTATGTTGCTTGTCTGTGTGTTTTATTCTGAGTGTTTATACAGAGTGGTAGGCACATCGACGAGCAATTTGTTACTATGGATTCGGTACATGATTCTGAAAGCCCTGCATTGAAATTTTTCATTGGTTTTTTATTTATTTTTATTTGCTGTTGCATATATTTTACGGGTCGTCAGACGCAAAAAAGTCTGATAACCAGTCTTACCAAGGGGTATCGTATTACCCAGTTACTGGGTTGTGGAGGTCAGATAGGCAGTTGCTCCATGTAAAATACTGGTATTCAGCCGCATCCGGTTAGACTGGAAGCCGACCCCAACATAATAGTTGGAAAAAGGCTAAGCAGATGTTTTTAGCATTTTGACCGCGTTCATTTATACTTTTTTGTGAAACAGCTTTACCCCCTAGCGTAGAAAATTTTCTACGCTAAGGCAGCTAAAATCATGTACTAAATTCATAATTTCAGTTTACTCGTCGATGTCCCTGCCACCCTGTGTCTATAGAATCCTACCATAGGTGCCAATGGTGGTTTTGTTACAATATCTGTTTTTTTTTGTTTGACGTTTTCTAAAAATGAAACCTAGCTAGATTATTATCGATTTATCGCCCCCGAAACCCCCTGCATACTAAATTTCATGAAAATCGTTGGAGCCGTTTCCGAGATTCAGATTAAGAAGAAGAAGAATTGCTCGTTTAAAAGTATTAGATGAGGTGTAAGCAGAACCATTTTAGTCATAAGATGTTACCTAAATCTTCTTTGTATGCTTACAGCACATACCTGGGGCTAGAATATCATGCAGACTTAAATTTGATGTAACATAGTATCTGAACACAAATTCGGACATAATTCATATTAATTACTTGTGGCTAATTTCTAACAGCCGCTCGGGTCTATCGATTAGGTTAAGCTACGCTTATCGCGATTGTTCCGTGGATGGGTGGCCATCTTTACATACAAGACCCCTCCGTGCCTCTGAAGGCACGTTAAGCTGTTGGTCCCGGCTGTGATTCGTGGATCTTTAACAGTCGTTACGGGCCGCCAGAAGCCCGAAAGTCTGACAACCAGGCTTACCGAGGGGAATCGATTACGATCCCAGTTACTGGGTCAATACTCAGTTACTGGGTAGTAACACAGTAACTGGGTTATGCAGGTCAGATAGGCAGTGACATGTAAAATACTGGTACTCATTTGCCTTATTCATTATAATACAGAGCGCAACTCTTTTTGCACTATTTTGGACTCATTTCTCGATAAAACTAAATCAACACTAATTCAAGGTGACCAGAATATTTCAAGCTCATAAGTCGATTCGCACAAACTTACTCGCCAGAAACAAGCTAATCGACAGATTTATATATTAAATATTTTTTTGTAGGCGATATGTATGTAGCTAATTTATCTGTGGATGAATCGCAAACTCCAGAAACACGTAGGTAGGACCATCTTTACATACCAAGACCCCTCTGAATGGACTTATATAAAAGCCATATTACAACTTATGGAAATATCATTTCAGCCGAAAGACGTCCATTGCTGGACATAGGCCTCCCACAATATAAAAGTAAATAAATATATTTACCAAAAATAGCACCATTATCTTCTTAAATTATTTAATCAACCAAAGAGTGGGTAACGTATCGTTTTTCTAATTTGGCTTAATATGCAAATGTGAGCGCAAATTTATTCATGGGTACTTGTTAGCTCCGGTTTTGATTAGTTCCACCCTAAATAAGCCTGTGTGTGAATTATCTCCAGTCTCCTATTTACTTAGGTTAGTTAAGCTGTTCTTGAACCGTACAATAAATAAAGAATGGAAAACAATTGCTACGTTTTTCGCCATTGTTCCAGGGAATGATGTTATTTATAATTAAGCGATCGCTAGCCACGTGCTATCATTTTTAATCCTATTATTATTGTAATTGGTTTGTAAGACGTTAAGCTGATAAGTTGTATTTAAGGAATAGGTAGGCACGAATTTGAACTTCTTTAATTGTATTTTGTTAATAAAACAGGTCTTCTTTGTATTTAACAAGTTTCAACCTTCGGCGAAGGAAAACATCGTGACGAAACCGGTATGTCCATGGGCAAGTCACAATTGCGGCGATAAGTCTCCTCTTTGTGGAGTGGATTGAAAGGCACCACGGCGTCTTCACCTTCAGCCTGACGCAGGTCCTCACTGGACACGGTTGTTTCGGGAGGTTCCTGTTTCGTATAAGGCGGGAGGAAACGCCCGGGTGTTATCACTGCGTAGATAGCGCGAAGAATACGGTGGAGCATACGGTGGAGGACTGCCCGGCTTGGGCGGAGTACCGCCGCCGTGGCCTCATGGAGGCGATCGCTGGCGGTTATCGCTCGCGTCCGGCCATGGTCTAGGCCATGGTACGGAGTAAGAGTGTATGGGAAGCCGTCACCTCCTTCTGCGAAGCAGTAATGCTTGCGAAGGAGGAGGCGGAGAGCGTGAGGGAGAGACAATCCTTGCGCCTTCGCATCCCTAGCCGCCGCAGGAGACGCTCTGGGCGTCGGGAGTCCCAGGCTGATTGCCGGCCACCGTAGGCGCGGGCTCGCGGACGGCGAGTAATAGGTAGCTCGCTGTACGGTAAGGACCAAGCCCGAGTCGACGGCACGCGCGCCTCAAAGAAATCAGCACCAACTTGTGGGATCCGTTAGGGCCTATGCCTGCCAGGGGTGCGGGTTGTTCGAAAGAGATACCGTGGCCCCTGGCACACAGGCAACTGAAGGAACACGGGTGGGTTTTAGTCAGTAAAAGTCTAACACGCCATCCCGCTCCACCCAGAGCGGCAGAAGTTATTTGATGATTTCGCAGAATCAAAAACAAAAAAAGCGGCATGTCCTAAAACCAAAAAATCGATGACATGTTAAGTCTGCCGACCCGAACTGGGCCCGCGTAGTGGATTACGGACCACACCCTCTCACAGAAAGGAGGCCTGTCTCCCAGCACTGAGAATATAATTGGTTAATTATGCTATGTTATGTGTTACCATTCGTATTTATTAAGTTAACATTTTGATGCACAATTAAGTAAATAATTCTTCCTAAAAACCAAACAAATTCAATTACAAAAACGAAAAGCCAATTATCTAAGCACAAACAATATCTACAAACACGTACCTATACACACAGCATATTTTTGTATTGGACATATTAAAGAACAAATTCGTTATATTCCCTTCTGAAATGTAATCTAAAGTAACCTACTTTGGAGGGAGAAAGTGTCACAAATCTGTAAGTACACGACGTCTTCGTAGTGACAGGCGCAATCTGTTTTCAAATAGGTAATTACTTCTGAAAGCCGAGACGGGGAAATTAATTTCTTTGTTAATTTTACGACATCGATGTGGTACAATCTATTTTGTGAACTTTAAAAGGCGTTAAATAGGATATATTTTATTGGGAAAAAGAGTAAAAAAAAAATATTTTGTTCGCTCAATATTACATTGATAAGCATAATGAATAAAGTTTCAGGTAAAGGTAAAGACTTTCATTTCTGGACATAGGCCTCCTACCTATGTCCAGCAATCCGACCGACGTTGTGCTTCCCGCGTCCAGCGGATTCCCTTGGCCTTCACAAGTTCATCGGTCCACCTTGTGGAAGCCCTGCCAACGCTACGATTTGCGGTACGCGACCACCACTCCAGAAGCTTTCGACCTCATTAGCCATCTATTCTGCGAGCATTGTGCACTGCCCATTGCCACTTAAGTTCGACCATTCTTCGGGCTATTTCGGTAACCTTGGTTCTCCTGCGGATCTTTTTATTCCTGACGCGATCACGTAGGGAACCTCCAAGCATAGCCCTCTACATTGCCCTTTGGGTGACTTTTATCCTTAATAAGGCCTGTATTTACTTACCTAAACACTTTTGTTTCTATCTAATTGAACTATAATTTGATTTACAAAAATAGAAATATAATATAATTTGAAAGAACAAAAAGCTTTCTGTTCTCGGGTTGTAATTTCTGTCAGTTCCCCGCAAAACAGAGATTATTATAGCACTCGGCACAATTACGACACGCAGAGGGTAGCACCTTCATGTTTAATTAGAAAATTTAAATGGCCGTAACTTTGATAAAAGAAATAAGCCGCGGAGACTCTGCTATGAATCTATGCTTCTTTGGTACGAGCCGCAAGACCGTCATCGTAGTATTCAATCTTCTATATATATATAAATAAAAATAGAAAAGTTCTGACTGACTGACTGACTCATCAACGCCCAGCCCAAACCCTTGGATCTAGAAAGCTGAAATTTTGCGCAGAGGTTCCCTTTATAATGTAGACCAGGAATAAGGAAGGATTTTTTGAAAAACAACCCCTAAGGGAGTTAAATAGGGGATGAATGTTGCGCGCGGGCGAAGCTGCTGGCAAAAACTAGTAATGTATATATGTATAGTACAGAATTAAAGTTTGTCATTATTTTTGGTACCTATGTGAAAATCAATACATTTTATATAACACACCTAGTTCCCCAAAGGTTTACCTATAGTAGGTACACACAAATTTCACCAGTTATGTTTAAGTCCCATTTAATAGAGACAACAACAAAACACACAATCAATAAATGCAGCATAGTGAGACCTCACAACAATGTATATCAATTAGGTATAAGCGTTAAGAACCTAGTACTAATTAAATTGTATCTCGCACGGCTGCGTTCAATATGTATCTAGTTCGGTAGGTACGTGTGTAAAGTCCGTAAAGAAAATTGAGTAGGGTTAATAACAGTTGAATTGAAAATGCAGACGATTCGCAAAACTAACCATTCCATCGATAAAGACTTGGCCCTGCAATTGAGAAGGGGAAAATTATTGTCTTCAAGAATATTTGACCCTCGAGATAAATGAAAACCTTAGGATGAAATAATCTGTAAGAAAAACGTGCTTTTCGGCAGTGCACATAATAACTGTGCAACCATTTATGAAAGCAACAAAATCAGCACTTAAACCGTTTTATAAGAAGGAAAACTCACTTATTAACGTTACGTTAAAATGTCTGAATTAAGATACAAAACTTTGCTTCAGAGTGGCATTATTCTGAAAACTTCGCCATTGTTAACGAATAAAGCTGTCCTTTCGCTACTATTCATTCATAGTTTTACCTCTTAGTTTGAAAGTAAATTAACAAAACAAGAAGAGGCGGATATCCTGATTACATTTTTCACAGTGCCACAAAGCCCCCCTCTCACTTTGCGTCACCTTAAACCACTTTAAGCGGTAGCCTGTCTAAAATCATAATGTGGTTATTATTTCACCCGGGCTCGTGGCAGAGGCACTGCTGTCGACAAGGCGGCCATTTTCGCAAAATTATCGCTACTCGGCCGCGCTACGACAGAATCGAGGACGTACCCGCGAACTTGCAGAACGCATTAACGAAAAATATTATTTCGACCAAGAAAATACCCTTTCCGGCCTTAATATAAATAAACGAGCCAATAGAGTATAATTCTAGAGCATAATATCTATCCCACGCCCAATTATTACACAGTTATAACAATAGAATCTAATTAACCCACGTCAGATCCCATTGGGTTAAAAAGAAATTTATTATGTACTCGTATTTATATTTATAATAAACGCATGCGGTTTGGTATTCAGTGAATATAATTAACGCTTTTGTGCACGAATAAAACAAAAAATTCTCGAGGTCTAACACTTTATGTAACATTTTATCATGGTTCTTGTCTTCATTTGTGTTTCAATTTCAATATCCACTTTGTGACAAATCGAATTGCAGATAAACAATGTTACTCAAATTGCGTATAGAAAGCATGCATTCAAAACAAACTTAACAATATTCTTTGAGTACTTATGTATAAAATCCATAGCAATCACAGTTTTTATTTATTTTCCCAACTCTAAGCAATTCGCGTTATTTAGTAGTTCTATAACTTGATTCCATGCTCATCAATTTACTTCTGAATTGAGTTGTCTTGAAAATATTTTCTCAGCAAAATCCTCTTTAGCCAAGGGAATATTTGATGAAGAAAGCAACTAAATTTAAGAGAAGCTACTAAGATTTACTGGTGTATGATGACAAAAGCACCGGCAGCTATGCGGAGAGGGCGGGTCGCGGTGAGAAATATCTCCTGCACTTGCCAACACTACGGACGGAATAAAATTTGACAAAATAATTTCACATGCTTAAGGAGAGAGATATTATAATTTAATGTTTGGCGGTAAATTAAAATAATTCTGCTACTTGTGGTGGAAATATAATATTAAATTATTATTTTATCGAGTGGAGAAGCTATGCCTGATGAAATCTTTATTTTTAAAATTTGAAACAACACATCTAGACCAGGGTCGATAATTTTTAAAACCAAAAAAAATAATAGTAGGATGAAACCCATTAGAAAAGGAGGGGAATATTATAAAAATGAAAGGAAAAATAATTTACGGGCGATCTGAGGTCGGGAAGGGGATGGGGGGGGGGTTTTAAGGGTAAAAATCGGTTTTTCTCGATTTCCGGCAAAACTAAAAGTCGTATCGAAAAAAGTCAAATGGCAAAGTTGTAGGTAATAAAAAGATCTAAAACTTTTGTATTTATACTTTTTTCACATAACCTCAAAATTTATGTGAAAAATCCAAAAAACCAAGTTTTTGGTTTTTTATTTTTATCTTTTACAATTTTTTTTTTTTTTAACGAAATTTGGTGAAAACTTACCTTTTTATGTCCCAAATACGCTGTAATTTATTTGATTAAAAATATTTATTTTTTCACCTTATTTTGAATTAATATAAAAAACACCCTAATTTTCAATCGAAAATTCACCCGTCAAAATATCAGCTTTTTTCAAAAAGTTGGTATGGTTTCTGTTCGTTGAAATCTCTACTTTCCGATGGTGAAAAAAAATATATATGTTACTACAGTAAATCATCTCAGAAAATGCAAAAAATCAAAAAAAACTTGAATTCGATTTTTTTTTTAATTATTATAAATAATTTTGAGCTATTTATTAAAATTTACACTTTAATTACTCGAAAAACGTTAGATTACATGTGACATTTGACGTAAAAAAAAAAAACCCTATAAACAAAAACGAATCGTTATGGTTACCAATGGTTGGTTGGTATGGTCTACTATGTAAAGGTATGAAGTCTTTCTTTCGTTCATTATTGGTTAAGTTAAAAGAGTTTTAATTTTAACCAATTACGGTCTGTAAATTATAGGAATCAGCCATTAATATGCGTCTTTTTTTTTAGGTGGGAAATCATAACTTCTCCCGCTCTGGGTGGAGCAGGAGAGCGTGTCAGACTTTTACTAACTAAAACCCACCCGTGTTCCCTCAGTTGCCTGTGTGCCAGGGGCCGCGGTATCTTTTTCGAACAACCCGCACCCCTGGCAGGCATTGGCCCTTGCGGACCCCACCAGTTGGTGCTGACATCTTTTTGAGGCGCGCGTGGATCACAACGCGCCGTCGACCCGGATCGTAGCATGTAGCGTGGCGTTCTTTAGTTTCTGCCTACCCCATAGAATGGCGTCAGTGTATATGAAGGTATGTAAAATGACCCCATCGTATGACGATTTTAAAGAATTAGCTTTAGCCCGCAACTTTAACATCGCCCGGCCCGCGATTTTAATTTGTTTTATCTTAACGTTCTTGCTGATATTTTTACTCAACTCCTTTTTTTTTTTTTTTGGCTGGGAAATCATCTAATAACTTCTCCCGCTCTGGGTGGAGCGCTTGCTTATCATCTGCCTTATTGCAGATGATACAAACAGATTCATCCATACTGATAATCTGAAAAGACAAAATCGAATTAATAATGCCTTCACTATTTTATCGTGAATAAACTCCCATGAAAAAAAAAAAATATTATAGAAATAAATGTCAAAATGTATAAAAAATATATTATAAATGTATTAAATATACATGGAAATCGGCCAAAAGTTTGTTATTAAAAATATATTAACGATATATATTTTATAGATTTTTATGTACTTTGAAATATTTTTTTTTTTTCATGGGATTAACTAAATTTGTTTGTGCAAAATTAAGGAGATTATTATTTTTTTATCTTGTACTAAAATATCATTTAATTTCAATCTTTAGGTTATGTTACGTTAAGCATACTATTTTTTAAAGAAAATATTACGATTTTTATGTTTGAGTTGATTGATACAGATAAAAATAGAGATAGTATTTACCTTCCTATGCAGATTCGAAAAGTATTTTTGTTTTTTTAAGTAAACTTGTCACAATTATCTTCAAGAAACTCAGCGTGCACGTGTATTTTTATAAACGATGTTGTATACTGTACTATACAACGCGCCGTCGACCCGGGCTTGGTCCTTACCGGACAGCGAGCTACCCATTACTCGCCGTCCGCAAGCCCGCGCCTACGGTGCCCGGGAATCAGCCTGGGATTCCCGACGCCCAGGGCGTCTCCCGCGACGACTTAAGCTGTGAGAGCGCATATACTGCCTCTCGCAGCTCTCTTCGCAGTGGAAACACCCGGGCGTAAATTATTATTATTATTATAATTAGAGAAAAAAGATAACTAAGGTTTTGAAAGGTGTGAGAATTCCGATTTACAAAAAATGACAAACAACGAACAAAAAAACAAAGAAGAAAGAAAGAAATAAAAACAAAGCGCAATACGCGGGTCTTGACGCCAAATATCCGTATCCGGATCCGTATCTGCGGATCTACATTTTTAATATCCGGCACATCACTAGTTTTATCGATCAGCGGATCAGCGGAGAATGCAACAGAGTGCATCCCAGCGGGGATGCACTCTGTTGCATTCTCAATGCACCGAGAATTGAAAATCCCGTGCGCGATAAAATCCCGCCGCGATAAAATCCCGCCGCGATAAAATCCCGTGCGCGATAAAATCCCGTGCGCGATAAAATCCCGTGCGCGATAAAATCCCGTGCGCGATCAAATCCCGCCGCGATAAAATCCCGTGCGCGATAAAATCCCGCCGCGGTAAAATCCCGCCGCGATAAAATACCGTGCGCGATGAAATCCCGCCGCGCTAAAATCCCGCAGCGACAAAATCCCGCCGCGCTAAAATCACGCCGCGATAAAATCCCGTGCGCGATAAAATCCCGCCGCGATAAAATCCCGTGCGCGATAAAATCCCGCCGCGGTAAAATCCCGCCGCGATAATATCCCGTGCGCGATAAAATCCCGTGCGCGATAAAATCCCGTGCGCGATAAAATCCCGTGCGCGATCAAATCCCGCCGCGATAAAATCCCGCCGCGGTAAAATCCCGCCGCGATAAAATACCGTGCGCGATGAAATCCCGCCGCGCTAAAATCCCGCAGCGACAAAATCCCGTGCGCGATAAAATCCCGCCGCGATAAAATCCCGTGCGCGATAAAATCCCGCCGCGGTAAAATCCCGCCGCGATAATATCCCGTGCGCGATGAAATCCCGCCGCGCTAAAATCCCGCAGCGGCAAAATCCCGTGCGCGATAAAATCCCGTCGCGCTAAAATCACGCCGCGATAAAATCCCGTGCGCGATAAAATCCCGCCGCGATAAAATCCCGTGCGCGATAAAATCCCGCCGCGGTAAAATCCCGCCGCGATAATATCCCGTGCGCGATAAAATCCCGTGCGCGACAAAATCCCGTGCGCGATAAAATCCCGCCGCGATAATTTTACGTTCGTGTGAAATCAAACTCAAAGCATTTTAAGAAATGTTTTATTCAAAAAAAAAATGATTTAATTGCTTTCAATTAAATCATTTACACACATTTAGACACATTTGAATTGTCAAAAAGTCGATCGTGGCAAATAAAAAAACATCAAACCGGAATCATTTTAATATGGTAGAGTGAGTATGTTGCGGTAAGTTCGGCGCTAGGATAAGACCAAAAACAATCTATCTATCGTTTTCCCAAGTATTGGGGGTCCACTTCCAGTCTAACCGGATGCAGCTTAATAGCAGTATTTTATATGAGTAACGTTCTTGGTCTGATCAACGTTTTTGTTCGCAGACTTGTACATTACGGAGAATCACTGACTCAGACGCAGGCACTTACACCTAGTTTAGGAGTCAGAGTACTAAAATTACTGTGACCTAGTTATAATAGAGACCAGGGTCGATAATTTTTAAAACCAAAAAAAATAATAGTAGGATGAAACCCATTAGAAAAGGAGGGGAATATTATAAAAATGAAAGGAAAAATAATTTACGGGCGACAAAGCGCAATACGCGGGTCTTGACGCCAAATATCCGTATCCGGATCCGTATCTGCGGATCTACATTTTTAATATCCTATCCGGCACATCACTAGTTTTATCGATCCGCTGGGATGCACTCTGTTGCATTCTCAATGCACCGAGAATTGAAAATCCCGCCGCGATAAAATCCCGTGCGCGATAAAATCCCGCCGCGATAAAATCCCGCCGCGATAAAATCCCGTGCGCGATAAAATCCCGCCGCGGTAAAATCCCGTGCGCGATAAAATCCCGTGCGCGATAAAATCCCGCCGCGATAAAATCCCGTGCGCGATAAAATCCCGCCGCGATAAAATCCCGCAGCGACAAAATCCCGTGCGCGATAAAATCCCGCCGCGATAAAATACCGTGCGCGATGAAATCCCGCCGCGCTAAAATCCCGCAACGACAAAATCCCGTGCGCGATAAAATCCCGCCGCGATAAAATCCCGTGCGCGATAAAATCCCGCTGCGATAAAATCCCGCCGCGATAAAATCCCGCCGCGCTAAAATCCCGCAGTGACAAAATCCCGTGCGCGATAAAATCCCGCCGCGCTAAAATCACGCCGCGATAAAATCCCGTGCGCGATAAAATCCCGCCGCGATAAAATCCCGTGTGCGATAAAATCCCGCCGCGGTAAAATCCCGCCGCGATAATATCCCGTGCGCGATAAAATCCCGTGCGCGACAAAATCCCGTGCGCGATAAAATCCCGCCGCGATAATTTTACGTTCGTGCGAAATCAAACTCAAAGCATTTTAAGAAATGTTTTATTAAAAAAAAAAATGATTTAATTGCTTTCAATTAAATCATTTACAGACACATTTGAATTGTCAAAAAGTCGATCGTGGCAAATAAAAAAACATCAAACCGGAATCATTTTAATATGGTAGAGTGAGTATGTTGCGGTAAGTTCGGCGCTAGGATAAGACCAAAAACAATCTATCTATCGTTTTCCCAAGTATGGGGGTCCACTTCCAGTCTAACCGGATGCAGCTTAATAGCAGTTTTATATGAGTAACGTTCTTGGTCTGATCAACGTTTTTGTTCGCAGACTGTACATTACGGAGAATCACTGACTCAGACGCAGGCACTTACACCTAGTTTAGGAGTCAGAGTACTAAAATTACTGTGACCTAGTTATAATAATTTCAGTAGATAATAAAATGCATATTTTTTTTGTATACACTCAATAACGTATTATTTTATTTTTTATTCTTTGCAAGTGTATAATAACCAATATCCAACTTAATTAATGTAGGTAAGTATTTTGCCTACTACTTTACCTACGTAGTTTTATTCAGCGAAACTAAAAGAAACAATATCGTGAGTTATTTAAAATAATCTCGATACTAAAGCAAAAATACTTAGGTACTGAATGAAGTAAAAATTGTTCACCTTTGTTCCACAGAACGTTGAGCTAACATTGAATATTTTGCTTTCAACTCGCACACAAGTTGGTTTTATTGCGAAGATTTGAAAGCAAAAGAATATTTGTTGAAAATCTGTGCGAATTCTGATCGAGGATTTCAAAAACCAGGATATTGCATAGGAGACTCTTTGAATATTTTAGAATAAAGTAAAGTATCAAAATATTCGTTCTGTAATAAACTTTGCGGTTTTAAGATATTTTTAGAGAGTCCTCTCTCCGCATTACGTATATTGGCATCAACAAATGAGACTATAAAAGTTTTCGGTAAGGATATTTTTAAGTTATTCCTTATTTAGCATAAACCTTATTTGCTATATAAATCTTGAAGCTTCATTTTCAGAACCGAGGATCAAGTGATGAAAACAAATTGGTATTTTATTCGTAAGTGATGACGTCTGGAGTCTGCGCACTGCTTATACTCGAATACTTCTTCATTCTTCGTATAATGTAGGTTTTTATGAAGAAAAACCATTTTATATATTTTCCGTGGTTAACTTTGTCTGAACGACTTCCTAACTTCTGCAACAATTAAACAAATCAGGTTTACTGTCTCCTACAAGTGCCGGTCCTTAGCCAAAGATCTCGCTTGCTCTATAAAGCTAACACACTTTATTACCGTACTTGGCTTCAAGCGCTCGTGACGTAACATACGTCTTGGCACCATACAGACTTCCGAGCAAATCGTAAGGGAAATCAGTGATACACAGAACATGCTGCATACACAATGAATAAAAATCAGGCAGAAAGTAAGAGTAATCCTCGCACAAATTGAATACATGATTGTGTTGGCTATGTTTGCTTACATCTCCACGTATTCTTCTAAACCGTGTCGTTTTCATTGAAATGGTGTACCATGATTGGAATAAAATTCAAATTCTCTGACTGTATCGGGAGTGAGTGGGTCGTAGCTGGCTTGCAAAGAAAGATTCAATCAAATAAGGATTCGTTTCTGCTATATACTGTCTCATTTAAATGAATGAACAAGCTATAAAAAACATGAGATCCAAATGACATTTGAGAGTCAACCAACGCTCGGTACGTTTCGAATTCTGAATCCATTATGTTTGGTTGTCAATAAAAAGTAAACGTAGAATTTTAAAAAGACTGGCAGTATTGCCTTTAATTAAATTTAAAATTGGAATAAAAAAGATTTCTTCAATAATAATTTTAAAGCAAGTTTAATAAAAACTCTTATAAGGTACGGTAATCCGTTCCTCTATTCCACTAATTCCGTACCTACTTTGTATATAAAAAACGTTTTGAATTTTTACGGTTTCGGAAAAAGTTTATTATTTTCAAAGGTTACATTGTTACAACTTCAGAATAATTCGGATATTTTCGACGAAATTAAATGATAACGGGATAGCAATTTGACACGTATCTCAAAATACATGTTAGGGCCTTCAAGGGGTATTCAAGTATTATGTAAGCAGATTTTTTGCAATTATTAACCCCCACCCCTCCCCCTCGTCAGCTAAAGTACGCATAGCTCTTACAATGCTCACGTAAACATTGGTACATGCATTTTTCAATGTGTTCTGGTTTATTTATTGATCCATGAGCAGCGAAGTCTAGAAATAAGGAATAGACTTGGAATAGAGAACTTTAACGCATATAATATTTATTTAAGCAAATTTATTAAGATGGTATCCAGTTATTATAATCTTTAAACATTATATTAACGAACAAAAGAAACTACTTTTAAAATTTTATAAAATAATTTAAATTAACAGTCTTCAGTCCATGACACACGAATCCATGACTCTGAGTCTTCGATAACATTGGATGTTTGCTGCTCAATGTTGTGTGTCTGCTCACTTTCGTGTGATTTTGGAATATGGACATCGTTTTCTTCGAGCCATTCATAGACAAGTAAGTAGGGTTGCCATATGTTTTCAAACCAAATCTAAGAAATTTGGTAATAAATCCAAAAAAGTAAAACAAAATACTACTGACGTAATCACCATCCAGACTCCCCCACCCCCCATCTCATCAAAAATAAGCAAAGCAAAGACCCCCCGCCCCCTGTAGTGCTTACGTAATACTAGAATGGCCCCTTAAGGTGGGTACTGACCGGAGTTACGGTGCGTAATATAACATGTTACAAAGCGAGCATTCGTGCAGTCAGTACGGGGAAACAAGCGATAGAGCAACACGATAGAGTAACGACATATTAGAACCCGTATCGTTGGTCAGTACCCCCTCAATGGGTTCCCGCATTGTCGTTGCGGGGGGGGGGCTCAGTAGCCGTGGTCCGCTCCCACGGTGAAGCGAAGAGGAACCCCAAGGGGGAGCCGCTCGTTAGGGCTTTTGCCTCCAAGCCGACGACTTAGCGGCCAAAAAGTAGGTTGCGGTGAGGTGCATCGCAACTGAGGTGGGCCGTGATGTAGAATGGGAGGCATCGCGGCTGAGGGTTACAGGCTGCGGTGGAGGAGGAGCGCCAGTACTTCTGAGTAACGTTCTTCCCTTCCGTGGCCTGGACGGGGCCGCCACCGTTTGATGGCAGACGCGGTGGGGCCGCAGAGGAAGAGGAGTGTCGGTATAGCGTTAGCCGCTCTCCCTATTCCCTGCGGCCGAAAAGTGGTAGGCGGCGGGGCCTCTGCGCTGACCCGTCGCAGGGAGACCAAGGGTGCCAGACACGGGGTCATCTGGGCCCATAAGCTACTTGGTTTCTGGGGTGGTCACGGCGTGCCATGTGTCCTGGTGCGCCAAACTGGTGGGGTCCGCAAGGGCCGATGCCTGCCAGGGGTGCGGGTTGTTCGAAAGAGATACCGTCGCCCCTGGCACACAGGCATTTGAGGGAACACGGGTGGGTTTTAGTCAGTAAAAGTCTGACACGTCCTCCTGCTCCACCCAGAGCGGGAGAAGTTATTTGATGATTTCCCACCCTAAAAAAAAAAAAATCGTCGGTCAGTATCCACCTTAATACGTTAGTTACAACAGCGTATTTTCTGAATATTGACCATCGATTTAATACACATACTAGCTTTTGCCCGCGGTTTCGCCTGCGTGGAGGTCGGAAATTATTCCATGGGAACTTATTACCGGGATAAAAAAAACCTATGTGTTAATTCAGGTACCAAACACTACGTTCAGTCTTTTTTGCGAGATTGAGTACCAAACATCCAAACCTCTAAACATACATACTTTCACGTTTATAATATTAGTAGGATTACGTGGGACACTCAGAAAGTTTTGCTAAAATAAAATAAAACGTCCAGTAAGTAATTTTTTTTATTAAATCTTTTCAAAGTAGCCTCTATACAAAGTTTCATGCGTCTGAACCAGTTTTCGAAACACTTTTTCCAGTCCGCCGCAGACACCTCATTTACAGCCTGCTCGAACGCTGACAGCGCATCTTCCGGCGACGAAAATTGTATCCCTTTGAGCTGATTTTTTATTTTCGGGAATAAAAAGAAGTCACACGGTGCTAGGTCAGGGCTGTAACGAAGTTGACCCAGGAGTTTGACCGGCGTGCTTTCCAGGAAGTCCCTCGTGTTGAGCGCGATGTGCGAAGGCGCGTTGTCGTGGTATAGCAGTAGCCCGCGGAGCCCTGTGTTTGGTCGTTTGTTGCTCACAACAGAGAAAACTTCTGCCAAACATTTGGTAGTCTACCATTCAGCGTTGATGCTTCTTTGGTACCGTAAAGGAATTGACACCAAGTAGCCAGTCAAATTGAAAATGCTCGCGTTCAAAATCATCCCCAGGCTTCTAGATCGCTTCACTTTGGTAGGCGTTGATTCGTTTTGAACACCTAAACCGTCGACTGGCGCTTCGTTTCTGGATGATGTTTCACCTGTAATGATGTCGTAAGCACGCCGAGACGAGCCTGCTTCTAATTTGTATATCATATCACGGAACCATTCGGCCTGCTTCTGAGCATCAGTGAGGTTGTGCGGCACCCAGCGTGAAACTATCCTCCTCACCCGAAGATGCACGTGTAGAATTTTGTGAAGGCTTCCCGATCCAATCTGCAGTATGTGCTGAATCTCTTAATACGTAACTCGTCTGGGTAAAATTTTTCACTGCTAGCACATTTTCTTCCGTAACAGCAGCTTCAAATGGCGACCACGTCTTTCTTCATCCCCCAAAGTTAGTCGACCGCGCTTGAATTCGCTATACCAACGATACACGGTTGCCTTGGAAGGGCCTTCATCCATGAATGCCATTTGAGGTCTATCATACGATTTGTCCGGTTTCAGGCGACACTTGAAATCGTAAAAATCATAGCGTGAAATGTTCCCGGCGCAGATCCATATTTTAATGAGACACGATAATTTAAATTAGCCGTTTGATTGATTTCTGGACACTACAGTGTCCAAGAACAAAAGAAAAGCTCGCAAACAATGTGGAGGGAAATTTTTAAATTGGAACGTACTATTTTTTACTTACAAATAATCATATTTTCAAAATAGATTATAACTGGCCAGTCTCTCTTCCATAAATACTTTTTTCCCAATATTTTCTGAGTGGCCTGGTGGCCTGAAGGTTGTATGTTGTTATCTGTCCACTGCTTTTTCCCAAAAATGGATTTAAAAAATACTACTTTAATAAGTAGGTATCTTTAAGAAGACCAAAAGCTTTACTATTTGATGATTTCCCACCCAAAAAAAAAAACAAAAGCTTTCACGAACCACCTGCTATAGGATTAAAAAAATTGGGATTCCACGAATGGGACCAAAAATACCGCCCAGGGCATAAAAGGTAATTGTACTAACTCCACATTAGGGAAGTAGGTGGGCCAAATATGTTTTTGACACTTTCTGCCATCTTTACGCTAAGAAGAAAAAACTAAGTACTTAGATATAATTAGTATCTCGACAAATATAATCACGAGTAAAAAAAGGAATTCAAAAACTAAAATCCGACTGCATGAAAAATCAATGTCTAAAAAGTAAGAAACAAGAAAATATTCTCAGTTAAAAGTCGTATGCCACCTACCCTAAAAAAACGATACATTCTAACTTTTTGGTTCATGACCTTTACACTACAGGGCACCATATTCACGATATACACATAACGTCGAACAGATGAAAATACAAATCCACATAATATATACCATTCAAAATCGTAACCCTTCTTTTTGCTTCGTCTGGTAGTTACTTGTCGTTTCATTTCGTGGTCGAGTTAAGTTGAAGATTCTACATTGCTTTGGGTTGGTCTTGTGGTCACTTCGGTTGACCACAAGACCACAACCGTTCGACGACGATGTAGAACTTCCCAGCCAATGCCTTTACCACAATGCCTCAATTTATTTATTCTGTAAACATAGAAGATATACGAAGTTTTAAGGCTACACAGGGTGATTGGAAGATGGGTGCAAAGCTTTAAGGCGAAGATAGTACAGACAATTTAGAACCATTTAAGCCATGGTTGTCTTAGACGAAGTCTTACCAAATATTTTTAACCAAATTTTTAAGTTTTTTTTCGGAAATTCTCAAAATTTAATGTAAACTGCATAATTATGGCCAAATTGAATGATAAATGAATTCATTTTTTATTTATTTAATTAAAGTAATGTGTAAGCAATCAAGCAAAACATGTTTTAGGCTTCTGTGTCATTAGACATTTTTTTTACAGACATTTAAAGCTCAGAAAAAATAAAAAAATTGTACAATACGTGTTTTAAACCTTATTAAAAAAAAAAATTGGTAAGACTTCGTCTAAGACAACCATGGCTTAAATGGTTCTAAATTGTCTATACTATCTTCACCTTAAAGCTTTGCACCCATCTTCCAATCACCCTGTATAGCGAACGAAGTAAAAGGAGTATGTAACGATCGTAGTAGGTGGCCTTCAGTAGTTTCTGCCTACGCGCAGGCGACGAAGACGCGTGTTTATGTACTATATTATGCACTTATGTATCAGGTACCGAGGTACCAAAAAATTTGATCCAATTGCAGATCAAAGAGTACGTTTATAAGGCAATTGAAGAATTTTTGAAAAAAAATGCCAAGACAAATTCAGGTAACCTAATAGTTGATTTAATGATATAATTCGTTATTGTTACGGTTAATGAATAGTTAATCTATTTTAAAACTTGTACAACAATACTCCATTGCTAACTATGGAGGCTTGTAAATGTCTTGCCGTGAATTCCCTCACCTTAAATAAGTATATTTGTTACCTGTAAGCCACCCAAACACAAGAAAATAAAATAACGGTCAGCCATATTTGAATCGCTCTTTGTCGTATTGAAAACTGGGAATAAAATTATAGCTACTACATTTACCTACTACTTTTTACCTAATGCATTTCATGTCCAGGCAATCATAGTCCATGATATAGTTGCCTGAAACAAAGCATATATATGTAATGTGGTAAGGCCGCCTATCATTGGTTTCAAAACAGGTTTGTACCGGTCCATACTTAAGAAACTCCGTCTGTGATAAACTAGCCGTACACGACTTTGATCGCGTGCATGTCGGAAAACAATTTGGCTCATTGGTTTCATTTTTTTAGCGCGAAATCCTAATTCGTTTTAAAAAATAATAGTAGCCTACGTTGCTAATTATTAACATCAGCATTCTGCCAGTGATAATCCCGTCAAAATCGGACCAGCTGTTTCGGAGTTTAACCGGAACAAACAGACTAGATTTTATAAAATTGTTTTTATTATAAGTCCCGTATATACTTTCTAATGCATTTAGTAAAAACTTGTTATTTTGACATTACTAACAGACACTTCAATTTTATTTATTTGTATATTTAAATGACGTACAGATAGATAAATCTCCCATGCTGAATGTGTCGAAAAAATCCTGTATAAAAATTGCGAACAACATTTAAAAACAAAGCACAGATTCCTCTGAACCAATACAAATCTTTTAAAAGATTTACAGGAAAAAGTTGTTAATTAAACGGGATCAATAAAACAGAGCAGTAATAAGTGTTAATATACCAACAGCTCCCGACGGAACCGAGTAAATTAAGCTCTTCGTAAATTGCCAACATATTACCCGAGCACGTTACACAGATTTTTCAATTAATTGTTTAAATCGAGTAACATTGCTACACTACTTTGATTCTTAGTTGTGAAGGAACTGGGTTACATTTTCATTAGAGGCCAGTTTGATAAATGAATTGAAATAAGGTTTGATAGATTACTGTCAGTGTTTTTGGGGATAGACTTTGAAAAATTACTCTTTATAAACCTAAACTACAGTTTTTTACGAGAGGGTGACTTTTGGCTTATAATCTTACTCCTACTAATATTATAAATGAAAGAAAGGAAACGCCCGGGTGCTTCCATTGCGAAGATAGCCCTGAGGACACGGTGGAGCATACAGTGGCGGTCTGCCCGGCTTGGGCGGAGCACCGCCGTGTCCTCGTGGAGGCGATCGGCGGCGGCGATCTCTCGCGTCCGGCCCTGGTGCAGGCCATGGTACGGAGCGAGAGTGAATGGTTAGCCGTCACCTCCTTCTGCGAAGCAGTAATGCTCGCGAAGAGGGAGGCGGCGCACGTGAGGGAGAGGCAGTATATGCGCCCTCACGGCCGTAGTCGCCGCGGGAGAAGCCCTGGGCGTCGGGAATCCCAGGCTGATTCCCGGCCACCGTAGGCGCGGGCTTGCGGACGGCGAGTAATGGGTAGCTCACTGTCCGGTAAGGACCAAGCCCGGGTCGACGGCGCGTTGTGTTTGTATATTTGAACGTTTGTTACTAAATCACGCAAAAACGGCTGAACGGATTTAGATGAAATTTGGCACACAGATAGTTTATGACCTGGATTGATTGATGATTCAATTAATTTATGAATCAATTAATAAATCCGACCTCCATCTAGTAATACACAATGATAAAACAGTTTTAGGATTTACAATTACGTAAGTACCTACACCAATCCTATTCCAGTTTCAGGAAAAGAGTTGTTTTTTTTATTAAATTGAATAAATATTACTATAGCTTTGGTTCTATTCGAAAATAAACCTCTACACATGATTTCACCAAGATGACATTAAGTTCACATATTTCAGTTCCAAAATATAAAAAATTACCTTGCTTTGCCCACTCAGTTTATCATATTCTGGCCAAAAACCTCTCCCTTTATTCTTGAATAAATACTAATAAATACCAGATAATTTCTAAATCACAAAGTCATCGGTCCACCTTGTGGGGGGCCTTCCCACTCTACGTCTTCCGGTACGCGGTCGCCACTTCAGAACCTTGAAAAACCTTGAACCAAGACCGATCGAAGATGAGGAGCCTGAGAGAGGCCTATGTCCAGCAGTGGACGTCTTTGAGCTGAAATTATGATGATGAATTTTTAAATTAATAGCAGCTAGCTATCGTTTAACTAAAGACATATAAATTATTTATGTCCTGCGATACAACTGCTATGATATTGGCCAAACGTTATTAGGTGCAGTACGTACCATAACTCATTTGTTGCACCAGCATTGAATATTTAATGGTCGATAAAATGATTCGAAAAAGTATTCATATCAAGCTGTTAATATTCCCCATTTGTGGAACTAACTGACGACCCTTTTTCCTAGTGAGTTGCGAAAGAGGAGACGTACTTCCTATTCAGAGGTAAAGTCATATTTTCATTACGGTATTTTCATAGTTGACCAGAAGAATATGTCATCATCTGTCATCATCGGTTTGGTGCCCAAAACCTATCTGCCTGTTTGGCTAGATTACGTATAAGTCACCATTATCTGCCTAGGCTTTTCCAAACATGTTGGGATCGTTAACCAGTCTAACCGGTTGCAGCTGAATACCAGTATTTTACATGAAGCAACTGTCTTTCTGACCTCCACAACCCAGTTACTGGTTACACGAAGAATTATGGTCGTACGAGTTAGAAACAGAGAGTAGGAAGGTCAAGGTTACCGACATATATAGCCCTAAGAATTTCCTAACTTGAGTGGCAGTGGGCAGGGTAGCTCCCATAATGGGTGGCTGGTGGGGCCGAAAGGTTTTGGAGTGGTGGCCGCGTTCCGAAACATGTAACTTTGGACGGCCGCCCACAAGGTGGACTGATGACCTTATGAAGGCAGGAATCCTTGTTCCTTTTGTGGTTGTTAAATTGTCAAAATTAGAACTATTCCTACTGTTAGTGTGTGACCCAATTACGCCTCTGGTCAGCAGAATACTATCGCAACAAACCTAGAATAGACAAGAAAAGTGCTCAAATTGCAAGCCAACTCGAAGCGTGTGTGCTATTTCCAATTATCTAACGCTGCACAATTATCTCAGTCGATTTAATTGCAATGCACTTTGTAATTAGAACACTATAATGCCAGGATTAGTGAGTAGTGTATTTTTGCTATAATGTTTGTTGACAAACTAATCATAACATGTAAGAACCGGATATACTCCATTTTTCGAAGTCGGTTAAAAATAGAGGGTACTTGTATTCTATTTAATTTAACAACTTATTGTCATATTTTAATGATGATTATGATTAAATTAGCTTGCAAACATCACTGCTAAACACTGGTCTTCGATAAACCGCTCCAAAAACAACTGTGAGCAGGGTATCTCCACAAACCGACGCGGATGTTTAATCGCAGCATATTGTTAGTAGTCGATAGCAGAACGCCCCTGGCACTCATTAAATACGCATAACAAAAGCAACATACGAACAAACATAACTATTAAGTATGTAACTAACAAAACCACTTACTTCCCAAATTAAACATCAAAACAGAACCGCATAACCGCCACTAAAGCCTCAATTACATTGGATAACGAAATAATTGAACGGAAATTATTCTATTGCATACATTTACCGACCGAGGCCCAGGACGTCTGTCGCGCTTTTATATACACAACAAGAAACAATGGTGGCTCCGCGAAATTCTCCAGTTTCCTTAACAAGGCCTTGGATGACGGCCAAAACAACGAGCCTTATTTAAGGCTGGGTACAGACCGGCGGGTACCCGACTCCACTTTGATTTACTTTAATATGTAGGTACTCGAACAGGGTATTGAAGTTTTCAGACGGATTCATACTCGACGATGCTGTTTGTTCACAGTTTTGTTACTGTATGAACTCTGTATCTGTTTATGAAATTGTTGGTGTTGATTATAACTTTCACATTTTAGTGATTCCTTTAAGGTTTTAGCACGTCGCGCGTCGTGTTAACTTTATCTCTTTTGTGGGCAAATTTTCGGATAACTGTTCATTTGAGAATTGACAGCTTGCAACAAACATCTTCATGTACAAATAAATATACTTCCAATTGTAAAATTCGACAATGCTCAAATAAAAATAAAACAATTACGTACATTCAGCGAAACCGCCTTAATCCGTTTTCCAACCGCATTCTAAAAACATTGAAAAGACAAGGAAATAATTAAGTAAATAAAAAAGAGGGAAAATAGTATTACTTGACCCAAGGCCCATAAGTTCCATTAAACTTTAAAACGAAAACTAAAAATGTATAATTAGAAACCATGTAATAGCGCCATTCAGAATCCTACAAAAAGTTTTTAATGTGGCGTAAATAAACGCACATGCAGTCTGCGCTTTATTTCAGAGAACTGCAGTTGCGCTGTTGTGAGCCACTCGGTTTAAGAGGGTATGACCATTTAATTTTCTCTAAAAATCTTCCAACAAAGCAAATTTCTTGCGTTTATAAATCTATTTGATTCTGTTGAAGAAATGTGAGATATTTTGTGAATGTTCTGTTAATTTTAACTTATAATTTTTATACTTTGATGTAAAGAGCAGTGGTTGCTCAGCGAAAGTAGTCCCAACTTACGAGTTCTAGGTCTTGAGTTCGAAAACAGGCAAGCACTTTACTTTGTTAATTTAATTTAATCACCACTGCACTCAAAAATGGTGAATAATAACATCCTGGGGAAACGCGCATGTCCTAGAATCAAAATTCAAAGACGTGACATCTACCAACCCGCACTGGACCCGCGCCGCGTGGTGAATTACAACCCGTTCCCTCTAACAGAGATAAGATAAGATAAAGTTTTCTTTATTTGTTTAAACATTGTATACATACAAGAGCATGCAAAATATTACACCATTTGAATCCAATTATGTTTAGCCGTAAGTATCGGCGTACAAATATTTCTCTAACGTTGAAAATAATTAACAATATGAAAAAAGAGAAATTACCTAAAATATGCACTTACAAAGTTTATAATTTAGAAACTTATAAATTAGAAATTATTTTTATGTTATAACTAGTTGCCCCGGCGAACTTCGTACCGCCTCAGAATCAATTAATGTTGTGTTAACCTATTTGCAAAACATCTTTACTCATTTCGCATGATCTCCTACAAAGTTACGACAACCTAATACTTCGAAGGCACAGAGCGTTTTCTAACTGACACACCTACGTTAGGTCCTACCTAGTAATGACAACCTGGTAATTCGAAGCCATAAAGCGTTTTCTAGCTGACACACCATTGTTAGGTGAGAGCTCCTACTTATGTCACGTCACACGGGAACGCGGTCGAACGGGAATGGCTAATTTTTCAATCGTCATTATGAAAAAAAAAGAAAAAAAGGTTCCTATGTCCATCTCCTGGTTCTAACCTACCTCCCCACCAATTTCCAGCCAAATCGATTCAGCCGTTCTTGAGTTATAAATAGTGTAACTAACACGACTTTCTTTTATATATATAGATGTCAAAATTCCATATTCATATGAATATAATACTAGTGTCAGAAAAAAGATAAAATTAGTCAATCAAACAAAAACTTTTTCGGCTAGAAATTCGGAGACACTATGATATGCCTTTTGTGAAAGAAACGTTTTTAATTGTCGCTTGAATGCCTTACTAGCTATTTAGCTCCTTCCAACGTTTAGGCAATATCTATACTAATATTATATAGAAGAAAGATTTGGTTGTTTGTTTGTTCGCATTGAATAGGCTCCGAAACAACTGAACCGATTAGAAAAAATATTTCACTGTTGGGAAGCTACACTATCCCCGGGTGACATAGGCTATATTTTATCCCCGTATTCTCACGGGAACGGAAACTACGCGGGTGAAACCGAAGAGCGCTGCTAGTGTTAAATATAGTAGGTGCCATGCAGACGATACTTTTTCGCATGAGTGCTGTTTTTGCTGGAGAGGAAGCCTCTATACAACCAGTAGCAACACTATAGGCTGATTTCTATATAATTGTGATGTTTTCTTGCCAATGAACCAACTATCAACTACATTTTGGGAAACTGTGCTAACATTATAATCATGTTATATATTAATTCTTTATTTTACCAAGACAAATACTATCTAGTTATATTCATTAAAGGTTAGATCCCTATATAACGATGCTCATTATAAGGGTCTTCTGGAGGCTTTTCTTCAGCACCCACTTGATGTTATAAAATGATGATAATAGGTACCTTCATGTGTGGGTGTGCAGCCAAGTCAAGTGTTTTTAAAATCTACTGCCCACCTAACGTGAACGAATTTATATCTTTTTTTCAAATGTAAAAGTTTTTCTGTTAAAGTTGGCCTTTGGATAATATGGCCTATAATTTTACATTGACGTTGAATTTGACATTTATAGTATTAGTTCCTACTAATACTATAAATGTGATAATTTGTATGTTTGGATGTTTGTGACTCAATCACGCAAAAACGGCTGAACGTATTTGGATGAAATTTA
This sequence comes from Antitype chi, assembly GCA_947359405.1. Taxonomy (NCBI): domain Eukaryota; kingdom Metazoa; phylum Arthropoda; class Insecta; order Lepidoptera; family Noctuidae; genus Antitype; species Antitype chi. Next base: position 12,131,178 of record OX375816.1, read on the forward strand.
GCACACAGATAGTTTATTACCTGAATTAACACATAGGATAGGACTTTTCTAACTCCACGCAAGCGAAACGCTAGAGAAGCTAGTGGTATATAAAATTGCAGGCTTCTTCTGGCTGAAATCAACTGACTACAAACATGTACTTGGTACATAGGTTCATGATGATGAAGATGCCTCCGACTGCATGAGATTGCTTTTTTTCCAAAAAAATATTGTTTCCATCTTTACTAAGGTTCACTTTTTACCCAGTCAGATTTAATTGTTTATATTAGCTTTTTTATTTGAGAACTATATTTCTAATGTAAAGGTCAACTCGACAAAATAAAATCTAAGATATAAAAGACTTGGTATCTCTAGCAATGTCTGTCACCTTTTCGAGGAAATTTGTTGGATGTCAATAACATTAATGTTACCAAAAGTAGGAGACGTTTGTACAAAGAAAAGAGCGACAAGTCACTACACGGAAAATCTTTAGAATACCTAAACCTCCCTAGCAACGCGCCCCTGCTTCACACGGTTTTTATGACTTAACAAAACATCAGATTTCTTTATAATATGTAAGTTTAATGATAATTTAATATATTCCAAAACCATCCGGAATAAATTCTCTTAATGATGCCGAAATGCCGTATCAAAATGAGTTGCGGAGTTTAAAAGAACAACGTGGTCACTGAAACACACACAAAAAGCGTATTTATATAATATGTAGAGAGTATGTATTTACTGCACCTATATAATAATATGTACGAATAATGTTAGTCACATCCCGACCGACCCTTGCTCGTTGAAGCGCCACCCCGCGCCGCAGCTGAGCCAGTAGCTTTAAATTCCCCGATCAATAATAATAATGCCAATATTTTGATCCAGCCTGTCCCCAATGATAGCTGTCCCCCTATCAGTGACGCCCTGAGCGAGGCCCGTACCCCACAGGGGGTGCCCTCAGCGTGCAGTCGCTTAGTTTGTAATTTATTTTAGTTTGAAAGCCCTGGCTGGAGGCGTTAAGATTAAATTCTTAATGGCAGCCCCAGGAAAGCCCGGTTGAGCAGTCACGGCCTCTCAAGGCCAACTGCGAGATGCCCAACAAAAAAAAAAAAAATGTTATTCACATTACCAGAAAGTTATGTGACGATGGAGGAAAATTAGGATGAAAGTTTTCGTATTTAAGCATTTCTTAAATCTCGACCAACGCATCTTGTTATACACTACTGCAGTATCTACTGCCATTGGATAATATTCCGCTGAAAAATACTATAACTGAGATATGAGTGACCTTGAAGAATTGATTTATCTAATATGTACAGTCTTTTATTTCGGTCTCAATTTATTGTTAACAAACTAGACACACTATGCTTAATGTTAAAGGATGAATAGAATAGAATAGAATAGAAAACATTTATTCGACACAGACACAACACAGCAGGAACAAACATATAAAAAAAGAAAGAGAACAATAAACATAACAATAAAATTGCAATAAAATTGTTACTGTTAATACCTAACTTATTGTTGTGATTCCTAGGTACGGGCAATTTAAATTGCTATACAATTTGCAAAACAATAAATTTTGCTGAATTTACAACAATGCAATTGCTTTCCATAGAATTATGAAATTATTGTGGCGTGCGTCAATTCTATTATTGGATAAATAATGCGCTTTTTTACTAGGAGTTTAATGAAAAAAAGCTTTCTAAGATTCTTCGAACTTCACGTTCATCGTTTTGATTGGCTATCAGCGCTGAGCTATAGTACCTAAGCCAATAAGAACACTGAATGTTGTCAGAAAGTATTTTAAACCGTACCGGGATGCTTAAAGCTGATATCATTCACCAGTTCATTTTTGTTTAATTCCAAATTCTGCTCATTTCATTTCTTTTTTCGACCCTTCGGTAGGCTAGCAAAAGATGATGAGTGCCGAATCCATCATCGAAATCAGTTTTCCCTTTTGATTCGTTTTGTGTTTAAACGTTTCACATCAAGTGAAAGAAGCCGAATGAACAAAAAGTGAAGCGTGTGATAACAGCTTTAAGGTAGGTTCCCACCTACAAGTATGTATAATAACATGAGAATAGGAACCTATTTTCCGTCGAAACGATATTTATGAGCAACGTTTAAGCATAAATAGGATCCATCTAAGTTGTTTACACCCTTGTCTTGTTTTCATCAATAGCTACCTAAGTGAATTGACGGGTTTTGAGACAAGGCAGGAGTAGACGGAATGAATATTGATTTTATTGTCTTCCTTTAACTGTGAGACAATAATGATTTAAATGAGGTTTCTGAAATTTGCACCAACTTATACACCATTTAACTGCCTTTTAAGCTAACTGCATTTTACGTAACATCAAGCCGTGTTCCAGTAAATTCTTAATGGCGGATGCTAGAGACGTCATTATATTATTTAAAAAACTTACGTAGTCGCTTTTATTAGGCTGCCATTTTGAAAGAATAGAAAAATAAAATTGCCATTGCAATGTTGCAATTATAAAAAAAAACTCCACAGTTATTTTTCTTCTGCGGTGTGGAAACGCACACATTCCAGGCTCTTGCAGTGGCACATCCTTCAGCACCCATAAACACAGGTTTGGTGCTCAAAACCTACCTGGCTGTTTGGCTAGCTTACGTGTAAGTCACCGTTATCTGCCTAGCCTTTTCCTCACTTTGTTGAGGTCGGCTTCCAGTCTAACCGAATGCAGCTGAATACCAGTATTTTATCTGACCTCCACAATGCAATTACTAGTTAACACGATACCTCTTAGTAACAGGCTGTCAAAAATCTACAAATGACAGCCGAGACCGATGGCTTATTATGCTTTCCGAGGCACAGAGGGGTTATTTTTTTTTTTGGGTGGGAAATCATCAAATAACTTCCCCCGCTCTGGGTGGAGCGGGAGGGCGTGTCAGACTTTTACTGACTAAAACCCACCCGTGTTCCCTCAGTTGCCTGTGTGCCAGGGGCCGCGGTATCTCTTTCGAACAACCCGCACCCCTGGCAGGGCACGGAGGGGGTTGCTTTAACTTATAAGAAAGAACCTATGTTTACCTACTACATTTTCTACCTAATACCTACATATAGTCATGTAATAATATATCGGAAGTACAATAAAATAAGTTTCCACATACGTGTGTGATCGTCTACAGGTTGGTTGAGCGTGATCATCCCACGGGAGGTGCGTCTAAGTTTGACCGCGGTAAATCTCGCTCAGCATTGGGCCCCGACGACTTGTTCCACATTCAGACAAGCTATACTCTGAGGGGAAATCGTCATTTATTGCAGCTACTTGTTGAAACATTTAGTAGTTGGTTTATGAGAGAATATTTTTAGAAGGAAGGTTTTTTTTTAAATTATTATTTTGACGCTAGTCCGCACTGGACGCTTGTACCTAATTCACGTACCACGTAAACAGAGCCAATGGCGCAGCTAGTAGGTTGATAATAATTAATCATCATCATCATCGTTTCAGCCGAAAGACGTCTACTGCTGGACATGGGCCTCCCCCAAGCTCCACCACTTCGACCGGTTCTGTGCTTGTGGCGAAGAAAACTTGCCAGACTTAGTGGCAGTCGACGGGGCACATTGTTCGCAGAACAGATGGCCGACGGGGCCGAAAGGTTTTGGAGTGGCGATCGCATGCCGGAAGACGTACAGTTTGAAGGCCTCTCACAAGGTGGACCGATGACCTTGTAAACATCATGCAGAGTCGATTTTTTCCAAAAACCACGATTACTTATTATTTTTAATGCTCATAAAGTAACTAAGAACAGCCATTACAAAGAACGTGTATAATAAGTTTACTGCTGGTAAAGAAAAAAAATCGGCCATGTGCGTTTCGGACCACGCACAATGAAGGGTTCCGTAGTTGGGATGAATTTATCCCAACAACAAACTTAACATTCTAGTTGAAATGTTCTCCCATACATCGATATATGTCACGGTCAATTCTGCAACTGCAAATGTATGTGTATTATATGATTTAGGTAACTACAAATTAACAAACATCGGACTTTTTCCTAACTCTGTGCTGCAAGACCTTGCTTCTTGCACATGATTCTAGGTCAATGGGCGGTATGGTTTTGATGTATTTGCGAGTATCAAAATATGTCGCATAAATGGCCGTGTTTTTATTGCGTTGACTTAAAAGCTTAAAATTTTGTTTAATGGCTCCAAGGGACTCTAGAACTACGTATTTTTAAATTCAACTTGATACCTCGACGCGTTCCTGAGAAAAGGGTAGACTGACAGACGGACAACGTAGTGATCATTAAGGGTTCCGTTTTTTCCTTTTGGGACAAGGAACTCTAAAAACAACATAACGAAACAGAAAGAAAAAAATATGCGTGTGTAGGTGAAGAAAGAAAAAGCAAAATAATATCTCGGCAAAGGCTTAGAAAAACTTCTACACAAGTCATTGCTGCGGCTATAAAGAAAATAAAGAAACTGGGGAGTGGGTAATAAGAGATTGTTTTCATTAACTTGGGTAAAACACTTCCTTTGTGGTCATGGTTACACTAACCTATTATGTTTTATATTTGTCTCAGAATCATTAAGAACAATCAGAGCTTGAAATACCGGCACTTTGGGGAACCGCTATACCTTTGGCCGATATTTTCTTGTTTTTTTTTTAGTTTATGACTTTATGTCCTCAATTTAATGTGTCTTCATATAATCTATAACCACGCGGACGAGCAAGATGCTTAAATATTTCGCGTTTGATGGCGCTCCACACAAGCGATTTTTTTCTAAACGCCGATTTTTTATAAGTACTGTAGGTACTTCTCGTTGTCAATTTTCAATTCTAGTTTCATCACCGTCCATTCCCCAAGCGTGTCTGAGCAGCTTTAATGTTAACTAAATGCATATAAATGATGCTGGATACGAGACAATTTAGTAATAACATCGTGATCCCGGTCGCTAATTTTGGGAATTGTCAATTCAAATTAATTTTATGCCAAACACTCCGACAGTTGGCGGCTACCTCTAGTTATTAACTCGTTACTTCGAAAGAGACATGGTAATATTAGAAGTACCGACCTACCGAAATCAGTTAGTAGAAATCTATTATTAATGTATATCGGATCTTCTTCTTCTTCTTTGTAGTTTGAGCCCAGTAGGTGGCCACATTCTTTGCAGCATCAGTGGTATTCTTTAGATCATCCGAGGTGCTACTTAACGTATACTTAGGACACTCCAGCAAGTGGGTCATGGTTCAGAAGCACCACACTGGGTGTTGGATAAGTCAGTAATAATAATCACATATTTGTTGATAAAAATGATTTAAAAAAACGTGTGCGGTTTAGGAAAAAAAGTTCCGCACGCACGCACTATCTCGTATATAATAAAAAGAGATAGAGAGAGAAAAAGGCACATGGAGTTAGAATAAAGCTTTTTCTTTACGTGACGATTACTACCTGTCAACTCCTACCGCAAGCCGCGTTCAGCAACTTCGTTCCAATAAGAACAAAACCATGCCTAATGCGACACAGTTTAAAGTCTGTAATTTATTTTACAGTTTACGCTGTTATACAATTAACTGAGTTTAAATTCCATTACCTACCTCAAAAGGTTATTTTGAGAACTTAGACTCGCTGAAATTCAAAACGATAATGAAATGATCACAACACTAGCTTTTTACAGCGGCTCGGCCCGCGTGGAGATCGAAGATAACCACACGGGAACATACTACCAGAATGAAAAGTATCCTATCTGTTAATTCTGGTATACACTATCTGTACGCCAAATTTCATCCAAATCTGTTCAGCCGATTTTGCGTAAATGAGTACCTAACAAACATCGCAACATACAAACTTTCAAAGGAAATTGCTTAGTTTGTTAGGGTGATCTGGCTAAGCGTGGACAAGATCTTTATTAATAAAAGTGCACGAAAGAAAAGCGAATACCTAGTTTTTTCATAGATGTCAGATGTCACATCCCTAACGTCAAGTCAAATGACTCAAGTAAGATGTCATTTCACTTGACGTTAAGGATGTTCAATATGTATCGATACTCGAGTGGGTTGGTACAACGGGATTTGATTGATTTTCACATCGATTCAACAATATACGATCCACTACTGTAAATTGATGAAAGTAGTGAGGCTCGGATCAAAAACTCGTAATACTTTGAATTAATCTCAAGAAAAATACTACTAAGACGGGCCGTTATTTTACACTAATGACATTGGCAGAATTGTTCGGGCAAGACCAGGACTCTGTATGCCATAGTAAGAAATTGAATTTAATTAAAGGCAAACATATTAAAAATGATTAGTAAAATCGATTTTATATTCGGATCGAAATGATCCATTGCAAAGCAGAATTTCGATACAAAGCAAGCGGATCAACCATCTCTATAAGCGATACAGTAGGAGTTCCCTGGAAAAAATATGTTATAATAGTAATAACGTTTTTGATTGTTTTATTTTAAAACAATGTAAATGAGTATAATCTTTTTTTGGCTACCGTAATTGATTATTATCTAATCAATTACAGACTGAAATTGATGTTTTATTTCCGTGTGTCAAACAAATGGCGATGCTCTTTAACTGGTGGATACAGTTTAAATACGGTTTATTTCGACTTTTTGTGGGTGTACCCGGGATCTATGTGATGCGCAAAAATATTTCTTTCAGAATTAATACCTAATATTGTTTAGCAAAAATATTTTTACCGGGCATCTAGTCCACGCTTAGCCGAAACTGGTGATTCCCTTTATATTATTAGTAGAAACATTAGCTCACTAAGATTCAGCTTTTTAGTCCATCTACGACTCATTTTCGAATGTTTCACCCTAATAATTTTTAAAACTGTTGAGATATTTCTGTAGACCTCGCAGACCCGGAGAAAATAAAAGAACAATTGATACTACTTTTCAAACTCAAACGCAAAAACTTTTTAGTAAGCGTGACATCAAAATAAAAATGAAAAAAATATGAAACAGTCCACAACTTCCCATCTACTTTGATGAAGACAGAATAATGTTATGAAAAAAAAAGATGTTAGCGAATATTATGAGCAAGCTGTCATGTAGGTAACTAGGACACGCTCGCAAATTTTCCAAACGGTGAAAAAAGTCAAAAGCTGAGCCCTTAAACGTACCTATGCAAATACACAGTGGTGTTTCGTAGAAAGTAATCTCTTAGCTCGTCCTCACGTGTTTTATCCAGCAAGCGTGGCTAATTTGCAAGCTGCACCAGTACCCCGGGCTTTTAGCCTGCCTTCTTCCGCTGCTGTTTACGCGCCGCGGACTTAAACGAGGGCACTCCGACTTAATGACGACCACCGTCATTTTGGTAACGACGAGTGACATAATCATTCTCACGTCAAAATAACGTGTCGCCTTTAATATACCTACGATTAAAGATAAGAGATGTCACGCTCATCGAGAACGCTACAGATTGCTGTTGTTCTCACGAATAGATGGGATTATTCCTCTTGGTAGACTTTGTTTGAATTCTGTGTTACATTTTTACTTCTACGGCGAAATAAATAATGCCTGTATCTGAATTTATTTATGCTCATATTGACTTAGTGTTCTACATATTTTGATGATATGATGTATTCAAAAAATTGCCTTGAAGAGCGTATACCTTTCTTGATCCAGGATTTGCTGAAGGAAATTGAGTTGTAAGCTGCAAGAAACTTGGATAGGGTACGGGAACGATTCCGAAATAAGCCAAGCTAGGCATAATATGATACTTACGGTATTCAGTTTACACGGAATATTTATGAAATTTTGTAGTCATATTGATGGGCAGCAGCGTTCTCTATGCATTTGTCACCAGACTGCGATCGCCAACCCGCCTGCCAAGCGTGGCGATTATGGCAAATCCCCCACGTTTGGGGGATGCTTATGTCCAGCAGTGGACGTCTTTCGGCTGATATGATGATGATGAATCGATGAGAAAACAAAACTATTATCATACTTTAAATCGAACTAATATTATAAATTTGAAAGTTTGTAGGTTAATTTAGATGTTTGGACGTTTGTTTCTCAATCACGCAAAGGCGGCTGAACGGATTTGGATGCAATTTGGCCCACAGATAGTTTATAACCTGGATTCGTTCCTGAGTACGTTCCCGTGGAATAATTTCTGACCTGCACTAGGGCGAAACCGCTGAAAATGCAAAAGCTAGTACTTAATATTTATCTCCTCTGACATAAAACGAAATGTTGCCAGTTCAAAGAAAGAAACAGGTCAAAAACAAGGCGTAGCCTACCTACGCCTTGTTTTTGACCTGTTTAGGTAGCCCAAAACCACTTCGATCGAACCACATCATTATTCACGTAATAGTTGGGAAGCAATATAAGGAACTAGGACAAGTACTCTCTAAACAAAAGGTGAAAGTTTTACGATAAAAAGAGTATATTCGGGAGGCACAAGTGTACTTATCCCCGACATAAACGCGCATAGATTCGGGAACGCGTCGAGTGACGAATCAGCGACGTCGAATTTCATGACGCCATTTTACGACTGCTGAAATAACAGATCAGTAACAAATAATCGAAATAACACGTGCCGCTTTAGCATATTGCGACAAAACCTTATGAAGCATAAAAATAATATTCAGCCAAGTAACACTTTGTCGGTTTAATTTAATTTATTTCTGGAACAATATTCCATTTTTGCAATTTATTTATAAAATATTAATTATATATTTCAGATGTCAATGTTAATTCGAAGATCGTGTATTATTGGCTCCAACAAACGCCGGATATAATTCATCGAAAAGCTCTTGGTCGAAAGCCTAGTTGGGATTACGTATTTAGGATTTACATTTACCGGGGCATAGCTTCTACACCTAAAATATGCACTATTAGAACCAAAATCATTAAAATAATACTCGTGAATTGCTATTGGCGTACAACTGTTCGTAACAAAGTTCCGCGTTAGTAAACACATGAAATAATAGCAGTGCACAGTGGCGCTAGTACATTCCACTTCTGCATTGAAATAAAATAGTGCATATTGCTGCCGCACGAGCGTACTACACATATCAATTCTTATTGTATCCGCTACAGAGTCGGAAGCACGCACGATGGGCATCACAATGGCCCCTACAATAAATTCTAGGCTTCTCACTTTATTTTGTGAATGTACTCAGAAATAAGATCGTGTGGTCCACGCGAAGACTAAAAGCGTTTAAAAAATGTACGTGTGCGCTTAGTCATCTGCATTTTAAGGGTCGGACCAGGGTAGCCCTCGAAATTAAATAATTCTTAGGTTTTTTTTCAATTTGCAAGTTTGTTATATGTCGATTAAAATATGATTCGCTACCGTAAAATATATGGCTTTACAGAATTATAATAACTAGTGGTCGCCCAAGGTCTAAATTGAACCATAATTCATTTAAAACTTAATGTATTTCTATACTCGATTTGAAATAAGATTAGACATTTAAACAAACCTTTTTAAAGTCCGTTCAACCGATTCTGACTTCTACATCGTAGGCATAAGGATGGCATTAAAAGCTAAAAGTAGTTACAATACCAACTGTTTACTGCAGCTGCCATTTGTCATGCCACCAACGCAATAGAAGTCAAAATCGGTTGATTGGACTGTAAAAAACTTTTAGTTAAATGTCTAATCTTATTTCAAATGGAGTATAATGCATTATAAAAATATTATCTTTCTGTACTCCTTGTGCATTTAAAATTTAACTGTGCCTAATTTCTACTCGTCCGTCAGCGTAATATTCGTACAAAAGTGTACAAAATGTTTGCTTCTCGTATTAATATATAAATTAAATTCATCAATACAACCCTCTAAGTTCTTTTAATCCCAATGAATGGCTATCTGATGAAAAACAACATATAAACTGACACTGACCTACAGATTGCAAAGAAACGGAAAAAAATTGGTGGTGGTGGCCGAGTGGTAACGGCCGTCTCTTATGAGATGTAGGTCGTAGGTTCAAACCCAGACAGGCGCTTTACTTCATGGTTCATCATCTCAGCCGAAAAACGTCCACTGCTGGACATAGGCCTCCCCTAGCCTCCTCCACTTTGACCGGTCTTGTGCTTCCCACATTCAGCGGATTTTGGGGGGGTTTTGCCATAATTGCCACGCTTGGCAGGCGGGTTGGCGATCGCAGTATGGTGGTAAAATGCATAGAGAACGCTGCTGCCCATTCTCTGGTAAGTGCCTTAGTCGCCTTCTACGACACCTACGGGAAGAAATGGGATGGTGCTATTCTTTTTACGTCCGGCACCACATGGAACGCTTTACTTTGTGTAAATTATTTCATCACCACTGCTCTCAAAACGGTGAAGGAAAACATCGTGAGGAAACCGGCATGTCCTAGAACCAAAAATTCGAAGATATGTGACGTCTACCAACCCGCACTGGGCAGCTTGGTGGATTATGGGCCACGCCCCCTCAGCTCTGTGAGAGGAAGTGGGCCGTAATCAAGCACGCGGGTGGCTGCTGAGACAGACCTCCTCTCCAGAAAGCCTGTCCCAGCAGTGGGAACATCATAGGCTGATTATGATGTATGATGCAAGAAAATTTAAATTTCGCGGCCAACCTTAGCGCATCCATCCACCTTAACATCAAACCTTAGCGGTTTTTTGGTACGTTCAGATGACAAGCGCTCAACGCGCATTGAACGCGCGTAAATTTTTTGTATAGTGTTCACATGGTGCGCGCTTGTCAGGCGATGAACGCGCGTTGCTGCGGCTGCCGTGGTTCAGTTTCTACAGAGTAAGAGTTCGACATTTGTCCAAGATAGACGTAGAAACAGTTGCAACGGTGATTTTACACCTATGGCTAAAACGACGCAACAGAAGACGCAGATATTGGGTCCACCCATTTTTTTCATACAGGCTGACTGAAAGGCAGTACATAATTTTGTATCCTAAGTTAAGGCAATTCGGACCTACATTTTTTTACTACTTCAGAATGTCCATCAAGTCATTTGATGACTTACTGGCTCTCATAAACGATGAACTCATCGGTAGCAGATAAAAACGCAATGCGATATAGTATTTCACCTGAAGAAAAACTCATTATTAAATTGAGGTAAGTTTTTTTACTAATCAAAATACTAATTTATAAATCAATACTTATTTAGGAAAGAAAATTAAAAGAAGAAGGAATATTTTGTTAATCGCAGAATAACTCTAACTCCAATTCATTGCTGGCATTGGTTGGTGCAGGCGATGGAGTGTGCTTCCGTTTCCATTTCGTACGATTTCTGGATGAACTGGAGCGAACCCTAAAATACGTCTATCCGCGTCAAAAGCGCGCTCTCAACTGAACGGTAACATAGAAAACCAATGATCTCAAAGCCCGCGTTGATGCGCGCTGACAACAGTCGCGCGCTAGCGCAGCGTTCAACGCGCGCTTTATTAAAACGCCCGTTAGCATGACCTAAATAAAATGTATGTAGTTGTAAATGCGCGTTATCAAAAAGCGCGTTAAGTGCTTGTCATGTGTACCTGCTCTTAGCCGCAGCCAAATATAGTCGTACATATTCGCACATTATCGTGGCGAGTTAACCCACTACCAAATAATGTTGTGTTTAACAATGTTCAACAATTTGGGCGTTTTATACCAACAAAATTATAGTTACACGACATTAGGGTAGGACTAATGGGTTAATGTAAAGTAATTATGTTAGTAAATGTCTTCACGATTGTACCCTGAATTCTAATAACCGTTAGATAGGCTCGTGATTTGTATGAAACATGAATTCCAAATGTTCCAACTTCGACAGCTAAGTAAGTTCGATTTGTGTAAATGTTTTGGAATATTTTTTCCAATAAACTCTATTATTACCAAGAAGTAGGATTAATAGGTATACAGGGTCAAATTAAAATAGCTATACTTTACCCACGTGTTGGTTATCGATATCGAAAACAGATAATAATAGCAATAACAAAATAAAAAATACTCTTTCCCACTTTGTAGAAAACATGTACAATGTACATTTGCCCATTGTAATCAAAAATGAAATTGCTTTGCTTAGAAAATTGAATTTGACCCCTATATAGAAACTATATCCACCAAAAACCACAGTGGGTTTCTGCTCTTCGTGTGCAAATAGTTTAGATCCTCTATCAAAACCCTTTGCAACAGCATTGGAAATAAATGTGAGGCCTTTGGATTTTTTATATGGCAATTTTCCCCAGGGTTGCTCTATCCCATATATTTGAAGTAACTTTCCATAATTATGTGGGGTTCCCATAATTTTCTATGCGGGTCCGATGCTGTGAAGAGTTAGTTCGTCATGTCCCACTTCGTTACGAATACCTTTGAGAAACGTTCGCACCCTTTATACATTATTTAGTTATGAACTAGTTGAGTGCTTCTTTTACTTATTCAGTGAGACTTGGTCAAAAACGACTTGTATGTTTGTGGAAAAGTCATTAGTATTGGTTGATATCCATCTATCTAGTACCTAAGCAAAGTGATTGTTGGTCATTGTCATCAAATAAATAATATATACCTGTACAGACCATGATGAATAACATGGAACCCCAACTTATTAACAAATTCAAAAAACTTCTTTCGGAAATCCCAGGCTGATTCCCGGCCACCGTAGGCGCGGGCTTGCGGACGGCAAGTAATGGGTAAGGACCAAGCCCGGGTCGACGGCGCGTTGTGTTCCACGCGCGCCTCATAGAGATGTCAGCACCAACTAGTGGGGTCCGCAAAGGCCGATGCCTGCCAGGGGTGCGGGTTGTTCGAAAGAGATACCGCGGCCAAAGCACACAGGCAACTGAGGGAACACGGGTGGGTTTTAGTCAGTAAAAGTCTGACACAAGAGAGCGGGAGAATTTATTTGACGATTTCCCACCAAAAAAAAAAAAGTAATTTATCACATTGTAGTTTTTTTAAGTCCATATTTTTGTTAAAATGTTTTTTATTTTTTATTTTCAGTAACTGTACCTACCTACCACAAACTAATTCGTATACCATGACTTGCTATGTGCAGTGAGGAGGTATTAAAATATCATCAAAGACACAAAGCTGATTAAATGTGTAATTTATATGATGGTTCCATATACATCTCGAGGCATACCCTATCCATTATTTATTTTATTTTTTTAATTGATCCACAATTGTTGGAGATATCATGGAACTTCCATACAAAAAAAAAAATTGAGAACCTCCTCCTTCTTGAAATCAGTTAAAAAGAGGTAAGTAGTGATAACTTGTTTTTTTTCTATCAAGATGACACTATTTTTCACTCCAAAGATCCGAATCAAAAATGAAAAAGATTCACTTTAAATTATTCAATCCCAAAAACTGTCCAAACCAATACAAAGCAGAGTATGGCTCCCAAGTTATCTCTAAGACCGCACACGCCTAAATGACGAACACCACTCAGACATATGAAGCGTAACCGACGGCTTAATGTGCCCTCCGTGCCTCGGCACGTTAGGTATCAAGTGTCATAAATTGGTATCGCCGCTCACTTGTAGCTTAACTGTGCTTAATCGAACTAAGTATATCTACACATACAAGTAAGCCAGTTGACATAGGAACAACAGGCTCTCTGTAAAAAATCTCTTTAAAGCGGTGATTTCTTGAAAACGCTCAAAAAGGTGGTTTTTAAACCAGAGATACACTGGTTTAAAAAAAACACCTTTTTGAGCGGTTAAAGAGATCTTTAACCGTAAATAATTTTGAAAGCAAAAAAATATATGATATATTCAAGTCTTTTTTGCATAGAGTGATGGAACTCAAAACATAATTAAACATACATTAATGCATCAAAAAAAATCATCAAAGTCACCTCTTAATTATCTTTAAAACCAGTTTATCCCTTCAATAACAATTATAATTATAATTAAAAATATACCATAAAATTCCAAAGGCCAAACTGCATTCAGTGATGGATTATTTATTATTAAATAGTTAATATCTAATTTTATACGATTTAATGTGCATTTTTACGACAATGCTTGCTCATTTATTTTTCGAATTTATTACAACAGATTTTAACCCGTATCGGATTGCAATAAGAACTATTATCGCTCAAAACGACAATATTTAAAGTTACCAGGGCCTTAACAGTGGCTTAGTAGGAGCAGTGGTAGCTCAGTGGTAACCCAGACAGGCGCATTAATTTGTGTAAATTATTTCATCACCGCTTCTCTGAAACAGTGAAAGCAAACATCGTGAAGAAACCGGTGAACCAAAAAATCGAAAGCATGTGACAACTACCAACCCGCACTGGGCCCGCTTGGTGGACTATGGCCCACGCCCTCTCACCGGGAGGACGCCTCTGTCTGATTATGTATGATATGTAAGTAGAGTTGAGGGTGAGAGTCTGACCGATCATACAATGACTACTGTCGTCTTTGAAATTGCTTAGACAGTAACACGCTACTGGCTAGACAGTAGGTACAGTGACAAATTTCCTTTTCGTTACTTAATTTGTGGTCTTACATACATACATACATAAACTCACGCCTTTTTTCCATGGGGGTCGGCAGAAATTGCAGAACGCCACCTGCTACGTTCCTTACATACTCCTTTTGGCTCGCTTATGTTCGCATATCTGATCGCAACCAGCTTGCCCAGAAAGGCCAGCCTTTCTGAAGAACACCACCTAACTCACTTCTTCCACTCACTTCCACTCACTTCTTTATGGCTCTAATGATCGAATAATTAGACGTATTACCAAGATGGGAAGCTAGCTGACTACTCAAGATACACCCGAAGTCTTTAAATCGGCACTCATAGAACAAGGAGTCCTTTTTAACCTTTTGACCACCAGAGCATAAACGCATCGGCGTCCCTCCCACGTGAAGCCAGAAATTTGGCGCAAATACCTACAAAAAAGAATGGGAAGGGATTCCAAAATTTTATAAGCTTTTCATTCCTTATTTTTAAAATAAAATATTACGCGTAACATCATTATTTTATTTTATTTGACTGTTTTTTTTTTCCTCGTTATTTGTTTAGGGGTTTTTATCTAAACAGATACGCCAACCCCATCATGCCTTTTAACATTACATAAAATGAACACTAAAATTTAAATTAACACATAATATACTGTATTAAGTATATAATAACATATATGTCTATACTTATTACATCTAAATAATTTGACTCTAAAACGTCGTTTTCTTGTCGGCATTAACCGACGGTGGTGTGTTGGCCACGTTTTCATTTGTCAGCTATACCCGACGGTGGCTGTCAAAAGGTTTTTTTTTTCCACAAGCCCGTGCCTACGGTGGCTGGGAATCAGCCTAGGATTCCCGACGCCCAGGGCGTCTTCCGCGGCGGCTACGGCCGTGAGGGCGCATATACTGCCTCTCCCTCACGTGCGCTGCCTCCCTCTTCGCGAGCATTACTTCTTCGCAGAAGGAGGTGACGGCTACCCATGCACTCTCGCTCCGGACCAGGCCCGGATGCGAGAGATTGCAGCCGCCGATCGCCTCCACGAGGACACGGTGGTGCTCCGCCCAAGCCGGGCAGACCTCCACCGTATGCTCCACCGTGTCCTCAGGGCGATCTTCGCAGTGGAAACACCCGGGCGTTTCTTCCCGCCTTATTCGAAACAGGAACCTCCCGAAACAACCGTGTCCGGTGAGGCCCTGCGTCAGGCAAAAGGTGAGAACGCCGTGCCGCCTCTCAAGCCACTCCGCAAAGAGGGGACTTACCGCCGCTATCGTGGCGTGCCCAACGGTCAAAAGGTTAATGCATTATTCTGTAACCCGTTATAAATAAAACATAAGTTTTCTCCACATAATCGATACTTAACTTGTAAAAAGTAGGCATTAGATTTAATTCTGAATACATAATGACCGAAGCCAATTCAGCGGCAATTTACTTAGTTCCTTGTTGAATAATGGAACATTTAAAAGTAGCCAATGCCTATTAACACAGACATTTGAAATTCATAGAGGGAGCACTAGAAATCGGAAGTGTCCGAGCTTTCATGCTAAAGAGCATCACCAGTGTTCTAGGTTTAGTGGCTGTACTGTCGGCAACATCGCTATGTATTCGTAAGCCTTACTAGTAGTTATTATAAATAGGCAAATGCCTGTCTCTTTTGTACCTATAGGTATTTTGGAACCGGTTGAGATGAACCTTGTAGAAATGTCGTTTACTAAACATAACATAGATATAATTATGTTGTAAGATGCTAGAATGGTTAATAAGCTACACTACCGAATTGAGACACTGTACCTTATGGTAGCGTATGTATTTAAATAAATTAACTACACTACCGAATTGAGACACTACCTAATGGTACCGTATGTATGTAAATAAATTGACTACACTACTGAATTGAGACACTATACCTAATGGTAGCGTATATATGTAAATAAATTAACTAAGTACTACTGAATTGAGACACTGTACCTAATGGTAGCGTATGTATGTAAATAAATTAACTATACTACTGAATTGAGACACTATACCTAATGGTAGCGTATGTATGTAAATAAATTAACTAAGTACTACTGAATTGAGACACTGTACCTCATGGTAGCGTATGTATGTAAATAAATTAACTATACTACTGAATTGAGACACTATACCTAATGGTAGCGTATGTATGTAAATAAATTAACTAAGTTCTACTGAATTGAGACACTGTACCTCATGGTAGCGTATGTATGTAAATAAATTAACTAAGTACTACTGAATTGAGACACTGTACCTAATGGTAGCGTATGTATGTAAATAAATTAACTAAGTACTACTGAATTGAGACACTGTACCTAATGGTAGCGTATGTATGTAAATAGATTAACTATACTACCGAATTGAGACAATGTACCTAATGGTAGCGTATGTATGTAAATAAATTAACTATACTACTGAATTGAGACACTGTACCTAATGGTAGCGTGTGTGTAAATAAATAAATAAAAACATCACGCCTTGTTTCCCCGAAACGTTTACGCAGAGGTACACTTAATAGTACACCCACATTCCCACCCACATCATGAATCATCGACTTGAGTTGTCAAAGAGTGGACGTGTTACTGGTGAAATAAATCTCTCTTACGAAAATACATTAAATAAAACAATACAAAACAATCCTAAACTCCTAAAATATAGTGACACAAATTGAGTGAACAAGTGCGCGTATTTAATTCAAATTTAATGCCAAAATTTTATTCCCGATCCCGCTGCATTAGCTGAGGTAGGCACCTCCTCACCTCGGGTAAAAGAGACAAGTTGCTCATTCGCGATAATTCATCCCTGTCGCACAGCGGCCGGCTGGCCCGCACGTGCGTTAACTATTATACCTACGACGCACACCTGCGGATCAAATTCTTGGAACCAAAACTCGTAAGCGCCTCGATCATACTATTATTATTATCTTGTTGTCAAAATGGTTAACAGCTGTGCCGATTGCACTAAACCTATTAGATCAACACAACAAATAAAATGCACGAAATGTGCTTACTATTATCACGCTATATGCGCAAACATAACGGAAACACGCAAATTGACCGAAGAACAGCGGCAGCGTTGGAAATGCCCTCATTGCCAAAGCAGTGAAACCAGCACTGGTCACTTGAGTACCGCCCCTGACAATACCTATGTTTCATTCCAATGCATTTCAGAGAAATCTGTTGAAGTGCAGAATAACCCCGTCTTTCAACCTGTAACCGTGGACTCTAATGCTCTGAATGACCTAGCCCTAGAAATGAAGCTCATCCGCGAAAGTGTCATAGAAATGAAGTCTGAAATGAGGTCACTGACCGATCATATCACGCAATGCAATAGCCGCCTTGACGAATACGGGCACAAAATTTCCCGCGCGGAAGAAAAAATAAATAATCTTGAAAAATGTGCCTCTCAAAACTTAATACTACAAAATACTGTAGCGCACCTTAAAGAACAACTCAACTCTCAGGCCCAGCAGTGCCTAAGAAATGACATAGAAATTATAGGAATAAACGAAACTCCAACAGAAAGCTTAACCCACATAGTTCGCGTCATCGCTCATAAAATAGGTGTTGATCTTGATGAGAAGGACTTGGATTACGTGACGCGTGCTGGACCGCGCCGCCAAAAGCACACTAATGTTACAACTGATATAACATCCGAGTCTGACAACATGCTACCCCGACCACTCGTCATCCGATTTCTGAGACGGAACAAACGAAATGAATTTTTAAGTTCCGCTAAAAACAGACGTAACCTTAACTGCACCGACATTGATATCAAAGGTACCAAGGGAAACATATTTTTTAATGAGCGGTTAACACCAGACAACCGTCGTTTATTTCGTGAGTCTCGGCAACTCAGCAAAAATGCAGGATTCAAATACTGCTGGATTAAAAATGGTTCTATTTACATACGTAAACGGGAGGGAACACCACCCATCAACATCACTAGCCTGGACGAACTTCATCGTCACGTTCCCGGTGCACAAGATTGTACCTCTCTACAAACAAACTCATTTGATAATGGCAACTAGTACGTATAGAAAACTTTGTTTACTATTTTGCTCTTTTTTACTTTTAATTGTTAACTATCTCATTTCCTATAGAAGTAATTTTTGTTATTTTATACATTTAACTGTTAAATATCTCGCGTCCTATGGAATAACTTTTTGTTCATGTTTACTTTTAACTGCTAATAACTGTCATGTGTCTTATAAAAATACCTATTCATATAGTTTTCTTGTAATTATTAACTATTTCGTGTCTTACAAAATATTTTTCTGTCCTTGTTTAATTCTACTTGGTAACAACTATTTTGCGTGTTATAAATATACCTATTCTTCTTATTTACCCTTAATCTTGAGATATTTTGTGTCATATTGTAATATTTTTTGTTTATTTTTAATTTTTAACTATTTTGCGTCTTATAGAAACTTAATTTTTAAAATGTTTCATGTTCATATTATGTCATCTACACATACATACACACACACTCTAAACACACTAACCACGTACCTACACATATTCAGACATTTCCTATCGTACAAACGACGTTTCCTTCAGTGTCAGAAAATCCTAAATCTTCCAAAATGTATTTTGGTTAAAAATGGAAAATGCCTCACACTAACTTGTTGGTCACTGACAGACCCTTTAAAAAAACTTTCTTTCTCTAAATTAAAATTCTATATTAATGACATTACTTAATATAGTACAAGACTTAGACGAAAATCTACAAGTAAACTGTCATACCGTTGAAACTATTGAACATTGCCAAACATTAATGGAAAATACTGAGTCAAATTTTAAAATTCTGTCACTCAATATCAGAAGCTTCCAACACAATTTTGAAAACTTTGCGGTAATGCTACAACGAACTACTGTCTGCTTTGATGTTATAATTTTAACGGAATGCTGGCTGACTGACAGTAGTATTATAGATCCTCTGCCAGGATATAGTTCATATCGAACAACGGTTCAGCAAAATAAAAACGGAGGTGTAATTTGCTTTGTTAAAACTGATTACAAAACTGTGGCAATCGAACCGTTAATACTAGACGCGGATCGACTTCTCATAACCATCGATGATAAAGTTGCAATACTAGGCATTTATAGATCCCCGTCGTTTACCAATATTGAACCATTCTTAAACTCATTAGACGCCTTACTAAGCTCACTGGTAAATAAACAATCATTGATTGTCACTGGTGACATTAATATTGATATTTGCAACTCTACCAATAGTCAGTCATCAGAGTACCTTACTTTTATGTCTTGCCATGGGCTACTTCCTGCCATAACTAGCCCAACTAGGGACAAAGCGTGCCTTGACCACATATTTATAAAAACTCAGAACACATGCTTTGGGGTCGTATGCAAGTCTTCAATCACTGATCATGATATAGTTGTTGCTAATGTTTCCTTACACAAACCTTCAACCAGTACTGCGAAGAGATGGATAAGCAAAATAGACACTGAAGCTGTTATTGCTGACCTAAACTGTGTTGACTGGTCCGTCATCACAAATGACACAAATGTAAACACCGCAACTACTGAATTTACAAACATTGTTACATCTACCGTGGATAAACACACGCAAAATGTAAAAATTGGTAGGAAATTGGCATGCATCAAACCTTGGATCACCCCGGGATTAATAAGATGCATGATTCATCGCGATAAATTGCATAATGATTGTAGATCTAACCCTGATGATCCCATTCGAAATAAAATATACACTCGATACAGAAACTTTTTCTCCAAACTTCTTTCAAGAATCCGATCTAAATACAACAACCAACAGATACTTGATAGCAAAAACAATCCAAAACATCTCTGGAAAGCAATAAAATCAATAGGTCACATATCTCCTAAAAACAACGAAACCTCCCAACTACTGAGCCCAAATAGAGAAAAAGAAACACTCAACTCTTTTAACTCACACTTCACCTCAGTAGGAAAACGTCTGGCAGATAAAATACTTGAAAAACTTAACCTATCTCATGAATCTTTAATAAATACATACATCTCAGACACTTCAAACCCACAGTCTCTTCTCCTTGAACCAACAGATACTTACGAAATTATCAAAATTATATCCGAACTTAAAGTCGACAGTGCTCCAGGACCTGACAAAATTTCGGTTTATCTTATCAAAAGAGCTCTAAAATCTCTAATAACACCAATGGCACATATCTTCAACTTGAGCCTTGAGACCGGTACCTTCCCAGAGTGTTGGAAAATAGCTGCGGTTTCCCCCATCCACAAAAGCGGTCCCAAACATGCACCAGACAACTACCGGCCTATAGCATTACTAAGCTCTGTCTCTAAAATATTAGAGAGGATAGTTAACTCCCGTCTTATTTCTTTCATTGAGAAAAATCACCTCATCTCTAATAACCAATTTGGTTTCCGAAGGAATAGGTCAACCGAAGACGCTGCCACTCTTCTTGTCGACTGTATCTCTTCTCATATAGAGAAAAATGAAAAATGCCTTGCCATCTTCCTTGATCTTGCAAAGGCTTTCGACACGGTTTCAACTGGCCTTCTCCTCAAGAAACTAGAATGGACAGGAATACGAGGAATTTGCCTTGAATGGTTCAAAAGCTACCTGACAAACCGAAAGCAGTACACAAAAGTAAGCTCCCTTTCTAGTGATCAACTTCCCATTGACTTTGGAGTTCCACAGGGCAGTGTACTTGGTCCCACGCTTTTCATTGTCTATATTAACGATATACTTAAACTCTCTGTGAATAATGCTGAAATAATAACTTATGCAGATGACACAGCTGTGATATTTCACGCAAAATCGTGGGAACATGTACATCGTCTAGCAGAAGAGGGATTGTCTCTAATCGCGCATAACCTGGACAGAAACCTTCTCACGCTAAATGGCAGCAAAACAAAATATATTGTTTTCTCCAAGACCGCCGCTTCTATCCCACCAGTACACCTAAAACTCCAACTACATCACTGTTCTTCTAATATTTCTACTCTCCCTTGCGACTGTCCTCCTCTTGAACGTACTTCCTCTCTTAGATACCTCGGAATTCTTATCGACAACCACCTAACCTTTAAGCACCATATATCCAAAATTTCTGGCAGAATTAGAAAACTTATTCACACCATGCGTAGACTACGAGACTGTCTACCCACAGACACACTAAAACAAGTTTACTTAGCGCTTTGCCAATCAATAATACAGTATTGCATCAACGTATGGGGTAGTGCTGGAAAGACCTACTTGATTGAAGCTGAAAGAGCTCAGAGAGCGCTTCTTAAAGTAACTTTTAAGAAGCCCTACCGGTTTCCCACTGATTTACTCTATCGCGAAACGAGAGTTCTCAGAGTCCGCCAGCTTTTCATTCTTTCTGCCTGTATTAAAACGCACAAAAATATTAGAAGTAGATTCGACTATACTTCAATAATAAGCAAAAGAAACTATAGAATCCCAACACCTGACGTCACCTCATTGCTAGCTAGACGCTCCCCGGCCTACTCTCTCATTAATACGTACAACAAAGTCTGCAAAGTCTGCGAAATTAAAAACACTAACTCATTCGAATGCAAAAAAATTTTAAAGAAAATGCTGCATATTACTGGTTATGATGACTCGGAACAATTAATATAACGACCCTGACCTGACACTGAATCAAACGAAGTATATTGTATGGGGAACAAAATACACACTTACACACATTTTACGCCACATACACACACCACACACACGCACCACACACACACCGCACACACGCCAGACACTACACAAACGTTACACAATACATACACTCATAAATAACATACTTGAAAGTACCTCTCTAGTCTCCACTCGTATTCGTATCCTGAACCCCAAGATACAGACTAACTGTCTAGTTTGGGGTTCACTGGCAAATAATATTTGTAACTAGCTGTAGGTAATATTTAAGCTACTCATATGTCGTCTCAACTTGTTGTTTAATCTGTCTATGCTTACTGTATTACCTGGACAATAAATATTTTCTATTTCTATTTTCTACATTTCGCCAATTATGTTGAAGTCCCATGTAATTAGGGGCGAGCCTATTGCTACCAACCGGGCAGAAATCTAGAATCCGAGCCGGTACTGAGAAAATCCAGATAGAAAAACCCAATAACACTGTGCCTGACCTGGGAATGTAACCCAAGACCTCATGCATAGCGACCACTAGACCAACAAGGCAGTCAAATATCGTTTAGTTTCAGCTAAATACAAAAAAAATACATACCAGATCATATTTAAATCATAGGCTAATTGCAAAAAACTACAATCCCGACTTTATTTTGACTAAAAAAAATACTTTGTTAAGGATAGCTTTGGGAATCCTAGGCTGATTCCCGGCCACCGTAGGCGTGGGCTTGCGGACGGAGGGTAGTGGGTAGCTCGCTGTACGGTAAGGACCAAGCCCGAGTCGTCGGCGCGTTGTGTTCCACGCGTGCTTCAAAGAGATGTCAGCACCAACTAGTGGGGTCCGCAAGGGCCGATGCGTGCCAGGGGTGCGGGTTGTTCGAAAGAGATACCGTGGCCCCTGGCACACAGGCAACTGAAGAAACACGGGTGGGTTTTAGTCAGTAAAAGTCTAACACGCCCTCCCGCTCCACCCAGAGCGGGTGAAGTTTAGTAAAAAGTTTAGTATTTGATGATTTCCCACCCTCAAAACAAAAATAAAGGATAGCTTAATAATAAACAAACGGTCGAGTATGGCACAAAAGGTACTGAAAAAATATGAAATAAAAATTCAGAGGATTTTTAATACAGAGTTTTTATCTTCGGTTAGCTGCACAGAAAAAAAAGGTACGATTTCGCTGTGTAAGCTGTCCCCTTAAAATTTGTAGCGCATACGAAAACGTGGATACTGTTTACGGCATTCATTAGTGCAACAGAGTTTCAGTTAAGAGGATAAAAAACTGTAATTAAATATATTGTCTAAAATGCTTAATTAGCATAAATCGTGGGCCCTGATACTGTAATAAACTGTCTAGAGTATTTACAGCAATTACTGAACAAAAGTCGTACTCTGTAGTGGAATTGTGGTTGCTTTAAACTCACCATCTAAAATGTTTTGGCATAAAATCCGCACGAATTCAGCAACTGGCAATGGCCCTTTTTTATGACTTTTCTTTTTAATCGAAGTTAAATGACGCAGTCGTTAACGTTTATGATCCTCGACTTTTATTACAATCTAAAAGCCGTGTTAGGAATTCATGTCGTGTGACAATTAATACTTAACAGTTAAATAATCTCTTGGGCATTTTAGTTGGGATTTTATAGCTAGTGGACTTACCCATTGTAATGCCGATACGTGTGAGGAAATGTGAAAAATGTTAATTTCCAACTAGTCTATTAGAATGTCTCGTTGGTCTAATAGTCGAAAGATACTGCTGAGCTTTGAAGCCCTGGCTTCGTTTCCCAGATCGGGAAATGATATTGGATTTGCTATCTAAAATTTCTCAGTCGCACCCCGGAGTTCGGATTTGTGCCCGTGGAAAGCATGACTAAAATATAACTGACGAAATGTTGGTGAAACTATAGGTACATCACTTCCCTTCGGAAAAACAAGGCGTGATGAAGGCCGTTTGTTGGTAGTTAGTTATTTGATGGAAAACGTCGAACTAAAGTAAAAGTTTCAAATGGCCCAGTTAATTATAGTTTCCCGACGGTACCTGCGTGCGGCAATAATCACATATCTAGTCAAATACTTCTAGCGGAGTGGCAAGGGGGAAACTATTCACTCCGGTGTAACATCGACCGCTGAGCTCAGTTGAAATCATTGTTCTAACGTTTATTAGCAAAGTTGAACGATCAAATAGGTACATTAGAATGAGGATAAAGGCTGTAACACACCCACAACTAGACGCTTCAATAACTCAAATGTGTAAACGGAAGTAAGTGGTTGCATCAAGGAAATAAGTTTATATTTGCCATCCATGTATAAAATTCTATATTCACAAGTAGTGTCTGCTTGGAGATCGAATTTTTAATCAATTCGACACTTTTCTGATTTTCACTGCGCCTGAAGAATTTTCTTGGCTTAAATGATAAGTGTCTGTTTGTAATGTCAAAATAACAGCTTTCTTATTAAATGCATATACGGTAAAGTATATACGTTACTCGGAGTGTACTATGCCAAATCGAATGCCAAATAATCGAATGTCAATTCATCGAACACTATAAATCGAACGTCTAAATACTCGAACGGTCATAATATCGAATGGTTAATAAATCGAACATTCAATATATCGCACACTCAATGTTACAAAAAAACAATCTTTAAAATTGTTTGTGGGTATATCTGTCTGATTGTTCTGACTCATCTCTGAAACTTTTGGACCGATTTTGGCGGAACTTTCACTGATGTTATAAAGAGTAACATAAGCATAGCTTTTTGTCCCTGTAACATATTCCAGTGGAATAATTTCCGCCAGCCACGCGGGGAGCAGCTTATAATGAGACAGGAGTACATAAATACTTTTCATACGTATGTCGACGCACCAGACTGTGCGAAAGGTACATAATACCTATTGAACACTTTATGGACTGCACCTACATTAAAGTAGGCACTTATTTTTATTAAGGCTAATGTTATATGACGTGTAAATAAAAAGGAATCGGCACTAATGCTAACGTGACTGGCGTCACAATGTATTTGCTAACATTCTACCTGTCGCCCAGTATAAATAAAAAGACACTATTTGAGGAAAAACTAAGAGAATGTCAGTGGGTTGCATGCCTTCACGATATATTTGTTCCAGTTATTGTTTCAGCCTATTTTTGTGTTCCGAAAATAAATTGAGGGCAGTTTCAGGGTAACAGTAACATTCATGAAAATATTTTTAGCTGGTGCTATTTTATCCACATTTTTTTTATATTTGCGGTTTTTTTAAGAGTTGTTCTATTTATGTTTGCGATTTAGGCTACCGGATCCTGGAACCGGAACCGGAATAGAAAATTAGTTGTATCTCATAAGCCGGTATTTTTTTTTTGGGTTTGAAATCATTAAATAACTTCTCCCGCTCTGGGTGGAGCGCGAGGGCGTGTCAGACTTTTAATGACTAAAACCCACCCGTTTTACCTCAGTTGCCGGTGTGTCAGGGGCCACGGTATCTCATTCGAACAACCCGCACCCCTGGCAGGCATCAGCCGTTGCGGATCCCACCAGTTGTTGCTAACATCTCTTTGAGGCGCGCGTGGAACACAACGCCCCGTCGACCCGGTCTTGGTCCTTACTGGACAGCGAGCTACACATTACTCGCCATCCGCAAGCCCACGCCTACGGAGGCCGGGAATCAGCCTGGGATTCCCGACGCCCAGGGCGTCTCCTGTGGCGGCTAGGGCCGTGAGGGCGCATATACTGCCTCTCCCTCACGTGCGCCGCCTCCCTCTTTGCGAGCATTACTGCTTCGCAGAAGGAGATGACGACTACCCATGCACTCTTGCTCCGTGGCAAGGTCTGGACCAGGGCCGAACGCGACAGATCGCCACCTCCGATCGCCTCCATGAAGACACGGCGGTGCTCCACCCAAGCCAGGCAGACCTCCACCGTATGCTCCACCGTTTCCTCCGGGCGATCTTCGCAGTGGAAAGACCCAGGCGTTTCCTCCCGCCTTATCCGAAACAGGAACCTCCCGAAACATCCGTGTCTGGTGAGGACCTGCGTGAGGCGGAAGGTGAGGATGCCGTGGCATCACTCAATCCACTCCTCAAAGAGGGGACTTACCGTCGCAATCGTGGCGTGAATTTTGCTATAGGTAGGTTAGGTACGTCACTTCACAGCTACCAAGCTTAACATATAACTCAAATACCCATTCCAACTACGACTCAATCCTTTGCGTCTATGACATTTTCACTTACAAATATGAAACTCAGCGCATTTCTTTAGATATTCCTTTTCGATCGCACAAAAGGTTAAACGAGGTCTGTGGCAAAGCCACACAAATCTGGCTAGACTGAAATAAAACTAAAAGGTAAAGTTTACACAACGAGTTTTTAGCCCGCAATGGAATATTAAATAGCGAAGGTTTACTATACAAATGTTGTGTTGTATAAAACTTTGTTCCTTTTTTTTTGTGTCAATAAAAAATAAATAGGTACCTGTTCGGTGCGGTCGTTGTTAGGCATTAAATTGAATGACGGTGCGGCAGTAAAACCTAATTGAGTGTATGTCCATTAGGGTAGGGAATCATTGCGAGTATCAGACGATTGACAACAACATTTTTACGCCAAAATAGCCCAAATGTTTATTCATGACTCATTTTGTGAAATGGTAACAAAATATGCTTCTGTTGGCGGCGCTTCCCTATTAATTAATTTTCGTTACGTAATCTGTTAATAAAAATACTGTTCGGTTACTGAGGTCGAGTTATGTTTGATTTTATTTTATCGGTACTTTTATTTTGAGGAGAAATATTTCAGATATTTGCCTAATTAATATGGAGTGCCCGTTAGTGTCCAAATAAATACCGTGCCCAGATTCAAAATAAAAATACGAATTGACATAAATATTCACGTGCTAGCTTCTGCTCGCGACTTCGTCAGCATGAAATTTCTTATTACCCCGACCCACCCGTCGCATCGCATCGCATCTGTTGCCCATATAGTGCCGGCAGGTGATGCGATTCGACAGGGTGGGATACTCCTTTTCCGCTTAGTGTTATTTCTCACTTCTTTTTTTATGCTCCGCTCGTATAAGTTGCATCGTAATTTTATATAGCCAGTAGCATTTTTCAATAAATGGGCTATCCAACACTTATATAATTTTTCAATTTGATCCAGTAATTCCTGAGATTAGCGCGTTCAACTAAACAAACTCTGCAGCTTTATAATATTATACTGGCTGACCCGACAGACGTTGTCCTGTCTTAAATATGAATATTGAATTCGCAACTTTTTTTTTATTTTTTCTTTTCTTATGAACCTTCTCCTGACATTAACAAACACAACAAAAAAGAATTAGCAAAATTGGTCCAGCCGTTCACGTGTGATGGAATATGACCAAGGGAAATAGCGATTCATTTTTATATAAAGAGTAGCTGACCTGACAGACGTTGTCCTGTCTTAACTATGAATATATTATTCTTTCATAAGAACCTTCAAAACAATAACAAACACAACATAAAAAATGAATTAGCAAAATTGGTCCATCCGTTTACGTGTGATGTCGTGACCAAGAGAAATAGGGATTTATTTTTATATAAGTACAAAGATTATATTATAAAATAAATATTAAATATTAACATAGTATAGATTTACACTGACTTACTTTTGATACCAAGTTTTGTAAATATATACACAAATAGCATCTGCAATTCTGCATACCTGTTTTTCTTTTTATCATCACGCTTGATTCCACAAAGGAGTGCTCCGTAACAAATTTCCTTATCCTTGCATGGTATTTATCACAGATATTTTTTTCATTCATGTGTATTTTATTTTCCCCAGCTTATGCTGCTTATTAAAATAAAGAACCGATTTCCCATTAAAATATCTGGACTGTGCAACATATCCGAGGATTAAGGGCCATAAACAGGTGGTAGTTCTGAATGAGCGAGATAATGTGGTTAAATACAGATAACTATAATAAAAGAAATTCGCCCTAGCTGATCTTATAAACATTAAACAAAATTTATTAGCAGGGATCGACCGAATTTAGTTGACAAACTTCGACGAATGGTTTTATGGAGCTATTACCTATTGTTGTAAAAACTGTAGGATATATTTTTATTTTTTTTATCTTTGTATGGGTGGGTGTCCCGGCGTCTGCGCTGCGCATACGTTCATCGTACGCCTACGCTGGACAAACGCTAGTGTGAAGGGGCTCTAATATAAATGAGATGCTGTGAAACCCAGAATTACGTGTGTGCGTGTGTGTGGGTGTCAATGTGTGTGTGAATTGTTTAACTCAATTTATAAAAACAACTATTGACTAACTAGGACTGTCAATGTAAACGCCACAGAGACGATGCCCCGGAATAATGAATGTAACTATGTATGCCATTGTAGAAAAGATAAAATTTTCATTAGCCCTCCCCCGAAGGACGTGACAATGCTTTGATCAAAATATTACCTACAACTTAGGCCAATAAATATGATTGTTTTACTTTTTAGAGGTTTTTGTTTGGGTCGGGCTTTAAAAAATGTATTGTTTTGCTTAAGATATCGGTTATCTTATTGTTATAGAAAAGAATAAGATCAAATAAAACAAATAACCTCGGGTTACTAAATAATCAATTTCTGCTCTTCCTATTAAAGTATGTACAAGAAATGTAGATATTTTCAAGACGGAAAATAAATAAAAGTAAAATATTGCGTCATAGGAAACCATTATGGATATTTACTGCTGGAGCGAGATAATGAAAGTTTGCTATTACTTAGATGCATTTCTTTCAGACCTCAGGGAAAGGGGTGAGTATAAACTTTTTCTAGGCAATTTCATGTTGTGTCTCATTTGTAGTCTCTTTCAGAGATGATCAGGATGATTGCTTACTTATACAGAATAGTGACGTATAAAAATTTATTGCTATAATATTTTGGATATCACAATTTCGACAAATTAAAATCATCATGAAAAAGTATTATACCTACTGTGACAACAAACAATACTTTTCTAATTATCAAGGTCACCTTTCATTTAAAAAGTATTAAACTAAATTTTCCAACACTAAAAAACAGCTGAAGAAATGGTCGTAGAGATTCGTCGCAATAATAAAAAAAATATAAGGAGGACTCCCGACCAGGGTAACACGTTTTTTCTCGCAGTCTAGGTTTTGGGCTCAACTTTGTATGAAGCGGAACCAGTCAGGGTCTCCTTTAGAATAGTCATTACGAGTGACATTACTTAGGTCTACAAAGTACACCGTAGCACCTGCCGATCTATGATCTATGTATATTACTGTTGTTTCATAGAAAAGTGCAATAACTACGCGGTCAAAATGTAAGGAACAGCATTATTATAATTTTTTGCTGACCGACGAAAAATGTCTATACCAAGTCCATGTTTATCGTCTATCATATTATTATGACTAACTGTTTTACCCTTTAGTTAATTTCTGTATATGTACTGCACAATCAGGGAAATTACTTGTTACACCCTACGTCATTTTGCCGTATTATAGCCATTTCATATAACTCTCAAAAATTGCAGTTGTGATTTGGATATACGGACAATTTAAATTTGTAGTAAATTTCTGAAACAAATTATTTTCCCTAACTTTACCAACGTAGTCAAAATAAGCGGCACTCCACCGCAGTACCTAGAGAAAGTACTCTCAAACTTAATTTATAAAGCCTTGAAAAATAAAGAAGCTTTTCCCTTCACACAAAGAGAAAAATAAAAGCGTAGTATCTTGAGTACCGGTTAAACACACGCTCTTTAGAATAATGTTCTTACCGACTGAATTTACATACAGCTTAAGTAAATAAGCAAAAAGCCAGTCAGGTTTCGTATCTTGAGCTTTTAATAGAGCTTAAGATACTCACTTCCATCCCTATAAGATGTGAAATTCAAACAGTTTTAAGACTAAGCAAATTCAGATCGGTTCGAAGGGAGATATCGTGAGGAAACCTGTATTTATAGGTCTCTTTGAAAATCGAAGGACGCAGCAACATTAAGTATATGGTGGATATTCTACCTATAGGCTTATTGGATTTTGGCAAAATAATCTTTATGTGTATCGCTTCTAAGAGGAAATCTCCTTGCTTGACTTTTCAAGTCTCAAACGAATAGGTAGGTTACTTCTAGGCAAACATACTCCATTACCCACCACTTTAACAGCTTAACATCAGGTGAGTGGACTAAGTGGTCAAACGCAAGCCTTTAAAATGTATATTACTATGACTTTGTTTATTTGACATTATGTTTTTTTTTGTCGAATCTTTTTTACTTGTTATATCTGTGGTCTGTAAATTTGACACCTAGTAAACCTACTTCGTTCCATAGCCCGTTGACAGATTCCAAGTGCGGACTTTTGACGATTTGTAAAAGACCATGTTTGCGTTTCGTAGGTGGGGGTGGGAAGATTAAACATGAGATTTCGTTTAATCACTTAAACGAAAGCTCATTTATAATCTTCCCACCCATGGGAGGGGTCCTTTCAGGAGATGTTTCATTGACCAATAGTTCTCCCAGGAATTTTCTGTGTGTCTTTGTCCTGTCAACCCCGGAAGGACACTTTTCTACGTTTTGTTCGGCACTGTTCGTCATCAGGTTTTTTCGACATGTACATCGTAAGTCTGATTTGGAGATTGGCGTGGCTCAGTTGTTTGAGCATTTGGCGTAGCTCAGTCGTGCGCTAGGAAGTCTATACTTCATTACAAATCTCCTGGACTAAAGTGGAACTGGGCTGGCCAAATCTGTCGCATTTTGGTGCAGCAATACGCAAAAACCACCACTCAGTAGATCCCAAATCGCAGGAAACGACTACACGGCACCCCAGAAAGAGATGGCGGAATGATCTGGATCCTGCTTAAAGAATTGGCCCATAGGCTTATCTATACCTCTATACTAATATTATATAAAGGAAAGATTTGTACGTTTGTAACGAAGTAACTCAAAAACTACTGGACCGATTTCAAAAATTATTTCTCTTTAGAATGCTATATTTTCCCTGAGTAACTATATTTATTACTAGAAAAAATTTGGGATAACACCGTGCGAGGCCGGGACGGGCTGCTAGTAATAAGTAAAATAAATAATATCTCGATGACGTTTATTGTGTTGACATGTAATAATCCTCCCATTCCATCCCATTCGCCAGTGCAGAGATCAAAAGGCTTTGACCACCTCGTTTTCTTTTCTTGACTTTCCAACTTCCCCTAGTTATCTAGCCCCTCGCTTTCAGTACATTTGTGTTCACACAACCACAACAAAAATCTTCGTTCTTCTAACAATCGCATTCTTTAATGTCCCACTCACCGCACAGACTTTATTCACTCTTCCTTCTTCGTTCAGTCTATCTCTCTGTGGAATGCGCTCCCCTTGGAAATCAGGATGGCAACCAACCGGTTATCCTTTAAAACGAAAGTTCGTGAGCACATTCAAAAGAAGCTGGCAGTATCTTCACAACGATAATGTTTTCCCATTGTTTGTCTTATTTGTTTTGTTATATTTATGTTCCGTGTGGTGCCGGACGTTAAAGAATAGCACCATCCCAATTCTTCCCATGGGTGTCGTAGGAGGCGACTAAGGGACTTATTAGAGAATGGGCAGCAGCGTTCTTTATGCATTTTGCCACCATAATGCGATCGCCAATCCGCCTGCCAAGCGTGGCGATTATGGCAAAACCCCCCCTTTTTGGGGAGGCGTATGTCCAGCACTGGACGTCTTTCGGCTGAAATGATGATGTGCATATAAGTATGTTTTTTGTGGTTACATTTAATTAGGTATTTATATCCTATGTATGGTTTTTATATACAGGAAAAGTTTTTATCCAGTGCGCAATCTGCAACATTCTTCGCTGGGGGGTCTAGACTGGTATGCTGAATTCATGGTTAAAGTATGCGCACTGAATAAAAACGTTTTCTGTATAGGTATAATAATATTATGTGTTTATTTAGGTACTTATATTTAAATAAATATTTAAAACATGACTTAGGTAATTGCAGCTACCACTGTTTGTCTCTGCATCACCCAAGGGTCGACCGGTAGAAAATGCCTTTGCATTAAGTCCGCCTCTGTATATTTCTGTGCGTGAAATATTATATAAATAAATCCTATCCTATACCTATATATATAACAAGAGAATGACTATAAAGCAAAAAAATTGAGATCCTTCCCGACTACGTTGCATTACCAGTTAAATGAAGTGAGGCAACAGTAAACATTACTTAGTCCATAGTGCAAAATACAATACAATTGTCTTTTAGTAGTTTTATTTAAATGAACTTTAAAGGTAATCCTCTATGCTCTATTATAATTGCGTGGGACTGCGGGAGCAGCTAGGGAAGCTGCGGTACATACAAGACCGCGCGCCGACGTGGTTAGGATCGTACTTACATATTTGTGGTATTCGTGGACAAATGTAATAAGTAAACATGGTGTACGCATAGCAATCTAAATTGTAGTGGTATTGTGACTATGAAATTAATTTAAACGGCCGGAAAGTAGTTGGTATTTGAATGTAATTTATTTGTCGGAAAATTGAGTCCTTTTGATATTATAAATGTGAAAGTTTGGATGTTTGTTACTCAATCACGCAGAAACAGCTGAACGGATTTGGATGAAATTTGGCACACATATAGTTTATAATCTGGATTAACATATAGAAAACTTTTTATCCCGGTACTACGTTCCCGTGGGATGATTTCCGATCTATGCGAAATGCGGGCGAAGCCGCTGGCAAAAGCTGTGTCAATTGTATTTTGGAATATTGAATAAAATGGCTTTTATGATTTTAGAACTATTTTCCAGCATCGTTTCGGTTCAATGGAATCTAGTTCCTGAAAATTACAAAAAATCTATGGGGTATACCGGTACCGGTGCAAAATTGCACGTTGAATTTATTCGTGTCATATTACCAAAAGCCAGCTTTTAGCTTTACGTGAAAGTCATTTATTTATACTCTCGATGTTCACCATTTCAATTGCCTTTATGACTTCCGTTCTAACGTGAACTATAAACTTTATACCCTACATACGGGTATTAAACATACATGAACTTGAACAACAACTTGTACTCAAAACCTTGCTAAAGTACAAGATATTCCCCTACACATACCTACTGTATCCTCAAAGATGGGCAAAACTTTGATAAAAAATGTAAAATTCTTTTTAAAAAATCCTCGTCTCGATACAACGGGGGCTCAGACACCTTTTAAGGTTGTTGAAGGGGCAGGACTAACTGCGTAGTTTGATTAAGGGTAGGGCTTGTGTCAGTGGGGGGCGTGAAGGGTGCTCCAAGCTCTCTCAGGAGCTTCGCCCCCGGCAGTGATAGCGCACGCGTCGCCGTCTCACCTGAAGTACTAATGTGATTACGTCCTACGATTGTTACAATAGCACGCACTTCACAAGATGTAGTGCATTTCTTTTTTTTGTATTGTTATACGTTCACGTCTAGACGTTAGCCTGTGCCATCATTAGATTTACGTGTCTGCATATTTGAACTAATGTTTTTTTCATACGTAACTATGGCATTTTTGCTTCTCGAGAATATAACTTCATTATTTTCAATGTGCCAGCGCTTACGCATAGCGTAATTGTAGCACAAATAAGCGCGTAGCGTATCGCAAAGAGCGTATAGCTCGTAGCATGCTCGTAGCGTTCTAATAAAGCCAAAATGTAGATATAAAATCCGGTTTTTGAAAGCTTTTTAAGTAAGTTTCTAATGAGATATTTACTTGGTACTGGCAGAGTATAAAACGTAGTTTATTAAACACACATACACAATCTAAATTCCAACGACAAAAATATTTCATCCCACATTTACGTCCTCAAGGTTGTCTCAGCGCACAGAGACAAGAAAATGTAGATCTTTGTTGTAATTATATCAAGCCAATCTGTCACTAATCTTAATCTGTGTACAACTTCGGAATTTCATAAGGGAAGCTACAGTACACTTGTTCATAAATTCTTCGACAAATTAATTCCTTGGTATTAGGGAGACGGATAATAAATGATGGTGGAGTACGTATAGTTTATTGGATCTGATCCTTCAAAATGTAATTACGTTGCCTATTGACACTGACAATATATATTATAAAGCTTTTAGTGTTCATAAATTCTTTTCTATCAACAAAAATATAAACAACTTCCCGACTTGTACCGTGAGTAGCCGCCATCGATCGTAACTTCAATTATTACTCCATAGTACCTCTTCTGTTCCATTACTCGTTCTAACTACTGTCTATACCAGAGGAAAGTGTTCCCAAAGAATTTATGGCCGCTCCTATAATGGAATTATTAACGTCATCATTTACAGAGGCTCTATAGTCTACAGTCTACACAGATGGCTACATGAAGTGTATTTACAAAGTTTTTTGCTGAAAATATCCAAAATTCGAGTTAATTTGAAATTCCATTCTGTGCGGGTGGAAGTACCTAACTATTGGTCAGGAGTATCTTTTAATTTAAACAGAGGAAATTTAGTCGCACAGTTTATTCTGGTGCGGTGAAAGCAGGTGCGGACTGCCCCGAGCTCAGTAATTAACAAAACAAAGGCTTTTCACTACGTTAACAGTACTTGATGTTACTGCCTACATTATTATAAGAACTCGGATTCTTGTGGTTAAAACCTGACTCGTGAATTCAGTTCGTTTTTATATTTTAACACTACGATTTTGCACGTATTACTTCGTGGTTTTAATTTTGAAATGATAGAAGCAAATATCAATTAGCGAATGATTGAAATAATATTCAAAACAGGTTCAATAATGATTGTGAGGTAGTGGTTGCGTGGCATTATTCCATTAATCTTGTCAAACGAGAATGAAGCGGTCAGACGTAACCCTCATTTCTCAAAGCAACGGCGACTATTAATTAACGTGAAATTTCCTATCTATGCTAATGAATTTCTACTTGAAAAATGTCATTTGGATGATGTTTCGGTTAATTAAATGGGTATGTAATTAACTGGACACTACAGACACGCATTTATTTATAAAATAGTTTGGATGCAAGTATAAAGATTCGGTTATTCTGTGTTAAGTTTTATTTATTGTTTTTAATGGGAAATGTGGCTTTATTTAATGTATTTCGTCAAAGCCACGGTAACACATTACTGTGGTGTGGTATGTCATGTGGCAAGACATAATTTAACGTGACGCTCACGACACAACACTCGATAATTGTGTTAATCTTTCATTAGTAAATGCATAGATTTGATATGCAAAATATGACATTATAACGCACTACACCACATAAATGTTAATCTAGTTTAAGTCTTCATACTAAAACAATGCTTTTATATAACATTAAATAAGTATCTGGTACGATGGAGAAGGACATTCGAATTTCTCATTAATATATTTTCATTTAATTTAATCTGACGTTGGTGCGTTAGGTGAAATGACCGTATCTCTAGAGTCTTGTGGCCCTGGGTCCCTTATCGATGGAGGAAACGTACCCCTGCCTTGAAACTGGGTCTTCCCTTTGAGTTTATAACATTTAACGTTGGCTCAAAATACTTCCGTTTCATAAGTATCTCGAAAGAATATTATCATAGATCTTATCACTTAATTTTAATAAAAAACAAGAAGGAAACTCAATGTGGTAAAATTTCGTTATTGTCTTTGTATTGAATAGTTCAAATCTCTATCTTTCTCAATATGAACGGTATATTTTCATTTTATATTTATTTCTGATTTCCAAGTTTTGTGATTATAATAAGTTCACCATGAAACCACAATCTAAGCAGTTCGTTGAATCGAGCGCAGAATTTATAAGGCTGCTAAGTTCAACTTTAGCTTTACTTATAAAAATCCTGAAACTTCTCCTGTAACCGAGTATTGAAGAGCCTTTTAAAGTAGTTTCAGGTTTCATATTGTGTAGAAAAAAAAAAAAAACCTTGTTTTAAAGAAGTCTTTACTTAACCCCTAATAAGATCGAACTTGTGTTATGTTTACTAATAAATAATTAGTGATATTATCCTTGCAAACAACCTACACGTCATCTCCACAGCAAAATGAGACATCATTTAAAACTCCCCGATTTTATGTAAAAAATGTCGTAAGTCGGGAATAAAAAATGTTGAAGCGAGTGTCCCCACACTCTTAAATTAAATTAATGAAGAGACTTGTCTGCATTTCCATGAATTCGATTTAATTCCACGTTGTCTTTGTGCGACGAAGGAGCAATTAATACTCATATTACTGGAGGGAGATGCATCCCTATTTATATAAGTTAATATAAATTAGAAGGTATGATAATAATTAAATAGACGAGATAGAAAATTAAAAAAAAAAAACCGCAAAACTGACCGCTATAAAATTATTTACCCACACAATGAGCTTAGAATGTTCCCACTGCTGGGACACAGGCCAGCTCTCTGTGAGAAGGAATAGACCATAATCCATCACGCAGGCCCAGTGCGGGTTCGTGGACGTCACATGTCTTGGAATTTTTGGTTCTATGACATTCCGGTTTCCTCACGATGTTTTCTTTCACCGTTTTGAGAGCAGTGCTGATGAAATTAAATACACAAAGTACCTGTCTGCGTTCGAACTCCAGGACCTGCAACTCGTAAGTCGGTTCAGATAACACAGGACCACAGCTCTTATGTACCATTGCTCCTTTAAAATTATTCGCAATTAGCTT
This sequence comes from Antitype chi, assembly GCA_947359405.1. Lineage (NCBI taxonomy): Eukaryota > Metazoa > Arthropoda > Insecta > Lepidoptera > Noctuidae > Antitype > Antitype chi. Next base: position 12,167,792 of record OX375816.1, read on the forward strand.
TTACCAGCGGTTTCGCCCGCATGGAAGTCGAAAATTATCCCACGGGAACGTACTATCGGGATAAAAAGCATCCTATGTATTAATCCAGGTTACAAACTATGCGTATGACAAATTTCATCTAAATCCGTTCAGCCGTTTTTGCGTGATTGAGTAACAAACATCCAAATATCTAAACATCTAAACATACAAGCTTTCACATTTCGCCTTTTCGCATTAAAAGTGTACAATTTCCAAAATTATTCAAAATGGGGTTAATATGCGGAAACGTTTGGTATCACCAATATTTTTCTGTTTAAAACGCTCTCCTGTAAAATTAGTAAGTTTTGAGTTTATACAGTTTTAATGCGAGAAGACGATTATTATTTTAGTTGGATTTTAGCAGCTTTAAAAGAGAACAAAACATGGTACTCGAAAGTATCAAAAAAAATGTTAATCATATTCCAACCCTACTGTCTAAATGAAGTCGAAAAAGAAAAAAATAAGTACGTTATCTATGTGACACATATTACGTAGGTTCTCTACTCCTCGCTCATCATAAAGACGAACACATCAAATCATGTTTATGGATCCGCGTAGTGTAATCCAGTGGGCCAGAAAAAATATACGGCTGCGACAGGCCAGCATCGTGTGACGAAGGACAGCTTCGGTAAGAACTGACAACTCTAATATTATAATGGCATCTTTACTAATCTGTGGCACGAAAAATATCCTTTGAATTTCTACGACAAAATTGTAAGTAAGTATGTAGTAGCTTTGTTGTTTTGGACACCACAGCGTCTTGGATTTGATGAAATTGGTTTCAGAGAAGGCTCGTGTGTCTACACTCTTTGAACCAACATAGAAAATATTACTCTTTAAGTTAATTCAGAAATTCAGTTTTAAAATCAGCCACCAAATTCTGCCCGGAAAATTATTTATTTAAAGCATAATGTATAAAACAGGGTTTACAGGGTGGTAACATCGACGCGATTCAATACATGATTTTGAACACCATTGTTATTTAAAAAAAATAAGCGCTAAGCCGTTGGTCCCAGCGTAGATTATTCGTAGATCATTAACAGACGTTACAGGTCGTCAGAATCTCGAAAGTGACAACCAGTGTTACCAAGAAGTTTTGTAGTGCCCACATGTAATAATTATTATGGTCGAAGGTGTAGAAATGTTTTAGTCCCAACTATTTTTAATAACCTCCCAGTCGATATAAACGATTGTATCACAAAAACCTCCTTTAAAAATAAAATACATAAGTACCTATTTAATATACTCGTATATTGTGAAAGCGTCACTGTAGATAAATGTTTGTTTTAAATTTAAGGAATGCAACAGCCAGTGTGGTTTCCAGGTGAAAAAGTGTCATTATAAAAAAAATGTTAATCATTGGGAAAGTACAACAGTGGAGCTACGTCTGCCAACAAACTGCTATGCAGTTTGGCGGAGGTAAATGTAACCTTAAAAAAGTTTTCTGTGAATAAACACTTTTTCATATTTTTTTTTTTCAAGGGGTATCATATTACTCAGTAACTGGGTTTTGGAGGTCAAATAGGCGGTTGCTCCATGTAAAATACTGGTACTCAGTTTCAGATGGTTAGACTGGAAGCCGACGCCATTATAGTTGGGAAAAGGCAGATGAAGCTTAACAAAAAAAAAATTAGGTCTGCCATACATTTTGACCGCGTTGGTATTGCACTTTTTTTTATGAAACACCAGATTTTTTTTGATAACCGACGATTTTTAGGGTTCCGTACCTCAAAATGCAAAAAAAGGAACCCTTATAAGATCACTCTCTTGTCCGTCTGTCCGTTCGTCTGTCCGTGTGTTACCACCGATTTTCTCAGGAACGGGTGGACCTAGCAAGTTGAAATTTATACCAGATACTGAAGTCTATAGTCCCTATTAGGTGTATAAAAATCAAGGTCCTGAGTCAACACGATAAAAAGATATGGGCAGATATGGGAGATTTTCGAAAACTTGTAAGTACCAAAATTTACCTTAATTTCCAACTTTTTCTATTTTTCGGAATTTTCCCTCTACGTAGTTGTGCTATAAGACTTGCTTTTAACCAAAATTGACAATTCTAGGTCAACCGGAAGTACCCTATAGGTTTTGGGTCGAAAACCTATATGGTAGTTCCCGTTGAACTAGAATCACGAAATTTGTGGCAAAAAGCAAGGTTTTACAGCACAAATAAAGGAAAATTCCAAAAATAAAATTAAGGTAAATTTTAGTACTTACTACAAGTTTTCGCGAAATTCTAAATTTGCCCATATCTTTTTTACTATTGCGGTATTGTGTAGGGTACGGAACCCTCGACGCACGAGTTTGACTCGCACTTGACCGGTTTTTTTTTTTGCTTTAGGGGCTTTAGAATAATGTACTGAATTCAACGTTTCAGTTCGCGCATCGATATCTTACCACCCTGTATAACTTAATGCCGCAAAGCGTACAAAATTATATTTTAAAGCTTCCGATTTTAACATGTAAGTTTATTTGGCCTCCACACCACATAATCAAGTAATCCGTAATTACTTCGAAAATTAAACACTACCCCGATCTGATTTACATATAAATTCACGTTTCACGTATTTAAATATTATGACTGATATGAATCAGAGAATATGTTGCAAAATCGTTTGTTGTTGTAGATAACGGCTCGTAATTAGTTTCACGCAGTTACGGAATGAAATCGCATCGCCAATATTCAATTTTAATTGCGACGCCGACTTCATCGCGGTTATTAAATAAAAATTGGCAAAAATTTAAAGCTTAATGTTAGTCGAGAGGTCTTGGGTTCAATTCTCAGGTCGGGCAAAGTGTTATTACTTTACATTAGGGTGTTTATTTCAATTAAACTATATAACTACAGCGAATAAACTAAAACAAAGCGTCAAAAAACTCATCCGCATAGCTGTCGACTGGTAATGTACCCAAGAGACTGGCGGCATTACCACGTTGCACACAGGCGAAAAATCAATAAAAGTCGGACAAAACCTAAAAACTTAAAAGTACTCCAAAAAAATAAAACCCGGTATTACCGTCAAGTCTGATAAACAATACGCGCTACCTGCGCAAGCGGCGCGATTCTTTTGTCACCTACGCGCCTGTGTCTCAGTTTAAAGTTCGACATGATCAACAGCGGATATACGTTTAAGAGTGAAAGTGTTGCTTTTAATTATTACGATTTCTATAATTTTCTTTGTGAACTATTTGTTTTTTCGGTGGATTTGCTTCCAGGAGATAATAAACTATACTTTTAATATCTACTTTTGATAGTAATGGTTGATATTTTATATTTAAAAAGTAATGACTCTGACATTGTATTCTTTTGCATATTTTGAAACTTCACAAAAGGGTAAAGTGTAACTTCCCGAGAGATCCGGCTTTGATATTAGTATTTTTAGAGAGTATGGACTTTGTTTTTCAATATACAATTACAGTTTTATGCGACCGTAAGCGACGCTTTAACAAAATTTTCTTTTTATTAGTGACCACCTCTGTATTGGACGCTGTCTACGTAAAACAAAAATTAGCCATGGAAGTCACTTTTAAAAGACTTATGGTGTCTTCCGATCCCTTTTTAACTGGACTACGGAAACTAATTCCAAAAAAATCTTTTTCGTGTGTGTTTGTTTCGTGTTTTGTTTGTGTTCTGCGTTTGTCGTTTTAAATCTAACGGCACATTGCCATCATCAGTTAGATCTAGGTTCATTGTAGCTGCCGAGCTATCGTGGGTAGGCGGGCGAGGAGAATTTAAACCACGTGTTGAGGATAATGAAAAATACACAATTATTATTTTAACAGAAATATTAACGGAATCACAATCAGCACTCTATAATTAATTGAAATGCAACGACGCTCCACCGAATACGTTTTGCTTGATCGCCATGCCAACGGGTATCCTCCCGTCTGACAGCTGCGCGCGCAAAAGAGTCCGGAGTTGCGTCAGAGTGAAGAAACGTCAACCCGCGCTTGTCCAAATGTCTGCTGTCATTTTTGACGTTTCTTGACACTCTCAAAACGTCGAAGCGCCGTCACGGCCGAACTGACATTCGCACGTCCTCGTGCGACTACTTACGCCTCGAGTTATCTGCAAAGACCAAATGCAAATCTGTAGTACACGTATGGGCATGCTCGCCCATCCCTGACTAGCTACCCATTTATGCTGCCTGCTTGAAAAGATCTCGATCTTCACCCCTCATATCTGAATTAAACACACTGGGCGGACAACTGACTTCAGGCGCCCCTTCGACCACCCACCATCTCGCATGGTGCGATGGACCGGACAACCAGTCAGCGCCCCTTCCACCAGTTACGAAAGCCACACGCAGCTGCTGCAATCAACTGGTCCGGAACGTCGACCCGCATAGGCCAGTCCCGGCTCAATCTCGTGCCACCCAGCTCGCACTAGAGAAGTCGTAGTTTGATCGTGGGCGTCGACCCGGTTTAGGCCAGCCCAGTCGATCAACTACTCTACCTACCACGTAGGAAGACGTGGTCTGATCAGAGGCATCGACCCAGTTTAGGCCAGCCCCATTGATCCACCACGCCGCTCCCAACTGCCTATCCAGTGCCCTACGCTCCAGATCGATTCTCGAGAAAAGAACGGGATTTACACAATAGTTATAAACTCACCATTTACTACTCATCAAGTTCGGAGGCGGAGAGGGTGCCAGAGCTTGCGGTCAAAGTGTGTGAACCAGATACCGATACTGTATCACTATCAACATCAGATGTTGCCATTCCATTCTCTTGACTATGGACTTCCGCCGTCTCGGCCTCCTCTGCCTCGTTGAATAACGAAGTAGCTACTTCCATCAATCCACCGTAGCCCCTGGGTACTGCGCGCAAGTTTTCATGGGCGTACTTATAGGTTCGGTTAGACCCATCAATGTCTCTCAGCTCGTATCTATCGTGATCTAATACCTTGACAATCGTAAAAGGACCTTTGAACTTTCGCTGTAGTTTGGTTTGGTTACGCTCACTACCCCTGATAAAGACAAAGTCACCTACGCTAAATGGTCTCACTATTGCTCTACCTCGGTTAAAGCGTTCTACTTCTGACGAAGCAGCTTTTTTGATGTTTTCGGAAGCATTATGCCTAATGGTGTCTAAATCTAGACGAGGCTTCGGTTCAGCATGCAAGGATAAGTTTGACATTCCTAATGACTTTGCTTGTATGCCAAACATCAATTCCGTAGGGGAGTAGCCTGTTACCCTGGATCGGGTGCTATTCAAGGCGAGCTGAACTTCGGGAAGTTCGTCGCGCCACGTTTTGTTTGGGTCGTTCTCTACTATTGTGAGCAGGCATTTTAGAGTGCGCATTATACGCTCAACTTGGCCGTTGGCTCTACTGGAGCCTGTAGCGATAAGATGAAGCTCTATACTATGCTCAATGCAAAACCGTTTGAAATCCGCACTAATATAACACCTACCTTGGTCCGATATTATGCGCTTCGGTGCACCAAATAGGTAAACGGCCCTTTTAAGAGATTGAATTGCGCTAGCAGCATCGAGAGAAGGTGTGTAATCTAAAAGAACGTATTTGGTGAACGAATCGATAATAACGGACGCATATTCTTTCCTATCACTTTTACCACTTAGTTTGCCCGTGATGTCTATATGTATCGTATGCCAAGGCGTAGACACTTTGGGTATTGGGTGTAATCGAACCTGCTGCGCTCCCGAACATCCTTTTGAAGCCTTGCATACTATGCATGAATCTACGAATTTACGCACCTGCTTGCACATTTGTGGGAACCAGTACTGTTCATATATTTTGTCGAGCGTCTTATCAGCACCAAGATGCATAATTTCTGTGTGAACATGATTAATAAGTGTCCAAGTCAGGGATCTTGGTACAACTGGTAACCAAGAGCTGGTTCTATTGCGTTCAATTTTCCTATACAGTATGCCCTTCTGCACGTCATATGTGTGTGCAATCGCTTCTGGCAACTCGTTGTTTTGATGTTTGCTGATAAGGTCACAAATTTCGCTATCACGTTTTTGCTCTACAGCTAGCCAACCCTGATGTAACTCTATAAAGTGAACTTTCTTATTCCTATTCGTAGCAACAGTTAAATCATTTAATCCCTGCGAACTAGTTGTGGGCTCCAAAATGGGATTTCTAGATAGATAGTCAGCGTGGCTCATGCTAATGCCCTGCTTGTGAACAATATCAAAATCGTACGCTTGTAAGAAAGCCCACCATCTGTGTACGCGTGGAGTTAAGTCGGTTTTTGATTTGGATGCTTTCAAAGAATTACAGTCGGTGAAGACAGTAAAGTGCTGACCGTATAAGTAATGCCGGAAGTTTTCAACCGCACGAACGACCGCCAGGGTTTCTAACTCGTATGAATGATATCGCGATTCCGCGTCGGACGTTCGACGGCTGAAGTAAGATACCACGTGAGGAACATTATCTTTCCTCTGGATCAATATAGCCCCGTAGCCTTCTGAACTGGCGTCAGTGTGAAGTTCAATGGGCGAATCTTGATCAAATATTGTTAACACCGGTTCTGACGTAAGAATAACAACAATCTTTTTATGGACATCATTGTGAGCGTCTGTCCATTTGATGGGACCTTTCAATTTGGTCAACGGGTAAAGAGGTCCTACTATACGGGTGAAATTTGGTATGAACCGTCTGAAGTAAGAAGCTAGGCCTAAAAACTGCCTAACGTGTGTAGCTGTTTTTGGAGTCGGAGCTTCAACTAAAGCCTGTATCTTTCTAGGATTGGGTGTAACTACTCCTGCTTTTATGACGTAACCGAGGTAATCTATTTCCTTTTTCATAAATTTGCACTTTTTAAAGTTCAACGAAAACCCCGCATCAGTGAGAGCTTTCAAAGTTAGGTCTAGACGTTCTAGCCCAGCAGTAACGTCATTTGAATAGCACATGACGTCATCTATGTAGGCCAGCGCTACCTTGTCTTTTAGGGGACCTAGAGCTGTATTTATGCACCGCTGGTATACGGAAGCGGCATTCCGTAACCCAAACGGCATCGTCAAATATTCGAATTGACCATCCGGCGTCACAAATGCCGTTTTTGCTATGCTATCGGGGTCAACGACTATCTGGTGATAACCAGATGTCATATCTAATGCCGAAAAGTAGTGCGCGCCATGGAGACGGTCGATTTGTTCGTCAATACGGGGCAACGGGTAGTGCTCGGGACGCGTGTTAGCGTTGAGTTCCCTATAGTCTACGCACATCCTATCAGTGTTGTCTTTCTTTTTGACCAATAAAATGGGGCTAGCAAAAGGAGAACTGCTTTCCCGAATAACGCCCGCTTTTAATAGGGACTCTATTTTCTCATTGACTATCTCTTTTTCTGAGGGTGCCAACCTATAGGGATGCCTTTGCACGGTCTTATTTGGATCAATAAGGTCTATACGGAGAACGCCTGTCGTGACCCGTCGCGTTGGTATACCGTCTGTGAAGAACTCACGATATTTTTCTAAAATTCTTGTCAATGCTAGTTTGTCATCACCTCGTAATTCTGTATCAATATTCATGAAATCAATGTTACTAGATTTGTCAGAAAGATTAACTTCTTTACGCTGAGAAAAAGTAACTTGATCGTTATCCATATGCACGTGTACGTTATACTCTAATATATCCCTACCTATTATAACTGGTTCAGCAATGGTGCCATCAGGTACTATGTGAAACAACACTGACAGCGAGACGCCTTGAACATTGATGGGGCTAATTACCTGGGAAAAACATTCTACATCCCCTCTACCAATGCCCGTCAGATACACTAAATCATTCTGCGCAGTACCTGGAAACTTCTCGGCGTAGCTGTTAGTTACTAATGAACAAGCCGATCCGCTATCAAAAAGGAAGGAAACGGGCTCACCGGATGATGTAGTCAAGGTGCTCCTAGATGCCTTGCGTTCACACACGTGGACCTCTTTGACCCCCGCTGCTCCGCCACCTCCCGCTCGATCTGGACACGCCGACGCCAAGTGTCCTGGTCGTCCACACACGAAGCAGGTGATTGGTCTTGGTTTATCCGCGGCTCTGGATGTTTGTTCGTGCGTCTTCTCTGAAGTAGCAGGCTCTTCTCTTCTCTTGCGGCAGTCCACCGCTTTGTGACCCGAAGTACCGCAGCGGTGACATGTTCCCGTGAAGCGTGATTCATTGAATCGAGTCCTTTTCACATCCGCATCATGGTTATCGCTACCCTCATGCCTTCGTTTCAGTGAAATACCGTTAAGAACGCGCAGAAGTTGAGATCTAGTGGTCAGGTTATGAGAGTGAAGCTCACGGCGAATCACGGCTTCCTTTTGGCATAAAATTGAAGATACGAATCCCGTTATAACATCTTCGGACATTTCCGTCCGCGGGATGCGTTCAATGATGTTCCAAAGGCGCATGGCCGCCTCGCTCGCGGTTTCTTTAACCCCAACTTGAAAACGTAGAATTTCATCGAAGTAATCTTGTGGCAGCATAGGTTTAGCAAACTTCGCAAGCAATATTTCTTTTACTTGAGGCCATGTTAGCTGCGATGCCTGTAGCCGTGTTAAACAGGTAGCAGCTCGGCCTTTGAGTGCACGTGTAAGTAACAAAAGTAATTCTGCACCTTCTGACTTACGGTTGTTGACTACGATTTCTGTCACGTTGCACCAACCTTCGATGTCCGCTTCGTTGCCATCCGGATCAAACTCAATCAACTGGGTAGACGTGCTGCTCGAAGGTTGCGGCTGTGATATAGCCATCAATCGGGATAAAAACAGCTCCATCTGTTGAGACAGGCTTGGTTCTGATGCCGGCGCTGAAGATCTCGTGCGACTATTCTCCTCTGAAGCAAGCCCTTCATATCCCACTTCTGATAACGGCACATTGCCATCATCAGTTAGATCTAGGTTCATTGTAGCTGCCGAGCTATCGTGGGTAGGCGGGCGAGGAGAATTTAAACCACGTGTTGAGGATAATGAAAAATACACAATTATTATTTTAACAGAAATATTAACGGAATCACAATCAGCACTCTATAATTAATTGAAATGCAACGACGCTCCACCGAATACGTTTTGCTTGATCGCCATGCCAACGGGTATCCTCCCGTCTGACAGCTGCGCGCGCAAAAGAGTCCGGAGTTGCGTCAGAGTGAAGAAACGTCAACCCGCGCTTGTCCAAATGTCTGCTGTCATTTTTGACGTTTCTTGACACTCTCAAAACGTCGAAGCGCCGTCAAATCTATTGGATGAAAAATAAAAATGTCAAATAATTATATATATATGTGTTATTAATCACATACCTACCCTTATGTGCTCATTTTCTAGAATAATCATGAATGTTTAGGTTTTGTCCGACTTTTGTTGAATTTTCGCCTGTGTGCGTTGTATAGCAATACTCAGCCTCTGGCCAAAGTAAAAACCAGTCCACGGGAAGTGTCAACCAGCCGTTTGGAGATTTCCTTGTAGAGAGCATGAGCACTCGGACCCCAATCAAAAGTGTTATTAGGTTCATCTATCTGGAATTTCTCCAGGTAGCAGCCCGGAGTTTGAATTTGTTGCCGGATGATGGCAATAGGTCCGCTACCTATTACATGGGACTTAAACATAACTGGCTAAATGTGCGTGTTCTATAGGTACACCTCTACCGACCTCTTCGGGGAAAAACGGCGTGATGTTATGTTATTTAAAGTTTGGGTATCTATGAGAAGTATGCAGTTTAACAAAGCGCGATAAGTGAGCTTTTTTCACACCTTAATTAAGTTTCTCAGTACATACTTATAGTGAACCTAGTCCACATTTTTTGCATACAAACTTCGGGAGTGTTTTACTCCACTGTCTGACATGGCACATACAAAGTAAAATATGATATCGTTTTGTCCCATTATTAATATTATCTGTATGGAAACAGAATACTAAAATAAAAACCCTTAAAAAAGTTAGGAGCCAACAAAGATTCGTTTTTTTGCTAATTTTACTTAACTTTGGGTGTGTTTAAGTAATAAAACATGTGTAAAATCTCCAAAACCAAGTCGGTACCGACAAAGTTCAATTATCGAAAAGTTCAGTAAACGTTATTGGTCATTGATTTATTCATTGGCTTTTTCATAAAACCCGATCTTCCAAAGGACTTTTCTTAAGTTTTTCGCGATTTTTTTACTACAAATGATCCTGCATCGTTGTGCGTGTAGACTAGCGTCTAACTACTCATCACTGATACTATCTCTGTCGGACACGAAGCCTGGTGAGATAGCGTGATTTTTAGCCAGGCCCACCAGTGAGTTCGAGCCCGTATTATTCACAAGTTCGTTTAGATTTATTTCGTCGAGTAAAATTCTATTACCGAGAACACTACAGCCAGTAGTTGAAGTTCTTAATTGTTCTTTTAATAAGTTTCGAAGCTTCTAATGTGAAAATTCGTCAGCAGCATTTGACGGCGACAGGTGCGGTACGAAAGTAACAATGTAATTACGTGAACAAAGGCAAACACGGCACTCCGTATGGTCTTTTGTAAACAAGAAAACAAACTCCCCTATAATATTCGGCTAGGGAGGGAAAAGAGAAGGGAAAATGAGATAAATAAATTGTAAAAAGCAACATCTTAGACATCTAAGAAATAATAATGGTCATTGCGTGTGGTATACATTTTTTTAAATGTATTTCGTAATAAATGGGTCCCTATATAAATAATTAAAAGTGTCTCCTGTTTCTAAAGTCAATATAACAGCTTTTTGCTGAATATAAATAGAATAGAAAGTATAATTTATACGGTACATAGAATAAAATATTTTTTTTGTCTGGCTGTCTGTTTGTTCCGGCTAAACTCCGTAACGGCTGCATCGATTTTGATGGTACTTTCTTTGACAGATGATGCTGATGTTTAAAAGAGTAACATAAGCAAGCTTTTTGTCTCGGAAGCACACACGGAAGAACAATTTTCGACTTCCACGCGTGCGAAGCCGCGACAAAAAGAACAATTCCATCATCTGCCTCATCTGCCCAGCCTTTTCCCAACTATGTTAGGGTCGGCTTCCAGTCTAACCAGATGCAGCTGAATACCTGTATTTTACATGGAGTGATTGCCTATCTGACCTCCACAACCCAGTAACTGGGTAATACGATATAGGTACCTTGGTAAGACTGGTTGTCAGACTTTCTGGCTTCTGACGACCCGTAAAGACTGACAAATATCCACAAATGACAGCCGGGACCAACGGCTTAACGTACTTTCCGAGGCACGGAGAGGTGTCGGTATGTAAAGATGGTCACCCATCCACGAACCAACCGCGGCAAGCGCAGCTTAACCTGATCGATTGACCCGTGCGGCTTACCTATATTACTTAGCCAGAAGCCTCTCTGAACAAAGGAAAGAGCCATTATCACGCTGTATTATTACTATGCTCGCGCATAACTACTACCCAAATGCATTATCCCCTGTATGTAACCCTGTTGGTACTAGTAAAATGTACTTTTCAAGCCTTTTGACACATTCCTGAAAGCATTTTTATTCGTTGCAATATAATTATAAAGGCCTTATTTGACCTGAATAGTCAATAAACAACGAGGTCCAATGATAGCTGCAAAGCGATAAATTACTTTGAAAACGATACCTACTGATCTACTAATCTTGACATAATATGCCTACCTTTATCAAGAAATAATGAATGTGTTTGTCCGTTTGACAAATTTTGACTTGGATGCGGCTTTGATGTGCAGCATTGGGAACATTATAGGCTGATTATGCTATCTCAAAAGTGTAGAAAATAAATTTCTAACTTATTTCTGGGAAATACGCCACAAGACGGGTTTCCAACAACGAACACAATTGCTCACTTCTCTTCTAATCGAATAATGAAAACGTCGGCGTCACCGCCTTCCCTTTATTACTTTCGACGGAACAATCAAAGCGTGATAATTTATTTTTGGGTTTTTTAAAAGCGTAAATGTCGAAAACAAGCAAGTTGAAACTCAGAAGAGGGGGGACGAAGGCGGCCGGCCCCCCACTTCAGTGCTGTAAAAAGCTTTTGAATTGATTGTCCAGTGTCAGGAAATTGTTGGGTGTCGGCATTGTTTCTGAGGCCCACGAAGGCTATCCAACTTTTCTCATTAGGGCGATCTGTTGCGGCGCACCATCATAACGCTTACGATATTACAGGGAACCGTTATGAACAATAAGTAATTTTGTGAAACGCCGACTTTCAATTATATTGTTACGATTGACTCTTTGACATTAATCGGAAATTAATTAAACATTATGATTAAACTGTAACAATAAACGGATTTCGTAGTTAAATTGGATTGTTTTATGTGAATCAATGTGTCATTTATATTTGCATATTTTAATGTTGAGCGGATCATCGGCTTTATGTTGCAATAATTGTGACGTAGGTACTAGCGACCCACCTCGGCTTCGCTCGGGTAGTACAGTATGTTACGCCTTCGTGTATGTTTTTCCGACATTTTTAACAATTATCGTCGTATTTCATCCAATTTACACAAAACTTTAACAAATTATATACCTTAACCTTCCTAATTAATCACTCAGTCTATGGGTGAGAACCGCATGATAATCCGTTCAGTATTTTTGAGTTTATCGCGAACAGATAGACAGTCAGACGCGTCGGGGGACTTTGTTTTCTAATAGGTAGAGATAGTGATTACAGGTAAGTAAGTAGATCACAATATATAAGTAATATTGTGATCTAATTAGGTTTTCTTAAGAAGTGTAATGCTATCGGAAGCACCTGGGCGATCCATTTTTCTCAGTCAAGATGGAAGCGGAAAACAACAAAGGACATTTTGTTCCTTTCGTTTAAAGTAAAGTGAAAATTTTAGGTTCCTCAGTATTTATTTTCCTTCTTTTCACATTCAGGGCAGAGTTTAGCCAGAATATTTAGTAGTCGCATATTTTAAATTGTTTTATTTGTCAACTAGCTTCCGCCCGCGGCTTCGCCGGCGTGGAAGTCGGAAATTGTCCCGCGGAAACGTACTACCGGGATAATAAGTATCCTATGTGTTAATCTAGGTTATAATCTATCTGTGTGCCAAATTTTATCCAAATCCGTTCATCCGTTTTTGCGTGAAAGAGTAACAAACATCCATTCATCCATCCATACTTACAAACTTTCGCGTTTATAATATTAGTAGGATTATTGCTTCAGTTGCTAAATAAAATATGTCATTGGAACGGGCTTTTTTTTCTAGTTTCTTTTTAAAGATGGTCTTAGTAAAAATCTTTTGGCATGGTCCATAGAAAAACACAATCTTTCTAGTTAAAAGTTACTAAGTTTGTTATACTTTTACAACAACAATATAAATAACATCACGCCTTGTTTCCCCGTAGGGCTGGGTAGATACACCCACATTTCGCCAGTTATGTTTTAGTCCCGTGTAATAGGGGGCGACCCATTGCCATACCTACCAATATTGTTATACTTTAATTCACAAAATATGCTCTCCTCCAAACATTCTTACACTTGTTCTACTGGTAACAAGAATACAGACATTACAAAAAACTTGTTTTCAGTTTTCACCTGCCAAAAAATATAAACTACAAAAACGAACACAAAAAATATAGTAACTCTAACTGGGTCACCTCGCACGCCGTTCGGAAGACGATACCCAAAGCTTATTCTAATCCGGGAAAACACTCAGCTCCAAGTAAAATGGATTTAATCAAAAACCTATCACAACCGAAAACAGTTTCCGCAACCTCATTAACTTAAGCTGAACACATTACCATATCTAAACACACCTATACATCTGTACATCTATACAGCTGTACACCTATACATCTGTACATCTATACAGCTGTACACCTATACATCTGTACATCTATACATCTATACATCTAATACATCTGTACATCTATACAGCTATACACCTATACATCTGTACATCTATACAGCTATACACCTATACATCTGTTCATCTATACATCTATTCATCATCATCTGCCTATCCTTTTCCCAACTATGTTGGGGTTGGATTGTAGTCTTACCGGATGCAGCTGAGTACCAAAATTTAATATAGAGCAACTGCCTATCTGACCGACACAACCCAGTTACTGGGTAATACGATACCCCTTGGTAAGACTGGTTGTTAAATTTTCAGGTTTCTGACGACACGTAACGACTGTCGTAAGAATGCAAGCCGGGACCAACGACTTAACGTGCTTTCCGAGGCACGGAGGGGTCTTGGTATGTAAAGATGTTCACCCATCCACGGACCAACCGAGGTAAGCGTAGCTTAACCTGATCGATCGAACCGTGCGGCTGTTCTTACTTACTCACAAGCCCCACCTTAGCCACAAGCCCCACACTGAACATCTATACTTACATCTGTACCGATATTACGGTAAATTTACAGTTTAACAGCATTACGTTGCGACGCACATAATTGCAAATTCACGCGGTAATAGATACCTACTTAATCGAATCTCGACCCATAACGAAAATTTATTCATAACAATCTAGACGGCGACATCTGCCGCTCCAAAGAAGTCTTCCCTCGGAAATTATTACAGTAAATAAACCATGCCAAACAAGTTTTTCATTTAACGCTTATTTATGCAACATCAGCTTCTATTAAATATGTCTCATCAAGCATATTCTAAAAGAAGTTGCTGGCGTTTGTGGAGATCTTTTTAAGAAATAGGAGCACAGATTTCATCTTTGCGATTTTCTTTCATGAACGTTGGCAGCTCTCTTGCTATCTAGCTGGTATGTAGAAATATGAAGTTAATGAAAAGATTGTTCGTAGTTCTTGTTGAAATAGTCGACGTGAAAATCTAAACAAAAGAAATTGATCAAAATTTTCTTGAAAATTATGTAAAACTAGTTTTTACCCGCGACTTTATTGTTGATCCCGGAAATTATCCAACAGTACGTTCGTACTATCGGGATAAAAAGTAACATATTAGGTCCTAACCAGGTCGTGGTGTATCCGTTTGCCCAATTTCATCCAAATCTAATGAACAAGTAACATTCACACAAAGTTATTTTCGCATTTATAATATTATTAGCTGTTGCCAGGTCTATCTGTGTGCCAAATTTCATTCAAATCCGTTCAGCGTGAAAACATAACAAACAAATTCACTTTCGCATTTTTAATATTATAAAAAGTATGAATAACACTAAGTTAATATCTACTTATAATATCTGCAAATATTCTGATAATAGCCCAAAGAACTAATCACATAACACAAAGCAAGCCAGGTTTTCAATTCCATAATTAAAATAAACCCAGATGAGCTAATCAACTCATCGTACCATTAACGTAAAATAAAAACTCAACACAACCCCATTAGCATAAAATAAAACCCAACGTTCATCCATTACTCAATATATCAATAAAGCAATTGACGACCCCGATCGGTAAATGTTTTTAGGACAATCTTCCTTATTGCTTAAAAACAGAGTACGTCACAGGTAGAGTTACTCCAAGTTAACTCACTGCCGAGCCGACGAGGAAGGAGAATTCTAAAACATACTCACGTACCTCATTTCCTTAGTAATGGGGTTATATTCCGCGGCACAATTTTCAATTTCTTAACCTTTTTCTATATTACCTACCTTTTTACAATGAATTGTATTTTGAGATGTAAAAGATCTCGCTTAAAAAACGTTTAAGCTAACTGAATTCATGTCTTACTTTTTAAATATTATTCCCTGATGTTATTACACCTTTTTCGGGCTGCCAAATTACTGTTTATTCAGGGAATTTGCGATGAAAAAAACATCCAATATTTGACCTGTCATATTGAGTACGTGGTGGGAAACTTTTCATTATTGCTCGACAGGCCTAAAAATATAATTTACGTGTTCACTATGAAATACAGTTTTTATATCATCACGTTTACGTCAACAATAACAGCTACAGTAATTGGCCAGGAGGATATTAAAAATAACACCATGTTTGGTAGACGAATTGCAAATCACAGTGTCCAATATTTTTGATAAGCAGAAACATCGCACAAATACAAAAAGAACAAGTTAGGGGAAATATACGTCACATTCACGCAGAACAGTCATCGCTCAGCATAATGCTATGACCCTATACGAGACAGAGCCCCAACTCTGGTTTTCAGCAATAGCCGGCGTTGACGTGAAGACATCAATCGGTGCAGCATACGATATGATAAAAAAAATCCTAGGTGAAAGTTTGTTAAGATGTTTGGATGTTTGTTACTCAATCACGAAAAGATGGCTGAACGGATTTGGCACACAGATAGATTATAACCTAGATTATCACATAGGATACTTTTTATCTCAAAAGTACCTACGTTCCTGTGGGATAATTTTCGAGACCCACGCAGGCGAAGCCGGTGGCAAAAGATAGTAAGAAAATAAGTAAAGATGAAAGGTAATTCAAATCACTTTTCCTAATCTTGGAACAAGGTACAAATGTGACTACTTTTACCTAATGTATCTACCAGATATAACAGCTGTCGACAGGTTTTATCAGAAACTCAACCTATTGGCAAATTACGGTAGGTAGGTGAAGAAACCCTGGATACCCATTCTCATCCCATTATGTACGAAAAAGGTCGGGCTCGATGCTAGACGGAACTTTTTATCTGTTTTTAGATTTCAAGGTCATTTGTATAATATTTTACTTAGTTGACGGCTACCGGAAGTCTTTTTACGGCTTAAGACAAAGAGATTAAAATTTGATTTAAATAAAGCTGCTAAAAAAGGTACTGAGATAATAATTTCTGCTATTATCTTATCTTTTTTTTTCAGAGCAGTGGTGGTCCAGTGGTAACGACCGTGACTGGCGAGTTGTAGGTCGTAGGTTCGAACCCCGACAGGCGCTTTACTTTGTGTAAATTATTTCATCACCACTGCTCTCAAAACGGTGAAGGAAAACATCGTGAGGAAACCGGCATGTCCTAGAACCAAAAATTCGAAGATGTGTGACATCTACCAATCCGCACTGGGCCCGCGTGGTGGATTACGGCCTACCCCTCCTTCTCACAGAGAGGAGGCCTGTGTCCCAGCAGTGGGAACGATATAGGCTGATTATGGTTATGATGATCTAACCTTTCTCCGCTTTACAGATAATTAAGGTAAAGCCTTAATAATAAAACCACTTTCATTCTTAGCACAAAGTGTACTGTGATTAGGTTTTGATAAGATTAAAATACATAGTCGTCATAATCAGTCAATAATGTTTACACTATTGGGCCACATGCCTCCCCTCTATGAGACGGAGTGAGCCGTAATCCACCACGCGGGTCCAGTGCGTTTTGGTAATAGTGTCACATGACTTCGAATTTGGTTCTAGGACATGCCGGTTTCTTCACGATGTTTTCCGGCACCGAGGTTAAAATAAATTTTTTAAAATAAAGTTTTAGTTAAAATAAAGTTAATTATTTAGATTATGGTTCTATGTTGTGGTAAGCCACAACATAGAACCATAATCTAAATAATTAACTTTTTATAATAAACTGTAGGAGATAATATTTATATTTCAAAAATACACCAGTAATTATGAAACCCTGTTAACTATTACTGTTTATCCCACCAGAAATATAGCCTCATTTTTAAAGCTGAAACTATTTGTTAATTAGGAAGCTACGATGTAATTACGTCTTCCATAACTAACCCCGACGTTATGCATTCGCTACCAACATTCAGACCGAACTTACGCGCGTACAATTATTTCACTTTAATTGGCGGACTGCAGCCGCATTTTAAATGAACACGAATACGTATGTTTTCTGATAAAACTACTCCCACATGGTAATACCGATTAGACTTTATGAATATGTAGAGTTGGCTTCACAATTCTGTTGCATTGTCAAGCTAACCAGGGGTGCGGGTTGTTCGAAAGAGATACCGCGGCCCCTGGCACACAGGCAACTGAGGGAACACGGGTGGGTTTTAGTCAGTAAAAGTCTGACACACCCTCCCGTTCCACCCAGAGCGGGAAAAGTTATTTGATGATTTCCCATCCAAAAAAAAAAAAGTTTATTCTTTTGATCTATTTAGTAATTAAGTATTTTTTGCCAATGGCTTCGCCCCGTGGATGTCGTATCCCACGGGATATAACACCCGGGATAAATAGTATCCTATGTGTCAAACCAGGCTATAAACTATCTGTGTACCGAATATCAACCAAATCCCTTCAGTCGTTTTGGCGTCATTGAGAGTAAAAACATATCTACAATACTAGTAGGATAAATTTTTTTGTTTTTTTTTATGTTTTGGCAGGAGTGGGAAATCGTGGACGCCCAGACTGCCTCACTAGTGATGCAGTCTGGGCAGTGCCGGACTCTTACCGACTAAAACCCACTCCTGTCTTGCTCAGTGTCCCTCTGACATAATCAGAGCCCATATTGTAGCAGAGTTCAATAAAATTGTATGGCAGAATATTTTCGAGCTGAGATAAACACGGGGAGATGAAAGAACTGTGTGGCAAAACCACCATTATGACAAACTTAATTATTCAAATATGTATCAACTAAGTATCTATTTTTTTATGAAAATATGTATCTACTATCTACCGAATTATATAAACATTTATCAACACTATCTATCGAATTATACAAATATTAAAACATTTCCTATTTATACTTTGGTATATTATACCCTTATCTATGCTATTAATAATAAATTTACTCTAGAATCTTAACCGTACCATTTTGTAGCTTTTTTTTTTGTTAATTACTTACAAGTAATCCCCACCACCACAGTACCCACGAGGCAGCCAGTATCCTAATATTCTACAGAATATTAGGATACTGGCTGCCTCGTTGGTCTAGTGGTAGCAAGCGCTACTGCTAAGCACGCTGTCCTGGTTTCGATTCCCAGGTCAGGCGAAGTGTTATTGGTCTTTTCTATCTGGAATTACTCAGTAGCAGACCGGTGTCTAGGATGGCAATAGGCTCGCCCCCTTTATAACATTATAATATGGTAGTTAAAAAAACATATCTGTCGTTCGCTGAACTATTGGTAGGTACTATAGTACCTAAGGGGTTCTAGGTACAAATAAATTACTTAATAGAGTTTAACTTTGTATATTATGATAAGTTAAGACTTTTACAAGGCCGCGCCTAATATAATCATTAAATATTTTCTTAGGATCAAACTCATCCTATTCGCATTGACGGATAGAATCCTAGTCCCATCATCTTAATCGTTCAAATGTGACAGTCATTCCATTACCGGCCTGTATTAACATAAAGGTTGCATTCCATAAGCAACAAACCTTTACAGTACATTTCTGCCCAATCGGGGAAATAAAGCGTACTGTTATGTTATTTAGTAATTTATTGTAACACCAAAACGAATATATTTACACGTTTTCCGAAAGAATATCTCATTTTAATAATTCTTAATTTCGTCGCGATCGTAAAAGATACAACGCGTTACCGTACACAAGTCTTATATTCCCTCGCGTATTCCCCGAAGGAACTTGTGAGTTCTTCATATAAATGGAGAACGTTACGTCGTCGAATAGCTGAGTCAATCAATTGCGCCACCCGCCTGTGTAGCGGCAAATCGAAAAATCTCCAAAATGTCTTTGATTTAGTCAACACGAATGAATAAGACGTCGTAAAAATAATACGATACTTCTATACGGACATGGCCTTGATACAAAACTAATGTTTAAAACGTGTTACAAATGGATGTAGACACAGGTAGGTAATTTATGAAATGATTTTGTGGGGTGATACAGAAATAAAGAAAAATAGTTTGAAAAACGAAAAAGTAGAAAATAATTCAAATTAACGGTAGAGTGATTAATCATCATCATCATCATTATTTCAGCCGAAAGACGTCCACTGCTGGACATGGGCCTCCCCTAAGCTCCGCCACTTCGACCGGCTCTGTGCTTCCCGCATCCAGCGGACTCCTGCGGCCCTCACAAGGTCATCGGTCCACCTTGTGGGAGGCCTTCTAACTTTACGTCTTCCGGTGCGCGGTCGCCTCTCCAAAACTTTTCGACCCCATCGGCCATCTATTCTGCGAGCAATGTACCCTGCCCACTGCCACTTAAGTTTGGCAATTCTTCGGGCTATGTCGGTTACCTTGGTTTTCCTGCGGATCTCTTCATTCCTGATTCGATCACGCAGGGAAACTCCAAGCATAGCCCTCTCCAAAAGCGTGGCGTTTGTTCCCGAAATGGCTAGACCGATTTTGATAGGACTGTCACTGGCAGATGGATGGTCTTAAGGAATAGTACGAGTGAATAGATAGGCTACTTTGTATACCGGTTGCACGTTCTAGATCCTTACTAATATTATAAATGCGAAAGTAACTCTGTCTATCTGTCTGTCGCGCTTTCACGCCAAAACTACTGAACCGATTTAAATTAAATTTGGTACACAGATATTCTAGAGCCTAAGAAAGGACATAGGCTACTTTTTAATGCGAAAAAAGGGTTGTAAGGGGTTGAAAGGGGGGATGAAAAGTTGTAGGGAAGTATCGTCATTTTTAGAGCTAGAAGCTTGAAACTTATTTTCTAGGCTGTTGATTCGATATAAATAAATATGACATTCAAAGTTTCTAAAATTTTTACCCTCAAGGGTGTAAAATAACAATTGGGAATAGGGGATGAAAGTTTGTATGGAAATATGTAAGGTTTATATGAATGTTTTATAAGTTTGCGACAAGAGACAAAGACCCAAAGACACTATTCCACGCGGACGAAGTCGCGGGCACAGCTAGTTTGAAATATGATAAAACCATTTCTTTCGAAAAAGCAAATTTTCCGCTTTCTCAATATCAAAATATTTTATTTCACATAAACCTGCATGGGCACTAATGAAACTAGGTGCACGGTTCCAATTTGTCGCTTCCTATGGAGAAGAGCTGGCAAGAAACTCCACGGTTACTCTTTTAAAAATAATTGGCTTTTACAATGTTTTCAAATTACAGTGATAATAGGTATGGGAGGACAGTGCAGGCCTGTCAATAAGTACCAGGTACTTAGAGCAATGAAAATACAGAATAGAATATCGTCTACAAATCTAGTCTGTAAGGCCTACAACGTTCTCTCATTCACAATATGTAAAAGAATTCTACCTTTAGTAATTAAATTACAAAATCATCTCAAATTGTTTGTTATCGAGAAGTAACACACTTGGGAACCGTGGGAAACTGAAAGCCAATGGTCATTAATTTGGGCTGCGGTACAAATGTGCTGTCAGACTTATGTGCATAATTAAAATTTATTACCGGCTTAGCGGTGAAGAAAAATATCACGAGGGTGACACAAATACAGGTTATTATTTCTTAAATCAGTTGGATTTATTTTTGTGTGATTAAGTAGGTAGGTATAACACCTATATCGAATGGGATCGAGCGATCAGGTTAAGCTACGCTTGCGGCGGTTGGTCCGTGGATGGGTTACCTTCTTCACATATCGACCTAATTGCCTCGGAAAGCACGTTAAGCCGTTCCTGTTGGACCCGGCTGTCATTCATGAATCTTTGACAGTCGTTACGGGTAGTCAGAAGTTACTGGGTTGTGGCGGTCGAATATGCAGTCGGTCTATGTAAAATTAGTATTCACCGGAATCCGGTTAGACTGGAACCAACCTCAACATAGTTGGGAAAAGACTAGACAGACTGATTGATTAAAGTACCTAGGTATAATTGATAGCAAACTGGTAGTAAACTGTATAAAATGTTAGTAATCTTGCACCAATGTATCAAATCTGTATCGGAAAATGCAGGCGTGATGTTATTTCATCTAAGTTTCAATCATCTCTCCTGCAGAATATCGACTCTCGGTAGCATCAAACTCTCAGCGCAGTCTAGACTTAATAATGCTTTTCAAGAGCTGTTCAAGATACCTACTTGATTCGACAATAGTCCCCACCTATGGGTGGTAGGTACACTCTTGGACAATTCTACTAATACTATAAGTTAGCGTCAGAATGGCTGGTTGCCTATGGCAAGCGGCTCTGAAAGTATATTCAAGAATTGCTATCCAATTGCTTATATTTGCTACATTTCTTCAATAATTGCTACATATGATAGGTACATTCAGAGAAATATGATCATTTTTTTGATCAGCCATTCTGACGTCAGGATGGATGGTCGCCTCCGTATTCAGCATGAAGGCATTCATATTTCTCTAAATGTATCATATGTAGCAATTATTAAAGAAATGTAGCAAATATAAGCAATTGGATAGCAATTCTTGAATATACTTTCAGAGCCGCTTGCCATAGACAACCAGCCATTCTGACGCTAACTATTATAAACTAGCATTTTCCAGTGGAAATTATCCCACGAGGACGTTTTACAAGGATATAAAGCATCCTATGTGTTAATCCAGGTTATAAACTTTATGTGTGCTAATTTTCATCCAAATCCGTAAACCCGTTCTTGCGTGATCGAGTTACTAACATCTAAACATACAAACTTATAATATTGGTAGGATGTGAAAATTTGTATGTCTGGATGTTTATTACCCAATCACGTAAAAACACATAAAATGCTTCATAATTACCTACATTCGTTAATATTGTAACCCATGTCTCCAATCCAAAAACATTGGAACAATGAACATGTCATGTCACTTACAACCACATCATAATTCTGCCTACAATCAACTCATAATTAATGCGAAAGGATAAACTCATACACCCTTGTTTTTGGACCCTCGGTTACTTTAGGAAAAGGGAAAATGAACTGACATTAACACGGAATAGTACTTACTCAATAACTGGGCCGGTCAGTTTCATTTCATTGAATGGAGGTGGTAATTACAAGGATATATTATTTTGGGTACGCGAAGCCGGGTGACCGCGCACCGCAGTGTTAAATAGCCTAAATTATTCGTCACCGTAATGATCGCCAATCAAGGATAGACGAATGAAAACGTGCCGCGTTAAAACTTAATTGCATTGGGCAATGGACACTTGATTTCTGGGATCTGATTTTATTTATTTAATACTTCACGCACAGAAATGTACAGAGGCGGACTTAATGCCAAAGGCATTTTCTACCAGTCGACCTTTAGGTGATGCAGAGACATACAGTGGTAGGTGCAATTACGTAAGTCGTGTTTTAAATATTTATTCAAATATAAAAGTAAATATACACATAATATTATTATACCTATATAAAAAAAAACTATAAATTAGATATAAATGCCTAATATAATACCCCTTCTTGTTTCCCCGAAGGGTTTGGGAACATTTCGCCTGTTATGTTTAAGTCCCCTTTAATAGGTAACGAGCCTATTGCTGTCAACCGGGCAATTCCAGACTCCGGGCTTTTAATGAGAAATTCCAGATTGCAAAACCCAATAACACTTTGCCTGAACAGTGAATCGAACCCAGGATCTCATGTTCAGCAGTAGCGCTTGCAATCACTAGACCAACGAGTCAGAAAAACCCACGTAGGTTTTCGAACATCATCCGTCTGGCATAAAATAAAACCTATCTTGCCGTGGGTGTCGTAAGAGTTGAAACCTTAATTATCATATCAACGGTTGAAGATTAAAGGAGGATACTGCATCACAATTCTCTCCATAATAACAGATACTTCAATCTTCAGACCGCAATCGAATACGTTTTCCTACGTAGTGTTTATGACACTATTTCCTCACGTTTCGTGACCGGTCATTCGTTTGGACGGGCATGAAAGTCAGATTCTTTTTGACGAATACCCATTTATCCAATAGTTCTATCCTACGAAATAATAGTAGTTTATGAAACTTGCAAAATAAGGGGTATTAAAGCACGACTGTTATAATAAACTTAAGCTAGTTTGTGGGGAACTTTAGCTAGCTAGTCGGGAATCCCAGGATGATTCCCGGCCACCGTAGGTGCGGGCTTGCGGACGGCGAGTAATGGGTAGCTCGCTGTCCGGTAAGGACAAAGCCCGGGTCGACGGCGCGTTGTGTTCCACGCGCGCCTCAAAGAGATGTCAGCATCGACTGATGGGGCCCGCAAGGGCCGATGCCTGCCAGGGGTGCGGGTTGTTCGAAAGAGATACCGCGGCCCCTGGCACACAGGTAACTGAGGGAACACGGGTGGGTTTTAGTCAGTAAAAGTCTGACACGCCCTCCTGCCCCACCCAGAGCGGGAGAAGTTATTTGATGATTTCCCACCCAAAAAAAATGAGCTAGTTAAGTGCTAGTTTCATTCACTACTTTATCAACCCATACATTGGAATTGAACCTACTAAATAAAACATCAAAGTTAAAAGAGTAAGAAAGTTTTTTAATTCTGACAAAAAGGCGCGCCCAGCATATGCGTTCCATTGGAAAAAAAACATCAATGGAATCTCCTTTTGGATGCGACCTGTATCGCTTTGGTTAAAAAAAAATGTTAGAAAAAAGTATTCATATAATTCTATTCTTAAATTTCGGTATTGTGTTTATTTAAAAAGTGTGTCAATAGGTAGTAAGTTTAAAATTGGAATTTTACGAAATGAGAGTAGATAAACACACTTTTAATATAACAATATACCAGCACAACAGCAGCAGCAAATATAACATACATTTATTCCCGAAGTTGCAGTCCGTGGTCTAAATCCACATTAAAATATTGTGAACACGGATTTTTAAAATTAAACATTCGCAGCAAAATACAAACAGGCAAGTGCAAGAGCAGTTGCTTTTCGACGCCAGACTCATTAGTGTTCCGACGATTCAAAACAAAGTAGGTAATTAATCTACATCAGAAAATAATGAAGATGGACAAAAGCGTAACTCGTTATTTATTTTACGATCAGTTTATTTGCTGCATACATTAATTGTAAATCGTCATATTTCCCTTTCCCGCTGAAATCTGAAATCTAGAGGTTATGAACGTAATTGAAATTATTTTGTTGCTTCTATGAAAGGGATGACATACATATCTTTAAATGTTTTAAGTGTTAAGTGGTTGATAAAGAAAAACCGGAACTCGGATATAGTTTAGAAGTAATGAGGGAACAGAAACTAACTTATATATATCTAATGGTCAAAATTAAAATCCTCGCCGTGTTCCGGTGTAAACATGACATTTTTTAAATTTACTTTAGTCATAACTTTCCACGTCTACAGGACGTTGTACCGCGTAATAGACGAGATATGACCAGTCTTCGAGTATATCCAGCAAAAACGGCACTCATGCGCAAAAGTATCGTCTGCATGGCGCCTACTATATTTAATAAATTGCCTAAACGTTGGAAGGAGCTAAATAGTAAGGCATTCAAGCGACAATTAAAAGTGTTTCTTTCGCAAAAGGCATATTATAGTGTCTCCGAATTTATAGACGAAAAAGTTTTTTTGATTGAATAATTTTATATTTGCCTGACACTAGATTAAATTTAAATGAACATGGAATTTTGACATAATAACATAAAATAAGTTCTAATTGTTAAGTTTCTAAATTATAGACTATTTACGTGCCTCTTCCAGGTATTATTACTATATTTTTTTTCATTTGTCTTATTGGTAATTCTTTTTAATGTTATGGAAATATTTGTACGCCGATACTTACGGCTAAACATGAATGGACTCAAACGATGTATCTAATATCTTGCATGCTCTTGTATGTATACAATGTTTAGACAAATAAATAAATCTTATCTTATCTTATCTTATAACCTCATTACTTGAAATACTTGAAAAAAATTACTTGCAAGCAAGAAACACGTGCACGTGTACGAAATCCTGTTAGATTTATTTTACCGAAACGACGTGTCACTTCAACAGAAACAATGAGAAAACGTTAAGAACAGAGTTTGCAAACTCAGCGCTAATAAATATTTCAAATGGAATTTCTTCAGGTATTAAGGAAAGGAAGGAAGGACAAAACAATTTGTACTTACTAGCTTTATGTGGGAGGCAATTTCATTTGGGCAATTATGGCATTGCTTATGATAATTTTATTGCCTCGTCTACGTAGAGCTATCAAAGCAGTTTTGTGTGGTACTTAAATTATTATTCCGTTTGTACTTAAATTAAAGGGAAATATAAGACTGACATCTTAAAGGTCAGCCTTTATAGGTCGAGGAAGAAAATATATTGTAATAATCTTTCAAGTTTTATTTAGGTTACAAACATCTAGTTAAGTATACCTAATCGAATCCCTTTTGACTACAATTTCCAGTAAATTGAAACTTCACTAAGGTTTAAAATATCAAACTGTCACTAACAAATATACCTTGTAATTTTATGACGTGCAAGTAAAATTAAACCTTAGAGAGGTGAAGCAATTAGGTCGACTATACTTCTCTACCTATTATAAAACGAAATCTTCCCGCCGCGTTTATCTGTATGAACGCCATAAACTCAAAAACTACCGAACGGATTTTCATACGGTTTTCACAGTCTCACACTCAGTGATTCATGAGTAGAGATCGGACATTCGGATGCATATTCACCTAAAGTTGAGATGTTGGCTAACATGGAATTCGCTTTTGTATCGAAAAAGTCTTAATTTAGGTAAGTAATTTGTTTATTTTTTGTTTTAACTAATACAAACCACCCCTCCTCCAGTACATACACATATTTGTATCGGGATAAACATTTTTTTTTTTGGGTGGGAAATCATCACATAACTTCTCCCGCTCTGGGTGGAGCGGGAGGGCGTGTCAGACTTTTACTGACTAAAACCCACCCGTGTTCCCTCAGTTGCCTGTGTGCCAGGGGCCGCGGTATCTCTTTCGAACAACCCGCACCCCTGGCAGTTAAACATTAATTTTAAATTAATCTTTCTTTCATAGCTAAAAAATATTTTTAATATACATCCGAATATCCGATCTCTGTTCATGAGGAAGACTTAGATTGTTTCATTATGGTTTTGCTGAAATATGACGATTATTGTTAAGGGTGTCGAAAAAATTCATGCTGACTTTGAGCTTTACTGGCTTACAAACTGGACTTTAAATCCCGGTAGTGCGTTCTTATGGGATATCTTCCGAAAACAACGCGGGCGAAGCCGCGTACAAAAGCTAGTCGAGATAAATAATTAAGTTTCATCATCAAAGTTTCTAGGACTTAGATAGATCCATTGAAAGTCACACACATCTTTTCATTAAATAAAAATGAAAAATAGATGCTTTGACGGATAGGTTCAATTGGCAAAGTTTCAATCTCAACTTGCCGCTTTTTCTTATAGGGGAATAGTGCCTGAAGCGATTTGCTACTACCGCTTACAGATAAAACAAACATGTTGGGTACTCGAATAAGATTGTTACGTGGTAAAATGATACGAAGGCCGCTATCGATGTCGCTTCCAGTTATTTTAAAGCGATGAAGCAGCTTTCTCCTGTTATGCCTTTTAATCTAAACCACTTTTTATCTTAGATACACATACTTTATTAGAAAACTGCAGGAGCTCGTGACTAAATAATAACAGCCACAAACGAGTCGATCGAAAGTGCAGCTACGCTTGTCGTGGTCAGAACTTCCATTACATGCCGAGACTCCTCAATGCCTCGGAAACCACATTAAGCCGTTGATCTCGGTTGTCAAGCATAGATCTTTGACAGTCGTTATGGGTAGTCAGCAGCCCGAAAGTCTGACAACCAGTTTTACCAAGGGTCATTGTGTTACCTAGTACCACCATTTCCAATTCCAATTCAGATCGAATGCTGAGAGTAGTGATGTGCCGGATCATAAAAAATGTAGATCCGCAGATACGGATCCGGATATGGATAATCGGGGTCAAGATCTGCTGATACGGATACGGATACAGATCTTAACTTTCTTACTCAATCGGTTTCGGTGCGCGTGACCTTGCAACGATAGTTGACACCAATTGATACTTTGCGTGACAGAACATGTTTCGACTTGTGTTGCGCGGGTCTTTCTTTTGTTTTGTCTATAGTTTAGTATGACACTGGGCAGCATAAATAACGTTTGTTTATAGTACGAGTAAAAAAAAATTTCTAGAAAGAAGTTTAGTGCAATTTAGAATTATTAATAAGGTAAAAGATCCGTAAAAAAATCGTCAAAAATGTAACGGATAGGGATACGGATACGGACCTTTTTTATCCCGCAGATATCCGCGGATACGGATACGGATATCCGGAATATCAATAGTTGAGAGTAAGCTTAGATTGAGAGTAAGCATAGATTGAGATTATGCAGTCGCTTCATGTTAAATACTGGTATTCAGCTGCATTCGGTTAGACTGAAAAAAAAGTTAAACCGATCTGTTCGAAAGAACTCTTAGACCGACCCCAATATAGCTTGGAAAATGCTAGGCAGATGATGAAGACTTTGTAAGAAAAATACTACTTATGTAACGACGTATGTAGGATTATTCGGTAGTAATTCAGTTGCAAGATGTAATTAGGTAATCATATAAATTAATTCCATTGACAATGACGGAATATTCCAGCTGTTAATATGTATAATTAGTAATTAATCTCTGATAGTCATCATATGTCTATTGTTTATTATCTTGATATGAGTACCTATGTACAATAAATATCGTTATCAATCACAATTAAACAAAGTGCAGGAAATGTAACAGATTTCTGTAGGCTTAGCACGAGCACCGATTTGTCGACGGAAGAATAGACATGACTATTAACTAAATGATGTACAATATAGAAGAAGATGCTATGTTTTTCTATCAATTATCACAGTTATGCGTTTTAAACGAAACATGATTTTGTGGATAATCGTTTATACTTTGTGCCCGTCGAGTAGAGAGTTTGTTGTCAGTGTGATTTTGACAGTTTGGGAAGAAATATTCTTCTGAAATAGTCTACATTTTTAAGGACCTAGATAAAGATCGTTAGAAACGAAAATGACAGATTGTAGAAGGATACCTACGGTGCGATATCAAAAATAGAGAAACGAAATGTCACTTTGTATTGAAAAAGCACTATCTATTCTTCGTAGAGATAGAAAACGTCATGCTAAGCCTGCAGTGGTTGTCGTTGGTATAGTGGTCGTAATCGCTACTGCTGAGCACGAGATCGTGGGTTCGATTCCCAGGTAGGGCTTGTGTTATTAGGTTTTTCGTCTGGAATTTCTTAGTAGCAGCCCGGGGTTTGGATTTGCGCCCGGTTGATGGTAAAAGGCTCACCCCCTATTACATGGGACTTAGATATAACTGGCAAAATGTGTATGTTTTTGGTTACTACATAGGTACTCCTCTGCCCACTTAATCAATAATGCACTCTGCAAATTCTGAAATCGGCATTTGTTATTTTGTTTTGATTGATTACGTAATTTGCCAGTTTCGCAACGTCTATTTATTGTCTTTGGTCACTAGCCCTGACATCAACAAGTAATGGACAAAATTGTAAACTTTTTATACGTGAATACGGGGCTTTTGGCTTTTGTATTGGGTGCATTTTATGTTTAATTTTTTATTTTATTTTTATAATGTGCGTTTTGTTTGTGCAGAATAAACAATTTTTCTTTCTTTCTTTCTTTCTTTCACTTCGGCGAATATAGGCATGATGTTATCTTATGTTTACGAAAGCAACTAAACCTGACCTTATGTTCTGAAAATCTCAAAGTTCAACATAAGTAGGAATACTAAATTTCTACACACGAATAACAAAAAATCGGAAAAAGCCGTTTGCATGTTTAATGAAAGACTGGAAAGAGGCAAGTGGTCCCATACATTTGTAATAATAAAATACAGTTGTCCCCGATACCGGGCCCCTAACTAATTTTGAGACAAAGGGATCCCTGATAACTTTCCATACTTTATTTCCTTTTTGTTGATGAGAACTTCCCGACCGGTCGAGTTGGCCTGTGCTTTATCGTCGTAAGTAAATAAAATTTAGTGCACATGGGCCCCGATTCATATTTTATCGATTCTGTGATTTTATTTGTCTATATAATACGAGCTTGGGTGATATCGTCAGCGACATTTACCTAACCTACTAACATAGAATATTTTAGATGGAGCGACTGCCTATCTGAACTCCACAACCCAGTTACTGGGACACACGATACCGCAAAAGTCTGACAACTTGTCTTGTCGTCAGACTTTCGGGCTTCTGTGGTCATTCACATAATATCTTTGACAGACAATATGGGTAGTCCCATATTGTCTGTCAAAGATATGTGAATGACGTCCGGGATCAACGGTTTAACATGCTTTCCGAGATACGTAGGAGTCTCAGTATGTAATGGATGGTCCCACCTGCTCAAAAAAAATGTTTTATATTGATTGACATAGGTCAATCAATATAAAACATTTTAACATGATAATAGTATCATGTCCTACTTACTGTGTTATTATTTACATAATATCGAAAATATTACAAATATATTATGTAACTAAATGTTGAAGGTATCGACATGCCTCTCCTTGTGTTGAAATAATAACGATGTTTGGCAATGTTGCGTCTACCAATTCCTTACCGAAACTATATGGTTCCATCCCCCCAGTGGGTTCCCGCATTGTCGTTGCGGGGCGGCTCAGTAGCCGTGGTCCGCTCCCACGGTGAAGCGAAGAGGAACCCCAAGGTGGGGCCGCTCGTCAGGGCTTTTGTCTCCAAGCCGACGACGTAGCGGCCAAAATGTAGGTTGCGGTGAGGTGCACCGCAACTGAGGCGGGCCGCGATGTCGAATGGGAGGCATCGCGGCTGAGGATTACAGGCTGCGGAAGAGGAGGAGTGCCGGTACTTCTGAGTAGCGCTCTTCCCTTCCGTGGCCTGGACGGGGCCGCCACCGTTTGATGGCGGACGCGGTGGGGCCGCAGGGGAAGAGGAGTGTCGGTATAGCGTTGGCCGCTCTCCCTATCCCCTGCGGCCGAAAAGTGGTAGGCGGCGGGGCCACTGCGCTGACCCGTCGCAGGGGGACCAAGGGCGCCAGACACGGGTTCGTCTGGGGCCCTTTTATGACTTGGTTCCTGGGGTGGTCACGGCGTGCCACGTGTCCTGGTGCGCCGATCTGGTGGGGTCCGCAAGGGCCGATGCCTGCCAGGGGTGCGGGTTGTTCGAAAGAGATACCGCGGCCCCTGGCACACAGGCAACTGAGGGAACACGGGTGGGTTTTAGTCAGTAAAAGTCTGACACGCCCTCCTGCTCCACCCAGAGCAGGAGAAGTTATTTGATGATTTCCCACCCTAAAAAAAAAAAAAAAACTATATGGTTCCATTTAATTACACTATATTTTGAGTTTTAATTTAACACCTATATTCCTTTTTTATTATATAGTAGTTTTTGTAGCGACGTAATAGCGCGGGCGATACGATGCGATGCGATGCAACTCGATGGGTCTGGGGCCGATTTTTTACGTGGACGAAATCGTTTAGTTGTTCATTTTTTTAACTTTCAGAAAAGAGGAGGTTCTCAATTTCTTGGAAAGTAATTTTTTGTATGTTATGTTCAATAAGTAAAAAGAAAAGTCCTGACTGACTCATCAACGCCCAGCCCAAACCCTTGGACCTAGAAAGCTGAAATTTTGTACAGAGGTTCCCTTTATAATGTAGACAAGGAATAAGGAAGGATTTTTCGAAATTCATCCCCTTAGGGAATTAAATAGGGGATGAAAGTTCCGCGCGGGCGAAGCCGCTGGTAAAATCTAGTGTTCAATAATTTCAACGATCATTCTTTGAACAACGGTTTAAAAAAAATAACTACAAAGTGCTAAATAACTCTAGTTTCGGAACTCAGTCGCGAAATAGGAACAGATTTCGAAAGATTGTTAATTTTTTTAAAGAAGTTTTTACATTTAAGTGCCTTCAGGTAGTTCAGTGTTTTCTACTGGTTCATAGATTCGATGCCTTCGTGAAAAACGGTTTTAAGATTTCATGCGTGTACAAGTACACGGTAAAAGAATTTGGCTGGGACAGACTGGATGCGGAAGGCGGAGGATAAGGTGTTGTGGCGCAGCCTGGGAGAGGGATATGTCCAGCAGTGGACTACGGTAGGCTGAATTGATTGATTGACAGTACAAGTTATATGGACCGTTTTTGAAAAAAATATTGCTATTTTATATATTTTTTTCAAATTGAAAAATAATTATATCTTTCCAGCAATGTATTCCAGTAGGCTTAGCACGAGCATCGATTTGTCGACGGCAGAATAGACATGACTATTAACTAAATGATGTAGGTACAATAGGAGAAAACAGCTAGGTTTTTCTTTTAATTATCACAGTTATGCGTTCCAAACGAATCGTGATTTGGTAGATAATCGTATATACTTTGTGGCCGTCGAGTAAAGTTTGTTGTCAGTGTGATTTTGACAGTTTGGGAAGAATTATTCTTCTGAAATAGTCTTCATTTACAAGAACCTAGACAAAGATCGTAAGAAACGAAAGACAGAATGACAGATTGTAGAAGGATATCTACGGTGCGATGACTAAAATGAAGAAAAAGCACTGTCTATTCTTCATAGAAATAGAAAGCGTCATGATAAGCCTGCTGCCGTATCTTGTTTACCTTACACAGCGCACGGTACGTCTACATCCACACAGCACATTGAGAGTAGCCGTTCAAACAGCAGTTGCTAAATAGGCGATGCCCAATTTATAGGAACCAATTTCGCTGAGTTGACTTTTACAAATTACTGGGAAAGACAAACAGCTGATACACAGGGTGTTCTTCTTTCCTCGGTCAGTGAGAAAATAAATTATTTAAGTTGTATGAGTGTTGTAGAAAAAGGGGAAACTGGGCCGAAACGTCAACCCACGTCAAACAATATAAACGGTGAGCTAAGAAGTTTAATAACATTAATAAATGCGCCGAGAATATACAAATATTGGTAAATTTTTCAACTGTCAGTTGTCTTTTAACAAAGGATAATTTTGACAATTTAAATACTGTCATGTCGTCAACATTATGCCTCACTCGCAAGTGGCCCTTTATGATAGCAATAACGGTGCTTAATTAATTCGAATACGTGACAGATTTAGAGTTGGTCGTACTGAGCGAATTTCATCGTACTTTCAACGATATTTAACGACTTTTAGCCATCTTTAAAGTCCTTGAGTCAAGAAGGTTTATGACAACTAGATATTCTTGAATAAAATACTGGGTGGAGTCGGGGCATTTTTCTAGAAAATATACATTCGGAGGTAAATTCTAACTTTGTGATGCCACTTTTTAGTAAATATTAATTTGCCAAGTTAGATAAATTAAGTATACGATAGATAGGTAGGAGGTACCTATCTCCAAACATAAACCTACTAATATTATAAATGTGAAAGTTTGTATGTAAAAACGGCCGAACGGGTTTAGATGAAAGGCAGACCGATAGTTTATAATCTAGATTAACACAGAGAATACTTTTTATACCGATAGTCCGTTCCCGTGGGATGATTGCCGACCTCCAAGCGGGCGATGCCGCCAGCAAGAGCTAGTTAATACTAAATAATCAGAACAACACAGAAGTGCGATCAGTAAACAAAGTAAGGCAACAAAACACCGAAACATTTCATCAATATTAAAATAAGCCTTTATTTAAACCAAAGTACTTAGAATGTTAATCACGGAATATAAATACGCGCAAATTTGCTTGGTAATAATACAAATGGTGTGCAAATACGAACATTTACCTATTACTCAACGATGATTTCGCTGGATGGCTGCCAAGTCGTGTCTATTCTGACATTTAAGTTTTGGCTGAACAGCTCCGTATTACAATATCTCAAATGCAGTCCAGATTAGATTGCTTTCGCTTGTCTAAAACGGATGCTAGCCAGTCGTGGAAGTAGTACACAGGGCGACAGGGAGACAGGGACAATGACGCGCAAACCGTTTCCGTGGATTCAGTAGGTACATGACTCTGAAGCCCCTTAGGTTGAAATTTTTCATCGGTTATTTAAAAATAAATCTGTTTGAAGAGCGTTCTAGTGCTTGGCTAAAAAAAATTTACTTTTGTTTGTATTTAATGAAATAATCACGAAAAACTACTATAAATGCGTTGTTGCCAGCCCGCGTGGAATGAACGCTCTTAAATGATGACTGCATAGGTATTGCGTTTTTCTATAAAACAGCTGACGTTTTTTTTATAACCACCCACAAAATTTCTGCTCTTCATCTAGAACCATGGGCTAAATTCATGGTCACAGTTTCGCGTCGATTTCCTTGACACCCTGTATTAAACTTGACTTAGGTACAGTCACCAAAAGAAATGAGAAACCAGGGTCATCGGACATAGTAGAAGTTTAGTAAGAAATGAGAGTTGGATAATTTGTTAAATGAACAGTTGGTTTTTTTTTCTATGAATTTAATTTTTATTTTAAATATTTGTTAATAATCTGTACTAAAAATTACTTCCATAGAGTCTGCCAAACTGAATAGCAGTTTGTCGGCAGTTGTTCTCGTCTAACAGTAGATTACAAATTTAATTTAATTCGAAAACATCCATTGATTTCTTACAAAACTTTAACTATATACAACGGACCCTGGTTACTTATCTCATTTGGTGACTGTACACTACGCCAACTAAAATGAATACACATTGCCAAATGTAGTAGAAGAGTGTGTTCTAATTTCGAAGTTAGTCTTTTTGAATTTCTTTTAATTACTTGATGAGACAATCTCACTTCTTGTTCACTTAAAAGTGTTATATGCAAAAATATCCTCCTATGCTAAAACTTAACAAAGTCTTTCTAAGATAGCTTGGTATGAATTTTATTTAAGAAATAAACTATATGGACGTAAAATCTTTACCTCAAAGTCCCACATTTAGACAAAGTTGCAAGCATCTCTCAAAAAGGTTACATAGTTAGTGTTATACGAGTAGTATTTTGGCAATAAAACTCACCACAGGACTTCTATCTCACGAGAAAACTTACCCTATTCACACAAAAGCGCTAATTTACCTCGACCTCACGGAAGAATAAGCACGTATTACACAGAAAAGTAATCACGACGTGACCATAAGTCTTTACAATTTTTCTTCACACATCGTGCAATAAATAGCGTGTAATGCACCGAAAATCAATAACTATTCCCACCACCGTATGTTGTATAATGTATCAATATGTCGTTGCCGGTCTTTCACGGAACCAATTTCTTCACACTCCCAAGTGTAAGTGGCGCCGCACTTTATTCGGATTCTTCCACGGTAACAGCTGTTCATCTTTGTAACAACGAGGAGGCTACTATGATCATAAAACTCATTCCAGGCTCACTTAAAATTTCCCCTATTTATCTTAACTTTGTTTAGCTGC
Organism: Antitype chi; assembly: GCA_947359405.1. Classification (NCBI taxonomy): domain Eukaryota; kingdom Metazoa; phylum Arthropoda; class Insecta; order Lepidoptera; family Noctuidae; genus Antitype; species Antitype chi. The sequence continues at coordinate 12,202,810 of OX375816.1, forward strand.
TTCGAGTTTGGGAATAACAGACCCGTGGTACCACGGTCTGAATAAAGAATTCGTATTTTAAATTCTCCGGAGAAGTGTTGAGAACTGCACAACTAGAGTTTATCATTACAATAGACTGCACTGCAACAAGACTTCAGTTGTGTTGTAGTTTTACTTAGTAAACAAGCGTTGAGTTTAGCTATTTACTATGTTACATAGCAATTTTATTGTATTTCTTATTTATTACTAGCTGACCCAACAGACGTTGTCCTGTCTTAACTATGAATATTGAGTTAGCATTATAAAAAAAAATTGGGGTGGAGCACCCTTAACATTTAGGGGTATGAAAAATAGATGTTGGCCGATTCTCAGACCTACCCGATAAGCACACGAAATTTTATCAAAATCGGTCAAGCCGTTTCGGAGGAGTATGGCAACGAAAACTGTGACACGAGAATTTTATATATTAGATTATATGTTTTTTAACAGACTTCACAAAAAGGAAAAGAAAATCTTCTTTGGTTTGAAAGCGTATAGGCAGCACCTACTTAGTGATCTCAAATAAATTTGGTCAAGTTCTGATTAGTGTTTTTTTTCTGTCATTGTTATTTACTTAGCAAGTGAAGGTTTACGATTTTGTATGGGGTAAGTAACATAGCCAAAAAGTAAAAAAAAAAAAATTATCAAAACTTCCAAAAAAAAAACACTACAAAGTGAAAAATAACTTTAATTTCAGAAGTCGGTGGCAAATAAACGAAAATACAAAACACTGACTTCGCAAATTAAAGTTATTTTTCACTTATTAGTGTTTTTTTATTCCGTTGTTTTTTTTTTTACTTTTCTCTACTAAAACCGCCTTGGCAATTGTTTAAAAAAATCATAGGTACCTTATAAAATATGCTTACATGCGTTTATTTTACGCGCATTCGACATAGGTACCTGCGTCAAAATTAATATTATGTTGGACGTGAATCAGCATAAAAAATGAGGAAAGGGCAGACCCCATTGATTCGGACAGTTTGAGTGAGCGCTACATGAAAAAATAAACAAATGGATATACTGCCCGAGGCTGAACTTTAGGCGGAAAAGGATACCTTTATAATATTCTCCGATAAAGTAGGTAGTCTCCCACGAAAAAATGCGTAGTTAAATAAATGCTAGGTTCATATTTGTGTGCTCAATAGGTAAATAAATGCCAGATTCGTATTTGTGTGCTAAATTCAAACTCAAAGCATTTATTTCAACTAAACCATTTACAGGCACTTTTGAATTGTCAAAAAGTCGATCAGTTGGAAAGTTGAAGTTAGTTAGTTGCCCATTCCAAAACGTAGATCTCTATGGAGAAGAACGGGCAGGAAACTCCACGGACACTCTTTTAAATCAAGTTCGATATTACAAAATCTTGGAAACACTACATTGATAACCACAGTGTATACTATGGTTTATCAATGTAGTAGTAATACTGTGGTACTTAGCAGCTACTGACCTGTTTATAATAGTTTAATCAGATAGTTCCCGAGAACTCAATCTATTTGATTGACTGCCGCATACTCAAACGTCCAACGTTTAAGCGGCTAGTTACTAAGGGCTTAGTAACCAACCAACTTGTAGCCTAAGTGCCTACCTTGACATGATATACATCAACGAATCAACAACTTTACAGAAGAAACCTACTAATATTATACATATATATGTGAAAGTTTGGAGGTATGTTTGTATGTTTAGATGTTTGTTACTCCATAATCAGCCTATTATGTTCCCACTGCTGGGATACAGGCCTCCTCACAGTGAGAGGGAAAGGTGCCATAATCCACCACGCGGGTCCAGTGCCACATGTCCTTGGAATTTTGCTTCTAAGTCATGCCGGTTTCCTCACGCGTTTTCCTTCAACGTTTTGAGAGCAGTTGTGATAAAATAATACAAAGTAAAGCGTCTATCTTGGTCGAACCTGCGACCAACAACTCGTCAGTCGCGACCGTTACCACTACGCCGCCATTGCTCTCAATCACGCCAAAACAGCAGAACTGATTTGCATGAAACTTGGCACACAAATAGTTTATAACCTGGATTAACACATAAGATACTTTTTATCCCGGTAGTACGTTCCCGAGGGAGAATTTTCGACCAAAACGCGGGCGAAGCCGCTGCCATAAACTAGTTTCAAAATAAATAGAAATACGGAAGTGAGAAAATTCACGCTGTCTGATTAGACTAATCCCATGCTATTTTCAGCGATGTACGAAAACATTAAAATGATGAAACAGTTTAAAATTTGCTTAATAAAATGCTGGTTTCCAACTGCACTCGGTTTAAGCAGCTCACGGCACGTGCATGACTGAGCCCGTGGAAGTACGAAGTGAATTCTGTCGTAAGGATAATTTTCAACTATAGAATAAATATTAATTTCAACTTGCTGTGCGCTTTAGCTGTCGCTGTTGAAATTAAATTCTCGAGAGTAAAAGGTATTTATTTGTATTTTATAGAACTCAGCTATCTCTCTGCCAAATGAAAAGAATATACGTTTTAAAACAAAAGTTCAATATTTTTATCCAAAAAACCCGGAAATCTTTAGAGGTTTCCGGGTTTTTTACAGAAGTCGCTTATGAAATTTTCGAAATTGATATTGAAAATGTGCTGATTATATATTCCTGGTTTCTTATTTTTTTTATTTTTCATATCCATACATTCGTTTATTTGCATTCCACAAGGTACAGGTAGGTACTTAAATACTACTGTGTGATTTTATATCAATCAATAAAATAAATACCACTAGCTTTACTGTGTTTTAAGAACATTATCATCGTCTGCCTAGCCTTATCCCAGCTATGATTCGGTCGGCTTCCAGTCTAACCGGGTGCAGCTGAATACCAGTATTTTACATAGAGCTATTGCCTATCTTACCTCCACAACCCAGTTATTGGGTAATACGATACCGTGGTTCCGTGTGGTGCCAGACGTAAAGAATAGCACCATCCCATCTCTTCCCGTGGGTGTCGTAGGAGGCGACTGAGAGACTTACTAGAGAATGGGCAGCAGCGTTCTCTATGCATTTTACCACCATACTGCTATCGTCAATCCGCCTGCCAAGTTTGGCGATTATGGCAAACCCTCCCAAATTGGGGGAGGCCTATGTCCAGCAGTGGACGTCTTTTGGCTGAAATGATGTGATGATGATGATGACGATACCCCTTGATAAGACTCGTTGTCAGACTTTCAGCCTTTTTTTTAAAGAACAAAACGGTGTTAAATGTATAACTGTAATTTACTTACGTGTAACAGTACTCATTCTCTTCAACGTTTCTCGGTGGGTGTGGTAATAACTTTATATCCTACAATGTGCCGAGTTGGATGACTGTAACTGTCTCGAGCTCTCCTCAAACTTTTGAGATGCAATTTAGTCTTCCCCGTACACGCAAAACTTGCCTTTTGTGTACTAACAAACAAGTTTCAGGTAAATATGGGGAAATTACAAGCGTGGTTATCTCGATATGGAACGCTTTCTTGATGCGTTGGATGGGATTAAAAATTTTGTGACGTCAAAGGATACTTTCACGCCGTCTAGCTGGTAGGTATATTTTGTGCTTAGTATTTCATGCTAAATAGGAAAGTTTGATAAGTTGGCCTAGTCTTCCTCACCAAAACTACAGCAATGCTATTCACTGAAAACTACCAGTACCTATGTGTTTGTTTTTAAATCCGCTGTTAAAACAAAGTCTTGACTGCGAAATTTACCTACAAAATTTGCGAGATCGTTATTAGAAGCACAATCTTGCTATTTTACACGCTTTATATTAGCTTCACTTGTATGTTTGAGTGTAACCGACTCCTTAGAGCGCGATTTTGACCCACTTTAAACGGTCAGATTTCATTGAAACTTTGTAAACTTATCGAAGACCGATGGCAATTCAATAATTTAAAAAAAAATTGAGAAAAATTTAAAAAAAGGAAAAAAATAATAATAATAATATTTTTAAATGTTTTTATATTAATATTTATAAATGTAATATAAATGTGTTTTAAATGGAATAAAGGAGATAATAATAAAAAATCACGCTTTTGTAGTTAGCAAAACCAAAAAATAGAAAATAAATAATAGTTTAAAAAACTAAAAAACACGCTTTAAAAACCAAAAAAAAAGTGTAGGGTGCTTGATATTAATTGATTATAAAAATACCTCAAAATGCACCCCACGCTTTTTAATTGAATTAAATTATTTTCTCCTTTTTTAGTTTGGTTTTTAAAGCGTGTTTTTTAGTTTTTTAAACTATTATTTTTTCCAAATATTCTTTTAATATAAGATTAAATGATAAATGATTTTATTTCTGTAAGTAGGTTTGTACAAACACTTTTATACGTCAAACATATTTTTTTAAACTACATGACGTCGGCGTTTAATATCTGACTACTCTGAGAAGAAAATTAGCTTCTGCCAGTGGGTTCGCCTGCGTGGAGTTCGGAAACTATCCCCCGGGACCGTACTACCAGGACATAACTTATCCTATGTGTTTCCAAATTCGTTCAAATCCGTTCAGCCGTTTTCCGTGATTGAGTAACAAACATCTGAACATTTAAATATTAGAACTTCCACATTTATAATATTAGCAGGATTAGTGGGATACTGAAAGAATGAAAAATATTTACTGCTGACAATCATAAAATTTACGTTCACCGGAATAGGAAACTCCATTATTAAATAAACATCAACTTAATCATCACAGATTCTCCCAAAGATAACGCACCTAACAACCACAAATTATGAACAATCTGTAGCGCGCCGTGTATAATTTTTGGGCACCACACCAATCAGCCATTTTTATTAATGACTTGGCCCGCCGAGTGAATTACCGTTTAATTGAAAAGCCGGGGAACAATGGATGGAAGGGCGAATTTTTGACAACAAAAACCAAGGACCGGCTTCATCTACCACCTACCTATATAAACTAATATTCTAAAGAGAAAAGATTTGATTTTTGCAGGTACGTGTGTTTGTTTGTTACACTTTCACGCTAAAACGGCTGGATCGGATTTAGGTCATATTTGGCATATGAGTAGACCATGAACTGGATTAAGACATACCTAAACACCCACAAACAATCAGCCTAGATTGTTACCACTGTTGAGACGCAGGCCTCCTCTTTGTGTCAGGGACCAGGCCATAATCCACCACGCGGGCCCAGTGCGGGTTGGTAGGTACCACATATCTTAGAATTGTTGGTTCTAGGACAGGCCGTTTTCCTCACGATGTTTTCCTTCACCGTTATAAGAGCAGTAGTAGTGATGAAATTAAATACAAAAAGTAAAGTGCCTGCCCGGGTTCGAACTCCACCTAGAACTCGTAAGTCGGGGCCGTTACCTCTGGGTCACCATTGCTTTTCATGGGTTTAGGACTTAGGATACCTACTTTTTATTCTGATATTCTCACGGGATCGAGAATTATGTGAGTGAAACCGCGAAGCACAGCTAGTAGTACTTATTATTAATCTAGATACAAAAACAGAAAACAATCGATTCAGCTCCGTATAAATACTCTCGAAATTAGCTTATATACCAAATTATGGAACCCTTGATGAAGAAACATCAACTTCCAAGAACATAAGTACACGCAGGATCGTATTCATCTTGAATATTTTGTGATATAAAGTGTTATTATCTCATCAGCCAGGATTAGAACCCATTACATGAGACGTTTTAACATTTTCAATCTAGAGTTCATTCAGACACTTATATCTGGAGTATAGGTGTCTCTATGAAATTTAGGTGTGAAGTACAGTCACCAAAAGAGAATGTGCACGCCACGATTGCAGCCCGCCTGTCTGAAGACCCGAAGTGACCCGAAGTCCCCTCTTTGAGGAGTGGTTTGAGAGGCGCTACTGCATCCTCACCTTCCGCCTGACGCAGGTCCTCACCGGACACGGTTGTTTCGGGAGGTTCCTGTTTTGGATAAGGCGGGAGGAAACGCCCGGGTGTTTCCATCGCGTAAATCGCCCTGAGGACACGGTGGAGTACACGGTGGAGGTCTGCCCGGCTTGGGCGGAGCACCACCGTATCCTCATGTAGGCGATCGGCGGCGGCGATCTTTCACTTCCGGCCCTCGTCCAAGCCATGGTACGGAGCGAGAGTGCATGGGTAGCCGTCACCTCCTTCTGCGAAGCAGTAATGCACGTGAAGGAAAGGCAGAATATGCGCCCTCACGGCCCTAGTCGGCGCAGCAGACGCCCTGCACGTTGGGAATCCCAGGCTGATTCCCGGCCACCGTAGGCGCGGGCTTGCGGATGGCGAATAATGAGTAGCTCGCTGTCCGGTAAGGACCAAGCCTGGGTCGACGGCGCGCTGTGTTCCACTCGTGCCTCAAAGAGATGTCAGTACCAACTGGTGGGGTCCACAAGGGCCGATGCTTGCCAGGGGTGTGCGTTGTTCGAAAGAGCTACTATGGCCCCTGACACACAAGCAACTCAGGGAACACGGATGGGTTTTAGTCAGTAAAAGTCTGACACGCCCTCCCGCCCGCTCCACCCAGAGCGAGAGAAGTTATTTGATGAATTCCCACCTTCAAAAAAAAAACCAATAAAGATAAGTAACCAAGATCATCAGATGTAGTTGAAGAAACTGATCGATGTATTGGAGTGAAATTTAACTTGATGAATAACCTGATTGTTTACTATTATTTAAATTAAATATAATTTTCCAAAAATTCATCAGTTTCTTACTAAACATCAATTATATCGGACGACCCTGGTTACTTATCTCTTTTAGTGACTGTACCTACCGTAAAGAAAATACACTTATTTTCTTTACTAGCCTATCACATAAATAGGTGCTGATACTTCAAAACACTCACGAACATCGATTAACGTTTATGCACCATTATGTTGGCACACTGGCTCTTAGTACGTACAACTTGGTATACTGGCCAGACACTGACAATGTACCTACCTACACCTTTATATACCTACCAATGTGACGATTTCAATGTGCTGCCCGCGACTTCATCCAGATTTCTTGTGCTCCCAACCCAGCCCGTCGCATCGCATCGTCACTTCATTTCGCTTATAGCGTTCTTTCTGACTTTATTTCTTTTTGTTCGGCTCGTTAGGGTGCTAGCGTGATGTGAAATAGCCTATACCTAGCCATCATCTCAAGAATTGGGTTATCAAACGCGAAAAGATTTTTTTCAAATTAATCGAACTGGTAATTCCAGAGTTTAGCGCGTTCAAAAAAAAAAAACTTTTCAGCTTTATTTTAGATAATATATGAAATACAGTATGACATAGAATAGGTGCGCCAAATTAAAACGTAATGCACCGTGTTATAAAGAAAATTTAGACATAATTATACCATGTCATTAAGGAAAGGGATGCACAGTATACGTGCGTGTGTGCAAGCAATTTGGCAAAGTCGCGCGTCGTTGCGCGCCCTTTTTTTCGTAGGAACGCAGCGATAAAAGTTAAGTAAATGACCGCTACCTCAACGCGTTGTCAACTTGCTTCATGTTGTGAGTTCTACGATGAATGGATTGCATAGCAGGGGCGCGTTAAAACACTATCTAAGACTATGAGTACGGTGGGCTGCATCAATTGTGTACCCCAGTTGTATTAAAATTTTAATACAACTGGGGTACCCAATTGATGCAGCCCACTGTACATCATTTCTTTTCAAGAATCTGGATTTGCAAAATTACAATTTACAATGATTAGGTACTTATGTAACAGTTACTGAACCTCCTATTTCGATTTGGCACATGTTTTAAGTTCATCCTGTATAGATGTCGTCGGTCTTGTCCTAATATAAGCGATCATCGCGTTCATTTTGTTCTACGAACACGAACGCATCGTACCGATGAAATAATCGCGACGGTCGCGTACAAGCGCGAAGATCGCTTTTATGCTAAGACACTGCCTAACATCCAGTTTCTGAGAGGCTAACAAGAATTACAGCAGCATTGCAGCATTTCGGAACAACTTAATTCGTCAGAACATGGTAATCAATACTCATTCCTTTTTTGTAAGTAAATAGACCTTTTCCCAGGAGAAACATAATTCCAGGATATTAAACCTTATTACAAAACACGACCAAGTTCAACACAAAAGGTACTGACACAATACATTGAAGGTTCAATTTACGTATACATACAAAAAGCCCCATCAAAGTAGTTAGTAAACTAAACAGTGAATAGACGCTGAAGTGTTGCCGACACAATTCATTATGCATAGGAGCCATAATAACATTAGCTGAAAGTTATAGATGGGTTGAAAGTTATAACTACAAAGCGATACTTGGGTATCGATTATAAAATCGATATGGGATGGAGTCATCAGCCGTGTGAGAGGAAATATATAACGTCTTTTTAGAGTCCCGTCCGTACCCCAAGGATGTCATGTAAATGACTGAAAAAAACTGCATACAAACTTGTAAATACAAACAATCTAGTGCTTGGCTGATTTTTTTTTTTACTTTTGTTTGTATTTAATTAAATAATCACGAAAAACCGCTATAAATGCGCCGTTGCCGGCCCGCGTGAGATGAACGCTTCGTAATTGGAAAGTCAAGTCAATAAATAATAGTTTAAAAAACTAAAATACACGCTTTAAAAACCAAACTAAAAAAGGAGAAAATAATTTAATTCAATTAAAAAGCGTGGGGTGCTTTTTGAGGTATTTTTATAATCAATTAATGTCAAGCACCCCACGCTTTTTAATTGAATTAAATTATTTTCTCCTTTTTTAGTTTGGTTTTTAAAGCGTGTTTTTTAGTTTTTTAAACTATTATTTATTTTCTATTTTTTAGTTCTGCTAACTACAAAACGTGTTTTTTTTTTCTCAATTTTTTTTTTAATTATTAAATTGTCATCGGTCCTCGACAAGTTTACAAAGTTTCAATGAAATCTGACCGTTTAAAGTGGGTCAAAATCGCGCTCACAGATTCCGTTACTTAAATACATACATACAACCCGAGCTAATATAAAGCGTGTAAAAACACATTGGAGCAGTGGTGGCCCAGTGGTATCCGCCTCGACTTCAATTGGTTGTATCGTGAATTCAAACCCAGGCGGGCACTTTACTTTGTGTATTTAATTTCACCACCACTACTCTTAAACGGTGAAGCAAAACATTGTGAGAAAATCGGCATGTCCTAGAACCAAAAATTCGAAGACATGTGACATCCACCCACCCGCACTGGGCCCGCGTAGTGTATTATGGCCCCCTCTAACAGCGAGGAGGTCTGTATCCCAGCTATGAGAACATTACTGGCTGTTTGTGATTGTGACCTACAGGGTGCGAACGAGACCCTATTACTAAGGCTCCACTGTCTGTCCGTTCGTCCGTCACAGGACTGTATATTTAGAAACGTAATAAGTAGACAATTAAAATTCTCACCCGGTCTACGAGTAGGTACTATTATGGCCAATATAACAACAAAAAATAAAATAAAATAAAGTTAAAAATGGATGGGGGTCTCCGTATAAGAAATATTTAAAAAAAATTGTGTTAAATATTGTACGGTGCAGTGGTACGTACCCCTTCATGTGTGAATCCGACTCACACTTGGCGGCTTTGACATTACAAACGTGACAAGGCAAGGCCATTTTCGTAGGCATTGAAAAGGATCTTACCGTTGACCAACTAACAACACAATAGTCTTCTTGGTAACCAGGTTTTTGTGACCATATCTTTAGAGAACCCTATAACACTCATTAAGAGTTTGTTTGGCCACGCGCCTGTTAAGATTAATCGCAATATACAACATTTATTTTCGGCCTGCTATTTACAGGAAAATCATGCTGAAAAGCATACATACCTACGTCATACAACTGTCTGTTTGTAACTGTTTGTTTGTAGAAATGTATGCATAAAAACGTTAATTAACACTTGGATCATTAACGGACTCAGTTGAAATCTAGCAAAATCCTCGCGAGGGAAGTGACACACCGCTCACTGACCTGCAGATGTTTTATATTACAGAAACAAATTAAAAACTACCGACTTCCAGAAAAACACTACAAAGTGAAAAATAACTGCAATTTCGGAAGGCGGTGACAATTTTTTAAAATTCAAATCCAAAGTCACCAACTTCCGAAATTAAAGTATTTTTTTACTTTGTAGTGTTTTTCCGGAAATCAGTTGTTTTTTTTTTTAATATGATTGAAGTGTCAAACTGTTTGTACAAATCTACTAATAACAGAAAATAAAATCATTTACCATTAATGTTCAATTACGTAAAAGTAATGAAGCGAAATAAGTACAATGGCTAAGGTGATTACTGAAAATTGAAAAGGCGTATGTTTAAATCCCAGTCCGTTGAACCACAAGGGTGTATTCCTTTTCTAGGAAAAACGGACTAATTGGCATTTTTACGAAATAATAAATACTTTTTTTTAATAAACCCACGCCAAGCAAGGTGTCGTGTTTTCAAACATACACAGCTGTTATTGTAGAGATATAAAAACCGATATTATCAATAGAATGCAATCGGTTTACTTTATTATTCTTACCGATGAAAATTTGCTTTCTATTATCGTTCTAATCAAATAACCCCGAGATGTTTTGAAGAAAATCCTACTATCCTACTACTACGGATGTTTAGATGGATGGATGTTTGTTACTCAATCACGCAACAACGGCTGAACGAATTTGCATAAAATTTGCCAGACAGATAGTTTATAACCTGAATTAACAAATAGGATACTTTTTATCCCAGTAGTACGTTCCCGTAGGATAATTTTCCTCCTCCACGCGAGTGAAGCCGCTGGCACAAACTAGTATTCAATAACCTCCAACGTTTTTATGATATTACGGCCGACAAAAAAGATTCTTTCAGGTCAGCAATCAAATGTATGGCTATAAATGTTTGCCGTTTCAACATACAAACAGCGTAAATTTATTTAATATTAATAAAGCTGGCTGTCTGTCGTTTAATAAAGATGTGTCTGTCTAATGTGCATAATTATCTACATATAGGCCTAAAACATTTCTGTAATGAAATAGGCTACGAAAGACGATGACCCGATTTTGATGGCGATCAAATAACTTCTCCCGCTCTGGCAGAGCGAGAGCCCGTATCAGACTTTTACTGACTAAAATCCACCCGTGTTCTTTCAGTTGCTAGAGCGCCAGGGGCCACGATATCTCTTTCGAACAACCCGTAGGCATCGGCCCTTGGGGATTGGGATCCCCAAGGGCCTGGGGGGACTGGTGGGCCAGTTAGTGCTGACATCTCCTTGAAGCGCGCGTGGAACACAACGCGGCGTCGACCCGGGATTGGTCATTACCGGACGGCGAGCTACCCATTACTCGCCGTCCTCAAGCCCGCGCCTTCGGTGGCCGGGAATCGGCCTGGGATTCCCGACACCCACGGCGTCTCCTGCGGCGACTAGGGCCGTGAGGGCGCATATATTGCCTCTCCTTCGCGTGCGCTGCCTCCCTCTTTGCGAGCATTACTGCTTCGCAGAAGGAGGTGACGGCTACCCATACACTCTCGCTCTGTACCATGGCCTGGACCAGGGCCGGACGCGAGGGATTGCTGCCGCCGAAATAGCGCCAAGACATGTGACATCTACCAACCCGCACTGGGCCCGCGTAGTAGATTACGGCACTTTTCCTATCACAGAGAGGAGGCCTATGACCCAGCAATACGAAAATTATATTTATTTATTTATTTAAGGAAAAACAATCAGTAGCACAATAAGAGAGATAGGTACATAAATTATCTTAAATATTACATTTTAACAATTATGCTACCCACTACGTTCTCCACAGATTGGAATTTAAAGTTTTTAAAACTAGCTAGTAACACAGATACAATACCTATACAACAGTCATTGTCATATAACTCATATCTGGATTTTTAAATTTATAATATAAAATACAAGAAAAAGTAAAAGTTAATTTGTGTACGTACATTATTAAATATTATAAGCTAAGATTATGCTAAACATCGATTTAAATAAGAATTTATCTGTAAAATAAAGTATTATTTGTAGCGCATAGACATTTTGGGAAATATGAACGAGTAATAATGCAATATCTGGTGCGTCTCCTTTGTTGGTCCCTAAATAACACAATACATAGTTTAAATATCATCGGATGCGAGGTACTCGTATAGGTAAACAGGACGTTCTCCCGAAATTGGGGACTTAAGGCAACCCTATTTACGAGCGTCCCATTAGGAAGTGACCTAAATCCGTTGCTGTCAACATTTCTCATGTTTCACCATCCACTTTCATATATGTAAATTAACTTAGCGTGATATAATATTGACTTACTCGTCAGTGGAGACTTTTTATGTATAGGTTAATTGATCGACGTTTAATTAAGACTTGATTTTGTGTAAAATTCCTGGAAATGTATAACTGACCCTGTAATTGAGTTATCACCCTAAAGTCGAAGGTCACTTGCACGTCAAAAAACGACCAGCACCCCAATTGCGCAACACACTTTCTCCCCACACACCGTAGGATTTTGAAAGATATATGTTTGAAAAATTCGCCTGCTCGATAACGCAATAGGGTATAATTTTACTCTATATTAGAAAAAAACTAAAAAATATTATTGAGTTAGCTTAGGCAAAAAGCAGTCGGAAAATGTTAGTTCATTTTTTGTTTTTTTTTTGTGAGTGTGGGAAATCATCAAATAACTTCTCCCGCTCTGGGTGGTGCAGACTTTTACTGACTAAAACCCACCCGCGTTGTTGCCTGTGTGCCAGGGGCGACGGTATCTCTTTCGAACAACCCGCACCCCTGGCAGGCATCGGCCCTTGCGGACCCCACCAGTTCGGCGCACCAGGACACATGGCACGCCGTGACCACCCCAGGAACCACGGCTACTGAGCACCCCCGCAACGACAATGCGGGAACCCACTGGGGGGGAAATGTTAGTTCATGAAATAACAAATTAAATTTTAAAATTCAATTCAAAGATTTCAGTTTTTTAAATCTGTTTTTGAACACCATGAAATAGTAGCCACCATATTATTACGTCATACCACTGTATACACTAAAAAACTAAACCACTTTATACTTTTATTATTTTCATAACCAAAGTAATTTTGTTATTGAAATAATATCTTACATTCAGGGACAGCAAACCAACGATAAGTAGAATAATAACTCATTTTTTAAATTAAAAACAATTATCATACAAAATATCACCGCATTTGTGTACACAGCAAACTGACGTCATACCCCCAGGACCAATATGGCGTCCACTGCATCCAGCGTTTTCGTCAAATTACGCACAACATATGAAAATGTATAATTTAAATCCATTTATATGTGGTTTATTAAATTTTTTGAATCTAATTGAGATACTTTTCAAAAATAGGTGTAATAAATTACCCTATGATGAAAGAAATGTCGAATTATCGCAGTTAAAGGCTTTAAAATTGTTAGTGTGATATCTCCGTGACAGGTAACCTTAAGTTTCAATATACTGGAAATTGTTGTCGAAAGTGGTAAACCACTTCCGAGGTCGACTATTATACCTATTTAAGTTTGTAATTGATAAAGGTATGTGATATTGGTCATATTATTATTTGTTTGTGTTTTATGCAGTGGAAATTGTATCAATTCTGGTTCTGCCAAACCAATAATATAGAATCATGTTTACTGGGTTTTTTAAATAGCAGGATTGCCTGAATATAGTCAATGTAAATTCATTTTATATAGCTGTGAAAAGAGCTACTACATGGTTGGAAATTTTGATTGAGTTACAAAGACTTCTTCCGCAACTTGGAATTTTCTAGGTTTCTTTTAAACAAAGATGACTGAGTGAACAAGCGCGGCTCGAGGCGGGCGGAATTACTTTTTATTTTGACATTTGTTCATTCCACACTGTTCGCGACGATAGGTCGTGGTGGAGCAAAATGAAAGCTTTTGTAGACTGTATAAGTAACATGTGTATTATGAGATTAACATGAGATGAAATTACAACGGTTAAAATGCAAACAAGATATTAAGATACGCTAAGAAGCGCAAGCGCAGCCGTGCGAGGAGGCGTGCAACAGCTGACTGGTGTGGCGCGGGGTGGCGCCTGGTGTGGCGAGCCGCGGTCCCCGCTTTCACTGCCTCTGGCGCGCGGCGATGTTGAGATAGTGTACTCAACACACACTATTTTTTCTAGCTTAGGAGAAGTCAGGAAAAATTGTGTGATACTAAACTAATATGGCATACTTCATAGTCGAATTTTGGTAACTCACGTCTTTTTATTTTTGAGAGCAGTGATGGCCCAGTGGTAACGGCCCCAACTTAGAAGTAGGTCGTAAGTTCGAACTCAAACAGGCACTTTCCTTTATGCAAGATAATTCTTCACCATTGCTCTCAAAACGGTGAAGGAAAATATTGTGACGAAACCGGCATGTTCTAGAACCAAAAAATCGAAGACATGTGACATCTACCAACCCACACTGGGCCCGCGTGGTATATGACGGCCCACTCCCTCTCATAGAGAGGAGGCCTGTGTCCCAGCAGTGGGAACAGTATACGCCGATACTGATGCTGACGTCTTTTTACACGCTTTATATTAGCTTCACTTGTATGTCAGTATGTAACTCTCCGTGGGTAATTTGTTATTATTAGCTTCACTTGTATGTTTGTTTGTTTGTTTGTATGTAACCGACTCCTTAGAGCGCGATTTTGACCCACCCTAAACAGTCAGATTTCATTGAAACTTTGTAAACTTATCGAGGACCGATGACAATTCAATAATTTAATAATATAAAAAAACACGTTTTTGTAGTTAGCAGAACTAAAAAACTGAAAATAAATAATAGTTTAAAAAACTAAAAACACGCTTTAAAAACCAAACTAAAAAGAAGAAAATAATTTAATTCAATTAAAAAGCGTGGGGTGCTTGACATTAATTGATAATAAAAATACTTCAAAAAGCACCCCACGCTTTTTAATTGAATTAAATTATTTTCTTCTTTTTAGTTTGGTTTTTAAAGCGTGTTTTTAGTTTTTTAAACTATTATTTTTCCTATGGAGGTAGCAGAAACTACAGAACGCCACCTACTACGATCACACTCCTTTTGCTCCGTGCACATTCATTAATCTGCAAAATAATTGTATAACACACTAACAGTAGGAATGGTTTTCATTTTGACAGTTCAACAACATTCATTGCGTTAGAAACCTTTCGAACATATGAAGCAATAGATTTGCAATTTGCTTTAAAATCTTTAGGGATGTGTAGGAAAGTGTTTTACACAAATTGGGTGCTGCTTCATACCGCAATAAATTGTAAAGTCTTCGAAGCCAGAGCTCGCTCTCAGTTATCAGGAAATTCTCAATTGCGACCGGTGGAGAACTGTTGCCGAATTGCTCGATATACCAATAAACTCACCCACTGAACCTTGTTGACTAATTACCTTGTAGTACAGATGGTGATTCGCAATATTTGGAATAGCTTACAAATTATTATTAGCCTTTGCCTGCGGCTTTTCCCGCATGGAGGTTTGAAACAACCCCACAGGAACTTACTACCGGGATAAAAAATAACCTATGTGTTAATCCAGGTTATAAACTATATGTGTGCTAAATTATGACTAAATCCGTTCAGACGTTTTTGCGTTATTAAGTAACAAAGATCCAAACATCTAAATTTCCAAACAACTAAACATACAAAGTTTCACATTTATAATATTAGTAGAAGTAGAAATAGGATTATCTGATTCTGGTCATACACGATGTTTTTCGATTACTGCTTCAAAAACATGAAAATCATGAATGATTAGTCTTTTTTTTTGCTGGGAAATCATCAAATAACTTAATAGTATAATAACTGTAATAATTAATAGAAACACATAGCTATTTTCTCCTTTTGTACATTATTTACTTAAAAATCAGGTCTATTCTTCCGTCGACAAATCGGTGCTCGTGCTAAGCCTGCAGGCAGCAAAAAGTAAATGTTAACGGGGCGACATCCTCGGGGTCTCTAGTTAAGATGGGCGTGCCTCAAGGTTCAATTCTTGGCCCTTTTTTATTTCTAGTTTATATTAATGACCTATCCGATGGCTAACTCCTCAGATATTATTCCGAAGGAGTAATAACTTTGTATTTATCTGTAGGGGCTTGTAATTAGCAATTTAGTTTTATATTATTGTTTTTTAGAATGTAATTAGTCTGTAAGCCTTCCTAAAAAAAAAAAAACAAAAAAAAAAAAAATTCGCTGATGACACTCTTATTCTTAGAGTAGGTAGAAAAGATACGTATGTCTTACAGTCAACGATAGCCTAGCTGTTCTTTCGAAATGGTTTGCTTCTAATAATCTTTTACTTAATTCGAACAAAACTCAATGTCTTTTTTTTTGGGTGGGAAATCATCAAATAACTTCTCCCGCTCTGGGTGGAGCAGGAGGGCGTGTCAGACAATTACTGACTAAAACCCACAAGTGTTCCCTCAGTTGCCTGTGTGCCAGGGGTCGCGGTATCTCTTTCGAACAACCCGCACCCCTGGCAGATGATTAGAGTCTAGCCTAATTGGTTCGCTCAGTTTTTTACTACTCTTAGTTGTGAAACGAATAAAATGATATTTTGCTAGGATAAGCACGCTTTCTGTCGAATAAAGCTGTTGTAATGTTTTTTTTTTAAATGTTGTACACGGCTTAAGTCTGAAACAAAAATATCTTTTTGTTTAAGGCTTTTATGTAGAGATTGATAAGTGATCGACTTAGAAGTCTCATTCTAGAAACCGTCTGTCAGTCATCTTTTGGAGCTATACCTCAATAGGCTCAGCAGGCTTTAAATTTTTGGAGCCCTAGAGAATCCTAGAGCTCCAAAAGATTTAAAGATTACTACTCAAATAGAACACGTAAACAACTGCCGCACCTTATTTTGTAACAAAAGAAGCAGCACCTACTTATGTAAGTAAAACGAAATCGTCATACAAAATTAAATACAATCTTAGTAGATGAACGGTATGGTATTATCATCCAAATTAACCATTCCAATACCAGGAAATACACTTAATGAAGACAGCATTAGCAGCTGCTGATTGATCCTATATAATTCAGATCTTGGATAGCAATTACCAATGGTTAGATTCCAATTTAACAATCTGCTTGCGCCTAGCACTCACGCACTGTCACTGGCTCGATATCATAGCTATGTTTACCAGTGTTAAATATAATAAAATAAATAAATAGATAGACTTGCACATATATAATATTAATAGAATAAGTAAATGAATAGAAATACCCAAGAGGATATAAAATAATTAACAAGGAAAACTAGTTAAGCGCTGTTCCTCTCTCTACTTATTTAAAAATTTGCTGTGCCCGACAAGGTCCATAACTGTATCTATTGTTTTTAGGGTTCTGTACCCAAAGGATAAAACCGGACCCTATTACTAAGACTCCGCTGTCCGTCTGTTCGTCGTTCACCAGGCTGTATCTTATGAACCGTGATAGTTAGATAGTTGACATTTTCACAGATGATGTATTTCTGATGCCGCTTTAACAACAAATACTAAAAAACAGAATAAAATTAATATTTAAGGGGACTCCCATACAGCAAACGTAATTTTTTTGCTCGTTTTTGCTCGATATTGATAACGGCAACAGGTAGACGCTTGAAATATTCACATAATATTTAGTTACATATTCACTTTAAAAATAAATAATTAAATTAAAATAAAACAAATATTTAAGGAGGCTCCCAAACAACAGACATGATTTTTTGCCGTTTTTATAGATAATGGTACGGAACCCTTCGTGCGCTAGTCCGACTCGCACTTTTCCGGTTTTTTGTTTAGGTACCTGCTTTAAGTGTACATTATGGATTTAAATAAACGATTTAAGATTTCTCATAATCAGCCTATCGTGTTCCCACTGCTGGGAAACAGGTCTCTTGTTTCCGATACCCCGAGTTCGTAAATCACCTATGGTTTCTGAGGAACTTTACAATTTAAATGAAAATATGAAGTCACCCGCAAAACGTAGCTTTCTCTTCAGGTGATAATATTTCGTTAGGTGTAGTACTGAGCGCTGTCAGTGGCCACTTATTTTGGTATTATAGGTGGTTCGTGGTTTGGTAGTAATTAAGTATGATAGCCAACGTACCGGCACCCCTAAAATTGCTGAATGCCTGAAAACTAAAATCTTCTTGCTACTACATTTTTCCGTCACTTTTAAGTTACTTAGTAAGACTTGCTAAGAATTTGTATAAAAGAGCGTAAAAAAACTGACAAGATTTCGCACAGGTGCAACGTTAAACACCAAGATGTGGCAATTAGGAACATTACGTAATTCTCGGATACGTCATTTATGAATCCAAGACTGCTTGTAAACTATGGCTTAAGTTGTTAAGTATTTTGATTCCTTTTGTTAACACATACCGAGTTGAAGATCATAGAAGAATTGCACTTGATCCGTAAATTTCACCCCAACAAAAAAGGTTCAACTCAGTTTCACTAACATGATCAAAACAAACCTTATTAATTGCATATTTCGCACATTTACATTTTTTTAGGCTTATAACCAAAAAATATATTTTACACGGCATCACAACGTCACTAATATGACAGAATTAACTGTGTGGTCACCAACATGTGCGAATAAATAAATAAAAAATGCAAAAACGTTGTGTTACAAATCAAACAAAGAGCCACGATCCATCAGAGGCTATTAACGTCACCGTTATTTCATAAAGTGTTTACCGCAATGTAAATAAACAAGGAGCTTAAAGCGACGCTGGCTAGTGGTAAAAAAGAAGTTAAAGTTTCCACATTATTCCTGTGAGGCGGCAAGAAGTGTGGAAGTTTACGGAGGATGTTTAAATTGTCGCTCGGCTACACGAAACTGTTGGCAGACTGTAGCGCCATCTGTGGCCCGCAACCAGAGTAATGCCCCATTGAAAGGTTCACTGATTTGTTTTGGAAAAGCTAGCCACCCGTGGCACGACACTAAGCTAAGTAAGATAGTGCCACACTAGCTTACGTAACTTGGCTTGCAACGTACTAAGTGCCAGTTTGACGTCAAAGGTCTTGAGGTATCAGGAACAGAAGTGTTGCATATAACCCACTGTAGGTAAATACTATTGAACTATTTCCGCAGTGCGATCGACGTGGACTAGGTACTATGTGGTCACGTCCAATAATGTACAAGCTTGAAACTGTTGCTTGCCATCAAACAGGAAATCCCTTTAGCTTCGATCAGAGACGGTGTTCTTGGCAAAATTATACAGAGTAGCAGCGACATCGACACTGCTTGTTACCATGGATTCAGTAATAAATTAGGATTCTAAAAATTTCAACGTTGGGCCCGTCGAAATTTTAGCCAGTTATTAAAAACAAAAAAAACTCTGCCAAACATTTTGACCGCGTAGGTATTGCACTTTTCTGAGAAACAGCAGATTTCTTTTTGATAATAATAGAATCATAAGAATATGAATTAGAATCTTTACTTGTAAACATAGGTAGTTACACGGTGTGTGAGATGTTACAATATTAGTTAAGTTTCTCTGTTTTGCGAAGCGTACAAATATTATCAGATTTGAAAAAATAATGATTAAGTTTACACAACTGACAATCAAAATCATATTGCAAATAAGTATAAAAACAATTATACAGAGGTCAATATAAAAATATCACTAAAATTAGATGTCAAGTAACAACAGTAAAAAACAGAAATGTCAATCATTAAAAATTATATTCATATTTCATCCTTCAAAAACTCAGATATACCTATTATAAGATTTATTTACAAGAAAGTTCTTAAAATGTTTTTTTTTTTTTTATATAGGTTATTTTAATATATGAATTGATTTCGGTATATGGTCGTAAATAGTTGGTGCCATACAAAAAACATAATATGTAAAATAGAATCTTGTGCGGAATTCATGGTTTCCGTTTGCGCGTCGATATCCGTACCACCCTGAATTACGAATATTATTTTATGCGGAATATGACAAGTTTACCTGTTGTCAACATGTTAGTGTTATCATTTAATTGCGCACACACAACAAACAAGAATAAAACAATAGAGGAAAAGAATACGTAGTTACCAAGATACTGGTTACATTATTTACTGACAAACTTTCGGTAAACCTGTAACATGATAAGTTGGTGAAGAGACGTAAATATAGAAGCTTGTTTATATAATTATGTTAGTGTGTAGGTAGGTATGTTTTGAAGTGTCCAATCAAAAATAGATTTTTAGCCGAATACGAAAAAGAAGCTTAGGCTTTAGTGTTGGGCACGCCACGATAGCGGCGGTAAGTCCCCTCTTTGAGGAGTAGCTTGAGAGGCGGCACGGCATTCTCACCTTCCACCTGACGCTGGTCCTCACCGGACACGGTTGTTTCGGAAGGTTCCTGTTTCTGTTGCAGAAACGCCTGGGTGTTTCCACTGCGAAGATCGCCCTGAGGACACGTTGGAGCATAATGGTGGAGGTTTGCCTGGCTTGGGCGGAGCACCGCCCTGTCCTCGTGGAGGCGATCGGCGGCGGCGATCTCTCGCGTCCGGCCCTGGTTCAAGCCATGGTACGGAGCGAGAGTGCATGGGTAGCCGTCACCTCCTTCTGCGTAGCAGTAATGCATGCGAAGAGGGAGGCGGCGCACGTGAGGGAGAGGCAGTATATGCGCCCTCACGGCCGTAGTCGCCGCAGGAGACGCCCTGGGCGTCGGGAATCCCAGGCTGATTCCCAGCCACCGTAGGCGCGGGCTTGCGGACGGCGAATAATGGGTAGCTTGCTGTTCGGTAGTGACCAAGCTCGGGTCGACGGCGCGTTGTGTTCCACGCGCGCCTCAAAGAGATGTCAGCACCAACTGGTGGGGTCCGCAAGGGCCGATGCCTGCCAGGGGTGCAGGTGGTTCGAAAGAAATACCGTGGCCCCTGGCACACAGGCAACTGAGGGAACAGGGGTGGGTTTTAGTCAGTAAAAGTCTGACACGCCCTCCACCCAGAGCGGGAGAAGTTATTTGATGATTTCCCACCCAAAAAAAAAAGCTTTAGTGTATATATTGGGCCGAAAATGAAATCGTAAACGAAAATTATTTAGACATTAAATAACATATTAATATTTCCATTGTATGCGCGCATATGTAAGCGCGTGAAGAAAAAATACAACAAAACTTCGCTTTACAACTTCAAAACAAAATCGCGTCCGTTTATGTCAGCGGACTCGATTTACCCTGAAGTTGGCCGAATATCACCTGGTATTGCCGAGCTTTACGAAATAGGCCGAATGACGCGCGCCAATCCCTGAACTTCTGTTTTTCGGCTTGTCGAAGCTTCGGCTGGTTTATAGCTGAAAATGAAAATATGGCTGAATCATGTTTTTTTGATCGAAAATTACCGAAAACTAAAACGAAGTTTCGGTTGGTCACTACCTAATGTTTTGTTACTTAATGATGTAAATGTTTGTCAGCAACCATTTGTGGTTAGACAACAATGTATTCCTACCAAGACAAACCCTCCTACAGGTGTGGTGGTTATATCATTATCACGCTTAGTTGGATCATTGTAGCCCACATTGTATGCATTGTATTCGAGTGGTCTACAATACTGTCTAAAGATCTTGATAGACGTGTAAATACAAGGATTATGAACGCACAAATGAATAGACAGGTTTAAAACAAATTCTCAGCTAATAAAAGCCTCGGAGAACTGTTTCCTAAAACATTTACCTCCAAAACCGAACCGTTAGAACCGAATTGGAACGTAATAAAAATAAAACCGAAAATGTTTTCAATGTAAAAGTAACTTATTGGAAATACTCAATGGCCACAGTTGCAGCGGTTCGGAGTCAAGTTACGGACGGAGTCTAAAATTTAAACAAAGTTTGTTCCGGTCTCTGGACATGGTTGGCCACTCGAAGGCCAAGGCTACATTAGAGCGCGACGCGACCTGCCATATACATTGCACTGTATCATTATCAACATCTGCCTAGATGTTGATCATAGATGCTCGCTTGATCCATCATAGACCTCATCAATTGCTTTCCATCAGGCTTGATTGAGGTCAAGAGCTGGCCCATTTAGAAAATAATAATAATAAAAAAAGACTTTTCCCAACTACGATGGGGTCGGCTTCCAATCTAACCGGATCCAGCTGAATACCAGTATTTTACATGGAGCGACTGCCTATCTGACCTCCACAACGCAGTTACTGGGTAATACGATACCCCTTGGTAAAACTAGTTGTCAGACTTGCGGCAATGTATATCGCAATATAAAAAAAAACTTTTTAATTCAGGCTTTAAAATCCATAGAATGTCAGTTCCTATGTAAAAAGGTTTTTTTTTTTTTTAACTTATTTACTAAAACAATATACAGAGTTGTTTTAATTGATTGGCGAGATCTTACAGACGTGACGGCAGGTCTGTATAAGTGACTGAAACAAATAAATTAATATTCACGTGTATGGCTATGAGTAAATGTAACATACGGTAAATATGACTAGAAATCTTTTTTTTTTTAATGCAATCGGAATAACATTACAGTCAACACAGGGAATTGACTACATCAGCTCATCGGCGAAATGAAAGTGTAGCCACACCATGGTCATCGCCCTCTCTGTCGGCTTATTAGTTGACTTGCACGAATTTACTTGACCAACGTTTTGAAATGTATGCAATGAAGTAAGATAGTTCCATCCATGAAGACGCGCCCCACTCTTTGACACTTACTCTTACTGAGAGCGGTCAAAAACAACGGAAATGGGCAGAGAGGATAGCACTATCTTTATTATTAGTTCAATTTTCTATATTATCTATCAATATTTTCTTTACTGTATTGCATAAAAATCAAAAGTTTCTGGAGTTGTCGATTCGCCAAAAAATAAATTAACTGCGTACAAATCGACTTCAGTAAATAATATAGTATGTAAAAGTGTAGATTCGCCCGACTAAGCCGAATAAAATTAATTAACTGCGTACAAATCGACTTCAGTAAATAATATAGTATGTAAAAGTGTCGATTCGCCGGACTAAGCCGAATAAAATTAATCAACTGCGTACAAATCGACTTCAGTAAATAATATAGTATGTAAAAGTGTCGATTCGCCCGACTAAGCCGAATAAAATTAATTAACTGCGTACAAATCGACTTCAGTAAATAATATAGTATGTAAAAGTGTCGATTCGCCCGACTAAGCCGAATAAAATTCGTGCGAATCGACTAATAAGCCTCACTATCGCGTCGCGAATCTCTACCCAATGTAGCCTCAGCCTAACTTTAAGCTGCCGTTGCACCAGCTTGCAAATTACACCAACAAATTGATCGGCGAACTCTTCTAACGGTGAAATAATCTGCGAGGTTTTATTCAGTGCGATGGCAACATCGTTTTTATATTCTCGCAGTTTCTGATTGATTGGCAGGTTTAATAAACTGTTGTGTACAGGCTGTTGTTTTGTCAACTATTCACGGTTTATTTTAGCTGGGTTAACAACTTTCCGTACAGCACACTAGTGTACACATGGTTTAGATTTGAGGGAAAAACACCTTTGCGTCATCTGTTCAGTTGATTACTTTTGTATGGAAAGTCGATATCTTTTTTTGGGAATCTTGTATAGGTTCCTTGGGGAAAGTTGTTCAATATCGTGAGTAGAATCAGCCCTTAAATAGGTACAGATGATTGTATCAACAGCCTGTATTCCTATACAGGTTGTTGATATAATCCCTACTAATACGCATTATAAATGCGAAAGTAACTCTGTCTGTCTGTTGCGCTTTCATGCCTAAACCGCTGAACTGATCGTCATGAAATGTGGCAGAGATATAGGCTGGGATACGGAGAAGGACATAGGCTACTTTTTACGCTTTATCTGACATCCACGCGAGCGGAGCTGCCTGCAAAAGCTAGTCACCTATAAGAAAAAAATTGTGTAGGTTACTTTTTTTTTAGATTAGAAAAAAAATCTTAGCTACTCACACAGTTAATCAGCTATTGCAGCAGTATTACAAACTGCACGAGCAAGTTGATCGACCAGCATCTAACTGTTCATTTATATGTGAGTTTTATTTCGTGCTTCACTAAATACCGTTTCAAATTCTCATTGTCTGTGTTAATTGATTGGCAGTTCTAATTAACGCCCGCGAATCCAAATGCGTGGATTTCGAATAGAATTCTGATAGGATGTTCTGATGGAAGTTTAATTCCCGTTGGAACTTAAGAGTTACAATGTGAATTGTGAGTCCAGAAACAAACAACCTCATTACTGTAACTTGTAATTTATCAAACAAAAAAACTTGAGAGGTGTCAAGGGACACCCGGATGGAACGAAGTTCCTTTCGATTAATTAGTGAAGGAATTGTAATAAAATTTTATAAATATATATATATATATATAAAATATAATAATAATATATTATATATATATATATATATATATATATATATATATCTATTTCAGACAGAGAAACACGCGCACGCCGAAAGGCTTACAACTATAGCAAAAAGTGTCGTTACAGCTTTTGGTCTTAATTTTTTCCGTCTAGCCCCCTTTCGCAACGCGCGATAAGGAACTTCGTTCCAAAATTTTCTTCGTATTCTATTCTTATTACCAGTTCGATTTTTAAACGACCTATGGAGAGGAGCCGGCAAGAAACTACACGGTTAGTGTCTCTTTTAAAAACAATTAGCTTTTACATTTACAATCTAATAGGTCCTCCTGTTCCAGAAGATGGCCGGCGCCGCCGTGGTCGGCCCAGAAAGCGGTGGCAAGATTACGCGTGCCGTTCGAGGTGGCGTGGGAAAAGAGTTCCTGGAACTTGGGAACGCCTTTGCCCAGCCGTGGGACACAATAGATTAAAAAAAACTGTTTCTCCCATGAGGTCAGTGTACGCCTGTCAACAGTACCAGTTTCTCAGTTGCTCTAGAAACAGCTTATCCAGACCACTTTCCTACATAGCTACTACTTTTCCATCTAATATAGTTTCATCATGAATTCTTACCAGTCAATTGCACGGGCTTGCAAATTTCCAATTGGTTAAAAAATTGATAGCCGAACCACAGTTTACTTAGGTACCAACGTATCAAATTTTAGTAAGTACCTAACAACGGATATACTTTATCTTTATTTTATCCAGTGCTTTGATAAACACTCTATTTTTGGTAAGTTGGCGCTTTTATTATACTAGTCTTATCATCATAACAGCGTCTATAATACTAAATACATAACATCACACCTTGATTCGCCGAAGGGTTGTGGCAGAGATGTACTTATAGTACACCCACATTTCGGCAGTTATGTTTAAGTCCCATGTGATAGGGGGCGAACCTATTGCCATCAACCAGACACAAATCCAGACTCCGGGCTGCTACTGAGAAGTTCTAGATAGAAAAACCCAATAACACTTTGCCCAACCTGGGAATCGAACCTAGGACCCCATGCTCAGCAGTTGCGCTTGCGACCACTACACCAGTGACTAATAATTACTAACAAAATTATTTAGGGCCAAAGAAATGGAATCATACAATATACCTTTGCACCAAGATGTTCAATCCTCATTTGTCGTTAGATTCGCCAAGAGACCGAAAACTCTAAGGCTGAGGCTACATTAGACCGCGACGCGACCTGCGACACATGAGCGATTAAAACAAATAAATGAATGCTCACGTATATGGCTACACCGTACATCAATTATTACTAGCGATTTTTGATTTCTTTAAGTGATAGGAACAACATTACTGTAATCACGGCATCGGCTACATCTACATATCAGCGATCATCGCCGAATATACGCCGGATTTTCGCTAATAATGTAGCCATACCATGATTATCGCGTTTCGCTCTTCCAGTCGCATCGCAAATCGCTGTAGCCTCAGCCTTAAACTTATTACATTTTAACCAATATCGATTGTCAATTATACTTACATTAAATCGAAATTGATTTCATAGAGTACGGATTACAAATTATTCCCAGGGCAATGATTTGCAATTAATTTTCTCCATTTAGAAAAGCTCTGAAGCGACTCGCCATTTTGTATTGACAATGACATCATGTACTTTATCAAATCGTTCATTCAAAAAGCGGGGACTCGCCTCATTATCTGACCTGCGGAATTGTAACGTAACACATATATAAGTAATTCCCATGCCTTTTATTTTGACAGTTCAACAATAATCATTGCGTTATTTATATAGATACGTTGTTGAGCAGACGAATTTTTTAAACTTAATTATGTAGCAATAGATTAGCAAAGGTTTATGCTTCATACCGCAATAAGTTGCAAAGTCTTCGAAACTAAAACTCGCTCGCCGTTCGGGACTTATTAGAAACTTTGATAACTAATTACCTAATAGTAGTGATGGTGATTCGCAATATTTGGAATAACCTACAAAAGGAGAAACTGTTTCCAAAAACTGTGTCAAAAGTTATCAGATCCAATATAGAGCCAAGTCTTACATCTTGGTCAAAATGTATGGCTCGGCCGTTCTTATTGCACACACAACGCGAATAACTTTTACAGCATTAAATAATTTAGTGACGGGAAACATTTTTAAATGTAACCAACAATATTTGCATGCTATGATATAAGCTAAACATGTATGCTCTATAATGTATCTTAAAACAACTTTACATACCATGTTTTATGCAAATAAATATTATTTCTATTTCTATTTCTACACCAAACGTCGCCGCTGCGGCACCGCACCGCCCATGTGGATTTCACCTTCAACTCAGTTCAAAGTCGAACTCAAGTTTGTACAAGGTATTGTTGAAATGTAGTAAATTGTGTCTTGACGCGCAGCGTCATTATTGCATCAGTTCATTGACAAGGGATCCTGTCGACTCCAATAGTATATCGAGCAATCCCTCCATGTCAACAAGAATGTATTATTAAGTATCTTGGAAAATCTATAACATCAAAGTCTTTCACCACTTTATTATATTCCCACATACGGTCATACCTGCATACGACTCGTTTTAAAAAGTGCTTCCACACTTATTGCAATTTTACTTGTCAAGCGAAAGATGTCTCCTGCAGAAATCCTTTAAGAGGAATATTATACTCATTGAATTTATTTTATTCTTTGTGCATTTTCTCTTATTCATGTATGCATTAAATATATCAGAGACTACTTTATCAATTTCGATTCTATTGATTTTGTTTTTACATGTGTGAATGCTTTCGGTTTGTTTAAAGGTAGACAGGCAATAGCTTTGCAAAATGATTTTTCGTGCAATGTATTGTTTTTATTACATTAACATTTATCTTAAAGTGGTAGTAACAAGTAGCAACACAGATTCTGGTGGTATGATCTGCTGCAATTTTAACTGAAAACGTTCGAAAGTTCCAGCGTTTGAGTCCCTAATGTTTGTAGTTGCTACTTATGTGACTGTGACTTGCCCAACCTGGCAGCAGGCACGCTCGGCGATGTTATCAGCAATGTAACACTAACTTTATAGTATTTGTTTTTATCCAAATAATCACTCAACTTTAATAATCAGTACTTTCGTCTTTTTCTTATTGATTTTATTCTTAAAACACACGTACTGTCACACCACTTAACTAACTAATCGTTCCCGGTCACAAACAAAGCACAAAACTTATCAAAATGTCCACAACACCATAAAAATAACAACAACATATAAAAAAACAGCCGTGGGGTCAGGGGAGCTAAGAATCTCCGGGTGAGATCAATTAACCGTCAAACGACCACAGCAAACTATATAATGGATACCGATACGCTTCAATCACCTACAATGTCCGGATGCAGGTGAAAGACGAACGAATAATTGAGCTTGAAAATGCTCTAAAAGATATAACTAACGACATTGTAGGCCTTTCAGAAGTTAGAAGAATGGTCACCCACTCTTCTAACTTCTAACTTCACGTAAAACTAGTGGACAACACGGAGTGGGGTTCATGGTGGCAAAGAAGTGGAAAGATAACATTATCGAATTCGTGAGCTATTCTGAACGTATTGCGGTGCTCAAATTCCAACTTACATAGAGCAAAACGTTAACTCTTGTACAAGTTTATGCACCGACATCTGCACATACCGATGAAGACGTAGAGGTTTTCTATGAATATACTCGCGGTCACTTTGGTTTAGGAGACGGCAACGTACGAGATGTTCGTCTAATGCAGTTTGTATTTGGACGGAGCTTGCACTTAACCAACAGCTTATTTTTAAAGAAACCGCAACAGCGATGGACGTGGGTTGCACCTAATGGTTCATATGAAACGAAAATGACTACGTCTTGTCGTCAGACAAATACATAATCAAGGATGTTAGTGTAATCAATAACATTAAATATAGCTCCGATAACAGATCATTCCGCGCAAAAATACGATTTGATTTTTAAATCCACCGAGCCAAATTGTTCACAAAACAAACTAAGCGGCTTTAAAAAGAGACGCTTATTACTTAGAACATTAACCCCCTTATTTATAAACGCTGCTTTAAGTTAAAATGATTAGCGACTGATTAATCATACATTTTTGACGTTTAAGCATCTCTTAACTTTAATCATCGTTTATGAATACACCCCTTTATATAAAAGTTGACGAAACAGACGCTGAAGATCAATATAATCCAATAGTTAACGGAATACTCAAAAGTAGTACAAACATAAAGAACACAACCATAAATATAAACTAATTAACAGCTCATAGTGTATATTTTATCGAGAAATGAACATAGGAAGAATTGGGGACAGCAGAATACAGAACATTAGATAGAGAAGTCAAAAGAAGTATTAGGAAAGATCTGATAAATATTAATACACTTTTAGTCAAAACAGCTCTAGAAAAACACACATCTTTAAGGGTTTTAAATTTAAAACAGGGAGTCGCAAAGGGAAAAACCTGGACCAATAGTTTCAAAGACAATTACGGAATAAAACACCACAGTAGACAAAAAATCATGGAAATAGCGTCCAAATTTTGTGAAGCATTGTATTCAGAAAACTCACCACTCCCGATCAATACAGAATACAGTCTCCCAGATTCCATTCCTTTATAAGTGGCGATGAAGTGCACAGTGCACTTACTACTATGTGTTACAATAGAAGTCCTGGAGAGGATGGAATCACTACCCAAGCATTAAAAATTGACTCTCCCACATTATTATCCCTCCTTACCAACCTTAACACAATATTGAAATCAGGAATAGTACCTAATTCAATATGCTATTCAAACATAGTTCTTCTGCACAAAAAAGGTGATAAAAGCGATATCGGCAATTACCGCCCATTAAGTCTAACATCTCACACTTAAAAAGCTTTTATTAAGATGATGCACAATCGCTTAGACGGGAACCTGGATAAACATCAACCACCAGAACAAGCCGGATTTTGCCCAGGTTTTTCTACTACCGACCATCTTCAAACACTAAACCAGACCCTGGAAAAATACACAGAATTTAATAAACCATTGTATCTGTCCTTCAGAGATTACACGAAGACCTCCGATAGCATTAAGCACTCAGTTATATTCACATCCCATGAAGTCCAGGAAATTTAAAAACAGTACACCGATCTTTTTAAAGGTATTTACAACAATAGCTTCGCAAATATCAAACTAGATACTGCTGGACTTCCATTTCAAATACGAAAAGGTGTTAAGTAGGGTGAACCGCTCTCTCCCAAATTGTTTACAAGCACACTTGAGGACGTATTTAAGTCACTGGCAGCCTCATGAAAGACCAAGGGCATTGACGTCGGCAAAAGGAGGCTGACAAACCTCCATTTTGCCGATGATATAGTCCTTTTGGCCCCCACAGCTCAAGAACTTCAGACTATGCTCCAAGAGCTGAGCACGACTAGCTTCAGGGCGGGACTTGCGATGAATCGGTCTAAAACTCAAGTTATGACTAACAGCACGAAGCGTAGAGTTGAGGTAAATGGGCAGGAGATACATTATGTCGACGAGTACATCTACCTGGGCCAGTTAGTTTCTTTCGAAAACAGACAGGAAAGAGAAATCGATCGCCAAATCGAAAACGCCTGGAAAAGCTACTGGTCTATGAAGACGCTAATGAAGGGGGATCTGCCGATCTCCCTGAAACGCACACTCGTCAACATGTGCATTCTTCCTGTCCTAACCTACGGTGCTCAGACCTGATCGCTCACCGAGTCACTAAATTCCGTTTGAAGTTTGGCAAAGAGCGATGAAAAGCAGCATTCTGGGTGTAAAAAGACAGGACAAAATTTGGAACACCTCGCTGCGTTCCAGAACGGGTATAAAAGACGTAGGCAAGAAGGCTTTCAGGCTCAAATGGTATTGGGTGGGTCACATCAGCCGCATGCAGGATGACCGCTGGGCAAAGGTCTCTACACAATGGGTGCCTGAAGATGGACGACGCCAACGCGGTCGGCACAGAAAGCGGTGTTGAGACGGCCTGGATGCGTACCGCGATGGCTAGTTCGAGGTGGCGCGGGAAAAGAGTTCTTGGAAGGACTTGAGAGAAGCCTTTGCCCAGCAGTGGGACAGGCCAAAAAATAATAATTGAATAATTCGGAATGGCAAGGTCGTTGATTTACTCGTATTCGTTAGGTAATATCTTTATGTATTTACAAGATATTGATTATTAAAGCAAAAACCGGTCAGTGCTAGTCGGACTCGACACGAAGGGCTCCGTACAAGGCAAAAAACGCCCTCAATATTTTAGTAACTTTATTTTATATTTATATTATAGGTATATTATTTTGCTGTTATAGCGGCAATAGAAATACACAGTCTGTGTGAATTTCAACTGTATACCCATTACGGTTTATGAGATACAGCCCGCTGGCAGACGGGCGGACGGACAGAATAGGGTTTCATTGGCACCCATTGGATACGAAATCCCTAAAAACTAAAATGTTAAAAGTAATTTTAAAAAATCGTCAGTTACGTGGTTTTATTTAATGGTGATCACCTTATCGCCATCCAGTACCTACTTATTGTCTTATTCAGCCAGTATTAACATTCTGAATACGCTTTCCTTCTTTTGATTACTTTAGTATACGCAGTGTTTATGCAGTAAACTGAGTGACATGCAATCGGTTTATTACAATCATTGGAATAATACCGCTACAGTAATAAAAATAACTTATAAATAGCACTTTCAATGAACATAAAACGAAAAATTCAGCATAATATATTGAAATATGAGTACATTTGAAATCATGAAAACACTTTCATTTGATACAAATCGTGAAACCATTTATGAGTACCTATCATCCCTCGTTCAATTTTGTTAAATTGATAGTGAAAATAAATGTGGGGCTTGTGGCTAAGTATTAACAGCCGCACGGGTCGATCGATCAGGTTAAGCTACGCTTGCCGCGGTTTGTCCGTGGATAGGTGGCCATCTTTACATACCAAGACTCCTGCATGCCTCGGAAAGCACGATAAGCCGTTGGTCAGAGATGTCATTTGTGGATCTTTGACAGTCGTTATGGGTCGTCAGGAGCCCGAAAATCTGACAAACAGTCTTACCAAAGGTAGGTATCCCAGTAACTGGATTGTTGGTGTCAGATAGGCAGTCGCTCCATGTAAATGTTAGACTGGAACCCAACCCCAGCATAGTTAAGAAAAGGCTATACAGATGATATTGAACATAAATATCATGGTTACAATGTTTTATTGGTTAATTCCACACTACTTGGTATTTACAGGTACCATGTTAATAAATGTAATTGGCATATTTACTTTCGCAATGTAAATTTCGTGCGCTGTGAAATAATGAGGCTGACTTTACTCAGGAGTCCTTGTGTGACATAATTGACAACGTGGCAAAAACTCGATATTATACCGTAATGCCGACGGTCACAAACGGGACTAATAAAATTGGCGTCGTTAGCGCAAACCAAATTAGAGTGAACCTGCACACGGATAACATCAAAGAATTTTTAATCATACTAAAGAATTGTAACAGAGGGGCATGTGGCTTTTTTTTTTTTTTTTTTTTTTGAGGGTGGGAAATCATCAAATAACTTCTCCTGCTCTGGGTGGAGCAGGAGGGCGTGTCAGACTTTTACTGACTAAAACCCACCCGTGTTCCCTCAGTTGCCTGTGTGCCAGGGGCCGCGGTATCTCTTTCGAACAACCCGCAACCCTGGCAGGCATCGGCCCTTGCGGACCCCACCAGTCCGGCGCACCAGGACACGTGGCACGCCGTGACCACCCCAGGAACCAAGTAACAAAAGGGCCCCAGACGTACCCGTGTCTGGTGCCCTTGGTCCCCCTGCGACGGGTCAGCACAGTGGCCCCGCCGCCTACCACTTTTCGGCCGCAGGGGATAGGGAGAGCGGCCAACGCTATACCGACACTCCTCTTCCCCTGCGGCCCCACCGCGTCCGCCATCAAACGGTGGCGGCCCCGTCCAGGCCAAGGAAGGGAAGAGCGCTACTCAGAAGTACCGGCACTCCTCCTCTTCCGCAGCCTGTAATCTTCAGCCGCGATGCCTCCCATTCGACACCGCGGCCCGCCTCAGTTGCGGTGCACCTCACCGCAACCTACATTCTGGCCGCTACGTCGTCGGCTTGGAGACAAAAGCCCTGACGAGCGGCCCCACCTTGGGGTTCCTCTTCGCTTCACCGTGGGAGCGGACCACGGCTACTGAGCCCCCCCGCAACGACAATGCGGGAACCCACTGGGGGGGAGGGGCATGTGGCTAAAGTAAGTACAGCCACACGGGTCGATCGATCAGGTTAAGCAACGCTTACCGCGGTTGGTCCAAGGATGGGTGACCATCTTTACATACCAAGACCCTCCGTGCCTCGGAAAGCACGTTAAGCCGTTGGGCCCGGCTGTCATTCGAGGAATTTGACAGTCGTTACGGGTCGTCAGAAACCCGAAACTCTGACAACCAGTCTTACCAAGAGGTGTATCGTATTACCCAGTAACTGGGTTGTGGAGGTCAGATAGGCAGGCTGACCTCAACATAGTTGGCGAAAGGCTAGGCAGATCATGACTAAAGAATTGTAACTGTACTGTCTACTCGATTTGAATACTGAATGAACACTAATGCCCTGTCAATGGTGAGAAAGCGATTATTAATGGTTTCTTCCTTCCTAGGACTGGGATAACTTTGTTAATTCTCCGAAGACATTATTAAGTTATACAATTCACTATGAATATTAATAGTTTGTCCATAATTGCTGTGCGAACCACAAAAACGCTTCACAATCAACTGTTGAAGCTGACTGCTTCCCAAAATAAATGTTTTATACGTCGGCCGTGTGTTAAAATTTGTGACACAACAAATAAATCGATCATACTGTTGGTTTTTAAAACACGTAGCATGCTACTTTTTTTAGGGGAGATAATAACTATAAATCTAGGCGTTGCAATAGACATAGAATATTTTCATGATTGTTAATAGACTAAATACTGCGAACTAGGTATACATAAACCTTGTTTACAACAAACATTGAACAAAATGTGCCCCACGGGCGTTAGGTTAACGAATCAACCAGTACAGTACCGCTGGCCCAGTTAAGGGGCCATTACAATAGATAATTAATTGTATCTCATTAGCCGGTAGTTGATCAGTTAAAATCAAGCGTGGTTTAGCTTACAATGAACCGATGACCTGGTGAAGGCCGCGGGTATCGGCTGGATGCGAGAAGCACAGAACTGGTCGAATTAGCGGTGCTTGGTGGAGGCCTATGTCCATCACGTGGTTGTCTTTTATGATGAAGCTACAATATTGAACACTAGGTTGTGCCCGTGTCTTCGCGCGCGTGAAATTTCTTGACCCACCCCGTCGCATCGCATTGCCTACCTGCGCAACTTTGTTTTCGCTAAGAGTTCTTACTAACTCTTTTCCTATTTGCTCAACTCCTAAGGGTCCTAGCGTAATGTTAAATAGCCTAAACCTTTCTCAAGAATTGTGCTTTAAACGCAAAATAATGTTTCAAATCTGACTGGCAGTTTCAGAGATTAGCACGTTTAACAAACAAAAAGACTCTTCACCAATCTGTGTCTTCTCAATCTGTGTGGTCCTTTCATTAAAAAGACCATTTCAGACACCAATCTACATGGTCTTCACATGATCTGACCAAAATTACGTCTGGACTTTAAAAGAGACTGTAACGTCTGAGTTTGTTTCGGCCTTTCTTCTCAGAGTAGTCAGATAGGAAACGCCGACCTCGTCTAGTTTTAAAAATAATCATCATCATCATTTCAGCCGAAAGACGTCCACTGCTGTACATAGGCCTCCCCCAATTTGGGGCGGTTTGCCATAATCGCCACGCTTGGCAGGCGGGTTGGCGATCGCAGTATGGTGGTAAAATGCATAGAGAACACTGCTGCCCATTCTCTAGGAAAAAGTAGTATTTTAAAAATATGATTGACATTTAATAGTTTGTAAAACCCTACTAACAGAAATAAAATCATTTATGAACTTATTTATTATAGGTACTACTCGTATAGAAATATAGAATATCAAATGCAAAAATGTTTTTTTCAAATCCAACGAGTAGTTTCAGAGATTAGCGCATTAAAAAACTCTTCAGCTTTATTATTAGTATAAAATATCAAATGCGAAAAGAATGTTACGAATCCGACTCTATTAGTCGGAATTGAATAAATATTTTTGCATTCAGAGATTAGCGGGTTCAAACAAACAAACTGTTGAACTTTATCATAAGTATAGATGGATAAAGTTTTCTAGTCAGTATCTAATTCTGGATTGTATGTTCAGAGGAGCAGTTACAGTATTTTTAAGAACGTTCGAATTCTAATTTACTCAATCTGTAAAAAATCGTGTACCTAGTTTTCAAACATTTGTCGAAATTTTTGACATTGATTGCTGCTGAAATGAGATTGTGACAAAGTTTTGAACGTTTTTAATTAAAGGAATTAGCTTTCTGTTTTTGCAATGTCCAAACATATTAAGGTGAAATCTCCGGAGCAGCCCGCAAAATTCAAATTTTCTTACGTTTCTTGCAATTTGCAAATCAATGCAAGGTGATATGTTGATTAAAATATGATTTGCCACCGAAACAAATATGGCTTTACATTATTACAATCATCTATATCATCAATACAACCCTCTAACTTCGGCGCAGGATTTCGGATGGCGAGTAATGGGTACCTCGCTCTCCAGTAAGGATTGGCCCGGGATTGGGCCCGGGTCGACGGACGGCGCGTTGTGTTCCACGCGCGCCTCAAAGAGATGTCAGCACCAACTGGTGGGGTCCGCAAGGGCCGATGCCTGCAAGGGGTGCGGAATGTTCAAAAGAAATACCGTGGCTCCTGGCACACAGGCAACTGAATTAACACGGGTGGGTCTTAGTCAGTAAAAGTCTGACACGCCCTCCTGCTCCATCCAGAGCAGGAGAAGTCATTTGATGATTTACCACCGTCAAAAAAAAACCCTCTAACTTCACTTAACTCGATTGAAGTCATTCAAAAAACGTAAGAAAATTTGAATTACGCGGGCTGCCCAGCGAAGTAATTGCATTACAAACTAAAAGTAGGAATCACTTTAATTTTGACAGTTCAACAACATTCATTGTGTTATTTACGTGGTTGAGCAGACAATTTTTTCGAACATACGAAGCAATGGATTGGCAATCAAAATTATTCAAATTCTGATTAATAGTAGGTATGTTATGCAATTAGGATGCTGGAGCTTCAACCTTAATCCATCGCGTGTCTAATTAGCAGACACAATAGAAATTCTATTGTAATCTGTACACATGGTGTACACTTGACGTGCGAGAGGTATGTAAACTATCTCAACATTCTGGTATACCTATTGTAAATAGACCTCATTATCTGCTCTTTTTCCCATGTATGTTGGGGTCGGCTTCCAGTCTAACCAGATGCAGTTGATTACCAGCATTTTACATGGAGTGACTGCCTGTCTTACCTCCACAACCCAGTTACTGGGTAACACGATACCCCTTGGTAAGACTGGTTGTCAGACTTTTGGGCTTCTGACGACCCGTAACGACTGTCAAAGATCCAGGAATGACAGCCGGGACCAACGGTTGAACGTGTTTTCCGAGGTACGGAGGGGTCTTGGCATGTAAAGATGGTCACCCATCCACGGACCAACCACGGCAAGCGTAGCTTAACTGCGGCTGTTATTACTTAGCCACAAGCTTCTCCTCCTACTCTAGACCTACCTACTAATAGATATTGTATTTAGGTAACTTTTGGTTCACCTTCGTTATTTTCTGCTGAACAAAAATTTTGTGGATCAATAGTATTAAGAGCTAGAAGGAGAAAGCTAGCGCATCTTATTTATATTTAAAACATTGCAACAACGAATAATGGGTGGATCCTAGCTGGGAGCCAGACTGACCTATTTCTTTAAATTGACATTTATAAGGTGCACCTCAGACGATAGACAATGGTTTGGTTCTCACTGAAGTAGTTTTACTTTTCAAAGCTAGTCATTTAATATCAGCAACGCAAAGGGCAAGGTCCTCACAAAGAGTCATCAAAATATTATTTAAATAAATTGATGGAAAAGCAGCCAAGTAACAGGTTTTGACTAACAACCGAAAGAATGGAGTTATCAAAAGAAAAATATGATCATTAACAGAATCAGTGAACAATAATCGTACGTGCAAGAAGTCTGTCGTCTGCAGGCCCCCTTATTCAGACAAAGGCAACAACAGAAACATCCAGTTAGGATTTATTCGAAGATCTTCTAAGGAATCAAAATTTCAAAGTTGTGAGAAATACAATGTATCTTATATTTATTTATGTCTGGGATAAGTTTTTGAAACAAAAAGGACATGAAAAATTCAGCATCCGATCCGTAACGATAGGAATTGTTTATTTTTGATATTTACTTGCTGCAAGATTCTAAGGTACAGTGGTGGCTCAGCGGTAACGACCGCGATTATTTTGTAGGTCGTGGGTTCGTACCCAAAAAGGCACTTTCCTTTGCATAAATTATTTCATGACCACTGCTCTCATAACGGTGAAGGACAACATAGTGAGGACACCGGCGTGTTCTCGACCCAAAAATTCCAAGATATCATCCGCCAACGCACTGGGCCCTCCATATTCTTGAACTAAATGAAAAGAAATTTAAATTATGCATTAAACGCACACTATGTAGACAAGCATATTATAAGTTAGATGATTATATTGTTGATAAAAATGCTTGGCTTAATGCTGGTCCGAATCCACAGGCACCTGGGCTTACTATTTAAAATTTTCATATTTGGAAGAGATGCTTCCCTTTTTTGTTTTCTTCCCTTTTTTGTAAATGTGAGTACCATGCATCCATATAATAATTATGTTGTTTTGATGTACGTTGACTTGAAAAAGCGTGGCAGTTGAGAGTATGTCATGCTCACTTAAATGTCTTGCTGATGGTGGCGCGTGTTTTGGATCATTCGGTTCCCTACAAAATGGTTGAGCTGGATGGTGCTGATCCACGCGTCAAGTTCGTGAACGGGCGCCGTCGGTTGAGACTGGTCATCTCCTAACTTCCATGGCTAATTTTAAATCTTATATTTAGAATTGTTTTATTTTTTTACATTGTTCTCACATATATAGAAGCAGCAAGAATAATGTTCCCAAGTTTTTGTAATACTTAACATGATTAAAAAGAGTGTCTAAGGAGTTTCTTGCCCGTTCTTCTCCATAAAGATCTACGTTTTGGAATGGGCAACTAGCTTCAGCTTTCCAACTGGTCGACTTTTTGATAATTCAAAAGTGCCTGTAAATGGTTTATTGAAATAAATGATTTGAGTTTAAGTTTTTTGAGGTGGATTACGGCCCATTCCCTCTGACAGAGAGGACGCCTGTGTGTCAGCAGTGGGAACATTATAGGCTTATCCATGATTATCCAAGATTGTTGTAAAATCTTGTTAATACCGTAGGAAAATCGTACCTATACTTACTTTTACAATGTTTGTAAATGTGTGAACACCATGTATCTATCACAGAATTAATTTATCTATATTGCTCCAATTTGATTCTGTTTACTTATTTTGGTATGGTAATTTTATTCTGTGTGCATCGTTTTCACACATAATCATATAATGAATGTACTATGTTAAATATTGTACTTGAAACATTTTAAAAGAGTAACGGTGGAGTTTCTTGCCCATTCTTCTCCATACGAAACTACATTTTGGAAGGGGTGACTAGAATTAATTCTATTTTAATGTAAATGTTGACGTTCAAAAGTGCGTTTTAAGTGCCTATTTGAAATAAATGCTTTGACTTTGACTTTGTAAACACCAACTTGTTTCTTCAAATACCGCTTCAATCAACGATCGATGAATACATCATTTTCATCAGGTTTGGCGATTACCAAGCGTGGTGATTATCTACCTACAGTCCTTATGTTTTTCTAGGCTACGGGAGTGGGAAAGTGCTTGGAAGGTACGGTACACATAATTAAAGGTAGAGGGCACAAAGTTGAGACCGTAATTAAATAATATTACAGGAATACTCAACTACCTACTTATACAAAAATTGGGTGCTAACTAGGGTTGCCAACCCTACTATAATAGTTTCCTACTATATTAGAGGCCTTAATATCTACTAAACTACATTTTCGATGACAATTTAAATAACTTTAGTTTATTAAAAAAGTTTAGTAGAACAAAACGCAGCCGTACTTAATCTGTTTTTGAAATTTGTATTTAGAAATAAAATATTATGACTACTGCTACGTCAGGAAAAACTTAAATATTTTCAGTAAAAGAGGTGAAAGACACACCTTTGGGACTAGAAATAGGGATCAATTCGTTCAAACAGGTTTCAGACTGACTAAAGTAGACTCATCCTTCATGGGGTACTGTTTAAAATGTTACAATAAAATACCTCCCCATATACTCCTACTGAATGAAACGAACTTTAAATCTTGTTTAAAACGCACACTATGCAGCCATGCATATTATAAGTTGGGGGATTATATCGCTGACAAAAATGCTTGGCTAAACGCTGCTTGTCCTGCTCCACAAGGTCGCTTAAACTAAATTGAATAGCATTTGAGAACATTGTTGGAGCTGCTGAAGATTTTAATTTTTTTTTTATGATTATTTATTGTTTTCACCATTTTTACAGGCAATAGCTGGCAACCCTAGTGCTAACCCTTTTTTCGACCACTACACAGCCGTGGTCGAAAAATGGGTTCGTAATAATTTAACACTGCCCTTGTTATTAAATGTAATTTTCCTGCCACTTGAGATTTATAAAATCTTCGTCAGTTTGGTGTTGCTTCGCGTTTTTGTGCTTTTCAAAGAAGTTTATATTGAATCTTTGAGCAAATTATCTCAAATAGGGGCCTGAAAATGCGGCGAAATGGTTCCAGTAAAGGATGGTACGGCAGTGTTTGCTGCGCGTTCAACTTGGCGGGGGCACTGCCGTGCCCCCCGATACTCATCTGATGCCAATGTTTCACGTTTAATCTGAAGCATAAAGCTTTAAAGCGATTTCAGCGCATTAAGCACAGCATAAAATAATTCAATATTTATTTAAATCGACTTACGTTACTGTGAAGTTTATTTTTATATAAATACATTTTGTATTCTTCCTGGGGCAACTTATGTTTGCTTAATCAACCTCGTTTTACAAAAAGTTACTATTTATCTCGCATAAACAAAAAGTTGAGAATTATATACGGCTCAAAGTCAATTGCCATGGCTTATTATAAATTAATGTATTTTCGATTACGTTAAATAATAATAAGCCATGACATTTGCTAAAAACCGTAATATTAAATTTCTAAAATATTGATAGGAGAATTCCTTATCAATAAAAGTCTTGCCCATCCATTACTTACCCTAAAGCAAAATACAGAAGATTCATAAATGCGTTTAAGGTCCTAATCTAGTAGAATTTCTTGGGCGATTGTCGTGATTTCTATCCATAGGTCTACCCCATATCTCGTCAAGACTTGTCATTGGCCCAATTTGGGTACGAAATTACACTACTCACCCTCCAGAGATTACAAACCTAGCGGTTATGTAAATAGTATTTTGGCTTGAAAGATAAATGCTAATTCCATCAACCAGATTATGGGCTAACAGATTTGTTGGTTGTATGTGAGAATGGCGCACACCATAGTCGGGCACCGTTCATAAAAAGATTAATAGGGCTCGCAAACGTGACACATGGTGTACGGGAAGTTGCAGTTTATCTAACACATAAAACCGTTTGTCTTGTCTAACTCATCAACGCACAACATAAATTTCGAGGGAAACGGAAAAGTTGTGCACAGTAATTATACACTCGGGTTTACAATCTCTGTATACGGTTTATAAGTACGTAGGGAAGGAGTGGAATACTTTTTAAACTTGGGTATAAGAACAAAGTCGTCTCCAGAAACTCCAACTATACATTTTTTTGTAATTGTACTTTCGTTTGCGCCAGCAGCGCGACCCGTTCGGCTAGTTTAAATACATTTCAGCGATGGACACGCCATTTTTCCTCCT
Organism: Antitype chi; assembly: GCA_947359405.1. Lineage (NCBI taxonomy): Eukaryota > Metazoa > Arthropoda > Insecta > Lepidoptera > Noctuidae > Antitype > Antitype chi. The sequence continues at coordinate 12,243,075 of OX375816.1, forward strand.
CCGAGAAAATTAAAAGTGCTTCGTAAAATCTCACTCCAGTTCATTGCGGGACATAATGTAACTCGAAGTGAATAAACAAGAAATATGCGGTCGCTCGTGTTTTGTTTTAGCGTTTATAAAGCGAAGAGCTTTTATGGTTTATAGCTCAATAATATAGGCCGTAAAAGCCCCCGGACCCTCGTTGGATCTCACTCTGTTCCACAATTGAGTCATCCTAGTGAGTCCCTTCAACTCCTTTAGGACTTCTTGAATAATTCCACTTTGTAGGTACCTAACAAGACGGAAATGTACTTTGTAGTCGCTTCTTTGTTATCTTCGTGGTACAGGTCAGCTCACTTACGACGCTTACTTCACTATATTACATCGCCCGGGAGAGAAACTAACTGAATATAAAAGAGAAATCCATATTGTAGGGATGCTGTTGAGACGGTACAAAGAATTTTAGATATGAAATATTTCTCCTGTCGTTGAGTTCAGGGAGAGAAGTGCGATCCGTTGTTCCAGCTTACTTTGTATGGCTTTAACTTTAAAATAAGAATAGTGTGCTTAAGTTGAGTTTCAATTGGAGTTGTACAAATGATTTTCATCACGTAGGTACTGTAAGGACTAAGAGAGTCATGGGTATCCGGGGTCGAAGATTAGATATGCGTATAAATATAAAGTTTACGTTTATTTCAAGGATTGGTATTTTACAGCTCCGCGCCTGTCAATCATTTTTTTATATATTTGTTTGTTTCTATGTTTGTATGTAACCGACTCCTTAGAGCGTAATTTTGACCCACTTTAAAGGGTCAGATTTCATTTAAACTTTGTAAACTCATCGAGGACCGATGACAATTCAATAATTTTAAAAAAATGAGAAAAATGAAAAAAAAGGAAAACAAACAAACACGTTTTTGTAGTTAGCAGAACTAAAAATAAATAATAGTTAAAAAAACTAAAAAGCACGCTTTAAAAACCAAACTAAAAAAGGAGAAAATAATTTAATTCAATTAAAAAGCGTGGGGTGCTTGACATTAATTGATTATAAAAATACCTCAAAAAAGCACCCCACGCTTTTTAATTGAATTAAATTATTTTCTCCTTTTTTAGTTTGGTTTTTAAAGCGTGTTTTTTAGTTTTTTGAACTATTATTCTTTATCTCCGAAACAAAACCTATCCTAGTCTATTTGAAGGATATAATCTAGACTCATCATCTTGGCAGTTCAAATGTGACAAAGCCATTTCATTACAGTACTTCAAAAGGTCAGTTCAGACGTTGCAGCGTTGGCCTGCATTGCACGAAATTTACGAGAAATGTCTGGACGAGAGACCTTGACCGCTGACTTTGTTACAGCATATCTTCGCAGCGGTAGTTAGATAGAAATGCCAACTCCAGTAAGCTTGGAAAACCGTGATTCGAAAAAGGGAATTGATTTTCAAATTATAACACCAAGGAGATACGATCATCATCACCAACATCTGGCTAGCCTTTCCCCAACTATGTTGGAGTCGGCTTAGAGAGAAGGGTCCTAAAAATCTATAGAAGATGAATAGAGATAGAAGATAATCTGTCAACGTTTGTATATATAGAAGTAGATACGATCATTCAAACAATACTGAAGTACCACATTACATAGGTACCCTTTATGCAAAACATAATTTGACGTTCCTATATGTAATGCTGGGTAGAGATTGGTGAAGCGTAACATGAAATTAAACACACGTAGAAAGGTTCCGCCTATTTGTTGGCTACATTTCATGTAGCGTTGCATTAATTTTGACGGCTCATTTATGTTACATCATACATGATACGTTTAACCATTGATTTCATTATAATGTGTATACAGAATATAGTAAAACATTTTTTTAACGAGTAACGGTGTAGTTTCTTGCCCATTCTTGTGCATACAAAACTACCTTTTGAAGGGGCGACTAGAGTCAATTCTATATTTTTTCAAATTTTGACGTTCAAATAAATGATTTGAATTTGACTTTTATGGTACATATCTTTTAAAATTCACGTTTCTGTCTTCAGTTGTCGGGCTGTGCGTTGTCTATCAGACAATCACTGAACTGTTTAAAAAGTAAACGAGCGAGATAGAAGATAAATAACTATAGAAGATGAACGGAGATAGAACATAATCTGTCAACTTTTATATGTATAGAAGTGAAAAGTTGACAGCGTATCGCAGTATCATATTACAGTAACCCTTCTACTAAGTCAACTTCCGAAACTTGTGCGGGATCAAAAGCATTTTCCGTCTCTGTTTATCATTTACTTCCAGTTTTAAACTTAAACAGTAACTAACTAAAGGTTCCTGTTTAACTGCATAGATATACCTAAATGTAGAGGATGGTTAATATGAAAAGAAGAAAAGAAAATGTAGAATGACGTTATGGATTAGTCATTTTTTAACATTGCAGGCAACAGCTCAGCTCAGCTCAGCTCAGCGGCTCAGAATAATAATAGTAGTATAGCTATAAAACGCTGAAATGAAATATGCAGATACCCTTTGTTAATTTACATAAATGTAGGTACTGTATCGGGTTATAATAAATATATAAGGCCTACAACTCTGAACGTTAAACCGTTTTGTAGTTATTTACAAAATCAGATTGTCCGTTTATGTTTTTATTGTATTTATACAATTTCGAAATTGCCCGAAACAATGGACCTACCTATGTACAAAGGTGTGGCGATTTAATTTATAGGGCGTAAAAATACTTAAGTACAGCCAATGCCGAGTTAAGCCTCTCCTTTCCTCGGGATTATTATCTTTGCAGCGACGCGATTCAATCGACGATAAACTTTGCAGCGACGCGATTCAATCGACGATAAACTTTGCAGCGACGCGATTCAATCGACGATAAACTTTGCAGCGACGCGATTCAATCGACGATAAACTTTGCAGCGACGCGATTCAATCGACGATAAACTTTGCAGCGACGCGATTCAATCGACGATAAACTTTGCAGCGACGCGATTCAATCGACGATAAACTTTGCAGCGACGCGATTCAATCGACGATAAACTTTGCAGCGACGCGATTCAATCGACGATAAACTTTGCAGCGACGCGATTCAATCGACGATTAACTTTGCAGCGACGCGATTCAATCGACGATAAACTTTGCAGCGACGCGATTCAATCGACGATAAACTTTGCAGCGACGCGATTCAATCGACGATAAACTTTGCAGCGACGCGATTCAATCGACGATAAACTTTGCAGCGACGCGATTCAATCGACGATAAACTTTGCAGCGACGCGATTCAATCGACGATAAACTTTGCAGCGACGCGATTCAATCGACGATAAACTTCTACTTGGACTCGAAACTGCCATTAAAGAATATTTTATTAACCGTTTACTGGGGGCCGATTCTACTAACAAATTTGTTAAAAAAACGCAATAGAACCGCAACCGAATCACCACTTTTAAGCGTTTTCGCATTCTACTAAAATGAACAACGGTCCAGCTGCGACACAGCTCCGGTTACGTTTTAGTTACGCCAACGATCGATTGAAACAATGTCAAAACTTATTCTACTAACAAAATCGAACATGAGCGTGACGTTTACTATAGGACAAAGTTAATGATAAAATTATGATCATTATGTCTTTTAATTATAGAAAATACTTTTAGTGCCACATATTCGTGTTTAGTAACATTTTTAGATTCAACTTTTTTCTTTTTGGTATTAATAAAACATATTATTTTGGCATGTTGGTAACGCGGGTTACCCGCTGTGTTCCCGCTACAGTTCAGTTGCAATTCGTTTTAAGTTTAGTTTCCATTTTGCTTATAAAATAGTAGAATGACTTTTTATGTAACTATCGAACGGCGATCGAAATCGAACTGTTGTGGAAACACAGTTTAACGTGTAACGTTGCAAATTAGTAGAATCGGCCCCCTGGTCTTTGTAATATTATAATGCTGTGTTTAATTGTTGTTGCAGGCGACTGGCCGTTTAATCCGATAGGTAGATCTGAGAAAAGTTTGCCTCCTTTTTTTTGGAGGGTGGGAAATCATCAAGTAACTTCTCCCGCTCTGGGTGGGGCATGAGGGCGTGTCAGAGTTTTACTGACTAAAACCCACCCGTGATCCCTCAGATGCCTGTGTGTCAGGGGCCACGGTATCTCTTTCAAACAACCCGCACACCTGGCAGGCATCGGCACTTGCGGACCCCACCAATTGGTGCTGACATCTCTTTGAGGCTAGTTTGCTTCGTTGATCTTGTAGTCACAAGAGCTACTGCTAAATAGGAGGTTCGGGGTTCTACCCCTGAGCATAGTGTTATTGGGTATTTCAATCTAGAATTTCTCAGTAGCAGCCCAGAGTCTGGAATTGTACCAGGTAGATGGCAACATGGAAACTTTTAATGTATAATGTAACACAAAGAAGCCATAAAAATTAATGCAATGCTACATGAAATGTAGCCAATAACTAGGCTAAGAATTTCAACATCGTTACCTACTCTTTTAAAATGTTTGACAATATTTTCTATACCTACATACATTTATTTATTTTATCATTATATGTGAAGACGATGCACCTAAAATAAAATAATTAAAATGAAAGCAATGACAGATAAAATAATTATTTCATAGATATTTTAACATCGTATACTACGATAAAGTATACGAAAAAAGTATACGATGTTCCTAAAATTTTAGCAAGTAAGTCAGTGTGTCAGTTAAAGTAATCACAGAACATAAATTTAGCAACCAGTTTTGTTTTGTCTAGACTGTATGTAGATTGTCCTATGGAGCAGGACGACCATGTTTCCAAGCATCCTTATCTTGGATATAATACTCTAATTTAGTGTTTTTTTTTTAATTTGTATTGCACAAGGTATTTTGTTGTAACATTTGACACAGTACCCTCATAAAAGATGTATGTACTTTAGATAATCTAAAAAATGGTTGATCTATTTTATCTTTATTTCTAGAATTAAAATTATGCCTATCACTTATTTTATTAAACATGTACAGATTTTATGTTACATACATTAGATACATCATATTTTCATAAATGAATTGGCAAGGTACCGTCATAATATTAAAACGTTTCTGATCACAAGTAACCCTTATTAAATGTAAATAAAGGACTCATCCACAGCACTAGACGACATAATAATATAATCTTAACACTAGACGTAATAACCAATAGTCTTAGATACGGCTCGTTACTATGCTCACAGGCATAGTAATGTCTATATTAAACCCTAGAGCGAGCGAATCTAGAATATAGATATGAACAAATGTAATTGGAGAGACTTATGAGTCATAATGTCAATAGTAAACATCAGGCGAAAGCACCGGAGTCACCCGTGAACTTAAAAAAAACTCTGTTGTCTCACAGAAAAGTGCAATACCTACCCACGCGATCAAAATGCATGGAACATGTAGAGGAGCCTATGAAAGCTGGAATAGCCTAAATAGGCTAGGCCGTCTGACTGGCTAGCGAAGGGATTTGAGTTTTGACAACACCGCAGTTCCACTTCAGGGGGAAACTCACAAGCATAGTGCTATTTGCGCTTTTAAATGCTGCTCCGAACAAAGCTAGCCAAGTGCGAGTTGGATTCAGACACGAAGGGTTACTTACCACCATATTACAGTTCACCACAATATTTAACACTCCGTGTTTGAAACAAACACACGTTTCTTTAACGGCTTTTACTGGCGGCAAGTGCTGGTAGTAATTAATGGCGGCAAGTGCTGGCGGCAATTACTGGCGGCAAGTGCTGGTAGTCATTACTGGCGGAAATTGCTGGCGGCAAGTGCTAACGGCAAGTGCTGTCGGAAAATGCTGGTAGTCATTACTGGCAGCAATTGCTGGCGGCAAGTGCTGGTAGTCATTACTGGCGGCGAGTACTGGCGGCGAGTACTGGCGGCGAGTACTGGCGGCGAGTACTGGCGGCGAGTACTGGCGGCGAGTACTGGCGGCGAGTACTGGCGGCGAGTACTGGCGGCGAGTACTGGCGGCGAGTACTGGCGGCGAGTACTGGCGGCGAGTACTGGCGGCGAGTACTGGCGGCGAGTACTGGCGGCGAGTACTGGCGGCGAGTACTGGCGGCGAGTACTGGCGGCGAGTACTGGCGGCGAGTACTGGCGGCGAGTACTGGCGGCAAGTACTGGTAGTCATTACTGGCGGCAATTGCTGGCGGCAAGTACTTGTAGTCATTACTGGCGGCAAGTGCTGGCGGCAAGTGCTGGCGGCAAGTGTTGGCGGCAATTATTGGTAGTGATTACTGGCGGCAAGTGCTGGCGGCAAGTGCTGGCGGCAAGTGCTGGCGGCAAGTGCTGGCGGCAAGTGCTGGCGGCAAGTGCTGGCGGCAAGTGCTGGCGGCAAGTACTGGTAGTCATTACTGGCGGCAATTGCTGGCGGCAAGTACTTGTAGTCATTACTGGCGGCAAGTGCTGGCGGCAAGTGCTGGCGGCAAGTGTTGGCGGCAATTATTGGTAGTGATTACTGGCGGCAAGTGCTGGCGGCAAGTGCTGGCGGCAAGTGCTGGCGGCAAGTGCTGGCGGCAAGTGCTGGCGGCAAGTACTGGTAGTCATTACTGGCGGTAAGTACTGGCGGCAACTGCTGGCGGCAAGTGCTGGCGGCAAGTACTGGTAGTCATTACTGGCGGTAAGTGCTGGCGGCAAGTGCAGGCGGCAAGTGCTAGCGGCAAGTGCTAGCGGCAAGTGCTAGTAGTCATTACTGGCGGCAAGTGCTGGCGGCAAGTGCTGGCGGCAAGTGCTGGCGGCAAGTGCTGGCGGCAAGTACTGGTAGTCATTACTGGCGGCAAGTGCTGGCGGCAAGTGCTGGCGGCAAGTGCTGGCGGCAAGTGCTGGCGGCAAGTACTGGCGGCAAGTACTGGTAGTCATTACTGGCGGCAAGTGCTGGCGGCAAGTGCTGGCGGCAACTGCTGGCGGCAAGTGCTGGCGGCAACTGCTGGCGGCAAGTGCTGGCGGCAAGTGCTGGTAGTCATTACTGGCAGCAAATGCTGGCGGCAATTACTGGCGGCAGGTGCTGGTAGTCATTACTGGCGGCAAGTGCTGGCGGCAAGTACTGGTAGTCATTACTGGCGGTAAGTACTGGCAGCAACTGCTGGCGGCAAGTGCTGGCGGCAAGTACTGGTAGTCATTACTGGCGGCAAGTGCTAGTGGCAAGTGCTGGCGGCAAGTGCTGGCGGCAAGTGCTGGCGGCAAGTACTGGTAGTCATTACTGGCGGCAAGTGCTGGCGGCAAGTGCTGGCGGCAAGTGCTGGCGGCAAGTGCTGGCGGCAAGTACAGGCGGCAAGTACTGGTAGTCATTACTGGCGGCAAGTGCTGGCGGCAAGTGCTGGCGGCAAGTACTGGTAGTCATTACTGGCGGTAAGTGCTGGCGGCAAGTGCTAGTAGTCATTACTGGCGGCAAGTGCTGGCGGCAAGTACTGGTAGTCATTACTGGCGGCAAATGCTGGCGGCAAATGCTGGCGGCAATTACTGGCGGCAGGTGCTGGCAGTCATTACTGGCGGCAAGTGCTGGCGGCAAGTACTGGTAGTCATTACTGGCGGCAAGTGCTGGCGGCAAGTGCTGGCGGCAAGTGCTGGCGGCAAGTGCTGGCGGCAAGTGCTGGCGGCAAGTGCTGGCGGCAAGTACTGGTAGTCATTACTGGCGGCAAGTGCTGGCGGCAAATGCTGGCGGCAATTACTGGCGGCAGGTGCTGGTCGTCATTACTAGCGGCAAGTGCTGGCGGCAAGTGCTGGCGGCAAGTACTGGTAGTCATTACTGGCGGCAAGTGCTAGCGGCAAGTGCTTGCGGCAAGTGCTGGCGGCAAGTGCTGGCGGAAAGTGCTGGCGGCAAGTGCTGGCGGCAAGTGCTGGCGGCAAGTACTGGCGGCAGGTGCTGGTAGTCATTACTGGCGGCAAGTGCTGGCGGCAAGTACTGGTAGTCATTACTGGCGGTAAGTACTTGCGGCAAGTACTGGCGCTAAGTGCTGGCGGCAAGTGCTGGCGGCAAGTGCTGGCGGCAAGTGCTGGCGGCAAGTGCTGGCGGCAAGTGCTGGCGGCATGTGCTGGCGGCAAGTACTGGCGGCAAGTACTGGCGGCAAGTACTGGCGGCAAGTACTGGTAGTCATTACTGGCGGCAAGTGCTGGCGGCAAGTGCTGGCGGCAAGTACTGGTAGTCATTACTGGCGGCAAGTGCTGGCGGCAAGTGCTGGCGGCAAGTGCTGGCGGCAAGTACTGGCGGCAAGTACTGGTAGTCATTACTGGCGGCAAGTGCTGGCGGCAAGTGCTGGCGGCTAGTGCTGGCGGCAATTACTGGTGGCAAGGGCTGATAGTCATTACTGGCGGCAAGTGCTGGTAGTCATTACTGGCGGCAAGTGCTGGCGGCAAGTACTGGTAGTCATTACTGGCGGTAAGTGCTGGCGGCAAGTGCTGGCGGCAAGTGCTTGCGGCAAGTGCTGGCGGCTAGTGCTGGCGGCAATTACTGGTGGCAAGGGCTGGTAGTCATTACTGGTGGCAAGTGCTGGTAGTCATTACTGGCGGCAAGTGCTGGCGGCAAGTGCTGGCGGCAAGTGCTGGCGGCAAGTGCTGGCGGCAAGTGCTGGCGGCAAGTGCTGGCGGCAAGTGCTGGCGGCAAGTGCTGGCGGCAAGTGCTGGCGGCAAGTGCTGGCGGCAAGTGCTGGCGGCAAGTGCTGGCGGCAAGTGCTGGCGGCAAGTGCTGGCGGCAAGTACTGGCGGCAAGTACTGGTAGTCATTACTGGCGGCAAGTGCTGGCGGCAAGTGCTGGCGGCAAGTGCTTGCGGCAAGTGCTGGCGGCTAGTGATGGCGGCAATTACTGTTGGCAAGGGCTGGTAGTCATTACTGGCGGCAAGTGCTGGTAGTCTTTACTGGCGGCAAGTGCTGGCGGCAAGTACTGGTAGTCATTACTGGCGGTAAGTGCTGGCGGCAAGTGCTGGCGGCAAGTGCTGGCGGCAAGTGCTGGCGGCAAGTGCTGGCGGCAAGTACTGGCGGCAAGTGCTGGCGGCAATTGCTGGCGGCAAGTGCTAGCGGCAAATGCTAGTAGTCATTACTGGCGGCAAGTGCTGGCGGCAAGTGCTGGCGACAAGTACTGGTAGTCATTACTGGCGGCAAATTTTTTTTTCATGATTTTACAGACAAATCTTACAAAATACTTGTATTTACAAATGGTAAGTGATTCCATGATTCACAAAGTTTTTGTTTTGGCTTCGGATTTTACAAGAAACCACTGAACAACACGGCATTCTTATAATTCATCACGACAACGGTCGAAAGCACGCTCTTGCTTTTTAGATTTCTATGCTCGGCACAAGTAGTAAACTTTTCCTCAAACACATATTCTGATTTCTTCCTCTCCACTACACATTTTGTGTAAAACGCGTATACTCATTTATCCCACACACTAAATTAAATTACTTTATTTTGTTCAGTTGAGCGAGTGAAATTATAATCCTACACTAATTAGGTATTCACCCGTCGTATGTTTTGTACTGCACGCGACAAGGCGGGTTTTGTTTTATTAAAACACTGCATACGTGTGGGGGATATTCAAATTCCACGAAATTATATTACAAACCTAAATAGTTAGCAATACTTTGAGGTAAAATCGGATTAAACCATTTGTCTTAAGAAGCTTTTATTTTATAATAATAATGAGTTTCTTGCTCGCAACTTGGTCTGCATGAAATATATTGTTCCCGGAACCACCCCGTCGTATCGCATCGCCTTCCATCACTAGAATTACGTTTTCGCTTAGCATTATTTCTGATTTTTCTTATTGCTCAGTTCTTAAGGGTCCTAGCGAGATTATAAATAGTATTTCTTAAGGATTGTGCTATCAAATGCAAAAATATTTTTTTAAATCGGACTGGTTGTTCCAGAGATTAGCGCGTTCAAACAAACCAACAAGACAAGCACAAGTACCAAAGGCAGATGGCACAAGTAAAAATGTCCAGCCAAATCGTCCGCAATTTGCCGACGAATGGTGTCACTGAACGCTTATTAACCGACTTCAAAAAAGGAGGAGGTTCTCAATTCAACTTTATTTGTTTTTTTGCTATACATTTGCTATACGTAAGTTGTTATGTTTTTAGAGTGTTTTTTTGACACCGCAAAGTCAAGTTTTGATTTAAAAGAGTGTCCGTGGCGTTTCTTGCCCGTTCTTTCCCATAGGTACCTACTTCGCTTTGCAATGGTTACGTAGCTTAAGCTTTCTGACTGACCGTCCCTTTGACAATTCAAAAGTGCCTGTAATTAGTTTATCCTACTTAATATTATAAATGTGAAAGTTTTTATGGTTCCTCGTTTAGATGCTTGGATGTTTCTGACTCAATCAACCACCGTAGGCGCGGGCTTGCGGACGGCGAGTAATGGGTAGCTCGCTGTCCGGTAAGGACCAAGCCCGGGTCGACGGCGCGTTGTGTTCCACGCGCGCCTCAAAGAGATGTCAGCACCAACTGGTGGGGTCCGCAAGGGCCGATGCCTGCCACGGGTGCGGGTTGTTCAAAAGAGATACCGCGGCCCCTGGCACACAGGCAACTGAGGGAACACAGGTGGGTTTTAGTCAGTAAAAGTCTGACACGCCCTCCTGCTCCACCCAGAGCGGGAGAAGTAATTTGATGATTTCCCACCCAAAAAAAAACTCTTTCACGCAAAAACGACTGAACAAATTTGAATGAAATCTGGCATACAGATAGATTAAAACCTGGTTTAGCACACATAATGCTTTTACCTCGGGATAATTTTCGACATCCACGCGGGCGAAGCCGCTGTCGAAAGCTAGTTTGAATTAAACGCTTTGGGATTACTTTGAAACCCCGCTGTGATCATTTTCATGACAGCTGTCAGCTTTACACACTAATTATAAGTATACATGACGCTGGCAGAATAGTCGACATCGGCTCAATTGCCAAAAAGGAAAAAAAATAAAAAGTATCTACCTACAGATTGTAAAATAGTATTATTCATTTCAATTAAATTATGTAGGATCATAAAGTACTCTCGGAGGCGGGCCGCGAGCTGAGGAGCAGGTCAGCGCCGGAGCCGTGACAGAAACCATGCGAGCAATTCTAGAAAGCATTACTTTTTATATATTTGTAGTGTGTTCTCGGAATCGCATAAAATTCCTGGGAAATACAACATTTCACAGGAAATGTGTGTATTAAAGAATCATTGAAACATTATTTTACACATTTCCTAAGTAGGCTCGGAAGTGCATATATTTCCTAGGAATTGTGTACAATTCCTAGGTTTCATACATTTCCGGTAACATTTACAATTATTGAGTACTTGTACATGTATCTTAAAATGGCGATAAAGTCCATTTTGGCCTTAAAATTTCATGTTAAAATGAATATTCCAATAGAATAACACTAGCTTTTGCCCGCGTCTATGACGAAAAATATCCCACAGAAACATACCACCGGGATTAAAAGTACAATATGTGTTAAACCAAGTTATAAACTACCTGTATGCCTAACTTCATCCAACTCCGATGAGCTGTTTTAGCGCCAACACGGAATACAAATCCAGACAAATGGACAAAAAATCTAAAAACTATATTTTCGGCATCAGACTCGTTTTCAGGCCTCGTACCTTACTAAACGCGTCTGGTTCCTCTTTTATGCGTCTGGACCAGTTTTCGAAACACTTTTTCCAGTCCACCGCAAACACCTCTTTTACAGCCTGCTCGAACGATGACAGCGCATCTTCCGGCGACGAAAATTGTATCCCTTTGAGCAGATTTTTCACTATCGGGAATAAAAAGAAGTCACACGGTGCTAGGTCAGGGCTGTAAGGAGGGTGACCCAGGAGTTTGACCGGCGTGCTGTTCAGGAAGACCCTCGTTTTGAGGGCGGTGTGCGAAGGCACGTTGTCGTGGTGGAGTAGTAGCCCGCAAAGCCCTGTGTTTGGTCGCTTGTTGCTCACAACAGAGAAAACTTCCGGAAAGCATTTGAAAGTAATATACCATTCAGCGTTGATGCTTCTTTGGTTTCGTAAAGGAATTGACACCAAGTAGCCAGTCAAATTGAAAAAGCTCGCGATCAAAGTTTTTCCCCCGCTTCTAGATCACGACACTTTGGTAGGAAAAAATATATATTTAAATTGGAACGTACCTATGTATTTTTACTTACAAATATTCATATTTTCAAAACAGAATAAAACGGGCCAGTCTCTCTTAAATAAAAACTTTTTTCGCAATACTTTCTGAGTGACCTGGTATTTATAGATACCCTGTACCTACTTACCAAAAACAAACGCATAGCGATAATATTATACAATGAAAATCACGAGACGCAAATTGCGGTATAATTTAATAAACCACTATGTCTGCATAAATCACTATGGCGTAATGGTTAACAGACCAAAAACGTGAACATCGACCACAATTCGCGAAGGCCCGTCACAAATTACAAACTAATCATAGTCCACCAATTGGGTCGCTCGGAAGAGGTTAATTTTCCCAATCCCGACGCCCGCTAACGCTGTGCCCGTTACGACCGCCCCACCAATTAGCTTTTACTGCCCTTGTGGTCCGATAACTACTCTACGAGACTTATCTATCGAGCAATCCGGGTATTATGTCCCAGTAAACACTAGTAGAAATTGTATCTCAGCGCACTTTACTTGTCGATGGATGCTTCACGGCCTTATTATGAAGTGTTGCGTGATAATGATGATGGATCGACCAGCTACTATAGAGTTGAACTTGGGAATATGTTTATGTATTATGTTGATGGCGTTTTAAGTACCTAGCATACATACATGGAACTTACAGTTCCCGTCACTTTAAACGAACGCTGGCGTTTACCTGCGCACTGAGCGATGTATCGATCAAATTGGTATTTTTTATTTTTATTTTCAGGGTGGGAAATCATCAAATGACTTCTCCCGCTCTGGGTGGAGCAGGAGGGCGTGTCAGACTTTTACTGACTAAAACCCACCCGTGATCCCTCAGTTGCCTGTGTGCCAGGGGCGACGGTATCTCTTTCGAACAACCCGCACCCCTGGCAGGCCCGCACCCCTGGCAGGCATCAAATTGGTATTTCAAAATACTAAGTAGATGGTGAGAGCAATGCTAGCCCAGTAGAAGCATTGGTGGCCCAATCGGAAAAGTGTTGGCCCAGTGGGAGCATAGGTGGTCCAGTGTTAGCCATAGTGGCGCAGAGAAAGTAGTGATGGCGCAGTGGGAGCATCAGTGGCCTAGTGGGAGCATTGGTGGCCCAGTGAGAGCATTGGTGCTCCAATGATAGCCATAGTGGCCCAGAGGAAGTAGTGGTGCTGCAGTGGGAGCATTGGTGGCCCAGTGAGAGCATTGGTGGTCTAGTGGGAGCATTGGTGGTCCAGTGATAGCCATTGTGGCCCAGAGGAAGTAGTGGTGGCGCAGTGGAAGCATCAGTGGCCTAGTAAGAGCACTGGTGGTCCAGTGAGAGCATTGGTGGCTAAGTGAGTGCATTGTTGACCCAGTGGAACGAGCAGTGGTGACCAAGTGGTAAGGGGAGTTGCAAGTCTTAGGTTTGAACCCTGACAGCGCTTTACTTTGTGTTGATTATTTCATCACCACTGCTCTCAAAGTGTTGACAGAAAACATCGTGAGGAAAACGGCAAGTCCTAGAACCAATGAACCATACCTTGTGATATCTACCAACCAGCACTCCTTCTCACAGTGAGGAGGCCTGTGTCCCAGCAGTGGGAACATTATTCTAAGTAGGTAGTGATAGTACCTATTATATTTAAAAAAAACTACCTAGGACTCGATTGTACCCATGCGCTGACATATCCCCCCCCCCCCTACACTTGTCGCTAAGCGTTTCTTTTCACCTGACTGCGCCAGAAGGTGGGTTATGTTTTTCGAGTGTATGTATGTATGTATATTTATTTGGCACGCTCTGTAGCCTAAACGGGTTGATCGATTTCAGCTTGAGTGGTGCCGTTAGATTCGTCTTAATTGTGAGAGTGACACTGGGTATATCAAAATTGAAAAAAAATTAAATGGTCGATTTTTGGCGCCATAATTTGTCTTAAAAAAAAATATCCCCAAAACCTATTGAGTGGGGTATCCAAATAAAGGGTTTCATAAATAGGTCTCATTAACGTCAAAAATAATTATATTTACTAAAAACTGTGAAATAAAAATTAATTTACAAAATCAAAAAACCCGACTGCCTAAAAAGTGAAGTTTCTTTAAAAAAGATGGAAACAAGAAACTTGTTTTAAAAGAATGATTATTAGACTGAATACTATAAGCAATCTCATGCAGTCACATTAATTAAAGTTCACTTTTTAGGCAGTTGGGTTTTTTACGTACATAATCAGCCAATTATACATATTCATACATATCATTCATATCAATTATCATACATATTCCCACAGCTGGGACTCAGCCCTCCTCTTGGTGAGAGGGAAGTGAGCCGTAATCCACTACTTTTTACATGACGTGACTTATTCGTGGTTCTGTATGATAAGAAAATATACAAACAGCAATAGAATGTAAATTTTATAAACATATCTATACTCCATTTGAAATAAGATTAGACATTTAAACAAACCTTTTTTACAGTCAGTCCAACCGATTCTGACACCTATACCGTAGGCGCAAGGATGGCATTAAAAGCAAAAAGTAGTTACAATACCAACTGTTTACTGCAGCTGCCATTTGTCATGCCACCAACGCAATAGAAGTCAAAATCGGTTGAACGGACAGTAAAAAAGGTTTAGTTAAATGTCTAATCTTATTTCAAATGGAGTATAACTGTATTCAAAATAGCAGTGCATTCTGACAACTGCAATGTCAATTTTCTGTACAAATAGAGAAAATATTCTTTTGCAATTGAATCATAACGTTTACATACACGGCAAGCAAACGGTACCTGTTCGGCAGACGGGGCGATATCTCTCCCAACGACACTCTATAAGTAAGTCTGCCAATTCCTTCCCCTACACATAAACATCTACCGTGTATTGTTTAACTTTTTTTCTCTCAGGACGACACATAAACTCGTCGCAAATCCTACAGAGGGTTTGAGAACGTCGTCTGAAAAATTTTCCAAGTCAACGAAAGCAAGAAGCGACAATCTCGCCGACCTACGTCTTATTTTTCAGGAGAGCCGACCCGTTACAACGACAGAGATTTACATTTGAAATAGGCTGAGACACTCTTTTATTTCGCTCCTTTTATTTTTTCTCCCTGTTCGTATTGCTGCAACTCCTCTTACATCTGGCGTATCTTTCGACGCGGAAAAATAAAACTTGCTTTACCTGTATAATTTAATTAGACATAATAGAATTATTTATCGTAATTAAATTTTCAAATTAAACACGCTCGGATAGCTACTAGTTTGCTCGGGTTTCGACTTGGCAAATTACAAGTATGCAATTATGAAAGTTAATTTACTACTTAGTGATCTCAAAGTGAAGCGCGCCAGCCGCTTATCTGATTAAAGTGCTAATTTTTAATTATTCGTTCACGTCTTGGAATTAACAACGGTCATGTACTTAAATAAGGTTTAATAAGCTTTCAAAATTTAATTATTTATACAATGTATCTGCTGTAAGCTGTTGAGGAGCCCTCTGAACTGTCTTCCGTGTCTATCATCAGACCAACTCTGGGTATCTTTTTTGTTGCAGCATCATCAGAACTACATACGTGTGCCAAGTTTCAACACAAATGGTTCACAAGTGAAATTTTTGTAGGTGGAAAATCAATCAACCCTTTTGTTTCTACACTTAGGGGTGAATATGGGTTTTCAATTTTAAATGGGATTAGTTTCGAAGTATATATTCCTACCCTATCAAACAAAAAAAAAAAATATTTTTAAATCGGACGTCTTTATAAAAAGAACTTTACGAATAATATTTAAAAAAATATTATTCGTTCACGTCTCGGAATTAACAACAGTGATGTACTAAAATAAGGTTGAATAAGCTTTAAAAAATGGAATAATTTATCAGACAATATTCTGGAAACAAATTGTGTCGAATGGTGCTATCCATCAAAGATTTTCTTTTACGAGCCAAGCAAGAGGTGGATGCGTACACGTTTCTACGTTATACAGCGTTATTGATGGACCCTCGCAAGCTATTACCCTTGCTAAAAAATATTAACCCGTTTCCCTCTTTTTATGACTTGCAGTTTATTTTAAAACATTTTAATGACTAACGCAACGCCGCGTAATATGCTAATCACAGAACAAAAGTTCTACCCAAAAAAAATGGATTTAATGAATTCACGTTCATTACTTTGGAACATAAATTAAAAAGTAAATAAAATCCCGATTTAATTTTAAAAAGCCATAAGGAGTTATTTATGTCAAGTTAATTTTGTTTACAATAGCTATCTTGTTAGACAATACATCATTTTGAATTAAGGTCTGGCAAGAAAACCTTTGGGACGCATTGTATCTAGATTAATGACGACCGAATATCCTACATTCTTATACCTACACATGTATAAATACAGTATCTACAGAATATACATGGAGACGGAAATCGACGCACAAACTGTAGCCATGAATACTACACATGATTCTAGACCGAAGTAAAACATTTTTAGTCGGTTATCAAAATAAATCTGGTGTTTCATAGAAAAGTGCATTACCTAAATTTCAACGCAGCGGGGTTCGGAATCGTGAAGTGAATCCATGGCGACAAGTTGCGCGGGGATGTCCACCACTGGCCACCCTGTATTATCTCGTCTATGCAGTACTATTAGTATGTGGTTTAGTACCATATGTAGCCTGTTATACTAAATAGTCTTAGCGTTGAACAATGCTATAAATAATACACCTACCATACAGTATTGACAGATATTGCGGACTTGCCTCGGAGTACAAATTCCTTGATAAACTGCTTGATCCATAAATATTATTCACAACAAGCTTTACCCAAAATAACTTATTTTACAAGTCATGAAAGAAACATTTAAATTGTTTTGAATCATTAACAAACAAACAGACAGCCATAAATAAAAGCTAAACAGACAATATGTAAATCAGGTACATTTTGCGGAGCCGTCCGAATTGGGGGCCTACCAATTTATGCATTTGTTAATTAAATTATATCACGGTACACTTTCCCATGAGGATCTTTTAATGTCCCACTCATAAGATCGGAACACGTTAATTAATGGGGCGATCCGTTATGCCAAGCCACGCGCCTTTAATTATTAAGGCGACGTACATTTCTCCACGGAACTTGGGCATAGGGCTCCAGCTGTTAACACAAATATGTCTAACCGATACTAACTAAAGACGGAATTTAAACAAGGCTACTAACTACGCTGCTATACCGTATAGCATATCAACAAGTTATTGTCTCGATAACTACGTAATATCAAATGAACTATGAACTACTTCATTACGTGACATAAGATCTCAAATCTGGACATGGCATGCAGACGCAAAACAACAAAGAGGACAAAAAAAATCTTCTACTTAGGAATGCATTCATCCTTAGAGAAAGTCAAGATGAGGCCTACGGGAACACTGCAACCACACACAAAAGAAAACTTTATACGTACTTACATAGTGCTTTATGTCTAAAGCGCGCAGTAGAAGTCACTTTCATATTACCTCTAAAGAAATTATTCTTTTTATTTTACTTTGTAATTAATCATGTTGGCTACTCTTCCTTCACTTAGCTCAGAGCGTTTTCTCGGCACCAGCTGAGCAATTTCATTTATTCAACAGTACCTACCCATTCTTTTACACTTGTTCTAAGTAACTTGAACTGGATAAATTAGCAGGACGACTGAGTTGTTTATCTTTGAAATTTGAGTTTTTGGTCTCTAATTGGCAATGTTTCATAAGAATATCTTCGGCGCAATGAAACTTTGTGCTGCCAAGATTTGTGTGGCTCGATTTTTTTTTTGGCTTTTATCTGTACCTCTTGAGCTCTAGTTAATTCGTACATCACATGTATGTCGTTCTCACCGATACTTACTTTTTCTATTCACTCTGCTAGACGCTGCTATTAAGCTTTAAATACGCATACGGCGAATTTTCCACCCTTTGAAAGTACACAGCGTACTTTAATACAGTGCAGAGCAGAAAATAATTGAACATTTTCTTTTTAATTATTCTATGTTCAAATTTTAAGCTACTTAATAATAGTTTATTTACAAGATTATTAAACTACGTTACTGTTTAGGAATATTTAACCAAGCTACGACAGAATTGTTTCTTTAGTAGGTAATCTAAAAAGTTTCAGCTATTTTTATTAAATCTATAATCACAATCTTGTTTATTAAAATACTCATGAAAAATACATTTACATGTAAGTAAAGCAACCTAAAAAATGAAAATTTAAAGCCGCGACTACAGAATGGGATATTGACACGCTTTGACTCAAACGAATTTAAAAGTTTATGAATAATGTAAAATATGGCAGGCACTTGTAGCCTGGCGCATTTTTACATTATTATGTATCACGAAGCTAAAAAAATATATTTAATAACGAAATGTTTCCCGACTAATATCATTGTAGGAGACTGAAATACATTCCATACTCATGCGGCGTCTGCTACTCACGTTGAATTACTGTCAAACATGCATTGAGCTAGCAATACTACACACGCTGAGTACAAATATAAGGGGCTACGGAAAATTGTCCGTGTTTTTCCTTATATTGCAAGCAAGTGTACGGCACTTTATTGTGGCGTCATCAGAGCCTCCCTCGTGACAGCTTACACATGAATTCGGGGATAGACAAAGAGTATGCGCGATGAAAGAGCTTTTCATTCATCCTAGCTTCCAGGCGGAGTTGCGCGACTGCTGTGCACGTTTTGATAACAGTTAACGAGCCCTTGGAAGTAAATAAATTGTTATTACGTGAACTTATCTGAGTAATAAATATTATTGTACAGTTTACAGCGCGACGTTTCGCAAAACTTTTAATTGTATGATATAATGATAGCAGCCGATTTATCACTTATCGAACGTCAAGTCGCATGCCGCGTCTGTCCTATTGAGAAATATGCGCATCCATTGCATAATTTTAGTTTTGGGAGCAGTTTTATGGCAGCGATTTAGAATAAGAAAAAGAGATGCTGCAATAAATGGCGAGTAGGTATTACTGATGGCATACGTCATAATATGAAAAATGAGGTCAGTTAGCCTTCAGACTTTTTTAGATTTACGGTCAAAGAGTTAATTAGAGTCGCTCCAATACGTTTGAAGATTAACGTCAACGTGATCCAATTTGGGTAGCTTTATACCATTACGTTTTTCTTTTACTGTTTTTCACGTTGCTTCCATTCGCGACTTACAGCTGACTGATTCAAAAAATTAGCCTAAAAGCGATTCTTAGAAAACCGATTCTTAGTATCTAAGTTTCATGCGAACAGTAAATAAATAACGGTTGTATTTATCAGCTGCTTATCATCAGCGTAATTGTCGACCGGGGAAACGATTACTATAACTCTCGGAGCCGATAAGGGAGTCTACCTGCACCCCATTATAATTATTATCTTCAAACGTAGTACATCTTTGGCTAATTTACTACTGACACTTGTGAGATACAATGAAAACCGGCGCATAATACGGAATAAAGCCTGCGTAACACAAGGTTGCAGTACTAAATCATTTAAAATAACACAGTGTGGAAACGAGAAGCGAGTTAAAAATGAAAGTTTCACTTTACTAACATGGAGTGAATAACACATTCGCTCAATATTTACACTCTGCCGAAAAACGCTGTGAAATTTAAGAGAGGCTTACCAGTTTTTTTTTTGAGGGTGGTAGATCATCAAATAATTTCTCCCGCTCTGTGTGGAGCAATAGGGCGTGTCAGACTTTTACTGACTAAAACCCACCCGTGTTGCTCCAGTTGCCTGTGTGCCAGGGGCCACGGCATCTCTTTCGAATAACCCGCACGCCTGCCAGACATCGGCCCTTGCGGACCCCACAAGTTGGTGCTGATATCTCAACGCGCCGTCGACCCGCGCTTGGTCTTTACCGGACAGTGAACTACCCATTACTCGACATCCGCAAGCCCGCGCCTACGGTGGCCGGGAATAAAGCCTGGGAGAGGCTTACCGGTTTACACTACAATATGTACCGATTGGTGAAACTGCGATTTGTGGTTACTAAAACTTTGCAATTTTTACTTAGATTTTTAGGTAATTTTAGTAGGTATCGTTATCAATTGATTGAATTCGTATAATTAGTTAAATTTATGTTAAGGTGGATGCTAAGGTAACTCGCTAAATTCCATTATTTTTTTACGTATTGTGCAATTTGCAGGTGAGTTTCAGGTTGTATATTAATTAAAATATACTAGTGTTCGCCCACTAGTTGAAATTCGACCAAAAAATGTATTAGCATTCACTCCTTCTCTATTTAAACTTAAACGGTGCTTAATTTCATACTCCTTTTTTTCACGTATTAATATACAGGATGTTAAGAAATTGCGTGCCATAGCTTCAGGGTGAGTTCCGTATTGATAAAGGAACCCGTAAAAAATAAAATAAAAATACCTTTAAAAAAAACCGAAAATTATCATAAGATGAACCTAATGTAGTTATCTACTAATTTAATAGCAATCGTTTAGAATTGATTAAAAAATTGCTTAAAATAAGTTTTTATTTTGTTTAATTGCTAATTAATAATTTCTTAGAGTTACCTACCTTCTACCGAACGCAATGAAATACCTACGCCCAAACACTTCGATAACGCCGGGTGAAGGATAGGTAACTAGGTACGTAAATTACAATTCCAAGTATTTCTTCTTCTTACTTTAGCGAGCTTATCTCCTTCCAAATTAAAACCTTTATATATATTTTTCCTGGATTCCTTTATCGATACTGAACCTACCCCTAAGCTAAGGCACGCAATTTCTTTAACACCCTGTATAGATTGTGATTCCCGACCGAAACAAATGTTGCTTTACACAATTATTATAATCATTAAAATCATCAACACAAGCCTCCAAGTTCATTTACTACCATTGTATGACTTCCACGAAAAAGTCAATCGGTAATTGTCACATGTCATCGAATTTTTGGTTCTACAATTGGAAACTTGATTAATTAGAGTATCTAAAACTGGTGCCTACTTAACACAAAATAAAAGTACATCTAGTCGTCTAATTAATTAATTGTGTATGTACAACTGTAAGTGTATAGTATCGAAGTAAATTCAGTGTTATTTGCAGTGGCTCGGACTGCGCGTCGTTTAGCAAAATGACGGGCCCTTTTTATCTTAGTCGAGCTGCAATTTGTTTCTGGCTCTATTTTCTCGAGATCGCAAACCGACGGTTGCTATTTTGAATATCCCTTTTCTTTAAAATTAAACTGTGTACGTTACTTTTGTGGTGAAGCTCATCATTTAGAACTTCAGAAGTGTTTCATTGCAATTTGTTACAGTTTTGGCTATTTCCGTTACTTAAGTACATGTACATATTTTTATTTGTTGTGTGATCTAAACACAACTTTGAAACTGACATGAAACTATTTATTTTTTGAAAAATAAACTTTTAATTTCACTTGCTGCGCCATCAGATATTTTTCTGTTGCCTAGACAATGACATTTTCTGTTTAGTTGAGAAAATAAGTTTCATGGCACAATAGCATTTGAAGTAACTCGTGTCATAATCTAGAAAGATCATGACACGAGTTACTTCAAAGACTTCACTAGTTAAAGAACTCCGCTAAGAAACATTACTACATTATGTCGCGATTCGAGTGGCGGAAAATCATGAAAGTCAGTTGAATTGTAGCAACCGAAGCAGAATGTCCTCGCTTTCAACTTAGTAAATAGGTACAGTCGTCTTCTTCAAACCTCTTCGATTCGTTTTTCTGTAAAAACTTTTTCCAAAAAAAAAACAACCGACTTCCAAAAAAACACTACAAAGTGAAAAATAACTTTAATTTCGGAAGTCGGTGTCTTTGGAGCTGTATTTGAATTTTTTGTCACCGCCTTCCGAAATTAAAGTTATTTTTCACTTTGTAGTGTTTTTTTGGAAGTCGGTTGTTTTTTTTTTGGAAAAAGTTTTTATTTTTCACTTTTTAGTGGTTCACATGTGCTTACCCCTTCACAGCATACCGGCGTGATGTTATGTTATGAACTGGTGTAAGTAATAGACAGACATGAGATTTCAGCAATCCCAGTCCATTTGCTATCATTTATTGAGGAGTTCCGTTGCCTATCTCCAAAGTTCTTCATCAAATCTTCACCAAATTGAAATGAGACCTCTACGAGAAAGTACTCTTCCAAAAAATACCTAAATCGCTTCGTGTGCCTATAAAATTTGAAGAGTTCTCTCTATTTCTCCAGAATCCCATCATCAGATCCTGACTTGATGATCATGGGACCACCTGGGAAGTATACCCTTTCAAACAAAAAAAACAAAATCCAAATCGGTCCAGCCATCTTCGAGTAATCGGGGAACATACATAAAAAAAATAATAAAAAAAAAAAAAAGGTTCCGACGAATTGATAACCTCCTCCTTTTTGAAGTCGGTTAAAAATCAACAACCATATTAAGAAAAAAAATATGTCTCGCTTTATAAACTTGTCGCCTGCAACAGATACGTGCGAAACTAAAGCAGCACCGCGATAGAATAGTGGACCGAGCGTGGAGATATGAACTGGCTTACAAGCAGAACCGCGAAATTACGCGGGAAAGAATCTTGATCAAAGCGTAACAGACGCGAAACTACCTGTTCGCACAGGTATTAGAACAGGGAGTTTCGCTTGTTTGACAACGGACAAGTCATGGCGGGATGACTGAGGTTTCGCTGCTACGGTTTTGCGGTGGAGATGTGATACCCGCCTGAAGCGGGACAGCTCATCTAGACCAAGTTTAAAAACTGTGAGTGTCATCGTTGTCATGGAATATTGACACAGATTAGATGTTCTGATCGCGTTCAAGTTCATTGGCGAAATGCGCCCTGAAGCTATTTTGCTAAGACCTTTATTCTTTATCCGCCATCTTTAATTTCTATTTGTATATAACTTCCATGTTTATTATGAAACATAACACTTATTTGTTAACAGAATGTATCTTCAACAATTCCCTGAACGTCGAACAACTAAATACAAACAAGATCTTATTAAACTTTAGAATCAAGACTTTCAACACAGGCTTAAGATAGTTTCAATCAGGTAAACGGATATTTCTAACGTTCTTCTCAAATTTTGAATGAATGAATGAATTGCACCGATCCCACCGTGGCTTGACCAGACTCGATTAATAGAATGAACTCCAAGATTTGCACTAGCCCCTGGAGCCTCATGCTTCATGGTGCTACAGAGGCCATTGCATATTAAGAAGTAGACTGGGGGGCGCTTTAATGGTCAGGTAGACGTGCCCATAGGATAGGAAAGGATTGCGAGCCTACGGATATGCATCCTTTTTTTTTTGGGTGGGTAATCATCAAATAACTTCTCCCGCTTTAGGTGGAGCAGGAGGGTGTGTCAGTCTTTTACTGACTAAAACCCACCCATGTTCCCTCAGTTACCTATGTGCCAGGGGCCGCGGTATCTCTTTCGAACAACCCGCACACCTGGCAGATGCATCCTTGAGTAAGCAATGGACTAGTGGAGACAGGTGGTATTTATTTATTGGGCATCTTTTACGATGTCGCCAGCATGTTGATTCAGGTCGGGCTTCTTGGATACGTTCAACTGTTTTCGTAGCTCTTTTCTATGCCGTTGCTTTGCTATTTTCTGTGTTGTTGTTATCATAGTCGTCTTCTGAGTTATTGCTGCTATCAGTTTCTGGTTTTTGTAGATATCGTTAGCCGCTTTCTTGATCTTATTTCTGCCTCCAGCCATGTCCTTCCAAAACTTGATTCCCATGTCGAAGCATTTCATGTCCTGTTTTAGATTGTCCTTCCATGTGTAAATAGGTCGTCTGACCTTCTTAGATTTGGCCTTATACTGCATTGCTGCCTGCAATGGTGTGGTTTATCCCGTCTGAAGACGTGTGCTAAGTAGCACATCCTGTGGTTCTTGATGCGTCTTGTTACGGTTTTTCCGTCTAAGATTTGGTGCATTTTATTAGTTCTTAGTTAATTCCTGACGTGGTTAATCAAGTCTCTTATGATAACTCGTTCATATCTTCTGAGTCTTAATCTGTTCGCCTTCGGTCGATACTTTTAAGTCATATATCATACAAGTTATGAAAACCCTTCGATACATAAGTCTAGCTAGCTTCCAGTCCATCTTTGAGTTTAGTATGAATGGTAGTAATGATTTGGCGTTTCTCGTGGCCTGTTAGCATCGTTTTCTAATTGTGCTTTTTCTGCTTAGTGCGGATGTTGTGTATGTGCTTAGGTATTTCATTTCGTCTAGTGTTGGTATACTTATTCCATCTATTTTTTATATAAGATGAGATTTATTTTGATTGCATTCTACAGTACATCCCTGACTTGCGTGCTTAAAGGATAAGCGTTTTTTAAAAGAGAGCCTTATTATTCAGTTTTAACTATATTCTAATCATGATCTTATCTCTAAGGTCACCGGAGTGTAGGAAATACACCCAACAAAAGGTAAGTAGATTCGAACCTAACAATTTTCAGAAACCCGCAATGTACCGGAACATCAACAGAAACTTGTTACACGTGTTGTACCCGGTCTACCACATACACGTGTAGCTATTTCTAATTCACATAGAAATAACACGGGTTTAATTACCACAGACAATTTTGTTAACACAAAGTTTCTAAACTTGTTGGAACAACACATTTAGCTTCCGTATCATAATCTTCATCTACGGCAATATGACGCGCTTCATGTCAATCGTGGAAGATCGTAACGGTTCGTAGCAGGTCGTAGCAAGCGCTACGCACTGTAACTCGTAGCACTTGCTACGATTGTCATTAATTTCAAGCAAAAAACTGAGTGAAAATGAAATAATAATGTTGAATTATTTCCACTGTACAAAGCCTTTTCATAGTTAGCTGCTTGTTGGCGATTTTAGACTATGTAATACTTTCAAGTTCCCACCATGTTTTTCGAATAATCAATGAGTATTTTATTCAAATCTCAATAAATTAAAATACAGTGAACTGTTTGATAGGTATTACTTTTAAAGTTTTACGTAAAATAGAAGTAGGATACCGTGGTTTGAAAAGTTATAAAATTCAATAGAGTCACCGAACACTTCCGAATACATTCAAGAAATCCGTCTCAGGCCGATAAATCTTGTAGTTAACAAGCGGTCTGAGGCTCGTCGGGTAGTGAGTTCACTTGAGTCGGGCCGGCCGACAGATCCCGAGCTCCCGAGCGCACTTCGTTTGTCGCGATATCGCTCATAAGCGCGCGCTATCTCGGCGCGCCGCCGCGCCGTCGTCCTTTCACCATTCAGCCGAAATAGTACCTCAAGGAGTTTGGTAATGAGTTCCCTTGAAAACTGTTACTAGCTCCCCCACTATTTTTAACGATGTCATTTTTGAAAATTGACTCTTTGCGGTGTACGTTCCTTCGAGCGATGTTGTGCTTGTGCTAGCTCCATTTAGCTGACGCTAGAATTTTTACGATAAAAACAGTTTACCTTCTAGAGAAAATTATATAGTATTTATGTGTCTGTATCCGTTCTGTTCTTTGTGAAGCTTTTATTCTTTTATGGATTATTCTGTAAAGAGTTTGTTTTTAACATAACCTAGCATTAAATCACGCCTTATTTCTCCGAAGGATTGCGCAGAGGTATGACTCTAGTACACACACATTTCGCCAGTTATATTTAATCCTATGTAATAGGTGAGCCTATTGACATCAACTAGGCACAGCCCAAAGTCGGGGCTCCTGCTGAGAAATTCGACATGGCAAAACCCAATAACACTTTGCCCGACCTCGTAATCGAACCCAGGACCTCAGCAGTAGCGCTTGCGACCTTTAGACCAACGAGACAGTCAGTTATTTTGTTACTATGACTTGGTTTATACCTTTCTAGTTGAGATTTTTGATGTCGTTGGATTTTAGTTTTTTACTAGCTGTTACAAAAAATATTTGGGGCTAGGGATCATTATTGGTAGGCAGCAGATGAGATTTAATCCCAATAATTGGTTAACCAGCCTTCATAACGTTTTAGAAGGGCGTTTAGTGGTTATTTTTTCTATTCCTATAAAATATGGTATCGGATATCTACATAAAAAAGATTTATCATTAGTTGACTTTCTTATAGAACAGCAACGTATGCAATCTGCATCATTGTTACGCTCAATTTGTTGTGTTCCATAAAATCGTTTTTTAACCAGCGTACAAAATCTCGATAGTTTAATTAAAAGTTAATAACACGGCTACAAGGTACACGCCGACCGTCATCTACGGTCGGCCATTTACTTCACTTTGCCCGTCCGTACGCTACCGACTAACTAAGGAAAGGTAAATTTACATTACAAACGAGCGAAATACAAAATCTACGTTCGTATATCATTACAAATGTATTTGTCCTGAGGAACTTGGATATTTAATACGTTTGCTTTTAGTTCAGAATTAAGTTACGGTTTCACTCTGAAGGTATTCAAGTACAATGCTCATAACTTTTGTTATTACACGCTTTATATTAGCTTCACTTGTATGTTAGTATGTCAGTATGTAACTCTCCGTGGGTAATTTGCGCGCCTGCGGCCTTCCTTGGTTCTGGTAGCCGTTTCTCAGGCTCCCTCTCCGAAATCGAACTCTGATTCCCCGTATTTATAATATTTATAAATAATTATTTTATTCTCACTAATAAATAATTTACACGCTTTATATTAGCTCGGGTTGTATGTATGTAACGGAATCTTTGAGCGCGATTTTGACCCACTTTAAACGGTCAGATTTCATTGAAACTTTGTAAACTTATCGAGGACCGATGACAATTTACTAATTTAAAAAAAAATGGGAAAAAAAAACACGTTTTGTAGTTAGCAGAACTAAAAAATAGAAAATAAATAATAGTTTAAAAAACTAAAAAACACGCTTTAAAAACCAAACTAAAAAAGGAGAAAATAATTTAATTCAATTAAAAAGCGTGGGGTGCTTGACATTAATTGATTATAAAAATACCTCAAAAAGCACCCCACGCTTTTTAATTGAATTAAATTATTTTCTCCTTTTTTAGTTTGGTTTTTAAAAGCGTGTTTTTTAGTTTTTTAAACTATTATTTATTTTTATATTTCATTTGACGGGTTAGTCAGATTGTAGGTAGATAATGCAATGAAATATGAAATTGTTTCTTCTGTAAATATGATACCGGAATCACGAGTACATGTCCTAAAAAAAAAATAAGCATCTAGCTTATTTTTTTTTTCCACCACCAACCCAACCAACCAACCAACCAACCCCATCAACCAGCCAACTCCATCTAGGAGTTGACATTTCCTATCTAACTACCCTTGAGAAGAAATGACCAAACATACTCAAAGGCCAAAGTCTCTTTTAAAGTCTAAACATAATCTTGATCAGATCATTTATTTATTTATTTAACTATTTTTGCACACACATATAAACAGACAAGAAGAAAGGAACAGAAAAATACTTACAAAGGTCAGAAATCAGAAAAACCGGTCGGTCGGTCGATCGGTCTTTCAGAAATCTCTTCATGTGAGGACCATGTAAATAAGTGTTTGAAATATGGATTTATTAATGTATCTGTGATACTAAAGTATAACGCGTAATGGATGGCTTATATGAATTCACCAAACTCAAAACATTGAGGCTAGTCAGTACACAAAACATAGATTAATAGACTTTTAAATCCGTTCCAATTTACTGAAGCACAAACATTTTCCGACCGCAAATGGAAAAAGTTTTGAAAAAATCAAAAACATTCGACGTGACCGCCAACGGAGGTTGAATGCCTGCTCACATACCTGCCTCTGTTTTGCTGCTTTACAAATTGATTCCTTAACCCGGTTCGATGGAATTTATTTACATACATATTATTATTTACCCATAGAACCGTATCAACGTATCTGCCTACGTCAGCTTTATACCTTGCTCAATTTTATTTAACAAGATCCCAAGGCATATCATTGGGCATGAAAGGGGAAGTTTGAATCCCATTGAAAGCTACGTTTAAGGGTGTTCGGTAACGAAGACAAATCCGGTGGAGTTTATTGTATGTTTTGACATTTTCCCTAACGCAGATGGTAAAAAATAGAAAAAGCCCGACAGAGATAAGGAACCTAGAATTAACAATTTTATGGTCGGTCATAAAAATGGGCAGCAACTAAAAGAAAATGCTTTTAACGACTTAAAAAATCACCGGCACGTCATTATGAAGTCAAAGTAATAAAAAAATGTTTATTTAACAACAAGCTGTTCTCATGGACACTTAGGTACTACAATCTAAGCCCCTGATCTACCTAAACAATGAATCTATTAATATATTTTCAATATTCATTCTACGAAGAAAAATCAGCGGTAAAGTAATTAATTACTTCACTGTACAAAGCAAATACTGTTTCAGGCTTATCGCTTGGCCTTAAAAACAACGAAAAAGTACTCAATTATGCAACACAATGAAAGCTCCGAAAGCCAGCAATTTGAATGCTTACCTTCCCCCGGTTTTAACTTCTTTAGCAACGCGCGAACATCGACCAAACAGCGCGGCCTAACATTGTATTAAATACCTCCTTCCCACGAAGAAATGGCGTGATAACAGCTTACATTGCTTTAACAATTACGTGGCAGCGTAGTTTCAGAAATGCAAACTCCTGTCTCAAGCTGCACTTGGTAACATTCAGTAAAAGTCGTCTGCATTCCGGTCTGTCTGTGCCTTGTACAATCAAACTGAAATAAAGCCACCAGAAGTTTTATCTTAAAAACATTTTTGGGCGAACTCTTGTTTTGTATAAACCTACCCGTATTGTTTGTTCCTTGGTTTCCTTCCTTAAAAATTCTCGGAGTCCATTTTTTTTTCTTCGCTATTCACTAGAGTACCTCTCAATTAAATAAGTATTTGCCAATTTCAGGGTAAGAGGGGATCGAATTCCTCGCCGGGTGGCATGGCAACAATACAAAGTTCAGGCCTGTTAGGCATTTACAAACTTTTCAGATAACATTTGATATCATAGTGGGCGCACAATATAAGAACGAGTTATACAAGTGCATGCTATTAACCCAAAAACTTGACATTTCAGAATAGACTATTATCTCCCCCTTTCTAACCAGACGGTAGGAATACACAAACACAATGTTAGTACTTATATCGAACAAGCTTCAATGAGGTGAACATAAATTTGATAAAAACAAGATTTGAATCGCTAAGTTTGAATAAATTATGTCACCAATAGTGATATGTAACCAGGGTCGTCGGATATAATTAAAGTTATAGAAAAACCGTTGGATGTTTTCGAATAAAATTAATAGAAAACAAACAGTTCATTTATCAATTTAAATTTCATTCGAAAAACATCCATCACTTTCTTTGTAAACTTCAACTAAGTCCGTTGACCCTGGTTACTTATCTCTTTTGGTTACTGTACTTACCTATTTTATCGCTGAAAATAATAACAACAACATGAGCTGAGTCAGCTTTTATAGAGCAACAGAAGATATAAATACCAAAGTTCGTGTAATAATGTACCAGGAAATTATTAAAAAGTAAACACAACCTCATTGCTTTCCAAACATCTAACAAAACCCCTAACAAAAAGCGAGGAAATCAGTTCTGTTCTCACACGATACTAAATAACATAGAAAGAACGTAACAAAGTTACAATAAGGGTAATTTCGTAAGTTATAAAGCTTATGACTTGCAAAAAATAAGTAGGTATACAGTGCGTAAACTTTTATTTTATTGAAGCGGCGCGCTCACTCGATACCGTGACGGGTAAGTTTACGCATTCAGAAATTTCTTTGTTAAGTCAAAAGATCGGCTTTCTTTTGCACAAAATAATATGAAACATGACATGAATTGAAAAAGTTCACCGAGGAGAAACTCGTGACAACACAGCCGAGTTCTATTGTTGAATACGGCGGTTACTTAAAAAAAAAGGAAGACGTCCAGTACCCTTTTCACAAAACTACCCGCACAAGTCCTGTAATTACAAAATGTGTTTGTTTTTCTTTTTATTGACTCGTTTATCTATTAGCTCGTAAAAGCTTCATTTTAACGGATCACCTTCTGCTTTCAATTTTCTTAGAAATTTTATGTAAGTGTTGTATCTTTTATCCATCAATTCTAATACGTTCGTGTAGTCTGTAGAGAAAGCTTTGGCATAAACAAGTGATGAATTTTGCACCCACAACACAGAGCAGCGTACATAGAGCTCTTCACTTTTACGTTTTATCTCTTTTGTTGAATTTCAGAGTGTACTTCGGATATAAATCTACTTTATTGCTTTTTAATGTGTAGTACACAGTGTTAATAATATTCCTGCCTTTGACGTTGTTCTGTTCAAAGCTATTACTGCAATGCTGTTAAGTAAATGAAGACGGTGGCTGGCGGACGCCCGGGCGGCGGTCGGATCTCATCGTTAGCAGGACCACAGCGCTTTGTCGAACTTGAAATGGAAAAGCATCGACATCAACATTGAAATACCTAAATATTTATAGGATAGGAATTTTAAATGTATTCGGGTACGTAACGGGTCCGTGTATCGCAAGCAGAGATCGCCGGCAACAAATTGCGGTTGGGCGAGATAAAAAAGGTCCGTCCGTCATTTTGCTAAACGACCGGCCAGAGTGCGGCGTGGTCGGGTTGCGGCCAAAAAAACGACGCCAGCGACCCTTGCCGGGAGTTCCACTTCTGTCTTGAAAAAATGATACCACTGTCAATTCTATTTACGATAGTTTCGAGTACTCCGTTGTCCGGAGCACGCCTAGGGGCAGACTGATCTTCAAATCAAGGACGATCGTCTGTTTTTTTAGGACACAATACTTAACTAATTGAAATATTTTCGTTTACCTAGCTTTGAAATAATATCAGTTTGCTTTATACTTTCCAGGAATATAGTAAACGAGCTTTGGCCAGCGGCTTCCCCACGTTGGCAAATTTAAACAAAACCTTACCAAATTATACACGTAAACCTTCCTCATGAATCACTCTGTCTATTGGCGAAAACCGCATGAAACTTAGTTCAGTAGTTTTTGAGTTTATCGCGAACAGACAGAAAGACGCGGCGAGGGACTTTGCTTCATAATTATGTAGTGATGTAGTGATGACATAAAATCCAATAGAATAACGGAACTTACCAATATAATAATGTTCTCGAGCTATTGAAGAAACATTTTGGTTTCCTTGAGCTCTTTTAATATTTGCATTCTGTTCTCATACCCGTCCATCGCATATGGCTCCAACATGGAATAGCTTTTTAATGCAGTTCGAATTCAAATAATGTAAAATATTCAAACTTGTTGTTTCGTTTGATATTCGACTTACCTACTCATAGTCTGGCTTGATTCACTATCTATGGTATCTCACACAATAATACTAATACGGTCTGGCTACACAAATAAATACATTCACAATTGACAAAGCAAAATGGAAACCATTCGAAAAAACTACAAGATTCCATCAATCGGCAGCAAGTATTCTGACTGTAGATAAAAAGGAAAACCGCCATTCTTAGAAATGGGATCCGAGATGGGTTGCGTCTATAGCCTGCTCTATATACACACGTATGTATAGCACATACCCTCCATTGTCTACACTATATAAACTCCTTGCGGTTTCTTTGTGTAGAAGGTACACGTTACATACTCGACACTGGCAACTAATTTGTGTACCGCCAATATACATAATACTGAGTGCTGACACAATTATCTATGCCTATTAGAGTCGCATTACAACCTCATACCAAAACCTTATTTTGGCAAAACAATGCGACCGTTCCAAATAGGCAATATCCTTCCTACACTGAAATACTTTGCACTAAAATTAAAATGAAGTGAAATAGCGGACACGGTTAACATGTAAATATGTTGCAACGATACAACTCTCTGGGAATTGAACACATTTTGTTTTCAAAGGTGTGTAGGGGTGTTCGGTCCAACCATAATGAGACAATTCCAGAGCAAACAAGCGCCGACCGCGCTGAATAGAGGTGCACAGTTATAAATGACGCTAATTTTATCGGATATTGCGAACTACCTATACATATTTACGGAGCTGAATCCGACCATAAGCAGAAATACCTGACTAATCACTAATTAGTAACACAAAGCATTGCCGACTGTGCTTTGAATCGAGATAAAATTATTGACTAACTGGATAATATTATTTATAGAGTAAGGCTATACATATTTTGCTACGTATCTACATATCTACAACACTCCATTTTAGCGAACCCCTAGATTGGATTATAAGGATAATTCAGCAAATATTACTTTGCTCAAAATATATCATTAGTTGATCATTAGAATTGGTTAATATAAGGGTTAGTGTACCCTCGATTCCGACGGTGGACATAGGCACGTGAAATACGGAGCGGCCGCATTTGACCCGTGACACCTGCCCAATCTGAAATGTGTCGTGGATTTTTTAACAAGGTTTGGTTACGACCCGAATTTGGGACGAATCCCGATGTTGAAACGTGCTGTGGCGGTCCCATTTTGTACTGAGAAATATAATTACATGGCCTAACTTTCTGGGTTTTTTGATTTTATGCGACCACAGTGATTAACATATCGATTAATAGGACATTATTATCCCATGGGGCGTTAGGTTGCGGGCCAAGATTGTAACACTCTGCTCTCAAAAGGGTCGTAAAAGGCAAATAAGGGATTACAGCTATTAAGAAGATGGGTGGTAGCCATCTCCTGGCAGCTAATAACATACTACGATCGCAATAACACAATCTATCTACGAAGAGCGGTGATTTATTTCCCGTATTGTGCAGTTACTTTAATACTGCTGTAGCTATTAGAAGCCCTACGTTCACAATGGATAATAATTTTAATATGATTAACTATTGAACTTCTAAGGATGATTTTTGCAGTAATTACATAAAAAGAAGATTATAATTTAAAAAATCTGTAATAGTTCTGATGTTGCAATAAGTTGCTAGCGTCATGCGGGCTTTACACAGGTGGTGGTACGTGGAACACTCAGAATGTTTTGCGAAAAAAAAAACTGTAGGTATTTTTTTTAAATAAATATTTTCAAAGTACTCTCCACTAGCCTCTATATAAAGTTTTATGCGTCTGAACCAGTTTTTGAAACACTTTTTCCAGTCCGCCGCAGACAACTCTTTTACAGCCTGCTCGAACGCTGACAGCGCATCTTCCGGCGACGAAAATTGTATCCCTTTGAGCTGATTTTTTATTTTCGGGAATAAAAAGAAGTCACACGGTGCTAGGTCAAGGCTATAGGGAGGGTGACCCAGGAGTTTGACTGGCGTGCTGTCCAGGAAGTCCCTTGTTTTGAGCGCGGTGTGCGAAGGCGCGTTGTCGTGGTGGAGCAGTAGCCCGCGAAGCCCCGTGTTTAGTCGCTTGTTGCTCACAACAGTGAAAACTTCTGCCAAGAATTTGGTAGTATAACTTTCCGCGTTGATGCTTCTTTGGTTCCGTAAAGGAATTGACACCAAGTAGCCAGTCAAATTGAATAAGCTCGCGATCAAAATCTTCCTGCCGCTTCTAGATCGCTTCACTTTGGTAGGCGTTGATTCGTTTTGAAACATATTGATAAATCTAAGACTCATCACCTGTAATGATGTCGCAAACACGCCGAGACAAGCCTGCTTCAAATTTGTTTATCATATCACGGCACCATTCCACCCGGGCAGCATCGGTGAGGTTGTGCGACACCCAGCGTGAAACTATCCACCTCACGCGAAGATGCTCGTGTAGAATTTCGTGCTTCCCGATCCAACCTACAGTATGTGCTGAATCTCTTGATACGTAAGTCGCCTATTGTCATAGATTATATTTTCACTACTTGCACGTTTTCTTCCGTGACAGCCGGCAAAGGGCGACCACTTTCTCCATCCCCAAAAGTTAGTCGACCGCGCTTGAATTCGTTATACCAACGATACATGGTTGCCTTAGAAGGGCCTTCATCCATGAATGCCATTTAAAGTCTATCGTACCATTCGTCCGGTTTCATGCGACACTTGAAATCGTAAAAAATCATAGCGCGAAAATGTTCCCGGCGCAGACCCAGTTTTTAATGAGACACGATAATTTAAATTAGCTCGCAAACAATGTGTAGGGAAATTTAAAAATTGGAACGTTCCTATTTTTACTTACAAATAATTATAATTTCAAAATAGATTATAACTGGCCAGTTTTTCATACATAAAAACTTTTTTTCGCAATACTTTCTGAGTGGCCTGGTACTATAATAATGGCAGGCTAGGCCGCAGGTGACTAAAGACGTAAGTTCCAAATTAGACTAGGTTTCGACTTTTGTCGTGCGGCGCGAGGGCGCATGCGGCAGGCGGTGTGACTATAATCGACCGTGAAACTACTCAGACGCAGGCAATCGCCAACCGCATGAAGGTCATTATTTTGATGTAAAATGGTAATAACCACCGGCGATTTTCATCAACCTGTGTAAATAGGGTGGCGATTCAGCTTGTGATGCAATATGGTAAGCGGCCAATTTAAGATTATTCAATGTGTTCCATTCATCATAATAAGACTATAATGTTGCCACTGCTATGACACAGGCTTCCTCTCTTCGGAAGTGGGCTGTCACGCGGGATCAGTTCGGGTTGGTAAAGTCTTCGGATTTTGGTTCTAGGACATGCCGGTTTCCTCATGATAATTTTTCTTCATCGTTTTAAGAGCAGTTGTGATGAAATAATTTTTACAAAGTAAAGCGTCTACCTGGGTTCGAACCTACGATTTACATTTATACAAGATGTAACTTAAATAACGCACAACCTCTTAAAGGGTTATTGTCCTCATCATTATCAGTAACTTTTACTATGGGACCAAACGGGAAATCGCGAAAATAAAATCAGCTGTTCCCTACACTTGTATTTGCATAACTCGTCAAAATGTAGGGAACACCAGATTTTTTTTCGCGATTTCAGATTTGGCGCCATAGTAAAAGTTGTTGATAATTATGAGTACAATAACCCCTTAAGAGGTTGTGCGTTATTTAAGTTACACCTTGTATACACTGCTCCTTTTCCATTACTTATAATTATTAACTTACAACATATATAATCAACAATCTGACTAAAAGCTTCGAAAGGCTTCTCAGGCAGTAATTTAAGGAAGCCATTAACAATGATTATCGTATAATACTTCAACTGTAGTACGTCAGGTATTCAATTAAATTGTGAATAGCTTTTACTGATTCCATCCACACATACAAAATAATCCCTTCATGTGTTACGTGCGAACATGAGAATTTAAATCCACGGCAAAATGCCATGGAAAGTTGATGGAATTACAAATGAATTAGGGTCTTTAAAGTTCATGGAACGTATTAAATAAGTTCTGAGTTAAGCTGCGTGATTGTGATGCGTGAGCTGACTAGATAGGTCCACACAATATGTGTGGTCCTTTCCTCAAAAGACCATTTCAGACACCAATCTACACAGTTTTCACAGGATCTGACCAAGATTATGTCTGGACTTCAAAAAGACTGTGACCTCTGAGTTTTTTTCGAAGTTTCTTATCAGAGTAGTCAGGCAGGAAACGCTGACCTTATCTAGTTTTTAAAATGCTTTGATTCACGTGAACAAGTGTTTGTACAAACCTACTAATGGGCTCGCCACAATTGCGGCGGCAAGTCCCCTCTTTGAGAAGTGGATTGAGAGGCGCCACAGCGTCCTCACTTTCCACCTGACGCAGGTCCTCACACGACACGGTTGTGTCGGGTGGTTCCTGTTTCGGATAAGACGGGAGGAAACGCCCGGGTGTTACCATTGTGTAGATCGCCCGGAGGACACGGTGGAACTACGGTGGAGGTTTGCCCGGCTTGGGAGGAGCACCGCCGTGTCCTCGTAGAGGCGATCAGCAGCGGCGATCTCTCGCGTCCGGCCCTGGTCCAGGCCATGGTACGGAGCGGGAGTGCAGGGGTAGCTGTCACCTCCTTCTGCGAAGCAGTAATTCACGCGAAAAGGGAGGCAGCGCACGTGAGAATGAGCCAATCTATGCGCCCTCACGTCCCTAGTCACCGCAGGAAGCGCCCTGGGCGTCGGGAATCCCAGGCTGACTCCCGGCCACCGTTGGCGCGGGCTTGCGGACGGCGAGTAATGGGTAGCTCCCGTCCGGTAAGGACCAAGCCTGAGTCGATGGCGCGTTGTGTTCCACGCGCACCTCAAACTGGTGGGATCCGCAAGGGCCGATGCCTGCCACGGGTGCGGGTTGTTCGAAAGAGATACCGTGGCCCCTGGCAGACAGGTAACTAAAGGAACACGGGTGGGGTTTTTTTTTTTTTTTTGTAGTTTAGTCAGTAAAATTTTGACATGAAGAGCGGGAGAACTTATTTCATGATTTCTCCCACCCTCAACAAAAAACCTACTTACAGAAATAAATTTATTTATCATTTTAATCAAGGTTAAACCACATAGGTATCTCTACTTCAAAATTATCTGTCTTTGAAGATATGTAACTGGGTCTGTCCAAATTCATAGACTCCATGTTTAGTCCATGAAGGAGCAAAGGAGACTTGCAACAACGTCACCCACCGTGGTCGTAATCTGAATAATGAATAGAAGTGCATGGTATTACAGTTGCCCGGGCCGTGTCTACCGTCAGCCGGATTCACTGGACAATAACATTAAATCAACATGAACTTATTGCTAGAATACGCAACGGGAACGCGACGACATCGTCCCGACAACGGAAAGGCAATTTACAGCAACAATAAAAGTATCGCTTTTATTGGCGAACACACAATTCGTTCGGACAGCTGTAATTGCAAACTCTCGTACTGTCTATTGGTTCCGTAATTTAGATCCCACAGTTTTAGCATCATGTTCGTGCACTGAGCCGAATCTTTTTTTTTTTCGCCTGTTTTTTTGTGCACTAACTGACCGGCCCTATAAATAACAGGCTGTACAACTATAAATTTAGCAATTAATTGGACTTTTAACGGCCAAAAAAATTGGTAATAGGATCTGGGGCTTTTATTCTTATTGAGCTTTTTCACAATGAAATGGGCGATGATAATAAAATCCATTAACGCGTTTACATGTTGTTTCGGGGTTTTAACAAAAGTCTCAGTAATGACAGCTTGGCAACACCTACAATACTTATACCTACAATTAATAATACCTACAATACTTGGCAATACCTACAGTCAAATTGATCAAGTTACAAGTTTATCAATCGCTACAAAGTGTCGTCATGAGCGCGTGTGGAAATCCACCAGCCGCTGGCACTAAGCCATTATTATCCTGAATATTTTTGGTTCGTTAGTTTTACAAAATTATTGAGCTCCGCTAAAAGCACCTGAGTTTATAATTCTGTTGTAAAATTGTCAAAGACAAACGAGTGGAAATATTTTCATGAAAAATTTACTGTTTCATTTACTTAGTAGTTTCATGAAACCTGTCTTCGATACTAAAATCAGAAATTCCACATCGTATATTTTTCTCTATCTGCTAATCTACTTCATAATGTCATAGCTGCTATTTTTTATTTATTAGAGATCTTAAACGTGAAAGACCGTAACTCGAACTCTTAAGGTACATTTTCATCATAATATAGTAGAATTTGAGATACAAATTAGTTTTTATTCCAAAGTAGCTAAGGCATGCGTTGCAATTCCTTTTTAATTTTTAATTTGTTAGGACGAGAGCCATTTTCATTGAGAATTCAACTGACTACATCTCAGCGTGTCGCATAATCAAAATCAAAAATTAAAATATTTTATTTCACATAAACCTGCATGGGCACTTATGAAATGTCAGAAGCTAGGTGCACCATTCCAATTTGTCGCTTCCTATGGAGAAGAGCCAGCAAGAAACTCCACAGTGAGCACACTGTTCTAATTTTAACTCTGGGTGGTAACTGTTAACCACCGAGAGATGAAAATCTAACAGTGTATTTGAAAATTCCCGCCGCGGTAGTATTACGTCCGTGTGATCGTCCACTATCGCACGGAAATTGATTTTATATAAAGACATGACAAAACAATGGATACGCGGTCAAAAGCAAGTACTTGGTATATAAAACACAAACTGAAAATTATTGAAACAGCAATGCAAAAAATATTTGTATTAGTAATTCAATATGTATTTTGTTGGACCCTTTTCATTATATCAATATAATACACCAACCAAGTGTAAATAAGTTTTTAATCAAGAAAATCCATCTAACTAGTTAATTTTCTTAGTACCGAGCACTACTTGTAAGACAGAAGCCAATTAATCTTCCACGAAATATTAATTCTAGTTAATAATAGTACCCACTATTCGCGTTAATTATCACAAGAGTCTGCGGTAATCCTGTAACTATCATGAAAACAATACTTATTGGCCACTTACCAAAATAACTATGAGGTCAACAGACCGACTTACCAAGATATTTCATTTCCATCTTCGGACGATGGTTCACGATGCTACTCACAAGTAATGTGCTATGGTGAAGAACGGGTAAAAAACTCCAAGGACACTCTTTTAAATCAAGAATATCTGGATGACCGAGCATAGCTCGGTTTTTTTTTTGGTTTGACTTTTTCTAAAAAGGAAACCTAGCTAGATCGATTTATCGCCCCCGAAACCCCCGGCATACTAAACTTCATGAAAATCGTTGGAGCTGTTTCCGAATTTCAGATTATATATACATATACAAGAATTTCTCGTTTAAAGGTAGATATATATAACAACTTAGTTTTTCCGAACTAAGTTCGGAAAAGTTCAATACGTATGCAGAAAATTGAAATGGCGTTGGACAGGACATATGTTGAGAGAAAAGAAAGAGAAATGGACCAGAATAATAACGGAATGGTACCCTAGAGAAAGCAGAAGAAGGAGAGGAAGACAGCCAAAGCGATGGGAAGACGATATGAAACAAGTAGCTGGGCCAGAATGGTTACGTACAGCAAAAGACAGAAACATGTGGAAATCCTTAGAGGAGGCCTTTGTCGAAAGACAAGCTGTTAAGAGGGGAGATAAGCCGAATGCTGAGAATATGTTTTAGTTTAAGTTAATTTATAGTTTTCTTACCTCTAATTTTTAAGTAATGTTTTGTCAGATAAGTTAAAATCTAACAGCAATAAAGGCTCATTTTATTTATTTTATTTTATTATATATAACAAAATTCTGGTACATTATTCTTGTTGCTACTTCCTACGTATACAGGAAAAGTTTTTATTCATTGCGCAAACTGTAACCATGAATTCAGCATATTTATCATTGTAGACCCCCCAGCGCAGAAATTTTTCGTCGGTTATACAAAAAAATACGGCTGTTCCATACATTTGACCGCGTAGGTATTGCACTTTTCTATGAAACAGCTGTTTTGTTTTTGTATTACCGACGAAAAATTTCTGGGCTGGGGGGTCTAGAATGATATGCTGAATTCATGGTTACAGTTTGCGCACTGGATAAAAACTTTTCCTGTATGTGAGAACAATGTAAATATATCAAGAAACAATTCTAAATATAAGATTAAAATGTTCGATTTTCAACTTTCGGCAGTAAGCAATCCGTTAAAGATCCACGCGCAAAACAATCGTTACGTCACACGTCACAATTATTACGTCCATGTGAACGTCAACTTACATAAATTTTAAGTCACTCAAATCAACAATGTGACTACCAGAATGTCACAGCACATAATGTATTTCAATGGTGGCAATGGCTACTTATTGGTGATTCACGTTACTTTTGATAAGCGTGGTGGACCAATCCTTTGAAAATTGCTGGTCCTATTTGACAATGTAGAATCTAAACAAAATCAAGTATTTCCATTCAACGTGGCAATGCTGCCAGTCTTCTGGGCACGTTTCCTGATGACAGCGATGCGGACGAATACTTCTACGCTTATGTGTCCTTTTGTTTTTGTATTTATTTGTTTAGTTAGTAAGTAATTGATTTTTTTTAAACAAATTAAATTCAATTCTGTGATTACTCTAACTCACAGACGGACTTATGACTTTTTTTAATTTTAGGAAATCGTCTAATTTTATAACGTTTGTAAATAAGTGAGCACCATGTACCTATTACATAATTAATTTATTTTTTATTTTCATTCTTCTTACATCAATATGTGTGTGTGTGTGTGTGTCAAAAGTTAGTTTCGTTACAATTTGGAAGGGACAACTAGAATCAATTCTACTTTGTTGTTAATTTTCAAGTTTAAAACTTTTAAGTACCTATTTCAAATAAATTGTTTGGCTTTAACGATTGGCCTTAGTCGATTCGTCCACATCAATTAAGACAAACCATCGTTGCCTATAAATATTGAATTCCCAAGAAATAGTTCGGTCGTGAGCCTCTTATAAGGTTCGCTTGGGTATCGATCTAAAAAACAGAAAGCAGATTTAAGCCCTGAAAACCAACTGAACAAGGTTAGGATAATTCTGTCCTAGAACAATAACAAAAGAATAACTTCTTTTGTTATTTTTTGTTTTGTTTCATCTCTTTCTCAGTTAGTTTTAATGTTAATCTGGCAGTTTGAGTAATTTATGCGGCCTACCCAAATGTCCTTTCTTTGGTATTGTTCGTCAAATCTTTGAGCTCCTCAAGTTCTGAGTTGAGCTGCATGATTACTGATAAATGCGTACACTGATTGGACAGGTCCACTCAATCTGTGTGGTTCTTTCCTCAAAAGAACATTTCAGACACCAATCCACATGGTCTTCACATGATCTGACCAGGATTATGTCTGGACGTTAAAAGAGACTGTGACCTTTGAGTTTGTTTCGGTCTTTCTTCTCAGAGTAGTCAGATAGGAAACGCCGACGTCATCTAGTTTAAAAAAATATGATTGACGCGTAAAAGAGTTTGAACAAACCTACTTATAGAAATAAAATCAGTTATCATTTATCATTCATCCAGTATTTTATCCTAGACCGATATTTTATTCTAGAACGTGTACGGGACGGCTGAGAAGCTTTCTAAAGAATTACACTTGAGACGAGAGAAGGGGACGCGGAGTTTGTTAGTAGAGTAAGCGTTTGTGCTGAGAATGCCTAATCTCGGTCTATAGTTGAACAAAGTTATCATCGTCAAAGGCGATTGCAGACCACTTCGGAACTTTGACTGGTAAATGCTCAAAGGACTGTATTATCGGCCTAAAATGTTCACATGGTCTTTAATGCTCACTCTCATAGCGAGGAGGTCTATATCCCAACAGTACCAACATTATAGGCTGATTATGTATGTATGTACAATGTTCCCACTGCTGGGACACAGGCCTTCTCTCAATGAGAGGGGGTAGGCCATAATCCGTCACGCGGGCCCAGTGTGGGTTGGTAGATGTCACATGTCATCCAATTGTTTTGGTTCTAGGACATGCCGGTTTCCTCACGATGTTTTCCAAGCAGGAAATTCGACCCAGTTTCTACATTCAGAAGTTGCTATGAATGCTGGAGATTTTAAGGTCTCATCTTGAAATCCTAAATTCAGAATCGGGGTGTTAGATACACAAACGGTTTTATTGCGAGTGTGCGAAATAATGTCAAAAACACAAAGGTTTTCATGCTAGACGCCAGATCTGTGCATTACCTTAATCTAGGATCAATATACATTTAACGACGGATAATACCTTAGATAACAAGGCATGTCCTGAGAAGCTTGAGATGAAAAGCTACTCTTTGCTTTATTTAAACTTTAAATATAAATATTTTGCAAACCGTTTCCTTGAAAAACATTTTCCTCGAGTGAATAAGACAAATGTGAACTATTTGAAAGGCTCACTTGTGAAGCATGCATTGTTTGTATCTTCGGAACTATCTACTTTGAGTTTATTTAAACGTTAGTTAGATTTGTAACCAAAGTGATTTCAAAGTTCTCTTAAATACCTTTGATTGTGCCTCTTTTAGTGAAACGGTAAAATTTATTTGCGTTTCTGTAACAAAGTTCACCCGTGGAGAAAAAAATAAACTTTCATTGGTTAATTTGCTTATCCTGTTTTTAGTAAAAAAATATTTATTAGTAAATGTTATTCATAAATTTTTAAACTTCTGAAAGGAAATATCAGCGTGACTCGATTTATACATTTAAATTGAATAGTTTTGAAACACAGGGTCAGAGCTAATGGCAGTTTCGGCGTATTATAACAAATCACGTTTCATTGACACACGATTTTAATTAATGAGTTAATTTTACGTAATGAGTTAATTTTAAGTAATCAGTAAATTTTAAGTAATGAGTTAATTGGTGGCCAGATAGATCATAATTAACTCATTACTTACAATCGTGTAGGTAGTACTTTTAACATTAAATAAAAATTACAATATATGTGACTATTTTGGCGTTATTCTACTAATATTATAATTTTGAAAGTTTGGATGTTTGGATGTTTGTTACTCAATCACGCAAAAACGGCTGAACGGATTTGGATGTGGTAAACAGATAGTTTATAACCTGGACTAACACAAATCTGGGTAGGTATTACGTTCCCGCGGGATAATTTTCAAGCTCCACGCGGGCGAACCCGCTGGCAATAACTAGTCATTAATAATTTTATAGAATTAAGTACATATAATTATTTATTGCTGCTCTGCTTAGCGCAATAAGTAAAACTATTTCCATAAGTGCAAAAAATGCTATAATGCGCTTATCTTCCTGCAAACAATTGCAGGAATCTTGCGGCTATCAATTTTGTCGGTCTTTGGCGTTAGTTTTAGAATAAAG
Organism: Antitype chi; assembly: GCA_947359405.1. Taxonomy (NCBI): domain Eukaryota; kingdom Metazoa; phylum Arthropoda; class Insecta; order Lepidoptera; family Noctuidae; genus Antitype; species Antitype chi. Next base: position 12,285,691 of record OX375816.1, read on the forward strand.
AGTGGATCTGAACTGAAGTGGCAAGTGTGATAAATACGACGGAATTTACTCAAGGATTGATTAATTTATTCACCTTTATTTAGACCCAACAGATTTAGTCAATGACTGAGTCACCTTATTCAAAAACAGTTTCACAGAGTTTTCTTATTTAATTACTTACTTACACAAAAAGAACAAAAACATATTATAATACTTAGTTATTGAAGATGAGTGTGCTAAACATAATAAAATGCTTTTTTATATTGCTGAATTAGCTATCACATATTGAAGCAAGTTTGTACAAGGGAGACGAGCGTGCCAAGGTAGACCCCGCCATTGCTAGATAGAAGGAACTGGTAGTTCTGGTGATCCATCCGGAACAAATATTAGCAACCTGGCAAGGAATCTCGGACAACCATTGCATCCTCTGCAGACCAGACCACGGACAAATAGCACCGACGACGCGCAAATTCTCCTCGCTTCCAACGTTAACATGTCGGGTTATGGTTTTGATTCTCTATATCATTCCTGCGTTATTAATATATTAATTAAATCATTTTATTTGTTTTCAAATTTGGAAACGGTTGTGCAAGTTACAATTGTCTTGGTACTGGTCATCGTGAGTGCTATACTATCGTAGTGATGGCAAAACCAACAGCGTGCAATTATAATACATTAAACCAGGTGGGATAATTGCGTAATACACTAGCAGTACGAATGATTTTAATTTTAACAGTTCAACGAAATTAATTGCGTTGTTTACGTTGCTAAGCAGACAAATTTCTCAAACTTATGAAGCAATCGAATAGCAATATCCTGCAAATTGATTCAGATTCTGATTAACAGTGTGTTATGAAATTAGAGTACGTTCAGTAAATTATAAATCAATACTATACTCCAGCCGTTGATCCCGACTGTCATTCGTGGATACTTGACAGTCGTTACGGGGCGTTAGAAGTTCGAAAGTCTGACACCAGTGAGACTGGTACAGTAAGGTACAGGGTACCAAGGGGTATCGTGTTACCCAGTAACTGGGTTTTGGAGGTCAGATAGGTAATCACTCCATTTAAAATACTGGTATTCAGCTACATAAGGTTAGACTGGGAGCCGACCCCAACATAGTTGGGAAATGGCTAGACAGATGGTGATGACCTAGCTCTTTGCATAAATAACTATTAATTTTCGATTACACGCTATCCGTGCAATATATTATTCTCACAATGGTTTTTTTTATGAATATCGTAATGAAACTCATATTCTGGAACAATAACAAGTTGACCATGAGAAATAAGATTTCAAGAGTATTCTGCCAAAATTTTGTATCTTCTTGAAGTGGAAGAGCATTCAGATTTTGAGTCCATATTTTGAAATTTTAGAAAATAAATTATATAATGAAATAATAACAACTTTACAAGAATTTTACAATAATTTAAAATGATAGCTTGCATTTTTTTAAATTATGTTCTTGATTCATGCATGAACATTAAAATTCATCATAGAGATTCCAATTTGGCCGTGTTTTAATGATTATGTTTTAAGTTTGTTTTTTATTATGTTAATTTTATCAAAATTCGGTTTGATACCTACATGTAAGTATCTAGTTAAATGCTTTGTATAGTTATTATGTTGCAAAATGTAATTTATCAAATACAGCTAAACATAGTGTTTGGTTGAATTACTTCGTCGGCAAAAACTGAATAATTCATATTTTAAATTCAAAACAAAACCGAATCTTCTTCCGTACTATTCATTTCAATTCATTTTTTTATGTTTTCGATGTAAAATAATTTATATTCTCTCTTATCGTGGGAGCAATAAAATGTTTAAAGCCAGTATCATGGAATTAACGGTTTTTTTTTTCAGAATGCGTCAACGTCAGACAGCGATACAAACAAACACTTGGGAACACTCTGTATACCTTCATACCAGTCAAATACGGCAAAAGATTACACCAATTTTTGGACTAGACTGTCCAAAAATCAGTGTTCCGCAAAGTGTGTGCCGCAGTGGTGTCTTCATCATCATTATCATTTCAGCCCAAAGACGTTCCTGCTGGTCTCCTCCAAAAGGAGGTGGTTTGCCATAATCGCCACGCTTGGCAGGCGGGTTGGCGATCGCAGTATGGTGGTAAAATGCTTAGAGAACGCTGCTGCCCATTCTGTAGTAAGTCCCTTAGTCGCCTTCTACGACACCCATGGAAAGAAATGGGATACTGCTATTTTTTACGTCCGGCAACACACAGAACACCGCGTTGGTGTGCCTCGAAAAAATAAGTTTATCTCACAGACGAAAGAAAACTACAAGAAGCAAGTAGTTAACCAATTTTAATCCAAATGACAATTATTATGACGGCAAGTGCAATACCAGTACCAATCCATTTAATTTTCATTGCTGACAATTGAAGTTAAATGACAAACAGCAACATTGCTTCCTTTTTCATGAACTTTATACAATTTATAAGCTAGTTTATTTTATTTATTTATTTATTTTATTATTTATGTACACACACTAAAATACATACAAATACAGCATAAAAAACAATTGAGTACAAAGGTACTGCTTATTTCTATAGAAATTTCTTCCAGCAGACCTGCGAAAGGAGAAATGAAAAAGAAATGTAGACAATAGTGTGTGAGAACAAGAAGAGAAAATATGAACATGTGACGTCTTAAACTAAAATATAATATACTTACACATATTATAATGCAGGAAATTAACATATACTTAAATAAATACATACTGATAAAATATATAAACAATTATTATAATACATAAACAATCAAGAGGAAAGGTAATGCTCTTTTACTCGACATTTAAATAGTGAAATGGTTTTCAAGTCACGAATGCTAGGCGGAAGTGAGTTCCACAATCTTACAGCATGGACAGAGAAAGAATAAGAATAATAACTAGTTTTATGGGGATGGGCTTTAAGGAGGGATCTAAGATGAGATCTACACGGTGCGTCGCTAGGACGAGCGTAAGAAAAACGCTCACGCAGGTAGGAAGGATAAGAAGGGTTATGTAAGATGTTGAAAAGGAGACATAAAATCCGAGTGTTCCTGCGAAGGCGGATAGGGAGCCACTTGAGTTTTGCATTGTTTCAGTCCAAGCTTGCTTACTTATCATATCTATTAATTTATAGCGATTTCGACTGCTCGCTTTCGAGGGCGACGCGGCGCAGCGATCCCCGCAAAATGATTTTGAATTTATCTCTTCGTCTAAAAAATGTTGTTTAATTCAGAAGCTATTAGTTCTTTGTGAATTCACAATGTGGAAAAACCCAGGGCGTCAGAGAGTTTATATAAAATAAAACGCATAAAATTGAATTGTCAACGTGCTGCTACTTGTGACAGCTTGTAGCATTATTTTAGGAGACTATTTTTGCAGACTCTGATGGGTTTTTCGAGAAATGAAGTACATATTTTGTTCTATTTCTAACCAGGTTTCCCCTTACTTAATTAACTACTTCTTGAATTTCCTTAACTAATATCATACAACATGCCCGGAATTAGTACAGACCACCAAACACCTCAATTAGAATATGATGTTATAAAACATTATTATAGATTTATAAATTAAGTAATACGAATTGGAGGAGGAAATTGTGGTTACATTACATTCAATACAACTCTTCGCAACACAGTAGCACACGTAGTGTAGCGTACTAGGTACTTCATCCATTTTGGATTGTTTTGACTGTACAGCGGAAGCGTGATTGTAATTTGCGTAGTTGAAATAATTTTTGGGACAAAAAATACAAATATTAAAATAGATTCAGCGAATGATTCTGAACAACCAAATTCTTTAATGTGCATCAATTCAGTTAAACATTTTAGGTATAGATGTAAGATTGTTTGTTTGTATCTCTGAAGATTATAAGTTACACTAATTGAAAGCTAGACTTATTGCCATTGCATTATTGTATTGTTGACACACACAGGCAAAGTTGAGGCCAGAAGCTAGTTTAAAGTCTGAACAGTCAACAAGCTACTAAACATTACTCACTTTGACAAATCATAAGTTATTAAAGTCCACGTTTAGCTCTGAATAATACAAGCCTAGAGTTATGAATAGAATTGAGCTGGAAATATTCCTGGTCCAGAGGATTGCCGTTCCTAATTGAAGTGCTTTCAAAGGCCATTGAATATAGATTGCAACAAGACGTTTGCATTTGCAAACAAAAGAGAATGTTGAGTAGCATTCATTCAAATATCAAAGCAGATCGTTACTCCTGTTAAAGTACTGAGTTTATTGTGTAATGAAATATTTACGTTGGTAGATTTCAACGTTAAGAGGCCGTATATGAAATTTTTCCGATCTCGCCGATTTACGTGATTTTATAGACGAGATTTTATAGTTAAAAAAACCGTATTTCTATAAGTTTCAATGCACCACATGAAATATCATATGAATGAATCAATATCAAATGAATGAGCTCCTCTTTTATTATTTGATTTTGATTTATCGACCTCAAACGCTCGCCTACTTCGAGGTTTGGCCTCTTAATGACGATTGGAATACTATGGAATAATCTTACCGTGTTATTTTACCTTCCCCTGGGTTCGGTACGAGTTTGTTGGAGTCGGTTCCAGTCTAACCAGGAGAGAACAGCTTTGAGAATTCTATAGTGTTTCATAAGACCGGAGTCACCTTACTAGGGGGAAATACCTAGTTACTAATATTTTATGGGCAGACTGTTTATCAAAGGCTTACTGGGCAAATTAGTATTCTACTATAATCACTGTTTTAAACTTTCACGGATTATAACTACATAATATGCTCAGTCACCCAACGAGTAGATATCTACATATATGTATATGTTACCAGAAATGTATGAAACCTAGGAATTGTACACAATTCCTAGGAAATATATGCACTTCCGAGCCTACTTAGGAAATGTGTAAAATACTGTTTCAAAGATTACACACATTTCCTGTGAAATATATGTATTTCCTAGGAATTGTATACAATTCCGAGGTGATACTAGGAAATATATTAAAAGTAATGCTTTCTAGAATTGCTCGCATGGTTTCTGTCACGGCTCTGGCGTGGCGGGTCTCCGGCGGTCCCACGCGAGCTTATCGTCGCAGATGGTATTCACGCTCGTCGCCGCGGCTGAGGCTGCCGAACCTGCTCCTCAGCACGCGGGCCACCTTGCCCCTCCGCGCCTACGTGGATTTAAATAACACTCTAGGGGTAGGGCAAACAGGACTACGTGGAGTCTGTTTTGCAGCGATTCGTTTCTGTCACTAACTTTTAATACATTTCCGATTGCTATTAAGGAAATGTATAGATTTCCTAGGAAAAGTGTATGTTACAAAATATATCATAGATTTCCTATCTATTTTAGGAATTGTATACAATGATGGATTACACACTTTTTCGTTAACATATATATAAATACAAATTCCTCCCTCTCACAGAGAGGCCTGTGTCCCAGCAGTGGGAACGTTGTAGGCTGATTATGATGATGATTATGAATACAAATAAATAAATTTGAAGTGTCTGTTTGTAACTCACACTCAACTTCAACATATAAGCTTTTACTAAATGTATATGAAAGTATATACGGTAGGTAGGTACTTATATATATAAAAAAACTATTTTGAAAATGTTTATCTGTCTGTTTGTTGCGGCTAATCTGAAACGGCTGGACCGATTTTGACGAGACTTTCACTGGCATATAGCTGATGTTATAAGGAGTTTAGAACATGGGCTCCTTTTGGTACTGGTAGCACGTACCCTTGGGATAATTTCTGACATCCACGCGGGTAAAACTGCGGCCACAGCTAGTTATATCAATAGTTAAGAATCTGGAGTTAAGTTACGTGGTCTGATCAAATAAGCAAGTGGGGGTTAAATATGGTATCAGCCATTTTCTTTATACACTACGTAGTTTGTATTGAATATCTTGTTGTATGTTTGTACATTAGTCGATGACTTAATCGAAACTGTGTGCATTCGGGAACCAACACATGCGAGGAAACAACGCATATTACACAGACACGTGTTCAGTGTGATAGGATCGACCACTGACGCTGATTTGATTGGACGTTCGAAAACCATATCTATAGGTTGGGATGTTGAGGTCTGGTTATGTAAGGTGTTCCATGGAATCAGTTATGGATATAAGTTATGTAGGCAAAATACTGGTACTGGTTTCGTTTTGTACGTTGTTTGGATGAATGAAGGATGACTAACAAAAAGTATTTACAAGGCAGATGTGAGTGGAAACGCCCAAGGAGGATATACTGCTGTTGTTGCTGTTGCTTGGAGCTTACTGTAAGTGCAGCAAGTAATTGTATTAAAAATTATGCCCGATTATAATTGGTGTGAAGTGTCACATAAGAATGAAAAGTGTTTTTAACCGATTTCAAAAAGGTTATTAATTCGACATGTTTAAATGTATATTTTTTTACATATGTTCGAGCATAACTCCGTCATATATAGACGGGTTTGCAAAATTCTTTTTTGTTCGAAAGGGGTTTATTCTGAAATGGTCACATTTAAATTTCTTAAAGATCTGCTGATGAGCTTCGGAGACAGACAACGGAACTCTTTAAAAAAATGACAGCAAATCAACCGCGATTGCTGCTATCGCAATGCATTGTTTTGACCCCAAGGATGATGAAATTTCGAATTGGTGTGGGATAGGTACTGTAACTAAAAATTGAAAAATAAAAACTTAAAAAAATAATAATAACTACGTTATTTTTCACGTGTTTTTCCGGAAGTCGGTTGTTTTTTTTTGGAAAAAGTTTTATCCAGAGGCACCTATCTTAACATTCGGTCACCAGATACATCAATATTTAAGCCTTGCTTATTCAAAAAGTTTCCCATTATTACTCTTCCTAGTTCTGTAGTCAAATACGGCCTTGTGACAATGATTCGGAGCATGTCACACACATCCCACATGTTCCAACCAAACACAAACTAACGAGTCCTGTGGCCACAACTTTTATATCAACTTTGGTAGCTTTCCAAAGTCGTTTCACCGATTTCAGCCACGGGAATGCCGAGTAATAGTTGCCTGTTACTTTTTTATTAACATTGATAAAATCGTACGACACACCAGGACCTTTTATTAAATAATCAAACTCAACATAAACGACTTGAAAGAGTTGTAAATTTTCTTTTAAAACGTTTTTATGTTGATGTTGAATTGGAATGGGAGAAACTTTGAATGTATTATCCGCTTTGCGCACCCACGCTAGTAGGAAAACTCAATTTAATATTGTTCGTAGGTATTGGTTCGGGGTATTGTTCGTTCGTATTGGTCTAGTCCGCGTCTTTGTGTTTATTTATGTTGTATTTTTTTTTTGTTTGCCTGTACTTTGCCTCACTGCTGGGCAAAGATCAATTCCTTCCAACTTAATAATATTAAGCATTCCAGTATGGATTTAGTGATTCGAACTTTTTGCTGGACAACTCGCTCTCCTAAAATTGGGTAAATAAAACAATTAAGACAATTGAAAATGATTTATTTCAACTTTAAATTATGCTTTCATGTTTTCACTTTCTTACAAACAATTATTTTTAATTACTTATCAACATCAGTTCAAATATGAACCCATTTATTTACAAGTTCTTAAGGTTCTAACAATTCAGTATTGGGTTACTTTAATCACAAATCAACCCATCTCTAGTAGAGTATTATAAATGTCCAATCACATATTCGTCTATTAAATCAGACGTACCTACTAATATTTACAAAACATCTACTTAATTACGATATAGTAATGACGTCAACCATTCCGGTCTCGGTTGTGAAGGCTTGTACTCCGAAGGGCTTAGAGCCAGCGGAGACGCAGCATCTGCTAAAGCCACCGAGGACGATGTCTCTGTTACAGCTATGCTCGGTTTCGGTTTCAATATAGAACGCAACTCATCGTTGTCTGAAGCCCGATTTCGTTGCAGATTCTCCCGGGTCTCTTTCATCCTTGAAAGTTGTTCTCTCAAACTTCTATATTCCTCGAGGAATTTTTCTAGTTGGGAAGCTCGGAAATCAAAGTCCTCAATAGGTTGACCGGTACGCGAATAGTCTCGCAATCCGGAGAGATCAAGAAGTGGTGTGGCGGAGGGCACAGTTGGTTGCTCCCTCGAAGGCGACGCGGGGAGACTTGGATTCCGGCGTATTCTATTTCCACCTGTAGAAAGATCTAAAAAACTATTCGACCTCCGGCTTGATCTCTGCCGGCTTTTTTCGTACGTTCTGTCAAAAAAACTGGCAGAATCTGCACCGGAACTGTTTCTTCTGCTATTAAGAAGAGGACTACGACTATCGCCGTCCTTTTTCCGTGGTATTGTGTAAAAGTAGTATGGATCATGTTTCATTTCACTTCGTAAGTACGAGGAGGTTCCTAGTGCACTCATTTCAATGAGGTCGGGGTAATTCTTCTCGCTGTCACTTCCAGACAAGTCGTTGTCGAGTCGCTCGCGAGGTCGCGTACGTGGACATGTGCGCCCATTGTTGTTAAACCGACTGTTTTCAGATAATATCTCTACGTGGGCACTCATCATTCCCATGGAATTGGAACTCTGCACTGACTCTGACGTGGCATCAGATCTGAAACAACGAACATATTTTATTAAATTATGGAAATGGAATAGAAGAAAACAATGGGATATGTTGAATGTGTGACTGTATGTGTGTTCCATTGCGTTGTGCTGCGTGAATCAATATCTTGCATGCGGCAAAAGGGCTTGTTACAATCAGCAATCAGCCGGCTGCCTCACTAATCAAAACTATCCACACATGGAAAGATGATTGGCATAATCACTATACCCGTCTCGCCGGAGATATGAGCACTGGCAATTGAACCGTTCACAATTTACATTTACAAAATAAACTTTATTCCTTCCAACGATTGAAGCCAAGACCTCTTCGTCTGAGACATTAAGCTACTAAACCAAGGGGATTAGACAATAATTACTGAACTAATTTTCTCTCGTGCTCTCTAGGTTTGGGGAGATTTTCATCACAAGCTCGCCCCACGACCCACGTTAATTTGTAGTAGGTTCGCAATCAGTTGCGATTTAGGCACTTGGCTTAGCATAAGCCCTTACAGACATAAAAACCCAACATATAAACGTTTAATGACCAAATGGGATCACCAGAAACATTTACGTAATGTACGTTACGTTTGTGTAGACTTGTGAGTTTTTATTTCATTTGTTAAAATAATTTAACTTATATCGTTCACTATTTTATCGGCAGCAATATAAACCTTGAGATAATAAGAATTTATAACATTTATGAATGTCTTATATTAATAGAATTCGCAAGCACGGCAGTAAAACTTTGTCCTGCTCCGAAGATGTCATTTTGTTTCACATCTGTTATTGTTTCCTGTAACCTTGACCGCGATATAAATAACACGTATTCTATTTCAGTTACCTTCACAAAACCTTTTGACTATAGAGACTGAACAATGAATCAATCTTTGTAAGTATAACAGTGCAGATAAAAATAACTTTGCAGCACTCTTAATGTGGGTTATTTTGAATAATGAAACGTATTCTTACGCATTCAGACAGGGCCATAATTGTGACTAATATAATTATTTTCCTATATAATTATTTCCTAACTATATACATTATGGTACGTAATAAAGAATTGATAAATGAGATTTCTTTATTAATCTTCAGCATTTCAAAGACCTCAAACAATACAGTTTCATAAGACATTTTTGTTTTCATTTCTTTCTTCAAGTCTTAACTTAAATAACATCATCACGCCTGTATTATCCGAAGGATAAGTTAAAGGTGAACCTATACATAGTAACACCTACATTTCGCCAGTTAGGTACGTTTAAGTCCCATGTAACAGGGGCGAGCTTCCATCAACCGGGTATAAATCTAGACTCCGGGCTGCTGCTTTGCCTGACCTGGGAATCGAAGCCAGGACCTCATGCTCAGCAGTAGCGCTTGCAACCACTAGACTTACGAGGCAAATTACACAATTAACAACATTGTTTTCCAAGGAAATAATAAAGTTCCTGGAGCGCGCTGAGATCACATAGTAATTATGGGCTAAATCGAATTTCTAATTAATTATCATGAGAAGTTACTTGAGAAGTATTGAATTACCGTAAATTGTAGTCGCTGAACCTTGGTATATGTAGATCTCGTTCAGGTATGTTGCCCCTTGAGTTCGGCGGCTCGAAGTCAGCCCTGCGCCACCCTGCCTCCATAGGCGGCGTCACAGAGCACTCCCTCTCCTCCCGCACCTCTCCTCTTAAATAACCCTCGAACTCGTCTTCTGGATCATGTGATGGCACATTCCTATAGTCACCTCTTTTACGAGCACTATCAGAAGCTATCACTCTTGGTACTTCGGCATTAGTCTTAAAATTCGCTTCTAATTTATCATAACTATCATCACGATGATTTGTCGTTACTATCTGTTCGTTCCATCTATCTAATTGTCTTTTCTTACGAGTCTCGTATACACACAATCCTATTAAACACGAACTTAATACTATCACTGCTGACACCGCCATCCCCGCCATCAGCGCACGCCCACCAAAACTTTTGTTTTCTGGTTTCTTTTCTATAGCTAAACTTAAAATCACCTCTGCTTTACCAGCACGATTTTCAGCATTACACGTGTAAGACCCTGCGTCTTGCAAATCTGCTGATTTAATAGTTAGGTTACTGGTTTGTCCTTCACTACGTAACATAAAAGCTCTACCGGAATTGACATTATTTGCAGTTGTGTTGGCGAGCAGCCGACCCGCTCGCACCCACCGCACTCTCGGCGCAGGCACTCCGCTCACTCGGCACACTAGTGTCACTTCATCACCTTCCAACCCTTTGAATTGACTAGCTGCACTTACTTCTGGGTGACATGCAAAGTCTTCTAAATCTAACCTATCCCATGATTGGGACATTAATCGAGGTGGTAGTGCGCAGTCTGGTACCACTGTTGCTGGAACATTTTTTCTAATCATCCAATCTCTCATCGGCCTCAACGCGCATGTGCATTCCCAAGGATTACTCGCCAGCTCTAAACCTTTTAGAGATCGTAGCGGTGCTAAGACAGCCACGTGAAGTACCTGCAGTCTATTTTTACTAAGCTCCAAATATTCCAGGGAAGACTCGAGCCCTGCAAATCCGCGTGGCTCTATTTCGGCTATTTTGCAAGCACTGAGTGTAAGTCGCACTAGATGGGGGAGTGCTATAAAGGATTCGTCTCCAACTTTCGTAATGGGATTACCACCGAGTCGCAGTTCTCTAAGCTCGGGGATTGAATCAAACGAATGTGAAGGTATTGTTTCCAGACGGTTGCGCGAGAGATCCAATTCAACTAGGTTTACAAGCGCTCGAAAAGCGTATTGTCTGATGGTGCGTACGTTGCAGGATGGGAGATAAAGGCGCTGGAGGTTGAGGAGGCCGGCGGCTGCGAAAGCGTCGTCGCGGACGGTGGGCAAGCGGTTCTCGGCGAGATCGAGCAGCTGCGTGGTGGGGTCGAGGCGAGGCGGCACGGAGGTGAGCCCGGCACGGGCGCAGAGGGCGGATTCCTTGCCGCTGCGCCACTTGCACTCGCAGTGGCGCGGGCAGTCGGCGGAGGCGGCCGCCGCCAGCGCCAGTATCAGCAGCACCCACATCCCCGGCGCCTGCTCACCCAGCGCCGCGCCGTTCGTCTTCACCGCCCAGCGTCATCCCCCGGACCAAGTGCACCCTGTCGACAAACATTTGTTTTTAATTGTTTGCTCTTAAAGCTTGGGGTTTCAATTATTTACTCTCGACATGTTTATTAACAGGACAGTGGCGTATGCTGTTAATAAACATGCCTACAGTAAATTATTGTGTTGATTGTATAAATTGTGGCAAGAGACGCCCTGATTTTTTCCACGTGTACAGTTTTCACTCATGTATATCTGGGTTACTTGGCTCGATCTTGACCTTTTATCTAAAGACGAATATTCAAGTAGGTATCTAATTCAGTTTTTGTTTCAGTGTTTACGCCTACCCAATGTAACTGAATAGGTTCGGCCTGTAGTAGTATTTAATATATTATGTAATATTCTACCCGTCAACAAAAATATTTTTTATTACATACCTACTTAGGTACATTTTGCGGTTGGCTATAAACTTTATGTCGTTACAGCTTGACCGAAAAAGGAAAAAATGGGTTCGCTGCCCTGTGTTTTATAGAGGTTACTGTAGAATTGCAATATAAAGTAAAGAGTATAGTTTCCTCTTCGACATTTCTATTTGCTATTAACTACATAGCTGGTTCTAAAAGTGCTCCACAGTGCCATTAACGTTGGAGTATGGAGGTTATAAATGAAAATGAAACCCAGGTGTGAGGTTATGATACGATAGCTATGGAAGGAATCAGATCGAATGGAGCTCACCACAACTTTGTAGAGCTGAGTTCTCGTGCCAAATATTACTTTACAGCTTTGCGGTTGTTATGCAAATACTGATATCAGTTCGGGCACCTAAATACCAACATTGTTGTTCTACCGCGTTGTTATGGTTAAATACAACTTCCAACTTGGCGAGCGATGTTCCCGAACAAATGCTTTCAGGTAAGAATTATATCACATTCAATATTATATTCCGTACTTATCGGTTTATTCTCGGGAACGTGATTGTTTTTTATTTGTTCACAATAAAATGTTTGCAAAAGTTTTTTTTTTTATAGAATAGCTTTGTATTGAGAATGAATGTTGGTAGGTACTCGTGAAGCCAGCAAGGCCTATTTTAGTCCATTCAAATTATAATTTAATATTTCGTGTATAATGGTCATGAAAACCCTTGTTAAATATGCGGAGAGTAATAGACCTAAATTGCTTTCTCGCATTCAACCATAACTAAAGGCGTTTATTATGTATGCCCGTTATATCTCAAAATAATGTGATGTCAATTAATAAAGGAGGTACAGGACCTACCTATTGAAAATGATGTTAAAAATCAAGCTCCAACTCAAAGCATCCTAATCCGAACTATAAAAATGCAAAAGTTTGATTTTTTCTCATGCTTTCACGCTGAAAGAATTTGGATAAATTTGGCACACAGGCATACCATGATATAGGCTACGTTTTATCCTGGATTGCAGACGAAATCACTGGCAACAGCTAGTTCCAAATAAACTAATAACAGGCACTTTTGAATTGTCAAGGGTCAGTCAGAAATATGAGCTAGTTTCCCATTCCAAATCGTAATTGGTACCTAAGGAGAAGAATGGGCAAGAAACTCCACGGACACTCTTTTAAATTAAAATATTAAAAAAATAATGGTTACATTTCTCATGGTGAAATTAAACATGTGAGAACGATGTAACCAAAAAAAACCTATAACAAAAATGCCGAAATCGCACCCAAATAAGGTGGGTGAACTACCTACTTACACATATATAATCCATGTCGGTATGTTTATACGGATATGTTCGCTCAGTAGTTTTCCGCATGGAATCTTATCTCTACAGTCAGTAGCACAACAAGGAAACTTTCGGATGAAGTAAATGTTACAATCAAAAAATCTTTATCAAAATGTCAAGACGATGGCAACATTAGGCGATGGCAATAAACCTTTTTCTTAATTTAAAAGAGTGTCTATGTTGTTACTTACCCAATGTTTTCCATAGAGATATAAATTTTCAAACGGACAACTATGTTCAAATTTCTGACCAATTGACTAACTCCTTGACAATTCAAAAGTGCCTCTAGGTAAATGGTTTAATTGAAATAAATGCTTTGAGTTTTTACGCGATAATTATTTATTATCTATACCTACCTATAAGATTTTTTAGAACTTTTCCCTATCTTCAAATAAACCATCGTCTCTTTCCTTGATTTTAAATAAAACTAGAAACTCTCTTACCAATCATTAAATCAAGAGTGCTTTATGAGTGCTCAAAAACCGGACCCCACCATTAGCGCGAGGTTCACCTTTCGATCGCAAATGTCCTTCACCTTTTCTTGGACATCGAATGAAAAAAAATGTACGAGTAAAAGGAACAAGTGTCGCTATGAGGTTCGTATTTCATCCAAAATTCATTATTATGATATTGGGACGATTTTACTAGGTAGCTACGAATATATCTGTAAAACAGCTAGTAGTTTTCTGCAATCGAAGAAAATCAAGTTTTAATCAAGTAGTCAATTTCAATGCTTTAATTGAAATCATTATCCTCTACGTACCATTTTCCCCAACTACGTTGGGTGGGTTCTTGGGACCAACGGCTAAACATGCTTTCCGAGCCTTCAAATTCAACCCAACAACTCACTGCCACTACTAAATATGTACAACGTCACAGTACCTACACATATTGCAGTTTAGACAATGCATAAAATCAACTGTCCTTCGCAAATCACTCCCCATTTGCATATGCCTTACTTGAACCCGTGCCACTGCCGACTGTACGGCACGCCTAATTGCACCGCAACAAATCTGTGGCGCACTGTACCCCCACAACTCTATGGCACCGACGTGTAGACCTAATGGCTGCCACTTCGATCACGCAACACTCGCGTGTTTCGTTTCACTCACGTACCTCATATGCAATGTATGATTATTCGATTCCACGTGTTATAAGCCCTGCATGCCGGTAATGTAGTACACGAGGTCGTATCGCACTCGTACACACACACACACACAAACGCGCAGCAAAAGGGTTCAGTCTGAACATTGTACTCATTTAAATAGCTATCTAGGGACTATTAATAAGCTGACGCCCACAAAAATATGTTTGCTTTGGCATGTTTATCATGTTACAGCACTTTTACTAACTAAGCTATGAACACAGAATAAATATTCTGTCGCCATTTAGTTTCCTATAAAACTATGGAGTACTCGGATAAACGTCCTGACGATTTATGTCCAATAATGAAATTGCAGGCCAAAGCTAATCCACATTTTAATCCTTTGATAGTCGTTTACGCCGAGCTGAATCTGCCCTCTGACGCAGTACTAGATTTATGGGTAAAATGCGCTAAATGGAAATCTATAGTTCAGTAATCCTAGTGTAGCTTGCCGATGTAGATTAATAAACGAAAATGTTAAATCATTCGACGATTCTCCAAACAAAAAGTTTGACCTTTCAGATAAAAGGGCGCGTTTAATACACATCACCCCTTACCGGTTCATCCCTAAGTCCACAAAACTCTGTGAATAATTTAGAATCAATTGGATTGCTCCAATAACCAGGAACTTTCTCGTGAAAAATGTTGTACTACGTGGACTTGAACAAAAGGGAACCTCGGTAACTAATTCAATAATTTCACACGTAATAACATCGGACACTTTCAATTCATGAGGCAACTTCTCGCTGAGCGTACCTTGAGGTAAAATGTCGCAATTATTTACGACTAGTCGTGTCGGCTTTTTAGGCCTCTAAGGAAAAGGTAAACGACTTTTATTGTGCCTCTTTTAGAGAAACGTTAAAATTAATTTGCGTTTGTGTAACTAAATGAGTTCGCCTGTGGGAGTTGTCGGGTTACTTCCACTTATTAAATTGTTAGATAGTTTTGTTTATATTTAATCCTATATGAACTCTCTTTGGAAATTTTTGTTTTACTTCTTCAACTTGCTTTATCAATACTTATGAATAATTATATTATATAAAAAATTCACAAGGCCGAACGCCATTAAAAGTAGTAAAGCGGGACTTATCTTTACGACTTGTTGTAATAAATGTTTGTTATTTTATAGCGTAAGGTCTTTCCAAATTGAAACAATAAATCTTTGTTATAAGCTATAATAAATAGTCCCTACAAAATGATATTGGGCCGATTTTATTTATTTTCGGTAACCATGCAGCGATCCTGCGTAATAGACCAAATATTCTTATAGGTGTATCTAAGATTTTCACATGTTTGTTTATTTATATAAATGTATTTTGCTGGCACGGCTCGCTCCGATCCCCGATCAGCGCTGGCAAGGCATAACGTAAGAGAAAGTCGTTTCATACAAGTTCGTGACCTTATTTTGTGCAATATATGTGCGTACGAACATTTTAGGCGAAAACTCTTTGTAGGCATTACTGATACAAACCGACAGGCGGATGACGACGGATAAATTTATCTGTTAGGGTACGGAGAAAGAATACCAATACTTGGGCTTGTCAACTTTCCAAACTGATCAAGTGGACTGTGAGAAGTGATAAACTGAAACACATATTAGCACACAGTTATATCAGTACACAATGTAGGTACTGAAATTCTTACGTTTCTCGGAAACTGCTACAGAAAAATATATCGAATTGAAAACCGCGTTTTTTTATCAAAAGGTTTGAACTGTGTAAGCTATACCTGCGAACCGTGAGAAAAAAGTGAACAAAAACATGTGAAAATAATATCTACCATACATAGTAAAACAAAACTCAAACTGCAAACTCTTATTTGTTAATTACAAAACCTAGGTAATGGAAAACTCCTGACTTTTTTTTGTTTGATCCAATATCACAAACGTGTTACTTATATTCGGTTGTGTTATATTTAGCACGTGAAGCCGGTGGTCCCGGCTGTCATTTGTGGATCTTTAACAGTACTTTCGGGTCGTCAGAAGCCGGAAAGTCTGACAAACAGTCTTACCAAGTCGTATCGTGTTAACCAGTAACTGGGTTGTAGATGTCAGATAGGCAGTCGCTCGAATTAAAATACTGGTATTCAGCTGCATCCGGTTAGACTGGATGCCGACCCCAACATAGTTGGGCAAAGGCTTGGCAGAGGATTATGACATAAATGTTAACTTTTTCGTGTTAATTTTGCCATCGACACGCTAAGTAGAAGACATACGTGTTAGTTTTTATTATTACCACGCATATTATTAGCTTCACCTGTATATTTGTTTGTAGCCGACTCCTTTTTTGGACTTGATTTTGACCCACATCAAACAGTCAGATTTCATTTAAAGTTTGTAGACTTATCGAGGACCGATGACAATTCAATAATTTCAACAAAAAAAAACTGAAAAATCACGCTTTTGTAGTTAGCAAAACTAAAAAATTGAAAATAAGTAATTGTTTAAAAAACTAAAAAAAACACGCTTAAAAAAGTAGAAAATCATTTAATTCTATTAAAAAGCGTGGGGTGCTTAATATTAATAGATTATAAAAATACCTCAAAAAGCACCCCACGCAAATTATTTTCTACTTTTTTAATTTGGTTTATAAAGCGTATTTTTTTGTTTTTTTATTATATTACTCGAAAAAAATCTCTTATTTTCCCTCCATATTCAGTTGCAAGTGTTACTATCTGGTTTTAACATCTAGTTCATAGAAAATTTATCACATTAAAACAACAGTGAAACAATGAAACTAGGACGTCGGTAACGAAACCCAATATTTCCATTATCTCTTACTTATGCAAATATATTTTCATTATAAAGTTTCTGTATTAATATTGTAGAACAAAAGGTGTGAAATATGTACAAAGCTTTTATTTTTATAAAACATAAAACGCTGTTTATGATAGTTCTGTGGATTAAGTAAAGAAAAAGTGACGCTCAACAATCGTAGAAGAAATCTCATAAACAGAGTTTCGAGAAAATACTAGCACATTCGAATCCAATCAATCATTTCTGCCTCGAACAATCAACCTAATGCGTTTTTATTTAAACACCGAGTACAAGAACAATATTTACCTCCCATATGTGTAGTTATTATTTCCGAACAAAATATTCTCATGTTCCCCATTATAAGTTAAACGCAGCTCCCAACTTGTCTTTGTTGGCGCGTAACATTGTAATTTTCATCCTTGTAATTTTCAATTAGTGTTCGTAGTGGAACAAATATGTACATAGTTTACAATCTTGCGTGACAAGCAAAATCGTTATTTTCATAATTACAAAGTCATTAATGTCTTGACGACACTCCAGTCAAGCACAAAACGAGAGGAGCAATCTAGCGAGGAAGCTACCCGCCTCCTTTAGTATGTAGACAGTTATTGCTCAATCGTATATACGAAGGGATTTACACATTTACATAAACATAGCCACAACTTTAGTCCATCTGTTTATGTCAGAAATGTATGCAGGCTTTCGTGCGGAAAATAACTTATGAAATTCACGAAAGCGTAGTAATTTATCATTGTAATTATTTATTATAGTTACCTCAGAGGGTAATAGCTCAGCTTGGGCGTAGATCGTTCGATTACGACCCTTAACACGTTCGCAGTTCTATGTATATATTATGTAAACATGTTCCTTAAGTAATGTGCAGACCCCATCGACACTACAAACTCGGTATGGTACATTAACTGTGGGTTTTTCTCACTTTTTCCTTCCATTTTTTCTTCTAGTTAATTTCGTTGCGGGTTCGAACAGTTTAACTAATGTAGGTAAGGATCGTTTCAAAAATAAATAGCGGTAGGAGTATATTGGGCGTAGTTTTATATAAAAGCTTTGCTATTTTATTGTAATGGTTGAGTCATACCTAGGCGAAGTTAAGCAAAATTGAATGTTTATTTTGATATAAATAACTGTAACCGTATGGAACAGTGCGCCTTAAAGGAGCATTCGACGACTGAAATAGTAAAAATACTTGAATACGACGACATAACAGTAAAGGCAACGTCTTACTTAGCACAGCCGTTAGTACGACCACTAAAACACAACGAGTAAAAAGCATAGAAACGCATCTCCCGCCGTTAACTCTTATGGTATTGCGCGGCTCTGAACGTTGTTTTCCGACACTTTCAGGACCGAATGGGAAATTTCCCAGATCACATATTGGTTCTACCTAATCTTCACTTTGAGCGGTACAACATAGAATTTATCGAATCGGATATTCGGAACGGGTAATCTTCAATAGGGGACCCAGCGGTCAGCACCACATTCCCGTGGCTTTTGTTGAGCGTGCGTGTCGAGTTTTATCCGCAAATGGCAACATTTGTTTTATAGGATACTATCATGCTGTGACGGCCCTTACATTCGAACCATAAAACCATGTGGAACTCACGGATTTTATATTTCACTCGGCCGCGTTGCGTCTTCGCATACCCTGTCTATTTTCAGACATTCGTCGTTTTGCTTGAGTACACCACGTTTGAGAGAAAGGTCAAACGGCACATCAGACGCTGCCTTTGTCAGCATCACACTTCTCATTATAATGAAACTTAAGAATAATGACTTGGGTTGGGACCAAGCAAAAACGAGCATTACGATTTAAACAATCGGTTCGGCTCAATTTCGGCGGCTATTCTTATGAATATATGAACTAAGCCAACACGCGGCAGATACACTCATAAAAAAGGCCATGTGTCACTAGATCCGATCGAAATGCTCCCTGGATTATGTTAATCCTGGCCATCAGCTGGTATTGTATGCAAAATTTCATTCCCCTCTCTCTACTATATTATGGATAGGTACCTACCTATATGTAGTAGCTATTCAATAATGGTAATTTACAGTCATTTTACTTGGTAGGCATACAGGATAGCATACTTCGACGCACAACCTATTAGCCAATAGCCATATACTGAATCAGTCAGCATTCAGTGTATGACTCGAAATCGTTGGTTATAAAAAAAAATATCGTTCAGTACATTTTGACCGCGTAGGTGTACTTTTCTATCAAACAGCAGTTTTTTTTTTTTTGCTACTCGAAGTATAATTTTTACTCAATTCATGGTTTAGTTTGCGCATCGATATCCCTGCCATCCTGTACATATATCATGATATTACAAATATGTCATTCCTCTGTTTCAGATCGATAAAACTGATTTGTTTTAACCAAAAATGTGTAGTAACACACAGTAGTACATGATGCCAATGTTTAAAAACTTACAGTGAAACACGGCACTTTGATAAATCACAATCGGATTCCCGCTAACCCCGAACATTTAGCGTCTCAGAGAGCAATTACGATATCAACGACGCGGAAGAAATGGCAAAGGGTTGCAAATGTTTAAGTACAAAGTAAGTGTCTCGAACACGTACTTAAACAAGATGTAAGTAGGTACATGTCAAACAAGCATTATTGTAAGACAGAAATTTTAACGAAACACCTCTTAAGAAAGCAGACCATAACTCCGCTAAATGTACCACTTTATATGATTAGTTACACTTTCCTCCTTCAACTTGAAAGTTGCAGCGGAGCTTAAGATTTAGAGGTCTACAAGTTGCATGTGCACGAAGCCCCAAAATGAAATACGGTTATACATGATACATGGTATGACAAACTAGGTAAGTTGGTAACTGCTGTGCTGTTAATTGGCTTTGAACTACTAAACAAAAGGCCAGGCATTGAATAAGAAAAATAAAGTAAAACCAGACTAAAAACAGAATGATGTAAAACTTAAAAATAAGGTTTTGTATTGAAATTCATAAATTATTTGTTGCCGTCTTTGAGTGAAGATTCATTTCATTTCATTTTGCTATTGTATAATGCCATGCTGTAAATCAAATTACACTGAATACATATATTGAAACGTATTTCTACGTATATTGACAATCGTAAGGATTCTACGAACTGATAATAATCAAAATAGTTTCAGATTGATGTGTGCCCGTTTTCAATGAACGTTGGAAATTTGTGAGAAATTCTTAATAAGCATTACAGGGTTATGTCAGCTTATTCCTGTCTGAATTTGAAACTTATAGAGGTCAACTCAATCACATGTTTTATGAGCTAACTATTGAACAGTATCTACGTATATAAATATTTCTTATACTGATCATTTTCCTACAAATAAAATAATAATTTAAACGTTTCTTTTCTCTCCATAAGTTATGTACTAAAAGGCGCTATCCTGACGTAAGACACAGTAAAACGCTCAATTTTTTGTTACACAGTTAGGCGTATTATAATACATATTGCTGGCCAGAAAAAGACGCTGCGTATTTGTGGAAAATAAGATGGATGATATATTCTAAGAAACCTACACAAAACAGCAGGAGCAACATTTCCCTCTATTCTGAAAATGGCAGAATTCAATTTATGTTGTTGTTGCGTGTACACAACATCAACATGAATTGAATTCTACGAACCTGAATACTTATCTTTCTATATATAAATAAACTAAGAACTATCTCATATTTCAGAACCTTGTCTACAGGGTTTGTGGAAAAAATATCACATTAAATGTCGATTAAGTTGGTTGGAGCCGCAAGCGGCGCGGTGGCGTCGTGTCGCCGCGGTATGAGGCAGATGATCGATTACGCTAATTTACCGACTCACCTCAAATACTCACTATGCTTCGCTTGAGGAAAGATCGCGTCATCTGAAACCAAACAGTTTTTCTTACTTATTACATGGAAATAAATGTATTTACTTAATTAATTTAACCTTGTTCACTCAAGGGAACAAATAAGGTTGCTTCATTTTACAGGCCCCACACAGCGCATTCTCTGGTTAAACATAGCTACGGAGAATGTGCCAGTGAATCCCGCGCTCTCAACTCATAGTCGCAAGAGGAAAACCTTCAGGTTTTAGTCGGTAGGATTTCGACAAAACTAACTTTCTCCACATACGAAGGGTATTCATGAGGATATGAACATGAAATCACCAGAAATCAAAGGTTAAAATAGGTATTTCTTAGGATCCTTGCACAAATCCCTTGCAAATCACTGGGGAATAGCTGGTCTAGTGATAAGACTGAAGCTGACACAAGACAGGATAAGCTTCTTCCTACCTTCATATCATGTTATGTGACTTATAATGATAATAGAGAGACACGAAACGTACAGAAACTGTCCGGAGTTATGCTTTGTCGTTTGTCGAGTGCAGAGATTATAGTCTCACATAACCGCTTTATGTAACTGTAGTAGGTGGCCCTTGACATACATACATATATAAACTCACGCCATTTTACCATGAGAATAGGCAGAAACTACAGACAGCCACTGCTACTACCCTTACATATTCCTTTTGCCTTTGAATTGTAGTGAAATTAAAATGTATCAATGATGTTAGCGGCTGACATTTGTGGATCTTTGACAGTCGTTACGGATCGTCAGAAGCCTGACAATCAGTCTTACCAAGGGATGTCGTTGTGGAGGTCAGATAGGCAGTCGCTCCGTGTAAAATACTGGTATTCATCTGCATCCGGAGAGACTGGAAGCCGACCCCAACATTGTTGGGAAGTGGCTAGGCAGATGATGTTTGACAAATCATAACCAGTCTCCGTGTCTGAAAAGTCACTTAATAACTATTTGTAGATTCTGAAACATTTCTCCGACAATCGTTTTGCCGTTTAACGGTTCGCCGACAGAACGATTCACTATTATTTTTTTCACCGATAGAACGTTTCAATGACGAACGATTCGTCGACAGAACGATTCACTTTTCATTTTTTCATCGATAGAACCTTTCACCAGCGAACGATTCATCGACAAAACTATTCGTCTGCCCCTGGGGTATAAAACATAAGTAATCGACATATAGTCCTGCGTATTTGCACGCCTTTGGACTAGCGCTCGCCGGCCGCTACCGCGGCATCGCTCGCTGCGCTCGCTCGGCTCGCGCGCGTTTGGTCGCAATTCTAACCTAACCTAACCTAATCGGTCGGTAAGCAGTATGGTGCAGGCGAGATTGTAAACTGTCGATAAATTGTGAACTTATGTTTTATACCCCAGGGGCAGACGAACAGTTTTGTCGATGAATCGTTCGCTGGTGAAAGGTTCTATCGATGAAAAAATGAAAAGTGAATCGTTCTGTCGACGAACCGTTCGTCATTGAAACGTTCTATCGGTGAAAAAATTAATAGTGAATCGTTCTGTCGGCGAACCGTTAAACGGCAAAACGATTGTCGGAGAAATGTTTCAGGACCCTATTTGTAACATCAGTATTTATCATTATTATTTTTAACAATATCTAACACCAGAGAACAGAGTATAGCAACAATCTCAATCGAAAAGTTCAAATACCACAACTAAGCACAAGTAAAATAACCACAGACCTATTAGGATTTCAATATCACAACACTACTGGCATAACTTTTAGATTAATTCCGTCCCACGTACGACCTTCAAGCTTAACGTCAACTCAAAACTTCTGAATTTCTTTCTGTTAGTATTAAAACCTTTGTGGTAAATCTAAAGAGCGGAAAGTAAATCCCTGCTCCGAAAAAAATGTTAGGCTTTCGTAAAATGTTAGCTAATGACGACACAGAATTCGAAGGCTTAATGTTATCGAACGACATCTGAAATAGACGGCTTAAGTGCAAATTAAAGGGAACAGAAGGGTGGACAGACATTCATATTGATTAGTGCAATGCCTCCACTTTAGAAATTAATTATCGTTATAGGAAATGATAATAATTGAAACAGGAATTCAATTAAGTGTCTCAATTGATAAGACGTATCAGGAGACTTGTTCTAAGTAATTTAATCGCTTACAAGAAAACATAGAATTGGTAGGCGAAACAAATATATTTTAAGAAGTTGTTAACAATAAAGATCAGCCTTTTAAAAATCCGCTGTCTTTTCCAAATACCGTCGATTTATAAAAGCTCCCTTATGAGCAGTATTCGAATATTTACGGCAGTCAAAAGGTTGAAAGACTAACCTCTGATATATCCAAAGTACTTATATAATATAAGAAGTAGGTATTGACGCTCTGTAAATATCGGAAAATGCCCAAGAAACATGAAAAAAACTAGAATTAACATAGTTCACTACGTCGATATAAAATGCTCTGGATTTAGTTGTTTGCTTTCGTAAAAGAAAAAAAAAACCGCGCAGGCCTTAGGGGCCTATAAGCAATAAAAATAACTAGGAAAATAGGGACCAAAAAAGCTAATCTCTTTTTTTAATCACGTAATTTGTTAGAAGTGGGGCGCTGTGCCGTAGGGCGCGTTTTGCGGCGTAGCGATATCAAGCGAGAGCGGCGCGGGCGTAGGTTTGGCCAGCGTAGCAATGTAGCACTGCTACGCCGCGTAGCACAGTGTTGTGTGACGCACTTAGCTGTTTCTTTGTCGGATAAACTTATACCGTCTTATTACAAAGAAAGAAAGAAGAAGAAGAAAGAAAAACGTTTATTTGCGGTAAACATGACGCAAAAAGTTAAGGAACACAAAAAAAAATAAGAAAAGGTTGAGCGAAACATGCGTCACATCCACGCAAAACGGCTATCACTCAGCATTATGCTGCGACCCTATGCAAGACAGAGCCCCAGCGCTGGTTTTCAGGGATAGCCGGCTTTGACGTACGTACAAAGCGCGATCTAACTTTAGTTCTAGCCTAAAACTCCCAGTCAATTTTTGCATTACCAACTTTTCTTCTATTTTGGTAAAGTTCTTAATACAAAAATGACAATTTAGCACTGGACTAAGTTGTCAGTTTTGTAAAAGGAGCTGTATTTCGATTACAGTTAGTTTCTTATTTCAAAAACAGGCTCGATGGTAATAAGGGGGGTGGTGTACACCTGTACACCACCCCCCTTATTACTGTACCTACAGTAGTGACTTTAGAACAAGATTATAATCTTAATAAATTATGAACGTAGCTAAACTGAGGAACTTGTTGAAATAGAAGCTTTCTGTTAGATAATTTATTACCAAATCCATCATAGCATTTAAATATATTTCATATCTTTTTATGAAAACGCAAAAATAATTATGTCAATATGCTTTTATTGATAATAATATATTATAAGAAAATACGTAAGAAAATATTCGTCTTGATTTTCTGAAAATGGTTTTCTATGGCACACTAATTACTTACTAATCGCTCGAGGGTAACTCATCAATCTCGTCACGCTACGCAGATATTTTTATATCTGTGTTATTATCCGTTATGTTTTCCAAACTAACATTACTTCTTTCCATGAAGAAAAGTATTGTTTTTTCAGGATTAAGGGATACGGTGTTCTTTGTTTTTTTTTTGTGTAAAATATTAAAACTGTTTTTATTATTTTATTAGAGTCGAGCTAACCTGACAGACGTTGTCCTGTACGGTCTTGAGTTCATACAAAAAACTCTATTGAAAACAGGATGATTAGTTTTTCCTGAATTGGTATATTTTTCGAGAAACTTGTCCTACTTTGTCTTTACATAGAAACATCATTCGTACTATTATGAACATTTTAAAACAAAATTTATATAGATAGACTTTGGAGGTGGCAAAAGGGTTTGGACGGTGGTGATTTTTAACCGACTTCAAAAAGGAGGAGGTTATCAATTCGTCGGAACCTTTTTTTTATTTTTTTTTATGTATGTTCCCCGATTACTCGAAGATGGCTGGACCGATTTGGATTTTGTTTTTTTTTGTTTGAAAGGGTATACTTCCCAGGTGATCCCATGATCATCAAGTCAGGATCTGATGATGGGATCCTGGAGAAATAGAGAGAACTCTTCAAATTTTATAGGCACACGAAGCGATTTAGCAATTTTTTGGAAGAGTACTTTCTCGTAGTGGTCTCATTTCAATTTGGTGAAGATCTGATGAAGAACTTTGGAGATAGGCAACGGAACTCCTCAATAAATGATAGCAAATGGACTGGGATTGCTGAAATCTCATGTCTGTCTATTGCTTACACCAGTTCATAACATAACATCAAGCTGGTATGGTGTGAAGGGGTAAGCACATGTGAACGACTAAAAAGTGAAAAATAAAAACTTTTTCCAAAAAAAAAACAACCGACTTCCAAAAAAACACTACAAAGTGAAAAATAACTTTAATTTCGGAAGGCGGTGACAAAAAATTAAAATACAGCTCCAAAGACACCGACTTCCGAAATTAAAGTTATTTTTCACTTTGTAGTGTTTTTTTGGAAGTCGGTTGTTTTTTTTTTTGGAAAAAGTTTTTTATTTTGCAACATTGCGGTGTTTGCGATAAGCAAGCCTGTCAATAATGTTAATTATGGCGGTTCTCCTATTGAACGGTAGGGGTACAATTTTCGTGATCACCATACATGGCAGAAGACAGCGAGTTTCATCCACATTCGAGATCAATGCAGCACCATAAACCATATTCAAGCAGGATGGCAAATTATACAGAAGTCCGAAGAGTATTAATCAGCTTTATAGTATAGCAATCAGCCCGTATATCTTACGTTTGTGGACTATGAGAAAGCTTTTGACTCCATTGAGACTTGGTCAGTTTTGGAGTCTCTGCAGCAATGCCAAGTCAACTGGCAAAATAACTAAATGCTGAGAAAAATCAGGACCAGCGAACTAAACATATTCCACTGCGTAAAGGGGTGGGACAAGGGGATGTAATGTTCCCGAAATTGTTCCCTCTGTTGTGTGTTTAAGACGCTAAACTGGGAAAGACGCATTGACATCAACGGCGAATACATCTCATACTTGAGCTTTGCAGTTGACGTCTCACACTTAAGATTTGCAGTTGACGTCTCACACTTAAGATTTGCAGTTGACGTCTCACACTTAAGATTTGCAGTTGATGTCTCACACTTAAGATTTGCAGTTGACGTCTCACACTTGAGATTTGCAGATGACACCTTCATACTGGCTAAATCACTGCATGACTTCCAAAAGGTTCTGGACGGCCTAGTTGATTCTTCTATACTCATTGGTCTCCGGATAAACTTTGACAAAATCTAGGTTATGTTCAACGAACATGTCACCCCAGGGCCGATAGCTGTCAATAGCGGTGCTCTCAATATTATTCAAAAATACGTTTACCTTGGGCAAACTCTGCAGTTTCGTAGGAACAACTTGTAGAGTGAGACTAACACAAGAGTTCAGCTGGGTTTCGTCTATTTTTCTTGTTGTGTCTTCCACAGAACATAAAGACTTTAGGTTAGTCTTCAGTCAGTGCGCCTTGCCTTTTATGACTTACGGAGTCAGCTCGGTCCATAAATTCAAGGTCGCTCAGCGTGCTTTGATTGGAGTTTTTCCAAGGGATCGAATCAGGAACGAGATGATCCGGCAGAGAACCAAAGTTGTCGACATAGCTCACATAATAAGCTAGCTGAAGTGGCAATGGGCTGGCCATATTAGCCGTATAACCGATGACCGTTGGGGTAGACGTGTTCTTGAGTGGAGCCCACGAATCAGAAAACTTAAAGTACGGCAAGACTCAGGCCAGGAGACTGGTAGCAGCTGAATGAGAGTTGCGAGAACCGAGTTGATTGTCGTGCAATTGGAGAGGCCTATGTCCAGCAGTTAACTGCTGTAGGCTGATGATGAGACTTGACAGTAGATTGACGATTCTATTCCGAACTTTTCTTATATGTGAGGTTATCTAAAGCGAGGTTTGAAGCCAGCTAGCCACTCGGTGTCGTGACTGACTGCTCAAGGTGCCTCAGACTTACAGGACCTACATTTTAATATCGCTACTCGTAAGGACGATTTAAATCTTATTTACAACGAATTTCTCATATTGCCATGTTCGTTTGATCATTTTCAGCGTGATTGAATAATATTGGGATCACAATTACCGAGTTTCCGCGAAAAGTCTGATGAATAGGCATTATTATTACTATGACGTGTTGTCACATTGTTGAAATAATGATACCATTCCTACATTTATTTCGAATCGAGCGATCATTGTGGTAACGAATAATACGTATTTCCTAGAATCCGAGTATTTTTGCAACTTATAAAATATCAGTGTTGCCAGATATATGTTTATATCAAATAAGTACCAACGTTTTATTTGAAAATGTTGCTAATAATACTATTAAGTTCAATATGGTGACTGATGGTATATTTCTCGTAGATGGATTGTAAAATTTGCTGTTTTACATAACCGCTAGCCGTTTTACAAAACAACTCCGTTATGTAAAATAGCTGAACAACGATCAGCTGGACTGTCATTGCGTCACGTTTAACAAAGCGGCTACCCACGTTTAGACGTTATGTAGAATGGCTTATCTGCAGACACAATAAGCGCTTGGTGTGGCTTATAATGCTGAATCGGTCCCATTAGCTGAGCAAGGGCACCCTGACCACCTGGATAAGTTTGAACTGTGATCATCCGCGAGCGAGGTGATCGAGCGAAGCGAGCGGTGCCGCGGCAGTGGCCGGTTAACTCTACTTACAATTAGGACGCAGTTACTTGGCTATTTAGACCCCCTGCATTAATAAATGCAAAACTCAGTAATTTTGTAAAACCGCTAAATGTCATTCAGCTATTTTGCATAACGTATTACCTAGCATTTTCGTAAACTAGCGGATTCGACAATCCATCAGCGCCATATTCATTAGTCCGGGGCACGATTACTAGGTCGTCCAAGAACCATAATGTCATTTTGTTTTTCCATCAAAATATTTTTCAGTACCCGTCTAGATTCGGGATCTGTGTGCCATGAATAGCAACAGGATCGCCGGCCGCCTATTAAATTGGGAATTAATCTTAACTGGCGAAATGTGGCTGTATACTACACACATCTGTTCACCACTTCGGGGATCCCAGTCGTGATGTTATCTTTTTTATTTGTAAAAGCTGCTATTAATAAAATATATTATATCGAACAGATATCTATGTTATTTCCTTTATTTTATATCCCCGATTTACAAGCAAAGCCGTTTAGGGATTTCCAGTCTTTGCTTACCCATTCCGTGAACAGCCCGCGTTATTTATTTTGGACCGGAGTCTTGGACTTGTATCTCATTTTACTGAACCCTTTATATCTCTTATTACGGCTACTTAACTGTTTCGAAGAAATCATAAGAATTCTTTTTTTTATGTCATTGTGTTATTTTTAAAAAAAATCGTCTAACTAAATATTTTACCTCTAGAGACCAGCCCCTGCTTCCCCTGGTTTTTACGATTTGACAAAATATCGAGATTTATTTTTATACTTACTTAATATGAATGAATTTTGAACTCAAACCTCTGCAATTAATTCTCGAAATTATGGTGAAAACCGTATTAAAATCCGATGAAGTTTAGAAGAACTACGTGTCCATAGGAACATACAAAAAAAGCGACTTTATTTTATAGTTTGTATATCGATGCTACTTAGTAACTAAGTTTTGATGGTCTAGTCTCTAATACTTAACGTCAAGTATCTATTACTCCAAGAAATAAACTCTAATATTATTTTTAATATAATGTAATATTTGTAGGACAAATTGATACCTAAAAAAAAACACCTTTTCTATATCCGTAGAAGAAGATGAAATGTTTCCCTGTGGATCAGCCCAATTTGCTTACCTACCTGTTATTATTATCTGATGTCAAACAATTGGTTTATGTCCTTGGATCCAACTGTCCTAATAAAATATAATAAATGTTAAAGTTAGGATGTTTGTTACTCAATTACACATAAACAGCTGTAGGGATTTGGATAAAATTTGGAACACGGATAATTTATAATGTAAAATAACACATAAGATACTTTTAATGCCGGTAAACTGACATCCACACGGGGAATGATTTATAATTTTTAAATAATATTTGTCCTTTTATTGTTCATTACCAAAGAATGTTTGTCGAAATATTTAAACAAGTCCTTAGTTTAGTAAGAACTCCTACTTTAACCTTATTAATTAAGGAATAAAAACAAAATTCATAGAGCCTACTTTATAAAAAATACCAAATTAAAGTAGATTTATACCAATTACGAAGGTACATCAAGGCCCTATTAACTACACGTATGTATTGTTTTTCTATGAACCTAATTATATTAATTATAATATTTAAGGAAAAGTAAAGCTATTACCATAACTAGGTCAAACCAATTACCGCTATGTACAGTACACTACCGCAGAACAAAATTATACTTTATTATTTTAAAGAAACCAGTTGGAACATAATCTCTTTTATTATACTTATAGACTCCTTAGGGCCTAAACAAGTGATAAGCACATACAAAAGGAGTCGTATTTCTACAACAACTTAAGCTTTTGGTAACTTTTTGACTTTTTCATCACGCTATCGCTGATAAAATGTCACTTGTACAAGCAGTCTTGTTAGATGTTTAAAACAATCAAAACAGTGCATGCTTAATTTAAAACAAAACAACTTAACACATAGCGTGATAAGGAAATCAATCTTTCAGCAAAACACCCGCGAGACCTTGCCGGCTTTTATTTTTACATGCCAATTTCGGGTTCTTCTTTTTAATAGCGACATTCGCGTGCCGAATGAGCATGGGTCATTTTGCTGTAATTGTAGTGTGCCCTTTGGTTATCACGCGATCGCGTGCCGGCTGCGGCAACTTGCCTGTGGGCGGCATCACCCGGCGCCTCGCCGACACGACCAGGTCAAGTTTTCATAGCTCCTGCAGCACAACTTTTAAAGACAATAAAAAGCTATTTTTCTTTGGACAGATTTGTTCGCGTTCCCCTTTGTGTTTAAGTTTTCAGTTTAACGGGTATTCGTTTAGTTTCTGCATTGGTTTTTAAAACTATAAAAGCACTTGCAAACTAAAGTAATAAATTGAAATGACAAGTTTCACGGAATAATGCACTTGCTTAGTTTCCTCTAGCAGTTTAGAACATACGAACTGACGAAGATTCTATTTGTATGAGCCACTTATTCAGCAAGCGCAACCCACTTTAGATACACTCACAGAATGACCTCGAGCCCGTACAAGCGCCCACCTGAACCCATTTCACCCATTGCGAATTCGATTGAGTTTATCCAGGTCAAACCATCTAAAAGAGCTGTAAAAACAATTTAATTTAATGTTGACAAGCAAACCAAATCCAATCAACGATTACTAAATAAGGAAACGAGAAAAATGGAATTCAAACTCCCCCTTTCAACAAAGTTTTCCAGTTTCAGCAATCCAAAAATGATTCGACTACTTTTGAATGGTCGTTGACTTCGCGAAACGTTTCTAGGCTATTCGCAACCAGTGGAGGGGTTTCGCAAAAAAGCACAAAAACTCCAACTTACCAAATCCTTATTGCAAACTTTTTAATTTAAGAAAAAAACAGAAATATTTTCTCCTTCTACTTTCGCTTGCGACCTGTAAGGGCCCTTCATAAAACTTTCTTTAAAAGAAATCGTTTAATAAGTAGCGTTCACCTTGCAATATTTAAATCGTTTAAGATTTTTTATTTTCCAGTTTCTTTTTTTAAAGTTGGGTCGTTCGAGGCTACAGTTTCAAACAAGAAAACTTGAAATTTGCATGTAACATGCAAGCAAAATGAAAGTAACACATTTCCCACACGGAATTTGCACTTATTTTAGGATATTACCGGAACTCACACGCAACCGCCGCGTCGGCACTGCGAACGTTTTTTGTGAAAGTAACGAAGTGCAATGATACTTGTCAAGCTTACGGGCACAAGTATAACACAAAACATGCCAAATGTTGCTAAAAGCACCCGAAGTTTTGCCACAAAGGTTTGTACAATGGGGGAATTGTTGAAGCTCACAACATTATGTTTGCTGATATCTAAACACCCCTTTATGCCACACCAGCATTTATACCATTGTTGCAATCAAAATGGCATTAGGACCAGATCATTTACATAAATACCTACTTATGCTACGTCCGTAATACCTATTTATCTATGGCGAAACTCTAGTCTTTACCACAGCGTGTTACAACGAATGTATGATTTATGGTTCAATGGGTTCAGTACTTCCTCTATATTAAGAACTCAAAAACTCAAAACACAAACTCAAAGCATGTATTTCAATTAAACCATTTTCAGGCACTTTTGAATTGTCAGAAAGTTGAAGCTAGTTGCCCATTCCAAAACGTAGATCTCTATGGAGAAGAACGGGCAAGAAACTCCATGGACACTCTTTTTAATCATGTTAAGTTTTACAAAAATTTGGGAACATTATTCTTGTTGCTTCTATATGTGAGAACAATGTAAAAAAAACTAGCTGTACCCGCGACTTGGTTTTCGTTGACGGCGGAAAATAATAATGTGTTAATAATGTGTTTTACATGGGTAAGTACCTTATGCACTTTCAAATGCATTTAGTAGTAGTAAAGCTTTTATTTTGCCATTACAAACAGACACTTCATTGTATGTACATACAATGTCAAATGTATGAATATCTATTTGTATAGATGTAACCACATGACTGCTTGCGATATTCGGTAAATAGAATTAGGTAAATAGGTTTCATTCAACAATGTTCCTTGCCACATTTTTGAATGAAACCCGAAACTGCCCGTGTGTATTTAATTGAGAGTTCTCCTTTAATAAACTGTCATAAAGTACCTAAAGATTATCAAATTTTCATGCGTTTTTTTATCAGTGTCCCGGAGATGCATAAACGAAACTTATGTACGAGCCCATAACATCTATCAGTAGACAAACATTTTCGCTTGCTTCACGAATATAACTGATATCAAAATCTGTCTAGACTTTCTCCAATTACCAGTCGTTGGTAACACACGTTTCAATAAAGACATAACTGAATGCCAACTGTAACTATACGCCAGTACCGATAGAAATGTCCGATTCCATCAATTGAATTTGTGCCACGATGCAGGGATGAACGAAACGTGTAACTGTTGCTAAATCTAAAAATTTGCCGTGAGGCACAAAGGTTGTAATGAAAATTAAGACGTGTGTAAGTAGTTACCTTTACCTTTTGTCCTAAGTACCTATTGCGTTAATTGTTATTAGTACTTACTCTAAATATTATGTAGTTTTGCCGCAAAACTTTTTCTTGCGTTTACAAAAGTAGCTACAAAATAGAAACATCATGATACCTACGCGAACCATAGACATTAATAAACACGCATAAAAACCTTTTTGTCGTCATTGTAATGCAGCTCGCGATATTATGAAACATTTGGATGTTTCTTTTGTAACATGCTGGCTGCATGGGGGAAACATCCATTTGTCAGGTTATTGACTTTTAGCACGAGTTCTTTTACACAATTTGACTCGTTTTCCCGTCAATTCTTTACACAATGTCGTTTTAAAGTCGAGGTTGCACTCGCGACAAAGAAAGAAATTCTGCAATCATTATTCTGATCACATCCTTAGAATAAATTGCTATTTTTATTTCGTAATTCGAAACGTAAAACGTTCCATTCTTAATAAAACGTCTAAGTTACGTTAAAATTCTTTTTTTCTTTGATTTATAATTTACTAAGAATGAAATGGGGATAAATGAAACGACATTGTTTTAGTAAATTAAACGATTTACTTGACTCCAGTCTCCACGTTTGTAAGAGATTGTTGACGGGCCATAATTTTAAAAGTATAATATCTTTATTTAAGCCGAGATTTTTATTTAAAAAAAAAATGGAACTGCAATCATATACAGCCTATTTTGGGCGTAGGGAATAAAAACAGAGGTCAGATAACTGAGAAAGATTTGTTAGTTCTAAGACCTTCCATATTATACAGACTGTACGTATCCTTGGAATTTAATCGACGGCTAGTTTATATGTAGGTAATTGCAGCACAAATTTGGAACAAATGGAGTGACCCTCGTCAGTCCTGTAATCCGGCGACAACATTACCGTCTTGTGACATTGTTTGTAATTAATCTCAAATATCATCTCTACATTCATACTACGAAACTTCAACGTAGTGTTAATTCCTCGCGTTCCGTGGTAACGGGGCTTACTGCGGTCAGTTAGATTAATTGTGTAGCTGAGGTATCATTTTACAGGGTATTAAGTATACCTACTCATTGTCCTTGTGGTTTCACGGTAAGACTAGGCAAGCATGATTGTGTAAGTTGGGGCGATGAAGACATAAACAAGATGGCGACCAAGAGAACTATTTTGTTATTCATTAACAATTATGTTGAAGCCACAGTAGAAAATATAGAATCAGATAGCGAGGTGATAGTATCGCTGTCTAATCTCTGTAATTCCCCACATGCATATGCCAAACATGGTTGTTCTTACTAAGCGAGCAAAGAGCCACACTTTGGGGCGACCTGTGTCCAGCAATGGACGTCTTCTGGCTGTAACGATGAAGAAGGAGCCACAGTCAAAATCAAAATCAAAAGTCATTTATTCAAATTAGGCTGAGAATCAGCACTTTTCGAACGTCAAAATACATAAGACAGTCCCCCCAAAAACGCCCACCCGTCGCCACTTCCTAGTCATTTAGCTAAGAAGAAGAAGTAGCGGGACAAACTCCCCAGCAGCACAGCTGTCTGTTTAGTCAGATAGACTTGATTCTATACATACATAGACAAAGTAATACAAACATTACGAGACACAGAACATTAATTAAATAATTAGTCAAACATATGTCAACCAGCCATGCCAATATTCAAACAAATAAAATGAAAACTTAACTCGAGCACAAAGAACAAAAACCTTTCAACTTATTCTATTGAAAACCAATTCTTCAACCTTATACGTTGTGATTATTGCTGTTGTGACCATTGCTATAAAAACCAGAAGCGAGCAAGTGAACTTGCTCGCTTCTGGTTTTTATAGCAATAATTCCGTAATGGTCGTAAATATCTATTAAAAGTTGTATTCAGTACGTCAAAAATAGATATGGTAAACATTAAATAATTGGACACGCATAACGCATCACGCAATAGTTTAAATTATATTTCAATTGGGCCATCCTGACATAGATAAAACGCTATGTAAATATAGTCATAAAGAAGAAGCAAATAGTCACGCAACGCAATCAGTCGCGTGTTTGCAGCGCTCTCCATTACTGCTTTGTGAAAAGTGAAATTAGTGGAATAAGGTCCCTATCACATACAGCCGTTGTTAATCGGAAAACACGCACGAACAATATTCGCTCGTGTGGATAGAGCCGAACAACAGAAAAATAAAACAAAACACAACAAAATTTATGGGAGGTCTACAAAACTTCCTAAAATATTTCAGTAGCGTTGTTTAGTTTCCCCATAGACATAGAGAATGGACTAAGCGTTATCCTCACAATATTGACTAGCTTCAACTTTCCAACTGGTCGACTTTTTGACAATTCAAAAGTGCCTGTAAATGGTTTAATTGAAATGAATGCTTTCAGTTTGAGTTTGCGTTTGACCACTCTCTAGAGAGAGACAAAGCGACTGTGCGGCCAATACCTGTCTCTTTTCTGCAAGCCTGTAATAACAATTATTAATAACAATATATTTAAAATACATCTCTTGTAAAGAGGTTCGATCATGGAGAATAATATCCAATGTGAAACAATAATATTCAAATAGAAAAATAATTGTTCTTTTTACGTACCTAACTGAACAAGTTTAGCTAATTTTTTTTTTGCTAACTTAACAATCATAATCTACATAAAATATATACACTTGCACAAAAACACGTACCTATAAACCATTTTTGACAGAATAGATATTTAAAAAAAAAATATGTAATACTTTTAATTAACTGTACTTCAATTAGGTGTCAATCAGAAATATATAACAATATAAACAGTAAACGCTCTCTACAACACAATGCATAGCACTGGGCTTACAGTTGTAGGTACATGCAGCGCAGAACGAAACACTCCTGACTGCCAGTGATGTGAACCAATCAGAATTCTAGAAAGAGACAACTACTGGCCGCACATTCGCTTTGTCTCTCTCGTACTTTTCGGTCTGTATTCACTGCACAACTGAATACGGAGCGCGCAGTCCATTCTCTATATCTATGGGTTTCCCCCTTGTCTAAGGATTTAAAATGACAAGGGAAAATCATTCAAATTACAGAACTACAACATCATGGTAAGAATTTTCAGTGATTTTTGCAAGTACGTATCTCTGCAATTTCCAATAAACAGCTCCATACATATCTATATACTAGCTTTTGCCAGCGGTTTGCCCGCGCGGAACTTTCATCCCCTATTTAACTCCCTTAGGGGTTGAATTTCGAAAAATCCTTCCTTTTTCTTTATCTACATTATAAAGGGAACCTCCGTGCAAAATTTCAGCTTTCTAGGTCCAAGAGTTTGGGCTGGGCGTTGATGAGTCAGTCAGTCAGTCAGGACTTTTCTTTTTATTTAGATTAATACGTGATTCGGCACAGATAAACTTTATAAAAGGAGTTCAGAATGCTAATATTTGTATACAGGGTGTAAGGGAAACGCTTCCGAAAACGGAGACAGGTGATAAGGCTAGTGATTCTCGAAACAATACCATAACACATTTTTTATTTTATTTTTTCCCAAATTTTTAAATAAAATTGTATACTATACTGTGAGAACAGTTAAATGAACCATTATTTGAGATAAAACACATTTAAAAACGACCTCAAGTCCAGGCGGCGACTTTAGGTTTATGCATCCTTGTAAAGCGCCGCCAAAATAAAATAAATAATAGTTTAAAAAACTAAAAAACACGCTTTAAAAACCAAACTAAAAAAGGAGAAAATAATTTAATTCAATTAAAAAGCGTGGGGTGCTTTTTGAGGTAATTTTATAATCACTTAATGTCAAGCACCCCACGCTTTTTAATTGAATTAAATTATTTTCTCCTTTTTTAGTTTGGTTTTGAAAGCGTGTTTTTTAAACTATTATTTATTTTCTATTTTTTAGTTCTGCTAACAACAAAAACGTGATTGTTTTTTTTAATTATTGTACAGTCATCGGTCCTCGATAAGTTTCAATGAACATACAAGTGAAGCTAATGTAAAGCGTGTAAAAAAGTAGCAACATTACAGAAGCGTCAAACGTTTTAAATTGATGCAAAATAACCAATTTAAGGCGAAAGGCAATTGGTATCCGTTTGCATTTAGGTTGTATATAACCCACGTTCTGGCTTCGGTAGCGTTCCCCTTACACCCTGTATATTAATGCATTATAAGTACATTAAATTAATAAAACATGGTCGAATTTCGACCACAGGGCGACAATTAGCTATAAATAAAAGTTATTTTGTGTATCTGTCGGATTTAGATGCGGTTTTCAGTATAATGTAAACAATTGATTCTGGTAGGTTAACGTGTGTGTAAAAATCAATATTAATCTTACATTTTTTACAAAGAAATCCCAATACTTGGACAAGTTGTTAAAACTCTGCAAAGTAGGGGTGAGTCGCTGGTTAACATATGTATATCATATTTATAGTTTGTAATAGTTATAATATGTGTATCTTTTGTATATTTAAATTAATTATATATTACCTACTCAACTTTCGTAATTGCACATACCACTGTTTGTCTCTGAATCACCCAAAGGTTGATTAGTAGAAATTCCTATGATATTAAGTCCGCCTCTGTACATTTCTGTGCGTGAAAAAATTAATGATAAAAACATAAATACCGATAACTTTGAATAACATTGTACCTAAAATGAATACAGCTGAAAGAGAGGGAATTTTAAAGCTTCCTCAGTTTCACCCTCGAGATGATATGAAACAGATACTTATAAACCAGGATGCTTGGTCAATGGAGCAGCATTTAGTTTGCAGTGTCAACAGAAAGGTTTTAACATAAAATACCATTACGATTTCCCTCCTAGCTCTTTTCCGTTTTAACGCATAACTGAACATCTCGTTGCTTGAGATAAGTATCGATTCCTCGATTAATTTATGTAGGAAAGTCGCATGAATTAATATTTAATTAAAGTATCTCGCGTCTTTGAATGTGCATAACTGCAAGTGTGCAAAATGTCTCAGTTGTAATCAACTGTATCAATTCAACCGGCGAGAGATGTCGTGCGGTGTCCCACAGGGATCGGTTCTGGGGCCGCATCTGTGGGACATCGGATACGACTGGGTGCTGCGCGCCGACCTCCCTAGCGGCGTCAGCGTAGTCTGCTACGCTGACGACACGCTGGTCCTGGCGCAAGGGAGGTCGTACCAGGCGGCGGCCGACTTAGCGGCAGACGGGGTTGCGACAATCGTCGATAGGATCCGGCAACTGGGACTCGAGGTGGCCTTGCACAAGTCCGAGGCCATGTGTTTTCATGGTCCTCGGAATGCGCCACCGGCGGGTTCCCAGATAACGGCGGGAGGGGTTCACATCGGCGTCGAGTCGACGATGAAGTACCTGGGACTCGTCCTCGACAGCCGGTGGAACTTCGCGGAACACTTCCGACGTTTGGCTCCCAGACTGGAGCGGGCCGGGGCTGCTTTGAAGCGGCTCTTGCCCAATCTAGGGGGGCCAAACGCCTCCTGCCGGAGGCTCTACGCGGGGGTCGTGCGGTCCATGGCCCTATACGGGGCGCCGGTGTGGGCGCCTACATTGAGGCGCCAACCAGCGCGAAAGCTGAAGGCGTCCCATAGGGTCATGGCGATCAGGATGATCCGGGGATACCGCACGATCTCAGGTGAGGCGGCGGGCCTCCTTGCCGGATTACCGCCATGGGATCTGGAGGCAAAGGTCCTCGCGCATGTCTGGGAGTGGCGCGAGGAGGCCAAACGCCGGGGCGTTACTCCGCTGCCGCGAGAAATCGAGGTGCAGCGGACAGAGCTCCGGCGGGATCTCATGGCGACATGGAGAGCGCGATTGTCGCAACCCAGTGCTGGGCACGCCACGATAGCGGCGGTAAGTCCCCTCTTTGAGGAGTGGCTTGAGAGGCGGCATGGCGTCCTCACCTTCCGCCTGACGCAGGTCCTCACCGGACACGGTTGTTTCGGGAGGTTCCTGTTTCGTATAAGGCGGGAGGAAACGCCCGGGTGCTTCCATTGCGAAGATCGCCCTGAGGACACGGTGGAGCATACGGTGGCGGTCTGCCCGGCTTGGGCGGAGCACCGCCGTGTCCTCGTGGAGGCGATCGGCGGCGGCGATCTCTCGCGTCCGGCCCTGGTGCAGGCCATGGTACGGAGCGAGAGTGAATGGTTAGCCGTCACCTCCTTCTGCGAAGCAGTAATGCTCGCAAAGAGGGAGGCGGCGCACGTGAGGGAGAGGCAGTATATGCGCCCTCACGGCCGTAGTCGCCGCGGGAGAAGCCCTGGGCGTCGGGAATCCCAGGCTGATTCCCGGCCACCGTAGGCGCGGGCTTGCGGACGGCGAGTAATGGGTAGCTCGCTGTCCGGTAAGGACCAAGCCCGGGTCGACGGCGCGTTGTGTTCCACGCGCGCCTCAAAGAGATGTCAGCACCAATAGGTGGGGTTCGCAAGGACCGATGCCTGCCAGGGGTGCGGGTTGTTCGAAAGAGATACCGCGGCCCCTGGCACACAGGCAACTGAGGGAACACGGGTGGGTTTTAGTCAGTAAAAGTCTGACACGCCCTCCCGCTCCACCCAGAGCGGGAGAAGTTATTTGATGATTTCCCACCCAAAAAAAAAAAAAAAAAAAAAACTGTATCAATTCATCAGGATGATTCATTTTATTAGTGAATTATTCATATAATCTATTTCGTTAATAAATATAAGCGCTCCAGACTACATTCAACACTCCGATGATACAAAAACGATTTTTAATTAAAATGTCCGTAAAAGAAGTGCAGATTAATGTAAAACATATCAAATACTAGCTTTTGCAGCTTCGCCCGCGTTGAAGTCGAAAATTATACCACAGGAAGCAACTACCGAGATAAAAGTATCCAATGTGTTAATCTAAGCTATAAACTATCAGTGTGCCAAATTTCATCCAAAGCCGTTCAGCAGTTGTTGCGTAAGAAACATCCAAACATCTAAATATCCAAACATGCAAACTTTCACATTTACAATAATATAGTAGGATAGAATAAAAAGATTAGTAGAATTAAGGTTTAACCCCCGATGCAGATACAAATGTAGAATTTTCAGTAGATTGTTTCGATATCAAAGCGCATTCCACATTAGCCAACATCTCAAGTTTAGGTAAATATGCATCCGAATATCCAATCTCTGATTAAAACAACTCTGATGACACAAAAACTTATTTAAATTAAAACGAAATGCAGAATGATGTAAACCATATCAAATATTAGGTTTTGCGGCTTCGCCCGCGTGGAGGTGGGAAATTATTCCCCACGGACCAGTAGGATCAAAGTATCCAATGTTTTAATCATTTTTTTAATTAACTATCGGTGTGCCAAATTTCATTCAAATCTGTAAAGCTGTTCTTGCGTGATTGTGTTACAAACATCCAACATCCAAACATACAAACTTTCGCATTTATAATAATTTGTAGTACCTATAGTACAAAAAAAAATTCTATCCCACCCGAAAATATTGGTAAGTATTTTTAATGTAGCACAAACAAGTACACAATAAAATTCAATTGTTGTTCCGTCAACGTGGCAATCTGTAACAAATAAAGCCATCGGGCCATATGACTCGGAAAATCCGTAATAAAACGAAACTTACGTGTCATTTAACCTTTGTAGTTTACATTTTTGGCGCTTTTCGGCCATTAACAGCATTCGTGGTTACGGTTTGTCTGACCATATGAGACATTTGACCATTTTGGTAACCACCGGCGCTATAAACGGACGTAAGCGTAGAGAAAACTATAGTACAGCTATAACTGTTAAATAATTCGTATAGTTTCATTTCATTGGTACGTAGAGCGTTTAGGAGGTAACGACAGTAACCATTTCCCTTTGCGTAGTCCCAGTGGAGTTTCACGGTCCATATGCGGGATTAGAAATATACATAGGTATATTATACCTATCTACCTTTTTATTTCAGAGGCTTTATGCGATTAAACAATAAACATTCACTGCTGAACATAACTTTCCTAGCTGACCATCTTGTTGGGGTCAGCTGCAAGTCTATCCAGATGCAGCTGAATACCAATATTATACATGGAGCGACTGCCTATGGCCGTGATTGCTCGCAATATGCCTGAAAGTCACCCAAAGGGCAATGGAGAGGGCTATGCTCGGAGTTTCCCTACGTGATCGAATCAGGAATGAAGAGATCCGCAGGAGAACCAAGGCAACCGACATAGCCGAAGGGGCAGTGGGCAGGGCACATTGCTCGCAGAACAGATAGCCGATGAGGCCCGAAGGTTTTGGAGTGGCGACCGCGTACTGAAAGGCCTCCCACAAGATCAACTGATGACCTGGTTAAGGCCGCAGGAATCCGCTGGATGCAAGAATCACAGAACCAGTCGAAGTGGCGGTGCTTGAGGGAGCCCATGTGCAGCAGTCGTCGTCATTCTGCTGAAATGATGATGATGACTGCTTATCTGACCTCCACAACCGAGGTACTGGGTAACACGACCCCTTTCCCCCTGGGTAAGATTGTTTGGCAGACCTTCTGGCTTCTTCTTTTGACAACCCGTAACGACTGTCAAAAAACAACGGGTTATAGCCGGAACCAACGGCTTAACCTGCTTTCCGAGGCAGGGAGGGGTCTTTTTATGTAAAGATGGTCACCCATCCATGGATCAACCGCGGCAAGCGTAGCTTAACCTGATCGATCGACCTATGCGGCTGTTATTACTTATCCACAAACCCTTCTACGTTTCCTAACAGACCAAAAGTAAAAAAAAAACTTCTCAACATTTTATTTACTACGTAGTTTTGCAATTAAGCAAGTTAATCCTCACCTTCATGAAACAGTCCATTGAAGGTAGTTAAAATTATTAATATTCTACGAAATGTTAATATTTCAGTTTAAGCGAGCGTTTTAAATTTTATCATAATTACAGTGTATAGAGGACAGTCTGATTGCGTAAAATATACCTAAAACAAACACAACGCACTTAAAAATATTAAAAAGTCGATTTATATTTGTTTTACGTATAAAATAACAGACAACACAACATTTATGCACCACTTTCAAATTGCCTTTTTTTGTAAATGGGAAATTACTTAATCAAACGTGTATTTATAGCCTTTCTATAAAATAACTAAAAAAAATGCGGATTATTCGACGTTGTTTAAGTAATGTTGAGCACATTATTTATACATTACGACGGTCATTTTGACGTGCCTTAATTTAAGATTTCCTTAAATATAAATTTCTTTGATCTCATTAATATTAGAAGGATTAATTAAAGCAGATAGTTTGCGAACATGTCAAAACTAATTACCAATAGGTACTCATAGGTACGAGGCCGGAAAATCGAACGCAAGTTCCTCATGAACTTTCTTTACTTTATTAATAAAGTATTTCAAGATTTAAAGAGTAGGTTTAAATTGAAATACCAAGATACAGATTTTTTTATTAAATGTTTCTTTAAAAAAACGCCTTTGAAATCCCTTAACCACGTATTTCGTAATAATAAAACCATAATAACATACCTAAAATAGTAGCTCAACAATCTTAAATACGCCGAACAACAACTTAATAGCTATAATACCTTAAATATACAAATAAAAACAAGGAAAAAAAAACAGCAAAAGAAAAGGAATTGGCACTTGCACACTTCGTGACTTAAACAAAAGCGTCGTTAACAATTCGTGGTTATTAAAGGACCCGAGCATAATCACCCCTTGCAGAATAAAATTACCGTTCTGACAATCCTCATTACCATTCTTAATAACATTTCAAACTGTTTTCATTCTGAAGAATACGAAAAAGTCGAAATAAATAATTCAATATGTTTTAAATGTTTGTTTTAAATTATTCCGTGAACTCTGATTTTTTTAAGGACGCAATGTGAGGTGTCGGCGATAACAGAGAATTTGCATCGGCATTTACGGAGCTCAGTATGTATTCGTATGCAGTGCTTACGTGAGTTATTATTTATGAATCCTGCATCATAATCTCTTCCAAGTATTCACATAAGTTTGTTTTATCTATGACTGAATACTTTCTTTCATTCTTATGCATCATCCTGGCTCTGTTAATCCTGGCAATTGTCTGGCTTCGTTTAATATAATCCGCATGCGTGGTAAACTTGTTCTAAAATCACATCTGAGGGGCAATTCTCGTTATTTTAAGAACGTTCACAGTCTGATCTCTGTGTCAATCTGTCAAAAATGCCTCGATTTTTCATAATTTTTTGACATTTGCTTGTCGCTGAGATGAGATTTCGACTAGATTTTGAACGTTTTAAATTACGGGAATTGGTCTTCAGGTCCTAAAAACAGAGACACAACTTAATCGAGTGCCAATCATAGTGTTGCATAGTTCTCAGTCTATCGTGCTACACGTGTAGTTTATGGTCCGCGCGTCGATCGCCATTTTTGTTTACAAAAGCCGGTGTCAGACATACTTCAACGTCCATCGCTCCGTATGGTAGAAATTCATCAAAGTGTAGCCACGTTGTATCCACATTTGAATTGTGCATGGTACAGGAAGCACCAGAATTTTCTCGTCAATCTTAATGAAACCGGCCAAGTGCGTGTTGGAACAAACACGACTCCCTCTCACACATACTGAATCAACCACTCAGTCATTTTACTTTTTTAGCCCAATTTATATTAACTTTTTAATTTTAATATTTATTTGCTGCCTTTTACTTTGTTTTCGAAATTTTATTTTATTTTTCTTTATAACACTATATAATTTTGTACAATATCACCTTACCAGCTCTAAATTTCCATAAGGGTTTATAGTGTCCAAGTGGCAGTAGAACACTGACTCCTAAGTCACAGGTATTCCTAGTTTAGGAGTCAAGTTTTCAACTTTGTGTTCCTTTAATTATTATGAACTTTAGCTAGTTACTAAGCATATTGAAAGGACTTGTATCAATAAATAAATAATAATTATTACAATGAAGAGTTCCGTAATTGGGATGAAGTTGTCCCAAGAACAAACTTAACTTCGTTATTGAAAAAACGTTCTACCATTACTTGTGCTGTGGAACCTTACTTCTAGCCAGATGACATGATTCTAGGTAAACGGGAAGTACCTTTTAGGTTTTGATTTATTTGCGATTATTAAAATATTTTGCATAAATAGCGGTATTTTTACACGCTTTATATTAGCTTCACTTGTATGTTTGTTTGTATGTAACCGACTCCTTTGAGCGCGATTTTGACCCACTTTAAACGGTCAGATTTCATTGAAACTTTGTAAACTTGTCGAGGACCGATGATAATTCAATAATAAAAAAATGAGAAAAAAAACACGTTTTTGTAGTTAGTTGAACTAAAAAATAGAAAATAAATAATAGTTTAAAAAACTAAAAAACACGCTTTAAAAACCAAACTAAAAAAGGAGAAAATAATTTAATTCGATTAAAAAGCGTGGGGTGCTTGACAGTAAGTGATTATAAAAATACCTCAAAAAGCACCCCACGCTTTTTAATTGAATTAAATTATTTTCTCCTTTTTTAGTTTGGTTTTTAAAGCGTGTTTTTTAGTTTTTTAAACTATTATTTATTATTGCATTGACTTAGAAGCTTGATTTTCTTAGAGCTTCATGACTTACATATTTTAAGTTAATTTTAACTTGATATCTCCACAGATTTGCGAGAAAAAGGGTCTTGACAGACTGACAGGCAGACAGAGAAACGGACAACGATGATTCTATAAGGGTTACTTATTTTTTCCATTGAGGTACGGAGCCCTAAGAATATCAAAGTTTCCTTGTACGCATAAATACGTACTTACTCGAGGCAACGTAACGTATTATTTGAGTAGCTATAATTCTACAATATTAAAATCTTAACAAATAGAACTCAACGATGCATATTTGAAGACTCAGTAAGGAAGCGTAATAAGACTAAAAAGTGTACGGCGCGCCCCGCAACTAACAAACTACAAAGAGATTTGCTGAAACCCCAAAAGGTTGCTTGTTACTTAATCCAATTTCCACGCAATCTTTCGCTGAAATTCTTTTTAAATTGGTGTCACGCGCTTGGTATTATACACTTTGTACAATTTAGTAACCTCAGCCTCTAGTTTTCATTCTGTGGTTTTGCTACTCCACTGTATTTTCATAAGTTGTATTTCATAGTCCGCGCCAAAAAATTCCCATTTTCACGGAATTTTCAGCTTAGCTTAAGATGAAAATATATTAAGGGTAAATCAGAGTATTAAGATGGAATTTAGAAGATATACAAATTATGTACTTAAGAAGTGATTCGTAAGTTTTACATCAACATTCATGGAATTGTTTGAAACAATAAATAATGATTCAATGATCTTAATATTTAAATAAGCTCTCATATCTATTTTAAATAATCAAGTGTTTAGAAATATT
Organism: Antitype chi; assembly: GCA_947359405.1. NCBI lineage: Eukaryota > Metazoa > Arthropoda > Insecta > Lepidoptera > Noctuidae > Antitype > Antitype chi. The sequence continues at coordinate 12,330,352 of OX375816.1, forward strand.
AGACTAACTCATAACAACGTTCAATTTGAATAAATTAGATATTTGAACTAAACATTATTATTTTGTAGGTGCTAGGAACGAGATCCGCTCGAGAACATGATTAATTTATTCCCAGCCTCCTTAATAATTTCATCACGAACCCCGTTTAATTTAAAATAAATAAGGCTTTTTAAAGCGAAAACCTTCACACCTACGAAAAGGGTCCCTCGAAAGTGACTTTTAAGAATTTAGTGGAATCATAGAAACGAAGGAAAGGTGAGACGAGATGTCAAAAATATTCAAATCACCGAAAGATATTTTTCGCAACAACAGTGCTGAGTATAAAGTATTTACATAACAATCTTTAAAAAAAAACGAACCAATTTTAACGAGAAAATTGTTTGGAAGTCTTCACCCGGATTCTTTGAAAATATTTGATCGAAACTATGTATAAAATAACAAAAAAGTATTGTTAATTTTGCTTGAAAACTTGGATGTTCGAAACAAAAAGTTTTCTTGCTTTGTGTACGTAGGTTGCAAAAATTGTTTGATCAAAAGGTTATACGGAAAAAACACTGAACATTCATGTCGCCGACGCGCGCGACGGCTGGGATAATTCTGTGACATTTGAGCTACAAGACTAGTCATTTAGGGTAACGACGCAAAATAGGTCTTAGGTAATGAATTACAAAAAAAAACATTTACCGAAAATATACTGTCTACTAGGTAAAACATTGGAAGTACTTTATTTATCTACACGAACTCCATAAATTAGTACTTAACTAGAACGAATAATTCCTTTCAGGGTTTTAGCTTATGCCAGACTAATTGCTAACGCCTTAGACAAATACACTCAAACTATCAGACACAACAGCTATCATATAAAAGATAGTCGAATCAATACTACTATAAGTACGTAACGTATACATACGTATTCGTTTTGTAACAAAAATATTGAAAACGCTAAATTACAATTCGACACACGCCGAAGTAAGGACGTGATTCGTTTTCCAATATTTGAAACAAAGCGGGCCCTTGACAAGAAAGCACAAATCAAACTATGGCATATCCGTTCAACTATTTTAACAGTCGTAAATATAAATTTATTGTGGTACTGGTTGCTATTTTATTGTTGCTTTCAAGTTGATGTGAAACTTTAATTGTTGGTGACCACGAACTATGTACTTTTATTGCTGTTTCGGGTACGATTTCTTTTTGTCGACTTACGATAGTTATACAAGGCAAAGATTTGAATCTTTAGATTTGCCCGCACCGTCCTTATGTCGCGCAAAAAGTGTCAACACTAACGCTCACACTCCTTGTATATGACGTTTCCGTGGCAGTTAAGTAAATTGTATGTGTCAAAGGTGTCAAAATCTTTTGACGGGTTAGGGTGAGTCGGGAGAATCTTACGATTTAAATCTTAGATACAAGGTGGATTAGTATGCCTATTATTTTCTGAGCCTAGTCCGTGTCACTCTATATACAGGACCGTATCTTACAGACTTCTGTTCCGTATCGTCACGTCAACACCGAAGTTATCGACCTCGATGGCGATATCTTTCCTCAGGCGTCCAATTAGAGTCAATCTTTGTCCAATGCCCCGGGTGCATTCGCCGACATGTCTAGGCTTCTTGCAGCGTAGCTGTTTTTGTATATATGCAGCTACTCTGCTTGAATATCGTAGCATTTTCTGCTGTTTCTAGTAAGAAATATAGAGTATAAAGTACTATATTGCTAAGTTGTTTTACCGCCCAATATGTGCACTTTATTTGAATTTGGCCTTCTTTTACTTTATGAGCGTGCTATAAACTTCTGAAAATTTGTTTGTGATATTAATAAAATATTTTTCAAGCGCCATCTATATCTATACATAATAATAAAATAGTACCGAAAAAGGTTTGTCCGTATGTCTGTTTTCTGGATGTACGTTCCGGTTTGGCGCAATAACGTCTGTACGGATTTGGATGAAATTTCGCACACCGAAAGTTTATTACCTGGATTAACACATTTAGTCTTTTATTCACGCGGGCTAAGCTGCGGGCCGAAACTAGTTATCTAATAAACTTCGACATCATCATTATCAATGCTACCTGTTGGTCCTGTCAACCATATTTGATACATTCGCGTTTGGAACCAAAAGCACAAATGGCGAAAACAATTGCAGACGAGAAATATTTTCTGGAATAGATATTTGCTTACAGCGCATGCATTTCTACAAAAGTGATTTGCAAGATGGCTTTATAAGGCAATAACACTTCCAGTCAGAGTAGCTATTAAAACAGTAAAGCATAAAATATACGAGTAGTTCTCCAACAAAATCAACGTGTTGGAAATTCATCGAGTTTTCCATTGTTATAATCCGCTTATTGCACTTGATCCAGTAATAGCTCTAAGGAAACTATTAATCTATCTTGAACAATAATTCAGTACTCTTTTGTTGCTTTTGCTGTTCTTATTTACCATTACTAGCTTTTTCCAGCGGCTTCGACCGCGTAGTGGTCGAAAATTATCCCACGGGATCGTACTACCGGGATGAAAAGTATCTTTTGAATTAATCCAGGTTTTAAACTACCTGTGTGCCAAATTTCTTCGAAATCTGTTCTGCCGTTTTTTCATGGTTGTGTAACAAACATCAAAGCATAAACTTTCACATTTATAATATGAGTGCGATTGTACGAGTAGAATAGAATACTCTTACTCCCTTTTCCCTCCCTCCTCCTTCCTCTTACTCCAGGGTGGCAGGATATCGACGCATAACCTGTTAGGGGCCATCCATAAATTACGTCACACAAATTTTATATTTCCTACCCCCCGTCCTTGTCACAGGTGGTCACACTTGAGAAACCCCCTACCCCCTTGTGTGACGTCACATATTTTTAAATTTTATATTTAGAAGTAAGTAATTAAATTAAAACAGCATTTGTTCCATTTTTTTAAAAAAATAATTAAAAACATAATCTTTAATAAAATTAACATAAAGTCAAATATTTTAGACAGATCGAATAAGCAATATTTTGAAGTTTTTGGATTACATATAAATTTAGAGTTTTAGTATTTTCGATTTTAACATGTGATGTCACAAAACTTTTAACCCCCCTGTTCCTTGTCACACAATGTCACATTTAATTGACCCCCTCCCACCACCTTAACGTGTGGCGTAATTTATGGATGGCTTCAGTAGGTACATGATTTTGGATGTTGTCCTGTATTGAAATTATTCGTAAGTCAATAAAAAAAAACTTTTTGTTCCATACATATTGACCAGGTAGGTATTACACTTTTTTAGGAAACACCAGAAGGCCAATTCTCGTAATTAAAAAAGTTCAAAATCTAGTCGTAGTCTCATCTCGGTGACAATCAAATGTCAAACACATACTCGAGGTATTTTTGACAGATTGAGACTGAGATCAGACTGTGAACGTTCTTAAAATTACGAGAATTGCCTCTCAGATCGTGAAAAGAATATTATATATTTACTAGCTGACCCGACAGACGTTGTCCTGTCTTAACTATGAAAATTGAATTCGCATTGGTATAATAGAAAACATATTAGAAAAGTTAACATGGTCGTTAAGTTTTCTTAAATTTTCTAATGTTACGCGCAACTTTCAGAATTTTTCGTTTCATAAGAATCTTCTCACACAACAAAAAAAGAATTAGCAAAATTTATCCTGCCGTTCACGTGTGATGCCGTGACCAAGGGAAATAGGGATTCATTTTTATATATAAGACTAGCTGACCCGACAGACGATGTCCTGTCTTAAATAAGAATATAATATTACGCGCTACATTTTTTTTTCATAAGAACCTGCTCCTGACAATAACAAATACAACAAAAAAAGAATTCGCAAAATTTATCCTGCCGTTCACGTGTGATGCCGTGACCAAGGGAAATAGGGATATTTTTTTATATAAATAGATGATGATTCAAAATAATCCCAAAAAGAAAAACCGGCCAAGTGAGAGTCGGACTCGCGCACGAAAGATTCGTACCATATGGCAAAACTACGCAAAAGAATACAGTTTCTTATATGAAAAACCCCTTTTATTTTCCACTTTATTTTATTTTTATTATTTCTGTTACAGAGGCAATAGAAATACGCACACTGTGAAAATTTTAACTGTCTACAAAGATACAGCCATCTACCGGACAGACGGACGCTCAGTAATAAGGTCTCGTTGGCATCCTTTGGGTACGAAACCCTAAGAAAGGCTGGAAAATTATTTTTTAGTTCTTTTTTTAGTACCGTTAAGCTAAAATTAATTTAGATTGACATAGGAGACGTTTTATTATGAATAAAGTCTAGGCGAATCTTATTAAATTTTCCAGGAAACTCGTCCTACCTAGCGGAAAGGTTTTAGCTAATATAAAAGTTTACGTAAACAATTATCACGTTGAATTATCTTATCCCCATTTTTCTGCTGAATACTAAAAATAAACTAGCACTTCGCCCTCGTTAACCAAATTACTCAAAACCTTAACAAATTATACTCGTACACTTAAACCTGCCTTATAAATCACTCTGTCTATTGAAATTCGCATGAAAATCCGTTTAGTTGATTTTGAATTTATCGCGAACAGACAAACAGACGCGTCGGGGGCCTTTTTATTGTAATATGTAATGATGTTACCTACTCCGGAATAATGTAGCTTTCAATATGTGAAAGAATTTTTTAAATCGGTTTAGAACTTTTGGAGTTTATCCATTACAAACAAACAAATATTTCCTCTTTATAATCATCATCATTTCAGCCGAAATACGTCCACTGCTAGACATAGGCCTCCCCCAGGCTCCTCCACTTCGTTCGGTCTTGTGCTTCCCACATCCAGCGGATTCCCGCAGCTTTCACAAGGTCATCGGTCCACCTTGTGGGAGGCCTTCCCGCTCTACGTCTTTCGCTACGCGGTCACCACTCCTGTACCTTTCGGCCCCATTGGCCATCTGTTCTGCGAGCAATGTGCCCTGCCCACTGCCACTTAAATTTGGCAATTCTTCGGGCTATGTCGGTTGCGATTCGATCACGTAGGGAAACTCCGAGTATAGCCCTCTCCATTGCCCTTTGGGTAACTTTTAGCCTTCTGATAAGACCCATTGTGAGCGACCATGTTTTTGTACCATAGGTCATCACTGGTAACACACACTAGTCAAAAACTTTCGTCTTGAGACACTGCGGTGTTTGGGACGAGAAGATATTGCGAAGCCTCCCGGACGCTGCTCATCCGAGTCGGATTCGACGATTGACCTCTTATACCCCCCTATTGAACCCTTTATAATAATATTAACGTAGAAAGTTGGAATAATAGTACAGAAATGAAAACTAATGCGATGGTGTTAAAAGTAATTAGCCACATTTTTCGCAATAAACAGCTACTCGTGTGCATTTTTAATTAGAATTACTTCACTTCGCGTGACCAGTGACCAATGGATGCTTGGATTCCTGTCGCCACAGTCACGCACGGCTCACAACCTAATTCCAACTGAAATGACTAAAGCAGTCGTTTTTACTGGGAATTAACTCGTGTTTCTGCTAATATCTTTATTACACGTGTACATAAAATGAATTTAATGCTGAGTTGAGAATAGGCTTAACAATTAAAATGGTTTTCCCCTTGTTGGGGCAATTTCCTGGTATATGTTAACTGTTTTATATAGGTATGGACTAGCTTTTGCCTGCGGCTTCGCCCTTTAGGAAGTCGAATTGTCCCACGGGAATGAAATACCGTGATAAAAAGTTTCCTAATGTTAATCCAGGTTATAAACTATATGTGTGCCAAAGTTCATACAAATCCGTTCAGCCGTTTTTGTGTGATTGAGTAACAAACAAACAAACTTTCACATTAGTAATTACTAGGTTTTTCCCGTGACTCCACCCGCGTGGTTGGCGGTTATCGCGTAAAAAAATTGATTATGTCCTTTTCCATATCTCTGCCAAATTTAATGACGATCGGTTCAGCGGATTAGGCGTAAAAGCGTAACAGACAGAAATACCAACAGACAGACAGACAGACTTACTTACGCATTTATAATCATCATCATTTCAGCCGAAAGACGTCCACTGCTGGACATAGGCCTCCCCCAAGCTCCGCCACTTCGACCGGTTCTGTGCTTCCCGCATCCAGCGGACTCCTGCGGCCCTCACAAGCGGCTCTCATTTATAATATTAGTAGGGTTTAGTAGGAAGTAGGATGAGTCTACTACTCAATGATAAGAGTCTTAGAAGTAATGTCAAGTGGAATAATTGTTCATGAAAAACTGCCCGACAGTTGTGTGAAACGGCTATAGTACGGTGATTTTCCTGAGTAGATACTTAAACAATTAATTTACCTGACTGTAAAATAATTTATGTTGATCACACCATTATCTGCCTAGCCTTTTCCCATCTATGTTGAGGTCAGCTTCGAGTCTAACCAAATGCAGCTGAATATCAGTATTTTACACGGAGCGACTGCCTATCTGACCTCCACAACCCGTTTACTGGGTAACACGATACCCCTTGGAGACTGGTTGTCAGACTTTCGGGGCTTCTGACGACCGTAACGACTGTCAAAGATCCACGAATTACAGCCGGGACCGACGGCTTTACGGGCTTTCTTAACCACGGAGGGTTCTTGGTAAGTAAAGATGGTCACCTATCCACGGACACAGAAGCGCACAAATGATCTAAATATGCTAAAAAGAAGAAATAAAGGGTTTCATAAATAGGTCTCATTAAAGTAAAAAATAATTATATTAACTAAAAATTGTGAAAAAAAGTGAACTTTTATTAAAAAACTATGGAAACAAGAAACTTGTTTTAATAGGATGACTATTAGACTGAATACTGTAAGCAATCTCATACAGTCGGAGGCATCTTCTTAAATTTAACAATAAAGACCTTTATTGCCTCCAACTCCATGAGATTGCATAGAGTATTCAGTCTAATTGTCATCCTTTTAAAACAAGTTTCTTGTTTATTTCACAGTTTTCAGTTAATATAATTATGTGTGACGTTTATGAGAACTTTTTATGAAACCCTTTGTTTTGATACCCCACTCAAAAGGTTTTGAGAAAAAAAATTAAGACACAATATGGCGCCAAAAATCAGGCATTTTTTTTTTATTTTGATATACCCAGTGTCACTCTCACAATTAAGACGAATCTAACGGTACCTCTCAAGCTGAAATCGATCAAGTTGTTAGGCTACAGAGCGTACCCAAGAAATATGCATACATACACTCGAAACACATAACCCTCCTTCTGGCGCAATCGGGTAAAAAGAATTTCTCTTTCATAGCCATAACATCATAGAGCAGTCAAGCGTATTCCGATATAGTAAGTTTGAACTAAATAAACACGTTACGTTAACTTCACATTCCAGTCAATATGTTTGTGCTAGCAGTTCTGATTAGTGATATTGCATGTTGCGCCGTACAACTATCCTTCAGGAAGCGTGCGTTCATTCACTAAGTAACAAGTGACCCAGTACTCGGATAAACGAACACCAACAGTCTCGAAAACTGCAAGTTTGTCTAAGTTACCGACCAGTACGTTATTTAGTTCGTGTGAGCGCCCTCGACTGAGTTCGCAAAGATTCGGTGCACTCGATAAATAGTTCTTAAAACATCAAGCAAGAAAAATAGATAAAAAAGATGAATAAGGCGAAATAATGCCAGATATTTCCAGTTGCTGTAAAAGGAGAAAAGACAAGTTGGTCAAATGTCTTCATCATCATAGGCTTGCAGTCAAACAGGATGCAGCAGAATTCCAGTTTTCTATGTGGCGACTTGCTGTCTGACCTCCACAACCCAGTTACTGGGTAATACGGTACTCTCTGGTAAGAATGGTAATCAGCCTTTCGGGCTTCTGATGACTAAAGTTGGTCAAATCGATGTTAAAGAGAACCAATAATAAAGTACTACTTATTTCAATAACAGACGTTACTGTAATATACTCATAAAAAAATATGTAGATAGAGACTCAATTAGATGATAGTGTCTGGTGGGAAGCCGCTGGAACATGAGAACGTATACCTTATTGCTTCTCATAACCGTCCAGACACATGCAAGCGAACCGTATAGGTAACATCCTTATTTCAAGAACAAAAAAAGCATAAAACGTAACGGTTGACGTAATATTATGTTCTGCATCTTCAATACCTGTTCCGTAATACCTGTTCCATAATATCGGAGCAGCCGTGATCTCAGTAAATAACATTAAGTTTTATGTTTCACCCATATGCTTGCAGGTGAAGCTTCCAATCTTCTTCCGGTCACGCCAACGTCAACTTTGATAAAAGTAACAATATTTTTGGGAACGGAGCATAATTTGGATAGTATTCGTGTGTGTGTGTGTGTGTGTGTGTTTATGATTCTTCTGTTTTAGTTTTGCTAAAGGTTCTTCAAGTAAGATAAAATACATACGTATCAGGGAGTGTTGAAATGTTGGCAATGCCAAACCATTACCAAACAAAATAGCTATACACTTAGGTCTTAAAGTAAAAGTTTGCAATTTATGTTCTTTTTAACCGACTTCAAAATGGAGGAGGTTCTCAATTCGTCGGAACCTTTTTTTTTCTTTTTTTTTATGTATGTTCCCCGATTACTCGAAGATGGCTGGACCGATTTGGATTTTTTTTTTTTGTTTGAAAGGGTATACTTCCTAGGTGGTCCCATGATCATCAAGTCAGGATCTGATGATGGGATCCTGGAGAAATAGAGAGAACTCTTCAAATTTTATAGGCACACAAAGCGATTTAGCTATTTTTTGGAAGAGTACTTTCTCGGAATGGTCTCATTTCGATTTGGTGAAGATCTGATGAAGAACTTTGGAGATAGGCAACGGAACTCCTCAATAAATGATAGGAAATGTACTGGGATTGCTGAAATCTCATGTCTGTCTATTGCTTACACCAGTTCATAACATAACATCACTCCAGTATGCTGTGAAGGGGTAAGCACATGTGAACCACTAAAAGTCAGTTGTTTTTTTTTTGGAAAAAGTTTTATTATTTCTAAATTAAATTTTAATACCTAGATTTTTATCCGTGTGGTGCGGACTTAAAAGTGGACTTAAAAGAATAGCACCATCCCATTTCTTCCCGTGGGTGTCGTAGAAGACGACTAAGAGACTTACTAGAGAATGGGCAGCAGTGTTCTCTACGCATTTTACCACCATACTGCGATCGCCAAGCCACCTGCCAAGCGTGGCGATTATGGCGAAAACCCCCCTTTTGGGGGAGGCCTTTGTCCAGTAGTGGACGTCTTTCGGCTGAGATGATGATGATGACCGAGATTTTTTTATCTTTATTTTTTTAGCTTTAATTTTAGTCTAAGTAGGTAATCTTAATCTTATCGTTTTGCTGTGTCCTTACAGGTTGCATATTTCTGTACCTAGCTTTAAGCCCTTTGTAACATCTTTAATGCAAAATGGAATGCAATAAATGAATATGAATATGTTACAGATATATGCATATTTCAGAGTTGGTGTCTTAGCAATCATCATCATTTCAGCCGAAAGACGTCCACTGTTGGACTTAGGCCTCCCCCAATATGGGAGGGTTTGCCATAATCGCCACGCTTGGCAGGCGGGTTGGCGACCGCAGTATGGTGGTAAAATGCATAGATAACGCTGCTGCCCATTCTCTAGTAAGTCTCTTAGTCGCCTCCTACGACACCCACGGGAAGAAATGGGATGGTGCTATTCTTTACGTTCGGCACCACACGGAACGTCTTAGCAATAGTTTATCAAAATCTGCTAAAATCACTCGTTTAAGTATTATTGTTAGACTTCATAAACACACTATAACTGGACTGTCTCGTTGGTCTAGTGCATGAGGTCCTAGGTTCGATTCCTAGGTCAGTCAAAGTGTTATTGGGTTTTTCTATCATCTCAGTAGCAGCCGGGATTCTGCATTTGTGCCAGGTTGATGGCAATAGGCTCGAACTTAAACATAACTGGCAAAACGTGATGGGTGTAACTATACGTACACCTCTACTTAACCCTTTGGAGAAACATGGCGTGATGTCATTTTTATAAACATGAAATAGCAACTCAATTGCCGTGAAAAGAGGCTCCTGGCTAAAGTTCAACTGCGCTGATCGAACCACAAAGTTAATTTAATCTGCGGTTGCTGCGATCAATTGGCGAGTTACCTAGTTCTTTTTCAGAACGTACATTAAACTATGATAGTCAATAACAGTCAAAAAGCCTGATCACCAGTATATCGGTATCAAATCGAGGTCAGACGTCTTTAGGTCCGCGGAAAACTTTCACAATTTGTCTAGACAGCAATCTGACGGCAATTCTAACTTTAAACAATTCTTGAAATAGAACCCCTATTATAGGTATCTTATCTAAAAGATGCAATCGGATGTTCATACCGAATCATTCCCGCGTTGTTTCAAACAAAATAAGCTAATTAATAATAAGATTTTGTAATCACTCAAGTTCTCTGTCAAAAACACGTATTTCCAATACTTTTAAAACTATCAACCAAGTTCTATAGAATGCTTCTTTGATTTTACACCCGAGCGCGCTTGAAGTGCGCTCTTTAGGTGAACAGGGCGAATCTGACAAGTCTGAGATACGGACCGTAAGTAGAACGACGCGTCGTAAGTGGCCCAGTTAAAGCTTTTGTCCTATCTAAACAGTTGTTTCTGTCATAGGCATCCGGGGACGGTTGTTTCATAATAATACGCCACGTACAAGAACGATGCAAGTGATTCTTTCAAACTGTTGCAGTGAGGTTTGTTGCTGACAGAAATTACAACGTGGTTTGAAATATTTTAACATGTTTCATTATATGTTTTACATTTTGTATATATACCATCTTTACATACCAAGACTCCTCCGTACATCGGGAAACACGTTAAGCTGTTGGTTTCGGCTGTCATTCGTGGTCGTCAGAAACCCGAAGATCTGACAACCAGTCTTAACAAGAGGTATCATATTACCCAGTAACTAGATTATCGAGGTCAGATAGACAGTCGATCCATGTAAATTCCTGGTATTCAGCTGGATCCAGATTGACTTGAAGCCGACCCCAAGGTAGTTGGGAAAAGATGAGGCAGATAATGATGATGACATGTATTACGTTTCGTCGTTATACTTTTTAACGTGCTAAAGCTTACAACATTTAAAAGTTTCACCAAAAGTAGTGCACAACAAAATGTATGTAGACCCTTGACCCCCGTGAATATTTATTGTTAGTTTTTAGAGAGCACTTTAGCAATATATTTCTATAAAATCTTTTGTTCTCCTCACTAGTTCCATTATGAGTACACGTGTCAAAGTACCTAGCTACGTATAAAAAATACGCTTATAAAATCATCAATTTACAGCGTGAAAACTGTGTGAAACTCCACAAGCTTTTAATAAGGCCTAAACAATAGGTTTTGCTTGTCACGTTCGGTCTGAATTACGGCGCGTCACGGATACACCAGTGACAAGCATTCATATCGATGATAGACACTCGATTAAGTACTGCGTGCTCGACACAACTTACAAAGCGATCATTCATTTTTCAAATCGGAAATATATATGGAATTAAGGCTAAAAGTATGTTAAAATATTGACCATCACAGAGTTTTTGCGCAATAACTCAAATAACTTAGTCATTTATTTCAAATAGGCACATAAAAAGCACTTTTGAACGTCCACATTACATTAGAAGTCGGTAAAAATAGAATTGATTCTAGCTGCCCCTTCCATAATGTGATTTACGAAACTATATTTTGGAAGGGCATTTTGGAAGCAGAGTTTCTCCATACGTGGAGAAGAATGGGCAAGAAACTCTTCTACATCTGTCAAGATTTTTCAATCTTAAATTCACTGTCTGAGCTTCATTTTTCTAGAAACATGAAGCGTCTGCATAAGAGCTCCCTTTATAATAGATAAAAGTGAGCACTAAGGAAGGTTTTTTGTAAAAGAATCCCCTAAAAAGGTTTAGTAGGGGATGAAAGTTTATATGGAAGTTCGTCATTTTTGCCGATGGGAATTTCCATCAGGCTTGTAATAACATAAATAGGTACCTAAACGACATAAATTAATTTATCCTACTTCGTCCACATGCAAACATCAAGTATTTTTCCATACTCGCCGATTGACGATCCAATATTTTTATTTGGGGTTGCAACTTTAGTTCTTCAGCCAGCCACACAAATCGTCTCTAAACTAAAAACTACACCTAAATTATGAAGAAACTGAGTGTTACCCAAACTGAGCGCATATACCCTTTATCTAAAAATATCCTTTCTGCCCACGCCTTTCGAGTTACACAAAAGCGTGACGACTACCCTCAAATTATTCCATAAAAATTTTTATACAAAACCCGTTTTATAAAGCAATTAGGCTAATGTTTCTAAGGAACGATCCGTTGATATAATTTTACTTTTTATACAAAGCCTAAGAAGAAAGTTCTTGATCGGTATTGTTGTTAGTTGTTCAAGTACTAAGTGGGTATGATGTCCTGCGTAATTTGTACTTTGAAGCACCAGATGGGGAAAAGCTGGAAGGACTTACTTGAATAAATTAAGTAATATCCTACAATCCTACTAATATTATAAACTAGCTTTTTTCAGCGGCTTTGCCCGCGTGGAGCTCGAAAAATATCCCAAGGGAACCGGGATAAAAAATATCCTAAGTGTTAATCCAGGTTACAAACTATCTGTGTGCAAAATTTCAACCCAAATCCGTTGGGCCGTTTTTGCGTGATTGAGTAACAAACATCCAAACTTTATCATTTATAGGTAATATAGCTTACGCCCGCGGCTTCGCCCGCATGAAAGTCGGAAATTATCCCGCGGGAACGTACTACCAAGATAAAAAAGTATGCTATGTCTTAATCTAGGTTATAATCTATCTGTGTGCCAAATTTCATCCAATTCCATTCAGTAGTTTTTGCGTGAAAGAATAACAAACATCCATCCATCCATACTTACAAACTTTCGCGTTTATAATATTAGTAAGGATATGTGAAAATTTGTATGTTTAGACGTTTGGATATTTCGATGTTTGGATGTTTGTTACTCAATCACGCAATAACGGCTGAACGTATTTGGATGAAATGTGGCACACAGATAGTTTGTAACCTGGAATATACATAGAACACTTTTTATCCCGATAGTACATTTCCGTGGGATATATTTTTACCTCCACGGGAGCGAAGCCGCAAACAAAAGCTAGTTATTAATAAAGATACAGATAAGCACGGGTTATTTCAGAGACTTTATTGGGATTGTGACTAAGCATTTGGCTTTCTATCTCACATATCTATATTTACACCGTGACATTTTAGTCGTCTTACAACGGCAACCCACTTCATGTATCTAATGACTACAATACATTTAAATAAATAAAAAATAAATTGAACATATGAATAATTAAACAAAAAAATATCATTCATTATGACCAGAGATCGGATATTCGGATGCATATTCACCTAAAGTTGAGACTAACATGGAATGCGCTTTTGTATCGAAAAAGTCTTAATTTAGGTAAGTAATTTGTTTATTTTTTGTTTTAACGAATACAAACAACCCCTCTAGTACATACACATACTTGTATCGGGTTAAACATTAATTTTAAATTAATACACATCTGAATAGTTATGCAATCCAAGAATCCGGGGTTTTTAATAAATATTACAAATCATTTATAAAGCCACTTCCATACTTTCATAGCTAAAAATTATCTTTAGGTAAATATGCATCCGAATATCCGATCTCTGATTATGACTCATGACGTAGTTTGAAAAACCCTGATATGGAGACGGAATGAATGATGGAATGTAATGGTATAGGTATCTTCTACCCTTTAAACATTATTAACAGGGTGTTTTATAATTCTAAAGCATTATTTATTATTCTTTGTACCTATTATCTTAATTAATGGTAACAATTTTTTTATCGCGCCTAGACGTATTTGATGTCTGATACATTGAGTGCACCATCTTTGTAAGGCGACTGAAATGTCACCGTGTATATACATAAACTGACGCCTCCTTCCTTTTGTTTGGGGTAGGCAGAAAGTACAGAACGCAATCTACAACGATCACAATCATTTTGCTTCGTTTACATTTAAACACGCATCCCGGTTCCGAGTACTACGAGTGTTTTTTTTTTCATTTTTTTCTCATGTTTTTTATTATTTTATCTTTATTTTTTAGTCTGGTTTCATACTTTATTTTTTCTCAAGATAGTATAAAATGTTTTTTTTTACTTATTGAGCTATCCAACGCTCACAATATTTTGGAATCCTTGATAGTGCCAATATATTAATTAACTCGACTGTACCTACCATGTTTGTCAATAAATACATTTTGTATTTGCATTCTATATCTTTAGCAATATTATCTCTAGTTTGCAAAACCTTATTACTGTTACTGTTAACCCGCATCATCCCACCACTGGGCAAAGCCCCCATGTGCTCCAATTCTTTCGATCGAGGGCTAAAGTTAACCACTGGTTATATGTTTTTCCCAGCTCGTCCCGTCACCTTCTACTGTAGATAATGATGGGTCATAAAATATTGTGTAAGGTATTTATATTTATGTATACACATATTATACCCAAACAATAATAAAACGCCTCCATATGATCAAAAACATCATATTGAATGAAAGTTGACAGGTCACGGTTCCAGAACATCGAACTCTATCCATAAGATGTTTTTTGTAAATAAAATGTAAGTATTCATAAAATGCCGGATATTTTGAAAGAAATACGACCAAATGAGATAAAATATATTCGATTACTTATTCATAGATCGCGATAGGCCAGCTAGTTTATATCTCATCATAAAAACGAACAGCATAGTATCAATTTACCGAGTGACTACATGAATGTTTAAAAGCAACGGAAGGAACTCATATTTATTTCCTCTTGAGAACTTTCTCGAATCATTTTAGTACTACTTTTTACTTTTAAACTGTTTCTAACAAAATGTTTGATACAATGTTGTACTTATACTGAAGGGAATAAAGCATACAATTATTTGCAGTTTACATACATTTTTACTTAATAGAACGAAATAATTTTGTATGTGATGATTTAAACAGGAGCTTTTTTCATGAATAAATATGATTTTACAAGACAATGCACTTCTTTCAAGTCTTCGTATGTATTAGAAATCACCATTCTACACTGCTATACCACTACTATGTAATTACTACGTAACCGCTACGCATGAAATAAAGCTTATTAATTCTCTTTACCTACCTACTTACCTACCTACTAATCTTATTTCAACAAATATAGTGCACTGCAATTTCGATTACTTGTGAGATTTAATGAGAATTAGATATTTTATGTAACAAATAGCGACACTGTATACTGTATGTACGTTTCTTAGAAGTTTCTGAATAGCATATAACAAATATTTCATAGTAATAGTGACTCGTCATCACACTAGCTCAAAACACAAGTCACGCAATGGCTCCCGCAGACAACCGCGGCGCGAAAGCGAGATGCGACTATAGTAGATTAATTTCCATAGAAATTCTTCTAGTAGAGTGGTGCTGCGCCTGTCTGCAGGAACCTTTACTAACGTGACCTTTCCTAAGGTAGAGTAAATACCTCGCTGTCAATGATGTTCGTCCTTCAACTCAGTTGACCAGTGCCTACTTGCCCGTAACAAAAAATGGTTTTCCTGTTCTATAACTGTCAACTACCGGCTAATGAGACACAATTAATTTTCTATTGTAATGGCCCCTTATAGGAGCGCGCGGAACTTAACCAATTAAATCATCAATAATTATCCTTATAACAAAATCAAATACCAAAATAGTCGACAAAATTATATGTTATTTTAATAACATAATCCATACTTTGAATATACCCTCCTTTTGCGTTTCGAGTCTTAACTAATGTTAATATACATAATTTATCCCGGTATTACCCGTGGGATCATTTACGATCTCCACGCGTGCAATGCCGCGGGAAAAACTTCAAAATTGTCTAATCAGATGTTTAAATTAAATAAGATAAAAAAAACAATAAACACAAACCAAATGAAGTATTGGATTAAATTCATTAGACAGTACATGTATATCAAAACAGAGAGAAAAGAATCACAGGGCATGAAAAAATTCGTCCGTATCGCTGTCAGCTAGCTGAGATATGGTAGCTAGCTGACATATGGCAAATTTAATGTATTTTTTTTTTGTGTTTCGTAATTTTAATTACATAATATTGAATAGAATCAAGTTCTTCTAACTTAACAGACAGCTGTGCTGCTGGGGAGTTTGTTGCGCTACTTCTTCCCAGCTAAAGCACTAGGAAGTGGTGAAGGGCGGGCGTTTTGGGGGGACTGTCTTATGTAATTTTGACGTTCAAAAAGAGCTGACTCTCAGCCTAGTTTGAATAAATGACTTTTGATTGATAATGGGAAAAGTGTCCAAAAGACTGGTACGTTGTAGCGATGCTGATTTTTTGGCCAAAAAATAGGCCAGCCCTCTGACACGTGAAGACTCAACTAACCGCTTGGCGATATCTCGAAAAACCAAGCGGGCACTCGAACCCCATGGCTCAAGTGTTTGAACCCCTAACAGCTCGAATATATAACTGCCAGTAATAAAAAAATACAAAAAATCAATTGTAACATAAAATTATCTACGCCTACATAACA
This sequence comes from Antitype chi, assembly GCA_947359405.1. Taxonomy (NCBI): domain Eukaryota; kingdom Metazoa; phylum Arthropoda; class Insecta; order Lepidoptera; family Noctuidae; genus Antitype; species Antitype chi. The sequence continues at coordinate 12,346,938 of OX375816.1, forward strand.
GACTTCTTGCGGCACCTGACTACGATATTGAATCACTAGAAGTTCACTTTCCTGCTTCGTAACAAACAGTCAGCAAGAAATTAAGTATTAGGTATCTATCTACTCTATATTATGTTTTTTTTTAATATATATTAATGCACAAACGTTACTTATTTTTTTTTATTAAATAATAATAGCGACTGCCCACGGCTTCCAGTTACGGGAAAAAACGTAGCTTCTATTACTCCTTATAACATCAGCTATCAGCTAGTGAAAGTCCCGTCAAAACCAGTCCAGCCGTTTTGGAGATTAGTCGGAAAAAAATAAAAACTGTTTTTTTTTTTGTTATACTGCATTGAGTAAAAAGCTGTTATGTATTTTTAAATTACTAAAAGTTACTGCGATTTATTTGTATAGATATAAGATATATATGTAAACGTTGTCACCCCAAATAAATTCTTCAGTATCGTGAATGTGTTTAATACCACATATATCCAGACTGGCAACTATAAGGCTGTAAAAATCACAAATCTTTGTTCCGTGTGGGAATCGAACGTGCATTACGGAGCACAGCAGCCAACCTACCTCCACCTGGTCATAAGCAGCACCCTAATTGCGTAACACGCGATTAATCATAATCGGTTTCAATTTGACAGTTCAACAATTTTCATTGCGTTATTTACGTTGTTGAGCACACACATTTTTCGAAAATATGAAGCAATGGTTTAGCCATCTGTTTCAAAACGAAACAAATTATGATGAATCGTGAGTTACGCAATTAGGGTGCAGGTTAATACACCTGTTACAGTCCTAGATACTAAGCCTAATGCTTGTAGTCTACATGCCACATGGGATCAATTATACTAAAGTTATAACGCACTGGGTCCGTACTTACGATCTCTCGATGGTCATTCTGCACCATAACCTTTGTGCTATTGCCACTAATTATTTTTTTACAGAGCCAGAATCCAATTTCACAAAACATTCCACTTGAACATGGTATTAAATATCCTTTAGTGAGGCACTTGGAGATTGCTCTTAATAATTTACTGAAAGGTTTCCAACTCAGTGCTTATCTGCTGAAGTAACTAGCTCTTCAGGGAAATGGCTACAAGTTATTACTGTGACTTGTAAACAGGGGGAATGGTCTTATCTTAATTAGAGGGGTTTTTACTGAGTAATCATCGATTATTTTTATGCTTTGTCCTGTCTTAATTTTTTTTTATACCAGTGACATGGGTGGCGTCTAACCAACTCTGAATGGATAAAATAGCCACAGTTGACAAGGAGTTCTACAAGTCCGTGCGTGATAAGGCTTGTGTAGACAAAAGAAAAAAGATTGGTTGCAGCGGAAATGAGAATATGAAAAAGGATGAAAGAAGAAGAAAGAACGAAGAACGAAAAGATGATGAAGTACCAAATGAGTATATATATGTTACCGGCCAAACCCAATTTCAGGCCAAACTAGTTTGTCCTAGGCCAAACAGACTTATCCTACGCGTGAAATGTCGCAGCCAACTAGCTTAATTAGCCATTTCGTTAACAGCCTTTGGAAGTAACGCTCGCCGGCCGCTGCCGCGGCGCCGCTCGCTTCGCTCGCTCGGCTCGCGCGCTTTTGGTCACAGTTCTAACCTAACCCATTTAATCGGCGTGCCCCGGCTTAATAAACCAGTTTGGCCTAGGACAAACTAGTTTGGCCTGAAATCGGGTTTGGCCGATAACATATATATGGGGAAGGCTAAAAGCGGCGACAGTGACAGAAAAGTCGAAAGAAAGTCGCTTGGGTTGGTATTAGTGTGTGATGTGGAGGAAGGAAAAGCATGTAACTAAAAGAGTCATGAATATAAATGTGAATGGATGGAAAATGAGAGAAAGGCCACATTAAAGATGGATGGGACTGTGTGAGGAATGATATGAAAGAGAAAGGAGTGAATAAAAGCGTGACGGTTGTCAGGAAAGAAAGAAAACATGTTGTGCCGACTCAGAGTAGGTACCTTAGGACAATGGCAGGGAGATGATGATGAAATGGGTGCGTTTGCAAAAAAAAATGTAAATGTCACATAACAGCACATCAGAACTGGAACATAAGCGTTAGTTATTTTTTGTTTATTATAAACAATAGTTTAATCTTAGCTATTTTTTTTTTGTATTTAAAATGCTTTTGTAGGTGCATTTGGTAATAATAAAAAACGACTTCCGGAAATGAATTACAAAGTGAAAAATAACTTTAATTTCGGAAGTCGGTGAGTTTGGATATATATTTTAATTTTTTGTCACCGCCTTCCGAAATTAAAGTTATTTTTCACTATGTAGTGTTTTTCCGGAAGTGGGCTTTTTTTTTGGAAAACGTTTTTATTTTTCACTTATTAGCCATAGTACCTACCCCACAGATTTGAAATTTCGTCATGCCTGGGGTCAAAACAATGCATATTTATGTGATAGCAGCAATCGCGGTTGATTTGCTGTCATTTTTTGAAGAATTCCGTTGTCTGTCTCCGAAACGCATCATCAAATCTATATGAAATTTAAATGAGACCAATTCGGAATAAACTTCTTTCGAACAAAAAAAGAATTTTGCAAATCCGTCTATATATCACGGAGTTATGCCCGAACATACATAAAATATATATATAAACATGTCGAATTGATAACCTCCTTCTTTTTGAAGTCGGCTAAATATTATAAGAATTGAAAAACCATAGGAGACTGCAGGTCGCAATTTTGGTGATACCAACCGAAACACCAGTTTTATTTGTGAATAAAAAGTAAAGAACTACAATGGCTTTTTCCTGTAACATTTTTTTTTTGTGTGCGAAATCGTCAAATAACTTCTCCCGCTCTGAGTGGAGCAGGAGGGCGTGTCAGACTTTTACTGACTAAAACCCACCCGTGTTCCCTCAGTTGCCTGTGTGCCAGGGGCCGCGCTATCTCTTTCGAACAACCCCACGCCTGGCAGAAACATTTCGTTAAGCTTTAAAACTAACAAATAAAATGACATAAGTTATAATCTGTCTAGCCTTTTTCCAACTATATTAGAGTCGGGTTCTAGTCAAACCAGATGCAGCTGAATACCAGTATTTTACAAAGAGCGACTGCCTATCTGACCTCCACAACCCAGTTACTGGGTAATACGATACCACTTGGTTTTTTTTTTAGGTTAGAAATCATCAAATAACTTCTCCCGCTCTGGGTGGAGCAGGAGGGCGTGTCAGACTTTTAATGACTAAAACCTACCCGTGTTCCCTCAGTTGCCTGTGTGCCAGGGGCTGTGGTATCTCTTTCGAACAACCCGCACCCCTGGCAGGCATCGGCCCTTGCGGGCTCCAACAGTTGGTGCTGACATCTCTTTGAGGCGCGCGTGGAACACAACGCGCCGTCGACCCGGGTTTGGCCCTTACCAGGCAGCGAGCTACCCATTACTCGCCGTCCGTAAGCCCGCGCCTACTGTGGGAATCAGCCTGGGATTCCCGACGCCTAGCCTGCCGCCTAGCTGTTGCCTGCGGCAACTAAGGCCGTGAGGGCGCATATACTGCCTACGATACCACTTGGTAAGACTGTTTGTCAGACAAATTACATCCTACTAATATCACAAATGTGAGTGTTTGGATATTTAGATGATTGGATGTTAGTTACTCAATCACGCAAAAACGGCTCCACGGATTTGGATGAAATCTAGCACACAGATAGTTTATAACCTGGATTAACATATAGGATACTTTTTATCCCGGTAGTATGTTCCCGAAGGATAATTTTTGACCTCTACGCGAGCGAAGCCGCTGGCTAAAGCTATTAAGTAATATAAAATAGAAATGTTGAAGAGTGTACCTAACCTTTGAATTCTCAAGAAGTATTCACAAAAGATGGGATCCCTCTCGTTGTACTCAAAACGTTAATTTTCTGTAGATCCATTAATTTCAAGATGATGATAATATTAAAATTATAGGAAGTACGTAATTAGATTACAGGGGCGGTCGTAAGTGAAGTGACTACTTAATTAAGCAGAGAAATCAATTATCTAGTAGATCGATAATGCAGAGAACTGAAACTAGGTTATAACGTGGAGTTGCTCAGTAGGTTCACAGTGATGAGGGGATTACATTAATCGTGTTTAGAAATAGAAGCTAGCTGCATTTCGAGTTCAAGCTAAGAAATCAAACGCTTGTTTATTTCTTGAATGTCAATACCTATTATACAATATTGCTAATCTAGAGAGTCCCTATTAGTTTTAACCGCTGGTTATCCATTCGCCACATTAAGAAATTGGTGAATGCTGAATAAAATAAGATTAAAATCTTTTATCTTGTCATTTTATTTGTGATCTTATTGCAGTTATAAAGTTAAACATTGTGACGTATTCAATACATCAAAAGGTGTGTTACAGTATTAGATACCCAATGGATTAGCAATAAAGGTCATTTAATTATAGAATTTGGAGACGTAAATGATATTTAGAGACGAATTACGGGAAATTTTCAAAAATACATTAAAATTTTGTGTTCTCAAATTCCATGAATTTTGATGGGGTGCTTAATTTTTGCTAATGGATCACACACTACCAAGTCCTAGCAGGAATACGTCTTATTATAAGTCACCCTGTTTTTAAGTCGTTGTTACTATATTGGATTGTGTGTAATTTTATTTGATCCGCAATAAACGAAATATATACAAACCTCAGATGAACAGTATCTATTATCCTGTTAATATTATAAACTAGCTTTTGCCAGCGGCTTCGCCCGCGCATAACTTTCATCCCTTAACTCCCTTAGGGGTTGAATTTCGAAAAATCCTTCCTTATACCTTGTCTACATGATAAAGGGAACCTCTGTGCAAAATTTCAGCTTTCTATGTCCAAGGGTTTGGGCTAGGCGTTGATGAGTCAGGCAGTCAGTTAGAACTTTTCTTTTTATTTGTATAGATAGATGTGAAAGTTTGTATGTTTCGATGTTTAGATGTTTGTTACTCAATCACGCAAAAATGGCTGAAAGGATTTGGAAGAAATTTAGCAAACAGATAGATTATAGCCTGGTTTAATACATAGGATACTTTTTATCTCGGTAATGTGTTCCCGTGAGATAATTTTCGTCTTAAACCCGGGCGAAGCCGCTGTCAAAAGCTAGCATTATATAAACCTCTGATGAACGGTATCCTACTTCCTACTATCCTGCTAATATTATAAATGTGAAAGTTTGTATGTTTAGATGTTTGGATGTTTGCTACTCAATTATGCAAAAACGGCTAACAGATTTGGATGTTTGGCGAATAGATAGTTTTTAACCTGGATGTTATAGGATACATTTATCCCGATCGGACTTTCTCGTGGGACAATTTTCAACCTCGAAAGCTAGTAGCAAAATAAAAACAACTCCACTTTTCTCCCACAAAATGTAGGTGCATACCTACATTTTTACTACAACATTATTTCAGTTTTTACAACAACCCATGCGTTTCTCGTACATAACGTTAGAAGCGGCCATAACTCACAGAAGAGATCTAAAAGCAAAGAAAGGGCTCGATTGTAATCGGTCATCTATTCTTGTATAGGAAGGCCACCTATTCAAACCGAGTGGCCGAAGCTTACCATGTGATCGAGCGGTCTACCCTACAATTGTGGTATAGACCTTAAATAACTACACTTTCAATAGCGAATAGTTTCATTTGGGGTAAAGTTTTGGTCGAAAAAGACAATTCAATATAAACCTTAAGTCTTAAGTTTAGGGCTTTATTTATTCTCAATGTTTTATTGAGTGTTTACACCGATGTTTTTCGACGATATTTTGTAGAATACTATCAATAAGCAAAGCTTTTCTGTTTACTACTTTATCTAAGCTGCTTTTGCGTTGGTTCAGTATCTACCTACAACTCGTTTGAAACTCTTGTATACTCAAGGGTACGTAATTGAGTTTTTATTGTTATAAAACCCCCTCTTTTTTCTTTGGGGGTTAACAACTATAGATAAATGCTTCTATAACAACTGCTGAATAGGTCTATTAGCATAAGTGGCCAAGTGCGAGTCAGACTCGCGCACGAACGGTTTGTTACAATATACATATATCACATCTTTTTTTAAATTTTAACCTTTTTTTTTATATTTTGGTAATACTTTAGTTTCTTGTATGGGGATCCTTTTTTTATTTTTAACTCTATGTCATTACTGTAAAGATAGTGCCTTTAATAGAAGACACTCTGTGAAATAATAGTTTAAAAACCAAACTAAAAAAGGAGCAAAATAATTTAATTCAATTAAAAAGCGTGGGGTGCTTTTTGAGGTATTTTTATAATCACTTAATGTTAAGCACCCCACGCTTTTTAATTGAATTAAATTATTTTCTCCTTTTTTAGTTTGGTTTTTAAAGCGTGTTTTTGTTTTTTAAACTATTATTTATTTTCTATTTTTTAGTTCTGCTAACTACAAAAACGTGATTTTTTATTTTTTTTTTCATTTTTCTAATTTTTTTTTATTATTGAATTGTCATCGATCCTCGATAAGTTTACAAAGTTTCAATGAAATCTGACCGTTTAAAGTGGGAAAAAAATCGCGCTCTAAGGAGTCGGTTACATACAAACATACACACAAAGAAACATACAAGTGAAGCTAATATAAAGCGTGTAAAAATCAAGCGTCTATCTGTTACGGTCCAAAAGTCAAAGCTCATGACAGACGGACAGACAGCGGAACCATAATAAGGTCGAGTTGGAATCCTTCGGGATTAGGATATCACAACGAATTTAGTTAAGTTATTCTGAAAGGAATTTCAATAAAATGTAGGTAATTGTTTCTGTAGAAAACATTGTTATCGTGAGCTAGCGTGCAATGTAACGTGGTTGTTAACCTTTACAGCTCTATTACACAAGATCTTTGATCGTCTGTTTACAGGGTGTGTCGTAAATAGAGGATATCCCTTAATCGACTTTTAGGTAAGAACTGTACAAGATGTCCGGATAAACGATAGACTTAATTTAAGGGAGTGTAGTACTCATCAAAATTATGGACCAACTCTGAAATATGGCAAAAGAATCAAGGCTCTCACAGACTGTCGCGACGCAACTCTACTCGAGCAATTTCTTGAAAACTTCCTGGAAATTGTTCTCCCAGCATCGCGTCGCACCGTCGCTTTGCGCCTGTCAGCGGGAGCCTTTAGCTGCTACAGACATTTATGTTCGCATAACTCAACAGACTGGAACAGCAAATTTGTTTGTTCTTGACTTCTTTTGCACGACTACTACTCCTTAAAGTATATCTGTCATATAGTTTGTAGGCACTGTTTTTTATATTTCTGTTTGTACATACTTATTGTATGAAAGATGAGCTTCTTTTATTCTTCGCTCTTATCAAGACGGGTTATGATATAGGTAAATAAGTTCATCCGATGCTCAATGACGTACATAGACCTCATACACAACAGGTTACTTGTTTCAATTCAATAAACTTAATTGATAGACCACAGATTTTTTATAAGAATTGAACTATACGTTGATGATTTTGATTTCAATTTCCTAAAATAAATACGTCTTTTCAGGTAAGTTCCCACCTTTTCCATCTGAAAACAGCCTTTACATGAATCTGTAGTCATTCAGTCACTTCTTTCAACACCCACGCTAAGGTCGTGCGTGGGTGTGGTTGAAATGGTAGCAAGCAACTTGATACTTGGGCCTATCTTCACGTGAAGCTGTTCTTTGTTCAGTAAATGGGCGTAAACATGACACTTCGACCTCTAGAAAGTGACAGATAAGTACGAGGGACGGAGACAACGGTCTACAAAACCGATTGTTCTTTTTTCAAAACTTGATATGCCATTTTAATTAAATGTCAATGTCTTTATGAGATCGTTCGTTGTTTAGACCTTCGGAAATCCTAGTACGCAAGATGAAATTCGTAACATACTTGTACCTACATGCTGTGCAATTATGACCAATAGACTTGCACAGCACAAGTCTGTTGTCGACTAAACTGATTATTAATAAAACTGCTAGTTAGACATAGTAGAACTTAGAAAGTAGCCACGATCCGTAAGCACTAAGAGTCCAAATACTGTGCTGTGCTATTTCCATTCAAGTAGAAGTGAACGACTGTAGTTGAATCATAATAAATAATAGTTTAAAAAACTAAAAAAACACGCTTTAAAAACCAAACTAAAAAAGGAGAAAATAATTTAATTCAATTAAAAAGCGTGGGGTGCTTTTTGAGGTATTTTTATAATCAATTAATGTCAAGCACCCCACGCTTTTTAATTGAATTAAATTATTTTCTCCTTTTTTTTAGTTTGGATTTTAAAGCGTGTTTTTAGTTTTTTAAACTATTATTTATTTTCTATTTTTTAGTTCTGCTAATTACAAAAACGTTTTTTTTCTCAATATTTTTTTAAATTATTGAATTGTCATCGGTCCCCGACAAGTTTACAAAGTTTCAATTGAATCTGACCGTTTAAAGTGGGTCAAAATTGCGCTCAAAGGAGTCGGTTACATACAAACATACAAACATACAAGTGAAGCTAATATTAAGCGTGTAAAAAGGATAGAAATGCTCACCTCCTTGCTTATAATATCCTACTAATATTATAGATGTGACAGTTTGTAAGATTTTGGTTTGTGACATGTGAAAAATAGCTGAACGGATTACGTTACGTTTATAACCAGGATTAGCACAGAGAAACCTTTTTTCCCGGTAGTACGTTCCCGTGAGATTATTTTCGTCAAGCTCGCAGGCGGAGCCATTGGCAAGAGCTAGTATTTGATATGTTTTTTACTTCAATCTGCATTTCATTTACCGACATTTTGATTTAATAAAGTTGTGTGAAATATAAAAATGCCGATACAGTTATTGTTATAGATGGACGCTGAACTGTGCAACAAAGTCACTACTGGCCAGACAAAAACAGCGTTATTTTACCCAAACTGTTTTGTAAAATAATGAAACAATCAAAAGAACAATATACTCCACTAACAAAGTTGTCAAAGTTCCGTACATACGTACAATAAAAGCAAACAGCAATCAATTTTAAAATTGCCGCTCACATAAGCATCTAAACAAACGGGATTCGATATCGTTTTCCAATGTTAGTTAAATATTAAGCGCTCACTACCACTATTCGAATTGTTTTTTCCACAATAGTTGTAGCGAGTGTTCGACTACATAAATGTATGTGCTAACTTGCCACGCGTGTGCGCTCGGAGTACGCGGCGCCGATAATCCCCTTAGTGGGTAACGAACTGGCCAAGTGCCGGACAGATAACTAGCTATTCCACTTTAGGCTCTCCTCGAACTGGTTACATAGAATTTCCCCTTTTGTGTTCTTTATATAACCATTTTTAACTCAAACCGTGTTGACTTTCACGAACGGCGATCGATTGTACTCCTTGGAAACAAGACGAAATTCTTGAGAAAGCGTTAAGATTTAGAGTAGTTTAAAACTGAAAAGTATGAAAAGCGTAAAAATTTAATTTTAAACAGTTTCGCACTTGAAGAGATACATTTATATCGCGCAAAGAGCTTGCGACGAAAAAGTGAAAGAAATATTTTATGATTCTATAAAAATACGAGACATTTTTAACGACTGTAATAGTTTTCATCGAGACAAGACACAGTCGACTTTTATATCGCCTGCAGCCTAGAACATAATTATTATATTTCGTAGAATATTGTTATATTTATCATAATTTTCCAAACGTTCACCAGAGCTTAAATATAACTTGGCTTGACTATAAACTTAAGTCTCTAGTGTGATTGTGATATCACCCGCACGACGCAGTAAGTCGAGCAAAACTACTTTCAGATCTTCGTAAAAGGCTATTTTGGTTTGTGATCCCAAGAGACTTCGGTGTTGAAGCTAAAGCTATCCAAAACGTAGCCATATCGGTTTTCTGGTGCGAATTGAACGCGCCCAAGATCAACACTGATACTGGAAGGGCTACTACATACACATACGAAACGGAACATGAAAATCAAGCAAATTGGTTAACGTAGTAGCCAGATGGACTGACGGGTATAACAGAGACCTATGCGGTGAACTGGAATAGCCAAGAATGATTAATTGGTTTGCAGCGGGAGTGTGATAAATGGATGACGCATTCATTGGCATCGAAACTAGAAAAAATAGCAAAGAGAAATCTGAAAAGCAATCAAGGAAACCATACCTTAGCAACAACAAAGGCTACAAATAAGTAAAGTACATTCAAAATTCCCCAAATTAACATGAAAATCAAACACAAAACCCTTAAAATTACGAAAACCCAAAGAATGTAAAATGTAATGTAAAAGGCTAGAGTTTCACATAGTCAAACACTCCAACAGCGAGGAGCAGCTAGTTACCAAACTTTGTCTCGTCCCGATTCCGGTTTGTAAATATTAATTCAAGCAATTTGCTAAATTTGTCCCGCGTTAATTAAATAGTAGTCGCTTCGTAATCCAATAAATAAATCGTGCCGATAAATACCGGCCGATATAATTGTAGGGACACGACTCTCCGTACGTAAGTAACGGTCGACTATTGTGCCTGTGACGGCAATAATTCACGAATGACGAATTCGTTGTAATACCTACCATTGTGTTATTGTCCCGCGGAAGATGTATTAATCGGGTTTTATTTCTTTTGTTAACTGTTACGAGTTTTATCTTTTCGGTTTTCTGTTAATATTTTATGGCAGACGGTCAATGACCTTGCTATAGGATTTTTCAGCCTTCGGACTTGATCCTATTTGCAAACAAAGTTTTATTAAAGAGGTATACCTACATTGCAAACAAAATGGTTGGTTCTATTATACATTAATGTTTTCTGTCCAACTTATACAGAGTTGAAATCACGATACAAGCCGTACTGGGTTGGTCCCAGCACCCTAATTGCGTAACTCACCATTAATCAGTATCTAAATAATGTTGAATGTCATTGCTTGCTAAAAAAAATCGTCCGCTCAACAACGTAAATAACGCAATGAATGTTGTTGAACTGTCAAATGAGAGCCATGTTAGTGTGTTACGCAATTATAACCCCTCTGGCTATAGTCACTTAGTATTTTAAGCCCTTAGTTTACCTTAGCGCTGTCTATAAGATTTAATGTACAGTGTCTCTCTCCATCCCTGCTTAGACTAAAAAAGTAATATTAGATCTAAGCGCAATAACAGGTTACTACATTAAAATTATGCATTGTTTAAAATTAACGGTAACAATGTACTAATAAATTAGATCAGAAATGTACTAAAACGAGCCATAACTGCGCACAAATATCTCGTATGCACGTCCGCGTATTTGTAACAATCGAATTAAATTCCAACTAATTTGATTGAACGAAATTATATCCGCCCGTAATGCAAACACGCTGTATCATGTTTTATTTAATTTAAGGTCAGTCATAAAACCGTGGGAGCTTATATAACTTGAATGCCAGTAAAAATGCATAGTATGCAAAGCCACAGCAGTTTTCCAGGGTCATAAAATGCCCAGTTTTATGACACCAGTGAACCCAGGCATTCAAACGTATTGAGTAGAAGACGCTTGCTTGTAATTGAAGTCGTTCGAAAAAGGACTTTGTATATTATTCACGGCTGTCCCTATAACATGGAACGTGGCTCGTTAGTGACATTTGAAATACAAGCTTTGTAACATTACAGTTTTACTGGCCGTTTTATCAGTAATTATTTAAACCACAAAACAATTACTAAATTACTGCCCCGTATTTACCTACATTTAATATTTTATATCCTCATTTTGGGTTATTACGGATGTTGAAACTATTGTTTATTTTTAGATACCATTTTAATGTCAACAATAGGATCCATTCGGACTCGGGTATTTATTATTCATACGCTGTATTTTGAAATCGTCATATTGAGTATACACATGAAAGTGTGGCGTGACTATGCATCGCATAGTGATACTTATCTGTGTCTATTATTTTCAACCACATAATAACATGCCTACGAACAGTTTCTATAATTAAGAAGCACGAAAAGAAAAGTGGTTTAGAATCAAGATAATGTACAAAAAGCAAAAAGTAAAAAATAAATAAACTAAAAGCTAAAAGTAAAATAATTATAATTTGTGAAACGACTAACTAAATATTAAGAGGGCTATTACAAATTGAAGTATTTACTTTTAAGTAAATTTAACGGCGCGTGGTAGCTGATCGTGCGTGCGTGTATAGTGAAGTATGCTACTCAGATATGCTAACCAGTATGATTCGGACGCCCAGGAACAAACCGGCGCGGACTTATAGCTAATGCCTGCGCGTCCCGAGATATATTACTGATTCATAGCGTTGTATTCAAAAATTGTTTAAAAATATTATTTTACTTTTAAATAGCCTGTTTCTTTTTTTCAAGCAAGTTGACTTAGTAACTTTAGTTATTAAATACTTTTCGTTTGAATTTCGATTAAACATACATAGATAAAAAATATGATTTCAAACGAAAAATTATCATTAATTCTCTGTTTTACGGAATTATTCTTGGGTTATTATTGTATGAAACATAAAAAAAATATTTGAGCATTCTAAATAACAAGCTACAGTCCTCCCACAGACATTTTTATAAATTACTAAACTATTATATGTTCCGTGTAACAGAGCATCAAAAGAAGCCCGAAAATAACATTTTACGAAACATCCTTTGCCGAGACAAGGTTTTTACTGACTTATGTAAACAAATTGAAAAATTTGTTTAGAGCGCTCCCTAGACAAATAATGAAATTTTCCCGGACATATTTTTATTTTTATTTTTTGCCCATATCTAAACGATAATTACTCATCAAATCTCGAGTCAAACGCTCAAATTCAAGAAACAATGTGAAAGCGCCCTTAAGTCTGTTTAAAACAACTTTAGTCAAAAACCCTTGTAAGTACCTACTAGTAAGAATATAAATCCTTTCCAAAATTTCCTAGGAAACGCAGGAGACGGTTATCCTGTGTTCAAAAGAAATTTTTTCGAAGGAACGCCACTCACAAATCCATCAATTAATCTGCCTAGCCTATCCCCAACTAGTCGTATGTTGAGGTCGGCTCCCAGTCTAACCAGATGCAGAAAACTACCAGTATTTTTTTAAGAGCTACTACCTATCTTCTGATCTCCACAACCCAGTTACTGGAAAACCCCTTGGCAGGACTGGTTGTCAGCATTTTAGGCTTCAGACTACCCGGAACGACTGCCATAGATCTACAAATAACAGCCGGGACCAACGGGTTAACGTGCTTTAATGGTCACCCATCCATGGACCAACCCCGGCAAGCGTAGCTTAACCTGATTATTCGACCCCTGAGGCTGTTATTACCTAGCCACGAGCCCCTGCCACAAATCCCAATATTCTAATTAATGCAATAATACTTTGTAGTCCAAAAGACAAACTTTAATTCTGAACCGTCTCATAATATTGTTATTAATTAACCCAAGTCAGTCTGATTAAATTCAAACCGAAGGAAATGGCCGAAATGTTATAGCGGTAATTTAGCTACTGACACTAATTGCCACAGAAGATCGAAATTCGGAATTATTTCGTGACTGTCCATTATAAATGAAGACCAGAATATTAACACGTTGAATAAAATACGCGACACGCCAGGGTAAGTGATGAAGCTAGCCCCACATTTTGACGAGCACGATTTTCAAACCCATATTAGGTAAGTCTACTGATTTTATAAAAATAAAAATAAACATTTATTTCAGACAAAAACGTCCATAGGCAAGGCAAGGTTGTTAGTATCAAGAATTTTGCTTATAAATAATATTAGTAATTAAAAAGTAAAAAACCAAGTCTAATAAAGATCTTCATACAAAACCATAACAAATTAAGATAAAGGATTAAAAAATAATCAAACCAAGAATCACAAACGGTAAGCGACCACCTAAATAATGAAGTAATCATTCATTTCAAGGGAAACAAAAGACCATTTCAGACACCAATCCACTTGGTCTTCTCATGATCTGATCAAGATTATGTCTGGACTTTAAAAGAGACTGTGACCTCTGAGTTTGTTTCGGCCTTTCTTCTCAGAGTAGTCAGATAGGAAACGCCGGCCTCATCTAGTTTTAAAAATAATTATGATTGACGTGTAAAAATGTTTGTACGCCCGACTACACATCAAGCTATAAATTTCCAGTATAAGCTGATCTCGCATTGTATAGGATTTCCGTACAGTGCGACATCTGCGTAAACTGGAAATGTATAGATTGATGTTAGCCGTGTGTACAAACCTGTTTATATAAATAAAATCATATAATAATTAACAATTTCGGAAACAGTTTCCCTTGGCTATCCTAAACGGGGCGTATCACAACAGCCAATAAGTATTTGGTACAAATAACCTTGGAGCTAAGTGTTGATTATGGCAATGTTTGAGCGATCATTGCTGCTGATGATTAGGTTCTGCCTAATTAGCATTGGCTTTGACTAGCCTAGGATGATGTTTGTGATGAAATAAGCATGGGAAGTAATTACTAGTAGTACTTCCTATGATTATTGCCATAATCAACACTTAGCTCCACATTTATTTGTTCCAGAATACAAGTAGATGTGTTTTACAATACCTTTAGCAGGTGAACTTTTCCTTTGAGGAAGCCGTACAACTATTTTCCGGCTTAACTATTATTTAGTCAGGGCATTTTGTTGAATATTTCAGGTCGTAAACCTAACAAATATCAAGCTTGTATTTCCCAAAGGCATAGGCTTGTGGCTAAGTAATAACAGCCGCACGGGTCTATCGATCAGGTTAACCTACGCTTGCCGCGGTTGGTCCGTGTATGGGTGACCATCTTTATATTTTATTTTATTTTATTTTATTTTTATATCTTAAGAAAACTTACAGCTAGGATACAGATAGTTGACCGTTAGCGAAAGAAGGCCAATTAAAAGTTTTCACTGACAAAATTAGGGTAAGCACAAGAAACAGCAGACAGGCAAGCAAAAGTAAGAATAAGTTAACACTCGAAGACAATAAAATTAAGAAAAGACTGAACAGGTTTTAGTGATCTTCAAAGAATTTGTTACATAGTATTTTTTTAAGTTTAGGAACACTGGTGGAGAATAAGTCAAGATCATCAACACTCTGACACATCGAGTTGTATGCCCTGCTGGCTCTTATCATATAAGAGTTTTGTCGATGTATCGAGACTCTCCATGCCTTGAAAAGCACGTTAAGCTGTTGGGCTCGGCTGTCATTCGTAGATCTTTGACAGTCCGAAGCCCGAATGTTTCACAACGAGCTGGGGGGCTGGCTGTGGCGGTCAGATAAAAGAGAAAAAGGCTAGGCAAATTATGATACGATATTACATCATCATCAACAGATAAGGATCTAGGTACATCATAATCAGGATAATTACACCAATATGTTGAAAAAGCATCCACATACAGTCATCTAGTCTATATTGTTAAGTCTCATGTGATAGGAGGAAAGACTCTTGCATTTAACCAGGCTCTAACTCAGACTCCGAACCGCCACAGTGAATTTCCTTTTTCAACAAAAAGCCGACGATTAAAGAACAATATGCCTAGGCAAATTAAGGTCAACGGGCCTAATAAAACGTTGCTCAAAGCCGTGCCCTTTATACGAGACGACTGGCTAATTAAACATCCCATTCTACTTTTCTTCCATGTACATAATACGGGGAAAAAATGGTAAAAAGATACCTGCAAGTATAATTTAGTAACTTTCCCGGACAAAAATAGGCTACCCTTCTCTTTTCGTCCACGGAGGTAAAGCAAACCTGATTTCCTGAGGGTCTCTGAAGGGGCTGTATAGAGATTGTATCGTACATTTATGTATAAGTAAAAGAATACTGTAGACTGTTTTTATTGTTTTCAATTGAGGTGATTATCACATTACCTTAATATTCCAAAATCATACGTTGAATCATTTCACAAAAGTACGTGCCATGTTCAGCAATCTACAAAAATACTTCGTGGTCTAAAGAAACTATTCATCATCACCATCATTTCAGTCGAAAGACGTCCACTGCTGGACATAAGCCTCCCCAAAGCACCGCCACTTCGACTGATTCTGTTTTACTCGTACTATTACTTAAGTTCAGTAAATCTTGATCGTTTTAGGAAACCTAAAGTTGTAACCACCATTATCTAACTACCAAGTGTGATGATAACGACATTACAATCGTATCCCGATATCAAAGTATATCGGTTAAGTAATTTTACAAAAATACTCGTATGTAGCATATTCAGAAATCCACTAAAATATTGGTATCTAATCTTAAATCTCAATTTGCAATCTTTTAAGTAAACCTGAGAATACGAAACAAAACTAAAAGCACTTAAAATTACGACAGGAGCGGTAGGAGATTAGGACGACAGCGCCGTATTTCGTATTCAAACGGTATCTACGAGGAAATTAAATGTAAAGAAATTAAACATCTTCACACCTTCTACAGATCCAAATATCGCTTCCTTCACATCATAAGGAAAACTTGGCATTCAATAAACTCAATTTTATAGAGTCATTCAGAAATAATAATCATCTAGAAACGTGTCTAAATCTAATTAACTTTCCGTACTTTACATAAAATGATAAATTGTCATTTAAAATAATCGTTAGAGCTTCTCTTTGATAATAAATCAATTTATTTTAACACTTTCAGAGTTTTCAGATTAGTTTTACTTGTTTTTAAAAACATTTTCCTACGTCTGACACCTCAAAGCTAACTCAAAAAGGCCACAACATTTCTATAATCTACTTCAGAAACCTTATTCTCACCTTATTAAATGCCATACTTTTAGTAGGCCGCCTTAACATCATTCCCGACGTACTTAAGTCAATTTTGTTCGCAATCCAATGCACTTGAAAAAAAACTTTCAACACTATCCACACGGTACTTAAACTGTTGTTCAATTACTTAAACTATTCAAACAATTTTTTATCACGCTTTTATATATTTTTATTAACAACAATAATTGTTTATTTAACGATGTTAACTAAAATTTGCTGAGCGACAGACACACGACAATCTTCGGCCGCTGTGTTCGAAGACTGAATTTCCGCCCGCCCAAAAGGGCCGAGGTAGCGCGAAGTGCGCCGAGTCTTTCCGACTCGAACCCGATTCATGAAACCCACTCGATGAAGTGGTAAGTTTTTACGACTACCCGTTGGCGAGCGCGGTCGGGACCAATATAAAAGGATGGTTTGACACCTGTTTCTGATTATCGTCCTGTATTCGCTTTCTATTCTATTCTTTTGTTATTACTTATTAATATTGGTGGCGCTGTGGCCAATTTAGTGGACTGTATTTTTTGCGGTGCGGTATAAACGATTGACAGACGCTTGAAGACAGGTAATTCGAGTTGCTAGGAGTTCTGGACGATAGAATACAACCCGAGTAATTAGGGAGGGATGCACAAACCTTTACGGGAGACACGTGCTTTCGCCGTCTTCGCCGGTGCACCAGCTCATCCAGGTTCAGGCGCAGCTGAACTTCCAGTTACTGTCCTCACACGTTACACAAACACAAATAATTGTCGTTTATAAGTCTTATTACACAGTTTTCATCAATTTTAGCGGAGCTGGCTATCCGCCATGCGTTAGCGGAGCGGTTCAATCCGGAAGTAACGTTCTTCGCGAAAAATGGCGGAGTGAATGCTCTCATTCACTCCTTCATACACACGAGGTATGTGCGGGAAAAGGGAATGAAGGGTCTAGGAACGAATGTCAATCATATTAGAATGTTGGCGCAACCATTCCCCCCCGGTTTGAAGGGTTACCTTCAAAAACAATAAGCTAAACTAATCAAATAACCAAATTTAGTTGTAACCTCTAACTGCTAACCTATTCCTAAACTATATATAATGCGTTACTATAACTACTAAACTAATTTGAAACCTGCTGCTGATTAGGCAGAGGACAGAGGCGAATAACCGGACGTACATACGAACCGGTTGCGGTTTTGACTCTAACTATACGCGTTACTCCCTTTGAATCAGGGAAAACTTCCTCCACTACACCTAGAGGCCAGTGTAGAGGGGGCGCATTCTCGGTCATTAAAACTACCACAGTACCAACGGTGACTGGATTCGATGGAGTATTCCATTTTTGACGCGACTGCAGCGTGTGCAAATAATCTGTTCTCCAACGCCTCCAAAAGGATTGAACTAATCTATCCAAAAGAGCGTGACGCTTTAGGAGATGCAGTCTGTCTTCATCAACATCCATAGCGGGAAAAAACTTAAGAGGAGTCGTGGTTAAGAAATGAGCCGGCGTTAAAGCTAAAGACTCCGACGGGTCACTAGATAAAGTTCGACACAGTGGACGAGTATTCATTACTGCCTCTATCTGAGCGAGTACAGTACTCAGCTCCTCATAAGAGAGAATCTGTACGCCTACGACGCGGAACAGATGCGACTTGAGGCTCTTAATATTAGCCTCCCAATTACCACCAAAGTGACTAGCAGCGGGCGTATTAAAATGCCATTCAATACGATTTTCGGCCAAAACATGAGCGAATTCACTCTGATAATACTTTGACCGCAATAATTCGTGTAATTCCGAGATACAACGGCGAGCTCCTACATAATTAGTGCCGTTGTCCGAATATAAACGTTTGACGGGACCACGGCGCGACAAAAAACGCTTAAAAGCGGACATAAAACTTTGCGTGCTTAAATCACCGGTCAATTCTATGTGAACAGCACGAGTTGTCATACAAATAAATAGACAAACATAAGCTTTCATGGAGCGTATACCACGACCCCGGGTAATAGTTACCCTAAACGGGCCGGCGAAGTCGGTACCGGTGTGTACGAAAGGTTTAGCGGATTGAACAACACGGCAAGAGCGATGATCGGCCATTTCAGGCGCGATAAAGCGCGGACGAAGCTTAAAACAGGGCACACATTTGTGCACTCTGGCGCGAATCAAATTGCGAGCGGAAAGTATCCAATACTTCTGTCTAAGGATAGCCATCAACAAATCCGGACCTGCGTGACAATGCACCTTATGATGATAATCTACAATCAAATCTAAAATATGGTCCTTGCGGGGCAAAACTACTGGATGCTTTTGCTCAAATCCTAAATCGGAATTTCTCAAACGACCACCTACTCGAATGAGACCATTCTGCAAAAAAGGTTTCAAATGTTGAAAAGCGCGACTACAAGTTTTATGGGACTCTAAACTACTAAATTCTGAAGCGAAATAAAATCTCTGCAATTCACGAAGCACGACTGACTCAGCTTTATCCAGATCAGCGGCGGTTACATTACCGCGTGTGTGTAACAGTTTTAGAAAACGACAGACATACACCACACAACGCAAAAGTCTCGACCAAGACGAGACGCGATTAGACAACGAAAAAATAATCGACTCTTCACGTGGAACAGAAACTACAAGCGAATGCTTCTTCTCCTCGGGTGGTTCTGAAACGGAAGCTGGGTTAAATGGCCTAACCGGCCATTCTTCAAGCACACTATGAGTCCAAGGCGGAGCGCAGAACCACAGCGGATGATCTAAAATTTGAGAAGGGAGCAATCCACGGGAGAGACAATCGGCGGGATTATCTGTGCCAGCAACATGAAAGAGATTTTGTGGTGGTAATTCGGACTGAATTTTAGCCACCCTATTAGCGACGAATGTGTCCCAGCGATGGGGCGAAGAATGTGTCCAACACAAAGCAACAGTAGAGTCAGAAAAAGCCATAATTCTATCAATAATAATGCGGTGCCTACAAGCATTGACAATAGAGCTGATTAATTGCACTAACAAAAGTATAGCGCACAGCTCCAGGCGCGCTAGAGAAACGACCTTGCGAGGGGAGACTTTGGATTTAGCGCTTATAAGACTAACCGAGACCTTATAAGTATTCAAAACGTGAAAATAAACTACTCCCCCGTAAGCCTTCTCACTGGCATCCGCGAAGCCTACAACAGTAACTATACTGTCTGAGAATATACCAACATGACGTGGAATTTTTATTTTATTGAGCAATGGAAGCTCCTTCCGAAAGCGAGCCCACAATTTAACAATATTGTCGGGCGCGGGGTCGTCCCAATCACTATTGGAAAGCCAAAGTTCCTTTATAAGCAACTTGGCATATAAAACGACGGGAGCTACAAATCCCATAATATCCCATATACGTGCTACACACGACAGGATAATGCGCTTAGTACAAACTTGCGGAGTCGAACTAACTTTAAGACTAAACATGTCAGACGCGGGTGACCAACTTAAGCCTAGAACCTTGTGCGTATCATCACCTTCAAATTCCTTGACCGAAGATAACTGGTGTGACAGTGGAATCGAATCTAGAACTGTCTGCAAGTTACTAGTCCACTTCACAAGATCAAACTGACCGGCTTTCATAAGACTTATTACTTGAGCGGCGGTCTCAACGGCCTCTGCCTCGCTGGCGACACTATAAACAAAGTCATCCATGTATAACCCAGTCTCAATAGTGTCTTTCGCTTTCGGGAATCTTTCACCCTCATCAGCGGCTAATTGCTTGATAGTGCGAAGAGCATGGAAAGGACTCGACTTAAGCCCAAAACAAACACGATTAAACTCATAAACTCTCAAAGGTTCTTTAGGCGAAAATCTATACAAAAAACGTTGAAATCTGCGGTCGCATTCGCGAATACCAATAGAAAGAAACATTTGCCTTATGTCGGCGGAAAGCGCGACAGCAAACAAGCGGAAATTTACAATAATGTCAAACAAGTTACCTTGAAGGTTTTGACCACAATACAAAATATCATTGAGCGATACAGAAGTGCTAGTCTTAGCACTGCCGTCCAAAACCACACGAAGCTTAGTAGTTAGCTTGTCTTCTCTAACAACTCCGTGGTGCGGAATGATGTAAGATGGATGATCGCGAGTCTCGTCAGTCTCGGCGGTGGGCGCAGGTGAGATGTATCCTTTATCTAGGTATTCGATAACAACATCATCATAGGCTTGCTTCAACTTCGGAGATGCTTGCATCTTACGTTCTAAACAAGAAAAGCGTCTTTCAGCGGAAGCGTAGGAGTCACCGAGTGAAAAAATATCCTCCTTGAATGGAAGGGCGACAACATAACGACCATCATTATCTCGAGTAGTCGTGCGACAATAAATCTCCTCAGCCACCTTATCATCAGGGCTTAGGATAGGCGAAACATTGACTTCTTCAATTTCCCAGAATCTGCGGATGGTAGACTCCAGCGGCGGCTCAACAGTGCAGCAATGTGACACAGTCGAGTAACTATTTAAACGTGCGGGTGCGGAACCAACAATAACAAAACCTAGAACTGTTTCTAGGGCGTGCGGTGCGGGGTACGAAGAATGACCTTGAACCTTACGCGATAGCTGGAGGTGCGGGAGAATCGATGCGCCGATCAACATATCGACGTCTCCAGGGACACCATAAGATTCATCTGCCAACGGTAGGTCTTTAAACTTGGTCAACAAAGACGTGTCAACTGGGACAGTAGGTAATTGTTCCGTAATTTTATCTACTATAAGCGAATCCATATCAAAACAGATATCGGAATTAAAACGCGATGCAAATTTAATTTTAATCGAACCATGAATGGTTGATTTTAAACCACCGAACCCTTTAACTACTGAGTGGGCTGGCTGGTTATTAATACTAAACCCAAGGCGTTGACAACAATTTTTTGTTAAGAAATTACTCTGCGAAGCGCAATCTAACAACGCTCGGACAGGACACGGATTTCCTAATGCATCGCTAACAATAACGTGAGCGGTTGCGAGCACCACGGTAGTACGTGCACTGCTTCCGGACATCGAACACAACGTGACGTCACTCAAGGCGGTCTGCGCGCAGGCAACATCGCGAGCTGGCGGAGCGGCGGCGGCGCGCGCTGGCTGAGCGGCCGCAGAGTCCGCACTGACCGGCGGCAACGACTTGTCACCGTTTGATAAACCAGCTGTGCTCACATTGGATGCGGCATTGTTATTACTTTTCTCCCTGTGAAGTAAAGTATGGTGCTTTGAAGGGCACTTACGACAACTTTGATTACTATTACAAGACGTAACCCGATGCTTGTCACTTAGGCAGTTAAAACACAAATTGTTGTCGCGAACAAACCTATAACGTTCATAAGGCGTTAAATTTAAGAAACCGGAACACTTGTACAATTGCGAATGTTCAGTTTTACACAAAGAACAAATAGATTTTACAGGTGTAGACGCGGTATTCACATACGTATGTGTTGACTTCGAAGGCGCATCCGTTCGACGGTCGGACTTAGTAACTACTTTCTTCGTAACTTCATGGTTGGATGAAGTGCGTTGTAATATTTTAATATGATCTCGAACAAAACATTCTAGATCATTGAATTTTGGCAGTTTACTACTGCCATGGTTCATTTCAAATAAACGAACAGTTTCACCATCTAATTTCTTTAAACCCAAATACAAAAACAAAAAGTCGCAGAGGTCATCGACCTTCAGATTCTTTACTGCTCGAACAGATGATGCAAAAGTATCTAAAAACTTCTCTAAATTAGGTTCATTACAAACAGTAATATTTTTCAAGTCGAATAACTGATCTAAATATGCGGTAGCTACTAATCTCTTATCTTCGTATTTAGACTTTAATGTTTTTAAAATTAATGAATAATTTTCAGCACTAAAAGTAATGCCGGCACAAACATTTTTAGCTTTACCAGTTAACTTTTCAACTAGATAGTATAATTTTTCATGATCTGTCAAAGAGACGTTCCTATCTATAATGTTTTCAAAACTATCTATAAACAGATTCCAATTGCGAATATCACCATTAAATTCAGGTATCTGAATGGGCGGTAATCTTGGTCGATCGCGAGTGTGATTTGCCGGGCTCTGATGGACAGACTGCGTCTCCAAGCTTCTCGCGACCCGTTTAATGCGACAGAATAAATCATCAAATGACGCCAAAGCTTGGTAACTCACAGCGTATTCTGGATTTAATTCTAACTCTAAAACGTTAATATCGTGAATTACGGATTCAAACTCCGTGCGCGAACTATTCAAGTTTTCCACTGAACATAAGAACGAATCTCTAATGGCTAGATCACCCGTTTTAAGTGCATTATCACAAATAGATTGCACGCGGGAAAATAGCATGTCTCTTTTAGCATATAAAAGTTTCAATTCAACTTTGTTGACCTTTGGAGACATGGTGAACAATTATGACACTCACTATCAGAGCGGCCAACAAACCAAATAAAGTTAATTTTGCTAATTAGCGGCAGAGAACAGTGACGCGGGCAATATCTAAGTACAAGTGGGTAGGTAGATAAAACGAACTGCGGGAGAAATCTACGACTACCGACGTTGTGTCTCTGTTTCTGATATTCTAATACTTTTTGACTTCCGAATGAATAAGTAATCGAGCGATCTATATCTACGCATGTAAGTACTGCTTACGTACGTAGGTAATAGATGAACGATTTGCAGCGAAACAAACAACAAATTGCGTTAGGTATATGACTGCGGTGCGGTGCGTTTATTCCCTATGGAATAAATACTAATACAATAACTATAACAAATATGTAACTAATTCAAATACCTAACTATCCGGTGAGAGGGACCAAAGAAAATGGTGGCGCTGTGGCCAATTTAGTGGACTGTATTTTTTGCGGTGCGGTATAAACGATTGACAGACGCTTGAAGACAGGTAATTCGAGTTGCTAGGAGTTCTGGACGATAGAATACAACCCGAGTAATTAGGGAGGGATGCACAAACCTTTACGGGAGACACGTGCTTTCGCCGTCTTCGCCGGTGCACCAGCTCATCCAGGTTCAGGCGCAGCTGAACTTCCAGTTACTGTCCTCACACGTTACACAAACACAAATAATTGTCGTTTATAAGTCTTATTACACAGTTTTCATCAA
This sequence comes from Antitype chi, assembly GCA_947359405.1. Classification (NCBI taxonomy): domain Eukaryota; kingdom Metazoa; phylum Arthropoda; class Insecta; order Lepidoptera; family Noctuidae; genus Antitype; species Antitype chi. The sequence goes on from OX375816.1 coordinate 12,370,710, forward strand.
TTTTAGCGGAGCTGGCTATCCGCCATGCGTTAGCGGAGCGGTTCAATCCGGAAGTAACGTTCTTCGCGAAAAATGGCGGAGTGAATGCTCTCATTCACTCCTTCATACACACGAGGTATGTGCGGGAAAAGGGAATGAAGGGTCTAGGAACGAATGTCAATCATATTAGAATGTTGGCGCAACCAAATATAATCTGAATAATCAGAGTAAAAGCTTCATCAGTATATCGAAAGGTAGGTACCACAAACGTGTACCAAATTATAATTATTATTGTTTCAAGTTTAAAACAACGCTCGGTTTTCTTTCTTAAATTTTTTACATTGATCATTAAATAAACCGATTAATATCACTACCATTTTCAGTGATTTTAATTTAATAATATTAGATTTTCCTAACTATCTTTTGCAAGGTTCCAGCAAGGCATAGACTTCACAACAAAAAAATCTTTCTGCAATTTATCAACTGTGAAGTCTTCGTGTGAAGTCTTTTCTCTAAACTAAATAACCTGGCACTAAACTCAAACATACTTAAAAACTAATTAACCGTTGAACTTTGTGAAGAACCGGCTTTACAGAGGCTGGGTATTCAGTAAGCATCTAATATCCGCCAGATTTACAGCTACCTGTAAGCTAAAGGTAGAATATTGCATTGAGAAGTGCAATAAAATCGGGATCAACTGTTATGATTCCTCCTGCACGGTGTAACAATGGCATTAAAAATGGCCCACGTTTTATATGGAGCGAAGCTAGCATACTGCTACTGAATAGAGTAACCATTCAGTTATTTTGTCTGCTAAGGAATATTCTTTAGGGAATTGCAAATGTATTTTTCTATGCCTATTTGATGCTCATTCTTTTTTTGAATTAATCAGACAAAAAATCTTGTCAGTTGGTTCAGAAGGTCTTGTAGTTTTTATGGGCCTTTATAGACTCATAAAAAACGATGTGTTAACCATTTAATTTAAGTATCTCTCAATTTTAAACTTTCTTTTCTTTTTTTAATGTCCTTTCAAAATATATTAACTTTTTCCAAATTTAAATAATAACGTTAACTAATTATTTTAACTTTTGTTCGCTTAGTTGTTAACTTCATTGTGCATGTTGTAGTCTCCTATAAGAGAAAGAGTACACCTACTTAATACTAGATGCTTCGTAGTCTCCTATAAGAGAAAGAGTACACCTACTTAATACTAGATGCTTCGTAGTCTCCTATAAGAGAAAGAGTACACCTACTTAATACTAGATGCTTCGTTACATATGTGCAATTTTTTTTGTTGGAAATGTTAAATAAATAAATAAATATTCGTTTCATGCGGTAATTGAAACTGAAAATTAATCAGAGTGCCATTATTTCATTCGGAACACTATGTTAAAAGTGGTGTGGTATTATTTTAATTAACTAGCTTTCGCCATCGGCTTGGCTTGCGTGGAGTTCGGAAATTATCCCACGGGAACGTACCTACTACCGGGATAAAAATATTTTATGTGTAAAAGTATTTTATGTGTTAATCCAGGTTACAAACTATCTGTGTGCCAAATTTCATCCAATCTCTATTCAAATTCTGCTTAAAATTGCAGCAATTGCAAGTTGTGAGCGATTTTTTAGCAAGTTGAAATGAATACCTTCATTATTATTTATTGGTCAAGAAAGGTTATGCGACCTAGCTTTGCTAAATATAGACCGAGAAGATAATTTACGAAGGGACGCAAATGTGATGCGTGCCCTAGGCGTCGTTTTCTATTGGTACGCCTCTGCTTGCACGAATGAAATTACAGTCTGAAATAAATCATCATCAGCCTAAAGCAGTCCACTGCTGGACTTAGGCCTCTCGAATTGCATGCCATTCAGCTCGATTCTCGGCAACTCACATCCAATTGCTACCACAACAGTCACAGAGAAATTAAATATTTCATATTTATTCCGACATAAAAGTCAAAGACGAATGGAAACTTGACCTCGAATGAATGTCTCTGGTCTTGGTAAGAAGTTGCTCAGTCTCATAAGAATCACTACGAAACGCTACAATCAATATCAAGGATGCTCATAAAAAGATCTTAAGAAAGAGCTTATAGGCACTCAAATGTTGGTTACGCGGATAAGTAATAAAGAGAAAACCAACTTGTGACTGTGGCTTCTTTCGCTTGGAATGTAATTAGAGGTCTTTTTATACACCTATATTTTGATTTTTAATTCGCTGGACCAAAATGACAGCTGTTACTATCACTTAATGATAAAGAAATGATGATGAAGATGATAAAGAAAGATCGGTCGCAGCTGTATCATTTTAATCCAGCAAATTAAAATTCATAGTGTTGTCTTCTTGAACCACAAACCACTAAAATCGGTTCAGTCGTGAAGACTTAAAACAGACAAACAAATTCTCTTTCACATTTATTCTTAGGGTATAAAAAAGGGATACGCATTTCCTCGTAATTTTTCGGCGTCAGGTTTTTACCGCAAATTATCATCCCACCTAAAGTTCAAATTTCTTTTCAGACAATTTCTTGCGAACTTCTGCGGTCGTTCAATCAACGTCTTCTAGATAACTGACTTTTTGTACTTTGTTAGTCAATCATCTTTTAGTCCATCGATCAGCCGAGCCCTTTTGCTAAATCTATAATTGCCTTCAACAAGTGAATCCATCTGAAAAACGTGAAATTAATTGTATCTAAATGAATGAAATAATAGTAAAAGTTTGTCGAGTAAACGGATAATGAGTATTGTTACTGAGTCTAGCTCGGGTTCTATTAGTTTCGAGTAATTTAGTGAATTTGAAAATACGTGATTCGCCCTTTTGATACGATAGACCTCAAATCTCTTTGCAGAAAGTTTAGAACCCCGGCTTAAATCTTTTGCGGGGATTCAAAGTTAGTTAAATATCAGATATTCCACGAGCCGCCGACGACGGCGTAACCGCATTGAAATTTTAGCTAGGTATTATTCATTACAACACGAAATTAAGGGAATAATAATAAATTGGCCGTGATTTATATTATTGTTTAAATTTATTAGATACCGTTCTCCGATATTTCTTCTCATTGCCATATCTCGATGACTTAGACTTGTTATTGACTGATTGGCCGGAAAAATTAGCAGAAAAAGAAGAATGGGAAAGTGGGTCCGAAGACCTTTGCCCTGAAGAAGAACAGTGTAGATTAAAAAAACTACACCTAATTTATCCCATTATTTCGGGTATCTTGTGAGTGTTCTATACCACTCAATAGACACGGGCAGGGCCACTGCTAACGGCGTTGCAGTAACCAAATTCTTAGATTTATCGACAACACCGAGAATATATAATAGACCTGACCTTTCGTAGCTCGTAGGGACCTATGTAAGTCATGGAGCTGATGCCAGGCCTATACTTTATCCTACCAGGATCACGGATTTGTTCGAAAAATTTACTGTGGTTCTAGCACAGGCAACTGAAGGAACACGGGTGGGTTTTAGTCAGTAAAAAATGCCCTTACTTTATAAACAATACTGAATAGATAACAAAAGTGGAACAATCTTTTGTAAATGTCTTTTGTATGGCCTAAGGCTCAGAGTACTTAAATATTAAAGAAGTTAGCTATGGTTGTAGATATTTTACGGGTTATAAATCAAATAGGGTTGTCGTGTTTAAGCATACATGTAGCATAATTGACGTTGTTTCAGACATTTGTGTTGACTATTGGTCGTCCAGTGAACGAAATTCGACTTTAATAAAAAAATATTAGCTCTCTGAATTCCTTCTCTATATAAACTTTAACTGTGCCAAATTCCATACGTTACTCCGTCCACGTAATTTTCGTAAAAAAGGGTACAAAGTTTCTGCTTTAAGTATATTATATGGTTACCTATTTTGTTCACCTTTTTGACAAGATTTCTACATGTTTTCTTAAACAAATAGTCTTAACAACTTGTTTTAGGTGTACACGAGAAACGAAACTAGTAGACATAACATGTAGCATATAATATGTTTCACACCTCAATGTAAACGCGATGTCATAAATCTAACTTCTTATGTATCTACTTAACGAAAATTGTTAGCAGGATGGTGTTGCAAAATTCATAAAGTTACTCACAACTTTAACTGTGCATGTAAGTACCTACAATTTTTAACCGCAACAAATAACAAAGAAAGTTTAATATTCTAGTTTTCTATGAGAGATACATTTCCTTCAATTAATTTCTGAATGTAAGTATTTAATATCATTTCTATGTGAAGTGTTCCAAACTATGCATTGCTTGGTAGTATAAAAAGAAACAATGAATTTTACTTTTCACACAATACATGAAAATTTAGAAACTTAAATTTTTAAGCCGTTCGTTTAGTTCAAACTCAACCTCAAACCGTATTATTACAATACGCGATCTAACTTTAGTTCTAGCCTATAAGTCTGTTTTGCATTACCAACTTTTCTTCTATTTGGGTAAAGTTCTTAATACAAAAATGACAATTTAGCACTGGACTAAGTTGTTAGTTTTGTAAAAGGAGCTGTATTTCGATTTCAGATACATTCTTATTTCGAAAACAGGCTCGATGTTTTAAACCATACCTTGAAAAAAACCTTGTTTTGTAATAAGGATATTGGTTTAATTTAAATAAATACTCTCCATATTTATTTCAATTAAACCATTTACAGGCACTTTTCGACAATTAGTTAGAAAGTTGAAGCTAGTTGCTCATTTTGAAACGTTTAAAATACGAACAAGATACTCCAGTTCTTGTATACCTAGGAAGAATGTGCAATATTAACCGGAATTACAACTATAAATATTAGCTCAGAAGTCCGCTGGATGCGGGAAGCACAGAACCGGTCAAAGTGGCGGAGCTTGGGGGAGGCATATGTCCAGCAGTGGACGTCTTTCAGCTGAAATGATGATGATGATATTAGCTCGATAATAACAATACATGAACACAACAACAGTGAATGATTCAGAAAATCGTTAGGAACTCCACAATCAGACTGACTACATCATAAGCGATTTGTGTTTGAGCGAACGTAAAATTTCGATTTCCTTGAATTTCTCACAAGAAACTCCATTTTCATGAAACGAGTGGTGCTGACTGAGTATAAATTTATATATCGCGACTATTCTACACATTTCCACTGCATTCCGGGGTGCATTACTTTTAAAGTGTGATTTCTTTACTCATATTATTTAGTAAACAAAAGCATACTGAGATTAGATTTTTTTTTTATTTACTTTTCTTTAATGGTTGATTATAAGCATTTTTTGAGAAATATGTTTCTTAAAAATACCACACCGTTCGTATCTACCTTAAAATGCGAAATCTCGGCAACTTGGCACGTCGTGTTTTAGAAAGAGACTGCCACGTGCAAAGCTAAAGTGTTACGTTAACTCGATACCCCGTAATACATTTTTTATCGTATTTGACTTCTGCTAATAATAAATACATAATAAAATAGTACCGAAGTCAAAACTGTAAAAATATTTTAGGAGAATTAAATTAAATTTACAGCTTTGACTTTAGTCTGTTTGTCCGGATGTATGTTCCAGAATGAACGGGGTTCGATGTTGGCTCACATATAGTTTATAACCTGAAATAACATAAAGGTACTTTTTAGCCCGATATTACTTTCCCGTGGGATATTTTCCGACATCTACATAAAGAAAGCCACGGAAAAAACTAGTTACAAAAAAAAATAGTAAAGGCAAAACACACTTTGTTAATGTTAAGAGGTCTGCGGTTTTTGGCCGGTGTTGCGTTATTTGAGGTTGCTTGATACTACGGATTAACCCGAACGATGTTTGGCTTTTTATGCTTTAATCCGAATAAAAATAGCACATGTGGCCGGTTCAGATTCTGTTGCAGATGACTTTTTGCGAGTGAAAAATTGGCACGTGGTTTTAAAAGTGTTAAATTATGTATTTAGTTGCACTTTTCTTTTTAATTTCACTTAACTAGGTACAAATACGAAGAAAAACTTGGCCGACGGGGCCGAAAGGTTCTGGAGTGGCGACCGCGTACCGGAAGACGTAGAGTGGGAAGGCCTCCTACAAGGGGACCGATGACCTTGTGAAGGCCGCGGGAATCCGCTGGATGTGGGAAGCACAAGACCGGTCGAAGTGGAGGAGCCTGGGGGAGGCCTATGTCCAGCAGTGGACGTCTTTTGGCTGAAATGATGATGATGATGATGAGATGTACGGATTAAGCCGAACAATGTTTGACTTTTTATGCTTTAATCCGAATAAAAATAGCACATGTGGCCGGTTCAGATTCTGTTGCAGATGACTTTTTGCGAGTGAAAAATTGGCACGTGGTTTTAAAAGTGTTAAATTATGTATTTAGTTGCACTTTTCTTTTTAATTTCACTTAACTAGGTACAAATACGAAGAAAAACTTGGCCGACGGGGCCGAAAGGTTCTGGAGTGGCGACCGCGTACCGGAAGACGTAGAGTGGGAAGGCCTCCTACAAGGGGACCGATGACCTTGTGAAGGCCGTGGGAATCCGCTGGATGTGGGAAGCACAAGACCGGTCGAAGTGGAGGAGCCTGGGGGAGGCCTATGTCCAGCAGTGGACGTCTTTTGGCTGAAATGATGATGATGATGATGAGATGTACGGATTAAGCCGAACAATGTTTGACTTTTTATGCTTTAGTCCGAATAAAAATAGCACATGTGGCCGGTTCAGATTCTGTTGCAGATGACTTTTTGCGAGTGAAAAATTGGCACGTGGTTTTAAAAGTGTTAAATTATGTATTTAGTTGCACTTTTCTTTTTAATTTCACTTAACTAGGTACAAATACGAAGAAAAAGATGGCCGACGGGGCCGAAAGGTTCTGGAGTGGCGACCGCGTACCGGAAGACGTAGAGTGGGAAGGCCTCCTACAAGGTGGACCGATGACCTTGTGAAGGCCGCGGGAATCCGCTGGATGTGGGAAGCACAAAACCGGTCGAAGTGGAGGAGCCTGGGGGAGGCCTATGTCCAGCAGTGGACGTCTTTTGGCTGAAATGATGATGATGATGATGAGATGTACGGATTAAGCCGAACAATGTTTGACTTTTTATGCTTTAATCCGAATAAAAATAGCACATGTGGCTGGTTCAGATTCTGTTGCAGACGACTTTTTACGACTGACAAATTGGCTCGTAGTTTTAGAAATGTTAAATTATGTATTTAGTTGCACTTTTCTTTGTTTGTTTTCCCTAATTAGGCACAAAGACATGCCTTTTTTTTGAGGGTCAAATAACTTCTCCCGCTCTGGGTGGAGCGGGAGGGCTGTCAGACTTTTACTGACTAAAACCCACCCGTGTTCCTTCAATTGCCTGTGTGCCTGGAGCCACGGTATCACTTTCGAACAACCCGCACCTCTGGCAGGCATCGGACCTTGCGGACCCCACAAGTTGGTGCTGACATCTCTTTGAGGCGCGCGTGGAACACAACGCGCCGTCGACCCGGGAAGACACGCCTATCATCATCTTCGTTATTATAAAATTAGGCTATCAAATGGAAAAATATTTTTCAAATCCGACTGGTACCAAAGCCCCCAAAATGGTCAAGCCCCCATACAAACTAATTTTATCTCTTAAAATATTAGTTTAGACTGCTACTATCCTATTATCAGGACAATTGGACATAACTACTGCATAAATCTATATATATTTAAATTATACAGGGTGATTGGAAGATGGGTGCAAAGCTTTAAGGTGAAGATAGTATAGACAATTTAGAACCATTTAAGCCATGGTTGTCTTAGACGAAGTCTTACCAATTTTTTTTTTTTTAATAAGGTTTAAAAGACGTATTGTACAATTTTTTAATTTTTTCTGAGTTAAAACTCAGAAAAAATAAAAAAATTGACATTTAAAAATGTCTGTAAAAAAATGTCTAATGACTCAGAAGCCTAAAACATGTTTTGCTTGATTGCTTACACATTACTTTAATTAAATAAATAAAAAATGAATTCATTTATCATTCAATTTGGCCAAATTTTGAGAATTTCCGAAAAAAAACTTAAAAATTTGGTTAAAAATATTTGGTAAGACTTCGTCTAAGACAACTATGGCTTAAATGGTTCTAAATTGTCTGTACTTTCTTCGCCTTAAAGCTTTGCACCCATCTTCCAATCACCCTGTATATCTATATAAATAAAAAGAAAAGTCCTGACTGACTGACTGACTCATCAACACCCAGCCGAAACCCTTAGACCTAGAAAGCTGAAATTTTGCACAGAGGTTCCGTTTATAATGTAGACAAGGCATAAGAAAGGATTTTTCGAAATTTAACCCCTAAAGGAGTTAAATATGGGATGAAAGTTTGTATGTGAAATCGTAATTTTTGTAGTTTAAACAATGAAAATTGGTGTTTATCATTCTGATAAAAAAATTAAAACCACGTGTTGTAGTGTTTTTGGACAATGCTTACCTGGACTAACATATAGGGTACTTTCCATCCCGGTAGTACGTTCCCGTGGGATATTTTCCGACACCATAACGCAGGCGAATACCGTCACCAGCATAGAGATATGAGGAACAGGGTGTAAAGTTCGCTCATACTCTAAGGAAAAGGGAGGATCCTCCGACCAGACGGGTGTTTCTGTCTGGTGGGCAATTACCCGACGGTTGATGTCGGGATGTTGTACCTATCCAAATCGCGCGGTAAACTTTAACTGCGCGATCTAGGATTTCTATGACGTGCGTCTTGCGTAGTTTGCCTGCGGCATTGTAGATGGCGCCACTTCTCTTTTTGTATTTTTGGATATTGTTGCGAAGTATTTTTCTGTAGTGCCGCTACACTAGTATTGGTATAAAATTGGTACATGGTTGCCACTGGTAATCATAATCAAGTCGACGCTTTGTTTCCGGATTGGTGATATAAGTTGTTAGTTATATGCGCTTTTTACATGCACGTGTCTCTGTAGTGAATAAATCTATTATTCTTCCTTTTCTTATACCTACTGACGGATGTGAAAATTCTTTTGAATAACCAACAAGTTACAAGACGCCTTTTGTGACACCCACTGGTGCCGAGTGGACTGCCCACACACAGCCGCCTCCATAGCAAATAGGTAACAACCTAGCCAGGCTTTAAGCCTATTACCAAGCCCGGCTTCAAGGAGTCTTCATATTTGAAACTCCGCCTAACTCATTGTGAACAACAACCACGATTTTATATTTTATATTCGAAATTTAATATTAATTAATGAGCACTTCTTCCGTTACTTTCTAATTTGTTCTTACCTTTATAAAAATACATTTTCCTTGAGCGTGTCCGAGGGTACGAGAGGCTCTAAATCATTTTTCCCGCAAGTAGGTGGCTGTATAGCTACCTATTACGATACTGTAGCCATGACAGCGCCCGTCTGCTGAAGTAATGGGTTGGTCCGGTTCGTTAGCCCGATTCTGTCCCCTACTCTGATTTAGTCAGTACCGGCCAACCGAATGTTTAACCCCATTCTCCCTCCGATAAAACAAAAAATAAACTTGTTAATTGGAACATTACGATTCGGAGTATACCGACTGCCAGAATTTCGTCTGTTCGTGGTCGAAAACAATAAAATGTAATGTACTCCAACCCCATCCATACATTTCAGTGCGAAATCACTTGGTTTTCATTAATAATTTTATTTTTCATGTCTCTGTTTGATGAATGCTGAGTGCAGACTCTCAGCACTGAACACAGTTATGTGTGCAGTCAATATTAGCAGTTAAACTTTCTATCCAAATAAAATACCATATCCAAACATGAAATGTACGAAATTTGAATTCAGATGCGAATCGGAAAATACAAATCGTCTAATCGGGTACACTATCGTAGACGTTCGTAGCTCACATAGCGTAGCGTCTATTAGCGTAGAGTTGCTACGCCGTAGCATGTAGCCGTTTGTAACTCTCGATCTATTGGAGAAAACGAGGTACTCAACTAGTGTATTTTAACTTTAAAGTATAAAAGCACGTTACGTAGGTAATATAATGATTATTACAAATACAATTTACAAACAATAAAACAATGCCGCTGTATAATATATAAATACTTTTGGTAACATAAAAGTAGTTACAATACAATCATGAACATTTCACAACAATTCGCACGTTTAATGTTTTCGTGTACACAATACTTCTATCAATGTGGTACCTACGCAACATAAAATATACCTACATATATTGTGTATCATCTTACCAAACGTCTACGGATATCATCATCTAACAGTACGCCCGTGCTCATGACCCGCTGTATTATGCACTTTGGTATGAATAGCTGAAGAAGCCGCCATCATAAAAAATGCACTGTATTCTCAGATTAATTTTCCTGCGCCCGTAATTTGGACATCACAACAAAGACTTCTAAAAATAAACGTCAGCTGCTAACAAAAATACAACACAAATTAAAAAGGAAACAAAAAGAGAAGGCTATAATATCTTAAATGAAGACACTTTCCCCTTAGGAAATCGACAACGTAGCTGCAACACAAGCGACCAGTTAAAAATACACCGTATGACTACTATTTTAGTAGGAAAGAAGACAAGTCGAAATAGACAATTTGCTATCGTTAAAATTCCCTTTACGGCGGACGGGGGAATTTGAAAGGGCTCCTTAAAGCCCGGATTTACTTCGGAAAATTATATCTAAGTCTGTCGGAATCCGTCCACACGCGAGATGCCGATTTGATTGTGTTTACCGAGACTTAGTTAGCAAACATTGAGCTACTTAATTCAGGGATATATAGGGGAAAGGAAGTCTTTTATTGCTTCGCGCTAACAAATTGACATTGTACGTATAAGAGAACGGTTATTAGCAGCTTTGGGCTCACATTTATCGTTTTTGAGCAAGTTTCAGTAGAAATTGCCGAAGGTATTGACCACTTAGGATCAAGAATTACTTGATAGTATTAGAAAACGTTTAAAAAAATCCGCCACTGTATATTTTTCAAGTTTACACAGACAATTTATCAATGGCGAAACGACACCATGCATAATCGGCCTATAATGTTTCAACTACTAGGACACATACCTCCTATCTTCGAGAGGGAGCGGGCTGTAATCCACCACGCGGCTTGGTACATGGCACCTGTCTTCGAATGTTTGGTTCTAGGACAAGCTGGTACAGAACCAAAAAAAAAACGCGCGCGCCAGATTGGGGGAAGTCATTTCATGATTCCCCATCCAAAAAAAAAGAACAAACTGGTTTCCTCACGATTTCTTTCACCATTTTATGAGCAGTGGTAATGAAATTATTTACACAAAGTAAATTGCCTGCCTGGCTTCGAACCCACGACCTCGTAAGTCGGGACCATTACCTCTGGGCCACCACATCTCTCTATGCCTTTACCGTTAATATAGGTAGTTTGTGTTATTAAGGTTAACCAAGACCACATTTTTTGCATACAAACTTCGGGAGTGTTTTACTCCACTGTCTGACATGGCACATCCAAAGTAAAATATGATATCGTTTTGTCTCATTATTAATGTATTATAATTAGTATGTACGGAAACAGAATACTAAAATAAAAACCCATTAAAAAGTTAGGAGCCAACAAAGATTCGTTTTTCTTGCTAATTTTACTTAACTTTGGGTGTGTTTAAGTAATAAAAGAATGTAAAATCTCCAAAACCAAGTCGGTACCGACAAAGTTCAATTATCGAAAAGTTCAATAAACTTTATTGGTCATTGATTTATGCATTGGCTTTTTCATAAAACCCGATCTTCCAAAGGACTTTTCTTAATTTTTTCGTAAATTTTTTACTATAAATGATCCTGCATCTCACTCAATAACGTTGTGCGTGTAGCTTAGCGTCTAACTGCTCATCACTGATACTATCTCTGTCCGACACGAAGCCTGGTGAGACAGCGTGATTTTTAGCCAGGCCCACCAGTGAGTTCGTGCCCGCGACTAGGTGCCCCTTAAGGGTCAATTCTCACCGAGACGCGGCGCGACGCGCACTTTTTAAGATAGCAACAGAATATCTAACTTATTTACAACACGAAAAGGTATAATTTCACTACGAGCGCGAAAGCGTGTCGAAGAACGCTAAGGTGCACCGCGTTGTGCAGCCCGTATACCTTATTGTGAAGTAAATAAGATCTATTTTGTATCGTGATCTTAAAAAGTGCGCGTCGCGCCGCGTCTCGGTGAGAATTGACCCTAAGAGATACAGTTTAAACCTGTCTACATATTCGAATCGTACCATGCAGCTATTAGCCTTTATTTAATCGGACAAATACTTTAACGGCGATCATCCGACTAATAATAGGCACATGCAAAACGATGACCCAAAGGGGCTACTAGAACGTTACAGATTAGTAACACCCTCGGGACTTTGCGCAAGATATTTATACCCCATGACAAACTAACAACTAAGTATTTGCATACATAACATACCTATGTTATGTTAACGTAAGTTACAATGGACGTACTGTCCTGTCTTAGGTTGCAGGCTGTTCTGTTAAGTACCTTTTCTTTTTTGTACCGTAGCTATAACTGCAAACAACATTTATAAAAGTATTGTAATTAGTGCATCTTTGACAGTCGTTATCGTCAGAAGCCGAAAAGTCTGACAACTAGTCTTACCAAGGTTTATCGTATTACCCAGTAACTGGGTTGTGGAGGTCAGATAGGCAGTCGCTCTATGTAAAATACTAGTATTCAGCTACATCTGGTTTGACTGGAATCCGACCCCAACATAGTTGGGATAAGGCTAGGCAGATGATGATGCAAATGATTAATGTAGGTATTAAAAAGTATTTATACTCAATCATTTTTATTTATAAAGAAACATTAAAATATTTATTAACTTCTTGACTCGTTCAAACATACTTTGATGACTCTGTAACAATTCTGACCATACAGACGAAAACTATGTTTATTATTTTCTTCTTCATAACATAAGGGAGTATGAGAGGTACATACATAAACCTAATCGTATAGCAACTTAAGTGTAACATCAAGGCAAAGATGCCACGATTAATAATTCAAAGACGCCGAAGTAAACCGTGTACATCCCCCTTTATACCCTGCTTGAAGAGGTGACGCCGCAGTAAAAGCCTTCAGTAGTGCCACTTCAATCTTCATATAGGCTGGAAATATCATATTCTAGGCACGAATCTCTTGCAACAGTCAGAGTGCACCATATATCCCGGTAACTTAATAAACGACCGGTGCCCATATTCGCCGCATGACAATATAAACGCAGTCTGACGACGTGATTCACTCAAGGGTGCTTTTACACAATTTCCTTGGCATACCCTTTTCGCTCGACACTCCACCTTTTTGCCCCCTTAGCCTTAGCACCTCTCTTCACCTTTTTATAATCAAAGGGAAACAAGTGTCTCCATTTATTGAACTTGTCTTTACCTGAGTTGTATTAGGATTTTATTGTAACGTTATCAGATGTCTCAAGAAAGTGACACAGTAACATTTTGAAGATCCTTTATTCTTCTGTGTTTAATATATTAGTACTATATTCAAAATTGTTTATATTCTCTATCTGTATCGTTTCAATATTCTAAAAACCGTCAATATAGCATAATCTCAATCGAAGCTAGGTACCTACATTCCGTCCCATAATTTTAATACCTTCCAAGCTATAGGTATATAGGATGTCTTAGTCAAGCACCCTAATTGCGTAACTCACAATTAATCATAATCTGTTTCGTTTTGGAACAGATGGCTAAACCATTGCTTCATATGTTCGAAAAATGTATCTGCTCATCAACGTAAATAACGCAATGAATATTGTTGAACTGTCAAAATGAAACCCATTATGATTAATCGCGTGTTACGCAATTAGGGTGCCGGTTGCGGTTTAGTACCCTATAATCATTCGTTTCACCAATGGACGATGGTAATTCTTTTGTTTATTAATTACGAGTATACCATAACATAGATACCTGTTCCGGACAGGTATCTAGCTCTTTGTGTCTCGTAATATTCAATTCAGTCCCATACATAAATAAAGCCATGAAATGCTTGGAGAATGTAGATAATCATCGCGTGACGAAAACTGACGGTATAGACGGAAATAAATCCGTTTTCATATGAAAACAAAATGAGGGTACCTCCGTAACATAATTTGAATTAAATAGTCAACATATATTATTATCTGTTATCGTGGAAGTTGGCTCGTTACAAGCTCGTGACGTCATTGAAGTAAACGAGTCACATGTAACCGATAAGCTTAACGACAGTTCCGATTTACTACAAGTGAGCGGATATCCGACAATGGTTTGGGTACGTGCCCCCAAGTGACGGCTAGGTATTGAAGCTTTGTGGTTTCGGAGCCGGCTTGTTTTACTTTCTCAAAGGAACACCGAATTGAACGATAAACTATATCAATACTTGGTTTGCTAGTCACTCTTGGCAAACACAGCGCATATATAAAATGGGAACTATATTATGTTGGCATCTTTGTATTTTGATCTATTATCTTAATTTTTATGTACATACTTACACTGACACGTCTTGAAATATTCGTAGAAAAAACTAAACTGCTTTCATTAAATAGTTATAGATTAAATGCGTCAATAGACACAATTGTTATAAACCCAGACAAGATTTAATCATCCTCTTCAATAAATAGAGAGAGACTGAAGAACGTCGCACTCTACGACAAATGATGAGAGACTGAGTAATGTATTTTGTTTTAATAAGATGAAAAAATCCTTTTACTTTAAAATATTTTAAAAAATACATGTCACGTTGCCTGTGTGTTTAACAAAGGCACATCAAATTTCACAGAAAATGCCCGTCGGAATTCAGAGAACCAGACGGATTTCATTACGGTAAAACCGATAACTCCGCTTTGCAATCATAGATTCGTGATATGAACGACGTCTGTATAAACCATACTCAGCCCAATCTATTCCACAAGGGTACTGTTTCAATAGAAATATGAAAAGCTTTTGTTAGATTTTTTTATAATAAAATCGTTTCGACGTTTGTCGATGTAGTTTTGAGGGTACCCGTAAGCCGATAAGAACGTAGAACTAGCGAGTAGTTTCAATCACTTATCAAATATTCATCATCATCATCATTTCAGCCGAAAGACGTCCACTGCTGGACATAGGCCTCCCCCAAAAGGGGGTTTTGCCATAATCGCCACGCTTGGCAGGCGGGTTGGCAATCGCAGTATGGTGGTAAAATGCATAGAGAACGCTGCTGCCCATTCTCTAGTAATTCCCTTAGTCGCCTTCTACGACACCCACGAGAAGAAATGGGATGGTGTTATTCTTTTACGTCAGGCACTACATGAATCAAGGATTAGTCTTAAAGTTTTACCTCCAAAGCTACTAGAAACAATTATTCTAACAACAATGTTTGTTTTTTTTTTGTCTTTGGCTACGCGAGCGATACCTACGTGGTTTAATTCTCTTTGTCTACAGCGATGTTTTGGATATACCTATATACATAGATGTCTGAATCAGAAACAATGTTTGTACCTATCTGTTGATACAGCTACTGCCAGCAGAAGTCTGTATCAGCCACAGTATCAGCCCAAAGATCCACACAAAGTCTCAGCCGGTAATTAGAAAATCCAAAATGTAAGGGAAACAAGAATGTGTTATCTATATGTCGGTACAAGTTTTCAAAAACGTGAAGCGCCGTGTGGACAAACTACACAACTTGCTTCACTCGAACCTCTTTAATGCACACTGTAATAGTGTTTACTTATTCCCACCATCTGAGAAACCACTCGTCGCCTATCAGACGATGCCTGGTTGAGTTCCTTTGCACTATTACAAAAAAAAAACGATGCAATAACTCAAAATCCACCTCAGTGCGCGTGTCCTCAGAGCAAATCCCTATTATAAATGGACTCGAGAGGTGGATTGTGAGCACTCAATCTGTTGAAATATAATAAAATAGAAGACCGGCTTTTTTTTTTTTTTTTTTTTTTTGGGTGGGAAATCATCAAATAACTTCTCCCGCTCTGGGTGGAGCGGGAGGGCGTGTCAGACTTTTACTGACTAAAACCCACCCGTGTTCCCTCAGTTGCCTGTGTGCCAGGGGCCGCGGTATCTCTTTCGAACAACCCGCACCCCTGGCAGGCATCGGTCCTTGCGAACCCCACCTATTGGTGCTGACAACTCTTTGAGGCGCGCGTGGAACACAACGCGCCGTCGACCCGGGCTTGGTCCTTACCGGACAGCGAGCTACCCATTACTCGCCGTCCGCAAGCCCGCGCCTACGGTGGCCGGGAATCAGCCTGGGATTCCCGACGCCCAGGGCTTCTCCCGCGGCGACTACGGCCGTGAGGGCGCATATACTGCCTCTCCCTCACGTGCGCCGCCTCCCTCTTTGCGAGCATTACTGCTTCGCAGAAGGAGGTGACGGCTAACCATTCACTCTCGCTCCGTACCATGGCCTGCACCAGGGCCGGACGCGAGAGATCGCCGCCGCCGATCGCCTCCACGAGGACACGGCGGTGCTCCGCCCAAGCCGGGCAGACCGCCACCGTATGCTCCACCGTGTCCTCAGGGCGATCTTCGCAATGGAAGCACCCGGGCGTTTCCTCCCGCCTTATACGAAACAGGAACCTCCCGAAACAACCGTGTCCGGTGAGGACCTGCGTCAGGCGGAAGGTGAGGACGCCATGCCGCCTCTCAAGCCACTCCTCAAAGAGGGGACTTACCGCCGCTATCGTGGCGTGCCCAGCACTGGGTTGCGACAATCGCGCTCTCCATGTCGCCATGAGATCCCGCCGGAGCTCTGTCCGCTGCACCTCGATTTCTCGCGGCAGCGGAGTAACGCCCCGGCGTTTGGCCTCCTCGCGCCACTCCCAGATATGCGCGAGGACCTTTGCCTCCAGATCCCATGGCGGTAATCCGGCAAGGAGGCCCGCCGCCTCACCTGAGATCGTGCGGTATCCCCGGATCATTCTGATCGCCATGACCCTATGGGACGCCTTCAGCTTTCGCGCTGGTTGGCGCCTCAATGTAGGCGCCCACACCGGCGCCCCGTATAGGGCCATGGACCGCACGACCCCCGCGTAGAGCCTCCGGCAGGAGGCGTTTGGCCCCCCTAGATTGGGCAAGAGCCGCTTCAAAGCAGCCCCGGCCCGCTCCAGTCTGGGAGCCAAACGTCGGAAGTGTTCCGCGAAGTTCCACCGGCTGTCGAGGACGAGTCCCAGGTACTTCATCGTCGACTCGACGCCGATGTGAACCCCTCCCGCCGTTATCTGGGAACCCGCCGGTGGCGCATTCCGAGGACCATGAAAACACATGGCGTCGGACTTGTGCAAGGCCACCTCGAGTCCCAGTTGCTGGATCCTATCGACGATTGTCGCAACCCCGTCTGCCGCTAAGTCGGCCGCCGCCTGGTACGACCTCCCTTGCGCCAGGACCAGCGTGTCGTCAGCGTAGCAGACTACGCTGACGCCGCTAGGGAGGTCGGCGCGCAGCACCCAGTCGTATCCGATGTCCCACAGATGCGGCCCCAGAACCGATCCCTGTGGGACACCGCACGACATCTCTCGCCGGTTCCACTCTCCTTGGTGACCGGGGTAGATGACGGCCCTGTCCGTCAAATAGGCCTCGACCACACGACAGAGGTAGGTCGGCATCCGGTGATACCGGAGTGCCTCCCTTATGCAACTCCAGGGCAGGGTGTTAAAGGCATTGGCGATGTCTAGAGACACCGCCAAGACGACCCCACCCCGGGCCACAGCATCCCCCGTCGTGAGGGCTCGCACGCGCATGATGGCGTCCACCGTGGAGCGCCCCCTGCGGAAACCGAACTGGCTCTCCGCCAAATCCGGCCCCACCCGCACCAGCCGCCCGACGAGGCGGTCTGCAATTACTCTTTCAAAGAGCTTGCCCACCTCGTCGAGCAGCACGATGGGCCGGTAAGCGGACGGAGAGTCCGCGGGGCGCCCCGGCTTCTTAATGAGGACCAGTTTCCCCGTCTTCCAACGAAGTGGGAACCGGCCCTCCTCCAAGCATGCGCTTAGGAGCCCTCTTAGTCGAGGCCCGAGAGCCTCCAAGGCCAGGACCCAGGCTTTTCCAGGCAAGCCGTCGGGTCCTGGGGCGGTACTCTTGGCATTCAGCCTACGTACCGCCACTCTCAACTCTACCTCCGTCACCTCTGGAGCATCGTCGTCGTCGTCGGTGTGGTCCGCATCGGGCACCGCAGCAGGCGGAGCCATGGGCGGGGGAGCGTGCTCCTCTCGCGAAGGGAACAGAGCGCTCACCACGTCCTGCACGAGCTGAGGCCGGAGACTCTGCGTCAGCGGGGGAGCCCACGGGCGGATTTTATTCCGCACCGTTTTGTAGGGGCGTCCCCACGGGTCTCTGTTCAGAGTCTCCAGCGACTCCTCGCGGGCCAGCATTCTAGCCCGCAGGATCTCCGCTCGGAGGGCGGTCTTCGCCGCTCTGTACCCCTCGTACAGCTCCGCCTGAATGGCTTCCGTATCCGGAGGGCGGACACGGAGCCTGCGGTGCCTGGTGTACCGGTGCCGCGCAGCAACGCACGCCTCGCGCAGAGCTGTGAGCTCCGGCGACCACCAGTATACCTGGCGTGAAGCGCGTCCTGGCTGGACCCGAGGCATTGCCACGTCACAAACCTCGGACATGGCCTCCTGGAACCAGTCAACCTCGTCGTTGATGTCGGCAGGCCTGTCCGGTGGTGACACCCAGGCCTGCACGATCGAGGCTTCCAGGAGGAGCTCCCGGTCCAGCCGCTTCAGCGCCCACCGCGGACCACACGGGGCCCGTTGGACCGGCGCGCTCGAGGTCTGGGCGGAGACGTCAAATCGGATGTACCGGTGGTCGGAATACGTCTCCACCCCCTCCATGACGCGCCAGTCGACGACACGCGGCGACAGAGTGGGGCTGGCGAACGAAATGTCCACCACCGACTCACCCCGCATCCGCACACACGTGGCGACAGATCCCCGGTTCAGGACGACCAGGCCTGTCTCCAGAGCCCAGTCCTCCACCATCCTGCCCCGCACGTCCGTCAGACGGGAACCCCAAGCCAAGTTCTTGGCATTGAAGTCCCCGAGGACGAGCACGGGGAGGGAACGGAACCCGACGACGACGTCTCTCAACTCCGCTAGGGAGTTGTGGAACTCGGCGAGAGTTCGGCTCGGGGAGAAGTACACCCCTACCACGACAATCTCCCCGAACCGGGCTGCTACGCAACCCCTTCCCCTCTTGGCACCCTCGAGGGTCGGGGTACCGGCGGCGGCCGACGAAATGAGGGTCACTGAGCCGCTCAGGTCCTCCACCCAGTCATCCCTGGGCGGGACAAAGTACGGCTCAGCGACCACGGCGATGTTAATCGACCACTGCGCCATGCTCTGGAGCAGCAGGTCCTGAGCGGCGGCGCAGTGGTTGATATTCGCCTGGAGGAGGCGAAATGGGGCCATTAATGGCAGTCCATTTCAACCTCCTCCGGGGCCCCCTGTGTGGGCCCTGCCACGCTAGGAACGGCGGCGGCGACGACGGTGCAGGCGGCAGCGGCGGCGGCGGTGGCGGCAGCTGCGGCGGTGACGGCGGTGGCGGAGGGTTTGCCCCTGCCCCGGCTCCTGGTTTCGGCGGGTGGAGCGCAGGCCTTGCTCCCAGCCCGGTGTTCGGCCGGCTTGCCAGCTGCCGCACATACATAGCAGTGCGGCGTGGCATTGCACGAGCCGGCCTTGTGACCGGGCTGACCGCAGCGGAAGCAATGACTGCTGCGGTCCACCTCCGAGGTGCATTTCACACCCACGTGGTGCCCCACCTGGCAGCGGAAGCACCTCAGAGGTCTGGGCTCCAGCAACTTCACCTGCGCGGAAACCCAGCCTACCAGGAGCCTACGGCCCTCGCCGGTGATTCTACTGGCCGCCGACACGGGGCAGCTCACCGTGATGGTTCGCATCCCCGTGCTGTCAGGACGAATGGTGCCCGCCTTCACCTGCTCGGCGGAGCACTCCCCAGTCCTGACGATGGCGGCCACCACCTCGTCCTCCGTCACCGAGTCATCCAGGCCCAAGATGCGCATGTCAGCGCACTTGGTGGGCCTGGACACTCGGGCCTCGTCCGCATCAAGGGACGCCCTGAGCTTTTCGGCCAGAGCGTCAGCGGTCGGGCCACTGGCCGCACCGGGGACCTCCAGCATCCGGGCTCCAGTCGCAGTGACCCTCATCCGGATGCCATTGGTGACCCCCAGCTCCGCCAGGTTCACCGCCGCCTTCGCCTTGGCGATCACGTCGCGGTAGGACACGCCCTTCTTTTCCGCTTCCGGCTGTAGTGTTATAACTACAGCTGCGGACTTCGGGGCGCGTAGCCTAGCCGCGGCGCTACGCTTCTTTGCCCGCTGCCGCCTTTCCTTCCGTTTGGCCGCCCTAGCTGCCTTGCCTGCCTTCTTCTTCTCCCCGGCCACCTGCCACTCGGCGTCGGCTGGAGGAGATTTGGGAGGCGGGGCCGACCCTCCTGGCACCACGGCTGGGGCCGTCGCTGCCTGCGCCGCCACCCCGCCTTTCTTGGGCTTGGTCGGCACCGGTTTCGCCGGGGTCCGTCCCGACTGCGGTGCCGACTTGGCCGTGGCTGAAGTGGCGGTGGCATACGTGGCGCCCGTCTGCTGCTGGCCGGAGGCCGGCCGACTCGCCGCTAGGGGGGGGCGATGGACTACGGCCTCCAGGGCGGAAAACCGGCTCTGGAAGGCAGCCAGCTCCTGCCGCACCAGAGTCAGTACCCGGTCCTCCTCAAGAGCGGGTCCACCCTGCCCATGCCGCGCCCCCTTCTGAGGCTCCACCCTGGGGCCAGCTCCTCGGAGTCCGGCCAGGTCCGCTCGGAGCTCCTCGTTCTCCTTTCGGAGAAGCTCCATGGCGGCAGTCAAGCGGGCGACCTCCGCCCGCATCTCGGACATACTGTCCGACGGAGGTCCGGTGGAGATGTCCTCCGCTGCCGCCATAATAGAGGCTATGGCTGCGGGCACGGCCTTGTCTTTAGAGGACTGAATCCTCTTCAAGGCCACACCCTTGATCGCAGCAGTCACAGCCTCTGCGAACCTCGCTCGTCGCTCCGATTTGGAGCCGCCGGCAGCGTCCGACTCACCGCCAGACGACTCTGAGGGGGCCCTGCTGCTGGTCCCCCCAGAGAGCTGCCCCTCCATGGCCAATGCCTCGGCTGGGCTGGCTCGGGTCGGCTCGCTGGTCGCCTGGGTGGCTAGACCTTTGCCTAGCCGGATACCGCCCCGCCGACAGACCTTCCCAATCTTTCGGTCCGAGGTCACCCCGCCATCCGAGGACGACCCCTGGCCGTCCTTCGGGCGCTTCTTAAAAAACTCCCGGTTTCTACCGGGAGCTCCTCCTACCACACGCTCCGGGCTCTTGAAAGAGCCCTTCGCGCTCGATGCGGCGTCGGACTCCGACCCCGCATCACACTCCTCCTCTTCTTGGTTTTTTGGTTTTTTAAATTGTGTTTCCATATTTGTTCCCACGAGTAAGTACATTCATGTCTCAAAATATTGTGGTCCGCACTAGGGACTAATTTAGCTACCCATTAGTCAAGCTATCAACCTCCCTCACGGTGCGCCGCCGCTTGGAGGTTTGGGGTAATTTTTTATAGAGGATTTCTTCCTCGCGGCCCGGGCGGTTAAGCCAAGACCCTCGACCCCCGTCAAAAGTCAGAGACATGACCGTGACAATCTTCGGGGCTACGAGATTAACGGTGGCAGGAGGAGAGAACTCCTTCTTGCCTGCCCGGTGGCAGGGTAAGTGCACACCGGACCCGCTCTAACTCCGCCGCTGTGCGCCTCTGCTGAAAGCCCAGAGGGACACGCGTTGGAGCGTACCGCCGACAGGATATTGGCATACGGGCAACAGCACCCCTTAGGCACAAAGTACCCAATGGGGAGACATTGCCCGCACCCCAGGGTGCACCGACCCAGAGACTGGCCTTTCCCCCGGACGTATCCAAAGAAAACTCCAGCCCATGGGCACACGGGGAGGTTTCCTGTCCAAGCACCCCATAGAAGACCGGCTTATGTAGCTAGTATTTCACAACCTATAGCATATTTATTCTCTATCTATTATAGTGCGACCGACACACTGAAACATACCTAAAGCAAAAAATAAGAGGTTAAACGTTGGTTTAAGTTAAAAGACGTTTAACCTTCAAAAATGAATAGTTAAACAGTCTCTAATTAGGTACTACTAAATTTTAAGCACCGTTTATAATGTAGGGGAATTTGTCCAGTTATTACATTTTAGTTCAATTATGTATGTACATTTGATTTATTCATCTTTGATTTAGGCACATTACCCATAATTTACTTTACATAAACGTATTTAATTTATATAACCATAATTCAGAACCTAAAATAGTACATTATACCTATGTACAAAAACCAATTACAAGTACCTTAATCTTTATTAGCTACGTCAACAAATAAATGCTGTCTTCCACGTCATGTTTGACCTAGAATTCACATTACTTATTACATAATATAATGTTAGCAACGCTGTTTGCAGGGAAACCTCGCTAAAGTAAAAATGGAACAAGTGGAAGAACTATTTATTACGCGACCGAGATCTGAATACAGCTCTAAAAAACTTTGATGATCCAGTTTTTTTTTTTTTATAATTATCTCTACAGTTGAAAGTAATGCCGTCGCATATCATTATTTTTAAGATATGCAATTATATTCTGTTCACCCTTCTGCTTTTATGATTATTCCAAACTATTGCGCGTAATATCTCCAGGACATCTGCCTCTCTGTTTGAGGTGTACCGCTGGAAAACAAGTAAATTGAATCAGTTAGTTAAAAGCGCCTACAGATTTGCTCGATATTTGGCGATACTTATATTCGCTCAATATGCTGTGTTTTGGTAGATAATCAATAAAATCTGTCAGCTACAGAATTGGTCAATGTTATCTATCAAAGTTAAAATCAAGCATCACTTGTTGGTTTTTTCTCTATCGCAAATAGCGATCCAAAGTGGCGATTATCAAAAAATACGAGTTCGATCGTTTGATGCTAACATATTCCCTCGATTTTGTTAGATCACACGTCTCGATTTTCAAAAATCGAGCAAATCTATAGGCACCTCACATAAAAGAATTTCTTTGCAAAAATGGTTATAAAAAAAAAAAAAAAATTCAGACGATACAGTCCATAGATTGTTAGTAATTAGTTAATAACAATGTGTGCCTATTAGCTATACACGAAGGGTTGTAGTATACCATTAATGAGTATTACTATCGTAATTTAAAAGATATTATATTATTTGCAAGCACACTTACCTATGCCACATTCTTGGGCACAATTAAATTTCCCTGCGTTTATGTATGTTACGTTATCAGTACCGCACAGCGGATCATAATCTGATGTGGTTGGGCAGTCTTGGACACATTTCTTTTGAGTAGCTGCCTCCGCAGTACTGAAACAAAAAAAAAACACTGTTAGATATGTTTAACCTATTAATTGATAGGCAAATTAATGTGTAGTTATTAATAACGAATTAATTATGATATCAATTTACCTGTTAACAATCATAGTTTGGCCGGGCGATGTGGTTGTCGGTGGCACAATCACCGGTTTTCCCAAAATGGCTGCTGTGTCATCATCATTATTGTTTGGTACGTTTCCTTGGTTGTTGGGTAATTGAGGCTGATTTTGAAATACATTATTAAAATCTGGACTAACTGATGGGCCCGGAAGAGCGTTTCTTGATCCTCCAGGATTCGGTATACCTTGATTGGGATACTGAATTCCTGATGGATCTACATTTACACCACCCGGGTAATTCGTTGGAAACTGTATGTTGGTACCAGGATTATTATTTGATGGATAATTTGGAAAATTGCCAAATTGTCCTTGAACTGGTCTAAAATTTTGATTTTGAGAACTGGTTTGTGGGTAATATTGGTTGGGCTGATATTGATTTGGTCCATCAGGAAAATGCATATTCGTATTAGGCAAATTGCCTAAATCATCAGGGCGAAAGTTGGGGTTCATTTCATTTGGGTTGCCGTTGCCTTGAAAATTTCCCTGAGACGGATATTGGTTATTTTGTGGGGGATACTGGAACGACTGCCTAGGACCGCCCTGATTAGTTGGCATTCCTCCATTTTGATATGGTCGACTTATGTCGTCTGGATACGTTATAGACCCATCATTTGGTCTATTCGGATATGATGGTCGTTGATAATTCGGGTATCGGGTATTGCTGTCTCCCTGATACGGGTAAGCGTCTTGGTTTGGGTATCCTCCCTGAACCGGCCTGGCCTGAATGTTTTGATTAGGATATTGCGGCCTTTGATAGTTCGGGCTCGGATTCATGCTGTCGCCCTGGTACGGATAGCCTTGTTGATTTGGATAACCTTGCTGGTTAGGGTACTCTTGAGGTCTATTTTGAAAATTGCCTTGATTTGGGTAACTCAAGCCAGACCCCTGTTGAGGCTGTTGCGCGTTGTTATTCTGAAAACAAGATACAAAATTACATACATTTTAGTGATTTTATTAATACAGCACAGGCTATTAATTTAAATTTAGACTTAGGTAGGTACTAGATAATACGTTTTTTATAAAATCAATGGAAAACATTCAAAAAATCAAAAGTCACTTATTCAAACTACGCTGAGAGTCAGCTCTTTTTGAACGACAAAATTACATAAGACGGTCCCCCCAAAACGCCCGCCCTTCACCACTACCTATTGCTTAAGCTGGGAAGAAGAAGTGGCGCAACAAACTCCCCAGCATCACACCTGTCTGTTAAGTTAGAAGAACTTGATTCCATACAATAGTAGGTAATTAACATTACGAAACACAAGTTTGCCATAATGTCAGCTACCACACGCCAATATACCAACAAAACATTGAAAACTCAAGTACTCAAGTAGAAATAAATAACTATAAAAACATAAATAAATAAAAAACGTAAACAGAACTTACAATTTAAATAAAAGCCTCCAGGCATAAAGGGCGTGCCCGCTTACATATGCAATTCTGCATTATTTAAATATAGCTATAATTTGAAGTAACAAAAGTTAAACTAAGACCTTTGGAATAAAATTAATAAAAAGTTAATACAATTAACAATAACAATACTATTGTCAGCAAGACGACTAGTCACCACAAACAGCACCCGTTCACGAGTATAACGCAAAGATCAGCCATTACCCCCCTCGCCATATTTGAGGGAAGGAGGCAACCCGACCCCCGACGCTACCGCAAACAGTGACATCTAAGGGAGCATGACGAACTTGCTGCCGGTTGCACTGGCAAGAATAATATGAATTGTCGAGGTCGCCAACAATAAATGAAAATAAACTGAATTATACAATCAAATAAAATAAACAATTACCTATATGAACTAACGTAATTATATAACCCGTCAGTAGGTAAGCTAATTCTGGTGAAAGAACATAAACATTGTCTTGATTTAATCACAGCGACCAACAATTCTTATCGTTTAAGTAGTCGTTGATAGAATAGTAAGCCTATGAACAAAAGGTGGATTTTACTTTAGCTTTAAACGCACTAAAATGCAAATCTAGCAAGGAAGAGGTAAGCTTGTTATAGAAGGTTATACCCAGACCAACAAATGAGTTATGAACCTTATGAAGCCGGTGAAAGGGAACGCGTAGTTTGTCCTTATTTCTAATATTAATATTATGAATATCACTGTTTTTAGTGTACAAGTGTACATTTTGCCTAATATATAAGATGTTGGCGAAGGTGAATTGCGATGCCACCGTGAGAATCCCAATATCTTTAAAAAAATATCTCAGAGAAACTCTAGCACCTAGTTGGTAAATTGCTCGAACAGCTCGTTTTTGAAGAACAAAGATATTTTGAATGTCAGCAGCTTTGCCCCACAGCAGAATGCCGTAGGACATAACGCTATGAAAATAACTAAAATAAACTAACCGAGCTATATCTACGTCAGTGTATTGTCTTACTTTCCTGACGGCGTAGGCGGCTGAACTGAGCCTTCCCGCTAGGCTTGATAAAATTATGTAATCCCCACTGAAGTGTGGCATCTACTGTTAAGCCCAGAAAAACTACCAAGTCTACAGTTTCGAGCACCTTATTATCTAAGACGATGTGGGGTCCTAGATTCCTAACATTCGGTAAGGCAAACTTGATGCATTTCGTATTCTTGGCATTGAGAACTAGGTTATTTATGGTAAACCAATCCGTAACCATTGAGAGTGCACTGTTTACGCCGTCAAAATCTTGTCTGTTCCTGTCTACTTTAAAGATAAGAGAGGTATCATCAGTAAACAGTACAACGTCACAGATACCCTTTAAATAGAATGGTAAGTCATTAATATACACTAAGAATAAGAATGGACCTAGTATTGAGCCTTAAAGTACACCTAACTGAACTGGTAGCCCGGAAGATTTCACACCATTAACATCTACACATTGGCGCCTATTTTGCAAATAAGAACATATTACGTTGAGAGCTTCATTTTAAACACCGTAATGACGTAGTTTACGCAAAAGCATGTCTTGGTGCACGCAATCAAAGGCTTTGGAGAGATCACAGAAAACTCCAATAGCATTTTGCGAGTTTTCCCACGCGTTAAAAATTTATTTTAGCAGAGCAACACCCGCATCTGTAGTCAAACGACCTTTTGTAAAGCCATATTGTTCATCTTGAAGGAGACTATTTAAATTAAAATGTCTTAGCAACTGCTTGAGTATTAACATACAACAAGACCCCAGAAAAAAAAACCACTTCTCTTCAAAACGTAACATATTGTAACATTACACTAGAGCGCTACGCTAAAAAACTAGAGCTAAGGTAATTAATTAAATACTTTAATAAATAAACTTTACCTGATTTCCGTAAGGGAAAAAGGAATTCGTTGGATAATTACTTGTCGGATTTCCGAATCTTCCCGAGCCAAAGTTTGGGAATCCCATGACGCCGGAAAATCTCGGCTGTAGCGAACTTGGGGAGCTGCCTTGATTACTACTTGTGTTGGGAACTTCTTGTGCTTCAAGTAATTTGATAAATACTAAAAGAAATAATGTCAATATTACTAACATTATTTTAAGAAAAATCGAAAACACAGATATCACCAATGAAATAACACGTTATAGTAACGTTGGGACTTACTTAGGACTAAATAACATTGTAAATTTGTTCTTTTATGAATCATTTTCAATTATTTATTTTATTAAACGTCATAAAAAATAAATAAAATCGCCACTGATTCAATTATTCACGGGAACAACTTGTAGTTAACTAATTCACACTGTCTTCATTATAATAAGTGACACCAAATGAAGTTATCACTCACTTGAAACAATCGTTATCAGCCGTTAACTATTATTTTGTAACAGGCAAATAACTTAATTGATCTTTTATTACTTTCGGTACCTACACATAAGTTAATTGACAACGAACGGAAATTCCACACATTAAGAAAATATTTGCCGGGAGTAATTAATAGAATTTTACCTATATCAAGAACTATACAGCTATATAAATTTTGCTACTGGGGAATTTGTTTAAGCGAACATTTTACTAAGCTCATCAGATGAATTTGGTACCATCTATAATTGCTGGCTCAAGAGGCTGCTATCCGTAGGTAGCATAAAGTTACAGGTATTCCTACACGATGTATTATTCACCTTTGAGGATGCATTTATTTTAACCTCCACGAGGGATAATCGTTTTCTCGTCTACCTATCGTTATTTCTCAAGACAAAGTTTATTTTCGTTTTAAATATGTATGTATGTATCTATGTATTAGTAAATAATATATTATTTTTCGAGTAACCTATCCCCTATGTTGCACCTGCCATGTTTTCTCTCTGCATCACCCCAAGGTTGACTGGTAGAAAATGCCTCAGGCATTAAGACCGCCTTTGTACAGTATTTTTTACTTGTGCATTACGTTTTAATAAATAAATAAATAATCACCTACCATGTCTGGCGCACCCTAACCAGTCAGAACCGCAACCACTTTACTGACGGGGTATGAACTATTCGCTTACCTGGAGACTTTTATTTAGGTTTTAATTTCTGTTTAGGTATGTTTATGTTTTTACTATTTATTTATGTTGAGTATAGTTTTCAATGTTTTGTTGGTATATTGGCTGGGTAGTGCTAGCTGACATAATATAGCAAATAATTTAATATCATGTTTTGTTCTTCGAAATGTTAATTACTTACCTACTATTGTATAGAATCAAGTCGGCTGTGCTGCTGGGGAGTTTGCGCAACTTCTTCTTCCCAGCTAAAGCACTAGGAAGTGGTGAAGGGCAGGTGTTTTGGGGGACAGTCTTATGTAATGTTGACGTTCAAAAAGTGCTGACTCTCAGCCTGGTTTGAATAAATGACTTTTGATTTTGATTTTATAGGTCTAGAACTTGTCTAAGTTAGAGCCGATACAGTAGAAGAAGATTCACCTTTGGATACTCTGGGGCAGAGGCGTAACTAGGGTGGGGCAGGCAGGGCACGACCCCTGAGTGCCTATCGAAGGGGGGCGCGAAAAGTCACCGATTATTAAATAAAAAATCAAAAAAACTTCAATAAACCATTTCATACCTAAGAAATCTGAAGAGCTACTTGAATTGATTGTACAGTATGGGGATGAAAGCTTATTTCTGCCCATTATTATTAAAATTCTGCTTAAAATTGCAGTATTGCAAGTTGTGAGCAATTTTTTAGCAAGTTGAAATGAATACCTTCGTTTTTGAAGGCGATAATTGGTCAAGAAGGGTTATGCGACCTAGTTTTGCTCAGTGTAGACCGAGAAGATAATTTACGAAGGGGCGCAAATGTGATGCGTGCCCTAGGCGCCATTTTCTATTGGTACGCCCCTGCTCTGAGGTATTCCAATTGTATAGCGGCAAATAATCTGTTGATTTGAATGAGACCTAGGTACCTACTTTCCTATGCGGCTAACATTTACCAGAATTGTATAAATTTTGCAATCCAATACAAAGTAGTTACGGGTTGTACCAACAAATAAATCTGGCGATGTTAATTATGGCAGTGCTCAACAACCGGTAAATGTACCTACCCTAATAATACCATTCATTAAAAAGCTATGTGGCATAAAGGACGAGTGCTCCCCGACTCGACCCCCGAACGTGTCGAAAAATAAAAGAGGTCGGACTAACACAGGAGGCAATTATCTAACGTTCTTTTATGATGTTTTCTATTTTCACTCTAGCATAGTAAAAACGAGGTGCTCGATACTTTTTTTATGTTAGATTATTAATTTTTTGCCGAAAATCTCAAAGTGGAATTAATAGAAATTAAAATTGGGATAATTAAACGTTGCTCATTATTTTACCGGACTAGATTTTATTTATTTTTGGGTAATAACACAAGCAGCTGCTAGTAGACCAACATGGCAACATCCTAAAGAAGGGACAGGCAGTAATAGCAGACTGGATATAATATGAAAGGCGGAGGACCCAATATTTTTGCTTATGTGACATGGAAGGAAACGATGCCTAGTAAGTAGTAGCTAATATAGTGAATACACTACTTAATTCCACTTTACAGATTTCTTTTTGTAAGTAAATAAAATTAAAGTTTAGGTTAGGTTATCCTCACTTTGATCATTTTGTAGTAACTACAGCCAATATTTGGCCAACATTTCTTTCATACTTCTTTCGTTCTAAACCCGCCTAATAAATTACCCGCGATTGTACGTACCTAGGTACTGTCCCAAAGAGACAGACAGCGCCATCTATGAAGGCCATGCAACACAAACTGCAGCCTTATTGCAAGTATGAGTTTCTAGATAACCTCAAAACAAGCATTTACTTCGGTAAATGGGAGATGTCTCTGTAACATTGTATCTACTTACAGTTTTTTGGATTGTGACAAAACTTAAACCTAAGGACAAAAACGATGGTTTGCTTTATATTACTGACAAAATAGGGTTTTTACTCTATACGTGAAAAAATCTAAAAAAACATTATTAATAATTATTAATATAGTTTAGGCATAAAGCAGTCGGAAAATGTTAGTTTTAGTTCATGAAATAACAAAATAAACTTTAAAATTCAATTCAATGTTATCAGATTTTTTATCTGTTTTTTTAACACCATGAAATAGTAGCCGCAATGTTATTACGTCATACCGCTGTATTAACTAATCAACTGAACAACTTTGTACTTTTATTATTTTCGCAACCAAAGTAATTTTTTATTGAAATAATATCTTACACTAACGAACAGCAAACCAACGATAGATAAGTAGAATAATAAGTATTTATTTTAATTACAAACAACTATCATACAAAATATCAGTGCATTTGTTTACACAGCAAACAGTTGTCATACCCATAGACCAATATGGCGTCCACTGCGTCAAGCGTTTTCGTCAAATTACGAGCGAAATATGTATTTAATCAATTACTATATCAAAAAAGTGTTAGTCTGCAAAACGAGTACCGGTCAATACTATAGGAGAAGATTATACTAATTTACATTGTTTTAAAATAAAACAATCAAAAACGTTATTAATATTTTAACATATTTTTTCCGGGGAACTCATATACAGTATCGCATTGAGATGGTCGATCCGGTTGCTTTGTATCGATATTCTGCTTCGCAGTGGATCATTTCGATCCGTTTGGAATAAGGCGGGAGAAAACGCCCGGGTGTTTCCACTGCTAAGATCGCCCTGAGGCCACGGTGGAGCATACGGTGAAGGTCTGCCCGGCTTGGGCAGAGCACCGCCGTGTCCTCGTGGAAGTGATCGGCGGCGGCGATCTCTCGCATCCGGCCTTGGTCCAGGCCATGGTATGGAGCGAGAGTGCATGGGTAGCCATCACCTCCTTCTGCGAAGCAGTAATGCTCGCGAAGAAGGAGGCAGCGCACGTGAGGGAGAGGCAGTATATGCGCCCTCACGGCCTTAGTCACCGCGGGAGACGACCTGGGTGTCGGGAATCCCAGGCTGATGTCCAGCCACCGTAGGCGCGGGCTTGCGGACGGCGAGTAATGGGTAGCTCGCTGTCTGGTAAGGACCAACCCCGGGTCGACGGCGCGTTATATTCCACGCGCGCCTCAAAGAGATGCCAAAAAAAAAAATCGATCCGAAAATCAATATAAAATCGCTTTTAACTTATCATTTTAATATGTTCGCCTATAATTAAATTTAATTTCTTACTATGGCAAACAGAGTCCCGGTTTTTATTATTTATTTATTTGGCAGATAACATGATCCAATATGGTTAGTAACAATAAGAGCTTATGAACTATGTTGGGTTTTGCCCGAACAATTCTGCCAATGTCAGTAGTGTAAAATAACGGCCCTCCTTAAATAGTATTTTTCTTGAGATTTGAATTTTTCTCATTTAATTAAACAATGTATAGCTTGATGTGTAGCCGTGTGTACCTACAACACGGCTACACATCAAGCTATACATTTCCATTACAAGCTGATCTCGCATTGAATAGGATTTCCGTAGAGTGCGAGATCAGCGTAAACTGGAAATATATAGCTTGATGTGTAGCCGTGTGTACATAGCTCTGACCACTACAATTTTACAGTAATACGATTTTTGATACGATCCTCACTACCTTTATCAATTTTTAGTAGTGGATCGTATTTTGTTGAATCGATGTGAAAATCAAAGAAATCCCGTTATAACAACCCACTTGAGTATCGATACATCCCCCGACCGACCCTTGCTCGTTGAAGCGCCAGCCCGCGCCGCAGCTGAGCCAGTAGCTTTAAATTCCCCCTATAATAATAATATGCCAATTTCGATCCAGCCTGTCCCCAATAGTGATAGCTGTCCCCCTATCAGTGACGCCCTGAGCCGAGGTCCGTACCCCACAGGGGGTGCCCTCAGCGTGCAGTCGCTTAGTATATAAAATTAGTTTGTAAGCCCTGGCTGGAGGCGTTAAGATTAGTTTCTTAATGGCAGCCCCAGGAATGACCGGTTAAGCAGTCACGGCCTCTCAAGGCCAACTGCGAGATGCCCAACAAAAAAAAAAAAAAAAAATCGATACATATCGTACATCCCTATCGTCAAATGAAATGACATCTTGAGTCATTTCACTTGACGTTAGGGATGTCACATCCCGCTTGTGATATATTATGTTCCTTGGTCACATCTTTATCTAACAACAATGAAAAATCTAGTGATGTTATAGTGTTTATTGGCTGCTTCAAACGTTTGTTTTTCTTATAATAGACTCAGAGACCGCTCCTCATGATGACCCGGCCCTACCCTCGGACATTGAATCCGCACCTTACGGTGAAAAAATATGAATAAATACATTGAGTTATAATGTACTACGTTACATTATAACTCAATGGCATAATACAAATATTTTACCCGGCAAGGTTTCAATTTTCCACATACCAGATGAAGCATATTCCTGCATCTTGCTACAAGTGTTATATAATATTTGCTTTCATAAAGATAAGTAGTTTATGAAATGAAAGTTAGATCTTGTCCACGCTTAGCCAGATCACCCTAAGTGAGCAATTCCCTTTTTGTAGCTCCTTACCTTGTAGGTCCTGCTTACCATACGGCGGATTTCCCAAATTAAACTGAAGTTCGGTTTAATTTGTGAAATCCGCCGTATGGTAAGCATACGTTCAGTTACTGAACGCGATCAGCACATCTGAAATGCGTTCAAGAACTGTCAGTATCATCCATTGAGATGGGAAAATATGTCTATGGTATCATCATTGTTGTGGAATATTGACACTGACAGCTCTTGAACGCAGATGTGCTGAACTGCTGATCCTGTTCAGTTTCATTTTGCCTATAGATAGTCCCAATATAGTCCCACCATCTTATCTGTTCAGTTGAGAGCGTCGCTAGTGGCGATTGAAAGAATTGAGTTGTTAAGTTAGTGTAGTTCCAATTTTGCCCACCTGAACAGCTAAGTTGGTGGCACTATACCTATTGGTATCTAGTTCATAAATAACCCACTAAAACTACAAATCTAGTTTTCTAGTCACTGTTCTTAGGAACAAAATATGAACTCGTCCAGCTTTCGTCCAGCCTACTTGCCCCGCTTTCCGTATACCTACTCTATTAATCGTCGCGAGAACTAGAGTAGAGACCCGCCCGCTAATTTTGTAGTTTACGAAGCACGCTGTAACCGTGAACATCGAAATAAAAAGTAAACAAACCGACACTGTTCTATAATATTTACCTTTACCCCTTGAACTCTTCTTATTTTCAATATGTTGCTAAATCTCGGAAATGATTAGAAAAGAAAATAGGTACTTTAGCAGACCAAAATAAGAATAATGCAAATCAATGAGCATTGAGCATAACCCGGGCGGGAGTACTGGAGCACCTGAATTTATGTGTATCAGACCGCTACGTGTGGAGGCGGCGCCGCCCGCCGCTGCTGGCCGTACCAGTTGCCAGGACCAACCTTCTCGCCAAAGCACGTTGACGTTCAAAAGTGCCTTGTAAGTGCCTATTTGAAATAAATGCTTTGACTTTGCCTTTGACACCACTGACCCGCGCAATGTGGATTATTAACGAACTTCACTGAAAGATCGATGTATTAGGTCTTTACCTATGAAATTGCCGTTTTGCAGTACTGGCCATTTCAAATCAAAATAATTTTTGTTTGGGTAAGAATTCTAATTTCAAATTAATTTTATTTTAAAAACATGCATTTTTTTTTTCCAAAAGTAGTCATTTGTTTATTGATTAGTGTTACATTTTCATCGCATTTCAATCTTTTTCGTCATCATGGATACGTTAAAAATTCGAGTAATTATGGAATATGAGTACCGTCGTGGCAGCAACGCGGCACAAGCGGCACGCAACATCAACGACGTTTACGGAGCTAACACTACAAACCAACGCACCACCTGTTATTGGTTTGCTCGCTTCCGTTCTGGAAATTTCGACCTGAAAAATGAACCTCGCGGTCGTCCGAAGACTTTGGTCGACAATGACGAATTAAAGGCGATTGTGGAAGCTGATGATACACAATCTACGGCTGAATTAGCAGCAGCTTTCGACGTTAGCGTCAAAACAATATTGGTCCATTTGCGTCAAATTGGCAAGGTAAAAAAGCTTGACAAATGGGTGCCCCACGAACTCAATGATCGTCAGCGCGAAGTACGCGTCGAGACGTGCCTTGCACTGCTCAACAGACACACAAATGAAGGAATTTTGAACCGCATTGTTACCTGCGATGAAAAATGGATTCTGTTTGATAACCGCAAGCGCTCAGCAAGTTGGTTGGATCCTGGTTCAGCACCTAAACAATGCCCTAAACGAAAAGTTACCCCTAGAAAAGTGATGGTCACTGTTTGGTGGTCTAGCGCCGGTGTGATTCATCACAGCTTCTTACCAAACGGGGTGAGCATTACTGCAGATGTGTACTGTGAAGAACTGAACACAATGATGGAGAAGCTGGCACATCTCCAACCAGCATTGGTCAATCGCTCGTCTCCGCTGCTCCTGCACGACAACGCGCGACCTCATACTGCACAGCAGACGGTCTCCAAGTTGCAAGAACTGGGGTTGGAAGCTCTCCGTCATCCGCCCTACTCACCAAACCTTGCGCCTACAGACTACTACTTTTTCCAGAATTTGGATAACTTCTTGGCGGGAAAAAAATTCAATACCCGAGAGGCAGTACAAAATGCCTTTGAAGAATTTGTTGCCTCCCGTCCAGCTGATTTCTTTAAGAAGGGCATCAATAAACTGCCACTGCGATGGCAAAGATGCATTGATTGCATGGGTGATTACTTCGATTAATACAAATAAAAAATACATGAAAAAAATTCGTTTAAATTTTTTCATACAAAACGGCAATTTCATAGGTAAAGACCTATTATTTACATGCCATTTGAGTGAATTCGAAAAAATACTGTTATTTATTTTATGTTATAGTGTAGATTAGACGTTATGTTGTTGTTTTATTTTTATTTTATATTTTCCGTTTTTAGTTTTAAATTAGTAATTAAATTGTGTTGTAAATTAACTTTAAGACCGCGCTATCGCATTATGTATACACCTGTAATGATAGTTGTAAGGGAGATTTGAATAAATAAATAATAATAATAAATTATGAATCGGCAGAAATGCTTCCTATTCTAACCACAACCGAATTTTGTTGTGTGACGGTTTTTTATCTGTGGTTGTAGAAGCGAGAAAATTCCATCCATCCATAGCCGACCGACCCCGGACCGGGCTAACGACTAAGTGTCAATTTATTTGTTTTATGCGGTCTTAGCAGTGCGGTATTCTTCATTTTAATATAAAAGTGAGGAAATAATTGTTTTTTTACAAGTCGCAACGTTATTTTCAACTTCTATTCTACGCAGTTCAAATTCTAATCGATATTTGACCAATCGTGACGTTACATTTCAGTTGTGTTAATTATTCATTTTGCCGGCAGCTCTAGCAGTGATAATCAAGAAAAATGAATTGCCCATTCAACGAGGAGCAACTGAATCAGTTGAAAGCATTCGTCGAGTTTTGCAAAGCAGAACCGCAGATAATACATCACCCAAACTTAGCTTTCTTCAAAGAATACCTGTCTGCTCTGGGGGTTACGATTCCAGGCCCAACACCGAGTGCTAAAAACTTTAGACCATCTGGTGATACGTAAGTGATGGACGACTTTAATCTAATCTGTAGACTCCGCCTCTATTACTCATTTACAAACTGCAAAAAAAAGCTTAAGAACTATTTAACTTACAAGGAAACCAGAATAAGCGATGTTACCAAAATC
This sequence comes from Antitype chi, assembly GCA_947359405.1. Lineage (NCBI taxonomy): Eukaryota > Metazoa > Arthropoda > Insecta > Lepidoptera > Noctuidae > Antitype > Antitype chi. The sequence continues at coordinate 12,406,296 of OX375816.1, forward strand.
ACCATGCCTTGACAAATACAAAAGAGATTGGTGGGTCAGCGGTTGGTCTTTGGTGAAAACTGATGCATATAATACACCATATAATTACACAGTGCCTAATTGTTTAAGTCTTATCGCCAAATACGATCCTTTACAGATCCCTCTGTGTGTGATGCTGCTAACCCTTATGCCATATTGCCTCTGTTGCTGTCCCTCTGTTGTACAAGTCTATAGCTATTCTAATAAATAATTGAAGTTTCAGCAATACATCAAACAAAAATGCAGATGATACTACACCAACATCATCAGGAGAGGAAAGTTCTGAAGATTCAAATGTAGAGCTGAATTTGGAGGGTAAGTTTAGTGACACTTGCAACTTAAGTCTTTGGAAGATTTTCCTACCAGTTCTGTTTGTACCTTTCTACCACATAATCTTTATGTACATTTAATAGGTTGACAATTGGACATGGTGCAGTTCGGACAGCACAATGACTATTTGACACTTTCGATGCCAGCACTCAGGGTATGGGTCGAAAAATCATTCGTTCGTGTGCATACAACTCCATCCGAGTCGTCGCTTTAAGTAGCTATTGATGACTTCTGTTCATGCCCAGGACCCGACTAGCGAGACTACTTATAGCGACGACTCGGATGCGAGTTGTGGGCACACGAACAAATTATTTTTCGTAAATGGCATCGAAAGTGTTGATCCACTAGTAATATGTATATTACTCGGAGTGACATGAGTGATCCCATAGTACATGCTCATAAATGTGAACAAGAGGATATAAGCCAATAACTCTTGAAATAAAAATTGCCCTAATAAACACATTTGGCACTGACCACAAAATTAAACTTGTATGTCATATTCCTGTTGCTTTGATGTTTGCCATTGTAAAACAAAATTATTGTTTCAAAATCAGAATAGTGGATCACTGGAAAACGGCTAGCATATTTAAAAATAATCTGTACCATACATATACTATTTCAATTTTTTTCAGAGTATTTCAGGTCACTGGATGATTCCGAAGATTATTACTAAATATTTTTATTATTTTATCACTACTTTAAATGCTTAAAAAATGCATGCTTTTAATTTTTAATGCATAGGTATAAGAAGTTGTAAAACATTATCAGAATGCTAAGTTAATATGTATGTGGGACAAGATAAACAAGTTATTTATAAAAAACAGAGAACAACAACAATTATTATGAAGATCATCATAACATACTGCAAATTTAATTATATTTGAGGAGTAATATTTGATAAGTTGCTTACCGAAACATTGTAAAATAAGGACAGTAAATGCTTTGAAGTTAACAACATACATTGAGAAGTCAACAAAGGTTTTATTATAAAGAAGAATTATAATTGGAAGCCACAATATGCAATATCCATTTCAATACTCTTATTTTAACATTATAATACTAGACATCTACAGATAACTACGAACCTAAAGCTAGGTATTAAACTCCATACTCTTCAATAATAGTCATTAGCCTGTATCCAATCTCCTGAAGGCCAATTCTCGTAATTAATAATGTTAAAAATCTAGTTGCAGTCTCATCTTGGCGGCAATCAAATGTCAAAAATGTATTAAAACTCTAGGTATTTTTGACAGATTGAAAATGAGATCAGACTGTAAACATTCTTAACATTACGAGAATTGCCCATCTGGTTTAATATGATTGACGGTCCAGAGTGCAACCTTTTTCCATATTTCATACAGGTGTCATAGATGCAGACAAAGTGAATGATTCTCAGATCATGGGTGATGAGTCAAAAGAAGTGACAGATGAGGAACGAGACCAGTCTGATGAGAAGAGGTCTGAGGCTATGAAGGCTTTCTCCGAGCAGCAGTACGATGAAGCCATCAAACTGTACAATGAAGCTATAGAACTCAATCCTCAGAGTGCCTTACTTTTCGCCAAACGGGGACAGGTATGTGTCATTGACTGTTTTATTAAATACTAGCTTTTGCCAGCGGCTTCGTACGCGTGGTGGCCGGGAATTATCCCAAGGGAATGTACTACCAAGATGAATAGTATCCTACATGTTATTATAAGCTATAAACGATCTGTGTGCCAAATTTCATCCAAATCCGTTCAACCGTTTTTGCGTGACTGAGTAAAAAAAAATCGAAACATACAAACTTTCACATTTATAATACTATATAGGTACCTACACCGTGAAATTTAAATGCTTGTTTTCCCGCGGCAGAACAACTTGCCATAAGGAGTACTTTTGAAGCATAGAGTAAAAGTAAAAAAAATACTTAAGATGTTTTTTGATTCAAAAAATATTCATAAAACCGAAAACGTGAGAATCAATAGTAACACTAGAGGTTACTTGCACTACTTGAATCGCACGCGCCGCCGACAAAGGAAACAGCGATCCATAAATGTTCAAAGCAAAATAAACTCTCGCACGTGGTGATTTTTCACAATTGTTAATCTGCCATTTTTTGTTTTAAATATTGTATTTGTTTATAAAACGATTATATTACCAAGTAGGATTTCTCTTGAAAATGTGAATTCACTACTAATAGTGCTTAATTTTTTTCCAAATGTGTCTATATATCTAGTGTTTCTGTATGCTTTATTTTATCAACATGCCATTTAAAGATTTTAGGTATGGAAGGCGTGATCAGACCGAATCCCGGGGCTTTTCTCGAGCTCAGCAGTCTGATTTCCTTCGCTATTTCTTTAGGTGTTGTTGGTAAAATAGGCATACATAGCAGATAATATTCCATTAAGTACTGTGTCAATTTCATGCTCATCAACAACACTCTCTTTGGGTTTGTATACAGAATTCATATGCATTGTAAATACATAACATACATAATTCATTAGCCTATACTTAATTGGGAACATTACGCAAACGGGTTCCGTACCCAAAGGGTAAAACGGGACCATATTACCAAGACTCCGCTGTCCGTCCGTCTGTCTGGGTTGCCAGGCTGTATCTCATGAACCGTGATAGTTAGACAGTTGAAATTTTCACAGATGATGTATTTCTGTTGCCGCTATAACAACTAATACTAAAAAACAGAATCAAATAAATATTTAAGGGGGCTCCCATACAACAAACGTGTTTTTTTTTTGCTCGTTTTTGCTCGATATTGATAACGGCAACAAGTAGACACTTGAGATATTCACAGAATATTTAGTTGGGAGCTCCCATACAACAGACATGATTTTTTTTGCCGGTTTTTTATACAGTACGGAACCCTTCGTGCGCGAGTCCAACTCGCACTTGGCCGGTTTTTTAGTTCTAAGACATGCCGGTTTCCTCATGATGTTTTGCTTCACCGTTTTGAGAACAGTGGTGATGAAATAATTTACACACCACTGGGACACCACTGCTCACATTGCATACGTCAACTTTTTCCAAGTAATTTCTGTATTTATGTTTTTCACAGATCTACCTGAAGCAGAATAAACCAAATGCTTGCATCAAGGATTGCACGCGCGCTCTAGAACTCAACTGCGACAGTGCCGCTGCGTATAAATTCCGTGGAAGAGCTTACAGGTGGGTTTTGTCTCAAAATTAAAAAAAACAATTAAGTATATGAAATATTAACGAAAAATAACAAACAAGTGGGCAAGCTGTTCTACTACCTACTAAAGCAACACATTTTTCTGTTTAATTAGTGTCATATAATAACGTTGCTGCCAGATTTACTACAGCATAAACATGTTAATTTACTAAGGTTACTCATAGCTTTTGTGTAAAAAACAGCAGATTACAATGATAATAGTTTTAGTTTCACATCTGACAAAAATATTTGTGTAATGTATGAATAAATTTCCAAAATATTTTTACTGATGGGAACTGTACATAAAATCTTACTCGTGATGTGATTATGATTAATGAAACCTATTAATTGGGTAGTTTTTCTAGTTTTCGAATAAACATACTATTAATTAAAATAGTTTGGGTTGAGTCTTTACCACGGAAGAGAAAAAACAGGTGGAACTGCAATGCAACAAAATTACTATAGGAACCGTTGTCGCCAAACTCACACACATAATCCGATAATTATATAATGCACTACAAATAAACAATTCGTTTGATTTGTCGTTTTAGTTTTAGTCAAAACTAGCATAAGCCATAGATCCTACATCTGGAAATAAACGTTCAGGCTCTGTAGATAGGATTTATTTTACTTTAGCTCAGAAAGTATTTACAACGTTTTGTAATCTAAAGTCAAACTAGATTCGATTGCCGAGTAAATTCCGCCACTCGACCATAGATGGCAGTATTTTCAGTAGTCCCAATTTTAAACTTAATTTGCATAAAAATAAGGTCGACATTCGCGTCATAGGTCGATATCTATTGCTACTCGATCAATGCCGCACATGCATTGAATTTTAATTACATTATCGATATCGATAGATAAATTTTTTGAATTAAACAAAAAATTGGGTGTCTTGTTGAGAGTTCAGTAATAAAACTGTAGGAAGAATAACGTAGTGTTATTTGAAAATAAAATAAATAACTGAAATAAAAATAATACTATTGAAAACAATACCAATAAAACAATGAACAGGAGAAAAAAATATTACTGTGTTTAATTTAATTTCAATTCAATCCATATTTTTAAGTGATAATAATAAAACATGATAACTGACTTGATTAAATTCATAATTCATTTAATCATTTGTTAACATAGGTACAATAAATAGTTGATAGAAGAAATTACAAGCGCGCTATGTTATACCAGAAGGCGTACAAATATTCATGGTTGTCATTCATTCTAAAGTTTATAACCTATTTACATTAATCAAACGCATATACTTAGTCAAAAAAATTGATTTTCACAAACAAAAAAAAAACAATTTAATAAAATAAAATATAAATGACGTAACTTATGTTTACTATGTCAATATTCAAATAATTTTTAAACAAAAAGAGAGAAACAAGTAATATAATAATTAAAATAATACAAAAAAAATGTCACATGCAATGTTATATGGACTTGACTTGAGTTCGAACTAAGATTAAAAACAATCATTACATTTTGTCTGTCAAAAATTCCGAAATGCTATAATATGCTTTATGCAACAGTAAAAATTTAAGCCTTTTCCTAAATAAGTTTATGTTCAATTCCCTAATTGAACTAGGTATGTGGTTGAATATGATTGGTGCCATACAATAAACACTTTTTTGCATCAATGCTGTATGGGACCTTTTTACGCACAAGTTATTGTTCTGTGGTCGAGTTCGGTTGTGATAAAATGATATTCTAGTAAACAGATGAGGATTGGACTTAACAAATACAGCAACCTCAAAAATATATAAGCAAGGAAATGTCAATAATTTGTATTTGATAAATAATGGCTTACAAGAATCTAAACTGTGGAGTCTGAACATTAACCTAATGCATCTTTTTTGAGCTTTAAAAACCAATTCCCTGTTGGTTGAGTTACCCCAGAAAATGACACCATACCTCAATACTGAACTCACCAAACCATGATATGCTGTGACTAAAGCATCGATGTTAATCACTGGGGTCAGTTTAGATAGGGCATAGGCTGATTTGCTAATTCGTTTAGAGTTAAAAACTTAATGATTTTCGAAAACGGTGAACGGTTCAGTGGCACTGGAGTGGCGTTGAAATATTTGTTGTACTGTCATTGAGGGGGTTTGATGACTGAATGATCTTACACACCGAAATGACCGATTAGTCAATGCAATGCAACGTCTCAGGCATCATTAAAATTATAATAATTACGTTATTATGTAAAAGTTTCATTACATTTTTGCTATAAAGCATCTATGCAACATAATACACTTCTTAAAATAAATTTCGTGTATGAATGTTAAGCGACCTATAGTGGTATTGTAATGTTATTTTGCAATAAATATTAAATGACTAATTTTCTTTTATCGATATCCATCGATAAAACCAACATCCGACCCGACTGCATCACTAATTGAGTAGCGAAGTACTTTCCAGAATGAAATAGAGAATACAATCAATCTAAAATAAACTTTATTTTAATCATGTAAGGTTGATTTTAACCAGACGTTATATTAAGTTATTAGTAAATTGAAATTAACTAAGATTTTATTAGAAAACAAATAAAACCGTACATATCGATGGTACGAAACGCCTCAATTTTTAAGATTTATTCTCCTACTATCATTTTTGCGCTCCAAAATGGAACAATACGGTATAGCTACGGAAAAATAAATTTGTCGCGAGACTAGCAACTCGACGCGATGTTAGAACACGACTGGGACCATGTTAGCGTAACAACGCTTAATTGTGGCACGCGTGCCACGCCTACTTTGCAATTCCAAGTTTTTTCTCTTCCGTGGTCTTTACAATATAAACCAAAACCATTGCAAACTCATGGATACTTACTTTATGCGGATCAGCTGCCTTTATCCTACTAATAACAATAATAATTTGTGGTCATAACAATACCTATTATCTGAGGGCACGGTAGTACCCGTAATACGAGCGAAAAAAAAGAACAGAGTAACACTACTTACCTTTTCTCGAAACCTTTCGTCGTATTTTCATATACTCGTAGCTTCGGCCTGTGTTCTAGTCCCTAAGTCGGCAAACTGTATGGCTTCTGTCTGACAAATTGTGAATAGTGATCAAATGAAATGAATCTTCATGTAAGTTTTGGCAACCTACTTTACATGAAATGTTTTTGGTGGGATGTCTTTTTCTAGATCTATCTTATAAAGTCTTTCAGTAGTCATTGCATCTATTGTGTCAATCATTAAGCAATTGCGTTATCATTTTAATTTTTTCAACAGGTTACTGGGAAAATTCGAGGAGGCATCTCATGATCTCTGTGAATCTCTTAAAATTGACTATGATGATCAAACCAATGAATGGCTGAGCGAAGTCAAACCCAATGCTGAGAAACTGCGCCAGCACAAGCTCAGTTCTCAGCGCAAGAAGGAAGAAAAGGAGGTAATATATTATAATACATAAATAAATAATGCTTAAGGAGTCAATTTTGACTTACACCTAGGGCTTATAGTGAGTAGGCTACTACTCCTCCTATTTTATAGACATGTACGGTGTAAGTAATATAGTACAATGAACTTGTCACAAAAATACTATATAAACAACCTTTGTATTGAAATTCTATTAACAATTTATTATTCCTCCAAAAATATTTCAGCATCGCGACAAGTTGCGCAGAGCTCGCAAGGCTCAGGAGGCAAGGGCTCGCGCGGCGCGTGAACAGGCCGAGGCGAACGCCCGCGCGCCGCCCAGCGTGCCGCCCGGCTTCCAAGCCGGAGCCGGCGGCGGCTTTCCCGGAGCTGGTGGCTTCCCAGCTGGCGGCGGTGGTGGCTTCCCCGCTGGTCTCAACCCGCAGGACTTCAGTAGCCTGCTCTTTGACCAGGAAATCATGTCGGCATTCCAGGTAATTCGATATTTTATTTCTAGCTTTTCCCCGTGGCTCCGCTGGCGTGGAGGTCGAGAATTATCTCAAATCTTTATAAATTATAGCCTATTGTGGTATTCTCTTGTATGGGCTTTATTTACTGTAAAGTTTAACTAACACCCGGTCAGTAGTTTGTCGTGAAAAAGAGTAACAAATATCCATCCACCCTCACAAACTTTCACGTTAATATAGAAGACGGATTATCATAATCTCGAGTAACGCACGAGACCCGGGTTTTGACCGTGTGGTGTTAACTTAAAATTGTGATTTTAAGAAGTCTTTCCTTTTTACACGCTTTATATTAGCTTCACTTGTATGTCAGTATGTAACTCTCCGTGGGTAATTTGCGCGCCTGCGGCCTTCCTTGGTTCTGGTAGCCGTTTCTCAGGCTCCCTCTCCGAAATCGAACTCTGATTCCCCGTATTTATAATATTTATAAATAATTATTTTATTCTCACTAATAATAGGTAATAGGTAATAGGTAAAACGGGCTGTTGTCCGCAACTCCACGTCAAAGCGCGTATTTTGCGTACGGGTGGGAGAATCGGTTATTCGATCCACCCCAGCTCCTCGAGAAAGGCCAGCAACGCCTTGGTGTTGCTGACAATCTCACGTAGGGTACCTGGGTTACCGAAGTATTTTGCCCTGTAATTGGCGACCACCGGGCAGTTTAACAGCACATGAGCCGCTGTCTCGTCGTCTTCCATGCAGGCCCTGCACAGCGGACTGTCTGTTATCCCTATGACAAAGAGATGTTTGTTAAATGACCCATGGCCAGTTACAGCTGCTGTAACTGTACGCAGCTGTGGTTTTGTTAAACGGAGAACCTGTTTCGTGAGGCGGGCATCGACCGCTGGAAGTGCTTCCTTGGCCTGCCTGCACTCACTTAGGTCCAACCATATTTTGTGATGTTGATCCCTGGTTCGTTTCCTTACCAGAGTGCGTAGATACCCGAAGGGGAGTGGCGCAATGGGTTCAGGTCCCACTGGTGTCATGCTCGACCCTCTCCTGGCAAGTTCATCGGCTGCATCGTTTCCTAGCGAACCGCTGTGTCCTTTTATCCACTGAATGGTAATATTATTGAGGCTACCTACCTCGTTGAGGCGCTGGTGGCACTCGTATATCAGCCCAGAGTCAACTGTATGACTGTTCAGCGCTTGCAGAACAGCCATGCTGTCTGAGAGTATGCGGATCGAGTGGTCCTTAACTTCCCTGGCTAAGATAGCCGAAGCGGCAAGGGAGATGCCCATGCATTCTGCCTGGAACACTGTGTTATGGACTCCCAGTGGCGTGGCTATGTGGATGTTGAAGTCCTCCGAGAAGACTCCAGCCCCTGTGCCACTACCTGTTTTTGATCCATCCGTGAAGATGCGCAGCTCTGCGGGGCGTAAGCCTTCGCATCGTCGATCCTCATGCAGTTGAATTCTGTATTTTTTATCGAAGATAAATTGTTTGGGCACCCGGTCATTTACTGCCTTCGTAATGGGGAACTCACTGTTGAGTTCCTTTAGCAGCGCGGTGTGTTGTGTGTCTCTCTTACTCCAGAGATTTATAGCCTTTAAACGCGCCGCCGCCATCGTTGCTTCCTGCCGTATGAACAGGTGGAGCGGCGGTAGTCCCAGCATGGCTTCGATCGCTGCAGTCGGGGTAGTCCTCATGCAGCCCGTGGTCGCCATGCAGGCTAGTCTTTGCATGCGCTGTAGTTTATTGGTGGCTGTAGCTAGCTTGGTGCGGGGCCACCAGACCACGGCCCCGTAGGTGATCATGGGGCGGATCACTGCGGTGTACAGCCATAGTATAATTTTGGGTGATAGACCCCACTTCTTACCTATCATCCTCCTGCACTGCCAAAAGGTAATGCAGGCCCTGTTCAGCTTGTTGTCTAGATGACTGCTCCAGTTAAGCTTATTGTCCAAAGTAACCCCGAGATACTTGACTTCGCTGGCCAACTGAAGTTCTGTATTGAACAGTTTCGGTAGGCGAAAAGGGCCTAATGCTCGTTTTTGGGTGAACATGACTAGTTCAGTTTTGGTGGGGTTCACTGATAGTTCGAACTCCCTGCACCATCTCTCTACTATACGTAGTGCCTGCTGAGTGAGGTTACAGATTGTACCCGTTACCTTCCCCGAAACAAGGATTGCGAGGTCGTCCGCATAACCTATTGTGAAGTAATGGCTGGCGTTGAGTTTGGTGATAAGGTCGTTTATCACCAGATTCCATAGAAGAGGGGACAGCACCCCTCCCTGGGGGCAGCCTCTGGCTATCATGGCTAGCTGCTGCTCATCCTCAAGGCGAACCATTCGTTTGCTAAGCATGTTAGTAATCCAGTCCGTTAGTACCTGTTCTACCCCATGTCTGGAGAGGGCGCTACCGATGCTGGAGAAGTTGGTTTTATCGAAGGCTCCTTCGATGTCTATGAACGTGCCCAGGCAGGTGCCTTTTTGGTGAATCGCTTCTTCTATCTGGCTGACCACTTGATGAAGAGCTGATTCGGTCGACTTGCCTGAGCTGTAAGCGTGTTGGTTGCCGTGTAGCGGTATAGTCTTGAGCGCGCCGTCTCTCAGCTCCCTATCACATAGCCTTTCCAAAGTTTTCAATAGAAAAGAGGTTAAGCTAATTGGTCGGTGGGATTTGGCGTTAGTATAGTCACCTTTACCTGGCTTTGGGATGAAAATAACTTTCACTTCCCTCCATCCCTTGGGAACGTATCTAAAGGCCAGGCACGCTCTCATTAGAGGCACTAGCCTAATTGCGACAGAGGCTCCCCCCCATTGCAATAGGGCGGGGAACACTCCATCGGGGCCTGCTGCCTTGAAAGGATGGAAGCTACGGATGGCCCATTGGAGTTTCTCCAGTGTGATCACCCTATGTGCATACCGCCAGTCGTTTTCTGATGGTGTTTGAATAACGTCTTGCCAGTCAATTACCTGCTCGAAGACACATCCAGGGAAGTGAGTTTCAATTAGGACGCGTCTTACTTCTTCAGGCGATGTTGTGAGTGTATTATCAGGTTTACGGAGGGTGGCGGGCCCCGATGTATTCTGCTGCGCCAGAATCTTCCTTACCCTGTTGGCTTGCTGGCAGGTTTCGATGCCGCCACAGAATTTGCGCCAACCCGCGGTACTCCTGTATCTGATGCATTTTTTGTAGCTGGATTTGGCTGCATAGTAGCTATCCCAGTCCTCATCCGCACAAGTGTTCATTGCTCTATTTAAAGCTTTCCTTACCTTCCCGCGCTTGCGCTCCAGGTCAGCGCCCCACCAAGGTTGTTTGCCCGGTGTGCTACGCGGGGTGGTCTCTGGGCAGGCAGTGTGGTAGCTGTCTATCATTGACTTAGTAATTTGGCTTACTTGTGTCTCAATCTGTGTCGTGTCCGCCCATGACGTCGGACTGCTTGGTGTCGCAAGCTTGAGTTCTAGGCTGCGAGTATAGATGCCGCGATCCGTGTTACGCGGGTTGCGACGTGGTGTTACAGGCTGAGCGCAGACCTGGATGTCGAAGCGGATCCACCTGTGATCAGAGCAGGAAGCCTCCTTGGAGACCTGCCACCCCGTGGTGATTTCCGCCGCGCCCTCTGTTGCCAGGGTGAGATCTATAATTGTGCGGCTTCGCCTTGTTACAAATGTAGGTTCGGCGCCGGTGTTTAGTAGGGATAGGTTAGTCGAAAATAAATAGTCAACCAAGGCCTTACCCCTTTCGTTCTGAGTGTCCATGCCCCACAGTTGGTGATGAGCGTTGGCGTCGGCCCCGACGACGATCTCAAACCCACGGCTCTCGCAATGGCTCACGAGACGGGCGAGGTCGTGCGGGGGCGGCGCCTCCGCCTCAGGCATGTAGGCCGAGGCGAAGACGATCACCATCTCCACGTCATCGGCGCGTTGTATTGACAGCTTAGCTGCAGAGACATCTCTGCAACAGTATTCGGTTAAAAGCTGTGTTTTGAGGTTACCTGTGACATAAATGCACGACCTGGGTTGATCGTGGTCAGTGGTGACCATGAGCTTACCTCCAAGACTGGAGAGTCCCTGTATGTGGCCGGCCCTAATCCACAGCTCCTGGATCAGGGCAATGGCCGTGTGTTGAACCTCCAGCCACTTACGGAGTTGAGCCGTCGCGGTCTGGCTGTGGTGGAGGTTCGCCTGGAGGACTCTACAGCTCGACAAAAGGCACGACATTGCTGATCGGCCCCTCGTCGTCTTCCCCCAGTCTTAACCCGGCAAGCAGGTCGCCCTCGTCGAAGCCGTCCTCCCCCCGGCAGGAAGCCGGGGACAATGTCATGTCGTCCGGCTCCTCGCCCAAGGAAGGGGCGGCACCCACGGTGGCGGCAGCATCGGCGGCCGACTCTGCTACGGCAGGTTCAGCCACGGGTGCTTCCGGGTTGTTTAGTGGGGGAGTGGATTCCCCCGTTGGTGTCCCAGGCCGCTGCAGCGTGGCCTCGGAAATAGATTCCGTGGATGGATCCCATCCGTGAGGGGCATCGGTGTATCTCCCGTTCTGACCTTGGAACCTAAGATACACCGACCCCACACCTATAGAGAGCCGGCGCTCGGCCCTCATAAGGGCCGGAATTTGGTCCTCAGGGACACCCACCACGACGAACCATGCAGCGGCCTGTTTGTTCACGTGTACGAGTACCCACCGCTTGATGTCTACCCAGGGGTTTTGGTAGCTAAGAGCGCGCCCAATATCGGTCGACTCCTCAAAGACCCCCTGCTCATCCGGGATTACGATACCGCACCGTGCTCGTCTGTCGATCTCCGACTGTCTCTTAACTGCTAGCGGGATGCCAGCGAGGAGAGACAGTGCGGGGACAGTGTCAGTTAGCCATGCTAAAGTGTGGTCGTTGCCGCACCACAGTTTAAGGGCACCCCCGGCATACACCGGTTTGGCTTTGAAAGTCGGGCCTGGGGTGTCTGGCTTGGGGGACCGGGCCTCGAGGATGATCTGCTTCTGGATAGCAGTGAGCACCCGGTCCGATACGTCCCTGCTGAGGATCCCCGTGCGTTCGCAAGTGATCGCGACGTCTAGGGTGGCGCTAGCAGCTTGGGCGTAGCTTCGTTTAGCGGCCCGCTTGGATTGATCAAGTCGCGGTCGCTTGTGATCTCCCCGAGGTGTTAGTGTCTCGTTGAGTCCTCGCTTGGCCGCGGCCTGACCCTTCCGATCGGGACGCTGTGTTGACGCAGTCGGTCTCTCAGGGACACTGGGTGGCCGTTGACTTGGCGCGACTCGACTTGAGTCGGCCTCTGTCTGTGACCGCTTCCCAGTGGAGAAGTTGAGCTGGCCGCTAGTCGATTTAGCCGAACTAGCGGCAGGATCCTGCGTGTTTTGAGGCCCCTTGCCTGGCCTCCTGCGAGCCTGCCGAGCCTGTCGGCGCTCCTTCCTTGTCGGCCGTCCACTTTGTGCTGAGGCAGCTGATGGGCCGGAGGAGCCTGTGTGAGGGCGGGTTTTTTGAGTGCCTTTACCCTTGCCCTTGCCTCGTTTCCCCACAACCTGCCACACGCGTGAGAACGCATCCTCGGTTGCGGCCGCCTGGTGTGACGAGGTTGGAGGAGCCACAGAAGTGGGAGGGGGTTTCACTGTGCCAGTGTTACCCGCCTGGGTTTTAGTGGAGTCGGTACTGGTCCCAATCAGCGCCGACGTCCTCTGTTTGTTTTGGGACTGGTTTGGTTTGGTCTTTGCTGTGGTTCTCGCCACAGCCGGACCGACGCCCGCACTGGTAACCGCGGCGTTAGCTGCGGGTTGACCAGGGGCAAGAGAAGTGCGAGCACTTTTCTTGGGAGTTTCAACGGCTTTCGCCTCCGCTCCTTTGTCTGGGTTTTTAACTAGCTTTGAAGCATCCATGTTAAATATTTCAAGATCTTCATCTCTCTGGCTCCCACCCACCATGGAGCCCGCACCTGGGAACGTCTCACTGTAAAATAGCTCGACCGTTAGGACTACCAGAGAGATATAGGTGCGCAAGGCTGGTTTACAGTGCGACATCGGGTGCTCGATCAGGTTGGCCCCCAACGAGCTAAACAACCCTCACTTACACCGTCAGCATGACCTTTACCTACCGCTTCAGTCATCCGGGGACAACCTCAGCGGACCTCACGCACCTCGCCTGTGGCCCTCTGACGGGACACTATGACCATTTCCCTACCCCTGGCTATTGGGTAGGGCCACCGTTTCGCTTGAAATCCAGACCAAAGGGGGCGTGTTGCCTCACGGGCACATTACAACCAGAGCCGCTTGGCTCAACCCCCCAGGACTCCTTCATCCCCGCTCACGGCGCTCAACTGCGCAGGTCCTAGCGCAGGTGACTAATTGCTCCTACTCGCCATCAGCTGATTTTAGTGATGGTCAAGCCCGCAACCACCCAGTCACGGCGGGGTCGCGGTTAGGAGCGGAAGTACGAGGGATGTGGTTGGAAGGAGTAGGGATGTAGGTGAGGTGAAGTGGGGTGGGATTGTGAGATTTGGGGCAGGAGGGCTGAAATACGGGAAATAAAGGGGCCAAGGAAAATAGGAGGGGAATGCACTGGCGCCTGGTGGTTTTTGTTACGTCTATTTCTTAAGGAATTAGACCAAGAACGGGGTGGCAACCTCGGGAAGGTACATCCACCAGACTTGCCTTGAGGATCTACACGACTGCAGCGCTCTCCCTCAAGACCCCGCCACCCTGCTGCCTTTAAAGAAGGCAGCAGGGTAGGCCTGCATCTATACTACCAAGCAAAGCAAAGCAAAGCAGAGCAAAGCATGTCGTTGTGCAACCGTGAAAGCATAAATCCAGACCCCCCCCAAAAATAATTTACACGCTTTATATTAGCTTCACTTGTATGTTTGTTTGTTTGTATGTAACCGACTCCTTTGAGCGCGATTTTGACCCACTTTAAACGGTCAGATTTCATTGAAACTTTGTAAACTTGTCGAGGACCGATGACAATTTACTAATTAAAAAAAAAATGGGAAAAAAAACGTTTTGTAGTTAGCAGAACTAAAAAATAGAAAATAAATAATAGTTTAAAAAACTAAAAAACACGCTTTAAAACCAAACTAAAAAAGGAGAAAATAATTTAATTCAATTAAAAAGCGTGGGGTGCTTGACATTAATTGATTATAAAAATACCTCAAAAAGCACCCCACGCTTTTTAATTGAATTAAATTATTTTCTCCTTTTTTAATTTGGTTTTTAAAGCGTGTTTTTTAGTTTTTTAAACTATTATTTTTATTTTGGTTTTGCGAAATAATAACTTACCCATGACGTCTGAAGTTTTACCAGTTTGTTAAAAAAATTAAGGTGTTGTATACTAAACCTGGAAAATATGACCTGGACAAAAAGTGGAAAGGCACCATAGCCTTCCACTTTTTTTTTAAGAATTATAGAAAAACAAGTCTCCGTCTTTGCCATAGCTAGAGTAATTCATAGTTGTGGGACCAAAATTGTCACTAACATGGATTTCAAACTTTAGGACCCAGAGATTGCTGCAGCATTCCAGGATGTGTCATCCAACCCAGCAAACTTCGTGAAGTATCAGAATAACCCCAAAATTGCTGCGGTTATAGAAAAACTGCAAACCAAACTCGGAAAGGGTGGATCTGGCGGCTTTCCAGGTATTTATTTGGAGTTTATGGATTTAAAACAATAGCTGTAACAAATAAGTGTAAAAGGGGACTGCCTTTTGTAATGTTAGCTTACTGCAATCACAGTACGATGTCCCCTCCCTTAAAGTGTAGTACGCGACTCAAGACTTCAATATCTGCTGTAGTATAAAAAAACATTTACAAACAACAACAAAAAACCGACTTCAAAAAAAGCTAAGTACTGGAAAGAGAAAGTAGCTTGGATTTTGTTAGTGTCTTGTGTATATTGCCAAATTGCCACCGATCTTCGAAGATTATGTTTTACCTTATAATCTCTTTTTAAGGTAGTTTTTTTTTTAAGATTTTTACTTTTTACTTGTTTCCTACACAAATTCATGTACCACTACATAGTATGTGAAGATAACAATATTATAGATGACAAAGTGAATAAAATTTATATGGGACCCCCGCGCAGGCTTCTTCTTTTTTTATATTAGCCTACACTGTCCAACAGCTGAGCAAAGGCCTCCCCCCAAATCCTTCCAGGTTTACTTTTCCAGGGCCACCTCGATCCAACCCATGCGATACGCGTCTAGGTCGTCTCGCCACGTCCTCTTGGTCGTCTCGCCACGTCCTCTTGCGCCGGCCTCGGCGGCACCGTCCATCCTCAGGCACCCACTGTGTAGAGACTATTGCCCAGCAGTCACTGGGCATGCATTGGGCTTCTTCTACCAGATGAAAAAAGAATCACGTAAAGCGGCGCAGTAAACATGGAAAAATCGGTGTATCATAAAAAAACTCACTGTGGTATAGCCAGTTCCTTTTATAAAGATAACATAACATCGCACCATTAATCTCTGAAGGGTTAGGCAGAGGCGTATGTATAGTACACCCACATTTCGCCAGTTATGTTAAGGCCCATATAATAAGGGTCGAGCCTATTGCCATCAACCAGGCATGAATCCAGATTCCGGGTTGCTATTGCCAAATCCCAGATGGAAAAGTGCAATAACATTTTGCCCGACCTGAGCATCCAACCTCCTCGTTCTTTTTTTAAGTTATTTAAAAATAAATGTAAAAATGTTCACAGGTTTTGGCGGCGCTGCACCCGGAGCAGGGGGACCTAAAGCTCCCACGGATGACGACGTTGGTCTTGACTAGATCGCACCATTTCTTATGCAATGTTTGGTAACAAATTAGTAATCAGAGTTGCAAATTCACTACGTATATAAAATACAATGTAGCACATGTATTATATGGAGTGGGTATTATAATTATCTACGTAAAAACATGAACCCATATGTGTATATTACAAGCATTAATATAATAAAATTGTACTTCATAGAAATGTCCACTTTTGCAATGTTTATTACAACTACATATTGTTGTAAAATATTATTACACCATAGTAGTGCTAATCTTATTGCTACTTGCCATTGTTTACATTGATGACTATGCTAAATATTATATTCTAATATCACCAATAAAACTTGTCTTGATTATAATCTGGGGGTAAGTTCTCCAATTATTGAACTATTCCATTAGCAATAACACAAAGACATTGCTGTTTTTGAGAATCATCCAATAATGGTTTGAAATCCATTGTTTGCTTTTTACTTATACTGCATTTATTGTACTAGGTATTCTGATAATTTACTTATTTAGTTTTCGTTTTGCCATATTAAATGTGAAATTTCTGAGTCAAAATTGTAAAATGATTATAATTATCTTATTAAGCTTAATAGGCAAAGAATTTCAGTTTTAGTTGTAATTGATCAAAAGACACGAATGTGTTTTATTTTTTTATATTCTAAATACGATTATAAAATATGTATAAATGTTTTCTGTATTCGAGGTAAAGGTTTCTGCTCAATTTCACTCTCAAAATTGTTAAGCAAACATGAAATAGACTGCATAGGGTTTTCTAGATGTAGAATTTCAATAAAAAGTACAGAGGGAAACCAAATTCGTTGCACTATGTATAAAATTTGTCTGATTTAAGAAAGTTAATTTTATTTTTTAATGTTTAATAAAAGTACGTAACGGAACCTGTGTTTTTTTTTTATCTCATTGAGTTTTTCCTGACACAGAGTGACAGAACACATTGACTAACTATTCGACAATATTTGTAACTATATTGGGTGTAAAAATATCCATAACGATGCCGAGTCACTTGTACTCCCTGTTATTATGATTATTTTTTATACTGAACCATAACCTGGGAACCTTCTGTTTACGGACATATTGAAGTTTCAAGTTTTTTTTAATGAAGGCTAGTTTAAATTTTTAACCGACTTCAAAAAAAGGAGGAGGTTCTCAATTCGACTATTTTTTTTAAATGTTAGCTCAGAACTTTCGACTGGGTGAACCGATTTTGATGATTCTTTTTTTTTTTTAAACTGGTCCCATTTAAATTTCATAAAGATCTGATGATGCGTTTCGGAGACAGACAACGGAACTCTTCAAAAAATGACAGCAAATCAGCCGCGATTACTGCTATCGCATAAATATGCATTGTTTTTACCCCAAAGATGATGACATTTGGTGTAGGGGGTAGGTACTACAATTAAAAAGTGAAAAATAAAAACTTTTCCAAATAAAAAACAACCGACTTCCAAAAAAACACTACAAAGTGAAAAATAACTTTAATTTCGGAAGTCTGTGACTGGTGACATGAAAATTAAAATACATATTCAAAGTCACCGACTTCCGAAATTAAAGTTATTTTTCACTTAGTAGTGTTTTTTGAAGTCGGTTGTTTTTCTTTGGAAAAAGTTTTTATTAAGTACTTAGGTATTTTTAAATGTACTTCCACTATCCATGAGGGTGCATATGATTCAATCGAGACTGGAGAGCATAATAAGGGAGTCGTATTTCTCGCCAACTTCACAGAGCCGAGTGTGGTGCATGGGGGCGCTCAACAATGATCTCACGTGAAAATAAAAGCTGTGCTCTATTTTTTTTCTTTTTGGTGTTAATTTGTAGGTACATTAACTGTTAATTATAGGTAATACTAGCTGTGCCCGCGACTTCGTCCGCGTGGAATAGTGACTTTTTGGGCAGCATATTTTGAATTACATAATAATATACCGTCGTTTGGGTAGCAAAAAAATTACTTTACAGTAATGCTTCTCTGTATACGATATTTGACGTATGGGCATCGGGGATGAATGATTAACAAATGTTCGCCGTGATTCTTTAAATTGACATAACTTTTTTATTTATGGCCCGATTGACATGAAATAAACACTAAATGTTAAGTGAAGCTTACTACAATATATTATTGAAAACCGCATCTAAATCGAATAAGCCGTTTCTGATATTAGCGTGCACAAACACACAGACAAACCGACAAACAGACAAAAAAAAAATTAATTACAATCTCGGGTTCAGCATCGATATAATAACAACCCCTGCTACTTTTTTTTTATATATTTCGATTGTACAGACACCACTTTTCTACAATTTTATTATATGTATAGATATAGATATAGATTCCCGATCTGTAGAGGGCCACAGTATAGCCGGGTCAGCCCGCCACATTATTAACACTCAATATGCTTACCAAGAGTTACAGTCTAGTACTCGCAAGGGCGTTTGCCAAATGTGTCCAAGGTTCGATCCCCAGGTCAGGCAGTGCTATTGCATATTTCTTTCCCATTACTTTCTCTTTTACAACAGTCTAGATTTCTTACCCAGATAATGGCAATAGACTGTCTTCTTATAAATAGCAAAATCAATCTACCTAGCCTTTTCTAAACTATGTTGGGGTTGGCTTCCAGTCTAACAGGATGCAGCACAGCTAAATACCAGTAAAGTGCGTTGGGGTAAGAACGGCGCTGGGGAAAGAACGTAGAAATCAAATATCCCACTTATTTGGCTATATTTTTTAACTAGCTGTGCCCGCGACTTCGTCCGCGTGGAATGGTGACTTTTTGGGCAGCATATTTTGAATTACATAATAATATACCGTCGTTTGGGTAGCAAAAAATTTACTTTACAGTAATGCGTCTCTGTATACGATATTTGACGTATGGCCATCGGGGATGAATGATTAACAAATGTTCGCCGTGATTCTTTAAATTGACATAACTTTTTTATTTATGAACCGATTGACATGAAATAAACACTAAATGTTAAGTGAAGCTTACTACAATATATGAGTGAAAACCGCATCTAAATCGAATAAGCCGTTTCTGATATTAGCGTGCACAAACACACAGACAAACAGACAAACAGACAAAAAAAAAATTAATTACAATCTCGGGTTCAGCATCGATATAATAACAACCCCTGCTACTTTTTTTTTATATATTTCGATTGTACAGACACCACTTTTCTACAATTTTATTATATGTATAGAAGATATAGATGCTAGCCACATTGCGCGCCACGTCATTATGTTCCGCCCCGTCCCGCACTGATCGCCAGTCGCTCCGGGTACTCGGACATCCATGTTTGCAGTATTATATAGATTTGGTTGATGTCATGTAAAAGAGCAAGAAAGATCGGATGCATTATTTTTATACACCTTGTGCTCCTAGCAATAGAAATAGTATTATATTGGTGTCCGAACTTGCCCCTTTGCGGCCATATAGGCATTATACTCACAAAAATTGTGTCTTGATTTTATAGGCTCACAAAACAAAAAGTATCGAGTGTTTGTAGATAAATTAAATTTAAAATGATATTGTGTTTAATTATTAACAATTTCCACCATTTATCAGGAATGTGGTGTTTACCAAACTTGAG
The DNA here is from genome assembly GCA_947359405.1 of Antitype chi. Taxonomy (NCBI): domain Eukaryota; kingdom Metazoa; phylum Arthropoda; class Insecta; order Lepidoptera; family Noctuidae; genus Antitype; species Antitype chi. The sequence goes on from OX375816.1 coordinate 12,426,011, forward strand.
CAAAAAAAGTTTTTGCAACATCCTTGCAACTATTCGAAAATCCGTCCGGTATTACCCCAACGCACCTTATTTTACACTTGGAGCGATTACCTATCTGACTAGACATGGGCGAAATAGCTCACTGAAACGAAAAAGAGCGATTAGCTCTTTTACTCTAAAGAGCTTTACCACTCTTCTAACATCTAACTCACTAGCTCTTCTATAGCTCAGTGACGCCGAATGTTAGCTCATTTGACTCACGCCGCCGCCGCATCGAAGGAGACGGCTCGGCTCGCTCACTAGTGAGTAGCTCTTTGGAACTTTGGACTCTTTATTACTCACTAGCTCTTCTATAGCTCAGTAATTCAGACGCCGACTGTTAGCTCGTTTGATTCACGCTGCAGGCGCGTCGATGGAAACGGCTCGGCTCGCTCAATAGTAATTGTCAATAGCTCTTTGGAAGTTTGGAGTTAAGTTAAATAAGTTTTTCTGTTTGTTTAAATAATTTTATGAATTTACGTAAACAACACGCAAAAAATAAACAATGCAGAAAATACTTTGGCACATTATAAAAAGGAACCTTTTATAATGTGCCAAAGTATTTTCTACTTCAAAGCAATGGCCATAAAGATAGATTTACAGTGATTTATGTCGTATGATAAGACTATCATACGACATAAATCACTGTAAATCTATCTTTCATCGTATCATGTAGACATAGATTTCATCATTGTAGACACCAATACTATTATTGTAGTCTGTGGTAGACACAATGACGTGTTGTACCGGAGAGCTATTGTTGGAAGAACGAACGATGCCATCCGACCGAAGTATTCCGAAGCGAACCGAATGAGCCGTTCGGCCGGTGGTCTCGCTGGCTGAAGTACTGAGTTAGTGAGCTATTAATGCCCGGTTTCTGAGGTACTCGTATCGGCAGTTTATCTATTCATTAGTGCTATTGGTTCGACAACTTGTGAAAGTGCGTTTCCGAACACCGCAATGTAGTATAAACTCCGTTTAAACATAGGTTAAGTTAACTGACCAATTTTGGCCGTTTATCGGTTCCATAGCTATTTGACGTTTCATTTCATCGTCAATCTATATCAAATTTTTGGGTTATACTTATAACGTGTATTAAAAAGCAATTAAAAGCTAATTATTAAAATCTAAAACAATGAGTTTTAGTATAATGAATAAAAGCAGCTCCAAATCAGACTATTATTATATTTATTTTTAATACATCAGCAGGCATCAAGAAACTTAATACTTAATACAAATCTTTTCGAAATATTTACGAATGAGGAATTTAAATTCAGATAATTAGATTTGATAAGAACACTATGATCGAATTTGCTTGCTCTAGCTCCCCTTATGAATCGCAAATGTCCATTGTCATTATTTTTTACAAAAGAATGGATAAAGCACAAACGATTCGAAAGACAAATACTTTTAGCTTAAAATAATAAAAAAAGGCAACGCTTCTTTGAAAAAAAAAAAGAATACAATGATGTCGACATGGCATTGTGACAACATCTGCGTACAAAAACGAATTTTAAACGCGAAATCCTGAAAAGATCCATCTGGCGGCAACTGAGGAACTAGTTATGGGTTGCATAGTTATTTAATGGCTTGTTGCGGATTCAGAAACCCAGTGTCAGTTAACCAACGTTTATCGTATACCTACATAACTTTATTGAATCAATAGTTATTGGGAGTTTAACTGGGAACTTCAGAAACCGGGCATTAGCGAGCGAGTGAATGAGCGAGTCGACGTCCATCTAAAAGAGCTAGCTCTTTTCTATCTGATCACTCCTCCCTCCGTTAGGAGTATATGTGTTCTGTGGATCACTCGCTCAGTCGCTCACGAGCACCGAGTTCTTTGTAATAAACGAGCTACCCATGTCTCTATCTGACCTCCACATAGTTAGGTACTGGGTAACACGATACCCGTTGGTAAGACTGATTGTCAGACTTTTGGGGTTAACGTAATGACTGATCCATGAATGACAGCCAGAACCAATGACGAAACGAATATGCTTTCCGAGGCACGGATGGATCTCGATATGTAGGTAAAGACTGTCACCCATCCACGGACCAACCGCGCTGATCGATCGATCCTTACGACTGTTATGCTAGCCACGAGCCTCTCAGCATGGGACTTATATTATGATAATTGGCGAAATATGGGTGTATTATGCTTCTGCCTACCCTTCAGGAAACAATTTTTTTAGGGTGGGAAATCATCAAATAACTTCTCCCGCTCTAGGTGGAGCAGGAGGGCGTGTCAGACTTTTACTGACCTAAACCCACCCGTGTTCCCTCAGTTGCCTGTGTGCCAGGGGCCACGGTATCTCTTTCGAACAACCCGCACCCCTAGCAGAACAAACATTTTGCTTCACTTCATAATCGAAGTTTAGACGAGAATTATCTAATGTCTATGCTGGACTATCAAGCAAGCAACGTCTTGATTTATCGTACTTGTTGTACTTAGCAGTCTTGAGGTTACTTCGTGGTTTACGCTCATTTTGTATACGATACTTAAATACACGAGCGTAATAAATTGCCTGGCGATTCTCGCATTTCCTTTATTAGTGGAGAGGAATTTGAAGGATATAAATAAACACCACAATACCTGAACTACTTAAAACTTTTATTAAATTTAAACATCATTTATTCTGCCCCAATTCATCCTAATCTTCTGTTCATGTAGTTTCAACCATGATGGCATGTTCTTAGGGAACGGTTGGGCATTGGGGAACTTAAGTGGTGGTGGAGGTGCCTTGAAGGGGTCCTCGTTCTTCAACTTGCGCAATAAATACTCTTTGCTGATCTGCTTTGGATCTCTGTACTTATCCATGTATAGGTTGAATGGTTTTGTTCGTGGGAACCATTCTTGAGGCCTCAAGTAAGGTTTCGGGAAGTCATACTCATAAACTGGAAAAGAAAAGGCAATTTATCTACAACAGACATTAATAAGATGCCACTGGACAGGAACTATATTATTATTGTGCTGTTCGTTACCTGGCTCCTTGCTTCGCAGCACTTGATGGAAGAAGTCTCTAACCGTGTGGTCCCAGTTGGTTTGGTAAAATGCAAGTCCTGCAGGAGTGATACTGTCTTGGTACTTTTGGTACCATTCTCTTGTCACAAATGTTCTATCTTCCAAAGGTGATGATGAAGTTACTGGAAATTATTACATTGATTAGAAATAATACAAATTCGACAGATTATAGTTTTCTTTAACAAAATACTACCTTTTGTCACATCATAAGATACTTTTCCATCTTGCTTGTATAGGACAAAGGCATATCTATGATATCCAGTACCCTTTAACGGGATAGGTTGCAAATATTCCACAATGGTATCTCCTTTCTCAACTGAGTTTCCAGGAATATTGGCCACAAGCCAGTGTACATACTCCTTATCACTCTCTGTTAAGTGGCCATCCAAACTTGTAAGAGCTAGTGTCCATAACGTGTCGGCATCAGATTCATAATTAACAATAGGATATTCAAGTGCTTCTGCTGGCTTTATGTCATTTCCAGTGTAAACTGGAAGGTAGGAATCATTTTTCAAATCATACAACACTTCCAAATTTAAAAAAGGTACAAAGTATCCTTCTCCATACAAGTGTTCAAATATGCCATAGTGGTCAGCAATTTGTTTTTTGTGCTGGGGACCTGAAGTTTCAAGCCACTCCTTTTTTACTTCATTCAAGTCAATTTCTAACTTATGATTGCGTGCAAGCTGTTCTATGTTGTTATCCGCTTTTATGTTTTTAAGATGTTCCAGTCTTGAGATACGACTGCCATCTGTTGATTTTCTGAAACAGATTAAGTTTTTTACTATTATTATCAAGTAGCTTAGAAGAAGCTGGCACAAGAGTGTGGGTATTGGAAAAAAAAATGTGAGGCCTATTGAACCAATAAATACGCCAAGTAGTAATGAGTAATAATTTAATTAAGAAAGTAAAACTTGCAGTTATTATTTAATAACTGAAAAGTTTTTTGGTTCTTACCTGGTTCGGGGCAGACCGATATCAATTCTGGTTGTATACAATTCATCTTTATAGTTTAGTTCATCTAGACGTTCCTTTATCGTGCGACAGAAAATAGGAGCTTTGCCTCTTATCCTATGTGCATATCTTATCTGCTGTAACTGAACATTGGCTATCCAAACCCCACGAAATGTATTTAACATAATTTTAATTATAATTCACAAATTGCAAGATAGAATTAAATTACAACCACAAAACATTGAATGAGGTTATGTTATAATTTTGACAAATGACAGATGACATTTGAGACAGTTCTATCTCTGTCTACGGTTATATAGAATGTTGTGATGTTTAATAGTTTATGGTCAGGAGTAAACAATAAACAGCTGATTTCCAAAAATGAGTTCAATAAATTACTAATGCAAGTCTTGTGTGAAAACACCACGCATGAATGGGGGTAGTTAACACTTTGAGTAAATAAAAACTCAATAAAATTATTTTGTGTTTGTCAGTAACATGAATGTTTTTTTATCAAGAAGCGACCTGGCTAGAATGTGATGATTATTTTTATGCCGTTTTCATCATCATCATTTCAGCCAAAAGACGTCCACTGCTTGACATAGGCCTCCTCCAAGCTCTTCCACTTCGATCTTAATTAAGCCGTCGGATGTAAATTGTGATAATGTGGGTGGTAGTTTACCCTCTGCCTATAGGGGGTGTGATGTTATTGGGCTAAAGAGGCGGTAAAAAAACAATTAATTAATTTAAAACGATTTTAATGTATTTCAGTATGTACATACGAACAGTTAAATACATAGAGACACAACGTATAACTTTCATACAACCATCTAATATTCAGTATAATATATTTTATTTTATGTGTGCTGGCAACGGCGGACTGTAATAGTGGCCCAAAGGTATTGCCACTGACTTACAAATTGTAGGTCTTGGGTTCGACCTCAGGCAAGCTCTTTACTTTGTTGTGGTATTTATATCATCACCTATTTATATTTCACGCTCTACAAAATGGTGAAGGAAAAAAACAAAAATTTGTGATATTCACTAACTCACACTGAGCCCGCGTTGTTGATTATGTCCGGGTCGCTCTCACAAAACAACGCAATTACGCAACGCATGCTGCGTTGTGTAATTGCCTTGTTTTGGTATGATACCATCTACGAGATAATAAATCCTGGCCGCAAGAATACGCCATTTAAGATGTTGTACAGACGCCAGCACATCAATCTATCCCAAGCTGTCAAATTTTCCCAATTGAACATCAATCTTAGACTTATGTAATAAAGTTGAAAATCTATCAAAGAAATTTGAGAGATTCGTGTAGCTTGATGTGCTGGCGTCTGTACCTACAAAATATAATCAATACCTCGCACATAGGCACACACCTACCTATTTCGGTTATGCTATGAGTCAATTAGAAAGATTACAGCCTGATTTACATAACTTGTTACACAATTTCGTTCCTTCTCTTAGCAAAATACAATTTTAGTTTAGCAAAATTACATGGACGGATATTCAGTACTGAGCACGAAATTAATGGCGATAAAATGTAGGGAGATAACACCAAAATGATCCTTTCTGTTTAATTAATAGTTTAGGCAGAGCTTATTTCTATAGAAATACATTATGCAATGTACGTTATCGGAAAAAATCAAAGTTTATGTTAGGTAGGTAGGTCAAGGGTCATCAAAGGTCATCGACCAGTGTCATCCTGTCTTTTTATATAATACCTACATACTTATAGGTACATATTTAAGAAGCGAGGCTTTAGGCTGCCGATGGAACGTGTGGTATTTAATCCGCCAACCAAATTATTTATTAAAGCACATGTATGACATGACCCAACCCAAGTTTATTGCGTCACAATCACAACAGCCCGTTCCATCCGCCATCTTTTTTTAGTACGGAATGGATGCCGGATGGATTCCTCTTTCATAATGAATGCAACGTGGGTAACATCAATCACGACCCACCAGCCCACTACAACATACCTACCAACATACAACGCCACCTCGGACTATTCTGCTGATTTCGGCTCCTACCCTATTTTTATAGCACGAAATAATCTTGATTAGTTCCTAAGTACCTACTTTTCTTTACTTCTAACTTTCATTACGTCGGAAATCGCTCTCTCTCCTAAAACTTGAACAAAATGTGCACGGCTTTGAACGCCATTTTCTTTCTTTGTCTTTAAACTAAATAATAGAAAAAGGATACCAACTTCAACTTAAAAAATATTACGTACACTAGAACGCCTCCCTCGCCATCCGACCGATGCAAATATCCCAGTAAATTAATCTATGAACATCCCGACATAATGACCAATGGGATGGGATTGAGGAAGAGTCGAAGAGCAAGCCGGCAATATTATTTTAATGTGCATGTGTGTGTAACGTAATATTTTTGACGAGCGAGCTGCGTTTGAACGAGGCATCAATGAACGAATCGTGGTCGAGTGAGTTATCAAGTAACTGGCTGGTTGTGAGATTGTGACTAGCCAGTAGCCAGCTATTGTAAACGAAATCGTATAATCAATACTAATTTTGTTTCAATATTGTTAAATTACTTTCGGCTTGTGTTCAAGGCAATGTGTTGATATTTTATTGCATTATCGAATCCTATGATCATAATGCGGAATATAGTAATGGCAGTGTTATAGTATATTTTACTATCTCTACATTATAAGGAGCCATTTACACATGGCGAGAAGTCACGTAGACTTTTACTGCGCGTGAAATGTTTTACGTACCTACGTAAGATATTGTGAGATAAACTATTTAATTATTGTGGCTTTAAAACGTTAGCGGAAATGGATAGCAAGAACATTCAGAAAAATGCCATGCATAAAAGTGCAGAATTCACTTTCACACCACCACCTGAAGCACCCGTTTTTGAACCTACGGCCGAAGAATTCTTGGATCCACTTGGATACATAGCTAAAATCCGCCCAGTTGCAGAGAAAACGGGCATCTGCAAAATAAAGCCTCCGTCACGCTGGCAGCCACCGTTTTCATTAGACGTGGACAAATTAAAATTTGTCCCGAGGATACAGAAAGTGAACGAGTTGGAAGCCATCACGCGTCTAAAACTTTTGTTCCTTGAGAAAATTTTAAAATTTTGGAATCTTCAAGGATCGCCTTTAAAAATTCCAATGATTGAAAATAAAACATTGGATTTGTATTGTCTCAAATTTTGGGTAGATGAAGAGGGCGGCTTTGAAGGCTGTAACACTCCTAAAAAATGGCGTAAGATTGCAAGCGCGATGGGTTACAGTCAACACATGAGTACTATGAATTTTCTTAGAAGTAATTATGAAAAAATTTTGCTTCCCTATGAAATCTTTGAAAAAAGTAAAGCAGATATATTAAAAACTGTTAAAAAGACTGAATCCAAAATTGAAATAAAAGATGAAGTTGGAAAACCTCGGATTACAGAAGTACCTATAGAAAGTATAACAAAGATCAAAGTAGAATATAAAGAAGAGAAACCTCACACAAGTATCAAGAAAACAAAGACAGGATCTGATATCAAACCAGATATGGATAGCCCTAAGATCAAAGTTGAGAGTGAAGAGATGAAACGCAACAGAGAACTAAGGAGGTTAGCTTGCTATGGACCTGGACCAAAAATGCCGGGACTAAATGGTGAAGAATTTGATATTACAAAATCAAGGAAGAGGCCCCGCTATGATCTTGATCCATTAGCAATTAATCAGTGTGCTTTTTGTCAAAAAGACCATAGGGCTGATTTGCTGTTAATTTGCAATGGATGTTCTGATGCCTATCATACATTTTGTTTAAGGCCTCCGCTAAATTTGGTACCAGATGGAGATTGGCGTTGCCCTTGTTGTATCGCTGAGGAGGTTCATAAACCTGCTGAAGCATTTGGATTTGCGCAAGCGGAAAGAGAATACACATTGCAGCAATTTGGGGAAATGGCTGATAAATTCAAATCTGACTATTTCGCTATGTCTGGGCATTTAGTTCCGACTACAGTGGTTGAAAAAGAGTTTTGGAGAATTATTTCTTCAGTGGAGGAAGATGTAACTGTAGAATATGGTGCTGATCTTCACTCAATGGATCATGGATCAGGTTTTCCAACTAAATCTTCACTAAATCTTTATCCTGGTGATCAAGAGTATGTAGACTCAGGATGGAATTTAAATAACCTGCCTGTTCTGGATGGGTCTGTCTTAAGATTTATAAATGCTGACATATCTGGCATGACTGTGCCTTGGATGTATGTTGGTATGTGCTTTTCGGCATTTTGTTGGCATAACGAGGATCATTGGAGTTATTCAATTAATTATTTACATTGGGGCGAGGCCAAAACTTGGTATGGAGTGCCTGGCAGTGGAGCAGAATTATTGGAAACGGCTATGAAGGCAGCAGCACCTGATCTATTTAAATCACAACCAGATTTATTACACCAACTTGTAACAATAATGAATCCAAATATTTTGATGGCTGCTGGGGTACCAATTTATAGGACTGATCAGCATGCTGGAGAGTTTGTGGTCACATTTCCCAGAGCATATCATGCTGGTTTTAACCAGGGGTATAACTTTGCCGAAGCTGTTAATTTTGCCCCACCTGACTGGCTAAAAATTGGACGTGATTGTATAACCCATTACAAAAACCTCAAAAGGTTCTGTGTGTTCTCTCATGATGAATTGATTTGTAAAATGGCATTAGAAGGGGATCGATTAGACTTGGATACTGCACTAGAAACACAAAAAGAATTACTCAAAGCCACAGATGAAGAAGGATCTATGAGAGCTATAATAGCTGAGAAAGGTCTTAAGAGTGTGCGTAGGACTGCTTTTGAGTTACTCGGTGATGACGAACGGCTTTGTGATGTGTGTAAAACAACATGTTTCCTATCTTCAGTGTCATGTAGCGATTGTAAGCATATGGTTTGTTTGCAGCATACAAATTTCTTATGTCAATGCCCTTTTGAAAAAAAGACAATGAATTATCGTTATGATATGGATGAGCTGCACATTATGATACAGACTATACAATTTAGAGTCAATAGTTTCGACAAGTGGATTACTGAAACTAAAAACATACTACTTCCCACTGCTCCTGACATAGGGAGACTTCAAAAGTTAAAAGTTTTGATAGATGAAGCAGAGGAACTGAAAATGCCAAAGTGTGGAATATTAGCACAATTAAAGGAAGAGTATACAAAAGCAACAGAAAATGTTGAAACAATAGTGATAGACTTAGATGATGATTGAGTTTGGATCACACTGATTTAGAACAAACACAAGATCCCTTTTATTATGTAACTACCTACTTGTTACTAATATATAAATATGTATTGAATAGCTTTAAGTAACTTGCCTACATTCTTATCACATTTAAGTTCTCATCACAATATATGGCAGCTTTAAGTATGATATCCTCTAGCTAGATTGTTTTCTATTCAAATATCCAGATGTTTGTTTTTATTTGTAACTTAAAAACAGAAGCATGTACCTATATTTTGTATGATGACAAATAAGTTTTTTCATTGCTTTTAAAATAAATACTTCATATTTTTATGAACATTCTTATCAAATAAAAATACTTTATGAATATAATGTATATTTGAGATGTGATTTAGGTATTTTACTATTTAAGGAAGTACTTGTGTAAATATTTCAGCTGTTCTATTTCTTGTCATGTTAAAGTAGGTATGTTGTAACATATTATTGTAGTGATTTCCCACCGTATCATAATGATAAGATTTTTTTTAGTTTTCATCTACTTAATTGTTATTATTTTCTTCTTAACAATATGTAAGATTAACAATAAATTCATTTAATGGTTTGTGAGTCAAACATTTGGGAGCTAGCTCAGTAATAATTTTGTTCAAGTATTTTTGCACTTAAATTGTTAATTTTATGTAATTAAAATGTATGTAAATGCAGATGCGAATGTATACAGTGTACCTAATGTAACAAAATATCTTAGAACCTCCAATTTCAATAGGAGATAGAGATAAATATTCGGAGTATACCTAGGCATAGTTGTAATTTTAACAGTAACTAAATCCAGATCTTCAATTTTTTTTTATAAGTAAGCACCTACCTTGAAAGTGCTTGTTAATATCTCAACTGAGTAAATGAAGAGTAGATATATAACAGTTATTGTGTGAGTTTATAATTTAAATTAAAAAATTGCAAGTCCCCAGCTAAGTATACTTAGCTATGTTGATCTCAATTAACAATCGGCATTATGAATATGTAATCACACAATTCACAATTTAGCCTTATGTACTTGCAATAAGGTTTAAATTGTTATATATTTATGATGTTGAAAACTCTGTAGGTACTGAAACATGTTATGTTAGCATTACACACATTTGAATAATATTGAATAATAGGGTATGTAATTTAAAGGTTTGTGTGTTTATCGGGTATATCAAAAGCATATAAAAACAGATATTTAATTACAAATTGATGCAGTGATTAGGTATGCACTATGTGCATCAGTTGAGAAGGTACTGTAAGTGCTACATACCTATTGTATTTATCAAATTCTAAAGTACTCTACACATTTTGTGTAGGGTTAAAGATGTCTCTTACATAGATGTTGATTACAGTTGTTAAAGTGAGGGCTATTCGATTAAGCCCTCTAGTATTAGTGTTTGAGTATGTATGAAGATTGGTTCACCACGTCAGTAATAAGTGTACCTATTTAGTTATTTAGCCATTAATTAAAACTAGATTAGAAAAATAATTGTGGAAATGGTTTGATAGTAAATGCGATTGTTAAAATATAGGTAGTGTTCAATTGTATTACAGGCTATGAAATGATTATAATTATATTGTGTGTTTACTTCTGAAAAGAAAATAGCCAAATTGATATTTATTTGTAGTCAATTAAGATTCACTATTAATGTAGTATAACGACTATAAACATGACCCTATGCTCTTAGTGATGAATTAATATAAAACAAAAGAAGAAAGAAAAACCTACCTATACTGTTGTAGGTTTTGCTACAGTTCTGTATTTAGTGGTGATTTTATGATAATTTGCTGGAGCTGCATGGTCAGGTTTATATTTGCTGTGCTTAAAGTTCATTTATAACTGATTATTATTATTTGTGATTAAGATCCTCCTTGATTAGGAGGGCTGATTAATTATGAAAAGTTTAACGGATTGACATTAATAGACAACGTCTTAATACCCCTTGTACCTAATCATTAATATTATTCCCATAATTTTAATGTCATTTATAGGCTAACACAATAATAAAGATGTACGCCATTTTTTGACTGATTTCTTGTATTCGTAGGTAGTTAAGTTCTTTATGTTTATAATATTAGTGAACAGTGAAATGTGACTAGTAAATTATTTTTTGAGTTGTGTGATTTATACTGTGATTCCAAAATTTTATTTGCTTCTGACATGAAAAATAATTAAGAGTGTGAGTATTAATTTCGATATAGTTACAATTAATTAAATTCTTATATTATTATATGCTTCTTTCATTTAACCTTTTTAACTCCCTCCTCAAATAAAAAGCAACTTGTGCATAAGTATTATTTATTAAAACCGTGTAAAACTTAACATTATATAAATAAATAAGCATAAATTTATTTGGTTATAGCCGTGATTAAATCACTGTAAAATACTACAAGAGTTTATTCTTATAATATTATCGATATGCCCACGAAAATTAAGTTGCTTATATCTTTTTCTTTAAATGGACACTCAATTATTATGAATATAACGAGTTAAGGAATAAATAAGTTGCATTTATTTTGCAAAATAAATGATTCAGTATAGCAGTTTACGATAATTGTTACATTCTCTATTTGTACACACAATGAACCCTGAATATAATTGGATAGATCATGAGAGGTCTCTTCGCCTCATTATTCAGTGTCGCCAGAAAAGAAGACAAATTGGCAGGATAAAAAAAATACTTTGAGAACCTCTTTATTTGAAGTCGGTTAAAAATTTAAATAACTATTGAACAGATGATTTCATCATTAAGTAAACATTAAGGTAACTGCATTTATTGTAACGGATGGTTGTCCTTAAATTGATAAAATATTGGAACACCATAAAAACTTGAAGATTTTTTTTTTTTCATACATAATTATTTCAAATTCTTTGCTGAAATACTTCAGGTCTTAATTTGGCTATAAATATCCAGCATGCATCAAAAAGGTGTGGCCAGATTTAAGGAGGTGGTACATTATGAACTATCAAACTGAAAAACTTTCTCCACGGGACTAAAATCGTAATCGCCAAATAAAAAACAAGTATTCCATACACAACTCGGACCAAATTTATATGCATAATCAGCCTAAAATATCCCACTGCTGGGCCTCCTCTCTGTGAGAGGCAGTGGGCCATAATCCAGTGCAGGTTGGTGAATGTCCCATGTTTTCGAATTCTTGATTCTACGACATGGCAGTTTTCTCACAATATTTTCCTACGCCGTTTTGATTGCACAAAGATAAGCGCCTGTCTGGGTTCGAACCAACGACCGTAGGCCGCGGCCTTTACCAATGGGCCACCACTGCTGTATCATATCGTCAAATATATAGGACGGCTGATTATGTTTTCGCGATCACGATGTTGGCCCCATGAAGAAATTCATTCCGTTTATACCTATTTAAATTTATTACTAATAATAATAAATTTATAATATTATTTTTTATTATAATTAAAATTATTTATTTTTATATAATTCTAATAAATTAAATCTTGGAAAATAACATTTGATTTTTTGAACAAAATATTTAATTTTTTTTGGTCACCCTTAAATATGACCACGCATTTCTGATATGTGCTATATAAAAAATATATAATTACCTAGTCTTCTTTAACTAGGTAATATAATAAATACTAAGTTTGGAAAACTGAGAGTTATAAATCTTATACTAATAATAATTATTCCATTCAAAAGTACCGTCATAGCACCTTGTAAGTACTGTAATATATCACAACCAACAAGTTAATTAGTTACAAAATGTAACGCTATTGTTCTCAGGCATACAATTGATTTAATTGACTAACTGATTTTCCGAATAAGGATGTTATAGCTTTCGGTTCCTACTACTTGTAAACAAATAGAAAGAAGTGAATAATCGATAAAATGCCAGCTAGTCAGGTGATTTCAACGATGGAGGCATTGCGTTGCGTTGTAAAGACAAAAACATTCAAGTGTGTTTATAGTAGGTATGTAAAATTGTTGTTACGCTTATGATAATATCGAAGATGGTGTAGGGACGCTTATTGTGATTAAATTATTTATCGGATATCAGCTGACTGATGATATAATTATTATCTATAGAAAGATAAAATTAGTATCGAATGCCATTGTCTTGTGCGTGCCCCACGTCTTTGATACGATTCCTAAAGTCTGGCAATGTTAGTGGATTGAAAATTGGCATAACTATATAAATGTCTTAAAATCTATCGTATGTCTGAGCGCTAAATAATACAGTATAATGTTACATAATTAAATGTTAATATAATGTTAATTAATACTGACGTTTCAGTGGAAGACAATGATCGTCAATAGGACGGATACATTTTTGAGTATTTATTAGTATTGAGTATTTAAGTACATTTTGCATTTTGATTGTTAAGTTGCATTACAAAATATTAAAACTAGATTCGTAGCTACTCAAAAGCAGTTTTTGAAGAAGTTTTGACTTAAGATCTAATACTCAACTCCTTTACTTGAAAATGGGATTATAAAAGGCAACACCATTCATTATTCGCAACAGGGTTGCCAGCATTTATAATCACAGTAATTTAGTCAAAGAGCTGCTCAGTACACAAACATTTAAACAATCACTTCAGTTCACTCAGTACAATCAAATTATTAGTAAAGAACTTACATCTATATTGTTGGACATAAATATTAAAATTAAAATAAATCGACATGTAAATCCACATGATAACAATAAATTGTTCCCTTAAATACTTTGTCTGAAATTAGTTTCTACAGGCATTTTATTCGAATAATAAATGATATAGGTCTTATAAATTATAATATTTTTTAATGCATATTTCTATTCGACGGAACGTAGCCAAAGATTAAACTCTCTCCGATGATAATATGACGGCTGCAAGTTGCAACACGATAGATTATTGGGGACAACTTACAATGTCGCACGTGCCTATAATACCTAATTGGTTGTCGTACTGCTGCTAAGCAGCAAAATAACAACTTTCACAAGTCAGATTTTGAGTTTAACAACGCCAATGAGATTACCAATTACAACTATAGTTAGTCTGTCTGTCACGAAGACCCGCTTGCATCACAAATCATAAATCATTTAGACCTTGAGTTTGTTTCGGCATTCTCCTTGGGATCAGTCAGCAATGAAATGCCAGCGCCATCTATTCTTTAAAATATTAACTATTAAAAAATATTAACAATTTTATTTACTCTCATAGGGTAAAATTCGGATTATATACTTCAAAACGAGCATAAATTGACACACTTTATAAACACAATACCGAATTTGAAAAAAAGAATCATATAATAAAAATGTTTCTCCAATTTGAGAGCAGTTAAAGTAGTGTATGAAACTGCACATAACTATGTAGGTATTTAAACACACACTCGTGTTTTAATACCCCTCATTATTCAGTTTCATAAACTACTATTAATACATCGTACCGTTTCTGTCAATTGTTTGAAGATAACGGAGACAGAATGATGATTCGCGCTAAATGCGATAAGTGTTTTGTTTTGGAAGCGGGCCTTAATATAAATAAAATAAGAATGTTAAGTACATTGAACGACCTCACAGAAGATCGCGGTTTGGTCTAGTTTATAACCGTGACGGTATCCCGCATCTCTCGCCCTTTGGTCTCAATGGGCAGCGCCAGGCACGCCCCCGCTGCTAACACGGCCACTAGAGAATATACGCTTGTTGCTATTACTATAGAGTTCTTTAACAGCACCTGGAATGTGATATGGACTGATTAATAACAATTTACCTAATTATCTAACATTGACAGCTTTTATTATTGATGGGAAAAGTTTTAAACAAAAGAAAGAAAAATTTGATCATTATGTGCTTAGCCTTTTACGAACTATGTTCTGATCGGCTTACAGTCTAACCGGATGCAGTTGCATACCAGTATTTCACATGGAGAGACTGCCTGTCTGACTTCCACAACCAAGTAAGTATCTGGGTAATATGATACCCTGGTTGTCTGACTTTCGGGCTTCTGAGGCACTGAGGAGTCTTGGTATGCGGAGATGGTCACCCATCCACGGACAAACCGCGGCAAGCGTAGCTTAACCTGATCGATCGGCCCATCCAGCTGCTATAACTTAGCCAGAACGCCCTATTTCTCTTATTGCTGTGTCCCACACGGTAGCCATTTTTTCTTCTTTGTTACGTACAGTTAATTTATTGTTATTTTACTTCCGATTTTGCATCCCAAGAGATCTATTTTTTTGCCATCAGCGGTAAGTATAATAATTGTGAAAAGACTGTAGTTATTGTTACATGGAAAGATTGTGCTGTTCGCCTTGTTCATTATCTGGTTTGTTCCATTTTCCAACGCCATAGTAAGGCTAAATAAAATATGGCCAAATTTTTATTAAAAACTAGACTGTTCATCATCTCAGCGTACAGCAGTCTATAGACAGAGGCCTCTCCAATTCCACGCTATTCAGCTTGATTCTCGGCAACTCTCATCTAGCTGCTACCAGCTACTCTACGAAGATCGTCGCTCCACCTAGCTTGAGGGCGTTCTAGATTACGTTTGCCGATTCGCGGTTTCCACTCAAGAATGTGTCTACTCCAACGGTCATCGGTTCTACGGTTATTGCCACTTTAGCTTGCTTATACACTTGCAGCTACAGCTTGCTTGCTAGCCAAGAATTTTGATATACTCTGAGCGTGATTGAAAAAATATATCCTTGGGGATAACCTTGGTAAACAAGAAGTAGAAATATCACCTGTGCTACATATGGTGTGATCATGGCACCTAGTCTCGCCACACCGCTGCACGCACCTACCGCAGTTGCTCTTAGAGCTGTTGGGTATACCTGGTAATCACAGCACATAATTAAATTCAGAAGTTAAAAATAATAGTTTAAAAAACTAAAAAACACGCTTTAAAAACCACACTAAAAAAGGAGAAAATAATTTAATTCAATTAAAAAGCGTGGGGTGCTTTTTGAGGTATTTTTATAATCAATTAATGTCAAGCACCCCACGCTTTTTAATTGAATTAAATTATTTTCTCCTTTTTTAGTTTGGTTTTTAAAGCGTGTTTTTTAGTTTTTTAAACTATTATTTATTTTCTATTTTTTACTTCTGCTAACTACAAAAACGTGATTTTTTTTCTCAATTTTATTTAAAATTATTGAATTGTCATCGGTCCTCGACAAGTTTACAAAGTTTCAATGAAATCTGACCGTTTAAAGTGGGTCAAAATCGCGCTCAAAGGAGTCGGTTACATACAAACAAACAAACATACAAGTGAAGCTAATATAAAGCGTGTAAAAAAGTAAGTCAGTTTTATGTCACATAACTGGCGAAGTGTAGGTGTTACTATAGATACACCTCTGGCTAACCCTTATTACAAGCGTATTATGTTAAGTTTAATTTTAATAATTTAACGAAAATCTGCAGATTATGATTTAGTTGAGACCATAAGCAGTGGTGGCTCAGTGGTAACGGCCGCGACTTTGTAGGTCGCAGGTTCGAACACAGACAGGCGTTTTACTTTGTGTAAAACTATGAAGGACCACATCGTGAGGTAGCCGGAATGTCTTAGAACCAAAAATTCGAAGACATGTGACATCTTCCAACCTGCGATGGGCCCGCGTAATGTGTGTGAGCATATTGTGTAGTTAAGTTTGTGATATTCCTGTGCGAGTCTAATAAATACTTTTTCTTTCTTTCTTTTATTACGGCCCACTCCCTCCGAGGTCTGTGTCTATGAGACCAAATTCAATTAAGGAAATAACAGTACAAGGTGAACCTAGTCCACATTTTTTGCATACGAACTTCGGGAGTGTTTTACTCCACTGTCTGACATGGCACATCCAAAGTAAAATATGATATCGATTTGTCTCATTATTTATATTGTCTGTACGGAAACAGAATACTAAAATAAAAACCCATTAAAAAGGTAGGAGCCAACAAAGATTCGTTTTTCTTGCTAATTTTACTTAACTTTGGGCGTGTTTCATTAATAAAAGAAGTGTAAAATCTCCAAAACCAAGTCGGTATCGACAAAGTTCAATTATCGAAAAGTTCAATAAACTTTATTGGTCATTGATTTATGCATTGGCTTTTTCATAAAACCCGATCTTCCAAAGGACTTTTCTTAATTTTGTTCGCGATTTTTTTGCTACAAATGATCCTGCATCTCACTCAATAACGTTGTGCGTGTAGACTAGCTTCTAATTGCTCATTACTTATACTATCTCTGTCGGACACGAAGCCTAGTGAGACAGCGTGATTTATAGCCAGGCCCACCAGAGAGTTCGAGCCCGCGACTAGATTCCCCTTAAGTCTATTTATGAGAGCTTTTTTACAAGCCCGTATTGTCTCATTGCTGGACAACAGCCCTACTCTCTTCCATCATTTGAGAGTCGTAGAAGAGAATATTTTTCCAAGTTAATTTGTAAATACCACACCCACACACAAACAACCACAGACCAGTCTAACTCCACATCTATACACACACGATCACTCCTCACTATTATCTTTTAAGCCCATTCAATAAATATGTATGTGATCATCAGTATTGTTACGCCAGTATGTCATTTTTGTAAAATGTCTCAATCCTTCTAAAGTACACTGTCCTTCAAGATACAGTATTCTCCTGGTTTGAAGGGGTCTTACTCATCTGTATTAACCATACCTATTTCTTACTAAAAATCTCTGATGTTACCTAGGCTAAGTCTTTTGTTAAATAAACGATTACTTACAAGGAACGCTTTAGAGGAAAATATAGAATTAAATTAAATAATACATTAAGGAATACCTCTGGTGTATAAACGTAGGCAGCTTGAAATAGACCAGCTATGATACCTCTTGCAAGGAACAGAACACAGGTCAGGAATGTACGGCTAAAAATATATAAAACATATTACAATAAAAAAATCACCTACTATTGAGAACAATGATTTCTTTTATAATACAATTAAACTTACTTTCCATTGTATATTAAAACGCAGACGCACATCGCAAATATAATGAACTGTGTAGCCATTGTCTTCTTGCGACCATACTTCTCAATGATGAATATTGTGGCGAATATACCTGCAGAGAAAATATAACATTTTATCAACAATTTTGATATTTATCACGAGAGGTGCGTGGCGCGGGAAAACAGTTCCTGCAGGCTTAGCACGAGCACCGATTTGTCGACGGAAGAATAGACATGACTATTAACTAAATGATGTACAGACGCCAGCACATCAAGCTACCCCAATCAGTCAAATTTCTATGATAGATTTTCAACTTTATTTCATAAGCATACGGTTCATGTTCAATTGGGAAAATTTTACAGTTGGGGTAGCTTGATGTGCTGTCGTCTGTACGATAGGAGAATATAGCTATGTTTTTCTATTAATTATCACAGTTATGAGTTCTAAACGAATCATGATTTTGTAGATAATCGTATATACTTTGTGGCCGTCGAGTAGAAAGTTTGTTGTCAGCGTGATTTTGACAGTTTGGGAAGAAATATTCTTCTGAAATAGTCTTCATTTACAAGGACCTAGACAAAGATCGGTATAAACGAAATACTAAATGGACTGATTGTAGAATGATATCTACGGTGCGATGTCAAAAATTGAGAAACGAAATGTCACTTTGTATTAAAAAAGCATTGTCTATTCTTCGCAGATATAGACAGCGTCATGCTAATGCCTGCTGGAAGGACTTGGGGAGGCCTTGTCCAGCAGTGGGACTGTATAGACTAAACATAACAAATAGAAGAAGAAAAGTATATATTAGGATTCGTACAGGAAGAATAATGCATCTCCAAGTTCGGTTTGGGAGGGGTATTGATTGCATTATATATTAGGAAGCCTATTGTCAGATTTTTTATGCATTTTACGCCCTTTATTTACATAGATGAGATAACTGGTGGAATGTTGGTATACTATAATCCCTACTTCTACACTATATTATTATAAACAGATAAATATTGTAAGTTTGGATGTAGGAGATAATCTTCAAAACTACTCATCCGATTTCGAATTTTATTTCACTATAGAAAGCTAAGCTATTGTCGAGTGCCATAGGATGTGTTACATGGCTCCTCTTCATAATCGGCGATGTTCGTTAATCGTGTGGTATTATAAACGAAATCGGCACGATCAAAATCAAAAGTCATTTATGCAAACTAGGCTGAGAGTCAGCACTTTTTGAACGTCAAAATTACATAAGACAGTCCCCCAAAACACCCGCCCTTCACCACTTCCTAGTGCTTTAGCTGGGAAGAAGTGGCGCAAAAAACTCCCCAGCAGCACAACTGTCTGTTAAGTTAGAAGAATTTGATTCTATACAGTAATAGGTAAGTAATTAACATTACTAAACACAAAACATAAAATATAATTATTTGCCATGTATCAGCTAGCAAACGTCAATATACCAACATAACATAGTAACTAAACTCAAGCAGAAATAAATAATAAAAACGAAATAAAAAAACTGCGTGGAGTCCCTCCGCGCGGAAGAAGTGAAACCGACTCACTCTCTTTCTCTCTCCTACTTTCTACTTTTGTGTATCTTTATTTCTCTCTCCGTCGGTAGCGTTAAACGTTTAACGCAACCTTGTTGGAAGTCGCATAAGAAGTTTCACTTCAAAACGTAAGCAGAACTCAAAAAACGCCTCCAGGCATAAAGGGATCGTCGTGAGATCATCCACATATTCGTCGTTGATCATCCGTTTGGGCAATGCAACAAATGACTAAATAAACTTAGGTACTAACTATTTCCAATTTTTTCAGAGAAATCATAAATAGCGTTTACAAACAAACAGACTTTAGTAAAACTTACTTGGGGTTTTTAAACGGTTTTATTTAACTCGCCGTTTGTTTTATGGGTCAAATTTAGTACTTGAATTTTTACCCCCTTCCTGTTGGCAGTTGATAGAAATTTCATGCGCCCCACGATTTTATTTAATTAATTTTATTTTTGTTTGTTTGGCTTTCTTGATACCCAGTAATTATATTATATTATTATCGCATTAAATCTAGCGTGACGCGATGAACACACGTATTCACGGCTTCGCTGTCCTCCGGTAAATGAAAGATCGGAAATCGTGTGGGCCCATGTACATACGTTACTAAACAAAATTCCCTTTGATGCGTGCCCGAAAAACTGACAACTCACAGATTGCCGAGATCATATGGCGAGCATAGACTATGATCGGCGAGTACTGACCTCCACACTATCGTGCACGCGGGTATTCGTCTATGATCGCTGATTGTAAAGGAGCGCGATTTTGCTAAAGCACGCGGACGAAGCCACGAGCAGAAGCTAGTACTTACTACAGGCGTAATATTGACCGCAGAGAGCTAACTAGACTAGGACAATTAATATCTCACCAGGGAACTCAGCGAGAGTAGTCCACAGAAGATCCATGTAGTCAGTAGTCTGCAGAGGCCTACAATCAGCGGCGCACGGCTCCTCCAGCCCACTGGGATCCGTCTCGAAAAGTTCCGTCGTCATCAACACCAGGCCGTAGTAACAGAAAGCGCATGACATCCTGGAAATATAATTTACCCGTTATTAAAAACCGTTTCGATTTTGTCGTGATTCATATTTATTAATCATTGGGTTATAACCAGAGATTGGATATTCGGATACATATTCACCTAAAGTTGAGATGTTGGCTAACATGGAATGCGCTTTTGAATCGAAAAAGTCTTAATTTAGGTAAGTAATTTGTTAATTTTTGTTTAACTAATACAAACCACCCCTCCTCTAGTACATACACATATTTGTATCGGGTTAAACATTAATTTTAAATTAATACACATCTGAATAGTTATGCAATTCAAGAATCCGGGGGTTTTTAATAAATATTACAAATAATTTATAAAGTCGCTTATATACTTTCATAGTTCAAAATTGTCTTTAGGTAAATATGCATCCGAATATCCGATCTCTGGTTATTACCGAGTGTCGTCACGACGGAAAATAATGAGATAAACAAGAGCTTTCAGAGTCAAATGAAAGCGTGCTTATTCTTAACAGCCGAGCATATAATCTGAAACTGAATTCTCTGAGCAGTAATTTGTTTTTCACATGTCACCCAATTATTGCAGGTCACAGCTTATGGCAGAAATAATTATGTTAGTAAAACAAATATACTAACCATATAAACCACAGCAATAAGCTGGTGTTTCTGAGATGTGGAATGAGGAGGTGTTTCAGTCTGCCTCGCTGGCCGATACCCACGGAGTCGTCGCACACCAGACGACCAAGAAGCATCGGCCTACCGTTGTCTTTTGCTATCTGAAATGTACACATTGCTATAGTAATTTACTTTTTATTTCATTCACAAGCCCCGCTGAGATTTCCCATGGGCAAAAAGACGAATTTCTATACAAACATTCAGTTTCTATTTAACCCCTTTAAAGGATGTAGTTTCCAAAATTCTTCCTTTGTTATATAAGGAATTCTTAAGCAAAATTTCATGCTTCTAGACCAGGAGTCATCACCAAATGGCGGACTGCCGACCTTTTTTGCGTTCTTTGTCAGAGAATGAATTTCAGATGTTTATTAAGTAGACATTTGCCCCACTACCTACTAGGTTTTTTAAAAGAAGAGTGTTCCACCTTTCGACACGGTCTTTCTTCTGTGTCTGGGGGAGAATCTTAGGTTTTCGTCACGTAGTCAATATCAATCAAGGGAAATCTCGTGCTTTTTTGAGCTATATTTAAATATAGCGCGCAGTGTATTAAGTTCCTGTTACAATATGTTTTTACATAAGTTTTTTCTTCATGGTAATATTTTTTTCATTTGTTGTTGTAGGTATGTACGCATTCTTGGCGTCACGAGGCAAGCGCTGTATTAATAAAGACAAATATGATTTAAAACCATTTTTATGAATTACTACGTGAAAACTAGAGGGGAGGGCGGGGGGTCTTGGTATATACTACGTGTAGTCACCGAGGAGGGGGGGGAGAGGAGGATAAATGGGTCACGTAGTATGGGTACGTTCCCCTTACACAGGGAAAAATATCACCATCTCTTTTTAAATCGGAACAGTGATGTGATTGAGTGCTTTTGAAATTTCGTAGAACGTGTTTAAGTGCATGCTCATGGCTTCTGTTTTCACCATATACTCCATAATTTATTTAGGCAAATTAATGATAGATTATAAGTTTTTATTGTATTTAGGGCATGTCTTGATGTGTAGTATTTTGATTGCATTCCGAAGAAAAGCGAATACATAATACAGTCATACCTGTTCTAATGTAGCCAAGGCTTTATCAGGTTCACCACTCGCAACATGGTATCTTGCGGATTCCGGAAGCCACTGAAATAAAAGTTTGATACTAAAATATGGTATAGAATGACTACGTATAGTATCCTTAACATAATCGGCCCTTAATGTTCCCACTGGTGGGACACAGGCCTCCTATCTTGGAGAGAGAGTGGGCTGTCATCCGCCACGAGGGCCCAGTGCGGGTTGGTAGATGTCACATGTCTTCGAATTGTTGGTGTTAGGACATGCCGGTTTCCTCACGATGTTTCACTTCACCGTTTTGTGAGCAGTGGTGATTAAATAATTTACACAAAGTAAAACGCTTGTTAGGGTTCCAACCTATGCTACCTACAACTCGTAAGTCGCGCTCGATTCCACTGGCCCACCACTGCTCTCATAGTTTACATAGTAGGTTTTATTCGAGAGTGAAGTTAATGGTAAAATAATTTTACTATAATAGGGTATTTTCCAATTCATTAATAACTATTTTAATTTGAAGATTGGGACGAAATATGTAACAGAAAAAAACAATAAAATTGATTTAAATCCATTTTCTCAATTAAAAACAATTTAAATCAAATGAATTTACCGTCAAAACGCTCCTTACAATTACTTTTTTATCACGTGACCACTCGTGGCGTCAACTTTGTGTAAACTAAAGCAGTTGTAAACAAGTGAATGTCGAGTTTATAATTAACAAGATTTTTAGTGGATAGAAAGTGGTATTACAGGTGTGCGGTGCCTCTGTGCACAAATACTTCTAAAACTGCGCCACACAAAGTATTTGTACCGGTGCCGTTTACACAAAGCTGACGTCACGAGTGGTCACGTGATACAAGAGTCACCGTAAGGAGCGTTTTGGTGGTAAATTCAAAACAACCAAAAATAAATTTGATTATAATCGTTTTTAATTGAAAAATGGATATAAATAAATTTATTTTTATTTTTCTGTTAAATATTTGGTCCCAATCTAATCTTCAAATTAAAATAGTTTTTAATAAATTGGAAACTATCCTATTGTGTTGTACGCAAGCATGGGTTATTAATTAATAAGCCGAAAAAGAGCTAAAGTGCGGCCAACAAACAGAAGGCCAATTCTCTTAACTAAAAACGTTCAAAATCTAGTCGCAGTCTCATCTCGGCGACAATCAAATGTCAAAAATGTATGGAAACTCGAGGTATTTTTGACAGATTGCGACAGAGATCAGACTGTGAACGTTCTTAAAATTACGAGAATGGCCCCTAAGGTATTCGTTAGCTATTTTGTAGTAAATCGTATGCTGTACTTACAGGGCATATCAGAGCGAATAGCAGTAGAGGTATAGTCGATAATGCTAGGAGCCAGTGAACGCCTAACGTTGGCATCACCACCAGCGCCAGAGCAACTTCCAAACAAGCGCCTAACGCCCAGAAACACTGGAAAATATATAAAAAAATAAAACAATATCATTACATACACATACAGATCATCATCCTTCTCCTGCCGTCATCCCAATTGTTCTTCTAGTGGGTAGATGGGTTTATGTTGCAATTTAGGTAATTGAATATTCAACTTGTTTAATGAAATCACTACCTCGTTGGCCCAGTGCTCGCAAGCTCTACTGCTGAGCAGGAGGCGCTGGGTTAGATTCCCAGGTCAGGCAAAGTGTCGCTGGAATCTGTGCCCGGTTGATGGGAATTGGCTCGCCCCTAATTACTTGGGACTTAAACATAACTCGCGAAATGTGGGTGTTCTATAAATACAACAGCGCCCAATCCTTCAGGGAAACAAGGGGTGATGTTATGTTTAATGAAATTATTTCAAATACTTACATCAAGAAGCACAACACATTTTGCCCTCTGTTTTGTCGGCAAAAACTCTGCGTACAATGTGACACTGAAATTAAATAAGGAAAATGATGTTGTTTTAGTTTGATGATTTAATAAAGAAAGAGAAGAAAAACTTTTTGCAAAAAAAAAACAACCGACTTGGAAAAAAACACTACAAAGTAAAAAATAACTTTCATTTCGGAAGTCGGTGACTGGTAACATGAAAATTAAATAAAATACATATTCAAAGTCACTGACTTCCGAAATTAAAGTTATTTTTTACTTTGTAGTGTTTTTTTTTAGTTAAAAAAGTTTTTATTTTTCACTTTTTAGTCATAGTACCTATCCCACACCAATTCGAAATGTCATCATCCTTGGGGTAAAAACAATGCATATTTATGCGATAGCAGCAATCGCGGTTGATTTGTTGTAATTTTTTGAAGAGTTCCGTTGTCTGTCTCCTAAACCCACCTCAAATCTATATGAAATTTAAATGGGACCACACGGGAAGTACGAGCTTTCAAATAAAAAAGAATCAACAAAATCGGTTCACCCAGTCGAAAGTTATGAGCCAACAAATATTTAAAAAAATAGTCGAATTGAGAATCTCCTCCTTTTTTTGAAGTCGGTTAAAAAGAGAGCAGTGGTGGCCCAGTGGCAACGGCCGCGAAGAAAAGAGTTGTAAGTCATGGGTTCGAACCCAGATAGGCGCTCTTTACTTTGTGTAAATTATTTCATCAGCACTGCTCTCAAAACGGTAAAGGAAAACATCGTGAGGAAACCGGCATGTACTAAAACCGAAAATTGTAAGACATGTGACATCTACCAACCCAAACTGGGCTCGCCAGTCAGCGGTGGGTACATTATAGGGTGATATGCTTCATAAAGAAATATCTTAATATTTTGTTAAACAATTTGATGCACATGATATAACTATTGACAACAGTTGGACATGAGTGTCAGATTCGTCTTGGGTTGATACAGCTTGTTATATTATGAGAGTCTACCTGCAGTGCTATTCTGTAAAAATCTCACAGTGAAAACTCAGGTGAAGTGGGCTTGAAGTAAGCTGACAATACTGTCAATTTCTGCATCAGTCTGTAATGCAAGCTCACTTTAAGCTCACTTCACCTATGCTTTCATGTGAGATTTTTACAGAATAGCCAAGCTGATGCTTGGTCAATCCCTAGCATCAGTGGGATGACACTGACAACTCACTCCAAGCGCACTTCACGCGGTGAGATGGTTACAGAATCGACTTGCTGGTCTGATGCGTCGTACTCATCGTGCGTCTTACTCCAAAGTCACAACCTTTGTGCGTGTATTACCAAATGTATGTATGTAAACTAAGCAAAAGGAGTATGTTAGCATCTTAGCAGGTGACATTCTGTAGTGTCTGCTTACCTCCATGAGAAGAAGTGTGAGTTAATGTATATCTTTAGACTTTAATAAAAATAACTTACGATTGTGGTACGCATCCTATAGCAAATCCGACAAGACCTCTTAAGAATAATAACCAGAGGAAGTTTGGTGCTATTGAACTAAGCAGACCGTAGTAGAACAGTAATACTCCACACATACTAAGAGCCTGAAAACAAATTAAAAAGGAATGTAAGAAATCCGGTACATATCTCATTGCTACATTGTTTGTATAAATACTTACTTACTACCATAAAAATGAATGTAACTATTTTAATGCTACTACCTATTTTAATTATTTTTTTTTTCTTAACAAAAAGCGCCTTCATCCTCTCTCCTATAAAAAATAACTTTGCTGTGCCCGACAGGGTCCATAATTGATTCGATGTTTTAACATACCAACTGTTATATGTACACATTATGGAATGCAATAAAGTATTGAGTATATCCAAGTATCTTGCTACTCACTAAGTGTAAAACTGTTCTATTTATATAGAAGTAAAAGAAAAAAAACTAGTAAGCAGTTAAAATATTATCTGGTACAGACGCCAGATTTTCAACTTTATAACATAAGCGTAAGGTTCATGTCCAATTGGGAAAATTTTACAGTTTGAGGTAGCTTGATGTGCTGGCATCTGTACATGCATTCATTCATAAAATCAGGTAAGTTTTGTAATGAGGCTTTATTGAAAATATTATAATTGTGTGCCAATGAAGTGTTTGGAATAGGTTATTTACATACTTAATATAAAAGTAATATTTTCCTTTCACACTTGTTCCTTATCTTCTAATGCTAATAATAATCTTTGTAAGTAACAATATTAACTAAAAGAATATTAAGTTAGTTTTCTATTTAGTTCATACAAAAACATTTATTGGGATGTCATACAAGGATGTATAAACAAGAAGCATTGCAATTTCTTTTTCTTAACACTTAGGGGCCATTCAAGTATTACGTAAGCAGTTTTTTAGCAATTATTGACCCCCCTCCCCCTCGTCAGCAAAAGTAAGCAAAGCTCTTACTCCCCTCTCCCATGCTCACATAAACATTGGTAGCAGACACCTAACGTGTCTGCTCACTTTCTTGTGATTTTGGTATATTGTCATCGTTTTCTTCAAGCCATTCATAGACAAGTAGGGTTGCCATATGTGTTCAAACCAAAATCGACTAAATTTTGTAGAAAATCCAAAAGTTAATAAATAAATTCTGCTGACTTAATCACCATCCAGACCCCCTATCCCCCATGTCATCAAAAATAAGCAAAGCAAAGACCCCCCCGCCCCCCTTTAGTGCTTACTTAATACTTGAATGGCCCCTTATAATATGTTTTTTGAAAAATATACTCACTGTTTTTCTACCATAACGGTCACTGATGTTACCCCAGAATGTAGAACTCAACATCATACCCATGAAAACTATTGTGGTAGTCAATGCTTGTTGGTATCTGTAATTAAAAGAGTTGGTCAAGTAAGATTTGTCTGGTGAGTTTTGAGGTCTTGATTTCTCTTTGTTCAATTCTGTTTTCACAGTGAATTGTTGTACTGTTTAGGCCTGTTAGTGAACAACCAACCTTTTGTACACCCAGTACCTACCTTAGTAGCCCATTCATGAGAATAAATAGAACACCTACAGTATTTTGCTCTCACAAAGCATTGCATGCTTTACTTCTGGTAATCTTGTATTCAAACATGCTGTGAGTTAAGGTGTGTGCGATGACGAGTAGCGGCTGAACGTGAGTGAAATGTGGGTGTACTACGAAACAAGGCATGATGATGTTATGTTCACTTTGGAGTTTAGCTGACTAACAATACTTACTTGCTGATATTCCATTCACAATGCAATGCCGGAGACAAAATGCTTAAAATAGTCATCTCCATAGAATCTGCCATCCAGCACAGCCCAGTGAAAAGTGACAGTTTGACTTGAAACCATCCGAACCCAAGAGCATTCACCGCTTGAGTGACAGTGAAAGTATCTGAAATGTTCACATTTTTACGAACTGATTCAATCTCGGACTTAATTACTGCTATACATCATGAGATCTGTGATCTGATTAAACGTTTTTTTCATGACACATGATTGATGGCCAAACCGATTTCTAAACAGTAAACATGAATGCATGGGTATGATTGTTACAAATCGTCCTCAGAGCAGTATTTTACAGTCAATCTAAACGTCATATGAATACCGATATTTAAGAGGCTATAAAAATCTCTAAAGGAAGTGTTCGCATAAGAAAATGAAAGTTAACGTACCGTCAGGGACTACCGACACCGATGCCATTTCTATTTCTTGGGGTGGAGGCATCGGCGGCCCTGGAGACCGGGACCTGATATGGCTGTCATCCAAGTCCTGGTAACCTTTAGGTCGACCCATCTCGGCAGCCTCTAAAAACAAGAATTCACTTCTGACGTGGATATGAACTGGCGAACGCCGTGTAACGGGAATATTAGCGGTTTTTACATTCAAACACTTAACTGTTAAGATTCTGCCATACAAAAATACTCCAGACTAACTGGAAAGTTGCAACCAATGCAAAAAATAATTACTTTCACATAAATTCAGTCTCTAAAAAATACAAAGTAAACAAAACTAGCAGTCGATTCGATTTGTTTTGAATTCATGAAGACATGAAGTTTTTATACAATGACATTGACATTGAATGACGTCAGTGTATTGACATTTATTTTTAGTGTTACGATTAGCGATATTTACAGTAATTTCCAGTTTTGAAACTTAGGTGTTTTGCGCAGTCATAACGAAATTGCGTAACGAGCTACGTTCTAAAATTGTGAATTGTGCTTTTTTAAGTTATTTTTGGAAGATTTAATGTCATTTGGGCGTATTTTTCTGGTGTTGTATGCATTATTTATTATAAACTAGCTTATGTCAGCGGCTTCGCCCGCGCGGAACTTTCATCCCCTATTTAACTCCCTTAGGGGTTGAATTTCGAAAAATTCTTCCTTATTGCTTGTCTACATTATAAAGGGAACCTCTGTGCAAAATTTCAGCTTTCTAGGTCCAAGGGTTTGGGCTGGGCGTTGATGAGTCAGTCAGTCAGGACTTTTCATTTTATTTATTTAAATATAGATATTGCTAGGTAATACAAAATTATATTTAATATCCTGTAATGGCTAGATGAACATTATTCTAGTTAATTTAGTAAACTGGAGGAGGGATGAGGAACATTTGTTGAGGATGGCTATGAGTAAATTAACGAAGATCAAAGAAATCACTTGTTTGGTTTTCGTTTACTATTATAGTGATGCTACGCGGGCGTTGCCGGTGCGTTGCGTCTTCGCACCGTTATGATTTTAACACACCGAGTGCCACACGGACAATGCGATGTCGCAACGTAGCACCGCTGACTACGACGTATCAGCGTCTCGGTGTTGGGTGTTGGTGTGTTTTCTTTATTACAAACAACACGTCACTGCGCTATGGTTCCACTCCGATGCTCGGTATGACATCGCAACATCCTTCCCCGCTTCGTTTCTCTGGTCTTGTTGTGTAGCTGAACGTGCGTTACGTCGTTGCAAGTCGTCGCAACGCAGTCTCTGTAATTTATAAGTAGGTTGACGCAGCGGCACCGCTCGAGCCTCGCAATGCACCGGCAACGAAACCTGTGGCTTCGCTCTTACAAGGATTTTATAAAAGATGTTATGATTAGAAAGGGAATAATATAGTACCTACCTACAGTAGTGACGTGTAGAAAAACAAGAAATTTTGCACTAACTCCAAATAGATTGAGATTAGGAAAGGAGGACGATGATGATAATAATTAGTTATCTTTATTATTTGAATCTTACTTTGAAAGATAGGTATGACTTTTCTTCAGGCAAATACCTACATAATGTATGCTACATGTAGGTAGGTACCGAACCCTGCGGCAAAAAACTTTTCTGTGCTATTTCTACTCAGTTCCGTCTGTTTGTAAGAAGTATGTTAAAGGTAATATTGTTATTAGTCTACGCAAAGTTCTACATCATTCAGCCGAAAAACGTCCACTGCTGGACATAGGCCACCCCAAGGCACCGCCACTTCGACCAGTTCTGTGCTTCTCGTATCCAGGCGATTCCTGCGGCCTTCACCAGGTCATCGGTCTACCGTATGGGAGGCCTTCAAACACTACGTCTTCCAAGACGCTGTCGCCACTCCAGAACCTTTCGGCCCCATCAGCCATCTGTTCTGCGAGCAATTTGCCCTGCCCACTGTCTTAGTTCTCCTACGGACCTCTTCATTTCTGATTCGATGGCGTAGGGAAACTCCAAGCAAAGCTCTCTCCTTTACCCTTTGCGTGACTTTCAGCCTTCCCATGAGGCCCACTAAAAGCCATTGTTTCCCCCTATTTACGCAGCGTTATCTTTGCTTAAATGTTCTCATAGGTTCACTACGAAACTCTGCATACGTATTTGTTACAAAGAATGCTAAAGTAATATTACGTTTTATTTACGCTTAGGGAATTAAAGTAACCGTAATACCTAAATATAGGAGTGTCATTTATAAAGGCACATGAGATTGCTCAGACTCAAAGCATTTATTTCAATTATACCATATACCTACAGGCATTTTTGATTTGTCATGGAGTGGGTCAGTTATAAAGATGAAGCTAGTTGCTCATTCCAAAGTGTATGTATCTATGGAGTCATAAGTACCTATGGAGAAGAATGGGTAAGAAACTCTAGGTACGGACACTTTTTAAATTGTATTGATACAAAATATTAGTTACATCATTAATGTTTATTGAAATGTACGATAATATGTTAGAACTCAAACTCAAACTCGAAGCATTTATTTCAAGTAAACCAATTACAGGCACTTTAGAATTGTCAAGGTTGGTGAATTAGAAAGATAAAGCTAGTTGCCCATTACAACGTTGTAATAAAGACGTGCGCGCTTAAAAATTCCAGAGTAAATATTACTTACTTATACATATATAATCATTTTTAAGGCTAGGTTGTTCGCCTTTGAAACGCTACCTCCGCCTCCCCCAAATGCAGCGCGACTTATTTATTTAAGATGAACTGCCAAACATTTCGCGGAAAATCCATGCCACAGTACGAGTATAACATATTACAGGTGATCAAATGAATTAGTTTTACTTAGGTTCGATTTTTTTCCCTTTCTTTTAGGTACATTTTATGCAGTAGAACTAAAATTGTTACTTCAAATTTGCCCTGTGCACGGTATTAACTGTCCTGTAAGGTACCTATTGGGCGTTTTCATATTATCAGATATTGACACCAACCCGATACCGATATCTGCGGCAGCTATACCCCTACCGATTCGATACCGATATAATTATTATTGGCCCGATGACATTGTTGAATATCGATGACCATCGCGACTCACCAAACGACCACAGTATAGTAACTTGTATCGACGTCTCGAAGTCGGCAGTGCGAATAAGTGTGTTCAAGTGAAAGAATGGCCAGTTCTCGCACCCCGCACTGCGTCTTCGTCGGTAGAGATCGTGCTGATATCGGTTTCAGTCACTGTCTGTGACGACATTGGTGACGATAACAACTCTTTGTAAAAGCGTTTAATAGGTACATCGGCGGTGTCAGAATCGGCTAAAGTGCTGTGTTGTAATTGAATGTAATTGTTAATGTGATGTAAATCAACTAATTTTATTAATGAAACTAAGGCAAAAATGTATTTTCATTCAAAACTAGCTTTTGCCTGAGGCTGCTGGTAGTTCCAGAGATAGAGCGTTTAAACATAAAGAAAAAAAACAAACTCTTCCGTTTTATTATTACTTTATTATGCTTAAAGATTGCTACGGGTTTCGACCTCAGGACGAGCTACTTCGCACACGGACAACTAAACGTCAATTGCTCCCGCATCACCAGTCCTGTTCTCTTTGTATATTTAGGCTGTTGAGAGCAAAACTACAAAGTAACGATGAGTACAGGGAAGATTTATGTAATGTGACTATCGTACAATATACTTTATACGACTTCTACGAGAATGAAGTCGCGAGCAAAAGCTAGTTACAGAAACACATGGTTTTGCGATTGTAAGGTGAACTTGTTATATCAAAAGACACAAAAAAAATTTTTTTGATAGAAAATACCAATGCTGTAATTTCGTTAATTGTAAAAGGAACCCGTTGTAACCATGCAATTTGTTCTTTGAGAAAATAAATGTCTAAGCGTTAGTTGTCAGTGAATTTAAGAATTTTATCAAGTAGACAAGCCGTGTTCCCGACGGTATTTACGTTACATACGTATTGTACGACAAAAATAGTAAATTTCTATACAAATCATTCACTATTTAACTCTTTTAGTGGCAGGATTTTCAAAGATCCTGAATTTCAGATTATTGTTAAGTAGAATAGGCTAAAAATGACCATACTATTTTGTTTGATTTGTGATGTTTCCCACCGCTCATAAAGAACCGTAAATATTGTGAGCTACATATGAAGGTACAATTGTGGTGACAACAAGTCTAGTGACGACTGCTACAGCTATAATTTATCGAGTCTCTTATTTTAGGACATCAAAATTATTTAGTATACATTTGTTATCCGTTCCCGGTCTTGTCGGATTACCGACCAATCGGACTATTTACCAAAACAAAAGTGGCATAGATGCAAGTATAAGGCATAGATACGATACGATACGTTTTTGTAAAACTCGATTGGGAACATGAGCACCGAGTTTATACTGTTAGCGCATAACCAGACTGCATTCACAAGCCGCCATTTTTCAAGCACTTTATGATATTTTATCTTACAGTGACAGTGACTTTTGGTATTCAAAATTGAAAGTTATTTACTCAGAGCCAATATAATAGAATCACGGAATCGAAAAAAATAAATGTGATATTAGCGAAAACAGTTCGTTGGAGAGAAAATATCATGGTCGTTATGAATGATTCTGAATGAAAAAATCTTAGAAAAAATTGTTTTGTACAAAATTCTTCATACGACGATAAAAATTATATAAGACTCGTATTTGACTAATATTTTATCGATAATATTTTCTAATGGGTCTAACCTAATCGTATTCTCTGTCTACGGGTCTAACCGTAGGGTCTAACACTATTTTAAGATGACCATTAAACGTCATCATTTTGCCTAGAAATAATCACATTTTCGAAAACAATTTTATGAATTAAAACTATATAATTTTTTTTGAGCTATCGCAATTTCATAATTTAATTTTGTTAGATTTTTTTGAACAGGTGCAGGGTGAGCGAGTTTTTGAAAATTTTGACACATGCCCAACCTCGATGACGTCCCGCAGGACTCTGACCAAAGAGTATAACAATAATATGACTCCGTTAGGAGTTTAAGTGTTCTGTGGACTTTGAGCACAGCATTTACTGGTATATTAATATTATTTATTTATTTATTCTGAGTGCGACCCGTTTTAGCCCGATTTTCAATTTTTTACTTTATAAAAAAAAAACTAAGTATTAAACTAAAAAATTAAACTGTTAAATTCCCTCCTAAATACGATTCCCTCATCGTACATGCAATTTCCACATTATTTTGTGCTGTTATTAGGAAATAGACGGAAAATGGTTTTGAAATCGACCCTGTTTCGGTGTTTTGAACCGTTAATTTGCCTCAATCAAGGATGCATCTATGACATATATTTTTTTCAGGGCTTAGGCCCTGAAAAAAATATATGTCTAATTAGTGTACTCGTATTTAGATACGAGTACACTAATTTGAGCATTTAATGTATATTTTGAAACAGGCAAATTCGGATGAGCCCCATTAAGGGAACTAAATGATCCAACAGACCCGACACTACCAGCGAGAAATTTGAGTGAGCATGGCATATCCTCAGCCGCCAGGACACATTCAAGTCAAACAACTATTACCGTTTAGTATGTTTTCGGCATTGGAATAGTTCCAACACCTTTTTTCAAAAATATTCTACACTACCAGCGAGAAATTTGAGTGAGCATGGCATATCCTCAGCCGCCAGGACACATTCAAGTCAAACAACTATTACCGTTTAGTATGTTTTCGGCATTGGAATAGTTCCAACACCTTTTTTCAAAAATATTCTATGTATATTTTTGACTATCTAAGAGAAGACCGGCAGCGACTGATCAAGAGTTCTGACCGCCCTAGGCTAATTATGAGGACGCGCCCCCGCCAGGTGTGTTACGGACGCCCTAAAAAGTAGTAAGTGAGTAGCCTTATCGTCCACAAGCGCCCAATACCTCCTATCTGACTCCGGGTGGATTTTACATAGTAGAGGAGGTGAAGGTCGTTCTTACTTGGGATCCTCTACTATGTAAAATCCACCCGGAGTCAGATAGGAGGTATTGGGCGCTTGTGGACGATAAGGCTTTGCTTGCATCTGCTCGCGCACTCCATCGAGTTTTCGATAGATTTTCTAGTACCGTCGATTTTTCATCCAATTTGGATAACAAAATTTGCCATCTGCTTGTAGATCCAGAAAAAATTGTATAGTTGTGGTTCCAGTGTAAAAAAAGCAGCTGACTCGTCACTACTTTCCGCGGCAGCCGATCCCACGAGTTGTAGAGAATGAGCTACACAAGGAACAAAAGTACCCAATGGATTTACAGCTTTAATTCTTGACTGAAGACCTTTGTATTGACCAGACATATTGTTAGCATTATCATAACTTTGGCCACGACAGTCTGTAATATCAAGTTCCAAAGTTTTATCAACTGTCGTAAGAACAGCCTTCTCCATGTCTTCACCTTTATGACCGCAATTGGGTAAAAATGTGACAAAACGTTCGACAGGTTCGCCGCCAGGCAAAATATAACACACACACATATCTGGAGTAGAATCAATGCTAATCGAATAATATTTTGCTTTTTTTATTTCTTCTATGACAAGTACGATGGAGTACCTCTGCCTTTTTGTCCAAATCTCACCAAATGTTCAGCCATGAAAGGATCAAATTTAGATATAAGCTCAATACAGCCAAGAAAGCTCGACCACCGACCGATTCGAGTAACAAGTCAGTTAAAATTTCAAAATTTATCGTTAAAATCAGGGACTCTCAAGCGCATTTAGTTTTAGTGTTTTGTCCCGGTCTAGTAGAAATATGTAGGGTAGATGCAATGAATGATGCTAGATTAGTACATGCGAAGACAAGATTTCAGCGCGCCCCCCCGATCCTCGCGCCCTAGGCTGCAGCCTAATTAGCCTAAGGGTTAATCAGGCCCTGAAGACCGGATAACAAACTCCATGGACACTCTTGAATGACTTACACACACACAACATTGACTTGAACATTTCTTGTTACAAAATATTGATTACAACATTGAAGTTGAAATCATCATTAGTTGGTTATTCAAGTTGAAAATCGTCGTTACACGTCATATCACGGGAAAAGAGTCCAAGTAAATAAAGAAATAAAAAAAAACCGTGAAAAAAACACGCAAGGGAAAGAATTGAGGGCTGATTAATTTATTCATCAGAAGCAAATTAGATTATTGAGTGCCTCGAAACATCGTAACGGCTGGATGAATTTTGATACACATGAGGTGTCTATTGACTCATTTTGGTCGCGCGGATTAGTTTTTATGAAATCAAAATCATGTACCTAATCTGAGATTATCATAGTGAAGCTGCCACGTTGCTACTAGTAAACTACATCAAACTCCTTGAAAAGTGAGCTAGCTTAGAACTTTCTAGTTGCAGACTGGTTTTTGTATTGTTTTTACAAGTTGTCCTATTGTATGTAATATTGACTGTCAACTTTGTCCCCACACGGATTTAAAGATACTCAGATAAATTTGGAACTGTCTTGTTAACGGTATAAGGGACAATATTAGACGCTTTATATTAGGTCTTTACCTATGAAATTGCCGTTTTGCAGTACTGGCCATTTCAAATCAAAATCATTTTTGTTTGGGTAAGAATTCTAATTTCAAATTAATTTTATTTTAAAAACATGGATTTTTTTTTCCAAAAGTAGTCATTTGTTTATTGATTAGTGTTACATTTTCATCGCATTTCAATCTTTTTCGTCATCATGGATACGTTAAAAATTCGAGTAATTATGGAATATGAGTACCGTCGTGGCAGCAACGCGGCACAAGCGGCACGCAACATCAACGACGTTTACGGAGCTAACACTACAAACCAACGCACCACCTGTTATTGGTTTGCTCGCTTCCGTTCTGGAAATTTCGACCTGAAAAATGAACCTCGCGGTCGTCCGAAGACTTTGGTCGACAATGACGAATTAAAGGCGATTGTGGAAGCTGATGATACACAATCTACGGCTGAATTAGCAGCAGCTTTCGACGTTAGCGTCAAAACAATATTGGTCCATTTGCGTCAAATTGGCAAGGTAAAAAAGCTTGACAAATGGGTGCCCCACGAACTCAATGATCGTCAGCGCGAAGTACGCGTCGAGACGTGCCTTGCACTGCTCAACAGACACACAAATGAAGGAATTTTGAACCGCATTGTTACCTGCGATGAAAAATGGATTCTGTTTGATAACCGCAAGCGCTCAGCAAGTTGGTTGGATCCTGGTTCAGCACCTAAACAATGCCCTAAACGAAAACTTACCCCTAGAAAAGTGATGGTCACTGTTTGGTGGTCTAGCGCCGGTGTGATTTATCACAGCTTCTTACCAAACGGGGTGAGCATTACTGCAGATGTGTACTGTGAAGAACTGAACACAATGATGGAGAAGCTGGCACATCTCCAACCAGCATTGGTCAATCGCTCGTCTCCGCTGCTCCTGCACGACAACGCGCGACCTCATACTGCACAGCAGACGGTCTCCAAGTTGCAAGAACTGGGGTTGGAAGCTCTCCGTCATCCGCCCTACTCACCAGACCTTGCGCCTACAGACTACTACTTTTTCCAGAATTTGGATAACTTCTTGGCGGGAAAAAAATTCAATACCCGAGAGGCAGTACAAAATGCCTTTGAAGAATTTGTTGCCTCCCGTCCAGCTGATTTCTTTAAGAAGGGCATCAATAAACTGCCACTGCGATGGCAAAGATGCATTGATTGCATGGGTGATTACTTCGATTAATACAAATAAAAAATACATGAAAAAAATTCGTTTAAATTTTTTCATACAAAACGGCAATTTCATAGGTAAAGACCTATTATTAGCTTCACTTGTATGTTTGTAACTGACTCCTTTTTTTTTTTTTTGGTTGGGAAATCATCAAATAACTTCTCCCGCTCTGAGTGGAGCGGGAGTGTCAGACTTTTACTGACTAAAATCCACCCATGTTCCATCAGTTGCCTGTGTACCAGGGGCTTATCGAGGACCGATGACAATTCAATAATTAAAAAAAAATATAGAATAAAAGAAAAAAAAATCACGCTTTTGTAGTTACCAGAACTAAAAAATAGAAAATAAATAATAGTTTAAAAATCTGAAAAACACGCTTTAAAAACCAAACTAAAAAAGTAGAAAATAATTTAATTCAATTAAAAAGCGTGGGGTGCTTGACATTAATTGATTATAAAAATACCTCAAACACCACCCCACGCTTTTTAATTGAATTAAATTATTTTCTAATTTTTTAGTTTGGATTTTAAAGTGTCTTTTTTTGTTTTTTAAACTATTATTTTTTAATGATAAACTACTCTCTCTTGCCGTAAAGAGTATTCATTAAAATAATTTAGTTTTTACCGTAGTCTACGTCTACGGTATTGCTACAAGTGCTACGACAGCTACGACGTAGCAGACTTCATGTGACGGCTACGGAGTGTGGTACGCTTTTACAAAAGCGTAGCAGACGGAATAAGCACTTGAACAGCAACACATTCAGTATTGTTCTAATGAGAAGTGTGACTGTAAAAGTTCTGAACAATCTCTAAATAACCTTTTTACTTAGTTTCAAAAAGCAGGTTTAATTCAGGGCGCGGTAAATAGTAATCTGAATCACTGGTTAGCCGTACCATGTACATGTAGTGTATTATTGCCTGAAATAATATCTACTAATTACCTATACAACCTTCACTTGCAAATAGGGTTAGGGTAATCCTTTGTTAAATTACACGCGCGCATTTTGCCTTTTCCTGTTTAATTTTGTCGGTAATTGTAAAAGCTATGAAGGATTGTTGGTTTAAATTACAACAACGATTCTATCCTTGAGCATCTCGTGGGTCTTTCATAAAATATTCAGAGATGGTCGAAACGAAAATTAGGTACCGAGTACAATGAAAGATTAGCAACGATATCTGTTTTTTTTAATTATGTAGCTTTTTGAGGCTCACCAGAATATTTTTTTGTAAGCACTTCTTCACTTCATTGTCTTGAGTAAGCGTAGTGATCAATGCTCGTGCCTTCTTAGTATGAGAAGTGGCCTTTTTCCTGCAGTGATACATTATAGAGGCTGGTATTATCATCAAGCACTACATGAGAATATTTTTTTTCTAACAGCGTAGTTATAATGAGACGCGCACGCCCTCGTTTTTTACCTTGTGCCTTTGTGTGAAAATTGTATCAATGAAAAAGTTCATTTTCCCATTTCTAATTTCTTTAAAAAACCTTCCAACTCTTGCCTGGAACAAGACAGAGAAGCCCTTGGTCTGACTCACGTTCGTTGATTATTCAATTTAGCCGAGAAATTCGGCAGTATGAAAATAAAGGACGCTTGTGGGCGTACTGGGAAAAGGTCAAAGGTAAATCGCGTAGGTTTGCTGTATTAGCCTATTTTATCCCATTTTCTGTATTTATCTTAGGAGAAAAATTGTATGATTTTATTAAAAAACTGGGCTTATTTTATTTGGCGTTTTGTTACGCTGTTACTATTTGAACCTCTCATAATTCCCTAAAAGGTTCTTACTTAATTTTAACATACAGGTACTCGAATCGATATTTGTACATGTTGAAAGTACTCATCGTTACTAGAACTGTCTATGAACTTGTGTTGGTTGGGGTTGCTTTACTGGTGTATCAGATTTCACCTTTGTTAGTACAACAGGGTTGCGGACTCTCCTAACTTCAACGTATTAAGTATCCAGTTTTTCTGAAGAATTACTTACCTACCATGTATCTTACCTGAGTTTCGAGAGGTTTCGAGGCTTATTTTGTAGTTAAAAGCAACATTTTATGAGAGTATTTAGGTCAGAGCCAAGCGGCCTTTCAACAAAAGATAGATGTGTACCTGAACTTTATAAATCTGACCACACCCATTTATAGTTCGGACATGAGAATATTTCGAAATTGGTCCTTTAATTGGACTTCAACGACAAACAGGCAGATTCTGAATGCAGAAATGCATAAAATTTTCCTTGAAAAGGTTAGTGGAATGGTGCAACATCCTAGTTTGTATGCTTATAAGTTACCACCTGATTGTCTGTTTATAGGGTCTTTGGTGGTGGTCTCGATTTCATAAATAGCGTCTAAAAACCATGGCATAGCATCCTTCTCCTCGTTACGAAAAACATACCTACTGCAAGTAGTCATTTATCAACCATATTGGCTTCACCACTCTCCCAAAAGCTCCTCATCCACGTGAATCTAATTTCTCTTAGAGCGGCTGTCTTAGTATAATTATTTTTTTCAATGACAGTATACTTCGTTTTAGGCTCGAGCAGTCGAGTACCATTCGTAGGTATATTGTCTATCCTATGTTAATTAGTCTCCGAAACAAGCACTCTCTTGAGGTGCTAATTGGTTAAAGTGGTGGAGTGTAAACTACATAGACGTCAATTTGATGATTTGAAAAGGGACTGGTAGAACAGTCCTTCAAGTGATAACTTCATCATTAAGAAACGTCTTTAGCCATTTCCTCTTGTGACATTACTTCTTTTGTAGATTAGGGGCCATCTATAAATTACGTCACACGTTAAGGAGTGGGAGGGGGTCAAAAGCTTTGTGACGTCACATGTTAAAATCTAAAATAGTAAAACTCGAAATTTATCCTAAACCAAAAACTTAAAATATGACTTATTCGATCTATATTTATAACGCTTCTTCTATCTATCTATATAAATAAAAAGCCAAAACTCTTGGACCTAGAAAGCTAAAATTTTGCACAGAGGTTCCTTTTATAATGTAGACAAGGAATAAGGACGGACTTTGCGAAATTATACCCCCAAGGGAGTTAGGGGATGAAAGTTCCACGCAGGTGAAGCCGCTGGCAAAAGCTAGTCTAAAATATTTAACTTTATGCCATTTTTATTGAAGATTATTTTTTAATTTAAAATTTTAAAAAAATGGAAATACTGCTGTTTTTGTTAGATCTTTATATTTAGAAGTAATTTAATTAATTAATTACTTCTAAATATAAAAATGAAAAATATGTGACGTCACACAAGGGGGGGAGGGGGTTTCACAAGTGTGACCACCTGTGACAAGAACCATAAAATTTGTGTGACGTAATTTATGGATGGCGCCTTATGGTTTTGTCTTACGAATATTATTGTATGAGAAGAGTATTAGGGTGAGCTTTTATTAAGCAGGAATACAAAGGAAGTAGAGAGGTAAGTATCAGTAAAATAAAATGCAGTAAAAATGCTCGTACAATTTACGTAATGACTTTAATATTTTTTTCTCGTTTATATTGATACAATTTCATAGCTCGCTAAAGTCCGGATTTGTATCCATAGGTTCTTCTCAGTTACAAGTAGGCCATGATTAAAAAAATACCTATCTATTAAAATACAGTAATGCCTATACAAAATACAAATACACAGATAGCAATTTATGTATCTACTGATGGATAATAATATTCTGAGCAATACTTTGCAAAACGGCATTTAAACACCTGCTTGGACAAGTTACTATACAAAATTAATGTTATCTACATATATTAACTTTTAGGCTTTAACTATTTTAGGACTTTGCAACCTGTAAAAGATAAAGCTGAGATTAAACAGAAATGTGTGTACAGAACCCTAACTGTAATTTACAATTTATTTTAATTTTAATGTTTAACATCAACTAGTAATACTTTACAGGTCATATTACATTACATTACGACTAATTTCAAGGATCGTGTAGTTCAACATAGGAAAGTAATTTGACGTTACTTTAAACAGATATGTACTTTTGAAAGATACAATTAGATACTTATCAAATCTTAATAATGGTGATTTCTTAATTAGAACAAAGTTGGAATATTAGAAAATGTGGGTACAAAAATGATTTTTTTTACGAACGAAGGCAAAATTTCATGTTGAAATAGCAAATACAAAAAGGGGTTAACAAAGATTTTTTTTTTGTGTTTTTATCGGTCTCATAGACCAGATGCATTTAAATAACTTTAGATAAGATGCAGTAAAGCTAAAATATCACGTAATCCTCTACTTCCCGAGAGAATCTTAACCCTTACAGATAAATAGATATATTCATATACTAAGTATGTGTACGTTTTTGCTTTGCAAAAAGTTAGTGTTGTGGTATTGTCTGCATAGACCGTTAGTAAGTTTAACTTAAAATAATGAGTTAGCACCCGAGACAAAATACAATGTTTACCAGATAGGCCAATAACGCATGTTATGAACAAAACTGACAAAATATAAATGCAATAAATATAAGTAACTAACTAATCTTTACAAAAAAAAACAACAGTAAATACTTAGTAATGTCAAGAATTCGTTTTGAAAAATTCCCTCGACGTGTTTTTGCAATCGAAGAAGCAGTAAGACATTAATTTGCAGCTGTTTTTATACAAAACTGAAAAATAGTATTGAAAAATGTTTCTTAATTTTAAGATTTGATGTATTGACTTCTATCTAAATAATTATAAGTCTTAGACGATCAGTAACCTACCCATATTTACAAATTGCACTCATCGTGCGACGTAGTAGCTGTCATTTGAAGGAGCAACGTTTATTATTATATTATCATGCATTTTTCAGTCAACGACTCATTTGTTCTAAATGGAGATTATAGTCACATTTTGTACCATCATTTACACTCGTTCTCACGCTTAACATAACTACCACTAGTTCTGTACCGGAAGAAGTGTTCATAGAGATAGAAAAGGATCTTCTAAACTTTTTTTTTGTATTATAATCATTGACACAAGATTACTTATTATTCGAAGTGGACGACAAAACTTTATGAAATGGATACATTATACGCGTGACAAATGTTAATATTTTTTTGTGTTATTTTGTTTGCCTCTAACGCGAACGTTCCATGATGTCGCCGCTGCGTAACTATTAAGTCTACTTATTACTCAGTCTCATATTTCTTGGCGATGATTCAGAAGTGTTTGTTTAAGTAGCAATGCGGTGTTTTAGGCCTCGAAGTTCCCCAACAAGATCAGCGTCATCAGCAATAAAACGTTTTTCGATTCTTCGTCCTTTTGATGGATCCTGATGACAAGGTTACATCATGTTAATTTAGTCTATGTTCATTAATAATTTGAAACAATTTTCAGCTGAGTCGCTTATAGCGAGGTACGAGGTGGAGTTAGTACTTGTGCTGGTACCCCTCGGGTGCCGATTGACCCGGCCTCGGCCCACTGTGTCACCCGCCGGGCCGCTACTCCGCCACTCCCCCCCGGCCCGGCCATGCTATTTTTAGACTTCGGAGCTTCCACAGTCTTACTGCGTTCCCAAACAATGAAACGATTATATTTATTGACTTCCAGTATATTTTTAATTAAGTCAAATGTTTGTCAAGGGCATTGTTAAACGGTTTTATTTATATTGAATGTTCGGAACCTAAATATTTGAAAAAAAAAGAGTACAAGTGTTTAGTTAATTAAGATTACTTACTTGTAAGTTGTTGTTCGTCTTCTTGTCTGCGAAGTATTGCATGATAGTATCGTAGAAGGCATTGCTCCTTTTGTTCTGAGTGGTCTGGTGTCTGTGGAATGGATTGTTTGCAGGTCGTGGCATCACGACTTCCTTGTCGCCAGCTTTAGGTTCTTCAGTAGACATTTCTGGGGCAGTAGTAGTCATGCTTCTCTTGTTTCCGTTCCAGTTGATGAACCCATCGTCTGATGCGTAGTCGTCTTCGTCTATCTTGGGCACGGTCTTGGGCATATGGTACAGAGGCTTGCCTGCTAACGCCTTCAATTCTCTAACATCTTCGTCTTCGGCGTCATGCTCCTCGTAATCAACAGGCGGGAAGGCTGCGCGAGCATTCTCGCGCCGCCTCTGTGCGTCTTGTGCCATTTGCGTAAGGATCAAATTGTCGAGGAAGGCTGCACTGACGTCATCGACATCGTTGGTCTGCCAGCGGGGCGTGGTGTCGCTCTCGAACCAAGTTTCTTGTCCGATAGGCAGCGCGGCTAGTCTCTCTTCTTGTCTCTTTGGTGCTTCATTTGCAATGAAGTGGCCATATGGGTCGTAGAAATAAGGGTATGGTACTTGAGCGTGCATTTCGGGTACACTGATCGCTGGAGCGTCATAAAAGTATTGTACTTTCGGGGCATAGTAATATTCATCATCTGGGTACTCCCTGGAGGTTTGTGGGTACATAGGCCATCCCTGCATAGGGTAAGCCTTTGCTTGAGCTACTAAGTAGCCAAGTAAGACTGATAATAGCCTAAAACAAAATAAAAATACCGTTAATTATGCACTTAAAACACCCAAAGTTTACTTTAGAACAAAAGCAAAATATTAACAATTTTTTTTTTAATTTACCAGAATATAGAAAAAAGAATATCATCAAAGTCCATAATATTGGTTACATTACTTCTGAATTTATTCACGAGTTATGAATTAATATTATAAAGAAAGCTCACCTCAAGCTCGAAAGCCGCATGTTGCACATAATTCACTGATAGATGTTAGTCTAGGCACGATCAGAACACGACTACAAGCAGGAGGGGAGGGCCAGCGAGCTTTATAAGCAGGTCGCCCACGCGCGTCGCCCACACGTTCTCAATGAAACAGCGCTCCGCCCCCGCGCCCTTTGCATACCCCCGGGGCCCCCAGCTTACCCCCGACCTCACGCCAGGCCCGCGACCCGGCTCCCTCCATCTACCCTCAACCCGCGGCATTCTGCTATCGATCGCGCCCACAGATTATTCATCTTGCTATGACACTGTTTTTAGTCATAGAAAACTATTGACGACAATTGACGAGCGGTTACTTCATAACGTTTAATTACAGTTCAGAAATATCGCATTTATGTCAAGGGGATTAGTATCCCAGAAGGGTGACATTTGTCTACTGCAACGTGGGACCAACAACATTCACATTTACGTATATCATGCCGGA
Organism: Antitype chi; assembly: GCA_947359405.1. Lineage (NCBI taxonomy): Eukaryota > Metazoa > Arthropoda > Insecta > Lepidoptera > Noctuidae > Antitype > Antitype chi. The sequence goes on from OX375816.1 coordinate 12,469,786, forward strand.
CGCTCGTAGATGCAGACATAGTATAATATGGCTACGGGTTAAATTTAGAATAGGATCCATAAGGACGAGTTCAGAATGTTTTCTTAGATAACATAAACTACTTCAGTCTCTCTTGATGTTCTTAGTTTTCCAAAGTAGTGCTTTGTAACAGAATTCTTAACTGGTTTCTAGGAATGTTACCGAATTAGGATCTTGAAAGTTTGGGCTCTACATAACAGAGTTTTCAGTTTTCACATCGTTTGAAACTTAAGAAGCGAAGTTTTGTACAAAGGCTGTATTTTTTCATGTATTTCGATACCTATATCGAAAGACAAGATAATTATTTATTTTGTAAAATATGGATGCACAATACTAATGTACATGGTGTTAAAACGAAAAAGGAGTGAGCTTTTGCCGAACGAAAAGTAGGAGCCAAATAATTTAATTTTAAAATGACTCTTCATTCATACAGAAATCTTCATTCATGTCTTCGGTACTTCATAGCATTCATATGTATGACGCAGGCAAGGCAATTAACCCCGAGAGCTTTCAGTAATAGCCGTACTCCCGGTACTCCAACATAAGTGTAGTTCAGTATAAAACTCGTGTAGGACGTAATGACTGTTCTGCGTCATGGGGAAGATGCTCCACGAGTGTACGTGAAAGGTTGCGTCAACTATGTCTGCGTGTGGAGACGGAGTTGGTACCTACGAGTACAATACATTTTTATTTATGATTTTTATTTGGCTTATAAGTCGATTCGCTCGAATTTACTCTCCCGAAACGGGGAATCGACACTACTAATTATGTTTACTTTTGTGTAAAATATCCATTCAACTATAGCTTTGTAAGTTGAAAAAAACGATACACATTGAATCAACTTTTCGAAGATATTTCGGTCTCTCTTTCAGTGCCAATTAATATTTAGAGTTTTGGGACGTTTACCTTAAGCTTATGCAAATTAAACACCTGTTAAGAGCAGAGGGTAAATGTATTTTTAATGCCTCTGCGGTTAAGTCTGTATCTGTATAAATAAAACATAAAATCTAAAGTATTTGCATTTCTTTATAACTGAATTCAGGTGCATTTGAATTCATTCAGCAGTTTTCTACTTATAAAAATAGTTAGGGAGTCTAAGCAGCATTCATTTAAGAAACTCTTTCTAGAAATTTAAATATTTTAGAAGGAGAAAATAATGTCCAATTTTAGTAAATTTATTAATCTTTTACGTTGAACTATTGAGTCTTCATCAATTTGACATGGCTTCAAAGGTGAAAGTCTTAGAAAATATGATCTGCTCTAAAAATTAAATCCAAAAATGTTCCCTTTTTTTTTTTTTGAGGATGGGAAATCATCAAATAACTTCTCCCGCTCTGGGTGGAGCAGGAGGGCGTGTCAGACTTTTACTGACTAAAACCCACCCGTGTTCCCTCAGTTGCCTGTGTGCTAGGGGCGACGGTATCTCTTTCGAACAACCCGCACCCCTGGCAGGCATCGGCCCTTGCGGACCCCACCCTTTGGTGCTGACATCTCTTTGAGGCGCGCGTGGAACACAACGCGCCGTCGACCCGGGCTTGGTCCTTACCGGACAGCGAGCTACCCATTACTGACCGTCCGCAAGCCCGCGCCTACGGTGGCCGGGAATCAGCCTGGGATTCCCGACGCCCAGGGCTTCTCCCGCGGCGACTACGGCCGTGAGGGCGCATATACTGCCTCTCCCTCACGTGCGCCGCCTCCCTCTTCGCGAGCATTACTGCTTCGCAGAAGGAGGTGACGGCTAACCATTCACTCTCGCTCCGTACCATGGCCTGCACCAGGGCCGGACGCGAGAGATCGCCGCCGCCGATCGCCTCCACGAGGACACGGCGGTGCTCCGCCCAAGCCGAGCAGACCGCCACCGTATGCTCCACCGTGTCCTCAGGGCGATCTTCGCAATGGAAGCACCCGGGCGTTTCCTCCCGCCTTATACGAAACAGGAACCTCCCGAAACAACCGTGTCCGGTGAGGACCTGCGTCAGGCGGAAGGTGAGGACGCCATGCCGAAAAAAAAAAAAAAAAATGTTCCCTAGAACGTAAGTTCGCATATTAATACGAAAAGCTTAGATGTCAAGAGTGACAGAAAAATTACGAGTATAACTGACAGTTATATTAAATGTTCGTTACGTATTTTTAGAACAGAATTAGGTTTTTGTGGAAGCAATATAATTAGTGTTACCGGTAGAAAAGTCAGAAAGGTTAATGAATCACGTTGTTTAAAACCGGACATTCACCTTTTTTCCGCCAAGGTGCTTTCGTGAAAATTTGGAGAAGACTTAATTTTAAAAGACACTACGCGTAGGAGGTAGGTAACGGTCTTGAACCTACGTCATGGAAGATCTTTCACCTAAAAAGTTAAGGGGACGTTGCCTCCTTTTTGAATACCAAGTACATTCTTTCCATTTAGTGTATTTCAGTTAACTTCGAAAAACGACTTATGGTGAACCAATTTTCATAAGACTGAATAGCTAAGGAGTTAATTTATTATCACAGAGTGGAAAATATAATATTTATGAGTGTTAGCTCTTTCTCGCAAGTAGCCGCAAGGCATTTTTATTTGTGGCATCTACTTACTATTTGTAAGTCTGATTTTTATTGCTTTTCTGTTATAACTGTAAAGGCCGAGGTATTCATAAAGCGTTTTAGAAGCGCGTCGTCAGCGTGTCGACGAGACGGAGCGTTATCTGCCTTTGAAAAGGAACGATATTGGCGTTTGCAATGCGTATACAAGAGTCAACGGCGTGAAAAATAAACCTTGTTAAATTGGCTCTAAAACAGCGACCTAATACTTCCTAGTAAAAGCTATTGCAGTATTTTCTCAAATTTCCGTCATTAGGAAATAGTAATTGATAAAAGTATAAAGCAGAAGTGTGGAAACTGGTAATAGCCCATAAAATATGCAGTAAAATATTTACGACAAAATGGATACTTTTTAGACGGTTTAATTGCTACACGTGCATACATAATTCCTTTATAACATTCGTACTTTGTCGAAATCCCATATGACTGTTACGGGGGAGATTAATTGAGCTTTTCAGGCTGGCAGGGACATCGACATGTTAACCTTAACCATGAGTTCATGCTCATTCAGCTCATGGTTCTTGACCCCCTAGAGTAGAAATGATTTGCCGGTTATAAAAAAAAATCTGCTGTTTCATAGAACAGTGAAGTATACCTACGCGGTCAAAATGTATGGAACAGCTAATTGATTTCAATTAATATGAGAGCGATTCAATTAGCGTACCAATTACAGATTCTCAAGCTTTTTTTTTTGAGTGTGGGAAATCATCAAATAACTTCTCCTGCTCTAGGTAGAGCAGGAGGGCGTGTCAGACTTTTACTGACTAAAACCCACCCGTGTTCCCTCAGTTGCTCGTGTGTCCACACGGGTAAAAACAGAAAAAGTAGTAGGAAGAGATTAGATCACTAAGCACCATAGAAAATAAGGTACAATAAGCAATGTGCACTTATAAAGAAGCAGGTTTTATAACCGACGAAACATTTCAACCCGGAGCGGGGTGTTCAGAATCATGTACTGTTTCCATAGAAATAAGTTGCGCGTCACCGTCCCTGCTACCCTGTATAATGAAATAGATAATACAAGGTGAAAAAAAATCGGTCCTCCCATGCAAAATCAATAGTTAGCTGATCGATTTTGTATGGGAGGTCCGATTTTTTTTCATATTTCGACCTATGTTCCTCAGAGAAAGGTGTTCAATTTCACGGGTACTATCACCCTGAAAAATTTAAAAAGTGACTAAAAATTCATCTTGTATATCGTAATATAGTATCATGGCTGTAAGTATAGCTAGCCAGTGCTATGGAACTGAAACGTGGTCGCTCACAATGGGCCTTATTAGAAGGCTAAGTCACCCAAAAGGCAATGGAGATGAAAAGAGAGGGAAAGAAAGAGAGAGAAAGGTTATGTTTGGAGTTTCCCTACGTAATCGAATCAGAATGAAGAGATCCGCAGGAGAACCAAGGCAACCGACATGGCCCGAAGAATTGCCAAACTTAGGTGGCAGTGCCCACATTGCTCGCAGAACAGATGGCAGATGGAACTGGTCCAGCAGTGGACGTCTTTCGGCTGAAATGATGATGACGATGTCGAACTATAGATTGAAATAGGGTCTATTGCTGTTGATCGGGCACAAATCAGACTTCTGAATACCAACAGAGAAATTCATCATATCATTAGTGTATGTTTTGCGATCTCTTCGCTAATTATTGTTAACTGATTTGAATGTTTCTTCTTTGTTTTTATTTTTTTCTTTATGTAAGTAGATCTATAAGACACTTTTACACGTCAATATTTTGTTGGTTAATATTTTAAAAACTAGATGGCGCCGGCATTTTCTAGCTGACTGTTCCCTGAGAAGAAAAATCGAAACAAACTCAGAGGTCATGGTCTCTTTTAAAGTCTAAATATTTTTTTATCTGAGTCTAACAATGCAGGGCCATGTCGGGAAGGGCCTTTTGAAGAAAGAGCCATTGTAGCTTTGAGCTGACCTGCCCCAACAGACGGCATTTGACAGAGGAGTCTTTAGATGTAGTTCTGTTTAAAGGTGAAGATCTAATGAATACCTTCGGAGGTGGACAATAAAACTCCTCAATAATTAACAGTACACGTAGTGTGATTTGATTATTGTACTGTAGATCAAAGAAAATTGCTGGTTAGTTACGTATCGGTGATCAACTGATTATGGACCTAGAAGATACCCCACGAAACTCCTAGATCGAGGACACATATTGTGTGTGGTAATGGTACATGAATTGAAATAATGTTGCTGATCCAAAAAAAAAACATTTCAGCGTACCTGAGGTACTAGAGGGACACGAATTTGTGAAATCATAAACAAGTTGTTAGGAAAATCAACTGATTGGTCGGTGGCCACTGGCAAGAAATAAAACAAAACGAATCGAATTGACAACCTTTTCCTTGTTGAAGTCGGAGTCTTTCTGAATTTCGAAAAAAAATAATCAGAGAACCTCTTTTTCAGCAGTTAGGTAGTTTGTTTGCATGCTAGGTGCATACTCAATCTTTGCAAGAGTAAAAATAGGTTTATGAAATGGAAGCGAGTAGAATGTAACACCATTTTAGCGAATTTTCCCGGTATTTTTAGATCTGTCAATACTATTAATATTCGGGCTATTATCTAGAGTAGTTCGAGGTTTATAGCACTTGGGGCTTTTCCCACGCACACTAAATAGTCCTAGCTTGTCCGGTGTGTTTATTTTTGGTGATATATCGAAGGTTCAAGGATCGGCGCTTTAGTTTGAATCTATATCGGTAACTGTGCTCCAATCCGTGATATGGATCCATATTTACTGGTTGCGTAACCATTTAGATTGCTGAAAGTTCCCACGGGCGGCGCTCCTCGGCTCCATGGGGTAGGTCGGGAGAGGGGGTCGTATCGGGTGTAATTCGGTGCATTCGAAGTGCATCGTCAGGTTTGGGAGCGGAAGTCGTCACAAACAAGGGGTCGATGGCCGCCTGGCGCCTTGCAGCCGAGGTACTAGTCGATATGTTGGGAAAACCTACCTTTACTGTACTTGTTGTTATTGGAAATCTGTCCAAAACGTCCCCTTCGAACAAACGACGTCGTTGCGAAATAGTCTATGAAACTTTGGAAGTTTACATAAAACGTTTTTCTGGCTTCGTTTGGAAATGGTCACGTTTTAAGTAACGAGTGACTTTTTAATTTAATTTTGTTGGTGCGGTGGTTTTGGTCACGTGTATTTGACGAAATACCTATGAATTACTTAGGAAATTTACTATCGGCGATAACGTTCCGGTTCATTTTGTTTTCCTAAAACACATAAAGAAACATTTGGAAGTGGGGCAGGCGTTTTGGGGAAATGTCTCATGTAATATTGACGTGAAAAAAGTTCTGATTCTCAGCCTAATTTGAATGAATTACTTTTGATTCTGATTTGATTTTTAGACGCTACCGTCTACAAATAAAACGTTGTCTCTACAGACATGAGATCAATTTTAAGGAAGGCAATACTGATAAACCGTCATCAACACTTCCTGGTGGTTGTACGTTGGCTCACTAACCACATGACCAGTGTGATCGCAGTCACCTAACTTACTGAAATGTACATTATAATAAGTATAGTTTCCTAACATAAGTTTTTGTTCTACAATACTTAATTAATAAAAATACAGTGGCACTCCGGGAGTGCTGACAGAAGTGAAAACTTGAACAATTACGTGTGTATTTTTTTAATCGTCAATACAAGATTTCACATTGGCTCATTGGATCCTGATTGCTATAAGTATAAAATAATAAATGAGCTATCGACTTCAGCCATTAAAGGTAACAGCACAGATTTTTACGATAAAAATACAAAGGGAAAGAAAGGGATAAAAGAATTAGAATTTCCTAATGAAAGAAAGGGACTTATCCAAAAGACATCAGCGCGCGATTCATCCGTGTGCTCGTTCACCCAACCACCATTTTAAATAGACTCATGTGGTGGCTCTTAATCTGATTAATTAAAAAAAAAAAACTAAGTAACTTGTGAATTGTATCGTCGAGCTATTAGATTATTATTTTTGACGCTTTGACACTCCTGTACATATGTACACAGTATACATATAGCTCACGGAAAGCGTTCGGTGACGATGACGCGAGTTCCATGATTTTTGTTCAGCCAAAACGTGCTCAACGCGCCTAAAGAAGTTTTCATTTCAAAAAGGTGAATTAATTTCAATATGTGGGTCTGCAACCCTACCTAACAACTGTCATAAATGTATAAATTAAATAATATGTAGTCACACTAACAATCATACATATTCTTTGTATGTTAAAAGGAGAGATTTAGTCTACTTATTTAACATTGATCGGATTATGCTAGTTTACATTTAGATTATGATATTTTTGTTAACTCGTGTTTACCATTCTGATAATAAAGACCTTTAAAATCAATCAATCTATTGATAAATTTTTGAAAAACAAGAACATTGTGGTGGTTTTAAAAACTAAGGCCATCCTCTTGTGCAATAAATACCAAACTTATTTTTAATTTAAGATTTTAAAATATTGTAAAAATCTAAATTAAGATTACTGACAGCCAACTCGCAGAGGCCCCTTAGACAATTTAAAATGGAATCATGTCTTTATATCATTAAAGAAACCAAAAAAAATTACTGCACAGAATCTAATGTACATATTTACAAATAACTCAGCACAGGACTTATTTTGTATATATTATTCTATATTTTAATACTTAGGTACCTACTTACTTACATTTTCAGATTTCTTATCTCACGCAGTATCACTTTACATCACATAATTGCAGATATTTGCGTCATTCAAATATTAATATTCTCTTTTATCTATACGTGGCTTATAGGTTTTATGAGTGTACTAATACTTTCGTATGTAGGTAATCACTACAAGGCTGCTATATTTTGTAATGGAAATAATATACACACATAACTTCTAATTCCCGAAAAATTAGACAGAGGTGAACCTACCTTTAGTTCGGTTGTTCGAAAGAGATACCGCGGCCCCTGGCACACAGGCAACTGAGGGAACAGGGGTGGGTTTTAGTCAGTAAAAGTCTGACACGCCCTCCCGCTCCACCCAGAGCGGGAGAAGTTATTTGATGATTTCCCACCCAAAAAAAAAAAACAAAAAACCTTTAGTACACCCACATTTCGACGCGTTTAAGTTCCATGTTGTAGGGAGCGAGCATATTCCCCAAATCCAGACTGCTATTGAGAAATTCCTGAAACCCAATAACACGTTGCTCGACCTTTGTATGTATCGGACCCATGATCACATGCTCCCATTGTTGTTGTATGTTCTCAGTTGCCATTATTTCTTTTTTATTAAAACCTGGCCAGAGAAACTACAAATCTATATAAATAAAAAGAAAAGTCCTGACTGATTGACTCACTCATCAACGCCCAGCCCAATCTCTTGGACCTAGAAAGCTGAAATTTTGCACAGAAGTTCCCTTTATAATGAAGACAAGAAGTAAGGAAGGATTTTTCGAAATTCAACCCCTTAGTGAGTTAAATAGGGGATGAAAGTTCCGCGCGGGCGACGCCGCTGGCAAAAGGTAGTGAATCATAAAATCACTTGAAAACCTAAGTAAGTAGTAAGTAAGTGGGTGTAAGTAAGTGCATGTTGAAAAATTATATGAAAAGGACAAGTTTTCAGTACATCACCTAGCTAATAAGCTAAGTTTATTTTCTTTATGAGTCTACAGGTTGAAATTGAAAACATGCGACAAACCGAAATGGAAGATTGTACTCATCATTATGAACAACTTTTACTGAGGGACCAAAGATGCAATCGCAAAAAAAAAACAGCTGTTCCCTACATTTTGACGAGTTATGCGAACATAAATGTAGGGAACAGATGTTTTTTTTTTTCGCGATTGCATCATTGGTCCCTTAGTAAAAGTTGTTCATAATGATGAGTACAATCTCCCATTTCGGTTTGTCGCATGTTTTCAATTTCAACCTGTATATATAGAACTACCAGTCAGATTTTAAAAATATTTATGCTTTAGATAGTCAAATTTTTGAGGAAGGTATGACCCTTAGGAGCCGGGCAAAAAGGTAAAAAACGGCGGATGAAACCGCGGTCCAACTAGTTGATTAATTTTCTCCAAGCACTATGAACCGAATGAGAGTTTAAGTTGCGGCAAAGGGAGTCCCATCATCATCATTGTTGGTTAATCAATCCTTAGATGGCTGCCTTTCCAAAGTGTGCTAAACTCGAAAGATACACATGAAAGGTTTTTTTTTGGTTACAAACATTATCAATAAGTTACCCATACACTCTTCGCATTCGGCTTCATTGCGAGGCTCGAGGTTCCAAAATGTGCAAAAAGCTTGGCAGTACAAAAAGTTAAACCAAACCTACCACTATGTTAAAAACTAGCTTCGGCCCTCATGACAGTCAACTACCATACCTTAAAACATACTCTAAGGTAATACAAAATAGTGTAGCTTTCAGCCAGTGAACGTTTTTTGAAAAAATCGAATCAATACATCCAGAGATTACTTCCTTTCCAAACTTTAGATACTACAGGTAGGTTTTATAATATCAGTGTACCTAGTGTATACCTTGTGACCTATTGCAAGACTATATAATATAACTACTAAACGGGAGAAAATAATTAGGTCATTGAAACTCGATCACGTGAACTTTGAAGTAAATCGAGCGAACGAATTGCATGATTTGTTAAGTCAGGGAATTGAATTGATGAGTCTAGATGAATGAATGACATGTCTCAGGCAGATGCCTAACCTTTTCAAAAACCTGTTGGGGTCGGCTTCCAGTCTAACCGGATGCAGCTGGATACCAGTATTTTACAAGTAGCGACTGCCTTATCTGATCTCTATAACCCAGTACCCATACTGATAGGTAATAATGATACCCCTTGGTAAGACTGGCAGCCGGGATCAATGGCTTAACGTGATTTTCGAAGCACGGAGAGGTCTTGGTGTGTACAGTAATTGGTCACCCATATATGGACCAACCGCGGCAAGCGTAGCGCAACCTGATCGATCGATCCGTGCGGCTGACAAGCCCCTCCAAGTTAAGCCAATTGATTACCAACTTAAACTGTCCACATATTCAAATCAACTGTCATTCTTCGAAAGATAAGTATGGAAAATGTACGTAGGATGACGTGTGATTATAATGCATTTATGCTAGGGGTGCGGGTTGTTCGAAAGAGATACCGTGGCCCCTGGCACACAGGCAACTGAGGGAACACGGGTGGGTTATAGTCAGTAAAAGTCTGATACGCCCTCCTGCTCCACCCAGAGCGGGAGAAGTTATTTGATGATTTTCCACCCAAAAAAAAAATTATTACTTTCAAGTCGCCTAGCAAGGCACGTGTACTTATCTTACGAACCTTTTTAAGTAGAGTTTCATCTCCTTTTGATTTGTTAAGAGTCATAATAGGTTTATACTGTGTCAAACCCCAGGCAGAGGCAGCCCGATGATAAATTCTACTCTTGAACTTCCTAAAATGGGTGTTACTTGTAAAAAAACAAAACTATTTTTCGGCTTTTCTTTGTTCTAGTTACATTTTGTTCATACAAGCACATAAAGTAGTGACATTATAACGTGACAACGCATACGATTCCAAGAAGAGTGGGCGAGTGAGTCAGTATTAGAAGTTAGTTGAACACAGGTATTCATGCAAGCTCGCTGAACCAATGAATCACTCGAGGCCAGTGGAAAAGTCCAGCGGAAAAACAACCGCTAGCATCATGAAGTAGACAACATTGTTTGTTTACTAACGCCACTAGCTCAATAACCGAATTGTCGTGACAAGCTGCCAGCCAGTCTTGTAGCTATTTTAACGGCGATAACTTGGTAGCATGTTGCTAGTATCCATAAAACTAGATATTTATCTTTTGTCAATCATCACCCTCCTCTACCCTTATCCCAATCTATTTGGGATGAGCCACGGCAAGTTTTCTTCTTCTGACAGATCCTTTGTCAATGATTGTTATAGAATGGGTTGGCGTGTTCGACTGTCTATAGATAATTATCTGATTATTTCTGCGATCATTCGATAAACTTATTGTCTTTTCTGCCTTCTGTAATCAATTATGAACACTTTTTCACTCTCTATAGTTGCGCCTTTAGTTACGAGTACTAATTCAATAAACTAAATTCTACCAACGTTCTGGGCCCTGTGGGCGTGGAAGGTTTTAAGTTTCATTCAGGGCAAACTCTCCGACCTCTTTATTTAATTTAACCTAAGTTGGTTCAGACATTACGGTCTTATTGAGCTAAAAAATCTTTTCATATTTAAATTATTAACTCGTCTTTTAATCAATTTAAAAGTCCAAATTTACCTCACTCAAGGGACGTTAAGACGCCAATTCAATTACTGCGTTGGTTCTCCTATACTTAAATTTAATCATGCAATACAAAAGTAATCTTCTCTATACAAGATGTTTACCTAGCTCGAGTGGTAAGTGGGTACTGACCTGGAAGTTCCTGGGTAGGGTTCCAGGTGTCCTATGGGTCAACAAACTGTGTCAGGTCGGTAAACTGGGTCACAGCCCCACAGGTCCAGCTGAGCTCGATCGTCGGATGGTTAGTATGCATTAAATATGCAATCTGATAATGTAGGCTTTTGTTGTTGAAAACTGTTTAATAAAATGGAACTTTATTTATTTATTAAACTTTGTGAATAATAAAGGTACAAAGGTACAAATTGTAAATATTTGGGTTCTTTATTGACAAATAGTAGGTTATAAATTATGAGGAAAATGTCTACAAGTAAATACATATTTATTAAATTTTCTGATGTCCTTGAAAATGTTAAACCAATTTTCCTTTAATGTAACACGTTACGGGAAAATGGCTTTAACACTGAAAGAAGGCACGAGTATTGATTATTTCGAATTGAACACTACAATGTGGTCCGGCCTTTCAGAAATACGCTCTTAAGGTTCCTTATTTTTTCTCCTTTATAAGTCAGAAGAGATCAGTGCAAAGTTATCTTTAAAATTGTATTGGTATCTACATGACAGGTTCTACAGTAGAAACTTTGAACATATTGTATGCCTACGCGTATCTTTTCGTAGAATCTGCTGCATACAGTGATTCTAATATACCCGTGTAGTACTTGGCTTGGCTGTAGTCCTAGGAATGCCAAACACACAAGACATGATTCATTGAACGTGGGAGGGTTTACAGCAACGCCCTCGACTTTGCAGGCTATTTACTTGGAAATATTACTTTACTAGCTATTGCCAGCGGCTTCGCCCGCATCATTGTTAAAAAGGATTTAGCACAGGCTTCTCTAGCCCTAGGAATATTTTTTGTCATACAAACTTCCACCCCCTATTTCACACATTTCAGTTTTCTAAAATCCTTTCTTAGCTGACTTTCTTGTCTCCTACTCATAATCTACCTCTATGCCAAATTTCATTTTAGTAGGTCCAGTAGTTTTGAGATTTCGTGTTTAATTAGTGAGTGAATGAATGAGTGACCTTTCGCTTATATACACCGAGAAATTTTAATGGTTGGTTTCCCGCAGCGAAATGGTTTACCAAGAGGTAATACAATCGTTTTATAAACAAATAAAATATTAAAAACAAAAAATGGCAGATTAACAATTGTGAAAAATCACCAAGTGCGAGAGTTTATTTTGCTTTGAACATTTATGGATCGCTGTTTCCTTTGTCGGCGACGTTTTCGAGTCTATAAATATTTATATAAAATTAAAAAAAAAACATCTTAATTCTTTTACTTTTACTCTATGCTTCGAATGTACTGCTTATGGCAAGTTGTTCTGCCGCGGGAAAACAACCATTTTAAGTTTCACGGTATATGTATACGAGTAGATAAATTGCATAGTGATAGTTTGTGCTCATAGTTTCGTTCTAAAGTTTATTTCTCAAAAGAACATACATGGTTCACTTAAATAAGAAAAACTTAACAAAATATCTTAAATAAACATAATTGTCGTTCGATCTATCGAGTACATACATTGAGTAGTGATTTATTGTTGGCCAGTTAATATAACTTTAGCTTATTTTTGAAAATGTTCACTGATGAAGAATCTCTTATTTCTTTCGGTAACTAAATATGCAGCTGCGCAACCTCATACTGAATAGTTCTTCTTCCGTAATATGTCCTAAATGAAACCAGTTCTATTCGATTCCAATTCCTAGTGTAGTGTGAGTTATATTTTATGCTTTTGAAAGTGATTTGTGAGTGTATTTTTTTTTTAAATTTTCCTAATACACATGTCTGTTAAGTACATTTTTTTAAGGGTTAATAGTTTAGCGTATTTTTTTTTCGTAGGTATTAAGTACTTGTAATTAAATAGAACTTTGATTGCTTTGTTTTGTGTTACTTATAGGTCGTGAAGATGTATAATAGAATGAGGTTGATTCTCGAATTGAGTGCTCAGAAAGTATGATCCCGTCTGATTCGAAACATGTTTCTGATCTCTTAACATGTTTCAAAAGTCTTTAATTTCTTATAGCATAAGTGGTTTCTGAAATTATTTTTTAATAGCTAAACTTGCTATGTCATTGAGAAAGTAATAGTTTGTAAATCGGTGATGATTAAAATATTTATGGTTTTATTTCCCAGGAAAAGTTTTTATTCAGTATGCAAACTTTAACCATGAATTCAGCATACCATTCTAGACACCCCAGCCAAGAAATTTTTTGTCGGTTTTACAGAAAAAAATGAGCTGTTTCGTAGAAAAGTGCAATACTTATGCGGTCAAAATGTATGGAATATATCTGTATATTACCTTCGATGTTTTACTGAAACCTAGAATTTACCTAGAAATTTGCGGCTTCGTTATAGTACCTTTGTTTCAGTCGTAATTATCACTGTGAATAAGAATTCCACGTATTGGTTCCATGACCTGTAAATAAGCTAGTTACACCCACTAATACGACATGTGATTAGGTAACATTACATCAATTCTCAAAGGGTGGTTGTGTTTGAATATGATCCCAATGTAAGATTAGTGTGTGGGCGTCTAAAACAGACACCGAGTTATATGAATTACTTAATTAACTTTAATGTTAACTTGTCTGATGTAGCCCGCCTTGATATTTAATATAACTTTTTAATTCTTTTCAGTTAAATCAGCCCTGTGCGACGCCTACGTTCGTTTGTCTTCTGTTATTGTAAGCCGGTCTGCCCGGGGCTTCGGCCCTCTAACTAAAAAGTATTTATTTAAAAATCTGTGTGATCACAGCGTTATTTTACCTAACCTATGTGTTTTGATTTTGTGTGATGCTTATTGGAGCAGCAATTTAGGTGCCCAAACATGAAAATGCGAAGAAAAAAGATATTGAAATACCTTTTTATCTGGCTTCAGATAAGTAGGAAACTCTGAATTTAATTGGAGTGAATATTTTTTTTAAATATATGTTATAATATTACCTACATGAGATCACCAACTTCACTTTATTATTTTGTTATAATTATTGTGAATGTGAGGACTATATGGGTCTTCTTTTCTCAGTTAGTTTAAATCATGGCCTGAGTAATTTATGCGTCTTGCCCAAATTTATTGTCATTTCTTCGGTATTAGCGGTAGCTCCGCTTCATTATTGCTGACAAATGCGTGCCCTGACTGGACAGGTCCACTCAATCTGTGTGGTTCTTGCATCAAAAGACCATTTCAGACACCAATCTACATGGTCTTCACAAAATCTGATCAAGATTATGCCTGGACTTTAAAAGAGACTGTGACCTCTGACTCTGAGTTTATTTCGGAATTTCTTTTCAGAGTAGGTAGTCAGCTAGGAAACGCCGGTCTCATCTAGTATTTTTCTTAAAACGTAATTGATTACCTATATGTATTTGCAAAAAACTTTAGGCATATTTTTTTTTTTTGATATGGACTTAATTTAATAACACATAAAGAAAATTGTTTTAAAATATTATGATCAAAAATCTTTACTGTATTACTTTACATTATCACAATACACACGTAGCGACTACCTTCAGATACGGCTTTTTTTATTAGTTCTATTTTTTAATTTAATTTTTTGTTCTAAGTATGTTACATTATGTGATATTAAATAGCTTTGTTTTTTCCTTGCAAAACTAGTTCGAAAAAAAACTTTTTTATTCGCTTTTCTTCAATGTTTAATTTTCGAATCACTTAAATATTATCAACAAATGATGAACATTAATAAATTATTGTCTACGCATCAGCTTGACCAACAATTCAAATAAAGAAGATGTCAAACACCAACGCACACTAGCCAGTTTCTTTTTACACAACAAATGTCAATCAAATCTTTCAACTAACCCAATATTATTATTGTTTGATTGTTATAGAAGTAAACTATTTTTGTATTTGTATATTATACAAAAAACCCAACTGACCCCAAGTTAGAGCAGAGGTGAGAGTGAGAGCGGTGGCTCTGTGATAAGGACTGCGACTTACGAGTTGTAAGTTTTAGGTTCAAACCCAGAAAGGCGCTAAACTTTGTGTAAATTATTTAATCACCATTGCTCTCAAAACTGTGAAGCAAAACATCGTGACAAAACCGGCATGTCCTAGAACCATAAATTCGAAAGACATGTGATATCTACCAACCCGCACTGGACCCGTTTGGTGGATTAAGGCCCACTCCCTATCAGAGCTCAGAGGTGACCTGCGTCCCAACAGTGGGTAAAATTATAGGCTGATTATGCTAACCCCAAGTACAATACTAATTTCATGACTAAACCACCTATTAATCATTCTAAGGCTTTCATTTGTTCCCCTATTGTGAACTCGCAAATTGTTGTTTCAAGCGACGAAGTACGTATTAATATAACTTTAAATGGGAAGTGTGACTGTTTTTTAATGAGAAAGACTTATCTATCGTGACACAGTATTCACTAGTACGGAAGTCAGTGCGAATCCAGTTCCAACAATAGTAAAAATTAATACCCAGGTTTTGTCAAACAGTCATCATAGTTACGATACAAAAACCACCGAATTATTTTGATTTCGACAGCGAACTATCAATAGCAACCTTCGAATTTGAAGGTACAATTCGCATGCTCTAGTAAATCTCCACACTTTTAATTGAAAGTTTGCAAGTATTGCAACTGCATAAATCATAACGTAGAAATCCCTTCCAACTAAACCATCGACTCTTTCATGGATTCAACTTTCATGAGACACGTGTTGACTTCAACAGTTAGAAGTTATTGGCAGTTCAATTACCTAATCAATTTTTTACTTCGGCAGATTTGTATGTAGTCTTTTGTATTATCAATTAACTTATTACTATTATATTATGGATCTTAGTGTATTTTTTAAAAGAATTATGAAGATGTATACAGAACAATGATTTCAACTCGTTTCGCGTTCATCTGCAAAGTAGCCCCAATATATTGGGGCTCTGTTTTGGCCCGATTGGGCTAGCCTAGCAGGCCAATCACATTCTAAAACTGTTGGCTGGATGCTTTTTTTGATATTTGAATAAATTGACCCAGAAAAAGATATTGAAATTGACAGCATCAGAAATGTCCTTGATAAGTTATTTATATTTGAATTGCTTTTCTTATTTTTAGCTTCTTATTGGAAAACACACCCACACATTTCTTCGATAACAGTATTGTGTTATAATTTGTTATAGATCTTACGTATTTGAAACTCGTCAATTGTTATCCAAGAGTATTTAACTGTCTAGATGGTTTTATTTTTATTTGGGTTGCTTTGTGTCAAGTTGTTACTACCCCAGTAAAATACCTAAGAGGTCTCGCTGTTTATTGACTTTAAGTAGCGGTAGTACTAGCTTTTGCGAAACCCACACAATCTTGACTATACCTACTAACAGTTTTTGAAACTTGCCGGGATCTCTGAGAATAAGATTTTCAGGGTGAGTCTACAAAAAATATAATCTAAATAACTTAATCCTTTCCATAACCAGTCTACATAACGTTCCCACTGCTGGGACACAGGCCTCATCTCATCGAGAGGATTGGATTTAAATGCTATAATCTACCACGCGGGCTCAGTGCGTGTTGGTAAACATGTCTTCAAATTTTTGGTTCTAGGATATGCCGGTTTCCTCGCGACCTTCATCGTTTTGAGACTTAGTTCTTTATGCCGTGAGAACTTTGAATCTTAATTTGCACAATCAAAGAGGAGATTAGCTTTACGAGGTTGTAACTGTTGCACTAGGAGAAGACTAATGAGTAAAGTGATTGTATATTTTGGGTGTCAAAATTATGAGCAGTTTAATATACTCGGATGCACTTTATTCACATCACAGGCGATCGTATGCGGATGGGTGGATATGTCGGGCATATTACAAACTGATGGATAGCATTCCGCTAAAATACATAACAATTAGCTTCATTTTACGCTAAAATTGTGCTCGGTCTAAAATTACCTAATTTATGTTCAAACGTAAATCATTGAACCATAAAATTAACGACATTTCAAATTGTATAGTTACCTAATGTTTTGTGTAAATGAATTTTCGTAACCTCAGCCCCAAAGGTTCCAATAATAATTTGTTTTTGGAAATACTCTTTTTAATGTTCCAAGTAATTCATAAGGTTGCAGAAGATCGGTCTGCCATAAACAAATAAGGGTGAAAAAGTTTTTATGAACAGGTTAAATCCTCACGACTTTGACCATACATTTTTGGCATTTAAACATCTCTTAACTATAAAAAAAGTTTATAAATAACGGGTAAATGTACCCTGAGTTTTAGTAGAAAAGCTGGACAAATTTCTTATAACTTTCTTCCGTTGAAAAATCTTGTAAGTCTGAAATTTTACAGGTATCTATAGAAACACTAGCAGCACAGCTACCAGACGGATCAAAGGATAGAGGAAGGTAGTACTTCCGCGAACGTTCTTCTACAGGGAGTTCGAAAAATGCTTGGTACTAATATTAAAAATCGTTTATTTTAACTAAAAAGTACTAAATAAAACTTACGTAAACAACGATACGATTTTTTGTCGAAGTTCGTCTTATGAAAAAAAAACTTTTGTTTTTCTTTTTCGTAGGTATTTATGATGTTAAATAACTATTTTAGTATTTTCTAATTTTCATTTTTATTATTTAGGACCAGAGTACTTCTCAACACGAATCGAAACGGCAAATTTTATCTACAAAGTTCCCATAGCCTCGTTGCAGCTCCATCATCAGATCAACTCTATGCCATAATAATATTGCATTGTCATCCGATTTTCATATGCGTGCAAAATTTCAGCTAAATCGGAAACCGGGAAGTACGTCAAATTTAACTTGCAAGATTTCATCACAGATTATATTTATTATTTTTACTATAGAGATACAGTTGTCGTTAAAAGTAAGAAGATAAGAAACTCGAAAGGTCACACATGTAATATTGGGCACGCCACAATTGCGGCGGTAAGTCCCCTCTTTGAGGAGTGGATTGAGAGGCGCCACGGTATCCTCACCTTCCGCCTGACGCAGGTCCTCACCGGACACGGTTGTTTCAGAAGGTTCCTGTTTCGGATAAGGCGGGAGGAAACGCCCAGGTGTTACCACTGCATATATCGCCTGGAGGATACGGTGGAGCATACGGTGGAGGTCTGCCCTGCTTGGGCAGAGCACCGTCGTGTCCTCGTGGAGGCGATTGGCGGCGGCGACTTCTCGCGTCCGGCCCTGATCCAGGTAATGGTACAGAGCGAGAGTGCATGGGAATTCGTCACCTCCTTCTGCGTAGCAGTAATGCTCGTGAAGAGGCAGGTGGCGTAAGTCAGGGAGAGGCAATCTATGCGCCCTCACGGCCCTAGTCGCCGCAGAAAACGCCCTGGGCATCAGGAATCCGAGGCTGATTCCCAGCCACTGTAGGCGAGGGCTTGTGGAGGGCGAGTAATGGGTACCTCGCTGTCCGGTAAGTACCAAGCCCGGTTCAACGGCGCGTAGTGTTCCACGCGCGCCTCAAAGAGATGTCAGCACCAACTGGTGGGGTCCGCAAGGGCCGATGCCTGCCAGGGGTACGGGTTGTTCGAAAGAGATACCGTGGCCCCTGGCACACAGGCAACTGAAGTAACATGGGTGGGTTTTAGCTAGTAAAAGTCTGACACTCTCACACACCCTCCCACGCCACCCAGAGCGGGAGAAGTTATTTGACAATTTCCCACCTTAAAAAAGCCCGTGTAATATTTATACCAATAAAAGGTACGTCATTCAACTCTAATTTTAAAACTAGTAGTTTTACTAAGTGCGTAAGTATTCTAATATGTCATAAAAAAATCTAGCTTCTGTCTGCGACTTCGTTCGCTTGAAATTTCTTGTTTTAACATAAAACATATCCTATTACAATTAGCGATAATGTAGCTTCCCATTATTGAAACCATTTTTGGAATTGGATTGTAGTTCTGAAGATAACCCCGTACAACTGTGTAGGGGGTAATCCTCAGAACTTCAGAACTTCTTGTATGTATCTACATACAAGCTCACAAATACTTTCTTGTAATAGTATTTCTGACCTAATTTCGGTCATGGCAGCCAATCTCAGCATAAACAAGACTAGTTTGTGCGCAGACACAGGTGCACATGTGCAGGTGCCAGATATTTTATATACGAAGTATGAAGGGTAGCTTTACATAAAACGATTTATGTAGGCTTTAGGTTTATTTTATTTGTCACTAATTTTATCTTAATATTTACATAATTTAAAAGCCTTCAAATGATAATATGTACAGTTAAATAAAATAAAATCATAGGGCATCAAAAAATTCTACCGCATCGTTGTCCACAGGAAAGGTGCCCAAAACGCTGGCACCGTTGCCACGTTTTCACAAAAAAAGGTTTTGTAGGCTTATAAACATAATTATTTCATACTACACTCACGCTTGTTTCTCATGAGGGAAGGCAAAAATTACAGAACATAAATATAACACGGAAAAGTAATACGAGTTTAAAGAAATAATTACGGTTTAATATGTTGTTATTTAGTTTATTTTATATTTGTGTTCCACACAGCTACAGAATGTTTTAAGATAATGAAAACTAAAATAACCCATAGAACCCGTAAATAAACCTTATAACTCTATTTAACTTTATCTTATAATCTGTATTATAGTTTTCAATTACCTATATTATTTGCGAGAATGTATCGGAAGTAATTCCAGGGAAAAATAAATTCCACGAAAGACATGAAATAAAGTTGCGCAGGTAGGCGAAATCTGTCTCTTTTCTACATAGGCTTCATAAATAACTCCGTCTCTTTCTCCAGAGGGGGGTAGCTGATGCTATTTTTAGAACTGGCTGGTACTTACCACTAAAATATTATTGGACTTCAACTTTATTCATTATTGTAGCACAGTGAGGTTTAAAATAGAAATTGGTGGAACACACTAAAAATACCTGTAACTCAATAAAGGTTCGTCGATATTTTTGTACTAGTTCTATCTAAGCGTCGCGTCACTTCTTGGAAGTAATATCGTGTTGGCAGTAACTCGAAAAGCTATTAATTTATTATCCAATTACGCGTGTAAAGAAATAGTCGCTTGATTCACAGAAATAATTGTTACGTCATATACAATATTCTTTCATTCGTCATACGAGCTTTTTCCAACCGTGTCAGGTAATTCTAGGATGTTTCACGTAGAACTTAATTATAAACCTAATTAAAGGGAGACAAAGACCAGCCTTGGTCTTTATCTACATTATATTGGGTTTATTCTCCCCTACTAGGGAATTACTGAACAATAAGAAAAAAACAGTGGCACTCCGGGAGTGCCGACAGAAATGTAAACTTGAACAATTACGTGTGTATTTTTTTAATCGTCAATACAGGATTTCACATTAGGTCCCTGGGTCCTGATTGCTCTCGGTAAAAAATGATAAACGAGCGATCGACTTCAGCCACTAAAGGTAACAGCACAGATTTTTACGTTAAAAATACAAAGGGAAAGAAAAGGATAATAGAATTAGAATTTCCTAATGAAAGCAAGGGATTTTTCAAAAAGACATCAATGCGCGACTCATCCGCGTGCCCAAGCGTTCGGTGATGACGACGCAAGTTCCATGATTTTTGTTCACCCAAAAAGTGCTCAATGCGCCTAAAGTAATTTTCACTTCAAAAATCAATGAAACGAATGACAGTCGGGGCCAACGGCTTAACGTGCTTTTCGAGGCACGGAGGGGTCTTGTTATGTAAAGATGGTCACCCATCCACGAACCAACTGCGGAAAGCGTAGGCCGTTATTACTTAGCCATAAGCCCCTCTAGGGAATAAGTGAACGTTAGATAAATATATGTAGTAGTAAAGCTGCTTATTCATATTAGCATAGAGGTAGTTCTTAGTTGAACAGAACTAACTATAAGTATATAAGTTCTAGGCACACGAGCTTCGTAACGCAACGATAAACCCTTTGTTTTTTTTTAAACATCGTATGAAGATTAAAATATCCTTAATTAGCTTTGGACCGATGGTTATGTATTATTTATGTACCTACATATTTACAAAAGAGGTAGTATTTGGTTTGTTATATGAATGGTTAACGTGTACAAGCGTAGTAGTGCTGGCGCATGGCCCACAAAGAAAATGACTGGCGGGAACTCTTGGCTGGCTGCCTGAAAACTGTATGAAATGCCAGATTCTCTTAACGCAGACGAAGGAGAATGTTGTACAATAAATAGTATCAATACTGACTTATTATTGTCTGTGTTGTTAATGTGTCTCCTGATGAAGATATTATGTACATATCCTTGTACAAATTTCTCTTTTGTATTGTAAAGATCAACTTTCGTAATTAATCAATAAGGTCAAAAACTACAAAACAATGCGAATGACATCCTTGCTTTCACAAATAATAACAGCAAAGAGCCAAGAGAACCATACAAACCCTACTGTGCAAAAGCCCTAGCTTCATCCAATCGACTCTCTGTTGCAAATAGCAAATACTAAAGTAAACCATATTCATCACACATATAAATACTGATTTTCTTTGTTCCATTGCTAACTGTGTGCTTTCAGGTGTAAATCCTACTGAATGAGCACTTTTGTGCCGCGACGCAATTCCTTGCAGTTATGACCTTTAGTAATTGCATTGGAAAGGGGGGTGCTACTGCCCACGCGCTGCCGCTGCGGAGCCTGACGCCCACGGCCGTGCCGTGTCAACAATAAAAGGTCATAATGTCTATCTATTTATAGACATTTCCCAGGGCTTAACAGCATCCTACAATGTTAATTGGATTTTTAGGATCATTTTAATGTTATTAGCCTAACAGCAGTTAATAAGGTCATATATTATTAATTATATAAATACATACTATAGACTAACATAAACACAAGTTCTCACCATAATTATCTCCCTCTCAATTACATACATAGGTACTTCAATAGGCCACATCACAGTTGCATTTATTAGTAAATAGAGTTATTTTGATAATAATATATTGTGCTCGTCTTACAACTATAGGCGAGGACGCTGGTCCCCTAAACACAAGTTAAATCTTACATTGGGTGCCAGAGTTCATCGAAAACACTCTTTCCCTTAATTGTAACGCTGAATAGTATTTGTATAAGTGTTTTTTGTACAACTGAAGGTATTAAAACATCTTTTTTTTTACTAGTGGTCGCGCAGCGGTTGTAATTCGACCATAATTCATTTAAAACTTAATGTATTTCTAATGCATGATTATATAAAAATATTAGCTTTATACCCTCCTTCTTCACATAAACTTCAACTCTGCCAAATTTCATACTCCTCCGTACAAAGTTTTTGCTTCATGTACATTATTAGGCATATTCGGAAATATAAGTAGGTAACAATGTTATTTTAGGAAGTCAATGTCTAGATTCGCTCTCCTTTAAATAATATCTATCAGGTTATTGAGTCAAGCAGTTGTTCTCCGATTGCTATAGCCCATATTCTATTATTAAATTCTTATCAAAAGCGTATACGATCATTTTACGGTCAAAACACGAGACATATGAGCAGGGTAAAAGTATTCCCGACTTTATTACATTCTATTTTTAGACATGATGGAAATCATTAAATATCGTTTTCAAAGGCCTACTTATCAATTCAAACAGTACCGTTGCTATGTTAACCAGGCTATATTTGTGAGGTAATCAGAGCAGGTTGCCGAAGTAGGTCATAAATCGATAAAGCTGCACTACACTATACAGTGATAGGTAGGTTAGCCTTAGCTTATCTATCTACACTTCTACAGTGCAGCCGGGCCGTTTCCTTGATCCACTTTCAAACTAGCACGGGACGGTAGCAACTACGTATAGCCTATGTTTTTGCCTGTGTCCTAGTTTAACATGGATATCTTTATTAGTATTTGCATAGAGAGTACTGTAGGATAAATAATACTGTCTGCTAGAGACACAACCAACTGTCATTACCAACTAATCTTTTAAGAGGGGTAGTTTCGTCTTTGAAACTTCACAAAAGTTCGTATGTTCAAAAGAAATTGGAAGATAGCTTTTTAATGGTATCCTGGCTTATAAGATTTCTTATAAGTAAGTTCTGTTTGATCTTACCACAGTAGGCGGAACGTGGGTATAGTTTCTAATTAGTTTTTGGTTTGGACTTAGTAACAGTGGGATGCCTCAGGAAAATTCGTGAATTGTAAATGTACTTTAATACATAGAGTCAAACTGTAGGTATATTTAAATCATAGAGATAATTAGATTTGCTCTTGCTTGTGATGTTTATATTTATCATTGACGTAGATTATCCTGATGATAGATAATCCGCTATCTGTACATGAGCAATTTATGGCCTATATAAACATATAAATCATTAACATTAACGTATCCGTGTGGATAAAAACCCCTTATTAATAAAGAATAAAAAAAAAAACATTTTCGTCACAAATAAACCACTTGAAAGCTCACTTTGTTATGGACCTATACTATAATCGATACAACACACGTATGGGTAGGTACTAATCAACCCATAGCGGGCTTGGGCTTCAATCCATTCATGAATGTAAGTGCTTACGTCAGCAGCTCCCCCCTAGGAGGCGCGGTCCCCTTCGGCACTAGCGCACAAAAGGGAGGGGGGTTGTGACGTCAAACCTTCATGCAACAAGTGCTGATAGCAAAGTACCTAGGTATAGAACACAGTTTATTTTTAGAATGCCGAAAAAGGTTCTACCTTTGTGCTGTAAGAAGGTTTAGAATACATAGTGCTATGCTGTTGAATGATATAGTTACATGTGCCTTTTGATCTTTCAATGAATGGTAACTAGTCTCTTTTGGGAATATGTTTGAGAGTAGCAGTTGATGTAGATTTCGTTATCCCTTAGTAATTGGGTTGCGGAGTTCAGACGGATGAATACTAACATTCAGTCATTCTTATCTGACTAGTCTGGAAGCCGTGCCAAATAGCTCGGAGAAGCTTGCTGTTAGACAGGCGATCACAAAATAAATGGAATTTTAAATTCTTCTAGTACCTAACCAGTTTACTATGAGAACTATGACAAAAAAACAATACTGGTTGAAGGAGCACGGCTGTTCAATAGTTTACCGGAAGACATAAAAAAGTGTGACAGTGTAAACACATTCAAACGTAGATTAAGACAATACATCACAACATTTGAAATAACATAATGCTAATATAATTATTCCAACACCCTAGAGGTGCCTAATATCAATAGTACTACTTATAGTTAATTTGTTATCGCTATATCGTGTATATCATTATAAGCGAACTGTTATTTTTATGTTCTTATGAGAAATAAAGTTCTTTAAACCCAACTAATTTGACTAAAAAATGTCCCAAGGTTACACTAAATTAGAAAGAAAAAAATAAAATGCCCATCTAGGCGTCTATATTGGGCCATTAATTAACACAAATAATTATAAATGACACAATGACGATAAGAAAAAATCTTCAAGCATCTATTCTTATTCCAAGCTTTTAACACATACATAGATAAGTGCTACGCTTGACCTCTGCGACCCAATTAAAGACTAACTGGAAAATATATATGTAGGTATATACCTACTTAATTACAAGAACGAACTGAAATTAAATCTAATTCAGACATTTAACCGGTCAAACATAAAGCTGACTTCAGTTTATTTTTAAAAGAGGCTAGATTTATTATTGGAACAAAACCAAATATAGACATCAAGTTATAAATATCTGTTCGACCCTAAAAAGTCCCCAAAATAACACCAGTAAACCTTCGAACTATTTCAATCATAAAAAGAACCTAAAATAAAAGTACCTCCTATAAAATGCAATATAAAAATAGAATTCAGTCGATCGTTAGACGTAGACGCAATTATTGTCATTCTGAGGAGACATGAAACCTCCTTCTCTCCTTGTTGCCAACTTGCGCCCCTCACCGCGCCCGCCGTATCGAACTGGCTCTAGGAACCGGGCCTTCCTCATTAATGAGTAATGGTAACAAAAAAAGATCAAATAATACACTTGCCTACAATGCCTACATTATTTTTATGATAATTTCGGTATTTACACATACTTTGGGTATAATTTATTAAATGAAATGAGAGTTGTAAAGAAAATATTTTTCGCATGGATTGGTCACTGCGTGTGTTGTCGCCATCTATGATCAAAGTTACAAAACTCACACCTTTGACGATTTGTAGCTGATGTGGCGTAGCATGGAAAGTATTTCGTAGCGTATCTTTCTTCACCTTTTTTAATGAAATAATTTAATACAATGTAGTAAGTTTTTATACCAATCTATATTAAATTAAAGAGTTTGATAAAAAACTAATTGCCTATGTGTGACAGATCTAAACTTTCGTGTCATTATCTTATTGTAAAACATTTCAAAGCTAACTTTACTTGCCTTAACCTAAGCGTCCCTTATTAAAAAGAATACGTTATAGTCTACGAATTGAATAAGCAATAACAACAATTTCTTGCAGTCGTCGGTGTAGCGCCATCTATAGTTAAAGCGCTTACACGCTAAAGAGCTTATTTTAAAAGCTCGTGTTCTCCAAAGTGAAGTTAACGGCTACATCAGCTGGTGGGAGTTTTACGTAGCGACCGGTAGATGGGTTTCTATGAATCTTCAAGAACTTTTTGCAAGCTTTACCATTGCAATATTGAATGAAACATGTTTTAGAATTTGTGTTTGATACTATTTAGAGGCGTAGATTTTAAATTAAATAATGTTGACTCGAATATATTTATAATGTGCACATGATAATTAATGTCATATTATAGTTTTAAATTCAGGATGTTTTACTGCTCAACAGAAATGATGACAGTATGGTATATTTAGGACATTCGCAATTGAGCCAATCGGTTAATAATAAAAGTAAAATGTTATTATTTAGAAATAGGTACAGAATTGCGAACCGCATTGGTATCTCGGTTGTAGCACTCTTTCATGATTTAATTGAGACGTTCTTTATAAATCTTTTAAAGTTTAATTCATAACAAAAAAATTAAACAAAATCTTTATAAATTCATATTTATGATGCCATGTAGCATACATTTTGGCTAAGTTTAAGCACATTTCGTTTTAGATGTAATAAAAGCATGAAAAGTCTTCACATTGTACTTTTTAATAATATTCATTTGTAACTTTTTCTGCGTAGCACACAGATTCCATCTACAAATCAAACGTTTAAGATACTCCAAAGTGTGTTAAGTCTGGTACAAATAGTAAACACGGCAATTAAATAAACAGTGTAGCAATTAAGTAAGCATTGTGTCAACTTCACAAGGAACTTACTGTTACAAGCACAGCTGTTGGATGCGCAAGAGCACGCGCCTCGTAGCCGCATATAATAGACATCAACGCACGCTAAATGATGTGCCATCCGTGGAAAACACTTTAATTACAAAAAGTTATTTTTATGGATTTAAGATTTATTTTGACATAAAATACAATATCTGATAACAATAATACGATTGAGGGAGGACCCTAATAACCATTAGCTGGATTTGTGTCATTCGCATAAATTCTTAGGTATTTTAATGTATGTAGGTTTTCGTCTGATCCATTAAGATAATTTTAAAGTATGTGTGCGACAGACTTGGACATAATACAGTTGCATAAATAAATAAGTTCGGTTTTAGAAGAATATAAACAAGTTTCCATTCTAAATAACTATATTCGCTGTCTACTTATGTACCCATAAGCTTTCTTGGAAAGGTAAAGTGACTCGTATCGAACAATAAATAGTAGAATCCTTCGACGTCCATTATCTCGGCATCATCATCACGCAGCTACAGTCGAGAGCTTTCAAAGCTGCGGGGGAGGTTCGATGCGACGGGGGAGGGGCGACGACCAGCATGGAGGCCTCCGCCTGCCAGTGCCGCGCCGACTGCGACGCCGCCCGCATGCCGCATACAACGCGTTCTTCACTTGTCAAACATAACAAAAACATAACTGAAAAGTGCTTTCAAATTGTGTTGCGTGTTATCGGGTGACTATCGTAATAAGAGTCTTGTTCAGTGCACATCGGGACATACGTGTGAAACGGCCGTAGATAGTGTTTTGTCACGTGTTTACGAATGAATGTGACGGCGTAGGCGCAGCCGCGGCGGGTCGCACTCTCCGTGAGATATTCGTGCGCGCGCAGGTCGTCGCGGCCATGCTGCATACCTGACGAGAGCGAGCGCGCGAGTCTGCGCGAACGGGACACAGCGAGCGCTCCCGGCGCGCGTCAACTTTCCCTGACGAAGAACAACCCTGCGATGTTTTTGTCGGTGTCATGACGAGGATGGGGCGATGGCACGTGGCGCTGGTCGCGCTGGCGGCGCTCCTAGGCGCGGGCGTCAGCGCCGCCACCGAGCAGATGCAGTCCCGCGCCGTCGACACTGGCGTTGACCTTCGTGTGCCCGAAGACCAGCCCGTCGGCACCATCGTTGGCAGGATTCCCACAAAACCTGGTTTCACTTACCGTTTCAATGAACCTCCCAAGGAATTTGTCCTCGACCCGGTGTCTGGTGAGATCAAGACCAACTTGGTCCTGGATAGGGAAGCCGTAGACCGTTACGCGTTCGTTGTGTTATCCAGTCAACCGACTTATCCGATAGAAGTGCGATTACGGGTGACGGATGTGAATGACAATTATCCAGAATTCCCCGAACCGAGCATAGCGGTTGCGTTTTCCGAGAGTGCCGCGGCCGGGACAAAGTTATTGCTCGATGCGGCCACCGATACGGATTTAGGAGAAAACGGTATCACGAATGATTACAGGATAGTTGATGGTGACACTGAGGGGAAGTTTAGGTTGAATGTCACCGTAAATCCAAGCGGTCAAACGTCTTATTTACACCTAGAGACAACGGGAAAGTTAGATCGAGAAACCACCGACTTTTACATCCTGAACATATCGGCACGTGATGGTGGTAATCCACCTAAATACGGGTATTTACAAGTGAATGTTTCTATTTTAGACGTTAACGATAATCCACCAATATTCGATCAAAGTGACTTTTCAGTGTCTCTAAATGAGAGTGTACCTCCGGGCACTACAGTTCTAAAGGTAACAGCCACGGATAGTGATTTGGGTGATAATAGTAAAATAACTTATGAAGTGACCGATACAGAGAGACAATTTGCAGTGGATCCTGAGTCTGGAGTGATTACAACCACGAAGAAGCTGAATTGCCCTAAGTATTGTAGCAACACTACATGCAATATGACTTGCGTTCTTACTGTAATCGCGAAAGATCATGGCGTACCGCGACAAGATGCACGGACTTACGTCACTGTCAATCTCATAGACGCCAATGATCATGATCCTGTAATAACGTTTACGTATGTTCCTCCGACAGCTAACTTCGCCACTGTAGACGAGAATGCAAAAAATGGTTCTCTTGTGGCTGCTATTACAGTTACTGATTTAGATGCAGGATTAAATGGCATAACTAGTATTAGTATAGTTGCAGGTAATGAGCTCAACCATTTTCGTTTGGAAAATTCATCCAGTGTGTACATTGTGCATGTAAATGGTGTGTTAGATAGGGAAGAAATTAGCAAATATAATTTGACTGTTGTTGCTACTGACAGAGGATCTCCTCCCCGTACAGCTACCTCATTTTTAGTAATTCATGTAAACGATGTAAATGACCACGAACCCGTTTTTGAAAAATCGGAGTATTCAACAGTTCTGACAGAACTCGCCCCTTCCGGATCTTATGTGGCCAGCATAACTGCTACTGATGAAGATACTGGGGTTAATGCTGAAATATTTTATGATTTTTATGACGGAAATCAACAGCAATGGTTTACCATAGACCACTTGACAGGTTTGGTCACAACAAAATCAATGTTAGACCGAGAGATTCAAGGAACGGTTGAATTGAACGTTTCAGCTAGGGACGGAGGTCCTAATCCTAAATGGGCATATACTAGGCTAAAAGTAACCATTTTAGATGAGAACGATGAAGCACCTTGCTTTTCACAGCCTCAAATCAATGCAACTTTGCACGAGAACATAAAACCTATCAAGGAAATACTCATTTTAACTGCATCCGATTACGATCAGGGTACAAATGGTTCAGTATCATATTATTTACCTTCAAGTATAGAAAGAAAATACCCCAATACTTTCATATTAGATCCCATTACAGGACAGCTTAGTACAGTAATCGAATTAGACAGGGAACGAATACCTTTATACGAAATACAAGTACTTGCAAAGGATCAAGGGTTTCCACCACAATCTTCCACTGCTACAATCTTACTGAAAGTTCTTGACGTAAACGATATTGATCCAATGTTTTATCCTCAAAGATACATTGAAAGTATAAACGAAGAGTTGCCTATTGGCAGTACCGTGTTACAAGTTCGAGCTTTGGATTTGGATGAAGGCGAAAATGCTAGAATCATGTATAGACTTGAGAGTGGTGGGGACGGTTATTTTGATATAGAGCCATGGACAGGAAATATAGTGCTACAGAAAGATTTTAGAAAAGCTCCGGAAACAGTGTACACACTTAAAATATCCTGTAAAGACAAAGGAAATAGACGGGCTTTTGAGGATGCTATAGTTGAAATTGTAAAAACGTCTCAACGCAAAAATCTTCAATTTGATGGTTATAATGGGTATACTTTCAAAATTCTGGAAGACGAAGGCACA
Source organism: Antitype chi (assembly GCA_947359405.1). Classification (NCBI taxonomy): domain Eukaryota; kingdom Metazoa; phylum Arthropoda; class Insecta; order Lepidoptera; family Noctuidae; genus Antitype; species Antitype chi. The sequence continues at coordinate 12,499,307 of OX375816.1, forward strand.
TCAAAAGCAGACATTGGACGCTTTGTAGGAAAAGTGAATGCCAGAATATCTAGTGACACAATATCTTACTACATCTTAGAAGGTGACCCAAAGCATATCTTCAAAATGGATGAGAAGACAGGTGTGATAACAACAGATTCTAATGTAGACCGTGAAGATAAGATGACCTACCACCTGAAAGTTATGGCAAAGACCGGAGTTGCTTTCGGTTTTACCACCGTCAATATTTCAGTTTTAGATGTCAATGATAATTACCCCATATTTATTGAAGACAAGGATGAAATTCATATTCCTGAAAATATGGCAGTAGGACAAGAGGTGTATTTTGCCAGAGCCACCGACCGTGATTCAGGCTCTAACAGAACAATCTTTTATACGCTAAGTTATAACACTGAAGGTAACTTTCGAATATCGGAAACGACAGGAGTTATTTATTTAAATAAGCCGATATCCAGCGAGCCAGGCTCTGTTATGTTTATTGAGGTAACAGCTACTGATAACGGAAGTCCAGCACTAGCAGCAAAGCATTCAATATCAGTTATTGTTGATGACGTCAACGATCATACTCCAGTCTTCGATCATACATCATACGAAACATCTTTGCTTGAATCTACTTTGGTGAATACAAGATTTTTTGCAATCTCTGCATCGGATGCTGATCTTGGTCCTAGTGGTAGAATTTCCTACAATATCGCAGAAGGAAACACTGATGGCAAGTTTGGAGTATTTCCAGATGGCTATCTGTATGTAAAAAGTCTACTGGACAGGGAAGAGCGCGATTACTACTCGTTAACGATAATCGCAACAGACCACGGTAAACCAGCGAGATCATCTCAAGTGCCTGTCGTAATTCACGTTCTGGATGAAAATGATAATAGCCCTCAATTTACTAACACAACGTTCATATTCAAAATCAAGGAAAATGAGCCACCTGATACTTTCGTTGGAAAATTAACAGCTACAGACCGAGATATTGGACGTAATGCTGAGTTAACGTTTTCATTGCCAATAGCGCAAAATGATTTCAGAATAGATTCCAGAAACGGCTTCATAAAAACGTTGAAGTCCTTTGACAGGGAAAGCTTGGCACAACATTCAGGTCAAAACTACATTACATTAACTGTAACTGTTAGTGATAACGGTAAAGTTAAATTGTCTGATTCCGTGAGAGTTACGATTTACATAACAGATGTCAATGACAACCCGCCCGTCTTTACGCGAACTCCCTATAAGGTTGAGGTATCCGAAGGTGCCGCTGTGGGAGCTTCTATTATGCGAGTGTACTCGACAGATGCTGACGAAGGTCTGAATGGTGACATCTACTACAAACTGATTGGAGGTGACGATTTAGGAAAATTCGCTTTAGATGAAGCTACCGGCCAACTTCTCATAAACAAAGCCTTAGATCGTGAAGCAACGGATCATTACAAGCTAACCATACTGGCTCATGATTCCGGTCAGATAATTCGTATGTCTGCCACAACAACCATCACAGTTGACGTGCTCGATGAGAATGATAACGCACCAGTATTTACTCAGACACAAATGAAAGTGTCAGTGTTAGAAACGGAACCAGTAAATACAAAGATTATTCAATTCCACGCAACCGATGCTGACTTGGGTATCAATCGGGAGCTGCAGTTCTCGATTACGTCGGGTAATAGAAAAGAAGCATTTTTTATTGATAGCTTTTTAGGCGAATTGTTTTTGCACAAACAATTAGATTATGAGGATTTAACTTCGTACGTTTTAAACATCACTGCTACAGATAACGGCAACCCAAGCTTATCATCAAGCATATTATTTACTGTAAATGTAATCGACGCTAATGACAATGCACCCATCTTCACGAATACAGCTATTGTACGTCAAATAAGAGAAGGTATTCCGAAGCACACGCCTATAGTGACAGTTACCGCAGAGGACCCAGATTCTGGATTAAACGGTAAAGTTTATTATTCGATCACGCACCAAGACCCTAATGACAGCAAGCGGCACTTTGCCATAAATAACATCACTGGGGTCATACATACTTTATTACCTATTGATAGAGAAAGTATTGACACGTTCAGAATAACTGTTGTCGCTTATGATAGAGCCGAGCCACCATCGGCGCGGCTATCTGCTGAGAAATTAGTTACTGTAATCGTCGAAGATATTAACGACAACGCTCCAGTTTTCGTATCTATGAACGCAGCCGTGATCAACACGGAGAGACTAGGAAGAAGTGCAGGCCGTGGAATATTTATTATGAACGTATTAGCCCGTGACTTAGATTCAGGAACAAATGGATTGGTCACTTACAAGCTTATCCACGGTGGCAACGATCTATTCGATCTGCACAGAAGTAACGGCGCATTGACTTTACGCTATCCTCCGGCGACACCGGAGGCGCGCTGGAATCTGGTCATAAAAGCTACGGATGAGGCAGTCTTGAGTGAACAGAAAAGTACTGAGGCTTACCTCACGGTCATCATGGGAGGAGCAGAGTTACAGGGTGTCACTTGGACTAACGTAGGATCGGTATCCGTGGCTGAGAACGAACCTGCGGGTACGGCTGTGTTAAACTTGACTAATAACTATAAATCGGGTTTAGAATATTACATAGTGAATGTGACTGGTAATGGTAGACAAGTGGACAGGCTGTTCGACATAGATTCGTCGTTGGGAATACTTTCAACGGCTGTTTCTCTGGACCGAGAAGCTGGTGTGGACCGGTACGAAGTGGAGATCTGCGCAGTTTCATCAGGAACGCCGCTTAAAACGACAACGACTAAGGTAAGATGAAAATAAAATAATATAATTAATTGGACAGATTGTATGGTCGTATCGAGTGATTTTAGCGTTGTTGTACAGTTAACAATTCAAAGCGAACAATCCAATTAACTTGGCACAATCGCCGGTAGAGACAAAACATCGGCACCGTACTGTTGTTAAAACAAAAATAAATAAAAAATGCATGCTCGTTAGCGTATGTCGGCCGGCGCAGTCTAATCGGGGGCTCTAAATTACGATAAGTCGCGTCTCGCAAACGATATCAGAACACTCGTTCTGAAACCTTCCAAAGATTAACTGTACGTGAAACATGAGTTTTGTTTGTCATACGTTTCATTTCATTAATATTATCCCCAATGGTATATAGCTATAGTATTGATAAAACCCACAGAAACATTTCTTTAAAAAATATAAGTTTGTACATATTGGCTTCAATACACGGGGCCAAATATTTAGTAGTTCATTGAACATAATCTACCTCGATAATAATTTAACCTTCGATCCGAAAAAGCCATTTTGACTCACAAGTTTTAAGCGCAATTTTGTTATTTGCGAGAGAAATAAAAAGTACCTAAAACTGGTCGTGTGCTCGTAAAAGATCTCGTCACATTACGATTACGATATTGTACCTCACCTTTTGACGAATAAAATGTTGATCCTGTGACATGCGGGTGTGGTCGTGTGGCCACTTTACCCCGGCCGTTTACAATTCACCCGTTTTATTTAAATTACTTTTCTTCGAAAATAAAGTTTATTTAAGAGTTTATAAGTCAAATACTGACTAATACACAATTAGACTATTAGCTGAGAATCTTATAAAATCATTATATTTACTATAAAGAGTAAACAGAGCTTGTTAATGGCCAAGATCATAAAATAAAACATAAAAGCTTCGTTACAGATAAAAGTTGGCATTAAAATAAATTCAGTCTGTTATATAAAATACACAAGTGACGTTTTTAGTACAAAAGCTGCTTATAAAAAAATAAAGTGACTAGATTGAAGGCTGAATAACATAGGAGATACTTCAGTAGATATTATCAGGCGGCGAGCGTAATGGCTTTGTCATAAAGTTGTTTCTTACGACATCAATAAAACAGTGACTTCAGGGTGATTCAATGTTAAAATCCGCTCGTGGCGCTGTAAACGTCACAGCATGCGAATTATTCTATTTAAGAAGTTTTCTAAAATAACCACGCCATTTTTGTCATCAGCCACTTTAAATTGGCAGTGTTATTTTACGTCGGCAAAGCCGTTATCTTTAACGGGTGTCCCAAACGTCCCCGTACTTACAGTAAAAACTTTAAGAATCGGAGAAATAATAAAAGCGTATTAAAACTCGAGTCTTGCTTATTTGAATATACGAATCGAATATCTTACTTAATCGACGGCAAGCGATTGGTCGCCGAGTGAGAAGTGTCACATTTACTACTCAATATATTGTCATAAAACAGTACTTTTTAACAACATTTTATTTTGTAATGCGGAATCTCGTTATTTCAGCTTGCTGATTTACATACAATTAGGAGTTGGTGCCTTTATTAGGCAATATTTCGTTTTATATATGGATAAAAGAACGTCGTCGTGTGGAAAATTATTGAAATCTGATATTCTGGGGGCATTTAATTCACAGTGGGTACCCTGGAATCTTCTGTAGATTACTGTTTGCTGTGTCATTATCCACATCAGTTGCTAAAATCTTATTTTGGATAAGATACTACCACTGTAACGTAACAATAATAATAAATAATTATTTACCTGCCACCAAATGCCATAAATAAAACCTGTACCTTTTTAATGTCACTTTGATGTAATTCAGTCCAGAAATCCATCTTAAGATCCCCATTTTCGTCAAATCTGCAAACTTAATCTTACCTACATGAGTATAAAGCTTAAAACTTGTTGCCCACGTCAATGCATGAGCATCAAGTTAGAAGTGTCAAGTTTATGAAAGAGACCCTAATTATTTTTATAATGGCAATCAGAGGGGCAATTCTCGTAATTTTAAGAAACGTTCACAGTCTGATCTCAGTCTCAATCTGTCAAAAATACCTCAAGTTTCCATACACTTTTGACAACTTTTTGACATTTCGTTGTCGCCGAGATGACATTGCGACTAGATTTTGAACGTTTTTAATTACGAGAATTGGCCTTCTGAACAGTGGTCAGGTGCGGTCAGGAGTGGTCGGACTTACTCGCGACCATGTCTTCACAACCGTTACGGGTCAGTTGGCAAGAAATTTGAATTAATTAAGCTATATCGCGTAACGATGTGAACCAACGATTACTGGCAAATAGAACCTTTTGTTTAAGACAAGTTTCGTAGAGTGTTTTGTAGAAAAAGATACCATCAGATGGATTACTCATGCGTTCAGATCTCAAATGATAGGCCCCATGTTCGAGCCTAAAACGTGCCGTATATGCAGCACTAAATGTTCAAGCTATTGATGTGAATCATCATTTTGGTATCCGTTGCGTTATTATCTACTCCGTGCATCAACTTACCTAGATTATAAAACATTTCATACGCCACGTTTTGCGTAGCCTTAAATTTCGCAGAATGCACGGTTTTTTGTAACTGTCCGTGCTTAGTTAAGTCAGTCTCAATTATCATTGCATTTTTAATCGTGGAGACCATCATTGGGGGGTATAATTATGTGAAAAGGAGCGATTTCAGGTAAGAAGGGGAGGGGGGTGACTATCAACCAACACCGAAAGCGCATTAGGGCGCCGGGCTGCATTCCCGGGACTGATTTATGCAACTTGCACCCGGCGGCTCGGCCATCGACACTCGCCTTAATGAACGTACAACGTTACGTTATACTGTGAAATGGCTTTCATTATTTCACGCCAATACTAATAGTCCTGTGTCTACGCGGCGCGTTTAACCCCTATTCGCGTAATGGTTTCTTTATTCTTCTTTTAACCGGCTGAAGTTAATAAATATTGGAGATATGAATGCTAAATGCGAAACAGATAGGAAAGTTAACATTGGCGCAGTAAATTTTGTTCGTGAACAAGAATTTATGTAAATAAATGCTACGTTTATACCTATACCTATGTATGGATAAAAGCAAAGTTCAGAAAATTGGTGTAATGAGACTTACAAGGAAAAGCTGATGACTTGTAACGGTCGTGTATACTGATGTACGTAGCAAACGTCTATGTTCTACGAACTCCGTAGCAACGCGTTTTTACCTCATCGAACAGAAAGCAGCGCACGCTCATCGTGTGTGACGTCACGAGGTTTTTCGCTAATTCCCACATCTGAGCGGAAATGACATTCTTCGGAAAAGACACAAAAATCGATGACTCCGATCGACAAGCGCGTCGCTCGGAATTGCCGATTTACCGTGCGGCCGTTTTTAACTTATTAGCGTTTCGGTTTTTATCAATGAATTTATTGGTGGCCAACCAAACGTGCCGATTGGAAGAAAACTTTAAATGTTAAATCAACGTTTTTGTAACGTGTTACGCCGCCTAAATTCCAAAGCGCAATTGATAACGAGTTTGGGTGGCACGTCCTCTAGAAGCGTTATCATTGAAAAAAAAAAAGACTCGCCATGCTTTTTCAAAGGTAAATAAACAAAAAAAATTGTTATATTTTTTTTAAAGCATTGAGTGACTTCCGTTCTTTGGTTTTGATTTACATACCAAATAGACTGATGAGCTTTCCGAGATGACCAGTAGCAAATTAATTACAAAAGGCAACCTCTTCTAAGTCATCTTTCTCCTGCCTTTATCCCAATTTATTTGGGCAACATGTCTTACTCTCCATACTTTTCTATTATTTATTTATATAAACTTCTCTCACACAAAAATTTACAAAGGCATACTTAATGCCTCAGGTATTCTCTACCAGTCTCAACCAAGGGTGGTGAAGAGATTAGATGGCAGGTGCTTAGGTTGAGAGGAACAATGATTGAAAAAAAAAACTATACAAATTATATCATAATAAATAATAAATAAGATTGGTACATAAATAGGTTATAAACTTATAATACACATACAAGCATACATATCTACTATAATATATACTTATACCTTTAATATATATATACATTCTCATGGGAAAGAGAAGTTTAGATGACTCTACGCTATTCGTTATGAAAATACCTCTGAATTTCCGCTTAAATGCATACCGGCTGGGTAGCCGTCCTGATATCGATAGGAAGCGCATTCCAAAGAAGAATAGACGGATTATGATAGGAAAAATGAACAGATTGTTAGAAGAACGCTATTACTCGTCATGTCGGTAGTAACCCCCTTATTTTCTCCCTCTATTCTTATAACCATCTACATTTATGCTCAAAACATTCCTCATTCCTCCGTATGACATGTCCATAGCATGGCAACCGATTTCCACACAACTTTACAGTTACCGGTGCCACTTTCAGACTTCCTCTTATACAACCTCTTCTAAGTCGATGACTAATCATTGTGAATACATATTGCCCTATCTATCCAATTTGTACTTGCTTGTATGATCTTACTTTTACCTAACCTCGCCCCCAGATTTACAGTCACTAATGAGTTAACAGTGACAATAATCAACCAATTATACAGCTCGTGTCACACGACTGTATTTGCCATTATATTGGTATAATCGTATAGATAACCGGTGACTGACAAGTTGCCGAAAGACGTCAGTCGTGACTGGAATCGCAGTATCCTAAGTGAAATCCTACGCTGTACCATTTGAGTAAGTTGCGTAAATCAGCGAAATCGTGCGAGGTTTAAGTTTAGTTCGGTATCAAATTACTTACACAGCCCTAGTTGCTAAATTCTGCAATCTTAACGCAAAAGGATATTTTGATTTGTTCGTGTTTTGGAGGGGAATGTTAAAAACATTTATATTATGAAACATGTATCATCATACGCTTTTATGTATAAACGTTGCTTAAAGTTAAGAAATGTTTGTTTGTCGAAATTGTATGGTTAAACCGTCGCTATTTAACTTCAAACAACGTTTATAAATATGGGGGAATATGTTTTGCGTTATTTTGATATTTACATTTTATTCGGATGATCCTAATTTACAATAGATTCAAATAGTTCACAATAATAGCAGAATAACACTCCTCTAAGTTTGTATTGGACAATTTAAAGCTTCGGTGTCCGTGTTCTTGTTCATGTTTATTCTTAACATTTTCGACGTCAGCCCATCAACAAGCAAATAAAATTAAACATTCTCGAAAAGTAGTATTTTATCATCAAACTTAGTAACGATTAAGAGGTTCGACAGGTTTGGTCAAACAATAAAATACAAGAGTTATAGACGTGTGCTGACACAAATGATTACTTTATCGTATCAGTTTCCTGTTAGCACTGACACCTCGTCAGTGCTAATTTTTTGTTTATATTAATTGAAATCTTATATTTCAGTTTATGTAAAGAAACAGAATCTCTTGCATAAATCTGATGCTAAAACAACCACTAAAGAGAAGAAATGTAAAATATATTTCTCAAGATGAGATAAAAGGTTGTGAACCGACAAATTGAATCATCATTTTATATTTACAAGCCTTTTAGTTAGTATTGATTGCTTTCGATAGCTTGGTTATTAGTGACTTGATTTTTTTTTAATTGCAGAAAAACTCTAAACCCGAATCTGTGTCTAGACATTCTTAGACCATTGATTTATTGTTTACCACAGAAAATACAGCCATTGATACTTTCAAGGATAACTGGATATCAAGGAAATTAATGTATTGTTTTTTTTTTTGAGTTTCTGTTGTATCAAATTATTGATTTATCATGAACATTTCAATAATATAAACTAACGTCTAAGACGTTTGAACATATTTTGCGCTAAGTAGATAATATATCACATGTATAGAATAGAAACTTGACATTAGTGTTACCATGCTCGAAGATTCAAGAAATAATTTTAAGCATCAGACATTTCTTAGTGCTAATAGCCAAGACGTTTATTTATAAAACATAGAGCAGTAAATTATAAAGCTATCAGGTGTGGTTCACATGTTGGGTAAGTTTTTCATGGCAATAGAAATAGAAAATCGGTTTGTGTCACCGACGCAGACGCAGACATCGCGGGAAGAGAGATCGAACTAACTCTTTATACTCGCCTAGCGAGAACTACCTAGTATATCCATCCGATAGCTATGAGAACTAGATACCTAGCGCATTTATCAAAAACCCCATTTCCATAAAAGGAATAAGTAAATTACGGTTTGTGTTATTACTTGGAACGAACGTCTAATTAATGGACATTAATTATAGTAATAGTAAAATGTTATAAACTTATGATTTGTTTGTATTAAACATTGGGTTGATCATTTAATTTCCTTTCGTATTTATTTATTTAATTAGAACAGTAATTGATGATGTTGCTAATGGACCACTGACCAAATGACCAACTGGTTATGTAGTGTTGTCAGGTCCCCAGTTCCTTTTTTCTTCATTCAAAAAATCTCTGTAGTTTCAGTTTTCTTATTTTATAGGAGAAATTATAGTAAAAGCCAAACAACCAAATATTTACATAAGTATCATCAATTTTATAGCAACAGCTCTTATTTTTATAGCAGCTTTCTTATATAATCATTCAATCTAGCGATATCATTCTCCGAATAATATTTTCCTTCGCAGTATGTGATATAAAATATCTCGCATATTTTTGTCTGAGATCCTGGTATTAAAATATCCTTTATTATGTATCGATAAAACACTTAACATTGATAAATAGCTGGAGACGTGAAATAATTAAATAACCCATTTCTCATTTAGGTGTTTAATTTGTCAAACTTTATAGTCTGATACTCGTTTTGAAATGAATGTCTAATGACTTTGAGATTAAAGACAAAATCATAATTTTGTAGATTACCAAATAATGTGGATACTTTATTCAGTTGATTAATGTTCAAATTTAAACGTGGCTTTGGTTGTGACCTCGGGAAATTGGCATCTTGGGGAAATTTTCCACTAGAAAGATGCGTGAAAGTAGCGCATTGACCGAGGAAAAAATCCACCAATAGAATTGCTTCATATTCAAAATTGAACAATTTTGAATTTGTTGGCGCAGCTCCGTTGACAAATAAGCCTTTAGCTGGCTTTACTGCGGAATTGTAGACACAAGCTTTAAAAATAGAGTTCCAAAGAACATACAACTAAGCTTAATGAATCAGCAACTAACTATCTTGTACACTAATGGAATTTGTATTATTGGAATGTATGGACTATCTCTATTGGCATCTATTTTGGCAACAATTTTTCAATTTCTGTCTGTAAACACAATATAGATTGTTACTTGACAGTTCCTCGGCCGAGTCCGCTTTCTTATCGTTGCTGTTGACTATAACGACCACTGAAGCATGACCTGTCCTGCCCGCCCGTACATTCCAGCGCCGAGACCTGCGCGGGGACACTGATCGCGCTGTCATAGGCCTTGCTTAATTGGACATTTTATGTGTGTGCATTCATGTGAAGTTGGACCGGTTCCTAGTGGTTCTGTTGCTTTCTACGTCATACATCGGTGTTTCTGTAGGGATACTTATGAGACCGCTGTGTGTATGTAATTCACAAGTTTGAAGTTGTGTGAAGTTTATTATGATTTGTGTATCATTGGTGGAGGCGTGATGGGAGTTTAGCTGAAGCGAGCTTGTCGCTGTCGTCTTTATTATGTTCATATCTTCTCCGCAAGAGATGTACGCCAATGCAATATTATACAGCGTCGTCGTAGCTTTCCCATCCCGGAACACATCTGCTCGTTTCTGCGGAAGACAAGTCATATTTATCTAGCATCTAATTATATGAAAATGTTTTATCAAACTTGTCAAATAACTTACTCTGAGATATCGTTAAACAAACTTCAAAGTGTAAAGCTGCCCAAAGAAATAAAACCGCTAAAATAACCCTTACAGAGTAATATTTATGTGTATTGATTATTCAAATTAGCTAAACCGAATGCATGGAATTTTAATATGAAAGTAAAAAAAAAATAGTGGTTTATGTACGTATATGGTACATTGCACACGCGTATCGATATAATGTATAACGAGATTTAAGATTCAAAAGATTTATTGTAGAATTATAGTTGCCTTCCTGCCTGCAGGTGTATTGTGTACTACGCAACTTAATTTTTCGATCATGAGAACTGTATAGTGTCCATAAAATGTTAACAGCAACCCAGTAGTTAAGTTTAAAGCTCCAGCTTTTATAAGAGACATATGTAGAGAGAGAAATTAAATGATTTTCAGCATTTTATTTCGCTTTTCCACAAAAATTGTGGTGCCAATCTTCTCAAGTGTTTGCCAGTAAAGGTTTCGTTCCAAGTTCATACAATTTGGAAGCTTAATAGCTTTTAAATCGACATAATACCGCCACCTGTAACTAAACGACCACAAACCTTACGCCTCCACGACGTTTCATTGCAAAATTGATTTCCTGATGGTATCTAACCTCCCGAGGGAACGTTGGATAAATAAATACTTTACGATAATCTTCAGAGATCTGAGACAGGCCAGAATTACTGCAAGGCCGGGATATTACTGCGTTTTAATTCCGTTCCAGACACACCTCCGTCGCATTACGATTTGATATGATTTAATGCGTTATTGTACGTGCCTCGCTCAACCCTGGCATCGCATAAGTCAAATAAATTTTGGAAAGGTTCCAGTGAGCGAAGCTGGCTGATCTCGATATCTCCCGCATGTATTAGGTACCTACTAAATTACAATTAGGATCGCACTTTTGACATATCACGTTATATTTAAGCGTACTCTGTGCTTATTATTTTGCTTTGTTGGACGTGTTTTGGCATGTTTTATGCTTATGTTGTTTTTTAGTAGAACTGATTATGAGTCTTTATTGATTGTTGTTGCTTTATTGTTAGCAACGAACTTTGTATGCGATATCCATTGAATGCCATGGTACGTTTTATTGGATTTGGATTAGGATTACAGTAAAGATACTTTATATGTAGCATTGAGATTAAAATTAGATTCAAGAAGAAAAAAACGGCGATTGCGAAATGTAAATAAATCGTCTAATTAAAACCTCGGGTATGAATATAGACACTAATCCTTTTAAAAGTCTTGGGACGTGAGATAAAAGTAAGCAATATGGAAGACGCACTGATTCTCGCCATCCGCGGCAGAATCTCGTTTAGTACATCGATAAAAGTTGTAAAATGCAAATGGGGCTAGTGAAATGTTAAGAATCTTACGCCCACGCCTTTAGCACCGTTACTTTATTCACATACATATATTTTCACACATAACGTTAACTTTTCGTATTCACCAATAAATATAGATAATGGTACTTTTTATGTAAAGAGTTTACATATATTTCACACTTCTCGTGGTATCGTATCAATTTATCGGACAAACCATTTAGTTCGACGGTAAATGTTATCTAAGATGTTGCATTTGGTTTAAATATCAGCTATTTATAGTCTGTCTCTGTTGACATACAAGTTACCAACAAAGTGTAGGGTTCAGTACTTCCATTTGTAAACGAAAAAGAACGAAGTTTCTAGGAAACGCAATGTCTCACCTTTTGTTCTAGACTAGGAGTTAGAAATTGCAATATGTCGACCTGCCCGAACCCATAATATTTAAAAGGATTTACTATTATTTATAATGACTCTTGTCTATATATCAATCTCTTGAGTCTCGACGGCTTGGCTTCTAAAGACATTCCGGCTTTTAACGACTTTCGCTTAACAGCTTTTAAAGCATCCTTATCGCTCACCTAGTGACATTTTAGTGCACTACTGGACCCCTTGGCTGCGTGAGGATAGAACCAGTACGTGTTAATCAAATTCTGGGAATTCGTTTTTTTTTTAAATCTAAAATGCATTTTTTTATGAATGCTTGAGATTTTGGTGGAACTGTGTGTAGAGATTTTTTTACTATATTATATGGAATTTCTCAGTAGAAGCCCGGAGTAAGGATTTGTGTCCGGTCGATGACAATAGGATCGCCCCCTATCACATGGGACTTAAACATAACTGGCTAAATGTGGGTGTACTATAAGTACATCTCTGCCAAAGACTTCGGGGAACACAGGCGTGATGTTATGTTTATTATATCTGATTTAAAAGAGAACGAACATTTTAACAATTTATACAGACATAGATATTTGAATTATTTCTTCTGATTAATTAAAGCCGCTGAAAGTTTAGGTAGATTGCCCTGTATTTCCCAGGACATCAATTTTGATACTATTACAAGTTTATGTCGAGTTTTGAAATTCAGTAGGTACCTACAAATGTTTTTCTATCTAAACATTCAACAATGGTCCACAAAATAAATTATCTTGAATCGATAAAAATATATCTAAATAATAATTCTACGTAGCAATTTGAATGTGATGCGAGAGCCGAGTGTGGAGTCCATATATCTAGAAGGGCAAGACAATAGACTATAGCAGTGACTACATTTCATCCGATAATTGTAGAGGGCGCGTGAGTCGATCGTCGATGCGCAAGCGCCCCGAACGGCAGCTAAACGCCATTTTGTTATTAGGGATGCGATTCATCGATAACGTTCAGTGTTATTTATTATATATATACGTTATTGATAGTTTAAGACCTATTAAATATATATTATCAACACTCCTTTTACTAATAAGGCACACAAGAAAATCTAAACGATTACATTTATCTCTTAATTGTCAAATGAGGTAGATTTATCTGTTGTACCACGGATAATAATTTATGCAATCTAGACAAGTAGGTATGTCTTTTGTCAGAACCGAGTTATTTATTAATGCCTACTCAAATTCCTAACCTAGAATCATGCGACAAATATTGGCGTCAGGTAATATTCAGACATGACAGCTAATTGTAAAATACATAAATATTAGCTGGTGCTAATTCAAATAACGTTGATGACGGTAAAATAAATTATTTAAGAAAGAAAAATATGTTAAAACTGCAGTGAAAATAAAAGAGATAAATGACATCTTATAGATAACAATAAAAAAAACACCGCGTGCACTGACACATCACTATTCTGAGGAAACGGGCCGTTAAAAATATTTAATTTGGTTGGCGCGTAACCCGTAATTACCTGTTACATAGTTATTCACGATCCACAGCCTGTGAGTAAATCCACTGCTCAAGTGGTTTGGAAATGTTTACAGAAATGTACCTGACCGCTTGTTGGTTTGTTTGTGAATTACGGCCAGTTGGTCATTTAATTAATTACCAGCGACCTGTAATCCTGAAGCGAAGTGTTTTTACATCCGTGCGTTATATCTGTACTCTGTGGCAAGAGGAAATAACCATAAACCATTTCAAGAGTTTATTTGCAACTAATACTAATTCAATCATAGCTGCAAGTTTTTATCGTTTTATCATAAACCGATTGAATCGATTATAATTGATACAATATATCTGATAGGTTCGATTTTTTGAAAAAAGTTTCGCTTGTACTCCGTATTTCATTAGTATTGATGGCTTACTAAAACCAATTAGAAATTCTGAAACCTGTTTGCAGGTTCTAGAACAAGTGTGAGAACTTGAATTATTCTACACTATAAAACATAAGCCCTCCACTTTCCTATAGTAATAAGCCTATTGAATTAAATAATTCAGTTAAGCGAAGGGGTTCGAGTTTTTGTTCAATTTGAGTGCTTTAATTCTGGCAAAGATGAAAAGAACTTATTTATTGAAGAATGACCTTGTGGAGCCTAGAGGTCGATGACACCACCGTTTATAGTCAAATCTTTAGTGCAATAATTGTATAAGATTGTGATCATTGTCACTATGAGCATTTCCTAAATAGATAAAATCGTTCTATAGGAATCGTGTATTTACGGTTTTATACGATTTTTGTTGTGAGGTACTAGAAAAACTTTGACATCGGTTTCTTTGAATAGTGAAGCTTTATGACTAAGGCACAAGAATTCTCACTTTTGAATTTGAGAATAGGTTGCTAGAAAAAACTAAGGAGATAAGATTATTATACCTGGCAAGAAGAAGTGTCGGAAATTTTGGACATTTCAAATGTTGAAAGCTGTTTTTTTTTCTGCTGAGCTCCTGCTTTTGTACACCGTTACGTGAGTCAGGTAGTTTCTTGGAAATATAGCCCGCATGCTTTTGAGTGCTGTATTTTGCATGTCCTTTGCATCAACACCAAACTTTGTGAACACAAAAAAGCGCCAATTAAAATATCAGGCAATTTTATGAGACATTAAATACTCATAATTTTTAAAAGGTATCACTTTTATTTATTTCATAACATGCTGTCGTAGATAATGATCACAAATACATAAAAATCTGTTATATTATTTCCTTATCTCTAAGATATCTGTTATCTTTATCTTATAGTGGCAGTGAAACAAGCCCTGAATCTAATAAATATCAATGATGTTTGTACATACACCAAGCAAACAGGTTTGATACTTTGGCCGCGAGGATATCAATTTTAAAACGCTCGTAAATATATAAATATTCAGCAAAAAAATCATTATAATCTGTCTACATATACGAGAAAAGTAGATTGTATGATTTGAGCTTGGTATAATGAGTTTAGGTCGGAAATAAATCACTGAGGACGTTTACGATATAGCTTCATTTAAACTATAAATAATTACGAGTTCAAGTGCCTCAGCAGACGTTAAATCAAAACAATTTATGTATTAGAATGTCACTAAATTACAACGCTATTAAACAATAACATTAACAATTGTCTGGGATTGTGTTTGTAATTACATTTAAAAGATTGCGTTTTCAACAGATTTTAATGTGTTCAATAAATGTTCTTCAAAGAGGAAGGCATGATTATTCAGGAAACAGTACCTACACTCAGTTAACTCAGTTTATTTCAAGTACCTGCAAGAGATGTGAATATGTTTTATTTTTATATTTGACGACATGCTTTGTTGGAACCTGAACACCTAATCCGTTCATTGAAGAATTGCACCGTGTCCAAAGTATCGAACAAATGATATACAATAGAATTCTATTATGTGTGCATCTTACTCAGCCGTAAGAAATGCAGGTACTCATAGTTTGTAGAGGTGAACAAAGTTTGGTCCAACAGTGGGGCCAACCCGACGTGGCATCCGCCGCTCATCCTTACGTAGCTCGCGGCTATAAAGGTACGCCATAAAACGGGTCTCATTTTATGACCATTTGACGAAGTTATATACGTTTTTGAAGCCATTTCTTAGTCGGGCCGACCATTGTGGCTGCGTGACCACTTCGCAGCGTCTCCGTGCCGTTCTTATTATTCTAAAGTCTTATGCTATTGCGAGGGAATGGATTTTTAGCTCAAATTTCTTCGAGATTTACGAATATTATTTACAGATCTAATACCATTGTCAGATAATCAGTTTAGGTTAATTCGTTTACGAATCGTGCTGGCAGAGAGTAAGGGCCCGGGCTATCGTGGAGGAAATCTGCAATCTCGACAATGCTGTATCAATATTCATGCTTACGGTCGCGACCCCTACTATTTGCATAACTGCGCAATGCATTCTCTCGGTCGCAACTGTTCTATTGTTTTATGATCTAAATGACCACGCGATATAGGTCTAGTCACGATAGTCATGTATGTTAATATGTATAGATGCATGTTTATGGTTTGCACTACATTGTAATAGTCCAATTTTGTTCTAGGAACTAAATCTGCCTATACTTAGTTCTTACTACTCATTACTTTTTTACACTACAAAAACAACCGTAAAACTGTAAAAATTTCACCGTTTATATCTTCCACATACATATAGAAAATTAAATTTTCATTCAGTCAATTCAATCTGTAACAGACAATTAAAAGAACAAAATATTGATTGTCTTGGTATTGACAATTACAACAATTAGTAATTGTGCACGCTCAATTCGATTTGTGCATGGTAAGATTCTGATGATGGAAGCTGTATGAAACGATTTTAATAGAAGAACCGGTTGAGCGCGAACTTGAACTCGAACCACTAGGTTTCTAGCAGAACTTTCTTGAATTCCTTAGTCTGGAAATAGATAAATTTTAATATAAGCACTCAGTTTAGGACACGTTCTCATTAATGTTTAATTAAGGTTGATATCGTACTGATTCTTATGTTTTATTTACCTACCGTAAATTGGTAACAGGAAGAGAAAAAGTGGTTAGCAAGAAGATCTCTTTATTAAGCCTTGTTCGATGTGAGCTGAATAAATAGGATACGTTGGCGGAATTTGTTAGGAGCAAACAAGCACTAGTGTTACACTAATTAGCTAGCTCATTACCGGTTGTTCATCAGTTTTATAATAGGTATAAATATACTGCTTGAACGTGGAGCACCTTTTATGTCATGCGTCTTCGATCTACGGGGTAAATTGAATAATACATAAACTGACAATTTTATTCATAGCAATTCGTTTTATTTTGACAGTAAAGCCACGTGCATTACGTTATTTACGCTGGTGAGCAAACGATTTTTCATACCTATGTTGCAATGGATTAGGAATTTGTGTAAAAACTCTTGAATTGTGATCCAAAGTGTGTTCCGCAGTTAGGGTGCTGATCTTCACCCTTATTCTTATTCTTATTACATCACACTATCCTACTAACATTATAAATGTGAAAGTTTTTATGTTTAGATGTTTGTAACTCAATCACGCAAAAACGGCTAAATGGATTTGGATAAAATTTGGCACATAGATAGTATATAACTTGGATTAATAGATAGGATACTTTTTATCCCGGTAGCACGTTCCCGTGGGTTAATTTCCCACCTCCACGCGAAGTCACCGGCAATAGTTAATTAGTAATAATAAGCTTATTCACAGTTTCCGGTTGAGCCTGAAACTTTTCAGACATATTGAAAATTCCTATTATATCTAAGTTTAAGCCTTAGTTGAAGTATAAAATCCCTATATAAAAATAACAGTTACGTTATTTTTCCTTTGTTAAATTCGAATGGAATCCTAAATGTAAGTGATGTCCTCTTCCTTGTCTTTGTTCTTCAAGCTATTGTCGATGCCCAAATGTTTAGAGAAAGACGTGCGTGTCAGTATTTTATGCAACGGATTTAACTTTATGATCACGATTGTAGTTTTTCAAATAACTAAAACTTCCTTTCATCGTTTCAGGTAAACTTCGCTTTACAAATAAGTGCGCTTTGTTCCCACTCTATGTACGTAAGTACCTGTACATAACCTAGCTCATTCCTTGAGCATGTATGTTATTGTTTCATAAAATACTGGTATTCCAGTGCATGTGAAAACCAATTTTTATTACCATTCAGGCCAGCTCGTAAGTGTGTTTAGATCAATAAAAATGACAAGTGGAAGCGAAACTACAGATAACTTCCACTGAGCCTTTAAATAGCGGCCTCTTGGTAATAAATTATGTTTAATGACCACTAAAATAAAATAAATTGGAAAATACGACGCTCCAGAATACAAATAAAAGAACGCTTCCCTTTATAAATCCTAAACGCATATTTTAAACTTGATAGAGATATTAAAGTTATAAACAAATCTCATAAGTGCGCGTTAGAGTATAACGGGACGTCACGCGGTTGAAAAGGCTAATTCTAAATTAATTTTTATTTATTGAATTAATCAGTTATTCGAAACTTAATCACGTATAATAAAAGTTGAATTTTCCAATAAATTTCACAGTAAATAACTCAGCAGTCGGCTAATTGGGTTTATCTAGAACCATTAAGATGGTGATAGACTAACACAGTCTTTGATCAGGCTTAGATTTGGCCGGACACGCAATATTTAGGTAGTTGGAGGCAGTATTTTCTGTGCTGATGCCTAAGAATAGACTGTAGCGTTATATTGTTACCTGACTTGGGTTTCTAATATGGAGATGAATAAATTCATGTTTGTAAGCACCTTTGGTTGCATGGATAGTGGTGACTCTCTTTGTGTTTTAGTCATGTATGAAAAACATTGAATAATGATTTGTTAAACTTTTCACAGTCGCAGAGTTATAGGGTAGTTCTAGGGTCACTATCTTGATCGGGTCGGCTTCAAGTCTTACCGGATGCAGTTGTAGTTCTAGGGTATGAGTAAAATATTGCAGTTTGTTTGGGAAGAGTTGTGCCTAATGGAAAATAACTACACATTTGTGTTCATTTTTCCAAAGGCATGTGTATAATCTTATGGCGCCTCCCAGCAGTTTGAAGAACACGATAAAGATAAATAACATCGTCAACTTTGCACGTAGTTTCTTGTTCCTTTCTTCTTGTCTGTTTATATGTGTGTGAATTAATGGTTAAATAAATAATTAATTATTTATTCATTTGCTGCCACGTTGGTTTAGTGTTCGTAAGTGCTACTGCTGACCATGAGGTCCTGGGGTTCGCTTCCCAGGTCAGGCAAAGTGTTAATCAGTTTTTCCATCTGGAAATTGTCTATAGCAGCCTGGAGAGTGGATTTGTGCTCGCTTAATAGAAATTAGTTCACCTCCTATTACATGGAACTTAAAAATAACTGGTGGAAGGTGGGTGCGCTTAGGTATACCTCTGCCTAACTCTTCGGGGATAATAGGCGTGATATTATGCTATTCATTAATTAATTCAAAAACATATAAACACTAAAACAAGGAACTGAATTCACTTACAGTCTTATGCAGATAAGTCTCGAGAATTACCGCAGTGACTTCGTATACGTTGCTCAATTGACTTCGAACGATCTAATGCTGACCGTTTTAGACAAGAAGTACTTATGAGGACGATGACAACGATTGCAGGCGCAACTGAACGATAACCTTACAACCCGACTCAATAGCTTGTAATGAAAATGTAAGCCTTATTGAATGGGCACAAGTATCTTGGAGACGGCTGAAACAGTATTAGGGAATAATTATGCTATCTTACTTATCTAACTTGTGGGACTTGTGGATAAGAAATAATACTAATAACAGATGCACAGATTGATCGATCAGGCTTGCCACAGTTGGTCTGTAGACGGGTGACTTTATTTACGTATCAAGACCCCTCCGTGCTTTGGAAAGCACGTTACGCTTTTGCTCCCGCCTGTCTTTTGTGGTCGTCAGTCGTTACGGGTCGTCAGAAGCCCGAAAGTCTGACAATCAGTCATACTAAGGGGTATCGTTTTACTCATTAACTGGTTGTGGATGTCAGATACGCAGTCGCTTATTTTTTTTGTCGGGCATCTCGCAGTTGACCTTGAGAGGCCGTGACTGCTTAACCGGGCTTTTCTGGGGCTGCCATTAAGAGTAATCTTAACGCCTCCAGCCAGGGCTTACAAACTAAAAAAATACAAACTAAGCGAATGCACGCTGAGGGCACCCCCTGTGGGGTACGATACGCAGTCGCTGCTTGTAAAATACTGATATTCAACTGCATGCAGTTAGACTGTAAGCTGACCCCTACTTAGTTGCGAATAGGTTAGGCAGATGATGATGAGATATCTAACTCGCTCTAAACACAGCTCTTAGACAGTTAAGGACCGCTGGGAAATGAGTTTTGAAACAATATGTCGCGGGTAAACGGTTAAGTTCGGCATTTGTTTGGCTGACGAAACGTGTTTTTATTTTTATAGGGAAACTAGCTTTTTCCCGCGGCTCCGCCCACATGGATATCGGTTATCGCGTAAAAAAATTACCTATGTCCTGGTCCTTAACCCAACCTATATGTCTGCCAAATTTCAGGACGATCGGTTCAGCGGTTTAGGCGTGAAAGCGTAACAGACAGACAGAGTTACTTTCGCATTTATAATATTAGTAGGGTTAGAAGCTCAAGTAGGATCTTAAATATCTATTCATTCCACAAAGGCAGGTAAGTGAAAAGATAGGATTGAATTTCGTCTCATCTTTTTTGTAAAGCTTTAGTACATGTCTGCCTACTATGATGAAATGCAAAGTGGAGTGTATGAATTATTTATATTGGAGTAAATTGCATAAAATAACGACCCGCTTTATGTTTAGGCATCATAAGATAAAATAAGAATTTAGACTGAACGCACCAGGCGTTCGCAATAAGGTCCAAATTCGCTTAAAGCTACCACTGTTATTTGTGCCTACATAAACAATTATTTGTATATTCGATTCGCGCATTCACCCGTGCGCTGGGATTATTATGAAAGTTCGCATTATACAATATTCCTGCTACATTTTTTTTTTTTTTACTTTGATTAAGCAATTTATATTCAGTGTGTAAGGCCATTTTGCCTAAAATGTAAATAGACATCCATTTATGGGAAAAACTGAGTTAGTGTGAATTTTGTGATTGCAAGCGATAACGACTTCCAAATACACGAAATATATTCTAATTTTATGGATACTGTGCCGTTATATCTCACCAGTAAAAAGGTAGAAATTAGAAAAAGTTCAGAATGCTTTAATGAAGTACAAGCTGGTGCTGCTTCAGGTAGATTCCTCTAATTCCAGGGATAGTTTATATCCACAGGGGTCAACGGAACCTTTGCCCATCAAGGAATCCAAAAAAAAAACTTGACTAGAAACACTAGTACGATCGGTTTCCAGAACACACCAGCCATTTTTAATTAGCGGTTGTACACGCACTGATCGCGGGGCAGTATTAAAACGATACAATAAATTTATTCTTGACGGATTCATCAACTGGTGCGTTTACCAGCCACTGTGAAGTTGTTACTATGCAGTCATGCGGGAGGTAGATATTGGTAGATACGATGAAGACAATCAATATTTATGACCAGAAGATCATAGCTGTTGGTATTTGGCTGTATCTGCAAGCTTATTTCGAAGAGAAAATACACACATATCATGTAACGACTTCTATTTTAAAATTTAAATACTACGGTCTTCCCACGGCTTCGTTCATAATGGCACTACGGCTATACCCGTTTTAGAATATCTACACCTACTAAAAAACTACTATAGGAATCTTATTTGAACAGAACTGTAACCAGTTTCTCCTGAAAAGTCTATTTCTTCGTATCTTTTTTAATTTTGTGTCAAAACAATTATGCTTTTAATTTAATGAGAGGCGAATAAGTGATCTTATATATAATTCGTAGTTATCAAGCATCTTACATATAAGCATGCATATTAATTTGTCATATACACATTATAACCGTTTTACTAATAAAAAGAATAAACACTATCTAACAACTACCAAGAAATGAGTATCAACAGGGTGTTCACAAAACTATACACAATTACATACTTTTAAAATAGTTCGTAGAAACTTTGCAAGGCTCACAGTTGCGATACGATATTTTTAAGTATCGTATCTCATAATAAGACAAAGGATGGTCATGCATAAGTATTGAGGGGACGTAATAGCATTGTCGTTATAAATCACATGGAGATATTGATCGTAAATAAAGTTGCGATTTATGACAAAACAGAGATATCTCGCGGCGTTAGTGGCTCGTGTAAGGTAGTACGTATACATGCAGATAGCCTTTGCTCCTCCGTCTGATGGAAATGTCAGCTTTCAAGTAAATAAACGCACAATAATGTTTGCCATTTCACTTACATACAGACGTAACCGTACATGTCATTATTTTCATATTAATGTAGATACTAATAGAGATAGAGACTACATCATTAAAGACACTTACTTATCAAGAATAACAGGGTGTTTATGACAACAATAACAATGTGCAAACCGCTTTAATGTCTATAATTAAACATTGATATTACAGCGTTTGAAGTAACAGCTAATACTAACTCATACTTGACACAATTGCAACGTCGCGGCAAGTAACAAGTCAATAAATAAAGTAGTATGCAGTATTCGCATTTAAATCACACTGTGTATGGAGATGAGGATGTTTAATACACCCTTTAATTGATATGTTGCGTGCTGACTTATAGTATCTGATCTGAAACCAGGCGTGTTCCTCCGGCAATTCTATTGGGCAATTTATTTATATTGATTCCTATACCAATCGCTATCTGTCTAGATAGCTCGTGACTTTATATATTGCCTGTAAAAGTTGGACTGATATATGAAATTATATACTTGGTTAATTATCTAGCGTGTAAAAGGAATGTATGTTGATTTACTCGTGCTACAGGTATGTAGCACAGGTAGGTTACAGGGTGGTAGGGACATCAACGCGCAAAATTAAACCATAAAACCATTCCCATCAGGCGTGATCGAAGTTCACGTGCGGCTTGGCCTGCCCTTGACTTCGATCACGCCTGATGGGAATGGTTATTGGGAATGAGCATACAGGAATTAAAAAAAAATGTAGGTAAATGGTTCTAGACTCTCCAGCGTAGAAATTTTTCATCGGTTACTACTCAGCTGTTCACGCAGTCAAATGTATGGCAGAGCTGTTTAAAAAAATAACCAACGAACAGTTTCAACGCCGCCTATGTTTTGAATCTGCTGGTTTACAATCATTTACTGAATCCATGGTTAAAGGTTGTGCGTCGACGTACAGTCACCAAACGAGACAAGTAACCAGGGTCGTCGGATATAGTTGAAGTTTACTAAGAAACCGATGGATGTTTTCAATTGAAATTTAATTTGATAAATGAACTGTTTGTTTTCTTTGAATTAAATAAAATTTTATGAAAATTTTCATCGGTTTCTTAGTAAAATTCAACTTTATCCGACGACCGTGGGCACGCCACGATTGCGGTGGTAAGTCTCCTCTTTGAGGAGTGGATTAAGTGGCGTCACGGCATCCTCACCTTCCGCCTGACGCAGGTCCTCACTGGACACGGTTTTTTCGGGAGGTTCCTGTTTCGCATAAGGCGAGAGGAAACGCCCGGGTGTTTCCACTGCGAAGATCACCCTGACGACACGGTGGAGGTCTGCCCGGCTTAGGCGGAGCACCGCCGGGTCCTCGTGGCAGCGATGGGCGGTGGCGATCTTTTGTGACCGGCCCTGGTCCAGGTCATGGTACGGAGCGAGATTGCACGGGTAGCCGTCACCTCCTTCTGCGAAGCAGTGATGCTCGCGAAGAGGGAGACGGCGCACGTGAGGGAGAGGCAGTATCTGCGCCCTCACGTCCCTAGCCGCCGCAACAGACGCCGTGGGCGTCGGGAATCCCAGGCTGATTCCCGGCCACCCTAGGCGCGAGCTTGCGGACGGCGAGTAATGGGTAGCTCGCTGTCCGGTAAGAACCTAGCCCGGGTCGACGGCGCCCTGTGTTCTACGCGCGCCTCAAAGAGACGTCCGAAGCAACTGGCGAGGTCCACAAGGGCCGATGCCTGCCAGGGATGCGGGTTGTTCGAAAGAGGTACCGTGGCTCCTGGCACACAGGCAATTGAAGGAACACGGTTGGGTTTTAGTCAGTAAAAGTCTGACACGCCCTTCCACTCCACCCAGAGCGGGAGATGTTATTGGATGATTTCGCAAGCTCAAAGAAAAAACCGATAACCCTGGCTACTTATCTATTTTGGTGACCGTACCTGCCACACTGTATATAGGTCAACTGTTCATCACAATCATAATCAGCGTACAATGTTCCCACTGCTGGAACACAGGCCTCTGTGAGAGGGAGGGGGGGGGCGTAATACACCACCCGGGCCCAGTGCGGGTTGGTGGATGACCGTGGATGTCATATATCTTCGAATTTTTAGTCAACTGTTATTCGAACATATTTTTAGATGTTCAAAGAAAGTTCCTAATAGACCTTTTACCCAATTAACGTTCACCCGTAAGTTACTTTTACCATTCAACAGAATCAAAATTATTTTATAACGGTTAGATACACCTGCTTACGTTAACTAACAAAAAAAGGTCGTGACATTGAGAGAGATAGATGGTCAGAACGAGTACGCATCGTAAACGTGGACCGTTTTTCTAATTTTCTGAAGAATTCTCTAAAGCGAGAAAAGAATTTAGGAAGTTAATTAATCTCGACTGATGAAGTCTATTAGTTAAAGTCAAAGATTATGTTTGAATAGATTAAAAACAAAAGTTGTATGTCATTTGTCTTCTCTGCTAGTTTTGTGAGAATATTTTTAATTTAATAAAACTAGTCTAGACGACTTATGAGCAAATTAAATGGTGTTTAACTATAATTAGCTATGGGCTTTGTTTTGTGCCATACGTTTTGTTGGTTTAAGAGTTTAATTAGATATCAGTCTCGTCTTTTATGGGATTTACTTCTCTTAATTTAGTCGCTTTGTCTATTAGTCGGGATCAGTAGGGATCGCTTTAATTTTGACAGTTCCACAACATTCATTGCGTTTTTTATGTTACTAAGCAGACAATTTTTTCGAACATTATGAAAGAATGGATTAGCGATAACCTCTAAAATTATTCAGATTCTGATCAATAGTGTCTTATGCAATAAGGGTGCTGTTAATTGAATAGAGAATTAAGGAAACAAGATGTTTAGATAACGTTTTTCACCGTTGGTACTGAACGTCTAGTCAACAATATTTTCAAGTTATTCCACAAAAATATGATTGTGTGCGGGATTGGGTCTTATTCAAAAGTTCATCGGGGTAGAGTTTGACCGTTTGACCTCACACCCACGCCACCGCTAATCAAGGCCTGCCATTAAGCTATTGTTGCCTTATTAATACCTATCATTAGGATACAATTTGAATAAACATCAATATCGGATCGGATTTGCATAATCGATTTTTCCAAAATCTCTGTTTTAGGTGTAATGAATTATATTATGTGGATAAACATTAATTTTATGCATCGTATCGAGACAAGAACACGAGACACTCGTTAGATCATTGTAGTCACAGCAAACAGGACTTTTTTCTAAGCTTGTAAATAATTTATTCAGAACATCGTCCGTCGGTTAAGCGTCCA
This sequence comes from Antitype chi, assembly GCA_947359405.1. Taxonomy (NCBI): domain Eukaryota; kingdom Metazoa; phylum Arthropoda; class Insecta; order Lepidoptera; family Noctuidae; genus Antitype; species Antitype chi. The sequence goes on from OX375816.1 coordinate 12,524,732, forward strand.
ATTTGTCATGGACAAATTCTGTATGTTAGTTTAACACACCGTGGGTACCTACCCGCTGCGTTTGTGTGTTCTTGAATAATTGTTACATTTACTTACATTGGACGAACACTTGCCTCAACACGCAATACTTAATCATTTTGATATTTAGACGTAATTGCTTTCATGAATGATCCATTTATCAAAATTTCCACCTGTAGGTTGGGGTCACACTCATGTTCCACGTGAAATAAGCTGGATCATGACCTCTAATATGTCTCCATATACTTGTGTAATATAAGGAATAACTACTTGATTAGAGAGTGACAATGATTCAGCAGGTTCAAGTAATCGAATCGCCTAAAAGCAGATAACAATTTTATCACAATTCAAACGATTCTCTTTTCGGATTATGTTATTATACTAATACCAGTTCTTTTGTAACGACTATTAACTAATTGACGTAACGAAAATGTCCGAAGGTCAGGGCTAGCAGTGAAGTTTGAAGGTGTATCTCAATCTCGACTCGACGTAGATTACCGAAAGGAATTAAAGAGAAATATATGGCGACATTATGCGCGGGCGCAGGCATATGAATAGCTTATCTACCGCGTAAGAATGCCAATAGCGTGAGAACTGTTCGTGTCCACTTCCAAATTATTCTGAATACGTTCGATCCACGTCCTTGATGCGTGACCGGTTGCTAAATCAGCGACGAGCGAACAATACAGCACAACGTGTGTATTATTTTACTTTGCACGTACATACATGCAGACTACCTTTTATCTATAAAAATCTCGTATCGCGATCATACCTGGACGATGATAGTGCATCGCACTATTGTTAAGTCCATCGCGTTTTTCTTTTGCTTAAATAGTAGTTTTTAAAAACAACTGGTTTACCTGCGATAACTTTTCAATATAGTGTCTGCTATACCTACTCGGTTTGTGTCAGTCAGTAAGAAGCTTTTGAAGCTCAATCAATTACCAGTTCATTGACCTCGGCTACTTAGCTTACACAACGAAATAATCCAATCTATCAATTCTATTCAAATGATGTTTTATGTATAACACTTTGAGGAAAGAATATAAATAACAGTAGTAGCATCGAAGGAACAAACGGATATAGCACGTGAATCGAAGTAAAACGATTAAGACGAATAAGCCGTATCGAATTCGATTATGGCGAGGCGCGCTCGATTCGGGCTCCCGATGACAGAATCGAGAATGCGATTTAAGATTTTGAGAGGGCTATGTGTACGTATAATTAGCGGTGCGGAAGCCGGGTAGTTAGTGCGAGGGGCGGGTTGTCCTCGTAACGATAAATCATAAGTGCGCAGGAGTCGCTGGGCGGACGATGGGCGGAGCGAGTGATTTTTAAACGGTTTTTTGAGTTTCGCGACGGCCAATGCACGAGTAATTCGGGCATCCTTTTCTGGCGCCTCGATATGGCGACACTTTTTCGTTAATTAGGAGAACCATGATTACGACTAATTTTTCGGACAACGAACTCGCCCGCAAAAAGTGGTATTCAATTAAAACAATACCTATCCATAAAGTAAGTTGTGAAAGGTTCATAAAAAGGGTACTTGGTATCCGCTAAAAAGTATTTTTCGAATGAGAAATTCTTGCACAGTGGTCGTAAAGCGTTTGCTTCCCGATTTTTTGGGTGGCGTTGTCACCCTATGGCTACTAATTAATACCCCGCGGTCGGTGCGCGGGCGCAGGTACGCTCCGCTCTGTTTGTGCTCGCTTGCTGCTTTTTGTTCTGCACTGTCTCTATTGTTCTCTGTCGGATCACATGATGTCGCTCTTAATTCCTTCTCACTGCTCATGAGCTCTGAATACTGATTGAACAGTGACATATACAGCACGTATTTATAACTGCAATAATCTCCCAGACGGTCGCTTTTCAATGAAAAAAAGAGTTGTCCTTGTTTTGATCGTATTAACTGAGCTTATAAGAAATTAAATTGATGTTATTACGCACAAACTTGGCATAATTATCTGTAGGTTAGTAAAACTGACTGTATATGTACTGCAGATGTTAGGACGCCATGTAATGTCTTTATTGATGTTGTCTAGGGATCATATCGTATGTTAATTGTAACAATATTGATCTAAGCTCAGATATTCTTGTCTCCTTTTATATAATTAGCAGTGATAGGAATAGGTAGTGCCTATTAGCCTAAACTTCGAAGAACAGAGACAAGAAACGGAGACTTCCTTAGGACTAAATTATTTCCGGCACATCTGTCTCGAAATTTCGAGACAACACTTAAATACATTTAAAAAAATGTGTTATTTGGAATAAGTAATTCGTCTAGATTTATCTAAAGTTTGTCTATAAATGTGATAGTTTGTATGGATGTCCATTACTCAATTCCACTGAAAATGCTGATTTTGGTAGTGATATAGATTAAGGTGTGGAATAGCACATATGCTACTTCCTATTAAAAAAAAGTATAGTTCCCATGGGATACAAAAACAATAGAAAAAAAATTTCAGAAAATTTTATGGTTGTAACGACTGTGTATGTTATTATTTTATTATGATATATCTAGTCGCAAACTTTAGGTAAATATAGACGAATTACTTATTCCAAATAACATTTTTTTAAATGTATTTATGTGTTGTCTCGAAATTTCGGGACAGATGTCTCGGAAAAAATTTAGTCCTAAGGAAGTCTCCGTTTCTTGTCTCTGTTCTTCGAAGTTTAGGCAAATAGGCACTACCTATTCCTATCACTGATAATTAGTGATTACCAGTCACTTTATATTCTTACATTCGAAAAAAAAATCTTTTGAAAACATTTAATGTACTCACCTACATATACTATACATGGCCAGGCCTATTTGTAATAAGTAGTTATAACTTGATACGTTATCGCCCCACCATCTTGTTCGAGTGTTCGTTTGAGCAATCTCCGAGTCGTCCGATCGTTTCGTTAACTTGATACGCAATAAATTAAAAGAGCAAATCAAAATAAACATTCCCAACCCTGATAGAGATACAAAACATCATATTATTTGAAATGCGAGGCAATATTTAAAATGCTTCATAACAACTAGTGATCACCTCGGGGGCGTTACTATCTACATATTTATACCAGATACAATTCAAAACCAGTTTCTTCTCGCCACTCGATTCTAACAAGAATTTGGACTCATACAAAAATAAATACTGTCCACGAAACATGAGAAAGGTAATATCGTCATATTAAAACATTTGCTAACTCAATTTTGGTCTAAAATAAAAGTTGGTAAGACTTGTTTTCGGTTAACCAGTGGAACGGTAGTTAGATCGAAATAATTCTGGAAATGAAAAGCTATATAGCAGTATTTATTATGACATCCGACAGTAAAGTACAAAATTGATTTTATCGAGGCTTACCAACATGCATAGTTTAAATTTCTCTACAGTTCTGTTAAACTATGCTGTAGTAGGGTAATTACTTCCATGCTATTAATTAAAATTTCATTTAGGTAACCGTATTTGAGTAACGATATTGTAGGCTGTAATATATGGTAGGACTGCAAGCATGCCACTACATTAAACATGTCTGGGAACAGCTCCTCGCGCTCATGTTGTGACAGACGCATTGCTCGTTACATCCATACATAACACATACAAATATTCCAATAATTTATTTACATTCTCATGCAAAAAACGCCTATTTGTATTGATTAAAGTTAAAGATAAATTAAGCCTTATTAAGTTTTTGCTGACAGTTTTTAGCATCGTTATTCTTGTAGAGCTTTAATGAGGCGATCCTTTAATAAACTAGTGATTATTATTTGTTAATTGAACTCGTTTATTTTATGCAAGTATAACAGTTTTGTTAACCATTTTAATATGCACATCATCTTGCTTAACAATCCATACAAACTATGTTAGAAGCGGAACGATGTGGTTATTTATTAACATTACACAACAGGTATCCATAAACATTCAGATAAAAAAGAAAACAAATAAATAAAGTCTCGTGCCCCGTTCACTTGTTACGCTACTTTATACATATCAATAACTTGCGACTTTATAATGATTAGAATTTTAAGTTCATTCAACTGTTACTTTCATTTGAACTTGTTCTGCTGTCCAGCGTATTCAAATGCAGCTAATATTATTAAATTGTAAATTAGCCTTCAGGATAGCGTGACATAAAGTACACTGTGGCCAGGTTTACGACAACGGCTAAACACGAGATAAGGGTGCGCTTTATTCGTACCATGTCCCCTTGAGTAATCGCTCAGATAGTTGCTATCTCTGCCGTGAAGCCTTCGTGATTTTTACAGTCTGCTCGAGGCATTAGCGTGCCGGTTTATATAGCAGACAATGCCTGGAAACGCGACACGTGTATTTATTATATTGATTGCAATATGAATTGTAAGCCATTTAGTACATTACATATGTATGTTTTACCGACAAGTCTACGATATGACTTTATTGCACATTATGTTATTGCGATTTATTAGAAAGCTTGCGCAAAAAATAACTTTTGTCTCCTAATAAACTTGAATAAGTTTGAATAAAACCTCTTATTAAAATAACAGAAATCAATAGTTAAAAGAGATTAAGTAATAAAAAATAATTCTATAGGCAATTACGTAATAGATTTGCAGTCACAACCGCTTTGCACCAGTTAGTTAGGGATAATGCACATTTTATGGACTTCGCTCAATAAAACGAAAACTAATTATACAAGCCTTTCGTGTTGGCAAACTCAATTATTGTTAAGTACGCAATAGAGTCCTAATAAATCATTTAGTTTACTAACACAAATTCCATAACTCATGCGTTATGTATTTCCAACATTTTGCTGTGGCACTAAAATGCGGGCTATTTTAGTGCATGGTGGACAATGCGGCATAGCAGCGACGAGGCGCGGGCGCAGAGCGGCAGGGCCACGACGCGCGTACGCAGAAAAAAAGAGAAAATCCTCAATAGTCCTCCACGGCCCACACGCCAACCTATGGCCACTCAATCGTTCGTATTCCTCTAGCGGAATAGAAAAAGTCGCGGAGACGAATTTAACGCAATTCATATTTTTATACTCTCATATTAATAACAGTCACGATATCTTTCCTAATCTTTAATCAGCGTATAATAAAATAATGTTATGTTCCACGCTTACTTTACAATAATAATGGTAATAAATGAAGCGTAAAACAACATATTTTAAATATCATATTTTTATAGCTTACGGACGAAGACTTTCTCAGAATTTAACAGGTGATATGATAATTAAAAAAACGTCAGATTTTAGCAGTATTTAATGATAAAATGGTCGTAAAGTTTAATTAGTACATGGTATGGAAATAAAATATCATGTAACGTCTACCTTATGGAGCTTGTGTTCGGTTGGGCTCAAGCAATGACACAGCGCTTACTCTCAAGAGATACTTGGTTTCTTTTGGAGTTAACTTTGAGCCAGCCTAGCTAACGAGTAACGATTGACATGAGTATTTTCAAGTACATACCCGACGCCTTAATGATTTATAATGATTTTGATGTAGAAACAATAAACAATGTATCGCTCTGGTATATTTTTATGCCTTATGAGTCGACAAATGGTCATAAGAAAACACTACAAGTTTTCCAGTTGAATTTAGTTAAGCTGGTCTGTGAGCAGTGGTGGCCCATTGGTGACGCGACTTACGCTTTATTTTGTGTAAAATATATCATCACCACTGCCCACATAAAGGTGAAGCAGAACATCGTGAAGAAACCGGCATTTCCTAGACAAATTCGAAGACATGTGACATTTACCAACCAGCACTGGGCCCGCGTGGTAGATTACCCCTCTCATTGAGTCCGCTCAGTCCCAGTCCCAGTCTGACCTGAGTCCCAGCTGTGGCAATATTATAGGCTGATTCTGTAAGCTGCTCAAGAGTAGTTTTTTTTTAATCTGGGGAATGTGTAGAATTCCTAAAACCTCTATTCACCTTTAATTATTCAAATAACTTTGACAAGACAGGTAGGAACTCATTTAAATAAGTTGAATGGTTACCAATCACAGTTTGAAAGTCATGCTCGCCCTGCGCCTAATTATTCGAAGTCAATGTTCATCAAATACAAACATTCAAATTTGGACCAGAGGAGGGACACACCCACGCCACACGCCACATGTGAGTACGCAATGTTTTTCCACATTCAATTCAAATAAGGAACAACCATCGCTTTGTACCTTCGTCTAAAAAAAAAATAGTATCGGTATGTGTACAAGTTTCATGAGAGATTCATGAGCTAAGTCAACATACTCATAATACATATTAATTGTATAGATTAATGTACCTACTAATACAAGCAGTTTTACTTGAAACATATTGCACCAATGTACACTTAAAATAAATGTTTATTTTACGGTTTAGTAATGTAGTTATTAAAACGAATAATTCTGTCCAGTTTCGTTCAGAGGAACGAAAGACAGATGTGCAATTATAGCATTTAATAACAGACGGAAAATGGAAAATGTTTACTGTAAATAAACATGAATATATTATTAATTACTTCTTTATCTATCTATTAAGAAGATAATTAACATATTTACGCTATTTTATCTTAGTTGTGTTACTATTTGAACGGTACATTAATAATTCAGCGTAAAGTGTGTTGTAATAGAGATTATGTACCTTATCAAGAATGCAAATTAAATTTTAAGTGAACGCCGACACTATCGTAACTTAATAGGAAATAATTATATTTTAGGCAGTCGGTCTTCTCTAAGAAGTCAGTACATATCGGATGTCTGTAGTCTCCATTTACTTCACACGATTAAGACACTGAACAACTTGACCTCTGTAATGACGTGCTCTATTTGATCATACTACTTCTAAGAATGGAATTTAAGCCGGGATAACATTGAAGAGGATTAACCGCAGCTTAATAGACTCAATGTAAAAATGCCTACGACTGTAAAAGGATATAGGGACACGATTATACGCACATACGCCTAAAGTATTGTCTGAACAATGCCTCGGCTGCACGACGCGCGACTCAATGCCTTTCAAGTCAGATTAAGTTAGGAAAGGCGCATTATTAATAACGGCCAATAACTTAACTGCCGCTTGAAATATCGAAGTTACTTTTGCTTAAGCGACACTCATATATTATCTGAACTAAGAATATGTTTCCGGATCGAGAGAGGTTTTGTCATTGGTTCTCAAGCGGGATTATTTTATTTTGTAAGCGTCAATTGTAATGTATACAATTATTTATTTATGGCTACGTTATTTACCTACATTGAAGATAGATTTGTGTTACTTTATTGTGTCAGCGATTACATACCGTATAACATGTAACTTAGCGTTGTCAAACCTATTAGATAGCCAAATTGATAAACGAGTTCTTATTTACACAAACTAAATTCTTAATAATAATTTAAATAAGCAAATGTGGTCAAAGCTTGCTTAAGTAGCAAAAAGTAAAGTATTCTCTGTCGTCATTGTGAAGTCCTGGAAGTTGAGCAGTGCGAATGTTAATAAATTGAATGCAGTCTACAAAAAATATGGTGATTTTATATAATGGCGCTTGTTAAGTTGCATTTGGACAAATGTGTAGGAACACGCCTGACAAGGGTCGTGAATACTTTTAAATGTTTTGTGAAACAACATTAAAACATGCACCCAAATTATGTTATAATAAAGAAAAAAGCTTTTAAACATAACGTTTTTGTACAAAAAGTTTCAAGCGACTTCAAGCGAGACAACTAATAACTGACGATGTTTGGACATGCAGTGTTCAGAGTATTCAGTGTTTACATCATGATGTGTATCTAAGTATGTACCTAACTTTCTGCTGAGTAACAAATTATAGAAGTAAGCACTATTTTCAAATTATAGACGCGTTTCAATTACTTTACACATTTACTGAGGTAATGAACTTAGCATTTTACGTTCAGTATTTAACAAATAGCAAGAAAGCGTAAATAAGTGAACTAGAACCTGAACAACGCCTGTAGAACGTGCAGACAAAGTGGTAACACTTTGTATATTTCAATCTGGAAACGATGCACTAGTCAAACGAGCCGATTTATCTTGGCAACAAAAGCAAAGTAGATAAATATATTTATGGTGCAGGCAACATATCGTCCGGAGGTTGTTACCAAGTTTATCTTCACTTGGGCTTAATGCCCTGTACGGCCTCGGAAAAGCTTTTAAAAGGTTCGCTCATCCCTCGAGCGACGAAAGCTCATATTGTGATACAAGTCTTCACGTGTTTTAGTTTTTTATTTTAAACTTTACCTCGCTGTGAATGCTTGCATTCCTATAAGTGAATGGTTAGCAGCTCGCATCATGATACCATCCCGAAGTATCGCACCGTTGTTCTATAAGTAGCCGTATTTAAATGTAGATGAGGAGGGAATAATTCCCGCATTAAGGATGAGTGAGGAGATTTACAATACACTACAATGTGATTTGAATATTCTGCATAAAATATAGATAGGTGCTGAAACATTTTCAAGTTTATTTTTTAAAGAGCTTTTGGTTCTGATTTCTATGATATTCGTAATTGCCTGAAAAGTCAAAGTCAAAGCATATATTCCAAATAGCCACAGAAAAGGCACTTTTAAACATCAACATTTATTTATAAATAATTTGTTGTCGCCCCCCCCGTAAAGGTATGGTGAAGAATAGGCAAGAAACTTCACCGTTAGTCACTCTTCTCGTCTCTCTCCTGATATTTTGAAATGACAAATTAGTATAAAAGTGATATTAATAACTTGCTACGCCGCCGAACATTCACCAGATGAGGAGCATCTCCCCAAGTCCTGCGATTATTAGTGGCTACCCTAAACCGACCCCAGTACAAATGGTGTATCCACTTACTGGCATTTCGCCACCAAGCGTTCGCAGGACCATAGCCAGCCGTATTGAAAGGGCGAAACTACAGACTGACTCACGTTACCCAATGCATAACTACGTCTCAGTGCCCCAGAGGCTAAAGAGCCGAAAAACTTTATAGGGTGCGTGGGTCTAGCTAGTCCAGCCAATAGCGACGCTTCCACAGCGAGATGTAACCTGTGGCGGGGGCTGTATAAGCCCCCTGATAATTTTATCGAACCATCTGAGAGCCTTCCGCCTGGGCACGCGTTACCGTGGCCAACTTGGAAATCTCTAAATAGACTTCGAACCTAAGTCAGCTGGAGCAAAGACAATCTCCACAGGTGGGGGTTCACGGACAGCTTAGATGTCAAGTGCGCATGCGGCACTTCCCCACAGACAATGGCTCACCTGCCATCTTGCGCCGCATGCCCTGTTACTTGTGTATTTGACCATCTTTTGACTGCGTCAGCGAGTGGAGTTCGCGCAGCCAAATTTTGGGCCAAAGATGTTTGTTTTTTTTTTGCCATCAATACGCTCAGAAGAAGAAGCTTTCCCTGTTACATTAGATTCGCAAAGTCTCGATACCAAATGAAAAACTACACAAGACACGCTTTTCCATTTAGCTGACCCGATAACACTTGATCATGAAAATGTAGAAAAAGATCCTTAAGAAAATGATAGAACCATCTTAATATTTCACCTTAAAACCTTTTACAAAGAGGTTCATAACTCAAATATATTACTTCACACGAGCACCGTCGCTCACATAAAACTTAATCTCTCACTTAACACTGTTACTGAGCGCGGCTTAATCTGCTCCTGGCTTAATCTTACTTGTCAACGGCTAGGATAATCTGACCTACGAGAGAGCTGAGCTTTATGCAAAATTATCAATAAATTTTATAGCCTACTTATTTTAAAGCGTGTCGATAATTATACACTATGAATAATGCAAAAAAAAGCTATAAAGTTTTATTTAAAAACTTTTCGGGTGTTTGCCATTTTTTTTCTGTGGTCATTGAGAGATCAACTTCGAGGATTTTATTTCAAACGTCACGGAAATATACGTTGGGCGGGCCATTCTTTAACAAATCAAGTAATGCTTTGTTTTATTTCTATTTGAATGACCATGGTTAGATTAATAAATCGTTTTCCTAATTTTTTATTAGGTTTTGCACGCTAAGGCACGGCCGTTCATCCTCTTTGCCTCTCACGAACCTTACCAAGACAATGAGAGAAGGTGTGCGTTTTGAAAGCTTTTAAACAAAGCTCTATAATATACCACTTAGCTTACAGAAAATAGTTTTTTTACTTCACCCATTTAGTGCGTACTTTAGAGCTTGTTTAATATGGGGCTAGTTTGTGTCCCGCTTGCGCATTTTACGAGGGTTTTAAACCGTCGTCGGTCAAGATGTAACAATTCGCTTTGGATCGCTTCGTCGGCCGTCGAACGGAGACGCTTCTCCTGTTCCTAACGATACCGTGTACCGAACTTTATTTTTTTACTCGCTCAGATTTATTGAGCCAAATATTAAACCGGAAATAACCGCTTAGATAACGATGGCGGTTGTTATTTCATCTCATGTTAGATTTATAGTGTGATAAGACAGGATGATCAACGAATAATGTGTCTTGATGTGTTGAATTTTAATTTATGGAACACAAGTTATGTCTTAATATGTACTATATGCTTAGTTTAAACACATAATCAGCCAATAATGTTTCCACTGGGACACAGACCTCTCTTCGGGAGGGAGCACCTGTAATCCACCACGCGGGCTCAGTGCGGCTTGGCAGATGTCACAATGAGGGTGTTCCTGAATATTCAAGCTACCACCAGTTGGCGCCACTTTGACAAGAGGTCTTCCAGTTCGATAATGAACTTCAAATATTTGATTTCATTAGTTTTTTTCTTTCGTTCACCATTCAATCCGTAGGCACTTTTACACTTTTGACACGTGCCCGGACCTGACGTCTCTGTGCTGCCACCTAGTGAACGTCATTTCTGAAAACCCTCATTCAATTTTTTTGTTTTAGGACATGCTAGATTCCTCACAATGTTTTTCTTCGCCGTTTTGAGAGCTGTGGACGGACAACTTATATCACTCCGAGAGATTTGATAAAATTAATTCAAATGACTAAAAAAAGGCCTTTTACACAACACGTAAGATACTTATCTATCAAACGTTGTAAAAGGAGTTATCATAATTTGTAACCGTTTTATCGCGTAATTATATGATTTCTGAACAAATTCAATTTAATATAATTATTACGATTATGAGATTTAATTTCAAGGCTCGGTCTAATCCGTTCATTATGTTTTTGCATAATTTATTGAACCGGTTTATTATTTTTGAGCATAATCATGTCTTGAAACAGAGACAGTGGTGTTTTCAAAGTGTGATAGGCGCCATGCAAGGTTCCTACTTATGCACTATGCGGTCTCACTGCTCAGGGCTGACACGGATGAAGTTAATAGTGGAAGCACCATGGGCCATGGCAGACAGCTGTACCGTAAGTGAGAATTTTGTGAAAGGTCGTCGGAAATTATCCGACGGGAACGTACTACCGAGATAAAAAGTATTGTATATGTTAATCCAGGTTATAAACTATCGGTGTGCCAAATTTCATCCAAATCCGTTCAGCCGGTTTTGCATGATTTAGTAACAAACATCTAAATATACAAACTTTAATTTTTAATTTTATAATATTAGTCGGATAGTAGGATGAATTCAAGTACTTCATTATACCTATCTACTTAGAAACTAAGTACGATTTCCATGAAGTTCTTTTGGTTCCATAAAAAGCTAAACTTAGTGCCCATGGTTTTCACTTATTGAAGTTTGATACAAGTGTCAAAAATATCGTAAGAACAAGTTTATCATAAAGAACACTATTACAATGATTTACATCCTTGCAAGACTTATGATAAACAGAATTAATAGGAACCAGATACATTAGCACAAAGGGTATTTGCTAATATTATTTAATAGCTCAGTTACCTATAATTTGCGTTATGTATCTCTGCAGATTTATAGACACTAGGATCGGCGCCGGCGATTTGAATGGCGGCGTGTGATTGGCGGACGCCGGGTGCAATTCAGGCGCATGTATTTAGGTCACCGCGCCGCGTGGGTCTAGACTAGCAACAGCTTTTATAACAGGGCTAGCATAAAACGATTACTAACCTTATGTCAGTAATTATCTGAATGGGTAAAATTATTTAAATGACGTAATTATGCGTGTTTGTAATGATTGATTAATATGATATATGCTGGTTAAGGTTTGTCAAGCCTAGAACTCTATTGACATACGACGTATGACGTATGTTTCTTAAAAATAGAAAGAGAAACACGTATCTACACGTAAGCTCTAATAAAATATCAGCAGTTACTGAAACATTATCATTTAAACAAAAACAATCGTTTAAGTGTTTCTACCAAGTAAAAACCCAGCTTTAAAAATGACTTACGACCGGCCACAGCTTAAAATTCCTATTCAATGAATGTTTCGGTAAAGCGTAAATTAGATTTACGCGTCGGACGCCTGATTCATTCCATCTAAAGGCTATAAAATCTAAACTTAAAAAGGGGATTTCTGGAAAAGTGCAAGGGACTGAAATAATCATAGGAGGTCTGAGCACAATAGGGCTAGCTCGTCTCAGCTCGGAGGGCACGTATGCTCGTAAATACGACGTCCCTTATTATTAGCAGCCATTGTTCGGGATTGCTCGGGTACAGTCGGCAGCGGCGCGGACGCAGCAAGCTTGTCACATGAGCCCTGTTGCTTTTGGACATTTAAAAACATGCATGTAATTTATTTTCGTAGTTCATGCCCGTTTAGTTGACAACAAAAACCTATACGAGTTAACTAACTGATAGCTATGAATCATTGCAAATAAATCATTCGGTAATATCCCTAAGCAATTCTAGCCATTATCGAACAAAGGCGTAACTTTCGCTTCGCGTCCAATTCTTAATTGATTTAGATATAATGGTGGATTGAATTTTATTGGTCGCGACTGTACTTCTAGCTCGACGTCGGATATCCGACACTCGTAGCTTTAATATGCAGCCCTGGTTCGGCCGACCATTGCACAATTCAATCCTAAATAAACGCAATCCCGCCATAATTAGCTATGGAACTGATGAATTCACGAACCGCCATTAAAAATTCTGAACACAGCTTAATTAAAAATTGTGTTTATTAAAGCGCATTCCGGCTTCGATAGATGTTAAAAATCGTTGGTAGTGTGTATGGAGGTGGGATAAGTGAATAAAGGCTTTTATCTCAGGTAGAGTCGGTGCATGCGTTCGTGGGACGCCAAAATTGGGATCATTCATCTTTTAATCTGACGTGGTCTATTGTGGTCGGCGCTGGCATGGGTTTAGTGGGAGGCCCGGCTTGTGTTACTACGAGTATTTATTGTTATTCAGCATATGGCTGGTATATCTGTATAAAACTGATCATTTACCTGAATGCTTTTAAATACGGAACATCAGATTCGATTAAGTCAGTGACGGGCTACGAGAATTTGTATATTTGGGTTCAAGTAGATACAAACTGTAGTATTATTATTTATTATTAATATAAGCCTGTGTTACCCCACTGTAGGGCAAAGGCCTTCCTTTCCTCTATTCCTGCTCTGCTGTGATTGTGGGCCATTAAGAATTGCAAACTGTAGTTGAATGTTATTTTGTTCTTTTGTTTTTTTAAAAAAGCTAACGTACCTATAAGTAAGTACTATAGATACGTTAGCTAAGTATTACAATTAAAAAATAATGACAGTCTTTATAAAGGTGTAGACAACCTATTCACAAAACAAAATCCGAATCAAAAAGATAAATAAAGAAGATTAAACACTGTTATCTGAATGATAACATATTTATTTAATTATTTACTCAACCATTTTATTACTTTGAAGCTAGAAAACGGTGTACAAACAGGTGCTGAGATAACGAGAACAGAACTGTTGTACAAACATTTAAATAAAAATTCTAAAAAAGCTTTGCGGCGGCCATTAAAGGGCAGTCGATTAGAGGCTCGGCAGTAAGAGAGGCTTTTTAACATCGATCCATCAGAGCCTGGCCACAGATAAGGGCATATACCTGTCACAGTAATAAGTATTAAAGATTGAATCATACAAAAAAGAAAAAATCTTCATAATGGTCCGGGTTCCGCGGCCGAAGCTCTCGATTGATTAATACATACAATTACAAAACAATATTTAGTTGTATGTACAAATTCGTTCATGTTAACGAAAGTTATATTCTGTAATTTTTATGTGGAAAACTTTTGGAAATTTTCATTTAGATTTTGATAAATTCAGTTTTTAACAAAAGTTTTAATCCTAAAAATCTTATAAACCGAGATGGTATTTCCGATATGTGTGCGAGTTAAAAATAAAAAGTGCGCTACGAAAACTCGTAGCAATTGCTACGAAGTTGACAAACTAATACATTATTAGATTTTGTAACAAAGATTCGTTTATCCAACTCATATATTCAAAACATACTTGGTCCAAAAGCTACATAAGCCTACCTTTATATTATTGTGTTTCTAAAAATAAAACGGTATTCGTATTAACTGTCATAAGAGACCGGTTCTTGGCACCTTCTCAATGCACCTGAGTAGATTCCCGCGGTATGTTCGTTACATTTCTTTGTAAATTCTTTACTTATCGTCGAGTTCAAGTTGTTTTTCCTCAAAATGGTAAGTAGATCGTAGAATAGTGTTAATGTCTTGATCTTGTACATGTTTTTTAAAAGTTATTTGTAGTTTTTATTTGATGTTTATCGATGTAAAAATTGTGTAAACCAAACAGGTAAATGTATTTAGTTGTTGAAAATTATAACTTATCTTGGAATTATGAAATATAACTGTGGGAAAAACTAAATTGCTATATGTATATGAGCACATTACTCACTTTGTCATTTCCTTGAACGCTTAATTTTAAAGTTTACAGCAGTAATGTTAGGTTACCACGCAATGATCGTTCATTAACCACTAGATAGCGACAAATTGCTGACTGCTGATTCACTAAACCCAAACATTTTTTGTCGACATTTGAAAGTAACTGTCTTAAGATCCGTATGTGGTAAGATACGCATCTTAAGTAAAAACCTGCAGCGGCAACTAATGTATGTTGTTGATACTCGTTGCTTGATAAATGTTGTAACTGACAACTGGGGCCACTACTTGAATGAAGCGCTCCAATTACTCTTGTTAATATATTGGTCTGACATCTTAAGTTAAATATTGTGTACTCACTTCTGGGCTCTAGTTCTGCTTTTTTACATGTTTTTTCTTCTTCATTTACGAGAGATCAATGAATCAAGATTAGGAAATAGTCACACGCAAGCTCATCTAGAATCTATCTATCTTCTATATACAACGTGTAGTGGAAAGGGTATATACATACCAAGGGCACGGCTTCTTTGGATGATGTCAAATGATATTGGAAGGGTTTTTTAATCCTCTTTCTACATGTTATGAAGTTTTGAGAATTTTTAATACATTGATAGCAGAACAAATTAAAACAAACACATCACTCGTAAGACATTTATCGTGATATGGGCAAGTAACGTGGAAAGTTATTGACCTACGTAGTGCGGTGACACGTTTGTTTTGATTTGAATTTAAGAAACATATGAAACCAATTTGGTATCAATTCTTAGAGTATTTTATTTTGAGCTGAAACTATTTCTAGTGATTATATACCAGCTGTTATGTTTAGTGCTTAAGGATAGCAATAGGGTTTCTGTTACGCCCTGTATGTAGGTATAAATGAGTGTATATGATGTGATGATGATATTGTGATATGTATATATATAAAAGCAAAAGGTCACCCACTCATTTAAACATTCATTCACTCACTGATTAAACACGAAATCTCAAAAACTACTGGACCCTACGAAGATAAAATTTGGCACAGATGTAGGAGACGTCAGTTAAGAAACCAGTTTAGGAAACATCCCCGTAAAGGGATTAAATAGGGGGTGGAAGTTTGTATAAAAGTCCGTCAGTTTCGAAGTTAGGATCTTCTAATTTTGTATTTAGTCTGAAAATTGGAAGTTAATTTATACCCCGACCGACCCTTGCTCGTTGAAGCGCCAGCCCGCGCCGCAGCTGAGCCAGTAGAGTTAAATTCCCCTATTAATAATAATAATGCCAATATTTTGATCCAGCCTGTCCCCACTTGCTGTCCCCCTACCAGTGACGCCCTGAGCCGAGGCCCGTACCCCACAGGGGGTGCCCTCAGCGTGTAGTTTTTAAGCCCTGGCTGGAGGCGTTAATTTAATTCTTAATGGCAACCCTAGGAAAGCCCGGTTGAGTAGTCACGGCATCTCAAGGTCAACTATGAGATTTCCGACGAAAAAAAAAGTTAATTTATTCGTGTCCCAGCGTTTTTGATGATTCCACCCCTGAAGGGCTGAAAAGGGGGATGAAGTTTTGTATGCAAAGTCGTTCATTTTCAAAGTAACAATCACTCAATTTAGCCTTTACGGCTGAACGGATTGGGATGAAAAGCCACACATTTCCGACATCCATACGAGCGAAGCAAAAGCTAGTAAGAAGATATAAGCAAAAGCTCTTCTGAATTTTATATGGCTGTTGCATGTCAATTTCAGTTAGTAACAAATCCGTTTTCAAAAATGTTACTGATGTGAATCAAAGTTTTACCGTTCCTGAACTTCATAAAACAGTAGATAATGAGAAATTTCCATCCACGATGTAATCACTAATTAGTGAGTAGCAGTTCCTCGGCGGCCTCAGTCATGCGATACTTGTAAGGAAGTGAAAACTGCTTATGTATCATTTGAATGAATATACGACAAGTACCCATTATACCAAGAAGCGTTTACAGATGAAAAAATCTTGTTACAAGTAATCAAATTTCATTATAGATAACACTATCTGTAAAGGCTTTGATAATCTCATCATCATCATCATTTCAGCCGGAAGACGTCCACTGCTGGACATAGGCCTCCCTCAATTTCGAGGAACTTGCCATAATCGCCACGCTTGGCAGGCGGGTTGGCGATCGCAGTATGGTGGTAAAATGCATAGAAAACGCTGCCCATTCTCTAGTAAGTCCCTTAGTCGCCTTCTACGACACCCACGGGAAGAGATGGGATGGTGCTACTCTTTACGTCCGGCACCACACGGAACAATAGTAGATATGTATATAATATGAACGATAGTAGATGTAGGTAGATATTGATAATCTATCTATAATTAATACGTGAAGCAAAGCGTTGTACCCCTTTTTGCGAAAATTACGCTGACGGAGGAGTATGTTTGGCACAGTTAAAGTTTTAGCATATATTTTTAGATAATAATTTATTTCTATTTAAATGAATTATGGTAGAATATCGACCACTGTTCGACGGCTAGAATACCGCTTAAATATCACATTTATTCGCTAAGGAAAGTTTAACGCGAAATATCATTACACATAATTAAAAGGAAATCATATTGCGTATGACGTGTATTACCATAAGGAGACTAAAATTTATTATTGCCATCAAAATAATACGAGTAATAATAGTTTTACAGTCCGAGTTTTCCTATGAGTGGGGACTGTTCGGTATCTATGCTCGTAAACTTGAAATTGCCTAATGAATAACACGGGATTAAGTTTAATGGCAACATTACAGGTCTTGTCATTTGTGAGATTTTTATAATTATAAATTATTATGAAACTAGTGATCACCCGCGGCTCTTTCCCAATGGACATTAGTTTTATTACGGTGAGCTCAGCGTATTGTTGACTTTTAATGCCTATCTTATAGAAAGCCAGGAGTTTCATGGGTTTCGTTTTATGATTATCTATGGGTTTTAAAACAAGAAACGACGCTGAAGAAATTCCTTTCCATTCAACTGTTGAAAGAATGTCGTCTTCGTTATTTTAAAACGTTTAATGTATATTCTAACTAATCACAGTGCACAATCACAAGCTAATAACGTTTAGCATCAACATGAGAACATAACGTTCGTAAGTTTTTATATTACCTTTTTCGCCAGTAATTACGAACGGTGAACATTAAAGTTTTGCTGGGCCACGGCAGCGAATATAAATCGGGTGTTTCATGAAATATCGAGTCTCAGCCGTGGGCTACGCGGCACGAACGCGTCGCCGCCCTTATCTCTGCCGATACGATTTTATACGATATTCGATTTTTCTTTTTCTGACTTTTATGGATCGGTTGTTCGCGGTGTATCGATAATTCGAGATCGGTCTTTCATGTTATAATTTCTATACAGGTAGCGACGCTCGCTCTGCATCGCTCCCGGTGGCTTCTAAAATACAAGATTGTAACATTGATTTGTGGGTTACTAATAAGCGAGCAGCTTTGGCACTATTTCAATGTTCTCAAGTGTTTAAGAAATCGCTCGGGTTACGATGGATCCTTTTTCCTATAAAAAGCGTTAAGCCATATAAACCGGTTGCAAACCGAGTTCTCACAACGTACGGTCGCTTCATAACTGGCTACTTTATGCTATTGTAATGATCTAGGAGCTGCTACTGCCCACAAAAACACTCGCATTGTCTCTAGACTTGTTACCGTATACAGCCATGTATTTTATCACTTCTCGCGTCGACGCAGACACTTCCGAGAAAAAAAGAAAAAAGTCGCTGCGTTTTTCTCTCTTTCATTTTTTTTCTCAAACGCGAAGCCGAGCTTATGCTAGGTAAATACGGACGGAACTGTGACAGTTTTCATACCTTTATATTATTTGTTTAGGCATCCCGAGCCAATAGGCCGTGTGTGCCGAACAAGTTGTAAAGATTATTATCTACATGTGCATACATAATCGTTAAAACGAATACTAAGCACCAACTATTTCACGGTGAAGTCGGTTAATGAGCATAAAAAATGGAGATGCTGCTTATGAATTCCTGTTGTGTACACAGTTTTCGAAAAAGTTTCGCAGACGAATTATTCATAATGACTATCAGAGAATGGAATTATTCCAGCGAATTTTATGACTTATAGCCATATTATTACGACACTTTTCTGGTTGACGATTGTCGCGCCCATGTTCGGAATTTATGTAACGTATCGCTTTTAAATTTTTAAAAATACCGTGTTTGTTGCTCGAGGGTTGAAGGTACAATCGATTGAGTTTATGATGGGTATTTTTTATTATATTATGTTAATTCACTAAATATGTAGTTACACGGTTATGACTGCATGTATGAAAGTTTTATCAGGAGCATGCGTGAGCGCATCTGGGACTTCTTTAATTTGTAGCGTCTAGCATTGCAAATATTTTCCTGACCTACAGTGCGTTGACAGACATTTTCATTAACATTAAATAAAAATAGAAGCCACTGTTTAATATAATTGTCAACACCTGTTTGTAAAAGTTATTGGAATGTATGTAATTTTGTTGACTGAATGACTTACATATTTATGAATTTAATTCAATAGAATCAATTTACTGAAAAAAAAAACTTTTATTACAATAAATTCAGAATCTTACATCGCCTGAAACCAGTTATTGCAAGCTGAAAGCGTTTTATTTTTCCCATAACAAGTGCACTACCACGTCAACTTAGAAACACGGAATCAAGATCGAAGTATTGGCAAAAAACGTTTTAACAGGAGTCGGTATCAAAAATAAATAAAAATCTTTTATCACGGGTAGTGTCGGCGTTTGCTGGCGTGTCATAACTTGTCGCGGCCAGGTTCGTTACACGCCGGTAACGTTACACGACAAGCAACCGGACACCTCGTTGCGTGTTGCATGCGTGTGGTGGGCGGTATCCCCCCGGCTGCCTACAAAATACAACAATAACAAACCAATAATGCTACCTTATATACAATACAGCTGCAGTATTAGCACCGATCTGTTCCACGCAGCGGGTATAGCGGAATAATCTGTGTAAATAACATAGGTCACGAGGCTGTGCCCCGCTGCACGTATGACTTACTATAACTACATTCCGGATCCTACAGACGTCAATGTGTTGGAGATGTAGCTAATATTATACAAACCTAAAACAGCGTTGATGGCTTATCCAAATTTAAAGAGAATTTTCGATTCTCAGAATTGCGAGAATTTTACTATTTGCTGTTCAATCAGATGATTTGATGACCAAACAGGATGTTAAGCCGCATAGAAACGTTCATTTTGTTTATGTTAGTAGACCTAAACTGCCATAATCTGTTAATTTATTTGCATAATAAGGCAATATGTTGGGATTAATTGGGATATATGTATAAATTTTAATTCTGTCAAATACCCATAAATATTGTATTACCGTTTTTCACTATTATTACTTTTTTTGGGATAAAAAGCGAGATTAACTCGTACATTTAGATTTGCTAACTCGCGTAGGCTTAAAAAAAACTTTATTTAATACAAACATGCATACATACATACATACGTAAACTCACACCTTCTTCCCGTGGGGTTAGGTAAGTATTAAAGATGGGCCGACTATGACTTTGGCCGACTACCCGACTAGTCGGCTGCAAAATGGCCGACTAGTCGGCCAAGCCTATCATTGATTTTGGATGAGTTCCGGTAACATCGGCTATGTTCAAAATGGCAGACCTAGGTTCTTATTGCCAATTGTTTTTTATTAGAGTTTCTTCTTTTTGTTACAAGTATTAATTAATTTTACGTTTGGTATTTAATTTCTGGATCTAAGTCCAATTAATTAATGGACCTGACTAAGGGTTCCTATTCCTTACTATCCTAATTTTCTAATTGCACTGAAAGTAAACTGTAAACTGATTCGATAATAAAAAAATATAACAGTAAAGATTTCAACTTCATTTCAATCACTGTCTTTTAAATTTTTTAGAATATTAAAACGAGTAAAAAATGGGCCAACTAGTAGGTGGTTTTAACCGACTAGTCGCCGATTACAAATATGGCCGACTAGTCGGTACATCACTAGTAAGTCTATAAGATAAGGCAGAAATAAATAGATTGACTTGGCCATCGCATGAAAACACAATGTATCTCACAAGTAATACATATTATATTAAATTAGATTGTTTAGTGTGATTGATAAGTCAATCTATTTATTTAAAACACAAAAGATTTTTAATATTGATATGGTCACTATAAGATGTTGTTAGGTTAGCTAATGAGAATAGAATAGAATATATCTTTATTTTGAGAAAACATTTAAATAATTACGTAAGAACTTAAGACAGAAGGACCCTTAAGTAGGGACTGAATAAATTAACCGACTTGGTATTACATGGATCTCACAACTTTTTACGGTAGAAGAACTGAGTTGCGAGACTTGTTTTTTTTTTACAAATTATGTTTTTGATGGCATCTCATTTCTTTTTGTTGATATATATTATACATATACAGGTACACTTATTGAATGTAACTTTGTAATCCTATATATTTATACGGAATTACAAAGTTATTTATGCAGTTGGTGTATCTAGAAAGCTGGACAGAAATTGCAAAATATTTTAGTTTTTCCTTGATTTATATCCTAAACACTAATTCTATTCTAAATTTGAAGCTTCTTTGCCTGCTAGAAGTGCCTTCGTGTTTTGATGATCGGTCAGTGAGTGAGCGACAAAATTAAGAAACTTTGACTAGTTATAATGCTTAAACTACTGGTCCAAATTGAATGAAATTTGTGTTGGGTATTTTAGTAATTAAGATTGCAACACCAAAATTAACATGTAAATTAATATGTGATCTGCGGCAACACTTCCCTTCCAACTGTGACACTGGTCCAATACACATGTGAAATTGAAACAGTCCGCCCTTTCATTTATTTTCCTCGGCACCAACGCTACCAGCACCTATCAGCAACTACCACCTATTACACCGCTGCACAATTTGAAATATACCGTTTTTATACAATGCCTGCTTGGTTACAATAAAATCAGGCTTCTAGTTTTATCCACAACGAAGTTATAGGGGGTTGAAAATGGCCTGAACTGCTACGACAAAAGGATGGTGGCCGTGCCGCTTTTTTGCTCGACTTGTCGGGGGCAGAGCTCCCAGATTACCGAAAAAAATACCAAACTTCCGAAAAACATACTAAGTTTCCGCGAGCATGTTCTGCTAAAACAATCGTTTCATATAGAAACCAGTTTACTTTCTACTATTCGGTATAGAATAACTTTTTTAACTCTCAATTTTAATGAAAATAACTACCTTCCGGTAGTTGCATTCGGGTGGAGAGGTGAAAAACTGGGTGAAATAGGTTAGGTTAGGTTAGAACTGTGACCAACAAGTTGCTCGCAGAATTTTCTTCACCATTTTCTAATCCGGGTTTTGGGATGAAAATGATTAACTGTAGTTTTCGTTAAAACGCAATTTAAGCTGGTGGAAAAATATTACGTTAGCAAATGCTGTATTGATTTTTCGGAATTTTCTGTAGGTATTTCATTCGATCCTTTCCTTTATTTGTATCCGTATATAAGTTGTCGCAAAATTAGTATTTAAAACAGTAAACTTCATATTTTGAGTATGCTCATATTGTAATTTTTTTTCGGAGCTTTTATTACTACCCATTGGTAAATAAGTAGGTACCTCTTCCATGGTTGACTTTACTCAAAATCTTTTTATCAATGCGCAGTTAGAGTGTTATTAAGCCTTACATTCAAAATGTACCTCGTACGTAGATAAAACTTATACATAGCGTAATGTGGCGGATTAGACAGAGGCAGCACTTTACAGATATGGCGTAACAATGAAAGCTCATTAAAGCTCTTTCATGCTTCCTCTTATTTAATAAACGTTTGTGTACCTATGCAATTGGATTTGTTTCGTCATGGTTTCAATAAATTTCAAGAAAAATCGTATATTATGCTTGCGCTACAACACACTTTTACACACGATAAAGAATCAAAAATAAGTATAATTTATAACTTTCAAGTCACGGTTTTAACTCATATAATTAAATAAAACAGACAATCCAACACATGAAAAATTATCGTGATTATTTTACTAAAAATACTTGTTATTGATTGTAAGCTCAATAGGAAGATGCCGCGTACGCATGATTCAATCACGTGAGATCAACGACCAGTCATTGTATCAATTTAGTTGTCAACGTAACAAATCGATTGTATCCTGACCTGGCAGAACTGTGAGCATTTGCGAACCGCTCCCTTGCCTCGTAAATAAATTTTAATAACAGCCCGTGAACTTGTTCAAAGCTTTGGGCTATAATTTTTCATTTATTTATTGATATCTAATTATTTAAACTATCCTTAAAAATAATACAACATAACCTTCTAATCGTATCGTTCTGCCCCCGTTCCTAAATCTACCATGCGGCGGAATGCCGGAGAACGAGTTTTGTATCCGTCCTGCTCGTTTCTACGTTATGGCTATTTCCGTCCTTGTCGGGCGCTTGTCATTTTCTATAAGTTTTTCTAACATTCTCCGCTTGCACCGCCCCCTCTATTTCGGCCAAACGCCTGTCTTATGAGCGATAACTTTTGTTTGTTCAACATTTATGACTATTGTTTGACACACCGATGCTTGTTACGCTCGCTTTGAGTGTTTGCTCACTTAATGAAGCTCTGTTACCTCATCCTTCTAATGACTCTTTATTTATTCCAAATACACATTAGTGTTAGTCATCACCTTCAGTGTTAGGTTACGAAATGGCAAAGCGACGACTGCTAGCGCCGAGCTTTTGTGTCTATTCTCATCACAAGTTCGTCTGGTGTAGCTACGAGATATTGTAATCGACAATTAGTGGCCATTGTGGCTCTGATCAACAAAATTTAAAAGTCTCCCGATAACATTGGAACCAATAAAATACAACAATATTGAATATATTGTTTGACCGCGGCTAAAATCTTAATCTAAGCACACGGGCTCAGCGGCCGCGGCTGCTTAATGCTAACGAGTTACAAATTAAAAGAGACCGAGACGTGTGCCAAAGGTAACTTTATGGGCTTCGCATGTCTTATATCAATAAATTATTAACTACGCTCCTTGTTTGATTTTACATTCATACTTATTATTATTTACCTTAAAGTAGACTTTAGGCCCTTTGTTTATAGTCCAAAATTGTGTACGAAACATTTGAGCGGAGTCTTTGGAACTTAACCCTTACGACACGGCATTAATGTTCAGTTTGTAGTGACATGGGTAGGGATGAGCATGTACAAATAGTAGCAAGTAAGTAGGTATTTGAGCGTAAGCGAGGAGAGGCGAGAATCTTTGGTTTTAATTAATACGCTGAATCTAGGCACTACGTATTCGCTATTTTCAATTAGTTGTCGGCGCCAGTAGCATGTTTTGAGCTATGTGATTTAATGGGATCCCGTATTTCCCATACAATTTATTATTAACCTATAAGTTTGGTCGGGAGTGGGGTCAATAGCTGGCTCAGTCTTGTACTGCCGCACTAACAATCATAGAGTGGTCATGCGATAGCTTATAATGAATATTTCATTGTAGGACGGTGCCTTTTACAAGCTGTGTACCGCTAATGTCTGCGAGCGTATATGAGTCATAGGTCATTAAAATTAATAGTTTTCAGCAAACTTTCAAGTATGCTTGCTTCGGCTTTAGTACGGACCGGTACATTGCTAAATACGTGAACCGTTACCCATTAACTTGGCTTATCCTCAACAGCTATGATACTTATGTAGATAGTCGAAACTTTATACCTACTTATCAGAACACTTCGAAGAAAAATAAGAAAATGAGCAGTGTGTGTAAGTTGGTCGTTAAAGATAAAGTTGTCAACTTACGATGTGGTTTCCGAGTAGTTATAAAGTTGAACAGAAAGTGAGTGTCCGGCGCGCGGCGTCGTTCGCGTCCGACTGTCTGAGTGTCCAGGCGTTCGGGTATCCGAGTGTCCGAGTGTCCGTACAGTCACGAGCCCACATTCACTTGATGTTATTCTCACGACTTTTCTCACTATTTGACACCAAATAATAATTATCACGTCGCTTTTCAAATATCTTGTGTCAAACAGATCGTCTACACTTACTAAATAAACTGAGAAAGCAAGTGTGAAATTAGTTCATGTACCGAGAGTTCCGTATAACAGCATAATCATGTGAATACGGTGGTAATTGAGATCAGGATTTCCTAGTTCCTCTTTGCGAGCAAAAATGTATTCAAGTCTGTATTAATGCGACGTTTAATTGGATATTTAAATGTAACAACTATAATGCGTTTGCAAGTTTCAATAATCCTGAAACCCAAAAAAAAAGCCAGGAAGAAGCTATTTTAAGCGGAACAGCTGATCTGAATATGTCAACAAATTCAGTAAGTAATTCGTACTTCCGTAGTAGTGTACTTGTTAGACAGAAAGAAAGAGAGAGAGAGTGAATTTTAAAGTCACGTAGCACGGAAAATTCTTCGTAGGCATCGCACCGCGTCTGAACAAACGTCACACATATTTCCATGCTTCTGTCCAATAGATTGATTAATTGACGGTAATCATATGTACATATTTAGCTGCATTGTAAATTCAATCTTTAATACACAATGTCAATGAACTCTTGAACAAGTGGGAAGAAAAGCAATAAACATTTTTATAGTCTAAGCAGCCTATTCCTTCGGATTTGGTTTACGATTTTCTTCTTAACATTGCGTAACTAAAGTCAAGCGGTTGACTGTTGATTATGGCATTTATAAAGTTGTTTATTTATGTCCCTCTATTTCGGCGATCTTCTTCACTAATGCCCCATAGCAGTTGCAATCAAATAAAACGTGCCGCCCGGGCCTGCCACGTGGCTACTTTTCAGCATTAATGCAATAAAACTGGCTACTCTCTAGCAGAGAATGCCATAGTACGGCAACACGACAGAGTCATACGCTGTCGGCTTACGTTAGAAACTTTCCGCCTTCTCAGCCACCACGGCGTTTAGCCTCAATACAAGCCGACGCCTTTACCTACCAATCAACAACATAATGACTGTCTAATCAAAACTAAGGTATTAATTTATTTAACTCCAGTGAACCAGTAGTTAAAGTCGGTTTAGCGCAGTAAGTCGCAGATTCACAGTGGCGTGTAGGAGAGAGGCTTCCGGAGTGCGCGTGCGCTTTCACGAACAGACCTCAGCCAATCGCCTTTTATGTGAGATCGTAAATTTCACGACACGTTATTTTATGATTAAATTATTCAACATGAAGTATTAGCTGTATTGCTGTTTATTCATTAGAGACAATACAATAGTAACAACTAGCAATGTTTCTGATTATTATGTATTTATTCAATGAAAGCCTCTTAATAAAATATTGCGGAAATCGTATAATACTTACATATATCTGTCACGAATCAATTTTACAAACCTCCGTACGGAAAGTAAAAGCGTCTCAACGAAACAGGATATTTAGTTACGGTAACAGACGAGATACGTAATTAGAAAAACGACAATCATCAAGTTTAAAGAACATTTAGTTAAATTAAATAAACACGGAATGTCTTGTTAAAAAACGTGGAGGTACAAACAAGGTCTAAGCTTCGGCACCAAAATTAGTTTCTTAATCAGAATGCCACGGTCATTTTAGTAATTTATAGCGTCGTCTATACTTTGGTGTTTGTTTCCTCCATCTTCGAGCAGGTAACATATTTCTTGAGACAGCGGGGGGTGTCTGGGGCAAAGTTAAAGGATGCGCACGAGTGCCCCTATGCGGAGGCGGCATTACTTATGTATACCATATCGAATTTATTGGTCCAAGAGCTATAAAACAATAGTAACATAGAGAAATTATGTAAGTTGCACAGCTAGAAACTAGGAGCTCATATTCTTTAGTAAGTATGGATTACCTGACCTGAGCTTTTGGTTGATTAAAATGAATTTTATGTAGTGCAGCATAAGGATCTTTTTCTAGGAGCTATGTTAAGAAAGTACTAGATGCCCGCAAAGTATAATAATTGCGTAAGATGGCATATAAATTAAAAATGCAAAAACGAGCCTAACGTCAATCTCAATTAATATTCTCTGGCTGTAGTCAGGATGTCTCGCACACCTGTGACACCTTAATGACTTTGTGATAAGTTAACAATTAAGGTGGAGCTATGTAAAATACCGTTTTTCTCTCTAATTGATACGCAAATAGAATATTTTGTACCACACATCATAAGGGAACCTACTAACACATGCTGCGCTTAGAAAAAACAAAGATAATAACTTGTCCGATAAAACGAATGATGCTAACAGAAATAGGCCTTAATAATTCAGATTTAATAAAAGCACTTCAACATATTTAAGCTCTTAACAAACAATAACTCATCTTTAAATAACAAGGATCATTACAATAGGTATTTATTTACACAGCTATGTAGTAAATACACTTGCAGATAGTCGCATAAATAAATGGACTTTATTGTTGTTAATAAAATTCTATATGCAGCTCCTGACGCCCCATCTTTTTATAGGGCACCTTTGGAAATTAAGTTAGGGCAAAGCTTACCTGTGGCCTCGGCGTGGAATCGATTAGGTGCGTTTCGAACATATTTTCGTCGGAGTTCCATTCGATGACTCGCTTTAACTTTTGTCGCTTGATTGCTTTTTGATGTGGCGATAAATGTGACTTATGTGGTTTTGAGTTAACAGCGAATACATTTGTGTAATGATGGGTTTGTGCACAACGGGCGGGGAGCGTTTAAATTTTAATGTGTGAACGTTGTTATTAAGGCTTCGGTAACGTTCCACAGCTGAGAGGTTGCGTGAACATAATGATGAGTTTCATTCATTCTCTAGTTCATTAATATAGACCTCATTCGGTAATAACATTAGTATTTATTATAAAAGCACGTACATGAACGTTACTAATCGTATTTAATGCTGTATACTCTCTAAATAGACTATTAATTATATACCTAATATGCCATTCGTATGTTATGTATATATATAAATGTATTCTGCAATAATACATAAAATAAATTTAATTAGTAATTTTTGTGCTGGATGGTTTTGTTACGTATGTAATACCTATTATGTACATGAGGTTAATATACGAAACTTTTATGTTCCAGGTATGTATAGCCGATTGCTTAGACCGAGTTCTTAACTATTGAGCGGTGAGTTTAATAAACAATTCGCGTTTTAATGACATGTCTCGCACGGCTGCATTATATCCAATACACGAGATAATCACAGAACACTTATCAAACAAAAAGTATTTTAATTTACCGAGGGGCAAGAGCTTCATTCCTGCATGCCAGCATGCCCTCAGATAGATCGACTCAACCTAGATCGCCGTTGGCAAAGAAGCATTCAGCTACTAGTCAATCTTGGGCAGGCATGCGGCGGCCATCTTGGATCCGCGGATAGACGGACGGACGAGAAGACGCTCCGACTGTAATTGCAACGCTATTCGCCCCCAGACGTTTTTCTAGAATAGTAATCCTGCAAACTGTGTTTGATACGGTCGTGTGTGCTGTCCCTAAGACGCGACATTGCCGATAGAAAGCTAAATCACATTCTTACTTAATTCAATTGACTCCTTGAAATCTCCCACGATGTCTTTTTGTAAAATCACTAAACATTCATGTTTTATAAAATTACTGGTAATTAGTTGTTACTTATCTCGTTGGCAAAGTGTCTGTAAGTGTAATTATCATAAGCAGTCCTCGGTGACACTCGTATTAACAACTATGAACTTGCTCCGAGCTATTTCAGGACAAGTGTTGAAAAGGGCGTCAATACATTAACGTCACTGTTTGTAGACTAACAGCCGATAGAAACTTAAGATAGTATTTCTTTATAGAGAACACTTAGATTTTAACTATTATGTAAGGCACGTAGTCAGCCTTAAATGGTCTGTAATTGTAGGTAGTTGTGGAGAAGTTTTTGCACCTGTGATTACTGTCGCAACGATCCGACACCAAGTTTTTGCTACTTCCG
Organism: Antitype chi; assembly: GCA_947359405.1. Taxonomy (NCBI): domain Eukaryota; kingdom Metazoa; phylum Arthropoda; class Insecta; order Lepidoptera; family Noctuidae; genus Antitype; species Antitype chi. Next base: position 12,553,358 of record OX375816.1, read on the forward strand.
AATGATATATTGTAGGTTTAGACGTGAACGGAGCGCCCGCGCCGGATACCGGCCTACATGGACAAATAAAATGCGCCTTCGCTTTCAAAGTATCCATTACGTTCTGAATTCAATAAGATCAACTTTTCTACGAGTGAAAAAATATCTATACAAATGTCACCTCAAACATTGTTTCTTAACAATAACAGCAATTTTAGTTTTCCTCTTCAGTGTTCATGAAACTTGCAGCAGAGTACATGAAACAGGAGCAGTCGGAGCTTTGATTATAATATATTATGTAGTTACCGTTGCATACTGCACACTACACACCAAGCAATTACAGTTAAGGATTGGCAATTCTAAACAGTAGTAGCTCGTAATCTAACAATTGCAGAAATGTCGCCATTATTTCTCCAGCATGATAAACATAGATCAATTAACGCGCCTAATTTCAATCTGGGCTCAAGCGTCGCTGACCAAACTCGGCGGTGTAACGCAACTTTCGAGATTTCCCGAGTGGACCGGTACAGTCGACTTTTACCAATAGCATAGTTTAAATTAAGAACACAAATACATTTATCATTCGCCTTTCGGAACAATGAGAATAATTTATGTACTGCTTTTCTAGCCCACACGAGTGCCGTGTTCGTTATATGCACGACATAGATTTTGAATCTTTGACATTTGTAGATTGTGCTTACATACGTCTGTCCTCTACGTCTTTATTTTGCACACATTGTTGTTTATTTATTGCTTTGTCTTTCCTGACTCATATTGCTTCACGATGACATTATTTGTTTATCAATATGGAAATATATTTCACCTACGATATAACAATAATCAAACTTGATGAACTAAGAAGGTGTAATTTGCAGTAACTAATGCAGAATAATGCTAGTTGGTTTGTCACCCATTAAAAATTCACAGAATTACATTTCAAACTCTATGCAAAACTTTAATTACTCGTTAATTAGAGCTAGCCGTACTTCTACGTAGATTTAATACATTAACTCTTTTTTTTGAACTACGTTTACTCATTCACAGACCTATATACATATATTTATCTAAATTAAAAGCATTTTAGATGTGGCTTAATTAGTCACCAGTGACATGCGACATTTTGACTGATACTGAAGGAAGTAAGTCGTTTTATTTGGATCACAGAAACTGGAGTGAGTTTGTCATTCATGTCTGCATGTTTGTCGATTTTGTATGTATAAATGTCTCAATTTCTTTTTGAGTTTGTCCGCTGCGGAAGTAGTGCGCCAGTTTAAACCGTGGCGTGTGTCCGAGGACTGTGAGAATATGTATTCATTACAGTTTGCATGCGAGTATGGGAGGTCTATTCTTAGATTAATGACACTGTTAAATTTAATCATCTTTATCTGTAATGTAATGAATCAATCAATGAGCCTATAATGTAGCGAAATATACGTTTAACGCAATTAATTATTCCATAACTTGCAGATTGTTAATCGACATAGGTACTTGTTTTTGGTATGACGGATTTCTAAATATAAACGCATTATTATCATAAAACCAGTTTTATAGATTTACTTGTGTGTTCACTATACAACGGATCGCTTTAGGAAAGATCTTAGAAAGATAAAATTGTGTGCTAATGAGTCAGCGCATTTTATTTTAGTTGTCCAAAAGAAATATTTGACGCAGTAACCTGAAACTGTTTTGTATATTTTACGCGGGCTCGCGGGCGATAATTTCGATACTCGGCCGGCCGTCTGGCAGGGCCAACGTGGCATTTATGATTTATAATCCGGCCCCCGTCGGGTCTCTTCTCAGAGACAGCAGACTTAAAAATAATTTTGATTTTAAATTGGAAGCAACTTATTAAACTGGGATTTTATGTGATGGGACATTGTAAATGATTAGCGGTCCCAATGTATCGGTGTTCGAGTCACATAAACTAGAATATGTTCGAAGTACGTATTTTTGTTTTGTTTATGTTCTTATACGGGGAAGTGGAAAATCTAAGATGGGAAATCTCGTAACAGCTGTCGTAAAAGTTAACGGGGAGCTACCCAAGAAACGTATACTTCTGGTATGACATGTAAGCTCTACGCGACCAATTATAGCTACGGATATTATATTACAAAAACTTCGATCTTGATATCGATCAATATTTATTACATAAATTAATAAACCACATGTCTGCATAGTAGTTACAGTTCTCTTTACTACAAAGAAAAAAGTTCCATCAGCACACATATATTTACAGTGACTTTTGATGAAAAATGTTTCGCAGACAACACAGTGTACAAAAAGTCATAAAGTATGTTAGTTAATTGCGCATAGTACGAGCAGCTATTTAATAACGGAGATAATCTCGCGTGATGCATACTGCAAGTGACACTCACATGCGAGCATAATGCTGTGACAAACTACTGATGATTCCTGTATTATGTATCGACCAACGTTTAACACGACCACTGCTCTCGCCACCTAATTACGACAGTCACGCTTCAACTAAGAAAATCTTTTGTGCTCTTTTTCCGAGCGTTGAGAAATGTAACAAAACGGGTTGAAGATTTTTTTTAGTCGGAATGACTTTTAGTGTCACGGCTTCGACCGGTGACGGTTTAATGAGAAAGCTTTGTGATCGCTGAGCAAGTCGACTCTGTGTCGAATTGTCGTTGTGATGTTCTTTAAAGTTTTATTTTACAAGGATCGCGACGGATGCCCATGTAATCCTTATAGTTGCTCTTTACGACGTCAACCTTCGATCCTTCAAAGTGCTAGGCGAATTCTTTTGCCTTTTTTGTAAAAACAACTATGGCGAAAGATTTGCAAGTTAATTCGATATAATTATGTAAACTGTTCAAATTATTCTTTTATAACGGTACCGTGATTGATGTAAAATATTCTTTGAGGCCGATAATTTACGAAGAATATTCGTCGATACAAAAAAAAGGAAATGTGTTGCAGTGAATATTGAAATTCATTAAGTTTGTAGCGGGGTACGGCCCAGTGGTGAGGTGGGGGGAGGTTCGCTCGTGACGGTGCGCCGGCGCAGCGCCGCGTGTCGATGTCGTGTCGCGCCCATGACGAATCCTCCTCGATGACCATACCCCTGACCAACGCTCGTTATGTATTTCGAATTTTGGGTTGCGACACTTAATTTAGTAAATAAGCAAAACGAGAGCATTATGACATGTTCCGAGGGTTTTTCAAGGCAAACCCATGCTTTTGGATAAAGCCAAGCATGATTTTTTTTCGTGTGAGTAACACAATTTATCTGCTACTAATTTTCAGCTTTTAATATATTAAGTCGCTTGAGGGCTTTATAAATTACCTCAGGGACATTGACAAACAAAACCGAATCATATCGATGAAAATTTGGGTCAATCCTCATCCAATATCTTTGGTTCCCGCAACTAATCTAACTGCCTCCAGAGCAGTAAGATTTACATTGCAATTGCACAATTATTTTATTGCAAAACATAGAGAAACCAGTCCCAATGTTGCGTGTAGCTACCGAAGCACCTGGTTATAGTAATGCGTACAATTTTGTTCAGCCTGTAAAAGATAAGACCTAAGGTATGATGGTAAATATTTATATAAATGTGGTTTATTTGCGTGTGTGTGATCATATATCAAGATATCTATCGACTGCAGACCGTAGAAGTCCTTACGCACAGTTTTAATAGATGGAAATGCGTGAATAATTGTCAAATTCAAACATGTTTTTATAATTTAATCGTATTTTGTTGTTAGGACACTGCAGAAGAAATCCTTCGTCCTTTGGCTCCCCGGGACGTATAAAACACCTTCGCATATATCTTCCAAATATAAACTGCTGTTTATGATCAAAACAAGAGATAAGTAAACTCTCGGACAAATACTGTAGTGAAATGTAATGTAGTGGTGAAGGGTTTTAAATGTGTGTTTAATTTAAAATGATTGCAAAACACCGTTAACTGCTCCAGGTTAACTGGTATCCATCAAAGGAAATTCTATGAAATTGGCCATTGTGTCGGCTGAGCCCATAACTCGAACCAGCTTAGAAGGATCGCTCTTTAACCCTCGGCTCGCTTCGTGATGTCGCCTCGACCCCGGGCGAATCTATTTTGCCCATCATAATCGCTGCTTTCAATTTACGGTGGCTATTCTATCGCTTGATATATAGCACCGTTCGATTTCCAATGTTGGTTATTGTTCGATATCGTTTTAACCCTTGAGGTGTTATGTTAATACCATATTTTATTAAAAGAACAATGCTATGCAGTAATGAGGAGCATATTTTAAACGAATGCTAGCATCCTAAACGGCTACGTACATATTAAATACCGTATAAGAATGCCGTATAAATAGGAATTACATTAAATAAACTCAGAAGCATTCCAATACACACGGGAAGTATGGAAACCTTATCAATAAGGCGACGGGGAGTCCGATCATATCGCTCGTTGAGCAAAGGAATATCTACACAGAGAGTTACGAATACGCTCGCACATTACCTTATTTCGAAATCGTGACTGGAAAAATATTATATTATCCATTCATACACATTATGTTAATGTCTATCAGTTATATTATTACCCAAGTATCGAACTTGGGCATAGTTTCAATTTATGATTGAATCATTATGATTTCTCCAGACATTTTTGTTTGTTCAGGTCGGGGTTACTAATGAACTATAAAATGTTGAGTTAAGCGGGGATATTTTTATAACATTTTGTTTAATGTTCGTACAATACCGTTTGAAAGTAATTAGGGAAACATTATATTTTCGTGTGACAAATTCGAGTTTGTGAGAACGTGAAGCTTTATGATTCTATGGCTTACTGAATCGTGAACAAAGATGGCGTCCGGGAAATTGTTATTGGTAATGGTTGGGCCGAGTGGAAGCGACTGCATCCGAGTGTCGGCGAGTGGCGAGCGCACCGGTTCCATGTGATTCATCAATTTTTGTTGGTCCGCCACCATTTTGAGATTTTTCCTTGAGATAGTGTTCTTGTGACTTGCAACACTGGTTACTCATGTTTTCACTGTCTATTTGCATGTCACTCATATTTTGAGATACGCGATACATTCTGAATCTTTGTGAGCTAATCTTTCATGTTCTTTCATTTGCAGGACTCAATCAAACAAAACTAGCCTAGCAAAGATCTGCAAAAGAGTGCGTAATGTGTTACACGAAATAACACTTCTATTGTAATACCTATCAGCTTATTTTTGAAGTGAAAACTTCTTTAGGCGCGTTGGGTATTTTTTGAGATGGGAATTAACATTTGAACTCGCGACACCGTTACCGACACCTGTTTGTATAAGTTAGTTTTAGTTGAGCTTGATCAGTATAAATTACATGTACCTAATAAAAGATTTTCTATATTTGGTAAAATAGCTGCCAAAATTGACTCAAACTACTAATTTTTGTTTATTTTTTTTACAAAAAATGTGAAATCAGTTAATATTTTTGCTGATCATGCTAAATCAAAACAGGCTTTGTTTTTACTTCTGTCGGCACTCCCGGAGTGTCACCGTTTTTATTGTCTCTTTATCTACTAGTCCTACTATATCCTACTAATATTATAAATGTGAAAGTTTGTATGTTTAGATGTTTGGATGTTTGTTACTCAATCACGTAAAAACCGCTTAACAGATTCGAATGAAATTTGGAAAACAGATAGTTTATAACCTAGATGAACCCATACAATACTTTTTATCCCGTAAGTACGTTCCCGTGGGATCATTTTCGATCAATACGCGGGCGAAGCCGCTGGCAAAAGCAAGTTTATCCATATAACAAACCTAACCTTGGTATTTAAAACTATGCACCTCACAAGCTAAGCGCTTACAAATGATTTTTAACGGTAACCGCCACGTATAATGTAACATTACCTAGAACTATGGTCTGTTTAGTCTTCACTTAGCAAGGGCTAGCACGCACGCCTTTGACAATACAAGACACATGTCGAATTCTGCATGGAATTTATGACACATACCTATAGAATTCTATTGTATGTTCCAAAAGTGGTGTGAAGAAAATGTAAACAAACGATGTTTAGGTTACATTCTTATGCAATTGCTTACTAAAGCAAATTAGTGACACATTCATCTGTATTTAGAACATTTCAACTTTATATTTCACATTTTCTAACCATTATTGTTTCAATAACATAATTAATTGTAACTGAAATATCATCAATGAAAATTGAGGTTATAAAATTACTTAATAACAATTGCCTTAAGAAAAACTTCAAATAATCGAATCGAAGACACTCATTTTAGAAGTACAAAGTGAAATTACAAAGATACGTTTTATGATCCATTTGTTTACATTTTCATCATATACTTGTAGAACAGACTGAACGTACAATTTGTAACACATGTCGTGGTATTGCTGGAATCTTCACAAAACGAGTGCATAAGTGTACGATGCGTCTATGACGTAATGAAGAACAAGTGTCAAGACATTCGATAACACTTTGTATCACTAGTGCTAATTGAATTAACACCTGCGAGCGCTTACGTTGAAAAATAGTTCCCAACATACACCAGGTGTTTTATTTATGAGAACAATTTCTTTGTTTTGCATTCTTCGAGCTCTTACACTATCTGAAAGCAAAAGAAAAATATTGAATGCTATATGTAGGTAACTGTTTATTTTCTTGAGCTATTCATAGAATTTATACAAAGTAGGATTCTGAATACGAGGAAAAGGTGTGTGGAGTGTTTCGATTACGGAAAACTCATTTTTAGTCAGTAAAAGTATGGCTTAGTCCTGAGTATGTTGTTGACAAAGCTATGAGATCACTCTAAAACCGCGCTGCCCCGGAGTGATCTAATAGCTTTGTCAAGGGTTGAGAGCCACTGTTACCAACCTTAGTAAAATACGCGCCCCCCTAACTATCTTACAAAATCACATTACAATTTCAAATTATTTTGTCGACTTTTGCAGAAAAACTTGACAATGTAGAGCGAACGAAAGCATGGCTGATATTGCCGCCCCTCGGATAGGTTAGATTTTCTTTTGTTAATTCATACAGAAGAAGGAGTTACTTTGTCGAGTGATGCAGAAAAATACGAGAACTATGAGAATACATAATGTGTTGCGTCGTATATGTTCGGTTTTCTTTGAACATTCACACAGAAATAGTAAAACTTATTGTGTTATGCAGAAAAGCCGAAGATCATTTTACATCATTTATGTATTATGAAACGTTTGGGTTTAGGGATCTACCTTTTAACCCTGACGATTGACTCTAAGTTCCCTAGCTCAATTGCTTTACTTGTCGTAGGTGAAGATATTTTTTTTTCATATTAAATGTGAAGAGAACACATAACATAACACCACGCCTGTTATTCATTAAGGGTTTTTTTTTCTTTTTGAGGTTAGGAAATCATGAAATAACTTCTCCCGCTCTGGGTGGAGCAGGAGGGCGTGTCAGACTTTTACTGACTAAAAATCACCCGTGTTCCTTCCAGTTGCCTGTGTGCCAGGGGCCACGGTATCTCTTTCGAACAACCTTCATCCCTGGCAGGCATCGGTCCTTGCGGACCCCACCAGTTGGTGCTGACATCTCTTTGACGCGCGCGTAGAACACAACACGCCGTCGATCCGGGCTTGGTCCTTACCGGGCAGCGAGCTACCCATTACTCGCCATCCGCAAGCCCACGCCTACGTTGGCCGGGAATCAGCGTGGGATCCACGAAGGGTTAGACATGCATAATCAGCCTATATAGTCCCACTACTGGGACACAGGACTCGTCTCTGTGTGAGGGAGTGGGCTGTAATCAACCACGCGGGGCCAGTGCGGTTTTAAATAGTTCAAGTGTCACGTGTCTTAAATTTTTTGACATACCGGTTTCCTGACGAACAGTGGAGATGAAATTATTTTACACGAAGTAAAGCGCTTGTCTAGATTTGAACCCCCTACCTACAATTCGTAAATCCTGGTCGTTACCACTGAGTCACCACTGCTCTTCTCACTCAAGGGTTTAGACATAGACACCCACATTTCGCTAGTTATGATGCCTAAATGCATACATACAACACACCGCAATAATAATTAGATATTTTAGTAATTGTTTTCGTAAGGAATAATGATATTGTAATGTTTTCTTAACTTGAAATCCTACTAATATTATAAACGCGAAAGTTTGTAAGTATGGATGGATGGATGGATGTTTGTTACTCTTTCACGCAAAGACGGCTGAACGGGTTTGGATGAAATTTGGCACACATATATATTATAACCTATATTAACACATAGGATGCTTTTTATCCCGGTAGTATGTTCCCGCGGGATAATTTCCGACTTCCACGCGGGCGAAGCCGCGGGCGGAAGCTAGTACTTAATACAATCTAATATATAAAATTCTCGTGTCACAGTTTTCGTTGCCATACTCCTCCGAAACGGCTTGACCGATTTTGATAAAATTGCGTGTGCATATCGGGTAGGTCTGAGAATCGGCCAACATCTATTTTTTTTTTTTTGTGCATTAGGAATTTCTATGGGAATTTTGTATGGACAGGACAACGTCTGTCGGGTCAGCTAGTCTAATATATAAAATTCTCGTGTCACAGTTTTCGTTGCCATACTCCTCCGAAACGGCTTGACCGATTTTGATAAAATTTCGTGTGCTTATCGGGTAGGTCTGAGAATCGGCCAACATCTATTTTTTTTTGTGCATTAGGAAACTGCCAAAAAATCGGGAAAACTTAAATTACAATTTCTATGGGAATTTTGTATGGACAGGACAACGTCTGTTGGGTCAGCTAGTAACATATAAAATATCCCAATAGTAGTAAAGAATCTTAAGCCAGTATATTGAGCCACATCACATACACGTTTGCTAAATCGAATTAGCTATGGTCTATGGGAAATTGCTGAAAGCTTTTAGAGGAACAATAGTCTTCCGCAATAAAACCTATGAAACACGGAAGTATTCCTGTCTATTCCATATCCCGTAAAAGGAGCAATTACGTATATGATACCACCCTATTGTTGTTATTGCAGACAATGGACTCTTCTCGTACAGAGAAGCTCAGTATTGATCACCACGATTGCTCAAGACGGGTTGGCGATTACAAACTTAAATGACAGTAATGCCCAAGATAAACTGAATTACAAAACTCACATGTGTACTTACCTGGTGTCAAACCCACAACTTTGTGAATGAGAGGCGAGCCCTTAACCACTGGACCATTCCGACGATATTACTTAGCTATAAATATTACCTATCTTTTGCCCGCGGCTCCGCCCGCGTGGATGTCGGTTATCGCGTAATAAAGTCTATGCCTATGTCCTTCTCTATATCGGCTATATCTCTGTCACATTTCATGACGATCGGGTCATAGTTTTAGGCGTGAAAGCGTAACGAACAGAGTTATTTATGCATTTATAATATTAAGTACGGATTCACTAGCTTCAGCCCGGGATTTCGCCCTTGTGAAATTTATTGTTTTGACGTAAAATATATCCTATGGCAACGCATCGTGCGCCCGCGATTTTACTTAGTTTTCTCCTAGCATTCTTTTAGACATTTTTTCTTTTTACTCGGCCCCATAGGATCGTCGGGTGATTTTGAATAGGCTACCAAACCTATCAAAGATATATTTTTTTAATCCGAATAGTACATAGTTCCAGATATTACCCCATACGTACAAATTTACAAACCTCTTTATAATATTAGAATAGATAATACTACAAATATTACATTTTCTTTATTCATTAAAACAATGGTTTGGATTTGTACATAATATTTGACACTGATGTCAATGACTTGTTTTGTCCAGTTTTTTTGGAATTGAGACATTGCATGTGTTGTAGAATACGAGATTAGCCATTGTGTCACCGTATTTGACCGTATCTACCTACCCGATGCAAACTGTAAGATAAGCACCAGACACAATTTGGTCAGTTGGACAATGACTTTAGCTTCTCATCTAAGCGTCTTTTCAAACATGAAATTATTATGTTCACAAAGTAAAGTTTGACTGGCTTTGAACCTATGACCTACAAATTGTAAGTCGCGGGCGTTACCACTAGGCCACCACTGCTTAAAACTGTGAAGGAAAACAACCAAAAATTTCGAAGACATGTGACATTTACCTCGCACCCGCGTGGTGGATAACGGCCTACTCCTTCTCACCGAGAGGAAACAGAGAGAAGATTATAGGTTAATTATGTAATATTAATCCGCGTTAAATTTCTTTTTATTAGACGTTTGTTACCCAATCACGGATGCAATTTGGTACAGAGATAGTTTATAACCTGGAATACTTTTTATCTCTAAAGTACGTTCCCGTGGGATAGCTTCCAACATCCACGGGAGCGAAGGCGCGGTCAAAACCTAGTTACAAATACAGGAACCGTACTTCTGTTGAAATTCCATTTTTTTTTTAATGCGTTTGGACCGCTGAAATAGAACAAAATAGCAAAAGAAAATACAACTTATTTATTAATTTAAACTCCTAAAGAAAGTTAAAAGTAAGTTTATACTCTCATACACATAGTTCATCGACAAAAGCATTAGTTTCCTGTATGATAAGAGGCAAATATATCACATTTATCGGCGACAGTCACTATCTCGATCTTAAACTGAGAATTGTCGTAATGAGCCTTATCTAACAGAAAGTTATGTTCAATACAACTAATGTAATGTAGTACTTTATATTTTGTTTGACTTATCTTCTTGAAGAAGGATGTGTATAAATAAAATATGAGTAGCAAACCGCCACAATTTTCCGTATGTTCATTAGGTACCATAAAAGGGTGACTTTATTGCCATTTTCCGCAAGCTGCCAATGAACATTTCTGGACCGACAAAGCATCTTTCCTGTTGACAACGATGCAGACGAAGTTTTTAATCCCCCATGATTCTATTCTTTTTTATACAAGGTGTAACTTAAATAACGCAGAACCTCTTAAGGGGTCATTGTACTCATCATTATCAACAACTTTTACTATGGGACCAAACCTGAAATCGTAAAAAAAAAATCAGCTGTTCCCTACATTTTGACGATTTATGCGAATACAAGTGTATGGAACAGCTGATTTTGTTTCGCGATTTCAGGTTTGGTCCCATAGTAAAAGTTGTTGATAATGATGAGCACAATAACCCCTTAACAGGTTGTGCGCTATTTAAGTTACATCTTGTATACTTGAACACGTATATTTTTTAGCATTTAAATTATGTAAATATTTTAAGATAATTACTAAAAAATAAAAATAGACAGGCAAACCCAAATCAAAAACTTTAGTTTCTTGGTTGTTAGGAGACTGTCCATTTTCATTCGATTTTATGGTTATTTTGCACCACAATTAACTTTATCAATAACTAAATCAATCTAAACACAATGATATCTTCATGGTGCGATACTTTTTCGATCAGCATCGCTCGAGAGTATAAACAATACTTTAGAAGTCGTGTCAGGGTTCACACGCGCGCTTCTATCACGAAAAGCTATTTACTACCGACACACTTCTGTCCATCTTTGTAGATAATAAACTGTTCTGTTAGTGAGCTGTATGAATTATGATGCCATCTCTAGGAGAACATCACGCCAGCTGGAGGTGCCTTGTTTGATACCTTGTTACAATGGTGAGCGACGTTATTATGTCCTGTTCGTCCTATATTTTGATTCAGGCTGTGTATTGAGTTAGGTTTTGTGATTGGGCGCGATAATTCATTCCTAAGTGGCTAAAGCTTTTGTTTACTTGGGTATGGATGAACAGTCCCACCATAGCGGCTACCAAAATACAGAGCAATTTTTGACAGCTTAATGTCAAATACTACAAAAAATAACAGATTTTTATGTCAGAAAACTGTAGCTTCTACAGAAGCATAAACAGCACACACACACCACAGCAGCATTCACACTGCTGCGACACAGCTTCAGCCCTCTTCTTTGTGAAAAAGAGTTGGCCGTAATCCACCACGTGGGCCCAGCGTGGGTTAATGGATATCACATGTCTTAAACATTTTTGGTTCGAGGACTTTAATTTGACTGCTTTCCTCAGGATGCCGTTTTGAGAGCAGTGGTGATGAAAGTAAAGTGCTTGTATGGGTTTCAACTCACGATCCACGTCAAAAAGCCGGTAAGTCGGGTCGGATACCACTGCTCCGGAAAACGTAGCTTAAGTCCTAAATGAAACTCGTAACGTGTTGCGGTGTAAAGATAAAGAGACGTAATAGTTACTTAAACTTTAATTCCATAACCAGCTGGCAACAGTTGCAACAACAACGTTGGATCCTAAGAAATGCAAAAGAGCCTACATTTTTCTTTTCTAATAAAATTCCCGCACACTGTTCCACGATTAAATTATTATTCATGCGACTAAATTCGAAATAAACTATTCCATTTATAAAATTGTTATCTATGGTTACGCTAAGCCACGCTGGCCTGCGGCAGCACCTAACGCGCGCTGTCCGTACCGTGCCTGTAGGCTAAACACGGAAATTAATCACGCTTTATTAGCAAAGCTTCCTTATATGTGAATCATATTAAGATATATCTTATGAATAATGTGGATGCTGCATAAAAATTTATTGATTTTAATTTTGAGATGGCATCTCCTCTGATTTTAATTGACATTGTGAAGTAGGTTGTGTCGTTTGGCAACTGTGTTGATTTGATGTTTTAATTTTTTTACAGTTCCATCGATCAATATTCAAGTGAGCGTATTCACATACATATTTCAATTCGATTGTTTTTATAAAAGGCCTTTCTCATTCCTAACATACCTTAACAAATTCGACAAAAAATCGCAATAAAAGCTCCTGATAGCGCCCATTTATTCCGCAACAATTTTATTCATCGTACATGTAAATAAGCGATATCTGCATGTTTAGTTTTTACTATTTTATGGCCGACGATGATTATAAATATAAAATCGCTAACCGCAGGCCTTGTTCCGTGGCGTCTTTTGATTCTTTTTGCGACGTGACAGCGCCATTGCGTGTGCGCACTTATTGGGAACATTGAAAGACGCCATAAATTGTGCAGCGTCGTGTAAAATACCATTTAATACAATAATTCCGAGTCACAGATAAGCAATCGTGTCTGTAATTGATATATGCGGGAAGTTTGGTAAAAGTGTTGAGTAAAAGTTGTTCCGAACATTTTATGCGTGAAAACTGGGGCGAAATGGTATTGGGTGTATCTCAATATGTTGACATCTTTATTAGCGGCGAACGCTCGTAGAATTTTAAATAAGGAATTCGGATGTGAATACCACAAATCACACGGAAAAGTGTCTTTTTATCTTAAACTTTCGACCGACTCGGCCTCTTATCAATCTACTCTTTGTTGGTTTCACATTTTTATTAATATTTTAATTGAAGTTATCTGCTTACATAGTAGTTAACAACCCAATTAAAGAGATACAAGAAAATCAAAATATACGATTTAATTTGGTATAGAGATTTTTACTCAAACAATTGGACAGCATTTGTCACTACAGTTAACAAGATACATCCGTTGCTTAACTAGTTTGTACACATAAACGTTACTTGACCCGATTAGAAAGTCGCTTATCTCTGATCGAGATGAAGATACCGTGCGACTTTTAACTTCTTATATACTCAATTATAATCGTCATGAGAACAGAGGAGATCTCATTAAAAGAACTTTGGAAATGTTATGCTAAACTCGGGATAAAATATGTCCCGTGAAGTTATTCTGTAAGGCGTTGAAAATTATCCGAAGCAAGACATACATTTGGATGCTAATCGTTGCCTCATTACTAAATATTTAAATGTTTCAGTATTAGAACTGTGAATGTTAATGGACAATTTGTATTTAAAATTATAGCTTTTCATTACCTTGATCATTTAAATTAAGTTGTAAATTTTGAAAGAAAATCTCGTCGTTGATATAACTCAATTATGGTGTAGTTTGGGCCGTAGCGACAGCAGTGGTGCCTCAGTGGTAACAGCCGTAACTTACGGCTTGTAGGTCGTGAGTTCGAACCTAACCAGGCACTTTACTTTATGTAATTTATTTTATCAGCAGATAAAACATCGTCAGGAAACCGGCATGTCCTAGAACCAAAAAGTCGAAGACATGTGACTAACCGAACTGGGCCCGCGTGGTCGTTGATTGCCCAGTCCCTATCTCACTGAGAGCCAGTAGTGGGAACATTATACGCTGATTATGCTATATGTTGTAGTTGGAATGTCGCACGTTATTTTAATGGCAATCCACTTGTGAAAACGCTCTAGTTTCCATCTAACATTACTACCGGAACACACGTTTACTTGGAAGACCTCGAAAATATATTTTGACACGAAGGAGGTTTCACACGCCTTCAAGCGGAAAGTGTGACGTCAGATAAGTCGTAACAAAGGTAATTATTCTTTATCTGATGCTAAAGAAGTGCAAACGTCATGCCGGAGTCATGGGACGAGATGCTGCTTCTCAATTAGGTACTTTTTTAGGTATATACAAGTTGATTGTTCCACCATAACTTGATCGTGTACAAACGAACATCACAACTCTATTTATATAGTGCAGTAGGGATGGGAACTACTTTTTGCTTATTCATGTCTCGCTATTTTTTTTTCCAAATAAAAAATATAATTGTGTGAGTTTTACTAAGTACTTAGTTAACCCGCTGCCAAAAACCATCGAAATATGTTTAATAGTTATTTCGTAAAAATGTAGAAAAAGAAAGAGAGAAATAATGAACTTAAGTTGTTGATGTGTAGCTAAACTCGATAATAATCAACCTCAGTAATAATTTGCAAAAATCTTTATATTAATTAATTTAGAAGCGAAATCAGAATCAATTTACGTTTTAAAATATTAATAAAATTATTATAATTTTAACCATTCGCAGATAAATGTATAATTACAATTTCATTCAAATAATTCATTCCATTTTAATTGATTCGACCATAAAATACGGCATTAAATTGTTGTTAGTATTGCATTTAACGTTAAATATTGCTTAATGGTCGACTCAGGCGCAAGTGAGTGAAATACACAATACTCGATTGTTGTAAGGTTTGTGTCCCATCCCTAACGCAGACGTCTGAACGAGGTCTAGTAATTAACGTGCCCCTTGATTTGTGGCGTTATCATGATGTCTCGCGAAACACCAATTTATAGTTGCATTTAAACCGTTCTATCTATTCCTATACTTATTGTTAGACTTATTACAGTATTATAAACTTATCTCTACGATAAAGATTCGCTGTCGTATTCGAATTTAGCGTCGGATTAGATTCGATTGCGATTTTTATTAATGATATCCGCTGGACTCTACTAACTTTATGACAAGTTTTATGACTGCTAAATTTATAGTTTGTAATGACGGTAAACATAACCTGTGACACATCATTGTATTAATACTATAGTGAGTAAAATCTCAATCAATGTTTTCGTGTGTGCCTAATACTAATCCCTTACAAAAGACATCAACGCGCCAACAAAAGGTGCATATTTTTATCATAATATGCCAATAGTTAAGATTACTCTAGCATACTCTAGGCCTATTCACCATTTCTGGATTAGTTACAGTTAAATTATCTTGCAGAGATTGAGATGCTTCGTAAATATTCAATTTAAATTTATTTAATGGTTAGTGCCTGTAAGGTCCGGAGGGGGAGAAATACGCTGTTTCGATTTCTGTTACATCTCGTTTACTTGGTCACTGGTTAGTAAAAATCGTTACCATCATCTATGATAAAAAGTAATGTAAGTTTTTATACAGTTCCGCAACCTTCAGAGAAATCAGGTCAGCGGTATGATATAGTTCGCCTAAGTACAGTATACCTACTACTTAAACTCTTTAAAAAGGTATTTTTATTCTACATCAATAATTTCTTAGATAACCTTTTTATTACTTTTCTTCTCAATAAAAATAAGTATAATCACCAAGTAATTCGCACACATTTTTATTGGCATTTACTCGACTTATAAACCTTATTCGCTCCGCATAAAGACATTAAACAGTAATAAACTGTAATCGCAACAGGTAACGTGAACTACAACATAATAACATGTTTACGAGCCACTTCCGTAACGGACGGATGCCCGAATACTTTCCATTCTTCTCCTTATGATTTCAACTCAGAAACCGTACGTGCTTCGTTTCCTGTGAATTTAATAAACAGCATCTTTAACTTAAGGCGCTGTAACAAGCAAATTTTTAGGTATTTGACAATAGCATCGTGGCAGCAAAAAAGGTTTAAAACAGCGATGTGTTATATGAAAAGAATGAGCGCAGTTTTAATTTAATAAAAAAATAAATGCACGGCTCAGTGGAATATATTTTAGGTATTTCTTTAGTTGATTGAATTCCCTTTATTATCACTACATAAAATATTATAGTTTATGCTCCAAATTTTGAGAATGATGCGAAGAAAAATTTTTTGAGCTCTGGTTTGTTTTATCATGAAACTGTTTTATTTTTATGAAATATTTTTATTTTAAATTAGTCTTTTTTACATTTCACAATAGACATTTTTTTTTCCAGCTTATAATATGTGCCAATACGCTTACCTGTGTAGCAAAAAAAAAATGCGTTTAACAGTGCCCTACGTTCGGGTAAATATATACATGTCATGACATACAAAGTTCAATAGCGTACAAGTATTGCCATTTTATTTACGTCGTGAAGATAAGAATTGAATTCTTTCACTTTACAACCGTTAACTGTTAGGTTTCAGTTAAATTATCTAAAACCTGTTTACAGTTAAACATTTGAAACTTTATTACCTCTCAGTTAATGGTGTAAATTCTAGGAACCACATTATGTGGGTAATAGTTCAACCTCAATTTTTCTAAGGTACATACACTCGTGCCAACAGTTGTTGACCAGTTTGCCCCATCTATTCTCAAGTCAACAAATAACGAACGGCGAGCAGATGATATCTAGTCAGATTCCGGGTACGTTGTGTGAGTCTGAATGCCTAACGGACGCGTCTGCGTCTAGACTTGGTAGTGCGCTGTGACGGCCGGGCCCGCGTCTGTCCTGTCACTCAATCTTTCAGGCGATTATAAGCCATGTTAACAAATAACTGTACTGATACCAAGACATTTAACAAATACGCTCCCATGGTGTGATGTTTATGGTTACCTTTACCACATCTCCATTGATAAAATATTATTTAATTAGTTGTCTTGAATCGCTTTCCAAGAGTAACAATTAAACCGGAAAATAATAAAACAAAGAAACCCCTAGTTAATGAAAATAAATAATAAACAACTTTAACATCTTACTAGTGAGCGCTGGCCTGTAAACGACTCGACATATCTGGATGTAATTAAAAAAGGAAGAAACGGAATTACTCGTTAAACTCTGTGGATTTTACTCATTTCATTATCTGATTAACAATCTATAATATTACTACGAACAAATGTTTGTAAACGGTAAGAATTATCGTGAAATTATAAATTAGAACGATGCTTATAAAGAACCCAGTATAAATTGCCCTTTGCATTAAAAATTATACCCCGAGATGTACTTAGTGAATTTATGTGAATCGCTTTAGCCAATAAAGTAGGAGATGTCTCGTAAATCGTGGGTACATCGGGACGGATGGTCGGCGCAACCAGGCGACACCTACGGAGTGGGCGCATCCACCGTTAGACGCTAGGCCCGGGGCATACGAACCTCAGGGATCACAGGCCTTCACTTACCTACACCCTCCTATTTATTCTCAGTTCCGACACTGCCTTTGTTTCACGCCAGATTTTGTTTTAGCTCGATAAACATCAAAAGCATTTCAAACAAGATATCCAATTTGGGATAAGTACAGATCAAAACGGTTCTTGGAATTACTTGTAACCCTCCAGCTTTATGACTTATCAGTGCCCTAAATACCGTTCTCATTGCACGAACAGTAATGACAGTGTGTTCTTTATCTTATGAACAGACAGTGTTCTAAAAAAGCTTACATAATTCGCGAGAGCTGACCTTACGCCTTCTTCGATTCAATCTCCTATTTCTTATTCTCAAATGTCAATGTGTTAAAACTATATAGCTGGAATAGCAGTACAAAATGTTATGTCGATACTATGCGTAAAGTGTTCGGCACACCGCATCATTTGTTTGTCCTAGAGGCGAGATGTCGTCGTCCTACATAGCAGAGTATCATTTATCTGGTATTGGATTAGCACGCGTGTAACCCTAACTGTGGGCTTGAACGGTACAAATAGTTCGCACCGCGAGCCAAGCATCTATGTCGACCTAGTAACAGCCGGGTGTCGGGTAGCGCAGTCGGTTCGCCGAGGTCGGCCAACTAACTAATGAACAAAATTGATATTATATACCAATACCACGTATACCACATATAAAGTTGCATTAAATGAATTAAGTTTCTTAACGTCATAGTAATTTATCTTTAAGTGCCATTTTCGATATAAGGGTATCTCAGCACTATAAAATTGTTTGATCAACTCAAGCACATCGGATTTGCTTTAGAGCTAAACGTGTACTCCCATCGCGGCTGTCACTGGACAAATTAATAACATGTATAAATTAGAGTTTCAAAGCAAACGAATAAATAAATGCCTGCTTACACACAAATATATACATTCCTCGCAGCTCAATAAACTTGATTTACATGCCTGACACTGCCTCAAAAGGATTCTAAGCCTTTGGCAGAAGCGAACTTGAAGGCTTTGTCTGAGTTAGTTCTAAGATAAGCAGTAGTTCTCAATGACCCCAAAACATAGACTATTAATCAACAAAACCTGCTTCATTGGAAATTATTAATAACTCCATTTACATACATAGATAAACTGACGCCTTCTTCCCATGAGGGTAAGCAACTCCATTTATTAGACTTATATATTATTATAATAAAATGAAAGAAAAAATGTCAGTGAAATAAATAGAAACATGTGCAAAGAATATCACCTTCGTTTTGTCGCTATAATTGGTTAAAAATACTACCTAGTCCCAGCCCGTTTTCACAAGTTCTTCTTTTATTTAACTCGATTTAAAAACAACGGAATACGTTATCAAAGATCTAGGCTTATTCGAATGCATTTTCTGCAAATTATAGCCATGTACAATTCATTCGTTGCAGCAGTTATATTGAAATGTATTGAAAATGAGGCCGTTTGTGAAAGATATTCTTTCACGATCGATACGGACGTGAAAGTTTTCTGTGATAGGCTCATGTTAATTTGATTTAGATACCAATCGCGTGAGGAATACAGCTTAAAGAAACGCCAAAAATATTTCGCCGTAGCGCGTTGGAATAATAAAGCTGACAGTTGCGAGAAATCTATTCGACAAGGATCACACTGACTCATTTCCGTTGTCATTCTTTTTTAATTCTTAGGGCGGTGTGAGAACATCTTAATTCCAAGTATACCTATATAAAAAGCCATAAAAGTGTGTAAGCCGATAACTGCGCCACGTTCTTCATACTATCAAAGTATCAAGCATTCTCTCCCAATCCTAGAACCAGTCCACCGTTTATACGTTTTATGGCGGCGAGGGCTGTACCGATAGTGACACCCGGCGTCGATCGTCATGACCCGATAATGTTGTAACATTGTACCGCGTTCGATACCGCCATCTATGTTATGTATTATGTATTTTATTTAACTCGCCAGATCTCCGACCCTATTTATATAATTATCTACTAACTTTGTACTGAATTAAGTTACCGTTATACGGAATGGTCTTTAGATATGTGGTGTAGTGTTCTATGGGACAAGGTTAATTTGAAAAATGTAAGTTAGGCGAAATAATCAGCATTGATCATGTGCAGCTGACGCTTATTCTATTCAATCGGTCGATTACATTGCACATCAAAGTTCTCAGTATCCGATTGTCTCCAGGGTGATAATTTTGCAAGATATCAGCTAAACTATTATCGCTATAAACGCGTTAGTGTCTGCGTGTAACTCACCAAAGTAAATCCATCCCACACAAAATCTATCCAATAAATATCCAAAAAGCTTGTTCTGCAAGCATTCCGCGTCCATTGTGTTCCTTGCAGATATATATTGCGTAAGGAGCATGCGATGCCTGCGAGCTTTGCTTTCTCCGCAGCCCACGCTCGGTGCTCGTCACTGCTGATTGACAAAGTATCCATTACCGCATCGAACCCACTTTTATCAGAATCGATGTAATGTAAGAAGAGACTGAGGAACGGGACGCGACGCTTTGAGGATTTTGAGTCGCCCGCGGTGACCGGTTACCTAATGCAATAGTTGACAAATCGCTCAATTGTCCCAACTTGGTGGTTTGTCGAGCCAACTAGTTGGGTGGCGGGTTGCGCAACCAGTGACCGCTACAGTCCGCTTGACGGATGCCGGAAGACGTTCAACTTTATTGTGCTTTATTGCGATTGGACGGTGGTAAATAGTTGCGAATCACATCTGTGAGAACATTTTGATTATCGGGAACGATTCTATTGAAATTTATTCAGAGATTCAAATAAAATGTGTTATAAAGAAAATTGCTTCGATCTAAAATATTAGCAGCCACTTAGTAAATGCCTACAGTTGTCCAGACCAGCTTAATAAATGCATTATCAAATTATTAAAGTAAATATTATAACATTCCGGCATAAATCATACATTAATAATTTTATATGGTTTAATTTTTTATGCAGTAAAGGGAAAATATTAGCAGTGCCATAAATATGTCTCATATAATCACAGCAGGGTGTGTATTTGCAATTTTCGTGGCTTCTCAAACATTTGCATAAAATCTAAAATCGCTTTTTGATCCATAATTTACATGTGACATTGAAAATAAAAGAATACGTTATAAATGTATCATATTATGTAAAACAATACTTATACAACTGCTTTATTTGAGCACTTTGCGAGAAACAAATGTCGAAAAGCACATAAATATTATTTCAACGAAGCCATCGATTGATTTTTTATACCTGGGTCTCACCGGGTCTATATGTTTTAATTTTAACGATCGCTCCAAAGAAGTCATGATAGTTTAGGCACCACCTAATTTGTATAAACAGGCAGATCTATTGAATAAATATTAGCGTCGACAATGTAAAAAATGTGTACATTTACGTTATATTTGCATATATTTCTTGCTTATATCGCACAGGACGCTAACTAAGCAGAAAGCGAAATGCTAATGAAGAGTGGTTATCTGAGTCGAAGCTTTTTATTTGTCGGATAACCCGTAATGTGTTTTAAAGATATGTTCACCTTCAAGTTTTGATGTTGTCTCGGGTCGTTTTTTACCTCTTGCTCTTAAATGCCCGTAATGCGCAACGTTTCTGTATTGCAACACTTTAACGCTATCTAACTTTGACTTATATGGGATGACTTGTAGCTTTTGGGAAGAAATACCTTATTAAAACATTGTATGTAAAAACTTGCTCAGACTTTTGTTAAAGAAAGTCGGTAAGTTAAATAGACAAGAAGAAAATAACCATATTTCTGAGAGGGATTGGATGATATACTTAGATAGGTATATATAATAACATTGTCAGAGGAAATTCACTTAGTGATCACCAAGCCTCGAGGCACATCATGATAATGCTGCATACGTCACAAGTAACGGTTGCTAGTCAACATCTCACTTCCTCCAACTGTATCTCAGCACTCGGTATGATAGGATAATACTGTTTTTCAGCCATTCCCATACTTGCTTGCAAATTCTTAATTAGACTTCATTAATAAGACATGTAAATTGTCTCATTTAGAGACAGATACCTCTCAATGCAATGAAATAGAGTTTTTATTCGATCTCACCGTAATACGCGTCCACTTGTTACAAGAACGGTATTACCCGAAAGAGTTCCGGGAACAGATTGTACTTATTACATTTGTAGGTCTTTGAATTGAATTGTATCTAGGTATACAGCAATAGATACTATTGTTGTTCATGAAGGGAAAAGGTCAAACATTGTCGCTGCTTTCAAACAGAACACAACTACCACTTTTAATGTAATGAGTCCAATATTTCCATACAATAATACATTGTTACGTCTCAAGCTAATTGAAATAATATCCAATTTAAAGGTCCTGTCACATGATGTAGGTACATTAATTAAGTACGCAGTTAAATCTTTGCGAAAGTCGTATTTTAACCCTTTACAATCTGGTAGCATGGCATAAATCTCCCGGAAATGGAAACCAAGATTTCAGTAGGTCTTAGTGATTTAACCAACTCAAATATACTTGGATGTAATGGTATATACACACAGTAATTCCGGTAAACCAGATAAATCATATATAACACTGGTAGGAACGAGCAAATGGTATTTGAAAATGTATTTCTGTAGCAAAAACAGAATGAATCGTGTGAAACACAAAGAAATCTACTAATGTTTGTCCGAGTGGCCGGCGGGGAGGCTATACACCGCGAAATATTTCCCAAGATACATCGGCACGAGTGCGATGTGGCGATATCTTAGGTGCGCGCCAGTTCGAATCGTCTATCGAGTCTATGATCGGCTCCGTCGAGGGGTCACGCGCGTTAAACGTAAATCAACATATCTCGCGACGGGAGATCTAGCCGAGCATGCGCCCGACCAACAAAAACTGAATTTTATAGCCGTAACACTACACCTGGGAAAAAAGTAAATAAATTGGACGAGATCGAGTGAACGACCCGCGCCCGATCCTCCGACCACTACTCCCTGAAACTGGCGTCACGGGAATGTTTATCTACCGACAAATACGTTTCACTTCCTATGCCTGCTTAACAGCAGGCCTTGTAGAGAAAGTTTTGTAATTTAAAATTACAAAGTTGCACACATAAAGGTAATTAAAATAGAAGTCTTTTGAAACACTGGGCATCCAGCTTGTACTGAATAAATACACTTTGCGTAAGTATAGACCTGGCAAGGTTTCCTAGTAATGTGTAAATGAATCAAGATTCATTTAGCAGGTAATAGAATGGCAGTCTCTCTCATTACTGGCTCGATGCGCTGCGTCCAACCTATAAGATGAAGTGCAATTAATTGCTCGCAAATGGAAATTGATTGCACTCATAAAACAATTCCGTATTATTACAAGTCAAGACATCCATTAAAGGTTAAGTTTAAATAATAATTTTCCATCCCTCTATCTTGATGCGAATATTTTGATCTCATAACTACGGCAGATTTGTTAACTTTACTTAATTTTGAACACCTTGAAATAGGAGTCACTCTAAAACTGAAGTTGCTAATACAAACCGATTGTCCATATTTATGGCAAACAAAAGAATAGTTTAATCTTTAATAGATTAGATAAAATAAATGACTACCCATGCTTGCAAAATGTAACTTAACTTTATTAATTGAGTATATTATTATTATGATATAATCCACACTATAAAAGGCAATGTCCATTAAAGTCATATTATAACATTCAATCAAGCTTTTTCTGTAGTTCATATGTCGACGTCCATTAGCAGGTAGGTATCATATTGTACACATAAAGCTCTTAGTTCTATGTTTTGTCATCTTCAGGACTAATGACTAAGATCTTATCGCAATTACAGTGTGACGACAGACTTAGCTTTCTTATTTCGTTGCTTCCGATTTCCACTAGATAAATACCGTCGCGCTGGGCTACACCAATAAGCAATTATATTAATTAAATACGCAACTTCTGATTACGTTTCCAATAATGTTATTACTAGCACAACATCACTTTAATTATTCTGTTCTAAATGAACTGTATCGAGGTCGTGTTCAATAAATATCCGCTCTATGTCACGTCGATTAAGGTTGATGTTCCAGTGGGGGCAGGACAGGGTGCTTTCTCTGGAATGTCGGGCAACTGTCGTACGAATCGCAGACCGAGTTCCGATCGAGAGAGTCGATCCGTATCTTCGCGATCGATTCTTATCGTGACAGTTTTACGCGTCGCGTCGCGATCTCACTTCCAACACAAGCAACACACAACACTACTCTCGGCCCTCGTCATCTCCACTTAATAACCAATAACACACGACATTTTACAAAACTACCTACTTTTTGTACTTTTCGAAATGTCAGCCGAAGATTGATGGAGGTAGGTAAGCTGCTAGGTCCTAGCTCCTATATTTTGTCCAGCCAGGCAGCAGATAAGTATGTATATTAAGTAGTTATATCTTTTGTCGGTGCTCGTATCTTGTCAACGACTGTCAAAGCTGCTCATGTTTTGGCTCGTTGGAACTTACATTTGAATAACAAATTGTTTGCCCAAAGTCATCTGGCGATCGCCACTACCGCCATGCGATATTATGCTGTTTGAATGACAATATTAAGTTCTTTTATCTGTAAACTATTAATAAACTATTCACGATTATGTAAATGATTTAATCGGTGTTAGTTAATTAATTAACAAGATAATATTGTGTTACTTAAGGCGACATAATCCGTTCGTAACGAACAAATCGGCACTTGTGTAGGTTGGCGCATGTAGTCAATTATGTTGATTCTACGACAGAAAAAGGATAAGAAAATCTAGGGATTCGAAGACTATAGTAGTGAGTCGAGTTTAAAAAGAATCTGAAACAGTAATCTGTTCGCTAAAAGCATTGAAAGATAACACGCGCTCACATCCTCACAATCTCGGTCCGGGCGAGTGATAGCGCTAATGAACCCATGTTGCCGTCACAGAAGTGGCACGGTTTGAACGATGGCACGGCCATTAGTGGGAAACTCAAGGCCAGCCGAGGGCGGACAGCTAGCCGTAATTATCTAAAACAAACTAAACCGAAAGGCGGATATATCGGCTGCCGCAACACTTCGCTGAAGACATGCCTCTCTGCATTCAGCCGATAAATGAGCTTAACTATACTATGCTGACTGTACTTACAGTGACAAAAGTCAATGCACGTATGTAAATGTACTTACGTAACAGCTGTTTCATTTTCTTTGTAAGTTTAGTCGTGAATCAACAAACACGAAATTAGTGTTTAATAAACATAGCTTAAAGACTATAAAAGCGATTTAAGTGCTGGAAAACAACAGTGACATGTTGTATTATTAGACCCAATAGTTCTACACCCACTTTATAGTTTATACAAGGTGTTACAGAATAAACGCAAGACCTGAAAGTAGATTGTTCCTAATTGTCTACTGAATCGATTTCAGTTTTGATATGGTATTTTTAAAAATTATGTATTGTACTATACCTACCGCTGATTGAGCCAAAGAACATTCAATCTTATTTCAATGCAATAAGACTCAATATTACATTTATAATAGGGTCAACACGTTATTCTTATAAAAACAGTAAGGTTTTGAAATAAATTAGTATTATGCTTTTAATTCAGTACTCTAATTGGAGTCTGGTCTATGTTAATAGGTCTCGCGTAAATTATGTTTCACGTTGTTTAGATGTGCTGAAAACGCATAGATTTACTGAAAACAAGGAATGGTGCCAAACTAATAGCCCAATATTATGAACATTAAAGCTAAGATGCATTGCCGACAAAAGTTCATTTCGTTTCTTTGTATATTTTGGTACAAACGGATGAATGAAGAAATTGTTATTTACTGTGCTTTTATGAGAGACAAGCTAGTAGTTCTAAATAAAACCAGGAGTTATATGGCCAAAACAATTGCATGATGGGTAAGTAAGGCCTGAATTTTTAAACAAACTGTTCTTATTTAAAATCGAATCCAACGCACGTTTCCAGTCATATAATTGTTTTACAGGTATTACAACAATATACCGCCATGCTTAGTCCATTTTCACTTTTATGGATACGTCACATTTAATAAATCCAGTAAATATCATAGTAAATACTTCAAGCGCCGCTATACAAGAAACCGATAAAAGCTCGGAACACATTTACGACGATCATGATGCATGACGATAACTTTGATTGAGTCCTGTTCCATAGCTGGCTGGACCGCTACATTGATAGATCTAGAGAAACGGCTTGACTTACTGTTGCTATGTTAGGCTATGGTTAATTGAATTTACACAATAAAAGGGTGTGTTTAGTTAATGGTTTGCTGTCTTAAGTTCGCGTGTACACTGACCAACAGTTTACTTCAACGTGAACGTAAACTTGTATATATAATATTAATATGATAAGTAAATGAATAGAAACATAAAATACTTAATAGGCTATAAAAATAATTCAAACGAAAATTTATAAAGCGCTCTTCCTCTCTCTAGTTAATTAGTTATTTAAAAATTAGCTGTGCCCGACAGTAGGGTCCATAATTGGTTCTATTTTTTTTTATTTACCACCTGTAAGTGTATATCATCATCATCATCATCATTTCAGCTGAAAGAAGTCCACTGCTGGACATAGGCCTCCCCCAAGCTCCACCACTTCGACCGGTTCTGTGCTTCCCGCATCCAGCGGACTCCTGCGGCCCTCACAAGGTCATCGGTCCACCTTGTGGGAGGCCTTCCAACTTTACGTCTTCCGGTGCGCGGTCGCCACTCCAGAACTTTTCGACCCCATCGGCCATCTGTTCTGCGTGCAATGTGCCCTGCCCACTGCCACTTAGGTTTGGCTATTCTTCGGGCTATGTCGGTTACCTTGGTTCTCCTACGGATCTCTTCATTTCTGATTCGATCACGCAGGGAAACTCCAAGCATAGCCCTCTCCATTGCCCTTTGGGTGACTTTGTGTATATTATGGATTGCAATAAACGATTTGATTTGATTTAAACGGACGAATTAACTTTTCGCAAACATCAGCAAGCATTGAGAGCAGTTGTTGCCCAGTGGTAACTCTCGCGGCTTACGAGATGTAGGTCGTAAGTTCCAACCCAGACATGCGCTTTACTTTTTGTAAATCATTTCATCACCACTGCTCTCAAAACGGTGAAGAAAAACATCGTGAGGAAACCGGCATGTCTTAGAACTGAACATCTACCGACCCGCACTGGGCCCTCGTGGTGTATTACGGCCCGCTCCCTCTCGCCTCTCACGGAGGCTTGTGTCCCAGCAGTGGGAAAATAATAGGCTAATTATGTAAACATCAACAAAATCTATTTCAATTATTTTATAAGATGTTGTATTTTTAAGGGAAACAAAATCGGTAATTTAAAATCCTTTGTGTCCATTTTTTAACACGCTTTTATTAGCTCGGGTTGTATGTATGTAACGGAATCTTTGAGCGCGATTTTGACCCACTTTAAACGGTCAGATTTCATTGAAACTTTGTAAACTTGTCGAGGACCGATGACAATTTAATAATTAAAAAAAAAATTGAGAAAAAAAAACACGTTTTGTAGTTAGCAGAACTAAAAAATAGAAAATAAATAACAGTTTAAAAAACTAAAAAACACGCTTTAAAAACCAAACTAAAAAAGGAGAAAATAATTTAATTCAATTAAAAAGCGTGGGGTGCTTGACATTAATTGATTATAAAAATACCTCAAAAAGCACCCCACGCTTTTTAATTGAATTAAATTATTTTCTCCTTTTTTAGTTTGGTTTTTAAAGCGTGTTTTTTAGTTTTTTAAACTATTATTAGACGAAGAGTGTCGGTATTCAAATAATGATTTGAATAGAACTAGTTAGGTGAACTTAGATTTATAAGAGCTGGTAAATTGGACACCATGTTTTCGACTAGGTATACTTAATCGTTTTAAAATCAGTAAGCAATGAAAATCTAATTCAATTTTCGTGTGTGCAGGATACATTATAGTGAGCGAGTATTCAGTCTGACTGGCCGTATTGGTCCACAGGCTGTATCAATATCTCTTGTGCCACTCAATACTGTGACAGTCGCCAATTGATAATATTTGGCGCACCAAATTAAGTAGACGTTTGATTGACTGACACGTATTTATAGTCCCATTAACGTATATACCTAAAACATTTTTATGTCTCAGCCAATACGTGTTGCGTTATGAATTGAAATTGTTGGCGTGGCTGGTACAGTCAGCGTCTAAAACAGAACGAAATAGACTATTCAAAATAATCTACACGACTATGAAAATTAAATATTCAGTCAATAACACAAGGAATGTTTCAGAATGAAGACCGTACACGACACCTGTCATTCTGACAAGTACTCTATCGAATTGAGATAAAGTTTAATTTTCATAGTTGTTTATATCATTTTGAACAGTGAACTGTTTGTCCCGATATTATTGACACTGACTGTACAGGATCTCTTATAATTAACTATGTAGCTTGATTTCTTAGGGCATATCTATTTACCCACATCACTTTGAAAAGGTCTATTCAAAGTGTATTATAGTTTTGTCCCCCCCAAAGTGACTCTGTCATAATAACTAAGTCATCATCATCACCTGTCTAGGCTTTTCTGGAGTCGGCTTTCAGTCTAACCGGATGCAGCTGGATACCAATTTTATATGGAGCGACTTCCTATCTGACCTTCACGACCCACCTTTTGGGTAATACGATACTCCTTGGAAAACCCGATCAATAACTCCTGATGATCATTAGGGGATCATTACCATGAGGTTCCTGCCGCTTCGATGCCAAACTACGATAAGGGTGGTTACCCTTGTCGTAGTTTGGCATCAGAATTAACCATAGCGCTAGCAAACCGGGTTCTCATATCTTGATGGAAATATCTTCGCAGAATTTGCTGTCACCTGGGTGGCCGAATGTTACTGCATCAACCTACAATATTGGTTTAGATAATATTATATCGTTTGTTCAAAAACGATCTAATGTAAGCGTAAATAAATCCTTGTTCAGGTTTAATTCTTACACTTTTGCAACAGACTGTAGATACATAGAGCTACTAATAATTCTCCTTAACCTAATTAAACTGTTTGACCCCAACAAAATTTCTCTACGAAACATGTCATTTATCAGTCGATGGCTATCTCATTAATTCGCAGTGATTAGCCGATGGTATCTTGGCGCAAGTGGGGCGCACGCGTCACAGTTCATTATGAGTGCGCCCGCGCCGCGCCGTCGCTTGCTCCACTTCGCTTTACGTGACGAGCGTGAGAAACAACGCTCTTGAAAGTTTTTAATAAGCGTGCTAAATATTATATTATGATTCTTGGATCACTAGTAATATGTATCGGTATTCTCTGAAACAGAAAGAACCGTAGAGAGAGCCCTAAGGCTTCAAGACTTGTAGATAAACTTCTGAAAGAGAATCAAACGGAGTATTGAGCAATGGGGTTGGACAGTGTGACTCCTCTCTTTATTTATACTCCATTTGAAATAAGATTAGACATTTAAACAAACCTTTTTTACAGTCCGTTCAACCGATTCTGACTTCTATACCGTAGGCATAAGGATGGCATTAAAAGCATAAAAGTAGTTACAAAACTGTTTACTGCAGCTGCCATTTGTCATGCAATCAACGCAAAAGAAGTGAAAATCGGTTGATCGGACTGTAAAAAAGGTTTAATTAAATGTCTAATCTTATTTCAAATGGAGTATAGTTCATATTTGATCCAGTACTGATTACTATAATGAATTAAATGAAAAAGAATGGAAGTGTAGGGGATTCTATTGAAACACCTTTTTTTAATTCCACTATTCACATTTATTGAATCACGCACTAATAACTATTACAATATACTGAATTACTGCTAATTTAATATGAACATAACTTGTCTCATTGACGACTAACTTTAAACTGAGTAAAATGTGTACAATTCTATGTGTAGCTCATTGTGTAACTCATTACTATTTTCCTTAGAAATTTCCTTAAGTAGTTTTCTACTAGGGTACAAGTAGCGGTTATGTTTGACATCAAACATTTGTTCTAAACCAGTCACATTAAAGGGGGTGGAGCCTAATGGTCAAGCGTAAGCTCGATTTCTCTCGACAAGTTTATACCTGCTCCTGATTCCTTCGAGAAGCTTCGCTTGGATCGTGGGAAAACCGGTCACGTGCCGATTCTTCGTGGAATATTACCAATGTTTACGTCTTTGCTTTAATTTTACTGCGCATAACAGATTTGGTTGTTTGTTAATAGCAGATTAGGTACTGTAGGTATATGCAGGTAGGTACTTATGTATTTAGGCTTAATTCTAGTTAGGTTTTGCCTTTATTCATGTACCTTTCAAGATAGTTTAAATTCTAATTGAGTGATTGGCTTAGACTTACATTCCTACTTGATCTGTAGGTATTCATGGACTTAAAAGTATGGGAAATCAAAACCAGCCCTACGCTTAGGTATGCAACAATAATTTACTTATATTTACCTAATACCAAATCTTTTTTATTTAAAATAATCAACCTTATTTTCTAATTTAGGACTTGACGTCGCCAACAGTCTCCCCCTTAGTGCGTTGCACTCCATCTTGTTGGGGCGACGTTGAAGGTACGATCAGGACTAGACGTGATGCTGGCCGCCGCAGGATACCCGCTGCTGTTCGCACGTCGACGATCCTGGTTCTTCCGTCTGGTCTGGGATGAGTGGCGACTATTTCGCCGCGTGGCAGAGTGTGGTCGACAATTAGGATTATGTCGCCCAATGTTGGGTCCTGATAATGAGGACTTTGATTATAGCGTGGCGAGAGAGTGGGAAGGTACTCTCGCAACTACCTTGACCAGAAATGATTGGTCAGGCGTTGGGATGTCTGCCAGTTGGGAGAACCGATGAGTTCTGTGTCGTCGAAGGGGCCAAAGAGGGTGGCTCCGTTTGGCCGCCCGATGGAAAAATGGTTCGGGGTCAAAACTTCTTCTTTTTCTGGATCGGCGCTGATGATGTGCGGCAAGAGGCTTGAATCGCCTACGGTCTGATTTGATCCATGTCAATGCCGTTCTAGAGTTGGTCCAGAAGTATCTTCGGGTCGTAGTCAGCTTCATTTCTTGGCTCGCATTATTAGCCAAGCGGCTTCCCAGTAGACAGGCTTGTAGTTCGAGTCGAGGTATTGAGGTTGGCTTGAGTGGTGACACTCTGGCTTTTGCAGTCAGCAGCTTCACTTCCACGCGATTGTCTGGATGTTGAGAGCGCCAGTACACCGCGCAAGCGTACGCTCTCTCGCTTGCATCGCAGAAGGTGTGCAGCTCCCCCTCAGTCGCGTCGTATGTGAGGCAGCGAGGAATTCGGAGATCTTCAAGTTTTCTTAGATCTTCCAGCCACTTTCTCCATTCCTCTTCTCTGGGTGGAGGTAATATTTCGTCCCATTCTATTCCGGACCTCCACAAGTTTTGAAGCATTACTTTTCCTTGTATGGTTATGGGTGATGCTAATCCTAAAGGATCGAAGACCGACATTACTGCGCTTGTTGCTTCTCTTTTTGTTGGTGCGCGCCTTCCTTCTTTGGCTTCATCGGGAGTATTGCGTAGACTCAGAGTGAAATGAAGGCTGTCTTCTTGAACGTTCCAATTGAGTCCTAATGTTTTCTCGACTTGATCCTTTGGTTCTCCTAGTACGATGGAATTTGTTTTAGTTTCATCGTCGGTGAACTCTTCAACTGCTGAAGGGTCGTTGCTTGCCCAACCCCTCAAGAAGAAACCACCTTTCTTGTGAACCTCGTTTACATCTCTTGATACTTTGGCAGCTGTCGCCGCGTCGGGGAAACTTGCGATGTAGTCGTCCATGTAATGATTCCGGTTTATTGCTTTAACAGCTTCCGGACAGCGACTAATAAAGTCTTCTGCGTTTCTGTTCTTTACATATATGGCGGTACACGGCGAACAGGCGGCTCCAAAAATTAGGGATGTCATTCTGTATTCCTTGTTTTTCCAGAGAAATCGAAGGCTGTCTCTGTCTTCTTCGTTGATCTTTATTCTCAGGAACATCTCCTTGATGTCTGCGACGACGGCTACTGCTTCTTGGCGAAATCGGAGCAGAATGCCGAACAACGATTGTAGTAAATCGGGTCCAGCTAGCAACGCGTCATTCAAAGATTTTCCGTTTGATTTGGCTGCGGCGTCGAAAACCAGTCTCATCTTCTTCTTCTGGGGGTGGACAACGGCAAAATGAGGCAGATACCATGATCTTGAAGAGGTAGGTTCGTTTGTTACTTCCTCGGCATATTCGCTCTTGATCAGGTTTTCAACTTGTTCTTCATATTTCTGTTCGAATCCTTTGTCCTTTAGGAACTTCTTCTCCATTCCCCTTAATCTTCGCGCTGCAGCTACTCTGCTTTCTGGTACACTTTCGTCTTCCGTCTTCCAGATCAGACCTGAGCTGAATCTTCCATCCGACAATCTGGTTGTTGTTGAATGCAGCACATCGAGAGCTCGTTGATCTATGTCACTAGATGGTCTCTTTGCTGCTACTCCCAGAGCTTCTATGTCGAAGTGATCTCTTATCATCTTCTCAAGATAATCATCTTTTCCTGGCGGTGTTGAAAGATGATTTATCATTCGCACCGTATCGTTTCTCGTCTTGGTTCCATGCAAGACCCATCCCAACTGGGTTCTGGAGGCTACTGGCTTACTTCGGTCACCAACTTTCACTTCCTGGGACACGATCAGATGCCAGTTGTCTTGTCCGATGAGTACCGTAGGACGAGCGTTCGGATATTTTAATTGTTCTGCTATTTGTTCTAGATGGGGGCAATCTTCTAAATCCTTATTGCTGACTTCTTGGGGGGATAGGTTCAAATTCTTGACAGTATATCCTGACATTTTCTCCATGTTCCGTTCGAATCTTCCCCGAATCTTGATGTCAAACTTCTTGGATTTCTGGCTCATTCGATGCCCACCTACGCCCTCAATTCTCAGTTCTTCTTCAGGACCCTCTACCCCAATCATATTCACAATATCTTCTTCTATTAGGGTCACTGTTGATCCTTCATCCATAAGGGCGTATACTTCTGCTTTGGCCTCTGGTCCCCATAGCTCCACTGGCACGATGTTCATGTAAGCTCTTGATGTTGTTTGTGTTGCATTCATTGTTGATACTACAGCTTGGGTCTCTTGCGAGGTTGGTTTCATCCATTCTTCGGAATGTAGCATCACATGATGATTTCTCTTGCATTTTTCACATGGCTTTGCTTGGCAACTGAACCTTCTGTGCCGTCCTAGCAGGCATTTGAAGCATATGAAGGCTCGCTTGGCCTGTTCCCATCTTTCCTTTATAGAAGCATCGACGAACTTCTTGCATTTGAACAGTGCGTGTTCCCCTGCGCACTCAGGACAGACTATCTTTTCTTGTTTCTTGGCGTCGTCCTTGCATGAACATACTGTCGCAGCTTGTTGTTCGTCTTGCTCTCTATCTGAATCCTCGTCGTATGATGAATATTCTTCCTCATCGTGCCGTTTAACTCGAGCGGCGTTCACGCCCCGGGATCCTGAAGGTCTCATTCGGTTTCTCATTCCTTCCTTCTTCACTCTGGTTCCCGTGAACTCGTGCATCTCGAACTGATCTACCATCTGATTGAAGAAGTTCATAAGGCCAATGAGGATCGGTTCATCATCTTCTTCTTTAGATGCTCTGTACTCGTACCACCTGAATCGTACTAGAATACACATCTTCTCTATTATACGATTCGATATATCACTTGAGTGCAGATAACTTTGTTTCTTCATTTGTTTCACAACGCTGACTGTATTGGCCACAGCTCCAGCATATCTCACTAACTCTCTTGCATCTTCTGACATGGGAGGCAGCTTCTCTATGTTTTCTATCTCGCTTCTTATTAGGTAAGTGGGTCTCCCGAATCGACGTTCTAAAGCAGTCATTACTTCTTCCGGATCCACTTGTGTATAGAGAATGGACTTCACCGCCTCTTTGGCTTTTCCTCTTACTGCTCTTCTCAGTCTTCCCATATTCTCGATTCCACTGAAGAGAGCCTGTGAGTCTTTGTACGTAGCTTTAAAAGCCATCCAGTCTCTTGCATCGCCGTCGAATTGATGTAGCTCACTGACATACTTCGGCGCGTGCTGCGTATTTGTTGCTGCTTTGCTGTCAGTGGCGGTCTTGACTGCTTCCATTATCGCTTCTGCCAACTGACTGGTGGGGTTCATTGCGGGTTGCGCTTCCTTCGCTTTTGAAACCCACCTTTCAGTGGCCTTTTCAGCAGCCGCCTTAGTTGCAGCATCCTCTTCGTTATCACTCAAGTCTGTGTCTTCTGCGGTGACACGTGTTAATTCTAACTTTGTATTTGCCATCTTAGTCTTCAGCTTAATTTCTTCCAGCTGTAGTTTTTCCAACTCTAATCTGGCTTCTAGCTCTTTCTTCTTATTCGCAGCTTTATTCGAAGTAGATTTCGCCTTCTTCTTCTTCTCCACTAAGGTAACATTAGATTCCTCGACCATGGTTGTATCTTCGGTAGCCGCGCTAGTATCTGTCACCTCTTCGGAGGTAGTAGCTGACGTCTCCGTAGTCTCTTCTTCCGTGGTCGAGCGCGTGCTGTCTCCCTTGCGGCTTCGCGTCATCATTCTTATTCACTTCACTTAATGTCAATATATTGTTCAATGACTCACCTGAGTTTATATGAAGTCCTTAGCGGAGACTGCTATGTTATAGAGACGTACACACACTTCGAACTTACAGTACATACACACGTTAACACTTATAAACTTATTCTACACGTTCTTATTATACAGGGTTACGCCGGGCTTCGAGTGATATTCGAGCTTCGAGAGGACGCGGCGTTGTTCCTAGCCGACCTCCCAGCAATATTCTTCACTCAGCTAGTTGCGCTCCCACAAATAGGTATTTCTTGAATACCTAGCCTCGAGAATAAGCGATCTTCCTAGTCGCTTATTCCCAGCAATTTCCTTCAGCGGCACACGTAAAGCTTCAAGTGATACAGGGGCTTCGAGAGGGCGCGGCGTAGTTCGTAGCCGACCTCCCAGCAATATTCTTCACTCAGCGGGTCGTGAAGCCACCAATAGGTATTTTCTAGACGTCCTAGGTTCTTCAGCGGCACACGTAAAGCTTCAAGTGATACAGGGGCTTCGAGAGGACGCGGCGTAGTTCGTAGCCGACCTCCCAGCAATTATTCACTCAGCGGGTCGTGTAGCCACCAATCGGTATTTTCTAGACGTCCTAGGTTCTTCAGCGGCACACGTAAAGCTTCAAGTGATACAGGGGCTTCGAGAGGGCGCGGCGTCGTTCGTAGCCGACCTCCCAGCAATTATTCACTCAGCGGGTCGTGTAGCCACCAATCGGTATTTTCTAGACGTCCTAGGTTCTTCAGCGGCACACGTAAAGCTTCAAGTGATACAGGGGCTTCGAGAGGGCGCGGCGTAGTTCGTAGCCGACCTCCCAGCAATTATTCACTCAGCGGGTCGTGTAGCCACCAATCGGTATTTTCTAGACGTCCTAGGTCTTTCAGCAGCACACGTAAAGCTTCAAGTGATACAGGGGCTTCGAGAGGGCGCGGCGTAGTTCGTAGCCGACCTCCCAGCAATTATTCACTCAGCGGGTCGTGTAGCCACCAATCGGTATTTTTTAGACGTCCTAGGTTCTTCAGCGGCACACGTAAAGCTTCAAGTGATACAGGGGCTTCGAGAGGACGCGGCGTAGTTCGTAGCCGACCTCCCAGCAATTATTCACTCAGCGGGTCGTGTAGCCACCAATCGGTATTTTCTAGACGTCCTAGGTTCTTCAGCGGCACACGTAAAGCTTCAAGTGATACAGGGGCTTCGAGAGGGCGCGGCGTAGTTCGTAGCCGACCTCCCAGCAATTATTCACTCAGCGGGTCGTGTAGCCACCAATCGGTATTTTCTAGACGTCCTAGGTCTTTCAGCAGCACACGTAAAGCTTCAAGTGATACAGGGGCTTCGAGAGGGCGCGGCGTAGTTCGTAGCCGACCTCCCAGCAATTATTCACTCAGCGGGTCGTGTAGCCACCAATCGGTATTTTCTAGACGTCCTAGATGTCCTAGCTTCGAGAATAGGCGATCTTCTTAGTCGTTTATTCCCAGCAATTTTCTTTAGCACACGTAGGACTCGTGGCGTGATTAGTGCGTGGCTCGTAGAACTGATCTTCACCAATAGCTTTCTTGGTATTCGTGAGCTTCTCTTAAAACGCTGCTAATCTTCAAACAGCGATTTATCTTCACGTAACTTCAGACTCAGGCTTCAGTTCTTTTTATTCGGCTTCTGAAGGACCATTATTGTAGGGGATTCTATTGAAACACCTTTTTTTAATTCCACTATTCACATTTATTGAATCACGCACTAATAACTATTACAATATACTGAATTACTGCTAATTTAATATGAACATAACTTGTCTCATTGACGACTAACTTTAAACTGAGTAAAATGTGTACAATTCTATGTGTAGCTCATTGTGTAACTCATTACTATTTTCCTTAGAAATTTCCTTAAGTAGTTTTCTACTAGGGTACAAGTAGCGGTTATGTTTGACATCAAACATTTGTTCTAAACCAGTCACATTAAAGGGGGTGGAGCCTAATGGTCAAGCGTAAGCTCGATTTCTCTCGACAAGTTTATACCTGCTCCTGATTCCTTCGAGAAGCTTCGCTTGGATCGTGGGAAAACCGGTCACGTGCCGATTCTTCGTGGAATATTACCAATGTTTACGTCTTTGCTTTAATTTTACTGCGCATAACAGATTTGGTTGTTTGTTAATAGCAGATTAGGTACTGTAGGTATATGCAGGTAGGTACTTATGTATTTAGGCTTAATTCTAGTTAGGTTTTGCCTTTATTCATGTACCTTTCAAGATAGTTTAAATTCTAATTGAGTGATTGGCTTAGACTTACATTCCTACTTGATCTGTAGGTATTCATGGACTTAAAAGTATGGGAAATCAAAACCAGCCCTACGCTTAGGTATGCAACAATAATTTACTTATATTTACCTAATACCAAATCTTTTTTATTTAAAATAATCAACCTTATTTTCTAATTTAGGACTTGACGTCGCCAACAGGAAGATAAAAGCCTTATGAGTATCATCTTCCGTACTCCTCTTACCACAAACATACTGTACCGCTCTTCAGATTTTCAATCAGTTGTTGGTTGGTTATATGTCAATTTATTAAGCACTTATAATCATACCAAAATATATTAAGGTATCAGCCAATAAGGCAATAACAGCAACTTAAATGATCCATGCCCATGATCTACCAGCATAATAAATCTATTGTAAGTAGGTACATCAAGAGATGCCAGAACACGTTTCCCTGAGTTGTCTTTTACTATTGACACGGAACGATAAGCCGCTTATACTTATGTTTTTCTTATTTAGTAGTTAAGGTCAGGTGGGTGTCTGTTTCAAAATAAGTATTCACTTTCATCAACTTACTACATTCCACAGACGCTAACCATTTCAATTCATAACGTAATACGTACCTGCTAAGAAATAAAATATTTTAGAAATATAAGCTAATGGGACTATAAATACATGTCAGTCAAGCAACCTTCTATTTAATTTGGTGCGCCAAATATTATAAATTGGCGACTGTAATAGCATTCTGTACCAATACGGACAGCTAGAATGAAGACTCACCCACTATAATGTATCCTGCACTCACAAAAATGGTAAGTATTCGATTTTTATTGGTCGCTGATTTTAAAACAACCTAGTCGAAAATAGGGTGTCCAATTTTCCAGCTCTGACACATCGTGAGTTCACCTAACTTGTTTACATCTAAGATCATAATTTAAAAACTTTCAATACACTGACTGCAAGTCTGCAAAACCACCTGAAGATTAAATGATTTTGCTTCTTGAATTTTAGTAAAGCCTATGTGTGCCGGACGGGCGTGATCGCATGGATGCGAAGGGTGTGTAGGGAGGGTGTAAATCTCCCAGTCCACGCGGCGCTGACGTCCTGCACCGATAGATTCCAGATATCTTCAGGGTGGCTACCTTCTTCCGTTCTTCATGTTACCATACCAACGTTTTTGACATTCTGCCCCCTAAGAAACAGTTTCCAGACATTCGTCTAGGAAAGGGGGTGTTTTTTGACTATTTACTGAAGGGGTTACTTTACCTGATTAATAACACAAGTTTTTTATAATTCTTCAGGAAGCAATTTCGGAACACTACTTTGACTATATCTATATATTTAAGTTAATTAAAGATTTAAATAAGAATCTTGCCGATGACTACAAATCACTCGAAATTACATGTTTACTATCGTACTATGAATCTTTACCGTAACGAGGACCGCTAATTACTTCCTGTTTTAAAGTTTTATTTGTTCTAAGTTCTATTATAGTTTTGTCGGAAATAAGCATATAACACGTTAATTTATTAAAGTACATATGGCATGTTACATATCCCTGAATTCCCCACAAAATTCCCCATCTCCTGAGATATCCATATTTACTATATCTTTCTATACTGAAAGAATATTTCGAGAAAAACCGAAAAAATCTGAAAAATGTTACTAAACTTTATTTTGTAAGTTGTTTTTCTCGAAAACTAGTGAAGCTATGCGAAATCTAATTATAGATATCTCAGGCTGGTCTATAGACCTACAACAATCTGATATTTAAAACCTTACATCTATAGTATTCAGGGCGTGACGCGCCCTGAAAGAGGGTTAACAAAAAACATAAATCTTAAATATCGCTTAACTAAAGTAACACGACATACAAACTCAATTAAGTGGGCTTTATATTAAATTTACGATATTAAAAGTTAGGTCCAGGGCTAGGTCTCGGTACTAGGTTACCTGGACGCACTATAAAACTATAATCACGGCTATATAGCCCACTCAAATGAGGTTTGCAGAGGTGGTACTTACGGTTTTTTCTATACTAGGCACTTATTCACCACTGTTATTGGTTTAACTATCACTCTTATCACTATGAATTTAAGTTAATGTCAAAAACAAACTAAAACACTATGTAGTGACGCATCGTCGCGAACATCTCTCCCGCCGTGCAGTGCAGTGACGACTCGTAGCGATGTCGGTGCGGCGCTGCATAGCACCGGTGAGCGGCGACCGGAGTCGCGGCGCTCGCCACCGCGACGCCTGTTGTCACGCCGCCCGCCGCTGCGATGCTCGCTGCCTCGGCTCTTGTCGCCGGGGCGCTCACCGCCACGACGCTCTGCTGTTGCTCCGCCGCTGCGGCGCTCGCCGCCAGGGCGGTCGCCGCCACGGCGCTTGCCACCCGGGCGCTCGCCACCCGAGCGCTCGCCGCGTCGGCGCTCGCCACCAGGGCGCTCGCCGCCTCGGCGCTCGTCACCATGGCTATTTGGGTAGTGGGACGAGTTTCTTCACCGGACGCTTCAAGGTGCCGCCGGCAGTGCGCACCTCAGCGGTCCGGACTTCTCCATCGGCCCCGGGAAACAGGGCAACTATACGGCCTCGCGGCCACGTGTTGCGAGGCAGCTGGCCGTCTGCGATGAGTATGGGGTCGCCCACCTGCAGTTCGGGCCCGCGGGTGCGCGGCTCCCGCCGGTTTTGAAGCTCCGGCAGGTACTCCCTGACCCAGCGACGCCAGAACATATCAGCGAGTATCTGGGATCGTCGCCAGAGTCTCTTGCTGTCCACGTCTCGCTCGGTGAACACGCCGGGTGATGGTAGTCTCGCCGATCCACCGAGTAGGAAGTGGTTCGGTGTGATCGACTCGTCGTCTTCGCTGTCTACAGACACATGTGTTAGTGGCCGGCTGTTTACAGTGTACTCTGCCTCACACAACAGTGTGGACAACACCTCTTCGTGCGGATGTTTTTCGAGGAGCACAGTGCACAGCGCGGACTTCACGCAGCGAACAAGGCGCTCCCAGGCGCCTCCCATGAATGGCGCTGATGGCGTTATGAAGCGCCACACGACGCCTCGGCGACTGGCCTCCTCTCGGAAGGCCTCTCGGAGCTCCTTGTCGGCACCGTGCATGTTGGTACCGTTATCGGAGTGTATCTCGGCGGGGCAGCCCCGACGAGCAGCGAAGCGGCGCAGCGCCAGTATGGCGGCGTCTGCGCTGAGGCTGGCGGCGATCTCGAGGTGGACGGCTCTGGTGGTGAGGCACGTGAATAGGGCTACGTACCTCTTCTGACGCTGTCGTCCGACGGTTACGGACAGTGGGCCGAAATAGTCTAGCCCGGTGTATGTGAACGGCCGCTGGTGATGTGCCAGGCGCGTTCTCGGATGGTCGCCGGTCGCAGGCACGGTTGGTTGCGCCTTGCGAATGCGACATTGCAGACATCGTGACAGCACCTTCTTTGCGGTTGGTCGCATCTTTACGACCCAATAGTGCTGTCGGACCTCGTTGATAGTGAGCTCTGTCCCACTATGCTGCAGGCTACGGTGTGTCCAGTCTATGTATAACTGGGTGATGTGATGGTCGCCGTGTAGTATCGGCGGACGCTTCACATCGTCTGCTATTTCTTCGGTAGCGGCTATACGGCTTCTCAGTCGTATAACGCCATCTGTGACTTCTATTTGTAGCGGCCGCAGTCGACTGTCCTTGTCCAACGTCTTCTGTTCTCGCAGTCTAGCGATTTCTAGTGCGAACGATTGCTGCTGCACGGCCTGCACCAGTAGCTTCTCGGCTTCGTGGAGAAACTCTGCTTCTATGATCTGTTTCTTTTCTTGAGAATCAGTCGTTTTCACTGCTCGCTTCGGGGGAGGGGGCGCCGTTTTCTTCTGTTTACGCCAGTCAGGATCCTGTTCAGCGTTCCTCCTGGTTCTTTTGTAGAACGTTTTCTCTTTCGTTGCTCTACATAAAGATATGAAGCGTAGAACGCTTGCCGTCGCACGGAGTAGTCGTTCCCACCTAGAGAACCTTGCTGGATCCGGTATGGCTTCTGTAAGCTTTCGGTTATCGGCTTCTTCGACGGCGGTGAGCGTTCTCTCTTCCCCTGTCTCCTCTGTGATTGGAGGGCTCTCTGACGGCCATGACGACGGTTCTCCGTACAGGAAGTCGGGACCACGATACCACTCATGTTGTGAGTTAAAGTGGCGTGGTACGTCACGAGTAGCTATGTCGGCGATATTCATTTTCGTAGGTACCCATCGCCATTCTTCGATTCTGCTATTCTCTTCTATAGCAGCTATGCGATGAGCTACGAAAGGCTTGTATACTCGCGCTCCTCTTCTTATCCACGTCAGTATGGTCTTACTGTCTGACCAATACGTCACCGATGCGGGCTTGATGTCGTGCTCACGTATAACAGCTGCGGCTACGCGGGTTCCCATCACCGCTGCCTGCAGCTCGAGGCGCGGTATTGACTGCAGCTTTAGTGGAGCTACCTTCGCCTTTGCCATGACGAGGCTGATTCGCTGCTGACCATCTGTTGCTGTGGTTCGCCAGTACACTGCCGTCGCGTACGCCATCTCGCTCGCGTCGGTAAACACATGAACCTGTGTCTCTATAGCTTCGCTGTACCCCGGGTAGCATCTTGGTATGCTGACTTCTCCGAGCTGCAGTAAATGCTGTATCCAACTTTTCCATTGAGTCGCTAAGTCTTGGTCTAGCGACTGATCCCAATCGACTCCTCGCCTCCATGCCTCTTGCAGTATTTGCTTGGCTCGAATGGTTACTGGTGAAGCGAGTCCGAGCGGGTCGTACAGTGACATCACTATCTTGAGCGCCTCTCTTTTAGTGGGCGCCTCTTTTTCTAATATGCCTTTTGGTAGGCGTGCAAGCGTCAGGTTGAAGCCCAACGTATCTTCACTCGGTCTCCATATCAGGCCGAGTATCTTCTCTGTGTCATCTGTATTTCCGATACTGACAATTTCAGTTCGGATCTGTGTCGGATCTATGTTTTCTATTAACTCTGTGCTGTTCGACACCCATTTTCTGAGTTCAAACTTCGCCTGTAGGTGAATATTTTTCACTGTTGTTGCAATGCGCGTCGCTTCTTCGACGGTCTTGTAACTATCGAGGTAATCATCCATATAGTGATTCTGTATTATGGCTTCCACTGCATCTGGATGCTCATCTATATGCCTTTTCGCGTTCCAATTCTTCGCGAAAATGGCCATGCACGGCGAGCTTGCCGCGCCGAATATGATGGACGTCATACGGTATTCTTCTGGCGCTCCCTCTCTTTTATTGCCTCTCCACAGGTACCGGAGCGCGTCTCTATCCTGACTTCGCACTTTCACCTGCATAAACATCTCCGCTATGTCACCAGAGATGGCTATGCAGTGTCTGCGGAACCTCATCATGACGCCGGGCAGTGACTGTAGTAAGTCCGGTCCAGTGAGAAGGAAGTCGTTGAGTGACAGTCCTCTCGATTTGGCAGCTGCGTCATGCACGATGCGGAGTTTTTTGGGCTTCATGGGGTTGAACACGTCGAAATGTGGTAGGTACCAAGTCCTACCCGGTGTGCTCGTCTTGGGCGCCTTCTCTGCGTATCCCTTTTGTACGAGAGAGTCCATCTGTTCTGTGTATCTATCTCGAAGAGCCGGTTTGCTATCGAGTTTCTTCTCTATTGAGACAAGCCTCTTGAGAGCCGTCCCGTAACTATCGGGCATTTCTATGCTTTCATTCTTCCACAGCATGGCTGTTTCTATATGTCCATCTTCTAACTGTTGAGTGTGACGACTCAAGATATCTTCTGCTTTCTTCTCGGGGTCGGAGTCTGGCCGTCTCGGGTTGATGACCAGCGATTCTAAGGCGAAGAACTTGCGAAGCTGTTCGTCTATGTCTTCATCGCCCGCTATGATTCGGTTGCAGTAGTGCACCTGCTGACCCAGAATTCTGGTGTGCGCACCGTGTAGAGCCCAGCCCATCGTTGTGAGTGACGCGACAGGTTGATTCTTCGGACCTCTGCGGATCTCACTGGCCAATAACAGATGCCAGTTATCTTGACCGATGAGTATTTTCGGCGCGCCAGTGTCGTATATCAGCTGTTGCCTCAGGTCATCCAGATGTTTGCAGTGTGCGACGTCTGCTTCACTGACGGTTTGTGGAGCGAGGTTTAGCTTCGGTATGGTGCGCGCTCTGAACGGCACCTTATTCTTCAGTTCGCTCGCGAGTGTGACCGTGATTCTTCGTGAACTTGGAGTGTCGATCATGGTGTTACCGATCGCACCTATCTTCAGAGGGTCGATTCGGCCTTCTGCCCCGACTTGCTTCGCTACGTCCTCGTCGATCAAGGAAACGGTTGATCCATCATCGAGAAGTGCGAATGTGGACACTTCTCCCGCCGGTCCAATCACTCTGACCGGTACCATCTTGAGGTAAGCGTGACTTGAAGTCGTTCTTGAGCTGGCCACTGTTTCCTTCGACTCCACGTTGTTCGACTGCTCCTGAGTAACGGGTTTTTCGACACCCTCTGCAGCGGGCTTCTTGTTATAATGAAGAAGCTGATGGTGCGTAGCTGTACACCCCTTTACGTCACACTTCTTCGTCTTGCATGTGTGACCAGGACGACGTGTGCGCAGGCAACGGAAACACAGGCTGAACTTCTTAGCGAGCTCCCATCTCTTGTCGCTGGATCCCTCCTTGAACTTCTTGCACTCGAGAGTGTGATGTCCGTCTTTCTCACAGATGCGGCATTTCTTATCGGATTTGTCCACAGCTGTGTGGGTCCTCTGGGTGACACGCTTGCTCGAGGTTGCCTCAGTAGGGCCGATGTTCTCAGGCGGAGCGAACGCACTGCAGAAACGAGCTTGCTCTGTGATGAACTCGCTGAAGAGTGTGAGGTCTGGCAGCGACTGGTGTTTCTCTGTGTACGTTCTGTACCACTGTACACGTAGGGAGTTCGGTAGCTTCTCGGTCAGCAACCGCATCAGCTCAGCATTGATCAGGTAGTGATCTTTCTTCAGCGCGCGCAGAGTGACCACACCGCTTCTGACTCTGCTTGCAAAGTTGCAAATGTCCTTGGGTGCTTCGCCGCAGCGCGGCAATCCTCGCAGTCTGTCTGTTTCTGCTTGAGCTATTGAAT
This sequence comes from Antitype chi, assembly GCA_947359405.1. NCBI lineage: Eukaryota > Metazoa > Arthropoda > Insecta > Lepidoptera > Noctuidae > Antitype > Antitype chi. The sequence goes on from OX375816.1 coordinate 12,596,870, forward strand.
CTGGACGGCCGAACTGCAGCTCTAATTCCCTCATGATGTCATCTGGCTTTGCATGTCCGATGAGTTCTGAGCTCACTGTCTCTAGCGCTCGTCCCCGCAGGCTTCTTCTAAGCCTTGCTGTGTTTTCAACATCGTTGAAATATCTTCGAGTTGTCTCGTAGATGGCACGAAATGAAAGCCATTCTGTATGGGCCCCATTGAAGTTCGGTAAGGTCATGATGACCTTCGACGCCGAGGGGTGGTTCGGTGTCCACTGTTCTGTTTTCCTGTCGGCTAGCGACGCTATAGCGGACGTCAGCTCCGTTATGAAAGGACGGAGTGAGTCTTCCCCTTTGGCTTCTGTTCCCTTTGGTGGGATTCGATTGTTCACTTCATTCACTGTAGGATGCGACAACGGTACTTGCTTATCGAGATCCACTATAGTTTCGAAGTCCACAGGGGGGGGCGGTGCCTCATGGCCTATATTACTATTGTCCCCCTCGGCGGCGTTGGCTCTCTTCTCCGGCTCAGGCTTCGGCGCCTCTTCAAGCCAGGAGCGCACGTACTCATCGTTCGAGTCTCTGTCATCCATATAGCCGTCGGAATCTTCTTCCTCGGCTCTTTGAAGTGCTAATTGAGCAAGTTCCAACTTAATCTTCAGTAAGTCTTCACGTGCTCTTGAAATTTTCTTATTTGGCCGCGTCGTCCTATCTGTAGTCGACTGCGGCCTGCTATGTTCGGTACGGGCGTCACCCCGGGTAGTCATCGGTAAGTTTCGGCTGTACGTCTCATCTAGTGTTTCCCTTCTGTCTGCAGGCTTCAATGTTCTAACTGAAGATTGCAACGTTCTATCTGATTGTTTCAACGTTCTATCTGAAGATTGCAACGTTCTATCTGAAGATCCCTCTCTTCTGGTTCCCTTCTTAACTGTAGATGGCTGTTCCATCTCTTCGGACCGTGCTCGTGCAGGTAAGTCTTCACTTCTCCGCGAAACAAGGGGGCGCTGCTGTGGCGGGTCGGTCCCTTCAGTGGTGGAGGGTGAACGCGGCGATTGCTCGTAGCAGATGGCCGGAATACCGTGTCTTCTGCTCACCTCCACTGTCCATGCTTTAGGGGCCCTGCCTTGTGATCTTGTTACCGGCATGTTGACTTCGGTATGCGGGTCTCGAATCTTCTATCTTCGAAGGTCAGTATTCAATCTTCAAATTGAATTCAGTATCTTCAAAGTTCAATCTTGATTCTTCAAGGCGGATCTCGACCGAATAAATTCTTCTAAACTGGTGTTCAAATCTTCAAACTGGATTCCAAAAATCCGGATCTTCAAAGTCAAATTTCAAAACCAGTTTCCAAAAAAAACCGGATTCCAAATCGGAATCTTCAAACCGGATCTCAAACCGGATCTTCAACGGAATCTTCAAACCGGATCTCAAACCGGATCTTCAACGGAATCTTCAAACCGGATCTCAAACCGGATCTTCAACGGAATCTTCAAACCGGATCTCAAACCGGATCTTCAACGGAATCTTCAAACCGGATCTCAAACCGGATCTTCAACGGAATCTTCAAACCGGATTTCAAACCGGATCTTCAACGGAATCTTCAAACTTCAAATCTTCTATGTTGAAAGATAATCCTTCAGGAACAAAGCTTCAGGTCCGGGAACGATCTTCGGGAACGGGGCTCCAGGTCTGGGAACAAATCTTCGGAAATAAGACTTCAGGTTCCGGGAACAAATCTTCGGATATAAGACTTCAGGTTCCGGGAACAAAGCTTCAGGAACGGGAGTAACTCGTCAGTCATAAGTCTTCAGGCTTCTGATAACTTCCTCTTGAATAAGGTTTCAGTCTCTGACGTCACTCTTCCTTCATAAGTCTTCAGCTATCCAGACATGTCCCGGACGGGTCCACATGTATCCCTCCTGAAGAAATCCGGCTCGCAAGGACCAGCAGATGTGCCGGACGGGCGTGATCGCATGGATGCGAAGGGTGTGTAGGGAGGGTGTAAATCTCCCAGTCCACGCGGCGCTGACGTCCTGCACCGATAGATTCCAGATATCTTCAGGGTGGCTACCTTCTTCCGTTCTTCATGTTACCATACCAACGTTTTTGACATTCTGCCCCCTAAGAAACAGTTTCCAGACATTCGTCTAGGAAAGGGGGTGTTTTTTGACTATTTACTGAAGGGGTTACTTTACCTGATTAATAACACAAGTTTTTTATAATTCTTCAGGAAGCAATTTCGGAACACTACTTTGACTATATCTATATATTTAAGTTAATTAAAGATTTAAATAAGAATCTTGCCGATGACTACAAATCACTCGAAATTACATGTTTACTATCGTACTATGAATCTTTACCGTAACGAGGACCGCTAATTACTTCCTGTTTTAAAGTTTTATTTGTTCTAAGTTCTATTATAGTTTTGTCGGAAATAAGCATATAACACGTTAATTTATTAAAGTACATATGGCATGTTACATATCCCTGAATTCCCCACAAAATTCCCCATCTCCTGAGATATCCATATTTACTATATCTTTCTATACTGAAAGAATATTTCGAGAAAAACCGAAAAAATCTGAAAAATGTTACTAAACTTTATTTTGTAAGTTGTTTTTCTCGAAAACTAGTGAAGCTATGCGAAATCTAATTATAGATATCTCAGGCTGGTCTATAGACCTACAACAATCTGATATTTAAAACCTTACATCTATAGTATTCAGGGCGTGACGCGCCCTGAAAGAGGGTTAACAAAAAACATAAATCTTAAATATCGCTTAACTAAAGTAACACGACATACAAACTCAATTAAGTGGGCTTTATATTAAATTTACGATATTAAAAGTTAGGTCCAGGGCTAGGTCTCGGTACTAGGTTACCTGGACGCACTATAAAACTATAATCACGGCTATATAGCCCACTCAAATGAGGTTTGCAGAGGTGGTACTTACGGTTTTTTCTATACTAGGCACTTATTCACCACTGTTATTGGTTTAACTATCACTCTTATCACTATGAATTTAAGTTAATGTCAAAAACAAACTAAAACACTATGTAGTGACGCATCGTCGCGAACACTATGCAAAATCAAAGTTGAAGAGACTTTCAACTTAATTTCATTATCCTTATGAGTTACTTCGCCAAGAATTAATAAAAAAATCGGTTCAAGTTCACTACCTCCCCTTAAAGAATGATTGAACGATCCCTAATGAACTGGCTAAGCCCTTAGGTAATTTAATACGGGAAATTAGGAACCGTGCAGGCTATTCCAAACTTATTTTTCGGTCATAAGCATAACTTTTACTAGAACTTATTGAGGTAACCACAAATGACTGCGGGTTAATACAACTGTTTGTTTTTAGTGTAACTGTTGGTAGGTACTAGATAATTATGAAGTTAGTTGGAATTTACAAGTTCTCTGCTTTAAGCTTGTGCAAACAAATTTTATTGCTCACACAGGAACTTATATTTTTCGGTTACTCAGTATGCAACCATCTTAACTTTCGGCGGGTTGAAATGAGTGTGAATTATTTCCACAGTGACGTCTCATCAATTTTTAGCTTTTCGATTAAGTTTAGGGCACGATAATGAAACCCTGGATATACACGGTGAATTTATTAGGCAGGCCTTATCTCATTTTTTATACGTCATTAAATTATTCAGGGCACTGAATAACGATTTGAATTTTTAAATGTTGCTTATTTAAGGCTTAAGACCGCACATTTTAGCGTAACTTTGCGTAACAAGCTTTCATTAAAATTTTCCTTTCACATCAATACATATGCCTGCCAGGGGTGCGGGTTGTTCGAAAGAGATACCGCGGCCCCTGGCACACACCACACAGGCTACTGAGGGAACACGGGTTTTTATCAGTAAAAGTCTGACACGGTCTCCTGCTCCACCCACAGCGGGAGAAGTTATTTGATGATTTTCCACCCAAAGGAATAAAAATCAATACATATAGTATACTAGGTACCTGTACCAAGTGTATTTTGAATTTCGAAACTATACTGCAGTGGTTAACCGTAACTTTCCACCATGCTAAAATCCATCAAAACACGTAAGTTAAGCTAAAAGCTTGGAATAGGTAAGTGATTTTACTTAGTTACCAATTTGTTGGAATGAAAACTTGGCAGAAATCAATAAAGTACATATCTTTAACTTTGAGCACCTATGTGTACGTCCCACAACTACGCGTAAATCTTTACATTACAAAGACCCACTAATGTCGTGACTCTTTGCATTTCTGAACAGGTAACAATCATTAGTTTGAGCATCTTAGTATAATAACGTTAGGTGGTCTACCGGTCAATGTCAATGTAATTGATTTAAGCCGATTGCAAGACTTATCTCCGAGCTTAGTGTACAAACAATGAAACTAGTCATTAGAAAAGAATACAATTGGAGTCCATACTATTAATAAAGAGCTAGTGAAATTCGTTCTATAAGTTTTAATAAAAACTAAAAACCGATTTATAACGGTTCCTTGTTAGCAGTTCATCGTTTATGTAAAAAATAATAGTGCAAAAAAACGGTATTTAGGTAACAACACTATCGGAGGGCCGTTCGTTAGCCTGAATTTCGTCGAACGGGAATCGAACCCAGGCCCGCGGCCGTCGTGGCCAGCCGTAGACAACGATCTCGCTCCCATTGTGTACTTTGGAACTTGATAACATTCTACTTTACTGTTAAAAAGGAGAATTTTAATGAAATTGTGTAAGAAAAAAGTCGTCTCTCAAGTGTTGCTTATCTCGTTAGCTATTATGTTCTATTTTCGAACATGTTTATTTTGAAATAAAAAAAGATCCAATTATATACAAACTTATTAGAGTTGGAAACTTTTTACGTTTCTATTTGCAAGTTAATAAAATGCTGAAAAGAATTACGTAACGTAATTCGTGTGTTATCTTCTAAATTGAAAATCCTTCAAATATATATCTACATTGCGATACGATTGTTCTGTTAAGTAACAATCCATCAAACAACGACAAATACTGATAGCCAATTGATTCCGCATGCGGACAGAATAGGTACCTATTCATTACACTAATGGCAGGCCATTGTCGAAAGATAACTTTTTTTTTCTTTGCAATAATGCTTTGACTGTCCATTAGCAAGTGTCCAAACAAAAGTCAATGCCTTTAGGTGTGTCCATTAATAAAATATCACACATCGCCATTATAAGAAAATGTGAAAAAAGTGTGTAAAAACGTCGTCATTATAATGTCTCTTGACACCTTCATAGATATATACAATCATGCGGACTTTATAGATTTATGACTTTTTTTGGATGGCAATGTTAAAAAAATCTATGACCATATAAACCATTCAGAAAAAAAAACTTGTTCACAAAAAAATAAGTTTCGAACTGTACTCTTGAACTTTTCTACAGTCATACAATTTTATAAGTTTTCATTTGACCATATTCATATTAATTAAGAATACGAGTACATAATTAAAGTCGGTAATTGTTAAAATCGTACACAAAGAAGCTCACAGTTATTCACTGCTCAACTTGTACAAATATTTTGCCTATAGATTGATGTGGCTCGTTAGAAAGTTTGGCCTCTAAGTGATTGAAGCTCGAGTCATTATTATTAATTACTGAGTTATTGTTAACTATAAGTACGTACCTACCTATCTACATGGGATTCTATTCACTGATGTTTTGCGGTTAACAATTGAGCATCCTATACTAGCTTTTGTTTGAGTAGAGAAATCCACTTCGGATTTTTCTATTTAAATATATAAGCCAGTAGCGGAAATAAAATTCTGCTGAGTTATATAGGGTGGTACAATTTTACTTCATACAGAGTTTATCAATGTCAAAGTCGCTTTCTACTCGATAAATAGTTATCGGATGTGATCTTAATCTTCTGATTATCTCGTTGACATAATTTATGACATTTCTATAACTAATATAATTGACTAATTTCCAATTTGAATGTAATCCTATTTTATGTCCAAAACCCTGAAAATTTATTCTTACACCGGATACGGCAGAATTGTATGTACTTTTTTTAAACCTATGAAAAATCTGTGTAACAAAATTCTGACAACTAAATAGACTATTATAATAACTATTAATTTTTGTGTCTGTCTATGAGTTCACTTAGATTTTCTATTAAACTCCACAATGGATTTTAACACTGTTTTTACCATCATTTAAATCATGTACTCCGGAAGGTTTATGTGTTTAATTAATGATTAACTTAGATATTGCACAGATATGTCAATGTTTTTACATGTCTCCCATTGAACCCGTGGGGTCTACGCAATAAGCACGAAATCGTTTTTTCTCGGCCGAAGTTACGATCGTTTCGTACTCCGTATCACGGACGAACTTAAGGTTACACTTGTTTTGGACGGGCCCGTACTTTCGTTGACGGACCTAGAGAGTAGAAATCCAGGGACAGGTCTCTAATTCAAGATAAATCAATCCTTTAGTAAATCATTGATTTATAGGAAATAATATATATGTGTAAAAGTGTTTGTACAAACGTACTTACAGAAATAAAATCATTTATCAATTATTTTCCATGCACCAAAATAATTTTATTCACGTTTATTTTTTCAGCGTTTGTCTGCTAGTCACAACTATTTTATATGTATAGGGTTCTGCTATCACTTGTCTATAAAATAGATAGTTACAGCTGTCTAAGATGTTAGCCATCTCAAGTGTTGAGTAAAAAATCTACACTTCTGTCATTGTAATTAATGTTTATTTTAGTTTTAATTTTATTCTCGCTGGCAAACGGGACTGTCAGTCAGGGCCTCGGCTAACCATAGGCACATGCATAGATTATAGGTTTATTCGATATCTCTTTGGTTGGCATTTGTTAACAGTATCGTAGGTTCTATCGTCCCCATATACTATAGAGCAACAGATAAAGCATTCGGAAGAAACATATTTAAACATACCTGTCAGTTAGAAAATAAAATCTTCTGTAGTTTTTGTTTGTGTTTTGACTCATTAGTCTAGTGGTCACTAGCGCTCCGCATGCAAAGCATGAGGTCTTGGGTTGGATTCCCGGGTCAAGCAAAGTGTTATTGGATTTTTCCATCTGGATTATCTCAGTAACAGCCCGGAGTCTGGATTTGTGGCTCGCCCCTTACCTTCTTCTTCTTCAGCGTATCGATGACAAAAAATTCAATCATTTTCGGTTTATACATTCGGAACCTTCAATTAAAGGAAAAGATTTGAATGTTAACTTGAAACTGATTTTTGTTAGGTTTTGTGTTAGGAGCACAAAACCTCAAGTCAAGCCTCAGCATGGAGTCTGGACTAAAACATGCTGCATAGCACGTTACATTGCATTCGTTTTTATGCAACATAACATCGTCCCATACACCTTCATTAAAAAGACTTTGGCCTTTCTGATCAGACAAGGGTCGATCAACGTCTAGCATTAAATTAACTGATCCTTAGCTTGGCTCGTTCTGTATTACAAATGGTTCTTACAATATTTTCTATACCAACTTAAGAAAAGATCTTGACAATTAGCTCTTAACTTTAAGAAGATGGATGATACTATACATCTGTAGCATAGCATAACGTATCTATCACAACGGGGCATTTAATAGTCGTATTATTCTGAACACAATAAGGGACGCATGACAATCATCCATGTTATATTCCGCGAGCATTTAATGAGTTAACAACACACACTATTTATTAGTTTCTCAATTAAACTTTGGTCATAATATATGAGTATCATAAATGTTTTAAAATTTACAACCAATTACATTTACCAAATGAAGTTATCACAGTAAAGTCACTAGTTATTCGAGCAATAAATCGTAAGGGATAAAACCCTATCTATTATTATTTACCTTCAAAGTTGACTTGAGCGCGATCTGTAGTAATAATGTCGGGCTATTAAAACTCGCCTTTATTATAAACTTTAGTAGATAATAAAATGAATGTAAATTATATCTGTGATACAGTTCTCTCGCTGTGTGTGACAGAACGTGTTTTCGTTCATTTGATACATGATATGGACATGGTTCTATTTATTCAATACTAACTTTTGCGAGCGGCTTCGCTCGCGTGGAGGTCGAAAATTATCCCACGGGAACGTACTAGTGGGATGAAAAGTACCCTATATGTTAATCCAGGTTTTAAACCAGTTTAGGGAGAGGGTTAGGTAAATTATTGAGTAACAACCTGAGTCAATCTGCTTAATTATTCTATGCCAGGGAAATCCTACAAAGAGATAATGTAATCAATAATTGGGAGTATTAGTAGATGATAGTACTAATATATAACATCACTGATAGTGGCACTGAAATCTTGAAGTGGTCAGAAAATAATATTTATTTATTTACATATATATGCTGCTGAACGCCCTGATTGCTCAGAGGCCAAATCCTACTAATATTATAAACACGAAAGTTTTTAAGAATGGATGGATCGATGGATGTTCGTTACTCTTTCACGCAAAAATGGCTGAACGGATTTGGATGAAATTTGGCATACAGATAGATTATAACCTAGATTAACACATAGGATACTTTTTATCCCGGTAGTACGTTCCCGCGGGATAATTTCCGACCTCCACGCGGGCGAAGCCGCGGGCGGAAGCTAGTGCTGATATATTTGTGTATAGCAGTTGATCTATGTTCAATGTTTGTGTGAAGTAATTAAGTTAAATATGACGTTGTTGGCTTGTTGCTCACTTTGGTGCTTACTGTAAGTGCAGCAAGCAATTGTTATAAATAAATAAATAATGTACTTTATTCTACACCACAAAAATACATTAAAAAAAACAAGGTCCATACTTTGAGCACTTGTCAAGTTGGCAAAATCATAATATACATATGCTAAATAACTATATGCATTTATTAGCTAATTGCTATAGTGACAACCTTATATTTCTTGACACCAACACTTTTGTTGAGAAATTAAAATCGACTAGGGATGCTGCGTATCTGCCTATTAGTTTTAGACGTCATATAAAATCAGACATAAGTAGTATATCTAAGTCTACTGTAATTAGCACCACAAAAATTAGTAATAATACTAATATTAGGTGGCTAGTGATACTAATTTAAACAATCAGTAAGACAACAGAAGGTACCAGTAATAATGTTTTTAATCTCACCATCAACAGGGTATCTTTTAGCATTCATTTACTTAATTGTAAAAAAAGGGCTAAGCAGAATTCCTTGATATTGATTCATCAAAATATTCAAGGGTTTTCTTCCAAACAATTGGAAATTGAATTGTTTTTAGAAAAAACAATGTTTGATTTTATTTCTATAACTGAACACTGGATGAAACATTATGAAATGTTAATTAATTATGAGACCTACAGTGTGGGCAGTTGTTTTAACCGAAAATCATGCTTCGTGGAGGTTCACTAATCTTAATTAAACATAATATACAATCTAAGACTCGTACATACATAGTTAAACTGTCAGTGGAAAATAGCATTGAGCTGTCCTGTTTTGAGCTAGATAAGCATTGTTTAGTGTACGTTTACAGACCTCCTAATTATCAAAACTACTCTCTATTTGAGTCAGTAATAGAAGATGTTTTGGCGAAACTTACAACTGGTAATAAATCAATAATTATTTGATATTTTGGAAAATAATTCAAATAGTAGCAGATTGTTAAGTCTCTTTAAATCATTCAATCTTTCAAATGTGTTTTTGGAACCAACGCGAATAACTACGACTATCGTTGCGGTCTTACTCAACAACAATGTTACGATAGACTTCGATTAGCATGTAATGACGGAGCCCCATCTTATGCCACTATTACAACTGTTTTAATGACTTTAAACGTGGTCGAAGATACTCACTCATGATTCCCGAGAAGGACGTCTTTCTACGACGACTACTGAAGATATCGTGAGTGCTGTGCGGCTTATGATAGTAGCTGATAGAAGGGTGACATACCAACAGATTCGGGCAGCTTTACGCATTGGTATGAGTCAAGTATAAAAAGTCTTACATGAACATTTAGGCGTCAAAAAGATTTTTACTAGATGGATACCTCATAATTTGACGGAAGATCAAAAACACCGTCGTTTAGATTGGTGCCGCTCAATTATTGAAAGTATGGCAGAAGTGACTCGAATGCTGTATATGACATCGGCACAGGTGATGAAAGCTGGATATATTGTTAAAAAACCGAAACCAAAAGACAATCTGCGCAATGGATGTTTCCATTCGAAGATTTGCCGACAAAAGTAAAGAAGGGCCAAAGTCAAGGTAAAAAGATGATTGCCTCATTCTTTGGACGGAAGGGTCATTTTGCAACAATATTATTCTAGCAGATAAAAGTACTGTTACTGCAGATTCGTATGTCAGTCATTATTTACCAGTTGTCTTGGAAAATGTTAGACAGCAGCGGCGAAAAAGCAAGATCCTCCTGCACCACGACAACGCAAGTGTGAGACTGAGTCATCCTCCCTACAGTCCCGACCTGGCACGTTGAGAATTTTAGTTATTTCCAAAAATAAAATATAAACTAAGAGGAATTCGTTTTATTAACTCTGAAGATGCTTGTGGCAGCTTTTGAAAAAGGCGTGGAAGACATAATCCCTTAGAAAGAGTGGGCCCACTGCTTCAGTTAATAGTTCCGTTCCGACGGTGCTCAGAAAGGAACGGAGAGTACTTCGAAAAGCAATGAAAATATTATCAGGCTTCTACATCATTCCCTTTTTAGGGTTCCGTACCTCAAAAGGTAAAAAAAGGAACCCTTATAAGATCAATCTCTTGTTCGTCGGTTTGTCTGCCCGTATGTCACCACCGATTTTCTCAGGAACTGGTGGACCTAGCAAGTTGAAATTAATACCAGATACTGAGGTCTAAAGTCCCTATTGGGTGTATAAAAATCAAGGTCCTGAGTCAACACGATAAAAAGATGTGGGCAAATTTAGATTTTCGCGAAAACTTGTAAGTACAAAAATTTACCTTAATTTTCAAGTATTTCTATTTTTCGGAATTTTCCCTTTACTTATGCTGTAAGACCTTGCTTTTAACAAAAATTGACAATTCTAGGTCAACCTACAATCACGAAATTTGGCAAAAAGTTAAGGTCTTATAGTACAAATAAAGAAAAAAATTCCAAAAATTTAAAAAGTTGAATATTAAAGGGTGTCCCCATACATACATAGTTGACGCCAATTAAATTTGTTCGGAACCCTCGGTGGGCGAGTCCGACTCGCACCTGTCCGGTATTTATTTTTATCTAAACTCTGTAAAAAATGTTGGTGAGGGCGTCATATATTTTGTAAACAGCTCCTTTGTAGGAATTTACTATAGGTATCAATCATGAGCGAGTTCATACTCCAACTCGCACTTGGGCGTTTTTTGGGTGGCTGTGCCCACAACCTTTTTTGGGGCCTGGATCCGCGCCTGCAGCTAATTACCAGAGTTTTACATGGAGCGACTGCCTATCTGACCTCCATAACCCAGTAACTGGGTAGTACGATACCCCTTGGTAAGACTGGCTGTTAGACTTTCGGGCTTTCTCCCGGCTATGCTAGACGGGACCAACGACTTATACGTGCTTTCCTTGCTATGTAAAGATGGTCACCCATCCACGAACCAACCGTGGCAATCGACCTGTTCCTGTAACCTAATCGATCGACCCGTGCGGCTGTTATTAGTTAGCCACAAGCCCCTCAATTTTGTCGGCAGTTATGGTAAGAAAATAATACTGATTAGTTTTATAATCCGGGTTTTCATTTTCCAACTTATGTATCATTAGAAAAAAAACATAAGTTGGAAAATCTAATGATAAAAAGAAGATCAATAATAATTAACTTACAGACACACTACATAGGCTAATAATATAACAAAGCGATCGGAATGTAATTTATTTATGTACCTTCAACATTATTTTATGGTTATATCTGATATGCAGCTTTTGCGCGGAGATCCAGTTTTTTGAGCAAGCATCCCTAGCAATAAGATCCGACTACCTAGGGTGAAGAAAACGAATTCAACAGCGGTCGCTCCTTCAGAAATGTTTTAATTAAAAACAACTACATACCGATGCATAATTTAGCACCCATAACAGTGTTTTTAACACGTTGCCTGTTAGCCGGCCTATAAACAGCAAAAAAGTGAACATGTGTATTTATTTATTTAAACCTGTTGGCATATTATTTATAACCGATAACTTAAGAAACAGTTCTAATATTCAGAAAGCAATAGTCTCTAAGTTAATTTTTTGCGGTGTTAAAGACTTTTTCTGATTAAATACAGTGTGTACAGTCAACAAAAGTGTTCAGTGTGCATAGCCATCATTATAATGACAATATTCATCATTAAAGCAACTTTATGACTTATAGCTTTTATATAGTTAGGTGAACTATGTCAAATATTTGATTAGTCAGTATACGCACAACATACGTAGTTTTAAGTTCGCCGCCTAGTTATCGCATTTGTGTACACGAATATTCAGTAGAAACAATAATAAGTATTTACTTGTAAACTAATTGAGGGGATAGCGCAGGGTAGCCCAGCCCGCTCAATTCAAATTTTCTTACTTAGTTTGCAATTTGCAGGTCAAGCTGTACGTTCAACAAAATACGATTCGCGAACGTAACACATATGCATTTACAGAATTATTAAAATCATTAATGAAAAATTCATGAAAAAGTAATTCAATAGGATTAAATTTGACAAATTTATAACGTATGTTAATCATATTTTAATCAACATATAACGTGACACTGACTTGCAAAATTGCAAAAACCTTAAGAAAATTTTAATATTGTGGGCTATCTAGCACATCCTCTTTAAAAGTAAAACGTCTCATCTATACTTCTATACTAATATTATAAAGAGGTAAAGTTTGTGAGTTGGTGAGGTGTGAGGTTGTAGGGGGTAATCTCTGGATCTACTGAACCGATTTTGAAAATTCTTTTACCAATAGAAAGTCACGTTATTTGTAAGTGTCATAGGCTATATATTAACCCGAAAAATTAAAAAACTTTTTCATGGTAGTCGGATTTGCAAAGTAAGTCGGAGAAAAAACGGTCAAACGAAAACGTTTCTTACGAACGCTGCCTTAACGATGAGAGATATATGATTGAGTTCTAGATAAAAAATATAGAGCTTGATAATGCCTATAAAAAAGTCAGCGACAGCATATGTCTAACTTTTAAATTTAAGTCACAAAAAGTAGTTTTTTTAATATAAAAAAAATCATTTAAATCGTTAGGTCATGTTTATTGGTCATATTATGCACAATTATGAACTCTTATCAAAAATAAGTAAATGTATCGTCTCAAGTGTTTAAAACAAAATACTTTTCCCTTTTTCTGCATCTAATTTAAAGCGATAATACGATATAGGTATGGAACCGCGACCGTGTCGTAATCTATTGAGTGATATAATTTTTATTACTACCCAACGAAGTGGGCACGGGTTAGCTAGTATAATATAAAAGTGCGCGGTGAGCAATGCGTTAAGTGTCGCTCGAGCCGCGCAGCAGGCGGGCTCCAGTCCCCACACTACAGCACTGGCACCAAGGGCACAGTTCCATAGATTACTACAGCTCGTATTACAAGACACTTTCAATATTTACAGGCATTACCTTAAAAGATACACAAACATTATTAGCGACGCTCCGTTCATATTTATTTTAATTGAATATGTGCTTTGCTTTCCCTATTATTTTATGCTGAATATGGATAAACATAAGGTCAGTTTTACAAGGCTAAAGCTTTTTTTATTTTTAACCGACTTAAAAAAGAAGGAGGTTATGAATTCGATATGTTCATACAATATATTTTTTTATGTATGTTTGGGCATAACTCCGTCATATATAGGCTGTAACAGAAACCCTATTGCTATCCTTAAGCATTAAAGATAACAGGTGGTATAGAATCACTATACATAGTTTCAGCTCAAAATAAAATACTCTAGGACTGATACCAAATTTTCGGTTTCATTATGTTACTTAAATTCAGATCATAACAAACGTGTCACCGTACTACGTAGGTCAATAAATTTTCACGTTACTTGCCAATATCAAGATAAATCTCTTCCAAGTGTTGTGTTTATTTCAATTTGAAAAGTTCGGTTTCTGGTATCAATGTATTAAAAATTCTGATAACTTACGAACTTGTAGAGATAGGATTAAAAAAACCTTCCAATATCATTTGATATCATCCAAAAAAGCCGTGCCCTTGGTATGTATTACACTTTCCGTTACACGTTGTATAGACGGATTTGCAAAATTCTCTTTTTGTTCGAAAGGGGTTTATTCCGAAATGGTCCCATTTAAATTTCATATAGATCTGATGATGAGTTTCGGAGACAGACAACGGAACTCTTTAAAAAATACAGCAAATCAACCGCGATTGCTGCTATCGCATAAATATGTGTTATTTTGACCCCAAGTATGATGAAATTTCGAATTGGTGTGGGGGTTGGTACTATAACTAAAAAGTGAAAAATAAAACCGACTTCCGGAAAAAAACACTACAAAGTGAAAAATAACTTTAATTTCGGAAGGCGGTGACTTTGGATATGTATTTAAAATTTTTATCTTTTTTGAAACTTGAACTTGAATTTTTTTTGAAAAAGTTTTTTGCTTTTAAATTCCTTTTGCAATTGGTTTTATTTAAGTGAGCTATTCGTTTAACACGAGTGCCTCGGAAAGCACGTTCAACCGTTGCTCCCACCAGTCATTCGTGGATCTTTGACAGTTGTTACGGGTAGGTAGAAGCCAGAAAATCTGACAACCAGTCTTACCAAGACGTATCGTATTACCCAATAACTGGATTGTGGAGGTCAGATAGGCAGTCGCTCCGTGTAAAATACTAGTATTCAGCTGCGACCGGTTAGACTGGAAGCTGACCCCAATATAGTTGGAAAAAGGCTGGGAAGATGATGATTCATTCACGAGTTTAATGTGAAGACATTGATCGAATTATGAGTTACTAGCCTCGTCCGCGTGGAGGTCGAAAAATATCTAAATGGAACGTACTACCGGGATAAAAAGTATCCTATGTGTTAACGCAGGTCATAAACTATCAGTGTGCCAAATTTCATTAAAATCCGTTGAGCTGTTTTTGCGTGATTGGGTAACAAACCTCCAAACTTTCACATTTAGAATATTAAAGATCTTAATATAGCTTGTATCCCCCGTAATAAACGATCTGACTAAACATCAAAATAACTTGCCAGCATTTTATAAACACTAAGAAATGTAACTAGAAACTGTAAATATAAAATGAAATATTATTAGTTAATAGTAAACGTAAAGGAGCGAGATGAGTTGTATCTGCGTGTAGATCACGGCACTAACTTGAAAGCGAGATTATCATAAAGCGGTACAGCGAGCAGTGTCGCGGGAGATGCTTGATAAACGCACTAACAATGCCACATTAGTATGAACTTAGAAACAATGTAAATTATGAAGATATCACCAAGTAGGTAATTCTTAGCCAAATACTTATTTGTGTTGGCTATCAGCACCGCAAATGCCAACATTCCTTACCACCATTGGCTAAACTAAGAGTTAGCCAACGAGTAGCATCAAGCACCGACTATAATAGAGATAAGTTTATCTCGACTAAAGAGTCATAAACTTCATCGAGTACACGGCTGAGTCGCCGCTCGATAGCTAAACTCGCGACGTACAAATCGGCGTGCAACCAGCAGATCTAGCTAAACTAAACACGAGTAAAAGCAACAATAGTCTCGCCCGACATGGAAAAAGTCGTGATCGACTCGAGCTCGGGTCAGGCAGGATGCTGCGGGCGTAAATAATGCCGACGTCCGATCTTAATTATCGCTCCATCGTTAGAGATGACCGACGGGCAGACCGAAATCGGCGAGGTGGTTGCGACATCGCTCCTCTGTCGGGCGAAGTGCCCCGTCATTATCGAACGGTGTATCGCCCACCGATAAATCGCTAGAACCACCTGCGAGACGATCTGACGACCGCTGTTATTGTACGGTTTTGGCAGCAGACATTATAATTCTTTTGTTGCTATTGCTATTATTTTCATCGCGATGACTCGTCAATTTAATACATTCGAAGATTGGAGATAATATCGGATGATTTTAAAAGGATTTGATTTGAAACAAAAGATTATTTTGTAACAAATGGCTATATAGCAAATCAACATTATGGCGCAGAATAGCCTAGCTATCTAGGATGGCCTCGTAGCTTATTTATTATTTAATAGAGTAGGTAGAGCGCTGTATCATTGGAATTTATAGCAATTTAAGCGCGAGAAAAAGTAAAAATCATATCTTCCGAAAATATAAATGATATGCTCTCATTTGGTTTTAGTTCGTTAATCGTTAAGTGCTTTGTGTTCGCCGCTGCGCTTGCGCCGATCTCGATCCGCGAGCGACGTTGAAAAATTCAGAGCTCGTGATTTTCGTTCGTGTACTTCATTTATTCGCACGAAGACGGCGAATATTGTTTACTGCACCACTCTGAGAGGTTTCCGGCTTTCACTTTGACTGCATTATAGAAAATAACGTATTATAATTATGTACTCTACGTTTTAATGGGATAAGTACTTCTAAACTTCATTTCTAGAGCTAAACTGTTAAGCTTATTTAAAAAAAACTACCTACTAATGTAAAGCCCATTGAATAGGTACCGTTCTGCATTTCCACAACCTACTTATTTGTTAAATCTTATCTGCAAACCATTAAAATAAGACGAAATTCGCAGTCGTGTTCCATGCGAATATGGAGCTAAAATGCACCACAATATGAACTTAACTGTAAGCATAATATGAACCATTTTGTTATCCAAGTTTTTCCAAAAATATTTGAGACGCGCGTAGTTATTACGAAATTATACTATCGATCAGGCGATAGTGCCCTCAGGTGGCGAATTTAGGAGAAATTGAGGGTGCCTGCGTGCCTTCCCGCGAGCTGTATAATCCTTGCATGCATGCATAAATGTTATTCACCAAGATCATATAGCACGAGGGAAACGATTTACACAATCAAAATACTTTCAGAACTACGGGCAAGTTGATTCGTCATGATTACTTGTCTCAAACATGATATCTGAGCTGTAACACAACGGTACCATTGAAACAGATCAAGAACTTAAGATATTTACAGATATATATTTATCCAACTATCAATACATAACGGTGTTTTATATTTGAAAAACTTTATTACATTGCAAATATTTCAACAGCCTTTTATTTATTTCTACAGCTCACCTTTTTGATGAGTCACTCTAATTAACATTTATTGTCTCGATAATAAATCAAGCCTGATTGTAGGTATTAAGTATATAGGTAGATAAGTACTGCTTATTATTAGATATATAGGCATATCGAGCAATCTGTTACGTATAGTGGACATTATTTTCGGTAAACATAGGTCCGAAACGGTTTCGATCGATGTGCTCAGGGCGATGCAAATTGCGTCGCCTGTTATCGGTGCACTTTATCCGGGGTACTTTTGTGCATATTTTACATATATTTGTGGGGATGCGGCGATAGCCAGCGTGGGCGGACCCAGCGGCCGCATGCTAATGCACGCGGTAAACGGCGCGCGCGCAGACTTGGACTTAAACGTTAACATGATCATACTGTACTGAGTTTTAGCTCATGTGAGTAGATTTACATATAGCTTATAACGTAGTACATAGTGTACATATAGATCTCAGGTATTTGGAATTAAAAAAATAAACGTTTGTTATAAGATTACGCACGCTGCTAACTCATTTTCATATCTGAATATCGTTCAAAAAGACATAGATCAAACTCGTAATACATAGGCACAAAATAAATAGAGGCAATAAAGATCAGTATCGCTTCTCTCGGCCACTAATCTCTGACACCATAACATAATTGTGCAGAGTCCCGGGGGGATAGCGGCCTCGCTGCGGTCACGAAGTGCTCTAAACATAGAGTCTAGCCCTAAACGATGCCACCATATCCGTCGGCGGACAACATCCACTCATAAGTTCGTGTAGCCTCAGCCTCACGGGCTCACGGCTAGCACAAAATACCTACCTACCCGTGTACGTACACAGGGCTGTACACACTGTATTTTCCAACGGTATTGAAGATTTGTCCAATGTTTTACAACGCTATGTACGGTTTACAACGTCTTACAATGTTTCGATTCTTGTGCAACAATAGGCAATCGAAGTACATGTTTATTATTTTGTTGTGCGGAAAATTAATTTTGTTTACGATGAATTTATGTAACTTTAAACTCTTCTTGTATGTAAAAGCAAGAAATGTATAAAATACTAAAATGAAATAAGCTATCTTCAAACTTATAGTTATATGTCGTTTCAGTTTATTTATGTGTACCTAAGTAATCTGAACATAAAATAAATCTATTTGCATGAAATTTAAAAGTCTGCTTGTTAATATTTCTTCGTAAAAGTACTGAAGGTAGGTACTAAGTTTGTAAAATACTTATTGGTTTTGAGACCGAACATAATTTTTAACACCGTTTATTTTTAACGTTCCTTTAGCTTATATTCCGAACAATATAAACTTGTCGGGTGAAATTAATATAATCCATATGTATGTATGTGGCAGAATGTCAATAAAAGTCAGTTGGTCAGTAATGAATAGTAAAGTGTGCTGTTCAATGGGTGCCTGACATTTCAGCTGGCGACGATATTAAGAGCCAATTGCTTTTTTACCTCAAGATCAGCCAGCAGACTATGATAATATTTTCATCGCATATTTATACTCGTAGGTACAACATTGTGATCTAGTTTCACTAATTTTTAAACAGAGCAGTATCTCTGGTCATGAATTCTGGATGTCTTGTCCTCATTTTAACGTATCATCATCAATAAAAAATACATTCTTTGTAGTTTAAACAGTTTTATTGCACACAAGACGAGATTGCTTTAAAAAATGGAATGAGGTAATAAAGGGAGTGATGTAAAATTTGGAGGTAAACGACTTGAATGATTGATGTTCGTAAAATTACACTGTTTTAAAAATGACAGAGTTGTGAGGCCATCTTTCAGACCCTAAGGTTCACGCTCGGCTGAATCCGGATTGTAATTACATGAAAAATGTTAATCTTGTATTAATATTGAAAACCAGATAACATTAATCATGTATAAGACGGATTACATTTTAATGCATTGGCCCAATACACAAGTAAAGTAAATCTTTGAATACTAAAAGCATCTTTAGTCCATAGCTAGCAGGTTCAAACTAAATAGGGAAATCGTTGGAATGTAAACTGG
Source organism: Antitype chi (assembly GCA_947359405.1). Lineage (NCBI taxonomy): Eukaryota > Metazoa > Arthropoda > Insecta > Lepidoptera > Noctuidae > Antitype > Antitype chi. The sequence continues at coordinate 12,616,028 of OX375816.1, forward strand.
CTGTAGTTTTTCTCCGTACTCACGTACAAGGCTTGAATTAGACAAATAGCAGTCATTTATCGTTTTCTACACGTAATTTCCATTTCAATAATAATCTCTGTAAGTTATAGCGCGGATAAATCAAGTTCATAAGTGCCATTGGGCGACCAACTATGCATCGCACACTGGACCAAAAACTGCATGAAACCTTTAATAAAAATAATTTACTAACTATTTGACACAAATACCTTGGAGTATTATTGAGAGAATTGAAATATAATATATATTTATGATCTTATGGTTTACAAAGAAATCAAGCAACAATTTTCTTGGAAGATCTTAGAATCAACTTATAGAATCGTCTGTCTGTTTCACTAATAGTCGGTGAGTCGGCATCCTGTCGCTACTTATGCGCTATTGTTATGGTAAGCTCAACCTGTTCTTACTGTACCTGTCTGATACCGTCTCCTAATACTTCTCATGAGGCCTGCCCTCTGCCCGCCTCCTAATACGAACGTACCGTATTTTTATCAACAACGGAAACATTCCGCTCTTAGCACTTACATCCAATGGTTGGCATTCGTTTTCCTAAATTATTATAATTGCATAAGCTCTTGTTCAATATAGTGATTACAGAACTCGTAGGTGTCACTACATAAGAAACTTAATGGTTTTTCAACTAAGTATTATGTAAATGATATTACAATTTATATTCTTAATAGATTCCACCGATAAGATGTTCAAGTTTTGATATTGTAATTTTTTTACGTCTATTAAGTACGGGTCATTATTCAACACGCACGCTACAAGGAAACATTCAATATTTCTTATTAATCTAGTAGCGAACCGCAATCAATTATCGAAACTTGACTAATCGACGATCCCAATAAACCGACGTACTGTCATTTCTCTTCCCTTAATCGATTACTTCAAACATGAACTCTAGGGGGTCCACTAGCGTTCACAGTCCAACTGCTCCGAATGCTCAGACTACGCCGTACGCGTACCCATCGCGTACCTAACCTTTTTGTCCATAATAAATCTTTTTAGTCTTTTTGTTGTGAAGTATGTAGCGCTTACCTGTTCAACCGTTCGTTGTTTATGCTCGCTACACGCCACTACCGACAGCGGTCAACAGTCATATTTTGCTATCTCATACAATTTAATATACTATTTGATTTTATAACACTTTACACAGTTTATGTGCGAGTTGTCGCTGTCAAGTGTCTCGGACCGCTGAGGGAGCTGCGCCCATCAATAAGACAATTAAATGTACAAACGTTGTCATTTCCGTATTATATTGCCTCCATTCAAAAATTTATAAAGCGGCTGGGAATTTGTACGGTAACAACTATAAAGTCAATGTTTACAATCGATCCCTACGGTTCTCATGCATTCTCATTTCGTGAACAATAAATTTTATTAACACGTTTCAATATATTTCCCCGAGAGCTAAGATCACACAATCAGCGTTAATTGCTGCTTCTCTTACGTACGGTATCGTGGGCGTGAGGATAGGTCCTATGGAGGCTTCTTAAGACGGCACCCTCGTCCAGATACAAAGAAAAGATTGAGTCATCATAACAAATGCGCAGGCTGTCCTCACCGGCGCGGCTACGCATGCGCGGCTCGGCTCCGAGGGCAGGGAACTCGCCACAATCGGTTTCTTCTTATCTGTGACGGCTCCGATCATTGTGTCCCGAATACTTCGTGCTCCACAGTACGAATGACGAAATACTGCTACGTTTTAGTCTTTTACTTTTCTCTGTCTTTGTTGACTTGTCGAGTTCTTTTCGAATGGTTTTTTGTAAATGTTCAACCGCCACGCTTGTAAAGCTTGCTCTGACTTCATAAATCTTATCTAATTCATCGCATCAAGCGAGAATTAAACACCTTGTACCTTCGTCTTAAGATCACTAAGTAAAAAATAGTTACAGTACAAACGTAAGAAAAAATGACTCGCCCATTGGTATTGGTACCTACCATCAATAAAAAATATGTCTATCAGTTATTCATTAATGTTGATCAATAAATATACGTAATTATACTTTGAGGTAATCAATCTTTGCGAAATATTCAAACAAAAACTCATCAAAATACTCCTTAAAAATGAAGAATGAAAAAATGGGACCCACCGAAAAAGTAAAAAAAAGTTTAAATTACAAAAAAGGAAAAAAACTGCTCCATTAATCATATTGATGAATGCACTTAGTATCACAGATACTAACATCGAATAAGATGCATCCTACTCAGAACAGTATTTTTGATTTTCTTTCAATTCAACCCTTTTAAGTTGTCCGAAATATTTTAATAATGCCTCAAGTTCTCTCATGTTACATTTTGGAAAATGAACATCACGTAATGATGTTTCGAATCGCGGTTTGATTGAGGTGACTGTTTAATTAAACACATGACGATCATTCATTTCTTGTTGTGTAATTATTTTGGTTGAAAAGGTTATTGCTAATGATAGAGAAATATTTTTATCTGCATTGTAATTTGTACATGTCTGACATAAACGATTCTGTTTCACAATTTTCGCATAGCTCTTGGCTCTGGAGCATACTTCAGTTTAGTTTGAAAAATAAGATAAATTCGTCAATTATCGATGTTGGAGCGTATCAAATAAAAGGGCCACAGGCGCATTTTGTCATCCCGTCGTTCGTCCGGCGCGCATCGCCCGGACAGCCGGATGGCGGTCAGCCCAGTCACACATTTGTTCAGCCACTCGCTCGCTGGCTGCATTTTTAGAATTATTAATTTGGTTCGTGTTCTTATACTGTGTTAAAGTGGCCGATTTTGTGCCAAGCTCATAAATAAAACATCACCAGACTTCTCCTGCGACTGTTTTGTAGGGCTCAACGGTTGCTTAAATACGTTATTATGAAGTTGCATTGTTTTACTTTAAAAGGCATTGTTTTTATAAAATGGCAAATTAAGGACGTCATGATTTCATGGGTTTACATAATATTTTTTTAATTCCAGAAAGCCAAAAAAATTATAGTTGATTGACTGCCTACTCTACGTTTTAGATAATCCCAAAACTTAAAGTACTAGCAAACTAACACTATCTTAACTTTCAGGTGGAAGTTGTAATCCTGGACAAGAACGACAGCCCTCCAGAGTTCAAGAACATCCCGCCTGCTTACCTTGCATCCGAGGACATGGCTCCAGGACAGCGCATATCGACTATCGCAGCTGAAGACCCGGACACCATCGGCAGCATCACCTACAGCATCCAGAATGACGAGACGACTCCATTTTCTCTGGACCCTCAAACTGGACTGTTCACTCTCAAAGATCCTTTGGACAGGGAAACGACTTCTGAGTATCAGGTGATCGTGAGAGCTGACGATGGGGTCCAGTTCACGGATGTCACAGTTGTTGTTCAGGTTTGTTGTTTTTTTATATGAAAAACTCGAATAACGTACAGTCGTAGACGTAATAAAGATACTTAAATCTTGTAACATCAGGTGTACACTCGTTAACAGAAGCACTTTCATAGTTTATGTTAGAGATTATGGCGTTGTACAGACTCTTAAGAATGTTGTAAAACGTATGAAGTTTTTTGAATATACATTTAATAATTGTATTAAGAAGTAAGTAATTCCCGCAACGTTCAACATTGTTAAACCTAACCGTTTAATTGTTTATAAATTGAATTCATTGAATTCATTCAGTCACAAACACAGGCCTGAATTTCATTTGTACCTTTGCCTTAATAAACCATGCCATGCCACAAACAAATTTTATAATGAGAATACAAATACTGAAGAACATTTCAGCTTTAGCTGTTAACAAATCATCTTTAGTCGTATAAAGTCATGGAAATAACTGTAAAACGCTACTAAACATTTCATAAACAGTTTTGTTACCACGTATACATGAATCCAAACATCTGCATGTCGGTCTGTTGCCGCGTCGGCTCAAATCAGTAGAGTTCTTATCACCCCGTCTACATCCACTTGTCCGACCGACGTATGACCGCCGATTAACTAATCATTAAGCCTCTTACCTACATACCTACCTAATGTTTACGATATCTAAGCACTTTTCTGCTATTTATTTACGATTAGGTAAATTAACTTTAAAATATTCAACTATGTAAATTTTTTATCATCTAACAGTATCCTACGTCCGTTGAAAGAATTAAGCTCTGAAGCCTGTCTTTTTTCGTATTCCCATGTGTTAATGTATATTTCAGGTGACGGACACGAACGACAACCCGCCAGTTTTCAAGGAAAGTGCTTATTCTTTCGACATTCCCGAAAACGCAGCGAGAGGTGCTGTGGTTGGCACCGTTACGGCTACTGACCTCGACTCAGGACCCAATGCTCAGCTCACTTACACTGTCATCTCGGACTGGGCTAATGACGTGTTCTCGCTCAACCCTCAGACAGGGGTTTTCACTCTGACAGCGAAGCTGGATTATGAAGAGGTAAGCTTTAGCTAAAAATATCTAGAATTTTTGAGCTCAGAATTATTGTTAAAATAGAATCTTTAGTGTATCATAGTCGATTAGGTCCAAAGACTCTTTTATGTGCATTCATTAGCAGAATAACGGTTGCTTTCATAGAAAACTTCTCACAGCAGGCTCCACCATAGAATCGCCAAAAAAACTTAAAAGATAAGACAGAGATTAAGGTCACGTATAAAGTACGTTACGCATGCTTATTGCTCAAGCCTCGACGAACCGAACCGAAAATAAAATGATAATTGGGCTTTGATACGATTGAGTAGTAAATGTACATTGACAATAACCTCACAGTGAGCATGCCACCTCACCGAGATACGGAGGCAGAGTTTAAAAACACTCGTAAAGTGGCGCGACATTGTCGTAAAACGGACGAAATGTGCAATTAAAGACACTTAAAATAGATTAAGTGATTATCGTGGAAAACATTTACGAAGGATCAAAAAACAAACCTGATTGATCGCGCTCCTAGACCTTGGTATATCGGGTTCGAACTACAAAAACGTATTTTAAATAGTACATTTACAATTTTTGCGAATAATGATTACTGGAACGCCTTTTGAAATTTGAGCTGTAATAACTAGAATTAAAGTTCGTATTCATCTGATCGGTATCTGAGCGTCCAGTTACATGGATGCAACTGCCCTTCCATCTACTAAAATAGTCTGATTGATTCCAATCCAATCGTTGATTGCTCGTTGGCAATAAATAACAATTGTATCAGGTAGATGTTATTGCATTTCAAGATTTTTATTTTGAAACGTTTGCTTGTGTAAATACGGAATTAATTAAAGCTTAATTAATTGTGTCGGTAAATTGTATATGTTCTGTAACGGCGACATGCGACCTACACTCTTGAAGGTATAATCAATTTAATCTGCATTCGTTTAAGTGTTTACATACAGGACGATGCTTACTTGTATTGAAAAATTAGTGCCAATTTAATTTCAATCAATAAAACATATATTTTTTTATAAACGTTCTGATCCTTCAAACCATTAAAGTTAATACAAATTTTCCTACTAATATTATAAATGTGAAAGTTTGTGAAGATGTTTGGATGTTTGTTACTCAGTCACGCAAAAACGGCTGAACGGAATTGGATGAAATTTGGCACACAGATAGTTTGAAACCTGGAATAACTCATAGGATACTTTTTATCCCGATAGTACGTTCCCGTGGGATTATTTGCGACCTCCACGCGGGCGAAGCCGCGGGCGGAAACTAGTATTCTTATAAAATACGCACACAAAACATAACATCACGCCTGAAATCCTCGAACAGTTAGGCAGAGGTGTACTTATACTACACCCACATTTTGCCATGAGTCCCATTTAATAGGGGAGCACATATCTTAACTCCTGGCGGCTACTGAGAAATTCCTGATGAAAAAATAACATGTTGCCCGACCTGGAAATCGAACCCAGGACCTTATGTTGAGTTGTCTCTTCTTAGTCTTCTTAGTTCTTCTTCTCTTCTTAGTCCTTATGCTGAGGAGACTCTTGCGACCACTAGCCTAACGAGGCAGTCAGTCAGTAATAAAATACATAAGAATTTAATGCGAAAACACATAGGCACTTTATTATATAAAACACGGCTCCAACAAAACTTGTAATTTGAGACGTGCAACTAAGTCTAAGTTTATAACTTGGCTAAGGTAAAGCCTCCTAGTCCATGAAAATGTCGATTTTATTTGTATGTTACATAACGATGTGTACCTACGTAACCGTATACATACACCTGCCTGGGGTGCGGGTTGTTCGAAAGAGATACCGCGGCCCCTGGCACACAAGCAACTGAGAGAACACGGGTGGGTTTTAGTCAGTAAAAGTCTGACATGGCCTCCTGCTCCACCCAGAGCGGGAGAAGTTATTTGATGATTTCCCAACCAAAATAAGAAAAAAAACCGTGTACATACATAATTTCGTACTTTTAATTTTATGAATCACTAGCCAGAGGCTTCGCCCGTGTGGAGGTCGAAAATTATTCCATGGGAACGTACTATCAGGATAAAAAGTACCCTATGTGATATTCTAGGTTACAAACGATCTGTGTGGCCAGTTTCATCCAAATCCGTTCAGCCGTTTTTGCGTGATTGAGTAACAAACACCCAAACATACAAAATTTCACCTTTATACTCGTAATATTAGTAGGATTCAAACTTTGTATTTTTATAGTACCTACGAATGATTTTCACGCATATACTTTTCAGAACCCCCAGCCAGCTCAAACTCGCAATTAAAATTTGCATTGCTTAGATAAATATCAGTATTTTACGTTTCATGTCTGCGTTATTTTTTATCGAATTATGGCGAATAATAAAGATCGCAATCTTGGTTCGTCTACTTTAGGATTATTTACGACTACACACCGTAACACGGACTTTAAATTCATAAACATAACGTTGTCCGCAGCTAACATTGTTGAATCCTTTGTATGGGTGCAAATGAGTTGCACCTTAGCTCTAGCGTAATAAAATATTAATACTTTCATCTGCATATTATTCCATACAACAATATTGGACATTGGCGCCTCGTTGATGAGACTTTAGTAGAGTTGTATGCTTTGAGATGGAACCATTACTTTGTGGACTACGCTGATGGGATCAAAAGAACCTCTATCCGCGTTGATTGTTATTTTTAAGAAAATATCTAGCGACAGTAATCAAAGTAGTACATGAATATTTGTTTAGTTCCTGTTTACTGATTTTTGTATAATGATTTGTAACTGATAGGCTATGTAAGCTAGAATCTGAGCAGGTATTGGTTCAGTGGTAACGGCCCCGACTTACGAGCTGTAAGTCGTAGGGTCGAACCAGGCACTTTACTGTGTGAATTAATTCATCACCACTGCTCCTAAAAAAGGGTGACGGAGCACATAGTGAGGGAACCGGAATGTTCTAGAACCAACATTTCAAAAACATGTCACAACTACCAATCCGCACTGAGCCCGCGTGGTGGATTACGGCCCGATCCGTCTTACAGAGAGGAGGCCTCTGTCCCAGCAACATTATAGGCTGATTTAGGGAACCAAGCATCTATTAAATCCATAAGTATGACGTTACAGGCATAGGTCAAACGCTAAATGCCATGTTTTTTTTATGTTACTATGGAAAAAAGTATTTCATAGTCAATACATTTCGTTCATGATATTGACAGTCGGTGGCACTTAGATCCTGTCAATAAAATATCTCCAGCATGCACCGCTCACTGCCACGCCTGCAACATTTCATAATAATCCCATGTACCTTGCAATTTTTTAAGTGGATAAACTATTTATAGTGTTTTGTACCGATTCATATGTGCCAGCCCCTTTCAGCTCGCGGCCATACATTGCGGTTGAAAGAATTATCGTAGCATAGATCTTGATGAGGGCACTGACCGCTCGGCCTCTACGCGACGTCACTTTTTTTAACTACTTCTAAATAAGATTATTAGTTTAGTTATTGTTATTACAAGATACGTTAATCCAAAGTTTACATCTGACATAAAAATGCGATTAAAGTTTTGGGTAGATCGTAAAACTGCGCAATAGTTTACAGTCAAGCTTACCTATTGACTTGAAATACACAATTAACTGTAGAATGTCACTCACCTTTAGTCTGTAGGTACATTCCAAATAGTCAGCTCAATGATAAAAGAAAATTCACTGAAAGATAATGTAGGTACCTACGTAGATATTAGGTAGGTAAAATGCAAAGTTCATTATCTTTGCAAATGGGGCATTCTTGAATGCATTTTTTTTTTAATACATAGAAATAGAAATAGAAAATATTTATTGTCCAGGTAATACAGTAAGCATAGATAGAGACGTTGACAAGACGTAGACAAGTTGAGACGACATATGAGTAGCTTAAACATTACCTACAGCTAGTTATCTACAAATATTATTTGCCAGTGAACCCCAAACTAGACAGTTAGTCTGTATCTTGGGGTTCAGTTTGACATGTAGTCACAGTTACCAAAAGTGTTGTAGATAGAAGTGGTAGCCCACTGGAAACGGCCGCGATTGAGTTTACGGCGACAGACTGAACGCCGACAAGTCTTTACTTCGACGGGACGCTTCGCCGACAGGACACTTCGTCGAGAGGACTCTTCGCCGACAAAGCTCATCTTTGCGCTATTACTAAATAGTCAAGTAACGTCCACTAACATGGAAGTAGCGCTTGCCGGCCACTGCCGCAGCACCACTCGTTTTGCTCGCTCGGCTCGCGCGCAGTGGGAACTTTATAGTCTGGTTATGTATGCTTATTTATGTACTTATTTATGTAAACTTGACAAAATGCTAAGATTGCTAGGTAAACAATCCAATCGTGTCTGTACCTTATCTTTGAAAGTTAATTTAATACAGTTGACACTAGGTATCACGTTTTCAGAGCACCTTTCGTGAGTTGTTCGTATTTAATATTTTAAACCTATACACATAAAGCTGCTGGCGGCTAATTACAAATTCCCATTTTTTTGTTTTTTGTTAATTTATGATAAGCTATTCCACATTTATCAGTTTATCTGCAAGAAAATCTTCATACCAGTAGTGTACGGACATGATATACACCGAACATTAATGCCTTTTCGCAAAAATAAGACAGGACTGAGTAAAATTTATTATGGACCATGAAAAATATTGCAGGTTGTAGATAATATACGCAATTTAAAAACGAAGGACAATATTGCCTTCAGGCTAGGTAGGTAGGTATTTAATATGGAGCCAGTGCAGTCTGACGTGCCCGATAATAACGTTGGCATACTTTGTAAATTTGTACCACAGAATTATTGTATGTATCAATATCTATATAATTTGATCATTCTAAATTTGTAATTAAGTAATTTACTTACCTACATCCTTTGCCTGATACTGATTGAGTATTTTAAGTAAAGCCATGTTTTTGGCTCTGCGTGAGTGAAAGGTTTAGTACCATTTACCGATTGTCCCTGCAGATTCACAACTTTGGAACGAAATAGTTGCACAATAAGGCACAATCTCTGTTCTCATAATGATCTGACCACTACAACAGATTGTCTGGACTTTCATGAGTCATGTTCGTTTCCTCAAAAGCCATGTTTCATTATGAAAGCTGATAATATTCTACCAATTCAAACCTAACACAAAGGTGTCCACAAAAGTGTAAATTAAACGAAGCTTTTGATAGGAAAAGGAAATCAATGCGTTTGTGTGTTAGGTTAAGGATATCGGAAAATCTGAAATCGATGAAATAGTTATCTTCTTTTCATGAATTATTTCGCTTTTACAAGTAATTATCTGTTATTGTATGGAAGCGTTGTAATCACATACCGCGAAATGGTAAAACGCAAACATCATCAAATATAATATGTACCATTTATAAGAAGTCCATCTTACCGTTGTAAAATAAACTCAGAAAGTTGTTTTTAAAGTTGAAGTTAAACTCTGGAGACGGCAGCTATCGCATTCTTTAACATTTGCATGTTAACTGAACAATCATAAAAAACTCCGTGATTGAACAAAGCGAGGTACGCCTTAAACTTACGAGTATGCTATATGCACCAGGCTTTTTTTTATTTTCACAAGCCCAGCATAAAGCCTATTTAACATGTTTTTGCGGCAACTCGTTGCAACCGCCTTATTGTACTCATCAATGCTGTAGTAAAATGACAAACAAGTCGTTAAATTTTCTATGGACATAAATCAGAGGTCGTTTTGTAATTTTTCGGCATTAGGTAGGAGGGGATTTTATATTTATGTGTAATATTTCTAAAGCATTTCAAACAAATATTTACTACGTAGATCGATGAATGTAATAGCTGTAGGCACGGGTGTAATTTAAAAACTTGTTCGTCGATCTTAGGAAAGCTATTAAGATACAGGTAGACATTATGCATCAGATGTTCGTCCCGCTCTTGGCCGATTTTTTGTACCGTTTACTTCGAACGGTATACTTATTACTTGGTCTGGATAAAGTTTCAGACAAATTCGTTTTTCGCAATAGTTTGACACAAATTCCTATTCTTAAAATATTTAAATAGGTGAATTTAAACAACTGCCCAATACAATACGGAATACAAAATAGTACCTAATCTGTGAGCAGGTTCGCGATGTCAGTCACTAGGTAGCCTACTTAGCTCCCGCGGAGACCCCGTAACATCAACAATGTAGCAGACACTTTTTCAGTCTTGAGCTAAAAGAAACTCGTTCCATTGTTTTTAAAAATTATCTTCTCGTTACGTGCGTCGTGTGTATGTGCTCACAGACGTGTCTCCGGCGCGGTACATAAGGGCGGTGTTCGCAAGCCTTCCGCGCGCACTGGACTCATCAAGTCGGCCGGCCCCACTAATTAGTAAAAACAATTCGCTGGGTATACATTCGTTCTCTCGACCGCCCGCCAATTCCGCGTACCCCGCTAGAGAGCTGCTAATTTCATCCCGGTACAGTTTTTTCGCGTCGCGCATCATATTCGGCATTTGCCCGCTCGATCCGCCATCGAAATTAAGGCTCGAACAATGTCTGACAAAGCGACCGTCCGCAAAACATCCCCGAGCCGGATTCCGCGACCACTACTTGTTTTTTAAATCGCCATCTCGCTCCACGATCCGCGAATGAGGGAGCTTGTCATAGCTGGCAAGCTTCGGTGTCCTATTATATGGAAAATCTGAATGCCGTCGTCATTCGTAAAATGTTACCGTCGTACTTCATGTAATGCTTGGTTTTAGAGTCCAGATTTTCTTGATGGGGACTTACGACGTTATTTCGTACACTCTTGTACATTGTAAGCCTTTAATAAATGTTACGATTATGACTGGTTCTCATTAACGGCACACTGAAAATAGATTTCTACCCATAAGGTTATAGTATCTAGTAACTTGGCTGCAAGATTATCTCTCACTATGTGAATATTTTTTACAAGACATATATCACTTGTTTCAGACTCAACACTACATATTGGTTGCACAAGCGCAGGACAATGGCCACCCCTCTCTTTCTGGCACTGTCACGGTCTACGTCAACGTCATTGATCTCAACGACAATGCACCGATATTTGACCCCATGAGCTTTTCCAACGAAATCCTAGAGGACGTCCCCATTGGTTCTTCAGTGGTGACTATAAGCGCTACTGATTTGGATTCAGGTAAATAAATACATATATATGTATGCAGAAAATACAATAATGTGCTAAATTTATCTGCCTAACAATGTGTGAATTTATTAATTCATTCTATTTTTGTACTATAATGCAAACAGAGGACTGAGACAGGTACAGCATGAAACATTTTTGTATCATCCGAAGCACATGCCTTATACTAAATTCATTTTTTTAAACCTTACAGGTCTAAATGGCAAAGTGACATACAGCATCAGTTCAGGCGACGAGGGCCAGGATTTCAGTATAGCTGAGAATGGTACAATATACACCGCGAGGCTATTGGATAGAGAAACTCTTCCGATCTACAATCTCGTTGTAACCGCTAAAGATATGGCCAAGCCTCCTGAACCTCAACTTTCTTCGACTGTACAGGTAAGAACACAATGAAATGTATTAGTCTGTTAGGGAATATCATGATATTATTTACTTTGGATCATGGCCTTGAAAACTCAAAAACTCAAACTCAAAGCATTTATTTCAATTAAACCATTTTCAGGCACTTTTGAATTGTCAGAAAGTTGAAGCTAGTTGCCCAAAAGAATTCATCATGCCCTCAGTGATAAACCTTTTTATTATATTCTGCTTCTAGAGGTTTTGTTAGGAGATTGCGGCCGCTATGAGCAGAGATCGGATATTCGGATGCCTAAAGATAATTTTTAGCTATGAAAGTATGGAAGTGGCTTTATAAATTATTTGTAAAATTTATGAAAACTCAGGGATTCTTGGATTGCATAACTATTCAGATGTATATTAATTTAAAATTAATGTTTAACCCGATATAAATATGTGTATGTACTGGAGGAGGGGTGGTTTGTATTAATGTAATAAAAAATAAACAAATTACTTACCTAAATTAAGACTTTTTCGATACAAAAGCGCATCCCATGTTAGCCAACATCTCAACTTTAGGTGAATATGCATCCGAATATCCGATCTCTGGCTATGAGGCACATATAATCCTAAATATTTTATTGTATGTCAGCTTTAAATTTTGCCCACTTGTGTTATTTGCATACAGTAGTGGCAAATAATGATTTTTAATTTTAATTCTGTTTGATATAACTACTCCACTTAATTCATAAACTAAATACTTGTACTCGAACTTTTTCGTTTAAATGCATGGAAGTGTTCTTGTGAAATGTTTACCAGAAACCGTCCCATCGATCAAGTGGATACGAGCAATTTATAAACGCGTTGTCTCGCACATTCTTATTACCATATTTTTTAAGTTATGTTCTAACGTTTACTTTCGAACAGCTTACTTCGTGTTTACATGGGAGTGGGATGCGATATTTACCTTAACAGGGTCGTGTCACTTTTAGAAAGCTCTTACTAAATATGTCTACCTATATTTAATTGTAATATACTGGGGATTATTAAGCCTTTTGTTAGAAAACATCTTTAAAAAAAGATTGAAGTTTTTTTCCAACAAAAGGTTTAAGCAAATTAGTTTGATGTTCATAATTTATTTTATTGCGTGTTTAAGTGTGGGTATATTTTATGTCGCCAACCATTTATTAAGTCACATAGATACTAAACTATTATATCAATTTAGCTAACTTAAATGCTATATTCCAAACCCTTAAAAATCACGTTCATTACGAGGCATTGTTAAGTGCGTCTATTGTTGGGTTTCACAATGTGCCCCTGATGAGGGCGGACGGAAGCAGAGGATGCGTTTTGCTTTATTATTTTACTTGTATTAACTTTCTAAGAAATGTAAGATGCTGTTTTCGAAAAACATAATAAAATTCAATTGACGCTACATCCGGCCTCATATACTCCATTGATCCGAAAAAGCCTCTCAATTGAGAAGATTTTAGTTTCATTTATCTGATTTTTATTATGTTTGAATGTTTCGTTTTCACACACTTTTATGGCACTGTTTTATTGTTACAGGTTACAGTACAACTAAAGGATGTCAATGACATGGCACCTGAGTTTGTTACACCCAATATAACAACAGTGTCGGAAAATATTCCACTGAATACAGTCGTAATGACAATAAAAGCTGTCGACAAAGATGAAGGAAGAAATGGATATGTCGAATATTTTATGACTCCAGATCCAGAAATTAATGGTTACTTTTCTTTGGGTAATGTTGATGGTATATTACGAGCAACAGGAAAACTTGACAGAGAACTAAAAGCAAGTTACACAATTACCGTCACAGCGAAGGACAGAGGTGATCCACCCAATGTGACCAAGTCCAAAATAAAAATAAATATTTTGGATGAGAATGACAACAGCCCAGTATTTGATCCAAAACAATATAGTGCTTCAGTCCCAGAAAATGCAAGTATTGGAGCTAGCGTCTTACAAGTAAGTATGATACTGAATAGATAAAAATTTATTAACTTACAAATTAACTATTTGCTACTCTGATAAGAAATAAGTACTTGTTATAATGAAACAAACCAATTTATTTTACAGGTTTCTGCTACCGATATAGACGAAGGTGCAAATGGAAGAGTGAGATATGCAATTGCTTCAGGCGACGAAAACAGAGATTTCAGTATCAGTGAAGACACTGGTATTGTCAGAGTTGCTAAAAATCTAAATTTTGAAAGAAAATCCCGTTACCTGCTAACAATAAGAGCCGAGGATTGTGCTAAAGACGATGTCAGATTCGATACGGCTGAATTATCTATTTCAATTCAAGACATAAACGATAACCCACCCACGTTCCTTGATTCACCGTACTTAGCGTACGTAATGGAAAATGTAATTCCTCCCAACGGCGGGTACATAATAACAATTCATGCTTATGATGCTGATTCTCCTCCATTTAATAATCAAGTCCGCTATTTCATAAAGGAAGGCGATGCGGATCTTTTCAAAATAAATGCTTCGTCTGGGCAAATTTCCTTGTTAAGAACATTAGATCGTGAAGCACAGGATGAATATACTCTCGCGCTTGTGGCAATGGATACGGGTAAGTTACGCAGCTATAAAATTTACTTAGTTAACAATTCGCAGTGCTTTGGATGTATACACTCAAGTATTTTCGCAGTTATCTTAGTTTGTTTAAATCCAGTTAACGTGAACAGGATTTTATGTTTCTAAAGGTCATGAGCAAGATTAATTAATAGACGTATATTAATTGCACGAAAACGTAGTTTTCATTCTAATTACTCGATTTCGAATATTTTTAGGAAATTATTATTGTGGTAGTAGCATTCTTTTGCCCTTATCATGAATATTGCTTTCGTTTTGATTGAGTTATTTCATTTACAGGGTCACCGCCACTTACTGGATCAGGGACTGTGAAAATTGTAGTACAAGATGTAAATGACAATAGTCCGGACTTTGAAAGGCAAAGTTATAGAACTAACGTAAATGAAAATTTACCTTCTGGTACTGTGATTCTTAGTCCAAAAGCAACAGACAAGGATGTTGGCAACAATGCGAAGATAAGATACAGTCTTCTTGGTGACAAATCGGAAAGATTTCAGATAGATTCTGCTACAGGCGTTATTTCAACCAATGCAACATTAGATAGAGAAGATTGGGATGTTTACTATCTGATTATTATGGCGCAAGATTCGTCAACGACTGACCCAAGAACTGCTACTGCCAACCTTACAATAATAGTAGAAGATGAAAATGATAATACACCTACATTCGCCCATCCGGTCTATGAAGCACACATATCTGATCGGACCGTTAAAGGGGATTTTGTTTTTGGAGTAAAAGCCAGTGATAATGATATTGGACTTAACAAAAAGATAGTCTATGATCTAAAAGGCGAACATGAAAACTTATTTGTTATAAACAAAGAAACAGGAGTAATAAAAGCCAACGAAAATCTAATGAAGTACAAGGATAAAAATGGATCCACTTTCAATTTACTTATAATAGCAACAGACTGTGGTGAAATCCCAAAACAGAGCACAGCAGAGTTGATTCTAATTCCAAAGTCGGTAAAGAATTTCCCTAAGTTTACAGTTACAAATAAATTGACTTTCACTTTTTCGGAAGATACACCCGAAGGTGTTTTAGTCACAAGATTGTCAGCAACATCCCCAAAAAAGGGCCCTACTGGCCTACTACAATACGGCATTGCAGGAGGAAACGTAGGTGATGCTTTGAGAGTAGAACCTATGAGCGGTGAAGTATTCATTACTGGAAAAGGACTTGATTATGAGACAATGCCTCTATACGAAGTGTGGTTTGAAGTGAGGGATTCTGACAATCCTCCACTAAAATCATTTATTGAAATTGAGATCAAAGTAACGGACGCAAATGATAACCCTCCTGTGATTGAAAGCGCTCTATACAATGCGACTGTACTAGAAGAAGAGTATCCGCCGCAGTTAGTAATTAAAATCGATGCCCATGATGATGATTCAAATGAAAATGGAAGAATATCTTTTAAACTGGTCAATGACTATGATGAAACATTTAGAATCGATACAGAAATTGGAGAAATTTATACAAATATAGCTTTGGATAGAGAATCCATTCCATTTTATGAACTAATTGTAGAAGCGGTGGACCATGGAGTTCCTCAACTAACAGGAACTTCAACTGTTATTGTGACCGTTTTAGATAAAAATGATAACCCACCAAGGTTTACTCGGCTTTTCAGTGTCAATGTAACAGAAAATGCTGAAATCGGCTCATTTGTGATAAGAGTCACAAGTTCTGATCTAGACACTGGTCCAAACGCGAATGCTACGTACAATTTTGTTCAAAATCCAGGACAAAAATTTATAATAGATCCAATAAGTGGAAACGTTACAGTGGCCCGACCACTTGATAGAGAATTACAAGATGAGTACATTCTCAAAATAGCAGCAGTTGATAGAGCTTGGCGTTCTGAAACGCCATTGACTATAACAATACAAGATCAAAACGACAATGCACCAGAATTCGAATATTCATACTACAGTTTCAATTTCCCAGAACTACAACAGAAAAATAGTTTCGTTGGTCAGGTTATTGCTACTGATAGGGACAAACAAGGTCCAAACTCCATAATATCATATTCATTACAACAACCATCCGATTTGTTCTCAATCGATCCCGCAACAGGAGAAATACTTAGTAAATTCAAGATGAATTATAAAAGAACATCAATCAATTCATCACCTGAAAATACATATTCTGTTATTGTTGTGGCTACGGATAATGGGAAACCCCCTATGTCTTCTGAATGTTTAGTAACAATCAATGTGGTCGACGCTAACAATAATGCACCGAAATTCAAAGATCATGAAAAGTTTGTACCTGTACCAAAAGACGCCACTTCAGGAGAAAGAATTATAAAACTGACAGCCGAAGACAATCTAGATTTCGGAATAAATGCTGAAGTGGAATATTATGTATCAGGTGGAAATGGTACTGCTTATCTAACTATTGATAAAAAGAGTGGCTGGATAATTGTGAGTAAACAATTTTACTACTTAGGCCAATACTATGAACTTAAAATAAAAGCAGTTGATCGCGGAGTTCCTCCACAGTTCGATGAGACGACAGTAATATTTGTGGTAACTGGTGAAAACATTTATAGCCCCAAATTCACAGCTTTAAGCTACCAAGTAATTGTACCCGAAAACGAACCAGTAGGTGCACCAATTTTAACTGTAAAAGCAAGCGATGAAGATGAAGGGCCTAATGGAATCGTGCGATACTCCATTTCATCTGGAAACGCAGGGGAAGAGTTCCAAATTCATTCGATATCAGGAGCTATAAGTATTTTGCGTCCACTTGATTTCGATACAATTCAAGAATATAGACTGAATATTACTGCAAAAGATCTTGGCTTCAAGTCAAAAGAAGCCATTGCCACGCTGACGATCATTTTGACCGACATCAATGACAACGCTCCACAATTCAACCAAACAAAATATATAGCATGTTTACCAGAAAACTCGCCAGTAAATAGTTTTATATACAAAGTTACAGCAGTTGATATTGATTCACCGAAGAACGCCATAATTAAATACTTCATAAATAATGATATGGCTTCATTATTCCACATAGACGTCAATACTGGAGAAATATTCTCAAAAGAAGTTTTCGATTATGAAGAACAGAGACTATATACTTTAGAAATCAGAGCTGAAAATCCTGATTCAATCATGCGTAATACCACTGAAGTTATGGTTTACATTACGGGTGTGAATGAATATTATCCTAAATTCAAGCAGCCCGTATTTCATTTCGATGTATCTGAATCTGCCGAAGTTGGAGCACATGTCGGTGTTATTCAAGCTACTGATCAAGATAGCGGAGATGACGGGATTATATACTATTTATTTGTAGGGTCAAGTAACGATAAGGGCTTTAGTATCAATTCACAAACAGGTGTGATTCGCGTGGCTCGCTATTTAGACAGAGAAACACAAAACAGAGTAGTGTTAACAGTCCTAGCGAAAAATTCTGGTGGTATACGTGGAAATGATACCGACGAAGCACAAGTTATTATTTCCATTCAAGATGGAAATGATCCACCTGAATTCTTGCGCCATTATTACGAGGCTACTGTGTCGGAAGGTGCTAGTATTGGACAAGAAGTAATTCAAGTAAAAGCAGTAGATAAAGACGTACGGCCTCAGAATAATCAGTTTAGTTTCTCCATACTGGGTGGAAATACAAACCAGGATTTTAAGATAGACCCTCAAACCGGCGAAATTGAAGTTGTTCGCCAATTGGACCGAGAAACCTTGCCAATGTATTCTTTAATTGTTGGTGCTATTGATACAGGTGTTCCACCGCAAACTGGCACAGCCACAGTTAAAATAACTTTGTCGGACATCAACGACAATGGACCTATATTCGATGCTGCTGGATTTGAAGGTTCTGTTTACGAAAATGAGCCTCCCAACACCAGCATTGCAACGCTTTCTGCTAAAGACCCAGATTTACCACCAAATGGAGCACCATTCTCGTATTCCATTATTGGAGGAAAGCATCAAGGCTACGTAAAGGTTCACAAGCATACAGGCGTGCTTTTGACAACAAAGAAAATAGACAGAGAAGTAACACCCACTCTTGAAGTAATGATAGAAATCGAAGACAGTGGCAATCCAGTTATGAAATCCAATTACACCATATTCATAAAAGTTTTAGACAGAAACGACAATCCACCGACACCAAGATCAGCTCACGTTATTGTTTATGCTTTCAATAATAAAGTTCCACGTGGAAAAATCGCGGATGTGAAACCAAACGATCCAGATATAGTAGGAGATTACAGATGCAAGATTGTTAAAGATTCAACATCTGAAAATACAATGTCACTTCTCAATATTCGATCTGGATGCAACTTGTACACTAACGCTGTTAAACCTGGACAAGGATATTCGTTTTCGGTTTCAGGTAATGACGGCGTTCATAGAGACGTTTTATCTTCAATAAGTGTAGAATATTTTTCTTTTGACAATAATACCGTTGAGCAGTCCATCACACTGAGAATTTTGAACATGACTGCATCAGATTTTTTAACACATTACTACCGGAGCTTACTAGAACTACTAAAAGAAAGTCTAAAAAGCAATGAAAGTATCTACTTGTATAGCATCAATGAAGTCGAAGGTCATTTAGATTTGACAATAGCTACAAAAAGTAATCATTCTATTTGGAAAAGAGAACTGACTGAAAAATATCTGAAAGCTAAAGAGTTCCAAATGACAAAGTTATTAAAAACTCAAATAGTAGTAGCCTACTTCCCATGTGCATTTCGACAATGCAAAAATGATGGCCTTTGTACAGATTCGATACGAGTATTGGATGATACAAAAATAATAGAAAGCCCTTCCCTCATCTTGTCTTCGCCATTGGTCAGGCACGATTATACTTGCCACTGCACGGATGGTTTTATCGGAGGTAATTGTGAAAAGCGCCAAGATCCCTGCTCACCGAATCCTTGTCGCTTTGGTGGTTTATGTCGTAAACAGGGTCACGATTTCACATGCACATGTCCAGTTCGCAGAGATGGTAAAACTTGTGAGATGGAGAGAGATGACGTATGCAGTAGTAATCCGTGCAAAAACGGTGGTTCCTGTAAAGAAAGCGCTGATAGAAACTCATTCTTCTGCTTGTGCCGCCCTGGTTATCGTGGTAATCATTGTGAAGCTTTAGTTGACTCATGCCGACCTAATCCGTGCATGCATGGAGGGATATGCATAAGTCTAAAACCAGGTTACAAATGCAGCTGCACAAATGGTCGCTACGGAACACACTGTGAAAGCACTACTTTTGGATTTGGCGAACTGTCTTACATGCAATTCCCATCTCTCGATGCATCCACCAATGATATAACAATAATATTCGCCACGACAAAGCCGGACGCTTTGTTATTGTATAACTATGGCGGCCAGACAGGCGGAAGATCGGATTTTATAGCAATTGAGTTATTGGGAGGAAAGCCAGTGTTTTCGTTTGGCGGTGCTAGAACATCCATTACTTCAGTTGCCATAATGAATTCTAAGAAAAACCTAGCTGATGGAAACTGGTACAAACTAACAGCTACAAGAAATGGACGAGTGATTTCGTTGAGTGTGGCGACATGTATTGATCATGGAGACGTCTGCACGGAATGTGATCCTGGCGATGATTCATGTTACGACGACGATACTGGACAAGCAGGGTATGTATTCATTATAATTATACAACATGATTTACTTTTAATGTAGGTTGCAAGCATTATTGGCAAATGTGAGGTCTAGGGTTTGATTCTCAGGGCCGCTATTTGTTTTGCGAGTAATATTTTTTTCATCAGATTCGAAACACTGTGTACCCCGTGAGTGTGTCTAAAGCTAAGCCGGGATCTACAGGCTAGCTGGCTAGACAGAAAAGAGTAGTTGAAGGTGAAGTTCATTGTTATGGTAATTAGAGAGACCATATCCAGCAATGTGCTGCTACAGCTTCTTGAAAATCAGACCTGTGTGTATGCTTATACACTGGTCTGTTTTAGAATCCTTAAATATTTCTGTCGCATAATAAAACTTAACTGCATTACGTAAGCGCATGCCGCACTGCTGCATTGTCGAAGCGGCAGTATGGATTTAGGCCTGGAATGTCAACAGACGACGCCGTACATCATCTGACTGACCACTTAGCAAAAGAACTTGATAACGGTAACCACACAGAAGGAATCTTCTTGGACCTCGCCAAAGCTTTTGACACCGTTTCTATTTCTATTCTGTTGCACAAGCTTGAAGCCATAGGTATCAGAGGCACCCAGCTGGAACTATTTAAAAGCTATCTAGAAGACCGTACCCAATGTGTAAAGATTGGTAATGTTCTCAGCGATGATAAAAAACCACGTCTTTTAGAATACCCCAAGGAAGTATTTTGGGGCCTACATTATTTTTGATTTACATAAACGATCTTTGTAATTTAAACCTATATCACCGCCAAATTGTTTCCTATGCTGACAACACTGGCCTTCTATTTTCCGCTGACTCAGAAAAAAATGTCTACAAGCTTGCGCAACACAGATTCAATATTGTAAATAAATGGCTTCAGCATAACTCACTAACATTAAATGCAAACAAGGCAAATTACATAAAGTTTTCGATGCGTAAGCAAACATCAACTGGCACCTACCTCAACATTATATGCCCATTATTGCAATATTCCTGTAGGAATATTGCAATAATGGGCATGTCTGTAGACAAACATTATGTGACTCAAAATTAAAATGGCAAATACAACAAAATACCTTGGTATAATAATGGATGAAACACTTTCGTTCAAACAACATATAGGAGCTTTAAATAGTAGAATTCGCAAGTTGATATTTGTTTTTTAAAAGTTACGCAATATTGCTGATCCAAAAATAGTTAGACAAGTTTACTTTGCCCTGTGTCAATCGATATTGACTTACTGTATTACCACATGGGATGGTGTGAGTAAAAAAACTGTTACCATCGAGAGAGCTCAGAAGGCGATTCTCAAAGTGTCTACTTGCCGCCCTTTTCTCTTTCCTACTAACCTACTATACAAATCTTGTGAGGTATAAACAGTTCGACAGCTATTTATAATGGGCATTATATTAAAACAACACAGCTCTACCTTACAGTACAGAATATACTAATAAAAGACGTAAAGATATAGTCTGTCCTCAAAATATAACTAAAAATGCTTTTACATCTAATATGTAATTATTTGTCTATTGTCAACTTTTGATTATTTATTAACTTTAATACTATTTTAGCTCTTCTTGCCTGAAACACAGGATTACCTAGTTCAGGCACGTAAGTCTTAGGAATATAATTTACATTTAAACAAAACTGTACATATTTTTAAGCCTTGTAATTTTTGAATAAATATATTATTATTATTATATAAATCATAGATGGCCAGTGTAATGATTGAATAGACATCTTATCGAACTTTTTATCTTCTTTTCAGAACCTTGAATTTCAACAACGAACCCCTCCTCATCGGTGGTCTTCACAAAGCAGACCCAGTCCTAGAACGCCCCGGACAAATCCATTCTGATGACTTCGTTGGATGTATGCACAGTATTACCATCAATGGACGAATGCTTAACCTTACTAACCCTATAAAGGCACGAAGCGTTGAACCAAAGTGTGAACGCTCAGAAGTAGGCGCCTGTTTCAAGAAAGATGTTTGCGGCACAGGAAAATGTTTGGACAGATGGAAAGCTAATTTGTGCAAGTGCAAAGGTGACTTAATTTCTCCTGACTGTGGTATTTCACTGCAATCGATTTCGGTTGCCGAAAATGGATTCATTACTTACACAATATCTGAAAAGCATAGAAGAATGCAATTGTTGGAAACATTTTACGGAGGCAATACTGGTTGGTTGAAGAAGAACAGCAAATCTTCCGGAAAAATTATTCCTAAAGTAAACAGTCAAGCCAAAAGTTTATCGTTCTTCTTTAAGACTCACAGAAAAGACGGTGTCTTATTTTATTCAGCAACTGACAAATATTACACTGTGATTGAACTATTGGAAGGAAAAGTTTGCTACACCTCAAAACAGAACACTGTTGTTAATATGAGCCAATCAGAGCAAAGTGATGTATCCGATGGTATCTGGCACAATATTTCTTTAGTGTCAGTCGGTAGAAGTATACGACTGCTTGTAGATAACAAAAATGTTGGCGAAGAACTAGATTCTGCTGGTGTACATGACTTTTTGGATCCCTATTTAACTGTCATATCAATTGGAGGTGTTAAAACTGAATGGATAACAACATCGAGCCAAAATAAGTTTGAAGGATGCTTAGCAAATTTTTCGATAAACAACGAACTTCAACCTTTTAGTGGAAACGGCAGCATATTCAAAGAAACAATTCATAGAGGCAAAGTATTAAATGGCTGTCATAGTGCCTTTGGTGTGGGTGCAGCGCAAAATCATCCATTGCGCATTGGCATTACACTAGTAATAGTATTCTTTGTGATTCTGTTAGTCGCAATTTCAGTCTCAATAATCTTTTATCGACTCCGTAAGCAGAAAAAAGAAAAATGCAACGGATCTGCTAGTAAAGGCAATATTGTACACTCCAAGCAAAACGGAGGCCCTGCTATATTAAACGCACCAAATCTAATAGCAGGCACAAATGACAGCATAATGAGTAGAAATCTTCACAATAATGATACAAGCCTCAATAGTTACATGTCAGAAAATGCCGATATAACACGTAATGTCGGCCACATTGTTGGTCCCGAACTGTTATCAAAGAAGTACAAAGATAGAGAAATAATGAACATTGATCCACCGAGGCCACAACGGCCAGATATAATAGAGCGTGAAGTTGTTGGAAAAAGTCCAGCCCTTCGTGAAGATCACCACCCACCACCGCCACCATCTACAAATACATCGCACCACACTCATGACCACCCTAGTGGTATGGATTTAAATTCAGAAGTGCCAGAACACTACGATCTTGAAAATGCCAGCTCAATCGCACCTTCTGACATTGACATTGTTTATCATTATAAAGGATTCCGAGAAGCAGCAGGTGTTCGCAAATATAAAGCTACTCCACCACCCATCGCAGGCTACCACCATAAACATCAAACGCCTCAGCATCGTCACTCACCTCATCATCCGAGCGGGTACCCCTCTCGAGTACCGCAAGCAGCGCAACCTCCACCACAACCAAGACAACATCAAACAACCCCATTAGCGCGATTATCTCCAAGCAGTGAACTCAGTCAGCAACCTAGAATATTAACTCTTCATGATATATCTGGAAAACCGTTGCAGAGTGCTTTGTTAGCCACTACGTCCAGTTCGGGGGGCGTTGGTAAAGATGCTTTGCATAGTAACAGTGAACGAAGCCTAAACAGCCCCGTTATGTCACAATTGAGTGGGCAAAGTTCTTCAGCAGGGAGGAAAACACCCAGTGCTCCGCCACAAGTTCCACAAGTGGTGTCTGTTGGCTCAGGCGCAGTGGGACTGACTGCAGAAGAAATAGAAAGAATGAATGCAAGACAACGGACATCCAGTTTAGTTTCTACATTAGATGCAGTGTCAAGTTCCAGCGAAGCACCTCGAGGAGGAGGAGTGGGGCACCACATGTCGCATAGACATCACTCACCTCCAGACGATAACAGAAGTTCTACCGGGTCAGACGATGAAAGTGGAAATGATAGCTTTACTTGTTCCGAAATTGAATATGACAACAATAGTATAAATGCAGATAAGTTAGAGGATGTAAGAAGACAGAATGTTAGCAGTGGAAGTAATCCTAAAAAACCTATTTTGCCACCACCTTACGAAAGCTTTGATTCCTCGTTTCGTGGCTCGCTGAGCACTCTAGTCGCATCTGATGATGATTTAGCCCCTCATGTAAGTTCAGCCCTATACCGGCAAGCGAATGGTTCACCAGCATCAGCTGCTCTAGGCTGGGGACCGGCTGCTCTCGACCTGTTCAACTGGGGACCGAATTTTGAAAGCATGATCGATGTATTCAAGGATATAGCTGAATTACCTGATTCTGTAAATGGGAGAATGTCTTCCTCGCTAAGACTGCAGAATGGCACCCCGAAACCATCAGAAGAATACGTTTAATGTGTAAGTATAGATTTAGACTGTAAATAGAGCTAAATATGTATTTGTTTTAAGATTGTGTAAAATAATTGTTGTGATCTTGTATCAAGGTCTCTATATTTTCTTGCCATATATTGTTTATATGATTTCATAATTAGATGAGTATGTCTAGGAAATACCTTGTGCAAAATTTATTTGCTGCGACGTAATAATAATATTGTAACGTCCTTGCAACTTTCGGCGTCAATAGAAATACTATCAATTTCTGTGTCATGTATTTGTATTGAAGGTTTGTCACAAGAGACCTTAGTATGAGTTTAATTTTACCATCTCGATCAAACGCATCGAGTGCGTTTGCACTCCGATTGTCCCTGGGACCAATCGGAGCGCCGAAGCGTTTAATCGAGCTGGTTAAATAAAACTCACATTAGGGCCACTGATGTATCCAAGGCACATGTTCTTATGATAGACGGTGTAGTTTATCGTCGTTTGAAGCTGGTAATAAAACAAATGGTTAAATCTTAAACCAACAAATGTGTAGGAAAAACACTCTTGTTTACACATTTTGTCCAATTCCTCATTGGTATATATAGCTTCAACATGTAAAACCTCATTGTACATAAAGTTTGTAAATAGAATTATATCCGAATACAAATTGTGTGTAAATATGTAACAGTGAATTATTTTAGGTTCAAATTGTAACACAAAATTGTTGGAGCTCTGACTGAATGGGTATAATAATGTATAACCGTCTCTTATATATAACATAAATACGCTTATTCAATGGAATCAAATAAATCCATGTGATAATGTTTGTATCCAAACATATTCATCTTTAAATATCTGTTGTCAGTTTCCCATTTAGACGGAAATGTAAACAGTCAGAGCTTTCTTTCCCGTTATTATCGCCATATTATTTAGTAAAGTGCCAAATGACTTTAAATAATTTTAAATAACTGACTGATTTCATAAATAAAACATAATTTAAATTACAAATATTTTATTTATTCAACCCCAAACAGCAGCCTACACTCAAACAGCAACTGAACACTATACGATTTACACGATGCGTCGTACAGTGCGCATGGCAGGATTGGAGGGTGGAACTTCTGCAGGAAACGTGAAGCCTAAAGGCGGCAGGCCACGGGAACAATTTACGACTCCTGCTTTCCCTATAAATAATCACGTCAAAGCGTTATATAGTATTCCGTCGTTAAAACAGCAATCACCATCACACATTCGGAAAATAATTGATACCGTTCTACGTAATTTACGCGCTTTAACGTCACTCGATGAACCCACAGTCAATTGGGACACATTAGTTATATACTTAGTCGTTAATAAGCTTGTTCCTTCCACGGAACGAGAGTGGGAAAACCACATAGGTGCCACGTCTTTAGGGTCTCGTGATATGGTGAAATTAAACGACTTATTATCATTCCTCAGAAACCGCGCTGATACATTAGAAATGATCAGTGCAAACCACGTTAAGTCAAAGGAATTGCTTCAAAGTGATAAGCATTAACATACAAGTAACAAACGAAGTTCAAACCGCGTGCATAGTTATTCATCTATCAAAACTACTCGTAACAACTATCGTCTTAATTCTAAAAAGGATTTACACAGTTGTGTTTTGTGCGATCAAGGTCATGCGTTAAACACGTGCATAACATTCCTTAACATGTCTATTAAGGATGGAATGAAAGTTGTTACTGATAAGAAGTTGTGTTGGAATTGTCTGCGACCGGGTAACTGCGTTGCATTCTTTACCTAATAATACGAATAACACTGTTATATGCGATAAAACAACTAGTTATTTTAAATTGATAAATACTGTTTTACTTTCTACAGCATTAGTGGAAGTAGCGGATAATAATAATATTTATCATACAGCTCGTGTGCTTTTAGATAGCGGGAGCCAAAACTGTTTTGTTACGGAGAAATTGTCTAAACGAATAAATGCATCTTATATACAGTCCACAGTTCAAATCTCGGGTGTGGGACAATCGGTCACACAGTCGGGACATTTATGCGATATAACGATTCGATCAAAAGTAAACAATTATTATTCCAAGCTTCGATGTATTGTCTTGTCATGCATAACGTCCGGTTTGCCTACGATAAACATAGAAGCTGGTCATATACGTATTCCTGATTTCCTACAATTAGCAGATCCTACGTTTAACGTTAGTTCAGATATTGATTTGCTGATAGGTGCAGATAGATTTTGGGATCTTTTAGAAACCGATAAAATACGCTTACCTAGTGGACCATTCTTACAAAATTCAAAACTAGGATGGTTATTGTCCGGTCCTGTGTTTGTTAGGAACCCAAAACCTACTCACGTTCATTGTCACTTCAATCAGGACATTGATAAGCAACTCCGGTTATTCTGGGAAATTGAGAATATCCCTTCCTCACCATGTGTAATTCTTACAGATGATGAACGTATGTGTGAGGAATTATTTCATAATACGACTAAACGCGAAGAAAATGGTAGATTTTCGGTTCGCATACCGCTAAGAGAGGCACCAGATGCACTAGGTGATTCTTATACGTTAGCGAAAAAACGATTTCTATCATTGGAACGTAAACTTGAACGTTTACCAGAATTTAGACGTATGTACACTAACTTTATGCGAGAGTATAATTACTTAGGTCACATGTCGAAGTTAGTTACTTGTAGTCAACCTAACTATTATCTTCCACACCACGGAGTCATTAGGGAGTCTAGTACGACTACAAAATTACGCGTAGTGTTCGACGCTAGTGTTGTCACTAGTTCGAATAAATCATTAAACGATATTCAGGTAAACATGTTTGTTTACATTTTAAATCTGGTAAATTACAAACATCTGAATTATCGCATTTAATCTGTTCGAAAGAATGTAAATTGTTATGTAAAAAAGACGGACCGTACCGATACTCATAATCATTTTGAAAGCTGAGCTTCCAAGGCCGGGGGCATGTCCACGCCATCTATACATCCAGACGCAACCACATACAAACGGACGCCGCACACTCGCCATCTATCGTGGAAGAAAAGAAGATCGCCATCGAATTCCAATCCGGTCGTTCCTTCGGTCGCTTACATTCGGTCACTCACATTCGGTCTCATTCACTCGCGCCTCCCTCAAATTTTGAACTGTATAACTCCTTTTCCGAACCGCCACCCCGCCATGGAAACCTGGTGTTAACTGAATATTATATTTAATTTTACAATATACAACTGTTAAACTACACAAGTCGCTTCATTTTGGATGAACAAACCTGATCGTGCACAATACTTCAACACAAAATGGTAGATATGTATGCAATTTACCACTCATTACTATAATTAGGTGCGAAATGAAGAATTGAACTCTACTCGATTGACTTACTGACAGAAAGACATTTCATAAAGAACCTTGGTAGCACATATCGGATTGTTCTGTTCCAAACAGAACTACGATTGTTATTCTTACGCTAGCGAGTGCTCTGTAAGCCAATGGCATTCTAGATCTGAAATTCCATAAGAATCCGCATATGAAAACAACAAACTTATACATATACCTCCTACCTTGAAGGGATATGTATTACTTTGCATTTGTGATTATACTACCTACAATTATAGGTCATAGGTAAAATCTGTCACAATCTCAAATTAGAGATATCATATATAAAAACCCAGACAGCCAGCCATAGCTCAGGTCGGGATTTAAACTCACGTTATACAGGTTGAAATTGAAAACATGCGACAAACCGAAATGGGAGATTGTACTCATCATTATGAACAACTTTTAGTTGGTCCCTTACTAAAAGTTGTTCATAATGATGAGTACAATCTCCCATTACGGTTTGTCGCATGTTTTCAATTTCAACCTGTATACAACGCATCATATGATTGTGTGATTAGAGATGGATACTAAATGAAAGCAAATTGAAATATGACGCATAAGTACTGCTCATAAGTAGGTACTGTTAAATTAATTATTCATGCACATAAAACATATTTCATTTACCTATTAACACAAAGAACATTGGTGGTATCGTCCTGGTGCCTTCAAACAAAAAGACAAAGATAAACAACAAGGTTGTTTATTGTTAATCCTGCAAGAGCAAACAATAATATGTAAACAAATACAAGAACGCCCTTAATTCACTATCAACGCACTTTTCAACAGTAATTAGGTACCTATAAAGAAAACACAGGAAAATACAACAAACGCAGATAAGATGATAATGCATGCTTGTTCCCTTACGACAATTTCAATGTCATTTACATAATAATTTGGAACAATGGT
Source organism: Antitype chi (assembly GCA_947359405.1). NCBI lineage: Eukaryota > Metazoa > Arthropoda > Insecta > Lepidoptera > Noctuidae > Antitype > Antitype chi. Next base: position 12,644,860 of record OX375816.1, read on the forward strand.
ACGGAGGAGTCGATCGAATTGTTTTTTTTTTCCAGAATCTGAAAGTAACTAATAATAGGGCAAATAACAGACTTGACCATTTGAACTAACTTTTTATTGGTTGTATAAAATCAAGCATCATTGATGCTGCTTGAATCAATACAGAGGGAGGTCAATCAGTGGATGTCTTTTGGCTGAAAATAATGATGATGATTATGATTTTACTGAAATTCTAGGGCAATCGTCAAAAGAAACCACTAATACTCGGAATCCCTTAGAATCGTTACCACTACTAGGAGGATTAGAAATCAAATGAACCAAAATCAAAAGTAATTTATTCTAACTAGGCTGACAGTCAGCACTTTTTGAACGTCAAAAGTATATAAGAAGGACTGACTTATGTACCAAAAACGCAAAAAAACGCCCGCCCGTTACCATTGCCTCGTGCTTTTCAAAATTAATCAACCTTTCAGATTTAACTGTGATATGCAGTGCGGTACGCAATAGCTTTGCAGCCATGGGCGTGAGTGACGAGTCTTTCAGTAAGATCACTGATTGTTAGAACATAGTACATTTGTATTGACTTAAGTAAGGCTTACTTTCTTTGGTATCTATATCGTGACGACCCGTGATGACATTTGTAAAAAGAGAGATGTCAATGTAGGAAATATAATACGGTTAACAATGGACCAAAAAAATATTGTCAATAACATGATATATTATAAACATAAAAATCGTAATAGTTGTTACTAATGAACGTTTTACTAACCAGTGTTTCTCATGTTAAACGAATACCTAATATTTATTCTATTGTGAGAAATAAATATCTAAAATCAAAACCATATGTATAAATTTTATGAGAAGTTTAATCAAGTCGGATGATTTGAATATAACGCCCATCATGATGTCAGATTTATCTTAATTTTGATTTCATTAAAATTCTTTTGTGACAATATAAATGTATGAACAAGTGCCTACATCGAAATGTTTCAAGTTTTTTATTTCTTTGTTTTTTGGTGGATCTGATACCTAATACCTGTCTTTGTAATAATTATCAAAAATTATACGTTAGTTGCAGCAGGGTAAATTTAATCGGCCGTACTTAGTTTAGTGATAAGCCTAAGCAATGTTCCTAACAGCACAGTCTAGTTTCGACTTTGCATCGAGTTAGCGAAAAGTCTGATAGGAACATCTACAGTTTCCATTGTTTTAATCAGCTGTTTGGTCGGTAACGCGTGAAGTTTGGCGGCTCAGAAGACACAGTGCACAACGTCTATATAAATGTGTTAGTGAGCCCTAAGAATACCTAGTCGAATACTATTTATGACATTGTCATTATGGTGTCCGTAGTTTTGTTTATTAACTTCATTTATTTATGTAAGTATTGTAATAAAAATCTATTCTTCGAAAACTTTTTTTAAATAGATTATTGGATTATGTCGATCTTTATTTGAATAATCTCTGTGCTTTGGATATACCAATTCGAATCGAATTGAAATTACATTTGATGTAATGATGATTAATAATTTGGTGATTAAAAAGAGTGTCCATGGAGTTTCTTGCCCGTTCTTCTCCATAGAGATCTACGTTTTGGAATGGGCAACTAGCTTCAACTTTCCAACTGCTCGACTTTTTGACAATTCAAAAGTGCCTGTAAATGGTTTAATTGAAATAAATGTTTTGAGTTTGAGTTTGAGTTTTTGTATGAAATTACTTTTATTCGCGAAATAAAATTAATTTATATATGCATTCTTAAAATGTGTATTTAGTATAGGTGTACCTCTGCCTAACCCTCAGGGAATACCTACAGGTGTGATGTTATGTTATTCTTGAAATATTAATAATGTTCCTATTTATTTAAAACGGTCATAAGAAAGCTATTCCTGGTACGAATAAGGCGGAATATATTTTCGAGTAAAAAATAAGGTTCTGTTTTTTATGGGGAGATGTTTTTCAAATAGCAGAATTATAGGGGAATTCAGGAAATGAGTTGGAGGAATTTTTTAGAGGAATCGCTTAATGTGGCGTTTTTAGGCACCCTGCTATCAATATGAAACATATTCCAACAATAATAAATCTATGTGAGCAGAAGAACTTATTTTATATTTAGTTCTACACTGACGCCATTTCTTAATTACACATTTCTTCACTTACATATTATCTATAAACTAGGTATGTACCAACCTTGAAGTGTCGATAGGTTCGCGTTTATTTAAAAATATATGTAAATTAATGAACAATAAAAGGCCTTAATTACGAGGGTTATTTTGGTTTTTAGTATCAGAAGGCTTACTATCAAGTATTGATAACTAAAAGGTTAATAGTTATTGCCTAACAGACATCCAGGGCATATTTAAATAGACAGATAAGACATTTCTTTATTCGACACTAGGTTTTTCCAGAAGCTTCGCCCGCGTGTAGGTCGGTATATTATACATATAAACCTTCTTCTTGAATCCCTCTGTATATTGATGAAAACCGCATAAAATCCGTTCCGTAATTTAAAAGATCTAAGCGTACAACAAACACGAAAATCAACTTTGGGTCAGAGTGTCGTCTTGGGGGCACTATGAAAAAAATACTTAGAAAAATTTCGCGACCAATTTCGAGGTAGCGCTCGCCGGCCGCTGCCGCGGCACCGCTCGCTTCGCTAGCTCGGCTTTCGCGTAGTTGGTCACAGGTCTAACCTAACCTAACCTATGGATATCTTTGTAGGTACACACCGCTATAAATAAAATTAAAGAAGACGCTTTAATTAATAAAATCAAAAAACCAATTCATATAATTAGTGACTGCGAAGCAAGCACTCCCTCAAGTAAGGTACCACGACACTCTGACCAAAACACCAAAGTCCTCGCTCCATAGTGCCCCTAAGGCAACACTCCAACCCAACTTTGTCGTGTAAATATAAGGATTTAAGGTCTTATATTATATTACTAATTGCGTAACGCACGATTAATCATAATCTGAATAATTTTGAAACAGATTGCTCACCCATTGATTCATATGTTCGAAAAATGTGTCTGCTCAGCGACGTAAATAACGCAATGAATATTGTTGAACTGTCAAAATTAAACAGATAATGATTGCTCGTGTGTTACGCAATTACGGTGCTGAACTTCTGTTAAAAGATTCCAAATGCAAAAACGCAATGAGTCTATAGGTTCTTCCCCTGTTGTCTCAACTTGGTCGGTCCCTTTTGGACTCGAGATAACTGGCTGCTCGCTTATATAGGGTCAAATTAAATTATCTAGCAATACTCCCTCAGACGTAACGGGTATCGATATCTAAACATGATAGAACAAAAGAATTATTAATATAATGATATTTTATTTTGGGGTCATCATCCGCTAGTAGTTCAGTCACTTGAAATATCAGCTTAAAACAATCAATTATTTTGTGTTGTATTCGCAGACGTTATGGGTATGTATCTAAGCAAGAATGAAAAAAAAAATGGATTTTCTCAGTCCATACATCAAGTAATAACAGAGGTTGTTTACCCAAAAAAATCATAAAATCATTTTTATTTTGTCGTGTTTTGGTATCGATACCCATCAGTTTCGGTTGTTAATTTAATTTGACCCTGTATGTACTATATAATTAGTGATTTTGAAGGTTTCAGTTCAACTAAAGCAGATTTTGATTGCATTGCCCCGCCGATGGAGTGTCCCAATGAAAACGTAACATTCTGGCTATATACTAGGTAAGTCGGTTATAATACCTTTTTATATTATTCGTTTTATTTCGGGTCTTTTGGATTGTCTTCTCGTTTACGTAGATGACGAATGAGTAGACTGTCTTTGGTAACTTATCTGAATACTGTGTTCGATGATGAAACAATTTTCAACATTGCTTGAGACCTCTTTATCAATCAATCAACCAACTTGGCCTATCTCAGTCCACTTCTGAATATATTCCTCTCTCAGGCTGCGCCACAATACCCTGTACTCTGGCTTCTGTGTCCAGTCTGTTCCAGTTACCTATTTAAGGTCATCAGTCCATCTAGCTGTGAACCATCCCACACTACGCTTTCAGAACCACTGAATTTTTCTAAAATAAAAATTCTGAACCAGTCGACATATACATCATCATCTGCCTAGCCTATTCCCAACTATGTTGGAGTTGGCTTCCAGTCTAACCAGATGGAGCTGAATACCAGTATTTTGTGTAGAGCGACTGCCTATCTGACATCCACAATCCAGTTACTGGGTAATACGATACCGCTTGGTAAGTCAACGAATGCCTACATAATAGTAACAACTGCCACACATATTTAGGGGCATTTAAAACCTAGGGATAATCATTTATAATCAGCACTTGAAAATAAGGTAAAGCGAGGTCATTTTATTGTTTTTTGATAACGCCTATTACTCGGTCTAATGCCTCTAGGTCACAGATCTTTATAATATCGTTTTAATTTCATTTCTATCATTGTATTATTGAGTTAGACATCATGACGTTACGCTCTTACAATGATTTCTAATTGTATTTGCAGTATTTGTTTTCTGCGGTAATCAGTTTGAAATTATGTTGTGATTTTACTAATTTACACACATAAAATATTAAATTAACCACTTAATATTAATTACCTTTACCCTTACCTTTGTACGTTTTTTTCTGTTCGTTTCTTCTTGTATGTTTATGTGTGTGCATAAATGGTTAAATAAAAAAATAATAAGAACTTTTTTACAAAAAATTAAACCTACGAAAAAAGAAACTGCAAAGCAAAAAATAAACCTCTTAGTCTAACTAAGCTCCCCTTTAGTTTGCTTGGTTAATTTTTGAAAATGTTATTTTTCTATCCTTAGGGGTGGATTTTGATTTTCAATTTTAAATGGGCCTATTTCAAAGTTATCTATAAACGACTGAACGGATTTGGAAGAAATTAGACACAGGTGTACCCTTGTAAACCATGCCCTGAATTCGATTTTCATATGGGATCGAGATTTCGAAACCACGGGGCGCAGCTAGTTCTATTGTATGGGACGTAAACATAACCGGCAAAGTATGTGAGGTAGGATCACCTCAACCTGACTTCGGGAAATACAAGCTTGATGTTCACACTGTGGCATTCGTTCTCCAACCAATTAAGTACCTATAATGACATAAGTATCAAACAATTACATGGTATTTTAATTTAGAGAAAATGAAGAAAAACCACATCAAGTGCTGGCTATGGATCAGCAGTCCATTGAGTCTGCACCCTGGGTGCAAGGTGCCCCTGTTAAGATACTAATCCATGGATATACAGGCCACAAAGATTTCTCGCCGAACACTGAAATAAGACCAGGTAAACGTTTAAACAATAACAAATTAAGTTAAGGTTAGATTCGTTTAGTTGATATTATCATCAAAGAAAGAAGTCATTTTGTTTTTAACTATTTAAGGATATATTTGAGAGCAGTGGTGGCCCAGTGGTATAAGCCGCGACTTACGAGATTGTAGATCGTAAGTTCGAATCCAGACATGCGCTTTACTTTGGTAAATTATATCATCACCACTGCTCTCCTAAAACCTAAAACCAAAAATTTGAAGACATTTGATCTTCCAACCCGCATTGGGCCTGCGTTGTGGATTACGGCCCGCTACCTCTCACTGAGAGGAGACCTGTGTCCCAGCAGTGGGAACATCATAAGCTGATTATGTATAAAAGGTTATTTTTAACTAATTTCACTTGAAGGTAAACTAATTTAATAACGAATTTATCATCGTTCATTTTCCTTTCAAAGTCGTAAAAGTAGCTCTAACTTAGATAACATATATTTTAATTATTCTTGAAGTAGAAACTTTTCTGTTAGTATGTATGAAAAACCATTAGTGGTACAAAGTAGATAAAAGTAAGGTATCTATGTAACAATTTGATACATATTAATGCATTCCACATTCTTCATTCGAAAAACTCGTTACGAATTGGTAAAAGAAATGGTGAATAATAAAATTAAACTAGCTTCGAAAAATGCTTCATCTCAACATAGAAAACTGAATAAAAAAGGTTTCATTACGCACACTACCGACTTGAATAAATGCTACTGGCCGAAGAATACAAATAAATAGAAGACTGGGATTTATCACGAAGAAAAAAAAAGATGGAATTTTATGGCGTTCAATAAATATTTTGGCAATAAAAGGCCAGTTTTTGTATTAAAGGGCACCAAAAAGGTTTACTGAATGATTTTTTTAATTAATAATACCTACATAATAGAAAATAGCAGAAAGCCTAAATTATTTTATTATAAGCCAAAAGTAAAAGCGTTACAAATTAATATTAAACGCGTCAAACAAAATGTAATGCATGTACATACAAACTGGATTGGGCGCCCACAGACGGTTTTGATTAGAATTAGGGTGTTTTATCAGTATCGAAATTATAACATATTTAATACTTACTTTCAGCTTACATGAAATGCTGCAACTACAACGTAATATCAGTGGACTACAACCCGATCGCCCGGGAGCCGTGCTACATAGAAGCTGCCCGGAATACGGAGCTTGTGGGCATGTGCACTGCCCAGCTGATTGACCAGCTAGTCCAGAAATATGGCTTCAACCTCACACAGTTCCATATTATAGGATTCAGTCTTGGAGGACAGACGGCCGGGTTTATCGGCGATTATGTCACCTCTGGGTCGTTGGATTGGATTACTGGTAAATATTAACGATACTATTTGAAGGTAAAAGATTTTCAAACTTAAGATAAGAGACAGGAAGTCGCTTCTTGTATTGCTTTGTTAGCAATGATATCATTCAGCAACATTAGACATCTTTGCCCCTGGTAAATAATTTTACGATAAAATGTTCACACGTGCGACTGTTTGCCATTAACATCATAAAGGCACCGCATGCTAAATGTTTAGGTAATAATGCTCACACCCCCCCAGTGGGTTCCCGCATTGTCGTTGCGGGGGGGCTCAGTAGCCGTGGTCCGCTCCCACGGTGAAGCGAAGAGGAACCCCAAGGTGGGGCCGCTCGTCAGGGCTTTTGTCTCCAAGCCGACGACGTAGCGGCCAGAATGTAGGTTGCGGTGAGGTGCACCGCAACTGAGGCGGGCCGCGGTGTCGAATGGGAGGCATCGCGGCTGAAGATTACAGGCTGCGGAAGAGGAGGAGTGCCGGTACTTCTGAGTAGCGCTCTTCCCTTCCGTGGCCTGGACGGGGCCGCCACCGTTTGATGGCGGACGCGGTGGGGCCGCAGGGGAAGAGGAGTGTCGGTATAGCGTTGGCCGCTCTCCCTATCCCCTGCGGCCGAAAAGTGGTAGGCGGCGGGGCCACTGTGCTGACCCGTCGCAGGGGGACCAAGGGCACCAGACACGGGTACGTCTGGGGCCCTTTTGTTACTTGGTTCCTGGGGTGGTCACGGCGTGCCACGTGTCCTGGTGCGCCGAACTGGTGGGGTCCGCAAGGGCCGATGCCTGCCAGGGTTGCGGGTTGTTCGAAAGAGATACCGCGGCCCCTGGCACACAGGCAACTGAGGGAACACGGGTGGGTTTTAGTCAGTAAAAGTCTGACACGCCCTCCTGCTCCACCCAGAGCAGGAGAAGTTATTTGATGATTTCCCACCCTCAAAAAAAAAAAAAAAATAATGCTCACAACAACACACAAATAAAATCATAAATGATGTTTATTTTTATAATTTAAAAACAAAAAAATACTTTTACTCCTCAAAATTAAATTATGTTTTTAAAACTAGTTCGGTGTTTCCTAACTGACCACTCACAGAAAAAGACAGAAACAAACTCAGAAGTCATTAGAGGAATCAGAGTGCCTAAATAACAATATTCCACAGGACTGGACCCCGCCATGCCTCTGTTCGTGACCACCGACTCTAAGAAGAAACTCGACAAAGGAGATGCGAAATTCGTTGATGTTCTTCATACTAACGCGCTGGAGAAGGGGAAGTTGGAAGCCAGTGGTCATATCGACTTCTTCGCTAATGGCGGCATCACACAACCTGGCTGCAAGGCTACTAAAGAACAAAGTAAGGGGGTTATAATATGGCTACAGTTGCTTTTTGTATAAAAATTAGGATTGGTTCATAATTTTGACCCACTATGTGATATTTTCAACAAAAAATAATTCAATCATCATTTTGTGGCTAATTTGCTTATTAATAGCTAGGTATACATATTTAGATCATATAAATAGATACATAGTAAGACGTAACGTAGATATTCGACATTGTTACCATCACGAGCGGAGGAACCAACAGGATCGCCGGGATTGGCAGAAGAAAAGGGAGGCCTCATCATCATCATTTCAGCTGAAAGACATCCACTGCTGGACATAGGCCTCCCCCACTTCGACCAGTCTTGTGCTTCCCACATCCAGCAGATTTTGAAGGGATTTTGCCATAATCGCCACGCTTGGCAGGCGGGTTGTTGATCGCAGTATGGTGGTAAAATGCAAAGAGAACGCTGCTACCCATTCTCTGGTAAGTCCGTTAGTCGCCTTCTACGACACCCACGGGAAGAAATGGAATGGTGCTATTCGTTTTACGTCCGGCACCACACGGAATCCTAGAAAAGAGAGGCCTATGCCCAGCATTATATGGGTAAAGTCTGGCTGTAAATGATGATGCTAAATATTTATTTACCAGATAACCACCTAAATAAAATATGCACCTACTACTACCACTACAACTATACTATTTTATTATATTTTTCTTTACTCTTCGTCGTTCAATACTCAATTTAATAAAAATAATCTTCTCCAGCAAAATCTGGCTGTAACCACGCTAGAGCGCCAAAGTACTACGCAGAATCAATAACCACAGATGTTGGTTTCTACGCAACCAAATGCTACTCTTGGATCATCTACATGATCGGCTGGTGCGAGATGTTCAACTCGACTGATGAAGTGCTCTTCGGGCAATATGTTCCGAAGAAGTAAGTATTTTGCAAGGGTAGCGGACTGAGTCTAAGTTACAAAACTACGGTAGATATGTAAGCCCGGACATTGGCATTTGAGAAATTCCGATTAGTTGCAATGCTTCTGAGTCGATTATGTAACGGTACCTATTTAAAATTATTAAAATAAAGCTATCTATCGTTTAATAAATTGTTGGGACGATTCTGGCTACATAATAACAGACATGGGTCGATCGATCAGGTTAAGCTATGCTTGGCGCGGTTTGTTCGCGGATGGGTGGCCTTTTTTACATACCAAAAGCCCTCGGAAAACCAGTTAAACCCTCCGTATGGGTCGTTAGAAGCCCGAAAGTCTGACAACCAGTCTTACCAAGGGGTATAAATATTACCCAGTAACTGGGTTGTGGAGGTCAGATAGGTAGTCGCTCTATTAAAACTTAAAAAAAACAACCGTTTTCCGAAAAAAACAGTAAAATTAACTTTAAATTCGGAAATCGGTGTCTTTGGATATGCATTTTATTTTTTGTCACCGCCTTCCGAAATTAAAGTATTTTTTCACTTTGTAGTGTTTTTTCGGAAGTAGGTTGTTTTTATTTTTCGAAAAAGTTTTTTTTTTCACTTTTTAGTTATAGTACCTTCCCCACTTGGAAATTTCATCATCCTTGGGGTATTCTCAGAGTAAATCAAAACAAAACAATGCATATTTATGCGATAGCAGCAAACGCGGTTGATTTGTTGTCATTTTTTGAAGAGTGCCGTTGCCTGTCTCCGAAACTCATCATCAGATCTATATGCAATTTAAATAAAACCATTTCGGAAACCCCTTTCGGGAAAAAAATCTTTGCAAATCCGTCTGTATATGACGGAGCTATACCCTAACATACATTTAAAACAAAACACACCCAATTGATAACCTCCTTCTTTTTGAAGTCGGTTAAAAATACTAGTACCTACTTAGTTGCATCCAGTTAGAAAGGGAGCTGGCCCCAACATAGTTGGGAAAAAGATAAGCAGATGATGATGATCGTTGAATAAATTGTTGACTTTCCTATAGACAAAATGTGAATCCTAACAAGCACAAAATTTAGACTAATCTGCCGTGCACAAGTTATAATGCCGTTAATTCGCATATGGTCGATGTTCGTTTTTTGATGCTACCATATTCAGAAAAAAAATTATATCTTTCTGTCTAAGCAGTATTTTTCTACTATTTATGGATGCCAAGATAAAAAAAATAAAAACGCCGTAAACGGGCCTTGTTTGATTTGTTTACTACGCTAAAACGCAGGAAAGCCACATTACTAAGCTAAAAAGTGACTAAGGGCTTATAATTTACATTTTTACTAGAATTTTTACCATCCGTTGCATAACTAAATAGCATAAATTTCATATTTTTCTGCGCTTTTTTGTCCATAACTCGAAATATGATTTTGTATGGCATTATAGCTTGTGGACGGCGGAGTAACTGCGTCTCTCATAAAACAGGCCAAGTGCGTGTCAGACAAATCACATTTGACAACGAGTTTCGAGTTCCGTAGGCATAATAATGTTTTTAAGGGTCAGATGAAATTGTAAAGGTTTTGTTTAGGCAAAGCGGCCATACCTAAATGTACTTATGTCCATTTATGACTACTTTTGGTAGTTTATAAGCAAGGTCTTACCACAGCCATAAAAATACCGCACTTATTTTTAAACTCCTTTTTCTCAACAATAGTGAATAGCATTGTGAGCAATTTGCCAGTTCTATGATTAGTGCAGGCACCGAAACACTTCCATACTTTCACTATAAACAGTTTCGTTTTCCTTAAGTCTAGCTTCCTTCTCGTGACTGTTATAATTACAAGCTTTTAGCTTTTATTATTTTACTAAGTACTTTTGTAATATGACATTCAGATGGTAAGCTATATTGTAGGTTAACTAGGTTAATGACCTTTTGTTTTTCATTACTAAAGATTGTATATACCGGCGCAATGAGTGGACAATAAGGCAATCAATTGGTTGCCTTATTGTCCACTCATTGCGCCAATTATAGGTATCATCTATAAATACAGGCTGTAACAGAAACCCTATTGCTATCCTTAAGCACTAAAGATAACAGCTGGTATAGAATCACTATACATAGTTTCAGCTCAAAATAAAATACTCTTAGAATTGATACCAAATTTTCGGTTTCATACGTTTCTTAAATTCAAATCATAACAAACGTGTCACCGCACTACGTAGGTAACTTTTCACGTTACTTGCCAAAATCATTTGATATCATCCAAAGAAGCCGTGCCCTTGGTATGTATATATACCCTTTCCGTTACACGTATAAAAATCAATATTGTTGTTCGTTAGTCTCGCTAAAAACTCAAAAACTACTTAACCGATTTGAATGTATTTTTTATTATTTTGTACAGTTTATTACAGGCGTTAAAAAAAACAGAAAATTTGGAACAAGAACAGCCTAAAAATTGGGAATTTTTAGTTTGGAAAAGGCTAGGCAGATAAACATGAAGCTACCCGTGAAAATGGCCTTGGCCAGAGAACAGAGGTGTTAAGAAAATGGTATTTTTTTATTTGATGTATATGTTACGGCTAATAGCCGAAGTGCGGCTACACCTAGTTTTAGCCGGCTATAACTAGGTGCAGCTGGACTAGCGCTCGCCGGCCGCTGCCGCGGCATCGCTCGCTGCGCTCGCTCGGCTCGCGCGCGTTTGGTCGCAATTCTAACCTAACCTAACCTCTTCGGTCGGTAAGCAGTATGGTGCAGTTCACAATTTATCGACAGTTTACAATCTCGCGAGATAGATTTAACGGTCGTCGTCGTCAATTTTACGGTGACATAAGTAGGATACATCTAAGTTTAACCGGCTGCACCTAGTTATAGCCGGCTAAAACTAGGTGAAGCCGCACTTCGGCTATTAGCCGTAACATATACATAAATTGTTTTGAAATTGTTTCAGTGCGCGCGGATTATACTTCTTTAGTACTAACTCGGAGTCGCCGTACGCACGCGGTACCAATCAGAAGAGCAGAAGAAAAAGAAGCGTTAATTACTTTAGACGAGGAATTAAACGGCTATAGATCCAACTTTTTTGTTTTTTTACTTAACCCGTCGCGCGTCTAATTAGCAGACACGATAGAAATTCTATTGTCATCGGAACACATGGACGTGCGAAGAGTTAATTAGCAACCCGCCGCTACTTCGCAAGGTTTTAACGACTTGACCAAACATTAAGATATTTTTTTATTTAAGCTTTCGCCAGCGGCTAAGCCCGCATGGAGGTCGAATCATCCCACAGGAACGTACTACCGGGTTGAAAAGTATTCTATATGTTAATCTAGGGTATTATAAATCTGCCATATTTCATCCAAATTCGTTCAGCCGTTTTTGCGTGATTGAGTAATCAACATCCAAACATCTAAATATCTAAGCATCTAAACATACAAACTTTCACATTTTTTTATATTGGTAGGATAGTACGATAATATGTACTAGCTTTTGTCAGCAGCTGAGCCCGCTTTTTTTATACACCTAAACCTCATTAATCACACTGTCTATTAGTGAAAACCGTATAAAAATCCGTTCAGTAGTTTTTGAGTTCATCGCGAACAAACAGACAGACGCAGCGGAGGACTTTGTTTTAAATATGTAGTGAAGTTTAGTTGTAGTGAAGTGTATTAATTCACATTAACACAGAGAGACTCAAAAAGCTAATTTAATTTATCATAGTATAGATATTGATAGATAGACAAGTCGTGTGTCCGATGGGATCGGCAAAAATTACGAAGTTCCATACTAACTAAACTATCATCCCCTATAGCGGGTGAACTACAAAAATCCTTTCTTAGTGCCAAATAAGAAACTGTTGCAAAATTGCGTGCTTCTAGATCCACACGTTTAGGATGTGCTTGGTCTGGCAGAGATGTTTTATGAAGTAGATTTTTTATGAATTAGATATTTTTGTGGATGTATATGTTACCGGCCAAACCCGATTTCAGGCCAAACTAGTTTGTCCTAGGCCAAACTGGTTTATTAAGCCGGGGCACGCCGATTAAATGGGTTAGGTTAGGTTAGGTTAGAACTGTGACCAAAAGCGCGCGAGCCGAGCGAGCGAAGCGAGCGGCCGGCGCCGCGGCATCGGCCGGCGAGCGTTACTTCCAAAGGCTGTTAACGAAATGGCTAATTAAGCTAGAAACCAGTTTGGCCTAGGACAAACTAGTTTGGCCTGAAATCGGGTTTGGCCGGTAACATATTCATCTCTCCCGGACTCTAGAGTACAGGCGAGATGTTATGTTATGTTCAATTCTTTATGTAGCATTTTCCATGTTCTTTTTCGTCCATCATCATCAGCTTATAGCAGGCCACCACTGGGTGCAGGTCTGAAGCCCGATCCTCGGCCACACTCATTTAGATACCACCCTGCGAATATCGTGGCTCCACCAAGCCTGAGGCCGTCTTACCCTAGGCTTGCCATATACATTCCATGTTATAGATCAGTCAAGGAAAGAAAATAAACGTAAGAACAGTTACGTAAGTAAGCGGCACGTAAGTTAAACCAAAATCAGAACAAATAACCGAAGGTAGGAGCGCGTGCACTTGCTGCCTCGCACGGAAAAAGAATGAGGTCACCTTCTAGCATAGTCATTGATGTAACGTGTACTGAAGTTTGGAAAGAAATTACAGATTGCGGTACGTAAGATGAAACAAAATCCGATATTTTAGTTCAACTTACGTGCGGCGATATGTAGCAGGGTTAACTGCCCCCACGCAGTACGTCGTGGAAGACATAATTAACCAAAATTACAAAACCATCAATTATTATGATGTTTTGTAACCGTCACCAATTAGGAATGCAAGTTATTTCATTTGATGTGCAACGTTACGATGTTATTGCAACTTCTGTGCTTTTATAGACAAGTTCACCTACATTGATGTAATTCAGCTTCCAAAGCGCAGATAGTTAAACTGACTATGTTATTATTTGTTACTCTCGATATTAATTTCATTTATCTCGACGCAAGAATAATTACTTACGTGCTGAAGTAGGTATCTAGTCTGGCTGTAATGCATACTACATAGTATTAACATCTCGCCTTGTTTCCCTAAAGGGTTGGGAAGAGCTATAGTACACTCACATCTCGCCAGTTATATTTAAGCGGTGAATGTAATAGCGAGCCTATTGCCATCATCATCATCATCATCATTTCAGCCTTAGACGTCCACTGTTGGATATAGGCCTCCCCCAGGCTCCTCCACTTCGACCGGTCTTGTGCTTCCCACATCCAGTGGATTCCCGCGGCCTTCACAAAGTCATCCGTCCACCTTGTGGAAGGCCTTCCCACTCTACGTCTTCCAGTACGAGGTCGCCACTCCAGAACCTTTCGGCCCAATCGGCTATCTATTCTGTGAGCAATGTGCCCTGCCCACTGCCACTTAAGTTTGGCAATTCTTCGTGCTATGTCGGTTGCCTTAGTTCTCCTGCGGATCTCTTCATTACTGATTCGATCACGTAGAGAAACTCCGAGCATAGCCATCTCTATTGCCCTTTGGGTGACTTTTAGCTTTCTGATAAGGTCCATTGTGAGCGACCACATTTCTGTACCATAGGTTATCACTGGCAACACACACTAGTCAAGAAATTTCGCCTTGAGCCACTGCGGTATTTGGGCCGAGAAGATATTGCGAAGCCTCCCATCAACCGGCACAAATCCAAACTCCGAGTTGCTTTTGAGAAATCCCAGATAAAAGACCCAATAACACTTTGCCCAACCTGGGAATCGAACCCAGGACCTCATTTTCAACAGTAGCACTGGCGACCATTAGACCAACGAGGCAGTCTTGAGGCAGTATGCATACTAATGTTATTTTTTTTTAAATCAAATTTGACTTTCCAAGAGCGTGCACTTGAAAGTTTAATGCGAACCAGTGAGGTGGGTACTTGTAGCGAGGTAACAGTTACCCGATCAGTTCCTTCTTCCGTATTTGCGAATCTTGATAACCTTACTTACTCAATCCTATGTTTATGTAAGTTTACATCAAAATTCATTTAAACTGTAGTTATAAGCCGGTCTATGTATTGCCTAATCTGAGTTCTGAACCGGTACTATCCGTTAGTGTGTGCTCTACATAAAAATCCTCCAAGTGCGATTCGGTCTCGCACACGAAGGGTTCCGTACCACAAGGCATAAAACGCCGAAGATAAACACGTTTCTTGTACGGAGTTTCCATACATGTTTCGTGGGAGCATGTAATGAACTGGCTAGGTTTTTAAAATTAAACGCAAATTATTTAAGTGCACACTCTTCAAATTTATTATAAACTTTAAATTCTAACCAGCCTATAGCCCACATTTTAATGGTTTAGCTGAGGGTGCCTTGAAGTCAGTTAAACATCACTTGAAACGTTTACTTTCTCTTGCAAACCTTACTTACGAGGAAATGAACACAGTACTTACCCAGATAGAGGCTATCTTGAACTCAAGGCCTCTAACTCCTTTATCTTCTGATCCTTCAGATCTAGTAGCCCTCACACAGTCACATTTCTTTCTTGGACGAACGTTAACTGTTTTACCCTCTCCTCAGGCACAAGACACTACAAGGTTGAGCACTTTCTCACGATATATGAGAACTCAACAGCTGAAGGCCCATTTCTGGGATAGATTTTACAAAGAGTACATTACAGAGCGTGTTACATTACGTGTTTTTTTCGGCGTTAAATTTTCAACTTTATTTATTTTTTATTATTTGTTTGTTAACGTGGCACACACAAGCGCAACACACTCTCTGTGAACATTTCTACTGTCTACCTATTCTGGTTCATGAGATACAGCTCGCTGACAGACAGTCGGACGAACAGCGGAGGCATAATAATAGGGTTCCGTTGGCACCCTATAGATACGGAACCCTGAAAACGGATGCGGATCAGGCGCCAGCTACAAAAATATTTACTGGTTTTCCTTGATTTGAATGTGAAGTAAGATTGTCTTAAATCTAGGGTATCAACTTGCAATTTTTCTCAACACAATATTCTAGAATTTAAGACACACTGTAAATCATTTTATCGGAACATAAGTAACTGAGTATTTCCGCCATAATTATTGTGACTATACATAGACCATTTACGGTAGGTGATAGTTTTTTTAACAGCTTGATATTGATATGAAACAGTGGGAACAGCGCACTTATTAAATACTCTACCAACCGTTATACACTAAATACCAGGATGCTACCGAAGCAGCCTGTATTTAAATATTTCCCAACCGTGGTACCGGACAACCAAGCCATTGATAATGACGGAGCAGACAATCGGACATTCGTATGGGCTTTCCCCACATCCTTGTCACTATCCTCGATTGTTGGTTGCAACACCGCGCAGCATTCAAGTTGCATCCATGGCCTTATTTAGCCGCCATCCGCAAATTAGGCAACGCCCGTGTGGGTTACGTACTAGTGTGCTCCGGGCCTTATCGTTTATTGCCGTAAGTTATAACTGGATATCGATGACGAAAGATATCGACCGCTCTAAAGGATTTGAGCATTTTAAAATAATTTTTCAGAATCTATAGTATAAATAAGTGCTATGTAAATTTTTCCGTTTGATTGACAATCAAGAAAAACATCAAGTTGCATTATGTTACTAATAAAAATGGTATACAAACCTAATTAATTTACAAGACATTGTACATACACGCACTGGGCCTAGGTTACCTAAGTGCACTAAGGTTGCCCAATGGTATCGAGCCCGACTTACAAGTTAGTAGGTCGTGAGTTCAAACCTAGGCAGGCACTTTACCTTCTGTATTTAATTACATCACCACTGCTCTCAAAACGATGAAGGAAAACATCGTGAAGAAACCAGTATGTCTTAGCAACAAAAATTCTAAGACATGTGATATGATATCCACCAACCAGTACTGGGCCCACGTGGTAGATTATGGCCCACTCCCTTTCACAGAGAGCAGGCCTTTGTCCCAGCAGTGGGTACGTTAGGCTGATAATGCTTATGCCATGCTATGCATTGTAAAAATAACTTATATGGTGTCCTTCACCACACAATCCTCACCTTTGAAAACATGAAAGTTTAACATACTTCTACATAGTAAACCAGGTTGAAATTATCATGGTTGGAGAAGACTATATCTTGACAATTTTTTGAAGCCAAATTCAAATTAAAAAACGTAAGCGGTCCGTGGTAATCAGGTGAAGATTGTGGCGAGAAAGGTTCACCACGTAATCAGGTGAAGATTGTGGCGAGAAAGGTTCACCACGTAATCCTCACCAAGAAAGGTGTCTTGGTATATCTTTGGAATCCCTTAATTACTATTTTCGAGATTTGGCATAGCTTTACAACTATTATATATTTTTGAATAGAAACCAAGTCGATACTCTCAGCCGTTTGCTTGCACTGAGGTGAGGATTGTGTGGAAACATTCACCCCACAGTTCTCACCAACATATAGCTATAACTTTGTGACTTTTTATTGACTACGTTTTGGCGTTCTCAAAATTGATTTTCATGAAGTTTTCAAAAGTGACGATTGTGTTGTGAAGGAAACCTTATACAAAATATATGATTGCCAACATCTATCAATTTGCAACTTGTCTAGTTGTCTCATAATGCCGCTGACATCCGACGCTCGGTCGATGTTGTCGATAACTCACGATTATTGTTGCGGTTGGGCAATGCCTAACACAATAGGTGCACAGGTTACCATGTCAGTTACATGCCTTATGATAATGTCTTTTGTAGCCTAGACGGAGGTTAAGATTGCTCATCTTTATATACATTAGTCTTACCAAATCATTTATTGAAATATTGAATGTTGCTACCAACTAAGCTAAAACTACGTAAAAATGCTAGCGTGAACACACAAAGGGCCTCTTATGAAGGCTGAAAGTCACCCAAAAGGCAAAAGACCTCTTCAATGTATGTTTCTAATGTCAAAATAACAGCTTTTTATTCAATGTATACGAAAGTATAAACGGTAGGTACTATAACATTAACACAATTTTTTTTTTTTTTATCCGAAACAGCTGGACCGATTTTGACGGGACATTCATTGGCAGATAGCTGATGTTATAAGGAGTAACATAGGTTTTTTATCCCGGTAGTACGTTCCCGAGGGATAATTTCCGAAATCCACTCAAGCGGAGCCGCGGCCAGCGGCTAGTTTAAAATATAGACTAAATAAATTCTACAGGCATTTTTCAGGCTCCGAAGTTTTTTAACGCATAAAACATACTACGAGTATAACGTCAGCGAATTCCTTACTGAAAAATAATTTTGTATATAGGTATTGTGTAGTGTAACTTTTCAATGTGCTAATAATTGCCTTTACTATTCTATAGCCAAGCTATAACTTTTGCATGCCTATTGGTAAAATACCTATATGGGTGAACCCATCCGTTATCAATAATTCATCACCATGTACTGTACCCATATTTGCAAATAAACGACTTACTTACTTTAATTAGGACACGGATGAATATATATTCTTCAATTGTATATCTTCACACCTAAAACCAGCAAAAGATTACTGAATGTGGGCTACTTTATATACCATGTTTTATGCAAATAAATATTATTTCTATTTCTATTTCTATTTCTATTTCTACGGAGCCAGGACTGGTGACCACATAAATTTTAATGTACCTAAATATCTCTATTCTCGACTAATAAGTTAGAAATATATCAGAAATTTATGCTTGCATAAAATTACGTCTGAATCAAAAAGAAGAAAAAAGAAACAAATCCCAACGGATACCAGCAAGCATGCAACATGCAGCGTGCAAGCAAGTATGCAGCATGCAAGCGAGCATGCAACATGCAGCAGGCATGGTTTCTGTCACGGCTCCGGCGCTGCGGGGCTCCGGTGGTCCCACGCGGATTTAATACACTCTAAGGGTAGGGCAAACAAGACTACGCAACCATTAGTTGCATAATGCAAGAAGCTAGAAATTAGGATCAAACTAGATTTGCATTCTAAAAACCTAATCAATTTCAAACTTCAATTACTTAACTACAAAAGTATAAGTTCAAAGAGAGTTATCATGTCACGTATTAAAGTGGGTCCATTTACTTATCATTAACTTTAATATAGTAACTTATGCAATAAAATTATGTTTTTGTTGGAATTCTCTGAAGCCGTTCCGGCTTATGTAACTGATTCAGTTTTTACGCACAGTCCAATAAAGCATTCATATTTGGACCACGCCCTTTATGCGAATCATGTATTTACATAAATTATGTTGAACTAATACATTTTAACAAAGTAAAGTAAGTCATTGTAATAATCAAAAGATTACATATTTTTTAGGTGTTAGGATTTTTTGGCCTCAGTTTTTTTTTTGGCAAAGAAAAGTTTATATGCAATGCATGTCTTATTTTTATAATTAAATTTATTTCCCACCCGAGAATTGTAAAAAAATTAAACCAATTAAAAATTGGTTAAAAATTATACATACGTAAAGAGTGACCGAATTCTTACCCAATTCGCAGTCTTCTTATGCAAAAGGGGGGAAGTCAGGTACGAGCGAGGGTCAACATCATGCAGACACTTTCGCTCGTTCAGTACCCGTACGGAACACGCACGTGGCACTCGCATTTATGGCACACAGGAGAAAAAAAATATAAGTATCGTAAACAGTGCGGACATTTTATAAAACAAATTATCTTCTTAATTATTGTGATCAATTTCTGTGATTTTATTTAGAAATTAAAATAAAATTTTTTTTCAAGCAACAAAAAAGTGATTCGATTTGTAAACAAATAGTGGTTTACGTATAAGTTATTAGTTTTATATGAAAAAATTTACAATACAAAAATGATAACAAGTGCACAGTGGTTATTTTTTGTGGGTATAACTGCGGTGCTAATATCCGGTAAGTTAATTGTTATTATTTATTTATCTTTCTTATTTTATTATATTTATATTTCTCTTAGGAAAATTTTGTAAAAGTTTTCCTAAATATTTTTTCTCGAGTATCGTGCAACCTTTTGTTCTGTTTTTATTTACTGTTAAGTAATTTGCCAAATATCAAAAAAAGGCCCTTTCGTTCAAAATGTTGATCAGCTACTCAGTCGTGCATCAGTAGCTTGCGCTTCTAGCTATTCTGTACGTGACTATTCATATTTTCAGTACTATGTAGATAATTCAGCCTTATTTGTTTGTTTAGCCTTACCTACATTAGCCCTACGAGTTTAATTTACATATATTTTACCCTCAGCTTAAGATATAATTACCGTGTATTTAATAGATGTGTCAGTAAACATTGTCTCATTCACACAATCAGCTGCTGTCACTAATATCATCTGTCAGTCACGAGGAATGGCGGGAAACAGATAAAGTGAGTTAGGCCTGCACGGTAGACCTTGATGTGGTAGTGGAGTGATTTAGTCAACTTTACGGAATCAACAGACTTCTAAAAAGGGCTTCGTTAAAAGGCAAAAAGTATATTTTTAATTTTTAATTGGATGTCATAACTCGAGATTCTGCGAAGATTCGCAAACTGCAGTACATAATACGGCGGCAATGCACCGACATACATAACCTACAACTGATAATGTACTCATTGCGTAAGAGCGTTAAGTTTGTTTTGCTGTAACCGGCTGATCAGCTTCCTCATCCGCGTAGAGATGCTGCGCGGTACGCGAATTGATGGAACTACACTAGTACTACAGCTATTACTATACTATTATTTTTAAACAAATACAATTATTTTTGTAACTTTGCTTTATACCATGTAAAGGTAAGTTCAGAAAAGTTGATAGGGAGGTCGTTTTAGAATTTAACATTTGACCTTGCTATTTATATTCGAGCAAAAATTACTCAACTATTTTTTTAATTCATGATGTTTGATCTGATAAGTTTAAAACATCGATGAAGCGATGTCTCTACCTGGGTAAAGGTCAAGGATGGGCTAATTAATAAGTTTTAGAACGTTTACTTTTATTATTTGTTCTTTATTTCAGGCTACTAAGGCCCATAAAACATAATACATAAATATGTATAAAACCAATAACTCTAAACTAATACATCTATATACAGGGTGTAGCGTAAATAGTGGTCCACCGTTAAGGATTCGATATACCAGACAATTTACTATAACATATTACAATTTTAACCATTTTACCCAAGGACTCCGAAAGTATGATTAGTTAAAAACCATATTTTTTTCATTTTTATATCGGTTACAAAAGGTAGAAATTTCGTAAATAAAAAAACAAAATAAATATTTTTTGGGTAAAATTGGGTAAAAATGGTTAAAATTGTAATATGTTATAGTAAATTATCTGGGATATCGAATCCTTAACGGTGGACCACTATTTACGCCACACCCTGTATATAAAAATTAATTGCTGTTCGTTAGTCTCGCTAAAACTCGAGAACGGCTGGACCGATTTGGCTAATTTTGGTTTTAAATATTTGTGGGAGTCCAGGGAAGGGTTAAACGGTGAGAAAATATAAAGATAATCTATATATAAAAATATTGACGTTTGTTAATCGCACAAAAAGTTCAAAAATCTTTTATCGGCGGTACGAACTTTGCCGGGTCAGCTAGTATTTTATAAAAACAAATTTTAAAACTACTGCACACGATGTAACGGCGTCGTATTACGCTGCGAGGTGTCGCGTAGCTGACCGCGGATACGCCGATACAGCGCATCTTAACTCTTCCTTGGGGAAGGTCACTAAATGATGTGTCGAAACGCGCACCACGAACGACTTAAAATTGGTGTTATGACGCGCCTCTAACTTCTCCACCCTGATCTTCACCCGTATGTACTTTACGACGTCCTCAGTCTTCGCAGAGTGGTGCAAACGGGACATGTATAGCAGCATCGTTGGTACTGTACTGCCAGCGCCGTCCCACACTGGTTGCGATAGCTAGGCTTCGCTTAATCGTAAAATCACAAATTAAAAATAAAAGTTATTTAACAAATCGAACTCAAACGCATTTTTAAAAACAAAACAAATAAAGGCTTTACGTGAAAACTGGCACTTTTGAATTGTAAAGTAGTCGGTCATTAGGAGAGATGAAGATCCTCATTCCAAAGCGTAGTAGGTCCCTAAACAGAACCGGAACATTACACTGGAGAGTTGCTTTATTTGCTAACCATAGACATCCTTTAAACCCTTTCACTTTCCGTAAATCTAGACTAATACAATATTATAAAGAGGTCAAGTTTGTGAGTTTGTGAAGTGTGAGGTCGTAGGGGGTAATCTCTGGATCTACTGAACCGATTTTGAAAATTCTTTTACCAATAAAAAGCCACGTTATTTGTGAGTATATATTAACCCGAAAAAGGAAAAGACTTTTTCGTGGTAGTTGGATTTGCAAAGTAAGTCGGAGAAAAAACGGTCGAACGAAAACGTTTCTTACGAACGCTGCCTTAACGATGAGAGATATACCTATGATTGAGTTCTAGAGAAAAGTTGTAGAACTTGATAATATCAACAAAAAAGTCAGCGACAGCATATGTCTAACTTTTATATTTAAGTCACAAAAAATAGTTTTTTATATTAAGAAAATCATTTAAATCGTTTGGTCATGTTTATTGGTCATATTATGCACAATTATGAATTGTTATATTAATAAGTAAATTTATCGTCTCAAGTGTTTAAAAAAAAGACATCCCTTTTACTGCATCTAATTTGGACGAATGGTTAAAGAGATAATACGACATAGGTATGGAACCGCGACCGTGTCCTAATCTATTGAGTAAAAAAAAAAATATTACTTTTTTTTACCGCCCAACGAAGTGGGCACGGGTCAGCTAGTATAAAATAAATGAATAAAATAAAAATAATAAATATATGATAGATCTACCAGGATATGTTGGTAAAAATCCAATTGAAAATCAATAGCAGAAACCTACATTAAAACAAGCATGTACCCCAATTTTGGTAATATTCAGTATATTCATACAATTTTGGTAATATTCAGTATATTCATACAATTTTGGTAATATTCAGTATATTCATACAATTTTGGTAATATTCAGTATATTCATTCAATTTTGGTAATATTCAGTATATTCATACAATTTTGGTAACATTCAGTATATTCATACAATTTTGGTAATATTCAGTATATTCATACAATTTTGGTAACATTCAGTATATTCATACAATTTTGGTAATATTCAGTATATTCATACAATTTCAATTCGATAAAGTATATTCAGTTTTTCAATGTAATAGATTTTGCCCGCGACTTCACCCGCGTGGAGGTCAGTTCCTAATGAAAGAAAGGGACTTCCAAAAGACATCAACGCGCGACTCATCCGTGTGCTCAAGCGTTTGGTGACGATGACCCAGCCCGGGTCAACGGCAGGTTGTGTTCCACGCGCTTCTTAAAGAGATGTCAGCACCAACTGGTGGGGTCCGCAAGGGCCGATGCCTGCCCCCTGGCAGGCATCGGCCCTTGCGGACCCCGCAAACAACCCGCACCCCTGTGCGGGTTGTTTGAAAGAGATACCGCGGCCTCTGGCACACAGGCAACTGAAGGAACACGGGTGGGTTTTAGTCAGTAAAAGTCTGACACGCCCTCCCACTCCACCCAGAGCGGGAGAAGTTATTTGATGATTTCCCACACAAAAAAAAAAACTTTCCTTTTGAATCACTCTGTCTATTAATGAAAAGCGCATTAAAAAAGTGGAAAAGATCTAGCGTACAGACACGAAAAGCGACTTTGTTTTATATTATGTAGAGATTATGTACAACATTATCTTGCAAAAGAAAATCCCCAACTCGTGAACCGCGTGTCTCGTGACGCATGAATCGCAGGTGTGTTCTCGTACAATAGCTACTTCCGAAATGTTACTCGGCCGGCATTCTCATTGCATAAGACTGCTCACCCACTCTCGCGCAGCTCGCGTCGTGCAAGCTTGCCCAATCCGGTTCGTTTGGCACATTAGGCTGATAAACAGTGCCACTTTACTTTTATATTCAATTGTCTTGAGGAAAATGGCACAAATGATCGTTTTGAGTTGTTATTTATGGTATTTTACTATGTTTTATTATTTGGTATAAATAAATATTATGTACAATGGAAAAAACGAACTATTTTTTTTTAATATAGGCCTTTTAGGCGGTACTTGCAGCTAGTTTAGTTATGTAGGTATCACCTAATACATTTCATTATGAATTCTTACAATTATTAATATTAAAAAGTTTAAACATGTTGTTTATCTACTTTATCAATATTTGCCTTTATTTTAATTACAATAATATCTAGATGGATTGTGTCATTTGCCCCATAGGGGCATTATGTTTAAATCTCTATTTGCTCAAGTAGACCGATTTGTTCGATTTCTTTTTTGTTATATAAATAACACTATTATATTCTCATTGTATTTTTTCTTCTTTTGCATCATACTCTTTAACATATGACCGAGGCGGGCACCTTTGACCTGAAAACTTTTGATCCATATAAGTACACAGACATGAATAGCCGTGAACCGATGACTGTTGGAGTAGACGTGTTCTTGAGTGGTGAATGCGAATGGCCAATGTACGGTAGGGCGCCCACAGGTGGAGCGACAATCTTCGCAGGATGGCTGGTAACAGCTGGATGAGAGTTGCCGAGAATTGTGCAATTGTAGAGGTTTATGTCCAACAGTGGACCGCTGTCAGCTGATTATGGTGAAATGATGTAAGTAGCACCAATAAATTGTAGGTTACAAGACTTACTGCCTTTTTCTATAAGTATAGGGTCACAGATGTCGTCGGGTCAAGGCTGGTCGTAATAAATGATGCATGATTACAATGGTTGAAATTATGTCTGAATGCTGCCATGTTTGGACAAACTTGAGACGAGTTTTAAGATAATTATCGTAATTGTAATTACCCAAAACTTATCTCTATACCCATAAGCAACGTGTTACGTGCCTAGTGTAAAGTAGCTCGATTGATTCATTCGGAACCATAACATTGGAGCGCAGGCTTCAAAATGAAATGGGTATGACTAAGCTCAAAAACAAGTAAATATTTCCCGTAATAAAACTGGTCCACTTAGTACTTATAGTAATCAATCTCTAAATATCAGAAAATAGTAAATTGATGAACTTTTAATATACAAAACCATCTCTTTTCTAATTAGCATACGTTTTTCAAACACAGTTGCTGACCTCAAATTGCATCATTGGCTCTGACCGTGAAAACCGTTATTTCGCAACAGTTTTTGATTATGTTATAATTGTTAAATAATTTCAATGTTTATTACATTAATGACCTTAGTGGTTTATTTCTTGCAACATTATTTGGTTTATTGAAACCGGTTCTGGGCGCCTATTGAGTAATGTGTGAACTGACAACTGAGTTTTATTTATTTATGATAGCTTAGTAAATTATGTATTCGTCAGACCTTTAACAGTTTTGATTAATTTGGCTACATTCGGAAGATTTCAAATGATCTCAGATTTTTGCAATTAATTGGAATATTTTTTAAGTTATTGAGGCTGTTTTATACAAATGTAATGTTTCAGTTTCTTTTAAATAAATATTAAATACATATATGCTATTTGTAAGAGTCTTAACTTGTACTTTAAAATGAAAGCAGTGGACTGAATGTTAACGTATATCCAAAATTAATGTAATTACGAACTGCACCAAAGAATGTAAAGATTGAAATTAAATTAATTGTTAATTTTGACAGTTAAATTTAACAAAATAATAGAATAGTTTGATATTGACACCGATTATAACCTATAATTTAGGTAGGTAACTTGCCTTTGCAGTTGGTTTCGCTCAGAGTTCAGTAGTAATAAGCGTAATATTCGGCTTAAATATTATGTAGTTAGTATTATGAAATTTATGAATCATCAAATGAATAAAAGATGAGCTTAGACATTTATATTATTTGAAAGAGAGTCTTTGATAGCTCTACTATGTGGTACAAAAACAGCGTTAAAACTATGAATAGGCATCGTACTCTAAACTTTTTAAAGGCCTTTTTTGCACTAGAGTCTTCACTAACACCTTTAGGATCTTCCGAATCGGAACTTTAAAATGTAAAGTTTCAATAACACGATGTGTATGTTCTTGAGAGAACAATCTTAAACAATGGAAATATGAAGGAAAGTAGGTACTGCTAGAAGTTACACATGGTCAAGGTATTGACATTTTACACATGGTCAATTTCCACCTCGGAGTACCAACGTAGAAGGCTCAACGCAATCAGAATACAAAGTTACACCTTTCAAAACAACTTCATTAATTCGAGATACCATCAGAATATCTAAACAACTCACCCAAAATACCATCTGTACCTTTCAATACTCGAATCCACAGACGATAAATACACATGTCAAATTATATATAAAAGCAGCTAATTACAATAAAAAAAATAAAAATAACTTTATTGACACCATAAACCTTTGTAAACAATACCACAGTACATTTCACTTAGGTAGGTAACATTCGTTTTTGAGAAAAGGCTGCACAAATAGTGAAAAACCCTGTCTCCTAAACTAGGGGAACCCTGTGACCTAGGAGTCAGTGTTCTACTCAGTAGCTACGTGTACCAAAGAAACCTTAAATTTATATGTGTTGTACAATATTAGAGGTCATTTAATAATGAGGCAAGATAAGTAGTGTTGGCCTTAGGGATATAATATGTATGTGATTCCGCAACATCCGATATGCGACAAATGCTTGTGCTGTGATGGAGGTTGCGAAAGAAATCGTGGATGTTATGACCAGGCTTATTACATTACCGCAGGTCGACCATGCGTGCATTCCATTTACGCAATTATTCATTAACAGTTACTACAGTATGTGTGATGTCTTAGGACTCTAATACTCTGGAGTTTCTTGACCTATACCTACCTGTTTGGTACATTGATAGAATATTGATTAACCAAACGACATTGCTGCTGGTTAATAACTTAGCTCAACATTTTGTGGCATTCTAAGTTGTAACCTAAATGCACAAAAACAGTCTATAATAATGTTCCCGCTGCTGGAATCACAGATCTCCTCTCTGCGAGAGGAAGCGGGCCGTAATCTACCGCACGGGCCCAGTGCGCGTTGCTAGATGTCATATGTCTTCGAATTTTTGGGTCTAAGACATACGGTTCCCTTAGGGGGCGTCCATTAACTACTTGAGGCTATTTTGGCGATTTTTCGAACCCCACCCCCGCTCTGGTGAGATGTCGTGAGATTTGGCTCGATCCTCGCCCCCCTCCCCATAATCTCACGTGAGATATTTCAAAATGCATATTTTGGGTGTAAAAACGTTAATCTGTGCTTTTTTTGTTTGGATTTATGCGTTGCGTTTGGCTGGCTCGGCTGGTGGTGGTTTAACCATCGAGGAGCTACTGTGCTACTTTGTGGCGTTCGCATAACCGCGATAAATATTATTTTGTAGGATTTAGCCATATTGGCGGATAAATATGTTTTACTTAATTAAAACTAGTTTTCTCGCAATTTTACATTGTTTATTTGCGGAAAAAAATATAAATTACGTGATGTTTGCCGAGACCCCTTTCTCCCCCACGTGAGACTGGGTGAGATTCGCTCAACCCGTAAACGCCTCACGTAATTAATGGACGCCCTTTACGATGTTTTCCTTCATTGTCTTGAGAGCAGTGGTGTTGAAATTAAATACACAGGTTAAAGTGCCTGCCTGGGCCCGAACTCTCGACCTAAAAGTTGGGGCCGTTCCCACTGGGCAACCTTAGTGCACCTTGAATCATTATTTGGAACTAGCTACGTTTTCTTTATTCATTACAAAACATTATAAAATAAACCTGCAAAAGTGGCATTCCTAGGATTCACAATATAACAATATGTTACGGGTATAAAGTAATCGTGTTTAGCGCATTTGTAACAGTGCAGGCAAAGATATGAATGAGCTATAATTTCCCATCCACTAAACTGAGATACACATCACGATGCATAACTTAATGCGAACTCACACGTAATGGGAACAAGAAATAACAACATTGTTGGCTATTCCTTACAAAACACTGCATAACTTGGCCAACTTAAAGAAGTCTCTCACTACGTGCTAATTGAAGGAAGGTAGAGGTGTTCTTTAATTGGTTGGATATGAGTCACAGTGCGATAGGTTACCAGCATGGCGACGCTTTCACTGCTCAATCGATTCACTTGTAGGAACATACTTTCCACCGAGCCATCGATGTCAACTCGTAATCTGGTTCATTATGATTACACAATCGATGCACTTACCTTTCCACGATTGTCACGTTTCCACCGTTCAGGTTCCGTTGAAAACTGATAGCGAATATCAGCTGGTTATGAATATTGCTGCGGAGAAATGCGGAAAACAAGCTTCTTATAATCCTACGGTGATATGGTAAAACGATTATCTGGCACTATCTGGACGGTGTTTGCAGTAGTAGATAATTCAAGGGAAGATAATAATTAAGGTTGAAATAACATGACTGACAGTTTTACCGGCTCTTAATAACTGATTATAATCTAGCCTATAAGAATAATACGTAAGTATTCGTACATGCAAATAAAGTATAATACCTATCGATGCACGTGAATATTTTTTATATGAATGGCTCATGCTACTTGATGGTTTATTTGAAAAGGAGTTTCGTTAAATAATGTGCATACACATGATTATGAACTAGTTTAGTGCGATCAATCAATCAACTCAGCATGTCGCAGTCCTGCAGGCTTAGCACGAGCACCGATTTGTCGACGGAAGAATAGACATGACTATTAAATACTAAATGATGTAGAATAGGAGAAGATAGCTATGTTTTTCTATAAATTATCACAGTTATTCGTTCTAAACAAATCATGATTTTGTAGATAATCGTGTATACTTTGTGGCCATCGAATATAAAGTTTATTGTGAGTGTGATTTTGACAGTTTGGGAAGAAATATTCTTCTGAAATAGTCTACATTTATAAGGACCTAGACAAAGATCGTTAGAAACGAAAGACAAAATGACAGATTGTAGAAGGATATCTACGGTGCGATGTCTAAAATGGAGAAAGTAAATGTCACTTTGTATTGAAAATGCACTGTCTATTCTTCGTAGAAATAGAAAACGTAATGCTAAGCCTGTTGCTGGACATAGGCCGGGCCCAGGCTGCTATTGATCACCATGTTTTCCTTCAACAAACAGGTATAAGTATTCTTAATCATATCTTTTGGATTTCGGCTGTTTTCCAGCTTTTTATAACTTCAATCAATACTTAAATGATTTTCTAGCAAACCTTGTGTCATAAAATTAACTAAACGTTTTCCAATTAAATATAGAAAGTCAAAATTAGAATTCAACACTATTACGACATTCGATTTTCCATATGATTATGGCTGATATTTTATAGGACATCGAGGTCAACCACTTAACCAATTACCATAGAGAGGGAATCAATTAAATTGGGCGATGTCTTAAATGCCAATTGAACACAATATTGTGAAAGACGGTTTAAATTCAAGGATAGAAAACATAAAACATAGTCAAATGTTTAAATCACTAAATAAGAGTATAAGTTATTGATTTATAATACAAATATTATAATTTCGTATGTTTATGAAAATACATGCAATTTTCGAGCAAGGCCATGACACTTTCCATCAAAAATACATGTATTAACGTTCTGTTTTAGTTCAAGTGCTTAAACCATTTATTTGACTTCGAAATATCTTTTAAAGTAATTGGAGTCGCATTCCTTTGGTGTCGTTCGTCGGTTAGAACGTCATTAGCTTGAAATCGCAACACTCGTTGGGGCAGGTACACCATTTTGTAATTACACTACACAATATATTATTGCGTAGATTAGAAAAAGTGGTATGCATTTCCAGTGGAACCAAATTGCACGATGCCTCGTTTGTTATAATTTAAATTATAATATTTATGTGAGAAATGATAATAATATTGGTAGTCTTGTCTGTTAATAAATAAAGTTTACAAGTTCATTTCATTATTCTGGCTTGGATTAACTCGTGTCTTCTTTAAGTTATTATATTTTTATAACATAATAATTATATTTAATGTAACGCTATTATTAAAGGCAGCTAACTAGCTGCAAAAATATTTTACTTAGTGAAGAATAATTCTCCTTCCGGCGGATGTTACCCATTAAGGTCACTTCCTTTAAGAGGGCTACTGAATTAAATTACGATCCAAAGTATATACGAAGACGCTTTACCTAAATCTAGATAACAAGCAATCTAAACCTACCTGCGTATTAGATATCATAAACAATGTTACTAGAAATTATGGAGATTACTAATTACATTACAAATAATAGATGGCCGATGGGGCTGAAAGGTTCTGGAGTGACGACCACGTACCAGCAGAGGACGTAGAGTTGGAAGGCGTCCCACAAGGTCTGCCAATGACCTTGTGAAGGCAGAAGGAATCCACTGGACGCGGGAAGCACAGAAATGGCCAGCTGTGGACGTCTTTCGGCTGAAACGATAGTGATGATAATAAATTATGGCAGAGCATAAAATCATTTAGTGTTCTCTTCATACTTCACATAAAATGTACCTACATACAAGTACCTATAGGAATATGGGTACTTTAATCGATATTTCAAACTCATATGGGAATGACCTAATTCACGCAGAAAAATTTGACAGTAATCACATATCTCTGACATCTCAGTTTAAAATGCATATAAAAATTAAATAATATGCGTTGAAATGGAGGTCACGCGAATTCTAAATTAAAACGTTTATTGGGAGTTACGACAGGGCCGACAACAATTTGTATCCGACTATATAAAATAACAATGACTCATGCCTTTGTTTTCAATAAAATGTTAATAGAATTCAATAGACCGTTTTTGTTATGCGAATAGCACATGAATAATTTTTAATTTGCAGAAGAATAAATATTTATTGGGTAATAGTTTGATTATATTATGCGTTTGGTTATTTAAATATTTATGTTATGTTAATTATTGTTTTTTTTATTTTTATTTATTGATTGATTTATCTTAAATTATCTAAATTTCAAAGGTTATAGGTATTACATTTCTTCCTATGTCCTCTCCTGACAGCGATCCATACTAGATTTTTTTCCTTTCACATTCTTGCTTACCTGGGAAATTGGGCCTGTGTATGTAATACGGAAGCTGTAACCTAATATAAAATTATGACTGCTAGTGCTATTTGAGACAGACATCAAACAAAAGTGTCGGCAGGCGTCGCTTTGTTCTTCTCAAAATGACATAAAACACCGTTCACCTATTACATAAATCTTTTGTTCTTGTCAAAGAATGTCTCAACTCTCAATGGTCTCAAATCTCAATGTAAAGGCGAAAATGTATACAAAATGCTTGACATAATGACAGCATGTGCCATGCAAGAGATGTAAGCAAGCGTTGGCGAATTAGAATTGTAAGTAACAATCAGAGCATGACTTGTGCCGCGTCTTTGCTTGCAAATACAAACATACTCTAAAACGACCTTCACTTATATGTGTAATTTTCCTGAACAATATTTATTGAAAAGCATTTTCTTTTTAACAAGGAATAATACTACAAAGGCAATATGTTTTCGATACTTATCTTTGAATTGAGAGTTAACTATGAGGAACGAATTAAACGGAAAGTGAAATATAAAAACTTTGCGATATTATAATGATGATAAAATATAACGAATATGGTTTTTAATTGGGCCATCACACTTTGTTACTTACCATACTAACGTTTGCTAATATTCAATCTTTATTTAAATAATCTAAAAAAAAAAAAAGAAAAAAAAAAAAAAATTTGACTTTTTATACCTACCTACTTATGTTTATTTGTTACGCTGAAACGGCTGAACGGATTTGAATGAAATTTCGCACATGTGTAGACTATTTCTCACGGGATCGAGACTTGAAATGCGGTTAAATCGCGGAGCGCAGCTATTCTGTAAAAAAATTAAACATATAAGACATTACCGAAGAATTCAAGTAAAATTTATTCCTCTTCGTTTCAGTATCAAAAACTCAAGAAGAGCCTCCTCGAGAGAAGAAGGCGCAATCAGTAAGAGATCTTCTGAACACAACATCATGTATACCACCACCGTATCGGTGTCCACATCCCAAGATGCAGTTCTATCTTTATACTAGGTAAGTGGTAGAAACCAATATCTTAAGAGGCCGTACACGAAATATTTCCGATATCGCTGTTTTACGATTATTTTATGGACGCGATTTTACAGCTTAAATACTGTATTTTTATAAATTTTAATGCACCACATGAAAGATCATTTCAATCAATATCAAATTAATAAGCTACTTTTTTATTTTTTATTATTTGAATTTGATTTATCGACCTCAAACCGGCGAATGGAGAACAATACTGTAAGAGGTTTAGAATATCACATTTTTACGAATCGTTTTACCGTTTATATGGGCTATGAAAAAAATACAACATATTGTTGAAAAGTCATCTATACAATAAATGAATCACTTTTTGCCACTTAAATATTAAAAAAACATAGTAAAAAAAAAACTTTAAGTCAAATTTTGAAGAAAATGGGCAATGTAATGAGAAAATGGGAATGATAGATGTTGGTTTTAATTTCGGCTACTCAGAACTGTCGTTCAAAAAAATTAAACTTCAGTTACCCGAAAAAAAAATACAAAAATCTAGAAGGATTTGCAGTAAATCATTTTCAAAAAAACTTAAATCTCGCATTTTGATGCTCGACAAAAGTAACTTTAACCCGTAATTACCTAATCATGTAGGTACCTACTTGTGTAACCTAAAATGGTGCAAAAGGCAATCAGTTTCCTAATGATAGTAGGAAATTAGCAATAACCTTTTTCGCATGGGTATTCACACGAGTGAAATCACAATAATGACACTATTTATCTTATAAACAATGAATAATTATTGGTGGATAAAAAATATAATAGCATCGAAAACAATAGTCGATGTTTGTCATACTTACATGTCCAATGCATTAGCTCCACAGAACTAGTACCGCACTTCGATTGAACTTTGATTGTTCGAATCCCAATCAGTGTAATTCATAAGTATACCTCCTATTGCATAGATAGTCCCCTTTTATTTAAATGAATTCAAAAACATTCTTGCAGAGTCCCTGTATTTTTTAATATTTATCGTCTCTGAAAAGGTTTTATTCGATTTTCGGTTATAAAACAAGCTGTTTAAAAAAAAAAAACTTTTTAAAACCATATTATTATGTAAAAAAGAACAAAAATTTTTTGGCTTTTCGACGATTACTTTCATCGTGTGTGACCAGTAACAGACTGTTTGATTAAACATAATTATTACAAAGAAGGCCGCATTGGATGTATTATCACCAAATAAAAAATAAAACCCTGATTTAAGTTTTACATGTGAAATTCCAATTAAAAATTTATTCTAATATTCCTATCTAAGTTAGTAAAATCTAAATTACTTTCCAGGTCAACTCAAGAAAAGGGTGAACTGATAAACACCCTCGACAATGACTCACTAACATACTCGAAGTTCAACATCAAACATCCGACGAAGGTGGTGGTCCACGGCTTCGGCGGAGGTCGGAACCTTTCGCCGAGCACTGACATGAGGAAGGCATACTTCACGAAAGGAAACTATAATATTATCATTGTTGACTACGGATCACTTGTGAAGGAGCCATGTCTTAGTCAGGTATGTTTTCTTGATTTATTCACGTACATAATTGGCGCTTCATTTAAGTGGTATGTTTGTTTTTGCGTAAACGTGGCAAATGAGTTAAGTGCACTTAACTCACTACACACATACACGATTAACTCATTTGCATATATAAAATATATTGTTACACTAGTAATTATAATGGGCAAGCAATGGGATATTTGACTGGACTTCAAATACTGCTTTAAAAAAAAAAGTATGCTTTCTAAAGTCTATACTAGTCAGAGACGATCGGTACTGATACGATCCGACGTCACAACACAGGAAGATCATAATAACTTCGCACTATTCAGTACAATGATCGTTTTGCGTGACAACAAGGACAGCGGGATAATTTCAAAACTTCTAAATTTTTCCACCGATCTGCTCCCATTTTTTTAAGATACGCACACTACTTATCCCCGCCGAATTCAAGAAAACCTTTCCAATATTTTTTTAGGCTAATGTTATGTGTGTGAGGTTTCATCGGAAAGTACCTACATAAATCTTAAAATCGATTCGTGCTAATTCTGACTAGGGCCTATCAATGACAATGTTTGCCTGTTTTAGCAGAAGTAAAGTCCAGACAAGTCACAGTTGTTAGTGAACTGACCACTGAACAGACACACAACTTCGTGAATAGAAAATGATGTTATCAAAATCCTTTAAAATTTTGCCACCATAAAAGAACATTTTGGATCAATGTGATTGGTGCTATCGGTCAAGCTTGCAAATTTCGTTAATCATAGTAATTTACCCTGTGTATAAACGCTATTATTATTTTCTTATCAACATCATAATTTGGCCAGTCATACTTAAGTCCCGAATAAAAATTGCAACATATTTAGCTTTAGCCGAAGGGCCTTGATAAAAATGAACTCTCACGAAACATCAGAAATGAGTACAAGTATTTAACGTGCACATTTATTAGTAATCGCTGACATTATAGTACTTGTTCAAGTACATTATATTCGTCACCAATTCCTATGAAATTCTCAAGAGAACTTTCAATGTTTTAAATTGTATTACATTTTATTTAGCTGGGAATCATACAATTTACAAAACATTTTTATTAAGTTTGTTTCTTCGCCGTATTTGCAAAACGTAAAGTAGGCAAACAGCACGCTGATAAGTGACAAGTATTTTTTTCATTACCACTTCACCGATGGCTTGCAATAAACAGTTACATAACATAATAATTCTATGATGAACTGCATTCGACACTAAACACGCACTGTCATCTTCTGACTTTCGTTGAAAGAGATACACATAATATCACTAAATGATTATATAACAAGCTAATTACTTGTGCCCCCAATTTATTAGCAATTGAGGTTTGTGCACCGTCATGCTATTTTTTCAAACAGTTTACTGTTTTGTTTTTGTTTTCTACGAGTATTTGTATATATGTGTTCTAAATTCTAATGAAGTTGAGATAACGACATAATTGGCAAACGAACAATGAGACAGGAAAAACTAATTTTACGCTATTTACACAAAATTGGTTTGGTGGGTTCCTTCCTACTTTTCATATTGTTGCATCTCTAAAGTTGTCTACAATTAGTCTATAATGGTCCTAGTGCTGATACATAGGCCTCCTCTCTGCGAGAGAGAGTGAGCCATAATCTTAAGGTATCTATACAATAGAATCAAAATACATAATATTTCATTTCATTTAAACCTACATGCTTATGAAAAGTCAGAAGCTAGGTGCACGATTCTAACCCGAAATCCCGCAAGAAACTCCACGGTTACTCTTTTAAAAATGGTTGACTTTTACAATGGTTTCAAATTACAGTGTTAATAGGTAGGGGAGGATAATATAGGCCTATCAACAAGTGGGTACCAGGTACAATAGAAATTGGTCTACAAATCAACAGTTTACCAGGCCTACAATATCCCCACACATAGTAACCATTCACATAGTAACCATTATCTTACTATAATATTTCAACTCTTGAAGGTAGACTACACGACATGTTTATCTACTTAATAAAAATCTTAAACAGTCAGACAACGTGCAGCCTACAATGTTGGGTCTATAAATAAGCATACAATTTCATACAATTATAACTAAGGTGAGCACTAAAAAGGTATTCTTGAACCCCTAAGAGGGATAAATATGGGATAAAGGTTTGTACGGAAGTTCGTAATTTTTGCCTACGGAAAATCCCAACATGGGTTTATACCAATTTTGATAGCGTCAATCATTGTGGCATTCTTGCTGACGCTCGGTTCTTAACCTTCGCTTCGTTACACGTTTAAAAAGTCTAAATACCAGACATAATATTATAATATACATACCTATGTGCAAACATAAATAATATCACGCATGCAAGTTACTAGAATAGAGCGATTTTCTTTGACCATCTTCTTTAACCTTTCAGATAGAGTGGGCGCCTCGGTTCGCCGGCCTCTGCATCGCTCAGCTAGTGGAGTACCTTCAGTACCACCCTGTGAAGTCGGTGATACCTGATAAGCTGCACACCATAGGGTACAGTGTTGGGGCCCATATACTTGGCCTTGTCGCCAACTACCTTGGTAATGGGAAACTTGGAAGAATTACTGGTGAGTTTGAAGTATCACTAGTTTTAGTATTTAGGAAAAACGAATATCAGCTTCGGCTACTCTATGGTAGCCGAAGTTGATATTCGTTTTTCCTGTTCCTATGAACAGTAACATGGTATCTACCAAACATGCACCTTTCAACAACAAACGCGACATCTAAAATAAAAAATATTGAGTTTCCAGACAGTCTCTATTGTAGGTACTTTACGTTGGAACTGCACTAAAGGTTATAAAATTGTTGTCAATACAACTTCTGCAAGTGCGCTATAAACTGAAACAGGTACATAGGTATATTTATAAAAACCAGGAATGGTTGGACGCCCTCCCTATTTGGTCATTAACTTTTTGAAAGCAAACCTGTTTTGAATAACTTCCTGAATCAAAAGATTTTATGCAACCTTTATTTTACGTAAGCACAAAAGGGATTGGATGACATTGAAACTTCTATTTTATTTATCGTATTATAGTTATCGTTTCTGATTCGCTCACTAATAATTAACCATCGTTAAAATGTCAATAATATTCATTGTAATGCGGTAGAAACAAAGTTAGGATATAAATCCTGCAAAGGCATCTTTATATCGATATGTCAGATCCTCTACATAGAATCGTGATTAGACATAGTGTCAAATATAGGTACAGCCGAATTCATTAATATATTGGCACTGTCAAGGATTCAAAATATTGTGAGCGTTGGATAGCTCAACAAATTCTTTAGAACCTATAGATCAAAAATATGTCCTCATGTGAACGGTTCAATAATATATGCTGTGCATTAGGCCATAATATGAAAAATTATGAGAAAAAGCAATCACATATTTAGAATCTAAATCTTGACTACAATTTAATGATGCTTATAATTGTCACAATATTAAGAACTTTTTTAATGTTGAACTCGACTGTACCTGCTGTGGGCGAAGAATTGGTATATGAGTAAACTAGAGAAATAACTCCTTATTATAATATCCACACTGTTCATTGTCATAGAGTCAATTATAGACATTACTAAACACTACAAAAGTAATCTCTGAGCTTAAAAAAGAACACACTGAGTAGTTCCTAAGCCAGTATGTGTGGCAACCACGTCTCAAAGATACCTGTCGATCCATGGACTCCATATCGTACTCCTAGACTCCGCACATCACCAAACAAAGGTGTTTTTTGTATTTTCTAAGTGCATACTCATCAAAGAGATTCGATATACATCCTACTATCCTGCTAATATTATAAATGTGAAAGCTTGGATGTTTGTTACTCAATCACGCTAAAACCGCTCAACGAATTTAGATGAAATTTGGCGCACAGATATTTTATAACCTGAATTAACATATAGGATACTTTTTATCCTGGTAGGATGGTCCAGTGAGATAATTTCCGACCTCCGGTAAAAGGAAGTAAATAATAAAAATACTTTCCGTTTTTATACGCTTTATATTAGCTTCTATTCTCTTCTCTTCTATTGTTTGTTAGTTAGTTTGTTTGTTTGTTTGTTAGTTCGTTTGTTTGTTTGTTTGTTTGTATGTTTGTATGTAACCGACTCCTTTGAGCGCGATTTTGACCCAGTTTAAACGGTCAGATTTCATTGAAACTTTGTAAACTTGTCGAGGACCGATGACAATTCAATAATTTAAAAAAAATGAGAAAAAAAAGATGTTTTTGTAGTTAGCAGAACTAAAAAATAGAAAATAAATAATAGTTTAAAAAACTAAAAAACACGCTTTAAAAACCAAACTAAAAAAGGAGAAAATAATTTAATTCAATTAAAAAGCGTGGGGTGCTTGACAGTAAGTGATTATAAAAATACCTCAAAAAGCACCCCACGCTTTTTAATCGAATTAATTTATTTTCTCCTTTTTTAGTTTGGTTTTTAAAGCGTGTTTTTTAAACTATTATTTTCTTCCGATCTTTGACCTCTGTCCATACGGTATTCATAAACTAATTCTGAGGATCAACTAGGCAAATTCATATGTATTAGTATTAATATTTTAACTGCGATAGTAACTCTGGCTATTACCTTTTCACGCCTTAAGGGGAACCTAGTCGCGGGCTTGAACTCACTGGTGGGCCTGGCTAAAAATCACGCTGGTGAGATCACCAGGTTTCGTGTCTGACAGAGATACATAGTATCAGCGATGAGCAGTTAGACACTAGTCTACAAGCACAACGTTATTGAATGAGATGCAGGATCATTTATAGTAAAAAATTCGCGAAAAAATTAAGTAAAGTCCTTTGGAAGATCGGGTTTTATGAAAAAGCCAATGCATAAATCAATGACCAATAAAGTTTATTGAACTTTTCTATAATTTAACTTTGTCGGCACCAACTTGGTTTTTGAGATTTTACACTTCTTTTATTACTTAAACACGCCCAAAGTTAAGTAAAATTAGCAAGAAAAACGATTCTTTGTTGGCTCCTAAATTTTTAATGCGTTTTTATTTTAGTATTCTGTTTCCGTACCGACAATACCAATATAGGGACAAAACGATACCATATTTTACTTTGGATGTGCCATGTCAGACAGTGGAGTAAAACACTCCCGAAGGTTGTATGCAAAAAATGTGGACTAGGTTTACCTTAACGGCACTGTTGAATGTCAAAAACAAGAAAAAGAATGGTTTCTAGCTGTCCATCTTAAAAGGTAGTTTCTTATAGAAAATATTGAGCAGGAAACTCCAAAGTAACTCTAGTAAAATAATGTTTTAGAAAATTTTCTAAACATATACATCAATTAGCTTATTATATGTGAAGATGTGTGTTTTTTGATAAACTGCTATAGTAATATAAAGGAGCAGTGGTGGCTCAGTGGTAACGGTAACTTACCAGTTGAAGGTCGTAGGAACGAACCCAGTCAGGTGCTTAACTTCGTGTAAATGATTTCACCACCATTGCTCATAAAACGGTGAAGGAAAACATTGGAAGCAATTCGGCATGTCCTAGAACAAAAAAAAACAAACACATGTGTCATCTACTAACCTGCACTGGGCCCACGAGGTGGATTACGGCCCACTTCCTTTCACAGGTTTGGTTATCATATAATATTATAATAATAATGTTTTCTTTCTTTCTGCAGGTCTCGATCCAACAATACTGTTCTACATGGGCACCAACCGCTCCCGGGACTTGGATTACACGGACGCTCACTTCGTAGACATCCTGCATACGGGGGCCGGTATCTTAGGCCAGTGGGGGCCCAATGGACACGCTGACTTCTACGTCAACGGCGGGTCCAGCCAGCCTGGATGCGCACATGACACCATTTTCCGTAAGAAACATTTCGAGATATTTTCTTATCCTAGTAAAGCAAAGGTAAACGCAGTAATTTTAGATATTTTTGAGGTAAAGTTTACTTATCGGTAAGTTTTTATTGCTGCTTTTATGCTCGATGACCTCAGTAGAGCTTCCGGAAGAGTGGGTCTCAAAATAAACATGGATAAAACGAAGGTTATGTCGAATGCCCATGTGACACCCACTCTCATGAAGATCGGAGGCTCTACACTCGAAGTTGTCGACGATTATGTTTACCTAGGGCAAACTGTCCAGTTAGGTAGGTCCAACTTGGAGAAAGAGGTCAATCGTCGAATCCGACTCGGCTGGGCAGCGTTCGGAAAGGTACGGAATATCTTCTCGTCCCACATCCCGCAGTGTCTTAAGACGAAAGTCTTTGACCAGTGCGTGTTGCCAGTGATGACATATGGTACTGACACGTGGTCGCTCACAATGGACCTTATCAGAAGGCTAAAAGTCACCCAGAGGGCAATGGAGAGGGCTATGCTCGGAGTTTCCCTACGTGATCGAATCAGGAATGAAGAGATCCGCAGGAGAACCAAGGCAAACGGCATAGCCCAAAGAATAGCGAAACTTAAGTGGCAGTGGGCAGGGCATTGCACGCAGAACAGATGGTCGATGGGGCCGAAAGGTTCTGGAGTGGCTACCGCGTACTGGAAGGCCTCCCACAAGATGGACCGCAAGAATCCGCTAGATGCGAGAAGCGCAGAACTGGTCCGA
Organism: Antitype chi; assembly: GCA_947359405.1. Lineage (NCBI taxonomy): Eukaryota > Metazoa > Arthropoda > Insecta > Lepidoptera > Noctuidae > Antitype > Antitype chi. The sequence continues at coordinate 12,684,858 of OX375816.1, forward strand.
GTGGAGGAGCTTGGGTGAGGCCTATGTCAAGCAGTAGACGTCTTTCGGCTGAAATGATGAAGATGAAGTTTTTGTTTATCAATGGAAGTTAAATTTACATAACATTTGATCATCTGCACATATGTCCTTGCCTGTCCTTTACTTTCTCAAATAAAGGAACGCAACACAAGGCCCTCTTTTATCAAGCTGTGGAACTCTCCAGCCTGCGCAACTAACCCTCCCTCATACGAACATTGACATATGTATTCGTTCCAATTTAGTTCATCGAAGCTAGATGTCGCTTTGGAACGACAGCAGCACCATCTATGACCACAGTGGAAAAAGTATCTAAGTTCCATCAATATTACACAGAGGGCGCTTTGAACCACATCGATACCTATTTCCACTGTAATTAACTCAGCTTTAATATTTGCCAATTTCTTCGCAGAAACCCTTTCATGCGACCATACTAAGGTGACTCCATACTTCATCGAGTCCATCAACAGTCGCGCCGGATTCTGGGCGGGTCCGTGTAATACTTTATTCTCGTACCTCATCGGATGGTGCGAGCCCAAGGACTCGGAGTACGTGCTCATGGGTGAACACGTCAGTCTAAAGTAAGTGCTCACAATTGGGGTAAATCGTTGCGGCAATTACGTCACAATGTGATTTTGTTCAGAAGTTCAAGTTGTGGCCAAATTTTTCTCACCACTAGGCTTCGATCAATTGATCGAAGCTACTACTTAGGTATAAATCAAATGTTATGAAATAACTTTTTTTATGATACACCAATTTGTTCACGTTTGTAATTAAGATCGAAAACAATTTTCTGCAAATACCTTGTTTATTACTTAGTTATTGGAATGACTTTTAGACTCCTTACACCAATTTGCTCTCATCCTAGTTTCTGATTTCTGGTAAAGTATAATAGTATAATCAGCCTATAATGTACCTTCTCTCATCAAGAGCGAGTGGGCTGTACCTAAGGTTGCTAGATGTAATAGGTACCTACCTAATAGGTAAATCGGGCTATTGTCCGCAACTCCACGTCAAAGCGCGTATTTTGCGTAAAGGCTAGCAACGCCTTGGTGTTGCTAGATGTAACATGTCTTCGCATTTTTAGTTCTATGACTTGCCTGTTTCCTCATGATGTTTTCCTTCATTGTTTTGAGTGCAGTTGTAATGAAATTAATTACACAAAGTAAAGCGACTGCTTGGATTAAAATCCACGACCTGTCACTCGTATGTCAGAACCATTACCAGTGGGCCACCAATAGTCTCCTAAAGTTCAGTATTTATTTCAACATTAGTTTTAGGTACCTAATTTAGTCTCGTGCTCAGATCCGATATTCCTGAATATGAACGATTTTCAAACAGTGTTTTTTTCTGTCTTTCAGCGCCAGGGGTGTCTACTACGTGACCACTAATGCTAAGCCGCCGTACGCAAGAGGATTCCCCGGCAAATCTAGGAGACTCCGATCTATCACACCTTACAGCTGATGAATTGAGAAAAAAATACTAGACTAGAATAAACTTTACCAAAATAATTTATTAAATTAAGTAGCTAGCCATTGTTGTCGGGGTTTTAATAAATTAAAGGTACCTATTAAGGATAGTGCTTAGGTAGTGATTATGATCAGAGATCGCATATTCGGATGCATATTCACCTAAAGTTAAGATGTTGGCTACCATGGAATGCGGTTTTGTATCGAAAAAGTCTTAATTTAGGTAAGTGATTTGTTTATTTTTAACCGACTTCAAAAAGGAGGAGGTTATCAATTCGTCGGGACCTTTCTTTTTTTTTTTTATGTATGTTCCCCGATTACTCGAAGATGGCTGGACCGATTTGGATTTTGTTTGATAGGGTATACTTCCCAGATGGTCCCATGATCATCAAGTCAGGATCTGATGATGGGATCCAGAAATAGAGAGAACTCTTCAAATTTTATAGGCACACGAAGCGATTTAGGTATTTTTTGGAAGAGTACTTTCTCGTAGTGGTCTCATTTCAATTTGGTGAAGATCTGATGAAGAAATTTGGAGATAGGCAACGGAACTCCTCAATAAATGTTAGCAAATGGACTGGGATTGCTGAAATCTCATGTCTGTCTATTGCTTACACCAGTTCATAACATAACATCACGCCGGTATGCTGTGAAGGGGTAAGCACATGTGAACCACTAAAAAGTGAAAAATAAAAATTTTTCCAAAAAAAAACAACCGACTTCCAAAAAAACACTACAAAGTGAAAAATAACTTTAATTTCGGAAGGCGGTGACAAAAAATTCAAATACAGCTCCAAAGACACCGACTTCCGAAATTAAAGTTATTTTTCACTTTGTAGTGTTTTTTTGGAAGTCGGTTGTTTTTTTTTGGAAAAAGTTTTTTGTTTTAACTAATACAAACCACCCCTCCTCCAGTACATACACATATTTGTATCGGGTTAAACATTAATTTTAGATTAATACTCTTCTGAATAGATGCAATCCAAGAATCCCGGGGTTTTTAATAAATATTGCAAATAATTTCTAAAGCCGCTTCCATACTTTCATAGCTAAAAATTATCTTTAAGTAAATATGCATCCGAATATCCGATCTCTGATTATGATTGATCAAATAAAAACGGATATTTTTACCAATAGAAGATAGCATGCCTAATAAAAATATAATTTTGTAATAATTATATGAGACCCATAAAGGAAATTTTAGAACATCTGTTTGTGAATATATATTTATCGATACTTAAATATCAGTGGAAGTAGTCACCGCCGTTATTGTATCCGTGGATATGATTGTGTAGTTGCTCAAAATGAGTGTTAATTTATTTCGATATTTAAGAAATTTGTGATAATACTGTTATTTAGGATTAAACATGGATTTCAAGGGGAATTCCGTCTTTTATTTTCACCATTTTTTTCTGTCGTTATGTTATTGTGTAAAACAATGGCGATGGGTCCTCTAAATAAACATTCCAACCTTTGAGCCTTAGTTAGTGTTAGGTTAATGTGAACGGCAGGAATATTGTAATGTGATCGATTACCTTGAAAAAAGGGTAATTGAATTTTCTTTTGTCAGTTTTCCGCTCATGATGGTTAGTAAAAGATATTGTGATTGTCTGTCACGTACTCCTAGTTAATAACAAAACATTATATTTATTTTAAAAGCACGACAGCACAGCTGGCTAGTGGCTGCTTAGAAAGCCCAGGTTCGCACCGGCTGCCTTGTAAATAAACGTTTTTTCTTTCTTTCTTTTTTTCCTTGCTTCATCTGCAGAATTTCTAAGGCGACTTTATTACGCGGCGATTTTTATCGCGCAATGCATTATCACCGCATTGCATTGCGCCGATAGTTGAAAATCAAACGGAGTGTTTTGGACATGCTTGGAAGCACTCTGTTGAATTTTCATTGCTCGGCTCAACAAAAAGACTTAAAAATTCAGTTCACAAAAAGTTCAAGTACAAGTCCTGCACCCTAATTGCGTAACTCACGATTTATCATAATTTGTTTCGTTTTGAAACAAATGGCTAAACAATTGCTTCATATGTTCGAAAAGTGTTTCTGCTCAACAACGTAAATAACGCAATGAATATTGTTGAACTGTCAAAATGAAACCGATTATGATTAATCGCGTGTTACGCAATTAGGGTGCTGTTCAAATCAAATTGCCTTAGATATTCTTCGGACCAGGCAAAGCAGTCGGTGTGAACCTGGGCTTTCTAAGTAGCCAACTGTGCTGTCATGCTTTTAAAATAAATATAACATTTTGCTATCACCATTACAAGAAACGGTCGTCATAGTCTATGGTAACTCAGGAACAGGCGCAAATTGAAACAACAGTAAATAAATTTAAACATATATTAGGGAAGATAATGTTACCATTTTGAAACGACAAATGGGTACAATTTTAACAGCAAGCACATTTAACAGAAATACACGCGTTTTGCTCTACGGAACAATGATATAACATATATGTATATTATGACTATGACTGTATGTTAACAGCATCAGATTAGTGAATGAGATCATGTTAGGATCATTGTAAAGATATACTTATTAATAATTTAGTATTATATATAACAAAATCTAGAATAAATTAATATAATTTTAACCCCTAATTTATAAATAAAGTAAACTATCTGGAATTGAAACATCGAAAACAAAGTTCTTCAACAATCAGGAGTTTTTATACGCCATTCTATTCCTTAAAGTATTTTCCGACTTATTCGCATAATTATTACTATTGAAAAAAACTCCCTGAAGAATATTTCCCAAAACCCTTTTCAAACAAAATTAAACAGACATCGAGAGAATAATAAGACACAGGTAAGTACACATAAATAAGTATTTACATTTTTATCTATCTATAATATATTTTGATCTTACATCACTAGGTAGTAGAATACCGGTAAAAATATATATAAATAATCAAGCATATAAAAAGGATCTTTTAGACCGAAATTTCTTTGTGTGAATGTAAACGAGGCATACCTACCTATATATCTACGATGACGTAGGTAATCATACAAGTGATACCTGTAAAGGCAGCCTATAGATACCTATACTCCATTTGAAATAAGATTAGACATTTAATTAAACCTTTTTTACAGGCCGTTCAACCGATTTTGTCTTCTATTCCGTAGGCATAAGGATGGCAATAAAAGCAAAAAAGTGGTTAGAATACCAACTGTTTACTGCAGATGCCATTTATCATGCTACCAACGCAATAGAAGTCAAAATCAGTTGAACGGACTGTAAAAGGATTTATTTAAATGTCGAATCTTATTTCTAACGCAGTATAGGTATCTACTGTATGCCTGTACACATCTAAAAGCCCCGTATTCGAAGAAAGAAAGAAAAGGTATTTATTGTGACTCGCACAGGAAGATCACATACTAAAATAAACACATAATGGTACAAAAATAAAAAAAAACAAATTTCTCGGAAGAAAAAATAAACTTGAGAGGTGTCAAGGGACACCCGGATGGAAGGAAGTTTAAAAAAAAAAGACGAAATGAAAATATCTGGCTTTCTTTCTATAAGAGAGAGAGAGAGGGACAGACAGAGAAACATGCGCACGCCGCACGGCTTACAATAAGCTTATTACTATAGCAAAAAGTGTCGTTACAACTTTTCGTGAGAATTTTTTCCGTCTAGCCCCCTTTCACAACGCGCGATAAGGAACTTCGTTCCAAAACTTCGTTCCAATATTTAAAAAAATAAATAAAACAGAAAGTCCTGCACGAGGCCAAAAGGCTCCTACCTCAGCATGACTCACACTTTTTAAATGTCGCAGCGCTGGTATTCTGGTAGGGCCCGAGCGATGTGATGTCAGGGGCAGTTACAGTATGTATAAAAGATAGATACATAAGCATACTTCTCAAATGAAAACTAAAACTGTTTCGGTGTAGTAGGTACCTATAGAAACTTAAACGTTTTAAAACAAGATTTTAACGTAACCTTATAAAATAAAAGTTTAATTCTTAGAGTTAAATTAAAGTCAGTTTAACTGATCTGTCATAAGAATATCATAGAGAAAACTATACAATAAATACTTTATTAATCCTATTATTTCTATGTCTAATTACATCAGATAAATGTAAGTAAGAATCGTTGTATCATAGGAGTTGTCCAAACACACATAGCCCTTCCTTAGAACATTATACAAGGTGTATCAGAATAGAAGCAAGACCTGAAAGTAGTTTGTTCCTAATTGACTAATGAATCGATTTCAGTAACTTTTAATGTAAGTATTTTTTGTTTATTATGTATTTTGTTTGAGCCAAAGAAAATTCAATCTTATCCCTGAAGAAATAAGACTCAATTTTAAATGCATAAAGTAATGCTTGGTTGGAAACGTTTTTCTTAATAATATCAGCTAGCTTTAAATCGTAATATGCTTTTATCTCAATACTCTAATCGCGGTGTATGAGGTCTTGCGTTAATTATGTTACCCGTTGTATAGACATAGTCCTTGATATTTTATTTTTTTATGGGAAATTCGTAGTCTGAAAGAAAATATTACTGAATTCGTTATTTGGTTTGTAACGCCACGCTGCGCAAGAAATAAACACGTTCCTAGTGTTTTAAGTTAACTGTGTCATCGCTTTTTCTTTTTGTCAATAAACCTTTTTGTATTTTGTATATGTACGTCACACGTCAGGTCCAGTTGAAAACCAGCGTCAGTCACTAGTTGTCTGGCATTTATGCTGAACTGGGCCTCCGTGACTTTGACGCACTTTACACTTTTTGTTGGTTTTTTATTTTTATTTTGCTGTATATTGTGTGCCTTTTTAGTCTGTGCTAAATAAATGTATTTTCTTTCTTTCTTTTTTTAGATCATCATCTTCATCATTCTCCTAGTCATATTCCAATTTATTTGTGATCGGCACAGCATGTTTTTTTCATCCATACTACTCTATCAGACGTCATGGCGTTAGTCATCCTTGCCAGCCGTAATTATCACCTTTCACACAGTTCATCCATCGGATCTTTAGTCTTCCCCTACTCGTATATAGGTACTCAAAACTTTTCTCACGACAGTTTCATCGTTCCTCATTAAAAACTGAACTACTTAATGCATTGACCGCGACATGTGACAATAATTAACAATAACAATAAAAAGCATGAGCGGTATTAACCGTCGTCGCGCTGTAATCTTTGTATTCTTGCCGTCCTTTTATATTACTGTAAGACTGTATCGACCTTCTTAGATATTTAATAAAATAATCAATACCAAATGTTTTAAACGAGCGCTAATCCTGCTGACAAACTGTCACGCAGTTTGGCAGGTTCATAAAATTTGTGCACGTTTTGGTCCAAATAAATGATTTATTTTTGTTTTATGGCCATACCATGACCACCGATTTTCACAAAACTTTTCGGCAACTGGTGCCATTTTCAGATTTCCTCCTATGTACTAATTTCTTATTCTTTCCATTCGCGTAACACCACATATCCCTCTTAGCATTCTCCCTTTCGTGGTCCAAAATTCTGATTCATACAAGACAGTACCTAGGTACAGACGCCAGCATATCAAGCTACCCCAAACTGTCAAATTTTCCCAATTGAACATGAACTTTATTGTTTTGTAATAAAGTTGAAAATCTATCAAAGAAATTTGACAGATTAGGGTAGCTTGATGTGCTGCTGTACATATTGAGATACCAACGCTAACATTGATATTGATAATGATGTAATATTTGATCAGCGCGACTTCCAGAACCGAATAGCAGAACATAGTACGCCTACATCGTGAAAATGTATGGAGTATGCTCGAATGACGTCACAATATTTGAAAGAGGTTAGTAACTAGTTTAAGTAGGTTTGCTATAGGAATAAGCGTCAGTTTGCCCAGAGATATTGTCTCGAGCAGTCTAGTTATACTAAAGGTTAGTATATTCATTTTATATTATTTTATATCCTAAGTTGTCAAAGGATCTCACTCTATCTCACGTAAAATTACTTATAATAAGGCATTATATACAAAGCAATAAATACTACTTTATAATTATTTCCTCCTTAACTGAGCCCAAATAAACGTTAATCGATAATATCTCGTTTTAGGTCTAAAACTTAGCTATCCTAAATGACTATATTTTTACAGTATTGTCTTTGCTGGTACAGGGTCGACATTTTCTCAAAATCTCGACTCTCTTGTCACTTGTTATTCTCTAAGGAGAGTGCTTCGAGACATACTGTTGCTTAAAAACTGCATTAATTAATTATAATAGCTTTTACTCTATGACATTATTTATAATACACTAAATCGATAATAGGCCAGATTGAAACAAACTTCTGCTGAACTTACGAATTTACATTTAATAACCAAAACTTATAAATCTACAACGCAGTGCTGGAAAAGCCAAAAAACATAAAGATTCTTAGGCGAAAACCACCCAGTCTAAAAAACATATTATTCTGAATTAATTTTAATTATGCTAAATTAATATTCTACATTCTCTTTATTACATTTGTATTTAATGGCACCCACATCGTTGAATGTCATTAATTATCCTGTGAGCGATGGATTTGTGACTACTACTAGAAATAATGACTTCAGTATACGAGATTACTTTTCCGGCACCGCTTCTGTACACTTATTCAATGCCATAGCGATTAAACCTAACATAGACCGAAATAATTAGTATACACTTAATAAACTTTCATTAAATAATGCGATATTACTAACTGCAAACCTAATAATACTATCAAAATTATATGAAATAATTCCGCAACTATGGCAAAAAAAATGCTGACAACTAAAAATATAGCTCTTCTAGATTTTTTTTTAAGAAGCGACACAAACTTATTTACAAAATTATTTAGCTTTGATACTATCAGGACTTTGAAAGCAAATCCTTAAACATGAGCCTAATCAGTAATTGACTTGTGACAGTGCTTCCGTGCAAGTAATACCTTATATTAGTTACCCTAATTTAAATATCTACACCGTCCTCAACTGTTATTAATAATATCATTATATCTAAAACATATTATTTTATGTAAAAATAATGAGAAACTCGTGACACAAAGAAACCCGATACTAATGCAACTTCAGCGATGAAAAAAAAGATGGTGTACTTAAAAAATCACCCTGTAATTGAATAAAATATCTGTATACACTCAATAATTTTATTAAAGAAATATGTTATCATTGTTTAAGTACGTCTGTCTATCTTTGAAAAAAATATTATTTTTATTATTTTAGATACTAAGTACAGACGCCAGCAAATCCACCGCTACCCCGATCTGTCAAATTTCTTTGATAGATTTTCAACTTTAGAACATAAGCATAAGGTACATGTTCAATTGGGAAATTTTTACAGTTTGGAGTAGCTTGATGTACTGGCGACTGTACAAGCCGACAGTGCAAAAAAAAAATGATGTATTCAAAATTAAGTAAATACTTAAAGTATTTGCATTAAAATGATTTTTTATTATAATATTATTTCTTAGATAAATATAAGTGTATATAGTATTGTCTTATTTATTGTTATATTTACAGCTAGGGTCGCTTTATCAAGCTTTATTGTCACCACAGCCTTATAGAGTGAGATCACCCCGTTTAATATTATTGTCCTATTAAAAGCCTATCCTATATAACGTAAGGTTTACACGTTAATATTATTGTACTTTTACTTATCATATTCTGAGTAACATAAAATATATATAAAATATATTATAAGTACTTTTCCTAACTCAAAAAGTTAAAACGCACAACGTTCTTTTATCAAATAATGGAGTTTCAAAAATACATACCTACTTAATTTATTTTTAATTTTCCAATGGCGAGAGTAAAATAATAACCCTACTGATGATAATAATTAATAAAGCTGTAACTCAAACCTGTTTTATTTATTCTGTAATTGGATTTATTAAGATAGCTCACAAACTTCTACCATGATTGACCCCTGCATTTTCGCCATTGAATTAAAAGCGTATAAATATATATTTTATTTTTATATTTAATAGTTTTACTCAATCACAAAGTATAAAAGTGCACGCTTCAACAAGTGCGTGGGGGATCCGTACCCTTTCCGCCATAGCTTTGGACATTGTGAAAATTATCATTACCAACAATATAATATGAATAGGAAATAGATATATATATAGATTTGTATGTACAACTTGCATATTAAATAGTCTTTATAATATTCAATGCACATGCCCCGGCCAACGAACTTCATATTAATATAGAGAAGTAGACAGCTCTGCCTGTTAGGTATTTAAATAGGCACTAATGTATTCAAGAGATTAAGATCTTCTAGTTATGTGGTACGATATTATAAGTTTCAGTGATATGTGGTTACACTTTTATTGCCCAATCAGTGTCTAGCTTTGACACATATAAATAAAAACAAAATAGTTTTAAGAGTCGACCTCCTCCATAATCTAGCCCAGAACTATTACTTTTCATTCGACTATTAACCATTTCAACTGATTATATCGCTAAAATAACAATAGAAGATTATTTATAAATAGATACAAACCACTACACACTCAAGTAATATCCTTTCAAAGTTAGTCAAAGTATTTTTACATCACAGAATTGACGGCGTAGAGATTATTTAAAACAACGTCTTTGCTTTATACTATATAATTAAGTCTATAATTTTAATGTTTTTAATAAATATTTTAAGTTAAAGTAATCTGATATTAAAAAATTTATAAAATGTATGTTTTACGTCGTTCAAGTTTATGTATAAACAGTGTATTTTTGTCGTTTATGGTCTAGAATTGTGTGAACACAATATGAGATGTTTTAAATATCGCCTTTTAGTTTAACGGATGATATTGGCTTAATACTCTACGATGTTCATATGATGTTTGCAATACAAAGCACAGAATGTAAAAAAAATATTTTTGATAGTTTATTATTAACTTATTTTTATTGAACCTTTACTCAATTAAGCTTTTATAAGAAAGTTTTTAGAATGATATAACTGAAAGTATAGATCGGATCTGAGATGATAATTCTCACCCATGTCCAAGAAACTAAGTCTTACTTCTACGCGAATGTATCTACAATAGTTTGAATACGTTAGTCGTATGTTCTTATGCCTCTAGTTTATTATATTTACAAGCCTTACTTCTAGTAGGTATCGGATTTCACGCTAAAATTGTATCATCATAGAAGAAAAAATTATAACCTAGGAGTAGTACAGGTATTTGGAAAGATTTTTTTTTAGTATAAAAGAAACAAATAAGAATATATTTTTCAGTATATACGATGTAAATCTGTTCGCATTCTTTGCCCGCCTACATTAGCAACATAAAAATTGCCTGTGAAGTCCTTAATGATCTTTAATATCTAATGTCTTTTTTACCAAATTATTTGCCCCTCGTATAGGTAATATCATGAAATTATCAAACATACAGCAATTTCGGGTTCTGTCTTTCATGGACCGACGCATGACGTCGGGCGTTGAATGGGTTAAATATAAAATATTTTCCTTTTTGTTCACTTCTTTTTGCTTGAATTGTTTTACTGGAGTTATTGTTCACTTATTTATGTACCTAAATTTGAATGAGTAGGTACTTCATAGGTACAGAATTGTATGAGTTATTATATTCAAAGCAAACGTTACAACTATAACAGAAAATAGGTTGATAATATTTTAAAAGCTTTTTAATTGATGTTCTTATGAGTTTTTGAATTTAACAGATACCTAATTCTATAAAATTTGTGTATTTTAAATTTAAAAGTTAAGTAAATCAAAATACATACCTATATTTCCCTCATTCCTTATCCAATTAGTGCGCATTTTAACGAGTGATCGTTGGTCTCAGACACCACAAGTCAGATATTATTGTCATTACGTCAATCTTTACTTTCAGAATTTTTATAACATACATTATAAGGGTAAATTATTGTCTTACGATCACTTAAAATTAAAACTAAAAGGGATTGTGCAGTGAGCAGCATGAGTGATTAATGCTAGAAAGACTTATCTAATGTCTGTCCGTCTGTCGGTCGAATTATTGTCAAGTTATTTACTAAACTAAATTTTCGCTTTTATACTTGCACGCGGATTTATACTATATACTTATCTAATACTTACTCACGATACGCTTTTTACATGCTTTTATTCACGTAAGTACCTATATCTACTATGAAATATTGTTCTGGTTTACATTTAAAGCTGTTTTCTTCTAAAAACCCATTAAAGTATGGGGTTCTTGAGATTGGGCCGTACGCAGAGTTTAAATGAAATAACTGAGTGTAAAAAAGTAAGTCATTTTTTCATATTTATTTTGATAATCAAGTGAGATATCATTTCATTTAAAGGAGCACAAAATGGAGAGGTTTTTTTTAAAATATCTTTCTTGAAATTCGTGCAAAATAAGTAAGAATATGCATTTTGTGCATAAATGGGTTTTCGAGCTTAGCTTATTAGAATACTCGAATATGTTACTCAATAAGAATAGCCGCACGCTCTGCTATTCAAATAGTAATAAATATCCGATCTAATATATTATCACATTATTATTATGTGGGTACGCGCTTACGACTTATACGAGTATGTACCTACTATTTACAAAGATTTGGAATTTGTTTTCTTAAATATAGAATTACAAGTTTAAGTAATTATTTTTTTGATTTTTAATATTTTTTTCTTGAGCCATTATTATGATAGCCAAATTATGAAATACACTAACAGTTTTTTTTTACTTATACTATAGTTATTCAAAGCTTCCTCCATCATTTTCACGAAATATTTGAGCAGGTTATTATTTATTGGTATTTTCTATATTTTCAAGCGTCGAGGTTACTCAAGGAAGGGAGATGTGTTTTAAACAACCATCCTTACTCTCTTCAATCTCTATTTAAAACCAACATAATGCTTAAATAAATTATACATCCCATTCTATTTATTTTATTACCATGATTAAATATTTACACGGGACGAATAAAAATAAATCAATGATCTAAAATTATAATTAATTACCACGTCTAATTTGCAATATCAACGTAAATAACGCAAAAAATCAAATTATAACAATCAAAATATCAACAAGAATGATTACATTACTTCCCTTTATAGTGTTAACATTTTATTTCAATGTCTACTCCTATGATACATAATTATACATTTACGCATCCAATTCAATACAATTCTAAATTTTGAACAATTAAATTATTTCGTAAATATTTATAAACATTTTACAACAGTTTTATGAAACTTAGTAACAAGGACTAGAAATGTTATAGTAACCATTAATTTTATTAAGTACGATATCATGAGGCAAAACTAACTATAAATTGATTACTAAGCTAAACCATCCAGTGACAAATTTAAATATTTCTACTGTGATATGCCAATATAATTATATACACCTGTACACGTACAAATGTAAATAAAACAGGTACGTATGTTAATATTGATTAGATGTAACTCAAGCGTGACATGTAAGTATAAAGCTCAGATTTGTAATTTTAACGACTAAAATAACAGAAACATCGGGATCTTTGATTTTGATAAAACAACCCAATTTACTCCTAAACGCTAAACGATTTAACATACAAGCTAACGATGAGAACAATATATTTTTCCTATAAAAATATGAGCCACACGGCGAGTCATTCCGGGAACTGATGTCAGAGTTATTTGTAAAAGTATTTTAATTACCTATTACCGTTAAAATGAGAGGTAACATCGATAACGGACCAAGCACGCCTATGATTCAACTGACATTTACAGTACGATATTGAGACATCCAACAAGAATTACTTTTATGCCCTAAATGCATAGTAAAAATCTGGGAAAATCACTGAGTGTCTATTGCCGCTTCTCTTGTCATTTAACCAATACAACTTACTTTTGTGGAGCTGTAATGCTGAAATCTATCACAATGTCATACTGTAATCCCAGAAGAGTTCTCAGACACGTGTCGTCCAGTCAACGTTGGCCTCTACTCAGGGTAGTGTTGTTCGTTAGCGGCGGGCCCATCGTAGTAGTCATGTGCCGGTGGCTGGATGGGCTCGGCCTGGTATAAGGCGCCCGAGACGAAGGGATTGTTGGGCACGTGAGCGCCGGGTGCCGGCGGCCGTGGCGGCGCGATGGCGCCGTATCCAGCTTGCTCTGAACCCTTCAGAGGCGCTGACGGTCTCTCCGTCTTGGGTGGAAGAAAATGTGTCGGTTTTAACTATTTACTTAAGAATTTTCTCGATAATATCAATGATGAGTACAAGGAACTACTTGTCATGAAATTAAAACAATTATAAAAACTCTAATGACTGATAAAAGTAATCGAAAATTGGTTTAACTCAACCAATTGACATTATATTCTCAAAACACCCTCAAGTTGTGGATAAAAATTATGAGCAACTTGTGTATACTTACAAAGGTAGTTTCTTGGTCTAACGATTTCATGGGCTGAGGCTCTTCTACGGCGGTCTCAGCCCACGGTTGCAGCTCTCCTGACGCGAAGATGGCGTATATGGTAATACCCACAAAGTGGACTGTGGCGCCCATCAGGAACACCGCGCGCCACTCCGTTATGGCTTTTTCCAGTTGATTCTTTTAACAATCGAGACCCAAACGTCAGATGACCTTCATTGGCTATTATTATTATCACCTATATATTAAGGACAAAGGTCAGGCTACCTACCTTTATTCGTTAAAGAACTTCTGAAAAGGCTTATTTATCTGAGCCAACTGTTTGAAAATACATTGTAATCCGGAAAATGGAAAAGGAAATTCTACATCTAATAGACCAACATACGAAAGTCTGCCTTAACCCTGTTACAACTTCTAAAAAGCGCAACACAATAACGACATTAGCCACACCCGGAAAGCTGACGAGATATCCAAAGTTTCAGATAAGCATATCTGTAACAAATATCTAGTAAGTTGCCGACACAATGCAGTCAGTCGTGCGCGACGTTGCGCGGCGGCGGGCGATAATAAAGTGCTCAGCGGTGGCGTGCCGCATCGTCGCGCACCCACAATCCTACTCATTGTATATTCCGCGCGCGACTCCATGGAGCTCGATTTCCTTTTTTAAATTAGCCACGGACGAATGTCCTTTTTGTTTCGCTAGTTCGCGCCTGAAAGCGATACCGTTCTATTGCATTGGGGGAGTATCTAATAAAAATTCAAGAACTTATTTATTGAAAAACATTTTCCCTTTGAAAACTGATTCTGTTAGTTAAGCTGGCTCTTGAGTAATCTGGTGCCTTTGAGCAAAAATGTTTTTAGTATTTCAGATGAAGGAATAAAACAGTTTTTAAGATTTTACAACCCGTTGCGAAGTAGCTTCTCAAAAACCAATGTTTTCAGATTTTAAGAAACGATCCTCAATAAAAATCATATTCTTACCTTCTCTTGCGTCATATAATCGATAACGATGGGCACGACGAAGCCAGCGATGGTGCCGATGCCGTTGGAGAGCCCCATTAGGATGGAGGCGTATCGTGGCGCGATATCTAGGTGGTTCACGTTGTAGCCAGATATGGCGAAGCCACTGCACGCCACGCCTAGGGTCAGCTCGATTGTCGCCACGTACTGACAGAAACAAATAATTTTAGAACTTCAAGAAATCACCTTAGAAAACACGTGAGTAAAAACGTATCACTTGCAAACAAATATTTTGGATTTTTTGAGGCCATAAAAATTATGGTTTACTAACGCTGCTAAACATAAGTCTCGCAGCACTAAAATTAATGATTAAAAGTGATAATGCATGGAATTGACTGTATACAGAAACCAGAAAGAAATGATTTCTGTTTCAAACTTTTGGACTTAAAATAACATTAAATGTTGTAATAGTATTCGATTATTACTTCAAATTCATCATAAGAACATTCCTTTCTGCATGCAGTATTCAATTTTTCATAAAATTTAACTTCGTTTACCTTGTTGTTAGCATAAGCGACGAGCACAAAAAAGAACGCCTCCAGTCCAAATCCTCCACAGTTGAAGAGCTTCCTCACAGTGGTAGTCGTCATGATGTTGTTCTTACGCAAGTAATCGGCCATCATGCCGCCAATAGGCACCAGTGACGTCATTATTAAATGTGGAATGGCGCCAACAAACCCGGACTGAAACGACGAAATACAATAAAGGAAGAGCCACTCAAACTTAGTGAAGTTTGGGACGACGAACATACTAATATATCCATAGATATATGCAAAAGAAGGTTACCTCTGTGATCTGCATGTTAAATCTTGAGTTAAAGTAGGACGACTGGAATATGACTAGTAAACAGAAGTTCCACGTTCTGCAGAAGTTCGCTACGATAATAGCGTACACCTAGAAAAACATGAAATTTAAAAAAAATCTTTCAGAAAAAAAACAGCAATTTTTGATTTCGGAACACTGTTATTTTAATAATTATTAGGAGTTAAACCACAGCCTTTAAATTACTTAACTGAGAAACAACTGAAGATTAATTGTAACTTACTGGTGGTGATGTAGCAAATGCCTTCCAGGGCGTCGACCAGAATCCAGGCATGGCGGCTTGTGTGGCGGTGCCAAGGGACTGTTCGATGTAGGTCAACTCTTTGGAGGTGATAGTGGGGTGCTTGCTGGGCCTCTCGAATACAAGCCACAGCCATAGTACATACCTTAATAAATACTTGAGTTAGCAACAATATCAAGAACAATTTGACGTATATTAGATTGCTTCCTTATCAAGCACTTTATTGCACGTGGAAAAAGTTGTTTAGCTATTTAAAGATACGTATTTGCGGCATGAATATTACTTATTATAAAACATTAGTTGTTTACCAGATGACGCCAGACACTCCGTAAAAGTAGAATGGCGCCTGCCAACTGATGTAATCCGTGAGTATTCCGGACAGGGGCATGCCAACGACGATGCCAGCGTACGTGCCACAGAAGGCCAGAGTTGCCAGCCGAGAGCGCTCCAGGGGAGGCGCCCACATCCGCCAGATACCGTGGCAAGATGGGTAGGTCACACCCTACAAACAAACGAAAATATTCAGTAAAAAAAATCTTTGAAATAAATATTTTACATAATTTAGCTGTCCTTTGAAGAACCGTTATACTATTATTGAATCAAATAGAAAAAGGTGGATTAAAGAGTTCTATATTACATAATATCAATGGTCCCAATCTTCAAGATTTAATAGGGTAGCAATGGCATTGAAGAATCAACTAAGCCGGGATGTGCGGAGACGAGCAAATACGTCGCCATGGCAACGGAGGGCCCGGTAATCCTGAAGAGGCTTTGTACTTCGGTAAGCGATGACGACTATACTCAAGTGCGATTCACGATAGATACCGATCGTTCTGTAGGCAATCATTGAAAATCGCTCCTTTGAAACCAAAGTAGGAGGTGCCAGAATCAAAGTAATTTGAAATTCATTTCAAGTTGAAGAATTTTAAATAAAATATATTTTTTCTGGATCTATTTCCTCCAAGCCTGCTCCATTTAATTACCTCTTGCTAAATTTAGGCATATCATGTTTCACGTCAAGTTTTCTTCTGTGTCTAATCTATCTCCGCTCACGAACCTTTCGATTTTACTTATCATAAATCGATATCACATAACAAAATTTCACCAAACAGACAAAATGTCTTGTATCAATGTAGGTATGTAAAAACTATTTGACCTGAAAGTCCAAACTACAAAACATATTCAACATCTTAAATGACACGTGACATCTTCAGAAAATGGAAAAAGGAACTCGTCCTATTTATCAAAAAGGGTAATATAATAGCAATATGCATTCAAAGTGCCAAAAGCACAAAGTGAGGGAGTGTTAAAACACAAACGTGACAAGTGGGACGAAACGATCCCGGGCTTGAAAATTTGAGCATTGGTAATAAGCTTGATCATGCACCGTCACGTCCCGAATGTCAAATGTCCTAAATTTTAAACGTGTGACGTTTCACTCGTTACTACATGTTTCCCTACTGCTTCATTACGAATGTTAGGTACGTGTTGGTGAAAGTATTTTTGGATTTAGTGTTTTCGCATCCATTTGCACTTTGTTTAATTTTGAGATATGCGATTTGTTTTAACTACCATGCATGCACTGTGTTATCTGCAAGGATTTCATGTCTTCCTTGTCTGTTTGTTCAGGACAGTCATGACGTGTGGATTCCGACGATTTCAATTTTATGCTCGTGATTTTATATAGATCTATTTTGTTTAAAAAAACACTACTTACCTACCTGCTCGAGATAATTATATTTTAGTACCTATGCAAGTTTTTCTATGATAAATAAGAAACTGAAAGTTTTGTTGTATATAAAGTCACCTAATTATGTCAAGTGAGCTATGAATTAATTAGAGGGAGGGACTTATAAATAATCACAGATAAGATGTTATAAAACCACACCACAATTCATTGAAAATTAGAAAGCAATACGAGAAGGTGCACCAATAGGCTCCACTCACCTCAACAAATCCCTGCGCGACTTTCAAGATGACGACAGCAGCAGGGCCCACGGACATCGCTCCGGGTATCGCCATGTTGAATATAGCTGACGTCACGATCGCCACGCCGAAGATCTTGTTAGCAGGGTACATGGAGGCCAGGAAACCACCGGGTACTTGTGTGATAAGGTACCCAGCGAAGTACGACGAGTCTATCGAAGACTCGACGCTCACAGTCCATTCGAACGGAGCCTTGTCTGTTGAGTTTTGCTGAGTGACAAAAAAAAACTTTAAGCATCCAATCAGGTTATAAGTTCACATGCAATAATGTTTCCAGACACATAGGAACATTAGTCGATGTTGCCTAATATACAACGGAATGGTTGCGCAACGTACTATATGTATACATTAATTTTAAGTTTCGCCAAACATTTTGTAATCTGGGGGTTTGTGTTTCTCTACTTTCCTAGTCGAATTTGTGGGCAATCGACTTCTATTGCCAACAAATCCACAAGTTGGAAATATACTCCTCCTTTTAACGCTACACTTCCCAGCTATTGTGAGTTAACAAAACCAGGTATTAGCTTTGCACTACTTACGGATTGTTTCTCAGTCATCTTGAGCTTGGCCATGCTCATATTGCATCGCATGCCAAACATAATGCTGAAGCCGAAGCATGCCAGCAGCGCCACCGTGTAGCGCGCTGTCAAGCACGGACATTCCGCGCGCACGTACTTGTCTGTGGGAGAAACAAACGAACTGCTTAACATAATCACGCTAGACGAGAAATTACAATGGGGAGCTCATATAACATCTCTTGCGGGGCGGCTAAGCTCGGCCGCTTATGCTGTTAGAAAGATCAGACAGTTAACAGATGTAGAAACCGCGCGATTGGTCTATTTTAGCTACTTCCACAGCATTATGTCGTATGGCATTTTACTGTGGGGTCGGGCCGCTGACATTGAATCCATCTTTATTTTGCAAAAGAGAGCTGTCAGAGCCATTTATAATCTACGTCGCCGCGAATCCCTCAGGGAACTGTTTAAAAGGATTAATATTATGACGGTACCTTGCCAATTCATTTATGAAAATATTATGTATGTAAGAAAAAATCTACATCTTTTTAATAAAATAAGTGATAGACATAATTTTAATACTAGAAACAAAGACAAAATAGATCAACCATTTTTCAGATTAGCTAAAGTACATACATCTTTTATGGGGTATTGTGTTAAATGTTACAACAAAATACCTTGTGATATATTGCAATTAAATGAAAGGAAATTTAAAGCTTACATTAAAAGTAAACTTTGTAAACTAGCGTATTACAAATTAGAGGATTATATCCAAGATAAGAATGCTTGGAAACATGCTGGTCCTGCTCCATAGGACAATCTAGAGTCTAGACAAAATCAAACTGGTTGCTAATTGAATTGTACATATAATTAATTATATTTATGACATTGATTTACACTCAGTAATTATTTTAACTCACACACTGACTCATTACTTGTTAATATTGTAGTAAAATCATACCTATACTTACTTTTACAATGTTTGTAAATGTGTGAACACCATGTATCTATCACAGAATTAATTTATCTGTATTGTTTCAATTTGATTCTTTTTACCCATTTTGGTATGGTAATTTTATTCTGGGTGCATCGTTTTCACACATAATCATATAATGAATGTAAATACTCGTATTTTACTTGAAACATTTTAAAAGAGTAACGGTGGAGTTTCTTGCCCATTCTTCTCCATACGAAACTACATTTTGGAAGGGGCGACTAGAATCAATTCTATTTTAATGTAAATGTTGACGTTCAAAAGTGCCTTTTAAGTGCCTATTTGAAATAAATGCTTTGACTTTGAATTTGACATACATGAGAAGTTATTATATTATTATGTATTATTATTTCCAGAGATTTTTTGCATAAAGAAAGACCGCGGCAATATGTCTTTCATTCGTACCCCATCACGTTACCAGATGCATTAAGTGAAAATATGTTAAAATTAAGTATATTGTAAGTGAATAGTGTTACAGTACCTATAGGTCGTGGTGGAGGTCGGTCAGGCGACGGTGGTGTTTCCAAGTCTTCGCCATCGTACATCTGGTCGTAACCCTTCTGATCAACTTGGAAGTTCTCATATTGAGTATTTCTGAAATAAAATTAAAACAATTAAAATAAACCATAATTTATGTAACTCATCAATGGTAAATTTTTTTGGCTGCCGGAGACATCGACTTCGGTTTGCGAAAGTGGAAAGATATGAAAATTAATCATCACATCGATGAACTTAATACGATTATATGAAGTTTTTATAACACATCAATTATTATAGGCTGGATAATATCTCAACAAAATAATTCTCTACCAGAGTTATCATAATATCAAGTCTAGTTTCAATTAAAAATAAAATCTCCCCACGAGCTCTTCCGCACAATATCTCCACCATCAAACACCAGACTTATAGACTTTCAATTAGTTTATTCCGCGTTATTTTGCGCTATTTTCCCTGTAATTGAAGTGGATGGGAAGCGACACACCTCGCTGGAGAAAATAAAATTAAAAACGTCTGCCTGCTAATAGGGCTGTCACCATGCACCATCGCACCTGCGCTACGAATGAACTGACAACGGAAACTAATAATAAAACACTTAAAGCGATAAAAGTAAATTGTAAGTAGATTTTTTCATCTATACTAATATTATAAAGAGGTAAAGTTTGTGAGCTTGTGAGGTTATAGGGGGTAATCTCTGGATCTACTGAACCAATTTTGAAAATTACTTTACCAATAAAAAGCCACGTTATTTGTGAGTGTCATAGGCTATATATTAAAATGAAATGATTTTTTCGTGGTAGTTGGTTTTGCAAAGTAAGTCGGAGAAAAAACGGTCGAACCAAAACGTTTCTTACGAACACTGCTTTAACGATGAGAGATATAATTATGATTGAGTTCTAGAAAAAAGTAGTAGACCTTGATAATGCCTACATAAAAGTCAGCAACAGCATGTCTAACTTTTATATTTAGGTCACAAAAAGTAGTTTTTGTTATATAAAAAAATCATTTAAATCGTTAGGTCATATTATCAACAATTATGAATTATTATCAAAATAAGTAAAATTATCGTCTCAAGTGTTTAAAACAAAAGACTTTTCCCTTTAACTGCATATAATTTGGATGAAAGGTTAAAGAGATAATACGACATAGGTATGGAACCGCTACCGTGACGTAATCTATTGAGTAATATAAAATATTTACCGCCCAACGAAGTGGGCACGGGTCAGCTATTTAGAATATAAAACTGAGTTAAGAGCGCCTGAATCTCAGACCCATTTTAATTAAGCACAAAAAGAATATCAAGAACCAGAAGATTTTATTGAAATCTTCTACAATAGGAAAGTCTGCAACTTCTGCGAAACTTACCCAACTTCGCTTCATGTCAGAGATTCTTCAGTTGCCCATTCAAAAGTGCACTACAAGTAAGTAGGGTACGCAGTGGGGCGGAAGACCGCTCAACTTTTATGCCTCTATTGAAATTGTTTTAAATACTTGGCAGGCCACTGTTCAAAAGAAAGGTGGAAATCCCAAGTTTTGAAACTTTAATTTCAAAGAATTTAGGTAAATAGCGCTTGATGGAAGCCGGAAATTTAAGTCTTGCAAAAACCTATATTTGATCACCTTCTTATCACAAACTGCCCTGCTTATCTAAAAAATAATTTGAAATAACTAAAGTTCTTAAGTGTCTAGTACAAATAGTCGCATAATTACGAGTATACTGTTATGCAAAATAAACGCTATGTTGCTATTATATTTACCTACATAATAAATGTATGAATGAGAAATTATGAACATAACGTCACATAATGTAGTTGTCATAATTTTATTTGAAAGCTTGTTTTATTTAATTTAACAACACATGCAAGTTTTCCAACCATACCGTGAGTGTAGGTTTGTGTGTCTGTGTGCTCTCGAGCCAGCTCGGCTTGCCCATTAGTGGGCAAATTGAATTATTCGCCATTGACGTGGCGTCGCGACTCATTGTTTGCAAACTGATAGGCTACACTTTTGACGGCTGAGCTACGGGGGTTTATCGGAAAACCTGTAACTTCGTTAAGGTCCCGCTCATCGTTTGAATAAACTTTAAAGAGATGTTTAAAACGAATAAGGACTTACAGGTTATAGAATACATTCATTTTTTAAATTTTATAACACTTCAAATATTTCTTACAATCATCGAAATTGAACCGTAGATTTCCATCTATTGTTATCAGTCAATCGTATTTCCGATTAAAATGACCCCTTTCAAAATGTACGGAAATCAAAAAGACTGTACACAAAACAACAAAATTCAAAAGCCATTAAATGTAGCGATGAATATAACGACTTGTGGGCGACAACGGCAGTGCGTAAGTCATCGGCGTGTAAATTCATTTTTCCGCTGACAAAAGTAATAAATGCGGCTATCTGTCCCCGTCCCTCGTTTAACGTTGTTGGTAATGAATCGTCGCATAAAAGGCATAACCAAGTGGAAACGAGGCGCGAACGCTACGCGAGCCGACCGACGCGACGCCCGACGTGCGCTTGGGTGCCCACGCCACAGCAGCGCCACGCCAAACGCCATCACGCTGACACGCCAAGCGCCATCGAGCTGGCTCCCTTCGCTAATGCGTTTAGCTGTGACTGGACGAGATACCGACGTCAACAGTTACGTTAGTCCGACACATCTGCAGGGATGTTGTGCTAATTACACAATTATGCGATTAAACGAAGGGTGAATATTGGTTTTAGTGTAAGTTTTAAAAGCTTTTTAAACAATTGGATTTTTGTAATAGGATTTTTTCGGTCTGTTTTGAGACTATATTATTTTGAGTTACTATGGGTTACAGATAAATAGCCACCACATATCCTACTCATATAGGCAGGTTTAAGTTTTTCAATCGTAATCAACTTAATAACTTTAAGTAAAGCTCCAAAAATGTCATTTTCCTTTCTACAAAATAGATAGTCATTCCTACATCATAACTAACTTCACTTTCGAGCAGTGATATGTATAGTCATAAAAAACATGTGATTATCATTTTTGTTGCGTAGCCCCCTCTAGATGAGCCCCTCAGAAGCGACGCGCGTCGGCGGCGCGTCATTGTACCACTAATGCACCCCATACACTATGCCTATAATTATGTGACGCAACTCTAAATGCTCTAATTACTGTTTTGTACCCGTTTGTCTACGTAAAGTTAATGGAAACAGTCATTTTAGAATTTAAATATTGATTTAGATTAATAACATAGATAGAGTTCAAAGTTTAAATACGGGTTACTATAACATCAATATTGTTAATAATTAGATACAATACTGAAGTTTATACTTAAACTTAATTCAGTACTTAAATATTTAAGTATATAGGTACCTCTTATGGTTAAACTCCAGGAGATATACCTATACTAAAAATATTTCAGTTCTTACTTAATCAATATTTATAATCTTACTTTACTATTTGATATTTTTTATTTGCTCTTATTAGAGTTAAAAGAGAGATCTATGTTTACTACAGGATTCCAGCAGCAGAGCGTTCTCGAGGCATACCCGTATATTGCTTACAATTTTGGAGTGCAAATTGAATCAGTGACCGAGTATGGAACTCGGTCAGCGATTCACTTCGCAGTTAAACTTATAAGCCAACTTTGTAATTTGGCACTTCGTCGCTACGTTCTTGCTGTTAGCTGGGAATCCTGAATTATTACTAGAAAGGGTCAACCTTTTGTGTCCTCTTCATTGAAAATCTTCTTGGTGCGGGGAAAAATTTATCGATCTATGTTTCACCCGACAAAAATATTCGTATTGAAAATCTGTGAGGTGCTTCAAAAGATTGTGTTTTGCTTAACATTAGCCATGCGTATAGTTTTCTCGGCTTCTCGAAGACAGGACTCCTGGATCAGACGTGAAGAGCAGGGGGCACAAGACTGGGGGTGGAGATGGGGGCTGTTGCGTAGATCACAATATGCACTTCAACATTCCCCACTATGAATACCTACAGCGGGCAGGGTGGGACGCGAAGACTTCTTAATTAATTGAGACTTGAGCTTAGAGTGCCTGTTCAATTAACGCAAAATATCGTTAGCTATTTTAAGGCCCTGTAAATTGTTGGCAGTAATTTACTTTGACCTCTAGACAACTGAATAGACTACTCTAAGTACTGTTAATTTGTGAATTCCAAATCATTTAAATACTATAGTAAAACGTGCTCAGTAGAAAAACCAGGCAATGTTGTCCTGTGATACTAGATGTAACAGAATAAGTATAACAAGTTCGATTCCGGCCCTGGCGCCGCTCAGGAGGGGGTACCTATTACACCCCGTAAAGCCACCCTCTCTAATTGATTTACAATTGTCGGTTAAATTTGTTTCCCGACCACCCTCGGCGATCACCGATCGCAAATGCATTTTGGAATACTATTGATGAACCGTGAAAAATACAGAACATTCTTCCGTCAGCTTTCGTAAACAGCAAACTTTTGAATAAAAATTTAGTTCAATCAATCTATTTCATTTCATTTGGCATATTACATTGAATAAAATGCAAAAAAAATCGAATAATATTCAATTTAAACTTCCTAATGGGAGAATAAAACTACGTATGGGTACATCGGCCATATTCATATTCATTTATTTTATCATTTTTTTTTCATGTACTTTTAGTGTAATTTTACGTTCAATAAACAAATTACCACACTTATGCACTACTGTTACTATATTACTAATACATTAAATAAATAAACATTTATTTCTCTTCCACTTAAGCGCCTTAAATATAGGAAGATTCTATCATCCATATAAATATTTTGTGAGACACTGTTATCTGTACTTACTAAAAAAAACCTGTCACACAGAAAACCAGTGAACTCACATTAAAATATTAGAAATCGTTTAAAATACACAAAACCTCGTGCTACGCTTTCTCGTAGCCCCGTAGCACTGCTACGAAAGTCAAATGAAGACACTTATGTCGTATTGTAAGCAAAACTAAGTTGATATTTGACTAAATTGGGGCACTAGTTTGTAAGCCAGCCTGTCAACGATCCGAAGCCAGCGGGTGGTGAATAAAACATGTAATAAATAAATGTAACGTACCGACCTATTACAGCTACGCGCACTTCAGTAACGCTACGCATTTTATTGAGTGGGACTTGGCAGACAGTGCCTTAGTAAGTACATACGTGTATGACTGTCCTTGTAAATTTTTAGTGGGTTTTTTAATTTGTAACTAGTATTTATTTCTAGGGTTTCGTTGCTCAATAGGAAAAGATGGAACCCTTATAGGATCACTTCCTTGTCTGCCCGTCCGTCCGTCCATCTGATAAGACTCTTTTTCTCAGTAACGCGTGGAGGTAAAGTTGAATTTAATGTCAAACATGTGGGCAGTACGGCCCTTTAAAAAGATAAGTTTCAAAGTCAACGCAATTAATTAAAAACGGCCATGTACATGACATATATCGATACTCGCAAATAAATCAAAACCTATTGGGTATACTTCCCGTTGACTTAGAATCCTGAAATTTAGCAAAAAGCAAGGTCTCAGAACACAAGTAAAGGAAAAAGTCTGCAAAATTGTTAATTTGTAGTTTTATCACATGAAAAATATTTTTTGCAGTTAGAGAATTCTCTAACTGCAAATGTAAGTTTGTAGTCGCAAAAATTATTTTCACCGTCACGTTTTCATCACGGTCAATTGACCGTGACGTATATCGATATATGGGACAAATTATTTTAAACTACAAAGTTAAGTTCATTCTTGGGATAAATTTTATTCATCCTAGCTATGGAACTCTTTATTGTGTAGGGTCCAAAAACGCACTTCACAGGTTTTTTTTTCATTTAAACGCTCCATGTTTCTTTTTATCTACTTCAAAAAGCAGGAGGTTGTGTAATTCACTATTTTATTATTTCTTGTGAAATCAAGAATAATTTTTCTCGCTTTGTGAAGTGCCTCTAGCTCCAGCTAACGTGTTCTAACTCAACGATCCACGCACACGTCCTACATTGTGCAACCATGCCTTTGTGAGCACTTGTCCACAACAAGCCAACGTATTCATCACAGCATGCTTCTTGCGAACAACTCCACAAAATAAATCAAGTGAACGATCTCGCATTTCGACACTCGCGAACATAATAGAGTTATGACAAAAATGGCGACGCGAGCTAAGAAATATCACTTGGTGAACCCGAGACTCTTGTTAGCGTCTCCTTGCTTTTATTTATGGCCAGATTTATTTTATGGCCGTTCATAAATGTCGGGGAAATCGAATGAAAAGAGATAGCAGCAAATAAAACAATAATTCCATCGATTTGCGATGCCGAGCACAATGTAAAGGAAAGTAACTTTGCGGAGAAGTTCAACCAGTGGCATTTCTTTGATGAAGTTTTTACTTGGGAGTTGTTATTGCCCGTCAGTATCTTTATCCTCGTGAATTAATGTCGTATGTCACCAAATGAGATTTTATGAAAAAACTGTGTGCAATAATAGACTTCTATTAATTCATTTCCGAGTTCTCGCGTCTAGCTGCCATTCGAGTAATAAAATCCCTCCAATAAAAGCTAGTCTGATGAACGTGCTCCAGTTGATATTTTCTATTTCAAACACAAATTTTATTTTCTCGCAACTCACAGCGTACAACAAATATCATAAAAATGGAAGGCAAACAAGATAGCTCGTTGTATTTGCTATGATATTCGTATTTGGCTGGTAGATTCTTACTCTCTTTGCTGGGGCCTAATCTGTCGGGCGGCGCGTACCTCACGTCCGGGACACGCCTCTGTTGTTTCTTCAATTTCCCGTCCATTTGTAGTTTTTTTTTTCGGTTTTGCTAATGGAGATATCTTGTTTTGAATTTTGTTTTATTTAAAAACACGCAATATTTTTCCGCAACGAAAGTAAAATCAACTTTGAATTTTGTTTTATTTAAAAACACGCAATATTTTTCCGCAACGAAAGTAAAATCAACTTAATTTTGTTTTTGAATGCCCCAACATGCTCCTCTCGCAATCAAAACCAATAGTAAAACAACCTTTTCAAATAAAATATGCAAAACAAGAAAAGGTCTAGCTATAACGCTCAACGGCATCAGTAAACGTTATTCGCGTTCACGACGAGGTACAAGGCTGTAAATAAATTGAAGTGAATTCGCGAAGAAGGAAAATCCAAACAAATCCCGTCTAATCCTGGGAAAAGCGTTCTCAAATCCAGGTTAGTTGTAAATATCAATTACGCAAATACCCAGATTAGGAAGTATATTGGTTGGCGCGGATATCGCGTGCGTTTGCAAGAGGGGAATTTGCACTTGACGCGTTTTTTTAAGTTGTCTTCTTACGCACTCAAAGTTTATGGAAGACTTAATGTAAATAAATTTTCAATAACTTTTCCGCGTTCTGTATTTTCTGCTTACCGCCTAAGAAAGAAGGCGTGAGTTTATGTTTGTAAATTTGCCGTTTACATTTAACGAAAATAAACAAGATGTTTACTTTATAAGTAATATAATTGCATGGTAAACTAATTATCTCACTTCCTAATAACATATTTATCTGTGGAAGTTAATTAATTAACAAGGTAATAATGATCGACGTAACGCAGTAACGTAACAAACTAATAAAATGTACAGTAGCAGACAATTGAATAAAAGTCCCGAGGGCGATTTTTTCCCTCAAATCTAATAGAGCTGGGAGCCGGGGACAGTCGTTGAAGACTTGTAGATAATTTTAATATTCGTGTCGCAGGCCCCGGGAGTCTTGTATCGATCTCACATCAATCTGGTAGACCTGTTATTAGGTCACAATGGGCTCTTATTGTTCTATGTTGTTATAGCTCACGAGTTTAATTAGAATGTTCACGAGTTTAATTAGTTAAAATTACCTGTAAAAAAGTTACGTAGTACGTTTACAAAAAAAAAAAAAACGTAACGATCTTCTTGGTTAAGGAAAACTTCCTAACTTACTCATTGTTTTGCCTTAATTTTTAAAAATACCAGACAGGTCTTCCAAAAATACCAAAAAAATAAATGACACAGAAAGCATGTCGTGTCATTTTTAGGATTCCGTAGTCAACTATAAGGGTTCCTCCTTATAGTCTAGGCCCGGATGTTTTCACTGATAGATCGCCCTGAGGACACGGTTGAGCATACGGTGGAGGTCTGCCCGGCTTGGGCGAAGCACCGCCTTGCCCTTGAGGAGGCGATCGGCGGCGGCGATCTCTCGCGTCCAGCCCTGGTCAGGCCATAGTTCGGAGCGAGAGTGCATGGGTAGCCGTCACCGCCTTCTGCGAAGCAGTAATGCTCGCAAAGAGGGACGCGGCGCACGTGAAGAAGACGCCCTGGGCGTCGGAAATCCCAAGCTGATTCCCGGCCACCGTAGGCGAGGGCTTGCGGATGGCGAGTAATGGGTAGCTCGCTGTCCGGTAAGGACCAAGCCCGGGTTGACGGCGCGTTGTGTTCCACGCGCGCCTCAAAGAAATGTCAACGCCAACTGGTGGGGTCCGCAAGGGCCGATGCCTGCTTCGAAAGACATACCGTGGCCCCTGGCACACAGGCAACTGAAGGAACACGGGTGGGTTTTAGTCAGTAAAATTCTGACACGCCCTCCTGCTCCGCCCTGAGCGGAAGAAGTTATAATTATGATGTATTCCCAGCCTCAAAAAGAAAAACCCTGATAGTTTCGCAATGTCCGTCCGTCCGCACCTTAGCTCAGAGACTCTTAGTACTAGAAAGCTGTAATTTGGTATGGATATATACATATTAGTCACTCTGAAAAAAATGTAGGGTACCTCACCTCCTCTACACCTAAACTGGAAATGGTTTTTTTTCTCGTCTATCCCATGGTGTGGGGTGTCGTTGGATTGGTATTTCAAAATTTTTGGGGTTTGTGAAAACAATTTTTCTAATAAGGGATCCGTTTGTGAAATATTAAGCTTTAAAGTGCAAATTTTTGTTAGAGCAAAGTGTCCCTACCTGCTAGCTAATTGGTGGTTTTTGGGTGTATGAAAAAAAATGTGGTAGTAGTATAAATAACGAAGTTAAAAGGAAAACTATCACAGCTAAGTAGGCTTTACAAGTTAACGAGTAATAGTCGACCAACTTACTTTTAAAGTTGGAATGTATGGTAGAAAATGTTTTTCAACCGCAATGTTAAGTTTGTTCTTGGGATAAATTCATGCCATTTACGGAACCCTTCATTGTGCGTGATCCGACACGCATTTTGCTGCTTTTTTTGTATCGATCCTTCTGTTCATAAAGTTCAATCATAAAAATAAATTGGTCTACCTGTGACATCATAATGCCGTCTCCTGAGACCGTTCCAGAGGGGAACGGTGACGTATGGAGACATAAATATAATAGTGGCTTATTGTGCCGTGACAAGGGACCAGCGATTTTGAAGAAATGCCTCATCGCATTTGAGTTATCACATAAAAATGTACTAACGAAGGTAACATAAATGTCTATCGTTGGTTTTCTTTTTGTCGAAGAAATGCTGAAATAAAGTCGTACACTCTACAGATGACAATGGATTCAAATATACAGCATTCATTTATTTATCCTGAGTTTGAGTTGAAAACCACTGCTGAACAACCCGCTAGGGGGACCTAAACATAATGCTGACGCTTAAACCTTTTGCTGGCGGTGTAATAGTTTTGTGTATGTATGTAACTCTTACTATTAGCTGTAATACTGGAGATATTCTAAGAAATCCTCACACTAGAACATATTAGTAAAATACTATGCTAAAATCACTAAGCACACATTTCGTAACAGTTATTCAAAATAATAATTACACTTTATAAAACGTTTAAGATTTCGCGTTACATTTTCTTTTTTTTTTCATAAAATTTGAAAAGTTAAATTCAATAGGGCCCACAATTTTTTTTGCCAGAAGGGTTTTATCATTTAAAACATTACACTCAATGTGTTAAGGGAACACACACTTTTATTCCTTACCCTTTTGCCACTATTTTCAGCGTAAACATTCATTCATTCATTCAAACTCATTTCTAAATATTAAGAGCGAATAAAACCACTTCCCAGAAGGGAGTAAATTCTCAGTAAAGCCGCACGATTTTCTTCGTCTTAAGAGAATACTTACAGTATCCTCCAAAACATGTTCCCTGAGGGTTTTCTCGGTAAAATCAACAGGTGATGTCAGAATTCACACCCCCAAGTCTCTTGAGCAACTTACTACCTTATACTTGTGTTATAAAGTCCGAATTTCAACTACATTTCCGTAGGATATGAAACACTATGAAACAACAACCTGTGGATTTCTTTAAACACAGAAATAAACTTAAGAGAACGTGACCAGAATTTTTCCAAACACTTTCTGGGGACACTGAAAGATTCACAGGTTTTATTTAGAACTAAGCTGACGAACACTTTATATTTCACCATACAACGCAGTCATTGCGTCCAAACTTCGGTCAAGTATAACAGAACGATTGATCAAGAGTAATTTATCGTATATTTTAACGAAGGAACGAAGAAACGGTAGTGATGTGACGGGAGCTGATATCAAACTAGCCAGAAATGCGTGCCACGCTCCCTCTGTCCTCACTCACAGTGATATTCTGCAAAGACGTTTGACCTGTTGCTCATTTATTTTATTAATTATTATTTGCGGAGTCATAAATTATTTCTCTTATACTTCTCTGTTACTGAAAGGTCACATTTTTGTATTAAATGAAATGCCATCTTTTGAAGAGGTCTGGGTCCAGCGTAACCTGCTATTATCGAAATGTTTCATAAAACATTATTGTTTTCTGTCTTATTATTAAATTACTCAATAAAATACCAAGGTGTTGACCTTGTTGCAGCCAATATGCAACAATGTATTGCGGTAGTGATAAGTATATGTAGTTTATTAGATGTTAAGGGCAAAATACATAGGTTATCAATTAGTCTTCTGTTGTGCGTAACCAATATTAATTGAATATTACTATATTTATCAACTCTAATCAGTAGTCACCCACGCGCCTTTATCTAAAAATAACTTTTTCCAATAAACAACAAGGCGGGGTGTACAACTCAAAATACATTCAAAACAAGATCGACATAGAAGCATCTTGCCGGCCTATTTCTATAAATAATACAAAAGTTTCCATCACAAATATTAAGAAATATTTATTGTAAAAAAGTACCGAATCACACTGCGGATTGATCCTGTATTCTGGTGACAGGAGTGTATATAGTGCTAAGTCCTGTGCGCCAGAGCGAAACGAAACAGCATCAGAGCGAGAAAACAAAAGGGAATTCATTCAAGATCAGCTATCTTATTCTGCAAATATTCTATTCCGATAATAATAATCAATCCTTATCTCTCCTTGTCTCCCTTAAGGAAATTCTATGAACGAGAAGGAGAGACCTACAGTATTGGACTTTAGTATTTTTCTTCGCGTTGCAGAATGAGTCTAAAAGTCTCGCGAATGCTCCAGATTCACAGACAATGCCCCAATTTATATCCAACTCACTTACTGGAGTCAGTGGAGATGGGGTGGTTAAAATAGGAAGGATGCTGTAGTAATATGCATGACATACTAGTATTTTGTGATAAACTCGAGCTACTGCTGTTAATTCGTTTTACTTTAGCACATTATTAAGATAATTTGGAAATTCGATTTTGAACTTTCTGACTATGATTGAGTAAAGAACGAATTACTTATAGCAAGCTCATTATAGAAGAACACTTTTGAATACAACTTGTTATAAATAAAATTAAGAACTCCCTGACCTCCTTTAGTACTCCACGCCTAAAACCAACTAACTAGTTGTATATAGCGTTCAATAAAGATGTACCACATATAATTAAGACTAAGTTACAATACGTCCACTGGAGTGGATATAACTGAAACTTTTCGTGTGTTACGCACACAAGCCGAGGAAAGTAGGGTAAAAAAATCGTCTCACAAAGCCAATTACATTAAAACATTCGGCGCGGGACAAAGGGCGAGAGAACAATGGAGCTTGGAAGGAACCCGCGATATGTCTTTCAATGCTTTTAACTTTCCACTGATGGCGGCGCAGTGAGGGAAAAATGGTGACGTCCCGCGACAAATGCCCGTGAAATAGTGATGTGATGCTGTCTGTTATTTATCGTTTTTATTTTAATAGGTTTTTATTATCGGCTTTTGTTTTAAAAGGTCTGTATAGTATATGTTGAGTTGCTGGATTGATGCTAAGTGAGAGCGTCCATAAACATCTTATTTAAATGTTTTCTTCGTCTATGTTAGGGTAAAAACAAAATATTTTAAATCCTACCATACTTGTATTTTCGCATAAATCTTTCAAGTCAATTCAGTCCTGGACTTTACGTATTAAAACATACTCGTTAAGGATGCATGCAACAATCATATTATCATCAGTAATATAATCACCAACTCACCGTAAAACAGAAACACCTTTTTCATCGACTTCGGTTCCAATTCGACTGTTTAACCATAGTTAGACTGGTTTCAACCAGAATAAACGAATGAATTAGGCTTTGGTAAAGCTTTTTTTTTTGTTAATCTATACTGTCCCACTGCTAGGAAAAGGCCTCCCCATAAATTCTTCCAGTAACTCTTTTCCCGCCCCTACTCGACTAAGCCCTTGCGGTATGCGTCCAAGTCATAGTAAACTTATAACATAAAATAATAAAACTTTAGTTTATATTATATATAGAATTAGGCATTATCTGGAGAAAAACAGAACCAATTAACAGCTGTGCATGCAATTTTTTACCAGACTACGGCGCGGCGAAACAAAACAGAGGGTTATGATTTTGACCGGTATGTATGTATGCATGTTCATCTATACCGTCATAACTTCTAAACTACTTATCATAATTTGACAAATGTGGTATCGTTGGAAGCGTCATGACCACGGCTATTGTCTTTGCAGTTCACTAAGAATATGTATTAAATACATTTAAAATAACGTGTAAGTTGGTTGTGCAACAGTCGATAAATATAGAATAGTTTGTACATAAAAAATTCAGGTGTAATGACATTTTATTGTTTCTCACTTTTCATAGGGGTCTTTCCATAGTCGAGTTTTATTTTTGAACTTACTTTCATACCTAGTCTAATTTTACACACAAAATTGTAAATTTTATTAAACTGGAAATCCAAAAACAACACAACTGGCCTGCGCGATCGCTTATTTGGAAAATCTGCTATAGAGAGTGGGTACAGTACCTATAGAAAACATTTCAATCCATGAATTTATAAAACTACACAAACACCTATGGATTACCAGTATCATTACGATATCTCTATATGAAAAGATAACAAGAACATTATTAAACTTTTTATCGATACCACGCAACTTCCCACCCGGAGCGTCACTATAATAAAGAAGTGAGACGTAACCAATGGGGTATCACGGCTTGGTTGCACCGCAAACTCATTTTATAAATCGTCCGTCCGCTCGCCCGGAACCACGCGTTAACCCTCCCTCCTAATGCACCTCTTTTGTAAACCAACTCTATAAAAAACTACCTCCGAAATTGCCATTTTATTTGACAAAAAAAAACATTGAAGTCGTATTTTGTACGTATGATTACCGAAAACTGATACTCACAGAAGTTGTAGATTCTGTAATATTGAAAGTTTTTTTACAAAAGTACATACTTAGTAATCTTCGATACAAAATATTACCCATCTATCATATAAAATGAATCCTCCAGCCAACGACAACAATACAGCCCAATCTCGAGTTGCTCAATAAATTCCATTATTAGACCTCATATCTGATATATAACATTATAGGATATATTTCGGTCAACATCACATTATACTTTTATAAAAACGACCGTCCTCTTTCGTGAAGCACTCGCTTAATAGACAGTATCAGGCCAAAGATCTTAAGTAAATCAAATCGCCCCATGAATGGCGAATGAGTCCGGGGCTTTTCACGGACTTTTCTACAGATGACTATCACAATGGCCCGGGATCAAGAGAAACTTATCTCGGAGGAGGTCGCAAAAATGTTTCTTAATGCCTATTTAAGTTGCATCCATTTGATCGTATCACGTTGCTGAGATGGTAAGCTGAATTGAAGACCCTTTTCTCCAGGAATAAACTCAGACAAATCCATTTTAAACCATCCAAGAGGCAGTAGAAACTTTTTTAGTAAAAATATGGACGAAATTCTAAATATTTTCTAGGAGATTTTGGCTAAGAACTATTAAGACAGTCTAGACTCTAAAATAGTTTAATCCACTTTGTATGAAGTGCTTTATAGAAAAAGATAGATGACTAAAGTTATAGCAACTTCAAGCTGTCTTAATGTTCATAACAATGTGATACCATAAATCTTTAATCACAATCGTCAAAATATAAATTCAGAATTGTGATTCACCAAAGAACCCATAAAATGATTTAATGAATTCACATAACGTTTTATGAATCCTAAACACTCAATAAATCCGACCGCGGGATATAAAAGCACCCACCGTGTATTAAATGTGCAATGCGTAGCTACAAATCTGTTAGAGGCGAAGTGAAACCACGGTAAAACCCCTTTCAGATGGGCGAAACGTTACCAGCTTTGAAAAACAACAATAACCCTCACCATACGTATGTATGAGGATACGCAATATACTTTAAAAGTACGCCCACGGTAGACTAGCGAAGCTGTAGAGACGACACTCATGTGCGACGGATAAAGTTTTTTTGTAGAAACCGACCGAGGTATTATTACAGAATGTGGACAATGAATAGAGTATAAATCAAATAATTTATTTTAAATACAGTATTTTTGGTAAATAATGAAATGAGAGCGCCAGGCGCCGTAGTTAATGGCCGTGTCTGACGAGTTGTGGGTCGTGGGTCCGGACCCAGACAGGTGCTTCACTTTGTATTCATTATTTTATCACACTGCTCTCAAAACGGTGACCGAAAACATTGTCAGGAAATTGGCATGTCCTAGAACAAAAAAATCGAAGTCATGTGACATCTACCAACGCGCACTGGGCGCGCGTGGTGTATTACGGCCCACTCCTTCTTACGGAGGGGTGGCCTGTGTCCCAGCAGTGGGAACATTATGGGCTGATTCAGTATGTATGTAATGTAATTTGAGTTTTAGTTTGTTGATATGTAATTAGGTTTTTAGTATAAAACAAAAACACGATTCATGACTAAAGGGACAGTTTCCAACGTTAACTATAGCCGTATTGTCTACCATAGCAGCTCTCTCCAGTACTACATACAAGTCTGTCGTCTAATTTGCATACATCCTCGTCAGCGGACGCTTTACGCATTTTATTAAGTCTACGCAACCCCTCTCAGTTTGAGAGCCACGCTATTTTCATGTTTCGGGACTACAAATGGGAACCCATTTAAATACTAAGCCTACATTTCAATACGATGCGATGTAAGTGTTTATTGTAAGATTGATGCGTATTGCCGAGACGACCTTATTCATTTGTCTTTGTCGTTGAAGTTTCCTGACGTATTTATTACCATAGAACTATAATTTCTTAACTTTGACTGCTTATTTTTTATACGTACGTATACCTTTGCGATTTTATAGACATGCCTATATGATGAAAAGGTTCGGAAAACTGGTTTCCTTTACGAAAATCTAAGAAAAAGATTATAAAAATAATTTCGAATTGAATTTTATAATTGCTTCATTAAATCGAGTCCGTAATATCTACACGTAGTAAGCTCAGCCTTTGTAACATTTGTGAGCGCGGTTCAAAGGAGTGCCGCGCGCCGGCGGATCGCTCAGGCTTCTCTTTGAGCGTCACTTGAGGGGCTTGCATGAAATAGACTCGATTGTACCAATACGCTTATTTGTTTGCCGTTGATCGACTGCCGAGGGTGCTTCGCATGTAGAAATGCAATTTTGTGGTTTCTACTTTCTACTATTCGTGTGTTTTGGTATTTATAAATATCATATACTAGTTTTTGCCAGCGGCTTCGCCCGCGCGGAACTTTCATCCCTTATTTAACTCCTTTAGGGATTGAATTTCGAAAAATCCTTCCGTATTCCTTGTCTACATTACAAAGGGAACCTCTGTGCAAAATTTCAGTTTTCTAGGTCCAAGGGTTTGGGCTGGGCTTTGATGAGTCAGTCAGTCAGGACTTTTCTTTTTATTCATATAGATTTAATACATCAACAAAATAAATATCATTGTTTTTCTAAAGCCGCGTCCTAGCTGGAAAATAAACGAGTGACGCCATTGTAGCGTTTGTTTATTATTATAAATATGACGTACTTGCGCGATCAATCAAGTTGCGTTTGTACGTCATAATTCATGTAAACGGTCGCGTAACCGCATATTCGCACGATAGTCGCTTTCGGACACAGGCTGTTGTTTATATTCAGGGAAATTTAAATATTTTTCAGCACCAAAAAAGCCCTCCATAACTTTGATCTAATAAAGACAACGGCAGGACGTCACCGTCAATTACATCAACAACTTTACTTTCTCCAAGTTGTCGCCCCCGAGATTGTATTTTAGATAATGGCTCGGTAATCACGTCGGTGATTTATCACGTTCCTATCTCAGCCTTCACTGTCCATTAAGCAATAGTGAGTGCAACCCTTTGTTGTGTACACACGGCGAAGCTGTCTGCTCACCCCGTCGTCACTGCGTGAATGCGCGGTGACTTTTGTGGCGTGCATCACTTGTTTTGACTTACAATCTGCGTGAGTGAATGTGTATTGTGTAGTCTGGGCTGATTTTGGTCTTCAAATGTGTGGCTGGGTGGGTACCTTATCATAGATACACGGATTTGGTGTGATAAATAGTGTAGTGTAGTCTGTAGTGTGAAAAACTTTTTGCGTTACTGATTTAAAAGTACGGATTCAACTTAATTCTTTTAAATTATTGGCTGTTCGGTCCTAGGGAATGTAAAATCGAACGTATCATTCACTATTGTGTTCATAGCTCGAGTTACATTGCTTGTAACAACTGACACCGATATTTATATAGTGAAAAAAACCTCCTTGCCACATAGAAGAAAAATAAGCAACAACACTAGGAGTAAAGCCACGAGCCAAATTAACATAACTTTGGGAAGAGACCAGACGGTATGACATTATTGCGTTGGAAGGTGGGTAGACCTCTGGTGTGGGATGCAACCTGTGTCGACACCCTTGCGCCATCTAATATTCCTAGCACGGCGGGCTGTGCTGGTGAAGCTGCTGCGGTTGCTGAGACCCTCAAGCGGCGTAAATACTGTAACCTTATGGATAACAACAGTTTTGAGCCATTTGGGGTCGAAACTCTCGGATCATGGGGCCCGAGTGCATGTCTCCTCTGTAAGGAAATTTCTCGCCGGCTGGCGACACTTCACGTCACTAGAGGGCTGGGTCATAATTCTTTGGCCAAAGAATTAGCATTGCCATTCAACGTGGCAATGCTGCCAGTCTTCTGGGAACGTTTCCTGATTACAGCGATATGGACGAATACTTCGACGTCTAAGTGTCCTTTTGTTTTTGTATTTATTTGTTTAGTTAGTTTACATAAAATTCAAATCAAATCAAATCAAAATATTTTATTTCACATAAACCTGCATAGGCACTTTTGAGAAGTAAGAATCTAGGTGTTCTATGGAGAAGAGCCAGCAAGAAACTCCACGATTACTCTTTTAAAAATAATTAATTAATTGGCTTTTACAATGTTTTCAAATTACAGTGATAATAGGTATGGGGGCACAGTGCAGACCTGTCAATAAGTACCGATAGGTACTTAGAGGAATGAAAATAAAGAATAGAAAATCGTCTTTAAATCTAAAGTCTGTAAGGCCTACAACGTTCTCTGATTCACCATAATAATATGTAAAAGAATCTACATAAATAATATGAACCTATTTAAACCTGATTTCCATGACAATCACTAATAGATAGTCGATATTAGAATTAATGTATAATGTCAATTAATGACGAGAATATGTCCAACATGAAAAAAATAAAAAGAATAAAAATTAACATTGTAATTTGAGAACAGTTAATAGACTTTCACATAGTTATGCTGTTAATGAGGTACCACGGAAGCAACATGTGCAGAAGGAATTAATGCCAAACTTCCCTGTCTTCAACGTAGTCTTTTATCTTATAATATGCTTTTTTGATAAGGGCACGTTTGATGTGAGTTTTAAACTTTCCATCGCTAAGTTCTGTAACTGACTTTGGCAACTTGTTATAGAAGCGGAACATTCACAAATATACCGTTTGTATCATACATAAATCTTCCTAAAACGTTAAACTTAATATTTTAAAATGAGGACCAGTATTGTCGCCTGTAAAGTGGGTGTTCAACAAAGTTAGGGGTACAACAATT
Source organism: Antitype chi (assembly GCA_947359405.1). NCBI lineage: Eukaryota > Metazoa > Arthropoda > Insecta > Lepidoptera > Noctuidae > Antitype > Antitype chi. Next base: position 12,723,002 of record OX375816.1, read on the forward strand.
GACATGCATTAACGGTATTTCCGCTGGCGTTGGGTCGCAACGTCATTACCGCCCGGAAATTCAATCGAGTGCTGAAACGTTCAGCTTATATTAACTTGCTACAAACATTATGGATTTAGAAAAAAACGTGCTAACTTTTAATTAAAACGTTTCCATAACATTCGCTGAACGTCCCGATAAAAATAAGTTACAAAGTTTTGTCAACACAACAGGTCTTCTAAAACTGTAACGAAATGTAAAACCCAAGTTGTGATGAAGAAGTCATAAAAATGTAGAGCAGATTTTACCGTAAAATATGATTTACCGTGAAAATTATTTCACAATCCCAAGAACGTGCTTAGGTACCAACTTCCTACAGGATTTCGAAACACAAATACTATATCCACAGCTTTTCAGCAAAACAAGTGCATTGATTCGTGTCAAACATTGTTTCCCTCACAGCTCTATGTGAGGGCCGGGGAGAGTGCAAAATTGCACGCACACCAGCTTACAAGCACTCCAAACGTGACGGAAGCGAGGAGTGCGAGCCGTCATGATCTCTCTCCTGATCAATAAGTCTTGGCGAACTCAAATATTTGCACACCACGTACATTAGTGGAGGTGGAGGCGTAGACAAAACGACGAATGTCGATCGACGTCACAGAGTAGGTGGCAGACAGAGAAGACAGTGTAATTTATTTTTTCAGTTTTTTTTACGATATTTTTTTTATGTTATTTTTGTGATGGAGTGTTGTATTTATTTGAAGTTGCATAAAAAGCGTTTGATACTATAAGATTTAGCTTCTTGTAAAGAAAACTATGGAATATTATATCGCATCATCGCACTAATCTTTTCAGACTTTCCACAGTGATGTTACAATATTTAAACTGTATTTAAGCATAAGTAAGGTTAAACAGGTTTTATCTAACGTTCTATGGAACAAAACTATTTCCTAGTACAGTCACCAAAAGAGATAAGTAACCAGGGTCGAGTAACCGGGGTATCAAACCATGGCTGTTTTCGAATATAATTAAATTTTGAAGTTTAGTCAGAAACTCTTCTTACTAAACTTCTACTATATCTGACGACCCTGGTTACTTACCTCTTTTCCAAGCCGTGGTGAAACCAACAATACCAATTGAGAGAACTACAGTCAATCTTGACAGTTACGAGTACTCTGTGCGATTTGGTAACATTGTAGTTTATGTAGGCGCCCGAGAGTGGAATGAGCGGGCGCCTCGACGTCTACCCTCGCTTGGCGCCAGACATCCGGCTTTGTTTTAAACACACAGGATTTTTACGCTCAATCTCGATGTTAGTCGGAAAATGGTTTGTGCGGATCAAAGATGAGTTAACCTTAAAATCATAGTCACATTAATCGGTAATTTATTTGCAAAATCATTTTATATTGGTATTTTTGCTACTGAAAACCCTACTAATGTTAACCTAAAAAGTATATGAAGATATTATTAATATTATCTAAATAACATATCTTATATTATCACGCCCTACTTACACCTACACCGGTACCTACATTCCGCCAGTAATGTTAAAGTCCCATTTTAATAACAATACCTAGCAAATGATAAAAAGTTCTATCTACTGAACGAAAAACCGAGTTCCATTCAGAATAAAACAAAAATATAACCACACACATTCTCATCAACTTCGTATCAGTTCAGAGCCAGAAATAATTAACACGAGCACGTCAAACTACGTTCATTTGAATATAATACCGCTATATACAGGAGACTGTAATTTCAGTGTGTCCTTTGAAGTGGGATTAATACCGGCGGAGGTACCGCCCCACAGCCCTGTGTGGTCGCGACCACGCAGCAAATTAAATCTGTGTCCTTTCACAGAGGATTCTCATTACGACAATTTAGTGCCCGTAATGAGTATAAGTCAGAGGGTTGACGAATATACTTTTTTAATCCGCCTCTCGCTGTGGGCGTTGGCTGATTGGAGTTTTTAATTTATTTGGTTGGTGGATTTTTGATTGAAAGTGATATGGTTGATACAGATTTATCTGTGAACTAGTTGTGCCCGTGGCTACTCTGACGTAACTGTGTTCTATTAGCATTAAGTTAATGGGAACGTAAAGTCATAATAGTAATTATTCGTAATGTCCTCTAAAACATTAGCTGATTTTGTTTATTGAATTAAAAATTCTAGTATGTAAGTACATCTTTGAGGAATATATGAACGAAAGACACAAGGGCCGGTTTTTTGATCCGTAGTCAAACCGTAAAACCATTTTTTAGAATAACCATAGTCAACTGGTCAAATAGTAGTTAAAGGTTATTACGTTTTTCAATGTATATTTTAACTAAAGTCAAACTTAACTATTGGGTAAAGTTAACTATTGGAAAACATTTTGCCAAACTTATGAGAAATTGTTTCCTAAAAACAGCTGTGATTTTGTAACGATCCGCCTTTTTTTACTGTGTTTTCGTCAAACTTTATTATAAACTGTATTAAAATCAAATAAAAAAACACGAGATTAAAATAAAGCTATTTTCACTCCGAGTATATTGTTCTTAAATATTCACCTCAATCGCCAAGCATCTTCTTAAAAATGTCAGGAAATAAGCAACAACCAAAAGTAACAAAATACCTTTGCACAAAGTAGTTGCAGCAGTAATACAATAAAATGTGCAAAACAGATGTTGTGTTTGATTCATAATTTCTCCCTGGTCACGACGGCGATGGTTAAAATCGTAAAAATTATAAAAAAAACCTTAATTGTTCGTTCATATTTTTGAGATCTTGCTCAGCCGATTGAAGAACAATAAGTAGTAAGTTCCTACATGCAAAAAATAAGTGTCAGTAAACGATCTATAAACTTAAGTTTGCACGTATATTAAGTACGTATTACTATAACATCTATACGAAAATCTATGCAATAAAACTTTACACCTATTAAGCTACGTCTAAGTAGGTGATATCACAGCCTTCAAGTTACCTGTACCCAATACCTAAAAGTTAACCCCAAATATCCAGCTAATCGATTCAGAGATAGAAAAATCATAACAAATATAAATAATTTATAGCAGTAGCAGTTCATAAGATTTATTTGCGGATCCCGCGTCCCCTTGGCGCCGCGCTTTGCCGCCGGCCCGGGCGCCGTGCCGTCCCGACGGACAGACATCGCGGCGGCACCCGGCTATCGATCTCGCGAGATGACGACACGATTAGCCGGCATAGTTTACTTTAGTGCTGGGGATCACAATCGATTCGATTGGTGTTGTTATTCTTGTGGGAAAAAAATAACTGAAGAAAGACGGGTCTTTCCAAAATAAATCGTAGAGGTCTGCTCAGAAGATAGATTTTTCAAAAATCTAAGGGTACATTCATTAAAAATTATACTCGTAGAAAAAAAGGCCTAGCTACTACTTCGACAAGTTTGCTGTATAATGCATGTAGAGACATGTTGAATTTTTATCAACCGTTTTGCTATATTTTTATGTTTTAACCTCAACTTTATAATTTTCTAATTGCTCTGTTATGTGTATGTTTTTGATTATTATAATCGTTTCTTCCTTTTTACCGTTTTAATCAAAGTAAATAAACAATCACATGTATGTCTATGAGTAAACTTTTATTGAATACCGTCCACCTTCTTACACTCATTAAAACTTCCCGAGAACTCTATTCAGGTACTCTTTGGACAAAATATTTATCGTTAATTGGCCATGTCCACCCGCATCACTCCCAGAAAGCAATCCTCATTAAAATTTCATCCGCAAACCCTGAGGCGAAAGCTTTGACAACCAATTAGTTAAGTAACATAACACTTTGACGTCATACTCTATGGTGAAACTCCAGTGTCTATGGATAGATATTATTTAAATCATATTACACGACATTGTGTCTGAATAAAGGCCAGTTTTGCTAGTAATACTATCAGGTATTGAATATTTTGCCAATTAGTAAGTAGGTGTAAACCAGACAATACCTGTGGTGCGTCGTTGTTGTTGAGTCTTTGTAGAGATAATACTGACACTGATATGAGTACAATATCTACTCCACAAAGTTTAATAATGATGCATGATCATATTTCTCATTCTTGTATTTTATCGAAGTAGTTGATTTTCCACGATTCTTTTACTACGAGGAGAAATACTTTATTTTCTTTCTCTTTTATACCCGTTAACATTAAAACCGTTACAGTTACCTATGTCACAGCTGACATTCAACCTTGACATTTCCGACCCCTAATTTGGGTCAAAGATGGTGTGATATATTCGCACAATTAAAACTGGTTCCGTAACGGTCAAATGTTATTATAATAAAAAACATATATGTGTTGAAGTCTGCTCACAACAGTTCTTAATATTTTTTTTTTTTTAACTGATTTTATAAGGGGTCTGTACTGGACTTTTGTATGTAAGTTCTCCAGACATTTGAATTCATTGAAGACAGTACAAGTTCATCATCATTATCATTTCAGCCGAAAGACGACCATTGCTGGACATAGGCCTCCCCCAAAAGGGGGGTTTTTCCATTAATCGCTACGCTTGGCAGGCGGGTTGGCGATCGCAGTATGGTGGTAAAATGCATAGAAAACGCTGCTGCCCATTATCTAATAAGTCCCATAGTCGCCTTCTACGACACCCACGTGAACAAATGGGATTGGGATTTTTTCTTGTATATACTATTATTTCCAGTATGTTTTGCAGAATATACAAAATTTTAACATTATTTACTGTAATTTACAATAAACGTTAAACTGTATAAAATATTGCGTTTAACTAAATTGATAAAGAATAACTTTTAAGAATACTTGGTTGTTAGCTAAAAGTTATAATAATTGCAAATACAGAAATCTATATTTGAGCTTTTTCCCTAATTACAAAAAAAAAATCTGGTAGGGGTTTTTCTTTCCGTGTAGATAAAGAGAAAAAATATTAAGTAAGTATACAATTTCTTCAACTTAACTGCTAAAAAAACAATGCATGTTTTGAATATTGCTAAGTACAGGATGAAGATTTTTAAGTTTTTCTGAACGAATAAAAATATTATCACAAACTCACTCACACCACAGTAAGATCTAATCAATTATTAATAAATCAATTTAGCTAAAAATCGTGGAGAAATATTTTCATAGCAAAATGACACATCCGATATTAGCATAATATGTAGTTACAAAATATTCGATAGTATAATATTATCTATCTTGTTACCAATGTGCAGGAAGTGCGGGGTGCGCTTTTCCCGGATAGCGAAATCATCCACGAAAAGGTGCAAATTGAGGAAATGTAGTTTACCTGTTATTGGTTCCTCACTCAAGGAACGATTGACAGAATTGATTTTCCGGGGTTTTCTTATATAAGTATTCTTGTCCTTACCCATCATTTTGCTATAAAATACACAAGACACAATATCACAGCTTCGTTTATATGTATTTTTCGTATACGTATAATAATAATCTTGTCTCTCCTCAATTTTCCTATAAACCATATAATAAAGTATGAATCAATCGAACTCACTCTTATTGGACAAAGTTACACGAACCTGAATTACTACTTACTTAATTAAAATTGAAATTATTATTGAAATAAGTTATTGTTTCTTTTTTGCTTCCCCTCTTATATCTAATGCTATTTCAACAGTCAGTTTTGTCTTGATCAAAATAAAACAAAGTGAGCAGAGAGCAATTAATTTAGGGGTCCGTTGTGCAGCAGCGTCCTCTGGCGGGTGGACCAATCGAGTAATTGTCGCGAGCAATATTCAAATGGCGGAAACAATTAGCGTAAGTGCTGTACACGCATTTAGTTGTCTAGACCTTTTAATGCCTCGAGCTGATGGCAAAACAATTAAGAGCTCAACACATTTGTGAAAATGTATTATTTGGGTGACAATGCAATGCAAATAACCGAAATTGGATAACTAGTAGGTATTAAGATATTACAGAATAATCTAAGTTATGACGATACGATGCGATTCACTGCGACGTCTGTTAAAAGATTGGAAATTGACTTTCCCCAAATATACTCAAATAGACTTCATGATAGAAACCATTCTCCATCAAGACAAAAGCAATTACTAATGGGCTCCTACAAGCTTCTCTAAAATCTGAAGCACCCAATTAAAATATTAATCCTACCATTAAAAGATCCCTGTACAATCAAGCAGTACACGGTACAATATAGCTAAATATTATTGAATAAAAACTGACGGGATCCTCCCCTTGTCAGCTCGCTCTAAATCTCTTTTGTGTTCTGCGATAACGGTACAAAGCCTGCTAATGTCTTTTAAGGACTTAGTGATTTAAACGGACTAAATAATGAACCGACTACCCTTCTGTGCTTGGAGCTTGCTACGCAATTTATGGGCTTAAAACCTTGGGGATACCTCGCGGGACGCAGATGTAGATATGATTGTAGATAAAGCGAGTGGTCATTTTTGTCCGGTTACTTTGAAAATCATTAGGACAGACCAAAGATTTTTTTCTCTGTAGTGCCGTATTTTCTGAACTATTTTAGTGAAGATCGATTTAATTCGTTCAGCTTTTATTATGTCATTGGTAGACAAGAAATAGGCTAGCTAGATCCGACCCCTAATGTAACAAATGAATATTTTAATCTGTCGCTTTATCAATCGAAATTGACACAAAATATTATCATGAAATCATGAGTAGGTCTCATCTTTTACTAAAAACTCAATTAATTACGATAAAACCATGAACTTTTCGTACTATTTCCTTATCTTCGCTAAACATATTCCGACTTATAATCATTCAACTTCATATCTCGAAACACTCTCAGATTTGTGAACAAATCACCGTTACAATGTACTTATGTGCTTGTAGGTACTTGGCTCCTTGCATCGGGAGCGTTCGCATGACGACACAAATCCGGATGATGTCTGTTTGTTATCAGCGCTGAGCAGTCGACTGTACGACTGTACCTCGAGGGCTGCCACCAGCTCACGCGGTAATCGCATTATTTATCGAATCTGGACCATTTGGTATTATGATCTGTTCGGAGGGAACTTCGTTTTTATTCCTATTTATTCAACGGAAATATTGATTTGTTATTTTCGTTTCTATATCCGTGATAAAAATTAATGTGCGTGTTAAGATAACAACTTTTTTCATGGATCTTTTTATTTTCCTTCATTTAAACGAATTCAGTAATTTAAAAGAGCACTCACCAGGCAATGAAGACTTAGGAAGAAAATAGCTGCTTATAAATCAGCATTAAGCAAGGATGGGAGAACAGAATTCGTCTCTACCCTAAGATAAAAATTGATGACGATGCAGACATTCTTAATATCCGAGTCAGAATTTCCGAGTTGGCCGTCTACATCACTGCGGAACGTTGCCAGAAGAATTGAGACCTATTGTTGTAACTCGTACAAAATGATCGGTCGGTTTATAAGATACTAAAGTAGTTAGTCTAGTTTTTTTTAATAAACGCAGTAAGTACTTGATCTATATGCAACCGTCTTTTGTTGAAATAACCGTTTCTTTCTTTCGGTTTTCAATTATTATTGTTCTCCAAAAATGCGACCCCTACGTACAAAATGCTTGTTAGAGAATCGTCCAAGATTTCTTCGCCCTTATATTTTATTTCGATTGCAACAAGTATTATCCGCCTGTCAATATTATCGGCGATCGTCTCGCGGCTTCCAGCGAAATTGCTTCGATTCCCCACGCGTTGCCCAACCGTCTATTGTTTCTTTTTGTTTATGCTACGTTTTCATAGACTTTTTGTAAAACTCCATTTTCGGGAAATGCGAAATAAAAACGCCATTTGGTTATTTGTTTTTAAGTTTGTTTCGGTTTTCCCTTTCGGTCATGCAAGGTTTAACTTCTAAGTACTAATTCCGAAAATTGACTACAAAACCAGTAAGTATCACTAACTGTTTTTGGACCTCATTTGGGTTATTTTGAACAGAAATATTTTAGAAAACGATATGTGTATGTTAAATATACGCGTGGTTACACGGTGGCTTTCCGGCCAATTGCACTTTAATAAAGTAACTAGCGATCCGTCTCTGCCCGCGGGTGAAATGGTAATATGTCAAACCATGGAGATGTGTGAGCTATATATAAGCTAAACGATTATGTATGACACCTTCTGGTTTTGTCATGATCATGTGGTTTTGAAGACCAAAGTTGCTTTGATCTTTGTTTTATAATAACTATGGAAAGAAGTAATTAAATTGAAACAAGATCATCAAATCAAGTTGAACTAATCTATACAATTGAAATGAAATTTTGTTCATTGGTACTTGAGAACAGCTGGACCGATTTGTTTTTTTTTATAATAGTCGGGATCAGGTTTTTACTGAAAATACGATTAAACGTTAAATTGGAAAAAGCAGAAAAAATTCAGAGCATTTTCTATGATCATTTGGTACGGATTATTAAAATTTGAACAAGACAACGTCTCTCGGATCAGCCAGTATACTATAAAAGTGAAGCAACTTACAAATATTTTAGCTTAATTTGTATCAGGCTATAATGTTCCCACTGCTAGGAAACAAGCCCGCTCTCTGGGAGAGGGAATGGGCCGTAATCCACCACGAGGGCCCAATGCGGGTTGGTAGATGTCACATGTCTTCGAATTTTTTGGTTCTAGGACAGGCTGCTTTGCTCACGATGTTTTCCTTCACCGTTTTGAGAGCAGTGGTGATGAAATCATTTATAGATAGTAAAGCGCCTGCCGGGATTCGAGTTTACGATCTACAACTCGTAAGTCGCAGCCGTTACCAATCAAAATCAAAAGTCATTTATTCAAATTAGGCTGAGAATCAGAACTTTTTGAACGATAAAGTACATAAAACAGTCCCCCAAAACGTCCGCCCTTCACCACTTCCTAGTGCTTTAGCTGGGAAGAAGAAGTGGCGCAACAAACTACCCAGCACCACAGCTGTCTGTTCTGTCGGATAGACTTGATTCTATACATACATAGGCAAAGTAATAAATATTACGAGACACAGAAAATTAATTAAATAATTAGTCATATGTCAGCTAGCCATGCCAATATACCAACAAATAAAATGAAAACTTAACTCGAGCACAAAGAATAAAATTTTAAAAAATATATTTAAAGCATAATACCGAAATAAAACCCTCCTCGTATAAAGGGCGTGATAGCTTATATATGAATGCTGGATTATGTTCACATAGCTCTTACGACCCGAGTCTGAGTCATTTGTGGCCTCGAGTTGTATCGGGGCCACAAATGGTAACCTAGGACCATCGACGTAAAATAAATAAACCGTTAGGTAGTAACAATAACAAATCATGGTCAGCAAGACAACCAATCACCACAAGCAGCACCCGTTCACGAGCATAACGCAAAAATCAGCCATTACCCCTCGCCATATTTGAGGGAAGGAGCCAACCCTCGACGCTACCACAAACAGTGACATCTACGGGAGCACGATGAACTTGCTGCCGGTTGCTCAGGCAAGAATAGAATGATCAACTGTCGTGGTCGCTAGCTAACCACATAAAGCAATAAAATAACAATGAAAAAGCCTTATATTTCTCTTAATGTAGGTACAATGTTTAATAATCGTTTTTTATAGTATTTTTATATAAAGTAATATAAAAAAAAAACATTGTTATGATAAGATCATGAAAATAACTAATGACATAATAGATAATAATAAATAAAAAAGTACTTAGACAGTCAATAAAAAAAATTAAATGAACCCATAAAACCTGTCACTAGGTACGCTAATTCTGGAGAAAAAACATAAACATTATCTTGAGTTAATCACAGTGACCAACTATTCTTGTCATTTAAATACTCGTTGATGGAATAGTAAGCCTTTAAACAAAGGATGGATTTTACTTGAGCTTTAAACTCATCAAAAGGCAAATCTAGCAAAGAAGAGGGAAGCTTGTTATAAAAGGTTATACCAAGCCCAACGAATGAGTTATGAACCTTATGAAGCCGGTGAAAGGGAGCACGTAGTTTGTCCTTATTTCTAGTGTTAACGGTGTTAATATCACTGTTCTTAGTGTACAAGTGCATATTTTGCCTAATATATAAGATGTTAGCGAATATGAATTGTGATATCACCGTGAGAATACCAATATCTTTAAACAAGTCCCTCAAGGAAACTCTGGAAAATTTCACAAACAGCACGTTTTTGAAGGACAAAAATATTTTGAAAAAAGTGAAAAAAGTAGGACATAACGCTATGAAAATAACTAAAATAGACTAACCGAGCTGTATCAACGTCAGTGTATTGTCTTACTTTCCTAACGGCGCGACGTAGGCGGCCGAACTGAGCCTTCCCGCTAGGCTTGATATATGTGATCTCCACTGAAGTTTGCCATCTGCTGTTATGCTCAGAAAAACTGCCGAGTCTACGGTTTCAAGCACTTCTTTATCTAAAACGATGTTGGGACCTAGATTTTTAACATTCGGTAAGGCGAACTTTACACATTTAGTTTTCTTGACATTGAGAACTAGGTTATTTGCCGTAAACCAATCCGTAACCATTGAGAGTACCACTGGTCCACCACTGTTCACTGGACCACCACTGCTCGCGTAACAGCTTAATGAAATTATAATTTTAAGGAAATATTATCATTCACGTGAAGCCACCAGATGTGCAGGTTGAAAGATAAAACAGTTCCCTGCGTCATCATTACCGCGTTGCTTCAAAACCATGTGCCAAGACTACCAAGGCTTCTGTCAAATTACAGACAATGTGTTACATAAGGTTATTGTGGTGTTATGAAACTAGCCTTTGACCCAGTTGATGTAGTTAAAGCTACTTGCGTGAATAACCGATGCGTTACCAACCTCAAACACTCTGAACGTTTTATGTGCTCGCCCCTAAAATATCTATTATTGGGAATCATTTCAGCCGAAAGACGTCCACTGCTGGACCTGAAGCCTCCCCCAATTTGGGGGGGTTTGCCATAATCGCCACGCTTGGCAGGCGGATTGGCGATCGCAGTATGGTGGTAAAATGCACAAATAACGCTGCCCATTCTCTAGTAAGTTATTAGGCATGTCCGATATTAATTAAAGTTAAGATGCGGTGTGCGATATATCGACAATCACTAATTTCGACGGTGTGAGTCAGAAATTGTTTAATCCTTTTTGTTTGTTTAACCTTCAATCAGACATACACTAGTTAAACGCACTAGTTTACGTGCATGTTAGCACACGCCAGTGGTTGTTCGAACTGTTTCTAATAAACCAACTGATTTTGATTGATACACATTGTCTATGTATTTATAATGTTATCAATTGTAACAATAACAATTTCTAGCAAAACAGTGTTTGTAAAATGAATAGCTTACAAAAACATGATTATTCTGGACCCTGTTGGACAGAGTCTCCTTGGAAGTACCCTCTCTTTTTGAAAGTAGCCCTCTTCCGGTCCGGGGTACTTTGCAAAAAAAAATCAGCTGAAACATATGTTATAGGTCAGTACCTATAATTTTTGCTTCAGCAGATTTTTTTTCTACATCTTCATTATGGGGACTAGATAGGTATTATTATAGGGACTTATGGTGAAGTAATAACAGCCGCACGGATAGATCAAGCTTTCCACGGTTGGTCTGGGGATAGGTCACATACCAAGACCCCTCCGGGACTCAGAAAGCACGTTAAGCTGTCGGTCCCGGCTGTCATTTGTGGATCTTTGACAGTCAAGTCAAGGGGTATCGTATTACCCAGTACCTGAGTTGCGGAGGTTGGATAAGCAGTCGCTCCATGTACAATACTGGTGTTCAGCTGTATCTGGTTTGACTGGAAAGCGATCCCAACAACATATTTGGTAGGTAAAAGGCTAGGCAGACGATGGATAGTCATCATTATTTTGCGAATAATGAAGCTTAACTAAGTCGTGATGATGTATCATAAAATTCACTGGTGCTTAACCAAAATGGTCATGAAAGAGATGGCAGAGGGAATGGGCCGATACCGCCACGCGAGCCCAATGCGAGTTGGTGAAATTGAAATGTCTTTAAAAAAACCCTTTACGTTTTTATTTTGCTTAGCAGCAGAATTACTGTCGCAGCACTTACCCTGAAAAACCCTTTGACTAGGAGTCTACCTCTTATACATAATAATCCTATATTCAACGCACCGCGCAAAATGTTCTGGTTTTTAAACGATAACCTATCAAAACCCTTGACTGTTCCTTTCTAAAGTCCCAATTTAACATTATTTAAACCTCTTAGTTTATACTAAACAATACTATAACGAACCTAAAAACCCTTAACAATTTTAATACAAATCATTCCTCCTTTTGACTATTAACATAATTATGATGCTTTTCTATGCATGTCCCATTAATAAACAAATATTATGCGCAGCAATCATTCAGTTTCGATAATCGAGGAGTGAGGAGAAGATACTTATAGCTCACAAAGTACGTTAGATTTTACTCATTTAGTCGAGTTGTAAGATGGCGGGACGAGCTTTGATTCCTTCCAAAAGGACTGGCCAGTACTAGCAAAAGACGGAATTGTATGGAAAAGGGAGTGGGAGGCCTTTGCCCAGCAGTGCGAAAATACAGGCTAGTTAGATTGCTAGCTTTGTCCAGTGGCTTCGCCCGCGTGTAGGTCGCACATTATCACACGGGAACGTACTATCTGGATGAAAAGTATCCTTTGGGTGAATCTATTTTATAAACTATCTATGTGCCCAATTTCATCCGTTTAGCCGTTTTTGCATGATTGAGTAACAAACATACAAACACACAAACTTTTACTAATGATATTAGTTCGATCCCTTTGATTTTTTAGCTTGAAATGTGACAAATCCCTCCTACATTATTATTTTAATAAGAATATATGATTCGAAAATTTCTGCTGATTCCCGGGACACTGTTTAAAAAATCATACCCATGCTACTTACTTGAACAGAAGGGGTTTGTTGGCAAAGAGCCCCGAGGCCTTCTCCTTCGCGGCATTGAGCCCCTGCATGCTGCCGGACGCACGTCCCTCATCAAATGACACTCTTCACTAACACCTGCGAACAACATCACTGTTACTATTGTGACCATCGATAAGTGCCCTTGCTGCCTAATTAGCGTACAACGTTCCCACTGCTAGAACACAAGCCAGAAAGGACAAGGCCATAATCCACCACACGGGCCCCGGTTTGGTGAATGGGTAATGTTTTTACCTCAGAAGTAACTATTCTCATATTATAGATAAAATGAAATGATATTTGTATCTGAAGTGGATCTTGCCATATTTACCTACACGTCATTCTTTGAAACTGGATATTCGTATATTCCGCTTTTTCTGGCTTTATTTTAAGTACAGTTCACCTTCGTACACATCCCGTAAAAAATAAGTATGTAGATTGCCTTACATGTACAGTATTGATTAAGAATATACGCTACTATACAAAAATAAATGGTTTTCCTGGTACCTATGGACTGGGTAGAAACTTTTTCTGTCCTTTGTTCAATTCAGCTTATTCAGATAATTAATTAATTGATTTTTGCACGATCATGAATTCGAATAAAAAATCAATAAGTAAGGACCCAAATGCTTATGCGAATGAAATCATCTTTTTTTTGTTAAATATCTTTCGAAGGTTAGATTTTGGACACTTTGGATTTGCACTAAAGTTCCTCCAACAGTTTGAAAAAGAAAATTGTTCCGCCTTATCTACCACCCTCATGTTACATAATCACCTAGTATGTACTGGTTACCTACCTATACATGGCACTGTACCTATATACCAGTAGCACTAGCACTTATATACATGAGCAAAATTACACAACGTTAAAATGGGAGTAAATGTAGAAACATTTTACAGTGAAAAGAAAGAGATTCTTTGCAAATATAATAATTAGTACTTACATTTTTCAGTTCCCTGGCGTAGCAAGCTCCGCTGTAGCGTCTGTCGATCGTGTAGCTCCCCGCGCGCCTCTACGCCGTAGCGCTACGGCTGCGCGTAGCCCCAGCCGTCATTGGCCGCTACGAGTGCGGACGTAGACGAACTCCGACGAATCACAGCCGGTGCTGTAAATAGGGCGGGGTTTGTCAGATTTCTGAAAATTTTCAGGAGGTCCCAAAATATGTACTATTGACGTCAACCCTAGCAAATTATACTGAGCAGGCAGCCGGGCTTTCCATATAGCCTAACGCACACAAATAAGAGGAATTCAAGTGAACTAGCTGCAACAGTACATAACTTTGTAACTTGTTACTATCCTGGAGAAATCGTTACTCTTTGTGTCAGTAACTGTACCGTGGTAGGTATGATCTATAGCTTCATATTTTGTATTTTACAACTTCCATGTTCTAACTAACCATGTTCCAGCGTAGACTAATCGTTTGTGTAAGTTCCAAACGTCACCACTCCTGGGTCATACTTGGTTTTTTTATTTGAGCAATGCTTTTGCAAGTAGCCACAAAAACCATCGACGTTTTTCTATCATAAATCATTGCGTTCATTTACAGAAAAATAAAAATGCAACCTAAACGAGTCTCTTATCATTTTTAAGAAAAGAAATCCCCGTTATTTATACGTCGTGTACGTCTTGTGTGAATATAATATACATATTATAGTGCATTGCTACACGACAAGTTTAAAATTTACTCTTATAGTTCTTATTTTAGCTAATCTTGTCAACTCAATGTAAAACCACATAAACCTCTCCAAGTTTAGTTGAATTTTTTGTTAAGATTATGTCGTATACCAAGGCAAATTGACTTCACAATAAAAGCTTTCCTACACCAGTAGAAACAAAAGCAAAGAAACTCTGTTATCATTAACAATATTGGGTTAACTATGAAGCCTCACCTTCATCTGATTACTGAGAATTTTAAACAGCCCATCAGGTGAGATTATGTCCAAACGCAATCCTGACAATAATAAAAAAAAACTTGCTGAATAATTGCAGCTATCATAATATTGGCAGTTCTTTATCATAATTACAATTTTTATTCTAGCAAAAATACCAATTTAAACTGACCTGATTAAATATCTGTAATTTTGACATATACTAACTTTGCTAACTATTACAGAAACGCTTGAAGCAGACCGATTGACGTTAAGGAAACTACGTCACAACCTACTTAGGTTTTGTCACTGATAGGTTTGTATGATATAGCATGCTATGCCGACAATTTTTTTTTTCATAATTTTACGTAATTATGAAAAAAAAAATTGTCGGCATAGCATGCTATATCATGACGTGACTTACAATATCATTTAGGAAAAGTGTTAAAAAGAAACCTATTTTATTTCTTAAGGACGTCAGGAATTCTGAGTCTGTCTACGACAATCTCAATACGCAGTACTGTATAATTCAGTATTGACATTTATTTATACAAATTAAATCGATCTATCTACTTAGTTTTATTTTGTCACTAAGAACATTAAATTCATGCAGTTGCTCTAAACGACGCAAATGAAGGGATCCGTAACATCTAATTCTGCATGTCCTAATATCTGTACAATATAGGAACCAGGTTCTTATTATGCTCAGCTCGAAGCTAACCAAACACAATGTATAATGCGGTCAACTCGCGACGAAGGCAATATAAACTTCTACACCATCGCTTAGCCTTTTCTCAACTATCTTGGAGTCGGTCTAATTTAACCAGACACAACTGAATACCAGTGTATTACATGGAACGACTTAATAGAATCTTGTACACCGATATTTATAAAAATCTTTACCATTCATCATTCTCTTGTTGTACTTATACCAGTTTATTTACGGTCAGCGCAGAATGTTTTTTTCCTTCAATACTTCTCTATTAGTAAGGATCCCCTGTATCATCTTTCACAAACTCCATTCCTCGTTATTCTGGTATTTCGTTACTAGGACAAATTTCTCTAATGAAACTGATCACGTTCATCACATCTAAGCCGCGTTCAAGAGAAGAGCTGTCAGAGTAAACAATGTTGTGGAATATTGAAGCTGGCAGCTCTTGAACGCGTTAGCGCTTAGTTTAATTGCTAAAATCCGCATTTGAGCTTAGTGCCAGTTGGTAGATGTCATATGTTTTAGAATTTTTGGTTCTAGGACTTGTCGGTTTCCTCATGATATTTTCTTTCACCGTTTTGAGAGCAGTGATAATTAAATAATTTACACAAAGTATAGCGCCTGTCTGGATTCGAACGTATGCCCTACAACTCGTAAGTCAGATATTTATAAACTTTTAAGCAAAATAATGAAAGCAATAGCTCGGTAATAATCGTTTCAGTTATATGCGTGGACAAATTTCTCTAATGAAACTGATCACGTTCATCACATCTAAGCCGCGTTCAAGAGAAGAGCTGTCAGAGTAAACAATGTTGTGGAATATTGAAGCTGGCAGCTCTTGAACGCGTTAGCGCTTAGTTTAATTGCTAAAATCCGCATTTGAGCTTAGTGCCAGTTGGTAGATGTCATATGTTTTAGAATTTTTGGTTCTAGGACTTGTCGGTTTCCTCATGATATTTTCTTTCACCGTTTTGAGAGCAGTGATAATTAAATAATTTACACAAAGTATAGCGCCTGTCTGGATTCGAACGTATGCCCTACAACTCGTAAGTCAGATATTTATAAACTTTTAAGCAAAATAATGAAAGCAATAGCTCGGTAATAATCGTTTCAGTTATATGCGTGGTCGCACCCGATGCCGATATAACATGATCGCTATATCGAGCCGACTTCATTTCACGGACAGAGGAGCTCGCAAATGAAGTTTCCGCGGTCCAGCGAACGCAAAGCCATGGGTCTCAGCCACCATAACTCATCTGGGGATGGATGCGGTAAAAGATTGCTCAGTTATTTAACGTCTTTATAAAAGATTCACCTCTATAGTTAAATATTTAAAACACGCATTCATTCAAATAAAATGTAAGCGAACATTTTTTTTAACCGACATCAGAAAGGAGGAGGAAGTTTGTTAGCTCAGAACTTTCGACTGGGTGAACCGATTTTGTTAATTCTATTTCAAAGCTGGTGCTTCCCGTGTGGTCCCATTTGATGATGCGTTTCGGAGACAGACGACTGAACTCTTCAAAAAATTACAGCAAATAAACCGCGATTGCTGCAATCGCATAAATATGCATTAGCCGACTTCCGGAAAAACACTGTTGTGTTTTTCCGGAAGTCAGTTTTTTTTATAAGCCTACACTGTCCCACTGTTGAGCAATGGCGTCCCTGATTATTTAATTTAGACGAACATTAAATAATGTAAGGACAAGCTCGGTATTCAATCTCAAATATTACTTTTTGCTTTCCAATTTACATACGCAAAGAATTTGAGTACATAAAAACTGTAAGTTTGAAGTCAAAGTGTTAAAAAAATGAAGAAAAATATCAAAAGCTTTAATGTATATAGCTTTCGTGAAAAAACTATTAAGTATATCTGATTTAACTCAAGCAGTGATCGTTAAGGTTCTATTAAGACGACAAAAAAGTTATCACTATGTTTCAAACCTATATACAAAACGTGCAGACAATATTTCTACTAAATTCACTAGCACTATTATAACGAAGCACGACACAGCCATTACTCACTAAAGATATTCATTCTGTTATAAATTCTGTCAGAGCAAAGTTAGCCGTCGATAAAACAGTTCGTAGCACGTCGTAGCGCTTCGTAGCTCCGGCCCATGATTCATATTGCTACGCTGACTGAATAACGCGTTTGAATCAAAATCTGCCCATCAGACCGTTTTAACTTTTTTTTTATGATAGGAGTTTCTTTAAAATGAGAAATATTTTTCAAAAACTCCATCGACTGTTTGCAATTTTCAGATTTTATAGTGTGTCAAATTAAAAAGAAAATATTTAGACTTTGCATGCATTTCCTACCAACATATTTATGTAGGAGAGGTATGTTAACAGAACACAGAAGCCATTAATTATTTCAATTTTATGCAAAGTATCCTCTTTCGCAAAGAAAGTCGTTAAACAAAGACCGACAAAATTTAAAAATCTGTGTACTTAGTTTAGCGTTGTTATAAATTTTGCTTACGAAGCGAGACCACCCTCTTAGCTGGCGATTAATGTATATTTTTATACCGTGAAATGTCAGATTAGGGGTGAATTGCAATCCATTTAAATAGTTATAAAACCGCTGAGTTTGCAACTTGATTATTACGAGTTTAGATGACGTCAGTTCAAACTAATTGGACAGAACTTTATGGGTTGCACTAAAGTAGGGATTCATTATTAACAAAAATAACGTAGTTTGACTGACTTTTACAGTACAAACACTAAACTAAATAATAACCAACGTCAAGTAAATAATAAAGTAGGGAAATAAGTTCTGCTTTTTTTCAGAATTATCTGGTCTGAGTTTTTATCACTTGCTTGCTTTATATCATGCTTTTTAAAAATAAATGTTGTTAATGTATTGCCTATTTGACGACAAGCGATTTTGGCCATTAAGTAGTTCTGAAATCGATTCTGCTACTGCAACACTTTTGGGTTTAAAACCAATGCCCAAAACTAGTTATATCCCAATAGTAATGCGACGTACAATTAACCACTATTGGGATGTCTGAATTTCTAAAGATTTATAACAATAAAAGACACGACTGTGTATAATTTCCTCGATCGTTATGTAAAAGTAATCCTACTAATATTATAAATGTGAAAGTTTCGATGTTTGTTACTGAATCACGCAACAACGGCTGAACGGATTTGAATGAAATTTGGCACACAAATAGATTATAACCGGGATTAACACATAGGATACTTATTATCCCGGTAATACGTTCCCGCGGGATAGATTTTATTTTACTAGCTTTTTCCAGTGGCTTCGCCCACGTGGAGGTCCCACGTGGGCGAAGCCACTGGAAAAAGCTAGTACAAACATAAAATAACTTACCACGCCTATAATCCCCGAAGGGTTAGCCAGAGGTGTAAGTTGATACAAAAACAAAATGCTAAAGACTCGCAAAAAATGTGGTCACTATCGATATTTCTTCAGGAACTAAGGCTTCTCTAATAGCGTACGGTTTATCCTTAAAAATGTCGTACGTGATTTTATCGGCAAGTATTATGAGTGGCAAGTGGCAGGCACTTGCCAGTGATCGACCACTCGTCGATACAGCGCACTCAGCGCTTATCGAGTCCGTCGCTTACCGCTTTAAAGCGTGGTGCATTTGGATGACCCTCCAAAGTAACAATGAGACTTTCAACCTGTCCTAGATATGGAGGGGCAGAAAACCGCTTTAAATAGGCAAGGGTGACCTTACATATATGGACTGGCACTGTAACCTTCGTTCGTCATTGTAAAAGTTAGAGAAAATTACAAATCGAAACTTAATGTTAATGACTATGATATCTGGTGGTGGATAAATCAGTAGTCATAATAATCAGCTTAAATAACATTTCCACTGCTAAGACACTGGCATATTGTCTGTAAGAGGGTGTTAGGCCATAATCCACCACGAAGGCCCAGTGCAACTCGCACTGGGCCTTCGGTCGGCCGGCGGGTGTCACATGTCTTGGGAACCACTTTGAATTTTTTGATCCAAGAAGCAAAAAATTCAAAGCGGTTCCCACACAAGCTTTTCCTTCACCGTTTTGAGAGCAGTGGTGATGAAATTAAATACACAAAGTAAAAACCCTGCTTGAGATGGAACTCATGACTTATAACTCGTAGGTTGGGCCGATACTCCGAATCAATAATATTGAGCCTATTTTAAAAGATAATCGACAGACAAAAGAGTCAAGTTTCCGTATTTTCGTCTCAAATTCTTCCTTGACTTAGTAACAATGAGCGACTTTGAGAGATGTGATGACCAGCAACAAGCTGGATGGAAACAGGAGTAGGTACTTTAGTACAAAAAGATTTTGTTATTGCTCAGTCACCTTTCAACGCAAGTTACTTCGCTTGGAATTACATTAAGTACAATAATGTAACACTCAGTCGATAACAGACAACTATATTGTCGAAAATCGCAATTTTGTGACACCTCATAGCTCCTCCAAACGCACCTTTTTCCAGACGATTGCCTATCACCACCACTACCTGGGGTGACACAGCCCTCTCTCTCTCACCCACACACATACCATCGTTCTGTCCCCCTCTAGCTCGCTATTTATGACTTATTAACTCCTCTAAGGTATCATGGCAACCGCTCCCACGCCGTGCCACGATTTAATATAGAAAATTGTGAAGTCAACCGAGAATAACTCACGACACAGTTTATTAAATTCTTGATACACGTGCCGATTCAATTTTTAGAAGTTCATCAAGCTAGCTAATTTATTTAGTTTTAGTATCAAGTGCACAGGTTATTAAATTACTACATTTTCAATCACGATTTCAAATTATGTTAAAACTGATTGAGACCCTTCGCTTGACGATTTATCCTGGTAGGTATAATAAAAACACAAAATATTTTGAGCATGTTTTAGTTAGTAGGTAAATTAATTTCTGGTTAAATTTTTCTTTATTTGCTCATCTATATATAACAATAACGCTTTATGAATCAGTCATCATCTGCCTTTCCAGCTAGGTTGGAGTCAGCTTCCAGTCAAACCGGATGCAGTTGAATACCAGTATTTTACATGGAGTGACTGCCTATCTGACCGCCACAACCCAGTTACTGGGTAACACGAAACCCCTTGGTGAGACTGGATACGCTTTATGAATAATATCACAATGAACAATAACACCTGCCTAATTTTCCACTATCACAATACCATCAAACAAGCCTTTTTACAAACTCAAATCAACAAAGCCAAAGGTAAAAGAAAACATTTATGTTAATTTTATTTTGGTATTGAATTTCAACAGTGGAAAGCGATACGGGGCCACAATCCGTATCCTCTAGCGCCAGATTGCGATGTTTGCCAACCGATCGCTCCTTGGGGACGCGACTCAACCAGTTTTCGCTCACGAAGCAATAAAATACCCCTAAACCCTCCGATATTTATTGAGAACTCACTGATAGAAAATACCAGGTTGCTGAATTATTAAATTTTATTCGGTGGAAATGTGAGAACTGTTTTCTTGATGTATTGTATGGTAAGTACGTTTTGTAATAGTTATTAATAGATAGGTACTGTAAAGGTTTGTTGCTTATAGAATGCAACCTTTATGTTAATACAGGCCGGTAATGGAATGACTGTCACATTTGAACGATTAAGATGATGGGACTAGGATTCTATCCGTCAATGCGAATTAAACGTTAAATGCAATGTAAATTTGAAAACTTGGTTTAAATAAAAACAGAAAAAAAACGAGAAACATAAAAAGAATGGAGTTATAATGTAGGTATCGAAAATTATTCTTTTTCTTACCGTGTCGACAGCTTAAATAACACGAGAAAATGTATTTGTATAGTTTTCTAAACTTGTTTGGCCCAAAATTCAGAAACGCGAATACAGTAGAAAAGCGTTGAAAATTAAATAAACATGTTTTAACGTGGTTGATTTTGATACAAATGATCAGTATATTTTTAAATACAACCTGATTTTATTTTTGACAGAGCTACTTAAGTCAGTATTTCATTGGTCAATAGCCCTTCCTAACTAAGATTTGGTTCTTCTGGTTTAATGGCTTAGGCCTGTTGCCAAAAAAAAAACTAAAATCTGAGAGATTTTCATTGTGAAGCCGTGAGAGTGTAACCTTTAGCTTGCCTTGCCATTTCATGGTTAGTCTAGTCATTCGTTAGACTTCTTGATTACTGATTCAGTAATGAAGCAGTCTAACGCGTCTCATAGATATTTTTAAATGTAATGTTTTATACGGGTTAAGACACTTTCTTTCACACAAAAAGAGAAAAACTGAATCCCCTTATTTATAAGCGTTCCTTAAAGTTAAGAACATAATGGTTGGCGTACCTTAACCAACCATACCTGTTTTGATGTTTAAAGGTCTCTTAAGTTTAACCAGCGTTTATAAATACTTAAAGGGGTTTATTTTTATTTATAAGTAAAGCGGCGGTTGGATCGGATAATGAATCAGAATTAAAAGTTACTAAAACTACATACTTTTTAATAATTTTCAAGACCGTTCATAACCTTGTAAGTTGGAAGAGATTTTGATTCCTTAATCAAACTCAAACTCAAACTCAAACTCAAAGCATTTATTTCAATTAGACCATTTAAAGGTACTTTTGAATTGTCAAAAAGTCGACCAGTTGGAAAGTTGAAGCTAGTTGCCCATTCCAAAACGTAGATCTCTATGGAGAAGAACGGGCAAGAAACTCCATGGACACTCTTTTTAATCATGTTAAGTATTACAAAAACTTGGGAACAATATTCTTGTTGCTTCTATATGTGAGAACCATGTAAAAAAAAAAAAAAAACTAAATATAAGATTTAAAATAAGCCATGGAAGTTAGGAGATGACCAGTCTCAACCGACGGCGCCCGTTCACGAACTTGACGCGTGGATCAGCACCATCCAGCTCAACCATTTTGTAGGGAACCGAATGATCCAACACACGCGCCACCATCAGCGAGACATTTAAGTGAGCATGACATACTCTCGACTGCCACGCTTTTTCAAGTCAACGTACATCAAAACAACATAATTATTATACGGATGCATGGTACTCACATTTACAAAGTTTAAACAAAATGCTTCTAAATTATATAAAATTATAGTTTGCAATTTATTTGAGAAATTAATAAAATTTGATTTCCAAAAAGAAAGAAAAATATTTAACATCTTTGGAAATTTTAATAAATAATACTTGATTCAGTAAAAATAAAAACTTATTCGTAATGTCAAAAAATAAAAATAATAGGAACAGAATAAAAATAATAGGAACAGAATCACTTTAGATAATTGATTGCTGACCTCTCTCATATACAATAGCACTTATCTGTCAGGTTTTTCGTTGAGAAGAAAACTCTTTAAGCTAGACGAACCATGCTATGCAACTAGTTTCAACTTTCTAACTGACCTATTCCTTGATAAGTACCTGTGAATGATTTCATTGAAATAAATGCTTTGAATTTACGATTATCATTAAACTTGGCTAATAAAGAATAAATAGCTTCAAACTTGGAAACAATAAAAACGATAAATGGTTGAATTGAAATAAATGCTTTGAGTTTGAGTTAGTAGTTAGTAGAATGTCTGACGGCGGTGGATAAACGTGTTTCCTACAGCCCAGATAATTTCGTAGTCAAATAATTGTAAGTTCAGATAGAATTAAATTATTGTATACCTACCTCTAGTTTGAGGCCCTATTTCTCCAAATGGTTTAAAGTAAACTCGCTGTTTTCGTGTGTCTATTTCTTCGCTTACTTCGTCTAAACTACGCAACGGATTACAATTCGGTATTCACTATCATTTAGATAATTTTTCTTCCGAAAGATTTATATGTATGATACATACATAATAAACTCACACATATTATAGAAATATCCATGTTTTGTCAAGCCGTACATACCGTGCGAAGCAAAGGCCAGTCACTAATTGTAAATATTTATGGAAAATCAATTATAAAAAATAAAGAAATAACTCAAACAAACTGGTTTGGTAGCAACGACAGTGATGGGATTCCCAAATTGTAGAACGTTTGTAACATAGAATGAATAAATAAATAACATGGAATGAATAAATTGGTCTTCAATTACTATTTTATAAGTCGTTTAAATAACAAATGTTTTCCTGTCAGCTAGGCGATTACGTGTGTGGCTATTCTTGTGCATATTTAAAATTCAAGTATCCATTAACAAGAAAACCGACGGCTACCTGTGAAAAAATGGCTGTCACCACCTGTAACACCAAAAGGGGTAAGAAGATGCGATGATGTTTGAAACAAAGGTCAAATAATCGTGGTTTGTTATCATTAAAAACTAAAAATCCTTCATTAATTAAAGAGTAATCTACAAATTCATATCATGAGTACAAAACTGAAAACCTAACTATGAAAGCTTTGTCTACGCCAGGTGATAATCGATACTCACAAAAAAGTAACAACCTGAAAGCAACCATTGTCCTCTGCAAAGGAAGGAAATGGATCAGTTTTGCATCTCATTTCCTCGTTTCCAATACGAATAATATCGACCGATGATACATAGCAACCTTTGTAATAAATAGCTATATGTTAATGAGATTTCAGGTGAGGAGAGGCGGTGCCGGCCAGGGCCCCGCCCCTGCCAGCCATTGTCTTCCTCAAACCCACCCGAAATTGAATAAATTAACGCTAAATTTAATAACTCTATTAACGTTTTGTCGACGCAAACAACTCCTGACGTATAATAGTTGAAACGTTTTCAGGGGCGGGTTCGTTATTAGATTAGATACGTTGACTGTGTAGGGGGACGAGAAAGCTTTCCATACTGATTAATATCATGATCCAAATAAAATGGTACACAAAACAACATTATTTTTATCTGATGTAAGAGCTTGTCAGCTTTTGTTATAGTCACTTTGCTATAGTTTTTACTGCTATATTGTGTGACAGTTGGTTATACCGGGGATAAAAATAATGTGGAAAATTATGGACATGACTTTTTGTCAATGGACAAAAATTCAAGTTCAGGTGTTATCATTATAACAAAAATAAAATGTGTAAGGTCTACAAAAAATAGTAAGAAAATATATTTCGTGTGACATATACCGGTAACAAAACTAAATAAAAAATCAAGTAATTTTCCAAATGTGGGAATGTATGGACAGCTAAATGGTACCTACCTCCACAGTATTTTTGCCTTTTGTACCTAAACTGATAAACACGAAAGTTCAGATGTTATATCATTAACAGCGAAATAAAAGTTGGTATTATTTTCAAACCAACTTGTAACAAAACAAATTGTAACACCCTAAAGCTATGAATGAAATAATTTCCTCTCATTTAAAACACACTCCTCTTTTATAAAATAGCACCTAGATCGAATCGTGTTTTTTTTTCAGATTAGTCATTTAAATAAAGTACCTATTTTTAGAACAAAAACAAATATTCGAGCTTTTTATGCTGATTTGATGTACCATTGGCTTCATTTCATTCACAAGCCCAACTGTTCCGAGAATAAATGTACATACCGGAAAAAGTAAATATTTTCAGTTCTTTGTATGTTCTTGAATGCTGTAAAGTTAAAATTCACTTTCAAAGTCTTGAGACACCGTTACGTTTAACACAAGATATCCTGATATACTGATTATTCTTCCAATGAAAACCTATTTATATCACAGAAGTTGCTTCCCAAAGTTATACAAATAAATTATAATACTCGTAAACTGTCATAATCGTATAGGGAACTGTCAAACAATCAATTTGAAACAACTTTATACAAATGGCTTATAGATAAATAATTTTATTCTGTTTTTGGGTATTTGAAAATATTAATATGCAACTAATATTTTCCTCTTAGACCTGTATCCCAGCAGTGAAAACATTATACATAGGCTTATCATACATAATTTGATAAATGCTTGACATAAAATAACTCGACTTGACAATATAATAATTATGAAATAAGTACCAATTTTATTAGAATGTATTCAATAATTTTGAATGCTTGATTTAGCTTAGCTAATTGTCTTAGAAACTAAACAACTCGATCATCTGTAACGTACTACAATTCTTGCTAATAAATTTAATTCTGTTTCATTTAGGAAATTCATATTTTACCTACTGTCAAAGAAGAATGTATAAAAGTGTAAATAAATAGCATTCAATTAATCGCCGCTATAAACTTTAGTAAACACTGAACCTGATCACATGATCTAAACTATTATCAGTACCTTAAAAGAAACTGTGACCTCGGAGTTCGTTACGGTGCATGTTCTCAGAGTAGTCGGATTAGAAACACCAACCTCATCTAGCTTTAAAAAACGTGACTGACCTGTAAAAGTGTTTGCATAAACCTATTTACAGAAACAATGATCAACTAGTGAAATAAAGTTTTATATTTTTTGAATACGCATACAAAATAACAGAAGGCGGTCCTATGTTTATTTTACAAAAGTTAAGTCAGCGAGCTTGGATTCGAACTCACGACTTAATTGTCGTTCGTCTCCGTCTTAACGTCTTGTCAGTTGGGCTATGGTAACATTAGAAAATAAATACTACGATAATAGATTACTTCAAAGTGGGAAATATATTTTTTTCTACCTATTTCAGAAAGCTAACTCTACCTGAGTGAGTTACAGTTGTATTTTACCCAATCTCCACTGTAATGAATATTGTAAAAAGTGTCTGTTTAAAAGCAAGTTATTGGGCCGTTTCAAGCTAAGATAGCAAATTCAGTAAAGTTTCAAAACATAATATTTTTGTTGTTTATTATTTGTCCTAAAATGTTATTATTCTTAATTCAACTTTAATAGTCGTAACAATTTTAATACCTAATTCAAAGCATAAAACGTACTTGAAAAAGTTACGTTTTTTCTGTTATTATTAGTTTTTGCTACAATAAATTTTAACAACAGTGATATTAAAATATATTTGTTTCGTGTTAATAACACGTTAAAAAACATGCAGAAACTTAAACCAAAACAAATAAACTTAGGATATAAAAGCATGTTGTTCTTACCAGAGATAAAGAATTTCCAATACACCTTAGTTTACACCTACTAATATATTTAACTACACATTATAACATCTAGTTAATGTAATCTATTCAAATTAATTTAGGGCTTAAGTATTTACGATATTTAATTAAAAGATATGTTAAAATTAGTTTGATATGTTCTGTATTGATATTCTTTAGAGTGGTTGTTGTATTATATACAATTTACTCTAATTCAATACGTAAACATTGATTTGAAATGTTATTTTCGATATGATTTATACGGTATTTCTATTCAGTTCTAAGAAAACAATCACACCGGGGGGCATCACTCTTACGGAGAAAACGACTGGAAAATTGTGGAAAAAAAAATCACTAAAAATAATGTTCCGTTGGTGATAGTGGAAGTGTGTTCGGAATGTTGTTGTGGTAAGTTGGTGTTGTTACCGATTCCACCCTTAAGAGTGATGCGCCCCCGGCGGGCGCGCCACGTGACTGCCGGCGTTGCTGAAGCTTTGTGTTTACATCCCCGAGCCCCCACCCCAACCCCGCCGCCGACCCATCCCCACTCGTCATATTGTTGGCAATTTTACTGTTAAACAGGAAATCTGTTCAGGAAAATTTTCCATGGCAAATACAAGTTATGCTTTTTTGGTACCCGATCAGATAGTCAGCCAGTGAAAGAGATTCGATTCAATTACTGAAAGATTTTTCTTCATGGCGTTGATAGCTTACAGCATTTTTATATTATTTAGCTGTGTAGGTATAGACTGGATCTCAGATTATAAGTTCAATATTAGTAACACGGGTGAAGGAAAAATATGGCTAGGAAACCAGAACTTGTAGTTATTATAAATCTGAAATCGCCAACCCGTCTTGAGCCACCGTGGTGATCAATGCTCGTCCCTTCTCTGTATGAGAAGAGGCCTGCGCTCCGCTGTGGGACAGTTATACAACGTGTAACGGAAAGGGTATATGCATACCAAGGGCACGGCTTCTTTGGATGATACCAAACGATATTAGAAGGGTTTTTTAATCCTATCTCTACATGTTCGGAAGTTATGAGAATTTTTAATACATTGATACCAGAAACCGAACTTGTCAAATTTATTCAAATTTAAAAAGTTAGTTTGTTTATTTAAACACATCACTCGGAAGAGATTTATCGTGATATTGGCAAGTAACGTGGAAAGTTATTGACCTCGTAGTGCGGTGACACGTTTTTATGATTTGAATTTAAGAAACATTTGAAACCGAAAATTTGGTATCAATTCTTAGAGTTTTCTATTTTGAGCTGAAACTACATGTATAGTGATTCTATACCAGCTGTTATCTTTAGTGCTTAAGGATAGCAATAGGGTTTCTGTTACAACCTGTATAGCTAGTATTATTATTTAATCAAAGGACTGAAGTCTCTGACTGAAGAGAAGAAGTGAGGAATAGATCACTGAAAAGAAAACACTTTCAATGTTCAAGAATTAGAGGTAGCTGAAAAATGAGTTTAATTGGTAATACCTTAAAGCACAACATAGTGTTAAATCTTTTGTAAACAAAACATAACAACGTACAGACAATATATTTATTTCGGACTAACAAACACATAGTTAGTCGAAGAAACGACTCAACAGGACCTTTGCTCGACTGGAAACTGAGATAAGGGGATTGACGCCATAAAAACAGAATTACCTTCACGCCGAGTAAATTGGGAGCGGGAAATTATTTATTAAAGCTCTTTTATTGGGTGCTAACGTGTCGATTATAGTTAGGGTGGAATAAACATACCTTATTTTATAATAAACTGCAATAAGTACTAACTATGACACTTATTTTTTAAACTGTATTGAGCTAGAAGTAAAAAAAATCTAAAAACTATGAAGTATTTCGTCGGTTAATAAAAAAAAAAT
Organism: Antitype chi; assembly: GCA_947359405.1. Classification (NCBI taxonomy): domain Eukaryota; kingdom Metazoa; phylum Arthropoda; class Insecta; order Lepidoptera; family Noctuidae; genus Antitype; species Antitype chi. The sequence continues at coordinate 12,751,267 of OX375816.1, forward strand.
TCGTATTCCATACATTTTGCTCGTTTAAGTATGGCACGTTTCTATGAAATTGTAGATTTGTTTTACTTAAACGACGAAAATTCTACGCAACGGGGTCTAGAATCATCTGCTGAATTCATGGTTACAGTTTGTGCGTCGAGTCTCTGCCTGTCTCTGTTTATCGTGTATAGTTTGCGGCAATTTAATTAATAATTTTAAACATTCATCCATTCATTCTCCATGTAATTTACCACCATACTGCGATCGCCAACCCGCCTGCTAAGCGTGGCAATTATGGCAAACACCCCCATTTTTTGGGTAGGCCAAAAATACATCCGAAATAAGAATCCCTTCTTTTTTTAAAGCCGGTTAAGCTTTTAAAACAAGAACATCCACCATGTTCTTGTTTTAAAAGCTGAGATCAGTTATAACCGATAGCTGCACAATTATGTGAGTAATGGCTATCCTCCATTAGCGCTGCACGGCGGCACCGTCGCCCTGTCAGTCACGCCATCCACATAATTATTATTGTCCTGTGCCTACTGCTTATAGCTGTATAAACGATAGTCGTAATGGGAACACTATTTTAACATAATGTCTGATTCTTTGTAAAAAAGCTTCTTCACAAACCTATCTCATATTGTCACGATTTTTTGTTGACCGAGGTTTCTTTTGCTCCTAGTTACGTATACCGGTGAAATTCTCGAATTCAGGGAAATTCATTATATACGTTTTCTTTTATTGCGCCAATACTGAATTTGCTATGCTTATGTTCAAAGGCAACACGCCAGCACAGCAAAGAGAATTAGGTGCTGGTAAGATACACACAACATAACACCATGGCTGCGTTACCCCAAGGGGTATTGCAGAGGTACATCTTTGCCACATTTCACCAGTTACGTTTAAATTCCACACCTAGTTCAGGCACAACTCCAGCTGCTTTGGGAAATTAATCATAGAAAAAAGGCACGCGCTCTGAGCCAGTTTTTGCATTTCCAACTATATTTTGATTTAAAGTTCTTAACAGAAAAATTATAACTCATTACCGGACTAAGTTGTCAATTTTGTTAAAAAAAACTGCATTTCTACCTACATATTGGGTTCTTATTTCAGAACAGGCTCGATGGTTTAAACCATACATAAAGAAAAACCTTGTTTGTGATTTAATCCATCGAGCTTCCATATCCATAGAGATCCATAAAAACCTAGCAGTAATCTAAATACAGATATTTTTACAAAACTGCCAACTAAGCCCGGTGCTAATTTGTCATTTGGAGTTTTTGACGGGATCGGTCGGAACGTATCGCACGAATTTTCATTTTCATGAAATTTAGTGAAATAGCGAATTAAATTGTATAATTTTGGTAGTGAATTATTCAATTTAGTTACATGTGAGTGCACAAGTGTAGTGAAGATGAAAATAAGTGACTAACGTGGACTTTTCGTGTTCCCCCCAAAAACTCATATTAGGTTGTTGTAAAGTTACTACCGTTTTACAATAACTTTGACTTGACTGACTAAAGACGACTATGACTGTTTTGTTACTTCGTTCCCGATATCAGGCCATTTACTTGATCGAAAAGAAAAATTACTTGACACTGGCTAAATGCACAAACCGTGCGAAGACAAAACCAAACTGGTTGCTAATTGAATTGTATAATTAATTATATTTATGACATTGATTTACACTCAGTGATTATAAAGTAATCACTCACACACTGACTTATTACTTGTTAATATTGTAGGTAAATCGTATACTTACTTTCACAATGTTTGTAAATGTGTGAGCACCATGTATCTATCACAGAATTAATTTATCTGTATTGCTTCAATTTGATTCTGTTGACCTATTTTGGTATGGTAATTTTATTCTGGGTGCATCGTTTTCACACATAATCATACAATGAATGTACTATGTTAAATATTGTACTTAAAACATTTTAAAAGAGTAACGGTGGAGTTTCTTGCCCATTCTTCTACATACGAAACTACATTTTGGAAGGGGCGACTAGAATCAATTCTATTTTAATGTAAATTTTGACATTCAAAAGTGCCTTTTAAGTGCCTATTTGAAATAAATGCTTTGACTTTGACTTTGAAGCCAAAACCGAAAAAAAGTTGTCATTTTTGTATTAAGAACTTCACCCTAATTGAATTAAAGTTGGAATTCCAAATCTGGCTCAAAGCTTTAGGTTCGAACTAACTAGCGTTTATTTCAATTAAATCACGGACAATAAACTCCATGAAAACGCTTTTAAATCAAAATGTTTTTACAAAATGTTGTTTACGTCATTCTAATTGAAATCATACGACTGTTGTGAGAACTATGTAGAAAGAAATGCACAATAAAAGCGTCAATAGTAAACAACCCAAACAAAAAATAAACCAGCCCGTACTGACGGCGCCCGGTCACGAACATGACGTATGGATCAGCACCATGCAGCTCAACCATTTTGAAGGGAGCTAAATATGATCCAACCCCAGCGCAACCATCAGCGAGACATTTGAGTGAGCATGACTTACTCTCAACTGACAGAGAACCGAGTAACACTGGCTAAAAATACCTAACGTAAATCCCTAAAATGCTTTTTCGTAAACAAAGTGCACAGTCGGCATTTCTATCCGTTTGATTAAATTCAAAACTCCACCTACAACCCTTTTTTGCATCACGCTGCGCCGTGAAATATTGTAATCTGTTCTCTCGGATTCATTTTGTAATCGTTTTTGCATTTTTGAGAAATGTTCTTGATTGTGCTACTGTGTTACCTCCTTCGACTGATTTTGTCCTAGAAACGATTTCTTTCTCATGATTTTCAAAATACTTAAATTATTGTAAACCAATAAACAAATTAATTGAAAACAATTTAAATGAAACGATAGTGTTTCCTGTTTAAAGGGACCGTGTATCAAAAACCTACTAATTGTAATAAAGACAAGATTTTACTTCGTGTTTTAAACCCAGATAGTAATTTGACAGGTGTAAGGTCAAACTCTTTTAATAAAAAGCAAACACACAAATGTCAGATTACTATCTGGGATAAAAAAAAAACGAAGTTTACCTATTTTATTATGAATATGTACGAATATTTCGGTTCTTTTTTCTAGAATTGCTGGCGTTTGGCTACATAGTATTATTATGTATATTTTATATGCATTACATTCGTGCATAGTAAACTATTTTTCTTTCTTTACATATAAAACTCATCCAAAATAGAAAAGTAAAAATATACATCAAACCAAAAATGATTACAATAAAATTCTGAGTAACTCCTACGGTACGTACTGAAAATATCCCTCAAAGAGTTTCACGAAGCTCTTTCAAACGCAAATACCGAGAATTGATTCCTCTTTATAATGGTACCTGAATACCTGGTTCCATAATATTTCCAGACTAAAGCTTACGAGTGATATAACGACTAGTACGTAATAATGGCACTTCACATCGCTATTCGTGGTCGCGTATTCGTCATATTTGCTCAAATACGACGATGTCAAGTTACTCTATTCGCCTATTTTTCACGAATAAGACGAATACACATGAACAATCGTAGGTATCCGTCGGTTTTCGACTTTTGGTCACGTAACAAAATAAATGGGAATATATACGACGATATAATTAATTACGATTTGTAGGCGGTGTATCGAGTTATTCGGACTTCTACACTTTAAGTATAGCCGAATAAAACGTAGTAAGAAAACTCGATTACCAAATAGTGATGTGAAATGCCATCATAGGACCGACCCACGCTGGTTACCAACCGTTTTACCGACAGTTTCTGTACTGCAAAGCCTCTTACAACGTAAGCTGGTCTAATTGGTATGTTCTCAGTGATATTATGAGTAGCGTTGCCTCGATAGTTGCCTCGATATTTTTCAACATCAAGTTACAATGGAAAATCACTGTTTATTTCGTGCTTTTTACCTATAATTTCTAATATTAAGGAGAGTTGTTTTCCAAAGTTTAAGTGTAAAATTTGAGTTTTAAGGATATGCTATCCCGGTATACTGAAAATCTTTAAATCGTTCCAAACCTTATCCGAATACAATTATTCTCAGTATCCATGCTAATATTATTGATCATTCGAAAGTAACTCTGTTGGTCCGTCTCGTCACCTTTTCACGCCGCCGCGCGCCGCCGCGGCGCCACCCGTGCAGGCTGAACGGATTTGGAAGAAAGTCTAGGCCACCTGAGTTAGGACATAGAATAGGTACTTTTTTTATCCCGTTAGTACGTTTGCGTGAGATAATTTCCGACCTACAAGCGGGCGTAGCCGCGGGCTATCAATTAAACATAATACAACATAACACCATGCCTTGATGCTAGCAAGTCCCAGTCTACTTATCATTTTACTTTCCAAAAACTTTCATACATTCACGAAAAGAAAGACAAATACTAACTACCAAATAGTCACGTTTGTACTATCGGTAAACAAAATCAGTAGTAGATTAAAATAATGATAGAAACCGAGCTTATTAAGAGCTATTACATTCATAACGGGCGGTGAATGTCTTCTTATTGAGCCCGTCAACAGACAGCCCGCGGACAAATCATTAATATGAACCGGTATTCATCACCATAGCGGCATTGAGATCTACTGAATGTTATCCCGAAATAATCTCAGTGGGGTTCGGAAAAATACTCGCGGGGTCCCGAGGGGTGCGCGGGCGCGGGGTGCGGAACAACGGCCTCGTTACGTCAGTTCCGCCGGATGTCGCCTCGCGATGCATTGTAGACGCCTTGGAGGGTGGACATCGATGTTTTTATTTTCATCACAAACATTAATATGTTCATTCGGCCATACTTTATTTATTACGATTTTACGATACGCTGAGCGAAACAAATTGCTGGATAGGAAATGGTTTATTTGTGTTCTGCGTAACGATGATACTGTTGCAGGATACTTTGTACATACTATTACTTATATTACTAAACGTATCCGTAATCCTTTTACAAAACATACATTTAATAAGGATAGGTACCTACGCTAAGGATAAAATCTATGATTGTAGATTTCATTTTGCATGCGTCTTTTTAACAATAGGTAGGTACGTATTTTAGTGTTAAATTAGGTTGTAATATTGTAAAATTACAATTGTAGGTTAAGATAATTTCTTATTTAAATTAGCACTTAGGTATTATTATATGCATCCAGTGAAAATTAAGAAATATGTAATTTCACAAGAAAAAACGCAAATTTGCATACGATTTTTGCAAGTTTTTCTTATGGTGGGTAAATCATCAAATAACTTTTCCCGCTCTAGGCGGAGCGGGAGAGCGAGTCAGACTTTTACTGACTAAAACCCACCCGTGTTCCTCCAGTCGCCTGTGTACCAGGGCCACGGTATCTCTTTCGAATAACCCGCACTCCTGGCAGGCATCGGCCCTTGCGGACCTCACCAGTTTGTACTGACACCTCTTTCAGGCACGCACGCGCCCCCCCGCCGTCGACCCGAGCTTAGTCCTTACCGGACAGCGAACTACACATTACTTGCCGTCCGCAAGCCCGCGCCTACGGTGGCCGGGAATCAGCCTGGGCCTCCCGAAGCAGGTCAGTTTTAGGTTATATGTCGATTAAAATATGATTCGCGATCGTAACGAAAACCTAAGAAAACTTTAATTTCACGGACTACACTGGCGGTTCCCCCTTAGGAAAATACCATAATATTATCGGGTTTAAAGCAAATCATCAAAAAATCAAAAGTCATTTATTGAAACTAGGTTGAGAGTCAGCACTTTTTGAACGTTATAATTACATAAGACAGTCTCCCGAAAACACCCACCCTTCACCACTTCCTAGTGCTTTAGCTGGGAATAAAAAAATGGTTTGTACAGTCAAATAAAATAAATAATGATATGAAGTAACTCATATGACCTGTCAGTGGTTAAGCTAATTCTGGTGAAAGAACACAAACGTTGTCTTGAGTTAATCACAGGGACCAACAATTCTTGTCGTTTAAGACTTTAAGTAGTCGTTGATACACATATCATATCACTGTTTTTAGTGTATACGTGTATATTTTGCCTAATATATAAGATGTTAGCGAAGATGAATTGCGATACCACTGTGAGAATACCAATATATTAAAAAAAATCTCTCAGAGAAACTCTAGCACCTAGTTTGTAAATTCCAAGAACAGCTCGTTTTTGAAGAACAAACATATTTTGTATGTCAGCGGCTTTGCCCCACAGCAGAATGCCGTAGGACATAACGCTATGAAAATAATTTAAATAGACTAACCGAGCTGTATCAACGTCAGTGTATTGTCTTACTTTCCTGACGGCGCGGCGTAGGCTGCTGAACTGAGCCTCCCCGCTAGGCTTGATATATGTGATCCCCACTGAAGTTTGGCATCTACTGTTATGCCCAGAAAAACTGCCGAGTCTACAGTTTCAATCACCTCATTATCTAAGACGATGTTGGGTCCCAGATTTCTTACATTCGGTAAAGCGAACTTTATACATTTAGTTTTCTTGCCATTGAAAACTAGATTATTCGTGGTAAACTAAACCCGTAACCCTTGAGAGTGCAGTGTTTACGTCGTCAAAATCTTGTCTATCTCTGTCTACTTTATAGACAAAACAGGTATCATCAGCAAACAGTACAACGTCATAGATACCCTTTATATAGAATGGTAAATCATTAATGTACTCTAAGAATACGAATGGACCCAGTATTGAGCCTTGAGGTACACCTAACTGAACTGGTAGCCCGGAAGATTTCACACCATTATTATCTACACATTGGTGCCTATTATTTAAATAAGAATTTATTACGTTGAGAGCTTCAGTTTGAACACCGCAATGACGTAGTTTACGCAAAAGCGTGTCATGGTGCACGCAATGAAATGCTTTGGAAAGATCACAGAAAACTCCAATAGCATTTTGTGAGTTCTCTCATGCCTTAAATATGTTTCAGCAGACCCGCGTCTGTAGTCGAACGACCTTTTGTAAAGCCATATTGTTCATCATGAAGGAGGCTATTTAAATTAAAATGTCTTAGCAACTGCTTGAGTATTAACTTTTTACTATATGCAGGTAAGATAGAAATAGGCCTAAAATTGTCAACGTTATTCTTATTACCTGATTTAAATAATGGTATAATTAAAAATCTACTACTTAATCTGCCTAGCTTTTTCCCAACTATATTGGGGTCGGCTACCGGTCTAACCGGATGCAGCTGAATACCAGTATTTTACATGGAGCGACTGCCTATCTGACGTCCACAACCCAGTTAATGGGTAACACGTCACCCCTGGGCAAGACTGGTTGTCAGGTTTTAGGGCTTCTGACGACCCGTAACGACTGTCAAAGATCCACGTATGACAGCCGGGACCAACGGCTTAACGTGCTTTGCGAGGCACGGAGGAGTATCGGTATGTAAAGATGGTCACCCATCCACAGACCAACCCCGGCAAACGTAGCTTAACCTGATGGTTCGAACCGTGCAGCGGGTATTAATTAGCTACGAGCCCCTAATCTACTACTACTATCTATAAACTTGACATCCAAATTCCAATTCACACGAAAATTTAAGTTTTTATAACCTCTACGCATCCTTCACAATCCAACGAGAAGACCGCATTTTCTGAATAGCCACCACAGTTACTTGCGATCAAAAAAAAAAAAATTGCGATCCAGATTGACTGTGTAAGAAGTTGATTGACGGATACATCGGATTACAAAATATTTTGATATTTTGAAAACAAAATCGTGATCCTCTAATCACGATCTGGATTGTACGTGTATGGCAGCCCGAAGATGTCCAAAACAATGAAACGTACCTACAAATATTCATAAGTACAACTTTAGTCCCTCACCAGTCAGCAATTAAGGCTAACGTCTTGACATTTATCCCGAAGCACCAATAATGATTACATCACGAAATAATTACGAGTGCTCAACACATCAGCAGCTGTCCACGGTATGGGAAAGTAATAACGTGGATGCAACGGAGGTGTCTTTTCGGTCCGTCCCCTCGGGAAATCACGGTAATCCGCGATGTCGACGGCGCGCCGGCTAAATCTCTGTCGAACGTAGTGCTGGGACAGTGTGGGTACAACCTTATAATTGATATCTTTCGGAATATTTTATAAACTAATTCGTAGTTTTAGTCATATTCATTTTGGAATATGAGGACAACAATACGACTTCAATTAGCGAAGTTTATCGTGTATGTAATGAATTTTCCAGACTTCATACAAAAATTCAGTTTAAATTCATCTTTATTGACATATTAGGTAACAGAAACTTGTTTGAAGTTTCTGACTCCTGAACTGTACCTGTATGTCAGGAGTCAGCGTCCTCTCCCTTTTTATTTGGCTTAGAGGTCAATAAAATAGGTAGGTATAGGTGTCCAATAGTAGTCACTTCTTATAGCTAATCAAAGATCGGCAAAATCCAATGGGCATCACTATTATTTGGTTTGTTTGAATATTTTTAATTTATTTTATAATTCTAGATTTATTTGATAGTTTCAAAATACGCCTATGTGCGTGTGTTTTTTAGTAACAGGATGAACGAAAGTAGCGGTTATACTTTCGTTCATGCATTTCGTGCACAATATTTGACATCATACAAATCATTTAACCTATGCTATAGTTATTAAAGGCAATAAGAGCGTATAGGAGTACTTACCTTTGAACGTATAAATAGTGTCCACAAAATCATTTTTATTCATAAGTCTATTCCTGAAAAATCGTTCTTATCCTCATCTCTATCTAAACCGCAGCTGAATCCAGAAATCGCAGTGAATGGGCTGTGATGAATCATGCCCGTTCACACGGAACGATGTACCACGCATTAGAGCCGCGATACACAAACCACCATAGAGGGGACTTGAAAGAGGTTTGCTTGCTCCCTCGAAGGTAAGAACATGTGAATAAAAATATAAAACCTTTTTATTCTTTTAACCTTTGCGATTTTATGAAATATTTAAGAAACCAGGCTACGAATTACATGGTTTTGCGAAATGCTTTATCTTAACTTTCACCTTAGTATAGGTAGATCCCATCAGAGCACAAACTATGACGAAAAACACATTTAATCACTAATCTACTAAGGGCTAATTTTTAAATAATCAGATTACTTTTATCTGAAGAAATTTGATAGTTTGGCATATTTTCTATACAAAAGCTGTTAAACCGACATATTTATTCCTCAGATATAAGTTATCTGACTGTTGAACAATCAGCCCAAAATCCTTTTTTTTTTAATTATTACCCAATTAAAACGCCACCATTCAAATGTGTCAACGTCAGTGATCACAGCATTAGTTGGTAACGAGCTCTTCCACGTTATATCCGAGATGACAATTACCGAGTTGGAGAAGCGACGGGGCTGTCCAGACTCATAAGTCTTCATTACTCTGCGCCGAGACCAAGTTGCTGGCGTAGCGAAAGTTTGACGCGTCGATACTGAGCTTAAAGATGATCCGGTAACAATGTCCACCCTCCCCCCTTGGCGGTTCATCTTTCCTCCTGCTGCATTAAAAACTGCAATTCATTGTTTAGAGTATTTTAGGGTTTTATTTTTCCGATGGAGTAAAACATTACTGAAACAGTGGTACAGTTTAATAGATTTCCGTAATTAATAAAAATACTAGATTTTCAGTTAGACTAGACTTGCTTGTAAGTTCGATAAGTACCTACCTATTTCATATTACATTCAGAGGGGTTAATTGCGTAACTTGCTAACAGTAGCAATGGCTTTCATTTTGACAGTTCAACAAAATCTATTGCGTCATTTACGATCTTGAGCAAGATACATTTTTCGATCATATTTAGCAACTTCTTGAGTTAACCATCGGGTACAGTCGTGAATGGACAAATGTATCTCTAATTTTCAGTATTGTCTATTACGAGTCCTACTTTCAAACAGGATAAAATTTTAACCAGTGCGCAAACTGTAACGAGGAATTCAGTTTATGATTTTAGAGCCCTTCGCGTAGAAAAAATCGTTTCTTTCATAGAAAAGTGCAATCCCTACGCGGTCAAAATGTATGGAACAGCTGATTTTTTTTTTTGTATAACCGACGAAAAATTTCTGAGCTGGGGGGTCTAGAATGGTATATGCTGAACTCATGGTTACTGTTTGGGAACTAAATAAAAACTTTTCCTGCATACTTAATGTCAGCTGGCTTACCGCATAGGTAATACTTACACTTTTGAAAGAAATTTTTAATCCATTACTTCATATATTTGAAACTTTCGTCTGATCGGGATCGTAAATAACGCAATAAATGTTGTCGCATTGTCAAAATGTCTTCAGAGTAGGTACTGTTTCTTTTTTTTCTCTGGTTTAAAAAGTAAACCAAATTCAAAGTAATAATAAAAAAATACAATTATATCCTTACTTATCTAAAACTATTTACAAATTAAAATATGGCGTCGAAAAATTCATCCACATCGCATCAAAATGTGAGCCTGGTACCTGCGGGGTAATTACGTTGTATTACGTAATTACCCCGCAGGTACCAGGCTCTCATATTATACCTAGACGCTAGTGTTCATCGAAATAGGTAACAAAACAACGAAAGCCTCCAACAAAACTAAAGAGACCTATAAAACTGAAAAAAGCCAATTACATGCAGAAGTCTTTATTTTTTCATCACAGTTCCACCATTTTGTATAAAATATGATCATGTATTTAAGGCGTAGATTTTTTTGAAACGGTCAAAAAGGTGTTTTTTTAAAGCTGTATATCTCTGTAACCGCAAATAATTTTGAAAGCAAAAAAATATGATATTTTCAAGTCTTTTTTGCATACAGTGATAGAACTCAAAACATAATTAAACATAAAGTATGTTTAATTATGTTTTGAGTGCATCAAAAAAATGTTAATGCATCAAAAAAATCATCAGTCACCTCTTAATTATCTTTACCCTTCAATAACAATTATAATCATAAATATACCATAAAATATCAAATGCCAAACTGCATTCAACGATGGATTATTTATTATTAAGTAGTTAATAACTAATTTTATACGATTTTATTTGCATTTTTATGACTTATGCTTGCTCGTTTATTATTCGAATTTATTTCAACAGATTTTAACCCGTATCGGATTGCAATAAGAACTATAATCGTTCATAACGACACTATTTAAAGTTAACATGGCCTAAGGAGGATGCGCTAAGGTCACACACACCGCGAAATTCAATATAAAAATGAAATAGGACTTAATGAACTTAGAAGATTGTTTTGATGATTTTAATTATTATTATTGTCTAAATACATACACGTGTGACGGTCGCAAATCATATTTTGGTCATCATACACCCTGACACGGACTTTCAAATTGCGAAAAACGTACTAAAAATTGAATTTGACGGAATACCCTGGCGCCTCCCCTTAATGTCTTTATCATTATGAGAGTTGTTTGTTCTAAAAGCAAAGTTAAAACTTAATACATCACAACTGAAGCTTCTCATTAAAAGTGACGAATCATTAGGGAGCCCGTGACAATAGGATAATGTTACCCGTTATAATTACTGCTTCTATATTTATAAACAGCGTTCTGTAGACAGATAACACGCCACTTAATTAATGAGCTTTGAGTTATCACTAAATTTTACCTCAAACGTCACTTGGTTGTTCGTACAAATGCGGTTGTCCTAATATTTAAAACCAGCCGAATTCTGTATCCAATTTAATTTTGTTTACTTGATGCTACACTGCTGGGGAGTTTTTGCGCCAGTCTTCCCAGCTAAAGCACTAGGAAGTGGTGAAGGGCGGTTAGTGAGGGACTGCCTTATGTAATTTTACGTTCAAAAAGTGCTGATTATGAGCCTAGTTTATTTAAATGACTTTTGATTTTGATGATAATATGCATTGATATATCTACAAAAAACCTATAATATGGGAATGTTAAAATCTTAATAACAAACATGGTGAATTTATATTAGCGTCTGTAGGCATACATTTGGTACATATTATTATTATTGTTCGGTGTTGGGGTGAGTTTGAGATAAATAGATATTTCAGTGATACAACTGGAATAACGATTAAAGCTAATGAGGTGGATAAGATGAGATTGTGCCGCGCCCGATATGCTGTCCGAAAGCGTACTGACTAAGTATTTTACTTAGGTAATTAATAACTACATAAAATATTCAAGGCATAGAGCGCGGTGTCGCAACCAGCGCTGGGGCTCTGTCTTGCATAGGGTCGCAGCATAATGCTGAGTGATAGCCGTTTTGCGTGGATGTGACGCATGTTTCCCTCAACCTTTTCTTATTTTTTTTGTGTTCCTTATCTTTTTGCGTCATGTTTACCGCAAATAAACGTTTTTTTCTTTCTTTCTTTGACATGTTTATTATTGTTCGGTGATTGACCTGAACAATTATTTAATCTATTATTACGTAGGTATGTTAATTGTAAGCTTATACATACACTAGCTTTTGCCAGCGGCTTCGCCCCCGCGGAACTTTCATCCCCTATTTAACTCCCTTAGGGGTTGAATTTCGCCTTCCTTATTCCTTGTCTACATTATAAAGGAAACCTCTGTGCAAAATTTCAGCTTTCTAGGTCCAAGGGTTTGGGCTGGGCGTTGATGAGTCAGTCAGGACTTTTCTTTTTATTTAAACAGGGTGTCCGGTAATTGAAGTATAACCTTGAAATGGTTCATGGTAGAACTAATGTCTATTCAGAAAAAACTTTTTTTATAGTATTTTTTCTGTAAAATAAAACCAAAAATAAACAACAGACTTCCGAAAAAACAATACAAAGTGAAAAATAACTTTAATTTAGGAAGTCGGTGTCTTTGGATTATGTATTTTAATTTTTTGTCACCGCTTTCTGAAAATAAAGTTATTTTTCAGTTTGTAGTGTTTTTCGGAAGGTGGATTTTTTTGTTTTTTTTTTTTACAGATTATATACAAATAAAAATATATTTTTTCTGAATGGCCACTAGTTTTACCATGAAGCATTTCAAGATTATTCATTAATTACCGGATAGCCTGTATAGATGGCCTAGAAAAGTTGCAATAATTGTATTGGATTTTATAAATCTATTAGATACAGCATGGCAGAGAGATCGATGCACAGCCTATTACCATGGATTCAGTACATAATTCTGAGCCCCCTTGGGTTATTACCCCTTTTTGTACGTTATCCTACTTCCTACTATATCCTACTATCCTACTCCTACTAATAATATAAACTAGCTTCCGCACGCGGCTTCGCCCGCGTGGAAGTCGGAAATTATCCCGCGGGAACGTACTACCGGGATAAACATAAAAATTACCTTATGTGTTAATCTAGGTTATAATCTATCTAAATACTAAATTTCATCCAAATTCGTTCAGCCGTTTTTGCGTGATTGAGTAACAAACATCCAAACATCTTCACAAACTTTCGTATTTGTAATATTAGTTAGGATAGTAGGATGTGAAAGTTTAAATGTTTGTTACTCAATCACGCAGAAACGGCTGAGCGGACTTGGATGAAATTTGGCACACATAGTTTATGACCTGGATTAACATAGGTACCTATATAGGATACTTTTTTATCCCGGTAGTACGTTCCCGCGGGAAAAATTATTTCAACCTCTACGCGGGCGAAGCCGCTACCAAAACCTAGTAAAAAATAAAATTACCCCTGTCATACATTTAAACCGCATAGCGTTTTTCTATGAAAAAGCAGTTTTTTTTTATATAACCGGTGAAAAATTTCTACGTTTAGTTTGCGCGTCGATGTCCCTGCCACCTTCCATAGCAGGCCATTATGTGTTGGTACAGTTCTCGTCATTTTTAAAATATATATAAACAGTGGTACTTAGCAACAATAGTCGGTATAAACCAGTTAATCTGCAATTTGAATAAAATCCCCCGCTAAGCCGAACTCACACACATCAGCATTCGTAGAACGTATCCGTCATTATCATATTGAGCGCACATTGGGAATGAGGAAGTGAGCCGGGAACAGCCGGGAGGCGCAACGATATTGCTGTTTGCCATCCACAAATATTTGCACGGCCGGCCTCCCGCCCCGCTACTTACTGGAGTTAAATCAATATTTAAATAATTTCAAACTTTGATTAATTTGCAGATATATTGTTTGCAATGATGTCGTCGGGCTCGGATTAGCGGCTTCATAATGTTATTGCTTTATTCAATGTTTTATTAGGAATATTTTTATGCTATGTTTTTGCATACGTAAGTAATAATTATACGAGTACTTGGGTATTGCCTAAGTAATGGTAGGTACTTACTAGATCAATAATTTAACATAAGGAGTGTGTCCTCTTTTTCGCGCCTAACCCAATAGCTTTAATAAATAAGTTCATTTATTTATAAACTTGAACTATTAAGAAGTACCAACAAACATTAACAACTCCGCTATCAGCTCGAAAACAATTAAGTTGTGGTTACTTATCGCTAACTATTTTCAGACGATTAAACGACTATCGATTTTTTTTAAATTAACCAAATCGGTTCATCCGTTCCTAGTGATGCGCTTACCATCAAACAGCATGTTATTTTTATTTATTTTGATATCAGCAATAAGTACCAACTTATCAGATGAATAGCCACATAAACGTAACAGGGTACGAGGATCGCTAGTACATCGTTCTAAACTGTGGCTATTAACCGGTTTTAGGGTATGAATGTTTTATGCGGCTCGGTGTCACCCGGCTCCCGGGGGAAGGGTACGGACAAAACTCTACTAGCACTTAATTAAGGGGTAGCTTCGGAGGGAATAGATTTTAATTAATATTACGCGGTGATTCGCTCTACGGTCTTATTGTTTAGTCCGGATTGAAAAGTCCTTTTGAAATAAGGTTGCAGTTGTTGCTAGGCCTTTTCACTTTATATAAAACGTAGTAAGTACATACTAGAAAGTATGTAATACTATTAACATTCCAGATCACCAATGTATTTATTGGATTTTTACTTAAATGGTTTCAAGATCGATCGATAGTTAGAAGCAATCGTCTTTCAACTTGATGAAGAAACTTGAATTCAAGCTGAGCCAAACATCAAAAGAGAAAATTAACTCTTTTACTCACAAACAAACTAACCAATTCATTCAAGACTTCCGAAACTCAAGGGCCTCTGAGCGTAAGAAGACAAAGAAAATAGAATATTCTTTAAAGAATTTAAATAAATTTCCAGTAAAGAGGGAGAGTCCGCTCCCGTTACAAAAAGGAAAACGAGTGCTAATAAAAATTCTGAAGTTAAAATGGGCCATTTTAAAGCAGTGTTTAGTAAAAATGTAAGAGATCCGATTTTTAAATTCAGGTCCGTTTAAGTTATATTAAACTAGCTGATCCGTGCCCACTTCGTTGGGCGGTAAACATTTTTACTTGTGATGAAATTATGAGTGTGGTTTTTTCTCCGACTTACTTTGCAAATCTGACTACGACGAAAAAGTCTTTTCAAATTTCGGGTTAATATGACACTCACAAATAACGTGACTTTCTATTGGTAAAATAATTTTCAAATTCGGTTCAGTAGATCCAGAGATTACCCCCTACAACCTCACAAACTCACAAACTTTACCTCTTTATAATATTAAATATTTAAAGTAATATCTGGATGACCGGTTTTTTTTTTGGTTTGACGTTTTCTAAAAATGAAACCTAGCTAGATCGATTTATCGCCCCCGAAATAACATACTAAATTTCATGAAAATCGTTCGAGCCGTTTCCGACAAGGATTTCCCCTTTTAAATGTATTAGTTATATTATAGATTAAATACAGAAGCAGTAAATACAGAATTAAACTGTAGAATAAGAAGTAGGGACAGCATCTGAATAAAAGTTAGTTTTCCGAAAATACTAGTAGACAGAGCAGTGGTAGCCCAGTGTATCGGCCCCGACTTACGATTTGGGTATCGTGGGTTCGAACCCAGGCAGGCGCTTTACTAAGTGTAAATAATTTCATCACCACCACTCGCAAAACGTTGAAGGAAAACATCGTGAGGAAACCATGTCTTAGAACCAAAAATTCAAAAATTCAAACCAAAGACATAATTATGAGATCTACCAACCCGCACTGGGCCCGCGTGGTAGATTACAGCCAGCTTTGCCGGACGTCCCGATTTTGGCGAGACGTCCCGATTTTTAGCTCAAAATTAAATGTCCCGCGCGGGTCAGGCTCAGTCCCGCCTTTCGAGGATTGCTCGACGGTGCAGTTGTAATGAGTATAGTAAAGTAACGTATTGTACTTGAAAATGTTCTATGAGTGTCTATCATGATTGCAAACTTAACTCGAAACTCAAATAAAATGATAAGTAAGTCTATAGTAATAAAGTCGGTTAGTAAAAAACTGCTGATTTATTAATGTTTTTGTTATTATGTCCCGCTTTCGAAGAAATAATCCCGATTGTTTACTCAAAAGGTTAAAAATTCCCGCTTTACCCGAAAATTAATCCGGCAACACTGATTCCAGCCCACTCCCTCCCAAAGAAAGGAAGCCTGTGTCCCGGCAGTGGGAACGTTATAGGCTGAATATGCTAAGCAGACAGACTTCCAGCAGGCTTAGCGTGACGCTTTCTATTTTCACTCTACTGTAAAATAGAAATCGCTGGTCTACATTTCTCGGTACAAAACTGTCAATTGTCAACACGGTAACGTAATTTTTGTCTACTTTTCTGTCGACAAAACGGTTCTCGTGCTAAGCCTGCTGATCTAAGTGCTAAATGACATACACATGAAAATTGAATGAAACGGTTAAAGAAAAAACTTAGTTTTTCTTGATAAACTGCTAGCCCGTCCCTTTAATATCGCCTTTACTTACCGCCATCAGTGCAATATCGGCGCCCTCTCCCATTAGACGTAAGCAAACAACACTTCAGCGCTCTCGTCTCTCTTATCATGGCAATATCGACCTTATTGGTCCATTGTATAAATCGCCACAGTAGCCCACGGCAATCAAATTTTCTAACGTTTTTGCAAAATGTAGGTGAGTATCTGGGTCTTAAATATGTTGACAAATCTTATATATAAAATTCTCGTGTCACAATGTTAGTTACCTTACTCCTCCGAAACGGCTGAACCGATTTTGATAAAATTTCGTGTAAGTATAGTAAATATAGTAATAGTAAAATAAGTGTGCTTATCGGGTAGGTCTGAGAATCGGCCAACATCTATTTTTCATACCCCTAAATGTTAAGGGTGGTCCACCCCAATTTTATTTTTTATAATGCTATCTCAATATTCATAGTTAAGACAGGACAACGTCTGTCGGGTCAGCTAGTATGTATTTATTAAAATCACTGAAACAACTCTCAAAGTTTAAATTACCCAATGAACGACTATTATATGAACAATAAACAAACTGTGACCACTATTTGCATTTCGTGGGTTCTTTCTTAAGGTGCTCTAACACGGGCAATTTTTTGAGCAACTATTGCTCGACAACACTAATGGATCAATCTGGATCAATTAAGTGGAGCAATCTGGAGCAACAACAATAAAATGCGGCAATTGTTTCGGGAATATTGTTTCTGATTGCTCCATATATTTCACATTTGTCAATGTCGCCAATATGAGTGCCGAATATCCATTCGGTTTGGAAATTAGTCCATTTTCTTTCTATCTCGTTTGTACGTGTAACTTCGTCTCGTTTTTGCGAAAGGAACCGGCCGGGGCGGCGGAAACGGCGTGGGTGGGGCGTATTGCCTAGTTTTTTAAGTTGGTCCATATTGCATGGTATTGTGTGGCCGTATCTCTGGCAACAGGTTGCTACATGTTGCCATTGCCCTAAATTGCTTGATGTAGTCGTGACGTCATAGTTGACGAGAATTTACCAGGATTAAGCAATTTTAGTTGCTCGTGTAAGCGCACCTTTACACGTTCATAGAACCTAAACCGTCAGTTGCCTTTATTTCAAATAGGCACTTGGAGTTTTTGGCGGGATACGGTTGGAACATGTCGCACGAATTTTCATTTTCATGAAATTTAGTGAAATAGCGAATTAAATTGTATAATTTTGGTAGTGAATTATTCAATTTAGCTACATGTGAGTGCACAAGTGTAGTGATGGTGAAAATAAGTGACTAACGTGGACTTTTCGTGTTCCCCCCAAAAACTCATATTAGGTTGTTGTAAAGTTACTACCGCTTTACAATAACTTTGACTTGACTGGACTTGACTGACTAAAGACGACTATGACTGTTTTGTAACTTCGTGCCCGGTATCGGGCCATTTACTTGATCGAAAAGAAAAATTACTTGACACTGGCTAAATGCACAAACCGTGCGAAGCCATTACCGAAAAAAAAAAAAAAAAAAATAGGCACTTAGAAGCACTTTGAAACGTCAAAATTGACGAAAAAATAAAAAAATAATGGAAATCGGTTGTTTTTTTTTTTTGAAACTTTTAATTTGTGTGTAAAAAAATAAAGGTAAATTACCGTTACTGCCACGCTATAACGATTCCGGTATTATAGCCTGTAGTTGTAAGTTCTGTTTACGTTTTTCTTTTTATTATTTAAATCAACTTGAGTGTAGTTTTCAATGTTTTGTTGGAATATTGGCGTGTGCCAGCTGACATATATGTATGGCAAATAATTTAATTTAATGTCGTAATGTTAATTATTACACGCTTTATATTAGCTTCACTTGTATGTCAGTATGTCAGTATGTAACTCTCCGTGGGTAATTTGTTATTAGCTTCACTTGTATGTTTGTTTGTATGTAACCGACTCCTTAGAGCGCGATTTTGGCCCACCCTAAACAGTCAGATTTCATTGAAACTTTGTAAACTTATCGAGGACCGATGACAATACAATAATTTAATAAAAAAGGAAAAAAAAATATAAAAAACACGTTTTTGTAGTTCGCAGAACTAAAAAATTGAAAATAAATAATAGTTTAAAAAACTAAAAACACGCTTTAAAAACCAAACTAAAAAGAAGAAAATAATTTAATTCAATTAAAAAGCGTGGGGTGCTTGACATTAATTGATAATAAAAATACTTCAAAAAGCACCCCACGCTTTTTAATTGAATTAAATTATTTTCTTCTTTTTAGTTTGGTTTTTAAAGCGTGTTTTTAGTTTTTTAAACTATTATTTATTTTCAATTTTTTTTCCTACTATTATACGGGCTGATTTTTTAGTCACTGTCCAAATTTTTCAGGGTGATAGTACCCGTTAAATTGAACAACTTTCTCCAAGGAACATGGGTCGAAATATGAAAAAAAAAATCGGACCTCCCATACAAAATCGACCAGCTAACTATTGATTTTGCATGGGAGGTCGATTTTTTTTTTTCATATTTCGACCCATGTTCCTTGGAGAAAGTTGTTCAATTTCACGGGTACTATGACCCTGAAAAATTTGGACGGTGACTAAAAAATCAGCCCGTATAGAATCAAGTTGTGTGCTGTTGTGCTGCTGGGGAGTTTGTTGCGCCATCGCCACTACTTCTTCCCAGCTAAAGCACTATAGGAAGTGGTGAAGGGCGGGCGTTTTGGGGGACTGTCTTATGTCATTTTGGCGTTCATAAAGAGTAAACTCTACCTAGTTTGAATAAATAACTTTTGATTTGATTTTGATTATAATACTTATTTTTTACTTATTAGAATTGTATAAGGTTGTTTTGTTGATTTGGCAAATAAAGATTTCTTTTTTAAATATCAGCAACAACAACAATGACAACTTACCGTATATAGACAGGTATACCTACCTATCTATACGTTACCTATAGCTTACTACAGCGACCACCCTCTGGAAGAAAAAGTCAACCGTAGCGATTCGTCACGCGGTCAAACCACCATTAATTTCTATAGAAAATACACGGATGCTTTTACCAGTTCTTTCGATAACATCGAAACTACATTAGAGTCGTTTTTCATGTTACTTTGCTGCTGAGGAATACTTTTTCTCCTCGTTTGTCTAGTGGTCGCAAGTACTACTGCTGTTCACAAGGTGCTGGGTTCCATTCCCAGGTCGGGTAACTTGTTACTGGCTTTTTCAGAAGTAGTCTGGAGTCTGGATTTTGTATCCGGTTGATGGCAGTAGGGTCACTCTCTATGACATATATGGGTAAGGCCGCGGATTTTGCCACTTTTTGAATGAAAAATATGTCCCAAATTTTGACAGCTCATAAAAAATTAAATATAATATTACCATATTTAGATTACATAATTCTTAAACTCTTACGGCCTTATTCATAAAAGTTATCGAACATCTAAATAGTTGCTAAAGTGTGGTTTCTCTATGAAAAACCAGACTTTAGCAAGTGTTTAGTTAGATGTTCGATAACTTTTTATGAATAAGGCCGTTTGGACACGCTACGATACTTTGCTAAAACCCACCCGTGTTTTCTCAGTTGCCTGTGTGCCAGGGGCCGCCGTATCTCTTTCGGACAACCCGCACCCCTGCCACGCATCGGCCCTTGCGGACCACACCAGTTGGTGCTGACATCTCTTTGAGGCGCGCGTGGAACACAACGCGCCGTCGATTCGGACTTGTTCCTTACCGGACAGCGAGCTACCCATTACTCGCCGTCCGCAAGCCCGCGCCTACGATGACCGTGAATCAGCCTGGTATTCTCGACGCCCAGGGCGTCAGCCGCGGCGACTACGACCGCGAGGGCGCATATATTGGCCTCCCTCACGTGCGCCGCCTCCCTCTTCGCGAGCATTATTGCTACGCAGAAGGGGGTGACGGCTACCCATGTACTCTCGCTCCGTACCATGGCCTGGACCAGGGCCGGACGCGAGAGATCGCCGCCGCCCATCGCCTCCACGAGGACACGGCGCCGGCGGTGCTCCGCCCAAGCCGGGCAGACTTCCACCGTATGCTCCACCGTGTCCTCAGGGCGATCTTCGCAGTGGAAACACCCGGGCTTTTCCTCCCGCCTTATCTGAAACAGGAACCTCCCGAAACAACCGTGTCCGGTGAGGACCTGCGTCAGGCGGAAGGTGAGGAAGCCATGTCGCGTCTCAAGCCACTCCTCAATGAGGGGACTTACCGCCGCTATTTTGGCGTGCCCAGTAATAATTGTTGTTTGTTATCAATGTTTGATGAATATGTTTTAGGTGATTTCCGTGTTTTTTTTTTGTCCGATAATTTTGCCCATTATACGATAATTTCGACGTCAGAACTCGATCATTTGAACTTTTGGAGTTGGCACCACTGGCACGCCCGCCACCCACTCCGCTCAGTCCCTATATAAAAATGTACTCTGTGCAGGGCCTGATTAACCCTTAGGCTAATTAGGCTGCAGCCTAGGGCGCGAGGATCGGGGGGGGCGCGCTGAAATCGTGTCTTCGCTTGCACTAATCTAGCATCATTGCATCTACCCTACATATTTCAACTAGACCGAGACAAAACACTAAAACTAAATGCGCTTGAGAGTTCCTGATTTTTAACTTTAAAAGAAATTTTAAAAAGCGCGCGTTAAACAAACACTGACTTGTTACTCGAATCGGTCGGTGGTTGAGCGAGTGGGTGAGCTGGCAACAGAGTGCTCAGTGCGAGTTTTGTTCGCAATATAGGGCGTAAATTTTAACTTCATTTTGTATGGGTAATTCGGAATTTAAACAGCGCAACCTAGTTCTCGCGTTTGCCGCTAGATGACTCTGTATCGATTGTATCGTATTCTATTCTATATCGTCTAGGTTGCACTGTTTAAATTCCTATACAAAATAATCTTCACGTATACGTCGATAGTAAAAAAGCCAAGTGGAGCAGAATACAGAAAAAAGGCAAAAGAAAATAAAAAACATTTTAAAACATACTCGTAAACTAGAAACATTTTTTACGAACTCCGCAGAAAGGAACGAAACGGTGACGAATGCTGGATACCCAATTATTCAAACAATATAATGAAGAAATAACTTATTGGCAAAATGTATTACTACGGGTAATAGAAACAATTAAGTTTTTAGCTTCTCGTGGGCTTCCATTTCACGGTCAAAATGAAATTATTGGATCTGCACTAAACGGAAATTTTCTTGGCTGTATTGAGCTTATATTGTTATCCAAATTGGATGAAAAATCAACGGTACTAGAAAATCCACAGACATATAAAACAGTAGCAGACCAAACATTCGCTAAAAAATGCGTACCCATTACGCACACATAGAGAGTGTTGTCGATACAGGGCCGGACTAGGGCCGGTTGCCGGTATTATATAACGATATTGAAACGACCGATAATCTTACTGAAAATCCGCGAAAATCGATATTCTCTGGGTAAATGAAGTGTAGATTACTTATCAATAAAGTCTTAACGAATATAACCACCCATCTCTTCTCGTGGTTACTGTAAAAGGCGACTAAGGTAATATTTTAAGAAGACGGTGGGCGGCAGTCCTTTCACCTCCTTTTAACGGTATATTTACACACAGACCGTTGACGGGCATCAGTATCGGATAAAATAACTCTCCCTGCAGTCATTAACCCGCATGCCCAGCTTGGTGGGACCTAGAGTTAAGGTGTTGGTATGCCTGAAAGCTAGCTTATAAATATATCAGGAATTTTGAAATAAAACAATGAATTTATTGAATATATACATATTTATTTTGTACTTTTTTTAACTTTATTTATTTATATATTCTTTATTGTACACTACAAAAATACAATAAACAAAAAAATACACAATAATATATACAATAGGCGGCCTTATCGCTTTCTGCGATCTCATCCAGGCAACCAAGGAATGGACAGGGGCATAAAATGGGGACGTTGTTGGTGCAAATAATGTGTTTACAATATACTAAAATAGATACACAGATATATACATATCCTAAATAATAGATACATAATTACATATATACAAAATTTAAAACGAACGAAAATAAAAGCCTATACAGAGATTATTACAGTTTGGTACGAAAACAAGATCACAACGACAAGTAATGTTCTTTATTTTCATAATTTAAAAACTACTGGTCCTAAAATAATAATATGTACAGGTATACAAAAAATAAAATAATCATAAGGCATCAAATAATACGTCCGTCAATGGGAAAAGTGGCCAACAAAGGCTAACGGCTCGAACATAATAGGTTCCAATAAGATTGAAATATTTGCGCCATTTGAGGTTCAGTTTCAATCCTGGAGTTTCATGTTTTTAAATCCATGCATTCCGTAAACTTACATCCTTTGGAAACCTGGAAAAATATTAGTAAACTCAATTATTACCTGCTGAATGAAATGTTAAAATTATGTGAGTAGCCTACCGATTTATGTCCACCATCGTTCATATTATCCATCACACAGACAGGGCAACATAACCGGCTAATGAGACACAATTGATTTTCTATTTTAACGTATCACATGTGTACGCGCCGGGCCGGAGCGATTCTATAAATTTTAGTATAATAGAATGTATGTTTACACTGGCAATCTGCACTATGCAGTATTTTCAAACTATGTCACCAAAAAAATTTGAAATATCGTAGAGTAAACCGAGTCTCTATTTGATAATTCCATAATAGGTAAATATTTTCCATACAATAAAAAATATCGTCTTTGTTGCCAAATCCGTCCCTGACTTCACAGCATAATACAAAAACTTACCGATGAAAGGTCAATTCAGGTGTTTTGTGGTAGCTATCACTGTCACACTGGTACGCACAGCACTTTACCATTTTATTTTTGTGTAATCGTCCCAAACAATTAATTTTTCAAGTAATATTTCGCGGTTGAAACATAGAACGCGATTCAGGATAAATGTTGCATATCCAAATGGCGGCGCGGTACAGACGGGCTACGCGTCAAATTTTGTCTATGTGTGGGTCAGTGTGACAACAGGTGACAGAACGAGATACTGCTTACGACTTGTCGCTTAGCAAAAAAAGGATAGAGAATCAAGTCCATCGACTATGGATTAATGTTTGGTCTGCTACTGTTTTATATGTCTGTGAGAAAATCTATCGAAAACTCGATGGAGTGCACGAGCAGATGCAAGCAAAGCCTTATACAGTTCATACAATCAAGTTCTGGAAACATTAAACTTTATTTGCGAAGATGAAAATCAAAGTAAAGAGACCAAAATAGAAGCAAAAATATTCAAAAAATACTCAAGTCGACGCAACTTCACACACTAGATGATCACGCTCATGGCCAATGGCAATGGCAACTAAGTTGTCGATGGAAACTAAGCCAATACAATTCATGCGGCCAAACACGACATGGATTTGGTTTTCTACTTGGTAGCCTGCAGTCACTTGTCATGATTTTGGTCTTATAATGCGTGAGGTTCATTGCCTTTATGTACGGTCAGCTTAAAAAATGGTTTGCCACCCTAAGGTTAAATGTTATGCAGATTAAAGGACAACGTCAGTTTCGCTTGCAGATCGATCTGAAAACTTTTATAGGTAGTATGAATCATGTTAAAATTTTCACACTACTACTCTACTCACTCACTACTTTTTAGGCCGTCACCTGGCGGGGGCGCGTCCTCATAATTAGCCTAGGGCGGTCAGAACTCTTGATCAGTCGCTGACTCTGTGCTCAGTCCCCTGTAGTAGGTATCTCTATAATATATGTAGTCTGGGGGCCTACTCCCTATAAGCACGAAGTCCGTCATTTCGGTCGAGGTAACGAGCGTTTCCAACTCCGTATAACTTACGGACAGAAAATTAGTTTGGAGCCCGAACTAAAAATGAATGGCAAAACGATTTGACATCTGTCCCTACTCCCAATATGTTATTGCCCGTCCAAAAAAGTTAGTTAATTGGCTGTATGATTCACTAAGAAGTTTCAAAATCAAAAGTCATATAATCAAACTAGGCTGAGAGTCAGCTCTTTTTGAACGTCAAAATTACTGATAGTACCCCAAAACGCCCGCCCTTCACCACTTCCTAGTGCTTTAGCTAGGAAGAAGAAGTAGCGCAACAAACTCCCCAGCAGCACAGCAGTCTGTTAAGTTAGAAGATCTTGATTCTATACTCAGATTATAAAACAAAGGCCAAAAAACCAAATAATAAAGCGTCGCATTGAATGGTAACATACAATGCGGCGCTTTAGTATTTGGTTTTTTGGCTTCACTCTTGGTGTTCCGCGCGGTCTATCTGCCTTTGTTTTATAATCTGAGATTCTATACAATACCTAGTAGGTAATTAATACTAATTAACATTACGAAACACAAAAAAACATAAAATTTGCCATATTATGTCAGCTGGCACACGCCAATATACCATGAAAACATTGAAAACTATAGGTACTCAAGTAGAAATAGATAATGAAAAAATAAAACGTAAACATAACTTACAATCTTCTCCCTTGCTCAAACTCTCATACAGCCCATCATTGACTACGCTGATGCCTGTTATTTGGATGCCACCGAGGAGCTTTTAAATAAACTTAAGCGTTTGCAAAATATCTGCATTCGTTTTGTTTAACCTTAAAAAATACGATCACGCTTCTAACTTTCGCAAGATCCTCAAGTGGCTTCCTATTCGACTACGCAGAAACTCTCGGATATTGTGTTTGCTATTTAACATTCTTCACAACCCTAAAACCCCATCCTATCTGCGGGATCGCTTCTCCTACGCCTGTCCTTTTGATGCGCCTTGCAGGTCGCATCTTAGAAGTCCCCTCCCCACACAACCGACTTCTACTCCTATTCCTTCACTGTGCACGCGGTCCGGAATTCACTTCCGCGCCTGACATTAGGGACTGCCAAACTGTAGCAGTATTCAAAAGAAGAGTGAAAGTACACTATCTCTCCACTTTGTCTTAATTGCTTATATTTTTAGTAACTCAATTACATTATATTTATATATATTTTAGTGATATTTATTTTAGAAGTATGTATGTATATTAGTAAGTATATATATTCTCATATTATGTGTGTATATTGTAAAATAGAGATTAATTTGTAATTTTATGATTTTCCTTCTACTGTTAATACACGCGTTGTCTACATCTCTGTTATCTTCTCTCCTATCGCAGGTGATTTCTGTAGAAATAAACATTACATACGTACGTATTTTTCTGTTCCTTTCTTCTTGTCTGTTTATGTGTGTGTGCTTAAATGGTTAAATAAATAAATAAAAGCCTCCAGGCATAAAGGGCATGACCGCTTACATAAGCAATTCTGCACTAAGTATGTAAATAGATATTCAGTTGTTAATAGTCTCGAATTCCTTTCGAACGGGCCTGTATCTTCGTTTTCGGAGTTAGAGAGTAGGCCCCCAATGCTGTGCAGTGGTCCCCCGCATCTATCTTACATAGACTACTATTTACCGTACAGGACCGACCCGACCACAGAACATATATACTCTAGGGAGAAGAATAACGACTTCGTACAAAAAAAGTAAAGACAGTTTTGCTGCGCGCCATCTAGTGGCACCCCAGAACAACTAAAGGACGCGAATAGAGCGGGAAATTTGAAATATTTAAAAGTAAATTACTGCGTAATCGAAACTGAATTTTTCTTTCTTGTTGTATACAATAGGAATGCTTAATTATCTCAAATTAGCATTAATGACGTTTATCATGCTAATTTGACATAACTTTTCATTTCTATTGCACAACCAGAAAGAAAAATGTAACTTCGTTCATTTCTTAATTTGCTCTACTAAACATTAGCAAAAAAAAAACTCAGGAATTATAGTTAATAACTTTATTTGTAAGTAACAGTAACCGGTGAACGTCCACACTTATAACATTGTCGTCGAATTTCCGCGTTTATTACGAGCCACTTTTTCGAAATAGGTACAGAAACAGAGTCACTTTCTCAAAAAACAGAAACAGAGTCACTTTCTCGAAACACAGAAACAGAGTCACTTTCTCGAAACACACATTCAGAGTCACTATCTCAAAATATTTGGATCGCACTGAATCGAAACAAACAAAAAAACTTACAAGACAGGACGCTACGGCAAATTATAACAAACAACTCCGCCATCTTCTTGTTTGGTAACGTCATCAGTCAGTTAGTGGTATGATTAGCGACCTAAAACCTCATAATTATAGCGTAATTTTTTGGTCTCGAGTATTAGGTCCCGATTTTTTTTTTACTCTAGCCACACTTGAAATAGCCCTTGAAGATTATGTCGTTGTTTCGACGTATAGAGTTGACACCCCCTGGACCCGACCCGCTTGTGGTATTTAAAATCATGTTCCTTGGATGGACCCGACCGACCGACGCACAGGGTTACCAACTTAGGGGTTTTCTCCCCAAATTTAGGGGGTAAATGATTCTGATGGGATTTTTTTAAGCGCTTTATATTTTTTGAGGTTTTTTTAGGGGCTTCTTTATTTACAAGTATAGATCCTGAGATAACCCAATCCAACAAATCATACTCATTTATTGACTTATCGACACATCATGACATCTAGAGTAATTTCTCGTTACTAAAAATTCAGTGTTTAATTTAAAACAACTAAAATTTAAATTGCGCGCTGCGCGCGCCTGCTTTATTCTTACTTTATTCTTGTGAGGAATCAGGATCCATATTTTTCGATATTTTTTGATAATTTCGATCCTTACCTAACTTCAATTCAATCATCAATTTCATAAACTTATTTTAGAAAAATAATAGTTTAAAAAACTAAAAAACACGCTTTAAAAACCAAACTAAAAAAGGAGAAAATAATTTAATTCAATTATAAAGCGTGGGGTGCTTTTTGAGGTATTTTTATAATCAATTAAGGTCAAGCACCCCACGCGTTTTAATTTAATTAAATCATTTTCTCCTTTTTTAGTTTGGTTTTTAAAGCGTGATTTTTAGTTTTTTAAACTATTATTTTTACAGGATTGGAACATCGCTAGTGTTAAACCAAAACAAAAAGATTTTTATTTCCTCTGTCAACGGATTTTTATTTATATTACATCTACTCTGTGGTGATTATATTCTTTGGTTACTTTAACTATGCTTACTGGAAATTACGAATACGTTGGTTATTCTTTACTTGTTTAGTTTATTTGAATTTTGCAGTTGTACTTTAACTGCTGAGACGAGAAGCATTTTTTTGTTAATATGCCTAAAGAGGATAAAAAGAAACATACTCAAATGTACACAAAGACTTGGGAAACAGACCCAGATTTAAAAGGTAAGTAGTTTCATGACTTTAGTTTTGGGGGATTTTAAAATAAAGGTAGCAATTTTAGGGTTTTTTTTACTATAACATTACGGGGGAATATTTTTTGAGAGTTGGTAACATTGCCGACGCATCCTCTCCCTCTGCGCGCGCAGCCATTTTTCTTCTCTTTACGTCGCGCACGACTAGCAGGAGCTCTAGATTCTAATAACATTATAATTGTTAACTTGTTTGTTTGACTACATAAATAGGCGTCTTAGCTTGTATTCATTGTGGTAAGTTAACTTATCTGATATCTTTGATCAAATAAACACGGACGTACTTAATAGTCACTAAAACGTGCATGTGATGAATTTGGGTTCGCCATCTTTATTTGCAAATACTATAATTTTACCCGCTACCTGTACGTAAATGTAATAACTCCAACTATATAATTATGTTAACTGGTGATGTCCGGGCGTTTGAGTACGTTAACGTAATTAAAAGTCGTAAACGTTATATTTTCATACGAATAACATTTTCTTTCGAAAACAAACAACATTGTTGTTATTTTTTTCATGTAACCGTCAGTACGTACAAATTACTAATTTAGCTTGGTTTTGGACATAGCTAATTAATAAGTGGTAGTCAAAGTCTCGCAGCGGTCATCGTTTATAATTTTGCAATGCGCTAAGCTCAGCTTTCTCGGAACAGGAATGTTATCTAAAAGACTTGTTATTGTAACAAATTGGCTTACACCTGTTGCGTGCTGCCGCAAAAGCCGCCTAAATTAGTTTGCGATTTATGAGGTAAAACTAGGTTTTGCCATAGGAACGTACTACCAGGATTAAAGTCACCTGCGTGTTAGGTCTACTAGGTACTAATGAATGAATTCCTTAATACATTATTTTTACTGTTCCACTGACCGACTCATTGTTTTACGCGGCGCAAGCTACTAAAGCTGAAAAGCTCCCAGTGGACATGATCTTTCAGACTTAACAACCATCGTCATAACTATTTCAGCTAATTAACACAACCATAATGAATTACCTAAACCTTGCGCATGAATACCTAAATCTGACCATTGGTAGAAATCCGTTGGTAATTTTTGGGTTTATCGCGTTCGTTCCTGTCGACGGTGGAAAGTGAATAATTCTGGCTGAGCCAAGATGAAGCCCTAAACAGGTCTTATGAAGTCTTTTCTTAATAAATTGTGCTTATCTAACAGATAATTCGTTTCATCTGGCTCTTGCTGATCATAAGACGTGCCATTGCAGGATATTGATCGGTTTTTGCGCTGGTTTATCTTCATATAAGTTATTAGGTTGTGAAAGTTAATGTTTTTAAACCCTAAACTAAACTTTTGAATTGTCAAAAAGTCGATCAGTTAGAAAGTTGAAGCTAGTTGCCCATTCCAAAACGTAGATCTCCATGGGGAAGAACGGGCAAGAAACTCCAAAGACCCTCTTTTAAATCATGTTAGGTACATAGTACAAAATCTTAGGAACGTTATTCTTGTTGCTTCTTTATTTGAAAGAATGTGTGAACAAGAAGAGTGTGGAGTTTCTTGCCCATTCTTCTCCATACGAAACTACATTTTGGAAGAGGCGACTAGAATCAATTCTATTTTAATGTAAATATTGACGTTCAAAAGTGCCTTTTTAGTGCCTATTTGAAATAAAGACTTTGACTTAGACCAATAAACAAAATAGGCAATTTTTTCTGGAAATCGTCGGCATCCAGAAGTCTGCATTTGTGCCTGGTTGATGGCATAAGCTGGCCCCCTATTCTAAAATCTATTATAGGTTTTTCTCTTTATACTTAGATTTCATTTATAGCAAAAATTAACTAAGATTAATAAGAATTACTTTAACCTTTTGTAATTCTCAATAATCTTAGCAGTACAAAACTGCATAATTATTTCCTTTATTTGCTATTCTCCACAGGATGAATTTATGTAGTTGGTGGTCATTTATTCAATCTTAAAATAATTAAATAAGTATTTCTACAACTAGCAGCCATTATAACACAGGGCAGCTGGTTTTGGGGATTAATTCTAGATTTGTTTGGTACTCGTTTGAAATTAAATTTGTTCTGCATCATTTATTGCAATAGCTTCTATAATAGCTGATTGATAGTACTTAGATTAACATCAAACTTTATTAAATAAACTTGTGATTCTTGTATACTATAAACTTACTTTCTATGAACTCCAGCCACAACTTGTTTTATTCTAGAGTGGTCAGTTTTAACATCTATCACACTTTGTCTACTTTCACCAGAAAATTGTATTTGAATTAAGTATAATTTCTAACTCAATTGTTACATAGATTAGGTGTGCACATTACTTTGACTATATTTTGATGTGTCAAGTTATATGACAAGGTTGCATTTATGGTGCAGCAGAGATTTTACAGAAAAGATAAATCTTGAAAATAAAGATTGTGGAGTCAGCCATTTTTTTTGACTACCCACCATAATTTTTATTTTTATTTCGTAACTATGAGTATAACCACATACTCTTGCAAATAGTACATTGCCTGCTTTTCCAGGCTTTTTTTAACCTATCAGTCAGAACTCATTCAAATTTTCCAGCTGCACAGGCTCTCCTATAGACTAGCCTATAGCATGATTGAGTACCTAGTTACCTACAAATCATCCCTTAGATCAGAGTTCCACAAACTTCTTTTGTGTAACAATTTTAGAGCATAAATGAATCGAATCTAATCAAATTTTACATAACAATAAATATAAATATTGCATACCTATAATCTGTTGCATAATAATAAATATTGATTAATAATAATCAATATTTATAATTTTGCAGCTGTTTAAGTAGGTTTTTTTGCTTTTGTCTGTATAATTGTACTGTAACTATATTTTGTTGTAGCACATAGGTACTTATGTTTGTCTATTCCTATGTTGACATTAGTAGCTAAGCCAAATAAAATGGGAGAGGGTGCTGACTCTTGACATACAGGTACACCTAGTTCAGGAGTCAGAGCCTTCAACCAAGTTCATGTTACCTATTAAGTCAATAAAGATGAATTTGAATTAACTTAGAGCTGATTTTTCAATAGTCATAACTTTTTTCTGAAGAATAAATTGTCAGTTTGACAGCTTTTGTATAGAAAATATGCCAAACTGTCAGATTTATTCTTCAGATAAAAGTTATCTCACTATTGAAAAATTTGTCCTTAAAGAGATAGGTAACCTTATTTTTCTGAGGCACACCAACCAATGACCATGGTACATCAGTGTGCTGTGGCACACATTTTGCAGAACACTGCCTTAGATCACTCTCTGAGCCACACAATAAATATAAGATCGGTTGGATTAGGTACTTTAGTGCTTTGAAGAGCCAACGTTCTAAATTAGAAATTGGTCTTTCTATAATAAACCTTCAACTTTGACATTTAGACTAGATGGTTCCGGTCATTCTGTTATATTTCATTTCAAAGATGTCAAA
Source organism: Antitype chi (assembly GCA_947359405.1). Classification (NCBI taxonomy): domain Eukaryota; kingdom Metazoa; phylum Arthropoda; class Insecta; order Lepidoptera; family Noctuidae; genus Antitype; species Antitype chi. The sequence goes on from OX375816.1 coordinate 12,782,645, forward strand.
ACTCTGATTTTTCAATTTTCTACTTGTTTTATAGATGTCTGAACCTGGGAGAGGACGCTCCCGTGGGCGGGCCGGCAGAGGCGGCGATAATGCTGGGCCGCCTCCGCGTAGACCTGGCGAGAAACCTCCCCAGCAACAACCAGGGCCCCGCCCTCAGCCACAACAACCAGCAGGCCCCTCAGGGCCCCGCCCTCAGCCACCATCAGCCTGGGGCCCTCCATTAGTAGCCCCACCAGTTAGGGCTGGTGTGCCTACACCAACTGTGCAGGGAGGCAGGGCCTCTCACAGATCTTCATCAACAACCCATCAAGAACATCCCGGGGATGTGGATGTACAACAGCGCATGCTGAGCATGCAAATTGGTGAGACAATACACACCTGCCTATTGTAGTCTGCAAGCTGGACACCTAGTCTTCTGCATCCAATCTGTCCTAGTCCTGCTAAGAGGACTGAAGACGTTATAATGAGAATAATAATAAACATTAGTTAAATACCTGTATTTAACTAATGTTGGTCCAAATACACATAAAAATAAAAGTACCTCGCTTATGTTCTGTGATTTTTGATAGTTTTCAGTTACATAACTTGAAAAAAAATACTCTATTTTTGACTTGGCTACAAGCCCCTGTAAAAAAAAATCATCTTCCTATTATTAATTAAAAGACAAAACACTATCAAGAGTGGCAAAAATAAGCAAAATCAGATGATTTCGAAAAATGAAAAATAATAAGGAAGGACATGGGGGAGGCCTTTGCCCAGCAGTGGGACAGTATAGGCTAAACAAAAAAAAATAATGATTTTGTACGGGATTTCGCCTCACCTCAATACATATAAGCTAATTTTAGCAAAGTAGTTGATTTAATACCAACTTTTTCTGTTATTATGCAAGCCTACATTCCGCCTAGATTTTTGAAAAGACCTAGGAACCAAGGCAGTATTGAAAGAAAAGTTATACATCATTAATTTACATACACAATTTTTTACTTATACATAATTTTGAATCTTGAATTAATGATTTGAAGAAGATTATTTTATCAATATTTCCTATCAATGAAAATTGCAAAAAAATTATGTTCTAAAGCTGTGTAAAAGTGACCTATTGCACTGAAACTTGGTCGCTCACAATGGGCCTCTTAAGAAGGCTAAAAGTCACACAAATAGAAATGGAGAGGGCTATGCTTGTAATTTTCCTACACGGTCGAATCCGAAATGAAGCGATAAGTAGGAGGACCAAGGTATGACATAGCCCTAAGAAGTGCCAAACCCAGTGGCAGTGGGCAGGGCTTGCAGAACAGATGGCCGATGGGGCCGAAGGGTTCTGGAGTGGCGACCGCGTACTGGCTGGAAGACGTAACATTGGAAGGCCTCCCATAAGATGGACCGATGACTTGGTGAAGGCCGCAGGAATCCGCTGGATGCGAGAAGCACAGAATCGGTCGAGGTGGCAGTGCTTGGGGAAGGCCTATGTCCAGCAGGGGAGGTCTTTCGGCTAAAATGATGATGATTATAAAAATACTTCTATCGCGGAACATACATGGGGTACTTTCGGATACCCTTCCCTGGTCAAGCAATCTAATTGTTTGGACCACCCTCTATATTATTAATTTCATACTTTGATAAGTATAGAAACTAGTTGGGTCTTTCGGCTAAAATGATGATGATTACAAAAATACTTCTATCGCGGAACATACATGGGGTACTTTCGGATACCCTTCCCTGGTCAAGCAATCTAATTGTTTGGACCACACTCTATATTATTAATTTCATACTTTGATAAGTATAGAAACTAGTTTATTATTCTTTGTTTTGAAAATTATTTTAGCTGGACCAGCACAGCCAGCTGCTGGCGGTGATCCAGGCGCCTCAGTGATCGGGCGTGGGTCACGCCGAGGTGGTGGTAGAGTATTGCCTGAACAATCGAGCATTTTAAGAACTCGCCCGACAACAATCCAGTCTAAGAAAGGTTTGCTTATTTTTGCATAATTTTTATGAAAACTTGCGACTCTGCTAATATTTGCCTGAATAAACACTGGAAAAAGTAAGATAATAATTGCGACGTACAGAAAAAAGTTAAGGTTAGAGGAGCAATTTCAACTCAAAATTATTTAACTTACAGGTATGACTGGAACTGTGGTCGATCTTAAAGCTAACTACTTCACTGTTATGACTGCACCTCAGTGGCGTCTATACCAATATCATGTCGACATCTCCCCGGAGGAGGATAATACTGCGATCCGCAAAGGCCTTATGAGGGTCCACGGAAATACCTTTGGCGGGTAAGTACTTATAGTAGGGGAGGCCAAGAGGCTAAATAGGGATTTACTCGAGCGTCGTGGGGACCTATTGGGTTGGGAAGGTTAGATGCTAAAAAGAAAAAAGTTTATAAGATGTATACCATTTCACTGGTGGGGGAAGCGTGTACAATAATGTGAAGAAAAATACAGTCTTAACGAAATACTCAAGCGCTTCAAATATTAATAGTGTATGCGCTCCACGTGTTTCCGATAGCGAAAAAATATTAATGTGCCGGTTTGCACGGTGGGGGTGGCCGTACGAACGGGTAGAGAAAAGGGAAAAAAAAATTCGAGGGCGTTAGACATTGAGAGGGGATGTTAATTGAACCCTGCAGTAGCCCCTATTCAAAAGACTGACGATTTGAACGCGACCAAAAGTTGTGGCCGATTTTTAAAAATGCCAAAAATGATCCTGTCGTGAAATACTCGAGCGCGTCAGATTATTATACAGACGCTTCATCTTGATGTCCTTGTCATCCTGATCCATTAACTGACAATTATGTGGAGGAATTTCTTTAATGTAACGGTTTGAAAAGTTACGTTTTGAAAACTGTATACCCTAGAATAAGACAGGCTACTTGTTACGGGTTGTGGGAACGGGATCAAAATTTCATGATTAGTTTTGGTCTAGCTAGTAATAAATAAAATAGTTTTGCAATTTTAGTGTTCGCGACTGTACCAAAACATAATGTACCTATGTAGAAGTTTACATGGAAGTTTAACATACTTCTACATAGTAAACCAGCACCCTAATTGCGTAACACGCGATTAATCCTAATCGGTTTCATTTTGACAGTTCAACAATATTCATTGTGTTATTTACGTACATATGAAGCAATGGTTTAGCCATCTGTTTCAAAACGAAACAAATTATGATTGATCGTGAGTTACAATTAAGGTGCTGGTCGAAATTATCATGGTTGGAGACGACTATTTTTTGACACCAAAAACGTAAGCGTCCCGTCCCGCGGTAATCAGGTGAAGATTGTGGCGAGAAAGGCTCAGCATGTAATCCTCACCAAGACACCCTCTCTCTGGAATCCCTTAATGACTATTTTCGAGATTTGGCATAGTTACGACAATTTTTTGGAATAGAAACCAAGTCAATATTCCCAGCCGTTTGCTTGCACTGAAGTAAGGATTGTGTGGTGACATTCACCCCACAATCCTCAGCAACACATAGCTATAACTTCGGAATCATAAAGAGACTATTTTTTTAACCTTTGTGACTATTTAATGACTATTTTTTGGCGTTCTCATAATTGATTTTCATGAAATTTTGAAAGGTGAGGATTGTGTGGTGAAGGACACAAGAATGACGGATGATTTGTTACTATTCGTAAAACATAATAGTGTTCCGCCTGACTAACAGAAATGATTTACTAAAGTTATAAATGGTTAGCTTTCTTAGTTTTTTTTATTTAAATATTTCTTCTGTTTTTAAGGTACCTGTTTGATGGAACAGTGTTATATACTGTAAAGAAATTACATCCTGATCCATTAGAACTGTACTCGGACAGGAAAACCGATGATGCACGAATGAGGATCTTGATTAAGGTAATGTGAAGCAGGTTAAATACAGAGATACGGGGGTCACACTGAAAGTTTTTGGAATAGGCCAGTAAGACAAAAAGCCAATTAAAAATGTGTAACTTTATTTGGGACACTATCACACTATACTAAATTAAATTCTAAATCCAACAGACGACTCAGTCATGACGTAGAATTAGGGCCAGCGCCCACTGGCGGCACGGCATGGCAAGGGATTTTTAAGCCACGAATAGAAATATAACTAGATAGTATGGCAGTAAAATTGAAATTTCAACGGCAACGATGCCGCGGTATCCTTACGCATGCCGCGACGTCCTTAGGCATCATCATTGAAATTGAATGTTATTGTCTTACTTTAAGTTATATTCCTATTCGTTGTATAAAAGTGCCTTGCCGTGCCGTTAGTGGGCGCAGGCCCTTTCAATGGGTTGCAGCAATTTAGGAAGTAATGCAGTCGGGACCTTCCAATCTCACTAAATCTTGTCCAACTGTTCTAACTGACTGTTCAAAAGACAATCTGTGCAATTGATGTTTCCATTCGAAGATTTGCCGACAAAAGTAAAGAAGGGCAGAAGTCAAGGGAAAAAGATGATTGCGTCATTCTTTGGACGGAGGGTTTTTTCGCAACAATTGTTGTAGAATATAAAAGGATTGTTACAGTAGATTGGTAAATCAGGCATTGTTTACCAGTTATCTTGGAAAATGTTAGACAGCAGCGCCCAAGAACCAGCATCCTTTTCCACACTACAACAACGCTCCAGCTCACTCCGCCAGATGGACTATCGAATATTGTCTATCGTAGGTGGCGTTAGCAACTCGTCCTCCTTACAGGCTGACCTGGCCCGTTGAGCACTTAATTTATTTCCAAAAATAAAAGATAAACTGAAAGGTATTAGTTTTGAACCCTGAAGATGCCGTGGCTACGTTCGAAAAAAGTCGTGGAACAGATCCCTAAAGAAGAGTGGGCCCACTGCTTCTGTCAATGGTTCCATCGCATGCGACGGTGGTTATAAAGGAACAGAGACTACTTCGAAAAGCAATAAAAATATTAAAAGGATTATACAAGAAAAGTTTTTATTCAGTGCCCAAACTTCAACCATGAATTCAGCATACCATTCTTGAAACCCCCCCCCCCCCCCCATCGAAGAAATTTTATGTCGGTTTTACAAAAAAAAATATAGCTGTTTCATAGAAAAGTGCAATACCTACCTACATACTTTTTCTTTTGTATAATCGACGAAAAATTTCTGTGCTGGGGGTCTAGAATGATATGCTTAATTCTTGGTTACAGTTTGCGCACTGGATAAAAACTTTTCCTGTGTGTACATCATTCCGTTTTTTATTTTACTATAAAAATTCATCGTAATTTAAAATATTTGTTAGACAGATGATGATGGGACTCCCTTTTCCGCACGTAGACTCCCATTCGGTCCGTTGTGCGTGGATTTGTTAGACAGTTAAACAATCTTATTGTGATCATTGTTTTTTTTTTGCAGCTAACCTGTGACGTAAGTCCAGGGGACTATCATTACATACAAGTGTTCAACATCTTAATCAGGAAATGCTTTAATATATTGGACTTGCAAATGATGGGCAGAGACTTTTTTGATCCAATTGCTAAGGTATGTATTTGAGTCCCATTAAGACTGAACAATTATTCAAATGTATTTATGAAAATTTAAAAACATTTCTATATTTTTAGGTTGACATCCCAGAGTTTGGTTTACAAATTTGGCCAGGGTACAAAACAACAATTAATCAGTACGAAGACCGTCTATTGATGGTTACTGAAATAACACACAAGGTAAAGGATTTCCAAGCATTTTTCTTTTTAAATAAATCTTTCTAAAACACCTACTAACTAACTTTTTCATTTATCTTTTGATTTTTTTAGGCAAACCTTTTTGTCATAAGTTTAAGAACAGTAAACAGAATGGTTCTTCTTTTCTCATCTTGAAACTCTTTTTGTTTAGTTTGTTACTAAAATGAAATGTATGTATATAACTTTTTAATGTTTTGTACAGGTGCTCCGTCTGGACACTGTGCTACAAATGCTTAGTAAATATGCTGCATCAAAAGGCAGCAACTACAAAAAGTTCTTTTTGGAGGATATTGTTGGTACGTCACATATTAACGCGCTCCATAAAAGGAGGAGGTTAAGCATACGGCGATTCTTTTTTATATAGATTTCTCTATGAGGCCGATTTACGTGATTATTTTTAAGTGTTGTAAACGCAGTCAAAACGTTTTTATTCACCCTTAATAAGTACTTAATTAAAATATTTCAATGTGATTACAAAACTGAAGTAACAATAAAAATTTTAACACATCATTCATCCGAAGCGGCGTTAATTAAGGGTGCTTTCACATGTTTTCTTGAATTTGAGCGTTTGACTCGAGATTTGATGAGGGATTATGGTTTAGATATAGCCAAAATATAAAAAAAAATTGTCCGGCACGGTTGTCGTGGTGGTTAAGCGATTGACTGTTGCGCTGCGTGTCGCGGGTTCGATTCCCGCACGGAACGCATATTTGTATGACCTACAAGTAGTTCTGGGTCTGGCCGTTTGTGTAGATATGTAAATATTTACATGACCTACAAGTACCTATTTGTTCTGAGTCTGGCTGTTTGCTTATGTGAGTTTAAATGTTTGTAAACGCACCCACAATACAGGAGGAATTCCTAGTGTGGGGCAAAGTTAAAAAAAAAATTGTCTAGGAAGCCCTCGAATTTATTTTTATTTGTTTACATAAGTCAGTAAAAACCTTGACTCGGCAAAGGATGTTTCATAAAATGTTACTTTCGGGCATCTTTTGATGCTCTGTTACATGTAACATATAATAGTTTAGTAATTTATAAAAATGTCTGTGGTATAGGACTGTATCTTGTTATTTGGAATGCTCAAGTCAGTTTTTTTTTATGTGTCATAAAATAATATATCAAAAATCATTCCGTAAAACAGAGAATTAATGATAATTTTTCGTCTGAAATTATATTTTTTATCTATATGTTTAATCGAAATTCAAACAAAAGTATTTAATAACTTAGGTTATATTAAGTCAACTTGCTTGTAAAAAAAAACAGTATGTAAAAGTAAACTAATATTTTCAAACAATTGTTGAATGCAACTCTATGAATCAGTAATAAATCTCGGGACGCGCTTGCTTTAGATTTAAGTCCGCGCCGGTTTGTTCCTGGGCGTCCGAATCATAACGGTTAGCATATCTGAGTAGCTTACTTCACTATACACGCACGCACGATCAGCTACCACGCGCCGTTAAATTTACCTAAAACTAAATACTTCAATTTGTAATAGCCATCTTAATGTTTTTAATATAATGAGATGAAAATATTTGGACTCATTATAGCAATCTACAAGGTGAATTTTTAGTCACCGTTTAAATATTTCAGGGTGATAGTACCCGTGAAATTGAACAACTTTCTTCAAGGAAGATAGGTCCAAATATGAAAAAAAAATCGGACCTCCCATGCAAAATCAATAGTCAGCTGATCGATTTTGTATGGGAGGACCGATTTTTTTTTTCATATTTCGACCCATGTTCCTTGGAGAAAGTTGTTCAATTTCGCGGGTACTATTACCCTGAAAATTTTAAACGGTGACTAAAAAATCACCTAGTATATCTCTATTATCTCGGTAATGTGACACTTTAAGATACGTGTTAAATGAAATTTTTTGTTCCTCTATCTATACAGGAATAGTTTTTATCCATTGCGCAAACTAACTATGAATTCAGCATAATATCATTCTAGACCCCCCAGCGCAGAAATTTTTCGTCGGTTACACAAAAAAAAAACAGCTTTTCCATACATTTTGACTGCGTATGTATTGCACTTTTCTATGAAACAGCTGATTTTTTTTGTAAAACTGAAGAAAAATTTCTTTGCTGGGGGGTCTAGAATGGTATGCTGAATTCATTGTTAAAGTTTGCGCACTGAATAAAAACTTTTCCTGTATACATGGGTATTATCATGCGATGCCATTTTGAAAAAAATAATACATGTCGGACCAAGGCGAGGCCAATAGGTTAAGAGCCTTTCTCCAAGGTCTTAAACTCATCTGTCGTTTAAAAATAACAGGTCAACAATTTGGTGCATGTTTACAAAAGACATCTGAGTATGGCAAAATACTTTAAAATATTAGATCTTTTATCTTTTACAAAACGAATATTATAAATGTGGAAGTTTGAATGTTTGTTACTCAATCACGCAACGGATGAAATTTGGCACAGAGAGTATACAACGGGTAACATAATTAACGCAAGACCTCATACACCCCAATTAGAGTATTGATTTAAAATTATAGCACTATGACCAAAACTATTTTTTTAAAGCTAACTGATATTATTAAGAAAAACGTGTCGACCCAAGCCTTACTTTATGCATTTAAAATTGAGTCTTATTTCTTCTTGAATAAGATTGAATTTTCTTTGGCTCAATCAGTGGTAGGTTGGGCAAAATACATAATTTAAAAAAATAACTTATATTGAAAGTTACTGAAATCGATTCAGGAGTCAATTAGGAACAAACTACTTTCGGGTCTTGCGTCTATTCTGTTACACCTTGTATAGCCTGAAGTCACACAGAATACTTTATCCCGGTAGTAGGTTCCTGTGGGATAATTTCCGAACTACAAGCGGTAGTGTAAAAAATAGCTTAACAAAAACATATCATTACAGGAAAAATAGTCATGACTGACTATAATAAAAAGACATATCGCATCGACGACGTTTGTTGGCAGTCATCCCCTAAATCAACATTCAGGATGAAGGAAGAAACTGTTTCGTATGTGGACTACTATAAAAAGGTATAATAAATGGTTCATAAAATACATTTCCCTAGGATTTTTAAATCTTCTGGTTAAGCCATCTCGTTTATGTACTGTACATTCCTTACTTTCAGAAATATAACATCAACATTCGTGACGGTGGCCAGCCTATGCTTATTTCTCGCTCAAAACCGCGCGACATCCGCGCCGGAATGCCGGAGCTGGTATACTTAGTGCCTGAGCTATGCAGACAAACGGGCCTGACCGATGAAATGCGTGCCGACTTCAAGCTCATGAGGGCCCTTGATATGCACACCAAAATCGGACCCGATATACGTATTCAAAAATTATTGGCCTTCAACAAACGGTTAACACAATCTCATGAAGTGGTAAAGGTGTGTATATATCTGGGCCCATTTTAATTAATGGTTGTATTTCTTCTAAATTTTGTAGATAGCACATTTATGGCATAAAATAATTATTTTTATAACATTTTTTTAAGGAAATGGGCAACTGGTGTCTGACATTGTCACAGGAGTTAGTCAAATTTAAGGGGCGCCAACTGCCTACTGAAAACATCTTTCAGGGTAACAATCACAAGTACCCAGCTGGGGACACAACTGAAGGGTGGACCAGGGACATGCGGTAAGATTAAATTGGAAATCTTAATTTTGTTTTACAACTATAATAATACCATTACCATTTGCCCCCAAGATGTAGCTCGTGCAGTTCATCCGTTGCCTAGCTGGAAGTCTTCAGGGCTGGATGGGCTGCACAACTGCCGGATTAAACGGCTTCAAAGTTCGCACGATTGCTTGGCGGCTCAGTACCACTAGACCGAGTCTAGTATGCTGGCCCACTTCTTAACTACAGGAGTTACACACATGTTTCATAAATGAGTCCCATTTTACCCTTTGGATACGGAACCCTAAAAATTATGGGGCGATCACGTGTTTACCGACGGTCTATTAATTTCTTGAATTCATTTTGAGAGCTAAAGTACCAACATGGTACCTATAAAATGACACTTACCAAAGCAGAGTCACTTGTACTTAGAGAACAATATCCCGAGCATTTTTTTTTTTTCAATCCCGGGATTACGGGATTTTTCATTGCGAAACTCCGGGATTAGACTGGTTTCAAGTTAGGCTTAAATGAAAAAAAACTTGAGTAATTAATTTCTTAAATAATGTTTTTAATATTGTTGAAAAACACATCACAATATGGTAATAAAAGAAAAAGACAAAAAAAAAACACATTTTGAATTTAGAAAATCTACAATCGCAGATTTATATCCGAGCATCCATGTTTGATTTCCAAGCCTGCTTCGTAGTATATTGCGCAATGGCGGCGTTTTTAATACACAACTTAGCGGATTTTCTTTATCAGCTCATTCATGTTTTCATCTTGTGTTAACTCTGGTATGTGTTCTCTCACTCCCTCGCTCAAGATCATTTTGAAACTAAACCTTTTTGGGGCTACCCTGAAAATCCCGCGATTAGTCAAGTAGTCTCGAAATTTTTGAGGTCATAAAACGGCCGGGATTTCGGGATCCCGGCCGTATTTCTTGTATTCTCTACTGGTATTCCCCGGTCAAAATAATCTTCTTTTTTTTTTTTTTTTTTTCGACCATAAGTAGGAAACTTTTGATCACTGAGATATTGAAGGTCAAAATGCAGGACACTGTCATTTTCTTACGAATTAATGTTTTTAGCGATAAAATAACATACCCGTTGACCCTAAAGGGGCGCACTGCGCACTACAGCCAAAAGTAAATTTTATACCAAAAATAAAAGTCGTTTCCCAGCAATTACTTTTGTGCAATGTTACAGTTTGGTGTACAGAGAGCGTAGTTGACGGCTAGGTCTCTTTTTACAGCCTGTATAGATAACTCCCTCATGTCTGTCTTCCAAAATTGATGTAAGAACGGGTCTCGCAGTACTGAGGAGCTGCTCCTCATTGGTATGGCCATTAGCCAACAGGTTGTCGTTCCCGAAAGGATCTGTCGACATGATGGATAGATTATAAGAAGGCCTATGACTCGGCGCCACATACGTGGCTCATGAGGTTGCTGGAGTTGTATAAAGTAGATGCAACTCTGTGCACCATCCTGGTGTCGTGTATGGGGCATTGGAGGACGGTCCTTCGCTATCCAGGATGTAGAAATACCCAGAAGAATAGCGACCCGATAAGGATCGAACGAGGCATATTCCAGGGCGATAGGAGTCTTTGGTTCTGCTTAGCCTTGAATCCTCTGAGCACACTGCTGGAGGATTCAGGTATAGCTATCGGCTGAAGAGAGGTGGTCAGGTTATATCTCACCTGTACATAGATGACCTAAAACTCTTTGCCCCCAACAAATTACTACTGATGGAGCTACTGAAAGTAACTGAAACCCCTCTCAGTATAAAATTTGCTGTGTACAAATGCACGGTCATGCATCTAAAGCACGAGGAGATTGTGAAATCCGTAGGAACCCAACTCTCGGATTCCATAAACCTTTAGCCTTCTCCGCATCGGAAACCTACAAGTATTAAGGTATATTGGAATCGTTGGGCATCAATGTTACTGACATGAAGCAATCGTTGAGGTAGCGCTTCTTTGCTCGCCTCAAGAAAGTATTTAATAGTCTATCAGGAAACAAGGTCTACAACGGTTGGGTCATGACGGTTTTGATCTTCTCTTTCGGCATACTTAAATGGACTCCCCTGAATAAGAGGGTCTGATATCCAACGCATCACCCACGGTCACCGGTAATGAGACTATATCCCGCGAAAGTTTGGAGGTCGTGGCTTGTTAAAACGCTAAGACCCGGTTACAATTGCGAGTTATGCAGTCTCATGGAATTTTTCCTAGAAGCCAACGTGGGGTTGCATCGAGATGTAGTCGCGGTGGACAAGGGCCTCACACCGCTCTCCTTTGCTGAATTGAGCTGGCGCAAGTCTGTAGTGCTTGACACTAATGATCGTATGGAGTTATGGCAGAGTAAGGAACTCCATAGACGCTTTTTCTGGGCCCTACATGAACCTGATGTAGATTTACTGGCGTCCGTAACCTGGTTGCATTTGGGTGACCTCTTTAAAAAACCATAGGAAACTGATAATCATGGGTTGTTAAATTTTGTTTGATTGATTATATCAATCTATGTTTGTTAATTTGTCCTTTTTGAATTGTTTAATTGTTATTATTTTATAATTCATGGAATTCAAATGCAATTTATTTTAGTGTATACCTATTATCGTATAATTTTGTGTGTAAGTTCAGAAACAAGTTACTTGTTTATGAATAACTGACTATGACCAAAGGTTTTGTCTGTGCAATTATGGACGAAGTTACGATGACGAACAATTACTGGAGATTTTTTGTGAAAGACTGCACTGCACGGTTGACGACTGTCACGCATGTCACCGTCCGGGAGAATCAATCAAGACACGATTGTCCGAGTGTTCTCGTCTAGACGAGAACACTCGGACAATCGTTAGCTAGCTAACAAAGAGTACTACTTGCATATACACAACCTTGTAGCCAGGATTATCCACCAGCAACTTGCTCTGAAGTACAGCCTTGTGTAATCAGAAGTGCAGTACTTACTAGAGGTAGGTGCCCGACCCAGTTCTCGAAAATGGACATATCACACTGTACTGGGATCGATGCCTCATGAGTCATGACAGGACTGTTGTTGTCAATAAGCCTGATATAGTGGTGGTGGATCGACTAGTGCGGGGCGCAAAATGATTGTTGACATAACAGTCCAGCATGACGGGAACTTCGTGAAAGCCGAGAAAGATCAACTTGATCATCTTGACTTGACCCGGGAGTTTGTTGACATGAGGGATGTGGACTCAGCGATCATTTTGCTGATAAGTCTTAACAGCCAATGGCTTGATAGCCCAGAGCCTTGACCAACACCTGAGGAGGCTCTCGTTAGGCAGCTGGATTTCAGAAAGCGGTACTTCTGGACACGGCTCGCATTGTTAGGGAGGTTACTCTCTGTAAGAGTGACCGGTAGTAGCTTGTACTCTTCCCGATACCGGTGGGCTACTATTTATTATATTTTAATATTTAAACATAATTTACCTATAACTGTCAGTGTTTAGTGTAATAAAGGAAATACAGATATTATAATTATGATGTTCATTTTTAAACAGGTCGAAACCTTTACTTCAAATCGCGCAACTACCATCGTGGGTTGTTATAACACCCGAGAGACAGCGTCGCGACGCTGAAGGTTTTATTGACTTGATTATGAAGACAGCTGGAGCTGTGGGTTTCAGAATGCCCAAGCCTGAAATAAGTAAGTGACAATAAAATTGTGATACATACTTTAATGAATATACGACAAGACATAGACATACACTACTTATCATCGAGTCAATAAACTTTTCACCTTGTGCAGTAATAATGTAACTCATAATAGGCAGCTAATTATTGATCAACGGGTTTTATTAAAAAAAAAAAAAAAAATTGTGTTTAGGTAGGCTAGTAAGGGCTATGTAAGTAATGCTATGTCTCACGTCAGGAGTAACACAACCTGTATAAGCTGGCGTCTTATTCGTTTGAAACTCATACTACGCTTACGCCATAATGACGGGACCAACTCTTGTAATTGAAAGATTCTACGACGTATATTTAGTACGCATTTCGTACTATTTTGTACCTGTCCTGAAATGTTTATACCTCACTCGCCATGAACGGAATTTTACGATATCACTGGTCCCGCCATTAAAGATTTATCATTAATTAAAATGATAAAATTTTACTGAAAATTATGTGTTCTATAAAAAAAATATTTTTATCTTAATAGGGTATTTTCCAGTTTTTCAAAAACTATTTTAATTTGAAGATTGGGACAAAATATGTGACAGAAAAATATAAATTAACAACTTTTTACTTGAAGTATACTTGCTAGTTCAGGCGTAGAAAATGTCAAAAATGAAAAAATCTTTTTGAAAGAAACTACTGAGATCTTCGCCACCCACTGTTGATTTTTGGAGGTACTAAATACTGGTTGTGATCAGAAGTAATTCTTTGTAGTTTTGGTAAACAGGCATGATCTCGTCGTTATGACGCATCATAATTGCGGGACCAGTGTTATCCTGAAATTCCGTTTATGGCCTGTGCGGTACAAACATTTCAAGACAGGTACAAAATAGTACCAAATATTCGTGGTAGAATCTTTCAATTACAAGAGTTGGTCCCGCCATTATAACGTTTATCAAATCAAATCTCACATGCACTAACAACCAAATTTGTCACAACTGTAAGCCGAAACTTGGTTGCAAACCATGGCATTGAATTACATTTACTTATACGTCATTTATGACTGACTTATGTACGTTTTATAGTTTCCATCAAGTATGACGGGCCTATGGAGTATGCTAACGCCTGCGAAGGTGCCATAGCTCGAAAAAATCCAGCTATGATACTGTGCGTGTTGGCACGTCAATTCGCGGACCGGTGAGTTTTTATAAACACTTTAAAATCATTTTGTTTTACTCGGTCGGTTTTTGGCAAAGCATTGAATAACTCATTACTGCTAGTTATTGACCCTTTTATCTCTTGTTTTTCTTATTCCTAAAGTCGAAACAAATAAACAATTCCAGATACGAGGCAATTAAAAAGAAATGTACGGTAGACCGTGCCGTGCCTACGCAAGTTGTTTGCGCTCGCAATATGACTTCGAAATCAGCTATGTCAATTGCTACAAAAATTGCAATTCAGATAAACTGCAAGGTACGCATTGTTTGTCTGATCCATATTTAACATAGCATAAAATAACACTTATTAACCATTGTACATAGATCTGTTGTAATGTAAGTTTACATGTTTTTACTGCCTATAAGATAATTATAAATAATTAACTCGTCCTATAATCAAATTGCAGTATTTTCCCCTTTTTTATATATTTTTAGATCTTTGGTATTTTTTTTTTTTACTTTTAACAAAATTATACGTACTATGTAGCAGCAAAGTTGTGTTTTTCTTCAACTCTTCATGCCATTTTGTAGCATAATGAATTGGAAGAAAAACACATCTTTATTTCACACCTTAGTGGAAAATTTTATGGTTTTAAAACGAAAATTATTTTGGTACACGACCTATCAAGCGATTAAATCTAGGCCTATGCACGCAAAAGTACGTTCCCTTTACGATAGAACACTAAGTCAAATCATGCGTAATTAATTTAAAATAGAGAAGATGTTACTTGTATTGAGTGGTGGTCTAGCCATACATTAATGTTTCGTTGATGTACAGCTGGGTGGCGCCCCATGGAAGGTGGACGTGCCATTAACCAGTATGATGGTTATCGGCTACGACGTGTGCCACGACACTCGCTCGAAGGAGAAGAGTTTTGGCGGGTTTGTGGCGACATTGGACCGCTACTTGACACGCTACTACTCGGCGGTGCAATCTCACACGTCGGGAGAGGAACTGAGTGCGCACATGGGCTTCAATATAGCTGCAGCCCTTCGCAGATATCGTGAAGTTAATGGTAATATATTTCATAACTGTCTGTTATTTTATGGGTTTAATTATTTTATCTGGAGTTAATTGTTTTAATACGAAACTGTCAAAAAATACTATTTCTCGAAATCACACAAATATTCAAGACTAAAAACGTTACCTTCCAGTTGCTTTGAAAGATTTTAATGTTTTATTTTTTAGTAATATGTCGATCTACGCCAAAATTCTCTTGTTTGACTTCTGTTATATCTTGCAGATGGTAGTTTGCCGCAGCGTATATTTATTTATCGCGATGGTGTAGGTGATGGACAGATTCCCTATGTGCACGGTCACGAGGTAGGTCAATCATCATGTGCTTTTTGAACTTTTCCACATATATCTGAGGAGACTCTAAAGTGGTCTTCCCGAAACATAACTGTGCGAGGCGGCACGTACCCACTGCGCGCCCTTTTCCCTGAGGTCACTCAGTAGGCTTTGAGCGCTCGTGGCCCCAAAATCCAGCAGTCATCCCTTATATGTATAGATTTTTGTTAAACTGTATCGCAAAGGCCATAAAATATCGTCTTAGTCAGTGCTCTTATTTCATCGTAATAATTAATTTCACCCAAAATATGAAAGCCCGTAATCTGAGTACATCAATTATTAGGTTTATTATACAGGAAAGGTTTTATTCAGTGCACAAACTTTAACCATGAATTCAGCATACCATTCTAAATGCCCCAGCGAAGAAATTTTTGTCGGTTTTACAAACAAAAAAAATCAGCTGTTTCATAGAAAAGTGCAATACCTATGTGGTCAAAATGTATGGAACAGCTGTTTTTTTTTATGTATTACTAACGATACATTTCTGCACTGGGGGGTCTAGAATGATATGCTGAATTCATGGTTAAAGTTTGCGCACTGGAAAAAAACTTTTCTTGTATATATTTAATCTCAAGATTATCTTTCTTGGGCTTAGGAACGTCTAATAATACGGGCCTAGAAATTCCACTATCGACCTCTCTGCTCTCCACCATCAAAATCAAAATTTTTTATTTCACATAAACCTGCATGGGCACTTATGAAACGTCAGAAGCTAGGTGCACGGTTCCAATTTGTCGCTTCCTATGGAGAAGAGCCGGCAAGAAACTCCATAGTTACTCTTTTAAAAAAACATCACACCCTGGTTACCAGCTACAATTTATTAATAGTACTTACCTGGATAGTTCTAAGAAGCTCAAACAAGACAGGAATTCTAGTAGAAGAATGAAAAGTAACTAATTAATTCCTTCTGCACATGTGGCTTCCCTGGTACCTCATTAACAGCAAAACTGTGTGAAAGTCTATTAACTGCTCCCAAATTGCAATGTTAATTTTTATTCTTTTTTTTTTACAATGTCTGACATATTCTCGTCATTATTTGACATTATACATCAATTTTACTACTATTTATTATTAGTGATTGTCATCGAAATCATGTCACTTGGTTCAAATAGATTCATTTTATATAGGTAGATTCTTTTACATATTGTGAATGAGAGAACGTTGTAGGCCTTAGAGACTAGATTTGTAGACGTTTTTCTATTCTGTATTTTCATTCCTCTAAGTACCTGGTGCTTATTGACTGGCCTGCACTGTCCTCCCATACCTATTATCACTGTAATTTGAAAACATTGTAAAAGCCAATTATTTTTAAAAGAGTAACCGTGGAGTTTCTTGCTGGCTTTTCGCCATAGGAAACGACAAATTGGAACCGTGCACCTAGCTTCTGACGTTTCATAAGTGCCCATGCAGGCTTATGTGAAATAAAATATTTTGATTTTGAATAAACTTCGCCTTGAAAAAAAAACAAGGCAATATTATTGAACTATATTTTCTGCCTATCCCCATGCGAAAAAGGCGTGAGTTTATGTATTTATATTATTGAAAAAGAAAACATTCTTCAGAGGTGACAGAAAACTGAGATAGGTGTCATTCTTTGGCTTGAATAAATTTTGTATGGGCCGTTACCCGTCGCTATCAATGTGTTATTACTATTAAAATAATCATAAATGTATTCGTTCTAGGTGGCTGAAATTAAAAAGAAGCTGAATGAGATTTATGCCGAGACCGAATATAAATTGGCGTTTACCATCGTGTCCAAGCGCATCAACACCCGCATATTCCTGGACCGCGGCCGCAACGGTGAGAACCCGCGCCCCGGCACCATCATCGACGACGTCGTCACTTCACCGGAGCGGTTAGTTGTGACATTTGATTTACCACCACCCTCAATAATGTGATTTGTAGAACTATGGACAGACTGAGTAATAAAAAAAAACAATAATCCTCATTATCTGTGGTATGACCGACAATAAATTATTATTTTCATACCAGGGCCCTAATTCACTATGACCACTTAACGATTCCTTACATCATAACCACGTCAATTCCTTAGATCACACACGACATCTGCTATCATCGTATTCTCTATGATGCAATGAACAAAACCGCGCGAAGTTAGCGTGGTTTGAACTGTCAAAATTCCACACTTGAGAACCATACAGAATCGTTGTAGTTCGTGTTCACTTCAGCAAATGTTATATTGAAGAATGTAAGAAACTATTGTTTTTCGTATAAAGTCAAAGCATTTATTTCAAATAGGCCCTTAAAAGGCACTTTTGAACGTCAACATTTACATTAAAATAGAATTGATTCTAGTCGCCCCTTCCAAAATGTAGTTTCGTATGGAGAAGAATGGGCAAGAAACTCCACCGTTACTCTTTTAAAATATTTCAAGTACAATATTTAACATAGTACATTCACTATATGATTATGTGTGAAAACGATGCACCCAGAATAAAATTACCATACCAAAATATATACATACACAAGGGACATTGTAGCTATATGTACGACTACGTATACAGATACACTATTGTCAAACATGCTTGATAATATGTGACCACACTAATAGGTACTATCTCATGGTTTTATTCACTTTGCTACAAGATTTCCATATTTTATAAAAAATATGCAGCAACAAAGAACGAAAGCTACTTCGACCTACAGCCTACTACGCCTAACAGCCTGAAATCGGACGATAACATACTATTTTCGTGAAATGAAATAAACTGAAACACAGAAACAATTTTGATATGAAACTCCCAACTAATAAAACAGTCAAACCTGAGTAAGAGACAACTGGGTAAGCGAGAAAACATTAATGAGAGTATTTGTCAGGTACCCGTCATTTTGCCCTTCGAAAGCCTCTTATAAGTGAGTCATTTTTCATGCGTGAACCGCTTTAAGTGAGACTGCTACTTGCCTATAACCTCTTTAAGCGACAGTTTACTTTTGTTATTTTATTATGAGTCATTCTTAAATTTCAAGGGACTCTTATTTCATTCGAATTACCAAATGTGCGTACCGACTTGTTTGTCAAGCTTAATACAGTCAGAAGTAATTTTTTTTTAAGATTATGTAGATTAAACATTTATGTTTAGCTATTATTTCAATAAATACTCATACATACTATGTACATATTTTATTTCTAATTACGTACATATTTACCGTATTTTTATAGACCTGTATATGTGAGATAGATTCCTCCTGTAACTCAGTAAGCTAGAAACTCGGGTTAGTGAGAAACCTCTATAAGAGAAAAACAGGTTTGACTGTAGTATAATAATAGTTGATGTGGCAAATTGAAATGCTTAATACGCGAACGAAATCATCCTATTATTCCGTTCAATCACTATATTTTATTTCAAAATATACAGGAACCCTCAAAACAAATAAAATATAAACATGTAACACTCGACAGCTAGAAGCATGTATGTTCAAAAGCAATAATCTCAATACATTTTAACACTGCTGTCAAACAAATATATTGTAATTTTATTTTTTTATTGATTAAAAGTAAGGTTTAAAATTTAAAAAAAGAATGTTGAATTATTGATGTTAAAACTGGAGGATTTTGCAATTACTAGTTTTAGGATCAAATACTGTCGAATTAAACTTCAAAACGCCCGTGATTTCATTATGTGCCATAGAGAATTTGTCTTGGAGCATACAGAATATGACATTTTGATTCCTGGCCGTTACATTGGTTTGTACACACGGCTACACATTAAGCTATACATTTCCAGTATAAGCTAATCTTGCATTGCATAGAATTTCCGTACAGTGCGAGACCAACGTAAACTGGAAATGTATAGCTCGATGTGTAGCCGTGTGTAAAAGACATGATATTGACGAGCTTTGAACGTGGTACGGTACCGTGGGAAATATCACTTATCATACAGAATTGGGGCCCAGTGTTGTAAGTGTAATATGTGAACCCTACGCACTTTGAAAATTCTTCGAAATCCTGGGACTACTAATCGAACTATATTTATTTTGCTTTACAGTTACGATTACTTCTTGGTGTCACAGAACGTGCGCGAAGGCACAATCGCGCCAACCTCGTACAATGTTATCGAGGATACTACAGGACTCCACCCTGATCGGGTAAGTTATATTTTATACTAGCACTTCGTCCGCGCGGATTTCGTACTTTCCTCTATGCTCTTCCACACCCTCCACTCACTTTAAAAGTTTTTTTTATGAATCTTTAAAAGCATGCCTAGTTCCAAGTCTCTAAATCGAGCCAATGGAATTTTTAAGGTTCAGGGTTTTAGTGACAGAAACGAATCGCTGTAAATCCGACTCCACGCAGTCTTGTCTACTCTACCCCTAGAGTGAAATTCAGAACCGCGGAGGGGCAAGGCGGCCCGCGAGTAGAGGAGCAGGTGATTGTAACGCTTGCTGCCGCGGCTGAGGCTGGCCGGCCAGTAAAACGAAGCTGCGGTGGCCCCGCAGCACCGAATCCGTGACAGAAACCACGCCTGCTGCATGCTTGCTTGCATGCCACATGCAAGACATTTTGGGAAGGGGACATTTCGGGAAAGGATTGTTTTGACACCAAGGGACATGCTGAGCCTGAACCGATGAAACCATTAACTGAATCAATGGGAGCACTCTTCTTAAGGGAGGCATATCTTCCAAGCCTTTGTTTCTAACGCAGCCACGTGATCTTCAGGGTTCAAAACGAATTCCTTTAGAGTTTATCAAAAGGGGCCAGGTCAGCCTGTAAGGAGGATGAGTCGCTAACGATAAACTACGATAGGCAATATTCGATAGTCTGTCTGGCGGAGTGAGCTGGAGCGTTGTCGTGGTGGAGGAGGATCCTGCTTCTTGGGCGCTACTATTTTAACTTTTTCCAAGACAACTGGTAAACAATGCCTGACATACCAATCTGCAGTAACAGTCCTTTTATATTCTAGGACAATTGTTGGGAAATAACCCTCCATCCAAAAAATGAGGCAATCATCTTTTTCCCTTTACTTCTGCCCTTCTTTACTTTTGTCGGCATATCTTCGAATGGAAACATCCATTGCGTAGATTGTCTGGTTCTGGGTTTGTGACAATATATCCAGCTTTCATCACCAATGAAAATGTTATATACAGCACCTCCGTCATACTTTGAAAGCATTGAGCGGCACCAATCTAAACGACGCGCGACGGCGTTTTTTATCTAGCGTCACATTATAGGTATCCATCTAGTAAAAGCTTTCTGACGCCTAAATGTTCATGTAAGACTTTCTGTACTTGACTCATACCAATGCCTAAAGCTGCCCGAATCTGTTGATATGTCACCATTCTATTAGCTTCTATCATTAGCCACACAGCACTCAGGTTATCTTTAGTAGTCGCCGTAGATGACGTCCTTCTCGCGAATCATCAGTGGGTATGCTTCGACCACGTTTACACTCGTAAAACCAGCTGTAAACAGTGTAAAAACAAATGAATTTATGAATTCATTTGTTTTTACACTGTTTACAGCTCACACACACACACATGTACAAATTCTTGGCGGCTTTTGTAACTGGCCTATTATATACTACTCTGTCAAGAAAGAACCGGGAAAGGATCAATAATGCACAAAATGTTAGATAATCGTCCAAATTTATTTTATAGCCTTCAAAGTTTGCTCCGTCAGAAATAAAGAAAAAACGTAAATTTGTGGTAAACGACACAGAACACAAAAAAATAAATAAGGAAAGGTTGAGGGAAACGATACACTTACGCGAACGAATAATCCAATCATCAAAACATTTTTCAAACACTTATTCCGAAATTGAGTTCAGTTCTTGCCGCGAATTCTCCTGTCTTCTACCGAATGAAAACGGGTGCCACAAAGTGGTAATTTGAGTTTAGGAAAAAGAAAGAAATCGGCTGGAGCCATATCTGGTGAATAAGGTGGTTGTTCGATGGTATTTGTTGAGTTTTGGTAAAAAATTCGTTGACAATGATGGCCTTGTGCGAAGATGCATTATCGTGGTCCAAAATCCAAGAATTTTGTTTCCACAAATCTGGCCTTTTTTGTCGAATTTGCTCTCGTTAAGCGCCGCGTAACACCCAAATAATATTCTTTATTTACCGTTTGACCTTCCGGCAAGAATTCCAAGTGCAGAACACCGTGATAGTCAAAGAAAACAATCAACATGATTTTGAGTTTTGGTCGACTGGCGTGGTTTTTTCGGCTTTGGTTCAGTTGGTAGGCGCCACTCTGAAGCTTGTTGACTAGTTTGCATGTCAAACTCGCAAACTCATGTCTCATCACCAGTAACAATGCGTTTCATGAATGTTGTGTAGGAATTAACTCGTTCTAGCATGTCCTGGGCTACTCTTATGCGATTGAGTTTTTGGAGAAAATTCATGTCTTTGGGACTAGCCGAGCGGCAGCATGTTTCATACCCAATTGATTATTTAAAATGGTAGGGATTGACTCGTGAGACTTAAGTTCAGCGACTATCTTTCTCAAACTTAAATGAGAATTTTCAGTCACTATTTGCTTCACTTTTGCGATGTTAACTTCAGTTGAAGACGTTGATGGCCTACCAGAGTGAGGCGAAAATCTTCCATTACATCTCAACCGCTTTTGAACGCTTTGTACCACTCATAAACACGTGTTTTTGATATAGTCGATTCACCGTAAACCTTCTGTAACATTTTCAGGGAATCCGAACACGAAATTCCATTGGTGTTGCAAAATTTGAGACAAACTCTTTCTTCGATGTTTTTGTCCATTATGAAATTCGCAATACACTAGATATTATCTAACTATAAACAGTAATGCATTTGATCTAAATAACAGATGCAACTCAAACTCAGCGCCAAAATGGAAAACAGTTGTACCAATCTCATAACAAAAACATTTTTTTTAACCATAAACTAATCATCCATTCCCGATACTTCTTTGAATGAATGTAAACTTTCTGAGTGACCCCCGTAATTCATAACAATCACGCAACTTTTTAATGAACTATGGCGCTCCAAGTATTTTTTTCTTGTACAAGGTTGAATAAAACAAGTAAAAAAACAACATGTATTGGTGAAAGTCAACTTAAAATATGAATTCCTTTAATATCACCATATCACAGCGATATTGTGAGGTATCCATAACCACTTTATTGCTAGAAGTAAAACAGAATCGAGAATAAACTAAATATGTAAGATACACAAGATAGATATGTACTACAAAATGCATATCATAGTGAATAAGTTGTTGAAGTGCCTAATACGAATAAATAAATAAGTAGATAACGTTTTGAACTAAAACTACTGTACGAAATTCAAGTTTCTATCTTAAGCTCTTTGGGATGTGCGAGTCTTCGAACATGTACTTTTATGTTTATAAAATATGGAAGCACGCTGTTATACATAAAACACTATCAACTGTTAGACAGAAATTTGATAGGTTGAACAACCAACCGTTATTAACGCACGTCAAGTGCACACCATGTGTTCCGATAAAAATAGAATTTCTATTGTGTCAGCTAAATTAGACGCGCGACGGTTTAAAGACATTCATCTGAAATTATTATGCCATCAAAATCAAAAGTAATTTATTCAAACTAAGCTGAGACTCTGCTCTTTTTGAATGTCAAAATTACACAAGTCAGTCCCCCCAAAACGCCCGCCCTTCACCACTTCCTAGTGCTTTAGCTGGGAAGAAGTGACGCAAAAAACTCCCCAGCAGCACAGCTGTCTGTTAAGTTAGAACTTGATTCTATACAATAGTAGGGAATTTGCATTACAAAACACAAAAAAAAAACATTAAATTTGCCATATGTCAGCTAACACACGCCAATTTACCATCAAAACATTGAAAACTATAGGTACTCAGGTAGAAATAAATAATAAAAAATTAAAATAAAACGTAAACAGAACTTACAATCTGAATAAGAGCCTCTAGGCATAAAGGGCATGCCCGCTTACATATATGCAATTCTGCATTATGTAAATAAAGCTAGAACTTGAAGTAACAAAAGTTAAACTAGAACCTTAGGACTAAAATTTATAAAAACTCTAGGGTGTGTCCAGACCTGGCGAATGCGCCGCTCGCGAGCCGCTTGCGAACTGCTCGCGTGAATTTCGTGTTCGTATGCGGCTGCGTCCTGCGCCCCGCCCGCGCGCAGTTCGCGAGCGGCGCATTCGCCAGGTCTGGACACACCCTAATACAAATAACAAAACCATGGTCAGCAAGACGACTAGTCACCACGAGCAGCACCCGTTCACGAGCATAACGCAAAGATCAGCCATTACCCCCCTCGCCATATTTGAGGGAAGGAGGCAACCGACCCCCGACGCTACCGCAAGCAGTGACATCTAAGGGAGCATGACGAGCTTGCTGCCGGTTGCACTGGCAAGAATAGTATGAATTGTCGAGGTAGCTAGCTAACCACATATTGAAATATTACTCATTAAAAAAAATAAACATTGTAATGAGTAGATTAAGTCAACAATAAATGAAAAAAAAACTGAATTATACAGTCAAATAAAATAAAACTAACATAATTATATAACCTGTCAGTAGGGAAGCCTAATTCTGGTGAAAGAACATAAACATTGTCTTGAGTTAATCACAGTGACCAACAATTCTTATTAAGTAGTTGTTGATAGAATAGTATGCCTTTGAACAAAAAGTGGATTTTACTTTAACTTTAAACGCACTTAAATGCAAATCTAGCAAGGAAGAGGGAAGCGTGTTATAAAAGGTTATACCAAGAGCAACAAATGAGTTATGAACCTTATGAAGCCGGTGAAAGGGAACACATAGTTTGTCCTTATTTCTAGTATTAATATTATGAATATCACTGTTTTTAGTGTACAAGTGTATATTTTGCCTAATATATAAGATGTTGGCGAAGATGAATTGCGATGCCTCCGTGAGAATCCCAACATCTTTAATCAAATCTCTCAGAGAAACTCTACAACCTAGTCGGTAAATCATTTATTACAAGGAAATTTATCACAAATGTATTGATTTCAGATGCAATGGCTGACATACAAGCTGACCCATCTGTACTTCAACTGCTCGTCGCAGGTCCGTGTCCCTGCTGTGTGCCAGTATGCTCATAAGCTGGCATTCTTGGCTGCCAACAGTCTTCACAGCCAGCCGCATTACACGTTAAATGATACTTTGTACTTTCTGTAGATTTATAATCGCAGAAGCATTTTTTATATTAGTACAGACCACGCCTAACATTTCAAACAGAGTGAGTGTTTCTTATAGTCAATTCACACCGAAATGCGCGCTCTTTTTAAGATATCTATACAAAAATACTTGATGAAAGTATTTGTAGCATTTCTACACGCGGCCCAAAGCCGCAGCGGGCTTCTTCAGGCATCTATCTGCGCGCAGCATCGATGTGAAATGACTCTTGTACTTGATGCCAAAATTTCACCACTGCACTGTTCGTGGGAGAGGCCTATGTCCAGCAGTGGACTGTGAGTTGATTGATTGACTGTTCAAAACATATCTCGTGGTCTGAGGCTGTGTCTTTACCATGTGATTATTATTAAATAGCTTAAAATCGGAACTGCCTAGTTTATGTGGTCGCTATTAGACCAACATCTGGCTAAGGGTTTTGAGGCGTTAGTTAGCCTTGCGTAAGTAGTATCGAAGGCGTTACGCCTGAAAGATGAAGGAATACTGTGTTGTACTTCGTAGCACGACCATGAACGCATTCATTAGAACTTTAGATGGATTACCATCTGACAAAAAAAGAGTATAAATTAAAAGACTTTATTAAAAGTCTTTTAATTTATACTCTTTTTTTACCACTAATTATAAATTGAATACCTCTCAATTATCGTAGATATACAGGTAACGCTAACGCTAAAATTCTAGCTGGCATAAAAGTTGATGAAACTCGAGCATGCCTAAAAGTTTGTACTGTCGTCAATTGTTAGAAAAGCAAAACAAAATTTTCTGCCTATAAGTATGTAATTTGTATACTTGACACTAGATATTAAATTTCTAATTAGTGGTATAAAATAGTATAAATTAAAAGGATTTTATTACCATCAAAAGTTATAATGAACCGAGTTCATGGTTGTGCTACTAAGTACAACACAGGAATACTCACTATTGGTATCTTAGTTTGCTCGAATTTGAAGACAGTGACTGACATAATCTGAGCATAAACGATTTTAAAGTACTTGATTCAAGCAAAATATGACATTTTCTGAATCTTCTTTTTTTAGGTTTATTATTCTTTAAGGTTTTGCAGTCAATACTACTGTATAATTACCTCATTTGAATTTATTTTATTTTTCGTGTTTATTGCAAGTTTTTTTTTATATTTAATGTTTGTGCTAACTACGTGCTAGTCACATGACATACCACCGAGCGAGTCGTATGTAGTGTGCGAGGCTGTTTTACATGTACCATGTTTGTGCTAACTACGTGTTAGTTGCATGACATACCACCGAGCGAGTCGTATGTAGTGTGCGAGCTTTTACATGTACGCAAGACGTGTGAAGTCATAAAATATCCTAAAGTTACTCACTTTTTAAAAGTATTCTTTCTTGGAATGTGTTTCGAGTTGAATATTTCAAAATTGCCGCAGGCAAAAAGCTATTTACGTTATTAAATTGCCATAAAAATATGCCACAGGCATCGCTACTATAAGTACTACTATTTTAAGTTCTTTAGGTTTAAGCGTTAATTTTGAGTAAAAGAAAAGTACATAATTATATTCACGACTGTTTACATTCCAACTGATTTTATTAGCCCAATCGCTGAAATTATTTTCCGACGGGTAATAATGACCGTAATTCGTGACGTAAGTTGGAATTCTTGCAGTATTCCGAATTTTTACTAAATATTTGCCCCCTCATTCATAAACGACGATTAAAGTTAAGTAATGATTAGCGTCTGTTTAACCATACATTTTTGACGTTTAAACATCTTTTAACTTTAATCATCGTTTATGAATAAGGGGGTTCGTATACAGAAGCTTCAGCGAATAGGTTATCAATTGTTTTTGTAATTTTTTAAGACTTTCAACGTTAGTAGATCTGATTATTAAAATATAGATATCAAATAGGTACCTACTGTAAGCATGTTTATTTATTGTTTATCGTTTTACCGAACTGTTTAATGCACTTAACCGCCCCGCCGCGTGACAAGAGAGCTTTTTCCAGTTCAAAACGTGTGTTGTAAAAGACGGGTAAAACGGTATAATCATAAAAACATGCCTCTTACAAAACACTGACATCGGTTACTTGCAGACGTATGTGTTTACAAATGACTACCTTCAGTATCCTTAAAATTTTGTAACCTTTATTGTACTTAATACAGTCATCTTCTCTATGTAAAAGTTTGTTTTATTTATCAAACACTGTCGAAAATCGGCTAAGTTCGCGGAGAAAGGTATGAACACAAAGAAACCGATGGATATTTTCGAACAAAATTTAATTAATTAATTTTATTAAATAGAAAAATATAACTTTACCCCAGCAGGAGATGTTTTGGGAATAACTAAGAAACCATAGCTACCTACGTGCAACCAATTTAATCTACACTCTCAAGCAAAGTATGGAATCACCTACTTGTTCCGAGCGACTTTAACGATATGATTGATGACGATACGATTATTGTATGATGTTAATACAGATGTAATTATTATTGTAATCATTTCGTAAGTTTAGGAAAAAAACAAGTGACTAACTAGTTTAATCACGAAAGCTATTAGTTACTTGTACAAGAATTGTGTGCCTACCTGTACCAATTCAATGGTACAACACTGGAAATTTTAGAACGTTAGCTCTATATACTGCACGGCCGCTTCTTCTTTTTCCATAAAAAAATCCTACAATCGGATGTCATACAATATAGTGGTCCAGTCGTATAAATTGTGCCATTGCTCATTAATTACAAAGAGCACATAAATGAAACTTGGCAAGACATGGTAGACCCTTACAAGAAACAAATAAACGTTATTATAAGTTAGGCTCTAGACTTCCTATTTTAAGTACTTGGACCTAATAACCTTATTTTACTTTTACGTGTATATCTTCTGAACGGTATATTTTTTCCAAATTCTGTTTTCACACACTTTATACACAAATTCAAAGCAACGTGTGTAAAAAATTACAACTGTACACTAAACTGCTTTATATGGTTTTCATCAAATAGCCAAACGTCAGCGCAGCGGCAACTTGATTATCTCCGCAGTCTATTGACACGCAAATTTCATTTAAACATACACATTTACCTCTCGTTACACACTAATTATTGAATGAATTTTTTTTCTTCTACGTCCATTTTTAAAAAAAAGTGCCGCTGGGATGACGTAGTCCCAGCGGAATCAGTTTTTGTTGAATAGCTCCTCAATGGCTGGATGCACAAATTTTTATTTACCATACACAATTACACGACGTCATACACTAAATATCTGCTAAACTGAAATTACGAAATTCGACACTTTTCCGCTGGGACTACGCACACCTATGTACTGCGTACCTGTACATAAATAGCGAAATCATCCGCATACTAGGATATGCAAATATTGTTTTGCAAACGTTTACAAATATCCGATGTTAATACATTAAATAAAAGCGGCGATAATGGATCACCCTGAGGTAAACCCCTGCTAATAAAGTCATTACCAGCTCTTAGTTTGAGCACTCTTCTATGAAGAAAATTCCATTTACCCCTTAAAAATTCCATTTACCATACACCTTATCTTAAAAATTAAGCTAGTCTTTTTGAGGTAAATAACTTCCTTCATCCTGGAACATAATTCATTGAACGATGGACATTCATCATTACCCTCTCCATTATCAGGTGATCGACGAAAGTCTTTAATGTCTGCGTCTGAATTCCAAACCATCCAGTCTTCTTTTGGTGGCTTGCTTATATTGTACTTTGGATTTTGAAGGGTCATGCTTAACCGAAGTAGAAGTCTGATCTTTGTGTACATTGGCCTTAGTGTGGATAATTTCAGCAAAAGTCTGATGAAAGGAAGCTCCCGAATTCATTTTCCTAACTTGTGACGGGTCGTCTGCAATAGGTGTAAATGAGACAAAGTTTTTCGGGACTACCGGAGCTTGAGGGTGAACGACAATTTCGGGGGAACCGGAATTTTCGGGAGGAACATAACACTCCAGGGCTTTCCTGTATGTGCAACCAAACTCAGCTATAATCTCCCTTAGTCTTCTCTCCTTCTTGTACACTGGGCAAGTCCTACTAAGTGACATATCACTTAGTAGGAGTTGCCCAGTGTCCTGCACCTGTGTCAACTGCAATGGAAACCACATATGGCTTCCATTGCAGTTGACACAGGTAAACAACAAAGTGTCGCAATTTTCATGGTTACCACTACACTTCGGGCAAACCACGTTTTTCATGGGGCACATTTTCCGCATGTGGCCTAACCTCCAACATTGGGATACTTGATGTATGTATGGCAAAACTTTTATATTAATATCGCATACACGAACTGATGCAGGTAGATGATCACCATCAAAAGTCTCGCTAGGGCACCAACCACCGTCATCCCTGTTGCGACGGTCTAGCCTCTTGAATGATAAAAGCTTGGAGGGGGCCGGACATGAAATATTTTCTAGAATCTCCTCATCCGTAAATTCTAATTCCTTGATTAGGCCATAGCAAACAGACAGCAACAGGCCTTCTGGAACCTCCATCCTTTCTCTAAAAGTTTCTCGCACATAAATAGATTTTGCGCCGCCGATTCACATTCAAATTGAACCCGTATTTTAAAAGGACTTAAGGTGAATGCGCAGTGGTAGAGCGCGAAATTCAAATTTTGTTAAGTTTTGAATTTTGTTAGTTAGATTTCTTCCACAAGCACTTTTCCATAAGAAATTTGTTCTTATGGAACAAATCTAACTTAGAAAGATGTATTATTGATTCTAATGATTATAAATCTGTAAATACGTACATGTTATAGTCGCAAATCATATTTTGATCAAGTAACAAGCTGACACTCACCTGAAAATTGCCAAAAACGTAACAAAATTTGAATTTCGCGCTCTACCACTGCGCATTCACCTTAAGTATTTGACTTGGCTAATTTTTGTAATGTTATTTTCTTTTAAAATACGCGCCATTGCAAACTGTTTCGGAAGACGTTCCTTGGATGAAACATAGACTTCAAACTTTTCTTCTTTTATTGAGTTTTTGCTACCGTGACATATCTTTTTTTTACACCCCTTAACCTCTGTCCAACCCTCTTTGTCTTCAGTACTGTCCTCTCTTTCTCACTTTTCCGCTCATATCTGCTCCTCTTTATTTTTGCCATCATCATCTACAGAATCCATGTCTGACGAATCGTTCAGCAAACTCTGTACCTATATCATTTTTAAATACGGGCATAACACAGCGCGATGAAGCGCTTACTTTATCAGCCATAGCACGCGCGCAGCCAGTAGGTCCAGCGCACACCTACAGCGTGTGAGAGTGCGTAAATAACAATTCGCGCAGTGGGGATAGCAATCCCTTAAGCGACAAAAACACAACCAGACCGCACGAGTACGGTTATGAGTAAAAATATATCTTCAACAAAAAAAAAGCTCGAGAGCATTCTGAAAAATGAAGCCGTTCATTCTCCACCAGCAGGCTTAGCACGAGAACCGTAGAGAAGCGTTTTGTCGACGGAAGAGTAGACAAAACTGACGTTTCCGTGTAGACAATTGACATTTGACAATTGTTTTGTACCGAGAAATGTAGACAAGCGATTTATATTCTGCGGTAGAGTAGAAATAGAAAGCGTCATGCAAAGCCTGCAGATGATAATGAACACTGTAAATAAAAGATTTTTATTTCATTATTTTATTGCCACGCTTGTTATGAGGATCGTATTGCCGATATGAGATCATGTGTGAATTGTACAAAATGGTACCACGAGGAGTACGTGTATCGGTTTGACAAAAAGTTACATAGAAGAATTTAGATGTCCTGATGGTTGTGATTAATTCTAGCTACGTAGATTTAGACAGGCGTTACTACTTGTTACAATTGTTTTTTTTTTTCATCTATTTTTGTTAGATTAATCTGCATACAGACTATTTGATTATGTTTACCTTACGATTTTTTTTATCTGATTGTATACCTAACAGTAAAAACATGTTGTAGAACTTAAAAGAACGGATGACTAAAATACTCCTGCTTAGACTTATTATGTTCCTAATTACAGAAAACTGTGTTAATACATACTTCAATAAAAAGTAATTTTAAGAAAACTGTAGGCGAAATTTAACTTCAGTAGCCAAAATGATGGTGTTTGAATTCTGAACTTTTTATTATTTTATTAAACAAACCAATAATATTTTGTGTTTTATTTATTTTATTAATAAACATACTTCCCATGAACACATTCTGTTCTTCATCTTCATTTATTACCTATATTAGAGAAATTTACGTTCATCCCTAAGTAGGCGTAATTCGACAGACCTACCTTACATTTGTGTGCTAAAGTCTCAGACCAAATAAAAAAGGTAGACGGAGCGTACGCCAACAATAGCGTTCAAATGAGTGAAGCCCCGTGTACAGAGTTGTGTGCGTGAGCTCGTGTCGCAACACTTGCCATGCGTCTGTGTGCTAAGTAAAAAATGTTGCCACTAAAAACTTTTTTTCCCAATTCTGATTAAATAATTTTGATTTTTCATGAAAAATTAATTCTTATAAATAAAACACTTTTTTACTGTTAGGTACTTTTAATAAAAAAAATGAAAAAGGGAAAAAATTTAAACACCTTTGTGTTGCGTTAGTTTACGGTAGTACTGTCTTTTTGTATCCCGACTTCTGGAAATAGTATCTAGTTTTGAAATATGATGGAATCTTATATTTAGATACTTTTCAACTACAGTACGTATTAAATTTATTTTGTGATCTATGCCGGAGAAATTGTGTTCGTTTTCCAAATCAAAAAATATATTTTCCGTACCTATAAAGGTTTTTAAAATTTGAGTAACGACATATAGATGTTGTCTTTCCGACTTTATTATTATGTCTTCTTTGATGATTTTTTTAATAATTATTTCACAAGCGCAGCAAATTGCAAAAGCATCTTTTGACGGAAAATGTAAGCCACCTTTATTCCTGAGCGTAATTAATTTATGAAAATCATGTCTCTCAGTAGATGAAAGTCTCGAGAGACAAGCTTCACATTTTAACTTTTTTGATAAATAATGTACGACAGCACCAGCAATATACCCAATTATATACTGCCTTAAGTTGTTTATGTCGGGGACGTCTAAACGTCTGACCATTTCTTCTAAATCAGCTTGAAGTGGTTCCATAAAATTAAAAGCAGTTAGTTCTTCACTATCTTCATCATGGCGATACGAACTTGAAGTCGTATTAATAACTTGCATTGTTGATGAGCAGTTTAATATCGCAATATTTTCCAGAGGTATGCAATTACCAGAAGCCAAACATTTCAATTCCAGATGCGTTAGAAGTTTCTTATAAATGCCTTTAAATTGTTTGACGTTGGGATTATCATTATGTCCCCCGTGCATCCTAATTGAACCAAATAATATTTCGATATGGTCTTGGCTAAATTTATATGTAGGTAAATATACCAGTTGATGTTCATTTTGCACTATGTTGTCGTATAAATACTTCAAACTTTCTATGTTTATAAGAACACCTAGAAATCCCGATTTACACTTTGCTTCGACAACTGGTTTGTAATATCGCGTGATGACGAAAGTTTGTCTACCATCTTTCATTATTTTCCTCTTAGTCTGTGTTTTGAGTTTTAATTTAGTTATGAATTTTTTCATCTCATCGAGAAATTCATATATCTGGTCTTTGTTTCCTTGGAAAATTGGTTTTTTGAATCCGAATTGATTCATTCCTCGGGTATTGAATATATCAAAGAAATTATTTGCCATATTTACGAAACTTTCTGTGGGCCTAGACTTTTCGAAGATTGGCAGTTTAAGGTCTTCCCTGCAAATTTTTAACGCCGTGGCTACGCTTCTGCTTAACAACTGGGTAGCCAATTTCACTTTCATTATTTGATTTTTGAAAGCAATATGCCTAGTTGTTAATTTATTTGCAAGATGTAGTCCTTCATTACTCTGTAGTTCGTTGAGTTGGACTAAATAATTCCATTGCACAAGTTCCTCATTAATGTCTAAAAATTCTCTTTTGGACTCTAATTGATTCCTTAGTAATTTAATCACGTGACTGGGATCTAAAATGCAAGCTACTTCCTTGTCACAAGATGGATGTTTAAAAGTGCTTTTGATTGACTTGATGTCTCTTATATTGCAGCCAAGTACTTCCATAGCAGTAAAATTTGTGCTATGACCATCGAATGTCAGCGAAATTACGTCGACATTGGCTTCAAAACATTTTATTAAACACATTTTAATCAAATTAGCCTTTTGGTCACCACTTATACTATTGCATAAAAAGTAACCTAATGGAATTTTCCACCGCTGGTTTACTGCTACGAGTAAAAAGACGAATGCTTGAGAAGCCAAAGCATCAGAATCAGAGGTACCAGTACCCATGTCGATTAAGCCTTGGTATTTTTTCCCATCCCATATTTTTTGTTGACGTATGGCCATCTCATCAAAAATTAGTGCGCAAAGTATGCGATGTTTGCTAGCCTGCGTTTTTTGTTTTATTGCTGCAAATGC
The DNA here is from genome assembly GCA_947359405.1 of Antitype chi. Taxonomy (NCBI): domain Eukaryota; kingdom Metazoa; phylum Arthropoda; class Insecta; order Lepidoptera; family Noctuidae; genus Antitype; species Antitype chi. The sequence continues at coordinate 12,815,715 of OX375816.1, forward strand.
CTCTTCTGTAAATCCTGGTTCGCCATTTATGTGACTGTACCATTTTGATATCGTTTTAGGATGTGGGAGGCATGTCTTAAAGGTGCTTCGTACAAAATCATATGCTTTCGGTGAATAAAAATTTAGGGTCAAACAGAATTTCTTTATAGCTGCGGTGTACTTCAACTTTTTGCTAGATTTCCTCTGTATATTATTGAAAATATCAGCTGCTACAACATTTTCGGTAAGTTTATTATATACATCACTGTCAACATTATTCCTTTCTTTAAGATCTTTTATAATATTTTTGAATGTTTTGTTAGACTTTTTTAGTCGTCGTACTTTTTGGTTCAAAAATTTAATCTTCTTTTTATGAATATCTACCATTTTTATTTGTTTCCTTAGTTGCTTTTTTAGTTTACTTTTCCTTGGCGTTTCAATTATTGATTCTATTTCTGCATCTTCAAGTATTGTCATGTTGATAGTTTGTATATTTACATTTTCGCCAGACGGGGATGTGTATGTACTGGCACTTGCATTCACATCAAAATTACGGTCACAAGTTAGCTGTAAATAAAATAAGTCGTTTCAATGTTTGGATTTTATATAAAATAATTATTATTTTAAACAGGTAATAACACAGGTACTTAAAAACGTACGTTTTGTGACACAGTATATGATGAGCTTGGAACAGAGTAATCAACGTTTTCAGAAACGCCAATATCAATATCATTGCCAGGTTGGTCAATAATATCCTAAAAAGAATATTACTCGAATGTTAGTAGGTACATGAATGTACAGACGCCAGCAGGTCAAGCTATCCCAAACTGTCAAATTTTCCCAATTGAACATGAACCTTATCATATGTAATAAAGTTGAAAATCTATCAAAGAAATTTGACAGATTGGGGTAGCTTGATGTGCTGGCGTCTGTACAAATGTTACATCACATTTAATGTAATAGCAACGTGGATTCATACTTTTTTTGGTATTGCATTTTTCATCACACGACGCAGCCCACATTTGGTAACATACAAATCGTTTTCTGCAAAATGTGTGGAACACACAACACTAAATTTTGATGGCAACCAATTTTCTTGATTTCTGCTTAACCTAATAACCTCAATCCACTTTTGTTTCCAATTAAGGTCTCTTGGGAATCTAAAATTAAAACAGTTTGTATTCAGTCATAGTTGAGAAATAAATGAATCCAAAAATGTATTTTCCATAAAACTGTATATTCTGTTGTAAGTACTTGTATATAGAAATAATTACATGCTATTTAATGGTCACATCCCCTATCATATTGTCTTCACGTGATACTATTACTTAATCCCGAGTTATTTATTCATGGATACCTATGTTTGACATTCAAAATAGTTAATAATAATTTTCGTAATAGTTAAAAACATTTAACCTTTACGAAAAGTAATATTAAAATTAATAATCCCAAACACTCCCACATTGCCCGCGTTTCGGGAAATTTGTATGCGGATATACTGGTCACACCGACGACACTATGCGAGGTTTTGTGTTCCAAAAACGCTTGACGAAATATTTTTGTATTTATATATCAAATTAAATCAAATGAAACACTTACTTGTGAAATGTAATCCCAGATGGTTTTTTTTTAATTACGGAATTGTTTTTACAACTTCTTACGACACAGGAAGGCATTTTACAACAATTTGCAATTTTAAGGTTATGATGTCTAGCGCGTTCGGTGTCACGCGTCGCACTGGAACACGATCGGCTTCCTATTTCAAATTTGGCTTCCTTTACCCTGCTTCACTGTGAGAGCGCCGCGCTCCGTCTACCTTTTTTATTTGGTCTGAGGCTAAAGTATTAAATAAATAAAGTCGCAACTTCGCGAGTTTGATTCTCAGACAATAAATTAACGAAACAGTGGATTTCGATACCATGAATTTCGTAACATTTTCGCATCAACGTGTTCACAATAACAGGACCATATAGATTTTAAGGGAGACCGACTACCTACTTCCCCTTTTCTAAAAATACGTACTTAATATAAAAGCTAGGCTCAGAAAAATTGAGGTGAGTACCTAAGTGAAGGATTCATCAAAAACAACCATACCAAGATGAAGCCGTCTGTCGGTAACCACACCCCCAACCAACATGGACGTGAAATTCTTCACCATCTCTAATCGATACCTTGTTATGTTTACGTTTTCAAAGTTCATAGCAACGCTGCATTCGCTGTGTAGAACTGTAGACTGGCACAGCATAAACTTACAAAGTGTGTAGTGATGTATGTGTATCTAAGTAACTGACTGTTTTGTGATCTAATAAAAATGGAAGAAGACAAAGGAAGTGAAGAAGCTGAAAATTGGAAAGTTTACGAAGCATTGTGCAGCAAAACTCCAACCGAGGTACTGACCTGCATTGTTTTGTTTAAAATAGACACTGATGCTGTGGCAACGTTGTCAACCAACACCAGTCCCTATGCCCATATTTCACTCAGCACTGTAGGTCATGTCAGAAAACCAGACGCACTGGTCAACTGGTTGAAGATTTGGTAGGTAGGTAAATACCTGCTTCGACGATAGATCTAGAGATTCGAGTCTCGCTTCAAAATATAATTACACTGAGTTGGCTCAAACGTACCTACCTACGACCCGTTGCGTACCCGAACTTAAAAATTCTTTTTTTTTCGATTGGCGTCCTTTCAGGTGATGATTAGTACCTACTCTAGGGATAGGATAAGTATTATGTTAGGACAGGTTTTTCACCTTAGTAGGTCACACAGCTCTGCTCAGTAGCACACATATCCAGTCGGTTGAAGAACCTACCAGTAAATTACATTTTTGACTGAATATTGGTAGATTTGTGTTTTTCTTTTGTGAGCTAGAATAACTATTTGTTAAGTATTCGAAACTGACTAGCAAGCATGAGGCCGCGGCATGGCAGAGAATGTGACTGATAGTCGCGTCGCGACTGGGTAAGGATCGGGTCGCGTTGGTTGGATTCACTTATGGAAAATTCAGTACGTACCTACTAAATAGGTACCTATACGGTACATTTCCATTGCTCGGTGTTTGCGCCGTTCCCTAGCAATAATTTTGCCCCATGGTTTGGCATTTAGGTAGAGGTAGGTATACAGGGTAAATTTTTAACCAGAGCGCAAACTGTAACCACGAATTCAGCACATCATTCTAGACCCCCTAGCGTATTTTTCGTCGGTTATACAAAAAAAATCAGCTGTTTCACAGAAAAGTGGAATACCTACGCGGTCCAAATGTATGTGTTACCGGCCAAACCCGATTTCAGGCCAAACTGGTTTATTAAGCCGGGGCACCCCGATTAAATGGGTTAAATTAGGTTAGAACTGTGACCAAAAGGGCGCGAGCCGAGCGAGCGCAGCGAGCGGTGCCGCGTCAGCGGCCGGCGAGCGTTACTTCCAAAGGCTGTTAACGAAGCTAGTTGGCTGCGACATATCACGCGTAGTATTAAGTCTGTTTGGCCTAGGACAAACTAGTTTAGCCTGAAATTGGGTTTGGCTGGTAACACTCCGCTCGCGCCCTTTTGGTCACAGTTCTAACCTAACCTAACCCATTTAATCGGGGTGCCCCGGCTTAATAAACCAGTTTGGCCGAAATCGGGTTTGGCCGGTAACATAAGCAACAACTGACTTTTTTTATAACCGACGAAACATTTCTACGCTAGGGGGTCTAGAATGATGGGCTAAATTCATGATTACAGTTTGCGCACTGGTTAAAAATGTATCCTGTATGTCTTCTGAAATTTAAAAATTGTCCCTCCATGCAATAAAAAGAGAGTGGAGCCCGTTGTAGTTATATGTAACTGGGTACAAATCCAGGCGTCCCGGTTTGTCTCCTGATATTTACCCAAAACAACACAATACAAAACCCAGTAAGACTGCTCGACCCGAGTATCGAACCCAGGCCACCCAACAGTCGTGCTACTAATTAAGGAGAATCTAGTCGCCAGCTCGAATTCACTGGTGGGCCTGGCTAAAAAGCACGCTGTCTCACCAGGCATCGTTTCCGACAAAGGTAGTATCAGTGATGAGCAGTTAGATGCTAGTCTACACGCACAACGTTATTGAGTGAGATGTAGGAACATTTATAGTAAACCAGGCACGTAAAAAATTTAGAAAAATCCTTCGGAAGATCGGGTTTTATGAAAAAACCACTGCATAAATCAATGACCAATAAAGTTTATTGAACTTTTCGATAATTGAGCTTTGCCGGTACCGAATTGGTTTTGAAGATTTTACACTTATTTTATTACTTAAACACGCCCAAAGTTAAGTTATATTAGCAAGAAAAACGAATCTTTGTTCGCTCCTTAGTTTTTAATGGCTTTTTATTTTAGCATTCTGTTTCCGTACAGACAATATTAATAATAAGACAAAACCGTACCATGTTTAATTTTTTATGTACATTGTCGAACAGTGGAATAATACACTCCCGAAGTTTGTGTGGAAAAAATGCCAACTAGATTCACCTTAAGGTAATAACTAAGCTAGGTAATTATTTTATTCATGTTAGAATGATGTCTTGTCATCCACCACGCAAAATTAATCTCCCAACAAAGTAAATTACATTCGTTACAGACCTTTATAATAGGTACCTAAAGAGGCTAAACCAAAAGGTCGATAAGTTTAACGAGAATTAGAAAAATGTTCGCTGAAGGGGGTGGTAGCGTGCATCGTCCCGTACCTCGCACGGATTTCTCGTGAAATATAAACAAGTACCTATACTGTTATATTATACGTTCCTATACCTAACGAAGCAACCAAGTCGTAGATTACAAGTTTCCTTTTCAGAAACATTTCCGTGTTTTCCTCGTCTACCTGCCACAATACAGCGCTCGATTAGATGGCCGTGATGACATCGCAACTATATCACAATCCAACCAATTATCATGTCCATAAAAATCATGATTTGGGGTACGCTCCCCATCGTTTATGTAAATTATAAAGGTATGCATGTTAGCCTACCTGCCTATATAGGTTGGTGAAAAAGATATCGTGACTCTCGGTCGGTAAGTCAGAAACCTCGAGCCGGATCACGCTACATTTCAAGCAAGGAGAGGTACTTTACAACACTAGTCGTCTTTTGCTCGTCACGAAAAACTGACTTGTTTTTACTGTAGTGTTTATCAAGATCTAGTTCACTATGGAGTTTTGTGAGTCTTTCAGTTTGAACTTCATCAGTTTCAGTAAACATAACCTGGGATAAAAAGTTAAATAAAAAGTTTAAAAAAACCCCGAACCAAACAAAAACCTCTAAAAAGTAAAAATCAATATTTATTGGATTTTAAGTTGTAGACTGTAATATTTTGATCAAAGCATTGTCACGTCGGGGGACGGCTAAGTAATTAAAATATTATCCTTTCTACAATAGCATAGATAAATTCATTATTGCTGGGCATCCTCTGTTTGGCGTTTTCATTGACCGTCCTCCAACGTGACAATAATGCTTTGATCATAATATTACCTACAACTTAAAAACCAATATTTTTTTTTTACTTTTTAGAGGTTTTTGTTTAGGTCGGGGGGTTTTTTAATTTTCTTATTTAACTTTTATTTACTGCTTTTTAAAGTTATTAAAGTAATAGTAAACGCGCTACGGTCGACACATCATGTCACGCTTAAATCTGCGCAGCTTTACGTATGTTTCACATAGTGAAGTTTGTTACAAATTTATCCTCATCCCTCGTCCTGATCACCATTTATCTATAACCTATCATTGAGACCTTTTCAATGAGCCCAAACACGATACTTCTGTTGTTTGTTAGTGAGTAGGTAACTAGGGTATCCTGGAAATTCCAGGTGATGCCCCAGCATCAGTTCAAGGTTACTTTATTCGTCTAATATAATTGAAGTAATAAAATACAAAATTTCGACTCGATCAGACCCGTGGAAGGTGCTCAAATCCCTTCAACAACCAAAAAAGAGCTGATCATTTTCGAACGGCTGAACCGACTTTGATGAAAGATGTCTAAGAACCACCGCTAGAAAACCTACATTAATATTTTATAAAACCGGATCCAAATCGGTTGACCCGTTTAAGAGCTACGGTGCCACAGACAGACACACATAGCGGTAAAACTTATAACACCCCTCTTTTTGCGTCGGGGGTTAAAAATAATTGTACAGTAAGAATTGTTTTTTTTTTTAATAAGAATTAAAATATCTCCAGATGGAGGCCGACGTTGGTAACGACATAATAACCAGTCTTCGAAGTGATCTCGCTGGTCTCCAGTACAAGCGAGATAAGCTGATATCTGAAGTGAGCCCCAATATTAAACTTCTTGTCATATTTATATTTGTTAGAGAAGAAAAAAACCCCTAATAAATTGATTCCTTTACAAACTCATTGCAGAACAGTGACTTAAAAAATCAAATGTTATCTCGAGATCAGAGAATACTTGAGCAGCAAGTAGAGATCGATCACCTTCGAGAACAGAATGCTCGCCAAAATGCTATCATATCATCACTTCGAAAGAAAATCCATGATCTCGAAGAGATACAGCGAAGCCTCCAGACATCGCATGGTCGAAGTGAAATCACGGTGCAAACCCTACAAAGAGACAACCGTTATTGTGAAGAAAAGATTAAAGATTTAGAGAAAAAACTACGTTCTCTTGAAATAGAATGTCACAGCGAAGAACAACAAAAAGAAAATGCCCGTTGTCAGTTTCACGATCTCATACGACGTATGTCTGCAGCATTGGAATCTGATTTTTGTGACACCGCACACACTCATTCTCCGGAAAGTTTAATTATAAAGGCAGCTGAACTCGTCCAAGAAATCACCAGACTGAAGAATAGATGTATGAATACAACAGAAAACTTGTCAACTGTCGAACAAGAACTGAGAAGTTGCAGAGATGCTCTAGAGAGATCTAATACTGACAAGGATATTTTACAAAGGCAAGTATCAGGCCAACTTCTAGATCTTGAGAGGCTCAAACAAGAAAAAGAATCTTTATGTGTTCAAAACAGAGTTATCGAACGGGAACTGCATGAAGCAAGAGAGAAATTATCACACTGTTCTAAAAATTTAAATGTTGTTACTGATAATGTAAACCAGAATGAATCTATAATAATTCAGCTAAAAGGTATTTCATAAATTAATTCTAAATTAATAAACAATAATGTTACGTGTTACAATTTTTGTACTTAGGTGATGTAATTTTCAGAGGATTTGAGGCATCGAGATGAAAAATATCAAAGGCTACACGCGGAATTCCGTAACACCATGGAGTCAATAGCCATCTTATTGAGTTTGCCGACACGGTTTGTGGAAGCACACGAAAGTACTATTAAAGATAGAATTCGCGAAATTTTAAGTGATAATAAAGACAAATCTGTAGTGAGTACAAAATTAAGTAATAAGTATTGCTGTCATGCCGGCAACCACGTCCAAAGTTTTGTTTTAGGAGGTTTTTTGACTTTCTCAGTTCATCCTCTAAAATAAATGCAATCAATCATTTAATTTGTTTAGCCCGGATAAATAGAATTCAGTGACAATTTATTGTAATATTATTTTGATTGTAGCAAATAGACGCATTGCGTGACAAGTTGGGTATGGAATCTCAGCAGTTAGGCAGAACGGCACACTTGCATGACCAAGCGACCACGCGAGTGCGCATTCTGGAGGATGAGAGAAACATGCTTGAAGCAAAAGTGCACAAGTTGGAGTCTGAACTCAACGCCCAGGAACTCTCCAGGGATAACCTACGCAAGGATAAGGCTAATGTGAGTATAATATCTGCATTTAAAAAAGTTCTGTTCTGGCCAGGCTTTTGAGTACTGGCGTCATGGATTTTACTAGAAGTCTGATGCATTCGAGGTTTTTTTTTTTGAGGTTGGGAAATCATCAAATAACTTTTCCTGCTCGAGGTGGAGCGGGAGGGTGTCAGACTTTTACTGACTAAATCCCACCCATGTTCCTTCAGTTGCCTGTGTGCCAGGGGCCACGGTATCTCTTTCGAACAATCCGCACCCCTGGCAGAGTGCATTCAAAACTTTCGCGATCTAACAGATACCTACACGGAAACTATATTGTTCACAGATAAATCTGTTTTGTTACAGTTTGTTGCATTCTTAGAACGTCTAAGCAGAACACTTAATATGGATGAGCTAACCCAAGATATCGGAATAGAATTGCACACTGAATCTATTATACACCGCGCCGAGCAGTTGGCGCGGCTCGAGAGCGATAAGATTGTTGACAAGGTTAGTGTTAGTAGGTGGTACTGACAACTCAGTACGCTGCTGCGATATGGGTCTTCATTGCAGGATGTCTATTGAATAGGTACCTATAGGTATTGTTATAATACTGTAATATTTGTCCCCAAGATTTGATTCTAATATGAACACTTTTAATATTCCGGGGTTGTCCCCTTGTTTATTATGTGTTATTAAAGAATAATTAATATTAGAGTAAAATATTGTAAATGTAGTTTAATATTAATGTAGGGTGTCTATTTATCTAGGTACTACTTCTTATGTGCGTACCAACATATTAATACCCATATAACTTTTCCACCAGGTAGGTAACTACCAAACCGTTTTTGTATTTAGTTATTATGTTAATTCCACTATTATTATTATACAGTTATGGTACGCCACCTTAGCAGTGTAATAATATGTACTTACAATAGCGTTACCTTCACCTTTACTGTGTCGGTACACTTGCTCACGTGTACACTTGTACAGGCAATATTGCAACTAGGAAAAAGCGTTTGTCATCTGTTTCGTGTCTGTGTGTTAACCCATATGTGTTCTGTGTAGATGCTATATTACGGATACTATGGCACGCTCCCCAGACTGCGCAGAGAAAGATCTTTCCATGATTTGCCTTATCTTAAAGAAGTAAGATTTGCATTTGAAACTAATTGGAATGACATTGCTTACTATAGAGATTAAGCAGTCATCCAGTAATTTGGAGAAATCACACACAAATATTCTCAGTTGGACATTAATGACTTGTGCATCCATCATCCTGCACAATTAATGAGCACTAATAAACAATACTTGATTAATAATTTCACGTAATTTAATTGTAATTAGAATCACTAGGTGCAGTTAACCTGCATATTATTGCTGACTATAAAGTTGGTAGATACAATTCATTAACAAATAGGTAGAATAGTTTCCATTTTAATTAATTTACCTACGTTCATTAGTTATATTAGGTCTTTACCTATGAAATTGCCGTTTTGCAGTACTGGCCATTTCAAATCAAAATAATTTTTGTTTGGGTAAGAATTCTAATTTCAAATTAATTTTATTTTAAAAACATGGATTTTTTTTTCCAAAAGTAGTCATTTGTTTATTGATTAGTGTTACATTTTCATCGCATTTCAATCTTTTTCGTCATCATGGATACGTTAAAAATTCGAGTAATTATGGAATATGAGTACCGTCGTGGCAGCAACGCGGCACAAGCGGCACGCAACATCAACGACGTTTACGGAGCTAACACTACAAACCAACGCACCACCTGTTATTGGTTTGCTCGCTTCCGTTCTGGAAATTTCGACCTGAAAAATGAACCTCGCGGTCGTCCGAAGACTTTGGTCGACAATGACGAATTAAAGGCGATTGTGGAAGCTGATGATACACAATCTACGGCTGAATTAGCAGCAGCTTTCGACGTTAGCGTCAAAACAATATTGGTCCATTTGCGTCAAATTGGCAAGGTAAAAAAGCTTGACAAATGGGTGCCCCACGAACTCAATGATCGTCAGCGCGAAGTACGCGTCGAGACGTGCCTTGCACTGCTCAACAGACACACAAATGAAGGAATTTTGAACCGCATTGTTACCTGCGATGAAAAATGGATTCTGTTTGATAACCGCAAGCGCTCAGCAAGTTGGTTGGATCCTGGTTTAGCACCTAAACAATGCCCTAAACGAAAACTTACCCCTAGAAAAGTGATGGTCACTGTTTGGTGGTCTAGCGCCGGTGTGATTCATCACAGCTTCTTACCAAACGGGGTGAGCATTACTGCAGATGTGTACTGTGAAGAACTGAACACAATGATGGAGAAGCTGGCACATCTCCAACCAGCATTGGTCAATCGCTCGTCTCCGCTGCTCCTGCACGACAACGCGCGACCTCATACTGCACAGCAGACGGTCTCCAAGTTGCAAGAACTGGGGTTGGAAGCTCTCCGTCATCCGCCCTACTCACCAGACCTTGCGCCTACAGACTACTACTTTTTCCAGAATTTGGATAACTTCTTGGCGGGAAAAAAATTCAATACCCGAGAGGCAGTACAAAATGCCTTTGAAGAATTTGTTGCCTCCCGTCCAGCTGATTTCTTTAAGAAGGGCATCAATAAACTGCCACTGCGATGGCAAAGATGCATTGATTGCATGGGTGATTACTTCGATTAATACAAATAAAAAATACATGAAAAAAATTCGTTTAAATTTTTTCATACAAAACGGCAATTTCATAGGTAAAGACCTATTATTAAGTAGGTACCCATATCTGCATTATTAAGGTGAGTTACCATCATCACTGGCCTGAAACAGAAACGTTAGAATCCCTACCTAATGCGAGTTTCATAGAAATGCACGTAAATATTTAAGAAAGCATCACTGAATGATTTTCTTTGCTACCAATGCCTTTGAAATACTTCAGGTGCAGGTTTTTTGCAATTTACAAGTCAGTTTCAGGTTGTATTTTGACTAAACTATGACTATTTCATTATTTCATTTTACAATTTGATGACGAACATAAGGGGGTTTTATTGAATGATTATTATAATTTTGTCAATACTTGTCTACGTCTTGCGGTCGCGAATCTTATTTCGTTCAATATAAACAACCCCGGATCTACGATTTTTTCGAACCGGGGCAGAAACTAGATTTTATTTATTTATTTATTTTATCTAAAAACACAGGTTTTTGTTCTTATAATTATACAAGGCACACTATTAGACCTCTGGGTCTGTCTTAGCATGCCATGGTCTGGAATTACTCAACGCGCCCCTCTCTCCAGCGTTTGAGATAAATTAATTAGGTGTGGGCCTGTGTGGCGCTTTTTTTTTACAAGTCGACTTTGAGCCAACCAGGCTTTCGTATGCTAGGCGCTTTGTGAAGCAAGTTTTTTATTTTTAATCATAAGGAAAAGTTTTTATTCAGTGTGCAAACTGTAACCATGAATTCAGCATATATTATCATTCTAGACCCCCCAACGCAGAAATTTTTAGTCGGTTATACAAAAAAAAATTAGCTGTTGCATAGAAAAGTGCAATACCTACGCGGTCAAAATATATGGAACCGCTGATTTTTTGTTGTTGTATAACCGATGAAAAATTTCTGCGCTGGGGTGTCTAGAATGATATGCTGAATTCATGGTTAGATAGGTACAGTTTGCGCACTGAATAAAAACTTTTCCTGTATTATGATTTTGGCGCCTGCTGAAACTGTCGCCCGGGCTGCCGGGGGATAAAGGCTGACACTGACCTGCAAATTGCTAAAATCGTAAGAAAATTAGAATTTAACGGGCAGCCCTGTTAGCGTCCAACAGGGAGTAGTTAGGTATTGGGAGACGGCTATTCAATATCAAGCACTAATGCAATTATAGGTACCTACCTAACTAAAAAGTGAGATGACGAAATTGAATCTAGTAATTGATGGTAGTCCCACATTCTAAGTAGGTATAATACATACCTAACTACTTAGAAAGTTTGGTTTAAGATCTTAGAATTTAGATCATGCTAATTGAGATTAAAACTAAACCGAGTTTGTTGAAATAGTGCACTTTTTAGATCTTTTTACAACGTCTGAAACAACCTTAACTGTTTTGTCTTGGAATGTACAGTCGGCAGCACACGCGATGTCGTCTGAAACAAACACAGTACAGTCACGCACACATTTTGCATGACAGCGCTGATTTATAGAGCAACTTTTGTCATTTAGTACCGTGTTTATTTCCATGACATGGTTCCTGAATTTCAGACTGCAGTAGTTTACCAGTTACAAAGACGAATCAGGATTTTAAGGGAGCAGCTGCAGAGGAAGGACCTGCACCTGGACTTGTTGCGACGAAAGCTTAGCGTGCAGGCAAGTGGTAGTCAAATTCGTTGAAAGTAGCGCAGTCTTTTTAACACGCTTTTTTTGAAACCCAGACCAACACCACCCACAGTTTTTTTTTAAATTTTGTTAAACATAGGTAAGTATTCCTTTTTACTTTCTTGTCTAAATAAAGTTGTTTGTTGGTGACGTGGCTGCCCTAGACATTTCAGTTTCTGATTGACTTTTTTCGTGGGTATACCCGACAGGATGAGAGTTGCCGCGTCCGCGCCGTGCTTCAAGCGGAGCGCGACGAGGCCGTGTCGCGCAACAAAAAGCTGGCACGACAATGTGACAAGCTGCAAGTACAGCTTAGCGATGCGCGTGCGCAGATCCGCGACCTCAACGCGCAACTTGTCGACGCTGCTGAGTATAAGGTACCTATTTAGGTACATACGTTTTACGCGACTTTGCGACACCAAAGACAGTGCTATGTTTTTCACGCGTATCTTTGTTTGTGATTTTTATGCGCGATGGCACTTTATTTTTATAAAATGGCTTATTTTATACGTCAGTCGTCGTCTCGACGTGGTCTCATGCAGAAAGTTGTTCAGTCCAGGGTACAGACCATCGTCTGTACCCTTAAAATCTGACCACACCTTTCTGGTAAGTACACCTTATAGAATAACATGAAAGGGATAGAAGATCAACCTTAATATGGTAAGCAAGTATGGTAAGTAATTAATTTTCAACTTTATACGCTCGTTATACGGGATCATGTTCAGCTGTGTTTTTACCGACTGATTTCGTGTTTTTTTTTGTAGTTTAATTTTAAATTTTGGCAAGGTAGGTCGTGCAACTGCCTGTAGTCGGTATCTGCGATCACACTTTCATGAACTTTTCCATATGGAGCACTACATTAGTTTGCCGCGTTTCGTTTGTTCTGGCGAATGACATACGGCCTGTATCCTGGGAGCCTTGTTTTACGGTCACTTTGAATGATGAATGGAATTTCGCAATTTACTTAGTTTAAATCCATGATATAACAATTGTATGTAGGTGAAGTAAATCTAGACAGCGAATTACTGGAATACCTAATTTGCATACAAGGTTGAAGTGATTTGTTTAACAGAACCATGATCTCATTTCTTGTAGTTGAACTTTATAAAATGTATTCATTTATTCGAATCATCACGCTTTACCTATCCCTTCCCACACTGCCTTACATTAGAGAACGTCATATACCTAGACCATTTACAATCGGAAAATATAAAAAATACCTAAGTACCTATTAAATCTACTTGACTTATACTTTTATTGGCGATCGAGGTAAAAAAAAAATTACAAGTGATGTTTCGAATATCCGTATCCGTATCCGCGGATATCCGCGGGAGAAAAAAGATCCGTATCCGGAACATTTTTGACGGATCTTTTACCTTATTAATAATTCCAAATTGCACTACTAAACTTCTTTAAATATGTTTTATACAAAACAAAAGAAATACCCGCGCAACGCAAGTCGATACATGTTCTGTCACGCAAACGTCAAAGTTATCATGTGCTTGAACCTTCCTGCCGAGGAAAACAAGTTGGAAATACGATTGAAAACACAACGCCCGCCGTCATCAGTGGTGGTCATTATAATGAAACAACAATTTTTCACACTAATGACTACTTTATTTATAACGCATCATAATGGCGGGGCCAGTGTTATCGTGAAATTCCATTTATGCCGTGTGTGTCAAAACAGTAAGAAATGCGTAGGTACTAAATATACGTGGTAGAATCTTTCAATTACAAGAGTTGGTTCCGCCATTATGACGTTTACCTTTCTTTATTTCTATACACCTATTAAGGCTTCTTCAGACAGGCGCGACGCGACAATTGTAGAAAAATTTGCATGAAGTTTTCATAGAAATTGTTCTACAAGTGTCGTGTCATGCCTGTTTTCAGGAGCCTTTATGGTCAGAAGAAATACCTTGCGGTTACCGAGTCGCCGAAGAAGTCTAGTCCCTGCCTTTGCAAATAGCCAGACATGATGTCTCCATCTAACTCAACATAGATCAATATAACAACAAACTAAACATGATTTTTATAAAAAACAACCCGATACTTAATCATAATGCCTACTAATATTTAAATGCTCACAATGCTGAATTAGGCACTAATTTTATGCGGAATCCGAATAATTTATAAACTGTTTTGCGACCCCATTAAAATACTCAAACCAGCTAGGTGGTATTGAATTAGAATAATAATCATAATATTGCAAGAGTTTATAACGAATTACAACATTAGGTATATCTTAAACAACACAGATAACATCACTGGAGAGGGCCCGTAAGGTGGAGGAGCTCCAAAAGAAGCTAGAGGAGGCGGATCTACTGCGCGTGCGCTACAACCGCAAGGTGAACGTGCTGAAGGAGCAAGTGCGCTCCACTGGGGAGACCTTCGAGCAGGAGCGCACGTCCAACGACCACCAGGTCACTATCCTACGGGACGACCTGGCGCGAACCAAGGAGGCGCTCGCTGAGTGCCAGCGCAGGGAGGCACAGCTCACTAGTTTCAGGTTGGTTCCTTTGAGACTTAGAGTTACTTAAATATAAATAGGTAAATAGTAGAAATGTTCTAACATTTCTACTACCTATTTGCGATGCGAGAATGTAAGAATATTTGCGGTTTTGTGACAAAACAAAGACAGTGATAGAATTAGCTTAATTGATTCAACTCAGCCTATAACAGTTCACTGCTGGACATAGGACTCTCCCATGTTGCGCCACAATACTCTGTCCTCCGCCTTCCACATCCAGTCTGTTCCAGCCACTTTATTTAGGTCGTCGGTACATCTAGCTGGGGACGTCCCACGCTATGCTTGCCGACACTCGGTCTCCAGTGGAGACTCTCCACTGCCACTTCAGCTTGCTTATTCTGCAAGCTATGTCAGTAACTCCGGTTCTTTTCCGGATAATTTCACTAATAAAGGGCTAATTTCATTAATCTATTTTATATCAAGGCTTAATTTATTATAAATGGCTAATTTGGTAAACTAAATATATAAGTACTTAATATTTCTTGAGTAGGAATTTATTATAGGTATAATAAATAATAATAATAAAATAAATTCAGGATTAGTAAACGGCGCATGTTTTCGAAGATCGAAGAGAATAGGTGCGTTTTTGGAAACAAAGAAACGTGTACATACCTACCAAATAAAAAATGCTTTTTTCAGAAACTCGATAGCGAAGCTGCTAGGCATCTTAGTACCGGTGTCCGTGTCGGACTTCGAGATGGTGTCCCGCCTGCAGAAGCTGATCGACGCGCACCACGACTTCACGGTGGTCTCGCGGCGGTACGACGACCCCACGCTGCTGCGTGCCTCCTCCCGTTCCCCGCCACCCTCGCGCTGCCGGACCAGGACTCCTGACAGGTAAGCAGAAACAAGGTACCTTTATGGACAGCAAAAGTGACCACAACCTTGTGGACAAGTATAGACCAGAATCAATTTGCCGACAATTATTTTGCATTTTTGCTCACTATACGCTTTCTTTGGAAGACAGCCATCATCAACCTTATGCCACTTAACGTGACCCTTGGCTTCTCCAGCAGGCTTAGCATGACGCTTTCTATTTCTACGAAGAATAGACAGAGCTTTTTAAATACAAAGTGACATTTCGTTTCTCCATTTTTGACATCGCACCGTAGTTATCCTTATACAATCTGTAATTTTGTCTTTCGTTTCTAACGATCTTTGTCTAGATCCTTATAAATGTAGACTACTTCAGAAGAATATTTCTTCCCAAACTGTCAAAATCTCACTGACAACAAACTGTCTACTCGACGGCCACAAAATATATGTACTAATACGATTTTCTACAAAATCATGATTCGTTTAGAACGGTTTTTTTTGTGATAATTAATAGAAAAACATAGCTATCTTCTCCTATTGTACATAATTTAGTTAATATTCATGTCTTTTCTTCCATCGACAAATCGGTGCTCGTGCTAAGCCTGCAGGTTGTCTGTTCATTTATCTAGGTACCTACACTCTGATCGGTAGAGAACCATTTATTTCTATGAGTAATATTATTTCTGAGTGATGATGGTTTATTTACAGGTCACTGCGTTACGACGACTCCGGGTACGCGGACCCTGCGTTCGAGTTGGACGAGGAGATATACAAAGCGCGTGCGGGCTTGTGACACGCGAGGCGCCGCGCTCGCTTCTAGACCTGAATCACTCCTCATTGTGCTTGTCCACTCACATAGACACTATAACTGAACAGAAATACGACTTCTTACAAACGTGCCGAGTAGTATCATACTTAATAGATCTTAACAGATCGAGAGACGGAAGGGATTTTAAGGAGTTGAATATGCATAGCATTTTTTTATTTATTGAATCAGCTTTGTCCAAAAACATTAATTGCAACTATGTCAACGACAATTTCTCTCACAAATAATATCGAAATGAAGAAATGTGCAATTGTGCATCATTATATGCATCCTGCAACAACAACTAACGAAGCAAATAGTATTATGACTTCCTCTGTGTTCTCATCGCGCGTTATATGAAGTGGCCTTTCTGAGCTCTCTGAAAGTGTCGTTAAAACAAACATCGTCTGCTGACCCCTTAACGCCCAAAATTATTAGAACGCAAAATTGATAGCATCTTTCAACATTCGTCTGAAACTACATATTGGCTATTGAGACTAATCGCAACATACAAGTTGTGAAATGTATCGTTTGCCTAACTGCCTATTGAGGTGCTATAAAACTGGACGTTAGGAGGTAAGATGTGACGAATGTGATGATATGTTCAAAGATATGAACAGAAGTAATACCGAGACTAGTAGGTAGTGACGATTTTAAGAAATCGTCCTTTCTGCTGCAGTTGCTGAATTTTATTTCAAAAAACTTCTGAAATTACACAATAAGCGCAGGTCAGTCAGGCTATAGCGAGCTGATAGCGGTTGGTGATGTCATTATGTAATTTAACTAATTGTCTTGTAAACTTGCCGCGATATAAACATAAGTATTTAGGTTGGTTGGTAAGTTATATATAATTATAGGAACTAGGTCTATAAAGCTCTAACTCGTCTAGTAGTACCTACTTAAATAATTTAAATTAGATACATCTGTATTATCTAGTTTTAGAGGGAAAAAGTACCTACCTTCAATCCAAGATGCTTAGGTACCTTTTAAAAATTATGAGCAAATCAGAATCGAGCAACAATTTACAGATTCTTAAGTAAGGAAATAATATTTTTGATAAGGAAATAACGCACCTAAATTATTGTCGACATATTTTAAGTATAGGTAACCACAGGATGATATTATTAAACAAATTAAGTCGGATCGAAAAAAATCAATCGATCCAAAAATATTCGGCTGACGTACTCACCAACCGACTCATTAATTTATATTTTTTAGATACATGTTACAAATTAAGTAGCCACTATGTAATTGTATGTGTGACAAGGAAGTAGTTATTATCGTAAGAATGTTATAATGACTTATGTTATCCGTCGCAAATACTCTCTGTTAATTATATATTATTCCAAATTGTTGATGTTCCTATCTTGAGTTGAAGTCTTCCATTACTTTGTCAAGCAAAGATATTTAGTACCTACTTATTAAGTTTTTTATTTATTTTATTATGGACAGGAGTAAAAATGTAAAATTGTGCTAGATAGATGTCCTAGTGTGCATGCAACCATTACCTAAGTAACCATTATGCAAACAAATATGGCAGGTATTTGTTCCGTTAATTAATAAAATGTGAAATGTATTATCTCACAATTGTATTGTGCAATTATTAAAAGTAAGAAGTTATTTATAGAACCTATGTTATATTTAAATTCATATTTTTATTACAATAAAATATCAATTTAATCAATAACTTTAATGTTCTGCTGTAAATCGATTTTATCGCTTCTACATTTAATAAACTTTACAAAACATAGTCGATTTGATTTAAAATAAATTTTCCTTGCTAGTCCAGATAATTGATAAAACTAAATTGAAATTAATCAATTTCATATTTTACGCCTGCCTTATTATTCATATTAGGTACCTAACTAAGTATAGAAGACCACTTATTTAGAAACTAAGTATAAGTTCTGATGTTCAGGTTTTGTTTTAAGACAGTTGAGCTTACATATTGCCTGTAACAACAATCTGACTGGTCTACACATACCTAAATTTATAAATAAAGTCATCAGCATCACACCTCGAACGAAAGTATAAAATATATTTTATTTAAAATTATTTTTTATTCTACTCAAAGTCGTGGGCGGTTCCTTCCCTAGTAGGTACCTAATGTAGTTCTATAAAATTGATTTACATTCAAAATATGTATGGACAAACAAATTGCGTCGTTCCTCTATGTATTTAATGTCATATATTATTATTTATAATTATTAGAAACCCATAATTACTCTTTAGAAATAATATGTTCATATGACCACTATGTTCACCCACCGACGTTCTTAGTATTCCGCATCCAGTAAATAAATATGTACATAATTCAAGTAATTGCTTTATTTATTCGATTTTTTCAACACACCCGATCAATATGGCCAGTATGATATAATTAACATAACCACTTAATTTTAGCTGACCGCCACTTGTTGGTTTTTGAATGATTTATCTAGATAATATGCGCGTAACTAATTATGTTCAATGATAATGTGACTTACAGTAAGAATAACGCTTCGTACAATAACCAATAATTGCGCTATCAATCATTCATTCGACCTCGATCAATATGTAGATAAAACATTATTTTTAAATTGACAGAAATAGCAAAAAACTTGAAACTTGTAGGTAATGCAATTAATAATAATAATTGGTAATAAGTAACTAATGTTGTACCTAATTCCATTATTTAACACAAAAAATATTCATTCATAGGTACCTACCATGAACCTAGTCCTACTAAAATATTTTTATATAAATTTTATTCATTGTTAATTATTATCTATGGCGTGTATCGTGTGTTACCACCTTTAGTTATCCGATTTTTTTTTAACGCTGAGGGTAGTCGTAGCTTATTAAAAAAGGTCAATGACTATATACCTCATACAAAAGGAACAAGGAAGCAGCTCACTTGAACAATCGTGTTAACACTAGATCCACATCTAATTATTTAAAATGTGCATCAAAATCGTTTATTTCATACTTTTCATCAGTTCCGGTAAGTACCTATTGCCTGCATTTCGATGCATATTCAATGCCTGTCGTAATTAAAAGTTCTGTATCAATCTGAAAGCGTTAGCACCATGCGGTGTTTATGAGCATCATTAGTGAAAACCGGAACAAAATTAATAAGTCGCTAAAACATTATTAGAACGACTTAAATAACAAATCGTTAGTGAGACCACGACGTGTGCAATTAATCATCTCATCACTCGACACTCGTCTTTTAAACGATTCTAGAAATAATGATTAATGGTCATCAATAGATATAACTGATTTATATGCATAGAAAACGTAAATATTTAACAGATCAATGTTAATTTTTCATCTTTTAGTGTGTTCGCGACACATGCCACGTTACACCGATCTCGACGATGAAGACCAGCACCTCCTCCGCGCGGCGTATGACACGCCTGCTTATGACCACGACGAGTACCAGGAAGATGATGACATGCCTCTGGGCAAGCTGGACTTGCTCAAGGATGGGCTCTGGGCAGTCAAGGCAAAGATAAAGGAACTGAAAGCTTTTAACAAAGCTTTGGCTGCAAACTTCCTGTCGACCAAACTGAAGGTGAAGGAGTTAATCGCGGCAAGCTTGGTGCTGAAGAAACATCACCATGGAGAAGTGGACAAGAAGAAACCTGCCTACAATTATCAGGTACAACCTATGCATCTACTTAATCCCATGAGTGTAAAGAATTATGAGGATTTTAATTGTTTCACTTTCACGATCTACCTGATCGAACATTGACAAGAATTTACCTCAGGAAACTAGCTAGAAATATTAACCAAGTAAATTAGCTCATGCAGTGTGTAAGTTCTCCGCAAGGTGTATCCTACTAAAAGAAGGTACTGCTAGTGTGCTGCTAGGGCAGGACAGGACCAGTCGTTGTAGCATTATTAGCGTAGCCGAAACTTGGGATTAGCCTACCTCGCACCTTCGGGTATGCCTAACCGTAGTTCAGAAATCTTCTGACTGAGATAAAAACGACCCTTGTGCGTTGCATAACTGTACCCATTTTTTTTTGGACTATTTTAGCCACGATAATATTTTAGAGCAACTATAAGTATAAATAGATACTTGTATTGTTTTTTAACGCCGACATTGAACTAGGCTTCGTGCGTTCAAGTATATTCGGCGAGACCGCAACACGAAATCATTAGAAGTGCCTGCATACCATAAAATCAGTAATAAGTTTGCAATTAAATCACGTCAAAATCGTGGGCGACTTGCTGACGCAAAATACAATGTAATACTTACAAGTTTCCCTTCCGTGCTTTTGATACTTAACTAGGTATAGATATTGGTATTATAAGAATGGATGCTTAGGTCGATCAACGGTATAATTAATTATATGCGGCGGTCGGGCTTCCGGATATCCTAAAGTCTATATCAGTTAAGTACCTGATTTACTTACTTATTCAATAAAACTGGTAAACTGGCTGACTACCTTCCAAACTAAATCACAAGGGATTTCACCACGATGACTGTTTAGATGAGTAAAAAACTCAATTAGTTTCAGGTCATTTCCAATGCAATTAAGATATTCTTCATGTGTTTATGCAGACAGACCGCAAAATATTTTTTAATTTAAAAAATATATAATGACGTTTTAATTGATTTTAATTATTGATAGTACATAAGTATTGCTAAAATAACCGTCACGTTAGAAAATAATAGTTCAAAACACTAAAAAACACGCTTTTTCAATTCAAATTCAATTAAAAAGCGTGGGGTGCTTTTTGAGGTATTTTTATAATCAATTAATGTCAAGCACCCCACGCTTTTTAATTGAATTAAATAATTTTCTACTTTTTTAGTTTGGTTTTTAAGCATGTGTTTTAGTTTTTTAAACTATTATTTATTTTCTATTTTTTAGTTCTGCTAACTACAAAAGCGTGACTTTTTTTCCTTTTTTTCTGTTTTTTTTTTTTTAATTATTGAATTGTCATCGGTCCTCGATAAGTTTACAAAGTTTAAATGAAATCTGACCGTTTAAAGTGGGTCAAAATCGCGCCGTAAGGAGTCGGTTACAAACATACAAACAAACATACAAGTGAAGTTAATATAAAGCGTGTAAAAATGAGATTTTCAAATTCAGAATTCCTTTTTTTACTGACTTAAAAATCAGGAGGACAGTGGCGTAACTATACCGTTCGAGGCCCGTGGCAAATTCAACGGATGCCCCCCCCCCCTCCCCCTCCAATATAAAGAAGCATAACCAGCGACTGATCAAGAGTTCTGACCGCCCTAGGCTAATTATGAGGACGCGCCCCCGCCAGGTGTGTTACGGACGGCCTAAAAAGTAGTAAGTGAGTAGCCTTATCGTCCACAAGCGCCCAATACCTCCTATCTGACTCCGGGTGGATTTTACATAGTAGATGAGGTGAAGGTCGTTCTTACTTGGGATCCTCTACTATGTAAAATCCACCCGGAGTCAGATAGGAGGTATTGGGCGCTTGTGGACGATAAGGCTTTGCTTGCATCTGCTCGCGCACTCCATCGAGTTTTCGATAGATTTTCTAATACCGTCGATTTTTCATCCAATTTGGATAACAAAATTTGCCATCTGCTTGTAGATCCAGAAAAATTGTATAGTTGTGGTTAGAGTGTAAAAAAAGCAGCTGACTCGTCACTACTTTCCGCGGCAGCCGATCCCACGAGTTGTAGAGAATGAGCTGCACAAGGAACAAAAGTGCCCAATGGATTTACAGTAAATTCTTGACTGAAGGAAGACCTTTGTATTGACCGGACATATTGCTAACATTATCATAACTTTGGCCACGATAGTCTTATATCAAGTTCCAAAGTTTTATCAACTGTCGCAAGAACAGCCTTCTCCATGTCTTCACCTTTATGACCGCAATTGGGTAAAAATGTGACAAAACGTTCGACAGGTTCGCCGCCAGGCAAAATATAACGAATTATAAATGTCAACTGATCGGTGTGTGACATATCTGGAGTAGAATCAATGCTAATCGAATAATATTTTGCTTTTTTTATTTCTCCTATGATCTAAAGTCGAACTTCGTCAGAGAGAAGTAAAATAAATTCGGGATGACAAGTACGATGGAGTACCTCTGCCTTTTTGACCAAATCTCACCAAATGTTCAGCCATGAAAGGATCAAATTTAGATATAAACTCAATACAGCCAAGAAAGCTCGACCACCGACCGATTCGAGTAACAAGTCAGTGTTTGTTTAAGGCGCACTTTTTAATATTTCAAAATTTATTGTTAAAATCAGGGACTCTCAAGCGCATTTAGTTTTAGTGTTTTGTCCCGGTCTAGTTGAAATATGTAGGGTAGATGCAATGAATGATGCTAGATTAGTGCATGCGAAGACACGATTTCAGCGCGCCCCCCCGATCCTCGCGCCCTAGGCTGCAGCCTAATTAGCCTAAGGGTTAATCAGGCCCTGAGCATAACCACTAGTAATACGTTATTTCTCAAGACAAAGTTTATTTTGGGTATATATATGTATGTATGTATCTATGTATTAGTATATAATATATTATTTTTCGAGTAACCTATCCCCTATGTTGCACCTACCATGTTTTCTCTCTGCATCACCCCAAGGTTGACTGGTAGAAAATGCCTCAGGCATTAAGTCCGCCTTTGTACAGTATTTTTTACTTGTGCATTAACTTTTAATAAATAAATAATAGTATTTTTTATTTTATAACACTTATTTATACACTTTTACTTGAAAGAGTTTAATAATAAATCACTACCTAAGTACTTCAAGATACATACAAACGTACTTGATTTTCTAATAATTCACTTTAAATTAAAGGTACCTAATTTAAAGTACATATTGAACTGAAATCACAATTGTAGTTTAAATACACAATTTTAATTATTATAATTCTTTTCCTCGGACTTTCTGTTCAGCAAAAATGTTAATGACATCATCAAACTTCAAATTTCGGGCCATAGAATTTTCGATGGATAGAATAGCCAAGTTGCTTAACCTTTCTTGTCCCATAGAATTTCTTGAATAAGTTTTTATCAATTTCAGTTTTGAAAATGATCGCTCGGCACTAGCTGTAGTCACAGGTGAGAAATAACAGAAATGCAGTGCACACTTCAGGAAAGCTTGAAGATATAAAATTATTCTTTATTAAGTCAGCAAGTTCGCATATAGACGATGACGTTTCTATTTCGTGTCTAAAAGAGGTTCGAAAACTGAGAATTTCCTCGGAAAACGAGATAGATATAGGTATGTTTTTTATATAGATGGACAAATGCTAAAGCCTTTTCCAATAAATCAGTAGGTATCATTCAAATTTTGCAAAGTGGCAGGTTGCAAGACACTGAAATTGGAAACAATTTTATTGATTCCAAGAAAACGCGATCTCAGTTGATTAATAATGATGTTTAATACACGATCTGTCTAATCACGCTCTGACCGGGGGCCCCTTCTGGCTGGGGGCCCGTGGCATTTTGCCGACTTGCCACCCTGTAGTTACGCCACTGCAGGAGGAGATTCTCAATTCAGTTTTTTTAATGTTTAGGTATTACCTCAGAACTTCGTCATCTATAAAGCGATTTGAAAAATTATTTGGTTTGAAAGGGTCCTTTCCAAGTGGTCCCATATCAATTTGGTGAAGTTCTGCTAAGTAGTTTTTGAGTTAGCTTCAATAATACATATTTTGTAGCGATGGGCCGACTATGACTTTGGCCGACTAGCCAACTAGTTGGCAGCAAAATGGCCGAGTAGTCTATCCTAATTTCCTGATTGCACTGAAAATAAACTGTAAAACTGATTCTACAATAAAAAAAATATAACAGTAAAGATTTCAATTTCATTTCAATCACCGTCTTTTAATTTTTTAAGCTTATACGAGTAAAAAATGGTTATAGCCGACTAGTCGGCTTTCCAAACTAGACGGTACTTCACTAATATTTTGTCCACTTAGTTTATGTTAATTCTAACTTCCTATCTATTTATACAAACTTCCTGTCAGTGTTATTTAGGTACTTAGTAAGTTTTCGTTTAGTTAGTGCTATTTCAGAATTCAGTCAAATGAATAATATAGATATCTACCTATACCTATTTAACTGTTCCATGTCAGATGTTTTATCGGTTCATAGGCCCATGGCATGGCATCCCCTTGTTTCGCAGACAGAAATTTAATAGAATTACGTTTCTCAGAAAAAAAATCATATAATATTTGGTCCTTGTATTTTTATTTCGAATATTATTGTTGCAAAGACTATTCACTTGAATAAATTGATTAAAATTTCACAGAAACTCAATTCAATGAATTTTTAATCACATTTTTTTGTTTAACAAACATCAAACAGTACAATTATTTTTTAACGAATATTGTTTGTTCAGTGTATTTTTCCATTGTATTTTATTTCAACGAAAATGTATAAAAATAGACGTTATGCTAAGTAAGTCAAGTTGTGCTACAAAAGTTAGTGACAGAAACGAATCGCTGCAAAACCGACTCCACGTAGTCTTGTCGGCCCTACCCCTAGAGTGTAGGTAATTTAAATCCGCGTAGGCGCGGTGGGGCGAGGCGGCCCGCGATCTTATGAGCAGGTGATGAGTGTGAATATATTCATATTCATATCTTTATTTGCATTCCATAATGTTGAAAGGTCTTACAATTGGCTTAAAGCTAAGGTACCGACCGAGCCCCACAGCGCCGGAGCCGTGACAGAAACCATGCCTACCGCATGTTGCATGCTTGCTTGCATGTTGCATGCTAGCTTGCACACTGCATGCTCGCTTGAATTGAAACGTTATTCAAAAAAACAAAATCTCCAAAATCTTCTTGATAAAATGTTATTCTTGATAATAATTTTAATATTAAATAAACAATCATAAGGATTAAGAATATTTGATTTTTTATTCTATGATATGATTAATCTAACATTAAACTTTATGTAAAACAAAAATCAATGATTTAAAAAACTTCAAAGTAAGTATTCTGCGTATGAATGAAAACTATAAAACGAAACTATGAAACGAAAATATGAGATTTTTCTATGAAACGAAATTCTATAAAAACAACGCAGGTACGCCCCCATGGCATCGATACTGATAAAACCACAAAATACTGACATGTATCTATTTTTATGTGACGACTTGGATAAATACTTGAAACAAGAGAGAAAATAATTGTGATCGTTATTTTTGCAGGCTCCATCGTACCAGCCACAGTATGGGCCTCAGTACGCCGAGCAATACCCGCCACAGTACGCCGAGCCCCAATACGCGCCCCCGCAGCCGCAGCATCAGCACGACCCTTACTATGGATACTGATGCAATTTGTCCCTTACATTACGTACCTACACCAGTAGTCAGCCTTTTACCGAGAATGTTAACTTTGAAGAGTTGTTAGTTTAAAAATTGTGGATATTGAAACAAAGTTGTGCAATCAACAAAACGATCAGAGTGGTAGTAATTTTATACTTATATCTAAGGCTGTGTTTACCGAAATAAAGCTCGAAAAGCTGACTGCTGGGTGTTTTACCCTATTTAACTTATTTATTAGATACTAATATTATTTTCTATCTCTCTACATTCTTTACCAAAGAAAAAGAGTTGATCACTGTTTATTATGTAAATTATTCAACTCGCAATACATTTTTATTATTAATTAAATTGCTAACACCAATAAATCATTACGTACAAAACGTTCTTTGTCTCATCATAGAAGTCGATTATATTCTCGAGCCGTCGGCATACGTCATAAGAAAGTGCATTAATAAAATAAATTCTTAATTGTTAAGGTCACCAGTAGGTACTGTTTGAGCGGAGTAGTTGAACGCGGCGTGCGCGCAGGCCACTCGTGTAGTAGAAGCGAATCGCTTTTTCGTGTCGAATAGCGAATCAGAGGAAATCGCTTAGTGTTGCATAGAGTCCTGGAGCCGCCCTGTACCCGCCAGTCCCGATGTGCCCCACATAACACCTTCCCTTTGTTGCCCCCAATAAGATGTGTTTGTTACTAATTCCTGTCAGAGTGGACATGTCATTATCGATACAGTAGACCTAACTAGTGTGTTAGCTAAGGTGCGGCGCTGTCCTGCTACGAAATGAGTTACAACCTATTATGGATTTTCCTTCTGGTATGATATCATTTATATTTCATCTTACAACCCTTGCATTCTAACAATGTGACATACGAATATTGTAAACAAACAAATGTGTATAAAACAATAGATTTCGTCCCTGAAACTAAAGTTTTGTACGCATTAATTAACTAAGTTTATGTCTTGTGCATGCTTGTTCAGTTAGTCTAAAATATCTAATTTAGTATTTTATCCTTAAATCATTTTTTTAGGTTACAACTTCCGATCTAGTTCTCAATCTAATTGAAGTAGTTAACTTGATCGAAATGCGCATGATTCGGCGAAAAGACCTTTATTTGTTACTGACTTTTATGATAGGTAGATAGGTAATATTACCTATCATAACCATTACCTCTGAAATAGAGGGTCGTCTACCTATTCACTACCTGCAGGTATTCATAGAAGTAATAGTATTTCTTATATACAATACCGACCTACCTAAATAAAAGGCGCTGAAGATAATAGCTTAATAATAACTTAGCGTGGTTTGATAAAATTAAGCATTAGTTCATTCTTCACTAAAAAAAAATGTACCCCGGGTTGGTACATAAATAGGCAGGTAATTCGTTTGAGTTGTATCTACTCGATGCCCCAATCGGATTCAACTATGATTACCTAAGTTATTCTCATCATCACCCTTATTACGTAACACACTATCAATCCGAATCCGATATTGCTAACCATTGCTCCATAGGTTCCAAAAAATTGTCTGCTCAACAACGTAAATAACGCAATGAATGTTGTTGAACTGTCGAAATGCAAGCCCTTCCTACTGCGTGTGTTACTACCCCGCAAATCTAGTAAATCTCCTACTTATACTCGTAGTTGAACAACAACCTACTACATGTCTTTACCATACGTCTCATCTGCCTAGCCTTTACCCAACTATGTTCGGGTCGGCTTCCAGTCCAACCGGTTGCAGCTGAATACCAGCATTTCACATAGAGCGACTGCCTATCTGACCTCCACAACCCAATTACTAGGTAATACGATACCCCTTGATTAGACTGGCTGTCAGACTTTCTGGTTTCTGGCGAGCCGTAACGACTGTCAAAGATCCACAAATGACAGTCGGGACCAACGGCTTAACGTGCTTTGCAAGGCACGGAGGAGTCTTGGTATTTAAAGATGTTCATTCATCCACGGACCAACCGCGGCAAGCGCAGCTTAACCTGAACGATCGAACCGTGTGACTTATATTACTTAGCCACAAGCCCATACCATACGTCTATTAGATTTATATCATACTAGCTTTTAACCCCGGCTCCACCCGCGTGGAGCTTGGAAATTATCCCACGGGAAATGAACTACCGGAATTAAAAGTATCCTATATCAGGTTATGGGGTACCCGTGTGTTATGACATTCATCCAAATCCGACCAGCCGTTAAGGTGTGAAAAGGTATCAGACAGACATACAGTTACTTTCGTATTTGTAATAATATATAATCAACCATTGTACCGATAATCGTTACAGTAAATGGCCTAATAGCGAAGAGCCTCGACCAACACCTCAGGAGGCTCTTATTAGGCGGTTGGATCAAGGGCTTGATTCAGAAAGCAGTACTCCTAGACACGGCACGCATAGTCAGGAGGTTCCTTTCTCTAGAGTACTGACCACCGACATCTTGGACCATGCTCCTGATGCCGATGGGCCACTATTTTTTATATTTTTAAATGTTTTTAGATAATTTTATATTCTAATATTTAAAAATGTAATATATGTGTGTATTTAATGGTAAAAGAATATTAATATAATAATGATAATATTTATATTAATATGAATGGATTATATTAGGTAGGTACATTGTAATGAGTATAATTTAAATTATAAATCTGAATTCTAATAACAAATGAAATAAGTCCCAACACGTTCCGATTAAGCTAATAAAGCGTAAACATACTTAGCGGACATTTTTATTACACTTTTAATTGCATGTCACTGCAGCAAGGTTGATGAATAACATTTAAATACATTCACATAGTTACCTCCACAAAATATTATGGTCAGACTTCTATTTTTACGTTTAGGTACCTACCTACATATTTTAGGTATGCTATAGTTTTGTTTTAAAACAAGCATTCATGAATAACTTCATCATAATGCAATAAGGAGCGTGATCATGCTTGCAATTCTTCATTGAATGCCAGATATGCTAAGAGTAAATTGTTGAACTTGAATAAATCGAAGGTATCCATTCTTGCAGGCTCAACTACATAAACCGATAGTCAGACTAGTTTAACGAATACACCCAAGGAATAAAAATAAAATAGTCCCTTAGCAACAGCTAGC
This sequence comes from Antitype chi, assembly GCA_947359405.1. Lineage (NCBI taxonomy): Eukaryota > Metazoa > Arthropoda > Insecta > Lepidoptera > Noctuidae > Antitype > Antitype chi. The sequence goes on from OX375816.1 coordinate 12,844,293, forward strand.
CTAGGTGGCTGCAGCGCCCTTCGCAACTTCAAAGTAAACATATTTGTGTGATAAATGTCACAGTGATCTTTAAACAAACTGGATCGGCGCCGCACACTAATTTCATTTCAGCTGAGGGCGAAACGGGTCTAGAGCACTTCCTGGTCTTTTTTATAAAATGGCATCAGGTAGGCGTATTCAAGTATTTATGGACGTAATATTGTCTTACAGTCTCCACTTCATTTTCGATAATATCAGTTTAAACCATCAGATATTGGCAAGCGTATACTTCCTGTGATTCACTAAAGATAGTCATTTACGTTGCCTTTAATATGTGTTCTCGTAAATCGAAGTAAGTAGATATGATGCAAGTCAATAAATTAAGAGTGTGTGATTTTTCGTGTACAAACATTGAAACATGATTTCATCCGAACATGTGTTATTTGCTCCAGCTGATCCTACTCCATGTGAAAATCTGGTACCTATTCAGCTACATCCGGTTAGACTGGAAACTGACCCCAACATAATTGGGATAATGCTAGGCAGATGATGATTCTAATAGAGGATATAATATACAGGGAAAGTTTTTATCCAGCGCGCAAACTTTAACCATGAATTCAGCATTCCATTCTAGAACCCCCAGCAAAGAAATTTTTCGTCGTTTTTACAAAAATAAATCAGCTGTTTCATAGAAAAGTGCAATACCTACGTGGTCAAATGTATGGAACAGCTGATTTTTTTTAGTATAACTGACGAAAAATTTCTGCGCTGCGGGTCTACAATGATATGCTGAATTCATGGTTACAGTTTGCGCACTGGATAAAAACTTTTCCTGTATATGATAAATATATATTTAAGGACAAGAGAGAACATGTATTTTCAGGCTAATCTTCAGCGGTATCTAATTGCTACATGAGGGTAATTTAACACACGATCGACTCACAGCTGTAATTAGGAGAATTAAAGTTTCACTTCGTTTCCGCTTTAGTTTAAAAGACCACGATCAGTTGAATAAATCTTACAAACAATCAAATCATATTCTGCGAAATTGCTTTTAGCATCGGTATTTAAGTTCAATTAAGGGTCCTTACAAAAATAATAGCCACACATATCTAGCTATCTTAAGCTACGTAACTTTGTATTAAACTCAATAAAACGCATTACTTAAGGCAGTAATTGCAATCGTAAAATAATGTTGAAGCTAAATAAAATCTGTGTAGTTAAGTCCAATGCCGCGTCTGAATAGTGAAGTAAACACTTACAGATCGGTATGCAGCATCTTTTCTTTGTGCTCTCAAGTTCTTTATCATGGGTCAATTTATTTGCATTCGAGTTTAAAATACCGCACGATCTGGTAAATCAGAACTGGTTTACTCGCTCCCCGTCCACTGTCCGCAGACCTTATATGGATAATAAAGACAAAGAATTACTAAATAAATCTCTTTCCAGACAAATGCTCTAAGAGGTCATTTATTATCATTGGACAACAAAATATTTCAAAGTGTTATGTATGTACATACATATCTAGATTAACTTGTCAAAAAGTTCCAAGTTCAGCTGTCTATGTAGGAAAGGATAAGCGTTATTTATTAGTAACACAGATACCTATGTATAAGCTGTTCTAATCATAATATGTAGTGAAGTAGAACGAACAATACATGAAGTACCTAGTTATCAAGCGTATTGAAAGCAAAAAGCTAGTAAGTTATACAGAATCAAGCCATTTAACGAGGAAACACTAAATTGGCTGATCGGCTGCCTGGTTACCAATCCATGTATTATTAGGTATCATCACAAATAACTTCGAATGCAATTTACAATTACATTACCTCGGCTAGCTGCTATTATTTGTGTAGTTTTAAACTACTGTATTCCAAAAACTCCGGCCGTGAGGTCGAGGGGGTCATACTAAATCTGAGCCAAAGCATAGTCTTTGAAGAGCAAAATCTAGCAGCTATAACTCGGTAGGGACCTAGTTTGCAAGATGCTACTGACAAAAAAGTAGGTTTCATCCTGGGTTTCCAATTTCGATTTGTAACAGTAAATCTATAATCTACTTACATCAATATCTGCATCACTACTCTTTTTTATGTTAGTACTAAGTTCTACATTGTGATCATAGCGCTGCACAAACAAGTCATTGCTTTCTCACAATATTTCAATGACATGATAAATAGATTCCTTACGTATTATAAATATAATGACTGTGTATTGTGAGGTGACGCAGGTGCGACAGTTGCTACTATCGTTCAATTAGCTGGCAATACTCGCGCATTGTCCGGCGCAGCAGGCGGCCTTCAAGGAACACTTTTATCTAAAGAAACGCCCTTAATCGCTCGCGCAAGTCTAAACTAGCAACTGGCTCTGGTTTTTCTTGAGCGTTCTTTTGCCCTACACACTTCTCTTAAGGATCGAGTTAAATTTATTCGTACTCATCACGGCTTGGAACTATGTGTCAGAAATAATGAAAGCATGGATACACTTAGGCATAGAAACGTAAATTTCTAAAAACTGTTTTGCCATAGCAACACAGGTAGTATCTAAAAGAGGACCACCTAAATTAGGTAACTAGGTAAGTATGGCAAAATCAATCACGCTAGTCGCGTAGTTAGGACTAGAAGAACAGATCATCTCAAGAAATGGTTATAGAGCCTAAGTAACAATCATCATTTTATGCTAGTACTGAACATCTAAAAGTATAGCTAACCTGTTAGTGGTAGAACAGTAATTAAAGTTACCGGAACGCATAATCCTACCTACACGTTATGTCATACATTTTGTTAGCTATAAGTCCAAGGCCCTTTGCAAATTGTAGCCTAATCAAATTACATACGGGCTGTAGCACCTGGTATCAATTAATATTATTCCGAATTCTCAGAAATATAGAGTTAACATTGGATTGCTGACGTGATTGTGAAAGTTGCCTTTATTTACGTTTATACTGTTTTCCATATTATACAGAATAATAAAAATAGGTAGGTACCTACCTCACTCTCTACTCATCATTACGAAAGCTGATAAATATACATACATCTAAACCCTGAGTTTTGGAAGTTTTTACCTTTTCATTGTTCGGTCTGAGTAGTGTGAACGGAATCTATTTTGTATTTCCTAGATGATCCAAATAATTAGTTTCAGCGCTTTTGTTCGAAATTCAAATCAATCATTCAAGTAAAAGATGACCGATGATTGAGCCCTGTGGAACTCTCACCTCCCTACAGTCACTAGAGATCTTCTGTAGAGACTTCTCGATTGATGATTTTGCTAAAATAGGGAACGTTTGTATGTTAATTCGTTACAGTACAGTATTACATAACCCATCTTATTTCCTAAATAAGAAAAGCCCACAACAGCCTTTATCTATCGTCGTATATTCTCCAAATGTATCTACGTTTTTTTTAAGAAAATCTCAACGACAACAGCTTCCATCTGACCTTAAGAAAATAGTTTTAAGTTTTGTCCTTCGATTAGGATCAGGCATACAATTTTATCACGTTGTACTAAAGTGTATAGGCAGCATAATCATTTGATAATTATTGAAACGTATTTTATGTTGTGCATTAAAACTTATAGGAATATAGTATTTTTAACCGACTTCAAAAAGGAGGAGGTTATTACTGTAAAAGTAGGTGCGTCTGTATAATCAAGTAAAACAGCGCAAACGACAGTTGTTATGAAAACTATTTCACTAATGTACATAATAAGAAATTGGGCCAGCACTGGCTCCGTTTAAAAAGACATTTGCCCCCTTATTTTTAAGTAAGTAATTATTAGCGTCTGTTTAACCATACATTTTTGACGTTTAAACATTTCTGAACTTGAAGCAACGTTTTTATATTAGGTCTTTACCTATGAAATTGCCGTTTTGCAGTACTGGCCATTTCAAATCAAAATAATTTTTGTTTGGGTAAGAATTCTAATTTCAAATTAATTTTATTTTAAAAACATGGATTTTTTTTCCCAAAAGTAGTCATTTGTTTAATGATTAGTGTTACATTTTCATCGCATTTCAATCTTTTTCGTCATCATGGATACGTTAAAAATTCGAGTAATTATGGAATATGAGTACCGTCGTGGCAGCAACGCGGCACAAGCGGCACGCAACATCAACGACGTTTACGGAGCTAACACTACAAACCAACGCACCACCTGTTATTGGTTTGCTCGCTTCCGTTCTGGAAATTTCGACCTGAAAAATGAACCTCGCGGTCGTCCGAAGACTTTGGTCGACAATGACGAATTAAAGGCGATTGTGGAAGCTGATGATACACAATCTACGGCTGAATTAGCAGCAGCTTTCGACGTTAGCGTCAAAACAATATTGGTCCATTTGCGTCAAATTGGCAAGGTAAAAAAGCTTGACAAATGGGTGCCCCACGAACTCAATGATCGTCAGCGCGAAGTACGCGTCGAGACGTGCCTTGCACTGCTCAACAGACACACAAATGAAGGAATTTTGAACCGCATTGTTACCTGCGATGAAAAATGGATTCTGTTTGATAACCGCAAGCGCTCAGCAAGTTGGTTGGATCCTGGTTCAGCACCTAAACAATGCCCTAAACGAAAACTTACCCCTAGAAAAGTGATGGTCACTGTTTGGTGGTCTAGCGCCGGTGTGATTCATCACAGCTTCTTACCAAACGGGGTGAGCATTACTGCAGATGTGTACTGTGAAGAACTGAACACAATGATGGAGAAGCTGGCACATCTCCAACCAGCATTGGTCAATCGCTCGTCTCCGCTGCTCCTGCACGACAACGCGCGACCTCATACTGCACAGCAGACGGTCTCCAAGTTGCAAGAACTGGGGTTGGAAGCTCTCCGTCATCCGCCCTACTCACCAGACCTTGCGCCTACAGACTACTACTTTTTCCAGAATTTGGATAACTTCTTGGCGGGAAAAAAATTCAATACCCGAGAGGCAGTACAAAATGCCTTTGAAGAATTTGTTGCCTCCCGTCCAGCTGATTTCTTTAAGAAGGGCATCAATAAACTGCCACTGCGATGGCAAAGATGCATTGATTGCATGGGTGATTACTTCGATTAATACAAATAAAAAATACATGAAAAAAATTCGTTTAATTTTTTTTATACAAAACGGCAATTTCATAGGTAAAGACCTATTATAAGAGGGTAAGTATTTAATTATCTTTAGAAACGGAACCCTTATAGGATTACTTCGTTGTCCGTCTGACTGTCAGTCTGTCAAGATCTTTTTTCTCAGGAACGCGTGGTGGTATCAAGTTGAAATTAATATGTAGGTCTACGGTACTTTGGAGCTCTAAAAAAATCTAGCTCAAATACCTACAACTCTACGCAATACAAAAATACGCGTATTTATGTGACACATATCCTAAATTCGCAAATACGTATTTCAAAACCTGTAGGGTAGTTCCCGTTGACCTAGAATCATGAAATTAGACAAGAAGAAAGGTCTCACAGCAAAAGTGAAGGAAATCTCCGACAATTGTTTTCAATTTTCGGAGTAAGTTGGTCGCAATCGCATTTGTTTTAAAATGAGATTAATCTCATAAAACAAAAAAAATGCGATTGCGACCAACTTACATTTTGCCGTTGGATAGGTAATAAAATTGACCGTGAGTGACGTATATCGATGTATGTGAGAACATGTTTTTCAAAGTGGTGAAGGTAGACTTCGATTTATAATCTTTTGGAATTCAAAGTAGACATTAGCGGGGTAGCTACTTAAATGAAAGTAGAGCTGAACATCGATCCCTGTGGAACTCTTCTCAACATTGGGAGATGTCGAAGAGATGAGTTCCGACGCCAGCACATCAAGCTACCCCAATCTGTCAAATTTCTTTGATAGTTTTTCAACTTTATTACAAAAGTATAAGGTTCATGTTCGATTGGGAAAATTTGATAGTTTGGGATAGCTTGATGTGATGGCGTCTGTACCTACAGCCCCTAAAGATCTTCTGTGGAGTCTACTCAAAACTATCAAGTACCTACTTATAAACTGATTAGAATCTTATAATATAACTAGCTGATAGACATGGGTAGCTCGTGAGCGAGTGATAGAAAAGAGCTAGCTCTTTTTGATGGACGTCGCTCTCGCTCACTCACTCGTTCGCTAAGCAGCTCACTAGCTCAGTTAGCTCTTGACTCTCAGTACTTCAGCGAGACATCGATGACCGACCGAAGTCAGCGGCCGAACGGCTCATTCGGTTCGCTTCGGAATATTTCGGATCGCATAGTTCATTCTTCCAACAATACCTCTTCGATACAATACGTCATTGTAGACTATCATACGACATAAATCTGTCTTTATGACCATAGCTTTAAAGTAGAAAATACTTTGGCATTGCATTGTTTATTTTTTTGCGTATTATTTACGTAAAGTTATAACATTATATAAACAAACAAAAAAGCTTATTTAACTTAACTCCAAACTTCCAAAGAGCTATAGACATTGACTACTGAGCGGGCCGAGCCGTTTTCAACGACACGCGTGCACCGTGAGTCAAATGAACTAACAGTCGGCGTCTGAATCACTGAGCTAAGAAGAGCTAGTGAGTAATAAAGAGTCCAAACTTCCAAAGAGCTACTCACTATTGAGCGAGCCGATCCGTCTCCTTCGACGCGCGTGCGGCGTGAGTCAACTGAGCTAACAGTCGGCGTCTCGACGTCTGTGTCACTGAGCTATAGAAGAGCTAGTGAGCTAGAAGAGTGATATAGCTCTTTAGAGTGAAAGAGCTAATCGCTCTTTTTCTTTTCAGTGAGCTACTTCGCCCATGTCTACTAGCTGACCCGACAGACGTTGTCCTGTCTTAACTATGAATATTGAGTTCGCATTATTAAAAAAAAATTGGGGTGGACCACCCTTAACATTTAGGGGTATGAAAAATAGATGTTGGCCGATTCTCAAACCTACCCGATAAGCACACGAAATTTTATCAAAATCGTATCAGCCGTTTCGGAGGAGTAAGGTAACTAACATTGTGACACGAGAATTTTATTTAGAAGATTATAAAACTGCTATTTGACTGATTATATTCTTCAATGTAAGTGTAAGTAAGAATCACGTTAAGGTACACACTGGTTTAGAAATCTTGAAACAGTTTTATATAATAAGTAGGATCCTATCTCTAATATGACATGCGATGGAACCTAATACGTAATTATCATTAGGATTAATGATTTAATGCAGTGATACACTTAACATGTTATTTACGTTTCGTTTTTTTACAAGCTAACGGCCTTCGCGTTTTTCACTGTCACGTCGCGGGCACGTGTGTGGCGCCCACCGGCCCACTTCGCCCATGCCCGCTACACCTTCTACAGATTGTCTATCAATCTATCAAAAGGTGAATAAAAACTGTAGGTGTACTCAGTCATCAAAAGACGTTTTAGTAATAGAACTTATCTTTTTAAGCGCTTACTTTAGTCAAACAACAACTGGGCACTCGGCCCGTACTGATATAAAAAAAAAATGGTAGGTACCTATGTATAACAAGTATAATGCTATTTGCAAGTAGAACCGAAAACAAGTAGGTAGGTACTTACATAGGATCAACGAGCATGAACCTCCGCGCCCACCTCTGGTATTTCCAAAATGCGTCACAGAAGCTACATTTAAAGTCCATTATGTGCGCACCCGCAGTCCGCACCTAAAGACCATTAAGAGTTAATTGAGACATCTTATTAGGTAAGTAAAACATTTAAATAAAATATTCGTAACGGTCACACCAATATAAGGATACTTAGACAAGTCTGTTTTGTGGACAAATTTTATTCGCATATTTTCTTTATTCATTATCAACATTTAAATCGATTACTTAATTATTAATTGTGTACTTTGTATTTGTAGAGCATTTTTTCTTAAAGGTCACATTCATATTCACTTTTAGATTTAATGTAAGGTCACTAAGTTTCTTCATAGCGGATTTTTGTTAGCTTCCGCACGGTTGGCGGCGCCTAGCTACCGCTCCACCCAGACTAACTTTGGTTATTTTATTTATTTTACAAAAATATCAATTAATTATTAGATTAAATTCATTTCTCGAGGGTTTAATCCTCAGGTCTAGCTAATTACCTGCACGAATGTTGATCCCGGACGCTCGGCCTTTCCAAGACTGGAATTTATTGATATGGATTTCAGTGTTCTTATTTTTAAAAGTATGCTACATTGATGAATATTGATGTCACATTAATAAACATGTCCAAGTATCTTATTCGCATTTCACACCCGTGTATGACAAGTGCTCAACTTTTTGTTAATGAATTCCATTGGAATCAAGTTCAGTTTTTATTTCTAGTTATAATATTTACTGGTAGGTACTTGGATTAGCCAACAAAAAACTGTTGTCTGCATTGAAAGAATTATACTTATGTAGAGTTTTCTAATTTATGCCTGAGTTATTAATCATTTTGATTAGGATGATATATTTATGTGGAGCAGAATTTGTATTGTACTCGAAGTAAAAATAATGCAACGCAAGCTGAGGCCCTCTGAAGGCCTGGCTGGTCTCTCGCTGAGCCTGTTGCTGGCAAGCCCTCCTGGGTCCCTTGGAACCAAAGACAGACCCTTCTTACTTAAAAGTGTGAGTGCTCCGAAAAGTAAATCATGTGAACTTATCCGCGACTTAGCCTACTATAGAAATTATATGTATAAAGCTAATGTGCTAGTTTTATTTGCATAAAGCTAACGTGCTAGTTTTATATGCATAAAGCTGACGTGCTAGTTTTATATGCATAAAGCTGACGTGCTAGTTTTATATGCATAAAGCTGACGTGCTAGTTTTATATGCATAAAGCTGACGTGCTAGTTTTATATGCATAAAGCTGACGTGCTAGTTTTATATGCATAAAGCTGACGTGCTAGTTTTATATGCATAAAGCTAACGTGATAGTTTTATTTGCATAAAGCTAACGTGCTAGTTTTATTTGCATAAAGCTAACGTGATATTTTTCTTCCTCTCTAAACTATCTTAATTGTTACCGGCCTTCGCAGTCCACCTGCGAAGCCCTAGCCGTTACAAAGGAAAAAAAAATACAAACAGAGTTTTACAAAACCGGCCAAGTGCGAGTCAGACTCGCACACGAAGGGTTCCACTTTCGTACCACAAGGCAAAAAAAGCCGAAAAAACCACGTTTCTTCTAAGAGACCAGTTTCATTTTTAACTTTATTTTTATTTTTATAATTTTTCGTTATAACGGCAACAGAAAATACACATTCTGTGGAAATTTTAACTGTTTTCCTATTAAGGATCGTGAAATACAGCCCGCTGAGGCGCTGACAGACGAATGGCCGGACTACGAAGGCTTAGTATATGGTCCCGTTGGTTACGCTTCGGGTACGGAACCCTATAAATGATGATCCTACATAGCGAGGTAGCAACGGCTGCGGTGAGTGTATCACCCACTATCATTGATCTGCAGCTCATACAGATTCTTTTAAATCTCACAAGCTGTGAAGATGCTTCTTTTATTGAACATCTTCACATGACAGGATAGATGTGTATAACGCACATTCCTCTAGTTAGCCTAGTTCGAGACGTAGGTAATTCGGTTCAAGTCTTACAGTAGAAGTACAATACTAATTACTTTGTTCGATTCGGTCCACTATACGAGCAGTGGCTAGTGGTTTAGTTAGGTACGACTCGGCAAGGACGCCCACGCGGTCACTGACAGCGCCGAGTGCGCCCGCGCCGCGCGCCTCTGTCCTCGCATCCGCCCGCCAACCACCAGACACACTCAATACCACTAATTTCCGCTCTGAACATTAATTATTACTAACTGACCATCACAGATGAAGTATGATTATTGAATCATTGATTAATAATTTTTAGTTCCCACAAGCCCGACCACAAATAATACTTCTACCTAACTTAAAAACATAGGTATATAAGTAGGTAGGACTTACTGCCATTTATTTGTGGTAATGCAAGCCTTTCATTTAAATTCTTTGTTATTGAAAGTAGAGCAAAGATTATTTTGAAAAAAAAAAATCTTCCATAGTCACCCGTCTATGGGCCTGACAGATTATTTGAGTAATTAGGTAGATAGGTATGATAAATGATTTTATTTCTGTAAGTAGGTTTGCACAAACACTTTTACACGTCAATCATATTTTTTTTAAACTAGATGAGGTCGGCGTTTCCTATCTGACTACTTTGAGAAGAAAAGCCGAAACAATCTCAGAGGTCACAGTCTCTTTTAAAGTCCAGACATAATCTTGGTCAGATCATGTGAAGACCATGTGGATTGGTGGACCATGATAATACTTATTATCGACTTGATATGTTTTGAGACCTTATAAGGCTACAAACATGTTATACTTATTGAAAAGCATACGTTGTACAAATTGTTTGATTGGGTATTAAGTTCAGTTAGTAGGTAATAATCAAAATCAAAAGTCATTTATTCAAACTAGGCTGAAAGTCAGCTCTTTTTGAACGTCAAAATTACAAATGACAGTCCCCCAAAACTACCACCCTTCACCACTTCCTAGTAAAAGCACTAGGAAGTGGTGAACGGTGGTCGTGCCAGCTAAAGAGCTGGCCCAAGCAGCACAAATAGCTGTATAGCCACTGGACAACAGAATTTTTGAAAACTCGAGGCTGTTATGCTGTTTGTACAAGGGCTGTCTATCCCGCTACACAGCTCCTATAATTCTACATTTGGCCCCCAATTAACCAGCGCTGAGAATTATAGTAGCTTGTTAAAAGCATTCCAGAGCATTGTAAGAGATGTACATGGGCTGCACAATAGCTTAGACAGCTGTCAATAGGCCACTATCCCGCTCCTTTAATTCTCTTAGACAGCCACTAGATGGTGTATGGTTTCCTTACGGCGATTAATAAATCTACAAAGAAATAGCAACAAAAGACTATTTGTGTAGTGCAAGTGTTATGTCAAACTCTAATCTGTGGGCAAATATATAATTTCCAATTTAAGGTAAGTAATTTTTCACGTTTCTTTGTATCTCTATCGCTAAATTGTACTGCGGGTGCCAGTTTACTGTTAATATATATAGGTGTTATTATCAAATATTACACGCGCCACTGAAATAATATGGTTTTACTAAAAATATTATACAAAATAAATACGGTGTACGAATTATTCATGGATTTAAAAAAAAATAACATTTTATGAGCATTCATATCTATTTGTAGCTAAAAAATAATGTATTTTTACTTTAATAGCTTTGAAATATCATGAAAATTTTACAGATATCAGTATTTTTTTTCATATATAATCGGCTTGTTTACATTAAAATGGCGTTAATTTGTTATCCAGCAATCATTCTAACTAAATTCTCTTGAAACTCTCTTTTCTGTGCAATGGCCATATTTAAGTCTATTAATCAGCTGAGAACTTTACGCTAGCTGTACAATGGTTTTCAGTTATTCTAACGACTGGTGAAAGCAGCAAAGTGAGAGTATACAACAGCGTCTTAGGGATCTCTAATATTGATAGAAAACTATTTCGGGCATTTCGTGCTCAAGTAGCTTAGGTACTTCACTTGATTTTGTGATCCTACTTATTCTTGCCTGTTATGTCAAATCAGAGAGCCATTACTTGCCATGTTGCTTAGAAATGTATGTTATAAAGTAAGATAAAAAAAAACTATAACTTCATTTAACCTAGCTAAGTGAATATTTAGCTAGGTTTAACTTTACGCTCTCCCGGCCGTGTGAAAGAGATGAAGCGAATTTGGACTGTCGCTTATTCGCGAATTTGCTTTGTCGCGAAGGATTTGTTAGCGCCATTTAAATTTAACCAATCATATTGATATATATATGTATATTTTTTATTGAAAGGAGTTATTCAAACTTGTGTTAGCCAGTTTTTGCCAAATCTTTACCATATTATCTTTATATATTGTGAATTTGTTACCCGTCACGCGCTACGCACCGCACGTATTATTATTGTTTCTATTTTGTTTACGATTTTTTTTTGTCTTGTAAATTGCGAGTCGTACGCACTCTTGCACACTTACACACTTCTGCAATTCAATTATGCGAACGAAGTGAATAACTTAGTTTGTTTTATAATTTATCAATTAATAATAGTGTACATATTTTTGTGATAGTACCTACCTGTAATAGGTGTAAATATTTTAATACTATAGAGCGTATTACTTATTGGCACAAATACTAAATCCGCATACTTAATGATCTCTTACTTCTGACGTAGTAGGTAAAGATGCTAATGTTATTGCTAAATAATTGTTCTTGTTTTCAGAAAATAGAAATGCCGTTCAAAAAGTGAAGACAATAGAAAGAGGGGAAGGAAAATTATCTGTCATACCAAGTGCTTGAGAAAAAGGATGGATGGTTGAGATGATATATTAAAAACGTCACTTCGAAATTGATGAAACTAGAATATTCAAAGCATCATACAGATTGGACAAAAATGCAATGCATAGTGAAACGGTCATCCATTGCAACATATAACAATGCAGAAAAAGAACTAAGTGGCATGTTGAACCATAGTGACACGTTACCACGTTACGTTACCCAGATGATAGAGAAATAAAACCAACTAATGGTTTAACATATAAAATTACCAAAGCCAAATCAAGAGTATGTGATTAATAAAATAAAACGCAGTAAATGTATACCATTACTTTTATTTTTACTGACCATTCCTTAGCCAACAGCTATAAATTAATAAAACTTTTGAGCGCCACTGACACGGCTTTATTGTTTTGTAACGGCCACACAATATTAAAATTTCTCTTCTCATAAAGACGTGGCGCTGAGGGCTTGAAAATGCACATACCTGTTATAAAAGCCCTTGCGGGTGAATCGCAAGTAAAACATCTAATCTTGACTTTTATAATCTCGCTTGTTGATAGAAGGATTCCGTCATTCAATAACTGTTTCATTTCAACTACAATGGTACCGATTCTCTTGTACACCGAACTAAACTAACTAAACTATCACTAAAATTTCTTACTTTTGGCTATGAGAATCTTAAAGCTATTCTGCAAAACTTAAAAATAATTTTGACACAACTAAAATCGAATTTGACAATCGCGGATCCTGCAGGCTTAGTAGCATGACGGTTTCTATTTCTACTTTACTGTAGAATAGAAATCGCTTGTCTACATTTCTCGGTGAAAAACTGACAACTGTCTACACGGAAACGTCATTTTTGTCTTGTCTTCCGTCGACAAAACGCTTCTCTACGGTTGTCGTGCCAAGCCTGCAGGTGGTATTTTTTTTCTTTTGGCTTCGCAACGTGGTACTTGTGTGCCCTACGCAATGATTTTTTTAAGAGCTGAATGAAGCGTGCGCAGGAGGGCAGCCTCGACGTTTTTTGTGGGATTTTTCACTTATTGTATGGAAAATAAAAAAAATATTACCTACATGTTGAGATTATGGGGCATAGGGGTTTTATAAAGGGGGTCGAATTTATCATCATTTCTGCGATAGGACACACCATTTTCGAGATATAAGCAAACGAAAAGAAAAAAAAGATACAATACTGTTTTTGCACCTGAAGTCGAAGTGTTGGTGTGAATTTTAGTTCATGACCACTAGTTTATTCCACACTTTTTTAATCTCGATTAAAAATAGTCAGATTTAGTTAGAAAAATTAAAACTATAGTTAGCGGATTGATTAGTCCATTGTACCAGTATTCATCAATAGATTCGATTTATTTTAAAGCAATTATTCTAGCTTGTAGAATCGTTCTCGGATCATTTGGTAAAATATCTGGAAATCTCTTATTCACAATTATTAGTCATTCCTTCAGTGCATCTTGAGCAACATTTCTCTTTATTGCCCATTCTTTTATATTTTCTTTAAATAAAATGTTTACCATATAAATATTTTCTCCCTCATGTCTGGTTTGATTCATTACTTTCAGTATTTCTCGTTACAATTATTTTTTTAGAAAGGTCACTGACCGAATCCATTAATTGTACGGAACTATGATCATTGGTAACAAAATCTATGTGATTAAGTCGTGTTGCGAGGTTATGACAAAATTGACGTTATCATAGCACTACTAACCTATGTCTACTCTTCAATAATTCTAGAGGCTGTGAAATAGATAATATTTACACTATAAGCTTTGGAATTAACGTGGGGTAACACTACACTAATTTACAGCTCATGCAGTCGTTAAATGCTTTTAACCAGCTAGTGTTAAGCTCATTGAGGAAGCATTATAATAGAATTTGTGTACTCCATAAAAAATGCTTATGGCAAAATTTTATTCTCTAATACAGTTCAAAGCTTAGAAACGGTGTGACGTTACCCCGTTATGCAGCTGTTTACAAACTTTGGTCTTCTTAACCAGCTAGTAGCATTATACGTAGCCAAAAGCTGGACAATAGTTCTTTCAAGTTCTACTAAAATGCATTTTGTTGTTTTTTTGTCCATTGTACAGCCATTAGTCAGCTGTGCTGTTTAACAGTGTAGAGATCGCCCCCCATACAGTCCCAAGAATCGTCTTATCCATTAGTACGGCTACATAAGAGCCTTTGACTGTAATATAGCTTGTTTATGGATGTAATTTCCGCTAATGTGCTGCTTGGGGGGAAGAAGAAGTGACGCAACAAACTCCCCAGCAGCACAGCTATCTGTTAAGTTTAGAAAAACTAGATACTAAACCATAATAGGTTTTTACAATAATAGGGGTTTATAACATTACGAAACACGAAACATAAAATTAAAATATTTGTCACATATTTTTTTTTGACAATTTTTTTTTTATTGACAATTATTGGCATATGGCGATTTAAGTGGGGTAAATGATAGATGATAATCTTGCCAATCGACAGTTACAGGGTTACCCATTATTTACGCCACACCTGTATATTTTGCAAGATATATGGCAAACTAAAAACACTGTATTACGTTCAACAAAGCTTACCGTGATTTAGCGTAACATACAACGCGCATTGCTATCTTCAGCGCTTGAATTGAACAGCTACACTCGAACTCGAGCAGAACCTAACCATTAAAAAAAGCAATTATAATTATCAAAAACATAATTATATCGTCAAAAATCCCACGTAAGGTTTTTCAAAAGTTACAGTGTATTGGATTGGCAGGGCAGCGGCAGCGTTGGTCCTTACTGACATTCGTGGATCTTTGACAGTCGTTACTGGTCGTCAGAAGCCTCATAGTCTGACAACCAGTCTTACCAAGGGGTATCGTTATACCCAGTAACTTGTTTATGCAGGTCAGATAAGCAGTCGCTCTATGTAAAATACTGCGTTCGGTTAGACTGGAAGCCGATCTCTAAATAGTTTAGAAAAGGCTGGGCAGATGACATACCATCAACCTGCATTCCCCAAAGAGTTAGGCAGAGTTAGTGCACCTAGCTTCCGTCACGCAATAACGCTGCCCGACCTGGTAATCGAAACCAGGAGCTCATGCACAGCAGTACCGAGACCACTGCACCAACGAGGCAGTTAGTTAATAATATTATTAAAACTAATCAGATTTACTGTCTAATCTTCTGGTCTAGATCAGCACTTACAGTTACGTAGTACGTATTAACTATTGAGTCCGCGACCTTATCAAATGATTAATTTTTAAACGATTTTTTGCAAAATTCAAGGACTTCAGATTTACGCCCCTTACTTATAAACATTACATAAAGTTAAATAATGATTAGCGTCTGTTTAACCATACATTTTTGACGTTTAAACTATTTATGAATCTAACCCGAAGTTTTGTTTAATAAATTTGATTTATCAATTGAAATCATACTTAAGTAGATATTTTGTTCCGGATTAAATTATTAAGCAATCTAAATGAGTAGGTACTAGTGGTCGCCCAGTTGCAGTGGTCGAAATTCGACCGTAATTCATTTAATTTAACACGGTCACTTTATAAACCCTACTGCTCATTAACGGCTTGTCTTGAAGATTTGAAAAACATATGATTTTTCTATAGATCATTTTGCCCGAAGTACTTTTTTTGTATGGTTAATACTTTTGCTGTAAAAAAATATTTTCAAACACGCAATATTTTGGCTTCTATTCCATACTCCTACTAAACGGCTTCGTTATTTGGAAAAAAAATACACTGAAAAATAGATAGTTAGAGGTACCACAGAATCGCCGAAGCACAATTGTAAATTAATCAAAGGAATATCCCCATTTTGAGATAAAGGCTCAGAGGTGCCCTGCGCGGGCGCGGGCGGCAGTCGTGCTTTAGCATACAAACGGGAGATGAGGATACTATGGGCCTTAAATTGTATTAGCTTTCTGCACTTCTTCTCCAAACAAAACTTTATCTGTGCCAAATCACACTCCTCCGTCCGCGTAATTTTCGTACAAAGGGGTACAAGGATATTGCTTCACGTATTAATATACCTACATGTATTAAAATCTGTTCGTACACGGAGCTTGTGACGTATCGACAAGGAAATGTTACACATGACAATATAAAAAGTTACTTTAAGCCACGCTGACCTACGAAATATGTGGATCTGGTTTTAATATTTATGAAGAAAACAATTCAGAGTGGCAATACATCTGAATACCTACTTACATACTTCACGAGTGGGATATATGAATTGTAAGGCATGCAGCTACACACTCGTTCGGGTCGGCATTAAACGGCACAGTCGGGTGGCCAAATGAAATATATAGTATATAGTTTTATCACACGAAGACACGCGTTTTACTCGTGGTTATCAATAATACAAATACGCTGTAAATTTGTGTGTAAGCGTAGGAGCTCTCGGTACTGTCCGAGACAATTGTGAAGTCGGAAGTGTGTGTGTGTTTATGTGCATCGTGTGTTACGTGCTGACGCTACTCGTCTTCGCATATTTACTGCGTGTTTGTACTCTTGGTCACCACAAGTAAAGCGTCGCCTCGTGAGTTAAAAATACTATAAACGACTATACGGCTTTATTGTCCATCAAATATGTACTGCCGAACGGAGTTGGCCGACCCGAACCAGTATGTAGCTCGCCTAAGCAATATTGTTGACAATATCATTATAGTCCATACATACTGACATTATAAATGCTACCTACTGACATTATAAACTCTGTCTGTTAAATACGGATTTCGATATGAAAAGTCATAATGTATGGAACAACTACTTTTTAAATTTCAACGTTCAGAATCATTAAATCCATGGACTAAAGCTATAGACCAAGAGATATTGCCGCCCGATGTCATGCATGACATTCTCAAGAATGTACACCCGAAAGACAGCAAGGAACAAGTTATGAAGAAAGTCCGTGATGGTAAATCTGATCATAGTTTGGAAAATATACTTTATATGTATTTGATTTTGAACATAAAATTGATTACCACATAAAATACTCTTTTCAGCTTTTGAAAAGAAAAAGTGTCCCCGTATGCCTTGGATGAGGTACTCGGGAACATACAGAAAATAGATAATAAGGCTGAAGTTATTAAGAACATTCGAAAAGGTATGTTTTTTCGCGACCATAGGTCTTGGTGGAGCAGAATGAAAATATGAGTGGACTGTATAACATGTAGGAGTCCGCTGGATGCCAGAAGCACAGAACCGGTCGAAGTGGCGGAGCTTGGGGGAGGCCTATGTCCAACAGTGGACGTCTTTCGGCTGAAATGATGATGATGTTTATGTATAAAATGTATAATGAATGATTAATATGAAATTACAAACGGTTAAAATGGTCGGTTTTAAAATGGAAACAAGATAATATGAATTTTAAAAGGCGCAAGCGCAACCGTGCGTGGAGTGCAAGCGCAACAGCTGAGTGTCGTGGCGCGGAGCCCCGAGCTCGGCCGTCGGCCGGTTGACGAGCCGCTGTACCCGCATCCCTCGTTGTGTACTCAACAATGTTGGCTTTATTACATATTGAAACATCTGAAACTACTACAGCCTGACCTCTACAAGCGTGGCCTTCTTGTGAACACTAATACCTTAAAGATGGTTCGCGCTTAAGGTGGCACCGTCGGGGTAGCCCACAATTCAAATTGGCTTGCGTTTTTTTAAAATATTAGGTCTTTACCTATGAAATTGCCGTTTTGCAGTACTGGCCATTTCAAATCAAAATAATTTTTGTTTGGGTAAGAATTCTAATTTCAAATTAATTTTATTTTAAAAACATGGATTTTTTTTCCAAAAGTAGTCATTTGTTTATTGATTAGTGTTACATTTTCATCGCATTTCAATCTTTTTCGTCATCATGGATACGTTAAAAATTCGAGTAATTATGGAATATGAGTACCGTCGTGGCAGCAACGCGGCACAAGCGGCACGCAACATCAACGACGTTTACGGAGCTAACACTACAAACAAACGCACCACCTGTTATTGGTTTGCTCGCTTCCGTTCTGGAAATTTCGACCTGAAAAATGAACCTCGCGGTCGTCCGAAGACTTTGGTCGACAATGACGAATTAAAGGCGATTGTGGAAGCTGATGATACACAATCTACGGCTGAATTAGCAGCAGCTTTCGACGTTAGCGTCAAAACAATATTGGTCCATTTGCGTCAAATTGGCAAGGTAAAAAAGCTTGACAAATGGGTGCCCCACGAACTCAATGATCGTCAGCGCGAAGTACGCGTCGAGACGTGCCTTGCACTGCTCAACAGACACACAAATGAAGGAATTTTGAACCGCATTGTTACCTGCGATGAAAAATGGATTCTGTTTGATAACCGCAAGCGCTCAGCAAGTTGGTTGGATCCTGGTTCAGCACCTAAACAATGCCCTAAACGAAAACTTACCCCTAGAAAAGTGATGGTCACTGTTTGGTGGTCTAGCGCCGGTGTGATTCATCACAGCTTCTTACCAAACGGGGTGAGCATTACTGCAGATGTGTACTGTGAAGAACTGAACACAATGATGGAGAAGCTGGCACATCTCCAACCAGCATTGGTCAATCGCTCGTCTCCGCTGCTCCTGCACGACAACGCGCGACCTCATACTGCACAGCAGACGGTCTCCAAGTTGCAAGAACTGGGGTTGGAAGCTCTCCGTCATCCGCCCTACTCACCAGACCTTGCGCCTACAGACTACTACTTTTTCCAGAATTTGGATAACTTCTTGGCGGGAAAAAAATTCAATACCCGAGAGGCAGTACAAAATGCCTTTGAAGAATTTGTTGCCTCCCGTCCAGCTGATTTCTTTAAGAAGGGCATCAATAAACTGCCACTGCGATGGCAAAGATGCATTGATTGCATGGGTGATTACTTCGATTAATACAAATAAAAAATACATGAAAAAAATTCGTTTAAATTTTTTCATACAAAACGGCAATTTCATAGGTAAAGACCTATTAATAGGTAAATTTTTAAACAGGAAAGGAATTTTGTCTGTATAATATCTATTACCCTTTCACGCCACTGAACCAATCGCGGTCTTTGACAGCCAGGTAACCGAAGACCTGGAGAAGGTCTCAACATGTTGGATATGTCTATTAAAAAAGACGAAGTCGGAGACAACAGCTACTCTTAAATAAATAGGTATAATAAATAAATCCAGATTGCCAGCAACTTGCTTGACATTTCTCCCGCACGTTGCGTCGATAAATATCGCACGATTAAAATGCGTTACACTGGTTATATATTATAGCAATAAGCATATGTTTAACATAATAATTGCCACGTTTTACACTGTTGCTATAATAATTTTCAGTAATTAAGTGAAACTGCTGGAAAATAATATCATTATTAAACATGAGACGTATTTATAGCCCAAGAGGTGAGCGATATTACCCGATCAAAGTTTCACGACGACACTCCCTCTTTTTCATAAACGTTGCTTAAAGTTAAGAGACGTTTAAACATCAAAAATGTATGGTTAAAGAGACGCTAATCATTGCTTAACTTTAAGCAACGTTTATAAATATGGGGGTTTATGTTTAAACTTCTTCCTGCTTATACTGAGGTGGTATTTCTTTACTTTCCTGCACTATAAAAAAAATCTAGTGTATAAGGCACATGTATGGACAATGCAGTCATTAATAAAACATTTTTCTTTTCCCTGTTATCTCGACCCATAAATAGAGTGTCCATGGCAGCAACTCTTGCAAGTAGTAGTCTAGTTTATTCATATCGTATATTATCAACAGATTCATTTACCTTGATGCGAACAACATTTTTCCAGCCCACATTCCTCGGTATAGTTTGTAGAGCGGAATGTGTTAGATGTGTTACGGTTAGTGCTTTCATAGCACCTTCAATTAAATAATTACTTCATAATTAATTACTTGTAGCACTTTTATCGTAAAACAGTTTCTTTTGAACTATTTGGGTAGATACACTACCTAACTACACTACACACACACACACACACACACACTAACCTACCTACGCTACTACTACTACTTAAAGTTCAACCTGTCTATACGTATTTTAGGGTCGGCTTCCAGTCTAACCGGATACCGACATCTGACCTCTACGCCCTAGTTGTAAGAGTAACACGATAATCTCCGGGAAGCTGGTTGTCAGACTTTTGGGCTTTGACTACCCGTAACGACTGTCAAAGATCTAAGAATGACAGCCGGCACCAACCGTGCTTTCTGTCTCGAAATTGTAATGCATAGTCATCCATTTACGAACCGACCGCGTAATACCGACCTAATCATCAATGTTACACGCTGAGTTTTCAAAATTAGTAGGATAATATTATTTTACAAGTCCTCGAAGTATTACATACATATACCTATTATAGACACAAGAACCTTCCGATATCGAGCTATTAACTATTGTTAATCATATCTTGTTCTAACCTCTCTCCTTAAATAGCTAATAAATCTTGTTTCAAAGGAAAATAAGCTACTTAAATTATTACGTTAAATAAAATGTTGCAGTTTATTTTATGTTCTTTTTCAAAACATTTAAGTAATAGGTCCTTAATTTGCTTTATTTCCAGATCCTACAAAATTTCACGGCGTCGTTTCCAGTACCAAGTCAGTACGGTTTGGGCGTCATCGGCATGGATCAGGAACCTATGAACAATTCTCCAACATTATCAAGGTATGCAGATTCACCCGATTCCTCAGACGAAAAAGTTATATCAGTGAGAATAACGTCATCAGTAGCTGTCGGACGCGGGAGAGGAAAACCTACCTATAGATATACTGGTGACATGTTAGATCATGATCATAAACATGCTCCATCTAAAGCATCTCACCCAGGTGCACAATCACCAACCATATCGTCTAAAGTTGAAGAAATTACGGTAACCGGAGCAACAGATTTACCGCCAAATCTCGTTGGTGCAAATATAGAATATATAAAACAATTGAATGCGAAAAAGGAATCAAGAGAACACGGTCCAGACCCAGTTCACCCATTCGAGTTAATGGTTAAAGATCAAAACGATGATGGTGCCGAACCCTCGACCAAAAAAGACGAATATGAAGAGGATATCCATGATATACCACTGGCCAGAAAATTCCCATCAACAGCTGATGCTAACAGATTTCAAGATCAGAAAACAATACATAGATTTCAGAATCAAGAAATCAATCCACAAGCTGAAGCTCACGTTCAAAACCAACCCACAAGTGATTCGTTATTTGTGCCTCATATGCAACTCGGATTAGAAACGAATAGTGATAATGATAATAAAAGTAAAGAGGGTGTTAAAATTGCTCCAATTGTTGACCAACAAACGGATAAAAACGAAACTAGAAATATAGATCGGTTGACGCGTATTGACGGATTTGCTTCCAATAGTAAGAATTACCAAACAGACGACTCTGTAGCCGAACCTTCTATAAAGTCAGTTGAATTTACAAAATATAACGAAAGAATCGAAAACATTCCACCGACAGCAACAATGCCACCAGTGCATTCTCCGAATAACGTTCAAAGTTTGACAAATAGACCACACAACGATGGACGAAATAATCCTAGATTGACCACTGTAAGTTTTAATATCGTACACGATACTCCCAAAATAACCAATGACAATGAACCTAGTACCTCGTACATATCAACAAGTCAAATAATTACTAACCAAAAACAGTTCTACGATCCTCCAAAAATTTACAGTGAACCAGCAAAAATATATAGTGAACCAGCTAAGTTCTACAGTGAACCGGCCAAGATATACAGTGAGCCGGCTAAGATATACAGCGAGCCGGCTAAAGTGTACAGTGAACCTGCTAAAGTGTATAGTGAACCGTCCAAGTTTTACAGTGAACCTGCTTCGTTGCATCTTGAGCAAAACGTACAATCAAGCGTCCCTCCCAATTACTCGCCATGGAGAAGACCTCAACGTCCGTTCGGAAGCACTACTGTCAACACAACCCCCATAAGCACTGTGACTAACGTGTTCCAACAAGACACCACAGTTGAGTACCAGCCGGAGAAAAATTACGAAGTAGATGAAAAGATCAGCGTGCTCACCGACGGCCGGAGCCATGGCGTACAGCAAGACTCGACCACCGAGAAGTGCAAACAAGACAACTGTAAAGTGGGATATGTGTTGGAGGGTCGCCAGTTTAAGAAGTATAGAGTGGAAGAAAGGACTCCGGATGGTTTCATCGTTGGAGAATACGGAGTGGTGAGGAACGAGGATGGCGCGCTGCGGGGAGTACGCTACACGGCAGACAGCGACGCCAGTCCACGCCTCATCCACGACGCGCTCATGAAGTTCCTACAGCTCACTTAGTTAGGTATATTCACTCGTCTGGTCTGAACCCAAAATAAATGCACACATAACTTACTTGCTCATTTAATTAAGTACTTACATCAAATATCATAACTATATGAATAACCAACAATAAAAGTAGGTACATTTTAACAGTTTACTATGAATTATAAAGACTGAATGATTAAATGTAATGCAAATCCATATATTCCAGTTTAGTACCTTCAACTTGTGTACCTAAAAGTGACTGCAGATCGTATATCATGAGTCGGTAGTCACACTCTCACACCACGTAATTAAATTAAAAATAATAAACAATCTTTACACTGACACTCACAATCGATTTAGTAATTATGTTCTTCTTTATTTCGAATTACTGAATAAAAATAAAATATTCCGACAAGTGATGTACTGACGCCAGCACATCAAGCTACCCCATTCTGTCTAATTTCTTTGATAGATTTTCAACTTTATACCATAAGCTTATGGTTAATGTTCAATTGGGAAAATTTGACAGTTTGGGGTAGCTTGATGTGATGGCGTCTGTACCATCCCTAAATGTACAAATATCTATGCTTCGACTTTTAATCCTTATAAGTAACTGATGGGGCTTATCGAAATTAAGTATGTGTTATTTATTATGGTGCATTTTTAGATGACCACATTCTCGTTAGTTGTAATTAAAACAATTTCAAAATAATGGTAAAGGAAAATCTCGATGTTATCTTATCTCTATAATTACTTATCTAATAATAACTCTGGTGCCATGTATCACTGTACACGAAATTTTATTAATATTTTCACTGCCACTTCTACGTTAACTTTATTGATATTGTATTGTAAATAAATAGGTAAGAATACACAATTATGAGATAAATAATGATGAATATGCAGGAGTGTTTATTTTGTCATTACCCAGGCAAACTCATTCACTATAAGTATACACTCTACATGGAAACCATTTTTAGTTTACAAAAAAAATCAAACAGACCTCATTTTAATATTTCCAGGAGGAAAACTAACCAATATATATACTACGGCTGGCAAGCATTTCATAGCAATGCTTCAGGCAGCGCTTATGTAGAGCTTTCCATAGATTATGGAGAAAATAAGTCGACAGTAGAAGTTAGTAAACTACAAATAAGGAAAATTATTGAACAACTAGGTACTGTAAATAACTACGTGGAATGTAATTTGAACAAAATACGAAATATTCTAGTATAAATAATTTGTATACTCAATGTAAGTGGTTATTCAGATATAGTTTTATAAAAATATATACGTACTAATTCGTTACGATCAGTTTCGATAGTGATCAGATAGATCACCAGACATAACTTAAAGGATATGCAACAAACAACACTTGATATTGTGGCCGATAATATTCATTAACATCTAACAACAGTGCTCTATATTCATAAGTTATGTAATAAACAACAAAGCCAAACGCCTATGTGTACACGTTTAAAAAGGTTTTATTCTAACTTTCAATAGTTAATTATAGGTATACCTACAGAGTATAGAATAAATAGTAAAGAATCTCAATTACACATTCATGTAAGAGGGTAAATATTTAGATATTGTTTGAAAGGTTACAAATTGTAAAAATTACATACAGTATAATATATAAATAGATACTTAAGCATATTTCGATGATAAGAAGTTTTGAGAGCAGCGGTTCAAAATTATGATAAAAGAATTCACAATAGATAGATAGTAAGATATGTTTTAAATTGGAACAGTTATCAACAAAACAGCTCTATAAATTGAACTACAGTTGTATATATTAATAAATATTAAATATAACATTACCTATAATTAGAACTATCATGCTTAAACACTATATATGTCGTAGCGTTGGCCTTATCACTAGTATGATTACTTGATTAGGTACCTAACAATAAACTTGCTTACCTTTGATGAACTTTAGCCTAGCGCACAAGTTATATATTGAGAGACAATTTTCCAATGTAAGTAGATAATCTATCGGGCTGAGATAAGATTTGGTCATTTTTCATAATAAATTAGTTTAAGTAATAGTAGGTACTCTCAAATCCATTAGATATTTAAAGATTAGCTATTCAATTTCAAGGATTAACATTCTTATTATCAGATATCTTATAATATGAAACTACATCAACGTAGATAACTGGAATATCTTACTCTATTCTTATATTTCGTAACATATAAAGCAATATGTTGACAACGCTTCG
Source organism: Antitype chi (assembly GCA_947359405.1). Taxonomy (NCBI): domain Eukaryota; kingdom Metazoa; phylum Arthropoda; class Insecta; order Lepidoptera; family Noctuidae; genus Antitype; species Antitype chi. The sequence continues at coordinate 12,869,034 of OX375816.1, forward strand.
TGCATAAATTATCAACAATAACCATTCGTGGAAGCACATTAAATCAATGGAACAAACATACGATTGTCTGATGGCGATGAACGACGAACATTACAAGTGTACAACAAGTAAAACCAAAGCTTACAGACTGTTTTATACATGTTCAATTTAAGCTTATGGGCCTCTGGAAGATTCAGGTGTATTCTGTTTTGATGTACTTATTTATTTGTGAGTTGGAAACTCTGTAAAGTTTAGTGGCACATACGTGGATGAACCTTTGCGAGCAGCGTGCAGTTCACTTGAATGAAACAAGCGGGTTCGGGCAACGCTACTTGATTTGTATAATTCTATACCCAAGCATTCTTACAGATAGGTTCACCTTCACTTCCGTCACAAGTTAGTTCGCTTTTCCATTGTATTATTAGTGAGATTTTGAACCTAAATACAAGTAAACCAGAGAAGTTATGCGGTTCGATAATCTTCGGTTCCGAATTAGTAACAACGCAAACAGAGGCAAAGCTTCTAAGTTTTGTATTGCCGTGCTTTGTCGTGGTGCACCAATTGTTAGGCGTTTGCATGAAGATTTCTCTGTCGGGTTACCTAAGTACTTTGGTCTCACCTTGCCATTACGGCACTCAAAACTTTAGAAAAGCTTTTTAGGAGTGCACAGTGAGCTTAATATCAAACTTTACAACAATGGTAACACAAATTGGGTAAGTTAATACTTCTATGGTTGTAAAAGCTTTACCTATATAGATTTCAGAATCACATACTTATCCATATTTCCGAAGATTGACGATGATTGTCGAAGCGAATACCTGTCACAGTGAGAGTAATGTGCAGATTTAGGTGGTGCAAGATTCAAACATCGCCAACAGAGAATCAGAAGGTTTGCCGCGTGGTCCTTACATTTAACACTACTGCCAAATATTATCACAATTGTCGCTAATACAGTTTGTGCAACAACATAACCAAAGAAACACCTAATTGTACAATTGTACCTAGCTTTAAAATATTATAATAACGCGATCAGCCACACACTTAGTTTCATTTACTTAAGCCGTGCCTAGGCTTGAACACTCATGAAAACCATTAAGTATTTCTAAAATATTTATACTTCTTTAGAACGATAAGAAAATAGCTCCTTGCTAGAAAAATATCATAACAAAATACAAAACAGTAATATAAAAGTTCACAAGTGCCAGGATTGACAATTTGTTTAGAACACCATCAACTTTTGGCTACCTTATTGTTTTCCGTTTGTTTTAATTATTTTTATCTTTCACTAATCGACCTTTTATATTTGCATCAAAGTTACATAACCATCATAAATCTGGCAATCACTTTCCTGCTTAATAAGAACGTCTTTAACATAGCAAGCAAAATAGTATCTCGTAATAATAGGTATAGAACACAGAAAATAACAAATTAACAGTTGTAGTAGGTACCTACTTATCACAAAAGGCAATATAAAGAGTAGGTATTAATTAAATTTAATCATAAATTATAATCATAATAGTTAGGTAACTAAAGTTCGACAATGCGGCAGAAACAAATTCATAATGTAGTATTTAAGATTTGCCACAAATTAACGCTAAGTATATTATTTATTTAGTACTAAATTTCGTGTATCTTTTTTGGAACTTTTTTGGTATTTAATACTAGTAATTGTACTAATATTTCACATTTTAGCTAAGTAGGTACTCGTAAATAGGAACATCTAAATAATAATTTGGTGCACGGTGTAGAAAAATTGCCTAACAATAGCGAAGAGTAAAATATTTCATTTTCCTTCTTTTTCCAGCTCTAAAACCACTTTTCCCTAAATTTTGGCAGTGTGACGCATATTATGTTTTGTTTAAATACCTATTCTGTCATTTACAATCAATTGTTTGAAGCACAGCTTTATAATTATTAGATCAAACGTACAACATTTATTTTGAACATAGACGTTTAGGCAAAAGCGTCGATCCTTCATGAAATATCCAGATGTTTTCGTTATCTTTCAAAAGTAGTAAAAAAAAAGTAGTAGTAAATAACTAAGTAGCTAGATAAACTCCTAGCATAATAAATATTTGAGCGATCAGCAGAGATGGCTCCAAACTAGTTCAAGCCCGATTCCGTCGCTTTGAGAAGATTCCATGGTGGGCGCGTTGCTGCGGACACGCTTAGTCGTAGGTCTCAGACTCCTGCTGCACCAGCTTGAACCGGCGAGGGCTCTTCACTGCGATCGATCCGTGCCCGTCGAGCGACAGACGGCCCTTCATCTGAAGGTATCTGCAAATTATGTCGTCACACATTTAAAGGCAGCTCTAGAACGGTGCAGTCCACAAAAAGAATTCGTGCATCGAAGGTATTTCCAGAGCTTAAGCAAAAACATACTAATTGGTTGATTTCCATCGAGTAACATGGTTAAATGGCCCAAGAAAGATGTAATTATGTACCTTTTAATATAGCGACACACGAGCTTCGTTGGCCGCTGCTGCCACTCATCCAGCACTTCCTTCGGAGCTAACACCTGGAATCACATTTAATAAACTGTAGGAGTAACGTAGTTTTCCTAACCTGTCAATTTTCTCAGTTATTTAAGTAACGAATATTCTAGTACTTATTTGCTACTGTTAAACCGAATCTTATTATTGGCCAACGAGTTTACCTGGTCTCCCTTCAGCCTATCGAGCAGAGTGACACAGATGACCGCCGCCTTGATGCCCGCGTGGTGCGTCAGGGCAGCGAACGCGAGCGACTCCATCTCAATGTTGACAACGCCTGACTTGTGAATGGTCTCCAAGTATTCCATCTTGTCGGCTTCCGTGAAGTCGCAGAACGCTCCGTCCAGACGACCCTGACCTGGTGTGACGACAACGTACAAGTATTTGTTAGTGACCTCAATACAGCACTGCGAAATAATTATACTCTATATCCGCTATTTATGATATCCGCCGATTTTATCTCGCAACCTTTCTATCTATTACTCAAATTCCAAACTGTTTCCTTTTTTCTGACTGAGACAAGCTTAGAACAAAGAATGTGTCCTTTGCGTCACCTTGTCCTTTACCAGTTTGGTAAACAGTACATAAAATTGTCATTAGGTAGAAATACCTTCTTATATACGTCAAGCCAGAATGACCCAGCGATTATCAGTTTTATTTTCTTGGTTATCTTATTTAAAATGTTTATTTCCGTGTAGGAAACAGTAGTTCTTCACGTCTTTTAGAAATAGCTAAGCTTGATCTAAATTACTCAAAATCATTGAGAGAGATTGGTATAGACAAGAATGGCTGTTCCAAAGAATCCATGCATGACAGTCCTTCCATTTGAACTGCTGTCTATACTTGATTATTCTAAGTTCTGAGAAGTGATAGAAAAGGTTACCTTCGTAAAAGTCGTATGTGCACATGGTCCTGCCATTGACGGTGTCATAGGGGTCCTCGACGTCGGCCAGGCCCTTCAGCTCGCGAGCCAGCCGCTTGTCCAGTTTTGCGGGCCTTTGTATATTCTTGCCTAGTACCGTCTGAAATGGATATAAGAATAAATTATTTAGGTACTTGTCATTTTCAAGTAGCTCCAACAGACAATCCAGCTGGTTCATAAGGTCATTGGATTTTTGTTTTCCGATCATCAAACTATTCACAACCATGTCATACTCTTCCGTGCTTAATCAAACATTCTTCCGACAGCTGTTTACTGTCAAGGCAAATCAGGTTATTGATATTTGACGTTTTAGACACGATTGCCTATCGAATGGTAGTAATGCAGATGCTATGCAGATCTAATCTCAGCTGCTTTGTAGGAAAGTCATCTTTTTAACTTTGGTATTATAAGTGTTTCGTCTGCTAGACTTAGGTCTGCAGTTGAATTCATCACAGCCTCACTAAAACTTACCAATTCGAGCACATTTCTCAGAGCTCCGTCGACGGCCTCTTCAGAGATGACGACAGTGCCTCCCTCGTAGCCGATGCCGCCGCACGTGCCGATTCTGAAGAACACGGGGTCGCGCACCTTCGCGTGGTACATGAGCTTGATCACCTCATGGAGCAGGATGCCCACCGACGGTATACCCATGCCGTGCTGTATACCAAAATAAAGTATGATGTAGAGGCAATTTATTTTATTTTATTTGCCTGTATCAGAGTGTCACTGCTGGGCAAAAGCTTCCCCTTTTCCTTTTCCTTCCAAACCTCTTATTGTCACGTGCTAGTCTAGCCATGTTGACCCCGCAAACATGATCACATCGTCATACCGACTTCGTTGCGGTCAAATAGAAGCAAATAAAAGGTCACAAATACGGACGAGAGATTTCTGGTAACGACAACCATAATCGTCGACACAGTGATTATAGTTACTGAAAGCCGTTCCATAAGGAGACTATTATGTTATTCCGTAGGGATCCTCAGGCTAGATCCTACACTCTCTGTAGATACTTACACATGTATGGCATTATACCTGAAACCTATGTTAGGTATACTGAACGATAGCTAAACTGTGTCGTAGAATATCCTTGACTAGGTATCGGGTAGGAATTAAATTTATCGTCAATATACTATCCATACTTATGTAATATCATAAATGTCAAAGTTAAGGGGGGGGGGGAGGGAACCTTTACTTCACAGAGACTCTACAGGAAAAGTTTTTATCCAGTGCGCAAACTGTAACCATGAATTTAGCATATCATTCTAGACCTACAGAAACTATAGGTAATACACGTTACTTAATTCTAAACTCGCCAAACTTTTACGTTTGATGGCGAGAGGCCGAGCCGGGGATATGGAGAATGACATTATGATAGGTTACTTTTTGCAAAGTAAGACGCAGAAAAAACGGTCGAACGAAAACGTTTCTTACGAACGCTGCCTTAACGATGAGAGATATTATATGATTGAGTTCTAGAGAAAAGTTGTAGTAAAGTAGTATAATGCCTACAAAAAAGTCAGCGACAGCATATGTCTAACTTTTATATAAATTTAAGTCACAAAAAGTAGTTTATATATAAAAAAAAAAAAATTGAAATCGTTAGGTCATTTATAGTGGTCATATTATGCACAATAATAATTATGAATTCTTCCCTGTGGCGTGTGGCTGTGTGGTGCCGGATGTACAGAATAGCACCATCCCATCTCTTCCCGTGGGTGTCGTAGGAGGCGACCAAGGGACTTACTAGAGAATGGGCAGTAGCGTCCTCTATGCATTTTATCACCAATCCGCCTGCCAAGCGTGGCGATTATGGCAACCCCCCAATTGGGAGAGGCCTATGTCTAGCAGTGGACGTCTTTCGGCTGAAATGATGATGAATTCTTATCAAAATAAGTAAATTTATCGTCTCAAGTGTTTAAAACAAGGCTTTTCCCTTTTACTGCATCTAATTTGGCCGAATGGTTATAGAGATAACATAGGTATGGAACCGCGACCGTGTCGTAATCTATTGAGTGATTTATAAATGTTTACCGCCCAACGTAGTGGGCACGGGTCAGCTAGTATAATATAAAGTAGGGATATAGTAGGGATGAAGACTTGACACGATTTTGGAAACTTCACCGTCTATAGTTTAGACACAAATACAAAATGCAATAACATTTTGAATTAGGTGCATAAGTACTTTGAAAAGAGTATTTAGGTACTATATAATACCCACTTTCATGGAGGCACCCTTACATGTTCGAGCTACATAAGATAAGGTGGTATACCTCCCTATGAATTTAGGTAGAGTAAACTTTTCAACGTAAATGAAACTAGCGGTTTTGTATCGCCCGCAGTTTTACATAGTTGACAAATATGGGCGCATCCCGGTATTGATTGTTTTAGTTTTGTATCACAACGCAATATGGAACACAGTATCATTATTTACAGGACACACATGTATTAAAGATAGAACAGTTAGGCAGACCACATAATTTCGTTTAAAAATATGCCTAGGTAGATCTAAGCATAGAAATGGAACTCTTGCTCACGTGCTATCCTTGGTTGGTAGTCCCATAAAAACCCTTTTTGCTCGCAGCTTTTTATCTAAGTAAGTAAAAAGTTCCGCAGTACAAAACCACATGCGGGACACGGGACACCCTTAGTTGTAGTGTAGTGATTTTATTTACAAATTCGCTGACATTCCACTCAAGTTTATTGCTACCACAATAAAATGTCCAGACAGCCCTTCTTCCTGAAACATGTACAATGAAACAATGTTTTAAATCGTACATCGCACAAAGTTGTAAAGAAAAAGGTCACCGTCAAACAATGGAGGGTTTCAAAGCGTTTCCGAAAGGTCGTTAACAATTATCGCAATGTACAATAGACCCTCACACACATACGTACAACTACATCCCCGTCCGGAAATTGCATGAGTTTTTATACGTAGGTATGCAGTCCCGCACAGTTCACTAACAACCAGCTAGTCATGGGGCCAGGCTAGTTTAAATGGCTAGCTACTGCGCAGACTAATCGATCCATTTACGAGGCAAGTCAACATTTCCGCGCTGACGTCCTTGCCTACAGCACGTTATGAAATTAGTCTGTCTGCAAAATGCACCGACGTCATTCAGAACAGATTACTTCTCATCCTGTCGTATTATTTCACATACAGTCATATGGGAATTTTAAGATTTGCCCAGGGAATTCCTATATTTTTTTGGGAATGACTTCTAGCGCATCAGCTTATGAGGTCGTCGGCTGATGCTTAACCGGACTTGCCTGTGGAAATCTTAATAAATGAAGGGTTTAAAAACTTAAAACTATAGCGACTGCTCGCTAAGGGCACCCCCTGTGGGGTACGGACCTCGGCTTAGGGCATCGCTGGTAGAGGGCAGCAAGTGACAGGCACAAAACAGTTTAAGTATAATGTATTTAGCAGGTAGTTGAGTCTGTTAAATAAATATTTAACAGACTCAACTCAGAGTCAGTATGAGTGGGAGAAGTCCCTACCTAAATAGGTAGGGACTTCTCCCACTCATACTGACTTCAAATAACTACTACTTACTAGCAAAAAGATAATGCATGAATAATGAGAATAGGGAGGCGAAGCCAGTTCCAGTTAAAAATACATTACCATGTCTGGCCATGTCAGTGATGTGTGAATTAATGATGATGGGATCTCATTGTAGGCCGCCAGCCTGTATTTTAGGACGTTCAGTCATACAAGGAACGACAAAAAAGTGCGTGGAGTCCCTCCGCGCGGGAGAAGTGAAACCGACTCACTCTGTTGCGTCGGTTGCGTTAAACGTTTAACGCAACCTTGTTGGAAGTCGCATAAGAAGTTTCACTTGAAAAGAAAAATACTATGGTTTTCTATGACTAAAGGCAAGAACAACTATTCAAACAAATTGTGCCAAGGGGGCAAGCAAATAATTGAATTTGATCTTCAACAAGTAGTTAGAGCAGTGGTGGCTCAGTGGCGGCCGCGACTTATGTCGATAGGTTCGAACCCAGACAGGCGCTTTACTCTGTGTAAATTATTTCATCACCACTGCTCTCAAAACGGTGAAGGAAAACATCGTAAGGAAACCGGCATGTCCTAGAACCGAAAATTCGAAGGCACGTGACTTTTGGCCCCGCTTGGTGGACTACGGCCCAGTCCCTCTCAAGGCCGAGAGGAGGCCTGTGTGCCACTAGAGGGTACGTTATAGACGGGCTTGCGGACGGTGAGTAATGGGTAGCTCGCTGTCCGGTAAGGACCAAGCCCGGGTCGACGGCGCGTTGAGTTCCACGCGCGCCTCAAAGAGATATCAGCACCAAATGGGGGGGTACGCAAGGGCCGATGCCTGCCAGGGGTGCGGGTTGTTCGAAAGAGATACCGCGGCCCCTGGCACACAGGCAACTGAGGGAACACGGGTGGGTTTTAGTCAGTAAAAGTCTGTCACGCCCTCCCGCTCCACCCAGAGCGGGAGAAGTTATTTGATGATTTCGCACCCAAAAAAAAAAAAAAAAGGGTACGTTATACACTGATTATGAGAGTGTGTGTGTGAGATAGACTAACACCTAAATGAAATAATGAAGTTTACACTTGTGCAGCGGACAAAATTATGGTAAGATCGAGATATGTAAAAATAATAAATTGTCTCCATTGAAACGGTCGCACTTGATACAAGTTTTAATTCAAGGTTGTCAAAGTAAGAAATGCCCGAATGTCTCTAAATTTTTATTGCATAAGGCGAGTGATTAACATTTTTCGACACTATTATTTGTTCGCAGATTAGCAACAGCCAGTTGGCAAATAGGTGGACATCTGGCGTCTATACGTTGTTGAGCAGACAAACTGTTCGAAAATATGAAGCAATAAATTAGCAATATCCTTCAAAATTATTCAGATTGTGATTGACAGTGTGTACCCCATAAACGAAAACATCGTGAGGAAACCGAAAAATTCGAAGACATGTGACATCTAATAACCCGCACTGGGCCCGCGTGTTGGATTACGGCTCATTCCCTCTCACAGAGAGGAGGCCTGTGTCCCAGCAGTGGGAACATTATATGTCGGCTGATGATGATGATGAGCCCATAAACATAATATTGCTGATTATGCACCATGCTGAACATACCCAAAGATAGCTTTGAAACGCAAGAGAGTTCGGAGTTCATTTATTATTTCAGGCTCCTGACATTAAACCTGCAGACTTAGTACGAGAACCGTAGAGAAGCGTTTTGTCGACGGAAGAGTAGACAAAAATGACGTTTCTGTTTAGACAATTGATAGTTTTGTACCGAGAAATGTAGACAAGCGATTTCTGTTCGACGGTAGAGTAGAAATAGAAAGCGTCATGCTAAGCCTGCTGCAGGCTTAGCACGAGCACCGAATTGTCGACAAAAGAATAGACATGACTATTAACTAAATGACGTACAATAGGAATTAATTATCACAGTTATGCGTTCTAAACGGATCATGTTTTTTTATTGTGTATTGTATTGTGGCCCTCGAGTAGAAAGTTTGTTGTCAGTGTGATTTTGACAGTTTGGGAAGAAATATTATTCTGAAATAGCCTACATTTATAAGGACCTAGACAAAGATTGTTAGAAACGAAAGACTAAATGGCAGATTGTAGAAGGATAACTACGGTGCGATGTCAAAAATGGAGAAACGAAATGTCACTTTGTATTGAAAAAGCACTGTCTATTCTTCGTAGAAATAGAAAACGTCATGCTAAGCGTGCTGTACTCTGTAAGTCCGTCAACGAAGATACGGGTCTGTCTGAAAGACCTTCGATACTTCGGGATGATACCTACTCCCGATTTATTAACATTTTTGGACGGGCAAAAACATAGCGGGAGTAAGCACAGCTGTCAAACGGTGTTGTAATTGATTCTTAGTTCGGGGCCTGGAAGTAATATAATGTCTGTAGGTGTTACGGAGTAACAAACGCCAGTAACTTCGGCCGAAATTACGGATTTCGTGCTTAGACTCTAGATCCCTAAACCTACATACCGCACTAACAGATTAGAGATTCTAAGAATGAACAGTGCGATGGTAACAGTCCTACTCTTGTTTATCAGTTAGATCCCATCCCATGTCACGAGACAGTCACGAGGCGTTATACACGTTAATCACAATATGGTAAGTACCCACGCGGCTACACCAACACAATGTCGCAGTCAGTTAGCTAGAGTCAGTAATAAATAATAATAATTAATGTTTATTAATCCAGAGGTAAAAGATAGATATGTACCTACAGGTTGAGCACAGTGGCAGTGGTAGATACATAAGTATAGGTACTTACTAAAAATAAACATTGTAATTCGCGCAACCTGCTAAGTACCATGGACTCAGCATATTCAATATTGCAGTTTCATACAGTTTGACCGCGTAGGTTTAGCAGTTTTTTATGAAACAGCAATATTTTTCATAACCCACAAAAAAATCTTCACTATCGGGGTCTACAGAATCATGTGAAATTCGAATGGGCTGCATCTCCACTAGAATTGTAAACAAAACCAAACACAATACCCAAAAGTAACGGCAAGGTACGAATGAAACAACAATTGAGGCCAAGCAATTCAACCATAAACAATGCAACTATGCCGAGCTCAATAGAAATTCTACCAAAACAAAATACCAAGAATGCATAACAAAAAAATTTGCAAATATAGGAATCAGCCCAACAGATGAAAACATCGAAATACCCTGGAACACCATTACGGAGGTACTAAAAGCCGCTGCCCAGGAAACTCTGACTCTTCAGCCAATGTACTCAAGGGATCATCGATTAGCCCTTGCTAACCCACAAAAAGCCAAATTCCTACATAGCAGACAACCGGATAACCCCAATAGGCATAACCGAGTAAAAGAATGCCAAACGAGACTCCAAAGGGTTAAACATCTAAAATAACAAGAAACCATGCAGAACTTGCTTCACCAGACTAGGGAAAGTTCACCCTGCAAAATGCATGCAAATGCTCAACTCATTCTACAGGAAAAGCAAACGGCAAACAAAACTCCGAACAAGAACCACGTACATACCGATGTCCAAATGAGAAGAAATACTAAAAAACTGCGAAGGCTTTCTTATATCAACGGTTAAAATAAGAAAACCGATAATCAAAGCACACTACGAAGGACCGAAAGGACGAAATAACGAGAATCATCAATACAATGCGAAACGGGACAGCCCCCGGAACTGACTAAGTGGTAATCGAGCTGTACAAAGCGATTCCCCAAATACTTCAGGAAGCCGTAACTAAACACATGAATAAATAAAACCTGAACACAGAACACTGTACCCGACACGTGGCTTGAAACCGTACAGCAACCCAAAAAAAAAATTCTAAGGAAGGAAACGATTATCGCCGCATAACGATTTGTAACACGGGCTACAGAATTTACGCCTCATACTTACTAAAAAAACTAGACGGTACAATAACGGAGCTGGGAAACCAAGCAGCATTCTTAAACAATAGATCAACAGGTGACCACATTTTTACGCTTAAAAGGGTTCTAGTCGAGGAATAGCGCGCCGGTAAACGAATTTACGTACTCGCCCTTAGAACTCTTGAAGACAAAACCCATTTAATCAAACTAGATCAGGACCGCGAAATTTCACTCCCCTTGGTATTATCATTGGCGGACGATCTTATCCTCATTACAGATGATCTAGAAGGACTAGAGCGCATTATTTATTTATTAACTAAGGATGGGCTTACAACTAAAACAAACCGATAAAAAAATAGTATGTGAGACTGACAGCCAATTAAAAGTCTTCACTTCTAAAAACTGATGGGGAAAAAGAGTGAACAGAACAACACAGCTACTGAAAAGGAATAGAAAAAAAAACAGTTTAACAATTAAGCTTAAACTAAATTCACATTTCTTATCGAATACAAGAATAAAAACCTGAACATACAGAATCTTAATTAAAAAACCAAGACTCGGGCACTTTCTGGCCGAGGACACACCTGTTGTGAAAGTATCAAAATCATGTTGTTTACACATGCTGTTAAAGTTGCTACTTTCACGCACTATAAATGAATTCTGCCTGAAATTAGTAGACGTAGACGTAAGTAGACGTAGACGTAGACGTAAATGGAACACGCAACGGTGCGTTCCATCGCTTCGACCTTCTGGGAACGTTAAAATAAAATTTGGATAGAATATCGGAGTTATTAATAGAATCATTGAAAATTTTAAATAATGTAATACAGTCAGAGATTGCTCGTCCATTAATTAGGGGTAATATATGATACTTCTTACAGAGGTTGAGGTAATCTTCAGACCGGTAGGGCACTTTCTGATGATAATACAAATACTTGATGAACCTTTTCTGGATGCTCTCTATACGATCAATGTACTTGTGATAACATGGATTCCATACGCGATTTCAGACGCGTATTCCAGGTGGGTTCTAACAAAGGTACAGTTTAGATTTTTTTAAAGTTTTGGCTTGAGTGAAGCACCTAGACAGCCCTATTATGAAACCTAGTGCTTTAGATGCTTTAGCAACTATGGCATCAACACGAAATTCAAACGTTATCTTGGAATCGTGATATACCCCCAGATCACGGATGCAATTCGTTCTAGGTAGTACTTGATCGCCTAAAATATACGATGAGGGTATAATTGCGCGCTTTCGAGAATATGTTAGAACCGAACATTTAGAAGGGTTAAGATCAAGCTTACTCCCACGACAATAAGCCTCCAGACGACGTAAATCATACTGAAGTGCAATCACGTCCACATGTGATGATATTGGGGCATAGATTATCATATCGTCAGCAAAACACAGCAGTTTGGATAAAATCAATAAAGAGTTGATGTCGTTAATATAGATAATAAAAAGTAATAGGCCAAGCAATGAACCCTGGGGGACTCCATTGGGGACAGGCACCCAACCAGACATATAATTGCTTAATACTACTGCTTGGGACCTGTTCTCCAGATAAGAAGAAAACCATCTGAGTAAATCACCTCGTATTCCCATACCATATAACTTTGGTAATAAGATCTCATGGTCAAACCGATCAAAAGCTTTACTGTAATCATTATAAATGACATCAACCTGCTTACCGTTATCCATAGCGTCAGTAATAAAATCATAGAGCAGAATTAGGTTGGTGACGACTTTCCTTTCAAACAACCATGTTAAAAGGAAACAAACGAATTTTTTAAGAGCACTATACACCTGGTTATAGATGGTCCTTTCGAAGATTTTTGCCACAATACAGAGCTTAGATATCGGCCTGTAGTTTATAATCTCGGTTTTGATTCCTTTTTTACACGCTTTATATTAGCTTCACTTGTATGTTTGTTTGTATGTTTGTAAGTAACCGACTCTTTTGAGCGCGATTTTGACCCACTTTAAACGGTCAGATTTCATTGAAACTTTGTAAACTTGTCGAGGACCAATGACAATTCAATAATTTAAAAAAAATAATTGAGAAAAAAAAAACACGTTTTTGTAGTTAGCAGAACTAAAAAATAGAAAATAAATAATAGTTTAAAAAACTAAAAAACACGCTTTAAAAACCAAACTAAAAAAGGAGAAAATAATTTAATTCAATTAAAAAGCGTGGGGTGCTTTTTGAGGTATTTTTATAATCAATTAATGTCAAGCACCCCACGCTTTTAATTATTTTCTCCTTTTTTTGTTTGGTTTTTAAAGCGTGTTTTTTAGTTTTTAAAACTTATTTTTCTGAATAGGCGTTATGAAAGCCGATTTCCAAATTTCAGGTACAACTCAAGTATCCAAGGATTTCCTGAAACGAATCGAGACAGGTTGGGCAATCGAAGTTTCTGTCTCGATTCGTTTCGATGCGATGTTCGCATCGCACGAGAAATTTGGATGAAATATTATCTGGGCCAGCCGCTTTAGAAGTATCCAACTTGCGAAGCAAGTTAGAAACTTCTACATCGCATAATCTCGATCACGCACGACGCCACACAATGTACCGTTCATCAAAGAATTCGGAATTTAAAACTCCATCATTACAACATTACAACATTACAACCCATGTCTCTGTAAGAACAATAATATCATATGAGTTTAGCAACAATTGACTAAAAAAAAGTATCACTTTTAGTTCTAAGCTCGCGAACGTTATGATAAAGTATATTTAACTAAGGAGTCTATAAAAGCCAGTACTCAAAATTGTGTATAAATCTTAAAAATAAAGCATTTCATCAATTATCATTGTAGACTCAGGTCTAATTTAATTAAATAATTATAATGAAGGTAAAAGTTAGATTTGCGCGAGCGCATGAATCATACTATGTTAAGTAGTAAACAGCCGTGCAAAAAAGCAAGCAGTAGTGCGTGGTGCGTGCAAGTGCGAGAGAGTAAAACATACTATAGTGCGGTAAAGCTTTTAAGCAAACAGCGCGATAAGGAACACAAAGCACACAAGTAACTAAACAAAAGAGAGGTGTCAGACTCATTAGTGCGGCAGAGGTGTTAAACATTTTGCTAAAAGTTGATGTGACCCAAATGGTATTTTAAGAGGGCTATTACAAATTGATGTACATATTTAGTTTTAGGTAAATTTAACGGCGCATGGTAGCTGATCGTGCGTGCGTGTATAGTAAAGTATGCTACTCAGATATGCTAACAGTTATGATTCGGACGCCCAGGAACAAACCGGCGCGGACTTATAGCTAAAGCCCGCGCGTCCCGAGATATATTACTGATTCATAGCGTTGCATTCAAAAATTGTTTAAAAATATTATTTTACTTTTAAATAGACTGTTTCTTTTTTTCAAGCAAGTTGACTTAGTAACCTTAGTTATTAAATACTTTTTGTTTGAATTTCGAAACTTGAGAGGTGTCAAGGGACACCCGGATGGAACGAAGTTCCAGTAATTGCCGCCAGTACTTGTCGCCAGTACTTGCTGCCAGTACTTGCCGCCAGTAATGGCACTTGCCGCCAGAAATGGCACGTGCCGCCAGCACTCGCCGCCAGTAATGGCACCTGCCGCCAGCACTTGCCGCCAGCAACCGCCGCCAGCACTTGCCGCCAGCACTCGCTGCCAGTAATGTCGCTTGCCGCCAGTAATGGCACTTGCCGTCAGCACTCGCCGCCAGCACTCGCCGCCAGCAAACGCCGCCAGCACTTGCCGCCAGTAATGGCACGTGCCACCAGCACTTGCCGCCAGTAATAGCACTTGCCGCCAGCACTCGCCGCCAGCACTCACCGCCAGCAACCGCCGCCAGCACTTACCGCCAGTAATGGCACTTGCCGCCAGAAATGGCACGTGCCGCCAGCACTCGCCGCCAGCACTCGCCGCCAGCAAACGCCGCCAGCACTTGCCGCCAGTAATGGCACATGCCGCCAGCACTTGCCGCCAGTAATAGCACTTGCCGCCAGCACTCGCCGCCAGCACTCACCGCCAGCAACCGCCGCCAGCACTTACCGCCAGTAGTGGCACCTGCCGCCAGCACTTGCCGCCAGCAACCGCCGCCAGCACTTGCCGCCAGTAATGGCACGTGCCGCCAGTAATGGCACTTGCCGCCAGCACTCGCCGCCAGTAATGGCACGTGCCGCCAGTAATGGCACTTGCCGCCAGCACTCGCCGCCAGTAATGGCACTTGCCGCCAGCACTCGCCGCCAGTACTTGCCATGGCATGGCAAGTGCTGGCGGCACGTGCCATTACTGGCGGCAAGTGCTGGCGGCGTTTGCTGGCGGCAAGTGCTGGCGGCACGTGCCATTACTGGCGGCGAGTGCTGGCAGCAAGTGCCATTACTGGCGGCAAGTGCTATTACTGGCGGCAAGTGCTGGCGGCGGTTGCTGGCGGTGAGTGCTGGCGGCGAGTGCTGGCGGCGTTTGCTGGCGGCGAGTGCCATTACTGGCGGCACGTGCCATTACTGGCGGCAAGTGCTGGCGGCGGTTGCTGGCGGCAAGTGCTGGCGGCAGGTGCCATTACTGGCGGCGAGTGCTGGCGGCACGTGCCATTTCTGGCGGCACGTCCCATTACTGGCGGCAAGTACTGGCGGCGGTTGCTGGCGGCAAGTGCTGGCGGCATTTGCCATTACTGGCGGCAAGTGCTGGCGGCGTTTGCTGGCGGCGAGTGCTGGCGGCGAGTGCTGGCGGCACGTGCCATTTCTGGCGGCAAGTGCCATTACTGGCGGTAAGTGCTGGCGGCGGTTGCTGGCGGTGAGTGCTGGCGGCGAGTGCTGGCGGCAAGTGCTATTACTGGCGGCAAGTGCTGGTGGCACGTGCCATTACTGGCGGCAAGTGCTGGCGGCAAGTGCTGGCGGCGGTTGCTGGCGGCAAGTGCTGGCGGCAGGTGCCATTGCTGGCGGCGGTTGCTGGCGGCGAATGCTGGCGGTAAGTGCCATTACTGGCGGCAAGTGCTGGCGGCACGTGCCATTCCCGGCGGCACGTGCCATTACTGGCGGCAAGTGCGGGCGGAACTTGCCATTACTGGCGGCAAGTGCCATAACTGGCGGCGAGTGCTGGCGGCAAGTGTCTTTACTGGCGGCAAGTGCTGGCGGCACGTGCCATTTCTGGCGGCAAGAACCATTACTGGAGGCAAGTGCTGGCGGCACGTGCCATTCCTGGCGGCAAGTGCTGGCGGAACTTGCCATTACTGGCGGCAAGTGCCATAACTGGCGGCGAGTGCTGGCGGCAAGTGTCTTTACTGGCGGCAAGTGCTGGCGGCACGTGCCATTTCTGGCGGCAAGAACCATTACTGGCGGCAAGTGCTGGCGGCGAGTGCTGGTGGCGAGTGCTGGCGGCGAGTGCTGGCGGCAAGTGCCATTACTGGCGGCAAATGACATTACTGGCGGCGAGTGCTGCCAGCGACTGCTGGCGGCAAGTGCCATTACTGGCGGCAAGTGACATTACTGGCGGCACGTGCCATTTCTGGCGGCGAGTGCTGGCGGCAAGTGCCATTCCTGGCGGCACGTGCCATTACTGGCGGCAAGTGCTGGCGGCGGTTGCTGGCGGCAAGAGCTGGCGGCAGTTGCCATTACTGGTGGCGAGTGCTGGCGGCACGTGCCATTTCTGGCGGCAAGTGCCATTTCTGGCGGCAAGTGCCATTACTGGCGGCAAGTGCTGGCGGCGGTTGCTGGCGGCGAGTGCTGGCGGTAAGTGCCATTACTGGCGGCAAGTGCTGGCGGCACGTGCCATTACTGGCGGCAAGTGCTGGCGGCGAGTGCTGGTGGCGAGTGCTGGCGGCGTGTGCTGGCGGCAAGTGCCATTACTGGCGGCAAATGACATTACTGGCGGCGAGTGCTGGCAGCGAGTGCTGGCGGCAAGTGCCATTACTGGCGGCAAGTGACATTACTGGCGGCGAGTGCTGGCGGCGAGTGCTGGTGGCGACTGCTGGCGGCAAGTGCCATTACTGGCGGCAAGTGCTGGCGGAACGTGTCATTACTGGCGGAACGTGTCATTACTGGCGGCACGTGCCATTACTGGCGGCAAGTGCTGGCGGCGGTTGCTGGCGGCAAGTGCTGGCGGCAGGTGCCATTACTGGCGGCACGTGCCATTACTGGTGGCAAGTGCTGGCGGCGGTTGCTGGCGGCAAGTGCTGGCGGCAGGTGCCATTACTGGCGCCGAGTGTTGCCGCCAGTACTTTTCGCCAGTACTTTTCGCCAGTACTTGCCTCAAGCACTGGCCGCCAGTAGTCGCTGCTAGTACTTGCCGCCAGTACTTGCCGCCAGTACTTGCCGCCAGTACTTGCCGCCAGTACTTGCCGCCAGTACTTGCCGCCAGTACTTGCCGCCAGTACTTGCCGCCAGTACTTGCCGCCAGTACTTGCCGCCAGTACTTGCCGCCAGTACTTGCCGCCAGTACTTGCCGCCAGTACTTGCCGCCAGTACTTGCCGCCAGTACTTGCCGCCAGTACTTGCCGCCAGTACTTGCCGCCAGTACTTGCCGCCAGTACTTGCCGCCAGTACTTGCCGCCAGTACTTGCCGCCAGTACTTGCCGCCAGTACTTGCCGCCAGTACTTGCCGCCAGTACTTGCCGCCAGTACTTGCCGCCAGTACTTGCCGCCAGTACTTGCCGCCAGTACTTGCCGCCAGTACTTGCCGCCAGTACTTGCCGCCAGTCTGGCTTGCTTTCTATAAGTGAGAGAGAGAGACAGACAGAGAAACATGCGCACGCCGCACGGCATACAATAAAGAAAGAAAGAAAGAAAAAGTATTTATTGGACCACGCCAGGAATAAACCAAGAATTAAGAAAATGTACCAAATCTTAGACGGACAAACCGTAACAAAACGCATCAAGAACCACAGGAAACATTAAAAAAAAACAACAAAACCATCTACTTAGCACACGTCTTCAGACGGGATAAACCACACCTATTGCATACAGCAATGCAGTATAAGGCTAAATCTTGATGGTCGGATGACCTATTTACACATGGAACGACAACCTAAAACAGGACATGAAATACTTCGCCATGGGAATCAAGTTTTGGAAGGACATGGCTGGAGACAGAAATAAGATCAAGAAAGCAGCTAGCGATATCTACAAAAAACCAGAAACTGATAGCAGCGAGAACTCAGAAAACGACTATGAAAACAACAACACAGAACATAGCGAAGCAACGGGATAGAAAAGAGCTAAGAAAACAGTTGAACCTACCCCAAAAGCTCAACCTGAATCAAGATGGCCGGCGACGTCGTCAAAAGATGCCTGAACCTCCTATAAATAAATACCTCCCGTCTCTCCAAGAATGCATACCCTTTCCTATCCTAAGGGTACGTCTCCCAACCATTACAGTGCCCCCTGGTCTACTTCTTGATACGCAATGGCCTCTGTAACACCATGAAGCATGAGGCTCCAGGGGCTAGTGCAAATCTTGGTGTTCATTCGATTAATCGAGTCTGGTCAAGCCACGCCGGGATCGGCGCATTTCATTTCATTTTCATTCATTTCATATCGGGGTCTAGAAGCATGTGCTGTAATTATGGTTTCAGTCAGCGCGCGATATCCATGACAACATGTAGGTATAGATTTTTGTAGCCTTTTAACTTTTGTACAAACAAAATTGTGTATCATTTATTACTTCGCATTTCTGTGGGTTGCGTGTACAATGTAGATGTATGTACTGTATAATCAAAAATATACACCCTACTTATCTCCTAAACTAGGCTGAATGAGGCCTGTAGGTATCTTATTACAAGAGTAGGTAACTTGTTAGTTAACACCTATTAATGGGCACATACGTTAGTCCAAACGTACCTACCCACTAATAAGCTTTTGATACCCGATGCACGTACGTAACATAGGTAATCAATAGTAGGTACCCATACTTCGGCAGGTCATTATTGAATTAGTCTTTGATTATACCTTTGTGCAGTAATAACTGAATTTAGAACTAGCTTTGTATCGCAACAATAGTCTAGTGCTTTGTTTACTAATTTAAACCTATACTCGTTATTTATGGATTTGAATCTTTTGAATGAATAGGTATGTATATATTTACATTTTACATACACACAACAGAAGATAAAACATTGTTTATATAATGGCGATTAAGTATATTGAAAGCAGTGATATTAATTGAAATTGATATCATTAAAAAAACTGAATAACATGATACAGTGTACCTACGCAAGTCGCATGAAGTATGAAATACGATGCGAACATTGTGAGCTGAATGAAGTTCAACTGCAAATGGTTAAAGGTTATTCCATCGCAAGGTACTTAAACCTAAACGCAAATCACAATTGAACAGTGTTTCTGGAATACAGGTATAATAGGTACCTAAGGAATATCAAACCCGAAACATGTAAACAGCCACAAAATTACGGTGATTTTAATTCTCGGTTAAGATAATCTGCACCCTAATTGCATAACACACTATCAATCACAATCTGAATCATATTGAAAGATATTGCTAATCCATTGCTGAGTATGTTCGAAAATTTTGTCTGATCAACAACGTAAATAATGCAATGAATGTTGTTGAACTGTAAAAATTAAAAGCATTCCTACTGTTAGTGTGTGGTACAAAATTCTCAACAGCCACTTGAGGTTGAAATATAGCGATTGGCTTTCTACGAGACACTTATACCGTAATTGCATCTTGTCATACCCCTTCGGGAAATATAAGATCTTGATCGGGTTACTATGTTATCTTTTTCTCTCACGTCGCGAGCTAAGATACATGTCATAAAGAACTAGATCATGAAGTGAGTGGTCAGTCAGCAAGTTGTTAGACCGGTAGACTACCAAGGATACGTAGGTCTGTGTTCATATAGGTATGTAGACTGTGACTTACTGACATTTTCTTGGAGGCTCTATTGCCCTCTATACTATACTATACTACACATATAATCATACTAGCTTCTTCCCCTAACCCACCCCATCTCATCACATCGCCTGCGCGCTATTACTTCTTTTTCGCTTAACGTTATTTCTGATTTTTATTCTCTTGCACGGCTCCTAAGTGTCCTAGCGTGATATTAATATAGCCTAGCTCATGATCATGAATGTGGCTACCATATACAAAAATATTTTTTTCAAATCCAACTGGCTACAGTTTAGCGTGTTCAAACAAACAAACTCTTCAGCTTTATTATATTATAAAAATATAGATTATGCAACAAAGTCTCCAATTAATTCGCGAATTTTCGAATTGTCCATCCGCAACTGTCATCAACGCATTCTGTAGGTATTATGCCCTCATCATCGTTGACGGACTTAGGGAGTAAGCCCCCTATACATCATACTAAGGAACTTTGTGCAAAAATAATTGATCGTTCTTTTTTTTTTGTTGGGCATCTCACAGTTGGCCTTGAGAGGCCGTGACTGCTCAACCGGGCTTTCCTGGGGCTGCCATTAAGAAACTAATCTTAACGCCTCCAGCCAGGGCTTACAAACTAAATTTATATACTAAGCGACTGCACGCTGGGGCACCCCCTGTGGGGTACGGACCTCGGCTCAGGGCGTCACTGATAGGGGGACAGCTATCACTATTGAGGACAGGCTGGATCGAAATATTGGCATTATTATTATTAGGGGAATTTAAAGCTACTGGCTCAGCTGCGGCGCGGGCTGGCGCTTCAACGAGCAAGGGTCGGTCGGGATAATTGATTGCAAACAACTTCTACTTTTGAGGTGAACATTCTGTTTACGGTAGTGGACAACGTAACGTAGGTCTGTATGCTAAATTATGAGTACCTACCTACCTACATTCAACGGTCCAGATGCGTGATATTAAAGTTAAGTTGATAACATTTAAAACCTGTTTTCGTAAAACAACGCCAAAATAACTTGGAATTTTGACCTTCAATATCTCTGCAACCAATACTGGTTGCAGTTTTTTTTGTACTGGACCATACGGTCCAGTACAAAAAAAAATATCTCAATTATAACAGGAAGAACAAGTAACTTTCGGGTATTTTTACACCCGTTATAATTAAGAATTGCTATATAATACTCACACTGATGCAAAGCACGGGCCCCACTTTGTACATGGAGTATCTGTACGAGAACTGGCTGATGTCCTGCAGCGTGGTGCCGCACGGCAGCTTGTGGCCGATCTCAGCCATGATCGTGTACGCAAACTGCTCCATCCGCTTCGGGGTGCCTCCCATGCATACAAACTGCAAACAATCAGAAAAATGGGTAAATGATGTACCTACCAATTATTTTCACATGTAGAAATCAATCTTAGAAACCATTAATGAGACTAGTGCCGATTCTACTAAACTAAACTATCACTAAAATTCCTTATTTTTGGCTGCTATTCTGCAAAAAAATGTCCACATTTCAAAATAATTTTGGCACAACTAAAATCGCATTTAACAATCGCGACTCCACGTGGTATTTTTTTAGAGCCGGAGGCGCGCAAGGGGCCTCGACGTGTTTTATATGGAATTTTACACTATTTGTATCAAAAATATGAAAAATGAGGACCCACATGTTGAGTTTTAGAGGTCTATCTATGAGTTTTATAAGGGGGGTCGAAATTTTCATTATTTTTACGATAGGACACACCATTTTCGAGATAAATAAAAGATACAGTCAGTACCTACTACCTACTGTTTTTGCAGCTGAAGTCGAGGTGTTGGTGTTAATTTTAGTTCTTGACAATTAATTTTATTCCACTCCTTTTTAATCGCGATTAAATAGTCAGATTTAAGTTAGACAGTGGTGCCGATTCTCTTGTACACACAGCTACACATCAAGCTATACATTTCCAGTTTAAGCTGATCTCGCATTGTATAGGATTTCCGTACAGTGCGAGTTCAGCGTAAACTGGAAATGTATAGCTTGATGTGTAGCCGTGCGTACACCGAACTAAACTAACTAAACTATCACTAAAATTCCGTACTTTTGGCTAAGAGAATCTAGTAATTCTATCTCATCATCATCATTTCAGCCGAAAGACGTCCACTGTTGGACGTAGGCCTAGTCCAAAAGGGGGGTTTTGCCATAATTGCCACGCTTGGCAGGCGGGTTGGCGATCGTAGTATGGTGGTAAAATGCATAGATAACGCTGCTGCCCATTATCTAGTAAGTCCCTTAGTCGCCTTCTACGGCACCCACGGGAAATGGGATGGTGCTATTCTTTTACGTCCGGCACCACACGAAACTCTAATTAAAATTTAAAACTAATCTAATTCTGCAAAAAAATCTCTAAATATAAAAATAATTTTGACACAACTAAAATCGAATTTATAATCGCGACTCCAATGGTATTTTTTGGTTTCGCAACGTGGTACTTGTTTGCCCTACCCCGTGATTTTTTTTAGAGCTGGAGGCGCGTAGGGGGGGCAGCCTCGACGTGTTTTAAATATGGAATTTATCACTTTTTGTATGGAAAATATGAAAAATACAATAAGTTGTTTCACTTTGGTCAATTTCGGAATGGCAAATCGTCGTTGGAATAAACAAAACTTTGGTGATTTTTAGTTTAGTTTAGAGTTTTGTTATAAGAGAATCGGCACCAGTGTCTAACAAAAGAAGAGCATCTTGAAATAAGATGCAAAGTTTAGCTACCCAATTCATTTCGAATTTATTAAGAATAAAAACATGTGATTGAATAAATTAATCTGTGATTAACGTATACGACAAGAGTGTAGTAGGTATGCTAAAAGTTTTTCAAAACCAGAAATACCAGTACGTAGGTACCGACTATAGGTAATAACAATAAGAATATCTTAAACTTAAGAGCAGTGGTGGCCCAGTGGTAATGACCGCGACTTACGAATTGTAGGTCGTAGGTTCGAATCCAGACAGGTGCTTCACTTTGTGTAAATTATTTCATCACGACTGCTTTCAAAGCGGTGAAGGAAAACATCGTGAGGAAACCGGCATGTCTTAGAACCAAAAAACTTCGAAGACATGTGACATCTACCAACCCACACTGGGCCCGCGTGGTGGATTACGGCCTAATCCCTCTCGCCGAGAGGACGCATGTGTCATGATGTGTCCCAGCAGTGGGAACAATTTAGGCTGATTATGATGATGATACCTTACCTTAACATCACCGAACATTTCAACTAGGTCGTGAGAACCGCTGCCGAGTGCCAAGTGGTATAATATATCTTGGTCCATTAGCTCGATGTTGGGGTTCCGTAGACGGACCGTGCCATCGGGGTACCTGGCGAAAAAAGGGTCGGACATGAGTATTTATTACCAGCTTACAAGTAAGTATAAGTCCTTTTACATCACTGGGGTTTTACATAACAACAACCGCAATATTTTTACCGCTAACCTTTCAATTTGTATGATTTCAGAGGGGAGTTTTTATTTGCAAGACTTTCTTTTGTTGCAAACTTTACCTGGGAAGCCCTATATTAAATTGTCCGTAATGTTTACATCGTCAACACAAGGAAGGAAAACCAACACAAGAAATAAAATCGACCGGTCGACTCCCGAACTGCTGAACTATAAACACGCAAAAACTAACTCAAACCCAAGGGGTGCAGATTGTCGAGAACTCTCAAAACTAAAACCACAGCTGTTTGCAGATATTTTGTCAGCATGTTCTATAAATGGAACAGGAGGAAACCGGAATTTATTTAATATATCGTCTAAACATTTAGCACTTTAGGAATCCCAATCAAAAAATTTGTATTTTTTCCTGCATTCAAAAATGGTTTCACAAGACAAGTCACAACCTAACAGTATCTCTGGCTACTGGTTCATCAGCGTTGCTCTCCTTGACTTCTTCTTGACCATTCTCTGGGAACAGCTGCCTCTGACGCTGACCGGTCGAACTCCGATGAATATTCATCTCGCATCCGTTCTGATGTTGAGACGATGCACTCGAAACATCCACTTTGCAGTTACACGGCATTTTGTCTACAATTTCCCCCTAAATAAAAATAAAAACAAATATGTATGATAAAAATTCGTATTTTTTTGCAAAATGAACTTGGAACTGAAATTAAATGCATCGGAAGTGACCGTACTACGAAAATGACGTCACTTTTAGTTAATTCCAGATCATATCATTATCAAAGGTTATCGCATGATGTTATTCTTTGAGTGTTGCGATAATAAACTACGTTGATACAATCTGTTTGCAAACAATTTAATCAAGGTTAACAAGTAATCGATGTTGAAAGAGTGTAACTCTATCAACAGTTACTGTTTGAAGTATTCTTTTGTAACGCCGAAATACTTATTCATCCTTCTTAACTAAGTATTTAAAACTGTTTTTAGGATAAATTCAAAATATCATACATAAGTAGGTACGTCAAGTTTGCAATTAAAAATGTAGTTAGGTACAAAATTATCTCTTAATATTAAAATAATCATCAAATTAGATGCAAGTGAAACTATTTTCTGATTTTATATCTAA
Source organism: Antitype chi (assembly GCA_947359405.1). Lineage (NCBI taxonomy): Eukaryota > Metazoa > Arthropoda > Insecta > Lepidoptera > Noctuidae > Antitype > Antitype chi. Next base: position 12,893,191 of record OX375816.1, read on the forward strand.
ATCACGAGTCAAGTCAGAAACGCACGAAGTTATATATTATGTTTATAACTGTTATATCATTTGGAAAAAAATTACTCACCTTATTTAAATAAATAAATAATATTTATAAATATGTAATATCAATTTATCACACAGGATGTTAACCCGACACTTGCTGCCCTCACAATAAATTACGAAAATACGAAAAGCACACTAGAACGTATCGCGAGCACAGCGCACGTTGCTACGTATTGTTGGATCGACTTTCCAAAGGCGAATAGAACAAGCTGGCCGGTGGTGCCCGGTTCGCATCAAGCAGCCGGGAATCTACGAAAACTTTTATTACACGACTTTGCGATATTGTTCTGCTTGTTAAGAAAAAACTTTGTTCCAAATACAACGTTCCATTGAGTGTACTCACAATAAAACGTTGTGCGCTCTCAATGCACGTGCCTCTATGTATAATGAATCATAATTTATGTCACAGCCACCAGAGACTTTAATCATTCCTAGTAAAGGAATTGTGTTGAACGCATTTATTAAATTGTTTCCGGATGTTATATCATAAGGCTCCCGCTGACAGTCGCGACACGACAGCACGACTCTGGTAGAACCATTTCTATGAAAACTTCATGGCAATTGTTCTACCAGAATCGCGTCAAACCGTTAAAAATGATGGCTTGGTATACCCACTACTTAGCAACCATAGAGGTTCGTTTGGAAACTAATCGGATCAGATTAATGGGTGGTAATCAAGAGAAATACGAGTAGTAGAGCAAGCGAAGCCATCCTGGCCATTCATATTTTAGATCCAAAGAAAACCATCAACAGCTAAAAAACTCAGACCGTTATAGTCTATACTGAAATAATATTCGTTAGAGGCTTATCGGACAATTTCAGATGGGTTTCAGCACCCTATGATGGGACTTCCTTTTTCCGCACTTAGACTCCCATTCGGTCCGTTGTGCGTTTCAGCACCCTAATTGCGTAACGCACGATTAATTATAATCTGAATAGGCAGTATTATGTGCCTTCACGGCCGTAGTCGCCGCGGGAGACGCCCTGGGCGTCGGGAATCCCAGGCTGATTTCCGGCCACCGCAGGCGCGGGCTTGCGGACGGCGAGTAATGGGTAGCTCGCTGTCCGGTAAGGACCAAGCCCGGGTCGACGGCGCGTTGTGTTCCACGCGCGTCTCAATGAGATGTCAGCACCAACTGGTGGGGTCCGCAAGGGCCGATGCCTGCCAGGGGTGCGGGTTGTTCGAAAGAGATACCGCAGCCCCTGGCACACAGGCAATTGAGAGAACACGGGTGGGTTTTAGTCAGTAAAAGTCTGACACAGCCTCCTGCTCCACCCAGAGCGGGAGAAGTTATTTGATGATTTCCCACCCAAAAAAATAAAATCATAGGTAAGCTGAATCATTTAGAAACAGATTAATCATCTATTTCTTCATATGTTCGACAAATGTGTCTGCTCAACAACGTAAATAACGCAATGAATATTGTTGAACTGTCAAAATGAAACAGATTATGATTGATCGTGTGTCACGCAATTAGGGTGCTGGTGCCGAAGCTTGGTAGAGATGCAGTTTATACAGTGACTAGCAGCGCTCCGCGGCTTCACCCGCGTAGTTCCCGTTCCCGTAGGAATACGAGGATAAAATATAGCCTATGTCACCCGGGGATAGTGTAGCTTCCCAACAGTGAAAGAATTTATCAAATCGGTTCAGTAGTTTCGGAGCCTAATCAATGCAAATAAACAAACAATCAAATCTTTCCTCTTTATAATATTAGTATAGATTATTATAGTCTATTTATAGTAAATAGTCTAATAGTAAATAGTCAAAGAAAAAATGTAAAAATCAAAAAATATTTCAATAAACCATTTCATACTGTTGTAAGAAATCTGAAGAGTTCCTTGAATTTATTGTGCAGTATGTATGCAATTCTGCCCATTTCTATTCAAATTCTGCTTAAAATTACAGCATTGCAAATTGTAAGTGATTGTTTAGCAAGTTGAAATTAATGCCTTCGTTATTCAAGGCAAGATGATTGGTCAAGAAAGGTTATGCGACCTAGCATTGCTCAGTGAAGACCGAGAGGATAATTTACGAAGGGCGCAAATGTGATACGTGCCCTAGGCGCCATTTTCTATTGGTACGCCCCTAGCTATTGTAAGTGGATCGAAGATTTATTCCAACATTCGTTTTCAATAACAAAATATGTTCAAGACCGTAGCCAATGTGGGTTTCGAACTCCCCAGCCCAATTAGTATGGTGTGAAATTGGTAAAATTGGTTTTAACTATTTTATCTGAGTAGGTACCTATCTATCAAATTATTATGAGTGGGCTAACCCATATGATGTGGGATGCCCACTATTGAAAAAATTCTCGACTAATCTTGAAAGGTGGAGGTCATACTTTACCTCCTTGGAGACAAGCGCTTTGAAAGTAAGTATACCTAACATCCATGTAGTACTTTTACTGTGTTAGTATTTTTACGGCGGCTCCAACTCGGAGCGTACAGCCAGGTTTGCGTAGGTCGTGGCAGACGCGATCAAGGGTGTGGCCTTGAAGAGGATTCAGTCCTCTAAAGACAAGGCCATACATACCAGTGGCGCAAGGGAGATTGCATCAGGCGGCGGCCGAATTAATAACACACGGGGTTGCGACAATCGTCGATAGGATCCGGGAATTTGGACTCGAGGTGGTCTTGCAAAATTCCGAGACCATGTGTTTTCATGGGCCTTGGAATGCGCCACCGACGGGTTCCCAAATAACGGCAGGAGTGGTTCACATCGGCGTCGAGTCGACGATGAAGTACCTGTGGGACTCGTCCTCGACAGCCGGTGGAACTTCATGGAGCATTTCCGACGTTTGGCTCCCAGACTGGAGTAGGCCGGGGCTGGCTTGAAGCGGCTCCTGCCCAATCTAGGGGTCCAAACGCCTCCTGCCGGAGGTTCTACGCGGGGGTCGTACGGTCCATGGCCCTATACGGGGCACCGGTGTGGGCACCGACTAACCTGCCCGCCGGTTGAACGCGTCCCATAGGGTCATGGCCATCCGGATGGTTCGGAGATACCGCACGATCTGCGGAGAGGCGGCGGGGCTCCTTGCCGGATTACCGCCATGGGATCTGGAGGCTAAGGTCCTCGCACACACTTGGGAGTGGCGCGACGAGGCCAAACGCCGGCGCGTAACTCCGCTTCCGCGAGAAATCGCAGCACAACGGACAGAGCGCCGGCAGACATGGAGAGTGCAATTGTCGCAAACCAGTGTTGGGCACGCCACAATTGCGGCGGTAAGTCTCCTCTTTGAGGAGTGGATTGAGAGGCGTAACTGCATCCTCACCTTCCGCCTGACGCAGGTCCTCACCGCACATGGCGTAGATATATAAAAATACTAACATAATAAAAGTACTAATGCATTTGGCGAAACCGATTCTAAGGTATTGAAGCAAAAATTACTGATTGATAATGTTATAGCAGTTCCGGTCTCATTGCACTCGCTGTTCAATATCCAGATGCTGCTCTAAAGTGTTGACAACCGCGAGCCCATATTCGCATTAGTTGGTTATCAGTAGCTTTTGTGTTAGTTAAATGGAATGTCAGTCAAGTACTTAGCGGTTCATCGTATTCATAAGCCCTCACTACTGGGCCTCAGTCCACCCAGGATATTTGTAGGTTTATCTTGCTATGTAGCCTTTCAATGGAAAGCCTAGACGTAGCTAACAGCTGTCATGCAATCTAAGTAGGGTGGCACGATTACTTTACTCTTTGGTGGCACGTCTGTATGTGACGTGTGACGCAAACCCTTGGACTGAACTGCGGTTGGTTCCCCGACAAGTAGAAATAAGGCTCGGATCACACTCGCAAGCACCAGCTAAGGGGATAGACATCTACGACATGTACGCCACCTGGATCTGCTATTAAATAGCGAGCACGCCCCATCAGCTAAATTCTTTAATCTTTTTGAGTCGCATAGTTTTTATATAGAGACCCTATATTAAAGTAATTAGGTATTCTACCTATCTAGAGATCGTCTAATTTATGTGACTGTTCCTAAATTACCCAAGGCTGATTGGTTTTTTAAGATCGGCTTTCCATTCTATACAAACATTTGAAATGTGTGCAACTCAAGCTGTATATGGGCGCGCGATTTTGAATTAGCCAATCACTACTTACTCTGACAGAAGATGTGAAATTGGGTAGGTTTGGTTAGTCCATATTATATTATTATAATACCTAATTGAAGAGACATTAGGTAACTGTTACTAGTTGCACTCAAACTTAGCGATAACTAATTTTAAAGATACTAAATATTCCCCAATCACATTAGGCAAGATAAGATAAAGAGTTTAGATACTGGTGGCATTTCAGTGGCTGTAACAGCTGTTTAGAGCCCTGTTTTTTATCAGAACTGTGGATAATCAGGTCAAAATACAGCAGTCACTACAACTACATCACTGTAGATTTTTTTAAATCGGTTGAAGTTTTAAACTTTTGTTTAGCAGATCGTAGGTACCTGACAGATCTGCTTCTGACGTTTCATAAGTGCCCATGCTGGCTTATGTGAAATAAAATATTTTAATTTTGATTTTAAGATTGTTAGGTAAATAAATACCTACTAGCGTACCGACCTACGACTTAATATTACCTATACAAATCCTACTAATATTATAAATATGAAAGTTTGTATGTTTAGATGTTTGGATGTTTGTTACTCAATCGCGCAAAAACGGCTGAACAGACTGAGATGAAATTTGGCACATAGATAGTTTATGACCTGGATTAACATATAGGAAACTGTTTATCCCAGTAGTACGTTCCTGTGGGATAATTTAAACCTCCACGTGGGCGAAGCCGCTGGCAATAGCTAGTAAAATAATAAACTTGATGTGTCTGTTTGTGATGTCAAAATAACAGCTTTTTACTAAATGCATATGAAAATATATGTACCGATAGATATAACAAACCAACAATTTAATTTTCTGTCTGTCTGTTTGTTCCGGCTTTTCTCCGAAACAGCTGGACCAGTTTTGACGAGACTTGCTGGCAGATAGCTGATGTTATAAGAAGTAACATAGGCTACTTTTTGTACAACATCCATGCGGGCGAAGCCGCGTATAGCAGCTAGTCTCTAATAAATAAAAAATGGCAGACCGATTGTAGGTCACTAACTTGATGTGACTACTTACCTGACAATCGTATGGCATTGTTTACAACCAATAAACACGTTTCATTCACCGTGAACAACACAACATGAACGATTGTACGCCTCACCATTGATTTCTTATTGTACACCTCTGATGACCGATAACCCAGTCTACTTACGTTATGGCTGGGTCATCTGTTCAGAAGGGTATGTTAACGCTGTATAATAATGTAGGTAGGTACTGCTATTTTCAGGTTTTATAAGATTAAGTAGGTACCTACCTACCTAGCTGCTATTGTACAACACTAAGGAAAAGTAACTGAGTGATTTTGTGTTTACTGAAGCAACAATCTGCAAAGCAACATCATATTCGCGCTATTCAGCTACGCTTCGTTCTTGTTTTACTTCACCACATTATACTTAAATACTTAGGTACTTACTTAATTAAATTTTGAAACAAACAACAATCTGCCAACAATTAAAAGTTACCGCAACTTTTCCTTCCCTGTGTTTCGTTTACTTACCTTAACAGATTTCATCATAGTAATTTCCAATAGGATTGTAATATCAGAGGAATTAAATTATGAAATTTGCCATTCTCAGCCACAGCAACGACTAAATATCTCGGTTTAATGACTTGGTATACGTATACCCAGTCATCGATTCACCTAGTTTAAGTTGTGGCGAGTGATAGTCAGCAATAAGTACTTAGGAATACTCAATAGAGAGGGTTTGTGATACTTACTCATCACGGAGTTCGTCTTTATCGAAAGACATTTTGTATTAGTAGTAATAATTTCACAGGCACAACACAGTTTCAATGAGCGCGTTAGGCACAGTATCAGTGTGAAAACCGATCGATGAGTGTCGCGGTGGTAGCGAGCGGTGCGCGACTGTCTGCTATCAGCTACCAAAGGTTTTCCGCCCAGACTGGCCAGGGCGCGGGCGGACGAAGGGCCTGCGCGACCGCTGTGCGCGCAGACAACGATACGACGAAGCCTTCTCTGCATCCGGAGAGGGCGCAGAAAAATGTGTTGACGCATTTCAATTTGTTACCCTCCCTTTGTCACTTGTAAACCACATTTAATTTGGCGTTACTGTTGTTATATAAGTATATACTTAGACCGAAACTTATCATTATGTAACATCACGCCTGTTTTACCTGAAGGGTTAGCCAGAGGTACCTCTGTGCACACGTACATTTTTTATAGGTATCTACTAGTGATGTACCGACTAGTCGGCCATATTTGTAGTCGGCGACTAGTCGGCCCAGTTTTGATGCTTAAAAATTTAAAAGACGGTGATTGAAATGAAATTGAAATCTTGACTGTTATTATTTTTTATTATAGAATCTGGGGCCACGGTAGTGCCCCCGCCATGATGAGCCAAGCGGAGCGCAAGGGCACTACCTACCTTTTCTCGAAGCGATTCGTCGTTTTTTTTAACCCTTATAACTTTAGATTCAGAGAAACAAAATTATCGGGATATGTTGTCAATAGCGGACTTATTAAACATATCGTTTTAATTGCATAGGTCTTATACTAAAGTGTAAGAGAGGGTTGTTTAGATAAAAACCCTGATTTCATCACTGAGTCACTGAAAATCATCAAAATTCTTAGGGTACTTCCTAATGTCCTAGAAAGCTGAAATTTGGTATGTAAGCTAGTCACAAACAACAAAAAAAGTCTAAAACTTCAAACTTTTATCCCCCAACCCCTTAAACTAGAGGATGGAAGTTGGTATGAGACTTCCGCAATTTCGACACTAGAGGTCTGAAAATTGATATAGGGACTCCTTGTTTATTATAAATAATAAAAAAGATATGTATTCAAATAATAATGTGTAAGCTTGGCTCAACATGACATCTGATAACTTTTTGGCAGTGCGAGTCATATGGTCTCTTCTTGGCAACATTTTACATGAAAATGTTTTTGGTGGGCCAGTATTACAGTTTACTTTCAGTGCAACCTAAAGTAAAATAATTAATACTTATAACAAACAGAATTAACTCTATAGAAAACAATTGACAATAAGTAGGTATGCCATTTTAAACATTGCCGATGTTACCCGAACTCGAAACGTATTCTCGTACAACACACGGCCTTGTCCATGACACAGCCACGCCCCATTTTTTTTGCAAACATTCAGGAAAAGAGGTGTGAATAGTAACAAATTACCACTAAGTTTCATCTTATGAGTTGGCCGCGCGGTTGAAATGGACATCGGGAATCAAAAACAAAAGACATTTATTCAAATCACTTTTCGAACGTCAAAATACATAAGACAGTCCCCCCTACCCTATACTATATTGTAGTCTGTGGTCCCCCCAAAAACGCCCAACCGTCACCACTTCTTAGTGCTGGGCTCTGTGAATGATGGGCTCCATCCCAAACTCCCAAAAATAGGTAGTTACCTACAGTAGTAAACGGCCCTGAGTCGTGTCGTAGGTCGTGGGTTCGAATCCAAGCTGGCACTTTTTGTAATTTATTTTATCACCACTGCTATCAAAACGGTAAAGGAAAACGTCGCGCGTCGTGAGGAAACCAGCATGTCCTAGAACCAAAAATACGAAAACGGGGTTTCCCTCACCACGTCAGCATGTGGGTGGATTATGGCCTACTCGCTCTCACGGCGAGGAGGCTTGTGTCGGCTGTGTCCCAGCAATGGTAACCCTATACCCTATAGGCTATTTATGCCATTTGGGTATAGCATAATTAATCAGTCTATCACGACCTGCACCCTAATTGCGGTACACGCTGTTATTGAGAATCTGAATCATTACGAAGGTATTGCTAATACATTCTTATGTTCGAAAAAAAGGTCTGCTTGCCAACGTATACAACGCTATGAATGTTGTGGAACTGTTAAAATATAAGCGATTCCTACTGATAGTGTAGCAATTACCCCTCTGTAACTTGTCAGCTAGTGAGCTAGTGAGCTTGTCAGCTTGTTGCTTGAACTTGCATTGAGGCTATTAAAGGAGTTATTCTGTGACTTGTGATTCTTCTCGGTTTGTTTGTGGAAACTCAAATATAACTTCTTATCACATATCACATAGACACAAATCCAAGACTCCGGGCTGCTACTGACTAATTCCTGATGGAAAAATCCTACAACACTGCCCTACCTGGGAATCAAACATTCAGCAGTCAAACTTCTGACTACTAGACCCGGCTGGCTAAGATGGATGGGATTGAAACATCTAATAATGCTTGTACACTTTATTTTTGAATAATTAGATAGATCATATCAATACACTGATAACACACAAATACAATTCATTTTGGCAAAATTATTGACATAAAGTGCAGTAATGTACCGAGGTACCTACTATATTTGTAATTTAATATACAATAAAAAGTATGCTTTTGTTTCTGGTTGGCAAAATTCGGACTTGGTCCTTACTAAACACAAATTCTTTCAACTAAGCGATTGTATAAAAACAAAAATAAGTATCAAAATATCTCTATACCATTTTTTTTAGAATAAAAAAATATAAGGCTGGGAAGTGAACTGGTGATGTCGAATTATACAAAATAATGATAAGATAACTAATTAAAGCTTAAACGAGTTAAAAAAGGGCAACACAGTCCTAGCATGCAAACGACAGATATCACTTATTATCGTTAACAAATTCAGTCCGTAAAGCCTAATTTTGGCTTATACGTTTCTTGGCATATATTATTATTCAAAATTACAGCATGATTATGCTAAATTATAAGACTACTGACTAGTAGATGAAATGTACCTAAAACTTAAGTTTTTAATCCTAGTACCTGAAATGACATTGTTTTAATTAATAGAAACAAATGCAAAACAGTGAGATCATAGTTGACCTCGGTGATGTCAGTTTATAAGCCTCTTTTAATAAAGCATTACCTTACAAATGTAAAGTCAATGAAAATAAAAAGGGAAGATAATAAATAATAACCTATTCAATTTGCCTCTGAAACAGTTGATCGTAAGCATATAGAAAATAAGCCATCATATCGTACTCACTAATACAATTAAAATATAGTGTATTAATTTTATAAATATACATCCAATTGATATGAACATTTAACAATAGAAGCCAATATAATCTAAATTTATGTAAATATTCATTACTATTTAAGGAAATAAAATCCGAGGATCACTAGTATTTTATTAAAATGGAATTACGATGACTAAATTCAACTAATGATTAATTTAGGTACTAGAAGGAATTATACATTCTGACGAGCTAAAATATACACAAAGTACTTTCTTTTCTAACATTATAAACGTGCATAACTTATTACTCAAAAGAAAAAGTTAAAATTGATACGTGTTCCCGGATGAGCGTGTTTTTTTTTTACTAGTTACTATAATTATCTGCTGAATTAATTCGTGAATATTGAACATTATAGAGAAAAATAGCCTTTATTTGAACTGTAGTCTGGTCTTATCTTACTAAACTACATATTAATAAAACGAAGATTGAAACGATACTGAAGATGATATTAAGAAAGTTCTGTAGTCACATTCCTATTACCTAACACTTACTAAAGTTAGAAGAAGTCTTTGTATTTTATTTACAGTCTGCCTTCATAAGTGCCGAAAATAGCCTCAAAGAATGAACTTTCTTGTGACAAATAGGTACAAATTGTGTAAAGGCAGTAGGCGGATTTTAATAATTTATCCTTAAATCGTTAATTACACTTGGTTATTATAAGCGATTGCAGTTAAAATAATCTCAAAATTAATCTAAATTTAGTACAGTTGTACCACAAAAAGGTTGCGCTTCGGTAATCTTCCTGTTATAGGTTGAACTATGTGCACTAGTCTTGAAGAGATGTTTTTTTTTTTTTGATAGGGCATGTTATATTACTCTCTCGTTGTTAATTAATTACTGACATCCCTTGCACGTATGAAGGCAGACAGTTATATACAGGAATGAGGGAACACATCTTAACTGCTGGTACGGACGCCAGCACATCAAGTTACTCCAATCTGTCAAATTGATTTGATAGATTTTCAACTTTATCTCATACGCATATGGTTAGTGTTCAATTGAAAAAAAAAATGACAGTTTGGGGTAGCTTGATGTGCTGGCGTCTGTACTACGAAAAAGAAAAATTCACTAAATCAGTCTGCAGGAACATTACAATTCTAAATTAATATGTCGCTTTCAGTATAGGTAGTTTTTTCTAGGGAATATAGCATGGGGTTCCTTATAGTTAGGGTCAGGCTGGTTGCGGTATCGTCGGGCGAGCCATACAGCGAATAACTGAAAAATAAAAATAAAGTATTAGAAACGATATGTACTTACGAAAATAGTAAATCAGTGATAATAGAAACGAGCATGCACGTGCAAACATGCTAATAATTAATTGTGCAACATTCAACAGAAGCACGCAATTAATAAAATTTAAACGATTAGGTACAGAACTATAGATGAACGCCTCCTTAAAAACTGACTGACGTAATAATATCAACTCACAGCCTAAACCAAAAAAATTATAGAAATAAACAAAATCGCTTACTAAAACTTAAACGTGTAAAAACCTAAATTATAATTTTCGTTTTAATAGTTTCGAATTAGTACTTTTTTTTAGTTTAGTAATACATATTATATTCAGTTTGTACTATCATGTGACTGTATAAATATCATGGCAGAGACCAGAATCATAAGACTGTTAGTGTAAAACGAATGTTCCAGTAATAGTAGTTCTACTACCAGACTTAGAAAAAGCTAATAATAAGCATCAAAGGAAAACGACGAAAACCTCAGCTAACAGGTTATCCACTTGCTATTTAAAACAATATTGTACCCATGTATTTATCTAAGCTTCAACGAATTAGGAAGGAAGCCACATAACACAAAATAGGCCAGTATTCTACGAAGTGAGAACCCAGAGGTGTATAAAACCTACATTTCGCAGCTACGCTTAAGTATTATAAATAAATCATGTTTTATAGAGTGCGAGGTGTGAGCCTTTTTTTTTGGATGGGATATCATCAACTGATTTCTCCCGCTCTGTGAGCCTTGATTTTATATTTAGTAAATTCATTATTTTAAAAAGGTAAATGGATTTTTTCGTGCACTGGATCTTGAAAGCACTGCCTAGCAACGAGAGTTGAAAATCGAATAGTGTGTTTTTCCTCCGCGCTAAGATGCACTCTGGTGGATTCTCAATGGTCGGTTCAACACCGAGGTCTACAAATTCAGTGCGCGATAAAATCTCGCCGCGATATTTTTACGTACGTGTGAACGTCGACTACCTAATTGGTGACCAGTTACAAATTTCAAAAGAAAAAGCAGCATGCGCACATGAAAGAGTTGTGTACTTTATTGTGTACCTATCTATTTAACGTGCAAATCTTTAATCGTATTTTATAGACAAAATTTTATTACGCAACAAGGGCATGATCTGTTATTATTTATTATGTTTATTGTTTAGGTACAAACGTTACGCTAGAGATTAATAATTTAATTGTAACTGTTTGTTTTAATTTAACTAAATATTCTAATAGCTCATTCCAATCCACAGAGATTTAAAAATCCAGTGCAATTTAAAATTTCGCCGCGATATTTTTACGTCCGTGTGAACGTCGGATAGTTGGTGACCAGTTGCAAATTATAAAAGAGAAAGCAGCATGCGCACATCAATAAAATCACACATGCAATCCAAAGCAAAACACCAATCCACCTCAAGTGATTAAAATCCACATCGTCAGATCATTCACAGAAATGCACTGGGGTTAGCACGCGGATCCTTTTGGTTACGGTATCTTACTGTCAACCATACACCCAGAAACTGCAAGTTAATCGTCGGAATGTTAGTTACAAGTGAGCGCAAGCGAAATATTAACAAATGTTTTATGTACAGTCACCAAAAGGGATAAGCAACCAGGGTCGCCGGATAAAGTTGAAGTTGACAAATGAACAAATGTTTTCTATTAGATAAATTAAATTTCATTAGAAAACATCCAAAGGTTTCTTACTAGACTTTAACTATATCCTACGACCGTGGTTACTTATGTTTTGGTGACCGTACATGTACACGTAGAATGTATACAGACGTAATTCCGATACGCTCTTATGTAATTTTGACGTTCACAAAGTGCTGATTCTCAGCCTAGTTTGAATAAATGCATTTTGATTTTGACAGCAATTCAACTACCAATTACATAATTATATCATCATCATCATCATTTCAGCTGAAAGACGTCCACTGCTGGACATAGGCCTCCCCCAATTTGGGGCGGTTTCCCATAATCGCCACGCTTGGCAGGTGGGTTGGCGATCGCAGTGTGGTGGTAAAATGCATAAAGAACGCTGCTGCCCATTCTCTAGTAAGTCCCTTAGTCGCCTCCTACGACACCCACGGGAAGAGATGGGATGGTGCTGTTCTTTACGTCCGGCACCACACGGAACAATTACATAATTATGAACATTTACAATTAATTAATTATTATTTGCATAATTATATAGTTTAGATGAATTTAGCACGGTGTCGGGACTGCGAGATCCATGACCGCTAAAAAATTGGATCGATCGCGCCTCACCTCCAAATGATCGCTCAGAACAAACAAAGGACTATCCGTTTCACGTCTCATTATTATTATATATATTTTTATTGCTACATATTCACATTTTTACAGAACAAATAACATAACATAATATCACGCTTGTATTTCCCGAATGGTCAGGTAGGGCCAATTGGCATCAATCGAGCATAAATCCAGACTCAGTGCTGTTACTGAAAAATTCCTGATGAAAAAATCTCAATAAAACTTTGCCCGCCCAGGAATTGAACCGAAACTCCTGTTCAGCAGTAGCCCTTGCGACCACTAGAACAACGAGGCAGTACAAATACTATGTTAATTTAAGCACAACTATCAGCATTTAGCACTCGTCAAAGAGATGTTTTTAGTATTGAATGTAGGTAGAAGATTGCAGTCAATCTGTATACACGCTACGAGATAATTTTCACCATATTTAAGTGCCAATTGCCATAGTAACAAGTAAGTAGCTGCTTGTAATGGAGCGGTCATCTGAAATGCTTCAATGTTAATTACAAAAGTATTAGAAAATAAATATGAAATCGAGAACAGTAACTTTATCCATGCTTAATCCTGATTATAGTAAGTACCTCATATCTACATGCAAATATTAATTTACAAAATAATTATTGTGTTAGTGGAATGTGTTATTATTGTGAAAAGTGATTGTTGTCCCGCATTTCCACATCCAAGAAATGTCTGGCATTACTATCAGATAGTAAAATTCCACTTTCTAGTGTTGCTGCGCAGTACAAATGCAATTGCAAGTTGCTACAAGATTACAAAATTAGGCACTCAGACATTTCTCGTATCACTTTTGTTTTTGTCTCGTGGGGCCATTCAAGTATTATGTAACCAGAATTTTAGTAATTTAGAAACCCTACCCCTCCCTTGTCAGCAAAAGTAAGCAAAACATACGTTAAGGTGAATGCGCAGTGGTAGACCGCGAAATTCAAATTTTCTTACGTTTTTGCAATTTTCAGGTCAGTATCAGGTTGTATCCTGATCAAAATGTGATTTGCGAATATAACAGGTACGTGTTTACAGAATTTAGTCATTAGAATGTCTAATATATCTCTTATAAGTTAGATTTCTTCCACAAGCACTTTTCCATAAGAAATTTGTTCTTATGGAACAAATCTAACTTAGAAATATGTATTATTGATTCTAATGATTATAAATCTGTAAATACGTACATGTTATAGTCGCAAATCATATTTTGATCAAGTAACAAGCTGACACTCACCTGAAAATTACAAAAAACGTAACAAAATTTGAATTTCGCGCTCTACCACTGCGCATTCACCTTAACATTGGTAACTCTACATATTAATTTATTTTTGTTAATCTCTTAAGATTTCTTGTTTCTTGTTGTTGATTTCTTTTATTGTTACTCATGAGTCTAGAAATAAGAAATTTATATGTAGACTATAAAGGAGTTCAATGCCCATTTAATAATGTATTTATTCAAGCAAATTATTAACATCGTTTTTTTTCTTAATATTGCTGACGTAATCACCATCCAGTATTCCAGACCCCACCCGGGTCTCCCTCCTTCCTCGTGTCAGGTACCCTTTGGTGCTTACTTACTAGTACTTAAATGGCCTCAGTGTGAAAATACGGTTTTTTAGTAAATGTTTCTACCAAAGTATCTAGAATGCTTTCACAAACTATTTAAATACAAATATATTATTATTGTTAAAAAGAGTTGTGTACTTAATTGTGTATCTATTTAACATGCAAATTATTAAATCGTATTTTATAGACATTTTATCACGCAACAAGGGCATGATATATTAATATTTCAAATGTAACTATATATATTCTTTAGGTACAAACGTTTTCGCCAAAGATTAATATTCAATTGTAGCTGTATGTTTTAATTTAATAAAATATTCTAATTGCTCATTCCAATCCACATGTTGCGTATGATTTAATAGGGTATTTTCCAATTTATTCAAAACTATTCTAATTTGAAGATTGGGACGAAATATTTAACAGAAAAATAAAAATAAATTGATTAATATCCATTTTCTCAATTAAAATCAAATACATTTTTCGTTGTTTTGAATTTACCGCCAAAACGCTCCTTTCGATGACTTTTTATCACGTGACCACACGTGACGTCAGCTTTGTGTAAACGGCACCAGTACAAATACTTTGTGTGGCGCAGTTTTAGAAGTATTTGTGCACAGAGGCACCGCACACCAGTAATACCACTTTCTATCCATTAAAAATCTTGTTAAATTATAAACTCGACATTCACATAATAACTTTATATTTTAGTTTACACAAAGTTAACGTCACGTGTGGTCACGTGATAAAATGTCATCGTAAAGAGCGTTTTGGCGGTAAATTCAAAACTACGAAAAATAAATTTAATTTAAATCGTTTTTAATTGAGAAAATGGATATCAATCAATTTATTTTAATTTTCTGTTAGATATTTGGTCCCAATCTTCAAATTAAAATAGTTTTTAATAAATTGGAAAATACCCTATTCAGTAGTAGTATACTTGGCCATATCAAACTGGTTTTATTTATAGAGATACTATCATAAAACAATGATAAAGTATAGATAACTAAAGTCAATAGAACTCACCTCAGTGAAACTGAAAAACAGTCCAATTCCACCACACAGTTTGAACGCATAGTCAATAGTTTCCTTCAACTTCCCCATACATGGCTGGCATTGGCAATGTATAGCCTCATATGTATTACGGCAACAAATTTTCTGTAATATAGAAAAATTGTAATTAAAACAAGCAGAGAAATAGAGAAAATTAGAAAACAAGATGAGATTGTGTTTTTCTTTTTGAGTAGTATTTATTTTGTTCAATTATTGTTATTGAGTTGTATATTATGTCGCTTTTTTTGCTAAGATATGAATAATCGTGTTTAGAGATTATCAAAAGGTTATCAACAACTGGGCTACAGTTGTTTTTTATCAACATAATTATTATCTATTTAGAACAGGCTGAAAATTCCAGTTAATGATTCTTGTGTTTGTAGATATTTCTTTTCTAAATTACAAAACTATGGACTGATGCTTTGGTGCATGATTTCTTTGCTCCATACTCATTTTCCTCATTTATTTGCTCGAATCTGTTGTACAGGGCACTATTATAAAGCTATTGGATTTTATAATGGCTTCCAGTACTTACATCTACTAATTCACATGAGGGATGTTCAGAAGTTCCATTGTCAGGTATTCTGCTCTGGAAACCACAGCACTGGAACCTCATTTGAACTTGTTCTTTGACATCCACGGTCACCTTGTTCCATCCCTTGAAACAGAAATCAATCATCATAAAAGCTTCCAAGGTCATCACCCGCCCATCCAATACTATCGAGAAATTTGCGGAGTCAGTTCATTAGGTATATTGGGAAAATGATTTTTATAAAGAGCGATATTTGTTGCAGCCCCCCACTCCTCTCCCTATTTTTACCCGACTGCGCCAGAAGGAGGGTTATGTTTTTCGAGTGTATGTATGTATGTGGATTTCTTTGGCACGCTCTGTAGCCTAAACGGCGTGATCGATTTCAGCTTGAGAGGTGCCGTTAGATTCGTCTTTGTGAAAGTGACACTGGATATATAAAAATTGAAAACAAAAAATAATAATTCTATACCTATTGAGTGGGGTACCAAAATAAAGGGTTTCATAAATGAACTCATTAACATCAAAAATAGTTATATTAACTAAAAAATGGTGCCGATTCTGTTGGCACAAAATTCTCTAAACTAAACTAAAAATCACCAAAATTTAGTTTATTCCTGTCAAACGACGATTTCCCATTCTGAAATTGACTAAAGTGACACAACTTAACTATAATTTAGTTTGACAGCACTAAGATTGCACTGAATTATTAGTTTAGTGAAGATGGTAATTTTGCTATTCTGAGTTTGCCGTTTTTCACTAAAAATTTTGACTATATTAATTTTTCTAACTAAATCTGACTATTTTTAATCGCGATTAAAAACGTGTGGAATAAAACTAGTGGTCATGAACTAAAATTCACACCAACACTTCGACTTGAGGTGCAAAAACAGTACTGATCTTTTTTTTCTTTTCGTTTGTTTATATCTCGAAAATGGTGTGTCCTATCGCAAAAATGATGATAATTTCGACCCCCTTTAATAAACCCGCAAGCCCCATAATCTCAACGAGTAGGTAATTTTTTTTTCTTTTTTTTCATACAAAAAGTGAAAAATTCCATATAAAAACGTCGAGGCTGGCCCCGGCGCACGCTTCATTCAGCTCTTCTTAAAAAAATTATTGCGTAGGGCACACAAGTACCACGTTGCGAAGCCAAAAGAAAAAAAAAATACCACCTGCAGGCTTAGCACGACAACCGTAGAGAAGCGTTTTGTCGACGGAAGACTAGACAAAAATTACGTTTCCGTGTAGACACTTGTCAGTTTTTCACCGAGAAATGTAGACAAGCGATTTCTATTCTACAGTAGAGTAGAAATAGAAAGCGTCATGCTAAGCCTGCAGGAGTCACGACTGTCAAATTCGATTTTAGTTGTGTCAAAATATTTTTTAAGTTTAGAGATTTTTATTTGCAGAATAACTTTAAGATTCTCATAGCCAAAAGTAAGGAATTTTAGTGATAGTTTAGTTAGTTTAGTTCGGTGTACAACAGAATCGGCACCAATGTGAAATAAAAAATAATACAATAAAAATAATAGACTGAATACTATAAGCAATCTCATGCAGTTGGAGGCAATAAAGGTGGTTATTGTTAAATTTAAGAAGATGCCTCTGACTGCATGATATTGCTTATAGTATTCAGTCTAATAGTCAACCTTTTAAAACCAGTTTTTATCTATGCTGTCTGCACAGATCGTTTAGATTTAGATAGAGGATGCTTATAAAATATGTACATTTGCCTGAGTATGGATGATAAGATTTTGTTTGAACAAAAAACCAATTAATTTGTAACAACCAGAACCAAACCTCAAAACACAAAAGTTTCAGTTCTGGCAGCAAACGAACCACAATCAGACTTTCCAAAATATGTGAATCTCTTCACATACAGTACAAAGTTTGTGATACTTGTTCGTGTTGGACTTCTAAAGCTGTTGCACAGTGTTTTAAGAACCCCATTTTCAGACACTGCAATTTTATTAAGAAAGCTGTTATATAAAATCATTTAAATGCAAGATTTTGTACTTTTATTTTACAGACAATTTTTATTAGAGGGAAGCCGAAGAAAAAATTGTTCAGTTCTCATAAATTCTAGATAACATCTAAGTTGAGTAATTCCTTTACTTTTTCAAAATTTAACGGCAGCTATGGTTGGAATTCTTGGTTTTAGACATAAAAAATGGCATGTTTGAAATGTTTTGTAATCTTATTGATGTTTTAAGCTAGTATGAAATATCTGTAATGTGATTTGATACACACACGTGTTACATATTGTTTGGCAATAGTAGACACTACGAAGAGTGTTTCTTCCAAAGGGAAGCCGATAGGAATTGGGTTGCATGGAGGCTGCGCCCCTGTTACCTATGATTCTCTTTTTTACATATGTATATACTTATTACAATTTAGACTTAGTTTATAAATCATGTACCTATGTATATGTCGGAAATACTTCAGTCAATCAATTGACTAATCGAGACGCCAGCGCCACCAAGCGGCGCTCGACAGAGTCTACGACATAGCGCTCGACCACAGTGTCCACAGTTAAGTCAGTCTTACAGTGGCGGTCAAGCGGTGAACACGTTTAGAAACTGTCGCGCGTTTCGTATAGTTCTGATGTATACCTACAGTGTATGATTAGCTAGTGAAATTAATTGGTTCGTAAATTATAATTTGATTTGAACTATAAACGGTTTTCTATTGCGCAATAACCAACACTTCCCATAGTACGCCCACATTAGTTAAAATATGGCTGATGATAACGAAAGGGAAGTGCCTCCTCCGACATCAGAATTGGGATCGGTGTTGGTTCGGGCGCAAAATGAAAATGCTGAAAGTGACCGTTGGCGTGCAATGTTTGAACAACAAAATGCAAACATGCGAGCGCTTATTGAAGCCCTGCAAGCGCCTAAAACTAATAATCGTGTGGATCTGCCCGAGTTCGACCCAGGCAAGGCAGATACGGATGCGCGATCGTGGTGCGCGACAGCTGATTTATGTTTTGCTGAAAATTCACTGCAAGGTGGTCAACTTGTTGTGGCCATCAGTAAGGCGTTCAAAGGATCAGCATCTACGTGGCTATCGCAGATAGCATACCAAGGAATGACGTGGAGTGACTTTAAGGTACTGTTCATTGCAAGATTTGTTTCAACGGAGACCTTGGCGGGTACCCTCATCAATTTACATAGTGACAAGCCAGGTGACAAGGAGACCCTTGTTGCTTATGCGAATCGCCTGATGACGTCAGTCACTAACCGCTTGAAGGACGTTGATAAGGAACAAATTGCAGTGGCTACCGTTCTTGCCCACATTTCACAATTTGATACTAAACTGCAACGGCTGGCATTTACGACCGATATCGTCTCGAGGGACAGATTACAGCGTGAACTTCATGCTTTTTCGCACTTGAAACGCAAGTCTAGCAGCCATGGTGATTTGTCAATTGCTCCTAATGTCAAACGAGCGAAGATAACCTCGCTGAAATGCTACAACTGCGGGAAACCCGGCCACAAGCGAGCTGAGTGCAGGAACAAGCCGATTGACAGCAGAGGAAGAGCTACAGCGTCTTCAGAATCGAGCCAAGCAGCCCCGCAGCCGTCAGCGAAGCCCTTCATCTGCTTTAAGTGTGGACAACCGGGACATATGGCGGCCCGGTGTACGAACAGTGGCAGCCAAGCGGATGGTGGAGCACGTGCTGCAAACAGCGAACGGCGAGTGGATGTTTGTGTTTTACAACCACCCTCAGGCATGTTAGAACATAAAGGTGAGCAGTATTGTTTTGTTTACGATTCTGGTGCTGAATGCTCGTTAGTAAAGGAGAGTTGTGCAGCCAAATTAAGTGGCAAACGAGTTAAAAACGTTGTTGCGTTGACTGGTATTGGTCAAACTCGTGTATTCAGCACAGAACAAATCTTATGTAGTGTAACGATTAGCGAACACCAACTTGAGATTTTGTTACATGTACTTCCCGACAGTTACTTGCAAAGTAACATTATGATAGGACGTGAAATATTGAACCTAGGCTTTTCTATTAACATGTCTGCCACAGAGATTTCGTTACATAAAATACTAGTAGTAAATTCGGTTTTAAACGGTAATAAACAACAAGCTGATTTTAACGTGATTAATACAAACATTATAGGAGATGAGAAATCTGAGCTATTGCAAATTTTAAATCGATTTTCACGTTTTTTTACTTCCGGTATGCCTACTACGCGAGTTAAAACTGGTGAGCTTAAAATAAGATTAATTGATCCGAACCGTACAGTGCAGCGTCGACCGTATAGGATGTCCGCGGATGAACGACGAGTGATTCGTGAACGTGTGAAGGAGCTATTAGATGCAAATATTATAAGGCCCAGTTGTTCTCCGTTCGCAAGCCCCGCTCTCCTTGTAAAGAAACGCGATGGTTCCGACCGTATGTGTATCGATTATCGTGAACTCAACAGTAATACAGTCCCTGACCGGTATCCGCTTCCCCTTATTTCTGACCAGATAGCGCGTCTCAGCGGAGCAAATTATTTCTCCCAATTAGATTGCGCTAGTGGATTTCATTTAATTCCTGTAAATGTAGAGTCGATTGAGAGTACAGCATTCATAACACCTGAAGGCCAATATGAATTTATGACCATGCCATTTGGCCTAAAAAATGCTATCTCCGTTTTTCAAAGAGCCATCATGAATGCTTTAGGTGACCTTGCTCATGACTACGTGATCGTATACGTAGATGACGTTCTAATCGTTTCACCCGATGTGAAAACTGGTCTAGATAGACTTAATGTTGTTTTGGAAGTTCTGACCAGAGCTGGTTTCTCTTTAAACCTCAAGAAGTGCTCCTTCCTCAAGACGAAGGTAGAGTTCTTGGGTTTTGAGGTAGAGGCTGGCCAGATAAGACCCAATCAGCGAAAGGTAGAGGCACTAACGGCTCTTCCACCTCCACAGACCGTTTCACAGTTAAGGCAATTTATCGGACTCTCTTCATACTTTCGGCAATTTGTACAAGGCTTCTCTAGTATGTTGGCTCCTTTGTATCGGTTGACTTCTCTTAAAGGTAATTTGACTTGGAAACCCGAGTATGAGGAGATTCGCCAAAAAGTCATCTCTATTTTGACCAAAAACCCTGTTTTAATGATTTTTGACTCTAAATACCCAGTAGAGCTACACACGGACGCTAGTAGCTTAGGCTATGGAGCGATCCTGTTTCAAGTCGTAGATAGCCGGCGCCATGTCATAGCTTACTTTAGCAAGCGAACGTCCCCAGCAGAAAATAAATATCACTCTTATGAGTTGGAGACACTGGCAGTTGTGAACTCTATCAAGCATTTCAGACAGTACCTGCATGGCAGGAAGTTCACTGTTGTTACGGATTGTAACTCATTGAAGTCGTCGCAAAATAAACACGACTTGACTCCTCGAGCGCACAGATGGTGGGCTTTTCTACAGTCCTTTGATTTTAATGTGGTATACAGAGAGGGTAAGCGAATGTCTCATGTGGATTTCTTTTCCCGAAACCCACTAACGTTAAACCCCAAGAAATTAGTTCCCTCTCATGTAGAGCAAATGCGCGTTGATGTCACAGAACTCTCGACCAACTGGCTCCAAGCTGAGCAACAACGCGATGAGGAAATTTCTAAAATAATCAGTTCCTTAGAAAATGGTCAAGTAGATGAGCAAGTAGCTAAGACCTATGTGCTGCGTTCTGGTATTCTTAACCGTAAGATCCAGCGCAATGGCAGGTCAAAATGTTTGCCTTATTTACCCCGCCTTTTAAGATGGTCTGTTATCAATAACTTTCATGACTCTCTGGTTCATCTTGGTGCCGATAAGACGCGTGAAAAACTCTTTGACTTTTATTGGTTCCCGGGAATGACTCGATATGTTAAAAAGTTTGTAGAAAATTGTGTGACATGCAAAGTCGCGAAGTCTCACTCAGGGAAGGTCCAAGCTGAGCTCCACCCTATACCGAAAGTGACAATTCCATGGCACACAGTTCACATTGACGCGACCGGTAAACTAAGCGGGAAAAATGATAATAAGGAGTACATTTTTGTTTTGATTGACGCCTTTACTAAATTTGTCCTGTTATTCCATACGACCAACATTGATTCTAAGAACAGCATTCGGGCAGTCAATCAGAGTGTAGCGCTTTTCGGAGCTCCAACTCGTATTATAGCCGACCAAGGTAGATGTTTTGCAAGTAAGGATTTTCGCGATTTTTGTGATAGTAAAAACGTCAATTTGCACCTCATAGCGACCGGTTCAGCTCGTGCGAATGGGCAAGTAGAGCGTGTTATGAGTGTCTTAAAAGCAATGTTAACTGCTGTAGAGATTAGCGATAGTAAATCATGGCAAGATGCAATAGGAGAAGTACAGCTAGCGATAAATTGTACCATAAACCGCGTTACAAAAGCTTCACCTCTAGAGCTTTTAATTGGAAAAATTGCGAGACCTTTATCATTGATGTGTAGTGATGTAAATACTGAAGTCGACATTGATGAAGTCCGTGAGATTGCGTCAGAGAATATTAAACATAGTGCGGAATATGACAAGGCTCGATTTGATAGGACAAAGGCAGCAGTAACTGAATTTTCGGTTGGTGATTTCGTGTTGTTAGAAAACGAAGAGCGAAATCAGATTAAGTTAGATCGGAAGTTCAGAGGTCCGTTTAAGGTAGTGGAAGTTTTGGATGGTGATCGCTATACGTTAAAAGCTTTAAATTCTAAACGTACTTACAAATACGCTCACGATAGGTTAAGAAAGATGCCAGTAGGTCATGTACCAGTCGAAGTAGATAGTGATCACGGTGGTGATGAGCAAGCCTAAGTTATGGGAAGCACGCGAGTAGGGTTCTCTATCGGCCGTCGTAAAGTCGACCGTACCAGTAGCCATTACGTAGTCGTAGCCCGGTAGAAATCGGTGTCTCTTGAGGTAACTCAAGTAGTCCGTGGGTGCGCGATGCGCGTTTGGCTCTGGCGGAGGTCGTGGTCTGCAGTGACCGTAGTGGGTAGTCAATGAGTGATGCCCACGGTGATCCACATGAGTGGTGGATGCACGTATGAGTGAGCAACTGTGATTGCTGTTCGGCTATGGGTGCCGTGGCGTTAGAGCGGTTTACTCGTGTGTGGGTTTCTAAGTGTCTAAGGCTGTTGGTAAAAACAGATGTTGATGTGGATAATGATGGTACATGGCTCTGGTTGATGATTTTTGCTATGATAATTCAAAGTTTGTTTAGTTAATTAAGAAGCATTGTTTTGTTAAAACAATAAAATGATTGATAATTAAGCTTTCTGATTTTAAAAGTTGAAAGCAATAAATGGTCAGAATTGGCCGAGTCGAACATGCACTGTTGTTGATGTTTGGTTGCAGCATAACACACGAGGACGTGTGCTAGCAGGATGACCGTGTCGGAAATACTTCAGTCAATCAATTGACTAATCGAGACGCCAGCGCCACCAAGCGGCGCTCGACAGAGTCTACGACATAGCGCTCGACCACAGTGTCCACAGTTAAGTCAGTCTTACAGTGGCGGTCAAGCGGTGAACACGTTTAGAAACTGTCGCGCGTTTCGTATAGTTCTGATGTATACCTACAGTGTATGATTAGCTAGTGAAATTAATTGGTTCGTAAATTATAATTTGATTTGAACTATAAACGGTTTTCTATTGCGCAATAACCAACACTTCCCATAGTACGCCCACATTAGTTAAAATATGGCTGATGATAACGAAAGGGAAGTGCCTCCTCCGACATATATTTTATGTCTTTCAACTGATTTTAATAATACCTCATAATTCTTTCAAAATTAATAAAAGGCAAACACTGAGCCAGTAATTAATCTTAATCAGATATAACAATGGCACTATTATATTCCTTGATATTATTTTGCACATGAATTCTACAATTATTAACCAACAGATAAAAGGAGGAAAGAATGTCATTTATTAACTCACCTGTCGAGCCAGCACCTCCTGATGGTCGGAATTAACAGTGAGGCAGGCACATGCCACTGAAAACTGTACCAAGAACAGAAGGAATAGAATAACCATGTACTGAATACTGAGTTAAGGTTTTAGATAGCTCTCTTCATTGTATACCATTACAAATTACAAAAACAAACTTTTAAGAGTTACAAAGGGTGGTCAATTGTTTTTTGTTCTGATTTATTACTATAAAATATATTTTTTCTTAACCACAACACTTTATAGGAAAGGTGTTACAACATTATAAGTAGATATCTCTGTGTCCTGCCACCTTAAGTGGCATACTCACACACAAATATTACAAAGTCAGGTACAAAAAATTGCAGTAAATTTTTTGAATCACATTGGAGAGAGAATCACTTACGTCATTACGTGATATAGAAATCCATTTAATATATAGTGATGTTAAGTAAACCTATTATGAAACTGAATATTCATTGCAATATTTTATGAGGAAACAAAAGAGTAAGTACATATTAGGAAATTCATGATGTATTTGTATAGCAATGTAGCACAATGACTTTCTAAACTTGTGTGTATCTAGATGCATATCCATACTGTGCAGTGTGCACACAATGATTTTTATATCATCACAATATTTGTTGTCAATTGAAAAAGTAAGACACATTAGCAAATAATTGATTTTAGAAAAGGATACAAAGAATAGCATAACTTGATGATGTTTGACAGCTCCCAGCAGTCCCAACAGAGAAATCAAAATGAGGAACACCCCACATGCCAGTATTCCTCCAACAATCGGCAAGTTGGTGACCAGTGACGACGCCTGCCCGTACACCGCCACTGATATCAGAATGCTGGCCACTACCTGACAATGTTTTTACATTTGCATTAGGCTAAACAAGGCTTTAACACTAACACTGTCATGTTAGAAAGAAGTTTTATGTTATCAATATTAACAGTGTGAAAATACCACAAGATATTATTAATTTTATAGTTTATGATTATTCTGACAAAAAATCTTACCACATATAGAATGTTTAACGCAATAAGCGCATTTTTAGAACAAGTGAATCCTCCACACATGTTGACGCCAGTTACCTACTTAGACACAAAATTGCTAATTCTTATACCTACGCAGTTGTAATAACGAAAGTTTGATGTAAAGATACGACACCTTGAAACTCTTTTGTCAATCTATTCAGTATCAGTACACTTACACCACACAGACACTGACATAAACGAGTTGAACTCGAGTTAGACAAATTACTGTGAGGAAACTTAACACCAATAAGATGTTAGACTCAAAAACTGTATATTTAAATTGTAAGCTACGAAGTTATTCTTTGCAGAATACAAAATAAAGCAAAAAATTATCTCAATGCAAGGGCAATTCGTTCATTGATTCATTGGCAAACAGACAAAGGGTAAAGAAAATACGACATGTCTGAGGTGAGGTCTGTCTATAAGTGACTGTCAGTCAAGTGTCAAGTCAAGTGTCACTGTCAGGTCAGACTGTAACTCAGGCTACGTTCCGAGTTATGATAGTATCGATTTACCGAAATGGCGTGAGTGCGGTAACGATGTCTCGGTGAAGCGTCATAGATGACGTCATGACATGCGTATTGTTTTGAATCGTATCTGAGCTTTGTAATTATATACTCTAAGTATCTGAGCTTTAGCTAACTTAGATAAATATAGTGATTCTGGCTAGAGTCGCCACCTAACCAAATAAAAAGAAGAAATATTCCTATTGTTGACAAAAATGACAGTTCTTAACTGTCATAATCGTGACATCTAACTCGGAACGCAAACTATTGATGTAGCGCTATTTTTCTAATTCGGAAAGCGGCCGTAGATGGACAAGCTAGACATTGACATAAGTGAACTAGTGAAGTACGGAGGGGCTGCCAGTGGAACAAACTTATGACGAACCGGCCCAGCATAGTCTATTCACAACCGTTCGATACACCACCATGGGATAAGCTACAAACACTATAGAGAATGTGCTCGAACTATTAGATGTTTATGTTAATGTCTGAGGTACATTTGAAATTATTAAAATTAATAATGACCGTCAACTTGGTCAAAATAGTTATGTCCAAAGGCCAAAAACTATTCGAATCCGGGCATATCTTAGATGTAGAAGAAACAGTTATGAATCCTGAAAATGCAGTAATAAGTGGCAAATTTTTAGGTCAAACGACGATTTCTAACGTTTATGGTGTCAAAATAACTGTAAAGTATTTTCTGAACTCATTTTTCACGTAATTATTCAGTCTATTATTTATTTATGTTCATGTCGCCTTCTTTTCAGCTTGATTGCAATAGAAATATTAGAAGAGGAGATTGCAAATGTAAAGCAGGCCTGTCTGAAAAATGCAATCACATCTGTGCTTTAATTTACTATATAAATTCTCCAGATAGTGCTATATCGAAAACCAGCGAAGCACGACAGTAGGGTAAGCCATCCCACCATCCCACCGACAATTGTTAGGCTATGATATGGGAGTGAAAATATCCGAACTATTTCCAGCACCACCATTAATGACAGATTTAGAATCCCAGGATATTTCCAAA
Source organism: Antitype chi (assembly GCA_947359405.1). Classification (NCBI taxonomy): domain Eukaryota; kingdom Metazoa; phylum Arthropoda; class Insecta; order Lepidoptera; family Noctuidae; genus Antitype; species Antitype chi. The sequence goes on from OX375816.1 coordinate 12,919,515, forward strand.
GATACTTTAGAACCATCCTGTTTTATATGTCTGTGCCATCACTAGCCAACACACCTTTATACAAATTTTTACAGTTATAATAAGAAAAAAGTTAATAAGAAATTATGGTCTGCAGCCATACTTTCTTTTTAAACTTTAGTTGAATTCGTTGAAATTACTGAAAGAAGAGAACTAAGTGACAGGATTCACCAAGTTACCTTAAATATCTTTACATTGCATTTATCCACTTTTGTCGGCTATCACGTAAAACCAAGGAAAGTAAGTACTATCCGTGGGAAATTAGTAGAATTTGAAACCATTTGATTTATTTTTATTTTTCTTTGAAGTGTTCGAGCATCCAGAAAAACAATACATTTTCACTTAGTTATTATGTTTTTTTTTCACTTCTTTATTAAGATTATTTTAAACGTGAAGTGTCAATTTCTAATAATGATTCCGAGAAAACTTCGGATTTGTGCCACCAGATGGCTGGCCCTTCGTCGCTTTACATAGATCACATAGATGTAAGAGTGCCAGAATCGAACATCCATCAATATGTTATTTTATGATTCCTAAATGCAGTTCACAAATCCAAATCCCGAAAATGTTGTCAGTCTAAATGAAACAGACGACTGTTTGCTGTCGGGGGCAAGGAAAATGAGGTTATAGAAATGCATCATTTACGACACGAAGACCAGTCGTATGTTTGTGAATAGCTATGCATCATAATCAGCCTATAACGTTCCCACTGCCGGGACTCGGGCTTCCTCACTATGAGAGAGAGTGGGCCGTAATCCACCATGCGGGCCCATTGCGGGCTAGTAGATGTCATATGTCTTTGAATTAATGGTTCTAGGACGTGCCTGTTCCCTCTCTATGTTTTCCTTCAGCGTTTTGAGAGCAATGGTGAGGAAATGATGTACACAAAGTAAAGCGCCCGCCTGGGTTCGAACCCACGACCTGTAACTCGTAAGTCGGAGCCATTACCATTGGGCCACCACTGCTCTGCTGGGCCACCACAGCTCTGCTGGGCCACCACTTCTCTGCTGGGCCACCATTGCTCTGCTGGACCACCACTGCTCTGCTGGGCCACCATTGCTCTGCTGGACCACCACTGCTCTGCTGGGCCACCATTGCTCTGCTGGGCCACCACTTCTCTGCTGGGCCACCATTGCTCTGATGGGCCACCATTGCTCTGCTGGGCCACCACTTCTCTGCTGGGCCACCATTGCTCTGCTGGGCCACCACTTCTCTGCTGGGCCACCATTGCTCTGCTGGGCCACCACTTCTCTGCTGGGCCACCATTGCTCTGCTGGACCACCACTTCTCTGCTGGGCCACCATTGCTCTGCTGGACCACCACTTCTCTGCTGGGCCACCATTGCTCTGCTGGGCCACCATTGCTCTGCTGGGCCACCACTTCTCTGCTGGGCCACCATTGCTCTGCTGGACCACCACTTCTCTGCTGGGCCACCATTGCTCTGCTGGGCCACCACTTCTCTGCTGGGCCACCATTGCTCTGCTGGGCCACCATTGCTCTGCTGGGCCACCACTTCTCTGCTGGGCCACCATTGCTCTGCTGGACCACCACTGCTCTGCTGGGCCACCATTGCTCTGCTGGACCACCACTGCTCTGCTGGGCCACCACTTCTCTGCTGGGCCACCATTGCTCTGCTGGGCCACCACTTCTCTGCTGGGCCACCATTGCTCTGCTGGGCCACCACTTCTCTGCTGGGCCACCATTGCTCTGCTGGGCCACCATTGCTCTGCTGGGCCACCACTTCTCTGCTGGGCCACCATTGCTCTGCTGGACCACCACTTCTCTGCTGGGCCACCATTGCTCTGCTGGACCACCACTGCTCTGCTGGGCCACCATTGCTCTGCTGGACCACCACTGCTCTGCTGGGCCACCATTGCTCTGCTGGACCACCACTGCTCTGCTGGGCCACCATTGCTCTGCTGGGCCACCACTTCTCTGCTGGGCCACCATTGCTCTGCTGGGCCACCACTTCTCTGCTGGGCCACCATTGCTCTGCTGGGCCACCATTGCTCTGCTGGGCCACCACTTCTCTGCTGGGCCACCATTGCTCTGCTGGACCACCACTTCTCTGCTGGGCCACCATTGCTCTGCTGGACCACCACTGCTCTGCTGGGCCACCATTGCTCTGCTGGACCACCACTGCTCTGCTGGGCCACCACTTCTCTGCTGGGCCACCATTGCTCTGCTGGACCACCACTGCTCTGCTGGGCCACCACTGCTCTTTGCTGTTTTTGCAGATCAAGGGACAAACAAATAGCTGATGTTATCTAGTGTTACTAACGCTATTATTAGTAACAAGTGTGAAGTAAAACGATGACACACAGGCAAGGGCGGATCCATGCACAGGGGCAGGGCACCCACATCCATCAAGAGTATTTCTTCAGCGACAGTGTCGTAAGTATTAAAATTCAAAATGGTGCAGTCAGCTCATACTTTGACACAGAGGTCTACTTGGAAGATCCAGAAAAGATCCAGTGCGCGAAAAAATCCCACCGCGATTTTATGATGTCCGATGTCATTGAAAAAGAATGGATCCCCCATAAACAACATAGTGCAATACTTGATGAGGAAGACACTTCTTAATTGTCTGGCCCATATACCACTCCCAGAAAGAAATCCTGGATCCGCCCTTGGTTATAGGTACGACACGGTTGTAAAATAATTACTGTACCGGTAATTAGCTGCATATTTCTCAAAAAGCTTGCACCACACAAGGCAATCCGGATTACCAGCACTTTCTCAATTCCCAAATCCTTATTTCGCTTTATAATTGCTTAAGTTCTCTCTTTTAGTGATTTACTTTTCTGTGCAACTCGATTAAGTACCTCTTCTCTGCTAGGAATTCTCAAAATAAAATTACACGTATCCTAGGTTGCACAAATTATCGAGCTCGCTGCGCTCTTTTAGTTTTATTCTTGCAAGTACTATTCTGCATAGCTAATAAGCTACGTTTACAAAAAACTCAAGCTATTTTGCAAGTAATATTCTGCAAAGCTAAGTTTACAAAAACTCAAGCTATTTTTCACAGCTGTTCAAAAATAATGGTATTTAGCAGGGGATGATAGAATAGCTATAGGCCAGTACATACTTCTCAACCTCAGCCAACCGAAGCATGCTGGGTACTTCTGGCGATCGTTAGGGCCCTTGAAAGCTTCCATTGGGATGGATGCACACGGTCTTTTTTATTTTTAATTGAAAATGTGTTTGTTAGAATATTGTTGTTGAATAATATTCTGCTGTTTCTAGCGTACAAATATTTGAGGGAATTAAAATTAAATGTCCAATATGATTTATATCATAATTAGTTGTTTAACCATTGATGTAATGTTCTAACCTAACCTATTACCTACCTGATGATATAGGTAGGTAATAGGTTAGATTAGAATTGTGTCCAACCGCGCACGAGCCGAGCGAGCCAAGCGAGCGGTGCCGCGAGAGCGGCCGGCGAGCGCTACTTCCAAATTAGTGGCAGTTACTTGGCTATTTAGTAATAGCGCAAGGATGAGATTACTTTGACAGGACTCTTCGCTGACAGGGCTCATCAGGAAGGTAATAGGTTAGGTTAGAATTGTGACCAAACGCGCGCGAGCCGAGCGAGCGCAGCGAGCGGTGCCGCGGCAGCGGCCGGCGAGCGCTACTTCTAAGTTAGTGGCAGTTACTTGACTATTTACACACAAGAAACAAAGCAATGTATAGCGAAACTGAAGTGGGGGCAACTGGGAATTTTTATTCCCATTTGCCTCCGGTGGCAATCCCCACGGGGGCGACTGGGAATATGCGTCTGCACACACATCTTTTGTACTTATTATTGCAAATAATATGTAAAAATATATTTAAATAAATCTGTCTATATCGAACATTCACGGCAGTCATTTTTATTTCATCATCCCAAAAGAAGCACCCTTTTATCATATCACTAAGTTTAGGGATCCCCTTACATTTATTTTTGGTCCTTCGAGCCAGATCGACGCAACGCGACGCCCTACCAGTCAGACTACTTACTAGAATTTCTTTTGTATTTATAAAATACTAGCTTTTGCCAGCGGCTTTGCCCGCGCGGATCTTTCATCTCATATTTAACTCCCTTAGGGGTTGAATTTCCAAAAATCCTTCCTTATTCCTTGTCTACATTACAAAAGGAACTCCTGTGCAAAATTTCAGCTTTCTAGGTCCAAGGGTTTGGGTTGGACGTTGATGAGTCAGTCAGGACTTTTATTTTTATTTATATAAAGAAAAGATTTATAATAAATTAATAGATTTAGCTATGAGACTGTCAACTTTACTAAAAACGTCAGAAACACGCCACATGGTGAATAGAAGAGTGAATAGAGCACGGTAGTGTCCCACCAAGACAAGCTAAAACAAAAATTACTATCTATCTTTTCTCGAAGCGTTTCGACGTATTTTCAAAGCCATATAGGCCAATATAGGTTTATAGAATTACGGGGTTGGCTCTACATTTGACCTGATAACTTTTTAACAGTGAAAGTGTTAAGTCTTAGCAGCTTACTTTAGGTACCTACATAAAATATCTTTGGTGGGATTGTTTATTGCTTAATAGGCGTCATCTCTCATTAAGAGCCCCTTCACACTAGCGTTTGTCCAGCGTAGGCGTTAGATGCACGTATGCGCAGCGCATAAGTTGTCGCGGCGTTTCCTGCGCCGTTAAAGCATGCACCCTCGACGATAGCGCAGCGTGTGTGTGTGTACGTACAGAGACGCCGCGACAACGCGACGCACACGTCGCGTTGTCGGGGCGTCTGCGCTGCGCATACGTTCATCGAACGCCTACGTTGGACAAACGCTAGTGCTCTTATGACAGAACGGCTGCCCCCCTATATAAAATCCTTAGCTACGCCAATGCCAGCAGCGAAAGGTAACCAACTATTGAATGCAACGATGACCGCAAAGTGCGCACCTCATTTGTAACATTTACCTACGCCTTCATGCCCCGAACATTTTGTTAGAAACTAGTTTATGTTTTGTAGCGGTCCCATTGACACAAAAGGTCTGATAAGAATTGTTGCTGTGGTTCAATTCAGTAGCTGATTTACTGCTAACCCCATTTATTTGATGGTTGTCTGTAGTGATGACCCAGGCTTTTGATTCTTGCATTTATTGTAACATTAATATGCAAGCTATCATGTTCTAGTCACTGACTATCCACTCAGCCTGGTAACTAGACAAGCCAACCAAGGTTCTAAAACTAAATAGTATTAAAAAAAAAGAAAAAAGTTAACAAAAACATTTATTTCTTACTATTCCTACTCAACATTTCTACAACATTATTTAAGCAATCTACCAATTAACAAAATATTTTAATCAAGTTTTTCAGCATCGTTTGTGGTTTGGGAGGCATTTAAATCTTTATATTTTTGTTCAAAAAATTGTTTTCTATGAACTAGCGCTATACGAGGTTGGCGGATACCAAAATTTTCATTTCCCATTTTACTGTATTTCTTTTCTCCTTCACGCCCCATTAATTCTCTAAGAGCTTGATTTCTATTTAAAATTTTTTCATAAAATATTTTACCACTTTCAACATATGCGGGACCAAGTTCACATAATCTCTGGTCAGTGTCTGTTTCATAATAAACTTCTGTCATATCTTTCATAAGAAAATATGTACCTGATGCAAACATGCCTATTATTAAGTATAATATCCCTCTTGTAGATGGAGGTGCTGCATATAAGTTTAATCTTCTATTAAGAAATTGAGAAAGATTGTATGAAAGAAATAGGCATGAGAACGGATATGCAGCTTCATAAATAATTTTGTTATTCTGTGTCATCATGATTTCCCTGCATATCGCAAATTCTTGCACTTTTTCAGGAAGTATTATAGCATCAGCCAATTTTTTGCCAGCTTCTGATTCCCAGTCAACTTTCTTTTGGTTCACCTGAAAATATTTTATACATGTGAGTTAAATAATTATTAAAATCATATACTGAAGTATTAATGGACTCCAGTGTATATTGCATGACATCTAAGATTTATAATACTCGTAAACAGACATTCGCGCATATTTAAGCGGAAGCTTAAGGAATTTCTAACTGACAAAGTGTACTACAGTGTGAAGGAATATCTAAAAGGGAATCCATATGGCCAATAATTCATAATCAGATTTACAATCATAGAAATGACATGTGAAACTCTCAACTATTATACTCTTTGAGGCGCGCGAGGAACACAACGCGCCGTCGACCCAGGCCTGGTCCTTACCGGACAGCGAGCGACCAATTACTCGCTGTCCGCAAGCCCGCGCCTACGGTGGCCGGGAATCAACCTGGGATTCCCAACGCCCAGGGCGTCTCCCGCGGCGACTACGGCCGTGAGGGCGCATATACTGCCTGTCCCTCACGTGCGCCGCCTTCCTCTTCGCGAGCATTATTGCTTCGCAGAAGGAGGTGACGGCTACCTATGCACTCTCGCTCCGTACCATGGCCTGGACCAGGGCCAGACGCAAGAGATCGCCGCCGCCGATCGCCTCCACGAGGCATTGGCGGTGCTCCACCCAAGCCAGACCTCCACCGTATGCTCCACCGTGTCCTCAGGGCGATCTTCGCAGTGGAAACACCCGGGCTTTTCTTCCCGCCTTATCCGAAACAGGAACCTCCCGAAACAACCGTGTCCGGTGAGGACCTGCGTCAGGCGGAAGGTGAGGACGCCGTGCCGCCTCTCAAACCACCCCTCAAAGAGGGGACTTACCGCCGTTATCGTGGCGTGCCCAATTGAAAATACGGTTAAAATGATTTTACAATTTAATAATTTAGTAATATTAATTGTTAAGTGTTTTGAAAGTATATTGTAATTTATGTGTAAATTTTGCATGCCCATGTGACGGCAGAGCATGAGAACATTATAAAACATTGTGTAGCATCTATATGTTGGCAAAAAATAAATGATTTGATTTTATTTTATTTGACATATTTACGACCTAGCTCACAAATAAATAATAGTTTAAAAAACTAAAAAACACGATTTAAAAATAATAGTTTAAAAAACTAAAAAACACGCTTTAAAAACCAAACTAAAAAAGGAGAAAATAATTTAATTCAATTAAAAAGCGTGGGGTGCTTGACATTAATTGATTATAAAAATACCTCAAAAAGCACCCCACGCTTTTTAATTGAATTAAATTATTTTCTCCTTTTTTAGTTTGGTTTTTAAAGCGTGTTTTTTAGTTTTTTAAACTATTATTTATTTTCTATTTTTTAGTTCTGCTAACTACAAAAACGTGTTTTTTTTTCTCATTTTTTTATTATTATTGAATTGTCATCGGTCCTCGCCAAGTTTACAAAGTTTCAATGAAATCTGACCGTTTAAAGTGGGTCAAAATCGCGCTCAAAAGAGTCGGTTACATACAAACAAGCAAACAAACATACAAGTGAAGCTAATATAAAGCGTGTAAAAAAGGTCGACTCGAGTTTTTATTGCCTCTTGCCACTTAAAGTTAAATTATATGGCTTCTTGACTAAACAAAGCAATTTATACTAATTACTTGTATTATCAACAATGGAGATAACAGAGAATGGCTGAAAGTGTCTTTGTTCCCATGTTATGTCGATTTCTCATAAAACTACTATCTCAATTTGCTCGAAATTTTGGAGTTTACTTATTGAATAGACTTATAATCGAACAGCAGTTATTTTATGGGAATCCTACTTAACATTTTCATAATATTTAAACTCAAACTTAATATCGCGCGGAGGTTAACGACCGTTTTGTGCACTCGAATATTCAAGGAATTTAAAAAAATAGTTATTGTATGAAATATACCTCGATTGACTAATACATTATTTAATAGTTTAAGAGCTTTACAAACCTTAAAGATACCGTCAATTCACTGTAAAACAATCAAAATTCACATACCAATGACGACTTGTGTATGGAACGGTTTGTTTACGTAACATGTTTTGTCGAAAACAAAGTTTTTATGATGCTATTTGATGCAAATATTATCTAAAACGATGTAATAACTGCTTTTAAATGAATATTTAAACAAATAAAGGTATTTTGCGGTCGGTCTTTGAATAAGACAATATATTGTTAGTCTGATGATTGCCTAGGAAACCTGCAGATTAAATGGTTGTTATAAGTACCAAAACAATTTTTTTGCACTTTAACAGACTAGGCAAGATAATCCCTAGATTGACATAATATGAGTAGTAACATCAAAGTTTTAATATGAAAAAATAAGTTTTGTTTTGGCTATCCCCTTTTCTAATCTATACTAATATTATAAAGCTGAAGAGTTTGTTTGTTTGTTTGGTTGGTTGAACGTGCTAGTCTCAGGAACTACTGGTTCGAATTGAAATATTATTTTAGTGTTGGATAGCACAATTATCGAGGAAGGCTTTAGGCTATATAACATCACGCTAAGACCCTTAGGAGCCGAGCAAAGAGAAAACAATACAGAAATACGAAGTACTTGCACGAGCAGGCGATTCGAAGCGACGCGGAGTAAGAAATTTGTACAATATAAATGTGAAAGTTTTTGAGTTTGTTAGTCTTTTACACAAAAACTTCTGAACGGATTTGGATGAAATTTGGCACACCAATAGTTTATAGCCTGAATTAATACATAAGATACTTTTTATACCAGTACTACATTCCCGTGAGATTATTTCCACCCTCCATGCGGGTGAAGCCGCTGGCAAAAGCTAGTGTTGTATATAATTACAGCAAGGTCATCTTGCAGAAGTTCACTAGAAATGTTAATCACCTGAATATCATCTGCTTCTAAATCGTCTAAGCTTTTGTAGGTAAAGTTCACTGGAATACCAATAGCTACTCCAAATCTTGAGTTCATACTACCTACAACAAAATGATGCATAGTAAGTAATTTAATTATCACTAGGTTAGATTTGCAATGCAAAATAAACTCCTAATTACCATTGTGTTAAGTGTACCCAAATAATGTTGTTATTACATTTGTGGCAATTAGCAGCAAACATGTGATGGATTCTATTTGATTATTCATTTGATTTCTGTATCAACCTTTGAATATCTTTCTATATATAAGGAATAAAAGACTACTTAACTCTAAACTTACCAGCATGAAATAAGTCATATCCAAAAACACTAAATGGCACAATTAGTTTTCTTTGGATATCAGATATATTCAGTATGTCCAGACATTTTGAGTACCTGTCGCTAAGTTCCTGATGTAAAAGTACCGGCTGGCCGTTGCTGAAAAGTGAAAGTACTCAACAAGTTCATACAATGTGATTGCCATGAACTGATTTCGATTAGCTAAAGGTACCAATTAACCTGTAATAATGCACGAAGTTCTTATACTTGTCCAAGAAGAAAGTATGTGGGGCGAATTTTGCCAATGTACACGCAAGTCCAGTGCCTGTAATAACAACAAACGAAAACTTTCGACCCGTTTCAGTCAAAAACCAATTAATTGGTTTTCTCGTTGTCATGATAATAGTTAGGAATTAATGATTTAATATTCTATTTATGTTAAATGCACGCCGCCGTAATTACAAATTACAATCTTTCAAAAATGACAAATGAGAATGACATATTTCGTTAATTCTTGTCAAAGTCAAAAGTAGGAAATATAGGCCACATTCCGAATAAGAAAAATAGCGCTGTGAGCGCTCACATCAATAATTTGCGTTCCGAGATAGATATCACGATTATGGCAGCTAAGAACTGTCATTTTTGTTAACAATACGGAACGCTCGTGAACGCGCTAACAGTGCAAACTCAATAACCAATTTACACCATATAAAACTTGTGTACACCACAAACTTATTTGGTTAGGTGGCGACTCTAGCCAGAAGCACTATATCTATGTTAGTTAAAGGTATGATATGATTCAAAACAAAACAGCACAACTGTCATTTTTGACAGCGCTCACGGTGATATTAATATGCATGGTCGGCGTTATCGCAAGATGGCGCATGTCATGACGTCAGCTATGACGATTCACGGGACATCGTTATCGCGCTCACACCAATCTATCGTATCTCGGAACGTAGCCCATGGCTACGCAAATTATTGATGTGAGCGCTCCCAGCGCTTTTTTTCTAATTCGGAATGTGGCCATGGAGTGCCTGTACATTAGTGTTTTATCTATGTTGCCTGTTGTGAAAATCTAAACCAACTTGAGTCTAGAGGTAGGCTACACATTGTGCATTGGATATTTTCATAAACTAAAAAAGTTCAACAAAAAAACTTTTTAAATTTTTAATTTAACTTTTACTTCCTGCTTCCTTCCTTCCGTCCTTCCTTCCTCAAGTTATTATATGATACAGGCTACGTTCCGAGTTACAATAATATTTATCGATTTGAGTGTGCTCACACCCGTTTCGAATTGGGGCGTGAGCGCGATAACGATGTCCCATGAATCGACATAGATGACGTCATGACATGTACCATCTTGCGATAACGCCGACCATGCGTACTATTCTACTACTATCACATAGACATAGATGTTTTTCCCATCTCAATGTACTGTACTATCACCGTGATCGCTGTCAAAAATGACAGTTGTGCTGTTTTGTTATAAAACAGTTTTTTTGGCCAAAATCCACGTGAGGGACCACTGACGTATTGAGGGACTCTTGTTTGTGTGAATGCGGTCTTTTTTCCTGTGCTCGTTTAACCACTCCCCTTTACGACATACTCCCATAAGATGTTCCCCACCCAGATAACATTCCTATCCTATATTATCTTTAGCCCATACTCTTGCAGTTAAAATCCTTTATAAATTCATTCGCATTATTAAAATCCAGTTATAGTTGATAATTCTATTTAATTATTTATATATTTACTGAATGTTCTAACACTTATTTTTGACGTTTTACATTTACTAACCAAATTTTTTTTGTCCTTTTTTAGCATGGGGATCAATGGATGCCACCGCTACAAACACTGATCAACAGTTGTTATCATTATTTTCTCATACCTTGACAGTGACAAAATCATCGAACGTTATCGATGGAGCCAGAACCTATAATAATAATTTAATTCAATTAAGTACTCTGTGCTCCGTTAGGAGTATATCCTTACGTTCCGAGATACGATAATATCGATTTGAGCGTGCTCACACCCGTTCCGAATTGGCGTGAGCGCGATAACGATGTCCCGTGAATCGTCATAGATGACGTCATGACATGCGCCATCTTGCAATAACGCCGACCATGCTTATTACTAATATCACCGTGAGCGCTGTCAAAAATGACAGTTGTGCTGTTTTGTTTTGAATCATATCATATCTTTAACTAACTTAGACATAGTGCTTCTGGCTAGAGTCGCCACCTAACCAAATAAGAAGACGAAATTTGTGGTGTACACAAGTTTTATATGGTGTAAATTGGTTTTAACATTGAGTGAGCACTGTTAGCGCGTTCACGAGCGTTCCGTATTGTTAACAAAAATGACAGTTCTTAGCTGCCATAATCGTGATATCTATCTCGGAACGCAAATTATTGATGTGAGCGCTCACAGCGCTATTTTTCTTATTCGGAATGTGGCCTATGTATTCTGTGAGGACTCCGCTAAGAGTAATAGTGTTCTATGGTCAAGGAGAACATATTTTCACAAGCGGTTCTGTCACTGTGCACAGAGTACTTTTTACTATGGCCACATTCCGAATTAGAAAAATAGCGCGGTGAGCGCTCACATCAATAATTTGCGTTCCGATATAGATATCACGATTATGGCAGCAAAAACTGTAATTTTTGTCAACAATACGGAACGCTCGTGAACGCGCTAACAGCGCTCACTTAATGTTAAAACCTATTTAATCCATATAAAACTGGTATTCACCACAAATTTCGTCTTATTTGGTTAGGTGGCGACTCTAGCCAGACGCACTATAACCAAGTTAGCTAAAGTTAGGAAACGATTCAAAAAACAAAACAACACAACTGTCATTTTTGACAGCGCTCACAGTGATATTAGTTTACGCATGGTCGGCGTTATCGCAAGATGGCGCATGTCATGACGTCACCTATGACGATTCACGGGATATTGTTATCGCGCTCACGCCAATTCGGAACGGGTGTGAGCACGGAGCACGCTCAAATCGATATTATCGTATCTCGGAACGTAGCCTATATAGGTAGTTCTGTGTTTTGTATATCACAGAGTACTTTTTTTTTTAAAAAGGTATATTCTATGTTCCTTGAGTATTGGTGCTTGACTGCTTGGTGCTTGGTGTTCTCCGCTAGGAGTAATAGTGTTTGTTCTGTGTTGGTGTTCAGTCAGGGAGCCATCAAATAAATAAAATATGAGCTAACAAGCTGATAAATACTTACTGTGTTCTATCAACATTGAGATGAGATTTTGGAAGAAGAATCAATTAGAAGCTTTGTGATACCGGTGGTGATCGTGATACGCACCTACAAACAGACAGCCTACAAAATATGTAACAATGGGTTTAGTGGAAGAATTAAAAAATCTGTGTTTAGACAGCCTGGACCATGGCTGGGTTAAAGCTATATATGAAGCAGAATTTCTTGAGTTTTGTGATTTGCCGCCAAGTTATGAGAGTGAGATAGAATCTTTAGATTTGAACAGCACATTTATGGCTATAATAAATTCGACTGCTGAATGGCTTGAACCAGAAGGCATACCTCCTAAAGTAAAGTCTTGGGCGTTGTTATCGCAATTGGTACAACAGAAGAAGGTGCTAGCTGTTTTAGCATACTTTATAGATCATGGATGCAAAAATGTCCATATCCAGAACTATAGAGAAAATGCTATATTGGCATCTCGAGTTTACTATAAGTTGTTGACAATTCCAGCATTCAAAGCATATCATATCTACCATTCACAACTATTTGCTCATTCGCTAGCATGCCTCCGGTTTCCATTACAGATGTGTGATGAAGCTAGCAATTTCAGCTCTGATGATCCGATCTCTGAAGTCAACCTTGTTTTGAATCAACTCTCAGAGTTTGTGGCGGACCTGAAAGTTGTTGTACAATGTTTACAACTAAACCCGAGTGATATGAATTTTGAAGAAATTTTAAGTAATTTGTTAGACATAACGGGTTATGCTATTGTTGACAAATTAAATGTGGGTAAGTGGAGTTTGTGATATATCAATTAGATTGTTGCTATAATAATGATCAAGTAGCACTAATCTATTTAAAATAAATTTCAGGTTCTCCCCTATCTGAACAAAGAAGTACGTCTGAAGCATTTTTTTGTTTATTCTTATTTTGTTGTGTTCTTATTTTTGTTTTTTTTTTGCAAACTGCCTACTAGAAATAATTCAATGAAGTTCAATTGATGTTCCATTGTCATTCACCAGTGTGATTCAGCAGTAATTTGTGGGCTTCACTGTCGCTGTTAAGATTTTACAACTCATATGAGTTATTTCTCCCTGACACATTCTTGACTAAGACATTGCTGTATTTCTCAATTTCTAGTTCTTTGATCTTGAGAGATCAAATCATTCTAATATATTTAAACCATGAAATACTTTTCTTGGTTGGATCAGGTTAACCTTTTAATAATAATAATAATAATTTATTTATTTAACTTGACAACTTAGGTCCAATGGTTAGTACAACAATAACTTATCAACTAAGGGTTAGTAATATTATTTAATTAAAACATTATTCATCCCTGCCGTACGAGCAACCGGACAGCATGCCTAAATATTGGTGCATCGTGTTTATCGGCTAGGGCTTTCAAAATGCTGTTGGTGCTAACCCTCATTCTGCTTATTAGGGACGCGGTCTTTTTCCTCAGAATGGCATAGAAGTCGTTGGTTCGCGCTACAGCAAACATGCCAGACGCGCTGCAGAACCGGGGTAACCTCAACAGCACCCTGAAACCATTATTATACTGCACACGCAGGGCATCTAGTGCCCTCCGCGTACAGTTGACCCACAAACTGCCCGTGTAGAATGCTTGACAATAAGCTTTAAACATAGTTATTTTGACCTCGTTACTACAACGAGCAAATCTGTGAGCCAACATGTTACATCTGGCTGCTAGTGCCCTGCGCTCACGTTCAATGTCTACCTGATCCCGGAGGTCCTCGGTGACATAGTGACCCAAGTATTTAAATTGGCTGACCCTCTTAAGTGGTCGTTCATTAAGGGATATTGAGGGCTCGTAAATCAAATGATTCCCAGGAGCAACAAAGATCAGGTATTCACTTTTCTTTTCATTATATAACAGGCCGTGGGTTGCCGCATACCTTTCACAGACGTTCAACATCTCCCTGATTGAGCCAGCCGTTGGACCCAGCAGCACCATATCGTCAGCATAGCTTAAATTATTGACGCTGACGCTATCTATTTTGCACCCAACTGGTCTGCTGCCGAGTTCAACGATCAGCTCATTCACATACAGGTTAAAGAGCTTAGGTGAGGTTTACCCCCCCTGCCTCACCCCACACTCCAACCTGTACACTTCAGACAGAACGTCTCCCCAACAAACTTGGTTTAGCTGGTTAGAGTACCAGTACTGGAACAAACCCGTTAACTCGGCTGGTACCCCTGCTCCCTTGAGCTTATCCCAAAGGACATCATATGACACAAGGTCAAACGCCCTTGAGAGATCAAGGAAGCAGGCATACACCGGAGTACTTCTCTCCTTATAGTATTGGACCGTCTGCTTTAGACAGAGGATCGCACTCTCAGTGGAAAGTCCAGGCCGAAAACCAAACTGTGCGTCATGTAAGGTTATCCATTTGTTCCTTAAGTTCCTTGTCGAGCAGACCGTCCAACACTTTGGCAATTACAGTGGCCAAGGATATTGGTCTGTAATTCGCCTTGTCCGATACATCTCCAGTTTTATTTTTCACGATCGGTACCACTATTGTTTTCAGCATATCGAGTGGAAGGTATGAGTGACTTACGCAAAGCGTGAAAAACAGTGCCAGCACTCTAGGTAGATGTACCCCAGCATACTTGAGGTGCTCGATGCTGAGACCGTCATGACCTGGAGATTTTCCCTTATCCATTCTCATGATTAATTCAGCTATTTGCTTGGCCGAGAAACGGATCGGTTCATAATCACGACTAGCCTCAACATCGATCACCTCTTGAGCCGGCCCAAGTGGAGATGATACCATAAATCGATCTTTGAACACGTGGGCTATGTCCTCCGGCGAATTACATTCCCCTACACTCATAGGGCGGCCCGGCCCAACTCTCAGCTTATTGGTCGACTTCCAGAACTCAGAAAATTTTTTAGACGCTCGGTGTGACGCTAATATGTCCATCTTTATCTGATCCTGGTGATTCTGGCACCATTTAAGCCTACCCCTAAAAATCCTCTGACTCTGTCGCATTTCTTCCCAAATTCTGCCAGATTTAGGCTTATTATAGAACAGCCAAGTTTGATACCTAGACCGAGCCTCCCCATAAGCGCCTCGAACGTGCTTGTTCCAGCCTGCCACTCGTCTTACTTTTTGAGGTTGCTTATCATCCCAGGCCTGCACAGCAGCCACTGACAAAATATTTACAATATAAGACAATATTGCCATACATATGATCTAGAGTAGAGATGATGAATATAACCATCAACCATTAAATTTAACTAATATTTAAAATTAACCATGATATTCAATAAATAAAATTAACATTAACGAATAAAAATATCATATCAACTTCTTCGGCGCAAAATTGGCAAGGACGAATATTTCTCTGTCTCGCTCGAACAACGCGCTGTCTCTCGCTCGCTCGGGTTGACCTTCGGAGCGGCAACGCAGTGTCGTCAGTGTCGTAGAAATATTTATTCCGTTACGTGCATTCAATTGTATGTTCTATCTTTGTTACGTTAAAACACATAATTTACTGTTGGGGATATTTTATTCTAAAGAAAGTTGTTGATATTTTTAACCAATATTTCGGTCGGTTAATGGTTGATTTTTGATATAAGTTTATTTTATTAGTTAGTTTTGATATTTTACTCAAATAACAAAGTCGCGTCGTTGCGTTGTTGTTGTTTTTTTTTGTTTTACAAAATGCCGAGACGAAATAATATTCGATTATCTAATCGAGATAAATGCTAGTCAGTCCTAAGCCTGTTAAAGTATGAAGGGAAGTTTAACATAACAATTTCAACATGCATTAGTTAATAGAATATTCAACTTTTTAACATGTTGCAGATACTTGAATAAAAATATTAACTAATATTTTCAACCAATAAAAATATCGATATTTTTATTTAACCATTAACCAATAAACAATTTCAACCAATATTCTCATCTCTAATCTAGAGCACGCCTATGTTCTACATTATGACACACACTATCTCCACACTTCTCAAACAACTCAGGATAGTGAATGTTCCTCAACTCTTTGTTACATAGATCCCGATACCCATCTATTTCCACCTTATTGCGTTCCCGCCATAAAACTTTGCTCTGCACTTTAGTTTCCTGTGCCACTTTTGACACGATTACATTTAAATCACACTCAATTATTAAGGGTAGATGATCTGACCAATAGGCATCAAGATCCACGATGACATTTGTTACAGTGTGCCACGCTGACTCCGTAACTTTCCGTAACTCTCCGTAACTCCACGCTGACTACTTTTGTAGAGGGGTTTAATCTTATAATAGGTGGTATGGTAGGTTCCAAAAGTATCTAATGAAAGTGTAAACAAACCACTTTCAGGTTAAAGTCTTAGTTAATCAATCACTCACTAAAGGGAATCAGTAACACATTTATATTTATTTAGAAGGGTTTAACTAAATATATAATTATTATATCTAATTGTTAGAAAAATGGGGAGATCCCCACTTTTTCCAACAATGATCGTTTCAATGACTTTATTAAATTGTAATTGAAAAACAAACTAGCCAAATGCGAGTCAGACTCGCACACATAGGGTTCCGTACCACAAGGCAAAAAACATTTCTTGTATGTAAATCATACCTTCGTTTTATTTTTATTATTTGTTGTTATAGCGGCAACAGAAATACACATTCTGTGAAAACTTCAACGGTCTACCTATTACGGATCATGAGATACAGTCTGCTGACAGACAGACGGACAGACAGCGGAGGTTTAGTAATAGGGTTGCATTGGTTACACTTCGGGTATGGAACCCTAAAAATCAGACCAGATGTCCTGTATTAACTTTAACAAACCAGTTTAAAACATTGGCAATGAACTGGAACTAGGGAGCTTAATGAAGCATTTGTTTTATTTTATTTATTTTTATTTCAGACAAGTGCGTACTTGAATGCATATCTAAGATTACATATAAAATAATACAAACTTTATTATGTAAAGCAACGGGGGAATCCAATGAGAAGGCAGTAACATTGCTTTTTAAGTGTATTCTGCCGAAACTGGTCAACTCGAGTTTGGACGGCAAGCATGCTAATGTAAGCACATATTTGGTATAGGTGAACAATGGCGATGCTTGATAAGCCTTTTTTATGTCTAGAAGTTGATGTCTTTTGGTGATGTATACATTCTTACTTATACAAATTATTTTTTAATGTCAAAGAAAAGATGGATTGATTGTGTGAGGGATGACATGAAAGAAAAAGGAGTGAATGATAGTGTTATGGCTGACAGGGGATAATAAAACAAAATACGTGCTCTGGCGCCCCCAAGCAACCTGGGACGAGACAGGAAGATGATGTTGATGACATACTAAAAAAAACATTGATTTGCTGAAGGTTTTAATTAACTGTCTATTATTAAACTTGTTCTCATTTTTCCCAGAAATGTATTGGACCATCTTATGTAACATATTCATTTGTGCTGTTAGCCACACATGGTAAGGCAGCATTAAATGGTTACTTGTGTCTTTTAGAACATCTCTGCTTAAGTCCAGATGGATTGGTAAGTACGAGGAGATATTCTTTCTATTAAAAAAAAACTTGGTACAAATGAACGATAGGATAGACCTTAAAAAAAAGCTACTTAAAAGTGTTTTTTTTTTTTGGAGTGTTGATTTTATTAGTTTTTGTGTATTGCCATTGACTTCTGAAACTTAAACTAATTTTAACTTTGAAATTATGTATTTTGCCATACCTACCGCCGATTGAGCCAAAGAAAATTCAATCTTATTTCAAGGCCATAAGACTTAATTTAAATGCATAAATTAATGCTAGGGTCAAATGTGTAATTGTATTATGCTTTTTATTCAATACTGTAATTGGGGGGTTTATGAGGTTTGGCGTTAATTCTGTTACACCTTGATAAACTTATTGTTATTATTTTTACAGGAACGTGCAGAAGTTCGCGAGTCGCGATCCAAATTAGTGGTTGGCATGATGAGTTCTCTACCTCCGATTTCTTACAGAGAATTTCTTAAATGGCTGACAGATTTATCAGTTGCTACAAGATTGTCCCATCGTCAATTAGCACTAGTATGTATCAATACATTTATATTTATTACAACTAAGTACCTACAGTAGACCACGAAATTGCTTTATCACCGTTGATAACAACTCCCAGTAAATTCAAATTTCACTAAGGTTAAAAGTTTTATTCAATTCGTAGGTTAAAATAACGTTTCTCATTAAAACAATGTGTATTCATTTATAATAATCAGAGATCGGATATTTGGATGCATATTCACCTAAAGTTGAGATGTTGGCTAACATGGAATGCGTATCGAAAAAGTCTTAATTTAGGTAAGTAATTTGTTTATTTTTTGTTTTAACTAATACAAACCACCCCTCCTCCAGTACATACACATATATGTATCGGGTTAAATATTAATTTTAAATTAATACACATCTGAATAGTTATGCAATCCAAGAATCCCGGGGTTTTTAATAAATATTACAAATAATTTATAAAGCCGCTTCCATACTTTCATAGCTAAAAATTATCGTTAGGTAAATATGCATCCGAATAACCGATCTCTGATAATACCTACATACATAAACTCACGCCTTTTTCCCATGGGGGTAGGCAGAAACTACAGAACGACACCTGCTACGATCCTTACAATATACTCCTTTTGCCTCGTTTATGTTCATTCATCTGGTCATACACGCACGCTGGTTGCGAGTACTACGCATCTGACCTTTCTGAAGAACATCACCAATACCGGCGTTTCCACTCACTTCTGCCTTGTAAATACCTTTTGTTAGCTGTCCTTCATTCATCCTCTCACATGACCAAACCATCTAAGCATACTCTTTCAATCTTTCTTTCTTTATCTTTAATTTTTAAAGATAAAGATAAAGATGCATTTATTTGTATAAACATGTTTAACATGATACATAAATATGCACATATGGATAGAAATTCGTTTAAAATTGCTGGTTCAACATGTTTTGCCATATTCGGCGTACAAAATAGTTTATAATATTTAGTTTAAAATTATAAATGAGAATGTTTTTAATAATAGTCAAAATTCAATCAATTTCAAATAGATAATCAGTCAATGCAAAAATATAGTCAAAAGATAATAATAATAATTGAAACAATAAAATTGCTAAAACTAAAATACTTAGTAAATTATCTAAATCCAAAATTTGTCATTCAAAAACTCCGTAACATTATAGTATCCCTTACTAATTAGCATTTTTTTCAGTTCTCTCTTAAAGGAATTAACATTCATTATCTTAAGGGCACTAGGAATTTTATTGTATATTAAAGGGGCCATGCATATCACACTTTTTCTTAGAAATGCTGTTTTGGCGGAGAGTGATTGCACCCAAAGTCTGTACTTCTCACGTCTATTTCTACCTGAATTATTAGTCAGAAGGGGAAACAAGTGAGGATTGGTTTTTACAAATAGCGATATTTCTTATGTGTAAAGTGACGGAAGTGTTAGATTTCTGTGCTGCAAAAATATTGGTCTGCAACTGTCAGTAGATTGCAACCCAAACATAGCCCGTATACAACGCTTTTGTGCTTTGAACGTGTCCTTTTGAGTTGCTGTTGTTTTTTTCACTACATCTTCTTTTAATCCGCACCGTTGTCTTATCACATCATTCAGTCATACCACACATGCTTCGCAAGGAACGCATTTATTCCACTTTCATGCTTATTTTGCCTCACCCAACATTCACTTCCATACATAACCGTAGGCACCAGCACACCATTGTGAACAGCCAGTCGAGCCTTTTCGGACATCAACTGGTTGGTCACAATCGCATGTAGAGCACCATTAACTTTATTTCCCGCATTTGCTCTCCTTTCCACATTTTTTTCAGTCTTTCCATCCCTTGTAAACAGTCCTCAAATATACAAACTCACTTACTTAATGTAATTTAAAATGTAACTAGAAACTAAAATAAACACTCCATAATATTGAAAGTTGGCAACGTCCTGAATAGCTGTTAAATATTTCGCTATTTTGAATGATCAATAAAATAAAAACTACAATATAATTTATTTATTTTATTATTATATCTTAAGAAAACTTACAGCTAGGATACAGATAGTTGACCGTTAGCGAAAGAAGGCCAATTAAAAGTTTTCACTGACAAAATTAGGGTAAGCACAAGAAGCAGCAGACAGGCAAGCAAAAGTAAGAATAAGTTAACACTCGAAGACAATAAAATTAAGAAAAGACTGAACAGGTTTTAGTGATCTTCAAAGAATTTGTTACACAGTATTTTTTTAGTTTAGGTTTTTAGTTTTAATATCGAATATCGCTCTATGTTGCACTAAAATATTGATTACTAGCTTTTGCCAGCGGCTTCGCCTGTGTGGAGGTCGGAAATCATCCCACGGGGCCGTAGTACCGGGATAAAAGTTTGATAATTATCCCACGGGAACGTACTACCGGGATGAAAACTATCCTATGTGTTAATCCAGGTTATAAACTATCTGTGTGCCAAATTTAATCCAAATCCGTTTAGCCGTTTTTGCGTGAATGAGTAACAAACATCTTCACAAACTTTCACATTTATAATATTATACTGTAGTAGAATTATATAGTATGATGAATTGCAAAAACAGTGTAAAAAAACTCGCACACGAAGGGTTCCGTACCGAAGGCAAAAAACGCCGAATTAAAAACACGTTTCTTGTATGGAGACCTCTTTAATTTTTAACTTTGTTTTTATTATTTGTTGTTATAGCGGCAGCGGCAACAAAAATACACTTTTCGTGAAAATTTCCACCGTCTATCTATTACGGATCCTGACATACCTACTGCCTGTTGACAGACAGACGGGTGGCCGAACGGGCAGCGGAGGCTTAGTAATAGGGTCCCGTTGGTTACCCTTCGAGTAGGGAACATTAAAAAGCATTTGCGATGTTTCAAAGTGCTCTCGCTACCGTAACATAAGTGTTAACATAGTCGTGCTTACCGTTGACAACCTTTGGGTACGAAACCCTAAACATGAATATTGAGTAACCAGTTTTCTTTACCTAAACTTTAATATTATAAAGAGACTATGTTGTAGCCGCGACTTCAGCCACGTGAAATTTCTTGTTTTAAGACAAATATATTTATTCGTCGGATATGGTAGGTACAGATGCCAGTACATCAAGCTACCCCAAATTTTCAAATTTTCCCAATTGAACATGAACCTTATGCATATGTTATAACGATGAAAATCTATCAAAGAAATTTGACAGATTGGGGTAGCTTGATGTGCTGGCGTCTGTACAATACAGAGTTGGATACGTATAATTATGTTCAAGACACATCCGCCGCCAAGTAAAACCTAACTTATAGACTACTTAAACTCTAATAGACAATACAAATTAGACTATAGAAATAAAGACACATTCATACAATAAAAAAATTAACATAGCAATAACAACATTTTTATTTAAAAAAAATCTATGCATTATCCAACAAAAAAAATATATTTTATTGTGTAAAAAACATTTTGGAGAAGCCAAATTTTTAAGTATAGTTTTTTTTTTTTTTGTGGAAATGTAATGGTTTTATTTTTTAAACGTTGCCCCACACTAAGAATTTATCCTGTATTGTGGGTGCGTTTACAAACATTTTAACTCGCATACACATTTGTTACGTGCGGGAATCGAACCCGCAACACGCAGCACAGCAGTCAATCGCTTAACCACTGCGCCAACCATGCCGTTAAGGAATATGGTTGTAGACTTTTATGGACATCAGATAACTGTTTAAAATAAAATATATACTATAGCATCGCATCGCCCGCCCCGCGATATTACTTCATTTTCTCTTAGTGTTTTTTCCGACTTTTTTCTTTTTACTCGGCTCCTTAGGGTCGTAGCATGATGTCAAATAGCCGACAAACTTTTCAATTCCGAGTAGTAGTTTCATAGGTTATTCCCTACTGACGCTTGGCAGGCGGGTTGGCGATCGCAGTATGGTGGTTTTTTTTTTTTTTTTTTGAGTGGGAAATCATCAAATAACCGCTCTGGGTGGAGCGAGAGGGCGTGTCAGACTTTTACTGACTAAAACCCACCCGTGTTCCCTCAGTTGCCTGTGTGCCAGGGGCCGCGGTATCTCTTTCGAACAACCCGCACCCCTGGCAGGCATCGGCCCTTGCGGACCCCCCATTTGGTGCTGACATCTCTTTGAGGTGCGCGTGGAACACAACGCGCCGTCGACCCGGGCTTGGTCCTTACCGGACAGCGAGCTACCCATTACTCGCCGTCCGCAAGCCCGCGCTTACGGTGGCCGGGAATCAGCCTGGGATTCCCGACGCCCAGGGCTTCTCCCGCGGCGACTACGGCCGTGAGGGCGCATATACTGCCTCTCCCTCACGTGCGCCGCCTCCCTCTTCGCGAGCATTACTGCTTCGCAGAAGGAGGTGACGGCTAGCCATTCACTCTCGCTCCGTACCATGGCCTGCACCAGGGCCGGACGCGAGAGATCGCCGCCGCCGATCGCCTCCACGAGGACACGGCGGTGCTCCGCCCAAGCTGGGCAGACCGCCACCGTATGCTCCACCGTGTCCTCTGGGCGATCTTCGCAATGGAAGCACCCGGGCGTTTCCTCCCGCCTTATACGAAACAGGAACCTCCCGAAACAACCGTGTCCGGTGAGGACCTGCGTCAGGCGGAAGGTGAGGACGCCATGCCGCCTCTCAAGCCACTCCTCAAAGAGGGGACTTACCGCCGCTATCGTGGCGTGCCCAATCGCAGTATGGTGGTCAAATGCATAGAGAACGCTGCTACCGATTCTCTAGTAAGTCCCTTAGTTGCCTTCTACGATACCCATGGGAAGAAATGGGATGGTGGTACAAATTTTACCATTCTATGATATGAGTATCTATAAAAAAAAAAAAAAAAGGTTTGTTTGTTACGCTTTCACGCTAAAACGGCTGAACAGATTTGGAAGAATTTAGCACATGGGTAGACCATGACCTGATTTAGGACTTAGGATACTTTTCCCCCGATATTCCGACGGGTTCGAGATTTATACGGGTGAAACCGCAGGGTTCAGCTAGTAAATAGTACAAAGTTCAAAATAGTTTTTAAACTTGATCTCCAACCAGTATAATATGTTTCCTTGTTTTAAAGATGTGGGCTGTAATGTGCATCAGTTTTTCGCATAAGCCACACATAATTGCCGGCAAAATATTCCAATAAAACAAAAACAAAATGCAAGTTTATTGATAAAAAAATATACATGTACAGTACGCGGCCGTTATTATGGGACGTTGTGTTTTAGAACAAGTTCAGCTTCGTGG
The DNA here is from genome assembly GCA_947359405.1 of Antitype chi. Taxonomy (NCBI): domain Eukaryota; kingdom Metazoa; phylum Arthropoda; class Insecta; order Lepidoptera; family Noctuidae; genus Antitype; species Antitype chi. The sequence continues at coordinate 12,943,085 of OX375816.1, forward strand.
AGCGTGTTGTCTGTCATACCTGTGTGATACTCTTTCTAAAGCCTGTTGTGCTATATCTATCTATATAAATAAAAATCAAATGCTGTTCGTTGGTAAACGCACCGCTTGAGAAGGGCTGGACCGATTTGGCTATTTTTGATGTGAAATATCTAATGCGGCAGTTCGGTTTGAGGACCATAATTAGGTTTTTATGGAAATAAAAATTGGAAAAGCTTCCAGGAAAATCCGTGAAAATCTGAACGTCCTTTTTTATACGGTATTTTGTATGATCTATTGAAATTTAGAGGGAGGTTGTCCTATGTATGTCAGCTAGTCACAGTTATGTATATTCAGGAAATTTGCTGTTACTATTTCACTACTACTTCACATTACAGGAAGCGCTGGTTAAATTGTTAGACGGTAAACATGATGAATATGAACAACCACCTGGGCAAAGTAATGAAACTGTGGACATCAGTGAACCAGGTATGTTTCTTTGGCCGGTTTATTTTATGATAATGCATGCTTCATAACGTTATCAGACTAGAACGAACGCTTTCCGAATAAGTTTTGTGGGTAGTTTAAAATAACTTTTTTTCTGAAATAGAATATTTGAATTGTTTGTTTTTGCTGGAAACAAAATCACCTTCGAACTAAACGTAATTGGCACACAAATAACGCGGATTAACTGTAAGGTCCCGATTGGTATCACAAATCACTAAATGTGTTAAGGTGGATGGATGATTGCTCTCAATGCCATTTTGTCGCTAGATGGCGCAACATCCACAATTTGGAACATTTTCAATTTTTACGCCTAACTTAGAAATCTTTAGTAGATAACTTTATTGTACGCTGAACCTAGGGCATTAACTTGATTTTTTTAGATAGTCACTGTGCTTGTTAACTGGTCTCATACAAAGATTACAACATAATAAAGATTTAGCCGCTTGACTTTACTCTTTACACACACTTGCAACGTAAATAGTAGTAACTTTCGACACCACTAGATGTCGTTTTATTCAAACAGTTGAAAATTAAAATGTCCGAAAGACTAAAAAATAATTTATAACACTTGATATTATGTTCCAATCTATTTCTTATTAGTATAATTATTGGTCTAAGCATACTTTTGTTTCTAGACTCGATACCTTTCAACTTAGCAAATTATTCATATAAATTATTTTAGGTAATATAGGTATACTGTACCTATAAGTAATAAGTATAAGTAAGTAATAAGTATAAGTATAAATAAAAGACTATTTATTCCATTGTAAAGCTTTTTATTGTACCTTACTATAAATTAATAATATTTATTTAGTAAAAAGGGGTTAATATTTTCATAAAAATAATCGTTTTATTTACTCTCACTACATTTACTTAGATAGTTTCCGTTTGGATTCAAACCATCGAGTCATACCACCATACAAAGATAACATACTTTTTTAAATATTTTGATATTTACAATTATGATTTTGAATTTAGTATTAGAAAGAATTATGTATGTAGATTACAATATAAATAACATCATACGTAAGTATTTATAACAGCACATGTAAGTATCTTACACAACAACACACAAGTGGTTGCTAGCTAACCATAACATTTATTTATGTTTCAAGAATACCTACTTATTATACAATTTAGAACTTCAATAAATATTCTTTTACAATTGAATTGTTAGGCTGGTACCTAAATACATGAGTGAAACTTATCTACACAGAAAAATCTTATGAACTAACAAAATAACACAAACTATACAACGCTACGTGCAAAAATAGCTTATTAATTATTCTATAATGTTCCCACTGCTGAGACTCAGGCCTCCTCTGAACTGTGGTGATGAAATAATTTACACAAAGCAAAGTAGTGCCGGCTTGGATTCGAACCATCGACTCGTACCACCATACAAAGATACTTATAAATATTATAATAAAATATCTTCTTTTCTACGCGCTACTTTTTGCAGTCGCCGCCGCCGCCGCCGCCGCGCCGTATCAGTCTTCTGCTTGTCACTTTTTACTTCCATTTATATAATTTCCGTGCGATCTGAATCAAATGCTGGAAGACGCAGTTTTCGCTGCAACAAATGAATTTACAGTTTTGTTAGACTATTCTTACTGAACCCACACCTCAGAGACCTGCGGAATAAGTTAGGAAATGAGTAAGACTTATATTTTTATACCTTTTAATTCCTTGATGTCTAGACATTTAGCATTTTTCTCAACTCTTCTCAATATAATTTCCGGCACTACACATGTTTTAAAAAATGTTACCAACTTCGGCATCATAGCGTTGATAAATTCCTCATCCCGGTTAACTTCTATGACAGTCAATGGTTGGGTGACAGATATAAAGCAAATGAAGTAACATTTATTCATTTTGGTAATTCGCAATTGACCCTGGACCTAGAATCAAAATAATAATAGCTGTTAAAAAGAAACAATCCAAGAAATACATTATTTTTATAAATACATACCAAGAAATAATGATATTTGTTACTTACTTGATAATAATAATTATGCTTTTTGTTCATAACTAAAACATCATTTTCCAAATGAATAGGAAAATTTCTATTTTCTGATGCTCCTCTAATATTTTGAGATTTCCTTTCCAAGGAGGGAAAACATTTTATTTCTACAATAGTATTTTCTGCTTCTATAATACCTGTAAAAAAGAAAAGTTTTTAGGCCTACGCTACTGAACCAAATTTAAAAAATTCACGCGACACAAGATCCATAGGGGCAGAACCACAGGCAAAAGCTAGTTATTTGTATATTTTCATTATTCAATAATCTTACCATCAGGGCTAGCTGCTAAGAATCCAAATTCTTCATCAATGAAAAGTCCTGATGGCCTGACAGTTTTGCCATATTGTTGCATAAACATGCTCTTTGCAACATGTTCATTTTGTTGTCCATACATCATATCTTTAGTACAAAATATTATTTTTGTAGAGAATGCATTTCACATGATTGTGACATGGTGTGGCATTACGACGTTTGCAAACCTAAAATTAACAAAGTGACAATCATAATTCTTGTACTGGCTTGTGCTGTGGCTTCTTAGAAAGTAAGAAACAATAGAGGAACAATAGAGGCTGATAATATATCTTACCATTCCAAACTGGCTTGCTGTGAGACGGTCAGATCTGTATGAGAGATACTTTTCATTATCATGTTGACCCACAGTCTGCTTTTCAATTAGTACTATTTTTTGTGTATCTTCTTGGAATTTAAGCAATCTCAATTCACAGAGCCGTTTTAATTCTACCTCATTAATATCGACAGGGTCACTTGCTGCTGGGCCATAGTCCTTATCAGGTTGAGTTTTATTTTTTTCAGTAAAAAGCCGTTTTCGAGTCATTTTCTGTTGGCGCAATCTATTTCTCTCTTTTTGATGGACATATTTTTTAAAATATTGTCCAGGGCTCTCTGTTGTCTTTTTTTTCCATGCAGTTTGATGCCATTTATGTCCTACAGAATGAGACAATCCTGAAAAGCCAAATCATAGTCACATACATGTCTGTTTGCAACCTAAGTTTTTATTAATGACAATTGAAAGTTCCATAAGTAATCAAAAGTTGAGAATAAACTCTTTATATTATGGAGAGAAGAAGTCATAGATCATGTGGGTTGCTAGAGATATCATATAATTATTGTTTTAAAATATCTATGAAAAAACTTATTTACCTGCTACATGAACACGCCGCTGATAAGAGCCTCCTTTTCCAAGACTGAGTCGTTTTCCACAGTTAAATTTATTAATGACACTCATAAAATTTTCTGCAACATTTGTTGTTTCGTTAGACAACCGTCCAGCTTTCAAAGCGATTCTTTCATTTGCAGCATAAATAAGAGCCCAGACCTCTGGTGCTGTATTTCTTAGGATTTCTACTTGGTTGTCTTGCTGTTTATTCTCGTCAGGTGGTAATTGCTTCACTGAACAGTAATATTCCTTACATTTTTCATGCTGTCCAAATACATGAAGTGGACTATTCCTTAAATCATCAGCCATTGAACCTGGCTGACTGCTATTGTGAACAATAATCTTTCGCGCTACTAGTGTCAATTTCATCAATTTAGGCCTCAAAATATTTCGTCCATACAGAGGGAGTTTCGTATTACCTAAAATCTTTAAAAAAAAATATTAAAACATAGGAAGATAAAAAACTTTTTGAAAATAATATCTGACTTCTAAAATAAATACAACAAAAAACATTGAAAATGCCAATAAAATTTGAGGTTTACCCTCAATTTCCCTGGGATCCCATCATCAGATCTCATTTGGTGAATGGGACCACTTCAGGTGTATACTCTTTTAAATAAAAAAAGAATTTTGAAAATCGGTCGACAATTCGCGTAGTTCGGTGGACAAACATTAAAAAAATACAGTCGAATTGATAACCTCCTCCTTTTTGGAAGTCGGTTGAAAAAGAGAGAAACATTTATTTTATAGTTGCTAAATCCTACTGTAAGTGAAATATTTGTTTTTTTTTATAAAATATTTAAACAAGCAGTGAAAAATGACTGAACGGATATGGATGAAATTAGGCACACAGATATTTTATAACCACAACATAGGACTTACTATACTTTTTATCCAGGTAAACATTTTGACACGTGCAGAGCCGCAAGTAAAAGCTAGTGTAAAATCATTATTTATAACTCTAAAAAGTGGTTGTTTACCTTGTAAAGTGCACTCGTGTAGTTTTTTATAACATGATTCTTGCATTCAATTTTCTTTATTTGGTTTCCATAGGACACCTTTTCTTTCAAATTAGCAAACACTGAAGAATCCCCATCTCCTATAAAACTTAGGTACCGAAGATTATGCATATTCTCACTCTGTTGAAATCCTTCAACAATTATATCAGATTCCATTGCAGTAGATGGCCCAGTAAAGTTTTTGCAGCAACCATGACTCTTAGTGTCTGAACCTGTTCGCTCATAATACTGGCATGTATAACAATATTTGTTCCTGACACCAAGATAAAGACATTTCTTGGTTTCCTTTCCAATAATGCAGGCCTAAAATTAAAGTTCTTAGTTTAAATATTGTAAGAAATCATAAATCAAAACACTGAACATTGTGTAAAATATGTTGTACTTTGGTATTGTCAAACATAAACTTCATCGCTGCAAACAAGCAAAAGCGTACTAATGTAATGAACACAAAAATATGGTATCAAGTTAGGACTTACCATTCCAGATGAGGAATCAAAGTTGTGACCATATGACCTTTTCAACCATCCGCCATCTACATATACAGTAATGTATGGAATACCATCTAAAGAAACATTTCCTTTATCAATAGCAATAGACCTTTCTTGCTCACCAGCTTTCTTTATTTCTTCGGTCAAATGTTCATGCCATACATTGCCCAATTGTTTTTCAATGAAACGGAACGTTTGTCCGGTCATTGTTGGTATATCCATTAGACTTGTGATGTGTGCTGCTTGCGTGTAATAACTTCCAGCAGTCACAGTTGCCCATACAAATGCGGTGTTAATTTTCTGTTTCTTCTCTGTGCTTTGCTGCCATATTTTATTACACATGCTACATTTAAATGTTAACAAACTGTGAAATCCTTTCCGGTGTTCACTAATATACTCTATTTGAGATGACTCACAAGACTGTCGATGGTTTTCCATTTGAAATGCCCATTGGATCACATGTTTCAAGTCAACAATACGGTACCCTACCAAACCTGATAAGTTGTCACTTGATGTTCTTTCCACAGTTAGTTGATAAGCTTCAGTCTCTGAATCGGGTTGTGGCCAATCAAAATCAACAGTCTCTACTTGCTCTGTAACAGATTCAACTGTATTGGAGCTAGAGCTGCAGGCTATGGCTTCGTATCGAATTTTTGGTATACCACGCGAATAGGTTTTGGGCGTATCTTCAGCTGTCGAAAGGTTGGACAGCTGATGATGATCTCGAGTTGTATGTGGACTGAAATAAAAGATAAATAAATGAAATAGGTACAGTTAATAAAAACAATGTTGAGAGACAAAAATATTGATAGGTCTGTAGGTACCTAAACACAACAGGGCAGTCCGCGGTTTCTTCCACTACCTTCTGTTTCTTGTTACGCCATGCTTCCACCCGGCTGCAATTTGTTAAAACTTGCTCAATACATAATACTATTTGAAACTAACCATAACGAGCCACCTTTTCTTTTTTTTTCATAATAAAGGAAAAATGGCGGTAAACGAAGACTACAACACGAACCAACGAGTATCAAATAAACTCCACTCACGTATATCTGATTCGAAATCTTATGGGAATCTGATTTACTCACTATATATCACTAAAAGAACTTCCATGATGTCTTTTGAATGCAGCTTGCACTTTTTTCCGTGATTTTCGCGGGCCTGAATACATATGTCGTATATACGCAAGTTTATTAGTCGGGTTCATCTTAGGCAGTTCAGTTGCAATTCAATCTGTAATCAAAAAGAATAATTAAAAACAACAGCAAATGTATCTTATTTATGAAATGTTTCAAGAAATTTGTATTATTCAGAAATAACACCACCATCAAGCTGTCGAGTGCTGTGAAGCTCAGTGTTGCCAACACGACTAAAACAAAATCTGCTAAACTGCTATTAAAATTATGTCAAAATTATACTAAATGCTATAAAACTATGCTAACGTTCGTCTTCCTCTTTTCAGAGAGAATATTTGAAATTTGTAGTATGTGACGACACTGACGACAATCAACGAATGTTACTAACGTTTGTTTTATTTCATCTTCTAAATTTTACACTTTTGTAAAGTTTTAAGGGTAATTAATTACCATTATAATAATACTCTATATCACCTTGAAAATAATTCATTGTACATAAAAATAACACTTACCGTCAATAAAACACAAAAACACTCCACTTTTCAATAAAAACTGTTTCACGGATGGCACTCATTTGAATGGTTCTCATTAGTACCTATGTAATAGGTAGCACAGTCTATAAATCATACATACAGTCGTCCAACCAAGACGTCTAGACAGTAGACATGGGCGAAGTAGCTCACTAAAAAGAAAAAGAGCGATTAGCTCTTTCACTCTAAAGAGCTATATCACTCTTCTAGCTCACTAGCTCTTCTATAGCTCAGTGATTCAGAATTTCAGACGCCGACTGTTAGTTCATTTGACTCACGGTGCACGCGTGTCGTTGAAAACGTCTCGGCCCGCTCAGTAGCCATTGTCAATAGCTCTTTGGAAGTTTGGAGTTAAGTTAAATAAGCTTTTCAGTTTGTTTATATAATTTTATGACTTTACGTAAATAATACGCAAAAAAATAAACAATGCAATGCCAAAGTATTTTCTACTTTAAAGCTATGGTCATAAAGATAGATTTACAGTGATTTATGTCGTATGATAGTCTACAATGACGTATTGTATCGAAGAGGTATTGTTGGAAGAACGAACTATGCGATCCGAAATATTCCGAAGCGAACCGAATGAGCCGTTCGGCTGCTGACTTCGGTCGGTCATCGGTGTCTCGCTGAAGTACTGAGAGTCTAAGAGCTAACTGAGCTAGTGAGCTACTTAGCGAACGAGTGAGTGAGCGAGAGCGACGTCCATCAAAAAGAGCTAGCTCTTTTCTATCACTCGCTCACGAGCTACCCATGTCTAGTAGACAGGGCAATCGTGCGGGGCGAGACGGGGAAAGGGTAAATATCCCGTTTTAAGTTCTAATGATACTGGTGTTTATTGTTTCGTGTGGATTTCATGACAAAGTCTCTTCCGAGCCCCTTTTCTTTAATAAAAAAAACCTCGTAGTAAAGTTTAGTTGCTAAATTGGTGTCCAGATTCTTAAATATTATACCAAAATGTTAAATTTTGCGTTGAAGTTATAGTAATACCACATTTGTTTACCATTTATTTTATTGAAATTTCAATGCGTACTATTTTTATTTTTGAATTCTTAGCAAAGTACGATCTTTTAATATGTATGGTACGATCTTCTAAAAAATAAAGTTGGCAACCCTGCTTGACGCACTTTGTGTGTGCTAATAATACTAGTAAAATAAGCAATTATGAAAAATCAAAGTGGTTTGTTTGTGTATTCACTAATCTTGCTGATTTCACATGAATTAAATATGATTCAATCAATAGATGTACGTAGTACCTACGTTTCACCATTGTGTAGGTAGCTTCGCTGATCGCCTGATTTAGTTTTAACTTACATATACATCAAATTCTATTCTCTGATTTTATTCAACGCAAACCAATGGATTAGTACCTAAGCGTATCAGAAAATGTGTTATCAGTACCTACTTACATACATTAAAAAGATTTTTAAATCTGGAAAGTCTAGGAATGTTTAAGTGTGTACTAGTAACTACTTACTACATATTTAAACTAGATAATACAATAATTACATTAGTATTGTATCTGTGTGAACCAAGGGCAGATCGCAGAGATTTTTTTTTCACTTTATGTAAGCATTCTTTCTCATTGCATAATAAAAAACATTTTATCAATCATAAAATGTTAACTCCGCGGGCAAACCCGCGCGCCCGGCGCTAACTTGCTAGAAACACAATATTCTGGAAACGATTCGCCAGTTGTCAAGACTCAAGACAATCACGCATGGACGGAATGGCAACAGCGCGGGCACAGACGCGGGATGCGCGCGCTGCTTCATGAATGGCAACGTCGCATCCGCGCGTCACTCGATGGTAACCTTGGCGCTTTTTCGAATTATCGAACAGCGCCATCTAATATAAATGTTTACCAATCGTAAACTCGTAACACAACAGCAACCAACTTTCTCGGTGGTTCTATAAATTTCTGTCAGATGGCGCGATTCAAGTCACTCACACATGTAAAGATTTTTCGTTTTTTATTCGGTCTAATTCTCCTAGAAATACTGTTTTTTTTATAAAATTTGGGCCATATGCGGACATAATACACTATAAAGTTTCATTATAGTTGCTTTTATTCTGCAGAAACTGTTTATTTACGGAGATTTCTACATCTGAAAAATGTATGGCGAAGTCCTTCTAGGCATTCACCTTAAGCGCTAAACGTAAATTTAGAACATGTTATAATTCATGTTATGATTGTTAAGTTTCTCTTTAAGTGAACTGTAATTTGTTCTTTGAGAAATAAATGTCTTTAAACCGAATTCTTTCTGTCAATCGTTTGAATGTGACAGAGTAAACATAATGAGGTTTTAAATATTTTGTGCAAGCGGACCTTAATCAGTTGTCGGTGTTGTACACTAACTGGAACATTGAAAATAAATAAGCGAACTTCAAAACGTGAGGCAGTTGTTAGTTAATGTATAAACGGAAAATTATATGTTTTAGTTGCTGGTGGCAGTAATCAGCAAGACCCACAACCAAGTAATGACCAAATAGTCAACCAACAACCCAATGTCGCCGCACAGGTACAGTCAAGTCTTTTATATCTTCGTCAGTTTTCAAAGCCTTCCTTTACCAAGTCATGACATGTAATACCTTTTGAAGCTACGGCATTAAGCAGACTATTGCATAGAAAACTATATTTAATCTGTGTGCACACCTTATTAGGTAATGTAATGATAAAGCGAATAAATACTTTGATTTGATTTACTTTATAACAAAGATCAAATATAATAGCCTGAACCCTTCTTTTTATGTAATTGTTACGACTGTAAGTGGCATGTAAAGAAGATGGTGAAATATCATTCTGGGGTATTGAGATAACGCCGAAATATAAAATATTAAGTCAGTAAATCAGATTCTATCGTGCAAGAGCAGACAAAAATAGCTTCTAAAATGAGGTACATTATTTTGGTTGTGACTGTGCATATAAAGTCCCTTGATGATTTAACGGCAGTATTTTTATGAATCCTTGCAAGAAAAACCTGTCCTAAGAAAATGTAATTCAGAAAGAGATAATCGCAGAACAGGATGCAAAAAATAAAATAAAGACCACTGTAAATGGGGCAACCTGTATCACCCGATTGTGAAGGAATATTGCAAGGCAAACTAAGAGATTAGTTTAGCAAACAAAATAATTCCTTCCATTATTAAAAACTTCACTGGCATGACGGCTATCAATATGAGAAAGGATAGTAAGGTAAGAAACTTCAAAGCTCTTTATTTCCCGACCACCTTAAAGAGTTGTGCCCACAGATTCATCAAGTAAGTACCCCAGTAAAACTTAAATTGAAATCTAACATAGCTGCATTACAGGTTTTTGTATTTTACAACAGCAATGTATTTATTATTATTGTGAAGACCATGTGGATTGGTGTCTGAAATGGCCTTTTGAGGTAAGAACCACACAGGTTGGGTGGACCTGACCTGGTGTCTGAAATGGCCTTTTGAGGTAAGAACCACACAGGTTGGGTGGACCTGACCAATCACTGCACTCAGTATCAGTAATCATGCAGCTCAACTCAGGACGACGATGAGCGACTGACGAGCTCAACGTCAAACTTCATAGTATTCTGCCCGTGTCATTTTTGTAAAAAGTTTTTGCTTCTCGATTTAATATATAGATATTTTGTTTATAATGAAGAACAATTTTAGTTTTTCGAATTAGAACAAAAAAGGAAGGAAAAATATAAACTTTAATAAAATAACTTTTTGAGAACCGTAGCCGTTTTCATAAAAGAATAGAACAGAATACTCTTTATTATGTACACCAGATTACAGATATGAATGTACATAAAGTGACACAATGGGCGGCCTTATCGCTAAAACAATCTTTAAAAGATAAGTTTTGGATGAATTTAAAGATAGAAGGAGAGACAATACTGCATTAATAATGTTTACTTATACAATGTACATAGAGAAAGAATAATTAAATAGAACGGAGGATAGTAGATTACAAAATCATCGCAATTGCAACAACTTCGCTGGCTACTTCGTCAATACTGCTGGTATTGAATGGCGACGTTGGGCGATGCGTTGGGTTGAAATCCACGTCAAGTCGTGCTTAGTATTCTTTAGGATAATCGTAACAAACTCAATGTTATAACAGTATAATGTTTTTAAAATTGAGGAGTCTCATACTGTGGGCCCAGTCTGTACCGTGGCAATGGTTTCCCACCGAGCGCGCCAACAAAAATTTTTTGCAGATTATTGGGTAGATAATGAAATAAAATAGGTACCAAACATAATGTTTATGTAATGTTAACTTAATTAATGTAATTAATTTAATGTTAATTTAATTTACAAATATTTATTTATACAGCCTGAACTTGATTTTGATGAGGACAACGGTAGCCATTTGCGACAGCGCAGGCATAGAGTGATGCATGCGCCCATCTTACGCGCCATATATGATCGAACGGATGACGAGTCAGGCACACTCCGCACGCGCGCGCTCGCTATTCTGACGAAGTGCCTCACCAGTAATCACGTGCCGTTGATCAACGCCATAAAGGTATGTGTAACGTACGCGGAGTTTCCTAAAGCGAAAGCTCCAGGGTAGTAGCATATTTTCATTAACAAAAACCATTATACTAACTAACACTGATCTGCGAATTGCAAGAAATGTAAGAAAATTTTAATTTAGCCGGCTACCCTAGTGCTTTCTGTATAAGATTTTGACGGTGTTAATGTCTGGCACTCGCGGATGGTTTGTGTTGCAGCAACTGAACGGCTCCAGCGAGGTGTCGCGCTTGATGGCCATGGCAGGCCGCAGTGCCTTTGACGAGCGCGCCGTGGTGCGCAAGTCAGCTGCCACGCTGATGCAGCAGTTGCTGGCCGACCCCACTGCGCCGCCGCCGGAGCAAAAGCAACTGTCGGTCAGTACTAGCACTAGGACGAACGCGCCGTGGTGCGCCAGGCGGCCGCCGCGCTGCTGCAGCAGCTGCTAGCCGACCTGCCCGCGCCGCCTTCGCAGCCACAGCAACTGTCGGTCAGTACTAGCACTAGGACGAACGCGCCGTGGTGCGCCAGGCGGCCGCCGCGCTGCTGCAGCAGCTGCTAGCCGACCTGCCCGCGCCGCCTTCGCAGCCACAGCAACTGTCGGTCAGTACTAGCACTAGGACGAACGCGCCGTGGTGCGCCAGGCGGCCGCCGCGCTGCTGCAGCAGCTGCTAGCCGACCTGCCCGCGCCGCTTTCGCAGCCACAGCAACTGTCGGTCAGTACTAGCACTAGTACGAACGCGCCGTGGTGCGCCAGGCGGCCGCCGCGCTGCTGCAGCAGCTGCTAGCCGACCTGCCCGCGCCGCCTTCGCAGCCACAGCAACTGTCGGTCAGTACTAGCACTAGGACGAACGCGCCGTGGTGCGCCAGGCGGCCGCCGCGCTGCTGCAGCAGCCGCTAGCCGACCCGCCCGCGCCGCCTTCGCAGCCACAGCAACTGGCGGTCAGTATTACAGTGAAATCATTAATTCACTGGAATAAACGCTTGGCAGGCGGGTTGCCGATCGCAGTATGGTGGTCAAATGCATAGAGAACGCTGCTGCCCATTCTCTAGTAAGTCCCTTAGTCGCCTTGTACGACACCCATGGGAAGAAATGGAATGGCTTCGCGCAGTACCAAAATTATATAAAAATATTTAAATATTGTCAAAAAATACTTTTAACCCATATACACCGTGAAATTTAAATGGTTGTTTTCCTGCAGCGAAATGGTTTTGTCTTAGTAATACAATCGTTTTATAAACAAATAAAATATTAAAAACAAAAAATGGCAGATTAACAATTGTGAAAAATCACCACGTGCGAGAGTTTATTTTGCTTTGAAGATTTATGGATCGTTGTTTCCTTTGTTGGCGGCGCGTGTGATTCGAGTAGTACCTACAAGTTACCTCTAGTTTTACCTACTATTGATACTCACGTTTTCGAGTTTATGAATATTTTTTTAATTAACTTTTACTCTATGCTTCAAAAGTACTCCATAAGGCAAGTTGTTCTGCCGCCGGAAATAACCATTTAAATTTCACGGTGCATAAGGCCGCGAAGTTTTCAACCTATCTAAGTAAACTTAGGCTTAAGTAATAATAATTGAAAACAATTTTTGTAAACAGTTTTTGGTGAGTCTTTGTCGCGATGCGAGCATGATTGTAAGGTCATCTGCCATCGCCGCTCTCGGTGAGCTGCTGTCGGCGCGACCCAGCGAAGTTGTTATGGATGCCTTCCTCGATGGGCCTCTTCATCAAATCTCTGACCCAGAGTCTAAGGTACCCATTTAATCTTTATCGACATTATGTAGTTCTCAAAGCAGTTTGCTTAGTACTTTTCCTTAATCACTTGAGGCTATTCCAATTCTGTTTCACTCGACTACAGAAAACAAAGGGTAATCAACAAACACAGCCGTTTGTGTATACATATATTTTTGGCGTAGCCTGCTGCCATCAACATCAACTAACGCAACGAATATTATTGAATTGTCAAAATGAAAAGCAGTGCCTTTTTGTTACGTAATAACGTAACAAAAAGGCACTGCTTTTCATTTTGACTGTTCAGGTTGCAAGGGCAGGCTGCAATTCTGGTATCCCAATTGTGGCAATTTTGCACGACACCCGCGTAGTGACGATGGACTTCTTCCCAAGGACCCTAGAGACCTGGCAACAGTCTGTGCGAAACACATACTCAGTGCATTTGTGTGTAGTACAAAGCATTTATCAGCAGGGTGTTAGTAGACTAAAAATACACTTTAAATCAGCAAGTCAATCTTAAATGTATATTTGTTTCCGTCCAGGTACAAGAACAGGTGACGAATCTAATCGAAAGATTGTTTATCGGTCGTTTGAGTAAGTTTAAGGCCCCGGGATGCGACGACGAGCTGCCGTGGATGTTCCTCGCAGCTCTCATACACCGGAAAAAAAGGAAGCATTTACAGATAACCTGCCTTATGCTTTCAAAATCAGCATCATGCATCAAGTAAGATATTTATATATATTCGACCTTATCACCAAAATAAGAGGAGCTATTATAAGCATTACCTATAAAGTTTGATTACTATAGTAAAAAATACAAAAATTTCCAAAATATTTTGAGTACTTAGTTTCTCAAAATTAACATTCTGTAAATCGAACGAAGTTTAGGGCAAAATTATAATTGTAATTTTAATCGTATTCAGTTACTTGACAGTTTGAAGCAAATTATTGTTCTAAAATTACAATTTTGGTGTAGTGAATAGATTTTGCGTAAATAATTATTGGTAAAAGTTATTAAATTCAATTGAAACTATACACATAAGTACATATTTATATTCGTTATTCAATCTCCCTAATTTATTTTCACCTCACTAGGTTTATTTGTCAGAAACTGGTTGGTAATGGTATCCCTCCAACAGTCAAGTTATTAAATGGGTTTAAAACTCCAAGTACAAAAAAATCGTATAGTTCTGTGGATTATCCGTCAAAGCCTTTACCCATTGAATGATGGGCACGCCACGATAGCGGCGGTAAGGCCCCTCTTTGAGAAGTGGCTTGAGAGGCGGCACGGCGTCCTCACCTTCCGCCTGACGCAGGTCCTCACAGGACACGGATGTTTCGGGAGGTTCCTGTTTCGGATAAGGCGGGAGGAAACACCCGGGTGTTTCCACTGCGAAGATCGCCCTGAGGACACGGTGGAGCATACGGTCGAGGTCTGCCCGGCTTGGGCGGAGCACCGCCAATGCCTCGTGGAGGCGATCGGCGGCGGCGATCTCTCGCGTCCGGCCCTGGTCCAGGCCATGGTACGGAGCGAGAGTGCATGGGTAGCCGTCACCTCCTTCTGCAAAGCATTAATGCTCGCGAAGAGGGAGGCGGCGCACGTGAGGGAGAGGCAGTATATGCGCCCTCATGGCCGTAGTCGCCGCGGGAGACGCCCTGGGTGTCGGGAATCTCAGGCTGATTCCCGGTCACCGTAGGCGCGGGCTTGCGGACGGCGAGTAATGGGTAGCTCGCTGTCCTGTAAGGACCAAGCCCAGGTCGATGGCGCGTTGTGTTCCACGCGCGCCTCAAAGAGATGTCATCATCAACTGATGGGGCCCGCAAGGGCCGATGCCTGCCGGGGGTGCGGGCTGTCAAAAGAGATACCGCGGCCCCTGGCACACAGGCAACTGAGGGAACACGGGTGGGTTTTAGTCAGTAAAAGTCTGACACGTCCTCCTGCTTCACCCAGAGCGGGAGAAGTTCTTTGATGATTTCCCACACAAAAAGAAAAAAAAACCCATTGAATGAAATGAAGCTTTTAAAGTCTTAAGTAATTTACAAGTTTACACAGTTGAATCTCGTCACTAACATAATACGATTTTGACAACCGTACGCTACGCTGATGACAAAAGTACTTAACTGTCACATTGGGTCTGTACGTAAAAATATACCTTTTCCTTTTGTGACGTGCATCTGACATTCATCCTTAGCAATTTTATGGTTGACTATAGATGTATTTATTTAAAATGCAAAATCGCTCATAATCTGTATCCAAAATAAAAAAATGCACTTTTATCATGTTACTGTAAAAAAGTTTTATAGCAGAATAAAAAATCAATTTTGTCCGTCTGTCTGTCTGTCAAGACCCTATTTCTCAGGAACGCGTGGAGGTATCAAGCTGAAATTCATATCAAGTACTCAAGTCTACTGTCCCTTGGAGCTGTGAAAAAATCAAACTTCTAAGCCAACGCAATCAAAAGATACAGCGGTTTATGCCGCAAATTTTCGATACTCGCAAGGGAAACTCTTGAAATTTAGTACGAATCAACGTCTTATAGCACAGATAAAGGAAAAAATGCGAAAAGCATAATTTTTTAGTTACATCATAATAATAAAAATATTTTTAATAATTTTAAACTTATTACCCTTTCCCCATGAACGCGTAGAGGTATTAAATTGAAATTCATATCAAATACTGAGGTCAATAATACCTTTAAGCTGTAACAAAATTAAACTTCTATGTCAACGCAATCTAAAGAAACAGCAATTTAAGCCGCATATTTGGAAACTCGGCAACTACTCGCAAGGGAATCAAAACCTAAATAAAGGATACTTCCAGTCGACCTAGAATCTTGAAATTTGGGTTAAAGCAACGTTTTATAGCACACATAAAGAAAACATTCCGAAAACCTTAAATGTTTAGTTACATCACATAATATATATTTTTTTTATAATTATAAACTTATTACCCTTTTCCTCATGAACGCGTAGAGGTATCAAGTCGAAATTCATATCAAATACTTAGGTCTAATTGCCTTTAAGCTGTGAAAAACAAATACCGCAATAAAATAAAGGATTACTGAAACGATAAAGAGACCTTTGTCTTAAATTTTTGCTCCTCCAGCTTTCCACATTGTAATGTAATGGATTTCATTTAACAATAAAAATACCATAACTTTTATTTATATACCTACAGATTTGTACGGAACCCTCGGTGCGCGAGTCCGACTCGCACTTGGCCGGTTTTTTTATTAACTTTTTTTTTTATTAAAAACACTTCATATTCATATTAGATTAATATTATGTCGGTATCTGGATACCTGTGAATAAATGTATTGATTTAAGGCACTACTACGCAATTGGGACTTTGCTGGTATGAGCGCCCTGTGAAAGTGTACGCACTCTGGCGTTTATTTTAAATGAATAATTTTGTTTGTCAGCCATCGCTTAGTAGACATACTGAGCTCTCACCTGGGCGTGAAGAGCGACACGCGTGACCTGCAGTGCCTGTTGCTTCTGACGAGCGTGGCACCACATGTGGAATACTCGGACGTCGCCTTTGTGCTCGAATATTACTACAAACTAACGCAAAACGAACAAGTAATCTTTTGTTTTTATCTATTCACATTCAAGGCTAGGGCCGATTAGCGCGGGCCACACTGCAACGCAAGAATCCTCCTTCATCGCTTTCGTACAATTTCTATGCATCAACGCACACTACAGGCGGCCGCTCCACATTTTTTTTTTGTTTAAAAATGCGTTGTGCTGTGGCCCATTGCATCTACAGATGCAATACAATGTGCGCTTGGTTCCAAAACCAAGCGCACATTACCGATGCAACGGGCCACAGTAGTAAATCAATAGTAAAAATATTGACCTTGATTGACCTGTAATCTATTATTTGTAAGAAAACGTTAATGCCACTCGGGCGAGTTTGGGCTTTTAAGTAATAAATTAAGTGTCTCTATAGGTTTTTTTACTTAGAAGTCGAGTGCAATTACCGAGTAAAATACAAAAGGCACCCCACAAATGTATATTTGTATGCAGACATGCTACAATGCGACATTTGCCACTAACTAAATTAGAATCTCAGTTTTTCAACTTCTCAGATAGATGTTGACGTTTTGAATGTTGTAAAATGTTTTGTAAACATATTTAGTTTTATTTCCGCAATAACTAGACCGAGTCCGCTGGATGCGGGAAGCACAGAACCGGTCGAAGTGGCGGAGCTTGGGGGAGGCCTATGTCCAGCAGTGGACGTCCTTCGGCTGAAATGATGATGATGAATAACTAGACCCTAGTGATGTTGCAAAATAATAATCGCATTTTTTGCATGCGGTAACAGCCGCGACTTAGGGCTCTTTCCCACGGCTGTCTAGTTCTGCAGGAACATGGAAAATCACTAGTGTGTTCACACGCAATAGTTTGCATCCTGTTTTTTTTTGCGTTGGAGCAACCATCGAGCAATATAGATTGGGAAGACGTAAATGAAAATTCAAACGTAATGGACGTGAACACGCTTGTGATATTGTATTGGTATTATCGCGGGGCGAGCAGCTCTCCCCGCTCCCCGCATCCCATCCAGCAAAAAACAGTACGCAGGAAGCTAGTCGGAACACTTTCATTGAATTATATATGTAATTAAACTGGATCCTGTTTTTCACTACAAACTGGAAAAAAAACAAAAAAAAACATAGCAAAAAAAAACAGTTCACAATGACGTATTTCCGCAAAGTAATGCCTGATTCCATAATTGCATGTTCGTGTTATTAGTTTCACGATCGGCGCCTGTTGACGCTGACGATAGATGTCTTGGGCTCGTGGATGCGGTTCTTGGGCATAAACGAGCGGATGCAGCTGCGCGACCATCTCGTGCAGCGCCTTGATAGGGGTCAAAAAGGTATGTCATTTATATATATTTTATTTTTGTGTAATCGAATTCGAAAGTCATTTGTTCCAATTAATAGCACATTTATTTCGCAGCTGTAAGAACGGTTTTAACAGTTCAAGTGTTTCTACAGACACTAACGTGCAGCTGGCCGTACGCTGATCCTAGCGAGTGCCGAAATATTTTGTCTTTCATTTTCTTTTTATAGTCAACAAAGGTTAAACAGCTATCACTGTTTTTTGCAGAATGTCGAATAAAGTGCGCACAGCTAGCAGCTCACCTAGATCCTGATAATATAACATGGCTAACAGAAATGATGCAGTTGTGTAAGTATAAATACAGGGTAAATTTAAAGTAGCTGGCGAAACTTCTCAGTTGTGATGGGCGACTAATAAATAAAAACTCTTAATTTTAAATAAAGAACTACTAACTGCACCATCAGCGTAGTTGACCCCGTAATCTGCTGTGTGTTTACAAATATTTTTGTTTTGTCGTGGTTAGATATTGATAACCATCACGCTCCGCAGTTTTACTAGCTAATTTAATTTGACCCCGTAGAGACCATTAACTAAATAATATTATTGTAAATATCACCGGGAAAAGAGGCAGCCTTTGCTTTCTCTCTACCTGTAGTTGTCGTTAAAAGAATATGTAATTTTTAATGATTGTTGTCAAACTGCAAAAGTCCACAAACTCGGCCAAATCCTGTAAAAAAATAATTAACGATTTGTTGACTACCTTGCTGGGAAAAGTCCGCATGTAGGTTTTACATGCGGACTTTTGCGCGAAGGGACATTTGCGCGACAAGATATTTCCGCGAATGGACGTTTGCGCGACTGGAGTTTTGCGCGACTGTACTTTTGCGCGAAAGACACTTGCGCGAACAATAGTTACGCGAAGGACACTTGCGCGAATCCGCTTTCGCGAAAGACACTTGCGCGAATCCACTTGCGACAGTTGCGCGAAAAGTTGCGGAAATGATTTTTTTTCATAACATCACGCCTCTATTCTATCAAAGGGTAGGCAGGGGTGGAGCAGACTGGAAATAAACAGTCCAATTAGACGTCAATAGTTATCGTCGTAGTTTTTTACAGCACATTTTTTTCTTTCTTTATATAGGTACCTATCTAAGGTACTCACCTATATTTTTGAATTTTGAATCATGAGTGACGTTTGCAGGGTTTTTGGGGGTTCTAAACCCGACAGTGGGGTCAAAATGAAAATCCAAGATAGCGGCCACGATTTTTTTTAAACCCTGAAAGTGACACACCTATGATGGAAATGTCTCCATTGGCAGTAAACTTCACAATAAAGAGCACAAAAGTTGAAGTATTTAACGACTTTACGTTATTAGGACTTGTAACAGACACGCACATTACATGGAATCCCCATATTAAAAAATTACGTTCGAAACTGTCAAAATTCACTTACGCACTACGAGAAGTCCAAAAAACTACCGACTGACAGACTGCACTCATTACATACTACGCCTACGCTCATGCATGGCTCAGCGGGCTGGCTGGATGGCTGGCATTATAATGTAGAGAAGTAGCACAGACGCGCCTACGCTTTTCATTCTCCAGAATAAATTAGTTCGGATCATAGTCAACATAGAACAAACCGACAGCTGTAAACCCTTAAAAAAAACATAAACTACTCACCTTACCATCGATCTACGAGATCCTGGAAATATGCAAATTTGTTAGGAAATACATACACTTTTTCACAACCCGCGGCGATAAACATACCGACCGATCTGTGAGATTTAAAAATATGTTAATGTTACCCTCTTCGCGCATGAAACTACATTCCAACAGCCCATACGTAATGTCCATAACAATATTTAATAAACTACCAGAAGCAATAAAAGATGAAACGACATTTATAAATAAGTTCAAGCAAATATTAATTAAAAAAGCACCATATTAATTACACAATAACCGAATATATACATGACAAAAAAAAATACACAAACAGACACCATATTACACAGATAGATAGATTGTTATATGCATAGTTAAATATCATAATATGATATAATAGTATGTTGACCCAAAGAATTATTTATGATGTACCACAACATTTAACTGATCTCAATAAAATAAATTTATTTAATTAATGATATGATTATTAATTAAAAAAGCACCATATTAATTACACAATAACCGAATATATACATGACAAAAAAAAATACACAAACAGACACCATATTACACAGATAGATAGATTGTTATATGCATAGTTAAATATCATAATATGATATAATAGTATGTTGACCCAAAGAATTATTTATGATGTACCACAACATTTAACTGATCTCAATAAAATAAATTTATTTAATTAATGATATGATTATTTAAATATTGTTGATTGTAATTTGTTTCTTATTTTTTATTTTTCGAATGATTTTTTGTGCGTTTTGCTGTGCCCTACAGGGTTCGTAATTGTACCTTAGCTTTAAGCCAATTGTAAGACCTTTCAACATTACGGAATGCAAATAAAGATATGAATATGGATATGAAAAATCGATTTTTTTTGCCGCCATCTTGGATTTTCATTTTTACCCCACCATTGGCTTAGGCACCCTGAAAACGACACCGGAAAATATAGGTACCTACGTAACAAAAAAAGAAAAACAAAGTGCAGTACAAAAACTACGACGATTACTATTGACGTCTAATTGGACTGATTATTTCCAGTCTACTACACCCCTGCCCAATCCTTTGATAGAAGAATACTGGCTTGATGTTATAAAGAAATTTCATTTCCGCAACTTTTTCGAGCAATTGGATTCGCGGAAACGTCTTTTCGCACATGTGGGTTCGCGTAAGTGTTTTTCGCGCTGTATCCTAATACTGCCTTGCTGGTGTTGTGCAAATGCAATCATGACCTTCGAGTGTGGAGTCGCGAGTCCTATCCCCGGGTTGGGCAACTACCTAGCTAACTAGGGAAACGGATGTAGTTTATTAACCGACTGCGCGGCAGCAAAGACGGCTATATTTTTCATTCGTATGTGGCTTTGTACCCCCGAAGCATCTTTACGGGTAGTCTGGATGGATTTTAATACAAAAAAATCAACTGATCCATACACTTTTGTTCGCATAACTAGAAATAATGTATGGATCAGCTAGATTTTTCGATAATTTCTGCGTTGGTCCCACAGTAAAAGTAAAAATGTTCATAATGATGAGTACACCAAACCTATCATTTTTAGGATAAAAAGGATCAAAATTTCCAGGTTGGCTTCGTTACCTGTGATCTTTCACTATGGCAAAACCGGCGGTGATCTATGGTTTCAGCGAGCTGGATCTGTCACATGTTCAGTGTCATAGATGTCTTCAAAACTCAACAGCAAGCACATTGCTCCAGTGCTGTGTTTTTCATAACATAATAACTGTATTTTTAATGCAAAACAGCTCTATTATTTCCTTCTAAACACATAGCATTGGTTCAAGGTCTGTTTGTTATCTGCTGGTGAAAGAATACCTGAAGGATGTAGGCGCTATGTGAATTATGTGTACAATATAATTATGGAATGAACGAATATTTCGGTTTGTATTCATTAACTGTTCAAACCAAAAATTAAGAGCTTTCAATCTATTTATCCTAGAAAACGCAGAAATGAAACATCTTCCATAAAATGTTATAGATAAATATTTAATTTATTTGCCTTATTTAAGGTAAACATGAACTATTATAAAAAGGTATAATGATCATTTAAAATCAATGAGATCTAAAATGAATTAAAATAATAATCTCATTACTAAAGGACAGTTGGATCACTCTTATCCTAAATTAATACAAATTAAGGTTAAGTTAATGTTAAGCTAAAATGGAAATGGGCAGGACATATCCAAAGAATGAATGACGAGAGATGGACAAAAATAACCACAAACTGGTACCTACCCGTTAAACAAAAAACGCTGCCGAGGTAGACCATGCAAGAGGTGGAACGATGACATAGCCAAAGTAGCGGGAAAAGTATGGAACAGGCTGGCCAGAGACAGAGTGAGATGGAAAATAATGGAAGAGGCTTTTACCGCTATAGGCGGTCCTTACATTTAAATAATTATTAATATTAAAATAGTATTCATGTTAGTGAAAAATAATTAATGAAAATGCGCTATGATAATTTTGAGTGAATAAAATCCTATCTAAATCATGTTAACTTGTTAATAATATTAATTAATTTTGCATGAAGTAAATAAAATAATGGCAATCGTTAAAAATAATAGAATTTTGTGAATAATTTTACAATATCAATCAAAATCAAAAGTCATTTATTCAAACTAGGCTGAGAGTCAGCACTTTTTGAACGTCAGAATTACATAAGACAGTCCCCAAAAAACGCCCACCCTTCGTTCGCCCACCCTACATTCTTAATATATTACATAATAATAAATTACATTAGATATTGTGGTGACAGATCGACGAGAACGTCGTGCAATGATTGTTGATATCGCTGTCCCTCATGACGAGAATCTCGTGAAAGCTGAGCAAGATAAGAAAATCAAGTATCTTGACTTAGCTCATGAGGTTGTCGACATGTGGGACGTGGACTCAGCAATCATTGTACCGATAATCGTTGAAATAAAAAATAAATTGCATGAAGAAATAAATGTCCTGTGTTATTTTAAATAGTTGTAATTGTTAATAATAATAAATTCTATTGACTATATAGCATGAAGGAATAAAATATTTAATAAATTAATATAAATTGTCAAAAGTCAATTGGGTACGATATTAATTTAATTGAATTACCAAAAACAAATAATATAAATAATTGATTGATACAATGTAAGGAATTAATAAAGTTATTTTTATTTATTTATTTATTATTAAAGGAATATATGTGCTTGGAAAAATAAAAATAAAATATTTTTGAATCTCATTGATCTTTATTAAAAAGATGTGGGAAAACAAACTCAGTCTTACATGACAAATTAAAAAAGTCCATTGAAACTCATTTATTTAGGATTTTTTATTATAATTGTCAATAGATTAATCCTCGCATGTAAATGATAAGACGGGGTATTCTAATATAAGTCTCTTCATTTGTCCATTAAATTGACTTATTATGTGAATGATGTACACAAACATATTTAAATATTTAATTAAAATTTCTCATAATGATAATTCCTCTTCCCCTTTCAAATAGTGGAGAGTCATCTCTTTTACTACTTATCAAAAGTAATCATTCTGTAAGCTTATTGGCTCTTCCAGTTTAATCTCATCTGATGAACGAATCACCAGTCAGCTTCCGTAAAGCGATCACAGTTTTGATGCATCAAACCTGAGATCGGACTAGAATAACTGCCGCCACGTCCGATTTTTTTGTTATTGATTAAGCAGTAGCTTACCGTTTCTATGTTCCGCACACAGCGGAGCGAGGCGCCGTGGCCACTGGCGACGTGCAGGAGGCCCTGCGCGCAGCCGACCTGTCGATAGCGGCGCCCGTGCCGCCCGGGCCCGCGCTGCTGCGCGTGTTCCTCGCCGTCGCCGACGGGCCGCCAGGTAACACAACGCGACCTGTCGAGGGTGGGGCGCATGCTGCACGGGCAAGTAACACCACACTGTCTACTATCCCGAGTCCGTTGTAATGATGAGTGTTCGTGTACAGAGCGGGACTCTAAATGCTGTGCCACGGCGGTGGCGGGCGCGGCGCGGCTGTGCGTGCGGTCGCGCGACGCGGCGGTGGAGGCCGCGCCCGTATTCGCGCAGCTGCTGGCCAGAGTTAACGGGAATCTGGACGTTAGGTTC
Source organism: Antitype chi (assembly GCA_947359405.1). Lineage (NCBI taxonomy): Eukaryota > Metazoa > Arthropoda > Insecta > Lepidoptera > Noctuidae > Antitype > Antitype chi. The sequence goes on from OX375816.1 coordinate 12,966,803, forward strand.
AACGCGCTCATTGGACTCAGCGATATTTGTGCCAGGTATGTCAAATCTGTATCACTTACCTTCAGTTTGCCGATGATATAGTTGTCAAGGCTGGGACTACGGAGGACCTCAGTACAATGCTCGAAAACCTCAGTAGAGTTTCTGAAAGAGTGGATCTAAAAATGAACATGGACAAGACAAGAGTCATGTCAAATGCCCATATAACACCCACTCTCATGACGATCGTAGACGCTACAACTCGAAGCTGTGGACTAGTACGTACTCGTCCACAGCTTTGAGTAGCCTAACTGGACAGTTTGTACTAGGTCAGGGGTCGGCAACCTTCTGAGTCGGAAGAGACAAAAATTTAAGTTTTTAAAGAGCCACAAAATTTTAAAATATTATTTAGATTAAGAAACAAGTCACAGTTATTACAGGTTTCATAGTAAAATTGCGTGAAATCGGGGTTTAACGCAAGGGGACCGAAAATGGGCGTGGCCTAATCTACGCCATTTGCAAACTCGTAAATTTTTTTATTTGATAGCTCGCCAGGTGAAGGGAAAACAAATAATATTTGCGTATGGAACTAAAGAGCCGTAGCTTCACATTCAATTTTTCATTCATTAATTCATTCATTCTTTTAAAGCTATGTTTTAATTAACTAAAACGTACACACGGCTACACATCAAGCTATGCATTTCCAGTTTACGCTGATCTCGCACTGTACGGAAATCCTATACAATGCCAGATCAGCTTATACTGGAAATGTATAGCTTGATGTATAGCCGTGTGTACTATAACCTGACCGATACACCTGTACCGCGCATTAGGTACGTGCCCGGCGCGACGGGGGTGCAAGCCGCTCAATCGTCACCACTCACAGCGTCCCGCCCCGCCTCGCCGCGCTTTCCTAAGGCGCGGCATCGGTCAGGCTTTAAATAACATTTACGTAAACTTTAACATTTTCTTCAGGTAAAACATACAGTTTGCTCGTGGCCAGGTGGCGATGGCATATATAATAGAGATATATCTTCTTCTAAATATGTCACAGTATGGGCTACCAACGAAAAACTGCTGCACTTCTCGAATAAATAATACTACACGTATCTTTTAATCCAAGTGAATGTCCAGGGCAAAGAAGCAATCAAAGCCCTGCTCCTGCATGACAGGTATGAGAACTCGAGGTGCCTGTGGTCATACTGTTAACATTTTATGGTACTTAAGTTTTGGCAGGCACCTAGATAACTTCGTAGGGCCGGCAAATGCTTAGTATTTATTATTAGCCATTTAAGTCCCACTGCTCGGGGGGCTTGAATGCTTCGGATGAAAAAATCATTGACAGCAACAATATCATTTAGAAATTGTTTATTTTGTGAACCAATAAATAAACATACTGTACTTAATTGAATTGATGGTCTTGGAATTAGTATTTCTCGTAGCTTTTGCTAAGGTTTGCTTCTGAGCAAACCTTAGGAAGCTGGGTCAGTCTGCCTATAAAACAGAACGAATAGTTATTCATTGGGCCCCTAAAATAATTATTATAACACTACATGATGATTAAAAATGCAAAAGAGAAGTGATCATAACTTCGGTCTCCCATTCATTTATTTTTGAGTAGTTCAGTTCAGCTTGTGTTGTTCTTTCACTTGCAAAACTAAAAAAAGTCCTGTAAATCAACACATCACTCACGCGCCATTTAGCCAAAAATATAAATCATACAGCATGTAACAAAAACCCTGTCCGATCCTTAAGAGTATTATTCGGCATCGTACTGCGTACACGTATACGTAACCATTTAATGGGTTTGAGATTGAGAGTGTTAAATTTCGCATGGATTATAAAAAAAAACTTTTTCCAAAAAAAAACAACCGACTTCCAAAAAAACACTACAAAGTGAAAAATAACTTTAATTTCGAAAGTCGGTGTCTTTGGAGCTTTATTTGAATTTTTTGTCACCGCCTTCTGTGCAGCGGTGTAATAGGTGGTGGTTGCTGATAGGTGCTGGTAGCGTTGGTGCCGAGGAAAATAAATGAAAAGGCGGACCGATTCTTTTTCACATGTGTATTGGACCAGTGTCACAGTTGGAAGGGAAGTGTTGCCACAGATCACATATTAATTTACCTGTTAATTTTGGTGTTGCAATCTAATTACTTAAAATACCCAACATGCTGCGGGCTCACAGAAGTAGCAACAAACTTAGTTTATTGTGATAAGGTACATAAAATTAAATAACAATAACTGAATGCTTAAATTTGTTTAGAACTAAGTATGAAAAACAAAGAAATTAAATGGTTTTACTAACCTAAGACTTAATATTTACTCACAAGAAAAACAATATTTATATCTAGGTACTTATTTTAATAGTTACAGAAATATCTAAGGACTTTCATCGTATTCTATTGGTAGTAGGCAGATTTTATTGATGGCCCGGGAATGAGTTTTTCCATTTGGGGTCTTAACCTCCACTGCCCTAATTTTGCCATCGTGTCCTGGAAACAATTTAACAATTCGTGCCATGGGCCACGACATAGGAGGAGTATTATCCTCTTTTAAAATGACTAAGTTGCCTAATTTGACATTACCTATGTTATCACGCCACTTAGGTCTATTTTGTAACAAATTTAAATAATATTGATACCACACTTTCCAAAAGGACTGTTTTAGAGAATTACACAATTGCCAAAACTTAAGCCTATTTTGTGGAATGTTACATACATTATTTTCAGGATACATTGACATTGCACTACCTATAATAAAGTGACCAGGTGTTAGATAACAATAATCATCAGTGTTTGAAGATAGAGGTAAGAGCGGTCGAGAATTAAGCACTGCTTCGATTTCAATTAATACTGTATTAAGTTGTTCGTATGTTAAAACAGTTTTTTTTTGCAATATTCTTTTTAAGTGAAACTTCGTGCTCTTTACTGCTGCTTCCCAGAGCCCCCCAAATGTAGGCGAGTAACATGGTATGAAGTGAAATTGTATCCCACGCTCGGCGGTAAATCTTTGTACCTGCATTTGGTGATTCTGAGAAGCTTGCAGCTTGTAGAGGTCGACTAATTGACTCCTTGCACACTTAAAGGTACTTGCATTGTCGCAGTGAATTTCGGTGGGCAACCCTCGTCTAGAGATGAATCTCCTTAAACAAGCTAGAAAACTTTCCGTGGTCAAGTCTGACGCGAGTTCCAAGTGAACGGCTTTTGTCGCGAAACATACGTATACGCAGATATAACCTTTACCTATTAAGGATCGTCTTACGCGAGAGAGTTTTACATTTATTGGCCCAGCGAAATCCACGCCGACCTTCTCAAATGGGCGGCTGGTAGCGGTTACACGTGCAGCCGGCAAGGAGCCCATTAGCTGCTTGGCCACTGAGGCCTTTTGTCTGAAACACACAATACATTTGTGAGTTATTTTCTTAACTTCTAATAAGCCATTAACAATCCAGAACCTTTGGTTTAGATGCGACAGTAAAAGCTTAGGCCCTGCGTGCAGTAACCTTTCATGTTCACACCTTATAAGCAAACCAGTAATCAACAAGCCTCTGGGCAGTATGATAGGATGTTTTTGTGAATAAGCAATATCAGCATAATGCAGCCTACCCCCGACGCGCAAAAGACCTTGTTTGTCGAGAAAGGGATGCAATTCAGATAGATTTCCTTTCAAATTGTTATTATTGCTTAAAGCTGTGATTTCAGATTTAAAATATATTTCTTGTTCATGTTTAATTAATAACATTAAAGACTGATCTAACTCAGAACTTTGCAAGAAGTTAGTATTTATTTTGACTTTATGTTTATTTATATTGTTTAAAAATCTCAATATGTATGATAATAGCCTTATTATTTTATTTATATTGGAGCAATTATACAAGCGCTCGAACACATAATCAAGCGGATTTGGATTTTGGCATGCCAAGTTGCTGGAAGGAGCCAAACAGGATTCCACTGCGAACGAATCAGTGGGCGCGTTGTAAGCAGGGAAGTTGTACTCACTGTTTTGCAGAAACTTTGGGCCATTCCACCAAATATCGCAGCTACTCAGCTCATTCGGATTGACACCTCGGCTAATGAGATCAGCAGGATTGTCGTTTGTATTGACATAATGCCAACTACATCCAGCTGTATTTTGACGAATTACATTTACTCTGTTTGATATGTAAGCTTGAAGTTTTGCTAGCTCAGTATTAAGCCATGCAAGGACAATTTGCGAGTCGCTGAATAAGCGAACATGCCTTATATTAATTTTAAGTCTGAGCGTAGTATGAGTCCTTGAAATTAATTTCGATAGCAACAGTGCTGCATTCAACTCAAGCCTAGGCACTGTCATGCCTTTCTTTTGGATAGGGTTGATTCGCGATTTGGAACAGAGTAGATGCAATATTGTTGTACCTGATGGGTTTGTGAGTCGCAGGTACACACAGCATCCGTAGGCTGTCTTACTCGAAGCATCTGCAAAGCCGATTAAATCTGCCGAGTCTGCATCTGAAATTCTAATGTTCCTATCTAATAGGATTGGCTGCATTGCAGCTAAATTTTTGGTAAATTGATACCATTCTTGCTGAACATTTGCGGGCGGACTTTCATTCCAGCCTGTGTTCAGTAGCCATAATTTTTGCATTATAGCCTTTGCTGTGACTACAATTGGGCTCACGAATCCCATTGGGTCATAGAATCTACCTATATAACTAAGAATGCTCCTTTTTGTAACCTTATTCATATTAAACGGTTCTGGAGTAGAGATAATGAAATGATCATCCTTTACATTAATTTGAAGTCCTAAAGCTTTCATGTTATAGTTATCCTTTTGTAAATCTAAACTATCAAAGTGCCTTTCGTTTGTTGGTATATTGTTCAACACATTTTCATCATTTGATGACCATTTGTGAGTGTTGAAACTACCCAATTTAAGCAAATCACGCAATTGGTCTCTGGCAGCAATAGTAGTTTCTAAATTATTGTTACAATAGATAATATCATCAACATAAAGATAATTTTTGATAATAGATGACGCTAGTGGGTATGAATTTTCATACCTATTTGCCAACTCATCTATGCAGCGAGTTGCTAAATAGCTTGAACTTTTCAAGCCGTACGTAACCGTATCTAACCTAATACACTTGACTGGCTCTTCAGGATTGTCCCTCCATAAAATATTTTGAAGGGTAGTGTATTCAGGATTTATTTTAATATTTCTGAACATACGCTTAATATCTGCAGTAAATGTATATTTACCTAAGCGGAATAATAAAATTATATCAAATAATTCTTTTTGAACCACAGGTCCATTGAGTTGCAAATCATTTAGAGAAACTTTCTTGTTTGTTTTCATTGAACCATCAAAAACTGTTCGTAGCCTTGTGGTTTTGCTGTTATTATTAATAACTGCATGATGTGGCAGAAAATACACAGCATGTTTATTCAAATCATACAATTCTATATCAATATAATGACCATGACCAAGAGCTAGGTATTCATGAATAAATTTTTTATATTGCATGAATAAATCAGGATCAGCGTGCAATCTCTTTTCCAAATTTAAAAACCTTTTTAAAGCTAAGTGAAATGACTCACCAAGAGTATCGTTCACATGTACTAAAGGTAATTTTAAAGGCAGAGGAACCTCAAACTGATTATTAATTAATTTAACTGAACTTTGAAAAATATGTTCACAAAGCTCTTGCTCAGATGTTTGCTCAGTAAGTATTTCTGGGACCTTTTCGTTGGTCCAAAACTGGGCAAGTGTCTCATTGAGACTTCATTCACATTTTAATACTACTCTATTACAAGTCTGTTGTGATACCTTGGGTGGCAGATTTCCTCCTACAATGTGCCCGAAGTATGTGTTAAAGATGTATAGCTGTGTGTTACTAGGTTGCTGCAATGGATGCGCAGCATTCTGGGGCAGCACTGATGACTGCTTGCCTTGCCTTGGCAGGTCGATGCTCATGCACTGCTCGTTCGGTATCAGCGTCTGGAAAAACACATCAGCCCCTAATAGCATATGTATGTCACTAGGTACATTAAATTGGTCATCTGCCAATATAATGTTGGGCGGTATTATGACCCTAGAGACGTCAAATTTATTCTGAGGCAATTTGCATGTTATATCTTTCACTACATGACAAGTTACCATTGTCTTAAATGGTGATTTTAATGAATGGATTTCAATGGGAATGTTATATTTTACGTTACTTTTTTCATTAGCGATTCCAATAATACAAGTGTTACTTTGCAAGGGTGTTGAACCTAATAGCTGAACAACTTTGGAAGTTATAAAGGAAACCTGAGATCCGCTGTCCAGTAACGCCTTGATAACGTATTCGGTGCCATTCCTTGCTACGACCTTGATTCTAGCTGTGGGTAGAAGTACATTGTTATCAACATTGCCTGACAAGGTAACGGCTGGTGTGGTTTCACCTGAATTGCAGTGCAGCAGCGTGTTATGAGGCTTCTTGCACTCTGAGCACCGGAAGTGGAACCTACATTTTGCACCATGTGTACCTAAACAAATCACACACAGTTTTTGTTCTTTGGCAAACATCAGTCTATTATTTGCTGGCAATAGTTGATATTTTTTACAATTATATAATTTATGGTCATTACACTTACAGAAGATGCATGTTGCTCCTGCGGTGGCGACTGCTGTTACCTTCGTCGACTGTTGCTGCAAGTGAGAACCCTGTCCGGCATTTTCCAGTGCCAGAGCTCGCTTCTCAATATATTGCAGGAAATTTTCGAGGTTAGGCTGTACCCCTGGATCTCGGTCTAGCTGATAAGCTCTTGCAGTGATTCCATCTAATTTCCGAGAAAGAACACATAAAAGAATTGCATCCCAGTATTTAACATTTGAGTCAAGGTTTTTAATTGCAGCTAATTGTTGCCTAATAAATGATACAAAATCCCTCAAAGCACTAGCTGTTGACTTAATAATGTTACTTAAATCTAAAATGTTACTTATATGGTCATTTATAATCTTATATTTATTATTGTAGCGATCGTTCAGTAGTTTGCGAGCTTCACTATAACTTTCTGACGTTAAACTTAGATTTTTTATTAGATTATATGGTTCATCTTTTAAAAACGATCTCAAATAATAAAACTTTTGAACATGGTCAAGATTAACGTCATTGTGAATCAATGAGTCGAACAAATTAATGAATGGTACGTAATCAGTAAACTTACCATCAAATGTTTTTATGCAAATTGGTGGTAACTTTGTTTTATGGATTGCATCAAAATGCTTGGAGTGGCCAGTTGGGCCTATGTTATTATCGCGGGACCTTATTTGCTCGCTCAATGATGCCAAAATACTATAATAATTATTTTCTATTTGCTCGACATTTTCCTTGTCGGCAGCATCGAGATAAAGAATATCTTTACATAGCGACTCGTATTCTTGAAAAGCAGATATGAGTCGATCACGTTTGTTGCCCAGTTCATCACAACTTATTTTGCTTAAATCAGAAACTTCTACGAAATTAAGTAATCTTGTGATCGTACCTTTCAAGTAGCCGCGTGAGGCGATTTTACGTTTTAATTCGTCATCCATTTCTAACAACTAGCGCACAACACTTGTTAATAATCACTACTTAGTAACTAATTATTAATTAAAGTCTCAACTAAACGCTAATGATTAGATTCGATGCGCGTGGACAGATCTTGAGGACGAATCGATCGAAGCCGCAAAATGGCGGATCCGGAAACTTCCTTTTCAACGACTTGGCGTCACTTGCTATCCCTTTTTCTCTCGTTCCGTCGTGCGTAATTCGCACTCTGCTCCACTGCGTGCAAGGATCGCGCGTTCCAGGCGCTTTTATGTAATATTTGTTGAATATTGCGATGCGTGTCGTCTCGCTCCTTCTTGCGGAATACCTTTATGTGTGCTGCTGCTGTGCTCTTCACACCTGCAGAGGTCACTCCGGCGATGACGATGAAATTGATCGTTAGGATGAGGACGTGATGGCTGCTTCTCTTTTCTCAAGATTGCTGCTGGGGTTGTCGAATCGATGGTATTGCGATTGTGTTGCGACAACCAAGCAGAAAGTGATGCAGACTGCGCCCGCTTGCGTTGCCAACCAAAATGGCTGCGACACGGTCGATGAAAAATTTTGCCAAACCTCTAACTCGCTTCTTCCGCAGCACCGCTGTTCTCCGCGAAGGACCAATGTGCAGCGGTGTAATAGGTGGTGGTTGCTGATAGGTGCTGGTAGCGTTGGTGCCGAGGAAAATAAATGAAAAGGCGGACCGATTCTTTTTCACATGTGTATTGGACCAGTGTCACAGTTGGAAGGGAAGTGTTGCCACAGATCACATATTAATTTACCTGTTAATTTTGGTGTTGCAATCTAATTACTTAAAATACCCAACACCTTCCGAAATTAAAGTTATTTTTCACTTTGTAGTGTTTTTTTGGAAGTCGGTTGTTTTTTTTTGGAAAAAGTTTTTATTTTTCACTTTTTAGTGGTTCACATGTGCTTACCCCTTCACAGCATACCGGCGCGATGTTATGTTATGAACTGGTGTAAGCAATAGACAGAGATGAGATTTCAGCAATCCCAGTCCATTTGCTATCATTTATTGAGGAGTTCCGTTGCCTATCTCCGAAGTTCTTCATCAGATCTTCACCAAATTGAAATAGAACCACTCCGAGAAAGTACTCTTCCAAAAAATACCTAAATCGCTTTGTGTGCATATAAAATTTGAAGAGTTCTCTCTATTTCTCCAGGATCCCATCATCAGATCCTGACTTGATGATCATGGGACCACCTGGGAAGTATACCCTTTCAAACAAAAAAAAACAAAATCCAAATCGGTCCAGCCATCTTCGAGTAATCGGGGAACATACATAAAAAAAAAAAAAAGGTCCCGACGAATTGATAACCTCCTCCTTTTTGAAGTCGGTTAATAAAAAATCAACAACTTTTTTCTAGTACGTTGAACATGTTGAACCAGGAATACGCCTTTACTGGATCGGATAGGGTTTTTGTTACAAACTGTATAGTAAATTAATACGAAGTTGGGCAATGAAATTTGGCGACTACACAAAGAATAATGTATAAAAAATATTATAAAACGATTTATTTTTGCAAATTTTGTTTTTTGAAATCAGGTATACAGGCATAGTAGAGCCGCTGCTGGCCATAATGTGCGACTGCCTGTCGAAGGATGCGCCCGAGAAACTGCGTTGCATGGCCACGCGCGACCTGACTCGTCTCTTGTTAGGCGGCTTCTTGCGTTTGCGCACTCCCCTGTATTACCGGTAAGTAAACATGGCCGACGAAGTTACGATTTTTGGGCTGTTTACAGTGCAGCGCAAGAAAAGGACTGCAGGCTTAGCATGACGCTTTCTATTTCTACGAAGAATAGACAGTGCTTTTACCATACAAAGTCACATTTCGTTTCTAATGATCTTTGTCTAGGTCCTTTTATATGTAGACTATTTCAGAAGAATATTTCTTCCCAAACTGTCAAAATCACACTGAAAACAAACTTTCTATTCGACGGCCACAAAGTATATACCATTATCTACAAAATCATGATTCGTGTAGAACGCATAACTGTGATAATTAATAGAAGAACATAGCTATCTTCACCTATTGTACATAATTTAGTTAATAGTCATGTCTATTCTTCCGTCGACAAATCGGTGCTCGTGCTAAGCCTGCTGACAATTTCCGCCACGTTACGCGATATGGCGCGCTAAGTCACAAACTCGTGATTTCGCTGTAATTCTCAGAATAATTACAACCAGTGTCACAGACGCATGGCGCCGTGCTGTTCTTTGCGCCTCTTTCCGATACGTCGTTTTTTATTAAATCTTTGTCAGTTACATAAAGGATAAAGTTCAAACTGCAATTCATTTAAAAACACTCGTTTTCCTCCCCAACTCTTACACCGCTGCATAAAATTTGGGGAGGAATTGCGTGCGGTTTGAGGAGAGGAAAAGCGTGGGGTGCTTGACATTCATTGATTATAAAAATACCTCAAAAAGCACCCCACGCTTTTTAATTGAATTAAATTATTTTCTCCTTTTTTAGTTTGGTTTTTAAAGCGTGTTTTTTTAGTTTTTTAAACTATTATTTATTTTATCTGTTTTTGAACGCCATGGTTTTACGTCAGACGGCATGTCAACTGAGCAACTTTGTACTTTTATTATTTTCGTAACCAAAGTAATTTTTATTGAAATAATATTTTGCATTCAGGAACAGCAAACCAACGATAAGTAGAAAACTAACTCATTTTTTTAAATTATATTAAGATATCTTATAAAATATCAGCGCATTTGTTATTATAGCAAACTGACGTCATACCCACAGAGCAATATGGCATCCACTGCGTCCAGCGTTTTCGTCAAATTACGCGCGAAATTTGAAAATTTAAATTTTTTATGCATTTTATGGCAAAAATCTATTAAATAAAAATGTTGTTTTTTAGTGGTTTATTAGCACTCTAGAATCTAATTAGGACACTTTTCAAAAATAGGTGTATTACTCTATTAAATCGCACCGTGTATAATTGTATGTGTATTGGATTTGAAGATATGGTAATTTCCCGTAGATATTGCGCCCTGCTGGCGGATGAAGATGTCAACGTGCGCGAGCTGGCCGAATATTACGTCACGTGCGGTCTCACTGTCGATGCCATTTATCATCACTTCGTCGAGTGCGTGCTGCATTACAACCACGATGAGAAAAGTAAGAAGAAAAATTTAAGCCGATTCCCGGGAATAATATTTGATTAATCGTACTTAGAGGGATGTTGCGAATGCACATTTTTTGACGGTGCGGGTGCGGAATTTAAGTTTTTTTTAAGAAATTTCGTATGGGTGCAGAAAATCTTGACTTTATGTCAGAGGTGACATAGTCTTACTTTTTTATTTAAATATTAACTAGAGAAAATTCGCTTAACACACAATACTTACTGTATACTCACAATAACATGAAAAAATCTGAAATGTTCACTCCTAAGTGAAACGCTAGGTAACTAAACAGGTTAAGGCTGAGTTACCTAAACTTCTCATATCGTAACATCTTCTATATATATGTATATTATAGAGTTTATTGACATAATCCGTCACATAAATATAACAATGATTTTTCGCGCAACGACACAACTAACGAGTCATTAAATCTGTTTCACAGATGTCATAAATTACGACGGCCGACTGCTAATATATGACATCATGATGCAGCGCATGTCGCTGGTACAGAAGCTGAACATCCAATGTCGCTTAGCGCACGAAGTACTGGAGCATGCCGCCGACCTCACCGACGATGGAGAGCTGGAGCTGCCTCCAGCTATGAATGCGGCGCTGCTGGATACGATCTCATTGCTCCGCGGACCTAGGCTGAAGCTACCCAGTAATTTTTGAATCTCTTTATTTTACTTAGTTATCAAACTAGGCACTTTTGAATTGTGACAGTTCATGTGTCTGAAAATTGTTTAATCTGCTACTGCCAAAGTTTTTTCAGACATTTTCGATCACAATGAGGTACTTATCAAATTCTCCTGAATGTAACTATGAATGCAGATACTTATGATGTAAGGCATGTCCGCAAAATAAGCGCCAAAACCGATGCAGCATCTAAACCATCTAACGAGACAAACGTCGCCGCGTCGCCAAAATACAAGATATTGGCGTGGCTTGTCTTGCTTGATGGTTTTGATGTTCCTTCGATGTCACATATTTCGTGCTGCACTTGTATTATGCCTTCCACAAATGTGAACGTTTAGATGGACCGTCACCACTCATAACATAGTATTCTACGTAATTGTCAATAATAAACACTATGACTGCAATTTATAGTGTAAATGGCGTGTTAAAATTTAACTTTCTTTAAACTGAGCTCCTGAAACATTTCTAAAGCTGAACGTATAAAATCAGTCTCAGGAGACAATAAATAACGGCAACAATCGATGGTCTGTAGACCATCGATATTTGCCGTCATTTACTAATGGACTAATCATGAAATCAGATATTATAGCCGAGCTGTCCATAGTAATATATTTATACTGTGTGACTGTACGTAGTACTCTCATCATACTCATCCATATTGTTATCAAATCAAATGAAAAGTAATTTATTCAAACTAGGCTGGTGTCAGCACTTTTTGAACGTCAAAATTACATAAGACAGTCCCCCAAAACGCGCGCCCTTCACCATTTCTTTAGTGCTTTAGCTGGGAAGAAGAAGTGGCGCAACAAACTCTCCAGCAGCACAGCTGTCTGTTATGTTATAAGAACTTGATTCTATAAAATAGGTACGTAATTAACGTTACTAAACATAAATTTGCCATATGTCAGTTAGCACACGCCAGTATACCAAAAAAAAAACATTAACAAATATACTCAAGCAGAAATAAATAATAAAAACAAAAACAAACAGAACTTAAAACACAAATTAAAGCCATAAAGGGCGTGCCCGCTTACGTATGTAATGCGGCATTGTGTTCACATAGTTGTAGCTAGAAATAACAAATGTTAAACTAGGACCTTCGGAGTAAACACATATGCTCGGCTATCTTTATATACGACCAATTCTTCTCGCGATGTTTTATTAGCCGCTAGTATGGAACGGTTTTGCGATACCGAGAGAAATACAAAAAATGCAATTAGTTGTTAGTTTGAAAAAATCTTCCCTATTATAAGCGTTCTTAATTATACGTGCACCACTGTATGTATTGAGACATTATTTGTGTTACAGAAAAACCGCAAAAAGCAGGCGACGTGAACAATATGGATGATTTGCAAGAGCGGGTGACTACAAACATTGTGTCTCATGTAAGCATTCTACCTACTCTGATATATTCTTAGTATCCGCTATCGTTAGCTCAAAGCATACTACATAAAATTATATCTTTGCTATTCCTTTGTTACAGAAAATGAAGATACAAGTAGCAGAGGTAGTAGTACCAGCGGTGTTGAGGCTGTACACTAGTCTGAAATCACGCGGCGGTCAGATCAGCGTTTTTCTGGTGCAACTTGCTAACGATCTCTTGAAAGATTACGAACAAGAGGTATGACATGCTAATTATACTATAAAAATCAAGACTATACACGCTGTTTTCTCACAGCAGAACGATTTGCTCCAGTAGGAGTAGCGATTCATAGATTTAAGAATGCGTGGCCAAAAAGCACGCTGTCTCAACAGGCATCGTGTCCGACAGAGATAGTATCAATTGTGTTTGAATAATCAAACAAACAACATCTACAGACACGCACAATGCCTTCGATGGATAATTGTGTGATCTTCTTTTTCTTCCTTAAAGGGATACATCCAAAATAACAGTAAAGCTGACTTTCTCGAATTTTGAAAGCTTCGCCAAACCAAAAAGGCAAAATCGTGGTCCAGTAAACACGTCGTCGGGTCAATCGTTAACGTATCCAAACAAAACAAATACAGTCCTTAATCGCAAAACTACACACAACAGTTCACAAGATCACCACGAAACAATACATTTTTCAAAAGTCAACGTACTGCTTCTGTCAACCATAATTTACGTTTCGTTTCACCTAATACTCTACTAGTAATGAAGGAGTTGTTATTATTGTTATTTTATTTTGCTACAAGATTTTATAAATAACTTTTAATGTAATTGTAAAATGATGAATAGTACATAAATTATATTATTTAGTTTGATTAATAGCTTTACTGGTAGCTCTATCTATCGGAAAAAAAATTAAACTATGGCCAAAGTTTCTGTACTCCTAGCCTCAGATGGCAGCAATATCAATGAATATTTTGATAGAAGCCAGTGTATGGAAATTTCATCCCCCTGGCGACTGATTTGTGAAACAAAAATAGGCGTGAAGTTCCCGTAACGTGCGACGGAAGATGACTTCTTCCTCGAACTATGAACGTCGTAAGTGCAAAAAGCGTCGTAATAAAATAAAAGGAATTTCAAAAAATGCCTCTTCAAATATTTTCGCCTTTTATTAATACAAGTAATCATCACATTTTTATCCTATTAGTCATTACCATATTATGTACCTACAAATTGAAAATACGTGAAAATGAGAGGTAACTTCATAAGGTTTTTTTATCGAGATTTAATATTAGGTATTTACCTATGAAATTGCCGTTTTGCAGTACTGGCCATTTCAAATCAAAATAATTTTTGTTTGGGTAAGAATTCTAATTTCAAATTAATTTTATTTTAAAAACATGGATTTTTTTTTCCAAAAGTAGTCATTTGTTTATTGATTAGTGTTACATTTTCATCGCATTTCAATCTTTTTCGTCATCATGGATACGTTAAAAATTCGAGTAATTATGGAATATGAGTACCGTCGTGGCAGCAACGCGGCACAAGCGGCACGCAACATCAACGACGTTTACGGAGCTAACACTACAAACCAACGCACCACCTGTTATTGGTTTGCTCGCTTCCGTTCTGGAAATTTCGACCTGAAAAATGAACCTCGCGGTCGTCCGAAGACTTTGGTCGACAATGACGAATTAAAGGCGATTGTGGAAGCTGATGATACACAATCTACGGCTGAATTAGCAGCAGCTTTCGACGTTAGCGTCAAAACAATATTGGTCCATTTGCGTCAAATTGGCAAGGTAAAAAAGCTTGACAAATGGGTGCCCCACGAACTCAATGATCGTCAGCGCGAAGTACGCGTCGAGACGTGCCTTGCACTGCTCAACAGACACACAAATGAAGGAATTTTGAACCGCATTGTTACCTGCGATGAAAAATGGATTCTGTTTGATAACCGCAAGCGCTCAGCAAGTTGGTTGGATCCTGGTTCAGCACCTAAACAATGCCCTAAACGAAAACTTACCCCTAGAAAAGTGATGGTCACTGTTTGGTGGTCTAGCGCCGGTGTGATTCATCACAGCTTCTTACCAAACGGGGTGAGCATTACTGCAGATGTGTACTGTGAAGAACTGAACACAATGATGGAGAAGCTGGCACATCTCCAACCAGCATTGGTCAATCGCTCGTCTCCGCTGCTCCTGCACGACAACGCGCGACCTCATACTGCACAGCAGACGGTCTCCAAGTTGCAAGAACTGGGGTTGGAAGCTCTCCGTCATCCGCCCTACTCACCAGACCTTGCGCCTACAGACTACTACTTTTTCCAGAATTTGGATAACTTCTTGGCGGGAAAAAAATTCAATACCCGAGAGGCAGTACAAAATGCCTTTGAAGAATTTGTTGCCTCCCGTCCAGCTGATTTCTTTAAGAAGGGCATCAATAAACTGCCACTGCGATGGCAAAGATGCATTGATTGCATGGGTGATTACTTCGATTAATACAAATAAAAAATACATGAAAAAAATTCGTTTAAATTTTTTCATACAAAACGGCAATTTCATAGGTAAAGACCTATTATTTCGTGTTTCTGTTCCACAAAAAGTTTGAAAATATCAATAGTTACTCGTGTTATTTTTATATTTTAAACTTCTCAAATCTTATCAATTTCATGAAAAATCAAATTGAAGATAGGCTATTTTGGTTTATAACCCCCCCCCCCCCCCCCCTCTTAACCTTATATAGTAAACATGTTTTTGTTTTCAAATAATTATGCAGCAACTCGAACGCGTGAGAAACAATAGAATTGCACTAGACATAATTAGATACTAATCGAACCGCACGTACCGTCGTGCGCTGCCGACAATGAGAAGAACGATTCGTAAATGTTCAGAGCAAAATAAGCTGTCGCGCGTAGTGATACGGCATAGTGTAACCGCAGGCGCGCGGCAAGCGCCTGTCTCATGCAACCCGGCCGTGCACCATTTCAGACGTTTCGCGACTGTTGTACAATGCGTTACCGTGATTTCATCATCGAAGGTTGGGTAAAACTTACCTAGAAATTCTACGTACGTATCGTTATCCCGGAGTAAGACGACGCTTCGCTAGTGGTGACGGTGGCCAATCTTCACTCTCAGCATGCCATGACGGGTGCCCGGCTGATGCCCGGTGTGTCCAGATACACCCTAATACTATTGGTTCGACGTCGCTTTCGAGTAAATCTGGCATTTTTATAATGTAATTTTTTGATCAATTGATTGTACTACCAAGACTGAATCATTTCGCTGCGGAAAAACAATCACTAAAATGACAGCGTTGATGGGTCAGACAATATTAAAAAAAATGGCAGTAAGAACGGCAGTCATCTACATACATTTGTGTAATTTCATCATTCTCCTGCTCGTTCATATTCACAGATCAAGGAGATATTCGAAGACAACGAGGAACTTATGGAGGCCATACAAACGTTCCAAACCAATATCGGAGTGCAGCCGACGTTCGGCAACGTGCGCAACCTCGTGACGCGCACGGCGCCGCCCGAGCCCGACACGCCGCGCGCGCCGCGCCGCCCCGCCCGCGCGCGCGCCGGCCCGGAGCGCAAGCGCGCGCTGCGCATCTAATGCCACGTGTCCGCGGCAGGCCGCAACCTCGTGACGCGCACGGCGCCGCCCGAGCCCGACACGCCGCGCGCGCCGCGCCGCCCCGCCCGCGCGCGCGCCGGCCCGGAGCGCAAGCGCGCGCTGCGCATCTAATGCCACGTGTCCGCGGCAGGCCGCAACCTCGTGACGCGCACGGCGCCGCCCGAGCCCGACACGCCGCGCGCGCCGCGCCGCCCCGCCCGCGCGCGCGCCGGCCCGGAGCGCAAGCGCGCGCTGCGCATCTAATGCCACGTGTCCGCGGCAGGCCGCAACCTCGTGACGCGCACGGCGCCGCCCGAGCCCGACACGCCGCGCGCGCCGCGCCGGCCCGGAGCGCAAGCGCGCGCTGCGCATCTAATGCCACGTGTCCGCGGCAGGCCGCAACCTCGTGACGCGCACGGCGCCGCCCGAGCCCGACACGCCGCGCGCGCCGCGCCGCCCCGCCCGCGCGCGCGCCGGCCCGGAGCGCAAGCGCGCGCTGCGCATCTAATGCCACGTGTCCGCGGCAGGCCGCCCACCCGACTCTGGCTCACTCGAAACACCGCTGTCTTCCTCTATCAAACCTTTTCCCTATAGTTCACATGCTGAACCTGGACCGTTGAGCTCTGCTTCGGTCGATCGAGTGCGAGACCGAGGCAAGCCTTTCTTGACCTATTTCATGATGTACCTGGATCGTCGTATGGTGAACCTAGTCATTTTAGAGTTAGTCCTGGCAATTGCAGCTCTACACCTAGTACATTGACAGATAAAAAGAGTTTCGATAGATCGACCCGGTCCTTCAAAAATTTATCGAGGCCCGAAGAACAAAGCACATGATTAGCATTGCCTGGTCCCTCAAATATACCTGTTACGTAAAAAACAGCTGCGTCAAATTGCGCTAAATTTCCACGAAATTTGTGTTTAACTTGAATAATTCAGAAAGCATCCCCCTGAAACATGCACGTCAAGTATTGCAGATAGCTCGTCGAATACTACTATACAACCGTAATTTGTTGACTCTTCTAAATTGTTATGTGACGACAGAAAAGCTGTAGCTTTGAAATCTGACTGTAGTAGCTCGTCGGATCGTCGTCGTGGCTCGTCTTAAGCGGAACCTAGTCGCGGGCTCGAACTCACTGGTGGGCCTGGCCAAAAATCACGCTGCCTCACCAGGCTTCGTGTCCGACAAAGGTAGTATCAGTGACGAGCAGTTAGACGCTAGTCTACACGCACAACGTTATTGAGCGAGATGCAGGATCGTTTATAGTGAAAAATTCGCGAAAGAATTAAGAAAAGTCCTTTGGAAGATCGGGTTTTATGAAAAAGCCAATGTATAAATAAATGACCAATAAAGTTTATTGAACTTATCGATAATTGAACTTTGTTGGTACCGACTTGGTTTTGGAGATTTTACACTTCTTTTATTACTTAAACACTCCCAAAGTTAAGTAAAATTAGCAAGAAAAACTAATGTTTGTTGCCTCCTAACTTTTTAAAGGGTTTATCGCCAGTTATGTCCCATGTAATAGGAGGCGAGCTTATTGCCATCAACCGGGTACAAATCCAGACTCCGGGCTGCTAATGAGACATTCCAGATAGAAAAATCCAATAACACTGCCCAACCTGGAAATCGAATCCAGGGCCTCATGCTCACCAGTAGCGCTTGCGACCAACGCGGCAGATAATCTTATACTATCGTAATGTAAATTCTTTACAGGAGTAATAGTAAGCGAAAATTTCAAGAATGATTGGTACCCAAAATTAATTATTCATCCTGACTTTTTGACATTGCACTCTTTTTTTGGACAGTATCAACAGACAAGCTCAGGCAAAAATAACGGCTAAGCTTGCTAACACTCAATCAATCTGATCTGAAAAGATTCGATTCGATCAAATAAGAGTAGAATCGTAGTACATTGCACCCGTAGGTAATTGTTACTTGTAAGAATACATTTATTTTACCAAATTTACATTCAAGTGTATTTAATTCCTAGAACTCAATAGGATTTCCTGTGTTGTGAGATCCAGGCTCCTTCGTTTCGTTAACAGTTTTATATGATAAGGAAAATTTCCCTCATGTTTGGGAAACTTGTATTTGTTGCATTTCTATGTCAGTCAGATCAGGTTTGATACGTTTTAGGGTTACGTACATCAAAATGAAAATAATGGAATATATAGAAAATCACTGTCCCCCCTGCTCTTTGAGGATGTTCGAGCTAACATTTTGATGTTGGTAATTAAATCAAAAATTATAATAATTAATAATACGACATGATTATAGTGTAAGCACTGCTAAGATGTATATTATAGCGATTAGAAAATGACAAAACCAAATTTAATTAAATTAAAACGGTAGCTGGATCTAGATAAGTAGTGGACAAATTGATAATTTATAATATGGTAACCCTCAAAGCACGCACACACATAATTTTCCGTTAAAAAAAGAAATATAAAAGTGTTTCCATTTGCCGTCTAGCAGAACTTGTACTGATTTTGTTTTGCTTAAATATTCTCTTGTTACATAGAAGAGTTTTCTGGAGCTAGTGGGAAGTTATTCTGCAGCATTTACGGGTAAACTAATTCGCTGTGTGTTTAAATGGCAATCATTGGGGTGCGTGATGGAAACTCATCACGCGCCCCAATGTTGCCCATTATATTTTATTATCGGAACATTACTAAATGAATAATTTTCGAATCGTCCAAGAATGTTTTGCCTTTTGATGTTAAGTAGGCTTTTTTTATGTTAATTAGTCCTTATAGGTACGTCTTTCATAACGCTTATTATAATAATGTTATGATTATATTTGCTTATTTTTATATTCAGATGGGCCATGAATCTTTTTTCTTACCTAGACAAACTAGAAGAAAAAAATCGCCCTATAAATGCAGAATTATTTGTTGCACTCTCTGCACTTATGATGTCAAATAAGTTTAAATTTAGCAATAAAAATTGTATAAAAACGTGTTGTTTTATTTTGACGTCCCAATCATATGGAGAATGGATAAATTTCACCATTCCTCCAACAGAAACTAAAAATACCCTGCTCAAGACCAGTGGCATGCACAAAGTTTTTAGACCGTGTAGGCAGATTCTTTTTTAAAGGCAAAAAAATTACAGAATTACTGATTGCTGTACCTACACAGCATGCAACCTATGAGGCAATTCAATAAATCATATTGTTTTGTAGGGAATTTACGATTGACTTTACCTCTAGTTTGTGTTTCAATTCAATAAATCATATTGTTTTGTAGGGAATTTACGATTGACTTTACCTCTAGTTTGTGTTTCAATTCAATAAATCATATTGTTTTGTAGGGAATTTACGATTGACTTTACCTCTAGTTTGTGTTTCAATTCAATAAATCATATTGTTTTGTAGGGAATTTACGATTGACTTTACCTCTAGTTTGTGTTTCAATTCAATAAATCATATTGTTTTGTAGGGAATTTACGATTGACTTTACCTCTAGTTTGTGTTTCAAATCCGATGTATGTACCTACAACTACTTTCACCGAAATATAGTTTTGAAAACGCATAATTTTTTCTTTTCTCTATACACACCCCCTGATCAACTTTCACAGTGAATATTACCTTATTTTTTCTTCACATTATTATCGACGTTAAAATCTTAAATACATGCTATCATGGCTCACAACCAAAACAAATAGGTAAATCAAAACAAACAATGGCGTCGGAATATAAAAATAATACGACAAAAAGTTGTGATTGTTTCTCTCTCTCTCTCTCTTCTTCAACCCTTGGCCACCCAATGCTGAGTGTAGGTCTCTTCCAAATTTCTGCACTTTTGGCGGTTTTGTGTGATTGTTTATGAAGCGACAATTCAATGAAACAATGCTACTTTTTTAAATAGTCGCATAGCCAACTCGATTCGGAAAACTTCGGTAAGTTTCGTAATTCGCCGTATTCTCTAAAAGCGTAAAAAGCCAATCTCCCTGTTCGGTTGCACACATAACCATTAAGACACGAATAGTGTCTTTCCCGAGGCACTCAGCGGCGCTAGTGCATCGCAATGTGAAGTTGCGTCAAATTGTAGGATCGAACGGATATTGTATTTATGATACGACCGGCGCTCAACAAGTGGAGCTGATTTTTGAATAATACATGGATCTCACAACTTTTTACGGTACCTAGATTTGAGTTGCAAGACTGTTTTTTTTTACAAGTGATGTTTTTGATGGCATCTCATTTATTTCTGTACATAGTCCTACTTTCTTGCTTTCCGGTACCTTCCACTTCTTGAATACCAACAAACTGCAAATGTAACTTTGTAATCCTATATTTTTACATGGTATTACAAAGTTATTTATGCAGTTGGTGTATCTAGAAACCTGGACCGAAATTGCAAAATCGAGTTATAATTCTTAAAATACTGGTTAAAATTGAATGAAATTTGAAAAATACAATGCCTGCTTGGTTACTGAAAATTCAGGCTTCTAGTTTTATCCATAACGAAGTTATAGGGGTCGAAAATGGCCTGAACTGCTTCGAGAAAAGGATGGTACGGCCGTGCCGCTTTTTTGCTTGACTTGGCGGGGGCACTGCCGTGCCTCCAGATAACTTACGCCGATTCGGTACATAAATACGTAAGTACTAGGTTTGTTTACTAAATCATCTGGGCACATCAGCCGATGTTATTTTGATAATCTGAAATAAAAATAGATATTATACATTTATTCGTGAATAAAATGAAATATAAAAAAGCTACATAACAATATTCCCGGATATTGTTATGACATAATAATTATATCTAAATGATAAGGTTTTTTTTTGAGGGTGGGAAATCATCAAATAACTTCTCCCGCTCTGAGTGGAGCAGGAGGTCGTGTCAGACTTTTACTGACTAAAACCCACCCGTGTTCCCTCAGTTGCCTGTGTGCCAGGGGCGACGGTATCTCTTTACAACACCCCGCACCCCTGGCAGGCATCGGCCCTTGCGGACCCCACCAATCCGGCGCACCAGGACACATGGCACGCCGTAACCACCCCAGGAACCAAGTTGCAGAAGGGCCCCAGACTACCCTGGCACCTTAGGTCCTCCTGCGACGGGTCAGCGCAGAGCCCAGCCGCCTACCACTTCTCGACTGCAGGGGATAGGGAGAGCGGCCAACGCTATACCGACACTCCTCTTCCCCTGCGGCTTCACCGCGTCCGCCATCAAACGGTGGAGGCCCCGTCCAGGCCACGGAAGGGAAGAACGCTACTCAGAAGTACCGGCACTCCTCCTCCGCCGCAGCCTGTAACCCTCAGCCGCGATGCCTCCCATTCGACATCGCGGCCCGCCTCAGTTGCGGTGCACCTCACCGCAACCTACTTTTTGACCGCTACGTCGTCGGCTTGGAGACAAAAGCCCTGAAGAGCGGCGCCACCTTGGGGTTCCTCTTCACACTTTATACATTCTTTTGCGTTAATCCATTCTATGAGCGTTCGCGCAACACCATGCGTGGCAAGTGCCTGTTCGATGCTGGCGAAGTTAGTTTTGTCAAAAGCGCCCTCTATATCAATGAAGGCGCCTAGAGTTGGGTTTTTGGCTTTGAAAGCATTTCCTATGCGTGAAACTACGCTATGGAGTGCTGATTCAGTTTCCCATTTAACCATGGGTAGTTGACTTAAATATAAAATAAAAGAACGAGTTAAAAAAAAATTACGCGCGAGAAATGAGCGACGCTACGACGGCGACGCGTCGTTAAGTGCGCTCGCTAGCGAGACTGACAGCTGACCGACCGGGGTCGCGACTCGTGCGTCGGAGTAGGGCCACGCGGCGTGGTTCCCACGTCCCCTCCCGTATTAAGACACAAGTTTGTTACCCTCGCGCGTAGGGTGAAATGTTCTTGTGGAAAAAAGCAGAATTTCTTTAAAAGAAAAGGGTTTTTCATTGATTTTGCGTTCTATAAACGAAACCAAACCACTGGGTTCAAGGATAACGGTGTTTATCCTTACAGCCTGTATAGAAGGATTCATGTACAGACGCCAGCACCTCAAGCTACCCCAAACTGTCAAATTTTCTTATTTGAACATGAACTTTACAGACTATGTCATAAAGTTGAAAATCTATCAAAGAAATTTGACAGATTGGGGTAGCTTGAGTGCTGGCGTCTGTACTTCACTTCCTCAGTTTATAATCCAATAATGATCATAATATATTCCTAGTCCACTTAATTTCAAACTGGGTAAGCGCGTCATATATTTGTAAAGTAAGTATTCTGTATGTTATCCTAGAATCATAACGCCGGCAAGTAGTATCTCGAATACTTCACTTTCAATGTGTGCGTGAGCCGATTGTGTCTAGGTATTAAAACTTGTGTGGTACAGTCGCCGTCAGATATATTGTAGCAGACAAGGTGACCAAATACTTCTGAACAATTTAAAATGTCAATAAGTTCCATACACTACAAGTTACCATTAATATCTGAACATTCATTACTTCATTAATATCTGAGTAGATGCTTGTCAATAATTTCTATACACACAACTAACCAAAAATATCTGAAAACTTACAACGTCAAGTGTATCTACGCAGATGGGGTAGTCTTAGATATCAGAGCAGTTGAGGAAAAATTGCAGTAGGAAGTGCTTCCAACTCACAGACATATAAAACAGTAGCAGACCAAACATTAATCCATAGTCGATGGATTTGATTCTCTATCCTTTTTTTGCTAAGCGACAAGTCGTAAGCTGTATCTCGTTCTGTCACCTGTTGTCACACTGACTCACACATAGACAAAATTTGACGCGTAGCCCGTCTGTCCCGCGCCGCCATATTGATAAGCAGATTTATCCTCAATCGCGTTCTATGTTTCAACCGCGAAATATTACTTGAAAAATTAATTGTTTGGGACAATTACACAAAAATAAAATGGTAAAGTGCTGTGCGTACCAGTGTGACAGTGCTAGCTACCACAAAACACCTGGATTGACCTTTCATCGGTAAGTTTTTGTATTATGCTGTGAAGTCAGGGACGGATTTGGCAACAAAGACGATTTTTTTTATTGTATGGAAAATATTTACCTATCATGGAATTATCAAATAGAGACCCGGTTTACTCTACGATATTTAAAAATTTTTTGGTGACATAGTTTGAAAATACTGCAGAGTCCAGATTGCCAGTGTATATAGAATCGCTCCGGCCCGGCGCGTACACATGTGATACGTTACAATAGAAAATCAATTGTGTCTCATTAGCCGGTTATGTTACCCTGTCTGTGTGATGGATAACATGAACGATGGTGGACATAAATCGATATAGGCTACTCACATAATTTTAACATTTCATTCAGCAGGTAATAATTGAGCTTACTAATATTTTTCCAGGTTTCCAAAGGATGTAAGTTTACGGAATGCATGGATTTAAAAACATGAAACTCCAGGATTGAAACTGAACCTCAAATGGCGCAAATATTCCAATCTTATTGGAACCTATATGTTCGAGCTGTTTGGGGTTGAAACTCTAGGACCATGGGGTCCGAGTGGCAACTTAGTTTTCCGAGACATTTCCAAGCGGTTGATCGACTCTTCACGTGACCAAAAGGCTGGCCTATTTTTCAGCCAGAGAATCAGCATTGTCATACCACGTGGCAATGCTGCCAGCTTTTGTTGGTCACTTTTCCCATTGACAACGATGCGGACGTATTATTTGATGCCCTATGATTTTTTTTTATACCTTTACATATTATTATTTTAGGACCAGTAGTTTTTAAATTATGAAAATAAAGAACATTACTTGTCGTTGTGATCTTGTTCTCGTACCAAACTGTAATAATCTCTGTAAAGGCTTTTACTTTCGTTCGTTTTAAATTTTGTATGTACATATGTATTTATGTATCTATTATTTAGGATATGTATATATCTATGTATCTATTTTAGAATATTGTAAACACATTATTTGCACCAACAACGTCACCATTTTATGTCCAGGCTAATCACTGTCCATTCCATGGTTGCCTGGATGAGATCGCGGAAAGCGATAAGGCCGCCTATGTGTATTTTTTTGTTTATTGTATTTTTGTAGTGTACAATAAAGAATATATAATATATAAATAAATAAAGTTTTAAAAAAGTAAAAAATAAATATGTAAATATTCATTAAATTCATTGTTTTATTTCAAAATTCCTGATATATTATAAGCTAGCTTTCAGGCATACCAACACCTTAACTCTAGGTCCCACCAAGCTGGGCATGCGGGTTAATGACTGCAGGGAGAGTTCTTTTATCCGATACTGATGCCCGTCAACGGTCTGTGTATAAATATACCGTTAAAAGGAGGTGGTTCTTTCTTTTCTTTCTAAAGGACTGCCGCCCACCGTCCTCTTAAAATATTACCTTAGTTGCCTTTTACAGTAACCACGGGAACAGATGGGTGGTTATATTCGTTAAGTCTTTATTGATAAGTAATCTACACTTCATTTACCCAGAGAATATTGATTTTCGCCGATTTTCAGTAAGATTTATCGGTCGTTTCAATATCGTTATATAATACCGGCAACCGGCCCTAGTCCGGCCCTGTATCGTCACACTCTCTATGTGTGCGTAATGGGTACGCAATTTTTAGCGAATGTTTGGTCTGCTACTATTTTATATGTCTGTGTTCCAACTTTACTATAAATACAATATATATAGGAACTCTTTTGCTAATTTATATACTGTGATGACCCTGGCAGCTTATAACATTTTGTAGTTTTCGAGTCTTGTCATATCATGTCAAGTGTGTCATGCAACTCATGTGTGAACTCACGCAATAAATAAATTCATTCAAGCAACGTATTATAGATATTGGATTTTAATTAATGTAATATGAGTTCATATCGTATAGATGCTGAATTAAAATATAAAATAATTCAGTTCAAGTATGATGGTCTCTATCCGTAACAGACATCGCCGATGAGCTAGGGATAGCCGTAAGTATTATAGCGATGAACGCTAAAAACATTTAACACAGTTACTATGAAACTACTAATACACATTACGACTGTTAATGTAAAACTGTATTTATTTCAGAGAAATGCTATATATTTATGGCAGGGAAGATGGCAGCAAGAGGATACTTTGAATAATCACGTTTCATTTGGTCGTACGCGTGCAACAACAAGAAACCAAGACATGGCTATTCTAGACAAGGCCCGAAGTGAAAGATTTATTAATACTACACAGTTTTCACACTGTACTTTTCAAGTATCCAGTCGCACCGTAAGAAGACGATTAAAAGAAGGAGGTTTACAAAATAGAGTACCGGCAAGAAAGCCAACTCTCACACCAAGGCACAAAATGCAGCGGCTGCAATTTGCGGCCAAATATTTAAATCACAATGTTGATAAAGTTATCTTTATGGACGAGAAAGTTTTCTGTTCGTTGGATAATGGCAGATTGAGTTTGTGGAGACCAGAAAATACACAGTACTTGGAACAAAATGTGCTGCCTAATCGTCGGAGTGGTCGTATTACGATTGGATTCTGGGGATGGATGTGCAAAATTGGCGTTGGTCAGCTTTTAGTAATAAGTGGACGAATGAATTCAATGAAAAGATGAACACATAACGTTCATTCAAGACAATAGCTCAGTGCATAATGCTCGTACTGTACAAGCATGGATTAATGAACAGAGAGAGCTCACTTTAATCAACCTACCGCCAAAATGTCCAGACCTCAATCCCATTGAGAACTTATGGGGTAACATGGTGCAAGAGTGGGATGGGAATCAATGTCGAACAAAGGAAGCATTAAGACAACCAGCAAATAACGTTTGGGAATATTTCAGGGGACGGAATTTTGGGAGAAGGTTGTTGATTCCATACGAAAACGGTTACAGGTTACGGTTACAATACTAATATTTTATCTACTTATGTAGTCACAATTTTTTTTTTTTTTTACAATAATTTTTATTTTCATTACAAAACCAAGATTTTCTATCAATAGTTTGACATCACCATAAAATATCAGTTGTATCTTAAACAAATGATTTTCTACACAATTTTTATTTCCTTTCCATCGTATTTATACCTAGAACAGTCATTTGGTGTTCAAAAAGGGTGTTACCCGGATTTTTTTCCGGGAGTTTTGAAAATTGGTTATTTGATTGAGTTCGAAGTGTTCTCTTCAAATTTTCACTGTGTCGCTCATTGTTTTATATTTGCCGCTTGCACCGCCATTTTGGAAAAATGGCGCCTAATAGCAGTTTTTTGACAATATCTCCTTTCCAACTCATTTTACGATAACTCATTAATCAACAAAATTAAACTAGAGAAAATTTCCTTCAATTTATGTCTTTACAGTTTTTTTGGTAAAATCAATAGTTTTGGCGTACGAGCGCCGCAAACTATTATTCATCTACACCAACAATGTATTTTTCTTATATTTTACCATGCGTTGTAGGTTTATGGGAATGCGTCGCGTCGTTTGTGTCAGGCCCCCCTCTTTCCCTTCTACGTAACGTCTGCCGACAGAACTCAATATAAGTATTAGGGGCGTAAATACACTTGACGTTGTAAGTGTTAAGATATTTTTGGTTAGTTGTGTGTATAGAAATTATTGACAAGCATCTTCTCAGATATTAATGAAGTAATGAATGTTCAGATATTAATGGTAACTTGTAGTGTATGGAACTTATTGATATTTTAAATTGTTCAGAAGTATTTGGTCACCTTGTCTGCTACAATATATCTGACGGCGACTGTACCTTTAAAACAAACACTCTTGTGTTTTAGTAATCCCCGAGCCACCGTTTTAATAACCAACTAATGTCAAACAAAAACAAATTTATAGTATATTAGCATTTTGTTTTCCTCATATCTAGATGAATATTTTATTTTATTGAGCATAGACGGTTCGCTTCGCATTATTACGGCTAAGTTTTAGTTAACCAACTTTTCTCGTTCCGATTAGGCTTCTAGGCGTTATTATTGCGCAACGAAAGTAAATTTCAAACTTTCCTTTTCATTTAATTAATTATGCATGTGTACAAGAATAACAATATTATTAATGAGACTTTAAAACTTAATCAATTATACAACATTGTTAAAATTTAACTTAACCACTAAATCACTCTCATTTTCTATTTTTAATTCTTTACCAAACGTTTTCTTTAACAACAACTCAATAGCTGCTTCTTCTGAAAAAAAAAAGAAATCCATTTTATATTGATTAAAGTACATTAGCAGTTAAATTTTGGAGAATCGGGTACAAAAAATACTATGTTTTCTGCATAATAAAGATTGTATTCTATGGTCCAAACAAAATACCTGGACAAACTTTTACACGGGACCAACTCTGTTTTACTCGGGGCCGTAGGGAAGGATATGGAGGAAACAAACTCCGTAAGCCATGGAAAAGCCTGGGAG
Organism: Antitype chi; assembly: GCA_947359405.1. NCBI lineage: Eukaryota > Metazoa > Arthropoda > Insecta > Lepidoptera > Noctuidae > Antitype > Antitype chi. The sequence continues at coordinate 12,994,516 of OX375816.1, forward strand.
AGGCCTATGCAAAAGCAAAGCAATCTGGAAATGTCTGGTGACTAAACAATGAATCTGTAAAACTAGTTTTTAAGACTGCTAATAAAGCTATTTCTAAGCTGAGAAGTAAAGTTTTTAACGACTCAAGTAATTAGCCACATTGTTAAAAGTTTTAGGCCTGTATCTAAAGTATTCTAAAGCTACGGTTTGATAGAAGAGCGGTGGCTGCTACAAAGCTTCTGCAATCTACTAATAACGTCACTGAAACGTTATTTTATTAAAGTAGGTAAGTTGGCGTTTTCCTAGAGAGCATTTTTGATACCGTAAGGTCAAACCACGCTGCCCAAAGATTTAATCCTCTAGATTTGCTCTCATCGTATTTAGTCACGCGAAAATGTGTCCATACTGAGAAGAGTGAGCACACAAATCAATCAAGAGAATTTTCTGCGTCATTGTGTGTCAAAACGAAACGGATACACGACTATCTGTTTACACGATAGGGCGAAACAAACAATTTTAACTCTTGTCCGCTGCCATCATTTCTATGATAGCCGTCACTGCAGCCGTCATGTGCTTCCACCGCTCTTCTAGAAAAGCGTAGCTTTATTCCAGTGCTCAAGCATTAATCTCGATCGAGGAATGAAAACTGCGTTCCCCCAATTTATGTACTTTACTTTAAAAACATACTGGGTATGGGTACATACATTCAATTTTCATTACATTTTTCTGAAATGAACTTAATTTACACTGAAATAAAGTTTATATTTGTTTAAGTGGACACAACATTAAATGGAAACGAGGATTTGAACCGACTTCTTGGATTGGTGAATAGTTTAGTATGAAACTCATTCTGTATTTGAGTTGACATTCATCCTCAAGCATCGTTCTCGCAGGCCTGTTGACTAAAATTTATGTTCAAACTTACCTGTAACTTGGATAGCCAGCAATTGATGAACAATATGTCGTGCAGTAGTCTTAAACAGGTCACGACTGCTTATTTTTTTCTTTTTGTAATACGGCATGAGTAGTTTAACTACTAGTCCAGCAAGATCCACTTTTTCTGCTTTCTTTATTGTAGGTTCATTCTTTTTACTCGCATCGCGTTTGTACCTATGTTTACTTTCTTTACGATGTGGCTTTTCTGTTTTCAGTGATTCGCTTTTTCCTTCTTTCGTCTTGCGTTCATCCTTTATTATTTTATTTATGCTAAGTTTATGTTTTGATATTTTTTTATCTTTGTCCTTATGTTTAGATTGTTTTGGAGAAGACTTTATGGTAACTAGTGCTTCGATTTGCTCGATATCAGGCAGTATTTCAGGAGGTGCAGGTTCGGGTGGCAGATCTTTGAACATTTGTAGTTTTTGCAAAACAGCGTCAGCTTCTAGACTCAATTTACGAGCTTTGTTAAAATTTGCGTCATCACTTTCCATGTGGTCTACAGAACAGTTAGATTTATTTTCTTCGAAAGACGCGTCATTGTCGTTTTTCATTTCATCTGAATCAATCATTTTTTTTTGGACTTGACCATCTTTAATGTCGCTAAGTATTAACGTTTCTTCTGCACTTTTGTTTATCGATAAATCAGTGCCATCATCAATCACCAATTCTTTTTCAGATTCATCATCTGACTGACCAAATAAAGATGCCGATTCTGTTGAAGTTTCGTGTATTTTATGGTTATGTTTGTTAAATCCCTTGGAACTATTTTTCTTGGACCTTTTCTTTTTGTGATCAGTTTTATCACGACTGCTTTTTTTACTTTTTTTAGATGGTCTAGTGTCGCCATCGCTATCAGAAGATTCTCCAAAGAGAGCTTTGATTTTTCTTTTTGAAGGAGGTTTGTCTTTGTGTAATTTACGATCTGTATCATTTTTCATTTTAGTATCATCGTTTAGCTTTTCAGTATTTTCAATATCTTGTTCATTGTCAACATTTTTTTTATGTTTATCCGGTACACCTTGTAAGGTTATATTTATCACAAATCTTTTCGATCCTTTACCTGATGTGTATTTGCTAATGCTATCTACAGGCTCTGCATGGTCATCAACAGTTTTAGTATCTTCATCAGTATTTATAACGTCGTCATTTATATATTTTAATTTGAGCGTAGTATCATTACTATTTCCGTGACATTCGTTGTTGTCACTACTTTTGCTGCCTTCGTCATTTTCATCAATAATAAAACCACTACCATCATCGTCACTTTCTTTTGGAGTATTATCAGGAGATGCATTTGATGATTTTTTTAAAAAGCCTTTTAGTTTCGTTTGTGTCAATGGGTCCCTTCTGAAAGAATTTGCTTTTCTCTTTGTTTCTTTGTCAGCTTTGGATAACTGTCGAGCTTCATTTTTTAAGTCCATATCTTTATGAAAAAAATAAAAACAACAAGTGAGTACTAATGTCACCATGAGGATAATTCATTTTATCATACTGTGGTCAGGATAGCTTAGCTTCCTAGAATGGCGAAACCGGGATGGGGTTAGTACTGTTACGCGCTAAAGCTAAAGTAATTCGTTACCACTAGCGCCATCTAGTATCGAGTAGCAGAATTAATTGAGTCAAGATCTATCTAGCAAGTTCGATTACAGAATCTTCTAGAATTATCAACATCTGCTCAGTCCGGGCCGGTATGTACTCGAAGATTCTAGATGATTCGATTCCCGAATGTTCTGTAGCTCTATAAAAAGGCGGGAACGGATCGGGACCAAGTAGTATTGGTCAAGCGATACATGCGAAAACATCTGAGGCGATCTTAAAGTGCGATTTAAAGCGATTAATAGTGAAATTGTGTTTTGTAATTTGTGTGTTTAATTAAAGTGTCGATTTTGGGAATTTTTATTGGCAGTTTTTAATCGTCACGAACCCGAAGCTCGTAACAGTACAATGAAGCAGCGCTTTTTAGGCTTTTTAATCTTTGCAACTATTCTATTCTATTTTATTCTAACGTTTGCCAGTCTAGGAGGCTGAGCCATACAGTCGTTTCACAGTTACTTTACTTTTGACAGCAACCATATAGCAACGAGAATAAAAAACATTGTGATGTGAAATCAGCGATACATTAACTTTGAAATGACTGTACAGGTTTTGACAGGCGTGCTGCCACCAGTTTGTATACACCCCGCCACCTTAAAATTCAAGCTTACCTAATTGTGATGCTGTAATAAAACCATTGCAGTTATTGCCTCTTTTTTGCTCAAATTCTTTAACAAATTCATTGACTGTGTTGCTTTTCTTGTGGTCGAAATGTTTTAACTGAGGATAAACTTGGTCCTTACACGCTTTAACGGCTGAAATCTGTTGCTTTGTGTGAGTAAAAACATTTTATAAACATTGCATGTAGGTGGTAAACTAGGTAATGTTACCAGATTAATTTTTCAGAGAAAAAATAATGTCTCACCAATTTGGACATCGCTCGCCTATACAAACTGATAACCGTGCTGCTGGAAAATGCCTCGTATTCCAATTCTATTGCGCACTGTTCTATGTGGTGTCTCGACAATGGCTTTTCAAAATGGTCAATTTCCTTTGTGCTTTGAAAGTTATTACTTAGGGCATCAGTGAGTAATGTGAGATAGCCATCGCGGCTTGCTACTGATAATCCGTTTACCTAAAATAAGATATTATATGATTGTACTTTTGGAGAAATCACATTTTAGTATGACAGAACTTCAATGTGTCCATTGACTGCTATTATCATAAACATACAAAGGCGCTCCCTATTCCATAGTGACCTGGCAATGTGCGGATGCAACATAGTCGAGTATATTCATATAGTAGTGCTTAAGTATGACGTTTAAAAAAAACTTGGTAGCAAAAAAGTGATACCTACGAAACGCCGCGGTCGCGAGTCTTTCATTTCACCATAGTGTATAGTTTTAATATGTTGTTTATTTATATTAATACTTCATAATGTTATCTTTATACTATACCCTGATAGTAGAGGCAAACAAAATAATATTTATACATCTTCAAGATATACCTTATTGCCCGTACTTTCAGCCGCTTTGCATTTTGAATGTTTTGCAGATTCAGCCTCATTATTTGCTTTCTTGTCTTCTGTGCGTTTTTTCCTATTGGCAAACTCTTGCATAATAAGAGATTTAGTTTCCTGTGCAATACGACGTCGGTTAGTTTCACCATCTGAGCCGTCGCTGTCATCTCCACCGCCATAATATGACTCGGACTCCCTGCAATGTTAATAAAACATATTAAGTTAATGTATACGTGCCATTCGGATCTTGGCGATCTAGAGTCACAAGCAGTAGGCAGCAAGGGTACTGCGAACGGTCGTATCGTAAGAAAAATAATTATCTGATTACATTATAATAACTGGCTAGGAGAGCATCCAGCGTGTGCACAAATTGGGACCCGTACCGATCGTGCCCATCTCCTTCAGCCAGCTACCCAGGTACAAGTGTTCTCCCACGCACAAATGGAGACCTGGTGGACACCTGGACTGCAGGCAGTCCAGGGAAACTTTGCCATCCTTAGTTGACAGGCTAACCAGGCGTTTGTTGCGCCTGGACAGGAACGCCCTGCGCCTGATTACGGGGTCCATCAAGGGACACTGCTCGCTAAACAAACACTTCCACACAATAGGCATAACGAACAATACTCTAGGTAGGACTTGCATGGAGGTTGTTGCGCATGTACTCTTTAAATGCACAGGCTGCACCCAGATTTAGACAAAAGCCCTCAGGACACCCAGATCTTACACAGATGGTCTTAACAGACTAGGAGATGCAATTTTCTTCTGGAGGCAGATGACTAATTTCAATAACCAACGACGGCCGCCATGGCTCACGCATAATGGTCCACCTGAAGGACTAACTGAGTAAACTAAACCCTCTTACATAGGAACATGGGTATGGAACATATGTATCTTTATAAATAAAGCAAAACGAAAGCTCATAAAACGGCTGCTTGAGGATGAAGAGGGACGACGGCGCTTATCGTTTTTTTGCTCTCCCAAATATCACGAACCACATTGTTTTTATTGGAGTCGCAGGTCATAAAGACAGCTACAAACTCTTCTTGATTATTAAGAGCGAACAGGGCGTGCGATTCTCCATACATATATATGTATTCCCCTTTTTTCTTCCTGAATAATGCCTCTAGAACATTTTTTTTTTATAAAGTAAAGGTCTGCTGTAAACACGTCCCTGTCATTTTCTTTTTTCGGTAACTAATTAGTAAAGAAAATATGACCCTCTAAAAATTACAAAAAATGCCCTATTTTTACCGCCGTGATTGCAGGACTACCAGACAAATTGAAAAAATTTTAACATAAAAAAAAATGATAGGAACCTTAACATACTCTTTCTTAAAATGTTAATGTAAAAAAATATTGAATCGGCTCAGTTTGCGAAGAGAAAAAAATGGAATCCGAAACGTCAATCTCGTCAAAAATTTTGTGATAATTTCGGACTGAGCTGCAGCTCACGCACCCTATCACACACTACGGGGGCAGACTTACTATCAGCACGACGGCAATAAGTCGGTTTAAGTCATTCGTGGTACGAGTTCCAACGCACCATCTACAGCACTGCTTGAAAGAGGACTTTTGGCCGAAAGGTGTCGTATATCGACGTTTCCGGGGACGGTTACGTGACACCTCGCAGCAAAACACGATGCCGACGACTTTACGTGTTTAGTTATAGTTTTAAGCTGTTTATTAATATGTATTAGTTTGTTATTATTGTTTAAGATTATTTTTGTGTATTTTATCTATGGGCCTTAGTTGCCTGATAATAAAGTGATTATTATTATTAATAGTTTCTTCAAATACCTATTTTTCAAATTCCTCGCAGGCTCCGTCCCCTCTTAAACGACACCGATTGACATCGAGTGCTAAGTCGGGCGCACTGTCTAGAAATTACCTTCGTAATCTCGCCAATGCGGTCGAGATTTCGAACGATTGTCTTACCACGAGATTGAAATCTCGCAAAATAACTCGAGATCTCGCGAGGTGGAGATTACGTTTCCTAGTGGCGGCAATACAATACAATCTACACGACAATCTTGCGCTAGTAGAACAAATTACTCTCAAGCTTCGTTCTCGATATTAGCATTAACACACATGTAGTTTCACTTACAGACTCGCCATTTCGCACTGATTTTAGGAGAAAAATAAATTATTTAATCCTATGTAAGGTAGATTAAAAACTTTTGTTCGTTACTTTGACATTAGCACCAAGCCAGCTCATTCACGCATCAGTGCTTCGCTGTTTCGCATCTATTCCTTTGTTTTTACAAGTAGTTAAGTAGTTCAAGTGGGTTTTTATATTTAAACCTTAGAATGCCGAAAAGAAAGAGTAATAATCGTGATAATTATAGTAATTTGTGTAAATAACTTAAAAAGTTAGAACGTGAAATAAAACGTGGGCGACGTACTCGCTATAAAAGTATATCGTCATCCGATGGTGAATTTCCGACGCCTTATAACCTGCAAGGTGAGTCCTTGACCTACTTATTTCGTGTTTACATTTTACTAGGTTACTTTTAGCACAGCAACAAGGTGGATTAGAGGGCTCGGTTTCTTACACTTTTAAACAACCATTATGTAAAACTGGCATGTTTGTGGTTTTTGAATTCATAACGGATTCATAACAATAGTTTAATTGGAAAATCGGATTGTCCTTTGGGGGCCTTCCACTCTCAAAACTAAGTACTTGCTGCTCGGATCTACCTGTGGGGTTTTTCTATAGCATGTACCTACCTTATTCCTACAGGAATAAAAATATGAAATCACCTATTGGGATTGCGTGTTTCTCACAAGGAGTCTCACTTCCCACCCGTAAATAGGTTAATTTAAGCAAAAAACTCATTTTGCTGGCAGAGTGCGAACCAATCCCAATCGATGACGATTGTGCCACATATCGCGGCGATACGGATCCACACCGTACTGGCAACAAGCCCCCGCAGAATTGAGTGATGAGGAGGAGGTTCCGGCCCCGGTCATCACACAGTCCGCTACTGCCGACAACATCTTGGCACACGTGAATATACTGCCGCCGAGCTCCGTGACCACCGCACTGCCTCCTACGCAAGTACTTGCTGCGCCTGTCGTGGAATCAACTGCCGTACCTCTAGAGGCGGGGAGTAAACTTGAGCCCCCTCCTCTTCAACAAGATGTTCTCGAATTAGATCCTGACTTAATGGAAATATTAGGTGAGGACCCCACCTCGACTAAAGAATACGGCAGTGAAATCCAAAAGGGTTTGGCGGTTAGATTCAACCACATTGCTACCTCCGGTCTCTCTAAGCAGAATCGCCAGGAGCTAAAAGACAGATATTTGGTTCCGGTTAACTGCAAGTTTATAAAAACGCCTACCCTTAATCCAGAGATTCGAGCATCTCTAATAGAAACTCAAGCAGAGCGAGATAAGGGTATAGAAAATAAACAGATATTAACATCATGTGCCTTGTCCTCCATTAGCGAGGCCATCACCGCGCTGCTCTCATCAGGTCATAAAAACCCTGAGCTTCTCAAGCTGTTGATGGATACAGCTCGAATCCTCGGTGATATGCAGTACACGGACTCGATCTCACGACGTATGTTCATTCTTTCTACTGTCAAGAAGGAACTTAAAGATCAGTTGGACAAAACCAAAATAGATGAAATGCTTTTTGGGAGTAGCCTATCGGAGACTTTAAAATCAGCAAAAACAATTATAAAATCTGGAGCTGATCTAAGGTCATCTTCGTCAATGTAGTCTACGGCTCATAAACCGGCTAAAGCAGTCAACAGACCTTTAAACTACCGAGCCCACCCGGCGGGTCGCCGTCAGTTGCAACCACTGCCGCCGGGGGGCGCGAGATATCCGCGAGCGGCACCATCAACTCCGACTCAGAGGCAGCAGATGAGGACGACGCACAACAACGCTTCCAAGACATCGTCACGTCAACCGCAAGCAGGTCACCGACGTTAGATACGGTAAGCCCCGCGGGCCGCCTTTCCTGTTTCTATGAACAGTGGTGTTTATTAACAAATAACCCTGTTATACTTTCTTGGATAACTGGTTACAAAATATATTTTTCTAACCCAGTGATCCAGACAACCGTACCATTAGAGCCTATTTATTCGAAATCCGAATACAAGACTTTTAATGTATCAATACAAGAACTTATTAGTTCTGGGGCAGTATCTTTATGTCAACCATGCACGGGTCAATATATATCCAGGATATTTCTTGTTCCTAAACCGAACGGTAAACAACGATTCATGCTAAATCTAAAACAATTAAATAAATTTATTCCAACTCAACATTTTAAACATGAAGATTTACGAACAGCTTTGAAACTTGTGTCAAACGACTGTTTTATGTCAACAATAGATTTAAAGGATGCCTATTTTTTAATAGGCATACATCCAAACTCAAGAAAATATTTACGTTTTAAATTTAATGGAAATCTGTACGAGTTTAACGTGTTACCGTTCGGCTTAATAAATACGGCTCCTTATATTTTTACAAAAATTCTTAAACCAGTCGCAAAATTATTAAGGTCTTTGGGATACTTATCTACATTTTATTTAGATGATTTATTTTTAGTTGGTCAATCATATACTGACTGTTTACAAAATATGAATGCCACAAAACAATTATTAAAATCGTTAGTATTCAATATCAACACAGAAAAAAGTTCTGTTGTACCAACAAATTGTTGCAAGTTTTTAGGAAACATTATAGATTCCAAAAGATTTGAAGTTAAATTACCTGATGATAAAAGACGTAAAATTACTACAGAATTATTAAGAATTAGGAAGCTCAAACGATGTAAAATAAGAGATTTTGCTCGCTTCACCGGTCTTTTAACATCCGCATGTCAAGCCGTTGACTACGGCCGGCTTTATACCAAAGACTTTGAGAGGTGTAAATACCTAAACCTCAAAGATGATGAAAACTATGATAAGTTTATGAATTTACCAACGGAATTGTCCCCTATCTTTGACTGGTGGCTTAAAGCTGTAAATGAATCAGTTTGCAAAATAAAGGTTGATTCATATTCCTTAGAGATATTAAGTGATGCCTCAACAACGGGGTGGGGCGCCGCCTGTGGTGACGAGACTGCCAGTGGACCTTGGAGTCAACATGAGCAAAGTCGACATATTAATTATTTGGAAATACTTGCAGCTTTTCTTGGGCTTAAAGCTTTTGCACAAGATTTGAAACGTAGTCAGATTTTGTTACGTATTGATAATACAACGGCAATATCGTACATAAATAAAAGGGGTGGCGTGCAATTTCCTCACTTGACCGATATTACGCAACGATTGTGGAAATGGTGCGAAGCGCGTAAAATTATTGTTCATGCCGATTATGTATACGTTCTTCTGATAATATAGTTGCGGACGCTGAATCAAGAAGACTACACCCTGACATAGAGTGGGAAATATCGCAGATGGCTTATAATAAAATAACACAACACTTCGGTGTCCCTTGTATTGACTTATTCGCAAGCAGAATAAATCATAAATGTGATATCTATGTTTCTTGGCATAGGGACCCTGACGCTTATGTAATTAACGCGTTCACTATATCATGGACGAATTATTACTTTTACGCGTTTCCACCAATTTCAGTTATTTTAAAGACCTTGCGTAAAATTAGTAACGACAGATCCACTGGTATTGTTGTTGTGCCAAAATGGCCAACACAGCCATGGTACCCTCTTTTTAAAAGACTTCTCACCAAAAAGCCACTTGTTTTAAAATCGGAGGGTGATTAAATTATTTCTGGTTGTAGCGAACGTGCAATTCACCGACAAATTACACTAGTTGTCGGGAGGTTGTCCGTACATCAGTTCTCCGAAGAGGAATTCCACAGTTGACAATACCCATAATGCTAGCATCTCTGTCAGAAAACACTGTCAAGCAGTATGATACATGCCTTAAGAAGTGGTTTACGTTTTGTGACGAAAACAACTTCGAACCTTACAATGCTTCAACATCAACTATTCTAAGTTTTCTAACGCAAATGTTTAATACCGGAGCTCCATATGGTGCCTTAAATAGCTCCCGATCCGCTTTATCGTTGTTACTAGGACACGAAATAGCAAACAATGCATTTATACAAAGATTCTTCAAGGGAATCTTTCGGTTGCGGCCCACACGTCCTAAATACAATTTAACGTGGAACACTGATCAAGTTTTAAATTATTTGGCAGAATTATATACTAACGAAGACTTAAGTCTTGAAAGACTTAGTAAAAAGTTGGTGACCCTTCTAGCCCTGATAACAGCCCATAGAATGCAGACTTTATCAAAAATTTACGTTGATAATATTACCACTTCTGAATCAGGGTTTATTATTAAAATAACTGATTTAATTAAAACTTCACGAGTGGGTTCTTTACAACCAGTGTTTTCCTTACCGTATTTTTTACAAAGGCCGCAAATATGGTACTCTTAAAGTCTATCTTGATAAGACCAATCAGACACGTCAGGACCAGCAATCACTTTTTATTTCATTTAGGAAACCATATTTAGCTGTAACATCACAGACTTTAAGCAAATGGGTAAAGAGCATGTTACAAAACAGTGGCATTGATATCTCGCTCTTTAGTGCACACAGCACTAGACACGCAGCCACTTTAAAAGCATATAGCGTAGGTGTCAGTCTGGATGTCATACGTAACACTGCCGGGTGGTGCTCAAATTCTACGGTATTTGCTAAATATTATAATAGAATAATATCAAATGATATGTCTACCAAAGGTGATTTTGTCACAAGTGTGTTAAATGGATAATTATCTCGTTTTAGTCATACTATTATAATCATTAAAAATCTATTAAAGATTGTGATTGACTTTAATACAGCTATGAAACGTAGTAGATATTTATTTATTTTCTTCATTCAAACTCCCAAAGCAAATATACAATATGTACCTATTTAACTGATTATATTTCACGACTGCGATCTCTAAACATCTACATGTGTGTTAATGCTAATATCGAGAACGAAGCTTGAGAGTAATTGATGATTAAACGAACTTACCTGTACGTGAAGTTCGATCACAATTACTCGAAGAGCTTCGTTCGAAGATATTAGCATCCCTCCCTCCCAGTAATCCTGAACCCCTATTATATAGTCGTGAAATAACAAACAGCTCAGCAAACCTCCAAACTAAATGAGCTGGCTTGGTGCTAATGTCAAAGTAACGAACAAAAGTTTTTAATCTACCTTACATAGGATTAAATAATTTATTTTTCTCCTAAAATCAGTGCGAAATGGCGAGTCTGTAAGTGAAACTACATGTGTGTTAATGCTAATATCTTCGAACGAAGCTCTTCGAGTAATTGTGATCGAACTTCACGTACAGGTAAGTTCGTTTAATCATCAATTAACTTTGTGTAGTGTTTGGGTCAACAAGATAGGTTATGCCTAGTTTAGGACCCACTGTAAAATCTATCTTAGTTTTCTGTTAGTTAGAATTTCCTACTATGTTATTTGTATGTTGAAGAACTGTGTAAGTTAAATAAATGAATTAGAATGAATAAGAAAAGGCACAAACTTCTTCTGCCCCTGGCGGCCCTCCCCGTACAGGCCGGCCACGTCCTGGTGCACCACCAGCCCGCCGGCGCGCAGCTCGGCGGTGCCGGCGCGGCGCTGGTGCTGCTCCAGCGCGCGCCGCACGCTGCGCTCGTCCGCGCACGCGTCGCAGCGCCCGCCGCACTTCGGCACCTCCTCGCCGAAGTACTCGGCGAACACTTTGTGGCGGCATCTGAGTACGAAACCCCTGTTACTTTTTTTCTTAACTAATCTAGGTTTACTATACATTATTATAATTATGTAATAAAAGTAACTTTTCGAGTATGTCAGTGTGAGCGCGTTGTTAAACTACTTACGCAAAAAAATTTGATGCGGTTGCAATTATCATTTAGAAAATTCCGGAAGAAAAGATTGTGTATTACTTATGCCGGCGCCACACCAACGAAAGACGCCGCTGATTATCGCGATGATGGACGTTAACTGTAGGTGTGGCCACAATTTATCGCGATAATTTTACAACGGCATTCACATTGCCATTTGACGTTAGGCGATAACTCGGGTGGCAGTCAAGTGTAGCCACTGAATTTCTAGGTTTAATTATCGGAATGTTTACCGCGTTGTTTATGGCGTTTTGGGCATTGACGTTGTCCGTTAGTGTGGCCCCGGCATTGCACAGTAACTTTTATGATGCTCTTCAAGCTTTAAGTTGGAGTGTAGTAGTGAAACGCTAGCCGGTTATAGCATCACGAGCGTATTGCGAGCAAGGCTACGCGTTGCAAAAATGTTTTTATAATTTTGTTAAGTAAGGAAGTTTGTTGGTTTAGTTGTCAATGTGTTTAAAACTTACTTGATATCTTCACAGTATTTCACCATAATTTCAAAGCTCTTGTAAGCCGTTTTACACCGATTTTTTTGTTCTGGTGTTTTTGCCCGACCTACTTCCGTTTTCAGCAGAAAGTCAACAGTATTGCGTTCACTGCGACAGTAGTAAATACGACAAAAGGCTGGCTTGCCGTCACGACCAGCTCTACCAGATTCCTGTTGTAAAATGATACTTATGGATTTAAATAAAACAATAAACAGTTTCCAAATTTTCCACACTCTAGAACTCGGGCGGACACAGTATTCCTTTAAAGTAAGGTAACAAAGCACAAAGCAATAATCATTTGTTTACTATTCAGAGAAAATATAGAAATTTTGAGTTGTACTAACTTGATAGTACGCGGCGACATTTTGCGCGATACCCCAGTGCGCGACGGCGCGCACGCTCGCTTTGTCTACGCCCATACCGAACGACACCGTCGCACACACGCACGGCACTTCACCACGCGACCACTTTTCCTGTACTGATATGCGGTCACCTGATTTCATTCCTGAAATAACAGTAAAACTTAAAATCACTTTTATTCGTTTTACAGTTTGAATAAATTCAACAACAAACAGAAATTCAAACCTATATCACAAATAAGAGTTTAGTAAATAAAAATACCACACACATACACATCGCACCCCCGGTGCAACACTGTCACCTATGAAAATTTTCAAAAATGAGCTAAGTCTGTCCTAAGTTGCCTAAAGTACCTCTTCACTAGATGTGATAATGTCACAAGTTTGGTAAGTATAGTTTCCGTATGAGGGCGTAAGTGTCGTGGTTTTGGCGCGAATCAAAGGGGTACTGGGAGAAACGTTTGATTGGTCAGTCGTGCACGGTCCCCCTGGATCGGCAGGAGTGACTTGGAGCTACAATGATGATGATGATGATGATGGGACTCCCTTTTCCGCACGTAGACTCCCATTCGGTCCGTTGTGCGTGGGGATTCTGGCTAACAAAGCCAGCCTAGCTCCGCCCAAAAGCACAGAAGCTTCCTGGGAGCTTCACAGGCTTCGCGGAGCGACCTCACTGTTCCGAGGATTTCTTCGCGTTGAGAAGCCACGGCCTCGCATTCCAGGATGACGTGGGCGGCTGATTCCTCGGCGTCAAGGCAGCCTCTGCAAAGCGGGCTGTCTGTGGCGCCTATATTATGAAGATGTTTGTTAAGGGGGTTATGGCCCGTAATTGTTCCTATGATTATTCTAAGGTTATTTCTACTCAGGCTGAGAAGCTTTTTAGTTAATCGCGGGTGTATAGTCGGTAAAGCCAATTTTGACTGTCTACAGTCTGTAGCCCGTGACCATCGGTTGTTATGAAGTTCGGTTGATCTTTGGCGGACCCACGCACGAAATTGTGAGAAAGGCAGGGGGAGAAGTGGGTACGGGCCTAGCACGTTCGTATCTGAACCTCTCTTCGCAAGTTCATCTGCGGCGTCATTACCTAAGGATCCACTATGCCCTTTGATCCACTGGAGGGTAATACGATTGGACGTCGATATACTCTCCAGAGCTAGATGGCACTCAAAAATTAGTTTGTTGTTTGTTTGTTTGTTTGTTTGCTAAGGCTTTGAGCACAGATAGGCTATCGGATACGAATTTAATTCCGTAATTCTGGATGCCTAAGCCCTTTACTGCCGTTGCGGCTTGTGTTAAGGCAACACATTCACATTGAAAGATTGAACTGTGTTTGCCTAGCGGTAAGTGAAAGTTAATGTTGAGGTCAAGGGAGTGTACGCCAGCACCTGAACCGTTTTGTGTTTTTGAGCCGTCTGTGTAGATGCGCACCTCATCGGCCTTGGAGCTACAATGTTGCTAAGGTAATTTTATTTTATTGATTTTGGAGCAAGAATAGCCCAAAATACAGTTGTGTTGCGTACGGACCTATATTTGAGCCATAACTAGATTTTCACCGCTTTATTTTTTGTTTTACAAATACGAAGTCCAACAAATTGAGTTGACCTTAAAATAAAACTTTTATTTGATAATTCCTTGGTTTTTATTTATCAGTCACTATGTCATAATTACACTTGTTATTTTAGTTTAGTGCCACAACGTCACAATTAAGGGGTTTCCAAATTTTAAAATGCTATAGTATTTTTATTATTTGTGTTAATTTATTTACTTTAATATAAAGTTAAAAGAACACGCCAGGATATAATTTATCCATCTTCCCTAAATCGGTAAGTGTCAACAACTTAAAGGATAGGACTTCTCCTGAATAAATTACTTTTTGCACAATTGACAATGTTGCACCAGGGGTGCGATATATTAATTATTTTATAAGCATTTGCAAAGCATACCTCCATGATAAGCTAAAGACATTAGACCCCTTTTAGATAACATGTGAGCTAAATCTTCAGTTTGTTCTCGCGTTCGACAGTAAACAATTACAGCATTTTTATCTTTCTGAAATATGGTATAAATAAGTTAAATAATTATAAAATAATTTGAAAACGTGCCAATTTAGATAAAATAATGCTAAAATTAAAATAAAATACTAACTGGTTTCACATTTTCATCCTCTTTTAGGCTTTTTTTTAAGAATTCCATTAAATGGCCAACTTCATCCTCTATACAGTTTTGAAACATAACATCATAAAATAAATTTCTTCTGAAACTTGGTGTTTTGTATTGTGCCACAGGTAGCAACAGCTTGAGATTGGACAAGATATCTTTTGCCACTTCTGCACTTGCTGTGGCCGTAAGGGCAACCCATGGTATACTTTTATACTGCTCTCTGAGATTACCTAACTTCAAATAATCTGGTCGGAAGTCATGGCCCCATTCACTTACACAATGAGCTTCATCCACAACTACATAAGATACTTTCTTGTATTTGACCAAATGCTCCATAAGAGATTTAAATGTACCAGTAGCAGCCTGTTCTGGTGTGACATATAAAAATCGGGTGCTGGGTTTCATGCTTCTTAAATCATTAAGCACTCTCTCTCTGTCTTTTGATGTCATTTTAGAGTTAATAGACTCTGCATTTACTTTTATTTTAGACAGGTGATCAATTTGGTCTTTGATAAGAGCCAATAGTGGAGAGAATACAATTGCAACTTTGTTGTCTTGCAACATTGCTGGCAGCTGGAAGCATAGAGACTTACCAGAGCCCGTTGGCATTGATACATATACATCATGAACACCTGCAACCATAAAAGTAAGATAGAGACAAAAAGGATCCCCAATATCAAAACACTTATTTCAAAAGACCTAAACAATTATTAAACTCCATTTATTGTTTTTTTTTTTTTTGTTGGGCATCTCGCAGTTGGCCTTGAGAGGCCGTGACTGCTCAACCGGGCTTTCCTGGGGCTGCCATTAAGAAATTAATCTTAACGCCTCCAGCCAGGGCTTACAAACTAAAATTTAAAAACTAAGCGACTGCACGCTGAGGGCACCCCCTGTGGGGTACGGACCTCGGCTCAGGGCGTCACTGATAGGGGGACAGCTATCGCTATTGGGGACAGGCTGGATCGAATTGGCATCATTATTATTATAGGGGGAATTTAAAGCTACTGGCTCAGCTGCGGCGCGGGCTGGCGCTTCAACGAGCAAGGGTCGGTCGGGGGTCTCGACGTTAGGCGCCGATACTACTAGGGGTCTTCGCGGGGCGCGAGGACCTCGGCGGCGAGGTCGGAAGGACGGTTTTGATCGGTGTGTGCGAACTGTACTGGTGGCTCCATTTATTTGACAAATAATGAGACCCATATAGGCACATGTTGCCTTGTTGCCTTCCCAGCAGGGATGCCTATGAGGATATATATAAACCAATAGAAATGGTACAAAAGATATTTGTGTCTAGGTACGCCAGTTTTGTCTATTATAAATGGAGCATAGATCATTATTCTAGCTGGAACTTCGGTGGCTATTTCGGTAAATTGGTTTAAATTATACAACTACTACAGGATTTCGCATACTGCGTCTACTTCATTCGGAAAAAATGAGTACAACGATTTTCACTATACGCATTCATTGCACGGTAATATCTTTGATTTTATTTGGCAAAACTTGCATTCCTTACCTCTGGCAATAGCCCTTATCGCCCGCTCTTGAAGTTCACTTTTGAACTTACGATGTCCAAAACATTGAAACAATTTTTCTGTTACGTTGTCCATCACGAAAACTGTTTTTCTCTCTCAACACCAGTAAATTAATGGCAAGCGAATTGTGAAAACTTTTAAACGTGACAAGTCTGGCAGCATATTTGTATAAAAATAAAGGTAAATAGTATTATAAATAAAGGATAAAAACAACCTCAAATTATTTCGTATCTTCTACGACATTACTGATATTGACTAACAACTGACATGACAGTGACACAAGCAGTACAGTACTGAAAAGATGTGACAATGACATTGTCAATTTTGTCAAACGCACAACTAATGGAATTAGTAAGTACTACACAGAGACAGCAGAAACAGATTGTCGTATATGTGGGAGACTCAAGCGTTGCTCTGAATCTAATAGGCGCTTGCTCTTATCAAGCAGTCACTCTATTTGCCGGCGATAAAAAAAATCTCATGTCCACACATAATTTTAAAAGCCGATTTGTCGCTAGGGATATAAAAATCTGTATGTGGATCTTTCAAAATTGCCAGTGAGTCCCCGGCATAGAGGAGAGTAAATATATCGGGTAGTCACCGGCAACTTCATAAAAGATAGCTTGATCTCTGCGACAGCTGTCAGTAAAATCACGATGAAATATGAAGTCCTGTATTTCATACGATTTCGTATTAGTACAGACTAAAGACCCACAGACATATAAAACAGTAGCAGGCCAAACATTAATCCATAGTCGATGGACTTGATTCTCTATCCTTTTTTTGCTAAGCGACAAGTCGTAAGCAGTATCTCGTTCTGTCACCTGTTGTCACACTGACCCACACATAGACAAAATTTGACGCGTAGCCCGTCTGTACCGCGCCGCCATTTGGATATGCAACATTTATCCTGAATCGCGTTCTATGTTTCAACCGCGAAATATTACTTGAAAAATTAATTGTTTGGGACGATTACACAAAAATAAAATGGTAAAGTGCTGTGCGTACCAGTGTGACAGTGATAGCTACCACAAAACACCTGAATTGACCTTTCATCGGTAAGTTTTTGTATTATGCTGTGAAGTCAGGGACGGATTTGGCAACAAAGACGATATTTTTTATTGTATGGAAAATATTTACCTATTATGGAATTATCAAATAGAGACTCGGTTTACTCTACGATATTTCAAATTTTTTTGGTGACATAGTTTGAAAATACTGCAGAGTGCAGATTGCCAGTGTAAACATACATTCTATGATAATAAACGTTTATAGAATCGCTCCGGCCCGGCGCGTACACATGTGATACGTTACAATAGAAAATCAATTGTGTCTCATTAGCCGGTTATGTTACCCTGTCTGTGTGATGGATAATATGAACGATGGTGGACATAAATCGGTATAGGCTACTCACATAATTTTAACATTTCATTCAGCAGGTAATAATTGAGCTTACTAATATTTTTCCAGGTTTCCAAAGGATGTAAGTTTACGGAATGCATGGATTTAAAAACATGAAACTCCAGGATTGAAACTGAACCTCAAATGGCGCAAATATTTCAATCTTATTGGAACCTATTATGTTCGAGCCGTTAGCCTTTGTTGGCCACTTTTCCCATTGACAACGATGCGGACGTATTATTTGATGCTCTATGATTATTTTAGTTTTGTATACCTGTACATATTATTATTTTAGGACCAGTAGTTTTTAAATTATGAAAATAAAGAACATTACTTGTCGTTGTGATCTTGTTTTCGTACCAAACTGTAATAATCTCTGTATAGGCTTTTATTTTCGTTCGTTTTAAATTTTGTATAATATGTATTTATGTATCTATTATTTAGGATATGTATATTATATCTGTGTATCTATTTTAGTATATTGTAAACACATTATTTGCACCAACAACGTCCCCATTTTATGCCCCTGTCCATTCCATGGTTGCCTGGATGAGATCGCGGAAAGCGATAAGGCCGCCTATTGTATATATTATTGTGTATTTTTTTGTTTATTGTATTTTTGTAGTGTACAATAAAGAATATATAAATAAATAAAGTTAAAAAAAGTACAAAATAAATATGTATATATTCAATAAATTCATTGTTTTATTTCAGAATTCCTGATATATTTATAAGCTAGCTTTCAGGCATACCAACACCTTAACTCTAGGTCCCACCAAGCTGGGCATACGGGTTAATGACTGCAGGGAGAGTTATTTTATCCGATACTGATGCCCGTCAACGATCTGTGTGTAAATATACCGTTAAAAGGAGGTGAAAGGACTGCCGCCCACCGTCTTCTTAAAATATTACCTTAGTCGCCTTTTACAGTAACCACGAGAAGAGATGGGTGGTTATATTCGTTAAGACTTTATTGATAAGTAATCTACACTTCATTTACCCAGAGAATATCGATTTTCGCGGATTTTCAGTAAGATTATCGGTCGTTTCAATTTCGTTATATAATACCGGCAACCGGCCCTAGTCCGCCCCTGTATCGACAACACTCTCTATGTGTGCGTAATGGGTACGCATTTTTTAGCGAATGTTTAGTCTGCTACTGTTTTAAATGTCTGTGTAAAGACCATGGACTTGTCCATGGTACAGACAGTACCTGTCAATGTCATACTTTATGGGCATACCGACCTCATTAGTGATGGGCGATGAATCATCGTAACCACCGACTATAAACTAT
Organism: Antitype chi; assembly: GCA_947359405.1. Taxonomy (NCBI): domain Eukaryota; kingdom Metazoa; phylum Arthropoda; class Insecta; order Lepidoptera; family Noctuidae; genus Antitype; species Antitype chi. The sequence continues at coordinate 13,013,598 of OX375816.1, forward strand.
CGATTATTTTAAATAAAACTTAATTTAAAATGAATTTATCTTTTAATTTTAATGTATATTTTAATATCATAACATTATTTACATTTTTACATACTTGATCTAAAATAATAATGAGTTAATAAAATCCCATTTCTCACCTACTCAGGCCATAAATTCAAAAAAAAAGACACTCCACCATCTTGTTTGATATGAACCTCCATTCAAGTCCATTTTCCTCAGTACGAGTGCCGACGCGACGCCTTGTATACGCTACGTGTTTTCCGTTCTCATTACTTTGTTTTTGTTACTATTGCTGTTAATTTGTTGAGTTTAGTTATCTTTTGTTATTATTGTTAGTTTCTTGTTGGCATAATGCCAAAAAGAACGAAGAAAACTGTTTTGAACAGTCAAAGTCGTGAGTTTGTGATTCGCTTACGTGAATATTTTGAGCGAGAGAACCAAAATTACGGGCCGCTATTACCCATGGAGAAAGTATGTGATAGAGTTGCAGATGCTCTTGTCATTGGACATGCGACAGTAATCCGCATCAGCAATGAAAACTATGGCGAATCTTCAACCGCAGCATTGACTGGAGACGAGGACAAAAACTTGGAACGTCAAATAAAAAAAGGAAAAAGGCTGCTCCTGTCACAAACATTGACAACTTTGACGCCGCTGCGATTCGCAACCATGTGGTTACTATACACGGGGCGAATTGCCTACATTGAAAAAACTTGACGCAGACTTGTTCAAAGAAAGCTTGCCATCTCTAACAAAGATATTGAAAAAAATTGGTTTTTCCAATAAAAAAAATGACAAAAGAAAAAATATTATGGAAAGAACCGACATTGCTCTTGCTCGAATGAATTTTCTCCAAAAGTCAAAAAAATCACAAACTGGGACAAAGTAGTGTTTCTAGACGAGACATGGCTAAACGCCAATCATACCGTATCCAAAGCTTGGACCGATGATACTGCACCATCAACCACCCACCAAAGTACCCGAAGGCAAAGGTCAAAGATTAATCATCACTCATGCTGGCACATCATCTGGTTTTGTGCCTAATTGCCTATTGGCATTCAAATCACCTAAAACTACTGAATACCACGAGGAAATAAATTATAAAAAATTTAAGGAGTGGTTTTTAAAATTATTGGATAATTTAAAGGAGCCACATTGCATTATTATGGATAACGCCCCATATCACTCGGTCCAAAAGCACAAACCACCAACTTCGGCAAACAGAAAATTAGAAATCATTGCATGGCTTCAAGAAACAGGAATAGAGGCCAATGAAACTATGCTCAAAAATGAATTATTAAGACTCATTCCGAACCTGATTTCCGAATTAAACGATTATTATTATTATTATTATTGGTCTGCACAAACCTAGTACTCCAACATGTGTCTTAGATGATATAGCCCACGAAAAGGGTCATACCGTCATAAGACTATCCCCGTACCACTGTCAGTATAATCTACTATTAATCTTAGTAAAAATATGTTTTTTTTTAAGGTTACCCTGCTAGACACAACACAACACCGCCTTTCACGGCAAATAAAATATTGCAGTTATTAAAAAGTGCGGTCGACAATGTATCTGCAGAAGACTAGAAGAAGGTGGTAACCAAATGCAGAAAAAGAATGAAAGAAGATTGGGAGCGGGACGTCCGATTTGATATTTGTGAACAAGAGTTTATAATTTAACAAGATTGTTCTAGCGATTCAGAAACTGATTCAGATATGGAATTGGGGTGTACTACTTTAAGAGAATAAATGTATTTATATTAAAATATTCGTTTAATTTAGAAACGTTTGTAATTAAATTAAACCCAATTTTAAATTATGTTACATTAGCATGGATAATAGTAAGAAACGTCGATAATTTCTATCGACAATTTTTTGTATCATATCAACCCTAGGAATGTCAGTTTGACATAAGTCGCAGAGATCAAGCCATCTTACGGCCGACTAGTTTATAGTTATCTGTGCTACACGGTTTATCGAACATACATCACGGAATTAGTACATATGTATACTTTACATACAGTCGCGGTCAGAAAATGTTTTTCACAATGTTGTTCAAAGCCTGCACACATCTATGTCATAAAGTCGTTTTTTTTTGTCGGGCATCTCGCAGTTGACCTTGAGAGGCCGTGACTGCTTAACCGGGCTTTCTTGGGGCTGCCATTAAGAGTTAACTTAACTCCAGCCATGGCTTACAAACTAAGCGACTGCACGCTGAGGGTACCCCCTGTGGGGTACGGGCCTCGGCTCAGGGCTTCACTGATAGGGGGACAGCTGTTATTGGGGACAGGCTGGATCAAAATATTGGCATTATTATTAATAATCGGGGAATTTAAAACTACTGGCTCAGCTGCGGCGCGGGCTGGCGCTTCAACGAGCAAGGGTCGGTCGGGGGTCTCGACGTTAGGCGCCGTTACTCGGGGTCTTCGCGGGGCGCGAGGACCTCGGCGGCGAGGTCGGAATGACGGTTGTGTGCGGTGTGTGCGAACTGTACTGGTGGCCCTATTGCTTTCCTGAAGGAGAGTAATCGAGTCGTCTGGGTCGGTGAGGACATGTCTCGGCCGTCGGACAGAACTAATCCTACTGGGGACATAAGTGGCGGTCTTCACAATCAAGGGATTGCGGTGTTTCTCGGCTTTATCAAAGAAACGCTTCGTGTTGCGTTTCAAGAACTGACTGACCGTGGGCATTTTCAGATCGAGATGGAGGATCTCGTTCCGAACGAACCATGGGTCACAACGTCGTTAGGTGATTTGACTATTTATAGACCATAAATCCCTAACTAGGTAGACCTCTAAACGAGCAATTCTTGTTTATATGTATATATATAATCTGAATCTCGGAAACGGTTCGCAACGATTTTCATGAAATTATGCGCGGTTTCGGGGGGGGATAAATCGATCTAGTTAGGTTTCATTTTTAGAAAACGTCAAAAAAATAACCAAAGCATAGCTCGGTAATACCAGATATTTTTTTACATTTAACATGACGATAGGTCGCTCTAGGAGGTGACTTACTAGATAGGATAGTGAAAGAAAACCTTTTTTAAAAAGAAAACGAAAATATAAATTATTTGGCACTATAGCTTCTGCCCGCGGCTTTACCCGCGTGGAGGTCGGAAATTATACCACGGGAACGTACTACCGGGATAAAAAGTATCCTATGTGTTAATCTAGGTTATAATCTATCTGTGTGCCAAATTTCATCCAAATTCGTTCAGCCGTTTTCGCGTGATTGAGTAACAAACATCCAAACATCTTCACATTTATAATATTAGTAGGATTATAATAACTAGCATAGACACGAGACAAAAGAGCATACGGACATTCGGACAAAGCATAGGCATAACGGTCGAACTTGTTGGGCACGCCACGATAGCGGCGGTAAGTCCCCTCTTTGAGAAGTGGCTCGAGAGGCGTCATGGCGTCCTCACCTTCCGCCTGACGCAGGTCCTCACCGGACACGGTTGTTTCGGGAGGTTCCTGTTTCGCATAAGGCGGGAGGAAACGCCCGGGTGTTTCCATTGTGAAGATCGCTCTGAGGACACGGTGGACTATACGGTGGCGGTCTGCCCGGCTTGGGCGGAGCACCGCCGTGTCCTCGTGGAGGCGATCGGCGGCGGCGATCTCTCGCGTCCGGCCCTGGTGCAGGCCATGGTACGGAGCGAGAGTGAATGGTTAGCCGTCACCTCCTTCTGCAAAGCAGTAATGCTCGCGAAGAGGGAGGCGGCGCACGTGAGGGAGAGGCAGTATATGCGCCCTCACGGCCGTAGTCGCCGCGGGAGACGCCCTGGGCGTCGGGAATCCCAGGCTGATTCCCGGCCACCGTAGGCGCGGGCTTGCGGACGGCGAGTAATGGGTAGCTCGCTGTCTGGTAAGGACCAAGCCCGGGTCGACGGCGCGTTGTGTTCCACGCGCGCCTCAAAGAGATGTCAGCACCAAATGGGGGGGTCCGCAAGGGCCGGATGCCTGCCAGGGGTGCGGGTTGTTCGAAAGAGATACCGCGGCCCCTGGCACACAGGCAACTGAGGGAACACGGGTGGGTTTTAGTCAGTAAAAGTCTGACACGCCCTCCCGCTCCATCCAGAGCGGGAGAAGTTATTTGATGATTTCCCAACCAAAAAAAAAAAACGGTCGAACTTGTACAGACGCCAGCACATCAAGCTACCCCAATCTGTCAAATTTCTTTGATAGATTTTCAACTTTATACTAAAACCATAAGGTTCATGTTCAATTGGGAGAATTTGACAGTATGGGATTGTTTGATGTGCTCGCGTCTAGGAAAGAAATAAAGATTTTCCATGTCATTATTTCTAGTACAGACTAGAAATAATGACATGGAAAATCTTTATTTCTTTAAAACTTTCAACAATTTATTATTTTAATAACTAGTGTAGCCTCCATCAGCAGGTATGACGAGTAGTCTATCTCGCATAGATGCGACAAGGCGCGCGCATAAATCAGTCCCCCTGTTGCCCTGATATCATGCCATACCCGAACACAATTTGATCTAAGAGCTTGAGGGTGGGTTTCTTTCATTCTGATAGTCCCAGCTTTGAACAATTATGCCCCACATTTTTTTGTATCGATGTACTCGTCATTGGTCAGATGTACTCGTCACACCTTCGCTTTGCCGACGACATCGTCATAATAATGGCAGAAACGCTGAAACAGTTAGACCAGATGCTGCATAGCCTAAATGGAGCCTCTCAGCGGGTTGCCCTCGGCATGAATTTGGACAAGACGAAAGTCATAATATACTATTCGCATGTCTTGCTGAGTCCAATCCGCATCGAAGGGTCGCTTCTCGAAATTGTGAAGGAATATGTCTACCTAGGGCAAGTCATCCAGCTTGGTAGACACTACTTAGAGAAAGAAACTGACAGGAGGATCCAGTTGGGTTGGGCAGCGTTTGGAAAACTTCGACAGGTCTTCTCGTCGCCAATACCGCAATGTTTGAAGACTGAGGTCTTCAACCAGTGCGTCCTGCCCGTGATGACATTCGGTGCCGAAACGTGGACACTGACAGTTGGGCTGGTCCACAAATTTAAAGTCACTCAGCGCGCTATTCTTGGGGTTTCTTTGAAGGATAAAATCAGAAACGAAGTTACCTGGAAAAGAACTGCAGTTACCAACATAGCTTGCAGGGTAAGTAGGTTGAAATGGCAATGGGCTGGCCATGTTTGTCGAAGGACCGATGGCCGATGAAGCAGACGAGTCCTGGAGTGGAGACCGCGTGTCGTCAAGCGTAGTGTGGGACGCTCCCCGGCTAGGTGGACCGATGACCTTAAAAAGGTGGCTGGGTCACAGTGGATATGGAAGGCGGAGGACAAGGTGTTGTGGCGCAGCAAGGGAGAGGCCTATGTCCAGCAGTGGACTGTGATAGGCTGACTTGATTTGATTGAATCAGCTGACTGAGTAGGCCATTGAATGAGACGAATGTCACGGTGTAGGTTAAACCAAGCTATAGTAGCCCGGGCCTTGTGAACAGGTGCATTATCCTGGACAAATTGAATTTGTAGGAATTATGCTGCGGGATACACAACGCGCACAGTAGGCAGCATCACCTCTTCGAAAAGAGACACATAATTATTAGTAGCCCTACTTTCTAACGACGTCAGTTCGTTTTCGAGCGAACGAGCATGCACTTAATGTGCATTCAGTTACACGTGCAAAAACATCGAGATTTATAAATTTCATAAGTTTACTCTGAGGATGGAAGGCGCCGCCGAAGTCGGCCCATGACGAGGTGGCGAGACGACCTAGACGCGTATTGCAAGGATTGGATCGAGGTGGCCCTGGAAAAAGATGCCTGGAAGGATTTGGAGGACGCCATTGCTCAGCGCTGGGAAAGTGTAGGCTGGTAAAAACAAAAAAGTTTATTTAGTTATTAACGAACGTTAAAAACGTTATAAAATGGTTCATAGGACAAAGGGAAATATAAAAATCTTGCTATCGTGATGGAATATTTTATTGTTACAAAAATATTTACTTACATTTATCTTTGGGCATACGTAATTTTCGTATTTAATTTTCAAATCTATCTCTACTTTCCAAATTACAAATAGTGCGGCCAAAAAAAAAAAAAACAAATACCTATAAAAAATATCTACTGACAATACAAAACCATAAGACTAAAAAGTTATTTTTTACCACGAAGATGGTCCACTAATGTTAATAAATGCGAAAACTACGCATACTTTCAATTAAATTACAATATCACAAGAATCGACTTTGTTTCATATAAAAAAAAGGAAATCGATAGTCTGATATGGTTTAAACAGCACGAAAATAATTTTTTTCGTATCATATTTAACAGAATACCATAAAATAGTCGTCATAAACTAGGCCACTAGTGCAGCAAGGCTCCTGCTTTTGCGTGTTATGCATTTCCTTAAATAAACAACTAACTGGCGACTGACGTCTAGATACGGCCACTCGGGCACTGCTTTGTAGACCCAATACATTCTCGCGAGGTCCATACTTGCGGTCTGGGCGCGTTCTTGCATTCAATATACGCTAGTCGGTCACTAGTCGCCTAGCTTGCGGCGCTACAGATACATTGCGTTATAAATATACATACCGAAAACAATATTTTAATCGCTGAAGCTTTACTAAGAGAACAATCACATTTCATAGCCCCCAATGATGCATTCTTACGAGGGCGTGACTTAGGGCTACGATGTATCTATAATACTATTTTTTTATTGTACACCTAGAACAACACTAATACTTTCTTGAAATGAAGACCATTAATCAGCAAGACTTATTCATCGTCTTTGCGACTAGACTTATCTTTCAGTCTAGAACTACTCAACATTATTAACAAAAAATTCAGTTCATAAGAAATAGTAACACATTGGCATTCATTGTCATAAATACCACTTTAAAACCCAACGATACAATACATATTGTCCGTATTATTATTTATTACAATATTATAAGGAATCCAAGCAAACTTAAACCTGATTTTGAACCTGATATCGAAAACATAGGAATGTGCAGTCGTTTTTCATTCTACGCCACTGAACTCATTCTGCTCACCCCAAAAGGGATCGGTATTGTAATTGGCAAAAAATCATCAAAATGTGTTTATTAGTGGTGAGTATTAGTGAATACAAGGGTCATCTTAAAGGAAGTCCAAGTTGAAATGTAATTTTAGGGCCAAGACTCAAAGAACTTACTTGTCGAATCAACCGACGTTAAATTGCCACGTAAATGCGAACGTAGTTTTAAGTTTGCCAGTATTCATTTAAATACTCTAATCTTGTAACAAAATGAGCTATCGTAAAACAATTTTTGACTTAAAACAGTATTTCGATAAGAAAACACTGATTCTAGAAGTTTAAATTGTATCTATCACACTAGAATTTGGGCAAGTGCATGAAGTCAGTACAAAATTGCAATCATAAGCTCTACGACATTCAAAGTATAAGAATACATTTTAAAATCGTATTTCAGTCTTCCTAACGCGACTAGCTAGTATTTGAATGGAGTCGATGGCAGTCACTACATGTAGTAAAATGAATAAATCTGATTATACTAGCAGTCGAGCTCGCCTTCCGAGCCCCGCCGACTCCCAAGAGAGCCAGGAACACTAGGTAAATAATAATTGTGTCTTATTAATTGAAGCTTGAGCGTCACACGCCACACGGCACTAATCACTTGTTTTTCACATTTCTTTTTTCGAAACCGAAAAAGTACTACCTATTATTTTTAATGGAGGAAAGTACTAAATATAACTATTTGGGTGAGTACTTTTCCCCTGGCGAAATTTAAAATAATCGGAAACGTGCCGTCTACAGCGTGTGACGCAAAGTTGATATGTCGGTGACGATTACTGACGATAGAGTACGTGAACATAGATGAAGGAGTAGGCGGACTAGGAGCCGTACACGAGGTTGTAGAGATGCGAGGAACGGTCGGCGAGCGCGTCGTCGGGCTCGTGCAGCTCCAGCACGCGGCCGGCGCCCAGCACGAGCACGCGCGCGCACTCCAGCACGCCGGCCAGGCGGTGCGCCACGAACAGCACGGTGCAGCCGCCGGACGACACGCGGATGGCGTCCAGGATCTGGCGCTCGGCCGCCGGGTCCAAGTTAGCGGTGGCCTCGTCCACCAGCAGGATCTGACGATAACAAAAGTTGATGACTGCCGTGCCGAACACGTATGAGTTTCATGCGCATAGTTACATAGGATGAGATATCAAAATTTCGATTAAACTTCGATACTGAGCAACACGATATAACAATAAATATGTATAAATACACCGTATCTTTAAAAAAAAGTAAGGGTATGTTCAATCAAAGCACTGTATTATAAGATATAGCGTTTTGTTAAAACACAACTCACATTTTAGTCATCCGCTATCTATAAATACAGTGTGTTTTCAAAATTATCCTCAATAAACGCGAGTCCGATGTGCTACCGTTTTTGTCTCTATGTGAGCAGTAGCAGGACGAACCATGACCGGTTTTGTGTTTCGCATATTAAGCGTTTTGTTGTGGCTCATGACGAAGATCCCCTGTATGCGTGGTGAGTAAAAGAGCCGCGGGGACCCTATGAATGTGCTGCAGTTTCAATTGCATTCAACCAAAAAAATCTACAGAATAGGTAAGAAACTACCTTCGACATTCCTCGAGCAAAGATTTCTGCAATACTGGACATGCGAGTTTATAATCGGCAAGCGCTGAGTACCTTAGGCCGGTGCAGCAAGGCGCGCACGACGCACAGTAGCTGCGCGTGCCCGCGCGCCAGCTGCGCGGGCCGGGCGGGCGCGCCCAGCCCGCCGCGCGCCACCACCAGCTCGCGCGCGCCGCACGCCTCCAGCGCGCGCCACACCTCGGCGTCCAGGTACTGCCGCAGGGGGTCCACGTTCTCGCGGATGCTGCCCGCGAATATGAACGGCTCTTGTGGGATCACGCCGATCCGCGACCTGTTGCAGTACAACATGACGCATCAGAACTTGACAATACTAACCGGATTTTCTTGCTGCAGGGTTATATAAATTATGTTTGTAAACTGTGCGTTGTGTAATACATTACTGAGCAATAATTATACCTAATAAATTATAAAAAACTGAATTGCCAAAAAGATAACAATGAGTCTAACATTGGCCCCAAACTAGGCAAGCCTTATCTTGGGGATCATTATGGGGGTTTTTGTGTCCAGAGCGCTGCTTACCGCGAGCTCTAGTTACCTGAGCGCGTGCAAGTGCAGCGTGGAGATGTCGACGCCGTCGAGTAGCAAGCGGCCACGCGCGAGCGGCGCCAGGCGCAGCAGCGCAGTGAGCAGCGAGCTCTTGCCGGCGCCAGTGCGGCCCACCACGCCAAGTTTCTCGCCCGGGTGCGTCGAGAACGTCACGCCATCCAACGCTATCGCACCATTCTCCCGGCCGCTACAAAATGGAAAGGAAAATATTAAGTGTAGGAACGATAACATAACAAGTCCACTTGCGGGTAAAAGAGTCAAGTACCTATACTTTAGGTAAACGTCATCGAACTCTATGACGCCTTGCGAAGGCCAGCCGTATGGTGGTGGTTCACCGTCAATGGTTTCGCTCTCCACCTGTAAAAGTACCAAAATACGTTATAGGTATATTCTGTTTGTCGAAGGGAATTACATTGTTTGTCTTCTACTTATCAATGTCAAAGTCAAAGCATTTATTTCAACTAGGCACAAAAATACACTTTTGACCATTAACATAACATTTATATTAAATAACCAATCTTGGACCTGAAGAATAGAATTTATTCACGTCGTCAAGATTTTGTGACCGTCGGTCTATTTTAAATACCAATGATGTGTCATCTGTAAATAACACCATCTTTGGTTGATGTTGAAGTTAGTAGGATAAATAATTAATGTAAACTAAAATGAGCAATGGACCCAATATCGAACTTTGAGGAACGCCCATTGCCATTTCAGATCCTAATGAGTTTATGCCGTTTACTTGAACTTTAACCTTTTTATCATTCAGATATGATTTTAGTAAAACAAGAGCTATATTCTTGATCCCATACTGCTCAATTTCAGTAGAAGTGTCTCATGGTTCACGCAATCGAACGCCTTAGAGAGGTCTCAAATTATTGCAATGACATCTTGTGCTTCTTCCTTGGCGTTAAAAATGTTCAGGCCTATAATTGTTGGATTCTTTACTATAACCGGATTTTAAACAAAGGAACTACTATACTGTGTTTCACGCGACACGAAAAGACTCCTTGGTGTTAAATATGAAAGCTAAACAGGGCGTAATAGTTTCGATGATAGATCCACAGACTTTAACAGACATTCCCTAGAGATCTTCTGTTGATTTAATTTTAAGATTTTTTAAAACTTTTATAACAGCCTGGGGGTTTGTATGCTGAAACTCATACTCCAAAGAGCATGCCTTTACATTCTTTCTGGGTAAGGTAGCAGAAAGCTCAGATTCGGAATTCAAACCTGCAGTAGCTATCACATTCTGAACAACATACCTTCTTGATGTACTCGCCGACGCGCTCAACGGCGATCATCTCGCGCTCAGTCTCGGTGAAGGAGTTCAGAAGGTTGCTTAACATGGACGTCATCGACAACGCGTACGATATGGCGAGACCGATGAGACCTGCGTTTGATAAGCATTTTTAGTACACACACTGTTACCAATTACTCAAAAAATTGTCATATTAAAAATCCTTGGAGAAAATAGAGAGTCCTAGTCATAAACTGATGAAAAAACTGAAAACATGCAAAACAATACTAATGTAATAAGGGGCTGGCTGAATCGCTCCAACGCGAATGTATACCTTCGTATACATCCGTGGTGGGGCGACCCAGACTGTCAGGCACTTTAGGGGTATATTCATAAACGATGATTAAAGTTAAGAGATGTTTAAACGTCAAAAATTTATAGTTAATCAGTCGCTAATCATTACTTAACTTTAAGCAGCGTTTATAAATAAGGAGTTATTCTCTTGCAACCGAGCGAGTGGGCGGTGGTGAGGTTGCAGATATATCAACTCCGGCTGCGGGACCGACCGTCAACGACCGATCCCGTAGCCGGAGCCTCTTGAAAGATATCCCGGAGAAGAGAAGTTCCGCCCAAAATCCCAGGCTTAGAGTAAACACACTAAGTGACTATAAAACCATTAAGGCGCAGCGCCAGCCACTGCGCCGCGCTCAGCGTGTCGTGAGTATACACTATACTCACCCGGGTCGGCGGCGTGCAGCGTGCGTTGCAGCACGGCGAGCAGCGCGGCGGCGGCCACGACGGCGGCGGCGGCGGCCTGCAGGCGCAGCGCCAGCCACTGCGCCGCGCTCAGCGTGTCGTGAGTATACACTATACTCACCCGGGTCGGCGGCGTGCAGCGTGCGTTGCAGCACGGCGAGCAGCGCGGCGGCGGCCACGACGGCGGCGGCGGCGGCCTGCAGGCGCAGCGCCAGCCACTGCGCCGCGCTCAGCGTGTCGTGAGTATACACTATACTCACCCGGGTCGGCGGCGTGCAGCGTGCGTTGCAGCACGGCGAGCAGCGCGGCGGCGGCCACGACGGCGGCGGCGGCGGCCTGCAGGCGCAGCGCCAGCCACTGCGCCGCGCTCAGCGTGTCGTGAGTATACACTATACTCACCCGGGTCGGCGGCGTGCAGCGTGCGTTGCAGCACGGCGAGCAGCGCGGCGGCGGCCACGACGGCGGCGGCGGCGGCCTGCAGGCGCAGCGCCAGCCACTGCGCCGCGCTCAGCGTGTCGTGAGTATACACTATACTCACCCGGGTCGGCGGCGTGCAGCGTGCGTTGCAGCACGGCGAGCAGCGCGGCGGCGGCCACGACGGCGGCGGCGGCGGCCTGCAGGCGCAGCGCCAGCCACTGCGCCGCGCCGGCCGCGCTGAGTGCGGCGCGCTGCCACGCCTCAACATGCTCCGCACCGCGCGACACCCACGCCCCGCCCGCGCCCAGGGCGCGCACCGTGTCGTGACCTACACATGTGGGCCGAGCTATTAGCGCTAGTCGTCGGCCACGTGCCGCCCGTATATTTGAGTACGGTGCTCAAATACACGAGCAGCTTATTATCTACAGCAGCCGTCGACGCGTGTCCGGGGATACAAATTGACTGTGCCATTGACGCGTGCCGCTCGTGTGTATGAGCATTTTAATAGGCCTCGGGTGCAACCAAATCGTAGTCGACCTTCACCAGAAGTCGAATACGTCACGATTTCGACGATCTAACGCGGTCTGACTGCAACCTAAGCAGCTGCAAATAATATACTGAACATAATTTTTCATGAATATTTTATCCCATGAAAAACATTTTCATATAAAATGTTGCCAAGACGAGACCATATGACTCGCACTGCCAAAAATTTATCAGATCTCATGTAGAGCCAAGCTTCTAACCCTACACGCCCTTACTTTTAAAAAGTTTTTATCCAGTGCGCAAACTGTAACCATGAATTCAGCATATCATTCTAGAACCCCCAGCGCAGAAATTTTTCTTCGGTTATACAAAAAAAACAGCTGTTCCATACCTTTTGACCGCGTAGGTATTGCACTTTTCTATGGAACAGCTTTTTTTTTTTGTAAAACCGACGAAACATGGGAGCAATGGTGCACTTTTTTTTTTAAACTTTGCCCCATACTAGGAATTTCTCCTGTATTGTACAGAACAACCAGACCCGGAACAACTACTTGTAGGTCATACAAATATTTGTTCCGTGTGGGAATCGAACCCGCGACACGCAGCGCAGCAGTCAATCGCTTAACCACTGCGCCAACCGTGCCGTTATTTATTTTATTATTTAAATGGTAGGACAGAATATCATATTGACGCTGAGCAAGGGCCGTTCTACATCAGCCAGTAAAGAATACCTCGTAGAATCTAGGTATTTTAGCAGCATTCGGCTTGTGTACCACAGAGCGAAGTTTGCGCAGAATAGTGCCGAGAACAAAGAGCTGTCTTACAGTGAAGACCTGACATTCGCTGTAAAGAGCCGAGGTGGGATATCTAAACGGCTTCGAAGCCATAACCTTGAGGACAGCTTTCTGTGCTCGTTCCCAAGAGAGGAGGGTTGTCTTGGGACTCCCACTTCACACTGTGATGCAATAGTTTTTTTTTTTAACTAAGGCACTTCGCGGACTACCGCAGAGGGCTTTAGTAAAAAAAAAAAACAAAAATACACTTGCGGACTCGCGATATGAACTATCTGCATAGACACCGAGATACTTAATAGACTTACACCTTTTGAGATGTGGACAGCCGCATTGTGAGGAGGATAGATCGAGTGAGCAAGTATGAGCCCTAAGCGCCATTGAATCCAGTGTAAGGAGAATGGTAGGTACGCTGTTTTATTAAGATTTAAGGTTAGGATTTTATTTGATAGCCCTTTTATCACTGAGTTTACAGCAAGTTCCGCATTTTACTGTTTCAGGCCAGTCAATACCGTGAAGAAGTAAGGCCGTATCATCAGCGTAAGTATAAATTGAACAGTTCAATATAGACATTTTGCATAAGTTATTAATATAAATAAGAAACAGGGTAGGGCCCAATATTGAGCCCTGAGGAACGCCGAAACCCAAAGATTTAGTCACTAATAACGACATTTATTTTGAAGCATTGGCTTCTATCACATAGGTAAAGTTTTTTAAGGTATGTCCGCGAATGTCCGTACCTTCCAGCTTGGGTAAGTGGTGGGGAACAGATACAGTGTCGAATGCCTAAGAAAGATCGAGGAAAATAGCCAAGCATTTCATTTTACTATCTAGTTTAGATACTACATGATATACCAAGGCAGTAACAGCATGTTCAGCTGACCTTCCACCTCTAACTACCACTAGCAATTATTAGCCTTTCAAATAATAGGATAAGATAAATAAACCTGATCAAATAATAATCTAAATAAAAAAAAATCAGGAATCTGAATAATAATGTAATTATCATTAGCCATTGGTCACTAATACACAATTGAAAAAAAATCACCTGATCATCGGTTTCATATCTTAGGCAGTTTTCAGTTAGCAAGAAAACCCGTTCATATTTGACAGATTTTCTCTTCAGGAAGTTTGGACAAGAAACCGTACGCAATATACCAGGCCATTCAGAAAGTATTGCGAAAAAAGTTTTTATGTATGAGAGACTGGCCAGATAAAATCTATTTTGAAAATATGATTATTTTTAAGTAAAAATAGGTGCGTTCCAATTTAAAAATTTCCCTCCACATTGTTTAATTATCGTTATTACATTTTATTTATCGTGTCTCATTAAAAAATGGGTCTGCGCCGGGAACATTTTCGCGCTATGATTTTCTGCGATTTCAAGTGTCGCCTGAAACCGGACGAATCGTACGATAGACTTCAAATAAATGGCATTCATGGATGAAGGCCCTTCTAAGGCAACCGTGTTACGGAAGAAAACGTGCTAGTGAAAATTTTTATCCATGACAATAGGCGAGTTACGTATCAAGAGATTAAGCACATACTACAGGTTGGATCGTGAACCCTTCACGAAATTTTACACGTGCATCTTCGCATGATGAGGATAGTTTCACGCTGGGTGCCGCAAAACCTCACCGATGCTCAGAAACAGGCCCGAGTGGAATGGTGCCGTGATATTATAAACAAATTTGAAGCAGGCTCGTCTCGGCGTGTTTACGACATCATTACAGGTGATGAGTCTTGGATTTATCAATTCCATCCAGAAACGAAGCGCCAGTCGACGGTTTGGGTGTTTCAAAACGAATCAACGCCTACTAAAGTGAAGCGATCTAGAAGCGGGGGGAACATTTTGAGCGCGCGCTTTTTCAATTTGACTGGCTACTTGGTGTCAATTCCTTTACGGAACCAAAGAAGCATCAACGTTGAATGGTATACTACCAAATGATTGACAGAAGTTTTCTCTGTTGAGAGCAACAAGTGACCAAACACAGGGCTCCGCGGGCTACTGCTCCACTACGACAACGCGTCTTCGCACACCACGCTCAAAACGAAGGACTTCCTGAACAGCACGCCGGTCAAACTCCTGGGTCACCCACCTTACAGCCCTGACCTAGCACCATGTGACTTCTTTTTATCCCCGAAAATAAAAAATCAGCTCAAAGGGATACAGTTTTCGTCGCCGGAAGATACGCTGTCAGCGTTCGAGCAGGCTGTAAACGAGGTGTCTGCGGCGGACTGGAAAAAATATATCCAAAACTGGTTCAGACGGATGAAACTTTGTATAGAAGCTAGAGGAGAGTACTTTGAAAAGATTTTATTTAAAAAAATACCTATAGAGCATTTTTTATTATTTTGCAAAACTTTCTTAGTCTCCCACGTATAATGCTAAGTCGGTAAAGCAGATTCTATCGTCCAATGAGCAGAAAAATAAACCGTAAGGTGAAAAACATATTTTGGCTGTGACTGTACTAACCATCGAGCGTGTCGTTGAAGTGCGTGTAGACGGGCGACAGCGTGACGCTCTG
Organism: Antitype chi; assembly: GCA_947359405.1. NCBI lineage: Eukaryota > Metazoa > Arthropoda > Insecta > Lepidoptera > Noctuidae > Antitype > Antitype chi. The sequence goes on from OX375816.1 coordinate 13,029,028, forward strand.
CAGCCGCTTCAGCTGGCGCGACGTGACGCGGTACCGCCGCTGTAGCCGGTAGTAGATGAACGCCAGAGGCACCACGCCCACCACTAGCCACGGCAGACCGTACAGCGTCACCACTAATGCTCCTGTAATGGAGCCGATGCATTACCAGTTTATTTCTTCAGTCTATTTTCGAAAATGCTAACGCGGTAATCAGTATAGAGCTGTAACATTTCTGTAAACATTTTTATATTTATTCTGAACTATGATGTATATTGACTTACCAACTAAAGAAAACGACTGAGCCAATAAAATATTTAAAATAAAAGGCAGTGAATCATCCACCGTGTTAGTGTCTGACGAGAATCTGTTTACAATACGGCCCAGCGGCGTCACGTCGAAGAACTTCACTTTAGCCTGAAATATACAAATTAAAGACGATCATTATACTTATAAATAACTATAGCAACATGGGCGCGCGCAAGTTTATTTTCAGGGGGGGGGGGGGGTGCACCTTCAGCTACACGAATCGATCTCGATCATTTTTGCACTTAATCTTGGATATGTTAGGTTATCGACTTTCCATTATAAGAAGTAACTTTGTCGACTTATGTAGAAAAGCTTAACAATTAAGAGAATGTAGGGTGCAAGAGCAATACATGCATACAGAAAGAGATATAACTGTCGATTTATTTATAGAAGCTTATGGATTAAGATAGAGTAGGATGTAAGAGCGAAAGAAACAAGGTTGGTAATTTTAGCACCACGGAACAGAAAAAACCAATGGAAGTGCAATGCAACAAAATTACTAGAGGAACCGCTGTCGCCAAATTCACACAAATAAACCGATAATCATATAATGCACTACAAATGAACAATTCGTTGGATTTGTCGTATTACTTTTAGTAAAAAACTAGCATAAACCACAGATCCTACGTATGGAAATAAACCTTCATGCTCTATAGATAGGATTTATTTTGCTTTAGGTCAGAAAGTATTTACAACGTTTTGTAATCTAAAGTCAAACTAGATTCGATTGCCGAGTAAATTCCGCTACTCGACCATAGATGGCAGTATTCTCAGTGGTCGCAATTTTAAATTTAATTGTGATAACCATAAGGTCGACATTCGCGTCATAGGTCGATATCTAGTGCTACTCGACCAAGGTCACACCAGTGCAGAATACATTGAATTACTTTATCGATATCGATAGATACCTTTTTCGAAAAACAAGAAATCGGGTAAGTCTTGCTATAAAGCATCTATGCAACCTAATACGCTTCTAAAAATAAATTTAGTGTATGAATGTTAAGCAACCTATATCGGTATTGTAATGTTATTTTGTAATAAATATTAAATGACTAATTTTCTTTTATCGATCCATCGATAAAACCAACATCCGACCCGACTACATCACTAATTGAGTAGCTAAGTACTTTCCAGAATGAAATAGTGAATACAATCAATCCAAAATAAGCTTTATTTTAATCGTATAAGGTTGATTTTAAATAGACGCTATATTAAATTATTAGTAAATTGAAATTAACTAAGATTTTATTAGAAAACAAATAAAATCGTACTTATCGATGGTACGAAACACCTCCATTTTTAAGATTTATTCTCCTTCTATCATTTTTGCGCTCCAAAATGGAACAATACGGCATCGGCATGGCTACGGAAAAATAAATTTGTCACGAGACTAGCAACTCAACGCGATGTTAGAACACGACTGGGACCAACTAAGCGTAACAACGCTTATTTGTGGCACGCGTGCCACGCCTGCTTTGCACTTCCACTGGTTTTTTCTATTCCGTGATTAGCACCATCCAGCCCCGGCCCCTCTGCCCCCTAGGCCTAAGGTCGATTAAATTTTCAGAAACGATATAGGACCAAAAACCGCCCAGCGAGCAGAGAGAGCTTGAAAATTTTAAAATCTTACCCTGGCTAGGTTAAGTTCTCTATTATAATATTATGTAGGTGTTTTCGTTTTTTTTTTAGATTTGATTTCTTTTCACAACAACATGCTATTTTGAAGTTAGGAGGTTGCAAGTGCCCCCTCTTGCACCCCGCTCCCAGCGGCCATGTTTATAAAATTACATTCATGTAAATAGTAAACAACATACTTTGACGATGGCTTTCAGTAGAACCTTGTGGATCCTGGTCGCTGCCTGGACGCCGCCATAAGCAAACAGGAACGCTCGCATTATTGTGAATACCAAATTGAGTCCCGCCAACGCGAAATATATTTCCAAGTAGAAGTTGTCGGTATAAGTCGGCGTGATATTTGCAGATACTTCAGATACTGTATATTGTTTATTTTCGAGATTTTGAGGAGCAGTTTCGTTTCCAGGACTATTATTTTGCATCCATTGCGATGTTGTATTTATTATAGTGTGTATCACGTTATCAATAGCTATTACTCCATGATCCAATAATGACGTCTTCTCTGTGGGATGAGGCGTAAATTCGACATCATGCAATGAAGTCGAATTTTTTGTTTTATTTCTCACCCAGTAGGTGAGCCATAGGAACGTGAAGTTTTGTGAGAGCTGCATGAGTACCAGCGACAGCATGATGGCGATAGAAAGGAATACTCCGACCGACCGCAGGTACAAACCTACGACCCACCAACCAACAGTTCCTTCAGACATTGCCTCCTGTTAAGAAAAAACTATTGAATGTAACTTCCCGTTTAATACTTCATGGTCTTTTTAAATTAACTGGCCAAACTTCACAGACGTGACGTCACAGATGGTGATCGGTTTAATTCTAGGGCTGATCATGGGTCAAAGAGCTCGTGTCACGCGCAGTTTCTTGCAATTATGTTTTTTTATTGCTGTTAGATACTGATACCCATAAAGTTTATGAAATTTCGCCAATAAATTGAAAAATACGTTGTATATCTGTATATCTTATCAGCATGCTAGAATAAATATTGCACATGTAATGTACAAACCTCGTCATCCAGGCTGTTCCTGCTGACATTATCCTGGTCATCCCGCTCGGGCTCCGAGGGCCGCGGCGGCTCCTCGCCCAACGACTCCGATTCACTTGGCATGAACTCTTCGATGTCATTCAGTACGGTTTCGGGAGGACCTACCAATATTTAGAAAATTTATTAACACTGGTGAATTGAATACGTTATCCTGCCACGGTGGCCAAAAAACGACTGCCTAATGCTATTGAATTTTGAATATAGCTTAGCGTCTAAGGTTAGTTTCAAAAATATTATTGTCTTCATTAGTATTTTTCCATCACAAGAACAAATACACGAAGCAGTGCACAAAAGGAGTACCAACTGCGAATCCTACTAGCACAGGCGTGGTATGACGTTACACGCCCAATATGCATTATTTCGATTAAAATCGTTGTTTCTAATTTATGTTATTTTCACTTATACGAATATCACCTTATGTTGGTGTTAATTAAGTTTACTTTAGAATTATTTGTACTATAAAAAAGTATTTTTTTATAAGTTTAACAAACAAACTAAACTTATGTGTTTGAGGAACGTAAAGTTGTATTTTTTTCGAAATACACAATTGTGTTCATGTTTGGAAACTAAATCGGGAACGCAGTACACCTTGTCTCACGACGCGTCCGTCACGCATGAGCACGGTGTAGGCGGTGCGCGCGAGGTGACGCGGCGAGTGCGCGACCAGCACGCGTGTGGTGTGACGCAGCACGCCCAGGATGCAGCGCTGCATTATGTGCTGCGCCACTGTGGCGTCCACGCCCGCAAGCACGTCATCCAGTAAATACACTGCAGAAAATATACGCCTGTTAGCGTCTAATGGGAATGCACCAATCTTCTTCACACCGATAAATTACAGTAATACCTTGCTTGTCTTGGTACACGGCACGCGCTAGAGCGATGCGCGCCCGCTGTCCTCCGCTAAGCGTACAGCCGCCCTCACCTACGTACGCGTTCCATCCGAGCACGTTTAAGTCCTCTGTTGTACGAAATTGTTGATATTAAAATAACATAACACAGCTGTTGAACTTGTAAGTTCGTTGATTGTATGATTCCATTGTAATACTTGATATAAAGTTATAGTTACCAGTAAGTGCGCAAGCGTCCACTACAGTTCGGAATTTTGCCTCTTCATACGGTTTTCCGAATAGTATATTATCGCGGATTGTACCGCGTACAAGCCATGGTTTCTGGGATACATATCCAAAGCCTATGAAATGAAAAATAAGATATATTTTTTTAATAAGTAATCCTTGCAGTATTTTATTCATAATTTCCGATATTACTTACTGTTAAGATTTTCCGGTATTTGTAGATAACCATTTTTCTTAATCATGTCTCCGACGATGGCATGTAGTAGCGACGTTTTTCCGCTGCCGATGGTACCAGTAACACCGATCAATTCTTCGTTACCGATTTCTAAGCAAATATCCTTCAACATAAACGGCTCATCTTGTATCAAATGTTCAGACGATGAAGTTGAATCTCGCCTCTGTATGCTACCCTTGGATAACCGCTTCTTGGACTTTCCTTTATTTTTCTTAGATTTCTTCGGTATCTTTCTCCTCTTTGAAGGCTTAGCCCACGCAAATGTCGCATTTTTTAATATGATTATTTTGTCTTCATCGTGGTTTTTATTTAAGCGGTCGTAATAAAGTTCCGCGTCCATGTCTGGAAGCTAAACAATTGGATTTGTGATTGGTTGTCGATATTATTTAAGACAGAAATAATTAATATAAAATTACTTACACCCAACAACTTTTGTATACGTTTTATTGACACCCAGGCCTCTGTAAGACCGTTTAGCACCCAAGGAAAGGCATTTAGCGGTGCTATTAACATGTTAATAAGTGCAACTGTTGTGAAAACCTGAAATCATAATACTGTATCCTTACTATATTATTATTAATATTATAAAAGCGAAAGCAACTCTGTCTGTCGTTCTTTCACGCCAAAACTACTGAACCGATTTAAATTAAATTTGGTACACAGATAGTCTAGAGTCTGAGAAAGGACATAGGCTACTTTTTAATGCGAAAAAGGGATTGTAAGGAGTTGAAAGGGGGGGGGGGGGAATGAAAAGTTGTATGGAAGTATCGTCATTTTTGGAGCTAGAAGCTTGAAACTTATTTTCTAGGCTGTTGATTCGATATAAATAAATATGACAATCAAAGTTTGTAAAAGTTTTACCCTCAAGGGTGTAAAATAACAATAGGGAATAGGGGATGAAAGTTTGTATGGAAATATGTAAGGTTTATGTGAATGTTTTATAAGTTTGCGACAAAAGACGACCCAAAGACACTATTCCACGCGGACGAAGTCGCGGGCACAGCGTATGTATATAACTGAGGCCATTTCAAGACCGAGCGACTAAATAATACAGACTCATAGACGTTTCATCACTTCGAGAGATATATACGTACTGTGGGTGCATCGAGTGCTAGCCCCCTGAGCGAATGCGTGCCAAGCGTGAAGGCAGCCACGAGCACCGGCGTGGTCGCCCACAGCACCACGCAGATCGCGTCTAAGTACTTCCGTCCGCGCAGGTATCGCAGCTCCTGACCTCGCGCCTCTGACATTACAGAACACCATTAAGTAAAAAAAAACTGACCCTTGTATTGACTGAAGCTGTTCATAATGATGAGTACTACGCCTTTTAAGAGGTCTTCAGTGAGTTTAAGAACACTCTGTAGTTTTATAGTAAAAGAGATTTTTATTAGTGTTAATACACACCAGTTAATTATCCAATTAGTCTCAAACAGGGAGCTGATTATCCGACATTCATGCAATAGAACTAAACGCTTCACAACCTCACTAACCTGATACTCTGTTAATGAAGTAATCTTCCCAAACATGAACTTTTACTGTTCTGATGCCTTTCAGCAAGTCACTGATCAGGCTGACGCGAGTGTCCTTGTGTTTCATAAGCTCAGTGCTAAGTTGTCCAATTTTATTGGCTATCACTTTGTTTATTGGAATCAAAATCACCGAGAATGCCACACCAGCGAGAAAAGATATGCCGACTTGTTGATACAGAAGAAATAGTGTTATAAACAACTGGAAATTTAATAAGAATGAATGAATCATTTATCCTATGCATAAGAATAGTAGCAAACAAATTTGTCTTTATTTTCATTACCTGCAATGGTATACTCCACAATGCATGAAAACTAGGACACGAATTCACAATCCTATCTGTATCAGTCGACATGAAGTTAGTAATCTCACCAATTGAGAAAACGTTATTTAACTCCGTAGAGGTTACACTGAGTGTCTTTCTGAGTATAGTAGCGACGATGGCACCGCGCATCTTTAGGCCAACGACCGACATCAACCAGTTGAAATGGACGTTAAACAGAGCAGAGATTAGAGTAGCCCCTAGCAGAGATCCAGCATAAACATAGCTGCAAAAATAACACAAATATCAGCTATTATAATCTCTCTAAATAACTCTAAATGTAATTATAGAAAACCTACCCTAAATGTTGATCAATACTTTCGTCTTCCACAAATCGAATAAGATAGTTAAGTAGTATTGGACCTGCGAAGCCGGCCATGTCAGAAACTAATTTGAGTATTCCGATACTATAAAACTGCACGCCGAAACAAGTGTGCAAAGCCCGCAGTAGTGTCACGTTCTGTCGCCGCTGTGCGCGGACGAGCACGCGGGTGGTTGGCGTCACGGGAGTTGATGCTTGTGGTGCTGTCTCTCCCGTTGAACCATATCCTACAAATAAATAGCAAGTAGCCCATGTTATACTAATATTAAATTTTCTCAACTGCATATTATAGGAAAAAAATGTGGCCAGCATTTAGGCAGTCCTAAGGCACATGCCAGTCTACACATTGCCACTCCATGTCTTATCTTATCAATATACCTAATCTTGCTATGTCCAATAAAAATGTCAATTAGGTACTTATATAATTTTTCATAGAATAGAATAATATTTATTTGCTGTAAAACATGGTATAAAAGGATGGTAAAAAAAACAAAATTAACAAGAGCATACATGTCATCCTTCCAATATAGAAAACACTAACCAACTAAACAGTAATTGTCCTTTTTTATATTGGTATTTATTTTGTTTTACCCACATTGTGACATAAGAGAAGCCGTAAACCAGAAGTTTATATTGAATAAAACTTCTCTAACAAACCTTCAAATATTCCTTACAATACTTGTCCATCTATTTTTATTTCAAGTTGTTATGCATGTACTAAATAGAGAGGAAACCAGAAAAATGACACGAGGAAGTTAGTTGAACCTAAAACCTTCTAGGAGTGCGGGTTGTTCGAAAGAGATACTGTGGCCCCTGTACAACAATGCCCTTCATTAACTGCACCACCTACATGCCCATTTCAAACATAGACTGTTACTTAACTTGCTAATGGTTTCACCAATTAGATCTGTAGAGCTGTAAAAACAGATTGACAAAAAGCTGATCTAATAAAGGTTCTGTTATAATTATTACTTTTATGATTAGAAGTCAAAAAATCTACTTGCATGATAAAACTTGCAGTATGTATTTTGCAGAATATCATATGTTTTACCTGAGCCTATGAAAGGTTCATGTGGCACTTCTTCATACTGCTGATAATTGTCCACATTGCCTATGAGTGATCGGTCCATCCTTGCTCCCACATAAGAACAACAATATTTTGCTGGTATGTCAAACAGTTCCTCCGGGTCATTTAATTTATTATCCAAACCTATAGAATAAATAGAATGGTTAAAAGTTACAACTCTAACAATAGTTGTAAAAATAAATATATAATTATGTAGATTGGAGCTGGCATCTCACATAAAAGTATAAATGTGACTATATTACACTTTGGTTACATAAACATGGGGAAAATTATACTTGCCCTTCTGAAGAAGGGGATCAACCCACGAAAAAGTTAATCTTGATAAAAAGCCGGTTCCTTGCACGGCAGTTCCCAATATACCTTCGTCCATATGTGGTAGCAATGGTGTGTACTCATTCTGTTAACAATAAAATCCTATTTTATATCTAGAACATTCTTTTGTATAGTCAAATACAAAGAACTAACATTATAAACTTACGTGTGAATGTTGTGAGCCAACCAGGCATGGTGAATAGAATGTAGGCCTTGAATGACTTGCCGGTAGTAAAGAGAGAAAATACAAAACATGGCAGCACATGGTAGCAATATTGAAACCTATAATGGTGCCAGAAATAATGTTGCTCCGCAATGCTATTACATTGACAACCACGGCTAAGCTCCACATCAATAGCTGAGAACTAGGACCCCGAGAACTCTGTCCCAATCTGTGTTTCAACGCCAATACATAACCGAAGTGAAACAGCCACGCCAAGCATGACGCACCGGCCGCGAAGTAGTTCACAGGGTACAAAACAAAGCCAGGTGTTGTAATAAAAACATATAACTCAATTATTGGAATGAACACAAGGGCTAATGCAATAAAACTTCGAAGTACTATTGCCCGCTCCTGTACCTTTTCACGTACCACCCAATCTTTTCTGTATCCAACATAGTAGCCAGATAAAATTGCAATAATAAAAAAAACAGGTATTTGTAAAAATAATTCCTGGAAGCATTGTCCGAAGTCTTTTGTCACGTCGTTCCATGGTTTTAAGCCCTGAGGGCCGCACATGTATTCCCACTGCCACTGCATTTTGATTTATCTTTGTTTATCATGTAAATCGTGTCATCACTACTTTTTATTACTTCTATAGAATTACAAAAACATATTCGATATTATATTTTTAACTACAGCTGTTTATCTACAGCTTTAAAAATAATTAATATGCGTTACGAGAATATATATAAAGTCGTGACTTTTTTTAGTTTTATTGATACATATTTACAAATCACAAAACTGTAAGAACTTAAGAAGGAAGAATGTTCCTGTCACTGACTCAGACAGAGTACAATTTATGAATGTAAGATGCACTGACTGACATCTGACTGACTGAGCTGTCAGATGTCAGTTGTCTAACACCGTCGCAAGCTGTCACATGCATAGACATAGAGAATACTACAATATTACGAATAATACTCTGTCTACGAAGAGAATGAACTGCGCGTTCCATAATTATTTAGTTATTTAGTTGTAGTTGTGCAGTGAATCAGACCAAAAAGTACGAGAGACGTTACTATTCTAATATGCAGGGTCGAATTAAATTAGCTAGCCAAACTCCGCAGATCTGAGGGGTACCTCTCTTAGCATGATAAAACTAAAAATAAATTAATTGCTGAATTAAATTGTTGGGATCAACGACAGATGGTAGTGTAGTTACTTGAAATTCAACTTTAACACTTCAAGTAGGCCAGACACGATATGTCTACTGTAAGTTACAGCAGACATAACCTCAACCTCCTCAAAAACACCTCAAAAACTTGCAGTTAGTTACAGGCTGTAACTGCAAGAATTTGAGGAATTGGTCAGTCTGCAGACTCTTGGCAGTAGCATCAAGTCAGACAGATATTCGAAAGAGAAATACATTTCGTTTGTATGGCTAAGATCCCCACATCATAATTGATGTGAGGATCTTAGAATAAAAAAAAAAACTTTAAATCAGACCATCCGTTTGGGAGCCAAGCCACAGGCACATCCTCCGCAGGGGGTTCTCGCCTTGTCGTTGCGGGGGGCCTCAGTAGCCGTGGTCCGCTCCCACGGTGAAGCGAAGAGGAACCCCAGGTTGGGCCGCTCGTCTGGGCTTTTGCCTCCAAGCCGACGATGAAGCGGACAAAAAGTAGGTTGTGGTGAGGTGCACCGCAACTGAGGCGGGCCGCGATGTCGAAAGAGAGGCATCGCGGCTGAGGGTTACAGGCTGCGGCGGAGTAGGAGTGCTGGTACTTCTGAGTAGCGCTCTTCCCTTCCGTGGCCTGGACGGGGCCGCCACCGTTTGATGGTAGACGCGGTGGGGCCGCAGGGGAAGAGGAGTGTCGGTATAGCGTTGGCCGCTCTCCCTATCCCCTGCGGCCGAAAAGTGGTAGGCGGCAGGGCCACTGCGCTGACCCGTCGCAAGGGGACCAAGGGTGCCAGACACGGGGTCGTCTGGGGCCCTTATGTTACTTGGTTCTTGGGGTGGTCCCGGCGTGCCATGTGTCCTGGTGCGCCGAACTGTTGGGGTCCGTAAGGGCCGATACCTGCCAGGGGTGCGGGTTGTTCAAAAGAGATACCGTCGCCCCTGGCACACAGGCAACTGAGGGAACACGGGTGGGTTTTAGTCAGTAAAAGTCTGACACGCCCTCCTGCTCCACCCAGAGCGGGAGAAGTTATTTGATGATTACCCACCCAAAAAAAAAATCCCACAGTCGTCTTCAGTTTGGTATTTAGAATGTTACCTCCACTTTTATCAAAAAGCTTCTTGGTTGGATCCTGTTGGTTGCTCTTGCTTGCTTGATCACTTTAATGGTGCCTGTACACTCTTCCGCGAGTGCTCTCGCCATGTCTCGCCGAGAGAGAAGTCGAGTCGAGTGACGAGTGCGATCTTTTTTTTTTTTTTGTTGGGCATCTCGCAGTTGGCCTTGAGAGGCCGTGACTGCTCAACCGGGCTTTCCTGGGGCTGCCATTAAGAAGTTAATCTTAACGCCTCCAGCCAGGGCTTACAAACTAAAATTTAAAAACTAAGCGACTGCACGCTGAGGGCACCCCCTGTGGGGTACGAACCTCGGCTCAGAGCGTCACTGATAGGGGGACAGCTATCTCTATTGGGGACAGGCTGGATCGAAAAATTGGCATTATTATTATTAGGTGGGGAATTTAAAGCTACTGGCTCAGCTGCGGCGCGGGCTGGCGCTTCAACGAGCAAGGGTCGGTCGGGGGTCTCGACGTTAGGCGCCGATACTACTAGGGGTCTTCGCGGGGCGCGAGGACTTCGGCGGCGAGGTCGGAAGGACGATTTTGATCGGTGTGTGCGAACTGTACTGGTGGCCCTATTGCTTTCCTGGAGGAGAGTAATGTGGTCGTCTGGGTCGGTGAGGACATGTCTCGGTCGTCGGACAGAGCTAATCCTACTGGGGACATAAGTGGCGGCCTTCACAATCAAGGGATTGCGGTAAATTTCGGCTTTATCGAAGAAACGCTTCGAGGTGCGTTTCATGAATTGACTGACCGTGGGGATTTTCAGATCGAGATGAAGGATCTCGTTCCGAACGAACCAAGGGGCGCCTGTGGCTTGCCGGAGGAATCGGTTCTGTAGGGTACGAGTGCGATCCTGTACACTCTCGTTTTAATCAGTACGGTTGCGTTTTGCGAACGCAGGAGAAGATGAACGCGTTAAAAGTTGCGGCAGCTGTTACTCTATGCGCTATTACAATAATTTATAATTTGGTTGATTTCCATAATATGGGCTCGGTTTGATAAATTTCCAAAAAGTTTAATTCAGCTTCGTTATTCCACATGATAAAATTAAACGTCTGCGCTGTTAGGAAGCTTGCCATAAACTGAACGACGCGAGAATGTACAGACGCAGCACATCAAGCTACCCCAAAAATTTTGCTAATTGATCATGAGTCTTATGCTAATGCTTTAAAGATGAAAATCTATCAAAGAAATTTGACAGATTGTACAGACTGTACAGTAACGCAATCGCGTGGTCTCACGAGGCCCTTTGACTCGCGCACAACAACAGGGTCGCACTCGTCACTTGACTTCTCGCGCGAGAGCTCTCGGCGAGACATGGCGAGAGCGGTATACATCAAGCTATACATTTCCAGTGTAAGCTGATCTCGTATTGTATAGGATTTCCGTACAATGCGAGATCAGTGTAAACTGGAAAAAGTTATTTGTGGCTGCATTCCGAATAACGATAAAATCGATTAGAGCGTGCTCACAACCGTTCCGAATTGACGTAAATTTTGACGGCACGGTTGGCGTAGTGTTAAGCGATTGACTGCTGCGCTGCGTGTCGCGGTTTCGATTCCCGCACGGAACAAATATTTGTATGACCTACAAGTACTTGTTCCGGGTCTGGCTGTTTGTGTATGTGATTTTCAATGTTTGCAAACGCACCCACAATACAGGAGAAATCCCTAGTGTGGGGCAACGTTTTTACAAAAAAACAAAACTCCTTGTTTTCACTAAGCTTTTATTGCTGAAGAACTAAACACAAGTATAATCTAATAATATTAAAAAAACGTAAATCTAACACATTGGGTTTTTCTTTTTTTTTTAACTTAAACACTGTTATTATTACTCAATGATTTTCAGTTTGAGAATCAAGTATTTTTTATATAGAATCGTCATTTGTTACCGTGAAATATGCTTTTTATTATAAATAAACCCAATAGTATTTGCAACTAATACTGGTACTTAAGGCTTTTTTGGATCCCAATGAACAAATTGACATTTATCCCATGACTGTTGTAGGGTGGGGACGGGGTTCATACAAAATCCCCCATGGTCCTTTATGTAATTTCACGATTATGGCAACTGAAGCGTTATTTCTAATGAAATTATGGCAAAGACAAGTATGGTATAAAGAAAAATTGCATTTTAAACTATGGCAAACATTAGTAAACCGTTAAATCCGCCGTGAGCACAAAATGAAATGAGCGCTGTCAAAATTAACAATTGTTTTGATTTAGGTTGCATCATTATCCATAGCTAACATAGGCAGATTTATAAACATAGTGCTCCGGCTAGAGTCGCCATCTAACCAAACAAGAAGAAGAAATGTGTGGTGCATGCACGTTTGATATGGCGTATTATAGGTTTTCACGTCGAGTGAGCACTGTTAGCGCGTCCACGAGCGGTCCTTATTGGCGGCAAAAATAACAGCTCTAAGCTGTCATAATCGTGATATCTAAATCGGAACGCAAATTTTGGATGTGAGCGCACTGTGAGCGATATTTCCTAAATTGGAAATTTTGGAAAGCACAAGATCACAAAACAGACGTAAGTAATATACGTTTCTTATTCTTTAACTAGACCCGTACCGGCTTGTGGTATATATGTTCTGTGCCCGTACCCCAGATTCTGTGGTTACTTTACTAATCTATGGTTGGTTTGTTTATATGACATAGACAAATGAAAAATTTGAAAATGGAAATGTATAGTATACATCTGTATACATGATGTATCTATGCTAAGATTACGAATTTATTGTTAATAAACTGGAAGGAAAGGGGTGTGAACTGTGACAGTAATTAGTTTTAATAATTATGCTTTACCATAAAGACACCAAGACTTAGAATTTGTATCAAATTGAGCAGTATTTTGTAAAATGGGGACAAATGAAACAGACAGAATATTAGCTGATGATGATGTGCAAGAATTCGAAGAATCTGATGTTGAGGTTGATGCCATCAATGACATAATTGATTATTTAGTCAGATGTGCTAAAATATCCTTCAAAAATGCACATGTGGATGAATCAGAGGTTCGCACAAGCGATAAAATTAAAATGGCCTGCGACATTTACAAGCAATCGCCCACGGACTTTTTATTGCAGTTCGGTAAATATCTAGCTCCACATCACATTAGTTACTTTGAAAATTTGCAATCTCGTGAGAATGACAGCTTTCGGGAGTGTATTAATCAGTTAAAAACTTACCATTCTGATAAGAGCAAATGTAAAAGAATCCGAAATAGACGATTTAATGCATTACAGAAACTTCAGAATGAAACAGATTATTTCAGTGAAAAACAAATGATGTATCGAAATCCACTACTTTATGAACAGCTAGTTGGCCAGTACCTATCTGATGAGGAGATTAAAGAACGCGATGGTGTTGATAATGAAAACCTTACCTTTCTGAGCATGATTTTAGAAACAGTTGACCGAAATGATATGAGAGAAATGAAGAATGAGCAGATGCTTGAGGAAGATCTAGAATCCATGAAGTTAAATAACACTGAAGATGATTCTAAAAGCAGTGATAGTGACAACACAGGCAACTTTAAAAGTAAAAAACAATGGGGTGCCTTTGATACTCCTGATACAAGGCCAAATTACATGCCTGAACCTCGAAAGCAAACTATGATTACTGCTTCAGAGAGGAACCTTCTTCGGGAAGAATTTTTACAAGAAATGTATTGTAGTTTTATAGAGGGAAGAGATACAGATGTTGATTATCATAGTATTGACAATAATGAGGAATATGATGATCTTCAGCAAGTTTCACGGGATGCAGAAGACAGATATTTTGATTCAGAATCCAATGATATAGATAATCTTGAAGAACACATGAAGCTTGTTCAAGAATATGGAAGAAAGAACTCCGCAAGCAATTTTCATGATGATCCTTTGGATGAATTCATGAAACACCTCACAAATAAACATGACCAAAGCTATATTTTCGTTTTCTTACAAAAGAGCCTATTTCGATTTTTTTCAACCAGCCCAGATACATTTGAGAAAATATAGGAACCTCCTATGAATAATTGAAAACAGCATAGTATTAGTCGTTCTATAAATTATTGATACCACTTCAAAGTTTTCTACCTTTTAATGTGTCATACTTTTGGAATTGTCTCCACGAGCCCTTCTTTTTGATACCCCTTACCTTCCCCTTAGTGCATTTGTTCACCGCAGCCGTCACCGAGAACGAGGCGGCGGCGCCGAAGCAGCGATAAATACACCCCTATTCAAACTATGGCTGCTCTAAAGTGCGCAATTTGCTGCACAGTAGTTCCCCCTAGCGTCCCTAGCTAATATGAATTTGTTAGCTCAGCTACTGGCCTCATGTTCCTAGCCGCCATTAAGTTTGTCTTGGGCTGGCTGTACGTTTACTAAGGCTGCACCACAGAGTACATTTTTCTGCGTTCGTCACCCAACTCAGTACGACTCTGCACGACCGGTAGAATTTTGCCCAAAAGTAACAACTTTCCTCTATGAGTGAAGGCCTGATGTGCCAGCAATAGAAAAGCGTTTGGTCAAATAGTATAATAATAATAATGGGAGCGTTTGGTCTTATATCCCGGACTTGTTTTGTCTATCATGAACATAGCACATTGAACTGAAGAGCAGACCAATTTGAGTTTTGTTAAACATTTAGTTTATTTGTAGTGAAGTAAGTTAGATGTAAATAAGAATATAAATGATGAGTATGTATTGATAGGCGATTATTTATTTGATATGCAATTTATAATATCCCGATTTAAATAAAAATAATTTAATACGGTGGACAACTTAGTGGACAAACGATCGCCGTCACTAGGACGTCACTTTCGTTATAATAATCTCGTCTCGTATCTCGGTGATGACGTCCCGGTGACGGCTGCTGTGGAAAAACACCGTTACTCAAAATCGCCGTCCATCGCGCACTAGATTTTCAACTCGCACGTGTGAGTACACCGCGACTGAGTCTTAGAAAAAAACAGTTCGATTTTCAACTCGCACGTGTGAGTACCTACACCGCGAGTGAGTCTTAGAAAAAAACAGTTCGATTTTCAACTCGCACGTGTGAGTTCACCGCGAGTGAGTCTTAGAAAAAAACAGTTCGATTTTCAACTCGCACGTGTGAGTACACCGCGACTGAGTCTTAGAAAAAAACAGTTCAATTTTCAACTCGCACGTGTGAGTACACCGCGAGTGAGTCTTAGAAAAAAACAGTTCGATTTTCAACTCGCACGTGTGAGTACACCGCGGCTGAGTCTTAGAATAAAACAGTTTGACTTTCAACTCGCACGTGTGAGTACACCGCGAGTGAGTCTTAGAAAAAACAGTTCGATTTTCAACTCTCGGCGAAACGCCTGCGATGAAGATCAAGTGCGCGAAAAAATCCCGCCGCGATTTTATTACGTCCGTGGGAACGTGGGCTTAGCGTCTGTCCATCGCGCGACCTAGACGCGACTCGTCTCAGGCGCTGTCCTATTGCCATCGCTCGTGCTATGATGCGATGTGATTTCATCGTGCGATGAAACCACTCGCGCGATGAGATAACGTACCTACTATTTTGGAGCGATGCGATCACTCTCGAAATAGCTCTTAACAGAGATGCACAGTTTCTGCTGTCGAGCAATAAATACTGTAAAACTGAACAAAAAAAACAACCGACTTCCGGAAAAACACTACAAAGTGAAAAATAACTTTGATCGCGCGAATAGCTACGTCAAAATAATGAGCGTTACGATTGCGCACTCGCGAGACCATTGCTTTCGGTTAGGACGCGGCGTAAAGGCTGGTTATTCACGATTCTCGCCCATACCATTATTGCGAAAAGGCCGCTCCAATTGCAAATAAAATAACATAATTTCACGCATGTACTCCCCAATGAGTTAGGCATCTAAAGTACCTAGTAATGTCAGACACAAATTCAGACATTATCCAGACCTTAAGCCTCAGGCTGCCGCTGAGAAATACCAGGTAGGTTTATGTTAGTGTTTCGTGAGCGAGTGACATTCAGCAGGTTTAGTTTTATTACGTCGTCGCTGTCCTGTGCGTTACGCCACGCCAGGGACTTGCTATAAACAGATGTCTAGTTCCTGCATAACCCTATGTAACTTGTGTAATCTAATTTAATATCTAATTGGTGTTGTTGCACAACTAAGTTGCAACAGCTTTTCTATAATATAACTATAGATGTACTTAATTGATCGTTTCGAATACTGCGTGCGTTTCACTGGCGCGGCTAACTAACGCATTTGTTGTTGTGGACTCTTTCTAAGGTAGTCGATCGTGGTATGCATACTGAGAAGTGAACTGCAAATTTCACATAACATACCTCTACACGGCTACGTGTTTTCGTTCCATGGTTGTTATTTTTTCATCATAGGGTTAAAATATACCTAGCTCTTGGAGTAAATACTTTTTTTGTACTTAGATGCTTTTTTGCAGAATTAAGTTTTTTGAGATAATGTTATGACGAAGCTGACGTAGCCCCTGTAAGACCACGATAGACAAATCCAGACAAGTGCAAGTAGTTACGAGTATGACTCGCCCCCAGGGTTCCTTCTCAAACCCGTGCCCGGTTGTTCATGCTTACGGCCTAACTATGAATTACCTATTCTGGATTGAAGAGCAAACTTACCTATCTTTGTAGTCGAAAAATACTTTTGAAAAAGAAGAATGGCGAGGGTTAGAGCAATTTTTATGAAATACTTAATTAATAGTGTTACTTAAAAATACGGCCTAACAATTTCAGATTCTTGATTATAGGACAAACTTATTAGACAGTTCAAAACAAAAAATACTGGGAAAAAGACAATTTATCACATACAGTTTAGTACCTACCTAAAAGACACGGACACCAAAGTTAGTGTTTTATTTGGCGGTCCTTAACGAAACTAACATTTAGTGCGAAATGACTTAATCGACGAAATTGTATAAGTATGGCAGTGATGGTCAAAGCTCAGTCCGAGCTGAGTTAAATATTTGATTCAACTTGATTACCTACATAATTATATATTTTTTACGTTCTTCCCCTTAAATCTGTTGGACAAAATTTACCAAATTATTCGGAGCACACTAACAACCATTTTAAATGTGGGCTTAGACGACCGAGCGTGGCTTCAAGCAGCCACACTACGCCTTCTTCATGGAGGCATCAGCGGCGTCTGCAAAGTTTTGGCGTTGTCCCTGTTTTGGCTAACCGGCGTTTCTGTCTTCTATACATAACACTGAAAAGTTGACCGGGAAAATTTTAGCCCACTGCCTGAAGTGCACCAAGTGCCGTGCATGACCAACGCCGTGGTCGCATTGAAAGCGGCTTGTCCGGATACACATCAGCCCATAAACCCATCTGCCCGGAGATAGTGGGATGAGCCACTCTGCAATAATCTTATCAATACATACAGCAATACTGCTGAGCCTGCTGATTCGAGCACCCAACATCAGCACTAAGCTGGGTGACACCACGTTCCGGCTCGTTCCTTGTCTGCGACTGGGCGCTCCTTGCGGGGCTCCGCATCGCAGCGATTGAAGTGTGCTGTGCCTGCATCGGACACACCGTGGCCTATCTTGCAGTAAGAGCGTAGGGCAGATAACACGGCACGCTAGCATCAGGTAATGCCATCATCCGACGTGCTCTTTTCACTAGCTATTTTAGAACCCAATGCCTATGCTACGATGGGAAGAGACCAGACGAAATGACCATCCGCCTTTGAAGCAAGCCAGCAAGCCTTTGGTATGGGATGCAACATGTATCACACGACACCTTTGCGCCATCCTATACACTGCACAGCGGGTTGTGCTGGGATAGCGAAAATAATCCCACCATATTGGGAGGTATACGTTTGAGCCGTTTGGGGTTCAAACATTAGGGCCATTGGGTACAAGTGCCCATTTAGTTTTCCGAGACATCGCCAAGCAGTTGGTCGACTCTTCATGTGACCAGATGGCTGATCTATTTTTAGCCAAAGGATCAACATCTCCATACTAAGTGGCAATGCCTTTTTTTGTTGTTTTTTCCTGTTCACAGCGATGCGGACATTTTTGTGCCCAATGATTTCCCCCCTTTTTATATAGGTACATTTACGTAGATCGGACGGTTAAGCACATAATTAGCACTGGATGGATGAAATGGTGGTAGGTCACGGGAACACTCTGCGACTCCCACATTCCCCTTAAACTTAAGGGGAAGATATATAAAACCAGGGTCAGAATGTTGGGCCACAGTAGGGATGAATGAACGGCAATTGGAGGGGGGATGAAATGAGTACATAAGAGGAAGTCTGAAAGTGTGACCGATAACTGATAAGATGTGTGAAAATCGGTTGTCATGGTATGGGCATGTGAAACGGAGGAATGAGGAAAATGTCGTGAGGAAAGTTTTGAATTTGAATGTCGATGGGTATAAGAGTAGGGGGAGACCAAAGAAACGATGGATGGACTGTGTGAATGATGATATGGTTAGAAAGAGTGTAACTAATACCGAGATGATAACTAATAGAGAAGTGTGGAAGAAAAAGACATGTTGCGCCGGCCCCAAATAAATTGCGATAGGGCACGAGAATGAGGCCTACTCCCTGTCACGTAGAGGAGCCTGTGATCTAGCAGTGTAACCTATCATCATCATTTCAGCCGAAAGACGTCCACTGCCGGACATAGGCCTCCCCCAAGCTCCGCCACTTCGACCGGTTCTGTACTTCCCGCATCCAGCGGACTCCTGCGGCCCTCACAAGGCCATCTGTCCACCTTGTGGGAGGCCTTCCAACTTTACGTCTTCCGGTGCATGGTCGCTACTCCAGAACTTTTCGGCCCCATCGGCTATCTGTTCTCCGAGCAATGTGCCCTGCCCACTGCTACTTAAGTTCGGCAATTCTTCGGGCTATGTCGGTTACCTTGGTTCTCCTACGGATCTCTTCCTTTCTGATTCGATCACGCACGGAGACTCCAAGCATAGCTCTCTCCATTGCCCTTTGGGCCTTCTTATGAGGCCCATTGTGAGCGACCATGTTTCGGTTCCATATGTCATCACAACAACAACGACGCCTGTACCTCAACATTACTAGGCTGATATAATAATGTTAATATTAATTAATATTAATAATAGTATCTTTCTTATTTTACTTCGCCCGTGTTAGCAAATTTACACAAAACTTTTACAAATTATACACCTAAACCTTCCTCATGAATCACTCTGTCTATTGGTGAAAATCGCATGAAAATCCGTTCAGTCCTTTTTGAGTTTATCGCGAACAGATAGAGAGACGTGGCGAGGGCTTTGTTTTATAATAATTATGTAGTGATAGTGAAATGATGTAAATATTAACTTGTTTGATATTGTGATCCAATACTATATTAACCTCCCTGCAAAAAAACCCCCGACCCTAAAAGAACCTCTAAAAAGTAAAAAAATAGTAGATTGTTACACAAGGGTCGAAAGAAATCAATTCCCTTACGAGGTATTTAGACGCCCGAGCACAGCGAGGGCGGCTATAGTCCGAGTAGGAATTGATGTCTTTCACCCGTGTTATGAACTCTACTTTTCATTTCGAATTTAAAGAAAGTAAAAATAGTAGTTTTTCTAAAATATTTATTGATAATAATAACATGAGTAGTACCTATTTAAAATTAATTGAGAAGTTAGAACAATTTGTGAAATTTAAAGTTACATTTTTGTATGGAATATTTAGGCTGTTTGATATGTTACGACAAATTTGGCTGTGCTGGATTTCTGTAAAAGTAGGAGACTCCAGTATTTGATTAGACGGTGGAATCCATGGCGCAGACTCCCTTGAAGTAGTTGGTTGAGGCGAAGTGGGGCGTAAATTTATAGTCTCAGTTAATTTGTTTGAAATTTTAGTTTTATTTTGGACAGAATCCTCAATGTAGCCTTCCGCGACTATGCTGGATTTCCATCCTCCATGTCTTTTTACATTGTCAAGTTCGCCCCAGAATCGGCTAACAATGTCGCTGACGTTCTTCTATAACAATGCCCGGTATACTGTTCACAGTTTGGTAAGTTCAAATATGTTGCTATTTGCTTCGGCATACCTGAGATTTTATTTTTACCGATCACTTGTTTATAGCATTTTCCCTTTTGGTAATTGAGAAAAAAGCGATCCGTTTTTATGTCATTAGGTCTGATTTTTTTATATTTTTTTTACTATTTGTGTAAACCTTTGTCGTACAACAAACGTGCACTCAATATTTGTTTTTGTTTTAGTCCATTTTCCAACTGGCTTTGATTTTCAAAGTCGTTAATTGTTAAATTTGTGAGTTCACTGCCGATACCGAGTATCAATACCACCTGTGAAACACATGATTTCTTCATTACTATTAATCTTTTAGGTACCTATGTAGATAAAATAACAAGCAGAGATATTTTACTCCAGAAATGCACGCCTATCCAACGTACATGTACTCTCAATTTACGCAATCTGGTCAGTGTGTTTGATTGATATGATTGCCTTTTTTATGCAAATCTATCTATAATACATATCAGAGTAAAGTCGTTGGGATCGACTTTTATGTTTAGAGTAAAAGACCTCTCCCAACCTAGATAAACGTTTATAGCTTACCTTCACTGCCAAATATATCTCGTCAGGGGCTTCATTTAAAAATGTTTTTTTGCTCTTGAACCCCTGAGACTCTTTTCAGAAACGATGTTAGATTATGGAATCTTTTCAAATCGATATTGTGTTTCACTTTTAGTGTACTCTTGAGCATTGAATACCTGCTCCATAGCGTAGAAGGCTTTATTTTGGCAGATAGTCCATTGAAGTATGTAAGAAATACACTTTCGGAAAATGATTTTATTTTCATATCTGCTCGCCGCTTCATAAAGTCATTGTATGTATTTAAGTACTCTTACCTTTGAAACTTCTGGCAAAAGGTTTTCGATAACTGTATTTGCCTCGTCTTTAACAGAATCTGGGGTCAACATTTCAGAATCACTTGAACTTATTTTTAACAAGATATTAGTCTAAACAAACCGAGATTTCGATACAGCTTACAGAGTTAGTATCCCGCCAAATTAAAATCAAATCAGTCAATCAGTCTATTTCAAATTTTAACTTTGGAACACACCCGAGTCACTGCTGCGGGCGGACCTGCTTACTTTTTTTTTAATTCGCACTGGATGTTTATACACTCACAAGACCGCAGCATTTTTTTCGCCGACTGCTTATCCAAAGGAAATTACCAAATTCGGCTAAGCGTGGACAAGATGCCCGGTAATAATTATTTTTACTAAACAATATTATTAATTCTGAAAGAAATATTTTTGCACATCACATAGCTGCCAGGTACACCTACAAAAAGTCGAAATTAAAAGCAAGTATTTTATGATTATAGACCTTGTCCACGCTTAGACAGATCCCCCTAACAAACTGAGCAATTCCCTTTAGTTCTATTTTTAAAACTTATTCCCACTCTAGAGAGGGAAACAATTACTATGAGTCTTTCCCGTCCAAAAGAGGGAAGTAGCATTTTCCACCCGCTACTCGGATCAAACAAACACTACTTTCAGAGTATGAGAAATGAAAATAATATTTATTTGGCCTTTGATCAAAGCATTGTCACGTCGGGGGACGGTCAATGAAAACGCCAAACAGACGATGCCCAGCAATAATGAATGTAACTATGCTATTGTAGAAAGTATAACATTTTCATTAGCCGTCCCCAATGAAATGAGAGAAACAGCTCTATTTTTTATTGAAATGATTTTTTATGTTAAATTATTATTTTTTAATTAGAATTTTGATCAGATACAACATAAAACATTATTGCAATTTGTAAAAAAACGTAAGAAACGTGTATTGGGTTGCTAGAGCTAGACTCCCGGCTGAAAGAAATTCCTAATGGAAACACCCAATACCTTAGCGACCTTAGGATCGAAACTAGAACCCAATGTGCAGCAGTTGCGCTTAGGACTATAGGACCAGACCAGCGACAGATTAGACACCGTTAGAGTATTGGATTTTAATAAATGAAAAGCCTTTTCCTAAGTATGTTGGGGTCGTCTTCCAGTGTAACCGGATGGCAGCTGAATACCAGTATTTTATATGGAGCAAACTGTCTATCTGACCACCACAACCGAGTTACTGGGTAACACGATACCCTTGGTAGGACTGGTTGTCAGAATTTTGGGATTCTGACTAGCCGTAACGAAAAGATCAACGAATGACAGCCGGGACGTAATTTCCGAAGCACGGAGGGATCGCGATGTGTAATGGCTGGTCACCCATCTAAGATTTGAGCGCGGCAAGGGTGCGGGTTGTTCGAAAGAGATACCGTCGGCCCTGGCACACAGGCAACTGAGGGAACACGGGTGAGTTTTATTCAGTAAAAGTCTGACACGCCAAAGGTAAAAAAAAAGTAGGTTAACCTTGGACTGACTCGTGCAGCTGTTATTATTTAGCTTCGCGGCTAAATAAAAAAGAATCAAGGAAAGAATCTTATGGGAGGGGCTCGTGCCCCTGCCATGAGATTCTTAAAAATATAAAAGGAATTAAATTTATGCCAGCAATCTTTCGCAAAAAAGATAATGCAACCTCTTTTTAACGTAATCTTGAAGTTTTGAATGTTGCTGATAGTCATCAAGTAGGTTAGTTTGAAATTTTAATAAGCTTATTTGTAATTGTAAAAAGATTACTCATAGCATAAATTTCAAAAACGAGTTATTTGTATAGTATGTAAATACAGTCACTCAGTACACTACACCTATAATGAATGTATGTTGGACGGTGGCGACTGGCCGGCGGGCAGCGGCGGCCGGCAGGTCAGCGGCAGCTTCGTTGTATTGTCACAGTATAATGGTTAACGCAAAGTCTCCATGTCACCCCATTCTTTAACAACATTTGCATACAATCGGCTAAACTAGCGGTCTCCAAAATTACAAACAGAAAACCAAAACATCAGATTAAGCGTAAAATTTAAAATTTTACTCAAGTAGGTCAGTCGATGCAAATTAAATTAACGACTCCTCCTATTGTCCTGTTATTCTTATAGTACAATTAAGAACTTTCTGTGTGCATACATACAATACAATACAATGCTAATGATGTCTAAATTGATGTATTTAGGTACCATACCCATGGGCAAAAATTATGGCGCGGGTCATTTAGACATATAGATCATTCCTCGGCGCTTTTTGACGATTAGAATAGAGAACTCTGAAATGGAAGAGCTTTCTGTTTCTCCAGTTTTATCAGTTCTATAGTGGAGCAGCGAGTACTGTCCAGTAAGTATATTGTATTAAATAACCTATCAAGTTAGATGCATAACTAGAAGAAGTGCCATACCTTTTCGCAACGGAAAGTTATATCAATCGTTTAACCATAATACCATCGTTTCAGTAAGTTAGTCGCGTGTATGGGCAGGAGAAGTCGCGGGTCGGGTCGGGTGAGCTCGTGCGCTATGAATGGACGCGCGCGCGCAGACTCGCCGCAGACGTCGAGCGGGAAACGCGCTGGAGTGGCGCGCGTTGTGTGATATACGTGTATAGTGGTGTCCTTTGAGACAGTAGTACGAACATCATGTTTCCGGTAAGATATATTTTTTTTAAATTTCATATTAGTTTCTGAGTAACAAGTTTCCAGAGTTTCTTTTGAACATAGTGTACCAAAAACCTTCCTTTAATTAATCAGCTTATTTTAACTTAGCCTAAGGTATATTATTATCTTATGAATAATTTTCGTTTAATTTTATTACGTCTGTTCTGAAATTTCAAAAATATCATAAAAAACTAAACTATTTTTTTACGAATCTATTGTCATTATCGCACACAATTTTTAGGTTATAAAAAATAAGTTTTCAAACTAGTCACATGAAAACACTCAAAATATTAGTATCCTGCGCTGTGCTACGGAAACTTCAATTCCGTTTGCGTACAAAAGACATCAACGCGCGAAAGGTCCCAGACGTGCTGAGCCCCTAAATGTGGAACGTTAACCATTTTAACAATTCTTAACTTATGTATTTCTAGTTTTAAGAGATTGACCAATGTATAAATAGTATAAGGTATTCATTTCTCCTCAAAAGTTATGCGTATAAATAATTTAAAGTAGAAGTGATTGTTGTGTACGTCGTAGACACGTGAACGTATGTAGGTTTATGAACTTTTTCAAAATGCACATTGAAGATAAAGCCTAGTAAAACCTTTTCAGTATATGCCCAGCGAAAATACTACATCATGAAGAGTTGCGAATCAGCTTTTGTTCATGTCTAAATAGGTATAGGTTTCTAGCGTAGGTGGGTTAATATTATTCTTGAAAATAAAAACAAAGTGCTTCTTGTAAAAAAGACGGGTTCAACGAGCTTAAGGTTAGCTAGTTATAAGCCATGGGACCAGAATAAAACATAGACTGATAGACGCTGAGTTGGGTTACACCCGTTGATCATTTGCCTTAGTTTCCTGAATGAGCAAACCCGAAACCTTTACCTTTACCAATCGATATTAAGATAGAGAAGTTAACCACCCGTCAGCGCGATTATAGTTTTTAAAAGGTCGTATATTTATTTTTACCGGATTGTTCGATTGTTCTTGAACTGTTTGGTAAATAAAACGCATATAACGTGATGTCTAAACGACTACACTAACACCCCGGTCAAGTGTGGGACAAAGGCGTGAAATACATTTTTTCATTTATTTGCTCAAAGATAAGTATGTAAAAGACATGCAACACTATATAAAATAAACAATAATAAAAAATAATAGTTTAAAAAACTAAAAAACATAGTTCTGCTAACTACAAAAACGTGTTCTTTTTTTTTCTCATTTTTTTTTAAATTATTGAATTGTCATCGGTCCTCGACAAGTTTACAAAGTTTCAATGAAATCTGACCGTTTAAAGTGGGTCGAAATCGCGCTCAAAGGAGTCGGTTACATACAAACATACAAGTGAAGCTAATATAAAGCGTGTAAAAAGATAAAAAGTCAATAATAATTTAATTGACTCATCTACTGAACTGTAGTTGTATGACTTTATGCGAGGTTTCGTCTAAACAAGCTTCGGGAAAACTTGTCAACATGAACTTTTTGCAATATCACCGGCGTTATACGTAATAGTGTGTGGGGGACAAAGCCTTGATGACCACCTTCATTATAGATGGGATCTCCCATAAACAAGGTGTATCAGAATGGACGCAAGTCCTGAAAGTAGTTTGTTCATATTTGACTACTGAATCGAATTCAGTAACTTTTAATATAGGTATTTCTTTCAAAAACTATGTATTTTGCCATACTGACCGCCGATTGAGCCAAAGAAAATTCAATCTTATAGTAAGACGATAAGACGCAATTTTAAATGCATAAAGTAATGTTTGAGTCAACACAATTTTCTCAATATTAATAGTTAGCTTTAAAAAAAAGAAGTGTTTGTCATTGTATTATGCTTTCAACGCAATACTCTAATTGGGGTGTATGAGGTCTTGCGTTAAAAATTTATGTTACACATTGTATAATGAATTCCATTCGATTTCATTTCAGTTTCTATAATTAGATTTCAGTTTTACTATAAGTTTTCCGAGAAAAGTAAGTATCCTTTAACTAAAAAGGTAGAGTATAGATGGGATACCTGAATACCTACTAGATTTTTACGCTAACGGAGATTTTTAAAAATATTTTAAATTAGTTTGGAATCAAAATCGCTTGCTAGTACGCAGCATTAGTTAAATTCAACCATTCTGTTCTGTAAATTCCTTCATCCATCCAATCCATAAGCTTAAATTTAGTCACCGGATCCGACCGTGTCTATTGACTATTAAACTGTTGAATGTTGTATACTTTGGATTGATACCTACCCACTGAATATGTAACTGAAACTCTTGGCTTATTGCACAAAGGAAAAACGAATTTTGTTACTGTCCCAATTCTATCCTATACAAAACCTTTCATCCTCTTTGGTCCTGAGTCCTGCCATCTTTTTGTTTGGTCTTTTTTAAATGATTGAGTTCCGTACTAACTTCTGCCCGCAGCTTCGTTCGCAATGAGGACGTTATACATTTTTATAAAACTCCGTCGGCCCCCCGCCTCGCATCGTAAAACATTTTTATAAAACTCCCTCGGCCCACCGCCTCGCATCGTAAAACATTTTTATAAAACTCCCTCGGCCCCCCGCCTCGCATCGTAAAACATTTTTATAAAACTCCCTCGGCCCCCCGCCTCGCATCGTAAAACATTTTTAAAAAACTCCCTCGGCCTACCGCCTCGCATCGTAAAACATTTTTATAAAACTCCCTCGGCCCACCGCCTCGCAACGTAAAACATTTTTATAAAACTCCCTAGGCCCACCGCCTCGCATCGTAAAACATTTTTATAAAACTCCCTCGGCCCACCGCCTCGCATCGTAAAACATTTTAATAAAACTCTCTCGCCCCACTGCCTCACATCGTAAAACATTTTTATAAAACTGCCTTGCCCCACCGCCTCGCATCGTCCGCCCGCGTCATTGTATTTTTGTTCGGCTCCTAAGGGTTGTAGCATAGTGTTAAGTAGCCATGGCCTTAGTAACTATGGTTACTAAGGCCATGGCTACTTAACACTATGCTACATGAGGTTATAGCTATGGCTATAACCTCATGAATCACCGGCAATTGGTAAACCCCTATGAAAATAGGTTCGGTAGTTCTTTAGTTTATCGCGTTCAAACAGACAGACGCGACGGGACCTTTGTTTTAAAGTATGTACTGATTGAGTCAACCAAAAGCTAAAGAGGACCAAAAGATTTGGCACCTAATTTCTAAACGAACAATTTCGGTATATGAGCTGGATTTTGAGCTCCAATAGATTTTCCTATGAAGAGTGAGTGTCTAATTATTTTCAGAGGTCCTGTGACTCTACTCAAAGTACAGTAAGGTTCTCTGACTACCTTAACTAAGTAAATCTTGAATGAAATCTTGCTTGAATTGGTTTACAAATTATAACTTAGCTGCCACACTAGTTTTTCTACGCCAATGTTACATGGTCTCGGAACTGCGTAGCGATATGCTCATGGGCCATAGGCATAAACCTATCATTTTATATTGAACCGTTTATCATGATCCCCGTCGCATAAATATCAGAAGGGAACAAAATTAAACTTTTTTTGTTGCATGGCATTTTATGCCTGTTGTTTACTAATTTGAGGTCGCTGATTTTAAAACTACCCTCATTTTTTCTTTAGCAGCTCTAGTTTTTGAGACATATTTTTGTATTAGTCACATTTAAACTTCAAAACGCTGCTTTTAAAAAAAAGGTTTTTGTTTAACAATGTCCACATCGAGAAAGATCTGTAAAAACGATCCCAACAATTTTTGTAACATCTGTGGTGATTATACATTCAAAAATTGCAGACTAATTAATTGTGTCGGAGTTCTTATTGGTCAACTACCGGCTAATGAGACACAATTAATTATCTATTGTAATGGCCCCCTAACTGGGCCAGCGGCAATGTACCGGTTAAACAGGTGTATTTTGATTACTTTGGATTCCCTTTGGACACCCGTGACAAGTACTGGGACCCTCATATGGTATTTAAAACATGTGTGGAGTCTTTGAGATTATGGGCGAATAAGAAAATACCCCATTGTAATTATCAAACACCAATGATGTGGCGGGAACCTTCCAATCATGACTGTTATTTTTGTGTAGTTGATATAAACGGGATTAATAAAAGAAACCGGTTGAAATGGTTTCACCCTAACTTGTTATCTGTTACTCGACCAGTCCTGTACTCCGGCGATGCCCCAAGCTTCTTCATCTACACAAAATGATCACGAGTTAGAAGAAAAAAGCTCTTCTTCAACAAGTGATGAAAGTGGGACAACTGATTTTAACCCAGATATTTCTTCTGAGCTGGCCCTTTAATCAGGAAGACCACAGTGCATTAGTGACCTTGGTCTTTCTAAAAAAGCATCGGAGATTCTAGCTTCTCGAAAATCTTTTAACCCCAGAAACAATAATTTCATACTATCGTAACCGCGAGACAGAATTGCTTTCATTCTTTTCTGAAGATGACGACTTTAATTGGTTTTTGTTCTGATGTTCCTGGTACCTATATTGAAAGCAATGGGTGTACAGAAGTATCATCCAAATGAATGGCGTTTATTTATTGATTCCTCTAAGCGTAGCCTAAAATGTGTACTTATGCATAGCGGCCATAAGGTGGGTTCGATACCGATTGCACATTCAACTTCAGTCAAAGAAGAATATGTTACTGCTGTTATGAGTAGAATCAAGTACAACGATCACAAGTGACTGATATGTGTAGATCTAAAAATGGTGAATTTTCTTTTTGGACAACAAGGGGGCTATACAAAATATCCTTGCTTCATTTGTTTGTGGGACAGCAGAGCTAAGACTGAGCACTTGGTTAGAAAAGATTGGCCTTCCAGGCAAGCTATGGTTCCGGGAAAGCTGAATGTGATATATGAACCCCTTGTGCCCAGGGATCGCATAATACTGCCACCTTTACATATCAAACTAGGGCTATGAAACAATTTGTTAAAGCTCTGAACAAGGATGATAATTGTTAAATACATCTCTAAAAAGTTCTATAATTTGAGCACAGAGAAACTTAAAGCCGGAATTTTTATGGTCCACAAATAAGAAGGCTGATAAAGGATGAAAACTTTAATAGTTGACATAAATTATATTGAAAAAATTGCCTGGATTGAATTCGTTTGGACTGCACAAAATTTTCTGGGAAACAAAAAGGATGAAAGCTATTCGGAGCATATTGAACTGATGTTGTCACACTTCCAGCAGCTTGGTTGTAATATGAGCATCAAGGTACACTTCCTACACAGCCATTTGGACCGTTTCCCTGAAAATCTTGGTGACCTGAGTGAAGAACAAGGGGAACGGTTCCATCAAGACATTCGAACTATGGAGGAACGTTACCAGGGTCACTGGAATGCTCACATAATCGCGGACTATAGTTGGAGCATTAAAAACAGCCCTCGTGAACCAAGTCAAGCAAGAAAATTTTATATAAGATTGTTTTTTATAAGTAGCGGTTGTTTTTCTAATGGTTTTCTTAATAACAAATCGATTTTTCATAAAAAACGCGTTATAAATATATCTCAAAAACTAAAGCTGATACAAACAATCTGACTTCAGATCTGAAATCAGCACCCTGAGAAAGTAAAGTCATAATATTTCATGCAACAAAAATGCTGTTCCCTTATGTATTCAGTTCATAAAGCAACTTGTACAAGATTTAAAATGTTCATTTTTATGTATGCCAAATCAGCACTATAACTCTCACTGCAGGTACTACCCAAGTTACGAATTCATAGTAGGTAGTTCGCTAGGTGTCGTAGGGTCATTAAGAATTACACACACGTATATATACCTACCGACGTTATACATAAATCAAGACTTTCCTCGCTGCCATCCGTGTCTATTGTCCATTAAAATCCAGGGACATGAAGAGTATCTGTGGGACGCGGGCGGCCGCCTCGGGCAGGCGCGCCGTACGTGGGTAAGTCTTCTGCACCCAGAGCTGACAAGCGGGCGAGCCGACAGGTCATCGACACATAAAGCGTGTGAAAGTGTTATATCTTTCCTTCTGCACCCACACACCAAGAGGTCGGTGTCGCCTCGTTGTGCCGGACTATCACGATCGACTAAAACAATAGGATTTTATGGTTGAATACTGTCGCCTCCTAAAAGTAGGAGCTATGTGTTGTTTTAATGATTGATTCGTTTTATCTATCTGTAGGTTTCTACAGACTGTTTAGTCAAGTGCGACCGAGAACTGTTGCGAGTGTTCCGTACTATGCTTAGGTATCCAGTACACTCACCGTACCTACGGACGTTCGGAGTTTAATACGGAGATCCAGGCGTGAAAAAGTTTGCGTTTGTTTTTTTCTTTGATACAGAATGAGAATATTTTGATCACCTTTTTTCTGAATGATCATGCTAAGAATAATCAATTCATATTTGATTTATGTGATTTGTCAAGATCATGGTCAAGATTGAAGAGTTGTACCTACCTAAGTACCTACTTGACCATTAGGTTCTACTGTCTACATGAGTTTAAAAACAAACCAAGGAGCCATTTTGTTGTAAGGATATTAAACAACCTAAAATCAAATCTCATCAAAAAAACAGACAAGCGTGGCGGGGCGGTTGCGTTGGCGTTAAACCGCCCGTGGCGCCACTCGGTCTGCGTGCGCGCTATTCCCACGCCCCCGCCCCGCCACCCCCCCACACACCCGGCTCCTCTCCGCCTCTCGTGAATCAACGTCGACTTTTATAAATAAATGCTTCAAAAACTTTCACTAACAAATATATACGACTTTTTGGAAGACTATGAATAATGATTTGAGTCTAAAGCTTAAAATATATATATATAGGTATCGCCGTTTGAGAATCTGCGAACGAGAACATATCAAACAATCGGAACGATGCAACTATTATTTCTTTAGAATTTTTGTTGCATGATGTATAACGTAATATTAGGTAACGATAATATAAAACCCGAAGCTATTAAGTCGAATAAGCGTGATTATAACAGTGTGTTTATCACGCGATGAATCCCCATCAAATCGCGCCGCGCCTGCGTTGGCGTCGCGGCCGCCGCGCCGCCGCCGCACCGCCCCATCCGTCGTGCTCGTGCGGCAGTACACTTTACGCTTCTCGACAATACGTCTACTCAGACATTACAAGAAAATTGATTTTACGGATACGCCTGCGTTACGTTTTTTTACGATTTGATTACACGCATAAACGTCGTTTTCGGCTTAATTGGTCGATCCAAACATTTAGTAGCATCTGTTAATATATTTGAAAAATTCTGTAGTTACCTATTTAATACTCGGATAATCTTTCAGTGAGTAAGTACTGAAATCTATTTCAAATGTACATATGTATCAATTACTCCAAAACTAATGTAGCCACAACGATAACATTCTCTTCGTTTCATGCCCCATCTAAAAAAACGAATAACCCACCGTACGTAATATTCAGTCAGAGAAACGTTAAGTACCTAAGTAGGTATGTGCAATATTCCCTAATTAACTAAGTCGTGGAGCCCAATATTAATTTTTAATTGTGGGTCAAATCGATTGACACCTCATTTGTCAAAATCCGTCCACTAGTTTTTAGATTGATTTCGTTTTCGCTTTGCCGTAATCGAATGATTTACATATTTAATTTATGAAAAGTAATTATGAGCCTCGAAAAATGTTAATTTATATTCAGAATGATTTATAAGATCGGCGATAAAAATATGTTAAAATAGAAGATTTTCGCGAAAAAAAATTGAATTAGGTAGGTACTTAGTAGGACCTATACATATACAGGGTGTCCCGAAACTCAACGTCAAGCGGGTACGGGGCAATAAGCTAGGTTGTACCAGTTCTAGCAAAAATAAAAAATAAAATCCATGTTACTTGGTTAAGTGATAATAGGTATTCTTTTGAAAATGTTGAAAATCAACACCCTAGATCAGATATTTAGGTACTGTGATCACAAATTTCTAAATTGTTCAGTGTTTTATTTTTAATGTAATCGTAAATAACTACGCTATTGATTGCAGTCACAAAACCAATAATTAATATTGTGAGTCTAGTACAAAAAAAATACGTTTAATTAAGTCATGGTTAAAAACGTTTTATCATGAAATTTTGACGCCTTGTCTTTAAAAAAAAATGTACTATATGTTTTTATTTTTGCTAGAACTGGTACAACCTAGATTATTGCCCGGTACCCGCTTGACGTTGAATTTCGGGACACCCTGTATATACACATGTGACCTGTGTATTATATATTATGTTGTTAAGTCCCAAACTCCGAATACACACCAGAGTTTGACTTGTTCTAATTTTTTGCCAATCATGGCTCTAGGTATGGTTACTTTCAAGACCAGGTTAATATAATAGTAGGCAGATGTACAAGTAAATAATTCATGCGTTTATATTGGTATCCGCATGCAGCATCGCTGGCACCGAAGCCTAACGGAATCTGTGTCGGAGACAGGTTCGAAGGCAGTTTTATGTCACGTCCATTGTAGAGGTGTACGTAGGTAATTCTTGGTGCCTACATACCTACCTATTAAAATTAAGTGGGTAGCTGTGCTTACTCGTCTCTACATGCAAGAGCTATTATTGGAGCTGTTTCCGCCTTAGTTAGGTATATATTTATAAGACATAAAATGTCATGAAAAGTTTTTTTAGGTTATAATTTTTTTGGTATATGTAAGGATGGATGCAGGTAACTAATCGTACTAAATATGTAAACTAAACACACTATATTATATGGGTAGATGTTCGTCTTTTAGGCAAGCTGATTCAGGTCGGTAACAATTAAAAAGTAATTGTTTTAATTATTTGACAGCTGAGCTCGGTCGTAGATAAAATGTAGTTATTTACATGACTGTACCTAGAAGCTAGAGGGACTCTGATATCTACATACTCTTATAGCGCACGGAGCACCAGCAGCTAGATGGGCGTAAGTAAAAAGTAATGATGTATAATGTCCGCAGATGCATTATGTGTCATAAAACTTGCAAAGTTCATTTACCTGTAAGTAATCTTTATGTTCATGAGTGGCTTCAAAAGTAAAGCCATCACTTTACGACCATCTTGCTTCCTTACTTTACGTTATAGAAGAAAAACAGGCAGGAAAATAATAATTAATAACTAAGTAAGTAGCTGTACCTGTAGTGACAAACTTGAACGACATTTCCAAAGTAGCTAACTTTGGAAATGTCGTTCAAGTTTGTCACTATAATAAAGCATTTGTTATAAAAATACTGAAAGAAACGAGTTAAAGATACCTAACCTAAAGCTGCTAAACTGTATTACGGCCGTGGTATAGATTTAGCTTTTGTTGGGTGTATTTTTCGGAATATCTTATTTGAGAAGGATTAAGGACCGTTTTGCAACGGTTAGTATGCAATTACGCCTCATATACATAGGTATATGAGGCGTAGTTGTAGGAATAGATACGTACCTATTCCTTACAAAGTATACCTACAGATGTCAAGTTCGTTTTCACTGGCAACTTGAGCAAGCCGGTGGTTAGTATATAATTTCATTCAGTTAGTAAAACTAGAGGACTCGGTTAACCACAATGCTTATAAAACTAGAAAAGGAAAGTTGTACCGCGTTTGGAGTCTGAACAAATGTTTACTGAACGTGCCGATTGGATGAGCGCGGGGACCAAATTAACATTGCACTTAGAATAATTACTGTCTTTGATTGTTCTTAATTTAAGAAGTTTATTTGACATGAGACCGATTATGACCACACCACCGTCAACAGTTATTTTTACTAGAATTGAACAAGATTATCTCCTTTATTTTTTAAATACATAACTTATTCGTTCCTACTATTTCAAATAAAGAAGGGGCCACTTACAATTTGGTCTCAACTCGTTTTCCATCCACCATTTACCGAACCTACTAGTACCATGCGCCTATTACAACTAGGTACTATTACAAGAGAGTGAAAGGACACTTTAAATAGGATAAATTAAATGCAAAACACCTTAATATGATTCCCGTCAAGTACTCTGCGTGTTAGTGATTCGGCGCACGCGCCGCTTTCACTGCTGCTGTGTCCATTGTATCCTGGTACCTGAGGTGTTGGAGGCACAGTAGTAGCTATTACATCCCAACGATTTCCCAATAAAGGCCGAATCGATGACGGAAGTCGTGTCCAGGCTTTGGTCCTTGTAAAGCCTGGAATACACATGCGACTAATAAGCATGCTTGTTTGCTACGAGGTAGCATGCCCCATGTGCCTGTAAAATACTCACGCTCTTTTTGTATACACATGCTAGTTGAATGTACTACTAGGTGACATGAGTATGTAACCACGCTTAAATGCATAGATCTACGACTCTCAATACGTTTTTGGTGGTTAGCAGTGATAACCAACGTGGTATGATATAAATACGAAAGGTATATTGTCGTGCGGTAAATGTCTTGTGTATACCTATGCTGTTACTCTAAAACATAATTAAAACCTACTGGTAGGTAGGAACTGTAAATCTTTGCGTCTAATATAACAAAAAAAAACAATTCTTATTTTAGGCGACCTACGTAATTCATAGGATAAGGAGGTAGTATGTCTATGTTCTTCACCTTCACCTAGCTAGGCAGGTACAATACTTTGTTGGGACTTTTTTAAAGTAACAAATCATCTTATGTATAGTAAATCCCAACATGCCTTATCCTGATACTTAACATGGCATTGGGCCACGGACATCTTTCAATTAACATTCAGGTAGGTACCTTCGTACCTTCACATGGCGAAATTTCATATTTAAGCTTAATTTGTGATTTAATTCAGTAAACAAATTTGGAACAACGCATATGAACAAGGAAACGACTTGAACTTGCCCAGTTTTTTCCATAAAAAGCCATTGAGGTCAAGCATTTCGTATATATAAATAAAGAGGATGGTTAAAATATTAAATTAGCTCGTCTTTCTTCCCGCCGAGGCAGTCGGCATTTTAACGAGGTACTGTCGTGTGCAAAACCTCTCAAAAAACCATTCACCTTCACTCTACTAATTGGATGAAAATCATGTTTCCAATAGTTACATAATAAAAACGATGAAAAACTGAAATATGAAACATGTGTCGTACAAAAATATACATTGAGAGTTAATGATAAAGAAAAGTATGATTTTAAAAGGAGAATGGGCAACGAACTATTCCTCTAGCCCAAGGCCTAATAGCCAGATGGATAGAGCTTTTCACCGAGGATCTTTGCTACTAGGTAACACGACTTTTGCCGATTGTTAGACCATTCGGTAGCAAATATTCGAGCACCAAAGTTTAGGAACCTCCTAAACAGTTCCAATAACTGTAAGATCTATCTGATACCTACTGATAGAAGTTTTTCAAGAAGAACATTAAGACATAAACATAAGTATTTAGTTAATTACTATTAAAAGTTTTGTAGTGTCTTTTTGGGCTTAAGAACCCTAAAAGTAACTAATTACAATACTTAGGTAGGTACGTCTTACGTAAGTTAATCAACTTTTACTAAACACTGATTTTTAATTTGTTTATATCATCATCAAACTCCGAAACTGTTAACCGCTACATATAGTACACTGTGAAAATATCAAAATGGTATGTTCTAAATTAAAAAGTGTCTGGCCTGTGTCCCAGCAGTGGGAACATGCTGTTTATGCTTAATATGCTAATTTTAGTACGTAGATACATTATAGCAATTTTTAAACCTATAATATTATTTGGCATGAAATAGAGGATTTTATTATAACAATAACCTAAGTTATTATAAAAAGTTAATCAGTTAAAAAACTTAGTGTACGCTTTCATAATTTCTAACTTGGCGACATCATTATCGTGGACGTCCACGTCCATAAAATGTATGTAAATACGGGCACGTTATCTTGGACGGAAATTTAAATGCAACTTCATATAATATTTCCAAACATTTAACTTCCCTGTGTTATCGCCGTTAATAACGTCACGTTATAAATTATATAAAAGCGAACATTAGGCGATTAGGGCAGGAGGATAATGGATTGATTGAGTGACACGATTTAATTACGAAGGGACCAATAAATTCAAACCAGTCGTAGCAATAAAAAATATATTCTCCTTCAAGTTATATTTTTAAAAATAAACGCTATATTGAGGGGTAGAGCAGATTAGCTCAATCTCCTTTATGGTTTTGTAACGAAGTACAAAATAAGGTGAACTATGGCCGTATTCAGTTTAGGTTTCGAATGTATTAAAACTAATACATGATGATTTTGTTTGCTTCCAGGTAAAACAACATATTTTGTTGTTACTGTTCCTTGTGACAGACACAACTTCTCGCTCGTTTTCTTCGGACTTGGTTGCAATTAATTCGGCACCGATCAATCAAATTGCGAATGTATCTTGTAAGTATAGTCTGTGTATCAACTGGATCTGGGAACGGAATCATGTTATTTTCGTACAATTAAAGTAGGTACTAAAGCTACACATCTTCATTCTAATTTCAGATGGAGCTGAAATAGAAAACCAAGGCAGCTTAACGTCGATATTTTCTCCACGTATGGACTTTGAACAATGGAAACCACTAACTGGTCGCGGGGACCCACTGCGCAACGATCCGACTTATGATTATGAACCACCAGTTCTCGAACGAGTCCACTACTGGGCTGAAGAAACTAGACTGGAACGGGAACATTTTCCAGAGAGAAAATCAGAAGTGCTCATGCTCGGTGTCTCTTCACGAAAACCCAGTGTTACCTCTAGACAGCCTCCCCTGCCACCAAGGCGACATGTGCATCGACCTCAACCAAATAAGTATGAAGACTTTACTTACAAACTGAGCGACCACTATCCAATGACTATTTTAGTACCCCCGCCGCCACCTCCGCCCGGTCACCAACCACCACTCTTTATTCTCTCTGATGATAAAACTCCCATAACTGACAAAGTACAGTCTCCAAAGAAATCGAACAACTCTCCCCAGAATGTAATTCAAGATTCTACATCTGCACCCGAACATCTTACATCTCTGTACGCCTTGCAAGAATCAAACCTAATCTATCAGTCTTCAACAACCACCCAAAATTGGATTAGTGATTCAAATGAAACTAAAATCTTGGAAAATTCTGTTAGTAGTGATTACGCTGGTTGGGGACCAACGACACCGGTTGATGATAACGACGCTGCAAATGACACTCATAACTTAATTTTCAATGATCACATAGAATTTTCAAGACATCCATATTCGTTCTACAAACCAATGTTGTCTGAATCACCACCTCCTCCCAAGTTGATACTAACCCCTTCCGTTGTATCAACGTTTATTCCGACCGTTTTACCACCTACCACCGTGGAACCAGCCACTGTGACTTTTACTCAAATGACATGGCCAACAGAACGCACTACTGAATTGTTTGAAGTTTCGACGGAGACTCCACAAGAGATAACGACCGAAAAAGGAAACAGAATTGTGTTTCAGCCAACACCTGTTCCGACTACAACGACAAAAATAGAAACAAGCTTATTCGATATGCTCGGACCGATGATGTCTATGCCAATGGTCAACGGCCCAGACAGGCCCGAGGACAACCTTTATGCTCACGCGTCTGAGACTGTTAACATATTTAACGAAAATAAACCAGATGATCCACAAATTGAAACAATGCAAACTATGCAGCCGCCACCGCCGGTTAAATCCGCTGAAAGTTCATCAGCTCACAACAAGCAACAATTCCATGTGAATTCACAAGTTTCCAATAAAAAGACGGCTTTGTACACTCATGGTCCCTATTTACATAATCGTTTTACGACACCGATACCAACTACTGTAGAAGAGTACTCTGAAAATTTCAAACAAACAACTGAGTCGCCGACCGTGCCAATGTATCTTATAATACAGGGTCACTCGAAGGTAAAAACTTATGGCTCAAAACCGAAAGTTCCTGACAGCAAGGAAACAGTCAACAATGAGATTTCTAAACCTGTAGAAACAAATGAAGTGAAACACCTTCATCCATTAATGAAAAAATCAACAAAAAAACTGGATTTGACTGATGCAGGTAGAAATAACAAAGCAAAAAATTTAAGGTCATTGGTCGATAGTGGGCTCGGGTCTATAGAAATACAAGAAACAGATCTTGGGATAAAATACGATGTTAGCGATGGCAGTGACGTGCCGATAGAAATATACAGAAAAGGCATCGTAGACAATGACGAAAATAACTATTCAACCCCTAGGAAAACTGTTAAAGAAATAAGGACAAAACGACAAATTGAGCTGGAAGACTTATTACCATTTGATGAGGACGCTATAGAAGAATATGTTTATAACTTTTTAGAGGGTAGAAAAAATGAGACTGGTATCACGGGACTAATCGCACAAGCTGTAACCAGTGATGCAGCTCAAGCCGTAGATGAATTGGAAGATGACGATGACAGTGACCAAGAAGAAGAAAGATGAGTGGGCGTTGAGTGCTTTTCAGAGACCTAATAGGATAAATTACATAGCACAATACCAAAAACGATTTTGGTGCAGAAGTTTGACAATTTAATTAAATGGACACTTAAACTTAAATTTTATTTGTTGATCGACCCCACCGATGGATCAGCTTACTCCACAACAGAAGCCATAACTTGGCACTTTGAAATACCTAAGATAAGAGGTAGGTATACTAGATGTTAATCTTATCGGCCACAACACAACGAACTCTACCCATATTTCTGAACCAGTAAGGAACTGAAAATTCGTGTGACTTTAGACAAAAAGTATTTGATGAGACTGAAAAATTTACAGAAAATTATTGAACTCGGTCCGCGAGTTCCATTACTACCATTGTTCCTTCAAAAGTTTCTCAGATAGAAGAATGTCACGTGGACCTTGCTGAACAAATTTTTTAGTGAAGTATGAGCAAAACTACCGCCCCCGTGCAAGTAAACCAGTAAAAATGTATTTACACACACTAACTCACAGCTTTTATCCCGATCTAGCGTTGGCATGTCGTAGAATTTTGCCGCAGCTGAGTGTTTTGTAAATGCACCTGTTTACTATACCTAGGTACAGACGCAAGCACATCAAACTACCCCAAACTGTTAAATTTTCCCAATTGAACATGAACCCTACGCTTATGTTTTAAGTTGATAATCTATTAAATAAATTTGATAGATTGGGGTAGCTTGATGTGCTGGCGCCTGTACCTAGATATTACACAAACAATCTACGGTAGAAGCAATTATTTATTAATCATTCTCATTAATAATGGATACAAAATTTATATTTTGCCAAAAACAAAGAGCTAGTGAAAATGGTTATTGTTGGATGTCACTGTGGTACAGTGACGGAGTAAATAATTGGACTTTAATAAGACTTTTTTGTGTTAGTACCTACCTAATAAGTGAATGTATTTATTTTAGTAATAAGGGATACCTACATTTAATTAAACAATTATATTACTTTTTATATAACTTCGAGATTTTACTTATTATATTTTTCTTTGAGGTTTGAGCTAAGTCCCTATATTTATACCAATAGGTCGGTATACCCTTATGATTAGGGTAAACCAACCCATTAGGGCCTAATCTTTTGTGGACCCTACTCCTTTTTATTTCAAAACGGGATCTAACTCTGAGCCAGATTTTGCATTTCCAACTTTTATTTCCATTTAAGTAGGTAAAGTTCCGTATTAAGCATTTCTTTAAATTTAGGTTCTTAATAAAAAATCTGGCTTGGTGGTTTACACCTGATCTAAAGATAAACCTTGTTTTGTAATAAAATGGGACTAAGTCCAAATATTAAGTAGGTAAGTACTTACCCAAATGATTTGTATTTCTATTTTGTTCGTATTCTTCCGTAACAGCCCTGGTAAATTGCAGCTTAGATAATTTTCAATTTATCTAATTAATAAGTATGTAGGTTTAGATTGATGCACGTCTACAAAAAAGACACGTGCGAGCAGCGGACGCGGCCCACTAACACACACATTTCTTACCACCCTTTTCGTAGAAATAGACAGAGACACCTTAGATAAAGTGAAAGCTGCTTATAAACCCATAAAGTCACATTTATTGCGATCAAGTGTAACCTATAAGGAGTCATCTATAATGGAGGGTCAACGGCAGATAAGTAAAACAGCGTGAATGATAATTGTCTAGACAAGGAAATATTTAAACATTACATCTGAAAATGATAATGCTCCCAACTATGAACGTGGAAAATTTGAGAAAGTATTGTGCAATAGATGGGACCATGCTGGACGCTGAGTTACACCAGTCTGCTTGACACAGGCACACCTTGTATTCGGCCGCAGGATGTCTGAAATGGGATTGCCAGCGTTATCGTGTAACTACCTAACTAAAGGTAAACCGATTAGGACGACCACATGGTAATAAAACCTACTGGCTGCCATGATGGT
Organism: Antitype chi; assembly: GCA_947359405.1. Lineage (NCBI taxonomy): Eukaryota > Metazoa > Arthropoda > Insecta > Lepidoptera > Noctuidae > Antitype > Antitype chi. The sequence continues at coordinate 13,069,156 of OX375816.1, forward strand.
ACTCGATTGGCGCAGTAGTTTGAGCTATTGGCTAATGTGATTTGGATAACCTGTTCGAAAATTCGTTACCCTGTGTGGAACAATTATGTAGGTATAACCTATGCCCTTCAGCTTACTTTTTCAGATATCTACTGGTTTTTATGAATGTAACATGGGTCTGTAGATAAGTACATAGGTATGAGGTGCACAGTGTACGTGCAGAGCAACGAAATGTACCTACATTTTAAAAAGTTAACAAAAACTACTACTTAGGTATGTATACAATACGTACCTACAATTGGTTTATTCACCATGCTATCAGTAACTAGCCGTAGTTTCCCTAGTAAAAGACAATACCAAGTACCATCCTATTGATTATCCTACTCTGTTAATTGGATTTTTTTCACACAAACTCATTCGGAAATAATGGGTGCGATATAGAGAGATATCACTCACCTTTCATGCTTACAAGTCATAGCTCTTGTAGGTAAACTCATGGATCGAGGGAGGGCATCCTCTGCAGTTGATAGATAGCATCCTCTCTGCACGATCCACGCATGCCGCGCCCGCGCAGTCCACGACCTCACAAAGCACATCGCGTTCTCTGGAATACAAAATGCCATTTAACACTGTGAAGCAATGGACCCATAGTCAATTGTTAATAAATGTAATGAGTAATATAATGACTATAAACACCTCCTGTGCAATTAATAAGAAACATCCGTGTGCTGTTAAATGTAAAAGTTGACGGTACGAAGTCTCCTCCGCAGCGGTTCCAGTCGCTCTGGGTCGACGAACAGTTATAACAGAGCAGTGCCTCATAGGTCTTAAACATAAACAACCAAAGCCACAACTTTATCAACAACATGTGTAGGTATGCATATTCTATTAAATCTGTAGAAACCTTATCGCAGTCACTATAAAGTGAATGTAGGATTTACACGTAGTGGCACTCATGCGAGTGGCTGCGACCGTGTGCTATGCTGTTTAATAAAAAGTACTCTGGGGGTGAATCGAAACTACCCGATTTATTTACTCTCCTTTATGTTTGAAACAAGCTATGACATAATATAATGATAAACAGATGGGATCAAAGACAGAAGAAAAGAGGCCGACTTAAAATTAAAGTAAAAAGGCCAGACGGATTTTGGCAAATTGACAGACTGCAAAGAACCTATTCTTCATTCGCCGCTTCAACGACTTAACAGTTAAAGACACAAGAGTCCACACAGCGCCTGCTGAATGCTGCGCTGCTAGCTCAGCTGATCTTTAATTTCGTCAATCAGTCGTCACCAAATGCTCAGTGACACTTGACGTAATAAGGGATCTTGGTAAACATAAAACATAGGTAACCTGAACGTATATTACACTGCGTCGTCAGCAAACATCGTGTTCTAGCCACTGCTGTCCGGCTGGGACCGAATAATCCTCTATAGGTCAAAGGGTCTTGTCCGTAACGTCTAAATGTAAATGTGCCATTGTAGCATAGTAAAGGACAGGTATTATGGATAATTACAATGAAATTCAATATTACAAATAAAAGCATTTAGTCTACAGCTGTTGTTTGTGACATTAGGCACATAAGTATAATTGATACGGCCGACTAGATTTTCTGTCGGGTGATGGGGCCACATAAAGCAAGCTATAGGAACATTATTTTATCACCGACAGAGTATGATGTAGGTTCCTACGTTATCGAACCCGAACCCTAATTGCGTAACTCACGATTAATCACAGTCTGTTTCGTTTTGAAACAGATAGCTAAACCATTGCTTCATATGTTCGAAAAATGTGTCTGCTCAACAACGTAGTAAATAACGCAATGAATATTGCTGAACTGTCAAAATGAAACCGATTATGATTAATCGCGTGTTACGCAATTAGGGTGCAGCTCTAAGTAATTCGATATAGGCAGATAGGTAGGTACCTACTGTAGGTATAATTTTCTGGTTTGTTTTTACCCGACTGCGCCAGAAGGAGGTTTATGTTTTTCGAGTGTTTACTTGCAATGTTGGATACAATCTACATTACTATTCCGGTTAATTCCTATATCTATGAGAGATGTTCAGAAGACCGCAAGTCCTGACGTTGACCTTGGGAGCTGGTCTGGCATAGTTGGTGTAGCGGCCTAGGGTCCATAAGATTGGGGGGGTGCAGACAACAGGTGAGAGGGAAGAATCAAACTTACGACTTCTCGTTCGCCAGTTTGCGCCTCATCCCCTACGGTATATAAAAATAAAAACGTACAAAAAGCACACTTGAGGAGATATTAAAGTTAACCTTTTAACCGCTTGCGTCGGATTAATCCGACAAATATTTTCGGGTCCATTTCGTCAGGGTCGTATATTTACGACCAAAATACCACAGCTCGTTTAATCTGCTTTTTTATTTAATTAGGTACCCTGTGTTCTATCAAAAAGATGTTTATATCAGGTAAATAGTTAAATAAGTAATCATTTACAATTTCATACACTTTAGTCTCTTAATTACAAGTCTAGTAAGTATTGCACAACCCTCTTTGTTGTAGGTATTTATTTTTCGATTCACTGTGCCGGGCGCTGGGGGCACGACAACTGACATGAAGTCGGGGGGTTAAAGGGTTAAATACTGAAAGATTTTGTAAAAGTTTGTAAAAGTTGATTCCCAGAACCATAAAGGACATGGATAGAGTGTGGCCTAGCACGGACAAAGACTTAAATATATTGAAAAAAAAAAAAGTATAATATTTGAATTTCCATTATGGCCTTAATTTCTCCGCACATCATTGCAGACAAATATCAATTTAAAAGAGTATTTTCTTTGTTTGTATTATTTTGATTTCCGTCCGTGAATTACTAATGCACAGAATGTTGCATGTTGCATGTGTTGTGTGTTGTGTGTGTGTTGTTGAATGTTGTTGTTGTTGTTGTTGTATTTGAAATTAAATGGTAAGTAGTAGGTACATACTCATTGTTCAAAACGACATGTATTTATTTATAATTTCTTTATAGAGTTAGAAAAATAAATAGTTTTTTATGTGTTTAGTGATAACGGAACTGAAAGTCAAAATTCACATTTTATTTATCTCTTTAATAAAATTAAGAGTCAATATAACAATTGGTTCTTCAAAGTAATGGAAACACTGTCTTCTTCAGAACACACGAAGCAACAAATATATGTTATCAAAATAATGTCCATTTTGATATAGCTAGTGATTGGTTCAACATACACATAACATCACGCCTGTAAGCCCTGAAGGGTTAGGCAGAGGTATACCTATATATAGTACATCCACATTTAGCCAGTTATTTTTAAGCCCCGTGTTATAGGGGGCGCGCCTATTGCCATCCACCGGGCACGTATCCAGACTACGGGTTGCTACTTAGAATTTCAATACATATAACATAAATTAATTATTTAGAAAGTCTATTAGTACATAGTAGTATCTTTACAAACAGATATTTCGTGCAGGACACATTTATTGTATTACTAGCTGACCCAACAGACGTTGTCCTGTCTTAACTATTATTACTTAAATTTTATTAGAATATTGAGTTATAAGCATTATAAAAAAAAAATTGGGGTGGACCACCCTTAACATTTAGGGGTATGAAAAATAGATGTTGGCCGATTCTCAGACCTACCCGATAAGCACACGAAATTTTATCAAAATCGGTTCAGCCGTTTCGGAGGAGTACGGGAACGAACATTGTGACACGAGAATTTTATATATAAGAATATAGTAAGGTAATTTAAAATATATGTTGACATATTTTTGTGACATTTACGATATAGTTTTTGTTATAATATACACAAGCACAGTTATACCTAACTATTATATACATATTTGACACCTTATGTTTACAGCACGATATATCTGTTCTCAGTTCAGGATAGCAGTAGTGGCACAGTGGTAAAAGCTCCGACTAACGAGTTTTAGGTCGTGAGTTAGAACCAATGTTTACTTGTGGTTTCTCATGGTGTTTTACGACGACCTTTCGCTTTGTTTCTGGATACCTATCTGTTGTTTCTGGTCTCCTAACCGACCTCGGCTTGCACGGAATTAGCATCTACTCATTCAGATTTACCTTGGCTACGTGCACTTTGCACGTAGACAACTGATTTTGCCCTATTTCTAATGGAGAACCGGCGCTGCACCAACTGTGGTATATATGAATTCAAAAAAAGTCACACTGGTACTTGCCATGAATTGAACCCACAACCTCATGCATGAGAAGGACCATCACGAAAATGTACAAGTTTACAGTATTTAAACCTCAAAATTTCATACCAAAATGTTTACCTAAAATGTCATATGTCTCGTCACCAGCGAATTTTGGGGTAATGATCTACATAAATATAAAGAAAATTCCTGACTGATTGACTGACTCATCAACGCCCAGCCCAAACTCTTGGACCTAGAAAGCTGAAAATTTGGACAAAGGTTCCCTTTATAATGTAGACAAGAAATAAGGAAGAATTTTTCGAAATTCAACCCTTAAGGGAGTTAAATAGGGGATGAAAGACCCGCACGAGCGAAGCCGCTGGCAAAAGCTAGTCAAATATAAACTGGACTAATGAATACAAATATTTTAGTTTTATTTATAACCATGCTGGTCCAAACTTGTATGGGAGCGTTAGTTATGGTTAAAAAGTTATAGGTAAGGGTTTGAACGTGGACGCGCCATTGAAACGCTGAGAACCGCGCGGCCACGGATATCTTTAAAACTAATCGTTGCAGAGACCTGAAATTTAGGTAAATCAGATTGAATTTGTAATTATTTTTTTTTAACAAATCCTAGGTTTATATTAAAACCACGTTATCGCCGATATCTCGCGGAAGAAGTATTGCAAACGTCTGAGGCTTTTTGTAAATCCTAGATTTGAATTTGTCAAAATTAATAAAAATACAACAAAAAATCCTAGGTTTATATTTCAAGAGCTGTAAGACTAAAACCCCTTGGCCGCGCCATTGAAACGGTGAAAAACACGTTATCGCCGATATCTCGCTGAAAAAGCATCACAGACAGAGGTCTGAAGTTTTTTGTAAAACCTAGATTTGAATGTAAATTTTCTTAAAAATAGGTAAATAAGTCGTGATCATCCATCGAAGAAAACAATAAGTATTAGATAGCGAGCTTTTTTTTTTGTACACATCTAGAACTACCGTTAGTAGGCAAAAAAATATTAAAGCCATCATCCTATCGAAACATTCAAAATGTATTGAAGATTTCTTATTATAAAAAATTGCCTGTTATCGGTAGTTCTAGATAATAAAGCGGTTCTTATACCTTCTTACCACTATGCGTAGGGTGAAGTAATTGTGAGCAAGAAACTTTCACTCGAATATGAACATAGAGTATATAAATAACTAGCTTCCGCCCGCGGCTTCCCCCGCGTGGATGTCGGAAATTATCCCGCGGGAACGTAGGTACCTACTACCGGGATAAAAAGTATCTTATGTGTTAATCTAGGTTATAATCTATCTGTGTGCCAATTTCATCCAAATCCATTCAGTAGTTTTTGCCTAAAAGAGTACCTAAAAAACATCCATACTACAAACTGACGTTTATAATATTAGTAAGGATGTTCACATTCGTGTGCGACGCTAACGTTACAAAGTAAATTCATCTCGCACTAAGGTTTTTCTTGTTCATCAATGTGCACTAGAAACGTTTTTCAGACAATAAACAATTTAACTTTTATGGAAGGCAACATTTTAGTATAATTAGGCAGTGAAACCCGCGGCTGTACTGCACTTTGCCAGCTCTGCACCAGCTTTTCGTCCTAGTTCGTGACTTCGTGCCGATACGAGAACTACCAATTCAAACCACTGACTTCAGGGAATAATAAAATTTATCTTCTTAATTTTGATTCATGACAAGCCAGTGGCACAGATTAGGTAGCAGTGGGGCGACTGAGTAGGTATCAAATGTTTGATGTGGTAAGTCCACGTTCAGACGTAAAAATATCGCGACGGGATTTTTTCGCGCAATGGATATTCAACGCAGTGCTTAGCGCCTAGAATTGAAAATCCAGCAATGAGTTTTTCGACAAGTTGGGATAGACTTCCTTGAATTCTCAACGCTCGGTTCAACACCGAGAGTTGGAAATCCAGTGCGCGATAAATCCCGCAGCAATAATTTTACGTCCATACGAATGTAGAAGGTATTATGTTCGTTTATGGTTGCACTCACCATTCACGTGCTGTTTCAAAGACTCATACTAAGCAGACTTAAAAGAGCAGTAGTGCTACTTTGTCAAAAACCCACCGAGAAAACGTAGGTGATGTGAGCTGTCCTTTCACCTGCATGTCGATTCTGTAACCATCTCACCGGGTGAAGTGAGCATGGAGTAAACTGTCAGTGTCATTCTACCTGATGCTAGGGACGACCAAGCATTACAATTTACAATCATAATCGAGATTTAAATAATATTTTTTATCAATCATAAGCGGAAATGGAATTGGGCTGGACACATCTGCCGCATGTCAGACGACCAATGGGCCAAACTTCCGACCGAATGGTTCCTTCCTAATGGCAAGCGACGTCGCGGTAGGCCCAGACGGAGATGGCGGGATGAGCTGGACTCCTTTAACAAGAACTGGTCACTAGTAGGATTAAACAGAGAGAAGTGGAAGGAGGGTATAGAGGCCTTTGCCCTGCAGTGGGACATCACAGGCTTTTAATAATAAATCATAATCGGGATTTAATCTCGATAATGATTGTAAAATGTAATGCTTGGTCACTCCCTAGCATCAGTGGGATGCACAGACAGCTCACTCCACGCTCACTCGGCTCACTTCACCCGGTGAGATGGTTACAGAATAGCACGGCTGTAGTGCTATTCTGTACAAATTTCACCGTAAATACTTAGGTGAAGCGAGTTTTAAGTGAGCTGTCAATCCCTAAATTCCCTAGTGTCAGGTAGGAATGCTCAGTTCACCAAAATTTTCACAGTGCGATTTTTACAGAATATACCAGCTGGTGCTAGGGATTAGCACTATTGACAGCTCACTCCCTAGTGTTCACAGTGAGATTTATATAGAATAAATACACCGGCTGTCTCGCGGTGAGATCACGGTCACGATTTCACAAGCCATACTGTAGTGCTATTCGGTAAAAATCTCACCATGAAAACTGAATGACAGCTCACTTCACCTATACATTCACGGTGACATTTTTTGAGAATCAGGCCAAGCAGGTCCCGCCATAAAAATATTTTATCTACCTAAATAAAACCAAATGTTATTAAGTTTCAATAATGTATTTCGTAGTTTCCATAAATTGATAACTATCCACTATCGGTGAGGTAACAACTCTTGTAGAACTATCTCAGCGAGCTACAAATCTAATTTCACAATCTAACTGGATAATTTGAGGGTGCATCCAAAACATCTTAAACAAGTATTTTCAAAGTCGGTCTACTTTTGATTCAGGCGGTTAAGACCATACTTGACAGTGTTTATAATATATATGGGTAAAATAGACAAAGTATTAGGTAAATAAAGTATCAGTACTAAGAGTTTATAATATATTTCGTCTATGTGGATTTTATTGCTCTGCATGTGTAAGTAAATGTATTGAACGCACCCAGCACGCGTTCACCGCCGCACAAACTCAAGGCGCACTCCCAAAACTACGTAAATAGCCACAATACATAACGACAAATTTTAAAGTGTTGCAGCGCTTCTGACTCGCAATCATTCTTTGGACCCAAAAAAAAAAACTAAATACATACCTACCTTGTTACACAACTCAAGCCAGCATTTAACATTAATTCTTCCTTTTATAAGTAATATTATCGATCAAATTAACAATCTAGGCACCCTGCGTAATACGCGAGCAGAAGTTACAATATGCGCAAAACGTAAGTTCCCACTTCCCAGAAACATATTAATTGAAGTGATACAATATACCAACATTTAAATAATATTCATATTGCAATGTAGGGACTGAGCGATATTTTGTTAATACATGTTTTAAAAATATTTATTATATAAATTTAAAACTCAATATACAATCCAAACAACTAAGTGACTATAAATGCAAATTAAAAAATAAAACAATAATATATCACAATGTAAAGTCGATAAGTTAACAAACTTATTGAAAAATAAAACATGCCCTATGCAAATTCCCGCTCAGCCTCGCCCATTCATTACTCATAGATGTACAACACTAACAATAACAAGGTATTTCAATTACAGGATTTTAATTTTTTTTAATTCAACATTTAACAGTTGTAAGTTACATAACAATTTAGCTACACATAGTATTTTGTTCATATTAAATGCAGAAATGTAAATAAACATCTAAACTAAAGGTTTTTTTGAGAAACAATTAGTTTACCACTTCAATATGAAGCAGGCATACAACCGACATAAATATTTGACATTTGTATCAAATAAGTGATAAGTGCCAATAAATCAATGTACATCTACATTGTTAAGGCTGCTTTTAACAGAATTTCATCAATATTTACAATATTATATTTCTGTGAACTACATGTGTAAGCTATTGAAAATTTTGTGAAACACATCAAGAAAAGTACAGAACAGATATCAATTGGTTAGTGACATCTTATGTTTGTCTAATGAATTGAAGAATCATTTGTGATATAAACTTGTATTTACTTGTTTAAAGTGCATCTAAATAGTTACAATATATTGGGAAATAAATGCTTTATTAAACAAGCAGCTTTCTACAATGGTTTACACTAAAAAGACAAGGCGATGCGAGTCGGCGGCGGTTAGGTACCAGTAGTCCACAACGAGAATACCATCTGGCACAATTTTTGATAATATCTAATAAATTGGTAATTAAAATGATATGACACATTGAAATAATAGTATTCCAACCAGTCTTAAAGCTTCAACAAATAACAAAATTTTCAGGTAATGAACATAGGGGATATATACGGATACATGCAGTGAGAACAATTACGAATAATATACTGAGCTCTCTGGCTAACTTGGACGGCCAGGTTCTATTCTCGTTGAGTATGAGGCAAGTTGTATGGCAAGAGTCTAGCTCACAGTCCAGTCCAGTCCCCAGCGCTCCGACACCTTCAGTTGTGCTGCAGCTGCATCCTTCAGAGAGAACAAGTGTGTCATCTCTAGCTCAGTTTTGGCTAGTGAGATAGCCTTCTCAAATAATTCTAAGGATCGTCTCAGGTTTCCTCTGGAAAAGACATAATTTTATATTAGCAATATGATCATCAAGCTGAAGGGCGTGCAATTGGAGACGCCTATGTCCAGCAGTGGACTGCTGTAGACTGATGAAGATGAATTCAAACATTCTATTATTTTAAAGATCTTAGACATGTTAAAGTGTAGAGCAAACCTTATAATATACTGTATAAAATCTAGTCTTCTGATTTTGTCGGAATATGACCATGATAGTAATCTATTAAATTCAAATTCAAAAACTTTTATTTGTAGAACACAGGTAAAGATACTAGTCTTTGTTTAAATTCCCATACATTGAGAAATTTAGTTTTTTTTTGAGAAAAATACTACATAATTATGTTACACCAAAATGTACAAATACAACTTCAAAATATAAAAGTTGTGTAGTCATATATAAAAAATGTGTGAGGACTTGATAACCTCCTCCTATTTTTCGATTGGTTAAAAATAAAGTGCATGACCTGATTCTAGAGCCAGGATTGGCTCCAGACACAGGATCTATTTAACGGTCAACGGTGCACACTTCAAATATTATATACGCATTCAAATAAGCCTGTGCTAAGGTTCACTATGTTCTGGCTGCTACACCCAGGAATAGCTTCAAACTAAGGAACGCTTAACCGGTCAACTGCACAGACAAAAAATTGTATTTACGTATTCATACAGACTAACTGTCTTGTTTGAGGCTTGCTGGCAATCAATAATATATTGTAACATAGATGTAGGTAATAATTTAAACTACTCATGTCATCTCAACTTGCCGTTAACCTGTGAACCTGCTTATTGTATTAACTAAACAATAAATATTTTCTATGCACCATGGTCTGTCTGCTGACCCAGTTATTGGCTCCATACGAGAGATCTCGGACGATAGCACAAGCACAAAGTTTTGTATAAATACTCAATCAATTATGATAGCCTGCTCTAAGTATGGCTTGAATTGGATAGTGCAACTCGGCTAGCTTCACACCATGACTTGTGAAGATGATAGAACAGGTATTTAAAGAAATTCTTCTGTTAAAAAGTCGTCATTAAAATGTCACTTTAAGATAAGCCTCAAGCTTATAAGCAAATATCAAAGTTCTATTTTAACACAAGTTTTATTTAATAAAGTATTAAATAAAACTTGTGTTAATTGAAAGCTTGTTTTTGAAAAGGTTTTTAATTGAATTTTATTTTTATATGTACACTATTGATGTAATCTTTTATATCTTGGGATCAAATCCCTGATATTAAGTTTCCATTTGCAATATTTAGATGTCCCATATAGGTATTTTTACTTCATTATAAAAGGTGTTTCATTTATTAGGAAATCACAGATCTATTTTATAAAGTTGGTGTTTCTTACATAACAATAAAACAATATTCTTTGTACAAGGTATTGTGAGATAAAGCTTATCATATTATATATTTACTGGTATGGATGATAAAACTGCTCCGTGATAACAGTGGATAATACACTAATAAAGGATGTCAATAGTAAAGAAATACTACTGAGATATTAACTGATTTTCTATTGGGCATGAATAACAAGACACATTTAACTATTAAGTATGACATGTAATGTAACTATGACATAATCATGACCATCCTCATGCTGTTAACTGAAGTCAAATATTATTTAGAATTTGTTTAGCTTACCTCTGTACTTCAATTGTACCCAATGTCTCATATGCAAAATCACATTTGTCATCCATTTCAATGGCTTTGTTGATCAGTTTCACAGCTTTATCAAAGTCTGTGCTCTTCTGCAGCTGCACTAGTCCTTTGTGCACATACAGAGTCGCGTTGTTGGGGTCTACTGAGAGGGCAGCATCAAAAAGTGCTTCAGCACGTCCCCACTCCTGCTGGTCTGATAATACTTGAGCAAACAAGATGTAGGCTTCAGCGCAGCGAGGGAATCTCTCCAAAGCCCGTTCAAAGTCAGTTCGCACTTGTGTCAGAGCTCCAACATTTTTATTGATCTGTGCATGTCTGTAATCAGCATAACACTTCTGTATGTAAGCAATGGAAAAGTCTGGGTTCAACTCAACAGCCTTAGCAAACTCAGCTGTGGCCTCATCCATGCGCTCCAGGAGTAAATACACTTGTCCTCGATGATGATAAATGTCAGAGTTATTAGGATCCAGCTGTGCAGCCTTTGCAAAGTCTTCTAAGCAGCGTTCAGTGTTTTCCAATTGTGTAAATAATGAAGCACGCTTGATCAAGGCATTTACCTTAACTTTAGTAGAAGCCTCACTGTCAATAACCTTTGCAAGATCTGCTTGGGCCTCATCATGTCTTCCTAATAGAAGATAGAAGGTGGAACGCAGCAACAAGGCTTCATTTTTATATTTGCCATCAGCATCTTTCAGTTCCTGAGAGCATGCCTCAACAATGGAATCGTAATCTTGAGCATCAAGAGCTTGCTTGGCTTTAGCAAAGCCACTGGTAGCCTTATCATCAAGTACCAACTTAGTAATGGGATCCTCAGAGAAGGCTGAGAAATATGTCTTGATGAAATGTTTGGATGGCATGACCGGGCGACGCTTGGCTAGGGCTTCGCGAGCATGCTGCCTGCCAAGAGCCTTTAAGATTCTGTCAGCATTAACTAGAGAACTCTGTACCTGGAACCTTTCAAGAATGCAGGCAGAAGTAACATCTTCAAGAGCCAGAACAAGATCACCACTTTTCTCAGCAGCACGAGAGCGTCTCAAGAAAGCTTTGACATACTTCTCATTAAGTTTAAGAGCAAACGTACAATCTTCTTTAACTTGCTCCCACATTTCACGTTTTTCGTAACATGCAGAACGATTCTGGTAGAAAGTGGCAAGGTCGACGTGACGGTCAGGAGGGCAGGCCTCGATCGCTTCGTTGTACAAAGATATAGCTTTATCATATTCTCCAGCATGGAAAGCCCGGTTTCCGGCACCTTTCAGTTTCATAGCGCGGTCGATAGCGCTCTCGGGAACTTTGACGTTATTATCTTCATTATCCAATGAAATGGTAGTCTTTGCTTTTAACTCGGACACTTTTTTCTTTTCTGGGTCTTCTAATCTGTTTCTGAGATAAAGGTAACCTAAACCGATGGCAAGAGGTGCGCCAAGAAGAATTGCCAGTTGCCATTTAGGAAAAGGTGTACTGCCTGTTGACGCCATTTCTTCTGGGAAATTGCTTCAAGAGATACAAAACCATAAACGATTCACCATTAAGTTTATCACTACTAAAATATCGTAAATACAGAACACCTATTATATGATTTTCTTTACCGTTCTTTCCATTTCATTGAAGTCTTCACGCACGAAGGTAAAGCAAAACATAGACAATTTTTGACATTTAATTTTTTTTTAAGTGTGAATCATGTCATGTGGATCTAAACAGCCAGTTACTTTACTTTCATCAGGGGTGAGAGTACATACTAATTCCATGGTGATGAGCTAAATGCTAAAAACTGGTCTGGTCGTGGGTCGAATCAGGTCGAATTGACTGATTTTCAAAAATCGAATAGCCTTCTTACACTTATTGCTAATTTTTCAACAGTTACATAACTTTTGACGGCACGGTTGGCACAATGGTTTAGCGATTTACTGCTGCGCTGCGTGTCGCGGGTTAGATTCCCGCGCGGAACACATATTTGTATGACCTACAAGTAGTTGTTCCGGGTCTGGCTGTTTGTTTATGTGAGTATAAATGGTTGTAAACGCACCCACAATACAGGAGAAATTCTTAGTTTAGGGCAACGTTTCAAAAAATAAGTGGTATAAATATTGCGGTTTGACAGCTTTTGTATAGAAAATATGTTAAATCGACATAATTATTCTCCAGATAAAAGTAATCTGACTGTTGAAAAATCAGCCATTAGCCATAAAAGTAGCTCAAGTAGCTTTGATAATAGGGTATTATTCAATTTAAAAAAAAAAACTATTTTAATGGGAAGATTGGGACGATACATTTCACAGAAAAATGAAAATAAATTTATTTATATCCATTTATTTATATCGATTAAAATCTGTGTTTCGTTGTTTTGAATTTACCGCCAAAACGCTCCTTAAGATGACTTTTATCACGTGACGACACATGACGTCAACTTTGTGTAATAAAAATAAATAATTGGAAAATACCGTATTAGTATGTACTGTGTCTTGATTCGCCCTTGTAATACTGTGGTTCTCATCACTATCTGTGAGTATCACTGTCACTGCCAAATGTCTCGGTGTTATGCATGTGTTAGGTATGTTACGTCACCACAGAACATATATACTCCTATACGTCACTGTCATGACTGATATTATCAGTCACGTCTTCTTTATTTTTCCTTAAATTTGCTTCTTTGCGTTTTCGAAAAGATAAATAATAAGATAAACAATAAATCTGTTTCAGAAAAATCTTCTTTGTATAAATATATATTTAACGAATATTGAATAAAGTTGGTCGTTCCATTTAAGCGAATTAAATAACCTCTTTTCGCTTTCATATTAATTATTGTTTTATTATTTAGTTATTACACTTACGCATGCATTTTCTACTTGATAGATAAATATTAATCCCTAATAAATAGAACACAAAAAAAATGTTTGGTAACAAATTATTACATTTTGTGAGTATTCTCATTTTTTTTTAAACTGTACGTAATTATTTGTAAAAATCAAAGTATTATGGAAATAATTTAATTATTTTTTAGATAAAACTAAGCCAATGTTTGAAGCCTATGAACTTACGCAATCTCAGCATGCCAGCAGTTCACAGTCAACAGAAAAGATTTAAAAGCGATTTATATGAACCTGATTATTTAATTGTAAGTAATTTAAACTAATTCATTCATGTTTAAAAGATTCGTTGTAAGTAATAATATTACTTTCTCGTATTACCTGCAATGCTATAAATAGAAACACATTGTATGGGTATGTTAGTCAGGACCCTCCTGCTCTCATCCCAATTAACCTTATCCTTCTTTCATTATTCTTCCTAACCAAAGTCTTTCATATATATGATTTAGCTTGCCTTTTCATACAGCTTTTGAAATTTAAAGATACAACATTTCTATCATGCTAGCAATAAGTGGGGTAAAAGTAGAAATCTCTTCTATTTCAGAGCATGGAACCTGATGAGCCGGTATATGATTGCTTGAATCTGCAGTTGAAAGGGTATGACTTTGCTCTGTTGGAAGCCTGCCAGAGCCAAATCCATAGATATGCTGAAGTTATGGGGATTCAAGTGGATGAATGGTACTTAAAATATGATATAGTATTTAACAGTTTACTTGACCTGTTTTTACCTATAGTATTTTCAACCACTTACCTACCTACATGTATAGCTTTGACTTAACCCTAACCCGTCTCGCATCTAATTAGCAGACCCAATAAAAATTCTATTGTTATCGGAACACATGGTTGTACACTTGACGTGCAAGAAGTAAATTAAAACTTGACGAAGCTAGTTTGATTAATTTTTCTGTGATGTCCCTATATTTTATGTGGGCTTATAAAATAAAATAAAAAAATCAATAAAGCTGACACTGACGGAAATAAAATTAAGTTAAATGAACTAAATTTTATTTTAATTGCTTTATTAGTTATTATGATCCAATACTGAATCATTACGGTGAAAGATAAATAAAGCGCCAGGGTAGCCCACGAAATTCAAATTTTCTTCAATCAACGAACTTACAGGGTTCGAAACTATTAAAGGAACTTAGAGGGTTGTATTAATGACTTAACCCGTTGCGTGTCTAATTAGCAGACACGTTAGAATTTCTATTGTTATCGGAACACATGGTGTGCACTTGACGTGCGAAAGGTTAAATGATAATAATAATTATGTGAAGTCAAATTTGTTAAGGTTGCAAATCATATTTTAATCAACATACAACCTTGCACTGACCAGCAAAAAACGTTAGGAAATGCTACCCTGGAGCTTCCTCCTTAATATTTTGTTTTTGTTAAGTTGGGCGACACCAGCACAGCAGCTGAAAGTACAACGGTTTAAGCCAGGTAGCACTGCACTTGATGCTGAGTACCATCTTAATGTGTATGAGAGAAATGTGCAGGTAATTTATTTATAAGTATTGTTTTTTTTTCTTCCAATGGCAGTGGCTGCTCTCAAAACGGTGAAGGAAAACTTCATGAGGAATCCAGCATGTTCTAGTGTCAAAAATTCGAAGACATGTAACTACCAACCCGCACTGGGCCCGCGTCGTAGATTACAGCCCACTTCCTCTCAAAAAGAGGAGGCCTGTGTCCCAGCAGTCGGAAAATTCAAGTTGGCAAACCACTAAGTCTGCTCTAATAGCATAAAGCCATGTTGATCATACTAATATTACAGAAAAATATTACCACCCTGTCCCACTGTAGAGCTACCGCGGTCCCACTACACTTCCTGAAGGCAGGTGATGATTTCAGACATAATCTTTCAATAGATTTTCCCCAGCAATGTCTTACACAGCTTAACGATAATACTGATCTCAAAAGCAGATTAGTGTGGTTTTTTTTTAAATGCTTCTAAAAAAAGATCTTGCAATAAAAAAAACAACTCATGTCCAAAGATTTTTATACATTACAGGTAACTGATGTTCCCGCGTGGGCTCTGGGCACGTTGCTGCGCGTGGCTCGTGCTGTGTTGCCCGAAGGTTGCACGTTGCGTGTACATGAGCACGAGATCGCGCACGAAGAGGTCCGCTACGTGCCCGACAACCAACTGCTCGATCTCAAGCAGCAACTTCAAGAAATGGGCGGCAGCCGCGCCGAAAGAAAAAGGAAGAAATAAAATGTTTGTTGTTTTTGTAATAAGTAGTGTGTACCTTAGCAATTTAGCAGTAATAGAATAAATTATGTTATATGTTATGTATACCAGTTTATTTTAAAAAAATACACGTGTCTAACTTTGGTAATTAAGGTATAAGTACTTTAATAAGTACTACCTACTAGTACCTAATATACTAGTAACTAATATAATTATTAGTTGCCCTTAGTTACTAATCGAAAACAGACAGCTGCGCTCAAGATGAAAAGGGGATGAAATGTGTATCTTTATATGTACCTACTCTAGTTTGCGTTTCATCAGTTGTAGTCGTAGAACAAAACTACAGTATTATGTTCAAGTATGCAGACTAGGTTAGTACGTAGGTAAGCCTGTGAAACGGAAATACTGTTTTAAAAAGTTTCGCAGTTGCCTACTATGTAATCTTAGCTTATCTATAGTCCGTTACACAAAGACTACGACTTATGACACAAGCAGTTACATAAATATTATGATGATTACATCCGGATGAGACTCAAGTACACGACTGTGCAAAAACCCCGCAAATGTTTCCACTTTCAGCCTACTTGCGTGATCTCTACTCAGCTTCCTGGCATCCAATTCAGATCATTAATTTTTGTTTTTCCCATAGCAATAACAATAGGGAAATTACAAACAAAATGTTGCGAGTGCCGAACACCTACGTTTTATGAAGCAGTTAGGTAGGTATCTCTCGGCACCTAGTTGTCTACACCTATTACTTTTGAACACTTGTACGGTTTGTACGCACGTATCGCTTGGATATTTTTTTAGACAAATCTCTGTTATTGGTTCTCTACAAGTAAACGCACCTCGTCTCAATCTCAAACCGATTCGGTATTTCTTAGCAAACGGTGGAATGGCCCACGGAATAGCATTTGTGGTCGATGGATAAACGTTACCATACATATACATAAATAAGATTTGACGTCTTCGTAGCATGTCGATCCCAATCTACGTGGAGTCGGCCCGATTCGGCTCCGAGTTTAGCGCCATCAATGTCGTCCATCAGGTCCAGTAGCGTGCAGACGACCAGACACGATAAAGGCTCCTGCAAACAGCCGCGACGCGACTCACGTAGAACAATATCTATAAGAAAAAAAAACGTTAAAAAAACAACCGACTCCCAAAAAAACACTACAAAATGAAAAATAACTTTAATTTCGGAAGGCGGTGACAAAAAAATTAAATTATTATCCAAAGTCACCGACTTCCGAAATTAAAGTAATTTTTCACTTTGTAGTGGTTTTTTTGGAAATCCGTTGTTTTTTTTAATTGTCACTTTTTAGTGGTTCACGTGTGCTTACCCCTTCGTAGCGTACAGCGGCATTTTATGTTATGAACTGGTAAACAATAGACAGACATGAGATTTCAGCAATCCCAGTCCATTTGCTATCATTTATTGAGGAGTTCCGTTGCCTATTTCCGAAGTTCTTCATCAGATCTTCACCAAATTGAAATGGGACCCCTCCGAGAAAGTACTCTTCCAAAAACTACCCAAATCGCTTCAAGTGTGCCTATAAAATTTGAAGAGTTGTCTCTATTTCTCCAGGATCCCATCATCAGATCCTGACTTGATGATCATGGGACCACCTGGGAAGTACTTAAATTTTTCCCGACCCCAGCCTCGAAGACGCGCTAAATTGTCGCGCTTGCGGCGACTAGAACAACGTGCCAGTCAAGCTAATAGTACCTAGAATATGGATTCCTATAAAGTAAGGAGTGGGACCAGCTTGACGGTGCCCGGCGTCGAGCATCCCACGCGCCGCGATAGCCCCTCCGGTTCGGGACGGTTTAGCTCAAGATCGAAAGAAAAATAAACAGTGGCACTCCGGTAGTGCCGACAGAAGTGAAAACTTGAATAATTACGTGTGTATTTTTTTAATCGTCAATACAGGATTTCACATTGGGTCCTTGGGTTATTACGATCGACTTCAGCGATTAAAGGTAAAAATACAAAGGGAAAGAAAGGGATAAAATAATTAGAATTTCCTAATGAAATAAAGGGACTTTTCCAAAAGACATCAACGCGCGACTCATCCGTGTGCTCGTTCACCCAACCACCATTTTAAATAGACCCCTGCGGTGGCTCATAATCTGATATGAAGCGAGTTTCACGTTTTTTGTTCACCCAAAAAGTACACATAGGTATTTACACAGTATACATATAGCTCATGGAAAGCGTTCGGTGACGATGACGCGAGTTCCATGATTATTGTTCACCCATACAGTGCTCAACGCGCCTAAAGAAGATTTCACTTCAAAAAGAAATGCTGTTTAGCTTGTGCTAAGTCCCTGCCCATTACCAGCAACATAAACATAAAATAAGTTATCATAACATAAAATCACGCCTTGTGTCCCCGACGGGTTGGGAAGACGTGTAGGTACCTACCTACACCCACATTTCGCAAGTTATGTTTAAATCCCATGTAATAGGGGCGAGCCTATTGCCAACAACCGGGCACAAATCCAGACTCCGAGCTGCTACTGAGAAATTAAAGATGGAAAAACCACACAAACAAAACACTTTGCCCGACCGGGAAATCGAACCCAGGACTTTACGCTCAGCAGTAGCGCTTGCGACCACTAGACCAACGAGGTAGTCGTTAACTTAAAATAGACGTTCTAGAAATGATATCCAAGCGACTGAATGAAAGTAATGCCAAGTGCCACATTAATGTGCAGCCTTTATCATTTTACCAGAAATCTTCAATGCTACAGATTATAACAATAATAATAACAGTTACGTAAAACTTAATTATCTCCGATCGTTCGTGATTTTGGCTAGTGGATTGCCATCAGCGATATGCATGGTCATTCGTGACTGATTGCGCAGTTTTCGTTGGTACAAAATACATAACATAAAACGGATGGATTAGATTGATGGCATAGGTAGGTATGTACCTATTTGTTTCCGACCTTCATTCACTACGCTCACATTCATATACTTCGATTAGGTACATGCTAATAATAATTAAAATATTTTACTATTCGCTAATTACAGCACCATGGGGTTACCAAAACATTAAACATCCACCGACAAAGTTAACAAACAGTCATTTGCGAAGGTACAGTAGTCCGCACGCCAGTGTAACCATAACCAGCCATAGATTCTATGAAACCAAAATAAGCTGGCGTCTTACGGTCTTATTCATAAAAATTTAGCGAACATCTAAACAGTTGCTAAAGTCTGGCTTTCAAAGAGAAACCAGACTTTAGCAACTGTTTAGATGTTCGATAACTTTTATGAATAAGGCCGTTATTCTTTTGTAATTTCGTAGTACACTAGGCAAACTAAAAGTCAAAGTTTTACCACCGACGTTTTCATCGTCGTTTTTACCTACACCGTGCGGTCTACTGTTCTGTATTTAACAGAGGTTGCATTAGGTTGCGTCACATGTAACAATTACGCTATCTGGTGCACTCTTGACAATCATTGTGAGTACAATGGAATAAAACAGTGAGAAAATACGCAACTCCCTAATCCAAACAGATTTCTATGTATGCGCGAGACAATACTTAGCTGCTAGGTTTTGTAACTAGCAGTAACATCTAGCCTGACCAGAAATAAGATATAAAAAAAACTGCTCTCATGTCGCTTGGGGGTGGTCGGCTGCTTAACTGGACTTGCCTGTGGCTGCCTCAACAAATTAAGGCCCTTAGCTAGGGCTTAAAACTTAGCGACTACACGCTAAGGGCACCCCCTGTGGGGTACGGACCTCGGCTTAGGGCGTCGTTGGAAGAAGGCAGCAAGGTACGTGCTAGTTCGGAATGATAAGATACCTTTAATGCAGATATGATAGTTTTATTTAATAGAAACAGCGAAGAGTGAGTCAGGCTCGTCCACCCAGGGGAATGGTATATTTACATTGAGACAGGCTGTAGCGAGTAGGTACAAATACCCCGTTCCTGGTATGTAGACTACAATTAAAGGTTCATACTTCAATGCTGAAATAATAATGCTGTGCTGCCTGTGTGGTGCTTACCTGATTACCTGCTTACCCAATGTAGCTCTTCGTCATCCGTGAAAATATAACTGTAGTACCGAGCTAGCGTAAATGAGTAAGCAATTCACGTTGTCTTGGTGTCATCAGCTGATCTGACGAAATAATTAATTCTAGTAGGGACGAATCCATTCTGGTGAATGGAAGGACCTTTATTTGCCAACTGGATGTTATTTAAGACGTACATGTTTGACATTTTATTTCAACTCATACGCGTTCCTGAGAAAAAGGGTCTTAACATGCAGGGACAGACGGCCGGAGAACGAAGTGATTCTTTAATTAAAGGTTCCGTTTTAAACTTATATGCCTGAAATACTCCGAATAATTTTTATATATTGTGTCTAAAATTGCTTCATGTCCGTCGCTTTTAAGTGGAGCGTAAATTATATGTGTACTGTACTACACAATTCCTTAAATGGGCTTTACTCAACGTCTCTTATTATGAAAGGAAACCTCTTAAATTTGTTTGTGCAATGTAATACAATATCGCAGTATCTCAGTAATCACTGCGTTAGATCCTTTCCCTGCTCGGTAAGCTGATCGCCTTGTTTGCAACACTGGGCGTGTGACAGATTTCGAAGTCGACAAGATAACTAGGTTTATTCTGAGTTCTTACATATTTTTATGTCCTACATTAACCGATTTAACTACTTTTTTTGGGTCCATTATTTTTTTTTTAACCTTCAACGAAAATGGAGAGGTTAAATACAGCTACGTCTTGTTATGTGCCTGTGGCTTGGCTCCCATACAGATGGTCTGATTTAAAGTTTTATTTTTATTTTGTAGGTAAGTACATTGAATATTTAAAAAAATAGTCATTGCTACGAGGCGTGGGAACGAGTCTACACAAAAGAGTATACCGAAAATATAGTTTTTAGAATTTTTGTCCGTTGTCTGTTTATCTGGATGTATCTGTGTTCCGGATTGGCGCAAAAACGGCTGAACGCGATATCCGATTTTAAGCGAATGCTTGTCTGCATGCTTGTATGCATTGTTGGCTACGAGCTTTTCCCTGCGGTTTCGCCCGCGTGGATGATGGGAAACATCCCAAGGGAACGGGCTACTGGGATTTAAAGATAAACCGTTTAACAGATAGTTTTTGCGTGTTTTAACTGTTACAGTTTTAACCGTTTTTGCGTGATGGAGTAACAAACATCTAAACTTCCAAACATACAAACTTTCACATTTATAATATAAGTAGGATTTTTCGAGGCTGTTTAGTTCACCAATTTCAATATCACCCATAGTAATCATCATGACAATTTTTAACACTAATTTTGCGATTACTTTCGTTCGAGAGGGTGGGCGTTTATGTATGATTCCTTGGTCATAAAGCCCATGTGAGCGCACTCTGCAACGTGTAACAAGTTTGTAGGCCTCATTCATAAAACAGGTAGTTCAATAAACCACATTGCGCACCCACGGTTACAGTGGAACTATTAGAAAAAATACCACCTTGAATTTATGTAAGCCTAGTACTTTTTGAAACATTATTAACATATTTACCTAATTACATTATGTTGTAGTTTTTCTGATGTTGAATTATTTGTTTGCTACTTTTTAGAGATGTTTGCATATTTCGACCATTTTAAGTTGCGTAATAGATTGCAGTCTTAAATTATACCTAATAGTAGATAATAAGTCACTGATGGAATAAATTACCTAACGGTAAGCAAAATGTTTTGATTGGAGTTTTCTATATTTTAAAATTAATATTTTTTATTTTACGGCGTCATCGATTAGTCAAAACGTAAAAACAACAGCCTCATTGTATAGCACAGGTTCAAATGTGCTATGATGCTATGAGTATCTTAGAAGAGCGTACCCATCAAAAACATAAATGTGAAATGAGAGCCGAGTTCAATATTATGATATAATTATGCCTCGGTTGTTGACTTCAACGACAAAAGAAGTGAGATCTAAATGGGTGCCAAGTTCAATAGACAGTCCTGAAATTTATTTAAGTATAACAACATAAAATATTTTATAACAACTAAAAATATAATTTATTCTTTTAACTTAGGATAATTTAATGAAGCCTAAGGTCTGACTTGCTTAGTTGTCATATACATTTGGCATCCAGATAGGTCCTATCTGGATGCCAAATTTTAACTTTCTAGATCATCTGGACCTGGGTTAGAGTTTTGATCTATAGGTCAGTCAGTGATAAAAAAAAAACTATTTTTGGACGTTAATATCTAAATAACCGTTTGATTTGAGGTGTGTGCACCGCACCCGCTGCTCCACGGCCGCTGCCAATATGAGCCGAATTTGACATGTTTATATTAAATAGTTTTTGAGTTATGAGGGGGTCAAAAGTGGCTCCAAATGGTTCGTGTAATATTACACACGGTGCTGCTCGCCAGTTCTTTTGGCTTGAACTTGGCTTGACACGCTGCCGCGTGTCTAGATGTCCTGTATGGGTTTTTATTTCCAAATACTAAAAATCTTGTACAAATATTCGAGTTTTCAACAGATGTTCAGTACTTAATTGAGGTAGGTATAATTTTAGTAGTTTTAGTACTCATGGGTATTTTTTGTTTTTGAGGATGGGAAATCATCAAATAACTTCTCCCGCTTTGGGTGGAGCAGGAGGGCGTGTCAGACTTTTACTGACTAAAACCCACCCGTGTTCCCTCAGTTGCCTGTGTGCCAGGGGCGACGGTATCTCTTTCGAACAACCCGCACCCCTGGCAGGCATCGGCTTTAGCGCACCCCACCAGTTCGGCGAACCAGGACACATGGCACGCCGTGACCACCCCAGGAACCAAATAATATAAGGGCCCCAGATGAACCCGTGTCTGGCACCCTTGGTCCCCCTGCGACGGGTCAGCGCAGTGGCCCCGCCGCCTACCACTTTTCGGCCGCAGGGGATAGGGAGAGCGGCCAACGCTATACCGACACTCCTCTTCCCCTGCGGCCCCACCGCGTCCGCCATCAAACGGTGGCGGCTCCGTCCAGGCCACGGAAGGGAAGAGCGCTACTCAGAAGTACCGTCACTCCTCCTCCGCCGCAACCTGTAACCTTCAGCCGCGATGTCTCCCATTCGACATCGCGGCCCGCCTCAGTTGCGGTGCACCTCACCGCAACCTACTTTTTGGCCGCTACGTCGTCGGCTTGGAGACAAAAGCCCTGACGAGCGGCCCCACCTTGGGGTTCCTCTTTGCTTCACCGTGGGAGCGGACCACGGCTACTGAGCCCCCCCCGCAACGACAATGCGGGAACCCACTGGGGGGGTAGTACTCATGGGTAAAGTTGCTCATAGAAAGTAAAGATGTTATGTAGGTACAGTTGATCGTACCTAAAAGTTGTACTGTATGTTACAAATTACAATGCCTGCTTTACAGGGGTATTAAATATTTTCATGCCAGCATTACCTACATGGCGGAATGCGTCTACAATGATATTTTATGTACTTAACATCTTTTGTACATAACATATTTCAAGCAAATAAACGATTTATTTGATTTGGTAGGCTCTCCATGTCCAACTTGTAGGTAGATACACTCACGGTATTGCAACATTTGCAACAGACGCAACACCTATGTAGGTAGGTACTAGATATACGGTCGTTCATTATAAATTACCTAATTATAATTTGTCATCAAACTTATCCATGACCCGTGCGCATGCGTACGTTTGGTGAGAGAAGTTTACCAGTCAGCTGAACAATCCGCCATTATCCGGACGTAAGTATTCAGGGCGCGTTGCTCCGACTAACCTCCGTAGTTTTATACATAGGCACGCGGGAGACCCTCCTCTTAATTTTACACTATGACCTTCTACAGACTAAGATTTCTTCATTGTGGTTGAAAGGCATGATGTTCATTGAACGGTCTTTTGGACTGTGGTAGGTACCTAATGGCACTTGAAATTGTTTCGTTATGCTAATTATACTTACGCTGTTCAGATAACAAAGAATATCAAATGTTAATCTTTCCGCACTCATTGTCAATGACAGCTTTAATAGTGGGGTGGGGTAACTAATTAGTCTAGACTTGTTGGAGGTACCTAAATATTCAACACTACAAGTGGTAGTAAGTACTTGACTAGTATTGTCATCTATGTATATAATTATGTAATTGGTATACTTAGGTACAGCGTAGGTACCTACTCCATATTCTTGAAACAGAGGGCCCGAGACGGCAACCTATTAATTTTAATCTACAAAAACAAATTCTACCTTGAACGTATCTATTACAGGTTGATCACTCATGATTTGATCATATTTGTGCGTTAAATTGTTTTATGATCGAAAACACTTAGCTAATTAAAATGTAGAATCACGATCTGACGAGTCACGATAACGAAGGTTTTAAACACTAATTAGGTTCGGTAAAACACGATATTAATCTCCTTGAAATGTCTGATTGTCACAAGACTCACAAACGGGGATGCCGAGCGTGGAAGCACTGGAGGTCCCGAGACAGCTTGCTCTGGGTTTATGCAACTGTACTTCAGGAATTTTTCTATGCGGAGTAACCATGTAGGAAATTGTCTAAGAATTTCTTAGAGAACCAAATGGACTGACTGACTGGGTCCATGTGTTATATTATTGGAGTACCTACCTAGGTAAGTCTGGGCAGGTTATTATTAAGGAGGGTTTGTAAAGGTAGTTCGCGAATTTCAGATTTTATTACGTTTTTTAAATCAATAGGTACGACCCTCTAAGTTCAAATAAATAAATTTTGTTTAATGAGCCTATTACATTAAGGAGGGAAAAGTGGTACTTACCACTTTTCTTGAAATGACTGACTGTTTCATGAAAAAGTAATTACAAAAACGTAAGAAATTTGAAAATCGCGGGGTAAATGAAATGAAATGAAATGTTTATTTATGTACAATAAGTAGATCTTTATGACACTTTTACACGTCAATAAGTATTTTGTTGGTCAATATTTTAAAAACTAGATGGCGCTGGCATTTCCTAGCTGACTGTTCCCTGAGAAGAAAAGCCGAAACAAACTCAGGTCATGGTCTCTTTTAAAGTCCAAACATTATATTATTTGAATTTTATGTGAGTCTAACAATGCAGGGCAATGTCTGGAAGGGCCTTTTGACGAAAGAGCCATTGTAGCTTTGAGCTGATCTGTCCCAACAGGCGGCATTTATGTATCAGTCACCGTGTAGCTCAACCCTATTTTAGGTAGCTCAACGACCCGTCACAAAACGTACCCTGGTGTTTCCCGTTTCCTCCCTGTGAAAGGTATTCAACATTCTTCACATTCTTCTAAAGCCTCATATCATCATAGCCTCATAAATCATATTTGAAAATAAATTAATTTATAACTATCCACGTACGTTCAGCTTTTTATGTCATGGCCGTAAGGATGATATTCGTACCTCTATGCAAATTACAAGACAGTGTTACCACTGATGTTCGGTTGGCTGTACATTAAGAATGGTCTTATTCGTCTTGAACGATCACCGAAATCACGACCGTCCTGCATTTAGTTGCGTAAGCTTTGCCTTTTACTCGGATATCATCCGAGACATATGGATTGTGAGGTGTTACGGATTCACTCTAATACTTATACCTACCTACGTAATGATGACTTATGGCTCTGACCTTCTTACTATAAATTCAATGATTAAATAACATAATAGGAAATAGTAGGTGTGTCTGGTCTGTAGTTTTGGAATCCCGTACCTCAGAAAGAATAACCGGAACCCTTAAATGATCACTTTGGTGTCCGTATGTCCGTCTGTTAAGATCAAGCAAGAATCTTTTGATGAACTTATTGCTCAAGTCAATCGCAAAGTGCACTACACGTTCCGTTCGTTGATACGCCTCCAGACCTTCTTGCCCTTGTACACCGAAATCTCCCTTGCTCAAACTCTCATACATCCCAACATCTAGATATAGATAGTCATCAACTTGAGCGTTTGCAAAATACAGGTTTAAATTAAATTAGCTGGTAATACTTTAACCACGTGTTGAGTATCGATATCGAAAACTAACGGAACAAGAAAAAAATCATCGTTTGATGGCCGAAGGTCAATGCCCGGCACTGCAGCGCGTCGTTTCGCATCGTCGCCGTCGCGTCGCGACGGCGACGATGCGAAAGCGGTGTGCATCTCTGGGGCGCAGGCTCCCGACCACCTCCAACACGATCCTGAGTGTATTTGCGAACAGGTTTGATTGTCAGTACAGTACCTACATGACTCAGAGGCAGGCGTACAATTTAATTTTATGAGTTTAGTTTAATTTTATGAATGTTAATTTTGATTTTATTTAAATTATTGAATTAATAATTAAGATCATAATTTTAATTTTATTGCTAATGTTATTCAATTATGGTCTAAAATGGATTGAAATAAATAATTTGGAATTTGAAATTTTTTAATAATCGATCAGCTGGTTTTGTAAATTTTTCGTGGAACATAGATATTTTTTACTGATTTCCAAAAACCGTACCATTACAGTCGTTTGGTTGCCTTAATGCCTTATTGACATGTCAGTGCAATTTAAAGTTTTGAACAGAGTTGGAATTATGAAAAAAAAAAATATATTTTATATCATTACTTTTCGATAAGTAAAGAGTGTCCATGGAGTTTCTTGCCCGTTTTTCTCCATAGGTACCTACGCTTTGCAATGGGCAACTAGCTTCATCTTTCTACCTCACCGACCTTGACAATTCAAAAGTGCCTGTAATTGGTTTATTTGAAATAAATGCTTTGAGTTTGAGTTTATCGTGGGTAAAGTATTGCCAGCTAATTAAATTTGACTAATTGGCTAATTTTTTGTCTGATTTGATTTGTGATTTGATTTGATCTTTTTGTTTTTAACATTAAAAAGTATGATTACGTTTCTAACTTTTGCAAGATACTGATGAAGTGAGGCTATGAAGCTCCCCATTCGACTACGCAGGAATTGTCGGATATTGTATCTGCTATTTAACATACTTCACGACCCTAAAACGCCATCCTATCTGCGGAAACACTTCTCCTACGCCCGTCCTTTTGATATGCCTTACAGGTCGTATCTTAGAAATCTCCTCAAATCCCCTCCCCACTCAACCGACTTCGACTCCTCTCCTACTCCTTCACTGTGCACGTTGCGATTCGCTTGTGGAATTCACTTCCGCCTGACATAACGAACTGCCAAACTGTTGCAGTATTCAAAAGAAGAGTGAAAGAACACTATCTATCTTTCCACTTTGACATAATTGCATAATGTTAAAGGTACCTATTATTTACATTAAATTATGAGTATTTTAGAAGTAGGTATGCATGTACCTAAGTATAATCTCGTAGGAGTATATATGTTTATATCAGAGACTATATAGTGGCTTAATACTATATGGTTTATATTAATTAGAGAATTGATTTCACTTTATGTATTTTGTTTTACCTTCTAGTCTTGCACATGTTACCTATTATATCTCTTTTTATCTACGCTCCCATCGCAGGTATGCTGGGCTGGAAGAGATTTCTTTAGAAATAAGCATCACCTTTTTACGTATTTTTATGTTCCATTATTCTTGTATGTGATGCTACAGCATCACCTGGTATTTGCTAGTTCAAGGTTACTTTGAAGAATACCAAATTTCGACTCAATCAAACCTGTGGATGCTCAGATCCCTTTATCAACCAGAAACGAGCTGATAATCTTCACACGGCTGAACGGATTTTCTTGAATCATAGCTAAGAACACTTTCGATTAAGCCATCTTTTGGACGAAAAAAAAATACAACATCGGTCCAGCCGTTTGGGAGCAACGGAGCTGCAGACAGACACACAGATACACACGTTAAACTTTTATCACCACTCTTTTTACGTCGAGGGTTAAAAAAGGGTCGAGATAAGTCCGTCTCTGTCGCACTTTACCTAATCTGCAGACGGATTCAGCAACAGATTTAAGTAACTAATTCAGTGTAAGGTAGGTACAAATAGGTTAAAAAAACCCTACCTTCCTAAAAGATGACTAATTTCACACCACAGAATTCAGCCATATGAAACAAGGCCTTACATAAATGGTGAAAATATTTTCATTTTTACATTATAAAGTAAATAATTAATAGGTATTATCGATGACCTCACATTATGAATATGTATTTAATTTATAAAATATTTATCTCAAATAATTCCTTCTGGTAAGAAAATGCAAACATGAAAATTAATTACAAAATTTGCATACCGACTTAATTCAATTTAACCGGGATAATAGTTTGAGATTCAAAAAATGTTACATCATAACGATAATAATTCATTTATGTCTAGTTGAAAAATACATTTGTGGTTAGCATCAATAGGTATGTAGAAAGGTATACCATATAACAAGTTCGAAATTAAAAATTAAAACGCCTTTATGCAATATTATGACGTTACATAGTGATAGTCAACACACAATCTACAATCTATCTACCAATCTGTCTAGCTTGTTCCCAACTATTTAGGAGACCTGCCTATCTAACCTTCACAACCCAGCAGGCTTAGCATGACGTTTTCTATTTCTACGAAGAGTAGACAATGCTTTTTCAATACAAAGTGACATTTCGTTTCTCCATTTTTGACATAGCACCATAAATGGTTAATCTACAAAAATGACAAAATGACAGATTGTAGAAGGATTTCTACAATCTGTCATTTTGTCTTTCGTTTATAACGATCTTTGTCTAGGTCCATAAAAATGTAGACTATTTCAGAAGAATATTTCTTCTCAAACTGTCAAAATCAAACTTTCTACTCGACTGCGACAAAGTATATAAACGATTATCTACAGAATCATGATTCGTTTAGAACGCATAACTGTGATAATTAATAGAAAAACATAGCTATCTTCTCCTACTGTACATCATTTAGCTAATAGACAATAGTCATGTTTATTCTTTCGTCGACAAATCGGTACTTGTGCTAAGCCTGCTGACCTACACGATACGCCTTGGTAAGACTGCTTGTCAGACTTTTGGGCTTCTGAGTACCCTTAACAACAGTCAAATATTTACGAATCACTTACGTTTAAAGTACCTACTGGTATTCAGGTGCATCCGGTTAGACTGGAAGCCGACGCCAGCATAGTTGGGAAAAGGTGAGGCTGATGATGATGGGTCCAAGGATTATCCAATGTAAGTACCAGTACAAAACAGTAAATCTGTTTGGTTAATTTTAATAGTCTAAAAAAGAAAGGTTGAAGGGAGTTTGTGATCCAAGTCACGTCGCGAGCAACAGCTAGTATCCATCTAATTTCACGAATCGCGAATCATTCACGAATTTATAATTTACAATGAAGGTTTATTTATTTTGTAAAATTATTTATTCACATTAAAATCCACCCATATTCGTGCTAACTAATTATTAAGTATCGAGTTATACAAAACGAAGCTAATTCAATAGTGAGGCGGCTGCGAAATCAACCTACAAGACATTTAGATTGCCACACATTGTTGAGAACCTTATGTACATAATAAAATTAATGTTTATTCGGTTCTGCGGCCTTCTCACCGTAATAATCTCATCAGACGCATCGCGATCTCGATGGATGGTAAAGTTTACACGCATTATGTACAATTACGAACCATTTCCGAATCTGTCCTTCCTCAACGTATATTTATGAGTACCTACCTAGTTATTTGAGTGAGGGTAATGAGTTGGTTTTTAATTGGTGTAGTGTAATTTGACTTATGGTCACGTTCTATCAGCGAAAAATTGTTTGCCGCAAACCTTCGATGTCCTTGCATAGATCAATTGACTTTAAACCTCATAGTAGGCGGTAAATCGATCATCATCCGTCGGTTTCCAGTCAAACCGGATGCAGTTGAATCGATCTGACCTCCACAACCCAGTTGCTGGGTAATACGATTCCCCTTGGTAAGACTGGTTCTTTCAGGCTTCTGACGACCTGTAACGACTGACAAAGATCCACGCATGACAGCCGGGACCAATGTGCTTTCCGAGGCACAAAGGGGATGTCAGTGTATAAAGTTTGTCAGCCATCTACGCACCAACCGCGGCAAGCGTCGATCATCCCGACCCGTGCAGCCGTTAGGAGGTACATTCTTACTTGTCCACAAGCCCCTCATAGGCGGTAATTGGTGGTCTAAAATGAGATCTTGACGTACCTATCTCAAATCAGTGGCTGTAGTCCACGAGACGTCTTTAAAAAAGTTAATGGCCTAATTATGTGATTGGGCTGGCATATTAAAAACAACAGTGAACCCACTGTAAGTATATAAGATCGATATTAATTTAAAAATTACAGGTTTAGAAGCTTCTGCGGTCTGCTTTCCGCACTCATTCATATAGTCCGCTGGAGTTTATGGCAGCATTTTGGTAAATACCTATCTGGATAATTTTATTACCGAGGTTCAGCCAGTTCAGAGATTTCATGAGTTAGTCACCAACTCGACACGAGAGACTGGACATGCGTGTGTCCAGTTGGTAAAACTCAAAATTAGTATCACTTATTATTTCGTCATCTGGACAGGCTAAGATTTATACACGTGTCCACACAGTTTTCTTTTTTTTTTTGGGTGGGAAAGCATCAAATAACTTCTCCCGCTCTGGGTGGGGCAGGAGGGCGTGTCAGACTTTTACTGACTAAAACCCACCCGTGTTCCCTCAGTTGCCTGTGTGCCAGGGGCCGCTGTATCTCTTTCGAACAACCCGCACCCCTCAGTGAAACTTAAATTAAATCACTTTTATGTTGTCGTCAACTGGACATACCCAGTTTTTTTTGGCAAAAAAGGGTACAGTCAGGTTAATAATCGCCTCGTTCATTGAATTAATGGGCGAGGCACTTTTATAAGGCAAAATACTGCACTATTAAGCACACACGTGCGTGCGTGCTGCATTAGCACACACGAAATGAAGTAGACTGACAACGAATTATGACCAAAGGGTTACCGGATTGGGATTATTAACTGCTCCAAGCAATCAGAGCCGAATACGTCATTGTAAGTCGCCGGCCGCCGGGAATACAAAAAAAATAATAATAGAACAGGGCCTCAAGTCTGCTATTACAATAGTGTCAGAATGGTCTATCATTGATTTCATAATTGCTGATTTTGACAAGTTTGGTAATCTACTAATTTAATAGCGTCATTATGACTTTCCAATGGTCAGCCACTGACACTCCATTGAAAGAAATGGCATTTATTGGTAATCTCGTACATAATGACAAATGAATGACTAGGCGGTGATCTGTTAAAATTTTGACAGTTTCTTTGATCAGTGACCTACCATTAGAACGTTATTGTGCAGACATTGCTTTTAATTCGTTACGATTATACGATACTCAAACGATAATGCCATTATAACACAATTCTATTACGACACCATTGACCGACCAATGATCGACCATTATGAATTTAGCAGATTACGAAGTTTTAGCAAAATGACAAAGGAATGACAATGGGATCGTGTTGGAATGACGAATTTATAAAAATAGCAGACTTAGGCCCCTGGCTACATGTTGAAGATTATAGACAAGCATAGAGATAGTGACTTTCGAATACTATCAGTGTCAAAATTATATCTAATTAAATAAAACAAAGTCTGGTTGGTAACACCACTTATAACACAAGAACGGTTGAACCGATTTTTATGATCTTCGATTTGTTGGATTCGTTTCCGCCGCGAATAGCAGAATAAATATTAAAACATGGGAAAAATAAACGAAAAAAAAAATGAGGACAATTCATTTTCTCATCATCCTACATTTTACGTGTCAACTAGAAAACGCTTTATGTATTCGAAGTACCATCAGGTTGTCATAAATGCCAGGTTGTTTATTTTATTTTATTTTGATTTGTAATATGGGTTTAGCCTGAAATAAATGAATTTAATTTTATTTTATTTATTTATTTTATAACTCGGTAAGAGCACACCTAATATAGGTATGCCAGTTACAAAACGCTTTATGCCTTCGAAGTACTAGGTTGTCATAACTTGGTAGGAGATCATGCGCAATGACTCAAGATGTTTTGCAGAATATTTATTGATTCTGAGGCGGCACGAAGTTCGCCGGGTCAGCTAGTTTTATATAAATTCACAAATGGTGAATAATTTTACAGTGACATAAAAAATTACCTGTTCCCAGCAGTGGGACGTATAGTGGCCGATGATGATTGTGACACAAAACATTAATCTGCGTGATTGTACTTTGTTATGAATTCTGGTAAAATGCGAACGTGTGTCCATTTGGCGAAAATTAAAAATGATTTACTTACTTAATTTAAATTTCACTATGTGGACACGCTTAAAAATCTTGGCGTGTCCAGATGACGACATAATAAGTGATACTAATTATGAGTTTCACCAAATGGACACACGCGTGTTTAATTCATATACTTAGTACTTATTTTCAATAAATACGACTGCCTGGTTGGTTGAGCTTGTCTGGGCTGTTTGGTTGTGGATAATGGGGTCCCGGGTTCACATCCCAGGTAGGGACAAAAACAAGTTAAGTATTTTTTCTTTTTTCTGGTTACTAGTTTTTTAGCACCCCCAGCCCGGTGCTAGGAAGTCGGCAGTGAGAGAGACTGTGAGAAATTCAAGGTTGAGTGGAGAGAGTACATCTGATGGATAGTTCATCACACAAAAGAAATAGTACAACACACAAAAGCACAATTAGAAAAAGAAAAACATTTTTTTTTGTTATATTTGCTAAACAAAATATATAGGTATCTAGAATGTTTGTTCACATGACACGTGTAAAGGTAGGTCACACTGACGCGTGGTGCAGTCGACTATACCTCCTGCCTAGTTCATTGGATATCCTCGTTGAGATTAATGAGATAGTTTGCCGTGGTGACCGAAAGTCGGCCAGAAGGATATTTTTAACCGACTTCAAAAAGGAGGAGGTTATCAATTCGTCGGTACCTTTTTTTTTTTTGTATTTTTTTTTATGTATGTTCCCCGATTACTCGAAGATGGCTGGACCGATTTGGATTTTGTTTTTTTTGTTTGAAAGGGTATACTTCCCAGGTGGTCCCATGATCATCAAGTCAGGATCTGATGATGGGAACCTGGAGAAATAGAGAGAACTCTTCAAATTTTATAGGCACACGAAGCGATTTAGCTATTTTTTGGAAGAGTACTTTCTCGGAGTGGTCTCATTTCAATTTGGTGAAGATCTGATGAAGAACTTTGGAGATAGGCAACGGAACTCCTCAATAAATGATAGCAAATGGACTGGGATTGCTGAAATCTCATGTCTGTCTATTGCTTACACCAGTTCATAACATAACATCACGCCGGTATGCTGTGAAGGGGTAAGCACATGTGAACCACTAAAAAGTGAAAAATAAAAACTTTTTCCAAAAAAAAAACAACCGACTTCCAAAAAAACACTACAAAGTGAAAAATAACTTCAATTTCGGAAGGCGGTGACAAAAAATTCAAATACAGCTCCAAAGACACCGACTTCCGAAATTGAAGTTATTTTTCACTTTGTAGGGGTTTTTTTGGAAGTCGGTTGGTTTTTTTTTTGGAAAAAGTTTTTTGTCTAAAGTTTTTCTACTGGGCATAAACTTTCCTCAAGTCCCACTCTTTTTTGTGCCACCTCTTCGTGGGCCGGCTTCGGCAACGCCATCCATCTACAGTCTTCAGACACTCAAGCCGGTTGCAGACCACGAGCTAAGCTGAGTTAGTTTAGGTTAGCTTGCATACCTGATGAAATTCTTCATACTTGTGTTCATAGTTTTCGGTCTGCACATAAGTACGAAACGTTACCGCAGCTATGTAAGCTAAGCTAAACTAACATAGCTTTTAATCTGCAACTGGCATCAAGCCCAGCGATCATTTTGCATGTGACTGACGTGACGCGCCCAAACCCATTTGACCTGGGGCCTTAGTCTGCTATTTTTATAAATTCGTCATTCCAACACGATCCCATTGTCATTCATTTGTCATTTTGCTAAAAGTTCGTAATCTGCTAAATTCATAATGGTCGATCATTGGTCAGTCAATGGTCTCGTAATAGAATTGTGTCATAATGGCATTTTCGTATTGCCATTATTATAAAACTCGTTAGTAGAAATGTTTTTCGAAAAAATACTACTAAATTTGAACATTTATTTATGCCAGATTTCATTTATATATATTTTTACATATTATTTATTAGTGTTTTATGCAATCTAAAGTAGTAGGAAGTTCGTAAATTAAGTCAGTCATTCATTGGTCATGATGTACGAGATTACCAATAAATGCCATTTCTTTCAATGGAGTGTCAGTGGCTGACCATTGGAAAGTCATAATGACGCCATTTTGTTAGTAGATTACCAAACTTGTCAAAATCAACAATTATGAAATCAATGATAGACCATTCTGACACTATTGTAATAGCAGACTTGAGGCCCTGGATCAAATGATGTTTTTTTTTATTCCATTCGTTTTCGATATCGATACACGACACGTGGGTAAAGTATTGCCAGCTAATTTAATTTGGCCCTGTATATACCTTATATCTTCAAAAAATGTTCATCTTTTGCTGCGTTTGTTTATCATTAAATCTCCGTACTTGTGGCGGCATAATTACTAATGTTATTGTCTGCAATACTACATCACAGGCAGTTGAGTGCAAATTGCAATGTTTCGCGACTGAGCGCAATATTCATTTATAATGTTTATCATTGTGTGTAGGTTGCGCGGTATGCCATCTGCGCATACAATTAGTTACGCGATGATAAATCGCAGCATCACGCGTGTGATCTATTTATTGACCCACTAATAGAGCTAGCAGGTCCAAAGAAATATACCTCACTTGTATATTAATAATATTATGTAATAACTAATGACTTAATGACGCATCGGTTTTGCAATTTTCAGGTTCATTAGAGTAACTAAATAGTTAGGTAGGTACAAAACTGGCGAAATGTGGGTGTACCCTAAAGGCACCTCTGCCTAATCCTTGGGGATTACAGGCGTAATGTTATAGTGGTGGTGGTACCTACTACAAGTTAGTAAGGTAGGTACGTGACCGATAATTTGTATTTGAGGGTCTTTTCTACTTCGCTGTGTCGTGTCGACAGTCGTTTCCATAGACCTGTGTACATTATATACATACTTATCTATACACCTACATCTGTACTTACTATATACGGTGGCGGAACAATCAACGCACAACGCGCAATATGAATGCAGTACATGATTCTGAACCTTGCGTAGAAATTTTTCGTCGATAATAAGAAAAAAATTGTGGTTCCATACATTTTGACCGCGTAGGTTAAATGTATCGCCACTTTTCTATGAAACAGACGATTTTTTAAAATAACCGACGTAAGTTTTCTATGCTACAGTTTCAATGATTCTACAAAAACTTTTCCACCTACATTACGTGTAGGTAGAAAATATATATCTGAATTTAATAAAGCAAGTAGGTAGGTTTTTATGTTTCTCATAGTGAAAATGGCAGCTTTGCCCTGCAATGGGAAAATACAGGCTTTTAATAATAATTTATACCCAATTAACGGGTGATTATTGGTTGATTGTATTGTGTAGGCACCTATAAAGTCGCGTGTTTGCAAATGCTTCCTTCTTGCCAACACTGCAATGTGTTGTGCTAAAGAAGGTTTTGGACAAACAAATAATTGTATGCGCACGAGGTAGGTACAAATGCAAAAGCACTGCATACAATCTTTTTTATTAAAAAATCTTATCACGAAGGTTCTTTGCAGGCAGAAATTGGTCGTCCGTCTACATAAAGTAAAACACCTCAAATAATTTTGGCAAATCAAATAAGAAAGAATAAGGGCCGATTTTCCAATAGTCAGATAACTTTTATCGAAAGAATAAATCTGACAGTTTGTCATAATATATTTTCTGTACAAAAGCTGTCAAAGCGCAATATTTATTCGTCAGATACCTGACTATTGAAAAGTCAGCCCTAGCTTCAACTTTTTTACTAAACACTTCCTGGGAAACGTTATGTAATTTTTATAGGAGTTTTATACCTTCTGTGACGTGACTCTAATAAAAATTACAACTCTATAGCTTAGCTTAGCACTAAAAGTAGTTGAATCGAAAAGTTTGTTACATACCCCCAATTTTTTTTAAATACCTGTCCAACAACACCCCACCCCACACAATGCAATAGATGAGTCTAAAAAATATCCTCTTGACCTTTTGTTGTGTAACTCTACCTGGAGGTATTTATTTCAAAAGCATTAATTTAGTGTTAACTATGCCAAGCCGAAGGGTCCTTAACTAAAACTGAGGACAGACCGACTTGGCGAAACCAGAAAGGTTCCGTCTTACCACGGAACTCTAAAAAGTTCAAATATCATCAATTTATCAAAAAACGAGGTCAGGAACCTACCTGCAAATACAGTTTCAAGAACTTTCGGTTTTAAATATCAAGTTCGAAATTTTTCAAATGCATCACATCACCAAACTATTGGTTGTTTTAGTAGGTATTATTATTTGAGACTTCCAACCTTGCGTTCAACGCTTAGAAAACGTAGATTACCTTCTAAATGAATTCACTCATCAAGTCATCATAGTGTAGCATTCAATTTATAAATGTTATTATTGATTTGACAATAATATATTCCAATAAGTCATCGCTGCTAATAAATAATAATACAAATAGGTAAGTATGTGTAGTAGTTGTTCGAAAGAGATACCGCGGCCCCTGGCACATTAGGCATATGAGGGAACACGGGTGGGTTTATTATTGATATTGTTTAATCTAGGTCGTTGGTACCTATACATATAAATAAGGTTAAATGAGCGAAGAAGAATGCCCTCGTGCCCTCGTTGGTGTAGTGGTCGTCGCAAGTGTAACTGCTGAAATATCATGGGTTCAATTCCCAAGTCGGGTATAGTGGGAATAGGTTTTTCCATCAGGAATTTCTCAGTATCAGCCCCGATACTGGATATGTGCCCAATTGATGGCAATAGGATCGCCCCCTATTGGGATGGGAAGGGACTGGCGAAATGAGGGTGTAATATAGGTACCTGCACCTCCGCCTAACCCTTCGGAGATTACAGGCGTGATGTTATGTTATGTAGTACTGATGCCTGTTTTTATGTTTAATCAAAATTGGTCTAAAACATGTTATTAGAATAAAAATAAAAATACGACATTACGCCTCTGGAATACAGGCGGAGGTATAAGCAGGGGTGATGTTCTACACTCGCATGTTCCAAGGTACGGTCAGCAACGAAAATTCATTAATCATCAAAATTGACACAAAATGATTCAATGAACTGTTCTTTAGCATTAGGTACAATAATAGCTAAGAGATTGCTTACTTTAAAAATAATAATTATATATTCTGTTTCGATGTTTTTAAAAACTGAGGTGTAAATCAACTTCTGTTGCTGACCGTAGGTACCATAGCAATTACAAGCTGTAAATCCAGACACCCGCACAACCCCAAGAAATTACTAGTGGAAAACCTAATTGCAATGCCCAAACCTGGGCACCCAGTAAAATTGAGATATCTGTGTAGGTGTTCGAATCCAGCAAGTAAAATTCTAATTATCTATTACGGCAACAGTTCATTTGGTTTACTTTCAAATGAGTGTTTTTCGACGTAGGTATTTTTTATATCTTAGAAATTGGAACACGAAGCTTTTTAGCATGGCCGTAGTAACCATCAGGTAACTACCTACTTACTAAAAGTTGGCAAGCCTTTGGTCTCAACAGAATCGCTTAGAACTTTCAATAACAGAATATCCAAGGGTATCTAATACCTATCAGCTTTAGAAAATGTGAAAATATTGACTTAATTGCTTGTTTTTTTAGGAAACTCAGCGTTTTAAAATTTTAATAACTGAGCAAACCTACCAACTGAGTGGTAGGTTTGCTCACAGTTGTCAAAAGTTGTAAAAAGCAAAGATAACGTAAACGTAGCTATAAGTTAGTACTACTTATAGTATAGGTACGTTTACGTTAGCGCTGCGTCGCTTCCCTACCTACTACCTACAAAATTTTCAGTAAAAATGTTGGACGTGGGAGTGGCTTAGTTATAGGATCTATACTTATTCCTGATAGTTTAATGTCTAAGTACTTAAGGTGGAAGCGCCAAGGTAGCCCGCGAAATTCAAATTTTGTTACGTTTTTTGCAATTTGCAGGTCAGTATCAGGTTGTATGATGATCTAAATATGATTCGCGACCGTATCAAATAAGGTTTTTCAGAATCATAATCATTAGAACCAGCAATACAACTCCATAAGTTAGAATTACCCTCAAATGTCATAATTTCATGAAATAGTCATTCTTTAGAGTAATATGAACTTATAGAGATGTATTGCTGATTTTAATGATTATAATTCTGTAAAGCTATATTTGATACGGTCGCGAATCATATTTAGATCACCATACAAACTGACAGTGACCTGGAAATTGCAAAAAACGTAACAAAATTTGAATTTCGCGGGCTACCTTGGCGCTTCCACCTTAATCCAATAGTGGAGGCAAGCAAGACAAACCCAATGTTCCCGATTTCCAATTCCAACCTACAGCTGTAGATACGGAACAGCATCGTTCGATACGCTTCCATACCAATAAACGCTGTTCACAAATCCAAAACCCTGTTTGCTGTCAGGGACAAGGCAAATCAGGTTATTTAAATCTGCCATTTTCGATACGATACCCTGTCGTTGGTTGTGAATAGCTATGCTGGTGGCGTAAATTTGAACACGACGAACGACGTCAGGACGCAGGATTGACCAAGCAACCAACCTCTTAGGGTCTGGGTGCATGCAACCACACCGCTTGCGCCGCCCTATAGTCAATCAAAGCACTGCTCTAACGAAAAATAAAAACTAATATAAAATCTTCTGATATTGGTTGACTCTACCCATCATAAATCAACATATATGATGAATAAATCTTTTTGAAATATCCCAAAATTATTTATTATATAATTTATAATTAGAAGGTACCTACTCTGTATTTAAACCAGGAAAATACACAATACTCTGCGTAGCCACTATGTTGGGGGCGGCTTCCAGACTAACCGAATGCAGCTGAAAACCAGAAAAATACATTGCAAAAAATAAATAAAACACTACAAAACAAATGTACATTGGGCGGCCTTATCCATTATGTTCTATCGTTATGTCCTCTCTGCCACGAAGGCAGTGCTGTAACTGAAACTACGACCGACGTTTGAACTTCACCTGTACTTTAAAAATGAAGTGACCTAATCTCAAAAACCGAACATGTCAGTAAAGCTCCACGGGATATAGACTAATGTGAGTAATCGCAAGTCCGGCAAGGCAGGGACAATGGGTTGCATCACTGATGGCCGCAGAGCGGCTTCCGTTCGCCACTTCACGGCGCTCGGGTCTCTGACGGCCGCGAGCGGAGCACCCGAGTGGGAGATGCTACATCACATATATAATGCGATAACAACGACCCCTCAGCAAGCAGTTTGCTCTCAGCTTCGCCATGAAGGTAATATTTCATTTAACAACTTTTGCATTTAGGAGCTATGACTAAATTGTTAAAAATAATTTTACATTTATTCATTATTTGTGCCTCGAAATTAAAAGGAGCTTAGTTAGCCCTTGTCTGTCCTGAGTATAAAATCTAGAGACAACAAAATACCAAAAATTATAATTTAGCTGTGATTAAACTTACAGGATACCTACGTACCTAATATCTCACGAGCAAAATGGGGTGTGAATGACTTACTTTTGTTTGTATTTTGATAATTAAAATTCAATCATTATTGCACCAAACCAATTGAAATCTTGTTCTAATTATGATTGCTACGGTGCCTAAAATAACCGAAATTAGGTAGATTCTAGTTCTACAGATGCAGAAGTCCTTGCTTAGAACGTGTCGATAGGAATCAATCATTTCAAAACATAGCCTATTTATTTCAATACCAATTAAAAGTCAATACTTGTCTTTAAAGACATACCTATAACTATACCACATTAGTAAGTGAAGATTCATGACCGACTTTATTATGCTATAACACAAAAACTTAATCTTTCCTCCTTTCATTCCACTGTGACCTCTTAAAGCACTTTCAATTTATTCTCATCATTATTTTGTGAACAGTGAAGTGTTATATGTACCTATGCTTCCTTGTTCGCATTTAGTTAGAAGATTGTCACGTTCACATAAATATCAACTTACATATTATTACATCTGTGATTGTCCCTACCTAATTTATGAAATGTCTCCACTAAGCTCGCTGCCGTTTACAAAATGGTCATAAATAGTTGCGTAACCACGTAATTCAAAACGTTGACAATGAATCTAATATTGACTTCTTTTTTCCAGGTGTTCGTTTGTCTGTTAGCGTTAGCCGTAGTCGCGGCCAAGGCCGGCTACATCAGTAGCGGTGGATGGTCAGGCGGCGGTGGCAGCAGTGGCTGGTCCAGCGGTGGCGGTGGCGGTGGCGGCGGCTGGTCGGGTGGCGGTGGCGGCGGCGGCGGCTGGTCCGGTGGCGGCGGTGGTAGCGGCGGACGTAAGTCACTCATACTATACTTACTACGCGACTATAACAACACCAGACTTCCGATTCAGAACTATTGCAGTTTATGGGGTTATCTAAAAATATTCTGTAACTCACTGCAGCATGCATTTCCGTATCAACTAAGATGATTGCCGCAACTTGGGTACAACAAACTAAGTTCTTACGAAGTAACGCATGCCCACCGAAAGGTACCTACCAGTTTGTCCTAGCAGACTACCATTTTTGGACTCAACTGATCAGAAATACCAAAGTTTCAGCCCACTTAAGTACCTACGTGTGGATTTTTGAGTTACATTAGTAGGTACGGTGGGCTGCATAAATTGGGTACCCCATTTGTATTAAAATTTTAATACAACTGGGGTACCCAATTGATGCAGCCCACTGTACCTACTTACAGAACTTTCCATCATGTCGTAGTACGTTAATAAAGGGTGATAAGTTTTGTAGGTGTGTAATATGTATATACCTACCTAATTTTTTTTTGTCTACACAGAGGTGAAGATCATCAAGATCATCACTACTGGAGGAGGTGGTGGTGGAGGCTACGGTAAGCCATTTTATTTAATTCTTTACAATTTTCATTCGTTAGGTTTATTAGTATTATTTGAAAAGTCATTCTTTCTTTTGTAACTAGATTTATGAAGGTAACTAAAATCTAAATTGTGCTAAATCTTTCCGGTCAATCAGTACTAAAGTACTTAAAGTATCTATAGGTAGGTACCTAAAGTTGGATTGCACCACGCTACCAGTCTACTACTAGTAGGTAGGCTATCTATGCATTGCAGTACTTCGCGAATAAACCCACGTTTTACTGACCTCGTAACAAAGAAGTCACGACATGTCGATAATCCTAAAATTTCGCTTGACAAAACTAGCACAGGGAACCACTACTAACTTACTTTAATACCTAGTTTATATTTGCCTTAGGATGTATGTTTATGTAGAGCATAGTGTTAGTGATTTCCTATTTCATAGTCTATAGCTACAATTAGGTGTTAGGTACCTACGCTAACTTATAAAAGTAGTTACCCTACCTACAAAATCTACCGCTTGGAGGTCGAGACATCGCCAATAGTTGGGGTCATCCATTCGCTCACCGGCAACCATTACGAATTTCGCAATGACTGCACTCAGCCTGGACATTAGTTTGTCTGTTGTCTATGTAGAACTTGACTCTTGAGTATACAATAATGATACCAACTCATTTTACGCAATCCTTAAATTATTTTATTATAAAGTTACGGACTATTTGACCGCAAGTCAAGGTTTTGACTTATTTGTACAGAAGGCATTGACTTACCTATATTGCAACACCTATAATTTGCCATCTTCATGATGGTAAATTCTATTGTGGAGCATCTATGATCTAATGTAAGTACTTACAGAATTTAAATGAACATAATATTTTTTAATGTCCAGTCAAACGAACATCAGTGGTGTCAATTTGTCCAGGCAGAATAGTCGACATCGGAACAATTCTTCGATCAACAATAGTAACTAGTACCAGAAGTTACTGTTGTTGATCGAATGCACAATTGTGAAAGAAGACGAACAATTCAATGTGAATTTGACCTTCGTGTTGTCATAGGTCGTAGCAATAAGGAGCGGATGACTGTACCTACCCATAAGATGTATTAGATTTTTCATTAAAGTTTTAAGATTTTATCGAATATACTCGTAATTTTTTAAATTTATTGAGCAGGAATTGAATGTGTATTATTTCTCTGTTTGGCTAGGCGGTGGCAGCAGCGGATGGTCTAGCGGCGGCGGCGGCGGCGGCGGTGGCTGGAAGTCTGGCGGCGGCGGCGGCGGCGGCGGCTGGAAGTCTGGCGGCGGCGGCGGTGGTTGGTCCAGCGGCGGCGGCGGTGGCGGCTGGAAGCTCGGCGGCGGTGGTGGCAGCAGCGGCTGGTCTAGCGGCGGAAGCGGCGGCGGCTGGAAGCTCGGCGGTGGTGGTGGCAGCAGCGGCTGGTCCAGCGGCGGCGGAGGCGGCGGCGGCGGCTGGAAGTCCGGTGGCGGCGGCGGCAGTGGCTGGTCCAGCGGTGGTGGTGGCGGCGGCGGCTGGTGGTGATCGCGTCCCTACTAAACTTATAGCGAAATTTCCGACAATACAGTGATACCTCCGACCTTATTCTTTTAATGATTTCCAAAACCTACTTACTTTTAATACGCAACTTGAATCTATCGCGATCTACCTACGGCTAGACTAGACCTTATTTCGCTAAGTTGAATAAGGCTTAAAATTTTCGAAAAAAGGCTTTATTCAAATTAAAAAGATTTATGTACGTATAGCTCTATAGTGTTACAAGTCTCATCACAAAACTAGACTACCGGTCAAGAATAACATTGCACACAAATAATTGCTGGAAAGCAAAAATTTGTTTTCGTAAAATCTCTCTCTCTCTCTCTGCATGTACTTTATCGGTGTCCGTTTCAATGGGGCGGCCACGGCGATATTTTTAAAAAAAACTGACAAGATTTGGAAAAATTTGTAAAAGTAAATTCCCAAAACCATAAATTTGTCAAAGTTATAGTTAAAAAGTTATAAGGGTTTGAACGTGGCCGCGCCATTGAAACGCGGAGAACCGCGCGGCCACGGAGATCTTTAAAACTAAGCTTTGCCTGCAGGCTTAGCATGACGCTTTCTATTTCTACCCTACCGTAGAATAGAAATCGCTTGCCTACATTTGTCGGTACAAAACTGTCAATTATCTACAAGGAAACGTTATTTTTGTCTATACTCTTTCGTCGACAAAACGCTTCTCTACGGTTCTCGTGCTAAGCCTGCTGAAATTTAGGTATATAATAGTTTGAATTTGTAGAATTTTTTAATATATATAAAATCTTAGGTTTTTATTTTAGGAGCTGTAAGACTATATAACCCCATGGCCGCGCCCTTGAAACGGTGAAAACCACCTTATCGCCGATATCTCGCTGAAAATGCATCGCAGAGGTCTGAAGTGTTTTGGAAAACCTAGATTTGAATTTGTCCAAACTTTTAAGGTTTATATTTTAGGAGTTGTAGTACGGTATAGCAATACGTTTTAAATGTTCACCTATTGTATTACTTTTTCGATCCTCAAACTAAAATTTCAGCGCAATTAAAG
This sequence comes from Antitype chi, assembly GCA_947359405.1. Classification (NCBI taxonomy): domain Eukaryota; kingdom Metazoa; phylum Arthropoda; class Insecta; order Lepidoptera; family Noctuidae; genus Antitype; species Antitype chi. Next base: position 13,112,550 of record OX375816.1, read on the forward strand.
GTAAATTTAAAATGCAATATAATGTGTGCTGAACTAGTGGCAATAGCTGAAGCATTATCCTAAATTGAGTCATTTGAAAGTGGCAATTATGTTATTTTGAGTGATTCGAGAAGGGCTCTCCAACATTTGACTCGGTGTACCTCGAGTTTTCGGGGTACTCCGATTGCCTACAGTGTGATCAAATCTATTTGTAAAATTATTGCTAAAAACAAATATTGTACTGCAGTGAACACTAGTGGATCGTTTGGCAAAAGATGCTTGTGAAGATGATTTTTTTTTTTTTTTCAGGGTGGGAAATCATCCAATGACTTCTCCCGCTCTGGATGGAGCAGGAGGGCGTGTCAGACTTTTACTGACTAAAACCCACCCGTGATCCCTCAGTTGCCTGTGTGCCAGGGGCGACGGTATCTCTTTCGAACAACCCGCACCCCTGGCAGGCATCGGCCCTTGCGGACCCCACCAGTCCGGCGCACCAGGACACATGGCACGCCGTGACCACCCCAGGAACCAAGTAGCACAAGGGCCCCAGACTACCCTGGCACCCTTGGCTCCCTTGGCCCCCTGCGACGGGTCAGCGCGCAGTGGCCCCGCCGCCTACCACTTCTCGGCCGCAGGGGATAGGGAGAGCGGCCAACGCTATACCGACACTCCTCTTCCCCTGCGGCCCCACCGCGTCCGCCATCAAACGGTGGCGGCCCCGTCCAGGCCACGGAAGGGAAGAGCGCTACTCAAAAGTACCGGCACTCCTCCTCCGCCGCAGCCTGTAACCCTCAGCCGCGATGCCTCCCATTCGACATCGCGGCCCGCCTCAGTTGCGGTGCACCTCACCGCAACCTACTTTTTGGCCGCTACGTCGTCGGCTTGGAGACCAAAGCCCTGACGAGCGGCCCCACCTTTGGGTTCCTCTTCGCTTCACCGTGGGAGCGGACCACGGCTACTGAGCCCCCCCGCAACGACAATGCGGGAACCCACTGGGGGGAAGATGATTTGGTTTGTCAACACTTTCCTGTGCACAATGACTATTTGAGTTTAGCTAAAGAAGAATGCACTAAAATGTGGCAAGAGCACTTCGATCAGAGGTCACTGAGCAAGGGAATCTGGTATCGGACGATCCAACCAACACTTTCTCGTTGTTCATGGTTCGACCAGGCAAACATGAGTCGCCCAGATATTGTGATGGCTCTTCGACTTCGTTCGGGACACATTCCACTGAAGCAGCTTTGTGTTTCTCATCGGTAAAGTGGCTTCACCAAATTGTCCAGAGTGTAATATAGTGGAAAACACTGTCTTACCATAATTATCTTGATGCAGTGCGTCCGGAACGAGACCGAAAGAATCACATTGATAAACAAGTCACACGATGTGGAAGGCGTAAATTTTCAGCATTCTTGCGTCCCCTTTATCAAAGGATGCTAGACGCTTGTATAAATTAGCAAAAATAGGATTTCGATCCTAAGGAATAATGTGTTTGTACCGATGAGGATGGCATAGTCAGTTCATGATTAAACCCTCTATAAAATAATTAGAATAAAAAATAAAAACTCAAGGATTCTAAATTAAATTGAAACGAAAAGATATAAAACATAATATGTTTATTTCAATGTCTTCAAAATTAAAAGTTCAAAACGAATTAAAAAAAAGTTTTATTTTATTTAATTAGGTGCTTTATGTACCTACGATAGATCAAGTTACACACACGGATAACTGTTATCACGCGCGGTATAAGTGCGTGTATCAAACAAAATTGGGTAACTTGGTGTAACGCCTACTGTAGGTACCTACAATACTGTAAGCAATTGTTTATTTTAGTCTTAGAAATATCTTACAGGAATTACGAATATTGAGCGAAGTTATCTGTTATGGTTCTCGCACGGGTATTCAGAACCACAGTATTTTCAGCTATCAAGCAATAGAGGGGTAACTAAACAATCTGTTATTTATGTGATTTTTTAAGAAATAATCTAAAAAATCAATACAACATTTTCCAAAAAAAAAACAACTGACTACGGGAAAAACACTGCAAAGTGAAAAAAAGTTGGAAATGTTCATTCTTACCATTACAGAAGGTAATTTAACAACAATTTTGTAAACAGTTTGATGAATAAATCTTGTAAACAAATTGAAAAATAAAAATGTCTACAATTTGACGGTAAAAAAATACTTTACATTTTTCAAGTCATTTTAACAATAAATTGATATAGGTACAAATTTGCCGGAAAATTGACGACAACTTTTTCCTTTTGAAGTGAATTTGCATTCTAATTTGGAGTAGTAAATTTACGTCAAATTGTATAGCAAGTTGTACCTATACAAATTGTCGTCATTAACGGGAAAACCCGAAGTTGACGGACATTGACGAAAAATGCCGTATTCAAGGAAACTTTAGTAAAGTAAACTTTTGCTAAACAAACTGTGGTATTAGGATAAGTAGGCCTCGCTCAAAGAGTGAAGAAAAGGGCGCCTGCGGCGCCCCTTCATATCCGGCGCCCTGGGCGGTCGCCCAACCCACGCCTTACCCTAACGCCGCTACTGGTTTTTCCCGAAGTCAGTTGTTTTTTTTTTTTGGAAAAAGTTTTTATTTTTCACTTTTTAGTTATAGTAGATACCCCACACCAATTCGAAATTTCATCATCCTTGGGGTCAAAACAATCATATTTATTATGCGATAGCAACAATCGCGGTTGATTTGCTGTCATTTTTTGAAGAGTTCCGTTGTCTGTCTCCGAAACGCATCATCAGATCTATATGATATTTTAATGGGACTATTTCGGAATAAACCTCTTTCAAACAAAAAATAAATTTGCAAATCCGTCAGTCTATACAGGAAAAGTTTTTATTCAGTGCGCAAACTGTAACCATGAATTCAGCATATCAATTTAGTACCCCAGCGCAGCAATTATTTTTCGTCGGTTATACAAAAAAAAATCAGCTGTTCCAAACATTTTGACCGCTTAGATATTGCACTTTTCTATGAAACAGCTGATTTCTTTTTTGTTCGTTTAATGTAGATTAAACAAACGAACTAAACTATCACTTAGAGGCGGGACAAATAGAAAAGACGTAAGACGAGGACGCGTCGCAGACGTCTGTGCCCTGTCTCGTCGTCGGGTCGTGGTTAAAGTATAATTATGAAAGATACGGACGAGGCGTGGACGGGACGCGAAAACAAGTGAGAGACGACACTGCATTTCTCAAATTTAGCTTTGCATTTAAGCGTCTGCTTTTGAGACGAAAACATGTCTTCTTCAGAAGACAGGATGTTCTGCTTTGGTTCAACTTGCTAACATTCAAGGGTTAGACGTTACTGGGTACATCAGCACCCTAATTGCGTAACACGCGATTAATCATAATCGGTTTCATTTTGACAGTTCAATAGTATTCATTGCGTTATTTACGTTGCTGAGCAGACACATTTTTCGAACATATGAGGCAATGGTTTAGCCATTTATTTCAAAACGAAACAAATTATGATGAATCGTGAGTTAGGCAATTAGGGAGCGCAATGAATATTATTGAACTGTCAAAATGAAACCGATTATGATTAATCGCGTGTCACGCAATTAGGGTGCAGATTATTATTAATCGTGAGTTACGCAATTAGGGTGCCGGTATAGATTTTTTTTAATAATGGAAGAGGTACTCATTAATTTTACAAAACAAGTTGTACGTCCGACACATTCTGACTTGTATGAAATATGAGGTGACGCGTCGAGGTCGCGCTGCGTACTATAACGCACCTAGCGGCAACGGAACTGCCCGTCGCGACACCGCGCGTCAATTTTGCTTGGTTACCCCAACTTTGTCGCGCAGTGTCGCGCAGCGTAGTTCTATTGCCGCGTAGTGCGGTATGTCTAGTACGTTTTAGAAACAATATTTTGAAGGAGAGTGTCGCATCGCTCCGCTGGAGTGCAGTTCCGCCTAGTGCGGTTAAACCTCGACGCCAGTGTAAACTAGTGCAAGTGCGCGGGCGCGAGGGTGCCACGTGTTCAAAGTAACGCCCCGCGCACCCTTTTCTGCCGCGTCTTGTCTGCGCCTCGCTTCTTTTGTATGTTTTCGAATACGGCGGCGGCGTAGTCGTGGACGCGTCGAGTCCACGTCTCATCCGCGCCTTGAGTTTTCTGTTTATTTTGTGTCGCGACGCTTCTATACATTTTGTATGAAAATTTATTGAAGGGGCGCCGCGTTTTTTTTTTGCGGGCATCTCGCAGTTGGCCTTGAGAGGCCGTGACTGCTTAACCGGGCTTTCCTGGGCCATTAAGAATTAACTTAACGCCTCCAGCCAGGGCTTAACTAAAATATTACAAGCTAAGCGACTGCACGCTGAGGGCACCCTGCGGGGTACGAGCCTCGGCTCAGGGCGTCACTGATAGGGGGACAGCTGTTATTGGGGACAGGCTGGATCAAAATATTGGCATTATTATTATTGATCGGGGAATTTAAAACTACTGGCTCAGCTGCGGCGCCGGCTGGCGCTTCAACGAGCAAGGGTCGGTCGGGGGTCTCGACGTTAGGCACCGTTACTCGGTCTTGGCGGGGCGCGAGGACCTCGGCGGCGAGGTCGGAATGACGGTTGTGTGCGGTGTGTGCGAACTGTACTGGTGGCCCTATTGCTTTCCTGAAGGAGAGTAATGGAGTCGTCTGGGTCGGTGAGGTCTGCGACGCGTCCTTGTGTTACGTCTTTTCTGTTCGTCCCGCCCGTTAGAGGTCTCGCCCACGGCGACTTTTTGTAGCGCTGCAGTAGCGATGCTGTCGCGCATGTGTATCGATACAGCCGCGATGCTGTCGCTGGCTGTGTACCTATGCCCAGATTTTGTATCGCTACTATCGCGATGCTGTCGCGCTTCAGTCGTGATCTTATTAGGCTTCATTCTTTTTTCGGCTGTATCGATGTATCGATTCAGCCCCGCGTTTGCATCATTTTTGTCGCACGTTGCAAACGCGACTAACGTGCGATAGTAGCGATGCAGAAGCGCGTTTACAAAACGCGCGGCAGCATCGCTACAAAAAGTGGCCGTGGGCGAGGGGCCTTAGGGTAGTAATTCGAAAATTGGACAGTAGGTAGGTTCCTTATGTGATGCAGGCATCCACTGAAAAAGATTTATGGAAATTCTACCTCAGAGGTGTGGGGCATTTCGTTTGTATAAAAAAAATCTTATTTCTTGGGCTTTAAACTTGTAAGGTATGAATACTTTTTAGGTAATAAGGTTTGACGTTATTAGGGTTTAAAAAAGTTCCCCAAAAGGAATAAGGGGTGTTAAAGTTTGTATGCTTGATTCAAAAACGAGCTGTTAGAGCAATTTACCAACTAGGTTCTAGAGTTTCTCTGAGAGAATTTTTAAAAGATGTTGGGATTCTTACGGTGGCATCGCAATTCATCTTCGCCAACATCTTATATATTAGGCAAAATATACACTTGTACACTAAAAATAGTGATATTCATAATATTAATACTAGAAATAAGGACAAACTACGTATTCCCTTTCACCGGCTACGTAAGGTTCATAACTCATTTGTAGGTCTGGGTATAACCTTCTATAACAAGCTACCCTCTTCCTTGCTAGATCTGCATTTTAGTGCGTTTAAAGCTAAAGTAAAATCCACCCTTTGTTCAAAGGCATACTATTCTATTAACGACTACTTAAATGATAAGAATTGTTGGTCGCTGTGATTAACTCAAGACAATGTTTGTGTTCTTTCACCAGAATTAGCTTACCCACTGACAGGTTATATCATTATGTTATTTCATATAATTGCTTTTTTTTTATCTGACTGTATAATTCAGGTTTTACTTTTTTATCATTTATTTATGACTTAATCTACTCATTACAATGTTTTTTTTTTTTTTAATGAGTAGTATTGCAATATGTAGTTAGCTAGCGACCTCGACAATTCATGATTATTCTTGCCAGTGCAACCGGCAGCAAGTTCGTCATGCTCCCTTAGATGTCACTGCTTGCGGTAGCGTCGGGGGTCGGGTTGCCTCCTTCCCTCAAATATGGCGAGGGGGGTAGTGGCTGATCTTTGCGTTATGCTCGTGAACGGGTGCTGCTCGTGGTGACTGGTCGTCTTGCTGACCATGGTTTTGTTATTGTTAATTGTATTAAGTTTTTAATAATTTTAGTCCAGAGGTCCTAGTTTAACTTTTGTTATAAGTTACTTATAGCTATATTTGCATAATGCAGAATTACATATGTAAGCGGGCATGCCCTTTATGCCTAGAGGCTTTTATTTAGATTGGAAGTTCTGTTTACGTTTTATTTTAATTTTCTATTATTTTTAGTTTTCAATTTTTAATGGTATATTGGCGTGTGCTAGCTGACATATGGCAAATTTTATGTTTTTTTTTGTGTTTCGTAATTTTTATTACGTATTATTGTATAGAAACAAGTTCTTCTAACTTAACAGACAGCTGTGCTGCTGGGGAGTTTGTTCCGCTACTTCTTCTTCCCAGCTAAAGCACTAGGAAGTGGTGAAGGGCGGGCGTTTTTGGGGGGACTGTCTTATGTAATTTTATTTTGACGTTCAAAAAGAGCTGACTCTCAGCCTAGTTTGAATAAATGACTTTTGATTTTGATTATGAAAGGAGCCGCGGGCACAAGTAGTAGGTAGAGTAATTATATATTTTAAGTTGTTTTTGGATTTGTTAGGCACAATCAAATGTCTTGTGGTTTCAGGTTGGTGGCGTGGTCGGTAATCTATAAAACCCGTGGTACAACAAAAAAATATTTATATAAATATAATTTTTATTTTTTAATTTAAGATCATTGCCACTTAACAAATAAGGCACAAACAGATCCCTAATCCTAAGCACATTACGAATACATACTTAATTTTAAGCAATATTGAAAATCATTTTAATTTTATACAACTAACTTACCTACTGATTAACGTTCCAAGACAAAATAAAATTCTTCAATTTAGTATAAAACACTTTGTGTCAACATACTTATTACTTAAATGTCACTTTTTAGTATATTTTTTCTTTTTAGAAGCATGTCTTTTCATTCTGTTGGGATTATAATTTTCTTTATCTGAAGAATCAGTGCTGGTGGGAGTAAGCCCTCGCGGTCCACGCCTTTGTCTGATATTGTGTGCCTCAATGTTTACTATTTCACTCAGAATACCATATTCCCTGGAATTTAAATAATAACGTACTTTATCTAAACATGTTTTGTTAGGTAAATTAATATTTCGCAATAAATTCAGTAAACAGTGGTAAAAACTGCATCAAAATCGGTAGCATAATTTATAAGAACAACACAGTCTCACAGACAACAAGGAAAAGTATCTTTAATATAATTAAAAAAGAAATAAAGATTCAACTAACGATTCATCACAAGACCTGTGGACATCAACTTTAACTGGCAATGGGCCACTTGCTTCCATCTCCATATCACTGTCTGATTCTGGAATTACTAAACAGTCATGGAGGTTGTTTTGTTTATACTCAATTCCAATATTTTGTCCTTCTTCTTCAAATAAATCATCACTTAGGATTTCTGATTTCTGTGAAACTACATCTTCTTTACCATCACTTTCCTTCAAATTTGTAAATCCAAAATCATCAAAAGGAAATTTTTCAGTATCAGTTTGAACTGAAACTGAATTAGTTGTATTCGACTTAGAATAATTTTCAACATCCTTTAAAATCTCAATTTTAGTTGTGAAATTTGCATTATCAATGGTTATTTCTACTTTTTCAGATTGCTCTATAGCTTTATCAGGTGTAGTATTGCAATATGTACATGTTTCTGTGATATAACTTTTTTTATAAAAAGGTACTTTTATGTTTGGATTTGTTTTGCTTTGTAATGCATTAAACTGCATTGGAGTTTCTTTATTGGTATGAATTACAGTTTTATGATCTAAGTTAACTAGTGAGGTAGATTCAATTTCTTCGTTTTCATTGGCTGCAAGCACAGCTAGCCATGCTTTTCTATCTTTATCAATTACTGTTTCTTGTGAATCATCTATTACAATAGGATCATCATCCATAAAAATTCCACTTTCATCATTATCACATTCTGTCTTTGTTTTATTCCTTACAAGATCAACATTAGACCGATGTAATTCTTTTTTAACTTTCTTAGAGCTACCATTAGGCTTGGTAATGATTGATTTCCCATTTTCACTATGCACAGGATTGTTTTTAACAGTAGTTTTGAAGTGAGACCTTTTTCTATTTGTCTTGAGAACTGTTACATTTTTATTTTCTTTAGTTTGCATTTTATAATTTCTTTTTGAACGTTTCATTTTAGCATCTACCTGAGTGTTCACATCCAAATCACTAAATGGTTTTCTTGTAAAATCTTTGTCATTTTTTTTGAGCCACTGTTGTACATATTTGGCAGAACTTTCCATTGTAATATTTTCGCTAGAATGTGATGTTCCCTCTCCAGGAAAAAATGTTGTACGCCTGTTTTCTTTATTTTTGTATGAAAGAAAAGAAGATTTTCTTTTGTTTTCATACTTCGCAGGAGCTTGAATGCATTCTGGAAACAGCTCTTTCTCAATCCTTAGTTGCTCAGATAATCTTTTATGTTTGAAAACTAAAAACAAGAGTAAAAACATTTATCATTGCAAATGAAGAAGTATTTGAATAAGTAAATAATATAGTACAATCAAATTATGTATAGCATACCATCTGTATTAAACAAATCTTGACACACTTTCAGTAGTTCTGATGTATTTTTTACCCTCTGTGTCAAGGCATCATCAAGCTTAGGCTGGGGCCTAATAACTTGTGGTGGAGTAAGGCATAGCCGGCAGTCTACTGCATCAATAACACAGTCGTCACATGCAGTATGTCCACATGCATATCTCAGTCGCTGACCATCAGTTTTATCACTGGTGATAAACAAAGCATTCTATAAGTTTCGATTCGTACTATAGAACTACAGTATTAATTGAATTATTAAAGCACTTATTGATTCTAGCAGCTAAAAAGGTGTCAACATATAAATGGGAGAAGGGAGAGGCTAGATTCATCATAATGAAGCAGATGAGTTGCAGATTGCCCTAACAACATAGGGAAAAAAGGATTATGAAGAGAACAATATGAATAACACAGTCACAAAATATGTATACACACAATCAATAATGCCAACAAAAGTTTACTCCACAACTAACCAAATAGCACATTGAATGTTCTCAACTATTTTCCTAACATATCCAATAGTTTCATCGATGTACAAATTATTCATGACAACTGTTGCATATCCCAGATCCACAACACCATGTAACTATAACATAAAAATACAAAAGTTCCGTAAAGTACAAGCTCAACATTGGTAAACTTTTTCAATCAATCAAACATTCGGGACACAAATGTCAACAAAAAGAACAACGTCAACAAAACAACACAGAGTACATTACGAAATATGACAACACAGCAAGAGAACCAGAGAGAACAGAATAACTGACGAACCGTGGCTTGACGTGACGAAAGTCCGAGCCCATGGAATTTGTAAGTACCTCACACACAGTCACAAGAGGTGCCAACTGCCAATACAGACAAAGGACTGGCCCTACACGCTTGCCGCAACCTACAAAACTTCAAACGTATGTGTGCTATGTAGCACTGCGCAAGTGCTTGCGCAACTACTACTTGCCCTTTAACATTAAAATAAATAATAGTTTAAAAAACTAAAAAACACGCTTTAAAAACCTAACTAAAAAAGGAGAAAATAATTTAATTCAATTAAAAAGCGTGGGGTGCTTTTTGAGGTATTTTTATAATCAATTAATGTCAAGCACGCATGGCCCATATTTATCTATGGCCCCATATATATCTATGGCCCATATTTATCCAATGCAAGCCAGCCATAACCACAATCGAATTTGTGTTTATTTGTCCAGGTTTGGCGTGATTACATGAGGCGCGTACTCCACGAGTTTTGCTTAACTTGTTGATATCCGCCAATAGTTTTGTACTACAGTACGTATGGTACAAAAAGCAGTAACAAAAACCCGCCAGGGCGTAAAGTATTGATTTCTTAGTCATTCAATCAGGGCTAAAATTAACATCTATGAAGTAATTTAGTCAGGAAAATCATCCTCAAAGTTGGTTTTCAACTCCGATCTTGTTATTTCTCTCGTACGTCTTTAACAAGAAAAGAATGTATAGTAATTAATAATGGGAACAAAAATAACCCTTACATTATACGGTGCTCCTTCCGTTTCCAGAACAGCCGCTTCATTACCAACGGTAAACAACTGCCTTTTCTACAAAACCTTTAAACAAAACAATGGCGGTCTGTGGCCGGGGAACAGTGCTGCCACCATTGTCGAGATTTCAGTTTCCCCATGTATTGTTTTGTGTTCTCAATAGCCCATGTGCCAATCAAAAGTCAATATTAAAAAAATAGGACATATACACAAATAAGCAAACTAAAAATAATTACAAGCCGGCAAAACGATCTGGCTTTTAATAATTTTTAATGTTTTTTGAGAATTATGTGAATAATCGCAACCATAATAATGGCGTTATTAGAATATAAACATTATTTTCCGATAGATAGCATTCAAAAAGTATGTGATCTGTTTGAGGAACAACTACGCAGTGAGAAGGACGCAGATTTAGCTTTGTTTTCTATTATTGTTGGAGCGGTTGAAAATAATTTAACCAATGTAAAAAACAGCGACAAGGAAATTAATTTGGCGGCAAATAAAGTCGGGAAAATGAAGTTCCCATCTGTTGAATACGAAGAAGTGAAGTCACTCCATGAACGTTTTGTGACACTGATGCGTGGAGGCGTCGATGTGAAACTACTAAATGGAGTTTACACAACGAGAGATTTGGTGAAGCGAGTCGCTGATGTGGTTTGGAATTCATTAACTCGCAGCTATTATAAAGACCGAGCGCATTTGCAGTCTATTTACAGTTTTTTAACAGGAAATAAACTTGACTGCTTTGGTGTAGCTTTTGCAGTAACTGCAGGCTGTCAAGTTCTTGGTAAACAAGACGTTCACTTGGCCTTATCTGAAGACCATGCTTGGGTAGTTTTTGGGAAAGATGGCACGGAAACAGCTGAGGTACATGTCAAAAATACTTTGCCACCAAAAAGTTTGTTAATGAAATAAAGATTGTTAAGCTCAATTTTAACGAGATAACAAAATAACCTAGACTACAAGAAAATGATGTGGTCCCCTATATTAGAAGCACACACTGTATTTGTCCCTGTTCTGTGTTTACTTGCATGTAATTGTGTAGCCTCTGTTGGAAATCCAAAAAAGAAAAGTAAAAAAATTAATTGTCCCCATCTTATACTTAACAGTGTATTTCTACTGTATGTCTATGTAGCAAATAAATATCTTAAGTTTCACTATATTTATTGTAGCACTTAGGGGCCATTCAAGTATTACGTAAGCAGTTTTTTTTTTCAATTATTAGCTTGGCAGCAAAAGTAAGCAAAGCTCTTAACACCCCCCCCCCCCCCCCCATGCTCACGTAAACATTGGTAGGTACATGCATTTTTCAATATATTCTGGTTTATTTATTGATTCATGAGCAGCAGTTCTAAGTCTAGAAATAAAGAATAGGCTTGGAAAAGAGGACTTTAATGCATATAATATTTATTTAAGCAAATTTTATTGAGACAGTTAGTATTCAGTTATTATAATCTTTATATATTAATGAACAAAACAAACTTCGTTTAAAATTTTGATAAAATCTCAAAGTTAAATCACACATGAATCCATGACTCTAAGTCTTCGATAACATTAGATGTTTGCTGCTCAATATTGTGTGTTTGCACACTTTCGTGTGATTTTGGAATATAGTCATTGTTTTCTTCAAACCGATCATAGACAAGTAAAGTTGCCATTTATGTGTTTAAACCAAAATCGACAAAATTTTCTAGAAAATCCAAAAAAGTAAAAATAAATACTGCTGACGTAATCACCATCCAGACACCCCCATCCCCCATGTCATCAAAAATAAGCAAAGCAAATACCCCCCCCCCCCGCCATAGTGCTTACATAATACTTGAATGGCCCCTTACATGTAATTTCTGATATCAATAAAAATCCGTTTCTAGGTAACTTGGCATGGCAAGGGTAATGAAGACAAACGTGGAAGGTCAGTTGGTGATGGAGTATCTGCACACTCATGGCTGTACGTAGCTGGCAAGCCAGTGATATGCACACGAGTAATGGAACTAGCTGCACTTGTATCATCAATCAACCCCACATTGACACAAACTACAGATGTCCATGAAATTGCTCAAATGCAGCACAGACTCCTTTGGTTATTGTATGACAGTGGTAAATATAACAATATAATTTCAGTATCTACTTATTTAACATGGAAACACTCTATGATATACTTAGCTACATGTGTTTCCAACATGTAGCTAAGACTGCAGCCCAGCCAAAGTGAGGTTGTGTCAGCCATTTGTCTCCTGCGAATTAACCTGTGAACTATAAAAATTTCGGTACCTACTGTCCAATTTTTTACTTCTAAATTTAGCTTCTCTATAACCTCTAGAAGAGAATACTCACCCTGTATCTATAAATATCAGTATAGACTGCATTCTAATATAACCCAGTCTATACTGATATTTATATATATATTATTAATATATTATATTACTTAAATTGCTCTAAATATGCCATGAAATCACCAAAAACTGGCAAAAAAATAGTTGGCACTTTTTGCCGATATTGTTGTAAGATTTTAGATTGTAGTCTTTATTTGTTTTTTTTTTTGTGGTGTACGTTAAAGAATATATTATAAATAATAAATAATATATAAAACAATCAGTATGACATTAAAGTTATACTAAAAAAAATCTAATAAGTATAAAGTAATAATTTTTGCTCTTGAAAATGTTAACATTCTATGAACCTAAAATGGATAGTAATGATAGTTCCTACTATTTTTGAAATAATTTGAAATTTATAATAAGTACTAATAATTATTATTTATTTTGGTATTATATTAGGTTTATTTTTAGATTTAGATACAGTCAGTGATTGTATAACAAGCAATAACCTAAAAAAATTATCAAAATATGCAAATTTATGATAACTATGCAAACATATTATTGTATTTAATCTGATCTCTACTTAATATATAATATCTGGATGACCACTCTCCCCAAAGCTTTTCATCGCAGTCCTAGAATCCATATTCCCAAATCTCCATTGGAGTGATATGGGAATAAACATCAATGGCAAATACCTCTCCCACCTCAGGTTTGCGGATGACATAGTACTGCTGGCGGAAAACCCGCACACACTGAACCATATGATAGAGTCCCTTAGTCGTCACAGTGAGACCGTAGGGCTACAAATTAACTGGGAAAAAACGAAAATACCTATATCCATACAGTCTAAACCCATAGAATACGTCGCAGAATATATTTACCTTGGACATCTAATCGCATTCAAATCCTGTACAGAAAAAGAAATTGATTGTAGAGTGAAGAATACGTGGAACAAATACTGGGCTATGAAGGAAATTTTCAAAGGTCCCATACCCACAAGTCTGAAAACGTAAGCGATGAACATCTGCCTAACACCGGTTCTTACCTACACATGCCAGACGTGGTCGCTCAAAAAATCACTCTTGCATAAGATCAGAAGCTGTCAAAGAGGAATAGAACGGACCTACATGCACATCAAACTGAAAGACAGAGTCAAAAGTTCTCTTATAAGAAAAAAAACAAAGGCGAGAGATGCGGTCAAACAGGTTCTGACACTGAAATGGAAATGGTCATATGCAGAGAGCTATGGAGGAAAGATGGTCACAAATAATTTCAACTTGGTACCCAAGAGATAAAAAAAGAAGGAAGGGTAGACCTTCTAAAAGATGGAGTGACGACATCATACAAATAGGCGGAAACTTAGGGCCCAGACAGGCAAAAGATAGAGATACATGTATCTGGAATGGTTTGGAGGAGGCTTTCACCGCAATAGGCGGCCCTTACACCTAACAATACTAACCTTATTTAAGCACAAAACTAACATTATTAACAAATAAATAAATAAGTACGCACCACAAAACTACATGTAAGGGATAAAAATAAAGCTAATAATAATAATAATCTGGATGACCGAGCCTAGCTCGGTTTTTTTTTACGTTTTTTTAAATATGAAACCTAGCTAGATCGATTTATCGCCCCCGAAACCGCATACTAAATTTCATGAAAATCGTTGGAGCCGTTTCTGAGATTCAGATTATATATATATACAAGGATTGCTTATATAAAGGTATTAGATATATAGATTAAAGTCGTATGTTAATAATAAATCGCCAATTTCTCTTTTCAGGCCATTTAGATGCTTACCCTATGGCGTTGGGCAATCTTGGGGACTTAGATGAATACATGAGAATAGCGAATTGTTCAGTAGAAGCTGATGTAGAATTGCCTCTACATAATGAATTGGATAATTTACGACCAGATGGCACACAGAGACCAGACCCTGCTGCACTATATGCTCAAGCTATCCGATCATCAAGAACAAATTATGAAGACCGCCATGTTTATCCATACACTTTCCAAGGAGGACACTACCATCGCCATAAAATGTACAAAGAAGCTTTCCATGCATGGGCCTGTGCTGGCGACGTTATTCGACAGTTAGTGCTTTTATTCATATTTTTGTCTAAAAACTTATACAATCCATGATGCCACTACAATAGAAAACTAAATCTTGTCACAAAAGTCATTATTTAAGTTTCATAAATTTTTGGTTGAAATGCCAATGAAAAAGTTTGCTTTACATTTGGACTAAAATGGTAAAAAAAACGAAATGGGAAAGATGATGTCATTTTTCCCATTTCGTTTTTACCTTTGAACTACAGTACCCTATTCTGTAGTAAAACAACGGAACTTTTATAATTTCGTCTAGTCCGTGTGTTTGTCCATCGACATGTCACATAGCCATTTTTACTAGGAGACCATTTCAATGACATCAATAAAACTTGGAAAGAAGATACCTACACCTTCTACAACTTTAACAGTACACACGCAATGTACAGACGCCAGCTGAGCACATCAAGCTACCCCAAACTGTCAGATTTTCCCAATTGAACATGAACAATATGCTTATGTTATAAAGTTGAAAATCTATCAAAGAAATTTGACAGATTGGGGTAGCTTGATCTGCTGGCGTCTGTACTCTATTTACAATGGCGTATAAAATTTAAAAATAAAATATTTAGGGGTGGCAGTGTTTCACTAAATGTAACTGAGGGATGATTTTTTTAAATTGTTTTATACCATAATAAGAAAGGGAGAAGAGAGGAAGAAGAATTATTGTTGTAAACCATAGCGAAGAAGAGACAAGAAAGAAGTTAATGATGTGGTTCAGGCTCAGAATGTCCCTTTCCCAAAATGTCCCTTTTTCAAAATGTCTTGCATGTAGCATGCAACATCCAGCAGGCATGGTTTCTGTCACGGCTTCGGTGCTGCGGGGCTCCGGCGGTCCCACGCGAGCTTATCGTCGCAGATGATTTAACGTTCACCACCGCAGCTTCGGGCCGGCCTCGCCGGCCAGCCTCAGCCGCAGCAGCGAACGTTACAACCACCTGTTCCTCAACTCACGGGCCGCCTCGCCCCGTTTCTGTCACTAAAACCCTATATTTAGCAAATGTTTTACTTAAACATGTAGCTGTCGTAGGAAAGGGAGGGACATTTTGAGAAAGGGACATTTTGAGAAAGGGACATTTTGGGAAGGGGACATTTCGGGAAAGGGACGTTTTGAAACCAAGGGATATTTTGGGAAAGGGACATTCTGAGCCTGAACCAATGATGTCACTAAGCGATTTTGCTATTTAGTTAATATAATTCTATGATCCAACTCCACCACATACCACTATCATAACGTAACATAACTATCCCTTTTACAGCTACAACTATTCCCGTGATGATGAAGAGATATACAAAGAGTTTTCTGAAATAGCAAATGAACTAATACCACAGTTGATGAAAGCTGAAAGTTCTGGACACTCTGCCAGATCCATTCTGAAGGACCCAGAGTGTTTTGCGTCATTGCTAAGGTAAAACACTGAGTACATTATTATTATATTATTAATAGAAAAATTGTTAATAATATAGCTTCTCATGCTTTTAGATTTTACGACGGCATCTGCAAATGGGAAGAAGGTAGTCAAACACCAATTCTTCACATTGGTTGGGCAAAACCCCTTGTGAGCACAATATCAAAATTTGATGCGGAAGTCAGAGCTCAAGTCCACATAATATGTAAAACGGATACCGATGATCATTCAGAGTCAAATAAAGCATCTGAGAATGTTGAAAAAGAAAAAGGCGATAATGACAAATGGAACAATAATTCTGAGAATACAGAGATGTCTGTACGTGAGCAGCTAACTGCCGCTGTGAATAGTCGGCCGCGCGTCGCACTGTACAGTCATAAGATGGCAGCACTGAGGCCTTTACTTCTAGCGGAGCGATTGAACACTCACGCGCTACAGTTGCAGTTGACAGCGCAGAGCCAGCTACAACGCCCGCAGGCACCGACGAAGAAAAGGGATGTCGATGACGCTAATTCTTCTTTACCGACAGCGCGCGCCAAACGTGCTCGTCGCGAACGTTGAAGGAATTGGTAATGTTTTTAAATTGGAACCGAATACGCTTCTCTGTTAGACTGGTACCAATGTACAGACGCCAGCACATCAAGCTACCCCAAACTGTCAAATTTTCCCAATTGAACATGAACCTTATGCTCATATGTAATAAAGATGAAAATCTATCAAAGAAATTTGACAGATTGGGATAGCTTGATGTGCTGGCGTCTGTACCTAAATGAGTGATGTATACAAAGTATTTTATGTAGTTTATGGGTTTCTATTAGATTGTTAATGTTGGTAGTACATTATTTATTCTGGGTGATATCATGTATTTTTAGAGTCGAGTTTAAAACTAAAAAAAAACAACCAAAAAAAATTGTCATTTAGTAAGGAATAATATAACTTTGGGCGGATCATTATTCTGGTTTAAAAACGAATGGGGCAGTACCACGAATCTATATTTAAAAATAGTCTGCTGCAGTGTCACGCCTATTCAAACTCATTTTAAATTAACCATTATTTATGATGACTTCCGTCATAATAACTAGTAATAGACATGGATGTTTATGAATAGTAAATTATGATTCAGACTAGATAAAAACCCTGAATGCCAACTATTATCCTTACTTGTGATTTCACATCACTTTATGACAACTGCACGTTGTTGGCAAGAATTTGACATACTATTATCCTTACTTGTGATTTCACATCACTTTATGACAACTGCACGTTGTTGGCAAAAATTTGACATGCTCTTATTCCCTAGCAGTAAGAACGATTTTCGCAGTTAAGTGTTACCATCGATGTACGGTTGACTGCGCATTAACCTTAAAGGTGTTTTTAGAGTCAATGAGCCTTTTACCATGCAAGTTGAAATGCAGCAAGAATTATTAACACTATGGCGTGCACGCTGGGGAGCAGTGGTAATGGCCACGTCTTACGAGTTCTAGGTCATGGTTCGAACCTGGGCAGGCACTCTACTTTGTGTAAATAATTTCATCACCACTGCTCTCAAAACGGTGAAGGACAACATCGCGAAGAAATCGGCATGTCCTAGAACCAACATTTCGAAGAAATGACATCTACCAACCTGCACTAGGTTCGCGTGGTAATAGACTATAGCCTACTCCGTCTCGAAGAGACGAGCCCTGTGTCCCGGCAGTGGAAAAATTATAGAGCTATCCTAGTGCGGGAGCCGTATAATTCTCATAACATACTTATTAAAATAATGACTCTAGGAACGCCCACGTTGCATTTATTAAATGTCCCACCCGTATCGTACATAATAATAGTAGCATGTACTTATTGAAACTGTTTTAAGAGCAAAAGTATTTTTTGTCTGTATATGTAGTTATTAATGGGTAAGAAACATTCTAAGATACTATATTTTATCATTTAAAAGAGCAGACACGATAGTCTCATCACCAATCGGGTGTACGTTACCCCAGCAGGAAAGTGTCTCCTAGAGTTATATGAGTGGGACATTTAATTGGTGCCTTAGCTGCTGTAAATTGGGGCACTAAGGGGCACACATTAAGAGCTACTCGTGTATGTTTATTCTACAGGGGCACATGCAATGGTTTTAGAGATATACGATTCTGCAAAACGTTACTCCAGCAGGAAATGCAATATCTCGAAAACCTGAAGGGGCACAGATTTTATTTTTGGGGGCACATTTTGGCACACATATGTATAAGCTATCTGGCCATGCACAATTTTTCTCTCTCCGACCATTCGTTTAGAATTTTCCTGCTAGAAAAACGTTACCCCGGCAGGAATCGTTTTTTCCGTTTTTTTCCAAAACGACAGGGGGCACACATTTTTTATGTGGGGGCACATTTACAGCAGCTAAGGCACCAATTAAATGTCCCACTCATATAACTCTAGGAGACACTTTCCTGCTGGGGTAACGTACACACTAATCGGTGTTTAGCGATTTGTGACCTCATCACTTTGGAATCACCGAACGCAACAAGGTACCAAAATGTACCTTGTTGCTTTCGTTGCGTTAGTAAAATTGCGCATTTCGTAGATTGCTTCATGCGGCATCGCAGTATCAAAAAGTCCAAGAGTCTCCCGAGACCATGTTCCTGTAGGCACAACGGTTAAGGTACACTTAATGCTCCGTCTAAAAAATACATCCTGTGTACTTATGGCTGCTGCCTTATTGTTTTATCATTGCACAACAACAACACTTCTTTATCTAAGGCTAATAGTCACCGAGAAACAACAAAATATGTATATATGTAATGTGTCAAATAAAATAAAAACCATTGTGTAAAGTAAAAATTACGATCGTCACTGTGTGATGTCAGAATGGTTGATACTAATGCTTAAATTTTTATGTTTATATTATTATAAATATGATCATGGTAAAGAATGTATTTTTCAAATTAAATTATATTTATAAAAATACCGTGATTGATGATCAAGATGATCATTGAAGAACATATACTTATATAGGTACTCCGGTATATATCGACAAAAAACCATTTTTTTCGAAGTTGATAGTTTACTGTGTAGGTACTTCTCGTAACATTAAAAGGTCATTTAATTTAATATATTATATTTAAAAGAGTAGACTGCCTTTAAATTAACGTGAAACTTATTATGATGCTTACATCATAATAAGTTTGATATAAGTTTGGTTAAGAGATGATAATTTATCATGGTATTCATCATTTTCAGACCTTAGTCTGAAAATGATGAATACCATGATAAATTATCATCATGAAAGATCAGAAAAATCACATGTCTGTTTATTGTAGTAGGTGCCTGTAAAAGATGTACGTATACTCGGTTCTAAAATTATTTGACGAGAGATTAAACATATGGGTAAGAAAACATTCCTGTGGATGACAATTTGTAGTGCCACTGAGTGTTTTGATTTGATTATTTAATAATTAAATCCGAAATTCTTATTTTCTATCATTCATGATCATTTTTATTTGACAATTGAGGTTATTTTTAAACCTCATTATTGATCAAATACTATTTGACAATATTATTCAAACAATAATTTTTGGAAAAAGTGAGATTCTGTTACTAACTACCTTGGGAGTGATTGCGAAATAATTAACCTGAACAGGATTAGTTAACACTTTCATCCAAAAAGTTTTAGATCAGATTATCGATAACTTGTGAATTATAGCATTCTTAACTTAACAAAATCGT
The DNA here is from genome assembly GCA_947359405.1 of Antitype chi. Classification (NCBI taxonomy): domain Eukaryota; kingdom Metazoa; phylum Arthropoda; class Insecta; order Lepidoptera; family Noctuidae; genus Antitype; species Antitype chi. The sequence goes on from OX375816.1 coordinate 13,132,264, forward strand.
AGCTTAAAGTTATACCTACAGTCATTACCAAACAATAAATAGAATTTACTATTGGAAAGAAGAAGATACGACAAACACATTTCATTAATAGATGGCGCGCCACACATTATTCTACAGATAGAAGTAATTAGCCTATTTAAAAAAAACCCTAAGAAAGCTAAGCCTCATTAGCACCTTATTCTCATAAATGTCGTTTGCCTCATAAATGTGGTTTAGACATAACCAATACTCCCGGGCTGATTTCACATGTCATAGGTATATGCAGAATATTTTACAACACACTTGCTCGTAAAGTGGCTCTTATAACATTGGGTTTAGGTTCATAATGCAGTTTACCTACTTAACACGCGTGTTTTTTTACTGTGTATTCCTGTGCATTTGCAAAAGTCTGCAAAGAGCCTAGGAAGGCTGTTTGCTTGGGCACGCCACGATAGCGGCGGTAAGTCCCTTCTTTGAGGAGTGGCTTGAGAGGCGGCATGGCGTCCTCACCTTCCGCCGGACGCAGGTCCTCACCGGACACGGTTGTTTCGGGAGGTTCCTGTTTCGCATAAGGCGGGAGGAAGCGCCATTGCGAAAGAAAGTTTCCATTGCGAAGATCGCCCTGAGGACACGGTGGAGCATACGGTGGCGGTCTGCCCGGCTTGGGCGGAGCACCGCCGTGTTCTCGTGGACGCGATCGGCGGCGGCGATCTCTCGCGTCCGGCCCTGGTGCAGGCCATGGTACGGAGCGAGAGTGAATGGTTAGCCGTCACCTCCTTCTGCGAAGCAGTAATGCTCGCGAAGAGGGAGGCGGCGCACGTGAGGGAGAGGCAGTATATGCGCCCTCACGGCCGTAGTCGCCGCGGGAGACGCCCTGGGCGTCGGGAATCCCAGGCTGATTCCGGGCCACCGTAGTAGGCGCGGGCTTGCGGACGGCGAGTAATGGGTAGCTCGCTGTCCGGTAAGGACCAAGCCCGGGTCGACGGCGCGTTGTGTTCCACGCGCGCCTCAAAGAGATGTCAGCACCAAATGGTGGGTCCGCAAGGGCCGATGCCTGCCAGGGGTGCGGGTTGTTCGAAAGAGATACCGCGGCCTCTGGCACACAGGCAACCGAGAGAACACGGGTGGGTTTTAGTCAGTAAAAGTTTGACACGCCCTCCCGCTCCACCCAGAGCGGGAGAAGTTATTTGATGATTTCCCACCCAAAAAAAAGGCTGTTTGCTGCAACATTTGAAAGTTTTTTATGAATATGAATAGGTAAACAAATTGAGAATATACAGTGTAAATAAATGAAAAAAATAAATAACATTATATTTTATTAAATTATTTATTTTTGTGTACAAATAAACATTAGATTGTGTTCTATACAGGGTCAAATTAAAATAGTCGGCGAAACTTCACAGGCGTCTTAACTCATAGTTGTTGACCCTGTTATCAGCTGTAATTACTCGAAAATATGTGTTTATAAAATAGTTTTAGCATGTTTTTTGTTTTCAATTCCTAACCATTCTGTGAAGATTAGCCAGCCAATTATATTATACCCAGTATATAAAAACGTTCAGTTTTTTTTAAATTATAACTAGCTATATTTTTAATATTAAGCCTCCCGGCGGGACCCAGTAAGTGCCACTCCTTCAAAAAAAAATCGTTACTTAAAATTATGTAAGCTTATATAATATTGGTGCCGATTCTGTTGTCACAAAATTCACTAAACTAAACTAAAAATCACCAAAATTTTGTTTAGTCCTGTCAAACGACGATTTCCTATTCTGAAATTGACTAAAGTGACACAACTTAACTATACTTTAGTTTGACAGCACTAAGATTGTACTGCATTATTAATTTAGTGAAGATGGTAATTTTGCTATTCTGAGTTTGCCGTTTTTCACCAAATTTTTTGACTATATTAATTTTTCTTACTTAAATCTGACTAATTTTAATCGCGATTAAAAAAGTGTGGAATAAAACTAGTGGTCATGAACTAAAATTCACACCAACACTTCGACTTCAGATGCAAAAACAGTACTGTATGTTTTTTTTTTTTTCTTTTGCTTATATCTCGAAAATGGTGTGTCCTATCGCAAAAATGATGATAATTTAGACCCCCTTTAACAAACCCGTAAACCCCATAATCTCAACATGTAGGTAATATTTTTATTTTTTTTCTATACAATTGTGAAAAAATCATTGTGTGAGAAGCGTTTTGTCGACGGAAGACTAGACAAAAATGACGTTTCCGTGTAGACAGTTGGCAGTTTTTCACCGAGAAATGTAGACAAGCGATTTCTATTCTACAGTAGAGTAGAAATAGAAAGCGTCATGCTAAGCCTGCAGGAATCGCGATTGTCAAATTCGATTTTAGTTGTGTCAAAATTATTTTTTAGTTTAGAGATTATTTTTTGCAGAATAGCTTTAAGATTCTCATAGTCAAAAGTAAGGAATTTTAGTGATAATTTAGTTAGTTTAGTTCGGTGTACAACAGAATCGGCACCATTGTTAACTTTGACCTCGCAAGTGTGTTGCAAAAACCGTCGTTTGAAAAGAGTGAACATTTACATTACTGTAATGAGCTTTTTGCTCACTAGCATTATTATGTAGTACATATTTACCAGCTGCATTTGTCGTATCTTTCCACATCCAAGACGTAGGTACCTCTCCATTTTAAAACGTTTATTATCAAGTCCTGTGCAAATAATACCAATAATAATAGGAAGACTTATGTTGTCTATGAACAGTGTCATAATAATTCTATTTAAGTGATTTTTCGTAGGTATTAATTAGTAAGATAGGCTTTTGCATTTAGCTCTGTATTAATGGGACTGTAGTACATACTACCTGTGAAAGTCTTTGCATTTATTACACAAACGAATATCCTGTATTGCTTGTTCATGCATTTAAACTACTTAACAAGTTGTTTGCGCCAAATATTTTTGCACAATAGCTATGCAGCCATGTGAACTTCATAAGAATCAAACCTTATAAACAGTTTGCCAGCAGCATGGCTGATAGTCTTATATTTATAGTAAAATATTATAAAAGTCTATCTGGCGAAACTGAAACTAGAAGTAGGTAATGATCAGCTCACGAGACGCAACACTCACCTGTAAACAGAGCGTCTCGTTACTCGTGATCTTTCGTGATTCGTGTAATGTGTCTACTAGAGTGCGTTTTGATTGTTTCGCTGTTTGACGTTCTATCAGTCTCTGTTTTACAAAATGTGAATCACAATTTGAAAGACTTTGAAGGAAATTGATAATTTATTGCTTCATGTGTTTGAAAAATTCATCTGCTCGGCAGCGTAAATTACGCAATTAATATTGTTGATTTGGTAACATGAATGGCATTGGGATGGTGAGTGTGTTACGCAATTGAGCAATGCCTTTCATTCACAATGAGGGACTTCTGAAATTACATTCACTTGGAGGCAGCACTGAGACATCAGGTCCGGGCACCTGCCAAAAGTGTCAAAGCGCCTTTAATTATTTTAGTCGTGGCCTGAATCAGGCTAGGCGCACTCCGCATTTTAGGTATAAAATAGAGGTAGAGATTAAAAAAAACCAATGCTTTCTGTTTGCACACCTTAAGCGTGATATTCTATAACTTCCTTAAATGGAATAATAACAATAATAATTATAGTTTCTTGAACTATAGTTCAAAGAACTATAATGTGCTGCGAATGTACACACAGCTACACATCAAGCTATACATTTCCAGTTTACGCTGATCTCGCACTACGGAAAACCTACACAAAGCGAGATCAGCTTATACTGGAAATGTATAGCTTGATGTGTAGCCATGTGTACGTTCAAAAAACTACAGTGATGATTTTTGTGCGTTGAGTAGGTATCCGCTTTATGAAAATGCGTCATACCATTAGTATTTCAGACTTTATTTATACATGGCGTTATATTATATTTGCTGCAAAAACATTGTTAAACCTTATTGTTAAATTATGCCGATGTCGATCAAATCGATTCTAACGCAATTCCCACGTTTGAATAAAATAAGATAAAATAAATACTTATGAGTTAAATACGAATTGCATTTTTATTCTATACCTACTTATCATTTACATTATCAATCTTGTTATTATCGCTCATGTCTATTACATATAATAAATCTGTAGACGAACTGTTTCTGTACATTCAAAATATTTCGAAAAAAATTAGTTGGGGTGGTAAAGGATAATCAACATAGGTATGGCATTTTAAATCCTTTTCGAAATTTTTGTCTGTGTTTCCGGTGTCGATATGTCGGTGATTCTGACTATCTGTTTAGATGCGTGAATAGATCAAGTATCACGTCAAAAGAACGAAACTAATATGGTTAACTTTCATATGCAAATATTGTTTATCACTCGAAGTATATTTTAGTCTTTGTTTCATCGCAATCGCTTCGCTCAATCAAAAGATATGATCAATTTAAAGTGTTCAAGAAGAATTTAATTACGTAATGTTGAAACACGTTACGACATCTATTGGTGCGAGACGGTACTAACGAATACAATATGTAAAAATTATGTTAATAATAACACGTCATTCTCATAAAGGTTACTGTGTGTGCGTTATTTCAAAAAGTAATGATACTGATTACTAAAATAGCTTTCCGTTGGTGGTTGATTCCCACGAATAAAAAGAAGGTAAAAGAATTTCAAATAAAAAGTGGTGATAATAATAATTGATGTGGTGTTCTGAGTCTTATAGAATACAATGTGAGATAAATATTTATTAGTTTTAAAAATAACAACTTTCCAAAATCAATACAAATAGAGGGGAAGAAATCTCATTAAAAAAAATTGTAATGAAAGTCTCAGTGGCACCATCTAGCGTAATATAGCAAAATTATTGCGGCTTTGAGGAATATCGTTTGAATAGCAAACATACGAAGACAACACCTTGATTATGCCTGTTTTATAGATTTTCTTTCGAAAATACGTATATCCGAGAGGCGAGATCCAAAATCCGTAGATCCATGGATAAACCCGTAAATCCGTAGGTCTGGCAACGCGGGGTGACGCTAGGTAGAAACTGGAAACCTGTGGTAGGCATCTTCTTTCTTCATCGTGATAACGCCACGGTCCCAAGGGCCGTCTGACAGGTGGCGCCAGGTGTTACTGCACTGCTACCTGTCGAGGCCTATCGCAGTCCGTGTCGAGCATTCCCTCTGCTGTGGTTATAGTCAGTGGTCAACATTTGATAAACAAAGCTAAAAGACGTGCCTGTACGGGCCGAGACAGGCGCCCGCCCTCGCGCTGCGTCACCCCGCGCTGGCGACGACTAGCCACCGAAGACCTCATCGGCATCGTATGTTCCCGCGGCCTATCGGCCTGGCTTGGCACGTACTGGCCTGTGAGAAAGCGGGCCGTGGGAACGTGGAATAACGGTTCAGCAAACTCAACCAGACGCGCAGTCGATTTATTGAGTATCTACGGCAGGTGCACATATATTATAAAATGAGCCTCGACCAGGCGTTTTGATTTATATTTATCCTCAAAAATCTGAGTGAGACTTCGTCGCATTAACATTATAGAACCTGAAGACGCAGTGACTGCATTCGAAAGCTGTGGTAGGTTCCTACCAGGCTAGGTCGGAAGATTCTTTTTTTTTAATGGAGAAGTGGTACCTACACCATCTGAGTGACACAATATTGTTTTCCGACATGCACGCGAACGAAGTCGCGGGCACAGCTAGTACCTAATAAGGTTAGTCATTTAAATATATTAGAAACTAGAAACGACTTAGTTGAACCCTGCGGAACGCCCAATGTGACCACAGATCCTGCAGATCTCTTGCCATTAACATCAACCCTCGGAATTCAGTTGTTCAGATAAGAAGTCATCGAGAGCCTTGTCCTTCATAGTGTGCGTAGTCCCAGCGGAAAAGTGTCGAATTTCGTAATTTCAGTATAACAGATATTTAGTGTAACACGTCGTGTAATTGTGTATGGTAAATACAAATTAGTGCATCCAACCATTGAGGAGCTATTCAACTACAAGTCTGTTTCAACTGTAAGTCTGTTTCCGCTGGGACTACGTCATCCCAGCGGCACTTTTTTTTCAAATGGACGTACAAGAAAAAAAATCATTCAATAATTAGTGTGTAACGAGAGGTAAATGTGCATGTTTACCTAAATGAAATTTGTGTGTGAATACCTACACTGCGGAGATAATTAAGTTTCCGCTGCGCTGACGTCTGGCTATTTGATGAAAACTATATAAAACGGTTTAGTGCAGAGTTGTAATTTTTCTCGCCCCACATACCGCAGTGTCTCAAGACGAAAGTCTTTGACCAGTGCGTGTTGCCAGATATGACATCTGGCACTGAGACGTGGTTGCTCACAATGGGCCTCATAAGAAGGCTGAAAGTCACCCAAAGAGCAATGAAGAGGCCTATGCTTGGAGTTTACCTACGCGATCGAAACAAAAATGTAGAGATCCAGTAACCGACATAGCCCAAAGATTTGCCAAATTTAAGTGGCAGCGGGCAGGGTACATTGCTCGCAGAAAAGATAGTCGATGGGGCCGGAAGGTTCTGGAGTCGCGACCGCGTACTGGAAGACGCAGCGTTGGAAGGCCTCCCATAAGATGGACCGATGGCCAGAACTGAAAAATATCATTATCGGGGAAAGCTTATTTCATAACGAATGCAATGAGCCTACTGTTAGGGCTTCGTACATGATTTTTAAATAAATAACGACGAGCTGTAGCTATCTGATCTTCAACTTGTATTTTTTCTGTCACAGAACAGAAAACTGTAAAAACACTTCGCGATCGGGGCGCGCGCGTCGTTCGGTACACTAGTTTTCGTGCCGATCGTCGAGATGGCGCCACCGTTGCATATCGGTTGGTTGCGCGTGGTGTCGTTAAATGGCATTGTGGATAGCAAACACCTACTAATCTATATCGGGCAAATACAACGGCTCTACAGCAGTATCGGGAACCATAGAAACCCAAAACATGTTGTTTCACAGGTAGTCAGCAATTATCATAAACCAATGATTCGTTATCGTCCATGAGAACAGTCCCTCAATCGATTTTTATTGAGAGACTAAGTAAAGTCGTATAGTCATTATCATCTGCATAACGTGGTTCACACACTGTCTATCAAATGGAGCAAGTCAATGTGTGTGTATCTAGCACACTGACAAAAATCCAAAGTATCAGTGTCAACTGTTAACCACTCTCACTAAGTAAAAAAGTACTCTGTGACCACTCTGTTCTGACATATTCTTTTTGACACTTCTAGTTTTATTGTGTGGTTGTAATTCTCGATTTCGGGTTGATATTGTTAATTTTTAATAGGTACTAAGATACTAGAAAAAACAGCAAACAAAAACAATACCTATAGTATTTCTTGATAAACCTAGATTAAATAAAATCACTTGGCTACATCTTTACTTTACTGGAAGTAAATAAAACAATGAATACTATTCAAAATGATAAACAAAATAAGCGATATCGCAAAAAATATAAGTACATGAAAATGCGAATAAAAAGTCTCATACTAGTAAGTAACTTAATAAAACCTAAGACGACCCACTGACCAAACAAAGTATTATTATAGTGATCTAAAGGTGGGACACGAATCTCAAACAACTAATACATATACCTATATTACAAAAAGCTAAGCATGGACTGCAGACGATTTGCTGGCTGGTGTGACAAGTTTTCATATAAAGGCTTGGTGCTTCTTCTGCAACCAAAATTAATCAAAATTAAATCAAAGTGTGATGGTGTATTTTAGACAAATTTTGATCGTTCAATGTGAAATTTGCCTGCTATCTGAGTATCTGACATAGAAGATAATATATTCCTCTAAAACCGCGCAATTGCAGACATCTGTGGCCCTAGTGTGACTTTCTTTTAACCATTTAGATTGAACGCATCAAGCGCTATAGATCTAGATGATTAGAAGAAACTCACACTATGGCAACAGGTGTCTACAAATCTGCGGCCACACAGGTTTTTGCATTTAGTTTTAAATTCTTATAACAACTAAAGTCATATTTAATTTTAGGAGAATGCGGCACTGTGCGATGAAGTGGCAAAAGTTCAGGAAAGTATATTAATTGTAAAAGATGAAAGAAGATTTTTACTTCACAAATTACTAGAATATGAAAATGACAATGAAGTCTCACAAGTTTTCTTTAAGAATGATTCTGTGTTAACATCTAATGGCTCAAGAACAAAAATAAAGAAAAGACAAAGCTGTGATGACACCAGATAATAAATACTGAAGAAAATTAAGTTAAGACAATTAAAAAAATAATATTGTATAAATTATGCATGAACATTTTCTGGATGATACTACAGATGTAGACATAACATTGTTTTAAATAATAAATGGATTCTGAGTTTGTAATAACTTTTTAACTAATAATTATCTTTTCTTTTACTACAGGATAAAATTTTTACCAGTACGCAAACTGTAACTGAATTCAGCTTAGATTCTTCCCTAGCATAGAAATAAAAAAAAATTTCAGTTCCATACATTTTGACCGTGTAGCTTATAAGAAACAGCAGATTTTTTTTTTTTGTACAAGTTTTTTTCTTCTTTCCTCTTCCATCTGCAATAATTATCCCTTGAGCTTTAAAATTCAAATTCAAATGTTTATTGCTCAACACAGTACATAATCATACATGTGTAAATGTCAAGTGAATGTGTAGTCCACTGTGTTGCACCAATTCAGGCATGTAAAATTATACCATGTTATACAATTTCATTAATATTCAAAATAATAACCCTATACAATGTCATAAATTCAAATCAATAAGTATGTAATGTCAGATTAACTAAATAATGTCTAATAGAGTCAACACATAAAATTGGCAATATAAATAAGATAATTTTATTAAAAATAAATCAGACTCAAGTATTTACCCTAATTACATGAATTATTATTATACACACAAATATCTATCAGACAGGTATTCATTATGCCTTACGTATCAGTAGATTATTGAGTTGCTTCTTAAATAAATGGATATCTTTAATACTTAACAAAGCAATAGGTAATTTAAATATGTGGTGCTATTCCTAGGAAGCTTTTATGGAATATTGTTTTTTTGTGTTGCCTACTGCTTATTATATTTCTGTCGCGAACTGTGTAGTTTTTCAAATTGGTAGAAGTTTGCTTTGATCAGATTGGTTGTTACTTCTCTGACAGTTCAAGATTTTTCGCATCCTGCAATGCGTCATCTTGTAATATAATAATAATTGTTAGTGTTGGTCAGATTGACGCTATTCATTCTCTTTTGAGTCTGTACGTATAGTTTGAAGATTTTAGGAGTGTTACAGAAAGTTCATTTTTATGTCATTGGGAGTCTTTCTTTATAGTTCTTGTAGGACCTTTCTACAACCTCCTTTACGGTTGGAATTTGTAGGTCCTCAAGTATTTCAATATTTTTTGTAAACTGACTGTAAAACTGACAAAAAATTTGTATCTAGGGGTCTAGAATGATATGCTGAATTCATGGTTACAGTTTGCACACTGGTTAAAATTGTATCCTGTATAATGTAGCATAATAACAGATTACCCCAATATTTTTCAAACTTTCAAGTAGTTACAAGGTATAATTCAATCAAAATGAATCTGTTCTTTCAAATAATGTTTTTATTTCTACATTTTATGAAGTATGTTATAATTGTGTAGTGTTATGTGACATCATTTGCATCTTCCACATCATCATCATCATTAAACGATAAAATAGGACGGCTCTTCTTTTCCTTTGAGGCTTTCGTTTTAGGGTCATACTCTTGCTTTCTTTTAGAAGGTGCTGATTCTGCCAATGGCTTCTCTTTTGTCTTGAACATAACTCGTTGACTTAGGTCTGCTTTTGTTTCCGATTCCAATTTTTCTATTCTTAACCTCTCTGTTTCTGCTTCTTCTGCTGTTAAGTCACCTTCTTTAAGCACCACTATTTGCGGCTGTTCACTGTCTTCATCTTCTGCGAAATCCTCGTCATTATTCATTAGTTCATCAAACTTATGATTTTTATCATCATAACCAGCTTGCCTTTTTAACACTTTGAGAAATTCTGGATCTTCTGGTTTTATATAACTAATATTTCTTTTTTTATTCATGATGTACTTATACTTAAAACTGCAGTAGAACTGCAACACTAAAAACTAACCTACCACCATGATACAGTACCTTCATTCGTTTTATAAAGATAACTCTTGCTAACAAACTGGACGAGTCAGAAAAATTATCCAGGCTTGCTATTGCAACATCAATTCTTTATTAATGACTTATGTGGAAGAGACACCACTATTTTGTGAATATCACTTATGGTTCCTCGATATAAAAAACTACTCTGTGAGTCTGTGTTAATAATTCACTGATCACCACACCAACAAACAATAAAGAGGTGTCAATTCAATACTGTCAACGTCACTGTGTGAAGCGTAGCAACTTTTTTTTTTTGGCTTTGGCTTCGAACGGTTTGTGCCAGTGTCAAGTAATTTTTCTTTTCGATAAAGTAAATGGCCCGATATCGGGCACGAAGTTACAAAAAAGTCATAGTCGTCTTTAGTCAGTCAAGTCAAAGTTAATGTAAAGCGGTAGCAACTTTACAACAACCTAACATGAGTTTTTGGGGGAACATGAAAAGACCACGTTAGTCACTTATTTTCACCTTCACTACACTTGTGCACACACATGTAACTAAATTGAATAATTCACTACCAAAATTATACAATTTAATTCGCTATTTCACTAAATTTCATGAAAATAAAAATTCGTGCGACATGTTCCATCCCGATCCCGCCAAAAACTCCATGCGTAGCAACATAATTATCTGTGGTAGAACGTTTGTATTATCTGTCGAAGTATGCCACAAACCGTACAGACTTTCGCATACAGTGCCAAAAGTATCTTTTAGCATCTGAATGACATTAGCAAGTGGGCGTTATTGGTAAACATTTGTAATTGGCACATATATTGTCAATACAGTACTGTTACAGTTATTTTACCTGTGACAGCAGCAACCCAATAGCCATCCACCATATTGTAACGAAAATAATAAACACAGATTTTGAAAGACTTATGACAGCAACCTTCTTGCAACGCCATTATAGATCACTGATTTTGACAGTAATGTAAATTCTGATTTTGGCCACGCGTCAGAAGATCCTTGTACCGTTTGTTTGCCTATATTCAAAATTTCAAAGCACATTCAAAGCGTCGACTTATTATGCTACGGTCGCCTGGTACTATCTCATGTAGACACTCATGCTAAACATAGCCAATCAACAAATTCAAATATATGGATAGTGGCTTAATGCTTGGCTTGTGGTGTGCTAACGAGTACGATCCGATCGAGTGTTGATTTTTGTGTACAAATCAAACGAATTTGCAGCAACTGCGTGTTTGTTTATAGTTAACGGCAAGTGACAAGCCGACAATCATCTCTACTGAGCTCCGCCATTGGCTCCTCACTCTTGCCATCACAATTTTGATTTTCATTAGACTGATGAAAAGTGTTCCCTGAAATTTGCGAATTTGAATATTCTGTTGAAACGGTACCCCACGTAGCTTGGCCGTAGATCACACTGGATGTCCGTCAACCAAGACATTTTTTAAACTTGATTTATATTTGATAGATTTTCATCTTTATTATTTTAGAATACAGATGAAAATCTATCAAATAATTATATCAATTTTATTAGTACCTAAAGATGAAAATCTATCAAAGAAATTTGACAGTGCTGGCGTCTGTAACATATAGCATGATCATCATTTATAGATAAAGACGTATACCAAATGGTTCAATTGCATTGGTTGTCAAATAAAATTTCCCGGACATGTTGCTATTGACATCTTCCCCCATTAACCCTTTATGACTGCATCTATTTTCTAAAAATTCAAGCCAAGATTCGCATTGATACGCAGGAAAAGATGTAGGATATTTGATTGATTCTGCGAAATAATCAAATGAACGGCCGTGACTGCACGCTTCTGTAAATAAAAATACATGTAAAAAATTTGTCACGACATAACACTATAAAACAAGTTAGATAGGGGTTTAATAAAACGAACCAAAAAACTTGACAATATCTTCGCATCCTGGCTGTGGTGCAATTCCTGCATTAGGGTAAAAATCTACTGTTCCGATTGCCCCTTCAAAGCCTAAAAGCCCTGCACAAGTGTGAATGACGTCAACAACGTCAGCATCAGAAGAATCTAGTTTCGCAAACGTGTCTTGAGGTGGGTACTCAAAAAAAGGTCTTGCAGGATCGAGGCCTGAAAAAACATTGAAAGTTGTTGTTAACATTAAAAGTTTTATAATATTTGTAAAACTGAAGTAGGTAGATATCTACTTGGTCCGAAAGTACTTGAATGTTACATGTAGGTACAGACAGCGTCACTATGTGGGGACCCCTCAAGTTTAAAATAAGTACATAGGTACTATACTGTAATAAAGCGTTGTATTGGTGAATTTTAATCATAACAATTATGTTAGGACCTAATTATTTAATATGGTCGTGGATCATATTAGATCAACGTACAGAGGCCAGCACATCAAGCTACCCCAATCTGTCAAATTTCTTTGATAGGTATACCGGTCAGTAGCCGTCGGTACGGAAACAATACGGTACGGTAACAATAAGGTTCATGTTCAATTAGAATTTGATAGTTTGATTATGTGCTGGCGTCTGTACAACCTGCCAAGTGCGGGTCGCACTCACGCACGAAGGGTTGCGTACCAATATCTATAAAAACTGCAAAACAAATCATGTCTGTTGTATGGGAGCCCCCTTTAAATATTAATTTTATTTTAATTATTATTTTTAAAGTGAATAATATAACTCAACATTCTGTGAATATTCCAAGCGTCTATCTCTTGCCGTTATCAATATCGAGCAAAAACGAGCAAATAATCACGTTTGTTGTACGAGAGCCCCCTTAAATATTAATTTTATTCTGTTTTTTAGTATTTATTGTTATAGCGGCAACAGAAATACATCATCTGTGAAAATTCAACTGTCTAACTATCACGGTTCATTTTACCCTTTGGGTAGGTACGGAACCCTAAAAACCTAAGAAAATTTGCAAACTTCGTTTCTGTGAATTGAACTTCCATTCATGCGTTTTAAAACCTTCAAACAAGCAAAACGGAATGTTATGTTAATTTCCATTGTATCGTTGCTTGTCGATATACTTATTGTAAAATGTTTTTGTAAAAATACAAAAAGCTGTTATATAGCTATGTCGAATTTGTAGTTTCGTGCGTTTTGCTGGGGTTCCTACCTAAATGATAAAGCTGTGTGTACCTTATGTATTTAAAAAATAAAATACCTACCCGTGACTCTGTATACAGTCCTGTTAGTTTTAGACGCTGCTATACCCATAACGTGAGCTCCAAGACTATGTCCAATAAGATGTAGCTGTTCACTAGTCACGTTGTATAGGTGGTTTAATCCATCCAAAAAAACAGCTACTTGCCCACCAATCGTTTTCGTTTCATTTGCCACCCAAAGGTACAAAATAGAACTCGCAGTGCAGCTCCAATCCACCGTTATTACATTGACATTTTGAGCTTCTATATACGCATTTTTTATATTTACTATGCCTTCTCTATCCACTGAAGACCGCCATCCATGAGTAATTATTTTTAATGGCTTATTGGAATTAAATAATATGTCTTTTGTAATGTTTTTATCACTATTTTTAATTGCTCGTCCACGTCTATTTAACAAAACATAACTCTCCGTGTCGTTCCTAGATGGCAGAGAAAGGAAGTTTTAAAGTCGAGTTTATGTAGTACCTAGTATGTACAGACGCCAGCACATCAAGCTATCCCAAACTGACAGAATTTCCCAATTGAATATGAACCTTATCCTTTTGTATCAAAGTTGAAAAACTATCAAAGAAATTTGACAGATCGGGGTAAATTGATGTACTGGCCTCGGTACATCTACCTCCTAGGTGCTCATGATGACTGATATGACATAGGTAATAATATTATAATACTATCAGACGATCGAAATTGGTACGGGCCGGACAATGGTGGTACTCTCCTAGCAAAATCGGTTCGTCTAGACAGCAGTCTGCCGACAAATTTGTACCTACGGAAAAGGCTGTGGTGTCCGTTGTCCTCGTTTATATTTCCCACGTTCGATCGTCTGTTGTTTTTTTATGATTTTAAATATGTATACTACCGTTTTTTTACAAAAACGTAAGTACAGTAGCATCGTTTAAGTAAAATTGTACTTTTTTAAATGATTATTTATGAAATAAACACTCCATTTACAATAAGGTTAACAATATTTAAAACTAGTAGACATAAAAAATACATAGAAATGCATTATGAGTATAAATGAAAACTTACTATGCGAACACACATCGTCACTATGTAGAGACCCCTCACGTTTTGAAATATAAAAAGTGTAAACATAACATTGAAGTACACTCAACTAACCAGAATCGCCGCATCGTTGAATGTCGCCATTAATACTTAATAGTTTTCATCTTGATTTGATAGTGATGCAACAGAAACGTCAATAAATGTGATTTTGACCTTCATTATTTCGTTATGGATATTCTTACACCCGTTTTACTACACATATTGGTGGCTAAAATCCGAAACTTTTTTTTTAACATTAGGTACCTTTTTCCAGCGCCAGTTCAAGACAAACCTAATGATACTTCATTGTCATCAATCGAATTTTCTTTCTATTTCTTTAAACAATTTCTAAGTACCTACTAGCTTAACTTTTTACAAACAGACTTTTTATTTATTAATAAACGCCGGTAATAAAATAAAAAAAATTACTACGCAGCAATGTTGTTTATGAATTTGCGTTTCTTTTGCTTGGGGTACCTAAATAATGACAAGTGTGTAAGCGAGTGTAAGACTATTGGGTCACAATTGGCCTTCCAAAATAAATGTACAGTTAAAAGTTAAAACATACCCAATGTATAATCTAAATTCAATGTCATCAAACATTGAGTTTCGATGTATAAGCTTATCATCTTCCGTAATTGTTAGGTTTAAGTAATGTAGCACTCCATCACCGTCCGGGAAATATAACCATTTAGTGCCATAATCATCACCATACTGACTTTCATAAAATTCTAAATAATTTTTAAATAAAGTACCTGCAATTGTATGAAATTTCATTTTGAATTCAATTCAGTTTTCACGGAAATATTTCAGAATATTTCGTGAAAACACGCAGGCTTCATTGTAAGAACAGACGCCAGCACATCAAGCTATCCCAAACTGTCCAATTTTCCCAATTGAACATGAACCATAAGCTTATGTAATAAAGATGAAAATCTATCAAATATATTTGACAGATTGGGGTACCTTGATGTGCTGGCGTCTGTACCTATATTTAGTACCGAGTGCTCTAATGATGATTATAGTTACGTATTTAGAGCCGATATTTCTAGCATCACATAATTTGAAATTAGATAAAAGATTTGATATACCTACCTATTTTATTTACAAAAGCTGTCAAACTTCAATTTTGTATTCCCAAATTAAATTTTATCTCCTACAATATTGTCATGTATTGACTTTTGATCAACGTAGTAGGTACAGACGCCAGCGCATCAAGCTACCCCAATCTGTCAAATTTCTTTGATAGGTTTTCAACTTTATAATGTAAGCATGTTCATGTTCAATTGGGAAAATTTGACAGTTTGGGGTAGCTTGAAGTGCTGGCGTCTGTACCTACTCCAAGGTAAAACAGAGCGGCAGCGGTTCAATAAAAAAAAAGGCGGCCAAAGAGTTTCGCTGGCTACTTGCCGGAGCCCCTGGCAAAAGCGGGTAGCCCGCGAAATTCAAATTGTCTTTCGTTTTTAGGGTTCCGTACCACAAAAGGTAAAAAGGAATCCTTATATGATCACTCTCTGACTCTGACTCTGTGTCTGTCTGTCCGTGTGTCACCACCGATTTTCTCAGAAACGGATGGTTCTAGCAAGTCGAAATTTATACCAGATACTAAGGTTTATAGTTTCTATTAGGTGTATAAAAATCAAGGTCCTGACCAACACGATAAAAATATATAGGCAAATTAGGATTTTAGCGAAAACTTGTAAGTACCAAAATTTACTTTATTTTCAACTTTTTTTTTCGGAATTTTCGCTTTACTTGTGTTATAAGCAGAGATCGGATATTCGGATGCATATTTACCTAAAGATAATTTTTAGCTATGAAAGTATGGAAGCAGCTTTTTGAATTATTTGTAATATTTATTAAAAACCCCGGGATTCTTGGATTGCATGACTATTCAGATGTGTATTAATTTAAAATTAATGTTTATCCTGATACAAATATGTGTATGTACTGGAGGAGGGGTGGTTTGTATTAGTTAAAACAAAAAATTAACAAATTACATAACTAAATTAAGATTTTTTCGATACAAAAGCGCATTCCATGTTAGCCAAAATCTCAACTTTAGGTGAATACGCATCCGAATATCCGATCTCTGGTTATTAGATCTTGCTTATAACCAAAATTGACAATTCTAGGTCAACCGGAAGTACCCTATAGGTTTTGGGTCGAAAATCTGTATGGTAGGTAGTTCCCGTTGACCTAGAATCACGAAATTTGGCAAAAAGCAAGGTCTTACAGCACAAATAAAGGAAAAATTCCAAAAAATAAAATAGTTGAAAATTAAGGTACATTTTGGTACTTACAAGTTTTCGCGAAAATCGAAATTTGCCCATATCTTTCGTCCGGTATAATGGGTAGGTACGGAACCCTCGGCGCATGAGCTCGACTCGCACTTGACCGGTTTTTTTTCTATTTACAGTAGACAATGGTATGGCTAAATCAGGTTGTATATTAATAAAAAACTAGACGCAACAGTAACAAATAATACCATCAATACTACTCTCTAACTTCAAATTGCTCGAGTCGAGTTATGTTATGACTATTTTATGACTTTTAAACATAGCATTAATTTGCGTTGGGTCCAATTCTAGACTACCTACGCGCTACGTTCACACGGCGGGCGGCGGCGTCACGGCGTTGTGCTGAACTAATGAACTGTAAACTACGATATTTTGTTTTTACAATTTAATAATCATATCAAATACTTTGAAATTTCGTACAGTAGGTACATGCATCCGTGTGGGTATACTTAAAGGTAAGAAGTACTTACTGTAGACCAAATCCATAAATGTGAAAACTATACATAGAAAAATAAATAATATTGAATTCCAATTAGTCATTGTTACCTACTTTAAATAAAATGTATTTCAAAACACTGAATTAGTCTAAATTAAACAAACCGCGAACAGATACTGATTTGACTATTAATCCATTTTATTTGACCTACCACACAAAATAAGCTATGCAAGAGTGTAGCAAGCATTGAATTGCTAAATAGAAATCTGATGATTCCTATTTTTTTTTTAACCGCTTTAGCACGGCCGTTGATTCGTGGTAGTTTAATTCCATCTTAGTCTTTATCTTAGTTTTCCACTTCCATTTCACTAGCTTCTCCAACTGGTAAACGGTAGGTAAAGTAGGTAGGTATATGATTATTTTTTAAGTTATGTTTTATCGATATATTGCAGTCCCCCAGTCACTTTGGGCAGTATAAGGGTATCCTAGTGAGATATGATTACATTTTCATGTCTATTGTCTACCATGTCGACTTGTTTCGTCAGTCACTGGTCTGGCTGTCTAATCTAATATGTACCTTAATTGGGCAATCACAATCTGAATCATTTTGAAGGATATTGCTTAACCATTTCTTCATATTTATGATCTAAAAAAAAATCTGCTCAATGGCGGAAATAGCCAATGAATGTTTTTGAACTGTAAAAGACATGCCCAATAAATTCAGTCGCAATATTTGACATGATATTGCATGATACCTAGCATTTTTGCAGGTTTTTTTTTTAGGATGGGAAATATTCGAATAATTTCTCCCGCTTTGGGTGGAGCGGAAGGGCGTGTCAGACTTTTACTGACTAAAACGCACCCGTGTTCCTTCAGCTGTGTGTATGCTAGGCTAGGGTCCACGGTATCTCTTTCGAACAACCCGCACCCCTGGCAACGTGTTAAGTTTCAATCGTCGTTTTGTTTTTATGAGATATATAAGTTTGCCTGAACTATTATTGTAGAACATTGTTCAGAAAGTTAATGAAGCGTTACTAATATACATAGATAAAGCGGTCAATTAATTACTAACCGTAATACTTTTAGCTACCTATGTGCCTCAGTATTTACTGCCGGTGACAATAGTTTAACCTCGAATTTTATTCTGTTACCTTCCTTCCGCTGACTTGGTCTTCACCTTCATTTTATCTTGTGAAACCTGCATATACCTGCGCCAGAATATGAAGGTGTTGACTAGGTACTGTAAAGGTTTGTTGCTTAAAGAGTGCAACCTTTAAGTTAATACAGGCCGGTAATGGACCGGTAATCAGCTTTTAAATAAGGACCCACAGATTTTCATCAGCTGGGGCTTTTGATGTTGAGAACTGCTATGATTAACCCTTCTGGACTGATGTGAACTGTCACATTAATTTATTCGGGATTAGGAGGCCACGTCGCGTCTTTTCCTCTGGTTTTGACGTGACGAGGTTCAAGCATGACAGACTTAGTTTGTATAGGTGCACGTTGGCGTTCTTTGCTGACACTGTTCATAGTGTAATAGAAATGTTTGTCCTGTCCTTGAGCCTTCTCATGTAAGAGTTGGACCTCATATTGTTAATTTATCTTTCCAGAGTTAGGTCATAGTCATGATAGGTATATAGGTAGGTATCTCGTGACTGTTCAAATGTTGTGAATAAAAGTCTTGTTCAGATATACGACTACGTTAATCCTTTTATTCAAGGGTGGGCGTAGCTCATGTAAAGGTTTGTTGCTTAAAGAGTGCAACCTTTATGTTAATACAGGCCGGTAATGGAATGACTGTCACATTTGAACTATCAAGATGATGTGTCTAGGATTCTATCCGTGAATGAGAATAGGATGAGATTTATCCTAAAGAAAATATATTTAATTACCTATTATATTAGGCGCGGCCTTGTTATAGTTTTGACTTATTTAAATACACGTGGAAACACGAAGTTAAACTCTATTTATTATTTGATTTGTATCTCGGTTCCTTAAATATAACAGTACCTACTAAAATTTTTACCAGGGTGACCAGAGTGTGTCACTCATGGTGTGTCTCATATTATTCCATTCCATGCTTTGGTAAAAATGTCCTGCCATGGTAATTCTAGTTTCACTTTCTGAATTATCAATTTTGGGGATTTTTAGGGAAAGGGGCAATTATTTTGGGTATTTTTTAGGGAAAAGGTGAAATAGCACTCGCTTCATGAGAATTATTTATTTAATTATTAATTTATTAAATTTATTTAATGCATACAGATTTAAAAAAAACCGGCCAAGTGCGACTCGGACTCGTGCATGTAGGGTTCCGTATTTCAACTAACTATAATGGTTCATGAGATAGAGTCTGGTGACAGACAGACAGACAGTGGACAGCAGTCTTAGTAATAGGGTTCCGTTTTACCCTTTGGGTACGGAACCCTAAAAAGATGCGTTAAACGCGTGCGTCTGCGAATTCATTGTATTGCGGCCATGCAATTCAATTTTATTTTATGTTTTTTAGCAATTTGCAGTTCAGTGTAAGGCTGTAGATATGTTGAACAAAATTTATTCGTGACCGTAACGACCACGTGTCCGGTAAAGACCAAGCCCGGCACCCTAATTGCGTAAGGCCAGCTCCACACGTTGGCCCCAACGCTCGCACCAACGTTGGAGCGCAAATTCGGTGAGGCGTACACACGTTGGCGAATAAACTAGTTCTGTCCCGTCAGGGCCAATGTGAAGATGTCCGATACAGAAATTGAAACTGCTCTGAGCGCTTTTACAGTACTGAGTGCACATTTATATTTGTTACTGAGAAAAAAAAAGCCACGTCAAAGAAGATGGTGGATGACGACACATCATAAAACACGGAATCAGTGAGTACATATAGCTGTTATACACTCCATTTTAAATATTCTAATAACATACATAACAAACTACAATTATATCACCAGTTGTTTACAGGTGCTGTAATATTTATCTAGTTAATTATCTGTAATAGGTAAATCTATTCTACATCTACATTTTCTTTCTTTTTTAGGTATGATGGAACCCGATTATTGAGTAATTTGATTCAAGAGCCATCAGGACAGTTTGATAACTTTTGTCGTATGTCTTCGATAGATTTCGAATACCTTCTACAGTAGATTGGACAAAGAATAAAAAAGGAAGATACAGTATTCAGAGACTCAATACCAACCAAAGTACGACTTGCTGTGACACTTAGATTTTTAGCGACTGGAGATTCATTCAAAAGTCTTCATTACCTATTTAAGATTTCTCCTCAAGTTATATCATTGATCGTGCCGGAAGTATGTAAAGCACTATGTGAGGCATTGCGTTCTTTTGTAAAAGTAAGTAATTTTTGTATACCTATTTTGTAAAATAAAACCATTATAATAATAATCAAAAACACGTTTATTGAGAAAAATAATTAGTCAAAGTAATCGGGTCCTTGCATTTAGCAAATAATAATCAAAAACACGTTTATTGAGAAAAATAGTTAGACAAAGTAATCGGGTCCTTGCATTTAGCATTCAATTCTTATTTTGTATCTGAGAGAGAGTGAATGCCTGAGAGATAATGTCGTTTGATATAATTGTCACCTTTGGAGTAGATGTGGAGGAGGTGGATGAAGCTGTCACATATTCTGCTTGACTATGGTTTGGTGATACTACTGTATAATCACCATAATCATCAGCAACGTGATATGAAGGGGATGGTGTAGGTGCATAACGCACGGAATCTCGGGTAGACATATCGTAGGTCAACATTTGTGATGAAGGGGATGGTGTAGGTGTAAAACGCACGGAATCCGGGGTAGACCTTACGTACGAGTAAGTGCTGCTACTAGCAGGGCTATTAATATTTAAATAAGACTCTTTTCGTTTCTGAAAAATGAGTTCATCTATATCGTGCATTATAACCTCCCTTTGTTGCTCATTAAATTTTTTAATTTTTTTGGCCAGTAATTGACAATATAAATCTACCTCGTCCACTTCAGTTCGTGGTCGGTCGGAGAGATTTTTAAGGACATTTACAGCTGTCTTATTCTGAGCTCGTACTTCCGTGACTTCTGATTCTCGCCGTTTTTTGGGTACCGTGGAACTTCTATTTTGAATGCTGTCTTCATTAGGAAACTCCATACTCTAAAACTTCAAACATAACAAGTAAATTATTTAAATTATTAACTATTACCTACACTGACATATTTTTTTCTGTTTCAGATGCCTCAAAATGAATACGAATGGCTTGAGGTTGCTCGAGAATTTGAAATAAAATGGCAATTTCCACATTGTTTGGGCGCTATCGATGGGAAACACCATAAAATACAGTCACCCATTAATAGTGGATCAGAGTTCTATAACTATAAACACAATTTCAGTATAATATTACTAGCGGTAGCTGATAGTGACTACAACTTTTTATTTGCTGATGTAGGAACACATGGACGTATGAGTGACGGTGGAGTTTTTAATGATAGCATGCTTTATAACAAAATATATGGACCTGATTCCCTTTTTCCGCAAGACGCTCCTTTACCTGATCGATATCTTCCTGTGCCCTATGTTTTTGTGGCAGATGGAGCTTTTGCATTATCTAAAAGTATCATGAAACCTTTTCCTGGTACACCGCCAGTTGGCTCACAAAATAGAAAATTCAACAGTCGACTATCAAGGGCTCGTGTTGTGATTGAATGTGCATTTGGAATAATGACATCGGTATTTGGAGTGTTAAAAACCAATATGTTACTACAACCCGAAAAAGCATCTATTATAACACTCACTTGCGTTGTTCTTCATAATTTTTTGAAAAAGAGTCAGCACTCTCACCGTATTTATATGCCGGAAGGTAATATAGATAATGTTTTAGAAGAGCAACAATTATAAGATCACTAGATCAAATACCAATAAGAACAACAGAAAATGCTAGAGAAATACGAAATGAATATGCATCATACTTTTATTCACATTAAATTAAAAAATCTACCGACCTACAAAATTATTATGTATATTTAGGTACACACAGCCACAGGTCAGATGTATGTAGGTATGTTACAGTTGCACTACGAAAACATTATAATACGTAGGCCATAAGGGCGCGCTCAAGGTCAACATGTTACGTCTAGCCTGTGGTTTAGTGTACCTACCTATTTCATAACGAAATAAACAACTAAGTGCTTTAGATTAAGTAGGTATGTAATTTGCCACAATGTAATTTTATCTATGTAAATAAATAAAGTAAAAATTCATCAATGTTTATCTTACCTCTGTGTTAATGGTAACTGTATCTGATTTATCATAAATCGGAGCAAGAAAGCTATCCATGAGCTGATAAGCGAACCAATTTGGTTTAAAAATATCGTCTGTTGATGATCCAGATCGAGTACCTAGAGTCTCTAATTTTCTTTCTATAAAAGCGATATGTGCTCATTAATGAATCCCGCTTTTTTTTTAAATCTTCAATTAAAAAAATCATTCCCAATTTTGTTGTATGGTGCGCCATGCATCAGCTATTAATTTTTTTATTTTTATGATCCTTTCGAGATGCGTCCCATATTATTGGATGTGCTTGATAAAGTTCAATAAACTCAATAACTTTTTCATTTGTCCATGCCGGTGACGATTTTGCGGATGAGGAAGCCATTGTCGCTCGACGTACGCACTCGCTGCGTGTTGCAACAGAACTGAGCAAAGCGCCAACGTGTGGACAGCTCGCGAACGTTGGCGCGTAGACTCCTTTGATGAAACCGACACGAGCCGGCCAACTACCAATGCTCGCCCGAACGTTGGGGCCAATGCAATTTTCTAGATCCACACGTTGGACGAGTAGCGTTGGGGCCTATATTGGGGCCAACGTGTGGAGCCGGCGTAACACATGATTAATCATAATCGGTTTCATTTTGACTGTTCAACGATATTCATTGCGTTACCTATTTATGTTGTTGAGTAGACACAATTTTCGAACATATGAAGCAATGGTTTAGCCATCTGTTTCAAAACGAAACAGATAATGATTAATCGGGAGTTACGCAATTAGGGTGCGGGTCGACGGCACGTTGTATTCCACGCGCGCCTCAAAGAGATGTCAGCATCAACTGATGGGCCCGCAAGGGCCGATGCCTGCCAGGGGTGCGGGTTGTTCGAAAGAGATACCGCAGCCCCTGGCACATAGGCAACTGAGGGAAAACGGGTGGGTTTTAGTCAGTAAAAGTTTGACACGCCCTCCTGCTCCACCCAGAGCGGGAGAAGCAAGGAACATATATACCACAAGCGGGGGAGAAGTTATTTGATGATTTCCCACGTAAAAAAAAAAAACGGTTGACTGTCATCACTTGACTTGTTTAATTTTGACACGTTGATTTTCGTTCCAGAAACCGGGTGTGAGCACCTACATTGGAAACTAAATTAAATTATTAATAAACGCCAGTGCCAGTCTTCCTTTTGTCGTCATCGTTTCATTGTAATTAGTCCACTGGATTCATCGACTTCATTTATGGCAAAATTGAGGTGACGATATTGTTGCCATCGCGAGAAGAATCAGGATGAGCCTGGCACAGGCTTAGAGCATTTATTATTTTATTTCAAACTTTGCCCCACACTAAGAATTTCTCCTGTATAGTGGGTGCGTTTACAAACATTTAAACTCACATACACAAACAGCCAGATCCGGAACAACTACTTGTAGGTCATACAAATATTTGTTCCGTGTGGGAATCGAACCCGCGACACGCAGCGCAGCAGTCAATCGCTTAACCACTGCGCCTACCGTGCCGTCCGTACCCTAAATGCTCTAATAAGTTAATGCTCTAATAGGATAAATACTCTAAGGACACAGGAGCATGTGGGTTGACACAAAAAAAAACAACCGACTTTCAAAAAAATACTACAAAGTGAAAATTAACTTTAATTTCGGAAGTCGGTGTCTTTGGAGCTGTATTTGAATTTTTTGACACCGTCTTCCGAAATTAAGGTTATTTTTCACTTTGTAGTGTTTTTTTGAAAGTCGGTTGTTTTTTTTTGGAAAAAGTTTTATTTTTCACTTTTTAGTGGTTCACATGTGCTTACCCCTTCACAGCATACCGGCGTGATGTTATGTTATGAAGTGGTGTAAGCAATAGACAGACATGAGATTTTAGCAATCCAGTCCATTTGCTATCATTTATTGAGGAGTTCCGTTGCCTATCTCCGAAGTTCTTCATCAGATCTTCACCAAATTGAAATGGGACCACTCCGAAAAGTACTCTTCCAAAAAATACCCAAATCGCTTCGTGTGCCTATAAAATTTGAAAGTTCTCTCTATTTCTCCAGGATCCCATCATCAGATCCTGACTTGATGATCATGGGACCACCTGGGAAGTATACCCTTTCAAACAAAAAAAAAAAATCCAAATCGGTCCAGCCATCTTCGAGTAATCGGGGAACATACATAAAAAAAAAAGGTTCCGATGAATTGAGAACCACCTCCTTTTTGAAGTCGGTTAAAAAGAGATGCCTAATCCCAGCAGTATGTAAATTCGGGCTGTGGAATGTGGATGGTGATGCTTGATAGGACTTACTAAATCCATGGGTTCAAATCTACGAGGAAAATATCCTTGTAGATTTGAACCCATGGATTTAGTAAGTGGCGCCTGAATGACATTGACAGAGGAGCGTTGATTGGTATCTAACCTTTTTTTTGTTCCGATTTTGGCCACGCGCCAAAATAACCTTGTAGCGTTTTATGGTGCAAATACATTTTTAGTGCGGTTCGAATGGAGCTAGGAAAGGGTGTAGTTTTGACTTTGACGCATTTCATCGAGCATTATTAGATAGTATGTTTAATACCCAGCTACAAAGATCTTTTGGTATTCGAATGACGTAGACAGCAGGTTGCTTTTGGTAAATAATAATATTATCTAAAAAAAGAAGATGGTGGTGTCTTTTTGAGGTATTTTTTATAATCAATTAATTTCAAGCACCCCACGCTTTTTAATTGAATTAAATTATTTTCTCCTTTTTTAGTTTGGTTTTTAAAGCGTGTTTTTTTAGTTTTTTAAACTATTATTTATTTCTGTATTATAAGGGGTAACCTTAGCTCATCTACATTATTTATATTTTGTTCTCATGACATGTTAAGTAAATCTTAGTCAGTCTAAGAACTATATTCTGAGGTACTGCGGCGGTGTGAAGCGGTACGCGTCTTCGTCTGTATGAAAACAGCTCTAACAATGGATGCTTGCAAGACTTTCGAGAAATAAGTTTTTGTATTGAAGATAATAATAAAACATTGTGTTTTATTTTTCATTCAAATACTTAGTGGTATAAGTTAGAATAGATGTTCGATTAAAGACGCCTTCAGCTGCCACGGCTCTGTGCCGTGACTTGGTTGTATTTGGAAACCACAAATACATTAAACTGGGCAAACTGCCGGTCGTTGGGACGTGGCACATGACACTCGTTCTCTAGCGTTCGGCGGTCCGACAGAAATCTGTTGGCCCTGGCAAGTTGGATGTTTTTGTTCAGCCAAGTCCATTTACCACAACCGCAAATCGTGCAGAGAAGATTTTGGTACGTGCGAGCCCGTGCGTTACCATCAATATTTCTATCACGAGATTGAATTTACATTAATTAATTACGAATGTTTTCAATTCATAAAAATTCCATCTCGTGCACGAATGTGCATGGGTACGAATCTATATAAAATGTCCAATTTTGACAGTATCAAGAATTCGAAGGGATCGTAGACAGAGAATGCTATTCTAGAGCATTCTCTGTCTACGCAAGGGACCGTGCACTGCCGTGCACACAATGACAACGGCGTCCGTACAGTCTTAAGGCTAAAAACTGAAAGTTCGTCATAGAGTACACCACTGTTCCCCGTCCACAAACAGCCATTGTTTTGTTTGTTCTTACTTTTGTGGCAGTAATTAAACGAAAACTAGATAAATATTTATACGACTTATATTGTAGAACTATTACAAGACGAACTAAGGAAAGGGAAGCATCTACCCCAGGTAAAAAAAACGACTGTTGTGGAAAAGTAAATTAAATATCATACATTGTTTTAGTGAGTGGGTTCTTTTTTTGTTAGAGTCTGACTTAATCGTCGATGTCACTGATACAGCTGATCGGAGTTGAAAATCAACTCAATATTGATCTTCTTTACTGAAAAACTTCAGAGATATTATTT
Source organism: Antitype chi (assembly GCA_947359405.1). Classification (NCBI taxonomy): domain Eukaryota; kingdom Metazoa; phylum Arthropoda; class Insecta; order Lepidoptera; family Noctuidae; genus Antitype; species Antitype chi. The sequence continues at coordinate 13,158,482 of OX375816.1, forward strand.
CTAGCACTATGAAAATGTAAACACACACACATTCTATAATTTACATGATATCACACCGCAAGTCCCTGTAGTTTATGAAAACAGACTAGTTCTCTTGAAAGCTTTTCAAAAAGATCTTGAGGTTCTAAAAGGATAGCCTTGTCTAGATGAAATATCGGGTTTGCAATTTTGTATTCGGAGAGATTTCTCCTACACTATTTGTCTAATATCTTTGGCAAATACATGATGGTTACCCGTATTTTTGCAGTCAACGGGGCCTATTAATTAACTAAGCGTAATTGAAGTCATTTGTTTCTAAAAAATGTATGGGTCACTACTTTTTTTGTTTTTTGGGTGGGAAATCATCAAATAACTTCTCCCGCTCTGGGTGGAGCAGGAGGGCGTGTCAGACTTTTACTGACTAAACCCCACCCGTGTTCCCTCAGTTGCCTGTGTGCTCTGGCACACAGGCAACTGAGGGAACACGGGTGGGGTCTCTGGGCCGCAGTATCTCTTTCGAACTACCCGCACCCCTGGCAGGCATCGGCCCTTGCGGACTCCACCAGTTGGTGCTGACATCTCTTTGAAGCGCGCGTGGAACACAACGCGCCGTCGACCCGGGCTTGGTCCTTACCGGACAGCGAGCTACTCATTACATGGGTCACTACATAAGGTCACTACTTAACTAATTCTAGCTGTCAAAGTCATTAGACAACCACTTGGAATTTTCGAAAGGCGCTAAATATTATGTCTGATACACACGCTAGGGGAAATCCAAAATCAGAGAGGGTGGCAATACATTTTCTTTGTGGTGGTAGCAGTCAGGATTTAGGTGGTATTGTCGTACTTAAATGAAAAAAATCACGTTTCAAGTTATTTAATATATTTCAAAACGTATTACAACGGAATAATTATTAATTTTATGCAGTACATTTGTCGAGAACTATTGAAAAAAAAATATTCTGGGACACAAAAAATAATCATAGACAACATGCGTGTAAGCTTTTTCAAGCTTCACGAAAACAACGGATTAGTATGTATGGTAGTGCGTTAGACTGATTGCGCCGCAAATTATTTTCTCGGGTAAGTTATTACATTTGTCATTATCACCAACCACTCTTTTCCATTCTTTGTAAAATGAAATAAACAAAAGTTTTGTCACAAACGCAATGCTACGATTCATAGCAAACATCCTCACTCTCTATGCGGGGTGTGTGCTCTATATTTTCATTTACAACAAAAAACAATTTGTAATTATCTTATTTTCTAGGATTCTCGTAATCTTTGCACTCCAAAACAAGTCATTTTAGCCACAATTCGATTGATTGAACAATTCTGAAACTAGAATTTTTATCTATGCATCATGAAGAGGTTATAGCCAGTATAGTCCTTCCTAATTCAGGAATTCTTTTTTTCAGTGATACGTATGGTGAGGAATGAATGTGAAAAAATTATCAGAGTTTTGATTTTCAATAAAGGGAACAAATTTTGAATAAGTTGTAACAAACAGAATGGCAACTTTAGAGCAACAAGCTTCTAAACTTTTGGATTTTAACCAGAAATTAGACATCACTCTACTTGATAATATAGTTGGATGTCTGTACTCAACTGTTGGCGAACAGCAACGGACTGCACAGGAAATACTGACAGCACTAAAAGAACACCCTGATGCCTGGACTCGTGTTGACACTATATTGGAGTATTCGCAAAATCAGGAAACAAAGTACTATGCCTTACAAATATTAGAACAAGTAATATTAACAAGATGGAAAATATTACCAAGAAATCAATGTGAAGGTATTAAGAAGTACATTGTTGGTCTCATTATAAAAAACTCATCAGACCCCGTAACAATGGATAATAATAAAGTGTATTTGAAAAAACTCAATATGATCTTGATTCAGGTATTGAAACGAGAATGGCCTCACAACTGGGAGACATTTATAAGTGATATTGTGGGTGCATCCAAGACGAACGAAAGCCTTTGTCAAAACAACATGGTGATTTTAAAACTACTAAGTGAGGAAGTTTTTGTTTTTAGTACAGGACAACTCACTCAAACAAAAGCAAAACATTTAAAAGACACCATGTGTTCCGAGTTCAGTCAGATATTTCAACTCTGCCAATTTGTCCTGGAAAATTCACAAAATGCACCATTAGTGGATGCCACACTCCATACTCTGCTAAGATTTTTAAACTGGATTCCTCTTGGGTATATATTTGAAATGAAGTTGATAAGCACACTAATATTTAAGTTTTTGAATGTACCAATGTTCCGTAATGTAACATTAAGCTGCCTGACAGAGATTGCCGGTGTGACTGTGAGCAACTATGAGGAGCAGTTTGTTGCTCTGCTTGTGCAGACCATGGAGCAGCTTGAAGCAATGCTTCCACTCACTACCAACATACGTGAAGCGTATGCTGCTGGTCGGGATCAAGAGCAGGTTTTTATCCAAAACCTTGCTCTATTTCTCTGCACCTACTTGAAAGAACATGGGCAACTTATAGAAAGAAGAGGGCTTACAAACACTCTAATGAATGCCCTACGCTATCTTGTTTTGATATCTGAGGTAGAAGAAGTTGAGATTTTTAAAATTTGCCTGGAATTTTGGAATGCACTAGCTGCTGATTTGTACAAGATTGCACCATGCTCACATACATCGAACATGTACACCCTCGGGAAGAGTGTTGGTAGGAAAGCATTGTATTCTGATGTGTTGAGCAGTGTTCGCTACATTATGATCTCTAGGATGGCTAAGCCTGAAGAAGTATTAGTGGTGGAGAATGAGAATGGTGAAGTGGTGCGGGAGTTTATGAAGGACACTGATTCAATTAATTTGTATAAGAATATGAGAGAAACCTTAGTTTATTTGACACATTTGGATTACCAAGATACAGAACGCATTATGACAGAGAAACTTCAGAACCAGGTAAATGGCAGTGAATGGTCATGGAAAAACCTGAATACATTATGCTGGGCTATTGGTTCGATTTCAGGTGCAATGATGGAGGAAGATGAGAAACGATTTCTTGTCGTCGTAATTAAAGAGCTGTTGGGCCTTTGTGAACAGAAAAAAGGGAAAGATAATAAAGCTATTATAGCTAGTAACATTATGTATGTGGTGGGCCAATATCCCAGATTTTTAAGAGCACATTGGAAGTTTTTGAAAACTGTGGTGAATAAACTTTTTGAATTCATGCATGAGACTCATGATGGCGTCCAAGACATGGCATGTGACACTTTCATTAAGATTGCAATAAAATGTCGGCGTCATTTCGTCACTATACAAGTTGGTGAGGCTTGTCCATTTATTGAAGAAATCTTAAGCACAATCAGTTCCATTATCTGTGATTTACAAACACTTCAAGTGCATACTTTCTATGAAGCTGTAGGATACATGATTAGTGCACAAGTGGATCAAGTGGCTCAAGAACAGCTCATTGAGAAGTATATGCTGCTGCCTAACCAGGTTTGGGATGATATAATATCCCAAGCATCGCACAATGTGGATATATTGAAAGATCCAGAGGCTGTTAAACAGCTTGTGAGTATACTTAAAACAAATGTGCGTGCCTGCCGTGCTCTAGGGCATCCATATGTTGTACAGCTGGGTAGAATATATTTGGACATGCTGAATGTTTATAAAGTAATGTCTGAAAACATCAGCCAAGCCATTGCTTTGAATGGTGTTGTTGTGACTAAGCAGCCACTAATAAAGAACATGCGGATAATAAAGAAAGAAACACTCAAATTGATTGCCAGTTGGGTGTCTCGCTCTACTGATAATAGCATGGTTTTGGAAAATTTCATTCCACCACTTTTAGATGCAGTTCTCCTCGATTACCAAAGAACTGCTGTGCCAGACGCACGAGAACCTGAAGTGTTATCATGCATGGCTGCAATTGTTTATAAGCTAGGAGGGCATATAACATCTGAAGTACCAAAAATATTTGATGCTGTTTTTGAATGTACTCTCGAAATGATTAACAAAGACTTTGAAGAATATCCAGAGCATAGAACAGAGTTCTTCCTTCTATTACAGGCAGTGAATACACATTGTTTTAAGGCATTCCTAAGCATACCTCCAGCACAGTTCAAATTGGTGTTGGATTCCATTATCTGGGCATTTAAGCACACAATGAGGAATGTGGCTGATACCGGTCTTCAGATCCTGTACCGGTTGCTGCACAATGTAGAACAACACCCACAGGCAGCACAGAGTTTTTACCAGACCTATTTGTGTGATATTTTAGAACATGTTTTTAGCGTGGTAACAGACACTTCTCATGGCGCCGGCCTTACTATGCATGCTACGATATTAGCATATGTCTTCTCACTTGTAGAAGCTGGCCGAGTAACAGTGCCACTTGGCCCCACACCAGATAATGTCCTCTATATTCAGGTAAGAATATTACTTTATTTTTCATGCTGATTATCTATCAAACTAAGCTAAGTTACCCCGCGTACCCAAGGACGTAATAAAATTGCGGCGGTATTTTTTCGCGCAATGTATTTTCAGGGCACGCCTTAGTGCCGAGAATTTAAAATCAGAAATCAGAAAGCTTTATTTGTAAACATAGGTCAAATTACAATAGTTTGCGAGATGTTACAGATAGGTGGATCCTCCATGTTTTGCCCAAAGGCGTACAAATATATTTAATTAACATTGTCGAATTTATATAAAATCAATATTAATAGGTACATGCATATCAATACAAATTGCAGAAAATAGAATCAATTTCATTACATGTCAAATAGATTAAAGTTACATGCCATATTAATGCTAATTAATGTCAAATAAAATTCTAAATCGTCAAAATAGGTGAGATTATGTACAATTCGAACAGAATAGAACAGAACAATCGAATCGAACAGTTAAATACACAGTTTGATTTTCGATTCGCTTAAATGCATTTCTTGAATTCTCAATACTCGGTTTTTACCCTGAGAGTTAAAAATCCAGTGTGTGGAAAACCCCGCCACGAATTTATTACGTCCGTGTGATTGTCGACTTACAGTAATATTTAAATAAATCTTGCAACTTAAATAACCACTTCCAATTAATTGTTAATTAATTTTTATTTATTTAAGTATTTCGAAAACACTATAGTCACACAATGAAAACCACTCAGGGCTTATCTGTGTGATGGCGAGCCCGCTCATTTAAATTTAAAACAAACAATTTTAAACAAGAAATTGAAATACAATACATAAGACATTATTGAAAACAAAAATGAAATAAAATTAACAACAAGCAATACTAACTTCATTACAATATATAAACAACAATAAATTACAATGATACAAAACACTCTTAAATTTTATTTACTTGTTTTTAACACTTATTTACATTGTACTTATTTTAAATTCCGATCCCTTACATGCATTAGAAGAAATGTTGTGTAAGGAAACGTTTTGATTTATACTTATAACTTTGCAAACTAGTTATAAAAAGCGTTTGCAAGTCTTCTGGAAGTTTATTTAAAAAAAAAGGTACTAAATATTCTGCAACCCTCATACACACATTACATATTAAGTTTTGGTAGGATGTATTTATTTTTGAGTGGTATAGTTCTCAGAAAGTCAGGTCTTGTTTGTTCAAGCAGCTCAGTTCAAATTTATCTTTATTGAACACATTCATAACATTACAGTACTTAAAGAGATTGTCGTCATTGTTTTTGAATTTCCTGTTTAAATGTTTTGGTGTAATTACTTTTAATATTCTAAATTGTAAATTATAAATATCTATTAGTATGTATGATACATCCTCCCATAGCTGCTGAGTCCGTTACAGAAAACTAGTATTAATTTACTGATAAATTGTTAACAATATCATTTAATTATGTAAGTAAAAATGAAAAAAATTAAAATGATGATGTAAGTACTGTGTAGCCAAATACACAAATATAAAAATACGTGTTTAAATCTTTTCAGGAGTATGTGGCCAATCTACTGAAACGAGCGTTCCCCCATTTAACAGACAATCAAATTAAAATCACTGTTCAAGGGCTGTTCAATTTGGATCAAGATATCCCTGCTTTTAAAGATCACTTAAGAGACTTTTTAGTTCAAATAAGAGTAAGTATGAAGTCTATTATCTTTTATGTATGTTTATGGAGTACTTGCTATTGCCCGAAGCGTCGTCGCCCAGGTGCAAGCCGGTAACAATCCCACGGGAAGTGCCGGGACAAAAAATATAATATGGCCTAACCCAGGTCTATCGTGTGCCAAAGGACACAAATGTTAGAAAGAAGCCGTTCGGTCAATTTAGCTGAAATTTTGAGACAAGACTGTATTGTCTCAAAATAGTAACATGCTAATTGAAAAAGTATATGGGTGCAAACTTAAGTAATGACCAGTTTTACAGATAAAGCCAACGTAGAAGTGAAAAAATATTTTTTATATAACTTTAACATTAAAATCTCTAAAAAAAAAGACAGCTAAAAAAATAGATATAGTAAACCAAATCAGTGTTAATTACCCGTACTATTAATCATTGCTATGATACGACGACGGCGACGCTGTCAATGTGGGAACGCTGAACTGAGCGTCGTTCTTGAAAGCGGCCAAAACATTTGGAAACAGTATTTCAAATAATATCTTGTTCTAGTTCAATTTACTTATTTCAGTTACCATACCTACATTATTAAAGTTAGCGAATTCCAAAAACAGCAAACTACTTTGATTATGAATAATTTAATATATACATTACTATTATTAAACTTAGGTGTAAAAATTTACATGCATGACAAAGGCTCACCGAATAGCCACCACATCGCCATTCAAATTCGCCACATCGACGAATGCATCAAATGCTTACTGAGCACCCCATACATAAAACCTGAGGGTCCTGAGGAACACGGGGCAAACTATTCGCAGCGGGAGCCTAGTGGTTTATGCGACACTGCAACTAGCGAAATCCGAAACTATCGATTAAAATGTTGAAAATATATAAAACTAGCTTTTGCCAGTGGCTTCGCCCGCGCGGAACTTTCATCCCCTATTTAACTCCCTTAGGGGTTGAATTTCGAAAAATCCTTCTTTATTCCTTGTCTACATTATAAAGGGAACCTCTGTGGAAAATTTCAGCTTTCTAGTTCAAGTGTTTGGGCTGGGCGTTGATGAGTCAGTCAGTCAGTCAGGACTTTTGTTTTTAATTATATATACAGTTAGTCTGTTCCAAAAGTATGTAATGTACGTGTAAAAAGACCTTGTTTATGTAACGTATTCATCTTTATTTAGGTTTTAACTGTATATCTCACCATTATTGCAAAAATATTGTTTGAACATCATTATAAAATTTGTCGTAAATTGAGATAGTAGATTAAACTCAATTGTCAAATGAAAAACGTATTGGCGATATAGAATTGAATTGTTGGTTTAATTTATCATTATAATCGAATTAAAACACTCAATTTGTAAGTAGGATTAAAAATGGGCAACAGCTGCAGGTGTGGTTTCTGATTCAGTTGATTTATTTGGAACAGACTATACTAGGTATACTATGTTCAGAAGCTGCACAATACAGTACTGTACACACAGTATGGTGCAGTACATATACTCAGGGCTCGGAAACGTTACTGAAAATAACGTTTTTAAACGTTTCGAACAGTTCTTTGCACCACATTTTGTTTGGAACGAAAACGAAATGAGAACGTTTATGCGTAGGTCAAAAACCGGTTTATTCCGCAGGACTCAGCCACGCACAGCGTGCGGCCACAAGCATGAGCTCGTATGTTTTCCTTTCATCACATTACATTTAATCATCATTTCAGCCGAAAGACGTCCACAGCTGGACATGGACTCCCCAAGCTGTTGAGCTTAGGGAGCTGGCGACCTCGCTGCAGAAGGTTAGGTTTCGTGGTCTGGTCCTGGAGTCTGATTGAAATAGTGGCGTTTTTGTACAGACACTTCAGCACCTCGATGTACTGATAGTCAATCTGGCACTATTAAAGAGACTGCCCATGTCTCGATCAAATCGAAGGCTTTTTTGTAGACCACAAACGCTAAGCAGAGAGTCAGGTTGTACTCTTCGATCTTCTGTATAACCTGCCGCAGCGTATGTATGTGGTATACGGTGCTATATAGTCTTTACGGAATCCGGGTTGGTCAGGAGGCCGGAAGTCGTCAAACCTGCGCGAGAGACGATTCGTGATGACTCTTGAAAACATCTAGTATACTTCGCGTCAAATTTTATGGCGGCTCTGATGTGCGCTACTCGCTGCGCAGTACCCCACGCCTCAACCCCGCTGACCCATGAATTTGTTACTGCGCAGCGACTTGCCTCGTGTTCCGAGCCGCCATAAAATTTGAATCGACCTGTAGACATGGCTCGGAAGTGAGATGCGCCTATAATTCTTAAGAAGGGTGATGTCACCCTTCTTAAAGAAAAGTACCACCACACCTCTATTCCATGCCTGTGGCGTTTTGACCTCGAGTTTGACGGAATCAAACAGCTTCTAGAGGGCCTTAAAAACGGGTTATCCGCCGGCCCTCAGGAGTTCAACCGTCCGTTCGGCGGTTCGGCTTGTTGTTTTTAAGCTGCTTCAGAGCCATCCTAATCTCGTAAAAGCTGACGTCCGGGATGTCTTTGGTATAGTATTGGGATAAACTGGCTAGGTCTGGCTGGTTAGGTCTTTTGCCAGATTCGTAACGGGGTTGCTTGTTGACATGTATAACTATCCATAGAAAGTCTCGGTCTGCTTCTACAGATCAGGTTTGGTCTTTCGTTTCACAAGCTGGCTCTGTCCAATAGATCTCTTGCAAAGCCCTTGGAGCCCTTGTTCCGCTTTATCGCGTCCTTAATGTGGTCTGTATTAAAGCGGCGAAGGTCGCTTTTAAGGACTTTGAGATCCGTCTATTGTGGTGTCGGTACTTTAGCGTATCTTGTGAAGACTGCAGGATCATTTCTTGCGGCGAGTGGAACCAGAGAGTTTATTTTTACCATTTGTACGACAGGTCTTGAAGACCTTAGACCCTACCGTATGGGCAGTTTCCACGGACCTATCGTTAAAATCGTCCACTGGGAGATCCCTAGGCACTCGAAACGATTCTGAAGTTCGACCTAAAAGCTCTCGGAGTTTCGGATTTGGATCGGTGCTGGACGCAGCGTAGACTTCATCAGCCGAGATTTTTCCAGCTTTATATTGATATTCAATGTGCCTCTTACCATGCGGTGATCGCTTCCGGTTTTCACCGCGTTGATCACAGAGATATCACTCTATATCTAAGTAAATATGAGTACTTAAATCTTGCGACAAGCTTTTATATCATACTAGCTGGAAGTCGGAAATTATCCCTCGGGAACATACTACCGGGATAAAAAGTATCGTGTGTCGATAAGTATCTATCTGTGTGCCAAATTTCATCCAAATCAGTAGTTATTGCGTGAAAGAGTAACATACATCCATACATACAAACTTTCGCGTTTATAATATTAGTTATATCATATAAATTGTGTAATGACGTTATAAATTGATGGTAAAAAGTTTAAAGGAACTGTTTATTTTATTCTTTTTAGCGCTTTTGAATAAGTGCTTGTTTAAAAAAAAAAGTTTTTGTTACTTTTAATTTATTTTGTAGTTACCACAACAAAACTGCACCGACACTATTCATACGTTTGTGATGTGATGTGGTGTGGTTGTGGTACGTTTGATCAGGCTATCGGGTAATAATAATATTTGTAGGGCATTTGCCGGCGAGAACATACTGAAATATAGTCCAGTTTTTTTTACATCATTAATAATAAATTTTGTTTTTACAGGAGTACACGGGTGAAGACGACAGTGATTTGTATTTGGAGGAGCGCTTGTTTGCTCTTCGTCAAGCTCAGGAGGAGAAGCGAAGAGTACAGTTATCGGTGCCAGGCATTCTTAATCCTCACGAGTTGCCTGAAGAAATGCAAGATTAATTATAGTGACAAACTTAGAAATGGTGGCAGTTCACAATTTAGTGTGGATAAAAGTCTATGTCTATATTTGTATGTTTGAGGGTTAATATTATATTCTCATTATAATGTTATGAATCATTTTAATACTTGAAGCTGAAGTAATGCAATCATAAATTGTATTAATTTTGTTTTTTGACATTCACTGTCCTTCTAAATACTCTCGCAAATTTCGTAGAGGTCTTTTTAAGTATAATTAATTTAGTTGACGTTATACAGAAGCCAAGTTGTTCAGCTTAACCACGGCTAGCGTTAATTTGTCGTAATACAACACTTGTAGGTTTAATAGGTACTTAATTTTAAGTTTTACCGTTACGTTTAAATCTTTGTGATGCATAACATTTTTTTTTTATTTATAAAACATGTATTTTTTTTATTCAGATAGTTTTTTTGCTAGGTTTCATAAAACATAATATTTGAGTTATAACATTTGTACTATTGAAGTTGGCTAAGCTAATATTTTGTGGACTGTTGCCATTTGAACTGGTCTTTAGCTTGTGCCTATAAAATGATACCTTATTATGACAGTTTGTACAGAGGACCGCTTGGAACAATGCGAGATGATGAATGTAAGTGAAAAGGAAAGAAACCTTTTCTTTAAAGGTATCTTTTGCAAGCACAAGGCTGTTTTGGGCCTTTAATAATTATAGGCAGGAAATCATGCATTCATTTTACATTGCTAGTGAGGAAGTAGGATATTTCTATGTTTTTAAGTAATCTTCAAAATGTAGGTAATGAAATCTCTGTGATGGAAACCAGTGTCGGAATTTCAACATTTGCACTGCAGAATCTGAGTATTACTGAGTAGATTCTAGGCGAACTTTATAAAGTGATTTGCTGTTAGTAATATTTTTTATGTTTTGTTTAATGTTGTCGAAACTAATTTGGTAATGGTTTGGGAATCTAAACATTCAAGGTAAGGTTTCCGAATGCATTTTTGGTCCGATTAACTGTCAGTCTTTCAATTTTGTGTTTCAAATAAACCATTAAATATGATGATATTGTTTTACTCATTTACGTTTTCATAAAAATATAGTGCAAACTTGTTTGTAGTTTTGTTGTAGGTACTTGATTTGTAAACTACTAGCTTTTGCCACCGGCTTTGCCCGCGTTAACGAATGAGCGTTTTCTGAAATGACGTTCACTAGGTGGCAGCACTGAGACGTCAGGTCCGGGCACCTGTCAAAAGTGTCAAAGCGCCTACGGACTGAATGGTGAACGAAAGAATGAAACGAATGACATCTAATATTTTAAGTAAATTTTTGAACTGGAAGACCTTTTGTCAAAGTGGCATCAACTGGTGGCTTGAAAATTCTTGAAAACCCTCAATTACACGAAACCTTAATAAATTAAACAAACTTAAACCTTCCTCATGAATCACTCTGTCCATTAGTGAAAACCGCCTGAAAATCTGTTCAGTAGGTTTTGAGTTTATCGCAGACAGACGCACGCGGGGGGACTTTATTTTATATTATGAAGTGATAATGCAATAAATCGTGAATATATCTATGAGACATCCCTAAAGTTAAAATTCCTTGGGTGCAAAAATGTACTCTGTGCCACAGAATGCATTATTAGGCGTAGACAGGCCCTACTGCAGTGGGGGGTTGACCACTTGATACCATGCTTGGTGAAGATCTACCGTACCTGTATAGCACTCAGATACATACCCCTAGCGTGGCGCGAAGTGAAAGTCATTTTCATACCCAAACCAGGCAAACCAGACTATACACAACCCAAGGCCTATAGGCCCATAAGTCTCACATCCTTCTTACTGAAAACCCTCGAGAGACTCTGTGATAGGCATATCCGAGACGGACCTCTCCGGGTAAAACCACTTCATAAACAACAGCACGCATATTCCACTGGCAGATCAACAGAATCCGCACTCCATAGCGTGGTATCCAAAATTGAATGCGCAGTGGATCACAAATGCTCAGCACTGGCTGCTTTTATTGATATCGAGGGCGCCTTTGACAAGACCATGTTTAGCAGCATAAACATGGCCCTCGAGAGACACAACATTGATACGACCCTGAGTGGGTGGATTACCAATATGCTCAAATTGAGAGCGGTACAAGTTACCGTAAACGACACTACAAGGGCAGTAGTGGCGAAGGGCTGTCCACAAGGGGGAGTCCTCTCGCCACTTCTATGGAACCTGGTAGTAGACAGCCTCATTAAAACACTGAATGACAAAGGTTACTTCACCGTAGGCTACGCCGATGATCTAACCATAATAATAAATGGCACCCATGAAAATACCCTATGCAACCTAATGCGCCAAGCCCTGAAAATAGTCGAAGACTGGTGCAACAAACACCAACTATCAGTAAATCCAACAAAAACCGAACTGATCCTCTTCACGAAAAAGAGGAAACTCGCGGAACTGAAACTTCCGCGTCTGTTTGGCTCCACCCTAAGCCTAGCAACTGAAACCAAATACCTGGGCATATATTTGGACAAACAGCTGAATTGGGCAAAACATACCAACTACATCACTACAAAAGCCAGCATATCCCTGTGACAGTGCAAGCGAATGCTTGGCAGGAACTGGGGCATTAGCCCCAGAGTCACCCACTGGCTGTACACCACAGTTATTCGACCAATTATTACATACGGCTCAATAGTCTGGTGGCCCAGAACAGACTTAGGCACAGCACAAAAAGACCTTGAAAAGCTGCAGCGGTGCGCCTGTGTGGCAATCACCGGCTGCATGAGAACTACACCCACTGCTGCCCTACAGGCAATGTTGGGGCTGCCCCCTCTACATCTCATAGTGCGGGAGGAGGCAGCACTGGCTGCCTTGAGGCTAGACATAGCAGGAACCCTAAGCAAAGACTCTAGGGTCAAGCACACACGCATTAAGGATGATGCGATCAAGCGACAGCCAATGATGGCATCACCCTGTGATAAAACCCCGAAATTGCATTACTTCCAGAGACACTACAACGTAGTACTCATAGAAGAACAATACGATCACTCAGGCCCGGATGAGCTAAGAGTTTACACTGATGGATCAAAGACCGACTCCGGAACCGGAGTCGGAGTTTTCTCACAAGACCTTAACATAAACATATCCAGCCCGCTGGGAATGCTAAACACCGTATACCAAGCGGAATGTGTGGGCATTATACAAGCGGCGTACGCCATAGAAGCTAGGAGGGTCACAGACACACACATACGTATACTCTCCGACAGTGCTTCAGTTCTCCAATCCCTACGAAAAAAATACATTACATCGAGTTTAGCACTAGAATGCCATAATGCACTAGAAAGAGTAACGGTTGCCAACCGCAACTCTGTGACACTGCAATGGATAAAAGGACATAGTGGATCGCTAGGCAACGATGCTGCTGACGAACTGGCCAGAAGGGCATCCAGCGCGTCAGTATGTGGTCCCGAGCCCATCGTGCCCATCCCCTTCAACCAACTACGCAGGTGGCTTCAAGAATACACCCACACACAAGCCGAGAGCTGGTGGAACCTAACACCAGGCTGCAGGCAGTCTAGGGAAGCAATGCCATCCTTGGATGGCAGGCTGACCAGACGACTGTTACGCCTGGACAGGAAAGATCTGCGTCTGGTGACTGGAACCATCACAGGACACTGCCCACTAAACAAACACTTCTACACAATAGGCATAACAGACAGCCCCTTGTGCAGGGCTTGCATGGAGGCCGAGGAGACCGTCACGCATGTGCTTTTCGAATGCACAGGCGTAGCCCAGATTAGAACAGAAACCCTCGGGGAACCCAAATGTTACACAGATATTCTCAACAGACCAGGAGTTATAGCCAACTTCTGGAGGGAGGTGGGCTGGCTGGAATGACAACCGAAGGCCGCCATGGCTCACGCACAATGGTCCACTTGAAGGACTAAGTGCGGAAACCAAAACCCTTAACATAGAACATAGAACATAGGCGTAGACAGGCGTACCAAGGCCTTAGTATAATAATTTTTATAATTTATAGGTATCTGGTTATTATGTGTAAAATCTTTTACAGAACTTAATACCTACGACTAAGAACAACTTTCTCTATGGGTGGACTTAGTGTGGTTTCATCTTCATCGGATCGTATTAGGGGGATCATAGATGATCAATCGGACATAATTTCAATCCACTGGTTCAGTCAGTCAACGTGATTGAGACAAATTAAAATGCATGACATTTTAGCGTAAATCTAGCATAAGATATGCACACATCAATTTTAATAACCGGCCGTCGTGGCAACTCGCTAGCGATTTCAAAATATGCTGGCCTTTAAAATCCTACGTCCACGCAGATTAAGACAGTTAAGATTCCGCTAACGACAAATCGATTGTCTAAACTTCTAAATCTAAAGTCTTGATTTTAAACGTGTAGGTCACCGTTTGCACCAGAAAATATTTCTATTTCGAAGCATAACGTATAAAACATGAATTTTTGTACACACTGTACATAGCACGATTATGTCTTAGTGGAATGTAGGTGTCAAGATTTTTATAGACATCGTTTGCACTGTCTAGAAACTTATTCAATAGACATGTTTTGTATAGAGATTTGTCACGTTTGCGTTCGCACTATTGTTTGAATCTTCAAACTTGTCTAAGTCAAAGCATTTATTTCAAATATAAACAGTAACTTTTTTTTTTTTTTTTCTTTTTGGCTTTGCACTATTCGTGCTTATTGCCACTAACAATAATTTATTTGATAACAAAACGTAAGAATCAAGTACTCTCGAAATTATAAAATATTACAACGGGAAATTTGGAAATGGAAAGGAGATTAGTTGATAATACATAAAAATAAAAAAATATAATAAGTTAGCAGTAGGGAATTATAATACAACAGAAAATAATTGTAACCAATTAACGACACCAAGTGACCTAACAAAAAGGCCGACTCGGAGCGATAACTAAGAACTACATGGTAAAAGTACTTATATACAGTTTATAAATAATAAATGTTTAAATAGCTATATCATTATTTACAAGGAAAAGAGCTATGGTTTTATAAATATCTACATTAAAATTAAATAAAATACATGAGATAGAAGTGGGCAAAGGGACTCCGAGGGAAACAAGACTTTGGAAAAGTGAGGAGTGGTCATAAAGGGGGCAGGAAAAAATAACGTGGTTCAGATCTCCCACTTCAGCGCCACATTCACACGTAGGGTTTTGCACAATGCCAAGCCTGGCAAGATGAGCAGGAGTGCACACGTGACCCAATCGCATACGTATGAATATTGTAGTAATCTTTTTGCTTAGCTTGTACTAACCAAGGTTTAACAAAAATAGATGGCTGAATATTACGATAAAATTTCCCTTTCACTGATTGCCCGGACCAAAGCTGACCCCAGGATTCCTGTAGATAAACTTTGGGCAGAGCTGCCAGATCTTGGGTGTTATTTTTATACGGAAAAACATCTCCACACAATACGGCATCATTAGCTAACTGGTCAGCTCTCTCATTACCTAAAATGCCACAATGAGAGGGTATCCACGCAAAATGCACTGAATACCCCTTAATAGAACACCTATAAAGGAGTTCACGTGTTTGAAATGTAATATAAGAGTTATGAGAATAGAAAGGGAATCTGGCCAAAGATTGTAAAGCACTCCTTGCATCAGTTAATATGAGTGAATTCCGTAAGCCCATCATAAGTATATATTCGACAGCTTTGAATAGACCGTAACATTCTCCCGTAAATACAGATGATTCGGGCGGGAGCTTTATTTTTTGGACGATATTATATTGGGAGTGGTATACACCTACTCCCACACATGAGTCTCTTCCATGCTTCGAGGCATCTGTAAACAAGAGCTCATAGCCCTTCCAGTCTCTATCCATGGTGAAGTTGAAGTTATGGTTATGACATACGTCATCTCTGTAAATGCTAAGGTTTTAATGTATATTTGGTAACATAATTAATGAACTGTAATTACAGTGAAATATAGGAAGAAATTCAGATTGGTGACAAGGAGCTTCAATTAAATTGTATTTTCTAAAGCTTTTAACTAAACACGGAGTAGCTTTGTGTCTCCAGTAAGTGGATGAAATTACTTCTTCAGAGAGAGTGGAAAGTTTATTTCGCAAAGGATGATATGTAAATTGAAGACACCGAGCCATAAATCTATTAGCTAAAAATTGACGTCGCAAATGAAGTGGAGGGTCTCCACATTCCACCTGAAGACAATGAATAGGACTGCTTTTCATTGCGCCAGAAACCACTCTAAGTGCCTTGGACTGAACACTGTCCAGTTTCTTAAGACCAGTAACATTAGCAGGTTCCAGCAAAAAAGTCCCATAATCTAATAAGCTTCTAATCAAGGTGTTGTACAGTAATTTTAATGAAAAGGGATGTGCTCCCCACCAAACACCAGCAAGACATCTAATTATGTTGATATTTCGTTCGCATTTAGCAGCTATATAATCACAGTGTGGTAAACCAGTAAGATGTGTATCCAAAATAAGGCCTAAAAATTTAACCTGGTTTTTAACAGGCATAGGGATATTATTATACTTTACTGTAACTATAGGAGGCATACGCATTCTAGTAAACAAGACAATGTTACTTTTATCAATTGACAGGTGTAGACCATTGGTTTCTAGCCAAGTCTTCAGTAAGCATAAAGAAGAGGTTAAGGAAGTACAAATATTTGCAACAGAATGACCAGATAAATAAAGAAGTAAATCATCTGCATATTGAAGGACTTGTACTGACTCATTTAGAGAGGATTCCAAATCATAAGTGTAAATATTGTAGAGAATTGGACTAATTACAGAACCTTGAGGGAGACCTTTCCAAACTAAACGGGTAAATGTATACCCTTCAATATGAAGATTTAAAGATCTCTCTGAAAGCATGTTAATTATTAACTTAGACAACATTGTTGGAACTTGTAATGAGTTCAGCTTTTGTTCTAGGATTGATATCAGGACATTATCGTAAGCTGAGCTAATATCAAGGAAAGCAGCAATTACAGAGTTATTAGAAGAGAAGGCTAAACGAATATCAGTTGTGAACACACTAAGGCTGTCTATCGTACTTTTACCCTTCCTAAAACCAAACTGTGATGTCGCTAGTAAGTTTTTGCTTTCCAAAAACCACTCCAAACGATTCTTAATGAGATGTTCAGCAATTTTAGCAAGAACTGTAGAAAGTGCAATCGGTCGATAAGAAGTAACATTAGAAGAAGGTTTGTTTGGTTTCAGAATAGGAATAATTGTTTGAGACTTCCAACTTGATGGAATGTTGCCAGATATCATAGCTGTATTGATGAGATTTAAATATATTAAGAGAACAGCTTCAGACAGATTAACTATAAATGAATATGGTATACCATCTTCACCAGGAGCTGAATCCTTAACATGTGAAAGGACTCCTTTCAACTCACTTAGTGTGAACAGGGAATTCAACCCAGAATTAGGAATAGGAACATAGGGAAAGTGCATTAAAGATCTCTGTTCTGGGACAGAAGGAGGAGCTAAATGATCCATAAATTCATTGGCTAATTTTAATGGGAGTTTTGAGGCTGTTGTGTCACTGAATGCTGACCTGAATCTCCTAATATTTTGCCATACTAGAGATGCATTAACTTCTGGCGAGATAGATGCACAGAATCTTTGCCAACCTTCAAATTTCGTTTTCCTAAGGAGCTTACGAGTTGTACGAGCAGCATCTAGGTATATTTCAAAATTGTGACGAGTCATAGTATGACTATAATTTTTTTCTGCTTCTTTTCTTTTTTTAATGGCCTGAGTGCACTCAGCATCCCACCAAGGTGGTGAAGGAATTTTGCCTGTAGCACCATTCTTAATAGGGAAAGTATTATCTGCCACCTCTATTAAAATTCTTGTTATTTGATCAGATAATAGCTGGGGATCATGTAGTTGTAAGGAGTTAGTTAAAGCAAGAATTCTTTCTTCTACACAATTTTTGTATGTATCCCAATCTGCATTTTGAAGTCTATACTTTAATCGTGGTGTTGGATTGCAAGCAGTTTGTTTTTTATGCGGAAAAGAAATGATTAAAGGGTAATGATCACTACCATAAGAAGACGGTAAAGGAGACCAGGATAATGTCGATGCTAACTCAGGTGTGCAGATTGAGAGGTCAGGGGCACTTATTCCCTCATCTGGATTCGATTGGCGTGTTGGGAGACACGTATTTAAAATACACAAATTATTAGAGTCTAGAATTTCTAATAACTTTTCCCCATAGTAATTGGAACTAGAACTACCCCAGGACTGATGTTGTGAATTAAAGTCGCCCATTACCAAAAATGGTTTAGGTAAAACTGAAAGAAGATTACTTATTTCAGAAAGAATATTTACAGCGGGACGAGAATAATATATACATACTAAACAGATTTTATTTACAATAGCAGCGACAGCAGATATTTCGTCACTGAGACTTGGAAGAGGAAAAGATTGAAAAGACAAGTTATTTTTAATAAGTATGGCGACCCCGCCATACCCATCGCTTCTGTCTGTTCTTAGACACGCATAGCCAGGAATTCTAAAAGAGAACCCTGGTTTAAGCCATGTCTCACAGAGAGCGACTGCAAAGGGATCATATTTGTTCAATATGTAGGACAGATCAGATTTTTTATTCACAATGCTGCGACTGTTCCACTGGACAATCTTGGATAGATTTGGATCCATTATGATGGTTAAATAAGTTAGACAGAGTATCAATTACAGTGGCAACGTTGGACGGTTCAATATTATTATTTTTAGATAAGGTATTAATTAGCATGATTATTAAATTTAAAATTTGATTCTCATTATTATTTGTTGTTTTATTTTGGAATGCAACACCATTCCCTGACACAGAAACTTCATTACTGATTAATGCTTGATGAGCTGCCCGGTCATACCCCTTAGCTGTTTTTGGGGGATCCCGAGGTTTCAGGAATACCGTTTTTTTATGTGAGGAGACAATTGGTGTGTTACGTGATTGGGGTGAAGTTTGGGAAAAGAAAGAATTGTTAGTGGTATGTAGGTAATGGGGCAGATGTTACCACATCTGCATACAATTTTGAGATTGGTGGATGTAGTTGCGACGCTTCAGCATATGACACGCAGCTATGGGCCATATAATGCTTAATTGATTTTTGTCTCTCAAATTCTGGGCATTTTTTATTGATGGCGTAATGAATGCCACCGCAATGACAGCATTTACTATTACTCTCGTCTTCAATACTGCAAGTGTCAGCAGAATGTTTCTCCCCACACTTGAAGCACTGAGGGTTCGACCTGCATTGTACCTTTGTATGGCCAAAACGACAACAATTAAAACATTGAATTGTTAGGAATGTATACAATTCCACTGGCATGGAATTGTAACAACAAAACACACGTTTTGGTAAAATTTGTCCGTCAAAGGTGAGCACGACTGTTTGGGATGGTTTCCACACAGGGGTCGGTTCGTGTATTTTATAATTGAGACGCCTTGCTTTGATGACTTTCCCGCATCCAGCGGGGACAGATATATTTTCCATTATTTCCTCCGGAGACCATTCGGTAGGTACGCCTTTAATAAGTCCAATACGACATACACAAATGCCTTTAATTTCTCTTTGGCCAAATTTGGGTCATTTAAAAAAGAGTTTGCATCTACGTAACGGGAGAAGCTTAGTGATATTCTATTTCGACCAATGCGTTTTAGTGAACCGTTAATTATGTTGTTGAACCTGCGTTTTTTAAGAAAATGTCCTAAAGTTATTGGGTGTAATGTTTGAGCCGAGTTTTGTGTATCAAAAATTTTTTGGATGTGTACAACGTATGGCGACAGGTCTGTGGCTTCGTACAAAGCCCTAGCAACCTGTGGCGCCTTCTGGGGAAGATCTGATTTTATGAGGTTTTCAATCTGGGGACCATCCACAGAACGTGGAGTGGCTTCTTGGTGAACTAAAATTGGATGTACCGGTACGTCTGTTGTTATTTTTGGATTGATTACTGAGTCATTATCACAATGGCAATTTGTTTCTGAATTATTATTTGTTCCAGTTGAGTGACCATTTCGCCTTCTTTTATTACAATTTTTACATATTTTGCGTGGAGCTCTAGTCCTTTTCCGCTCCGATCTGGTTATGGACGAGTCTGTATCCATACTGGATTCAAAAATTGTAACATTATAACCGACCGAGGGGACTGTGCCCCCCGGATCGGGTGGTTCATTGTCCATTGTGGACAGAAAAGATAAAATATAAAAAACTTACCCTAAATATGAAGAATTTTATCTACAAACAATTACAATAACTAATCTAATGAATATTTACATAAATCTACACAACTTATCTCCAATCGTAAACGTTTTTTATTATTTTTATGAAAACGGAAGAAAAATCACGCCCGCCAAATTCGATGATTCCCGCGCTTTTTTTTTTTTCAAACAGTAACTTATACATTGACGGTACTATAATGACAGATCAGAAAAGTTTCTTTTTTGACCACTCCGTGGCGCTCGTGTTGATTTGTGCTGTCATCTATAGTTCATGCACGTTCCCTTTACCACGTCAAAGCGCGTATTTTGCGTAGGTACTGCACTCATAACGCATCAATCAAAACTTTTATCAAATTAGCGTCTAACCCGTGAATGCTTCCTTCCCAGTGGGTTCCCGCATTGTCGTTGCGGGGGGGCTCAGTAGCCGTGGTCCGCTCCCACGGTGAAGCGAAGAGGAACCCCAAGGTGGGGCCGCTCGTCAGGGCTTTTGCTTCCAAGCCGACGACGTAGCGGCCAAAAAGTAGGTAGCGGTGAGGTGCACCGCAACTGAGGCGGGCCGCGATGTCGAATGGGAGGCATCGCGGCTGAGGGTTACAGGCTGCGGTGGAGGAGGAGTGCCGGTACTTCTGAGTAGCGCTCTTCCCTTCTGTAGCCTGGACGGGGCCGCCACCGTTTGATGGCAGACGCGGTGGGGCCGCAAGAGAAGAGGAGTGTTGGTATAACGTTGGCCGCTCTCCCTATCCCCTGCGGCCGAGAACTGGTAAGCGGCGGGGCCACTGCGCTGACCCGTCGCAGGGGGACCAAGGGTGCCAAAGGTGCTAGAATAGTCTGGGGCCCTCGTGCTACTTGGTTCCTAGGGTGGTCACGGCGTGCCATGTGTCCTGTTGCGCCGGACTGTTGGGGTCCGCAAGGGCCGATGCCTGCCAGGGGTGCGGGTTGTTCGAAAGAGATACCGTCGCCCCTGGCACACAGGCAACTGAGGGAACACGGGTGGGTTTTAGTCAGTAAAAGTCTGACGCGCCCTCCTGCTCCACCCAGAGCGGGAGAAGTTATTTGATGATTTCCCACCCTCAAAAAAAAACCCGTGAATGCTTGACAAACCAATCAAACTATTCGCGATCACGATCAAAATGGATTGACTCAAACCATCTAGGTGTTTGATTCAAACCCTTTGATCATCTCGGGAAAGCTTTAAATCGGACGTCTTAAAAGCCTTCGACTCATAACCAGCAATATTTCATGAAATTGTGAAAATAAAAAATAATTTGTCAATGACAAGCGAATTGATAGAATAAAATCCATTAAACGTAGGGAATAATGAGAATAAGTTGTCTTTGCAAATGTGCTTTAACTAAATATCAAGCAATAACGAAAAAACACCCAGATACTCAGTATGGCGGAAACTGATAGTCTCAGTCCTTCCAACAATCCCCCTGGCGAGGCGTCCACCGAAAACAGTATAGTTGAAGCAAATGGATCTTCTGAAGATGCTGTTGATGTAAGTAATCTTGATTTCGTATTGGAATGTTCTGAATATGTTGACATGAGTTTCTTCGTTAAACTAAGACCTAGTGGGCACTCCTGACTCCCGGATCTCATATGATTTCCTATAAATCAGAAAAAAAAATGTTTATCTGCATGAAATAACCTGTAAAAACCATGTAGGTCAAGATCAAATTATTAAATATAAACCATACTACCAACCAATTGAACCTAATCACTATTGTTATAGATCAATGCCCAGATTGATGAACAACGGCGCAGAATGCAACCAACTAAGATGGAATCTTTTTTTGCCGTCACAAAGTCACTGATAATAAGAGCATTAGTCGTTTATTTTATCACTTCCATGTTCCGTCAACCATCGGCACCTAAGACAGATATAAGCAACCCTACTGCAGCACCTCGTGTTCCTGCTACTAATATGTTTGCTAATGGCACAGTATTAGACATGTATTGTTATGTATCAGAAAGAGAATTTTATTCAAATTTGGATGATTCAGATTTAATTTGGAAGCATACTGGAATTGTTTATGGCGATTGGCATGGAGGACCTCTTAATGATGGTACTTTCACACACTCCACCAGTATTAAGCCTTCAGACTCCTTAAAGAATAATGGAACAATTTATCTTCATGTATTCCTGGTACATTCGGGCAAATCACCTGATCCCAAAAATAAACAGGACTATGGTGGACCTTATATCAGTTATGGAAAAAAACAGCTAAACAAGTTCAAAAAGCTACGTTATATGAAAACACATAACTTGTTAACAGGCCAAACTGAAAAGTCTGCTGAAGAAGTAATAAAAGCTGAGACAATGAAAGAGGAAATAGTATCACATTGGCATCCAAATTTGACCATAAATGTGGTTACTGATCAGACTAATTGGATGCAAGGAAGTGTTCCACCTCCATTAGATGAGTTTATTTTCTTTTTGCCAGATGGAAAACAATATAAGCCTGCTGTTTTCTTAAATGACTATTGGAATATGATGCGTGACTATGTACCAATTAACCAGACCTCTGATATCCTAAACCTTGAGCTAACATTTCAGCCTCTGAGTCTTTTTAAATGGCAGTTGTATACAGCTCAAGCAATGAGAGACAAATTGAGCATGTTCTCAGCACTGGGAGCTGAAGAGCAAGATGAGGAGCAGGACACAGTGAAGGAATTGCTTCTTGATACATCTCCATACTTGCTTGGACTCACTATTAGTGTGTCTGTTTTACATTCAATATTTGAGTTACTTGCTTTTAAAAATGACATTCAGTTTTGGAACAACAGGCAGTCTCTTGAAGGTCTTTCTGTAAGATCAGTATTTTTTAATGTTTTCCAGTCCACTGTGGTGTTGCTTTATGTCCTTGACAATGAAACAAATGTAATGGTCAGAATTTCATGCTTCATTGGGCTACTTATTGAAGTATGGAAAATTAATAAAGTAATGGATGTAAAGATAAATAGAGAGGACCGCATATTTGGAATACCAAAACTTAGTTTCACTGATAAAGGATCCTATGTTGAATCCAGTACAAAGCAGTATGACATGCTAGCATTCCGCTACCTCAGCTGGGGCTGTTTCCCTCTCTTGATTGGCTATGGTGTATACTCTTTGTTATACCTGGAACACAAAGGATGGTATTCCTTCGTCTTGAATATGATGTATGGATATT
Organism: Antitype chi; assembly: GCA_947359405.1. Classification (NCBI taxonomy): domain Eukaryota; kingdom Metazoa; phylum Arthropoda; class Insecta; order Lepidoptera; family Noctuidae; genus Antitype; species Antitype chi. The sequence continues at coordinate 13,181,795 of OX375816.1, forward strand.
TATTGACTTTTGGATTTATCATGATGACACCCCAGCTTTTCATAAATTACAAGTTGAAATCAGTAGCACATCTGCCCTGGCGAATGATGACATACAAATTCCTTAATACCTTCATAGATGACATCTTTGCATTTGTAATCAAAATGCCAACTATGTATCGTTTGGGCTGCTTTAGAGATGGTAAGTGTTAATTTCTATAAGTTTTATGACTTCTTAAAATTTTATGAATTATAACTTACTTCATCATCATCATCTGCCTAGCCTTTTCCCAACCACGTTAGGGTCGGCTTCCAGTCCAGTATTTTACATGGAGCGACTGCCTATCTGACCTCCAAAACCCAGTGACTGGGTAATACGATAACCCTTGGTAAGACTGGTTGTCAGACAATCGGGTTTCTAATGACCCGTAACAACTGTCAAAGATCCACTAATGACAGCCAGGACCAATGGCTTAACATGCTTTCTGAGGCACGGATAATGATGAATTATACTTACTTATATAAATGTATATCAAAATATCCCACTAAAATTATTTGTGTAAGTTAAATAATACTGATTACTCTTACAGACATAGTATTCTTCATCTTCTTATATCAGCGCTGGATCTACAAAGTTGACCACAAGCGTGTCAATGAATTTGGGTTCTCTGGTGAGATGGAAGAACAGCAGAAACAGGTGAAGAATGGTATCACGCCTCCTGCTATTACAGAAACAGAACAACAACCTGGCGATAAGAAGAATGATTAATTTAATTTGTGCTGTAATTTAGGTAAAGTCAGGACAATCACTTATTATTATTTTGAATATTTAGTATAATTATATATATCAACCAGAGAACAGAGTACTGGATAAATGTTGTACCTGTAGCCACAGACATGTTCTTAACATGGGTATGAATAGATGTGGTCAAGTAGTTTTTTTTTACACTTTTTAAGTGTCACACAATTAATGTCATATTGAGTATTATAATGTATTTCAATACTCCCATGATTATTTTGACTTATTTTTATGTATTTTTACAGTTGGATGGCATGATACTAGTAAATATTTTGTTTTTGCGAATAGGAAGAATAATTTGGGTCCTGTCATTGTAGTATGTAACAGAAAATTATATTGGAAACCTAAATTTTATGTAAGTGCCAGAAGCTTTTGGTAAATACATGTATATGTATTTGTGTAATTATTGTAAAACTGTTAAGTTATGTTATCAGACTGCCTCTGATGATTCAGTGTGCAAGTAATTTCAGTTCTCAAATGTTAATGTTATAGTGAAACAGTCAACAAGAATGGGTTGTTGTATTTATAATATATAAAAGTGGTCATGTAAACTGGGACACGTATTATTTGATTATTACGAGATAAAAAGACATTTCTTTTATAGCACTAAAAATTATTTATTTAAATTATTGTGTAAGAAGTTAAGGTTGTGTGATAAATTTCATTATCATAATTTTTCTCTGATCGCTTTTGTTACTTCTTAATTTTATTGTTATAATATATAGTAAACATTGTGTATGTGCGTTATTGTATTTAGATAATATCTTTATTAAGAATAGTTATTATAAAATATCGACACTTGTAAATATTAAACTGTAGGTACATTTTCCTCATTAAAACAAATGTGTTCATACAACACACATAAGGTAAAGCAAATTAAGAGTATAGTTACGCGATGTGTATGCTTTGTGTGAACTAGATATAATGTTGACAGTTGAATTATCATGGTCTGATAGTAGCAGTGTGTGCCTTGAAATAGGTATAAGTATACCTATTTAATAACTAAACGTTTTTACTTACAAGTGTCGATCGAAATACATTTGCATTCATATTTATTGTTGTCTACTTATTCAAATTTGACATCGACACAATGTAATAATTTAATCTTATTATTATCAGTCTTAATTATGCATGTTTGTGTTATTACAAACAATGATTTTTCTCAAAAATTCAACATAATTTAAAGCACAATATTGTTATTTTATTGCATGACTATTACACATTGTAATATTTTTAAATATAAATAAATTCGTTGGTTCCAATCATTAACTTTTAATTTATCGAATGTCGACCTTACGTAACCCGTTTAGGGCACTGAACGAGACAAAGTTTTATTGTTATTACTCTTTATGCCTTCAAAGTACCTGTCATAACTCGGAAGAGCACACCTAAAATATTGTGTCAGCTAGAAAACGCTTTATGCGGTCGAAGTACCAGGTTACTCGTTAAGAGCACACTTAAGATAGTTGTGTCTGCTAGAAAACGCTTTATGTCTTCACAGTAGGTACCAGGATGCCATAACTTGGTAGGAGCACACCTAACATAGTTATGTCAGCTAGAAAACGCTTTATGCCTTTGAAGTACCAGGTTGTCATAACTCTGCAGGAGTACACCTAATATAGTTTGTTCAGCTAGAAAACGCTTCATGCCTTCGAAGGACCAGGTTGTCATAACTCGGTAGGAGCATACCTAAGAGTTGTGTCTGCTAGAAAACGCTTTGTGCCTTCACAGTACCAGGTTGTCGTAACTCTAGGAGCATAATGACATACTTAGTTGTGTCAGCTAGAAAACGCTTTATGCCTTCGAAGTACCAGGCTGTCATAACTCGATAGGAGCATACCTTACATAGCTGTATCAGCTAGAAAATGCTTTATGCCTTAGAACATAACTCGGTAGGAGCACACACCTAATATAGTTAAGCCAGCTAGAAAACGCTTTATGCCTTCGAAGTATCAGGTTGTCATTACTTAATTAAGAATTCGGCTAATAAGTTATTATAACATTTATTGATTTTGAGGCGGTACGAAGTTCGCTGGGTCAGCTAGTTAGTAAAAATTTAATTTCACGGGCTAAATCATGAACAAATTCTGATGTAGGTATACGTGGGTCACACTGAAAGTTTTTAGAAAATAAAAAATAATAGTTTAAAAAACTAAAAAACACGCTTTATAAACCAAACTAAAAAAATAAATAATAGTTTAAAAAACTAAAAACACGCTTTAAAAACCAAACTAAAAAGAAGAAAATAATTTAATTCAATTATAAAGCGTGGGGTGCTTTTTGAAGTATTTTTATTATCAATTAATGTCAAGCACCCCACGCTTTTTAATTGAATTAAATTATTTTCTTCTTTTTAGTTTGGTTTTTAAAGCGTGTTTTTTAAACTAGTATTTATTTTCAATTTTTTAGTTCTGCTAACTACAAAAACGTGTTTTTTTTATATTATTAAATTATTGAATTGTCATCGGTCCTCGATATGTTTACAAAGTTTCAATGAAATCTGACTGTTTAGGGTGGGTCAAAATCGCGCTCTAAGGAGTCGGTTACATACAAACAAACAAACAAAATACAAGTGAAGCTAATAATAACAAATTACCCACGGAGAGTTACATACTGACATACAAGTGAAGCTAATATAAAGCGTGTAAAAACGGAATGATGTGGAAGCCTGTTAAGAGGGCGTAGTAAGCCAGAAAAAAAACAAGTTTCACCCGCGCCTCGTTGCCTGCCCCATCTTACAGTGTACGTAGTCCCAGCGGGAAAAGTGTCGAATTTCGTAATTTCAGTTTAGCAGATATTTAGTGTATGACTTCGTGTAATTGTGTATGGTAAATACAAATTTGTGCATCCATTGAGAAGCTATTCAACAAAAACTGTTTCCGCTGGGACTACGACGTAATCCCAGCGGCACTTGTTTTTTTTTTAAATGGACGTACTTACAAAAAAAAAATATCGTTCAATAATTAATGGGTAACGAGAGGTAAATGTGTATGTTTAAATTAAATTTGTGTGTCAATACACTGCGGAGATAATCAAGTTTCCGCTGCGCTGACGTTTTGCTATTTCATGAAAACCATATAAAACCGTTTAGGGCAGAGTTGTAATTTTTTACGCCCGTTTCTTTTAATTTGTGTATAAAGTATGTGAAAACAGAATTTGTAAAAAATATACCGTTCAGAAAATATACACGTAAAAGTAATATAAGGTTATTAGGTCCAAGTACTTAAAATAGGAAGTCTAGAGCCTAACTTATAACGTTTATTTGTATCTTGTAAGGGTCTACAATGCCTTGCCAAGTTTCATTTATGTGCTCTTTGTAATTAATGAGCAATGGCATCATAATTTAGTACGACTGGACCACTATATTGTATGACATCCGAGTGTAGGATTTTTTAATGGAAAAGAAGAATTAAAAATATGCAGATATTTAGTGTATTAATGCAACTATTCACGCGTGAAATTTCAGATAATTACGCTAAATAATTAAAGAGATATAATCAAAATACCAAAACAACCGCAATACGTGGATAAACCGACCAAGTTTGAGAGGCTACGAAAAAGTGGGCGTGCAGTATATAGAGCTAACGTTCTAAAATTTCCAGTATAGACACGACGTCATACACTAAATATCTGCTAAACTGAAATTACGAAATTCGACACTTTTCCGCTGGGACTACGCACACTACGACCCACCGGTCTATTTGAATTAGTGTAGGTAAACCAATGACTATACAAGGTGTAACTTAAATAACGCACAACCTCTGAAGTGGTTATTGTACTCATCATTATCAACAACTTTTACTATGGGAACAAACCTGAAATCGCGAAAAAAAAATCAGCTGTTCCATACACTTGTATTCACATAAATCGTCAAAATGTAGGGAACAGCTGATTTTTTTTTCGCGACTTCAGTTTTGGTCCCATAGTAAAAGTTGTTGATAATGATGAGTACAATAACCCCTTCAGAGGTTGTGCGTTATTTAAGTTACACCTTGTATAGTGGTTTCATTCTCATTGAGATAAACTATAGCTATATCTATGATTTAATACTTACTTAACTAGGTACCTACTATATTTTAGGCAATAAGTACTAAAACAGTTTTTTGTTAACTTTTTTGTATCAAAATGTAATAATTTTAGTGTTGGCAGTTTTAGTTAGTGCATCTCATAGGTACCTATCTACGTAATATTCAATGTCGTCCATTTCTTAATTTTTATTTTATTTCATGAAATCTATATCTAAATATTTAGAATCTTCTTGACATTCACTAAAGTCGTTGAAAAGTTCGTAACACTTAGGTATAGAGGCCACATCAAGCTACCCCAATCTGTCCAATTTCTTTGATGGTTTTTCAACTTTATTGCAAAAAAAATAAGGTTCATGTTCAATTGGAAAATTTTGACAGTTTGGGATAGCTTGATGTGCTGGCGAGTGGCGTCTGTCCCTAATAATTATCCAAAAAGAAAAAAATTGCGTGCTTAGGTTGCCACATTCGCGTGCAATAACGCTTTGGGTATATAGGTACTTATAAACGACCAGCGGGTCTTAGTAGATGTTTAAACACAAGTCCGACCGCCCCGGACATCACTGACTCACAGGCTACTGTTCAGAACAGGATGGTGTCGACCAGTATTGTCCGATTTGACCTGAACGGAAAAATATGACTGAAGTTGGCGTTACGTGTTAGTAAATTGTTTGGAACCAGAAGTATTTCTAGTCATAATCAAGAGGATGATTTGTAGAGAACAACACGCAACGCGTCTCATGATTTATAACTTGATCAAACCGTGACAAATACCTGCACGGAATAAAAAAAATGCAAAAAACGTATTTAAATAGACTGATTTATTAAAAAACAATCAATCAACAATTTTACGTAACGATAATAACTATAGGTACCTACATTTTTTTTTGTTTGCTATTTCTACACATTTGGTTTAATTAGAAACACATGGTGTTTCCTGCCAAATATATATAAATTTTAACAAACTACATAAGTATCACATGAATATCAAACGATTTTTTGTTATTTTTATAACCATTATCATCACGGGAACATCTACATAATCAGCCCAATGTTCCATTTGCTGGACACAGTACTCCTCTCTTCGAGAGGGAGTGGGTTGTAATTTACCACGCGGGTCCAGTGCGGGTTGGTGGACGTGACATGTCTCCGTTGTTAGTTCTAGGACATGCCGGTTTCCTTTTGAGAGCAGTGGCGATGAAAATGATTTACACAAAGAGCGCCTGCCAGGGTTCGAAGCCACCACCCGTAAGTCGCAGCAGTTACCACTGGGACACCACTGCCCAATATAATAAACCCCTGGAGACATTTTTATTTGGATAAATATCGATAACAATCAAATTAATCTATCTCTTTTATCTTAGTGAGTTTGGCTGGGACATTGTAGCTCCCAAACGGATCAACATAATAACATTGAAAGTTGTTTGTAAACTCAAGGTTCAGTGTCTGATTTTTGCAATTTTACACTTAACAAAGTCTAATTGAGATTGGTTTAATATGTTACGTTACGTTGAGAATTTTCGTTCTTTACCTACCTGATGTTTATACAAAACTTATTTTAAAACCACTCAGAAGAGAGCACACTTTCTTTTAACTATCATGTAAAGATCGAAAAATCTAGGTAAGTACATCACAGAGCACGGAGACCCCCGGCGGCCGCTGTTAGAGAGAGACGGCACTGTCAACACTTGCCATACAAGCAAGCATGTCATCGTTTACGCGCACTACGATACAAATGACAAATGGAAACATGGCTGCTTTGAATGGCGTCCGTGACAGAAGTTGTGCGCTCAACGCACTACCGGCGCGGCGCTGCGACTCCGTGCTCTGAGAGGTACATAATGACTGTAAACATCCTACCTATACTCAGTGTAGGCCAGGAGTTGTGATACAATATGAATTGAGTATAACAGCTTATATAATGATATAAAAAGCTTTATTTTAATATGCCAATACCTTACATAATTTATCGTATTATCACAGATACATCTTTTATAGGTATACTTTGTACCAGCTAACGAGATTGTCTTAAGTAACTATATGCATTAGCTTATGTAGGTATACTGCCAGTTTGTTAGTTAACGAAGGAAGGTTCCGTTTTTTTTTGGATACAAATAGTTATTAAGTACATATGTGTGGACGCTATAGTATTATCGGTTATAGGGAACTACCTTAGTTAAATAACATACCTATAATACAGTATACCTACCTAATGCATAACTAACATTTTAACAACTGGAGAAATACAGTGGAGACACTATTTGCTGTTTAAGCAAGACTTCAATAAACCTGAAGGATTCACTTAATATATTCTTTTAGTACAATTTGGAGTAATATTTCTCATCAATAACAAGATTTCAGTTATTTAAGGAAAAAAGTATCACTAGAGTATTTGTTTATCACACATTCATTTCCTAATTAACATGCAAACTCGAAATTTAGCGTATCTTTTGTAGTCTATGTAAGTAACTTCGATAGACATGGTAGCCTTATTGTATCTTAAGTTGAGCAGCGACTACCAAGCCAACGAGAAGTCTATAAGTGAAGCACCCACGCCCGAAGCCATCCATCACGATTTGCTGCTTAACTTCAAAATCTTCAATACACTATCATCTGCAAAGGTATCATTCAGTAATTAACTAATTGTAATAATGAAGAGATACCGCCACTTCAGTTAGCTTACTCTGTAAGCTATGTCGGTAACTCTGGTTCTTTTCCGGATAATAATTTCATTTCTGATTTATCCTTCAAAGAAACTTCAAGCATAGCCCGCTCTATAGCGAATTGAGCGACCTGGAATTTGTGGACCAGCCCAAATGTCAGTGTCCACGTTCGGCACTATATGTCATCATAACATAACGGGCAGGAACATTGGTGTGGAAGACCTTAGTCTTCAAACATGGCTGGCTAGATGACGAGAAGTTCTTACGAAGTTTCCCAAACGCTGCCGAACCCAACTGGGTCTTTTTGTCGGCTTTTTTTTATCAAATTTGTGTCTACCAAGCTGGATAAATTGCCCTAGGTGTCTACCTAGAGCTGACCTGACGGCCGGCAGCATCGCTGTCCTGCGAAGGCCACAGCGAGCGATGGCCGTCAGAGTCATCAGGGGATATCGTACGATCTCCTACGAGGCAGCTTGCGTACTGGCCGGATCCCCGCCCTGGGACTTCGAGGCGAAGGTACTCGCGTCATTGTATCAGTGGCGCGAGGACTCGAGGGCGCGGGGCGAGTGGTTGATGCAGCGACATATGGAGTTGCGGAATGGCGGGAAAGGCTCTCATGCCCTACCGCCGGCCCTGTCAACATCGGGGCGGTCCGGCCGGTACTCGAGCGCTGGCTCGGGAGGAGGCACGGCTCCCTGTCGTTTCGGGTGACACAGGTGCTCTCGGGCATGGTTGCTTCGGGAAGTACCTGTGTCGCATAAACAGGGAGCCGGACTCTCGGTGTCACCACTGCGTCTACAGTCGGGTGGACACGGCGTGGCACACGCTGGTAGAGTGTGCTGCTTGGGAGTAGCCGCGCCGTGCCCTCATCTCAGGAGTAGGCAGCGACCTATTGCTGCCGGCCGTTTTCGACTCGACGGTCGACAGCGAGGAGTCCTGGGACGCGGTGGTGTCCTTCTGCGAATCAGTCATTTCGCAGAAGGAGGCTGCGGAGAGCGAGCGGGAGATTGCTTCCGCTAACCCGATCCGCAGCAGACGCACCGGGCGTCGGCCCTTCCAGCCCTCCTAAATAGGTCCAGGGGCGACGTTTTGGGGAAATCCGTCGCCCCCTACTTCTTAGGACCCGAGATGGCGGCGCGTAGTGTTCCACGCGCGCCTCTCTATGATGTAAGGGGGGAGTTGAACACCTCACTCCCCCCCTAACGCGAGGTGGCCCGCAAGGGCGGGCCGGCACTAGCCGGGGATCGCGGAAGTCGCTCTTATTCCCGTGATCTCAGGTGCAAGTGTGAGACGGAACACCGGGGTGGTTTTAGTCAGTAAGAGTCTGACAGACCCCTCCACCCTCCCCAGGGCGGAGGACATCCATGAGGATTTCCCCCCGTAATAAAAAAAAGGTGTCTACCTAGGGCAAGTTATCCAGCTTGGTAGACACAAATTTATATGTTAAATTTATATGTTGTGGTAAGGGTCGCTTGATGAAGTTGTGAAGGAGTATAGACATACTCCTTCACAACTTCAATAAGCGACCCTTTGATGTTGATTGGACTCGGCAAGTGATTTGTAGGTACATAACTTTCGTCATGTCTAAATTCATGCCAAGGCCAACCCGGTGAAAGGCTCCATTCAGGCTATTGGAGCATCTGGCACTGTTCAAATGTACAAAGTTGAAGTTTACTTCGGTGTATTATTATTTAACATACCAGTCCTCGTCCATGGCTCTGTCAGATACTATAACAATCGCTATCGCTCTCGGTGTCCCACAGGTCACCATCGCTGTCCGAGTCGCTGTGAACAAAACTAATATGTTTTATTACGCTCACGGAGATCAGTAAAGTTATTACCAAAATTACCAAAAGATTTAAATTATCGCTTGTGATCAATACTTCAAGAAATAAATTGATTTATTCTAGCTAATAATAGAGCTGACAAACGGCCGCACTCAGCGACGTACATTTGGTAAATAAGTGTACAATCACACTGTAAATGTGTGTGTGTGTCATGTGTGTGCCCGTTACTACTGGGCCGCCACTGCTCCTCACTGTGTATCACGTGATATGGCTATAATAATTAAATAGTAATAGAATATTCGCAGCGTAAACTTACTCGCAGTCCGGTTCGTCCTCGTTCTCCTCGACGGAGGGGCTCTCGTAGGGACTTCGTCTGGAAAGAATACCAACAAATTGGTTACATAAAATTCCAGTTTGCTGGCATCTATCGTCATGCCTGAAGAAGTAGCATCTCGATGTTGTCTTGATACCAGATAGGTACATACATGTAAGGTAATGAAGGAAACAGTGTAAGCAAGGAAGGAATGCGGGTGGTGGTAGGAAGGGTGTGTGCGTTTAGTTGCAAACATTTTCCTTTATAACTATCATGACGGGTTTCATTTCCTGATGCGGTAGGGCGGTATCGTAGAATTGTAATGTTTGCTGAGTAAACTTACTCGGAGTCCGGTTCCTCGTCGTGCTCCTCGATGGAGGGACTCTCGTCGTCATGTGCGGACTCATCAGGGCTGTGGCTTTGACTAAAACAATAAAATCATATTATTACATCAGTAGCGACTTTTATTTAAATGGATCATATATATTTGACTCCTGACATACAGGTACACCTAGTTCGGGAGTCAGAGTCTTCAAACAAGTTTCTGTAACCTATTAAGTCAATTAAGATGAATTTGAAAGAAAAGATGAATTTGAATTTGATATGTGGATAGTGGAGACAAATAGACCCCGTTGTTTTAAGATGTGCAAGCGACATTTAACCTTAGGGTGATAAAGAAATTACGATGACGACTTTACATATAAGCATGACCATAAAGACCGCTCTTGTGCTTTCTGCGTTTAGCAGACTGAGACCTTCATCAGGTCAGTCCATCTTGTGGGATCTGATCCTGATCCAGCATGCTGGGCCTTTTGGTAACATACCATACCTACCGAGTAGCTGCTCTGGGTAGTTAGGTAGGGCAGGTCTACAGCTCGCTTCGCTTGCGAAGGAAGGAAGAAGCTGACAGTCTAGTAAAATTAGCGGTTATTCAAGGTCAATAATGTTATATAGTCCCGAATAATTTAGAACAATTATGTAAACATAAAACCAGTTTACATTATCATTATACATTAAGTTGATGTGTGTATTCAATACATGAATTTATTGAAAATAATAACTAAAAATTCTTGTAGCATACGAAGTATTTTATATTCTAATAGGAAATTTAATAAAAACTCTAATGTGCCGCTCAGCTACCTCACCAGTATCCTAGCAGCGAGACCACAATCTTCTTATAACGCTTAGACTCTCGCAAGTTCTTTATCTATTGTATTAGGTATTTCAGATAATACAGGGTAAATTTTTCACAAGTGCGCAAAGTGTAATCATGAATTCAGCATATCATTCTACACTGACGCGGACAAAGACTATAAAACCACTTGACTGCGCATACAGTGCCCCGACGCACGAAAACTATTAGTATTTTGTCGTCTATGTATAGGCTACGGTACTAGTAACCATTTTAGTTATGACCAAGTGTTAGATCTGTGTGCACACTAAATAATTACAAATGCGCGGTGAAGTGGTGTAGGAAACATTTCAAGACATCTAGTTATAAAAAGGATGGCATAACTTTTCATCGGTAAGTAAACACTACGAAAATTAGTTTTGATTTAATCAGATTATGAGTAGAGATCGGATAATCGGATGTATATTTACCTAAAGTTAATTTTTAGTTATGAAAGTATGGAAACGGCTTCTTAATATTTTTGTAAAAAAATCGCGGCATGCCAGCAACACCGGGAATGCATAACGCGACTTCTAAATTATTAGGATTGCATAACTATTTAGATGCATATTTATTTAAAATGTACCCCTATACAAATATGTGTAAGTCTGTAAGAGAAGGGGTGGTGTGTGTTAGTTAGAAAAAAAATGTTTTTACCTTAAATTAAATTTTTTTGATACAAAAACCCGTTCCACGTTAGCCAACATCTCAACTTTAGGTGAATATGCATCCGAATATCCGATCTCTGATTATGAGCCACCGCAGAGGTCTATTTAAAATGGTGGTTGGGTGAACGAGCACACGGATGAGTCGCGCGCGTTGATGTCTTTTGGAAAAGTCCCTTTCTTAAAATTAGGAAATTCTAATTCTTTTATCCCTTTCCTTCCCTTTGTATTTTTTATCGTAAAACTCTGTTTATGTTACCTATGGCTGAAGTTGATATCTATAATAATAAATTAAAATAATAGAATCAACAAATTATTTGATTGAATTAGCAAGATGCATAATTCAGAAATATGTAGACGCTCGTTTATCATTTTTTACCAAGAACAATCAGGAACCTAAAACTTTAATTCGAAAAACATATACCAAATTAATTCATTTTAAAAATCAACAATGACAGGATACTTGTTTTTCAAACATGTAGCACGCTACGGCTGGTGTGCGGGGATGGCTAAAGATGGGTAATCACGCGGATTAAAACCAACTTGTGGGTTAAAACCCAGTTATCATCCGTTTCATTCCACACAGCCTCGACTTGTTTTATATGGAATTTTTCACTTTTTAAATATGTACATAGTAAAAAAAGAAATAGACTCACGATGGAAAGGGCAGCAAAACTAACATACAATTGGAATTTGTTGCACAAGCAAATGATTTTTAAGTGATAACACTGAGGACTTTGCGCTTGATTCACCACCAATAAAAATACTCGTAGAAACCCGGGGATCTAATAACCAAACCACGCCGCCACGTACAAATAGCACAGAACCATCTACGTCCAGCATTAACAATTTCCAAGTTTTAGATTGTGACCGTATTTCCGATGCAAGTGATGATGATGATTAGGTATGGTTACTAATTTGTTGTAATTTGTCTAATAAATAATGAATGCCTAATAATAATATATGATTTTGTGTCTGTTATTTTTGATAAGCTAGTAGTGGACTGTACTTCTTACTAATGTATAATTAATAATATTCATTTTCACCCAGTAAAATGGGTGATAATGGGTTAAAACCCAATTCACCCGGTTATAACCCAAATGGGAAGAATGGGATTTAACCCACTACCCATCTCTATGTGTGTGTGTGTGGGGGGGGGGGGATCGGTGTCCGTTTGTGCACAAGGTGTGTGTGCGCATGTTATACATATAAAGGGTAATTGGAAAGTGAGTTTAAATTTTTACATAATTATGTTTCTAATTCTTCATAAGTGAGTGTGTGAAGCCATTTATCTGTGATCCTACGATATTCTCGCAAGGTCAGTGGACATATAATGAGCTGTTTATTTACACGATTATATTAAGTGGAAATAAGAAAGTTATACTGCCACCAAACAACTTGAACTCTGGCAGATTCCACTTAGCAGACTATCAGATCTGCGTTTTTGGGTAACGACAACAGGATCGAATGGGTGGTCTGAGTGTTAATGCAACACTACAGCAAGAAGAACTGCGTATCCGACTGTTGGTAACTCGCAAAGAGCGTACAGTTCAGTAGTTGGAAATCGAACAGGTTTGTGAGTCATGACTTTTAACACTGCCGTCTGTGCCCTTTCCAGACGGAGCATTAAACAATTCGCAGTCCCACCCCAAGATGCAATACAATATTTTGGGATGGAATGTGCCAGAGCGAAGTATACTGTTCGTAGTGTGGCAAAATCAGCAGATGTTCGCAGGTTTTAAAAAACGAATATTAATTTTCTGACCCTGGAAACCAGAGCCTCAATTTGCTCCTTCCATGTCAGCGTATTAACTTTTATAACACCCAAGTATTCTGAGCACAACCGGTGCAATCAGTCGATATTAACCCGCATTTATGCGCCGTCAGAGTATAGGGAGAAGAAGGTTGAGAGGCTTTACTTGGAGCAAATGTAATAAAGTTAGTTTTTTCTACACTGAGGGTTAGCAGGTTTTTATTCAGCCATTTCATTGCAACAAGCAGAGCAGACTCTGCATATGAGCGGGTTTCCAACCAATCATTACCATGAATGAGCATGACGGTATCGTCCGCGCAGGTTATAATTCTAGCGTTAGTAGAGCCAGATTAAAGAAACTACCCTGCGAGACTCCGTAGGTAAAACATAGCTGTTTACTAACGTGATTTCCTATCTTTACGGTTTGAGAACGCTCACTCAGGTAACTCCTAAAAATATCTAGACACACTCCTCTAACACCAATTCGTTCCAACTTTTCAAGCAAGAGGGGAACAGAGACTGTGTCAAAAGCTTGTGAAAGGTATATAAAGGCCATGTATGTATGTAATAGAATGTTCGCTCAGTAAACTTACTCAGACTCTTGTTCCTCCTCGTTGTCCTCGTGGGAGGAGCTCTCGTATTCATGGGTGGATTCACCAGGGCTGTCACTTCGGCTGAAACAAGAAAACCATTTGGTAAAATATTATTCCGGGTACCTATCTATCATGCTGCTAGGTAGGGTAGCTCCCGACGTTGACAAATGAAAACTGGTACATTCATGTAAGTACCTAAATGGCGTTCCGTGGAAGTAGGTATACCAGGATAAAAATTCGGGACCTTGATCGATACTCAAAGATACCTCAAAGCGGCATGAGTAGGTATGTTAGATAAGTACAGTCCCACCGTAATTAATTTTCGGTTTTCGGCAATTTTCGCCAAAAATATCCGATGTCGGCCGAAAAGAATAAAAAAAAGGAAGTGAAGACAATTCAATATCAATTTTTTTTTTTTATAGAAAATCTATTGTTACAACAAGTAAAAGCACAAAAAACGAGAAAATACAGAAAAATGGTTTTTCTCGCATAGTATAATAATTTGTGACAATTAATAACAGTGGTGAAAGCACTATAGAAAACGACCCCTACCCGCTTCTCTTCGCCTCAGCAACTCTGCCATTATTGAAAATGGCATATTACTCTAAAGAATGACTATTTCATAAAATTCAGAATATTACCACTCCATTTTACCTTAATTTCACAGTAGCGCGTTGATTAATTCCAGACCATGGCATGCTAAGACAGACCCAGAGGTCTAATAGTGTGCCTTGTATAATTTTAAGAACAATAACCTGTTTAGATAAATAAATAAATAAATAAAATAAATGAAATTATGACATTTGAGGGCAATTCTAACTTATGGAGTTGTATTGCTGATTCTAATGATTATGATTCTGAAAAGCCTTATTTGATACGGTCGCGAATCATATTTAGATCACCATACAACCTGATACTGACCTGCAAATTGCAAAAAACGTAACAAAATTTGAATTTCGCGGGCTACCCTGGCGCTTCCACCTTAAGTAAAAGTAAAACCAAATACAGGTTCATTTTAACACACAAAAAAATCTATCGTTTACAATTTTATGCCAAAAATGCAAATAAAAAAAGAACTATTTTGGGTCAGACTCTAGTCTAATATTAGAATGGTGTCTGGTGGCATTAGGTTTCTGCCTACAAAAAGCGTCAGTTTACGTGAAATAGAATTATCGAAATATTAACTTACTCAGACTCCGGTTCTCCCTCGTTGTCCTCGTGCGAGGGGCTCTCGTAGGTATGGATGGAGTCACCAGGGCTGTCTATTCGACTGAAACCAGACAATCATCTAATAAATATCCCGGGTAGATGCATTCCATCGACACGATAGAAGCACCTCAAAGCGGCATGACTATGTTAAGTAGAGTCCAATCAAATTAAATTTTCGGTTTTTAGCAATTATCGCCCATTTTCATTTTAGGTCGAAAAAAGAAAGAGTCTCAGTAAATTATATCATCATCATCATTTCAGCCGAAAGACCACCACTGGATATAGGCCTCCCCCAAGGACTTCGACCGGTTTCGTGCTTCCCGCATCCAGCGGACTCCTGCGGCCTTCACAAGGTCATCGGTCCAGCTTGTGGGAGTCCTTCTAACTCTACGGGGCCGTCCTATTGCCACCGCTCGCGCGATGATGCGCCCGTCCGACGAAAATAATCGTGCGACCGTGCGTTCAAACATACTGATATGTACTGAATGTCCTATTGAAGGTCGTGCAATGCGACCAAATTGTTTAGTTTTCGTCGCGCGACCATCGACGCATCGTATTGATCGGACGATCGTCCGATCAAACATACTCATCATACTGAATGTCATAATGGCGCTCGCGCGACCAAAATGTGTCTCATCTTATGTGTCTGTTGATAATAGGGTATTTCCCAATTTATTAAAAACTATTTTAATTTGAAGTTTGGGACTAAATATGTAACAGAAAAATATCATCATCATCATCATCATTTCAGCCGGAAGACGTCCACTGCTGGACATAGGCCTCCCCCAATTTGGGGAAATATAAATAAATTGATTTCTATCCATTTTCTTAATTAAAAACGTTTTGAACGAAATTTACTTTTCGTTGTTTTGAATTTACCGCTAAAATGCTCCTTGCGATGACTTTTTATCACGTGACCACACGTGACGTCAACTTTGTGTAAACGGCAACGGTACAAATTTAAAAAAAAGTATTGCTCGACAGCAGAAACACTGCATCTCTGTTAAGAACCATTTAACCGACCAACAGTAATAGCATCGCTCCAAAATAGGACAAACGTTTTCTCATCGCGCGAGCAGTTTAATCGCAAGATGATATCACATCGCATCATCGCACGAGCGATGGCAATAGGACGGCGCCTACGTCTTCCGGTACGCGGTAAATTATATTATGCCTACTATAAAGCGCGCCTTTTTGTGAAATAGAGTTTACGTAACATTATCTTACTCAGACTCCAGTTCCTCCTCGTCCTCCTCGTATTCACGTGCAGACTCATCAGGGCTGGAAATATTCCGCCTTATATGAACATATACACACATCAAAAAAAGTTTGCGATCCCTTTGAAAAATCGAAATCTGTTTGTTACGGTAGATTTATGATTTGTTCTTCTTTTTAGGTTCTTTATTTAAAAATATAGATTTAGAATATAAAACAATAAAAGAGTTCAATTGTTTTTCCATATAAAAAGGCTTTCAGTCCTAGCTTCCGCTCATTCAGAAATCTGATTTAGTCAATTTTAAAGGATTTAAAATACTTTTTCGCGGAAAGTTGTGATTGAAAAAATGCCAAGAGGTTTATCAGAAATTTTACGAGCAAGAATAATAAGTTTGAGGAAAGAAGGATACACCACTAGAGAAATAGCACGCTGAGTTACTATATCCCAATCCTGTGTCGTGACCACGTTGCAGAGGTACCACGGGATGAGTAATTTTTCTGACCGACCTCGCAGTGGTCGCCCAACTGTTTTGACTGCTGCCCAAAAGCGCTATATTAGATTGCTGGCAGCCCGTGACCCAACAATCAACGCTACTAAAATAAAAGCAGAAGTTCGGGCCGCCCCTAGGCTTGAAGTTAGCACTCAGACCATTCGGAATTGCTTGCACCAGGCTGGATTACGAGCACGGAGGTCTTGGCTTCGGCAAAATGAAGAAGAAAACATTTCTTTCACTCTTCGTTGACGAATCGCGAATCAGTACCTACTCATCCTGATAACCGACGTGTCCGTGTCTGGAGAAGACCACGAGACCGTGAAAGGCAAAGAACTGCCACTGGAACAGTTCAGCAAGGCGGGAAATCGGTGTCCTTTTGGGGTGGTATTATGATTGGAGCTAGAACGCCTTTAATCCTGTATCGAGGCTTCATGACAGCAGAAATGTATAGAGCAGTTGCTATTGATGTAATTGTCAGATCATTCCGAGTAAACCATGGGCACCAATTTGTACTGGTCGATGATAATACGCCCGCCCATCGAGCTCAATGAGTCAATGATGCTCTCCGAGAATACGATATTACGAGGTTAGACTGGCCTGCCGGCTCGCCTGACTTAAACCCAATAGAGCACGCGTGGGATGCTCTTAAGCGAGCTGTTTGAAACCGTCAGCCACGTCCCCAGACAGTGCCAGAGCTCAGGGAAGCCGCTATTAAAGAATGGGACAGGTTACCCCAAGAAATGCTGGATAACTTGATTCCCAGTAACCTTTTAGTAATAAATTGTTGTTTAAGTTTGGTTAAACAGTCTTTTTCTTTCTATCAAATTTCTGTTACAATTACATTATGATTAATTACTCATTTTTTTTTATTTAAACAGGGTATTTCTATTTAAACAAAACACACAACAAAGATTTTTTCTTGATAAAGTTCAATTAAAATTACATCTGCTTATGCTAGTGATCACAAACTTTTTTGATGCGTGTATATTAAGAAGTATGTACAGCTCGTAGCTCCGGGCATTCTATAGTTTCTGCCTATAGTCGCGTCGATACAAACAGTGTGTTTGTGTACTTTGCCTATACAATTTAATAAGTTAGCGTTAGCAAAATTCCGCAGACTATCTCAAGACGATAAAACAAAAAAAAAACAGTTTTGATGATGTTTGTGCATGTGTTGACCGTATGTTTTATTGTGTTTAGATATCGATAAACTTCACGTCTGCGGAATTTCTCAATAATAATATCAGATAATTATCAAGTGTTGGCAACACAAACTCAATGTCATAAATGATAACAAAGTTCAAATTCCATTCCAAATTGCAACCGAAAAAGGAAGATTTCCAAACGACCAATCAAAACCAACTGACACGTACAGTCCCGGACTTTAATTGATAAGCCACTAAACGTTCCAATTTTGCAGTTTTATACATTCACGAGATTACACGATTAAGCACGAACTTAAACCGCATGCTCGTAAACAAGATGACAAATTACTTATAATCGGAAATAGTCTATTCCATAGAGGTTGACTAATAAATTGTCAATGATAAATCAATACACTGTTGCATAAGTTTATCCAATCTATTTGATACTGACCTCCTTTCAATAAGAGCTCATTAAATACTCGTTATTTCTGAAAACCTATCCAAAGACAGTGACAGTTGAAATGTCAGAGACGGTAATTTCGAATTTTGGTGAATCGTAGCCGTAACTATGTTTATATGCAACAGTTATCATATTTGTCATGAACGTCTCTTGGACGCTATGCGTTCGGATAAAATCGTGGGCACGAGTTTTTCCGTTGTCGAAATGACTACTTAATCATAACGTTACTATCGCTACGCTAAAACAATTGTTGCTAGGTTACGGTTGCTAGGTTACGGTTGCTAGCCCTTCAATTGGTTGACTTTGGGTCGTCACTCTGGACATGTTCGAGTATAACCGACTTAACCCGATTTGCATTACACGGCTAAAATAGGAACTGTGGCAAGTGGCTTATCAATTAAAGTCCGTGACTGTACCTACTTACAATACAGTAATACTATGTAAAAAATTTACATAAATATGATATGACTATCTACGATCGAATATTCAAATCGAGTATCGAGTATAGTCCTGTATAGTACTAGAACTACGACTACTACGAGTTTTAAGGTCGTACGTTCGAACTCTGATAGGCGTTTTACTTTGTGTAAATTATTTTATCACTACTGCTGTCATAACGGTGAAGGAAAACATCGTGAAACCGACATGTCATGGAAACAGAAATTCGAAGACATTTATTTATTTATTTTATTATGACACGTGAAATCAACCAACCCCGCACTGGGCCCGCGTGGTGGATTACGGCCCACTCCCTCTCGCAGAGTCCTGTGCCCCAGCAGTGGCAATATTATAGGCTGATTACCAGTATTCAAGTACTGGTAAACCAGAAAATGATATGCGTTTCGGTAATCGTTGTTTCCCAATGAGTATTAACGCGCCTCAGAGTAACCCCCACAGAAGTAAAGCTTCTAAGTTTTGTTCTGCCACGGTTTATCGTAGTACACTTATCATTGCAAGTTTTTTAAAGTTTTCTCTTTGTCGGGTAACGTACTCAGGTCGCAGATCGTCACTCAAAAGTAATGAAAAGTTTGTGAAATTGCATAAAATTGTTTATCTTTAATTTTGTAATCATGGTACTTAATACAAAACAGGCAGGTACTTTCAAGGTGTAACAGCTCCATATTAGGTCTCATCATCCCGATCCCGAAACGAATACTTTTATTGGGAAATCTAAAATAAGAATATTCACACTGATAACTTACTCGGACTCCAGTTCTTCGGGTCCTTCCTCGTCCTCCTCGTCATGTTCAGCCTCATCAAAGTGACTTCCACTGAAACAATACAACCATTATCACAAGGAAAGTTGATGAAAAATTTCAAATTAGGAACTCTTTGGGAATCCGTAGATGTGTATTATGTGAACATAATAATGTCATTTGTTTTTACAAATTGGCGGCAATTTAAAAAGTGTCTATCGTGCGTCGAAATGGATTTGACAACAGATAATTTTCGTTTAATTATTTATTACCTACGACTTTCGATGCGGTCTTACTCAACAAGATGATGAAAGCTGGATAATAACGAACCCGAGACCAAAAGGCAATCTGCGCAATGGATGTTTCCTTTCGAAAATTTTAAATGTAAAGAAGGGCAGAAGAGAAAAAGATGATTGCATCATTCTTTGGACGGACGGGTCATTTCGCAACAACTGTCCTAGAAGATAAAAGGACTGTTACTGCAGATTGGTATTTCAGTCATTGTTTACCAGTTCTCTTGGAAAATGTTAGACAGCAGCATGAGCACCGCCCAAGAAGCAGGATCCTCCTCCACCACGACAACATTCTAGCTCAGTCCGCCAGACGGACTATCGAATATTTGTCTATCGATGGTGCGGTTTACAGGTAGGCACAAAACAGCATTATTAACAAAAAGCTTACTATATATGGGGCTCGTAATCTATAATAAAAAACCTCATGCCTACAAAGAAGAATCATATTCATTAGGTATATTTAAAAAGAGGCTAACATACTTACTAATAGATAAATATTACTATTCCATACAAGATTTTTTGAATGATAAAAGTTTATAAAGTTATATTCGTTTTTCTGTTTTTGTTTATATGTCATAACATGTCTTGTTTTTGTTAATGTAGGTACTTAAGTAAAAATAATCCACCATTTGTAAAATATAGAATTAAGATTATTGTTTTTTTTTGTTAGTGTTTATTTGGTTGTTTATTTGAGTGCATTTCAATATATATTTTTTTCTTTTGCATGCCGTAAGGTAGAGTGTGTTGGAACTCTTATTGTGTACCCACATTCTTTGCAAAAAATAAATGATTTCTGATTTCTGGAGTTTTTTTTTTTTGTTTTGCCTTCGCACGGTTTGTGCATTTAGCCAGTATCAAGTAATTTTTCTTTTCGATGAAATAAATGGCCCGATATCGGGCACGAAGTTACAAAACAGTCATAGTCGTCTTTAGTCAATCAAGTCCAGTCAAGTCAAAGTTATTGTAAAGCGGTAGCAATTTTACAACAACCTAATATGTGTTTTTGGGGGGAACACGAAAAGTCCACGTTAGTAACTTATTTTTACCTTCACTACACTTGTGCACTCACATGTAACTAAATTAAATAATTCACTACCAAAACAATTTAATTCGCTATTTCACAAAATTTCATGAAAATGAAATTTCGTGCGAAATGTTCCAACCCGATTCCACCCAAAACTCCTTTTCTGGAGTTAGTGAGTCATCCTCCTACAGTCCGGACCTGGTACCTTGTCACTTTTATTTATTTCCAAAAATAAAAGAATAAACTTAGAGGAATTCGTTTTAAGATGCCGGCCGAGATGGCTGAGTTTGAAAAAGGCGTGGAAGAGACAAAAGTTTTTAGCATATTAAAATTCCATTTTTTAACCCCCACCACCGGAAACAGAGGTAGACACCTGTTTCCGGTGGTGGGGGTTAAAAAATGTAAATCATGAATACTTGTTTGAAGAATTATACAAAAAACAAAAGATTAGTGAGTGTTGTTTTTTTAATCGGTGGAAAAATAGGGTAGTCATATGCTTTTGAAATTATTATTACACGAGCTTCCGCCCGCGGCTTCGCCCGCGTGGAAGTCGGAAATTATCCCGCGGGAACGTACTACCGGAATAAAAAGTATCATATGTGTTAATCTAGGTTATAATCTATCTGTGTGCCAAATTTCATCCAAATCCGTTCAGCCGTTTTTGCGTGAAAGAGTAACAAACATCCATCCATCCATCCATCCATATCCATACTTACAAACTTTCGCGTTTATAATATTAGTAAGGATTAATAA
This sequence comes from Antitype chi, assembly GCA_947359405.1. Lineage (NCBI taxonomy): Eukaryota > Metazoa > Arthropoda > Insecta > Lepidoptera > Noctuidae > Antitype > Antitype chi. The sequence continues at coordinate 13,203,331 of OX375816.1, forward strand.
GGATAATAAAAAGGTAAGTCCACCTCTCGTTCCTGAAATATAGGGTATTTCTTGACAGACAGACACGGACAAGAAAGTGTTTAAATAAAATTTCTGTTTTTTCTTTTTGAGTTCTGCTTCTGAGGTAAGTACGAAACCCTAAACTTCATAAAACAAGTAAGAAATCCTGTGTGTAGCGAAGCATGTCAACGTAAAAAACATCGACACTGCAGACGCTATAGGCATACGAGCTTAGCGCGGTGAGAGAGGAGAAGAAGGGTAAGTATGTAATTATTACAAGTATGAGATAGGAGATTTACAAAAACATACTCGTTATGATCTTCCCCATTCTCGTTGGGGTCAGGACTCTCGTAGTCACCTCCGGAGCTAGGGCTGTGACTTCGTCTGGGAACAAAGAATGTTATCATTTAGTGACAAAAAATTCAGTAGTTACTTTGATTATAACACGTGACAGACACGATAAAAGAAGCATTCGACGACCAGCCGATCTATTCTATAAAAATCTCACTGTGAAAATCTTAGTTAAGTGAGCTATCAATAGAATCAATCCCTAGCATCAGCTGTCATACAGGAATTAGAACAAACCGGAAAAAGTATAGGATATGGTATCTAGTGGTGTTTCTGCCTACCATAAAAGTTTCAGGAGTTTAAGTAAGTATGGTTTCCTGCGTAAACTTACTCGGATTCTTGTTCCTCCTCGTTCTCCTCGTGGGGGCTGTCGTTGTCATTCTCAGACTCACCATGTGCGTGATTTACACTGAAAGAATACAACCGTTTAATAACAAAAATCTCCAAACAAAACCTCGGCACTTGGGTTTATAATATACACACGACACTTACTTGGGTTTATAATATACAAGCGACTCGTCCCTACTGCGGACGGGTTTTTAAGACTTGACAAACACACCATCGAGATTGCTTTATTAAATGTTAGTTTTATAGGATAGGAGAATTTATTTCGAAAGGTTTATGTGTTTAAAACGTTTAAACCTTTAGAAATAAATTCTCTGAATGTTGGTGAAACCCGCAGCAAAATCCGTAGTTTAAATGATAAACGCGGTCACAGACACGAAAAGCGACTTCAATTTATAATATACGTAATGCGTGCCTAAACAGAATAGTACCTAACAGAGGCAGGTTAGTGTGTGTGCTTAATGTATGAAGGACGAGGCGAAAGGAGTATGTAATTCGTATCACGTTTAGTAGTTTCTGTCTTAATCTTAGAGAAAAGGCATGATGATGCATGTGAATAAATACTATAATTCTCGCAGCGTAAACTTACTAGCCGTCTGGTTCCTCTTCGTCCTCTTCCTCGCGAGCGGGACTCTCATTGTCAGATTCAGAGTCATCAGGGCTGTGACTTTGCCTGGAAACAATAAAACCATTTGGTTACATAAAATTGACCACAGTCCTCTTATACTGGATGGGCAACTTTAGGCTACTTGGACTTGAGCCAAACATTTTGGCAACTTGCGAGCATGTCACAGCTGGCAACACTGACGCAGTGTCGCCAAGGAAAAGCCCTTGTGAAATAAGTCTCCAAACATTTTCAATTTGCTTATATATATAAGTAACTGACTGTTTCTTAAAAGTCTACTGTCATGGGTGCTTCCGGGCCAATTAGCATAGGAATAGTAAAACTTTCTGTTATGATCACACAGAAAACCGAAAAGTTAAAGGAATCATTTCATTTCATTCAATTCAATTTCATTCCTTTTAAAATATAAAACTTCTGGACTACCTCCTGCATATTACTTATTCGGCTATTTAACGTAGGCTTTAAACATTGCGGTATTAATGGCTGCTACAACACTTTAGACACCATTGCATACACTGCCTTTTGTTACACCATGCATTTCAGAACCAGCATGGTATTGAACTCCGGTTCCCAACCAATCCAAAAAATATTGCAACACAAACTATGTATAAGTCTCCACATTTTCAATGGCTGTCTCTTGCAGTCTGCGTAGAATTTCATATAGGTACCTAGAATTTAGACTTCGTTCGTTGAATATGTACAGACGCCACCAGCACATCAAGCTACCCCAATCCGTCAAATTTATTTGATAGATTTTCAACTTTATCACATAAGGATAAGGTTCATGTTCAATTGGATTTGTTTTACAGTTTGGGGTGGCTTGATGTGCTGGCGTCTGTACATTTTGAAACTTCATTTCACGGACCATGAAATAAAGTGCCCGTGGATCTTAATGAGCATGTCGGTCCATATTTAATGAATGTAGGTGAAAATTCAATATTCATGCATGACAACGCCATGCCACACACAGCTTAAATTGCACAAATAGCTTAAAATCAAGTAAAAAGCAGAAAGAAAAAGTCGTTCTGTCATAATAGAGATCCGCCGAACAAGTGCATATCGAAGAAGGGTTCTGTCGAAGTAGTGTTTTTCGTAGGTAGTTGTCGAAGTATGTTCTGTCGGACTAATGCTAGTCGAATATATGTTCTGTCGAAGCAATGAGTAGTCGAACTATTGTTTTTAGAAATTGGGACCGTGTCGAAATAATTAACTATCGAATGTCAGTATGACACTCATGTGGTTTACATTTTTACTAGATTATTTTAAATTACAAATATATTATAATATTCGTCAGACACCTACTCGCAAGCGAAGTGTATGACCAAATACTTGAATGTGAACGAAGTGAGAGAAGTATGTTAGAAGACTCGCTTATGGTTTTAGTGTCTTTCTACTCGCACAAGGGATGAGTTTATGTTGGAATATAATTTTTGCAGCGATAACTTACTCAGAGTCGGGTTCCTCCTCGTTTTCGTCGTGAGAGTCGCTTTCATCGTCATTTGCGGGCTCATCAGGACTGTCACTCCGTCTGGAATCGATACAAAAATTTGTAACCAAATAAGAGCCAACATTTTGAAGAGAGCTACTTAAATGTCCCAACACACGCGCTACCGTCAGTGAGATATTTGAGTTAGCATGACTTATCTTAGCTGCGAGGGGCACATTCAAGTCAATGTACATGAAAGACATACATAAACTTACTTAAGTCATGAACTTTATTCCGACTAACGTAAAGATCTTTATATTAAATTGACAACTAAGACTTAAATCAAATCGAATCAGAACTTTACTCATGGTAGGGAAGCCCAGAGGGTTCTTGAGCAAGCATCTGCAGGGCGAAAAGTTGATAGCTGTGTCGGTGCGAAATGATGAGCGAACACGAAAAAATATATGTACTTACTATATTTGAAAAGTTTCAGAAAGGAACCAAGTGGTCAGTTCCACTTTCAGATTTCGAAAATGAACCAAAAATAAAGTGATCTTCAGAACCGTTGATTCTGATATGATAGTGTGCGGCCTAACTCGAAATTGTGTTCTTTCCCTAAATCTGACGACTTTGATACTCAGATATGGACAATTTTTAAAAGGATAGGTAGTTAGGGCTAATAAAAGTTATTCTGTGCAATAGCGTTTACCTTCATGTAATTAGCCTATAGCAGAAAATATTCTAGGTAATTTTCGACTGGCCAACAAGTACTAAAATCCGACACCGTGGTTGTATGCCACTTTGCCATAAATCGTATGATCGGTTACTACTGTTAGAATGTATTGTTTAGGTGGCATACTATCAGGGATTCCAAATTAGAATATTTTCTTATTTCATACTTTTTAGAGTGCGATTTTTTTAATGATTTTGGGTTTTTTTTGAGGCTGGGAAGTCATCGAATAACTTCTCCCGCTCTGGGTGGAGCGGGAGGGCGTGTCAGACTTTTACTGACTAAAACCCACCAGAGTGTTCCTTCAATTGCCTGTGTGCCAGGAGCCACGGTATCTCTTTCAACAACCCACACATCTGCACCCGCTTACTTTCATTTGTTACCTACTCATCACGGCATCATTGTTTTTTTTCTAATTCAACACTTTATAGCCTCTATCTAACGGGATATTCCATTTATGTTCATTCATTCAGATACAGATGAACATAAATACATACCGGTCGAAATCATAACTCTCCTTTCTACTTCGCCGTAGTCGCGTAAAAGATACGGCCCTGGGACAGCCAGTGAATGCTTAGTAAGGGTCCCTGGTACCTTTTTGGAACGGAATCCCTAAAAAGGCAAATACCGAGAGACTGATAAAAAAAGCATACCCATACCCACTCACCGACTGATGTTCGCGTCGGACGGCCGGCCTTGTTGTATCAAGTTCTGCAACCAATACAGCTCCATGAAGCTAGTCATTCGCCGTTTGTTATTCATTGCAAATTTTCATGAGAAAAGCGTTGATTTGTGTGAGCGTTCCAAATGTAGTTGTTATAATAAATTATTAATTAGGTAACTAGGTACATCTTCTTGCAACACGATAAAATGTTAGTATTTCAAATAATAAAAAAATCCTACCGTATTCTTCTATGATGGATGGTGGATATCTGTATCAAATTGTGTTATGTACAGACGCCACCACATCAAGCTACCCGAAACTGTAAAATTTTCCCATTTTATGTTGAAAATCATAATATATGTTGTCCCTAGAACTATTCAGGGACAACTTTCGCCGTCACTCCTAGTCGTACGAATGCAGGCTTGCGGGCAACTCTACGTCGCCTCACAGGCAATTTCAATAAGTTTTTTCTCTAACTTGGTTCTATTTGATTTATCGTTGGAAGATTTAGAAACATATTGCTTGACACAATAAAAAAAAATAGTGAATGATAGTACATTAAAATCTATCTAGTGTTCGATATCAGTACCTAATGAATGTGTATTTTATTTCATGTAGGTACAGACGCCAGCACATCAAGCTATCCCAAACTGTCAAATTTTCCCAATTGAACATGAACCTTATACTTTTGTAATAAAGTCTAAAATCTATCAAAAAAACTTGATAAATTTTCAAAGTTCCCCCAACTTGATGTGCTGGCAGTCGCCACCTGTACCTACTTATCTATTCTGTCCGAGTTTTACTTTTATTTTATCAACATTGTCAGTACCATTTAATGTGAAATATGTATGTGTAATTTTTTGTTTCATGTAGGTAGGTATTCTAAGCACCTACCTATCTATGTATACTTTAAAGTGTAGATGGGATATTTTCAGTAAAGGACTTTTTATCGCAATAGGGCTCGCTACCGCATCTTCAGTAAATCGGAATGTAAGATCAGACAAAGGCTAAAATTATATTGCTACCTACAATGTTATCAATCGGGCGAAACTAATGTCGGATGCAAAGCAGTTTTGTACGGATAACGCTAGGCCGAGCCCAGGTTGAAAAGCGGTTTGTGCATCACGTCCAATCCAATACATACCTGTACCCATAACTAGATCCACTTTAGGTTTTACGCATCATAGGCATGGCAGGCTATTTACAATACAGTTCATTTCGAAGCAGAATAACTTAGGCAGCATGTAAATGAGACACAAGTATCCTAAAACAGCAAACTATGATAAACTACCGCCTCTAGTGTTTGGCTATAGGTTTCTCAATGGGTAGACACAAGAGGGCAATTCCTGATCACGGCGCCGAGCACAAAAAATAATGAAGAAGATGGTTTCACAGTCCGGGGCTTGTCAACAAGGAAGAGGAACTATTATTTTATTTAAAGCTCACTATTGCGAGAGTGAACTTGGAGCGAAATATTGAGATGATTTTTAAAGATGCAGAATTAATGTGCCTGAGATGTGTCCGTGATCAACAGAGTCAACACCCGGTGCGATCACATACCTAAGTAAGTACTTGTTTGAAGTTCGCTCAATCGACTTTCAGCTTAAGCGGAACGTCGCTTCGGTAAAGCATGTAAGAAATTGTAGTAAGATCTGAAACGTTGCAATTAAACATGGAGTGCCTATCCACAACAATATCGACTAATCACTTTAGTAAGTGGAGACATACTCAGGGATGAAGCTCATACATTCTGTAAGTTATTGCGGTCAAGCAGGAAGTCTTTGAAGTCTGCAACGTTGCCAAGCTGGCTGGCGATACGTCCAAATGATGAGATGTCTGATATTGGGTCCAAATGAATTTAGACAAAATAGGCAATGTTCAACGGGCATGAAGCTTCGGAACAGTTAACAGTGAACAGTTTATGTTCCTTCCAAAGTAGTTCAACAATAATTACTTTTACCTAAGGTAAACCAGGGTTTACCGTAGGTAAAACCTAACGAACCGCAGGCAGTTCGGTAGGTATCTAAAATAACTACAGGATCTACCAACTAGCCGGACCTTACTGTCTTCATACCGATGGCCTTTGGGGTGTAACTATTTTTGGTTGAGGACCGCGAATCGGTAAACGCAGTGTAGGACGCTCTCAGGCATCCTCAACCTGAACAGGTTGGTGATGTCAGTGGCTGGATGGATAGTTGGAAGGAGCCGAGGGTCAGAGGCAAACTCTAGAAGGGGCCAGCAGTGGACTGCTATACTGTTGACGAATGGGACAGAAACTTTATTTGTTTATGAAAATTCCGTATTTACACAGCATGGACATCAAGCAAAATAATAATATCATAAGTTACCGCGATCGTGTCGCCATCGACATATAAAATTAACGTTTCAAGAATTAGTAGGCATCTTTAAAATCATTATCTCATAAAATAAACGATGAAGGAGTAATTCGTGCAGGGCCGCGCCGTGATCTCCCCTCGACCAGTAGTCTACGTGTAAGTTAACTTGGTTCTTTAGTTCTCTTTATGATCTGAGAATGTTTGTAAAAGGTGATGTACCTACGTGCATGTTAAGTGGTGTGTCATTTTCATACTCAACTCAAAATAATCAACCCGTAAAACGGAATAAAATTGCAATATCTTTACAGAAAGATTGATTTAATAAACGTTTTCAATCATCATTTTACATCATCGATAATAATAAATTTACATTCATTTTAAAAGGTAACTAATTAAGTAATTGTTATTTCTACACTTTTTGTAACATTGAAAAAATTGTGCTGGCTCGCAGATTTATCATTATAAATTGAAAATAATCGCAGACTTTATCAGGTGATCCGAGTTTATGCCTGCGGGTTTCCCTCGTGCAAATTGTATACAAGATATCACTGAAATAACACTTGAAAACGAATTGCTCATTATCGATGAAAAATCAACTTAAGATTAAAGCAGTTCATTCCGTCTGAAGCATTGTAGTTCCCAAACGGATGATCAAATAACATAATATTTTTGGGTGAAAGCTAGTTTAATTAGGATAAGTTGTTTTCCCGTAATGGATTTCTTTAGTTTTTTGTGGGATTGCGGATGCGTAAGGGATTCTGTGTCAATCAAGCAGAGCGTTGGTACGAGCCAGTGTTAGTTAAGGGTACACGTTTGTATGTAAAAATTGTCAAAGCCTTATGCGTTGTGGCATTATTTTATTTTGCGTTATTTCAGTGTCACCTTATTTATAAGTATAATAATTAATAACGACTAAATTTTTTTCGTCGAGGTAGCATCGGGATGTCTTAGAGATATATTATTAGTATCCCTTATCTTTCTATAAGTTGCTATTTAGTTTTAAGATTTTTGTTTTTAAATACTTAAAACGTATTTATCAAAAATAAAGTAATGATGTTTAGTGAAAACTAAAAACAAACTAAAATCAGCATTACATTACAGAAACACAACCATGAGGCCTCGAATTTAAAAGCTATATAGTAGAAGCACAGACAATAAGTGCTAGTTGTCTTTCATTTGCGAGCGAGGTCGCGAAATATTCAACCTAATTACAACCGAGTTCACGTACAAACTGCGGATGTATCGAAACTGTAGCAGAGGTTACTGCCGCGCCTAAACCTCGCGGTGAACGAGATCATCATTATTAATAGTTAGTTTAAGCTTTATGAAAAGTTCGAGCAATCGGCACAAATGATATTGCATTTATTTACAATATACTACATATTCAGAAAAAACATGGGCACAGATTTTTAAAATTCAACAATGTGCGAATCTGTCAATTGGTTCGATTCAAGTTTTCAATACATAACTAATTCATTCGCCTGGCGTCGCCGCTTCGGTGGCATTGACTGGCTTGTAAAGTAGGTAAATTTTCTGCTTTTGTTTATCTTGCGAAATAAACGAGATATTCGTCTATTTTTTCAAATATTGCGTTTACTTTTAGTAATGTGAAATTCTGAACACAATTTAAATATTGCAAATTTAACCTTAATTTGGATACAGGGTCGCCGCGCCGCCGTTAGGCAGAAAAATGGCATACGAAATACTTACAGCAGTTCCGTAATTTTATAGAAGTTTGATCAAATGACTACATTGTAATAGGGCACATTATTGATTATCTTGCTAGTGATGAATACCGAAACACGTGTAGTCCAGGCTAATGAATCTACATTAGTTCAGAAAATTATTTAACGAATTAATAAGGATGGTGTGGGTCCATATGCCAATGCCTTCATAACTATTATAGACGTTTTATCACAGATAAATCTCCGAAACAATTTGTAACCAGGGTCTGAACTAGACATGTACAGTAGCTAGAATGAACATCCTACAAAGAATAAACAAGTGGAGAAATAAGGTGGAGTTGTATGCAGTATATGCAACACTTACTAAACCTAAAACGTATAATTCAATTTTTTTAATACTACAGTATTACCTGGGGATACTGTACTGTACATTATTTCACATCAAGGACAAGAGAGAGACATTACTATTGCCCGGTGCATAAATTTACTTACGCTGTCTTTGATTATGTCGTGGTTCGGTTTCTTTGAACAGTTTAGCTACCTAAAAGATTTGAATTTAAACACGACCTGACAACACTTTAAATTATTGTGCCACTAACAAAGGCCCGATCTGTACACACGCGACATGCCAGCACCGGTAGATAAAGATGGCGGCACTTGGCGAAACCGACGTAGAAGCATCTATCAAGAACATGAATAATAACCGTATGTCTCTTTCTTGTTCCCAGTGCGCTATTCAAATGCCCAGATACCTACATACCTATCTACGGCAAATTTGAGACTCTCCGCACTAGATCAGATGTATGCACTATAAAATCTCGTTTCATGGTACAAATTAGCAGCACGAACATAAGTCTACGTAACGTTTGTAACGTTAGTCGAAAGCCAGCCTTCGTTTAAAGTATGTAAAACGTCAAATAAAGCTACCATTTGTCGACATTGAGTGGCACTGCTACGATTCCTAAGCAAAATTAGAGGATGGCGATACGATAACTGCGAGTATAGTATTTTGCTAGATGTTCGTGCTGCGCGAGACACAGACACGCTAGAAGGGACAGCCGGGCGCCCAGTGGCCGCGCGCGCCGCAGCGGAAGCAGCGCCCGTAGCCGCCGTAGTAGGCGTCGGCGCTGCCCTGCACTACAGCTGCCCCTCCTCCCGTATCTCCATCACTTCCGGCTGCTAAACATCAAATGTTCTATTCAATCATCTGGAAAAGTTTCATTACAATTAAGACTAGAACCTTCTTGGAAGAAGGCACAAGTTACCTAAAGTTCACGAAGTAACGGTAAACGCTGTAACGTTTCTTTAATGACGCTTGCGATGCCGACAGCGTTAAATAGCTGTAGTTCTGAATCTGAATATCACAAGTGAAATTTGATAGTATCTTATTCCCTGGCATGGGCTACTGTGTGAAATGATGCGCCCGAGAGAAAGAAAATCGTTTGAAAATAGAACTACAAAAGTAGACAACTACGTTCGGATTCACACGTACCCCATTCCTGAAAGGCACTGTTACTGTTAGATCCACTATCACCCTCGCGGTCGTAGTAGAGATATCTCTCGATGTCGTCCCTGTAAACAATATTTATATTATTTCTCTCACGTTTAGTAAGATTAGGTATTACCATTGTCCGACCCTTTCAGCCTTAGGACCAATCAGGTTTAGCCTGCAGTTTCGGTTTCGGCCAAAAAGTGGCCTGGAATCCTATAATCTTCCCAACCAAAACTTGCGTTTTTGAGCTGTCGGTTTTACCAGACTACGGCAAAGCAAAAAGGAGGGTTATGATTTTGACCGGTATGTATGATCATAATATGTTGCCTCAAACTTCTGAACTTTTTCGTATTATAATTTGACAAATGAGGTATCGTTGGAAGCGTCTCGATCGTCCGCTGGTTAACGGCTATGTGACGTCATGTTAAATAGAAGGCGCCCTTTAGAGGTCTAGAAAAAAAATCATGCCGTGTTAGGTATCAAATGAAAGGGCTTAAGGTGGATACTCTGAGGCACATAAATTGGAGTAGTTAAACTTGAAACAAAGACACTCTTTGTTAAAAACTAATCATTTTATCGTTCCTCTACTATGTGCTCACGTTTGACTTCTTCAGGAAATAATTTACACTATTTACTGAGAAAAACAATCATGAAATCCAGGCAAAATTTGACACTTCTTTAGTAGGTAGTGTGAGTGATGATAAATGAATGAATTTAAAAACCTCCTAACACAAACTAAAATCTGTAAAAGTAAAAAAACAATAGGTATTAACCTTTTTAACTTTAATAAGAAGTTATAGGTAATACTTAGATCAAAGCAACGTCGCGTCGGGGGACGGCTTAAGAAAATGTTATCTTTTCTACAATAGCATAAATGCACAGATTAGGTACAGACGCCAGCACATAAAGGTACCCCAAACTGTCAAATTTTCTAAATGAATATGAACCTTATGCTTATATTATAAAGTTGAAAATCTATCAAAGAAATTTGACAGATTGGGGTAGCTTGATGCTGAGCTAGCCTCTGTACTTCCTGCAGTTTCACAACGGCCCTCAACAGTTAGCAATAGCTTCCCTCAACAGCTAGTAAGTAGTTGGTTCCGGTTAGGTTTATTACGGCCCAATTATTATGTCGTAATGCCTGCCCAGACATTTACAGACAATCGATGTTAAAAAGCTTCACGACATGTTACATGGGGGTTCCGCCAACGTCCGCACTACCAATATTTGTTATGACTGTTGAATAGTCCGATTCTGGTTAAAGTGGCTTCATCAGTTCACCAAACAGTATTTAAATTTTGTAAAAACCAGTTATAAGAGGCGTTCTTTAAGTATAACCACTGGTAGGTATTTTTGATTTATGTCCCTAGCTTGCACATAATGCGGTCGAGCCATCGTGCTCACAATTACTCCAATAACACTACAATCCAAGCGTATGTAAGTACGTGCGCAGAAAGGCGCGTGCGGCGATTACGTCGCTCTGGATCAATCGCAAAAAACAATATGCGTCACTATACCTGCGCCGTCGTTATGACACTGGTTTGGGAAGCACACCCCGGCGCCCACTACGGTTTTAAGATTTTGATACTTTAAGACCTATTGGCGTTTATGAAGTATTTATTTTAAAATGAATTAATATTTATAATGTTAATTTGCAATAATAGCCTTTTGCAGTATGACTTACTACATTTTTAAAGTTTTCCATACTTGCATTAATAACTTTTTTGATTTGCGTAATAGTAGCCCTAATGCAAATAGTACCCTGTAAATAGTGATCTAACCCCAAAATATTCACATCTGTAAGCCGTAAGGTCGTATACCACCTAAACAATACTTTCTAACAGTAGTAAGCGATCATAAGCTTTAGGGCAAAGTGACATACGATCACGGCTTTCAGTAGTCGGGTTTTAGTTTTTGAACTTACTTTTTATAGAATAGATAGTCAATAATACATATATGACAGACATACAGACTTAGTAATGGAGTTCAGTTTTCACCCTTTTTCTATAGAAACCAAAAAAAATGTGTTTACTTATACAAAGTCATTTAGGTTCTTAGCAGATTTATTATTCTTAGTATCAGCGAGTAGGGAAGACAGCAATACGCCTAGCATAACGCTTTATTTTTCTACAAAGTACAGACGCAGCTCTTTCTTTACAAAGTGACATTTCGTTTCTCCGTTTTTGACAACGCAACGTAGAATTCCTTCTACTATCTGTCATTTTGTCTTTCATTTCTCCATTATTGACATCGCAACGTAGAAATCCTTCTACAATCTGTTATTTTGTCTTTTGTTTTTAACGATCTTTATCTAGGACCATTTCAGAAGAAAGTTTTCTTTCCCTAACTGTGAAAATCACACTGATAACTGACAGTTGTGACAGTGACAGAAAACTTTCTACTCGACGGCCACAAAGTATATACGGTTAACTACAAAATCATGATATTTCAGGAGAGCGTTTGGAACGCAAAACTGTGATAATTAATAGAAGAACAAAGCTATATTCTCCTATTTTATAAAATTTAGTTATAGGGCATTGCCAAGGAAATAGTTAAGGCCAATATTACTGTAATATTTCTTCTTCTAAAATACGGTACTTCGACACTTTGAGAAAAATGTTGTAGTTGTCTGTATATCGGTGACTTAATTATCAGTAAAAATTGAGAATCAAAAAGAAAAAAGTAATTGAAAAAGGATAAAATAATTTAAAAACCCCCGACTTAAAAAATAAATGTAACGCGAGATAATAAACGTAAAAATATTTTTCACTTCTCATGCTCTTAAAAGACACCAATATAGCCCTACGAAGCGGGACTAAAGTGACCACTTTAGTCCCTAGGGAGTAAAAAGTAATTCGTTTTTTTAATTTCCTTCATGTGACATAGACAAACTCAAACAGCCAGTAAATATACTATTATCTGTGGAGTGTCGACCATCTTCATTGCGAAAATGTTGAGACTTTTAGTTCCATGGTTTTTGTCAAGGTGGCGCCATGTGTTTTAAATTATTAATCTGTGACTGGTTTAGAAGAAAAAACTGACCGCGAAAATTTCTCAATTTTTGTCGAGTGTAAATTTGTTCGGCTTTAATTAAATTTATTAAGAATGTCCAGTGACAGTTGTGGTATATTATGTTCCTTGGTGAAGAGTTTGACGTCGAGCAAAGAGCAAAAGACATACCTAATAGATATTGTGATTTTTATTTTATTAAGTAATATTTATTAGGTAAGTCCATGTTTTGTACTAAATTGACTATTTTTCTCGCACTCAAAGTGAAAAGTACAGTTTGCACCTCGAGACTAAACGCCAACTTATTATACCCTCGGTTTCATTGACTCCTTCGCACGCTCGGGAGTCAAACCACCTCTGGTATATTATGGCTTCGTTTAGTCCCTCGTTATAAAATGTGCTTTAATAAGTAGAGTTGATCTGTCGGGAAGTCGGTCATATATGTAAACAATAGAGTATCAGTTTTCATATCATCTCCCTACGTACCTACCTATTTGGTTCTCGATGATTGTAGATGTGGCAATAACATATTCAGCTACCTATAAACTTAATAAAAAACCCAAGAATATCCGTCGGGGAGCTCACCCCAAACGTATATGCCGTCTCCGTTCCGTCGTGGGTAAAAAAAAACCTATGACAAAACAAATAATTCTGAGTGGAATTATGTAAGAGTGAATTTCGTAAAAAAAAGTGCAGTTAACTCTTTATACTTGGCTGCCGTCATACTGTCTACCAGTGGCGAAACCACCATATAACACGATTCCTACCGGCTTCCCATCGGGTATTCGCATCGGCAACTTTATCGCTATAAAAAAATGGCACGTCAATAGTGGCTACTATTGTCAAAAATATAGTTACACTACGGGTATTTAATTCACAATAACATTCAAACAACAAAAACGGTTATTTTTAGCTTTGTTTTACAACAAAAAGAAAAAAATGTTCTAAATTAACCTGGCGCCAAAACGCCATAATCGGGAACTAAACATTCATAAAGCAGCGATCCCGTAATGATGTCACTTTAAGCTAAGTGGCACCGCTTGATATGGACGTAAGCAAGCCGCTGTACAACGGTTTATGACAGAGAGAGATATAGAAAAATTCGTCAGCGAGAACAAGATGGACGAATATTATACATTTTATTTGGTTTTCAGCTGTTAAGTTTTATTGTATTTAATTCTTTACATTCCTATATTAATCTTAGAATGATAGTAAGTATTCTTCCTTATCCTTACATAGTATAAAACAAAGTCACTTTTCATGTTTGTACGCTTAGATCTTTTAAACTACGCAACGGATTTGAATGCAGTTTTCATCAATAGACAGTGATTCAAGAGGAAGGTCAGCAAAAAATTTCAGGCGCTGTATCGAGCTTCTGAAAAACGACTTAATTGCTAATTGCAGATGCTAATACATGATATAGCAAGTCTGCTAGTCTTTTTGAACTTTCGACCGCGATTATAATAAGACATAGTTTAGTTGGGTACGTCACAGATAAGTATGTAGGTATATTAAAGTAACAACCGCATTAAAATCAATCAAACTATGTATAATTATGTTTGAACGCAAGGATTTTAGCATTTCCCAAAAAACGGTAAATTATTCCAAGAAATTTTACTCCGTCAATTAGCAAAGTATGTAACCTGCGTAAGGTGGAGCAATTGCCTGTCTACTAATGAATCCTACTTATTTTAAATACCTGCAACAATATATAACACGAAAGAATCACACAAAGTAATATTTTGCTCTGGCTATCCAGTAGTGAGTTGCCTCACTTCAATATGTGGTCGCAAGCGCGACAAGACTGCTGAGAGATATTTTAGGTTCGATTCTTAGGTCGGGAAAAGTGTTATTAAGTTTCCCTTAGGAATTTTTAGCAAATATTTTTTTAGGATTTCTTTAGGAGCTGGCCAGGCGTCTTAAACATTACTGTTGAAATGTGACTCCTTTTACTTCATCCAGGAGGAGTGGAATAAAATAACCAATTCCTTCCCTTTTTAATTAAACGGCTCTTCTCCGCTCAACTCTCGTTGAACTTATCGGGGAACTTTCCTCCAGAAAAGAGGAAAGTTCCCTGATAAATTTAGCGTCAGCTTAACCCCTCGGAATAGAGGCGCGATGTTACGTAACAGACTGGTAACTTACGGGTCCGGGTCCTCCTCCTCCTCCTCGTCGTCGAGGTAGTCGTCGTCGTCTGGCGTGGAGCCAAAAGAGTAATCATCTCCTCTGTAAACAATACAAACATACTTCTTAGTTAGTTATTCTCTGATTTATACTTTCGCTAATCGTTTGGGAGGCAAATGTTCAGCAATGGACGTTTCTGGCTGCGGATGTCCCATTTTGCAGACTCTTATAATAATTTATCATGCATGCTCATAAGCTAAATTCAAACACTTTTACTCTCCATTCGACGCCAGTATCCATCACTCGGTAAAAATTCTTGGAAATAAAGTTTATCAAATTTCCCATATAGACTAGAAATCGCTGTAGTTTTTTTTTTTTGTTAAAATGCTGTTCAAATCAAACGAAAACCTTTGTAAAATGATCATCAAACTACAGCAGTCCACTGCTGGACATCGGGCTCTATAATTGCACGCCATTCGGCTCAATTAAGAACACCAGACCCGATTTATTTGTAAAACGTTTGAATTTTAGGCCTAAATAATTCTTGAACATACTAAGTACTCTCCTATTCATCCCTCCCTCCCTCCTCCCTCTCCTACAGATAATTAATAGGACAACACAATGATGTATTTTGTGGATGTCTTTATTCTAGATTAGTTACAGGTAAGGTGTACTTACTTTCTGATCATCAGAGCTACGGCTTAGAGGATAAAGGGTACCCATAAATAATATTCAAGAGTTTAAATAAGCATACCGATTGCTGTTGGCGTCGGACTGCCAGCCTTGTTCCGACTCGAGTTCTGTAACCAATACAGCTTCATAAAGCTATTCATGTTTTACAACTGGCCCTTTATTAGTCTACTACGCCCCATTAAAAAATGGTGAGTGACAAACGCTGCCTAGGAATACACAATAGAACAAGGTTTGAGTTGATCAGTTCAAGTTACATTGTTAAAAACCACTTTAATATTTAACAAGTTTTGTAAATGGTTTCTGTGCGTTAACATTTGCCACGCGGGTGATTATGTAAGTGGCGGCTCTAAGGACGTGACCAGAGTAAAATTAATTTGTCAAATATTTATATTGCCTACCTTTTAATATCATAATAAAAACTTGAGTATAAGAAATTATCTTGCAACTAACTTGTTCTTCCAATTGAAGATAAGTTATTATTTTGAATAAGACTACTGTAACATTGTGACTTTAGGAAATGGGAATGAATTAAACAAATTTTTCGAAAATGTTTGAAAGACTAATTTATTATTCGTTTACAATATTTGTAATTTGAAAAGACTTTTACAAAATTGTGTGAGATTAAGTGTACCATATGTATTCCTAACCTAAGCCAAATTCAACAGGGAAACAGGCATGATCTTATGTTGTTTAACAAAATTATTTTTTTAGATCTTATCTGAGGTATTTTTTCCAAACTTAATATTACTTCATCTTTGTAAAAATCAAACATCAGGCACACCTCCACTATAACACGCACAATAATTGCTTGTATATTTTAATTACTATTTCAATCATCATCAATACTCTAATTTAAAGATTATTAAACTAAAATTATCATTACCAGACTGCACTTTATCTAGCTTTGTATCAATTCGCAGAGTGAACAATGTGTGTTCTTTTGATTAAATAGATAATTATTAACCTTAATAATTAAGACCGCTAGTTAAATTACTACAAAGGTCGTGGGCCTGACTTTTATCATGTTTTAATGATTTTTATTATAGCTAGATTACCAACATAATTATTTTCAAACACTTATTTCGAAAGTCGAACCATGCTTTACTTATTCAGTAATTATTATACATTAATATTTTAAGGTGAATACTCTAGGGTAGCCCGTAAAATTCAAATGTTGTTACATTTATTGCAATTTACTCATTATATAGTGTCAAGCTGTATAGACGTTGATCAAAATATGATTAGTGCCCTTAACAAATATGGCTTTACATTATTATAATAATCCGAAGCATCAATACAACCAGAGAGTTGTTTGATGTTTCGGATTATTAAAGTTCATTTAATTCCCTTGAATGACCATCTTATGAAATAGTCATGTAATTTAATTTAAAAAAACTTAGAAAATTTGAATTTCACTGGCTACCCTGGATCCAAACACCAGCCATCCACCTTAACGTCAAATTGAACGCCACAGAGAATCAGATGTCATAAAGAATTTACTGACGTCTCCTTGGTTTGGTGTTTCCCTGAAGACCTGTGTAAGATAAGAATGAAAATAACTTTGGAACTGAAAGCTTACAAAAGTATTTCTTGTAAGAGAGCCAATCAATTCATAAACCTTTACTATTGTGTTGAAATATCGATTATGAAGCTGCATTGTTATCAACATGCATGACATCGAGAAAGAATTTGAAAAAATAAAGAAGCCCGGATAAATATTATGCTAAAACCATTTTTCTCTATTCCATTACACTCAAGAGATAAATGAATTTGGCATAGAATAAATAAATAAATAAGCATCTAATCTATGCCGGATTCGAGATGTAGTGTAAGGTAAGTCATTGTAAGTTCTTGTTAACACTATGGAACTCAAATAAAGATATACTAATTAAATAAGGTATGTTTTCTTTTGATTATGAAAGTATTTATCAAATTAAAAATCACATCGAATTCAGTAAGTATGTAACTTGACAGTTCAAAGCAAGATAATACTAAAATAGTGTTTGGAAAGTGAACATAATACATCTATCTTCTATATTTATAGAAATTAATTACTGTTCGTTAGTCTCGCTTAAACTCGAGAACGGCTGGACCGATTTGGTTAATTTTGGTTTTGAAATATTTGTGGCAGTCCAGGGAAGGTTTAAACGGTGAGAAAATATAAAAAAAAAATGTTTTTTAGTCTCACAAAAAGTTCAGGCAACTTTTATTGGCGGTACGAAGTTCGCTGGGTCAGTTAGTAATTACATAATTTTTGGTTGTTTTGTTATGACAGGGCGTCATTAACGTGGTTTAAATCAATTGGGACAAAACGAATTTGTTAATACCCAGAAAATTCAATTGATAAGCTTATATTTATCCGGGCCTTTATATTAAAAAAAAAAATGTATTACAGACCTTTTCTACCTTCCAATATTTCTTTTCTTTTGTGTTTCATTTCCTGACTAAGACTCTGCACCATTTTCTCTATGAAAGACTCCAGTACTAAGCTTTTGCATTCTGATGTGATTGAAGCTCTGAAAATGATATTAAAATCAACAAAGTTAAATAGTTTATAATTAGATCTTAACCTTTATTAATGATATATAAGTCAATAAAATTTCACCTGCATATGGGACAATCCTTTTTCTTTTTTTTCCAAACAGATATACAATATTTGCAGAAGGTATGTGAGCAGTTTAGTGTAGTAGGTTCCACAAATAGTTCATTACATATGCTGCACTGTAGTTCACTTTCCATCAGTTCACCCATTTCGTTCAGCACCATCTCCTTTGAGGAGCCTTGGCCAGAACTTTCTGGTGCGCAGATGTTCTCTAAAATTGTGTTCCTCTCCGTTTCAACAGTATGTAGTTGGCTCTTAACCTGCAAGAATGTTGAATAAAGTATTTAGATAACCCTATTATTTAAGTGCGCACCGAGCCTGGCGGAACCCGGCACTAATTGACGTGTGGCGGAATTCTGGGCGGTTCGCGCGCTAATTTAGGTATTTCCTTTGTATTATCTTTATATTATTATGTGAAGCAAAAACTGTGTACTCCTTTTTACGAATATTATAGATTACTTTGTTTTTTTTTATATATCGAGGATACTACAAGGTAATTGTGTTTCTAAAGTGTACGATTTATAGAGTGAATCCTTAAGAGTGAATCCTTAAATATCTTGTAAATTAATTGCATAACTAAAGGTGAAGTAATAACGATGAAGAAAAGGAACAAACGATCGCAATTATTTCGCAAATCCCTCGGTTCGCTCTTAATAGAAGACCTTGGATTGGGAGCAGTATATAAAGTTTTATTGTTTTTTGACAGTGGGTTGATTACGAATACAACACTTTTAAATTAACATGTTCAGTGCCGGGAGCCCTCCTGGACGGCTCACTCTAGTCGAATTTGAGATGCAGGGAGCCCTGAGGGCGCATTTTTAACGAAGGTTCTTTCTTAGCAAATACAGCGTATATGTAAAATATTTAATCAGATCTATATTTAAACAAGATTTATTAGTATACGCGTTAGTTTTAAAGTACAAGTAAAAACTTAGTTCTGCGATCGAAAAAAAAAGTTAAAAATATTTTTCCTATCAAGCCAAGGTAGTGCGCGTTTCCGACAAACTTTATAAATCATGAGCGACGATCAAGTAAAAATTGAATACTAAACGTTTATAACAATGTAACAGCTGGTTCCAAAATAATTAAATTTTGTTAAAAAGCAATAAAATGTTTTTTAAACAATACATAACATGATTTTGCTGTTAATTTAAATAAATCAAAAATAAAGAAACTAAATTTCACTCGGTATCAGAGTGTGGGATTATACTTTTACATATTTATTATTATTTCACCTTTCACCCCACTAGTACGGTGGGCTGCAACAATTAGGTACTTGAAATTTTTATACAACTGGGGTACCCAATTGATGCAGCCCACTGTACATGAAAATACCCCTAGCTATACAAAGTATAACACGAAAAAAAACAGTATCAAACCTAATGCCAAGAACCCTCCCAGAGGATCCACTAGCAATAGGTATTTATGGCAGCATGAAATAATTATGAACTCTATAAAGAACATTTTAGGATGAATAAAGGAATATGACGAATATTAAAAAGACAAAAACAGAAGCCATGGAGCCGAGAGGTTACTGCTTACCCTTTCGAGTTGTTCCTGTAGCGTGTTGATGACAACACTAGACTGCTCTGCCTGTTTCTGAATCCTTTCTGCTGCCAATGCAGCCAGCTCAGTTTCTCTCTCTGTCACTCGCATCTGTGAGTAAAGATCATACAGGTCCTTGTCAGCATCCAACACCGAAATATTTCGGTGTTGAAAGTGAATGTGGAAAAAAATATGGTGCAATGAAATTACGAAAAAATATTAGTGGTGGCATTCCCCAGAAGTGAAAAAAAAAAACCGGCCAAGTGCAAGTCGAACTCGCACACGTAGGGTTCAGTACCACAAGGTAAAAAACGTTTCTTGTACGGAGACCCCTTTAAATTTTAACTTTATTTTATTTTAATAATTTTTTGTTATAACGGCAAGAGAAATACACATTCTGTGAAAATTTCCACATTCTGCCTATTACGGATCATGAAATACAGACTGCTGACAGACAGACGGAAGGACGGACGGAGAGCGGAGGTTTAGAAATAGGATCCCGTTGGTTACCCTAGTGACATTAGTGAGTTCGAGCCCGCGACTAGATTCTCCTTAACGATGAACTTAAATGTTAATATGGTCGTTAAGATTTCTTAAATTTTCTAATGTTACGCGCAACTTTCTTAATTTTTTCTTTCTTAAGAACCTTCGCCTGACAATAACACGACAAAAAAAGAATTAGCAAAATTGGTCCAGCCGTTCACGTGTGATGCCGTGACGTAGATAGATGATGTAGATATATGGCATGATTCATCCATTAATATATGACGGCAGATATATGTGTTCAGTTGTGGAAGGCATATACAAGTGGCAGCACAAATATGGGACATCGAAGGAACACGAAAACTGTCTGAGGAAACAAGTGACTCCAAATTATATGATGCTGCATCGGGTTTGGTGTCAATGCAATATAAACGGATGTATGTCGTGCGTCATAAATATCTGCGTACTTAGTAGTACTCAGACTGCTAGTATTTGTGTAGTATATATAGTTAGTAATATAACTATTATTTACGCGCGTGACTATCAGTACGGCCGATGAATCATGGCCCGTCCGAACGTAGCACAGAAAGCTGCGCAATAACATCTTTTATGAATAACAAATGAGGCGAGAATGAGTGAGAGAACATGCGCGAAAGCTTGGAGCCTATTTTCACGCCAGCCATGATTCATCGGTTTTTTTTTTTGGATGGGAAATCAACTTCTCCCGCTCTGGGTGGAGCGGGAGGGCGTGTCAGAAATTTACTGACTAAAACCCACCCGTGTTCCTTCAGTTGCCTGTGTGCCAGGGGCCGCGGTATCTCTTTCGAACAACCACCCCTGGCAGGCATCGGCCCTTGCGGACCCCACCATGATTCATCGGTTGTACTATACCTACATAAACATGTATGGTATTGTTAGAGATCCCACAATTCAAAAGATTATGATGTTTCTTGGTGACTGGTTATTTAAATCAATAGTTTTTGGGAAGCAGAAACAACTTACTTTACGTAATACAAACTTATTTTTGTAGTTGATAAAAACAATACTGTGCATACGTAAATATTCATCATAATGCGTTTTCCGACACGCATTTTGTGTTTTCGTATGAAAAGTTGGTAGAGTTAAAATATGATATAATATTATTTACCCTCAGTTCTTCAAGTGATTTTTCAGCATTGTTTTGAGCTTCATTTAATTGCTTTTGTATTTCTTCTCTCTCAGTCATCTGAATTAAAAAAAAAAGTAGGTGGGTAAGTCAAAACATTTTTTTATGATTTGAGTTTGGAGAAAGTCTAATGCCCAGTGAAGTAAATTAGTATAATTGCATTTCTTATTTTAAACTCGGCTGCAAGTAAGACTCAACCCCCTTATTACAAACAAGATTTTTATCTAGGTTTAAACCACCAAGCCAGTTTTTGAATTAAGAACCCAATATGTATTGAAATGAAGTTCTTTTTAATACACAAACAACTTAGTTCGGTGCTAATTTGTAATTTTTGTATTTGGAACTTTACCCAATCAACTCAGCTTATCGCAGTCCACTGCTAGACATAGGCCTCTCCCAGAAGATGATGCCAGATGACGGAGTTGAAGAGTCTCGCTAGCTCTCTTAGGACTGGAGCCCCGCCCGCTTTAAGGAGCTCTGTCGTTATTCCGTCATCACCCGGTGCCTTGTTTTTCTTAAGCTGCTCGAGAGCCGCCCTAATCTCGCACTGGTCGACATCTGGAATGTCCTCCGTGTAGTGGCGTGTTAATTCGGCTCGGTGGTCACCTGCACTATGTTCCACTGGTTTTGCCGTCCGCGTTGAGTAAAGGTGCCCGTAAAAATCCTTCACTCCCTCGAGTATCTTGGACTTTGAAGTTTCGATTCTGCCATCTGCAGTTCTTAGTTTCGTCAGATGGGACCTCCCTAATTGCTGAGCGAACGCTTACGACCCTCGGTTTTGGTCAATCGCGACCTTAATGTCTCGGGTGTTGGAGCACCGATGGTCACGTCGCGTCAGCTTTCTTATTTTTAGATTTAAGGCCCTTTTCTCTGACGAAGACGGCTGCGTGGATGGCAATTCTCGTCTTTCTCTCATAAGTCCGAGTCTCCGAGGAAAGTTTTGACACCTTACTTTTTCGCTGCGACGAGAAAAGTCTGCGGGACACGTCACGTAGTGTTTGGACCACCTCGTCGGCTTTCTCGCCAACAGTGACTGTGGTTTCCAGCAGGGCGAATCGATTTTGAAGTTCCAATTGGAACTTTTCGGATCCTAGAGCAGTTTGGAGCTACGTAGGTCGGAGGGTAGGCCTCATCATGCGGATTATCTCAGCTCAAAAATTTATATTAAGACTGCCTGGGACAAGCCTGTGATCGCTTCCAGATTTGAACCTGCTGATCACGGAGACATCTCCAAATATGTGCTTCTTATCCGTTATGATAAAGTCGATCTCGTTCCTTGTTACATTATCGGGGCTCTGCCAGGTCCACTTCCATTGGGGTTTCTTTTCGAAAAACGAATTAATCAAAAAGAGCTCCTGTGATTGTAAGAAGTGGACCAGCATTTGCCCCCTGTGATTCCTGCGCCCCAAACCGAACGGTCCGACTTTCTATTCGCCAAATTCTTGTACTTCCACTTTGGCATTGAAGTCCCCCATAACAATGTTGTGGTGAGACTTGGTCGTACTGTGCATTGCTTTGGCAATGTCCTCGTACAAGGCCTCGGCTATTTCGTCAGAGCATGTCGAAGTTGGTATACCTGTATCACTTTCACGTTTTCACTGTCAGTGAGCTTTAGTACAAAGTGGCTACCCGTTTCAACACACTACTGATTTCCACAACGTTGCTAGTAAGTTCTTTGTTGACCAGGAAGCCGACACCGCCTTGGGTGAGCTGATCACCCTCGTAAAAGTAGAATCGGTCACCTGACTCCAGGGTTATCGTATCCTCCCCTTGTCTTCGGACTTCAGATAACTCCAGTATATGCCAGTTAATGCGACCTACGAACTTTACACAAATCGAAATAATGTTGGAAATGCAAGAACTCACGTAGAGCTTTAGGCTAGAAATAAAGTAAGAATGCGTTTTGTAACAGGACAGTTTGAGTTTAAAAAAAGATCGGCTGTGTGTGTGTCGCCGTCTCTTTTCACCAATGTTTGATATACTTGCGGGGATACTAGTTGTAACAAAACATTGTTACCAATTGGTCCATTTTTATTTTCTCCTCATTACAAAGTTTCTTCATATGCTCCATTTGTACGTTAAGCATGTGTTCAGCTTTCAGTTTCTCTTGTTCAGTTTGGTGAACTCTGTTTTCAAGATTCTTCTTGATATTATTTAGTTCTTGCTTTAGTTCTGTTTCTCTTAGTATTCTTTGTTCTTCTATTTCTTTTAATTCCTGTAAATATTATGGTGTTAAATTTATTTGGCATCCTAATTGTTTTTTAGTGTTTTGAGAACAATATTGGGGCATTTTGGCATGATACAGAAGTTTGATTTGTTTTTAATTTTTTTTAATTTAAACTTTATTAAGTATATTGTGTAGTTAAGTTTCTGTAAGAAAAGTATTCATTAAACTCGCACAGGAATATCCTGTGCGAGTTTAATGAATACTTTTTCTTTCTTTCATATTAAAGCAAAATCAAGCATGTAAATTAAAATCTGATAATACCTTCTCCTTGGCCAATCGAAGTTGTTCAGTTTCCTGCTGGAGCATTTCTATAAACTCTTGCCGTTCCTTCAACCGGACCTCTTCTTGTTCACGTATCTTGCCCTCTAACTTCTCCAAAATCTCTTGTTTTGAAGTATTTTCTCGATTTAATTCTGCTAAAAACTCTTCTCTTTCTTTCATTAGTTTCTCTTTAAGGGAGTTGTTCTCTTTCAGAAGTTCTGACTCTGTCTCATTGTGCTTCTGAATTTGCTCCTATAAATAAAAGGTTTGAATCAATATTAACTCTGGCTCAAACAAAATTAAACAGTTTTTGGATTTTGATTTATATATTATTTTTTGTAGCTAAATTTGATAAGTGTGGTCTATTAAAACCCAAAGCTACAAAACTTATTTATATTTTCTGTTGAAAATCTGAATTATTTGGATTTCTGCTTGTCTACAAAATTAAAACAAAAGCATCACTTTTGTCCATATTTATTTCGTTGTATGAGTACCTACTCAAGTACTTTATGCACTGAGTGGATAAGCATATGACTTTAGAACAAGTATGAACATCTCTAGAATAAAAAAAAATCAAATTAACAAAATCAAAAAACCAGACTGCCTAAAAAGTGAACTTTAATTAAAAAAGATGGAAACAAGAAACTTGTTTTAAAAGCATGACTATTAGAATGAATACTATAAGCAATCTCATGCAGTCGGAGGCATCTTCTTAAATTTAACAATAAAGTCCTTTATTGCCTCCGACTGCATGAGATGAAAACTAATAAATCTTAGTAAGTAGTCAGAAATAAGATAAATTATTCTGCATTCTAAAAACCAGAAGTTGTATTTTTTAAGAGGAATAGATATTATTTCCCCTACTATTATATATGAATGATTTACCCAATGATTACCAATGTACTTCATTTCTCTTCTCTACAACAAAATCTGTTATTTAATAATGACCTGCCATGGTCCATAATGGCCATTAAGAATTTCAAGACAATACCTGCATGCCTTACCAATTGAACTGGCCAAATATAATGGTCAAGGTTGTGTCAACTGTGCATGATGTGCACTTTTAGAATTATGAATACAGTATAGATTTATAAACTGTCTTAGCATCTCAAAGGATGCGGATATTTGGCACATCTTAATTTTATGTTTTACAAGCCTTCAGGCAGCAGCAGCAGCAACCTTCAAGTTACAAGTAATTAACACAATTACTTTTCTATTGTTATACTTAATGAATCTAAAACTTACCATGAGCTCACAAATTTTCTCTTCCATTTCATGTTTGATGGTGGCAAGCTGTGCATCTCTCTCTTCCAAGAGTATAGTTTTTTGCCTTTCAACCTCATTTTTCTCCCCTTTTAAATTTTCAATTTGAGCCGCAAACTCATTTTCAAGTTGGAGAATTTTTCTATTCATATCTGTTTGCAATTGTTCCTTTAATATCATTGATGTGTTTTGCATTTGTTTAGCATTTTGTATTTTCTCTTCAATATGCTTTATTTCAAATGTTTGTGATTCTTCAAACTTCATTTTGACATCATCAATTATTTTACTATCCTGATTACTGTTATCCATTTTTAACCGCTTTCTTGGTACTTCAAATACTTCTTCTGATGTTGAATTCATAAACTTATACACAAATTGATCAGTCGGTTCTAATGATATGAGGTCTCCATTGCACAGTTTCTTGTCAAGTCCCTTGCGTAAAGTTACTTCATTGATTTTAATACCATATGAGCTGTTATCTTCAAGAGACCATTCATTATTTTTACCTTTTTTGAATTTGCAGTGAGTTCTTGATATAGATAAAAATGGTACTACAACAGAGTTCTTCAATCCACGACCAAGTGAAAACTGAAGCAATACAAACAATGTAACACAATATAATGAAAACAATAATGTTTTACTAAACTGTTATTCAACTACCTATATTTTTTTGCTGTAAAAGCTACAACAATTAAGAACAATTAAACCCATACTTACATTATCTGAGGTTATAGGTATTCTATTCAAATGAGTAAACTCCGATTTTAGTTTTATAATAGACTCAAGTACTGGACAACTATCACCGTCTTCCATCTTTACGGGAATGTAATAAAAATATTATATATACTAAATAGTAAATAGTAAAAACAATAAACAGCTCAACAAACAAAACTGGGTATGTTTCCCACCAATTGAAATAACATCATTCGAATCGAACACGAGTTTTTATCAATCTTCAAGACACTGTCATGTCAAGACATCAACAATACAACGTTCATTTCAAACTCCAATCATAAAAGTAAAAAAAAAACATTTCATCAGTGTTGCTAACATTTAGGAGAAACGCTGAACTTGAATTACTCGAAATCTTTACGAAATATTTTTTGAATTATCGGATCAGTTTTATTCAAACTAGGTCAAATCTGAAATCTAAATAATTTTGGTGATTATGTGTATTCACAAAATAAATATGAAACAATTGCCCGATTATTTGATTGTTTTAGTTTTTTGCGATGGGATTTCATGGGATTATCAATATTTTGATTTGTTGAGGTCCTCTCAATCAGAGAGTACACACGGCTAAACATCAACCGATTCATTTCCAGTAAAAGCTGATCTCGCATTGTAAAAGATTTCCGTGCAGTGCGAGATCAGCGTAAACTGGAAATGTATAGCTTGATGTGTAGCCGTGTGTACGTAAGGATATACTGAAATAGAGACTAATCTTCAGTCGTAAAATGGGTAACAACTTACGACTCCCTCCTAACGCCATCTGTTATCATTAGTGAGAATCTTTACTCATCCTATCTATAAGTTCTATAACCATGACCATAGCTATACCTATGTAAATCAAAGACTTACAAAGTAACGTAGCAAGTATAGATACACCATTATGTATATACCTACGTAGGTATCTATTGTCAGTATATTATTTTCTGTGGCCATAATTTCATTGAAGGATTTAGAAATTAAATATTTTAATACTTTTACAATAATTAAAAATCATACAACGAATGACAATTCGAATCAATTAATCTGCTAACTTCAGTTTATGTATGTCGCCGCGAAAGCGCCTATCTGTCAAGATTATAACGTAATCATAAGCGTAACTATTTATTATTATTTGCAATATCACCACTAAGCCGGTGCTCCTGTCCTCTGGAATATTATTTTAAGATTCTCATAGCCTACACTAAACAAACTATCACATATTAGTTCGGTGTAAAAGAGAATCGGTACCAATATTGTATATTTCGAATTCATGGTTTCAGTTTTCGCGTTGATGTCCCTGCCACCTTGTTTATAATAATTTTCTGTAGCACAGAAACAATATTGTATACACGCCGAAGGTAGTCATTCATGGTTTCAGTTTTCACGTTGATGGCCCTGCCACCCTGTTTATTATAATTTTCTGCAGCACAGGAACAATACTGTATATACGCCGAAGGTAGTCATTCACGGTTTCAGTTTTCACGTTGATGTCCCTGCCACCCTGTTTATTATAATTTTCTGCTGCACAGAAACAATATTGTACAGACGCCAGCACATCAAGCTACCACAAATTGTAAAGTTTTCCCAATTGAACGCAATAAAGTTGCAAGTCTATCAAAGAAATTTGACAGATTGGGGTAACTTGATGTGCTGGCATCTGTACACACGCCGAAGGTAGTCGCACGTTCAGTGTGTGTATGTAATGTTGTTTCTGTGCACACACCGAAAGATGCCAGTCTCCCCACCGTCATAGTTAGAAAGAGATAGACGTATAAATTACCGGTATAAGAATTGTTACTTTTACCGATACTAATACTACTAATTAGATAACGTTAACTGACTGTGGGTATCGGTATTATTAACGTTACTTTTTATCGTTAACAGAACGGTAACTGGTAACGTTACATAAAAAGTACCGGTAATTCGGTCCCTGGAGAAGCCAAGGGTTTCGCAAGTCGCAACATTAACCCCACCTGTGATCAATTTTATTTAAGTCGGCTTTCGCCACAATGTTAATAAATAATTTAAGCAGTGTCCACACCCGCGGTAACTGCGAATGAGACTTTAGTACACTTGCTCATCATTAACGAAAATGTGAAAGCAACGTCGACCAATTCATTCGATTTTGCAAAGATATTCGATTCTAATTTTACCCCACTAGAGGTAAAAGAAAGGGATCCCCGTATTATTGCCGCAATACAATACATGAGCGGATATTTCTTAAAAAAAAAACGACATCCCATATTTTTTATTTAAATCTTGCGCTGATTGCACAAATGATTTATGATCACAAAATGATGTCAACTACCGGCTAATGAGATACAATTAATTTTCTATTGTAATGGCCCCATAAAGGTACTTTTAACCAATCTAGGGTATATGCCGGTTGACGATGGCTATGCACTCCCAGCAAAGAATTTAGTCCAATTAATTTCCAAATATGCAAGACATAATAAACGAAATTATGAAAGAGAACAATGAAAAATGTAATTTAAAATAAATGATTAAAACAGCAGTAATTATAGTTATTGATTTTCATTTTATAAAATGTAAAATACATAAGACGGTGGGAAACCCAATGCACGCCGTCTCTGATGTTTCTGGTGTAATTCTTCATTGGTTTATCGGTAGTTGGTTTTCAATCACACTAAAACCATTTCTTTTCACTTAAATGTTTTACAGGCACTTTGGATTTTCTATTTAGCAGTGAATCAGATAGTTTGAGTTACGAAGAGAATCTAGGCGACCATTCCAAAACTAAAGTAGGTCTCATATGGAGAAGAACGGGCAAGAAACTCCACGGACACTCTTTTTAAATCAAAACATTATGTTACAGAGGTGTCATATTCCGCAATTATAATTTTAATCCTTTTTACACACTTTCAAAGCGATACCGTCCGGCAGCCATTGTTTTTCGTCTCCCCAAGTGGGCGGAAGTACTGCGTATCGCACAGAAAGCAGTACTGAATCTTATTACTTAGTAAGTGTTATAAAATTTACTAACAATGGTCAAATGCTATCAGTTAATTATTTTATAATTAAATAATGCTACTTTCACAAATCTAATGGCGTTTTAAGATGAAAGATTAATTTGTAAAGTCATTACTTTTTATAACATACATATCACTTACCTTACAACATTTCCGGTTTTTCAAGGATTTTAATCAAACTACAGGAATTCACAAATAAATGTGTGTAAAATAATCTTGTTACGTCTTTTGCAATTGTAAATTTTGATTGAAACTGATTTGGTTCTCGTATTAAAAATATTAAAATATAACAGTCAGTTATTGATCATAAAACTCACAATCCGCGCCATTTTCGGCACAGCAGGTAGCGATGTATCATAAACAAATGTACTGTGTCAAATGACCAAAAGGTGACCAAAGGACCAATGACTAAAAGACAATAAAACAATTATTCCCTTTTAATAGTGGCTATAGTTATAACTAAGACATCGTAATTAATTTTATAGCAATTTATCTAGTTATCAAACCAGCAAGTATGTACTCTGCCGGATTTATATTACAGCCTTGCCAATAGATGGCGTTGATGTCAAGGAAACCAATAGACAATAGACACTTGACTGATGCAGTAAAGCTATTCTGTCAAAAAAATCTATAAATTTAAAAATAATTTTGACTCAACTAAAATCGTATTTCACAATCGCGACTCCACGTGGTATTTTTTTGCGTCGCTACGTGATACTTGTTTGCCCAACGCCGTGATTTTTTTTTTAAGCCGGAGGCGCGCAGGGCCGCCAGCGTTGGCGTGTTTTTTTTTATGGCATTTTTCACTTTTTGTGTGGAAAATATGAAAAATGATTACCTACATTTTGAGTTTTAGAGGTTTGAGGGGTTAATAAAAGGGGTCTAAATTTTCATTATTTTTGCGATAGGACACACCATTTTCGAGATGTATGCAAAAGAAAAGAAAAAAAGATACAGTACTGTTTTTACACCTGAAGTCGAGGTGTTGGTGTGAATCTTAGTTCCTAGTTTTATTCCACACCTTTTAAATCCCGATTAAAAATAGTCAGATTTAGTATAAACGATCAAAATTTTAGCTGAAATACGTCCAATCCAGAATAGCAAAATCGCCATTTTTACTAAATCAATAACTCAGTGCCATCTTAGTGCTGTCAAACTAAAATATAGTTAAGTTTCGTCACTTTATTCTATTTCAGAATAGGAAATCGTTTGACAGGAATAAACAAAATTTTGGTGATTTTTCGTCTAGTTTAGAGGCATTTGTGACAAGAGTATCGGCACCATAGTTTCTGTGCTGCAAAAAATTATAACGGTGGCTCAAATTGAAAAAAAGTACTCAAATCAGCTGCGACCGACTATTTCTATATAACGAGATATTCCTGTCTCCAAAAAGGCATAGTTGCCCACATGTACCTGGATACAATAAAATTGACCTTGACAGCGCCTTTATGAGGCACGTAAGATATAAGAAAGGTTTTAATATTGTAACCAGAGGTGTGGTTGACTGTACCTACATACAGACATAAGACTAATTAAAAAGTAACAATATAAGTTATAATAATACGGTTTAAAATTGAAAGGTTGAAACTTCTTTCGGCCCATAATAATATTTTATACCCAAACAACTAGTTTCAAAATCAAAATATTTTATTTCACATAAGCCTGCATGGGCACTTATGAAACGTCAGAAGCTAGGTTCATAAATCAAAGGCAGTAGACGTAGGTACGTTTGGCGTACGCGACGCGATGTTTGTGTGCCGTATGATTATGAAATGAAACACGCGCGAGCGCGATTCTTATCGTATTCGTATCTTTCCGATAGTCGTAACATGCTTTGTTGCCGCTCCGCTTAGTAGAGCCGAACGCAAGGCCGCGAGGCGCTTGGTTCGGTTTGGCAACGTCGCACAAAATGTTGCTTCTTGTTAGATTTTAGCGAAGTAACGATATTGGTAACGCTATTTAAATACCGGCAAATCCTATGTTTTAACGGTAATTTTAACGTTAAGTAGTTAACGGAACGGAACGAAATGTTGTGGTAGTTTTACCGGTATTTTTTTAGTAACGGTAGCCGTCCCTGCTTCTCACTGCACCAAATAAATTTTCCAAAGGGTAATTAATGTGCCGCAATCGTACTGATGACACATTGAAATCATCTTATATTTTTTTTTAACAAACTATATATGCCATTCAGTGTCCACACCCAACTGGTTACAGAGGGAACAGTTTCTTTTTAGAAGCTGAAGTTATAAATTTCATTGAATTAAATATTATTATGCCCTCCACACACGTTTTATAGTGGACAGAGGTTGGTGTTGCTGGGACAAGTAGGGGTTTGGCGTTTTTATTTTTCATTTGGCTTCCATTTACTGAATCAAATATTATATCCATGAAAAGCACCAGGTCCGCAGTTTCCTTGCACTAAGGAATAACGTTCTTATCTGAAACAAACAGAAAAAAATAACGATTAAAGAACAGTACTCAGTAAAATAATCCCAGCAAACTTATTAATCAGGATGGGTTTTGTTGTATTTGACCTGCCCAGTATAAAAAAAAAACTTTTTAACAAAAATATTAAACCACCGAAAAAACTGAAAACCAAAAAATAATAGAACTTTTTTGTTTAACCTTAGTAACTAAGTTCGGAAGTCGGTGACTTTAGATACCTATGTATATTAATTTTATGTTCCGAGGTTTAATTTTTTTGTTAAAAAGTTTTTATTTATAATTTTTGGCTATAATCTACTAATTACTACATGTTTAATTTTTGATTACTTTTTGTTAGACACAACTCAGCATTAAAATCTGTGAGTGAAGAATCAATCATCTCCTGTTTTCCTACCCTTAGGGTTGGATTTTTTTCCAAATTTATATGGCCAACTTCGGAGTATACTCTTTCTAATAAAAAAAGAATGATCAAAATCGGACTACTCTGTAAAAAGGTATGCGTGGTCATTTATAAAAAAATATACACGTCGACTTGAGAACCTCCTCTGTTTTTGCGTCGGTTAAATATAAAGAACAAATTTTGGGGTAATGATAACTGTCAATGGTATAAAGTACAATATAGCAAAGAACATGTTTAATTGGTCACAATCAATATAGAAATGATAATTATCTGTTTCACCCACTTAAACATAGCCGCGGACAATGGCATTCAGGAATGTAATGTCCTTAACTTCACTGGCCATGGTAGCTGG
Organism: Antitype chi; assembly: GCA_947359405.1. Lineage (NCBI taxonomy): Eukaryota > Metazoa > Arthropoda > Insecta > Lepidoptera > Noctuidae > Antitype > Antitype chi. Next base: position 13,235,252 of record OX375816.1, read on the forward strand.
AGTGGCAAGGGAGATGCCCATGCATTCGGCCTTGAACACTGTGTTATGGACTCCCAATGGTGTGGCGATGTGGATGTTGAAATCCTCCGAGAAGCCCATCGAGTATATAACCACTAGAGAGCGTTTAGGCCGATTTCTTCTAAGGACACAACTAACCACTGCGGGCCGGGGGACGAGGAAGAATGCGCGGCTGCAATTGGTAAGTTCAAAAGGTTAAGTTGCGTAGGTATGCCTGGTTAGGGATTGCTCTACTTGATTAAGGGAAAATAGTCGATATCGATAAAATGGATTTTAACATTATAAAAATACTCAATAAAAATCACATAAATATATTTAATCAAAATCAGTAAATTACAAAAAGAAAAACAAGTATCCTATCATTATTGATTTTTAAAATGAATTAATTTGGTATTTGTTTTTCGAATTAAAGTTTTAGGGTCCTGATAGTGCTTGGTAAAAAATTATAAACGAGCGTATACATATTTCTGAATCTTGCATCTTGCTAATTCAATCAAATGATTTGTTGATTCTATTATTTTAATTCCCTTTATTCAATTAAATACACATATAAATTATATTTTTAAATATTAGTATAAAAACATTTAAAAATATAAAAATAGTAGCCCACCGGTATCGAGAACAAGGTCCAAGCTACCGGCGGTCAGGGCTCCAGAGAGAGGAACCTCCTAACAATACGAGCCGTGTCTAGGAGTACCGCTTTCTGGATTAAGCCCTTGACCCAGCTGCCCAACGAGAGCCTCCTCAGACGTTGGTCGAGGCTCTAGGCTATCAAGCCATTGGCTGTAACAACTATCGGTACAATGATCGCTGAGTCCACATCCCACATGTCGACAACCTCGTGAGCCAAGTCAAGATACTTTATTTGTTTATCTTTCTCGGCTTTCACGAGGTTCCCGTCATGCGGGACCGTTATATCAACGATCATTGCACGCCGTTCTAGTCGATCCACCACCACTATATCAGGTTTATTGGCAACAATAGTCCTGTCAGTTATGATGGATCGATCCCAGTACAGTGTGACATGTCCATTTTCGAGAACTGGGTCGGGCACATACCTGTAGTACGGCACTTCTGATTCCACAAGGCTGTATTTCAGAGCAAGTTGCTGGTAGATAATCCTGGCTACTAGGTTGTGTCTATGCAAGTACTCCTCGTTAGCTAGACGAGAACACCCGGAGATTATGTGTCTGATTGATTCTCCTGGACGGTGGCATGCCCGACAGATGTCAACCGTGCCATCTTTCACAATAAATCTCCGGTAATTGTTCATCATAACTTCGTCCATAATTGCACAGACAAAACCTTCGGTTTCCCCAAAGAGGTCACCGAAACGTAGCCAGGCTACAGACGCTAGAAGGTCTACATCGGGTCCATGTAGGGCCCGGAAAAAGCGTGCGTGAAGCTCCTTACTCTGCCATTTTAATTTATTATTATCGATATCGACTTCAGCCATAGGTAACATAAACAGAGTTTTACGATAAAAATACAAAGGGAAGGAAAGGGATAAAAGAATTAGAATTTTCTAATGAAAGAAAGGGACTTTTCCAAAAAGACATCAACGCGCGCGACTCAACCGTGGGCTCGTTCACCCAACCACCATTTTAAATAGACCTCTGCGGTGGCTCATAATCTGATTAATTCAAAACCTATTTTCGTAGTGTTTACTTACCGATGAAAAGTTATGCCATCCTTTTTTGTAACTAGATGTCTTGGAATGTTTCCTACGCCACTTCATCGTGCGTGAAGGCATTTTTATGCGTTATAAATTGCATAAAAAATTATAACAATTTGTAATTATTTAGCGTGCACACATATCTAACACTTGGTAATAACTAAAATGGTTACTAGTACCGTAGCCTATACATAGGCGATAAAATACTAATAGTTTTCGTGTGTCGGGGCACTGTATGCGCAGTCAAGTGGTTTTATGGTCATACGGGTGAAACATGTACGTACAAAATATTAATATTGTGACATCCTGCATGCTTAATTTGCATGTATACACATGTTTTGACAAATAAAATTATCTTTATCTTTCTTTATCTTTGCTCAAGCCCCTGTGCCACTACTTGTTTTTGATCCGTCCATGAAGATACGCAGCTCTGCGGGGCGCAAGCCTTCGCTACGTCTATCCTCATGAAGTTGGATTCTGCATTTTTTTATTTTTTATCGAAGATAAATTGTTTGAGCACCCGGTCATTTATTGCTTTCGTAATGGTGATCTCATTGTTGAGTTCCTTAAGCAGCGCGGTGTGTTGTGTCTCTCTTACTCCAGAGATTTATTGCCTTTAGACGCGCCGCCGCCATGCTGGCTTCCTGCTATATGAACAGGTGCAGTCGGAGTAGTCCTCATGCAGCCCGTGGATGGCGACCACGGGCTGCATGAGGACTAGTCTTTGCATGCGCTGTAGTTTGTTGGTGGCTATAGCTATCATGGTGTGGGGCCACCAGACCACGGCCCCGTAGGTGATGATGGGGCGGATCACTGCGGTGTACAGCTGTAGTATAATTTCGGGTGATAGAGCCACAGGAGAGAAAAAGCACTAGAAGTCGTAAGTAGGCGAGGGCCGTGAACCCCGAGTTTTGCGAAGTTTCGCAAAGTGTGCTTTCGCGCACACAATACACTTAACCCCGAGATACTTGACTTCGTTGGTCAACTGAAGTTCTGTGTTCAACAGTTTCGGTAGGCGGAAAGGGCCTAATGCTAGTGGTGAACATGTCTAGTTCAGTTTTGGTGGGATTCACTGATAGTTCAAATTCCCTGCACCATCTCTTAACGATACGTAGTGCTTGCTGAGTGTGGTTACAGATCGTTCCCGTTACCTTCCCCGAAACAAGGATTACGAGATCGTCCGCATATCCTATTGTAAAGTAATGGTTGGCGTTGAGGTTCCACAGAAGGGGGACAGCACCCCTCCCTAGGGGCAGTCTCTGGCTATCATAGCCAGCTGCTTTTCATCCTCAAGGCGAATCACTCGTTTGCTAAGCATGTTTGTAATCCAGTCTTATCACATAGCCTTTCCAGGGTTTACAGTAGAAAAGAGGTCAGGCTGATTGATCGGTGGGATTTGGCGTTAGTATAGTCGCCTTTACCTGGCTTTGGGATGAATAACTTTCACTTCCGTCTATCCCTTGGGAACGTATCCATAGGCCAGGCACGCTCTCATTAGAGGCACTAGTCTAATTGCGACATGGGCTCCCCCCCATTATAATAAGGCGGGGAACACTCCATCGGGACCAGCTGCCTTGAAAGGATGGAAGCTTCGGATGGCCTATTGGAGTTTCTCCAACGTTATCACCCTATGTGCGTTCCGACAGTCGATTTCTGATGGTGTTTGAATTACATCTTGCCAGTCGATTACCTGCACGAAAACACATCCAGGAAAGTGAGTTTCAATTAGGACCCGTCTTGCTTCTTCAGGTGACGACGTGAGTGTTATCAGGTTTGCGGAGGGTAGTGGGCTCCGATGTATTCTGTTGCGCCAGAACCTTCCTTACCCTGTTGGCTTTCTGACAAAATTCGATGCCGCCACAGAATTTGCGCCAACCCGCGGTACTCCTGAATGTGATGCATTTTTTATAGCTGGATTTGGCTGCATAGTAGCTATCCCAGTTCTCATCCGCACATGTGTTCGTGGCTCAAATTAAAGCTTTTCTTACCTAGCCGTGCTTGCGCTCCAGGTTAGCGCCCCACCAAGGTTGTTTGCCCGGCGTGCTACGTGGGGTGGTCTCTGGGCTGGCAGTATGGTAGCTGTATATCATTGATTTGGTTATCTGGCTTACTTGCGCCTCAATCTGTGTCGTGAATGCTTGAATTCTAGGCTTCGTGTATAGGTGCCGCGATCCGTATTACGCGGATTACGACGTGGTGTTGCAGGTGGAGCGCAGACCTGGATGTCAAAGCGGAACTACCTGTGATCAGAGCAGGAAGCTAACTTGGAGTTCTACCACCCAGTGGTAATTTCCGCGGCGCCCGCTGTTGCCAGGGTGAGATCTATGATTGTGCGGCTTCGCCTTGTTACGTATGTTGGTTCGGCGCCGGTGTTTAGTAGGGATAGGTTAGTCGAGAATAAATAGTCAGCTAAGGCCTTACCTCTTTCGTTTTGAGTGTCCATGCCCCACACTTGGTGATGAGCATTGGCGTTGGCCCCGACGACGAGCTACAACTCTCGCAAAGGCTCACGAGACGGGCGATGTCATGCGGGGGGGGGGCCTCCGCCTCAGGCATGTAGGCCGAGGCGAAGACGATCACCATCTCCACGGCATTGGCACGTTGTATTTGCAGCTTTGCTACAGAGGCATCTCTGCAACAGAATTTTGTTAAGAGCTGTGTTTTAAGGTTACCTGTAACATAGATTCACGACCTGGGTTGATCGTGATCAGTGGTGACCAGGAGCCTACCTCCAAGATTGGAGAGTCCTTGTATGCGGCCGGCCCTATTCCACGGCTCCTAGATTAGGGCAGTGGCCGTGTGTTGAAACTCTAGCCACTTGTGGAGCTGAGCTGTCGCGGTCTGACTGTGGTTCGCCTGGAGGACTCTACAGATTGACAAAAGGCACGACATCGCTTGTCGCCACCTCATTGTCTTTCCCCAGTCTTAGCCCGGCAAGCAGGTCACCCTCGTCGAAGCCGTCCTCTCCTCGGCAGGAAGCCACTGGAGTCACTGGCCGCTGCAACGTGACCTCGGAGATGGTTCCCGTGGTTGAGTCCCATCCGTGAGGGGTATCAGTGTACCTGCCGTTCTGACCCTGGAACCTAATGTACACCGTCCCTACTCCTATTGAGAGCCGGCGCTCGGCCCTCATAAGGGCCGGAATTTGGTCTACAGGGACACCCACCACGACGAACCATGCCGCGGCCTGTTTGTTGACATGGAGGAGCACCCACCTCTTAATGTCTACCCAGGGGTTCTGGTAGCTCAGAGCGCGCCCAATATCAGTCGGCTCTTCGAACACCCCCTGCTCGTCTGGGATCACGATTCCGCACTGTGCTCGTCTTTCGATCTCTGACTGGCTCTTAACTACTAGCGAGATGCTAGTGACGAGAGACAGTGACGGGACAGTTTTCTTAAGCCAGGCTAAGGTGTGGTAGTTGCCGCACCACAGTTTAAGGACACCCCTGGCAAATACCGGCTTGGCGTTAAAAGTCGGCCCTGGAGTGTCTGCCTTGGGGGACCGGGCCTCGAGGATGATCTGCTTCTGAATAGCAGTGAGCACCCGGTCCGATATGTCCTTGCTGAGGAGCTCCGTGCGGTCGCAAGTGATCGCAACTTCGAGGGCAGCGCTGGGAGCTTGGGCGTAGCTTCGTTTAGCAGCCCGCTTGGATTGATCAAGACGCGGCCGCTTATGATCCTCCCGAGGTGTTGAAGTCTCGTTGAGAGCTCGCTTGGCCGCGGCCTGATCCTTCCAATCGGGTCGCTTTGTTGTCTTGGTTCCTGCAGCCTGCAGCAGTGTGGCAAGGGTCGGACCGGCAGTGGTATTAGTTGTCGCCGTCGTTCCCGCCTGGGTTTTAGAGGGATCGGTACCGGTTCCAATCAGCGCCGACGTCCTCTGTTTGAGCGCTGAAAGAAAGGGCAATTATTTCAATAGAGCCGCAAATTACTAAAGTATCAACCTAAATCCAAACAGGAATACGTACAGCACAGTGGAGTATTTTGCTTTGTATGTATGTACATGATAATTTATACTAACCTGGCATATTTAATGTTGGCACAGCAATGTTGCTGATTTTGCTGTTACGACATAGATATTTATCTTCAAAGTGTGAGTGACACACCCGGCGGTACTTAAATATGTGCTCATTTTCCAAGAACAAGATATCACTACCAATCGTATAAAGCCATGTGTTGAAGCGCTCTCTATCTCTTTCAGGGTTTGGGAACCCATGGAGCACTCGACGCATACCTAAAACAAAAACAAAGTCCTTAAAATTGGCAAATAACTCAGTTAGGTTACAAACACTAATTTTGGTTTTAATGTCAAGATCTCTACCATTCATAAACAATAGCACTGTTATTATCTTATTTGAACAATAGTTAGGCTAACAGCTTTTGTTTTATACACTTTGGGCTGATGGATGCAAATGATCAAGTATCAGTATGTATGCACCACAGATGACAATCTGATAGTTTTTAGTCCCATTGGCAAGTGCAGTTGCAGTGGTTTGGTATCATAAATAATACACTATAAATAATAGGTGAAGCAAAAACTTTGTACCTACGCTTTTTTAAGAAAATTATGTAAGACTAGCTTTTGCCTGCGACTTCATACGCATGGACTTTAGAATCAAGTAGATAATCATTTCTTTTTATTATATATAGCCTATTTTTTAAGTTAGACCTCTCGGAATACATCATTGAAAACTGCATTCAATTCCATGCAGTGGTTTTTGCGTGATGCGGTAACAAACATACAGACAGACAAAAATTCTAAAAACCGTTGTTTTGGCTTCTGTTGCTCTATTAAAGACCCCCCATACTATTTTTTCTTCAATATCTTTAATGTACAAACATCGGCCTGTTACAATTTTATTATATGTATAGATATACGGGCTGATTTTTTAGTCACCGTCCAAATTTTTCAGGGTCATAGTACCCGTGAAATTGAACAAATTTCTCCAAGGAACATGGGTCGAAATATGAAAAAAAAAATCGACCTCCCATGCAAAATCAATAGTTAGCTGGTCGATTTTGTATGGGAGGTCCGATTTTTTTTTCATATTTCGACCCATGTTCCTTGGAGAAAGTTGTTCAATTTAACGGGTACTATCACCCTGAAAAATTTGGACGGTGACTAAAAAATCAGCCCGTATAGATGACCCACTGACCAAATTATGCAGTCAGAGGAGTATGTACATTTAAAGTTGGGTTGATGGAGAGGGAGTGTAGAAAGCTAATATTTTTAAATAATAATGTATATCTATTTAAATAAAATATGGTTGAATTTCGACCACTGGGTTACCACCAGTACACTATAAATTTGCAAGTTTGTATGGTGACAGTGTGATGATTCCCTTTCATGTTAGAGTGTTGAATTTATAGGCTACAAAAGCAATGGATCACAGAGTACTTTTATTATTATTATTCGGAAACTAGCTTTTGCCCGCGGGAATGACAGTTATCGGCTTAACGCAGGGACAGACGGGTCGCGGACTAAAACGAAGCCTTTTGGGGTTCAAGCTTAAACTGTACCAAATTTCATCAAAATCGGTTTAGTAGTTTAGCCGTGAAAGCGAAACAAACAAAACAACATTAGGATGGAATAAAAATTGACAGCTGATTACTTTATGTAAGGTCGACTAGTACTAAGTAAAATAACTCTGAAATACCTCCACTCTCCGTGCACCCTGGAACACAGCAGTGCTTGTCCGAAGACATAGTGCAATGTGCAATAACAGTTGCACTAAAGGAGTCCTATCTCAAACAAAACACTTTGAGTCCTGTCTGTTTTTGTTTTGGTGTAAAAACACACAAAATTCTTTCTGCTCACAATTATGGATTAGCCGGAGGAACCTTAGCTCAACTCAACGACAAATGCAAAATGAAAAATAAGGAAGATTACAAAAATAATAGCATGAAACCGGCGCACGAAAGGATCTGTCACACAGATTACTATTATGATCTGTCACTGTCATCATCATCAGCAAACATTTTTTTTGACCATAGATCAGATCAGCAACAGTGTTGCCAACTCTAAAAGTTCAAATCGTATTGTGGGCAAAATTATCGCCCAGATGAGACGCCAGCACATCAAGCTGCCCCAAACTGTAAAAACCCAATTGAACATGAACTTTATTTTTATGCAATAAAGATGAAAATATATCAAAGAAATTTCCTAAAACCTAAAACTATCATCGAACATTGGTACCAAACGACAATGACTATTCAAAGGGGAGAATAAGCCAAATTTCCCCACTAGTAGCGTTAGAACCACAAACAGCCAATCTTTAAGTAGGTACGTTCCTGCTGGGTAATTTTTGACTTCCACGCGGGCGAAGCTCCTTGCAAAAGCTAGTACAGTTTAAAAAGTCGCCGTCGGATGGAAACAAGTGTAATTACTTTCATGTAAAATAAATTTGAGGGAAAGAGACAGGGAGTAACATTAACATGTTGATATTGACATACTTGATAGTTGACATTTTGTTGGCTTTCTGCTTTTTATTTTGTCTGACAAATACCTTTCCTTCATGGAACAAATTGTTTTTTCAAAGCTCAAAATTATCGTACTTTAGACAATCACTATCGTACATGGTACCAATGGACAAATTATCGTACGCCCCCATAATATCGTACGGGTTGGCAGCACTGATCAGCAGACATTTGCATTTGTGGCTACCAGTTTATTGAAAAATAAACCACCATTGAAATTCTACTATCACCACTTTCTCCTATGATATATTTTGTTAAAACTTTTTAGATTACTTTTTGTTATTTCCTTCATCATCATCATCATTTCAGCCGTAAGACGTCCACAGCTGGACATAGGCCTCCCCCAAAAGCGGGGTTTTACCATAATCGCCAGGTTTGGCAGGCGGGTTATTATTTCTTAAACCAATGAGATTTGTACAAACGAATAAAAATTTTGGATTTAATCAATAATTATTGTCACAAAGTATAATAAAATCTACTAGTTTAGTAGCAATCAGTCACACAAAATTGTTAGTTAAACGTTAGGCCAGACGGTGCGGGTTGTTCGAAAGAGATACCGCGGCCCCTAGCACACAGGCAACTGAGGGAACACGGGTGGGTTTTAGTCAGTAAAAGTCTGACACGCCCTCCCGCTCCACCCAGAGCGGGAGAAGTTATTTGATGATTTCCCACCCAAAAAAAAAAAAAAACGTTAGGCCAGACGTAGGCCAGAGCTGCCATCTCTTATTCATAGTTAGAAAATAATCCTACAAAATAAAATAAAACATCTTTCAACTCATACTTACTTCGTGATTTAGTATCATTGTAACCACTCACTTCCCCGGTTTTTTGTATTAAGCAGTCACGGCCTCTCAAGGCCAAGGAACATATATACAGGGCGTCCCACGGATATGCCACATGGAAGGAAAGTACCTTGAATATTGTAGATGGAACATTTTACTGAAAGAAGACATTATTTTAATTTAAAAAAACAATTTAAACTGCATTCATAGATATTTAAATAATTACATGGTTGAACCGGAAATCGGACCCGTTACACGAGAAAAATAATCACCCTGTAGCTTTATCATACCGATCGAAAGGCTTCATCATAAGGATTATTTTTTGCTAAATAACATAGTGTCAAAAATAAAAGGAAGACCATGAATTTTAACATTTTTAATAAAACTTAATCAATTTATCAAATGTTCAAAATGAGTCCCTTCCTGTTGAATACAAAGTCGCACTCTTTTGATTATTTCGCTCCCTGTCGATTTTTTGATCTTGTTGTGGTAGATATTAAGAAAAATACGTCTAAGTTCTGCTTGTAGCTCGTGGACACTTTCATACTGGTTCTTGTAAACTATTTTTTTTACATAGCTAACCCCATAAAAAAAAATCTAATGGGGTTAGATCTGGGGATCTCGGCGGCCATCTTATTTGTCCCGATCCAGGGATGAAAGTGTTCATTGAGATAGTCCCTTGTTCTGTGACTGTTATGAGCCGGAGCCCCATCTTGCTGAAAACTAAGGTTTTGTCGTTCTGCAACCGGAAGATTATTTATCTCATTTCACAAAATCTCAAGTATTTCTAAATACCTTTCCGTATTCAAATGCCCTTCGTAAAAATGGACTAAGAGGACCCGGTTTTTTACAATCCCACACCAACAGTTGAACGGAAAACGTACTTGATTATTAGTCTCGCGGATACGTATGGGATTCTTCCTGGACCAAATGCGATTATTGTGTCGGTTGTACATACCCCGCTGAAGCTGAAGTTTGTCTCATCTGACCAGATAATATTATTCACATCAAATGTTAAAATTCATGGTCTTCCTTTTATTTGTGACACTATGTTATTTAGCAAAAAATAATCCTTATGATGAAGCCTTTCGATCGGTATGATAAAGCTACAGGGTGATTATTTTTCTCATGTAACGGGTTCGATTCCCGGTTCAACCATGTAATTATTTAAATATCTATGAATGTAGTTTAAATTGTTTTTTAAATTCAAATAATGTCTTCTTTCAGTAAAATGTTCAATCTACAATATTCAAGGTACTTTCCCTCCATGTGGCATATCCGTGGGACGCTCTGTATATATATACCACAACTCAAGACCAACTGCGAGATGCCCGACAAAAAAATATATATCTCAATGCTAAAGAACTACAGCAGCACGAGAACCGTTGAGAAGCGTTTTGTCGACGGAAGAGTAGACATAAATAACATTTCCGTGTAGACAGTTGACAGTTTTGTACCGAGAAATGTAGCCAAGCGATTTCTATTCTACGGTAGAGTAGAAATAGAAACCGTCATGCTAAGCCTGCTGAAGCAAGCAACAGCACGCAGCACCAAATCCACAGAAACAGATTGGTAGCAAGAAAGTGCAATATATCATAGAGTAAAATGAACTTGCCACCATAAACAGGTCAAACGGAACATGGTCTAAGGGCTAATGCTAGGTTTACACACAGAGACTTTGGTTACTGGCGCGTGTGTGTATCTAGCTGAAGAATTTACTACCAAGAGCGGCGGAAACTCAATGACGACGGCGCCGCCATTCGAATAGCTTCTTTTGCTGCGAAGCGTACAGCGTATTATTTCTTCATTCGTTTTTCTGAAGTGAAGATTCCTAGTACAAATGTTCTGTGCTGGAGATCGAAAAGGGTTGCCAGTTCATAAGTGTAAAATCGGTATAAAAATCGGGAGACTTGTTTTGGCCTATTTAGGTATTTCTTCTTCTTTCTTTCGGCTTGACTTGCTTAAGTGCTGTCTTATAATTTTACTAGGAGACAGCATTAAGAAAATTATAAAACTAGACAGCACTAATATGTTGGTCCGTCTAAGGATTTACTGCTGGGCACGCCACGATTGCGGCGGTAAGCCCCCTATTTGAGGAGTGGATTGAGAGACGCCACGGCGTCCTCACCTTCTGTCTGACGCACGTCCTTACACGACACGGTTGTTTCGGGAGGTTCCTGTTTCAGATAAGGCGGGAGGAAACGCCCGGGTGTTTCCATTGTGTGGATCGTCCTGAGGACACGGTGGAGCATACGGTGGAGTTCTGCCCGGAGCACCGCCGTGTCCTTGTGGAGGCAATCGGCGGGGGCGATCTTTCGCGCACGGCTCTGGTCCAGGCCATGGTTCGGACCGAGAGTGCATGGGTAGCCGTCACTTCCTTCTGTGAAGCAGCAATGCTCGCGAAGAGGGAGGCGGTGCTCCGCCCAAGCCGGGCAGACCTCCACCGTATGCTCCACCGTTTCCTCAGGGCGATCTACGCAGTGGAAACACCCGGGCGATTCCTTCCGCCTTATCCGAAACAGGAACGTCCCGAAACAACCGTGTCCGGTGAGGACGCCGTGGCGCCTCTCAATTCACTCCTCAAAGAGGGGACTTACCGCCGCAATCGTGGCGTGCCTAGTTATGCAAGGCTGCAAAGTTGTTTTTTGGCGCGAGTACTTGTATTGAAAGCGGAGCAAGCGAAGGATTCTAGGATTCAACCATGAGCGAAGCGATGGTCTCAAAGGTACGAGACGCAGAATACCTTTGCTGTCGAGCGAAACACATAATTATTCACCTCGCTACAGCAAGGAAAATGCTAGGTGCAAGAAAAAGAGCCTGAATAATATATTAAATTAGTGTAGTTCAATGATAGCATTGCATTGTAGTCTTCTAAAACGTTTTCACGCCATTAGAATGTCTCCATGCATTGAGCAAATTGTTGAACGCTTTTATGTAATAATGCAATTTGGCATTATGTAGGTACCGCTAGTGCAAGCGGTATAATAATAAATAATTTACAAATTATAATTTTGGTGTGTATTTTGATAAAATCGTAAGAAATCATAAAATATGAGCAAGTCCAGTAGCAACAAAGATATACATTTCACTCCTGCAGAGTTAGTGCAAGCGGTACACAATGCCGAATTGAGTTATTTTCTGGAAAAATCGCGCGAAAAGTACATAGGTACATAAAAGCGTACAATTTGTTCAATGCATGGAGACTTAAACAACGACATGATGCCGCATCCATCTTCACAACATGGGGGACTCCCAACGATCTGCAAATACACCCAGTATAGAATAGGAACTACCACGAACGCGAGTGAGTAGGGAGGTAAAAACTCTGGTCCCCAAGATACAGGCACCGCCTAGTTTGGGGTCCGCCGTAAAGACCAAAACGAAAATCACTAATAGTTACGTACCAACATTAAGTTATGTTAATCATAAGGTAATAATTGTAACATTGGTTCAATAAATTTATTCTTATTCTTATTCTAAAGGCATGAAAACGTTTTCGAAGACTACAATGAATTGCTATCATACTTCATTGAACTACACTAATTTATTCTTCTATTTTATATAATGTAGGCTGTTTTTCCTGCGCCTTGCATTTTCCTCGCTGTAGTGAGGTGTAAAATTGTGTTTCGCTCGGCAGCAAAGGTATTCTGCGTCTCGTACCTTTGAAAACCTCGCTACGCTCAGGATTCTACATTTGAACCAATCGCTTCGCTCATGGTTGAATCCTAGAATCCTTCGCTTTCTTAGCTTTCAATACAAGTACTCGCGCCAAAAAACAACTTTGCAGCCTTGCTTAACAAATAACTATTTCCTTTAGGTACAGACGCCAGCACATCAGGCTACCCTAAACTGTCAAATTTTCCCAATTGAACATGAACCTCATGCCTAAGTGATAAAGATGAAAATCTATCAAAGAAATTTGACAAATTGGGGTAACTTGATGTGCTGGCGTCTGTACTTGTGCAATGCTGTGAGATCTTGTTTCACGCCAATCATGATTCTAGGTGAAGAGGAAGTAGGTATACTATCTAGGTTTTGATCTATTTTCGAGTGTCAAAATACGCGGCAAAAATTGCCATGGGACCGTATATCTAAATACACACATCAACACCGTCTAGGGATATTTCGGATTTTCTAAATTAACTCAATATTTGCTATAAATAACATACAACATGTAAGTATTTTTATAAAGCTCATTTATCAGACTAGACTTCAGAATTAAACAAAAATATTATTTTGGCGTAAATAACATTTTATTTCAATAAAGACGAAAGTGAAATAATGGTATAAACTAACGATGAATGTGTTTTTCAAGAATAAGTCAAAAAATAAGCGAAATTATTCCGTTTTTGCAATTATGCGTAAAATCAGTAATAGGTAAGTTGAACCACCCGTGACGTTAACAACGGTCCTGCAACGGTTTTTCATGCTTTGAACCAAGTTATCAAAGTCTTGCTGCGGGAGATTGTCCTGCTAAGATGCCAAAACAGTTGCTCTTTAGTCGCAATGTTCGCAGGAAAATTCTTCAAAGTCCTTCTTTGAAGCATGTCCCACGCGCACTCTATGGGGGTCTGGTGATTGCGCGGGCCAGTATAAGACCGATACGTCATGATTTTGCAGCCAGCTGGTCCCCTATCGCGCTGTGTGTGGAAGGGCATTGTCATCCATGAGCGTGAATTCATTGCCCATTTGTAGTTGATGGGGGTAAGCTGTTGATACTAGCACCTGGTTAAGGTATTTTTCAGCGGTCATGTTGTTTCTGATTCAAGCGAGGTCTGCTGTTCTTCCAACAACACGAATTCCCGGCCAAACCATAATTATCCCGCCGTGGTATGGATGAACTTCCTGAGGGTGTTGCAGACCACTCTCACGACCAGGAACTCGCCGTACGCGTACTCTTCGCAAATCGGGATGGAAAGCGAATCGGTACTCATCGGTAAACAGCACTACAGACCACTGGTTATCTTCCCTGAGCAAATGTTCACGAGCCCACTGTAATCTTCGTCCACGATTTCTTCGGCATAGTGCTGGAGTACAAAGCGGTCTACGAGCATGAAGGCTAGCTTCATGCAGCCTTCTCCTTACAGTTTGGTCACTCACAAGCAACTGGTGCTCGCACTGGAGCTGTTGAACCAACTTCATGGCCATAACATTTGGTTGTCTTCTCGCGGCAACTTGCAAAAATCGGTCTTGTCGTTGGGTGGTTATGCGCTTCCGCCTGGGTGTCTTTCAGCCACTTCTCCAGTAGCACGATAGCATGACCATAATCTTGATTTCACGTTTTGTTTTCGGTAATCAGTAATGCTCCGTTGAGTAACTCCGACTTGGAGCATGACTACTGCCCTTAATATTTCCTCTCTCGTTATTCGTTATTAGGTAATAAAATATTTATTTATATTTAATTATTTATCAAAAAGATATTGTATTTTTTAAACTTGATATCTCTTCGCGTTTCTGAGAAAATGGGTTTTTACAAAGAGACGGACAACGAAGTGAAACTATAATGGTACATTTTTTTGAGGTACGGAAACCAAAATGGTGGTTTCTAATTTTAATTAGTTAAAGATTTACCTAATGAACACTTACCTAATTAAATAGTAATAAACGAACGAAATCCTTCATCAAAATAAATTACTCAAAACCACCATGTTTTTTGGCTGTAATTAAAAAGTATGTATGTTTATCTGGTTTTTATGAATAGTTGTGCTTAGGATAGGGATTAAGAAACTGTTTAAGCATAATCAATCATTAAAGTTGTTTATTTTGATAAAACAAACCAAAAAAAAAAACACTTTAGAGAGATTGCAGCAAAATAATGAGAAAAATAAGCTCAACTTAACACTGTTCTTCTGTGACTATTGTCTGAGTTATGTTTTTCTCAGTAGCGAGTGGGGCCTCCTCTACTTCGTATGCACTCTCTGAGCCTATCTGGTACACTTTAAATCAGATGGGTAACATTTTGCTCTGGTATTCGTTCCCAACAGAGTTTTAGTGCGTTTATAAGCTCTTGTCGACTATTCACCTGACTGTAGTTCTTCTTTTTAGTTGATCCCATAAATGTTCAATGGGATTGAGATCGGGGCTCGTTGCAGGCCATGGTAAAACTGAAATATTGGCAACAGAAAGTGCTCTTTGTGTGATACGGGCCGTTTGGGAACGGGCATTATCTTGCATAAAAACAAAACTAGCACCTACTCTTTGTGAAAATGGAATGACATGAGAATGGATTACTCACTCAACGTAACTGGTAGCAGTTACAAAACCCTCTTCCAAAATTACTATCTCTGTTTTGCCTACCAAGCTAATTCCACCCCACACCATAACTCTTGGACCCCCGAAACGGTCTGTTCCGCATGGTTCTGTAAAACGTTCGCCTTGTCTTCTCCATACCCGTATTCGTTAGTCATCACTAAAAAACTTGACCTTACACTCGTCTGTAAAGAGTACCGTCCTCCAGTTATCCATGGTCCAGTCCAAATGTTCCCGAGCGTACCCTAAAAGCGCTGCTCGGTGAGCCCTTGTCAATTTGATTCGGACAGCGCGTACTCTGGAACGTTGACCATCTTCACGGAGTCGATTGCGAATGGTTTGATCACTGACTTGTGTCCCAGTCGATTGTTGCAGATTTGGTTTGTAAGGCCCGGGTGGTTACGGTACGCACCCGACGTGCAGTTAAAGCGATATACCGGTCTTCATGAGCAGTTGTGGCTCTGGTTTTTCCTGTTCCAGGTCTTCTAGCTACACTCTCAGTTTCTTGGTAGCGCATCCAAACGTTTCTGATAGGTCTTCGCGAAAACCAACACGTATTGCTACAGTTCTCTGAAACTCTCCTTCTTGAAGCAGGCCAACTGCTCTTGCTGCAGTTTCCAGGTCCATATGACGTCGAGAACTAGCCATAGTACCTAATCACGATTAATACAGAAACTAAACAAAATTAGTCTAAGAAAGCAACGTCAAACCACAAAACTTAGAGTCACACTGAGAACACAAGTGACAAAATTAGTACAATGTTGCATTTTTTCAAGCTTTTCACTTTTTCTGTCTATCCCCTTGAATAAAACGCGTAAGTTGTCACCCAAAACATTATTAATAACCCATAAACATGTCAACTAAACAACTAAATGCTTCATTTTGCTAATCATTGCCTCTTGAGTAATTCTAAGACAAAAATAAATGATCTTATTGAAAAGGCAATGGCAAGATTTTTTCACTTGAAAAGCGAGCAATGTATCTATAGGAGTTAGCTTCTTTTACGGGATGAAGAGCCGACGAGAGTGAAAGCATATTTCGGGGTGGATAAAACGAATAGATAGAGGTCTTTAATATAAACGAAGCAGACTTTAGTACTCTCGAAAAATGCAAGCGTGGCGGTTGGGTACACACTGAATTTTTAAAGCACCGCCAGCGTCCGTAACTTGTTGGCTTGCAGAGACTGAAATTTTGCGTTAGTCGCTTTGCTTTTTCCTTTTCAAGCACTTATGGCAGTTTCTTAGTTGAGTAAATGTTTAAAGGTTTAGCATGGCAGCTAACCTCAATGGTTTATAAAAATAAACTGTGGATGCAATGAGGTTGAAAGAATTTTATATTTTTTGCCCATAGGACGCTGACCACAGGTCAGTATGGTCCGTAGATAGTGACAGTGCCGCTTGCTACTGCGGTCGAGGCGAATGCAGGCGGCATACTACTTAGTAGTGCTGTCAATGGCTGTCACTAACAGACCTACAAGACATATTTTTTACCCAGCTACGGAAAAGCCAAAGGAGGGTGATTTAACCCTTTGTAAGTATTTATTGTATGTATTAATTACAAAGTCATAATAGGCTAGATAAGCATTACAAAATCACGCCCTAAAAATAATGAAACAAGAAAATAATCGCATGTGAAAGCCGTGGGCGTATGCCACTTTAATTTTCACTAAAGCTTGAGTTCGCTTGCTACTGTTAGAATGTAGGTATTGTTGTGTTAGGGTAGGTGGCATACGACGACCACGGCTTTTTATATGAGAGTATTTACTTGTTTTTTAGTTTTTGAACGTGATTTTTCAGTAGTCGAGTTTTAGTTTTTGAACTTACTTTTGATACAATATAGGTATTTGAATAGGTATCTTTGAAATTGGTACCGTATTGGGTACCAAATTCAAAGGCATAATAAAAAAACAATCTTTTAGTTCATGAGTTAAGGTCTTCTAGAAGACGCCATATTAAATTTAATGTGTTAAAACCAGCGGAAGATCAAGACGTTTCCAAAGATACCTCATTTGCCAATCTATGATATTATTATTTAAGTAGTTTAGAAGTTATGAGGGAACAAACAAACGTACAATACTACTGGTCAAAATAATAACCTCCTTTTTCCTTCGCCTTAGTCGGGTAATAAATATACCTAATTTTATTTTCTTAATCATTCCTATCTTTAAATTGTTTGACAGAGAGAAAAATAAAATAAAACCAAATCCGTAGTATTTGACATTGGTATTGCAATGCAATTATTGTGTTCGGTATCTGGTGAAAAAAGTAAATGAGTTGTGTCGTCGGCCGGCGCGGTGGGCAACGGCTTCACATCGGCCCTCAATATATCAACGTGGACAGGACGAAAATTGGACTGGACCCTTGTTAATGTCCCGTACTTAGGCCCTTCCGCCCTTGTTTCTGATTATTTATTTAAGACCTATTGATACTTACACCCAACAGAGGGTAAGTATACCAAACAAATCGAAGGAACACACGTTTATTTGCTCTTGCTTTTAAACTTAAACATTGATTTACAAACGAAACAACTCTTTCTTAAAATGGTTTTGCTATATTTGTGTGTACATACATAACTACGTATGGTCACGTACTGCCTTTTGGTTATGGGTTACTTATACGATTTATTGTTTTAGTTAGGTACTTACCTGTTTTAGTGCCCATATGGGTAGCAATTTTACAGACGCACAGACGTTTTATCTATTAAAATGGGATTGATAGCTACTTACTTTTTATAATGAACTTATATAAATATTATATTTATAATTTTTTGGTAAAAATTTTTTTTTTTTCGCAATTGTAAAACTGTACCTATGCACTATATTTTTAAATTAAAAAAGATGTTTATTACGTTGAAGATCTATGGTGTTCCGCTATATTTCAGCTTCCACCTATCTGCATCCAGAAGCTAGGCTGACGTGACACGTTTGAGCATTCGGCGCCTATTGATGGATTACTATGTATCTACTTTGATGGACCTTTTGTGAACGAAGTGATGGATGCAGGCAATTCATGTGCCAGCCAACACACGCTAACTAAGTAACGGAGAGAGGCAGCGTACCATCAGTTATAGAGCATATTGAGATACTCTCTGTAACTTGCTTAGATTGTTATTTCATTGAGAAATGGAAGAGGTTTCCTGAAGTTTTACGAACGAATGGAGAATTAGAGTAAGGGGCCAATCTGAAGTTCATTGTTATGTATCTACTAATACTTTTTACATTATGTACATCCCATCGAAAGCATCTGGAGTAGCAGAGTAGGTACTAGGTAGTCAATATCTACATACCTAAATAAAGCGGGTAGGTATAAGAAAAACGGGGAGGGATATTATTGAGCCAAAGCTGAATAGATCTGCGCACACACCTGCACCAGTGTGAGCTCTTTATCTGATCTTATTAAAGGCGGCAGGAAGCCTCCATTCCGATCACGTAGACAATTATTCGACTAAAGTGTGCGGGCTTGAATCACTAACCTCAGCGAACGGCCAACTTTTACAATAAATCCATCCTGGTCTCGACACTTAATCAGTCCTCCGATAAAAGCTTTAATCGAGAGTTAGAGAAGGTACCTACTAAGACGCACTCATTTTATTCCAACGTTACTGAACTAAATTAAACGAGGAACCGACTGCGATTACAAACTCAGCGAAGTTTTTATTCAATGAGGTTGACTCAATCTCGTTTTGTGAATGTAGGTACTTACCGTACCCAGGTAGGTGTAAGTTAGGTATCCAGTCGAATCCACGGGCATACTCTCTTAGTCCGTCAACGAAGATACGGACCTGTCCGAAAATAGTTCGATACTTCGAAATGAACCCTAGTCCCGATTAATTGACTTTTTCGGCCGGCAAAACACACATCGAGATTAATGACAGCTGTCAAATCGTGTTGTCATTCATTCTTAGTTCGGGGGCCCCAAACTAATCTTATTACTGTAGGTGACACCTACGAAGTAGTAAACGCCCGTATGTTCGGGCGAAAGTAGGTACGCATTACGTGCTTAGAGAGTAGACCCCCTAAAAAGAACTTAATTCTTGCATGACTCGTTCTACTAGAATACGGTAGGGAAGTCATCGCACTTAAGAGCGTTCTGCTGCCATTATTTCATAACAAAGTTTTTAAAAATATTTATTTTTGGTAATAGGTAACCCATGTTGGTTACAGAAAAATTCGTTAAATAAAATAAACTCATGTAGGTAGGTATTATTATACCGATTTTTTCGAAGAAATTGAAGTAATATACAATTTAACTGACAATAATGTCAATGTTCAACGATTAAAATAATAATCTGCCGAAGGAGGCTTTTTCCCATTAAAATTATTATCACTTACCTACATAGGTAGGTACATTACATAGGTACCTGGTCAGAGTTTTAAAAACGGTCTTTTATTTTGTTAAGGCACGCGTATTGAGGCAATTTTTTTAATTAATAGACATTTTTTTTTAAAGCTCTTCTACTTTTTTGTAGATATATGGTATAAATACAAGTAGGTAAGTGAACTAGTGTGTAAAACTTGGTGGAACACATGAATCTACTGTGAAATCGAATATTAGTGGGGCTGGGAAATTGATAGCCTGGCCAGGACTTTGTCGCTTCTGAGCCGGTTCCTCGCAGTTAATTTCACTTAACCACGAGCATTTGTTCTCGCTTCTCGATTTTATTTTGCTTACGAACGTTTGTATTGCTCTGTATAGATAGAGATGTTCTACATTATAATCAGATTGATTTGATTTCTGCTAATTATGAATTGCTACTTTTTACTAAAAGTTTTCAAAACAATTGGCCACATTTTCCAAGCTTACCCGTTTATGTTATGTTCGGTATTATGTAGATAGATAGGTACAACCACGCGATAGTGTACAAGTTCATATGAGACCCTTGAACTTTGTCACTACCCAAGCAGCACAAATAGCTGTATAGCCACTGGACAACAGAATTTTTGAAAACTCGACGCTGTTATGCTGTTTGTACAAGGGCTGTCTATCCCGCTACACAGCTCCTATAATTCTACATTTGGCCCCAAATTAACCAGCGCTGAGAATTATAGTAGCTTGTTAAAAGCATTCCAGAGCATTGTAAGAGATGTACATGGGCTGCACAATAGCTTAGACAGCTGTCAATAGGCCACTATCCAGCTCCTTTAATTCTCTTAGACAGCCACTAGATGGTGTATGGTTTCCTTACGGCGATTAATAAATCTACAAAGAAATAGCAACAAAAGACTATTTGTGCAGTGCAAGTGTTATGTCAAACTCTAATCTGTGGGCAAATATAATTTCCAATTTAAGGTAAGTAATTTTTCACGTTTCTTTTTATCTCTATCGCTAAATTGTACTGCGGGTGCCAGTTTACTGTTAATATATATAGGTGTTATTATCAAATATTACACGCGCCACAGAAATAATATGGTTTTACTAAAAATATTATTCAAAATAAATACGGTGTACGAATTATTCATGTATTTTTACAAAAAAATTACATTTTATGAGCATGCATATCTATTTGTAGCTAAAAAATAATGTATTTTTACTTTAATAGCTTTGAAATATCATGAAAATTTTACAGATATCAGTAATTTTTTTCATATATAATCGGCTTGTTTACATTAAAATGGCGTTAATTTGTTATCCAGCAATCATTCTAACTAAATTCTCTTGAAACTCTCTTTTCTGTGCAATGGCCATATTTAATTCTATTGATCAGCTGAGAACTTTACGCTAGCTGTACAATGGTTTTCAGTTATTCTAACGACTGGTGAAAGCAGCAAAGTGAGAGTATACAACAGCGTCTTAGGGATCTCTAATATTGATAGAAAACTATTTCGGGCATTTCGTACTCAAGTAGCTTAGGTACTTCACTTGATTTTGTGATCCTACTTATTCTTGCCTGTTATGTCAAATCAGAGAGCCATTACTTGCCATGTTGCTTAGAAATGTATGTTATAAAGTAAGATAAAAAAAACTATAACTTCATTTATGTAACCTAGCTAAGTGAATATTTAGCTAGGTTTAACTTTACGCTCTCCCGGCCGTGTGAAAGAGATGAAGCGAATTTGGACTGTCGCTTATTCGCGAATTTGCTTTGTCGCGAAGGATTTGTTAGCGCCATTTAAATTTAACCAATCATATTGATATATATATATATATATATATATATATATATTATTGAAAGGAGTTATTCAAACTTGTGTTAGCCAGTTGTTGCCAAATCTTTACCATATTATCTTTATATATTGTGAATTTGTTACCCGTCACGCGCTACGCACCGCACGTATTATTATTGTTTCTATTTTGTTTACGATTTTTTTTTTGTGTTGTAAATTGCGAGTCGTACGCACTCTTGCACACTTACACACTTCTGCAATTCAATTATGCGAACGAAGAGAATAACTTAGTTTGTTTTATAATTTATCAATTAATAATAGTGTACATATTTTTTGTGATAGTACCTGTAATAGGTGTAAATATTTTAATACTATAGAGCGTTTTACTTATTGGCACAAATACTAAATCCGCATACTTAATGATCTCTTACTTCTGACGTAGTAGGTAAAGATGCTAATGTTATTGCTAAATAATTGTTCTTGTTTTCAGAAAATAGAAATGCCGTTCAAAAAGTGAAGACAATAGAAAGAGGGGAAGGAAAATTATCTGTCATACCAAGTGCTTGAGAAAAAGGATGGATGGTTGAGATGATATATTAAAAACGTCACTTCGAAATTGATGAAACTAGAATATTCAAAGCATCATACAGATTGGACAAAAATGCAATGCATAGTGAAACGGTCATCCATTGCAACATATAACAATGCAGAAAAAGAAACTAAGTGGCATGTTGAACCATAGTGACACGTCAGATTACCCAGATGATGGAGAAATAAAACCAACTAATGGTTTAACATATATAATTACCAAAGCCAAATCAAGAGTATGTGATTAATAAAATAAAACGCAGTAAATGTATACCATTACTTTTATTTTTACTGACCATTCCTTAGCCAACAGCTATAAATTAATAAAACTTTTGAGCGCCACTGACACGGCTTTATTGTTTTGTAACGGCCACACAATATTAAAATTTATCTTCTCATAAAGACGTGGCGCTGAGAGCTTGAAAATGCACATACCTATTATAAAAGCCCTTGCGGGTGAATCGCAAGTAAAACATCTAATCTTGACTTTTATAATCTCGCTTGTTGATAGAAGGATTCCGTCATTCAATAACTGTTTCATTTCAACTACAATATTGCCGATTCTCTTGTACACCGAACTAAACTAACTAAACTATCACTAAAATTCCTTACTTTTGGCTATGAGAATCTTAAAGCTATTCTGCAAAAAAAATCTCTAAACTTAAAAATAATTTTGACACAACTAAAATCGAATTTGACAACCGCGGATCCTGCAGGCTTAGTAGCATGACGGTTTCTATTTCTACTTTACTGTAGAATAGAAATCGCTTGTCTACATTTCTCGGTGAAAAACTGACAACTGTCTACACGGAAACGTCATTTTGTCTTGTCTTCCGTCGACAAAACGCTTCTCTACGGTTGTCGTGCCAAGCCTGCAGGTGGTATTTTTTTTTTCTTTTGGCTTCGCAACGTGGTACTTGTGTGCCCTACGCAAAGATTTTTTTAAGAGCTGAATGAAGCGTGCGCAGGAGGGCAGCCTCGACGTTTTTTATGGAATTTTTCACTTATTGTATGGAAAATAAAAAAAATATTACCTACATGTTGAGATTATGGGGCATAGGGGTTTCATAAAGGGGGTCGAATTTATCATCATTTTTGCGATAGGACACACCATTTTCGAGATATAAGCAAACGAAAAGAAAAAAAAAAGATACAATACTGTTTTTGCACCTGAAGTCGAAGTGTTGGTGTGAATTTTAGTTCATGACCACTAGTTTTATTCCACACTTTTTTAATCGCGATTAAAAATAGTCAGATTTAGTTAGAAAAATTAATATAGTCAAAATTTTTGGTGAAAAACGGCAAACTCAGAATAGCAAAATTACCATCTTCACTAAATTAATAATTCAGTGCAATCTTATTGCTGTCAAACTAAAATATAGTTAAGTTGTGTCACTTTAGTCAATTTCAGAATGGGAAATCGTCGTTTGACAGGATTAAACTAAATTTTGGTGATTTTTAGTTTAGTTTAGAGAATTTTGTGCCAACAGAATCGGCACCATCTTCTAGATAAAGATCAAGATTCTTCGGTTTTCCAACACCATAATAAACACCATAAATAGTTGGGTATTTCAAAAACATTACGGAAAATCGGCCAGAACTCATATTTCGAATTTTTATATAGAGGCAAGCCATCAAAGGTTATATTCAAACCAATGCTCTTAATATTTTCTAAAACGTCTAGCCACTTGTTTAAAACTATAGTTAGCGGATTGATTAGTCCATTGTACCAGTATTCATCAACAGATTCGATTTATTTTAAAGCAATTATTCTAGCTTGTAGAATCGTTCTCGGATCATTTGGTAAAATATCTGGAAATCTCTTATTCACAATTATTAGTAATTCCTTCAGTGCATCTTGAGCAACATTTCTCTTTATTGCCCATTCTTTTATATTTTTTTAAATAAAATGTTTACCATATAAATATTTTCTCCCTCATGTCTGGTTTGATTCATTACTTTCAGTATTTCTCGTTACAATTATTTTTTAGAAAGGTCACTGACCGAATCCATTAATTGTACGGAACTATGATCATTGGTAACAAAATCTATGTGATTAAGTCGTGTTGCGAGGTTATGACAAAATTGACGTTATCATAGCACTACTAACCTATGTCTACTCTTCAATAATGCTAGAGGCTGTGAAATAGATAATATTTACACTATAAGCTTTGGAATTAAAGTGGAGTAACACTACACTAATGTACAGCTCATGCAGTCTTAAAATGCTTTTAACCAGCTAGTGTTAAGCTCATTGAGGAAGCATTATAATAGAATTTGTGTACTCCATAAAAAAATGCCAATGGCAAAATTTTATTCTCTAATACAGTTCAAAGCTTAGAAACGGTGTGACGTTACCCCGTTATGCAGCTGTTTACAAACTTTGGTCTTCTTAACCAGGTAGTAGCATTATACGTAGCCAAAAGCTGGACAATAGTTCTTTCAAGTTCTACTAAAATGCATTTTGTTGTTTTTTTGTCCATTGTACAGCCATTAGTCAGCTGTGCTGTTTAACAGTGTAGAGATCGCCCCCCATACAGTCCCAAGAATCGTTTTATCCATTAGTACAGCTACATAAGAGCCTTTGACTGTAATATAGCTTGTTTATGGATGTAATTTCCGCTAATGTGCTGCTTGGGTAAGGTCGGGCAACCCCCATCGACAAACCCCTTGGCATTGCCGCCGTCCAAAGGCGACGGTAAACACTTCCAATCAGGTGGGCCGCCGGGCTGTTTGCCTACGTAACGTAGGTATAACATAACAGTGTTCCATAGTCAATCTGTTCCTTTGATTGAATTAGCCGTAAATCATCGTGATTGTTGTTTTAGATCTCAGTCCTTAATTCTTGGCTACGAACGTGGAAATCCACTTAAAACTTTAGTTTAATAACCTAAAACTAATAAATTTAATTCTTGGTTAAGTTCGCGTAGCCTCGTCGGAGTCCATTTTTGAGTTTCAAAGTTTTATGGGAAACCTTGTCCGCTGCACATTGTTTACGAACAAAGCGAGATCTCGTTCAGTTTCCGATACGAACGCGGACCGAGTCCGCCATCCGCGTCCAACTTATCCGTCTTTGTTCCGCCAACTATTGATGCTTGATGAAACTCCGGCGTCCGCTGCGCTCCTTCTTACAGGTACGAGTTAGTGTTGGGAGTCGCCGAACGCCGTCTCTCGTTGTAAGTGTACAGTACAGCTTGCACAGTTCTGTACCTGTCCTCCTTTCGTGTTCCGTCTTATCTCTATTAACATTTAGATTTGATCCAAAGGAAATTACAGCTGACTGGAATATCATTATAATGTAATTAATTTTAGGCTTTACATTCAGTATAGACGTACCAATTGAAGTGATTTTTATTGTGTGCTTTTAGGATATATTATACACGAAGAGGCAGTTACTATAATTAAATGTCTGCGAAACGAAACGCGTCATTCAGAATTGCGTAAAATGGTGCGAAAGAAAGTTTCGGCACCCCTAGAGTTTTGTTCCGTTTTTAGAAATAATGGAAGAAGCTAAGGTGAGAAGCAAGTTTTCAACATGAAGCTGCTCCACAATGGTTCGACTGAAAAGGCACGCGGCGTGAGTCGAGCGGCGTGTCACGCCGCCATCATGACGGACGTGTGACTACCGATGCAATGGATATTGTGGAGTGCTTAGTAGACATAAAAAAAATACTATAATTATTTGAATTTGTTTCATCATCATTAATCATTTCAGCCGAAAGCCGTCCACTGCTGGACATAGGTCTCCTCCAAGCTCCGCCACTTCGACCTGTTCTGTGCTTCCCGTATCCAGCGGATTCCTGTGGCCTTAACGAGGTCATCGGTCCGCGTTCTAGTGTAGATTTTGTCACTGACTAAAAAGACCGACAGTTTGTAAAAAAATTCAATGTTTCTGAAATACAGTTTTAAGATGACTAGGTCATGTTTTTATTAAAGGGTGCTACAGGTTAAGTAGGTAGGTAAATACCTACCTTGATTGTGCCTTTTCTGTTTTAGATATACAGCAGCTACGCCTTTTTATTAGCCATAAGTACTTACCTAAAACTGTGTAATTAAGCACTTGACCTTTAACATTAATAAGACTCGAAATTAAATTTGAACTTGGACACTAGTCCAATTAATTTCTTTGACTAAGTTCAAAGTTTTCTTTTAAATGAACCGAGAGCTCGCTTTGGTTCACATTAAATGACTTGACTACTCTTTATCACCTTTATCACTTTATCGCCGAAATAGAATTTAATACCTCTGCTGAAGTAGTTTTGTATATAAATCATGTTCTAGGATGCAATGACTTGTTACATTATTTATATTTACTCGCTCCTAAAACTGTAATTTGCAGGCATCACATTTGGTGACTTAAATAAATAGGCCCATTTTATGTAAAAATTACCGCGATTTCATACATATGTGGATCCAAGGTAAGATTTTATGCTCAGTGTAAAGCAAAGCTTTTCTAGAGAGAAAGACACTCTCATGTGAGCAGATGAGAGACGTGATTCAATTTGCATGGTATGATGGACGGATTACACGGTGCAAGTACTCGTCCCTTTGTCGGGACAAATGGCTCAGGAAATAGAGTGCTGTTATATTACTATAACAGTTTTACATTTTCTAAGTACCTAGTTGCCTACTTATTTTTTATTATTTCGATGCATATGTATGTTTATAAAAAGTTTCGCATGAAAATAAAACTTTTTACGTAACGGTTTCGCGAACAGCATTGATATAAGTTCTATGCAGACGTTGCGTGGAAAATAAGGCATTAGAACCACAATCATAACTCATAATAAATACAACGTTGTTTTCTCTAGTTTATGAACCTAAACAATTTTGACTTCAAATATACAAATCAAACCAAAACCAGAGTTCAGAATTTAATAGGTACCTAATAACTATCTACATACATATTTCATAAACTATAATGGCAGAATTTTAAAACAAATAAGGTTACATAAAACTGATGCTTAAAGTAAAAGTGAAGCCTTTTTCCAGCATTGTAGTAAATTACGGTATCCACGGTGATAATTTATAAGGAAATTCTCTGGTAGCGGGACAAAAAATGTGGTCTATACTTGAGACCCCACCGCCCCGCACTGGCCCACTAATGAAGGAGCTACTCCGTCCCTAGTATCGAGTTACATGGCGCATTTTTTTCTTATAGATACCTTTGTGATTTAATTTTATATTTATAAAAGTAAATCATTGGATTTAAAAAAATTATATTGATATCTATAAAATACTTTTTTGTGCGTGAAGGACAAATTGACGCTGAATTAATGTAATAGCTGGAATTCCGAACTTCCCCTATCTCTTTCAGACTTTCAGGACTTTCAGGGTCACTGGCACTAGATGCGGATTCCATAAACTTTATAAAACAACCTTGAGTCGGTCGGTAGGTAGCACGTGTTCAGAGGCGGCAGGTGGTAGAAGAGGAGCACTGCCGCGTTACGCCGTAATCTAGCCTCATTTTGTGATTAAGATGGCTATCTTGTGATTCTGGTTTAACTTCCTAGCTAGAGGGAACGCATCTAGAAGGACATTCACATGAAAAAATATAAACAACAAAAGATAGGAATAGGTTCCCTTTAGTGAAAATAAACCTCACTCCATTCGGCAGTTCTTGTAAATCGAAGTGAAGCACTACATTTTGCACAGAGTGTCCTTTAACTAAGGCCGACGAAACAGACATTTACGTGGCGTTAATCGAGAGTGACGTCCGAATAGTTCGCCGTACAATGTGAGCTTAAAATATACGAATTGCTAAAGTGTATTCTGTCTATTCCAGGCTTTATGGTGTCTAATGTCTGACTAGCAAGCAGGATTGCGTGAAACAATGTGCCGAATAAACAAAAGGAGTGGTAAATTTTGTTTTTAACACTACTAGCAATGTTGGATGTGATTGCATTTAGTTTGAAAACAAATGGAATAAACACTGAAATAAAATAGAAACAGAAAAAACGCCAACGGGAACAGCATCCTACCTAATTGCGTAATTCACGGTTCATCATAATTTGTTTTGATTTGATTTGATTTGACTAAACCATTGCTTCATATGTTCGAAAAATGTGTCTGCTCAACAATGTAAATAACGCAATGAATATTGTAGAACTGTCAAAATGAAACCGATTATGATTAATCGCGTGTTACGCAATTAGGGGTTTTTTTTTGCGTGTGAAATCATCAAATAACTGCTCCTGCTCTGAGTAGAGCAGGAGGGCGTTTCGGACTATTACTGACTAAAACCCACCCGTGTTCCCTCAGTTGCCTGTGTGCCAGGGGCCACGGTATCTTTTTCGAACAACCCGCACCCCTGCCAGGCATCGGCCCTTGCGGACCCTACCAGTTGGTGCTGACATCTCTTTGAGCTGAGATCGCGTGGAACACAACGCGCCGTCGACCCGGGCTTGGTCCTTACCAGACAGCGAGCTACCCATTACTCTCCGTCCGCAAGCCCGCGCCTACGGTGGCCGGCAATCAACCTGGGATTCCCGACGCCCAGGGCGTCTTCTGCGGCGACTAGGGCCGTGAGGGCGCATATACTGCCTCTCCCTCACGTGCACCGCCTCCATGAGCACTACTGCTTCGTAGAAGGAGGTGACGGCTACGTCCCGAAACAACCGTGTCCGGTGAGGACCTGCGTCAAGCGGAAGGTGAGGACGCCGTGCCGCCTCTCAAGCCATTTCTCAAAGAGGGGACTTACCGCTGCAATCGTGGCGTGCCCAACGCAATTAGGGTGCCGATCACTTTTCTGATTTTTCTTTGTTCGAATTTCATTTTACCGAAAATTATCGTCTTTTTTGCTATATGCATTATTTGACATATTTTTAGATCATCGAAGTATCATGTGTCATGGGTATTATTTTACCGAACTATATTTCATCGATTTACAAAATAACTTTTTGCTATTGGCCGAAGCCATTTTTAAACTTTTTTCATTTGCCAAATGATTTATTTACCATATTTTCACTACACCGAAACAACATTTTACGGAATATTATTTGGTCACAAATATATAGCCGGTTACTTGGTAGCATTTTCAATATTGAATTAAAATATTGTCATAAAAAGTCAATATGTTGTGCTACAAAATTTTGTGAGAAAGGAATCGCTGCAAAACCGACTTTACGCAGTCTTGTCTGCCCTACCCCTAAAGTGTAATTTAAGCCCGCGTAGGGGCGGAAGGGTGGGGCGTTCCGCGAGTTGAGGAGCAGGTGGTTTGAAGGTCCGCCGCCGTGGCTGCTGGCCAAGCAAGCCGAAGCTGCGGTGGTGAGCGTTAAAACCATCTGCTTCTCAGCTCGCGTGGGGCCGTCCAAACCCCGCAGCGCCACCGCCGGAGCCGTGACAGAAACAATAATAAAATAATTAATAATCAATTATTATCAGGCAAATAAGGCCCATAGATAAAAGTTTATTTTACAAAATAATCTTAAAAAAAAAACTAATACATATTATGAAACTTATTAAAACTACTAGCTGTGCCCGCGACTTCGTCCGCGTGGAATAGTGACTTTTTGGGCAGCAAATTTTGAATTACATAATAATATACCGTCGTTTGGGTAGCAAAAAATTTACTTTACAGTAATGCTTCTCTGTATACGATATTTGACGTATGGCCATCGCGGCGCGGCTCTCAGGGCGCTTTATATAGCCACGGATGCGCAGGCGCGAGGCGTGTACGTACTCTGATAGAATACCTTAACAAATGTTCGCCGTGATTCTTTAAATTGACATAACTTTTTTATTTATGCACCGATTGACATGAAATTAACACTAAATGTTAAGTGAAGCTTACTACAATATATTAGTGAACCGCATCTAAATCGAATAAGCCGTTTCTGATATTAGCGTGCACAAACACACAGACAAACAGACAAACCGACAAACAGACAAAAAAAAATAATTACAATCTCGGGTTCGGCATCGATATAATAACAACCCCTGCTACTTTTTTTTTATATATTTCGATTGTACAGACACCACTTTTCTACAATTTTATTATATGTATAGATATAGATATAGATAACTATACACGAAAAGTGGTCGGCGTCGTGTCGCGTAACCGTCCTTTGAAACGTTGATATACGACACCTTTCGGCCAAAAGTCCTCTTTCAAGCAGGTACAGACCTGCATCTACAGAGATGCTGGGTTGGAACTCGTACCACGAATTACTTAAAGTTGATGTCGTGGCGCGATTCCAACCTTCCGACCCTCAGAGTCCAGTTGGTCTTCACTTTCAAGTACTGCACGACTTCCTCAATCTTCGTGGAATGATGCAAACGTGAAACGTACAGCTGCGTCGTAGGCACAGTAGAGCGCAGCAGCATGTTGGGTCCACTCGGTGCGGTACCGCACAAGTTACGAGAACAGGGCTTTTTCTTCTTTTCTTGTTTGCACGCTGCATGCCTACTTGCATGCTGCATGTTTGAAGCAAGCATTTTAGAAAAAATAGAGAGTAGAGATGAATAGAGGTTGAAATTAAAATATGGTACTTAATTAAAACAGTGGTATAATTAATGTTCGGAAACATAATACTTCGAACAAATGTTACTTCGGCTAAGTGTAACTTCGGTAAAAAGTTTTTCGAAACGTCAGAGTAACAAAAAATAGAATTGATAATGGGTCAACTGATACAGTGGCAGACGTGACTTCGATAAAGTAAGTAAAGCGATGAAGTAAAAAAACGGAACGATAATAGTTGAAAAGTTTTAGGCGAAATGAAATTCGGTCAAATATTTTCGAACTTATGATAGGTAACCTACGGAAACTAATATGGAAATCTAATTAATTCCGAAGACTTTAAAAAAAAAGGAAAACAATGAAAACGGGAACAACTACGGAATTTTATAGCTATGGGTATGGTTATTACAACCCACTGCAAAAGTACGACTGAGACGAAATACCCTAAAAACAATTTAGGTTTAATTACAATCCGGTTCCACTCCCGTATCCTGAAAGCACGTTACGTCGTAAAGTAACAATAGTAGGTGACATGTGAGCCCGCCCGTAAGTCAAGGCGCTAATGAACCGCGCGAAGAACATCGTACTAAAGACTTTGGAGTGATCTTGGGGTGGATTTTTTGAGCGTACCTTCCCTTCTTCATTAGTGTAATTAACTTATGCCGTAGGTACCTATTCTTCTACAATTCGTTGCGGATCCCAGAAGGTTATTAAATTACTATTCGGCTACCAAGAATTTTGTAACAGGATTTCGGGTAGGTATATTTTTAAAAGTCTTCAATATGGTTTCTGAAAGCATCATGTTGAGTTTCGATTCTAAAGTTGATTATTAAGTAAATTGGTAGGTTTTGATCAGTTCGTGTCGTTGAATAAAATCTTTCTATTCGTATAAAAATTCGCCAAAAGGCAGGGATATATTTGAACTCTACTTTCTTTGTAAGCAGTTAGATATAGTTATTTTGATATCAATCAAATCTTGTAATATTCGAAACGTTGTATGATTTCTGAACCGAAACAAGATAGAAAAGAAATTCCCATTAAGCATGTTCTCTACTTCAATGTTATTAAACTGTGGACGGATATTCGAGAGTTGTGCTAAGATTTTCCTCGTAAAGCTCTTGTACAACCCTCACAGAAACCTTGACCAACATCCCTACTCAAGGTAACTCGTAAGTACCTACTATTTTATCGAATCAAGTCCCTAATCAACAATCTCATGTATTTATTGTAGCTTTAAGTAAAAAAATAACAAACTAGCCACCTCATTTAGTGTGTGTTAAAAAGAATTACAATAATGATGTGTAGTAGTGTACATTATGTGTATATACCTAAATAATTGGTCAGTTAGCGCTTTATTTTTATTTTCCACCGTATCAAGCGGACAGTTAGGTTAAAAAGTGGTAATTGGTAGGCACACGGGGCCACATGGTGCACAAGTTGAATTAGTTTTTGTAGAAGAAGGCGTGCGGGCCGCGGCGTGGACGGTTCGACTGGGGAGGCGCAGCGCAGGCGGAACCACCCTCACCTTGCCTCAAATTAATTAAAATAATTCGTTGAAAACGTCACGAATCTACCAGCTTCCGCAGCTTGTTAGTACGCTCTTGTTGCTTTGAAAACATTAAATTCCAACGGATCTGTGTGGAGAATTTCACCGCTTAATTCTCGTAATAAATTCGTCGCACGTCGTGTTTTGACATATGACGGTACTATACGATAAGTAGATATCCATATTGCCATACCTACTATTGGTATACTAACTATTGTAATAGATTATCCTACACTTGTTGGTGTTGTCATCACAGCAAAGTGTATAATTAAATGTCCTTACGGGGTGGCTTCCCAGTTTAGAACATTCAATAGTGTTCCGTACATTCTTAACGTGCTGTAATTTACAGTGAACGCTGCAGTGCTCAAGAACGAGTGTTTTTACTCTTTTCCGCTTTTATGGCCACGGGGGAAAAATTCATTGAAATTCCGGAGTAACGTAGATAAACTGTATGAAGCTGGGAAGATACACCCAATTAATGTAATTTATATCATGTTTATACGAAAAATACGCCCCACTGCCCCAGTAAATAGTTTCACGTTACGTTGAAGTATCTTTTAGGAAAATTGCTCGTTTTAAAACGACTGCAGTCTTTCTGTTAAGTTCTACTGAGTCATACGTTTAAAAAATTTCAATGGATAGGTACATCATTTCTTTTTAGGAAATCAATTGTAGCTGTCGTTGAAAGCATGTTATTTTCCTGTAAACTGTGTAATCTATGCATTTACTATGGAACGGTTACAGATACGGTTGATGATATGGTAAGAAAGGGTGTGACTACGGATATGACGACTAATAGAGATGTGTGGAAGAAAAAAACGTGTTGCGCTGACCCCAAGTAATATGGGACAAGGGCAGGAAGATGGTGCTGACTCAACCAATGACCATCATCATCTGTCTAGCCTTTTCCGAAAATTATATATGTTATTTTACCAGCACCCTAACTGCGTAAAGCACGATTAATCATAATCTGTTTCGTTTTAAAACTGAGTGCTAAACCATTGCTTCATATGTTCGAAAAATGTGTCTGCTCAACAACGTTAATAACGCAATGAATATTGTTGTACTGTCAAAATGAAACAGATTATGATTAATCGTGTGTTACACAAATAGGGTGTTGTAGGTATTCTTCTTTTTTCATTTCCTTCTCTTTGATATCATTCCACATAATCTATTCATATTTTCTTTGGCTTTCCTCTCCCATTCCCCTCGGTGAGGTTTGAGTCCTGGTATATTATTACGGGTATTCAGGGTATTCTTCATTAAACCGCCATCCTTCCGTACTCGCCGCCGAGGCCCGTCGCGACCTCCCGATCAATGTCCGTCCCGTCCTTTGCTCGATCCAGCCCGCGCCGGTGAGCCTGTAGTCCGATTCAGTTTATCCTTTGCTGCCCTTTACCGGCGATGCCCTAAGCCGAGGTCCGTACCCCACAGGGTGCCCAGTCGCTGTTCTTTTTAGCCCTTACTGGTAATCTTAATTTATTAGGATTTTCACAGGCAAGTCCGGTTAAGTAGACGACAACCTCATAGGTTGAACTACGAGATGACATTCCCAAAAAAAAGGGATTCTTCATTTCTAAAACTGAAATAATAACTGCAATATATAAAACCATTTGTAGCCAAGCAATAAATATTAAACAGTGCATCTAATATAATACACTATCGCTCATTTCCCGTTTAGCAAAGATACTTTTATATGGGAGCAAGTATTTGGTATGGCATGCACGATTCTGTCGGCGATATAACCACGTAAGTGATTGCCTAGTCGTGTATACGTAGGTACAACTATTCCTCGAGATTTTCAGGAGCTCTTGAGAAAATGTTGATGCGGGGTCACGCATGCCTTGTCGAGGCATGCTCCGCAATGAACGCCGTCGACCGTGTGATGAGCTGGACGTGACCCCCTGACACCAACAAAAGGCTTAAAGCTATTCTAAGTAGATTTTTATTTAGGTGAAAAAGTTACGCAAAATTAAACAGGAAAACTTGAATAAGAAATTTTATAAATTATCTTATTTATATCAGTAAAACGATATGAATGTTTTGTACTTAATGGATTACTTTTTGGGTTTATAAGCAGATCTATTTTGGCGCCATAATATTATGTATCTTGTATTGCAATGCAAAAAAACCCAGTCAACCCAACTAGATTTCAGAAAGCGCGACAAAAATTGATAATTTTTTAGATGAAAAGCACTATATTATATTATTTATGCGCTCCAACTTCAGAGACCCATAAGTTCTAAGATGTATGAGTTACCTGTACATTCAGTCTTCACTGATCGACTTCATTATTGTAAGAGACTAACAGCTCATCAGTAGAACCTTTGTAAACATGTTGCAGCGCGGACGTGGATTGTTACAAGTTCTTTCACACAAACTTGTGTAGATTATTTAGTTTACTGAAAGGCTTGATGGCTCATAGTAAACTGTGCAGACTTGGCTTGGAGTGAAACCTCGGAAACGGACTAGTTGTAAATAAGGCAGCGTACACACATATAACTGCGCTATCGTCGCCAGCTCTGTCCGGCTGTGTCGTTTTTGCGCCGGAACTGTGTATGAGTTACTGAGGCCGCCGTATCCGGTAGCCCCAGCCTTTTATTATTTAACATACATGAAGGTATTTTGTGGTGGACAGTTTCAATAGCCGAAATAGGTCAAAACGTTTTATGGGATTTTGCTTTTAAGACGTTCGTCCATTTATAAGTAGGTACTTATTAGCTATAAGATTCCATATGTAATAAATGCTCAACTGGTTTCAATCCATAAAAGTTATCAAAACAAAAATAGCCAAATTTAACTTAATTTATTGTGCATATTAAAACATTGATGTAGTTCAGTTAAATGTAAGTACTTAATGGAGTTATGTGATACAATACAATATCTTCAAAATGTCGTCTTTGGTTTACTGACTCAATATCAGTTAAAATATATTATTTGCTAACCTTTCTATATTGTTTTATTATCGTCGTACCTCTAGAATAACAATGTCATAGATGTATAATAATTTACTGGGTTCGTAATTCAACTGTTGAATTTGTGAACAACTGGTTTTTTATGAATAAATTGTAAGCGATCACAAAATAATATTATTTTGTAGCCATTGTAGTGTGGCAGTTCTTTATTCTATGCTGATTGCATTTAGTGGCCCAAAAGGTAATCTGCTATATTGGATTGATTATATTAATTGGAATGCATTGCATTATTATAATTTCCAAAGTTGTGTGTTGTATTTTCGTTCCTATTATCTGTTTAACTGCTGTTTTAATTAAATTGACGTTTTATTTGTGTTACAACAAAAAACAAAACCGCCGAGTATCAAGGCTCTTCTCACCAGTGATAAATAGTTACACAGTTTTCTTGTAGTTTTATAAAAACGGTACTGTTACACAAGACTAAGTAGTGAGTAAAGTGGCGAAAACGGTCTGCAACGAGCGTTCTAGTGAGATCATTACGCTGGTGGCCATTTGTATAAATATCTGTGGCGGAAAAAGTCGCGGCCGGATTAAGTTGCGCGTCGTACATTATGAGAACATCCGCATTATATTTCACTGGGCGGCATGAATTATGTGCTGTTGGACCGCACCACTGTAAAGCTACTTTGAATCAGGCGATGGAAAATTCCTTTAGTAGATGCTACGTATTTTTCCCCAAAGGCAATAGGTATAATTAGTGAGGCTTCTACATAATCCCTTTCTTGCTGTATTTGGCACAGTGGTATATAATTTATTTTGTATTTAAAGTAACGCTCGGCTTTACTTCGCTAAACAGAAATGTATTTATGAAAATGATAGAATGTTTCTTTCAGGAATTTCTGCTAATATACAACTGCCACAGTTTTTTTTGAATATCTATATATAATCTTCCTGTTTGTGAAGCACCAATATTATTTCGTGTTTTAGTATGTCCACAAAAACTAATGAATGATCCCTTTTTGATAGATTGCCGTGATTAGCAGTTTGTCTACTTGTATCGGAATAGTAACCACACTTTTTACAAAATGTTGTGGTTATTGTTCGTTAAGTTTCATAAATAAAACATACGTCAAAGGTAGTCTGTCTTATAATATGGAGCTTACGTGAATCGGTTTTCAAGAAAAAGTGACGGTTAATCAAAATCATGACGTGGATTCAGATTCATAATGAAAGTAGTGTCTAAAGGATTTAATTTTGAACACATTTTCGTATGATACATCCTTTGGTGCTGGTGGACTCGATTACTTTTGGTGCTGAATACTTGCGAACGTTAAGGGGAACCTAGTCGTGGGCTCGAAGACACTGGTGGACCTGGCTAAAAATCACGCTGTCTCACCAGGCTTCGTCTCTGACAGAGATAGTATCAGTGATGAGCAGTTAGGCGCTAGTCTACACGCACAACGTTATTGAGTGAGATGCAGGATAATATAAAGTAAAAACCTCGCGAAAAAATTAAGAAAAGTCCGTTTGGAAGATCGGGTTTTATGAAAAAGCCAATGCATAAATCAATGACCAATAAAGTTTATTGAACTTTTCGATAATTGAACTTTGTCGGTACCGACTTGGTTTTAAAGATTTTACACTTCTTTTTTTTAAACACGCCCAAAGTTAAGTAAAATTAGCAAGAAAAACGAATCTTTGTTGGCTCCTAACTTTTTAATGGTTTTTATTTTAGTATTCTGTTTCCGTACAGACAATATTAATAATAAGACAAAACGATATCATATTTTACTTTGGATGTGCCTTGTCAGACAGCGGAGTAAAACACTCCCGAACTTTGTATGCAAAAAATGTGGACCCTAAAAAAAATGTGGAGGTTCACCTTAAGGTTCTCTTTAGCGAGGCGATTACCTACACTGCGTTGTTCAAAACGAGCATACTTCGACGTAAACAAATGAATTGTCTCGCAAGTTCGCAACTATTGGCGAACGGCCAAGCGTTAATACTTTTTATTGAACTATACTTTAATGTTTCTGTTCTCTTTATGTAAGTACGTTGCGATTAACAAAGAAATAATGAAATAGGTACTCTATGTAAGTACAATAATGTTTCTTGTGAGTTGCAAGGTTAATCTCAAAATAAGATATAGGTCGTTTCACTTCCCCAGGGTGTCGTTATGGGTGATGGAGGGATTTTGTCAAATGGAGCGATAGGTTTCTTTCTTTTTAGCACTGAGCAGACAGAACCGTCGAATGCCCCTCCTTGCAAATACAACGTTGAGCTTTTGGTTCCTGTATTCTAATAAAAACAATCAAACAATAGCTAAATCGGATAAATAGGATATTTAAGATGTTTTATTAAAGACTTCCTACTTCTTATGCTCATTTCGTAGCTCAGTTCAGAGCCAAGTGGAGTTTGTCTCAGATTTGTTTTGTAGCCTAATTGTAGTGATTTAAGTTACGCGGTTGCTAAAGTAGCCGGCACAAAGGAGCTTAAGCTGTGATATAATCTTAAGAGTGACATTAAGATGGAATATTACAGACACTATTTCTCTCGCCGATAAGGACACTGAATTGTTTAATTTAATTTATTAGAGTCTTGAGATATCTGTACGAGGAAAAAAGGTTTAGATAGTATGGAGTTGTTAACCGTATCGTTTAAGCACGATGTAAGTGTTTTGTTTTAGCCTGAAAAGTTATCAGCTATTTCACCCATGAGAGTGTTAAAAACCGACCAAGTGCGCGTTGAACTTTTCCACAAAGGGTCCTGTACCACCGTATAATACTTAACGCTACATATTTAAAAAAAACACGTCCCTCTCTTGTATGCGGTTTTGTTATTATAGCGGTAACAGAAATATGTATACTGTTAAAAAAAATCAACTGTTTATTTATTAAAAAAAATAATGTAGAAATCCGACGGAGAACCAAGGTGACCGACATACCCCGAAGAATTGCCAAACTTAAGTGACAGTATAGACATATTGCTCGCAGAACAGATGACCGATGGGGCCGGAAGGTTTTGGAGTGGCGACCGCGTACTGAAAGACGCAGCTTTGGAAGGCTTCCCACAAGATGGACTAGTGAAAACCGCAGGAATCCGCTGGATGCAAGAAGCACAGACTTGGTCAAAGTAGCGGTGCTTAGGGGAGGCCTATGTCCACCAGTGGCCGTTTATCGGCTGAAATGATGATGATGATGACCTATTACGGTTCATGAGACGCAGCCCGCTGACAGAGAGACGGACGGACAGCGGAGGCTTGGTAATGGGGTCCCAATAGCACCCTGTAGGTACGGAACCCTAAAAAGTGCTAAGGTATTACTTTTGATTAAAATGTAGGTGTATAGCCGTAAGTAGTACGTATTTATTATGTACTTAACAATGCGTACCTAGTAGAGTACCAACACAATGTAAATAAAGGACTTTAATCTATCCCTTACTTGACATGATACATCACTTAAAGAACAGACCATTATCTAAGTACTTTGTTTTTTCTCTCAGTTATGTACCTACCTTGAGTAGATAGATGTTACTTAATGCTATACACAGTTGGCAGACTGTATTTTTCTTATATTTTCAGATTACTTCAGAGAATAGCTCTTGGAGTCAATTCCGTGGAACGGCAGCAGCTTTTTCTTTAACACTTTCTAAGAGCATTTATACGATGTAAATGTTCCTGTACATTCAAACTAATGTTTTATTTAAAGAAAAAACACATTGTTGAAAGCCCACACAACAATATCGACAGTAGGTACCACAACGATCCCAGCTTGGCTTATTCTGCCAGCATTTATTGCCTGTTTGCGCGACAAACCCCCGCAATTGCAACGAAGATTTTAGGGTTTCACAAAATGGATTCTTCTTATCCCACCAATGTCACATTACAGCTCCTCGTACAAGCAGAGGGAATATATAATGCTGCGTAAACATCGCTACAAAATGTAGATAAATCTTTCCAAAATGTTATGCGCCTGAAAAGAAAAACGGTTATGAGGAACGTTATCACACACCACGCGATGAATTATACTATCTACTGAAATAATGGTGATGATACTGTTGTGCACCAACTAAACTTAATTTAGGCTATTGCTATTTTTTCCTTCTAATTAAATAAGAAAGACACGGAAATAAATTAGAGCTGTCTTTAGTTGGGGGGGCTAAAAGTCACCCAAAGAGGAATGTACAGGGCTACGCTCGGAGTTTCCCTACGTGATCGAATCAGGAATGAAAAGATCTGACATAGTCCGAAGGATTGCCATACTTAAGTGGCAGTGGGCAGGGCACATTGCTCGCAGAACAGATTGCAGTTGGGGCCTAAAGGTTCTGGAGTGGCGACCGCGTACCGAAAGACGTAGAGTTGGGAGGCCTCCCACAAGGTGGACCGATGACCTTGTGAAGCCCGAAGGAATCCGCTGGATGCGGGAAGCACAGAACCGGTCGAAGTGGTGGAGCTTGGGGGAGGCCTATGTCCAGCAGTGGACGTCTTTCGGCTGAAATGATGATGATGATGATGTCTTTAGTTGAAGTAAGACTTTCCTCGACGCAACTACGACAAACTATCTAAATTCATTTCATGGTCTATCAGCTTACTGACAGACCGCGAAATAAAATGACAAGTGACGCTTTAGAACAGTCAAACTAAATTAGGTACAACTCGATTACTTTCAATTTGGCGTGGTTTTAAGCATGATGAATTTAGTTCGTGGTAGTTGCGTCGAAGAAAATCTTACTTCAACTAAAGACATCATCATCATCATAATTTCAGCCGAAAGACGTCCACCAGAAAGCAATGCTCTTTTTGTCGTTTATGTGGTGAACAAAAGAATCGACACCAATGTCGGCAAACCATTTGCATAGCACGCCATGTCATTTTATTTTTTATATAGGTGTTGGTGAATGTGGAATTTCAATCAGCATATAATGTTTCCACTGCTGGAACACAGGCCTCTACTGTGTGAGCGGGAGCGGGCCATAATCCACTACGCGGGCCCAGTGCGCGTTGGTGGATGTCACATGTCTTCGAATTTTTGGTTCCTTGGTATGTCGGTTTCCTCACGATGTTTTCCTTCAGTGGTGATGAAATTAAATACACAAAGTAAAGTGCCTGCCGCGGCTGATACCACTAGGCTACCACTGTGCTCCATGTGGAATAACTACTGTTGCTTAATCAAAAATGATTCGAAGGTGGGCACCCTGGTACAAATGTTTGATATTTAATTTGGTAAACTTTGAACAACTTTCACAACTGTGACTGTCAAAATAATTGATCTTTAGATTTAAATATAGAAAGAAATGAAAAATAAAAACTCTAGGAAAAAAAAAAACAAAATAAAGCTTATTTTCTTTATAAATAAAAATCTAATTAGCTCTCAGTACTGCTATTGTGTGAGCGATTAAGAAAACAATTTAATATGATGTTGTGTATCCTTGCTCCATATAAGCTCCGGGGATTTTAGAGAGCTTGCTCGGATAATTAGGAGGAACGCTAAAGACGACGTTAATAGATCTGTAAGATTGATGGTGTGAGCACAAAGAAAAACACGAACTCATGCATCAATCTGACAACCACGACGTTTTCCCACAATTTTGGTTCACGTCCGATCCTGTCAGGACATTTCCCGGAGTTTCTGGGAAGTGAAAGCAAATTATCTATACATACTTTAATCTATCCTTACATAGTATACAACAAAGTTACTTTTCGTGTTTGTACGCTTAGACCTTTTAAACTACGCAACGGATTTTAATGCGGTTTTCATCAATAGACAGGATAATTCAGAGAAAGGTTTTTATGTATAATACATCGAACTTCACGCAGACGAAACCGCTGGCAGAAGCTGGTAGTATTAAAAAGCAGAAGAGTTTGTTGGTTGACGCGCTAATCTCGGGAACTACTGATTTGAATTGAAAAATTATTTTAGTATTGGATAATCCAGGATAACCCATTTATCGAGGAAGACTATAGGCTATCTAACATCTCGCTAGAACCCTTAGGAGCTGAGTAAAAAGAAAAAACTCACGAATACGAAGTACTCGTACGGGCAAGCGGTTCGATGCGACGGGGTGGGTCGGGAACTCACTCACACGAAGTCGCGGGCAGCAAGTAGCTAGTATAATTGTAAGCAGTTCCAATTTTACCAACTGATGTAAACTGGATCCATTTTTATTATTATGTTGATGTGAAAACGTGTCAGAATGTACGCGTTATAAATAGTTTTCCCTTTGGCATATTGCGACTTGAGTGAAGTGAGGTTTTAGAAATCCTTTTCCTAATCAAAGAATTAATAAAAACCGTACGTATATTCATTTCGAGCATAGTTTCACTATTTTTAAGCTAGATTCTATATTAAATTAACTTCTTCTTATCTTTCTTATATTACTTCTTCTTATCGTTTTAGTTAAGTTAGGTTATAGGAAATTTGTTATTTTTCTGTATTAATAAAATTTACTTCGTCTTGAATTTAGGTTGTTTTAATTAAATGATTTTGCAATTTAAATCAGTACCTGCACAATTACATCCCTACCTAGGCAGGTACACTTTTTAATTATCGTTTTAGGTTCAACTTTTCTTCTGAATATTAATGGATATTTATTTCAGCGGCTGTTTGATACATTTTCAAAGCTGAACTTCTACGGATCTTATCGAATTCTGGTGAATTAAATAAAAAAAAGAAACTAGATATATTACTCGTAATATCATGTGTGGATTCCTAGGTTTAGGTAGTATTATTACACGCTTGAAAGGCATTCCAGCTGCGTACTATAAATGTACAGCTATAATTGTTTGATTAATGAGTGCAATTATACACATTTTACGTACATCTACTAGGCTCAGAACAAATGTCTGTTACCTCTGCAAATATGTGTGTGTGTGCATGTGCCTATGCGGGAATCAGACTTTGGGACCAACGATGGCGACGTCGAAACGCTTCTAAGGTAGTACGTACCATAAATGTGAGCAGTAAGAAAACATTGAGAATTTCATGAAGGACTTCCCAGAGTAGAAACTAGAGAGCATCATATTTCTATCTATCTATATCGATACCCACTAACAGCTTATAGTATCTACGTATCTACCGAATGTATCACCAAGTCAAGCCTAGCATGTGCCTATTGATTTCCTAGATTGAGTAAAAATAATAAGGACCTCAATATGATATTACAGTAAGAAAATCGATGCTAAAATTAAATGTATTTGTTATGAATATCAGGCGCAGTATAGTTAACAATATACCTAAGTTTTATTTTATTAGCTGCAATGATAATAATTGTATTATCTGATACTTACGTTTCTTACACACATTTTAAACGTAATACAAGAAAATTACGCGGCCACTTGATAATCCCATTATGATAATAAGAGATTGGAAAATGTTTATAAGCCAGGCTTTCCTCCGGTATTAATACTGTTTCAAGTATTTTGCAGTGTTATCAATCAATATAGAAACGCCTATCACATAGGTAAGAACTCACTGTGACATTAAATGAGCCTAAAATGATTTATGTGTGGCAAGATAAAACCAAGCTCTCTATATATCAATCATTGTTTGATGGTTACGGCCCATCTTCAGCTCTGTTTCTATTGTCTATTAAGCGGAAAAATAGGGGAAGTAGTGGAGGAAATTGCGTTTGACATGCAATATAAAACAAATAAAGTCGTGAAGGACTGGCCTCATTTGTACCCGCACAGTATGTGATCTCCTGAGGGAGCGTTTTAGGATCGATGTAATTAGATAGAAAGCCATTACATTATTTTGTTATTGATGCCCATTTTTTCCTCTCTCTACCACCGCTAATGAGACACAATTAATTATCTATTGTAATGGCCCCTATAGCGGGCCACGCCGAACTGTACCGGTTAAGTTAGATAATATAGATAGAGGATAACAAAGCACGTTTGTCTGCTTGATTGTTTGTTAAGGTGG
Source organism: Antitype chi (assembly GCA_947359405.1). Lineage (NCBI taxonomy): Eukaryota > Metazoa > Arthropoda > Insecta > Lepidoptera > Noctuidae > Antitype > Antitype chi. The sequence continues at coordinate 13,277,982 of OX375816.1, forward strand.
AAAACGAATTTAATTGGGTACATGATATTGATACACGGTCATCCACACAAGTAGGGAACTTACTTTTCTTTCCGAAAAATCAGTAGCATTTCATGCGCACGGAACCAGCGGGCACTTCTAATAAAAGGGTTAAAGATTTTCCTGTAAACAACAGAAAGTAAGAGCTACCAGTCAGCACTGCTTTTAAAAGCACTTGGCTCGCACTTTACCGTCAAGGTACTTGATTTAATTTATACTCCCAAGAAAATTATTTCCCTCGGCTCACTTCATATTTTTCTATGGATCAAGCATTTTACTAAGATTAATTTGCTTTCGCAATTTATGTTTCAGATACTTAAGTGATTTAATTTTTATATAAGTAAGTAAATTCTGAACCAGAAAATTAAATGTTTAGTGCGTGTAGGTAGAAAATTTGTTGGCAAAGCAATTTACTTTCTGCGAGGATACATAAATAAATTAAACTGATAAAAGTTCATTCGTGCGAAGCTTATTTAAGACTTGTCGTATTGAAACAGTAAACAAGGTCCCTAATTAATAGAATGACAAAATAAACAAAATACGTGCCGGTTTTCATTAAGGGCTCGACTACCGCAATCAGTCTTTGAATGTGGATGCTTTGGTTGTGTCACTGTGTCGCTCGATGTGTCGTGTTTTTTGACCTTGTCGGATTTAAGTAGCGCAACTGTAATTTGTTATTTTTAAGTAAATTTTAAAACAAAAATGGAGTTACAGAAAATTTTAATTACAAAATCTTAATACATTGGAAATTTAAATCGTTACTAAAAACGGATTAAAGCTTTAGTTTCATTGCTATCCAAGCTTTATTTTAATATCTATATCTTGACTGATATAAGCGTAGTCATTGTTAGTTCCATAAACTAAGTTTAGAAAACCGCTTTTTATTAAGTTAATGAGACGTTGATCTTGATATCATTTTCCCAACATCTTTTCCATCCTCAGGTAGACAGTTGATATAATGCACAATCAAATAAAATTGTTCTGCTGCAAATACTACAGACGTATTTCCAAGTGATCGTCAACTGACTTTGTGCTTTCACCGCTTCATCATTTTCAGTTTTCTTGAGTTTGTTTTACTTCAAGACGGCGCGAATCGAATTAAGTCTAGCGTATAGAAACTTTATTTTCAGCAGTTACTTACAGGTTGAAAGGTAGTCGACATATATGCCATGCAATAATGAATAGTAGGCCATGTTAAGGATCCCCAATTTATGATGATCATTATAGACTTGTTACCTACTTTGTACGAAAAATATATTCTATTTTAAACCATAACCAATAATAAATATTGACTTACTCTACGACTTCGAACGAACGACTAAATTGTCCTAATGATGTCTCCAAGTTATTAATTTACGACGTAGCCGAATATAAATCATAGAGATATCAGTTTTACGCTTCGTTGTTTTACTAAATGAGAACTATCTCGTGTTCAGGTAGTTGGCGGAGGTCATTAGTGTCAAATGTCTTGAGTTGGCAAATTGCGGAAAAAATCGCAAGTAACGAGCGTGAGTGATGTAACGTTATATTTTGGCGTGAACCGTCATACTCATTTATTCTTACTTGTGTAGGTAAAACTTGGGAAAGTCGGTTAAGTCTGAATAAATGAAATAAAATAAGCTTTGGTCGATCTCGTATTTAAAGAATTAGGTTATGTATTCTGGCTGAATATTGTGATTTAAGTTTTGTTTACTTATGCACCCTTTTTGTGCTACATAACGATACCTATCATGCTTAACTTTTAGTGACACCTACGGGACTCATAATCCCGAAATATCGTAAGTCTGTGCGACGCGGGAGTTGCTAACTTTCCTATTTTGACTAATAAGGTTAATACATGTCGTGTAGATATGTTAAAATTGTATGTGTAACTGTGACGAGAACAAATACACGAGGGTTGAAAGTAATCCATACATGGGGCATCTCTGGATTCGCGGGAATCATCACTTATATTTTAGTTCGTTTGGCAATAGACATGTTTTCATTCGTATTTCATTTGCTTCCTTCGAATATTGATATTTAAGCATTAGGTAAACTAATAATGTATTATGTCATCGATTCACACCTTAAAATTCTTACAGTAACAAACTGTATAATTACTGAAGCTTTTCAATTTGTAAGTATTTTAAGAGGTGAACAGGTGAAAAAACACGTTTCATACTTAATTAGAGGAAACTTAACATATTAAGATCAACCAATAAACCATAAGTACCTACGGACTTTATTAATAAACACGTGAATAATGTCGATCATTGCGTATAACGGTAAATATTTGTTACAATAATTGAAGTTCGGCAAGGAGCAGGTAAACCTCGGAAAAAGGTTGTTGTTATTGATCGAAGATTTTTCTCAGCCACTCGCCCAAAGAAGATTTGTCAAAATTTGTCTGCGTAATAAATTTCATCGTTCGCCAATTATTTATTCCGAGACAGGAAACTGAGACTCGCCCCCCGAGAACGTTTTAATTTATGGACACTTTAGACCCAGACATTGTTCTATACTTCTTAAAAATGAATTTTAAATAATATGTGTGAATATGAAAATTCTGCTAGTATTATTCTCCATAGATCATGATGTTGGGAATAATAGCATATACGAGTACATATATTATGTGTTATGTCTTGTTTCATTAATATTATGATAATAAATCATGTCATTAGACATTATGGAAACCACGATATTTTGATAAATAGGTAGCTTTAATAATATTGACTTATTTGTACACTAAATCATGTGTTCAACAATATTAGGGTTCTGTAGTATAATTTAAAAAAGAAAAATAACCAACCACGACCTGGAATACATTAGACATTCGAACTTCAAACACGATCAAAGTGTTAAATTCCACACAAAAGTTCTTTGAGACTAGGATTCGAATCTAGTCTAGATCACTATTTTATATTGGTATGCATCGGGTCGCAGGTGCAGCCTTATCAAGAGAACGATCAAAGGTGATGCTCACTCGACTCGTCTCGACCGAAGTTGGACGAGAAATGGTGACGTCATAAACGGTTCAGTGTAAACGACATAATCGGCACAGTTCGGGATACTAATATTGAATTTATTGGAAAAGGTGGTTTTTATGAAGCTGCGATGCGATCGTAGCTATGTGATGATATCAGTTTTATGTTTATATCTTTTTATTGATTCTTGATTTGGTGCTATATTAACTAACCTAGGACCCATTACCATTACCATTACCTATCTACCTTATAATTTTCTTCGTACATAAGCCTTTGATACGGCCTTAGGTATGGTTTTGACCTGAAATTTGGTAGGGCTGAAGCTCAAAGGTAAATAGTTGTGAATAATGTCGTATGGTAATGTAGTTGTGTCATAGGAATGTCTAAGGTACTTCTGGATACAAATATGTAAACTAATAGTATTTTTACTAGTCAGGAGTATAAATATAACTCGTATCATATAAGTAAATAATTTCAAATATAGGTACCTATCTAAGGCCACAAAGAACTTGTGCTTGGGCTACAGACACCAGTCGGTAACAACAGAGCAACAAACCGTTCCAGTCAGCCCGCCTACCTGTAGTAGGTAAATCAGAAGTGAAATAAAAATCTTAAAAAGATACAAAACAACCGACTTCCAAAAAAACACTACAAAGTGAAAAATAACTTTAATTTCGGAAGTCGATGACTTTGGAAATGTAGTTTAATTATTTGTGACTGCCTTCCGAAATTAAAGTTCATTTTCACTTTGTAGTGTTTTTTTGGAAGTCGGTTGTTTGTTTTTTTTTAAGTTTTTTATTTCACTTCTCATTTACCTACTAAAGGTAGGCGGGCTGACTGGAACGTTTTGTTGCTCTGTTGTTACCGACTGGTGTCTGTAGCCCAAGCACAAGTTCTTTGTGGCCTTAGATAGGTACCTATATTTTTAATTATTTACCTAATTATGATACGAGTTATATGTAGACTCCTGACTAGTAAAAATACTGTTATCTTATATTAATATTATTTTTCACTTTTTCGTGGTTCACATGTGCTTACCCCTTCACAGCGTACCGGCGTGATGTTATGTTATGAACTGGTGTAAACAAAAGACAGACATGAGATTTCAGCAATCCCGGTCCATTTGCTATCATTTATTGAGGAGTTCCGTTGCCTATCTCCGTAGTTTTTCATCAGATCTTTACCAAATTGAAATGGGACCACTCCGAGAAAGTACTCTTCCAAAAACTACCCAAATCGCTTCAAGTGTGCCTACAAAATTTGAAGAGTTCTCTCTTTTTCTCCAAGATCACATCATCAGATCCTGACTTGATGATCATGGGACCAACTAGGAATTGTACCCTTTCAAAAAAAAAAAAAATCCAAATCGGTCAAGCCATCTTCGAGTAATCGGGGAAAATACATAAAAAAAGTAGGTTCCGACGAATTGAGAACCACCCTTTTTGAAGTCGGTTAAAAATTAAATGAGAGGTAAAACCAAGCATAAGTTCCAATAAAACTTTCTTATGTATTTTTTTTATCATGCCAGCTGGTAAAGAAAACTATGTTACGTAAAGTGAACAAATATTTTGTGTAATATCAATCCTCGTTTTCCTCATAAGGGGAGTTGTAATCGTGTACGAACACTGTTCAGGTAGGTTCCGCGTAATGGGGTTTTTTGTTTTCTCCCGTTTCGGTTCTCAGGTGGTGCTGTTACATTGTTTCCTAAAGAAAAAACGGAGCAGAGTTTCCGGTATATGCGGGTAATCGTAACACTGAATCACCACTCTCACCACTGCAAAGGGCGCGCTCCCTGCCCATGCGGTACTTCATCGTGGAATTATGACTTTGGTACGTGCCCGATATTGCGGATGAGATAAGAATACCGTTTTATGTGTATTCGTGTCACAGCAGACCAAATTACTGTGAATAATGTAGTTTATAGCGTCCCACTGAGTGTCCGACTTTGGCTAAACGTGTGCAATAAAAACACCAACAACTTTTAACAATTTGCGCGCCCAACTTTCACAAACTAAATGCTTAATCAACGCGTTAGCGGCGAATTAAAAATACAAGTGTGAAAAGTGAGCAAATTACATACAATTGCGTCATTTGCGGATGTTATTTAATCATTTTGTGATATTTACAAAGGTTCAGTCATGATTCATGAAAATAATTTTAGGTATGTTACTTTGAAGTTTGAAGTGCTAAACGAATTGCATCTTTTTGTTATTTTGAGTTCTTCCTAGAAACAAGTAATAAAAAGACATTAAAGTATTTCCATTGTGCATCCGCAAACTAAAGTTTGTAGCAAGCAGGGCTTTAACTGGTGCATTGATACAGAGGGTAACAAATAACAATAACCCATTGAATTCAAATGTTATTGTGTAGGTAAAACGAGAAACAAGTTGCTATTAACTGTTCAAACGATATTAGATTCTATTACGGAACGTTGTGTACTATTTACGTCTAGGAAAATAATTCCTTGTATCGAACGGTAAGCGGCGAACATCGCTTTCATCTACGACCTCGCAGTTAACCAGTTTTTAATGAGTTAACTAACTTAACCCTCCGAAGTTCAGACCTCAGGGGAGGTGTCCAATCGACAAGGTACCTATTTATGCTCCCCTTTAGGACAGTAACACTTTTGACGTGACGGGGTTATCGAGATACTTTCGATGTTATCTTACTGTTGGGACGTATTAACTTATTCATTGGAGCAATTTTCCAGGTAATTTAATCCAAAATTATTGATTCATTAAGTTCCAATCTATTAAGGTCTACTAAATGGTACAAATAATAACAGTGTCCCAGAAGTTAAATGAATATGTGGTTTCTTTATGAGATTGCGATTAAAATTATACGTACCTCTCAGCTTCAATAAAATCCTACAATTAATTAACCCTGGTTAGTATGGGCACGCCACGATTGCGGCGGTAAGTCCCCTCTTTGAGGAGTGGTTTGAGAGGCGGCACGGCGTCCTCACCTTCCGCCTGACGCAGGTCCTCACCGGACACGGTTGTTTCGGGACGTTCCTGTTTCGGATTAGGCGGGAGGAAACGCCCGGGTGTTTCCACTGCGAAGATCGTCTTGAGGACACGGTGGAGCATACGGTGGAGGTCTGCCCGGCTTGGACGGAGCACCGCCATGTCCTCGTGGCATGTCTGGCGGCGGCGATCTCTCGCGTCCGCCCCTGGTCCAGGCTATGGTACGGAGCGAGAGGGCATGGGTAGCCGTTACCTCCTTCTGCGAAGCAGTAATGCTCGCGAAGAGAGAGGCGGCGCACATGAGGGACAGGCAGTATATGCGCCCTCACGGCCTTAGTCGCCGCAGGAGACGCCCTGGGCGTCGGGAATCCCAGGCTGATTTCCGGCCACCGTAGGCGCGGGCTTGCGGATGGCGAGTAATGGGTAGCTCGCTGTCCGGTAAGGACCAAGCCCGGGTCGACGGCGCGTTGTGTTCCACGCGATCTCAACTCAAAGAGATGTCAGCACCAACTGGTGGGGTCCGCAAGGGCCGATGCCTGGCAGTGGTGCGGGTTGTTCGAAAGAGATACCGTGGCCCTTGGCACACAGGCAACTGTCAGTGTGTGTGTGTTTAGTCAGTAAAAGTCTGACATACCTGCTCCACCCAGAGCGGGAGAAGGTATTTGAAGATTTTCCACCGTAAAAAAAAAGCATAAATATTTACTTTTATTATAAGCATAGATTACAGCAGAGGCCTAACTTTATGTTTTTTCTGTACGTTCTACGAACTATCTATGCATAAACAATAAAATACTTTGAAACGGAGATTTTTGTCTGTTCGTCTGGATATAGTAAGTAATTATGTTCCAGAGTGGTGGCGCAAAAACGGCTGAACGAATTTGGTTGAAATTTGGCACATAGATTCAGATAGTTAATAGCCTATTAACACATAACACACATTATTTTTCTGTTCCTTTCTTCTTGTCTGTTTATATGTGTGTGCATAAATGGTTAAATAAATAAATAAATAAATAAATAAGGTAACACTTTTAATCCCGGTAGTACGATCCCTAGAGCTATTTACCGACGCCCACGTGGGTGAAATCACGAGAAAAAGCTAGTAAAATAGTATAACAAAATGAAAAAAAGGAATCACAAATAATACCAAAAGTTGGGGATCGAACTTACAACTACAGGCTTTTAAAGCAATCGTCGAACCGCGTAGCTATTTCCTTTATTAAAAGTTAACTAAAATATTTTGTAGTCGAATGTTGTCAAACACTGGCATATTGCGTTCATTTTAATAATAGTAGGTAATTAACAAATGACTTAGCTATTTCCAATTAATATTGCCAAAACAATTCATGATGTAAATAAAAACTGTAGATATAATTTCTTTATTTGAGTCTACACTCAAACTTCAACTTTGAGTTTACCTACGTAAAAAAACACGTATCGCTTCACTTCGTGTAAAATAAATGGGGATTTATAATGTTTTTTAAGTGGGTTGAACATAATGCTATATCATTTTAAGTACCTATATTTTCCGTGAACCATTCAAATAAAAAATGTAGCCGTGGTGTGTGTCATTTCACACACCGTTTATATTCTATTTCCATAATTATTCTGACGTGTTGTACTTCAAATGCAACAAAAGTGGATAAATTAGAATGGTGCATTCACAAAGTAGACGACCAGAGTCGTGGAAAGTGCATTGTTAGTCTTTTAAAGGTTATATAAGGCTTGAAAAAACCTCTGAAATAAATGTGCTCATGTACAGTAGGTATGTATTACGGTCACGCAACATTTTACGTGGGAACGAAGCCAAAAACTGACGACACTGCACTGACTGCACTCTGTTGGCCTTTTTTCTTTCATCCTAGTTAATGCATGCTCAATTTACAAACTTGGAACCACTAGTAACAGAACTGAACGTACCTACTGCAACTTTATATTAAAGAAAAAAAATTTAGGCGGGACCAACAGCTGTAGCTTTGAATCCATTATGTAGTTTCATTTAAAAGGCTTTCGGGTGCAATAAAATAGCCTCCATGATTGAGATACTATGGACTTAGGTGGGGCGCCCGCGCACCCTGGGCAGTCAGCCTCGTTTCCAGTTTGCTGGTTTACTTTTAAATTTGTTTAATACATGGTGTAATAGAAAGGTGTGGTGCAGACCATCAAACGGAACGGCCTTTATAATACTGACCACACTTTTCTGTTACATGTAGATAGTTTGTGCCGAACAAGAATAAGTTGAAGAGTTGCCGGGAGATTATGTGTTTTTGGGAGCTTATTAGTTGTTGGGAGCTTATAAGTTGTTGGAAGCTTGTGAGTTGTTGGGAGCTTATGATTTGTTAGGAGCTAATGAGTTTGCATAAAAATAAAACACTAAGAATTTTCAAAAATTTTAAAGATTTAATACTTCTTTAATTTTGCACAATGATTCACAGCACAAGCATTATAGTTGACAAGGTCTAAGTTTGTTGCATATACTACATAAGTAGAAACATGAATACGCATGACGTTATATGAAAGCACTCATTCAGACACAATCAATAAATATATGGATTATTCTGTCGGAGGAAGCAAAACTGTGGTTTATTTGTGAAGCCAGTAGAACAGTTGGCGGGAAAGCAATTATGCTCACTGTCAGCCACCTATTGCAAATTGGATGGTGTTGTCGGATTGTGGCTAGATATGACTACACATTGCTGCGTTATTGAATGCACTCAAGCGAGAATAAATGGTATCAGTGCGAAAAATAATTGTTACGAAAAGATTTATTACAACAGTCATAAAAATTGTTATAGGTACAGGGTACAGGCATCTTTACATTCCGGGAATCTCTGGGAAAACTCCACTCTGTCTTTCCACGTCAGTTAAATTAACTTTCATTCGCTTATAATATATGCTAGGTACGTAAATAATTTTAATGAGTAAAGTTGTGTTCATTATGAGAAAATATCCGGCTGAAATTTGGATAGAAGCTAGTGATTTTCATAAAAAATTAGGTCAAAGTTGATACCTACTCAGGGTCGGTTGCTTTTAATCCTTTAAAAACCTCTAGGAAGTGTAAGCGTTGCCGTCTCTGCGGGCCGTAATAACACTAACTCTTATAAACTGGGATTATACCACTCTCCGTAACACGACTTAAATTCAAATATGCACTTGGTTAAAAATGCTGCATATTTCGAGAATATTACTGCATGAGAGTATCATAGTTCTAATCTAAAGTATCCTTATATTAGAGCTTGTTTACGAAAGGAGTTTAGTTTTTGAAAGCTCGTAAGAATAGAAATATGATGCTATATAAGGCTCGCTGGATGTGAGAAGCACAGAACTGGTCGAAGTGGCGATGCTTGGGGGAGGCCTAGTCCAGCAGTGGACGTCTCTCGACTGAAATGATGAAGACAACGTTATGTTACTGTAAAGTCGATATGCACGAGACAAAAGTACTAATATGCGGTTTCTTGGAGAAAAGCGAGTGTTTCCATTTTTTACATATATTCTTCTAATTTTGTGACATTATGTATAGAATTCTAATTTCAAGTCTTTGTTAGTAGTTATCATGGTATTGTCATTTGGTTTAAATTGGTTCTTATATTTTATTTATCGAATAAATATGTAGATTATTTTATATTTGTGAATGTGAGAACGTTTGTAGGCTTTGTAGATGGTACATTTGTAGACAGTTTTCTACTTATTACATACCTTGTACTTTTTACACTGGACAGTGTAGCCTGTCCCATACCTGTTAACACTGCAATTTGAAAACATTGTAATACCTGATTATTTTAAAAGCGTAACCGAAGAGTTCCTCTCCAGCTCTTCTCCATAGGAAACGACCAGTAGGTACGGAATCGTGCACTTAGCTTCTGAAATTATAGCATATAAATGCCCGTGTAGGTTTATGTAAAATAAAATATTTTGATTTTGGATTATTTATAACTTTTAATCCACGTCATTTACATAGCTCAACTTATGACGCTTTTGACTAATACAATGTAAAAACATGATTATTTTGTCGCCCTTCGTATTTCTGAAATTGGTTTTCTTATTGGAAGCTTACGTTTTAAGCCCCGTACACTCGCGAATTTAAAGTTCTGTTTTTTCCTAGAAACACTTTTTTTGCTAAATTCTTTATTTTACAACTAATTCTGCTAATCTCTCCTGAAAATATTTGAACTTTTTATAAGAACGCAAATAATACCTTCAATAGATATAATTATCATCAATGTTAAAATGGAAAATGCATTATGAGTAAATTTTTTACAGGATATTTTTTTTACCAGTGCGTAAACTGTAACCATGAATTCAGCATATTGTTCTAGATCTAGACCCACCAGCGCAGAAATTTTTCATCGGTTATAAAAAAAATTCTGCTATTTCATAGAAAAGTGCAATACCTACGCGGCTGAAATGTATGGAACAGCTGATTTTTTTTGTATAATAGACGTAAAATTTCTGCACTGGGGGGGTCTAGAATGATATGCTGAATTCATGGTTGCAGTTTGCGCACCGGTTACAAAATTATACTGTATAACTATAGGTATAAGCGTTGTTTAAACCTAAGTAAAAATTTGACACTGTTTAACCATAATTTTTTGACTTTAAAACATTTCATAAGTTTCATCATCAGCTGAGCCCGGAATCACCCACTGCTAGGTATAGAGCTCCCCCTTTTTGCGCCATACTTCTCGGTTCCGTGCGTCTCTTATCCATGTTTTTCCCGCAACCTTGACGATATCATCAAGCCAACGCGCTTTTTGATCAACGTTTATAAATAAACCCTTTAAAGTTTAAAAAACTGGTTCTTTACTAAAACAACTCTAATTTTATATCTGAACAACCTAAATAAAACTCACATTTTACTTTAAAAAGTTGAATAATTAGCAAACATTTACCAATAAACACTGCGCTATTTCAACATTTACTTCCTTCCTAATAAATACTCATGCAAAAATGCTTGGAATGCAATATTAAACAGATAGTAAAGTCGGGAATACGAATTTGCATAAACATGCAATTAGAGCTAGGCAAGGGACGTCCTCGCAGTGATAATATTGAAGAAGAAACTCCGGTCATTCATAATATTAACATAGGCATTAGTCATGCATTTACGCAAAGCTTGACATATATTCTGAAAGGTTGAATTGTTAATCAACCCCTTGTTAATGAGTACCTTATCGTTATTAGAAGTAATATATTCAGGCATTAGCGCCGCGAAACACGTAAGTTTCTACTTCAACAAATTGACTTCCGGAGGAGTGCTTCCTTCCTTTTAACTTTTAGAACTCTGTTTTGAATTTCATCCTTCTTTTCGTTCTAGTTAAATTACGGCTCAACTCTCTACACCGTCATTTATTTTTTTATTTTTCCGCTTTTAACATAATGAAGGGAGTAGAGCATATACTCGTACTTATTCAAAGCGAAAGCAAAAGGAATCAAAAAGTGACGTGTTCCAGTTTAAACAAAAAAGTTAAACATTAGATTTGCAGTCGAGTACATGTTTAACTTCAAGAGTCAACGTTTAAATCCGTACTTAGACTTCACCTACCTTGTTTTACGTAAATTCAAAGCTACGAGTTTGCTTATTTCCCTTTCCGGCTTCTCCCCCTCCCTGACCCCTTTTTCATTTAAGGAGCCACCGACCCCCAGGAGCTTACTTGCAAGTCTGGTATCTAATAATATTAGGCAGCAGTTTAACCGTATGTGCGCAGTTAAGAATAGGTCAGCTCGTCTGCGCCTGAGGGGATTGTAAGACACAACTAAGGGCAGCCGGCATATGAATCAGGTCAGATGGCCTGCGGCTTCCACCTATCTATTAATTATAGTGGAAACACCGAATTGCACCTTAATAACCACGTCATAAATATAATCGATAGAAAACCACTCAAAGCTCATAAAAATACAGTTGAAATTACAAGATCGTACAATTAGATAGCAACAAATAACATTGAAAACATCTTTTTTGATGGCCGTTGATTTATAATGCCAAACTCTACACATAATTTTAACTTGGTAATGAATATAGTTCATTCCTCAAGTGTATATTAATATAATTTATTCGAACAAAAGCATTTGATATTATGTATAACCTTGCCAACTTAATTTAATTAAAAGGATACATCGAAAACCCACTAACATTATTACCAGACCTTTACTGTGTTAGTTAAAAGTACCATAGAACCAAATAGTTGACAGTGAACTGTAAATAATTTATTAAAAATAAAGGAGAAAGTTTAAGGGCTCGTTTGAATACTTCTCGTAATAATTTTCTAAAAGTGCTTCACGGTTCAAAAATGGTTCAGTTGGTGAAAGTAAAATAGCGAATGCATTTCGCAGAGTTCAATCGAGATAAAGTGTACATTTAATTGAACACAAGACAAGAAATACTCTACGACAATAAATCCTGAAAGTAAGATGCAATAAAGAAAATCATGGCCGATAAAAGGCTACGTGGTCTTGTAAGCTCTAGGACTCGACTATTGTTAGACAAAACCGGTGTAGAGTGAGACTGGCATCCTAAACTAACGTAGTGTAGGACACCTCGAAACGATTTGCTAAGAGTGGCTGGCAAAGATTGGATGCTTAAAGCTGGAAGCGGGCTCAGGGGCGCTTTTTAGAGGCACCCCATAATACTGGATACACATTGGCTAACACGTAGGTATACTGCTGCTGTGATTTTTATATTTTGCTCAGTGAACATAGTATCGACCTTTATGCTGTTATTTTTTACATTATTCGATCGTTTTCAATTGCATTGATCAATATTGCTTCGAAATCGAAACTAAGCGCCGTCATTAGAGAACTTTTGGTCATCTCTGTCTACTCTTACTTTCGGTTCATCAATATTCTATAGGTAGGTAGCTAGGTTAGCCACTCTTCACAAGTCCTTCTACCTCCATATACATTAAAATCCACTTCAGTAAACAAGGAATATTTAATAAAGTACTTTACAATCCTCAAGTTATTAAAGCTTTCATACTTAATTACAAATTGAATTTGCCTTTAGAAAAATTACAAGCTTAATTCCGCACAACTTTTCCTTCATTTTATGACAAGAAAGAACAAACCTATAATACAAAGCTGAATACTGTTGTATATCCAAAACGGAACGCTTTTAAAATCGAAACTACATAATATTGAGCGGCACTACAACCCCAAACCACCCCGAGGGACTTATTTGCAACAATCTGTGTTCACAAATAATATTACCAGAGCTGCTTTGTGTTATATTAACTTTAGATTTATACAGATTGAAACGTCTATGAATGTTTCTGTTGTTTACCAGATACTGCTACGAATTGTGGGCCAGTAAACAAGGGTTATGAAGTGAAACATTATGAAGAGGTTAATGACGTGTTAGCTAAGTAGGTACGTTGTACCCATATAAAGTAAATTCTAATTGCTTTCTAAACTAAGTCTTCGCTAAAGCATTGGTTTCCTAAAAATTTGGTGAGCAAAAGTGGTTGTCTAAACCCAAATATACAGCGTTTACGGACACCTTAATGTTAAATATTGGTGAAAAATCATTTTCATGTCGCCGTACGGCATTCGGCGAAATATGATGGCTCTCCTAGAAAACAAAGTGGTGTAAAGTAGGTGTCTCACAAAACAATATGTTATCGTTTTTCTTTATTTCCCGTGTCCACAGAAAAACAGTAGATATACTCGTTTATCAGTTAATTATATTTTCTTTACAGTCAACATATTTATACGGAATAGAAGTTGTTTTGATATTTCATTTCCCCTGTAAACATAATTATACAAGAAAGATGTCTGCACACATAAATCTAAACATAAAAACCCGGTTAAGTTTAATCCGGTCCATATCTTTGGTAATTCATGAAAGCAACATCGAACAAGCACCCTGTGTATCGAACGAATGACATCGAAAGTGGCTAGCCACTCATCCTCGACGTTAGAGACGATCAGCCGCCACGAAATAGACCAATGGAGTCCATTCCCATAATGTAAAGGGGCAATGAACGTAACAATATCGTAAAAGCGGTGTAGTCAGGTCACAAACGGTGGGGACACGTGAACGCAAGAATTTTCGTCATAATTCTGAGGAGTTAACGGGCTCCCGGGAATCACTTTCATTTTCACTTAGCTCCACCGACTGCTCCATAACCATTAAATCCTCTTGTTTACTACTGCTCTTCGTCGGTCCAAAGGCACCGGCCCTCTCGCCACTTATCTAACTTATTCACAGAGCAAACTAAACAGTAAACAGAAACGAACTCATTTCAGTGGGTATATACAGTCATCCCCAAACAAGATACAATTTTAAATCGCCGCCTGCACGAATTTTAAGCTCGGTATAAATTAAATATTCAAATTCAAAAGTACGAGACTCAAATTCCTTTTGTTATCGTTCTTCTTGCGCCTGTTTATTTATATTCTGTGCCGAAATGAAAAATAGAGCACTTGTGACGTCAGTTTGTGTGATGAGCTTGTCTGTGGTGCGGCTGGGTGGCTAGGCGGCCGGCGGCTCAACTTTACATTCATTCTGTAATCTGTTATGATACGTGAATAATTCAGTGGTCGAGTAAATAAATACTCATTTAATTCTTCATGTTTAACGTTGATCTAAATTGGTTGTCGTGTTCCATTATGAATTCCGGTTCTCTATAATGTCTTAAGACGAAGCAAAGAAATTACAGCTTTTTGATTTAATTTTGTTTAAAGTAGAGAGCAGTGGTGGTCCAGTGGTAACGAGCGCGACTAACGAGTTGTAGGTCGTGCGTTCGAACCCAGCCAGGCGCATTACTTTGTGTAAATAATTTCATCACCACTGCTTTCAAACGGTGAAGGAAAATATCGTGAGGAAACCGGCATGTCCTAGGACCAAAAATTCGAAGATATGTGACATCTACCAACCCGCACTGGTCCTGCGTGGTGGATTACGGCCCACACCTCTCACGGAGAGGAGGCCTGTCCCAGTAGTGGGAACGTTATAGGCTGAGTATATTGTTAAAAGTAAAATGGTGTTAGAGTGAATAATAGTAGGTACTGGAAAACTTTCCATTGCTGTCAATATGTCGTGCTTCCGCATTCACTATAGTATTGTATTTTAACACATTTATTTCAAATAAAAATGAACTTGTCAACGTTACATTAAAATAGAATTGATTCTAGTCGCTCCTTCCAAAAGGTATAGTTTTGTACCGACAAGAATGGACAAAAACTCCATCAGTAGTCTTTTATAATGTTTTACAATATATTTTTTTCATTCGGTAATTATATTAGGTTCAGACGATGAACCTAAATTAAATTTACCATAGAACAATATTTATAGGTAAAAATAAATGAAGCAATCAATGACGCATAAATTAATTAAAAGTAATCACAGAATGTAAATCAATGGCATTAGAAATAATAAATTATACTGTCAAATTAACAACCAGCTTTGATTTTGTCTAGATTAGGTACAGGTAGCTACATAGATACATTGAAATAATTGCCTTTCTCTCTAAATCTTATCTGATCTATCCTGGAGTGTGCAGGGAAGAAACTTAAACCATATGGTTTTAGTTTCTACCCACGTTCGTTGTAAGTTTAATGAACAGCTTCCGTTACTTCAACGAGAAAGTGTCAAGAGTTACTGTAATCAAGTAGGTACAGCGTGATGCAAATGTAGGTAATAGGTACGCGGAACGTAAATCTATCTGCTAAACGTACATATTAAAATCTTAGTGAAGTCAAAACTGTACCTTGAATATTTTTTAAAAAAGTTTATATTTTCAACGAGGTCTGGGAACAATTCGCACCTTTAGAAGTATAGAGACCTAATGCGAAATTAGCCGCAACCAAAATAGGTCTCTATAATTCTAATAATACTAAATAATTTTTTCTTGCGGCTAATTTCGCATTAGGTCTCTATACTTCTAAAGGTGCGAATTATTCTTATGCCGAAAATAGGTACTTATAGGTTTTTAATTTGTCGGTTTAATCTGAATGTATGTTCCAGCATCACGCAAATACTGATAGATTCTGTTCAAATTTTGTATAGATATTCTAAGTGTACTCAGTCTGTAGGCTTTAAATTATGACGTTATTTGCTATGGGAGTTGAGCAATATTGTATTATGTTCGTATTCTTCTATAGTTTACCGATTTTTTTTAAGTCGAGCCAAAACGTTGGATATTCTGGAATATTACACTTTTTGGCTCGATTTTTATTTTACTTAGTTAAGTGCGATCCCCATTTGTTATACTACTACGTATTATGTTGCTCCAAATACCTATACTCCATTTACAATAGCAGTAGACAGAAGTTAAAAAAGGCTCTTTTTAATGTCCACTTTGTAAGAAAATTACATTAAACGTGTTGCAGTTACGATTTATGCCAAATTTATTTTAATTTATTTAAATATTAGCTGTCACACTTTATTGTAATCATGTGTAAAACTATTTATCTTATGAAATTATGTGGCTTTCATTCATATAATTATTTCATTTCAATTTAAAGTTAAAGTGTCAACGCTAAAAACCTAAAAAAAGTAGGAGTGAACAATACCGAGTGACTAAATTAGCTGATGACGACGAAGTTTTACCAACGTATTGTGGGTCGTAAGTTGTTATTTAAAATAAAGTATTGTAAAAAAAATGTTTTTTATTTGGTATGTGTCTTAATTAGATTTAAATAATAATGTAATTGTTTGTTTCATTCATTCGTTTTGTTGTAGGTTTTTAATGTGTGATGAAGATGTTATTATAAATAGAACATTAATTAAAATAAAATTACTTATAAGTACTCCGTTTATCTCAGTATTTAGTACTGTCTTAAATCTACCTAAAAAAAGTTATAACTTTGAAATAAAATGTTTTGAACTCCTGCTTCTACGACCCTCTTTTTTCTAAAGCTGGATTGAATGGAGTATACGTTGTGCATAAAATAAAATATAAAAATCGGTATCTATGGTAAAGGTTGCACCCTTTACCACACATACCGATTTATTATATATGTATTTTATTTGAAAAAGGTTGGTTGGTATTTTAATTTCTGACGGTATGTCTAAACTTCTTTATTTTAGTAAAACTTCAATGTGTTGTTTATGTGCCTTCACAATTTCACATAATATTGAACACAGCTATAACCCGCGGCATCGCCTGCTTAATAAGAATTCACAGAATTTGACATCACATTATTTACAAAAGCGATGCTTTCATTGAATAATTAAGAATTTATGTTTAGCTTCTCTTTGTTGAGTTTTATAAAATATTTTCTTATAAATGAAGTTAATTACTGCGTAAATAAAATCTCGGTAAAGCATCACACTTTTTTATTATTACTTCCTTATAGGAAAGTCCCGGTCTATTTATAACTTTTAACTACGTGGCTTTTTGTTAAATCGAGTGGAGAAAATTATGGAATCTTGGCTTTACTTTGATGCTGTGCACAATATCAAAAAATCAAAGCGCTGTAATCAGTGTAACAACTCTTGACCGTGAAGTTTTTTCCTAATGAAAATTAATTTTTAATTTTGGTAGAGTAATTTTACTTGCCGATGTGACATAATATCCTTGCTAAATATCAATTATAATACAATGTAGGAGGGCATCAAATGGTTTATAATACGGGCTGACAATGTCAATCGGTAATTATTTAATTAATATTATTGACTTTTACCGTGACTGACGTGACTACAGCTTGGAAGCTGAAAAAATAGTTATAAACGTGGGCTTGAAAGAAATAGAAGAATGGCGAATGTTTCAGCTTTAGTAACGAATTTTACGTTTTCGTATTTAGTTTTGTATTTTAGTTTTGATTTTTTTTTGTTATTTGGAGCGCGTTTCTGAGTCCACTGTCACGGCGTTCTGAGACGAGTACTTATAAGTCGAAGAAGTTCCTCCAAACGGTCCTAGAATAGCGGTGTTTCAATCTAAGTTCAAACTTATCTGAAATATTGACGAATTAACCGTGTGCCACTTAGTCTTTACTCAGTAGCTCCCTCTCCGTGTATTGTTACATTAAGTAGTAATAATCACAGAACAGTTACCGCAATAAACGATCCCCGTTAATTACTCCTATAGTATACTTGATCCCGGAATGTTGCTTTGACACCTGCAGCTCCTAGATCTGGGAATATGTTATTAAGCTATTATGGTTAGGTATAATGCGATTGATGGTTCACATTTGTATTATATAACACATAAGTACCATTATAATGTACAATTTTCCCATATCGACAATGAGGTAACGGAGGTAAAAATGTCTCGCGCATTTGGCGTTTGCAAGTGATGACATTAACACGGGCGGACGATCAAAAAATTGAGCTTCCTTCCTCTTAAGTAAAGCAAATTCTGGCAAAACGCCGAGAAAATGCGACGATGAAGTCTATATAAAAATATACAGCTTATAAAAAGTTCGTGCATAATATAAAGCCTGACACAGTACTTCAATGTTTTATTATTTTAGGACACATTAAACTTGCGGTCTTTTTAACCTCGTTTTCATTCAAAAACTCATTTATTAAGTTTAGTGAGGAGAAAAAAAATCATTAAACTTGCAGAGTACATGGCTTGTTTGTCGTTGGGAGTGGACGAGGCGTCGCGCCGATGTTGCAATCCCCTTCGGTACCCTTACAAAGTCGGTACTGCATATTAACTTTTGTTAAGCTTACTAACCGTGTATTTAACACATCAAGGGTTGAAATTGAATTACAGGAGGCTGATATGATAATTTTAAATATTTGTTAAGCGACGTTAGCGATTGTGTTCTAGGTATCTGCGCTTTACTGACGGCATCTGTTTTTACCTTTTTAACCACGATACAATGTAGAACAATTAATAAACTGCATGCCTTCATGGTATGTCTTTAACGTTATTTTTTTTCAGGATGAAGGTACGATAGTAGCTGTCAGTTAGTATTATCTTTCAAGGGCTTTTCGCATTTAATAATAATAATCATCTTACAAATGATTTAATTACTTGATATACAACAACGTTTCAGCCGCTTAACCCATAAAATGTCACGTAAAGGCATTAACTACATAAATATATGTGAGTGTAACTTGTATTTGTATAGTAAATTCACGCCTGTCTCTCGGTGGGTAGATTCACAGAATACCTAATGTACCCGGTAGATTCCCCAAGCTGCGATGTTGGCTAACCTCTTTCGACCACCAAATTAAAAGAGCTATGTAACAGGTAGGTACGTAGCTATGTAGGTAACCACAAAACGTATTACGTATTATGCTAGTGGTTATACTGTCACGCAGTGTAGCCTCTGCCTTTACAGTACTTGTATGTACCTACTTAATATTTGTGTGGCTGTTAATTAATATATGAATAGAAATAAAACCCTCATTATCATGAAACATTTTGTAATATGCTACTATTTAGACTGAAGGTTTAATTGGACCGCATTAACAGATGTTTTTCTCTTTGTTCTTTCTTCATTATTAATACTTTTTATCGAGTCGTAGCTGACATTCAAAGAGCAGTTGATTTTTTACCCCTCGAAACCCGAAAATATAACCTACGCAGTGAAAGTGTGAAAAAAAAAATAACAGACAAATAAATAGAAAAGAGTTTCGTGGTTGAATCCCTAAACCTCGCAATCAGTCTACGAATTAAAAAGAGAAGTAAGTCGAAGAAAATTCGAACTGAGTGTGGAATTTTACCGGAAGGCTACCGGAAGCGGTTGCCGCAATCGAGGGGAAAAGTAGCTCGCTCCGGGACGCTTTGACCGGTCATTCGTACTACTGCCTTTCAGAGATTTTCTGTTAAAAAGTTTTTTCAATCGTAAACATTTCTTGTATTACGCTACGCCAAGTTGTCAGATGTTTGGTTGAAATGCCAATTCCTGCTACGTCTTTAGTGAGAAGCATTTTGATTAATGACAAAATATTCAATTCCACGGTCTAAAGGTTTAAACTGGAAGGCTGTTGATGAATGCATACAATCTGGGGGCATTCACAGAACCAGATCCTCTAATATCAGATCAAGGTTCGGATATCCGGGATAGAGATGTTGACGGATTTGACGGCAGAAGGCGCTGGCTCGTGCGGATTCCAATCTCGCGTCAAACGGGACGAGACGCGGGCACGCCGCCCCCCGCGCCCTCCCGCGCCACCTGCCCCCCCACCGGCTCGGCGGTTCATTATGCAGCCGCCCACGCCGCGCGCCAATCACATAGCATCGCAGCGATATTGCCGTCTCGCTAGGGATTTCAACGATGTTTGTCGATTACTTGGAAAACGGATGTTTAGTTCCTTAGTTCGCATGCTTAACAGATTCTTGGTATACGTATATAAATATTATATGACAATTTAAAGCGTTGTTTAAAATTAATTTGTTTGCAAGTTCACTATCTTATAGGCGATGACCTCTACCACACTAGCGCAGTAGGTATAAAAATGAATGTTATTTGTGTTTAAAAAGTATTTACATATTTATTAAATTCTCCGTTACGACTATCATTCATCACAGGTGTCGCATTGGGTGCCAAGTGCCAATGCGACAGTGCGGTCATTTTACAAATGTATACTTACATACTATTTACAATTTAAATATAATAAGAACTACTTATTTTTATTTATTTTTTGTTATAGGAACTTTAACACAAAGCCATAATACATAATACTCAATACAATAATATTCTACCCACACTAATCTTTATTAAAAAATAAAAGAAATAACGGAGCCCTTGCGAATTTACTCAAATGACACGTGAACACAATAATTTTGTCATGAAATTCGTTAATATCTGCTGAGAGGATAAAAATGAAGTAAGCACCAAGTGTAGCTCCAATGTACTTGTTGACTAACTTTGAATTTAAACCAAGTAGAAGCCACGTAGTGCTTAGCCTTAGCCAGAAGTCACGCAACATCGCGAAGTTGCTGCGTAGGTTCCCCGTAGACAGTAACTACGCCTTGCGTAAAAGCATACGCTATGATAGGATTGTATCATAAAGACTCGCATTTGTGCGAGGCTGCTTTTACATTTGATCAACGCCTGCGCTGGACTAAAGCCGGACGCGAAGGTCACTTTTTTGTGTAGTACTTACCTTTATACTCGTATATGAAGATACAAATAACCTTAAATATAGATGATGAATGTTGGCTCATTCATCGTTGATATTTAGTATTTGTTTCTTCACATTAAGTGCAAAACTCTTAGTATAAGTATTCCTATCTCGAAAATAAGGACATCTTGGGTAACTAAAAACAGAACTATCTCTACTAGTTGCACTGTTGACGTGAACCCAAGGCTAGTACACCGATCTGTGTTTGTTGTTTAGCAGAAAATACTTTGAATTTGAAATTCTATTTGATTGATGATGATGATTGGATTCCCTTTTCCTCACTTAGATTCCAATTCGGTCCGTTGTGCGTGGGGGTTCTGGCTAACAGAGCCAGCCTAGCTCCGCCCAAAAGCACAGAAGCTTCCTGGGAGCTTCGCAGGCTTCGCGGAGCGACCTCACTGTTCCGAGGATTTCTTCACGTTGAGAAGACACGGCCTCGCATTCCAGGATGACGTGGGCGACTGATTCCTCGGCGTCAATGCAGCCCCTTTAAAGCAGGCTGTCTGTGGCGCCTATATTAAAAAGATGTTTGTGGGAGTAATGGCCTGTAATTGCTCCTATTATTATTCTAAGGTTATTTCTACTCAGGCTGAGAAGTTTTTTGGTTAATCGCGGGTGTACAATTGGTAATGCCAATTTTGACTGTCTACAGTCTGTTGCCCGTGACCATCTGTTGTTATGGAGTTCGGTCGACCTTTGGCGAATCCACGCACGAAATTGTGAGAAAGGCAGGGGGAGAAGTGGGTACGGGCCTAGCACTTTCATATCAGAGTCTCTCTTCGCATGTTCATCTGCGGAATCATTGCCTAAAGATACATAATACGATTGGACGTGGATAAACTCTCCAGGGCTAGATAGCACAAATTAGTTTTTTGTGAGTTTTTTGTTTTCCAAAGTTTTGAGCACAGATATGCTGTCGGATAGGAATTCAATGCCGTAGTTCCGGATGCCTAAACGCTTTACTGCTATTGCGGCTTGTGTTAAGGCAACACATTCGCATTGAAAGATCAGACTGTGTGTGTCTAGCGGTATGTGAAAGTTGAAGTTGAGGTCAAGGGAGTGTATGCCAGCACCTGAACCATCTTGTGTTTTGAACCGTTTGTGTAGATGCGCACTTCATTGGCTCCTGACTGATCCGAGGTCATGCCCCTGGGGGTTCACCATCAAACAAGAGCAGATGATGGACAGCAATGACCTCCTGCGTGTTTGTGCCGTGCACGGGGACCCGTACGGAGGGATGAAGGAATCCTGGTGGTTGAGTGGATTCCATTTGATTTAAAGTCTGTTCAGAGGATTCAAAACGCTTTCGACTTAGCAGTTCATCAACTAAAATCGATCTGTGCGAACCGTGTAAATCAGTGATGTTTAGTTTATTGAGTCTGCATGTTCTCCCAGTTTTGTTATTTTCAAGTAGCCACCTAAAATGTAGCAAGTACTTACTCATTCAGTAAAACAAAACCCATACCTCACAAATATGCATGTAGTTTTTATAACTATAAATCAAAAGCAAAACACTGCTCCTCTATCGATACTTTTAACAAAAGGCCGGTAGCACAGGCACAGCACTATCAATATTACCTGTTCCTAGCATAAAGAATAATCCGGGTTGGTCGTCATTGTATGTTGCACGGACGACAGAAAGCCTCATAGCTTGTATAACGTCTTTGGTATGGCCGAGTCAGCTGTACCTAAGTATTTTTTATTGCAGCAGACGGCACCGGTGAATATAAATGCACCCACAAGACGGCCGCGGCCGTGTGCGAGCCGGCAGCGTATCTGATAAGTTATTTCCGTTACTTTGAGACGACAACTCACGCCGGATGCATGATTTTTTATTTTAATTCAGCTTGAATATTAAACTTAACACAGTTTTTTATTCGACGGTAAAGGATTATTTGTAGAAGAACTAACTTTACGTATGCAGGTATGTTGTTATAATCACTTGTTATTCGAAGTTTTAAGTCGGCCTTCTATTAGCGGAAAAACTAAATTAAGTTGATAATTATGCAATATCCTTGTATACTTGAGTAGTTAGTTTATTTTTGTAGCAAGTCCAAGTACTCGAATTGCTTTCATTATGCACACAACCCGGGTAGGTAATGGATTGTACGTAATGTTAGTTATAAAATATAAAGATTTTATAACTCGGTACTCATTGAAGAGGCTCTCGTTTACAAAGTCTTTTGGAAAGATTGTCCACTTCTTTGTGAAATAATGATTATATTTCTGATGATATTGTTATGTTCTAATTCGGGTAGGTCCCTACTAATATCGTTTCGTTATCCAATAAAATGATACTCTATATTGCTGTGACAAATAATATTCTATAAGTGTACCTATAACAATACAAAGCTTGAATAAATAAGATGACGCCTCACACAATGCTAGGAACTGGAACCAGTTCGGAGTGTCATGTAGTGCGAGGAACAATTCCTCAATCTTTATTGTCACTTATTGGGGCCATTGGTAAGTCTGGCATTATTATAGAGCGGAGGTAGTGTGGCGGCAACGACACTCGCCTGCAAGTGGGAGTTCACATTCACATCGCGCATAGGGTTGGCTCTCTCTAGCCGAGTTAAAATGAAATGCAATTAAAAAATAAACAAATGGTTCAATAAATTATTTTTCAGTTTCTATGTTGGATGTACAAGTGTACATAATATCAGTTGCTCATTTGAATAATCGTGACGGTATAAAAGTATGATGTAGTATAAACATATTTCCAAATCCGCTCTGAATATAAGGATTTAACACAACCAGTAAGTACACTAACATATATTTCACGACGTCAAAAGTCTAGGTAGGTACATAAAATGACGCCGGCTATATGTAACTGTGCGATATATGGGTCACAGGAAACATTTTTCCCTGGTAACATTGTTTAGGTTGAGCATTTTATCCCGCGGCACCGGCGCGGCGGCGGCACGTTGCCCGTCAAACTGCGGAACATTGCTCGATAGTAACACGTGGCTTGAATTCCAAGTGCGCTCGCTACAATAAGCCTGATAACGGCAGGTCTGTTGAGATAATAATTACTGCTATAGACGAAACCCTTGGCTGTCGTATTTAATACATTTGGTTAAAGCATGCCATCCCCGAGTGGTGGGGGACAGAGGGCGCTCAGCGAGCAGCCCTAACCGCAGCAGACATTCCTACACAATTTCCCTTTTAACTCGGACTCTGCGGCCAGTATTTATCAATGGAATGATCTCACGGCCCGGGCTCACACGAGTAGTTTATTTATTTAGCATATTCATTCGACAGGTACCCGTAACCCGTCAGGCGTCCTGTTACTTTATTTGTACCATTATTTCGGAATTAGACCTTTTTTGAATCAATTTATTGGAGGATGCTGTATTTAAGGGAAGCCAGTTTGAAATGTTATTTGAGTAATAATAATGGATTGAGAAAGAGTTCCAATATGTATATCTCAGTGGCGTGCACAGAGTTTTTAGACAGGGTAGGCAGAAATTTAAAAAAGGCAAAAAAAAAAAAACTGAATGACCGCGTTGCTGTACCTACACATGAATCATATTATTGTGTATTGAATTTATGATTGACTTTACCTTTAGTATTACTTAGTTATTAATTGGAAATCCGGTGTTCAACTACTTTTCACGATCATTTGTTGCTTTTTTCCCACCGAAAGATAGTTTTGAAAATGCATACTTATTTTTTTCTTTTCTCTATACACACTTCACAGTGAATATTATCATTTTTCACACTACTATCAACGTTAAAATCTTAAATACATGCTATCATAGCTCACACCCAAAACAAATAAATCAAAGCAAACAATGGCCTCGGAAATCGGAATATAAAAATAATACGACAAAAAAGTAATAGTAGTTTATGTAGAGACAATTCAATGAATCAATGCTACTTTTAAAAATAGTCGCATAGCCAACTTCGTTCGGAAAACTTCGGTAAGTTTCGTAATTCGTCGTGTCAAAAGCCAGTAAGTACCCAATACGGTTGTATGCGTAAATTGTTACATTGTGTGCCACGTATGTATAGGAATGCACACCTATCTATGTATATGTAGTCTGTGTGCACACCCAATAAATCTGCATGACCAAGAGAGCACACATATCTAATACCTTTAAACGAGCAATTCTTGTATATATGTATATACATAATCTGAATCTCGGAAACGGTTCCAAATATTGTTATGAAATTTAGTATGCAACCGGTTTCGGGGGCGATAAATCGATCTAGCTAGGTTTCATTTGAGAAAAAATCCAAATAAAAAAAAAAACAACCTAGCATAGCTCGGTCATCCAGATATTAAACATTAAGCCGCGAATGCTCCCGAAGCACTCAGCGGCGCTAGTGCATCGCAATGCGAAGTTGCGTCAAATAAAAAAATCGTGGTATCAAAGTATGAATGAACGCGTTTTGTATCGATGGTGCTAATGGTACAACCAACGTTCGACACATGAAGCTGATTTATGAATAAAGATTTTTTGTTTATTGATAAAATAATATTAGTTTGAAATATTTATTTTATTTAGGTAGGGTAGGCAGTGTCTTTCCGTCTTTTTGGAGTGCACGCCACTAGTACAAAGTTTTTATTCAGTGCGCAAACTGTAACCATAAATTCAGCATATCATTCTAGATACCCCAGCGCAGAAATTTTTCGTGGATTATACAAAAAAAAAATCAGCTGTTTCAAAGAAAAGTGCAATACCTACGCGCTCAAAATGTATGGAACAGCAGATTTTTTTTTTTATAACCGACGAAAAATTTCTGCGCTGGGGTATCTAGAATGATATGCTGAATTCATGGTTACAGTTTGCGCACTGAATAAAAACTTTTCCTGTATATGTATATTCTTTGCCACTTTATTGATCTTTAACTTTCGTATGGCAACGTTGGCAACTTTAGCGGATCATGGTTATGTCTATGATTTTTGTCGGTTAAGTCACGTTCACTCAAGTTTCGGAAGTCTCAGAACTTTTAAGAACGTTTAGCCAAAAAGTGATCTGATTATACCTAGCTACAATATCTTTTTTTATGTACCTTCCCACTTAAATGTGAATAATAGTTTGGATTGGAGTCCAATGGCAATAGGCTCGCCCCCTATACGGCCTTATACATAACTGAACGTGGGTGTAATACTTTAGGTACACCTGTGTCTAACCCTTCGGGAAGTAGGTTCAGCCGTGATATTTATGTTATGTAAATAAATATATCCATTCACATTGTCGTGTACTCGTATGGTGGCACGATTGACTCCTTGTACATTAGTGGACGTAGTTCTACAGAAATGACAAAGACACAAATAAATAAAATTAAGCACTTAGACTTCGAGTGTAAATGCTTCACCAAAATGTAGTACGAAGCCAAATTAATGTGGACTGTGTGAGTAAGTATATGACTCAACTTAGATAGTCTAAAAATAACAAAGTTCACTTCATATCAGACTTCTTCGCAGATGTTACCAAATTGTTTGCTCCTTTTAGTTATAAAGCCATTTATTCGCCTTTGAAGTTTAATAATATAGCCTATCAATAACAGAAGCAACAGATTCAATAGCCAGAATCTGTGCTGCTCAACATTTGGGTAGAATATTTGAACGTCGAATATTCCGACAGAATGTTATTATAGAGTTAACGAATAACAACATAGAGACATTCGGTACCGAACTCGAATGAGCACACAATTCAGTCACCAACGTGTTCTATGGGCCTTATTGTGTGCGACACATCCTGTATTAACGTGAGGTGTGCTCGTGTGGGGCTCCCTGTCATACACAACGTATCACCCACACAGCGATATTGCGAGACATGTATTAACCTGTCGATTCAACCTTGTTCCTTTGTCGCCGTGGTTTATCGCTATGCAAACGAGCTTTTGTGGCGATATCACTGAGTCATAGCATTCGTAAATACGATATGTTAAAAACGTACAAGAGCCTACATCCACCGGCCCCGAAGTGCCGGAAATGACTTTGTTTAGTTTAGATAGAACTGTTTGTGTAGAGATTATGAAAGCGTTTAAAAAGTATTTCCTTAAAACTTCCAACGCAACTGTTTTCTTCATCAATGATAAAATTAGTGAATGCAACGACACCTATATTTATCATTTTTGTACATCAGTAATGGTCAAAGAGACCAAAGGTTTGTATGTTGTAAACTTTCAAAGCACCCTTTTAGCTTTGCTTCTGGGGTTAGTTTATATAATAGTCCTTTGATAACCTACTATTCAAAATTCTATTCATTAAAAACATTTCACATTATGACATAAAAGTGAACTCTGATGGCGCTCTGCTTCAGACAAAGTGAATTAACTTGCACTTTCCCATTAGCAAAAGCGTAGCAAAATTTTTCGTACCTCTACGTAGCACTAAGCCAATTCAGATTACTGCGAGTTTTAATCCGTGACTATCGAAATGAATCTGTACTTTGAGTTGAGCACCAGTATGTCCACGAGTATGACTCTGATGGCTCGCGAGTCGTGCTATCATGTCGAGGTATCATTTACTCTGTGAAACTTGTGCCTCGAGCCAATTTGCGAGAGAGCTAGTAGTCCGCCCGAACCCGTGTAAACTTGCTGACTCTTAACGAAGACGAATTATGACTTAATTTGATTGAATTATTGCTCAAACAAGAGTTTCCGAAGTTGATTTTACGCAGATTTAACCTGAAGTACCTGGCAGTTCATAATGTAATTAAACTTGTTAGTCTGTATTATAAAATGAAACTGCTATTTATTTGTACACCATTTTTATTCCGGGATAGTGTTACAAATAAGTATTAGTTGGTTTTCCGACGCTAACATTTTCTACGTTAAGTTTTCCAACTGAAGCTGGTCCGAGGCGAATTTCCTACGTTCCCTCACCGTGTAAGGTTAGTAGGAAAAACTTTACGTACGTATGTATGTTGTTATATTCACTTTTTATTCGAAGTTTAAAGTCGGTCTTCTATTAGCGGAAAAACGAAATTAAGTTGATAAAATGCAATATTCTTGTATACTTGAGTAGTTAGATTATCTTTGTAGTAAGTCAAAGTACTCAAATTGCTTTCATTATGCACACAACCGGGGTAGGTAATCGACTGTACGTAATGTTAGTTATAAAATATAAAGTTTTTATAACTCGGTATAAAAGGCTATTATTATTATAGAGTTGGAATGCTACACATTTCCCGGCGGCACATTGTTTGTTGGCGGTGAGCCGGGACTCCGTACTCCGGCCTGCGGACTCCGGGAGCGGACCCGGGACAGTTGCGGCCCGCCTGGAAGTTCACTTACGTGAAATTTGTGAACTATCCGACACCGACCACGCGTGAAGTATTTGTTAAATATGCTCACTGTAGGCATGTGTCTAGCGGGTAACAAAGTGCACTATGTTTGCGGTCTCATGCTGTTCTTATTATTTCGGGATGTGATCGGTAGGTACGGGACTTTAAGAATAGAAATGTTTAGAGAACTTCTGGTAGAGTGGGTTGTAATTGGTCATTATAATTATCTAGACTATTCTCCAACTTATTATAACTGAAATTAAAAGAACAGTAGGTTACGTACTTACTTCATATTTGCATTAAGTCTGTCAGTTTAATTAGCGAAAGTAACCATAAGTACCCAAATACAAACTTTCCCACATTGTATACACTGCATTAACCCTCACACCAGCTAGTTAGCAATGTAAATTAAATAATTATGTTGTATTATGAAAGAATGCTTGAAAAGCAGGCAGGTACTAAATCTTTTAAATTATACACTGTTCGTTGAAACGATTCCTTTGCAAATTTAATTCCTTAGAATAACATTCAACAAAAAGCAGGAAGCGAATGTGGGATTATAAATACGTGAGGTGATGTGAAGGATGTTGGTTTTGTCCCCCTGTCCGCCGCCGCTGCCGCCGCCGCCCGCGCGTCTCGCTGCCTGGTGCGCGCCGCTTTTGTTCACAATGAGAATGGCAAACAGTCGTGACGTTTTTGGTGACTGCAACGCATAGAAATGTTCCGCTATCGAGCCCTTCCTTTCATGTCAAGATTTTATAAATATGTATGTCATTTCAAGTACAGTCTACTGTGGCATCTTTACTTTCCATGAGCAACTTAACCAATGAGAACTGTTCTTAAATTTCTCTGCGTAACTAAAAATCTGTTGCCGCCATTTAATATCCAACCGATACAGAAGAAGAATAATCTACTATTTGTAACAGATGTTTAGTAATCAAGAGATATTTTTTAAAGTTCTCTTTGGTAAAGTTGCTCATGGAAGGTAAAGATGCCACAGTTGACGGTACATGTTTTGTTTCCGTCTCGTTTGTAGCTGGTTATTGAAAATTGGTGTCAAGAATTGAAGTTGAGTAAAACTGAGTTTTGTTATCAGTAAACAAAAAGTATTGGTTTAAAATATTGTAAAAAAAAAACGTTAAAATAAAATCTATAACTGCATTTCCAGGGGTCTGATTGGCAGTTTAAGGAATTTTGTAAGTGTGATAATAAAATGCACATAATACTCGAGCATAATCAGATAAAAAAAGGTGAGGGGATGACCCAACTACCCAAGTTAATGGGATAGGAATGGGTGAATTGGGTACAAAAGGAGCTGGGTAATTGGGGTGAGAGATTGGAGCTGGGTGCTTGATAACGATGGCCGGCAAACTACGGGAGATACAGAATAGGTAATAGAACACAACAGTAAATTATATCTACGTATAGGTACCTACCTATAGGGCAAGCTATTTAAATGTAACTGATGTCTTTCTGTGATCACTATATTTTCTGCTTTGAAGCAGAAAATTGCAATTGCGCAATTAATAATTGTGCAATTTACCAGAGAAACCTTGAGGTTTCTCTGGTAAATTAGCACTACTAATACGAAATGGTACGAGTACAGTATTCAATAAAACCGCATGTTTAAAATCACAGACTACTACTGTCGAATCAGCAACGTTCTGTCGTTTAACATTTCACATTTTGTATGCAACATAACGCCGAGTCCGACCTTTTCATAAACCCAATATTATAAACGTCAATATGTAGGCTACTTGCCTTCGTATAAGTTACACTATAACATTCCCTAGAGGTCCAAGATTTCCGAGAAATAAACGCATTGTTTACCTTTTCCCTATCGATATTATATTTAAGTAGCTATATCGTAGTAAAGGATGACTAAGGACTGATAAAACAGATTCCGGGTCGGGATGCTCGACTGAAATTAAAACAAAGAGTTATTCCAACCGCCGCGCCGCCACTGGAATCGAAAACGGGAAAAAGGAAATAAAAATAAGGCGTAAAACGGTTGTCAAATCTGTCACTGACAGGCATCTCATTCAATTATCGTAACAACAACAGAGCAGATTTTTTTATTTTTTGCTTTTCTGTTTTAGCAGGAAATGTTTCTATATTGCTGCGGTATAAATCTAAAAGCTTTCACGGATAGCATGAATTTCTATTACTTAGACAATTATACTTCCATTCACTTAGTTTTCAAGCTATATATTTGTAATTAAAGTACATAAGTAAGTACTCACAACTCAATACAGTCGTTCTTTTTATTGTAGTAAAGTTAAAGAGCCGTCCTCAAATCGATTTAAAGACTTAAATAATAAATAAGGAACGATAAACTTCTCTTGATGTTACGATTTCATGTTTTGACGAGCAAAGTAAAAAGAAGTAAGAACTTCCTTTGACTAGTACAGTGATAAATTGTACATAAAGAGATATATTTTTCTACGTGTTCATACGAACTACGTGACTACAGGCCACATAAGTTATATTATACGTACTCAAAGGTTCAAAGGCCTTCAGTAGGTATTATAGCATAGTAAATAATACTAACCCGAGACCCAACAGGCACAGACATAAAGTTACGCCGACTTTTAATAGCATAAGGTAATAAAGCCTCTTTTATTTACACTACAGAACCGCTTGGGAGCTAATAATCATACTGGGCCGGATAGTATTGAATATTGGAATAAAAGGCAAAAGCGACCTCGTCACTGTTTCTGACTGTTTTATGGTGGAGGGAAAATATAAATATGTATCTATAACAGTGGCGAAGCTACAATTTTTATTAGAGGGAAGCTGAAGAAAAAATTGTTCCATTCTCATAAACCCTAGATAACATCAAAGTTCAGTAATTCCTTTACTTTTTCTAAATTTAAAGTCAGCTATGGTCGGAATTCTTGGTTTAGACTATAAAAAAAGGGCATTTTTGTAACGCTTTGTAATCTTATAATGTTTTAAGCTAGTATGAAACACACATGTGTTACATATTGTTTGGCAATAGTACACACTAAGAAGAGTGTTTCTTCCAAATGGAAGCCGATAGGAATCGGCTTGTGTGGAGGCTGCGCCCCTGATGTATTATTTGAACTTAGAATTTCAGTCTTTTCACGCACATCGCTTTTGTTTTTTGTGTATTTCTTTTTATAGACTTACTTCTTTCTTTTCCTTTAAATGGTTTGAGGGTAAATAAACGACACCATTTTTACATGCATTTTCTTTGACAGCAGAATGAGATTTCTTTTCTCACATAGGTAGGTATCTATCTGCGCTAACTCATCATTGTTTGGTGTTTTCATACCATTTTACTTTAGCTTACAGTTGACTAGGGTACATTAAAAGCATAAAAGGAGGAAGTTGTAGCGGTCTATGGAGAGGCCAATGTTTAGAAGTGTATATTTACGACCTGATGTTATGATAAAAAAGGTAGACCGTTGTTATTTTTGTCCATTACCTTCTTGAGCGCTACCATCCAACCGTTTTTCAAACGGTCTAATATAAAGTCAAGCTGACGTCCTGAACAAACGTTTGAAGTCAGGCGTCACCATAATGTTGTTATGTAACAATCACACACTTGGCACACAGTGTTACAAATTAAAAATACCTCCGAGATTGTGTTACGCACGCACAATCCCTGAAAAGGTCCGCTTCAATGTTTCCAGGTAGGAGCCAGGTACGTACGTATGTGTATTTTATCTTCAAATGGTTTCTAAAGTGAAATAATTTGTTTAGCCAGTCTACGCTTATGAGTTAATGACATTCATGACGCTTGTAAATGATTAATGTTATCCACACTGTTCTTAAATGGCGTGTACTGGGATCTGTTGTGGAGAAGTTTTATAAGCCGGATATTCATTTTCTTAATATAGAGCGGTGGTGGCCCAGTGGTAAGGGCCGTGACTTACGAGTTGTAGGTCGTAGGTTCGATCTTCGAACCATACAGGCACTTTACTTTGCGTAAAGTTGGTCGTGAAGGAAAACGTCCCGAGGAAACTAGGATGTCCTAGAACGAAAAATTCGAAGTCACGTGACATCTACCAACTCGCACTGGGCCCGCGTGGTAGATTACGATTAGTCCCAGAAGTGGGAACATTGTAGGCTGATTATCATGAGGTCGATCATAGACCGGCTGGTCGAATGCGGCTGCATTCATAATACCTACAACGATACAGTCTGTCCCACGTCCCAGGCGGAGCATAAAGTAATTTACACACTTCGTTAGCATAGTTTAGGTAGCTAGCAGATCTTAACAACACCTCGCGGTCTCCCGATTGGGAAATGCAACACGACAGCTATTATTAGTAATACGTCCGTCTCAGTGAGAGTTTTCGAGTAAAATGCAAATATCCGGCACAATTCCTCGGCGGCGAGGCCGAAGTTAGACCATGCTTTTTAATTTACCGAGTGCCGCCATTACCGACCTTATCGCGCCAGTTGCCCCCAGATCTGAAATAGGGTGCTCTAAAATTGCCTTCTTATTCAGATTATCCTCAGCATGCGCCGATGTCGAAATTTAGAATGTTGTGCGTCGAACGGCAGTTATTGAGCCTTAATAGGCTCGGGACGGTCTATCTAGCGTTATTTGCTCGCGTCCGTGTCGTTAAAAACAATGAAATGAATTTTGTTACGTCATTACTGAAATGAAATAGGAATATCAGTACAAATTTACTTTGAACATTCTTTTGAGGAAGAAAATTATAAATACGTTGAATGAAAGATCATTTCGAAATCGGTCACTTTCAGTTTCGCAGAGTGGACCAACTAGTTATTATGTAATTAAGTGGGTAGATTCGAGGTGCATAAATAAACATTATCTATGACTGTGTAGTAGGTAGGTCAGGAGGTAGGTACTCAATTTAATAAAACTTTTATTAAAACATAGGTACACGAAGTTGGCCTACTAAAAGTAGCAACAGGATGTAATAAGAGCCGAAAAAGGAAAACTTATCAGAAGGCAGATTAATAATTTCTACAGAATGGTACTTTCATACCTGCCTACGTAAAAAGAATTGTCCTTGTTTCCGGAAATAAGCAAAATTACAAGGTTGGGTTGAAACCCCTCTCTGGGCGCCGGAGAGCTCTCCATTGTGTATTGTAGTGAATCAAACATTTTAAAGGTCTTTAAACTTAAATCGATCCAAGTCGGATCTGCCTCGATATTCTGAGATTGAATATCGTACTTTAACCCTTTATATTTTTCAAAAATCGGTGACATTATATCAAGGTTGTTGAACCTAATTTTATTTCGAAATAAGTATTTACATCAGTTAAAAGCTAAGTTTGAAAATAATAATAAGTAAAAGTATATAAAAATTAACGATAATATAATCTTAATCTTTAAAAAAAATCGTCCGCATCGTTGTCAACAGGAATGGTGTCCAAAAGGCTGGCAGCATTGCCACGTAGTATGGCAATGCTGATTCTTTGGCCAATTATTGTATTTAATTAAATGGGATAGGATTTATACCTATCTGCACATGTACCTACGTATGAGAATAAAAGTCACATTATGCTGGTTAATCTGGATTTCAGATATGGAGACAGATCTGAGTTAGACAGGAAGCGTTGAAGCGATAATACCTTGTAGGCGTGCGGTTTAACCCTGTTTTTAGTCCACTAACCATCCGATCCGGATTATAGCGGCTGGAAATGAGAAATATATAGAATAATCTGTTTTAATTGGAGCATACTAAAATTGTTGGCCCGGATCGTATGTCCAAAAATAGACCGTTTGTATTGCCGATCGCAGATTTTGGCAATGCCTCACCGGTCCTTTGAAAGCACTCTTCAAGGCAATTTCGGCTATATGCTCTTTAAATCTCTTATAGTTAGGGAAATTAGGTGAGTTTGGATATGTGCGCAGATACGAGAGGTAAGTTTCGCACGTAAGACTTTGTTTGTACTACTTACGTACTTATGAAACTACAACGTCAAATCTTGCAACTCCGTTTTGACCCATTTCTCGGAATATGTCGTATTGATTTTAAACTTCGCTAACTTACTCAAGTGTCATGAGAATACAATTGTATAGTGTCGAACTTTGGATACTTGCAGTTTCCGAACGTCATGTAGATTTTGGGTCCCAGCAGTAAATACGAGTAGGTATATAATACCTACCTAGGTATAGGGTTGAGCTACACGGTGACTGATATATACAACATGCCGTCTGTTGGGACAGGTCAACTCAAAGCTGCAATGGCTCTTTCTTCAGAAGGCCCTTCCCAGACATGGCCCTGCCTTGTTAGACTCACAGAAAATTCAAATACATAATATAATGTTTGGACTTTAAAAGATACCATGTCTTTTGAGTTAGTTTCGGCATTTCTTCTCAGGGAATAGTCAGTTAGGAAATGGTGGCGCCATCTAGTTTTTCAAATATTGTTCAACAAAATATTGACGTGAAAAAGTGTATTATAAGATCTACTTACATAAAGAAACTTTTCATTTCATTTCCTGAGTTCATTTCATAATCAAATTAAATTCCACCCCATGATAGTAAATTAAAATATTGTTTTGAAATG
This sequence comes from Antitype chi, assembly GCA_947359405.1. Classification (NCBI taxonomy): domain Eukaryota; kingdom Metazoa; phylum Arthropoda; class Insecta; order Lepidoptera; family Noctuidae; genus Antitype; species Antitype chi. The sequence goes on from OX375816.1 coordinate 13,312,710, forward strand.
CACTGCAACACAATATTTGAATGTAAAGAGTTGAAGACATTCATAATATAAATGTATGTTATTAGGAACAACGACAGACTGAAAGCTCATTGATCAGCTTTCTGTTGATGATAGAAGAGACAGTTTTTAGGGTTCCGTAACAAAAACAAACAGTGAACCATGTACGCAGCAATCTCGAAAGGTGAGTACGCAGTAATTTCGAATGCTGCGTACATGGTAAAACAACTAACTAGTTGCGTGGTCACCTTTCATTATCTAGACTATTTTAAAAGTTATAAACGCCAAACTCTTTTACAGAAACTGAAGATTTAAAATGAACACTGTTAACTTGTCACATCCATGATAAAGATATACTATTTTTCCAAAGTTATTATATACGGCATTTGTGTAAATGTAATTGTCCTGACTGAGAACGTGGTAGTGTATAATTTAAAAGCAAACTACATAAGCTAGGAATATGGTACAAATGGTATAATAGACTGACTCACGACACTTGGCATTTAAAACCGTGTGACGCTGAACACTCGTCATAATAATATGTTTAATTGTTTTATCCTTCGTTCACGAGCACAGAAATGAGTGAAGTGGAGTTTTCGCACAGTGAAGTGTTGTCGGTCGCTGACCACCGGAACTAGCTCATAATCATTAAATTGGGACGCTCGTTTAACTGTTAATTATTACCGACGCTTTGGTAATTAAGAGGCTCCAGAAAAAAGAAACGCACAGATGTGAATACAAGCGACATTTTAAACGCAATTAGGTATTTGGGTTGCTAAAAGCCAGCAAATGTCAAACTGGTTTTGTTTTTAATGAACGCGTTTTTTCGACTGCTTTGTTGATTTTTAATTTGCACTTTTATCAGTCAGCTACCGACTTCCGACACCTTTTTGCATTTTTACGATATATGTACATACTGCTTTTGCCCGCGGCTTCGTCCGCGTATGAAATTATTTTACGGGACCGTACTACCGGGATAAAAAGTATTCTACATAGGTTATAAACAATTTCTGTGCCAAATTTCACCCAAATCCGATCAGATATTTTTACGTGATTGAGTAACAAACATCCAAATATACAAAAAGTTTCACATACAATTGAGCAATTTGAATGAAGAGATATAGGTAAATAACAGAATAGTACGGATATAACGGCATTTATCCGAATGAAATCCTAAGTAGAAACCTGACCCTATCGAAGTAGCGTAGTAACTCAGTAGTAGAACTAGCCCACTTGCCTTAATTGGTGGAGTTAGCGGGAATAGGAAAGCATCATGCATTGTTACGAACACCATACATAATGAACTCTAAGCGCGCTGTAATCTCTTTAAATCCTTTAGCGGCTCAACTAATTTATATCCTTTAGTGAACAAAACAATGTTTTTTTTTGTTTGAAGTTTGTTTTCAACCCGCGTTGAATACTAATTAATGAAAGCGAGTCTTTTAATTCCAATTAATATTAATGAACGGTATTGAGTAATTATGTACTTTTTGTGAATTCTGATCCTCTTATGACTTTATTTTAACAAATGTTTATAAATATAAATCAAAATCATAAGTCATTTATTCCAATTAAGCTGAGACTCAGCACTTTTCAAACAGCAAACTATAATTTTGAGGGATATAAATCTGCGAAATCTCTGAGCAACTATAAATAGGTAAGTAACATAACAGTTAGCTTTTATAATTTTTTATTCTTATTGATCGGGTATAAAAAAAACGGCGAAGTACGAGTCGGACTCGCACGCGATGGGTTCCGTACCACAAGACAAAAAACGCCGAGTTCCGCTGGCACTCTTTGGGTACAGGAACCCTATAAATATCCTATGTCTTAACGCATGCCGTGGTCTATCCGTGCACCAAATTTCATTACAGATAGACAAACCAACAGAAAAACGGTTACTTGCGCATTTATAGTATTAAATAATGTCTTCGGATTGAAAGGGAATTAGCAAATTTAATTTCAAGTAATTCTTCTTCTTATTTCATTTCCATAATATTATTATTATTTATATATAACTGTAGATGAACAGAGAGTTTTTTACAGGGACAGCACGTGCAGCTGATTAAGTCTTTATCGTTTTTAACCCTCGGGCCTCGATGCAAAAAGAGGGGTGTTGTAAGTTTGATCGCTATGTGTGTCTGTGTGTCTGTCTGTGGCACCGTAGCTCATAAACATGTGAACCAATTTAGGTGCGTTTTTTTATTCAAAAGTAAGTTTATTAGCGGTGGTCCTTAGACATGTTTCATCAAAATCGGATCAGCCGTTTGAAAATTATCAGCTCTTTTCTGATTGATGAAGGGATTTGAGCATCTTACACGGGTCTAATCGAGTCGAAATTTGGTATTCTATTACTTCAGTGATATTAGACGAACAAAGTAACCTTGAACTGATGCTGGAGCATCAGCTGGAATTTCCAGGATACCCAAGTTACCTACTCACCAACAAACAGCAGAAGAATCGTGTTTGGGCTCATTGAAAAGGTCTCAATAAATAGGTTGTAGATAAATGGTGATCAAGACGAGGAATGGGGATAAGGTAGTAACAAACTTCACTATGGGAAATATGCATAAAGCTGCGCAGATTTTAGCGTGACATGTGTCACCCGTAGCGTGTTTACTATTACTATATTAAGTTTAAAAAGAAGGAAATAAAAGTTAAATTTAAAATACCCCCGACCCAAAAAAAAACCTCTAAAAAGTAAAAAAAATATATTTATTGGCCATTTTAGTTGTAGGTAATATTCTGATCAAAGCATTGTTACGTCGGGGGACGGCCAATGAAAACACAAGACAGCAATAATGGATGTAACTGTGCTATTGTAGAAAGGATATAACATTTTCACTAGCCGTCCCCCGACGTGACAATGCTTTGATCAGAATATTACCTACAACTTAAAAGGCCAATTTTTTTTTTCGGTTTTTGTTTGGGTCGGGCATTTTTTATATGTTTAATTTAACTTTTTTTAAATAAAAATGCGCAGGTATTCCGCTGCCGGTTAGTGTGGTAATGAAACAGTGGGTAGCCTTTACGCTTTAATTCTACACTACGAATTCTAAAATACAATAAAAACTAACTTGAAAATGTCTTCGTTTTTATCGTGATATTTTAGGACTCAGAATCATAAAAGCAAGTGAGTTCGCAACAAAAATAAAATAAAACGCTCACTTTGTATTCACTACGCCTTTTTACCTCGCTGCTACAGGTGTTTTTGAATCTGTTATTAAATAGCTCTTATTAAATATATTATAATAGGCGAAATAGTTGTGCACTAAGTTTAGGAAAACTGTGGTCTCCTAGAAACACATTCTAAGTAATACCTACTAATTATTAAGGCCAACCATATTGCAATTTGCGAGGTCCAAATCCTGCAACTGTACCTACTTCTTACCCGATTCCACTCTAAAGGGGAAATGATAAATAACAGAATAAACCGTTTACATTATTTTCAGCTTCCGTTTACTTTCGTTATACAGATGTTATCATAATAACTTTCCAAACTGTTTTGAGATCACCCGACTGTTGAATGTTGAATTATTGTTTCAACTGTGCTTCTGTTTCTTCAATGAGAACGTTTTTATTGGAACGGGCTTGATATGGGTGCAGTTTTCAGGAAGAATATAGCTCATAAAATATACATTCAGTAAGTATGGGATCAATGATCATCCAATATTTTTTGTTTATGTATGGACGTACACGGAACCTTTATTATGATGTCACAATTCATTCTTCTGCTGAGATTGTTTGAGATGCATTCGGACATGTTTATATTTCAGTGGAGATGAATAGCAATGTGTTATCGTTTCCAGCCCACATGTGTTTTGTTAGAAGAAACGAATGTTGGCCAATATTATGCAGCGACCATCTCAGAATTCCAATTAAATAACAGGTTTCTTTCTGTTCCTGTGTAATCGGCCTGTTGCTTAACTTCAGCGTAGGCTAAGAAAAGCCAAGCTGTGTGAAATAAATGGATCTTTTATAAAATATATCAGACAATGAGTTCTATTGTTAGTCCACACTTGCGTCATACAAGGCCAGTGAATGTAAGTGGATGAAAAAGGATATCCATTATAATGTGTGTATGACTCAAAACCAAGTGTGGTCCGAGTATCTGCACAAAGAGCGATAAGCATTACTTTATATGGAGCGTACAAGCAGTTTTTTGAGCTTTTTAGCAGAGTTTAAAATGTTGGTAATATTTTCATAGACATTCGTTTTTATGGAATGATACATAAAGATTAAAGAAATTTTGTTTATGCTGAAATAAACGTTATTTATGGTATTAATGTGCCAACTAAATCTAAATTCAAACGTGTAGTGTACCTAAGTATATTATCAATGTGACGGGTGTATAAGTATGTTTTATGTAACGTTTTCGGGAAAGATAAGTTTTACTGAAATAGATCGTCAAAACAGAAAGATTTTTTGACAATTCAAAAGTGCCTGTAAATGGTTTAATTGCAATAAATGCTTTGAGTTTGAGTTTGAAAATATAATACGAGTAAAGTCTTCGTACTTGTCTTTACATCAGTGAACTTGCTTCAGATGTTAATAAAATCTTCTTCTTCTTAATAAAATTAAGGTTCGCGTATATTACATTCTATAAATAAATTGTAAGACCATTAATTGTTGAGTGGCGCTGTTGATTTTATTAAAAGCTGTGAGAAGCCTTGTAAGGGCAGACGGCATGTGTCGGGGCGCGTGGCGGCGCCCGAGCCCGCCAGGTGAAGCGCAGCTGACTGTACAGAAGTTGTCGCCGGCGCAGGCGCAGGCGCATATGGCGGAGCGTGCCAGCCGCGTGCCACATCACTAATTTCGTTTTATTAGCTTCCTGTTAGTAGTTTTATGAACCTTCATCGAACAAACCTACCCTTGAACAGTTGCTGTAATTTATAGCAGCTTTACACCCCACTTATAGGATCGTGCTAGTAAGCCATGCCTAAATTATTGCTTGCGGCTCGCTTTATTTTTAGAAGATAATTAATTTTCTTTTTATTTTGGCTTGGAATAATAACTGTCTTTGAAGTATGCCGTTTCTCAAGTCAATAAACGGGTAGTCACGGTGCTATGCAGCGATGTGTCTAACTTGAGTTATTGTAATATTCTCAAGGAAACTTTAATTGAAACCACTTCCTAATAATGAAGGTTCCAAGTGCTAATAATATAAGGAAAAACAGTTATTGCCATGAGATTTTAAGTTTCAATCAATAAGGATGGGTGGGTTTTAGGAGTCGGAAATTAGCCAAAATAATAAGGATTGTGTCCGTGACTGTGCGACGTAGCCAGCTCGCTGCTTCTGAACTGCGGATATATTGCTAGCTAGGCCATTTTATATAAATTTAAGTAGTAGAATTGGTAGTCATTCTAAAGTTCTAAACTAAACTTTATGCGAATTTTCAATACCCAGAAAATACTGTGCTTACTAAGAGGTAAAACACGAAATATCTATAAAAGCTATGTAACTAGGTAAGTAGATAGAGTAGATTCCACCTGTACTGACATCTTGGGTCGCGTATGTTTTACGGTTAGCTAGTTAGATATGACATTGGTGCATCCAGTGGGGCAACAAAAAGCTTTTTCATCTCCAAATCGCCTTAAAACCAGTCAGTTGTTGCGACTTAAGCTCGTTCAACGAAGAGATGAATGAATACGTCGCTTCTATTGTACGATACATCCTGTGTTATTGTCGCTGTATACCTGCCATCCCTTCGAACTGCTATTTATAATTAGTCCTCTACCTGATGCCCAGCCCAACGTGCTCTTAACAAAAGGTGCGTATTGTATAACAATCGGAGCGGTTTGCGTGCCGCAGATGAGCGGGCCCAGTATTGTTTGTTGCATCTCCGACCGGCATCGCCATTGAAACTAGCGCCCCGCGCCGCCGCCAACGTGCCGCCGCGCCGTGCCGCCGTGCCGCCGCTAGTGACTCAGGTATTTATGAATGAACGTGACGAGCTAGCGAGTGGGATGATCGGCCGCGGTCACAGCCAGGTAGAAAATTACACTTTTGGAATTCTTTCAACAGTTCGCGTCGAGTAGGGCTACTCAACTCGGTGGTCGAGGAGAGCCGCAGAGCGGGGCGCGGGGCGCCGTCACCACGCATGCGTCGAGCTCTTTACCGAGACGAGCAGACGATCCCTCCCTCTCAGTTGACTCAGAGTCGTCGCGCGAGTACACCGTGCCGTCATGTACCGTTTGCCAACTTTCTCGAGTAGTGATGTGATACGATACCGACGTTCAAACGCGACGTATCATTAAATATTATTGAATTTTTGTAAACTTTATGTTTATTCTGACACAAGTTGACCGTGTGGATTAAAGTGAAAGAAATGTTACAGTGACTCAAAATAAATTGGATTTGGAAACAAAATGAGGTGGTTTATAGTGACAATGAGCGTGATGGTGTGGGAAACAATTTTAGCCGGTATCGCACCCCCAGGCTCTTGTCCTGGGGTGTGTGCGTGTAAGTGGAAAGGGGGCAAGCAGACTGTGGAGTGTGTGGACAAAGCTCTTATCACAGTGCCCGAGCCAGTAGACCCTGCCACGCAAGTATTGGACCTTTCCGGGAATAATCTCCAAATACTTCCTCAGGAAGCTTTCGCCAAAACAGGGCTGCTCAACTTACAGAGAGTTTATTTACGCAATTGCAATATTGGCCAAATACACGATAGAGCTTTTAAAGGCTTAACCAATTTAGTTGAATTAGATCTGTCTTATAATTTACTCACAGAGATCCCTTCAGATAGCTTCAAGGATGCGCCCTTCCTTAGGGATCTTACGTTGTCTCAAAACCCAGTATTAAAAGTTCATTCTGATGCATTGAACAATCTTGGCAGCGTTGTCAAACTTGATCTATCCAAATGCGACATTAGAGAAATAGCTCCAGACGCGTTTCGGACGTTGCGATCGCTGGAATCTTTAAAATTAAACCACAACAAGTTACGTGACATACCGCTGAGCTCTTTAGAGAAGATAGAGAAACTGCGAGCAATAGACTTATCAGACAATCCATGGACTTGTGACTGTCGGTTAAGAGATCTCAAATTATGGTTGGCAAAACATAAATTGCTATCAACGCCCAGCTGTTATGCGCCGACACGTCTAGCCAACCGACCATTTTCGGAGTTACCTATTGAAGAGTTCGCATGTAAACCGGAGATATTACCAGCTAGCCGGCATGTCGAGGCATCAGTAGGTTCCAATGCTACTATTACGTGTCGGACTGAAGCCGTGCCGAGTGCCATTATCAATTGGTACTGGAATGGGAGATTGCTTCAAAATGGAAGCCACTTCAATTCACATCAGAAAATTTATATATTTGAAGACGGGGATTCGAGAAAGAAGTCTTCATTAATATTGACGAATACGCAGGAATCTGATTCAAGCGAGTTTTACTGTGTGGCTGAAAATAAAGGCGGGAATGCCGAAGCTAACTTTACAGTGCACGTGACACAACTGCCAGTCGGGATGGCATCATTGGGCAGCGCACAGATTGCGAGCCTAGGAGCTGCATTATTTCTAGTCGTAGTCGTCATCTCTTTAGCTCTACTGATTACTTTTGTCCGCTTTCGTCCAACACCGGCTTGTGAAAGTAAAACACCGAATACCATAGACAGAGTCGTTTCTGGAAACGAAGTACACCCCACGTCAACCGATCGACCACATGTCGCTGTTTTGGCTAATAGGCAAGATTCACCGAATTATAATGACCCGAAATGTAATCCTGTTCTAAAACCTCCGAGAGCGAATGATATACCCTACACTACGAATCACTATGAGGGACGAGGAAGCGTCGTGACTGCTGGCGGGCCGGTAGTAGTGTCTCCCACAGTTTCTGGCAATATCGATCCCGATCTTATCAATGATACGCGGCCGGAAAGCGCTGCAAGACCAGGAAGTGGCGAGTACGCCCGCGAGACCTCAGAATCATTATATCCATCCGGCCTTTGGGATCAAATGAAAATGAGCCAGGCCAGTAATTTGGCTCGTGCGGTCAGTACGGCAATTCCCACGTACTATAACGATAGAACGCCGATAATAGAGAACTGCAGCGTGGACGGGTCGCAGGAGGAGCTGGGCTACATGAGCCGCACGTTCCCGCGGACGCACACGGTGACAGCGCCAAGCCCGGCGCCCGCGACCGATGCGCCCTACCCGGCCGACTACGGGCTGCCCGTGGGCAGTGCGCGCACGCTGCGCGTGTGGCAGCGCGCGCCCCCGGTACTGCCGCCGGTGGCCGCGCTCAAGCGCGTGCTCACCATCACCAGGCCCTCGGCCGATGATCACTTTCAGGATGGCTGTGCTACTGATGTATAAATCTGATAAAAGAACGCATTGTTTGCATATCTAGATGACATGTCAGAAATTGTAAATTTGTATCCTAAGCTAGAAATCATCTTATACGTAAGGTATGTGTAATTTATACTTAAACAGGTTGTTAGTGTAATATTTTTTGTATCATATAATTTATTTAGATAATTAATGGAAAGTTACATTGGATCCAAATGCGACGGGTCCGCGACTGATTAGTTGAAGAATGTAAGTGTAAATTATTACGTGATATGGAATGGTATCGTCTATGATCGCCAAATAATTAAAATACTGAATATAAATATATCTTGATTGTTGAAACTCAAATAAGGTGTTACATGAATATTAATAATAACTATACAGTGTAAAACATACACGAACTATCCAAAGATATTGAACTCCCCCTGAAAGTAATATAAATGAAATATATTACTACTATTGTAATTCACGATGAATGTTAATCAATGTACGATAATGAATGTGTAAATTTTATGTTGAAAAGAAATAAGAGTTTTAGCAGTAAAATGGAAAAAATAAATCAGGCGATTGTAAAATGTACACTTTGTTTGAATTAGTCTCACCTAGTTCCACCTGATTTCCGCTCACTATCTACATCCTAAACGAGTCAAAGATTGATGTCATTGCTAGCTTTTAAAGTATCCAGGCGCAATAACAGATTGTGTAGTGGTCATTTAGAACTAGTCAAAATATTTTTCGTATCTATCAAAGACATTTTTATACTGGCACGTGATGATTTATCTTTGTCTCACACATAAAGTACCTCCACGTACTCCGACAGGAAGGCGTGGGTAGTATGTTCGACGAACGACCGCAATGGAGAGTTACCATGACCATGCTAATGGAAATGTAAGTGACCAAACTTCTTCACGTGTAGGGATATTATGTTGTGAGCAACTCTAATTTTTATATTTAAATATCATTAGGTTACCCTACATACGTGAATAATTTAAATCGTACACCCGCTTTTTGATATCGAATGTAGGGTTGTCTATGTAATTGTACGTATCTGTTTAATTATTTCAAAGCTGCCTTAGACATCATAATTTATTTTGTTAAATTTTGCAAACAGATGGCTAATTTCCTTCCCGACAAGGTTATATATTTTTATAGCCATCGCATCCGGACAAACCGGTTAGAGCTAGCTTGTTCATTCATAGCATCGAAAGGTGTATCACAATTTGAATAAACGATTGAGGAGGAAACTGGATTTAATATACGTAATTCCATTAGAAGTCAATACAAGAATAAAGTCGACTTCAAATATTTTCTATGGAGAGCCAGTGTCATGGCTACAAAAAAGGAAAAAAGTTTCAAGCGCACCTTCCAGCCTGCCGGAGAAAAACCGGTTAACGTTATTTCATTTCCGTTCGATTCAGTTTTTTTATTAGAACCAAACTAAACGGGTTCAATGGAGGTGAGAATTTCGAATCAAGATTTTTAAAGCAAGAGTATTGAATTACAACGAATTTAAAATTTACATAAATAGGGCGAATCGTATCATTTTATCAGAGGTATCATCTGCGATTTTGTTAGCGTGTTTTGATACTTTTGTGCCACTGTATTTCGTAGCAATTATTATATTTGGTACAGCGAAATATTGGGACTGATATGGCTTAATCACTACTAATTGTCCATTTCAGAACCTTTCATGTAATTGTATCCTATAGTAATAATAACGTAGGTATCATATAAATATTACATTGTGTTTAGATAAAAGTTACCTACCTATATGAAACTATAAAGCTCAAGCTTAGATGTCAGAAATTGACAATGATAAATAAGTATTTAAATAAGAATAATAAGTTCCATAGTCATCAATTATTTTATCTACATATTTTCGCCTACACTGAAATAGCTTGTCTGCTGTAGATATTAATAGTCAGTCTGTACTTAATTTAAAAGTTTGATTCTGAATATCAAAAGTAATTCAGAATAGGAAAATTTATTCTATCGGACGAAATAAAATAGGGATAAGTAGCGCTTTTGGACCTCTAGGTAGTATTACTATGGATGATTTCGTAGGGACTGGCACCCTGGGGTTTGACCACTTCCGCCTCCGATCTAAGGTTTCTTTTTAAAGAGGTTTTTTTTACAAAACGTCTTTTAAACTCTCCTACTATTTAAAAGTGGTTTTGGTTACCTAAACACGTAAGTCAAGAACGTTGTGACTATTCTTTGTGGTTTTATCGTCTGTCTAGACACGTTTGAACATGTTGATACTCGAACAGCCAAACCATGTTCAAGGTTATATATCTTGAATTAGTAGATGTAACAACAGACACAGTTTAATTTCATTGTTAGCAGTATCTCAAAATATACTTTATAATATGTATTTCTTCAGGTACCCACATTGTCTGCAGTAGTTATTAATTCAAGTTTTGTTTTAAGAGCAAGTTTGTTCACATCCTGGCTCTTAACAATGGTCACATTTTCTCACTGAGAACTATTTATTAATCCATTGTGAATGAGAGTTTCAGAGTTTTTATATGTAGATGCTCTCGTGTTAACGAATTAGAAGATATTGTAGATAGGTATTTGGTTATGAAGGTATAGCAAATCAGCGTTCTCCTGCCCTTTTCCCAATTTATTTAGGGTCGGTGTACGTCTTTTGACGTAGGTAATGTAAACAAAATTGTTTAATTTGGAAAAGTTGTTAAATTCCTACAGCTTTTCAAATTTTAATCTTTACAAGAACAAAGCACAGCTTCTAGCACTCGCTCGGGCAAAAACATTATTTAGCCTAGCGACTAGTTAAAGAATATAGACACTCTTCCCACGGGAATTCCACACAAGTATCTGAAGTATCTAAAATGGTTACAACCTGACAAATAAAATGTAAACGTATGTATTTCAGCACAAAATTCTACAGTCAGAAATCGAGGATTCACTTCTCTTCTAAAATCAAAAATATGTTGATTCAGAAGAACAGAGTAGAAACCACAAATCCGCAACAATTAATTGCGAGTCGACAAGTATCCAAACTTTCTAGTCTATTAACATCTCGAATACTATAAGATAGGTAACTCGAAAACTTTGATAAGAGAAACAATGGTATTGAAATAAGCAAAATTTTGTAGAACGACAACCTTATTTACCTACCATCAATGGCTTTGCGCTTTCTTCTCGTAAAAGCGGAGACTTTCGCTGACAATAATGATGTTTCGGCCTGGCAACAATGGGAACTCAGGCAGAGCGATCTTGATTGTTCGCCTGAATATTTCAATTGTGTACTGCTTTCGAGACTCGCTCTTTGTATATTCATTGCTATCATATTTTGTCGTGTAACGTTTGTTATTTTATCGTTTGTTAGCTTTTGCTGTCTTAGTGGTTTTTACGTTCGGCTATCTAGTTTGTTTGAATTTGGGCTCGGTTTTGGAGACAATGTTATTAGATTTTGTAAACATAACTTCAAATATGTAGCTTGTTTTTCTTTTTATTTTGTATTTGGGTTCTTAGTTATCTTTGGCATTTAGGTATATATGTTTATCTGTGTTCATAACTGAGCAGCTAATGCAAACAATGGATAAACTTTATCTCTTTAAATTAAACACGTGACTCATAAAGGTCAACTTTACAGAACCTCTTCTAACTAATAACATTTAACTTTATCAACCAAGTTAAAAAGCATTTAGGTTTTTTTAAGAGCTACAATTTGGAGGAGAAGCTGATGTCATCTTGATGCAAAGATTCCGTTACAGCTGGGAAAGTAAGTATACTTACACTACATACCTATACCTACATCAATGACGGTGAATATACCCTTTACATGTTCTTTGTAAAAATGGGAATAAAGCACGTACTAACAGCTTCTGAATTACGCAAGCGAATATAAAATTTTATATGTTCTTTCGCTATAGGTGCGATTTTTTTTCACATTTCAGTAGACAATTCGCTAATTAGTTGTTGTATTGAAGCACAATTTATGGGATTTCGTTAATTAGTTGTGACAAATGTTGCGACGGTCAACCGTGACACTGACAGCCAATTTTGATTGAATCGTGATCGATTATTATTGGTGTGAACATTGTAAAGAGAAATAAAAAACTATATATTCAGACGGCCAGCGGCGGTAAACCCACCGGCGCATGATGTTGCCAATGCCAATAAAAATTGATTTTATTTTTCGTTATTGACACGTGCTGGCATAATTAAAAGTGGCAATTCCATCCTCCAGATTCGAGTAAATATTAGTTATTGTTGTTTCGTGATTAATTGATAAGTTTGCTGTGTGTGATTATACCTATAACATGACCTCTTACATCATTATTCTAGTTCAAAAAGTAACGCATTCCTTCAAGTCATTATGTAGTAAAATAATGACCACTTTTTGGTGGATGGGACCTTCATGATACAAAGACTAACTGATAAGACACTCACTCTTTCGTATCGAGACAATAATAATGAACATAATGACATACGAGATAACGAGAACAAAGTCCTGAACGAAGTAGAATAATGTTTTATGTTAGTAAAGCACTATAATTCAATCAATATGATTAATGGAAACTATCGCCATTCAATCGCTGTGTAGGTACCGATAAGCAACTCTTCTTCGAAAATCATATTCAATTAACTATGTCGGCCATGCCCCAGGGCCACGCTATAAAATCTAGAACCAGATTCCAGTATGACGTAAACACTTTACGATTCTATGGTTTCTATAATTCTACCAACTACGAATAAAAAAGGAAATATATTAGGGTTTACACAGCACATTTCTTTTTCATTCGAGTTAGGTGAATACGGCTTGTGCCGTCTACACCTAATATAAATATTGCTAAAGGGGTCACCTACGATAGTCCCGAGTAGTGAGGCACAAGGCTTCCCTGAGGGCTGAACATTCTGCAACAAACTTAATCAGAACAAAAAAAAAGGTAGTAAAAATTGAAAAGTTGTTCACCTACAATTCTTTAGTTGGAAAAATGCAAGCTGGCTAAATGAGGCTTGGATCTATTGACTTGAGAGCTACATTTTGCCTTTATGATTTATTAGATGAACCCGCTGATTCGCTTAACCGTTCTGTAGGTCACAAACTAGAGTACAAAGAGTTATTTTCAGATGCCAGCCCTCCGTTGTGGTTTGATACGTGATGAGCCGGACATGGACGTCACAAAGGTATCTACCTCGTACCGACATTAATGCAAACATGAAACTGTTGTTGGGCGTGTGATTGATAATTGAATTAATGGGTAATTCCATCGGGTACCAATCGGTTCCCAAAGCAATTTGGTAAATCGGCGGAGTGCCGCCGCTGACCGCTCCAAACCGATGAATGTTCTTGCACACTCATAAATTAGTTTGGCATGTGTTTTGGTTTGCGCCGAAATTAACGATATGTGTGGTCACTTCGATAGATAATATTGCATGAGCTTGTTCAACAACAGCGATTAACAACCAGCCTGCCCGTTTTTACATCTATATTGTAAAATTATGATCGGACTTTTTATACGACTGAATACTGATTTCATGGAATGACAAAATCGACATAAATGTGTTTGATGAGTCTTTTAACGAACGGAAATGTTTTGTTGTATTTTGAAGTGTTGTAGCATAGCCTGCTATCACAATTTATTGTTATAGAATCCCTTACGTATAGAATATTTGAATAGATATTAATTAAATGTCAGCTACAATAAACAGACTCTTAGCAATTGCGTTTCAGTTGCCACTACTGCATGAGCCTAATTTAAGAAAACTTTCCAAGAAGTTTGAGTCAAAGTTGATCCTGATTATTTGAGACCTAATTCTATTACTGTTTATGTATGTACCGACTTGAGTGAACGAATTCCCCACAGAGCACATGATACACCATAAATAGGTACTTGTATAACTTTTGCTATGTGTGTATCGTCATAGTCCGCTAGGGGTTCAGACATTAACACTGCTCGGACAGATTTGACTTTGTACGGAGCCTGTGGGCATCGTTAGCAAGGATTGAATTATTAGCCCAGGATTCGACGGTGTTATGATGCCCGCAGTTGGCTGTGCTGATGTAGGGCGATGTAGAATCTTTTTATATTTTTAAACATTGACCATCTTCAGTACTGGGCAGTTGGGATTGCTCTTTGGCTTAGCTTGCAGTCTGCTCTGCTAGAGCTCGCTTATGATTTTTCATACGTACAGTCTGAGAAAACAATTATTAAGTGAATTGAGTTTACGTTAGTTTGCCGTGTAATGGCCATTTCATACAACTTTCAAGAATAGTTATGTTAATTTTTAATTTTATCGTTTACAGGGTTCATATTTCTGTACCTAGCTTTAAGCCCTTTGTAACATCTTTTTTACAATATGGAATGCAATAAATAAATAAATGACAGCTGTGATTTGAATATACGGACAATTTAAAATAGTAGTAAAATTTCTTAACATTTTTTATGTTTAAACATCTCTTAACTTTAAGCAACGTTTATAAATAAGACGGTTAATTTCCCTGCCTTTACCTCGAATATACTTATGTTTATACGTATTACTTATGTTCGGAGTCTATGTATTTCAAGTGCTCCATTCGTTACTACTAAGCACTTACATAACTCTACAGAAAACGTAAGCATTCACTGTAACACTTTCTTACTTAGTTACTTGGAGAAAAGAAAACAAAAAAGTAAGTTTCATCGACTTATTGTTGACTACCTCATGAAGTTTTAAAAGGTTATTATTTTTGTGTAAACTGGAAAAAATGTGTTTCACACAAATATGGTCTTAACAATTAACTAAGTACTTACTTGGTTTAAAATTCTCTTAATTTTCTCTTTAAGTGGAGATAAGAGCAGTCTTAATGAAATAATAATTAAATATACTTACACATATTTAAAAACGGTGACGAAATAATCAAAGAGCATAAAAAAATACGTCTGCATCACTGTCAACAGGAAAAGTGCCCAAAAGGCTGGCAGCATTGCCATATAACGTGGCAATGCAAATGCTGTGTGTGTGAACTGTGAATACCAATGATTTGTGTTCTTATATATTTAAGAACACAAATTATTGGTATTCACAGTTCACACACACACATACACACTCATACCAGCACCCCTTATTAAATGATTTTGTTTTGTTTGTTAATCCAAGCTTACTGCTGAAATACAGGTATTTTAACCTAGCTCTGGAGTCAGGGTTTCACGTTATTCTGTAACTTGTTTTTATGACAATAAAGAATTTATTTGTTTTTATTATGCTGATTCTTTGGCAAAAAAATAGGCCAGCCTTCTAGTCACGCGAAGAACTCTTTAACTATACGTAAATGTCCTGACACAGTTCGTACCCAAGTTGTTTGGACCCGGTGACAACTTATTAAGGACCTCGATAATTATAAAATGTTTCCTGCTCAATAAGAGTCCCCACGCGTCCTGTGACCCAAAAAGACAATACCGAATTTCCTCGCTGAGTATCCCCAATATAATTATGTGGAGCAGTTATGGGACCGTCCTATTATAATATTACTGTACAACGTTGAGTGTTGGTATACCTACTTAGTTATTTTTATGTCGGTCTCCTTTAACTAACATTTAGTACCACCTACCCTCTCAATTCAACTCTATTCATGTTGTTCGTTGTGGTAAAACCCATTGCCTTTTAAACCAACCTTTACCAGGATGCTGAAAAAAAAATAGAGCAGAAAAAATAATAGTACTTTCACAAATAAAGTGTAAGTGTATACTAACTACACATATATCCGACCGACCTTTTGGTCATGTTGTGTTTACCGCTAAGTCCCGGGCTAAGCTTAACCACCTTAAGGCTAATACCGGGATTTCCTTATCCCGTTGGCCCCTGGTCAGTTTGGCCGACGCCTTAACATCAATTAGCACTGTGTCTTGGACTTTGCTATCTTAACTGAGCCAACGCTTTGTTTAGATAAAAGGCTTTTTATCTTTTTATGTACCAAGCTCGGCGTGTTCGTAGAAATGGAAAATTTAATTATTTTGCTAACATTTGCATCTTAGGGCTTGGGAAATAAACAAGGTAAATAAAATAACTTTTATTTCAAAACATCTATTTTGTTAAAGAAGCACGCAGACAAATTATTGATGTTTATTTAAGGGGGTCAGCCATCTTATCCCCTTAAATAAACATCTTACGCGATCTTCATTATCAGAACAAAAGAAAATAACAAAAAAATATTTAAGTCGCATTCTTTTGTTTATTTCGTGAAGGCGCGGGAAAATGGGAGTTCCTAATGAGTTATAAGATTTGAGACAGATTAATCCGACCATCACTAATTATATTATTATTTCGAAGGCTTGGGATAAACAGGACCTTAATTATTCAAATCCTAGACTCCAGCAACAAATTAGTAACTTAGTATATCCATGTTTGATATATGCTGCTTGAATGCTATCATTTCCTGTGATTGAAAATGGGTAATCGTTGATGAGGTCCTGGGATCCTCCCAGGTTAAGCATTGTTTTAGAGTTTTTCTATCTAGTATTTATCAGCAGCAGCCCATGCCCAGAGTCTGGATGTGTGCCCGGTTGATGGTAATAGGCTCGCCCCCTAGTACATGGTACTTAAACATAACTGTCGTAATGCTGTACTAATAGGTACACCTGCTACGACACACAGCTTGAAATATTTAATTGTTTTATTTGATTTAAATTTATTTTTACCTGTAATTGCTTTGAAACTCATAAGATTTAGGTACAGACGCCAGCACATCAAGCTACCCCAAACTGTCAAATTTTCCTAATTGAACATGAACCTTATGCTTATGTTAAAGTTGAAAATCTATCAAAGAAATTTGACAGATTAGGTAGCTTGATGTGCTGGCGTTTGTACCTACTTTCTTTTGCATGAGGTTGAATTTATTTTTTATTTGACCCTGATAAAAATAGTTCTCGAGTTCAATACTGAAACAGCAACATGAAACCACAGCAAACACCAGTCTAAGGGAGAGCCAAATTCTAAAGAAAACGCTGAAATAAAAATGTTATTTCAGAATTTCATGACATTCTCAACACATCTGACATCAATTTGAAAAGAGACAGACATTTTTTTTATTAAAGGTAAGTTTAATAATAGTACGTATGTAGGTAGTCATCACGGTATCCAATTCCAAATGTAATTGGACACATTCGCTTTCTGGTATCGAAACGTATGCACAAGTGAAGTTGAAATGCAAAAGTTAGTTCTGCCTTTAGCATTTCAACTACGCTTTCCTTATTGCATAACACACTATTAGTATCAATTTAAATCATTTTGATAAATATTGCTAATCCATTGCTTCATATGTTTGAAAAAACTACCTGCTCAACAATGAAAATAACGCAATGAATGTGGTTGAACTGTCAAAATGAAAGCTATTGCGGCTGGTGGTGTGTGAGCAATTATCCCATTGATTTGTATTGACAGCGTAACAGCTAGCTGAGAGGCATCGCGGCTGAGGGTTACAGGCTGCGGCGGAGGAGGAGTGCCGGTACTACTGAGTAGCGCTCTTCCCTTCCGTGGCCTGGATAGTTTGGCCGCAGGGGAAGAGGAGTGTCGGTATAGCGTTGGCCGCTCTCCCTATCCCCTGCGGCCGAAAAGTGATAGGTAGCGGGGCCACTGCGCTGACCCGTCGCAGGGCGACCATGGGTGCCAGACACTTGGGTCGTCTGGGGTTTTATGCTACTTGGTTCCTGGGGTGGTCACGGCGTGCCATGTGTCCTGGTGCGCCGAACTGGTGGGGTCTGCAAGGGCCGATGCCTACCAGGGGTGCAGGTTGTTCGAAAGAGATACCGTCGCCCCTGGCACACAGGCAACTGAGGGAACACGGGTGGGTTTTTGTCAGTAAAAGTCTGACACGCCCTCCTGCTCCACCCAGAGCGGGAGAAGTTATTTGATGATTTCCCACCATCAAAAAAAAAAGGCGACGCTGACAGGCGTATGAACATTTGAGTTGAAACTATGTTCTGTAATATTTAGATTAGCTAATTTATTTAAAGCCAGAATTTATTATGAAACTTTGCCGACTATAGACAAATCAATGAATTGGTCTATTCATTCGCCAAATTAAAATAAGAGCCTTCGTGATCTGTGATTGGCGGTTTCAAAAACTGATTGCAGATACACAAATAGCGGGGTTCGAACTTATAGTAAGTCAATATTGAACCTTTTCGGGCTTCTGGGTGGCGTGCTGAGGGCCGTTAGCATGTATAATCGCCCTTGTACGTTTTAAATACTCCCCTCCTTGCTCATTATTTAGCTCGTTTATTATTACTAACTACGTCCGTTTTCCTACACGGAATGATGTTTCACACTTAGTCAACTTTGTATAATTATTTGGCAGATGAGTTCCCAGGTTACCACAAACAAATGAAACGCAATTTCTATGCGAATTAACGCACGACTCGAAATTACAAAATGGTCGACGAACGAATTAGCATTTTGGAATATCTTCATGCAAAAGCCGTTTGCTACTGAACACACAATGATCGGAACCAGAAAATTGTAAACGCTTATAATCAGAAAAATATACCTTATTCTGGTTTTGTAACCGTTCCCTTCAATAAGTAGGTATTAGAATAGTTAAAAGACAATATAAGTCTATCTACTTCTTCTTGTAATGAAAACATAACAGAGGTCAATGGAACACTACAATTTCATAAAAGCCTATTTAGACCGACGTCTTTTTATTTACAACTATGAGTAATTATATTTCGTTTCCGTCGATGCAATCTACAGCAACATTATCGATACAAGCACTTACTATTGACATCCTGCGTCCATCAGAGGACCACTAATGAAAGTTTTATGCAATTTTGATTAACCGTTGTGGTGTGGGAACGTAAATACTAATGAAACTACCCGTTATTTGCGCTCCAAATATTCGATTTTGTTCGATTGTGACATTATTTTAATTGAAAATTGTAATGCTATTTCATTTTATGCGTGGGATTTTTTTTGCCTCTGACCGGATGTTATTAAAGCTGTACTTTCTTAACCTATAATGACAACAGGGGCAACATTCGAAAGACCACCACGCGGTAGGTACGCTTGGAAAAAGGATGGTTGATCCTAGTAAGATTTTGATCACACAGAAGGATTTTGGTACCTATGTTCTAAGTGCATAACTATTCACTGAATATTTATATTACTATCCCGCAAGACTTTAAGTAAAATAAAAAAAATACAAAAAGAGTTATCGCTTATCATGGGACGCAAGTCGTAAAAGTGACTGAGGGCAACGATAAGTAAGACAGGCGATGGATGGATAAATTTATTATACCAGGGAAACAATATGAAAACAAACATGTATACGTAGTTTTCAGCACCGCACTTAACCTTTGTTAGATTTCTAATATACGAAACACAATAGCGATAACTGTATAGTGAATAATTACCCACTGTAACAAGATTTATGACGATTGTCTTAATTCATTCCGATCACTAATACAGTTATAGTGGGACACGTTACCTAACGATATATTCAAAAAGTAAGTTCAAAGACTAAAAACAGACTACTGAAAAATCACGCTTCAAAAAGAATGGAATAAGAAAATATTCTCATCTGAAAGCCGTGGTCGTATGCCACTTTTCCTTAAAGCTCATGATGTACTGTTAGTTAGGGTAGGCAGCATACGAGCAGCAATATTTTCTTGTTTCATACTTTTTAGAGCGTTTCAACTGTTTTCTTAGCTCTTTTCTATGCCGTTGCTCCGCTATGTTCTGTGCTGTTGTTTTCAGTCGTCTTCTGAGTTCTCGCTGCTATTAGTTTCTGGTTTTTTATAGATATCGTTAGCCGCTTTCTTGATCTTATTTCTGTCTCCAGCCATGTCCTTAGAAAACTTGATTCCTATGTCGAAGTATTTCATGTCCTGTTTTAGGTTGTCATTCCATGTGTAAATAGGTCACCCGACCTTCTTAGATTTGGCCATGTACTGCATTGCTGCATGCAATAGGTGTGGTTTATCCCGTCTGAAGATGTGCTAAGTAGCAAATCCTGTGGTTCTTGGTGCATTTTGCAACGGTTTTTCTGTCTAAAATTTGGTGTATTTTCTTAATTCTTGGTTTATTCCTGGCGTGGTTAATCAAGTCTCTCGTGATAACTCGTTTATATCTTTTGAGCCTTGATCTATTCGCCTTGGTGAGGGTCGATACTTTTAAGCCATATACCATACATGGTACGATAACTATTCGATACATATTAGTCTAGCTAACTTCCAGTCCATCTTTGAGTTTAGTATGAATGGTAGTAATGATTTGACGTTTCTCGTGGCCTGTTGGCATCGTTTTCTAATTGTGCTTTTTCTGCTTAATGCGGATGTTATGTATGTGCCTAGGTATTTGATTTCGTCCACTATTTGAATACTTATTCCGTTGAGGGTCACGTTGGTCGTTTGCTGTGATATTATGGGGTCTCTAATTAGACCTTTTGGTTTTGTTTATTTGGAGGCCTACGCTATTTAGTAAGGGTTTAATGTGGTATAAGATGTGCTCTAGTCCTCCTAGATCATCTGTAATGAGGATAATGTCATCCGCAAATGATAATACCAGGGGGATTGAAATTTCGCGGTCCTGATCTTGTTTGATTAAATGGGTTTTATCTTCAAGGGTTCTAAGGACTTCGTCGATGACCAATGTAAAAGGCGATGGGAGAGAGGGCAACTCTGTTTAACTCCCTTACCTTAGACGATTATAATCCAACTGCTTTGCTGGCCACACCATTTGATGCATGTTCTTACATTCATGCATACCTTGATTAGCCTGTTGGTCATCGATTTGTTGGTTCATTGCCATTATTTTTCTAATGCCTTAAAATCGACATTGTAATGGTGTTTTATATGACAAGGGCGAGTACGCAAATTCGTTTACTTGCAAGCCCTTCTTCGTCTAGGACCCTTTCGAGCAAAAAATTAATCTATTTATCTATTGTTTAAGAAGGCCGCTTGGTAATTGCCTAGTTCCGTTATTGCATCGTCTATTATTATTTTTATTATTTTTTTACTACGCATGTGGCGTGAATTCTGTAGTAGGTACGTGTTGCAAACCATTATGCGGCGATATTAGTTCGCGTCATCTAGTTTGATTTTTTCTGGAATTGGTACCTGCGCGGTTTAAGCCACGTGTCCGGCACTGTATTTTGTGTCCGGGCTTATTCATGTGTATAGTTGGGGCTTCCTGTTATATTTGGGGCATCGCTTTGTAAAGTTCGGTTACGACTAGGTCCGTTCCGGGGAGTGTCTCGTTTCGCATTTTATTTGTGATTACCATTACTTCTTCTACCGTCGCGCGTCGGTCCTTCACTTTGTGCTTTGGTTATTGGCTTTGTTATTTTAACAGTGGTATCTGAAGTCCCTCGGCCCCTTTTTTTTGACACCTGTATGTACGCAGATCTTATTCGGTGTTTTGTTCGCTGTTTGTTGTTCCTGTAAAACGAGTCGAGCATTTGCATGCGTTTTGCGGTGTGAATTGTCCCCAGTCCGGTGCAGCGGGCTTTACATGTTTTTGTTTTCCCTGATATTTAACCATCAGGACGCTCTAGGCGCTACATAATCAATAGAATTTATGTAGCTCTTTTTAGCCATTATTTTCGCTGGACAGTCAGCAGCACTTGTCTTGTGATTGCTCGGCTTTTTGAATTTCAAGCAAGTGGCGCATTTTGGTTCCAAAGCCTTCTCTGTGCAATCTTTAATTAAGTGAGTGCCCAGTGATCACCACAGTGACCACAGGTATAAATGGTCTCCCGACATGATTTGGCCGCAAGTCCATACTGCTGGCACTTTTAAAAGCGTGTGACTAGGGTAAAGTCTCTCACAGGCAATGGCGACCTATTTCCAAAGACTCTGTCTTTTGACTCTGACTTTGCGTATGTCTGCAGATACTTAAATTATATAATTACAGGTCTAAGCATCCTTCTTACCTGACTTATGGCTTAACTTAATGGAGGTCAAAAGGTCTCGAGGCTACAATCTTGAAGGTTCTCGGCTAGATTTTGGTGGAACAAACAAGTAAAGACTTCATTCTCTTGCATGGATGAGGGCACTTCGATAACTACTACTCTCTAGGCTTCCTTTTTGGGGGCTCGTCGGCTTCTCAACTTGAACTCTATATAGGGACAGATGAACATACATACAAACATACATACCGGTCAAAATCATAACCATCATTTTTGCTTTTGCCGCATTCGGGTAAAAATTAGATAGCCTACAAATGTGCCAATACCGGTTTCCGATATATTTATTGCACAGGACTAAATGCAAACCAACACCTACACTGGGCACGCCACGATTGCGTCGGTAAGTGGCAAAGAGGGCTTTGAGGAGTGGATTGAGAGGCGCCATGGCGTCCTCACCTTCCGCCTGACGCAGGTCTTCACTGGAGCGAGAGTGCATCGGTAGCCGTCACCTCCTTCTGCGAAGCAGTAATGCTCGCGAAGAGGGAGGCGGAGTACGTGAGGGAGAGGCAGTATATGCGCCCTCACGGCCCTAGTCGCCGCAGGAGACGTCCTGGGTGTCGGGAATCCCGGGCTGATTCCCGGCCACCGTAGGCGCGGGCTTGCGGATGGCGAGTAATGGGTACCAAGCTCGCTGTCCGCTAAGGACCAAGCCCGGGTCGACGGCGCGTTGTGTTCCACGCGCGCCTCAAATAGATGTCAGCACAAACTGGTGGGGTCCGCAAGGGCCGATGCCTGTCAGGGGTGCGGGTTGTTCGAAAGAGATACCGTGGCCCCTGGCACAATGGCAACTGAAGGAACGCGGGTGGGTTTTAGTCAGTAAAAGTCTGACAAATAACTTCTCCCGCTGCCAGAGCGGGAGAAGTTATTTGATGATTTCCCACACAAAAAAAACACCTACACTCAGAAACCTAACATAAACCACTACGAAAGCAGATTAGGTCGTTTATAGATAATCGGGCGTGTCAGGCAGAAATACATTAAACCGCCGTAAGGGATCCATTTTCACGTTATTGACACGGAACCCTATAAAACGTGCGCGGTTAAGGCTTGAGATCTGAAAAGCCAAGCCACAAAGAGAGAGCAATCCTTTCTTAATGGAACGTTAAAAACACGAGGCTGCGATTGTCACGGCGAGTTTTTGCTTCGCTGTTCAGTCACGCAGCGGTCACACTTATATCTACTACCTTCGATATAAAAACCAAAGTCTCTGGCTCTTCCTTAATACTTTCTGAAGAATGGGATTGGGAAGTTTTTGTTTTGTTTCGAATCACTTCCCTAGCCTTTGTTTTTAACCGATAAATCGAGAACACCACTCTGACTCGCTTATAATTATAACTAGCTTTTGCCAGGAGTTTCACCCGCAAAGAGGTCGGAAATTAAGAATGATTAACTAAAATTACATAAATTATATACTGAAACCTTTCTCATAAATCACTTTGTCAATTGGTGAAAACCGCATGAAAATTCGTTCAGTATTTTTAGAGTTTATCGCAAACAGACAGACAGACAGACGAGGCGGGGGACTTTGTTTTATAATATGAGCATCTTTATACTGAATGTTGAAACATGAGCTTCTGAGTGATGAATTTAATTTCATGTAAAGCGATATTAACTCGACTATCAACGAGGTTAAAAGTTTGATATTATTCTCATTCATTATTTATGTTGTAAACAATATTGCATTACTTTTAATAGACATTTAACTGACTGCAACTGACTAATAGAACAGCCGCGCCAGGTTGAATATTGATAATCAAATTTTCGCAATTTGATAACAAAACAAGTTCTGGTTTGTAATATTACTAGTTAGTTTCCACGACATTGTAATTTTAATTTATAATTAGGCTTGTGTTACTTGAAATTAGATATGTAGGCAGAGAAAGGCAACATGTCGATTCGGTCTGTTGGCGTCTGCGTAAGTATGCCCAGTGAAAGATTACTCACCGTGACAAGTGACTGCATCAGATCCCAGCGAGTTCATTACTGAGGCACCGAAGTCGATGTGACCACTTCATTTGAATACTGTTTGGCAGTGGCTCGCCAACATTTTACCTCGTTTAAACAAAACCGAGTTCGAAATACCTAACTTTATATTATTTACGTGTGAATAAAAGTATAATGAAACTATTTCAAATTATGTCTTTTGATCTATCTGTACCTACTCAACTTGTATTGTTCGATGAAATGGAAAATTTCATGCTGGCGTAGGATTATCGACGACGCTCTACGCATATGTCTGTATCTTGTTGCAACTAGGAAACCCTGCTCCAAATATATTGATTTTATAACAAAAACGAGGGGATGGTTGCACGCGGGGTTAATGCCCTTGTCACTGCAGATTCGCCCCGCCATATTGGTTGGGGTTCCCGCGTCACTAATGGAGTAGCGACGGCTAAAATATGAGCCTGTGCTCCTCTCCATACGTTGAAAAACATGCGGACTCAGACAAATCATTTTTGGAATTAATTCTATTAAACATTTTGGCAGATGGTGCCCGCAACGTATTGTTAAATTTTTCCAAATTATCTTTTGTGGATTAAGTATCCTTCTCTCTCTTTTATTTTATTTTTATACTTTTTATGAATTTTTTTAAGTTTTGACTGCCATACGATTTACAGGACCATTCGTATTAAAGAGTATCAGGGAGATTTAGTCAAAAACCTGGTTGTATTTTTTTGTAAATAGCTAGCTGTGCCCGCGGCTCCGCTCTCGTGGATATCGGAAATTATCCCACGGATGCTACTAGGGCAAAAACCCATGTCACTCCTTATAAAATCAGCTATCTGCTTGTGAAAGTCCCGTCAAAATCGGCTCAGTCGCTTAGGAGATTAGCCGGAACAAACAGACACGCAGACCGATAGCCAACAATTCAAAAATTATGTTTTTGTATTCTACAAGTACTGTAAGTATGTATATACTTTCATACGCATTTAGTAAAAAGCTGTTTTTGACATTAAACACAGACACTTCAATTTTATTTATTTGATGATAAAAGAACAGAATTTTGAGAAAGTGACAAATGTGTCACAGATAAGTAAATCAGGTGCATTCTGTAATGCTTACCTAAGTGATATCTACGACGCCAGATTGTCAGACATAGATATACTTAGACATGTATTGTTAAAAATCTTGAGATCCCTCCTTAACTTCAAGTAACTTTGCTTCCATTTGTAGATTTTAACTTCTAATCGAATCTGGTTTAATTGACCTTTGCAATTCATAGACTTGATTTGAATTTCAACCAATTTTAAATTGGCCATTTCTAAGTGAATTCAGTTAGTGGAAATAATTTCAATTTGTAAATACCTACTGGTTGTGTTATGAAGGTTTATCAAATTCGCTTATCTGATTATATAAATAAAATTTACATAAAAAAACCTTTTGGTGCGTAACTAGTGTTTGTAAGAGGATAACCTACCTAGGTTGATATTTTTCTGAAAGTTTTCGTCACCGAAATATGGTTCTCTCGAAACTTCTACGATAAAGCGCGGAGTTCCAGCCAAAGACACAAATAATGAATAAAATCCACTTCGCTGTAAGAAGTCTAATGTTGTATAAGGGACTTTTTATTATCTCTTTCAGTACCTACTGTTCTTAACCATATAACTATGTAGCAATGTGCCTATAGCTACGGCGCTACGCAATATGTAGTCCATTTTTTAAGTAATTTATTTGTGTTGACTAGTGGACTGATTTGATGACAAGAGAAAAAGCTACCATTTATGGTCGACACTTAGAATACCACCATACCTACCACCACCTACCATCCATACTTCCAGTACCTTAAGGTCAGGAGATAGTGTACTTGATGTACCTAGTATTTATTACTGTATTTGATCCTATGAAAGCATAGAGGGTGACGAAATCTCTGAGCAGCCACCTGTACTAGCATGAAAATATAAAACCCGATTCACCTGCGCCTGAAACATGATCAGGGGTGCTATTCTGTAAAAAATCTCACCGTTAAAACTTAGGTGAAGTGAGCTCAAAGTGAGCTTTCAATATTGACAACCTCGAATGGCAGGTCAATTCACATAGTTTTCACGGTGAGATTTTTACAGAATAGACCGACTGGATTACCTCAACGCGTAACTTGGTTGACCCCTCTTTCCACAGTGTACACCTCATGTGTATACCTACGTCAAGTGCATACGTCATGACCCATGACGTATTTATCTAGTCTTTTCAATAATAATACGTTGCTTGGGGGCGTATCTGTCAAAGTTTTTCATATGGAGTAGGCATCGAAAGTTTGAAGTGTTATACGACGAAGGAAGGCGGAACTTAGGATATGTTAGCAATGTAAGTATAATGTTTAAGGTAAGTATCTATCATGTTTCCTCTGTTGATCTAAGTGTCTGATGATTGCCTCGTTGGTCTTCTGGGTTAGATCCCCACGTCTGACAAAGTGTTATTGGATTTTCTATTACAAGTTTCTTACTAGGAGACCTGAGCCTAGAGTTGTGCCCGGTTGTTGACTTAACAGGTGAAATGTGGGTGTACGATACACGTCCACAGACACCCACTGCTGGCCAATATATTGAATTACCAATAATCTAATGAAGTGATGACTAATTTACTAATATTATTTAACGATGACGTGGGTATGACGTACAGACAAACTTTTATACTTTGAATACTTGCTTTCTAGTGCTATCGCAACGTTAGCTTACTACCACTACCGTTACTGCATTTTACTGATTATACAACTACAAAAATTTACTGAACTCAAAGTAATTACTGCAATCTTAGTAGGTACAGAGCATGCTATAATAATGCTTTGTATATGAGCGATGGATGAAAATGTCTGTATAAACCACCCCTTTGTTGCATCCTCGTGTAAAGTATAACCCAGAAAGCAGGTACACGCTACATTGTGTGCAAGTACTCAGCATAAAGGCCAAGCGTGAATAGTGCATCATATTTTGTGGATCGCCTCAATACGAGTATAATGTAAAGGTGTCCGCTTTACGTTGAAACGGAGATCTACGCTATTGTGAATCGTGCATTTAAGAGGATTTTAACGAGAAACCGTATCGCATTACCGCTTGTGGTGTGGGGAGATATACATCTTTGCAGGTCGTAGTGACCAATGGGCTTCTACTACCTTACCTCTTTAGTCTAATTACTTCATCCTCCGAGCCTTCCTACTATTAGGGATCAGCATTTTGAATGTAACCCATTAACTAGTGAATACTGTTAGTTGTAACGTCGCTCCTAAGAATTGGTTGAATGCACCTGCCTGCAATTTGTCAAAGCTTGTGGTTTTACACATGCGTGTGCTTGTACATTTGTATGTATGGCATGCAGCAAGTCGTACTGACTGCAGCAGGTGGAATTCCTACAAAACTAGCAGAACGGTCTGTCGGGAGTCAACAAATGGCGTGTTGACTGACGAACGGTCAGATTGTAAACAAGTAGGATGGAAAGGATAGCAGGGCTGACGCATGTGCGATCGGCACAGAATTTTGAAACAAAAATAAAATTGTGTTAAGCTATACAGGGTCAAATTAAATTAGCTAGCGAAACTCTGCAGACGTGTGATGGGTATGATATAATGATAAAAAAGATTTGACGCCTTTTTTTGGGGTCAACAACCTCTCATCTGTGGTCGTGTTGATACTTAAGTGTATATCGATACCAATCATGTCTCATAAGTTTTCACAGAAAACTGGTATTTTAAACTGATATTTTACATTTTCAAGTGAATACACTAACTGCTTTTTTATTTTATCTTGTTTAATTATCAATACCCATCGCGTCTGCGGATTTTTGCAAGTTGATTTAACCCTGTATAATGGATTCTCACAGTAATAATATTACACTGTATACCTACACAGTACACACATAAACTCACGCCTTCTGTGCTACGATCCTTATATAATATTAATAATAGTAATCAACAAAATATTTTGAAGTGGGCCTTAAATTCACGAAACTTGGCCTTTGAATTTGCCCTCAAACTTTCTTCCGCAGTTTGAACATTTTTACAAGATAAATGTGATCGCGCAACCAGTTACAACTGTTACAATTGGAAATGTATGTAGGTAAAGTCTCAAAGTTAATAGAGGCCGTCTGATTTGTACGTGGGGTGGTCGGGCAGTCCGTTACTACGCACGTTTCTGGCACCCTAGCAACACTCCCCTCACGGCTCCGCACTTCCTTATACCCGGCTGCCTCAGTACCTACCCGGCCGGCTCCGGCACTTGCGATAACTTTGATAGCTGACGGTCGGGAATTGGACACCGACTGATTGTGTTTACTACCTACAGAACATTACGTAAACGGTGCTCGTCGGTCCGTCGTTCCTGTATGACTGTACCGGTTGCCAGACTAAATATTGATCGGGTGTCGTACTTTAAAAAGCCTGGCGGTAAGAAACTGACGAATAAATATAAAACGTCCATTCTAATATGCTGTACAGGCATTTCAATGGAAAATATGATACAGAATGAAGTAAACAAGCGCTTTCATTAAACCGGGAAAGTATAAATAAACGCCCACACGTGTGGAGATATCGTAAAAAATGGCATCAAACAGTTCCTATTTTAGAATCGAACGGCTCTCGGTAATCGCAACTAAAGGACAACAATAGCACGGGACTATGTTTAGAAAATCATTCTAAGATTAAATTCGGATCCCTTCGACCACAAATCAGTAACGAGTCCTTATTTATTAGGGTAGAAATAAAATATAGCATCAACTTTTCATGTAACATGTTCAAATGGGAGGTTTGGTTACAAAGTTTGTTCGAGGAAAACGTCTCGGTCCCACCTAATAAAAGAATAAATGTTTTTTGTTACAAAAATGGACAAGATTAAAGTGTGATATAAAATAAGATGCGGAGGAGTCGGGGCTATGAATTCCGACATATGGCTTCATCGATTTATCGGTTGCGTATAGCTGAAGTTATTATATCGACATCTATTATAAAGTTGTGTTATGAAATGTTTCTATGTATCTTTCCGTAGTAAGAACTTCTGGTAGTATATACCTAGGTAGTATAGTGACTGCTATCGTTTTTCCATTCATAAATTTTGTATAGAAATGGATAGGACCGTGTAGGCGTATTTGGAACTTAACAACTACTAGCTCGAACTTCTGACAACCGGTTTCGTATCATATCAATTTGATGATGGGTACAAGAGAATTGGAAGAATTAAAGCCTTTATGACTTGTAGTAAGTATGTATTAATCGACTTTAACGAAGGCTTTGCACGTAGGTAACGGTTGACGTTATGGATCCATGAGCAATAACTACGTCAGGTCTTCGATTTCTAGGCAATTATAATTGTATGTACTCATATTTTCTTGTGATAATAAAAGTGAAGATCTGGTATGGTTTGTAAGGCTAACATGGCCAGAGAACGCACTGAACATCCCAGGAAGTAAAAAAGGGAGGCCTTTGACCAGCAGTAGGTCATAATATAATCCAACAATAGCATAAAATAAAGAAAGTAAAGGAGGAATTCTTTTGTGTTCAGAATCGTGTAAATTCACTTTGCTTGGGTGCCACATTTACGTAGGTGGGAAAGGTATTAATAGCGATGCGTCATAGTCTTTATGTGGACCATACAATACATTGATATTACGTCAGTAAATACCCATACTATAGGTATATACTCGTACTATAAATACCTGCAGACATTATGTCATTAGTGAACAAAATATAAATAGCAGTCCATTTATCAGATACCAGTATTTATATTAGATGATTTTATCAAAGTTTTTATACAAAATATTTAATAACAGGATGTTGTAGTAAAACAAACCTTAAATGAACATACATATCGTACCAACACAATGCTATAAATTGAGTTCGACTGCAAAAAATGGCAAAGGAAATGATCCTACTTATCTTCCGAATGGTCTTTTAAGTATCCACATTCGTTTTACATAAAGACGAATTTAGCAGAATAAGTAGGATATGGGTACAGTAGGATAAAAGTACAAGTCGAGTGCAGGCGTTCAGTGAAACGTTTCATATGTAAATGGCCCCGTAATCTGTAGGAGGCTCCCAGCGAACACACATCTATCGTCGGATCGGACTCAACTGCGAAACTTTTCGTCTCTGATATGTATTCTCCAGTAAACAGTAGACTGGAAAGTTTGTCACAGTTTTATGTACAGGCAAACTAGCGACGATACATTTGCAAGTACTCGGCTGTGAAGCGAAGGGTTTTCATGCCTTCTTTATATCTTTTTTCCATTTAAAAATATCGCTTTGACAGCAAACTCGGTGCACTAGCGGTGTGACTGAGATAATAACTTTTCCCCGCGTTCCATTCTTTGTTAATATTTTCAGCGCTATTCAAAATACTGTGTAAAAATATTGTTTTTCATCTTATACTAGGAAGTAGTCTTCGTGGTCTTAAATACTAAGAAAAACTGCAATATCTTTAAGTCATTAAGATTTGGACATGGGAAGTTTCCTTTTTCTATTGTTCAGAAATTAAATATAAACTAATGATTGTTTTATTTATGTTTATGAGATTCCTACACTAAAAAAAAAT
The DNA here is from genome assembly GCA_947359405.1 of Antitype chi. Classification (NCBI taxonomy): domain Eukaryota; kingdom Metazoa; phylum Arthropoda; class Insecta; order Lepidoptera; family Noctuidae; genus Antitype; species Antitype chi. Next base: position 13,343,424 of record OX375816.1, read on the forward strand.
GAGTATTTCAGTTTTATTAAAACTTCATGCTACTAGGTATGACTAATCTGTGAGGTTGCAGGTTATATCCTAGATAGAAAATATTGAGTCACCCAGATGCCGTTTTATTGAGTAAGCTACTAGATCTTATTACTCACATATGTTTCATAACTCTCGAATAACATTTCGCCAGATCTTTGTCATAGGGATTTAAGTATCAATAGGTCTAACCTCTTTAGTATGTTCTCTGTCGATAATCTCTACAGCATACATATGCTAGTTTGATGTTTTCTCGCCTATCAGACTGAACCATTTTCTACATGGGACCAACATCGTAATCGCGAAAAAAATATCATCTGTCGAGTATGTATTGAGGTTTTGTACGGGACAGTTGATAATTTTATCGCAATTACGATGTTAGTCCCCCAGAGAAAGTAGTTGGGTTTGATGGTCTGTATCATACATATCGTAAAATAAGACCACATTTTTCTTATACATCATGATAACTAGTAAAAGTAGGAAAGAAAAACGTTAAATCTGTATAGAGAGTTCGCAAATCACAATACAATAAGTTATCATGAGTAATTTTCCTGTACGCACACCGACAATTTATTGGATACCAATCATTTTGTTCATTTCGTCCCCGAGGTGTCCATAAATTTCATAAATATCTTAACTCAAAACATTTCAATTCTATTCCAAGGTTGGAAGATGGTAGAGCTATTTCCATTAATAGAAGGAGTTTAATTTAAACTTTCGTTTTATTGTCTATGGTAGCAAAAATATCTACAGACATACATATAATCGTCACTCTAAAACCTTTCGGCCCCATCGGCCATCTGTTCTGCGAGCAATGTGCCCTGCCCACTGCCACTTACCCTTAATCCCAGTTCTATGTGGGGTCTTCTTATACAGCGGCGCCAGGACAATCTGTCCTGGGTTGTCTTAGGAGTTAGGTTTTGTGATTTCATCTCCCTCTCGATACTGGACCATTTTGTAGCGGGGCTGTGTTCCTCTTCCCCGATGTTTTGTAGGTGTATTAATAACTGTTGTACTGAGAAACTTTTATCGGGGGAGCCTTCCTAGGGAACGCGTCCTTAGGTGGCGGATAGGGGAAAGCTCGGCAGATAGACATGCAGGGTAAGAGGGAAAATACATACCTCCCACGGACCTTGAGGCCGGAGAAGGTAACTCCGTTACAAAACCCCTCCAGGGTGCTGCTACGACATCTTCGGAGCTAAGGTAACTGGAATGCTATGTTTAGGTTGGACTACACAGAAGGAATGGTGGCGCAAGAGTCCAGTAGGGCTAACGGTGGCACCCACATCTTTAGAAGATGAAAGCAACCGGCTGTAAAAATAACTAATCTTCTTGTACAATGTTCATTCGATGTGAAGATAATGCCGTATCACTATGAATTGACTGTGTGTACATAAATAGTAAAATAAATAAATAAATACCAGCCTATTATTGGTCCCACTGTAGGAAAAGGCCTCTAGTCATACAGATAAGGTTTGAGGTTACCATGCTTGCTCAAGACGGGTTAACGATTTCAGACTTACTTATGTATATACTTACTTATGTATACCTCCTACCAGTCCAGGTTTCCCCACAATGACATGTTTCTTCACCGATGTTAGTAATAAAAAATTAATACTTTTAATATTTTCTTTTTGATCCTAGGTAATCTTCCTGCTAGAAACATATTTCATAGAAATGAAAGGGTCAAAAAAAATCTAAAATGTCTTACCTTTGCCAGAACTATAGTTTTCAAACAGAAAATATTATTTCTTTCGAAAAAGTCTTATCCAATTATTCAACCTAATTGTATACCTACGAAAATAAGTCTTTAAAAGAAAACAATGTTGCCGTAAAAATCTAGGAATTTCAGTAAGCCGGTTTCAGTGAGTAGTTCAATGTTTTTGTGTGTTAATACTGGCCGTTTAAAAATAAAATAATTCTTTTTTTTAATTAGGTACAAATGGCGTGAATTATTTTTTCATACAAAATTGCCAGTCTGGTATGTACATCAAGAAATTATTGGAGGGGTGATTGCGTAGGAATCGCTTTCATTTTGACAGTTGCACAATATTCATGGCGTTGTTTATGTTGCTATGCAGACAATTTTTTCGAACATAATATGAAACATGGATAAGCAAAAACCTTCATAATGTTTCTGATTCTGATTAATAGTGTGTTACAAAATTAGGGTGCAGGTACTCTTTTAATCCAATAATAAGACGTTTTTACAATTCAGTGAAAAATACACTGTCGAACACTGTTGTGAACGAATAAAAGTAAGTAATAAAACAGTAAATACTTACCTACTGCTAGGCAAAATACTCTCGGACACACGTTGTCAATTCATACTTATTGGCAGTCAAACTTCAACATTGACACAGAAAAACATTGCGAAGAGCGCAATGTTTTTCTTCTCTGTAAATATTTTAATTACTTCAGTCAAATCGAATGCATTGAAAATAACTTTAGGAAACCTTGCTGTAAAACATCTACTTATTTCTACTACCTAATTTCTTATTTCTGTAAGTAGGTCTCAGTGAACAGTTTTATTTTTAGCTCTGCTTTGACACTGGCCGATTTATTACAAAAAATAAGAAATATAGCCATATAGTAGATATATATCGATTTTTTTTATTACAAGTGTTAATAAAATGTTTTTCATCTAAACTAGCCAGTCACAGTCAGGTACGAACTCCTTAAATACTCATTAGATTCTGTCGACCCTTTGCAAAACTGTACTGAGAATGGATGGTGCCGTCTGTGTCACTTAAACTTCAGAACAATAGAACTTAAAACCAACTTGGACAGTAACATTAGAACTGCGTCTTTGTGTAAGGAAAGCTGTTATAATTCCTATAATTTCAAATCGATAGCTTTATGGCTTATCTTGTTTTGTAACCATGATTAATGTCCAAGATACTCAGGTATCATTACTTTGCCCTGTTCAAAGAATAGTCACCATTTTGTGGTTTTGCGTCGATTCCGTGATTATGCATTTTTTGTTGAGAAAATTCGTTCAAGCTTTTATCGGACTTGGGTTTTTGTGTGTAAGTCGTCATTGCAGCGTGACAATACCAGAGTTTCTTGCCCGTCCAGTAAATAGGTAGGTATTATAGGTACTTGAAAATATCACAAACACGAATCAAATCTATTGCGTAACGTTGGGTGCCGCTATACTTAAATATTTATAGAAAGACAAAATCATAGTGTCCGGCGACGTAATAAATATGTCGTCCTTCTAAGATAAAACCAGAAAATCAAAACAACGATCAAACATGTGATTTTATGAACGTGCAGCACATTTTCATTATACGAGCTGACACAACGATTACGTCCAGATGAGAGTGTGCTCGTAAACCGGTGCCGTGACTCGTGTGACAGCAACACTGTGCACACTATGTTCTATGCAGGTAAATCAATCGTGAGTTCGGTGGCTTCTCACGGAAAGCTCAGTCAGAGGGCTCTCAAGTCGATCGCGCCTTCCATTCAACGCCTTTTTGTACTGCACGCCATTTCCTCTCGGAGAAAAAATGTCGAGCGACAGTAAGACGGACTTTAGTGGTTCTTGTGATATTTTCGTAATACCACCACTTGGGAGATTAGATTTTGATGTCGAAGAGCTATTTTGCGGTCTTTGTATTCGTAACGACAATAACAGATTAATTAAGTCTGAGGTGGTTGGTTGGTTGTAAGTCTTTTAAACGAGTGGTCATAAACTAGCATACCTACCTATTAGAACGAATTAACTGGAGTGTTGTCTTGGTAATTTTATTTTGCGCTAAATCAACTCGGTGGGCTGTGACTATAAGTATGCATCGTTGCGTTCTTCGAACCTAATTTGTTGTATAAGTAGCGGTATGTGATATAGCTCCATGTCTAGCATATCATTAGGAGCTTTGTTCACCCGGAAAAGAAAGCTGTGAAATGATAAGTGCTCTATAACTTAACCTACTTACGTTAGCCGTTCCTATAGAGCCTTCAGTATACCGCTATAATGATTGTAACAATAATTAGTGTATAATTGGACGCTGAGACTAATCCCAAGATAACACAGGAAATACTTAAGACTTTATTGCCGCAGCTTCCTCTCTTATAATGTTTTTCCATCGAGCGAGCGAAGTTAATGAAATAAAAATAAAACTAGTCATCATGTACGCTCCACATTAAAGATCGATAAAAAAAGAAATCGATGTTCATAGCTGTTCGCAGACGCATCGAGTAAATCGCATCGACATAGTTTTTGCTCCATTAGATAGGTGTGCAGCGAGTGAGTATAAGGCAGGTGTTGTTTTATCAGCGGACGGGAACGTTGCCCTCACTTCCGCCCTTATCTGAGTTTACTTACCTTTGCCTGAGAACCGCTGGCGACAAGTCAGCTGAGCTCTTTTCATTCATACGTGTATCTAAGATATCGATATTCTACACGGCTGTACCTAGCATAGATAGACATAGACTAATATTTGTTCCGCTAGTTCTGTATGCATTAGTAAATACTAATTCTGGGTTATGACAAAATAGTAAAAAGTGGTTGGTATTTGCATAGGGAATGTGATTGATGTGATTGTTAAAGTGGAGTATGTGGACATGGCTATAGCGCTTGACAGCTGAAATATATAGTTTCGATGAAATATAGCCATAATCATTAGTGATTATGTAATTTACGAAAACACATAACACCGATGTGGTATGGACATAAGTAGACAGCTACTTTGAATACCAAAGAAACAAACGTGAAAATTTTAAATACTGTTAAATTAGAGCGGAAATAATATTTATTTAATAAGCAGAAAGCCTCACTTGACAGTTTATTTTAAGAAGTTTGAGACAAACCCTTACATTTTCCGATTAGTTAACTTTCAAAAAACTTATATTGAAAGCAGAAATCTTTGGCTTCACTAAATTACTTTTTTATTTCTGAGAAAGTACTTTTGAAATATATTTTATAAAATAGGTAGGTACCTATATTTAACAAAGAAAGGATTGAAGTTAAAGGCCTTCTTTATCCTTTACCGGCTGAGCTGCGTAGCCAACGATAAAACTCAAGATCAAAACCTGTGAAGGGACGTAACATACGAGCAGGTATTGGCTATCAAGAGAGTGGGTAAGTGAAATAAAATGTTAGTGGAATCTCGCCGCAGGTTAGGCCGCGAGGACTCAACACTCGCAAGCGGTCTATTGATGTTCCCGCTCAGGAAAACCATCTCAATGAGCCTACACACCTATTTTACATACATACTGCCTTCGTAATGGTCGCGTAGACGAGCTAGGCGTGAACCGATTCCAGATAAAACACCTATTTCTCTGGAAATATACGTATCCCTTAATCTGCACCGCAATAGTAAGTACATTTAACGCTTTGTATTTTTAAAACTACAGTTACGACACGTGTCATTTATATGCATGAAGGACGCCAGGACGCCGGCGGCCATAACTTGAAGCGATGAAAAAATGTTTATTGAATAAAGTCTAAGTAGGTGCTCAAGAGGAAAGAGGCAGAAAAAGCACATAATGTTTCTAGGTTATGTAATACTGGGTCCATAAATATAAAGTATAATACGAGTACGTAGTGAACTAGGCAGGTAATATTTACTAAGTTAAACGAATCAACCCAATTGCGGCGGAAACGTACGCGCGATGAAAACGTTGAATATTTTAGTGAACAAAGAATTTAGTTAAATATTTGCTTTACCAAACGCTCAAATTAGATAAAATAAAACGCGAGGAACGCAAGTCAACTTTGGATGATAAATGTTTCGTAGCCATAATTTTTATATCTTGCCAAGGAGGTAGTTATTGGTTTTTGCGCAGCTTTGAGAACGAACGAGAAATCCGGAGCCATTTGTTAAAGTCACGTTAGTGAAAAGGGTTGTCTGAATGTTTAAGAAGAAACCTAACAATCTGTCAGTGCTTGTTGCTGGTCTATTGCTTCAACAGATAATTTATTTCTTATCTGTAACGTTTATTTATGTTATAAAACACGTTAGTTTTTGGTGTCGATGTGAGTTTGCAGCTATTTAATATAGAGCTGGGCAGGACGACAAGATTCGCTCACGTATTGGATACAACAAAGCGAATTTAGCGAAAAGCTCGTGAGTTCCGCGGTAATATTAAACTTGTGCAGTTTTATACAGGCACTTGGGTCTATCTATTTGATTTCTTTAACCTTTTCCTTAGATGGAAAAGCACATAGGTAACCGCGCTGGTGCATAATTATTGTAGCTCAACTAAGAAATAATCCAAAAATGATCAGACCTTATTTCTCTGTTTTACACCCATGTTATTGATTACTTTATTGAATTTAAATAAAACGAATTTACATAAAACCACTTTTGGCATGCATATCGTCGGTAAAAAGTGTATAAACCACAGTATGTAGTGACAGTATGCCAACACGTCGGCTATCTACTAGCACACCAGTAAACCTTTCTCTCAGAGCTTTACGATTTGTGGGATGATAAAACGAGCAGTTGGTCCATTCCGCTCTTTTTTCCCTTTATTTGCAGGAAGACGCAGATTTTCATGTAATAAATAAAGGTTTTATTATTAGTTAACGCTTAATACAGGTTAGCAGAGTTCTACACTAGTATTTCCGGTGGCATGTGTATGCGTATACAAACTGTCCTAAGTCTGAACAAATGCCTGTAGGTGATACAAATATACACCTATTGAAATATGTACAGATGTTATTGCAGTAACTGAAGGTGATTTTAATTGAAACGCTCCGCTACCAATTCACCCAACTTATCATTTTATTTTGCTGTTTTTATCATAGTACATTATTTTGAATTCACTTAGCGGTCTCTATGGCTTTTTTCTTTTTCTGCCCGGTTCCTAAAGGTCGTCGTAGCGTGATGTTTATTACCCAAAAGACGTATATTTCATTCTCGTACACAAAGACTTTATCAAGAAGCAGTCACCAATTAAAATCCTTTTATGTTCAATCAGTTCACAGTACATTAAATCGTGGCCACATGAAGACTAATCGGTAACACAAACGAGTCATTACAACGAAATATTAACCCTTTATCCCTTGTAACGTTTGTTTACATGCCAATGGAAAGCCGGTGAACAGGAAATATGGTTCTCGGCCTCCAAAGAAAACTTCAGCGACCCTGAATGGAACCATTTCTAATTTATCGAACAACAAAAGCAATTTTGCAACAGTTGTAGCATCGTGCGACGACAAGCATGCCTCGCGGAACCACGCCCGCGACCGCGTCCGCGCCCGTGCCCGCGCCCACCTCCGCATCCGCTCGCGTGTTCGTGTAGATGTCTAATCTTGAACCAACTTAGCCACAAAACTAACTTTAACCTACTTCGCGGTGTAACGGCCTTTTGAACATTCCTGATAAAAATGTTTGTAAAAACACTTAATTAGATTTTAATTGTAAACTTCCTTTTAAGTAGGTGTTGCTGTTTTTGCTCACCTTTAGCAAAGTATAACATTTGAAACTTGAGCTTTGGATCATTATATCCAAACTTCAATATGTTTTTGGTGTTAAATATAATTTTACACGAATGTAGAAGTTTATTAAAGGATAGAACAATTTCAGAACTACTGACCCCCGTGTAATTATTAATTCAAACAGTAATGTTGTTAGTCAGCCATTAGGTAAGTGAAACCCACTGAAATCTGGGCTTCGTGTTTGATAACTAAATATAACATAATGTTATGTAAAATTGAAATTGTATTATGAAGTTATAGTCTATGTTAATGTTGTTTATTTCGCATTATGACCATTTGGCTTGGATAAGTTACCATGGCTGAGCGGATATAACGGCATATATGTCACGCAGATTTATGTAGTGATATTTAAATGTTAAGCCGATCGCTCAATATGGTGGAATCGTAAAGGAAACGTAGTCAAATCGACACCGGTACGGGTGTACAGCGCTTGCCGGGATTCTCACGATTTATGAGGCAATATGTTTAACGTCTACTACGGGAACCCTCTCCGAACATAACGGGCTGTTACGTAAACAGATTGCTCGCGAGTGGTGGGCCGACGCTCCAGATATCGGCCTACGAACGAGTCCTACACTTACAACTTTTGTACCAAATCGACGACGACATTTCGCTCTTTGTAAAGCTCCCTGCATACGAATAGCTAGCTATGGCGGAACAATATCAGAAAACTGCGCTTTGTAGACTTCTTATTGTAGAATTTACTCTGTAACCGCTAATGCTTGGTTTTGGATAGAAACTGAGATCAAACTTAATCGGTATCGGCTTATCGCGACTATTAAGCCGTGACCAAAACTAGATGTATATCTAGTTTTGGTCACGGCTTAATAGTCGCACCTTGCCAACTATTTTGGACTTAGGTATGTCCGACCGACTAATATACGTTCTTCCTACTTCACAACCATATTTGCTTTGGCATCAACAGATACAACATATTTAATTTACTGATCCATTACTGTTAGGAAAACTCTGTCCACCAGTATGCTGAGGAAGGCTGTTGATTGATTCATGAGTTTATATCACTCTAATTTATTCTACTAGTCACCAGGGTAAAATGGTCGTGAAAATTGTTCAGCAATAAAAACGTAAGAAACAGAATAATTTTATTGGCCGCGTGTACGTTTCATTCCCCTTGACATTTGGATCTCTAAACTCGTCTGTGTAAGTCGCGTTTTACGAGAATGAGTATAAAGTGATTTTTTAAATTTCGTTTTTATTCTTTACGATCAACGTTAAAAAATAAGAAAAGAATATTAGCCCCTGTATATGACATTCTTGTTCATGATGCTATAAAAGTTACATTAATATTATGAAGCAATCCGCTATGCTTTGATAAAGTATATAGGTTGTTTTTCATTTTGTGAAAGCTTCTTCAGGTAATATTAGATTTTCACTCAGCTGCTACGATAACTTTGATTTTTTCAAGTTTGTTAATCAGCATAACTTTGACCATTACCTACAGACTACATAAAGTAAGACAATTTACAATATTCTAAATAAGTTATATATATATATATATCCCGCCTGTATTCCCCTATGGCTTAGGCAAAAGTGGTCTCTTAGTATACCCACCCTCCGCAATAATTAATTAATTTTACAACATTATATTTAGGTATGTGCCGACTGCTGGGACACAGGCCTCCTCTCTGTGGATTGGACCATAATGTAACGATTTTTAGTTCGAGGACATGGCGGTTTCCTCACGATGTTTTCCTTCACCGTTTTAAAACCAGTGATGATGAAATTAAATACACAAAGTAAAAAGCCAGCCTGGGTTCGAACTCAGGAACTGCAACTCCCGCCCCGCTGATACCACCGGGTCTCCGATTTATTATATATTGAAATACAACTGTGTGGAAACAGTCATGGCACCGTGAAACTAAAGTGTAGGTAATTCTATTAGGTACTCTAGTACTCATATACACACATATAAATTACGACACGCGCTACCAATGTTGTGCTGTCTCAGTTATTCACATTCAATGTGAATTCATGTCTGGCATATATCTATCATGTTGCTTCAGTCCTACGTACCTTACTAATTAGTGCGCTTTTATCATTTAATTTAGGAAATATAACGATTAAAAATAATCAAGATAAAATGTAGCTAAATGGTTATTAAGGTACATTTTATCTTGATTACTCTCAGAGATACACAGCACGGTTGGCGCAGTGGTTAAGCGATTGACTGTTGCGCTGCATGTCGCGGGTTCGATCCCCGCACGGAACAAATATTTGCATGACCTACAAGTAGTTGTTCCGGGTCTGGCTGTTTGTGTATGTGAGTTTAAATGTTTGTAAACGCACCCACAATACAGGAGAAATTCCTAGTGTGGGGCAACGTTTTTAAAAAAAAAAAAAAAAAGATGCAAAAACGCCTGCACGGTCCGTTGTGCAAACGTTTTTTCATCTATGTGTGGAGGCACCATATCGACTGAAGAACACCCAAACTCAAACTTTCTGTATAAAAGAAGTTTGGAAGGTTAACTTGCGCCATTTTAGTATTAGTTTTCTGGGACGCCCAAAGTAATGTTCAATCCATCATTGCAAGTGGCATTGGGGTAGACCATAGACCCAGTATGCATAAGTAAATTATTATCGATCCTGTAGTGGACTGAGGTAATAACGGTCGACTAGAGCGACGCGCCGCCTTGCCTCACTGCAGGCCCTTAAAAGGCAACAATTGCGTGACGTAGGAAGATTCTTAATTTTGATTAGGGGCTTGCGTGAATGTGGCGCTCGCGGTGTTCATCAAATGATTTAACTACCGCTGATGTTTACTTTACAGCTTTATTGACTTTACGTTAAGTTCTATGAAGAAAAGTAGCCCGTAAGCCCGTACTAACGCCCATATGCGAGGTAAATAGGCACAGTCAACCATAAAATCAAAACTTTATAGCTTTCTCCCTTTTCAAAGGCTTTTATGCAAATCGAACGCTCCCGCCTCGAAAAAGTTAAATGACATTAAATAATACCAGGAACAATTGTCAATAAACAATTGAGTTAGCGCCGTAGAAAAATAAGCAATCAGAAGTCTATTTTCAACGCTTTACCATTTTATCCAGCAATTGTAAAGCAATACACTTTAAAAATAAAAGCGAGTGTTCAAACATGAATCGGCGTGGCGAGGCAATAAATTGCGACGCTGGGAAAAACTCACCGTTAAATATACTCTTTTAAAGTTCAACTTAACATTTGCAATGCCAGTTTTATCGTCTAAAATAAACATATAAAAATACGTAGTTTTGTTATGTGCATGTTATATAACATTTCCCTAAAGGACTAGACATGAAGAGAACGCCACTTTGCACTTTTCGTTTTCAAACAGTTACATGCGCTTTTGTTTTAAAGTTATATACTCGTATGCGGTTTCTGTTGTTTTTATAAGGTATATCATTTATGGGTGTAAATAAGCACAAAAATTATAAATAGTATCTATTGTGTACTTACCTTATAGTATTGTCGCAGGGTTTTGGTGGCTAGATAAAACTCAAAAGTTTAGAGTATACTGAACCAAGGCATTTTCTTACGTTACCTGATAAAAGTAAACGTTTCCGTTTATGTTTATCCGATACTTCCTGTCCTCAAACTTGGTAAGGAAGTAAAGAAAACTAGGTTATTCATATTATACGAAAACAATAGGGAACCAAATTATCTACCTACATTATACAATTCTGACAGAGCTTTCTTTTTATTCCAGTGCGATAGAGAAAACAAAAATACCGTTATTGTACAAGCTTTTATTCGCAGCAACACGTAGATTTTAAGTTCTCGTAAAATTATTAATCCGTTGAGACGGAACAACAAAAGAAATAATAATTCATTCTGCTAGCGGACCCTACGGGGATTACGAAACGGGATAAAAAGTAGCCTCTTTTCCCATGTAAGCTTTCTATGTCCAAAGTTCCATCCGTACCAGTACCTATGACCATCTGTTCCAGTATGTCCATACATTCCATTCCTGTGATTGATTGATATTAACATGCTTATTATATTGGCGTTAACATTATGAAAGGGTGGCCGCGTGTGGTATTTTAAATAATGTGTGCATTAATATAATGAATGCGTGACATGTGCATTAAAACAAGTGCTCTATTAATTGTGTTGACTGCTATAACACTTTGTGTTTTGTTGATAAACTTTGTGGTTTTAATAATGCAGTTGGAAAATTCACTTTACTTTTTTTAATTTCGCTGTTTCACAAATTGAGCACACGATAAATATCATTTCTAAATTCAGAAGTCTGATCTATCCGTAACTTTGAATTGGCTTGAAGTAGAGACATAAACATAAGTAAGTATCACAAAGCCTACATTTTCCGCTTAATTAATTAGTATTGGAATTAGTATATGAATATTACTTCTATTTTAATTCTGTGTCTAATTAACTCTCATTTGTATTAGGAGGGCAACGGAAAAATTATAAGAAAATGTAATAAAATGAATGACAATTAGTTAACCATTGTTTCATTATCCGTGTTACGTGTGCGGGAAAATAAGCAGCTCATGAAAAGAGCAGAATGGAAACAATGTCCTTTGTAGTTGTTGACATAATCTATGCACAGGGTAAATTTTTTACCAGTACGCAAACTGTAACCATGAATTCAGCATCTGATTCTAGACACCCTAACGTAGGAATTTTTCGCCAGTTATAGTCTTTTGCTTTATTATTAGTATACAGGATAAAATTTTAACCAGTGCTCAAACTGTAACCATGAATTCAGTCGGTTATACAAAATATAATAATACGGTTATGCATTTGATAGCCCAAATCTTGAGGAAGGTTGAAGGCTTTAAAAACACGCTGCAAACCTTAGGAGCTGAAAAAAAAGTCAAAAAGAATGAAAGTCTGAAAGAACGCTAAGCGAAAACTAAGTAATAGCGCGCGCAGGCGATACGATGCGACGCGACGGGTAAGGAGCCGAAATTTCAAGCGGGTGATGTCGAGGGCAGTACAAATACAAATAAAAATTGTTTATTTTCTTTAACAAAGAACAATGGCGGAATATTATTTGAAATTAATTTGAGCGTCTAAAAGTGACACATATATATCTACATATATATCCTACCTATCTTTTATAATATTCACAAATCAAGGTCAAGGCATGCTGAAATAACTAAGACAGGGTAATAATAATGCGTACCCTTACTCTTTAGCCCTAGCCGTTTTACTTCCTTGAAATTGAATAATATGTATTATTTTACTTAACGTTAGAAGTGACATAAAAATATAACCTACAAAACTTCAGCACTGAATATCTATTAATCTCCGCCTTCTCTAACAAAAATCTTGCACAAGCTAGCTCAGAAAATGACGTTGATTAAAATAAGGTATTTTTAATTTAAAGACGTAGACATTTTAAATAAAACCATGTATGTAGGGAAGCTGCCATTGTTCTTTGCGTACTTTATAGTTAGTGATAGAAGTGTCCTTTTAAGAAATACATGCCTGTATTAGGACACTCCACTCTTCCGCAACTTAAATTAACGTAAAGTACATTCGAAAACAAGAATTATGCCAGTTTTAACTATTCACAACTATATCATTTTAAAGTAGTAAATTAAATAACAAACAAGTACAGAAGACTGATATTTTACGTGGGGTAGTATGGCATAGACAGTTCGAAAATATGGGCACAGCCAAAGTGGAATTCTCTGTCAGCGTCTTTTTACCTTCCACATTAGACCCGTCTGTCTGCCTTCAAAGCAAGAGTGAACAAGCATCTTCTGGGTATGATCGTTCCATCATAGATCTCATAAAAAAGTGTACTTTAATAATTTCAACCATCTAAATACTTTCATTTGTAAATCATATATTATGTAATACATATATCTATATCTTCTATGGGTATTATATAAAATACATTAAAGGCCCGTTTCGTTCCTGCCTGTGTGATTGCGATGTTCTTTAAAACTAAGCAACGAATTTTGAAGCGCGTTTCCACATTAGGTATTCAGAAAACAATCCAGAAGGTTTATGGGAATAGGTAACTAATACCTGCAATAATATTATTAAACTTACATAATATTATAAAGAAATCTCGATGTTTTGTGAGGTCGTAAAAACCGTGCTAAGCAGGGGCTTGTAATAACATGAATATTTATCATATTGCTCAGTAAAGTTTTGTTGTATACATAAAAACGGTTTTTAGAAAACTTAAATGAAAATTAATCAGTAGGAGTTAGTCAGTGCAAACGAAGTAATATGCATTACTTTGTGATTACGAGTAGGTACTGTCATCTTTTTATTTATTTATTTAACCATTTATGTACACACAACAAGAATAAAAGAGAAAAATAGTTACAGAGGAGATGTTTATTTGTAAAGAAATCTCTTCCAGCATACCTGCTATAGGAGGGAAGATAAAGAAATGTAGACAGCGTGTGTAAGATTAAAAGTGATAAAAATACATAGGTATTATCAAAAACAGAGGAAGGCACGTTGAGCCGTTGGTCCCGAATGTCATTTGTGGATCTTTGACAGTCATTACGGGTCTTCAGAAGCCCGAAAGTCTGACAATCAGTCTTACCCAGGGGTATCTTATTACCCAGTAACTGGGTTGTGGAGGTCAGATAGGCAGTCGCTTCATGTAAAATACTGGTATTCAGCTGCATCCGGCTAGACTGGAAGCCGACCCCAGCATAGTTGGGAAAAGGAATAAAAAACAATTCACTTAATAAAATTAAATAAATAACATTAGAATATACTTACACACATACATACAAACATACGTAATTCTTAAATAAATATCATAATGTATCATGCATGCATGCATGTGCTTGTGTCATGCATGTGTGTGTGTGTATCATGTGTGTGTGTGTGTTTATTATAATGTAATAAAAATAATAATTACATAGACAACTATGACGATGTGGACAGATAGAGTTCTTTCACTCTTCTTTTAAAAATTGCAACATTTCTTGCAAACTGTTAACTAGATTTATAACTTCTGACACATATTTAATATTCAGTATAAATTTTTGTATTTGATGAATTTTCTGCAGAAACAAAACGAGATAGCTGAACTCAGTTTCTAGAACTCCATTGTCGACTGATTACTAAATCAAAATACTTTAAATGAAAATTCCAATATCAGTAAGATTTGAACGTAATTCCCAGTACCTAATGCTGCACTTTAAACCGAAATATAGTAATTAAGTTTAACCTTAGTCTTTATTGGATCAGACTTGAATAGACGACTTCAAGTCACAATGCCAAATCACATGAAGAGACGAAATTAACCTGTAAGCTCATTTTTGTCCAACTACGGCGAAGCAATAAGGAGGTTATGATTTTATCAGTATGTATGTATGTATATCTGTGCATCTGTTCCCTCATAATTTCTACACTACTTATCATAATTTGACAATGCGGTATCGTTGGAAGCGTCTTGATCGTCCGCTAGTTATAGGCTATGTGACGTCACATTAAATTGAATATGATGCGGGATGAGTCTCAAATGAAGGGATATGGTATTATTAAAATATTGTGAGCTATCTCCAAAAATAATTTAAATAAAAGTATTTAGGTTCAAAAACTAAACCCGACTACTGAAAATTGACGCTCTAAAAAGTGGAAAGAAGAAAATATTCACATCTGAAAGCCGTAAGGTCGTATGCCATCTAAACAATATATTCTAACAGTAGTGAGCGATCATAAGCTTTAGGGCAAAGTGGCATACGTTCAATTGATAATATTTTCTTGCTGCCACTTTTTAGAGCCTCAATTTTCGTTAGTCGGGTTTTAGTTTTTGAACTTCCTGTTAGCACCAGTACAGCACCCTAATTGCATGAATCATTTTGAAGGATATTGCTAATCAATTGCTTCATATGTTCGAAAAACGTTGTTGAACTGTCAAAATGAAAACCATTCCTACTGTTAGTGTGTTACGCAATAATCCCACTGGCTTATAACGGATGAAAAGTCCCCAATGCTAAGGTGTACCTCAAAGCTCGGCCCATTCTTGTTTTTAGTGTATATCAATGACTTACCATTCTATTTAAAGGGTATTTGTGATGTTGTACTGTTTGCAGATGATACTTCTCTTATTTTTAAAGTAGACAGGAATAGACAAGACTTTGACGATGTAAACAGTGCACTCTCAATGGTTACGGATTGGTTTACGGCAAATAACTTAGTTCTCAATGCCAAGAAAACGAAATGTGTAAAGATCACCTTACCGAATGTTAGAAATCTAGGGTCCCAACATCGTCTTAGATAAAGAGCTGCTTGAAACCGTAGACTCGGTAGTTTTTTGGGCATAACAGTAGATCCCAAACTTCAGTGGGAATCACACATATCAAGCCTAGCGGGGAGGCTCAGTTCAGCCGCCTACGCCGTCAGTAAAGTAAGATACTACACTGCCGTCGATACAGCTCGGTTAGTCCACTTTACTTATTTTTACAGCGTTATGTCCTACTGTATTCTGCTGTTGGGCAAAGCCGCTGATATTAAAAATATTTTTGTCCTACAAAAACGTGCTGTTCGTGCAATTTACCAGCTATCCTAGCTAATTAAAAAAAAAGTCCCTAAAGGGACTTTTTTAAATCAAAATCAAAAGTCATTTATTCAAACTAGGCTGAGAGTCAGCATTTTTTGAACGTCAAAATTACATAAGACAGTTCCCAAAAACGCCCACCCGCTATGCTGCTGGGGAGTTTTTTGCGCCACTTCTTCTTCCCAGCTAAAGCACTAGGAAGTGGTGAAGGGTAGGCGTTTTGGGGGACTGTCTTATGTATTTTGACGTTCGAAAAGTGCTGATTCTCAGTTTAATTTGAATAAATGACTTTGAGATTTTGAGATTTAAGCTATGAACATTACGGTATTGGCATGGCATTGCCGTATTGATACGTACAGACCAACATACTCGAACTTTACAAAGCGATCGGTAATTAACAGGAACCGGATATGAAATCGTGTGCCATGCACATTTCCCAGACACGTAATGAGTAAGCGTTGACGTAATGAATCGAGATACGCTCTGCATAGCAAGGTTGAATCGAGTCAATTTCAACGCGAGCCAAGTTTGACAAGTCAAAGCCCAAATTGAAGAGTAATTGTTCGAACTTTGGGCTTATTAGTACAAGCGACTGATATAGGTAGTAGGTACTCGGTTCCTATGTCGCTTGGTTCTAATGGCACAAATGGATCGTGGATCCATGTACCTGCTTACATGTTTCAATTTTTACGGCTTTGATGTCTTTTTCAGATTAGCTGTGTCAAAATTCGTTGCGTATATTATCAGATTATCGTACCTATTCGGTAAATTATTTTTAGAACTCTATTTGAAAATGGTATCACAGACGCCAAACTCACCGAATGAGAAAAAGCAAAGTATAAGCCAACAAACTTTTGGTTTAGGTGGAGTTAACAAAACAAAAAGAAGTTGGAAATATCATCATACTTAATGCTCCAGAGAGTTGCTAGCTACTGTAGAAATAACACTTTATGTCAAATCCTCAGGTAACAAGCTGACAGACAGATTTTTCGCTTGCAATATACAAGGAATTGAGTCCCCGGGGTGTTCTCTCTACGTTTATCGCTTACGTCTAGCTACGTTTTAAGATATAAGGAATACGGCCACGAATATTACCCACGGCGAGGGAAACCATAAAGAGGGTAGTTAGATAAATAGATTGCTAGACGCGCGGAGGGCGCGCGCGTCTAAACTACCCTTTAATAGAGAAAGATGTTCACAGAAATCAACAGTTACTTTTATAGTCTTCACCGTGACCGGGTTACTAAATAAAAAAATGACAACAACGCCATGTTGGCACGTATCGCAAGGTCTCGCACGTTTATTGGTGCTTACCTTAATTTTCCCACTCACAGGGACGCTCGAATCCTCACGATGAGCCCCCAGTTTTTAATACGTATGTATATTAAAACATGCAAGTTGAATAAAATTATACGTCGTGTGTA
The DNA here is from genome assembly GCA_947359405.1 of Antitype chi. Taxonomy (NCBI): domain Eukaryota; kingdom Metazoa; phylum Arthropoda; class Insecta; order Lepidoptera; family Noctuidae; genus Antitype; species Antitype chi. Next base: position 13,360,810 of record OX375816.1, read on the forward strand.
TGTATACGATCTTGCCTATAGACTTTCAGTTTTTTTAGGGCTTCACGACGGCGTCATAAAACTTTGTCCTTGGATCATCTTGAATGTAGTTCATATGAATTTTATTATCTCGAAAAAGGTTTAAATATTTAGGTTCATCATATTTTGCTAATCGCAATAGAGTAACGTTTCGATTCCGAGAATAATAGGTATAACACAGGTTTATATTTTATTAATAATATAATCATAAAATCTTAGAGACGATATTAGGCAGCTAAGCTTACCCGCGCTTTTGTACCTAATCCCCAGCGTAAGCTTGCGTCTCCCCATATGCTGTAATCTGTTGAGATTTCACGAGAAAGAGGACATTGGCCGGTATTTAAAAGATGAATGTATGAAATGATAAATTGAGAAAATCCTCTTTGATCACTTCTGATCGTTTCATTTTGTATGATTGGGAGTAAGTCCTTTATTGGAACGCGTTGTTTGATGTGCGCGTTTTAACGTGGGTAGGTACGTCGGGTATATTGACAATGAAGCGGCATTATAATTCCGGAATATTTTTCGGGCCTACGTGGAACTCTATGTAAGAGAAAATGCGGATATAACGTTCCTGGGTATCCATAAAAGAAATATTTCCCTCACAGTTATTTGAGAGCAAAGCGGAGCGCAAAGCGAGTAAAATTATACTTTATATATGTTTAGGAGAGTACCCCATGTTCACGGAACTTGTATAATATTCGTTTGGACTACGAAAGGGACCACAACTAAGTATGTCCCTGTGCTGCAAAGTAAGTATCTACCTAGTTACTTTGGAATAAATATGTAGTTGATATTTTTAATGAAAACCCTTGCTAGAATATGAAAGTTGAACTCATATTACTATTAATACAGACTATTTAAAAATCTAATAGGAGTTCAACTTTCATTCTAAGTAGGTAAGAAACAATACGGCCCGCACATATTTTTATCGATTAGTTCAAGCGCGGCACTTGGTCACGAAGTAGGTAGGTACGGATTTCGATTTCTTGTCTGGGTTAATTTACTAAAATACTTTGAATCATTTAAATTCTTAGTCATTTCAGTCACGGGATGGCCTTTAGTGGTGGAATAAAACCATAATTATCAATTTTATCAACACATTTCTTTTTTTAATCGATTAATATTATTTTAAGTTACTCGTGAAGATTTGTTTGCATGTCTCGTAAAATTAAAAAAAATGCTGTCTTCACTGTTCTGACCCTAACTTACGAATGCTCTTATAATAATTATTTTATAACCCAGCTTTACCGCTTACGCCCATAATCCGAGAAGTAAGCCTACAATCCAAAAGGGGAATCAGTATAATATAGTACGGCTACTGTCTGACTATGATTATAGTGGGGAGCCGATCAATTTAATCGGGAACGACTATAATTTCAACATCAGAATGTAATTTGAATTCAAAAGTGGTGTGTCTAATTGCTGATGTTTGCCGGTTGACAATTCATCATCCACATATAGGTACGTTTTCAGTCTAAGGAGAGGCCGCTGAATTTCAGCTGTTTTCCTGAAACAACTAGGTACCATTTCACGATTTCTCCCATACTTTCAACCCTACCTGTATGTCTGGCATTACATCTTATTAAAGTATGACATGATCAGGTAACAATCATTCATGGTGAGAAAAATGAGTCTTAATAAGGTTTCCAGTTGATTGTTATGTTCTGAAACAATCCTACTAATATTATAAATGTGAAAGTTTGTATGTTTGGATGTTAGTTACTCAATCACGCAAAAACGGCTGATTGGATTTGTATGAAATTCGCCCACAGATAGTGTATATCTTGGATTAACACATAGGATAGTTTTCATCCCGGTAGTACGTTCCCGTGGGATAATTTCCGACCTCCACGCAGGTGAAGCCGCTGGCAAAAACTAGTATATTATAAATGCGAAAGTAACTCTGTCTGTCTGTCTGTTACGCTTTTACGCCTAAACCGCTAAACCGATCGTCATGAAATTTGGCAGAGATATAGCCTAGGATATGGAGGACATGGGCTACGCTTTCTTACGCGATAACCCACATTCACGCAGACGGAGCAGTGGATAAAAGCAAGTAATAAATATTTTTTGAAAATATTAAGGTGTTATGCTTTAGTGATACCGAAAGTTAATAATAATGTAAGTTTTCCATACAATAGCGTTAATACAGCTAACAAAATCAAAAAATCAAAAGTCATTTATTCAAACTAGGCTGGTGTCAGCACTTTTTGTACGTCAAAATTACATAAGACAATCCCCCAAAACGCCCGCCACTCACCACTTCCTAGTGCTTTAGCTGGGAAGAAGAAGTGGCGCAACAAACAAACAACAAAAACACAACGGAGCTTTTGTGCTGTTTCGCTTTTAAGCATATTTTGTCGGAAAACGCATCGCCTAGTAATTGGAGCGATGACAGCCCCTCATCTAGTGTGAATTGAGCCTCGTAGTCCCCAGTATAAACTTATTAAGTACCCCGTCTAGTGTTTCTATGGTTCTAGTCTAAATAAACTTTGACGTTGAATTGGATTCGATTTTCGAAGTTTGATTTGATTTTGTTTGCTATTTCGCGATTATAGGTGTTTAGCTTGTGTTCAGCTAGCGGACTGCTTCGTATTTTAATTAAAATTGATGTATTTGTTCGACGTGTAGGTAAACCTAATTTCACTTGAATCCAATCAAATCAAAATCAAAAGTATGCGGTATTTGCGGAATAGTTAGGTTTGATTAAAATTATGAATTGCAATTAATTCATACCTATACCTACAAATGTACACGAAATCATTGGCGTTTGCGTTGAGAGGTGTCAGAAACCAAAGAACACAAAGTTCTTTTATCCTAACACACTTCTTTTACGTCGTCAAAATTGCACATACTACGCATTGGACCTATCAAAAATCAAAATCAAAAGTCATTTATTCAAACTAGGCTGAGAGTCAGCACTTTTTGAACGTCAAAATTACATAAGACAGTCCCCAAAAACGCCCACCCTTCACTATTTAAGGGACATCGATCAACGATAGTTTTTCGAGGGTGTCCCTTCTCTCTATCATAATCAATTACAATGTCAATCAAAATACCTTCGCTTTGAGTTTGATTGACTCTCTGCTTTACACGTGTAGATGTCTAATGTAAAGTGTAGAGTAGAGAGTAAGTGATTGAAATACATAATAATAATAACACTTCCCTTCCGTATTTTTATTCCATTACTAACCCGATCTGCGTCGTGATTGTGTTCTTATGTTAATACATATGTAATTAATAATTATCGATGGCATCTGATTACGGGGCCGCGAGTGACTGCTAGCGAGGATAGAACCGCTTCACCAGCCCGACAAACTTCTGTTCCGGTGAAATCCGATTTTATCGTAACTGAGACAAATTCGGTTCACATATTTTTTACCGAGTGCACGGTGAATTATTCCGGCGGCGAGGAAAGCGGCGTGTCGTGTGATTCCGTCGTATCGACGCTCATTATCGGCAGGCGGGGCGCCGCCGCTGCCGACGCGCTCAGCCGTGCCGCTATTACAATCGAATTCTACTTGACGACTCGTGATTCACGATCCAAATCCCACTGCGTATGATTCGATAATGCCTGTGTTTGATTCACATCTAAATACGCACATTTATGTTGTGACTGTGTTAGAAATGCGCCAATTTGTTAATTGTCTGAAAATAGCACTGATAAATTTGCTTGCATTCCTACTTATTTTTAATTGTGAGATGCATAATTTTGCACTACGTAGGTGGACAAAACCTTCAGCCTACATTTTATTTTTGTAACTAAACTGGCGTAGCTGTAAGTACTGTAACACACATCGTCCTATTATGATGTAGGTCAATATTATTACCACTTCTTACACCAAACGAGTAATTAAAACAAAAAAAGGTAGGTGACAGGTTTTTAAGTGACGCCCCAAGGTAAAAGTTATTTCAATGAATGAAGTGTTCTCGTGAGTACGTACATTACCGCGACACAGGTCGCGTAAGGCGTCAATGTTGGTAACGGGGACGTGTAGCTGAACTTCACGGCTGAAAGCGCTCTTATAACAGGTTGCTCAGTTCCGAGCGAGGCGAAGCATTAATCGTGTAACGTACCGGGTATACATCACCTCCGTACCGAATGTGACATCGCATACTCCAGTTCACGTAAATCACTCATTAGAACCGTACTTAATGACTCATCCATGAGATGCTTTTCTAATGACAACTTAATAACGCTCATCGCTTAATTTCGCAGAGTAATCAAACTTTCGAGCAACGTGGCTCTTAAGGTATAAGGATAATAGACAGCACCTTTGTGGATTTGAATACATTAAGGGAACTGTTGTTTAGTGATTTATTATAAAGCTGTTTAGAATATAGCTTTTGATGTAGGTAGACGTTCAGTTTCTTAAACGAGCAGCGAGTTTAATACTACCGCGTTCATTAAGTATTGATCGCAGTATAAAGAACTCAAGTAAATTGTTTTTGTGAAAGTTAGAAGCTTTGTTTTTCTTCCAATTAAAGAGAGACTACGACGTCATAGCAGTACCTACCGACACAGTTACTTACATATCTGAACATTTACAGTTGAAGACACTTGGTAATGAACTGTAGTTAACAAAGTGCCACAGACACCACTGTGTCGGTGAAGTGTTATGGCAAAAGGCAAGTACAAGCCTTTGTCTTCTCAAAGTGTTATATTTGAGGCGATAGAGGCTACACATGTGTTCAGAATAAATTACATTGATACTTACGTGTAAATGTTACATAGTTTTAAACCAACATATTTCTTGGATCATAGCTGATTGAAATTGTTTTTTTTTAATATGATTAAATCATAACATTACGCCTTATTTCTGCGTAGGGTTGGGCTTAAGTGTTCTTACTGTCTGTTCCGCCCACATTTCGCCAGTAATGATTAATCTATTAATGAAAACCTAACAAAATATGAATGAACAAACAAATTACAAATTATTAATGAAATTGACATTTATGTGACGGTTGTTGCGCCTAGGGTAGACATAGGTCTAACCGTCACAAGGGTAAGCTAAAATTTCGCGCATCTTAAATGTATGTAGGTGTATGTGTATACTATTATACCTACGAATTTAAAGTAAGTATGTGTACAGACGCAATACGTTTTAACGGTATTGTCATCATTCGTGCTTGTTTTTTTTTTGTAAGTTGTAATTATTACTAGTCTTAGTAACATACATAATCAAGCCAGAATGTTCCCACTGCTGGGTCACATGCCTCATCTTAGTGAGAGGGAGTGGGTCTAATGCGGGTTCGGATGTCACATATAATTGTGGGTTCTAGGACACGTCGGTTCTCTCACGATGTTTTCTTTCACCGTTTTGAGAGCAGTCGAAAAAATTGCACCGTGTAGAGCCGCGCCATTTTATTTAAGACGATTTCTAAAAAAATATAATCCATAATAACTTCTGATTATTACAACCCTCTTAAACCAGATACTATGTGAGATACGATAAATAATAAAATTTCTACATCTGTCTTACAAATGTGTTCCGTAAAAAATATTAACACATTTTTTCAAAGCTTATTTTTTATTTGCTTTTCCTTTGTATCGTTATGCAAAGATATACGACCTTTCGTGATAAATGCCTTACACTTCACTGGGTACAGTCGCGAAATCGGTTAAATGGTTTCAGAGTATTCGTAGTACCGAACCTTCGTTATGTACAAGTATATTTATTGAGTGTTTTTGTAGCTTTATCTGCTTGTAATATAATAGTTTCGCAATTTTAATATTAATTAATAAATTGTTCAAATTAATTGACGACTGACCTAGTTTTAGTTCAAGTAGTTGCCTACTATTCATATTTTATTTATTCAAAAAATAAGCTCCTAACCGTACTCATTTCGAGGTAGGTAAACAAAAAATACTTACCTATACTTTAATATTTTTTGCAGCTATTTTTAAGTAAGACTCCCGCTAGGTTGAATGGGTTTGGGCTATAGTTTGTAAAAGTCAAGTTGTAAATAATAGGTAGGAAAGTATTGAGCCACACCATCAATGTGTTTTACTATCTATGTGTATGTGTCTATGCATCTGTGGGCTGTACAGCATGTTGTATGTCGACACAAGTGAATGCTCCCGTCTTTTTCAGTTGAAAGTATTCCTCGGAAGTACCTACTTAGACGTGCCACAAGCAATACATACAGAAGATAATTAGGGTTGTCATCGTATCACAGAAAATTCCGGGAAAACAATCGTTATCCAACAACAAATAACGACCAAGAGAGGTTTGGACTTTTTTGGTTGGAATGAGATTATGTGAACCCATTGGCGAATACCGGGACGTACTCGTTATAACGCTGGAGTTGTTAGCAACGTAACACGGCTTTTTTATTTTTTGTGTGATATAAATACAATTTCGAGCGAGCTTTTCACCTTTGCTTTCAGTTTACAGAATATAGGGCTAGATCTTTCTAGACTTTTCCTGTGTTGGGATCAGTTGCCAGCCAAACAGATGCAGCTAGATATCAGTATTCTACGAAAATTACCCCACGGGAACGTACTCCTGGGATAAATTGTATTACATGTGTTAAGCTAGGTTATAGTCATCTGTGTGCCAAATTTCATCTAAATCCATTTAGCCATTTTACGTGATTGGGTTACAAACATTCAAACATCTAAACACCCAAAATACGAACTTTCACATTTATAATATATGTAGGATTATTCGGAATTTGTAATCACTGAAACATATTAGGCTCAACTCACACCAAAAGAGCGTCGAAGCGCAGCGAAGCGGAGCGCAGTTTCAGTGTCATATGAATTTTAACTTTATTTTCATTACTATAATACTTATTATCGCATGAGAAACTCGAACGAGTCGCGCGGATGCCCGCGGCGCCGCGGGAATTCCGGCGAATTCCATAAACGGAGCCGTGCGACTGCGCGAGAAGTCGCGGGAAGTCCCGAGAATGCTCGAGCAGTCGCGAGCGGCCGCTGGCAATATCCCGCCCCTCGCGCCCGCTCCCCGCGCGCGTCTGTCATTCGCATTCATTCCTTGCAGTGCAACGAATACAGAAGTGATGGAAATGGATGAAGAAAAGCTTAATTATTTGGTGCAAATGTACGACTGCCTACAATATCAAATCAAGGCATTACAGCGATAAACACATGAAAAATAACGCTTGGCAAAAAGTGGGCGCTGAAATTCGCGCGACTTCTCGAGCATTCCAGCGACTTCTCGAGCAGTCGCGGGAATCCGCGCGCCTTCTCTACCGAGCGGGTGGCGGCGCTTCGCTGCCCTTCGCCGCCCTTTCGGTGTGAGTTGACCCTAACTGTATGTATAGCAAAGTGAGTTAAAACTCATTATTTAGCTGAGAGATAAGGCCCGTTATTTCAGTATATCATAAATTTTATATTCCACTAGATTTTTTCGTTCTATTGGATTAATTGTATTTCCGGGAATACTTCAATAGAATTCCTTCCTAGGTATCTTTGAATTGTCAATATTCACTAAGTTTTATAAAAAAAAATGTGTAGCATTGTAATTCGTTTGCGACATAAAATTGCTGATATTGCCATTTTGCTTACTTATTAATAGGTTTAAAACGGTAAAAAGTGACTAGGGATTGACTTTGTACTTAGGTATCTATGTCCGATTGTAAACGAAATATTGTAACTACCTTATCACTTAAGTTCTGGGACATTATTTAGTGCTCCAAAAGATCATGGTCACCATGCTATGATATTAAAGATGGAAAAGTTTTTTGCAAATCCTCTGTAGTCACTATGGGTCCCAGAGGTGTTTTTACATTATTGTAAAATAACTTTTTATTGTATCAAAAACTTTCATACCCGTCGTATGATATTTTATAGGGCCGACGGGTATGAAAGTTTTCGATTATCCATTGTTAGTTTATCAGTTTATAATAAGTATCAAAATATAGATACATAGAGCCTAGTGGCGCCATCTATCTTGTAGTATGTAAACTGTATTGTCTATTAATAAAATGTCAGTCTGTTGCGAACCGTTAACGTTGTTTCAATAGGTTATGGGCGATCCTAATTTATCAGTTATTTTCAGTGTAAAATAGATAAATTGTGTACGTTGTTTCGCGGAAACATGACTGCAAACTATATTGCTAGTGTGCCAAAGCTAAAAGGCAGAGAGAATTACGATGAGTGGTGTTTCGCGGCTGAAAACTTGTTGGTGCTTGAAGGCATGGAAAAGTACATCAAGCCAACAGCAGATTGTGAAATAAAGCCAGTAGACGACGCAAAAACGAAGGCAAAGTTAATATTAACGATTGATCCGGCTTTGTATGTGCATATAAAAAATACCAAGAGCTCTGCAGAATTATGGACTAAGCTAAAAACCATGTTTGATGACTCTGGTTTCTCAAGAAAAATAACGTTGCTTCGACATTTGATATCAATAAGGCTTGAAAATTGTGACTCGATGGCTAATTATGTCACACAAATGGTCGAAACAGCCCAACGATTAAATGGCACGGGATTTACAATTACAGATGAGTGGATTGGCTCATTATTATTAGCAGGTTTGTCCGATCGTTATTCGCCAATGATAATGGCAATTGAACATTCGGGTATTTCGATAACTGCTGATGTCATAAAATCAAAGTTGCTTGACATGGAAGTTACAAGTGATTTTGAGGGTAGAGCAGCATTCGTAGCCAGAAAAAAATATTCCTCTACAAAGAATAATGGCGGGCCGTCAACGTCAACGTCAACCAAAAAGACAGTGAAAGATACCTTAAAAACAATCACTTGTTACAAGTGTAAAGAGGAAGGACATTATCGAAATCAGTGCCCAATGTTAAAAAACACTGCAAGTAAATGTGTATTTAATGTTGTTTTCCTGAATGGAAAGTTTAATAAGAACGAATGGTACGTAGACTCCGGTGCAAGTGCACATATGACTCCGAATAAAGCTTGGGTAAAGAACATGAATGAATCGCCGTGTTTACCAGAGATTGTTGTCGCCAATGAATCAAAAGTGCCAGTAGTTTGTTCCGGAGACGTAGACATTGTTTCAGAATTAAAATGTCACATAACAGTTACAAATGTGCTATGTGTGCCTAGTATAACAACCAATCTATTATCAGTGAGTGAGCTAATTAAAAATGGAAATCATGTGATCTTTGAACGTAACCATTGTTATATTCGAGACAAGAACAATGTTTTGGTTGCGACTGCGGATTTATCTGAAGGTGTGTATAAGTTGAGATTACAATCACCAAGTTGTTTATTGGCTGCTCAAGCAGATAGTGAAATGTTATGGCACAGAAGGCTAGCACACCTGAACAGTCAAGATATGCACAAAATGAGAAATGGCGTTGTGGATGGTTTGTCTTATGTTAGCACTTATGACATAACCAAGTCTCAATGTACCACATGTTGTGAGGGGAAACAAACTAGACTACCATTTACTCATGTAGGTGAGAGGAGTACAGAAACGCTACACAGAATTCACACCGATATATGTGGCCCGATGGAAACAAATTCTTTGAATGGTGCTCGATATTTCCTGTTGTTTATTGATGATTATAGTCGAATGACTTTCATATATTTTCTGAAGAATAAGAGTGAAGCTTTCAGCAGATTTAAAGAATTTAAATCAGTTGTTGAAAATCAGTTTAGTAAGAAAATTAAGATATTGAGGTCAGACAATGGACTAGAATTCTGCAATAAAGACTTACAGAGCTACTTGAAACAGGAGGGTATAATACACCAAAAATCAAATTGTTATACTCCAGAACAAAATGGACTTTGTGAAAGAGCTAATCGCACAGTGGTTGAAAAAGCGAAATGCTTATTATATGATGCGAAGTTAAACAAGACATTTTGGGCAGAGGCTGCCAATACTGCTGTATATTTGAAAAACAGGTGTATTGCATCAGGATTGGATAAAACTCCATATGAATTGTGGTACGGTACTAAACCTAATTTGAGTCACCTACGTTTGTTTGGCAGTAAAGTCATGGTACATATACCCAAACAGAAACGTTTGAAATGGGACAAGAAAGCCACACAACACATTTTAGTTGGATATGGTGAGGATGTGAAAGGTTACCGAGTCTATAATCCTACCAATAACACTGTTAACTACAGCAGAGATGTTATAGTGATGGAGGAGAAAACAGAGGTCGAAGATACCAGCCAAGAGACAGCTATCTGGTTTCCTAATGAAGAAATACCAGCAGACAGTCTGGAAGAGAGTAGAGTTTCAGTGGGGGAAAAATCCCAGAATATTCCAGAGACTGAAGCTTATCACCCTTGCTCAATAGATTCTTCATTGAATGTTGATGGCTATGGAGAAGAGAGTAGAGATTCAGTGGGGGAAAACTCAGAGTATATTCCAGATACTGAGGATGATCTTGATTGTTCTTCCAATTCTTCAGTGTATGCTGATGGCAATGAAACATTGATTGAAATTCCTACACCAGAAGTTCCAGAACAACGGGAAGTGTCTAGCAAGCGACAGAGAAAGCGACCTGAGCGATTTGGCATTACTAACATATGCGTTTCCAGTACTGTACCAGCATCTGAAGAGATTACATTCTCAGAGGCTCTCGAAGGGCCAGAGAAGGAGCAGTGGAAGCGAGCAATGGCAGAGGAGTTGCAGTCGTTTGAGGACAGTGATGCGTGGGAACTTGTTGACAATTCAGGTGATTCAACAATAGTGAAGTGCAGATGGGTGTTCACTAAAAAGTTTGATATTGACAATAATGTGCGGTTTAGAGCTCGGCTTGTAGCAAAAGGTTTCTCTCAGAAACATGGTGTTGACTATACAGATACTTTTTCACCGGTAGTGCGTCATTCTAGCTTAAGATTATTGTTTGCTCTTAGTGTTAAGTTGCAAATGAGTATTACTCATTTAGATGTCACCACTGCATTTTTAAATGGCTTGTTGATAGAAGATATATATATGTCAATACCAGAAGGTTTTGTAAACAAAAGTGGGGGAAAAGTATTAAAACTAAAAAAAGCAATTTATGGACTGAAACAATCGTCCTTAGCATGGTATGAAAGAGTGAAAGAAGTTTTAAATAAATTGGATTATAAAAACAGCCAATATGAACCATGTTTGTTTACAAAAACCAATGGAAAAATTAAGATTGTAGTTGCATTGTATGTCGATGATTTTTTGATTTTCTCGAACAATGACACTGAAACTAATAAATTAAAAAAAATATTAGGTTCTGAATTTAAATTGAAAGATCTCGGACCTGTCAGACAATATTTAGGCATGAGAATAAATGTAGATAAAAATAAAAATGTTATAACTGTAGATCAAGAGCAATATATTGAACGGTTGGTTACTAAGTTTCAGATGTCGGATTGTAAAACACAAAGTACCCCAATTGAACCTAAATTGAATGTAGATAAGTCATCTGACAAATGTTTACCTAATGTTCCATATCAAAAATTAATTGGAAGCTTAATGTACTTGGCAGTGTTAACTAGACCAGATATTTCTTACTCTGTAAGTTATCTCAGTCAATTCAATGGTTGTTATAGTCAAATACATTGGAACTATGCAAAACGTGTATTAAGATATTTACAACATACTAAGAATTATTGTTTAAAATATAGTAATAATCATAGTCATATACAAGGATTTGTAGACAGTGATTGGGCAAGTGATGCCATAGATAGGAAATCATATACTGGTTTCTGTTTCATGTTGTCTGGGTCAGCTGTGTCTTGGCAAAGTAGAAAACAGAAAACAGTATCATTATCAAGTACTGAGGCAGAATACACTGCTCTGTCTGAAGCTTCTAGAGAAGCTGTCTATTTAAGAAATTTATTTCATGAAATTACTGATACACTTTATGTCATTGATCTGTATTGTGATAATCAAAGCGCATTGAAGTTAGCTTTAAGTAATCACAGCCACAATAGATCTAAACACATAGATGTTCAATGTCATTATATTCGAGATGTTGTAAAGAACAAATTTGTAAAAGTTAAATATATCCCGACTGAGAAAATGCCTGCTGATGTACTGACTAAAGGTCTTTGTCACATTAAACATTACAAGTTTATGAATTTACTTGGCATTGTTCCTTTGTAACGTTCAGAGTATAAATACATATATGTAGGTATAAAGTTTATTTTGATAAGTGGGGGTGTTAGTTTATCAGTTTATAATAAGTATCAAAATATAGATACATAGAGCCTAGTGGCGCCATCTATCTTGTAGTATGTAAACTGTATTGTCTATTAATAAAATGTCAGTCTGTTGCGAACCGTTAACGTTGTTTCAATATCCATTTTGATCAATGTCTCATTTCATCTGTCGTCACTTCCACCGTTCATGTGTTCTGCTCAGTTCTATTTCGGAAGCAATTCCCCCCAAACGTACTAAATAAGTGAAAATTAATTATATAAATTAAAGCAGGCATTGTTGTTTTCAAGTGTGTACATTTCACTTTAGTTGCTCAAATTGCTAGTGGCGCCGCTCGCCGCAACCAAAAAGTAATTAATTGTTTCAGTTACCACATACAATGACGCTGCCTGTGCTAACCCCTACCTCCCGACCTATCAGCCCATCTATTCTACTCCTATTTTAAATGACTGACTAGTTTTGGTAGTTGTCTAAGTAGATTCATGTAGAGAAACTAATAATATTTACTAATGCTTGAAATTAGTAACACCTAGAGTGACTTAAATAACTCAGTCTAACCCTGAAACTGCGTGCGAAAATGTTTTACTCTTAATAATTTTTAAAAGGGTAAAACCGTTCATACATACTCTCATTATGTCTAAACTGACGGAAATATCAACACAATATCAGCACAAACTAGAAGGAAAATTTGTTAAATCGTCTACATGAAACTTTTATAATAATTGCATTCAAACAACTTGGCAAAGCGGCAATAAAGTGCGATGCGATGCGCAAGAATGAACACTGTAATAAATGTGGAGCGAACATCGAGCGGAAACGAAACGTCCATCGAGCCTCAATCCCTTTGCTCAACCGGATAAACAACAGGTAAGTATTCAGATTTTACTACGCTATAGATACCTCCTGTTATGGGTTGCCCGTTCACTCCCTGCTCGCCTCCGTTTCATTTATCTTTAGATCTCCGATTCCGTTTCTATATCCGCCTTGCTTGACACCCGAAGCGGCCTAATTGCTCACTCCTACAAAACACACTTATCGTGAGGTTTCGCTCCAATTAATGGTTCTCAATTACTTGGTGTTGTTGATAAAGCGGATCATCTAAACTGCTATGCGTGATTAATCAGAAACAATGGGAAGTTTGTGTGTCGGTGCGACGAGACGCGAGGGCAGTGCTCCGGCTGCCATTGTCTCTGGTCACCGGTGTGTGGCGGCCAGCGGACCACGAAATCGGTCCCAGCCGCGCGTCGCGCTGCGCCTCTGGAGCCCAGCACTACTCCGGTAAAAATCGGCCTATTATGATGCATAGTGCCACTCCTGAATATCAAGAACGTATAAACAAAAGGTAGATGACGATAATTAAGACGCACAGCCTGCTGTACACGGCACACGTACTTAGGAAATGAAATAACGCTAAGAACGGTTTCTTAGATTTTTTTGGAAGTAAGTGAAAGGCCTCGACCTGGCGGAGTCACACAATTGGTATCAGGCCACACCGCGCCCTCTCAGCGTTACGACATACGTTCAAATATATGACACCTTTACGGTCGCGCAACCAGTGTCGTTTTATGTTCCCGGACGTGACCTACACAAGTGACACCTCCAAGCCTCCAACCGTAACTTGATTTTCTGAAATCAAATATCAATAATAAATGAAACAAAAGCGACCTTTTTGGTATATGCCCCTGCGTGTAATATAAAATTTAATTTGGGTTCGCACCGGGGTTTAAAAAAAAGTAGAAAGAATGTTATTTTTGAATAATCTTTTTTAAATGATTTTATTTAGGTACTGTGGTTATATTTAGGAGGCCATTCACTAGCAAGCGCATGAAGGTTCGAGCTGACAAAAATGATGAAATGATACATTCGTATTTTTGTTGAGTAGTCCCGTAGAGCCGAATGTTGACGCTGACAATGAACGGCTGAAATAAAATTTGACGCGATGTGTTTGCCTAACGTAAATAAAACAATCAGTGTGCACCCGGGACTTTGCCCTGTTTATTGTAGAGGTATACCTATCGTGTGATAAAAAGTATAATATTAATCGAATAACCTATTTGATTCAAATCGTTATCATCTAAAACAAAATCCATAAAAAACACATTACCCTCCTTAGTTTCAAAAGCTGTGCGCAATTCGCTTGTTAAAGGGGTATGCTGGTAATCATCTAGCTACCTATACGCTCCATCTCTTATGTACAGCGGAACAGCCATAGCTTTCCCATATCAATGTCATAGGAGACGAGTCGATTATTATTGTCATTACTGGGGGTCGCTCACAGACATGACGTAGGTACTTGCCTATGTTATGTGTATTGCACCCGTTCCATGAAGGGTGGTGAACATAAACAGGTGTAATCAGCCTCTAGGGGCAGCCAATTACTATTACGAAAATATTTATAATCGCAGTTTGGACGTACCCTGGAAAACGTATTGATAAGAGTACCTACATGGCCCGGTTTTTGAGAGTTCACGTGCGAATTGGCTAGTTATCGGGTTCCCTTGAGACTTTTGAGAGGTAATTATGAAAGAAAAAATCTAGTGGAATGGTACACATACAAAATACTTATGATGTCAATTTACTATTCCAAGTAAATACTTTAATATACTATTCACACAAAAGCAAGATAATTAATGCGGTTAGGTATGATGTACCTAATAAGATTAAAATACCTATTTGTTTTTTAAGCCAGACAAATATTTGGAAAATATTTAAATTATATTCTGTAGTTAAGTAAGTGGGTACGGAATATGTTCGATAAAAAGTTATTATGTAAAAGATTGAGGCTACTGGCTACCCACGTAAAATACACATGTTACAAAAGTAGTCAAAGCTTAGAGTACCTATTACTGAAATTCCAAGCATTTCCTTTTCGTCATATTCAAAAAGAAAATCTTTGAAACCAAGTTCAAAAAGGACGACTTATTGAAAACATTCATTCTTGGATTATCCTATTATTACTCGTTCGGTGAGCTTTCAGTAAAAAGTAAAAGGGATCATAACAGAATTTATTTTATATAGAATTTATTTTATCGGCAGTAACTTGTGAATCGATCGCGGCGCTGAAGGAGGGCTTGGAAAATTATTTTCGAGGGTGACCATCAAACAACTTACCGTTCGCTACAGAAACTTCGCGTGGCATAAAAGAAGTTTTATGGACCGATAAAGACCTTTTCAAGGGGCTCTCTTAAAAGAGAGCGCGTCCATATATGTTAGTGCCGGCTGCCTTTGCAAATAACCCCAAAATCAAACGTTGCTTGCCATTGCTGACTCATGGATATAATTCATATTAAAAAGTATCAAGGAACTTTGTTACAAGTATCATTACTAGGTAAAAAATAAAAAACCCAAACAAAAAAAAAAAATACGGAATTTACCTACTTACCTACATACCGAGTAGGTAGTTACTTACTTAATATCTAACTTTAACATCGTCGTTACCTTATTAATACTAAAAGTAGGTATTTTAAGCTCTTGGTGCCGTCGCTACAAAATTAATCTAATTGCAGTATCGTTTTTAACTACCTTACGTCAGGTCTACGCCCTGTAGCCATGCTAGACACTATCTTATAAATTAATCGTAGCAAGCAAGTGTATTGCGGCAGGTAGCTATTATTTTTTTACAGGCGGTAGCTTGATGAGGGAAAAAAATCACCATAGTGAATTAATTACGAGTGGGTTGTCATATTATTAATAAAGCGGAATTACGTATTGAAAATTAAGCTGAATTATTCGTTATGTTTCACTAAAGACTGTTAAGAGAGCCAAAGTAATTTAGTCTCTGTTTCTACCTGTGTTAATTTGGTAATTCTTAGCAAGTAATTAAAAGGTCAAATTACTATTTGACCTTTTTCTTATGCCCAAGGTGATAATTACTTGGCAGTATAAACATGATAATGTTAAAATACCATAATATGACCTTATATAACACTAACTCACCTATATCTAAATCAGTTTCTTGCTTAAAATTGAATTACATTTATAGACGTTAGCTGTTTTTTATTCCGTGGGGCAAAAAAGATTTCCACACTGTATGTATAAAACCTCGCTGGATATACAAACATGAGCTACAATATACAAGCAAGTAAATGCCTAAAGCCCGTATCCGATCCCTCCCTTTCCGATCTCTTCAATCCAATGGAGACATTATTTAAATTGATACATTTGTTTCACCGAACCAGTTTGCGAAACATTTGAATTGCATGCAATTTCCATACCTTTAAATGTAGAATGATCTCAAAGCTTCAGAGTCGCAAGGGAATCTGCTTTGTTGACATATTTTCAACGGTTATAGTGCTGCTATAGTAACTACAAGGTACCTACAATACCTACTATAATAAAGTCCTAGGTAAAAATATAGGTAGGTACCTAATAAAAAACCTCTAAAAAGTAAAAAAAAAAATTATTGGATTTTTAAGTTGTAGGTAATATTTCGATCAAAACATTGTCACGTCGCGCGTCGAGGGACGGCTAATGAAAATGTTATCCTTTCTATAATAGCATAGTTACTTTCATTATTGCTGGGCATCGTCTGTTTGGCGTTTTCATTGGCCGTCTCCCGACGTGACAAATGCTTTGATCAAAATATTACCTACAACTTAAAAGGCCAATTTTTTTTAACTTTTTAGAGGTTTTTGTTTGGGTCGGGGGTTTTTTAAATTTAAAATTTAACTTTTATTTCCTGCTTTTTAAACTTAATATAGTAATCTTAAACACGCTATGATCGACACATATCACGCTTAAATCTGCGCAACTTTACGTATTTCCCACAGTGAAGTTTGTTGCTAATTTATCCTCATTCCTTGTCCTGATCACAATTTATCTATGACTATTCATTGAGACCTTTTCAATGAGCCCAAACACGATACTTCTGCTGTTTGTTGTTGAGTAACTTGAATCACCTGGAAATTCGAGATGATGCTCCAGCATCAGTTCAAGGTTACCTACTCTGTTCGTCTAATATCAATGAAGTAATAGAATACCAAATTTCAACTCGATCAGACCCGTGGAAGATGCTCAAATCCTTTTATCAACCAGAAAAGAGCTGATAATTTTCAAACGGCTGAACCGATTTTTAAGAAATATGTCTAAGAACCACCGCTAGATAACCTACTTTTAAATTAAAAAAACCACACCCAAATCGGTGAACCCGTTTAAGAGCTACGGTGCCACAGACACACATAGCGGTCAAACATATAACACCCCTCTTTTTGAACAGACCGTATTTGATAAAGATGGATGAGCACCTTAATGTCTATTATGTGTAGTGATGTTCTGGATATCCGTATCCGTATCTGCGGATATCCGCGAGATAAATAGATCCGTATCCATATCCGTAAAAAATGGACGGATCTTTTACCTTATTAATAATTCCAAATTGCACTACTAAACTTCTTTGTAGACATTTTTTAACTCTTACAACAAACACAAACGTTATCTATGCTGCCCAGTGTCACACTAAACTATACACAAAATAAAATAAAGACCCGCGCAACGCAAGTCGAAACATGTTCTGTCACGCAAAGCGTCAAGTGGCGTCAACTATCGTTTCAAGGTCACGCGCACCGACACCGATTGAGTAAGAAAGTTAAGATCCGTATCCGGATCCGTATCTGCGGATCTACATTTTTAATGATCTAATTTAGTAACTAACTATGTGTATTGACTAGATGGTTTTTTTACTGACAATGGGCTGCTGTGGGAATATCCACATAATAACATAAAAATAGTTTCATTTACGTACGTAGGTACCTACTTGTTCATTTGTGGTACTTCGTAGGATTTTGCCGTTAAAAAATAAAACCGATTTCCACCCTACAGCCTGTTCTGAAATATTGCTGTACGGAGTGTCAACGTGCTTGATTATCACAAGCGTAGGTATATGTAACCTACCACAAGCGTCCGTCGGCTGTCGCACTGCAATCATATTTATAGATTATACCTACAATGTCTGTTGCTGGATGTATTGAAATATCAACTCGGCATAGTAAAAATAAAAACCAAAGTTGTATTTTATTTTAATTAAATTTCGTCCTCGTTTAAACAGTTTGTGGTTATCGATTTTCATTTAACTCTTCTTAAATAGGTCATTACGGCAGTGTGTTTATGAGCGTCGCGGCGACGTCGGTCGAAGGGCAATATTGCGTTTTGTGCCACTGCGTACAATAATAGGGTGATTAATGGCTCAGGCGATACACGAGGCAAGTTCTTTGTTGTTCGCCAAATATTTGATCCGGCGCCGCCATCGCAATCCATTCCTTTGATATTACTTATAACAGTGATTTTAGCCGCCTAAGCTTGCGGGGGATGTGTGAGGACGCGTTAATGGTCTACGAGCTTTCACCAGCCACATCCAACCTATACGAGGGGGTTCCGCTATGAATAAGTAATACGTGTATTACCCACTCCACTTTTGAACTGTTTGCTTTTATGAAATCTCGATAAATTAATGATAATAAACCATTGAAGAACAACAGGCCGTAATTAAGGTTGATATTAAAATTCCTTAGGCACGTTTATAATTTATATTGAGAGCCAGCTTACGAAACTGAAGACCGATGATGGCAGGATTGTATCCGCCAAACCTGAGCCGTTGAAGCAGTTCAAGTGGTTCTATGGGTAGTTATAGATACACATTCACAAGTAACCCCGTTACGAATCTGGCAAACGACCCAACACGACATTATACCGAAGACATACCGGACGTCAGTTTTTACGAGATTAGGATGGCTCTAAAGCAGCTCAAAAACAACAAGGCGCTGGGTGATGACGGAATTACGGCCTAACTCTAAAGACTGGTGGAAATCCCATTCCTAAGGCCCTCCAGATGCTGTTTGATTCCGACTCAAAAGCAGAAAGCCACAGGCATGGAACAGAGGGCAGGTGTAGTGACATTTTTCTATAAGAATTGCGAAAATTATTACCCTTCTTAAGAATTATACACCCATCTCACTTCTGATCTATGTCAAAAAGTTGTTTACAAGATTCATGACGAGCCGTTTCGCGCGCAGGTTTGACTGGAGCCAACCAAGCCGGATTCCGTAAAGGCTTTAGCACCGTAGACCATATACATACCCTGCGGCAGGTTATATAGAAAACTAAATAGTCAATCAAATTAATCAATCAAACAGATCTCCTCAGTCTTCTTAGCATTTGTGGACTAGAAACGAGATAGCCTCAGATTCGATAGAGACATAGACTGTACTGCAACCTTTTCAACGGTGCCAGAGCGACAGTCGTTATATCGAGGGGCTGAAGTGTATGTACCAAAACGCCACTCAGTCAGTCTGAATCCAGTATCTCTGATGGGGTCTGGCCTCGGACGAAACCTATACTTCTGCAGCGAGGTGTGAGACAAGGAGATGTTATCTCCCCGAAACTGTTCACCGCGGTACTGGATGATGCCTTCCAAGGTTCTGGACTAAAAAGGGCTAACATCAATGGTGAAACAATTACTCACTTTCAGTTTGCCGACGATATAGCATGGCTGAGACTGTGGAGTACCATATTAATTATATTATTAATTTTATTATTATTAATGATCGATGACCTGAGTAGAGTTTCCGAAAGAGTGGGCCTTAAAATGAACATGGACAAGACAAAGGTCATGACAAATACCCATGTAAGTAACTCCTACCCACTCTCATGGAGATTGGAGGAGTATTTGACCAGTGTGTTGCCAGTGTTCAACCTAGTTCAGGCAATAAGCAACTGTGTTCTATTTTAATTGTTAAGATACTTTGTAAATGTGCTCATTTTATAAATAAACGATTATATTATCATTATTATAGTGGTAACCTATGGTACTGCCCCGTGGTTGCTCACTATGGGCCATATTAGAAAGCTAAAAGTCACCCAAATGGCAATGGAGAGGGCTATGTTTGGAGTTTAGCTACGTGGTAGAATCAGAAATTTAAGTGGCAGTGGCACATCACTCGAACGGATTCTGATGGGGCCGACAGGTTCTAGAGTGGCAACCGCATACTGGAACACGAAGCGTGGAAGGCCCCCACAAGGTGGAGCGATGACCTTGTGAATCCATTGCATGCGGGAGACACAGATCTGGTCGAAGTGGTGAAGCTTGGGAGAGACCAGCATTAGAAGTCTTTCAGCTGAAATGAAGTTGATGATGACAATTTATATGAGAAAATGTTTTTTTCCGTTTGGATGTAATGCCTAATCTAATAAAATATAAATGTGCAGCCGAAAATAGAATGGAAGAGGCAAATGGAGTTTAGAAAAAAGAAAATATTTCACCGCACACCGGTATAATGTATCGGCGGCGGCGGCGGTACGTCTCCTTCCCTATCCTTAATTACACAGTGTATTGAAAGGCCAATTAATTATTCAGGCGGTATCAATGGCGCAGGACGCAAGAAGAGGAGGCACGTTTCACATAATGGTTATTATATTGATCAGTATAAAATCAATTAATCTTTAATAAGTTTTTAATTCAGGCTTCTTTTGAAATAAAATATAAATAGAATTCTCCTTCATGAATCACGTACGATTCTGAGAATTTGTTCAGAAAATGTGTTGCTAAACTCTTAAATTATGGAGGATGCACTCTTAATTGTATTCAATTAAAAATGTACGTTGGCTTCTACACGTTTCCAAAGGTTCAATTAAATGATTTCATGCAATAAATGATGGAATAGCTTAAGACAGGTTGGACAGGGTCACGGGACTTACAGAAAAACGGTCTCAGGAGACTGTCCTTTTTTTTGAGTAAACAGTTGGTCTTCAGTTAGTCCGATAGAGTTTTTTGATCCTTATAAGAAACACGACCGATTGGCATCAGAAATGTTTTTGTGATTATGACCCATTTTCTTGCTGACTGTACATCTTTTTCAAAATCTGTATCAAACTCAAACAAATAAGGACAGTCTCCTAAGACCATTTTACAACGGTTAAGGTCAAATATCCATCCTGTATACGCGACTTTACGAACAATATGGTGGGACTAAAGTGTAGAGCTAAACGACTTACCTAATTCTTATCCGTATACCTACATAGAACATTGAAACAATATATTGAATTAAGGTTATAAGTGTTACCCATTATCCTGATTTATACTTGAGCAGAAGTTAGCGGTCGGCTATTAGCCGGAGCCAGGACCTGTGTAATGGGGCGTGATCGGCGAGCTTTCAACTTCTATCTATAACGCGCTCCTGTTACGGTCCCGAATAAACACAATAATAAAAGGTAAGATTTACAATTGTCAGCTTCAAGCTAAAAAATACTAAGCCACGTGAAATGTATGTACCTCCGTGATTTACGAGCACAGCTTATGAGATTCTTTCGTAGACATCTCTAACTTATCTTAAAAAATTCAGCTACGGTACGTTGTGGTTGATGCCTACGCATTTCCTATTCACATTCACGTCCTGACTATTCATCACATATTAAATATTTGTTACAATATTGGTTCTTACGAGGGTGAAGGCCGCGATAGGTAGGTATAGGTATTTTCTACTGGATTGTTTTATATTTCGAATCACGACATAATGGTATCCGTCGAAGTTTGCGGGAGTTCGATGAAAATAATTTTTCGTTCCGCCACTGTAACAATCTTCTGCAGAAACTCGTTTAATTGGTTAGCCAGCATTTACAAAAAGTTTAGCCGATTATTCCATTGGAGTAAGCTCACAGAGTGATTTGCAAAGTTCCACAATCGCAACAATAGGCACATTTATCTTTAGAAAAGTTTCGCTACAGCGTTGAACAAGCATTAACGCGTTATTCTTGAAATTTGAAAAGATAAAGAATCCTCTTAAGAATTTTTGTAGGAGTGTTATATAAATACGTGCCCATCTCTCCGTGTTGATTAATCCGCTGAAACATTGGGAGAGCACTTGTTGCTGCAAATTAATTAGGAAACAAGTTAACAAAAAGTGCAATAAACTTCGTTAAGGAAGCTTAATTTCCGTCGGAGCCCGAAAGAGACTGACATTAATCAACTGAGATCGCTCTCGACTGCCGCGAATTTCATTACAGAATCAGAGCCGCCTAGGATTATCATTACATTGGAGCGTTAGATGATATCTGCTGTCTTATCTACGATCCTCGTCTATTACTATAATATTTGGGAACTTTATTTTATTGGCATTTTATACGGGTTGTATTGGAACCCGGGCAAGCCGAGCAAGCCTGAACGAGTTGATTGTAAATGTGATTTTGAACCTAAAACAACAAAAGAGAATACCTTTATCGGGCTTCTGTTTTGTGTTGTATGTCGGTCACGGTTAAAAAGCTTTTTCGCGGGTTGTGGAGGTTGAATATAAATATGGGGCGCGGCGAGCGAACACTACTACACTACTGTTACCATTTTCGACGAATCTGTTGGGCATGGTTAGAGAGCTTTAATAAGATATCCTTTTATGTCATTTTCAGTTCAACATGCGGATAAAGATTTCCCTACACCTTTTCTTTACTTATTGTTGTATAGTATCAGTTTTTTATAATATACCGCACCAGTAGATGAGTCACAGGCGACATCCACTGGGTTGAAATTAAAAACATTCATGACATTTCTTCAAGGTATGTTATTTAAGTATAAAGTAACAAACCTAGTCTTACCTACCTATGGCTATTTTAATTTCTGTTTTAGCAAAAATTGCTTACAAAATCCACGAAAGCACAACAAATAAAAGCGAATTTAAAAAATGTGATAAATTACTGTTAGTTACTTGAAAACGTGCCTATTATTATCTTGCTATTACCAGTAAAGCTCGGCAAGGGCCTCTTTATTATTTTACTAATTTAACACGTGTCACGCACGCGATGTGAATGGACGTACAGACTGAAATGTTAAGTAAAGAGGTTTAGTGATAATTTTTCGGTGGTATTGCAAAATCAGGTAGGTATACACAGAACGTCCTACTTCCCTAAAAGCCAACGGACACAACTATAAACATTGTCATTTACCAAGCAACGAGCCAAGTAGCCACCCATTCTCTATACTTGTAGCCATAGTAAAAGGTGACTCAAGAAATACTTTAAGAAGATGGGCAATAGCGAACAACTGTTTGTTAATAACAGTTAACTGGGCTTATTATCCGTTGGTCGGTCAGTACTACCCTTATGAAGCATATAACAGTTGACCATAAAGCCCAAACCTAATGGGGATATACCTACTAATATGTACACAAGAAACCACCTCCTTATCATTTCAGAAATCTGTGTCACTGTAATATTTACTCATAAGCATAATAATAGGAATCCGTGTGGTGCCGGACGTAAAATAATAGCACCATCCCATCTCTTCCCGTGGGTGTCGTAGAAGGCGACTAAGGGACTTACTAAAGAATGGGCAGCAGCGTTCTCTATGCATTTTACCACCATACTGCAATCGCCAACCCACCTGCCAAACGTGGCGTTTATGGCGAAACCCCTTCAAAAAATTAAATACTTGGGTGAGGGCTATGTCCAGCAGTGGACATCTTTCGGCTGAAGTGATGATGATCATGATAATAATAGGCATTTTAATTGCCAAAAGAATTAAATGAGTTTTAACCACGAAGTAAATATACATACTTCCCCTTTGCACTTCCTAATGGTGTTTTATTCAGCGGTTAACTTTTGCGAAAGTTTTCATCAAAACAAAACAACATGATATAACTCGATAAATATTCCGCCAACTATCTTTGCTTATCAAACAGAAAATGCTGTCATTACAAATAAACAGTGTCAAATAATCATTTGCTGTTTTCACTGCAGTGAATTGACTTTTGACTTCAAAGTGTCGATCAAAGTTATGGGATGAAGTCTAAGCCGTTTGCGATCTCCAAGTTTCCTCGTTTGCATCACTTAGGGCGTGGAAAGGCTTTAAGTGTCGCCGTGATTAGCTCGCTTCTCTCAAATAGTTATACTTACGGGTCCTTGATTATAATGGAACCTTTCATTACACACGCTCCACGTCTGCTTGCGGTAAACCTACTGCCGACGTCTGCCAGCCTAACTATGTTTTACAAGTCTAGTTAGCTTCATCGTTATTCGTAACGTAAATATGACCGCAATCTTGGTTAGACAGGCTGCTATTTAAATACGAGCTAGATGCGCAACACAAGTAAACTGAAAGTAAAAACAATATCTGAGCGAATGTTAATTTATGTAAACACCGACTGCATATTGAGAATTTGATGGCTGGCGAGATGAAATTGAATACTGATGCAAATATGAAAGACAGCGAAACGTCTCAACCATTACTCTGTATTGTAGTTTTGGGGTTCCACGTCATAAATATGATTTAAATGAAAGTATTTTTGTAAAACATTACTGCAGAAAATAAACCATTGTTTATAAATTCTGAACATCCTCTGAAACTTCGAGCAGTATTGAGAGAGCCTTATTTATATTTGTGGAGGTGCAATTAAACAGATTAGCATCAGTCAAAGTAATTACAAACAGGATTTGGGTAAGTTAAGCTACGGAAATTCTTCCATTCGATTGGTGCGGCTTCGTTTGAAAGGATAGAATTGTTTGCTTATTTAAACGACTCTTTAAAATATACTAAAATTAAATACTTATGCAACATAGTTCAAAATTCTGTTCCAAATCAAACGGATGTGATTGCTACGAAGGCGTAGCTTTCGTAGCGAACCCTCTACGCGTTGGCTACGCCGTAGCACACACATCACAGAAAATAGTATAATTTTATAATTTTTTGTTTACGTACATTTTGTCATACTGCTGGGAAACATCTTTGCTATATTTTCCTACAACCTGTAGACTCTATCCTAGTCCTGGTAGACACGTCGGTACACACAAAACAAAAAAGGGGGGAGTGGTCTGTAATCTACCACGCGAACCTTCTTCAATATTTTGTTTCTAGGACATGTTTTTCTTTGGGCACGCCACGATAGCGGCGGTAAGTCCCCTCTTTGAGGAGTGGCTTTAGAGGCGGCACGGCGTCCTCACTTTCCGCCTGACGCAGGTGTTCACGGGACACGGTTATTTCGGGAGGTTCCTGTTTCGGATAAGGTGGGAGGAAACGCCCGGGTGTGTCCACTGCGAAGATCACCCTGAGGACATGCTGGAGCATACGGTGGAGATCTGCCCGGCTTGAGCGGAGCACCGCCGTGTCCTCGTGGAGGTGATCGGCGATGTCTCACGTCCGGCCCTGGACCAGACCATGGTACGGAGCGAGAGTGCATGGGTAGCCGTCACCTCTTTCTGCGAAGCAGTAATGCTCGCGAAGAGGGAGGCAGCGCACGTGAGGGAGAGGCAATAAATCCGCCCTCATGGCCTTAGTCACCGCAGGAGACGCCCTGGGCGTCGGGAATTTCAGGCTGATTCCCGGCCACCATATGCGCAGGCTTGCGGACGGCGAGTGATGGGTAGGTTGCTGTCCGGTAAGGACCAAGCCTGGATCGACGGCGCGTTGTTTTCCACGCGCGCCTCAAAGAGATGTCAGCACCAAATGGTGGGGTCCGCAAGGGCCGATGCCTGCCAGGGGTGCGGGTTGTTCGAAAGAGATACCGCGACGACTGGCACACAGGCAACTGAGGGAACACGGGTGGGTTTTAGTCAGTAAAAGTCTGACACGCCCTCCTGCTCCAACCAGAGCGGGAGAAGTTATTTGACGATTTTCCACCCAAAAAAAAATAATGTTTTCCTTCACCGTTTTTAGATCAGTGGTGATCAAATTATTTGCACAAAGTAAATCGCTTGTCTGGGTTCGAACCCATGACCTTCACCGCGTTAGTCGGGGCCGTTATCACTGGGCCAACACTGCTCAAATGTCTTTGTTTGTGTTTAAATTATGGAATCTTATTCCAATACTGAGGCTGAGCATAATAGGGCGAAACCTATGTGTATAAGAAAACCGCAAGTCCTTAAACCTATTTGGTTCTAGGAAACCGTGTAATTACATAGCAATTTGAAACTTCCAAGTTAATATTACTAAGCACCTAGTTTTTCTCAAGTAAGACCTCAAAATATAAAATTAGTGTATATAGTGCGAGCCGCAGTCACCTTGGGGTTCCGTACAACAAACAAGAAACAAATTTAATTTTAAAGCACAAAGAAAGCCATTACAAACAATGGAGGTCTTGGGTAATTTTCTTCAAATTTAGACCTCATAGCGTTTATCGTTATTTTTTTATTGTTACTTTACAGAATCGTTCTCGGTCGGCATTATAGGGGGATAAAAAGTTTTTCGGCCTGACAGATTGGCACCAACTTGTACCTTTAGTACCATTTTTTATTACACGAACCTGAAAGTTTAAGCTACTAAAAAAACATTAAAATTACTCGTTTAAACGTTGAACGCCCTTAGAACTCTAAATTTTTTATAGATTAGAGCACAAATTTTGATTTCTTGAGCAATTATTGTATTAACATGTGTGTACAGACTTCATAAAATATACGTTCTTTAAAAAGGTTGTTTTATACGTTAAGGCTTACATGAATATGTAAATACGTAGGATATAACCTAATACATATGTATATGTATGAAGCGAGGCTAAGCTTTAGTTATCTGTGATCTAACAAGATGATTCCCATTATTTATAGCTTGTAATTAATTTAGTGCGCTGCTCACTAAACTCCAGCAATTTACCGTAATTTGTAATAGGACAATATTATTAATAATAGTACCTACCTACTCAAATATAGATTAGGTATATAATATATAAGTAGATTAACAGCATTTGTAGTACTGAAAACATTCACAGACACAGTTGTGTGTTCAATGTTTTGTTGGTTTCGACAATTACATTATTATTATGCTGTGTAGCCAATAAATCTATTGTCATGTTCAGCACATATAATGATGGTTATTATTTTAATTAGTTAATTGGATAATAATATTTTGTGGATGAGTCTACACAATATTGTGATCGAATTATTGTGGCAACCCCTGTGGCCATAAAATAATTATGTATTTACTGAAAAGATGACAAACACAACTGTAAATCTCCATAGATATTAATTGTTAAGGTATTTATTGTAATTGTATAAATAAGCGATTATAATAATGCTTATATCATAGTATAGAGTTACGGGTTTGTGACTAAGTAATAACAGCCGCATCGGTCGATTGATCAGGTTAAGCTACGCTTGCCGCGGTTAGTCCGTGGATGGGTAACCGTCTTTAAACACCAAAGCCCCTCCGTCCTTGGAAAGTACGTTAAGCCGTTGGTCTCGGTTGTCATTCGCGGATCTTTGACAGTCGTTACGGGTCGTCAGAAGCCCGAAAGTCTGACAACCAGTATTACCAAGGGGGATCGTTATACTCATTTACTGGATGGTGGAGGTAAGATAGGCAGTCGCTCCATGTAAAATAGTATTCAGCTGCATCCGGTTGGACTACAATCCGACCCCGACGTAGTTGGGAAAAGGCAGATGATGAATATGGAGTTATGTAGGTTATGGTTTGGCCAATAAGAGCAAGCTCTGAATACGATGAAGGAAAACACCGTGATGAAACTGGCATGTCCTAGAACCAAGAATTCCAAGACATGTGGCATCTACCAACCCGCACTGGGCCCGCGTGGTGGATTACGGCCCACTCCCTCTCACAGAGAGGAGGCCTGTGTCCCAGCAGTGGGAAAGTTATAGGCTGATTTGAGTGATGGTGACTAAGTGAGTAAGGAGGAGCAGCCCTGTAGGTGTAAATTAATTATTATGGAGAGACGCGTTTTTAACAAGTTTACATAGCTAACATTTTAATAACTTAATATAAATTAGGAGGTTAACTTAATTACATCCAGTTCAGCGTTCTCGGGAATAGGGTGTACACGTGTAACAAGGAAAATCAGCAAGGCATCAAGATAAATAACTAATTTACTATAGGAAAATTCAAAATATCCACATAATTTACCCGTATCCTTACAAAATTGAATGATGAAGTTTTTCAGAGAAACATTTTTAAACGATACTGATTTCATACCAATCTGGCAAAGAGAGAAGACGATCCGCTAACTAATTGGACTGGTTTTTTGTGTCATTCATGAATTAAATCCTTAATGAAAAATATAATTAAATACTAATATTACAAACGCGAAAGTTTGTAAGTATGGATGGATGTTTGTTACTCTTTCACGCAAAAACGGCTGAACGGATTTGGTTGAAATTTGGCACACAGATAGATTATAACCTAAATTAACACATAGTATACTTTTTATCCTGGTAGTACGTTCCCGTGGGATAATTTCCGACCTCCACGTAGGCGAAGCCGCGGGTGGAAGCTAGTACTAAATATTTTAGTTTACGACGTAACTCATTTTTAGGGATTGTGTTTAAGTAACTCCAATCATACTTTCCAAACAACAACTAAAGGTCCTCTTAAAAGTGTCCGACTTAAATTTATTAAAACAGACTATTAAAGGCTTTAAAAGGAAATAATAAAGTACATTACCCATTAAATAAAAACATCTAGTGGTAGCAGCGAAAATGTTATTGACGTGAGAAAAAAAGGTCTTTTTAATTAACTTTTGGGTACACAAGACGTAGATCCCAGGGGTTTACTGGGTGTACCTTAGATTTTCGCAGGTCTCGGTAAACCTTAAAGGTTTACCCGGATCTCAGCTTAAAAGCTATCTCAGAACCACTGGGTCGATCCATTATGGTGCTTGTGGGAGCACCTTGAGGTTGTGTAATGATATAGACAGTAGATATTTAATGGATTTTAATAAAATATCAGAATATTTTATAACTTAACACGATAGAATGAAAATCACGACTGTAATTTCGTTTAAAACATAATTTAATTGCAACAAATTTTAAACAGGAGTTATTTCCACCATATGCTCATTCAAAACGTAAATATGGTTCATCTCATTACGATTAATTATAATTTTATGCATAACTTTAATATTTACATCTTAAGTTTATTAAAGTTAAGAAAATCATAAAATAAAGTGTATTAAGGTTTGCCGCAAACCAAAATGTGTGTCCAAAGTTTTCTGCAACGAGTTTAACAAAAGCCTTTCTGTGCAAGAATTCTGTTATTCGTAATAGACAGTGCTCTAGGGAAAAGTTGCATTCAAACGTACGTTACAGTTCTTTTTAGATTAAAAACCGGTTAGAAATTTAAATTAGTAGCTGATAACGTTAATTCTTTAGGTGCGTTGATACTCACGGGGTTCGAGGACAACCTTTTACAGCTGTAAGGGTTTGTGGAGATTTTCACAGATAGGAATGACAGTATGTAGTGGGTATTTGCAAAACGATATTTCTCAAGGCGCAGCACTGTAGAAGCTTTGTTACACGTTGCACCGGGGATTATGGCACACTAAACTGTGTGATGGTTGTTTTGGTATTTAAATACTCGACCTTGTGGCTATTAGGAGTCCAACATAAGCTTCCGTATTCCTCAGTAGGAGGGTGTCAATAAGTCAACATACGAAACAGGATCAAATGTCTTGAGCTCGTTACAAAGCAATGGTTAGTCTGTTTACGTACAAAGCTGTCTCTCAAAGCAACAGGAGCTTATTACTTCATTCATGGGCACCTAGCGTGTTACTATGTTGGTTATTGTATAAGTTTTCTCTTTGATGACCCTTTAGCATAAGCAGCGAATAATATTCCCACTGATGGGACACCAGCCTCATCTCAGTGAGATGGAGTGGGCCGTAATCTACCACGCAGGCCCAGTGAGGGTTGGCGATGGTCTTTTATCTAGCTGAAAGGATTTTGTGGAATATCATCGTTAAAAAAAAAACTATTTCTTGTACGATCTAATCATTTAAGTAAGTCAAAATATTTATTATAGGCACGTTAAATGCTTTTTTGAAGGTAAAAAATTGATTGATTCTAGTTGCCCTTTCTACAATGTAGTTTCGTACGTGTTTTAAATGCCTTCTAGATCATCATCATCATAATTTCTGCCGAAAGACGTCTACTGCTAGACATAGACCTACCCCAAGCTCCGCCACTTCGACCGGTTCTGTGCTTCCCACATCCAGTGGACTCCTGCGGCCTCCACAAGGTCATCGGTCCACCTTGTGGGAGGCCTTCTAACTTTACGTCTTCCGGTACGCGGTTGCCAATCCAGAAATTTTCTGCTCTGCGAGCAATGTGCCCTGCCTACTGCCACTTAAGTTTGGCAATTCTTCGGGCTATGTCGGTTACCTTGGTTCTCCTGCGGATTTCTTCATTCCTGATTAGATAATGTAGGGAAACTCCAAGCATAACCCTCCATTGCCCTTTGGGTGACTTTAGGCCTTCTTATGAGACCCATTGTGAGCGACCACGTTTCGGTTCCATATGTCATCACTGGAAACACACACTGGTCAAAGACTTTCGTCCTGACACACTGCGGTATGTGGAACGAGAAGATATTGCTCTGCGAGCAATGTGCCCTGCCTACTGCCACTTAAGTTTGGCAATTCTTCGGGCTATGTCGGTTACCTTGGTTCTCCTGCGGATTTCTTCATTCCTGATTAGATAATGTAGGGAAACTCCAAGCATAACCCTCCATTGCCCTTTGGGTGACTTTAGGCCTTCTTATGAGACCCATTGTGAGCGACCACGTTTCGGTTCCATATGTCATCACTGGAAACACACACTGGTCAAAGACTTTCGTCCTGACACACTGCGGTATGTGGGACGAGAAGATATTACGTAGCTGGCCTTCTAGATGGAAGGATTTTAATTATTCTGCGAGTAAGAGCTTTAGTTCGTGTAGTGACAACATTGCAGTGTTAATGAAAATTTGCATCCAGAAATATATTAACCTTAATAAGCTATTCTCGTGTACTCGTAGTGTTATGAAAATAGTAACCCAACCTATACATATTTAAGGAGAAGGCCAAACACAAAGTGTCGTAGCGCAACTTGTGAGAAGCCTATGTATACATTGCAGTGGACTGCAGGGGAAGTAGTTTCACATTTGAATTTTATATCCAACAAAGATTATAAAGACTTTAAAAACAGTGCTTCTCGCTGGCATTTCTCTTATATCGTCGCGCCGGTACATGCAGAAGATGCTTAATTACTCCCGGAATAAATATCTGCAGGCCATCATTATAATATAATATTATATATTACTTTCGTGCGGGAATCAAGCTCAGTACATAAGCGACCCCAGAAATCTCTTGGGATCTGGTGCTAATTGAGAGGTAGGTACTTATAGCTACCACGTCGTCAAAGTATAGGTAGTTGGTGATGTTATACATTACGGCAATCTAAATAAGTAATACGTTCTATTTTTTTACTCAGAAATTCATTGATCACTCAAACCGAAAATCAGATTATTATTCGTCCCAGTTTGGTGGTAACTATTGTCACATTTTCGATACGTCCGACACGTCCAACATATCCGACTTCCGATGTTTGGACATTCCAATAATGCTGGTATGTAATACATACCAACATTATTGTGATTAGTATTCAATCAAGCCTGATACTTAACCTTACTCTGATTTATTCATTTACCGCTGGTTCTGATCGCTTAACAGTTCGAGATTATGGACATACCGAAGTGCGATATCAATCGATGTGGTACCTACTCTTGGTTGAAACATTAGCTTCTCTGAAATTATAATCAGCTCCTAGTTAATCAATAATATGTTTATTTATTTAATGCATCAAACCAAACCGTATAATGGTTGGATGATTCGGTTTAGGGCTTAGCTTGAATAAATTATTCACAACCGTTATATTTCATTCCGTGATGACGTAATGTACTCGATGAAATTCGGTTGTTATTTCAGGTAACGTATCAAAATAATTGATTGCAAAACAAGTCGAGTTGTGAGACCCATTCCTGAGTTCCGCAGTCAACAGTGTTTGTTGTTTGAATAAGACTTTAGGGCGCAACTGGACAGCACGAAGCGGGAACCTTTATAAATTTAGCAGCTCCTACAATATACCGGAGAGTTGCTGCGAAGATACTGTAACAGCTGCAAGACTACTCAACTATGCATGCTCAAAACGGCCTTGACCCGCCTTATTGTCAAAAGTACGGCATATCTTTTTAGTTTCTGTACCAGTTCTTAGAGACACTTAGGCAGACTTAGAGACTAGGTAAATTAAATTAACGTTTTACTTATAAGCAATTTTCTTGGAATAGTAATAAAAATTTAAGTAGTGTAAGTACACCCTAGTGATTTAATTAATGTTTATAGTATCTGAGTTTTTATTTATGCAATGTACCTATATACCAGTGGAGGAGACGGTGACGCGCGACCGTTGTTTTATTGGCTCGTCGCGAACTAAATCCAAGTGTTAAATGGATCGGCATAATGCAGTTGCCGTTTCGCTGGTACGCTACACTATTCAGATAATCTGTCAGTCGATCGGTGTCAATCAATACCGCTGAAGGCAAATTCGGACTACCTACTCGATTCAATTTTCAATCTGTCTGCCATCAAACGAAATTATCATTTTCAGACTAATATTTTCATCGTTTGGAATGGAAGTACTTACTGGTACCACTTTTACAGTCAGTAAAAAAAAGACCGAAAGATTGGTTGTGTGTTTGAGTGTTATTATTTATTTCGCCTTTTAAATATCCCTGGCAACTTACAAGCACATTCGCAGAATTTTTTCAAAGCCGCTCGTACACTTACGCTTTATTATTTGTACTAAACGTTAATGACATGTTCAAGATAACCCTTTTCTCATTGTTATATTTTAATGCTTAAATTCGCTTTTGTATATAAATAACTTTCGTGAGGCACAATATGGTATTATTTCTTAACTATTTACGCAACTCTTAGCTCTCCTGAGATAAAGTGTAAATCTACGTTTATTTATAAATAGTCAGACTGAGTGTAAAACATCAGTTTGTACACTAATAGCAAGTTACTAAACACGTGAAAACAAACATTTAAATGGAGTGTCCGAGTTCGTGATAGGCGTGTGATGGATGGGGGCCACTAGTGCCTGCTCTATCTCAATCGACTTTCACGCGCAGTGCTAACGATTTGCCATCGATCTGCGGCACATACTGGATTTTAATAGAAATAAACCGACAAATTGTGAATAACTGCTACAGTATTCTAAAAGTTTGTTGGTAAACACGTTTTGTTTTCCTTCTACATTAGTGAACATTTTATTGGTCCTGATGGATTAGTTAACGTTCTACAAACATACCACGAACATAATTATTATTGCAATCATTTAACCGCCTGCCTAACACTTTGATTTGAGTAGCGATAACCAATTAATATTGACCAGAAGCAGTCTACAGGACACCCGCATAATGGTCACCAAACGAACTGATTATAGTATAAATTCAATTGGCACAGTTAGTAGTTGGTGAATAGACACTAACATTCCATTGAAGAGGCAGTCTTTAAACCGCGTCAATATGGGCACGAAGATTTTATTCAACTACAGAAAATATATGAAAAAAGATACATATTGTGAGATTAAACATGTAATTATCGTTCATTGCTGCACGGCTACTAAGTCTAATGCCGTATCTGCCAACCGCGCGCAACGAAATTAAAAATTTTATAGGGAAAAGTCAATCGTTCGTCATGTTTATTTTCAGTAGGTGGTACGTGTTAATTGGGGACGCTGAGCACGTCGGTCGGCTTGTTGACTTGCGACAGGCCCATTAGGCCTGAACAGTAAAGGGGGTGCCCCACACCCTGACCCGCTCCCATTCTTTGCGGGTTATCTGCATTATTATAAAGCAGAACGTCAGCTCTTCTAATATAAATATAAGAATCCACACAAAAGAGTACACCACGTCAACGGCGGCGTTTATGACTCGTTACCTAGACGACAATTTCAATATGTAGCCGTAAGCTTAGGTAAAAGTTACACAATAGCCATATTCTGAATAATATTTACTTTTAAGAGTAGGTAGCTGAACAAAATTGTTGTTTTGTTTGAGAATGAAGATTAACAATTTAAAATTTACACCAATTGTTTTATTTTGTTGGTGGACGGCTCAGTTATGTTGACCAATGTAACATACGAACGAATTTCAGCTTTTATGTTTCAAAAGCAACTCATTTTGAACTAAAATTCAAAATCATTATTTGAAAGGATATTTACACTTTGACATACTCGTATTTCCAGAGACGAAATAATTCCTCGAACTAAGCAAGTTTTAGGAGTAAATTTCATTGAACATTGTTTAAGAACCTTAGTGGCTAAGGTACTTGAATTTATGCGGCAATCAGAATCCCCTCGTCGTGATAGTTGAAGTTAGTTAATATCAAGTACATAGGTACTTTGTTAATTTGTTTCATCAAAAATAAATCAATAACCCAGTCAGCCTGCAAAGGAAATATTGGCACTCTACCCATGTGGGGCCTATATTGTGTAGGTGGTACATACAACTGTATGTATTATATTATATATTAAGGATTCATAGAACTGCTTACGTAAACTATTACCTATAGCATCAAACGTGAATAAAACTGTTCACACAGGTACGAATTTAAAACAAAAAATCCGATCCAGTACAGATGCACTACCTCGGTATTTGTGCCGAGGATTTTGTGAGCGGCGACTGAGGGATTAAGTTATGGGAGCGGGCGGGAGCTCTCGCCTTATGTCGTGATCAATCCGGCTGCCAAACGCGATGATTATCTCATTATTCTCTCAGAATCACTTGCTGTCTACTCGAGGTCCCATTCACTGAAGTATATGGCTGATATTAGCTTGATTTTGGTGCTAAAGGAATATGTAAAGAACAGGGAAAATGCTTGTCTGGTATTCTCTACCCGTCTCAATATTTATTAGAAACACTTTATATAGGGATTCGTCTAGCTTTATTCGTATTTCTGGCTTAGGATTGAATACGAATAAGTAATTGTAATTTCTTGTATTGAAAAGCTATTATTCTAATGATTATAGGCAAAATTTATAATTTCAATTAAAGTTGTTTTCTTATTTCTCTGCCTCTATTGATCTCCTTCAAATTTTAAGCATGAAAAAGTTAGTGATATACCAGACGATTTCAAATTTTGAAATTATTTTGTTAAAGTGTATATACGTACTTACTTATGTAGGAGGGGGTGACAACAACCGATGTAAGAGCAGAAGCAGGAAAGTTCCTCTCTATTCGTTACTTAATAGGTATTTAATATAGATTCAAAGTTATACTTCCAAACTCACTGCACTCACCTTTAGATTAGCAAGGCAAGCTAACTTTAACGTGAACAGCTAAAGTGATAATCGATTCATATCCTAACTTTTTAATATTATAAATGCGAAAGTAAGTTTTATTGTTTGTTTGTACGCTTTTACGCTAAAACGGCTGAACGGATTTGGATGGAATTAGGCACATGAGTAAACCATGATCTGGAGAAGGATATTTATAAACTACTTTTTATCCTGGATCGCACACAAAGTCGCGGGGAACAGCCAGTATTTCAATAAAGGGATAAAGATGATTTTTTTCTTTAGATTCAAACCGATTATAATTTCATCTAGATGGATAAATAGTAATACTTACATCGCATTTTTACTCTGTGTGATACGTTAATTGCTAAAAGTATATAAATAGGTATTTATATACTTACGTAAAGATACACTTTCGCAACCCGATCCATATTCACATTTGTTAAATCCACAGGATTGTTGCATCATACTCAACGACTAGATTGATGGCAAATGTATTTAGTAGTATCGCCAAGCAGTAATGACATTACTTTCAAAAGATGCCAGGAGATTTTGGTCCAATGGTAATTTATGTAACTTACCACCTCAGTTCACATTGTGGAACGCAATAAATATATTTAGTTCTAACTATGAATGTAATCTGAGATAAATTTTATCTCAAATTATACTCAATAGTGTAGTATTCTTAGTTATACCTAAATTGTTAATAGCTAGAAATATTAACTAGGTAACAAGATGCAAAATAGAATTCATAAAACGTAGATATCTCAGGTGGATTTTTAAATATAGCATTAGATATAATATTGGTAAAAAACATGTTTTTAACATGCCCTTAGAAGTACGTAACAGGTAAATCTTTACCCATTAAATATATTACAAAATTACAAAAAATTTAAGCTTATCTAATCCTTTCAATTTATTTTTAAACAGTTTTCTTTGTCATCGTAACATTATTTCATTATTCACATTCCTTGGAAATTTTGAAATATAACCGCAGAACTAGTTTAATAATGCCTCATTCATAATATAAACTACATTATCACAAAAGTTTATGGCTAATTATAATATGTTTGTCTCCTTCGAGACGCCAGACAGTCATTGTCACAGCAAGGTTATGCCAGTTATTCTCTAACTAACGAAATGTCTACGCTCCGTTTGATAATAATATTTGTGCGGGCGAAGCCGAAAAATGTTAAATATTATGATTGTTATTTTTGCTTAACTAAATTCACAACTAGCTTCTGCCCGCGACTTCGTCGCGTAGAAGTCGTAAGACACCATAATGTACTATAATATCAGCCACATTTTATAAAACTTTCCTGTATACTACGTTTGCAGTTTTGGTAACAGTACAGTTGTCCGTGTGAGATGCAGCTTGTTCTGAGATCGACTCCCGCAGCCTTCAGTGTCTGTCCCTATAATTGGTCGATAGTCATCGCGAAGCATATGCTCACAGGCAGCTGCATGCGCTTAAACTGGAAGGGTTAATTGTGAGGAATTAGTGGAAAACGTGGTATAAACACTATCTCGCCAACTCCACAGCCTGTTAGAATTTTCGCCTCGATGAGGTTTCTCTGCAAAGACACGAATTTAATTACCCAATTGTTTTCAATTTGCTAGAATACTGCAGATTGATAATTGTTGAGCGTTAATGTGGCCCGTTCACACACCCAATAATTATATTGGTACGGTATTCTACTGATGTCCGGAACTGATGAATCGGATTTTCTGAAATAGGAACTACTCTACCAAGAGCCTGAGGAAGGTCCACCTGGCCGCCTTCCTCTGGAACCTTCACCAACTTTTATAAGAACTTCGGAGAATTCTTGAGTACGTATATTCCCGCCAAGCTGAATTCGGAGGTTGATGGTTAAGTGTAGTCTATAAACTTGCGACCATAGAGTCGACCTTTTCAACGAAGTATTCACCTCGTCAGTCCTAGTTCCTCGCGTCACCACAGGATGTGTTTGCTGGAAATCGCCATTAAAGAGAATTGTGACACCACCAATCACGTGTTGGTTCCTGCGGTTGTCCTACTGGGTTTTGTTTACAGCTTCCACTGATTTCCTATTTCCATAGTGCGTTAGTCCTATAGGACTAAAAATACAATCCCTAAGCACGCGCCTCTTGCCATTGTTGCGTGACGACCCCAAAAACCGGTGTTTCATTGCTCTTTAAATCGATAGGAATCTTAAACATGGTGTGCGCTGTTTTGCCAACAAGAAGCAATATGACAAAGATTCTGGAAGACGCTATTGATGGTATGATGAGTATAATGTTCCCACTGCTGGGACATAGGCCTCCCCCTCTGTGAGAGGGAGTGGGCCCTAGTGCGGGTTGTTAGATGTCATATGTTTTGGAAGTCAAGGACATGCCGGTTTCCTCACGCTATTTTCCTTCATCGTTATGAAAGCAATGGTGATTCAATACCTAAGTAACGTCCAGCACCCACATTCGTCTGGGACAATCTCCCACTATTGTTGAGCGGTCCCTCGGTTCCCTACTATCAGAGTCGATTGATTCCGCCGGCGGCACACATCACCACGTACCCCTGAATGCGTATGTGTTGTGGTACAGTCCACTAAGAAATCGGGGAGAGACGGGTAGCGAAGAGGAGGCAATGTTGAAATAAAATGGAGATTTCTTTCTTGATTCTTGCTCGCAGAATTCAGTTTCTTCCTAGTTGTTGCATCTTCGGTGGCTGCGTTGTGACTGTATAACACAGTACAGTTTCATTTGTAGATGGCATCTCGCATATCACCTAAGAGGTTGTCGGTTGCTTAACTGGACTTGCTTGTGGCTGCCTCTATAACAATAGGCTTCCAACCAGGGCTTAAAAAACTTTAAACTAACACGCTTAGGGCACCCCCTATGGAGCATGGACCTTGGCTTAAGGCGAAGCTGGGGGTGTGGCAGTGGACGTAAGGGCGACAGGTTCAGCGGTGCGTACTGGCTCGAGCAAGGCTCGGGGCGAACATAGATTGGGATGTCGAACAACATTCAACATATCTACACAAAATAAAAGTTCGTAGAATATAAACTCTAAAAACTGTAGTTTGGTACATTCACCCATACACAAATCTCTTGTTACTTTGAAACCAGTGGTCCAATTTACATGATTTCCCCTGGAATATCCATTTTATACATAATTCTGCCCTTTGAAATTATAATAATCAAAATGTGTACATAAACAAAAAATCACATTTACAGTTACGTAATTATAGGACTTTCATCAGTCTGATTAGATTCGAAAATAAAAATGAATGACAAACTAAGCCTAGAATCAGAATCAGAATGCTTTATTTGTAAACATAGGTCAAATTACAATAGTTTGCGAGATGTTACAGATAGGTAGATCCTCTATGTTCTGCCCAAAGGCGTACAAATATATTTAATTAACATTGTCGAATTTATATAAAATCAATATTAATAGGTACATGCTTAACAATACAAATTGCAGAAAATAGAATCAATTTCATTACATGTCAAATAGATTAAGTTACATGCCATAATAATGCTAATTAATGTCAAATCAAATTCTAAATCGTCAAAATAGGTGAGATTATGTACAATTTTCTGAAGCAGTAATCATAGAATTATCGTCCAAATATTCCTGTAGTGAGTAATAGCATTTATTTATCAGTATTCTTAATAGTTCTGTTTTAAAATG
Organism: Antitype chi; assembly: GCA_947359405.1. Lineage (NCBI taxonomy): Eukaryota > Metazoa > Arthropoda > Insecta > Lepidoptera > Noctuidae > Antitype > Antitype chi. Next base: position 13,399,624 of record OX375816.1, read on the forward strand.
GTCCAGACTTAGCGTTTTTATTTTTTCATGTAGTTTGTTAAATATTTTTTTGGCCATACAGAAGGTAATTTTTTTATTCATTAGTGCAGTTTTGCCATAGGTCACTTCGAGTTCTGACTTATTTTTATCGCATAATCGCCAATTAGAAACATAAACAAAATCTCTTTAAATAATTACTATAGTTTCTTAGAACACTTTTCTGACTCACGACTACGATATTCATAGCGTCTGCTTTATTATATTCAGCCGAGTGAAATAATCGAATAATTCGAATGTTGTTATTTACTGGTAGATATTTGTGTTCGCTCACATCTAGTCTAATTACCTACGTAAATGTATGGAAAGTTTTTTTGCAATTTCCGTCTTTTCTAATACTTAAACCTTAGTGGTCCCGTTGAGTTTTCTGATGATGATTTGATATGAAACAGGATCGGTTTGATAACATTTTTTTGGCGACAATTGCCAATTTTCTTGCTAACTGTATTTTTTTAAATTAAAATGTTTCAAAAACATAAGAACGGTCTCTTAAGGCTATTTTACTGTAGCGACAACGGTTGAGTTACCTGCCGCTTATTGCCCCATCATCTCAAATTTCCAACCAGTGTAATATGTTGTGGTGGATAGTTTAGCTCGATGATAGAATAGCGTGATGATAATCATGTAAAAGGTTACATCTGTAACTATCTGCAATATTCTAACCTTTTGGCTCGTCTTTTACAATTTGCGGTAAACTATAGAAGAATACGAATATATTGCAATACTGCTTATCCCTCATAGTAAATAGCATGATAATATATACCCTATGGCCAGCGCAGAGTCAAAGGAAATATGTTTGTAAAATTTGAACCAAATCTATCCGGTAGTTTTGGCGTGATGCTGGAACATACATTCAGACAAACAGACAAAAAGAAATACAGACAAAAATTCAAAAAATAATATATGCCGCCTTAGAATCCCAGACCTCGCAATCGCAAAAATTACTAAAAACAAAAAATATTCAATGTACAGTTTTGACTTCGCTACAATTTTATGATATGTACGAGTATATGAGTATATACACCTAGAGGTAATATGACATGAGTGGATTATTTAAACATTGGTGTAATTATCCTCTGCGTATGTCCGCATGAGCAGCTGTCAAAACGGTGACGTTATTTGGAAATGAATAAACTGTTTGATGTTTAACGATGCATATTTTATGATGAATATTATGAAAAGCTTGTAATTTTATTTGTATTTCCCTTTTCATGTAATTATAGTTTGATGTTTTTTTAGAGGTATAGAGGCATATAGAGGTATCGCAAAATGCCTTGGTCACAGTTTGCGCCAAATGCATGTTTAAATCTGTTAAGTAGGTACCTAAAACATTGGGATTTTATGTCCAACTTGAACCTCTTTAGAGCATAAAAAGTTATGTTCAGAGGAGTAAGTACATAGCGAAGCGGGTTTGACGAGTAGGAAGCATCCTTAATAAAAGCAAGGATGCGTCAATTATGTTTACAATAATAATTTTTTTAAGAAAAAATAAACAAATCATAACTGCGACTAAAAAGTATTAAGACCTTGTAATTCCTTTACAGTAACATTTATACCGTCGCGGAACCCGTAAAAAATATCTAATTGCTATAACGTAACATTCTTTTTACTACACCCCGTAAATTTCACAATAAAAACTTAATTTAACATAGTAAAAATGCAATTTTTATTCTCCAATCGTCCGCCTTAAACTTTCCAGCGAGAGCCGTTTCTTACGAGTTATGAGAGCAACGAGGGGAATATTGGAATTTATTTTTATGAAGCGAGATCCCCGACCGAGTTAATCTGTTAATATTGAACATTTTCCCCACAAGAGTAAACCATCCCTCGGCTTAGAGTGGGACAGAAGTAAGATATTACCACTGCTTTGCATATAAGTATTGTCGTGAACCTAGACCTTATCTATCATTTTGAGCCTAGCAGGAGTCTTATATTGCCACTTATTTTATGTCTTCAGTTAGATCTCTTATAATGGCATAATACAGGTATGTAAGTTATCCACTATGGCTAGCGAAAAGTAGAGCCCCATAAGATGGCGTAGGTCTTGTTGAAAATTATTTTATTTGAAACGGTGTTTATCGAAACGATCCCTGTAAACATTTTTCGCGATGACCTGAATCTATTTTCACTTTGTCACTTGCTCGGAGATAGCTCTGAAAAATTGAAAAGTTTCAGCAGACGAACACGGTAAGTTACAAAACTATTGAACATTTTAGTATCCTCATCATCATTTCAGCCAAAAGACGTCTACGGCTGGATATAAGCCTCCCCCAGGCTCACTTCGACCGGTATTGTGCTTCCGACATCCAGCGGATTCCTGCGGCCTTCACAAGGTCATCGGTCCACCTTGTGGGAGGCCTTCCCACTCTACATCTTCCGGTACGTGGTCGCTACTTCAGAACTTTTCGGCCCCATCTACCATCTGTCCTGCGAGCAATGTCCCCTGACCACTGCCACTAAAGTTTGGCAACTCTTCGGGCTATAGGAATCGGTTGCCTTGGTTCTCCTGTGGAGCTCTTCATTCCTGATTCGATCACGTAGGGAAACTCCGAGCATAGCCCTCTCCATTGCCCTTTGGGTGATTTATGCCTTCTGAAAATGCCCATTGTGAGTGACCACGTTTCTGTGCCATAGGTCTTCATTGGCAACACAAACTGGTCAAAGACTTTCGTCTTGAGACACTGCGGTATTTGGGACGAGAAGATATTGCGAAGAACGCTGCCCAGCCGAGTCGGATTCGACAATTTACCTCTTTCTCGAAGTTGGACCTACCTTACTGGACAGTTTGTCGTAGGTAAACTTACTCGTCCACAACTTCGAGTGTAGCGCCTTGGAGGGACTGCAGTACTGCCCATGTCTCGATCGAATCGAAGGCTTTTTCGTAGTCCACAAACGCTAAGCAGAGAGGCAGGTTATACTCTTCGGTCTTCGGTATAACCTGCCGCAGCGTATGTATGTGGTCTACGGTGCTAAAGCCTTTACGGAATCGAGCTTGTTCGGGAGGCTGGAAGTCGTCAAACTTGTGCGCAAGACGGTTCGTGATGACTTTCGAAAACAGCTTGTAGACATGGCTCAGAAGTGAGATGGGCCTATAATTCTTAAGAAGGGTATTTTCACCCTTCTTAAAGAAAAGTACCTTCGCCCTCGAGTATGATGGAATCAAACAGATTCTGGAGGGCCTTAAGAACGGGTTTTCCGCCGGCCCTCAGGAGATCGGCCGTAATTCCGTCATCACCCGGCGCCTTGTTGTGTTTAAGTTGCTTCAGAGCTATCCTAATCTCGTACAAGCTGACGTCCGGAATGATTTCGGTGTAGCGTCGGGTCAATCTGGCTCTTGAGTCGTACGATCCTGCCATCGTTGGTCTTCAGTTTCGCAAGCTGACTCTGCCCAATAGATATACATATCTCTTGCAAAGACCCTGGAGCCCTTGTTCCGCTTTATCGCGTCCTTGATGCGGTCCCTATTAAAACGGCGAAGATCGCTTTTCAAGGACTTAGAGATTCGTCTATTGAGCTGTCGCTTTAGCGCTTCGTATGAAGATTGCAGGATCATTTCACGCCACTCCTCTATTAGCTGCAGAGTAGGATCATAGAGTTTTTTTTTGCTATTAGTACGACGAGTCTTGAAGACCTTAGACCTGACCGTATGGACAGTTTCCACGAACCCGTCATTATTATCGTCCACGGAGCTCATTAAGCAAACGAAACGATTCTGGAATTCGAGATGAAATCTAAATCGTATCTTATAGTTTAAAAACAAAATAAAATGCCGAATAATGTTGGCATTTTTTTATTTACAGGTATATCGCCAATAAAATCAAATGGTGCTTGATTCCCGTAAAGGCCAGTTGGTTTTTTGTTTGCATACGTTCATTTGTGTTAACGCTATACATATCACTATACATAAGTATTGTTGTGTGGAAAATTATATTGAAACAACGTTCGATTATGACTAGAAAATACCTTACTAGATTTATATTAAGTAAGGTATTTTCCTCGGAGAAATAGCTGTTTTAGTAATTCACGGTTTTGCGCACATGATACATTTTTTAAACCTACTCCTCGTACAGTAATAAACCTCAACCAGAGTCCCGAATCATGAACTAATAATAGGCAACTCGCCGAAATAAGTTCAGCTAATAAGAAAAAATAAGTACCTAAACAAAGGTGTAGGCCAAGCCCGGTTGCAACACGCATGAGAAAAACAATATTTTGTATCGTATATATGAACAAGCTTTATTATTATAATAAACTATTAAAAAAAAAACACATTTATTTCAGGCCAGTTTTTACACATACACCCATAGTATTAGAAAATAAAAAATAAAATCAAAATAAAAATAAATTAAATTTGAAATAGATATTAAAATTAAATTATTATTATTAGACATTCATTAGATTACTTATAATAGTCAGGAAGGTTTAACTAAGTTAATTACTTATCTACTACATTGAAACAGTTGGTATGGATACATTTGGACATCGCGCGAAAGAAGAAACATTAAACAAGATCCATAATGTTCGAGACAATAGCTACAAGTTAATATACAGAGAAAACTCAATGCCTTCATCGAAGGGATCTTTTGTGATTCATTGATTCTCAATGAATTATTACGTAAACAATTGTGTTTGTTAGGGTTCCAAACGCAAACACACCTTGGGCTATACCTTTACTCTTTTTGAATTACATAAGCAATATTGTTCATAAGCGTCAAATTAAATTGTGTTTACAAATAAAATAATTCTAGGATTACGTTCTGAACGATGACTATTATTATTTTCTGTGTAACAATGTTCAGCTTTATTCAAAGTTACCACTGAAAATACAAGAATATTTAACCGTCGAAAATAAAGTCATCGGAATCGAAAAGAGTTTTTCCGGCAGTCGCGCAAGATTGAAGTATTTCCATTTGTTCGTTTTGTGGTCGTTACACACGTATGCGCGGAGTACGCACGACTCGTGTGGCGTGGCGCGCGGCGCGTGGCGGATGTTGTGCGGAGGGTTACGTCCGATGCTGGCGGACAGTGGCTAAGTGGTCTGTCGGGCCTCGCTTACGCGTGATGGATTGCACAACCGTTTCTATAACACTGTCCCATTTAGTCTTAACCTTAATGATGTACCTACCGCTACGCCCGCAGCCAAATTGTTGCCTATACTAATGACCGCGTTAGTCTTCCTAAATAGATTTATTGTAAAAGGCGCATTTAGTTCAACGTTGTAAATTACTATATCAGAGTTTGCATACAGTTTACGTAATTGGGTAGCTGGCGGTGCTCATAGTTTAGGATTTGCTAAGTAGTTATATTGCATTACTCTGAAAATGAACACTATGCTAATGGCCATTGTTCAATAAGATTATATTTTCATCAGTAGCGGCTCTGTCGAAAGTCTAAGTCCTAATAAGAACAGTATCTCCAACGTATAACGTAAGAGCTATTTTTGTCAGATCTAATATGATACAATTCGGGATCGGGATTAAGCAAAGACGGGACACGAGGTCACATCGTCGCAAAATTTCACTCATATTGTATCTCGAACAACCGTGCACTTCATGACGAACTCGTAAGGTCTATATTACAATGACACACAAATACTGAGCTTTTCAGCCAATTCTTTCTCGTATGCGTATGTGGGGTGGCGTGTAATTTTTATGGCAATTTCAAACCGCACCATTTTAATTCTAATGGAGTCGATTTGGTTCATTCGCGAATTTAACCGACCCCAAAGTACCCATATGCCGAATTTCATTTAAGCCGATTAAGAAATATGGTCTTGTGTTTGCGAACAATTTTGTTTTACGTAATAGGTACGGCTTCGAATGTTAAGATAATATCTATAGCTAGGTACACACATCAAAAAAAGTTTGCGATCACTTTGAAAAATCTAAATCTTTTTTGTTACGGTAGATTATATTATGATTTCTTATTTTTTAGATTATTTATTTAAAAACATAGATGTAGAATAAAAAACATTAAAACAGTTCAATTGTTTTTCCATATAAAAAGGCTTTCAGTCCTAGCTTACGCTCATTCAGAAATCTGATTTAGTAAATTTTAACGGATTTAAAATACTTTTTCGCGGAAAGTTATGATTGAAAAAATGCCAATAGGATTATAAGGAGTTTTACTGGCAAGAATAGTAACTTTGAGGGAAGAAGGATACACCACGAGAGAAATAGCACGCAGAGTTGCTATATCCCAATCCTGTGTCGTGACCACGTTGCAGAGGTATCACGTGATGGGTAAGATTGGGGGAGTTCCCTCTGTAGACCCGTAATATGCGCGTATGACGTTCTCGTTCATAGACTGAGTCCATCTCATGCGCTGCACACAACCACCGGCAGCGGGGACCCGGCTCGGAACCGGATGGCCCCTAAGTCCCAAGCTCCTCGGTGGCCGGCTTCTCCCCTGCCGACGTACAGGTGTTGGCGACGTCAGCGGAGAGAAATACCTACTCGTCGCTCGACCGCGACGCAAATACCGCGGCCGGTGTCGTCATAGCGCCCACAGCGAGGTTGGGTACTGGCGGCGGCGAGGCGGAGCTGAGCGACGAGTCCGGAGGTGGTGGGCGTGCATTTCGTGCAGCTGAATCTTGTCAACATTTCATCATCTTTTCTCAATTATGTTCATTGTTGTTCGGAGGTGACATCTGTCGTCACCTCCGATTCGGCATTTTTGATTAGATTGATTCCATTTTCTTATTTTACAGCCCTTTTTTTTGGTTTTTCTATGATATTTATGTTTCAGGTGTGGTTTCAAATTAAAAGCTCTTGTAAAATTTTGCAAAAAATATTTTCACTGTTGAAATTGCAGAAAATAGAACAGGACTTCCTGTTGACACAGTGTGGAATTATTTTTATATCATTATTATAGGTTTACTATCTTCATTAGGTTTGAATTTATTAAAAAAAAACACTTAGGTGCTCGCGTCGCTTGATATCACGTGTTAGGTACAAATCGCCTGAAAGGGGACACTTCTTCACTTCATCGTAGCTTCGACTTGATATTAAACGTACGATATAATCTATCTAAGTATTATACTGGTCGCGCTGGTATATGGTGCTTATCATGACAGGTGCCCCTATCGCCGTCCGTAGGGTATTACACTCCTTAGAATATTGCAAAAACGTAGCTTTTCTCACTACATTTTCCGTCCCGAAGCTGTTGACAAATGATGCGAGTGAATATTGTGCAAATGTTTTTGATATTTCTAAAACATTATTATATTATATAAGTTACATCGGGTTCAGAAATGTTCGAAAAGGAAACGAATCGATTACGTTTTACTGTCACAGTACTCGTAAATAAAATGCCTATATGAACTTGGACGCAGCAAAAGATTAACCTATGTAATAATAGTAGCAGGTGACGTTCTGTAGTTTTTGCCTACCGTCATAGGAAAGGCGTTCATATCATCATCATCATTTTAGCCGAAAGACGTCTACTGCTGGACATAGGCCTCCATCAAGCTCCGGCACTTCGACAGGTTCTGTGCTTCCCGCATTTATGTAAGTACCTATACATATATAAACCATTGTAACTAGTACGGTATGCCGTTTATGATCCAACATCAACAAAATTTCTACTAGTTACTTACCATCCACATTATGGTTTTAAATTAAATAAATAATAGCAACATATTAATCATGTCAAACATAGTAGATAGGTACCTGTATTGTTAAGTGCCAGAACCAAAACTAGCGACACACCAAAGCGAAATCTGAACACGCCAGCAAAATTATAAAATCGAACACTCGAGTGCGTGTAAAACGCCTATAAAATCTACCTGAAAGGTTATTACAGTATTTACGTAAAATATGTAGGTATGTATAAATCTCCGATCAAGTTCGACGAACAGATACATCAAGTGGTATTACCGTTTGAAAAATCGTAGGGAGGTGACGTTGACGATGGTTCGAGGTTCCACCTCACTTTCACTAGCTGAAGAAAATCTTTTGCGCACATTTTGCACGTTGATACATTTTCCCTACATGTTATTTGCCTTAAGCTAATCAGGCGTAACATGGAAATATTATAGATATTTTTATATTAGTAACGGTATCTTGATGCCGAATCAAATGTTGATTTTCCTAACATTCCTATCGACCTAATAAATTATTCGTATGTAAATAACAAACTTAACGGTTTCGATCAAATATTCGTATTCTCTCGCTCTCCATAGGATAATTTATAAAAAGCCCCAAGTTTATGGCATTTCTCTTGTTCTCCACTAATCATTACCAAGTGTTTTTAAAAACCCCAGCCAGTTTACGATACAATTTTTGACTGAATTATTGATCACACTCTTCTTTATTTAGGTCGACTATAAGATTTTTTTTTTAAATAACGTTCAGCAAAACTCTTTCGAATCAAAATATAAGTATTTCAATAATAGTTGAAATTAATCAAGTTAACAGACCATTTTACAAATGGGCACTATCTATAATGTTCAATAATATTTCGAATATCGATGAGTTACAAGTTGCGTAAGGCATCCATTAATTTTTAGAAGTGGCAAAATGATGACTAGTGATTTTATTAGAATGGAAAGGAAAGGGGCGGAGGGGTCTATGCGTGGCTGCTTTTGCTGGGGTAGATGTCATAAATCAGCCATTACTGAACATCATTTATTTTAATGATGTTTTATAATTTTTAGGTAAATCAAGCTTGTCGGTAATGTATATTTACTTTAGGTAAGTAAGCTTGGATAATTACCGCCTAAAGCTTTAGTGGGGCACATCACGACGTTCAGCAGTGAAGAGGAAGAGAGGAAAATGGTATGGTAATAAAAAATTGAAACTTGACATCAACGAGCTGAAAATGTATTATTATTCAATTACCTTCTATCTGCGACTTTGTGCGCGTGAAATTTTATATCCTATAAAACTCGATCTCAGCGCCACCTACCTGGTCCAATTGTGAATCTAGACCATCCATGCACCAAGTCAAACACACAATTTTTTTTTTTCGTAACCTGTCCAGCCTTGTAAGAGGAGCTCAATGACATACCTACACACATACAGAAGAAATATATATATATAATAGTACATTATGATACAAGTGCGGTAAGTTGAAAATTACAGCCAAGGCAATATTGCTAGCCCAAGCCGTAGGCGAGGGCTACAAGAAAGCAGAGGCTGTAATTATCAAAGCGCACATATGTACAAAACACCTATATTGTAAAGAAATACTAAAGTGAAAGAAGTTAATAACAATAATTTAGTTTCAACTGACCTTTGTTGCCAAATATCGGCAATCCGGAGCTTCTTTTAGGAACTTCTTGACATTGTCAGCCGAAAATACTCTCGAATTTTTATTCACATGGCCACTTGAGCGTCTTTTTAGAAATGCCAGCAAGTTGGAGTATGACTTGATATCAATACCATGTCTTGTTTTCACAGTGCTTTTTAGCATTGAATTACTATTCAATGTTAAAAAGCACTGTGAAAACAAGCTTGACATATATTTTTGAAAATCACACTTTCTGAAAATGAATTTGCATCTGTGCTTGTTTTCCATAAGATGAAATTTTGATACGCTTGTAAGTATCTATCGGTCGATTTTTCGGACAAGAGGCTTAGAGTAGCCTTTTTCGCTGCTTCTGAGATTTCTGGCGGTGTTGAATTAATAAATTCATCATTACTTGATGACATTTTCAAATAAAAACAATACAGCGAAAAGAAAAAGCGCGCGGAATAATTTTTACTTGTTCACAAATTAACGATGCGCGCGCATCAGCGCTTTTTTTTTGAAGGCAAAGGCACAAAAACAGCCAGTATTAGTAATAAAGTAAATTCATATTTTTTTGTTTTTGTTCCAGATAAATGGTTGCAATTAAATGTTTATTTTTTATATTTATATCCCAAAGTTAATCTTATTTATAAAATGTTGACCACTTTTCTGACATAAAAACTCTTTGCTAAGATTTATAAAAGTACCGTTCGTTTTAGACGAAGCATCTTGATAAACCGTGCGTTTTACCTTATTAAAAAGAAACTCGTGCGTTTTACATTACATTAACGCACTAGTACGTAATGACATACATTACGATATTGAAATTCGTAAAATAAGAGACCCTTTACGAGCAAATCTGTTATAAAGATTTTAACCATTCATATCCAGCCTATTGCATATATACATGCCACACAGCCTGGCATTCATCTTTGCATGAAAATGTTTCCTCCCTTTGAACGGACCAGCAGCGCCGCCGTTTGAAGAATGTGCAAAGTATTCCAAAAATGTCAAGTATCTCTTTATAAAATTGTGAGTGAGTATAACAAATAACGCTTCAAATGTACTTGAAGTACAACATATTGAGACCATCGAGGGTATTACTGCATCCAATATATTCTATTTTATGTTGAGATCAAAATAGAATTCTGTTATTATAACTTACGGCGGCGTACACCACATATCCAATAACTTTGGCACTCATACAATATTATGCTCCAGACACAACATTGTATAAAAGATGATATTATATTGTTAGTTTGTTGGATTCTATAAAATATGAACGCTTTTTGTGAAGAATAGATAATCCCTCCTCTTTGTAAGGTACCCTTTAAAGGCACATAAGTGATTGTCAGGAGGGCGGCTGTTCACGAACACAAACTCTGACAATGTGGCTCATATATGTAGCCGTCTATGAGCCGGTGAAAAGTAACATGAAAGTTTTGTAACTTAAACTTTAATTCCTTGAACAGTTTTATGAAAATGCTCGTTATCGATTAGTACTTCAACGGCATAATATTTTGCATTATTGAAAATAATACAGAGTGGCGATTTGGTTATCACTTTAAATAGTAGGTACAGCAGACCAACTATGTTCATAATGTTTGTATAAATAATAAAATACACATTTACCACCTTTGTAATATTAGTTTTCTAACCTGTATCTATTAGCGGAAACTTAAACGCTTTGTAGGCAGCATGGGACGTGCGGGGCGCGGTGGTATCAACTACATATTTAAAACAAATTTTATGATATTGTTTAATCCAATAATTACCCATAATCAACACTTATCGGTTCAATTAAATACATTTTTAAAATAAACTTTAAAGTATGGATAAAACACTTCGCTAAACTTCAACTCATCAGCCTAGCCTTTTCCCAACTTTGTTGGAATCGGGCACTTTACAATACTTTACAACTAAATTATAAAATTAAACAACAGTAAAAACTCAAAGGGCATTGCGGCCCACGGCCCACGATTCGCGAACTACCCTCAACGTCACCGACGGCATCAGACCGTGAGTGACTTCATACTGTCGTCACACGCACCTGAGAAAATAGGAATCTTGCGCATAGACCAATTATTATGCCTCACATTTTTCGTTACTTGAGTAATTCGGAACGGCAACATTTAAATTATCTTCACCGGCCAAGGGTCTTTGATTCTTCAGAAGATATCTATAAGATGATGTTGTTAAATAGTAAAACTATGAAAGGTACTGTGACTGGAATGTTAATTGATATAATCGTATTGTGTATATTCAAAGAACATCACGTATGATACGTAATAACCTCATCGCCACTCGGTATAATTCGTTGGTAGATTTGAAGATGGCATACAATCTTCCATAACGGTACACAGGTAACTTAATATTGCGCATCTAGTTTCCCTAAGGGCTGCGAGATTGAGACGGCATGCAACGGAGGGATCTATTAGAGCTTGAAACTCGTTATTTACTGGCTTGTTAGCTTGAGCCAGGGAACCCACCACCTTATAGGGCAAACGTTAATGACGGGACTATACAGGACATCAGATGATATAGAAATAGATGATTACGTTATGTACGTTTCAACCACATTCGCCTATTTTGGTTCAGTTCATTTAAACTTTGTTTTTTGTTATTTTGCTTTCATGACTTTCTCTTGTCATTCTTTATTTCCTTGAAACCTTTAACGCTCAACTGCGTAGGATTGATCTATTGACGAATATAAAGCAGGTAGGTATTTGCGTAGGCACAATCTTGCAAAAGTAAAACCGACTTCGTACTTACCAGTAACATTCTGCGGGGAGCTTGGCGATTATGCCAATTACTTCTCGTCATGCTGATAACCTCAACAAAGGATCCTTCTCCCACAAGGGGCATTAATAGGCCGTTACTATTCAGCTATCAACAAAGGAAAATCTAATTTTGTTTCTGAATACTGTTAAGTTTGCGAAGCGAATGGTGAAGCTCAAATACGTGCGCATTTGAGCTTTACCATTCGCTTCGGAAACTTAACTGTTGTTCTTACTTTTTAACTTTCTCATAGATAGGCAGGTAAATAAAATTTATGAGCTTTCGATTAATATCCAAAATCACTGTTAAAAAGGATCGTGAAATCAGCGCAAAACGTCATCTAAGTCTAGTCTCTTACCCCGAAATTCGAAGTTTCAGCCGAAGTTAAGCACGGGCTTTTCCTACTCCATTTAACCTTCGGATCATCATCATCATCATCATTTCAGCCGAAAGACGTCCACTGCTGGACATAGGCCTCCCCCAAACTCCGCCACTTCGACCGGTTCTGTGCTTCCCGCATCAACCTTAGGATACAAGATTTGTTTGTCCTTACTCCCGATGTGTTTTGCCCGTCCGAAAAAGTTAGTTAATTGGGAGTAGGGTTCGGTACAAAGTACGGAACTACTATCGGACGGGCCCGAATCTTCAAAATCAAAATGAATTATTTTGTGTTTATCAATTTTCGGATGAATTATTTGCACTTTCACAAAAGCATCCCACAGAAACTGGTGGAGACATATTTATCTTCTATTATATAGTTTAAAAAAAATGCTGTTTGTTAGTAAGCGCATCATTTGAGAACGGTTGGACCAATTTTGCTATTTTTTGTTTTAAAATATTCTTAATAGCCCGAAATAAGTTTTTAAGAGAAGAAATTTGGAAAAGTTGCCTGCAAAATTGTATATCTCGGAAAACTGAAATTACTTTTTTCAATAGATTGAAATTTTGATAGTACAACGTCTGTCGGATCAGGTAGTCTTAAATAAACAACGAGACCATTATTATTAAACTATGTTATAAGTTGTGGTTAGAACAGCCTGTCTAGAAAAAAGAATGTCGTATTCCTACTATACAAGTATTCAAATGAGGTTCATTCGTTTAATTGGTAGTGTGTGTAAGCTTACGTGGGTATCAGCGTGCCGGGTTCGCGGGAAGGTTACATAGCCCACCACAAAAAATATGTTAGAATGCATTTATATTATTGGATCTTTTGCCCGCAGATTCGCACACGTGTATGTCGGAAAATAAATAAAAATTAATCTCACGGGAACGTATTACCGGATTTAAAAGTACCTTATGTGTAATCCAGGTTATAAACTATCTGTGTACCAAATTTCATTCAAAGCCGATCAGCCGTTTTGCGCCAATCCAGAACATATATACACAAACACAACGGACAAAAATTGAAATATTTTCGGCATCAGACTCGTATCAATACTTTTTTTTTTCAAAAATACTCGATAGATACAAATTTATTACATAGTACGTGGGACACTCAGAAAGTTTTGCGAAAATAAAAATAAATGTTCTATAGGTAAATATTTTTTAATTAAATCTTTTCAAAGTACTCTAGAAGATTATACTAATTTACATTGTTTTTGTTTTAGTATTTTAACATATTATTTCCTGGCAACTTTTTCTGTATCGCTTAGAGATGGTCGATCCGGTTGCTTTGTATCGATATTCTGCTTCGCAATAGATCATTTCGATCCGAGTATCGATATAAAATAGCTTTTAACTAATCACTTTTAATATGTTTGCCTTTAATTAAACAGAATCCCGGTTTTTCCCGAACATCAGTAGTGTAAAATAACAGCCCTTCCTAATAATATTTTTCATTTTACCCGGCAAGGTTTACATTTTTCACATGCCAGATGAAGCATATTCCTGCATCTTGCAACTTTAATATAATATTTACTTTCTTATAGATAAGTAGTTTAGAAAATGCAAATCTTTTATTTACTTGTCCACGCTTAGCCAGATAACCCTAACTAAGTGACCCTTTGTTTATCATATCACGGCACCATTCCACCCGGGCCTGCTTCTGAGCATCGGCGAGATTGTGCGGCAACCAGCGTCAGTCTATCCTCCTCACGCAAAGATGCAAGTGTAGAATTTTGTTTTCTTCTCTCTCTCTCTTCCGTAACAGCCATCAAAGAGCAGCCATTTCTTTCTTCATCCCCCAAAGTTAGTCGACCGCGCTTGGATTCGTTACACCAACGATACACGGTTGCCTTAGAAGGGCCTTCATCCATGAATGCCATTTAAAGTCTATCGTACGATTCGTCCGGTTTCAGGCGACACGTGAAATCGTAAAAAATCATAGCGCGAAAATGTTCCCGGCGCAGATCCATTTTTTATGAGACACGATATTTATATTAGCTCGCAAACAATGTGGAGGGAAATTTTTAAATTGGAACGTACCTATTATAATCATATTTTCAAAATAGATTATAACTGGCCAGTCTCTCATACATAAAAACTTTTTTTCGCACAACTTTCTGAGTGGCCTGGTATACATAGATATTTCTATTTACTGTGAAGAAAGCCACCGGGATTGGGCCCAAATCTCACTTAGATCAACTGTATATCTCTCTTGTCATAAAGCAAAACCCTACGAGGTAAGCAATGCTGTACAGTGTTAAGATATTATTTTTAATAATTTCAGAAAGCGATTGATTGCAATTTTCGGGAGTAGGATTATTGAGTTCAGCAATGTCAAAGTTTTACTAACGTGAGCAAGTTTCAACAAAATTTTCTGTTTATATTTTCAGACTCGATTGGCGCTCAGTTTTTTGTCTGATTATTACAAAAATAATTATATGTTCATTTAAGTATTTATAAGATTTTATTTTTGATTTAACGGTTTTGTAATATAGCGTTAATTTCGTCGAATAGGTACTATTACTAATACATGTTCCAAATTTCATTCGACATACAGGTGCATGTTGATTGTTGAAGCACGATTGATCAGTGACTTCCACCTCTGCCTTATGTGTTTACTATACTTACTGTATTAACCTTTTCACTACGCACGTAAACGCTTTTTCTAAATCTCTGTAAAGTAATATTTGCTTTTCTTACCTCATGCCTACATTATGAGGGAAGTTTTTGTTGCTATACGCAGTTTTATCAACAGTTGCTGATATATCTATGTAGATTGTGTAAAAAAGTATGTACGCTACTGTTACGAACGTACCAACTATAAACCCAGTGTGAAGGTTCCTAACTAGTTTCAGAATGTTCAATATCGAGATAAACAAGCCTTATTGTTTTCTCTTATGATATACTTACCTATCCAAAAAGGAGCCAATTTTGGATTATTACCAACACTTTAAAACGGGGTGCACACTGCAGCGTTGCGTTGCTTAAAGCTTTATTTTCGAAATATACAATTCTTGTTTGAAACGGGCACGTTTGTAATACCGGGCGGGCGCCTCGCGCCGCTAGGAATGGCGCGGTGCGGCGCGGCGCGGCGCGTCGTGCGGCACTCTCTCCGACCACGTCTCGTCTCCTCTCCCGGGAATCCATATCGTGTGTGAACTTTTTCGAATCTTCTTTTGTTTCTTTGTACAACCATAACTCTAAGTCGGAAAAGTAGAAACCAACTCAACACAGTTACAACACTAGGGCTATACAAACTTTCATTATTAGCTCTCATTGCTTTCTAAACTTTAAATTACCGAAGTCATTAAAATATAATGAAATCTGAAATTAGTTTCAAGAATTTAAATCCAGATTCCGATTTAACCCGTAGGTATTTAAATTTCATTACAGCTAAATTAAATTGGATCCAATTTATCAATTTTGCAATAGTACCTATTTCTGAAACAGTTACACCCGAACAAGAAGTAAATTCATTGGTTTACTTTATTTCTTTTAGTTTTAAATTGCTCTTTTAAATGTGCAGAATACATTCATCGTTCTGGTAAATTAATCCAGTTTAGCGTTATAATTAATGCAATTTACGAATTCTGTACCTGTAGTACGTGACCTAAATATTAAATTAGCGCATTATATTCCAGTTTCAAATGCGTGAAACGTCAAAAACAGTGAACAACAAATAGATGTGCGAAGTGGAAGGCGCAACCCTAGGGCTTAAAACGTTACGTGACCTGTGTACGGCGGACATTATAACCAGTTTAAGTCCCAACTCAAAGTTCCATTCAGAATTGCAATTAGCCGTATCCGAATTGTGAAAATGTCAGGAAAGGCAACACTTTCAATTATAAATTAAAGCTCGTAAGCTAGTCAATGTAAAATTTGAATATTCATTTGTGATTTCAACGAGCCTAAAAGAGGGTTATACGAGTGAAATTTGTCAATTTATTGGCTGGTAGGTACTTGTGTTTAATTTTCACCACTCGCCATACAATTGGTATTGATGCGGTGTATACGATATTAATTTTTGTTGATAAATAGTATTCCTCAGGTAGTGTAATGAGGTCGGGTAAAACATTTCATAAAGAGTTTTAATTTGCAACATGAAAAGTGTATTATTTTGTTGTTTTTATAGACATGGTATACCTATAGACAGATATACACTCATACACTTTTAGCGACTTAAAGCGTGATCCGATTTCAGTTGAATAAGAAACATGAGCTGTCGCGGAGGAAGCTTCATTCAAAAAAGTACATTCGCGTTATTGCATGCCCAGAGACGATTTGTAAAGATAACGCAGAATGTCTGATGAGCAGATTACATTCAATGATTCGCCTTCAAGCTTTCTTTTTGAGTTAATACGAATATAGACGTAAAGTTGTTCAGATTCAGTTGAATAATTTATAAGGATAATAGAAAGAAATGATCAGATTACCCTAAGTTGATTCGAATAAAAAGCTGTTAATACGTTTAATATTTAAATCTATGTGTTACTGAGGAAACCTAGGTATAACTTGAGTGTCGATATAATAATATTAGAAGAAAATGGTAAAATATTTCTATTGTTTTGGGACACTGTAGATTAAAGACTGATTGCGACTGATTGAGCAATGGTGGCCCAGTGATATCGACCACAACTTATGAGTTCTAGGTCGTGATTTCGAACCCAGGCAGGCACTTTTCTTTGTGTATTTAATTTCATCAGCACTGCTCCCAAAACGATGAAGGAAAACATTGTGAGGAAACCGCCATGTCTTAATTATTTTGATATTTTTATAACATTTTACAATTTGACAATTTTATATTATACACTTTATTTTTATACAATTCTGACATGTTTATATGTTTTTCACTTCTCATGCTCTAAAAAGACGCCAATATAGCACTACGAAGCGGGACTAAAGTGACCACTTTAGTCCCTAGGGAGTAAAAAGTAATTCGTTTTTTAATTTCCTTCATGTGACATAGACAAACTCAAACAGCCAGTAAATATACTATTATCTGTGGAGCTTCATTGCGAAAATGTTGAGAGTTTTAGTTCCATGGTGGCGCCATGTGTTTTAAATTGTTAATCTGTTACTGGTTTAGAAGAAAAAAGTGACCGCGAAAATTTCAGAATTTTTGTCGAGTGTAAATTTGTTCGGCTTTAAATAAATTTATTAATAATGTCCAGTGACAAATATTATGTTCCTATATATTATGTTCCTTGGTGAAGAGTTTGACGTCAAGCAAAGAGCAAAAGACATACCTAATAGATATTGTGATTTTTATTTTATTAACCGACTTCAAAAAGAAGAGGTTCTCAATTCGTCGGAACCTTTTTTTATTTTTTTATGTATGTTCCCCGATTACTCGAAGATGGCTGGACCGATTTGGATTTTTTTTTGTTTGAAAGGGTATATTTCCCAGGTGGACCGATGATCGCCAAGTCAGGATTTGATGATGGGATCCTGGAGAAATAGAGAGAACTCTTAAAATTTTATAGACACGCGAAGCGATTTAGGTATTTTTTGGAAGAGTACTTTCTCGGAGTGGTCTCATTTCAATTTGGTGAAGATCTGATGAAGAACTTTGGAGATAGGCAACGGAACTCTTACGAACTGATAAATGATAGGCTGATAGCAAATGGACTGGGATTGCTGAAATCTCATGTCTGTCTATTGTTTAAACCAGTTCATAACATAACATCACGCCGGTATGCTGTGAAGGGGTAATCACATGTGAACCACTAAAAAGTGAAAAACTAAACTTTTTCCAACCAAAAAAAAACAACCGACTTCCAAAAAAACACTACAAAGTGAAAAATAACTTTAATTTCGGAAGGCGGTGACAACAAATTCAAATTCAGCTCCAAAGACACCGACTTCCGAAATTAAAGTTATTTTTCACTTTGTAGTGTTTTTTTGTTAAGTAATATTTATTAGGTAAGTACATGTTTTTGTACTAAATTGACTATTTTTCTCGCACTCGAAGTGAAAAGTACAGTTTGCACCTCGAGACTAAACGCCAACTTAATATACCCTCGGTTTCATTGACTCCCTCGCACGCTCGGGAGTCAAACCACCTCTGGTATATTATGGCTTCGTTTAGTCCCTCGTTATAAAATATACTATTTGACAATTTTTATAATAATTTTTCGAGTTGGTGAATATTTTAAATTTAGTTAATCACAATTTTATTTTCATCTGTTCTATGTTTTAAAATAGTTGATGATTTAAGTGTATGAGTTTTGAAACTATGGACTAATGTTATGTCTGAAATAAATAAATAAATAAAATTAAAACTAAAAATTCGAAGACATGCGACATCCACCACACCGCAGTGGGCGTTCGTGGTGGATATGGCCCACTCCCTCTTACAGAAAGGAGGCCTGTTTTCCAGCAGTGGGAATTTTATAGGCTGATTATGACTGAAGATTGTGAAATACAACTGAATAGGCTAATATTATATAATAATCATCTCATTCAGTATATTTGTCACCGTAAGATTGTAAACACCATTAGTTTATAATCTGTTTTGCGAGGTTATAAACTGTCGATAAATTGGGAACTGCACCATACTGCTTACCGACCGAATAGGTTAGGTTTGGTTATAACTGCAACCAACCGCGCGTAAACCGAGCGAGCGTAGCGAGCTGTGCTGCGCTACTTCCAAGTTAGTGGCAGTTACTTAACTATTTAGTAATAGTGCAAGGTAGTATCCGTCTTGATACCAGCACCCTAATTGCGTAACTCACGATTAATCATAATCTGTTTCGTTTTGAAACAAATGGCTAAACCATTGCTTCATATGTTCGAAAAATGTGTCTGCTCAACAACGTTAATAACGCAATGAATATTGTTGAACTGACAAAATGAAACCGATTATGATTAATCGCGTGTTACGCAATTAGGGTGCAGTTTACAATTTGACGGGCAGATTATAAACTCTCGAAATATAGTGCGTTAAATTGTTAATGGTTTTTGCAGTTCACAATGTATCGATAGTTTAAAATCTCGCGAGATAGATTATAAACCGACGATGTTCATAATGTTATGGTGACATATATATATCTGGACTAGCAAATTAAGTTACTTGTGAATAAGCCATTCGCTCAAAATAAGTAGAGTTTATAAGACTCAAACAAAGAGCTCAGTAATTCCCATACTCGTGTGCTCAGGCTTCCTTCACACTCTAACTTAAATAGGTGTATACTTATTTACGTGATTCTTATTTCGGTATTGGGCGGTCATACGTAGACTGTAAACTTACCTATGGTTTAGTTTGGTGCAGACATCATTAATTTCGTACTCAAAAATGAACGTCGCCAATCAATAACTGTTTGCGTCTATTGAATTAATGTAAAAATATGTTTTTCACTTCTCATGCTCTAAAAAGACACCAATATAGCCCTACGAAGCGGGACTAAAGTGACCACTTTACTCCCTAAGGAGTAAAAAGTAATACGTTTTTTAATTTCCTTCATGTGACATAGACAAACTCAAACAGCCAGTAAATATACTATTATCTGTGGAGTGTGGACCATCTTCATTGCGAAAATGTTGAGAGTTTTAGTTCCATGGTTTTTGCCAAGGTGGCGCCATGTGTTTTAAATTGTTAATCTTTTATTGGTTTAGAAGAAAAAACTAACCGCGAAAATTTCAGAATTTTTGTCGAGCGTCGAAAATTTCTGAATTTTTGTTTTTAAATAAATTTATTAAGAATGTCCAGTGACAGCTGTGGTATATTATGTTCCTTGGTGGAGAGTTTGACGTCGAGCAAAGAGCAAAAGACATACCTAAAAGATATTGTGATTTTTATTTTATTAACTGACTTCAAAAAGGAGGAGGTTCTCAATTCGTCGGAACCTTTTTTTGTTTTCTTTTTTTTATGTATGTTCCCCGATTACTTGAAGATGGCTGGATCGATATGGATTTTTTTTTGTTTGACATTTCCAAGCGATTGGGCGACTCTTCTCGTGACCAAAGGGCTGGCCTATTTTTCGGCCACAGAATCAGCATTGAATTTTTCGGTACTGAATGTCTTTTGAAATAGATCAAATTATCGAACACGTGTCCATGAATAGCTTTTGATTGTAAGAAGAGCTACAAAAAAAATTACAACGGCAATCGGCTAGATGCTGCGATAATAAATATCTAGTAGCTATTATTTATTTATTTATTCAGATATCAAAGATCCATTGGGTTAGTAACAATAGTCTTAACCTATGTTAGTACTTAACTAATAACACAGACGGTGTACAGGTGACAAGTGACCTCACTAACGGGCTGTCATGTCTCCCGGCTATAGCGCGTATAATGCTGTTGGGGCTGCCACGGAGTTTGTTTAGCAGCGAGGCCGCTCTCTTACGCCGTACAGCATTGAAGCCGTCGGTACGTGCCTCAGCGAACATAGATGACGCGCTACAGAACCGAGGCGTCTGCCTCGGTTCTGTAGCGCGCATTTAGAGTGCTGGTGCGTCTGCACAGCACTCGTAAATGCGTTGTCATACTGGATCTGCAGTGCATTGTAGGCCTTTTGGTTGTAGTTGAACCACAGGCTCCCCGAGTATAGTGACATGCAATATGCTTTGAATAACGTTATTTTGACCGCAGCCGTACATCGGAAGAACTGGCGGGCCAGCATATTAGCCCGAACCGACAGTGCTCTGCGCTCCCTCTCCATATCTGAGTCATCTTTCAAATCGTCCGTAACTAAGTGAATCAATTCTATTTTAATGTAAATGTTGACGTTCAAAAGTGCCTTTTAAGTGCCTACTTGAAATAAATGCTTTGACTTTGACTTTGACCCACGTATTTAAAAGAGTACACTCTGACCAACCCCACACCGTTCGGTAACACAGGAGGGACGGTGGAGGGATACTTGGTATCGGACTTGAAGACCATGTATTTTGACTTGCCTTCGTTGTATACAGGGCCATGAGAAGCAGCTTACGACTCGCAAAAATCGAGATATTCATATTATATTATATTAAGTAGCTATATTTCAGTTTTCTTACGTTGTTACCTGCTTTTTTTTATTTGAGTACCATCACTATTAAACGGATTATTGAAAAAAAGTATTTTTATTTATAAACAATCAGCCTAAAATGGTTTTTTAAAATACTTTTTAAAACTGGCTCTTTCATGCACACCCTCCCCTACATATAGTTTTTACTACCGTCTGCGCCTTGTAGCCAGAGAATAACAATGGGCGAGAAAAACATAACGGTACTAATGAGCGATTCAAGAAAACAATATTATTAAAATCTATCTCGTAACAGTTGTTGCAAGCGCGTCTGTCTAAGTGTCCAGCATCAAAACAAAAAGTCAGGTTTCTCTTTCCAGATAGAACAATTAAACGGTATCGAGCTTTTCTATTCTAAAATTCTCTGTTCCTGTTTGAATGCTTACAACGGGTTTGTTTATTAATAAAAATAATTATACTTATTATTTATTTTATGCCAATTCAATGCTGAATCCGGTGTACCGGCTTAGAGGTGTGATGAATTCATAGTTTTCAATTTTATTTAATATTCGATATTCCATAATAAACGATTGAAACGATTTAGCTTTTCTTTGCTCGAGTGTAACTATTTTAGGGTACGATGCCACTCAGTTCCCAAAGGGAACCTATTCGACATACCTACTCTGTTGTCACTGTGTTTGTTTATGTTGCAAATATACGATGTATCTCAAGAGGAGAATCATCGGAAGCAAGACGGTGGGGACCTCAATACCCTTCGATTTACAGCTAGCCCGCTAGCCCCATTGTATGGCCGGTACCAACTAGGGTCGGTGGCTCGGCATTTTAAATCCTACACGTAATCGTGGCGTAAACTATTTATATTATAGTCCTACAGACCGAATTTTCGGTTGATGGCAATAGGCTCGCCTTAGTATTATATGGGACTTAACAAAAGACATAATGGCGAAAACTAGGTGTACTATAAGTACACCTGTGCCCAACGCTTCAGAGAATAAAGCGTGATGCTATGTTTAATATTTAAACCATTATTAGTGACCTGCCCCGGCTGCGCACAGTTTTTTCGACTTGACAACAAATCATGGAGATTTCTTTGTTATATGTATAAGTTAAATATTTATGTGGTTATAGGTCACACACCTACACATACACATTCTAAACTTTCCCGAATAAATTCTATAAATGGCGGTAAAAAATGGCATCCAAATCCTTTGAGTTGCTTAGAAGAACCAAGCGCAGTGCCGGTTTTAGCCCTACCAGCGCCCTGGGCGAGATTTCTGCGGCGGCGCCCCCTAACTGCAATTTAAACCCATACGGAAAAAAGGCAAAGGATATAGTGAAACAACTATTCATTAAAAGAAATAACCATTTATTTTAAAACAAAAACTAATAAAATTTTACCTTTCTAACCTTTCTATCAGCCAACTCTTTTATTAGGTTAACAAAGTCAATATTTTTAGCAATTTGTTTTTCGATTGACAAAGTTACCTACCAAGTTTGTCAATCTAGATTGAGATATTGTCGATCGCAGATAGGTTTTTATCAGCTTAAGCTTAGAAAAACTCCTCTCCCTACTAACAACCGTTACAGGTATAGTACTAGTCAATAATATTCGCAATGCTATCCAAACATTTGGATACAGTTCTTGTAAGTTGCGATCTTTGATAAATATTTAAAACAAAGACAGGAGTATAACCACATTCCAATCAGGCAAAAAAGATTTCAGACTTACGAGTTCATTACACAACATACAACCATCTATTTCTGACTCCTAGTCTACAGTTAATTTCAATTGGAGATCACCACAGAGTTTGGCAAGATCGGCTTTTTCCGGAATCTGTTTTATATTGTACACACGGCTACACATCAAGCTATACATTTCCAGTATAAGCTGATCTCGCATTGTATAGGATTTCCGTACAGTGCGAGATCAGCGTAAACTAGAAATGTATAGCTTGATGTGTAGCCGTGCGTACAAAAAAGACAAAGATTCCGAGTACTCATTTAACTGTTCAAATCTTTCATTGACTGAAATTAAAGTAGTGTCCAAAGGACAGTTGAAAAATTCAACCTCAATTTTTTTTCTGGAGAACTTATAATGTGCTCATCGCAGGCAGTTTCACCAGCTTGATACTTAATAAATCGAATTATTGTTGTGGCTCTAAACACAGGTTCAATTTAAAGTTCTTCAGCCATTTCCTTTGCAGTTACAATGGCGCTTTTAAAGTTTGTATTTCTATATTCTTCTAAGAAATTTAATAGCCACTTTAGTTTAAAATTGACAGTAATTTGACAGTTGAAATTACCTGAAATTTACTGCCCGAATTTGCCGACAATTAGACAGCAAAAGTTGGAAGGAAAATTTGCGGTTAATTTTTCCTCAATTTAAAGGTAACTTTTTTTGCTAGAAAAAAAATAGAAATGTTAATTGTTACTACTACAGAAGGTAATTTATCAACAATTTTTTAAACAAATTATAAATAAAATTGATGAATAAATTTTGTAAACAAATTGATAAATAAAAATATCTACAATTTGACGGTAAAAAAATACTTTACAATTTTTCAAGTCCAATTAACAATAAATTGATGTACAAATTTGCCGGAAAATTGACAAGTTTTTTTAGTCAACTTTTGAAGTGAATTTGCATTCTAATTGGGTTAGTAAATTTACGTCAAACTGTATAGCAAGTTGTATACAAATTGTCGTAAATAACGGGAAAACCCGAAGTTGACGGACATTTGACGAAAAATTTAAGGAAACTTTTGGAAAGTAAACTTTTGCTAAGCAAACTGTAGTATTAGGGTAAGTAGCCTTCGGTCAAAGAGTGAGGAAAAGGGCGCCCGCGGCGCCCTTTCGTACCCGGCGCCCTGGGCGGTCGCCCAACCGCGCCCTACCCTAACGCCGCTACTGACCAAGCGGTCACACAGACAGACACGAAATGCAACTTTAATTAATAATATGTATAAACTCACTTCACAGAAAAAAAACTCAAATTATTTATTTTACATAAACCTATTATGTACAGGCACTTTTGAATTGTCAAGGGGTCAGACAGTCAGAGAGATAAAGCTAATTGCTCATTCCGAGCGAGGTGTAGTAGGTTCCTATGAATAAGAACTGGAAAGAAACTCCACGGACGCTCTTTTAAAATCATTTTTTTTTTACATATTATTGGTAACATCATTCATGGTGAAATTATACACGTGAACACTTTTGCGAAAGAGATACCGCGGCCCCTGGCACACAGGCAACTGAGGGAACACGGGTGGGTTTTAGTCAGTAAAAATCTGGCATGCCCTCCCGCTCCTCCCAGAGTGGGAGAAGTTATTTGATGATTTCCCACCCAAAAAAAAAAAAATACATATACGAATAACATCTTTTGGATTAGTTCATTATATTGCTTTTACTGAGAACTAGACTAAAATAATTAGAGTACCATCATCTGTGTGCCTATCTAACATTATGTACCTATCTAACTTACCTACGCATACATAGGTAACCAGACATCTACTTAGGTTCTTCCTAATTAAATAATAACAAAACAAAAGATTGACGCTGTACTTTCTTAGCTTACAAAAGTACCTATATGTAATTTCGTTTATGTAACACAATAATTTAAACATAATGAAAATAAGCGTGAGCTCAAACAATTCAGGCAAAATTTATGTTTATTTATGCTTTGACCTCAATGATTTAAGAAATTTTCTAATGTATGTTTAAAAAATATTCTATTTATAATAAGGTAAATAGATAGGTTCACTGAAGGTAGTAGCTTAACTTTTGTTAAATTAATTCAGAATTTCGGTCAAGAATTCGTACACGTCCTATTATTTTATTTTTACCGATTTATTCCCGTCAAATCGTTGAAAAGTACTCCAAGCCACAAGGATCTTGATCAGAACAATCAAATTGTGCTAATAAACTTTTAAAGCAGTGAGTATTTTGTTAAGTACTCTCGTAAAAAGTAGAGTTTGTGTTGTAATATTTACTGGCCCACCTCTTGTAAGCCACAATGCTACCTTTTCCCTACTTGAATCAGCCACAACTTAGGGGCGACGCGGCCAACGCAAGTAGCAGCTTATTTACGGATTTCCTCACGTTCCTTGAACACCATAAACGGCCACAATTCCCGTGCATAATAAATCCCCTACCTTCATCACTACAGCGCCATTCTTTTAATTATCACTTTTAATGAACACTGAACGATATAAGGAGCATTTACGCACGTAATCGTTTAAAGCCCCTTTATAGCCGTTTTGAGCGGTTGTGAGCTAGAGCGGGGCTTACCGAATGATGGATGCACTGGAGGATTACGGAGCGCTGTGTGGAGTTCAGATGACCGCCTGACCACCGCCACTAGTACCTACTATTGCCGTGTTGTATTATGTAAACAAACATTTGCTTAATACTGCAACAACTAACAAATGATATAAGATGCGGAATGGAGCGTATATAAATGATGTCGTTTAACTGCCACGTTTTAGTAGTTTGTGCCCGTTTTCAGATGTTGATCCATTGTGTGTTTTGTCACGTTCTTTTTCTTTTCATACTGATTTGAGATGCGTATGCTTCTGGTCGTAGTGCTGAAATCTGTAAAGCTGATATCTTAGAGACACATAAGTAGGTGATATAGATGACTCTAACGAAAGTGAATTTACATTGACGAGTTTATGGAATTCATATAATATCTCTTAACTAACTGGGACTTACCTGATATTTGATCATTTATAACTTCACTTTACTTACTAGAGATACTTTTATTTACCTAATTATTTAATTTTGCCAGCAGCTTTACCCGCGAGGAGGTCGAAAATTATCCTAAGGGAACGTACTACCGGGATAATCCTATGTGTAAATCCAGAGTATAATCTATCTGTGTGCCAAACTTCATCCAAATACGTTCAGCCGTTTTTGAGTGATTGACTAACAAACATCCAAACGTCCGAATGTCCAATGACCCAAACATTCTCAAAAAATAAAATAATTAAAAATAATACACGGTAATATCTTCACTGCTCTTGTAACTGAAATAAAAACATATTTCTACCTCTTTACTTTATTTCTAAAACGGCACATATAACAAGACAAACTTCGGCAATAATCCGGAAAACTTTAGGGCAAAGAAATGTTAACTTAATATCTAAAAGAAATCATATTTCACTGTTGATCTCTGAGGAGCTAGCGATCCAATCGGGTAAACAAGTAGCCTATGTCCCTCTGCGCGAAGGCAACTTTCCCTGCAAAGTTTCATCGCGAGCCATTGGTCCTTCGAGACCGGATCGAGTAACAAATAAAACTACAATCAAATCTCATTCATAACATTACAAACGGAGATTGCAGAGTTCTCGGTTGTAAATAATGTTGTGAACGCTATCTTGCTTTGGATTTCTTGAATGAGAATTATATTTAGGTCTTCATTATGTAATCAGGGAAGGAACTGTGTTTTGAAATATAGGGTAACAACCTTAGTTTAGGAGGCAGAGCTTCTTTGTATTCCACTTACGGTTTCAATAAAGAAAGAAATTCTCTAAAATTATTTTCTACCTGGCTTTGACCCAACTATGTTGGGTCAGCTTCCAGTATAAGCGGATGTAGCTAAATACCTGTATTATAAATGGAGCGACTGCCTTTCTGACCTCCATAACTGTTACTGGTATCTGAATTTCTCTAAAATATTCAGGATTATGTCTTGCAAGATTATACAGAATCACAGCGAGTTTTTAACCTTTAACAAAAACCAAATATCCCTCTCATGCAAAGGTTAAATGTGACCTCTCTTCTTTTGCGCATTACAGACTTTACGGCGAAGGTCAACCGTAAACGAGTTTACGCTTAAATGAGGAGCTTCTATAAATAAAATGCATTTAAACAAGCTTAGCTCTTGAAAATGTCTCTTAAAGGTCGTGTTATTGGGTTTGCATCTAGTTGTGTTTGGTTTAGCATAAAGTTGAATTAAAATGTCAGGTGTGGGTGTATTTTACTGACTGAGTTATTAGGGTGAGTGTCACGGTAGGGTGGCAAAAGTGGTCAAGCTTACCCCAAAAGAAAATATTGAATGAAAGAAAGGTCTGCCTACGTATTCATCTATTTTATTTTTGTACCATTTATGCTCTCTACAACTTGTCCTATTCATGGTAACGATACTATTGCTCCTTTGCCAAAAGCAAAGTTTACTTTTACGTTACAAAATTGTATACTTGTGAGCTAACCTTTTACGAATATACCAACCTACATGAACGTCTAAATAATAATAGAGCCTTTTATTAAGGTTAGTGACAAGTTTATCCTCTTTACCAACAAGTGCTCATGAAAATAGATTCTTATTTTATACCTAAACTAGCTTCTGCCCGCGACTTCGTCTGCGTAGAAGTCGTAAGACACCATAATGTACTATAATAACAGCCATATTTTATAAAACTTTCCTGTATACTACGCTTGTAGTTTTGGTAACAGTACAGTTGTCCGTGTGAGAATTGTGAGATGCAGCTTGTCCTGAGGTCGACACCCGCAGCCTTCATTGTCTGTCCCTAAGATTGGTTGATAGTCATCGCGAAGCATACGCTCATAGGCAGCTGCATGCGCTTAAACTGGAAGGGTTAATTGTGAGGAATTAGTGGAATACGCGGAATAAACACTGTCTCGCCAACTCCACAACCTGTTAGAATTTCCGCCTCGATGAGGTTTCTCTGCAAAGACACGAATTTAATTACCTAATTGCCTTCAATTTGCTAGAATACTGCAGATTGATCAAAGAAGTATTTTGGTACGGTAACTGATGTCCCCGTTAACCAGATGAATCAGATCTTCTAAAGCAGGAAATACTATACCAAGAGCCTCAGGGAGGTCCACCTGGCGGCCCTCCTCTGGAACCTTCACCAACTTTTATAAGAACCTCGGAGAATTCTTGAGTACGTATATTCCAAGCTGAACTCTGATGTTGATTGTCAAGTGCAGTCTATAAACTTGCGACCAAAGAGTCGACCTTTTCAAAGAACCATTCACCTCGTCAGACCTAGTTCTTCGCGTCACCACAGGACGTGTTTGCCGAAAATCGCCATTAAAGAGAATTGTGACACCACCAATCACGTGTTGGTTCCTGCGGTTGTCCTACTGGGTGTTCTTTACAGCTTCCACTGCTTTCCTATTTACCATAGTGCATTAATCCTATAGGACAAAAATACAATCCCTAAGCACGCGCCTCTTGCCATTGTTGCGTGACACCCCAGAAACCAGTGTTTCATTGCTGTTTAAATCGATAGGAATCTTAAACAAGGCGTGCGCTGTTTTGCGACCAAGAAGCAATGTGACAATGATTCTGGAAGACGCTATTGATGGTATGATCAGCCTATAATGTTCCCACTGCTGGGACATAGACCTCCCCTCTGTGAGAGGGAGTGAGCCGTTATGTACCATGCGGCCCTAGTGTGGGTTGTTAGATGTCACATATTATGGAAGTTTTGGTTCAAGGACATGCCGGTTTCCTCAAGCTATTTACCTTCATCTTTATGCGGCGGCCTTCTTTGATTTAATCAAAATCAGTAAAAAATTATAAATATTTATAATTAAATATATATTTTAATTATTTTTGTTGAACAGTTTTTATAAATGACTTGCTTTGTTACGTATGTATACCGATTCCGAAAACGTGAGTAGAAGGAACAACAAAGTTTTTATTACATATTGTATATAGGAAATGTGTGTAAAATTTGAACCAAATCTATTAGATAGTTTTGGCGTGATGCTTGAACATACATTCAAACATACAGACAAAAGTTTTAAACATTATATTTTCGACATTAGAATCATTCCCAGACCTCGCAATCGCAAAAATTACTAAAAACAATAAATATTCAATAAACAGTTTTGACTTCGCTACAATTTTATTATATGTACCTATATAGATTATAGATATACGAGTAGATGGATATAACACTCGTAGTGAAGAACCGTTGTGGGTACATATCTACTTATAAACAAAGAAAGGTACTTATAGTACGTAATATTGACGTCTAAATCATAGGCGAGATAGCAAGCGTATAACTAAGCTAATACCCGAGGACATAATGTTACTAATGGTGCGGGATAACCGAGGGGACGATCATAATTTTGGGGAACAAAGCGTTGCCGTGAACGACGTGTTTTGAGCTTCACCGGAACAATGAGATAATGATTCGTGAGCTCGTAAAGTGTGCACTTGTAACTATAGA
The DNA here is from genome assembly GCA_947359405.1 of Antitype chi. Lineage (NCBI taxonomy): Eukaryota > Metazoa > Arthropoda > Insecta > Lepidoptera > Noctuidae > Antitype > Antitype chi. Next base: position 13,429,225 of record OX375816.1, read on the forward strand.
GTTGTCAAACTTCCTTCAGACGTGGATCCGAGGGTTTGATGAGGGCTCAATCTCTGTCTGCACGTACTTGGACGTGCTCACTAAAATACGAGGTACTTAACATTATATTGACAAAATTAATACAATCTTTCTAGTTAATTTGATTATTGTCTTCGAGGAACACTCGACAACACCTACACATGCAATATATTTTGGTACTTTCGTTTTCAACACCTCGTTCGTTTCGTTTTCATTTAAGTTGATTAATGTCATTCTAAATATGGTAACAACGTGTGGGTGTTTAAATTTCCAGGCCATGGAAATTACTTATATGTTTTTCAGAAACTCGTTAGGGTCAAAATAATTTCATAGTCTACGCAACGATGTAATTTTAATAAGACTATGCTAACGATTTGGTTGTGGAAACTTTTCATAAAAGAATTTAAAAAATGTTATTTCAGTTTTTCATGTTTTAGGTATGTCGACAATGTATATTAAAACCTAAAAGTATAGAAAGGCTTGACATGTTTTCAGTTTAGATTGCGACGAACATGTCTGGTGAATGATAGGCACTTTAATCAACGTGCTTCTACGAATAACGTTCGTGATGTCCTCGGCATGTTGTCATAAATCGTCGGCGCGGCCGCGAGCAATGGTACGTCGCGACAAATTGTAAGAAAAATAAATTTCCGGATATCAAGCAAAGCTCTTGTTAAAAGAAGGAAGGTGGCAGCTGGACAAACAGATTGCTGGAGGCACCGGCCGCGCGGGCTCCCTGACAAACGAGCTCACTCCCGACACCAGAATCTTTTTTGGCAAAACCCGAGCGTGTCTGAGACATCTCTACTACAAACCCGCAGCTGTTTGAGTGTCGAAATTAAAAATACAACGAAATAAAAAAGTTTTAGAAAAACAAATAACGGCAATACAAGCAGCTTAACCTAAATAAATTAAAATGTCTAAATTGTGTTTGGGTTTTATTTCTAACCGATTATACTAAAAAGCTTACAATTCTAAGTTACGAGCCTTTTGATGGTTGTGGAATGGCCGCCATAAAAATAATTACGACGTCTAGCTATGATTAGATAATTTAATTACTTACTGCTTTCATTGTGGAGATGATAATAAATTGAAGACAATAGATTTATGATACACAACAGACTGAATACTCTGAAGACATGAAACAATCACAATGAGCGTATCGCCTAAGGATTAACTATCCGTTTATAGAGGTATTTATTTCACAAGTATATGTTTGTTTTATTAGGTCTTTACCTATGAAATTGCCGTTTTGCAGTACTGGCCATTTCAAATCAAAATAATTTTTGTTTGGGTAAGAATTCTAATTTCAAATTAATTTTATTTTAAAAACATGGATTTTTTTTTCCAAAAGTAGTCATTTGTTTATTGATTAGTGTTACATTTTCATCGCATTTCAATCTTTTTCGTCATCATGGATACGTTAAAAATTCGAGTAATTATGGAATATGAGTACCGTCGTGGCAGCTACGCGGCACAAGCGGCACGCAACATCAACGACGTTTACGGAGCTAACACTACAAACCAACGCACCACCTGTTATTGGTTTGCTCGCTTCCGTTCTGGAAATTTCGACCTGAAAAATGAACCTCGCGGTCGTCCGAAGACTTTGGTCGACAATGACGAATTAAAGGCGATTGTGGAAGCTGATGATACACAATCTACGGCTGAATTAGCAGCAGCTTTCGACGTTAGCGTTAAAACAATATTGGTCCATTTGCGTCAAATTGGCAAGGTAAAAAAGCTTGACAAATGGGTGCCCCACGAACTCAATGATCGTCAGCGCGAAGTACGCGTCGAGACGTGCCTTGCACTGCTCAACAGACACACAAATGAAGGAATTTTGAACCGCATTGTTACCTGCGATGAAAAATGGATTCTGTTTGATAACCGCAAGCGCTCAGCAAGTTGGTTGGATCCTGGTTCAGCACCTAAACAATGCCCTAAACGAAAACTTACCCCTAGAAAAGTGATGGTCACTGTTTGGTGGTCTAGCGCCGGTGTGATTCATCACAGCTTCTTACCAAACGGGGTGAGCATTACTGCAGATGTGTACTGTGAAGAACTGAACACAATGATGGAGAAGCTGGCACATCTCCAACCAGCATTGGTCAATCGCTCGTCTCCGCTGCTCCTGCACGACAACGCGCGACCTCATACTGCACAGCAGACGGTCTCCAAGTTGCAAGAACTGGGGTTGGAAGCTCTCCGTCATCCGCCCTACTCACCAGACCTTGCGCCTACAGACTACTACTTTTTCCAGAATTTGGATAACTTCTTGGCGGGAAAAAAATTCAATACCCGAGAGGCAGTACAAAATGCCTTTGAAGAATTTGTTGCCTCCCGTCCAGCTGATTTCTTTAAGAAGGGCATCAATAAACTGCCACTGCGATGGCAAAGATGCATTGATTGCATGGGTGATTACTTCGATTAATACAAATAAAAAATACATGAAAAAAAATCGTTTAAATTTTTTCATACAAAACGGCAATTTCATAGGTAAAGACCTATTATAAGACCACATTTCAAAGGCAGTAAAGCTTTTCAAGCTCAAATTAAATAACTTTCATGTTTCAAAGATCTTTTACACGTAAAGAAGGATTGATTATGAAAGCTAGCATACCTGCTAACGGCAACAGTTAATATAATATCAATGGAATTAACGCTAGTAATTGTAATACTTACTTTTATCAAACAGTTCTACAAAAATAATTCTGGAATGCTTATTGATGATCATACGTCATTTCCTTTAGAAAATCATTTCTGCCTGCTCTCTATTTGAAGACAAGCTATTCGATTCATTAGCATCGTTGATAATTTTAAAATTATTTCGACAACGGAACTATCACTAGATGCTGAAAACAGTTAAAATGCATTTAACTTCAAATATTTTATGTCGACAATAAAACTTTATGGGTTGTCCATACTCCATTGCATTCTCATCAAGGTTTCATCTTTAAATAATAATAATGTTTAAAATTCCTTTTTTACCGCAACATCTCCTATATTTTAGAACAAAGTTATCTATACTATTTATTATGAATATAATAAAGCTGAAGAGTTTGTTAGTTTGTTTGAACAACCTAATCTCTGGAACTACCAGTCCGATTTGAATTTGATTTGATTGTGTTGAAATGTGTGATTAGGCAAGAAAAACAAAATTTATAGACTGGAGCTGTAAAATGCGTATGTATTCCAAAAGAACTAAGAAATTATACAAAATATATGTAGGTAGACATAAAACTAATTCACCTTCACAAAAAACGCCTGATGAAGACTTCAATACATTAAGTTGCACGAAATTGAATTAATAGTCTAAAAGTCTTTGTTATGTAGTTTCTATTTCTTTTTTGCATTTGATAGCCCAATGGAAGACGAACGCCCTTCAGGAAGGCGTTAATTCTTTGCTAGCCCTATAGAGCCGAACAAAAATAAAAAAGGAGGAGAGAAAGCTGAGCGAAAACCAAACAAAAGCGCAAACAGGCGATGCGATGCGATAGAGTGGGTCGGGGAACAAGAAAGTTCACGCCAACAAGTCACGGGCAGAAGCTATTAAATTAAATATTAATAAACTAGTTGTTAGATATCCTTCAATTCTGAAACATTGTGAATTTAAAGATAGCTAGCAACTGGTTTTAAATTGATCACTTTTTATACAGGGTACAGTGCGCAAACTGTAATCATGAATTCAGCATAACATTCTAGACCCCCAGCGTAGAAATTTGTCGTCGGCTATACAAAAAAAAATCTGCTGTATCCCAGAAAAGCTACGCGGTCAAAATGTATGGAACAGCTGTTTTTTTTTTTTTTGTGTAACCGACGAAAAATTTCTACGCTAGAGTGATATGCTGAAATCATAGTTACAGTTTGCGCATTGGTTAAAATTTTATCCTGTATAATACCGACAGGAAATTTTTGAACTGGGCAACTCACTGGACGCCTGAGGGATGACATTGCCGTCGGCGAAGGTGGTGTGATGATCTGATAACTAGCTCAAGATCGTAAGACAGGTGGGTCTGGAAGGAAAGGATAGGGGAGGCCTATGCAGCCAGCAGCCAGACTGACCAGCAGAGGGACACAATATTAGGCAAACAAAAGAGGTTTTTTTTTAATAAATGTAATTGTGTAATTTTATATATATTTTTATAAACACATTATGACATATGCTACGTGTCATAATGCGTAACTGTATACGTACATGTAATTATAGTACAAGTACTCAGCTAGTACAGTACAGTCATGTATCTAAAAGAAAACTTCACCTTTCCCTTTATTATAATGTATGGATAAATGTCACTTTCCAAGGTGAAGAAGGTCATAGGGTACATTTCGGTGTGAGTCACGCGTGGCCCGCGTCAGCTGTTGGCGATCGCTAAGCCTTAATATTTCTCATATGAGTTCCTTTCCCCTCTGTAAAAAATGCCAAGGCCGAACCCACTTATTTATCGAATGTTCCGTATAAACGACGTAAACATGCTGAAACTGATATTAAATATTCAGGCACCCTTTCAGGGCAGCCGGTTGACAGTTACCATTGATACCGATTAGGGAATAAACTCTCACAAGGCTATAATGCGACGTGCCCGCATGCGTTTGGGCGTATGTCAAAGTTTGGTTTTAGATCTTTTGGTTGAAGTTACGTGGATAGAGGTATGTTAGAACTCACGGTGTGATATTTATTGTTGTATGCGATTGAATATCTCAATATTTGACAGAGAAAATGTATAATTTGTACTGTTTGAGAACAATTAAAAAAGAGAACGGTGCCCGCATGCTGTATAACTTGTACTGAGCGCAACAGTAGACTTTGTATGAGTATACAGTACAGTAGAGTGTTAGTATGCTATTGGATAAAACCCCACTGTTAAAACATATTTTAAATTCACGATAACCGTGGATCCACAGCGAGCGCGGTTTATTATGCTTAGATATTTGCATTATTACCTTGATTATAAGTTAGGCAGTTATGATAAACTTTCTCAAGAGATAAACAATACCTTAACTTGTAGGTATGATCGATTCTGTTATGTTAAAAAATGAGGGCAAACAATTGAAAATAAATGTCGTTCATCTCATATTCATTCGTCTCGATGTACCTACTTGCTTTATACGAAGAATATACACTAAGTCGATTGTCAATCATTTGGATCCTTGAGAAAAAGAAAGGCATTTTGTGTATTATATATTTATTTCCAATTGGACTAGTTCTCTTTTGAGTTGAATATTTATAATTGAATATAGTGATGATGGTATTTATAAGCATAATTAGCCTATAATGTTCCCACTGCTGGGACACAGGCCTCCTCTGTGAGAGGGAGTGGGCCGTAATCCACCACGCGGGCGCAGTGCAGGTTGGTAGATGTCACATGTTTTGGAATCTTTGGTTCTTTCGGTCTCCTCACGATGTTTTACTTTACCGTTTTGAGAGCAATGGTGATGAAATAATTTACACAAAGTAATTGACCTGTCTGGGTTCGAACCAACTTATAAGACGTTGTCGTTATTACTGGGCCCTCACTGCTCAATGCTCAATGGGATTTATGAAACATAAGAATGGAATTATTTTCTGTATCATAATTTAAAAACTTAGCCAGTAGCTGTAGTGCCCTTTCTACTTACTTTTATTCTGTAGCGAATATTCAGGGCTGTTAAAACTGAAGTTTGTTCCCCTTGCAAGAAGCTTAAGTATGATTTTGTTAAATTATTAACAGGGGGTGATTGAAACAGTGCTGCTGCCTAGTCGATACTGGACAGTAGACCAGCAATAACTTAGTATTGAGTGCTGGATCTTGACCTAGAAACTAAGGAGTCCGATCTTCGTGCTATTCAAGAAAGTGATAGTCGTTCTGTGCGGTGGATAAGAGCCATTAACTTACATAGGTATTTTCTAGAATGGTTGAATTGATAAACGCGCTATAAAATCTTTGGATAGGTAGACTATCACCGCAAAAACAGTCGTCACGTACATATAGAGAAAATTAAAGCGTCCAAATCCTTAAATAGAAACGAATACGTCAGTCAACGACACATGCCCACAAGATCTGATTATTTCTTTTACAGATACCTACTCAGTTCCTGTGAATTTTCTATATTTAACATTTCTACCTTCTGACATATTCTAGGTACCTAACATACTTAATTTATTTTTTATAACATAGTTTTACGAGAATAGCAGGAATATTAAAGGTCCATAATGTTTCCGATGATTACGGAACTCCAAAATCGGGCCGTACCTTTATATCGGCTGGTGTTCCCGAAAGCAGTCGCACACACGCTTTGAACATCTCTTTGTGTAGTTGATCGTTCGTAAATAAGTACATTTTGTACTGTTACTTATCCAGCCTATCAGATATAATATAATCTTACGTACTCAGGCTTATTTGTAAAACCAGAATGATTTTTAAACGCTTCCTATTGTAATTTGACTTGGGTTTAAATTTTTCCAGTTTAGTGCAAACAATTAATGTACTCGATATAAAATAATATTTCGTATTAGTTTTAATCTATCTGAAACAATTAAAACAGTGAACATCAATGAATATCGGCAAGGACAGCAAAAAACCTAACTATTTAGTCCAACACGATGCAGCAACTCTGCTGGTTTTCAACCACATCTGGTTACGTTAGAAGCCGACCCTCTACATCCAAGAGAAAGGCTTAGCTGATAAAAAGACAACAAACAGCCACAGCTGGTGCTAAATTTAAATACGTTCACAGTAAGAGAATATTTTTTTAATCACGTTTTACATTTTAGAAAGCATTGCAAAGGACACTGGTAAAGTTTCCAACACAAGTACGTGGTACCGAAAGTTTAAAAGGAAACGTAATATTTTCTTGTTTTTGTAAAGAAGTCTTAAGATTGTTGAGCCCATTCCACAGAAGTTTCTGGAACACTAAGGAATAATAAGGAGTCATAAACAAACATTATGTTGTATGGAGAAGTAAATAATATAATAAGTACTCGTTTATAAAATGAACTTCTAAGCAGTCTTAACAAACTGTTGTCCTTTGTAGTGTTTTTATTCCGTTCTGTAACACGACATTGTTGTTTAAACGGAATAGTCATACGAAAAGATGCGTAGGAAAAATATCTTTATTTTTTATTGGTACATACCGAGGTTGAATGAGGTGATTGGGGTGAGAAAGGTGAGTCAAATGATATCTGATTTTGTACCAACACTATAGAAAGAATTTGTAAGACATTTATAACCTTACCAAAGGTATCAGTGAACAGGTTTTATTTCGGGGTCTGCTAAAATAAGTAGGTGTATAAGCAGATTAGATGAGAGAAACGCCAACGCATCTTGAAAGGCTTCAATAAGGCTTTCATAGGAGTCAGTAAAAATCTTGACAGAGGTAAAGGGTTATTTTGTTGTTGTTGTTTTATGTGCCTAGTCAAATCTATAGAAAAAATCAGTTTAACTATAGGTCCTTACTATAACGACGGCGTATAAGTCCAAGTTCTATAAAATAATATAATAAATTTATTCAGCAATCCCATTCCAATTAACATTTCGTAGAGATAAAAGGGTTCACGACAGATATCCGAACATCGTGAACGGCACGTAGCGCTTTGGCCACTAAAACATTAAAAAGAACATAAAGTTGGTACAGCTATCTCAACAAACTAACGTTAGGGAATCTCTCGTAGTGGGGTCAGGTATTGTGAAAAAACCAGGGGCGATATCACAACAAACCCGAGGTGCTCGGCGCGCGCGTTGTTACGCCGACGTGACCCGAATGCCCACGCCCCGATGTTCAGGGATACTTCACAAATGTTTCCGTTACGATACGCGATCTTTTCCTTTACTGAATGCGTACTAAACACGTAAATAGCTATACGATCACCTTAACTTCGTCGTTTAGATGTATTTATATACGACTACAATCTAACAGGATCTACTTTATTTTTATGAGAGTTTGACTTTGTTATCAAACTCAAATGATTTATTACAATAAAACCATTTACAGCCACTTTTGAATTGTTAAAGAGTCGGTCAGTTAATCAGAGAGTTGAAGCTAGTTCATTCCAAAACGTAGATCTCTATGGAGAAGAACGAGCAAGCAATTTCAAGGACACTCTTTTAAATCAAGATCTTTGGGAACTCTTTTTGGACCACTTTGGGAATAAGCCGATTACACATAATTTTTGTCTGTTTTTATTAAATATATGTTCATATAACTAATATTTTTAGTTCTAATGAATTAAATTAAACCTATGTCATAAATAAATCCATTTCTCTTCAAACAAGAATCAAATATTTACGAATCAGATAATACAACATGCTGAGTACATTATTCTTGTTGCTTCTTTATGTGTAAACAATTTAAAAAAATTAAGAAAGAATTCAAAATATAAGATAAAAAATAAGAATGACTAGTCTCAACCAACGGCATCCGATCACAAACATGACGCGTGGATCAGCACCATCATGTATGAATGGAAACTGCATAAAATGTGACTCACGTTCCGAGCTGTATCGTATTTCACCATTAGTATCAAGAGTGTATTAGTATTATATTTTTAGTTTTACTTGATTTAATATTAACTTGTCTAATGTTCAAGTAACATTACTGTCTAATTAAAATGGTTGGTTATTACTCTGATCGTATAATTTTAATATTTACCGCGTCATTATTTCGTCGCTACATTAAGAAACACGGAATTCGTTTTAGCGGCCCTCGATATCGCTTGCAACAGTACCCTTTGGCGGCAGGGTCAAGGTGATTAGCTAATTAACCCGACGTAACGTGATTGATATCAGTGAAATTGATTACAGAAATATTTTGAATAGTATCTTTCAAAACATTTCAGCTAGGGCTATGAAAGCTGGGATTCCGGTACGGAAAGCATTATTTAGGTTAAATTATTCTTGTTCTATTAAATTCATCTCACGAAATAATATGCCATTCATTGGTATGAAAAATATTACCTAATGAACATTCACTTCATCACAATCATTCTAAAACAGAAAAATAAAACATCCAGACAGAACGATAGTATTGAAAAAAATCATCTTGTGAGCCTAAATCTCTTGTATTTTACAAGCTGCACTATTCAAAAACTTATGCCAAATCCGTAAGAAGTGAAGTGTGCAAGACCTTTTTCAGGCAGCGTGCACCAGTGCCATTTGCCGCGTTGAATCCATGTACCCACTGCAACTACATAATGTACACGTATGTGCAAGTTCAAAACAGCTTGCTCGTATACAGCTTTGATCTAAGACAAACTAAGTATTGCACTACATAATTAGTTAGGAAGAACTCTATCCACTTTGAGAGACTTTTTATCATAAGTTACCGAAAGAAATAAGAGATTCTTCATCACATTGAATATTAAAAAAAATAGGTTGAAGTTGTATTTGGCCAACCAACAATAAATCATTACTCACTGTATGTACTCAATAGATCGAACGACAATCATGTTTATCACTTGAGATATTCTGTAAATTTTCTCATATGTAAGTGAACCAAATACATAATTATGTTCTTCAACCACTTAAACAAGGGACGAAATAAAACATTATGACGTATCTCGAATTAATGTCAGAGTTGCAAAAACAGCCCAAGAAACAAATGTAAATCTTTAACTCAAGAGAGCTGTTCCATTTTCGACAAACCGTATTCCCGAGTGGTGCAAAACAATTTAAGATCGTTGTATATCCGGGCCCAATTTACCTGTCACAGTATTATTGACAGATCAGACATAATTAACAGCATTAATGACGCCATAAATGTCAGCAGCCGTGGCGAACCCAGTTCATAATAATCCGCTTAAGGGTCACGCAATACGAGAATGAATTCTCTGGCTCACTTGTAAGGGACACTTTTATTATAGCTCTTAAATCAAGTGTGTTCAATAGGAGATCTTGTATTAATATTCTATGGTATAACCCTTTTTATCTGGTAAAGGGAGACTTTATGGCTTCGTATGTGATGTGGTCGTAGCCTTGTATATAAAAGTACCTACCTATTTTTATCCATACTTGATGTGTAATCTATAACAATTTCTAGGAGCTGTATTTCTTCTTAAAGTATTGGCGTACAATCGCAGTGGACCGGGAAGAGTGGAAATAGGGATGGGAGGCCTTTGCTCTACAGTGGGACCAAACAGGCTTATAATAAAATAATAGGAGTATAACAAGCGATCAAGCTTGCTGTTTTTAGTTTATGGTTTTATTTGCTAAAACTGTGAAAACTTATGTGTTCCCGAAAACGCGAATCGCTCCACAAAGTCCAAAATAAAGAATGGAGACACTAGTTGTGTGTTAATACATGGTAAGCAAACTCAGTTACAGTCAATGACCGGTGAAATGCTGATATGAAACAAATATCCATGTTTCAACAGTTCTTTAATTATTAAGGGTTTGCTAACGAATAATACCTACATTTAATAAATGAAACCATAACATCATGCACACACAATTATGGGCCACCACAGTCCACATAAAAAGATCGAGCAACATTATTAATTAATTGTAGTAATGTGGATTATTGTGGATTAAATAAATACATTCAGCTCGTTAAATAAATAACACAGTAACATGGCACATAAAATAAAGTAAAATATTAAGTAATATTTTTTCTAAATGTTCAAATAATTATTATCAAATTATAATTAATTTTTTTGCTGATCAAAGACGACTAAAATATTATTCAATATCAGTGTTTAATATTAATAAGCTCTGGCCGATACCTTTTCACGTAAGTACATAGTTTCGTTAAATCCAAGAGCAACCCGCTTACCTCGTTAAGATAATATATATTTAAAAAGGTACGTGTCCCTCGGTATATTTTTCACATTTTAAACAGAAAGCAATGGAATAAAACATCCGATTGCTAACAAGTCTCACTATAACGAAAATTATCGAATAAATGTTGAAATAATTGGCGTTGGCGCTCATTTTCCATTGTATTCTGACACAGCCGCTCATCAGCGATACAATTCATGTGTGTATGAATTTCTTTGTGTGTATGTAAGAGTAAAATGTACATTTTTATATGGAGATATATATTCGGCCGCGTAGGATTAAAAACCATCCCGATCCCGGGAGTATTACGTGATGTTTCGAGATAAAACGGCCATGTCCTTCTCCTTGACCTGATATTTTCCTTAATATTAGGTAAGGACATTATGATTATTGGTTCTTTGAAGTGTCATTGAGTTATGTAGGCACAGATCATTTCGTTTTATCATTTTATGTTCTATTATAATAACAAATTCAGATAGATTTTAATTTCCTTCTTTATAAATAAAATGTTATTGAAATCTGTACTTGAACTTATAAATTGCAGAAGCAAATTAAATCATAATGATAAGAGATTTTAAGTACACTTATTATAAAATAACTATTCAATTAGGTACTCTCAATACCTCAGGGACGCACATAACAGCAACAGTGCAAATGAGGAAAAGGAAAGAAAATTCAATATTTCTTGAAATAGATATAATAATTGACTCGCTTTAAAGCAAGAAAGAAACAACTTCATATGTAGAGAAGAGACTAGATTATTCCGTAGTGCAACTTTTTCTCAAGTATCATTATTTTTGCAGCTCTACAGATATTGGTCTGGTGTAGCAAAGATATTGCCTGTAGCTGTCACCGCCAGTAGTTTGAACTGGCTTATGTACTTGTGTCGTTTCCCCGCATTGTACACCCGGACCGAGCGTGGAATGTGTTTCTACGCTGTATTATTCTTTTTATTTACCCGACCGTTTTTTGTCTTCATGTTTATTAATATGTAGTGGACGTTATGTAACTTGCGGTGATTTGGTTTAGGAACATTTCATTATGGACGTTTTTATTTCTAAATAATGCATGTTTAGGATTCGGTGTAATTTTCTTTGTCTAGTTATTTTGATGTCCATTGTCAACATTATCTTTGTTTTATTCTACAAAAACGTTCCATTTTTTTGTCAAATCATAGAACGCAGCACAATAGCATACGATTTTAAAACTTACCTATGAGCTAATAAGACACATATTTAGACCGAAGACTACATATTATGCATCAAGTAGAGGGTTTACTCATTGTCCTCTCTAGACGTGCATATGTGTCGCACCGGCGCACGAGTGCATTTCACAAATTGTTAAATATAGAAATGCAGAATTAAGTCATGTAAGAGTGTCTGTAGGTGTAGGTGCAAACACTCGTGGTAACCTAATTCTAGTTTGCCATTCGAAAAGGAAGCTTCGAACGTAACATTGGCGTTTATCCGACAACGTTCAATATAAAAAAGTAGAGGGATTCTAACAAGAAAAGTGGCTCATTATCACTCTGGTTCTGATCTAATTTTCTCTCTAAATCTAGAACGACAGATGAGAGGTCCTAGAAATGTAATGTTTAACAAAATAAGTTGAAATAATTTAGCTTTTTCAGAAAGGTCAGGTGCGTAGTACTCGCAACCAACGTGCGTGTGTTACCAGATGTATGAACATAAACGAGGCAAAAGGAATCGTAGAAGGTGTCGTTCTGTACTTTCTGCCCAGCCCCATGGGAAATAGGCGTGAATATATGTATGTAATTTTGCTTTTTCTATTAGGAATCAAAAGGTAGGCCTGTAAAACAACATAATTATTGAACACATGGGTTACCATGTGTTCAAAAATAATTGTGCTACTTAATGAAACCTTAGCTGACAAAGAATTCCTACTTATATTATAAATGTTTTTTTATTACTAAATGGGCCAGCTCTTGACCTCGATCACGCCTGATGAAAAGCGATTGATGAGTAAAAATAACTCTGTATGTCTGTCTTTCTGTTACGCTTTCACGGCTAAACCACTGAACCGATCGTCATGAAATTTCGCAGAGATTATAGCCTGGCATATGGAGAAGGACATAAGATACTTTTTTACGTAATAACCGACATACACGCGGGCGGAGCTGCGGGCAAAAGCTAGTATTTAAATATATTTTTATGCTCTCATATGTCTCAGATTGAGAATAAAAACAAACTTTCATGAAAGAAATTGTATTTCTCGGAACATTGGTACTGTCACAAAACATTCTAAGACTTGTGATGTAATATTTTAGAGGTTGTTGGGGACCTAGGCATCTATAGAGTACTATCATTTCCTTTTTAATACAAAGTATTAGGTACGGAGATGTTATATGAAATTCTAGGACAAAATAAAAATGGAAAATAAATATTTATGAATTCACCGTAATATTCTGGATTTCTGCTTATCCTTAGCGAAATTTGCGTGATTTTATACATGCACATTTTAAGAATTCTGTTTTGTTCCTATGCATATTCGAAAGGATTAAAAACCATTGATTTCGTTCCAGCGCATTATGTCATCTTTGTATTAAATAATATTCATATTAAATAAAAAATCAGCAAATGTTAAAAAAAAAAACGTCAAAAACAATGTGTGGACTTCGTGGCTTCGTAAAATTTCGAGCGTAATAAAAGCATTTCAAGATACATTTTCATTTCACTGTGTTCACGATTGAAGTTATATAATGGGTTCTGTAAAATTTCAAACCGGTTAGTGGTAACAATAACAACACAATCTATAAAATTAAACTAGAAAGGACTTGCCGTTTAAATTAATTTCGCGGTAATTACAAAGAGGTAGGCACTGAAGAGCGTGTAAACGCTTGGTACAGTTTTTCCCGCGGCGCGGCGTCCAGGTATATAAAGAGTTATTTCCACAAATTCCCCCTACTAGTGATAGGCCACCGAGCGACGTGTCCGGTGAATCAACGAGAAGCGCTCCGCTCGGTCGGGCAAAAACGGAAAACCATTTTACGGTCCATTGTGAAAGAGGATTGGCAATTTCGTTCCGAGCTTACTCGACCATCGGCCGGACAAGTTTTACAACGTCTCTGATGTAACGCGAATGCTCTGACGAAACTCTCTAATACATGCGCACTGTCCCGCTGATTCAGCACTTCATTTTCCCTATTTAATCTTAGAAAAGTTTTAGCTGTCACTGACGCTTTAATTTATTACTAACCATTCCTCCGGTAGTGACCTATCAAGTTTTTATTGCCTTTTTGTTATATGACAAGTCTGATAACGTCCCCAGATGTGTCTGCCTGCTCGAAACGGATTATGTAAGTAATTAAAACTTATAAAAGGTCCTAAAAAATATTGCAATTTAGTTGCACAAATTACCATCACGACGCTTCTGACAGCTACGTACGCTGGCTACGCTGTCGTAGCGGGCTGCCGAAACGCTACGCAGTCGTAGCGGGCTACCCAACCGCTACGCAGTCGTAGCAGGGTATCAATCTGCTGCGGTGTCGCTAATGCACCACTCTTGCTACTCATTACTTTAGTTTTAAGTTTGCTCATAAATTTTTGATTTTGTTGTAACTTAGACGCGTTCACATTGATTGCAAACTGAATACGGTTCCTTAAGTTCTGAAAAATTATAAAAGTGGTTTTTTGCCGTTGACTTTAATTGGCACTTATCTAATATAATTAAACAAAGATTCAAAAACCTTTTTAAATAAAGAGCAACGCTCGTGAACTATAATAAAACAAAAACCTATGATTTAGAATTCAGTAATTGTGATCTTCAATGATGAAAAAATCGCTATCGACGAATCTAATCCTGTACAAACGAAGCCTTTAGTTTGGAAGATTAGTAAGGTTATACGATAATTAGATTGGAAATCGATATCTACTCCGTATGTACGTGAAACTTTTACCTATTCGAACCTATATAAAATGGCTTAGATAAACCCACATTTGGATTAAACAATAATGGTTAAGGCGAGTCGGGTATAGGGAATATAGAGAGTGTTTATACCAATGCTATAATATATATATATATATATATATTATCATAATGGTAAACATAAAAAAACGGGCCAGGTGCGAGTCGGACACGCAAACGAACACCTCGTTTGCGCCATACTACAAGGCATAAAACGCCGAAAAAAACACGTTTCTTGTATGGATTTATAGAGACCCCCTTAAATTTTTTAAACTTTATTTTATTATTTGTTGATGAAGAGGCAATAGATATACACACTCTGTGAAAATTTCAAATGTCTACTTACAGTACGGAACCCAAAATATTGATGATAAGGAAAATTTGTAAGAAAAATTAGGCATTTTCTCCCATGTTTTCCTACACGGCATAAAGGGATACTTAACGAAATCACGTCAGTGTGGTAAATTGCTTAATGAGCATGCCAAACGTGACAGGTGGCTCAACCTAACTCCGTTCTCAGGGCATTACACATGAGAAGGAAATATCCTCAAAGCATTTTCCTCAATCGTAGAATTTGAACATGATTCGCGTAGAGATATTTAAAAGTATATTGGTACTTTGCTTCAACTCGACCTGACGCAACACAGAACTGTACCTTTTAGCGTCTTGAACGTTTATTTAAAACTTTGCCTATACCATCAAAGGGAATAGAGAGCGTGGCACGTTTTCAACTACTTATTTTCAAACTGTTACAAAACTAAATGATGAAATATAATCTTAGGCAAAAGGCTAGTCCCAAACTTTAAACAGTAAACAAGTAAATATAACAACATTAAATTAAATATAACCTCAATTAGTTTAAGCTACAAAACTACTTCGCAACAAGGACTCATATTTGACACCAAAACGTCCCCACATTGTAATGGCGCCCTCAAAGTTATCACGCAACTGCATTTATTAATGTAACAAATGGTCTGTTGACAATGGTAGGCACTGGATGTTAAATTACTAAAACCCATATCAATTACCCAAACCGAAGAAAATTATAATGCGGCCCAGCATGTTGGCGTCGAACCGCGAACAGCTCTCGTCTGGATAAACGGAGGCCTATTTGAAATTCCAATTAGAAAGTTTTCTCATTTACTTGAATCAGGGCGTAGAGTGGCGGAAGGGCAACAATCCGCGCTGATTAGTCCTGGTCTCCACCCTGCATCAGATTTAAAGGGTATGGGTTCACCGCATAAACTAATCCTTCATTGAGGGCTACCTTATTTGAATTATTTTTGGGCCTAACCCTGCGGCTGTTCGCTGGATTATTCGAACGTCGCATTTAAAAACAAATTGATTCCAACAATTAACTTTTCATTTTTACGAGCTTTGTGACTTTACTGTACACCTAAAACCATTCAAGCTCTTTCGGTACACATTTTGTACTTTGTATTGGCAAAATTTAAGTTCTAATTAATTTTATGTTACGACTGAAACGTCCACATAAACCCACGGGAAATAAACGTTTGCACTGCATTGTTTTCTGTTTACGAGACTTGCTTATTTAATTAAATATTATCTGCTTTGGGTTAGTTAGGAACAAATGGCTTTTTTATGATATTGTTAATTTAGTCTACTATAGATATGGATTAATATTCATGATTTAATGTTGCTACCCATATTCATCGGGATGCGGTGAATATATTTCAGTTCGATGTATCTATTCCACGTATGATAACAAAACACAGGAAGTCAAATTTCCGGCGAATATCGCGCCTACTTCCAAAAATAATATTTTTCTTGATAGATGTGACTCCGTCCTACCATCGACCACAAACAAGCTCAGAAATACGGATATTACTGATTCAATATTCTACGAAAAGTTATGTTGCCTTTCGATAACTTCCGAGTTTTCTATACTACTATCGATTCGGCGCGAGGCCAATTTATTCAAAAAGTATCAAGCGTGAACCGCCCAGACACGGAAGTTACCCAGTTGAAAATTGAATTTATCAAACTTTTCCGGGACAAACAGATAGGTACTTTATAGACTGTGAAATGCAATTTACTTTCAATTGCTATCAATCGGGTGAATTGAAGCTTGTAATGCTAAATGCTACAGTGAAACATGCTCAGCAAGCGTGTACATACAATCTCTCAGCACTGATTTATAGGTATGTAAACACATTATATGTTAATTGAATGCATAACATTGACCTTCAGGAGTATAGTATTTAACAAAACTTTTTCCAAAAAAAAATACAACCGAACTCCGGAAAAACACTACAAAGGCAAAGTGAAAAATAACTTTAATTTCGGAAGTCGGTGACTTTGGATAAATGTATTTTATTTTTTGTCACCGCCTTCGGAAATTAAAGTTATTTTTCACTTTGTAGTGTTTTTCCGGAAGTCGGCCATTTTTTTTGAAAAAAGTTTTTTATTTTACACTTTACCTACCCCACACCAATTCGAAATTTCATCATCCTTGGGGTCAAAGCAATGCATAAATATGCGATCGCAGCAATCGCGGTTGATATGCTGTAATTTTTTGAAGAGTTCAGTTGTCTGTCTCCGAAACGCATCATCAGATCTATACGAAATTTAAATGGGACCACACGGAAAGCACCAGCTTTCAAATAAAAAAAAGAATTATCAAAATCGGTTCATCCAGTCGAAAGTTCTGAGCTAACAAACATAAAAAAAAATACAGTCGAATTAAAAACCTTTTTTTGAACCATTTTTTTTGGAGTCGGTTAAAAATGGTAGTAGTTACGATGAATCGGCTTCAGTACCACATGGTTTTTTTTTACGTTTTTCCGGTCGATAATTCTGTTCTATCCCATTATTATTATTCTTATTAATTTAAACGTAGTTAACATTGTACACCGAAGACATCCCGGACGATAACTTGTACGAGATTAGGATGGCTCTGAAGCAGCTTAAAAACAAGAAGGCGCCGGGTGATGACGGAATCACGGCCGAACTCCTGAGGGCTAGCGAAAAACCCGATCTTAAGGCCCTCCAGAAGCTGTTTGATTCCGTCATACTCGAGGGCAAAACGCCACAGGCATGGATCAGAGGTGTGGTGGTAGTTTTCTTCAAGAAGGGTGACAATACCCTTTTTAAGAATTATAGGCCCATCTCACTTCTGAACCATGTCTACAAGCTGTTTTTGAGAGTCACCGCGACCCGTCTCGCGCGCAAGTTTGACGACTTCCAGACGCTACGGCAGGTTATACAGAAGACGGAAGAGTATAACCTGCCTATCTGCTTAGCGTTTGTGGACTAAGAAAAAGCCTTCGATTCGATCGAGACATGGGCTGTACTGCAGTCTCTTCAACGGTGCCAGATCGACTATCGATACATCGAGGTGCTGAAGAATCTGTATGAAAACGCCACTATGTCAGTGCGACTCCAGGACTAGACTTCGAAACCTATCCTTCTGCAGCGAGGTGTGAGACAGGGAGACGTTATCTCCCCGAAACTGTTCACTGCTGCACTGGAAGATGTCTTCAAGGTTCTGGACTGGAAAGGGACTGGCATCAACATCAATGGCGAGTACATCACTCACCTGCGGTTTGCCTATGATATAGTCGTTATGGCTGAGACCATGGAGGACCTCAGTACAATGCTCGATAACCTCAGTAGAGCTTCCGAAAAAGTGGGTCTTAAAATGAATATGGACAAGACAAAGGTCATCATGTCAAATGCCCATGTAACAACCACTCTCATGACGATCGGAGGCGCTACACTCGAAGTTGTAGACGAGTACGTTTACCTAGGACAAACTGTCCAGTTAGGTAGGTCCAACTTCCAGAAAGAGGTCAATCGTCGAATCCGACTCGGCAGCGTTCGGCAAGCTACGCAATAACTTCTCCACCCATATCCCACAGTGTCTCAAGACGAAAGTCTTTGACCAGTGTGTGTTGCCAGTGATGACCTATGGCACAGAAACGTAATCGCTCACAATGGAACTTATCAGAAGTCTTAAAGTCATCCAAAGGGCAATGGAGAGGGCTATGCTCGGAGTTTCCCCACGTGATTTATTTATTTTATTTATCCTCACACTGGAACGCCATACAGCAATTACACCAACGGAGCAAAAAATTACTTCATGTGCTGCATTCGTGCGCGGTGGACATCGAACGGGCGACGATGGATCACGCACGCTTACGCAGCGTCAAGACACACCACCATACTTCCATAACTCTATTCCATCTATATGTGATCGAATCAGGAATTAAGAGATCCGCAGGAGAATCAAACCGACATAGCCCGAAGAATTGCCAAACTTAAGTGGCAGTGGGCAGGGCACATTGCTCGCAGAACAGATGGCCGATAGGGCCGAAAGGTTCTGGAGTGGCGACCGCGTACCGGAAGACGTAGAGTGGGAAAGCCTCCGACAAGGTAGACCGATGACCTTGTGAAGGCCGCGGGAATCCGCTGGATGTGGGAAGCACAAGACCGGTCGAAGTGGAGGAGCCTGGGGGAGGCCTATATCCAGCAGTGGACGTCTTTTGGCTGAAATGATGATGGTGATAAACATTAAATTGTTATCGTTCGTCTCATGCGCACGAACAACCTCATGGAATTTTCACTGATACCTAATACTTTTGTTAGCTTTTTCATAATCAGATAAATGTAGCTAAAGTACTTGCCTGTGTGTTCCACGCGCGCCTCAAAGAGATGTCAGCACCAACTGGTGGGGTCCGCAAGGGCCGATGCCTGCCAGGGATGCGGGTTGTTCGAAAGAAATACCACGGCCCTGGCACACAAGCAACTGAGGGAACACCGATGGGTTTTAGTCAGTAAAAGTCTGACACGCCCTCCTGCTCTACCCAGAGCGGGAGAAGTTATTTGATGAATTCCCACCCCAAAAAAAAAGTACTTGCCTGTGAAAACTAAATATACTTTTAAATTTAAATAAATCAAATTATTTTGTTCAATAAAATGACCAATGAATTTTATTATAATAAAACACAGATTTCCATCCAAATTAAATACTCGCTAAATAAATATGGCCACCCTTTATCTTTGTATTTCACGAAACTCAACCGTTCTCAAATAGGAATGAAATGATAAGGCTCGACGTTTGGTGTAGTCATCCCTTCGCAAAACAGAGCCGACTTAATAAACATCGTGCCGTTTTAAGAATTTAATCCGAATACTCATACGACGTGCTCATAACATGCTGGCATTCATGGAAGCTGTAAGGGTCAAAACCGTCCCGTAGGCACTCGTGAATTTGGTATGACCACTAGACGTCACTCTATCCGTGGCGGCTATGATGTCTGTAATTAGTGCGTCGCATGGTGCGTGTCATATGTCGAGCTGGATCGAATAGCGTCCGTTTCAATTAAATTCCGACATGAGCGCGAACCGTGCGGCCGCCGGTTGGCCGGCTGGCCGGCTCGAGAGCTCTCATTGAACACGGTTAGGACGGTTGAATCGAATCAATTCGCGACCTACTATGCAGATTTTATTTATTTTACTATTCGAAAAAAGGCATGTCGATAATTGGTGGAATTACTGACAGAATACCGCTTTTGTACGTTTTATTCAGTTTTATTCATTTGGTAGAAGTTTTATGGGGAAATAGGGCACAGCCAGAAGTTGGATAGTAGAGCAGTAATGAAATGAATCCACATACGTTATAACGACCTTTTCATGTTTCGCTCACAAAAAGAATCGTCTCGGCGCAAGTTGTATTGCTCACAATAAAATTGCAACGAACCGCAAAATACGTAGAGCGTAACTCTATTTAATCAAGGACCACGTAATAAACACTTTCTGTGTCAAATATCACGTGACCTGGAATATCAAACGACAATTTCTAAACACATGTTCACAGTTTCAATAAAAAGTTTTCTCTCAATTTTCATTTGCAAGTTGGCAGCTGTAACTATTGTCAGCAGCGCCAACGAGGCGTCACGTCTGCGAGGACATAATATTAAGAAAATGGCCAGACCATCAGCAGACGATTACAAATGGCTGCGACACGAGGGCGATTAACCGAAGCACATTTTACAAGGTCTCCTCGTCAATAACTTTTTACCTGATCTTTAGTTACGACAGGCATCTCAACTGGTACAAATGAAGCTTATATTATTTTAGCATAATGCTATCTATCTCTTTATTCTGGACCGACACGTTGTCGCCATTCGAGTTACTACACACATATGACTTTATGTATGCTAATGTCCATGGAGTAAGGTACTTTTAATTACTTACAGCTACTTTTAGCTTGCGTGTACGCTACTCACATCATTGTGGAGGCAGTTTAAAAGCTAAAGCTGTGTTTAACAAATGCAAGGAAAATAATAATTAGTGGAAGTGACAGCAACAGCAGTAGGTAACAGCTTTACATTTTTCCACTGACGACTCAATTTATTCAGATTCTCAAACGGAGTCCTCACTTCGTTGTTTGGGCCTTTGATAACTGTACGACTGAAGCCATTTGAATAAATGGTGGCCGATTCTCCAGCCTCAGTATAAAATATGGCCATTAATTCATTACACCCGAGCTAATTGCTTCGCTGCAATTAAATTATTCTAAATAGCTACCATTACTGATATTGTTCTACTGTATTAACACTTCAATATGCATTAGTAACAACATATCTTTGTAGTATTTATCACAGACAGTTGCTTCTATTTAATGCTTTGTTTCTAAGGATTTACAGTAAATAAACATTTATTTATTTAACTTGGTAGAAACCGTTAATCCCCGTAGTTTCAAATAAAGATAAGCCTCTAAGTACGTAGTCATGTCCAAGCAGTTGGTAATTTATTTGTTTTACAAGACTGGAAACTGTCAAGCAAAAAGTTTGAGAAGAATAAAAGTATTTTAAAAATGATACCAACAATAAATTAAAAAGAAATTAGAATTATCTCGAGCAGAAACATATTTTTTCGCAGTTATCGCTTTCGAGTGTCGGGGACGATTCCATTTGTCTTGTGCGCAAGTGTATTCCCTGTGGAGTTTTCAAAGCAAGTTTACTGGGTCTGCGATAAGATAGAATAAGCCCTTTGCGCTCGTATGTCATGACTTCTTCCTGCAGACGAAGGCCAGGTTTAGTGAAAGTTGGACATATTTATTTCTTTTCACTAATGACACTTATATCTCAGTAATTGAATTGAAAGATAATGTTGCTATGCTAAAGTTTTATTACGTTCAATCTTATGATTACTTCATATATGACGAGGGGGAAAATGGAACCGACATGAAGAGCCCAAAATAGAGCCTTTGTGGTTTATTTTCGGTATCAACAAAATATCTTAAATTAAACCGGCGTCGTAATACATATTTACTTTGTGCTTGTACGAGATTAAGCAATGCCGAAGTCATGAAAATGCGTTCAATCCTGACTACAAAAATCATGAAAATTCAATATGCGCCCGAGTAATTTTCACCAACCACTGAATCTCTCTGTTCAGTTATTTCACAAGTCCTAACATGTTAGTTAATGAGTTTCATAGTGCGAATGTATCTCACTAAACGTTTATCATTTCGTACCAAAATACACTTGTCATTTGTTACGTGAAGTCTAAAATTAAGCTCGACGGCCCTTCTCTGAGTGATGGCTATTCATCCAGATACCCTTTCAGCGAATTACTTAGATGGGATTCAAGGGATGACAAGTTTAATCGTGAGTAAATTCGAACAACTACAATAACTAGCCAATAAACACGCTTAAGTGAAGGACATAATATTGTCAATTCGCCATAGTACCTACTTATTAATATCTAACGAATTAATACAATTCTGTGTTACAATCTTCTCCTTGTTCAACATACGACACTCATTATCAAACGTCTAATATACGGGACGTGCTACTGATTCGTTAATAAACAGATGAAACGTTTGTTTCAAAAAACAAATTAAAGTTTTTTAATTTTTTTTTTTTTTTATTCATTCATTTACAGCTTCGGAGCTACAGTCTAGCAAATAAATAGCACACACATACCCGAAATCATAATTTGCTATAAAACTTGGCTACGAACATTGGTCTCCGACTCATAACGGCTCTTTTCGCGTTGAGGTTATAAAGAAGGTGGCCGGAACAGCTGATGTTCAAGTGATTTGTGAAATAAAACGCTAAGAGAATAAATAAGAGACCTGAGTAAGGTTTAAGAACCAAACGGCACGATTCTAATAAATCACCCACCAAGTTGAAGGAACTTTTAAAAACATTGTACGTAGGTAGGTACCTAATAGCAGTGTGACAAAAAATAAAGAACAAATCAAACTGAGAAGCACCGCAATACAAGGTCACATTCAAATAACTCGAACCATAAATAGATTGATGACTGTCCGTTCTTCAAACATTTTATGCGCTTAAGGCGGTTCACCGAGCAAAAAACCTTGAGCATTCGCTCCCTCTTTGCCGCACCTCACCTCTACAATACTTCGTAAACTTTACTGGCGCCATCTGGCGAACAACTTACGAATGCATGTAAAAATCACCTATATCTTAGTCACAATAATATATTATCTCTTGCATCTCGCTGGAATGCGGTGCACCTCCCGCTTCCGCCTTCACACGCGCTCGCCCCGATCTCGTCAGTACGGTTAGCATCTTTGTTGCTAATACGCGTCTCGATAATTCGGTTTAAGCACATTTTTTATGAAAAAGAGACTATGGGTGCAAAAATAAATAAATAAAATTAAATATACTTAAATAAATTGATTAGATTTTTTTGTCAAATATTTATAAACTCGTATATTAGCTGAGGTTTCCCGCTATTTCAATTAAGTACTCTTTGTTGAATTTATTAAGATAGTAAGGTATTGAAATGTATTCACGTTGCCAAAATATGCAAATGAGATGTAAAAAAATAACTGTCGCTGGAACCAAAAACTCTCCAAATTGTGGATAAAAAATCCTGATCTTAATTAATTTACAAGAGGTAAGGTAGGTTGGCAAAACGCAAGAATGAATAAGATTTTTCGTTGTAATAAATTGGATATCTTAAAAAAATACCTTTGATTCAGATTAAATCTCGACGGTTTTCAAGGAGACGTAAGTTGTTCTAGTACCTACTAATAAATTACATTGAGGAGTTGCCTCGGCCAAAGGTCTTATAAAACTAGATTTCCGTGGAAAAGAGGGATCTATATTTAAAGAAGGGTTTGTACCTTGGTAAAACATAAACCTCAGAGGGCTGCGTCAAGGATATTTCGGGCAATAAATCAACCCAGTTTCGGGATTCTGCCTTGTGCGCGATAATGCGATCCTTGTCATCGTATCTTATTACCTGTTGAACACGGATCAAATTTTATTACTTAAGAAAATGAAGTGTGTATTTGAACAACATTCTAGATGAAAATATTAACATAAAATATTTTAACTCACATCTGACTCGGAATAGAGTGGCCATAAAATGTCCTTTATGGCAGGAGAATCAACATTATTATCTATCGCGGTCCTCTGAACATTATGTAAACAAATTGGTACATTTACAGTAACATCATCAGGTAAATATGTTCGATATTCAACATACCCACTACGTTAAACATTTATTTGCGTAGGCATTTGTCAAATAGAACAAAACGTGTATAGACTGGAATGGTGACCTTGGTGGCAGGCAATCCATTTAATCTAGTTCTTTGTAGCGCGAAAGAGCTTATGGGTGGGTGTCAGACCAACAATAAGCTCTTTTATAGGTACATAGAGGCAATCGACGACGGCATGGTTGGCGCAGTGGTTATGCGATTGACTGCTGCGCTGCGTATCGCGAGTTCGATGCCCGCACGGAACAAATATTTGTATGACCTACAAGTACTTGTTCCGGGTCTGGCTGTTTGTGTATGTGATTTTAAATGTTTGTAAACGCACCCACAATACAGGAGAAATTCCAAGTGCGGGGCAATGTCTAAAAAAAAATCCGACAAAATAAATTAAACATTCGATATTTAAATCCGATTGATCACCAACGAGCACTGGCGGATGGTTCAACTGTCTGTATCAATAAATATTTCGACTGTGCATATCACGATTAACAAAGGTTTTCACACGTTTTATTAACATATCGATGGAAAACAGAGAGCTGTTGCCATTATTCGTGGACTGTTCAATCGTTCCGTAGTAATAAAAATAGTTAAAGTTTTTGCATAGTTATAAATAAAAGTGGGCGCCCAGTCAACGAAATTCGACCAAAATTCATTTGAAACTGAATGTTTTCTAATGCATTATTAATCATAAATATTAACTTTCTGCAGTCCTTTTTTATATTCCTTATAAAAACCTAGTTTTAGTTTATGTGAAACCCGTAACACGGATCTAGTATTTTTATTTTTTTATGTAAAGAATCTATGTACAAAATTTCAAAACTGTTTCATGAAAAATCACAAAGTTATAAGCTTGTTATATTACCTCGTTGTCTACACAAACATGGTCACCACGCGATGCCCCCGCGCCCCCCGCGCGTCCAGTGTCGTATTGTGCTCATTGATAAGGCATTAGGCAGTAGGTAATCGTACGGCGATTGTTTTGTAATTAACTGGTGATAACATTTTCCATCACACTTGCAAAACTTTTTTGGGAAAAATAGTCACGTGGGGCAAGTGTGCGCAGCGAGTAAGTGTACGCACATTTAATTTTGAACATTTGGACAAATTGAGTCATTTGCGTTTTAATTAGCACACTTATAAGTTAAATTTTCTTTATTTATCTCAAAATGTTTAAAAAAAAATGTCCACCCGTGCGAAGCCGGGACGGGCCGCTAGTCATTGATAAATACTGGTAATATAGCTCTTATTCTATCGTAAGAGCTTTCTACTGTTATTCATGTTACTCGAGGTCGGCGTTTTAATTAGGTATTTATTCTTCCACTCTACTCATTCGCTCAATAATATAATTATTTTATTTTCTGTTCAAGTTCTTCTTCTCCTTATGTAACCTGCATCCTAATTGCGTAACACGCGATTAATCATAATCGGTTTCATTTTGACAGTTCAACAATATTCATTGCGTTATTTACGTTGGTGAGCAGACACATTTTTCGAACATAGCTGCCACGCTCAAATGGAATTGGGCTGGACACATCTGCCGTATGTCAGACGATCAATGGCCCAAACTTACGACCCAGTGGGTCCCGCTTAGTGGCAAACGACATCGCGGCAGGCCCAGACGGAGATGGCGGGATGAGCTGGACTCTTTTAATAAAGATTGGTCCTTGTCAGCTTTGGATAGAGAGAGGTGGAAAGAGAGTAGGGAGGCTTTTGCCCAGCAGTGGGACGTTATAAGCTTAAAAAAAAAAAAAAAAAAAAAAAAAAAAAAAAAATGAAGCAAAGGTTTAGCCATCTGTTTCAAAATGTAACAAATTATGATTAATCGTTAGTTACGCAATTAGGGTGCTAGTCGGTTTTGAAAACGATATCCTGTAATCGGGTGATCTATTAGACATCGATGTATACCTAACCAGATAAAATAATATCACTACGGTCATTAAAATATTAACAAAATTATGAGCTTCCATTAAGCCATTATTCCGAAGTATTAAACATTTTTGTCACATCCCGCTGACCACGCTTGCCGCAACAAACAAAAGTTAGTAAACTAACTATAAAAGTATGTTTCCACGTTGTTTTAATTGATGAATTAATCAGAATAAGAGCCCTGTTATTTACACACTGTTCACACATTTTTTGCTCGAATAATTAATGAGTTTTCAATTGGAAACTTCAAAGTGCCGTAAATACACCAATTTATTTCTAGAAAGTATGAATTTAAGTTGCAAGTGAGAAATGTTTCATGCGAGTCGAGGTGACACTCGCACCTGCGGTCGCGACCAACTTTTAACATCCAATTTCATAGAAATATACATACACTTATAAAGTATACAGAATTAATTCATATATTATACCTCAGAGACACGATGAGTATGAAATTTAAATAGTTGATTGAATCTAAATCGAATATAAATCTAGAAATTTAATTTCTTCAGCATAATTTTTGTTCTCGCTTTCATAATTGTGGGCTAGAATTTTGACGAAACAAAGGTGGGCACTCATTTGTCTTGGTAATTTAAAACTTGCTTAGAATTTATAAAACTACGATTTTTCATGGCTGTCTAAATCTAGGTACCTATTATATGAAGCGACGGTCTGTGCCCCTCTTATTATTCTATTTATTATTCTTAAAAATGTTTTTAGGCCAATCGAATTTATATAGGTACCTGCCTGTACATGTATTTCATTATTGTTGGTAAGTAGGTACTATGTACTTGTACCACATGAGTTAGTTTTAATTACAGGTTAGAAAGACAGAAGGTAATTACAAAGCTTTTTTTTTTTGGTGGGAAATCATCAAATAACTTCTCCCGCTCTGGGAGGAGCAGGAGGGTGTGTCAGACTTTTACTGACTAAAACCCACCCGTGTTCCCTCAGTGGCCGGTGTGCCAGGAGTCGCGGTATCTCTTTCGAACAACCCGTACCATTACAAAGCTTTAAAGTCAATACTCTCTTTTTACCAGATTATACTGGCACAAAAATATATATCACGACTATTCCTAACAAAAGTTAAAAACCACATATGTATAGTGTCCAATCCATCCGTCGGTCCGTGTACCTAGCGTGAACCTAAAAGAAAATTTATGTGCCGATTAAGACCCTTTGAAGGGCGGACGACCGCAAACGTGCTGCGCCGTCATTTGGAAAGCCGTTAGTTTGCCAGAATTAAATATAATCCTCACTATTTTGTGCCTATTTCAAAGATACCTACTTGACCAGTTTAATTTAAAAATGTGTTAAACAAACTAGATGAATGATTTTATCAACATTGAAATCAATTTATTAGTTTGCAGTGTTTTTTCTCCAAGCACCGCCCGCGCCGCGCCGTTCACAATGTTATTAAAACGCAAATACACCACTTGTAACTGATGTTTGACATGCATGTGTACACGAACGTTATAATTTGTACGAGAGCTCGGAACTTCTGCGCTATGTATAGCGTTTTGTTGTAATAGAAATGTTATAAAATATTGGCACACAGTTTGACTTGACATTTGAGATGTGTGTCTGGGTTACTAACATCTAATAACTACTTTTAGAATCGAAGATATGTTACTTCATAAATCGAAAGCTAGCGTGTACGCGTGTTTTACTCAAGAAAATAATAAATTACTTTTCACCAAGTCTGTGTACGATGCTATCACAAATCTCCGTTAGCGTACAGTAAGTTAAATTGAATGTCTAAGCTCGCAATCGAGGATTCAGCAAATACCAGTATCTATTGGAAGCGACCGGAGTCTTTAAGAAAATCCCTTAGCTTCACTCGTCTGCTGTGATTCCAGCTAGGTTTGCCACTGAGAGGATATTTTAAAAATAGATTTATAAGTTTTCAAAGTTCTTCATAAGATAACAACAATACATTAAGCTGCCGTCGGTGCCGGTTACTTAATGAATTAAAAGCGATACAATAAAACAAGTCGGTTTTTTACGATACATTATGGTTTAATTGCCAACTAAGGTATATTGAGGTTATTATTGGGAAATAAAATATAATTAGAGGCAGATGCTCGGCGGCTCGCACGCACGCAATACGCAGCATGATACGAAAACGAACATAGAGACTATAAATTATGGAGCGAGCCGCGAGCTGACCGCGGGAACTAGCCCGCAAATGTTTGGAGGTCGCGCTGCACGAGGCGGTCCACTAGATTCGTTACTTCTGCAGGACAAAAGTAAATGAGAATTGCCCTTAATTGGAATTGTAAATGAGTCTTGCGGCGCTTTCTTGTCGGTTGAACGCCCGTTTCGCCATCACAGTAGAATAAACTGTGATGATTTCATTTAAATTAATTCTCAGCGCGAGAGGGCCGCGGACGAGTTGTCTAAATTGAGACATCTCTGGATCGTTTGTACAGACTTCTTGCTCGTTTAAGACGTCTCGTGTCCTAAATTCTAAGGGACCGCGCCGTTAGGGTTTCTTTTTCCCTTAAAACAAGAATTTCCGTTTTAAAAAGTAAATTACCCCTTTAAGAAGAACATTAAAGCCTAAAAACAGGAATGAGTGGTATTTGTCCATGAAAGGGTAGGCTTTATTTAGTTGTGACAAAATTAACGTTTTGATTGACAAACAGAAATAGGAGCTTGGAGTAAAACAAGTTGATTGAAATTGAACGTGATCGTAACATTTTTTTCGTTTTGGTTGCTTATATTTGAATCTTATGACAAGTCATGCGACACGACATTTGGATAACATTTTCAAAACACCGTAAAAAAGTAAATTGTCACTCGATCGTCAATTTATTTCGTACGATGTTACGAAAATGAGAAACGACAGGTGCGACCGATATTATCACAACGTTGATTTGGAATTTATTGGCATTGAATTCGTAACTGGGGCGTCAATACTGGCTCCAGTGGGGTGCACCTGTGCCTTCACCTTCGTCAAGCATTGACGCGGGTTGGGAACATTAGTCACAAGTGTGTAAGACATGTATGCACGCCGGGAAGGGAGGGAAGTAGCCGCACATTCATAGGGAAAAATTTATAAATCTATATATATATACAGGCATGTATTGTGGCTAAATAATAACAGCCGCACTGGTCGATCAGGTTAAGCTATGCTCACCGCAGTGGGTCCGTGGATGGGTGATCTTTACATACCGTCTTTAAGTCGCTAGTCGCTGCTTTCATTTGTGGATCTTTGACAGTCGTTACGGGTTGTCAGAAGCCCGAAAGTCTGACAACCAGTTTTACAAAGTGGTATCGTGTGGGTTGTGTGTGTGCATGTAATATACTGGTATTTAGCTGCATCCGGTTAGACTGGAAGCCAACTTCAACATAGTTAGGAAAATGCTTGGCAGACGATGATGTTGATGATACAGGCACATGCCTGAACTTATTTAGGTTATTTAGCTTAGCAACAAATGTTGCCAAGCGTAACCTAATTATATTCATGATTTTAACAATTTATAGCGTTTATTGTGAGACACGGAGGTGGAGGGAACGTATCTACCTCGTCGAGCACGTAAACGTTTTCGTTCCGGTAATCAAACGAAGGCCTATTACCTATTGCCCATGACAATGATAATCGTCCAGGTAGTCAAAATTCGGTAATCGATGTCACCTTGAACATTAATTTCTGTTACCATTTTCCCCTTTTTCCCCAGTGGGTTCCCGCATTGTCGTTGCGGGGGGACTCAGTAGCCGTGGTCCACTCCCACGGTGAAGCGAAGAGGAACCCCAGGTGGGGCTGCTCGTCAGGGCTTTTACCTCCAAGCCGACGATGTAGCGGCCAAAAAGTAGGTTGCGGTGAGGTGCATCGCAACTGAGGCGGGTTGCTATGTCGAATGGGAAGTGTGCCGGTACTTCTGAGTAGCGCTCTTTTTTTCCGTGGCCTGGACGGGGCCGCCACCGTGTGATGGCGGGCGCGGTGGAGACGCAGGGGAAGAGGAGTGTCGGTATAGCGTTGGCCGCTTTCATTATACCCTGCGGCCGAAAAGTGGTAGGCGGCGGGGCCACTGTGCTGACCCGTCGCAGGGGGACCAAGGGTGCCAGACAAGGGGTCGTCTGGGGCCCTTATGCTACTTGGTTCCTGGGTTGGTCATGGTGTGCCATGTGTCCTGGTGCGCCAAACTGGTGGGGTCCGCAAGGGCCGATGCCTGCCAGAGGTGCAGGTTGTTCGAAAGAGATACCGTCGCCACTATGTATTCACGGTTTAACAACACTACCTAAAGATTACCTAAACAAAAAAAAAAATAGTGTATGAATAATGAGTGAGTTGACTATAAAGTTTTGACGTAAAATAATTTTCCAGTCTCGGTAGCGGAACTTGTGCATTTTTAATTGAAAATGTTAGTACCAAGCTAGGTAAGTATATAAAGTTTGTTCCAGAAGCATATCGGCAAAATCTTTCTTTAGTTACTTCAGAACTTTAGTATTTTAAAGAATAAATAACAATGTTTTTGGTTTTTCGTTGATGTTTCACTAAGGTTCGACTTTATTATGAAACGCAATAGTTCAGGGATTTGTTTTTGATATTCTGTTTTACCAGAATACCTAGGTATACCAAAACTTATTTCAACTAACTTATTTCAAACTATAGAAACACCTATGATCCAATTAATAACTTATAACGATACAAGTTACTTTACGAACTTTTTGCTTACTTTCATGATTATCAGACACATTCTTCGTATTCATCGTATTCAGTTTTTACAGAACCCAATGAGATATCAAAAAGTTAACGATATACCTATATTATTCCAGCTAGGCATTATTCGCATTCAAAGTGGAACACAAATCATTTTTATTTCTTTTTGCTTGAAGCAATTCGTTTGAGAGAGACATAAAAATCTTACAACTAAATGATTCCATATTCATATCCTCAGAGTTAGAACACTTTTCTCAACTTTTATAATTCTGAAAATTAAGTAAAAGCTTTAGCCGTCATAAAAAGTCAAACTGGAGTAGAATCCCTTTCTTCAAAATTAATTATTATTTATTAAAAAGTTCAGTGAAAATCCTTATTATTTATTTTACTAAATTAGTTATAAAAAAACAAAGCACTTTTTAGGAATGATGTTTAATTACCTGGCATGGCTCACACAAAGTTGACGTCACGTGTAGTCACGTGATAAAAAGTCATTAAAAGTAAGGAGCGTTTTAGCGGTAAATTAAAAACAACGAAAAGTAAATTTGGTTTAAAAAGTTTTTAATTGAGAAAATGGGTATAAATCAATTTATTTTTATTTTTCTGTTACATATTTCGTCCCAATCTTCAAATTAATATAGCTTTTAATAGATTGGAAAATACCCTATTATGTATACGTCGGCACATGTGTATAATATCGTATGAGTACGTAAATTTTCCCAAAAACCACTTTGTCCCTGGCGGAGTTAAGTGCCTTGTCAAAACTTGTTCTCTTATGGTATTCCCGTTTGATTTATGACTTCGATATGTCAATTTTATGTCAGTCAGTATGATTTATATGGTCATTTGCACAACCTTACGTGTCGTATCGAAATTCACACATTTGATTCTACATTTATCTTGCATCGCAATCGGGTAAATACTCAAATATCATTATGAACTCGAGTAAAATAAGCATAAACATTATCTACATAAACTATTACACCGAACTGCGATATAGTGGCACGTGACTGAAAAATGTGGAAACATTTATTTACAATCAGTGAATAACAAAAATGTAAATAGGGGTGGCAAAGCGACCGACAGCAGTACATTGGATATATCGCGTGCTGGCGTGATTGATTGTTCTACAAAACAGTAATAAAAATGTACATTCTGGGAAATCCGAGTATCTCATGTGGAGTGCGTTAAATAAATATGAGTATGAAGCTAAACAGTATTTTCCATTAGTGTCATAAAAAGGTAACGTTTCGAAATAACCGCGAGACCGGGGCCGTATCCACGTGTGATAATGCGCAGTAACATTTTATAAGGGATCTAAATGTGAGCAGATGGCACAATGCGAATCGCTGGTAGTACTTCCCGGCACGGCCGCAATCTGCCATTACATTTTATGCAAACACTGTCGGAATGATTTCGGTTGTACAATTTCCAAAATAGAATACCAACAACTTTTACAATACAACCGTTTGTTATGCGTACTTTAAATGCCAACATTATTCTGACTTTTAATACCCTCATAAAAAAGCTTCGTTATCAAAAATGGATGCAGTTATTGCTAAAGTTCCTATCAAACATAACGTTGCAATTTATTTACAATCTATGCAAATAATTTTTTACTTACTCACCATTTCGTTACTATTACACGATCTTCCGAATGGAGTTAATTAGGTAGTTAATATGAGAGCCCATGATCACAGCGCACGTTTTTACGTAAATTATACTTCTAAATTCTCCTTCATAGTCTCCCTTATTTAAATGTCTGCCTCTCCATTTACATTTGGCCCCTCAGTATTACTTTCTATTGATTTCACCTTCAAAATCACTGATTTATAGATTTTATTGATACGGGGTAAAAGACTTTTAAAAGCTTTTTTCCCAGATGACTTTTACCCGACTGCGGTGTGGTAATGACAAGATAATGTTTTTCCGCGGGATTCTCCGGAAATAATGGGCAATACTTACCGCTTTTCCCGTAGGCAATAGGGATTTTTTCTAACAATTGGTCTTGGTTACAACAACGATCCTCATGAGTGGTCATTATAATGGGATTGTGGAATTAACGTTTACTGCTGAAGATGAATTTTGGTACACTATAGCCCATTAGGTAGGTTGAGTCCATGAGGTAGTTTAATAAATAATTAAAGAATTTCATCGTCATCATCATCATCAAGATAACCAGTCCATTACTGGAAATAAACCTTCTTAGTTGTATCTTTCCAGTCCCATGAAGTGATGCATAGTAGAAAAAGTAAAATAATATTTTGTTTTTCAGTTAAATAGTATGAAAAATCTAGTTCAAAGCCTTTGTATGTTTTTATTGGCATAGTAGCAATTCCGTCACAGTTTATTAAGAACGTTATAGTTTATGAGTGTGCAGTGGTAACAGGCAAACGTAATAAGGATGTTTACGAGCAGTCATGTGGGTTAAATTGAGTCTTACCACAACTGATTGTTTTCCCGAAGATTTTCCTTCCTCAATGACTTATACTGCAACCAATGTCGGTAGGAATAATTTAAACGAGGTCAGTTAGCTGCCCGTTCTTCGTTATAAATTCATGATGTGATAACAAATCATCTTGCCTATCACGCAACAAGATTTACTCATCAATATTTGATTATAGGAACATTAACGACGTTATACGTCCCCTTTTGGTAATGAATTGGTACGTTGACGGAACTCCACAGATTATTAAGGCAGTAACCAAAAACTGTTTACCTTTTATACCTATAAAATAGGCCTACCCTCTTCGAGTGGCGATACTTTCTTCACCATCATAGACTTTACTGACAGGGTAATATTTTTAGCTATTCTACTAAAATATTAATTTAAACAAAACACAAAACGTTGAAGTTTTCCTTCAACGTTTTGTGAGCTTTCCTTGACCCTTAGGGTGAGGAAACCGATATGTCCTAGAACCAAAAATTCGAAGACATGTGACGTCTACCAGCCCGAGCGGTGGATTACAGCCCACTCCCTCTCACAGAGAGGAGGCCTGTGTCCCAGTAGTGGGAACAGTAAAGGTAGATCAAGCATGCTTTATACATTCGTATAATACGACAGAAAAAGAATTACTCTTCATCGTCAGCATTTTACGTACTCCACCCTACAATGGCCCATCCTTGCTAATTTGAAGCGGAAGTCGTTGTTTCGTATTTCACATTATCAATAACAAAGAGTTTATATACAGGCTGACAGAGACATCAACGCACAATCTGTTACCATGGATTCAATACAATCATGACTCTGGACCCTCCTGCAGGCTTAGCATGACGCTTTCTATTTCTACGAAGAATAGACACAGATCTTTCTTTACAAAGTGACATTTCGTTGCTCTATTTTTGGCATTGCACCGTAGAAATCCTTCTACAATCCGTCATATTGTCTTTCGTTTCTAACAATCTTTGTCTAGGTCCTTTTATATGTACCTAGACTATTTCAGAAGAAAGTTTTCTCCCCGAACTGTTAAAATCAAAATTACACCTGCAATAAACTTTCTACTCGACGGCCACAAAGTGTATACGGTTATCTACAAAATCATGATTCGTTTTGAGATAGTTATGGCGGTGATTTCTTGAAAACGCTCAAAAAGGTGGTTTTTTAAACAAGTGTATCTCTTTAACCGTAATTAATTTTGAAAGCAAAAAATATATTATACTTTCAAGTCTTTTTTGCATACAGTGATGGATCTCAAAACATAATTAAATATACTTTAATTAATCAAAAAAATCATCAAAGTTACCTCTAAATTATCTTTAAAACCAGTTTATTTCTTCAATAACAATTATAATTATAATTAAAAATATACCATAAAATTTCAAATGTCAAACTACATCCAGTGATGGATTATTTATTATTAAATAGCTAATTTTATCCGATTTTATTTGCATTTTTACGACAATGCTTGCTCATTTATTAGTCGAATTTATTACAACAGATTTTAACCCGTATCGGATTGCAATAAGAACTATTATCGCTCATAACGACGATCTACCGTACCAGGGCCTTGATAGAAGAACAAACCTATATTTTCCTATTGTACATAATTTAATTTATAGTTAAATCTATTCTTCCGTCGACAAGTCGGTGCTCGTGCTAAGCCTGCTGCACATATATTTATTTATATATTTTTTAATCTGCTGTTTCGTACTAAAACTCAATAGGTACCTATGCAGTCAAAATGTATGGATCACCAAATTTTTATTTTAGTAACCGGTGAAAAATTTCAACGCAGGGAGGTCCAGAATTATGTACTAAATCCATGGTAAAGATATAAGTGCGTCGATGCCCCTGCCACTCTGTATAAGCAGACTACGGTATTTCTTCTTATAAATACCCACAAGTACCCATGAATATTAATGGGTATTATTAAGATACTAAGCTCCGAGCTGTACCGTGTTCTTATATACTAGGTATTGTAAATTGTAGAATAAGGACATTTACTTCTATTTAGATTCTTAGAACGCTCGTTAATGCATAAGAAATGCAAAAGCTTTACTAAGTCGTCGTTAAGTAAAGTCAAGTATTATTTATACATTTAAAAAAGAAGACCATATTTCAATCCACCTCACCTTCACCAATACCACCACCAACCACCTCACCTTTATCAATTTCATGTTATGAGTTAGTTACGCCACGCAATTTGCTTTTATTCATTGTACCGATTCTTCTTAAGAAGAAGAATTTCTCGTGACTCAAACTTGTTTTTAAAGAAATATAAAATATAATCAGAAAGCTTACAAACTCCTCTACAAGATGGCGTAACTAACTCATAACATGAAATTGACAAAGGTGGTTTTTGAAATAAAGTCTTCTAGTAGAATGGTTCATCGGAAGCTTTAATCAACCACAAGCGAAAATAAAATAAAGTCCGACAACGAACAATAACTGCGTTTAATTAAGACATAAAAATAATTTCTTTAACTAGCCATTTCGCTTTAATTTTGCGATATGTATCGCGTCATGTGTGCCGTACGGCGTACGACGCACGACGTACGTCGTACGTGTAAGCCAGACGTTCTCCTGGCACAAGGGTAATCGAATGTCATACGCGGTCGCTACCCGACAGAACTATTCACGAGCTGCCAGCTGGCGCACTCCACGCCCTGATTTATGTCCCTTTTGCTGTCCAACTTTCTGCACCTTGTTCGTGCAACATTTGTACATGACGTCTTAAATATATAGACCAACGGAAGGAGAAACTCTGGCAGCCAATGGTACTGACTCACATACATGTGTGTTTAAGCATCATTAACTTTATCGTTTTATTGCCTTCGCACTTTTATTATGAGAATAAGATTTCTGAGCTTTCTGAGGCGTAAATACAACTGTTGAAATCACATCCTACTGTAGCGTACTAACTTGACATAATTTTCGAGATTACACTGAAACATTGAAAACACATCTCAATGTCTTCTATTTTCATTGTATCCTAAATCAACACGTAAATGGTAATGCAAACACTTGTATCCCTTAACACCACCCATATCCAAGCGTTTATGATTTCAAACTAAATCACGTTACAGTTGTCATTCAACATGTCACTCGGACGAACTAATGATGTCAATGTGTCGTTCGGGAATAAGTTACACACGGGTTACCTACACCGAGTCATGCCAGGAGCGCTCATAAACTCATTAAAAGTTGCCTCCATATATACTAAAACGACTGACCTTATCCATACAGACGGCAGTTTTAATCGAGACCGCTTTACGAACCATTAAATTCCACGGACGGTTATTGTCGAGCTGGGATCGTTAAATGAAATTCTAGACACAGTAGCCGCTGCCCTCTACCATAATAACATGCGGATTTGCAAATTTAACCCATAATAAGGAATTTATTCGACGCTGATATCACAGACGAAACTACTAACAATTATTTCCCCTATAGTTACGTTTATGTGCTGCGTGAATAATTAAGCTATTAGGACAGTTATTCCCTTCTATTTTTTCAAACGAAAGTATAAAAGTGTACATTTGCAAAAGGGAACCACCGAATAACAAAGTTAAATTCCGCTAAAGAAAGTATCGCGATCAAGACCGTATTGAAGCAAGATGGAAGGAATTGAATGTCGATCCACTTATACTGAAGATTTGTTCCATAACTGAAAGAAAGCGACACCCCTTTTCGCACAAGAAGCGAACGTAAAAGATTGCTGAAAAGTAAGTACGCTTATTCTTGACGCCAATTTATTGGTTCAAAGGTGCGCCGTCGACTAAATGGTACTGTATAAACTCATCACCTCCTCAGGACCGCCTCTTCCATGTAGAGGGATTTCGCTCGTTCATTCACCTTAAATCGACGTCATTCCGAGAGGCAAAATAGAGCACTTCTGAAAAAGAGTTTCCGATAAAAAGGGGCCCATCAAATTTTTTCAATATCCATTTACGGAGGAATAAGAAAGGATTATGCGCAAACCAAAACCCTTTAATCCGTGATATGGGTTATTGAAACATTGCGCAAAGTGTGGACGAATTATATCGGCTTGTTCACATATACGTAATCCTCCTAACCTTCCGGCCCTTTCCAATAATTGTGGGGAGCTCCAAAAGTTATTTCTATTAGAGCCAGCGATAGCCGGCCGATGTCATTTTCCATGCAATTGAAATTTATTTTCTCACATCTGTTACCGACTGCTTAACTCGCCACTTCCCACTGCTCTTTGACGTCGAATTGATGCTTGATAAAGTCGATTCCGTTCGGGATTTTCGTTACCTTAAAAGCTCTAATATTTAGTAAATTCAGAGTTTGGAATCGTGCCCAGTATAACAAAATATAACATGAATAGAACACTAATAGTTTTCAGACAGCTCTCTGCTCCGTATCATGTCAGATAAATGCGAGCTTACCAACGTTTTATTGTTCTGAACATTTTGTAATTGGTTTTGTTTTTTTTTGTATTCAAATTTATTATCTTTTGAATCTATGTAAATATGAATGAATTATTTATGACAACACCCATGTTTACAGGACAGTTTTTGAGCAAAACGTAACTCATTAATGTCACCGTATCTGTCATCGTATGACTGTATTTATCATGAACAGCATCTTCTGCAATATAAATCCTTATCTACAGAAATTAATTTAATTATTACTTTGTTGCAATCACATAGGTACCTAGGGATGACTTATATAATTTCAGTATTGGGGATTCACAAAAGAAAATTAGAATGCTGATACAAAAAGTAAAGAATAATTTTACTTAGAAACGCTGCCCCTGAGCGTACTTTTCATTTGTTTCACAAAAGCGGTTAATGTAAACGGTTGCTCTTTAACATTTAGCTCGATTACATCTAGCGACTCATCGTGCCCCGTGTTTTGTTTTGCGAAATTATAAAAAGCAAGGCCATTTCTTTCGACTCGCGCTAACAACTATTGTTCCTGTGTATTTTTTCATAAAATAATTGTGTTATTATGCTGATAAGCTTACAGAAAACTAAATGTGCAGTCCTTTTCTTTTTCAGAATAACATTTCACATAATCATTGGTATTTTCCGTCGCACAATGTTTCTGTTTTAGTAGCGAGACGAGTGCCGCAGAACATCGCGTTGCAATGCCGAATTCTAGGAACCTCGGATACATTTTCATCCATACGCCAATTCTAAAATTTGATTTTTATGACTCGCCCGGACACCCGTTTCTAACAACAGATTTTTATGAGTTGACCCAGGAAAGAAAGTAAATAAGTAAGTACCTACGTACCAAATTTTCCTTCTCTTTGATTCCGAGTTTCAAAGGAGCAAATGGCGTAAGTCGTTCCGCAAAGGTTCACAAAAGCCAATAACGTAAAGACCGTTAAACATTTAAAAAAGTGTATGTATAAGTAAAGGCTGCCTAAGATGTATGAGCACCTTCAAGCAGGTCTACTTGCGCTGTATAATAAGCTATTCACAGTTCCCGTGTTTCGCTTTGTCTCACTTTGCCTGTTCAATATTCCTTATGTAAATTTAAAACACAGCGTTGACTTCATTGTATTATTTGATTACATTAAATGTAGATATATTTTATTAGGTATGGTAACTATCGGGTCATCTGCCTGAGTATCATGCTTATTTGTAATCACTTACAAAATGATTTTACTCAATAAGTTGTAGGTACTTACCTACTTGGGGTGGGAGTCAAGTTCTCCACCACTTGCTAGCCACCGGCACCGTCAGGATTTAGTCGCTGAGCTTGTCTACGCTTTAGTTGGGTAAGTACCTAAATATCGTCAAACAAACCCGATCATGACATCATTACCAAGTCAAAACAAAAATTACATTGAAGTGTAAATAAATATAAAATTCGTCTACTGAATATGTAGGCAAATTATGCAAATGATCATGCGTAAAACACGGATCAATCCAATTTACTGTCAAAGGGCACGGTTAGAAAAGAAAGGGAGAAATCAAATTGTTTTCACGAGGATATCAAATCGTCGATGTTTAAGGAAGAATTTAGGTCACGTCTCATGGATTACGGCTTATTTCCCGCCTCTCTTTTTCTTCGTTTGACGCTAATCCCAGCGGCTTCGCAGAGATTCCGCCGCCCAGCCGTCATGCGTTGGCATTCCCCCCCTTTAGACGGTACATCAATTTCAAGGTCAAAAGTATTTACGAATAAATTATGGGCTTTTCAATAATTCTTTGGTAACATGCGCAAAAATAAAATACGCAACAAATTATTTACTATGAAGGGCTATATCGCGCAAGGCAAAAAAAAATTAATCAAATTACATTATTAAAATATGAATACCTAAATATCATTTTCTACGTTGAGATGAGAGAATGTAATTATGTATAATAATTAGGCTCCCGATTCTCTTCACGATGTTATACGTAGGTAACTAAATCAAAGGCGACGCTCGATTTCGTTCCATAACTCGGGACAATATAATTACAGTCAAGTCTTTTATCGTGTTACCTTTTACATAATCATATAATACTAATGTAAGTGAGCGCCACTTCTCATCCTAATAACATCTCGAAGGAGTCACCTCGACCCGCTCGGAAAATCTGATTATTCAGTGAGTGACGGCGTGCCACCGACCGAATATTAATCGTGCTCTTCCACTTATACTAATCTTGTAACTATCAGGGTTACAAAATCAACTGGGAATCATCCCACCAGCTCAATTGTACCTTCTACCGAGTAGTACTAACTACGATAGAAAATATTATTTGGTAGGTACTTGGGCCACAACTTCTAGTCGACGTGCTCAACATTTTAATGAAAAAAACCCTTAGGTATAAGAGTCAAAGCCATTTTATTGGACTTCACGCGTATCAACACAAAAGAAACTGGACATTGAGAAAAGAGGGCGGTCTGGAATGTGTCCTATAACATCTGAGAGGCATTGGACATATACACTCGCTTTTAGGACCGTCACTAAAGTATAAACCGGAGGATAAACATTTCACTGCAGACCTAATTTTTTTAATAAAATTAATTCCATTTGCAAACCGTGTAACTAATAAGCTGTTAATCCGTTTACTAATTTGGCAGTAGTAATCCGTGATATTGCCAGTTTATGTAGATACAACCAATTATCGCCGGTTATATTTTAGTGCTAAAATGCGGCCACGCACATGCAGCCGCAACATTCTCAAACTACCAAAATGCAATTTAAACTCAGTATAGCCACTGTTCCTGCGCTGTTATGTGACAAGTTAAAGCATTATGCAAATTTTGGTTAAATCTGGGTTACAAATGTACATATTACCCAGGAGCAATTACGAAATGCATTTCTTTAAATGTTCTGAACCATATAAGCAGCCGTAATGATATAATATTAAAACGTCCTAGGATAAACCATGTTCCAAAAATGGCACCAAATGAAGCAGAAATAAATGGAATGAATCTTTATAGACGAACTAAAAACAAACAAATGCAGGAGAATAAAATGACGGAAATCAATATTATAATTAGGTATGTTGCTTTTCCTCGTTGGTTGGAGTCAACATCCACACTTCCTACTTTAGCATAATCAGTCTAGAACTATCCCACTGCTACGACACAGGCCTGCTGCTTTGTGAGAGGGAAAAGGCCATAATCCACAACGCAGGTCCAGTGCGAGTT
Source organism: Antitype chi (assembly GCA_947359405.1). Taxonomy (NCBI): domain Eukaryota; kingdom Metazoa; phylum Arthropoda; class Insecta; order Lepidoptera; family Noctuidae; genus Antitype; species Antitype chi. The sequence goes on from OX375816.1 coordinate 13,470,069, forward strand.
GGTAGATCAAAAATCATTTATTCCAATTAGGCTGAGAATCAGCACTTTTCAAACGTCAAAATACATAAAATACACAATAATACATATCATAATATTATTTCTATGGAGGTTGATATATTTCAGTGCAGCCTGAAGAGGTTCACAGAAGTAGCACTGAAGTACATTGAAAATATTTAGAGGCAAAGATCATGTTAATTTCTTGTTAATTTAGAGAAGATGATTTTTGAAACTGTTTTGTTTATAGTAGTAACATCGCATTAGCGCATAGCTGTTAGGGTGTTATGTACGAAATTTTAAATAAATAAGACATTCTCTCCAAAACGCCCACCCTTCACCACTTTCTAGTGCTTTAGCTGGGAAGAAGAAGTAGCGCAACAAACTCACCAACAGCACACCTGTATTTTATGAAACGCTCAGTTCTTCGCCGCCTAGTATTTTGTTTGATAAATAAATTCCTTTTTGAAAGGTGTTTAATTTGTTTTTAATTATCGTTTACAAAGCGTAATCAAACTCTAAAAGTTGATTCATTTGTGAAATCAGTTTTCATAATTTGTTTATCTAATTAAAACTGAACTTTTTACAAGTGTCTCCTAAGAATATACACGTGCATGGCTCGGGTCCGGTAGGGAAGTTAAATAACAACGTTTTTAGGGTTCCGTACCTCATAAGGAAACAATAGAACCCTTATAGGATCACTTTATTGTCCGTGGTACGCGTAACGCGTGGATATCTCCAAGTTGAAATTAAAACAATAAACGTAGGCCTCTCAAATCCTTTGAATTTGAAGCACAAAAAAATCAAGCTTCTAGCAAAGTCAAATAAAAAAAATACAGCTATTTATGCGACATCTAAATATTTATTTATTTATTATTTATGTAAATTACATTTATAACACCTTAACAGATGTCTCCAATATAAACTGCTTCTATCGTAGGTATACCTACGGTAGAAGCAGTTGCAGAATTGACTGTGACGTATATTGATGTGGGCTTGCGTATGGCGAGTAATGGGTAGCTCGCTGTCCGGTAAGGACCAAGCCCGGGTCGACGGCGCGTTGTGTTCCACGCGTGCCTCAAAGAGCTGGCAGCACCAACTGGTGGAGTCCGCAAGGGCCGATGCCTGCCAGGGGTGCGGGTTGTTCGAAAGAGATACCGTGGCCCCTGGCACACAGGTAACTGAAGGAACACGTGTGGGTTATAGTAAGTCTAACACATCCTCCCGCTCCACCTAGAGCGGGAGAAGTCATTTGATGATTTCCCACCCAAAAAAAAAAAACTTATATCGATGTATAAAAGAACGAGTTTTTCAACTACAATGTTAAGTAGGTATGTTCTTGGTAAAAAATATTTCCAACTATGGAACCCTTCGTTGTGCGTGATCCGACACACACTTGGCCAGTTTTTTATTAATTTTATTATTTATGTACACACAGTAAAATACATACAGATAACTAACGTTTCACAACCTCACTCTATTGTTTTTTTTAAGTTTTTTTTTTATGTCACCCTATACATAGGTATAGCGTCACTGTACCCTCTCCAAACATATGCATATTCGATAGATATTTAAGAACATTAAATATCAATTACTTTCTGTTCTCGGAATTTTCTTTTCCAGTTGAAAGTTCACAAAAACAAAATTACCTAAGTAAGTATGTATACGAGTATGTACCTACATGTTAGAATAGCTTGAGCCTGCCTTAGTTTTTGTGTAAATCATATTTATTTGAACCTAAGTCTTGTTAACTAATAAATAAGAAGAGCTTATAAAACTTAGGTCATCTGAGACAGTTAGTGCTTTCTCAAAAGCTATTCACGGTTATTTATAACTTTGAAAAAAATATATAAATCAAATCAAGCACCATGATCGCAACACTTTGTCTTAGAAAGTACTGTAATCATTTAATAAGAAATATCACAAAGACTTTAAATGGTTTTCACGTAGGTACGTACCTACCTACATCATACATAATATTATAATACCGTTTTTTTTTTTAATATTCGGAAATTCTAAATCGTTTTTATTTATTCTAGAGTTTATCATGTTAGTATATATCAACACATATGTACCAATGTACTGCATGCAAATACACTCACAACAGCTTCGCAGAAAATCGCTTTTGAATTTCGCTAAGCACGACCAACTTTTCACACATGTACCCTACATCTGTAACTTAATTTATAGTGCAGACGCCAACACCCCAAACTGTCAAATTTTCCCAATTGAACATGAACCTTACTCTTACGTAATAAAGATGTAAATCTATCAAATAAATTTGACAGATTGGGGTAGCTTGATGTGCTGGCGTCTGTACATACTAATTCCATGCTGAACTTAATCTAATCTAACTATTGTCCCACCACAGGGCAAAGGCCTCCTCCCTTTTCCACACAATTCTGTCTTTAGGTAGTCCCGCCATCTTTGCCTGTCAGTCTGCCTGCCGGAATGGCGTCATGTGTTTAGTAGGGACCCCATAGTGGTTCTCTTAAGGCGGAGATTTTTAGAAACGGTCCAAAAGGTGGTTTTTTAAAGCTGTGTATCTCTTTATCCGTAAATAATTTTGAACGCAAAAACATAATTATGAGATATTTTCAAGTCTTTTATGCATACAGTGATCGAACTGAAAACATATTTAAACATACTTTGATGTACCAAAAATTCAAAAAGTCACCTGTTAATTAATAAGCTCTTAAGCTTAAGCAGTTTATCCCTTCAATAACAATTATAATTATAATTAAAAATATACCATAAAATTTCAGATGCCAAACTGCATTCAGTGATGGATTATTTATTATTAAATAGTAATATCTAATTTTATATAATTTTATTTGCATTTTTATGACATACGCTTGGTCATTTATAATTCGAATTTATTACAACAGATTTTAACCCGTATCGGATTGCAATAAGAACTATTATCGCTCATAACGACACTATTTAAAGTTAACATGGCCTTAACCCATTTATCATCTGACAAGCGTTTTAAAATTATTTTTTATTTTACTTTTTATTTATTTATTGGCTCATAAAATTAAAACTTTAATTCTTTTTTAACCTGCATATTATATGAGTATGACACTTTAAATAATATAAATGCAGCTAATATGTGGTTTAGTATTTTGCTTCCCTACATCTAGTTTATTCATTTATTTATTTTATTATTTATGTACACACAGTAAAATACATACAGATATAGCATGTTAGCTAGTTGTTAGTATTATTAGTTAAATTTCAAAATTTTGGTTTGAAATATGCATCCCATCATGCGTGAAGGATTGCTTGAGCATTTTCCATTTAGTTTGGTCTTTTCCTATTTCCATTCATCCTTTGCCTGCTACTTGGGTGATATCGTCAATCCATCGTTTATTAGGTCTAGCAACTTTCCGTTTTCCTTCTGGTCCTTTCCATTTTGTGGTTTTATCCATCTATTGTCTCTTAGGCGGGCAATATGACCAGCCTATAGCCACTTCATTTTTTGAAAATGTTTTAATTAAACCTTCAGTTACCTTCGTCTTGTCTCTAATAATTTCACTTCTAACTTTATTAACTTTTCTTATTTTTTAAATCCCCCTCTCCATTCCCCGTTGACAGGTTCTCAACATAGATTTGATTTTATTAGTATAGACCCACTTTGGCAGCCATATTTGAGACTTGTTCTCAAGACAAGCGTCTATTTACATCATATTAAACCTGTAGGCTAGTTTAAGAATGTCTTTGTGTGACCAATTTTTTTTCCAAGTAATATATGTATATACGTCTTACTATTTCTTCTTCATTGGATATTTTTGTTATGGACACTTATTTCAGTTATTTCCCTTGATATATTTTCTTATCTACACTTTCTAACTCTTGAATTTCTTGCCTTGATCGGCCTCTCGTAACTGATTGTTATTATTTTGGTTTTATCAACATTTAATTCTAAGCTCACCTTAAAACTTTCTAGAGCGAGTGAATCTAATAATTATTCGAGCTAATTGGCGTTTTTGGAGCCAATAACATCGTCATCAACAAATCGGAGGTGGTTCAAATGACTGTTGCTCATTCTAATACCTTTTCTTTTCCAATCAAGGTTATAAAATATTTATTACAGAACCCTAATAATTTTGGTGACAGGTGATTTCTCCGTCTAACTGTCAGTGCAATATGATTTACCTACACTAAAATGATTGAAATTAGTTATGGTAGTTGCATGGAATTGTTATGTACAGTGGGCTGTGCATCAATTGGGTACTCCAGTTGTATTAAAAAATTTATACAACTGGGGTACCCAATTGATGCAGCCCACCATACCTACCATAGAGTATTCCATAGTCTTTGGTACCTACTATATAGAAGTTACCAAAAGAGTTTTCTCGAACAATAAAGTTTGTATGTAAACCTACTATAGTTTAGGGTACCCACAGACATATAATAGAGGGTACCAGATATGAAAAATTAGTCACATATGCAAAAAAATAATAATAGGCGGGCAATTATATTCATGACAAGTGCCGTCGTGTAACGAAGCGTAATTTTAACGGGACAAAAGAAAAAGGGATAAAGTACATTCATTGTAATATAACGTATCACGAACTTCAGCGTCTCCTAAGCGATTTTTCATGAGGTGTGCCACGTTAATGTGTACAAACGCTCCGGCTCGGCATACTTTGCTTCTTTGCAGGAAATAAATTACCTATGCTTAGAGCGCTACCTCCTGGATGGCTTTGCTACACGAATTTCGCAAACAGATAAGCTACCCCGTTATTTTAGTAGTTTAAACACGCTGAATAAGTGTTGACAAGAAAGACGGGTGATAACGGTAAGTCAGTAAAGAGATTTTGTTTTCCTCTTGGCTTTATTTTTGTGTGTAAAGATAAACACGTTTGTGAAACGCACGTCTGAACTATACTAAGTTATCTGAGCCGATGTTTATTCAGCTATCAGCTGAGATAGATTGACTGGATGAATAGTTTTTCCCCTAAACCGAGATATACCTACTGACTGTTTGGAAAGTCCCGTGTTTCCCGCCGCCCGGTTAGTCATACAACGTAAACATCAGCTGTTTGGAGCCACAACTATTTCAACTTTAGCTTTATGTTGCTCTAGTCTATTGAACAGGCGTTTACACACACCTTCAACATATGGTATGTTTTTAATCTTTACCTAGGTACATATATACAAACAGACACAAAAAAAACACACACACACACACACTAAATACATATGGAAGGATAAGATAATTGTAACCAAAAAAGGGTTCTGTCTGTCTGACTGTTCGGTTAGTCTCTGAAACGGCTAGATCGATGTTGACAGGAGTTTCACTGGCATATAGCTGTTGTTATAAGGAGTAACTTAGGCTACTTTTATTTAAGAAAAACAATTAGGGCTTCGCGCAATATAAATTTAAACCCATTAAATCCTATTTGTTGGTACAAGATCCGCTTGGTTTCCTTGATTTAGTTATTAGAAACAAGGTCGACACATATAATCACATTAAGCCTTACTGATGAATACCATACGTCGCAGTAAAATCTCATCAAAGCCGTCTTTTCTTAAATCGACACGCCGTAAAATCGTTCGTAAAATCTCCCTATTGGTAGTAAAAGTACAAATTCAGTTATCCATTCTGCCACCCAGAATTAAAATTCCTAATAGAATATGAAATTTCCTTGAACACGATAAAAGAAGCGAGAACACTTTGTTAGCAAAATGTAAATAACCGATACACTCTGCAGAGGTTATCGGGAATTTTACGCAAAGAATTCTGATAAGCTGCAGGAATATTCAAAATGAAATAACTTAAATCCCTGAGAACTGACCGGCAACTTGCTTTGTGGAATAAGAAAATAATGAAACACTGACTTAAATGGCTTCTACATACATAGTACCGACATCAGTCGATGTGTGAGGTTAAGTACCCAGTTCTGTGGTCACTTAGATGGTAAGAATAGCCATACTGTAGACACTAACTTACAATACAAAACAAACGGATAATCCAGGCTGTCGTATGAATGTCTAACTACCTGAGAACCTTTCCAAAGGTCACTGAACGTGTTATTTTTTCCCAATTTGGTCCAGGTTTTTTCGTTGTCGGTACAGGATTTTGATATAGAATTGTAATTTAGTGACCCACATGTTGCGACGCACACTTCGTCTTGAAAACTTATATTTATTTATACCTGATCCACCTGATCGTATAAACTCAATGTAAGAAGCGATAAGCGATGAGCTTTTCACTGGCTAAGAAGAAGCCAGTCCATCCCACATTTATTATTTCCATCGAACCTTTTTTTTTACTGTATGCAACACCAGCATGCTTCAAATTCTATACCTACTTGTATTAATCGCTAAAACATGATCAAAGACAAACTTTATAACTTTTAAGTTCACGAATTTGAATTTGACCTACATGGACTGCCAAAGACCTTGATATAATGCGTATTTTGCTAAAACATATTCGAACGTGGGTGATGTCTCACAGTTACACTGTCCTTGTGCCCACCCTCACACTGTGTTTACAATAACTACCCTAATTACCCAGTTACCAAATTAAGAACCGCTAGCGCCGTAAGTGGCAGCACAATTACGACAGTATGACAATTAACTGTTTGGGCCATTTGATACTCCCTTACTAACAATTACGATGAATATATCATGAACTTCATTGTCAAGGAGACGTGAAGACAAAGGTGCCAGGTAGTTAATACCCAGCCGAGTAGATAATTCACAGTTCACCCTGTCTTTGTTTTGCTAAACGTAAAACACAACTCGTAATTAAACGTTAGTTGGGAGAAATCAATACTTAATGTGAGTATGTATATATGTAGGTATATACGCAGTCACGAGAGCCCTTGTTTAGCACCTAAACACTTTTTTCCGCTTGCTCACACTGTAAGGTAAACGGGTTTTTGTATACGACGCGAAGGCGAGTTAACCAGTCGATCGACATCCACTGACCGGGTCGCATTACCTAATACGTTACACATATTACCAGCAAAATGAAGACCGCGCCTGTATTATTCGTCGTACTTTTGTCGATCATTTGTGTCGTCCATTGTAAGGATCTGATTGTGGGCTCCAGTTTCAACAACAGATTGCTATGGCAGCAGAAAGCCGAGTACAATGCCATCCCACTGAAGAAGCGAGTTAAAGAAGTATTCTTTTCTGATCCGGGACAACAAATTATTAAGGTAAGCATTCTCTACTATTTTAGGTTCTATTAAATTTTATAATTATTATAATTTTATTGTTTAAACGCTTTTCTCGAAACTTCATCGTACCCATTTCAAGAGGTGCCTATTTTATCTTAATTAATTTTCTAATAAAAGGTGTAAACTATTTAATTATACTTTCAAACCTTGACTTGATTGAGTTTCGGAGAAGTTCTTAATGATAACTGGCACTAAGAGTTTCATAGACAAAGTTAAATGTGATATAAGTGCGACAACATCTCTTTAAAATTAAACCTGATCTATTTAAATTAAGTATGTATTCAGTCAATTGATTCTTGGAATCACACTTGGGTCTTACAAACTTACGACGGAACTTGAGTATATATTAATATTTTCGCCTGCGTCAGGCGGGCCAACAGATTATAAACTACAACGCCGCAGACTAGACCAAGTAAACACTTTTGCTCTTCTCTATGTATTTATTTTGTTCGGCAAAGCGAAAGCTATATACGACATCCCAACACTATGTAAGTGAGTCGTCAAGAATAACGATGTCAATAAGGATTTCGGCTTGCCTTTTATGTTATCAATTAGGGTCACGCCAAGCACTTGCGTAAACGTTGATAACAAACTCCAACTGTTTAAGAGATGCATCATATTGAAAGATTAATTTGAACTGTTCAACTAATTAATATTTATCAGAAATGTTATGCATTTACTTTACAGTGTGCGAGCTAGGTAAGAGCCAAGTACGTCATTGTTTTAATTCCAGTCATAACCAGTTGAAATCTGGAACAAACAATACGTAATATTTTACACAACTTCGTACATAACTCATGTAGCTTTCACGTTGTAGGTGTACCATAGGCCTTGTACACAGCTAATTGCAAGCAAACATTCCTCACATTTTTGTACAAATATGTAAAATAGTACCGTGTGTCTGTTAAGGAATGCGCGTATAATTCCGGGCCGCAATGCAGGACAAAACTCTGCATAAATCATTTTGGTATATTTAACACTTAAGCTGATTTTACCAAAGTCAGCTAACTTTTATCCGTAGAATAAAATTTACGTCTGACATTTCTACTATGGAAAATCTATCAAAAAATTTAAATTTATTCTCAGAATAAGACTTATTTTAAGTATAAAAGTTTGGTGAAATTCGCCCTTAGTCGATTTTTCGTGCACCGGGTTTCTAACGCACTGCTTAGCGCTGAGAGTTGAAAATCGAACACGGTGGTTTTTCAACTCACTGGGATGCACTCTGTTGGATTATCAATTCTCCGCCGTTCAACACAGAAAGTTGAAAATTCAGTGCGCGATAAAATCCCGCCGCGATTTTATCACGTCCACGTGGACGACGTGCAGAGTTTTAACACTTAGTAATTTTCGGAATACGACTATTTTATCTACGCACCTATTTTAGTAAGCAATGAGTCTATGACTCTGGCATACCTAGAAGTTTCCCCCAAATGGACCAAGCAACTGCTCGTTATGTCTGTATTACGATGTGCTTGTGATTTCAAACATTGTGTTAATAATCGTCCAGGCTATAAAACTTATTTAGAGACAAAAGTCGACCACACCGCACCGGTTGCAAATGGGTCAAAATGTTATGCTTATGCATGATGATAGCCCGCCCACATACGGCTCGAGTAGTAACTCAATGACTGCAGTAACATAATGTGGCAACCCTGGACTAGCCTTCGCAGTCCCCGGACTTAAATCCAATTGAACACGCCTGGGAAATACTCCAACGAAGGGCATTACAAAAGCTTCCCAAACACCAGGTGACGGACAGTGAACTTTTCTTGCATCTTCGTCGAACCTGAGACCTTATCCCACAAGGAGATATCGACAACCTCATTTTGAGTACCTATCAATAAATCGTTGCAGATGCGTTATTAACATCCGAGGTGCTTTTACACATTATTAATGTTTATTTTGTAATCAATTTAATGCTTCATTTAATTTGATTTCTTTAACAGAAGTTAGTTTTTGTAGATCTATTTTAACTTTTTTATTTCTAATATAGAAGCTATATCTTTAAAAAAAGTTAGATTTTTATTTTATATTATCGTTTTAGGTTAAAAAATACTGCGTATTTGATATGAGTATGTTATAGGATTCCTAAGTATTTTCTTTTCAATATATTAATAACTAAAGTATCCCTCTATTGTGTTGATGGGTGTGTATAAGAAATTGAAAAATACCTTCATTGATGTAAAAAATGTACGCTATTCCAGCGACTAGAAATGCCCTGAGTAGTTTTACGAAAGCTTTAGCACCATAAAACCTTCTTGCAAATAATTCGACCACAGTCAGGTACCTAACAAAATTAAACTGACTTTATTACCGTATGAATAGCCTAAAGCCTCACTTACGAGTAAGCGAGCACTATTGAATGTTTTGAAACCACAGACATATCGTATCGTATCTAACACTGTGAGTAAAGATCGTTTCCAGAAAAGGTTACTTTTATTGCGAAAATCAACGTAAACATACATACATATGGATGTACAATCGAACTGTTTTTATTCATTTAATTGATACTCAACCGCAAAGGTTTTTTTACTGTTGTAACAAATAAAAAGCCTTTTTGCTGTGATTTTACGTTCAGCACTCCCGTGTCGTATAAAGCTTTGTTTGGCACCATGAAAAAGACCGATTGGCTTTTTGTTGTTAATGTTTTTGTCAATAAGTTAACGTTTATTGCTTTTGGTAAAAGTTAAATCGTGATTCTTGGCTGTAGGTATATTTTTACCCAACTATGGCAAAGAAAAAAGGAGGGTTATGATTTTGACCGGTATATATGTGGGTGGTGTACCTATGTATATTCATATGGTCCCTCAAAACTTCTAAACTACTTATCATAATTTGAGAAATGGGCTATTTTTTCCAGTGTCTTGATCATCCGCTAGTTATAGGCTATGTGGCGTCACATTTTATTAATTGAATATGGCAGCCCTCTAGAGGACATAATATTTTCATATTTCACACGTCTACTTTTTACACGCTTTATATTAGCTTCACTTGTATGTTTGTATGTAACCGACTCCTTTGAGCGTGATTTTGACCCACTTTAAACGGTCTGATTTCATTGAAACTTTGTAAACTTGTCGAGGACCGATGACAATTCAATAATTTAAAAAAAAATAGAAAATAAAATCACATTTTTGTAGTTAGCAGAACTAAAAAATAGAAAATAATTTAATTCAATTAAAAAGCGTGGGGTGCTTGACATTAATTTTTTTTTTTTTTTTTTTGGGTGGGAAATCATCAAATAACTTCTCCCGCTCTGGGTGGAGCGGGAGGGCGTGTCAGACTTTTACTGACTAAAACCCACCCGTGTTCCCTCAGTTGCCTGTGTGCCAGGGGCCGCGGTATCTCTTTCGAACAACCCGCACCCCTGGCAGGCATCGGTCCTTGCGAACCCCACCTATTGGTGCTGACAACTCTTTGAGGCGCGCGTGGAACACAACGCGCCGTCGACCCGGGCTTGGTTCTTACCGGACAGCGAGCTACCCATTACTCGCCGTCCGCAAGCCCGCGCCTACGGTGGCCGGGAATCAGCCTGGGATTCCCGACGCCCAGGGCTTCTCCCGCGGCGACTACGGCCGTGAGGGCGCATATACTGCCTCTCCCTCACGTGCGCCGCCTCCCTCTTTGCGAGCATTACTGCTTCGCAGAAGGAGGTGACGGCTAACCATTCACTCTCGCTCCGTACCATGGCCTGCACCAGGGCCGGATGCTTGACATTAATTGATTATAAAAATACCTCAAAAAGCACCCCACGCTTTTTAATTGAATTAAATTATTTTCTCCTTTTTTAGTTTGGTTTTTAAAGCGTGTTTTTTAGTTTTTTTAACTATTATTTATTGAGCGTAATTTTTCAGTAGTCGCGTTTTACTTTTTGAACTAACCTTTTTTAGTTTGTTCGTAACGAAATTGACTTCAAGAAATTTAAGGGTCCTAATTAAGTTTGTCTAAAAACTTATATGCTGATAGAACAGTAATTATTCTCATTTGCACCATTATTGCTCTGAAAATAGCTTCGCGGTTTGTAAACTATTTACTCGAACTGAATAGGTGCAATTAACGATAAATATTAGAATATTATTCAATGTTTTAAATAGCACCTGCTTCTGTTTTCATTTTTGTTTATAAATAATGCTGAAATCTACGAATATTCTGACTAATTAATGGTCAGAAATACAAATAATCATTACTTCCTTCTGAAAAATGTTTCTTCATTTAATTCATTTACAAATCAGACTATCGCAGTTCAATCGTTACCATATAATTGACATCCCCTAAAAGGAGAACGACTCTCCCTTTTTCCTCGGCATTTTAATGCCTTTTCCTGTTTTTAAAATTGTTAATAATACAAAAATGAGAGGAGAATTTGGGAAACAAATTTAAAATATGACCGGAATCAGTTTATCTAGTTGTGTAGGAACCTACTCTGAAGGACCGCTTTGCTTTTATAGCTGAAGATATCTATAGTAAAACCTACATTTAATCGTTATGATAAGACTGGCTCAGACTTCAGACCCCTCACTGGGGAGTTGTCTGGGATCCCCCTGGGCCAGACGACCTGCAATGAGTCATACGTTGCTAGTTGTTGGCACTATTATAAAAACAAGAATCCACGTCACCCACCTTGGCAAGTTGGCATTATAATGAACTGTGTATGAAGCATGGTATGTTAACAATCTCGTAGGTGGTGTGACTTCATTAAAAATATTATGTACGTGTAGTTGATTTAATAAATATCGTTTATTTTATTGGAAATGGATGCATTATATCACTATCTACAAAAACACCAGAGTTTATAAACAGGTGATAGCCTCTACTTACGTAACTTTTCTTCTTTTAGTCATGTCGATGGAGTGCTGAACGGCATTTTTTTTTCTGAAAACGTAGGGTCAACCACACTTTGTTGGTAAGACTTTGACCTTGAGCTGGCCTAGCCTAGTACGGAGTTTCAATAGAATGAGAGGCCAGCTTATGCTGGGTTTGTTACCACTGACGTACGGCTTATTCCTATTATTTAAGAACTATATTCCTCCCGTGGCTTCGCCCGCGTGCTATGCTGATAAAAAGTATGTGTCCTCCGGGTTTAAAGTATCCCCATACCAAATTTCATCAAAATCAGTCCAGCCGTTTTGGAGATTAGCCGGAACGAACAGACAGACAAAAAAACAAAAAAAAACAAAATAGTTTTATTGTTATAAATACCTACCGTTTAAACTTTCATATAATTATGCATTTAGTAAAAAGCTGTTATTTTGATATACAATAAACAGACAATTCCATTTTTTTTTTAACTTGGGTGTATAGTAGATGTGAAAAGAGCATTTGTGACTACAGAACTGCGAAACGTTCGATTACCAATGCATGTGTCAGCTATTGTCAGCTATCTGTACATGTGACCATTCGAGACAATCACTAACTGCCCGAATGACATAACAATCATAACAGCTCATGCAGACAAAAGATAAAGGCAATCGAGTCATCGTGATGCCAGACACGTTATATTATACAATCAATAGTAATAATAAGATAAGTTGGTAGGTACGTAAATGCATGAAGATGCGTAATAGCTCATGGCATGAGGATCGTTACCTACTATATAAACAATAGGGTATTTTACTCTATACGAGAAAAAATCTAAAAATATATTATTGCGATAGCTGTAAAATGCAGTCGGAAAATGTTAGTTTTAGTTCATGAAACAACAAAATAAATTTACAAAATACAATTTAAAGATTTCAGTTTTTTTAATCTGTGTTTGAACACCATGAAATAGTAGCCGCCATGTTATTTCGTCATACGGCATGTCAACTGAGCAACTTTGTACTTTTATTATTTTCGTAACCAAAGTAATTTTTATTTAAATAATATTTTTCATTCAGGAACAGCAAACCAACGACAAGAAGTAAAATAACTCATTTTTTTTTCATTGTAAACAATTGTCATACAAAATATCAGCGCATTTATTTTTAGCAAACTGACGTCATACCCACAGAGCAATATGGCGTCTACTGCGTCCAGCGTTTTTGTCAAATTACGCGCGAAATTTGAAAATGTAAAATTTAAATGCATTTTTATGACACTAATCGATTAAATAAAAATGTTGTGTTTTTTTTAGTTGTTTATTATCACTCTAGAATCTAATTAAGACACTTTTCAAAAATGAGTGTAATACCCTATTATCCTATACATACTCACAGCCATTTTCAAACGCTAAGAACGCTTTCCGACATAAAAACTCGTATTTGAACATGAATTTAATAGTACGAAACATAATTCACACACTATTTATACTGAAAAAGCTGAATGCGCGCTAAATTAAAGCCGGCAACGAGTCAGAACACCTTTAGGAATTGTAGGTGTCCGTCTATTATGACAGCTGAAACTATTTTTCATCAGGTGGGCAGCATCGTGGGCAGTCAACCTTTTACTAATAAAAACAAATTTTAAAAAAATATATTGAAATAAAAATATCTGTTGACATGCGTTGTTTATAAATTTATATTATAAGTAAAATATGAGCAGTGCTGGCCCAGTGGTAGCAGCCCCGTGTTAGGGGGCGTCCATAAATTACGTGAGGCAATTTTGGCGATATTTCGACCCCCACCCCCACTCTGGTGAGATATGGTGAGATTTGGCTCGACCCTCCCCCCTCCCCATAATCTCACGTGAGATATTTCAAATACGTGTTTTTAGTGTAAAAACGTTAATCTTGACTTATTTGCGTTGCATTTGGCTGGCTTAGCTGGCCAGTGGCCGTTGAACTATTTAGGAGCTACTGTGCTACTTTTTGGCGGTCGCATAACCGCGATAAAAATTATGTTGTAGGTTTTAGCCATATTGGCGGAAAAACATGTTTTACATAATTTAACCTGGTTTTCTCATTATGTTACATTGTTTCTTTGCGGAAAAAAAATTACGTGATATTTGCCGAGACCCTCCCTCTTCTCCACGTGATATTGGGTGAGATTCGACTCGACCCCCTCACGCCCCTAAAGGCCTCACGTAATTAATAGACGCCCCCGTACAAGTTGTAGACATCAGGCTGGTGCTTTACTTTATGTGATTTATTTCATCACCACTGCTATCATAACGGTGAAGGATAACATCGTGAGCAAACCGGTATGTCTTAGAACCAAAAATTCGACGACATGTGACATCAGAATCTACCAACACGCACTGGACCCGCGTGGTGGATTATGGCTCACTCCCTCTCACGGAGAGGAGGCCTGTGTCCCAGCACTTGGGAACGTCATAGCTGATTATTAAGCAAATTTTTTGCCATCAAAATATCTACTAGTCTCGGACTAGTCCAGAACTAGTATGTTATTATAAGTTGGTCGATGTTTTATAATATATAGATAGGGTGACTGGTAATTATAGTGACCGATATTTAAACACATGATTGTACTCATCATAACAAATAACTTTCCCAAAGAAACGATTAATTTTTTTTATCTAGCGCATGTCCCCAATCACCCCAATAGAATATTGAGTACCTAAAAAGAATAATACACCATCAGCTGTAATTTAATTTAGTTGGTGGTAAAAGTGTTTTTTTTTTGTTTGTAGGTAACTAAATTAAATTACAGCTGATGGTATATTATTCTTGTTAGGTACTCAATATTCTATTAGAGTTATAAAATTGAGGTTAATAAGATAGATTTAAAAAAAATCGTTCCTTTGGGAAAGTTGTTTGTTATGATGCCCAACCAGCAATTCAGTCCGATAATTTCAGCTTATAACTCTAAAAAGCTTTATAAACGATTTATTAAGGTTTTAGCGGTGCCAGAGTGTTGTATAAAAGCGTTCGACAGTACATTATTGCTCTAAATGCTAAGAGAGCTAAAAATACCTATAAGCAAAGGATGTAAACGTTTACTACGCCATTTTATACAACCGTTATAGTCAAGTACTATAGCAAGTTCTAGTATAACTAGTACATAATAATATTGCTCTATAAAATTGTTAACAGGTGCCTTTATTTATCTGATTAGCGTAATAAGGGTTCCAAACGAACTACAATAGTAGTTTCGTTATAGCAGTGATGAACACTCAACTACAGGGCGATATTGTGACATTGTGGATATTCAGATCGCTGCTATAGTACGTGTGCATTAGTAGTCACAAAGACTTTACAATAGAGTGTTTTTGTGATGTAGTCTAATTTCAGATCACGCTAATAGAACGTAAGTGTACTATAATAGTTTTTAGATGCATATCATAATTTTATCGATAAGCATATCACACAGACACAATAATAGAGCAGAATTATTGTATAACAACTTTTTTGGTGCCTAGCAATGTGCTTGTTAGTATTATAAATGAGTATCTATCACTATAATGACGCAAAAGTGGCACATACATGTAGATAAATATTTCTATTAAATTACAGTTAAGTCCCAAAAAAATGATTGGCTCGCTTTTACAACAATATTCAGAAATTTTGATACGGAATTAATGCGACGTGCATTCTGCCCTAAAAACAAAAAAAAATGGATCTAGAGAATTGGAAAAGATATAAACGCAGTGGAACTTATAAAAGAGAAGTGAATAGACGTTTTGAAAAAGCTTCGTCATCATCAAACAATCAAAGCAGTAATAGTAGCCAAAATCAAGTTGGAATCACAATTACGGGAAACGGTTCCGTACAAAATGTGTCTTACAAAGATATTATTTCTGAAGAGAGTCCTTACTCCAGCGATATTTCTGAATCTTCAAGCAATCATTCAACATTCGAAAAAGACCAACAATTTCGTGATGGCGTGAAAAATTGGGCCATTAATTATAATATTTCGCATATTTGAACATATTAGGTCTTTACCTATGAAATTGCCGTTTTGCAGTACTGGCCATTTCAAATCAAAATAATTTTTGTTTGGGTAAGAATTCTAATTTCAAATTAAGAATTTTATTTTAAAAACATGGATTTTTTTTTCCAAAAGTAGTCATTTGTTTATTGATTAGTGTTACATTTTCATCGCATTTCAATCTTTTTCGTCATCATGGATACGTTAAAAATTCGAGTAATTATGGAATATGAGTACCGTCGTGGCAGCAACGCGGCACAAGCGGCACGCAACATCAACGACGTTTACGGAGCTAACACTACAAACCAACGCACCACCTGTTATTGGTTTGCTCGCTTCCGTTCTGGAAATTTCGACCTGAAAAGTGAACCTCGCGGTCGTCCGAAGACTTTGGTCGACAATGACGAATTAAAGGCGATTGTGGAAGCTGATGATACACAATCTACGGCTGAATTAGCAGCAGCTTTCGACGTTAGCGTCAAAACAATATTGGTCCATTTGCGTCAAATTGGCAAGGTAAAAAAGCTTGACAAATGGGTGCCCCACGAACTCAATGATCGTCAGCGCGAAGTACGCGTCGAGACGTGCCTTGCACTGCTCAACAGACACACAAATGAAGGAATTTTGAACCGCATTGTTACCTGCGATGAAAAATGGATTCTGTTTGATAACCGCAAGCGCTCAGCAAGTTGGTTGGATCCTGGTTCAGCACCTAAACAATGCCCTAAACGAAAACTTACCCCTAGAAAAGTGATGGTCACTGTTTGGTGGTCTAGCGCCGGTGTGATTCATCACAGCTTCTTACCAAACGGGGTGAGCATTACTGCAGATGTGTACTGTGAAGAAATGAACACAATGATGGAGAAGCTGGCACATCTCCAACCAGCATTGGTCAATCGCTCGTCTCCGCTGCTCCTGCACGACAACGCGCGACCTCATACTGCACAGCAGACGGGCTCCAAGTTGCAAGAACTGGGGTTGGAAGCTCTCCGTCATCCGCCCTACTCACCAGACCTGGCGCCTACAGACTACTACTTTTTCCAGAATTTGGATAACTTCTTGGCGGGAAAAAAATTCAATACCCGAGAGGCAGTACAAAATGCCTTTGAAGAATTTGTTGCCTCCCGTCCAGCTGATTTCTTTAAGAAGGGCATCAATAAACTGCCACTGCGATGGCAAAGATGCATTGATTGCATGGGTGATTACTTCGATTAATACAAATAAAATATACGTGAAAAAAAATTCGTTTAAATTTTTTCATACAAAACGGCAATTTCATAGGTAAAGACCTATTATATAAATGCAAAACTAAGCACATGAACAAAATTCAAAGATTATTCAGAGTTGACGCAATAAAGTGTAAACTTATCTCGATCTCTTACAACTCAACAACTTATTTTGTGCCATTATTACATACTGTATAATAAAGAAATTTTACTAATTCCTAAGGTTCTTTACGCAGATGGTATATAAATAAAAATCTTTATAAATTAAGTAAATGGTTCTTTATTTTGAACTAAAAAAGAAAAACCTTTAATTTCTCATTCTTCTATCAGACTTGATCTCACGTTAAAATCAACCTTAAACCTGTGTGTTTGCCTCTTTCAAGCGTCTGCACTATTGTGAACGGCATCTGAAATAAATGTTTATCTTTAAAAAGTTTGAATTTGAAACAAATAGGTAAACACATTACATTTAACATTTAATTAAATAATTAGGTACCTTTTGGCTTAGTTCAGGAAGTAAAGTAGCGTATTTTCTTAATTTTATTCTGATATAGAATTTCTAGATTTTATGGTCAGAGTTGCTTTATAAAAAGTTTTTATTATGTATGAGAATGCTATTTAATTGCAAAGCCGACATTCATCGGAAGGATAATGGTCATAAATAGCCATAAAATCGCAACCCCGACACCAGAAAAATAATTCATTTAACAATTGGGCCATATTTCTTTTATAGGTATATGGTGAAGTGACTCGGTAAAGATGAATTAGTATATAATCCACAGTTAACACAGTTTGCACTTAATATAAAATGTGTGATTTTCCACGGCCATTCCGCTGCTGTAAGCAGCATGAAATCGTCTCGACTAAGAAATTTATCGAAATCCATATTGGCGTCCATTAGGTACACTGAAAAAACACAATGTTGACTGCAGTTTATATTTATAAAGGTATTGCTTCTAAAGTTCAGTGATGCTAACACTAGGTTCGTAAAACTTGATATAACTACGTAAGTTCTTCCCGACGAAAAAAAACTGGTTACATGATTAATTCACACCATTCGTCAGTAAACAGTTTATAATTTAGTTTTTCATTACCTTCATTCTGTCTTCAGAACAATAGTAAAAAGAAAACACTATTATATATTCAGTCATGCTCACACAGAACCCCAATTTTAGGTTGAATTCACGATGACTGACAGTGAAGACATTATCACGGCAAGTACTATAATGGCTCTTAGAATGTCGAAATCACTTTATATGATAAATATTTTAGTAAAAGCTCAACAATTTGAGGGGGGCACTTAAAATTCATAGTAAACCTATCCCTAGTTTATCAGTAAAGCTGCAGTCGCACATCATTTCCACCGTAATAGACTAATATTATAATAACAAAATAAAATCTTACTCACTTCCGATTGCTTGTATCCTTTTGTAAAATTATTTTAATTATTTTTTGCACTCTGCACTGTCGCGAATGTAAAATAATGAATGGTGAATGAAAAATGTGAGGTAAAGGAAACTAAACTCTTGTATAGTATGAAAAAGTACTATAAAAGGTCCTACAGTAGCCAGTACATCATTATTTTGAGATCTGCATCACTGTTACAAAGATTTTATTGAACTGTTTCATCATTTGGAACACTGCAATAAAATTATTTTGTCACTAAACAGAGATCTAAATGCGCCACTTCCGAATAAAAGATACGTTCTTTGGGGTTTTATAGGACCAAGGACAGTTTTTTACAAAACGTTCTATGGTTTTTTATAGTACTAGTTTTTGTTGCTTGGGTGGGTACAATCATGTGTTTAAATATCGGTCACTAATTACCAGTCACCTTATATATTAATAGCACTAGATATCCATCTAATTGGTACATTTGCTTTTTCCAGGGTATAGTTCTGCGGGACCTGGACCACACTGATGCTATCCCCAGCATCACAGCCGGAGGAGTCGGCTTCTCCTACGCCAACATCAGGCTCAAGAGTGACCGCGGATCAGGACTGAACTACCAGCTCGAAATCTACACATAATATCATAAACACACGCCGAAATAATAAATACCTCCGAAGCTATGTAGGGTATATTTTTAAGTATCGCACATTCATTAGTTCGCTCATTATTTTAAATAAATAATTTCAGTAAGATTACAATAAAGAAAAACACAGAAATTTATTTGTTTTATTCCAATTAATTTGGTGACTCGTTTGAATTAAAATAATAACACTTAACACGTTGACTTAAATTCTTTACTGCTGTGAATTCATGCACTACGAGTATAAAAGTTATGGTCACAAGGTCACACAATAAGTTTAATTCACCGCAACAATTTCAACGACTACTAACAAAATAATAATGATAACAAATGAAAGCCGACCACTATCCTCGTAAAATGATTATATTAAATGTTAATTTTAATTATAAACCGACCAGAATCACTTTTGATTAAACGAATGACGTCATAATTTTATTGAACTCGTCTTTAATAGTTCAATTGCAGTGCTATACGTAGTATTTTTTATCAGCTTAACATAGGTAACATCACGCCTGTAATCCCCGAAGAGGCAGGCAGGCAGGCAGGCAGGGGTGTACCTATACTAACGTTCAATGTACTAGAGAGCGAGCCTATTGCTTTTAACCGAACACAACTCCATTCTCCGAGCTGCTATCACAGTATAAAATACTGAGCTGCTTCTGAGAAATTTCTGATTATAATAAATTAATTACGGATGAAATTGCCTATTACATGTAGAACACAAACCATAACAATGCATAAAGGTTATTATGCCCGCCGTGTAAGGAAAACGTTAAGAGGAAAATATAGCGAGCTGTCTGAATGATGTCACCCTCTGTGGCCAACAAGAGACCTCACGACAACAGGAAATCTTCATTTAGCGAGGTTGATTGCCGAATGATGGCCGACAATTGCCGACCAGCCGACCGTTTTACAAACTACCTACTTTTAAGAATAGGTAATGTTTTAAGCTCGGCGTTCAAACCTACGTGTTCTTTTTGTCTAGATCTTCAAAAACTTTTCGTCTTATTCAGCGACTAGTTTACCTGACGCTAATTAGGCGAAGACAAACGACTTTTCTTTTTGCTTCATGCTTTTCAAAACACTAAAAAACTTTTTCTAAAAAAAAAACAACCGACTTCCAAAAAAACACTACAAAGTGAAAAATAACTTTAATTTCGGAAGTCGGTGTCTTTGGAGCTGTATTTGAATTTTTTGTCACCGCCTTCCGAAATTAAAGTTATTTTTCACTTTGTAGTGTTTTTTTGGAAGTCGGTTGTTTTTTTTTTAGAAAAAGTTTTTTTTTTTCACTTTTTAGTGGTTCACATGTGCTTACCCCTTCACAGTATACTGGCGTGATGTTATGTTATGAACTGGTGTAAGCAATAGACAGAGATGAAATTTCAGCAATCCCAGTCCATTTGCTATCATTTATTGAGGAGTTCCGTTGCCTATCTCCGAAGTTCTTCATCAGATCTTCACCAAATTGAAATGGAACCACTCCGAGAAAGTACTCTTCCAAAAAATACCAAAATCGCTTTGTGTGCCTATAAAATTTGAAGAGTTCTCTCTATTTCTCCAGGATCCCATCATCAGATCCTGACTTGATGATCATGGGACCACCTGGGAAGTATACCCTTTCAAACAAAAAAAACAAAATCCAAATCGGTCCAGCCATCTTCGAGTAATCGGGGAACATACATAAAAAAAAATAAAAAAAAAAAAAAAAAAAAAAAAAAAAAGGTTCCGACGAATTGATAACCTCCTCCTTTTTGAAGTCGGTTAAAAAGACCTGTAAAAAGGTTCTTTACACAATTATTTCAAATAGTTTTATCTGTCTTCTGAGTAACGCAATAATAGCATTATTTTATAACAGCTGTGTTCTTAAATTATGTTATCTTGCTACCCTAATTAAGTTTCGACCTTTGCTTGGCCTTCGGTTTGTGAATACACTTGGTATCTCAAATGCTCAGTATTTGATGTAGTAGCTGGAGGGAGAGTTAGATGCCTAACTTAGCTTCCACGCCCGGCTCGATTACGACTAGACAGACACTTTGCCTGTACTAAGTGCCAACTTTCTGACTCCATAACAAGATTAATTTTTTACGATTCTGTAGAAATCTCATATTTTTCTTTTAGTTTGTCATAGCAGTCATATTATACGAACACCTTTAGGTACTCAAATTCCTCGAAAACGAGGACTTTTATAATGAAAATGGAGCTACTTAGCTGGAGTTCAATGTTAACTGTCTTTCGATGTTTTCACGTCTTTTTAGGACATACTTTAAATGACATAAAAAGTCTATTTTAAAATAATGACGTACCTACCTACAGAATGCTATGGATAATCTGAGTAGTAGGTACGTATGAATGAGGCTATTCATCTTTAGTTAAATTTTGAGTCAGAGCACTGTACATAGTCAATCCGAGGCCATGACCACCATTGTACTGTTTTTTGGATATCAATCTAGTCTAAATCAGTGAGACTAGTGTGAGTCAACCTGTGACGGATGCCATTGTTTTGTAGTTATTAAACAGGATTATATTATATTAAACAGGAAGACGCATTTGATGCGCGCTGGCGTAATATCCTGAGTCGTCTAGTTGTGAACAGTGCGAAATACCATACCAAGTATGTAGTATCTACTCTACATACCGCTAGCTTCTGTATGTAATTTTGGGTTCTATTCTTGGTTTTAATCATTTAAAAGCAGCAATTGGCCTAAAAGTTTTGCCAATCTATCTATCCCGCATTTAAAATTACTCAATACAGATATAGAACAGATTCTAAAAAAAAACCTTTAAATTGTAAACGTGAGCTATCTGATTTCATACATTGACAACGTTAAAAGGATTTTTTATCTTTTTCAAACCATTCTAAGAGATAGAGAGCATTCTAAGGTTAGAGAAGCTCTTTTATGAGAGTGATTTATCAATGTATCAATGGAAAGCCTATTCGAATTCCAGCTTTCACAAAAAATATTTAAGTAAGTCTGTTATGTAAACTGAACAGAATACCAATTCTCGTATTAAAAAGCGTTCAAAATCTAGTCGCAATGTTTTCTCAGCGACACGGTAATGTCAAAAACTTGTCAAAATTGTAGGAAAACTAGACGTATTTTTGACAGATTGTAATTGAGATTTGAAGTGCAATAGGGTATTTTACTCTATAACAGAAAAAATCTAAAAATATATTATTGCGATAGCATAGGCAAAATGCAGTCGGAAAATGTTAGTTTTAGTTCATGAAACAACAAAATAAATTTTAAAATACAATTTCAAGATTTCCTTTTTTTTTAATCTGTGTTTGAACACCATGAAATAGTAGTCGCCATGTTATTTCGTCATACGGCATGTCAACTGAGCAACTTTGTACTTTTATTATTTTCGTAACCAAAGTAATTTTCATTTTAATAATATTTTGCATTCAGGAACAGCAAACCAACGATAAGTAGTAAAATTTTTTTTTTTTTTTATTGTAAACAATTGTCATACAAAATATCAGCGCATTTGTTTTTAGCAAACTGACGTCATACCCACAGAGCAATATGGCGTATACTGCGTCTAGCGTTTTTGTCAAATTACGCGCGAAATTTGAAAATGTTAAATTTAAATGCATTTTTATGGCACTAATCGATTAAATAAAAATGTTGTGTTTTTTTTAGTTGTTTATTAGCACTCTAGAATCTAATTAAGCCACTTTTCAAAAATGAGTGTAATACCCTATTGCCGTAATTTTAAGAACGTTCATAGTCTGGTCTGATCTTAGTCTCAATCTGTCAAAAATACCTCGAGTTTCCCTACTACATGTTTGCCAAGTTTTTGATATTTGATTGTCACCGAGATGAGACTGTGACTAGATTTTGAGCATTTTTTATTACGAGAATTTGCCTTCACACTGTGAACTTTCTTAAAATGATGGGAATTGCCCCTCAAGTATATTATATTAGGTATCGTAGGTAGATATTTTGTGTCTCAGTATCACCGTAATCTTTTGCTGTCCTCGGATATTATTATATACGGCTAATGTTCAACAGGTAATAACGCATAAACGGCACACGTATGATGACAGGGATCCTATTATCGCCCCTCGACCAAAGACCCGGGCCTGCCCGTCCTATACAAAGGGTCTCCGCTAATTTATTACCAAAATATCTTTAACACCACCCGCCTACAGATAATTAGACACCTACATTACGAAATATGTTCTCTAAAATATATGTGAGAGGTTCGGATTATGTTGATTACATACCTATAAGGTATAACATGTAGTCTGCGCTGTTAAGGTAAAATCAATAGAGCTCAAGGTTCTTTCTTTACGATTTGTCAATTAGGATTTGCCCTCGGGAGCAACGATAGGTTTGTCATGTATGCAGGAGGCATGATGGCAAATTGAGCAGAAAAGTGCTGTTGAAATAAAATAGGTAACGTTAATCTTAGTACCATTAAGTTTATAAAAAATCATTATAAATCTATTCTTTAAAATGGTGAAAGAGAGTGCTGCTCTATACGTGTCCGTTTCGGAATCTTACGTCAAGAATAACTTCCCAACAGGTAAGCAATACCTCTTCAGCTTCAAAATATAGGATTCAACACAACCCATGATTTCCAGAGTGCACCAAACCACCAGGCCATTGTCAAAGCTCCAACATCTCAGGGAAATAAACCACGTCTTTAGAGATTACAGTAAAAATAAATTAAAAGCGACATCCCATTATAACAGCTCAGGCTTTGAGTGATATGCATAAAGTTGGGCATAATTTGTGAAAACATGCTTAGCCTTCCGTCAGCTAAAATGATTTCATAAATATGCCGTCCGCTCCACAGATTTATAACAGATCAATTTTGCGTTAATTAGAAAATGTCACTCCCGATCGCTTTGACAGCGTCAACGAAAATAGGGAGTCTGTTTTAACGATAAAATTAATTTGAAACACATGTACAGTGTAGGTAAACGTGCTTAGAAACACCCGCGGTATGATTCGTAGAGTCTTAGTTAACATTTTGACAAAATGAATTTGAAACTCAGTAACAGCATACATAGATTTCATAGAAATCTTTGACTGTGGAACTGGAAGTTACCGGGTATGTTTAATAACTCTTCTATTTACTGAGTAATCTCCGAAATCGATTGGGATAAGGACAGCAAGTCTGTCCGTAATGAACCTTTGTTTTAGAATAGCCTAGGGCATGAAATAAAATTCAGTATAAATTGGATAAGTCCTAATATAAATGTTAGTTCAATGAACATTCTTAATTAATTCTGAGAATGAATCTATCGTTAGAAGTGATATTTCGAATAAAGATAACTGCATTATTTATCCATCGATGATTGCTTGTTCTTGACCTTTCGTTTCGAAAGGAGGGTGGTTTCCGCTCATCATTACCGATTTTCAACTCAATTATTTATTTTTTAATAATTTAGTGTGTCAATCGAAATAATACCACTTAATTCTGACCTTTGTTAACTATTCAAGTATTGTAGATACCTACATCATATGGACGTTTTTCATTTATTAGTGTAATCAGTTTCAATTACATTTGATTGGACATACCTACTGATGTCTCATAAAATCCCTTTTGGATACTTGAGAAAACTTCTACTTCGATATCACACTCATAATTATACACCTACTACAGCGGTAGTGAAACAAGATATAATTCCTAATGTTCCTACACGTGCTTCAATAATCAAGATTCTCCTTACACCTGCGGCACTAACTATAATAAATTGTACCACTATGTGATACATATGTACTAATGCGAGGTAATAAGATAATGTAGCGGAGAAGTCAAGTGCAGTTAATGAACAAGCAGTACGTCATGCAGTAGTCAGGTAACCCCCCACCTCACCCCTCTTCCTTCCGCGTCGTGCTTGTGACGTCACTGACGCGAGTCGGTGCAACACCGTCGACTTCGCCGGATCCGCAATTTCCCAACCTGGAAATTACAAATCCTAATGAAAACGCAAACGTTGATAGAATAGCATCCGCACATACAAAACAACGTTATCGCAAATGCAGCTTCCTTGATGAAGTGATAAGAAATACCATTTAGTGTTGCTTCCTTGTTTTTTTTATCCTCCTTTGCGGAGTCCAGATGATTTGTAACATTTTTCCTTTTTTGTTTAACGCTTTGTTTCCATATCGTAGGTGCGTTAAACAGGCAGAAATCTCACATGGTATGTCACTAGTACAAACTTGTCTTAATCTAGACAACTATCTACAGGCCAAACCACGCAGTTATTTCTACTTAGCTGGACTCTCAGCCGCAACTCGCAGCGCTGAACCCGATCTGCTACTAGGTACCATCGCCAATCGAACCATCATGTAAATCCGTCACGTATTTGTTTATTTACTTGATATGTAAACATGATTCTGCAAAATGTACCTATAGGTATAAATATCCCTGTAGCGTTGTGTACAACGCTACAGGCAAGGACCAAGACAAGAAAATAGATACAATACATTGTAATGTATTGTATCTATTTTCTTGTCTTGGTCCTTGCCATTTTCCTGTCCATGCTGTAATTGTGCTTGGATTTAACATAGATCAGGCAATCCTGACCTTTGCAGGAACTTTGACCCTCAATGAGCACCTAAACTCTAACTAAAAGCACAACGCTACAGGCAAGGACCAAGACAAGAAAATAGATACAATACATTGTAATGTATTGTATCTATTTTCTTGTCTTGGTCCTTGCCATTTTCCTGTCCATGCTGTAATTGTGCTTGGATTTAACATAGATCAGGCAATCCTGACCTTTGCAGGAACTTTGACCCTCAATGAGCACCTAAACTCTAACTAAAAGCATTTATTTCAAACTAGTTTTTGCTGCCGGCTTTTCCTGCGTGGATGGTGGATATTATGCGACGGGAACGTACTACCCAGATTAAAATACCATATGTGTTAATTATTCAGATTATAAACTATTTCTGTGCCAGTCCAAACCCGTTCGGCCGTTTTTGCGCGATTGAGTGTCAAACACATACATAAACACATCTAAATATCCAAACATCTAAACATACCAACTTTTATATTTATAATATTAGTACGATTTCAATTTCGTTTCATTCACTTGGAGTACCTATGTGTGAAGGTATTTTATTGCAACATTTTAAGCAGTAGCTTATACCCCATGAAGGATGGGTCTACTTTAGCCAGTCTGAAACCTGGTTGAACTAATTGGTCCCTATTTCTAGTTCTCTAATTGTGTCTTTCACTTCCTTTGCTGCAAAGATTCAGATTTTTTGGTAGGTGTGATCAAATATTGCAAATCTGTGTTCCCTTGTAGCTTCAAGGTTACGCGAAACAAGTCTGAACTGATGCTGGACACGTCACGATAGCAGCGGTAAGTCCCCTCTTTGAGGAGTGACTTGAGAGGCGGCACGGCGTCCTCACCTTCCGCCTGACGCAGGTCTTCACCGGACACGGTTATTTCGGGAGGTTCTTATTTCGGATAAGGCGGAAGGAAACGCTCGTGTGTTTCCACTGCGAAGATCGCCTTGAGGACACGGTGGAGGTCTGCCCGGCTTGGGTGGAGCACTGCCGTGTCCTCGTGGAGGCGATCGGCGGCGGTGACCTCTCGCGTCCGGCCCTGGTCTAGGCCATGGTACGGAGCGAGAGTGCATGCGTAGCCGTCACCTCCTTCTGCGAAGAACTAATGCTCGCAAAGAGGGAGACGGCGCACGTGAGGGAGAGGCAGTATATGCGCCCTCACGGCCCTAGCCTCCGCAGGAGACGCCCTGGGCGTCGGGAATACCAGGCTGATTCCCGGCTACCGTAGGCGCGGGGTTGCGGACGGCGAGTAATGGGTAGCTCGCTGTCCGGTAAGGGCCAAGCCCAGGTAGACAGCGCGTTGTGTTCCACGTGCGGCTCAAAGAGACGTCAGCACCAACTGGTGGGGTCCGCAAGGGCTGATGCCTGCAGGGGTGTGGGTTGTTCAAAAGAAATACCGCGACCCCTGGCACACAGGCAACTGAGCGAACACGGGTGGGTTTTAGTCAGTAAATGTCTGACACGCCCTCCTTCTCCACCCAGAGCGGGAGAAGTTATTTGATGATTTCCCAACCAAAACAAAAACCAATGCCGCAGATAGACTGACCTATAGTAGTACTATGATGTTCTTCGAAACTTTGCCGATTATCAAGATCGGATAGAGTTTAAAATAATTAGGTACAAAATTAACTATTTCTTAGTAAGTCATTAGTATCATAGTAACACTAGGTAATGACTTACAAGAAAATCTCTAAGATGTTGTATTTTATTTGTGTCTTATTAATTATTTGATAAACAAACATAAATCCAAATAATTAATTTAACCATATAAGAAATTCTCCTCATCTCTCAGTCATAAATAAGTAAACGTTTCATATTTAAAATTCTTATAAAAATAAACTTATTCTCAGAGTGGCACCAAATGTTCTGAGGCATGAGCGGAGTTGGCCGCTCACACTCGCACGAAGGATAGCGTAAGCTACAATTTATGAGGCAATTCATCAGATCTCTGAGAGCTCCAAGAGCCTTATTCTATTCCGGTGGAATAGGGCATGACAACGCAAATTATATCGATACCATACTTCTTACGTTTGTTGGCACTGCTGGCCATGTCAGCTTACATTGCACAAACAGCTAAAATACATCTATTTGGTGATGTTAAGTATTTTAAAGCAAAATGTAAGTTTGAGTGGCCTGCACCTTACATTTAGCCGTCATCGATGTTTCCCTATACTTATGCCCGTTTTCACCGACATCCCCTAAGTTTATGGGATCCCCTAAGAATGGTTAGGGGGCTGTTAAAAGGTGGTTTTTGCTTCACCAACAGTAAGGGGTCAGTTAAACGCTAAAAGGTCCCCTAAATTTAGGTGGCCGAAATGTGGGCCCATAAACCGGCATTTACGTATGTGATCTCTCAAGCAACGAACATGGAATTGTGATTTATTAGAATTTGTTGAAAATTTTGAAACTTTTTCTACTATATTCGACTGAAATGACAGTCGTAGACCAAAGATATATCGGAAACGACCAAACTACTTCGAAATTTTTAATGAAACTGACTTTTTTCGGAGATATCATCATCTGCCTAGCCTTTTCCCAACTATATTGGGATCGGCTTCCAGTCTAACTGGATGCAGCTGACTACCAGTATTTTATATGGAGCGACTGCCTATCTGACCTCCACAACCCAGTAACTGGGTAATACGATACCCCATGGTAAGACTGGTTGTCAGATATATATAGATTGTTTTTTCGGAGATATAGATTATATAAATCTTCAGTGTTGTATTTATTGGAACAGATTGAACATAACTTAGAACTTCCTGATAATAGGTAAGTACTTACTTAACTTATTAAAGTTTTTATAAGTAGGTAGCTCATAAAATAAAAATTTGCTGGTAACCTAACGTTAAATTGGTAAAATATACCTTAGGATCCACATTCACTATGTTATCAAACAAACAATCTTAACTAGTTATGGGAAATCTAGTCGCGGGCTCGAACTCACTGGTGAGCCTGGCTAAAAAGCACGCTGTCTCATCAGGCATCGTGTCCGACAAAGGAAACTAGTCTACACGCACGTTATTGAGTGAGATGCAGGATCATTTGTAGTAAAACAGGCGCGTATTAAATTAAGAAAAGTCCTTCCGAAGATCGACTTTTATGAAAAACCCACTGCATAAATCATTTACGAATAAAGTTTAATGAACTTTTAGATATTTGAGCTTTGTCAGTACTGACTTGGCTTTGAAGGTTTTACACATCTTACACGCCCAACGTTAGGTTAAATTAGCAAGAAAAACTAATCTTTGTTGGCTCATAACTTTTTAATGGCTTTTTATTTTAGTATGCTATTTTCGCACAGACAATAATAATAATGAGACAAAACTATAACATGTTTAATTTTTGATGTACATTGTCAAACAGTGGAGTATAGACTACCGAAGTTTGTATGGAAATATTTTTGACTAGATTATCCTTACTAAACTCTTTGCTAATGCCAACAATCAAACAAATCTTACGTCACGACGTCACAAAAGAAAGAAGTGTCAAATGCAAATAAGACCACAGATAACACGCGACGTTTCGTAATGTGTACACAGAGTAAATAAGTATGAAAACATGAAATTCATTAAAAATATGAATGAAATAATATATAATATTGCTATCAAAACACGATTTTTATATATCAGTATCCATATAAGTGTATACTTTAGAGAATTTTATAAAAAGCTATCTTGTTACAAAGTATCGATAAGTTCATAGACGAATCAGTCACTATAATCGAGAACAAAACGTCACATAGATATGTGTCCCCTAGTTAGGAGGTAAAAATGATGGTGAAACGAAATTTAATTTAGGGGCTAGTTTAGGGGAGCTTTTAAGCTAAAAGTCCCATACGTAGGTGGCAGTTTAGGGGATGTCGGTGAAAACGGGCATTAGACATCCAGAACTCAATCGCCATTGTTCCAACTTGCATTAAAGAAAATTAACTTGTGAGTTGATATTTCGGTATTTTATTCGGTGAGTACCTACCTACTACAACTTTTAAGTTTCTCACTACAGAACAAAGACTTCGCTTTCTTGTTCACCGCAATTTTGCGCCAGTTCTTTTTTTAAAAATAAGTAAGTGCCATCGTACAGAAGAATTGTCCGTAACATTGATTTATTTTGCTCTACGACGTAACTAGAATTCTCTCAATATCCATTTATCATAAAAATGCATAAGGTAGTGACATGTTTCTAGTCCATTTCTAGCCTCCATAACTTGTTTCTCTCAATTCCCTATTGTGACTGTCGCAATGAAAACGTGCTACATCTGCTGCTGTTGTGACGTGGCCAACCAACCATTTTCAAAACTACCTACACCTAGACCAATAGTAATATGTGTACCTATTCAAATTCCACACAGCACAGGATTGGTTAAATCAGTTTGTACAGAGATAACATTAGAAAGTTTAACTATTACCTAGTTTTCCCGAGTGAGATTTCTAAATTGGCACACACAGACGAGATAATAAAGATAAACTAATAAAAAGGAACGAAAACAGTAAAGCTATTATTCTCCTAAAAAAACTTTGAAAGTATAATTAAACTAGTGAGCATTGAACATTTCTAACACAAGCGCCTACTAAAATGGACGCGTATTTATGTAGCTAGTACGAAAAAACGTGCTATTTAATATTAGCACGTTAAACTCACATGCTGTAACAGTGATGAATTACGTCACGCTATGAGGCTAATAAAGCCCCAAGGCATGACTCCAGATTATGGACTTAATACGAACGTAGCACCGAGGGTGTTTGTGAAAGACGTTAGAGAACGTGTATTATGTATCAAAACCGTTAAGTAACTCCCTCCGGAGGGCAAACACCTACTCCATTTTAAATATTTTAGAGCTGGTACCCGATCGCTCTTTAATATTCCCGGTGAAAACATATTTCGCCTCTTCCCGCTCAATTTATTTCTGAAAAATTCGTCGTTAACCGTCGCCGACATCAGAGAACGGGAAGTTATAGGTGCACGGCTATTTATGTGCTGCAATGAAACGAAAACATGAAATAGCTACATCATATTAGTCCCTACAAATATTGTTGGCTGTAAAGGAATAGCTTTTCCTATATAATACCAACGAAAACGGTCTAAGAAAGTATGTAATGCTTACAAACTTATCGCATTACCTACGATAAAAATATACTAGAACAAAACATACATAACATAAGTAAACCTACTTAAACTAAACGAAAATCAATGTTCATAGCAGAGAAACATTCATCACAAAGTTATAAATGTAATAATGCCATGTAACTGGGTCATCTACCTTGAACTATTACTGAGCAGATAAGGTCAAGACATAATTTAAACAAGTAGCAGAAACAGAACATGCGCAGGCGACCTAACTCACAAAACTATTTAGCAAGAACGTTACACTTCCATACAAAACTTTACTTCCATAAGTACATTAAGCTATATACGCTTTAGACTTATCCCGCCGGACCGTTACTTAAAATTGCATCGTTTTGTTACGGGCTAAGTAAAGTAAGTACAGTGCTTAGTGGTACTGGTATTTGGACTGAGCTGCGGAAGTTAAATGAAGTTCAGTGTAATTACTCTCGGAGAGGCGGTTAACTCGGCTCGGTTATGGTGACAGCCACTGGCGCACGCCTCGTGTCGCCTTGCCTCTAATTGAGGCCAATATTAATAATGAAATACTGTTCCGGATAAACGAAAATCGTTTTACACGAAATTTGATCATATCGAAAAATTGTTAAGGTCTAAAACGAAAATCCTGACAAAGTATCAAAACATTTTGGGTAAAATGGATTCCTGGAATGTAGAAGTAATGTATTCAGATATTCAATAACAAAGTACAGTGCAGCACAAGTTGGTCTGTTTAAATGATTGACATTCATACCTAGTACGTACTTAGCACGTATCACGTTATTTATAGAAGCTGGCGTGATTAATCCTCAGTAGTTGTTATCAGAGACATACATTGAAGACAACACACAGTTGCATAGATATACGCACATTATCTTAATTGCATTGTCCTACATAAATATGCTTTAGGTACCTACCGTACAGACATAACACAATTGTTACGCTATAGGTACACCTCCACAAATATTTATAGATATAGCAAATTGGAATTTAATGACAAGACTACAAACAATAGTTAATAAATCTAAATTAAGTAATATAGCACTATAACAGTCAACAGATGCACACTGGATTTTGAAGGTAGTTGCATCATAGTACGTAGTAATAACATACCTATTACTGCCACATTGCCTATCTATAGAGGTGCGGCTGAACAAACATTCCGGCTAACCATGGCGTTTATCCAACTATTTGTGAAATTCTAAAGTTCTATTTGTCCACGATGCATTTGCCTAGTTACACAGCCAACGACAAAATGAGTTGGACAACAGTGCTAAGAGCCAATTTTGACTATTTTTTATTTCGCCGTCTTTCAACACCCCTTTCAACTATTTGTGTGAATTTTAATCTGGACTTTTTCTATACTGGTTATTGTCAGTTCACACTATCTATTGCATTAAATAGATGGAAATTGGTTATTTTAGTTATTTCGCTGTCTTGTCAAACATCTGCTACTAAAGCTACGAGATACCCCGGATATTTAGGCTGTAGCCGGTACCCTCCCGAAAACAAAGGTTCTGAACTAGACATCCCAAGTTACTATCTATGTCCCGTATTGTCTTTGGTCTGGCACTTCCTGCTAATCGTGGGGAGACCGGTGCCAAATGAACATTGGTATTTCTTGTAGTTGAACGAACATGTGTTTACTTACGTTTAATCATAGCGTGTTTTAAAACTATTGGAAAAAACAAGTTTAAAGGAAGTAAAGTTTTAGCAAAACCGCTATTTCTGCCTTTGTGGATATCTGTTTACGCTTCATAATTGTCGTACGGTTTAAAAGCTTATGTAGAACGTTTTCTTAAATTAAAACATATTTTCACAGGGACATAACCAAGGTTTCCTAATTCCTAGTATGGATATATTTTAATACAGATTTAGTCTGCCAGCTTCTAGCTAGCAGGTTCGCTGAAAAAGACGGAGGAAAGATTGAACTCAGTATTTCTCCTTAGAGGTGACTATTAGGTTACGTGACCCACTTTAGGTAGAAACATCAAATAAACTGGTAGAAGGTATGTTATGCTACATTTAATGGTAGATATAATTATATTTACTAACTATTTTCGTTTAATCATGGTATAAGTACAGCATTTCAAAGTTCCTAAATAACAAGAAAGACAGCAATCGAAAATTGTCTATAGTCTCTTAGAAATAAATCAGGCACTTTTTATTGCCGCGCGACACGTAACAAAATGGATTAAACATAAACTATGTTGGTTCAATGAAGAGCTGTATAATTTGTCGGGACAATCAATATTGTTCCTTTCACTGGGAGGACTAGTGTTTCGTTGTAAATTCACCTTTACCAGAATCACATCCTTTGACAATTTTGTGCCTTTAGATAAACCTTTGTATGTGAAGGGAATTCAGAGAATTTAACATTGTTCAATTTTCCTCGATTCTCCGAAGTCATGACATCTCCTGGGAAGAGAACAATGTTCTTAAGGAAAAGCTAATTATAAACTCAATAGATACCCTACTTAATGGTAGGTATTCAGGCAATCAATAACAAAAGGACCATTACATATTATATTTCGCAAAACGGTAGCACAGATTGATATTTACAGAAATGTTTCATAGAGCCATCAATGATTCTATAAGTAATGATTTCTTCGAAACTGATAAACCGAGAATTCATTCACATCTTCACCAGTTAATTGACATGATATTGAAAAGCAAATCACAAATATATTTGTCCCGTATTTCTGTAAATATTCGCAAAATAATGACCTTTTCCAAATAACGATTACATAACTACTTTCAGCGAACAAATCCTTTTCAGACTCCGCTGCGAATAGGTCTTAATTTTGTTTGGATTTATGTAAGTTCAAGTATTCTTGACACTTAAACCACCAAACCATTATCCATCAACCAACCAACAAGACTTTACTCAGCATTCAAAGTTCTATTTTCAAAGCTATTTTGAATCCGCACCGCTTTGAGCTGGTAATGTGGCAAGCCAATAATGGTCGAATTTTAACTCCTACTTTTTATCAAGCGAGAGCATCGAGAAATTTACTGGTACTCTAGCTAATTTTATAATGAAGCTTAATTTTGACCTCGTTATTATAATGGAGGCCCAAGTCAATCAACTTAGCCGCTGTTGCGTGAAAGTTTAATAAACGTGTAGAATATTAAAATACCGCTGAACATAGTAGGTACGGTAAGAATATTATAATATGTGATACTCGCATTAGTAACGTGCAGAACAATATTTGTGTATTTATCGGTCGCTAGTGTTGTGATTCAACGCGCGAGGACGCGGCTGGGGCGGGCGCGCGTCGTGTTTGGCGACTCGGTGAGCAAACTCGCGTTTTAGCTGCATTTGCAATTCGTTTGCGGACTACGAAATACTCTGCACCCGACCAAGTCTTTTGTGTAACCGGATTTCTCGGTTAACGACCTAGATTCTGCATATTTATGCAGTTTGGTCACACAATTTTTCGTGTCTGTAACTATCTCTTAAGCCTTCGCTGAATGTGATGTGATGGTGACAACATTTTTCTGGTCGTTAGCCATTTGTTTTTAGCGCTAACTTGTACAAGGTCCGATCCGTAGTATGTTAAACATAGTTTTTTAACCGACTTCAAAAAGGAGGAGGTTATCAATTCGTCGGAACCTTTTTTTTTTTTTTTTTTCTTTTTTTTTTATGTATGTTCCCCGATTAGGTACTCGAAGATGGCTGGACCGATTTGGATTTTGTTTTTTTTTGTTTGAAAGGGTATACTTCCCAGGTGGTCCCATGATCATCAAGTCAGGATCTGATGATGGGATCCTGGAGAAATAGAGAGAACTCTTCAAATTTTATAGGCACACGAAGCGGTTTAGGTATTTTTTGGAAGAATACTTTCTCGTAGTGGTCTCATTTCAATTTGGTGAAGATCTGATGAAGAACTTTGGAGATAGGCAACGGAACTCCTCAATAAATGATAGCAAATGGACTGGGATTGCTGAAATCTCATGTCTGTCTATTGCTTACACCAGTTCATAACATAACATCACGCCGGTATGCTGTGAAGGGGTAAGCACATGTGAACCACTAAAAAGTGAAAAATAAAAACTTTTTCCAAAAAAAAAACAACCGACTTCCAAAAAACCACTACAAAGTGAAAAATAACTTTAATTTCGGAAGGCGGTGACAAAAAATTCAAATACAGCTCCAAAGACACCGACTTCCGAAATTAAAGTTATTTTTCACTTTGTAGTGGTTTTTTGGAAGTCGGTTGTTTTTTTTTTGGAAAAAGTTTTTATAAACTGTGAAGATTTATAAAATACAACTATAAAGGGTCTGTCTCCAATTATTATATTATAAGTAGATAGCAGCACTTGCCGGAAAAAAAATGTATTACGTGTAGGTAGATAGATACATGGCAAAATGACTCCCGTCCATATAGACAGAAACCATCTCTTAGATAGTATATCGTGATCGAGTTTGAAACTATTGTTCCATATTTGAAAAATGGAATGGGCAAATGGCGATGGCAGAAGCAGAACGTATGCTGGTATCAGAGCACACGAGGATGATATTGAAACCCACTCTTAAAATCTAAGCTCTACGCAGATGAAGTCATAAGCTTTCGTTAGTTCTAAATAACATGGTTGGCAGCGCAAGATATCTTGAATTTAATTATAAAGTTAGACAATAGTCGTATAGCTACGTTCATGAGCCCGTTTAATGTTCACTTTATGAGGAAACAGTCTCAAAAATAAACAAACAAGATAAACATGGGTTCCGCACCGCCGCGCCGTGCCAGGGTAATAATCATACCAGTGTGTGAGTGTTGCAGAGACGGGAGCGGTCGGGGCCCTGCCGGGCTGCCAGGCTGCCTGGCTACCCCACCCGCTGCAACTTACACTAATGTTCTTAATTTTTACACGGAGAGCAATACGAGCGAATCCAAGATTAACAATTGCCCTAAGCTGGGGAGCGAGAAAATTAACTTTTAAATGTAAATTTTACGAGGAAGTCATAACGTGAAAGCTGCCGCGGTTAGCTCTGATTTATTGTACTTAGAATTGAAAGTGTTAAAGGAGTTGCAATCTGAAAAAAGTTTTAATAGGTACCTCTTTAAAGAAATATAAATCATGATTGTAGAGCGAATTTAACTTTCGCAAAGTTGTCCAACATTTAGGCTCATCTACTTGAGTGGCTATTTAATGACGACGCTTATTTCGCTAATCAGAAAAGTATTCATTAGCTTCACAGTAGACGAGGATGATTATATTTTATCCCACCCCTTTGCGAAGATCTGTGAAATTTCTCTACAATAAAATATACATTGTCGAAAAGTTGAGATATTTACTTGAGAAGTTCTGCTTAATGTCAACGTCTTTACATTCGCAAACTTGCTTTATTGTAAAGAATAGTAATAGGTTCATAGTAACTGACGTCCGTTCTATTTTATTCATATACCTTCAGTAAACACTACACATTTCTGTTTTGGAACCCTCGCACAGATATATTATACGTGCAGAGGAATTTACTAACTACAGTGTCTAAATCTTCAGCAACAATTAAAAATAATTATTTTAAGAAATGTTTTACACGAATCTCTCACCAACATAGCAACAAAGGTTCAATTAATATGAATACGTCTAAAACTCATGCCATACCCATATTTTTAAACTTGTAAGACACATTAATTCCGTAACAAATTTCAATTTCCAAGTACTTGGAAGCTTAACTCTTTGGACCGCAAAGTTATATGGATTGGAACTCTTTAGCGTTGACGAATGGTACGAGGTAACGAATGTGTACAATCAAAACTTTGAAAAGATTCATTGCCGCAAATTTAGCCAGCCAAAAATATGATCCAGTCTGAGTCAAAGAATTTGAGAACGGATGTGGCTCCGGGCTCGGGGCCAGGGGCGGTGCGATGCTACTCGCTAAACTTTTTCATTTCCACGCAGAAATATAAAAAGCGGAAAAGTTTCTGCGAATAAACTATCATCCTGGAATATTTTAAAAACTCCTACAGATTGTTTACAGTGACACACTGATGTTCTTTTTGAGAACATCTAAAACTATTATAATCAAATTTTATTTTCTTTAAAAACAAACTACATAAAGAAAGAAAATAACGATGCAATTAATGTATCTTTTAGATAAAAATGGCATTGAGGTTTCCAGCTGTCCTATTAATAAAATATTAACTCGTCAAATATCGAATCTATTTAGAGGTAACCAGGATCGGTTTGCTGTCTGGAGTTTATTTGCAGTTCACAACAGAACGATTTGGAATAGCATCTTATCATATTTCAAGTAAGAGCTACAGTTCCATTTATTCCACACTGACTTTCCGAGCTCGCATTCAAGGCGGACACGATAGAGGACAATGTTTCAATTTCTTCCATAAATGTAACGGAGGCTCCTTGGTTCACCGGAAGCACTCAATTATGTTATAATCAAGGTGTCCGGGGGTCGAGAGCGACGCGCAACGGGGCAGGCGGCCGGAGCGCCGCGACCCGCTACCAACCAACTTAAATGTCACGGCTTTAATGCACGACCCATTCATTATTAAAATACGACTCTCTGCGTACAACGACCCTCTTTGTAATAATACCTCGGTAAAAAGTTTCTACGTGGAAATAATACCGAATACACACAATAATTTCTGTACTCATCTGGGAATGAAGAAAAACCACAGGGCTACTTATCAGGGCAGGTTGCAATACACTTTCCTACTGTGTTAAACAAACATTGCGATTCAACTTTTTGCTGCAAAAATTCAGTTTATTCGGGTTGCGTATTTGAAACCAAGCAAGTTTTAACGAGATGATTGTGTGCATGTGATTCGGAACCCAAAATAATAAAAAAGATATCTTAATCGGGCTTTAACTTTTTATTGGGTTTATCTTGTGTGTCGGTCGAGGTTAAAGGGCTTTCCCGGAAATAACTGAGATTTTTCCTGTTTAGAATACAGCATTCAATCACATCGTAGTGTTTGTGTTTAAATGCAAACTAGACAAAACTTTGTTACTGCGCAATCCAACCCTGAAGTATATATCCCCTTCTTTTCCCAACAGTTCAGCTTTATAAATGCTGCAGAGTTCTCACTGTGAGACAGCTCTTTATACTCCATACCGTATTGCTACAGCATCTAGACACCCCTTACGCCATAGTTACCAGAAGACGTAGAGACGCAGTCTGTAAACCCCATAGATGTAAATTTGCATTCACTAAGAGATTCTTCTGCTTTCAAGGCCCACATTTGTACAACAGACTCAATAAAGATCTGAAATTCTACTCATATCCAAGTAACACCTTTAAAAAAACGGTTACAAACTGGCTAAGTGAACACAATTATATTGACAC
Source organism: Antitype chi (assembly GCA_947359405.1). Lineage (NCBI taxonomy): Eukaryota > Metazoa > Arthropoda > Insecta > Lepidoptera > Noctuidae > Antitype > Antitype chi. The sequence continues at coordinate 13,508,273 of OX375816.1, forward strand.
CGAGCGGCTTCTTCTTTCTGGAGAAAAGTCCTACTAATTAAATGCAACTATCCTTCACTTACTCAACACACACACTCCACACACTTCACCACCACCACTCACCATTTGTTTTTTTGGCTTTTGTTTACTCCTCGTTGATTTTATTATACTAATTTTTTCATGTATTATTTGTGACCATTTTTTGGTTTTATGTAAATTTGCAATGCCCTAAATATATGAATCAAGGGTTGGGACTTGTGCCCTTAATACAAGTTATCCTGATAACTTAGCAAGGGTGCAAGTTACAATAGCTTCTAGTTCTATGCTTACAATTAGGTCATATGTAAGTAACTTTTTGTAGCTGTATTGGTTGATACGAATAAATACTATTATTAATATTATATATGCAGGGTGGCAGGAACATTGACGCGCAAACTAAAACCATGAATTAGGCACATTCTAAACCTAGCGTAGAAATTTTTCGTCACTTATCATAAACCGATCATTTAAAACTTCAAGCATACAAATGTTTAACTTACAGAAGCTGGGTTAATGCCATAGGCGTTTTCTACCAGAGAAAAACAGTTCTCTTATGGTATCTCATAACTCTAGGGAATGAATGATACCATATCAAAGAACCAACTGGCATATTAATTATTTATCAAGTATCATTTTTTTTTTATGTTTATTTTTCGTACAAAATAATTCGACAAATCACAATTATTAATGTAAAACACCCTTACGTGAAATAAGTCAACGTCGCATTTTTTTTATCTATTCCAAAACAAATAAGACAAACAATGGGCAAACAACGTACCTAGGTGTTTATCGTAGACTACCTGTTGCCAGCGACTTCGCCCGCGTGAAGGTCTAAAATTATCCCATGGGAACGTAATACCGGGATAAAAAGTATTCTATGTGTTAATCCAGGTTCTAATCTATCTGTCTGCCAAATTTCATCTATATCCGTTCAACCATTTTGGCGTGATTGCATAAGAAACACTTACACATGCAAACTTTCACATTTAAAATATTAGTGGGATAGGATAGTAGGATTATAATATAGTGTGTAACAGAAACCCTATTGCAATCCTTAAGCACTAAAGATAACATCTAGTATAGAATCACTATACAAAGTTTCAGCTCAAAACAAAATACTCTAAGAATTGATACCAAATTTTCGGTTTCATATGTTTCTTAAATTCAAATCATAACCATAACAAACGTGTCACCGCACTACGTAGGTCAATAACTTTCCACGTTACTTGCCAATATCACGACAAATCTCTTCCGAGTGATGTGTTTATTTCAATTTGATGATTTGGTTTCTGGTTTCAATGTATTAAAAACTCTCATAACTTCTGAACATTGTAGAGATAGGATTAAAAAACCCTTCCAATATCGTTTGATATCATCCAAAGAAGCCGCCGTGCTCTTGGTATGTAGGTATATACCCTTCTTTTTTTTTGGGTGGGAAATCATCAAATAACTTCTCCCGCTCTGGGTGGAGCAGGAAGGCGTGTCAGACTTTTACTGACTAAAAACCACCCGAGTTCCCTCAGTTGCCTGTGTGCCAGGGGCCGCGGTGTCTCTTTCGAACAACCCGCACCCCTGGCAGGCATCGGCCCTTACGGACCCCACCAGTATGTATATATCCTTTCCGTTACACGTTGTTTTACATAATGAAATAACACACCCACCAATGTGGGTGATTTTTAGGATTCCAAAAAAATACATACACGTGTTACTAATGCAATCAATCATGTACCTAAATAATTCATTTCGGAATCTTACAAACCAGGGCGAGCGAAGCTACTGTGGGTACCTAGTACCTAGGCAACCCTTCCCTACATGTGTTGATTTAATAATCAATTTGTTTTCATTGTTACCTCGTCGAACGAATATTATTTTATGTTCTGCTTATGATCTGACGTCGTGTGGATTCTACGATGTTGTTGTAAGAAAAGTAAAAGCATATCAAATTGTAAAAAACGAGAATGTTTCGTTTTTGTATGACTACTAACGCAATCTGTTAACCTTTACATTAGAGCAAGGTGTTGCGTATCAACTTTTGCTAAAAATACAACAGAATATACATGGTGGCCCAAAACAATGTTGATAAAATTAAAATTTCAAAATGGAATTATTTGCGTTTTCATTTGTTTTTTGTTATTGCGTAGGAAATAATTTACTTATTGATAACCTGAGTTTTTTGGCGGGATCGGGTTGGAACATGTCGCACGAATTTTAATTTTCATGAAATTTAGTGAAATAGCGAATTAAATTGTATAATTTTGGTAGTGAATTATTCAATTTAGTTACATGTGTGTGCACAAGTGTAGTGAAGGTGAAAATAAGTGACTAACGTGGACTTTTCGTGTTCCCCCAAAAACGACTATGACTTTTTTGTAACTTCGTGCCCGATATCGGGCCATTTACTTGATCGAAAAAAAAATTACTTGACACTGGCTAAATGCACAAACCGGGCGAAGCCAAAGCCCAAAAAAAACATTACTTATTCTTCGGCGTCATTTTTAACATTTTTGTTGGCACTCTTTAGAGTGTTAAAATATATTTAAATCGCTGTACCTGCAACGTGGAACCACAATTTCATTGAGTGAGCGTGGAAAAAGGCATTTTGAGATAGTAAATATTCTTGGTGTTAGTCGTCAGTTAGTTTCTTCATTATTATACTTTATGACGAGCTCGACGACATCAGATACCGTCTTGGAAGTCCTCTTCCAAGAGGTCCTCTTGCAAGAGGGCTGTTAGAACTTCTAGGAACCGATACATTATCAAATAAAGATTAGTCTTTAATCCACAGACCTAGGTGGAGAAATTGTCGCGAGAACTGGGGTTTAGTTGCTCCAGCATACAGCATATAAAACATTATCTACAATTGGTGCCATAATTAAACTCAGAAAAGCGCAATTGCTTACGGACAAAGACAAAAACGTTCGGCTTGAAAGATGTCGTTCGCTTAAACAAGGCTCCGCAGCGTCAGCCTGAGAAAATGTAGTATACTGTGACGAAAAATTATTTTTGATAGAACAATCATCACCAAAATGACTGGATCTGGTCTTCCACTCGCCCTGAAGCTGCTGCATTTGTGCCACATCGCCAAAACGCTGAAAAAGTTCCCTAGTTTTTGTAGAAAATCAGCCAAGAAAAATACCGACGAGACATTTTTGAAATTAGGCTTCTTCCAAGAGCTCTTTGGTAACCGTCCATGGATATTTCAACAAGACTCTGCTCCGACTTACAGGGTCTTAACTGTTCAACAGTGGTGCAATTTTCCTGGTTTCATCAGGTCCAAAGAATGGCCACCCTACTCGCCTGATCTAAATCCCATGGATTACAGTATTTATGATCTATCTTAGAAGTAAGGTTCTGTGCAACGCGTCATAGAAGTGTTGATGAGCTAAAGAAAACTCTTACACGGGGCGGGGGTACAAAATATCTGTGGAGGAAGTGCGAAAAATTGTAAAAAAAAATACCAAGCGTTTATCTCTATTTATCCGCGCTACAGAAGGTTATTTTGAAGACAAATATGGATTCTTATATAAAATAAAGAGAAATATTTTTATAACTTATAACTTTATTTAATTCACGTATAAAATTGAGAAAATAATTCGTAAAACTTCTTGTGAAAAATATTTTGTTTTTTGTTAGTCTGGTAAAAAAGTAACTAAGTATTTTACTTGTAAAATTGATATTTTTTACTTTGAATTTCCATAGGTAAAGAAAAGGTACCGAAACAAATGTAGGAATTAATAAATCGCCCATGTTAGCTGTAAGTAAACTACGCAGGGATTTTTTGTGATTTAGCATGTGTACAAAAACCGCAAAGAGCCGGCGTCCGCTCGTTAATTTGTTCCTTTCTCTGTCGTTCACTCGTTCGTAATCAAACAATCGTGGCTGGCCGTTGATCGAAGGACGGGACTATAGCGATTTGTTACATATTGTGTTGATATTTCATTTATCACGGTGATTCAATTTTCCCAGCAATTAATCACTGAACAATAGCCGCGGTCAGTGGACGACGGCTGGATGAAAAGATAGACGAAGTACCCATTGAAAATTATAAATATAAACGTTTGCCTGTCCACACACGATCGAGTCCTACGCGTCGTTAGGAAAATGGCAGCGCTTAAAATAACGTTGTAAGGATAACATTACACATGGCCTTAGAGATCGGATCTTACGTATTTTTGGACAAATTTCAGGTCAATAAACAATAATATCGTGTCAGTCAGAATGAGGTACCTATATTTACTATTGGTATTATCCTGAATTGTGAACAGAACGATGTTTTAATTCGCACTTCAATTTGATACATGTATGTGTGTATAGATTTCAATGTATTATATAGACCAGTAAGTAGCCTTGTAGACACTTCAATTTGATATATTTATATGTCTTATACATACAATTAACCTATATTTTAGAAAAAAAAAATGAAACTTGCATCTACCTAGGTTTTTGATAATTATTGGTAAATTGTAATGGGTTCCCTACGTTTTGTAGTGCAATTTGGCGTATATTTAATTGTTGTTAATTTCAAGCATTTTTTTGTATGGCTGATGGGTGGCCTTTGATTGATAAATTAGATGGAGTTGGAAATGTATTTATACTTTACTAAATAAAAATGCTAAGTGTAACTGATAAATTTTCAAAAGATAAATAGGAAATCACAAAGGGAAAAAAAATTAGGCAACGGTGACGTACTACGTTGCTAATGGGTGCGACGTTTCATAAAGGCTAATGCGCTTGCAGCCGAGCCGGATATTAGGCTTTGGACTGCTAAGAGATTTCAAATTTCCATGGCATAATTATTCTCTGTCTAACGCTGGTGGCTGCTTATATTCTATCTAGCTGAAATGGCTTTATGTTGAAGTTTTTATTAAGTTATCTTCTCGCAAAAATGTAGATTCTTACACTCGGGGAGATGCAGAAATGTAAGCTGTCATATAAAAACAAAAAAATAAGTCCCGTCAAACGGGGTGAATAGGGATGCAGGGGTGAATCGTGACGAAACTTTTAGTCAGTCATGTGAACAGAGCACATTAAATAATAATGGTGTCAAATGGCCATGGTATTTTAAATTCCATTAAGAGTGTGTGTATCACATTGATGACACATAACACGCATTGCAAATATTTATTGAAATTCAGAGAGTTTTTTTTGTTTTGTATTCTTGAATGGGTTTGCTCTTGACCTCGATCACGCCTGATGGAAAGCGATCAATGAGTCTATGATGCAACGAGCGTGCTCAGAAGAAGCCTGTTCACTCTTGCTTTGAAGGGAAACGGGTTTAATATTAATTCAATAGAAATATAAATTTTGCGGCCCGTTTTTTAAACATAAGTACTAGCAGGTGTAGGCTTCCAATACAGGATAAGTTTTTATCCAGTGCAAAAACTGTAACCATGAATTCAGCATATTATTATCATTCTAGACCCCCCAGCACAGTAATTTTTTGTCAGTTCGGAAAAAAATCAGCTGTTCCATATATTTTGAACCGCGTAGGTATTTCACTTTTCTATGAAACAGCTGATTTTTTTTGTATAACCGACGAATAAATTTTTTTGCTGGGGGGGTCTAGAATGATATGCTGAATTCATGGTTACAGTTTGCGCACTGGATCAAAACTTATCCTGTATACATAATGAATATTCTAATGTTACATGCCCCAAATACATTAATTTATGAACTCCTTTAATAGAATTAATGGTCATAATCCTTTGTCGATTAATTAATCAGGACAAGCCAATACCAATGGAAGATACTTTTATAGAACGACTAACTTCGTCGTTAGACACCACAATCTACTAAAATAACAGTCACATTACCCACCTATTTATTTACTTTTGCTTAATGTCCTTTCAGACTTTTTTTATTTTTGCTCGGCTCCTTACTGTTGTAGCATGATGATGAGCCCCCTCAAAAATTGGGCTATCAAATGCAAAGACTTTTTTTAAATAAAATCCTACTGGCAGAGATTAGAGCGTTCAAACAAACAAACTCTTCAGCTTTATTACATAATATTCATCAAAATTGGTCCAGCCGTCACGGAGATTAGCCGGGACAAACATACAGTAATAAAAGTTGTTTTTTTATATGTATCGTATAAGTATACTTTCATGGTCATATTACGTATTGGCCCTTTAAAGTTAGTAAGAAGTTGTAGGTAATAAGCATCGTCACGTCGTGGGAAGGCTAATGAAAATGTTATCCTATCTACAATAGCATGCATTCATTATTGCTGGGCCTCGTCTGTTTAACGTTTACATTGACCGTTGTTTAAAAAAAAATAAGTACTTCTATTTCCTGCTTTTTAAACTTAATTTAGTAATAGTAAACACGCTATGATCGATACTCGCCTCACTTAAATCTGCGCAGCTTTACGTATGTTTCCTACAGTGAAGCTCGTTAGTCATTAGTCCTCATTCCTCTTTGCTACTCCATCATCAGATCCTCATCATCGCCCACACTTCTGGTACTTCTGCTTTTTGTTGGTGAGGTCCTGGAAATTCGGGGTGATGCTGTAGCATCAGTTCAAGGTTACTTTGTTATTTTAATATCATTGAAGTAATAGAATATCAATTTTCGACTCAATCAGACCTGTAGAAAATGCTCAAATCCCTTCGTCATCCAGAAATGAGCTGATAATGTTCAAACGGCTGAACAGATTTTCTTGGACCGTAGTGAACATTCTCGATTAAGTCAACTTTCAGACCAAACAAGAAAGGCACAATCGGTTCAGCCGCCATACACACGTTAAACTTATAAAACCCCTATTTTTTCGTCGGGGGTTATTAAGCTGTTATTTAAACATTACAAACAGACACTTCAATTGTATTTAAGTGAAGGTTATGCAATGAAACAGCATTTAAACGTTTTGGAATGTAGAGATAGCAGTTAACTCAGTGTACGTTTCTATCCATTTTTAAATAGTAACGGGGCGCAAGTTCAAAACGACAGCAGCTTCGTATTTAAGCAGGTTCAGGTCCATCATCAAAAAGCCGAGTCGTCGTTTAGGCGGGTCTAATCTAAGTCCGTGTCCAAAAATGTATGTACGTATGCAGAAATAAAATAATTCTATAAAGCAATATGTATGTAACTCAAGTCGCAAACGCAAAACATGAATCAATCAATTCAAGTAAACAATCGAAAGAGTGAAATGCAGTAACACGGATATTACCGTGGCAGTAATGTCACTGTCAGTAAGGCAAAGGACATGTGATGCATACAGCCTCCCCCCCAGTGGGTTCCCGCATTGTCGTTGCGGGGGGGCTCAGTAGCCGTGGTCCGCTCCCACGGTGAAGCGAAGAGGAACCCCAAGGTGGGGCCGCTCGTCAGGGCTTTTGTATCCAAGCCGACGACGTAGCGGCCAGAATGTAGGTTGCGGTGAGGTGCACCGCAACTGAGGTGGGCCGCGGTGTCGAATGGGAGGCATCGCGGCTGAAGATTACAGGCTGCGGAAGAGGAGGAGTGCCGGTACTTCTGAGTAGCGCTCTTCCCTTCCGTGGCCTGGACGGGGCCGCCACCGTTTGATGGCGGACGCGGTGGGGCCGCAGGGGAAGAGGAGTGTCGGTATAGCGTTGGCCGCTCTCCCTATCCCCTGCGGCCGAAAAGTGGTAGGCGGCGGGGCCACTGTGCTGACCCGTCGCAGGGGGACCAAGGGCACCAGACACGGGTACGTCTGGGGCCCTTTTGTTACTTGGTTCCCTGGGGTGGTCACGGCGTGCCACGTGTCCTGGTGCGCCGAACTGGTGGGGTCCGCAAGGGCCGATGCCTGCCAGGGTTGCGGGTTGTTCGAAAGAGATACCGCGGCCCCTGGCACACAGGCAACTGAGGGAACACGGGTGGGTTTTAGTCAGTAAAAGTCTGACACGCCCTCCTGCTCCACCCAGAGCAGGAGAAGTTATTTGATGATTTCCCACCCTCAAAAAAAAAAAAAAAAAAAAAAAAATGCATACAGCCTACGATACTTTTTCTATTTTGATTTTAATTAATATTGACATTCTTATATAATTTTAATTAGATTTACGGTATAAATGGGCCGAATTATATTAAATTAATGATAACTGTGCATTAATTCTATAAAATAGTTCGTTAAGGATTATATAACGATTCCTCTTTGGTTGAATGTCGATAACTCATGTCAAGAAATACTGACATCCAATCAAAATAAGAATGAATGAGACGGTTATCAAATTAAATATTTTAATGATCGTAATATTTTCACCCTAGGTATACAAACTTGAGAGTTATTTCATTATGAATATTTTATTCTAAATAGAATTAAGGACAATTAGTAGTTTCTGTCCATTTCAGGCATTTTTTAGACATTTCCCTTTAAAATGTCTGGACTGGTCTAACAAGCACCAGGAAGTTAAGTTATGTGCTAAATGACAATATGATAAATGCAACAGATCTATCTCAAACTCCCAAATCATCAGTGAAAAGTACATTTCTTCCCTAGTGGGAACGATCTAAAATTATCACAGGTACAGTTAATTGGTAGCGCTAACTATCTGCCGTAGCGTTAACTTTCGGACGGAACGTTTTGTTTCACCCGGTTTCACACTGAAGCGGAGTGCAGCTTTTCGGTAATCTCGCATAATAATGCAAAATACGAGTCGCACTCGCGTACCCACTCTGCGCAGATACACCTAATTACTGGCCCTCTAATTAAGTGCGAGTTAACTTACTGTTTCATTAACTTTTAGTCATGACACAAGTTATAATGCAAATAAGTTTGTTCGCAACTTTTTTACGACTTAACTAACGAACAGATGTTGTTGATTTTGGCAGAAGGGAAACTTGAATGGCATAAAGTTGACCGTCTATGCATATCTTGCCTAGGAGGTTTATATGAGTAACTTAATTAGTAACAAGAACATATCCTAGTAGGATTTGTTTTTGTTATCCTACTACCCTACTAATATTATAAATAAATAAGCAAGTTGTTTTTTTAGATGTTTGGATAATTAGATCTTTGGATATTCGTTACTCAGTCACGCAAAAACGGTTGAACGGATTTAGATGAAGTTTGGCACTCAGATAGTATGTAACCTAAAATAACACATAGGATACTTTTCACCCCGATACTTATTACGTTCCTGTGGGATAATTTTCGACCTCCACGCAGGCGTAGCCGCTGGCAAAAGCTAGTACCTATTAAATAAAATGGTAGTTAACTGTATACAGTTAACTACCATTTTATTTGCGCCGTTTGATTTTTCCCCACCTGCAGCAGCCGCCCCAGCACAACCCGCCGTAATAGAAAGATGGGATGGCGCAAGGGTGTCGACACGTGTTGCAACCCACACCAAAGGCTGACCTAACTTCCAAGACACTATGGTCACTCCGCCTGGTCGCTTCCCATCGTCGCGTGTCAAGCCATTGGGCTCTAGAACAGCTGGCACCCCAGCGGTGACAAGAGCAGGAGGGATGATGTCATTGACGCCAGATTGATGCTGGCTTGCCGTGCTATCCGGCCTGTGCTCCTACTGCAGGATAAGCCATGGTGTCCGAGACAGTCGACACCTTCACCGTATTGGCAGCGATGCAGAGCCACGTAAGGAGCGCCAAGACGCTGGCAAGTAGCAAGCCGGAAGGTCGAGTCACCCAGAATGTTGCCAATGTTGGGTGATGGTAGTGCCTACAGCCAGAGGCCCAACTCCCTTACGGACGCCGAGGCCACCAAAACGGATGGGTAGTGTGGCTTGAAGCCACGCTCGGTCGTCCAAAGCCACATTTAAAATGGATGATAGTGTGCTGCGAATAATTTGGCAAATTTTGTCCAAGAGCTGTGGATGCTTCCATAAACGGTAAGATAAATAAATCTTTTATCAGTGATTAATTCTAAACGACTAGTTTTATGTTGGAACCTACTACTACCTACTGATCTTTACTAAATTATAGTAAAGCAACCCCACTACCTACTGAACGAAGCTGATCGTAATCCTATATACCAATTTACGTTCAATCCCAAATTCCCAACTAACAATACAGTTACTATCGCTACCCCTAATTCTACACGTAAGTCCTTACACACGTTTTTCATAGTTGTAGTATTGTTCTCTATTGATTCCCAGCGAAACATTTGCGGCCACTGAGCTCGATAAAACTTTATCCGGGCCATATTGACCGAAGTTATATCGGATCCACGTGGCAGTGAAACTGGATAATAATAAGCAGTGGATGCAATAAAACACGGCGCTTACGATCACACAATTCGATGACACCTATAAAACCGGGCTGCATCACCCATCCGTTCTGTTTATGTCACGCCCCCAATTTATATGTTTAAGAAGTTTTTATTTTATGGCACGCGTAATAAAACAATGTTTGTATTCATACGTTGTATTAAATGAATCTTTTTTATTGACATTTAAGCTCAGCACGTACATTAATTCGTTCCTACTTCCAATACGCGTGTAAGCTCTTTCTGATTTTCAAGACACGTTTCTTTTCAGTTAAAGTGGTAGTTTTCATATGTTAAGGTATTTTATTTCCTTTTAGTAAACACAATTGGTGTCCGGTATTGGTGTATGATGTGGTCACATAAAATATAATTTTAATTACCTAGTTATTTGCTACATCAGGTCATCAGCCACAGAGGCCGTTTGATGTGAAATGTCCACAAACTACGGTATTGATATTTCAATTAATATGCATCGTTACTTTAAACTTTACTTAGTGGAAGTGGGGTGAAGCAAGTTTTAATAAGGGTCTCTCTGGGTCATTACAGGCTCGTAGCGGTAATTGTCAGAGGCGGCGCGGCCCCAGCACTTAACGACACTTCTGGTTGACGTAGGCAGCCACTCCTTACTGCCGCCGTTTGTATTTCAATAGCTTTGTGAAACGAAATAAACGTATATCTGCCCACCAAATATACGTTTTTCGCATAAATGTGCTCGGCATTTGTTTTGTTTATTTTTATTTAAAACAAAAGCCTGTATTCCTCTTATTGTTATTGGAATACGCTTCTGTATTGCAAAAAAAACGGTTTTTGCTCATTGCTCATAACAAGGACGGATTTCAGGCGAGGCATCATTCGTTCTAGCCTAACCACTGGCTTGATCGAGTTGCTGAAGTTTCTAATCTAATAAAACGAATCACGTGTTCAACGATCCTTACACAAGTAAATTAAGACGAAGAGATTGCAAGATAAGAGATACGACATCTGTCGTACTCAAACTTTACACGAAGGGTTGAATAGGCTTTCTTTTCAATTAAATACATATCCAGTTTTTTCTTCGTGTTGGAATCAATTTCCTTCTAGCCATGCCATGGTTTAGGGCGTTGGGCGAGCGTAGGCTTTCAGCGTCTACGCGGCTACGCTACGTGATGTCTAGGCGTTTGCTACGCCACGTCTACGCGTTTTCTACGAGACGTCTACGCGACTGGTACACAGGACAAACTTCCATTACGGAGGAAATGTAATTATTTTATCAGACCCGTTTGTGTGATACTTCTGCAACCTTATTATGGAAACCAGATGAACGGATTAGCCGTGATTCAATTGGCTAAGTTAAATAATGCTTAATTTCCCCTATGTTATTCGTCCTACATTAAGTAATAAGAACAAATTATTATTAAGAACTGGCATCCCAATATTATTAACGCCAAAAGTTTGATAAAAATTCTTTAAAAAGCGTTTTTATAAAAATAACATTGAATTTTCCCATAAAACGAAAGCGAGGGTAAACAAGCCGTAAATTAATCAATCAAAAACCGTGGGTAGGATAGACCTACTGACCTAATTATCATATTTACGTATGCTATTGAATTATGTATGTTTTTCGGTGAAAAGTCTGAAAAGTTTAGATGTTTACATGTTAAAAACGCGCATGTTCTAATTGGTGCGGGATCGCAATCACGGCAGACATGTCATGTCAAACGTGGAGCGTCGACTCGGCGCGTACGTAAGGTTACGGGTAGACGGCGACGACTAATTCAATTCCGCAGCAGCGAACTGAATGCTAACGACCGGCTTAAAATGAACACGTATACTGAAATAACACATGCGAGAACATACTCTATTCACTAATAATACGCGCCGAATATAAAGCGCGGGATTTCTACCGGTTCTGACGTAACCATACTCCAAATTATTATAATTCTAAGCGGTTTAAGGATTTAGATTTTAATTTTCTTAAAACTTGCCGTCGAACTTAATTTCTTTCTTTGAGAATAATTTTTCGAGGCCTTTGATTTTCTCGCTCACCTTTTTAAGGGATTTTTCGTAGTAATACAATTTATTATAACAGTCTTGATCTCACTTTAATCAAGTGTCCTCACTGGCTCATTAATGGATAATTCAAACCGCTCTTTAATTACGCTGAGTCACTACCTTTTAAGAATATTTTCTCCTCGCCTCGGTCCAAATGAGCCACGATACGAACGACGAATATACGTCGGTAAATAGGTTATGTTACGTTTATGAGTGTAAAGGACGTGTGAAAACGATATTTTTATTGTATTTTGAGCACGAAAAGTATTTTTATCACAGTGGCTCCGTCTCCGGTGGCAGCGGCGGGCAACCAGTCCGCTGTCGGCAAGTAAGTATTGTGGAATGATTAATTGTTCTGTAAATTGAATTCACCGTGATAAATGAAATATCCGCACAATAGGTAATAAATTACGCTGACCCGTTTGGGCGTAAGATGAAACGGTCTGAAAGTAGGTCCGGACGGATGTTACAGGATAATAGGTATAAAACACAACACACGTAAAACACCTGCCCGAAGGTATTGTTGGGATTTTAATTCGCATGGGGCACGGAACGGCTTTGTTAAACGAACTCGTACAGCTTGCTTTCAGTCCGTTACTACCTGTATTCTATCTCGATGTTTCTGTGTTCGTTACTATTCTGATACGATCCGAAACCTATGCGATTGAACAACACGTCGTTTTTATATACTAAACGACACCCTTAATATTATGACAATTCATATCAGAACAGACTTAGATTGGTTCAACTCTTTTTATTTACCTGAGTAATGAAGTGGAATCGATAAAGCTCGAGAACGGCTCTTAAAAACACATTTATTTATTCGTCTCCAAAATTTACGACTGAGGCTACTGACGGTCAGTAGAACCTGTAGGTTACTGACTGGCTCGTTAAATGATAAATGATTTTATTTCTGTAAGTAGGTTTGTACAAACGCTTTTACACGTCAATTATACTTTTAAAACTAGATGAGGTCGGCGTTTCCCATCTGAATACTCTGATGAAACTCAGATGTCAGTCTCTTTTAAAGTCCGGACATACCGAATCTTGGTCAGACCATGTGGATTGGTGTCTGAAATGGTATATTGAGGGAAGAACCACCGCTGTTTGAGACAGATTGAGTGAACCTATCTCTAATAAGTGTACGTGTTTGCGCCTGATGCTGTAGTGACTTGACAAATAGTTGCTAACAGTTTCAGATCAGGCGCAAACAAGTGACGGTAGTTCACGCACGAAAAAATCGGCATATGGAAAAACTTCTACCTGACTTTAAAAAATATTAATACTAAAAGGATTCTAAGAAGGAGAACATTCGTCCGCACCTTTTTTCTTTGTTTTTTAATCAAAATTAATTTAAATTCATATTACTTACATAATAGAACGAAGTGTCAAGTTTTCTTACTGATAATCGGATTAAATCCATGGTTTAAAAGAAAACTCCAGCGTTTTATTGAGCCACAGGCTCCAGTGTCTCGTCGTAGACATAATTGGCGACCGTGACAGGACACGAATTGGGAAGGAAATTCGAAGTACCAAGGTCTAGCTGAAGTTGGCCAGCACCGCGCCGCAGCTATCAGTCGGTCAGCACCGCGCCGCATCCAGCCCTTGGTAGAAGCACGTACGTCGGAAGAACATAAGCAGTACTTAGCACCGCCGGACATTGACGCCATACAGCGTCACACCGCAGCGCAGCAGCATTACTGCAGCTAAGTGCCTTTCCCTAAATCCTAAACTTCCGTTCAAACCACGTAGCCTACGTCCTTATCCAATTTCTGTATGGTTTTTCACTTGTGCGATTTCATATTTTTTATAGGTTCACCTCTGTCAAGGTTACAGTATTGCGTCATACTTTCATAGATGATATTTTTCTATATATTCCCATAAGTTCGCTATTATTTAGTATCAGTGACAATTCGTAAGGATATCTACGCCTGGATATTTCAATTTTGTACCGTTTTGGGTGGATTTTCAAGCGGATTTAAAGCACCTACATTTCATATCTCAAAGTACCTACATAGGTACCTGAATTTATTTCAAATTTTGGTTTTGTTGTATTTCCTTTAGGAAACTACTTCCACAGGCTGCCGTGCCTATTTACTTCTGTTTAGTGATCATTTCGCCGAACATTTCAGATTTGCCTAAGTTTCCCGTGCATCGCTGAGGATCGCGCGTCGTTGCCGCAGCGGGCAACGGCTGCAGCCTAAGGCTGTCCTGTGCAGACCGGTGCCTGCGACTTCGGCTTCCCGTGTGGCAGATACCACCAACCAGGGGCGTGAGCGTATTCTGTTATTATTTTGTTTGGTTCATTTTAACGTTCGATTTTATTGAGTTTATTTAAATTTAATTTCTTTTTCGAGAGAATTTTGTTTGAAGTGAACAGTCATAATGGGGTTAGGTGATGATGCCAAGAACTTGGCGGAATTAAATGTTAGACGTAGTTCCGTTAAGGGCCAAGTAACAAAGTTTAGAAATTATTTAGAAAAAATATCACGTTTAGACACTTTTACTACAACACATAGGGCGGAACTTACACTTAAACTTAGTAAATTTGAAACCTTATCTTCAAGGTTCGATGACTTACAAAGTCAAATTGAAATTTTTAATTCTAGTGGGTTGACGGATGAACTTGAAGAACGAGAAAATATTGAGAAGGAATTCATTAGCAATATTGTAATGGCTCAAGAGTTGTTACAAATGCACGGTAGGGATGAAGGCGTCCACGACTCAAGCAGTCCTCACAATATAACTCATTGCGCTGTCGATCATAATGAAATTGGTTTCAGGCTACCTTTGATACAGGTATCTAAGTTCGACGGATCATACTTTCGATGGATGGAATTTCGTGACACGTTCCGATCCTTAATACATGAAAATAGTAGAATTAGTTCAGTGAACAAGTTTCATTATTTAATTTCTTATTTGGAAGGTGAAGCGGCACGAACCGTTTCGAATCTAGAAGTATCTGCTGATAATTATCGGGAAGCTTGGAATCTATTGCTTGAACGTTACGACAACAAACGTTTGCTGATAAGTCATCATCTCAGCGCATTATTTAACATTCATTCTGTAAATAAGGAGTCTGAGAAATCATTGCGTTTTTTGGTTGACCACGTTACAACGAATTTACGTGCCCTCTCCAACTTAGGACAAGCCACTGAGCATTGGGATGTCCTTATCATTCACTTAGTCGCTTCCAAGTTGGACAATAACAACTTCGTAAAATGGGAGGAACACCGTAACGCGTTGTCAACAGACACCCCTACACTTAAAGATTTTTTTAAATTTTTAAACGATCGTGCAACCGTGCTTGAGTGTTTGCACCGTAGCAAGTCTGAAAACGCCTTTAAACCCAATCATGATAAACAGCGTCCAGAAGGCCATTCAAAAAAACCGGACCACATACGTCATACTAAAGCAGCATACATTAGTAGTAGTAACCAACCACAAACACAATCATCCTCGTCATACCTCTGTCCAAGCTGTAATGCTGATCATAAAATATTTGACTGTCCATCGTTCAAGGCAAGGAGCATAAGCGAGCGTATAGCCGAGGCGACTAAATTGAAATTGTGTCTTAATTGTTTAAGGTCGGGTCACCCTACATTTAGATGTCGTTTTGGCCGTTGTAGTGAATGCAACAAGAGACACAATTCTCTATTGCACCTTCCTATTGGTAAGGCTGATAGTTTACGTAGTATTAGTACCGACAGTCCTTCTGAGACGTTGGCTAACTGTAACAATCAAGGTAACAAATATGCTCTTCTTTGTACTGCCTTAATTGAAATAGTCAATCCCAAGACTAGTAAATCTGAAACGGTGCGCGCCCTGCTTGATTGTGGCAGCCAATCCTCTTTCATAAGTCTAGGCCTGAAACAAAGGTTATCATTAGAGGACTGCCCTATCAATGCTGCAAAGGTAATCGGTTTTGGCAACAATGATGCAGGTACGATAACTGAATATTGCATTGCCCAATTAAAATCGTTAAATACACCATTCAACGTTATTTCTAACTTTTATGTTATGAAAGAACTAACATCTTTAATCCCCAATGCGGTAATTGATATTAGATCGTTTAATATTCCTAAAGATATTATCTTAGCAGATCCTAAATTCTATCAGCCTTCTTTCATAGATATTCTCATAGGCTCAGATTTATTTTGGGACATTATTGGTTGTGAGCAGCGGTCATTAGGCCCCACTTGTCCTAAATTGCACGGCTCAAAGTTGGGCTGGTTGATTGGAGGCCCCCTGCAACATAAACAACCCAAGGATATTAAATGCAATCATGTACTTACCCAATTTTCTCATGATGAAAACATAGAATTAAAATTAAATAGATTTTGGGAGCTTGAAGAAATCCCATCCAAATCTTATTTAAATGAAGGCGAGCAGGCATGTGAAACGCATTTTTTGCAGCACACCTGCCGCTTAGAAAACGGCAGATTCTCTGTCAAGTTACCTCTTATTGACTCACCGGATTGTCTCGGTGACTCCTACAAACTGGCCAAGAAAAGGTTTTATAATTTAGAACGGCGATTTAGAAGACAGCCTGAAGTTAAGTCGCAATATATTGAATTTATCAGAGAATATGCAGAATTAGGTCATCTCTCTGAAATTGCCCTTAATAACCTAAATTCGAATTTATGCTATTTCTTACCACATCATCCTGTGTTTAGAGAAAACAGTGAATCAACAAAAATTCGCGTCGTCTTCGATGCATCAGCTCGCACTTCCTCAGGCCTATCGGTCAATGACATACAAATGGTTGGGCCTCAAATTCAAGACTCTCTTTTCTCCATATTAATTCGAGCTCGTTTCTACAAATATCTTTTAGCAGCAGACGTAGAAAAATTATTTCGTCAAATATTGGTGGATGAGTCAGATCGAAATCTTCAGCTTATTCTTTGGAGAGAAGACGAGCGTCAGCCCCTTAAAACGTTACGTTTAAATACGGTGACTTACGGTTTCACAAGCGCAAGCTTTTTGAGTACAAGGTGTCTTTGGCAGGCGGGTGAGGAGTGTGAGGATCCACTCATTAGAACGATTATACAACATGATCTATATGTAGACGACTTAATTACGGGCTGTAATTCTGAAAAAGAACTAATACATATTCAGAAATCTGTATCGGAAGCCCTTAAGGCAGCGTGTTTTAATCTACGAAAATACAAATCCAATTCGTCTAGCGTTCTTGAAGCCTGCTCTGAAAACTCTACAGATATGCTTATCATTAGTGAGTCCTCAAATGCTCTCGGTTTAGGGTGGAATTCTAAAACTGATAGTCTACATTATTCTTTCGAAATTCCCCCTATCAATGCCAAAATCACGAAGCGCTATATTTTATCAACATCGTTTAAAATTTTTGACCCACTCGGTTTTGTCAGCCCCTGTATTATTATTCCTAAATTAATAATGCAACAACTTTGGCTTGACAGGGTTGGCTGGGACGAACCTCTTTCCGAGGAAATAGAAAGAGATTGGCGTAAGTTTTCTAATAATCTATCTTGTCTAGCTAAATTTACACTGCCAAGGCGGGTTCTATGTGACTCACCTATTGTTACAGAGCTACATATGTTCAGCGACGCTTCTCAAAGAGCTTATGGCGCTTGCGTCTACATAAGGTCGATTGATGAAGGAGGTATCGTGCATGTCAACCTTTTGTGTTCCAAGTCAAAGGTGGCACCAATCAAGGCCTGCACTATACCTCGTTTGGAGCTGTGTGCCGCCTTACTAGCTGTTCGACTCTGCAAGTCCGTTACCGATTCCTTGAGGTACCCAGTAGCACGTAAGCTGTATTGGTGTGACTCCAGCGTCGTCCTTGCTTGGCTGCATACTAGCTCTAGAAGATTAAAGACCTTCGTGGCTAATAGAACAGCAGAAATACTGGAATTGTCAGATGTTTCTTGTTGGCGTTATGTACCTACCTCTGAGAATCCTGCTGATCTCGTTTCACGCGGCGTTTATCCCGAAGAGCTTAAAGATCGTGGTCTGTGGTGGTCTGGGCCCAAATTTTTACTTCAAGGCGAATCTTCTTGGCCTACCTTACCAAATAAACACGAATTGGAAATTCCTGAAATAAAGTCAAACATTGTTGCAAAGATAGATAACTCTTCAATCATTCCATTTCATAAATACAGTAAATTAAACAAGATAAAACAAGATTACGCGTATGCATTAAGATATTTTTATAATTTGCGCAATCCTAATTCTCGGTGTTTTGATGCCCTTGATTTAGGAGAATTACAAAATTCATTTTATCTTTTATGCCGTAAGGCTCAACAGGAATCTTTTCCTGTGGAGTACGATTTGTTAACTAAAGAAAAATCAATTAGTACAAAATCACCTATCATAGCGCTCACACCTTTCATGGACGCAAATGGGTTGATACGAGTAGGAGGCCGACTGGATGCTTCGGCTATTCCATTTTGTAGCAAACACCCTATCTTACTACACTCCTCACACCATCTCACAAAATTAATCTTCGAGCGGGAACACCTACACAAACTACATGCTGGCCCGCAGCTTCTGCTCGCTAGTGTCAGGCAATACGTGTGGCCGATCAATGGGCGACACCTCGCTAGGAGGACTGTGCGCAATTGCATCACATGCAGAAAGGTACAGGGCAAGACTTTAACACCCTTAATGGGGAACTTGCCCTCTCAGCGCGTTACGGTGGATTTCCCGTTTCGTAGCGTACTTGCCGGACCCTTTTATGTCTCAAATAGGAAGGGTCGCGGATCAAGGCTCACAAAATGCTATTTATGCATTTTTGTTTGCCTAAGATACAAGTGCGTACACTTGGAAGCGGTAACTGATCTTTCGAAGGACGCTTTCATTCTTACCCTGCGTAGGTTCGTATCCCGTCGGGGTAAACCCACTGAAATTTTTAGTGACAATGGCCGCAATTTTGTGGCCACTGCCAAAGACATTGGCAACTTTTTGAAATGTAAATGTAACCGCCAAGCAATTACAGATTTCTCTAACGAAGAAGAGATTAAATTTTTGTTTTCACCTGCTTACGCTCCTCACTTTGGTGGTATCTGGGAGGCCGGAGTAAAATCCGCTAAACATCATTTAAGACGTGTAATGGGCAACACGCATTTAAATTTTGAAGAGATATCCACGTTGTTCGCACAAGTGGAAGCCATATTAAATAGCCGCCCACTTTACCCTATGTCCACGTCTCCAAATGACCTCCTTTTCCTCACCCCAGGGCACTTCCTGCTTGGACGGCCGCTAACTGCGCTGCCTTCACCGAGCCTAGAAAACTGCAATTCCACTCAATTGAAGCGCTACCAACGATTGGAACAAATCCGGCAACATTTTTGGAGGAGATGGCAGAGGGAGTACCTGGCTGAGCTGCAGCAAAGGTCAAAATGGCGCACCAATGATACCCCACTGAACGTTGGCGACCTAGTACTGCTTCAGGAAGACAACTTACCACCATTGTGCTGGCGTACAGGCCGAATCAGTAAACTCTTTCCGGGTCCTGATGGAATATGTCGGGTCGCAGATGTTCAAACCACACAGGGAACTTACCGGAGGCCCTTCAAGCGACTCTGCCCTCTACCTGCGACGGAGCATCTGATCGAGTGAGAGTTAAAGGCCGGAGGCCTTTAACAGCGGGGAAGATGTTTGCGCCTGATGCTGTAGTGACTTGACAAATAGTTGCTAACAGTTTCAGATCAGGCGCAAACAAGTGACGGTAGTTCACGCACGAAAAAATCGGCATATGGAAAAACTTCTACCTGACTTTAAAAAATATTAATACTAAAAGGATTCTAAGAAGGAGAACATTCGTCCGCACCTTTTTTCTTTGTTTTTTAATCAAAATTAATTTAAATTCATATTACTTACATAATAGAACGAAGTGTCAAGTTTTCTTACTGATAATCGGATTAAATCCATGGTTTAAAAGAAAACTCCAGCGTTTTATTGAGCCACAGGCTCCAGTGTCTCGTCGTAGACAGTACGCAAAGATATATTAAGTATGTTACGCATAAAAAATGACACAGCATAAATGTAGAGTCCAACCCGTAACAGATTATTTATTCGCCGCAAACGAAAACCAAAAAAAATCGGCATGATTTGTATTTTGGCTGAAAAAGAAAAATAATTGCTTTTGATATATTTTGTATGGTAAAAGTAAAACAAATACAGGATCAATCTTTTCATTGTATTACGTGAAATTGACTTAACATTTTAATATATTAATAAACGATGTAATATTGGGACCAGTAGGTAACGGCCGACGAGTTGTAGGTCATAGGTGCGAACATGCCATATCTACCAACCCGTACTGGGTCTGCGTGGTGGATTACGGCCCACTGCGGCGTCTCACCAAGTGCCTATGTCCCAACAGTGGAAACGTAAAAGGCTGGTCATGGATCTAATAATATATTATTAGCGAGAAAAGGTGATTTTATTCGTTGTAACGACAGATTTTCTGTATTGTTTAGCCGGAACTTAGTATTTACCTCCCCTGTGAAAAAATGTTGTGCAATTCCGCAGTCTGGAATTTATTTTGTTTCACTTACCTAGATCATATGATCTAGCTATATTGACTAGACAGAAGCCACCCCTATACTTGCCTAGGGGGTGATACCCCTGTATCTATGGCTTATAACATAACATATCGTGATGAACGCTATGGCCTCTTCATTAGAGGCGACTTCATGATGCGGTTACGTTTGAGGATTTGATTTGATGCCCAGAGAAATATAACTCTTTGGTCAACGGTGGGTTACATACGCACATTGTAAATGTTAATAGCACTGCCTTTAAGTGAACAATACATTAGCAAAACGTTACCACGTTATTATGAATACCAGCGAAAACTTGAACGAAAACTAAATACAATCAATTCTAGAAACTCAAGTCTATTAAATAATCAGGAACCCATGATCAAACTTTGTCTTCCTTTAATGGATACCTACATAACTTACATTAATTCGTTGAGGCACAATGTCCTGATTCTGTTTAAACTTATAAGTGATAATGAAGAGAAAAGACTTATAAATGGCCATTTTAAAATGTAGAAAGACGTTTCAGTCACGGGTACAATGTACTAAAGATAAAAAGCTGAAGCCACGCATCTCGATGCGAGTGTAAATACATGGTTTAAACATTATTACGTAATTATGATTGAAATATGAACCTAACATCGTAAGAAAGGCATTCCAGGCGTACATTTATTGAACAAAGCGGCAAGAAAAACGACGGCAACAAGCGGCGCCGGCTGTTCTAAATTGCCAACACTTCTGAGCCGTGGGCGTTTACTGGAGTACACTCCACTTCATTATTTGTTACATTGCATCGATCCGGGATCGCGTAAAGTGTTATATGATAGCGCCATCAGTGTATGCGCCAGATAAAAGAAGATACCGTACCTCCAATTTCCGTATAGCAAGTACGAAAACGCTGACGATAAATGTAAAAGGATAATTCATTTGTCATTAAGTTGCATTGTAACTAGAAAATAGTCGCAAAATAAAAATACAGCTGAATATCTTTTGCCAGAGCACTTTCGTGCAGAGCACTTATGAAAGCAAAGAAGATTTTCGAAAAAAAAAATGACTCATAAGCCTACAACATGGATAGCATGAATTTTAAGTGCTCGCATTTTGGATATGTGAGAGTGCTTGCATATTTCGGTGGTTAATTTGGTAATGGTATGTCCATTCATTAGTGATGTTTCAATGTTAAAAATAAGTTTGTGCATCAAGCCAGACGGCCGACCAGTGAGCGTAACTTTTTTAAATTCCAACTTGGTAAAGTAATTAGAATTTTTCCAACAGCGCCATTGTGCTACGAACTCAGCTCACGCAAACTTTTAATGCGACTTAAATTCAAATGCTATTTTACGGTTTCTCTTTGTGAAGTTGATTTTAATGAAATATTGAGTTCAGCGACATTGATTGTCCACTTTTTAGGGTTCTAAATCAACGCAATTAAAAATACGGCCATTTATGCGACGTATATATATACTCGTAAATTTATGAAAATCTGTCATTTTGTCTACACCTCGTTGATCTAGAATCATGAAATTTTACAAGAAGCAAGGTTTCTCAGCACATGTAAAGGACAAAGTCTGAAAATATATACATATATATTTTTTTCATCTCACAGACTCGGAAAGATTCTGTTTATCATTCGAAATCTGCGTGCAAAAGTGCATTTTACCCGCTAGCGTGGAAAGAGTTTTTGAAGTTGTTTTTGAATTGGAACGTTTCTATTCAATAATTTGCACCACTGAAAATTCTTTAATACTTATTTCATGTCAGTGCGCCAACCCAATTTTTTAAATAATCGCACTGGCCAGCAGGACGCTCTCATGCAGTATGAAAAAAAACAAGTTCGTCTCTTTTCAATTAGCTTTCGATAATTTTGGTAATTTTTTTGATAATATCGTAAAGCGCGCTCAACATTCATGCGAGAATCTCGCGAGAAAGCGAGAAAAACACGAGAAACGTGAATGTGGAACCGATTTACATCATCTTCGCAGGCGCTCGCCTTGTTCTCTGATTTTTGGGTTTTTTGGCGCCAGACATAAGAGCTGAGAACGCGAGAAAAGACGAGAACTTGTATTGACTCCACACTCGCATGTTTCTCAGTAGCGAGCACAGAACATATATCACACAAGCGGGTAGCGAGCGACTCGCCGATTAGAACAGTTGTGCGTAGTATTTACAGAGCATCAATATGAGCCGGATTTGGACGAACGAACTAGAATTGATATTCCTAGAATATTTTAAGTGTAATAAATTATAATATGCAAATGCGCATAGCAATAAGCTTTTCGCAGCAGTTACTTCTACGTCCATCGTCATCGAGCGTGAGAACTGTATTGAGAACCTTGCGAGTGTGTACCCAAAGAAGTTCTCGCCGAGATTGTCGCTGAGATTCTTGTCGAGATTCTCGGCGAAGATCTCGCGTGAATGTGGAGCGCGCTTTAGAAATCATAAAATTTGAGCGAGTCTAACGGCGAAGAAGATATAAATTAAACATCTGCAGAGTTAGTGCAAGCGGTACATAATGCCAAATTAAGTTATTTTTCGGAAAATTCGCGTGAAAATTACTTGAGTACTTTATATCGTACAATTTATTCAATGCATGGAGACATTCTAAAGGTGTGAAAACGTTTTTTAAAACTACAATGCAATGCTATGCTTCATGGAACTACACTAATTTAATATATTAAAAAAACTTTTTCCAAAAAAAAAACAACCGACTTCCAAAAAAACACTACAAAGTGAAAAATAACTTTAATTTCAGAAGTCAGTGTCTTTGGAGCTGTATTTGAATTTTTTGTCACCGCCTTCCGAAATTAAAGTTATTTTTCACTTTGTAGTGTTTTTTTGGAAGTCGGTTGTTTTTTTTTGGAAAAAGTTTTTTTTTCACTTTTTAGTGGTTTACGTGTGCTTACCCCTTCACAGCGTACCGGCGTGATGTTATGTTATGAACTGGAGTAAGCAATAGACAGACATGAGATTTCAGCAATCCCAGTCCATTTGCTATCATTTATTGAGGAGTTCCGTTGCCTATCTCTAAAGTTCTTCATCAGATCTTCACCAAATTGAAATGAGACCACTCCGAGAAAGTACTCTTCCAAAAAAGAAATTTTAAGATTTCTCTCTATTTCTCCAGGATGTCATCATCAGCTCCTGACTTGATCATGGGACCACCTGGGAAGTGTACCCTTTCAAACAAAAAAAAAATCCAAATCGGTCCAGCCATCTTCGAGTAATCGGGGAAAATACATTTAAAAAAAAAGTTTCCGACGAATTGAGAACCTCCTCCTTTTTGAAGTCGGTTAAAAAGGCTGTTTTTCTTGCACATAGCATTTTCCTCGCTGTAGTGAGGTGAAAAATTGTGTGTTTGGTTCGGCAGCAAAGTTTATTCTGCATCTCGTACCTTTGAAACCCTCGCTAATCTCATGATTCCATATTTGAACTACTCGCTTCGCTCATGGTTCAATCCTACAATCGCTTTACTTCATGTAAATTACGTCATTACCACTGCTCTCAAAGCGGTGAAGGAAATCCTCGTGAGGAAACCGGCATGTCTTAGAACCAAAATTTTGCAGATATGCGACATCAACCAACCCACACTGGTCCCGCGTGGTAGAATACGGCTCACTCCCTCTCACCGAGAGGAGGCCTGTGTCCCAGTAGTGGGAACATTATAGGCTGATTATACATTGTGTCGTGCCCCAGTAAGTAACAGTTGTGTCGGAGGTGTCTCACTCTCCTCTCACTCATCTCTATGAGGCTAATGAGTTTTAGAGGGTTTAAAGAAAAAATCAAATTAAAACATTAATTAAATGCGTGTGTGTAATTATGTACGTGCATGTATGTGTCTATATAAATGTATGTATGTGCGTGTACGTGTGTGATTATGTGTTTTAGCTTATATCTACTGTCAAAACGTTTTCTGTTTCTTCATACATTAGCGATCTCTACCATTCGATTATTCTTTTTTTACAATCGTATAACAATAACCCGGGGATATACGTAGGTATATCTAATTACAATGTTACGTTAATTTTTTTTGAATAAATTCCATCTACGGAACACTTCGTTGTGCGTGGTCTGACACGCGGTCGGTCTCAGTTTTTAATTTGGCGTGACTTGTTAAAAAAAAAAATCACTTAAAAACTTGTGATGACCGCAACAACCTACAGAGCTTCAATAAACGGACAAAATCATTTTCATGCACACCTGGAAAGGACTTAAATGTGGCGTAGATAACATGCTACGGTAAATACCAAACTGCCATGACTCAGCATTTTAGTGGTTCCCAAAATATTTTGACTGAAAACACAACATTATATTTGCCTAATCTTATGTAAATCTCTCATAGAGGCACATGATTCGTGAACCAATATTATCCCGATGATATATTTTTCAAACAACTCAAACGCTAAAGGCAAACTTGAAAGTCATTCAACGAACTCGAACTCGGCGCAAATAGATGTCATCAATCGAAGAGGCTTTCGATCAAAGACAAGGGACAAAGGGACATCGTAGAGCAAGGGCTGATATGCGGAAGAATTATTACCGTCGAGGACGGCTCTAATGCCTGAGCTGAACGTATTTATTTGGTGACCTGCTGGAGGTAAACTGACAGCCCGAATGCACGTTAACTTATGGTTTCAATGGCGCCACTCCTTAACGTAATCTCCTTTATTTGATATGACTTTAATGGACTCTATAATTAACGAGTGAATGAAGCTTCGGTCAGTCATATATTAAAACGTGGTCTTTGGATATTATGAACTCTACGATAAGTAATATTATTAGTCCAAGGCACTCTTTTTCCTTCTAATTTTGCCTAGAACTAATCGCAATATCTATAAGGTGGAGTGATGACCTGGTAGAGGCCGCAGGAATCCGCTGAATACGAGAAACACCGAATCGGTCGATGTGGCGGTGCTTGGTGATGTCCAGTAGTGGACGTCTTTCGTCAGAAATGATGATGATGAATCGCAATTATGTGTGGTATACATATTGCGATTACTTCACTGCTCTAAGCGGGATACCGCTTCACACTACAATGCAATGGAGAAAAATAAATAAATAATCTTATTTTAAAACAAAACTATAACGAGGACTTTGAACTTCTCTGGTTGGATTTCCCCGCGAAACTAACCACTAAGCGTCAAATACCACTTTACGAAACGCAGTTAGTTCACAAATCTTAATCAGGTTTCTCATAAAAGGATCTACAACAGTGTAGACGTTTAATCCTTGCTTTTGAAATATTCCATTAATCTTATAATCGCGCGGCAGTTATTTTTCACATGAAAATTGTTTGGCTGGTATTTGCTTTGCCTACATGTTATGCACTACAAGTAACAGGTGACATGTTATAGATAGGAAGGGTTATTATGAAACGAATGCAGCATGTGAAGCGAATAATTAGTAGTTTTCATCTTGTGGTTTTCTCCGTTGTGGTAGTTGCCGAGGGACTGTTGTCAAAATAGTGAACAGCCCCATTGTACCACACTCAATTTAGTTATTTTGGCACACTGTTATTTAAACGTGGTTATTGTGAAGGTCCTTAATGCCCACTTTTAATTGAGAGTGAGGTATGGTATGATATTATCATAAACACAATAATTTATAAAACTATTCTGCCACAACAATAGCACCGCACCCATGTATTTAGCTACATAGAGGACGCCCTTAGATAGCCACGTACAGTAAACAAAAACAATGTCGCGGCGTGGTTGAAAGAGCGAGATTCCGGCTGCAATCATCTAGATAACACTTGAGGGATTTATCCAAAATAACATTTCGCCTGCGCAAAGTTCTTAATGAAATAAGTTAGTAATCCTCGGGTAATTCGTTAAATGTTTGTGCGATAGATACTAGTTTGGAAGCTCTCCCCGAGTGGCTGTTTCATGCTTTGATTACAGCGCGCGGCGGCTTCACCGTATCAATGATTCACGTGAACGTGCGCTCAAGTTTACCTATCATTTACATTGTTATACAAGAACGTTATAAAGTTTGTCTACATATTTATGAATAGTATGCAGATTGGGAGAAAATTTCAGGCGCGTTTACTGTTTGCTACTTCAACGATTGATCATCATGATCAACTTAATAACGTCTCCGAGCTCAAAACTTAACAGAACGTTATTTGTGCATACTTCAATGACGCGTCTATGAAGTCCTACTATCCTACTAATATTATAAATGTGAAAGTTAGTATGTTTGGATATTTAGATGTTTGGATGTTTGTTACACAATCTCGCAACAACAGATTTACGGATTTGGATGAAATTTAGCGTACAGATAGTTTATAACCTGGATTAACACAGGATATTTTTTATCCCGGTCATACGTTCCCGTAGGATAAATTTCGACCTACACGCCGGTGAAACCGCTGGCAAAAGCTAATATAAAATAATTGTTTGATCTTTGTGAACACAATACATCTTTAAAAAATAATACCCTGAAGAATTCACAAAAGTCAGTTTATCGAACAATATTTGCTATAAAAAAATCGCATCGTTCACGAATTTAAAACTGGATCGTGGCGAGTGGTTAATTACCAGAATATCTGAGTACTCCACTGAATGTAACAGGCAGCAGCCGCGGTACATTTGAGATCCTTTTCGGTTATATTTACAACGGACATTCACAATATCTTTACATTTTTCTTTGAAAAGAATTATCTCGGACTGTTGGACAAAAATCGTGGGTTTGTAATTCAAAATGTAAGTTTCAAAGGCAGCGATGCATTATCACTTCAAAATACAAAACAAAGTCCCCCGCCGCGTCTACCTGTCTGTCTGTTCGTGATAAACTAAAAACCACTGTAGGGATTTTCATGTGGTTTTCAACAATAGACAGAGTGATTCATGAGGAAGGTTTTGGTGTATAATTTGTGAAGGTTTTGTGTAAATTAATTAACGCGGGCGAAGCCGCTGCCAAAAGCTAGTAAAATATATCATCATCATTATTTCAGCCGAAAAACGTCCACGGCTGGACATAGCCCCCCACCCAAAGGGGGGTTTTGCCATTATCGTTACGCTTGGCAGGCGGGTTGGCGATCGCAGTATGGTTGTAAAAATTATAGAGAAAACTGCTGCCTATTCTCTAGTACGTCCCTTAGTCGCTTTCTATGACACCCACGTGACAAAATGGGATGGTGCTATTCTTTTACGTCCGGCACCACTCGGAACGGAATTAAAATATTCAAGAAATTGTAAATAGTGAACGGAATATCTACTACGGATCAGAATCTCATAGTAACTATATCAATTAATTTCTTTTGTATCTATTAGTTTTCCAGCCTACGAGAAATATCACACTTTCTGCTGTTTCCACTAGATAAAAACTAATCGGTTCTCGTTTCCACCTGTTACATCTACTTACCTCATATGTCCGTATAACAATTTACTCACAAGGGTCATCGAGACCCCTGACTTGGGCAACACTAAGTTCTGTCGAATAAAAAAGTCCCATAAAAGAAAGCTAAAACTAACCGTCGGTCGGTCGCCGGGCACAGGTTATTTATATAAGTCATGTCAGACAACGCTTCTGGCCTGAAAGTTCACTCATATTTTTTGTTTGACAAATTGCCGCGGTAACGGGACTTGGCTAAAGTTTCACCTCCATTTAAGCGTCCATTAATACCTACCCGGTGGCCGTGACTCTCTTTACATTTTATGAAATATTGAGTATCGACCTACCTATCGCAAAAAGTATAGGAGTGCCTCTTAATAGCACGTTGCTACCACGCTAAAAATATTTTTTGAGGATATTTCTTTTAGAAAAATAAACCTAACGCACTTGTTTATGGTCTAAGTAATTTACAAGTAATTGTTTATCGTGAACTAATCTTAAAACGCTAATGAATTCCACGAAAAATCTCGATCTTCCCATCAGGAGTGACGTCATTCAACGTTCAACGTCTTCTCTCGAGTTGTGATCTTGTTTGTCAATTTTATTATTCGTCACATCGCCCGACACGTCCCGCGCCCTTATTCTGCTCGAAGGCAACCCCCTTAGCTTTTTACCCTTGGCCGACATTACGCTAATGAATATCAAGGATAAGAGGCTTCACTGAGATAACTTTTTTTCTATTGCTTGATTCGGGTGTTCGATCTCTTGGTAGAATATGGCGCGGGTGGAAATAATATTTTAGTTTTACGTCCTTTAGGAATAAATATCCACGACAAAATACCAGAATAAAATCTACCATCTACAAAATCTTGTAACTCTGGTCACAGATTTGGTACTAGCCGTTGTAAACCTCTCATTTTACCTACCTAGTGCAAATAGGCTATGAAGGTAAAACCACGTGACCTTAGTCAAGTATTGAATCTGAGCCCGGTTATTAAAGCTCTCGTTTCCCGAAGCTCACTCCACGGTGCCTATGCTGGTTCAACGAATACCTGTGACTCGTCACAGCCAGTTTAAAGCCGGACAGGCGGCCTAACTAAGGAATATTTGTGTCCCGAGTTATTGTCTCTATAGTCAGTCGCTTCCAGTGAAATTCTGATATTCAGTATTCGATTGTTTACGGTAGTTGGAATAACGATTAAGTATAACTAGTTGGATAAAGGCTTGAAAGATCTTTTAAGCTATTGATTAACTTATACAACAATTTTGTATTGACTAAAATATTAAAGCTCCGTCAAAGTATACAAACTTTAAAATTAAATGATTATCGTATTATTGTAACAAGATTAGTTTGCGTAAACGTCTTACAAGTGTCGTCGCGGTTTAGAGGCGTGCTACGAGCGCTACGCGGGTCAGATTACCTACGCCTCGGCGTAGCACTTGTGCTACGAAGTACCTTGTTCTGTTTGTTCGAGTATATAATATTACTTTCTGACAACCACTGCTGAATCAAAACCATTTACCTACCTGTTACCTGTTCTATATATTTCTATAGGCTGTAGGTGTAACAATAAACCAAATTCGTCTTATGGAAGCTTTGATGAATATCGCCTGCTGCTTTTACTAAATAAACAAGGGTAAAATGAGTCCTTCAAACGAATTTCTATAAATGCTAAAATATTTGTTATAAAATCAATAGAAAAGTTATGGGATATTTGTACAAATCAGACGAGCTCATTGGCTGATCAATTCGAGCGAGCCTCACGTTTCGATCAACTATTGTTTCTAGCCAAAAGATCGAACTTTTCATTGAAATTCGGGCTTCGTTAGCATGCCAACCGCAATACCGAAATCAATTAAATATACATTCCAGGTCAGCGAACTGAGAAATGCATGGGTGGTGCTCGCACGGGCCCGGCGAGCCGCGTCACTGGCCGTCCCCCCGCCCTAGCGCCGCGCTCCCGCCGGCGCTCGATGTGCCCCCTGCACATTCTAATCACTCCTAACTACAGTTCTTACCATTTCGAACGTTGAAATTAGCCTAAATCCGCCTAGTTTGTACCCAAGGATGGGAAATATCGTTTAAGAGTAGGTATAGCAATCACGTTGAATATTTACATAACTGTTCCATGTGCCATAAACTACGATAATCTATACAATTTTTAGGTGGTTTCTTCAAAGGATCCAATTTGCAGTGGAAACATAAACACGGAAATACCTTTATTTCATTTCATTCCAAACTAGTAGATTACCAATCCATACAAAACACAACAGAAAGCTTTAATAGACTAACGTGGTTTCAGTTGAACGATTAACGAGAGCGAATTGTCACTTACTGACGTAAAGTGGCACGAACCATGTGAAGAATACTGTGTGTAACTGTGTGAGCAACGTCGGCGTCGCTCCGAGCCGAAATTGTCAAGTTATGTAAATGTGGTCGGAAACTTGCAGCGACGAGCGGCGCGTCCGCTGTGTGGTGTCGCCTCTCGATACTCAATAACATGCCCCTTTAATAATTCATTACAATGTTCACTCGCCCGATAACAACTTTTATTACTGTTAACCTATTATTAACACATCATTTAGTACCTACGCAATCTCATCGCCGCATTCTCCTTTCGATTTTTCAACTTCTACATCACTACATATAATAAAACAAAGTCCCCCGCTGCGTCTATCTGTCTGTTCGCGATAAACTCAAAAACTCCTGCACCGATTTTCATGCTGTTTTCACCAATGCATAGAGTGGTTCTCGAGAAAGGTTTTGGTATATAATTTGTCAAGTTTTTGTCTACATTGGCTAAAATATAATGATATTTGTTGGAGGTGTCGGAAAAAAATAAGCTGTCTGGGAGCTCTTAACGAAAACGCTGCCTAAACCCTTTGAGATATAACCAAATGATGTATGGTGGAATTGTGTATCTTATATAGGTCTACAGAAAAGTATGCGATGCATATGTCTATCTCTTAAGGATAACATACTATATCCATTTTAATACTAAAAAAAATGGGCGGAATAAGACATAGGCTACTTTTTATCCCAGGAATAGGTTTCCATGGGTTGCGAGAACGGTATCAAAATTTCATGCTTACTTTTGGTCGCGATAACCGACATCCACGCGGGCGAAGCTGCGGGCATCAGCTAGTAGTATATAAAACTTCTAAAAATCTCTAAGTACAATGTTATAAATAAGATTCAACGGGACTGTATAGGATATATAAAATACTGTTAAAAAAAATACAAGTACATTTTCCTTTGGAATATTTCTCTCACAATAATAAAAACGTTAAACTTAATCAATACAGACAAAGCAAAAGCTCTATGCAGCAGCGCGACTCCCAAGAGATGCGAAAGTAAATTAAAATCTAAAATGAAATGGATTTAAAAAGAATATCAAAAGAGGATACGGAGATATTTTAACCTTTGGTGGCGTAGAATGAGATGATAACAAGGCGTTTAGTATTCGAGTCACGAAAGGTCGATCCACCTGCTTTTCATATCACGACAATTGCCGACCCCGAGGAATCGGCTCTCTAGCGGAATGACAATTCTTGTCTATGAAAATCAATTGGGGAGAACGAGGAGCTCCGGGGCCGGCGACAATTCCAATTTCATTAATAGCTTCCGTCGCAGCGTAGGGATGCCACTGCGTCGGCATTCGGAATACCTCAAAGTCTCTTTTGTTTACGGCCACTGCAGCGAGGCTATAACGAGCGCTGTAATTAACAAACGATTAGCGAGCCGCCGACGCGCCGTGAGCGCACGTCACACAACTACTTGAGCATCACACGCCGGATTTATTACTACTCGTCGAATCATAACAGTTATGATAATAGCAGATCTTTTTCAGTTCTACAATCGTAATTAGGTAGATACCAGTGATAATTTGGTCTTTACCTACAGGCTTGTTAATATAAATTTAATTATAGAGAAAGATACTTATGATGGTCCACTAATGAATTATCAAGGTACTTTGCGTTTTTGAGCTTGTAGCAAGTTCGTGTATTGTTTGTACGTAGGTAAATAATGTAAGGCATACTTGTAAACATACTTTTTGGAGGCTTTTGCTTGTACTCCATTTTTGATTGAACATAGCTCCTTTTTTTGTGTGCAAACCATTCTTCCATAGTGAAACTGTATTTTTCAGTCGCTAGAAAAAAACTGAAACCTTTGTAACAATATTTTTGCAGCAGTAAAATATTTTTATGTACGAGTATTGGGCCTTATAAAGACATTCTTCGCAGACATTTCGTATGTAAATACTTTAACAAAATTGAAAATGTTTTGATTTTGTCTGCTGCGTTTCTTCTGCGTTTGATTTCGTCCATCAAGTAAACGAATTATACGATACAGCTGTGACATATTTTATGAGTATAACAAGTACAATGGTTATTTTGCTAATCGCACTAACTAGTTGATACAAGTTCTGAGCCCGTCCCCAAGTTTGGGACGCTGATGTGCTCTACAATGTAACTTCATGAGTAACATAAACAAGTAATTAAATTTTATTCACAGACGCCTTGGTAGCACTTTATTCTAATTATAATGTAAGTAGTTTTAATATAATTTTAATTATGTGTCTTGTGTTTGAAGTGTCGAGCAAAGTTATTCTCTTACTAATAAAGTTACGGCTTTAAGAACAGGCCAAGTGTGAATCATACCCTCCCGCGAAATTCAAATATTCTTATGTTTTTTGCAATTTGCATGTGAATATCCAGCTGCAGGCTTAGCATGAAGTTATCTATTTCTACGACGAATAGTCAGTGCTTTTTTCAATACAAAGTGACATTTCGTTTCTCCATTTTTGACATCGCACCGTAGATATCCTTCTACAATCTGTCATTTAGCCTTTCGTTTCTAACGATCTTTGTCTAAGTCCTTATAAATGTAAACTATTTCAGAAGAATATTTCTTCCCTAACTGTCAAAATCACACTGACAACAAACTTTCTACTCGACGGCCACAAAGTATAAACAATTATCTTCAAAATCATGATTCGTTTAGAAAGCATAACTGTGAAAATGAATAGAAAAACATAGATATCTTCTCCTGTTGTACATCATTTAGTTAATAGTCATGTCTATTCTTCCGTCGACAAATCGGTGCTTGTGCTAAGCCTGCTGTATTTTAAATAAATATGATTCGCGACCAAAATAGGTACGCATGTACTACAGAATTATAATCCTTAAAATCGTCAATAAAAACCTCTGAGTTCCTTTAATCCCATTGAAAGAGTTGTTCATTACAGGGTTTATTGATAATTTTAATGATTATAATTTTGTAAAGCCAATATTTGTTACGGCTACGAATCACATTTTAATCTAGATATAACCTGAGACTCACCTGCAAATTATAAAAACGTAAGATTTATTTTTATTTTGCGGGCTCTTTTGGTGCTTTCCCATTAAAATAATAGCAGTGCGCTTACTAGTTCGGTTTAAAAACTCTAAGCCTCTCCCAAATCTAATAAGGATGGCTCGCTCCAGTCTAAAGAACTGAATTTGTAAGCACTTACTAAGAATAAAAGCTAACATTTAAGTTATTTACCGAATATTAGTATGTACCGTCAACTGTGGCATCTTTACTTTCCATGAGGAACTTTACCAATGAGAACTTTTAAAATTACTAAAAATTTGTTACAAATAGCAGATTGTTCTTCTTCTGTATCGGTTGGATATTAAATGGCAGCAACAGATTTTTAGTTATCGAGAGAAATTTAAGTATAGTTCTTATTGGTAAAGTTGCTCATGGAAAGCAAAGATAATGACTGTAATTAATTTGTGAAAACTTGTCTAATAAAAGATGGAGGGTATCCTTAATTTCGTGCGTATTATATGCACCTATATTAACGCCATCTGCGCTCTCTATGCACAAAAAGCTATTGTCATCCCTAAGCGCAGCACACACAACACTGGCGTGACAGATATTCCTGGTATAGCCGTGGTTTGTGCATAAACGTGTATTGCGTATACTGTATACATGCTGTACGGACCGTCCTCGAAACAAAATCGTTCGGGACACATTTCTGTATAATATGACAAGGTTTTTCAGTATCATCAAATAACACACGTAGGTATTTGAGCGATACATAAACCATTCCGTTAGGTAGAAAACATTTTCTGTATTTTTATTAACTACGTGCCTCAAAGTAACGTAACGCAAACAACGCCTTAAACCGTGCCCAAATTACTTCTACCTCTAGTTTTAATAGAAGTGATAGTTTGAGAGCCGACCCTAGTTTTAGTTCAGTGGTAATTATAGGGAAATCACTTATTACCCTACTCGTAGATGGTTTACAGTCAGCTTTCTCTAAGTCAGCCACTTCAGAACTTTCTAGACTCGTACCTATATATATTTAGAATGCCGATTATGATCCCAAATATACGACTTAGTACATTATTTTCACAAAAAAAAAAATTAAATTAATCTAATAAAATCAGCCTGCTCTAGCCGTAAGTTCATTCTATTATTTCATATTAAAAGTATTTGCTTTGAAGTTTCTGAATATTAATTAAATAGGCTGGCTGGCGAAATGAGTACTTAGCTAGACACTAAGCAAACTTCACATACCTAACATACTGATATATCTGTAAAGATGAATGCCTATTGTGTTGTGTTATTGAGCCGACCGCGCCAACACACACATGTTGACATTGGTGTGCAAGTTATTACTTTGATGCTAAAATATAAATCTGAAAGCTGGTCGCAATCAATACCAATATTGTAGATTTCAGTTGGTTTAAATAGTACAAATATCATACAATGTGTGGTTTAACCATTTCATGCACGTACTCATAAGTTAATAAAGCGGGCAAGTTACGATTATGTATGGCGGTGCTTATCCTAGACCCTGTTTTATGCCGGCATTAGGGTAACCTTTGACCAGCGGAGACGTGTACCACAGGTGTTGAACTACAGCCGCAAGGACGTAAAGCTTTCATGTATTTAGATAGCATATGAGATATGTTAATAGTACGCCTAAACTTTAGGGACACCGAGCCAACTTTAGCGTTAAACAAGTACCCAGTTATGTACTAGAACAGGCGATTTGGCGAATATTTCACTTGGGTCCCTTAAAGAATTAAATCAAATAGTAAGGTAGGTATCGGAAAAGTACTTAAAAGTATTATGTCACGTCTTCTGATCACAGAGAAAACTACTGTCAAATCTCAATCCAACTTGTTTCCATTACTGGCAAAATTGAATGGAAGCGCTGCGAACTTCGGTTTTCTCATCAAACTACAAAAGTGTAAGTTTTGTATTACAATACCTGCACACTGTCTCCAATGAAACTAAACAGAGAATGGAAGATAACACCGTGGAATGATTTCATTATTAAGTTCTGGAACTATTCTGACGAAGACAGAATAGCCCATATTCTAGCTTAAAACATAGTTCAGATATTTGTCTCGGCTCCGGCTAGGCGGAGAGCCGATACTAATTAACTCCGAGTTACATAGTTAGTGGCGCAAACATTGCAAGCGGCAGGTGTATTTGCTGAGCAGTGGCTTAGGTCGCGGAAACCTTATGGTAGATTAATACTTGACGGAAATTGTGGCTTTGACATTATGATCGACGGTGACGGCATGATTAAAAGTAGGATAACATCGATGACATGTCCCGTATCTATTCTTACCACCGTACCTGTTCATCAATTATTTACACACGCCTTATGATTAAAAGAGGTTTGAGGTTCATGGTCAAGTTTGTAAAGGCTTTATCATGTTTTTTTTATTAAAATAGAAAAACACAAATCAGAATAGTAAGTAGTGTAGATATTTTAATAACTTTCCTTTCTAACGGTTATCTATGTGAAAAGACCTTCAAAAATCTTAAATAACCTCTCCATTCGTACGACATCTTCTGCAAATTATTTTTTCGCTGTCTATTGAGTCTATTTACTAAAGTAGGTCCATTGCCAATTAGCTCCGGACCTAGGAATACAAATCTGCACCTCACTCTTGACCGACATACTAATGGGCGGTTTCATCGAGAGCTATCGGTTGGAAACTACACCTACTTATGTACATAAGTACATAAGTAGGTCGCAAAAATCGCAGTTTTGTAGAGAACTGCGATTTTTGTAGAGAACCCGTGAGGTAAGGTAAATTCAACTTAAAAGAGCATCTTTATTATGCTAATGGTAGTTCTACAGCTTAAGTTACTTTATTAAGAACGGAAGTTTATTTAATCCGAAATAATTAATTACGACGCTGATCTTAAGTACAAAATGGATTTTAGGAGAAGTTCTAAATGAGGCTTAAAGATATTTAAATAGGGGGAGGCACGGAGTACTCCTCTGGTCTTATTTTACTTCCTATTTGTATTCAACAACTAAAACGAGTCGTTTCTCAATTTGCATGACTGATATTAAAGATTTCAATGAAAATAGCGATACATGAACATGAACGAAAGTAAAAACACTCTCATACACTATCCTTTGTACCGTCTCTATTGTCATACAGAGCTCGTCACTAGATTTAATAATAAACCGACGCAGTGGTTGTAACACCAACAGTTTCAACACATTCATAGTTTTCAAGCACACCACCTGTAAATATGCAAGCACGTAATTAATCAACTCAACATAGTCGGACATAGGCCTCTCATTGCACACACGATCCTTCAGCTTCGCATTCACTATGCCCGGTATACCTACATACATAATGTGACGTAATAAAGTGGGCCCGACACCCGCCTGTTGCCTTCGGCCTACCGACACATTGGAAGTATCCCACTACGGAGGATTAATGCCGGGTTCGGTTTAGCGCAGACTTGGATTACGCGGACTACGCCGTAATTAGTTTCGGTGTTACCTGTTGTTATACATGCATACAATATTTAGTTACATATAAAGTACTACATGCTAGTATTTGAGTAATACCACAATATGTATGGTAATGCCATGCCATTTGCCCATGGAGTGTCTTAGCTAGCTAACATAGAAATTCTCAGATGTGGATGTTATAAATACCTCATGCAGTCTTCTACACATATTAGAAGTATATTAAGGCCCTGGTAACTTTAAATATTGTCGTTATGAGTGATAATAGTTCTTATTGCAATCCGTTACGGGTTAATATCTGTTGTAATAAATTCGACTAATAAATGAGCAAGCATTGTCGTAAAAATGCAAATAAAATCGTATAAAATTAGATATTAACTATTTAATAATAAATAATCGATCACTGGATGCAGTTTGGCATTTGGAATTTTATGGTAAATTTTTAATTATAATTATAATTGTTATTGAAGGGATAATAAATAGGTGATTTTGATGATATTTTTGATGCATTAAAGTATATTTAATTATATTTTGAGTTGCATCACTGTATGCAAAAAAGACTTGAAAATATCGTTTATTTTTTTTTGCTTTCAAAATTATTTACGGTTAAAGAGATACACTGGTTTAAAAAACCGCCTTTTTGAGCGTTTTCAAGAAATCACTGGCTTGAAGTCGCTTTTCGTGTGTTTCTTTTATGACCGCGTTGTTCTTCTAAAGTACGCAGCGGATTTTGTTTCTGTTTTCACCATCATTTCGTGAATTTATTTCAGAAGGTTTAGTATGTGTATAATACAATAATATAAGGTAGGTAGGATGGGTCGCTAGGTATAGGAAAAATAAAGAGAAAAAACCTTCGTAAACAGAAACCTTGTGTTTGTTTGACTGGTTTCTATATTTTTTCGTGCTTGGTAAGAAACACAAATAAAATTAAGTTTTTCGGAAAAGGATTATTAGGAAAACATCAGTAGTTAGTAACCTACTGATATTTTCCTCAAAATACTTTTCCGAAATACTTTAATATGAAATACTTTTTTCAACCCCAAAAGTTTCACACCCTCTAAGGAGGCACCTGTACATACAACATTGTATACAGGTTAATATAAGTTATACAGCCATTGTTTCAGACTTGACACCTCTCCCTGATTCGGATTCTGAACACGGCTGTGTAGTAAATTTCTTTCTTTTCTTTCCCATTTTGTTTGGTTTCCTATAGAGACGGGCGGATCGGCCAACAGAATTGTTACGAGATTAACTTTATTTGATAATCTAGGGACCAACGCTAATTTTAACTAGAATGGGATGAATGTTTTCAATGTTTATATTATTTTATGTACCTAATAGCTTTTGCCAGCCGCTTCACCCGCGTGCAGGTAGAAAAAGATCCCACGGGAACGTACTTACGGGATAAAAAGTATATTATGTGTCAATCCAGGTTATATACTATCCGTGCAGCAAATTTCATCCAAATCTGTTCAGCCGTTTTTGCGTGAAAGAGTAACAAACATCCATTCATCCATCCTCACTAACTTTCACATTTATATTGTTAGTAGGCGTAGGAATATCTAAATACATATACTAGGATATATGTATAAAAGGAAACCGTGACTGACTGACTGATCTATCAACACATAGCTCAAACCACTGAACGGATTGGGCTGAAGTAGGCATCAGCTAAGAACGGATATTTGAAAATTTAAATCCTAAAGGGGTGCTGGGGACTGGGGATCAAAATTTGTTTGGAGAAATCATATACGATATGTCAAAATTAGAAAACTCGCAGACTTAAGCTTGTTAAAAAAAAATTATCACTGAACACCTCAAAATTGAACTGGTAAGTCTAATAAAATATTTTAATTTAGTTTCTCTCAATGCACACAGGTGTCAATTGATCGGCTGTGCAACACTATTTGTCAGTGGCGAGCGCGCGACTCTTGCGCACCCGACCGGAAACGGTGACGAAAGAAATCGATCAGAAGAAATTCATTTAGACAAAAGGTAATAAAAAATGAGGGCGACTGCTTCGCAACATAACCTTGACTGGCGACGCCCTTGACTCTAGTGAAAACGGTCGCGACTTCTGACGGCTCATCAGCGCTGCGACCTTACCGAAATGAAATTCTGTATTATGTCTGTTCGTCTGCAATGTGTGGGATGATTTCGAAATAAATATCAATCCAATGTGAAAATATTATTTAACGTTTATTTATAGCTGTTCTTTGTTAACTGCCATAGTGATTAAGCTAGACTATGTTGTTTAAAGTACCTACTTTGAATCACTAAGAACACCATTTTAAGTAAATATACCTACATTACTATACAAAAAAATGTACAGTAATTAATGTATACTTACTAATACAAAAGAGAACATTAGGTACGTTATAATCACTCATACTTATTTACTTAGAGCACTCCACTTTGCCATATTTTTGAAACTCGGCACGGAAATATGGAAGCAGAGTGTACACATACAACGCATTAATTTATTCCCTGCCCCGAGTGCGTGACGGATTGGCACAAAGTTCAAATTGTATCAAAAGTTCGTACTCGACGTCGACGGCTCTTCGATGGTAGTTTATCCGACTTTTGCGTCGGTTTGGTGTAAGCCTAAATTTCATGAATTTTAATTTGAGTAACTTCGCAATGCTAACACTGACGTAGTTAAGAGAAAGTCTGTAACGACCGCATGAAGAGTCAATGTTTACTTTATTCTCAACGAACATTTGATCATGATTATAATTCCAAAATTAAACTTGGTTAATGAAAACGTAACGTGTTTTCCAAATGCCAAGTTAAACAATTCGCAATTTAACGGCAAACATTGAAAAATACATTATGTGACTATTTACAGTTCTACTATATCCGGCCTGAAACATTGCTCATGTGGTGAAAACTCACGTATATTTACATACAGTAACTTCACTGATTTATTAGTTGCACATCATTATATTTACATCTGTTAAGTACAATATTGTATTCATTTTAGGTATACAATTTGCAGCTATTTACCAACTATGGTTAATATCTATATTTACCCCAATATCAATATTATATTCATTTCACAAAGCTATGTAGAATTAAAATTCAGTTAATCACACATAGTAATGTAGTACCTAACTTTAGAAATCGGTTTCATATTGTTTGCGTGCTATAAACAGGTTACTTATTTATTTTGTATCGCTTTTATTTAATTAAATTACCTTACATTGTATCTCATAGCTAGGCAATTGCAATGTAATTCAAAAGTTGTGAAGACCGAAACATTGGCGGCGATAAGTATCTATTATTTAAAATATAATTCAGGTCAGTCGCGTACCTGTGACCGTCATTCATTACCCTGACATTAAAAGCACCAACCACACTATTATTGGCAATACTATATAAGCTCAGAGAAAACCGTAACAGGCATCATTTGGTAATCATTACCCAACAGAACCAGGACAACAGTTCAGGATGAGAGCTACCGTCGCAACTTGTTTCTTGGTGCTAGTGGTCGCCGTGTGCGCCAGGGACATGCGCCTCAGGAGAGACGTCGACTTACAGACTGCAGCCTCACACAAGTGGGAGAAGGGCGAAGGTGGCGAGCACCACGGAGACCACCATCACGAGCACGGTGGACATGGCGAGGAGGGATACAAGGGATACCACGACCAGGAGCACGGCAAGAAGGGACACTCCCACCACGAAGGACACAAAGGACACTATGACGAGAATGGAGGACACAAGAAAAATCATCATCACGACGACGGCTACTACGATGAACATCATCACGGTGAGAAAGGCGAGAAGGGCCACGGTTTTGAAGAACACGGACACTTCCACAAAGGGCATTCCACAAAAGGACATCATGGTATCCACAAATTAGACGAATTCAAGAAGGACAAGCACTTCCATGACAAACACGGTGAGTCTGGTTTCGAAGAAGGATACGGTGGACATCATCACGAGGGCGGCTACAAAGAAGGTGGACACTTTGACAAGGGACACAAGGACGGCGGCTTCCATGAACAAGAGCACGGTAACAAGGGCTTTTATGAAAAGGGAGGTCACCACAGCGACCACAAGGGTCACCACGACGAGGGCGCCGGTGACGAGTACTGGGGCCACCACGCCGACCACGGCAACAAAGGAGGCCATGAGGACCACAAAGACTGGGGCTGGAAGAAGGGTCATAAATAAATTAACGCTGTGATTATTATGAGATGAGGCTTTTTGTTATTGTTGATACTTTGTGATACACGAATAAATATTTATTTTAATATGCTACCGAGGGATTTAATTTAAGAAAACATTCGGTTTAGGAACCCAAAAACGAGAAGAAAGTTGACTTATTTTTGTAATTTACTTGACTAAATTAATTAGGTAACCCTCTTCTTTTGGGTGACAGTAAACAGAGATTACTGGCGTTTCAATATTAGACCATCCCGGATTTTCTTTCTCGGAAGGACATCACCCAATTACAGTATTACTTTTATTTTCTGAGGACCTTGACATTATAATTTATTGGTCGACTAAATCACCACTTACTGAACTTCTTTATTTATAGATAAAATAATATCTAACAACCAATTACATAATTCATTTTAGTTTTTACTAAAATACTTAGTCAAAGCCAAACAGTTTATTGCTCTTGGTTTAAGGACTGTAAGTTTTAGACAAATTAATATTGAAGTTAAATTGTCGTGAAAAATCTGTTGTTAAAATAAAAATTGTTGAAAACTCTGGCATTAGGTTTATTAGCCACGGCTTTATAAAACTAACAACGCGGGACTCTCGAGAAGCGTCGGCGGTTGAAATCCCCACTGAATACCTAATCCAGTGTCCTAGCCGAGTGCCCGTCTACTAAAAAGTATCCTATATTTTCACTAGCTTCTTTTATGTACTGACATTACGTAACAGTGGGCCATTGTTGGCTAATGTCATATGTAGCTAAGAGTTTACTTTAAAAATATTTATTCAAGAACGTCCTTTTTAATTCAAATTCAATTAACTGAGCTAAACAGTTTAATGTGCCGAACTAATTCTGTAATTTATTCACTTAATGGAAACGATTCAATTATTATTATCTTCTAAATTATAACGTTAATCTAGTGTCATAGCAAGGCTTAACAAAAAGGTTATATTCACAACGAAGTCACAACTGACCAAGCCACGCGTAGGACTTGTGAATAAGTGTACATGGATAAAAAAACCCACCTTTTAAATTTTGATACAATTTAAAAACCTGAGTCAATTCCATATAAGTGCTTTTTTAAATATTGTAAATGCCGTAATTTAACAACTCAATAATAACGTAATTATACCGATAATGTCTGAAAATGAAATCAATTAAAAAACGATAGGAACTAATTTAGTTTACAAGGTTTTATAATAAAATGCATGACGATGTATCTATACCAAGACGTTTATGTAACGACGTAGGTACGTACGGACATATCAAAACCGGTTAAACTATAGTGTTATGATATGCATTGTAGTTCAGAACACTAAAATACACGACTTTGTCGACAGTATCTTAGTATGCCGTTGATTGTATCGTCGTGTTCATAGCCTATGAATCCTCGTTTTTATGAAAGTTTCCTTATAGCGGCAACACAATTTCAAGCGATAGGAATCAAATACGAAGGAACATTGTTTTAGCTGGATTCAGAATAATGTTAGCTGGTATTTCTCCAGATTATGTATGAGTTGGCTAAGGGCTTTTTATACCATGAGCTTACATTGTACGTAAATGCTTGGACATTTGTATACTTTTTTAAATTGTAAGATGTAGGAAAAAGGACTAGAACTCAGAATGGTCGAACGGACAAGAACTCTAGAACCAACAACAGCAAAATGGCTTTATATATTGGGTAGACTCAATGAATTATCGACTTTAGCTCGCATACGGAATAGATCTTGATGTGGGTGTGGGTATATTTGATTACCCACATTGATTTGAGCATTGGATTAATTATGCATCGCTGATGTTAGTTTGTTGAATGTAATGACATACAGACATATTCCAGCTACCCAATTAGTTACTGAGCCTGGTCTTATTTTAGACCTTGTGTCTCGCAAAGTTTTCGATTGCATTTGCCCACACAACTGTATCAATGTTTATTTCTTAGAAGGGTTTTGTCACAATGATTTGACGGCATGATTGCTCACACTTTTGTACGTTCATGAGTATGTCTTATGTATATGTATGTTATACTCGTAATATGTAGATATACTATGCACATCTAAGAAATACTTAATGAACCAATAAACATCATCAGTAAATGATAGAATAGAAGTAATATCAGTGTAATAAAGATGAGTATTTTATGACAAACTACATATTCATTTGGCACATACCGATCCGCAAGAATTCCCTTCCGGGTCCGGTGACGGTCGCAAAGATAATGACATTCCTAACTATAACCCCCTCACATTGCTAGCATTTCATGCCAATATTTATTTATTTAATGCATCGCTTCATCCTTTAGGAAGTGGAAAAAAACAGTTGATCATAGTATTTAGAGAAGATATTGGGAGATCTTTACGAGCACGGCATAAACCACTAAGTATTTTTAACACCTTATGCCGATAACATAATCAGCCCATAATTTTCCCACAGTTCGGACTCAAGAGTCTTCTCTTCGAGTGGGAGGGGGCTGTAATCTACACCACGCGAGCCCAATGCGGGTTATTGGTCCGCATGCCGATGCCAAATAATAAATAATAGTGGTTACCCAGTGGTCGAAATTTGACCATAATTCATTTAAATTTTATAAATTTATTTAAAAATATCAGCTTTCTGCACTCCTCCTCCATATGAGCTTTAACTATGACAAACATACTCCTACGTCCGCGTCAATTTCGTAAAAAGGGGTACCTACAAAGTTTTTGCTTCACGTATTAATATATAGATGAGAGGAGTGATACATAGAGTTCCACATTCTGTTGTTGTCAGATAATTCCGTTAACATTCAAATCATTCCATAGCCTATTCACAAGCATGTTTGGTTGATGACACGAACGTTAACTCAAAATGTGTCTACTTAACACAAGTTATATTTGGGTGAAACGCCAAGTTAGCGGATTGTAATGCAAACCAAATGTTCGATATAACACACTGCCTGCACTTATGTAAATGCCTGCGCTACATATTCTGAACGTAACTGGGCGTACAATTATAGCCTGTTGCGCAACAAGCCAACCATCCACTGTGGAGATTTTGGATAACATTCTGATGAACATTCTTCTGACTTACGTACGGAACAAATATATGATTTACAATCACTACACCGGGTTTCGCTTCAAATGTTACGGATTCAATTCCTTTATCTTTCTTACCGTTATTGGTTAAATCTACGACTCGTGTTTTTATGCAGCGTAGTTTCCGTCGTGCAGCGTAGAATAATTTTTGCTTCATTAGTCGCATTCATGGTTACAATTTTTTGCAGGAACTGTTCGGATAAAGATGAACTTAAAAGTCATTCATCTTGCTAATAAATCAATTAGTAGGTTCCTTAGTTAAATTATTTATTGGTAATAAGTTAAGTAACTAGCCCGGTAGTAATGGCCGCGACTTACGAGGTTCGAACCCAGATAGGCGCAATTTCATCACGGTAACGTCATGCCCGTGATTCCCCAAGAGTTAGGCGGAGGCGTAAATGTACCTATGATACTTCCACACTGAGCCTCAAAGGCGGGCTTAGGCAATTTAACTGTGTTTGTGTCCTTACTAAGAATACTAATATAGACTATAAGTACTTTCTGTTACCAACCCAGCACTAACCAACCTATGGACTGTTCATGTAGATATGTGT
This sequence comes from Antitype chi, assembly GCA_947359405.1. Classification (NCBI taxonomy): domain Eukaryota; kingdom Metazoa; phylum Arthropoda; class Insecta; order Lepidoptera; family Noctuidae; genus Antitype; species Antitype chi. The sequence goes on from OX375816.1 coordinate 13,552,932, forward strand.
TCATGTCTGACATAAAGCTTATTTTTATTTTTACTTTTATTAAATTATTTCATCACCACTGCTCTCAAAACGGTGAAAGAAAACATCGTGAGGAAACTGGCATGTCATATGACATGCCGGTTTCCTCACGATGTTTTCTTTGTAATTTGATGGTTCTATACCATCAAATTCAAAGACATGTGACATCTACCATCCTGCACTAGGGCCGCTTGGTGGATTACAGTTCACTCCCTCTCGAAGACAGAAGGCCTGTGCCCCAGCAGTAGGAACATTATTGGATGATTACGTAAGTTAAGGAACTTCTTGTAACTGTGAGCACTGATTTTCAAATTAAATTATGAAATGACCTATGTTTTACAAATAAAATTCTATTCTAATTATTATTGTGAATGTGTTGCCGGATATGTCTGCCGAACAGGGCATTCCAGTGTCTGTAATGGACCATATAAGGGGGACCGATTAAATTATTATTTATCACGCATCATTATTTACAGGTCCTTTTTCTTAAAAGCACAATTTTATTTTATTTTATTTAAGGGGCTTGGAAACATGTTTCCTAGCCAACTTTTAATGCAGGGTGCAATAATGTAATTCTTAATATTAAAAGATACAAATATTTATTTTTTATGTAATACTAGCTTTCGCAAACTTTCACATTTATAAAAATACATAAATAAATATAAAAATACATAAATTTTGCTACAACTTACTACAACAACAACACAACTTACTACAACTTACTTTTTTATTTTGCAAAATCGATTAGGTACGCTATGCTATCATTTTCATCATATCAGATATCGTTACAAAACAAAGATGAATCACAAAAAGCAGCGAAGACAACGAACACGGGAAATAAGTTAGAGGTACAGAAATAACTTAAGTACATCAGCCTCATTTATCATTCTCGAAGTGAATAATTATTAACGGCATGCTGTCACTTGGCAAACGAGATAAGGATCGTGTTAATGTACAAATCATATTTCTTATACTTTCAAGAGTACTCTTTTACGTAGAATTAAATATTCATTGGGTTTTTCGTTTATTTATTCTGAAAAAAAAACTTTTTCCAAAAAAATTACAACCGACTTCCAAAAAAACACTACAAAGTGAAAAATTACTTTAATTTCGGAAGTCGGTGTCTTTGGAGCTGTATTTGAATTTTTTGTCACTGCCTTCCGAAACTAAAGTAATTTTTCACTTTGTAGTGTTTTTTTGGAAGTAGGCTGTTTTTTTTTGGAAAAAGTTTTTTTTTTCACTTTTTAGTGGTTCACATGTGCTTACCCCTTCACAGCATACCGGCGTGATGTTATGTTATGAATTGGTGTAAGCAAAAGACAGACATGAGATTTCAGCAATCCCAGTCCATTTGCTATCATTTATTGAGGAGTTCCGTTGCCTATCTCCAAAGTTCTTCATCAGATCTTCACCAAATTGAAATGAGACCACTCCGAGAAAGTACTCTTCCAAAAAATACCTAAATCGCTTGTGTGCCTATAAAATTTGAAGAGTTCTCTCTATTTCTCCAGGATCCCATCATCAGATCCTGACTTAATGATCATGGGACCACCTGGGAAGTATACCCTTTCAAACAAAAAAAAATCCAAACCGGTCCAGCCATCTTCGAGTAATCGGGGAACTTACATAAAAAAAAAGGTTCCGACGAATTGAGAACCTCCTCCTTCTTGAAGTAGGAAGTAAAAATCTGTTCAAACATAACAATTAAGCTATTTTAGTATTTACGTTTCCCATTATAACTTTTTCTTAGAACGTTCTATGCTTCTAAAGATATGAAGGAAAACATAAAACTGTTTCGTACTCAACGAATTAACGTGAAAGGTCAAGGCTTTAGACGATGCTGAATATTCTTAGTCGACTACTTTTACACTCTTTATGGCATTTCTTTCTTTGTTTATAAAGATTTGCTACTATGCCCGTCGTTTTCAACATACATGATCATGAAAATGATCTGCTGCTAAATTAACTAACGTGCATACGAGTATGTAAGTTATTTGTTTACTGAGATCAATAATTGATTTGTTAAATAATTTATTCCTACCGTTTCAATTACAGATGTGAACAAATAGGTAAGTTTTCCGTAGGATAGGGATGGCGAATCTCTATAAATCTACGAGCAATTTTTCCAAAGAAATATTGAATGTGACCATGACGTCACGTGCCATCAAGACCATTGGTGACCACTGGAAAAAATACTTTCATATTGACACCTTCCTACTCTTTTTTTGCAAAGAGAAAGACATATTTACTATTAGGTATGTATACGGTAATCTTAACATATACCTAAAGTGTTATTTCTATTTATTTATAGTAAATTATTGTGAAACCTCTGCTGTTGCAAACTAAATATCAAATCATTATCAGGTCATCTAATATCAGGTACATATACGTATATTTTGTTACTTTTAACAGAATGGAAACTGAACTAATAAACGGGTTTGAGTATTTAATGTTATTCTTTCTGAAAATAACCACTCGCAGACATAAGTATAAGTAAATGAATATTTTTTGTTACTGTGAACTATGAAAGGTGGGCCACAGCAATTGGGTACCCCAGTTGTATTAAAATGTTAATACAACTGGGGTACCCAATTGATGCAGCCCACTGTACCTAAATTTCTGGCAAGCGTACCATTCGTTCGCCATACCTTTCGTAGGACGTCAGGAACTACAAAGTAGATTAAAACACATGGTAGTCTTGTAGCATTAGTACACACTAAATATTTAACACTATCTACATATAAAAAAGACACGTTTCTTGCATCCAAAATTAAAGAGGGACGCTCTTTAATTTTACATTTTACTATGTCGTTTATTACATATTTGGTGTAAAAGAAATACACACTCTGAAAATTTCAACTGTCTACCTATTAAGGTTCATGAGATACAACCCGCTGATAGGCAGACGGACGGACAGCAGAGGCTTAGTAAGGGTTCCGTTTGGAACCACTTGGGTACGGAACCCTAAAAAAACTCAAAATCTGATACGCCAGTGGTTCGGAAGTTATCTCATATCAAAGTTAATGTTGTCGACCTGGAAGGAAGTGGAAATCTCCGGCAGTCGTTAGACCTTGACACTCTCAGCAGCGGTGACTTACCTAACCGCCGCTGTCGTTTAGTATATAAAATCATTGTCACTGATGGATCGATATCATTCAGCAACAACTAGTCTAATCAACCATGAGGAGCACCCTTCTGGTGGTATTGGGCCTTCTGGCCATTGCCGCCCTCGCGTCCGCCAGGGAGATCCGGGAGAAGAGGGACGCTGACCTGGAGACCGCTGCGTCGCATGGTCACCACTGGGACAAGGGTGGCGGCCACGAGCACCATGGACACCACCACCACGACCACGGTGGCGAGCACCACAAGGGGCACAAAGGACACCACGAGCACCACCACGGCAAGCACGGACACCACCACCACGAGGGGCACAAGGGACACCACGGAGAGCACGGCGGACACAAGAAGCACCACCACCACGACGACGGCTACCACCACCACGAACACCACGGCGAGAAGGGCGACCACGGCCACGGCCACGACGAGCACGGCCACTGGCACAAGGGACACGACACCAAGGGACACCACGGCGTCGAGAAACACGACGAGTTCAAGAAGGACAAGCACTTCCACGACCATCACGGAGAGAAAGGCTTCCATGAGCACCACGGCGGACACCACCACGAGGGCGGCCACAAGAAGGGCGGACACTTCCACAAGGGACACAAGCACGGCGGCCATCACGAACACCACCACGGCAAGAAGGGCCACCACGAGCACGGCGGCCACCACCACCACCACAAGGGCCACCACGGCGAGGGCGGCCACCACGAGCACCACCACGACCACCACCACCACGACAAGAAGGGCGGCCATGAGGATCACAAGCACTGGGGACACAAGAAGGGACACTAAGCTGCTGCTGAATGTGACTGAACTGTTATTTGTTGATATTACGTTGTTATCAAGTGTTTTTGTTATGTTTATACGAAAAAGAATTACATTTAGTACAAAATAACGAAGTACCTCTCTCTTTCATTTTATATCATCACGAAGTCACGAGTCATTGTTGTGCGAAACCCAAATATGTATTTCGGTATGCAGCCATGTCAGCAGGACATGTTTAATTAATACAACATATGAATTGTATGCCCAAGTACCTTTAAATATACTTGAGAAAAATACAATGGTGGAATAACTGACAGCAAAATCTCACTTCTCGGCTGCATAAACCAAATTGTAAAATAAAAAAGGATATCAAAAATACTTAGTTACCCACCCGATCGTGAACAAGTATCATCCTACCCGTGGTCAGGACCCAGACAGAGGAACCTCCTAACACAATATAATTAAGTACATTGTCGACAAATGTTATTTTATCTCAAATAAAATCCCATTTCATGAGTTTATTCTTCGAAATCGTTTTTGACGTCACAGATTACACACAGCTTTAGCTTATTAAAGGATCCAGGACAAAATTATTCCGAAATGGGTTCTGTGAAAATGTAATTAAGTAGATATTGATTTCTGACTTTTCCTGCTAAAGGGTTTATTTTTAAAATCGTTTTAATAAAGTTTAAATTGCTTTTGTCGTCATACCTTAACGTTTCACTCGCGAAAAATGTGACAGAGGCCCAGTGTTATACCGCAAAAGAAGCAGCAGTTTTTTGAGAGCTGATGACTTTTTTATGATGTAGATCAAAATCAATCATCGACTTTACAAATTTGAAAGGTAAATAAAGTGTTTTAAAATTATTCACGTGAACTAGGGTTCTGCCTCAAGCTGCAGTACGTTTGCGTATTCTTTATTACTATGTATATGATAATAACAAATTATAATTATAACGATTTGTGTAAATTATTTGTGAAAGCCAAGGCCAAACGACTAGGTATTGGAAAAAAACACCGTAAATTAATATTTATTATGAAAAAGTCAAAAACCAATTTAATAATGAAACTGTGTTGAGTTACTTAAATCCTACTTGGATCCTTCTTAGACAAAAATAATACGATATAATTTTAATATCGTATTATTTATATCTCGAATATTTAAGTGAACGAAATGAACTAGCATGGGCCAATGATGTACTTTTAGGTACATGGATATTTTTTTTATTATGGTATCTACTTTTATTTCTAATTTTCGTAGGTATTTTACACGAAGTTATAAGCAATTGTTTGGCTCGTCTTTTTTATATGGGACTAGTAGTACACTCTTATTTATTTTTTTGTGCAACGTACGTAGGTATTATCTTGAACAATCTACAAAGTTTCAGGTCTAGGAAATAAATACTATCTATACATATAATAAAATTGTAACAGGCCGATGTCTGTACATTAAAGATATTGAAGAAAAAATAATATGGGGGGTCTTTATTAGAGCAACAGAAGCCAAAACAACGGTTTTTAGAATTTTTGTCTGTCTGTATGTTTGTTACCGCATCACGCAAAAACCACTGCATGGAATTGAATGCAGTTTTCAATGATGTATTCCGAGAGGTCTAACTTAAAAAATAGGTCTAACTTAATAAAAAAAAAATGATTATCTACTTGATTCTAAAGTTCACGCGTATGAAGTCGCGGGCAAAAGCTAGTCTGAAATAAAAATTATCAAAATTTGATAAAATAATCTCGGCTTATTTTATTGCTTCTGACGTAATTTTGACAGAAAATGTTCTTTATTGTTGGTGAATCATTGGGGTGGGTTGGATGAGGTTATTTATAAAAATGTGATGTTTCCTGATTATAAAAAAATATAGTATGCATATGCATAGTACGGATATAAAAAGTATGCCCTGTTATAATATGATGTCTTAACGTTGTATGCTAATTAATGTATAGGGAACCAGTTGGTCGCTTATATTCACATTTTACACTTCTCTTATTCCCATCATAGCGATTTTCAAATAACGACAAATTAATAATAGAGGACTAAGTAGATATTTTTCCAAGTTTGTATCCAATAATTCTTCATAATTTTCTCAGTTAAAATTAAGACCTTTTCCCGCAGTGTCGATTTTTGCCCTAATCGGCATTGGCTTACCTCTACGTCACGTAACTATAGATATTTTTGTTATTAGAGTCATGTAAATACAGGGTGGCAGAGACATTGACACGCAACCAGCACCCTAATTGCGTAACGCATGATTAATCATAATCTGTTTCGTTTTGAAACAGAGTGCTAAACCATTGCTTCATATGTTTAAAAAATGCGTCTGCTCAACAACGTTAATAACGCAATGAATATTGTTGAACTGTCAAAATGAAACGGATTATGATTAATCGTGAGTTACGCAATTAGGGTGCTGTTAGCATGGATTCTGTTCAAGATTCTGAAACTGTAAATATATTGTCGGTTATTTTTTTTTAAATCACACAGCACAGCAGATTTTTTTTTGTTACATTGTATTGCATTTTTCTATGAAAGTCATTTCTGTTTATTGATCACCGACGAAAAATTTCTATGCTTGGGAGCTTAGACATGTTCTGAATTCATGGTAACAGTTTGCACGTCGATGTCGCTGCCACTCTGTATAAGTTAGTACGACAGAGGCATGATGTTATATTATATACCAGCCTCACAAGGTCCAGTTTGTAATTTAGAAAAACAAAGCGGTCACAAACACACACAAAAAGTTCACACTTTATTTTAAACTACTCATAGACATTATAGGTAGGAATATCCCATAATATATACCTCGAACATAGCTCGTAAAAAGCTTTTCAAGCTACATAGATCTTGATTGAAATAGGGCAAAGAAGAAGTGGCTTACGCATGTTATCATCGGAACAATATGCAACATGTAGGTATGTCTGTACGTACAGATATGTACATGCTTATATAGTACATGATTCTATCACTAGCGATACGATAATGAGGCCTTGTTACCCTACAGCTGCCTGCTGATTACATGCAAGATCTCGTGTTACAATCTAATAAGACATCGCTGTATTGGCTTATAAACTAATAAATAGGTACTGTTTTAGTAAAAGAAAAGATAAATAATGAACAAATAAAATTTTGGAAAATCTTTTAAAGTATTTATTTCATATAGGCACTTTTGAACGTCAATATTTACGTTTCTAGTCGCCCTTGCCAAAAGGTAGATTCGTATGGAGAAGAATGAGCAAGAAACTCCGCCGTTACTCTCAAAATGATTTACGATAATTAGTATACATTATTTATATAAAAACTTTGTACACCTTTTTACAAAAAATACACGGACGAAAGAGTTTGAAATGTCGCACATTTAAAGTTTACAATATACTAGCTTTTGCCAGCGGCTTCGCCCGCGTGCAGTTCGAAAATGATCCCACGGGAACATACTATTGGGATAAAAAGGATTCTATATGTTATTCCAGATTACAAACTATCTGTGTGCCAAATTTCATCCAAATCCGTTCAGCCGTTTTTGCGTGATTGAGTCACAAACATCCAAACTTTCACATTTATAATATTACTAGCTGTCCCGACAGACGTTGTCCTGTCATATATATTAAGATTTAATTCGCATTCAACACGTGCTGGTTATGCCATTAAATTGTAGCTTATGTGAAACGTTGGTACTTTTAACACAGCGCCATCTATTGATTACTTACTGAACCCAGTCGAAAGGTATCGACATCTGTTAGAATCATTTGGAGTTACAGATAATTGTGACTGTCAAATAATAACAGACAAATAATTAGCAATAAATTAAAATTGCGACTATAATTTGAGATTTAAACTATCCTATCTCTCAAGTTGGATCGAACTGCACATGGTGTGCGAATTTTATTATAATCGGTTAAGTGGTTTAGGAGTCCATTGAGAACAAACATTGTGACACGAGATTTATATATATTAAGAGATTGAGGCGCCATCTGTTTGAGACTTATGAAACTTACGATTAATAACAACAATCAACATTGTCAATCAGTTTATTGTTAATTATAAATGATTAAGACAAAAAAAAACTATTCTATCTCTCAAATTACATATAAATGCCAATTTTCATCAAGATCGGTTGACTGGGAGGAGAGTTCACTGGGAACTACATCATGACACTGGATTTTTATATATTAAGATGGAGAATGAGTGCAGAAAGCTGATATGTTTTATATAATAATGCATTAGAAATACATTTAGTTTTAAATTAATTATTTTCGAATTTACATACTGAGCGACCACTAGTTTATATATACGTTGTTGTTACCCACCCCCACTTGTTTATGTTATGTGAAAACGATGCACTTAGAATAAAATTACCATACCACAACAGGTTAAAGTCAAAATGAAGCCATGAGAGATAAATTAATCACACAAATTATAAGCCAGTGTGTGAGTTAAAGTAATCAATGTCATAAAAAATTCTAAATTATACAATTAAATTAGCAACCAGTTTGATAGACTCAGTAGATTTTCCTATGGAGCAAGACTAGCATGTTTCCAAGCATTCTTATCTTGGAAGTAATCCTCTAGTTTGTAATATGCTTGTTTACAAAGTGTAATCTAATATGATTTTTGTTTTTTTTTTCTTTTAATTGTAATATATCACAAGGGATTTTGTTTTAACATTTAGCACAATCCCCATATAAGATATATGCACTTTAGATATTCTTAAAAATTATTGATATATCTTGTCATTACATCTAATATTTTTTTTATCCCGTTGCCATCATCAGTAAAGCACCGGATGCATTACACAGTTTTGTATCACCACTCAATCAAATTACAGGAAATGAGTGTAAAACTAAATCATTATTCGGTAGTTCATTATACGGGCGAACACTGAATTAAATACTTTAAGAAACAACTTACATATAAGAAAAGGGTTTGACTTTGTAATTCTGAAAATATCGGTAAAACAGACTTGCATACCTACACAGAGGACGAACGTACGATAAGCTGCCGGCGATGTATGCAAATACATACCCATGTTTCTGATAAAAAATAATTAACAAAATAATGTTTTTAAGCACTGGCATCGAAGTAAAAACTGTTGTTACCGTTACCGATCTAAGTTGATATTAAATCAATAGTCACCTAGCACTAGGGCGCTTGACCTTGTCAGTGAGTAAGTGCAAGCACCCGAGCCAGTGCAATTATTGCCTAATGCAAGTACGAGAAAACCAGACCCACAGTATCTATAAAACGTTGTGGTGTCAATAATACGTGCCATATCTCATCTCGATCTGTCCAAGAATACATCAACTATGAGGGTGGCGCTCCTTTTAAGCTGTGCAGTGCTGGCGCTGGCTGCACTAGCACAGGCACGAGACCTACGTGAGAAACGTGACGCGGACCTCGAGGCGGCCGCTACAGGACATCACCACGAAAAGGGCGGTGGCAAGGAACATCACCATGACCACCATCATGAACACAAAGGACACGGTCACAAGGGATACAAGGGACATCATCACCATGAACATGGCAAGAAAGGTCATCACCACGCCGAAGGACACAAGGGACACCATGGCCACCACGGAGGACACAAGAAACATCATCACCACGATGATGGTCACCACCATGAGCACCACCATGGAGAAAAAGGAGAGAAAGGTCACGGTTTCGAAGAAAAGGGACATTACCACAAGGGTCATTCCACAAAAGGACATCACGGTGTTCACAAGCTAGACGAATTCAAGAAGGACAAGCACTTCCACCACAAACACGGCGAGAAAGGCTTCAAAGAGGGATACGGTGGCCATCATGACGAACACGGACACAAGAAGGGCGGACACTTCGACAAGGGACACAAACATCACGGCCACCATGAGCACCATCACGGCAAGAAGGGTCACCACGAGGAGGGAGGACACCACCACGAGCACAAGGGCCACCACGACGAAGGCGGCCACCACGAGCACCACCACCACCACCACGGTCACGGCAAGAAGGGCGAACATGAAGACCACAAACACTGGGGACACAAGAAAGGACATTAAAATTAGATGATCCACTTTGTTGATGTAGTACCTCACTGATAGACTTGTAATTGTTATGTTTTATATTTTTGTTATAAACACAATGTAAATAAACACTATATTATTCGAGAATGCTTTGACTTTTTTAGACCAAGTGGACGTGGAGACAAAATACTAAGGTTAACTTTTATCAGCAACGGACTTAGTTCAGTTCATTTTTTATCAGTTCCAGACTTCCAGTTTTCATTAATTCATCTGTAATAAATTGTAGACTAGTCTGAATTAAGCCAGTGACTGGAATTATTAAAACTTTTAATTGGTCAGCTAATGAAAAGTAGTCAACGCTAATAACGCTTTCCGAGTAAAAGCAACTATTAGTGTATGAATTTTGTGCCTTGTCATTCTTATTGCTAGTATCATACATTCTACTTATCGTAACATCACACCTGTGTTCCCTGAAGGGTTTTTTTTAGACCGTGATGCAACTGTAGTAACTGCATCCACATTTCGCCAGTTGTTTAAGTCAAATTATTGCCATCAACCAGGCAGAAATCCAAACTCCGGGCTGCTACTGCGAAATTATAGATAGGATTGCCCAATAACTCTTTGCCAGACTTCGGAATAGAATCGAGGAATCATGTTCAAGATTATGATTATCGCTTGAGACCACTACACAAACGCGGCAGTTCCACCAGACCAACGAAGCTGTAACATACATTCTAATATCCTATCATATTGAAAGTCGAATCTTTCTCCCATGAGAAAAGCAAAAAAACAATGAGGTTGCGTGCTACGATTTCACGGATGTTTTCGTGTTATCCCAAATTCACATTTCTTACTAAGTTTTTTCTTGTCCCTCATGAGTGAGTAGGATACTCTACATTACAATGCTAAAATGGGTTAACTGAATTAAAGACACAAACAATTTAAGGGGAAAATAGAATCTACAAAAATTTACAAAATCTGGCGTCTGAAATAATAACTACACAGTACAATATTACCTATTAGAAAGCTCCTTCACTGGACTACAACAATCGTTAATAACACCACAAGTAACAAGAGAAACAAGATGGGGCGATATTTCATAAATTACGTTTATTTTGTTGTAGACATGTTAAATATACATTTGTAGCAAGTTTATGTCTAGACTTGGTAAACACACTCTCAATAAAAGTTGTTAGTTATGAAAAAAATTAAATGGACGCACAGGCCGATATTTACTTAAACTGTAATTATATTGCTCTCTGCAGAAAGTATGCAGTTGGTAGTTTGATAGTTAGAATGATTTATTTAATTAATTCATGATTTTATTCATGTGTTGGTAAATCTCCTCTTAATAATTAAACAACATTTGTTCAATATTCAGTTTTGTTACCTTATGTGTCAATTTTTTTTTGTATGGTTGTATTGTGTTATTGCAATGTGACGAAATCTATCAATTTTATTTTATAATTTAATCTCATTTCCAATATTTTAATAATTTCAAAATGTAATAGAATCGTAAATCAAGCTCATTGTTATTCGTAGTAGGTATTAGCCTTTTAATAAGAATGTTGTGCATGCCTTTAAGTGATGTATTTACACAGTGCTATAGATTCGTCATCACATAATGTCACTATCTTTGTAAATATATCGTTGGTGTGCCTTGCTTAATAAATAAGTAAATAAACAACATACATAAACTCACGCCTTCTTCCCTTGGCTAGGTTCCTTACATACTCCTTTTGTCCCGTTAACGTTCATACATCTGTGGCCCTACTGTGAGTTTCATTTAACCATCTCGATCAAACGCATCGTGCGCGTTCGGTGCTCCGATTGGTCCGTCACTAATCCAGGGCCAATCGGAGCACCAAAGGCACTCGAAGCGTTTGATCGAAATGGTTAAATGAAGCTCACACTAAGCCCTCTGGTCATACACGCACGCCCCGGTTTCGAGTATTACGCATCTGACTTTTTTTTTGTAACATCAACAATAAGGTCACTATATGTCACGCACAATGGTCCACTTGTAGGACTAAGTGCGGAAACCAAACCCATAACATAGAACATAGGTCACTATATGTCTTCCTAGAACATCTCCTCGCGGCCGGCGTTTCCACTCACATCGGCCTTGTAAATACCTTTTGTTATCCGCCCTTTGTTTATCCTCTCAACAAATCCAATCCATCTTAACATACCTACTCTTCCAATTTTTGCCACTACACCTTCTTAATAATATACGAGTAAATATATAAACTAGTCTTAGCCGGTAGGTCAAAGTTAGACCATGTTTTTTAATTTTATGAATTTCTAATGCATTTTATATAAAATATTAGCTATCTGCACTCCTTTTCCATATAAACTTACATATGCCAAATTTCATACTCCTCCGGGCTTAAAATAATAATAATAAATAAATACATGTATATTAAAAAGAGAGAAAAGAATCAGAGGGCACCACAATTGTCCAGATCGCTTTTAACAGGAACAGTGTCCAAAAGGCCACAGTATTGTATGACGTTGTATGGCGATGCTGATTCTTTGGACCAAAATCACATCGTTGCATGCCAAGCCACTGGTACCCAGGCGGTGACAAGATCATGATGGATGATATTTAATGTTGGCATGCCGTGCTATTCGGCCTGCGCTCTAACTGCAAGATAGGCCATGGTGTCCGAGGCAGTCAACAGCTTCACCGCACTGACAGCGATGCTGAGGCCCCGATAGGAGCACCCAGACGCAGACTAGCATCGACCCGGAAAGAGGTGTCCCTCATCACCCAGTTTATTCTTGGGGGATAAATTCATCCCAACTGTGGAACTCCTCATTCTTCACTAGGTCGGTTTTTTTTTGGAAAAAAATCGGAATTCCTTAAGGTTGCTATACAGCTTCAATTTCCGTTAGCATATGTATATTCTTACACAAAATATAGGAAACTTTCAATAATTATGTCAAAAAGAGATGATAGTAGGTATAAAGTAGTAGTAAACTTAACAAAATCGGTTTTTATTTTTTACCAAAGAATCGAAACTATAGTTCTAGCGGGGTAAATAAACAACAGCCTATCATGTTATTACGTTGCAGTGACTTAATAATGATCCGCTCGTCCATTACAAATTAACCTGTGTTTTTAATATGATCATATTTGGTTAAATATTAAATCCTTATTTTAATTGCCCAGCATCAGAAACATAATATGAATCGGCAAATATTTTCAAAATAAGTAATTAGTTAATGCAGCTGCTTAAACCGGAAAGTAAATCAAGGTATCCTTCACAAATTAGATGCACTGTCTACTCGTTTTATTGCTTGAGGTTTTTTTAAAAGAAACCTTTAATGTCTTGAACAAATGAACAAAATCAACCTGCGAAAAAAGGCATGAAATTAATGGTTTGCAGGGTAACGAGGTGCTAACAACCACGACAGACAAGTTTTTCTAATCATACTAAGAGCTAGAAAACTGCAAATTGTATTACGCAAGCAAATATATTAACTAACTAATTAAGTTAAGAAATGGCCACAGTTTTTGCAAACTTTAGCTTGAGTTAGTCATATCTGGTTTATTCAACACAAATAGACCAAAGTCCCGTTCCACAAAGAGTTGTAGTTAAAACTGCGCTTCTGCCGGGATAGTTTTATACTAACAACGTGAGAGGATGGCGCTGCGGCAGATCATATTAAGCTTCTAGATTAACATTAAGGAGGATGTGCTAATATCCCGCGAAATTTAAAATTCCTTACGTTTAATATGCAGGTCAGTGTCAAAATATGAAACTAAAGTAGTTACGAGTAGTAAGTAAACAAGTCAATGTCGAGTTTATAATTAACAAGATTTTTATGGATAGAAAGTAATATTACTGGTGTGCAGTGCCTCTGTGCACAAATACTTCTAAAACTGAGCCAAACTATAAGTATTTGTACCGGTGCCGTTTACTCAAAGCTGACGTCACGATGTCACGTGATAAAAAAGTCATCGTAAGGAGCTTTTTGGCGGTAAATTAAAAACAACGAAAAATAAATTTGATTTTAATCGTTTTTAATTGAGAAAATGGACATAAATAAATTCATTTTTATTTTTCTGTTAATTATATCGTCCCAATCTTCAAATTAAAATAGTTTTTAATTAAATTGGAAAATACCCTATTATTATGATTAAAATCATCAAGGCAACCCTCTAAGTTCATATAATCTCATTGAATCACTATTTCATGAAAAAGTCATTCAATGGGATTGGGAAAATGTTCAACTTCGCGGCATACCCTGGTGCTTCCCCCTTAAGTGTAGCTAATTAATATTGTCAGCCACAAAAAAAAACTCTTAATTACGGACTGGACTTGCAGGCAATTAGTTACGAAAGTACCGAAATCAGTACAGTTATCTTACTAATAACGCATTGATTTAATTAGGTACCAACGACTTATGTACTATTATATATCACAACACTGCCTACTCACTTAATAATGTATAGGTACCTTTCATCGAAGTAAACATTAGTTACAGTGAGTAGAACTAAAACTTAATTGTTATCTATAATAACATGTTCAAATTGTTGAACGTCAAACACCAAATTATGCTTAACTACAGGCGTCTAAATAGTTGCCGCAACAATAGCAGCGCGCACATTGTGCTTTTCAAAGTAAATAGGCGTTTTCCGATAGAACTCTTGTATGGTCGCCGCGGCGCTTCAAAAATATATTGTTAGCCCAACGCGTTCATTATTCACTTGTTTGTCTTGTACACTATAACAATGGCGGCAGAGCGCCATATGTTATACTGAACCATTCGAACCCGCTGTCCCGTATTTCTAGAACAACGACCATCGATCGTTGATAGCTTACAAAAACTGACACTTCAATTCTTACATGAATTTCTGTGAAAAATATACAATAGCCGTATAACCAAACGTATAGACTGCCACTAAACTTTTCTAATGTTTCTTAAGTGTTTTTCTCAACAACATAAGTCATTATAAGCAAGTTCACGTAGTCCGTTAAAAGTTAAAATAACAATGTCGTTGTTGGCTCGAAAAACAGGACAGAATAATAAATAAGAACATATATTTAGTATAGTATTTTCTAGCGTATTCACCTACTTGATGATCTGAAAAAATGTTTATTGTTTGGTAAAATAATATATTGGTGTTAATATAATTACTTTCGGTAAGTACACACTTAGAAAAAGAATTCAGATAACAAAAATTGCAGTGACCTGAGAAACGCTCGGCCCTTAAAGTGTCCTTAAATAATGAAATCCTTTTCTCTAGCACCTTGCACCGCATCTCCTCTCACTCAAGCATTCGCCCAACCCATATGCTTAAATTCGCATATAATTGACAACAATGTTAAAAATAAAATTGATATTTTGCACGATATTCGAGCCTCTATATTCTGCATGGGCATCTTATAAGCTATATTGTAGGTAGGTACCAAATATTTTCCAACTTCAACGCAGCATAGTTCTCCAGAATAAAATAACTATAATATAGCATTAAATAGTGATGTAGCTCGGCCATCACGTAATACCAGTAATGGTAATATATTTCTCGGCGGGTAAGGGCAAGTCTTACGACGTACGTGTGAAAAACCACCTAATGCATTCCACGGGTTTTCCTTTTGAACGTCGGAACATATTTTTAAACCACATAACGTTTTGTTCTGCTTCATTGATCAACGCAACTTTGAGGTCTCGATTCCCGGGCGGTGTAATAATTTACAGCAGCAAAGTCCAGAGATTGGAATCGTACCTAATGATGGTCAATTTGATTGGGTTCACTGGTAGGTAGGTACCTGTTTAATGTAAGGATCGTCACCCTAAGATCATTGAAAAACTGTAGGTGGGTGCACTAATATCCCTACCCCGCTGTAGTGTAGGTGTGAAGAATTTAATATATTCGTAAAGCAGCACAATTCTACGCAATAATGCGTAATATAATCGGTATATATAACCTAGTAACGACTAATCGCTAATAATAACTTTAGCCTTGCGTGAATGATACGTGAATGGAAATCGAGTTCATAGTGGTGGCGATTGACGATTAACGAGCTGACAAGCTCTCTCTGTGTGCGTTATCGAAGGCTTAACCGCAGTACGCTATAGCGCATAATATACAGGTACTTGCGGTAACAATGAAATTATTACGGTACCTGAAGATCCGATTAGGTTTACTAGGTATTAGTATCGCGTTACATTAAGGTGCCTAACTATTTTAATAGGTTTGAGCTGCCTAGCTAAGGATGAAGAGTTAAACTTATAATACGCCGAAATAATCGTGCAATTAACAGTACAGGCGACAATAACAAATGCCATGCATAGCGGTGGCGCGAGGCCCCGGGCGGTGCGGGCTCGGCATCGCTCGGCACGTCAGCTCCTGCTCACTTGGTCAGGATTACGAGCTGACAGCGTCTGCACCCATAAATCTAGTCACGTGACGTCACTAAGCTCCATACTCACTCGCTAATTAGTGTAAAAGCGTTATCAATGGATTACACCCTCACCCGTCTACTCTGTAACCACGCAAAATTCTAAAATATGTGGATAAATGCTCACAAATCTTCTTTGCGGTTCTGAGATTAACACCGATGGGGGTTTTTAGGGTACGAAATTAACAGCCATTCGTAACCGCACAAAATTTAAGTATTGACTTTCTATTATCTATAGTTCGACTTTTAATTGTATTCAGTAACTTTACAGTTGAAGGGGTAACCAGATTTTGATTAAAAAAAAGATAGTTAGGTGGTGTAAGAATGAACGAAATTTAATTAACTTGAAATTAAGTAATTACATGCAATTTTTAATATTTTAAATTTAATCATTTGTCTGAAAAACATGACGAAAAAAATTGAAATTGATTTGATTTGTTTTGTTATATATTGTTTAATTCGAAATGAAACCATTTTTATCATTCGTTCTTTACGTAAAATCGTTCACTACCCCAACACTATTAGTTTTAGAATGGTAACATTATTTTTCTTTGAACTGTCAAGTTACTGAATATTATTAAAAGTCGAACTTTAGGTAAATAACTCCGTAGGTACGGAGATGTTTGTTATATTGTATAACACTCAACATGAACGAAAGGCATTACTTATAACAATGTCATAATGATAATGGCATTTCTGTGTATTCTTAATCAAACGCAAAATTCTTCAAAAAGTGGACGAGAGATTTGCTGTCACAATCCCATAGATAGTAGAATATTATTTACTTATAAACGTATAAATATTTCATGGAAAAATATTAAACTGTATAATATATTGTTTGTATTATAACGCACACGCATGTATAATTTCTAACGAGTCAATATTATCGTGAACGTCTACGTCCAAGTCACGACATCAGGACCACACAGAAAAGTAAAATGTATGAAAATATATATGAAGACGCTTTTTAATTTTCGTCCACGTTAATGTTACAATATACGAATGTACCACGATAATATCGTCATGTTACAAATTATAAAAGCGCACGTGAATAATTAAGATTCGGTTCACTAAAGAGTTCCGAGTGCCACGTCACAAGTTGCGATAGTGCCACATTACCTCAAGCCCACCATACTGTGGATAAAAAGAAGCTTACACCAGTTTCTCAAAACAAAGGGAAAATAGGCGTGGGCCATGGAACGTGAGAACTTCTGAAATTGATAAATCCTATTAATATTATAAACGCGAAAGTTTGTAAGTATGGATGGATGGATGGATGGATGTTTGTTACTCTTTCACGCAAAAACGGCTGAACGGATTTGATGAAATTTGGCACACAGATAGATTATAACCTCGATTAACACATAGGATACTTATTATCCCGTTAGTACGTTCCCGCGGAATAATTTCCGACTTCCATGCGGGCGAAGCCGCGGGCGGAAGTTAGTATGTTAATAAATAACGTTTTTCAAGACCGAGTAGCGTGTGAAGCTATATTTGTAGTCACTGAAGTAGACCTTTTTTGTAAATTAACTGATTAGCTAACACATCCGGCATACTCCTGGCGGTCACCCGTTATGCCCGGTGCACACTCGGCAGTTAGCCTACACGTCCGAGGAACTCTCGGCCGGTAGCCCACACGTCTGGCGCACTCTCGGCGGTCACCCGACATGTCCGGCGCACACTCGGCAGTTAGCCGACCCGTGCTGCGCACTCTTGGCAGTTAGCCGACACATCCAGCGCACTCTCGGCAGTTAGCCTCGTAGTATAGCACCTTATCTCTAGCACCTTACCGACTAACCAATATTTAAGTAAAACATAATGAACTATTTTTAAATAGACTAGGTATATAAGAGTAGAAGTCGACACAATTTCTGTTGTGAAAATATCTATTGAGACACACTTTACAAATATGCTCTTTTTGAAGTCCATTATTCGGAATGAAGACGAAAGCCAACCCCCAAGCCAAGCCCTATCGAAGTTTTCTCTATGAGTTTCGTTTCATACAGACGCTCCCTATATAAACAGTGTGAGCAATGTACGCCTACATAGCTCAAACTGTTTAGATTTCCGTAGTGTTCTAGATTTAGGATTACTGGACACACTTTTTATTTTATTTTCTTATTGTCTCTAATTTTTTCATTATGTCAATGTCATGCATACCTGTTATTTGCACGGTTACTGAAATGCCAATGTTAGATGTAAGTTTTATTTGAAATGTAAGTGACAGTGCTGTTGGTGTGCTTAGTATTATAAATAAATAAAACATGCACCTCCTAACTTTAACAAAAACCTTACGTAAAAGGTTCTACTTGGACTATTCTTCCTACATTTTCTATGCCCGCCCACTGGCCTTTATTATAATGTGTCAGATTGACGTAATAGCAGAAAGTAAGTGTAGGTAAATAACTGAAATATTAAGGGTGAAATTTTATAAAGTACCCAAAGACATACTTTTAAGCTAACCAGAAACTAAATGCCGGCTGTAGGCAACCGATTCATCCTTTTGCTTTATCTGACATTTCCTAGTGAAGAACCTAATATCACGAAACAAATTATATCTATGCATATATGGCTGTTTTAGTCCCGCCACCTTACTCTTTGTTTATATAATTATTCTCTTCAGTAACAAAATGAAATATGGTATCATCCTAAAAAGTTATTATAAAGTTTAAACAAAAGCATTAAAACACACCTGCTACGAGAATTGTTTAAAATTACGGATTCACTACAAATACACACTGAATGCTGAGATAGATGTTTGGTGTAATAATTTAGATACGTTACACACGTACATACATCCTTGGTATACATTATCTACAATTAGAGAGCGTGTTGACATTTGATGACATCTTTACAACCCAATCGTTTATTTGTCACGAAATACGGCGGTATATATTCTAAGTTATTTACTACATGTATAAATATGTATTTGTATGTAGGTACTATAAATTAGATCTATGTCAACGAATAAGTTCGTGAACTATAAACGAATACATTACTCGCCCGAGTACCGTTAAGATTTTAATGTGTAATTTGTGTTCACACAATGATAGATGCTACGACAGTACGACACACGTAGCCGCGTGTGCTACACACGTAGCGCACTAGCGCTACGGCCGCTACGCCGCACTATGTGGAGAATGAGTCGGTGTCGCGTCATAAATCCATAACTTCCATGTTTTTATAGGTACACTGCTGATTTTTTTTTAGATAATCTAGAATAAATATAGTTTAAAATAATAGGTATACAGTATATGGCTATAAATATATATTTAATAGTCTTAAAAAAATACATAATATGAAATATTGAAAATTATCAGAAATTTACGATTAACTTTAAATAATGTGACCTAAAATGTTGTTATTAATAAAAAATAAACTCTTGAAATTACTGTTATTAATTAAATTAAATAAGAAAAAAAATAAAAAATACATAAATTTAAGTGTATTATTCTACTAGCTCCAAAGCTTCATCTATAAGTACCATTGACTTTTTATTGGAATTTTTGTACGTAAGGGTCCGAAGTGTACAAAAGTGTATGTAGAACATCTTCATTTGAGAGTGCCAACGCTAGAGCATTTTCTAGCAAGATATCTGAATCGTTGAAAGTCTTCGTTCCTTGATTGCTAGGCCTCTTCGGTGAGCTGTCCAAGAGGTAACACTGAATAATGCCGAATGACGCTTTCTCCGTGAATTAAGACTTTATGGACAGATGATAGCATATAATACCACATATATTTACTTACATATCGTTGTGCTGTATCGAAAGCATACTATCAGAATTTATTATAATATTACGAATTTGGTTGTTACTTTAACAGCAACAACATAATTTCCGTCACTTTCAATTAAAATAAAACACACGTGTAGGTCGCGTCTGGTACAGTTGAATTCATTCATTGCGAGAAGGTAGGTGGTTAGGTACACTTTTAGTAACGACAATGACGAACGAAAAACAGTATGTAATTATTGAGTATGCAGGTTTTTTTTAATATAAAATAATTGATTTGAAACGTGTGCAAAATGTGGTAGAAATAAATAATTATCATTATGTGGTTATGCGGTGTCCGATATGTTTTATTGATATTTATTCTGTATGTGAACTAAAATATGATGAGAAATACTCGAATCGTTATCTAAACATAAACTGCTAGTAATAAAATATCACAAGTATAACCTATATCAACTAATAAATCAAATAGCATCACCAAAGACATTTTTACTATTTCATGCTATTATAGATTAACATACGTTGTGCAATAAAGTAGCAACTTTTTTGTTATTCCTGTATAATAATATTAAATTTTCTATCAAATAACATCATTTACATACCTTCGGAAAATTTCGGCAACTGTCAAAACTATAATTGAAAGTTTCAGATACGCAAAAATGATGTCATGAGATAAATATTTCTAGTAAATATATTAACAAAAATATAACATATTTATGCATACCAGGCGAAAGTATATATTATAAGCTTTCTATAATGGTATTATACTTGTATAGTTTTCATTACAAGCTTACCAGAAAATAATCCTGAAAAAAAATACAAATTAAGATGTTTTTGTGATAATTTTTAAATCATCTTATTTAGATGTTCTTTGCAATAAACCAGTACTAGCCACTTTTATAATTTATGTATAATATAGTAAATAAACTTCTTAGCAACAGTTTGAGGTATAATACAAGTACCAGCGCCGATTTTTACAAAATGTATTTATGGCCAAGCTCTCTTAGGCACCTCCACATAGTGCGCCGCGTAGACTCAACGAGATGAGCGTTCCACCCAGTGGCGTGGACAGAGTTTTTAGGGTTGTACGTTGTTTTATAGCTAATAGTTTTATAGAATTACGTTTCACATAAAAAACATCTCATATTTTCGTTTCATAGAATAATCAATACGCAGAATCACACACAAAACACATCTACTTACTGACGCTCTCACTACAAATGTTTACTAACAATACTAACACTAAACCAAACCATTCTTTTTTTGTTTGTTATTTTTGTTTTATTTTCTCAGTTTAAAGTTAAATCACTTTTATTTTTATTTTTTGCTATTACTATTAAATGTATCTAACTGCTGGAGGGTGGAGACCTGGTGACCTGAAATACAGGCCCTTAAAGCCTAGCTTAGGCACCAGTCTCCCACAGTAAACCAAACCATATCATGTACCGTAACTGTAATAATGTTTGCAATGTTTATTGTGGTGAGAAAATAAATAAATAAATAAGAATACTTACTTTGAAGATTTTTAAATCATTGATTTTTGTTTCACATAAAGTTTAATGTTAGAATAATCATATCACAGAATAACAAATCAAATATTCTTTATCCTTACGAGTATATTCTTTTTTAATATAAAACTTATTACCAAGAATAACATTTCATGAATGTTTATGTTTATTATTTTATTCTTATTATTGTTGTTGGTAATTTCTGTTGGGGGTCTCAGTCCTAATGTGCAAGTAAGCATGCAACATGCAGCGTGCAAGCAAGCATTCATGCAGCATGCAAGCGAGCATGCAACATGCAGCAGGCATGGTTTCTCTCACGGCTCCGGCGCTGCGGGGCTCCGGCGCGCGGCGGTCCCACGCGAGCTTATCGTCGCAGATGGTATTCACGCTCACCACCTGCTCCTCAGCTCGCAGGTTCCCTCGCCCATCCGCGCCTACGTGGATTTTTATAACACTCTAGAGGTAGGGCAAACAAGACTACGTGGAGTCGGTTTTGCAGCGTTTCGTTTCTGTCACTAACTTTTGTAGCACAACATATTTACTTTATAAGACAATATTTTAATTCGTTGATATTATAAAATACCATGAAAAATACACCGAAAAAACAATATTAAAAAATAATTCTACTAACTAAGTTTGTTAACAAAAAAATGTGATTAAAAATTCATTGAATTATTTTTCTGAGAAATATGTTTCATTCAAGTAAATAGTCCTTGAAACAATAATTTCGAAATAAAAATACAAAGACCAAATATTATATGATACATTTTCTGGGAAGCGAAATTCTATGAAATCTCTGTGTGTGAAACAAGGGGACACCAGTTTTTAGACATGGTAAGCAGAAAATTTTAAAAAAGCCAAAAAAAAACAGAAACGCCGTTTGCTGTACCTACACAGCATGCAACCTGTGAGGCAATTAAATGAATGTGAAATTGTTTTGTATTGAATTTACAATTGACTTAACCTTTAGTTTGTATTAATTGCAAATCCGGTGTACAACTACTTTCACGATCACTTGTTTGTTTTTTTTTTCACCGAATTCTATACGCACACCACCTGAACAACCACAGTGAATATAATCTATTTTTCCCACTATTATCAACGTTAAAATCTTAAAAACATGCTATCCTAGTTTTTTTTTTTTTTGTTGGGCATCTCGCAGTTGGCCTTGAGAGGCCGTGACTGCTCAACCGGGCTTTCCTGGGGCTGCCATTAAGGATTTACTCTTAACGCCTCCAGCCAGGGCTTACAAACTAAAATAAATTACAAACTAAGCGACTGCACGCTGAGGGCACCCCCTGTGGGGTACGGGCCTCGGCTCAGGGCGTCACTGATAGGGGGACAGTTATCATTGGGGACAGGCTGGATCAAAATATCGGCATTATTATTGATCGGGGAATTTAAAGCTACTGGCTCAGCTGCGGCGCGAGCTGGCGCTTCAACGAGCAAGGTTCGGTCGGGGGTCTCGGCGTTATGCACCGTTACTCGGGGTCTTCGCGGGGCGCGAGGACCTCAGCGGCGAGGTTGGAATGACGATTTTGTGCGGTGTGTGCGAACTGTACTGGTGGCCCTATTGCTTTCCTGAAGGATAGTAATGGAGTCGTCTGGGTCGGAGAGGACATGTCTCGGCCGTCGGACAGAGCTAATCCTACTGGGGAAGCTATCCTAGCTCACAACCAAAACAAATAAATCAAAACAAACAATGGCGTCGGAATATAAAATAATACGACAAATAAGTAATGGTTGTATACGTAGCGACAATTTAATCCAAAAAGCTACTTTAAAAAATAGTTGCATTACCAACTTTGTTCGGAAAACTTCGGTAAGTTTCGTGATTCATTGTATCAAAAGCCAGTGAGTACCCTGTACGGTTGTGTGCGTCATTTGTAACATTGTGTGCCACGTATGTATAGGAACGCACACCTAATAAATCTGCATGACCACGAGAGCACACATAATTATAAGCATTAAGACGCGAATAGTTTGTGTCTCTCCCGAGGCACTCAGCAGCGCTAGTGCATCGCAATGCGAAGTTGCGTCAAATTTTAGGAACAAAAAGGTATTGCATCGATGATACTAATGATACGACCGATGGTCGACTGTATGATTTATGAATAAAGATTTTTTTTTATTGATAAAATAATATTAGTTTTAAATATTTATCTTTTTAACATGAATTTTACAATAGAACTATTTTTATTTCAATTAAACTAACTACAGCGAATAAACTAAAACAAAGCGTCAAAAAACTCATCCGCATCGCTGTCGACTGGTAATGTACCCAAGAGACTGGCGGCATTACCACGTTGTATAGCAATGCTCAGCCTCTGGCCAAAGTAAAAACCAGCCCTTGGGTCACGGGAAGTGTCAACCAGCCGTTTGGAGATTTCCTTGTAGAGAGCATGAGCACTCGGACCCCACGGCCCGAGGGTTTCAACCCCAAACGGCTCGAAAATATAATTACCAATAATATTGTTATACTTTCGCCGCTTGAGGTTTTCCGCAGCCGCAGCGGCAACGCCAGCACAGCACACCGACCCAGGAAGATGGGATGGCGCAAGAGTATCGACACACGTTGCATCCCACACTAAAGGCCTACCCATCTTCCATGGAAATAAAGACATGCCGTCCGGTCTCTTGCCATCGTCGCGTGCCAAGCCAATGGGTTCTAATACAGCTGGAACGTCGACGGTGACAAGAGCTCGTCGGATGATGTCGTTAATGTTTGCGTGCCGCGCTAAGCGACCCGCACTTCGGCTGCAAGATAAGCCGTGGTGTCCGAGACTGTTGACAACTTCGCCACAGTGACAGCGATGAGGAGAACAACATGGTGCTCCTAATCGTAGGGAGGCAGCGAGGCGGAAAGTTGTGTCGTCGAACAAAGTGCCAATGTTCGACGACGGTAGTGCATGAAGCCACAGACCCGACTCCCATTTACCCACAGCCAGTAGTCGCGCACGCTCTGCAGTAGTAGTAGAAGTGTTCAGTAAATTCTAACTCTGCAGAGCGGCTCATCCCACTGTCTCTGGGAAAATGGATTATCAGGTAGATTGGAGTTCGGGCAAGCGTGTTTCCAGGCATCCATAGCCTCGGTGAGGCACGGCACATCAAAATCAATCAGTGTGGAAGCTAAGATTTTCCTGATTAATTTCTCAGTGCCGTGGACCGAGGATATGAAAGCCGGTAAACTAATACTGGAAATTTTGCGGACGCCGAGGCCTCCCATACGAATGGGAAGAGTAGCTTGTGCCCAAGCTCGGTCGTCCATGGCCACATTTAAGATCGAAGTTAGTGTGTGTCGGATAATTTGGTCCATTCTGTCTAAAAGGTGAGTGTACTTCCATAAATGGGAAGCGCGAAGAAAATATGTTAATTTTGGTCCGAAACAGCAGTAACGAATTAAGGTGATGGCCGAATGCATGTTAATTTGGAACAATCTTTCCGAAACGTCGTTGAAATTTTGTGTTTTTTCCTCAATAAAAGCGGGAAAGGAATTCTCAAAGATTGGAGATCCAAGGAGACGAAGAGAACTTTTTTCAATAATTTTGATTTCTGGAGCTATTGCGTTAAATTTAGGAAGTGTAAAATGTCTGTCAGTGGTGTCAGCTAAGAATAGTTCACATTTCGAAAGGTTGAGATCAAGGCCAATGGAATGAAGTTCATTTTTTAAGAATTGTAGGTCATTTAGAACCGTTTCTACATCGCCTCCCAAAGTTCCATCATCAAGATACCAAACATTAAATTTTGAATTTAGGCGTCGAATAATTGGGTGAATGGCTAAACTAAAAATCACTGGCCCGAGTGGGTCACCTTGTTGGCAGCCAACAGCAGATTCCAAAAGGTTGTCCCGATATAGTAATTTAGATGGGTGTCTGTAACATTGCCAAAGGAAACTATAGATTTGGGGTATTTCTTTTTTAGTTTCTGCCAGCAAGGTGTCTCTGTTAACTGAATTGAAGGCATTCTTTATGTCAACCTTCAGGATGACCTCTCCTTTGCCAGAATTTAGATAGGTCGACAAGGCGTGTACGGCAGCCTCGCAGCCCCCTTTGGAGCCGTAACCTAGCTGCAGGGGCTGAAATTTTTCCGAAAGCATCTCACCATAGAATTTACAACAAATCTTGGCTGCCATACGCCGGTAAGTAGTTCCCACGGCAATAGGACGAATACCGCCATCCTTCTTACGCAGGGCACAGAGATTGGCCCCGTACAGAACGTCGATGACGGCCTCGTTCACCTTACCGGAGAGCATAAGGTTAATCAGAGCCGTGAGCTCCTTCAAAAGCAACTCACCAGCTTCCCCGACGCCTGAAGAAATAAGGTCCTTTAGGTGCTGAGGACTCAGACCATCGAGGCCGCCAGCGGAGCCGCTCCGGAAGGAACACACGGCTGTAACCAACTCTTGACCTGAAATGGTGAGGGAGTGATTATCCGGGTCCGGGGGGTCGGGAAAAGAAAGGCCATCCGCTGGGGCAGGGTGTTTGCTCTCCAAAGCTGCGAGCGTTTCTGGAGAACACGGTGCCACCACATCGCTACTGAAAAGGATCCTGGCTGCTCCGCTAATGTCACCTTCCGCTAACTTAGATTCTACCAGATGGGATATACCTCTTGAAGATGTATATCCCTGTGTCGGTAATTTTAAATCCAAATTATGAGCCGAAACATTACAGTTTTCTTTAATTTGTGCAGTTAATGTCTTTTGTGATGCCAAATTCTTTTGGACATGTAGAATTCTGTAAGGGAAGGTAAGCAGCTGTTCCCAGGCACTTTGTGAGTTCTCCCGGGCGGCAAGACGGACGCAACCTGCTAGGTGTTGTGCCACAAGAGGTCTAGCCCCGCGGGGAACTCGCTTCAAAATAGGGACGGAGGTTTTTAATTTTGAGAGGGTTTTCCAAAACGGGTCAACAGTGGATATCACTGGTGTTGTAGGTGTTAAGACAGGGTCTGAAGTGAGTGTATTTTGTGGTCTGTGTACTTTTCCAATATGCACATTCAGACCCCGCTTACCTTTAAAGAATCGTGCCTGGGTACACAGCGGACACCTCTCCAGGATGCTCAGCGATGTTGAAGGTTGACAAGCACTACGATCCACCACATCGCTGCTGCCACTAAACATTTATTTTTTTAGTCTTAAATATTAATAATCTAATAATAATATAAAAAAACAAACAGAATTAAAATTAAACACTAAAAAGTCTATGTGTCACTGATGACAACGACGCGACGGGTGACAAGAGTGACGCAGTCGTGCAGGCGGCCTAGGGCGCCGCGCCACCGATGCCATGGCAACCGTCGTTGCCGGGAGACATACGAAAAAATTATGTTATTCTTCAATTTGTGCGGTTCTTTCCTCAAAAGACCATTTCAGACACCAATCCACATGATCTTCACATGATCTGACCAAGATTATGTCTGGACTTTAAAAGAGACTGTGACCTCTGAGTTTGTTTCGGCCTTTCTTCTAAGAGTAGTCAGATAGGAAACGCCGACCTCATTTATTTCATTGTTACCACTTGGTAACATACATTATAAATTACAACTTGAAGTGAAGATTATTATTAATATTATTAGTATTAATAAATAAAATAAATAAACTTTTCCGTGTAGACAGTTGACAGTTGACATAGTATAGATAGATAATATTTATCTGATTTAGGTAGGATATGCTGGGTATTTTTGTCTTTATGGAATGCACGCCACTGGATCCACCCATAGATAGATACTGCCTTTATAACTTAAAATGTATTATTTAATCTTTACGAAAAGTTTCCTTACCCAACATATAACCGGAAAAATATTGTACCTATGTCAATTAAACTTTGACGAAGTCTCTAAACTTTTCCTATGGGTTATCTAAAAGCGTAGACCTTCTGTGTTATTATTTCCATCAATAGTTTATAACTAACCGACCTAACTTGAATAGTTCTGTTGTTGACACCAGGATAAAATTGTTGTTACAAAGTTGGTCACTCGACGCTTTAATGTTCTAGGTAGGTATAAAATCAGAATTATGTTGTAACATAAAATACAAACCAAGTTGGCACAGCCTGTGAAATTAGCAAATAATTAGATAGACCGCAATCTGTTACCACCGAATTAAACGAATAACGTTCCAATAGGTACTTTAATTAGTACGTGAGCTGTTTACGTATGCAACACAATGAAACAATAGACTCGTCTAAAAATACACCTGAAACGCTGCTCATATGGAAAAAGTGGGTTTCCCATAACACAGCAGAATAAAACATGCAGACAATGGACTGAACTGTTTGTCGGCAAAACGACAGTTTGATTGAGCCGCTCCTATGCATGCGCTGCAGTACTAAAGCTCATTCACTTTTAATCCTTGACCGACACGTTGTTCGACCAGAAATCGATCGTGTAACTGAACCCTTAATCGTTCAATCCGTCAGCTATCGACATAGATCCAATATCACGCTATTTAGCTTTACAGGTGGGCAGAACTCCAAGCGTGACAAATCCGAGGCGAGGTGACCGAGACTTCGACAATGACAATGCTGTAGAAATTGAAGACAGAGACTGACAGAGACAGTACGAGGTTAATTGACTGTTTGGTAACGTATGACCTTCGTGATCTTGTTTTGTCCACAGACTATTGTTTATTTTTTGCACAATATGTCGTGGGATGATAAGCTAGCTTTTGTCAAAATAATCTGATTGTCTCTTCAGATGTATTTTACAAATGTTATTACAATGATGAATAAATAACTGTTTGCTCTTTATTCAAATAAGCATCCCGTACGTACCCGAATATAAAGGTAGATATATTATTATATAGGTAGGTTATTTTGACATTTAGATGTCCAAAAAGACCGACGCTACGTGGACGTGGCTGCTGGCCGTACTCAAAATCCAGGTATACCGTGAATACGGTCAAACATGTATCAGGCAGATCCATTTGTATCCCACTTTTCTGATTTTAATACCACACAGTAAACCTAATATTTACATATTATCTCGACGCGAAAGTCGTACGATCCTGAGTGGTGGTTACCAACCTTAATTAGTTTAAAAGCATACTTAGATAAGCGTCGGAATTTCGCACTCACACCATCTAAAGTGCCAGGATGAAGTTAGGATTTAAATTCGTCTTCCACTTCGACATTACAATGAATTAAGTGTGTATGTACTGCAGTGTCATTTAACTACGGGGTTATGTGAAAGATCAGCCATAAACTCAGATTATGTTGTACATTTTATTTATTTAATAGCTTAAGTAGTTCTTAATATAAAAAATAATAATTTAGTTATTAATTACCTACATAATTATGCCATCACTTATCCGTTGTCGCAGTATTGAGTGCACTGTCATCAGATATGTTACAGTTCCGAGAAAATAAATAAATCCGAAATCACTAGTGTCGTCTGTCGAGAACTGTCTCTCATTTGACCAGTTCTTACAGCTGTGTTCAATGACCCTTCTTGTATCCATATTTCTTATGGTGCTCATGATCGCCCTTCTTGCCATGGTCGTGATGATGTTTATGATGTGAGTCATGGCCACCGGACTCTTTATGTCCTTTATGTTCGTGGTGGTGGCCGCCCTTCTCATGGAAACCTTTTTCACCATGTTCTTTCTCGTGATGGTCACCATGATGATGACCTTTGTGAAAGTGGCCGCCCTTCTTGTGACCATGCTCCTCGTGGTGTCCTCCATGCTTCTCTTCGTGCCCGGAATCTCCCTCTTCATCAAAGAAGTGTTTATCTTTTTTGAATTCGTCAAGCTTGTGTATCTCGTGATGTCCTTTTGTCGAGTGACCCTTGTCGTAGTGTCCCTTCTCTTCGTATTTATGTCCTTTCTCGCCTTTTTCGCCTTTGTGGTATTCATCATAATGTCCATCATGGTGATGATGTTCTTTTTTGTGTGCACCATGGTCGTCGTACTCGCCCTTGTGGTGCTCCTTATCGTGATGTCCTTTTTCGCCTTTCTCATGATGATGATGTCCCTTGTATCCCTTTACACCTTTTTCTTCGTGGTCGTGATGATGATTGGCATGGTGCTCTTTCCCACCTCCTTTTTTGTATTCCTGATTCTTTGGGGCTTCTTTTTTATGTCCTGTTGCAGCAGGCTCTTGATCTTTTGTCTCTAGTTCTGTACTTTTTTCGACTTGCCGTGAGGGTAAGCGACGGGTATGCACGACTGCCAATAACGTTAGAAAACCTAAAACTAACGCCACCCTCATATTGCTAGGTTTTTTTATCACGCGGTGTTGATGCGGTGTGCTCTACTCCTAATATTAACAACATTATTGATGGTGCAGCAGTTTTATATAAGACATTGTGTAAGATGTGCTAATAACCGCGACGCGCGACTGTCTCGGCGGCCGCGAGTTGCGGCAAGCGCTTGCCGGGAGACGGCTTTGTATCCAAATCAACCCCGTTTGTAGTCATAGACATAACCCCTGCATTATTCATAAATATAAATTGTTATCATTTTGTTAAGTCTTAAATTTCAAAGTTTCAAAATAATTTTAGATTTTTAAATAGTTTACTATCGTTGTAAACTATGGTACCGAAATGTTCACAGCTGGCCGCGATCTCTACCTTAAAACGGTAATAACGAAGTACTTACCTACTTACAATCCATAGAAAATGTTGTAATGGTCACAACAAGGAGCCCATTTTTGTTTCAGCAAGTAGAGGCATTATTAATATTTTGCCTTGCATTGATATATATTAATATATAAATGAAACAGCTGAAAACTATTAAAGCAAGTACCAAAAGTAGATTGTTCAGACTACTAAATCCATTTTAGAAATCAGACTTCTAAATAAAAAATAAATGCTACCGCTCTCGTGGCAGGATTATCAAACAGTTTATAAAGGGAGGGACGCTACTCTTACTACTTATGTAGCTAAACTTAAAAGAAAGGATGCAACGAACACAAACGGACTCAAGAAATGCTCTACCTAATCCATAGTGTACATACAATGTCCTTTAGTAATTATTAGGTATTCGATCCCGCGGTAGACCACTGGGCCTCAAGATTCAACCACTTGTTGCGCGGGATACCGTTAACCACATAAAGTCGCATTGTACATAATTACTTAAATATTATTATCTTGAAACATACTAATCTCTGAACAAAAATACCGCTGAAACTAAACTCATCCGGGGAGCGCCATACTCATAATGGCATTGTGCCAAGAGCTAACTGCATTTCTTGTCATTTACAAGCGACGACGTCCAATATCGTGCAAAGTGGAGAAAAAATATCATAACACTCTATATTAACTTTGAAAACTGTTACTTCTAAATTTGATATTTAAGTTTGCACCTTACAGGTATCTATATACAGGATACAATTTTAACCAGTGCGCAAACTGTAACCATGAATTTAGCATATCATTCTAAACCCGCTAGCATATAAATTTTTCTTCGTTTATACAAAAAAAACAGCTATTCCATACATTTTTACCGCGTAGGTATTGCGCATTTCTATTCCTGTTTTGATACGTGAAGCAAAAACTTTGTACTCCTTTTCACGAAAATTACTTAATAAAAAACAGTAATAATAATCAGCAATGAGCCACAGTACAAAACAAAAAACGTCAAATTGCCAGCCGGGAAAATAACGAAAATCACAGTAAACAATCTAAATTAGATTCGTACTGGCTCAGCCAACCAATCGATCTAACAAACAGCTTTACAGGAGAGGAGGAAAATTTTAAAAACCAACGACGCGTATTATTTGGGCATTCATATAAGTGTCATCCAGTGTGTTAGTGAAAACGGGAACCTGTGTAGGTAACGAAAAGTAGGTACGGTTAACGAGCGATAATGCAAGCAATTTTCAAACAAATACCTTTCCAACAGGTCCATGTCACCTTAACGAACAAAAATATTGACAATAAAATAAATAAATAAAAATGTTTTATTTTCAGACAACCAAGGCCAATAGCGTTAGTTGCAAAAAAAACTTGAAAAGTATGTTATTATGTACTCTCACTTGCAGATTGATGAAGCCACTGAACACTGCCGCGTCCAACCTATCTGATAACATTTTCAGGATGTTGTTGCTACTTCCCCGTACAGTTGTCAAGACTGACGTGATTTTTTACGATTTACGATTTTTTACGATTTTTTAAGATTGACGTGATTATCATACGCGTCATCAAACATACCTGAAGCACTACAAGAACGCTGGAGTTGCAAAAGTGCCCTGAGAATGTTAAGTATTGTATTGTACGCTGAGGGCATTGTAAGCACTTTGTGTGTATGTAACCCATAGACCACTCGTGTATAAACTTTGACAGTACGCTTTAAATAGCGTCAATTCAACCGTACGAGTGAAGTTATGTGTCAGCATGTTTCCCCGTACCGACAGTGCCCTCCGCACCCTCTCTTTATCGTGTCCATTCTTCAAGGTGTCAGTCACAACGTGCCCTAGGCACTTGATCTGAGAAACACGGTTCAACTGTTCTCCATTTAAAGAAAACGGTATCTCACTATATGGCCTTTTGTTATTTCCAACAAAATCCATATACGCAGTGTTTGCTGTTTAATTTTAAACCGTGCTTGTCGGCGTAAGCTTCACACATACCCAATAGTCTTCTCAACCCATGGATTGATGGACTCAGTAGCACCATGCCGTCCTCATAACTTATATTGTTAACACTAACGCCATCTTGCGACATCCGATATGCAGGCTGCTCAGTCCCTCAATCAGTTGATTCATATATGGATTAATAAACTTCGGAGACGTTAGCCCGTCTTGCCTTATACCCGAGTTTAGTTTATACTCATCCGAAAACACATTTTCCCATTTTACAAACTTTTTCTGATTACTATACCAGTATGACAAGATGTCTATGATTTCAGAAGAGACCCCCTCCTCTTTCAATTTATTCCAGAGTACCTACTCTATAAGATACCAGATCGCACGCCTTGTAGAGATCTAGCAAGCATGCATATATTGGAGTTTTTCCTTTTAGATAACAGTCAACAGTAGGTATGCTTACTGTCAAAATTGCACTTTCTGTTGACAAACCTGCTTGAAAACCAAACTGTGTCCTGTTATTGTATACATCCACCAAGGCGTTCATCTAGCACAGTATACAGCACTTTTGTCGTAATAGTTGCGAGGAATATGGGCCTGAAATTATTCTTATCAGCTATGTCTCCCGTATGAATCTTAACAAGAGGTTCTACCACAATTTTAATTAAGTGTGGTGTGGTGTTGGTGGCAATTTTATTAGCAATATCATATACACAACATAAACAACATGGAAACTAATATATTAATGTGAGTGCCAGCATATTTTTCATGTTCCACACTGAGCGCATCATGCCCTGGTGATTTTCCCCGTTTCATACTACCAATACTGACATGCGCGTGCGACAAATTATAAGTTACATAGTTACATGTAAAAATAAACCTTATGAATTTATGATGCATAACATACCTATTTATCCCAAGTCTGTACGTATCTACCGTTAAACTACTGTATTATTAAATAAATATTATTAAAAAAAACGTGGCCAACAAACATATGAGACCGGTCAGGCTTTTTATACTTTGTTAATTATTTCATCACCACTGCTCTGAAAACGGTGAAAAAAAGTATCATAAGGAACCGAAAATTCAAAGACATTTGACATTCACCAACCCGCTAAGGGACCGCTAGTTACTTAAATGAATTTATTCTTATTGTTAATTAATTTAATTTACCTGTTGTTTGTTCAAAACACAAAGGCAAATATAGTATGTCCGGCAGGCGTTACGGAAATGTACCTACCTGCCTAATTTTGGAAAGTTGACTTATGATGTATTTAAATACTTATGTAGTTATTATTTCAGGATTGTAGCAGTATTTCTATTAGTAAGAAGAAATTAGCAATAAAATAAAGCAGAATACATAGGTAGTCGCTCTTCAGGTATCTGTGTTACCGCGTGTTCTTTTAAAATACGCAACGGATTTAATGCGGGTTTCACCATCATTTAGAAAATGTCTTAATAAAATAAATTTATTAAAGATATTTCGATGTTTTGTCAAGTCGTAAAAGCCGTACGAAGAATGAGCGGGACGCAAGTACGAAATAAATGAACTGTAATCGAGAATCTCAACAAGTAGCGCCATCTACCTACATAAGGCAGATACCGAGCGAACAAACTTTCCTGAAACCTTCAGGGACGAACCTCAAGAAGATTCAAATTCTGAATAAAAATTTCAGTTTGACCGAATTAAAAATAAACAATTATATTTTTTATATTTGTTTATTTATCCATATCGGGAAGATTTGTGACATTTTATAAAATCGTCAGACCTCAAAAGCTCCAAATAAACGATTTAATATTAAAACCTAATGTTATCATATTATGATAGAAAAATATTTACTAACACATCACATTGACCTATGTCGACAAAAAATACATTGTGTTATGCATGGTTGTTTTTTCTACAAACGGAATCGGTAGCACAAATAGAGCTTTGTACCCACTTTAAGTGTTCAATAAAGCGTGAAGCGTCGAAAAATAGTGGTACGTGCCATTGAAAATGTACAACTAGCTACTATTATGCCAAATAAGTTTGTTTAAAAACGAACGCAGTAGGTTTACCAAATAAGTTGACTGAGGCATCCCAAGCATGGCCAAGATAATTTTATCTAGGCTTTTGTTAGACTGTATTGGTATTGACAAGCTGCAGGCTATTGAGAAATGTTATCAATTTCAGTGACTGCAAGTGTTTTCTATAGGAAACGGTTGATTGCAACCACGACTAATTCGTTGCCCAGTAAAATGTAGGCCAATCTCGGGCAGCGCTCTAGTTTCTCAACGCTGAGTTACTTATCTCGTTGGGAGCCGTTGCCAACGGACCAACGCCAACTATTTTATGTAACTTTGTTGTCGAAACGTGCTGCGAAATTGATAAGTTTGTTTTTGTATCTGCATCCAATTACAAACAATTTTGTTTTAATTCTTTCTACGGAATTATTATCTGATTTTATTTGGTTTGTCTATTAAAATTACCTACTTATATTTGGATCTATTGCAATTAATAGCAAACACGAAATCAATTGGTATGTTTCAAAAACATTTATTTTTATTAATAACAAAACATCACAGTCAACAAAACTTAACACATTATGAAAGCTTAATTAGATAAAACTAAATAAAAACTTCATTAACTCCACATCGGTAGGTTTCAGTCTCTAGGAAACATTTACTTGTGTCCCTTCTTGTGGCCCCAGTGCTTGTGGTGCTCGTGACCACCCTTCTTGCCATGATCATGATGATGATGATGGTGATCGTGGTGTCCATCTTCCTCATGATGTCCCTTATGATCGTGATGATGTCCTCCCTCCTCGTGGTGGCCCTTCTTGCCGTGATCATGTTCATGGTGTCCGTGGTGCTTGTGTCCCTTGTGGAACTCTCCTCCCTTCTTGTGTCCGTGCTCCTCGTGATGTCCGCCGTGGTGCTCGTGGTGGCCGCCGTCGTGGTGCTTGTCGTGGAAGTGCTTTTCTTTCTTGAACTCGTCATGTTTGTGTACACCGTGATGACCCTTAGTGGAGTGTCCTTTGTGGTAGTGGCCTTCTTCATGATGACCATGGCCCTTGTGACCCTTGTCGCCGTGGTGATGCTCATGGTGGTGACCGTCGTCGTGATGATGATGCTTCTTATGTCCACCATGTTCGTCGTGGTGCCCCTTGTGACCTTCATGGTGGTGATGGCCCTTTTTGCCGTGCTCGTGGTGGTGGTGTCCCTTGTATCCTTTGTGCCCCTTTTCACCATGGTCGTGATGATGATGTCCGTGGTGCTCGTGGCCGCCGCCCTTGTCCCACTTGCCACCTTTATGTGTGGCTGCTACCTCGAGGTCCGCATCGCGTTTCTCGCGGGTATTCCTACAGCTAACGTACGCTAGCGCCGCTAGGGCTATGCAGCACACCAGTGAAGCCCTCATGTTTCCAGTGCACCGATGTGATCTAAGCACTTGACTGATGCCTGTGATCGCGACTGCTTAGTTTTTATACTGGGAGCCCGTTTAGTTGGTATTGTATGAAAATTGTGTAAAGCTCCAAGGTTGCAGCTATATGGCGAAGCAGTAGAACGGGTTTGTTGCGCAGTTCCACCCGGTGTCTCAACGTGAAAATCAGAGCTGTCCTAACAAAATGTATGGATTTGCATGACAAGCAAAGGGAAATACAAACACTAGTGTTTGTATTTCCCTTGATGTTACTGCTATGATGAGTGATAAATTTGATGATTTTGACACAGACATTAACTCTTTTAGCATCTGTTACATTGGCAATATCGGTACCTACTACAGACCCACACAATAGGTTTAGGGTAAGTTAGTTAGGTAGGTACAAATATTTTCATAACAAAAATGCGGTAGATTGTTGTGAAAATGAGCTGTTACGATATATTATTACACCCATTGGAAAGTAGCGGCACGCAAGCGAGCTGGAAAACGTGTTGACACCTTTGATGGCGACGGGCGGGAGTTGAAATGGTAATGTAGGAGACAGTGTGCGATGTTCTTCTTAGGTATTGGATTTTGAAGTATGCGTCGGACACTCAGAAAGCTTTGCGAAAAAAAAATGTTCTATAGATAAATATTTTTTTTATTAAATCTTTTCAAAGTACACTCCACTACAGCCTCTCTATACAAAGTGTCATACGTCTGAACCAGTTTTCGAAACACTTATTACAGTCCGCTGCAGACACCTCGTTTACAACCTGCTCGAACGCTGACAGCGCATCTTCCGGCGACGAAAATTGTATCCCTTTGAGCTGATTTTTTTATTTTCGGGAATTAAAATAAGTCACACGGTGCTAGGTCAGGGCTGTAAGGAGGGTGACCCAGGAGTTTAACCGGCGTGCTGTCCAGGAAGTCCCTCGTTTTGAGCGCGGTGTGCGAAGGCGCGTTGCGTGGTGGAGAAGTAGCCTGCGGAGCCCCGTGTTTGGTCGCTTGTTGCTCACAACAGAGAAAACTTCTGCCAAGCATTTGGTAGTATATCATTCAGCGTTGATGCTTATTTGGTTCCGTAAAAGCATTGATATCAAGTAGCCAGTCAAATAGAAAAAGCTCGCGATCAAAATCTTCCCCCCGCTTCTAGATCGCTTCACTTTGGTAGGCGTTGATTTGTTTTGAAACACCCAAACCGTCGACTGGCGCTTCGTTTCTGGATCGTATTGATAAATCCAAGACTCATCACCTGTAATGATGTCGTAAACACGCCGAGACGAGCCTGCTTCAAATTTGTTTATCATATCACGGCACTATTCCACCCGGGCCTGCTTCTGAGCATCGGTGACGTTGTGCGGCACCCAGCGTGAAACTATCCTCCTCACGCGAAGATGCACGTGTAGAATTTCGTGAAGGCTTCCTGATCCAACCTGTAGTATGTGCTGAATCTCTTGATACATAACTCGCCTATTGTTATGGGTAATCACTGCTAGCACATTTTCTTCCGTAACAGCCGTCAAAGGGCGACCACTTCTTTCTTCATCCCCCAAAGTTAGTCGACCGCGCATGAATTCGTTATACCAACGATACACGGTTGCCTTAGAAAGACCTTCATCCATGAATGCCATTTGAAGTCTATCGTACGATTCGTCCGGTTTCAGGCGACACTTGAAATCGTAAAAAATCATAGCGCGAAAATGCTCCCAGTGCAGATCCATTTTTAAAAGACACACACGATAAATTAAATTATAGTGCCAGATCCCAGAGCTTTCTGACATAGCTTATGTTCACAAAGATGAAGCCTTAGGTTCTGAGTAGTGGCCTCATGTACTTACTTTTAATATATGCGTATTTGTGGAGTTCGCTCAATGACACCTGCGCTGGTACCAGGTGAGAAAGGCAACTAAAAATAAGTGTTACTTTACTTAAATTTACATGGCTGATTTTTATATGTTGTAGAATATTACTCTGAAGTAATATCAAAAGTATCAGACGCTTTCCATGGACCGGAACTTTTGTCAGATGGTTTAAAGCTCTACAAAAAATAAATGAACCACTTTGACA
Organism: Antitype chi; assembly: GCA_947359405.1. Classification (NCBI taxonomy): domain Eukaryota; kingdom Metazoa; phylum Arthropoda; class Insecta; order Lepidoptera; family Noctuidae; genus Antitype; species Antitype chi. The sequence goes on from OX375816.1 coordinate 13,590,492, forward strand.
GCCGTGCCGTGCTCGTGATCCCGCTCATTGCACAGGACGCCAATCACGTATGGAATACGTGATCAACTATCAAAATTATTCATCGGTTATACAAAAAAAAATCTGCTATTTCATAGAAAATTGCAATACCTACGCGGTCAAAATGTATGGAACAACTGTTTTTGTATAACCGACGAAAAATTTCTGCGCGGGTGTCTAGAATGATATGATGAATACGGTTACAGTTTGCGCACTGGTTAAAAACTTATCCTGTATTATCTAAAACGATGTAATAACTAGGTACTTATAAATGAATATTTATACATGGCGCATACACATAGACACATACACAATAGACTGAAACAGATTGTGTGTTTAAGGAGGGTAACCGAGTTACCATGGATGTCTCACTCGTTCTGAAACGCTTTGATTAACTGTACTATCTATGCAAAAATATAATTAGTGATTGTCATCGAAATCATGTCACTTGGTTCAAATAGATTCATTTTATATAGGTAGATTCTTTTACATATTGTGAATGAGAGAACGTTGTAGGCCTTAGAGACTAGATTTGTAGACGTTTTTCTATTCTGTATTTTCATTCCTCTAAGTACCTGGTACTTATTGACTGGCCTGCACTGTCCTCCCATACCTATTATCACTGTAATTTGAAAACATTGTAAAAGCCAATTATTTTTAAAAGAGTAACCATGGAGTTTCTTGCCGGCTCTTCTCCATAGGAAACGATAAATTGGAACCGTGCACCTAGCTTCTGACGTTTCATAAGTGCCCATGCAGGCCTATGTGAAATAAAATATTTTGATTTTGAAAATGAAAATGAAAATGAAAAAAAAACTATGTAAGAGTTTTTTTTTTTACTGAAACAGATTGTGAGTTTAAGAAGGGGAACCGAGTTACCATGGATGTCTCACTCGCTCTGAAACGCCTTGATTAACTGTACCTATGCAAAAATGAAAAAAATAAACACTTAAAAACAATACACTATAATAATACCACGCCGCGCCACCCCGCCGCCGCCGCCCGCCAGAGACAATATTTCCGTCTCACGCCATAGCCCGCACCGCATACCGATGAACGATACACTTGCGTGTAGGTAAAGAATTAGCTCGCAAACAAAGTGGAGGAAAATTTTCAAATTTGAACGTACCTAGTTTGACTTCCAAATAATCATATTTTCAAAATAGATTAGAACTGGCCAGTCTCTCATACTTACATAATAACTTTTTTTCGCAATACTTTCTAAGTGGCCTGGTATTTTACACAGTATGTCTGTGTAAAATACCAGGCCACTTAGAAAGTATTGCGAAAAAAAATAGGTATTTTATAAAATTAAACAGTAGGTATTTTATAAAAACTGCACACCTATTATAGCTTCCGCAGACAGGCGCAACGCGACTTTAGTAGGAAAACTTTAAAAAAACTTCAAGGAAATTCAGAATCGTGTTGCATATAGCCGCGTCGCGCCAATCTCTGGGAGCCTTTACCGACTACGGACAATAACATAAAAAGAAGCATTTACTTTCGAATAAGATTCTTGAAATAAATGGTAAAAATTCAGTAGATAACTATAGCTTCTTATTAAGCAGCAACACCGTTTCTATTCTGGTACCTACCTAACAATACTCGTATACCTAAGCCCTACCGGACATAATTACCTTGATATGACATTGCTATTTTATACAGGTTGTAACAAGAGCCATCACACAGCCGTTATCTATGCATTCTCACTGAGCAAAAATTATTGCTGGGAAAATACTTTAATTTTTTTTTATGAAAAATCACTATTTACAGCAGCGTGCCATACCTACTATTACGCAAGCAAAACATTGCGCTTATGGGTGCAGGAGTTGTGGGAGTATTTAAAGTTAAGTTATTAGATATAACATTTAAAAATTGTTATCATAAAAAATTGTTCTAACCTTTGACTGCGCCCCCAAGCCATAACCAGAGTGCGAGTGGTTCCAGGGTTTAGTTCTATATTTGTTCCATAGGTACCTACTTACCGGAAATTTAAGTTGTTCTACGTCATTAGTTCTTCTGATGTCGTCCTGCAGCCAGTGACTACTTCATTAATAGGCGGCTGATAGGTCCTCAAATTAATCTCAAACTTAAGTTCTACTTGTGTTACTCGTTATACTTCAAACCTTTTTCCCTCTTTCTCAAACTAAAAATTTTTTTTACTGGCCGTTCAACTCATTTTTGTGCACATTAAAACACACAATGTTAAATACAAATTTATCTTTTCAGGGAAATATAAATACAACACCGTAATAGGTGTGAGGCGCGGTCCGAGGGGGGGTCCTAGGGGTCATGACCAAAGCCAAAAACGTAAAGCTACATAATAAATTTTCTTATTAATATGTAGGTAGTCTTTGTCTGTGACCCCAAGAAGACTGGCTGTGACCGCGCCACGTATATTAGACATGAAATAGGTATTTTTTATATCTGCTGCACCGTAAATGCAATCTATTCACATAACACGACACTTCAAACTATCGCGTATCCTGGGGAAAACGGTTATGGTAATAGTTATTTGTTTTTTGGCGCGCGTAGGTACTTGTATTGAAAGCTGAGCAAGCGAAGGGTTCTAGGATTGAAGGTTCAAATATAGAATCCTGAGCGTAGCGAGGGTTTTCAAGGTACGAGACGCAGAAAAACTTTGCTGCCGAGCGAAAATAAACAACTTTTATACCTCAGTACAGCGAGGTTAAAGCTAGGTGCAAAATAAAACAGCTTAAATAATATATTGAATTAGTGTAGTTCAATGAAGTACCTATGATAGCATTATAGTCCCCGAAAACGTTTTCGCGCCTTCAGAATATCTCCATACATTGCGGCCGTCCATTAACTAGAAAAGCGTTTTTTTTTGGGTGGGAAATCATCAAATAACTTCTCCCGCTCTGGGTGGAGCAGGAGGGCGTGTCAGACTTTTACTGACTAAAACCCACCCGTGTTCCCTCAGTTGCCTTTGTGCCAGGAGCCGCGGTATCTCTTTCGAACAATCCGCACCCCTGGCAGGCATCAGCCCTTGCGGACCACACCAGTTGGTGCCATAGAGTGGTTTTATAGTCTTTGGTTGGTGCTGACAGCTCTTTGAGGCGCGCGTGGAACACAACGCGCCGTCGACCCGGCTTGGTCCTTGCCGGACAGCGTGCTACCCATTACTCGCCGTCCGCAAGTCCGCGCCTACGGTGGCCGGGAATCAGCCTGGGATTCCCGACGCCCAGAGCGTCTCCCGCGGCGAAAACGGCCGTGAGGGCGCATATACTGCCTCTCCCTCACGCGCGCCGCCTCCCTCTTTGCGAGCATTACTGCTTCGCAGAAGGAGGTGACAGCTACCCATGCACTCTCGCTCCGTACTATGGCCTGGACCAGAACCGGACGCGCGAGAGATCGCCGCCGCCGATCGCCTCCACAAGGACACGGCGGTGCTCCGCCCAAGCCGGGCAGACCTCCACCGTATGCTCCTACGTGTCCTCAGGGCAATCTTCGCAGTGGAAACACCCGGGCGTTTGCTCCCGCCTTATTCGAAAGGAGGAACCTCCCGAAACAATTGTGTCCGGTGAGGACCTGCGTCAGGCGGAAGGTGAGGACGCCATGCCGCCTCTCAAGCCACTCCTCAAAGAGTGGACTTACCGCCTCTATCGTGGCGTGCCCAGCACTGGGTTGCGATATTCGCACTCTCCATGTTGCCATGAGATCCCGTCGGAGCTCTGTCCGCTGTGGCGTTTGGCCTCCTCGCGCCACTCAGATTTGCGCGTGGACCTTTGCCTCCAGATCCCATGGTCATGACTCTATGGGACGCCTTCAGCTTGCAGGTTGGTTGGCGCCTCAATGTAGGCGCCCACACCGGTGCCCCGTATAGGGCCATGGACCGTACGACTCCCGCGTAGAGCCTCTGGCAGGAGGCGTTTGGCCCCCTAGATTGGGCAGGAGCCGCTTCAAGGCAACTAGAAAAGCGTTAAGCCCTAAAAGTTGTTTCCGAGAAAATGGCAAAAAAAAGCGCGAATCGTTATTTCTTAAAACTGTGATACTTAGATACATTACTGATTGTAGGACACTTCATTTGATAGTAGTTAATAATAATTTACATTTATAATCCTTAACGGCCTACAAACTTTTCATATCTTGGGAACTATTTCTATAGTAAAAATGTTTGTTAGACAGAAAGTTAGATCATTTTGAACTCTCTTAGATTCTATTAAAAAGTAATCATTGACCAAATGAGGGTTAACGCCTTTCTAGTTAAAGGACGGCAGATTGAAAAAAATCTATCTACGCTTTTATGTACCTACTTTTCGCGCAATTCTGCATAATGTACCGCTTGCACTAACTCTGCGTGTTAAATTTATATCAGGGCTTCAAACCGTTATTTAAAATAACGTTTTCAAAGCGTTTCGAACGGTTCTCGAACAAAATATTGTACATATTTGTTCGGAACGAAAACGAAATGAGAAACGATTTCAAAAACCGGTTTCCGCAGGGCGTAGTAGCCGCGCACAGGGCGCGGTGACAAGCATGAACTCGTATGTTTTCGTTTCATTACATTACATTTAATCATCATTTCAGCCGAAAGTCGTCCACAGCTGGACATAGGACTCCCCAAGCTCATCGTTTTGAAACAGATGGCTAAACCATTGCTTCATATGTTCGAAAAATGTGTCTGCTCAGCAACGTAAATAACGCAATGAATATTGTTGAACTGACAAAATGAAACCGATTATAATTAATCGCATTACGCAATTAGCGCGCTGTTCTGGGCTTCCCGCATGCAGCGGATTCCTACGGCCTTCACAAAGTCACTGGCCCATCTTGTGGGAGGTCTTCCAACTCTACGTCTTCCGGTACGCGGTCATCACTCCAGAACCTTTCGGCCCCATCGGCAATCTGTTCTGCGAGCACTATGCTCTGCCCACTGCCACTGCTTGGCGATTCATCGGGCTATGTCGGTTGCCTGTGGTTGTGCTTCGGATCTCTTAATTCCTGATTCGATCGCGTAGAGAAACTAAAAGCATAGCCCTCTCCATTGACTTTTGGTAGACCTTAGCCTTCTAGTAAGGCCCATTGTGAGCGACCACGTAACCGTGTCATAGGTCATCACTGGCATCACGCACTGGTCAAAGACTTTTGTCTTGATACACTGTGGTATTTGGGACGAGAAGATATTTCGTTGCCTCCCGAACTCTGCCCAGATGACTCGGATTCGACCATAGACCTCTTTCCCGAAGTTGGACCTACCTTACTGGACAGTTTGTCCTAGGTAAACGTACTCGTCCACAACTTAGAGAGTAGCGTCTCCGATCAACATAAAAGTGAGTGTTACATGGGCTTTGATATGACCTTTGTCTTGTCCATGTTCATTCTTTCGGAAACTCTACTGAGGTCATCGAGCATTGTACTGAGGTCCTCCATAGGCACTGCCATGGCAACTTTATCATCGGCAAACCGACGTTCAGTGATATATTCGCCATTAATGTTGATGCTAGCCCTTTTCGAGTCCAGAACCTTGAAGACATCCTTCAGTGCAGCGGTGAACAGTTTCGGAGAGATAATGTCTCCCTGTCTGACACCTCACTGCCGCTGTTAGGTTTGGTGGTCTGGTCCTGGAGTCGGACTGAAATAGTGGCGTCTTCGTACAGACACTTCAGCACCTCGATGTACCGATTATCAATCTAGCACCATTAAAAAGACTGCCCATGTCTCGATCGAATCGAAGGCTTTTTTGTAGACCACAAACGCTAAGCAGAGAGGGAGGCAGGTTGTACTCTTCGGACTTCTATATAACCTGCCGCAGCGTATGTATGTGGTCGATGGTGCTAAAGCCTTTACGGAATCCGGCTTCATCGGGAGGCCGGAAGTCGTCAAACCTGCGCTCGAGACGGACCGTGATGACTCTTGAAAACAGCTAGTAGACATGGCTCAGAACTGAGATGCGCCTATAATTTTTAAGAAGGGCAATGTCATCCCTGTGGTGTTTTTCCCTAGAGTATGACGGAATTAAACAGCTTCTAGAGTGCCTTAAAAACGGGTTATTTGCCGGCCCTCAGGAGTTCGGGCATATTTCCGTTATTACCCCGGCGCCTTGTTGTTTTTAAGCTGCTTCAGAGCCATCCTAATCTCGTAAAAGCTGACGTCCGGGATGTCTTCGGGATAATCTGGCTAGATCTGGCTGGTTAGGTCTTTTGCCAGATTCGTAACGGGGTTGCTTTTTGACGTGTATAACTGTCCATAGAACGTCTCGATCTCCTTCTACAGATCAGGTTTGGTGGATACAATCCTACCATCATTTGTCTTTAGTTTCACAAGCTGGCTCTGCCCAATAGATGGATCTCTTGCAAAGCCCTTGGAGCCCTTGGTCCGCTTTATCGCGTCCTTAATGCAGTCTATATTGAAGCGGCGAAGGTCGCTTTTCAAGAACTTAGAGATCCGTCTATTGTAGTGTCGGTACTTTAGCGTATCGTGTGAAGACTGCAATATCATTTCGCGCCTTTCCTCCATGAGGTGGCGAGTAGGATCAGAAAGTTTCTTTTTACCATCTGTACGATGGGTCTTGAAGACCTTAGACCCGACCGTATGGGTAGTTTCCAGGAACCAATCGTTAAAATCGTCCACTGATCTCCCTAGGCACTCGAAACGATTCTGAAGTTCGAGCTAAAAGCTCTCGGGGTTTCGGATTTGGATTGGTGCTGGACTGAGCATAGACTTCATCAGTCGAGATCTTTCCAGCTTGATATTGATACTCAATGTGCCTCTTACCATGCGGTGATCGCGTCCGGTTTTCACCGCATTGATCACAGGGATATCATTGATTATTTTCAATTGTATGTGTATAATAATAATAAAGTCAATCTTGTTTTGATTTGCACCATCAAGGCTCTGCCAGGTCCATTTTCTGGGTTCACGCTTTCTGAAGGAGTAGTTCATCATAAAGAGGCCTTTCTTCTCCATAAAACTGGCCAGTAAGTGGTTCCGACGTCCAACTTTAAATTGCCCCACTCTCAGCTCATCATCGTCTCGTTTGCCTAATTTCGCGTTGAAGTCCCCTATGACAACGGTGAAATGAGATAAGAGCATGATTTTGGATATACACTCATACATTGTTTCCTACTCATGGTTGGGGTGAGTCGAGATCTCCCGACCTCGTAGACCTGTATGACCTTCAACGAATATCTTCCGGATATTCTGAGTATAAGATACGCCACCCTGGTCGACACACTCTCGATTTTCACCGCGTTGCTCTCAAGGGACTTATGGACAATAAACCCGTCACCGCCTTGGGACTGCTGATGACCCTCCCGGAAATATAGGATGTTACCGGGTTTGAGGATTATCGAGTCCGCCTTCTCCAGGCTCTTTCGACTTCACATAACCCTACTATTTCCCATCGTAACACGCTCAATTCTTCCCTGAGTTCGGTGACCTTCTCGTCGCGCGTCGGTCCGAAGTGTAAGTGTGTTAAATATTGGCAAAACTTTTATCACGTACACTCCAGACCGGTGCAGTTTTCGGTTGTTGTGGTAGCCAGATCTCTTTCGAAGATTCTTAGCACCCCTTTCCAAAGTCAAAGTCAAAGTCAAAGCATTTATTTCAAATAGGCACTTAAAAGGCACTTTTGAACGTCAACATTTACATTAAAATAGAATTGATTCTAGTCGCCCCTTCCAAAATGTAGTTTCGTATGGAGAAGAATGGGCAAGAAACTCCACCGTTACTCTTTTAAAATGTTTCAAGTACAATATTTACATTCATATGATTATGTGTGAAAACGATGCACCCAGAATAAAATTACCATACCAAAATGGGTAAAAAGAATCAAATTGAAGCAATACAGATAAATTAATTCTGTGATAGATACATGGTGTTCACACATTTACAAACATTGTAAAAGTAAGTATAGGTATGATTTTCCTACAATATTAACAAGTAATGAGTCAGTGTGTGAGTTAAAATAATTACTGAGTGTAAATCAATGTCATAAATATAATTAATTATATGTACAATTCAATTAGCAACCAGTTTGATTTTGTCTAGACTCTAGATTGTCCTATGGAGCAGGACCAGCATGTTTCCAAGCATTCTTATCTTGGATATAATCCTCTAATTTGTAATACGCTAGTTTACAAAGTTTACTTTCCTCACCGTAGTCTTGACTGCTAGAATAGACAAGGGTAGGCGGGCCGCCGGTTACCTACTCGGGATCATTTTGCTAAAGTGCTTGTCATTTTGGGGGAGGGGATTGCCACAATCGCCACGCTTGGCAGGCTGGTTGGCGATCGCAGTATGGTGGTAAAATGCATAGAGAACGCTGCAGCCCATTCTCGGGTAAGTCCCTGAGTCACCTCCTACGACAGCCACGGGAATATGATGGTGGTATTTTTTTACGCCCGGCACCACATGTTTAAGAGTTAGAGATAATAGTACTTAAATCTATAACGAAAAGACAACTCTAAGCCGCACGGCCGTGAAATAAGCACTGAATGAAATTCGTACCATTCGTAGTTGCGTATCGAAGACCGAACGACCCAAAATATTGACAAAAACGGTTAAAAACGTTTTATTAATCGAAAACGAAATAAATATAAGCGAGTCCAGCAGCGACGAAGATATAAATTTTATATCTTCGTCGCTGCTGGACTCGCTCATATTTTATGATTTCTTACGATTTTATCAAAAAACAAACCAAAATTATGGAAAGTGAATTGACTAGAGGCGAAGTTATTAAAAGTTTTTTTTTTTTCATGTCGTCGTAGTTAGTGCAGGGCCAGTGCGATTAGCCAAATTGAGGCTGACTGGCGGTATAGAAAATGATTGAATAAAAAGGTTAGAATTTCAAAAATTATTTCCTGATGTCGAATGACAAACAATCTTTCCGAGATTGTGACGATGTTTTTTTAACTACCCACCCTCTGGTGTTACTAACTTTTCTGATTTTACTTTTCGATTAAAAATTTGTACACACTTGCTAAATCACTTTGCATGCTTTAATTTTAAGCAAAACATGTATGATCTCATCCTTAACTCATTTAACAGCTTGTATACCATGTTTTATGCAAATAAATAAATAAATTATCTTGTAACCTAAGTTTTCAGTTAGAAATTAATTTAAAATCAATTTTTTTGGATAAAATAGGCAAAATAAGATGTTAGAATATAATTGTGTTAAACTGAATAGGTAAGGTAGGTAGGTACCTACTTATTTTTAACACGCTTTTATTAACTTGTTATGTATGTAACGGAATCTTTGAACTTGATTTTGACCCACTTCAAAACGTCGAATTAAATTGAAACTTTTCACACTTATCAAGGACCGATGACAATTCCATCCTACTAATATTATAAATCACTAACTAATTTAATACATAAGTATAGTAGTATGGGTCCAATATTTAAAAAAATAGCGTAGGTACCTAATAGAAAATAGGTTTATAGTAAAAACGAGCAGCACACATATGCTTAATTTAGGTTTGAGAATTATAAGAGGTCTATCAGCCGCCTTTATAGAAGTAGTCCGCTGGAGGTCGATATCAGACGCATTTAACTACTACAAGAAATGATACGGAACTAATAAAATTTCAGGTTAGTACCGAAAGAACAAAAGTAGGTAAATGTAGAACTAATCCCTAGAACCACCTGCGCTCTGTTATAGCTTAGGGGCCCGAGTATAGGGACACGACACCTATGTTGCAAGTAATAAATAGAGCAAGCAATTCACTTTACCGTACCCAAGAGACAGCACTAAAAGATGAAGACTGTAGAAGGGAAGGCAACATCTGAACATCCTTCTGCAGACCTCGAGACTGCAGGGCCAGGATTGCAATTTTACGTGCTATGCCGACGACACGCTGGGGTGCGGGTCGGACACACACGGGTCGGGGGAGTTCGCACAGGGAGAACAAAAAGAAAAAAATCACATTGTGGTCGGAGGAGGTCGAATTGCTGCCGTGTCATAGGTACCTAGGATTGGTGCTCGACAGCCGATGGGACTTCGGTCCCCATTTCCAGCGGTTTGTGCCCAAGCTGATGGGCGCGGCGGGTGCGCTGTCAATGGTTCTTCCTAATTTCTGAGTGTCCATTTCAATGGTGCGGCCACGACGATATTTAAAAAAAAAAAGTCTACCAAGACTTCGTAAAATTTGTAAAAGTTGATTGAAAACTATTTATAGACCTCCGTGGCCGCGCGGTTCTCAGCGTTTCAATAGCGTGGCCGCGCCCGCGTTCAATCCCGTACTTTTTAACCATAATTTTAACAAATTAGTGGTTTTGGGAATCAACTTTTACAAATTTTTACAAAATCTTGGTAGATTTTTATTTTTTAAATATCGCCGTAGCCGCGCCATTGAAACGGACACAATTTGTGAGGCCCGAGCATCGCCTGCAGGCGGTTATACGTTGGGATCGTGTGATCGATGGCCACTCGGGCACGGAGTTCGGATTTATGCCTAATTCCAATAAGCATGCACCCTCAATAGTATAGCTAAGGACGTGTGCGTTACCCCAGCCAGATGTTGTCGAAAATGGTAATTTGAATCTCATAGATAATTAGTTTTGCGGCTTCTGTAATTGTTGCGCACATTTTTAAATTTGTTGCGCTTATAGTTTTTTAATTATTTCACAAAAACATTTCCTGCTGGGGTAACGTTATCCCAGCCAGACCTTTTTCTTTCTAATGGGAATATTTAAATAAATACTAGCTATAAAATTAGTTGTCTAGATGAAGATTTACTTCATCTAGACAACTAATTTGTGCCTTATTTTGTATTTGTTCTTTCATCGGTTGCGAAGTTATTCGAGATTTTGCTGGGGTAACGTTTTTGGTTTTGCTAGATCTTTGAAACGGTTAAGCGGATTCTTATCATATTTTGTACATGACTTCTTAGGAATTAGTTTAAATTTGTTCTGCAATAAAAAAACCAAAATAATGCATAGTTTAAAGGATATTTCACTAAATAGAAAAACACTTCAATTGGTTCCAGCACTCTCAATAAGAGGTCTAAAGACTTACTTTAAAGCTTGTAAATGCCTTCAAATGTATGTGAAGTTTCATTAGTATCCTGTAAGTATTTAACAAGTTATGATGATATTCAGTTCTTCACGAGCACGGTCTTGATGCGCGCGGTGTTATTTGGCCACTGGATTGGATATATGAACTGAATGTTATGTCAATTATTAGTTGTTCAGTTCAGTTGTATATCAGTAAAATTTCAGCGTAGTACATTGGATAATTAATGAGATAATACGATTAAAGTCATTAGGAAGTGAACGACCGAGGTAACCCGACCAAGTTTAGGTGGTTACGAAAAAGCGAAATCGCAGAACATTATGGTACATTCTAAAATATGTAGGATAGTGTTACAAATTTAGTACAGACATGTACAGAAGTTTTAAAAAAACTACATGTTTATTAAAGAATTTTTATTAACAGGTAAAATAATCATTTCAACTGAACTTTTAAAGTATTAATAAACTTATACTTAAAAACAATCACAGATTCAAATTACAGATAGTAATTTTGCTATTTTGAAATTTTCTATTACTTTTTATTAAAATTATAGATTTCAGTATACACAGTACACAGTTAGTTTTTATTTAAATATACACATATTGGAATGTGTAATGATCACAGACAATAAATTACACTGGTCTGCAAAAAAAACAATTTTTTTTCTCCTTCTTGTTTTCATGCATGAATTCATCATATTTTGAGCTCTAAACACGGAATCTGACATATAATTAAGTATCACACGTAGATTTCCAATATAATATTTATTTAATCAACAAACAATATTAATATAATATCAATGATCATAACGAAATGAAAAAAATTTACGGTCTAAGTTTTACAGTGAAAAATCCTAAATTATAGTCACAAAATGATATATCGGTCAGTTATATCATTATATGGTGAGCAAATTTGTTATTTTGTGGTTTTTTTCCTTTTCATAGTTTCTATTGGAGTTTCTCGGCGAATTGACCAACAGAAATCAGCAAGGTTTGCTGCTGACCATTTCCCACTGTAGCGTTTTTCAATCTGCATTATATCCTGATGAAACCTTTCACCATGCTCATCTGATACGGCTCCAAGATTTTCAGGAAAGAAATCTAAATGAGAGTCCAAAAAATTAATCTTGAGTGACATATTGCATCCTAAAGCTTTATAAGCAGAAAGAAGCTCCCGAATGATTTGTCGGTAGTTCTCACTTTTGTATTCCCAAGAAAATTATGACAAACTTCCACAAAAGCCACCCAAGCTCTTTTTTCTGCTTCGCTCAACTTCGAATCAAAAGCTTTATCTTTCATTAGCTCACGTATTTGCGGACCTACAAAAATTCTTTCCTTTAATTTTCCGTCATTGATTCGAGGAAATTTTGTTTTTAGATATTGAAAACCTGCACCATCTTTATTCATAGCTTTCACAAAGTTTTTCATGAGTCCCAACTTTATGTAAAGTGGTGGCAGAAAAACACAAGAGAAAGAAAGACAAAAACAAAGAGAAGAGTGAGACAAGTTTTCACTCAACTGTTGTGAAGTCACAGCGAATACTGCGCATGCGCGTATGTACTACCATAAAAATCACCTTCGGCACTTCCCTTCTTTCTCTTTCAACTCGTTAAAACTTATTTTGTACATACACTGTTTGTATATACACTGTTTGTAACATTGACGCGCAAAAAAATAAAACAAAAACCCAAATTTTTTAAATAAAAAAAAAATCTAGACGTGATGGAAAAAAACGGCCAACGGGGATAGATTCAGAACATTTGAATCGTTATATTTATGTAAAAAAAAATTTAAAGGAGGCTTTCTTTGCAGACCAGTGTTATACAGGGTGATTGGAAGATGGGTGCAAAGCTTTAAGGTGAAGATAGTATAGACAATTTAGAACCATTTAAGCCATGGTTGTCTTAGACGAAGTCTTACCACATTTTTTTTTTTAATAAGGTTTAAAAGACGTATTGCACAAATTTTTTATTTTTTCTGAGCTTTAAATGTCTGTAAAAAAAATGTCTAATGACACTGAAGCCTAAAACATGTTTTGCTTGATTGCTTACACATTACTTTAATGAAATAAATAAAAAATGAATTCATTTATCATTCAATTTGGCCATAATTATGCAGTTTACATAAAATTTTGAGAATTTCCGAAAAAAAACTTAAAAATTTGGTTAAAAATATTTGGTAAGACTTCGTCTAAGACAACCATGGCTTAAATGGTTCTAAATTGTCTGTACTATCTTCGCTTTAAAGCTTTGCACCCATCTTCCAATCACCCTGTATATAATGCCTTTTTTCAGTTAACTCTAAACTTACGTATGTCTACTAATACCTACTTATATCAATTAAAATCACAGATCAAAGGTAATATTAAATGATATCACAATGTAGTAAAATGCTCACAGTTAGTCCTACTGATTTGTTGTCTCATTTCAAATATCACATTTTCCCGCGTCCCACCGAACGACATGTTATATCGGTGATTTTTGATAAGTATGTGCAACTGGAAGATAATAATAATGTTTTCATAGTACAGATATTATTATATTATTATGTATTTAACAGTGTACGCGTCTGTACCGAAATTGTAAGGTGTATTATACTAAACATTTCAAAAGATAGCATAATGTTCTGCGATTTCGCTTTTTCGTAACCACCTAAACTTGGTCGGGTGACCTCGGTCATTCACTTCCTAATTACTTTAATCGTATTATCTCATTAATTATCCAATGTACTACGCTGAAATTTTACTGATATACAACTGAACTGAACAACTAATAATTGACATAACATTCAGTTCATATTTCCAATCCAGTGGCCAAATAACACCGCGCGCATCAAGACCGTGCTCGTGAAGAACTGAATATCATCATAACTTGTTAAATACTTACAGGATACTAATGAAACTTCACATACATTTGAAGTCATTTACAAGCTTTAAAGTAAGTCTTTAGACCTCTTATTGAGAGTGCTGGAACCAATTGAAGTGTTTTTCTATTTAGTGAAATATCCTTTAAACTATGCATTATTTTGGTTTTTTTATTGCAGAACAAATTTAAACTAATTCCTAAGAAGTCATGTACAAAATATGATAAGAATCCGCTTAACCGTTTCAAAGATCTAGCAAAACCAAAAACGTTACCCCAGCAAAATCTCGAATAACTTCGCAACCGATGAAAGAACAAATACAAAATAAGGCACAACATTTACTTCATCTAGACAACTAATTTTATAGCTAGTATTTATTTAAATATTCCCATTAGAAAGAAAAAGGTCTGGCTGGGATAACGTTACCCCAGCAGGAAATGTTTTTGTGAAATAATTAAAAAACTATAAGCGCAACAAATTTAAAAATGTGCGCAACAATTACAGAAGCCGCAAAACTAATTATCTATGAGATTCAAATTACCATTTTCGACAACATCTGGCTGGGGTAACGCACACGCTAAGGACTTAACTGTATGTGTACTGTACATCTGCGCACCCCATCAGTTCGGGAAATATAGGTTATATAATGATATTATTTATGATATTATCTACAACCATGTATCAATTACTAACGTTGCTTAAATTTAAGTAGCGGCTGTCTAACCATACATTTCTGACGTTGAAGCGTCTCTTAACTTTAAGCATCGTTTAGAAATAAACCACTAATTCCTACATGGGCACTTACGTAACGTCAGAAGCTAGGTACACGGATCCAATTAGTCGTTTCCTATAAAGAAAAGCCAGCAAGAAACTAAGGACAGCGGAGACTTGTCAACAAGTACTAGGTCAGTAGGTACTTAATAAAAAGAAATGGTCAACAAATCGAAGCATCGAGTCGTAAAAGGCCTTAACGTTATCCAAAATAAATCCACAACTTAGCAGCAAGAGCATCCCTTCTCCACCCCCCTCCACCCATCTTAGTTTTGGTGCATACCAGAACCCTAATTGCGTAACACACTATTAATCTGAATAATTTTGAAAGTAAATCCATACTTTTTAAGTTCGAAAAAATTGCCTGCTTAGACGCGAACGCTGCTGCAACGTGAACAGCGCCATGAATGTTGTGGAACTGTCAAAATTAAAGTGATTCCTACTGAGTGTACTACGCAATTACCCCTCTGGCCTTAGTAATACCATAGTTGCCAGCAAGTCAGCCTACTACTTCGGACTTTACGGTGCAATATTTGTTTTATGTTAACCTTCGTGCTCTTCTGAACAATTTTGACCGGATCCTCTGATCTTATAGTCGTTATTATTTTATTGCTAGTCGTTTCCCTTATTTGGACAATAAATTCAGGTAACACGACAGTTAACAGTCCAATAAAGAACTCTTTTAAGGTTGACTCAGTGGAACGGTAAGGACTGGGGGGCGCGCCTGGCAACTGGTCTGCGCCGCGCCGCGTCATGCCGCAGTCGTGTCGCTGCCGGGTCGCTTTGACGCTTGTGTGTGATGAGCGGAACTCCTCAGTCACCCTCCATTGATTTTGAGTTCATTATATGAACCAAAGGAATCTACGTGTTATAAAAAAGGCAAATGATTTTTGCTTAATTTATTGATACAATCCTCAACAACAATTACATGAGCACTACATGATGCCATTATGGTTAATAATTTTAATCTAAATACCTATTAAATTTAAACTAAATATCATATTTTAATTCGTAAAGTACTTTTATAATAATAAATCACAATATATACCAACTTTCAGTTGACAAAATTATTTAACTAAAGGAACATATCTAAATATCTTTCGTAGAAACGCATCAGTGTTTCACACCCTAAAGTTAAAATTTGATATTCTTTATCATAATTTCAGTCCTAATTATGGTATCACAAGCACATATTGAATGCAACGACTACAAGCGACAATGTTTGCGCAGTATTTTGATATCTTCATTTCTGAGTTAGAAATTAAATACAATTGTGCTCAACGAACATTTTAGCCGTTACAACCAAATATGTGCTGATTACCGAAAGCTTGCAATTATTTATTTTTGGTTTCAATACAATTCTTGATAAAGAAGTGATTTTTTTGAAGAATAGTAATAAATTTTACGGCTGTTTGCTTAAAAAAAGTACTATTAAATCGCGATGGAAGCATAAACTCAAAACAAAGTAAATGGTAAACATTTTGAAACACTTTTTTTATTGCTGACAGACCAGAGATTACATTTCAACTAAACACGTCTTGGAACAACTTACATATCCGAAAATAAAACTAATTATCACCACAGCATACACAAACATTTATCTAAAATTAGCTTGAAACGCTAGACGCCTATTTATTATTTATTTTCTTTAATTTATCTTAAAACACACTCAAATAAAAGTTACTTAAACAATCTCTACTGTTATACTTTTGGTGAAATGAACATTAAAATGTTTTGTTAAAAGTAAAGCGAAGTCAAATTGAAGTAAAAATCGCTTATCTTATTATTATATTAATATCAAAAAATAGTTTTATTTGTGGATACAGTTTAGAATGTTGCAATGTAAGTATGTGTATTTTTTTTAGTCAATAACTGATAACTTTTATTTAAAAAATCATTTGAATATTGCCATTAATTCCCAATAATAAATAGGTTACAGTGGGTAGCCTCTTATTTTTCACACAATCACACACACCATCCTACAAAATATTATAAACCCATGCAATTATTTATACATAATATTAAAAATAAAATATATTATTGCATGATAATAACAAAAATTACGACGAACGACACACTTTTATTTCTGAGAATAAGATCGATATCTTGATATAATAAAATACTATTTATTTCATAAGAAGTAATAATATCTTGAAAAAAAAAAATATGTTTCAAGAGATCAGTTTTATATTATGAGCTGGAATACATAATGTTACATGTCTATGTTAAAAATAACTGTAACTTCTTATGTAATGTACTCTGTTAGGTCATTTATTTAAGTAAGTTAAAGTCTGACGAGCACTATGGTTTTTATTTCGCTTAGCAGTCAAGGATAAAGGCTACTGATGTTGAATAAATAGATAATTATTTCTAATTTCGCGTGTCCATAGGCGAAAGTGCTGAGTAACAATAGTGTAAAAGTAATTTTTCAACATATTCCGAAACGCCCAGGCGCCGAGTCCGGACTGTTTAGTAATAGTTGCATCTAGTTGAGATGGAAGCCACGCTCGTTGGTGGCAGCGAGCAGCCTTTCCCGCAGAACCTCTTTGCACGAATATTCCGGCAACTTCAGGTAGTGCACGCACGTGTTCACTGACGGGTAGGATCCGTCTCCGGCGTCAACCTGCAAATGTATTTAACATTCACATAATAATATTATGTACAGTCAGCTTCAAAAACGTCGGGACGAAGAGACGATCCCAAAATTTTCGGAGGAAATAAAACTTTAACTCAATTATTTAAAAAAAAGTAGGTAAATTGAAAAAACTAAAACACAACAACCGAAAAATTACGCTCTAAAAAGTATGAAACAAGAAAATATTATCTTTAAGTGAATACAGCATAATAAACTGTGAAAATGAAATCATCTGTATGTTTTAACAAGATTCATTACCATATCGTTGGTTTTCAAATACAAACATTTTTTATCTTTATTTATAAAAATGAATCCCTATTTCCCTTGGTCACGGCATCGCGAGTGAACGGCTGGACCAATTTTGCTAATTCCTTTCTTGTTGTTTGTTATTGTCGGGAGAAGGTTCTTATGAAATAAAAAATTAAGAAAGTTGCACGTAACATTTATATAACTATATAATGTGAATTCAATATTCATAGTTAAGACAGGACAACGTCTGTCGGGTCAGCTAGTTTTCAATAAAATTTGGGATGGCCCGTATTTCTGGGGTGGGGGACTCCAATATGCATGGCGTATGAGTTGGATGAATAGTGGGTGGAGTCGAAAGTGTTAAGCCTTTTCACTTGATACTCAACACAGTAAGACTTTTTTTTTTTATCACCACTTTATCCTCTAGAAGGCGCCATATTCAATTAAAAGTGACATCACATAGACTATAACCAGTGGACGATCAAGACGCTTTCAAAGATCCTTATCTGTCAAATTATCATAAGTAGTTTAGCAGTTATGAGGGTGAACTTACATAGTTATATACCCACATTCATACATAGTTACTTACCGGGCAAAATCATAATCCTCATTTTTACTTCGCCGTAGTCGGGTAAATATTATTAACATTCTTGCCAGAATGTCCCATACCCTATTCATTCTGAATCGGACCTTGTATCATTAAGATAAAGATCAATTTTCTTATTTATTGGAATCATTTTAACATTCGTATCTATATTTCTGACGCTGACTCAAAATCAAAGTCATTATATCACATAAACTTTCATGGGCACTTATGAAACGTCAGAAGCCAGGTTCCACGGTTTCAATTGATCGTTGTCTATATAAAAGAGCCGGTAAAAACTCCATGGTAACTCTTTCAAAAATAGTTGGGTTTAACAATATTTCCAAGCTACAGTGTTAATAGGTATGGGAGGACAGTGTAGGCTTGTCAACAAGTACCGGGTACTTGAAAATGATCACCAAATGATAAAATGATCACCAAATCGAATCATCTGCGAGTATTCAATGCCTACGACATTGTCACTGTATAAGCTAATAAAGCTGTGGTCATACCTTCCGCACGACAGTGAGCCGAGGGTGCAGGTTGGCGAGCCCGCCGGGCGGCAAGCTGCTGCAGCCCGTCGCGAACTGCAGGAAGGCCTTGCGCTCGCGCACTGACATCTCCACCAGCACGTCCACGAGGCGGAGGAAACCAGGGCTGGAAACGATCGACTCAATTGTTTAGTGTTTTAACTACTTTAGAAACACAGACAGACCAAATCTTTAAAAATTTGATATCAACATCGACCTGCAGCGTGCACTGCTGGAAATAGGCTTCTTCAGTCGTACTCAATTTAGGTCAGCTACTATCATGTAACTGCTAGCCAGTCTGTGAAGATCGAAAATCATAGTCTGATGGCGTCTTTCATGACTTTACGGAATTACCATTTTATTTGATGTGACTTGTTACTTTATGTAGTCTGAAATCAATCAATGCGTTTAGAATAAGCGTGGTGATCGAAGCTCGTGCCATCTCTGTATGAGAAGAAGCCTACCCTGCAGTAAGACAATACCAGGCTGGTATTATGAGCGTTATTATGATAACGGTACGTTCACTGAATGAGTTCGGTAAGTAATGTGCGCATACCTGTCGCGCGTGTAGCCCAGCTTGGGCTCGGTGTACTGCAGCAGATGGTCGCGCGTCCACACGGGCCCGCGCTCGCCGCACAGCAGCAGGCGCAGCTCGGCGGCGCAGAAGGCGCGCAGGCGGCGCGGCGGGAACACGGCGCCGAAGCCGCGCCGGAAGGCGGCCAGCTGGCGCCGCACGCCGCCGCGCACCATCCACCGCGCGCTGCTCTCAGCGTACGCCCGCGCGTTGTGCGGCCCCACCTAACGACACATAACAAATTAATAAGAATCCAATGGCCAATGAAATACTTTTAACCCTTAACTACTGACGCACCCACGAATGCCCTTTGGCACCGAAACAGATATTGGTTCATTTTGAAGGCAAAGGCACGAGTCACAACAGGTGAGTGCGACGGCCTGATGTACGATATAATTACGTAGGTCAGTACTAATGAAAATTTTTAAAGTTACCCTGTGAGCTGTTAGCCTGTGATACATTTCCGCATTTTTTTTATGATGACATTTCATTGTTTCACTTAGCAAGAGACAGAGAGGATGTGCAGGATGTGGTTGGCCGATTGGCCTGCAATGCTCATAATCGACCGCTGGAATAATTGCCCTAAAGAAGCTGGCAAGAAAACATTTATAAACCTATGAAAACAAGTTCATATCATTAATGGCTTATTTTTAAACTTTATTTATTAATAAAGTATTCGCTTCAGGTTACTTTTACAAACAATGTTAAAAAAAGGGATTGTTTATTTATTTGTAATGTTTCGTAAATGATTGCACCGCCTACCTCGATGTTCTCGCCGTTGTCGCAGAGCGGCTGCACGGCGATGTCCGCGTCGTGGTGCGCGGCCACGTGCGTCATGCTGAGGGCCAGCTGGTCGAAGGTGGCGCCCTCTACGCCGAGCTGGGCGGCGCGCTGGCTTCGCTCGGCGCTGTCCAGTGCGGCGTCGCGCATGATGGCGTCGTACTGCTCCGCCGCCGATAGCACGCTCTGCAGGAATCTGAACAGGAATGATAGGTTCAACAGGACGTCAAAGTGAACCACGAAAACCGCCGTTACCAAAGTAAAAGTAAAGTGAAAACCTTTTTTTCCAACATTAGAATTACAATTTGGAGATAGCGTTGGCCCCAAACTAGGGACAGCCTGTATCTTGGTGACCATTAAATAAATAAAAAGGTTTTTGTTTTTTAACTGAAATTGGAGATAGTGGAACTAATTAAAGTAGGAAAACTAAAACACATCTTCACAACATACTGCTACTTCATACTGGCGCTGACTGCTACAACACAAAGGCGTACAGTCAGTGCACAACAAGTCTTACCGATGCCTAATGGGGTCAATCTCCTCTAAACAATCATTGGTCAATTCCTCGCCGCACATTATACGTAGGAAGGGCTCCGAGATCGGTAGATCAACAAGCCGCCCGTCCTGCAGAACCTGCGAAATAAACGTTTGTTAGTTTCTTCTTTTATCGAATGACCAGACTTTCAAAAAATTGTGTTTCATCATACCTTAGCTAAAAATACTCCTAAGAACCAGAAATATTTGCAAACTGTATCACAGATTTCGGAATCTTGAGGCAGAGGCGCTGGGAACAGGCCGCCTGAACGCGTCACGTAGTATCCCGGAGGTTTCTCTGTAGATAAAAGATCCGTTTCAGTTAACGCACTTCGCTGCTTACGTAGGCTAACCACTAGAAACGAGGTCAGAAGTAATCATCAGAGATTGGAATAGGTATGTCTACCTTAACTTCGGCGTAAGTAACATGGAGTGGATAATACCTCCTCAAAAATCCCAGAATGATGATAGTGCCGTTTTAATCTCTACTTACGTTAAACTAATTCTGAATTATAAATAACCCAGCGTTCATTTACGATAGCGCAAGTGGTTGCGTACCTTTTAATCTGTAATAAATTAATGTATTTTCTTTTTTTCTTCTTTCTATTACAGGGTGATTTGTAAATTGACGTATTCCTTCCAGGACGTGTAATGGGTCACCCATTTGCAACAATTAAACACCGCGTAAAGCCTAGGCGAAAATTCATGGGACAGGAGAAACCGCAATTTTTATTATTTTGCACAATTCGTAACTAAATATCACTTTGTCTAAACTGTCAAATTGAATAGCCTTCATTGCTGTTCCATTGGGTATCTTATACTCTAGTACACCTTACGATGCATCCAAATTTTCTAAAATATTAACCAGTTAAAACTTATAGGATGAAACTTAATAACCTTTATCAAAAATATCTACGTAAGTAAACTTCAACACCAATTGTCAAAAAAATATCAGTATGGCATTAAGCGTACAAATATATAAAAATATTCTTTTAATGAGCTGCCCATCGAGGCACAAAAAAAAATTCCAGCATTATCAACTGTTTCAATGGCACCACTGAATATTTTTGAATTTTTCACACGTTATCACACGTTACGCACCCAGGTTGGTATGGCCAGTGTCACAAAGGTTGCAGAGAGGCTTTTGTTTTTTTCTTTAAACACACACCAAGATAGCGACAAGTGAATCGTGACCAGCTAGTAGACAGTGCGTCATGTAAAACAAAAAATTTAGAGGGGTCCATAGTCGATAATGCTGAGAAAGATAGGATTGTTGGTTTGCTGTTGGTTACTTAAAGGTTTGGTTTAAAAAGGACACCTCCGTGCTTTATACAAGCCCAACTCTTCTTCCGTAACTGTAACATACCGTCGGGCAGCACCAGGTGGTGCGGCGCGTTGTCGTCGTCGTGCGTATCGGCGGCGGGCGCGTCGTGCAGCCACATGCTGAGGTCGGCACGCTGCAGCTCGGCGGCCACGAGCGCGTAGAACTCTAGCGTGGGGCCCAGGCCCGTGCCCTCCTCGCCCGCGAACTCCACCTCTAGCACGGATTTGCGGCCCGCGTGCACGCGCATCACCTGCCCGAGTTCAGTAATTGGTTAAAGCTAAATAAACGGCGTTTTGAAGCACATAAAGGTGGTTTATCAGCTGTGTGTGATTAAGACTCAGTTGCACCACAAATCACTTAATACTTATAACGCTAATGAAATTTAAAACATCGTTTTGTCTCTTTCATCTTCAAATCAAGACACAAAAAAATATGATGTTTAACCCTAAGCCCATTTTAGGAATTTGTAAAGTAGGCGGGCCTTAGTGTAGCTTTAACGAAAGGACAAGCTTTAGTGTACTCGTAGTTCGTGAAAGCATGAATGTTTCTCACGAGTGTCCATGCGAATGTCTGGTACATTTTAGTTTGCCCACCTCTATTCAATCTAGCGAAGCTTTTTACTATAGAAAAGCAAATACTGTTTAAAATGTACTGTGTACGAAAGATATTCGCTAGCACGCAGTTCTGGTTGTACTTTCTACAAGTTTTTATTTAACTTACAATGTTTGTACGTGTGTTTGTTCGGGTCAAATCTTACAAGCTGAATTAATACCACTGCCCCTTATTCTACGGCGCTGAAATTTCACATATTAAATGTTTTCCGAAGACAATTTTTTTTTCTATGATGCATGACATGATTCCACCCAGGATTGGCTCCAGACCAGGGAACTCGTCATCAGTCAACAGCACAAATACAATTATTTTTAACAATATGTTTACCACGATACCGTTTAAGTGAATTTAAAATTATGATGCGACTACATGTCTGTGTTGGCTCCATGACTTGTGTGAAGGCGTTTTGGGTTCGTTGGATTAAGTTGTGCAAACCTGCATAGCAGACCGCAGCAGCTCTGGCTGGCGCGGGATGCGCACGCGCTCGTGCCGCAGGCGGCCCATGCGGAACTCTGTCGCTTCCAACTCCACCCGGCGAGGCGAAACCGTGTTACCAGATCTATGGCATTCAAATATTCGTAATGATTAGTAAGTAATATTTTTCAGAGTTAAGAACTGGGCAAAAACCACTACTTATTATTTTATTTCCCTTTTTTGTGTTCAGTTTTTATTTCAATTTGTATTTTAAATAAAATTATTTAGGAATGAACGTTTATCTGCTCCTTTCATTTCATTACGCGATCATTCGGTAGGCGACTGAAAGATGCCTAACCCCAACATCATCGTTGGATTGGTTCACTAATGAACAGATTTTTTAGATTTGATTCATTT
This sequence comes from Antitype chi, assembly GCA_947359405.1. Lineage (NCBI taxonomy): Eukaryota > Metazoa > Arthropoda > Insecta > Lepidoptera > Noctuidae > Antitype > Antitype chi. The sequence goes on from OX375816.1 coordinate 13,613,775, forward strand.
TATCTTCACACATTTTATTTGAGAGTGAAAGATGAAAGGCATACATTAACAAAAAGTGAAACGTCTGCCATCAGCCTTACAGCACATAATCCCAAAATCTTGGCTTAATTTTTTTTTTCTAGAGCTTTTTATCGGCATTTGACTCCGCGATCGCAATTAAGAAAAACAAGTTTTGTATCACCTTTGTCTATCGAGGGCCCGATCCCTCTGAGCCTGCAACCAGACGATGGTGCGAGACGTTCCGAAGGCGGTGCACGCGAAGAACATCTGACGAGTCTCCAGCGGGAACAGGAACGGACACCAGTCATTCAATTGTTGGCACCTAGACATTAGTTCATGTTAATTTTAATCTATACAAATAAATAAAAGTGAAATATGTTTGTAATGTCTAATATAAACGAAAGAAGGGTATTCTTTGTCACTATCTTCAAGCACATTACAAAGGGACGGGGTCACATCCCCAACAATGGGTTTAAATGAACTTGGAAATTTGAACTTTTTCAGGCTGCCCTGGTAACCTCCACCTTAAATTCACAGTTTTAGGGTAATTTTCACTGATATTACTCGTTTTATATATCTCTGTGTTGGATGCCATTATTGTTGTCATGACACAGCCACAAGCCAATTTTCGACTGGTGGGTTCCAATAACCACTAGGTCATACAACCAGTAAACAATTTTGGGTGATAATGTCCCCATTTACCAGAAAGAAAGAAGAAAAGACCACAAGAAAGTTACCAGAGCGGTGTGGCTGCAGCAGCAAGTGTGAGTGGCTCTTGAAGCTGCTGGTGCAGTTTGTTGGTGAGCTTAGTGGACACGAAGGCTTCGGGCGGCAGCGAGGGCGCCACGCTGCGCAGGCGCCGCAGCACGCGCACGCAGCACGTCGCCATGGCGCCCTCGGGGCCCTCCGCGCCTGCGATGCCACGCTCTGGGAGGAACAGACAATCATTATCTCTAACAGAACGCGCAACCACCCGACGGGAATTCCCATCGACAAAAAAAAAAAGCGTACTACCTATCATCCCCTATTAAACCCGCGGGAGATGAATTTTGAATAACCTTCCTTTGTGCTAACTGTCGTTATAAAAGGAAACCTCTTTTGCAAAAATTCATGCTTCCAGCCAGCGGTTTAGCTGTACATTGTCTATCAATTAATTAATTAATGAGTTGAAGATTTTTGTTAAATAAATAAAGTTATTATTATTTAACTTACTATTCTTGTTGTAAGGTAAATATGTAATACTAGCCAATGTCATTATGCAGAATGCAAAAATAAATTTTCAAATAAAAATTTGGCAATTCTCACCTGGATCACATGGTTCGTCATCCTCGCTGTCGCTGGATGAGGCGAATGTTTCCATTCCCTCAATTTCCTTGTATGTCAATCTGGAAAAATATCAGTAAAATAAGCTCCGACCTTAATATATTCTAGGAAATACAGAGTATAAGAAAGACCCATCACATCCGCAAAACGCATTCTGTACATCAAAGTAACACATAAAGCAATAAATATTTTTGGAAAGCGGCTGAAATTGTGATACACGCTGAAATTGTAAGTTTTATTCCCAAGGCAGAACGATTTACCGCCAGTAGTAATATAAATTCAAAGAGTTAAACTTAAATACACCGTGACATTTTTATCGTCTTACAAAGGCAGCCCACTTCATGTATCCAACGACTTCTTATCATTTATAAATAAAAAAATATTTATGTACATATGATTATTTTAAAAAATATGAAAATATCATACACTAAGACGCATGATGTAGTTTGAAACGCCCTGTTATGGAGATAGAATTAATTATGGAATGTAATGGAGATGCAATCTTATAAATATCTTCTACCATTGGATACGTAAACATTAGTAACAGGGTGTTTCATAATTCTAAAGCATTATTTATTTTTCTTTACACCTAGTTTAATAATAGTTATAGTTAGTGGTAGCAATTTTTTTATCGCGCCTAGAGATATTTTATATCGAATACATTGAGTGGACCACCTTTGTAAGACGACTAAATTGTAACGGTGTATAAACATGTTTTTGTTTACAAATAATTAAAAAAAAAGATGCATCAACTCGAAAACGTGAGAAATAATAGTATTCCTCTAGACATAACGTAGGTACTAATTCACACTGCACATACCGCCGCGCGCTGCCGACAAAGAGTAGAACATATCGTAAATGTTCAGAGAAAAATAAGCTGTCGCGCGCAGTGATACGGCATAGTGTGTGTGAGCACGTGTTCCGCGCCTGTCGTACACGCAATGCGTTATCCTGATATCGTTAGGTGAAAGTTACCTAAAAAGCTACATATCCTTCCTACGTATCCTTGACTTATAAGACGACGCTTCGCTAGAGATGCCCGTGGTCCAGAATGCTGGGTAACCGGCTCATTAACTGGTAACGATATACGTACGTGTATGTGAGATCACGGTGCGTGTCCAGTAGAGGCAGGCGGTTGTTGAGCGCCAGCACGGCGCGGTACAGCGTCCACGACGGGCGCTCCAGCGGCACGCAGGCGCCCGCCGCGCTCAGCACCAGGCGCAGCGCGGGCAGGCGCGCCGCCCAGCTGGGGCTGGTAACGATATACGTACGTGTATGTGAGATCACGGTGCGTGTCCAGTAGAGGCAGGCGGTTGTTGAGCGCCAGCACGGCGCGGTACAGCGTCCACGACGGGCGCTCCAGCGGCACGCAGGCGCCCGCCGCGCTCAGCACCAGGCGCAGCGCGGGCAGGCGCGCCGCCCAGCTGGGGCTGGTAACGATATACGTACGTGTATGTGAGATCACGGTGCGTGTCCAGTAGAGGCAGGCGGTTGTTGAGCGCCAGCACGGCGCGGTACAGCGTCCACGACGGGCGCTCCAGCGGCACGCAGGCGCCCGCCGCGCTCAGCACCAGGCGCAGCGCGGGCAGGCGCGCCGCCCAGCTGGGGCTGGTAACGATATACGTACGTGTATGTGAGATCACGGTGCGTGTCCAGTAGAGGCAGGCGGTTGTTGAGCGCCAGCACGGCGCGGTACAGCGTCCACGACGGGCGCTCCAGCGGCACGCAGGCGCCCGCCGCGCTCAGCACCAGGCGCAGCGCGGGCAGGCGCGCCGCCCAGCTGCTGGCGCCCGCAGGCCGGCCTGGCGAGGGGCTGCTAGGCTCGGAGCCGTCGGACGACTCGTTTAATGGGATTTCTAGATCTGTAAAACGAGACCTATAAAAGAGGAATATCCTACCAAACATTGTTTTGTTAAATCTCAAAGTAGGAGGCTGCGTTTTCAATAGGGTATTTTTTTCTATACGAGAAAAAATCTAAAAATATATTATTGCGATAGCATAGGCAAAATGCAGTCGGAAAATGTTAGTTTTAGTTCATGAAACAACAAAATAAGTTTTAAAATACAATTTAAAGATTTCAGTTTTTTTTAAATCTGTGTTTGAACACCATGAAATAGTAGTCGCCATGTTATTTCGTCATACGGCATGTCAACTGAGCAACTTTGTACTTTTATTATTTTCGTAACCAAAGTAATTTTTATTTAAATAATATTTTGCATTCAGGAACAGCAAACCAACGATAAGTAGTAAAATAACTCATTTTTTTTTTCATTGTAAACAATTGTCATACAAAATATCAGCGCATTTGTTTTTAGCAAACTGACGTCATACCCACAGAGCAATATGGCGTCTACTGCGTCCAGCGTTTTTGTCAAATTACGCGCGAAATTTGAAAATGTAAAATTTAAATGCATTTTTATGGCACTAATCGATTAAACAAAAATGTTGTGTTTTTTTTAGTTCTTTATTAGCACTCTAGTATCTAATTAAGACACTTTTCAAAAATGAGTGTAATACCCTATTAAAGATCCCAGGCGTTTTTTATTTTTTCCGACATTTTCAAAATTATCGCCATATTTCAACTAATTTACACAAAACCTTAACAAATTATACACCTAACTAAGCCTTTCTCATGAATCACTCTGTCTATGGGTGTAAACCGCATGAAAATCCGTTCAATATTTTTTGAGTTTATCGCGATCAGACAAACAGACACGGCGGGGGACTTTGCTTTTATAATATGTAGTGATAAGTTTGGCCCAGTTATTTGTGTTCATCAGTCCACTTACCAACTGTTTGGTTCAGATTGGTCCTTCCGGGTCGAGGGTCAAAAGCCGGAATAAGTGCAGAGAACTGTCGTTTTAGCACGAAGTCATCATCCCAGGGCTTACGCTGCCGACCTCCCTGACCGCTGTTACTCCGGACTGCCTCCAAAGCTTCCTCTTCCATCAACGACAGAAGATTCCGAGATACCTGCAAATGATCCGGCTAGTAAGGAATCTTTTTGCAAAGTTTAGTGGCACACAAGTTTACAACACGATAGAAGTTTTCACTTGGACACTTTCATGAACAGGATCATTTTAATAAAAACGTGAGCGGTTGTCGACCCCCGTCAGGAACCAAGTTCCTTACGCGATACTCGGGTTTAGAAGTGTTTGTACACTAAACAATTTATCATTATTAATGAAGTCCCATGGAGAGGTCATCATGTTTTTTTCTTACGTGACGATTTCTACCAGTCAACTCCTAACGCAAGCCGGAACGACTAAGAATCTTCGATCGACGAATAAGGAACTTCGATCCAGAAAATGTTTTTTTTTTAATAATAATCTTATGTTCACAGGAGTTCTAAATGTAAGAAATATTCTTGTGACTTCTAAAAAGCGTAAAAACCGATAAAGCCAATGTTAGCAACAAAACAACATGAATAGCTTCAATTTTACAATGTTATTAATTACTCAACTTTAAGAGAGGGTTACTCTTGAAAATAGTAAAACAGGTTATTTTGATAGTAGCCCTAAGTGAAAGAAAAATAGACTTATTTGACACATAAACATATACATAAAAAGATAAGCATGCAACTAAGAAAATGCTCCGATATATTTTCAAGAATAACTTGCAACGACAGACAGTGTTGGGCTCAAACACTAAAGCTTTCAATTGATATGTCAAGCTAAAAAAATTGAGACTTAATTAGATTTAACGAAATAAATCACGGTCGTTAGTTTTTAATTAAAACTATAACTTATCTTCCTTTTCAAAGGGGAATATTTAAATGCGCGTCAAACTAATTTTTGAACTTCACAACGATGAGCAAGATTTTAAATAATGGTCCATTCACGTGTGGTTTATAAATTATTTAGTAACTTCAATGAATATGCAGGAAGCAGCTGCGGAAATTTTAAAAAATGGGTATCGTTTTCATGGTTTTCGAGGGTGCTAAAGCCGATAGTGAGGTCAAAATGAAAATCCAAGACGGCAGCTGCGAAAATTATTCAATATTTTCTTCATCAAGAAAATCACAATGAGAATCTTCCAATGGCCAATTTAAAAAGGTCAGATGATTTTTCAAATAAAAAAAGCATATCACAATACATATTACTATTTATGTACAGATAAAATAATCAGTTTGATTTATTAAAGTAATATCAGAACAGGAGTCAAGTTCCATCAACAGAGAGAAAGTATAACCTATTTACGTGCATGTTTGCACACTATGTATGACTATTATAAAAATAAACAATTAATTGATTTGTCAATCGTATTTTTTTATTGCTTTTTCTTAGACATTACTATTTCAATCAAAAACTTTAGTAAAAATTTTAAACTAAAACGAATTCAATCTAATTGAAACTAATTACCCGACTGCGCCAGAAGGAGGATTATGTTTTTCGAGTGTATGTATGTATGTTTGTATGTATATTTCTTTGGCACGCTCTGTAGCCTAAACGGCTTGATCGATTTCAGCTTGAGAGGTGCCGTTAGATTCGTCTTAATTGTGAGAGTGACACTGGGTATATCGAAATTGAAGAAAAAAAGTGGCCGATTTTTGCCGCCATATTGTTTTCTTGTTTTTCCCAAAATCTATTGAGTGGGGTATCAAAATAAAGAGTTTCATAAATAGGTCTCATTAACTTCAAAAATAATTTTCAAAAATGGCCGATTTTTGGCGCCATATTGACTTTAAAAAACAAAAATTTTTCTTACGTTCGTTTCTGTTTTGAATGGTCAATCAAACTAAATTTTTGCCAACACTGGCTACAGGAGACAACAAGCAAAATTAGTGGAAAAATCAAACAAATAAAACAATACCAAACTCTCTTGACTGTACAGTCATGCAGCTATGAATGATCCAACCTACTTACAGAATTTATACTCACTACCTCCTGGTACGTGGGCTCATTCTCTTTGTCGCTATCGAGCGCGTCATCGCCTTCGTCGTCATCTTCAAGCTCTGTTAGCAAGGCGGGGGCTCGGCACGACTCCAAGAAGTCCTCTAACGACACCTGCAGCCACTTTTAATATTTATACCCAGATTAAATATCTAACTACTGCTACGTGCTTACAATATACAAGGTGTGACTACTCAGTAGAAATACCTGTGGTGCTGTCATTCTATAATCAGCCTATAATATTCCCACTACTGGGACACAGGCCTCCTCTCAGTGACCAATCCGAATTGTTTCAAATTACATGATTAAATAACCATGCAATAACAGGTGACGGAAGGATCTAAAGGTCGAGGTCCACAGATATTACTGCCGAGTTAGGAGTAATGATAAAGATTACCTGTTCGCTTTCACTAGACGTCGAAGTGAGAGACAAAGTAAGAGCATTTTGTGCGTTTGGAACCAGTGATGGATAGCTTTGAGCAGCTGATAAAAGACCACCCGGGAAGTTACTCGACAGAGCTAACCGCACCAAACTGAAAACAACAAATATATTAATGACGTTGAAGAAGGTTTTATACAAATCTGTCCTAAGTATAATAAACGGCTGTGAGCGATGACCAGTGGTAGCCCAGTGGTCGAAATTCGACCATAATTCATTTAAAACTTAATGTATTTCTAATGAATTTATTATATAAAATTAGAAGCTTTTTGTACCCCTCCACATAAACTTTAACTGTGCCAAACTTCATATTCCTTACTACTACTTGCTTAAAAAGCGTACAAAGTTTTTACTTCACTTAATATATAGATTATACCGTCACATAGGTATGACTTTTTCTAGTGTTCTCAGAGGAATACTGCAAAAATAGTCACTAGTTTTCAGGAAAATCAGAGATACTTACCTCGGGAAAAGACTAGTTGAGTGATTGGTTCTGGTGGCGCGCTGCGGATTGTTGCCGCGACCTGCGCTGGCGCCGCGTCCCACTCCTAGAGATTCTAACAATCTTGCAGCCCCCTGAATAATACAAAAACATTGCATTAAAACAGATAAAAAATGATTGTAGTTTTTGAAAACATTGGATACAAGAGGCATAATTTATACTTGGTTATAGTTGAATTTTCAATTAAAGCTAATACTTTAGTTTCATGCAACAAAAATATTTAAATGTAAAACATTTAAAACTGATGTGTTCGGATCCTACGCTGCGAGGACAACGACAAACGGCATTATCACGTGATTTTGACTTTATTATTTCCTACGCCTAATATGTATTTCGTTATTATGATCTGTTACAGCATTCTCAAATACGCAAGTAGAGCTTTATGAACACTTTTACGCTGCATTTGTTTACCTGTTGCGTTAAATCTGGTTCACTAGCGCTCATGGCGCCTGAGCCGCCGGACTGAGAGTCCTTCTTGTGGTCACCGTACTGACCATCGGCAGCGTCGTTGTCCTCGCACTGCAAACAACTCGTAGGATCAATCACACACGTCCAAGGCGTACAACATTTATACAACAACCATGACAAAGCTTACGGCTACAAAATAAAGTAACAAGGGATTCCGCAGCTACACGATTAGCCAAAATCGTACGAGTGCATGAAGTCATAAGCAGACACGTAACTGAACAAAGAGCGCACTCGAACAGTGTCGTCGATACCTGTATGTGGAGGCGGTCGGCATTGGTGCAGCGGGAGTGCAGCAGCGCGGTGGGGACGGCCAGCCGCCCGCGCGACCGGCGCGCGTTGGCACTGTTGCGCGCCGGCCCGGCCTGCGCCAGCACCGCGCGTCACACTCCGCACTACCGCCGCTCCACGCCACTCCTCGCCACTCCTCGCCACTCAGCCGCGACACACACACGTACACACAAAAGCGCCTCACATTGTTGTGTCGGGATATTTCGTGGCGAACCAGATCGGACACAATAATATGGACCCAGCTCAACTCTCTCAGCATCAAGCACACACAAACACGCACCCTAGCCTATTACTCGCTCGCACACATCACAAACTATTTCAAAATACGGCTATCCCTACTTTTTAAATAAGCAATAAGGCAACAGCTCAACCGCTTATGTTGACATCACTAATTTTTTAGCACGGGGTCGCACGGTGATGGAGCAAACCCGGCGTTAACAATATATTTCTTTTACTATAATAAGTCGGAGCGAGGAGTGGAAGCGTAACGTCTTATTTGTACAATTTAAGCACCATATAAACATATTTAATGTGCATTATCACTATGTATAATGAAGCCGCTTCCCGACGTCTCTAGCGTATAAACTGCACCTAACATGGCACATTTTTCTGCAAAACTTAATTCTAAATGGACTGCAGTGCAGGATCGTCTAATATTATTGTGAATATACCAAAGAAATAGAAACAATGACCAACCTCTTGTGAATTCGTTTCCGGTACCGGTTCTTTAGCCGGGTAGGGTTTAGTGATATCAGTGATACTTGTCGGTCCCATTTCCATATTTGTGAAAGATGTATTGCCCAAATCGGCCATACAGTTATTGCTTTCAGCTCCTAGGGTCAGCGACTCTACTATTGTTGCGAGATCTAAAAACAAATACAAACAAAACATTAAAAGTCAATAGTTTCCCGTGCAAACCTGAGCACTTGATAAATTTATCATGACTTAAAAGTTTAGTGAATTCTGGAAATCCACTGGTAAGTTGGATGGGAAACCCGGTCTTCCTGCGAGTGTGGGAGGGATAAGTGATCCCCAGGGAATCGCGAATATGTTTAAAGAACATTTTCAAGTTCTATCCCCTCTCGGTCCCTCAATCGTGAAGGAAGATTCTGAGCCCAGCAGTCGTGGAGTGAAACCTCTGACGAGTTTCTCTGCCAAGCAAGTAAGTGCAATCATTAACGGTATGAGCCGAGGCAAATCTCCAGGACATGATGGGCTCAGTATCGAACACTTAAAGTATGCAGGTGTGCATCTGCCGCGAGTTCTGTCTATGTTTTTCACAATGTGTGTTAGTCACTCATACTTACCTGCCAATCTGATGAAGACTATCGTGACTCCCATTGTGAAGAACAAGACGGGCGATATCGCGGACAAGGGTAACTACCGTCCCATTTCACTTGCGACAATAATTGCAAAAGTGTTGGACGGTGTGCTTGATACTTTGTTGAATGATTACATACATCTTCATGATGCGCAGTTCGGGTTTCGCCCCGGACTTTCAACTGAAAGCGCTATTTTAAGTCTCAAGCATACCGTTCAATACTATATAGATCGCAACACGCCGGTGTACGCCTGTTTTCTTGATCTCTCCAGGGCCTTCGATCTGGTCTCGTATGATGTGCTCTGGAGAAAGATGGTAAACAGGGGTATACCTGCGGAAATATGTGGATTATTTCAGCACTGGTATGGTAATCAGACCAATCATGTGAAATGGGACGGTACGCTCTCTGAACCGTATGGGTTGGAGTGCGGGGTGAGGCAAGGAGGCTTGACGTCTCCCAGGCTCTTCAACCTCTACGTAGATGAGCTCATAGAGGGACTCAGCAGCATGCGTGTCGGATGCAGTATTGATGGGGTTAGCATTAACAACATCAGCTATGCTGACGACATGGTGCTGCTGGCTCCGTCTGCAGGGGCCATCAGAGAGTTGCTTGAGACTTGTGAAGCCTATGCTGCCGTACATGGATTAATTTATAATGTAAATAAATGTGAATACATGGTCTTTGGGGTCGGCGGAAAATGCCGTGAAGTGGGACCCGAGCTTTTAATAAACGGGTCAGTGATCAAAAGGGTATCCACTTTTAAATACCTAGGTCACTTTCTTTCCGACGATCTTAAGGACCATGTAGATATAGAGAGGGAGCGCAGGGCACTCGCCGTCCGGTGCAACATGTTGGCCCGTAGATTTGCTCGGTGTACGGACCAAGTAAAAATTACTATTTTTAAGGCTTATTGCCAAAGTCTGTACACGAGTAATCTATGGGTCAATTACACCAAAAGATCGCTAGATGTCCTGCGAGTCCAGTACAATAATGGTTTCAGGATGTTGTTGAGACTTCCTCGCTATTGCAGTGCGTCGGAGATGTTTGCGCAAGCTCGTACCGACGGTTTTCACGCGATTGTGCGCAAGAAAACCGCTTCGCTACTGAGTCGAGTGAGAGGCAGTCGCAACCGCATCCTGAGAACTGTAGCGGAGAGTTTCGGTTCTCCAATTGTGAAGCAGTTTGTGCAGCGGGTGATTGGTACTAACACTAGATAATAAGTTGTTTTAATAATATGTTACTAACACTCTATGGATTCTTTTTCCGAAATAAAAATAAATATTATTATTATTATTATTAACCTAGTATTCGTGTTCGGGAACTAGTGGAACCATATAAAAAAAATGCTAACAAACTAGTGGAAATACATTGACAAAGTTTACCTGTGTTGATATGATGCGTGGAGTTGTTGATAGCGGACAGGTCGGTGGCGTGCGTGCGCGGGCGCGACATGTTGCTGGCCATCTCCTCGGAGGATATGTTGTCTGCTGAGGACGCCTGCTCCGTTGACGCCACCGACACCTGACGTTAAACATATTTGTAAATTCACAATTTACCCATATTACTTAGCTTGATGTACAGAATGCGTAGATAACGGGTATGTGATGGGTCTACTTACACCTTGTGTACATTCACGCTAACCACATCAAATAACAAAAAACTTTTTTTTTTTTAACAGACTTCAAAAATTGGGAGGATGTCAATTCAGAGCATGTTTTTTTTTGTATGTTTGTTCCGTGATATCTCCGACTATTGTGGATCGATTTCGAAAATTCTTTTTTTTAATGTGGTATCAATTTTATTAACATTGCTTGGATAGTTTTTGCGTTAGCTTCCTTAATAGTCTTTAATCCCATTTGTGTATCTTGATGACATACTACTTCCCCTGTCACTGTTGTTTAAATAGCAAATAATGGTATACGAATTGATGTGGGGTAGGTACCATAACTAAAAGGTGAACAATATAAACTTTTTCCAAAACAAAAACAACCGACTTCCGAAAAAAACACTACAAGGGGAAAAGTAACTTTAATTTCAGAACTCAATGACATAAAACTAAAATACAGATCCAATGACACAAAAAAACTAAAAATCCAGATACTTTTTTGTATCCGATGTGAAAATGATTTATAAAAATATTATGGAATATCATATTATTTAATGTTTTTTCCTTTGGCTCACCTGATGATCGACGGCCGTAGCGTCAGGCAGGCTGGGCGTGGAGTGACTCTTGCGGCCCTGCTTGGCCTCGCCAGCCGTGGCGCCGCCACTCACCACCTTGAGGTCGAACTTGCCCTCGGCGCCCATACGATACGAGTTGCGCCCGCCGTGGTCCCACCTCATGTTACACACGATTCAATTATAGCATGCACACTATGTCACGCATAAACGAATAACACAATATGTATTTTAAAATGTATTCATAGACGAGTCTAAGTTTGGCAAAAAAAATAACTATTGCAGGAGGACCAAATAGCGTCATGTAATATTGAAGCCACCAGTTGGCGCCACTTTGACAAGAGGTCTTCCAGTTCGACAATGAATTTAAAATATTTTATGTCATTCGTTTCATTCTTTCGTTCACCATTCACTCCGTAGGCGTTTTGACACTTTTGACAGATGCCCAGACCTGACGTCTCAGTGCTGCCACCTAGTGAACGTCATTTCAGAAAACTCTCATTCAATGCATTCGAGATTTAATTAGCTGAATACTTAATCTCAAATAACACCCTTTCTAAAAACGAAATGCAGTAACGATAGTGACGAACTTCATATTTATAATTTGGCTATATTAGAAACATTGCTGTAATAAGAATCTGCGTCTTTTTTGAGAACCAATATCTTTAAAACTAATGTAGATACTTTACATGACTCCTCTGTGGTGCACGTATAATACAGGATGCTGCATTGCACGTTGTTTATAGGTGGGTCGAGGATTGCGTTCGTACGTCAAACATGAAATGTTCAAAGTCAAGAAAAGTGTCTCACCTAACATCGACCCATCCGTTGTGCAGGTCCGACGTGACGGTGCCGAGCGCGGGGTGCGGCCCGTCCTGGTCGCGCCACTTCCAGTCGGGGCCGCGCAGCACGCGCGCGCCCGCGCACACGCCGCGCACGCCGCGCGACCAGCGCCGCGCGCGCGCGCCCCCCGGCGGCGGCGCGCCCGCGCACGCGCTGCCCGCGCCGCCCGCCTGCCGGGGCGCCACGTCGTTGACGCTCACCACCTGGCGGTAGATGACGCACTTGTGTCACGAATCGATTATGGCATGTGTTTAATTCGAACCCTAGACAATACCCATTTTGATTTCCTAAAGATAATAATGGACACTAAATATAATAAATGTGCTTCTTTTTGTGAGCCTCATATAATTCTTATTCTAAAATACTGTATAGGCAATTAACTACAACCAACTTGAGCACCATTATTAAAAAAAACCCGTACATCACTAGTTCAATATTTTTTTAGAGGATCAATTAAATATTTGTTTTAAATAATGTAGCATAAAATCCGTATGAGGGCACTAAAGAGCTGAATGAAAACTAGTCATCCAATAAATATGTAACTGCTAACAGTAAAACATACCTTGCCATAGATCTCGAGTCCAGAAAGCGACAGATAATGGCTCTGTCCACTAGCATTCTTGCCGTTCTGCTGTATCCTGAGGAAGCGGTAGGGCGCGTCGGCACGTATGCGCCACGTGGCCGTGCTGCCCGGCTCCTGCAGCGTCTGCTCGTCACTGTGTGCCAGCAGGGTGCTCCACGTCACGCCATCCGCTGACATCTTAAAAACGAATGAGAAATATAAACGCCAAGCAAAACAACTAACTTTGCGCACCAATTTGTCCCGAATGAGATTTATATTGCTTTTTATAATTTATAGAAATCAACTGATACCAACAAGCTTATATAATTAATATTTTACATGTGATTAATGTTTATTGGGTCAATCACGCATTAAACTGAACAGATTTGGGTAATATTGACACACACATAGACTATGTCCTGGATTAACACATAGGAAATTTCTTACGGACATGAAGTAATTTCCCGAGGACGCAAGTTAAACTGCAAACAGCAGCTAGCATTCTATTTCATCAGCATTATCTTATAAATGAACAAGATCCAGCTTTACTTACTTGGAATAACCAGTTCCTGAGCGCTGAGCGTCCATACCCGCGAGCATGACGTAACGTGTACGCCGTAGGCACTACTTGTAACCCCAAGTCACACGCTATAAAAGCTCGTCTGTCATCGTTGGTGTGTACGTTCAGTGGTTCCGGTGACCTCGACAGTGCATCCTCAGCACGACCGTACGGTAACTGCCTCCCGTCAGAGGACCAAACGCTGACCAAACCGTGAGCACCGGGATTTACCCATTCGCAAGTACCTCCATTGGTGCCAATGAAGTAAAGAATACCATTCTCGTCAAAGTCGTGCTAAAAATAAGAATAAAGTTAATTTCCGCGGTCAATAAAATTTATAAATCGAAACAAATATGGCTATCTCTTACGTCGTATGCAAACGTAATAGGAGCTTCTGCTTTTATCTTCTGTACGAAATTAAAACTGGTTCGCTCCATGTCGTACCACTGGCGCGCGACGGACTTGGCGAGAAAACTCTCGAGCTGCCGCACTGTCGTCAACGCCTCCACCTTTAGATTGCGGCCAGCATTGTTGCCGTTGTTTGAAGTTGAGTCTTCCGTAGATTCATCGTTCGCACGTTCAACACGCAGCCTAAATAGAAACAAGGAATTAGAGATGCTTTACGATTGCCGTTATCTGAGAAAATAGTTTAGGTGATGAAAGTATAATACACAACTTAACATAGGTGTACTTTCAATTATGAATACGTCACATTTTATGCGTGTTATTATTCTATGGTTCGTAGTTAAATTATAACAGCCGCACAGGTCGATTTTCAAGGGCAAGCTGAGATAGGTCTGTGGGCGTGCTTCGGAAAGCACGTTGAATTCAAATTCAAATTCATTTATTTGTTCGAACATGGTACATTACATGGTCTTAAATTAAGTTGAGCAGTTGATCCCGGCTGTTATTCGTTTATCTTTGACATATGCCACGGATAGGTAGAGACCCAAAAGACTGACAAACAGTCTTATCGTATCGTCATACCCAGCTACTGGGTTATGGAGGTACGATAAACTCAAACTCAAAGCATTTATTTCAAATAAACCAAATAACAGGCACTTTTTAACTGTCAAAGAGTTGGAAAGATGAAGCTAGTTGGAAGGATAGGCAGTCGCTCCCTGTACTTCTGGTATTCAGCTGATGCAGGCGGATGCAGGTTTTCCAACTGTGTGTTGACACAGTAGGAAAAGACTAGGTAGACCATGATCATTCTGTGGTTCGTAGAGAAGTAACGCGCTCCAACACGGCCAGCCAGGCTAGGCACATGTAGTTCTGTGCGAAGTAGAGAAGTAACGCTCACCTAATCCTCTTGGTGAGGTGGTGCAGCGTGCCGGCGGAGGGCGGCGGCGCGTCGCCGGCGGGCGCGTGCACGGGCAGGCGCTCCACACTCTCCAGCACGGCCACCAGGCGCGCCGCCAGCACGCGCCGGCCAGCCAGGCTAGGCACATGTAGTTCTGTGCGAAGTAGAGAAGTAACGCTCACCTAATCCTCTTGGTGAGGTGGTGCAGCGTGCCGGCGGAGGGCGGCGGCGCGTCGCCGGCGGGCGCGTGCACGGGCAGGCGCTCCACACTCTCCAGCACGGCCACCAGGCGCGCCGCCAGCACGCGCCGGCCAGCCAGGCTAGGCACATGTAGTTCTGTGCGAAGTAGAGAAGTAACGCTCACCTAATCCTCTTGGTGAGGTGGTGCAGCGTGCCGGCGGAGGGCGGCGGCGCGTCGCCGGCGGGCGCGTGCACGGGCAGGCGCTCCACACTCTCCAGCACGGCCACCAGGCGCGCCGCCAGTACGCGCCGGCCAGCCAGGCTAGGCACATGTAGTTCTGTGCGAAGTAGAGAAGTAACGCTCACCTAATCCTCTTGGTGAGGTGGTGCAGCGTGCCGGCGGAGGGCGGCGGCGCGTCGCCGGCGGGCGCGTGCACGGGCAGGCGCTCCACACTCTCCAGCACGGCCACCAGGCGCGCCGCCAGCACGCCGCCCGCGCGCGCCACCCAGGCGCGCACCACGCGCGCTCGCTCCGCTGCCTGGCCGGTGCCGTCTGCACACGACACACGCTTAAGTAAGTCACTCATACGGTAAGAAACCCAATTATTGACACCTTAACCCTTCGCGCGTCTAATTAACAGACACAATAGAAATTCTATTGTTATCGGAGCACTTGGTATGCACTTTTTTTTTTTGGTAATTGGCTTCGCCCGGTTTGTGAATTTAGCCAGTGTCAAGTAATTTTTCTTTTCGATCAATTAAATGGCCCGATATCGGGCACGAAGTTACGAAACAGTCGAAGAAAGAAAAAACGTTTATTTGCGGTAAACATGACGCAAAAAGAAAAGGAACACAAAAACTGACAAACTGAAACTGATATTGAAAAAGATTGACTTGAAAATAATGTCTTCAGCTTCACATTGTATGCTGTGAGCAGACAATGTAAACACAAGTACCTAGAAAATGGGGTAAATACTGGACGAGTCAGCATATAACGTAGTCAGTTCGTGGTTACTTACCATTAGCTTGTGGTGAAAGCACCTGCAGCAAGGAAGGCGCTAAGCCGGAAGACTGCAACTCATACGCTGAAAGCAGCTCGTCTCCACACAACAGCTCTGTCAGATGATCTAGCGACTCGGTCAGTTCGTTTTGCCAGTCCTCTGAAAATGTATGAAGTTTTGTAGATGCTGAGTATATAAATAATTGAAATGCTGTTCATTGGTAAGCGCATCACTTGAGAACAGCCGGACCGATTTGGCTATGGTTTGTTTATAATGTTCGGTTTTTATGGAAAGAAACATTCGACAGATTTCCCGATTCAAATACAGCAACAGTTGAGGTTGATGAAATTCTGGTACGAATTATTGAAAACTAGCTTTTGCCCGCGGCGGATTTCGTAAAATATCCTGTGTTAATCCAGGCTATACCTACTAGGGCACTAGGTAACCATGGTAACTATCACTTTTCCCGTGACTGAGTTACAAACATACAAACTGTCACATTTATAATATTAGTAGGATGGTAGGATCGGACAGACCAACGTCTGTCGAGTCACCTAGTAATAAATTAATAAAAATCAATTTCGTTACCAGTAGGTTGCGTGGCGAGTCGCTGCATTCGCGCAAGTAATGCTCGCAGCCTTGCGACGGGCGGGCGCGGCTGGCGAGTGGCCGCGTTTGCGAGGTGGCGCGAGTACAGCGCGCGGGCACGCTCGCATACCTGGTGCAACCAAATTAAAGCCATATACATACAGCTTCATCAACTAGGTATCCCAACGAAGACACGTTTTTACACAAAATAGCTGCTTATCAGTATATCAAGCGACAAGGTATACAGAAGAACATTTAAATAAAGCTTGGAATTCGTTTGGCTAGCTCGGAGGTTTTAAGATCGGAAATAATTGGAGGTTCAATTCCCAGTAAATGTCTGCTGCTGGTGAGGCGTGTGTTGAAAATGGCCGAGCTGGATGGTGCTGATCCACGCGTCTTGTCTGTGAACGGGCGCCGTCGGTTGAGAATCTCCTAACTTTCAGGGCTTATTTTTAATCTTATATCTGGAATTGTTTCTTATTTTTTTTTACATAGCTCTCATTATAGAAGCAACAAAAATAATGTACCGAGGATTTGGTAATATCTTGATTTAAAGTTCCCTTGGAGTTGCTTGCCCGTTCTTCTCCATAGAGATCTACCTTCTGAAATGGGCAACTAGCTTCAACTTTCTGACTAACTGACCGACTAGTTGCAATAAATGCTTTAAGTTTTAGTAACGAAGTACTCTTTTGCCAGTACAAAATTAATGTTTTTCAATGTAAAGTCTATTTTCCTACTTAATTTCGCCATAAAAAAACTAAACCTTTTTCCCTAGTAGATTTATTTATTTTTTGCTACACAATACAACAAATATTAGCTTTGCGTTATTATTAGAAACAAGTTTAATAAAATTACTTGATGAGAATCGTAGTCGTTAACTTGACTAATGTTTATTATATAGGTTTAAGAAAAATTTATGCGTACCTACATCTTCATACTCAAATGAAAACAACCAACAATTAGACAATGAGCGAATGATAAAGCAGAACGGGGGTTAGTAGATTTCAAAATCGCAATAGCAACAAGCTCTCTGGCTATTAGGTAAAAACTGCCGGTATTTAATAGCGACATTAGGCGTGGCATTGGTTCGAATTCACGTCAAGCCTTTCTCTTTTTTAAAGTATTTCATAGGATAGTCGTAACAAACTCAATGTCAAAGCAGTATTATTATTTTTTATGTGGCTCCCCACATAGTGACGCTATATGTACATTCATGATTTTAGTCTGGAATTTTGTTAGCAAAAAAGACACCATTAAAATACGACAGGTCTAAGACCGGGGAAAGGCTGGGCTATCCAAGACAACTAGATATTTCCTTGGTTTTAGTAGACTTTCATTCCAAGTATTAAAATTCTAAAGACACATTAACAAACCTGAGCTTTCAACGCCTCTGCCTTAGCCGCAAGTCTTGATCGACTCGCGTTTACCGCGTTATGAGGCGTCACTGTCCTGCGATCTGTCCAGCCACTCGCTAGCTCAGGACCTAAAAAGAAAAGGTAATTTTTATCAAAATAAACCTTTGCTCAACAATAGAAAGGTTGGAAAAAAATCTAAAGAAAGTTACAAAGAAAAGAAGTATTTGTTGTAACTTTCGTTTTATTCTTACTCTATCCTTTAAACAGTTTTCACAGTGAATATGCATTGAAGTTTTATATTCTTACCTAAAAAGGTTTCTGCTGTGAACGAATGTTTGGTACCCCTATTTGATTCGAAAATAAACCCAGGCAAGTCTTCTCTGAGTACTGTTGTTTGTTGCTGACCATCAGTATTGTGGATTTGTAGTTCCTTTTCCCTGAAAGAAACATACAATGAAGTCTTGATAGTATCAAATGGCAAAATATTACATTGTTAAAAAAATACAAGTTACTTACTTTTTACATGAGAGAGCCCAGTTGCCGATAATTAATTTAGAGGCTCCAGGTTTAGACAAAATCGGTTGAGGGACCGAATTCTTTACTGAAGCTCGCGCTCTTTGAAGTTTGTCGATAAATTCGCCACGATTTTCTGTAATTAAACCATATCTCACAATTTTTTTTCTCCACGCTACATGCATTAAGTAACTTTTAAAACCACGGACTGATATTTTGATGCGAAGACCAAAAACGTAAAATCTTTTGTCTCACGGCCGCGCATACACTGACCATTATAACAATAGATGGCATACTGTCTATAAGAATAGAATCATGATTGAATGAAATTGGTAGTGAAAACGGTGTGAAAGCAACACTAGACCAATATGGGAATGCTGCCACCAGTAATATTGCAGCGATTGACATTGGGAGGATGATCTATTCTAGAGGTGCATCCGCCCGAAGTGGTCTACATTAACATAGCCAAAGGATGTTATACTAACCGCGGCCTCCGAATAGATTGCACGAAACACTGTTCTAAAAACGGTGAAGGAAAACATCGAGAGGAAACCAGCGGGTCCCAGACCTCCTAGATCAACTAAAAATTCGAAGAGATGTGACATCTACCAACTCGCACTCGGCTCGCGTGGTGGAGTTTGGCCCACTCCCTCTCACCTAGAGGAGGCCTGTGTCCAGCAGAGGGAACATTATAGGCTGAATATGATTATGATAATTTGCTATAATATTGCCTATTAAAGCAAAATATATCATGCGTGCAGGCTAAACGCCTTAAGGGGGATACTCTAAGGAAGCCCGTGAAAAAATAAACGCGGGCTACCCTGTTGATTTCGCCTTAAATTACAATTTAATAACAGTACATACCGGTGTTATCAGTCTGATGCTCTGGGCTGCCGCTGGAGTACATGGTGGCGAGCTTGCCGTCGAGCAGGAAGCGGAACCATCCATTGCTGCCCGTGCTGAGCTCCAGCGCGGCCGCGTCGCTCCACACGTACAGCGCGTCGCGCCCGCGGCACAGCGACCACTCCGCCCACGAGTAGCCCACGCCGCTCGACAGACATGACGCGTCCTCGCTGCAGCCTACGCGACATAAATGTTTGTAAAAAGACCTCCATCACACAGCCGTTATCTACGCATTCTGTACATCAAACTAAGTATAATTGAGGAACTAAGTTTTTTTAAAGAACGAATTGATTGCAGAGCAGCAACTTAAAATGGTCGAAAATGCATCTGATGTAAATGTTTGTAATGTACATCAAAATCGGCAAAAAAATGCTTAAATATGCATAATATTAATATTGCTTAAATATTAGCAGCGGAAGCTGTAAACAAAACCCAGTAGGACAACCGCAGGAACCAACACGTGACTGGAATTCTCTTTAATGGTGATTTCCGGCAAACACGTCCTGTGGTAACGCGAGGAACTAGGACTGACGAGGTGAATGGTTCGTTGAAAAAGTCGACTCTTTGGTTGCAAGTTTATAGATTGCACTTGACCATCAACATCAGAGTTCAGCTTGGCGGGAATATACCGTACTCAAGAATTCTCAGAGGTTCTTATAATAGTTGGTGAAGGTTCCAGAGGAGGGCGGCCAGGTGGACCTCCCTGAAGCTCTTGGTGGAGTATTTCCTACTTTAGAAGATCTGATTTATCTGGTTAACGGGGACATCAGTAGAATACCGTACCAAAACAATTCTTTAATGAATCTGCAGTATTCTAGCAAATTGAAGACAATTGGGTAATTAAATTCGTGTCTTTGCAGAGAAACCTCATCGAGGCGGAAATTCTAACAGGTTGTGGAGTTGGCGAGACAGTGTTTATACCGCGTATTCCACTAATTCCTCACAATTACTCCTTCCAGGTTAAGCGCATGCAGCCGCCTGTGAGCGTATCCTTCGCGATGACTATCAACCAATCATAGGGACAGACACTGAAAGCTGCGGGTGTCGACCTCAGAACAAGCTGCATCTCACACGGACAACTGTACTGTTACCAAAACTACAAACGTAGTATACAGGAATTTTATAAAATGTGTCTTGTTACTACAGCACATTATGATGTCTTACGACTTCTACGCGGACGAAGTCGCGGGCAGGAGCTAGTTAGCAACAAAATTTTTATAAATACTACAAAATAATGATTCATTTCCTTGAAAAAAATTACATTTATACCAACCAAAAATAAACTTATGTACTACATTTTCAAGACAATATCGTTTTTGTTCTTGAAAATGTTAATAATAATCAAATACTGTTCCACATGCATAGTAGTGTACGAATTGATTTTGCCTGTATATAAATAATATATGCAATATACAGTCGCTCCATGTAAAATACTGGTATTCAGCTGCATCCAGTTAGACTGGAAGCCAACCCCAACATAGTTGGGAAAAGGCTCGGCAGATGATGACACAATAACCTGAAAAAATTACGAAAATGTGCAAATGCATGATAATATATGCAAACATGCATTTGCATAAACTCCCACAGTCTATATCTAGAACCCTGGACAGTTAACCTCGATGACTAGCGAATGTCTACACAACCTGCGCTTTTCTCGCAACGATACAACAGCAGATTTACCCATTCTACTGTTTCATTATAATTTAAATGCTTATGGCAGCGCCTTCACCCGCGCTAAACAATTTAACCGAAACCTTAACAAATTATAAACCTTCCTCATGAATCACTCTGTGTATTGGTGAAAACCGCATGAAAATCCGTTCAGTCCTTTTTGAGTTTAGCGCGTACAGACAGACAGACAGATTTACTTTGTTTTATAATATGTTGTGATTTGGATCACAAAATTATCACACGATAATTTAAGAGTGTTTACGACAGTGCACAGTGCTAAGCCCTCGTTAGAATTTACTTAATTGACATTCACAGGGAGGCGGCTGTTGGTTAACATTTGCGAAATTGTTGTGTGGAACATATTTAAAAAAAAAAACAAGGTGGCGACGTTAGTTCCGGTTTGGTCACGCGCCAAAAGATCCTTGTACAAGAATATTTCCTTACCCGGTATACTAGAGGTTTCGCTGTCACACGACAAGAAGGCCGCAGGCGCGGCTGCCAGCCCCTCCACCTTGCTGAAGACCCCGAGGCGCGCAAACTGCTCCAGGTATATGTCGGAGGCCTTCACCATCAGCTCCTCGGCGATACCCAGCACTATGAGGTGACCGTCGTCGTCATCCTATGTCGTAACAAGTTACTATATTTTAAAGTCTGGTTGGAAACATTAAAAAAAATAACTGATTCTTTTAAAAGATTTTCTAAATACAGATACTCGTACACCAAAAAATTCACATTATTTAACACAGATTTCTTAATTGTAACATAATTAAACAAACACAATATTGATATAACACAAAAAATTACAACAATATAAAGAAATTATTATTAAACACAAAAAATTATAAACACAAGAGAAGGTTTGTTGATGCAGGTAAGTTTCGATGGTGTGATGTCTTTACAAAAATGGGGATGCATTCAAGAATAAATGATTGCGAGGAAAACAAGAAATCAGAATCTTAATCAACTCAGCAGATAACAAATAAAAATATTAGTATTATAAGTCTGATGCTTATGATAACTGACATTAATTATTTGTGTTTAGCTATTCTAAGTTCTAAGCTGAGCGCAGTCGATGGACGTCATCGACATCGTTCGACGGATTCAAGCCAAACATGGATTTCAAACATACACATAAAATCCGTGCAACAGTGTCTCAAGCAATGATGAGGTTACGGCTCTAAAACGGATGATCAGTTTATCGAGCTTCGTTTATTGTCAATCGTGTTCGAAGATACAAATCTATTACAGTACGTCTAGCGTTTCGTTCGAAGCCACTGGTTGCATATAATTCGGAGTGATAGGTATAAATCAGTCATTTTAGAGCCGGCGGCCTGGGAGCATCACACCATCGTAACGTTACCGCGGGCGGGCGGATATAGCGGCTGCGCAGCACTCGCGGCGGCGCGCGCCGGCCCGCGCCCAGCTCGCCCTGCACACACGCTACGTCAGGCGCGCTCGCCGCAATACCACCGGCAAAGCCGTTTTTGCTTTTACATTTTTAAGAAATACAACTATAAAATACTGAGTGATAAGCGATGAGACGCACCAGCCAGACATTGGTAGTTCATTCACAATCATTCGAAAACACGAAACTGGACACAACATTGTGTGAATTTACACTCTTATTCATAACTCGTATCAGTCAGGCAATCAAACTGACAGCAATGTAAATCCATCATCATTCTTCTGCCCTTATCCCAATTTATTTGGGGTCAGCGGAACATATTTTCTTACACACTTCTTTATTAGTCGTCATCACCGTAGTTACACCCTTTCTAACCATGTCATCATTCACACAGTCCATTCATCGTTTATTTGGTCTCCCCCTACTCTTATAGCCTTTGACATTCATACTCAAAACTTTCCACACTACAATTTCCTCATTCCTCCGTATCACATGCCCATACCATGACAACCGATTTCCACACAACTTTTCAGTTATGGGTGCCACTTTCAGACTTTCACTTATGTACTCATTTCTTATTCTATCCATTCGTATAACACCACACATCCCTCTTAACATTCTCATCTCAGCTACATGCAATTGCCTTTCATTCATCGCTTTTGTGACCCAACATTCTATCTCATACAAGACAGCAGGCTGCATGTCTAACCATGGTTTTACATATCTTCCTCTGTGGAAGTCGCAGATTTTTCCCGTGACCTGCCGCCATTTCATCCATCCAGTGTTAATTCTGTGCAAATTTATGTCAGTAATAAATCTATTTATTGTTTTTACTATACTGGGGCGTCATGGATTGCAATTATCCGCAAAACGATTGCGTGTGGTTGAATAAAATATTACAATACGTGCATATATTTAATTGAACCTCTAAAAATTACCATTTTGCATTCCTAAAAATATTATTGATCACTCTAATATAATAGATGCGTCACTTTTTGTGAACCGAGTTATAATAAATAAAAAATACTAAATAGTCAAGTAAACTGGAACCAATTAAAAAGGTTTTGAAAGGTTTATTAATTTAGAAAACTGTACATCATTAGGCCAAGTAATAAACAAGAGCAATCGTTGCGCGAGTGCGTGATCGTCGTGCTCTTTTACATGAATATGCAATACTCGTGCGATCAATCGAGTCGCGTATTTGTGTGAGGTAAACGGTCGCGTATTCGCGCGAAGATTGCTGTCGGGTGGGACGCATGATAATAAGTTTTTAGAGGATCAGTTAAATATATCCCTTAGTGCGTAACTCACGGCGTTGTCGAGCACGTTGGCCACGAGCTGCGTGAGCAGCGCGGCGGCGTGCGGGTCGCGGCGCAGCGAGATGGCGCGCAGCAGGCGCGCGGGCGCGTAGTGCACCATCTTGCGCACCAGCGACAGGCACGCGCGCCGCACGCCCGCGCCGCCCGCGCCCAGGTAGCGCGCGCTGAACACCGGCACCAGGCGCCTGCGGGCACATAGCAACACGCCTGTACTCAGCCTGACCGATACCGCTGTGTGCGAGCCACTCAAGGTATGGCGGTACGGCGGTAGCGTTCAGGCGATACCAAGATAAAATCATTTCGCTGCGGTAAAGCAACCACAAAAATTTTAGAGTGTATATGTTTCTCTTAAAATATTTCGTCTATGAATAGATACACTAAGGTGTACCTTGTTTGTGCTTTTTCATGGTTTACAGGCCGAAACCACATAACCCTCTAAATCGTAGAACCCCAATAATGTAATGTGATGTGTGGAACTAAAATAATAATAACTTACTCAAGGTATACTGCTGCCATTTCCTTGTCTCCAGTTTCAGGAAAATCATCGTCATTGGTCGGCGAAGGCGAGTCGTGATTGCCGACTACTAACCATTCACCCGGACACTGTAGAATAGCTGCCACTTCCCTGTGACCTGAATGGACAAATAACCATATTTGTTTTATAAATTCCTCCACGCAAATTGTAGTTATAAACTCCCACTAACAGGCGCGACCCCACAGCGCGACGTGACTCTCGTAAAAGAATTTTTATGAAAACTTCATGGAAAATGTTCTACAAATGTCGCATCGCGCTTATTTGTAAAAGCCTTATTATTACTATCCGTTGTGTGTTGACTAATATTATTATCTATTGTGTGAGCAGTGGTGGCCCAGCGATATCAGCATCAGCCCCGACTTACGACTTGTAAATCGTGGGTTGGAATCCACCCAGACAGGCGCTTTATATCGACTAAATAATTTCATCACCACTGCTCTCAAAACGGTGAAGGAAAACATCGTGAGGAAACCGACATGTCCTAGAACCGAACATTTGAAGACATTTGACATCTATCAACCCGCTGGGCCCGCGGGGTAGATTACAGTCCACTCCCTCTCAAAGAGAGGAAGGCCTGTATCTCAGCAATGGGAACATTATATGCTGAGTATGCTATTGTGTGTCTGATTATGCTATTGTGTGTTGTGTTGGGATTTTCTATGTGTCTGGTTGATGGCAATAAACTTGCCCTCAATTACATGGGTCTAATAGATAATTGGCGAAATGTCGCTATACTATAGGAACAACTCTACCAATCCCTTCGGGCCATACAGGCGACATGTTATATTTATGTGTGTTGTTATTATTATCTGCTAGCTTCCGCCCGCGGCTTCACCAGCGTGGAAGTCGGAAATTATCCCGCGGGAACGTACTACCGGGATAAAAAAGTATCCTATGTGTTAATCTAGGTTATAATCTATCTGTGTGCCAAATTTCATCCAAATCCGTTCAGTCGTTTATGTGTAAATGAGTAACAAACATCCATACATACAAACTTTCGCGTTTATAATATTAAAGGAAGGATAAGGATTAATGTTTACCTTGGTCGTGTCGTTCCCGGGCCTTATCAAGAGGCGTTTTTCCGTCTTCGTCTCGTAAGTCAGCATTGGCCCCGTAACGGAGAAGCACCTTGGCAATAGCAGGGCGACCGAAGCAGGCTGCGTAATGCAGAGATGAACTACGTTGACCACGATTTACGTCAGCACCTAACATAAAACGTGACAGACAATATGATAAGTATTTACATGAGTTTCTTGGCCGTTCTCTTCCATAGGAACCTACTAAGCTTTGGAATTGGCAATTAACTTCATCTTTCTGACTGACCGACAATTCACACTTGACGATTCAAATTACCTGTAATGTTTTTTTATAAGTATTTTGAGTTAGAATTTAAAAAAACTTCAAGGTGTTGTAAATTATACATAAAGTTTTTGTTTTTTTTTTTAATAACAGCAAATCCTCACCTTTCTCGCATAAGAACTCGACCATTTCCCTCGTACCGAAAGCCGAGGCCCAATTGAGCAACGTCTGGCCGACGTCGTCGGTGAAGTTGACGTCGACGGCGCCGCTGGACACGGCGGCCAGCAGCGCGTCGGTGTCCTTCCCGCGGATGCAGTCGATGAGCTGGCGGTGCGACTTGTCGCCGCGCGCGCCGCTGCCGCTGGCCGACGAGCCCTCGCCGCTGGCGCCGCCCGACGCGCTGGAGCCCGACGTCGAGCTGCCGTTGCGAGTGGACCCGCTGGGGCAGAACGGACAGTCAGGACACTACTATTACTTGCAACCGGCGTGCGTAGGAAAAGGAGTATGTAAGGATCGCAGCAGGTGTTCTGTAAATTCTGTTTACCCCAGGGAAGATGGTGTAAGTTTATGTAGGTATGTATTATTATCATACTTCTACACATACCTATTCACATATACACTTCTACCTATTTTGGTATGGTTATTTTATTCTGGGTGAAACTTTTTCACACTCATCATTATAATGAATGTAGTATGTACTATAAATATTGTACTTAAAACATTTTAAAAGAGTAACGGTGGAGTTTCTTGTCCATGCTTCTCAATACGAAACTACATTTTGGAAGGGGCGACCAGAACCAATTCTATTTTTTAATGTAAATGTTGACGGTCAAAAGTGCCTTTTAAGTGCCTATTTGAAATAAATGCTTTTAGTTTGACATAAATATCTATACCAGCTTCTGCCCGCGACTTCGTCCGCATGTTTTATTTTTGTTTTAACAGAAAATATTTTCCCAAACCCACCGCGTCGCGTTGCATCGCTATTACTTCGTTTTGCATTTAACGTTCCTCGTGGATTGCAAAAACATTTTTTTCATCCGATTAATAGTACCAGAGATTAGTTCGTTCAAACAGACAAACTCTTTAGCTTTATTGTTAGTATAGATAGATTTAATTTGATTATAGCGAAACTGATTTTCATCTGTCAGTCATTGTAAGGTCCAATTGGAAACCAGCGTCAGGCAGGAGCAGCCGTGACGCACACAATATTATTGTTATCATTTATATTGTTTCGACTAATGGCATGTGCCAAATATTTATATTTCTCTTAAATAATTTTCATTCTTCTTTTCTTCAAACGAAAATATGTTATTTTTGTTTTTTATTTTTATGTTATTGTTTACTGTTCGAATTCAGACTATACCATAGATAAATTGATTTTTAGTATTATTTTCATGTTATAGCTTTGAATAAGGCTGTAGAGTCATACTTTAGTCACAATGTGTAGTGTGCAACAAGGATCTTTTGGCGCTTGAATGAAATTCACGGACGGGCACTGTTAGTAAACATTTCTGAAGTTGACACAGAAATTGTATTGAAAAAACAAGAACATTAGTTCTGATTTTGCCACGCGCCAATAAATCTTTATCCAAATGTCCAGTTATAACGTGCTTACTTCTGTATGGCATGCCGCCCCTCACACAGCAGCACGAGCAACAAGTCCACCAGCCGCATGCACTCGAGGCACCAGCGCTCGTCGGCCTGCACCGCCGCCTCCACTGCTGAGCATAACTCCAGGCGGACGAGATCCTACAAAAAATCATTGTATTTTATATTTACCACATAAACATAAAAATTCCTACTCAGTAACCAGGTCCAGTTGAAAACCAGCGTCAGGCTCTAGTTGTCTAACAATTTTGCTGAACTGGGTCTTTCTGACACATTCGCGCGGCACACGTTCAACCTGCTAATTTCCCATAACGCACTATACACATTTTTTTTTCTTCTTTTGGTACCTGTAGTATATGTTATATGTTGGGTTGTGTGCCACTTAGTATGTCCTAAACAAATTTACTGTGTTTATACTTCTTTTTGTTTTAAATACATTTACCTCGGAGTTCTTGAAATGAAGACATGGCCTTTCACCATGTCTGTCAAAAATATATTGATTATTTAACTTACATGTGTAATTTGTGCAGAACCACGGCATAATGTAGAGAGTAAGCTAACTGTAGTAGATACTGCCGGAGCCGAACACTTGTCGTCACCACTTTCAGCACTGCCCAGCCGCCGAACTAGTTCCTCTATCAAACCTATAATGGAAAATATGCGAACAATTTGATGAATAATGTATCAATGAAATACTGAAAAATATGTTGAAACCATTATGATAAATATGTTTTTTTTTTTTAAATAAACAAAGATGTTGAGATGCTGAATGTTCAAATACAAAATAAATTATAATATAAGTTTATAGTAACGCCTTTTTATGCCTCAATCCTCGGCTGCACTGGGACATTTCACTTGCTTCATTTCAAATGGCATGTTACATACCATGTTCAGCTAGTGGGGCTGGATCTGCATGCGCGCGCGCAAACCGGTCTGCAAGCGACGCAAAGCATCGGAGCGCCGCGTCGGCCACCCGCGCGTCATTGTGACGCAGTAGTGCCGACAGAGATGAAACTGCGTCACCCACGCGAGCGTCACCCGGCTCCATTTTGCCACATACCCTGACAAAACAAATTATTTTTTCAATCATCACATCAACTTTAGGAACTTTCTTTAGACATAAACATCACCTTTGACATTTTTTTCTGTTAATTTCGTCTTGTCAGTTTACGTGTACACACATGTATATGTACGTAAACAGTTAAATAAATAAAGAAGCACAAGACACAACCTAATATGATTAACATAATATCGGGACATTGTCAATAAAATACCTTGAAACCACTGCCATAGCTGAGTGGAGAGTATCCTTGTGCACAGATGTACCATGATGTGTAATGAAGTGTAAAACTGCAGGAAGGCCACCACCTTCCCAAACCGCACCTGCTTCCCTGGTGCATACCAACTCCAACACCTGTGATCAAAGATAGCAGGTATAGGTTACTATACAGGTTGTGTTAACAAACAGACATTGGTTTAAAAACTTAAACCCTTTAACATCAACAGATGCTCCTAAAACTTACTTTAATGCACTGTTCAGCGAGATCCTTGCTGGTACGATTGTTAGGATCTACTGTGAGCAACCTGCTGCAGATAGCCTTAACTGCTCCTTCAATAGCAACAATCCGTCTTGTGCATTCAGCTGCAAAATAAATGACATTAAAAGTATAGCCAAATGCAAAAACAAAATTTTGAGAAAATAATATTTTGTTTGTTAACACTAACTAACACAATATTATAACAAACTTGATTTTGTAGAAATCATAACTTTTGATTGTTATGAACATAAAAAAAATACTGATAAAATATACAATGCTTATTCATGCATTGAGAGCAATGGTGGCCTAGTGGTAATGGCGGCGACTTACCGAGTGTAGGTCGTAGGTTCAAACTATTATTTCATCACCATTGCTTTCAAAATTGTGAAAGAAAATATCGTGAGGAAACCGACATGTACTAGAACTAAAAATTCGGAAGGTTTGTGATATCTACCAACCCGCACTGGGTCCACATGGTGGAACAGACAAGTGAGGCGGCCTAAGCTGTGTCCCGGCAGCGAGAACATTATATGCTGATTATATTATTCATGCATTTATAGTGTTGATAGACATAATATCTATTTATATTTTGAGAACAGATGTAAAACAAATGTTTTATTTATTCAAATGGTGAATAATAATATGGACCATGTGTCATAAACTCCTGATCATAGATGGACTGCAATGGATTAAAATAATATGTATCATGTACAGGTTATATTTTTTTAACAGGCTAGCTTCAGAAATCTTTTTGCCTGGTGGAAAGCTATGTTTACGTAGGTTTAGCAAAAAATCATTTTTGTCACCAGTCTTACCAGAAACATCCAAGTAATATGTGATAGCCCTGGCTGTCACCTCCAGGACATTATCTGGTGCACATTCATCTAAGAATATTTTACACAACGCCGGAAGGAATGTTCTTGGAGGACAGCTGAAATAAAAGTAGGTCACACTGAATGTGTTGCTCGCAATATGATAATTTTATAATATTGTATGTTTGATAAGATAATAAAAAATTATCACACTGTTAATAAATATAGACAAATAACAATTAATAACTTGACCAAATTAAAAGTTTTAGTTTTTTAATGCTTCTATAAAAGTATTAAACAAACATGGTCTTTCCTGTCTATCTGCGTGACCATTGTTGTTTTTCTAAACTATGCACTTTTGAGTTTTCACTTTGATTTAGATTTATTTTTCTAGAAGATTAATATCTACGATAAGTACACACATACCATGAGTACTTATCGTAGATATTAATCTTTCACATTATAAAGAAATATTGATGTATTGTCAAGTCATAAAAACCATGTGAAGCAGGGGCAGATCACTAGTTATACATAAAACAGTTAAAGATAAAATAATGGTGGTATTAAGGTCTATATTTTAGCAGCTAAAAGTGCTTAATTTAATAAGAAATGAAAGCCAGGATTTCAGTGCAGTACCATTTATGCCTGGCTTTAACCAGTGGACCACTTAAGAAAGGCTGTCAAAAATCATTGGTTTGATAACATGAAGTACTTTAAAATCTTACTATTGCTGGTCAACTTGCTAGATGCTTTCACAAATTCTTTATAAATATGCTGTTTAGATATGAACAGAATATTTTGATGAAATATTTAATGATGTCCTAATTTAGTTTTATTATTAACCCGTTGCACGTCTAATTAGCAGACACAATAGAAATTCTATTGTTATCGAAACACATGGTATGAACTTGACATGCGAAGAGTTAAATATAAACTGTTTTTATTTTTTGCTAACATGTATAGAAGTCTAACTGCAACAGAGAATTTAAAGTTGATGAAACAAAGGTGTTGATAATCACATCTATCAATCTGTTGTTTAGCTTATCACCAGGCTCTTCCAAACTTGAATGATAATATGCTGTTTTAATTGGCTGCTTGACATGCAGATTATATTTTGGAATGAATTACCTTTCAAAGCATCTGTCAACATTGTCGGACATGAGCAGCAACATGCACAGTTGTTCAAGAGCAATGAGCTGCATGTCACGCTCATCACCCTGCCCTGTCAGCAACCATTCTAACAGGGTTTCTGGATCCACTTCCGCCATCTATATTAATATCGGTATGTTTAAATTACATCAACACTATTTACTTAAATGCCATTAATCGAAATTCGATTTAATTTTGAGAGAAAATATTAGAATAAAGCACCACAAGCTACCTTCTTGATTTAGTGGCCCAGGTCACCTGAAATGGGAATAAATAACTGTGAACAATGCATTAGTCACCACTTCATGTTTAAAAATGTCTATCCATACTTTATAATTTTTGGTAACTTATGAAGATGATGGAACACTAATATTACGATGTTGAAACGTAATTATGAAATTAGTTCAATGAACTATGCTATTTATATACACCATAAGTTTCCAAATAAGTTACTTGAAAAAAATTACATGTTCATGGTAAAGAAAAGAAACATCGAACACAAGAAAAAGTAAGACATAGATTTTAATTGTAATTTTATTTAGGTTACGGAATAATATGACTGAGAATAATGTGCAGAACGGTCCTTTCTCTTTCGTAATAGTAACTCAAAGGAAAACTAACATGGTTTCTACAACATTAAAAAGATATGATATAGTAAACAGTAAATTATGATTTAAAAACATAAACAATGATAAATAAGAACAATAAATAAATAAAGTTTTAGGACAAGAGTGAAGGTGACAATGTATTTCTTACCACTTGCAATCAGTTGACACTAATCATCGATATCAAAGAAAATGCACTTCTAACTATGTTAAAGAAATCTAAAGTTTATTTTAAAAGAATTAACACCCAGCTGATATTACAACGCAATTTATTCGCACAAGATTTTCTACAAAAATCTCTTGACACCAAGATCATCAATCGCCATTTCCACAGATAAATAAAGTTTTTTTTTTCATTCCTATTGTTTGGCAACTTTGTTTCTCATACCACAGACAAGCACAGTGATTGTTAAACCAAATTAAGGTGACCCCACGCCGTTAAGCGCGTTTATTTTGACTGCTTAATGAGAATATCATAAATATCTAAAAAATAGCTCAAAATTGCAAACCTTTCCATCTGTTCGAGGCGCTTCTACTGCGTACTCGATGTGCCAGGTAGGTACTAAGTACCAAAGTTACGTCGGTTTGTCATCACGTTTTCGTCTCGCTGGTGCCATGCTTACGTCTTGCTGGATGAGATAATGGTCTGATAGGGTACGCATCTCACTATTCTTGGTTCCCCGGTATCACCACGCTGGCATCACAGAAATGCTGAGCCTCTCTTAATACGTGCCTGCATACAGTTGACATCTGGTTGACGGCGATTCGATTCGGAGAGATGGTGGTAATCAGGTGCGTGTGTGCCAACCCAGGGAATAAAGAAGTCCTTAAACCAGATTTATGCACTTATCAGACAGATCCGGTGCAGAGTGGGTGCGGTGGTGTGGTAGAGAACTGTGGAGTAGCGTGTGTTCGCCACCCACTGTTTGCCACCGCGCCAGCTATTGCAGGCCACAGATCACTGCAGAAATACTAGTCTGCCGAAGGCCACCTCTGTCTGTAGTCTGAACTTTGAACGACGTCTTTTTAAGTTTGAAACGTGCGTGGGAACCTGTGGTGGCACCCTTAATTTTTTACCTTTGGTTGCTAGGAAACCAATTACTAATCAAAACAATCCGATTAACAACGACACAGTATTGTACGCATATTCTCTGAATAAAGCACAATTTACTTAATTCTTTGGCAAAGCTCTGATTTCTACAGGTCGACAATTCGGCATCTCACCACACAACTAGAATTATGTTGTCAATACCAGAAATAGCTACACAAATAATTGACAAAACGCATACAAACGTGAACGAAAATAACTCGAGAACAATATTTTTCGTTGGAAGCAAATCTGTAGTAAGTTCCATTGTATATACAGACGCCAGTACATCAAGCTACCACAATCTGTCAAATTTCTTTGATAGTTTTTGAACTATCAAAGAAAATACAAAAAGTAAGGGGAAAATTTGACAGTTTGGGATAGCTTGACATGCTGGCGTCTATGCGTTATTATACAGGGTGATTGGAAGATGGGTGCAAACCTTTAGGACGAAGATAGTACAGATAATTTAGAACCATTTAAGCCATGGTTGTCTTAGACGAAGTCTTACCATGTTTTTTTAACCTTGTTTTTAAGATTTTTTTCGAATATTCCCAAAATTTTAACTAAACTGCATATTTATGGCAATTCATTTTTATTTTATTTTATTAAATTAATGTATAAGCAATCTAGCAAAACATATTTTAGGCCTCTGTATCGTTAGACATTTTTTTACATACATTTTTAAATGTTATGTTTTCTTTCGTGTTTTTTTTTCTGTTTTTTTCTAAAATTTAAAATTTGTCCCTCAAATTGGTTTGTAGGTCCTAATTTGAATAATTTGTAAGATATCCACGTAAATGATACCTCAAAAAGAAAGAGCGATTATCAAGTATGTTTTCTAAAAGGTCTGAATAAAAAAAAACTCGCCGTTTTTTTTAAAATAAGGTTTACAAAAAGTTATTTTTTTATTTTTTATTTTATGAACTTTAAATGTCTGTAAAAAAAATGTCTAACGACACAGAGGCCTAAAACATGTTTTGCTAGCTTTGCACCCATCCACCCATCTTCCAACCACTCTGTATATGTATATTACTCATTCCAGTTTCCGCACTTTGGTTTAATGCTTATCAATGTTATGCTTGTCATTGTTTAGGTTAAGGTATAATATGTGTTTATATTTAATCAATCATACAAAACTTTTAGGGCAAAACAACACTGCTGTATACATTTCTGGAGAAGAACGATCCGCCACGCGAAACATTAGTGGTAGAATACTCATTTGGGAGAAAATCAAATCAAAAACACGGAATCGACAAAACTTTGTGTCACATTTGGGAATACGGCGGCAAATTGGAAACATTTAATAAAGTGCTGCAGGCGACGCCTATACGCGGAAAGTTTTTCTTCTGCATCATGGTAGATCTTTGTAAAATTAAAAGTATCTGGGAAGCTTTAGAAACTTGTACTCAAACCATGAAGGATGTCTATTCAAGCGCAGAAACTTTACCAGAGTTAATCATTATTTGTGGGAAATATGACCTTTTTAAAAATTTTGGTAAGTTTCAATACAACCATATTTTTCCGCGATGAGAGAGAATGAGAATAAAAATGAGATTATATTTTCCAATGAAGAAGTCAAGTCGGAATTTCTACCTAATCACTAACATCAACTTTCAGACAGCGACATAAAAAAAATTATCTGCACAACCATAAGAAGCTTCGCATTACTCAATCATGCGCACTTATTGTTCTATTCGTCTAAAGAACCACAACTTCTAAGACGCGCCAAAGACATGCTGTTCAACATAGCTTTTGGAAATTGTATTCCCATCAAAGAAAAGAATACGAACTACACAAAGCCTTTGTTTATACCTAAAGATTCGGATACTTGGGAGAGCATTGGAGTGGTACCATCTACAATAGAACAAGTGAGTTCTAGTTCTAGTGATAGCGATGATTGTTGCTTTAATATATTAGTGTGCCCGGTTGATGGCAATAGGCTCACCCCTTATTACATGGGACTTAAACATTACTGGCAAAACGTGGGTGTACTATAGGTAAACTTTTGGCCGACCGTTACGCTAAATCTTTTCTTCGTAGAACCATAGCCCTTCGTAGAACCGTAGCGCTTCGTAGAGCCGTAGCCCTTCGTAGTAGCGTAGCTGTTACTTCGTAGAAGCGTAGCCGTTACTTCTTAGTATCGTATTTGTTCCTACGTAGAAGCGTAGCCGTTATTTCGTTTTAGCGTAAACCTTAATTCGTAATAGCGTAGCTGATACTTCGTAGCAGCGTAGCTGTCACGGCGTAGCAACGTAACCATTAATTAAGCCCTATTTTTAACGAGATTATCTCTACCCTGACCGGGCTAAGCATGTTATGATGTTAACGAGCAGGGCTTGTACTTGTAAAGCTATTTATGACGTGGGAATCCTTAACTGTTCTTCATTGTTTTGGATCACCTTCTTGAAATAATGTAAAATTGGCGAGTTCTTTTTAACACGCTTTTTATTAGTACGTCAGCAATAATATTTTCAAAACAGCCCTTACTGCAGCGAATAAAAAATGTATAAACTGTCAAACTCAACTTGTTGCAATGGTGTGCGGTCGATTGAACATACCATAACATTTGCTAAGAGTATAGCCGAGCAAAAGGTCCTGTGCAGTTTTAATATTGAAAAAAATATTATTTTATGGAGTGGCTCTTTTATAAGTGTGGCCATTAGTGCTGTGCACTCCCTGAGGTATGCGCGGCGAGGTGGGAGGCGAAGAAAAAAGTGCATGAGTTCACATGAGATCGATACATGTCGGACAGATCTTGCGATATCAGTTTGCATTTCTAAGGCAAGACTTGTGGCGGGACGATGGTCGGAGGCTATCTATCTGTAATATATTATACTTACTTAGTTGATTAAAATGTAACCTAAATATACTCATATTTTATTAAAAATATGCAGGTGATAAATAAGAACTAAACTTATAATTCAAAGCAGGACTTGTTTTATTGAACATTTTTTATATTTACAAACAATTATATATTCTAACGAAAGTTATTCTGACATAGATTCTGTTTCAACTTCATCTTCAATTTCGTCATCATCTTCACCTTCCACTTCGCCACCGGAACTTGAATCAGAGTCTTGCAAATTTATTATGAATGAATCGATAATATTATCAATCAATCAATCAATCAATCACTTTATTATCAGGCAGCTGAGGCCCATAGATAAAATACACAAAATAATCTTAAAAATATTAATAAACTAATACATATTATGAAACTTATCAAAACTATAACTATACACGTAAAGTGGTCGGCGTCGTGTATCGCTGTGAGGTGTCGCGTAACCGTCCTCGGAAACGCCGATATACGACACCTTTCGGCCAAAAGTCCTCTTTCAAGCAGGTCTGTGTGTGTGTATTATCGAACCTACCATCGCGACTCCAGTAATCATTTTCATTTTTCTGGACATGATCGTCGCATCTCTGCCATTTTTCCGCCGTGAATTCCGAAAACAATTTATCCAATAAGATTATCTTTTCGTCTAGAGATGAATTAATATAGTTTTGGGCTATGTTATTTTTAATATCAGCCCAGACCAACTCTATTGGATTTAAATCTGGATGGTACGGTGGTAAACGCAGAACAGTGTGTCCACTGGCTTTCAGGAGTTCGTCAATTCTATACACGGGTTCTTTTTGTGTATTTTTGATAAGAAGTAGCAGTTGAGCCTTTGTCATGGTTCCTGAAAATTCTACATTATGGCGTAGCAACCAGTTCTGCATTTCACTTTTGAGGCTTGATATGGTTGGTTTCTTCTCAACCTGAACGCTGTGGTAAGACGCGTTGTCCATTACAACCACAGAATTCGGCAGCAACTTATCTTTTAATTTTTCATCTACCCACTTATAAAAAGTAGGTCCGCTCATATCTCCATGATAGTCACCGGTTCTAGCATCTGATTTGAATATAGTCAATGCATCATCCACTAAGCCATTTCGACACCCAGCGTGGAGAATTACCAATCGCCGTCCTTTCCCAATATCAGCATGAATTCCGGGTTCTGACGATGATTGCCAACATTTGCTGGCATGGTGACTGGCGTTGATGTATGTTTCATCAAGAAAATATATGTTGCGGTTTTGCGTTCTGTAATTTCTGATTTGTGTAAGATATTTTTTCCGCCACACTGTAATATTAGGCTGCTCTATAAGGAGATGTCTCTTTGATTTGCATTTTTTGAAACGGTAGCCCATTTTGTGTAAAAGCTGTCTTAAATATTCCCGTCCACAATTCAATATGCCATCTTTTCTCAAACTTGATAGTAACTTACGGACACTTGGTATTTTTTTTTTCAACTTCGTAAAACTGATGAATTTTTCTTCTGATTACTCCAAGGTCAAAATCATCCACAACGTGTTTTTGCTTTAGAACTTTTGGTTTTTTTGGCGATTGAAATTTTAATTGGCTTGAATTTTCAATTGATAAATAACCCGCAGAAATAACATTATGCACGGTTCTTTTGCTGTACCCCGTAGCTTCCGCAACGATTTTGGCAATATTCACATCATTTTTAAATTCAAAGCTTTCTTTGTCTGCTTTTCTTTTCTTAAAATATTCAGCCACCTTAAAAATGACAGTCTTCATATCACGAGATAACGCACGACCCATCTTTGAATATTTATCCCATGTGCGTCTGACATAGACAGTCCGATACAGATAACACTACCTGCCGCCACGAGCGTTGACGGCGCACTGACAGAGCGCAGCAGCCGATTCTCCCCGCCGTCTCGCCGCGCGCATACCTCAGGGAGTGCACAGCACTAATGGTCACACTATAATAAGTTTAGTTCGTCGTAGTTTAGTCTAGTATTTATAAATTATTACAATTTAATTAAATCACCATTAAATCATTTCAGGTAAAAGTCCGTCATACAACTCGAATACCGCCTAATCCCGTGACCATTATATCAAACACGTCAATTCCAGCTCAAATGCTCGCTCATCCTGAGGCCGCCCTGGACGCGCTGGTCACTCTCAAATATAATGAACTGCGGAATATGGAGACACTCGACATTTCTATTGATTATTTACAATCCATAAATAAATAAAACATACACACAACATTTTAATATTTTACTTTGATATTTGACCCTGATATTTTATGTCTCATATTTCAGCATCGACGATGTGACTGAGTGTGCATTCTGTATTACAAGGTCAAGATTATCACCAGGTGATCATCTACAGAAAACATCTTTTTATACTGTCAACATATAGAAAGATATATTTCAATTTTGTGAGAGTATGTTATGCTATGCCATATTTTTTACAGTTAAGTGACTACATTATTTCTTCTTGCACGCAATCTTATATCTAAAGCTTGCAATGCATGTTGTGAAGCTTCATTCTTCGAGTCTATTGCAAGACTTACTTGCAAGCATCGGTAAGCCAATGTTACGTCTCCGGTAGACTAGAATTAAATGGAAGGGAGTTAAAATAATGACAATATTAGATCAAATAGCTTCGTGTAGCGAACTTAGTACAGACGCCAGCATATCAAGCTACCCCAATCTGTCAAATTTCTTTGATAGATTTTCAGCTTTATATCATAAGCATAAGGTTCATGTTCATTTGGGAAAATTTGACAGTTTGGGGTAGCCTGATGTGCTGGCGTATGTACTTCAAAGTCTTACCAGAGCAACGTGAGCAAGATTAAACCAAATGTTCGACCGGATATCGGGATCCGCAGAAAAGTAGAGAGCCTGTAGAAAGCATGGT
This sequence comes from Antitype chi, assembly GCA_947359405.1. Lineage (NCBI taxonomy): Eukaryota > Metazoa > Arthropoda > Insecta > Lepidoptera > Noctuidae > Antitype > Antitype chi. Next base: position 13,651,744 of record OX375816.1, read on the forward strand.
ATTGTCAAATCCCATTGATTACAGTACAAACAGCAGAGTCCTAGATTGTTGTATATTTCCGGTCCCGCGGGGTTTGTAGCTAGTAACCTCCTGGAAACCAAACACCGTTCAGTTAGTTTTAATACCAACTATAAAATAATAAGGGTCCCAAGACCTCATTTTACCTGTAATATCTCAAAGCAATTTCTGGCTGATCGTTGTAAAAATTATACATCCCTATGTTAGCTATGGCCTCCATGTTTGATGGGTCTTCCAGCGCTACTGTGCGGTACTCTTTGACCGCCAGCGCGGAGATGCCCATCTGCTCATGTATTCTTGCCTGCTCGATTAACAATGGTGTATATTCGTGGAACACTGATAGTCCTTGCTTACAGACTTCCAACGCTGAAATTGGTTGATTCAGTCCTACATACATCGCCACCAGACGTAGGTATATGGAGATGTGTTTGTTTTGTTTGAGTGCCTGACGCAGACAATCTTCAGTGTTCCTGTACATTCCAAGTGCATAGTAGCAACGAGCCAATGAGAAATACCACCACCAGTCTGTAGTGTCCTCAGATTTTTGTGCTTGAAATGCTACTTCCATAGCCTGTTGAAGAAAAGTAAAATGAAAAAAGTAATGATCTATATAATAAGCAATCAAAGTCAACTGTAGGTACTGTCAAAGTAAGTAATTTTGCGTAAATACTTATTTTGTCATTTTCCAGTCTAGCTAGACGAATCTGCAGGTACCTTTCTTACGTCCCCTTCGCAGTAGAAAACATACTCAAATAGAGTCTTCGCCGCTGGAGCAAATAGTTTGTCTTCCTTTGAAAGAAATCTAAGAGATAGTGGTGCGCCAGGAGTGAAGGGTGCTCCTCCAGCGAGGGCGGTGGCTGCGCGAGACATTCGAGAGGCGGTGTTGAGCGCAGTCCGCATGCTGCGAGCCCCGGCAGTGTTGGTGCCCGCCCTGGATCGCACTGTGGCTGTAACTCTTTTCTAGAATTAGACAAAAATTTGAGACTATGTCATCTGGATTCGATTGACACCTCATTCATCAAAATCAGATGAGGAGTTTGGGCGTTACGGAGGAACATAATACGTAAATTCAATAATACACAACGCTTGCTTTGGCTTAGCCGTAGTCGGGTAAAAATAATGCCTACTATTTGATAATTTGAGCTTAAATGATTTGAGCTTAGTGACGATACAGGTGAGGCGGGCATTGTGGCGAGTTAGGTAATGTAGACGAGCCAGGTGCTCCTCCTACATTACCAACCTTATAAAATCTCCACTTTCAAGCTGTGTTTTAGTACCTACAATATTCTAAAGGGTGATGATACCTGATAAGATGTATCAATATTCCGAGGAGTTTTAGTATCTCGTTGAAATGAAGTTCCAGGCCGCGGTGTTCTGGCAACCGCCGTAGACATCAGCTCATCTTGTTGAGGATAATATTCAACTTCTTCGTATCCATTACCGACGACCTTCGCCTGTATAGTCATTGCCCGCATTCGTATGAATTCTATCATCCGGTCGTCCTTTTCATGCAAAGCCGTTTCACATAACTTGAGACATTCATCAAATTGTTTTGTTTTGTAAAGATTTAATATTCTATACTCGATTTCCATTGTATAGTGTCGATGTTCTGATGTTTTGATTAAGGATGAAAGAAAGATTCGTTACCTAGCAACTGAAAACGTCAACAATCCGTAGTTTTCTTAATTGGTGTGCTGGGTAGGTAGTGTAGTGTGTAGGTACGTACCCATAGACATGGTTCCTAACATCCTACTCTTGAGATAGTTACTAAATTTACTTGAGTCAATGCAACAAAACAATGGTATATTTACCTAAATAAAACTGCTACGCTAATGCCTTAACAGTAATTATCACAGGCCGTTTACTTGTTTGCTGCGCGCCCCATAACACTTTATGCCCAACGTCAGCGAAATTTATGAACTGAAAACTCCATTTACAAAATCAGAAGTTGTCAACCTTTAAACTTCAGAATATATTTTGAATTATTATAAAGCAAGACAATTTTTATCTGCGTTAAAGTCGAAGTTTTATGGTATACCAGCACCTACTCACATTTTGTTTTTGCCTGTAGTGGTTGTAATATTTATCTTTTGTGTGCCGACACTGCCCCACCGCTGAGCGAAGGCCTTCCCTCAAATTCATTCAGGTAGGTATCCTATTCCTAAGCCACCTGTAATACATACTTATAAACATAATAAATTCATGGTGGTAAAGTAGGTACATTTCACACCATTCCTTTAAGCTATTAATTAGTGTTTAAAAAGTAGAAAGAAAGGCATTTTTTAGACTTAGGTAATGTTGGATAGTGCTCCAACTTGACGATCTCACTTTAAGAATTTCATGATAAAAGCACAGGATCACGAGTTCTTTTTCATTCACAAACCGTGGTTCGAGTAGAACAAATCTAAAATGCTTCTGTGGAGTTTAATACTACTGATATCTCTTACCAACGTATTCACTGCAGAATCATGGAGGAAACCAGGATGTCATCGAATCGGTTAGTTATCTGTTTTATAAATACCTAAATTTTATACATTCTTACTAATAAAAACTTTACTTGCTAACATATCATGATATGTTAGTAAGTAAAGTTTTGATTTGAACTACAAGGCATGCCTTGTCGTCAATCGTCAATCGTGTAATAGGTTTTCATAATTAAAATTTCTTTTAGCTTCACCATTGCTTATGAAGAACACCGTCGGACGATCAGATAGTTGTGCAGACGCCAGCACATGAAGCTACCCCAATCTGTCAAATTTCTTTGATAGATTTTCAACTTTATGACATAAACATAAGGGTCATGACCCATATGGTTATGTCATAAAGTTGAAAATCTTCAACATGAACATGTTCAATAGGGAAAGACAGTTTGGGGTAGCTTGATGTGCTAGCGTCTGCACATACCTAAAACAAATTTCAATTTTCAGGTCACACGCGGAACATAAGCATACCAGACTGCGTAGAATTCAAAATAACTACAAACGCCTGTCGCGGCTTTTGCGAATCTTGGTCACTGCCGAGCATCATGTTGGGCTTCAAGCGACATCCCGTTACTTCATTAGGCCAATGTTGCAATATCATGGAATCCGAAGACGTAAGTTGTGTGCCACATTACTGCACATAAAGCTGCATCCCAAGATTTCATTACCTACTTATTTATTTGTGCCACTGTTTAAGGTGCCGCGAAATTCAAATCCTATTTGAAGTTCGCGGGCTACCTGGGAGCTGTTACCTCAAAATGCAACGTTTTTCCGTTGTGCCTTTTGTATGTTTTATGACATGCAGCGCTTTCTTTTATCAGTGGTTGATTGTTAATGTTAAATACACGCAGCGACTAAGTCGTCGGCGGCTCGATGGCGAATTCGACATATCACGTTCACACATCAGATGGACGGTTAAATTCTCCTTATTTATTTCGACGATCACATTTAAAAAAATGGTAATCATACTATAGGCAAAACTCGATTTCTTGAATGAATTTATTACTTAAATAGGGATTCACTTTTTTGTTTCAGGTACCTGTTAAGGTGTTGTGTTTGGATGGAGAAAGAAATTTGATATTTAAGTCAGCAGTTTCATGTGCTTGTTACCATTGTCAAAAAGAATAATTTCTGTAAAAACTACCCTATGTTTGATCATTGCCTAGGAATTTAAAGAGATCATTGAAATGTAAAACGTTATGTACGGATTAGGTATCATTATCGTTATATGTAACAACTATTTAAAATGTAACTTGCAACATTTTCTACACACCTAAATACTGCGATTAAACATATCGAACAATATTAGCTGATTGTGTTTCTTGTTATGCACTTACGTATACAGTTGATACGATCCTGTCTATGGTTTGTCACTGTTTTTTAACTAAGTTTTGGCAGACCGTGTTACATTTATATGCTGCCACTGCCAATAACAAACTAATAAAAATATGACTAACGGCCTCGTTAGTCCTTGATTCGATTCCTGGGTCTGGCAAAATTCTATGTTAACTAAGTAGGATTTTCCATCTGGAATTTTTTAGTCGCAGACTGGACTCTGATTTTGTGCTCGGTTGATGGTAATAGACTCACTCCTTGTGATTTTAAAATAACTGCTCAAATGTAGGTGTATAACACTGCCTAATGGCCTTACCCCTCGGGAAAGAAAGCATTCCTCAATCTATCCAAATAAGCAACTTGAGTGAGGCCTATGTCCACAGTGGATTACTATCGTCGCGTCGTTCAGCAATCAACTCATCCTATACCGACATATCGAAATCTACAGTACTTAAGCTTAACTCGTTTGTTTTTATACCCAATGCCTTTCTGAGCCGGTAACACAAACGTGAAAACATCCAAACATACAAACTTTCAAATCCACTAATATCACACTAATATTACAAACTAGTTTTTGCCGGCGGCTTCGCCCGCGTGGCGGTCTGTAATTATACCCCACGAGAACATATTACCTAGATAAAAAGGATATTATGTGCCAGGTTATAAGCTACCTTTATAGTGTCAAATTTCATCCAAATCCGTTCGGCCGTTTTTGCGTCGCAATCACGTTAAACGGCTGAACGGATTCGGATTTGGTTAGTCAAGAGAATCGCGTGCCCAAAACTTACACGTAGGTACCTACTTGCGGAAAATAATAAATCCTACAATGTCGTTTATCAATTCTAAAGTACACGCAGACAAAACATTAGGTATATAAGTGGTCCTTGGTATGGTCTTTTGAGCCGGATCATTGAATGGGCTCAACTGGACTTATAAATTAAAGAAGAGTGGACTGTATTGAAATAGGTGTAATACCTTAATTTACTCATACAATGTTAACGTATAGAAAAGATAGAACAATGAAATGCTCGTAGTGGAGCGCGCCTGTAAGCTGAGGGACTTGGAGCGCGCACAGCCGGCTGTCGCGTTCGGGTTCGGTACCCCCGCACACCCCGCGCCTTTCAGCCGTCGATCACGCTATAAGTGCGTTGGGCCTAGAAAATTTCGCTGTGCGACTCCGAATACCATATTGACCTCTTGGCTAAACTCATCATTGATCTTGACAATCTGTTTGCGCTTACTCAAATGATCCTTGAACAAAGCCAGATGTATACCTTTGGCGAGTAGACCGTGTCAAACGCCTAAGCAGGATCCAAAAATATGGCCTGACCAAGATTATATCTGGATTTTTAAAGGGACTGTGACCTCTGGGTTTGTTTCGGTCTTTCCCTGCCTAACGTGAGGTAAGCCTTGTTTTAATTAAAAAGTAAATTAGTAACATTAATAGCGCGATCTCAAAAGTACTTTCGACCCTCACCAAGGCGAACAGCACCCTAATTGCGTAACATACGATTAATCATAATCTGTTTCATTTTGATAGTTCGACAATATTCATTGCGTTATTAACGTTGCTGAGCAGACATATTTTCCGAACATATGAAGCAATGGATTAGCACTCTGTTTCAAAGCGAAACAGATTATGATTAATCGTGAGTTACGCAATTAGGGTGCTGATCAAGACTCAGAAGATATGAACGAGTGAGAGACTTGATTAACCACGCCAGGAATAAACCAAGAACTAAGAAAAGCCATCAAACCTTAGACAGAAAAACCGAAACAAAACGCATCAAGAACCACAGGATGTGCTACTTAGCACACGTCTGCAGACAGGATAAACCACACCTATTGCATGCAGTAATGCAGTATAAGGCTAAATCTAAGAAGGTCGGGCGACCTATTTAAACATGGAACGACAACCTAAAACAGGACATGAAATACTTCGACATGGGAATCACGTTTTGGAAGGACATGGCTGGAGACAGAAACAAGATCAAGAAAGCAGCTATAGCTATAGCGATATCTACAAAAAAAACAGAAACTGATAGCAGCGAGAACTCAGAAGACGACTATGAAAACAACAATACAGAACATAGCAAAGCAACGGCATAGAAAAGTACTAAGAAAACAGTTGAACCTACCCAAGAAGCTCGACCTGAATCACCATGCCGTCGACGCGGCGACGTCCTGAAAAGACACCCTATAAATTATACGTACGACGTCCTATAAATAAATACCACCCGTCTCCCTAATAGTCCAATGCTTAATCAAGGATGCATATCCGGTAGGTTCGCAATCCTTTCCTATCCTTAGGGCACGTCTACCTGACCATTACCGCGTATGCAATGGCCTCTGTACACAGAACTCCTAACGGAGCCTCTGTAACACAACACCATGAAGCATGAGGCTCCAGGGGCTAGTGCGGTTAGGGCAAATCTTGGGCTTCATTCGATTAATCGAGTCTGGTCAAGCCACACTGGGATCGGTACATTTTATTCATTCATTCATTTTATGCCATTGTTTGCGAAGAGAATAGTGTTACGCGCTAAAGCTAAAGTAATTCGTTACCACTAGCGCCATCTAGTATCGAGTAGCAGAATTAATTAAGTCAAGATCTATCTAGCAAGTTCGATTACAGAATCTTCTAGAATCATCAACATCTGCTCAGTCGGGGCCGGTATGTACTCGAAGATTCTAGATGATTCGATTCCCGAATGTTCTGTGGCTCTATAAAAAGGCGGGAACGGATCGGGACCGAGTAGTATTGAATAAGCGATACATGCGAAAACATTGAAGTGATCTTGAAGTGCGATTTAAAGCGATCAATAGTGAAATTGTGTCTTGTAATTTGTGTGATTAATTAAAGTGTCGATTTTGGTAATTTTTATTGGCAGTTTTTAATTGTCACGAACCCGAAGCTCGTAACAATTGGTGTCAGAAGTGGGATTAAAATCATGCCGATTTTACCTAAAGACGACATGGAGGGTATCCGTACCCGGATTCAACGCCAGCAGGAGACGGATCAGAGGCGATTCGGTGGAGCACTGCCACAGACGTCGGAGGGTCAGCTACCGACCACGGAGGCCGGCCCGTCCACAGCTGCTCCAGCATCATCAGCGCCAGATTTTGCTGCTCTGATGATGATGCTGCAGGAGCAGGCCCGCCGACAGGAGGAACAGGCTCGTCGGCTGGAAGAACAGCTCCAGCGCGATAAGGAGGAACAGACCCGCCGACAGGAGGAACATACCCGCCGGCAGGAGGAACAGGCTCGTCGGCTGGAAGAACAGCTCCAGCGCGATAAGGAGGAACAGACCCGCCGACAGGAGGAACAGGCTCGTCGGCTGGAAGAACAGCTCCAACGGGATAAGGAGGAGCAGGCGCGCCGCCAGGAAGAGCAGATGCTCCTCATGAAGGACCTTCACGCAGCCTTCGGGAAAGACATGAAGGAGGTGAAGGAGAAGGTTGCCCAGCATGACAACCGCTTGTCAGAAGCTGAAACTCAGATCAGCAAGTTTAATGACGTCATTGCTGATGTGAAGCAGGAGTTGGGTAACCTCAAACTTGGGGATGGAATCGCAGCTCCCGTAGCTACAACACCTTCGCTACGTGGATTCAAAGTGCCGCCGTACGACGGGACTTCTTCCTGGTCGGCCTACAAAATTCAGTTCGCGGCTGTCATGAAGGCGAACGGGTGGAATAACAGTCAGGCCATGACTGCCCTCACCCTAGGTCTGCGCGACCAGGCTTTAACAGTCCTGGAAGCTCTCGGTAAGGAAGTGACTTACGAGCAGCTCCTTGAGGCATTGGAGGCTAGATATGGCGACGCTCACCTGGAACACGTGTTTCGTGCGCAGCTCAAGGATCGTGTGCAACGCAGTAATGAAAACCTGCAGCAGTGGGCCTTTGAAGTTGAGAAGCTGGTTCGTAAAGCGTACCAGTCCGTACCTGCGCTTATTGATGGGAACCTGGTGCAGGCATTCATCGACGGCATCCGCGACCTTGAAGTTCGAGCTGCTGTGAGGCTCGGTCACCACGGGACGCTAAAGGACGCCTTGGCCCATGCACTGGAGGTGGAAGCTGTGCGGCAGGATCATCGTTCCCATCGCGTCAGGGAGGTTGTAGCGGCTACAGTTCGCGACCGTAATAAAGGATACAGCCCTAGGTGCTACGGCTGTGGGGAAAGGGGCCACCTTCGATCCAGTTGCCCTAAGCGAACTGCAGAAAGGGAAGATGGCCGGTCTCCAGAGGGTAGTGCGGTTAACAGCACTGCCCAGCAGCAGCAGGGAAACGAGTAATAGCCAGGACTGCGGGGCGGGTGCTGGCTGATGTTCAAATAGCCCCAAGGATTTCGATCACACAAACCCATGACGGGAACAGTTTAATCATCAAGGGCGAGGTCAACGGAACGCCTTGTAAGTTAACCATTGATACTGGAGTTTCTCGTACGGTCGTCAGTTCCCAAGTTATAAGTCGGCTCCTTGGGGACTCCGCATTCAACCGAGAACGCATTAATTTGGTGACAGCCACCGGTCAGCGCATACCCGTTCATGGAGAAAAGGAGATGGAGTTGAAGCTAGGCAACAGGATCTACCTGCATAATGTCATCGTGGCTGATATAACGGACGATTGCATCCTGGGCCTTGACTTTATGAGGAAGAATTGTTGCGAGATTGATGTCAAACAAGGAGTTATGAAATGTGGGCAAGAGGAACTTTTTATGGAAGGGGCTTTACCAGGGAATGTGTATAGCCTTAAGAAGATTGTTCTTCCTCCGAGATCAGAAACGATTGTGCCGGTTAGTCTTCCTCGGAATTCTGGGCAAATTCATCGTTGTGTACTCGTGGAAAGGGTAGATAATGACCTTCCATGGAAAGTGGCACGAACTTTGGTCAGAGCCACATCTCAGGGGTACGTGTGCTGAACCTTTGTGATCAGGAACAGATTATTGAAAAAGGCTCACTGATTGGTACTTGCGAGGAAGTGGATTGGTTGCGTCGATGCCAATATCTATCGACTGGGACCCCAAGCAAGGATGCACAAACGAGAGTGACCACACTTTTAGAAGACTCTCGCAGCGCTCTGTCGCAAAATGAAATGGCTAAGGCAAAGAAGATGTTACTCAAGTACGCCGAAGTTTTCTCTTCAAACGATGCTGACATTGGGAAAACTGGCTTAGTTCAACACAAAATAAACACAGGAGAGGAGTTGCCTATCCGTCAGCGGCCAAGGAGATTACCGGTAGCGCGTGAAAAGGAAGTGGAAACCATGATTGAGGAAATGGTGAAGGATGGTGTTATTGAACCTTCATCTAGTCCATGGTGTTCACCTGTAGTGCTGGTAAGGAAGAAAGACGGCAGCATGCGGTTTTGTGTTGACTATCGTCGTCTGAATGACGTTACGAAGAAAGACAGCTACCCTTTGCCAAGAATTGATGACACGCTGGACATGCTTACTGGAGTAAAGTGGTTTAGCACGCTGGACTTGAAAAGTGGCTACTGGCAAGTTGAAATTGACCCTAAGGACAAGGAGAAAACGGCATTCTCGACAGGAAAGGGTCTGTGGCAATTTAAAGTGATGCCGTTTGGATTGTGCAACGCTCCGGCAACGTTTGAAAGGCTGATGGAACTTGTACTAACCAAGTTAATTGGCGATGCCTGTTTGGTCTACTTGGATGACATCATCATTGTAGGCCGTACGTTTGAAGAACATCTTCAAAACCTGGAACGCGTGCTCATTAAGATCCAGAGTGCCAACCTCAAGTTAAGTCCGAAGAAATGTTCACTATTCAAACGGCAAGTTAGCTTTTTGGGGTATGTAGTGTCGGAAGAAGGTATCCGCACAGATCCAGAAAAGATCGCCGCTGTCAAGGATTGGCCAGTTCCAAAAGACAAGACGCAGGTCAGAGCATTTTTGGGGTTGTGCTCTTATTATCGGCGATTTGTTAAGAACTTTGCGGATATAGCCAAACCCCTGCATAAACTAACCGAGGAGAAGCGACATTTCTGCTGGGATGAAAGTTGCGACATCGCATTCCAGGAATTAAAGGACCGACTGTGCAAAACACCTATTTTGGGGTACCCTGATGCAGGCAAGGAGTTTATAGTTGACACAGACGCAAGTGACATAGGACTTGGTGGTGTGTTGTCTCAACGGAATGGTGATCAAGAGGTTGTGATAGCGTACTTCAGCAAGTCGTTGTCAAAGTTGGAAAGGAACTATTGTGTCACGAGACGGGAATTGCTTGCTGTGGTAAAATCATTGCAGCATTTTAGCAAATATCTTCTGGGGCGGAAATTCCACTTACGAACCGACCATGCTGCACTGAAATGGCTATTGCAGTTCAAAAATCCAGAAGGACAAGTTGCGAGATGGATTGAGCTACTGCAGGAATACGACTTTGTGGTCGAACATCGCAGCGGGAAATCTCATGGCAACGCAGATGCATTGTCAAGAAGACCTTGTCCTGAAGACTGCAAGCATTGTACTAGGCAAGAGGGTAAGGAAGTGGTACCTGTAAGGATGCTCAGGACGGACCTCAGCAACGAGTGGAAGGAAAGCCTACAACGTGCACAGCAGGAAGATTCGGACATCAAGCCGATTGTGGAGTGGATGAAGGCCAGAGCTCCTAAGCCCAGGTGGAGCGACGTCTCAGCAATGAGTTCGATTACAAAGAGCTATTGGGCCCAATGGGACAGCTTGGTAATTCAGGATGGAGTCCTGTGCCGCAAATGGGAAAATGCTCGGGGAAACAGCTGTCATTTGCAAATGGTTGTCCCAAAAGCTCAAGTACCGGATGTTTTACAGCTGTACCATAATGGTTGTTCAGGAGGTCATCTGGGAGTAAAACGAACTCTACTGAAGGTACGAGAACGGTTTTACTGGATCCACTGCCGGGACGATGTCGAGGACTGGTGTCGCAAATGTACAAGTTGTGCAGCTGTAAAGGGACCTCAGACTCGTAGTAGAGGTGCATTGAAGTTGTACAATGTTGGTGCACCATGGGAAAGGATAGCCCTAGACGTTGCGGGGCCGTTTCCGGAAAGTGAAAGTGGTAACAAGTATTTCATGGTTGTGATGGATTACTTCACTAAGTGGCCGGAAGTCTTCGCCATTCCAAATCAAGAAGCTTCGACAGTTGCAGATAAATTAGTTCATGAAGTCTTCTGTCGTTTTGGAGTACCTTTAGAGATTCATAGTGATCAAGGAAGGAATTTTGAGTCCCAAATATTCCAGGAAACTTGTCGAGTTATGGGTACTCATAAAACAAGAACAACTTCTTACCACCCTCAATCGGATGGAATGGTGGAACGATTTAATCAGACATTAGAGAGGTACCTAGCAAAAGTTGTGGAAAATCGGCAACGGGATTGGGACAAACACATACAGCCGTTTTTGTTGTCATATCGAAGCGCTGTTCACGAAAGTACATCGGTGACACCAGCTTTCGCAAACTTTGGAAGAGAATTACGGCTGCCTGCAGACCTGATCACCGGAATACCACCTGATGCCCCACGCAGTATAACCGATTATGCGAACGACTTGCGGAACAAGATGAACGACATTTATGAGCACGTCAGACAATCAGGCCAGCAAATGTCTGAAAAGATGAAAACCCGTTATGACCGCAAAATGAACAATAAAGGGTTTGACGAAGGTTCACTAGTGTGGTTGCACAATCCAGTCCGCAGCAAAGGGAAATCTCCTAAGCTTCAAGCTAAATGGGAGGGACCGTACCGGATTATGACAAAGATCAATGACGTAACGTACCGGATACAGAAAGGTGCAAGAGGTACTCCTAAGATCGTCCATGTGGATCGACTGGCGCGTTACTATGGGGCCGAAAATGCTCGGGACGAGCATGTCTTAGGAGGGGGCAGTGTTACGCGCTAAAGCTAAAGTAATTCGTTACCACTAGCGCCATCTAGTATCGAGTAGCAGAATTAATTAAGTCAAGATCTATCTAGCAAGTTCGATTACAGAATCTTCTAGAATCATCAACATCTGCTCAGTCGGGGCCGGTATGTACTCGAAGATTCTAGATGATTCGATTCCCGAATGTTCTGTGGCTCTATAAAAAGGCGGGAACGGATCGGGACCGAGTAGTATTGAATAAGCGATACATGCGAAAACATTGAAGTGATCTTGAAGTGCGATTTAAAGCGATCAATAGTGAAATTGTGTCTTGTAATTTGTGTGATTAATTAAAGTGTCGATTTTGGTAATTTTTATTGGCAGTTTTTAATTGTCACGAACCCGAAGCTCGTAACAATAGTATATTTTATATCGAGGGACTAAACGAAGCCATAGTTTGACTCCCGAGCGTGCGAGGGAGTCAATGAAACGTTTAGTCTCGAGGTGGCAAACTGTACTTTTCACTTGTGTTAGTGCGAGAAAAATAGTCAATTTAGTACAAAAACCAAAAAACATTTAATAAATAAAATAGAAATCACAAAATATTTTTTTACTTGAAGCTAAATTGTACAAATCGAATTATTTGAAAAACCGTGGAACTAAAACTCTCAACATTTTCGCAATGAAGATGTTCCACCGTAGACCGTAGACAGAGAATGCTAGCATTCTCTGTTTACGTCAGTCTACGTGGTCCACCTCCACCACAGAACACTATTACTCCTAGACAGATAATATGTAGTATATTTACTGGCTGTTTGAGTTTGTTTATGTCACATGAAGGAAATTAAAAAACTAATTACTTTTCACTCCATAAAGACTAAAGTGGAGTTTTTGGCGGGATCGCGTTGGAACATGTTGCACGAATTTTCATTTTCATTAAATTTAGTGAAATTGCGAATTAAATTGTATAATTTTGGTAGTGAATTATTCAATTTATAAGTTACGTGTGAGTGCACAAATGTAGTGAAGGTGAAAATAAGTGACTAACGTGGACTTTTCGTGTTCCCCCCAAAAACTTCTACTAGGTTGTTGTAAAGTTACTACCGCTTTACAATAACTTTGATTTGACTAACTAAAGTCGACCATGACTGTTTCGTAACTTCGTGCCCGATGTCGGGGCATTTACTTGCTCGAAAAGAAAAATGACTTGACACTGGCTAAATGCATAAACCGTGCGAAGCTAAAACAAAAAAAAAAAAAACTAAAGTGGTCAGTTTTTGGCGGGAATGGGTTGGAACATGTCGCACGAATTTTCATTTTCATGAAATTTATTGAGTTAGCGAATTAAATTGTATAATTTTGGTACCTAGTGAATTATTCAATTTAGATACATGTGAGTGCACAAGTGTAGTGAAGGTGAAAATAAGTGACTAACGTGGACTTTTCGTGTTCCCCCCAAAAACTTCTACTAGGTTGTTGTAAAGTTACTACCGCTTTACAATAACTTTGATTTGACTAACTAAAGTCGACCATGACTGTTTCGTAACTTCGTGCCCGATGTCGGGGCATTTACTTGCTCGAAAAGAAAAATGACTTGACACTGGCTAAATGCATAAACCGTGCGAAGCTAAAACAAAAAAAAAAAAAACTAAAGTGGTCAGTTTTTGGCGGGAATGGGTTGGAACATGTCGCACGAATTTTCATTTTCATGAAATTTATTGAGTTAGCGAATTAAATTGTATAATTTTGGTACCTAGTGAATTATTCAATTTAGATACATGTGAGTGCACAAGTGTAGTGAAGGTGAAAATAAGTGACTAACGTGGACTTTTCGTGTTCCCCCCAAAAACTCATATTAGGTTGTTGTAAAGTTAGGTACTACCGCTTTACAATAACTTTGACTTGGCTGACTAAAGACGACTATGACTGTTTTGTAACTTCGTGCCTGATATCGGGCCAATTACTTGATCGAAAAGAAAAATTACTTGAAACTGGCTAAATGCACAAACCGTGCAAAGCCAAAACCGAAAAAAAGGTATAAAGGACTAAAGTGGTCACTTTAGTCCCGCTTCATAGGGCTATATTAACGCACTTTTAGAGCATGAGAAGTGAAAAATAAATTATTTGATATTGTGTATACATGACTAATTATGATTACGTATGACTTAATACCGGGGCCCTGTCGGGGCCTGCACCGAACCAGCGGAGGTTCGCGTGTGCGGCCCCGATAGGATCCCGCACCGAACTATATGCTTACTTCTCTTGTATTATTCGTTTTTATTTTCTTTCATACATAATAAGTATATTTTTAAATATTTTTACAAAAATCAAACAAAAACATTTAAAAATATAAAAAATAGTAGCCCATCGGCATCAGGAGCAGGTTCCAAGAAGTCGGTAGTCAGGGCTCTAGAGAAAGGAAACTCCTGACTGTGCGTCGTGTCTAGGAGTACTACTTTCTGAATCAAGCCCTTGATCCAGCCGCACAATGAGAGCCTCCTAAGGTGTTGGTCGAAGCTCTTCGCTATTAGGCCATTTACTGTTACGATTATCGGTACAATGATTGCTGAGTCCACATCCCACATTTTGACAACCTCGTGAGCTAAGTCAAGATACTCGATTTTCTTATCTTGCTCAGCTTTCACGAAATTCTCGTCATGAGGGACAGCGATACCAACAATCATTGCGCGACGCTCGCGTCGATCTATCACCATAATATCAGGCTTATTGATGGCTACAATAGCCCTGTCAGTGATGATAGATCGATCGCAGTACAATGTAGCGTGATCATTCTCGAGAACTGGGTCGGACACATACCTGTAGTATAGTTCTTCAGACTCCACAAGGTTGTACTACAAAGCAAGTTGCTGGTGGATAATCCTAGCTACTAGATTGTATCTGTGCAAATACTCGCCGTTAGCAAGACGAAAACAACCGGAAACGATATGTCGGATTGATTCACCGGGACGGTGGCATGCCCGACAGATGTCAACCGTACCATCCTTGACAATGTATTTCCAATAGATGTTCGTCATGAAAACTTCATCCACAATCGCACAGAAAAAACCTTCGGTTTCCCCGAAGAGGTCGCCGAAACGCAACCAGGATACAAACGCCAAAAAGTCTACATCAGGCCCATGAAGAGCCCGGAAAAAGCGTACGTGAAGCTCTTTATCTTGCCATACTTCCTTACGATCGTTAGTATCCAGTACTACAGGTTTGTGCCAGTTCTCTTTTGCCAAGGAGAGCGGGTTGAGGCCCTTGTCCACTGCGACCACGTCTTGATGCATCCCCACGTCAGTGTGAAGGAAATATTCCCTGAAACTGCAAATCTCGCGGTCTTAGCATTTAAAAAGCCTCGATCCCCACACTTCCGCGGGATGTACAGTCTCATCACTGATGACCGAGGGACCGAGGGTGATGCATCCGATATGCCGTCAGCAATGTACGGACCTTCTAATCCAGGGCGTCAAGTTCAGTTTGAGTCCATTTGAGTATGCCGAAAGAATACATCAAAACCGGCATGACTCAACCGTTGAAGGCACGTACCTTGTTTCCGCCTGCTAAAAGACTATTTGACACTTTATTCAAGCGGCCAAAGAAGCGCACCTTCAACTATTGTTTCATGTCGGCAGCGTAGATGCCTAATGCTTCCGACATACCTAAATACTTGTAGGTTTCGGTTGAGGAGAGGTATTTAAGGTGTATAGAATCCGTAAGTTATTAGTTTCTCTTCTTACTTTCTCTGCTTTTTCTATTATTTACTTGTCTTCTTTTTACACGCTTTATATTAGCTTCACTTGTATGTCAGTATGTCAGTATGTAACTCTCCGTGGGTAATTTGTTATTAGCTTCACTTGTATGTTTGTTTGTTTGTTTGTATGTAACCGACTCCTTAGAGCGCGATTTTGACCCACCCTAAACAGTCAGATTTCATTGAAACTTTGTAAACTTATCGAGGACCGATGACAATTCAATAATTTAATAAAAAAGGAAAAAAAATATAAAAAAACACGTTTTTGTAGTTAGCAGAACTAAAAAATTGAAAATAAATAATAGTTT
Source organism: Antitype chi (assembly GCA_947359405.1). NCBI lineage: Eukaryota > Metazoa > Arthropoda > Insecta > Lepidoptera > Noctuidae > Antitype > Antitype chi. The sequence continues at coordinate 13,667,487 of OX375816.1, forward strand.
AAAAAACTAAAAACACGCTTTAAAAACCAAACTAAAAAGAAGAAAATAATTTAATTAAATTAAAAAGCGTGGGGTGCTTGACATTAATTGATAATAAAAATACTTCAAAAAGCACCCCACGCTTTTTAATTGAATTAAATTATTTTCTTCTTTTTAGTTTGGTTTTTAAAGCGTGTTTTTAGTTTTTTAAACTATTATTTATTTTTTATTATAGAAAGGCACTTACTATTTGTGATGCATCTTTCTGGCAGGTGGACGAGGGCTCTGAAAACCCGGAATTAAGATGAATGAGCTGGGTTAATTAACGGTATAATTCAAGCACACAAGAAATGGCGTGAGGTATGTCGATTCGTCTCGTGATTATATGTCGTTTCGTCCTTTCGTCCACATCTAATGGTAATGGTAACCCTGCTGGCTCGCTGGCAGCCGTTCTGTCATGTCAACGCAAGTAATGTCAATTGTCAAATCGTGTCATGTCTGTCACTTTTTATTTACCATGTCATGAGTTTCTTGGGTGGATTTACGAAATTTTATATATCTGTGTTAATTACCTTGAACATATAATTAATTATTCCCGTTCTCTACGACAAAAATGGTATGGAGGACAACTCTACATCTTGTAAAAAGCCAACATGGCAAAACTGTGTTCACTGTCCAAGACTACTTTTCACTTCTGCCACGGAATTTGAAAGGTTATACACATATTAGTTCTGTATTTATCGCTTAACTGAAAGTAATATGCACCATAAGAGCGTTGCTTCATTCATATATTTTGTTGCAGGCATGTTCAAGAGAAGCACAGCATTAAAGAGGGATCCATCATACTCTGTCAGTATGGGCAAAATGGAATGTGTTCGTCTTTGCAATTTGGTGATTTGCGGAAAGCAGGCTTTAAGTATCACGTAAGAGAGTACCACTTATATACAAAAGACTCAAATGATGACTGGACCTTCTATTCATCCTCTCAAAACCTTCCAGCAGTATTAAATGATCCTAACAGAGGTAAACAGAGCAATTTTTTCACGAAGACGTGGGGCGACAGTTTTATTGATAAAGTTGATATATACCCTAGTCCATATTTACCTGAAATCACATTAGCACATTTTGAATCATATTGCAAAAGAGTTGCTAAAAAATATCGGCGTCATTGTAGACTAAAAGAAAGTATACCCGTCAAAAATAAAACACCTGTAGTAGAAAATGTATGTGAGGTACCAAGCATATTCTATGAGCAATCACTGCCATTAAATGATCCAGATGTATTTAGCCAAGTTTTTCCTAGTCTGTGTAATTCTGAAGAACCCAGTATTGATATAAGAGCTCTCCAAGAAACACTAAGTACATACCTAGATGTTATTGAGATGAAGATCTCTAAACAAGTAGCTCAAAAATCAGATGCATTTTTTCATGCAATGCTGTCTCATGACACTATAATGGAACAGATGGCTAGAGCAGTAAAAACAGTTAGAAAAACCAGACAAAATATAACACATGTCAAGGGAAACTTAACTGAATGTCCACTAAAATTAGCAAGTTTAACAAAAATTAATCACAATCTGAATAATGTCCATGATCTTTTAAAATTAATGGGTACAGTACAACAGACACAGCCGATGATACAGCTTCTTTTGAGTACTTCAGATTATGTAGCTGCCTTGGACTTGATCAGTTCCACCCAAAAAGTGCTATCTACACGCTTGTCTGGTATACAAGCCTTTCGTCATTTATCTCCACAACTAACTGAAATGAAGAGACTAATACACAAAATGCTAAGCAATGAATTTTTGAGATTCATTGTCACAGACCTAAACAGACCTCCAAAAGATGACACAGAAATACCTGAAAGAGAGAAAATTGTATCTATAGTGTCTGGAATTCTCCGCCTGAAGGAATTTGATTTTATTGATACATTCAAAATAGAAGCAATGACATCTATTCAAACTACAATCAAACAATCAGTAATAGAAATAATTTCAGAAAGGGATGGAAACACAGAAATTGTTTTGAGAGGATCTAATGCTGACAATACATGGCTTTTGTGTAATGAAGGTATAACATTTCTGCAGAAAGTTACTCCAAACTTAATTAATTTATTTAAAAGAATCTTATCCTTAAATAATTTGATATTGGAAATCACTCAAATGGATGATGTTACTGGAAATGATAGTGAAGATGTTTGGTCACCTGAGGAACTACTTTTTGTAGAAGAGAAGTTAAAGAAAATGGTTGGATCTCTTTCTGACTATTGTAATGAACGATGTGCTAATCTTATAGTAACTAAAACTGACAAGGACTATGTTTTTTCTGATATGTCCCAATTATCAATCCTGTCTAAACTGATTGAAAATTTCTGTGATGAATGTGAAAACATTACTGGTCATTGCAGTAATGCAATGAAGCTAGCTCTTCGAAGCTATGCAATGAAGTACATACAATGTTTACATGCTGAAAGGAGGACTCAACTGACATCTGCTCTAAATGTAGAGCGATGGAAAGCTGCAGATGTCCCTTGTGAATTACAAAGTGCAATAAATAATATACATGAAACAGGTGAAATACCAAATGCTCTAAAATACGACAGTGGGAAGCCCAATGGAAAATATTTGTTAATAAATAAGGAGAGTTATGCTGTTGTTGCCACAGTGCAGCTTTTAATCAAGATCTTGCTGGAATATTGTGATGCCACAAAACAGTCTCCCGTCATCGTTCAGTACTTGGTGCACTGCATGTTGGAATTGATTCGATTGTTCAATTCGCGGTGCTGCCAATTGGTATTAGGTGCTGGAGCAATACAGAGTGCTGGCTTAAAAACTATCTCTACATCCAACCTTGCTTTAGTATCTAGATCCCTGCAGGTTGTCATGTGGTTTCTACCTAAGATAAGAGGACTGCTAGAAAGGCAGCATTCGAAGGAATTATCACTGAATGGGTTTAGTAATATAGAAAGTGATATAGTAAGCCATAAGCAGGAAATAGAGAATAAGATTTGTCTCATAGTAAGTAATATGCTTGCATCTCAGCTGACAGGGTGGGATGCTAAACCCCCTGTTCCATCTCAAACATTCCGAAATATTTCTAAACATTTAGTTAAATTACATGAAGCACTTATTGATATATTTCCTAATGAACAAATAAGGACCATTTATAAAAGAGTACATGATAACTTCAAAGATAAACTCAGAGAACAATTAGTAAAGATGAATATAGTAGCGAATGGTAGTCCTCAGCATGGTGTAGTCACCTCAGAATTGACTTTTTACTTGCAAACCCTCAAAACACTACGGGTGATAAACGAAAATGATGCAGAGGACAATATATTGTATGATATTTGGTTGAATTAAGTTACATGTATTATAAGGTATAGAGAGAATATTCTGTAACCATTTTTGTAAAAATACTTATTGTTTTTAAACACCATCTATTTATTGTTCTAATTAAAGTGTATAATACAATGACATGTCATTTTAACTTTGGTACAAAACCAACTTGTAAAAGGCCAAAGAAAGTTTCATTGTAATAACTATTATTAGTTAAAGAAACTGATGTGTATTATGTAAATAAACTGTTTAATAATTTTAAATGATATAATTACGTACGTACTTACATTAAATATTCCCCCTCTATAATGATAAAAGGGACGTCTCTAACTAGTGGGCGCTTTTGGACTTAATTTTTTTTTTTTTTAATTAATTTAATAAAAAAAGTAAGTTCAAAAACTAAAACCCGACTACTTAAAAATCACGCTCTCGAAAGTATGAAACAAGAAAATATTCTCATCTAAAAGCCGTAAAACCGGTCGTATGCCACTTTGCCCTAAAGCTTAAGATCGCTTACTACTGTTAAAATGTATTGTTTATGTGGCAAATTATGATATAAGTAGCTTAGAAGTTATGAGGGAACAGATGAATATATATATACATATCTACAGAGGGGCCAGCACATCAAGCTACCCCAACCTGTCAAATTTCTTTGATAGATTTTCAACTTTATTACAGAAGCAAAAGGATGTTCAATTGGGAAAATTTGACAGTTTGGGATAGCTTGATGTACTGGCGTCTGTACATACCGGTCTAAATCATAACCCTCCTTTTTGCTTTGCCGTAGTCGTGTAATAACATAACATCACAACTGTTTTCCCCAAAAATGGAAAATCCGTCCTTTTAGCGATTACCCGGCTTTTTGTCAGGACTTTTCACATTTCGAAATGGCAACTTTATGCATTATCGCTTTAATTTTCTCTCGCCCATCATAATCCGACACGGGAAGGGATGCCCCTCCCCCAGATTATGACTTAATAATTCTATTCTAAAAGTTTATGACTTAATAATTCTTATTATTATTTCTGTTGGTGTGTGTTTATATGTGTGCGTGCATGCGTGTATGTGTATGTAGGTACAGACGCCAGCTGGCACATCAAGCTATCCCAAACTGTAAAATTTTCCCAATTGAATATGAACTTTATTCTTTTGTGATAAAGTTGAAAAAGTATAAAAGAAATTTGACAGATTGGGGTAACTTGATGTGCTGGCCTCTGTACATTAATGAATGAAAAGTTTTTCATAAATACTTTGAAGAATTGAAGTGAAACGATTGCGATAAAACAAAAACTAAGTGTAAGCCCGAGTAACACACAATATTTGAGTATAAAAGTTAAAACATCGTTTTCTTACTTTTGACGTGATACCTGTTCTAATCAAACAGACAAAAATGTCAAAAATTATAGAATTGATCGTAACACCCCAACTATTGTTTTTTTTAATACTTTGAATCTACAGAAAGCCTCGTCTACAGATTTAATATATAGAAGAAGATATAGATAAACTTCCCTCGGCAACCTTCCATGACCATCATCTGACCCACGATGAGTCATACCCCCGCTAGGTCTAAAGGCTTCATGAATACTTAGAAATTGTTCTACAAGTGTCGCGTCGCGCCTGCCTTCAGAAGCCTTAAAGTTATCATCAAGATGAAGGAAATAAACCCAAACACGATGTAGCTGCTGTCAACCACTGAGCGAGCTCTCCCGACTGCCTTTGGCCTGCATTAGGTCTCCAGGGTCCGTGTTAGTGTCATTAGAACTAACTACATTATTTGTGCCAAGTTCTAACAGAATCGGTTTTATTACTGAAAATTCAGTAATCAATCAACACCTATTTTTGTACCCTTAGGACGGGTGGATTTTATTTTTCAATTTTAAATGGGACCAACTTCGAAGTACCTATACCCAATACTTACAATAAAAAATAATCGTCATAATTAGACTACTCTGTAAAAAGTTATGCTAGGTCATACTTTCATAAAAAAATACACATGTCGCAGATGGATTGTCGAATCCGCGGTTTTACATAACCACTAGCCGTTTTATATGACGGAACTGTTATGTAAAACAAATAGCGGTTTTGTAATACAGCAAATTCGACATTCCAACTGCGTCATACAAGGTGTGACAGAATAAACGCAAGTCCTGAAACTAGTTTGTTTATAATTGACTACTGAATACATTACAGTAATTTTTAATATAGGTTTTTATTTTTTATTATGTATTGTGCCATACCTATCGCCGATCGAGCCAAAGAAAATTCAATATTATATCAATACAATAAGACTCAATTTTAAATGCTAGGGTCAACACTATTTTCTCAATAATATCAGTTAAAAAAATGGGCACTGTATTAATAATTGCTAATTATTAATTGCTTATTGTTATTTCATTATTGCTTTTAATTCAATACTCTATTTGGGGTGTAAAGGGTCTTGCGTTCATTACTAGGTACGTTGTATACACTCAGACTTGAGTACCTCCCCGTTTTTATTCGTCAGTTAAAAATGAATCTTTCGTCAACTGCACCGGCAAAACAAAGTCACATAGTTTTTCCGGACATAGAAGAACCCTGTCAATCTTGTCAAGATATTGCTTTTATCAAAGTATAGGTTTTATGTAAATAAACTTTATCGTACAAACCTTTACACAATTTAAAATATTTAGTGAATACATTTTTGAGATATCATCTCTCAAATAGAAAGTTCAGGGTAGTCCGATTTTTTTGCTCCTAAGTATAATAACCAATTATAATATTAATGTGATTACGTTCTGCATTACCACCTTGTCACAAATAGCATGTAAAGTAAGCAATATTTAAACAAGCAGGAGATATGAAGTTTTTAAATGTTGTAAGTAACTAAATTGTTTTTGTGATGAATACTATAAATATACTTACCAATTTATGTTAATTTTATCAAGAATTAAAAACTTTTTTAATAAATCCCTTTTTTATTGTATAGATAACAACATAGAAAAATATTAACAGCCATTATGATTTCAATGGAATTATAATTTTCGATCATTTATGGACCAATAATAAAAACAAGAGTAATTTTGAACTACAGTGTTGTTTGTGCCAATCTAGTTTTTTATCACATTTTATTCTTTGGCTATCTAAAACATTAAAACCTTCAAAAAAGCTGATATGGTCACATAAATAATTACATAAATTAATATACCTTACATAACTATTTGCTCGCTAATATTAACTATCATAGAAATATGACGCTAATGGATATCTTATTAAAAAAGCTATACAAGTGCAAATAATTTGAAAAGCCATAAGTTTTGTGGTCAATTGTACTTCAGATATCGGCCCTAACTTAATTAAAAATAAATTAATCAAAGTCATGTTATTTATAGTTATACTTTCGTTATCTTCAGTTTTATCAATTAAATGTAAGATGGTTAACACACGAAGTATTAATTTAGTTAATGCAGTCATTTCATGTTTTGCTATTATTGTTCTGCTTGCATAAAGTAAATTTGTCTCTTCACTGTACTTTGGTAAGCGATGTCTTGGGCATGGAATAATGTGGAATAGTTGAGGTACTGAATACAGAAAGTTTATGATTTGTGGCAAGAAAAATAGTAAAACAGTTTTACTGAAGTGACTCAATATAGCTACAACTGCAAATGTCATTCCTGAAACGTAACAAAATGTGTCCCCAACAAACACTTTTGAAGGATACCTGAAAAATAGAAAAAGAAACATTTATGTCATAGCAATAACACAATTGTTTAGGTAAGAAAGTTTATTTGATTGTGGAATGTCTGCTTTGAATCATTTCTAATTATTATAAATTCCGCCTGTTTTATACAACATGGAAGTACTTGAAGTGACTTATTAATAATGCAAGGCCATTTCACAAACAAAAGGCTAAATATGATTATGTTTTTTTTTTTTTTTTTTAATATGTAAAAAAATATGTAAATATATTTTAAGCATGCAATAGCTTACCAATTATGTTTCAACAATGCCAGTGTAGTTGCAAGATAAGGTATCATAATATGTAACGAGAAAGTATGGGCTTTATACTGATCCCCTCTCAATTCAATAATGTCAAAAATTATAATAGAAAAGGCTATGATGACAGACTGCCCAACTTCAAGTCCATTGATGCCAGCCAATATGTTTATAGCATTTGTGCAAAATACAGCTAGCATCCCCATGTAGATGTAGTACAGTACTCCTGGAAAACAACAGAAAACATTTAAAAAAGGTTGACCACATTTATCAAAATCTATTTATAAACAAACAGTACATACCAATGTTGATGGAAACTCCCAACCATTGCCTTAAAGGAATGGGGACTACAAAAGTAGTAGAGTTGAAGTTCACATAGTAAACCACAAGCAGGGGTAGTGATGCCACTGTGGGCAGTAACAGTTTATATCGCCATCTCAAGTCCAAAACATCATCAGCAAAGCCAAGAAGGAGCATGCAGCAGATGGATAACAATCCTGCCAGTAGTTCTGCAAACTAAATAAGAACTATACCTTAATTAATATTATAGATGAAAATTTTATTGTTTGTTACACCTTCATACTAAAACAGCTAAACGGATTTGGATAAAATTAGATAAAATTATTCAGGCACATAGACCATGACTGGTAACATAGGCTACTTTTCATCTAGGATCGCAGACGTAATCGCGGGCAACGGCTAGTACACTTACTTAATAATAACTATTAGAAGACAAAGACATTATGCAATTTATACTGGTTTGAAATTTTAATAATCTCTTACCTCATTGTGAGGGAAGTGCTGTGTGTCCATCAAGCCATTACCAAAGACAATTGGTATAAATATAAAGCTCGTAATTAAGAAGACGCATCCAGATACAACACCTATCGCTTCTGGGCTGAAAATAATGACAAGAGCGAGTAAAAAATAGAGCTACATGCTTTCCCTCAATGACTTCATAGAGCTCCCAAACAAAAAAACGCGTATCAAACTTAGTAGAAACGAAATAAATATAATTTAATAATTTCATTTACTTACATTTTTTTCTTACTAGTTTTACACAGATCTATTCCAAATAGACCGGCTTTAACAAACAAGTCTGTAAGGTTGGGTATTAATTCATCTGTTACAAAGAAGGCTACCGCCGACAATATTAATAATATAAATATTTCCCACATCTTGCAGGTTATTTAATTAACTGATGACTGTTATTAAATAGATAAATACAGTAAAATTGTTCAATTTTTCGTTCAATAACATTGAATTGACACTTGACACTGACAACCGAGTGACTTCCACTACTTCCAGTGACAAACAAGGGTTTCTTTCCGAATTAGAACACTAGTGCTGTATCGGCTACGTTCCGAGATGCGATAATTTCGATTTGAGCGCACTCACACCCGTTCCGAATTTGCGTGAGCACGATAACAATGACTTGTGAATTGCGCCATCTTACAATAACGCTTACCATGCCATGCGCTAATATCACCATGAGTGCTGTCAAAAATGACAGTAGTGCTGATTTTTTTTTCATATCTTTAGCTAACTTAGATTTGTTATTAGATATATTGTTGGTATATTGGCATGGCTGGCTGACATATGTATGACTAATTATTAAATTAATGTTCTGTGTCTCGTAATGTTTATATTACTTTGTCTATGTATGTATAGAATCAAGTCAATCCGACTAAACAGACTGTGCTGCTGGGGAGTTTGTTCCGCTACTTCTTCTTCCCAGCTAAAGCACTAGCAAGTGGTGACGGGTGGGTGTTTTTGGGAGACTGTTTTATTTATTTATTTATTTCGTTTGGGAAAACAAACAGTAGTATATTAAAAAATAGACAGAAAAATCTTAAAATTAAACTTAACAAATATACTACCCACAACATTTTCCACAGATTACTAATTATATAATAAAAACAAAAACAAGCTGTTAGCAAACGATAACTGTAGCAGGGCTACCTTATTGAAAAAGAAATTAAAAGAAAAAAAAAAGACAAACAATATTCTTTAAAAGATGTAACAACACACAAAAAAAAACAACAAAAACAAAACAAAACAACCATGAAAAAAATTAAAAATAATAATAAAAATCATGCGTGATGTACACACAGGATCCTATATAAATAGCCAATTAATAATTATACCTACATTGCGTAAAACCTATGGAGCCTACTGCCGTTCCTTTAGAATTTTAATTATCTCCTTTTTAAATTTATATCTGCTTAGAAATAAAATGTCTATTGCACCAAAACGCGTATTGTATGTGTCGACTAAGCGGTATAGCGGCGAGCGCATACCAGCATTGGATCTACAAAATCTGGTAGCGAAGAGTCGCCTGGTGCGTACCTCCCGTCCATGTACTGTTCGAGGAACCAGGTAACACAAACCGTTAACCAAGTCGGGGCAATCAAACTTATTTCGGCATACACTGAATAACGTCATTGTCTCGAGGAGGACGCGTCTTGACTGTAATGTAAGCAGATCGTATTTTTTAAGAAGCGATTGATAAGATGTTTTCTTTCGAAAACATCTAAATTGCATAGCACGAAGGTCCTTGCGTTGGACTAATTCTATAATTTCTATATATTTCGCATAGTAAGGATTCCAGATCGGAACTGCATATTCTAATTGCGGCCTAATTATGGACTTATACAGGTGCAAGAAGGTGGAGGGACGATGGAAATCTCTAGATGCTCTCATTACAAAGCCAAACATCCGATATGCCTTATTGACAATGTTTTCTACATGAATATCAAGATGAAGTTTCGAGTCCAGATGCACACCAAGATCACGAAGAGTGTTAACTTTGTTAATAACACTATTGGCAAGTTGATAATTGAAATTTATGATATTTTTCTTTTTAGTGAACGTTATACTATGACACTTAGGCAAGCTAAGGTATAGTTTATTATAAGAACAATAGTCCGAAAAACGATCAAGATCACGTTGGAACTCCACACAGTCTTGTTCATTTGAAATTTGTTTAAAAACTTTTAGATCGTCAGCGTATAAGAGAAATTGTGAACTTTGGAAGCAATATTTTATGTCATTTATGAACAGTATAAATAATAAAGGTCCTAAAATTGAGACTTGAGGGACTCCTGATGTAACTTGAATACAGCTAGACTCGAAGCCATTGATCACAACCTTTTGGGTCCTATTGGTTATGTAGGAGATAAACCAACGCAGGAGATCCCCTCTGATACCGTTGTACGCAATTTTATTGACCAGCAATCTATGATCCACTTTATCGAATGCCTTTTGAAAATCAGTGTATACCGCGTCTGTTTGTTGTCTGTTATCAATATTTTCAAAAAGTTGTGTTGTGAATATTAAGAGATTGCTTATGCAAGACCTATCTTTGACGAAGCCATGTTGCTCCTTCATTAGAACATGACGAATAATTGGATAAATCTCAGCATGGACAAGCCTTTCAAAGAGTTTAGACAATGCTGATAATATGGAAATTGGACGATACATCTCTACATTATTTTTAGAACCACTTTTGTGTACTGGTACGATATTTGCGCGTTTCCATACATCCGGAAAGACTCCACACGAAATACATTTATTAAATAGTATATATACGGGATAACATACTGTGCTGTACGTATTTTTCAAAAATAACGCAGGTATACCGTCTGGACCAGGTCCTTTAGTCGAATCTAACATTTTTAGTTCTCTACGAATATTTTCTAAGGGGAAGTACAATTTAGATAAGTTAATATCATGATCAGCACATGTAGGTGGAGGTACCCATGAATCAGAGTTAAATGTGGAGGGTTCGTACACAGAGTGGAAAAAGGAAGAGAATAAATTACACGTTGTAATAGGATCACTGGCTAAATTTTGTTTGTAGTGTATCGTGCCGGGAATTCTATTTGTAGTTTTACGGTTGGAGATGTATGACCAGAAAACCTTGATATTGGTGGCAATAATATCTTCAACCGACGTCATGTATCTTTTATAACACCTATTAACTTCCTTTTTGAACCTTGTTCTAATAGCAGAAAACTTTTCATAGTCACTTATATTGCCGTGTTTCTTCCACTTTACCCAAGCACAATTTTTATTTTTGAAAGTACGTATGAGTGAACGTGTGAACCAGATGGGAAAATTAAAATTCCTCTGCTTGCATGTGGGTGTATGTGATCTAATTATTTCGAATATTTTTTCATAGAAAGCAGACACAGCTTCCTCTGGTATCAACCCTTCAAGTAAACCACTCCAGTCAACATTACTTATATCCATATTTATCTCACAGTAGTCAGCTTTGTAATAATTGAGCGGATTCCGAATCTTGCATTTCGAGATACTTGATGTACGTCTAAACGGTATGTGAACGCAAAAGGCTGGATGATAAGTATCGATGGGCAAGAGAGAAACATCAGAAGTTAACGTTACAGAATGTGCATTACTGAAAAATAAATCCAATATACGACCATTACAATTGGTTAAATGATTATATTGTTTAATATTTAGTTGCGAGCAAATGTTTAAAAGTTGACGAGTTACGTTAGAGGGAGTATTTGTAACACATTCCATAAATGAAGTTCTTTTAACCCAGTTAAGTTGTGGCATGTTGAAATCACCTGCTAAAATAACATTGTCCACACGAGGATCATCAAACAGTGCCGAGAGAGAATTAAGAAAATGTATGTATATTTCTTCCGTCGTGTTCGGTGGTATGTAAGTAGCACATATTATATTATAGTTATCACGACAGGAGGGGATTTTAATGATCTTATATTCAGGCAAAGTTAAAGGGGGCGACAATGCGAGGCAAGACGGTTTTAATTCTCGAGAGACAGCTATAAGGACACCACCACCGTCTTTTTTTTGGGTAACAATACGATCACGATCGCATCTAAATACAAGGTAACGTTGGTCAATAAATTCGTTGTCGGAAATATCAGGTGTCAGCCAGGTCTCAGTGAAAACAATAATGTCGTATGCATTCGCCAAAATATTCAAATACAATGTGTTTAGCTTTGTCCTGATTCCTCGGCAGTTTTGGTAATATATAGATATATGATTATTAGCCATTAATTAAATGAGTCAAATCAATAGTATTATATAAATGCAATATTGGTAAGATTATAAAACAACGACACACTATAAACAGAGCAATCAAAAGCGTTGCATTCAATAGGGCGTCTGTAAAGGCAATTAAAACATAAATACAATTATAGTAATACAGCAACAATTTATGGATCGGCAGTAGCATCAAACAAATAGCGGACAATATTTTTTTTACATAGGACACATTGTTTGATAATAGTGATACTTTTACATAATTACGTACGAGACAAATAAAATAAAGAAAAGGTGAACCTGAAGAAGACAGCATATTTAGAACAATGATAATAAAATGAAGCGCTTCCGTAATAATAGCACATAGTGTGCTATTTAAGGGAGGTTTAATTATCAGCGATATTCTCGGAATGGTTTTTTGGTGTGATTTTGACAGATATGTCGGCTTCCGTTCGAATAGCAAAAGTTGCCGAATCATCCGCTTCCTTGACCAAAACGGTCGCATTTCTGATCCATACGTATCTAAATTTACTAGCTTTAGCTGCTTCGCGACATTTGCGAAACAAATCCTTATTTCGAAGTGTTAAGTGCTCGTTTATGTAGATACGACATGGCGTTCCGGCGAGGCCAATACGATCGGATGTCAGCCCCTTGGATAGACGGTACGCACTTAGTAGATTATCGCGTAGCAAGCGAGACGCAAACTTCACTATGATGTTCTTAGGACGATTATTCTGCGCGTGTGCATGAGGAACACGGTGAATCGCAACTACATCATTTTTTGCTATCGGTATATTAATTGCTGACGCAATTGACTCCAGCACAGAAATCAGGTTTTCACCACGTTTTTCAGGAATGTTCCCCAGCTCTATATTACACTGCCTTGCCTGCTGTTCCAAAACGTCTATTTTGCTTTCCAGCAGAGCAACCGATGTCACCGCAGACTGTTTTATGTATTTTGACGTTCAAAAAGTGCTGATTCTCAGCCTAATTTGAATAAATGACTTATGATTTTGATTTATTAGAAGGAGTGCTTCTGGCTAATTTTTTTCCTAAAAACACTACAAAGTGAAAATTAGGAAGATGGTTGTTTTTCTTTGGATTTTTTTTTTATTTTTCACTTTTTAGATAAAGTACAGAAGCCTAGTTTTTCAAGTTTATTACTAAATTAATAAGGTTCATGTTCAATTAGGAAAATTTGAGTTTGGTATACCTTAATGTGCTGGCGTATTTGCAGACGCCAGCACATCAAGCTACCCCAAACTGCCAAATTTACCCAATTGAACATGAACCTTATGCTTATGCAATAAAGTTGAAAATGTATCAATGAAATTTGACAGATTGACCCTGGCTTGATGTGCTGGCGTCTGTGCTTAGTACCTACCCCACACCAATTCAAAATTTCGTCATCCTTGGGGTATTCTCAAAGCTAATCAAATCAAAACAATGCATATTTTTATGCGGTAGCAGCAATCGTGGTTGATTTGCTATAATTTTTTGAAGAGTTCCGTTGTCTGTCTCCGAAACTCATCATCAAATCTATATTTAAAAAATGGGACCATTTCGGAATAAACCCCTTTGAAGTCGGCTAAAAAGAAATGTGTAGTGTATACAAGTTTTATATGATGAATATGTTTTAACATTGAGTGAGCACTGTTAACACGTTCACGAGCGTTCCGTACTGTTGGCAAAAATATATTTTTCTAATTCGAAAAGCGACCTAGTTTAGGGCATGGTCGGCGTTATCGCTCGATGGTGCATGTCACGACGTCATCTATGACGATTCCCGGGACATCGTTAGCGCGCTGACGCCAATTAGGAACAAGTGTGAGCACGCCCAAATCGATTTTTTTCGCTATTCGGAATGCAGCCAAAAGTTCATAAAAGTGACAGTATCAGGTACACACCGTACACGAGGTAGGTAATTTGTGAGTTGGCTAGGCCACTAGGGCTGCCCTGGATAACAATAAAATCTGATTTTGCAAAAAAAAAAATAACTGTTGTACACTGTATTGTCAGTGGGTCGCACAGAGTATTTTCTATTACACTGAGTTGGTCGCCTTTTTTTTCTTGTTTTTAACAGAATAATCTGGCAGCATAACAAGGTTAAAAAAAAATGCTTTGGGTTGCTGTCACACGTCTGTCAATGTTAAAGTTATCTTTATTTTCGTTACGAGTAAGTTGCTGTTTGGTTGCTGCCATAGAGTATAGTAATAATATTGGCAACTGCTGTCAGAGAAGTAACTGTGAATGGATTGTAACTCATGGCTGTTGTAAACTCGATTACGTGGTTTTTACACGGTAGAAGGTTCACAGTCCTATATCAATGTAATGTAATGGACATGGTAGGTAAATAGGGTATTTTACTCTATATGAGAAAAATCTAATTTGTAATATATTATTGAGATAGCTTAGACAAAATGCAGTCGGAGAAAGTTAGTCTTAGTTCATGAAATAAAAAAATAAAATGTTAAAATTCAATTTAAAGATTTCAGTTTTTTCATCTGTTTTTAAAGGTTGTACCCACTTGTACCAGGTTGTACCATTGAGATAGGAAAAACGTGGTTATATGTCTATGGGTTGTACAGACGCCAGTACATCAAGCTACCCCAAACTGTCAAATTTCCCCTTTTGAACATGAACCTTCTATTCTATTCTATTTTTAAAGGTTCTGGCTCCATTGGAACATGAACCTTATTTCTAAGATTAGCTAGCTGCCAGTGTCACTGTGTCACAGACAGCTGCTGTATAGTGTCAATTACTGTCATTGTCATTATCATGATCAATAGACAATAATGTCATTGATATGTCAAACAGTCAGAGTTGTGTTTTGCAAGCGAGTGCAAAAATGTATTAATTTTTTTTTAAATAAATAGTTCCATGTTATCCAGTCTTGCTTAGTTATACCACACTGACTTTGTTAATTATCTGGTTTAAACCTACCAATCAGCTGTCGGTCACATAAATCTTTCAAAAAAATGAGTACCATGGATGAAATAGAAGATGAAGCGAAAGCAGCAGCCGAAAAGATGGTGATGAATATGATGCAGAGGCCAGGACAACTTGAAAAAGTATGAAGAGGACTTCAATTTTGTTACTATAAATATTAATTACCTCTCCTTTTAACTACTCAATTTGTTGGTATCTTTAGTGGGCGTTGCTAAATAGAACGAACTGAAAAACTATTTTTTTTTTATTTAAAGTATTGGGACTATTATTCATAATATTCTGGTGTATATATGTCACAACGCGACACCTATACCTATGTCAATGTGTGATATACATAAAATTCTGTTACCGCTTTTTACTGCAGTTTGCAGTGGTAATAGTTACGTTACTTGTATAGGCTTAATTTATCAGTAATCCTTCATTTAACATAACAGACGATGTTTTTTTACCTGTGCCCAATCTATTAAGTCATTAAATGTATTTTAGTTTATAATTTACAGGTAATTATTTACATACTTAATCAATTTATTATGCAGAGGAACTAGTAGGTACCTACTTAGGTTTAAAAATAAACTATTGTGCCAATTAAATAATGCTTCAAAATAAATTAAACTTGTTTATTCATTATTATGTCAATCCTAGGTGGAACATTACAAAAAAAGAATTACTCACAAGAAAGCGTCTATTGAGGCTCAGCTGAAATCAGCTGTGCAGGGCAAACTAGATGGAGTGAGTGTTGGCTTGAAACAGTTGCAGGAGTGTTTGGAGGATGTGCAGCAAGTTAGCCTCAAGTTAGTATTATTATTATCTACTGCTAAGGCAGTTTATACCCATTACTGTCTTTGTTGGTTAGTCAACCTAATAGCAATATAGCTATATAGCCTATACTAAGCTCAGAATTTGCCTTTTATACTTAGATCATTTAACTTTTTATATTCCTTCTTAAAAAAAAATTGTACTATGTGGCATTAGCTTTATTCCTTTATAGTTTTGGCACCATTTGCATGGCACCTAAAGTGTAAACACAATAAAATGTTTTTGAAGTATTATTTATAATCATGTCATTTTTACAAACCTAATGCCTGCTTTCTAGACTAAAATCAATACAAAAGTTTGCGATTGGTTGACTAAATTATGGACAGCTAATCGGATCACCATGACTGGAGACTATGGAGGACCTCAGTGCAATGCTTGATGACCTCAGTAGAGCTTCCGAAAGAGTGGGTCTTAAAATGAACATGGACAAGACAAAGGTCATGTTTAATGCCCGTGTAACACCCACTCTCATGACGGTCGGAGGCGCTACACTCGAAGTTGTAGACGAGTATGTTTACTTAGGACAAACTGTCCAGTTAGTTAGGTTCAACTTCGAGAAAGAGGTCAATCGTCGAATCCGACTCGGCTGGGCAGCATTCGGGAGGCTTCACAATATCTTTTTGTCTCAAATACCACAGTGTCTCAAGACGAAAGTCTTTGACCAATGTGTGTTGCCAGTGATGACCTATGGCACAGAAACTTGGTCACTCACAATGGGCCTTATCAGAAGGCTTAAAGTCACCCAAAGGGTAATGGAGAGGGCTATGCTTGGAGTTTCCCACGTGATCGAATCAGGAATTAAGAGATCCGTAGGAGAACCAAGGCAACTGACATAGCCCGAAGAATTGCCAAACTAAAGTGGCAGTGGGCAGGGCACATTGCTCGCAGACCAGATGGCCGATGGAGTCGAAAGTTTCTGGAGTGGCGACCGCGTGCCGGAAGACGTAGAGTGGGAAGGCCTCCCACAAGGTGGACCGTTGACCTTGTGAAGGCCGTGGGAACCCGCTGGATGTGGGAACCACAAGACCGGTCGAGGAGCCTAGGGGAGGCCTATGTCCATCAGTGGACGTCTTTCGGCTGAAATGATGATGACGATGATGAATCGGATCACATAACTCGTGTTTAATTTTGGCACAACAATAATTTTCGGCCTAGAAACCAGGTGTAAACCTGATCAGAACCAGCCTTGCTTAGTATAATTTTATTAAAATTCTTAGGTATTATAATAAAATTATAATAAACAAGGCTGATTGCATAATCATTATGTAAAGCCAAAGGGATGCTTAATTAATTAAAAATGAACTTCACTTCAGAATGGATGAATTGGAGGACCTTTTGAAAAGTGTGCCACCCCTAGTGGCGTCACTCCAAGCAGTCAGAGAGGAAGATTCACGTCACTCACAGTATGTCACAGCCATGGACAGTCTGAAGCACATATTTACAGTGCCAGAAAGTGTGGCCAAAACTAAACAATGGATAGGGGAAGGCAAGCTTCTGCACGCTCATCAAGTAAGTATGTAATGTCATTTGAGATAATGATAGTGATATATTTTATCCTAGCTATGACCGTAGCTTCGCACCTGTGGCTGCCAGAAATTATCCCACGGGAACATGCTACTGGGCCAAAAGCCTATGTTATCCTTTATCCTTATAACATCAGCTATCTGTTAGAGATATAGCTATAATTATATAAAACTCTTAAATAAAAGGAAATAAAAAGTCCCTTTGCCTACAAGTTTTTGTAAAATGAATGTTTGTTTCCACTTTCAGTGTCTTAATGATTTGGAGAACTCCAGAGATGACTTATTGTATGAGCTGCATAGGCTACCAAACCAATCCTCACATGATAAAATAATGCTGAAGGCGTATTTTGAAGATGTTGAAATGGTGTCCAATTTGCTTGAAAAACAAATTAAACTGATTTTAGCGCGAACTTTGAATACTGTTCGTAAAGAGCCTACTGTTATTGTTACTGCACTGCGGATTATAGAGAGAGAAGAGAAAAGAGATCAAATGGCTTTACAGGTTGGGAAAAGCATTATTAATAAAAACAAACAAACAAAAATTGTACCTAATATAAATAACTAGCTTTTGCCAGCGGCTCCGCCCGCGTTGAGGTCGCAAAATTATCTCACGGAAACGTAGTACAGGTATAAAAAGTATTCTATGTGTTAATTCAGGCTATAAACTATCGGTGTGCCAAATTTCATCCAAATCTGTTCAAAAGTTTATGCGTGAAAGAGTAACAAACTAAAAAAGAAACACATTTATATTGTACAAATTTGCTCCCCCGACCCACCCGTCGTGGTTTCGAATCGCCTGCTCGTGCGAGTACTTCGTATTTGTGCTTTTTTTTCTCTTTGCTCGGCTCGTAAGGGTCTTAGCGTGATGTTATATAGCCTATAGCCTTCCTCGAAAAATGGGCCATCCAACACTAAAAGAATATTTCAATTCGAACCAGTAGTTCCTGAGATTAGCGCGTTCAACCAAGCAAACAAACTCTTCAGCTTTATAATATTATATTATTAGTATAGATATCAGACTACTATTTATTTAATGTATTAAAGTTTTTGTTTCAATCTACAGCAACAAAGCCAAACCGGTTTTATGCCGCCGGGCCGTCCTAAAACCTGGCGAGCCAAAGCTTTTGAAGTTCTAGAATGTGCCGTCGCACAGCGAATAGAAGGAACGCGCGTCGACGAGCGTGAAGATAACAAGCTGTGGCTGGTTCGATACTTGGAACTCACCAGACAACTCATACTAGAGGACTTGAGAGTCGTCAAAACATTGTGTGTGCCCTGCTTCCCACCCCACTACGATATTGTGAACAAATACGTCAATATGTACCACATTTGTTTATCTACAAGTGTAAGTTTGTTATTTATTTCTTTGTAAATTTTTAAGCAGTTCAGACTCCCTTCGGCAACACCTAGCTTGCGCTCAAATACTTGACAAGTACAATTAACATAACATTTATTACAGTCAAAGTAATATTGACCTCAATTAGTCGCTTGTTTATGTATAGGGTGGAGTTTTGAGACGGGAACATACCGGGCAGCTACCTTAGTCTTTGTAGCTAAGAACAGGAAAACGTTGTTAGGAGGTTGGCCTTAACTTTTTGAGTAATTCCTAACACATTATTCTTTATAACAATATAATTATCATTATTACAGCTCCAAGATGTAGTAACTAATGGCATAGAAGGTAATGAGTATGTCACCCTTCTATCATGGGTATTGAATACCTATCCAGGACACGAATTGATGGGTAGTTCAGAGTTAAATATTGATGTATCGACTTTGCCACCGTTGCTTAGTAAGGAAATGATGCAAAAAATACAGGATGAATACTTGCAGGTGAGTTTTTAGATGAACGAAAATAATTGCTGTGAGTTAAATGTAGCTATAAACACGAACACTGTGTGCAGAGAATAATGCGCTTGTAGGTCGGTGCGGCATAATAGTTTGAACAGCACTATACTCCATTTATTATAGCTTTAGAAAAAAGAGGCTCGTAGAAGCAGGAGTGCAAAACATTTTATTTCAAAGTTAAATTCTAACTTTTTTAAGTAGATTTAAGACAGTACTAAATACTGAGATAAACGAAGTAAAAGTAATTTTATTTTGAATAATGTTCTATTTATAATAACATCTTCATCACACATTACAAACCTACAACAAAACGAATGAATGAAACAAAGAATCACACGATGATTTAAATCTAATTAAGATTAAAGGAAATAAAATAATTATTTTTTACAATACTTTATTTAAAATAACTTACGACCCACAATGCGGTGGTAAAGTAAAACTTCGTAGTCATCAGCTAATTTAGTTACTCGGTATTGTTCACTCCTGCTTCTTTTAGGTTTTTAGCATTGACACTTTAATTTTAAATTGAAATGAAATAATTATATAAATGAAAGCCACATAATTTTATAAGATAAATAGTTACACATGATTACAATAAACTGTGACAGCCAATATTTAAATAAATTATAATAAATTTGGCATTAATCGTAACTGCAACACGTCTATTGTAATTTTGTTACGAAGTGTACATCAAAAAGAACCTTTTTTAACTTCTGTCTAATGCTATTGTAAATGGAGTATAGATGTTAGTATTAATAGGTTGAGCAATTATTAAACACATTCGATACCCTCATATCAGCAACATATTACCTTTTAAAATTGTTAAATAAAAACTATGAATGCAAGGAAAATGTATATTTATTACTATATATTACTAAGATCAATTTGGCATGCCTTTGATTTAATGATGTCTGATGCAATCGTTGTAACTGGCATTATTTTGAGTTTTTATTTTTTACGATGTCGTCTTTGACGATGTCTTGCCAATGTCAAAATAATAACTTTGGTTAATTTATTACGTTGTCATTATAGTGCAGCAACCCTACAATTTACGTTTTGGAATGGTCAACTAGCTTCAACTTACCAACGGATCGACTTTTTGACAATTCAAAAGTGCCTGTAAATGGTTTAATTGAAATAAATGCTTTGAGTTTGAGGGTGTAATGTTCGCTCATCCTCCATAGAAAAGGAAGGATCCTCCGACCAGACAGGTGTTGTTTTTGGTGGGCTATGCCCGATGTTTTGTTTTTTTGAAATGGCAACTCGCATGTCAACCTTTGTGGTTGTCGGCTGTTTAACCGGACTTGCCTGTGATAACCTTAATAAATTAAGGCTACCAGCCAAGGCTTAAAAACTTAAAACTAAAGCGACTGCTCGCTAAGGGCACCCCCTGTGGGGAACGGTCCTTGGCTTAGGGCATCGCTGATAGAGGGCAGCAAGGGACAGACTGGATTGGACTGAAGACCGACCATTGATGGTGGGACGTTGTTTATATGCCAGTCGCGCGGTAAACTGCTTGCGCTATGCAGGAGTTTGCGTGACGTCAGTATGATGCGTAGCTCGCATGTGGCGATGTAGATGCCGCCACATGTCTTTAAACCGGTTATCGAAGGCAATTTCCTTTTAATTTATTTTTATATAACAACTAGACATGGGCGAAATAGCTCACTGAAAAGAAAAAGAGCGACTAGCTCTTTCACTGAGCTATATCACTCTTCTGGCTCACTAGCTCTTCTATAGCTCAGAGATTCAGACGCCGACTGTTAGGTCATTTGACTCACGCTGCACACGCGTTGAAGGAAACGGCTCGGCTCGCTCAATAGTCATTGTCAATAGCTCTTTGGAAGTTTTAAGTTTTTTTGTTTGTTTATATAATGTTATGACTTTACGTAAACAACACGCAAAAAAATAAACAATGCGGTTCCTTTTTTTAATGTGCCAAAGTATTTTCTACTTTAAGTAATTATTTTTTTTTTTTAACATAAAGACAATGAACATAAAGATAGATTTACAGTGATTTATTTCGTATGATAGTCTACAAAGACGTATAAATTGTACCGGAGAGCCACGGTTGGAAGAACGAACGATGCGATCCGAAGTATTCCGAAGCGAGCCGAATGAGCCGTTTGGCCGGTAACTACGGTCGGTCATCGGTGTCTCGCTGAATTACCTACTTTGCTAGTGAGTGAACTAACTGAGCTAGTGAGCTATTTAGCAAGCGAGTGATTGAGCGAGAGCGACGTCCACGACGTCAGCGACGTCTATCACTCGCTCACGAGCTACCCATGTCTAATAACAACATCTCGCCTGTATTCCTCGAAGGGCAACGCAGCTTAAGCCGAGGTGTAGCTATAGTACACCCACAATTCGCCAGTTATGTTTTAGTTCCATGTAATGTGGTGCAAGCCTATTGCCACCAACCGGGTACAAATCCAGACTTCGGGCTTGTTCTGAGAAATTCTAGTAGCTTATTTTTTTTATATGTGCTATTATAATTTGTAGAAAATGGAATCGAACTACATGGAATGGATGGAGAAAACTTTGGAGTCGGAGCGCGCGGAGTGGGCGGGACAGCGCGCGCCCGATGTGGAGCCGCACTCCAACGCGTACCACACGCATGCGCCCGTCATCATCTTCCAGATGATCGACCAGAACCTGCAGGCAAGACATTCTCAATAATTTTGTTCATATTATAAATAAACGTCGCTGTTCGTGTCTGTCTCTGTGACCAAGTTGTACTTCTAAACTACGCCACGGATTTTGATGCAGTTTTTACCATCATTTAGTGAATTTATTCCGTATAAAACATTTATATTAAACTTAGAGATGATACAGAAAACCTCGATTTTTTGTCAAGTCGTCAAAACTTTGCGAAACAGGGGCGAGTCGCTAGTGTCGCTACTACAAAATAAATTCCGTTCTGAACTGCCGTGTGATCTAAAAATCATACAGTAAAATATCATACAGCTTAACGCCCAATAAACGTGGGCTTAGGATGTTTGTGTGTGACACGGAATGTAACGTCCGAAGCGGTTCGATTTTCAAGAAAATGTCACGTGATCATCTGCCAGTATGGACATTTTATATGTGGTCTGTAAAATTCCACGTATTGAACAAGCGGCCTTAAATTGGCTCGGAATATCTTCCATGATTTTTACAGGTGACTTTCAGCACTTCTGGAAATGTTGAAGTGATCAAATAATTGTAATATGTATATAAAATTCTCGTGTCACAGTGTTTTTCGACAAAACTCCTCCGAAACGGCTTGACCGATTCTTATGAAATTTTATAGTAGGTCTGAGAATAGGACGTAAACTATTTTCATACCCCTGAGTGATAAGGGTGGTCCAAACCAAAAAAAATATTTTTTTGACACATTTTTTTTAAATGATTTGGCATTAAAAAATAGATAACTACTTACCCTAATTTTTCAACCTTCTACCCACCAATCCCTATTTTGAGGGTTCCGTACCCAAAGGGTAAAACGGGACCCTCGACGACTACTAAGACTCCGCTGTCCGTCCGTCTGTCTGTCCGTCTGTCACCAGGCTGTATTTCATGAACTTTGATAGTTAGACAGTTGACATTTTCACAGATTATGTATTTCTGTTGCCGCTATAACAACAAATACTAAAAAACAATAAAACAAATATTGAAGGGGGCTCCCATACAACAGACATGATTTTTTTGTCCTTTTTATAGATAATGGTACGGAACCCATCGTGCGCGAGTCCGACCTGCACTTGGCCGGTTTTAATAGCGATATTAGTACTTTAATAATTTTTTACGCTCGCCGGTCCATAATAATTGATCAGTTTTTACCACTCGATCAGTTATTCCCGCCAGGCGTCTACCGGTCACTTCTCACCCCGTAACTAGCACAGAGTAGGGATGAGAACGACAGACAGGACAACGTCTATCGGGTCAGCTAGTAATTTCATAATTTTATTTGATAACAAGTACGAAAATAATAATGTATTATAAATATAACCTTGAACCTGCAGTCAACCAACACCGCGACCATTTCGAAAGCGACCTTATTGAATAACTTTCCATGGTTCTTTTTCTATGTGGCTGATTTATGTGTTTTTGCAGGTTACAGAAACTATAAGCAAAGATATAACGTTTAAGGCGTTGCTACTCAGTATTGATCAAGTTACACGCTACGGGAATATGTACAGAGATGGGGTTATACAATTTAAGGTGAGATTCTGCGGTTATATCGTATACAAACGTTGTTGGCTGATTTCTCCTCTACCTGTTCATCGTACGTCCAAAATTAAGTATGACATCGATTTGTCTCGTCGGTATCTATACCTGTATGTAAACAGAATAGTATTTTTTAGAGGCCGCTTTATATGCAACACAACATTGTCAAAATATGCAACGAAATCGCCAAAAACTGCCAAAATATGCAACTTCAAATTTAAATAAATACTACAACATAAGGATTTTTGTTAAAAAAAAAACAACAACATAGGTCTATACATTAAACTATAATGAATTACTGAACTTTTACTTTATTTTCAACGAGAACTTATTTCAGAAAAAACATATATTCGTTTAACTTGTATACAGGTAGGATTTTTTAGACGGGGCAGAACGGGTAGGTTACCTTAACCATTGTAGACACCTAAAAGTCGTTCCTTAGTGTTCACTTTCATTATAAAAGGACTTCTTTTGCAAAATTTCGTACTTCAAGACCCAGCGGTTTAGGCTATGACTTGTCTGTCAGTAAAAAAAGTAATTTATTTATTTAAGATGTTATTAAGTAGATATTTAATTAATAGAACTCTCACTTCGCGGACCGTTCCCGCGTGGCGTACTTCACACACCACATGATCACCATCGTGAACAACAGCGAGCAGATGGTGCGGCTGGCGCAGCAGACGCAGGCGCGCCACTGGCCGCCCGCCCGCCACGACCCGCCCGCTGAGGCCAAGTTCGACAAGATGCTTAACACCTTCCAGGTACTTGTTTTTTTTTACCTCTCTTGTCCTTCTGCTGGGTCACAAACAGCTGTCCACTCTTCCCTATGTTGCTTAACCTTAAACTAACAAACAAAAATGTTTGTAACCAATGATGTTATTTCTACTGAAACAAAAATCAACTTTATTGTAGTGTAATTTAAGTTGATTTTACAATAACTCGTACTATTAAAACCTCATAAATTGATGACGTTTTAGCACAAACTGAACTTTATGCGTAGGTGTTATAATTGTGTTTCCTAAATCTCAAATTTCTTAAAAAAATGGTATCTTAATTCTGAACGAAAAATACATTGGATTTCCCTTTTTGTCTTTTCTGGTAATCAAATACGGTGTAAAAATCACGAGTTTCACATCAATCACACACTTGAAGTTAGTTATTCACGTCTTGATCTTTGTAAAAAACACAATGCTCTGTATTGTAATTATCAAACACTTGATCATTTCAACACACTTATCACACCTTAAACTATAGATCTCATGGCGCCATATTTGTTTGTCAAATAAGACAAGTAAAGAAAAATGCACTTCCAACTTACCTACCACCTAGACCTGATCACCGAAAGTGAACATAGACAGATACTTTCGTTCGTTGAAATTCAGGGCCAATCGCGACAGTTCAACGTTCGCTACGGTCAGTGAGATCTCGATGTGTAAATAAATCTCATCGATACAAGGTCAAGCGGCGTTCCGCGGTCAACGGCAAAGAAACTCGTGATGGCACGATAATGAACAATGATAGTTCCTAAACTAAGTGGGGCACTTTCGACAAATAAGTTGATTTTATGGCATATCTTTCGCACTGCTGGATGGGGATGGAGATCGTGTCCTTGACCAGAAAACAAAAGCTTGGAATTGGAACAAAAAAAAACCTTACCTTGATGACATGAATATTTTGTTTTCTAATCAAGCTTTTTTTCTAATCCGATTACAAAAAATATTTCACTTTATTGAGTGATACTTTACTTTCAATTTAGCCTCGTTACTACGCAATAATGAAACACTTTTTATGTCAAAAAAATGCGCGGTTCCTGTGGAAATCTTCATGCGTTTATACCGCGGGGCGCAGCTATTTTAAATCAAGTCTAAGCCATTACTTTGTACAAAATTTTATTCTTTGGCGTAAGAACATAACAAAAACAGTTGTAAGCAACATTTTAACAAATAACAGTTCAGTAACATTCAGCAACAGCTTAGTGGCCCTTCTTGTGTCCCCAGTGCTTGTGATCCTCATGGCCGCCCTTCTTGTCGTGGTGGTGGTGATCGTGGTGGTGCTCGTGGTGGCCGCCCTCGCCGTGGTGGCCCTTGTGGTGGTGGTGGTGGCCGCCGTGCTCGTGGTGGCCCTTCTTGCCGTGGTGGTGTTCGTGATGGCCGCCGTGCTTGTGTCCCTTGTGGAAGTGTCCGCCCTTCTTGTGGCCGCCCTCGTGGTGGTGTCCGCCGTGGTGCTCATGGAAGCCTTTCTCTCCGTGATGGTCGTGGAAGTGCTTGTCCTTCTTGAACTCGTCGTGTTTCTCGACGCCGTGGTGTCCCTTGGTGTCGTGTCCCTTGTGCCAGTGGCCGTGCTCGTCGTGGCCGTGGCCGTGGTCGCCTTTCTCGCCGTGGTGTTCATGGTGGTGGTAGCCGTCGTCGTGGTGGTGGTGCTTCTTGTGTCCGCCGTGCTCGCCGTGGTGTCCCTTGTGCCCCTCGTGGTGGTGGTGTCCGTGCTTGCCGTGGTGGTGCTCGTGGTGTCCCTTGTGCCCCTTGTGGTGCTCGCCACCGTGGTCGTGGTGGTGGTGTCCATGGTGCTCGTGGCCGCCACCCTTGTCCCACTTATGACCTGACGCAGCGGTCTCTAGATCGGCGTCCCTCTTCTCCCGGATCTCCCTGGCGGAGCTGAGGGCGGCGATGGCCAGAAGGCCCAATGCCACCAGAAGGCTACTCCTCAT
Organism: Antitype chi; assembly: GCA_947359405.1. NCBI lineage: Eukaryota > Metazoa > Arthropoda > Insecta > Lepidoptera > Noctuidae > Antitype > Antitype chi. The sequence continues at coordinate 13,693,862 of OX375816.1, forward strand.
GGTTGATAAGGCTTGTTGTTACTGAATGATATCGGTCCACTGGTGACAATGATTTTATATACTAAACAGCAGTGGCGGTTAAGAAATTTGCAGTTGTTCGATAGTGTCAAGGTTGTTATGATTAATTCGTTGGTTTGCGGTGTTACTTTCCACTTCCTAGGTTGACAATCTTTAGTTCCGTATGTTAACTTTAGAACTGAAGTCCCGAATTATTCTTTGCGTTATTTTATGTCGCTTTTACAGTAAGTTTTGAATTCTCTAAATAGTTTTTTTTTTTGTTTTGACAGTTTAACTTCTTAGGGCTGATTTACGCGAATTTTTTAACAAATTAAAGCTATTCTATTAGATTTTTTAATGAAGATAGGTGTCAAGTAACTTCTCTATTTGATTTGAGTGAATAATTTCATATTTTTTTAGTTTACAATTGATTTGTGTAAATCATTGTGTTAGGATTTTAAATGTTCCAGGAATGTATTTGAAATGTTATTTTTAACTTTCAAGCTGTAAAACTTCCGATTTTTACGTTTTTGTAATTGATTAGTTAGTTATTCTGATTCCGAGGAAAAATTATAACAGCCACATAGCGCTTAGTAATTACTCACAAGGATACGCATAAAATTTAATGATAACACTAGGTACCAGTGATTATTTCATACATTAATGAATGCTGGTAAAAACGACAGATAAAGGTTCCAAACATTTTGACAAAACTGTTAACAAACTTGTTTAGGTTAAATTCATACACAATTCAGTAACTAAAGGGAATTAGTAACATATTCTTCGTATTCAGTAGGACTTCAACTTAATATATTTCAACATTTTTGAAGTCCGGTAGCCAAAAGGTCAAAAATCAAAAGTAATTCATTCAAAGTAGGCTGAGAGTCAGCACTTTTGAAGGTCAAAATTAAATAAGACTGTCCCCTAAAACGCCCAACCACTTCCTATTGCTTTAGCTGGGAATAAGTTGTGCAACAAACTCCCTAGCAGAACAGCTGACTGTTCAGTTATACAATACTGTAAAATATGCCCCAATTAAAAAAAAAATGATTTTTTAAGTAACTTCGCTATTTAAGGCTTTTGATGTATGATAATAAATTTTCTGTTACAACCGCAGAATTAACTTTATTTTTCATTGTTTTGGAGAAACGCTATGACACCGTACATGCGTAAATATACTTCCCAACTAGGGACCCCGTGAAGGGGTAAGAATTTTGACAGAGTGCGTGGTGATTTTTGTTTAAATAACTTGATCTTGTTTGTAAAAAAACACAAATTGTAACTAAAAAAGTAACTAGTAAAGAAACATCATTAATGGTATACCACATTCATTTATGTTCAGTATTGAGGTATGGGATAATCATATGGAGAAACTCTACGGACGCCCAGAGAGCTTTTATAGCCCAGAAAAAATGCATGCAGTCTCAAATGGACTGATTCGTGCCGACCAATATTCACTGATAAACGTTTATTTACACTTCCATCCCTATGCGTTTTTGAAATGTGTAAAGTTCGTTATCGTATCGTTAGAAACCACCTATCACTTTTTGAGCAGGATGATAAGGCCCAATTTAAAAGGAAAATAGTACAAAAACCTCTGGTTGTACCTCAAAGCAGATTAAAATTATGTACAAGAAACTGCTACACCATGGCGGTGAATATTTATAATAAACTACCAGAAACAATTTGAAAACTGAATAACTTTGAATTTAATAGAACTTTAAACAATTGGCTTTGTGACAGATGTGTTTATTCAATAGATAATTACTTAAATTTTAAACTGACATGATGTTTCTATATAAATTTACGAGAACTTATTAAAATTAAAATTATTGACATTATTTATAAATCTTATCAATAAATTGATGAACTGTCTGTGTGAAAAATAACCTAATATATTTACACTAATTTAATATATTTTATAATGTAATCTAATTAATAATATCTGGATGACCGAGCACCCAAAAAAAATAATGAAACCTAGCTTGATCGATTTATCGCCCCCGAAACCCCCTGCATACTAAATTTCATGAAAATTGTTGGAGCTTTTGCGAGATTCAGATTATATATACTATATTTTTTATAACCGACGAAAACTTTCTGCACTGGGGGGTCTAGAATGATATGCTGAATTCATGGTTACAGTTTGCGCACTGAATAAAAACTTTTCCTGTATACACATATACACAAAAAATTGCTTGTTTAAAGGTATTAGATTAACGAAGCAAGACTGTAAATTTTATTATGTTTATGATGTATATGACTAATGAGATGACATTGATGTAATTTCATGATATTAGAAATATTTGCACAACTGATAAGTCGAATATAGTGAGACAAAAATTATTTTACCATGTTACCATGTAAGTACCTATATTCTGGCAAATAAATAAATTTCAATTTCAACATTGCTGAAATGAAATAGAAAGATCGGCAACGAAAATTAACGTTATGAAAATACTTGTCATGTAAAACATCTTAGACATTTTTAGAATAGGGTACTACACCCATTTTTGAAAAGTGTCTTAAATTAGATTCTAAAATGCTAACAAACCACAAAAAAACAACATTTTTATTGAATCGATTAGTGCCATAAAAAGGCGTTTAAATTTTACATTTGCATATTTCGCGCGTAATTTGACGAAAACGCTGGACGCAGTGGACGCCATATTGCTGTGGGAATGACTTCAGTTTTCTGTGTAAGCAAATGACGGCACGGTTGGTGCAGTGGTTAAGCGATTGACTGCTGGGCTGAGTGTCGCGGGTTCGATGCCCGCACGTGGCAAATATTTGCATGACCTACAAGTATTTGTTCCGAGTCAGGATGTTTGTGTATGTGAGTTTAAATGTTTGTAAACGCACCCACAATACAGGAAAAATTCCTAGTTTGTGGCAACGTTTAAAAAAAAATGCTTTCATATTTTGTATGATATTGTTTATAATTTAAATTAATGAGTTGTTATATTGTCCATGCCAAGGTTGCCTGGAAGAGATCGCGGGAAGCGATAAGGCCGCCCATTATTTTGTAGTGTACCTTGTTTTTTTTTGTGGTGTATTTTTGTGGTGTACAATAAAGTAGCTATATATAAATAAATAAATATTAAATATTATTCTACTTATCGTTGGTTTGCTGTTCGTGAATTTAAGATATTATTTCAATCAAATTTACTTTGGTTACGAAAATAATAAAATAATAACTGGGCGGCTACTATTTCATGGTGTTCAAAAACAGATAACTGAAATTTTTGAATTGATTTTTACTAGTTACGCCACTGATCTTGGGTTTCTCGTATATCAATGCAGTCAATAATACATAATATACAGTAAATTGTAGTACAATTCACTTGATGTGTAAGACTCCTATGATATAATTTTACTATGTCTTTTTTATCTCTCAAATATCATGCTTTTTTATGATAGTGTACTCCTCTGGCTAACCCTTCAGGGAATACAGGAGTGATTTTATGTTATGTTATTATCTTTGTTTTAGAGCTTAAGAGATGAAGCCGCAAAGTTTCTTCTTGAGGAAGCGTTTTTAGACCTAGAAGTTCACTTCGACGACCTATTTACAGCGAAATGGCTGCCCTCCACCATTCCAGTTGACACTATTTGCATCACACTCGACGACTATTTTCAAGACTATAATCATTTGAGAGATAAAAACTTTGAATATGTCATAAACGAAGCTCAAAACTTGGTTTATAAAAAGTATATTACGGCGATGCTATCCAAAAAAGTTGCCTTTAAAAATATAGAGGAAGCTCAGCAAGCCGCTACCAAAATAGTGAAGGAGGCGAATCAAATAAGGTCGTTCTTCAGGAAGATAGCGGCGGAGGGCGTCAACGTTGACTGGCCCTTTGAAGTCATCAGTATGCTAGCAGAGGTGAGTTCATAATAATAAATCCTTGCGTGTGTTTTACAAACTTATCTAAAACTATAAAAACTAGCTGTTAAAATTAGGCGTAGGTCTATAATGCACAAGAATTATGCCTGCATGTCAATGTATGTATACAGGGTGATACTTTAGTCAGTATCAATCATCCCTTGCCTTTACCTATAAATATATATTATATCTCGTGGGTGGACGACCAGACTAAACTTATTACATACTTATTTAATTTTTCTCAAAAATCACAAAGAAATAGTTTGTACCATTTACTTTTGAGTTATAGATACTGAAATACGGACGATGTGTTCGGGGTATGAAAAGTTTGACTGTTTCTCATGTTATAAACATTGCCAGCTTCAAGTTCAAAAAAGTAAAAAAGTCCAAACTCATTGATTAGATTATTTTATACTTGACGCAGTATAGAGGCGTGCTGTCCAACCACGGTCAGACTAGCCGCTTGGTTTCAGCTTAAGCCCAGCACCCTAATTGCGTAACTCACGATTAATCATAATCTGTTTCGTTTTGAAACAGAGTACTAAACCATTGCTTCATATGCAATGAATATTGTCGAACTATCAAAATTAAACAGATTATGATTAATCGTATGTTCCGCAATTAGGGTGCAGGTTCGCACAGGCAGGCCCCGCGAGGGATTATATTTTATCGGGCACTGCTGGATTTTCAACTGGCTCTAAGAATTGCGTTGAAAAACCAGAGCGCGGTAAAAAATCGCTGCGTTAAAAATCGACCATGGGTACGAGGGCTAACTGTAAAACGAGCATTGTATGCAGGTCCTGAGGTGCCAGGACATCGAGATGTTGTCCCTGGACCTGCACAGCGTGGTGGCGAAGTGCCCCGACATGTCGGAGGAGCAGCTGCTGCGCCTGCTGTGGCTGCGCGGCGACGTGCCGCGCGCGCGCCTGCGCGACACCGTGGCCATCGCGCTGGCCTCGCGCCCGCCGCCGCGCGCCAACTCGCACCCCTCGCTCTTCAAACACATCACCTTCAGCGAAAGACTACTCTCACACTTTAACCTCTAGAAGACTACCATTCACATAAAAACATAACATAACGCCTGTAATCCCCGAAGGGCTAGGCAGAGGTATACTTATAGTACACCCACATAATATTCATACATAAACAGATAGATTTGCTACGTTCGTCATCGCCAGTTATATACGCAACAGTCGTTTTTATTGGTGGAAACTGGAAATAGAAGGGTTGACGAACTCCGTATAAAAAACCAAAGCTTTCGTTAACATTCAGCAAAATATCAATCATAGACAGAAAGCCAAGTAATTATTATGTTATGTAGTATGTTCCGTTTCCAGGAGAATTTGGGACAGTGGCCTTAACAACAATAAGGTTTTGTAAAAGAAGCATAGCTATGTTGGTCTAAAAGGTGCTCCGCGTATATCGTAGCGGAAATATATTCGTATAACTACATTTAATATAATCTAATTATAAGTATAAATGTGTAAATTATGAACAAATATATTTTTATTTATTTCAAACATTTTATTTAAGTTTACTACAAAAACATATCAACTACAAAACACTACTACTGTTCTTTAATTTCGTACAATTCTTTATATTACCTAGTATTGCATGCTAATAAACTTAATTATTGAAGTTGACAGTCAGATTAACAATCATAACACCAACATTCAAAAACGTATATATTTTCCACTGATCGTTTGGAATCGTTTTAATTATTCTTTCTAATGTTTCGGCTTTGAAATTGTATTTCTTTGTGCCTAAATGGCGTGGAATATGCTGAAGCAATTCTTGGTAAGTACAAGCATTCTTAAATTGATTGATACACGACAAAACCTAAAATTAGGTACACATCAACTTAAATGAACTTCCAATCTTAGTTGGAGTTTAGATAGTTGCAATGCAAGATTGCAAGCATCACATCCGTTTCTTATTTTGTTCTCTAAATAAACAAGCTAACTAAGTTGTTTATTGAGAGCCATGACATGACATGTATAAGATCCCGCTCACGATGACACACCTATTGCCACAACAATGATCTCCTGCGCTCTGATTCTTCTGATCGAGCTACAAGTAAGATTGGGTACAATTTAGTGGTTACCTCGCGCTGACTCAAGGCCAATTGATGGTCCGAAGGGCGGGCGGCGCGAGTGCGCGGCAGTCGTCGCGCCAGTCGCCATGCCCGCCGCCCGCGCCGCGCTCCGCGCCTGCTCCCTGCTGCTGTGCCTGGTGGCAGGTGAGCGTCGCCCGCCTCGTACTCCCGTGCTCAGTGCGCCGACCGAATACTTCCACGTCAAATGTTTACCTTATTCAAACAATTCCGTACCGCGAAATTTACAAATTTAATTCGGGCAATGATTTTCCATGATTTTCATTATTTACTTTGGCACTGTTGTATCGGTTTAATATTTATATTACAAATAAAATAACATAGTGTTCGTTGTGTAAGCAAGGCATTATTGGTATTGGTTCAGATATTAATTTAAAATCTGATTTTAATATGTTTTAAACTCAGTTTAAATCGCAAGATGAATATCGTCTGGTTACAATCTCAGTTAAATCTTACAAGACTATTTCATAACTCATCAAGTAGGAATTTACATGATGAGATAGTCTTGTAAGATTTTTATAAGTAAGGTAGGCCCCTTATGTTGGTAGGGCAGACAGGTAAACTTCCGTAAACAGCTGCTTAAGCAATATTTCCGTGAGTACAGACATGTAGATTCTAAACATATAGATACAATAGGATGCTCAAATCCCTGTTCTACTTCACATGACTCATCCAATCATAACACCACAGGAAGACAAACTCTTGTATGCAATTTGCTTTAGTGCGCGCTACGCGACTAATATTTGGGTAATTTATATTTCCTTTAGAATTTGTTTACTTTTTAATTGGTTTTATAGATAGGTTTGATATAGTGAGTGAGAGAAAAGATGTGCCTTTGCCAATTGTTGATCAACTAGTTGGTATTTTATCGAATAATACAAATCGCGTCGGCACACACCGCGTGCGCTCTGGTCGCGGTGGTATTTTTAACATTCCCGGACCGCCTCAAGGTTAGCCAAGATAGTCGCTTATTCATTGGGATATGACCTAATTTCCTATACCAAATTATTTATAGAAAATTCATAAAGGAATGGACGCAAAGTCAAACCTTTTGGAATTACAAACAAAATAGAGGATCGACCTCATTAAGGTGTTATATGCGGAAGTTAGTTCATCCGCACTTAAATTAAGTGCAACGGTACTGCGCTATGTTACTGTGTTTACATTAGAATATCTCATGTTAGAGCTCTATACTACACAGTACAAACACAAATCTGCAAATGACACCATACGCCCATTGTATTTTCATTTCAAAATTGTAGTGTGGGTGGCCTATTACTAAGGAAACTCCAGTGATGAGCAATGTAGGTACTAGAAATATATATCTTAATCATCACAGGAATCGTATGTGATCATAAATCTTAGGTAATGCAGATTTATTGTCCACCCTAGTAGTTCCGGAGGTACATACACGGTATCGTAATGATAGTGATCCTGCTACTGCCCGTCAATTTCAATTCTTAAGCTCTTTGCAACAACAATAAACCAATTACTAACACTAGACGCCCTGAGCTCTGTAGCCAAAACATAAACCGATCAATGCGTGAATATAATATAAACAGTTGCAATTAGTGAGTTAAAACGTTGTTTTGTTATGTTATTTACATGTTTTCGTAAATTTCTTGTCAAATAATTTTTAAACTATAACTATATTAATTGTGTCGGATGTCGTTGTGCCGATTGTCGTAACGGCCAATGGCCTGATAGTTGAACACCTCGATCAACATAGCGTGCGCGCTAGGCGGTTGGATCAAGGGTCTGATTCAGAAGGCAGGACTCCTCGATACGTTTCGCATCGTGAGAAGGTTCTGACTCTGGAACCCTAACCACCGGTAGTTGGGATCCTGCTCCCGACAGCGGCGGACCGCATTTTTTTTATTTTTTTGCTAGGTAGGTACTTATCCTATTTTTAAAGAAACATTTGAAAATGTACTAAATGAAATAAATAAAGGAAATAATAATATCGTCTCATGCAAAGTAGTCGTAGATCTAAACTAGTGAACATGGACTTCACCTTACACCGCTTTTACGAACAACCTTGGCTGAACAGTTTCAGCAAACGCCATAACATTTTACTGCGCTCCACAATCTGCCTGCCAAGTGTGACGATTAATGTTACCGATCACGTTTAATTTATAAGGATTTTGAATACTGTTGCAGGCAGCTGATTCACTCGCACTATTCATGCAGCTGTCTTTAGATTGTCAAACCTACTATCGAATCAAATGGGCTCATGACAAATAATTAGGTATCTACTTAAGTAGTAGGTAGGTACTTAACTGTTAATCGAGGGTTCGAAGTTCGAATTACCAAAATTCGATGCACTCTTATCATAAAATATATTTGGCAAGTAATATTACCAAAACGATAACAAAGTTGTGACTTACTTCGATCTCTGAGATAATATTATCTAAATAGTGGTAACGGCCGTGACTTACGAGTTGTAGATCGTAGATTAGAACCCAGACAGGCGCTTTACTTTGTGTAAATTATTTCATCACCATTGCTCTCAAAACGGTGAACGAACACATCGTGAAGAAACCGGAAACAATGTTCTAGAACTAAAACATCGAAGACATCTGACTTCGACCAATACGCACTGGGCCCGCGTGGTGGATTACGTCCCACTCTCTCTCACAGAGAGGAGGCCTGTTTCCCAGCAGTTGGAACATTAAAGGCTGATTATGTATGTATGGAACTCCTAAAGGCCGGCGGGAAACCCGTTCTTAAGGCCTTCCAGAAGCTGTTTGATTCCGTCATACTCGAGGGCAAAACGCCACAGGCATGGAACAGGTATGGTGATACTTTTCTTTAAGAAGGGTGACAATGCCCTTCTTAAGAATTATAGGCCCATCTCACTTCTGAGCCATGTATACAAGCTGTTTTCCAGAGTCATCACGAACAAGCCGGGTTCCGTAAAGGCTTTAGCACCGTAGAACACATACATACGCTGCGGCAGGTTTTATAGAAGACCGAAGAGTATACCCTGCCTCTCTGTTTAGCGTTTGTGGACTACGAAAAAGACTTCGATTCGATCGAGACATGGGCTGTACTGCAGTCCCTCCAACGGTGCCAGGTCGACTATCGGTACATCGAGGTGTTGAAGTGTCTGTACGAAAACGCCACTATGTCAGTCCGACTCCAGGACCTGACCTCGAAACCTATCCTTCTGCAGCGAGGTGTTAGACAGGGAGACGTTATCTCACCGAAACTGTTCACCGATGCACTGGAGGATGTCTTTAAGGTTCTGGACTCGAAACGGGCTGACATCAACATCAATGGCGAGTACATCACTCACCTTCGGTTTGCCGATGATATAGTTGTCATGGCTGAGACCATGGAGGACCTCAGTACCATGCTCGATGACCTCATTAGAGCTTCTGAAAGAGTGGGTCTTAAAATAAACATGGACAAGACAAAGGTCATGTCGAATGCTCGTGTAACACCCACTCTCATAACGGTCGGAGGCGCTGCACTCGACGTTGTGGACGAGTACCTACGTTTACCTAGGACAAATTGTCCAGTTAGGTAGGTCCAACTTCGAGAAAGAGGTCAACTGTCGAATCCGACTCGATCGGACAGCGTTCGGGAAGCTACGCATATCTTCTCGTCCTACATACCGCAGTGTCTCAAGATGAAAGTATTTGACCAGTGCGTGTTGCCAATGATGACATAAGGAACCGAAACGTGCTCGCTCACAATGGGCCTCATAAGAAGGCTTAAAGTCACCCAAAGGGCAATGGAGAGGGCTATGCTTGGAGTTTCCCTACGTGATCGAATTAAGAATGAAGAGATCCGTAGCAGAACCAAGGTAACCGTCACAGCCCGAAAAATTGCCAAACTTAAGTGGCAGTGGGCAGGGCACATTCTCGCAGAACAGATGGCCGATAGGGCCGGAAGGTTCTGGAGTGGCGACCGCGTACCGGAAGACGTAAAGTTGGAAGGCCTCCCACAAGGTGGACCGATGACCTTGTGAGGGCCGCAGGAGTCCGCTGTATGCGGGAAGCACAGAACCGGTCAAAGTGGCGGAACTTGGGGGAGGCCTATGTCCAGCAGTGGACGTCTTTCGGCAGAAATGATGGTGATGATTATTAACTCCAACATACCGAATTTTGGCCATGGCATCAGACGGCCAATCTCAGCGGGGACTAGCCATCAATTCGGGCAATATTATAGTCCACAACTGTGTGTGCAAACATAGGTGCACTCTTCCTTTCTTTAGTCTCATAGAAATAATTATAATATTACTAGCTTCCATCCGCGACTTCGCCCGCGTGGAAGTCGGAAATTATTCCGCGGGAACGTACTACCGGAATAAAAAGTATCCTATGTGTTAATCTAGGTTATAATCTATCTGTTTGCCAAACTTGATTCAAATCGGTTCAGCCGTTTTTGCGTGAAAGCGATACATACAAACTTTCTCGTAGTATTCTAGGCTGCCAAAGATTAAGTGTAGTCTACGCTTTAATTATGTTTTCTTTCATTACTAGCTAGGTTTTATTTTAATAATTATGAATAGCAAGATTTGACATGTTCGGGTACGGTTCAATAGCCATATTAAAAAAATACATTAACCTTTTCACCACCAAGTGATATTTTACAGCGCTTGTCGACGGCCACGTAAAAGTAAAAACATCGGGAACGTTTGAAAAAATAAATAACATGAGGTTATCAATATGCTATCATTTGATACTTACCTAAAAATATGCCTATTTTCGGAGACGCACAAATAATACAAAATCTTGTAGTTAGTTTCTAATACTACTAGGTAAACTTACAGAGGGTTTTTCACTAGAACTTAACCACGTTCATTGACTTAAATATTACTGTACCTACGTTATAGGGATATCCGAATCCATAGGAGCTGTGGAAACTATCTTATAATTTTAGGAACCATTATGTATATTTTTTCATGAAAATAATGTTGACGTAGGTACTTAAGTTTTTGATGAAGTGCGAGAAGTCCATAAAAATAAGTAGGTACTTTAACCAATTTCAGTAAATTTTTCATCTTTTTACGGAAAACACGAGTAATGACACTTGAACAAAAAAATTATTATGTATGCCAAAAGAACTAATGATTCCTAAGACAGTTTCTCCGTATCTTGTATAGATTGGTATTTCCCGCCACACTGTCCCAGTTAGTCCAACACTTTTAGTACCTAAGTACCTATTGAATTCTTTAATAGACGGATGTTTAAGACCGTGAACTTAATGTAGGTATATATAATCGACCTCGTAACTGCTTTATCACCCTAATGTTGAATATCACTTAAATGTTACAAAATGACAAATTCTAATTTGCCTATGTGACAGACAGTTTCAACCTCGTGACTTTTCAATTTAGAGGAAATTATTGTCTAAAGTAATAAAGCAATAACGAGTTCGCCTAGGTATACCTACGTCATACGTACAATACATAACGAACGTTCCTACAGTGCTACCAAAACAGTGTACAAAAGTAACTACCCAAAACTTAACCGTTAATTTGTAAACATGTAGGTACCTATAGTAAACCAATTTGCATTGCAGGTACTCGTCAGTTATCTATAAAAGAATTTTTGGTGCCGAAAGCTTTAGAAGTCGGGAAAGATGCTGAACTGCAATGTCAGTATGAGCTAGGAGAGAACGAGACAGCCGACGCGCTCTACGTCAAGTGGTGGTGGACGCCGGAGGCCGGCAACGGGGACGAGAAGCAGCTGAAATACCAGCGCATAGCCGGCTATAAAGCAGAGTCCATCCATCACGACAATACTAGCCAAATAGGTAACTAGAATCATCATAAATAATATGATCCAATCCGATTAAGCATTGGTAAAAAAAAACAGTGGCACTCTGGGAGTGCCGACAGAAGTGAAAACTTGAACAATTACGTGTGGGTTTTTTTAATCGTCAATACAGGATTTCACATTGGGTCCTTGGGTCCTGATTGCTCTCGGTAAAAAATGATAAATGAGCGATCGACTTCAGCCATTAAAGGTAACAGGACAGATTTTTACGATAAAAATACAAAGGGAATGAAAGGGATAAAAGAATTAGAATTTCCTAATGAAAGAAAGGGACTTCCAAAAGACATCAACGCGCGACTCATCCGTGTGCTCAAGCGTTTGGTGACCCAAAAAGTGCTCAACGCGCCTAAAGAAGTTTTCACTTCAAAAATCTAGATTTTAATCAAAAGGTGATCGTGTTCGTGGCCTGGCAAATATTTTTGATTCCCAAAAAAAAATCAATAGAGCCACCCTCGTAGCGAAGAAACACGGTGCGCCAAACGACTACTTCGAAACAGTTAATGCTCGGCTTGCACTTTTCAGAGATAAAGCTAAATTCGAGTGATGATACCATCTTCATACGAGATGTAACCCCAATGGATTCTGGGACATACGAGTGTGAAGTGTCAAATATCGACGAAATAAGACAGCACGAGAAGCTTATTGTTTTTTGTAAGTATCAACCAGTTCTTATAATGCCTATAATTCTTCTTAGCGTGTTGATAGCAATCTAAATACAGTCAGCCCAAAATTTGCCTACGAGTCTGGCACTTTCAGCTGATGAAGATCGGCTTTTTTTCTGTACATGTGCTCTCGACATTGGCGAGGAAATATATAAAAGTACCTATCACTTTCTTGTCCGTCTGTCAGGACCTTTTATTCTCAGGAACGGATCCTCTGCGCGTTCCTGACGATAATGTTGAAAGCAAGTAATATAAAAAATTCAGAAAAATAAAAACAGTTGAAAATTAAGGTACATTTTGGTACATACATGTTTTCGCGAAAATCTCAATTTGCCCATATCTTTTTATCGAGTTGACTCAGGACCTTGATTTTTATACACCTAATAGGGACTATAGATCTCAGTATCTGGTATAAATTTCAATTTGCTAGGTCAACCCGTTCCTGAGAAAATCGCTGGTAACACACGGACAAGAGAGTGATCTTATAAGGGTTCCTTTTTTACCTTTTGAGTTACGGAACTCTAAAAACTAAGGTCTGCAACGCAATCAAATTATGCGGTTACTTATGTCAAATATTTTGGTGATAATCGCACTTTAAAAACCTATACTACTTAGGTCATATGTAGCTAGTCATATGAAACGATAAGTTTAGTGATTACAAACTAACACTTGCAGTTGGAGCGATGATTGTGAACGAAGTATGGTAGAATATAATTTTTAACTTACCTTTTTTCCTTAATGGCTGGTTAAAGTAGGTCCTTGCCGGTTCTCTTGTACATAAGTAGCACCGCCACCCAAGCAGTTGCTTACATTGACGTGTATATTAGTGTCTTTCGTCATCAATGAAAAGCATCCATTTATTACCCGACTGCGCCAGAAGGAGGGTTATTAGATATTTTTAGTTTAAACCTAAAACCCGGTTTGATTTATAAACGGTTTAGTAGGAAGTACTGCTAGAATATCTAAACCTCATGAAATCTTATTTTTTTACCTTCAGCGAAGGGTACCGGTCCGGCAATAAATTACACGTTACTAAAAAACGAGGCAGAGAATGAAGAGAATATGTTGTTAATAGAATGTGAAGCTGAAAACGTCGCCCCGTTGCCAGATATGACCGTCTCCTTTCAAGGGTATGTTGGTGTTTTAAACATTTTGCTTCTCTGAAGATACACGAGCAAACATTATGCCCTCTCCCATTTCTATTCACTTATTATGTATACTGTCATTCATGAGTAATTTAAAGCATATCGCGGGATTAGTGTTATCATCACAAATAAATGTAAGTTTTATGCTAAATATCTTTATCCATATCCACAGCATAAAAGCCGTATTATAGATAGATAGATACTTATGTCAAAACTCAAACTCAAACTTAAAGCATTTATTTTAATTAAACCATTTACAGGCACTTTTGAATTGTAAAAAAGTCAACCAGTTGGAAAGTTGAAGTTAGTTGCCCATTTCAAAACGTAGATCTCTATGGAGAAGAACGGGCAAGAAACTCCATGGACATGTGATTTGGGAAAAGGCTCGGCAGATGATGAGACTTATGTGTTTTCTAGATTTCAGGGAATAAAATGTATTTGCAGATGTACGGTAGGCTGCATCAATTGGGTACCCCATTTGTATTCAAATTTTAATACAACTGGGGTACCCAATTGATTAACCCACTGTACTATGATAAACCCTATCCAAAGACGTGGAACGTTTGTGCCTGAGCGAAGCTCATGGCTCTTTGTTTTTGGAACGAAGTTCCTTATCGCGGCTTGAGGTAGGAGTTGAATGGTGGAAAAAGTCACGCTGACAAAGCGTTATGCCCCCTCCTTGGGACTTTCTCTCCCTCTCTGTAACTGTCTATTATATGTACTGTGTGTTTGCGTGCGACTCGTGCGAGTATCGCGTAAAGAACCTCGTTCCTAATGGAGGTCCCCCGACCGCAACCGATTATTGTTAATGTCAGTTCTAAATTGTAAAAATTTACATGTAGCTACGACATGAAAGAAAATATTGTTTTGATAGGTATTTGTATATATATTTTTCAGGGAAGCAATTAACATATCAAAGACTATAGAAGACACTAATTCAAATGGCTTCTATAAAATATACGCTAACGCCACCGTTAGCACAGCAGATATCAACGAAGGCGAAATACGCTGCGAGCTATCGTACCCCACTCTAGAACATCCTCCGTACGTAGATAAGAAGAAGTACATACCTGCAGGTATGTTTTACTACTTAATATGAGGAAAGTGAGGCGACACAAGTTTAATTTAATTGAATGACCTAGTCGTTCTAGACTGTACTTAAGTATTTATGGTTTTATAACTTGGTCAGTTTAAAGTTAAGCTTTTAACTTTACAAGTTCAATGCATCAATTGATCGCTTATGGCACACATGTGTTGCTTTGGAAAGTCTTCACATTATTGTGTTTATTCGAGCAACGAATGGTACTCACATTTTTGCATTTTTCATTTACGCAACCAACTAAACATCCTCATTATGACTGCACATTTACCCATTCTCCACACTACTCAGATATTGAAATCAAAAGCATGATGAGTAACAGCATTTCGCTTGTAGTAAAGGGATATACATACAAACAAATTTTAGTTTCAAACCAACTAAATCATTTGTATTTTACAGGATTCGTTAAAAACAAAACGTGGTTTTCACAACCATAAGACTGCTAGCCGTATGATTGACATTTTGCAACAATAAAATATATTTGTTATAAAGTGATAGTCTAATTACCTAAATAAGCTTTAGCGTCTGCATGAAATGCAGGATATCAATAAGTTAATTGCTAGGATCAATCTGTTGTTAATAAATTATGTAATGAGTACTGTGGCTGGCCGTAGAGTAGTGTGTGCCACTGTGTGTTGTCTGTGTACTAACGTTGGTTGTTGGTGATGGTCGACGCCAGGCCGCGACGCGCCGCCCGCCACAGAGCCGCCCGAGGACGCGACCGAGCCGGATCCTACGCACGTCTCCTTGCAAAGCCCCAGTAAGTCAAAGACAAACTAGGTACACCAGACCAAGGACTACACTTTACATCAGTATTCTGATCCGAAATGATCAATAATTATACTATCTTAACTTATCAAGAAAGAGTACTTAAACACTATCAATATATGGTATAATTTAATTTTCATAATTTTATTATATGTAAGCAGTATTATCATTTATATATTTCTTATATTTATGTAAATATTGGAATCACATATTTTACCCGCCTGAGGATCCTGGCCACGTCCATATGCCTGATAAACGACTTTTTAACTAAATCTTAATAGGTACCTATTGTAAGTGAAAGCGCGGTTACTCGAGTTGACTAAAAAAATTACATCTTACTGTAATGTTAATTTTAATATACTTAGGTATAAAGATACAAACCATTTTTTATAAATATTAAAAGTGTCAGCTGGACTAGCCTTACGCTTACGCCTACGACATTACGTCCGTATATTGTTGTTGTTTGGAGTTATGATAAAGATAACAAGCCACAATATTTATAACACCCCTCTTTTTGCGTCGGGGGTTAACAAAACCCAATTAATCTTACGCTTGTAGCTCTTTCGGTGGGCAAAGAGTTATTAGATTTACGAGATCAAATGGCAATATTTAATTAAACCTACTTATATTTTAACTAAAAACAAAGTATTCCAACGAATTGAGGGCATCCGCCTTTTTTTGAAGTCGGTCAAAAATAAATAGAAGTGTTCTTCGTTTGCCTGAATTCTAAACTATTTGCTCACCGTATGTTATTGATTCACAATAAAATTAGCTTATGTGATGCTTTTGTTGTGTTACACTGCCTGACTTGTATTAAAAAAGTTGTGTTTATTAAATTACCATACCATTATTAAATTAGCCATTTCAATAAACCACGGCGACAATATCACGCCACTCCATAATGGATTTTATCTGTTTAGGTATAGGTACCAATACCTACGATTTCAGAAATAAACAGATAAACTTCTGGTTCGTATAATATTAGGGACTTAACTATCATGAAATGATATCTCCCACATAAATACATTGCGGTGCTTTCCTGTTCAAACCTTGTTTATATTCATCGAAGTACCTTCCCAAATACCCACTCATCCATTGAGGGTTTTCACACTGTATATAATTTATTTTATTCTGAATAAATTGCCACTTAAAAATTGGCGCATGTATTTTGAGAGAAGCGTAGTCTAGAGATAGACATGTACCTACCTAACGAACCGTGCGTCCGATGTGATTTCCCATCGGTGAAAATTACGAACTTCCATTACCTGTTTACACCCAGAGCGGGAGAAGTTATTTGATGATTTCCCAGCCTCAAAAAAAAATAACCCTGGGGGATGAATCTTCAAAATCCTTCCTTAGTGCTCACCTTCGTGATATAAGGAACTCTTGTGCAAAATAGCCAATGACCGAAATTTACCTTTTTTCCGACGGCCATTACGAAACTTTAATCATTTGGTAGAAAATAATATAACTCATCTTTAACATCATCAGTCTGTAAATGAAAAAGTATCTCTATCTACCTGTCACCTTTTCACGGCTTAAGCTAGCCAAACGGATTTCTATGAAATTAAATAACAGTGGTCACGGCTCAGACTTTACCAAGCCTGACACGAAAGAGACATTTTTTTTTGTTATAATTAGTGTTTCAAAACTATGTAGTTGACCTTCGATGCGAAGTGTGGTAAGTAGCACTAGCAGGACGTTTGAGCCTAAATCCAAATTGGTATACAGTACAACTTTTTCATACTGCGCCTGAAGAAAAAACAAAGCAATAAGTATATTTAAATGTTACCCACAGAATTTAAAAACTACATACTTTTTACACGTAATATAAAAAAAATGGATAATGTCTGTTTTGTGTCGGGCCTGGGTCACAATTGACCATACTCCTTTGGTACCGGTAGACCATGACCTGGGTTAGGCCATTTGTTGGGTTAGTTCTTTGTTTATGCCGGTAGTATCTACGTGGCATTGGGATAATTTCAGACCTACACGTGAGCGAAGCCGCGGAGAAAAGTTTGTCTGTTACTATTTAATTCTTGTTAGCAACACTATCACTCCGTATAAAAATACAGGTTACTTTTTTACAAAATAAAGTTTTGATTTTCTTCCAAAATAGAGGTCATGGTCCTTTTGACTACATTCCTTTCGTGTCCAATATTTTCGTATTAACTATCACCCTTAAAAAAAAAATTGAGTACACTAGCGTATAGGGATTGCAATCCGGCGTTATTTTCAGACCGGCCGGATCCGACCGGATACCCATCGATCCGGCGGGATCGGAACGGATCCGGCCGAATTGATAAAATCAGGATGAATTTCGTTTTTCGGTTCAAAATGAGCTGTTAGTAAGTTAATCAAGTGTCATTGTACTCAATATAGGTTGTTTATAAAAAAATAAACATATACAGGGTGTTAGGTAAATGGTATATCAAGCCGAGACTAGCCTATGTAAACATAATAATATGCATATAAATAGTATGGTGAAGTCAGAAATTAGATATCATAATTTTTGAAAAAAATATCTTCATACAAATCGGATTCTAAAAATTATATTTTGTATGAAAATTTAAAAAAATTATATCATGATATCTTTCTGACTTCACCATACTATTTATATGCATATGTTAACATAGGCTAGTTTAGGCTTGATGTACCCTTTACCAAACACCCTGTATATAAAATCAACTTTATTTTATTTCTAATCCAATGTTATGATTAGATCACGAGCCAACAATTAAAATCTAGTAGTGTAGGTAACTAGTAAAGTTTTAACGATGTAACGAGTAGCTCAGTCTTCCCAGATTTCACTTTCACAGATAGATCATTTATTTTAGTAAGTAACTTTATAAAATTTAATATAATTAACCTTACGTAATTTACTGAAATGAGATCACAATAATTATTAAAGTATTTAAGAATGCTAACAAACAAGTCTTATATTTATGACAGACACCATCATGATTTGATGAATCTGTCTAATGAATTGCACAATAATCACAATAATGAGTTTGTATTATATGCCAAAAATTACTAGCACCGGGTCCGGTAAACGTTTAATGATCGGCCGGATCCCCCGGATTACCGGATCCGTTTTTCCGGATTGCAATCCCTACTAGCGTATCACCCTGTTTAAACTGATATAACTCAGTTCGGACTGATTTGTGATTTACAATATTTTTTAATCGCTCTTATATTGTACCTAGTTTTTAAAGCTTCATTTTTAATGGCCCCACTGCTACATACATTTTGGTCATTGGCTTTAGGTACAAGCTTCTACACGCAGACGTTTATTTAGATTTAGACTGTCCGTTGTCTATCAATAAATTGAACACATTATAATATACTTTGCAGGTAACGATGGCATTCGGCTCCACTGCTCGTGGGCGCTGCTGACGTTGGCAGCCGTCGTGACGCTTCTACAAGCGGGACTCTAGCTAGACTCTTCTCCATTGTGATACTAATTACGTAACTATGTTGTTATGTTATTAACTAAGTGTTAATTTTATTAAGCTTTACCTAGTACGTACCTGTAAACTATTATTTCAATTTACATTATTAATAAAAAGATACCTATTGTTGCAAATAAACACTTTTATTAAGATTTAATCTACTGAAGTGACCGTTTCTCGGAATGAAATACATATTATGAAGTAGGTAGATTTTTGCCCGTAGCTTTGCCAGCGCAGCCTGCAAGTCGGAAATCCCAAAGGGAACGTAGTTTTTGACACGCATAATCTGCACCCCCTTGAGTAAATAACGATAAGGCACCTCGTCGTTAATTTATAATAAGGAGTGCTCCAAGTTCAAGATAAGGTCCAAATGCGCTATTATCGTGCTTTTTAATGAATCATGTTATGCGATTTTAATCATTATCTCGTTAAGGTTAGTATCATTAGTGTTGCCCAAATTCAGTCTTGGTCTTGCAGTCTTGGTCTTGTTCTTGCGTTTTTGCAAGACCAAGACCAAGAACAAGACCGCGTATTTTTAGCAAGACCAAGACCAAGACTGACCGTGCAAGACTTGAGCAAGAACAAGACATAGCCTGCAAGACTCTTGCGTCTTGCAGCTAGGACTTAGCGCTATTTCACTGAGTAGTTAGGTGTAACAGTTCGGTGTATAGGTAGGTACGCTTAGGAATTCTATGAGACGCAAAAAACTGTATCAAAGAATATGAAAAACTGGACCTATGCGCATTACGACTAATACCATAAACATAGCGAATAAAAAAATATCTATTAAAATCAAACTGAGTGCATGCATAGTTATGTTTTAACCATCGGCACTTTGATAATGCGGCATCAAAGGTTTGTACTTACTTCTCAAAGAAATTTGCCGCTTTTCGGAAGTACATGGTTATGATACACGCGCCGGCGGCTTCTTTTGAAATCTAAAACAATCGTTGCCGCCACGCCGAAATCATAACATTTGTGACACTATTTGATTGCCGCCATAGGGCGTAGCGTAGGTATACTCATGCAAAATAATTTCGAATTTTTTTAAGAGTACCTACAGGTGTTCCAAAGAATAAATAAGTTTCAGAGTGCTTAGAATGAAAATGAATACATTATACTGATCACGCAAGTAGTATTATGATTAGGATAAAATGGTAAGGATAGGTAGTAGATGTCATATTAATTCATTCTAGTAAGTATATATTATAATATTGATTACTTATATGGTTTTAAACTAATTACTTAGGTACTATTATTGTACATTTAGTCATTATATTTCTTAAGTTTTTACAAGAAAAAATAGCAAAAAAGTGTTCAAATATCACCCGTTTAATAAATATTGTAGCCACTTTTAAATATACTTGAAACGTGTAAAAAAATTCTACAAAACTAATAAAATAATATAAAAAGCGTAGGTACTTACCTACTAATAAAATAAAAAGCCAGACAGATAAGTATTGTTCTTTAAAATACAGTCAAGTTATTGTAATTAATTTGTTTTTTTACATGTTTTAGCAAATGTAAGCTTATATATAAATCATAAATGTTTATTAAGAAACAGTTACTTCCATGGAAAACGACATATAGGTCAGTTGATTTTTCGAATTTCTTATTAAATCTTCAGTTATTTATTAATCTGCTTGATCTTTACTATGGCTATGTTAATTCAAGCTCACAATGTTCCAATTCTAATACGTTTTTCTAAGATTTAAAGTAAACTTTAATAAATAGTAATAGACTAATAGGTAATTGCAAGACTTGCAAGACTCTTGCTGCAAGACCAAGACCAAGACCAAGACTGGGAGCGCAAGACCAAGACCAAGACCAAGACCAGGTGTATTGGCGCAAGACCAAGACCAAGACTGGCTAAGTCTCGTCTTGTTCTTGCATTTGGGCAACACTAAGTATCATAGAATATATCATCATCATCAGCCTACAGCAGTCCGATCAACCGATGCTGGACATAGGCCTCTCCAATTTCACGCCATTCAGCTCGATTCTCGGCAACTCTCATCCAGTTGCTACCAGTCACCCTGCGAAGATCGTCGCTCCACCTAGCCTGAGGGCGTCCTACCTTACGTTTTTCGATTCGCGGTCTCCACTCAAGAACACGTCTACCCCAACGGTCATCGGTTCTAGGTACGACTAATATGGCCGGCCCATTGCCACTTCAGCTTGCTAATTCTGTGAGCTATGTCGACAACTTTGGTTCTCTGCCGGATCACCTCATTCCGGATTCTATCTTTCAGAGATACTCCGAGCATATCTCGTTCCATTGCTCGCTGAGCGACTTAATTTATGGACCAGCCGTACTGTGAGTGTCCACGTTTCGGTTCCGTAGGTCATAACAGGTAGGACTCAACCAAGGCTCTGCGGAATACGCGACGAGAAGACTCGACGAAGCTTCCCAAATGCTGCCCAATGCGGTTTAATTTTTTTGTTTACCACAAAACCACAAAACCAGAGCTATTCGTGCTATCAATGACCTTCAAACTCAGATTGATGTGTTTACATGTTGTTTGAGTGAATTCGCAAGGGTATTACTATTTATTTTATGCTACAATCAAAATAATACTTAATTTTTATTTTATTTTTTTCTTAAGTAAGTAAAGTATGTTTGTACTGTTATGTAATTAATTATGTTATATGTACTATGTTTTGTGTTTTAACTGTGTAATAATTTAATACTGTTGTTAGTGTATTTTTTTTTTTCTTCTAATTTAGTTATTGTAAGTATATAGCTTAAGTTATTACTTTAAGTTCTTAACTGTCGCATTAGGGTAACCCCTGTAATGATAGTTTAAGATGTTATAAAATAAATAAATAAATAAATAAATAAAACTTGCAACATTTTCAAAAAATCTACCTTGTTGTAATGTTTGATCAAATTAATCACAAAATAAATAAAATGATATGTAACAAAAAATAACTAACTATACTCCATTTGAAATAAGATTAGACATTTAACTAAAACTTTTTTACAGTCCGATCAACCGATTTTGACTTCTATTGCGTTTATGGCATGACAAATGGCAGCTCCATTAAACAGTTGGTATTGTAACTACTTTTTTGCTTTTAACCCTTAGATGCATGATTTTTTATATTTTCGTGAAAAAATACACATATTACGAAATGAGGTCTCTAAAAAACAGGAAAAATAATAAAAAAAATCATTTCAATATTTAAAGTTTATTATTTATTAAAAAACATGTGTTATCATTTTTGATAAATTATGCAGCAAGGTCATAAAAAAAACAAAAATTAATTAGTGTGGAAAACCCTGAAACAGTTATTATTTCTATTGTCACAGAGTGACACATGACATTTCTCACACATTACTGACGTAAGTTTTTTACATTGGGCATATTTACACTGGTTCCTTTTGGAACCATAAGATTTTTCATGCCCGACACCGTCAAAACGTACGTCATCAGGAGGTAATGTTTGAGCGCCTATCTTTGGTCTTTTTTGCTTGTTTACAGGGCCTGCAGCAGTATTCAAACTTGGGCGACCTCTTTTATTTTCCGATGTGCTGCCATATTTACACAAAGTTTCCGCTAGTTCGGTCCTGAAGTCAGCAAGTTTTAAAATATTCTTAGGATTCGCACCCTTCTTCAACAAAACTTTTTTATACAGAATCCAACTATTTATCACAGACATGTCTAGTTGGTGATAAAAGAGTCTATTTGTCCATTTTTTGGATTTCATTCTAATTCTGTATCGACCCAAATAGCTATCCATAGTGTCGACACCGCCCATACTCGCGTTGTATTCGCGGATAGCATTTGGGCAGGATATGGCAATGCTTTTCTTCTGCTTTTTGTCATATCTTTTTACCGTGTTTACAGGTTCTGAACCCACATACGTGGAGAGCAGTAAAACCTGTTTATTATCCTTCCAGCTAGTGGCCGAAAATTCAACCCCATCAAAGGTAGTAACATTTTCATCATACGATCCTCTCGGCACTGATGGTTTGAGAAGATCTTTTTTATCAGGCAGTTTACATGTTTTTCCCAGTCTATTCTTCTGTACTGTCCCCAAGCAATAAATACCTTCTTTGAATAAGTAATGGAATAGTGACAAACTTGTGTAGAAATTGTCAAAATATATTATATGATTTACATTCCTCGGTAGTGGTCGAAGCAAACGTATGACTGTATTCGAAACTACTCCTAAGTCGGGTTCATTTGGTAGTCTTTGGGTATTAGGAGCCCCTGAATAAATTTCAAAATTATAGGCATAACCCATTGGGCAACAAAGCACGTATAATTTAAATCCCCATTTGTGTGGTTTCTTCGGCAAATACTGCTTCATAAAATGGCCAATTTTAGTGGAGCACATCTGTTCATCTAATGACAGGCGATGTTCAAACGGAACTGATATAAATCGGTTATTGAGATGGTCTACTACTGTACGTATTTTATGTAATCGATCGTGCTCAGGATGGTCAGGAGGTAGGTGGTTACTGTTGTCGTTGAAATGAATTATTTGGCGAATCTTTTCGAATCTGTTTACCGTCATTGTCTCTGAAATTGGATGGAATTGTACAGCTCGTGCCCAATAAGATCTGATGCTAGGATAATGATATACTGAAGTGTATATCAAGATGCCAAGGTATTTACGAAGTTCTAATAAGTTGATGGGGTCGGAAAAATTTGGATTCACTTGTACAGCATATTTGTTCGTCTCAGCAATGATCAATTCCAGTAGCTTTTGATCAAAAAAGTAAGAAAAAAATTGGTATGGAGTGGATAAATCTAAAATATGTTGAGGGTAGGCTGTGACTCCAAGAAAGGTAAGAGCTTGATCAACCAAAGGCATGTTTTTCTTTTTCCAAACTAAATTTCTTACTTGAGTATAATTAGTGGACCTTGATACAATTTCTGACAAATCATCAGACACTAATGGGGGATCACAGTCTTGATTAGTATTTAATTCTGTTTGTTCTTCTTCTACTTCCTGTTCCACATCTTCAAGGTCTTCGAGCAATTCATTTAGATTGTCATAGTAATCCAGAGCATCTTCATCGATGTTTGCTTCATCCTCAGAGATGTCGCCGTTTTCCAGTTGAGATAATAGTGTTTCAATATCTCTGTCATTCATATTCTATGTCGTATCAATAGGGATCTAAAACCATAATAAAACCATGCAACCCAACACCAAAAGACATAAAAATTGCTCCAAAAACATAGCAATGTAAGAATAATTATGTACATCCATAGTAAGAAAAACTTACACCGGTAATGCATAGATTATCATTTTTGATAACAATATTCCAAAGCAAATTTAGTACCATGCCACACTATTCAGTTGTAAAATAAACATATCAAAACAAAATATAGATTCTTACCTTTCAGAAAGTATTTTTTTTTTTGTAAATAACCGTTATTTTATACTAGATATGAACCGATTTATATATTCAAATTCGTACCCATGTAAGTATTACGATCTTGCAGCTTGTAATGTCAAATTCAACCAATCACAGCCCAGATAGTATTTTGTCATGTTGACAGATTATAAGAATGACACGTAAACAGTCGTCCAGAAACGTTTCGTTACTTAAATATATTTTATTCGGAAGTTATGCGTATGAAAAAGTCAGTTATCATTTTTGATAAACTATGCACTTAAGGGTTAATGCCATCCTTAGCCTACGGTATAGAAGTCAGAGTCGGTTGAAAGGACTGTGTAAAAGGTTTGTTTAAATGTCTAATCTTATTTCAAATGGAGTATAGGTACATGTTAATGCTACGAGATTCTGTCAGAGTGGGTAGGCAATAAGAACTACTCGCACAAAAAGTTTACACGAAAATATCGTTACGTACGTCTGAAATAAAGGCCAATATTTTAGATTATCAATTAATTTGATAAGGATCATAGATCTTGATTGCTTCGTTGGTCTAATGGTCGCAAGTACTACTAGTGAGCATGAGGTCCTGGTTCGATTCCCGGGTTGGGCAGTGTTATTGGGTTTTTCTATCTGTAATTACTCAGTAGCAGCGTGAAACTGGATTTTGTGCCCGGTTGATGGCAGTAGGCTCGACCTCTATCAAATGGGACTTACACATAGCTGGCGAGATGTGGGTGTACTCTATGTAGGTACACCGTACACATTGTACGCGCCTGCCCAACCCTTCGGGGAAACAAGGCGTGAGTTATGTATGTAGGATCAGAGATTTAGGAGAAGGAAGAATAACAAGCAATTTAAAGATTAATATCTTATATTTTCCATATATAGGTAATTTCTTTATCTGTCCAATTTATATTTAAAAATTATATATTTACTAGGTAGCTTTTCTAACTTATTACTACTTATATACACAGCATCTCTAAAATAATTGATTATTAAATTTCGTTACTTCTTACTTCAAATGGCACACTTCATGTAGATATACTTAATTAAAATCTAAACCACCTCCTCACGTTTACTTATCTTTTAAACTGTTCAGTCAAATAAAAGACAACATAAAACATCACAATATATCGGAAGGGTTGGAATAAAAGTCTTTGGTTCTTACACTTTTAAAGCATTAGGGATAGGACTGAAGAATATTCATCAGTTTCACAAACAGCTGCAATAAATAGTATTAAAAATATCCACAAATCGGTATAACAACCTTGTGTGCTTATCGCATGAAATGAATGTGCGCTTTTAGGTATGACTTCTGATGTGACGATATTAACGTGAATTTACTCCTTCGGCATCACGATAACATTAATACATATCACATTTATTATAACGTGTACGTATTTCCATACATTTTATGGACGTGGACGTCCACGATAATATCGTCACTTTAGAAATGATAGATAATACAACAAAATATTGACTCGACAATAATACATAACAATATTATAACATAACTGACTTCCACCCGCGGCTTCGCCCGCATGAAAGTCGGAAATTATCCCGCGGGAACGTACTACCGGGATAAAAAGTATCCTATGTGTTCATCTAGGTTATAATATATCTGTCTGCCAAATTTCATCCAATTCCATTCAGTAGTTTTTGCGTGAAAGAGTAACAAACATCCATCCATACTTACAAACTTTCGCGTTTATAATATTAGTAGGATTAAATCATTTTCATCCAAATGGAAACCAGCAAGATCTCAATATCAAAAAACCTAAATAAATTAGAATAGTTATTAAAATTTGTGCTTTAACAGTGCAGTTTTGCTAAAAAATATTACATGATACCGGATTTTTACAAAAGTTTCTTTCTATTCAAATAAATTTAAGACTTAGGGCAAGATTCACAGATCGCACGTTGACTTTAATGTGCTAATGGTCAGTTTCTCGAACGAAAGTTATCGCAAAATTAATGTAACAAATCGTCAAGCGCGCGTAAATTGCTCCGATTGGCTGTTGATAAATAATTCATTTTGGTTTTAGCTACCTTGATTACAAAATTAGAGATTAACAACTCTATACAATTCGAAAAACATATAGAGTGACATAAATGACAAGGAGCTACCTTAACCCAACAGAGAAATAGCTTCATATAGACGCGTAATGGAGCATAATGTTCAAACTAATTCGGAAACAGGAAGATTACCGAAGGGCCTGCCCTTTCTGAGTTGACTGTATAGGCGAAGATTAGCAAGCGTATTATACGAATATGAATAATAATGTTCATATGAGACCCTTGATTAGCACAGGCGAAGTGCAGTCAGTAAACCTGCATTTACGGCCGGCGCATCACAGATAGATATGCGTTAAGAATTAGCATAATGATATCAATAATCCGGTTTATAATGAGCGCAGTGTCAGCTATGCTATAACCAAATAGAGGCCATGACGCATTATTTCGTTCAGAAACTTAAGTATAAGAGAAGCCTTTAAGTATGATATTAATTTAAATTCTGTTTAAGACCGGTTATTCTTACAGTTAAGTTCCCAAATAAAAATAACATTTCTACATTTAGGTACATTTTGAACACGTTGTGGTTAACAATGTCGAGGTGTGGTGTACAAAGTTTGAATATTGATGAAAAATTCAGCCTGAAGCCTCAACAGAGTCCATAATGTAACAAGCAACTTTGGCAAGACAGTGCCTATTTTACATCTAGTAGCATAATTATAATGTACAAATTAATTATAATCAGTATTCAGGGCAATGACTATGTAGATGTACAATTTTATTAAAATAACATAAAAAAACAAACATTAGTTTAAGTCATTATTTGGCTAACAAATGTGTAATTAAAAGTGGTTAGGCCAATCAGATACTACTACAAATAACTAAATGCTGTATTCCAATTACGCATAATAATATTTAGGTTAGACCCCTGCTTTTTCAGCACCTTATTCTCAATTTCACAGATAAAGCACCTATCTTCACACTAACATATCTAAACTATTGGCGAAACCATTTCGTAACAATCGAATAGTGCATTTATATTCCTGAATTCATAAAATTGAATAATATGCCCTACCCAATTGAAACAATATTTTTTTCTTTACACAATAACGCATAAATGTATGTATAATTCAATTTACAATAAGAATGATATTATATAGCTTCATATTTAAACAATAGCCTACATGTTTTATAGTAATTACCTATTATTAAAACTTAGGTATCATTGGTATACAGCCTGCATGGTACTCAAACCAAAGGTATTTGAAGGTTTTCAATAAGTTGTCATAATAAGTAAATAGATTATTATGAGTTTACAGTGTCATTTCATTTTGTATCAAAGAACAAAATGCAATCACCAAAATGTATGGAGCAGTGGTGTCTTTTTAGGGTTCCATACTTCAAAAGAAAAAAAAACGGGTCCCTTACAGGATCACTTTGTTATCCATCTGTTAGGACCCTTTTTCTCAGCAACGGGTAATTAATATCAAATACTAAGGTCTGCGGTCCCTTGAAAGGGTGGAAAATTCAAGCTAATGTCAATACAAAACTGCAAACGTAGTACCGGTCTAAGTTGCCAGTTTTGTACACCTGTATTTCGATTACTATTACGTTCTTATTTTAAAAACTAGCTCCATAGTTTAAACCATCCCCTATCGGTCTTGTTAAAACGATAGGCTACCCATTGTTGACCCACTCACATGAAGTAAGGTCTTAGTACTCGTACAACTGACGGTAAAATGAGAAAATTAATAATTCAATACAAAATATTTTTCAACGACAAAGTCAAGTTCCTTCAGTCCGGAATCGAAGAATCATTGGCCGTATCCTGAAGTAACATTTAGTCTTTATTTCATTCAAATCGGTCTTCACTACACTCTATCGAAAGCTTATTTTTCAACTTCAAAGTTATGTTTGTCCATCAATCCGAAATTGGAAATTCGGGCAGTCGAGCACAACTTCGAGATGGAATCCTCAGAAGGCAAGTCCTACCCGCACTTGTTTTGTTTATGTACAATAGGTATAACATAATTCTAACGTTTCGTTTATGTACAATATAAAATAATTCTAACAAAATATTGTACGCGGGTATCTTAAACTACCTTATCCACTCGTAACTTACCACAAAATACTGGCATTCAATTGAAAAATAACAATGTACCTATGTGTGTAATATCTTTGATTACTTTACTCGGCTTTGGCACGGAGTTACTTTAGCATTTATCATTTTAGTATGGATAACTAACACATTACAACCTACTCACGTTAAAGATTCAGACATACCTACACATTTATATTTAAATAGTTGTTATAATTTACTATGTTTTATTTTTGGTATTCTACTTTTAGGTGGAGGTACCTTATGCCATGGTAGGTATCTACCTAAAACACAGGTTACATTTGGTAAACTCTACTTTGGTAAGAACATGCAATATAAATATTTACATAGATTAATTTTAGGAACTAGAAATAATTATAATGAATGATTATCGGATAATAAATAATATTCAGTATAATAATAATTATGTATAAAAGAAAACTGTACAGGCAAAAGCCAGCATAATTTTTACTACAATTACCAATTCATTTATTCATAAAAGGTACCTGTATTGTCCACGTTTTACTGTTGCTTCAACGGTTAGGGTAGATAGGTGGATGGGGTTCTCAAAAATCCCACTTGTATTAAATCCGATCACGTTGGAATATTTTACATTATAGGTAGTGCGAAACGGCAACGTAAAACGAGTGACGAAAAACACGTAACCAGTATGATGAGCACTGCACTCGCACAACCAGCAGTGTTGTACGTTTACGTGCGATACAAATTCTGATCAAATGTGGGGATCGCCTTAAAATATTTCGTTATACAGGGTGCAATATTTAACTTTTATTTTGTTTTGTCATTACTGGCTGGACTTCCGCAAATGATATTACATGAATTATGTCTAGTCTTACGATTGCCATCTGCATCGCAGTCTGCTCCGGCGGCTACGGATGTTAACGCGACGGTTTTATCAAAGTCGATAGTCGTGTAACCGACGGCAGCAGACGGTGCCGTTGCGGGGTTGTTGGCAAGGCTCACTTTCTCTACACTGCACTGTGATACAAGGCGACCACGTGGCTGCGAGGAATACGAAGCAACGCTTTCATTTTTAGAACTGCTAAAGGACTGACTTTCGGGAGAAGTTAAATCCCTTGTCATTTTTACAACTTCTTTATTCGTATCAATATCTAATATTGCATAGTTGACTTCCAATTCTTCTACAGGTGACATAGAAGCAAAAGTATCTGACTCTGAGAATTTTTGGTTGTGATCAGTGGGTGCTGAGAAACTTAATATTTGTTTAGCATTTTTAACACTATCGCCCATATCACCTAGTGATAAATTTGCGTATGCGTTTATCTCTGGTTTATTCCCCACAGATAAATTACAATATTCTACTTGTTTTGGCGTCAAGGGAGTGGTAGGCACAGTATCATTTTTACCGTCTGCATCATTGGGTACAATGTTCATGTACATCCTAGCAGATTCTTGTTGTTGCTGCTGTTGTTGTTGTTGTTCTAGACTCAATTGGGCGTAGTGTTCACTCGAGTTACTCAATGTTGGGGATAAAGGACTATTTATTTTATTGTTATTTGAAGCATTTTTTGAAGTATTTTTATCTAAACTTTCAAGGAATATATTTTCGTCTTCTATTTCTTTCATCGTATTCATAGCAGCCTCTTGCCGCAACGTGCTCCGTAGGAAAGCTAAATCTCTATTTATATCATTTGAGTAAACATGTCTGATTTCAGTTGCACGGTTATCAGGCGCTGGCGGCACTTCGCTTTGATTGTTATTGGGTTCTCTCTTAAAATCTCTGAGCTGATAGACATTAGTGACTTGATTGGTACTAGATTGAGATCTTGGATATAACGGCATTACTTCTAATATATCCGCGCTTGATGGTGATCGAGGCGACTGAGTAACATTACGGGGAACTGTTGTGTTAGATATAATATTTGGGAGGTTGTTGTTGACAGCCGGGCGCGCATTGTCTGGCTGGCCGTTGTCAATGGAAGAGCGATGAACTACACTAGCCTGTAATGTTTGCCTGCCCTGAGGAGATGGCGTTAATCTGGATACAGGATATGGCACGGAGTCATGAATCACATTCCTTAATTGAATTTGTTGTTGTAGTGTGCGAAATAACAGAGATGCTCTTCGACAGCGAAATGCATATATACCTTCTCCAGTCTCACACCGTCTACCTGAAAACCAAAAATATGTTTTTGTTACATGAAGCAGTATTTTAAGTAATGTAGGTGATGGCTAGTCAGGACTCACGACCATACAGGATAGCCACTGCACTATAATTATACAGTACCAATGAAGACATTAACGCCACCAGTTTACCTCAAAGTTAATCTCAAAAGCTCCTAACATATTTAAATATATTACAAGATTGTTTCCTGAAATCAGTCAAAGTCAACAAAATTCTTTTGCAATAATTATAATACAAAACAAGTTAGTTCTTTTTCATGGTAGTAGTAGTTGTAACGGCTTCAGACAGAGTAGTTACTTGAAATAGCAGTTTAGAAATCTTATTTATTCTTTATTATAGGAACATTTAATTCAATTACTCACTGACACATCATTCTTAATTTTAAAAAGAGCTAGATACCTCTTTGAAACAAATTGCTTTATATCAGTGAAACTATTTGATTCAAATATTGGTAAGAGGGTGATCTTAGGATCTTAAGACAGCCTATACGAATTAACTTACTACAACATTAACATACTTACACATAACACATTCACCTGGTAATCCCCTAAGGGTGAGGCTGAGGTGTACCTGTGGTATATCCACATTTCTCCTAAACAAGGCACAACAAGCAAGCAAGGCACTACTCTGTCAAAAACCAACCAAGTCAACCTATAGAATAACAAAGGAATATCAAGGAGTAGGTATTGCAGGGGATTTGTCTCCAAGGGTTGAAAATACTTACTTACCTACTTTAAATTGATGAAAGAGTCTATTGGGATGGGTCTTGACCAAGACCGCTTTGTGCCAATGTGGTGAAAAGATTAGTCACCTAGACTCTGGGTAACTGAGTGCTAGGTATCCAGGGTGAGCAGGACATTTGAAGGATTACTTTATTTTGAAAACCTAGCTAGATACGTATTTGTTATTTTATTTCGTACAAAACTGACAGAAAACCTAAAGTAAGACCCTTGCCAAGTAGTGCAACAGTAAAGATTGGTAAAAAAAATGTATTAATGTAGTTTTGCAAATACAAACCTGATTCAAAACTGAATATATCTCCTTCAAATCCATATCTTCTTAATGAGTGTAAAGGCCAAACAGTTGAGTCTCTTCCTTCCCGATATAATATGATATCAGATTCCGTAATCTCTAACTGACCAGAACATAAATCGGCACCATTTTCATCAATGTTTACGACACGAAACACATTAGGATGCAAGTCTGAAGTTTCCTTCTTGCTGTGTAAGCACCCCATTACATTACATTTCAAAAACAATTGCCATATATTTGTATTATCTGCAAGTAAAAGACATAACACTATTAGCAAGCTTGTCAAAAGTATGCAGTTGCTATAATAATAAAATTATTGGAAGCCGGACATAGTGGTGATAGATCGATTAGAGCGTCGCACAATGATTATTGATATAGCAGTCCCACATGACGAGAACCTCGTGAAAGCTGAAAAAGATAAGCAGTTCAAGTATCTTGACCTGGCACGCGAGGTTGTTGACATGTGGGATGTGGATACAGCAATCATTGTGCCGATAGTCGTGACGGTCAATGGAATTATAGCCAAGAGCCTCGACCAACACCTCAGGAGGCTCTCGTTAGGCAGCTGGATCAAGAACTTGATCCAGAAAGCAGTACTACTGGACACGGCGCGTATCGTGAGGAGGTTCCTCTCTCAGCAGCCCTGACCACCGGTAGCTTGGACCCTGTTCCCGATACCGGTGGGCTACTATTTTTTTTATTTTTAAATGTTTTTATGTAAAAAAAAATTATGTTCAAATATTTAAAAATATAATTTATATGTATGTTTAAATGAATTAAAGAAAAAAATTATTGGTATGTTTCATACAATGTATCCAACAACAGCTGCTCTGCTTAAGAATTATAGGACCATCTCACTCCTGAGCTATGTCTATAAGCTGTTTTCAAGTGTCATCACTGTCTCGGCTGGAAATTGTCAAATCTAAGCGATTTGATAATTTCCAGCCTACCGGACAAGGCGGATTCCATAAAGGCTTTAGCACCGTATACCACACATACACATGCTGCGGCAGGTTATGCAGATGACCGAAGAGTGTAACCTGGCTCTCAGCTTAGCATTTGTGGACTGCGAAGAAAGCCTTCGATTTGATTGAGACTTGGGCTCTACTGCAGTCTCTCCAACCGGTGCCAGATTGATTATTGGTACATCGAGGTGCTTAAGTGTTTGTAAGTATACGCCACTATGTCAGTCCGAATCTAAGACCAGACCTCGAAACCTATCCTTCTGCAGCGAGGGGTGAGACAGAGAGACATAATCTCTCCGAAACTGTTCACCGCTGCACTGAAGGATGTCTTAAAGGTTCAGGATTGGAGAGGGCTTGGCTTCAACATCAATGGCGAGTACATCACTCACCCTCGGTTTGCTTATACCTAGGGGAGGTACTACCAGGTTATAAACTATATGTGTGGCAAATTTCACCAAATCAGTTCAATAGTTTTTGTGTGAAAGAGTAACATCCATCCATCCTCACAAACTTTCACATTTATAATATTAGGAAGTTGTGTTAGTAGGAATTTTTACAGTTCTGTAGTTGGTCTCACAATTGCTTTACTTAATGTTGTAGATTTTTTTCTAAACAGAACAGCAACACTAAACCTCCTGGGTTTAAATGCCAATAATTTCAGTTTTTGGCCCTAAAATTTCTAAACAAAAATTTCTAGCATTGTTGGCAGTCCAATAATGGAAATTTCAGAAACAATTTATAACATTCCAGCCCTGTGGAGGTGAATAGTGGAGTCTTTTCACCCACACATGGATACAGTTTTATGAAAAATGTTGTTCATTTGATTAATCTTTCCTAATCTTGAAACTTGGCGCTAATACTTATCTAAATAATTATAATAAAGATTGTACCTACTTATTAATTTATGAAAACTACCTTTTCAAAGGGTGGAATGGGTGTTGGGATTTAAGCTAATACAAAATCCAAGCGAATGAAGTGCTATTTGTAAAATAGAGCCTGTGTAGCCAGACAGATTACAATAATACATTAATGAAAATCTCAAAAATAATATGCGGAATTTGTCTTCATACATACATACATCATACATTAACTCACACCTTTTTCCCATGGGTAGGCAGAAACTACAGAATGCCACTTGCTACCATCCTTACATACTTCTTTTGCCTTGTTTACATTCATACATCTGGTCGTATGCACACCTGTTGAGAGTACTACGCACCTGACCTTTCTGAAGAATATCACCAATAAGGTCACTATATCATAACACTCAAATCTGTCTTGTAAATACCTTTTGATATACACGCTCATTCATCCCCTCAAAATGACCAAACCAGCTAAACATACTGTTTTGAATTTTTGTCGCTTACCTACATCTACTTTAATTTTATTTTTAAATTGAATTCGTATCCAGATACCGAAAAATTTAACCTTAGTCTCAGAACAGAATTTTTATAAAAAAAAATATCATTAAATTTTAAGGAACTTACCCACTTAATTAAAATTTAGAGTGTTCAATGAGCTTCCTCCACTCAATAGCTAAGTAGGAATATCTAAGAAACATATTATTGTATTTACAACAATATACACAAGTATCAGGAATCACTTGTTTCACAAGATACGTAAAATGCAAAGAATCACAAAATTATTCCGTTTATCCAATAAGTAATAACTCTGCAAATACCAAAGAAGATTGATTGGATTCCAACACAGATTTTAATTACAAATAGAGCCAAATATAGCACAAAAAAAAGAATGAGACAGGTCTAGTCCAGTAAAAGCTGTCAAAGTGACAGATCGGCGAGCAAGGAGTACGGTATGTAAGGTCACATTCCGAATTAGAAAAATAGCGCTGCGAGCGCTCACATTGTATGAATAATTAGTTCACAGTAGTGGTGGTTAATGTAGCATATAGCAAACTAAAGCACCGTGCTTATCATAATAACATATAGCAAATGATATCGTGACTCTCACTTGTTGCTATTTGCTTTATGCTTTACATCGCACTCTCTGTCTCTGTCCGTCGCACATCGCAAGCGCAAGTAGCAAGCTAGCAGGCAGCGCGGCGCGCGGCGGCGGCTAAAATACATAAATGCTATTTTGCTTCGTGCTTCACTGATAGGACATAGTAACATACTTTATTTAACACTTAATCAATTATAGACAGTCCTAATCCTGGAAAGTATGAAAGAAAGTTCATTGTTTTTTTTACTGTTTCGTTGTATCGTAATAAATTCATAAACGCGATGTAATATTCCGCTCTAACAACATCGCGCTTGCTTATAGGTACTACGCATACAAAAAAGCATGCTATAATAATGCATATAAAATAGCTTGCTTAAAATATAAAGCATATAGCATTAAGCAAGTGATTGCCATATACCAACTTTAAACACTACTAGTTCACAGTGAATTGAGTGAATCCTGGTGTATATATACGTAATGGATGTAAACTATTAAAACCTATTTACACCAAATAAAACTTGTATACACCACAAATTACGTCTTCTTATTTGGTTAGGTGGCGACTCTAGACAGAAGCTGGTGCTTCTGGCTAGAGTCGCCACCTAACGCCACCAGGATAGGGTTTGATTCAAATACGATTCAAAACACAGACATATAAAACAGTAGCAGACCAAACATTCGCCAAAAAATTGCGTACCCATTACGCACACATAGAGAGTGTGGTCGATACGGGGCCGAACTAGGGCCGGTTGCCGGTATTATATAACGAGAACAAGATCACAACGACAAGTACCTAATGTTCTTTATTTTCATAATTTAAAAATTACTGGTCCTAAAATAATAATATGTACAGGTATACAAAAAATAAAAGAATCGTAGGGCATCAAATAATACGTCCGCATCGTTGTGAATGAGAAAAGTGGCCAACAAAGGCTGGCAGCATTGCCACGTGGTATGGCAATGCTGATTCTTTGGCTGAAAAATAAGCCAGCCCTTTGGTCACGTGAAGAGTCGATCAACCGCTTGGAAATGTCTCGGAAAACTAAGTTGCCACTCGGACCCCATGGCCCTAGAGTTTCAACCCCAAACGGCTCGAACATATAGGTTTCAATAAGATTAGAATATTTGCGCCATTTGAGGTTCAGTTTCAATCCTGGAGTTTCATGTTTTTAAATCCATGCATTCCGTAAACTTACATCCTTTGGAAACCTGGAAAAATATTAGTAAGCTCAATTATTACCTGCTGAATGAAATGTTAAAATTATGTGAGTAGCCTATACCGATTTATGTCCACCATCGTTCATGTTATCCATCACACAGACAGGGTAACATAAGCGGCTAATGAGACACAATTGATTTTCTATTGTAACGTATCACATGTGTACGCGCCGGGCCGGAGCGATTCTATAAATTTTACTATCATAGAATGTATGTTTACACTGGCAATCTGCACTCTGCCATATTTTCAAACTATGTCACCAAAAAAATATGAAATATCGTAGAGTAAACCGAGTCTCTATTTGATAATTCCATGATAGGTAAATATTCTCCATACAATAAAAAAATCGTCTTTGTTGCCAAATCCGTCCCTGACTACACAGCATAATACAAAAACTTACCGATGAAAGGTCAATCCAGGTGTTTTGTGGTAGCTAGCACTGTCACACTGGTACGCACAGCACTTTACCATTTTATTTTTGTGTAATTGTCCCAAACAATTAATTTTTCAAGTAATATTTCGCGGTTGAAAGATAGAACGCGATTCAGGATAAATGTCGCTTATCGAAATGGCGGCGCGGGACAGACGGGCTACGCTTCAAATTTTGTCTATGTGTGAGTCAGTGTGACAACAGGTGACAGAACGAGATACTGCTTACGACTTGACGCTTAGCAAAAAAAGGATAGAGAATCAAGTCCATCGACTATGGATTAATGTTTGGTCTGCTACTGTTTTATATGTCTGTGATTCAAAACAAAACTGCACAACTGTCATTTTTGACAGCGCTCACGGTGTTATTAGTATTGCGCATGGTCGGCGTTATCGCAAGATGGCGCATGTCATGACGGCATCTATGACGATTCACGGACTCGTTATTATCGTAAAACGGAACGTAGCCTAAGTGTTCTTGCATTGAGATGGAAAAAACATGTTTTTATATATGTCTATGGTTCTGTGCAAGGAACAAAGATCATGGATCACAGCACAGACATATAAAACAGTTTAAATGTCTGTGGATCACAGTCACAGCTTTCAACCTTCTAAATCGTCATTGTATATACTAATTCCATGCACTCATCCATAGAGTATAGTAATAGATGTCCACAGAGTACATTGAGGAGTGGCTTATACTATATTGTAGTCTGTGGGAGTGGCACTGACTGACAGGACAGCCATTCACAGCTGGCTTACAAAGAATTTATTTGTTATTTTTGTACCTACATAGAATTTATTGTTGGTAGCATTTTCGATTGAATGAAATTTCGTTTACTGTTTTACTAATAAAATGGTCTACTTTGTAATAGTTTGAAAATGTCTTGTCAAGTGGAACAAATAGCTGACTGTGGCGATATATCGAGTCTTGGAAGAGCCTTGTTTATAACAGAAAAAGAAGGTATTTTTGTTATGAGATTCTTTACTTTATATGCATATTTATTTTAATTTTAATGTTTACAATTTACATTTCAGACACAAAGTGGCTGCCACAATGTTCCATTTCGCTGTCTTCCTGCAGCAGTTTGTTGGCAGTTGGATATAAGAATCGTCTCTGTCTACTTACTAATCAATGGATTAGCCTAACAAACAGTCACACATTTCTTATATCATGGAGTGGTACTCTACCTTCAGAAATAACAGTGGTGTTGGCATTACCTATATGTCCATCGCAGCAGTCGTCTCAGGTAAATATACCAATATTATTTACAAATACTGTCAGCAACATTTATGTAAATCAAAAACCTTGAAACACTGGTCGGCTCCTCTGCAGTTGTTTGTGCTCTAGTAGACAATATTCATATCAACATGGTGTTTAAATTTCACTATAAGTCCATAACTATGATATTAAATACGAAATAAATGCCTAATCTCTACATTATTTAAATCAAAGTCACTTTTTAAGACTGTCTGTGTGACAGTGTTGTTCTTCAAGAGTTCCGTATACTTATAATGAATTTAAACAAAGAATCAATTTTTTTAAACTCTTTCCCCGAAGGGATTACATTGGGGATGAAGGTTACACATCAAAGTTACTGTATATTGTGTGTTCAAAATTAATCTCTGTT
Source organism: Antitype chi (assembly GCA_947359405.1). NCBI lineage: Eukaryota > Metazoa > Arthropoda > Insecta > Lepidoptera > Noctuidae > Antitype > Antitype chi. Next base: position 13,731,639 of record OX375816.1, read on the forward strand.
TTGTCAGTTGTAAAAATCTTGCAAAGTTGGGGTGTGAGACATGATAATACATAGTTTTAAACAAAATTGCTTTTCGTGTCCCTGTACTTAGACCTTCTAAACTACACAGTAGATTGATGCGATGTTTACATGTTTAAAGTATTAAAATATTTCCTATTGTTTTATTATGATTTATATGACTTTTGCAATAGTACAATAATAGGCCATCATATAATAGTTTGGTATTTTTTTGTTCCAGTTTTTAATTCTCTAAAGTTCTAAATGGTTGATAATGATAATATGGATTTATGGAAAGGTAGCAATTTTTAGACCATTTTGAAATCTTGATTAAATGAACCATTTTTTTTTTATAATAAAAAAATAATTAACTTGCCTAGGGTAGTATAGTATTTTTTTTTTAAGACGAAGTGTCAAAGTTATCTTATAAAATGCTTTGTAACCATGCCTCAATAAAACTTTCTTTTTTTTACTGAACTGACTTTATTTATTATTTGATTTGTGACTGCAATCAATAGCATAGTTATGTAGGATTACGTTAAAAAAAAAAACTGCAAAAATTTGGAAATTTGTGATCACAGTACCTAAATTTTGTGATCTAGGGTGTTGATTTTCAAAAGTATTCCTACTATCACTTAACCAAGTACTATGGATTTTTAAAAAAATGCCAGAACTGGTATAACCTATAACTTCCTACACAGGTTTGACGTTATGAGACTGAAAGATTGAGAAGAACAAAACAATTATTGGAAGCATTAATTTAGTTTTTTTTTTTTTTTCGGTGGGAAATCATCAAATAACTTCTCCCGCTCTGGGTGGAGCGGGAGGGCGTGTCAGACTTTTACTGACTAAAACCCACCCGCGTTCCCTCAGTTGCCTGTGTGCCAGAGGCCGCGGTATCTCTTTCGAACAACCCGCACTCCTGGCAGGCATCGGTCCTTGCGGACCCCACCTATTGGTGCTGACATCTCTTTGAGGCGCGCGTGGAACACAACGCGCCGTCGACCCGGGCTTGGTCCTTACCGGACAGCGAGCTACCCATTACTCGCCGTCCGCATGCCCGCGCCTACGGTGGCCGGGAATCAGCCTGTGATTCCCGACGCCCAGGGCTTCTCCCGCGGCGACTACGGCCGTGAGAGCGCATATACTGCCTCTCCCTCACGTGCGCCGCCTCCCTCTTCGCGAGCATTACTGCTTCGCAGAAGGAGGTGACGGCTAACCATTCACTCTCGCTCCGTACCATGGCCTGCACCAGGGCCGGACGCGAGAGATCGCCGCCGCCGATCGCCTCCACGAGGACACGCCGGTGCTCCGCCCAAGCCGGGCAGACCGCCACCGTATGCTCCACCGTGTCCTCAGGGCGATCTTCGCAATGGAAACACTCGGGCGTTTCCTCCCGCCTTATACGAAACAGGAACCTCCCGAAACAACCGTGTCCGGTGAGGACCTGCGTCAGGCGGAAGGTGAGGACGCCATGCCGCCTCTCAAGCCACTCCTCAAAGAGGGGACTTACCGCCGCTATCGTGGCGTGCCCAGCACTGGATTGCGACAATCGCGCTCTCCACGTCGCCATGAGATCCCGCCGGAGCTCTGTCCGCTGCACCTCGATTTCTCGCGGCAGCGGAGTAACGCCCCGCCGTTTGGCCTCCTCGCGCCACTCCCAAAGCATTCGTTTAGTTTAGGTACAGTGGCAGTAGTAATAGGTCAAGCAACTGTCTCATACATTCAGTTTCCTCATCCCGACAGCGAAAAAAGAAGACATTTTCTCTATACCTCTCTTATAGACTGGATTTAAAATAGTTGAAATTTTCCTGAATCCTTTCAGTGGGTAAAATAGATTGGCGTTTACAGTTTTTTTTTTTTTGCAGAATGGACCGGATTGGTTTTGTATAATTGTTGGCTTTAAAAATGGCAGTGTTGGATTTTATACCCATACCGGTCACTTGCTGTTACTTGAAAAATTAGATGATAAACCAGTTTCGAAAATATCTTGCCACACTGGGACTTATGGAACTTTACCTGATGATGTACATATACTGTATCAGAGTTGTGAGTGTATCATCTCAGGATCAAGCTTGTACCAAACGCTCAGGAATGCCAAAGCACAACTAGCCAGAGGTATTTTTACTCACTTATATAACAAATTCACAAAGCATTCAACAGAACTTCTTTAATTAATAAAAGTACATATTTATAGTACGAGCTGGGATCCAGGGGGACTACTCAGTAGATAGCCGAAGCATCAATATTAGAAAATGGATGTTCACGGAACAAGAAGTTATGAATGATGCTGCAGTTGTAGGACTCGATCTCAAAAACACTTACGATCACCTGTTAGCAGCATCCACTTATGGAGGATATGATGTTTGGTAATTAAAATTCAATGTTTTAATAACTGCAATATTTAAAATCATTTCGTTTTAATTAGTTGATTTATCATTTTAGGAATATGTCCAAATCAGACTCTTATGCCATGAAACAATAAATAAATGTAAATAAGATTTAGGTACCTACCTTGTCCATGGCGTAAGAATACGGTAAGACGCGGCGTTTATAGCTTCTTTTGATGAGATTGAAGGCGTGGATGAAATTTGATGCTTTATAAAATTTCCAAATATTTTTCCAGTGAATTATTAACACCAAACTCATACGCAATATAAAACTGGGTATTTTTATTAATTTTTAGCATTCTACGTGGGACACTCAGAAAGTTTTTCGAAAATAAAAATAAATGCTCTCCAAGTAAATATTTTTATATTAAATCTTTTCAAAATACTTTCCACTAGCCACTATACAAAAAGTTTCATGCGTCTGAACCAGTTTTCGAAACACTTTTTCCAGTCCGCCGCAGACACCTCGTTTACAGCCTGCTCGAACGCTGACAGCGCATCTCCCGGCGACGAAAATTGTATCCCTTTGAGCTGATTTTTAATTTTCGGGAATAAAGATAGGTCACACGGTGCTAGGTCAGGGCTGTAAGGACGGTGACCCAGGAGTTTGACCGGCGTGCTGTCCAGGAAGTCCCTCGTTTCGCGGTGTGCGAAGGCGCGTTGTTGTGAAGCAGTAGTCCGCGGAGCCCTGTGTTTGGTCGCTCGTGCTCACAACAGAGAAAACTTCTGCCAAGCATTTAGTAGTATACCATTCAGCGTTAATGCGTTTTTCGTTCCGTAAAGGAATTGACACCAAGTAGCCAGTCAAATTGAAAAAGCTTGCGATCAAAATCTTCCCCCCGCTTCTAGATCGTTTCACTTTGGTAGGCGTTGATTCGTTTTGAAACACGCAAACCGTCTACTGGCGCTTCGTTTCTGGAAATTCTAAGACTCATCACCTATTCACCTGTAATGATGTCGTAAAGACGTCGAGACGAGCCTGCTTCAAATTTGTTTATCATATCACGGCACCATTCCACCCGGGCCTACTTCTGAGCATCGGTGAGGTTGTGCGGCGCCCAGTGCCGGATTAAGCAAGCGCGGGGCCCTTAATCTGCTGTGGGTATGTGAAGTATAAAGTGGCAAAAAAAATTGAGCACTTAATATTGATATTTAGAAGTCACGATTCGAAATTTTCCATTTACCATTTCATAAATTTAACTCAACAAATGATAGTCAGGTGGAGGTTAAATACGCGGGGCCGCCTCTTGCGCGGGGCTCGTAGCAATTGCTACTCTTGCTTCAAGGTTAATCCGGCACTGGCGGCACCCAGTTTGAAACTATCCTCCTCACGCGAAGATGCACGTGTAGAATTTCGAGAAGGCTTCCCGATCCAACCTGTAGTATGTGCTGAATCTCTTGATACGTAACTCGCTTATTGTCATGGATTAATTTTTTCACTGCTAGCACGTTTTCTGCCATAACAGCTGGGCGACCACTTCTTTCTTCATCACCCAAAGTTAGCCGACCGAGCTCGAATTCGTTATACCAACGATACATGGTTGCCTTCATTCATGAATGCCATTTGAAGTCCATCGTACGATTCCTCCGGTTTCAGGCGATACTTGAAATCGTAAAAAATCATAGCGCGAAAATGTTCCCATGTTAAATTAGCTTGCAAACAATGTGGAGGGAACATTTGAAATTGGAATGTACCTATTTTTTTTTTTTGGCTTCGCACGGTTTGTGCATTTAGCCAGTGTCAAGTAATTTTTCTTTTCGATCAAGTAAATGCCCCGATATCGGGCACGAAGTTACGAAACAGTCATGGTCGACTTTAGTTAGTCAAATCAAAGTTATTGTAAAGCGGTAGTAACTTTACAATAACTTAGTAGAAGTTTTTGGGGGGAACACGAAAAGTCCACGTTAGTCACTTATTTTCACCTTCACTACACTTGTGCACTCACACGTAACTAAATTGAATAATTCACTACCAAAATTATACAATTGAATTCGCAATTTCACTAAATTTAATGATAATGAAAATTCGTGCGACATGTTCCAACGCGATCCCGCCAAAAACTCCAATGTACCTATTTTTACTTACAAATTAACCTTTTAACCGCTTATGTCGGATTAATCCGACAAATATTTTCGGGCCCATTTCGCCAGGGTCGTATATTTCCGACTAAAATACCACAACTCGTCTAATGTGCTTTTTTATTTAATTACGCTGTATTCTATTAAAAATGCGTTTATATTAGCTAAATAGTTAATTAAGTAATCATTTACAATTAAATGCACTTTAGTCTCTTAATTAGAAGTCCTTAAAATAATGTCCAAAGTTCAACGAATTACTAATATTATTTTTAGAAACACTAAAATAAACATAAATCAAAAGATTTTTCTATACTGACTAATCTATACTAATATTATAAAGAGCACAGCAAGTTAACTATAAAACAAATACAGCAATCGTTAATAATAATAAAAAAACACAAATATTTGTAAGTATTTCATTTAATTCCTTTGAAATTAAGTAAATTTACTTGTAAAATGTCAGCGACTTACTTGATGGTTCCCATCCCTAGCCTACATGTTCCGAAACTTACTTTGTTAGTACTCCCTGCGCCACGGTCGGATAAAGACGACCGCTTCTTACGTCATAAACGAGTGCCGACGACTGGAATTTTCCATTAGTGTTGTGCTTATGCATGTAGTTTTACATTCGTGTGTCGATAAATTAATGGGTTTTGAAATGACCACTACTGAAGAATTATTACGTAAATTAATACTATTGAGAAAATAAAACTAAATTGTGATTTCAAACTATTGTTTTATTTATTATACTCAAGTTTCTATTATAAATAACTATTCTTTGACAATTACGTAAGTCAATCAAAAGGTACAAAACAAAAACTAGTAGGTAATAATTGCAAAAATGTGATTGAAACAAACTTTGAAACTTAAATGTAGGTAAGTACTTATTAAAACGAAATATCGACATCGAAAAAGTTGAGTATTGCACTTCCCTCTTTGTTGTAGGTATTTATTTTTCGATTCACTGTGCCGGGCGCTGGGAGCAATTGATATGAAGTCGGGCGGTTAAAAGGTTAATAATAATATTTTCAAAATACATAGATTTCATCTGGCCAGTCTCTCATACATTAAAAACTTTTTTTCGCAATACGTTCTGTGTGGCCTGGTATATTTTTAGTTTTTATTATTAGGTGCATGCAAGTTAGGTACTTATCTATTTCATGAAAAAAAAATAGTTTAAAAAACTAAAAAATACGCTTTATAAACCAAACTAAAAAAGGAGAAAATAATTTAATTCAATTAAAAAGTGTGGGGTGCTTTTTGAGGTATTTTTATAATCAATTAATGTCAAGCACCACGCTTTTAATTAAATTAAATTATTTTCTCCTTTTTTAGTTTGGTTTTTAAAGCGTGTTATTTAGTTTTGTAAACTATTATTTATTTTCTATTTTTTAGTTCTGCTAACTACAAAAACGTGATTTTTCTTTTTTTTTTCTCAATTTTTTTTTAAATTATTGAATTGTCATCGGTCCTCGACAAGTTTACAAAGTTTCAATGAAATCTGACCGTTTAAAGTGGGTCAAAATCGCGCTCAAAGTTGTCGGTTACATACAAACATACAAGTGAAGCTAATATAAAGCGTGTAAAAAGTGGTGTGTCTGTGTCATGGACACGGCCGTGTGTTGTACGTGAATACGTCTAAGTAACGGTTTATATAATAAAAAATAACCTCAAAATGGCGGCGCTTCCCCCTCCTCCGCGCGCAATGAGTTACTGTTCTCGTTTATCGTGAATGAATTCTTTGATCCTTTAGCTATCCAGTGGTATAATTCAATTTTGGATGTAGAGGACAGATTCGAAACTACAACGCCAAACTGTATCCCCTGATTTTGTTATCATTAGATTTTTTGGATTGCCCCGTATGGTAGCAAATTTAAAAACGTATTCACGTCAAAAACTGTTTAAATATTACAGGTATCGTTCTGTGCCACCTGTAAACACTTTGATACTTGGAGCTGGTGTTAAGCCATATATTGGTTTTCACTATGCTCTAGAAGGCGGAACTGCTCCCCCTCTGCAAGATGTGGCTAGAGCTGTTGCAAATAAAATCAAGTCTGCTCTTCCGTAAGTATGAGATTATGCATCACCAGCTACGCCCCGTGGTATCACCCGCATAAGTTTCGCTCCCGTGGAAATATCGGGATAAAAAGTATCCATGTCCTAATCCGTTCCAGTTGCAAGCAAAGAAAAAAAAATCTAATCTTTCCTCTTTAATTACGCAAGTCACACCGAAAGTTGAAGTAGAAGCCTGTTAATATTTTTATTGCTTTTTGAAGTAGTCTCCGTTCCTTTCTAAGCACCGTCGCATGCAATGGAACCATTGACTGAAGCAGTGAGCCCACTCTTCTCTAAAAAAACAGATTTATTAGATTATAGGGATCTCTAACACGCCTTTTTCAAACGCAGCCGCATCTTCAGGGTTCATAAAACGAATTCCTCTAAGTTTATCTTTTATTTTTGGAAATAAATAAAAGTCATACGGTGCCAGGTCGGGACTGTAAGGAGGATGACTCACTAACTCCACACCTTCGTTAGACAAATATTCGATAGTCCGTCTAGCGAAGTGAGCTCTGGAGAGTGGTTCGTTGTCGTGGTGGACGAGGATCCTGTTTCTTGGGCGCTGATATCTAACAATTTCCAAGACAACTGGTAAACAGTGACTGACATACCAACCTGCTGTAACAGTCCTTTTATATTCTAGGACAAATGTTGCGTAATAACCCGTCCGTCCAAAGAATGAGGCAATCATCTTTTTCCCTTGACTTCTGCCCTTCTTTACTTTCGAGTCACCTCCTTCATACTTTTCAACCATTGAGTGGCACCAATCTAAACGACAGCATTTTTGATCTTCCATAAAATTATGATGGATTGATTGTTGAGTAAGACGGCAACGAAAGTCGTAAATCATTGAGCGAAAATTTTCTCTATAAATCCATTTCGACGCATGACAGGCACTTTTTAAATTGCCGCCAATTTGTAAAAACAAATGACTTATGATTTCATTTACAGTTTCCCAGAGTTCCTAATTCAAAATTTAAATACATTTTTCATCGGCTGCTTTTCGTACTGGCCTATTATAAAAACTTCCAGTGTGACCCCGTATATTATTAGTTTAGATAAAACTTACTTAAATGTTCAATGTAACAACAACACCATCTCGCAATTCTCACACGAGGACTAACTGATTATTGCTAGAAAGCCGATTGCCAAATAAAGATGATAGAAGTAATAATTTTCTTATTTGATTAAAGGGGTTGGCTCGGTGGGGGCTCTACAGACAACACAACGGCTGCAAGTGAACCATTAATTCGTTCCGAACCTTTATCGATGCGCAACGGTTTATATGATGGGCAACGACACGGCAACCTGGTAGCTGTGTCGCCAGATCGACGGCTCGCGGCCACAGTCGACAGTTTCGGACGCGTTGCGGTTCTAGACGTTACACGGGGGCATTTAATTAGACTCATCAAAGGTTGCAGAGATGCTCAAGTTGCATTTGTTCAAGTATGTATATCACATGTATTACACGCTAAAATTTTAGCAAAATTCAAAGTCTGGCTGAACATATACAAGTTACTCAATTGAATGTAATTTCAGTACAGATCATTTATTTCTTGACACTAGGTATGTCATTTAGATGTACTTATAGGTAGGGAGCTAGCGTTCATTTATTGATTTCGCAAAAATACAGTAATTACGGCTAGGCAGCGACTGTTCCAAAGACTGCTAAGTACACTTTGGTTCGGAACCTTAATTGTGTGAGCCAGACGCGCTTTGGACCAGATTTTTTGTTTACAACTAGTTAAGCCCGCGGCTTCACCCGCGTGGATGTCGGGAATTATCTCACGCGAACGTAGGTACTACCGGGTATTCTATGTCCTAACCTAGATCATGATTTATCCGTGTGAAAAGGTAACAAACAGATGATAGGGTTACGGTAACAAAGAATACAAATACCGATGTTTTGTCAGCGGAATTAGCTAAAAATACTCATTTCTCTTAATAGAACCTCTAATTACAAGAAAAGCAAAAATATGTACGCTAGAATTATCTATATTTTTTGGTAAAGGTAGTCTGCTCAGCCAAAGAACCTTACAGAATGAGCAATTCCCTACTACTTAAGTGAAGACGACTGTGGGCTGACGCTCACTTTCTAAATATACACAAGAAAAAGACAGTGATATGTGTTTTCTCTCTCTTATGTATGTATTTAGAAAAAGAGGCTAGCCCACAGTCGTCTTCATTTTGTATTTAGAGCGTTGCCTCCACTTTTATCTATAAGCTTTTGAGTATAAAGATTAACTACGATAACATGGCGCGCCCCTCAAAAATTTAAAACGTTTGAAAGTATTTACAAAGCGTCACCAAGACTCACAACGCATGTCTGCGTACTGAAACGGATGTCAAACAAAAATAAATCCGGCGATTTTTGCTCGACTAGCGACTATATGGAGGGTCGCGCCATGTTATCGTAGTTAGTAAAAAAAATATAGGTACAATCGCCTAACTTTTGTAACACGTACCTTCATATTGTAATACGTTCTTATTAATAAACTGACTTTCAAATCGTCGTAGGTGACAACGACTCTTATTACCGATTGGTGCGTGTCTTTTGTTCCGGCCGATTTTAGCTATAATGTTTTTATCATGTTAGAATAATAATTAAACTACTAAGTACTTATATTTTAAATGTTTTTATATACTTATTTTATATTCTAATATTTAAAAATAAAATTTGTATGTGTATATTGAAATAAAGGAAACTACTAATATTGAAAGTTCAAAAACTTAATTTGGTTTGGTTAATTCGTTTTTAACTGGCTTCTTGCTTCTTATAAATCCAAATCAGGCCAAATCTATATATTGATAAGTGAAGCAAAAACTTTGTACCCCTTCTTACGAAAAGTACCCCGACGGAGGAGTATGAAATTTGGCACAGTTAAAGTTTTTAGGGAGAAGGAATTCAGAAAGCTAATATTTTTATATGATAATGTGTTTCTATTTAATTTAAATATGGTTGAATTTCGACCCTGGGCGACCACTAGTATAAAAAATATCTATTCATCAATATTATCGTTAGACCTGTTAAAACCCCATGTATTATTTATTTGCAGATATTTGATATGGATGACAAAAAACTCCAACTGTCCGTTGTTAAAGAACTTAAGAGAGCCATATTTTTAATTATATATAACCCTAAAAAAGGGCTCATAGATATAAGATTAATGCAAAAAGGAAACAGAGTAGCAGCATTTACCGCGACGAAAAACGGCTTACTTCTATACAACACTTGTGGTCTAGTTGGTGCTGAGAAAAATTGTTCATATAAAAAACTCAATTTACCTGAATTTCAGTGTGTATTAATAGACCCAGACGGAAAATTGAAGAAGTTTAATATTCCATTTTTTTATGCCTTGGAAGGAGAACATTCCCAAAGATCCAAAGATCTTCATGCTTTGAGAGATTTACGTGAGCATCTCAAAAAATCGTCAACAGACTCAGAGGATTTTGTCGATGAATTAATAAAAAAAGCCTCAGAATTAAAAACGTTAGACCTGAAAAAGCATTGTTTAGATATGGTAGTAAGAAAATATGAAATATCCCCAAAAACTGTTATGACTTGTCTAAATTTGTTTTGGGATAGCATTGAAAATGATGAACTGAATGGTCAGGAAATGGAAATAAAACACTACTTTGCAAATCTTGGGTTAGCTACTTTGTTCTTTAGACATATCAATGGAGAAAATACTGATGACATGAAGGATCTCACAACTAAAATACACACTTATATGCATTTAAATACAGAAAGAACTGAAAAGGTTCAACCTACTGAAAACTGCCAGCCACTATGTTTCGATCTCTTGGAGGACGATAATTGTATATTAGAGAGATTGTTGACCTTAGCACAAGAGAATAATTACAAGGAACACCATCACGTCAGAGTTAAGTTTGCGGTTAACAACACAAGCACATACAAAGAGTTTGTTTTGTGCTTCAATTTGGATGAAAGTAATAAATACATATCTTTAAAAATTGACACAACAGAAGACCAAATCAATAATCTAGCTAGTATCACTTTTAAATCCATATTTAAATTAAAGGACATCACAATGTTAAGTGATTTCGTGAAAGAGTGTAACATAGACGCAAAGGAAATAGTAAAACTATTAATTATGCAGTTAATGAACATGCCCTTGGAAGAAATAAGTGTTGAACTAATTGAACAGTTCATACAAGTTTTATACTACCTGTGCAATGTTATAGAAGAGGCGACCCATATAGCTTACAATGAAATATCACCCTGGTGGCAAGATATTCGTGATGTGTTAGTAGACATGCCTTGTCCTTTGAGAAGCATGATAGTTGCAATGGCTTGTAAAGCAGTTAGTAGAATATTTGAAATTAAACGACAGGAGATAGAAGATGATATATGGGAGTCTGTAACAAAAGAAAATGCTAAATGGGGTATACTAATCGGTAAACTAGAGGACATTTCTATCCTTAGTATTATCCTTATGTTCAAAGACTCCTTCAGTGGAAAATCTTTACCTAAATTACAAATGAATGAATTAAATATAAATCTCAAATATATTTACACAAGAGGGAAAGGATCTGTAACAGAATTAATAGCGAAATGGTTATGTGGAATGGGCGTTGTTCCTGAATCAGTTGTTGCTAACGAATTACTTGAAAAATATTCCAGTATGGGTTTGGAATCGCCTGAAACCAACGATGACGATGATTCTGACTATCTTTTTATAGAAAATAATCGTATCTATGTTGACGAAAATCCTAAGATCTTTAAATGGCTTTCTCTATTAAGACAACAATTTCCGCTAAGCACATCATCGAATTACATCATTGCAAACATGTGTTGGGAATATTCTATCGCATGGCAGAAATCCATGAAGAATTGTGAGCAACTTGAAACAGTCCTCCAATGTCTTACGTGTATATCGGACTTACATATTAGATTAGGTTTATTTTCCATTATATGGTCTACATATATTAAGCAAGTGTATGAAGTGAGTTGCCGCTTAGTAAACAAAGTTGGAAGACTGCCAAAAGATCCATTATGTCTTCAAGATGTTGGCTTTGACAGCACAACCATGGTCAAATTCCTTCAAATTGCGTCTAAATATTTACATGAATTCCTGAACTGCTCAAATTTGTCGATCAATCAAAATAAAGAAGCCATTCAATTCGAGAAAATTTGGGATGAAAGTATTCCTTCTTTAGTGGAAGTGGCACAGGATAATAAGAGTGTTAATACCGATATTTTAAATTTAAATTATCAAATATCGTGTACGGTGTACTTTATGTGTCATTTTAATGTAAAACTGTCCAAACCACTGGATAGTCTGTACGATATAGACTACCAGTATATATTTGAAGCATTAACTGGTAACATACATAACAGAGAAATAAGCATGAAAGCATCTGAAAAATTGAGAAATCCGAGGATGAAATTTTTAACGAAACTCATTCGATCTGCGGTAGAAACAATAACCGTATCGGAAAATGACGAACCATGCCAAACTTATAATAGTGAAGAATGTCTTGCTTGGATTGAAAGAATTACCCTACTAGCAGAGTTATGGAATATTGATAACGACTTTATAAGGCGTCAGCAGGTAAAGACTCTATAAATCCTAGAAAATAAAACATTTTTGGAAATAACCTAGATTGTTTAATTGTACTGTTGTTACAGGTAATTTCACTTTACCATCTCGGCTATGACATGTTGGCTGAAAATATAATAGGCTTACTTATGGAACCTGAAATAGTCCTGCCATCACTTTTAGCCTTAACTACGCAAAGATTCAAAAGAAGTTTGGAACAGTCAAGCAATCAGCCGGAGTGGATAGTTACTATGCCACCTCAACTTTACAAACGTCTTCAAAATACGGTGAGTATTTTGTTATCACTCCATTTTAGCATCACACAGACAGTTTCCTTCACTTTTCCAATAATAATAGAGTTATTTTAGATTTTGTGTAGTCTTTTGCTAAAAAAAAATTGTTTTCTTTTTTTCAAGTCGACTTTAGATAAGTTTGGCCCAGTAGGCACGCGAATTCCAGTAAAATGACTTTTTTTTTGTACCAAGGTGAAACATTGATGTGACCGCAATTGATCGGCGGTAAGTCCCCTCTTTGAGGAGTGGCTTGAGAGGCGGCATGGCGTCCTCACCTTCCGCCTGACGCAGGTCCTCACCGGACACGGTTGTTTCGGGAGGTTCCTGTTTCGTATAAGGCGGGAGGAAACGCCCGGGTGCTTCCATTGCGAAGATCGCCCTGAGGACACGGTGGAGCATACGGTGGCGGTCTGCCCGGCTTGGGCGGAGCACCGCTGTGTCCTCGTGGAGGCGATCGGCGGCGGCGCTCTCTCGCGTCCGGCCCTGGTGCAGGCCATGGTACGGAGCGAGAGTGAATGGTTAGCCGTCACCTCTTTCTGCGAAGCAGTAATGCTCGCAAAGAGGGAGGCGGCGCACGTGAGGGAGAGGCAGTATATGCGCCCTCACGGCCGTAGTCGCCGCGGGAGAAGCCCTGGGCGTCGGGAATCCCAGGCTGATTCCCGGCCACCGTAGGCGCGGGCTTGCGGACAGCGAGTAATGGGTAGCTCGCTGTCCGGTAAGGACCAAGCCCGGGTCGACGGCGCGTCGTGTTCCACGCGCGCCTCAAAGAGATGTCAGCACCAATAGGTGGGGTCCGCAAGGACCGATGCCTGCCAGGGGTGCGGGTTGTTCGAAAGAGATACCGCGGCCCCTGGCACACAGGCAACTGAGGGAACACGGGTGGGTTTTAGTCAGTAAAAGTCTGACACGCCCTCCCGCTCCACCCAGAGCGGGAGAAGTTATTTGATGATTTCCCACCCAAAAAAAAAAAAAAAAACCGCAATTGATTAAATTACTGAAAGTGGCGTAGAAAAGTAGCTATTAATGAAAAATTATTTGACGTTTAATTTTGTGTTTGTTACAGACATTAGATACTTCAATACCAGCTCATCCGTCAATGACTACAACAAAAATGGTACTCGAAAAAATACTTATCCAAATAGATAAAAAAATTGCTAATGATCCGATAAATTCTCAAAATATTAAAACTACTGAACTTTTAATTGAAAGTTGCGAAGTGTTGATAAGGCGTAAACTGTAAGATATTTTAACGCATGTACCTACCTACATGTATTTAATAGATCCCCAAATAATTCCCTTTTTACCCGACTGCGCTAGAAGGAGGGTTATGTTTTTCGAGTGTATGTATGTAAGTATTTTTCTTTGGCATGCTCTGTAGCCTAAACGGCTTGAGAGGTGCTGTTAGATTCGTCTTAATTGTGAAAGTGACACTGGGTATATAAAAATAAAACATTGCCGATTGTTGGCGCCATATTGAGTCTTAATTTTTTTTTTCTCAAAACCTATTGAGTGGTGTATCAAAATGAAGGGTTTCATAAATAGGTTTCATTAATGTCAAAAATAATTTTATTAACTAAAAAAAAATTAAGTACAAAATTAAATACCCCAACTGCCTAAAAAATGAACTTTAATAAAAAAAAATAGAAACAAGAAACTTGTTTTAAAAGGATAGCTATTAGGCATCTTCTTAAATTTAACAATAAAGACCTTTATTGCCTCCGACTGCATGAGATTGCTTATAGTATTCAGTCTAATGTCATCCTTTTAAAACAAGTTTCTTGTTTCCATCTTTTTTAATTAAATTTCACTTTTTAGGCAGTCGGGTTTTTTGATTTAGTAAATTGTTTTTTGATTTCCTAAACATATTAATCGACCATATTTTTTATACTAAAAAAGTAAAATCGCGAAATCGTGTACGGCCAAAAGTTACTGACTGTCAAAGATAAAACAAGAAAATATTTCGTAACGGGTTTGTTTTACATCAATTTCAATCAATCAATCAATAAGCTCTCTATCCTGAACTTCCGTCTGTTTTGAAGTGTTTGCTTTCCTCATTTAGAGGATTTGTCTAAGTTCAGTGTGCCTTTTGGCTAAGGCCTCCTAGATTTGCTAGGTAGGATAGGATTGCTAGATATATCTAGCAATTCTTCTCCAGTAAGGACCCGCTGTAAGCTTCAACTCATCTTCCCATCTCTTAAGCTGTCTTCCCCGCTTCCTTTCATCCATCTCTGGGATACCAGTCTGTCACAATTTTACTCCACTTTTCCTGAGTACTCCTTAGCATGTGGCCTGTCCATCTCCATTTTAGTTGCTCTATCTTCGTAAGTACATCCATAACTCTTGTGTTGGCTTTTATAAAGGTGTTTCGTTTCTTGTCTTGTTTCTTGATGCCTATGATGCTTCTCTCCATCGCTCTTTGACAGCATTGCAGCTTATCTCGGTGGTGTTTTGAAAGAGACCATGTTTCACAGCCATATATGATGCAAGTGTTGTAGACTTTCCGTTTTGTACCGATGCTAAGGTCGTTGGCCTTCATGATCTCTTTAAGTGACCAGTATTTTTTCCAGCTGTTTGCTATTCGCCTTTTGATTTCCCTGTCCGTCTGATCCTTGAAAGAGATGATGTATCCCCCAGGTATATGTACTCTTCCACGTATTCAAGGGGTTCTGTATTTATTGTTTGAACTCGGTTATCAGATTTTGTCAACATCAATTTATGTTATGGCAAGTTTATTCCCATAATTCTGCACAAAATAGACACGGAAGATTTACTTAAAACTTTTAATTAGCCGGCCACGACTTAGGCTTAGCAGGACACGACGCGGTCTTGGCAGGCGGAGCGTTATCCATGTCACATACTGAACAGCAGCGTTAGCGGCAGGTGTCATCGAGTTGAGATTACTTTGCATCGATAGCAGTTCATATTTTAAGTACCTACTCAATATAAATATAGTAAATAACGTGATAAAAAATACAGAAAATAGCCCGATTTTTTTTTAAACCGGGTCCCGTGCCCCGTCCGCTTCAAGCGTGTCTGACAAGTGTACCACCCAGCGCACCGGAACTTGACGAGAAATGAGATGCATAGCACTTTAGGTGTAAGCTCCAGGGTACTGCCAGGAGTGCGGGTTGTTCGAAAGAGATACCGTGGCCCCTGGCACACAGGCAACCGAAGGAACACGGGTGGGTTTTAGTCAGTAAAAGTCTGACACGCCCTCCTGCTCCACCCAGAGCGGGAGAAATTATTTGATGATTTCCCAGGCTAGAAAAAAAGAGGTCCAGGGTAGCCCGCGAAGTTCAAATTTTCTTACGTTTATTGCAATTTGCAGTTCAGTGTCAAGCTGTATGTTGAACAGAATGTGACGACCGTAACCGATATGGCTTTACATTTATAATGATTAAAAATACCAATACAACCGGCGCAATTAATTCAATTCCATTGAATGACTTGTTCATGATTAAGTCCATTTTAACCTTTTCGGCGCCCATCTCTATAATACGCGATGTGTCCTCCAGCGCCACGCAACAAATGTATAACGTATCTATAGTAAAACGTAGGGATAGGATTAATGTCCTATCGACAAATAATATTATAAGTTGAAATTAATGTTTATTCACCAATTCACGAAGCTAAATAAAAACTGATACCGTATTTTCATATTTTGTTTTATTTCATAAAAAAAAAACAATATGAAAACCTGGATATATTTCCCATAATAAAAGAAAAGAATTGTAAATTTATTAGACGTGTGTTCTAGAAGGCACATCCCTATTTGTCTCCAAATGTAATCCTTCTACTTCATAACAAGTCGTTGGCGCTCGAGGCACGTCAAAATCCTTTCTGATATAAGGATTTCTAGATGTCTATGGTATTTTTCATTTTTATATTCGAATTAGTTTTAATTAATTTTTATTTTCATTTTTATATTTTCTAATTTCGAATTAGTGTTCCTTTGTATTGGATTACTAAAATGCTGCAAAATCGATTTCTGGACATAAGGGTGCCAACAGAAGCGGGTCTGAAGACCAGTGCTCTTCTATTGTTAGATGATTATTTCTCGTCATTAACATAACAACAGCAATAAAAATGTAAAATTCCGGTGGGGTAACATCATGCCATCTTTGCAATCTTGAACTGCTGGATGATGAAAACGCCAACGCAAGATGTAAACATTGCACTACACTGAAATGCACAGTCACTATGACCTTGAAACCCGTCCGCTTATGACGTCACAGATTTACTTCTACAAGTTCGTGGCGTTGTGCATGCGTACTGACAACTAGCCACTTTGTAAGGATGGGTTTTTCAAACGGTTTTTCACTATCGACAATGATTAGAAAACCTATTTTTTCTTGATTAAGGTGAATAAAACGTAGTTTATAGTTTACAATATTTATAAAATATTATTTATTCACGTCATTTTCTTGCAATAGTAGTATTTATGATCGTTTCGACGAGATGAAATATAGCGAGGTCTTCATCGTGTCCCATCACTGGCTTACTTTATATCAAGTACTTGGCGTTGGGGGCATTAAAATATTTTCTGGCGTTTTTGTTTCTATTGAATATAAAACAAACAAGAATTTATTATGTGTGAAAAAGTTAAAAATATGGCTTATAACAGGGCAATTTTCCATAAAAACAAAATAAAAGGTCTTGTAAAAGTCGTAAATTTATTTTATACTTACTATTATTACTTCTAATCAAGTAGTGGCGCTGAGGGCACGAAAATCTCGAACTTGTATACAAGTGATTGGCGTTCAAAAGGTCTAACCTTAGATATGGGGGTCATACTCAGAAAAAAGGACATTTGGTATCTTTTCTTGTCCCGCTACTTCTTATTAAAGTAAGTAAATATATAATAATATTAGGTATGTTTTCTTTTTCCCCTCGTTTTTGTTATATTAGTCTATTATTATGAAGATTTGTCTGGTATTTTAACTTTAATTTTCTTTACATGATAGTGTCAAAACATTGTTATAAAGTATAAATATCATCATAGATTATTTTACTATCCCAATGACCATTACACATTTTCAGAGACGAATTGTTACGAATATTCATCGCTTTACTTAACATTGACTGTGGGTATATTATTCTTGATGAATCAAGAAACTAAATACGACCAATTTTAATTGTAAATAATTTATAGAAAAATTTATTTTTATTAACCTAATGTTGTCCCAAAATTATGAAGTTTCGTTACTCAGGGTTAGTAACACGCTATTATATTTGAAACGCAACTATTTAAGCCCCATAAATATTTTTTTCCTATTCTGACAACACTATTACTTACGGCAAAATCGTTGTCGCGGTCACACGCCACAGAACCTTTAGACATGGGTAGCTGCTCATGAGCGAGTGATAGAAAAGAGCTAGCTCTTTTCGATAGACGTCGCTCTCGCTCACTCACTCGCTCGCTAAATAGCTCTCTAGCTTAGTTAGCTCACTCAGACTCACTAGCTCAGTACTCAGCGAGACATCGATGACCGACCTAAGTCACCGGCCGAACGGCTCATTCGGCTCGCTTCGGAACTTATCGTTGGATCCTCCAACAATCAATTTATAGCTCTCTGGTACAATACGTCATTTTAGAATATTATACGACATAAATCACTGTAAATCCATCTTTATGCGTTTGATTTAGAGTAGAAAATACTTTGGCACAAAAAAGGAACCGCATTGTTTATTTTTTTGCGTGTTGTTTACGTAAATTCATAAAATAATAATATAAACAATCAGAAAAACTTATTTAAGTTAACTCCAAAGTTCCGAAGAGCTATTGACAATGACTATTGAGCGAGCCGAGCCGTTTCCTTCGACGCGCGTGCAGCTTGAGTCAAATGAGTAAACAGTCGGCGCGGCGTCTGAGTCACTGATCTCTTGAGCTAGAAGAGTGATATAGCTCTTTAGCTCTCATTTCCTTCGCTGGCTTATTGCGGCTGCTCGATGATGCGTCCCCGCGTCAGGTGACGCAGGCGCTATTTTATACTGTAGTTTCGTGGGTATTTCAAAAAAGTCTCTGAATTGAGTAGCATACAAAAAATCTTTTACTTACATTATTTATTTACGTATTCATAAACATTTTTATTACTAATATTCAAGTATGTATCTATTTTATTTACCTGCGTCCTTGTGTCGCTGCGGGGTGCCAACTGAAAACCAGCGCTGGGTGTCTAACGCACAGCATATGTTGAGATGGTAACCCTTTCGGTATGGGCACGCTCAGCACAATTTTACTGCAATTTTATTGTTATGTTTAATGTTCTCTTTCTTTTTTTATGCTTGTTGCTGTTGTGTCTGTGTCGAATAAATGTTTTCTATTCTATTCTAGAGTGAAAGAGCTAATCACTCTTTTTACACGCTTTATATTAGCTTCACTTGTATGTTTGTATGAAACCGACTCCTTAGAGCGTGATTTTGACCCATTTTAAACGGTCAGATTTCATTAAACTTTGTAAACTTATCGAGGACCGATGAAATTGCGCGCTGTGCGCGTGTGCATCTTAAAAAATTAGGAATCAGGATCCATATTTTTCGATAAGTTTTGATAATTTCGATACCTAACTTCAATTTAATAATCAATTTCATATAGAAAAAGGCAATCATCGCTAGTGAACGAAAACGAAAGGATTTTTATTTATTCTGTCAATGGATTTTTGAAGTGAAAACTTCTTTAGAGTCTGACCCACGAAAGCTGTCCGAGAAAAAAGGCGGGAATTTTAAAAAATCAAGAGCTGTCAACCCTGGCTATATACTGCTTAAACGGAGTTGATACTAATTATTATTCAAGACTTATTATTATGCGATATTTACATCAGTATTACCCCATGGTATATGGCATTTTAGGCATTATATAGAAAATTTTGAATTAATAATTCGTGTCAGCTTTCGTTGGCCAAACTCTAGGCGCGATGGGCATTTTTTGAAATGGGAAAAAACAATTAAACTCGCGACACTTACCGACACCACTGACAATACGGACGTACGAACGAACACGTTGAACGTACCTAACGTTGAATGTTGTTTAATCTGACGATTCCAAAAATATTTCCTGACTATTCAAAAAAAAATACACGTAATTGTTTTTTTTTTTTTGTTGGGCATCTCGCAGTTGGCCTTGAGAGGCCGTGACTGCTCAACCGGGCTTTCCTGGGGCTGCCATTAAGAAGTTAATCTTAACGCCTCCAGCCAGGGCACACGTAATTGCTCGTTTTTTATTTTTTTATATTACATATTCTGTGGTGATTATAGTCTGTGGTTACTTTATCTATGCTTACTGGAAATTAGGAAATTATGTTTTTTTCCATCTAAATGGGAAATTACGAATAGAATACGTTGGATATTGTTTAGTTGTTTGTTCAATTTTGGGATTTTCAAATAAATGTAGCAATTTTAGTGTTTTTGGACTTTAACATTAGGGGAACATAATTTTTGAGAGTTGGTGACACTGACTGTCAAGTGAGTGACAGTCAATGACAAAACAAAACTGACAGTTCATTTTCATTTCTGCTAGCGGAAACAAATGATTAAAGCCGAAATTTTAATCTAATTTCATCTTGATTTTCATAGTATTGAACGAAATATAAATCATATCACGATGGCTCCAAAAGCTGGCGGTGATTCAGCTAAAGTTAATTCGGCGGTATATAAAGATAAAAGCAAACCAGCTGACATTCGGCTCAGCAACATAAATGCCGCAAAAGGTAACATTAGTGTAAAACATCTGTAACTATTTATGATGATAAATAGCTAATCCTAACAAAACAGATACTATAATTTGCAGTTAAACCACTACAAACGCGTAAATAAGGTTGACTCCCTTTTGTTTTCTGAAATCTTTCCACTTAAATCTGAAAAACTCGTGATTTTTCAGCATATCTATGGTTACTGTGAATCATTTTAAGAAGGGTTTGCTTTGTTATTTTAACTTTCGATACTTTGGATGCTCCATTACTGTATCATCAGATATCCAACCATAATAGTATACTAAGTCCAGTTTATTATTTTGTCGTACTTCCCTACCTATCTACCTAATTTGAGCAGTGTCTACTTTCAAGATAAGTACTCACATCACGTCTATTACAGAATAGTTCATACCGTGGTTCTCTAAATGTGTACTTTTTACTATTTTTTATTTTTGAACCTTAGTATTAAACATGTTATGATCAATTTCAGCTGTATCTGATGCTATTCGCACAAGTCTGGGCCCCCGTGGTATGGATAAAATGGTAAATTAAAGTTATAAATCATATCATTTTGTTAGATTCCATTTTATTTTATTTTGTGACAACTTGTTTTGCAAATTGTTTTTGTGTCCATAATTCCGTATGTAAGTACATATGTAATTGTGTGATTATTTTACCCCCTTAACTTATCAAGCATAATTCTATGAATGTGGCCTTATTCTAAAAGAGGATGTAATTTAAACTTCCAATTCACTATGGCTCCTAAACATAAAAGGTCATCCTCTCATTTCTCTTTTGCAATATTATATTCCAATGTCACTATGGCTTCCCTTTTACAACCTCCACAAGTGGCTTACGCTATACTAGAAAGAAACCTGCATTCGAAAATACCCTGTGTTAGGGATCTATACTACAAGAATAATGGTGAAAAAGATAATCAGAATATTTGAGATTGTATTTATACTGCTTGACTTTTCAGATTCAAGCTAGTAATGGGGAGGTTACAATTACTAATGATGGTGCCACTATTTTAAAGCAAATGAGTGTGCTTCATCCAGCTGCTAAAATGGTAAGCAATCACCAAATTACCAAACCAATACAGGTCCTTACTGTTTTCATGATGCTGAGATATATACTCTACTTTTGTTAAGCAAAACGTAAACACTAAGAAAATATTCATTACAGTTGGTGGAATTGTCACGGGCTCAAGATATTGAAGCTGGTGATGGCACTACATCCGTTGTGGTAATTGCTGGTGCTCTTTTAGACGCAGCAGAAAAGCTGCTGCAAAAAGGAATTCACCCAACTGTCATTTCTGATGGCTTCCAGAAGGCATTGGTGATGGCTTTACAGGTAAATTATGTTCAATAGACTGTTGTTTATTATAACAGGGTTTGGTATATGCTAGGCAGTCATGGGTGCCAACCGCATCTTTGTTGCTCGATTTATGAGAGACCCTTACAATAGAACTTTATCCGGGATGTGCCTCAAGAAACCATTTTAGTATCCAGAACCAGGATGATCTACAGCATGCAAAGGTTTAGGGATTTTGTACTGTCTCCTGGGAAGATTTTTTTTTATCACGTAGTAAATTGTCCAAATCACAAAACAAATGGTAGTCAATTGGAGCAAGGTCTGGCAGTATGGAGGATGACGTATAGTTTCTAACTGCAGCTCCTGTAGAGTTACAACGGTTTCTCGTGCAGTGTGAGATCTTGCGTTATCATGGAGCAATAATGGTGAAGATCGATTCACAAGTCAGGGCTGTTTCACTGCCAGTTTCACCATTGTTCGAAGTTTGGCACAGTAAATAGGTATCTGCTGTTATTGCCTTACCAGACCTGAGAAAGCTATAGTGAATAACACTATGAAGAGACCACCAAACAGTTACCATTACCTTATTATTGGTAAGCTTTGCTTTAAGGCACTGTTGCGGCGTTTGACCTGGGGTCAGCCATTGCATTTTTCGCTTACGGTTATCGTAAACAATCCACTTTTCGTCACATGTCACAATTCGATCTAATATTCCTTCATTTCTGTACCGATTCAACAAAGCAACACAAGTTTCAACACGCATTTCTTTCTGAAGATCAGTCAAATCATCATCATCATCATTTCAGCCGAAGGACGTCCACTGCTGGACATAGGCCTCCCCCAAGCTCCGCCACTTCGACCGGTTCTGTGCTTCCCGCATCCAGCGGACTCCTATCAAATCATGAGGCACCCAATTTTCATATTTTTTTTATCTTATTGATTTAATTCAAATGAGTCAGTATTGTAGGTAGGGTAACTTTAAACCATGCCGCTAATTCCTGGATAGTTTCGGCTTCTACCATCTCCTTCAATTCAGCGTTATTCACCTGTGTATGTGAGCGGTCTACCACATGGTTCGTTCTACAAGTCGAAGTTTCCATTACGAAAGCGTTTAAACCAAAAACGTACGGTGCGTTCATTAGCAGTCCCCTCTCCAAACGCAACGTTCATATTGCGAGCCGTTTCTGCCGCGTTAGTTCCGCGTCTGAACTCGTATTCATCTCGAAGTATCCATCTTTACGTCTAAGCTGAATAAAAAAAACAATTGAAAGCCGAAAATCGAATGTTGCACATTTTTTAAAAGAAGAACCTCATAGGTATCACGTGAAAAAAGTTTCACACGAAAATCTCACACCATGAAGATTTTATGTCAATTCGAAGTGTCTATTACTATACAACGGCAATTTCATACTTTAACCCCTATTATTTGTATAGGTACAGTCAACTGCACAACACTGCTAATTCGTTCACTACGGCAATCATCGTTACTGCTACAATATAAATGCGCTGTCAATGTCATATTCTTACCATTCATTCATCATCACATTAGTGTGTGGTAGACTACACCTCTCTTCAGGGGAGTAATAGTATATTTTATAACGAGGGACTAAACGAAGCTATAATATACCAGAGGTGGTTTGACTCCCGAACGTGCGAGGGAGTCAATGAAACCGAGGGTATATTAAGTTGGCGTTTAGTCTCGAGGTGCAAACTGTATTTTTCACTTTGAGTGCGAGAAAAATAGTCAATTTAGTACAAAAACATGTACTACCTAATAAACATTACTTCATGCAAAAAAACACTACAAAGTGTAAAATAACTTTAATTTCGGAAGTCGGTGTCTTTGGAGCTGTATTTTGAATTTTTTGTCACCGCCTTCCGAAATTAAAGTTATTTTTCACTTTGTAGTGTTATTTTGGAAGTCGGTTGTTTTTTTTTTGGAAAAAGTTTTTTTTTTTTTTACTTTTTAGTGGTTTACATGTGCTTACCCCTTCACAGCATACCGGCGTGATGTTATGTTATTAACTGGTGTAAGCAATAGACAGACATGAGATTTCAGCAATCCCAGTCCAATTGCTATCATTTATTGAGGAGTTCCGTTGCCTATCTCCAAAGTTCTTCATCAAATCTTCACCAAATTGAAATGAGACCACTACGAGAAAGTACTCTTCCAAAAAATACCTAAATCGCTTTGTGTGCCTATAAAATTTGAAGAGTTCTCTCTATTTCTCCAGGATCCCATCATCAGATCCTGACTTGATGATTATGGGACCACCTGGGAAGCATACCCTTTCAAACAAAAAAAATAATTCAAATTGGTCCAGCCATCTTCGAGTAATCGGGAAACATACCTTAATATTGTTCAGCATAGTCCTCATTATCAAGCAGTGCGGATTTTTAACAGGTTGCCATTGGACTTAAAAACTTTAATTTACAAGGGCTCATTTAAGTCAAAACTCAGAGCGAAAAAAAAATAAAAAAAAGGTTCCGACGAATTGAGAACCTCCTCCTTTTTGAAGTCGGTTAAAAATAAAAATCACAATATTTATTAGGTATGTCTTTTGCTCTTTGCTCGACGTCAAACTCTTCACCAAGGAACATAATATACCACAACTGTCACTGGACATTCTTAATAAATTTATATAAAGCCGAACAAATTTACACTCGACAAAAATTCTCAAATTTTCGCGGTCAGTTTTTTCTTCTAAACCAGTCACAGATGAACAATTTAAAACACATGGCGCCACCTTGGCAAAAACCATGGAAACTACTAAAACTCTCAACATTTTCGCAATGAAGATGGTCCACACTCCACAGATAATAGTATATTTACTCGCTGTTTGAGTTTGTCTATGTCACATGAAGGAAATTAAAAAACGAATTACTTTTTACTCCCTAGGGACTAAAGTGGTCACTTTAGTCCCGCTTCGTAGGGCTATATTGGTGTCTAGAGCATGAGAAGTGAAAAAGGGTATCATTATAAAGTTATATAAGTAGAATCTTTATTTATTCATTATTGCAGGTGGTTGAAGGTATGGCTACTCCAGTGGATTTGACAAATGAAGATGCTCTGTTGAAGGCAGCAGCAACATCTCTGAACTCTAAAGTTGTGTCACAGCATTCTACAATCCTTGCTCCCATTGCTGTTCAAGCTATTCGTGCCGGTCAGTATTATAGTAGTGGTCATTTCGATATAACTTAATCATTCTTTATATGTTTATGACTATGTTACTACTAAACTCCATTAAAGTAATTGCATTGATTTTACAGTAATGGAACCTATAGTGGGAGGTGTGGGCGCACGTGTTGATTTGCGTGATGTGAAAGTCATTGAACGCATTGGAGGGACAGTTGAAGACACTGAACTCATTCAAGGATTGGTGATTCCCCACCGTGCGTCCAATGTCAATGGCCCGCATAGAATTGAGAAGGCCAAAGTTGGACTCATACAGTTCTGTATTTCACCACCAAAGACTGATGTAAGTGGATTATGTTACAGTCGAAACCCTTATTAAATTAAAACACATTTTCTCTATTAAATACCAGTTTTTTTTTGTGATTCTTTTCATTTGTTCCCAACGAGTAACACCCTCAAATGTCACACTGTTACTGGATGGGATTTTTTTCTGAAAAAATTCCCAACCGGTCACACTACCAGTCACACTGTTACTCGATGGGAATTTCTTCAGAAAAAAATCCCAACCAGTCAAATTTTTGACGGTGAATATTTTGATATAATTATTAACTTTATTATAATTTCTAATGAATATTTTTTGATATGTGTTCAGCATGTATTATTATCATTTATTCCCGTTGTCCCCGTATGCCATATCCCCGTCACGGGGACAGCGGGACGTGATTAAATTTATTTCCAGTTGTCCCCGTAACGTACATTCGGCTAACGGGGACAACGGGAAGTAAACTTTTCACGAGTCGTTGTCCTCTTATATCTGCATATTTGACCTAATGTTCTTTTGACCTAATTTTCATGTTTAATGGTCACAGTTCTAACCTAACTCAAATGGCACCTAACCAAATCTTAAAATATTCAATGCATGGTCGAGGGTGGGCTTGGTCGACGGAGCCCCGCTTTGCGGGGCTCCTACTTCAGGATGGTTTATAAAAAAATAACCACGAAGGGGATGGCGGGGTCTATTCGCTCGCTTCGCTCGCTCACACGACCCCGCCATCCCCTTCTAACCTAACCTGTCCGAGTCGGGGTGCCCTAAAGTCCAGATTGCATCCAATTTCTACTGGTTACAGTGACTGGTGACTGGTTGGGAAATTAGTAATAAAAAGTTCCCATCGAGTAACAGTGTGACTGGTTGGGAATTTTTTCTTAAAAACATTCCCATCGAGTAACGGTGTGACATTTGAGGGTGTTACTCGTTGGGAACAAACGATTCTTTTCACAAAAATATGCTTTTTAAAAGAGTCACAAAATCAATCTACCTTGTTTTCTAAATTAATATTTGTACCTAATTGCAGGAAACGTTTTGACTGATTTTTGCCGTCAAAACTAGTATAATATTTCATATGAAGCAAATTTCGTCTTTGAATGATTTATTTAATTTTAATTTTAGATGGACCACAATGTTATTGTATCAGATTATGCCGCAATGGACCGCGTCTTGAAGGAGGAACGTCAGTACATCTTGAATATCGTCAAGCAAATCAAAAAAGCTGGTTGTAATGTGCTTTTGGTGCAGAAGTCAATTTTGCGGTAGGCATTTTTTCTTTTTTTTTTCCTTTTTGGCAATTGAGCCAATGTCGACTATTCTACCAACGTCATATAGAGACGGCAACACAGCAAAATGAGCCGTCGAACTTTGCACTTTGTGGTAGTTGTTTTTTTTTTATAAAAAAAAAGTCCTTTGGAAGATCGGGTTTTCTGAAAAAACAGATTTCTAATAGATGTGATCGGGTGTGCACGGGATTTTGTTTTCAAATTGGTCAGATGTAAGGTTCCCCGATAAAACATTGTCGAACAGTGGAGTAATACACTCCCGAAGTGTGTATGGATTTTTTTTCGACTAGATTCACCTTAATAGCTGAAAGGACAAGACACGTTTTGTTAGTTGACTACAATAGATTAATAATTGTTACACTACTATAAAACGACACAGATATTTACAAACTTATAATTGCATCTTGTTCATTGGTCAATACTTATACATATTTAGATCTCAAACTATATTTCATTGTTAATACTTTAAATTAAAATTTGAATTACAGTGATGCTCTGAGTGATTTGGCTATTCACTTCTTGGACAAGATCAAAACAATGGTAATTAAGGACATTGAACGTGAAGACATCGAGTTTGTGTGCAAAACTCTCGGCTGCAGACCCATTGCTTCACTGGACCATTTTACGGCCGAAAACCTCGTAAACGTCGATTTAGTCGAGGAGGTCAACGAGCCTGCTGGGAAATACATCAAAGTGAGTATGATTTAGTGTTTTTTTTTTTTGGGTGGGAAATCATAAAATAACTTCTCTCGCTCTGGGTGGAGCAGGAGGGCGTGTCAGACTTTTACTGACTAAAACCCACCTGTGTCCCTCCCCTCAG
Organism: Antitype chi; assembly: GCA_947359405.1. Taxonomy (NCBI): domain Eukaryota; kingdom Metazoa; phylum Arthropoda; class Insecta; order Lepidoptera; family Noctuidae; genus Antitype; species Antitype chi. The sequence continues at coordinate 13,758,589 of OX375816.1, forward strand.
TTGCCTGTGTGTCAGGGGCCGCAGTATCTCTTTCGAACAACCCGCACCCCTGGCAGATGATTTAATGTTTGAATGTAAATGAACCTCGCATGCTTATGCACAAATGGTCACTGTCAGTAAACTAGAGCAGGCCGTCCAGCTTTGTTTAATACCTTGCCATCGTGCCGCAGATGAGCGGCTGCGCGTCGGGCGGGCGCACGGTGTCGGTGCTGGTGCGCGGCTCCAGCGGCGCCGTGGTGGCGGAGGCGGCGCGCTCGCTGCACGACGCGCTGTGCGTGGTGCGCTGCGTGGCGCGCCGCCCCGCGCTGCTGGCCGGCGGCGGCGCGCCCGAGGCCGCGGCCGCCGCGCATCTGGCGCACGCCGCGCTGGCCGCGCCCGGCGCCGACCACTACTGCCTGCGCGCCTACGCCGACGCGCTCGAGGTCGTGCCCTCCACGCTCGCCGAGAATGCGGGTGAGCGAGAACACTGAACATGAAACACCCTTATCACACATGTCTTCTTGATTGGTCTGTCTGTATACATTCGTTGCACTGTCCAGTAAAGTGCACAGTAATAAGTGATAGACACAACACACAAAAACAGTATTATAGGTACCGAACAACAATAAAAGCACAGAAATGTCAAAAGTTAGGGTATTAATGTTTGTTTTTAGGTTTTAATAAAATTCAATAAAACTATTAACGGAATGAACGAACGGTGCGTTGTTAGGTCTGAACCCAATCGAGACAGTGACGGAGCTGCGCGCGGCCCACGCGGGCGGCGCGGCGAGCGGCGCGGGCTCCAACGCGGGCGTCAACGTGCGGCGCGGGCGCGTCACCGACATGCGCCAGGAGCACGTGCTGCAGCCGCTGCACGTCACCGCCTCCGCGCTGGCGCTCTCCACCGAGACCGTGCGCGCCATACTCAAAATAGACGACATTGTAAGTATATTACTGTAATCCCGGAAAAGAAAAAACATGCGAGAGAGTCACTCATTTAAATATCTACAGTAAGATAGCAGAACACCACAAGTATAGTCTGCGCTTCTTTATGTGGGCTTGCTGACCCAACAAACAAGCTAAAGATGTAATTAGAATCACACCAATCATCAAGTATCAATAGGCTCGCTAAAAGACGTCATTTACACTGCGACGGGGTGCGAGGCGCATTTCCGCGCGGTTCTGTGTTACCTCTTCGCGTTGCTGTGTGAACGATGCCTTATTGGACTTAGCGTAACTCTCTAAATACTATGAAATATGAGCTAAGGCCAACTTGTACCACAAATCGCTAAACATATTTTAGGGTCAATTCTCACCGAGACGCGACACGACGCGTACTTTTTAAGATAGCAACAGAATATCTAACTTATTTACAACACGAAAAGGTATAATTTCACTACGAGCGCGAAAGCGTGTCGAAGAACGCTGAGATGCACCGTGTTGTGCAGCTTGTATACCTTATTGTGAAGTATTTCAGATCTATTTTGCATCGTGATCTTAAAAAGTGCGCGAAGAGTCGCGTCGCGTCTCGGCGTGAACTGACCCTAAAACATCAGCATGTTTCTGTCATTTTCAAACAATTGACAGAAATATTGTGCATGACTACATATTCATCTCGACCACAGAACCACCCTTTGCTGTGCGTGGTCCGAAACGCACTTGGCCGGTTTTCTATTTGTAAAATCGTAGAAGATTCGAAAAAATCGTATTGATAATCTATCTTTTTGTTCCAGGTAAACACATTAAATTAGAGGACAAACCATAAGCTTTAAATGTCTTCTGAATTATATCTTTACAAAATGCTTTACAATAATAAATAATTAGTAGCGTTAAACTGTGTACGGTCAGCAACGCAATTCTATTAACACTTCAGTTTTTTTTAATGTTAATAATTAAGTCGGAATAGACGTAGATAGTCAGGCAATGGAAAGGGCTTTGCTTGGCGTTTCCCTGCGTGATCGAATCAGGAATGAAGAGATCCGCAGGAGAACCAAGGTAACCGACATAGCCCGAAGAATCGCTGAACTTAAGTGGCAGTGGGCAGGGCACATTGCTCGCAGAACAGATGGCCGATGGGGCTGAAATGTTCTGGAGTGGCAACCGCGTACCGGAAGACGTAAAGTTAGAAGGCATACCACAAGGTGGATCGATGACTGTGACGGCCGCAGGAGTCCGCTGGATGCGGGAAGCACAGAACCGGTCGAAGTGGCAGAACTTGGTGGAGGCCTATGTCCAGCAGTGGACGTCTTTCGGCTGAAATGATGATGATGATGATGATGCGACATAGATATTATTTTAAGAATATTAACTTGTGTCTGTGTCGTGACGATCGCATACGGTTAGAACGCGGCCGTACTAAAAAAACAGTGAAAACCATTTCTTGAATAATTAGTGTCAATATTAATGATAATCAAAAGTGACAGTGTTAATGGACTGTTGCTGAATGAATAGTCCTTTTACAGTTTATTTTACCTCTGATTTCGCATCACTGTCTCAGTGATCTTTATTCCCGTCACAATAAGGTTGCTGTTGGGTCGCTACCACTGACATGTCTGTCAAAATCACAGTAATCTTTATTCTCGTTACAATAAGGTTGCTGTTAGGTTACTACTGCCAGAGGTAAAATAACTGTGTAAGGACTCTCGAGGTCGACCACGCTAAAGCATTTAATTTATTAATAATGACTCACTGACCGACTCATCAACACCCAGCTCAATCCCTTGATGTAGACCAGAATAAGACCGGATCATTCTAAATTCCGGTATAGAGAACGAAGGATGGAAGAAGTCGGTGGAAAAGTGCTTGTGTAAAATAAATCGTCAACTTCTGCAATATTGTCAATACACCACAAAGTCTTTCTCTGTAATGTAACGAAATATGGATACTACCAGTCTGCCTTAATATATTAATAAGTTCACACCTGCACAAGGGGTATATGGAGTGTACCTTGAAAGTCTACAATATATCAGATATTTTTTTGTAATGACTAATATTGCCACTACGGACGTAATTAGTGACACTAAAAACTATTCTATTTTACACTAGCTTCTACCCGCTACTTGGTCCGCGAGGAAGTCAACTAAGTATATCATTAGAAGGTAATATTATAGCGGTCTGTCAGTGAAATATTTTTTTGAAATAAGGAAATATAATATTAGTTTTGTCTATTGATTTGCTGCAGAGAGCATTTAACAAGTGCACGCCAAGCTTCTATTATCAAATATTTTACTTACTGCATAGTTTACAATTCGCCTGCTCTTATCTTAAATTATTTGGGGTTGGCGAAGTATGTCTTATTAATTCTTTCGATTTGAATAACATGAGTATTACTACGGATATTAATTTCCAAATAAACTAAAACTTAAAAGATATAATGTGTTTTATTTATTTTATCGCTGTGTCCGAGAATCTTGGATATTGCGTGTAAATAAAAACTTTTTCCTAAAAAAAGAACAACCAACTTCCGGAAAAACACTCGAAAAGTGAAAAATTACTTTAATTTCGGAAGGCGGTGACAAAAAACTCAAATACATATCCAAAGTCACCGACTTCTGAAATGAAGGTTATTTTTCACTTTGTAGTGTTTTTCCGGAAGTCTGTTTTTTTTTTTTGGACAAGTTTTTATTTTTCACTTTTAGTTATAGTACCTACGACACAATTCGAAATTTCATCATCCTTGGGGTCAAAACAATGCATATTTATGCGACAGCAGCAATCGCGGTTTGTTTGCTGTCATTTTTTTAAGAGTTGTTTGTCTCCGAAACGCATCATCTATATGAAATTTAAATGGGACTATTTCAATTAAAAAAATCTTTTTGTAGTGTGTTAAAGTCTTTGTAAAATCATTTTTTTTTCCCATACATTTCCTTCTCAATGTAGAGGAGGAGTGTGCGTTACCCCAGCCAGATGTTGTCGAAAATGGTCATTTGAATCTAATAGATAATTAGTTTTGCGGCTTCTGTAATTGTTGCGCACATTTTTAAATTTGTTGCGCTTATAGTTTTTTAATTATTTCACAAAAACATTTCCTGCTGGGGTAACGTTATCCCAGCCAGACCTTTTTCTTTCTAATGGGAATATTTAAATAAATACTAGCTATAAAATTAGTTGTCTAGATGAAGTAAATGTTGTGCCTTATTTTGTATTTGTTCTTTCATCGGTTGCGAAGTTATTCGAGATTTTGCTGGGGTAACGTTTTTGGTTTTGCTAGATCTTTGAAACGGTTAAGCGGATTCTTATCATATTTTGTACATGACTTCTTAGGAATTAGTTTAAATTTGTTCTGCAATAAAAAAACCAAAATAATGCATAGTTTAAAGATTATTTCATTAAATAGAAAAACACTTCAATTGGTTCCAGCACTCTCAATAAGAGGCCTAAAGACTTACTTTAAACGTTATTTTAAAGCTTGTAAATGCCTTCAAATGTATGTGAAGTTTCATTAGTATCCTGTAAGTATTTAACAAGTTATGATGATATTCAGTTCTTCACGAGCACGGTCTTGATGCGCGCGGTGTTATTTGGCCACTGGATTGGATAAATGAACTGAATGTTATGTCAATTATTAGTTGTTCAGTTGTATATCAGTAAAATTTCAGCGTAGTAGGGTAGACCGGGGACAATTGAAACAATTTTACTTAAAACGTGTGCAGTGATGTATCTATATTACCCACATCCTTCGTATTTATATCGTTGAAAGGGTCGTTATCTAGTTCCTAAATTAAACATAATCTATATCTCAATTTCAAATAGTTTACCTACAATCACCTCTTAAAGTAGATCGGGCAGAGAGCAGCGGGCTATTGACCCCATCCTAAGGACGGTTGAAACAATATGTAGGGATAATTGAAACACTGAAAATATTTTAGGAACTACTGTAGGTTTTTAATCAGTCTTAACAATTTAACTTACCACTAAATTATTTATTGAGATCGTGACAAGTCCGTCAATGTAACATTCATATTTCGAAAATTACAAATGTAAAAACATCTTCAACATAAACAACTCAAAATATCTAATAATTATATAATTTTAACTCTCTAATTTGTGCTATTGAATACTATTTCACATTATTGAAAGACTTAATATCCTATTACGCTGTAATGGCACTTGCATGGGGGAGAAAAAAAGGTAATCCAGTCTCATACAAAACAGCTTGTTTCAATCATAACAATGTTTCAAACATGACAATGTTTCAATCATGACAATGTTTCAATCATAACAATCGTTTATTGACCCGTATTATATAGGTTTGATTCTTCTTGTGAAATTTAATTTCAGAGAAGATCAATCAACTTAGCTAACTTTAAATATATTTTTGGGAAATTATACCCTAAAACTAGTCAAACATACGTAGGTATGTATTAAAAAAACTAATCTCCATTAAGGACTAGGTACAAAGTAAAACCAATAAACACTTCTAAGAATACAAACTTAGGTAGGTACTTAATTTATAAAAAAAAACTAAATATATATAAAAACTAATAAATAATCGTTAATGGGAAGAATCAGTCTCGTAGTTTTCAGAGAAGGAACTAATGCAAATTTGTGGCTTAAAGTACCTTTTTTTTTCAAAGTAAAAAAAAAAACAAAAACCATCTTTGCGAATGTTCAATACTGAGTTACTCAATATTGAACTTTCGCAAAGATTTTTTAAATTCAAGAACAATTACACGCCTACTATTAGATCGAATTGTAGGTCGGTCAATTTTCTTTACCACTTGGTTCCGAGTAATTTCAGATATGTCATCGTTTACTGGCCACTTCAATTTGTGGTAATCAATTTTTTTAGCGAATCTTACAATATATCCGTGTTCAGTTATTGATTTAATCTGCCCTACGTATCGGTGTACCAGATTTTTCATGGATAATATATTGACTACTGCCCAATCTTCTATCTGAAGATATGGAGGCTCTTCCTCATTTTCTGATGCAGATGATTCATAACTTGATGAAGCAAATTGAAGATCTTCTGTGACGTCATATTCATCATCAGACTCGGGAGATTGCGGAATTTCTGTGTCAGTATCTTCATCTTCTGAGCTAAAAGTCTTTGGGGTTCTTTTTAACCGACTTCAAAAAGGAGGAGGTTATCAATTCGTCGGAACCTTTTTTTTTTTTTTTTTTTTTTTTTTTATTTTTTTTTATGTATGTTCCCCGATTACTCGAAGATGGCTGGACCGATTTGGATTTTGTTTTTTTTGTTTGATAGGGTATACTTCCCAGGTGGTCCCATGATCATCAAGTCAGGATCTGATGATGGGATCCTGGAGAAATAGAGAGAACTCTTCAAATTTTATAGGCACACAAAGCAATTTAGGTATTTTTTTGGAAGAATACTTTCTCGTAGTGGTCTCATTTCAATTTGGTGAAGATTTGATGAAGAACTTTGGAGATAGGCAACGGAACTCCTCAATAAATGATAGCAAATGGACTGGGATTGCTGAAATCTCATCTCTGTCTATTGCTTACACCAGTTCATAACATAACATCACGCCGGTATGCTGTGAAGGGGTAAGCACATGTGCACCACTAAAAAGTGAAAAATAAAAACTTTTTCCAAAAAAAAAACAACCGACTTCCAAAAAAACACTACAAAGTGAAAAATAACTTTAATTTCGGAAGGCGGTGACAAAAAATTCAAATACAGCTCCAAAGACACCGACTTCCGAAATTAAAGTTATTTTTCACTTTGTAGTGTTTTTTTGGAAGTCGGTTGTTTTTTTTTGGAAAAAGTTTTTATTGATGATTTATTTTTATTTTTAGTAGTTTTGTTCATCTTCTTTTTCTTTTCTTCCATATTCATGTTTTTCTTTATCTTGGTGGCATTTCTTTTTCTGTCCCTTTCTTCGGTTTGTATTCTGATGTTTTCTTTCTCCGGAGTATCTGTGTAAATAGTAGATTTCCTTTTTGTTGCGTTTCTTGCAGTTTTCCTGGGTGGTGCTTTAGGAAATGGTCTGATGCATTCTGGCAAAAATGTACTTGTTGAAGGTTGGTTGTTGTAGTTGCTAACATCAAGAGGATCAAGTTCCACAGCAAAACTTGATTGTGAAGTCATGGAAAGGCTTGGTGAAGGAAAAGATGGTGCTGCTATTCCTGGGGCAGACTCTGGCTGTTGTGGCGTCGTCGAGTTGGAAAGGTCAGGTTGTATTTCCGACATAGGTATGACAGTGGAACTTGGCTGTGGAGTCACTGAGCTTATCGGAGAAGATGGAACAGCGGCTTCAAGTACGACAGACTCTGGATTTTGTGGTGTCATCGGGCTGGTAAGGTGGTGCTGATTTTCCGACACAAGTATGACAGACGAACTTGGCTGTGGAGTCACTGAGCGTATCGGAGAAGATGGAACAGCGGCTTCAAGTACGACAGACTCTGGATTTTGTGGTGTCATCGGGCTGGTAAGGTGGTGCTGATTTTCCGACACAAGTATGACAGACGAACTTGGCTGTGGAGTCATTGAGCGTTTCGGAGAAGATGGAGCAGCAACTTCAAGTACTGCGGCAGGCTCTGGCTGTTGTGGCGTCATGGGGCTGGTTAGGTCATGTTGAATTTCGGACACGGGTATGACGGGGGAACTTGGCTGAGGATTGACTGAGCATCTCGGAGAAGATGGAGGAACGACTTCAATTACTGCCGCAGAATTTGGTCGTGGAGCCCTCAAGCATGTCTGTGTGAATTGCACTCGAAGTTCACCTACAGCGGGTGAAATTGTCTGTGAAATATCTAAATCTTGTATATTCGGGTTCGGTCTGTCCGTGACATACGAGGGTGCAAAATCCAAATCACTGAATATTTGCCTATTATATGGACAAATTCCAGAAACTCGAAACCCAGCTTGAATGTTACTTAGAGTCATAGCCCGGGGAAGCGCAGTAGCGACTATGCCTGGAATGTCATATATGGTCATTGTTTTTCCAGGATTTGCCCTCATCCATCCGTCACATGCCATATTCACGGCTTTTTTGAAAGGTCCGTATACAGAGCGGTCCAATGGCTGCAACTTATGGCTGCAGTGTGGGGGGAAAGAAAGCATGACGATGCCATTGTCACGGCAATAGTCAATGCATTTGATTGACACGTGTGAAGCATGATTGTCCAGTAGCAATAAGACTTTGTTATCTATAGAACAATTTGTGTGTCTTTGAAAATGTTGTAGAAATACAAGAAAATCTTCTTCTTGCATCCACCCAGATTTATTTGCGGTCCCGACACTACCAACTGGACCATCTCTCAAAAAATGGTTTTGATAACGAACTCGTGGAAACGTGAACATTGGTGGAAGTACATTGCCAATCGCGTTAGCTGCTACAGTGACTGTTACCAGAGTTCCACGTTCGGCAGATGTCAGTGCACCCACTTGTCTAGTTCCTTTTTTAGCCACAATTCGATTCGGTTTCTGCACTGTTGTTATTCCCGTTTCATCTACGTTGTATATATCCTTGTGTTCAAAATTGTCACGATCAAGAACCATCGCCAAATTATCAAAAAATTCATCCACATTGTTTTTATTAAAACTTGTCGCTCGTGCCAAGCTTGTCGCTTGAGCACACCTTACAGACAATTCTGGATGGCGGTCCAAAAATCCACGGAACCACTCTACTCCTGCAATCTCATTTTCGTCCCATGTAGCAGGCCTTCGGAGTTCGTAGCGTACAGTCAGATCATATGCCAGTTTTCTCATATCCTTAGCGGTCAGCCCAAAGTAAATATCAGCTGACTTGATTGCATACGTGACTATCTCGTTTTCCTGAGCAGGTGTAAATATTTTCTTTGCCGAATTGTAACCCATTGTTATATCATCGACAGGAGTATTTTCAGGCGCGCTTTCTCTCTTTTTTTTATATCGCGCTAACGAGATGTGATCTAGATTGAACATTTCTGCAGCCTTCCTCAACGATTTACCATTCATTAATTCTTCATATGCTTGCTGATATGAAAATATGTTCTTGGAACTTCTGTCTGTCACGTGTTTTCGTTTTCTGGGCATCTCTAGAAAAGATGAATGAAAATAAAAATAGAAACTTAATGTCGAGGGCTCAATTTTAGAGTCGTCGGAGTTATTGGGTTGCCTATCAGATGTAAATTTATAATAGAGATTGTGAGTTAAAACTGGTTTATTTGGTAATTTTTTCAACATATATCCTTTACTTTTTTTTGAAATTGGTGCGTTTTTATATTCTATTAATTATTTACACTTTAGAAAACACAACTTTCTTCTGTGCAGTCGGGTAAACATGCGGAATATGCGGGGACGTTTGAAACGTTTCAAACGTCCACAGACAAGTTGTTTCAAACGTACCCAGCTCACATCTTCAACTTCAATACTCAATATTTTGATTTATATTGACTTTAACATTAATCAACAGCAATAGAAACACTATTTAATAGATAAACAATACTCCAAAATAAGAAAACCTGTCAAACAATTAGATTTAAATAGGTAAACAACAATAATTTAAAAATCTTGAATACTTACTTTTTGGCGCGAAATTCGTCAAGGCGTCCTGAGCACAACTGCGTTGCTCGCTCGCTCGAGCCCACAGAACATATATACTCCTAACGGAGCCGTACTAAACAAAAAACCGAACATGGCCGACGAAGCAACGAACAACGCGCCACACACGTAGGTATCATGGTTTTCGAGAAATTGAAGTTGTTGTAATCATGACCTGTTTTAATTGTCCCCGGTCTACCCTACATTGGATAATTAATGAGATAATACGATTAAAGTAATTAGGAAGTGAAAGACCGAGGTAACCCGACCAAGTTTAGGTGTTTACGAAAAAGCGAAATCGCAGAACATTATGGTACCTTCTAAAATATGTAGGATAGTGTTACAAATTTAGTACAGACATGTACACAAATTAAAAAAAAAACTACATGTTTAATAAAGAATTTTTATTAACAGGTAAAATAATCATTTCAACTGAACTTTTAAAGTATTAATAAACTTATACTTAAAAACAATCACAGATTAAAATTACAGATAGTAATTTTGCTATTTTGAAATTTTCTATTACTTTTTATTTAAATTATAGATTTCAGTATACACAGTACCTACACAGTTACAGTTTTTAATTAAATATATACATATTGGAATGTGTAATGATCACAGACAATAAATTATATATACTTAATGCCTTTTTTCAGTTAACTCTAAACTTACGTATGTCTACTAATACCTACTTATATCAATTAAAATCACAGATCAAAGGTAATATTAAATGATATCACAATGTAGTAAAATGCTCACAGTTAGTCCTACAGGGGGCCGATTCTACTAATTTGCAACGTTACACGTTAAACTGTGTTTCCACAACAGTTCGATTTCGATCGCCGTTCGATAGTTACATAAAAAGTCATTCTAATATTTTATAAGCAAAATGGAAACTAAACTTAAAACGAATTGCAACTGAACTGTAGCGGGAACACAGCGGGTAACCCGCGTTACCAACATGCCAAAATAATGTTTTATTAATACCAAAAAGAAAAAAGTTGAATCTAAAAATGTTACTAAACACGAATATGTGGCACTAAAAGTATTTTCTATAATTAAAAGACATAATGATCATAATTTTATCATTAACTTTGTCCTATAGTAAACGTCACGCTCATGTTCGATTTTGTTAGTAGAATAGGTTTTGACATTGTTTCAATCGATCGTTGGCGTAACTAAAACGTAACCGCAGCTGTGTCGCAGCTGGACCGTTGTTCATTTTAGTAGAATGCGAAAACGCTTAAAAGTGGTGATTCGGTTGCGGTTCTATTGCGTTTTTTTAACAAATTTGTTAGTAGAATCGGCCCCCTGATTTGTTGTCTCATTTCAAATATCACATTTTCCCGCGTCCCACCGAACGACATGTTATATCTGTGAATTTGATAAGTATGTGCAACTGGAAGATAATAATAATGTTTTCATAGTACAGATATTATTATGTATTTAACAGTGTACGCGTCTGTACCGAAATTGTAAGGTGTATTATACTAAACATTTCAAAAGATAGCATAATGTTCTGCGATTTCGCTTTTTCGTAACCACCTAAACTTGGTCGGGTTACCTCGGTCATTCACTTCCTAATTACTTTAATCGTATTATCTCATTAATTATCCAATGTACTACGCTGAAATTTTACTGATATACAACTGAACAACTAATAATTGACATAACATTCAGTTCATTTATCCAATCCAGTGGCCAAATAACACCGCGCGCATCAAGACCGTGCTCGTGAAGAACTGAATATCATCATAACTTGTTAAATACTTACAGGATACTAATGAAACTTCACATACATTTGAAGGCATTTACAAGCTTTAAAATAACGTTTAAAGTAAGTCTTTAGGCCTCTTATTGAGAGTGCTGGAACCAATTGAAGTGTTTTTCTATTTAATGAAATAATCTTTAAACTATGCATTATTTTGGTTTTTTTATTGCAGAACAAATTTAAACTAATTCCTAAGAAGTCATGTACAAAATATGATAAGAATCCGCTTAACCGTTTCAAAGATCTAGCAAAACCAAAAACGTTACCCCAGCAAAATCTCGAATAACTTCGCAACCGATGAAAGAACAAATACAAAATAAGGCACAACATTTACTTCATCTAGACAACTAATTTTTAGCTAGTATTTATTTAAATATTCCCATTAGATTGAAAAAGGTCTGGCTGGGATAACGTTACCCCAGCAGGAAATGTTTTTGTGAAATAATTAAAAAACTATAAGCGCAACAAATTTAAAAATGTGCGCAACAATTACAGAAGCCGCAAAACTAATTATCTATTAGATTCAAATGACCATTTTCGACAACATCTGGCTGGGGTAACGCACACGAAAAAACTATCTCCTCGATAGTTTTTTGATTGTTAGGAGGCTTTATGGCCTCGCACAGGTCTTCCTCTTTTATTTTTATTGTTTTCTTATATTATTGCTTGTATTTTAACATTATGTTCTTCCTATTAGTTTGTATTTCCCACAGACATATAAAACAATAGATTTCCTGTGCGTGTTTCTTTGTTTCCTTCAAACTGGATCAATTGGCGCCATCAAATGTTTTTTTTATGATAATTTCGCACTTTCTTGCAAACTTGACGGTACAATAAAAAAAATGCAGTACAAATTATCTCAAAAAGTTAAGCAGTCTCCTAAGACCATTTTCCTGTAGCTAGAACGGGCGCCTGCCCCATTCAAAAACCCACGCTGTATATGAGCATGGTAAAGGTAAATCAAGTAATATTTTAGATACATTCATTTAACTACCTTCACATTTATTTAACTACCTAAAGCAATAGAGTATAGCTACTTTAGACCTATGATTGTTACATTAATACATTTGTAGCAGAATATAAAAAAAAGTTAAATAGGTACCTTCGAAAACAAATATTGATTTATTATACTACAAACACGTCCAAATTAACCCCTATATAGATTTTACATTTTAGTTAACGTTGATATGGATGAATCTGGTTAGCAGCTTTGATATTCGTTTTAATAGCAGATGGTGCTTTTGGTAATGATGGAGTTGCCTGGCCAAGTTGTGGTGTTGCGCCACGCGAGGGTCCCATCCCTGGCGCTACGCCTTGCGGTACTATGGATGGTATTCCTGGACGCAACCCTTTACCCGTGCCCACGGCAGTCACCAGTGCATGGGTATCAGAAATGCTGTGAGTTGGTTGCATTCCTAAAAAGAAACAAATACAACGTTAATTCAGATAATTATGTTAAAAAAGTCGTTCTGATTAATATTCGAAATCGCCTAGCAGGTAGCAAGTTTACAGAACTTAGAACAAAATCCATTGGATAAAAATAAATGTGTATGATTTGATAATAAACTGAGTCACTTCCATGTCCACATGCAGTTGTTCTAACAACTACAGTCTTACATTTTACTATAATGGAGGAATATTATTTGAAAGGAACTCGTGGGTGGACTACGAAACGACGCATTGAGAAATTTGACTGTAACTTTGAACTTATTAGGAGCCTATGGACGAAATAAACCCATTATGGACAATTTTATTACCATAATATCATAAACTGATTGTTTTACAATTACTTTCAGTGCAATCTAGAATAGGAAAGGAAATTAGGATAGAAAGGAATAGGAACTCTTTGTTTGGATCATTAATTAATTGGACTTAGATCCAGAAATTAAATAAAGTCAAATTAATTCATACTTCTGACAAAGAAAAAGAAACTATAGCAAATAATTGGCAATAACTAGGTTTGCCATTTTGAACATTGCCGATGTCACCCGAAACTCAACTGAAAGCAATGATCAGCTTGGCCGAGTAGTGGGCTGTTTTGCAGCCAACTACAAGTCATAGTCAGACCATCTCTAATTAATATCAAGCACCCCCACGCTTTTTACATTAAAATGAATTCATTTATTAATCACTCTATCTTTATTTTGAATTTTCTAGAAATTATTTTCTACTTTTTTAGTTTGTTTTTCTATTAAACCGTATTTTTTAGTTTTGTAAACAATTATTTATCAAAAAGCAACTTTTGACAGGGCAAAAGTGGGGTTAAGTTTGTATAATGAAGTCGGTCGGTCATTGCTTTGGATAAGAAACTTGAAGCTTGACACAAATACATTAAACAGGTAAATAAAGATCATAATGGGGTGTTGCAGTTTGTCAGTGAAAGCATGACATCCACGCGGACGACGCACTGTGGGCTGTAAATCGCGTTTCATAGGCATTCATTTAAATTTTTCTCGATTTTTTTTTACTAGTGATAAGTTTCTAATGCCTTCAGCAGAACTAAATGTACTTTTTTTCTGTTCCTTTCTTCTTGTCTGTATACAGGATGTCCCGAAACTCAACGTCAAGCGGGTACGGGGCAATAAGCTAGGTTGTACCGTGATAATAGGTATTCTTTTGAAAATGTTGAAAATCAACACCCTAGATCAGATATTTAGGTACTGTGATCACAAATTTCTAAATTGTTCAAATGTTTTTTTTTTTATGTAATCCTAAATAACTATGCTATTGATTGCAGTCACAAAACCAATAATTAATATTGTGAGTCTAGTACAAAAAAATAAAGTTTAATTAAGTCATGGTTAAAAACGTTTTATCAAAAACTCTGACGCATTGCCTTTAAAAAAAATGTACTATATTTTTTTATTTTTGCTAGAACTGATACAACCTAGCTTATTGCCCCGTGCCCGCTTTATGTTGAGTTTCGGGACACCCTGTATATGTGTGTGCATAAATGGTTAAATAAATAAAATAAATAATTAAAAAATTAAATTTAAAATATTGTATGGCGCTAAAGTAATCAGTGGCGCTAAAGGAGTCTCATAAAAACAATTTCAACTAAATTGATATACCTACTAACTCTGCCTTCTCTATAAATCCTAGAAAATATCTTGCATGTTCGCAAAAAATTAGGTCTTTTAAAAAAAAGATGCGATTTCCATAATCAACACCCTAATTGTGAAACTCATGATTAATCATAATCAGCACCCTAATTGCGTAACTCACGATTCATCATAATTTGTTTCGTTTTGAAACAGATGGCTAAACCCTGCCAAGGGTGCGGGTTGTTCGAAAGAGATACCGCGGCCCCTGGCACACAGGCAACTGAGGGAACACGGGTGGGTTTTAGTCAGTAAAAGTCTGACACGCCCTCCCGCTCCACCCAGAGCGGGAGAAGTTATTTGATGATTTCCCAACCAAAAAAAAAAAAAAAAATGGCTAAACCATTGCTTCATATGTTCGAAAAATGTGACTGCTCAACAACGTAAATAACGCAATGAATATTGTTGAACTGTCAAAATGAAACCGATTATGATTGATCGTGGGTTACGCATTAGTATATTTCCCAATTTATTAAAAACTATTTTAATTTGAAGCTTGGGACGAAATATTTAACAGAAAAATAGAAATAAATTGATTTATATACATTTTCTCAATTATAACCAAATTATTTTTTCGTTGTTTTGAATTTACCGCCAAAACGCCCCTTACGATGAATTTTTTATCACGTGCCCACACGTGACGTCAGATTGGTGTACTTAAATCTTTTCATCAATCATAGTCATCATTAACAAAGTTATTCAACATCAAAAAAGACATACCAGCTGAACGCATAGACTCTCCATCCCAATCTTCCCGGCCTTTAGATATTATTTCCCAAACATGGCTTACCACTTTTGTAAATTGAGCAACTTGTTTCTGAAAAAACACGTAAGATCAGTCACTTTTAAAAATAAAAGAATTCAGTGGCAAAAATGATTTTGTCTTCATTATTTTACCTGTGCTGTATCATAGCTTAGGGTACTGGCTTTATGGGTAAATTGATTAAGCCTCTGTTCAGCTTGAGGTTCTGGCTTGGTACGTAGTAAATCTGGCACAAGATCATGAGTGCATGCTGGAACACGACCTTCCGATAATCGTGCCAATGCTTCATCACGCTCGCAGCTCAGTTGAAGAGGCAACACAATCCGTGACCTAAGTGATGCAGCAAGTTCTGCTTGTAGTATTTTACTCAATCCAGTCAACTGTTGAGATAAAGAAATGTTAATAACTAGGGAGTGCCTTACTGTTGCTGACCCATCAACAAAAACAGAAGAAGAACCAATCATAGTGATAATACCAGTGCTGATAGATATGTTTATAAAAAAAAAAAAATATGGATTTGCCATAATTTTTAATATTATTTTTATTTTACAATAACTCACTGTACTTGTCTACCACTAAGTAGGACCTTGTTACCCATTAAGTAGGGCAACTTTTGTTAATGGAAAATAAATCACTATAAAACCAACACTTACATGTCCTGATAAAATTGCATAGTTGTCCAAAAATGTAGGCCAGTTGATAGTTTCATATTCATTTTCGAGCTTATTAATTAGTGCCTGGATTGCTGTTTTCAAATCATTAACTCTGTTTAATATTGCTTGAATTGTAGTCTCTAGTTGCTTTTCTTCTCTTTGTTGCATGTTCATTTTTAATAATATAAAAAACGAATATCACATAAAATATCAAACCAAATATTTATGTAGGTACTTGAAGTGTGACTTCACGACCACTCCTAAGACTTTTGATTGTTCACAATTTACTATCTCCCGTGATGCTGATCTATTCTAGCTCCAGACCACTGAAGATAATAGTCTTTATCTCACTAAACTTGTCTTTATTGTCTTATTTTATCTGACCCTCTCTAACTCAGTTTGTTAACTGAGCTACTAACACAGGCTACTAAATGAAAAAAGATCAAGAGAAGAGAGTGTTGCAATAATGACCTTTGCTTTCGATTCAATTATAAACTGTTTCAAGTCCAGTGGTTATAAATCTTTGCTGAGGGCAGGAGAGCTTCCGTTTCAAACACAAATCTTTCGGTTTCGACAAATAAAATATGAGTCAATATTATTGACAGATAAGACAGATTACTAATAAATTATGTAGCAACTGTAAGTGTAAAGGCCCTCGGGCACAGAATACATAAAATAAACTCCTCCCTCGGGCACTCCGCTACGCTAGGAGCATTGAGATGGAAATTTGGAAAAACGCTAATATGTAGCAAGCTAGAGTATATGTGTTCTGTGCTCGGGCATTGCAGATCCTGCGGATTCCTGCGGCAATCTGCGGCATAGAACAGCTCCAGTGCTGCCAGTAGGGATGGATCGATACGAGTAAATACAAATACATACTCGATTCTTTGCTCCGATACCAAGTACTTTTAGTATCGATACTATGAAATTAAGTATCGAGTAGGTATCGGTCAAAAGTACTCATATCAGTATGCCAATGTCACTATTTCATTTTAACCGGTTAACCTTTAACCAGTGACATGACAAATTTATAACAATTTAAGGGACGTGACGCCTCACAGGCTACTACTTTCAAAGTTAAATTTTGTCGTAAAATCGTATTTGGACAGTTTAAATAACATAACACTTACAACATTATTTTTGTGAATTCATTCAGTGTAAGGCGCGCGTCAATGGCGCTTTGCTGAGCAAGTTGGTTCGTGCGTATGGCACTGCTAGTAACCGTAGCTTCCGGCGCCGCGAAACGTAATTGTCAGGCACATTCAGACAAATCTCCTTCAAAACACCGGAATTATAGGTCTTACCACGTAATAGTTTGAATACATATGATGTAATAGCTAAATCCCTCCTTGTCTCGAGTTTGTTGTACCCACAGACATATAAAATAGTTGTACCCGACCATACTGATAACGAATAAGGTTGGGTACATTAACGGATAGAAGGGATAGACACCGTATAGCTTCATGTACAAAAATCTGGTGAATTTGTTTTGTATGCGCTCCAGCATGAGGCTATATTTTGTCTCATGTGGAGCCCATATGACAGCATTATACTCAAACTGAGTTCTTATAAGCGCATTATACAATGCTGCAACTGCTTTAATATTTGTATAACCCGATGCCCGTCGAAGAACGAAACCCAGACTTCTGTATGATTTCTTACAAACATTTACAACATGGTCACGAAATGTTAACTCAGTGTTCAGGCCCACACCCAAGTCGCGTACCTTTTCTACCCGTTCAATTGATGTGCCTTCAAGCTTATATTCGTGATGTTGTGGTTCCCTCATTCTGCTAAAAGTTATGACTGAGCATTTTTTTACGTTAAACTGCAGTTTGTTTTTCCTACTCCACTCAGCTACATGATCTATATCATGCTGCAATCGTGCACAGTCACTTTTATCTGTAATGGCCATGAGCAGCTTTAGATCATCCGCGAATAATAGACAAGTTGCACCCCTGACAAATATTTATAGTTATGGTAATCTAACATAGATAGTCTTGATGTTTAGCCCTAAAAGTAATCATCAAAACTTTTTTTTTTTACGTGTTCTCCCATCGATTTTCAATAAAATGTTTATATAAAATAAAAAGTGGGTTATAAGACCATAATTTAAAATTGATTGGATTTTTGACCGAAAACTTTTACCAACCGGGTCAGATATGGGCCATGACCTTTGGTAGAGATATGAAAGAAGAACATAGGTTATTTTTTTACGCGATAACCAACATCGGAGCTGCGGGCAAAATCTAGTTTCGAGTAAATCCAAGTTAATTAAAGATAAGATGCGACTCAAAACAAAACAGCACCACTGTCATTTTGTCAGCGCTCGCGGTGATATTTAGGTCACGGTCGCCGTTATTGCTAGATGGCGCATGTCAATACGTCATCTATGACAATTCCCAGGACAGCGTTATATCGCTCACCCCAATTCGGAACGGGTGCGTGCACGCTCAAATCGATATTATCATAAATCGGACCGCAAATTATTGACCGTGTCATGGTGATAAGCATTCGGGTTTTTGTGAACTTGTCAATGTCAATTGTCAACGAGAGTCATACATACGTCAGTGGAGTCAACGAATTCGAATTGGGAAGATTGAGATGAATGGTGGACACACCGAGAACTCCGAGAACCCTATATAAAAATGTACTCTGTGTCCGAGAAGGAGTACATTATTGGACACTTGGACAGCGAAGAATAGTGCTTATATGTCAGCGTTAATATAACGAAATATTGAGTTAAAACATTGTATTAGTAGTGTAGTGTAGTAGTCTCGTGCAGATACTCCTATATGAGTATGTTCTAACATACAGATTCTTACCATTTGGTTATTACATCCATAATTCAAATCAAGCCATGTCGGTACAAAATATAGAGAAAAGAACAACTCCCTGTGTACCTACGCCTGATTGGAACGCTTTTAATAACGAGGTAAACTCTTATAGTGTCATGGAGATCAATATTTTAAATAATTTCTAAAAGAATTAAGTTTTAAAAGATTTTTGGTTTAATTTTAATGATTCCTAGGTTGGGCAGTGCTATACGGTTGTTCCATCATGCAGGGGCCACACCAACGGGAAACGCCGTTGATTATCGCGATGATGGACGGGGACGTTAACCGTTGGTGTAGCCACAACTTATCGCGATAATTATACAACGGCATTCACAAATTCACATTCCCATTTGACGTTAGGCGATAACTCGGTGGGCATTGACGTTGACCGTTTGAGTGTGGCCACTGAATTTATCGCTTTAATTATTGGAATCTTTACCGCATTGCTTATCGCGATGATGGGCATTGACGTTGATCGTTAGTGTGGCCCCAGCATCAGGATTTTTTTAGTAGCAGCCTGGAATCTGAATGTGTGCACATTTGATGGTAATAGGCTCGCCGTCTATTACATGGGACTTAAACATAATTGCAACCCATGCCTTTCCCTTCGAGGATTACAGGTGTGATGTTGTTTTTTAAATACCTCCATTTATTATAATGTTATTAACTTACTGATTTATCCAATAAGTTTCACTAGTGATTATACCAGTAGATAAAATAAATCAGAGCTGTAATTTGTGATATTGGTTTTTAACCAGAGGTGTAACAGTATAAGTCCATCTTTGCCTAACTCTTGGGGAATACAGGCATGATGTTATGTTTAATCATATTTCGAGATTCGAAACCTCTTGCTCCCTGCATTCACAACTTTTAACCCACTTTGAAAAGTAGGTACTATAACACTAATAAATATAAATCTCTGCTTAACAGATGGAGATAGCAAACGAACGAAAAGGTGGAAATAATAATGACCATAATTTGCAAGATGACACAGATGTCACTATGAACAGAGTATCTGTAATCAGCAGTGTTTCAAATCATATAAGTCATACAAATAATGGGAATGTTTTAAACCTAATTCATACTCCTAGTCACTGTGAAGCCAGTGGCTCATCACTAACTACTCCTGCAATGCCAACTGCACAGTCTTATATTGCTGGGGAAGTGGCACTTACACCAACCCACAGTACTTTTACTCCTCAAGCCATAAATCCCCATAGTGCAATGACTGCTATCACTCCAATGGTGAGTGGAACGGAACAAGCTAGGAACAGCATAAAAGTACAGTAAGTAACCAAGTATTTCAATTGCTAGTACACTTTTTAAACTAGGGCTGGCCCTAGCAAACATAATATTAGTATCATATGGCATCTATGTTACATCAACCTGATGCAAAGACATCTACTGCTAAAGTAAGTCCCGGTGACCCAAGAGCTTGCTAGTATTAGTGGTATGGGTCAAAACCTGCAGCACTATAGCTGGGTCCATAATGGCATAGTCACCCCAACACAAATTACAGAAACATTTAAAAATACAAAAAATAGTGGCCCATCGGCATCAGGAGCAGGGTCCAAGATGCTGGTGGCCAGGGCTCTAGAGAAAGGAGCCTTGATGCCGGTGATCAGGGCTCTAGAGAAAGGAACCTCCTGACTATGTGTGCCGTGTCCAAGAGCTCTCTGACTCAAGCCCTTGATCCAGCCGCGCAATGGGAGCCCCCCCCCTAAGGTGTTGGTCGAGGCTCTTCGCTATTAGGCCATTTACTATAACGATTATTATCGGTACGATCTTTGCAGAGACCACGTCCCACAAGTCGACAACCTCGTGAGCTAAGTCAAGATACTTGATTTCGTATCTTGCTCAGCTTTCACGAGATTCTCGTCATGAGGGACAGTGATATCAACAATCATTACACGTCGCTCTCGTCGATCACCGATAGACCGGTCCCAGTACAACGTGACATGGTCATTCTCGAGAACTGGGTCGGGCACATACTTGTAATACGGTACCTCGGAATCCACAAGTTTATATTGCAAAGCAAGTTGCTGGTGAATAATCCTGGCTACTTGGTTATGCCTGTGCAAGTATTCGCCATTAGCCAGACGAGAACAACCAGAGATAATATGTCTGATAGACTCACCCGGACGGTGACATGCCCGACACACGTCAACTGTCCCGTCCTTCATAATATGTCTCCGGTAGTTATTCGTCAAGATAACTTCGTCCATAATTGCACAGACGAAACCTTCAGTTTCCCCGAAAAGATCACCGAAACGTAGCCAGGATACGGACGCTATGAAATCTACACCGGGCTCATGAAGAGCCCGATAGAAGCGCCCGTGAAGCTCCTTGTTTTGCCATACTACCTTGCGGTCATCGATAGTTAGTATTACAGGCCTAAATAATCAAAGATTACAGGTTTGCGCCAGTTTTCTTTAGCCATGGACAACGGGGTGAGCCCCTTGTCCACTGCGACCACATCACGGTGCATACCCATTTCGGCTTTTAAAAAATATTCCCTGAGACTGCACACCTCGCGGTTGTGGAGGGTCTTCGTATTTAAAAGCCTCGACCCTCGCACTTCCGTGGGATGTACAGTCTCATCACCGATGATCGTGGGTGATGCATCCGGTTTGCAGTCAGCAGTGTACGGACCCGTCGATCCAGGGTGTCGAGTTCAGTCTGAGTCCATTTGAGTATGCCGAAAGAGTACATCAAAACCGGCATGACCCAACCGTTGAAGGCGCGAACCTTATTTCCGCCTGAAAGAAGACTAATTAATACCTTCTTCAGGCGACCAAAGAAACGCTCGTTCAACGATTGTTTCATGTCAACAGCGTTGATGCCTAACGCTTCCGACATACCCAAATACTTATAGCTTTCGGATGAGGAGAGGGATCTGAGGTGTATGGAATCCAAAAGTTGAATTCCCTCGGATTCCATAATCTCACCTCGCTTTACATGCATGACTGCACATTTGTCCACACCAAATTGCATCCTGATGGCGCTACTAAAAGTTTCAAAAAGTATTTATTATTATTATTATTATAAAATTAAACAAATTTGATGATAATATTTTTGTTACAGGAACTGCGTATCAACTGTAAATTTGGGTTGTGAATTAAAATTGTTGGATATTTACTGTAGAACCAGGTTTTCCGAATACAATCCAGCAAGATTTCATGGTGTAGTCATGAAAATTGTTGATCCAAGAGCTACAGCACTGGTGTTTAGGTAATAAAAATGATACTTATTGTTAACACAAACGTGACTAGTGACTACCTATGGGTGCCACGAAAGTCAAAAAATGGACTTTAGGATTTTTGAATCCACTTTTTCACATTTGACCTTTTAAACACAACAAGGTCTAAATTCAATAAAAAAAAACTCGAATGTTTCAAGCGTCGACCGCTTGAAATATTCTCAGAATATTTAGTTACTTAAAGGTATATTCACTTTCATAATAAATAATTTAATTAAAATAAAACAAATATTTAAGGGGAGCTCCCATATAACAGACGTGTTTTTTTTTGCCGTTTTTATAGATAATGGTACGGAATCCTTCGTGTGCGAGTCAGACTCTCACTTGGCTGGTTTTTTGTGGTTAGGATTTACACGTATAAGAAGATACTTCATTGTTGTTTTATTAAAAATAGAAGCGATGAATAAAGAAAGCACATCCGTACATCTACCCTCACAAACTATAGCGTTTATAATATGTACCTATTATTGAGTTCATCATCAAAATACTTCGTTTCAATTTACATACATTACACAATATAGAACAAGGGTCTCTCAAAGGCCTTCACAACTAAACCGCAGAACCAATTTTGATGAATTTGGGTATAAAGAATTAAAGATAGATAGGACCTTGGAGAAGAAAATAAGCTACTCGAAGTACTAATCCTTCACAGAAGAAGTGGCGGGTACCAGTAATATTATAAATGTGAAAGTTTGTGAAGATGTTTGGATGTTTGTTACTCAATCACGCAAAAAACGGCTGAACAGATTTGGATGGGCACACAGATAGATTATAACCTAGATTAACACATAGGATACTTTTTATCCCGGTAGTACGTTCCCGTGGGATAATTTCCGACTTCCACGAGGGTGGAAGCTAGTTTAAAATAAAACAACTTAGAGATGTGTATTTATAAACGCGAAAGTTTGTATGCATGGATGTTTGGATGTTTGTTACCTACTCTTTCACGCAAAAATTACTGAATGGATTTAGATGAAATTTGGCACACAGATAGATTATAACCTAGATTAACACATAGGATAGTTTTTATCCCGGTAGTACGTTCCCGTGGGATAATTTTCAACCTCTAAGCGGGCGGGCAACAGCTAGTAGGGTTATAAAAATAACTTTTTCTTTCAAGCCACAGGTCCAAGTTCCAATATATAAACAAACAGGTGCATACTATTCTATTATTTATTAACATTTAGTAGCAATATTAGTTCACTAACTGTACACCAAAAAAAAAAGATTCTCTTTACTCATAGCAGATGACCTGAATATTTTCACTAAAATGGCAGCAGGAGGATGTAAGGCACTCTCTGGATGCCGGGCCTGCTTTTTTGTGTTGCAAAGTTAAAATGTTTTTAATCCCTAGATTCTCCCTACTCCATTTACAATAGCATTAGACAGAAGTTAAAAAAGGTTCTTTTTAATTGTACACTTCGTAACAAAATTACATGTTACAGTTAGGATTAATGCCAAAAAAAATAAAGTGGCAATTCTAAAAACCTACAAGAAGCAGGAGTGAACAACACCGAGTAACTAAATTAGCTGATGACGACGAAGTTTTATTTATATATACAGGGTGTCCGGTAATTAATGGATAACCTTGAAATAGTGGTGGTGGACCATTTTTATTCGTATTTAATCTGTAAAAAAGAAACAAACACAATAAAAAAGTAGCCTAAGTTAGGTTAGGTTAGGTTAGACCAACACTTAATTATTATGTCTCATTGTTGAATTTGTCGTGTTTCATTGTGTACACCACTGTGGACACAACGAAACATTTTCATTTTTTCCGTTTTTATTTTTTTGCTGATTGATGACACATAAATTAAATAAAAAACATAAATGACATCCGAAACCTACCCAATAAAATTGCATAAATACCTTAAAAATATTAGACATATATGTAAAAACAAAAGGTGTACGAGACATTGAATTTTTAGTGTTTCATTGTTGAACACACTATTGATATTATGTTTCATTGTTGAATTTGTTGTGTTTCATTGTGTACACCACTGTGGACACAATGAAACATTTCCATATTTTTGGTTTTGATTTTTTTGCTGATTCATTACACATCAATTTAAAAAACCATAAATAACATCCTATACCCAATAAAATTGCCTATATACCTGTACAAAAATTAGACTTTTATCTGTAAAAACAAAAGGTGTATAAGACTTTGAATTTTTAGCGTTTCATTGTTGAACACATGACCCTACTCCTTATTACATCAACTATCGCTAGTGCTAGCGCTATCGCAAAATATCGCTAGTGTTCTATCCAAGCTAGAACTACTAGAAATAACTATTCAAGAACTTAAGGATGAAAATAATGACCCAGATGTAATATTTCTATCTGAAACTATTATAAAAAAAAAGTTTATGAAAATTATGTCAAAATATTTAACTATAAAATGGCTACTAACTTCTGTAGAGAAAAACAAAGGGGTGGCACTTGTATATTAGTAAAAAAATAATAGTTTAAAAAACTAAAAAGCACGCTTTAAAAACCAAACTAAAAAAGGAGAAAATAATTTAATTCAATTAAAAAGCGTGGGGTGCTTGACAATAATTGATTATAAAAATACCTCAAAAAGCACCCCACGCTTTTTAATTGATTTAAATTATTTTCTCCTTTTTTAGTTTGGTTTTTAAAGCGTGTTTTTTAGTTTTTTAAACTATTATTTATTTTCTATTTTTTAGTTCTGCTAACTACAAAAACGTGATTCAATGAAATCTGACCGTTTAAAGTGGGTCAAAATCGCGCTCAAAGGAGTCGGTTACATACAAACAAACAAACAAACACACAAACAAACATACAAGTGAAGCTAATATAAAGCGCGTAAAAAGAACGAAATTATAAAGAATTGTCATTTGTTAAGAACTATGCAACCCAAAACACGTTTGAAGCCTGTGGTATAGCATTAATGTGTGGTAAATTAGTTTCTGATCCAACTCAGTTTTTATCAAAATTACACAAACTTTTGCACGATTCAATAAATAAATACAAATCTAGAGTTAGTATAGTTACAGCTGGTGATCTAAATATAAATACACTAAAAAAAGGCAATATCACAAATCAGTTGCAAGACTTATCCAATAATTATAATTTTAAAATCCACATCACCCACGCGTAAATTGACTTGTATTGATCATATCTTGAGCAACATTTTCAATGCTACTGCAACCGTACTACCCTTACATCTCTCAGATCATGACACAGCACAAATACTTAGCTTTCCTTCTAAACATATACCACAAAAAGCATCAATATACTACGTTTATAAAAGAGATTTCAACTTAGACAATATACAGAAATTCCGGGAATGCTTACAAAGCCTTTACTGGTCTGAAATATACAAGGTGTAACTTAAATAACGCACAACCTCTTAAGGGGTCATTGTACTCATCATTATCAACAAGTTTTACTATGGGACCAAACCTGAAATCGTAAAAAAAAAATCAGCTGTTCCCTACATTTTGACGATTTATGCGAATACAAGTGTATGGAACAGCTGATTTTGTTTCGCGATTTCAGGTTTGGTCCCATAGTAAAAGTTGTTGATAATGATGAGCACAATAACCCCTTAACAGGTTGTGCGCTATTTAAGTTACATCTTGTATATGTAAGCTTAGATACAAATTCTGCTTTTATTGATTTTCAAGATCTATGGTGCCTTTTTACAACCTCTGTTTTCCCATAAGAGTCAAGGTAAATAGTAACACAAAAAATACACAAAAGTGGATAAGTAAACGTTTAAGACAAAGTTGCAAGACTAAACGGAAACTATGTTATGAATACTATAAAACCAAAAATAAATCTAATAAAACTAAAAATAAGAAATATTCCTATTTGCTTGAAATGTATTTACAGCTCAAAAAAGAACGCGAACATAAAACATATTGAAACACAAGATAATAAATGTAAAGCCACTTGGACTGTCATCAAAAATGAAATAAGTAATACTATTATACCCCCAAAGACAGATGCAATAAAATTTAATGATATTGTAGTTACAGATTCTGTAGAAATAGCTTCTGCATTCAACAATCACTATGTGAATTTAACGCATGCGACAACGCAACTTCGTGCTGTTAAAAATTATGGGTAAAATACACTGGCCTGCAAAACTAAGTACCTACTACACTTTTTTTTTTCTAAACAATACAAGTTATAGATTTAAAATAAAAAAAACGTTTTATAGCAATTTCTATCAGCTTTCTTTGAAACCATAGTAAATTATACATTAGTAGCATTTTTAAGTCTAAAAAAAGATAAAACAATAAAAATTGCCATTTTTAGCTTATTGTCATAAATTCAATTAACATTTACAAGTATGTTTACCATGCTATTTATTTTTTAATAACTGGTATTGCCTCCTCAGGCTCTGCTTACAGCTTCGAGTCGATTTGGCATACCTACTGAACACGAGGTTTCGGAGCCGATGTTGGGGAATATTCTCCCATTCTTCTATCAGGGCCTGTTTTAGTTCCCTGAGGGTAGGTGGTGATTTGCGGCTTCTGACTAGCCTCCCTAGCTCATCCCAGGCGTGCTCAATTGGGTTGAGATAAGGACTTCTTGATGGCCAAGCCATCACGCTGATACCAACCTCCTGAATATACTCTGCACGACCCGAGCCGTGAGTGGCCGGGCATTATCATGCATCAGCATCGATCCATCACCCATATTGACTAAATACGGCCCTGCATACTCATTGAGAATCTCCTGGGCATATCTTTCCCCAGTCAGAGTGCCATTTTCTATGGCCACTAATTCTGTGCGACGTGGCTTCTGAAGATTGCCAGCCCATACATGTACACTGCCTCCACCGTACTGGACTCTTTCTGAGAAGCAGGTTTGAAGGTATCGCTCACCAGGTCGCCTGTAGACACTTCGCCTTCCATCAGAATTGTAAAGTGAGAATCGAGACTCATCTGTAAACAAAACTCTTGACCATTCTTCTTGATCCCACTGTATCTGTTCACGAGCGTCTAGCAGTTTCGCTACTCGATACTCTCTCTCGAGTTTGGGGCCACTCGCTGGTCTTCGGGGTTTCAGGTTTGCTTCAGCCAGTCTTCTTCTCACTGTACTGTCACTAATGTAGTCCCTTCGGGTCTGAAGAAGCTGTTGCTGGACTTCAACTGCATTTAGGTGGCGATTTCTCAACACAGTGGAAACAATATAACGGTGTTCTCGGTCTGCCATTACCAGGTCTCCTCAAATGGTTTCCAGTCTCTTCGTACCTTCGCTTCACCTTCTGGACCGTTCGTAACGTCATACCCACCATTCTTGCAGTACGACGCATACTGATGCCTAGTTCCAGAAAAGTCCTGATCCTTGCACATTCTTCAGGTGAAAGCGGCATGATAAATAAGTTTATGTGCTGTTGTCTAACTTAGCTTTTGTAACAAGACTCGTCGATCAAGAAAAAATTTGAAAACATAAATAGAAACAAAAAATGAATGGTAAAATTGTAATTCGAAAAGGGTTATTATTGATTTTAAAGTTTTTCAGCCATTTCTGAAAAGGTTACCGACTATGAAGTTTTATGTACAAAATTAAACTCTTTTTCGAGTCCTTTCTGTTTCGAAAGTATATCTTGTGTACTTATAAAGTTATTGCAATTTTAAGTGTGATACTTAGTTTTGCAGGCAAAAAGGTCAACTCAATGTTTCTTTACGCAAAGAAATGATTTACTTACTTACTATCTGCCAGTGAAAGTCCCGTCAAAATCGGTCCAGCCGTTTCAGAGATTAGCCGGAACAAACAGACAAACAAAAATTGTAAAAAATGTTATTTTAGTATAATTATGTACCGTGTATAGTGGGCTGTATCAGTTGTATTAAAATGTTAATACAACTGGGGCACCCAATTGATGCAGCGCACCGTACACATCCATATGCTTTTAGTAATAAGCGCTTATTTTAATGTTGAAGCGGTTATTGTAAATTGGAGTGTCTGCTCAAAAAACTTAAGAAAATTTGGATTCCGCGAGCTATCTTAGCGCATTGCCCTTGAAAGTTTTCTGTACCGGTTTATAAGGCCTAATGTATTACGACACTAAACAATCTACTTTCATAAATAAAATATAGATTACCTAGAGAAAGAATATTTGTTTTTGGCGCACCTAAGTCATCATCATCTCTGCCTAGCCTTTTCTCAACTATGTTGGGATCGGCTTCCATTTTAACCGGATGCAGCTGAATACCTGTATTTTACATTGAGCAACTGCCTATCTGACCTCCATAGCCTAATTAACTTAGGGATTTATAAACTCCAACTGAAAGCAATCAATTTTTTTTTTTAGGAAACATGCATATGGACTGAATATACCTACCTAATAATAAAACACTACAATCTATCAGTTGGTGTATTCTGTGTTAAAAGACTAAGTTAGACTCAGACATTTTTTGATAGGTAGGCAGGCACACGGGTAGGCATCCATTCACTATTAATTTACACAAGTCATTAGTTCCTCTTTGTAAAAAGAGATTTATGTTTACAGATCTGGAAAAGTACTCTGCACTGGGCTAAGAAATGAACATGATTCCTACATGGCTGCTAGAAAATTTGCTCGAATTATTCAAAAAGTTGGATACCCTGTATGTACTCATTACAAATCATAATCGACTTATTGGAACAGACTGATGTTGGTTTTATAGTCATTTTGTATGTTTTATTGCAGGCTAAGTTTTTGGACTTCAAAATTCAAAATTTTATAGCTACGGCTGATTTAAGGTTTCCTATAAGATTAGAGGCACTACAACAAGCACATGGCCAGTTTTCATCCTATGAACCAGAATTATTTCCTGGTCTAGTATACAGAATGGTACGACCTAGAGTTGTATTATTAATATTTGTCAATGGAAAGATTGTATTTACAGGTAAAGTTTAATTGTCACTGCAGTTGAATAAAGCTAGTTAATTAACTCTAGAATGCTAATCTAATTTTATTATATTTATCACTGCTTATTACTAATGATTGAAAGCTATTATACAAGGTGAGTTTTTAGTTACCACCCTGAAAAATTTTAACGGTGACTAGAATTCACCTTGTATATATTAAAAAAACTTTCGTGAATTAATATTTTTGAAACGAAAAAATAGGTAAGCATTCTGCCTTTCTTAAATTAATAATAGTTTTAGTAAGAGAAACTGTAATCCTACTTAATAATAATAAAATGCCCCAGTACGGCGCCATATCTCTCCGTCAACGTCGCCGCGTCGACGCGTCGCCGTCGTGGTGGGGCTTGCGCGCTCGACCTTTAAGTCTGTGCCGGTAGAGTTAACTTTGTCGAAAAAAGTCTAAGTCGAGGAGCCAGACCAAGAGATATACAGGTTGAAATTGAAAACATGCGACAAACCGAAATGGGAGATTGTACTCATCATTATGAACAACTTTTACTAAGGGACCAATGATGCAATCGCGAAAAAAAAAGCATCTGTTCCCTACATTTATGTTCGCATAACTCGTCAATATGTCGGGAACAGCTGTTTTTTTTTCGCGATTGCATCATTGGTCCCTTAGTAAAAGTTGTTCATAATGATGAGTACAATCTCCCATTACGGTTTGTCGCATGTTTTCAATTTCACCCTGTATAAACCCGCAGCAGGCTTAGCACAAGAACCGTAGACAACCGTTTTGTCGTAGGAAAAGTAGACAAAAATGACGTTTCTCGTATAGACAGACAGTTGACCGTTTTTCACCAAAAAATGTAGACAAGCGATTTCTATACTACACTAGAGTAGAAATAGAAAGCGTCATGCTAAGCCTGCAGGGTAGCATGTGGCGAACTGTTGGGTAGTAGTGGCCCTACGGATCCTATTTCCCGGGTGAAGTCTTGTTCCTTATCTCTGGGTTGCCTTTATTGACCAGCCAGAATGAACACTGACGAAGAACACAGCTCTCACTTTTTTTTACCTTTATTGTCCGGTTTGAGTGGAGAATTGCAAGAGCAAACGTGCTCGGAGGAAGGAAGTACCTATTCCAGTAAGATACTGGTAGTGATCTTGATCGTACTTTACTTCTGGTATTGTCTTGATAGCCGTGGAATACCACTCCACTCCTCAAACACCTAAGGATATGTTTTCCCCTCGTCACTACGTCATTAAATGCTAGTGCCAGTTTTCGGGGGTCCATTATTGAGTATGCAAGTCACCTGCTGTTATTCATGTACTAAGAGCGTTCATTCCGCGCGGGCTGGAAACGGCGCATTTATAGCGGATTTTCGTGATTATTTAATTTAAATACAAACAAAAGTACTAATTTTTTTTTCAGCCAAACATTAGGTGAAAAGGTACCTAACAGACAGACAGTGTCACTTTCGCATTTATATACCTATGTATATATTATTTTATATCATATCATAATCAGCCTATAATGTTCCCACGGCTGGATACATGCCTCTCTGTGAGCGCAAGTGGGCCGTAATCTACCATGCGGACCCAGTGCGGGTTGGTAGATGTCACATATTTTCGAATTTTTATTTCTGTGACGTGCCAGTCTCCTTACGGTGATTTTTCTCAACTTTGTATTATATATACTTATTAATAATAAATTATGTATGATTGTATAGACGGGGG
This sequence comes from Antitype chi, assembly GCA_947359405.1. Taxonomy (NCBI): domain Eukaryota; kingdom Metazoa; phylum Arthropoda; class Insecta; order Lepidoptera; family Noctuidae; genus Antitype; species Antitype chi. The sequence continues at coordinate 13,789,016 of OX375816.1, forward strand.
TATTTTTGAAACAGTGTTTCAAAGTGTTACTGTCCTAACTGTAATATTTTCCCTTTATTGCAGGTGGAAAAACAAGAGGTGAAATTAACGAAGCGCTGGACATAATATATCCAATTTTAAGGAGTTATCGAATAAGTTAATTTATTTATAATGCACAATTTTTTTATCTACAAGCTAGCAAGTTGCAAAAATAATATTATTTTTTATTATACTTACCTAATTGATGTTATGTTTATGGTATACCTACCTAGTTATTACGATGTTATTATATTCACTTGATATAATTGATTGATGTGTTCTTATTGGATTCCATAAATACTTGAAAATTTGAAATGATCAAATATCAAATGGTCGGAAACGTCAGCTCGATAGTAGTTACCTAAGTACTTGAAATCGTCAAAACTTGATAAAAGTGTAAAAAACCCTATGTGAGCGATATGAAGATTCGAATTCCAAATGACGTTATTGTGGCGCAAGCTATTTCGAATAACTTAACATGTGGTAGGCCAGTTCGAAAACACGTAACTGTAACCATGAATTCAGCATGTTATTCTAGACCCCCCCCCAGCGCAGAAATCGTCGCGTCGGTTATACAAAAAAAAATCAGCTGTTCCATACATGAGTCGAAAACCGCTATATCGAATGTCGTTGTCGCGAACACGCTGATACGAAAAACTTTTTTTTTTTTTTTTTTTTTTTTTTTTTTTTTTTTTTTTTTTTTTTTTTTTTTTTTTTTTTTTTTTTTTTTTTTTTTTTTTTTTTTTTTTTTTTTTGGAAATCATCAAATAACTTCTCCCGCTCTGGGTGGAGCGGGAGGGCGTGTCAGACTTTTACTGACTAAAACCCACCCGTGTTCCCTCAGTTGCCTGTGTGCCAGGGGCCGCGGTATCTCTTTCGAACAACCCGCACCCCTGGATACGATAAACTGTTTGAATGGTACGCTAGTACAGTAAGCGTCAATAATATAGGGACGAACAGACTGTTCAAAATGATCTGAACAACTATGAAAATTTAATATTAACTCAATGACACAATAAATGTTTTAGAATGAAGACTGAAGACAGTAAACGACAACTCTCAATCCGACAAGAACTGAAATAAAGTTTAATTTTCTAAGTTGTTGAGATCATTTTGAACAGTGTTTTCGTTCCGATGTTTTTGACGCCGACTGTACGATAGTTTTCGTATCGAAATCGACTGTTTCGAATAGCATATATTCCAATCTGAATTTGTCTGTTAGGACAAATTTTAATGACGTCTCCCTCTTTTTTTTTGGGTGGGAGTTCATCAAATAACTTATCCCGCTCTGGGTGGAGCAGGAGGGCGTGTCAGACTTTTACTGACTAAAACCCATCCGTGTTCCCTCAGTTGCCCGTGTGCCAGGGACCGCGGTATCCAGGGGCCGCGGTGAAAGTGCCAGTGTAGCCCGCGAAATTCAAGGATCGAGCTTTTTTGTATGGAGACTGGCCTCGTCCTGGTTCACCATTTTGATTATTATTCAGAATGGCCTCGCATGTTAATACTTATAATGTAAATGGATAGGGGGCATATCAATTAGGCGTAAATAATTTTATCATTATTACCGAAAATCAGGTAAAACATCCGTACTGGCAACACTGTGGGAACAGAGACATGTTCTACTATCAAACCTTTCCAAACGTGACTTTGGAATTTTGGATAAATGCATAAACCGTGCGAAGCCAAAACCGCATTCTCTGTCTACGCCAAAACACAAAAAAACCTGCAATAAACCACAGACTAAACTGAGTTGGTAGAAGAGCACTTCGGTTCGCTTCGAGCGTGCAATAGGGTATTTAACTTTTTAACGCTTTAGAATCTCTTTAAAAAAAATAGTGTAATAAATACCCTATTGTAACCTCGCGCCTCGGTCATTCCGATCTTTGTCGGTTTTTGCGCCCGAGTCAAAGGACTCGAAGCGTCCCCGTAGTCCTTAGCATGAGTGAATATTCACGTTACTAAATTCCGTTTTCGGTCAATTTAAATCAGTATGTTGTACATACTTCGTCGAAGCAACTTCGCGATTAGTGTATGTGTTAATGTGTAGTGCAGGTTACAAACTAAACTGTCCGCCACAGTCTATGTCTAAAACTCGGACCAAATATAAAACCGTCTGAAAGCGGTAAAAAATACCCTTAACCACACCATTCAATTCGAGTCTCATGAGAGATGCGAACTTAGGCGGTGACGGTAGCGGCCTGACCATATAAAACAGGTCCAGACTGGTAATAAATTATCGTTAAATTCTTAGCAGCTTATGTAAACTGAGCTTTACAAGCTATTTACATCAGCTATCCAAAAATTGTAACTCGCAGGGTTATGTTGCCCTAGTTACTACCTTATTACCAGTTGTAATACAGTTAATTTTGAATACCCTTCCTACTACTCCAGTATTTATTGAGCTGTTAGAAGGGAAAAAATAAAAAGCGCTACCGTAGATACCTACTAAAAAAAAATGACACCGTAAGATTGTGAACACCGTGTAATAATAATAATCTATCTCACGAGATTATAAACTGTCAATAAACTGTGAACTGCACCATACTGCTTACCGACCGAAAACGTTAGGTTAGGTTAGATTTGTGACCAACCGGGCGCGAGCTGAGCGAGCGTAGCGAGCGGTGCTGCGGCAGCGGCCGGCGAGCGCTACTTCCATGTTAATGGCAGTTACTTGACCATTTAGTAATAGCGCAAGGTACAGACGACAGCAGGTCAAGCCATCCTATACTGTCAAATTTTCCCAATTGAACATGACCCCTATCTTAGTGTATTAAAGTTGAAAATCTATCAAAGAAATTTGACAGATTGGGGTAGCTTGATGTGCTGGCGTCTGTACATACTATCCGCCTTGATACCTTCATAATCTGACGGACAGATTATAAACTATCGAAAAATAGTGCGTCAAATTGTAAATGGTATTTGCAGTTCACAATTTATCGACAGTTTGTAATCTCGCGAGATAGATTATAAACTGACATTGTTCACGTATGTTTTTTTTTGTTGTCATATAGTAAACGTGAACCAACCAGACGTTCTGGCAGATGCACGGGAGATGTTAATGAAGGGTCTCATGGATGACACACTACACCGCGTTTCTGCCAGCAAGAAGAAAGGCAACGAGCCCACCACGCAGCAGAGTAGGAAGCACCAGATCACATACGTATGGACATTAGGGTTAGAAACTCAAAACAAATAAATCAACTCGCAAACTTCGAGTGCCAAACCGAACGTCTTCGATTGTCACCTGAACTGACTGAGCTTGTGGGTCGCAAACTCGCAAATAGACGCGAGTATGGTCTACTACGTGTCAAACGTGTACGATGTTATTATTCTCACTGAATGCTGGCTGAGAAGTTGTCCAGTGGTGGGTCAGATACAGGGTTACACGTCGTACTCTACTATAAATAATCTCAACCAATGCGGAGGGGTTGTAACGTACGTTAGAAACTGCTGGAATGCTTCGGTTTCGGAGCCTAATCTTCAAGACGCTGAATCTCTCTTACTTCAGCTCTCTAAGGATATTTGTTTAATTGCGATATACCGATCTCCTTCACATCGACAGGTTGACAATTTTATTTCCTCTCTTGACAAAATCCTCAATTCAATTAAAAAATTCCAAACAATTATTGTGACCGGTGATATCAACATAAATCTCATGTCTTTGTCGGACAAATCTTCGTCAGAATTTGCTTGCCTTATGTCTGAACATGGGTTGAGGCAAGTAATACATAAACCAACTAGATTGGATGCGTGCCTTGACCACATATTTTTAAAAGCAAGACACCAGAGTGCTCTAGGTATTATCTGTGAAGCTGATATCACTGATCACAAATTGGTAATGATGGGATACAACACGGCCTCCCCAACTGCCACTAATTTCAAAAAACGAACGATTAATACAATTAACTTTCTCGCGCTAACTGAAGAGCTCCGTAACATTGACTGGAATGAAGTGGTAAGTAACTTAGACGTTAATACAGCAACCAATAAATTTCACGAACTTTTAGCAGTTGCAATAAAGAAACACTCGACTGAAAAGACAATTAGCCGTTCTAAAATCATATGGAAGCCCTGGATCACACCTGGCCTTATAAAATGTATGAATCACAGGGATAAACTGCACAGAGAGTCAAATAAACACCCACAAGACGAAGCAAAAAAACTCGTTTATACCCGCTACAGAAACTTTTTTACCAATCTGGTGCACAAGTTAAGACATGAACATGAAAGTAAAAAGTTAGAAGAAAATAAATCAAATACCAAAGGATTATGGAATACTATTAAAATAATCACCGAGCAACACATTAACAGAAGCAGTCCTAGCGACTTACTACATTGTAAATCCACGGCAAAAGACTCAGTTGACTACTGCAACGAATATTTCTCCTCTGTTGGCACACATTTGGCAAGCAAAATTCTACACGACATAAACGAAACACAGGAGTCAGTGGTTTCCAAGCAAAAATTAGGAGAACCACTAGGGATTACTTTCTTTATGCAACCTACTGATGTCTATGAGATTAACAAACTGATTGTAAACCTTAACAGTGACAGTGCTGCCGGAGTTGATGGTCTTACACCAAAAATTATAAAAGAAATAAAAAGTGAAATTTTGACCCCACTAACGTACATCATCAACCTTAGTCTAAGTACCTACAGGTATATTCCCAGATAAATGGAAAGAAGCTAGAGTCACCCCTATTTTCAAGACTGGATCAAAACAAAACCCTGCGAATTACAGGCCTATATCGCTTTTAGGAATCTTCTCCAAAATTCTGGAAAAGGTAGCAAACAAACGCCTGGTTTCTTTCTTGGAGTCGAACAAGTTGATCTCCAATAAACAATTTGGTTTCAGGAGTGGAAAATCCACTGAAGATGCAGTGAGCCGCCTGATCAAACTTGTAACATCTTATCTAGACAACAACAAAAAGTGCTTGGGAGTATTTTTAGATCTGGCAAAAGCCTTTGATACTGTTGCAATACCCATACTTCTGAAGAAACTGGAGGTCATTGGAATCAGAGGACTGACATTAGACTGGTTTAAAACCTACCTAACTAACAGACGCCAGTGCGTGAAAGTGGGTGAGAACACCAGCTGTCTAAAAGATATGATCTGTGGAGTTCCACAGGGTAGTGTTCTCGGCCCGACCTTATTCATCATCTACATAAATGATATACATTCCACATTAAAGGAAAATGCAGATATCATATGCTATGCTGACGACACGGTCATTCTCTTTCATGGCAAATCCTGGGAATTAGTACATAAGGAAGCTCAAAATAGTCTGACTTGTATCAAACGATGGCTCGACTATAATCTTCTTTCGTTAAATATTGACAAAACCAAATACTTGTGTTTCCATAAAACCCATGCCTCAGCACCTAAACTAGCACTTGACATTAAAATCCACTGTGCAATCTGTAACCCTCTCCTGTGCACCTGCCAGGAAATAAAAAAGGTAGAATGGATAAAATATCTGGGGGTTTTAATAGACCAGCGGCTCTCTTTCAAACCGCATATTGACCTGGTGGCCAAACGCACCAGAAAATTGATTCACATAATGAAACTCCTGCGTAACTCTGCCAATAAAAAAACTCTAAACATGGTATATGTGGCACTATGTGAATCAATTTTGTGTTACTGTATAGCAGTATGGGGTGGAGTTGGAATCACCACCATGATCCAAAGCGAACGAGCTCAACGATCAGTTTTGAAAGTCATGCTCAAAAAACCTTTTAGATACCCGACGGCCCTTTTGTACAAAGAAGCCGCAGTACTCACTGTCCGACAGTTGTATATCTTTAAAATCATATTGAAACAGCATAAAATCGTAACCCAGACCCCGGAATACTCACAACTACTCAAACGTCGAGTCTTTAAGTGTGTCTCTATAAGGACGCGTACAACTTTCGCACAGCACATGCAAGAATTCTTGCTCAGTCACATTTACAACAAAGCCGTGAAAATGTGTGACATCGCCAACTCTAGGATAAACCAAGTCAAAAACACTGTTCGCAAATGGCTGCTAGCCCAATCATACACTAAGTCCGAATCTCTTTTAAAGGTAATTTCGTAACACAACAACACTCACACACACACGCACACACTCTCTCTCTCACACACACACACACATACACACTTACACATAGTGCACAATGGCGCCCAAAATATTCATTCTTCCTACTCTACTGTTTTAAGCCTAGACAATGTTTGATTAATTAACTCATTTTATTACTTACTTTAAAATAATAATGCATGCATTTTATGTGCCTCTCGACAATAGCAATCCATGAATATTAATATAATACGCTTTTCACCATCTGGTATGTTCCTTTGCGTCTTATTCCTGTTTTTATTTTTTCCTTGTTAACTAATGTACTAATGTAGACTTTAAGGAATTGTAAAGCACTGTTTTTTTTTGGTACAATAAAAATTATCTATTAATTATCTATCTATAAACGCCAGACGCTGAAATACTCGGGGCGCGTTTATGTGGTACGCGCGGAATGGGTCTTTACGAATCCAGCCTAAAACCTACTCCAGTATAACGTCTCACCTCCACCAGTTATTGGGTTGCGACAATCGTCGAGAGGATCCGGCAATTGGGACTTGAGGTGGCCTTGCACAAGTCCGAGGCCATGTATTTTGATAGTCCTCGGAACCCGCCACCGCTGCCGATGGATTCCAAAATAACGGTAGGAGGGGTTCACATCGGTGTCGAGTCGACGATGAAGTACCTGGGGCTTGTCCTCGACAGCCGATGGAATTTCAGCGGCATTTCTTGCAGCGGCTCCTGCTCAATCTAGGGGGTTCAAACGCCTCCTGCCGAAGGCTCTACGTGGGGGTCGTGCGGTCCATGGTACGGGGCACCGGTGTGGGCGCTATCATTGATAAATATATATCTAAATTCCTCTTTCCCTTGAGAATGTATTATGTAATAGGTAAATATATATTATAGTAGATAACGTATGTGTATTATAAGCATATATATAAACTATTTAGGTACCAATCTTATTTATTATTCATTATGATACAATTTGTATAGTTTTTTTTTCAATCATTGTTCCTTTCAACCTAAGCACCTGCCATCTAATCTCTTCACCACCCTTGGTTGACTGGTAGAGAATGCCTAAGGCATTAAGTCCGCCTTTGTACCTTTTTGTGTGCGAGAAGTTTAAATAAATAAATAAATTGATGCGCCGACCTGTCCGCCGGTTGAACGCGTCCCGCAATCCGCTGCCGCGAGAAATCGCGGCACAGCAGACGGAGCTCCGATGGGATCTCATGGCGACATGGAGAGTGCGATTGTCGCAACCCAATGCTGGGCACGCCAAAATTGCGGCGGTACGTCCCCTCTTTGAGAAGTGGATTGAGAGACGCCATGGCGTCCTCTCTTTCCGCCTGACGCAGGCCCTCACCGGACACGGTTGTTTCGGGAGGCTCCTGTTTCGGATAAGGCGGGAGGAAACGCCCGGGTGTTACCACTGCATACATCGCCCAGAGGACACGGTGGAGCATAGGTGAAGGTCTGCCCGTCTTGGGCGGAGCACCGCCGTGTCCTCGTGGAGGCGATCGGCGGCGGCGATCTTTGGCGTCCAGCCCTGGTCCAGGCCTTGATACAGAGTGAGATTGCATGGGAAGCCGTCACCTCCTTCTGCGAAGCAGTAATGCTCGCCAAGAGGGAGGCGGCGCACGTGAGGGAGAGACAATTTATGGGCCCTCACGGCCGAAGTCACCACAGCAGACGCCCTGGGCGTTGGGAATGCCAGGCTGATTCCCGGCCACCGTAGGTGCGGGCTTGCGGACGGCGAGTAATGGGTAGCTCGCTATCCGGTAAGGACCAAACCCGGGTCGACGGTGCGTTGTGTTCCACCCGCGCCTCAATGAGATGTCAGTACCAACTGGTGGGGTCCGCAAGGGTCGATGCCTGCCAGGGGTGCGAGTTGTTCGAAACAGATACCGTGGCCCTGGCACACAGGCAACAGGAGGAACACGGGTGGGTTTTAGTCGGTAAAAGTCTGAAACTCCTGCTCCACCCAGAGCGGGAGAAGTTATTTGATGATTTCCCATACTAAAAAAAACAGTCATTGGGTCGTGGAGGTTATTTAGGCAGTGACTTAGGTAAAATACTGGTATTCAGGTGCATTCTGTCAAACTGGAAGCCGACCCAAACATAGTTCGCTGATGTGATGATACTAGACCGGTTATGACCATAGTTGGGTATTATTAAATCCTCTAATGATCTAATATTTTTTTCAAGTACTTATTCGCATAATAATTTTAAACGTTTATCTAAAAAGGAAGAGGTTTTCAATTTGACTGTATTTAAGTTTAAATTTATAAATGTAAACGATATTTTTGTCAGGTTGTTGTGTTGACTTGACCGATTTGTAATATTCTCTTTTAATTTTGTAGAGGAAGATAGCGCGGTGGTCGCGTATAAAATAAATACCATAAAATAAATATAAAAGCTAATAGCAATAAAAATTGCTATTCGCTTTTATTGCTGCTTTAATACGCATACGCACTTTTGTTGTAACTGTTAATTTTTACAAGAAGTCGGTTAATGTTTACTGTTTTCTTATTTGACTGCTGGCAACACTGCTGTACAGTGAGCATGGAGCATGATTGAGCAACAGACCACACTACCACACTGACAGTATATACATGGTATACAGTGTTGCCAACCGTACGATAATTATGGGGGCGTACGATAATTTGGCCTATGGTACGATCACAGGGTACGATGTACGATAATGAATATCTAATGTACGATAATTTTGTGCGTTGGAGAGTCGCAAAAAAAATCAATAAAATTTCAATGGCAAATGTGAAGAATGACAGCGTCAACAAGTAAATGTATCTCTCCAACTCTTTCCCTTACATTGATTAGCGCACAATTCTGAAAATATTCTTATGTTTCCATCTGCAATAAGCACTTAGCCGTAAACAAAACCTCAAATGGCTCATAGGTGAAAAATTTAAGTGATGTTATTACTTTATTCAATTTTACGGTGAAAAACATAAAAAACACTACGACACAACACGGTTACGGTTCGATTTGCTGGTGAAACTTGGCACATACTCCTACTTTGACTCTAATCTTGTCGTTTGTTATCAAATGAAATGAATTTATTAGGGTTTTTTGTGATTTTACTTTTGTACGATAATTTTGCCCGGAATACGATAATTTTCAGGTTGGAACTCTTTTTTCTCTTCCGTGGAACTCTATAATTTGAACTTTTGGAGTTGGCAACACTGATGGTATACCTCTTGAGGGAGTAGTGGTGTATGCTGCCTGCATTTCCCGCCATAAATAACGTCATCTTACTCGTCTCGGCCTGAGTGCCTATTGTATCGGTTAAATTGTGTATTTTCATAATTCCTTTCCTTTGCAAACAAATCCCGAAGACTAGACAAAGACGATATCTGATACGGATTCTGAATTTGAATAAGTGTTTACATACGAAACTATTACAAAACCGATCTTTTGGCATCATGGTTGGCAAACATAATAGGCTGTTTGTCCTCAAAAGAGGTAAGGAAACTCGTGCACATTTTAACATTATGCTTGTGAATTCTGTTCTTCCACTTTAACCTTAATCCCTTTCCCTACGATATGATGACCATCTGACACGCCAGATGAGTTCGAGTGTGCATAAGGGCACTATGGCCACTTGGCCAGGAAAGAAAACAAAAACTTTTGTGAGACTTATTGCTCTATTTGGTTAACTTTTATAATCCTTGTCCATTGAAATCATTTAACATCTTAAAAGCAGGAACATATACCACGCACCTTTTTTTGTGATATCCATGGGCCTTCAAAGTACATAGTTCTCAGAGGCATAACATGTATGAAATGTTTGAAAGCCCATAACTCGTAAACTAAGTCGCAGGACTATGGTTTGCGTAAGTGGAAAGGTTTACATGGGCTTGGTTTCTGCTTTGTTGTGCCCTCAAGACTACACTAAATGGCAATAACAGTGATCCAATTTTGGGGTGCAATAGTGGGATTTCATGAAGTTGTCCCAAGAATGCCATGTACTGGTCATACTTCATTGTGAGAGCGACTAAAATGTTAGGATCCAATTATTTTATCAGTTCATAAACTTAACATTGTTTTCTCAGAAGCTGATTAAAGCATAAGAGATTAATTATGCATTAGTAACAGGAAGTGTCAGACTAACAATAGTCTACCAGTGTACAAAATAACAATCTTTTGTAGAGTAGTAAATAGTGTTAGCAAAATGGGTTTATTACATAGGTTATCAATAGGTTTATTATACTTTCATTAGTTTGTCGAGTGTGCAACCAATCCTACCGAGGTCTGCAAATACCTGTAGTCAGGTTATTCACCGCCACCTGTTGCTCGGCGTTGCTGCTCATTTAGCACCACCCGGGGGACACGTATAGGGTCGGCCTAGGAGAAGGTGGTAAATCCCATGGACGCGAGCAGATTTACCCCCCTAAAGGGGCCATATTGTGCGACATAATGTAGAAGTGAACTAGAGAATACTGGCACTTTTTGAGGAAGACCCTACAAGAAGCATTAGAAATGTGGCATCACATCTTGATCTTTCAATATGGAAAGTGTAGAAAGTCCTTCGTCTAAACGTGAAGCATCCATTCCACTACACTCCGGTGCAAGGTACGTAATTTTAGACTAACTTTAAACCCGTACACGCTTTGTTTGACGTTGCCTTTGTTTAACAGGTAATGGGTATGGTATGATGTCACTTCCAGGTAGTGAATCTGTTAGCCCGTACAGCTGGTCCTTAAAAATATTCTTGTGCAATTACTTACTGCTCAAGAGGAATTTAAAAGAGTTTTTTGTTTTTTGCAGGTCTTGAGGATGGCGACTTTGACAGACGAGTGGCTTTTTCTCGGTTCCTTATACACACGGATGTGGATGATCCTGATTTTTTTTAAAGAATACTGGGGACGGATGAATCCAAATTTACCAAAGAAGGGATTCTCAATCTACACAATTTGCACCACTGGGCTACGAAAACTGAAAACCCACGTGTTAAAAGACAGAAATCTTTTCAAAGAAGGTTAGTGTAAACGTTTGGGCAGGAGTGATTGGGAATCACGTAATTGGATCGCATTACCTGCTCGATAATCTCAATGGCGATGACTATTTGGAATTCCTACAAAATTACCTCCCCGAATTAGTGGCCGAGGTGCCCGTATTTAATGAACGTGTGCCCAAGTATTCCAGAATGATGGCTGTCTCGCGCATTGGCGTTTGACTGTGAGGGAATATCTCGACAATGTGTTCCCCAATGCGTGGATTGGGCGCGATGGCCCTATTCCATGGCCGCCACCTCCACGTTCCCCACGCCTAACTCCGTTACAGGGTTGACAATCTTAGTAGTGCCAAACGGGAAATCGTTCTCCTATATGTATGCAAAATAAGGTTGGACACCTAAAGTATTGCCGACCTATACATGAAACTAACATTTTAATTTGATTTCATTATATTGGGGTAGTTTTACGAAACACTCTCAGAGATGGCAGTATTCATGATTTGGGAATACGTAGTTCTACTCAGTACGCTAGATGGCGGTAAAACAGTGACCAACCCTCGCCCAATTTCTATGAGCGTCAAAATAAATAAACTTATTTAGTAAAACACAATGCAACGGGAAAATATATTTTGAGATAAAACCTCAATTATAACGAAATAAATAGTTCATAAAACAATTTCAAGACATATTAGCTGAATTTATGTTTATATGCAACACTACAAATGTCTTATGTCAAATAAAACAAAATTTGCCGCCCGTTGACCCGTTCGCGTTTGCGCTTGTTTGTTCTTATCTGTTTTTCTTGATTTTAATCGTCTAAAGTGCTTTTGCCACCTAAGTCCGTTGAGTAGAGCCTCTGCCCCTCCGGCCGTGTTGATTTTGTGCTTGTGTCGATTGTTAAAATCGGAAAAAAAACGTATTGAGATAGGACTCGTAACTAACTTTTGTGTTTGTGACTTTGTTATTTAAACCTATTATCATGTCTAACAGAAAGTGTTGCGTCCCCGGATGCTTAAATAGCTTAGGTAAGTGTTTTATTCTTAAAAGGCCGCTGCGCCATAAGCTTCGTTATTTGGGCCACCAAGCCCGCTCCCCCTACTCCGATACTGCTCCGGCTACTATGCGAGCATTTGAGCACCCGTATGACAAAGCTCTGTGCAGTCTGCCACACGTAAATTTCAGGTTTTGTCTTTAGACTCCACTGATTACCTACTTTTTCGATTATTTCAGATACCAATGCTATTTTGCATAAATTCCCTAACCCAGCTAAGGATAAGGATTTTTTTAATACATGGGTCTATTCCGTTGGTGGTGACATATTACAACTTGAAAATGAACATTTTCAAATACCGCCGTGTATGTCGTGCACACTTCGAACAAAAATATTGCTGCAGGAGCAATTGACTCAGCAAAGAAGCTGTACCAACAAAAAACATGCCAGGTTAGTAATAATAAAATTTATTGGCAGATGGTGATATTAAATCCATCTATACCTACTTCTATAATAACATTATAAAGAGAAAAGATTTTTTTGTTTGTTTGCGTTGAATAGGCTCCGAAACTACGGACTGATTTTTACCAACTTTTCACCAATAGAAAGCTAAACTATCAGGAATAACATAGGATATAATTGATTAAAAAAGAAATGAAAAATGCAATAATGTAAACTAAAGTAGCAAAATAGGTGCATCAGCTAGATAATGGTTTATGCCTTCGAAGTACCAGGTTGTCATAACTCGGTAGGAGTACACCTAACATAGGTAGTTGTCAGCTAGAAACCGCTTTATACCTTTGAAGTACCAGGTTGTCATAACTAGGTAAGAGCACACCTAATATATGTAAATACAGTTTGTTAGTCAGATTTTTATACTCTTTACGTCTTCTAATTACCAGGTTGTCTTATCTCGGTAGGAGCACACCTTACATAGTTGTGTCAGCTAGAAAGCGTTTATATTTTAAAATGATAATTTATATGTTATTACAAAATTAATAACATAAAAAACCAATTCAAAATTCTATTAGAACCATTTTCGACTTCTACAAGGACGAAGTTGCGGGAAAAAGCTAGTATTATTATAAATGCAAAAGTGTGTTTATTGGTTTGTCTGATCAGTGAGTGGGTCGTCTTTATTTCTTTCATGCAACAATAGAGCTAGGGATGAATGTTTTTTTTTGCTTAGAGAGGGTTAATGGGCCCTAAAGTGACATCAGGTACTTCATTGTTAAGAAAATTCAATTAGTTTTGGGTAAGGTAAACCAAAGTTAACTACTTTTTCAAATGTAATTTTATTGTTATTACAGGATCTATCTTAAAATTCAACTCGGAAAAAAGAGTGTTGAGACCTCTTCAGATGTCAGAAGCATCTACATCAAAAGGTAAATTAATATTACTTTTCAAGATATAACAAAATTGCCCAGAGTTGGGAATCGCACCTAATACCTCAAACCCAGTGGTTGCTTCTGCAACTGCTAGACCAATGTAGCTTTACATAATAATATGATGACAGTTCCAACGTAACTGTCAAGCAGTGCTAATAAGACACAATTATGTATAGTCTTCCGAGGGTTATTGCTGCTTGCTGAAGTAATTTATTAATTGTTATTCCAGAACCTGTTATACATTTGGACTCAGTGGATATGAAGCCACACACTCAAAGTGCCATAGAAGATATACAAACAAAGGAAAATCTTGGTAAGTGAAAATGTAATCATAACAGCATAAGCATCCTTTTTTTTTCAAATTGCCCTCGATTCCATTAAGGCATAATAAAGGGGATTGAAATTTTTTGTATGGAGGCTGGCCAAGACCTGGTTTGCCATTTTGTTTTGTTTTTATTTATTTTTTTAATGGCGTCGTACGATAATACCTATAATAGACAAACAAAAAATGTCATGTGATATAATGTCCTAAACTTTCACACCTAATAATTAAAGTTAAAAATGGCCATGATGAGCACAAAGATTTTAGTTTCTGTCATATCATCAGGCAAGGGCAATTTAAGCTACAAAGCGCTTTTTCTGTTGAAAATGTTATATGATGTGATTATCTTAATGAAAAGTAATTTAAATTGTCATTTCAGAACCTATAACTTCACACAGTTGTGGCACAGTAGCCAGAGAATTTGTGCCTATGCATGCTACCATTGCTGTGGAAGATGTACAAATTAAGAAAAATGTTGGTAAGTAAATTACATTTTCCATAGTTTTCTTATCTTCCATTTAAAAGTACTTAAAATACTTAATACCAAAATTGTAATTAGAAAATACATAATATATCTTTTATTTCATTACAGAGCATCACAAAAACCAAAAACCTACTCTTGTTACTAAAAGGCGGGTGAAACGTGTTGCTGTAACCCAATCAGAGCATGCTTTATACAGAATATAGAGATCTACGTTTTGGAATGGGCAACTAGCTTCAACTTTCCAACTGGTCGACTTTTTGACAGTTCAAAAGTGCCTGTAAATGGTTTAATTGAAATAAATGCTTTGAGTTTAGAAAACTGGTGCTAGTTGGAGTAAGACTTAGTAAGTGCCGCAATAAGGTCAAAAAGCAGGCGAAAAAGATCCAGGTTTATTTAATCATTTATTTAGTTTATTTATTTAATCCAGATTTTTCATTCATAAAATGCTTGATTCATAATGAAAAATTAATAGATTTTTTAATAAAAATATCCTGTAGATTTTTCATTTACAACTATTGTAAAGATATTAATAATATATTAATGAATAAGAGGGAGTGTGATGATGATACGGATTTGTATAAAATTAAAGCCAAAAAACTGAATAAGAAGTGTTTCAAAAGAAAGAAATAATTATTGCCTTAAACTAAATTGAATAGCATTTGTAAACATTGTTGGAGCTGCTGAAGACTGTAAAACTAGATACATTTGCATTGTATAAATTCAAACTTTTAGTATTGTATAATTGCATAGCATATGTGTGAGCACTATGTCCTTACTATATAGCTAACATTTACAGGGTACGTCTTTCATTGACTTGAATGTGCCCTGGCAGCTGAGAGTATGTCATGCTCACTCAAATGTCTCGCTGGTGGTGGCATGTGTGTTGGATCATTAAGTTCCCTTCAAAATGGTTGAGCTGAATGGTGCTGATCCATACGTCATGTTCGTGAACGGGCGCCGCCAGTAGGGACTGGTCATCTCTTAGCTCCCACGGCTTATTTTAATTTCTAAATTGTTATTTTATTTTTGTTTTGTTTTAATTACGGACGCTTATAATGTGCACGTCTTTTTACATCGTTCTCACATTGATAATTTCAACATAATGATGTAACCAACTGATTGTAACAAAATCATGATTTTAAAAGAGTGTCCATGGAGTTTCTTGCCCGTTCTTCTCCATAGGTACCTACGCTTTGGAATGGGCAACTAGCTTCATCTTTCTATCTCACCGACCTTGACAATTCAAAAGTGCCTGTAATTGGTTTATTTGAAATAAATGCTTTGAGTTTGAGTTTGAAATGAAATCTAACTTTGTTTTATTGTTTAATAATGTGAATTACTTTCGCTTTCTATATAGCAGTTGCAAGCGAATATGTAATTCACATTTTAAAATACCTATCTAAATAAAAAATATCAAGGCATAAAGTAGTAGGCGACGTACGTATGTGTGTACCTACGTGTGTGTGTGTGCGTAAGACTATGTTGGCATTAGTTCCAAAACAGGCGTCCAGAGGGCGACAATTGACGTTTCTCACTTTTGTCGCGGAGTTGTACCTCTATTCCCTATATAAAAAAGTACTCTGTGCTCCGTTAGACTTTTATGTCTGGGGACGTGCCAAAGAGCTGGTATACGCCACGGAGGTTCCAACTAAAGAGGTATTAGTCCAACGCATAGAAACGGCTTTCAATACCATGAAGGAGGAAATACGACTTCGTACAACAACTGTCGAAATATGAAATAGATGTCGGGCCTGCATTCGCAACAGAGGCCAACAATTTGAGCAGGATTTGTAAAAAATATGAAATAAATGTTAAATGCAATTTTGTTTTTTTTTATTTCAAGTAAATCCCACGTAAAGATAGATAGGTACAAGACAGATTTTACCTTAGAGTGAGATAACAGATTTATTAGTTTTGTCAGGTATCACTTAAGCAAAAATACATTTTTTAAATCAAAATTTTAATATTAGCCTTATGGGAATCGATTCACAATTATAGTGAATTTACAAAGTTGTCAAAAGATTTTTATGGCATGTGGCGCATCATTAGCAAGAGGATAGATTATAGAATTTTTGAGGGAGTTCGAAGATCCCAGTCACTTGGTTTTTTTTTTGTAGCCATGTAAATTAAAGCTGTAAAATGTACAGCTTTAATTTAAATTTTACCTTAGCGAGTAAATTAAATAAAAACTAGATGACTAATGTCACTAATTTTGTATTTACAAGTACTCTAAAACAATACACATCTAAATAAAATTAAAATTCAGAATCTATGAGTTATACTTTTTTTTTATTTGTATTTGAATGCAAAATTAAATGGTCAGATTTCATTGAATTAAATTATTTTCTCCTTTTTTAGTTTGGTTTTTAATGCGTGTTTTTTAGTTTTTTTTAAAGATTATTTATTTTAATAAAACAATAAAAAGTCGATTTAAAAAAATCCACAGGGCATGAGAGGTGTTAAGGAGTCTGAAAGGCTAGCAGATGACTCCTTCAGTCGACCATTTCAATTTGCCACACGATGCACCAAACATCCTGTATATTTGTTCGGTCTGAAAACAATATCGTTTTTATACCTTTTCGATAGTTAGAATTTTATATCGATATTTCGAAAAATTCAATATCGCTCAAAAATATCGATACATCGTTTTTTTATCCTTTATGAAATATCACAATTGATACTTGGTTATGGTATTCACATTACAATCTAGGCTTCTAGCTAATAAGTAATATTAATTATAACTTAAACTGCTAAGTATTTATAAAACTAAGAAATCGTCCAATAACGTCTTTCTTATTAATATGATATATATATCAATGTGTCGATATGTTTTCAACAAGCCTATAGAAATGTATAGGTA
The DNA here is from genome assembly GCA_947359405.1 of Antitype chi. NCBI lineage: Eukaryota > Metazoa > Arthropoda > Insecta > Lepidoptera > Noctuidae > Antitype > Antitype chi. The sequence continues at coordinate 13,806,110 of OX375816.1, forward strand.
ATCTTTATAATAAAGCTGACCAAAATTATTTTAAAAATACTGTGATGAGGGCAAACGCTAACGAGGCGAACGAATAGCATCGCTGGCATCGTCGGATAATTGGTTCGTATCCTTTGTATCGCTGACGTAGCTTATCTCTGTAGTTCGGGGTGTGAACCGAAGTATGAGAAGAGGTCAAACGATGCTCGCTCTGCTCGCTAGCTGGCGGTGTGGCCTGCGCTTAGGCCGTAGCGCCGAGAAGATACGATTCTCAAGATGCTGGCGAACTTTGACCGTTTTATATAAAGCTTCGACGTAGCCGAATATAGTTTCAGTTAATTCTTCTAAGTCTCTTTTTTATCATAGTGCCCTGTTTCGTATCCTCTGACTCTAAATTTTTATACCTAATCTGATCACTAATGATGATTCAGTCATTACATTTTGCTCACATTTTTTTATTAAATTAAAAGACCAGACTAATGCCCTATGAATGTGAGCTGAAGGTACTTAACTTAGTCTTTGCTGACTTTTTTGCAGCGTTAAGAGTAAAATGATGTCCTTGTTGCAGGTGGAAGAATGGAAGAGGTGCATATTGACAAGATCACCTCAAGAATAAAGAAGTTGTGTTATGGTCTCAACATGGACTTTGTAGACCCGGTATGCATTTTTGAATCTGTCTATTATCTATAAAACATTGTTTGATTAAAGTGTGTGGTGTGTAAGTGTTGGTGTGTGTTTTTTTAGAAGAGCAGCACATTTTAAACATTTAAATAGAGCACAGTTGTTTGTTGTTCGATACCTGACCTACGTTGAACCTGTGCTTCAGGCTAGACAAACAGTGCTTAAATACTACAAATAATAATCTTAGAATAATTATACATTATTTTGACGTAAAAGCATTGATAGTCCAACAGAGTGCAGCGTGTGTGTCTCAGCGCGTCGAAAATACTGTGTTCGATTTTCAAATCTCGGGGCTAAGCAGTGCGTTGAACATCCAGCGCGTAAAAAAATCCCGCCGCGATTTTATTACGTCCATGCGAAAGAGGGCGTATAAATGATTGTACACGGGCGGCTAGGTGGAACACCAACACTACGCTACTAGGAAACGCTATCTTGATAAAACTCCAAGCTTATTTAGGTAAATTAAAAAAAAAATGCTGGGGCTTCAATTGTCAAGGGATCGGTCAGTCAGCAAGATCACAGAACATAATATACCCTGACGGGAGCAAGATGACCCATTCCAAAGCGTAGTACGTACCTACCTATGGAGAAAAACGGGCAAGAAACTCCATGGACAGAATTCTTGACACAATATTTAGCGTATGAAAGCGTCCTTAACCTTTTGACCGCCACCGTCGGCTAATGCCGACAAGAAAACAAAATTTAAGGGTTAAATTAAATAAAAGAATGATGTTACAAGTAATATTTTATTTAAACAAGTGCGAGCCGGACTCGCGCACGAAGGGTACCGTACCATTATCTATAAAAACGGCAAAAAAATCATGTCCGTTGTATGGGAGCCCCACTTAAGTATTTTGAAAGTGAATATAATATAACTAAATATTCTGTGAATATTTCAAGCGTCTACCTGTTGCCGTTATCAATATCGAGCAAAAACGAGCAAAAAAATCACGTTTGTTGTATGGGAGTTGATGTTGTTTAGTATTTGTTGTTATAGCGGAAACAGAAATACATCTGTGATTTTTTTTACTGTATAACTATCACGGTTCATGAGATACAGCCTGGTGACAGACAGACGGACGGACAGCGGAGTCTTTGTGTCCCGTTTTACCATTTGGGTACGGAACCCTAGAAATAGGGGACGAAAAGCAATGATTAATTGGTTATCGATAAAATGTTGGAATCCCTATTCTTTTTTGTAGGAAATACCTACAAAAAAATATTAGCGTCGAATTTGTGGCTTGGCGTGGGAGGGACGCCGATGTGTTTACGCTCTGGCGGGCGGTCAAAAGGTTAATAAGAAGATAAAAACAAAATTCAAATGGGAATTAAAATAACTTCTCCGTCAGTCTCCTCCCTACTGACGACGCCCAATTTATATACAAATATACCCCTTTAACGCCTCACGTCACTGCTAACTGCGGCAGAGACGCGTGCGATTGTGCTGATGTTAACTTATCTTGTAACTTTACTATATTGACTAACGTCTGATAATTATATGGATGGGAAAGATAGAAAGGGCAGTTTTGGACACTCTCAGAACCTTGAATAATTCTCTCCTGATTTAGAAATTCAAGTTAAGTAAATAAATCAGGTTTTGGATAAAAATCTAGATTTATTTCACATTAAAATTTAAACTGTCAAGAGCCAGTCTATCCCTGAGATGTTAATCACAATCATTAGGATCGTCAACGTGCAGACGTTAACTGTCAAACTTTGTTTAGCAAAGTACTTTGCTAAACCTTCAAAAAAGTGGCACGCGCCGTGAAACAAAAAATCTCATCGTTCTGTCTCATTCCTTTACACGACATCGGCGTAAGTTGCTCTTTTTCTTGTGTGAATGCGACAAAAGACATCAATTTGTCTATAGCATTCTCTGTCTACGGTTTAAAAGGATTAATATTATGAGTATGACGGTACCTTGCCAATTAATTTATAAAAATATCATATAGGTAAGAAATGATAGACATAATTTTAATACGAGAAACATTGACAAGATAGATCAACCATTTTTCAGATTAGCTAAAGTACAATACATCTTTTATGAGGTAGGTACTGTGTTAAATGTTATAACAAAATACCTTGGTATATTGCAATTAAACGAAACGAAATTTAAAACTCATATTAAAAGTAAACTTTGTAAACAAGCGTATTACTAATTAGAGGATTATATCCAAGAGAATGCTTGGAAACATGCTGGTCCTGCTCCATAACAATCTAGAGTCTAGACAAAATCAAACTGGTTGCTAATTGAATTTTATAATTAATTATATTTATGACATTGATTTACACTCAGTTATTACTTTAACTCACACACTGACTCATTACTTGTTAATATTCTAGGAAAATCGTATAGGTACTTTTACAATGTTTGTAAATGTGTCAGCACCATGTATCTATCATAGATTTAATTTATTTGTATTGCTTCAATTTGATTCTTTTTACCTATTTTGGTAATTTTATTCTGGGTGCATCGTTTACACTCATAATTATATAATGAATGTACTATGTTAAATATTGTATTTAAAACATTTTAAAAGAGTAACGGTAGAGTTTCTTGCCAATTTTTCTCCATACGAAACTACATTTTGGAAGGGGCGACTAGAATCAATTCTATTTTAATGTAAATTTTGACATTCAAAAGTGCCTTTTAAGTGCCTATTTGAAATAAATGCTTTGACTTTGGTACAAAACACGTAAATCGGCAATCAGTGACATTGATTTACAAGATAGCATCCAAACAAATACAGTATAACAACAATGTTCTGAAAATAACTTGTGGTTGCTTAATAATAACTTGTAGTATTGCCCACCCGCCTTCGTGAAATAGAACAACAGGTACCTATCAGCGTTTTTCTAGGATCTTTACGTGCTTCAATAATCTCTCTCATTTTCCTCGCACATCCACACTTGCGCCTCAATAGGGTACAACTATTATTATATTGTTGTATTCTAATGCTTGCAGGTATCAATAACTCTGAAAGTCATCAGTGGTATATACTCTGGAGTAACAACTGTGGAACTTGATAACTTAGCTGCTGAAACAGCAGCAACCATGACTACTGATCATCCAGATTATGCAATACTTGCTGCAAGATTGGCTATTTCAAATTTGCATAAAGAAACAAAAAAACACTTTTCTGGTAATAATTAATTGTACATAATGAACCACAAACTACAGTACAAAATTAAAAAGATCGAACTCTATAGATTCTATTTATAATTTCAGATGTAATATCTGATTTATACAACATAACAAATCCACATACCAAGAAGAGGACACCAATGATTTCTGATTTTCATTATAATTTGATCATACAAAATAAAGAGAGGCTAGACTCTGCCATTGTGTATGACAGAGACTTCAAATACAACTATTTTGGCTTCAAGACTTTGGAAAGGTCATATTTGTTGAAAATCAATAATAAGGTAAACATATTATTACCAATGTAGGTAGTGTTTTTTAGTTATAATGTTCTAGCACAGAATTTTCACCTTTCTGTAATTTCAGGTTGCAGAAAGACCACAGCATATGCTCATGCGAGTTTCCATTGGCATTCATGGCGAAGATATTGAGGGTGCAATTAATACATACAATTTACTATCTGAAAAGTATTTTACACATGCAAGCCCAACTCTTTTCTCAGCAGCCACTCCACGTCCTCAATTATCTTCTTGCTTTCTCATAGCCATGACAGATGATAGTATTGAAGGAATCTATGATACTTTAAAACAATGTGCACTCATTTCTAAATCAGCGGGTGGAATTGGCCTCCATGTTCACTGCATTAGAGCAAAAGGTACTTATATAGCTGGTACAAATGGTGTGTCCAATGGTCTTGTGCCCATGTTAAGAGTGTACAACAACACAGCGCGCTATGTTGATCAAGGTGGTAATAAAAGACCTGGTGCTTTTGCCATATACTTAGAACCATGGCATGCTGATATATTCGAATTCTTGGATTTGAAAAAGAATACTGGAAAAGAAGAAGTACGGGCTCGAGAATTGTTTTATGCGCTATGGATACCTGATTTATTCATGAAAAGAGTTGAAAGCAATAAAGATTGGAGTATAATGTGTCCTCATGAATGTCCTGGTCTCGCCGATTGTTGGGGAGAAGAATTTGAAGCATTATATGAAAAATATGAACATGAAGGTCGCTTTGTAAAACAAGTAAGAGCTCAGGTTTTGTGGAAAGCTATAATTGAAGCACAAGTAGAAACTGGAACTCCATATATGCTTTACAAAGATTCATGTAACAGAAAAAGTAACCAGAAGAATCTAGGAACCATTAAATGCAGCAACCTTTGCACTGAAATAGTAGAATATACTTCACCCGATGAAGTTGCTGTGTGCAATTTAGCTTCGATCGCATTAAACATGTTTGTAAATGATGACAAAACTTACAATTTTATAAAATTGAAAGAAGTTGCTAAAACTATAACTGAAAATCTAAACAAAATTATTGATGTAAACTTTTATCCAGTGCCAGAGGCAAAAAAATCTAATATGAGGCACAGACCCATCGGAATTGGGGTTCAAGGATTAGCTGATGCTTTTGTATTAATGCGTATACCTTATGAAAGCGAGGCTGCTATAAAACTAAATCAACAAATATTTGAAACAATTTACTACGGTGCACTCGAAGCTAGTTGTGAATTAGCTGAGAAGAATGGAGTATATGAGACTTATGAAGGCTGCCCTGCCAGCCAGGGTATATTGCAGTATGACATGTGGAATAAGACTCCAACAGATTTGTGGGACTGGGTATCACTAAAAGAGAAGATTGCAAAGCATGGTCTTAGAAATTCACTTTTGTTAGCACCCATGCCAACTGCTTCCACTGCCCAGATATTAGGAAATAATGAGTCATTTGAACCATTTACATCAAACATTTACCAAAGACGTGTCTTGTCAGGTGAGTTCCAAGTGGTAAATCATCACCTGTTACATGATCTAACTGAATCTAATTTATGGGATGAAGATATGAAAAATCTTATTATCCACAATAATGGGTCTATTCAAAACATTGAATCTATTCCTAAAGACATAAGAGAGTTGTACAAAACTGTCTGGGAGATTTCTGTTAAAACTACAATACAAATGGCAGCTGACAGAGGTGCATTTATCGACCAAAGCCAGTCCTTCAATATCCATGTTGCTGAACCAAATTATGGTAAATTAACATCTATTCATTTCTATGCCTGGAAAATGGGTTTGAAAACTGGAATGTACTACCTACGCACAAAACCTGCTGTCAATGCTATACAGTTTACTGTTGATAAATCTAAGGTTAAGGTCACAAACGGAAAATCAGATAATAACGGAAAGGTAGAGGTTGATGATGCCAATATGGCTGCTATTACTTGCTCCTTACAAAATAGGGATGAATGTATGAGCTGTGGCTCATAAATCATATGATAGCAATAATGGCTTCTATCTCAAGATATAATGTGGCTATACAAGGTAAAACAGAATACACGAAAGTCCCGTAACTAGTTTGTTCAGAATTGACTACTGAATCGATTTCCGTAACTTTTAAAATAGGTTGTTTTTTTTTAAATAATTTTGTATTTTACCATACTGACCACCAGTTGAGCTAAAGATTATAAAATCTTAATCAAAGGCAATGAGACTAAATTTTAAATGCATAAAGTAATACTACGATCAACACGATATTTTTAATAATAATAGATAGCTTTAAAAACAATAAGTTTTGGTCATTGTATTAGGCTTTTACCTGAATACTCTAATTGGAGTGTACGAGGTCTTGCGTTAATTATGTTACACATTGTATACAAATGACAACCTTGATAATAAATTCCTGGAATTTTGTTAAGTAAGTGTAGGTAATAGTTTTATATTCACGTTTTTTTTTTGTTTCGGTACCTCAATTCATGAGTTTTCATCTGAAGATGAAAAAATGCGGTCAGTTTTACTTCTCCTAATGACACGAAAACTAATATTTTGTATTACGATAATATCTGTATTTCTGTTTACTAATATTATACATAAGTTTTTTAAAGCATGTAAGTTATAATTAAGAATTAAGAAGTATATCCCTACCTATTCAATAAATAAAGTTGCATGTACCCATAATATTTTATTTATGTGCGTAGTCGATGGGGCGAACCAGAGTGTAGCGTTTGAAACAATTGCTTCGAACACCGACAATTCAAATACATTAATAGGGTATTTTACTCAATACGTAAAAAAATCGAAAAATATATTATTGAGATAGCTTAGGCAAAATGCAGTCGGAAAATGTTAGTTTTAGTTCATGAAACAACAAAATAAATTTTAAAATACAATTGAAAGATTTCAGTTTTTTTAATCTGTGTTTGAACACCATGAAATAGTAGTCGCCATGTTATTTCGTCATACGGCATGTCAACTGAGCAACTTTGTACTTTTATTATTTTGGTAACCAAAGTAATTTTTATTTAAATAATATTTTGCATTCAGGAACAGCAAACCAACGCGAAGTAGTAAAATAACTATTTTTTTAAAATTATAAACAATGGTCATACAAAATATCATCGCATTTGTTTTTAGCAAACTGACGTCATACCCACAGAGCAATATGGCGTTTACTGCGTCCAGCGTTTTTGACAAATTACGCGCGAAATTTGAAAATGTAAAATTTAAAATGCATTTTTATGGCACTAATCGATTAAATAAAAATGTTCGTGTTTTTTTTAGTGGTTTATTAGCACTCTAGAATCTAATTAAAACACCTTTCAAAAATGAGTGTAATACCCTATTGCGTTATTGACGTTGGTGAGCAGACAAACTTTTCGAACATATGAAGCAATGGAATAGATAAATAAGCATTATCCGTAGCGCGGGTAATTCGAAAGATATACCGCGGCCCCTGGCACACAGGCAACTGATGGAACACGGGTGGGTTTTAGTCAATAAAAGTCTGACACGCCCTCCAGCTCCACCCAGAGCGGGAGAAGTTATTTGATGATTTCCCAACCAAAAAAAAAAAGCATACTTATCCGTTAAAATTATTCAGATTCTCATCAATAGTGAATCTGAATAAAAGTGCATTCTAAAAGGTGTCAGTTTCAATGGTGCGGCCACGACGATATAACATAAAAAAACCAAGATTTTGTAAATGTTGATTCCCAAAAGCATACATTTTTCAAAGTTAGCTAAAATGTATATCATTATATCCAAAACTTCTGGCCATAACTGTTTTTGTCAAATAACTAAAAAACAATCAGCACTAGGTACAAATGTAAAAATTACAGAAGCTGATGTACAGATGCCAGCACATCAAGCTACCCCAATCTGTCAAATTTCTTTGATAGATTTTTAGCTGGTTTGCATAGGCATAAGGTTCATGTTCAATTGGGAAAATTTTACAGTTTAGGGTAGCTCGATGTGCTGGCGTCTGTACTAATTATCTATTACACTCATAAGACGATATTAGACATTTGCAATTACACATTGGAATGTCCCACGATATTGTAGATAAATAACTTTGGTGTAATCTATAAATTATTGATACGTTTTGCTTAGGATTAGGAGCATATTTGGTATAAAATATTACAGAAAATATTTTAACAAATCATAAATACATAGTACATAACTAAATAAAAACTCAACAAAATATAAGCTGTTGAAAATTGTAATGTATGAAAATTCGGTATGTCCCAGTCTACCAATCGAAATTTCATACTCAATTATTTTGATAAGGTTCAAAGTAAATATACTGATATTTTGCTCTTAAACCGTTTTGCGAGGTAAAAAGGTCCACGTTGTATTGCCTGTTTGGTAATTTGTTTAAAATTTGACGGATTTATATGAATTTTAAACTTGTCTCATAAAAAGTTACAAAAATGATTTTCAGTTTTTGTTACCCATTTTATGTGTTAAAAATAAAAAAAACTTCCATTTATTTTTAACTTAGCAACACCGCAGACGCCATTAAATGCCGCTTTATTGATGTTTGTGTCAACTGCGCGTAATTACGGTAAAAACACCGTAATCAGCATAGATCTACCACCTACCGTAGGATTATAATTACGGTAGCAAAATACATCGTAATATCCATTTAAGATCGTATTTTTTTTTAAATCCTGGAGATAAATAATATATGATTAACTATTAACTAAAATAATTTTAGCGAGTTTGAATGTTTATTTTCTTTACGTTAGGGTATTTTCTTTTTATTCTACCGACAACACTGTTTTATGCGTCGGGAAATCCACCAAGAGCGCGGTACCAGCTTGGAGTATTACGCGAACGAATTCGGTGGTGCTGTATGTATTTGAAATTTTGAATTTTGAGGAATGAATACTTTTTGACTAGTTTATTTGTATCATAATCGACTAACATTTCATTCATACTTAACATTACGTAAGAGTTTCTTGTGTTGTGTGTGATCTGAGTTTTTTTAAAGATGGAGAGCGATAGCGACGCGCTACTGGTCGAGAAGATAACCTAACACGAGTACCGGCTAAGAGAAAGCGTTATAAGCAGAAGTTTCGGGAAGAATGGTTCCTGAATAATATAATAGGGACTTATAGAAGGCAACCTGCAATGTTTGCAATACATCTTTCAGTCCCGAAATAAGTGTAATAAAACGCCACAAAGAAGGAACTAAACATGTGACTAGTTTAAGACGCAGGTTGTTGTGGTCAAAAACTTGGGTATATTCATTGACAAGAACTTTTCTTGGACAGCCCAGCTACAGGAAGTTAGCCGCTAGCTATTTGCATCCGCAGATCGCGCTTGCACAATCACTTCTTTTACCCATTATTGATTATGCTGATGCCAGCTATCTTGACCTTACCCAAGACCAACTCGATAAACTTGAGCGGCTTCAAAATGTCTGTATTAGGTTCATATTTGGTTTGTGCAAATATAACCATGTTTCCGAATTTCGAGTGGTTACCAATTCGCCTTCGCCGGAATGCCCATATTCTTTCCTTTTTGTATAATGTGCTCTTCTCCCCTTTCACCCCTATCTATCTTAAGAAACGTTTCCAGTATCTTTGAGACCCACACGAAATTTTTGAGGTCATCAGACAACTTAGCTTAAAATGCCAATGCATTCCCCAACTTTCTTAGACAAATCTTTTTCTGTTCAGGCTGCTCGTTTGTGGAATGCATTGCCAGTTCAAATAAAACGCGCGCAATCTTTACCTATGTTCAAGAGACTCCTAAAGGAGCATTACTTGTTGTTGTGATTTTGATGTACCTAGCTGTAATAATCAGTAGAACTTGTCATTTATTTTCTTTGCTTTTTTAATTAGTATGTATGTATACAAGTATCTACTATACAGCATATATATCTATGTATCTATTATAGTAAGTTGTACCTATATTATGCACCAATTACAACCCCATTTTTATGTCCACGCAATCACTGTCAATTCCAAGGTTGCTTAAGGAAGAGATCGCAGAAAGCGATAAGGCCGCCCATTGCATGTTTTAGTTTTTAAATATTTTATTTTTGTTATGTATTTTCTGGTGTACAATAAAGCTTACTTATCTAAATAAATAATAATAAGGTTGATGACGATGTTGATCTAAAATAAATAAATAAATTCATAAATATTGTTTACTTGAGACAACTCTAGCTGTTGCGATATTGCCTACACGTTGTCGGCATTTACCACGAGGTCAAAAGCGTCGTCATGCAGTATCTTTTTATACTGTGGTATCACCGTCCAATGTGCACCAGCCACATGCTATAAGGGCTCATCTAAAGCCAATTATAGATTTAGGTAAGACTTTTAGACCTTTGAAAATGGCAAAAAGAAATATAGTAGGATGAAACCCATTGGAAAAGGAAGAGAATGTAACAAAAATGAAAGGAAAAATAATTTACGGGGGATCTGAGGTCGTGAAGTGGATGGAAGTGCGTTTTTAAGGGTAAAAAACGGTTTATCTCGATTTCCGGCAAAACTACAAGTCCTATGGAAAAAAGTAAAATGGCAAAGTTGTAGGTAATAAAAATATCTACAACTTTTGAATATACACTTTTTTCACATAACTTAAAATTGATACTGTATTTAATAATTAAAACTACGATATACAAAATAAAAACAAAAGGACACTTAGGCGTCGACACTGGCAATGCTGCCAGTCTTCTGGGCACGTTTCCTGATGACAGCGATGCGGAGGAATACTTCGACGCCTAAGTGTCCTTTTGTTTTTATTTTGTATATCCACAGACATATAAAATAGTAGCAGACCAAACATTCGCTAAAAATTGCGTACCCATTACGCACACATAGAGAGTGTGACGATACAGGGCCGAACTAGGGCCGGTTGCCGGTATTATATAACGATATTGAAACGACCGATAAATCTTACTGAAAATCGGCGAAAATCAATATTCTCTGGGTAAATGAAGTGTAGATTACTTATCAATAAAGTCTTAACGAATATAACCACCCATCTGTTCCCGTGGTTACTGTAAAAGGCAACTAAGGTAATATTTTAAGAGGACGGTGGGCGGCAGTCCTTTAGAAAGAAAAGAAAGAACCACCTCCTTTTAACGGTATATTTATACACAGACCGTTGACGGGCATCAGTATCGGATAAAAGAACTCTCCCTGCAGTCATTAATCCGCATGCCCAGCTTGGTGGGACCTAGAGTTAAGGTGTTGGTATGCCTGAAAGCTAGCTTATAATATATCAGGAATTTTGAAATAAAACAATGAATTTAATGAATATTTACATATTTATTTTTTACTTTTTTTAAACTTTATTTATTTATATATTATATATTCTTTATTGTACACTACAAAAATACAATAAACAAAAAAATACACATAGGCGGCCTTATCGCTTTCCGCGATCTCATCCAGGCAACCATGGAATGGACAGTGATTAGCCTGGACATAAAATGGTGACGTTGTTGGTGCAAATAATGTGTTTACAATATTCTAAAATAGATACATAGATATATACATATCCTAAATAATAGATACATAAATACATATGTACATACAAAATTTAAAACGAACGAAAGTAAAAGCCTTTACAGAGATTATTACAGTTTGGTACGAGAACAAGATCACAACGACAAGTAATGTTCTTTATTTTCATAATTTAAAAACTACTGGTCCTAAAATAATAATATGTAAAGGTATAAAAAAAAAATCATAGGGCATCAAATAATACGTCCGCATCGTTGTCAATGGGAAAAGTGACCAACAAAGGCTGGCAGCATTGCCACGTGGTATGGCAATGCTGATTCTCTGGCTGAAAAATAGGCCAGCCTTTTGGTCACGTGAAGAGTCGATCAACCGCTTGGAAATGTCTCGGAAAACTAAGTTGCCACTCGGACCCCATGGTCCTAGAGTTTCAACCCCAAACGGCTCGAACATATAGGTTCCAATAAGATTGGAATATTTGCGCCATTTGAGGTTCAGTTTCAATCCTGGAGTTTCATGTTTTTAAATCCATGCATTCCGTAAACTTACATCCTTTGGAAACCTGGAAAAATATTAGTAAGCTCAATTATTACCTGCTGAATGAAATGTTAAAATTATGTGAGTAGCCTATATCGATTTATGTCCACCATCGTTCATGTTATCCATCACACAGACAACCGGCTAATGAGACACAATTGATTTTCTATTGTAACGTATCACATGTGTACGCGCCGGGCCGGAGCGATTCTATATACACTGGCAATCTGGACTCTGCAGTATTTTCAAACTATGTCACCAAAAAATTTTTAAATATCGTAGAGTAAACCGAGTCTCTATTTGATAATTCCATGATAGGTAAATATTTTCCATACAATAAAAAAAATCGTCTTTGTTGCCAAATCCGTCCCTGACTTCACAGCATAATACAAAAACTTACCGATGAAAGGTCAATCCAGGTGTTTTGTGGTAGCTAGCACTGTCACACTGGTACGCACAGCACTTTACCATTTTATTTTTGTGTAATTGTCCCAAACAATTAATTTTTCAAGTAATATTTCGCGGTTGAAACATAGAACGCGATTGAGGATAAATCTGCTTATCAATATGGCGGCGCGGGACAGACGGGCTACGCGTCAAATTTTGTTTATGTGTGAGTCAGTGTGACAACAGGTGACAGAACGAGATACAGCTTACGACTTGTCGCTTAGCAAAAAAAGGATAGAGAATCAAATCCATCGACTATGGATTAATGTTTGGTCTGCTACTGTTTTATATGTCTGTGTGTATATCGTAGTTTTAATTATTAAATACAGTATCAATTAAAGTATCTTTGCTAGTGAAAAAATCTAGCAGAAAAAAAAAAAAAAAAATATGTGTAAAATTCAAATAAGAAAGTTTTTGGTTTTTTAGTTTTATCTTTTACAATTTTTTTTTTTCACGAAATTCGGTGAAAACTTACCTTTTTATGTCCCAAACACTGTAATTATTTTTATTTAAAATATTTATTTTTCACCTTATTTTGACTTGAATATATTTCACCTGATTTTTTTTTTAATCGTTTAGAGTACAATTTTGAGCTATTTATTCAAATTTACACTTTAATTACTCGCCAAACGTGAGATTCCATGTTACATTGATAAATAAAAAAGTTGCAAATCGAAATATACTACTATAATAAATTAACAACCAAATAAGTTCGAAAAGTTAATATTTAATGAGAAATCTACAATATTTTGAGAAAGTTGTAGAATCTTTAAATTATATGCGAAATTGCCTATTTATTTGCTATTTTAAGATAACTTATATACCTGAGTGACCTACGGAAAATTTTAGCCCATCAAAAATGCCATAATTTTTTGCATTTTCTGAGAAAATTTACCATAGTAGGTACCTAATGTATTTTTTGTCAACGAACAAAAAGCCCACCGACTTTTTTAAAAAGTTGGATCGCATCCAGTCCAAAGCATTACGCATTATTACTGGTGCCATGAAATCTAGTCCCATTAATGCGCTCCAAGTTGAATGCGGGGACGCTCCTTAGTACCTTATAAGACAATTCCTATCTGACAAATATTTGTTCCGGATTCTTCAATTCTCAACTCATCCTCTCATTCCTAAACTGGACTCTTTAGTTTTGCAGATTGAATCTTCTGACTACTGGTCTCCCTTAAACGAGCTCCCTGTTTAGTTTTAAGTTATAAAATATCCTTTCACTTTCTTCTCCTATTCATCGTTCCAATAAGCTTCCCCTTTTTAGCAGTAGTTATGAGAGTTTACAATTCAGGCCCATTATAAAATATTACTGTGTAAGTATTACAGATCCCAATTGTCATTTAAGTTTTAATTATTTTCTGGCTGAACACGGAATACCACCATATATTTACGGATGCTGCCAAGCATTCTCGAATGAGTTGTGTTGGGATAGGTACTTTCCATTCTCAATACAACATCGTCTAAAAAACAAACTGCCTCCGGAGACTTCTGTTTTTACGGGGGAATGTTTCGGCATTTTAAAAGCCATAGAATATGCTCGTGTTTTAAAGTTAAAAAAAACTATAATTTTTACGGATTCTCAAAGTGCTCTTCTAGCCATCAATAAATCCCCTTTCGAACACAAGACACAGTCACCTATAATATATTTAATAGGAGATTTTGCGTCCAGGACAATATCTGAGGCTAATACACTACAATTTGCGTGGGTTCCGGCCCACGCTGGAATCCGTGACAATGAAGTTGCTGATAAACGTGCTGGTGATGCGGTGCAGTGTGGGGACATAGTTCCATATACAAATTTTAGCTATGACCTCATGTCGTTACCAAAGACTTTTCTGCGGGACACCTGGAAGGTAGCTTGGGACATCAGAAGAAAATTAAACGGGCGTTATTTTTAACCGACTTCAAAATTACTCGAAGATGGCTGGACCGATTTGGATTTTGTTTTTTTTGTTTGAAGGGGTATACTTCCCAGGTGGTCCCATGATCATCAAGTCAGGATCTGATGATGGGATCCTGGAGAAATAGAGAGAACTCTTCAAATTTTATAGGCACACAAAGTGATTTAGGTATTTTTTGGAAGAGTACTTTCTCGTCGTGGTCTCATTTCAATTTGGTGAAGATTTGATGAAGAACTTTGGAGATAGGCAACGGAACTCCTCAATAAATGATAGCAAATGCACTGGGATTGCTGAAATCTCATCTCTGTCTATTGCTTACACCAGTTCATAACATAACATCACGCCGGTATGCTGTGAAGGGGTAAGCACATGTGAACCACTAAAAAGTGAAAAATAAAAACTTTAAAAAAAAAAAAAAAACAACCGACTTCCAAAAAAACACTACAAAGTGAAAAATAACTTTAATTTCGGAAGGCGGTGACAAAAAATTCGAATACAGCTCCAAAGACACCGACTTCCGAAATTAAAGTTATTTTTCACTTTGTAGTGTTTTTTTGGAAGTCGGTTGTTTTTTTTGTTCTTATATTCAAGCCGACGTTCCAGTTAAACCGTGGTTCGGTAGCGCAAAGTTTGGCAAATTGGAGACCTCCGTTATTATACGGATGAGACTAGGTCATGTTTGCTCTTCTGCCCATCTTGCCAAACTTCATATAATCGACGATCCCATTTGCTTGTGTGGCACAGATGAAGGCGACTTAGATCACATTTTTTTTCTCCTGTCCCTTATATGATCGTTCTTCCTTTCTCAGTAACCTCTTGTCTTTCCGTATTCCTTTTCTTACCTCAATACTTTCTTTGCTATGTACAAATAGCTTTCCTGTATATAAATGTATAGTCTCATTCATTACCTTAAATAATATTTAATTGTAATTTTTTTTCACTCATTAGTTATTATGTTACTGTCGATATAATTATACTGATCCTATCTATCCGTCCTATTCCATATCCTGTTAAAATGTATTTATCATTTTTGTTTCCCTACCTTTCAACTTGAACAAAAATAAACCAAATGTGACATTGGCTAAATGCACAAACGGTGCGAAGCCAAAACCCAAAAAAAAAACTGCTCTTTTGAATACTCTTGATATTGCATTGACTGATCATGACTGATGTGTTTTGTCGTTGACTTGACCTTGACTTAACCTACATTTAGTAGCAAATGTTTGGAACTGGCTTTTCTCAAGGTTTTTGATAATTATTGAAATTGTAATGGGTTACCGACGATTTGTAGTGCAATTTGACGTATATTTCATTGTTTTTATTTCAACGACTTTTTTGTGTGGCTGGTGGGCATTTCCCTTTTGTTTTTAATTTTCTATTTTGCCCCCAGAAGTGGGTCACTTTTTCTAAAGATTCAAGATTCTTTTATTTAGCATTAAATTCAAAATTCGTTTATTTACGTGAAACGTCCGTGTTTTGGTCATAGAAATTGTTATATGGACAGTCTCTAAAAAGACGGAACCCTAAAAATGAAATGCTGTTCGTCGGTAAGCGCATCACTTCTGGCCACATGAGTAACTAAACGGAATTCTGGCGGCAAATTTTGTTTTAACATGTCCGTAATGAGTCCGAATAATTCCGTTCTTATCTTGTCTCGTTGTTACGAACAAAGGTTTACTAACATTTCTCAGTAAAAACACTGCTTACATTACAATAGTAACTTTCCAGTTACTGCAAAAAAGCGGTAAAAAGAATTGATAAACATTTTAGTATTTCATTAAACAAACACAGTCTAGATTGTTTACACGAATTCATTTAGAGTCCTCCAATTCCGAATTGCTACTTCGCCTTCCCAAGGCATAAATTAATTCAAAGTCATTTTTAAGTAGGTAGGGATAGTAAAAAAAACTATTGAACTCTATGTTTAAAATTTTTGGACAATTTAACTTCTCTTATATGTATGTATTTGTGTATAATATATGGTGTCACTCATTTCATAAGGACTTTTAATAACTTAAGATTATAATAATGTACGGATTAAAAAATAATAATAATAATAATGTATAGCTGACCTTGTAAGTGCTCTCCCAGCATAACTTATTGATTTAATTAAAATAGATACCTACGCCAATAGCATTATGTACTTACATTAAAAGTTAACACATAAATGTTCACAGACTTCTTGTGTATATAGAGATTTGAGGAACAGAATGTAAAGTTCTTCATCCTCCAATCGTAGAAAAGGGAGGATCCACCGACTAGACGGGGACTGTTGAAGTAGTAAAGCAATTACAAGGGCTACTGTACGTAACACTTACCTATTTATTACTTGCCTACATAATTTTTATGGCTTCATATACCTATGAGGTTCTCTACATGAAATTGATTGAGGTTATCTAGTCTGGAATATCACTTGCTCGAAAAAGTTAACTAAATTGCCATGGTATAGCCATTACAATACCTCAAAGAAAAAAATAATTACAGTTGTGGTTTGGATTATGGGCAATTTTAGTTGATAATCAATTTGCTAAACATTTAGTTTCTCAGACTTTACGTGAAATCTATAAATTATGAGTGTGACAGTTCACTAAGGATAATCACGAACCATCAAACTGAGTTTTCAGAAGAGTTATCGAGAAATAAATTATTATCAATTAGGAGTATAAATCCTTGAAGCTATTCTGAAAATTCGATTTGATGGTAGTTCGAGAATTATGTTTCGAACTTAGTAATTCGAGATCAAGGGAGTGGGCTATTGATTCATAATTTATCGATTCCAAGTATTATTAAGCTAACATTGTCAAGCACTTGTTAATCAATCAATGTTCATTCGATTTTAAGTAGGATGTGTAGTGCAAGATTAGCCTAGGTATAGGTATATTTAAAGTTATCATTGTTTGTCTTTGTCTTTCTGGCATATTTCCTCCTTATGCTTAAGGGATACAATTAATTATTCCGTTGTTAGTTGTTACCAAATAACATAATTATATATATTGATCACAAAATTATGTAAATAAAATTTAAGCCATGACCACTACAAAGAATATGAAGAAAAATATCAAGACACCAAAAACTTTAAACATTAAGGCTCTATTACCCGTGACACTTTGAAAGTACTTCATGATTTCTCGGTGACCAGCTTCAACATTCATTTCTGCTTCTTGAATATTTGAATCAATTCTACCAATAGCTTCATCTTGTTCTTTCACCATGTGTGCTAACTGTTGAAATATTCCTCCCAACTCAACAATAGTACTCTCAATATTGTGCATGGTTTCAGCCCTTTGTTGCACATATGTGTCAGAGTCATCTCGCATAGCTAACTGTTGTGTTTGCATGCTAGGTGCATCTCCCAAGTCTATGCTAACATCATCCTGTTGCAAGAGGGATGGGACCTCCTTAACTAAAGGTGCCACTCTTGAAAACTGTTCTCGTCTGGTATTTTGATGTTTTAAGTTTTCAGATCTAACTTCAAGGACCTTAAAAGTTAAGTTAAACACATAAGTTAATTATTTGAAAGCATTATCAAAGAACAAGGTATTTTAAATAATTAAGAACCTACAATAATTCAACAATTACTTACTAATATTTAGTCTTAACTGTTTTGAATCAAATATATTTAATTCGTACTAATGTGATTTGTAATTTTGTTTGCTATGATAGCTGGCAGGAATTAATGTAATTACAAGAAGAAAAAAAAATCTAATTTACAGTGAACTGAATTATTTCCCCAATACCCCAAGAAATGGTGTTAGTTCTTGCACCCTGTGTAATTAATAAATTTTGTTACCTGTTTAAACTGGTTACTCATTGAAGCTAAACGTGACTGTAAAGCAAGTACTACACTTGATGAGTGGCTGTGCATACTTTGGCGACCCCTAGGCATCTCACCCAGTCTGGCAATTTGTTGATTTAACGAGCTCAAGTCACCCTTGATTATATATGTCAATTCTTGGATCTCTGTTGGTCGATCATCAAACAAGGACTTCTTTTTGGCCACTGGATAAGAAACAAGTAAGACAACATAAAAGAGTATCCATTATTGATTGACACCCAGTGCATATGTGGTGCTGACCAAAGCATGCCACATGCCCCATGGAGTGCGGAAATGATACATACACCTGCTATTCTGAGGACCTAAAAAATGTCAGTGATGTTGTTTGGCATGGGCCCCACTGGGCTCAACTCAGTAAACACAATATTTACATTTACCATTAACATCAAGATTAATTTATTATGTATGGTGCCATAGAAAAAGTAAAGATAAGTCACTTGTACTTACACATTGCTAATTTCTCAAGTTTGGCATAAGTACTTGTAATGTTTTTACTGATAACTTTTGCCATTCCCATAAATTGGGAGTATGTCTCCAGCATTTGAGCTTTTCGCTCATCTCTGACCACTGGCCTGGCCAGAGTTCTACCCTGCAGGCTTCGTACGGCTGATATGAATTCATTGGTTCTGTCTCTAGCAGCCATCACGGGCTCGAACACGAATTCTTCAAGAATTTCAAATGTTATATTATCTGGTTCTGTTAGATTATTTGAGTGCGCTTGTTGCAATTGTATCTTAGGAAACGGAATGAAAAAAGGTGAATTGGTATTCGACGTTGAAACCCCTTTTTTGTCTAATTTATCATACGTATCTAAATCGTTTTCCAAAAGTGATCGCTCTGTCACACCTCCGATGTTTCGCCGACGAGGGAGCATTGCATTCTTTAGTATTTTCGTTAAAATATATTAATTTACTTCGACGATTCTTCACTGAATACACAGAAGTTGTATCAACATTAAAACAACAGCAAAACACGATGGATATCGAAAGAAATAATATTCTTGACAACCAGCTGTTTTCAAAACTAGTGAATAAGATGACGTGTCGATATGTCAATGTGAAACTCATAGTGAATACTCTGTTCTAGTCTAGTCTACGTCATAGACAGTAATAAAAAAAATACTCTGTGCCCACAGATTTTTCATTACCACTAAGCAAAAAGGGGGTTCTAAATCTACAGTTTATATGTCTGTGTTCTAAATATATTTTCTCTAAGTATTTTCTAGATAAATAGAATAGATTTCATTCATATACTTGTACTACGTAGAAAGTAAATCGGTGATTGAAAAACAAGGTGGTGTTAAGCTAGGTACACATGCAAAGACGCGCTGGTGACTCTGTTAAAATAAAAAGAGTATGTTCTATTTTCTTATCGATCCTTTTTTGTTCTATGTAAATTTATTCTACTTGTTCTTTTGAATGTTCCATCATCTGATCATCTGACAGACAAAAATTACCTTATATGTTGTCATCGTGAATAAAACAAAAATATAAGTTTTATCTTCACTTCTATTTTTATTTACCAACTTTCATCATCTCCTGCATTCCACATTATTGTAAACACTCTGCAGTGGGACTTGTGTAACCCTACTAACAGGTTATGGGCAGCAACTTGCAGGGGGACGTCTAATGGTAACAAGAGTTCTCATTGAGGGCGGAACTTAACAATGGCACAAAATCTGTATTTTGAGATTCCGTAGTCTTCAGGGATTAGTGGGTTGCGCTCTATAGAGACATTAGATGGTAACAGCAATTACGCCACATGGAAGTTTTTAATGGAGTAACATCTTGTTCACGATGATTTGTGGGAGTATACAAGAGTTACACCTGAGACGGCAGATGTGCATGGTATGGGAAAAGACAAAAAAAGCTAGAGCAAAGATTTGCTTGATAATTAGACCTCATTGCTTGGTACATGTACGCAAAGCTAAAACAGCGAAAGATGCTTGGGAAGCATTAATGAGTGCGTTCGAGGACAAAGGTCTGAATAAGCGCTGTCGGCTACTTGCAAAGCTGGTGAGCATGAAGCGTGAGCAATTCCCATCGGTTAGGGAATATGCCACGTCTGTGATGATGGTATCTCAGGAACTTCAAGACCTAGGAAAGGAGGTTGACGATGAACTGTTGGCTTGTGTTGGCTGCTCTACTTCTTCAAGGCCTTACAATAGAGTTCCAACCAATGAGACTAGCCATAGATAATAGTAACATTGTTCTTACTACCGACTATGTAAAGTAGAGATGATGAATATAACCATCAACTATTAAATTTAACTAATATTTTAAATTAACCATGATATTCAATAAATAAAATTAACATTAACGAATAAAAATATCATATCAACTTGTTCGGCGCAAAATTGGCAAGGACGAATATTTCTCTGTCTCGCTCGAACAACGCGCTGTCTCTCGCTTGCTCGGGTTGACCTTCGGAGCGGCAACGCAGTGTCGTCAGTGTCGTAGAAATATTTATTCCGTTACGTGCATTCAATTGTATGTTCTATATATGTTACGTTAAAACACATTTACTGTTGGGGATATTTTATTCTAAAGAAAGTTGTTGATATTTTTAACCAATATTTCGGTCGGTTAATGGTTGATTTTTGATATAAGTTTATTTTATTAGTTAGTTTTGATATTTTACTCAAATAACAAAGTCGCGTCGTTGCGTTGTTGTTGTTTTTTTTGTTTTACAAAATGCCGAGACGAAATAATATTCGATTATCTAATCGAGATAAATGCTAGTCAGTCCTAAGCCTGTTAAAGTATGAAGGGAAGTTTAACTTAACAATTTCAACATGCCTTAGTTAATAGAATATTCAACTTTTCAACATGTTGCAGATACTTGAATAAAAATATTAACTAATATTTTCAACCAATAAAAATATCGATATTTTTATTTAACCATTAACCAATAAACAATTTCAACCAATATTCTCATCTCTAATGTAAAGATGAAGCTTTTTCAAATGGAGGATACCTATTCGGCAAGCATGAGTGCAAGCCAACCGAATTCAGCACTTTTGTTAAATAATCATAAGGGTAAGAGTACACCGCAGAAGATCAAACAAAAGATCAAGTGCTTTATTTGTGACGGACCACACAAGGCACATGAGTGTCCTGATAATCCAAAAGGGAAGAGGGAACCTCTTTAATCTTTTGCGTTCGGCACGTCGATTCCACAGGCAGAAGACTGGATCATCGATTCTGGAGCGTCGACACACATGACAAATCGCAAATCTTGGTTTACGAAATTAAAAGATACTCCTAAGTCTGTGAGAGTGACTTGTGCGGATGGTAAAGAGGTGTCGGTGCAGGTATGGGTATGGTAGTATGTGAGTCAGGATTGACAGTCAGCAACGTTACGTATGTACATAAATTAGCTTCTAACTTATTAAGTGTGAATGCAATTGCACAAAAGGGTAACGTGGTAGTATTTACCGATAAGTGTTGTAACATCTACAAGAGAAATGAGTGTGAGGTGCGAGGCAAGCCTGTTGTGAAAGGTGTTGAAGAGCGAGGTATTTATAAAATTAAGTGCTGTTCACAGGGTTCTGCACTATCAACAACTGAGCATGACCAGCAGATGTTATGGCATCGGAGAATGGGACATCTTGGTATGCATAACCTTAAGCTACTGAGAGATAAGGTGGCAACAGGAGTAAGTTTTCCTGATATTTCTTCTAAACTTGAATGTATATCTTGCATTATGGGAAAACAAACGAAACAGCCGTTACGTAAAACTGATGCAACGAGAGCTACGGAAGCATTATTTTTCACATGCCAGATGAAGCATATTCCTGCATCTTGCTACAACTTTAATATTTGCTTTCATATAGGTACGAAGTTTATAAAATGCAAGTCTTTTATTAATAAAGATCTTGTCCACGCTCAGCCAGATCACCCTAAGTGAGCAATTCCCTTGACACTGTTTTTGAAGTATTTTGTAGATTATTCGTAACTAATTCAATATTGTAGCAGTGTAAAATTTTAAAATTTGCCGCATAGAGTACTTTTTTATGTAGGGAATTGACGGGTTAGCACATACTAACGCTGTGTGTACCCTAATTTTCTTTTATTTTTTCAAAACTATTTAACTATCGCCTAACGCCATACTCGCACGTAGTACGTACTAATTCATTTAACGCAACCTACGAACGCACCTCACGTTTGTTTGACGTTGTCATCAGTTGTCACTGTCTTTGTTTCTGTCATGGGTGGAATTCGTTTGTCTGTGTGACACTTTTCGTTAGACAAAATATTGTTTATAAAACTAAAACTTGGCGTGAAATTAAATTAAAGTTTAGCTAACATTTTTTCATGTCTCTTCCACTATCAAAGAATTTTAAATTGGTGTCATTTAATCAGTAGTTGTTACCATGGTAAAGTCCTGAATGAGGTACACACCTATCTCTAACCATCTGATAAGAACATTGCACCTCGAATATGATTCATACATTCTAGATAAATAGGATGAATTAGTAGGTAATGTTTAAAAAAACGTGTTACAATGAAGACCGCTCATTTAACTATAAATGGCCAGGACTACAATAATAACCACTTTACGATAGGGTTAAGTCTTGCTATATCATCTAGTATTTTCATCGGGTCCAGTTTCATTATAAAAAAAGTTGCTCTCAAAAAACTCCAAGCCTCTGGAAATGTTCGGGCATCGGCGGGTGGGTTTGCTTACTTAAAACAATGGTTGTGGTGGCTCGGACTGATAACAAGTAGGTAACTATACATTTTATGTAACATTCAATATACTCTATTAAGATTAACTTTTACTAAAGAAAAATTCCTAACAGTGGGCATTGGTGAAGCAGCCAACCTCCTGGCATATGCATTTGCTCCTGCAGCATTGGTGACTCCATTAGGTGCGCTTAGTGTTCTTGTTGCGGCAGTGCTTTCTTCAAAGTTTCTTAATGAAAAACTTAACTTCATTGGCAAAGTAAGTCTGTAATATTAAAACAACCATAAAATTTTGCTCAGACATTGAAAACTTTTTGACCAATAAACATTTCTATTACAGATTGGATGCTTTCTGTGTATTATTGGATCAATAATATTTGTGATTCATTCACCAAAGTCAGAAGAAATCACAGGTTTTAGTGAGTTAGTAGATAAGTTATTTGACTATTTATTTCTAACATATGTTGGAACAATTTTTTTTATGTGTTTCATTATAAAACTAGTTTTTATACCGAGGTTTGGAAATACCAACATTGCAGTTTACTTGTTACTTTGTTCATCGATTGGTAGTCTGACTGTGGTATTTTGTAAAGGAGTTGCTTTAGGTGTAAGGGAAAGTGTTTCTGGAAGCGTAAACAATTTTTCAAATTATACTTTTTGGTTATTATTTGTCACTGCTGTTATATGTATAATGATTCAAATGAATTATTTGAATAAGTCCCTAGACATATTTAATACAAGTATTGTTACTCCGGTGTACTATGTTATGTTTACCATATTAGTTATAATTGCATCAGGTATCCTTTTTAAGGAATGGGATCATATGAGTACTCCTGATATCATAGGTTGCATATGTGGTTTCCTCATAGTGATAACAGCAGTTTTTATGTTAAATGCATTTAAGGATTTTCAAATATCATTAAAAGATTTAAAGCTTAACATTCGACAGAGGAGGAGTGCACTAAATTTACATACTGCAGAAGCGAGAGAACCTGAGGACTATGCATTAAGCTCACGTATAAGACAGCTGTAGTATGAACTTATATGCGTGAATTGCTAAGAATAATTTAAATTAAGAATAGAAATGAGTCAATATTAAATCATGCATGCACAGACCACGAATGAATAATATTAAATAGAATCACAAAATATAATAGCATTAATTTAAGTAATGATTATTTCATCCTCATTAATCTTTTTACAAGTTTCGTTTTATGGTGATAATAATTTATTTTTATATTTCATTTACGTCTTTACATTCATTTATAGGTTTTTTTTTTTTTTTTTTTTTTTTTGGGTGGGAAATCATCAAATAACTTCTCCCGCACTGGGTGGAGCGGGAGGGCGTGTCAGACTTTTACTGACTAAAACCCACCTGTGTTCCCTCAGTTGCCTGTGTGCTAGGGGCCGCGGTATCTCTTTCGAACAACCCGCACCCCTAGCAGGCATCGGCCCTTGCGGACCCCCCCATTTGGTGCTGACATCTCTTTGAGGCGCGCGTGGAACACAACGCGCCGTCGACCCGGGCTTGGTCCTTACCGGACAGCGAGCTACCCATTACTCGCCGTCCGCAAGCCCGCGCCTACGGTGGCCGGGAATCAGCCTGGGATTCCCGACGCCCAGGGCGTCTCCCGCGGCGACTACGGCCGTGAGGGCGCATATACTGCCTCTCCCTCACGTGCGCCGCCTCCCTCTTCGCGAGCATTACTGCTTCGCAGAAGGAGGTGACGGCTAACCATTCACTCTCGCTCCGTACCATGGCCTGAACCAGGGCCGGACGCGAGAGATCGCCGCCGCCGATCGCCTCCTCGAGGACACGGCGGTGCTCCGCCCAAGCCGGGCAGACCGCCACCGTATGCTCCACCGTGTCCTCAGGGCGATCTTCGCAATGGAAACACCCGGGCGTTTCCTCCCGCCTTATGCGAAACAGGAACCTCCCGAAACAACCGTGTCCGGTGAGGACCTGCGTCAGGCGGAAGGTGAGGACGCCATGCCGCCTCTCAAGCCACTCCTCAAAGAGGGGACTTACCGCCGCTATCGTGGCGTGCCCAGCACTGGGTTGCGACAATCGCACTCTCCATGTCGCCATGAGATCCCGCCGGAGCTCTGTCCGCTGCACCTCGATTTCTCGCGGCAGCGGAGTAACGCCCCGGCGTTTGGCCTCCTCGCGCCACTCCCAGATGTGCGCGAGGACCTTTGCCTCCAGATCCCATGGCGGTAATCCGGCAAGGAGGCCCGCCGCCTCACCTGAGATCGTGCGGTATCCCCGGATCATCCTGATCGCCATGACCCTATGGGACGCCTTCAGCCTTCGGGCTGGCTGGCGCCTCAATGTAGGCGCCCACACCGGCGCCCCGTATAGAGCCATGGACCGCACGACCCCCGCGTAGAGCCTCCGGCAGGAGGCGTTTGGCCCCCCTAGATTGGGCAAGAGCCGCTTCAAGGCAGTTCATTTATAGGTTGATTAGAATTTTGAAATAACTTTCATATTGTAGCTTGTTTGTATGCGATCATATTATGTAGACAGACGTACAATAGGCACCTACACATGCAAGTTAATTAGTACCCCTATCCTAGGAAATATACAAAACATATTTATTTATTTCAAAATTGCTGATTGTTGACTCATAATTTTATTTGATGTCCTAAATAGTTTTTCGGATTTTTCCTCTAGCTTCTGCAGTTATGATGTACCAAAGATTACCATGCACACGGTAGGTACCTGAATATTTTAATGGCGTTCAGCCTAGTCTTTACATGTTATGTGGTATAATTATAACTCTAACTGTGGATAAGGATTTAGTATACATTCGACAATTGATTAAGTAAAATAATGTTTCCCAACACTTTAAAAAATGTTTTATTTACAACATATTGTGAGAATGTATTTTTTTTTAATAATATCAAAAACCCCATGCAATTGGATCTGAATAAAAACTAGAACACATTAACTTGCAGACAAATTGTTTTGACCAAAAAGCATCAGACTATACACATCCCCTTAAATATAACAATGTTTTTTATGAGATTCAATTCAATAATGACTGATAAAAAAGTAAATGCTTTGAACTCTAGGAATGTAGACAAAACATAAAAAGCATACTTATCTGAATGTCACAAATACACTGTCACTGTGTGATAAATAAATGTCCTGCAAATAGGGCAGGTGCGCTGATATCCATACAATCGTCTACAACAATCTGTGCACAAGCATACATGGCGACATGGCAGTGTTAGTACACATTTCTGCCGCTCTTGACATATCACACAGAGTGAGTCTGCAGCATTTGCAGCATCATCAATAGGTGAAGAACTAAAGTTAACGTCTCTAGAATCTATGTCTTGCCCACCAGCCATTTGTGTTATTATACCAACTTCTGAGTTGGTGAAATAGTTAAAAAGTACATAGTATAAATACAAAACGTTTCTTATTAATGACCAGTACAACATGGTCAGGCTAATAACTATTGTTTCCCTAAAATGCACACACAAACGCACAATTATTATAGCACTTGTGATTCCCATAAAAGATTGTAAAGGCACTTCTGTTAAATAATTAGTGAATTTCAGCAATGTCATATAGGCATCCACAATTATACTCCATATCACATGGCCAATATACTTGAGCATTGCCCTTAACAATTGTGGAAGATGTATAGGGACAAATGTTACTATAAGCCACACGGTGTCTCCCACAAATATCACAGAACTCTTCACTAAAGTCAACACTTCACTAAAAATCACAAAAACTGCTTGAGTTGTCCAATTAGCCGTAGCTACCAGTCCACTGAATTTTGAAAATATTTCGTTATAGATATTAACAACTCCAT
This sequence comes from Antitype chi, assembly GCA_947359405.1. Lineage (NCBI taxonomy): Eukaryota > Metazoa > Arthropoda > Insecta > Lepidoptera > Noctuidae > Antitype > Antitype chi. The sequence goes on from OX375816.1 coordinate 13,832,919, forward strand.
CTTCTAAGTAAATTAATTGATTGATGAATGCATCAATAATCCCATGGGCAGAAGCCGGTATTTCTTCAGTAAATATGGATAAATTGTCTTCATACACAATTTGAAAAAATACCAATAAGCTTTTGAGAGTGCTTATTATTAAAGACAAGATCCATGTTACAGCTGAAACTATTAATTTTCCGGTAAATGATGCTAAAAGTAGAACCGTTTGAAGACTACTAGCAAATATATTAATAATTTTGGCCACAAGTGAAATCATATTGGTATTCTCATTATTAGGATAATTTTAAGAAAATTAGATGTGTTTACTGTCCTTTAAGTTTCCGATAATTCCACCTATATTGTAGTCTGTGATTCCACACATGCAATTATATTTCCACTATTTATTTCATTTATCTTCTTTCATCAAATGACAACATTGACTTGACATGACAACAAGTGTCACAACAGTCAGATCAGTCTGGCAGTTGGCATTGACACCACTTTTAATGACATATTGGTCAATGAAGTTCTAGTTAGTGTCACCATAGATAAAACACTATTAAACTGACGTCAAAAATGTATGGTTAATTATTATTATTTATTATTATTATTAAAAGCCTGTGATGTCCCACTGCAGGGCAAAGGCCTCTCTACCCTCCTTCCACTTCTCTCGGTTTAATCCTGCTAGTGACCAGTTCTTGTTGAAGGAGTCCAGCTCATCCCGCCATCTCCGTCTGGGCCTACCGCGACGTCGCTTGCCATTAGGCCTCATTTACGGAGACGCGGGGCGTCTCGCGTCGCGTGTGGCGTGGCGTCTCGCGGCGCGTCGGACGTTTTTTCTGTTTACGGTGGGGCGGCGCGTGAAGCGGCACGCATCATCGCACGCGTAAACACAAACTTATAGCAATATACGACCATGTTCATAGAGAAGCGAGACGGGAAGCGTGGCGGTGCCCGCCGCGGCGCCCGCGGCGAATCCTCTAGCGTGTAGCGAAGAACGCGGCGGGCATCGCGGCGGCGCACGCTCGCCTCGATCAAATCGACTAGTTTTATGTTGGCGAGAGATGGGAGCGGAATTTTCTTCTAAAAAAAAGTCGATCATATCATACTCCATTGCGACGGTGACTACGTCTGTGTTGCGCGATTTCTAAATAAGACTGACAGAAGATTCCGCCTCGGACATAGCTTCATCGAGAATTGCCGCTGCGTGCGCCGCCGCGATAAACGCCGCGTGGGACGCGTCGGTGCCATCCGCGGGCTCGGCCGCAAAAAACGCCCTAATTCAAACAAACGCGTCTAAAATCGCTTCTCCGTAAACGCACTCATACAACGCCATATATTTGAATTCAGTGCGGGCCGCGCCGCTCAACGCAACGCGCGACGCCCCGCGTCTCCGTAAATGAGGCCTTAGGAGGGACCCATTGGGTCGTAAGTTTGGCCCATTGGTCGTCTGACATGCGGCAGATGTGTCCAGCCCAATTCCATTTTAGTGTGGCAGCTTTCCAAGCCGTAGGTTAAACAGACGCTAATCATTACTTAACTTTAAGCATCGTTTATAAATAAGGGGGTGAATGTACAAGAAGTATGAGTTTATTTCCGAATAGATAAATAAGAAACACCGACCACATACCGTTTTTTTTCCTGCTTGACATGTGTTTGTAAAAACCTACTAATTGAAATAAAATCAGTTTTAATTTAGTGAGTGCAGAAACAGCACATAAAGCTACCCCAAACTATCAAATTTTCCCAATTGTACAGTCGCCAGCAAATCAAGCTACCCCGTATACCCCACTATAGCCCGATCCGCTTGAGGTATGTATGTTTTGTGAGCCCGATTCACATTCTATGGTGGCTCCGAGTGCCTCACCCAGTGCTGCCGACTTTTTCCCCAGAGGCTGTGCACCCGAGCCTGAATCCACATCATCTGTCTACCCTTTTCCCACCTATTTTTGATGTTGGCTTCCAGTGTAAGCGGATGCAGATGAATCCTAGTATTTTATGTGGAATGACAGCCTGTTTCACCTCCACAACCTAGTAACTGGGTAACAAGATACCACTTGGTAAGACTGGTTGTCAGACTTTCGGGCTTCTGACAACCCTTAACCATTGTCAAAAAACGAATGACAGCCGGGACCAACAGCTTAATGTGCGTTCCGGGACACTGAGGGGTCTCGGCATTTAAAGTTCCCATCCATGGACCGATCGCGGCAAGCGCAGCCAAAGCCGATGGTCCTAACTATAGATGGGGTTACCGGGATACTGGGTATTTACCCGGGTAAATTCCCAAATGATTGGTATTTAATTTTATAAGAACGTTCTAGTTATTTTATTACACATGCAATAACTTTCTAGGTTTGATGAGAGAAGCAAATCGGGAAACTTTCGATATTTTGGCCATTATATGGTTGGACCACGATGACATATTTTGTTGACAGGGTATTAACGTGAACGGCGAGTATATCTCACACCTTCGTTTTACCGATGACATCGTTATAAAGGCAGAGACAATGTACTGCACTCACGTCTAAATGGAGCTTCTGCCTAGAAACTCCATTCTTGCAGAAGTCAACCAGCCTAGGTTGACTTCTGCAAGAATTTGGAGAAAACGAAACTCATGTACATACGCCAGCACATCGAGCTACCCCAAACGCTCAAATTTTCCCTATCTGTTTAGAATCTCCGCAAGAATCTTCGCAAGTGCCGATGCCTGCCAGGGGTGCGGGTTGTTCAAAAGAGATACCTTCGCCCCTGGCACACAGGCAAATGAGGGAACACGGGTAGGTTTTAGTCAGTAAAAGTCTGACACGCCCTGCCGCTCCACCCAGAGCGGGAGAAGTTAGTTGATGATTTCCCACCAAAAAAAACATGAACCTTATGACTATTTTATAAAGTTGAAAATCTATCAAACAAATTTGACAGTTTAATTGGGGTAGCTTGATGTGCTGGTGTCTGTACAATTCACACGTCTTACTGAGTCCAATCCACATCATAGGGTTGCTTCTCAAAGTGAACGAGTAATTAAGAAAATTCATCCAGCTCGGTAGACTCAATTTTGTTAAAGAAGCCGACAGAAGGAGAAGAAGGATCCAGTCGGTTTGGGCACCGTTTGAAGAATATCGTTAAGTTTTGTAGTCTCGGAGGACGTGTTGTGGTGCAGACTGGCAGAGATCTACGTCCACCATTGGACCGTATTAGGAGTTAATAACGAAGACTATTCAAATATAGTGATCAATCTTATTCAGTACATAAACATCGTAATAATATATTATATAATATCACCTAATGTTTTATTATAATTACAACCGTCCGACCGATGTGATTTCCCATCGGCAAAATGTCGAATTCAATACAAACTTTCATCCCCTATTTAACTCTCTTAGAGGATAAATTTTCAAAAATCCTTTCTTAGTGCTCACTTTTGTTAACACGTTAGCTGTCCAGTGTACCGAATACAGTACACGCCGCGTGGGTCCATCACGTCCGTGTACCGTAAACGGTACACTCGCCCCTGTCTCTTTCTATGCGCTCTAACGTCATGGACTTGTGTGTTATGTTGCTCTATTTATCAGGACTTGTCAATAGGACACCAATGAATAGAAAAAACGGAAAACATTACATTTATTTTTTTCTCTCTAAATGTGGGTAGTGGATAAAAAAACTACTGTTTATTAGTAAAAAAGCTTTATTTATGCAAAGGAACTTCAGAAAAACATTGAAGACAGTACGTCTTTTTACATTTATTACAGTGCGTTGTCACTCTTTTAGCTTTAGCTCTCGCGACCATAAACAAGAATATGAATAAAAAAGGTGTTTTTAATATAATTAGCCGTTCACAAGTCCACGGTACACGCCAAGTGTACACGCTGCTTCAATTCGACAAGTCCGTGTACCGAATACGGTACACGGGTAAAAGGTGTGATAAACCGAGTGTTTTGTTATTAATTAGGCATATCTATCCAAAACTAGTTATTTTGTATTGATTTGAGACAGAATATTACAAAAATTGATTTGGACATTTGGGGTTATCGAAAAATTATGTATGGGGACAGTTAACGTGTTAAAGTAAGTACTCTTGAGCAATCTTTCATGCTCTGATGGGATCTGTCATCGGCTAAAATGACGAACTTTCATACAAACTTTCATTTCCTATTCAACCCCTGCTAGAGCTGAGTTTTCACAAATCCTTCCCTAGTACTCATTCTCATTATTAAATTAATTCTCGTGCAAACATGATTTGCACGAGGAAAGTTATTGACCTACGTAGTGGGGTGACACGTTTGTTATGATTTGAATTTAAGAAACATATGAAACCGAAAATTTGGTATCAATTCTTAGAGTATTTCATTTTGAGCTGAAACTATGTGTAGTGATTCTATACCAGCTGTTATCTTTACTGCTTAAGGATAGCAATAGGGTTTTTGTTACACCCTGTATAGTATGGTGGTCAAATTCATAGAGAACGCTGCTGCCCATTCTCTAGTAAGTCCTTTAGTCGCCTTCTACGACAGCCATGGGAAGAAATGGGATGGTGCTATTATTTTACGTCCGGCACCACACCATTACTGCAATTAAATATCTGGGCGTCCGACGGATATGCCACATGGAGGGAAAGTACCTTGAATATTGTAGATGGAACATTTTACTGAAAGAACACATTATTTGAATTTTAAAAACAATTTAAACTGCATTCATAGATATTTCAATAATTACATGGTTGAACCGGGAATCGAACCCATTACATGGGAAAAATAATCACCCTGTAACTTTATCATACCGATCGAAAGGCTTCATCAAAAGGATTATTATTTTGCTAAATAACATAGTGTCACAAATAGAAGGAAGACCATGAATTTTAACATTTGATGTGAAATTTTGTTTAGAAAAATGAAAAGCTGACATTGCCGTAAGGACATACAACTGACATTATCATAAGTACCTATTACTAATGAATGTACCCACTTGAGAAGTACGCATCATTTCCCTATTATAATTTAAATGCATGATAAAACGATACGTAATTAGTAGGTATCTGGTTGTATGCAACAAATCGAGCCGTATCTTGAGCCGAAAGACGCGTAAATTACACCATAGAAATACACCATCTCGATTTATTATGAAAATGTTGGTGGATAATCTGCAAAATTTGGGACGTTTCGATCATCGCTTACCACAACCGCGGCACCAAATGATAAACAGTGACGATGAACTCTACATTTTGATATACTTTGAGGCAGATCCTAAAAGTTCAGTGATGGAAGGTGAAGAAGCAATCGGAATTTCGAAAAGCAAAATACACCGTGTACTAAAAAAATACAAATTCAAAAGTTACATTGAAGGGCGATTGATACAAAAATTACTGCCCGGTGATGCTGAAAGACGACTTATTTTCTGCCATGAAAACGAGAGGCTCATCCTAGAGGATCAGTATTTTCTAAATAATATTATATGGTCAGACGAGACAAACTTCAGCAATAATGGTATGTACAACCGACACAATAATCGCATTTGGTCCAGGGAGATCCCTTACGTATCCGCGAGACTAATAATCAAGTGCGTTTTTCGTTCAACTGTTGGTGTGGGATTGTAAAAAACCGGGTCCTCTTAGTACATTTTTACGAAGGGCATTTGAATACGGAAAGGTATTTAGAAATACTTGAGATTTTGAGAAATTAAATAAATAATCTTCCGGTTGCAGAACGACAAAACCTTACTTTTTACCAAGATGAGGCTCCGGCTTATAACAGTCACAGAACAAGAGACTATCTCAATGAACACTTTCATCCCTGGATCGGGACAAATGGACAAATGAGATGGCCACCGAGATCCCCAGATCTAACCCCGTTAGATTTTTTTATGGGGTTATGTAAAAAATGTAGTTTACAAGAACCAGTATGTAAGTTACCACGAGCTACAAGCAGAACTTAGACGTATTATTCTAAATATCCACCACAACAAGATCAAAAAATCGAGCAAAATAATCAAAAGAGTGCGACTTTGTATTCAACAGGAAGGGACTCATTTTGAGCATTTGATAAATTGATTAATTTTGTATTAAATATGTTAAAATTCATGGTATTCCTTTTATTTTTGACACTATGTTATTTAGCAAAAAATAATCCTTATGATGAAGCCTTTCGATCGGTATGATAAAGCTACAGAGTGATTATTTTTCTCGTTTAACGGGTTCGATTTCCGGCTCACCCAAGTAATTATTTAAATATCTATGAATGCAGTTGGTTTAAATTGTTTTTTAAGTTCAAATAATGTCTTCTTTCAGTAAAATGTTCCATTTACAATATTCAAGGTACTTTCCCTCCATGTGGCATATCCGTGGGACGCCCTGTATACATATTTTTTTTTCTTTTCCTATTATTATTTTTCTACAGCCGTATAAACTATAACTCAAAGCATTTATTTCAAATAAACCAATTACAGGCACTTTTGAATTGTCAAGGTTGGTGAGTTAGAAAGATGAAGCTAGTTGCCCATTCCAAAGCGTAGGTATACCTATGGAGAAGAACAGGCAAGAAACTCCATGACACTCTTTTAAAATCGTGATTCATGATAGTATGACAAAAAGTTGGTTACATCATTATGTTCAAATTGTCAATGTGAGAACGATGTAAAAGTCGTGCACATTTAAAGTGTCCGTAATAAAACAACAATAAAATAACAATTCGGAAATTAAAATAAGAATATACAAGTATCTGTGATTAGTAAGTACTTCTACTTAAAAGTCTACACTATTTTTGTAGTCTATGATTACAACGCTGACAGAAATTATTTGATTGCCAATCAAATATTGCCGATTTGCCATTGGCCAGCCAATATTATTGAGTTAAATGTGTGTATTCTAAAATGATGCGGATACCATTTCATTTTTCATTTTGAGAATTGGGTGTTACTCTGTGTTGCACTGAATCACATAAATACAGACGAAAAATTAAGACACGAATATGGTAAGTATTTTAGGTTATGACTAGAAATAATATAATTATAATTTGCTGTCAAAGATTATTGGGTTATTAATTGGCTCTAATTGTATTTTGTAACTATACATTGTAAAGAACTATTTGGTCATTGATGGTTCCTAATTTGGCCATTTTGTTGTTGTTTATTCCTTAGTCTTGGGAATAGGCCTTTGTCCAGCAGTGGGCCATACAGGCTAACAGTAAAGTAACAGTAGTTCTGCAATCAAATAATCCTTGTTATGTATTTGAATGTGAGTTTTAAATGGTTATTAATAAGAGTATTATTATAATACAGGAGCCACCAAATTCAGGGACCAGTTCACCTGGTCTGATAGGTTCGGGGCCTCTCATTCCTCCGGCGATGCTTGGTGGCCTGCCTCCGCCAATGCCTCCATCAGTTGGCATGCCTCCAGTGCCTGGAATGCCACCGAACATGGCCGGCATGCCACCACCTATGGGTTTCCCGCCTATGATACCACCATTTTCCATGCCACCACCAGGCTTTCCTGCATTTAAACCTGTAAGTTCTCTAAGTAATTCCTTAACTGCTATATTGGACTATCTGTCCATAACATTTTGTCATTACATACTGTAATTTAACCTCTCCACAGGGCCTGTAGGATCTGTTATGCATTCTTTCGCCAAAATAGAGAGACCCGTGTGGCCCAGTAGAGCACAAAATCATACATTACTTTTGCTTAGTATTTACTGATACTTAACATTTTTGCATTTGATGAAAATAAATGAAATAACTTGACTTAAATTTTTCACTATTGTGAATTGGACTAAAATTCATTTTAATGTTTATGTGTTTGTGTAATGGCTTTGTCTAAATTTTAGACCTGCCGTTTTACTTTATTTTTCCAAAAATATTGAAGAAATCATCAATCATCAAACAATCATTGTTATTTTTCAAAATTATTTAGTTGGTGAAACATTACTTATAACTATATGATATTTTTTTCTGATTGTGTCTGATAGCCTATTGCCACTAATTATGTATGTCTGTTTCGCTATGTACTTACTAATGATGTGAAGAGCATTCAACAATTGCAGGATATGAGTGCTCCAGCTCCAGATGTGGCCCCGATGGCCAACCAAAGCAGTCCTTGGTCAGAACATAAAGCTCCAGATGGAAGAACATATTACTACAATTCTGTTAGTAAACAAAGCCTTTGGGAGAAACCTGATGATTTGAAAACTCCTGCAGAAGTAAGCATTATTCTAAATTTAAAATCTGACAAATTGTTGGTAACTATTTTATATTATAAATGCAGTCATACACTGATATGCATATTCATTTACAAGAAGTTGACTCAAAAAGTCAGATTCACAGAATTTCAGATTCACAAAAGGTCCAATTTGCGTAACGTCCATGATAATGCTTTAAAATGTGAAATAATGTAACCAGTAACATCTGTGTTATTATTTTTGTTTGATTTTTTTAGTTTGTAATTTAATATATTAAATAAGCAAAAATAAATAATTCTTAAAAACACTTTTTCATTACTTGCATTAATGGAAATTTGTACCGTTGTGAAATGGATATTCTGCGAAACTGATATGTCAAGCTGGTTTACAATAAAAAAATGATGAAGATGAAAAAATTATGTTTTCTTTTCTATGAACAGAAATTACTGTCTGCCTGTGTTTGGAAAGAATACACAACAGACGCTGGGCGCGTATATTATCACAACATTGAAACAAAAGAATCTAGCTGGATTATACCAAAGGAGCTTCAGGAGATCAAAGACAAAATAGCTGCTGAAGAAGCTGCACAGTAAATCTCATTTTAGTTGGGCCATTTTGAACTGAATCATCGGGCCATAAATTCTTTTTGTCATCTTTCGTGCTCGCATGCACAAAGCCCGATTACCACAGTGCAAGTTAATTGCCCGGGGCATACCATAAATTAGATGCAACAATTACCTGACACCATCAAAAGAACACGTACATTTGTTGCACGATATGGGCAAGTTAGTTGCCATTCAAAAACGGTATAGGTGTAAACAGCATGCACAATAAAATCGCATTCTTTTAATTATTCTATGCCATTTAAAAAAAAAACGCACGCGTGCACTTGTATGCCATTCTTGAATCGCTATAATTGAAGGTGCATTATGGCATGCGATTATTGCTCTTGTATATTCCAAAAACTTGCACCGGGTAAATGGGGCTTTAGGCTTACGTAAAGTAGCAATTGTTTTGTTACTGACGTTTTTGACCCGACGACTCTGTTCAGAATAACCCAACTATAGTTTTGCGTTTTCCTAGATACATTATAGTATTGCTTTAATTAATTAAATAACTATGCGTGTTCCGTTGCCGTCGCACTCGAGCGACAGATGCATTATTATGAAACTAGCGATAAGCTCGGTCTTTGCACGAGTGCGATCTACTACTTCTTAGCGTGCATATGGCAATTTAAATGGACTCAACCCAGAATTCGGTTACATTTATGGCGCTATCACTATCAATCTACTGATACGTTTATAATCAAAACATCAACATGTTATATCTTATAGTTAATGATTAATGTTAATGTATTGCACACAAGAGCTTAAGTGGGATTTGGTCAGACATGTCTGCCGCATGCCAGATGAGAAATGGGCAAAAAGAACTAACTAGTGGCTCCCATTAAGCGCTAGACGACGCGGCATGCCACGGCGACAATGGCGGGACCAGCTTGGCTCGTAGCAATAGGACCTGCCCACATTTGCAGAACACAGAGTTGTGTGGAAAAAAGACTGAGAGGCCTTTGCCATGCAGTGTGACAATAATAGGCTAGTTAGATTAGATTAAATACATAAACATACCGGAATTCTCATAAATGATAAGTGTAAACGGCATCAATATCAATTGTTAGTTTAGAAGAGCTGACAAAAAAGAAAACCAGCTGTTTAATACTATTAACAGATTATAATGCAATAATATCATTTCTTTCAACAGTGGTGTTACTTTTAAACAAATAAATAATACTTACAGAGCCGCACTAAGTGCAGAAATGCCTCCTGGAGAAGTGCCGTTGCCAATGTCTCCATTAAATCAAACTGGAAGCTCCGCCTTAGATGAGGCAATGGCAAAAACTCTTGCATCCATTGATCCATCTCTTGCCAACTCCATACCAATACCAGAAGAAAGTAAGTGAAATTGTGGTATTATTGGTATACAAGGTGTAATAGAATAAACGCAAGTCCTGAAAATAGTTTGTTCATAATTGAACACTGAATCGTACTAAAGTCAATTCAGTAGTCAATTATGAACAAACTATTTTACTTTTAATATGGGTATTTTTTTCAAAAATTTTGTATTCATCCAAAAGTACCTTTACATACCGCCGATTGAGCCAAAGAAAATTAAATTTTATATCAAGGGTATAAGACTCAATTTAACGCATAAAGTTATGCTAGGTTCATAACGATTTTTTAAATAATAGGGGTCATAGGGTATTTTCCAATTTATTAAAAACTATTTTAAGTTGAAGATTGGGACGAAATATGTAACAGAAAAAATAAATAATAGTTTAAAACTTGACATTAATTGATTATAAAAATACATCAAAAAGTACCCCACGCTTTTTAATTGAATTAAATTATTTTCTCCTTTTTTAGTTTGGTTTTTAGTTTTTTAAACTATTATTTATTTTCTATTTTTTAGTTCTGCTAACTACAAAAACGTGATTTTTTTTTCACAATTTTTTAAAAAATTATTGAATTGTCATCGGTCCTCGACAATTTTACAAAGTTTCAATGAAATCTGACCGTTTAAAGTGGGTCAAAATCGCGCTCAAAGGAGTCGGTTACATACAAACATACAAGTGAAGCTTATTAGAGAATGGGATACGATTGCAGGAAGAAAATACATATTTGTAGTGCAACAGAAAAATATATTAATTGGACTAAAGTTACAACGGTTGCTAGGACACACCAAGCAGTAGACAAGATGTAGTTTATATTAAACATATAGGTTTGCAACCTCTAACACCGCCCCTTAAACATATCTTGTCAACATACATCGGTAGCCAAACCTAACTCGTTTACAAAATACTTATGTTTCTCTACCGACAATGGTTTAGTTAAGACATCCGCCGTCATTTTGGACGTTGGCATGTAATTTATTTTTACTGCTCCATTGCTGACCGCCTCCCGGACGAAATGATGACGTATGTCTATATGTTTTGACCTACCATGAAACATACTACTTTCAGTCAATTTCAAGGCTGACTGATTATCATTTAAAATAATTATTTCAACGTTGTTACCTATACATTCGTGCAAGAAAGTTTTTATAAACAGTGCTTCTTTACAAGCATCGGAGAGCGACATGTACTCCGCCTCAGTACTCGATAATGCAACGGTACGCTGTTTCCTACTTTCCCAACAAGTAATAGAATTCCCAATTTTGAAAACATATCCCGTATAAGAACGTCTATCAATTTCATTAGAAGCCCAGTCTGCATCAGCAAAACCCGTCACAGATAAGCCAGTTTTCTTGTAGGTAATGCAGTAATCTACTGTACCTTTAAGATAACGTAACACGCGTTTAGCTGCTTTCCAGTGGACATCGGAAAAACAGTTATTGAATTGGCTTAATACGCTTACAGCGTGACATATATCAGGGCGCGAACAGACCGCTACATACATAAGACAACCGATAAGTTCTCGATACTCCAAACTGTCATCCTTTTCTTCAGCTTTGTTCAATTTTTGGCACTGCATTGGAGTTTCAACAGATTTGCAGTCTTGCATTTTGTATTTCTCTAATATCTTTTTAATATAGGCACTTTGATCTAGAGTGATCTTGCCATTCTCTTTCCTGATTCTTAATCCAAGAACTCTTTCTACAGGACCAAGATCTTTCATCACGAATTCTTTCATCAGCAATGATTTAGTTTTACTTTTTTCCGCATTACAATTGCTAAAAATTAGTAAATCATCAACATACAATGCGATAATCACAAACTTGTCGCCATTTCGCTTTATGTATACACATGGTTCAGAGACCAATCTCTTAAACTTGAGTTTGTTGACAAGAATATGATTGATCTTTTCATTCCATGATTTAGGCGCTTGTTTTAAACCATACACAGCTTTGTGTAGTCGATACACCTTATTATTGCCTCTACCTTTTTCAAAACCTTCTGGTATTTCCATGAAAATGGTTTCTTTTAAATCACCGTTTAGAAAGGCTGTTTTTACGTCCATGTGGTCAATCTCCATGTCGTACTCTATAGCCAAAGCTAATAACATTCTTATGGTTTCGTATCTTACTACAGGTGAAAAAGTTTCAAAATAATCCACTCCATACTTTTGTGTAAATCCTTTTGCCACTAGACGTGCTTTGTATTGTAATAGTTCACCGTTAAGCCCTTTTTTCTTCTTAAATATCCATTTGGTCTTTATTGGCTTTACACCTTTCGGCAAATCGGTTAAGGTAAAGCACTTATTGTCCAAAAAGGACTGATACTCGTCTTTCATAGCAGCTCGCCACTGTATGGCTTCAGGACTATTCAACGCTTCTTTAACTGTTCTTGGATCATCACTGCCACACGCTTCCCCCGTCAAAAAACCACACAGGAAGAAGTTCTCATCAGCTTCCACGTATTCTGCTCTCGAGTCATCTGTCTCAAATGAAACGTCTGGAACATAAGTAGCATCTGAGTGATGATCTGTGACCAAGCTACTGGTCGAAGCCTCGCTATCATTAGCATCATCAGAAGTTTGTTCTGACTCTGTTCTATTCTCGGATACACAAGGAGTTTTAAGTTCTATAATCATATCTGATTCTACTTTAGTGAAGTTCAGATGCTTGAGGAATTGATTCTCAATGAACTTAACATTTCTCGCTATTGTTAGCTTATAGCTCTTAACATCCAATAGCCTGTATCCTTTTGTGTTCTCACAATATCCCGCGAATATGTAAGGTTTAGATTTGCGATCCAGTTTATTACGTTTATTTTGTACAGCGTAAGCTAAACAACCAAACACACGTAAGTTATCTAAATTTACCTTATGTCCAGTGTAAATTTCTTCTGGAGTTGCACCCATAACTGCCTTTGTAGGTGAGCGATTTTTAATGTACACCGCAGTGTTCGCAGCCTCAGCCCAGAACCGTTGATCCAAACCTGCTTCCAGAAGCATACAGCGCACCGCCTCCATAATTGTTCGGTTCGCGCGTTCGGCAACTGCATTTTGCTGTGGACAGTGAGGAACAGTAGTATGATGCCGGATTCCAACCTTACTCAAATACTGCTTAAATCTCGTATTGATGTACTCGCCACCATTATCGCTTCTCAGGATTTTAATCTTTTTACTAGTCTCGTTCTCTACAAGAGCTTTAAAAATCAAAAAATACTCAAAAACTTTGTCTTTCGATTCTATTGAATAACAAAATGTCTTCCTGGAAAAATCGTCAATAAATGTTAGCAAATATCTTGCACCGCCTATAGATTTCACTGGCATAGGACCGCACACGTCTGTGTGAACCAGTCCCAACACCTCACTTGCACGTGAAAAAGATTTCTTAGGTAAAGGTAAATTAGTAACCTTACCTTCAATACAAGCGATACATTGCTCGAATGTGGATACATCATAGTCGATACCAGCCGCCATACCACTCTTGAGTAAGTTCATGCTGCGACTATTCAGATGTCCAAGCCGACGATGCCATAAACCCTGAGATTGAACCTCTACCTGGGTACTTAAAGAAACGCTTACTGGCATACTGTATTCACGCGAAACAGAATTTATAGACGCATCCCCGGTTTCTAATTTATAAAGACCGCATGCATCCCGTTTTGCTACAGCTACTACCTTTCCATTTTCGTAAATTTTACAAAAATTCGATATAAATTTTACTTCAAAACATTTTTGTGTCAAAATACTGACAGATAATAGATTACATGACAAGTTCGGTATAAAAACTACATTACTGACAGTTATCCATTGGTTTTGTAAAAAGAGTTTCACATTACCACGACCCGATGTAAAAAGTTTTTCACCATTGGCAACGCTAATTTCTTTTGGCGTATCACACACAAAATCATGTAAAATGTCTCTATTATTGGTCATATGGCAAGTTGCACCACTATCGACGTACCACACATCTCGATCCAGCTTTACCGTCAGAGCCGACAACATAGTCGTCCTACCAGGAGTTTTCTGAACCTTCTTCTCTTCTTTCTCCTCTTGACAACTGGAACTAGATGGCTTATCCTTATGCGGAGCTTTCTGTCTGCAATCTCTAGCGTAATGACCTAATTTTTTGCATCGAAAGCACTTGGGTCGCTTCGAGATCGAAGTCGAAGTCGTTAGGGCATTCTGTTCCATACCTTCTGCATCACCTCGTCTCTGTGTCTCCTGGAGTAGTTTAGTTTTCACCAGTTCACTTGAGAGAGAAAGGCTACTATGTTCTAAAGTCATAATGAGTGGGTCAAAGTGCTTGGGGAGCCCACTAAGCATTATTATAGCAACGAACTCGTCTTCCAGAGAAGCATTTATGTCTTGCAGTTGTTGGGCTGTATCTAGAATTTTTGTAACATACGCCTCCATACTCTCAAACTGCTCTAATTTTAAGCTAAATATCAATCTGAGAAGACCTAATCTTCTACACAGACCTTTGTCCTCGAACGAATTCTGTAAATTCTTCCAGGCGTCAAACGCAGTATTGCAATTCCTGACAACGGAGTAAACAGATGGCTGAACACTGAGGCAGATTCGTGCTAGCGCTTTTTCCTGTTTCTTCTTGTCTTCGCATTCCGGTTTATTTTTATTATCAACCTCGTTGACACATCCAAACAAGTCTTCATGAATAAGCAACATCTTCATTTCAAATTTCCAGGTGGTGTAATTATTCACCCCGGAGAGTTTTTCAATTGCGATGGATTGGTTACTCATTTTCGCGATAATTTTACTTGATACTATAATTAATTATATCATACGCGTTTTAACCACGCTCTGCTACCATATTAGAGAATGGGATACGATTGCAGGAAGAAAATACATATTTGTAGTGCAACAGAAAAATATATTAATTGGACTAAAGTTACAACGGTTGCTAGGACACACCAAGCAGTAGACAAGATGTAGTTTATATTAAACATATAGGTTTGCAACCTCTAACAAAGCTAATATAAAGCGTGTAAAAATAAACTCATTTATATCCCTTTTCTCAATTAAAAACGATATAAATCAAATTTATTTTTCGTTGTTTTGATTTACCGCCAAAACGCTCCGTACGATGACTTTTTTATCACGTGACCATACGTGACGTCAGCTTTGTGTAAACTAAAGTAGTTTTATGCAAGTGAATGTCGAGTTAATAATTAACAAGATTTTTAATGGATAGAAAGTGGTCTTACTGGTGTGCTGTGCCTCTCTGCACAAATATTTCTAAAAGTGCGCCACGCAAAGTATTTGTACCGGTGCCGTTTACACAAAGCTGAAGTTACGTGTGTTCACGTGATAAAAAAGAAAAAAAGAATCGGTAGATTAGATTACACAATGCAAAAAATATAATTGAAGTTTTTCGCGGCACGTTACCAAAATAGGCTATTTGACTAGTTTCTAAAAACCGTCTCACATTATTTAGTGGCATTTATGGAACGTACCTATATATCGCGGCACGTAAGTTGAACCAGAATCAGAACAAACAACCGAAGGTAAGATCGCGTGCTGTCGTTGCCTCGCACGGAAAAAGAATGAGGTCACCTTCTAGCATAATCATTGATGTAACGCGTACTGAAGTTTGGAAATAAATTACAGATCTCGGCGGGGAAAGTTGAAACAAAATCCGACACTTTGGTTCGACTTACGTGCCGCGATCTGTACACAAATATTTATTTAAATATATTTTAAGAATCTCGTTAAAAAAAATACATAACAACGTAAAGTGAACAGAGCTGTTTAGCTACCTTTGAATTGCAAGGTATAAAAGACTTTTTGAATATTGTAGAGCAGTGGGCCCAGTAGTACTGGCCCCGTGTTAATAATGAGTCGTGGGTTCGAATCCAGGCAAGCGCTTTAGTTTGAAAAAATCATTTCATCACCACTGGTCACAAAACGGTGCAGGAAAATATCGTGAGGAAACCGTCTTAGAACCAAAAATTCGATGACATCTGAAATTTACCAACCCGCACTGGGCCCGCGTGGTACATTACAGCCACAGATATTCTATGATTACAGCCCACTTCGTCTCGAAGTGAGGAAGCATGAGTCTCAGCAGCAGGAACATTATAGGCTGATTAATTATGCATGATCTTTGTAAGTACATGCTCATCAACTGCTGTCGTTGATCGTGCTAGTCAATATGGTACGGGACACGAACTACGCAAGGAAAGTACGACTTGCGATTTTCACTTGGCCCTTTTACATTGTAAGGCCCGCTTGCACCATATATCATTAAATACTTTTAATGGTTAACCAGTTTAATAAAATCGTTCTGTTTCCGTCAATTGTTTGAAGATGACAGAGACAGAATAATATTTTAAATATGTTTAGCGTTAAAATTGTATTTAGTGTTTTGTGGTGCAAGTGTCCTAAATATTTTAAATAATTATGTTTCATTTTTTAGGCAAGCCCGAAGAAATGATAGCACTACCGCAAGGCAATAATAACGAGAACTCTGAACAACAGCCCGAACTACAATATAAGGACAAGAAGGAAGCCATTGAGGCATTCAAAGAACTTTTAAAAGACAGGGTAAGAAATTCATTGATTATACTACAAATTGTTTAAAATCTATACAAATAAATAAAATTTAAGTGCATGTTAGTAAAACTGACTTATAACAAAAAACTTTTTTTTATGTCTTTCTATCCGTCTGTGTGTTTGAACCGGGTAATCTCCGACACGGTTGGACCCATTTTGTCGGGACTTTCACTGAATAATAGCTGATGTTATAAGGAATAATTTAGGCTTAGGCTACTTTTATTTTAGAAAAGAAAGATAATGAAAAGGTATCAATGACACTCGAACGATGTAGCGGGCAGCATTTAGAAGAGATAGCCGGACTTTTGGTAACTATCGCCTGGACGGCTTGGTGGGTGTAGGGCCTCTACACCCACCAAATACTGAATCAGCTTTCTTGGCGAAGTTACCAAAAGTAAGTCTATCTCTTGTAATGCGGTTTTACCTATACTATAAATACAGAATACTACTTGCACTAACGTGCACATATTTCCATATATTTATGGACGTGGACATCCATGTCCACGATAATATCGTCACGTTAGAAATGATTAAAGCTCACATTATATAGTTAAATGTTTAGGTACACATTTAAATATATAATGTGACCGTATCGTATGTAGGCTTACGCCTACATACGATACATTTAATCGCAGTCACAGATCCAAAAAGTGTTGTAATTATGATTCCCAAACACACATAAATGCGTCTGAATGATATAATAATAAATAATAGTTTAAAAAACTAAAAAACACGCTTTAAAAACCAAACTAAAAAAGGAGAAAATAATTTAATTCAATTAAAAAGCGTGGGGTGCTTTTTGAGGTATTTTTATAATCAATTAATGTCAAGCACCCCTCGCTTTTTAATTGAATTAAATTATTTTCTCCTTTTTTAGTTTGGTTTTTAAAGCGTGTTTTTTAGTTTTTTAAACTATTATTTATTTTCTATTTTTTAGTTCTGCTAACTACAAAACGTGTTTTTTTTTCTCAATTTTTTTTTTTTAATTATTAAATTGTCATCCATCGGTCCTCGACAAGTTTACAAAGTTTCAATGAAATCTGACCGTTTAAAGTGGGTCAAAATCGCGCTCAAAGATTCCGTTACATACATACATACATACAACCCGAGATAATATAAAGCGTGTAAAAATATATTGTATTTTTCAGAATGTGCCATCAAATGCAACTTGGGAACAATGTGTAAAGATAATATCTAAAGATCCTCGTTATTTAACATTTAAAAAGCTAAATGAGAAGAAACAGGCATTCAACGCATATAAAACGCAAAAATTGAAGGACGAAAGAGAGGAGCAGAGGTGAGAGATACAGCATTTATATTTAGTAAAGAAATCTATACATATAATAAAATTGTAACAGGCCGATGTCTGTACATTAAAGATATTGAAGAAAAAATTGTATGGAGGGTCTTTATTAGAGCAACAGAAGCCAAAATAACGGTTTTTAGAATTTTTGTCTGTCTGTATGTTTGTTACCGCATTACGCAAAAACCACTGCATGGAATTTAATGCAGTTTTCAATTATGTATTCCGAGAGGTCTAACTTAAAAAATAGGCTACATATATATTATAAAAAAAAATGATTATCTACTTGATTCTAAAGTCCACGCGTATGAAGTCGCGGGCAAAAGCTAGTACTAAATATAAATGTTGTATATAAACACTTACATTAAATAAGTTAAATAATAAATTTTACTTACTTAATTATTTTAATTAGCTAATCTTATATTCCAGATTGAAAGTGAAAAAGAATAGAGAAAACTTAGAAGAGTTTTTGCTAAGCTGTGACCGTGTAACATCACTAACGAAATATTATAAATGCGAAGAGATGTTCAACAACCTTGAGGTAAGGGCGTTTCACGTTGCTACGTGACCTGATATTATTGTTATTTTAATGATATTATTGATATAATCAGGTTCCCATTTTAGTTATCGAAATAAAAGGAAACGAATATAGCGGTTGGTTTCCGCTGCTGCTGAAAACCAGCGCTGGGGCTTCGTTTCAAATAGGGTCGTACGTAGCATTATACTGAGCTATGGTGTTTTGCGTGGATATCACACATTAATATGTTGTAACCCCAACTTGTTCTATTTTTTTTGTTGTTTCTCTGCGTCATGTTTACCGCAAATAAACGTATTTCCTTTCTTTTTCTGTTTCTCAGTATCTTTTTAACTAAAACCGTGATGCTAACTAATGTAAGCATTCCTCTTAGATATGGCGATGTGTTCCTGAATCCGACCGGAGAGACATATTTGAAGATTGCATATTTACGATCACCAAGCGCGAGAAGGAAGAAGCTAAAGCTTTGAAGAAACGTAACATGAAAATGCTGGCACAGGTAACATTTGAGTACTTTGTTTATTTTACAGAACACGGAATCACCCCACGGGGGCAACGTCTAGAGACGCAGAGAACAGTACTAAACTAACTGACAAAATCGTTGCGCCGCGCCGCAAGTAAGTTGAGCGTTAAAGTTTTGCCCGGGCCGCGTGAATCCAATCCCTGTTTATGAACCAACACCGTATAGTACTGAATAGTACACAGACCTGCACGTATTTCGAAACAACCATAAAAATCTGTTTAAAGCCAGCGTGCGGTGTTCTTGCTTACTGAGGAAGGGGGATGCGGGCGCAGACATCGTGTACTCCCCGCACACCCCGCCCCATCACGAAGAATTTCGCCAGAAAAGTCGGTTGTTGTAACGAGGATCTTAAACTAAAAACAGACGATTTCTCTCCCCACGCCGAACCAAACACATGCCTCGTATTACGTATCTAAAAATAGACTTTTACCTTTTTGGAAGAGCTAAGTTTTTTAGTTATTTATATGATTAATGTCATAGTATTTTTTAACGAGACAACATTTTTTTAAGCGTGACATGAAAGTATTGGTAAGATATTATTCTTAAATTGCTCATCATTTTAATTAATTTGTTGAATTAAGTACCTCCTTTTAATTATGTTCATAGCTTAATTGAAATGCCAGCTACAATATATTTTTTTAATGGTACCTGTTCAATATGTACTTAGTTTTTTTTTGTTGTTTGGAATTAAAAGCCAAATTTTAGGTAAATAAAAATATCGAAAAACACTTAAAATTCAAGTATCTCGAAAACTAATGAATTTTGGCCATACACATGGGGTGTTCAATTTGTTGCATTTTGGCCCCCCTATCAGCTCTTGACGGATATACGTCGAATTCAAAATCAAAAGTCATTTATTCAAACTAGGCGGAGAGTCAGATCTTTTTGAACTTCAAAATTACATAAGACAGTCCTCCCAAAACGCCTGCCCTTCACCACTTCCTAGTGCTTTAGCTGGGAAGAAGAAGTGGCGCAACAAACTTCCCAGCAGCACAGCTGTCTGTTAAGTTAGAAGAACTTGATTCTATACAATAGTAGGTAATTAACATTACGAAACACAAAAAACATTAAATTTGCCATATGTCAGCTAGCCCACGCCAATATACCATCAAAACATTGAAAACTGTACTCAAGTAGAAATAATAAGTAAAAAAACGTAAACAGAACTTACAATTTAAATAAAAGCCTCCAGGCATACAGGACGTGTCCGCTTACATATGCAATTCTGCATTATGTAAATGCATATAACCCTGTACAGGTTACCAGCAGCCTTAGCATGACGCTTTCTATTTCTACTCTATTGTAGAATAGAAATCTCTTGTCTACATTTCGCGGTGAAAAACTGTCAACTGCCTATACGAAAACGTCATTTTTGTCTACTCTTCCGACTAAAAAACGCTACAGTTCTCGTGCTAAGCCAGCAGGACCAACAATCGGAAACCTAGTTGCAAGCGGTTAAAAATCCTAATTATTTGAAAAAGTGCATTCTTGAATTGAAAATAAAACTTAGTAGATTAAAATAACTTAATGGAATGCAAGAAAAAAATTTTAGACCATTTACTTTACGCCTTATATTTTTGTCGACCAGCAAAAGCTTTCAAAAACTTTTGTGTCTTCTCCACATACTTAAAGTGAAATGCTTCACAATTTTTTTTTAAAATCATGCTATCAGTCTTCCAGACTATAAGCAGATGAGATGGCTCCGTCGACGTGTAGGGCATTACCCCATTGGAGTTTGCCCTATCTTTTCAAGTCACTCTTCGGTTTGACTGTTCTGGTCGAAAATGTCCCGCCCCTTTTTTAATCGGCGTATGCTTTCTGGAATAGTGAGCTGCCCCGCAATCTTATTCGGATGCTTAAGCAGTCGGCATCTGTAGTTGTCTCCCTGTGTATTTATCTCCTCGTTGACCATCGGAATATTGAGAATTTCATGGATCTCTGTTGTCTTGACAAACCATGGTGCGTTGGATATTTGTTTGAGGATGTAATTTTGTGCCCTTTGTATTTTAATTTTGTTGGAGGCACTGGCTGATCCCCAAAGTTGGATGCCATAGGTCCAGATTGGCTTTAGTATGGTTTTTTATATGAGGAGTTTGTTGTCTATAGCCAGTTTAGAGTTTCTTCCCAGTAGCCAGAATAGACCTCTGTATTTTAGATTCATTTCTTCTCTTTTTGTTTCGACATGTTTCTTCCATGTGAGCCTTCGGTCAAGGTGCATACCCAGATACTTCACTGACTCGTGGTGTGGGAGTTGACTACCGTTTAGGGTGATCGGGCCACAATCATTTTTACGGAGTGTAAATGTGATATGCACGGATTTGGATACACTGGCGGCAATTCTCCATTTGGCGAGCCATTCTTCAGTTTCGTTTAAACTGGTATGCAAATTGCGAGATGCTTATGTTGGACAATTGTGCGAGGCAAGTAGGGCAGTGTCATTCGCGAAAGTGGCAATTGTGGTACAGTAGATAATAGGGTAATAATAGTAAATAGGGTGTACAGAACGGGTCCAATAACCGAGCCCTGTGGTACTCTTGCTTATATTTCGTGGAATCTCGAGGTGGATTGATTTTCTCTTACTTGAAATATTATGTTGGTAATGTAGGATTTTAGTACACCATAGAATGTATGTGGTAATAAGGTTTTTATTTTGATTAACAATCCTATGTGCCAGACTCTGTGGAAGGCTTGTTGTATGTCGGGAAAAGCAGCCGAGCAGTATTATTTTTTCTCAAAGGATTTCCTGATCGTCCTGCACACTCTATGGACTTGCTCTATGGTAGCATGTTCTTTCCGAAATCCGAATTGGTGTTCTGGGATAATGGACTTTTCTTTGAGGACATGTAACATTCTATATAGTAGGGACTTTTCATAAAGCTTAGACATTATCGGTAAGAGACTGATTGGTCTATATGAGGTAACATCATGTATAGGTTTACCAGGTTTATGGATCATTATTATTTGTGATACTTTCCGTATATCTGGGAAGTAGCCTACGCGTTGAATGGCATTTAAGAGTATAGTCAGGTACACGAGTCCTTTGCGAGGCAATTCCTGAAGTACTTTTTTGTCGATAAGATCATAGCCCGGGGCCTTGTTGTTTTCCTTTGAGTTTATATTCCTATGAATCTCTTTAGGCGTTACCAATTTCAGGGGTAGATCCATTTGAAGATCTTGGTTGAGGACAAGGTCGATGTCAGATTCATCCGTGTTTGCTCTTGGGATATTAGGCATAAATAAATTGCTAAGATGGTTGGCAAATGCATCAGCTTTGTCCTGTTCAGTTCTTATCCAAGTTCCGTTTTGGTTCCGAAGCGGTGGTATGTGGTGCAAGGGTCGATCCAGGATTATCAGGCTCTCCATAATGAATAGTCAGTTATTCTTCACAAATGGTGTCTTAAAAGTTATATTATGATAGTAGTCTAGCTCTTACATAGTCTACTAGCAATCTCTTTCTTTCTTTTGCCGTCTGAGATGTCATTACGGAGGAAATTATTTCAACGTTTGTGTTATGTGGAATAATACTAATAGTAAGTGTACTGAATATTAGGATTTTGCTCCGGCGAATTGCTCCGGCGAAGAAAAATTCGGTCTCGACAGAAATCCGGCCGGAGTCTAGTTTAAACTCAGTCAGATTGCAACCCTATATAGTGTAACTCTTTATCGTTACACGTTGTTTATCACAAAACTAGTCTTAAAGTATATGTAATATTTGTTGCAAACTATTAATAAAATATCATCTGAATGTGTCATTTTCGGATGGATCATCGGCCTGTACATTAACTCATCGCAGATAAAAAATGATTTATTACAGGTTTTAGAGAATATGAGTGAAATAACATACAGTAGCACTTGGAGCGAGGCACAGGTGTTATTGCTAGAAAATTCGTCTTTCAAGAACGATGTGAGCTTGCTGGGCATGGATAAAGAAGATGCACTTATCGGTAAGTGGTTTCTAGGGTTTTTGGTTAACCAATTACTTGTAATTGGTTAACCAAAAACCTTATGATGAACAAAAATATTATGATGAGCTCTTGAGCTCATCATAATATTTGCCAAACAGAAACTATCGAATCGTTCAATATATGAGGTTTATTTAATGATCAGTGACTATTGTCCCTATAAATCAATCACAAATAATATTGTAATTCCTTTCAGTTTTTGAACAGCATATTAGAAATTTAGAAGCAGAATACTTGCAAGAACGAGAACAAGTCAAGAAAAGGAATAAGAGGCAGCAAAGAAAAAACAGAGACAATTTTTTGGTAGGATTTTACATATTTTGAAGATTAGCAAAACCTTGTCAGTAATTTTTTTTAAACAAAATATGGCGCGTTGTAAATTTTGTTTTCCATGCAGAGTAAAAATTTGATTTTTAGTATGTTTATTTGTTACACTTTCACGCTGAAATGCCTGAACGGATTTCGATGAAATTTGGCACATTGGAAGAACATAGTATACTTTTATCTCGATATTCCCACGGGATCCAGACATATGCGGGTCAAACCTCGGGGCGCAGCTAGTTAGTTAATAAAAGTTTAATAATAAGCGGGATAAGCAAAAACGGCATGTTGCTGAAGTCTATTTCCTTCACCAGTATCGGATATTGGGCTGCCCTGTGCTTGTCCCACACACACGTCTCGTTTCAGACATACTCAGACCCTCCATTAACTTTTATTACAGGTTTTACTCGACACTTTGCATGAAGAAGGTAAACTTACCTCCATGTCGTTGTGGGTGGAGTTGTACCCAGTCATATCGGCTGATATGCGCTTCTCAGCTATGCTTGGTGAGTGAACCTATTTGTATATTCTTCAACTACTAAACTATCCAATTTAGTATAGAAATCAGAGAAGTACTGCCTCATTGGGCTGGTGGCCGCAAGCGCTTCCATCTGGATTCGATTCCCAGGTCGAACAAACCGTTATGTGTTTTTCTATTAGGAATTTCTCAGTAACAGCCTGGAGTCTAGATTTGTGCCCGGTTCAAATGGGAATAGGTTCACCCCCTATTAAATAGGTCTTAAACACAACCGGCGAAATGACCACCACCGCTACTAAATGTCACCACTTCCTAATCCTTCAGCGAAACCAAAACTATAAAATCATACCTATAATACTTATTATACTAAACTTTCAGGTCAAAATGGATCTACTCCACTGGATCTATTCAAATTTTACGTAGAAAACCTGAAAGCACGGTTCCATGATGAAAAGAAAGTTATAAAAGAGATATTAAAAGAGAAGAGTTTCGAAGTCAAGCCCCATACTACTTTCGAAGAGTTTGCGACGGTCGTCTGCGAGGACAGCAAGTCAGCTTCTTTGGATGCGGGCAACGTTAAGCTCACGTATAATTCATTGCTTGAAAAGGTGAATATTAGGTCCCGTTTTTTATCTAAAAAAATAAAAAGAGTTTATGCTCACTTATGAAGGCCTTTTGACCTATATAGTTTCTTCAATCGTTATCAAATCAAATAAAAAATAGTAAGCTGAATCATATAGAGCAGGCTGCAGATAATTTTTTTCCTCGACACGATAGTAAGCAACATTAATAAATAAAAAGGATACCTCTTATTTATAAACGTTACTTATAGTTAACTGATGTTTCAACTTTTAAAATGTTTGGTTAAACAGACGCTAATCATTAGATTCAGCAACGTTTATAAATATGGGGTAAGTCATTTACTTAGATGTATACCTAGTTATGGAGCTGTGAGCTAGTGCAGGTTTATCTACACGCAATATAGTAAGTACGGGAAGCCAGCTACCGTTCCACAGACTGCTCAGTGTAGTTCAGTGTGGAACCTTTGTGGGAACGATTCGTTCTTGGCCCTTTTTATTCTGTACATTTGGTTTTTTAAACATACAATTTATTTCAGGCTGAAGCCAGAAATAAAGAGAAGATGAAAGAAGAGTCCAAAGCTCAGAAGAAAATAGAGAGTGCATTTAAATGGGCCCTGAGTGAAGCGAACATCGATCACCAGCTGCCGTGGAACGAGGTCAAAGAGAAGCTCGATCTGAATGCGCCGGAGTTCGCGGCCGTGCCCTACGAGGAGGATAGAGTTAGAATATTTAAGGTGGGTCATACTTTTTATGGTCTTGTCACTCAAAATCAAAAAATCAAAATCAAAAGTCATTTATTCAAACTAGGCTGAGAGTCAACACTTTTTGAACGTCAAAATTACATAAGACTGTCCCCAAAAAACGCCCACCGTTCTCATACCTGGGCCCCAATTCTGTATGGTTATAATGATTCCCCGCGGAATCTTACTACGTTCAAACTACGTCAATATCGTATTTTGTAGAAACCAATGTAACGGTAAAAAATCGAAATGTCATATTCTGTATGTTCCAAGACATTTATTAGCATATATGTGTGTGATCTCAGGGATTGACGTGGTTTCGAAGTAAGGAATCGTTAAGTGGTCATAGTGAATTAGGGCCGTGCAAGACAAACTCTTTCTAAAGCTCGATATTTGAAATCATCAGTCAAAATATATCAACAGGTATTTTCGACATTTGTTGTCTTTTTCACATCACTGTGTTTTGTGTAGTTACGAACTTCTCTACTTGAAGTAGCCAATCATATTTCCCTCCCTGCAACCCGAAATTTGAACTCAAACTATCTGAGATGGTTTTGGGCAAACGCGATTAATTTTTGACACAAACGATAACTTGTCATATTTTCCCCCTTGCTCGAAATAAAGAAGCCATGAAGCTATTTATGTTCTTTCTGTTAACATGGATGGAGTAAATTACATAATGTCCCAATTCAATGTCGTCTTGTTGCAGGACTTCCAACACGAACAAGAAGAAAGCTGCATGCACTACCACCATCCGAAATCTCGGAAAACAAAGCGCTCCAAGAAAAAGAAGCGATCGCACTCTGCCTCATTGGTGAGTGATTTAGGTCTCATCAAAATAGAGTTTTGTCCAAAAAAACAATCTGCCTAGCATCTTCCTAAGTATGTTGGGTTGGCTTCCAATCTAACCGGATGCAGCTCAATACTGGTATTTTACATGGAGCAACTGCCTATCTGGGCCCGACTAACGAAACTACAAAACTGTTAACAGCCTTGCTCTCAATAGAATAAGCTATGTCCATACTCGTCGTCGCTTTCATGCTCATAATCAGCCTATAATATTCCCACTGCGGGGACAGAGGCCTCCTCTATGAGATCCCTCTCATGGGCCATAATCCACCACGTGGGCCAAGTGCGGGATGGTCACATGTCTTCGAATTTTAGGTTCTAAGACATGCCGGTTTCCTCACGATGGTTTCCTTTACCGTTTGCGAGCAGTGGTGATGAAATGAAATACGCCAAGTAAAATGCCTGCCTGGGTTACTGTGCCACCACTGCGCTCCATGCTCACGGTGCGTTTTTGTATTCAGTCGAGGTCCCGCTCTCCGTCGCCCGTGCAGACCGCGCGCTCACCGTCGCCCGCGCCCAGCCACGGCACTTGGACGTCCGACGAAGCCAAGAAACACAAGAAGTCAAAGAAGAAGCACCGCAAACACTCGCCAATGCCTGTAAGTACTACTATTTTTGTATTAGTAAGCAGTTGATACAGCGGCGTACTGTGCGATATTTTACAATAAAATGTTGGTGTGGTGTTGGTTTCTGTTCTATAACTTATGAGAATACATGATTTGTTTAGAAATCTCCAACGCCGGAAGAGGGCGGAATAACGGACGACGAGTCAATACGTCATAACTGTCATAAGAGTAAGAAGTCGAAGCGCAGCGCTCCCAGCAGTCCCGAGGAGGAGTCGCACGAGCACCCGCACAAGCCCAAGAAGAAGAAGGACAAAAAAGACAAGAAAGAACGGTTAGCAACATCTAAACCAGACGCTACACAGACGCGCGACAGTGCACAGCAAACTGACATGATACATACTGTATAGCAGTTTCTTTTCGTTTGTCAACTAAGAGCAGAATGTAGAATAGGTTTTTTTTTTCGAATTGTGGTAATTTAGCAGGTCTTGGTAGGTCTTTTTTAATTATTTTTATTTAATCAGAAGTACAAAGATCGTTGTATATCCCCAAAAGGGGTCTGATGACACACAGTCACAGTCGCAACACTAACCATTTAAACTATGTGTTAGCGTGAACTGTAGTAGCTTTAGTTCGATAGTTAATTGTGATTATGAAACATAATTAATGAACAGGTTGCCTTTCATTCGGAAAAGCATGGTCCACACAAGGTATAGAAATAAATCCTATTGAACAACTTTAAATATTTAACCAATTATTGTATGATTTTACAAGGTGCCAGGGATATCGACGCCCAACTTTTTACTATGGATTCAGTACATGAATCTGAAAGCTCTTTGTTGAAATTACACATCAATTATTAAAAAAAAAAAAAACGAAAAGGTTCTACGTGAGGGAGTCTAGAAACATATGCAGAATTCATGACAGTTTGCACGTCGAAGTCCGATGCCACTCTGTATAATTGAATGAATTTCGTAAAACCAATGTTGTTTAGGTAATTTTAAATTAATTAAATGTAAATTAGGATATAAATGATTGTTAGTAAATAAATGAGCATGTCCCGAGCAGGGCGGGCGGCGGCTCCACGGCCTGGAGCGACGCGGAGCTGGAGTCGCGCCGCGCGGCCCTGCTGGCGCAGCTACACGAGCACGAGGCCGACTGACGCCGCGCCACGCACGTGCACATCTTCAACCGCTACCCGTCGCCGGCCGCGCCGCGCGCGTCGCCCGGCCACGCGGCCGTTGAGGACGAGCATTCACTCACATAAACTTGTTATACTCTAACGTGATATCATGCTATCGAGTTCATCTACTCAGAGATCATTTCAAATAGGACATTATTACTTTATAACCGAATAAACTTTACGTGTCCAAATAATTGTTCGCAACTCCGGACGAAGAACTCGCAGCGCATGGATGGCGCACAGTTCGACGATCACTGACTACGACAGCAGTAATGACCTGTACATTTTTGTGGCTCCGCAATGTGCTCTCATACAAATAAATATAAAACATGTTTAATCAAAATCTTTAAACTGTTTTACCAAAAATATAAACGATATAGAAAAAGAATTTGTATAGATTTAAATGTTTCTGAATGATGTCTTTCATTAGCAGCTTATTTTAATTGTTAATAGAAA
Organism: Antitype chi; assembly: GCA_947359405.1. NCBI lineage: Eukaryota > Metazoa > Arthropoda > Insecta > Lepidoptera > Noctuidae > Antitype > Antitype chi. The sequence goes on from OX375816.1 coordinate 13,861,073, forward strand.
AATAGTGAGTGCTTTCATCTTCATTTATTAAATATGTTCTATAGACTGTATGACAAAAGAAATAAATGTAGTAAAAATTATCGTTCAGTCGCAGAGTACCCCATTCACCAATTTTGTATTGCGTCGTAAATCTTTTCAGGGTTTCATTTGAAGAAATGCGTTACGTTGGAATATTTTTATAGCAAGACGTCTAGTGTTATAGCGGCCTTTCGCCGTACTGGCTGCAGAAGACGTGTTGCGGGGAGGACGGCGTGAATCCTCGTACATATTCAAATTAGAAGCGTTTTATAAGGTCTGTTTCTAGTTCATTTCGACGCTACTAATTAGTAGTAATGAAAAATACTCACGACACTAACGGTAGTGTAGTCTTTTGTGCCGTGGTTAAAATGTGGATTTGCTTTCCAAATTACCTAAAAAGTTTTAGTAGATAGAGTTCTTATTCATCGCAAAATAGACCTTATGGGATCGCATTTTGAGACTGAACGAAAAATATAATATGTATAATTAGTTATTATATTGTTTATTACATATTTAGCATTAATGGTCTGACGTAACTATGTCATCGTTTAGCTATAAGTTTTACAATTTTGTTACAGAATACAAACAATTATATTGTCCAAGCTGGGCAAGTTTTAAAGTAACGCATTCCAATCTTTCAGTCAGAGCGCATTTTGTGCCCTACATCCGTAATAGCCAATCACAGCTACAGAATACGAAACTTATCAATCGACCGACGTCCTTATCCACCGACGTGTCTATTGCCCATTTTCACTAACACTAGTCGACGTCTAAATGCAATACGTAAAAATTAAGCAGTTACATGCATAACAATATTTCAGAATTTACTATTACAGGCCAGACTAATATTTTGACACTGGATCGCTGATGCGTAATGCTAATATAACACTAACGGGTTGCCTAGCAATCTGTTGCATCAGAGACAAATGTCAAAAATGTAGAAGTCGAAGCTCATGAGTTGTCTACTGAGAAACGAATGGAAACGAGAGTTGTTTCAAGGCGTTGTTTAGCGTGACAGTGAAAATGTGCACTATTCGCCGATGTGTAATACTTATGCCCATCGACCACGACGCTAGTCAAAAGTAACGTGTAACACGACGCGGCTTTCTAACTCATTATTAACTAGTTTGTGATTGGTTGCGTCCTTTACGGGCCGACATTGACGTACTAGTGCTGTGTATCATTCAGACTATTGATTGGTAATTTAAGTATCTTACTGGTTATTTTTGAGTACCGTCGTGAACGACGGGCCTTGCTACTCTGGCGGGTTGCCTAGCAACAAAATTGATTGCCATTTAACAAAATTGATGGACACCGAACTCAACATAAAAAACCCACTAGGGCGTTGCTAAACGTGACTAGTAAAAACGGGCCTAATATGTGTACAGAGGGTGACCGACATTATCTGACCCCCTAGAGTAGTAATGAACTTAGACCTTATTGCAATGAAGCTAAGCACCTTTTTATTATGTATGTTCGGCCGGTGCCTCACTACACAGCTAAGTAATTATCTTATAGAAATCTTCATGTAAACCTACATTTTTTAAATAATTTCATGGAAGTTGTAACTAATTAATTACCTACTTGATAAACATGTGTATTCACGTTTTTATTTGGTATTTTAATATAAACCTAACAATAAACTATACTTATGTTAAACAAAGTAATATATTGGTGATCTTACGCACATTAAAATGTTTAAACATGCAAAGTAGTAGGTACCTTAAGGTGAACCTAGTCCACATTTGTTGCATACAAACTTCGGGAGTGTTTTACTCCACTGTCTGACATGGCACATCCAAAGTTAAATGTAATATCGTTTTGTCTCATTATTAATATTGTCTGTACGGAAACAGAATACTAAAATAAAAACCCATTAAAAAGTTAGGAGCCAACAAAGATTCGTTTTTCATGCTAATTTTACTTAACTTTGGGCGTGTTTAAGTATTATACGAAGTATAAAATCTCCAAAACCAAGTCGGTACCGACAAAGTTCAATTATCGAAAAGTTCAATAAACTTTATTGGGTCATTGATTTATGCATTGGCTTTTTCATAAAACCAGCACCCTAATTGTGTAACATACGATTAATCATAATCGGTTTCATTTTGACAGTTCAATAATATTCATTGCGTTTTTGACGTTGTTGAGCGGCCACATTTTTCGAACATATGAAGCAATGGTTTAGCACTCTGTATCAAAACGAAACAGATTATGATTAATCGTGAGTTATGCAATTAGGGTGCCGATCTTCCAAAGGACTTTTCGCGATTTTTGTACTATAAATGATCCTGCATCTCACTCAATAACGTTGTGCGTGTAGACTAGCGTCTAACTGCTCATCACTGATACTATCTCTATTGGACACGAAGCCTGGTGAGACAGCGTGATTTTTAGCCAGGCCCACCAGTGAGTTCGAGCACGCGACTAGGTTCCCCTTAAGGTCGGGTCAGCTGCGAAAGTTGGTTAACACTTACATGTCATTTTTTAATTGACTAAAAAAAATAATTATACCCAACTTATTCAGTATTTCATTTTGTTAGTGTTATTTCATGCTAATAGATACATGTGTGTCTATTTTATATAGATCTGACTTATCTATTAAAACGACATCTTTGATTTTGCACGCAAAAATTGCATGCGGTGTTGCAAACAACAATGCAGAATAAAAACTGTTTTCTTATGGGAAATCAAATTTTGAACATTTTTAAAACTACAATGAAAGTATACGATACTTTGCTATTTGAGTTTGAAAATTTCAGAGAAGTCATAATTTTTCCAACAATATTTTGGACATTCGTATAAAGACGCAAGAAGTTATTGCACACGGTATAAATGGACTGTATGATTATTATTTATGTAATCAAAACAATATTTGTAGCATTTTCTCGCTGTAATGGTAAAAAATGTTGAGGGTTTTATTTCCGATGAGAAACCGTTTTCCTTTTCTCTGGCACTTTAATTTGTGGGTACTAAAGATTCGAAACCTGAATGATGTCTTTTCAGTGTTGATCGACTTTTATTGCTAAACCGGTCCATAATTGCACCACTTGTAAATATTATAGCACTGGTATTAGGTACCTAAGAGCCGCGACCACCATCTGAAGAGACTACAGACTGGAATGAGGCCTTGATGCAGAAAGCGGTAGATACTCTTAGACTCAGAAAGGCCGGCCTGACTGTTTCTTTTTGGACTGCTAACCGTTGGTACCTTGGTTTTTTATACTTCCGAAGGGTAATTATTTATATTATAGGTAGAAATATCTAAAAACTAAACTACATAAAAATTATCAATAAAATATAGCTTCAAATATCTGATTTCGAATTGAATTATTTCAAACACGCTTATATTTGAATAGTAATCAGTCAAGGAAATTAACTATTAAGCAAATTGACAAATTACGTCAATTTACCACGTCAGAGCGCGTATTTTGCGTACGGGTGGGAAAATCTGTCATTTGATTCACCCCAGCTCCTCGAGGAAGGCCAGCAACACCTTGGATACTGACAATCTTACGTAGGGCACCTGGATTACCGAAGTACTTTGCCATGTATGTGATGACCATCGGGTAGCCGCGTTTTATTTATTTTAATTTACTGTTAAAAAATGTGAGTTGTGATTTGAATATACGGATAGTTTAAGTTCTTAGCCCATTTGAATAACCATTAATTTACCCGACTTGTAAAAAATAAGTGATGCAAAAAAATATTTGTTAGTGTTGTTATTTTTCAATTAAATAAATCTCTAAATGATATGATCTTATGATTATGTGTGTGATTTACTTTATTCCCGAGTAACTACACTACTGAGCGGAGTACCTATTGGAAGTTGGAATTGGGACACGTATGACGACAAAGGTAAATTAAGGGTGAGTATTTGCACAGTATATAGAGACAGGGAGTAACTTCTGATAAGCCTGGTGCAACCTTAAGTTGTTGTTTCTCCAATTATATAAATTAATAGAACTTTTGCATGAAATCATTCCGCCGCTGCGGTATGTAGCCCCTCTCCCTCCAAGCAGTAAGAAGCGAGCTCGAGTTGCGCGCGCCCCGCCTCTGATAGTCTAACTTTCTTTCGACCATTCGTTCTTAGAATAATAGAAGTTATTTACGCAGAAACGTTGTAAAAATCGAAAGAAAAGCGAGTCTGAAAACTTTTACCACACCGGCTCCCTCGGATCGGTTAGATTATTTTTAGTGGCCCTCGCAGACTGAGGAATTAGGCCGGTGCTTTTAAGTCGCCCAGAGACTTTCAAGCGATGTCAAAAACTCAAGCCCACATACATTTATCGCTAGCGATTTCAAAATCTGTGTGGACGTGAGATTTTTAAATCACCTGCGAGTCGCTGTGTGTACCTAGCATTAGTAGAGTAGTTACGCCTCTGATACTTTTTGTGTAGCAACATCTTGCAAGTGTTAGTGGGCGACAAGGGCTAACATTGAATTTTGACCACATTGAAGACGGCTTATACTTCACACATAAGTCATTGAAATAAGCCATCAAAAAACATTATCAGAGAATGATTGAGTATTTCTTCGAGTCTTTGATGCTATAAAATTATTGTTAAGAGCCATTTCACGTTTTCGCGCGAATATCTAAAATTTTAGTCGCTTAATTTACCATCTTAGTTAATTCTCTGGCATTAGTGAATACATGTAAATAATAGATTAATCTTTCGTATTGACACTTCATGTAAAACATTTACAAAAACTTATTTGTTTACTGGTAATTAAATCTCCCAGAACTAGATTACTGAAAAAAATACACAAAGCATCAGACATATAGTTTGTCTGACATATAGTTTGTCAATGCCTTTACGACAAATATTAATTTTACGTAAGTGATTACTTGACATTATTGTCAATAATCACATAAGTTGTGTACGATGTTTTTTTTTGGTGGTAAATCATCAAATTACTTCTCCCGCTCTGGGTGGAGCAGGAGGGCGTGTCAGACTTTTACTGACTAAAACCCACCCGTGTTCCCTCAGTTGCCTGTGTGCCAGGGGCCGCGATATCTCTTTCAACCAACCCGCACCCCTGGCAGGCATAAGCCCTTGCGGACCCCACCAGTTGGTGCTGACATCTCTTTGAGGCGCGCGTGGAACACAACGCGCCGTTGACCCGGGCTTGGTCCTTACCGGACAGCGAGCTACTCGCCGTCCGCAAGCCCGCGCCTACGTTGGCCGGGAATCAGCCTGGGCTTCCCGACGCCCAGGGCGTCTCCCGCAGCGACTAAGGCCGTGAGGGCGCATATATTGCCTTTCCCGCATGTGCGCCGCTTCCCTCTTCGCGAACATTACTGCTTCGAAGAAGGAGGTAACGGCTACCCATGCAGTCTCGCTCCGTACCGTGGCCAGGACCAGGGCCGGACGCGAGAGATTGCCGCCGCCGATCGGCTCCACGAGGACACGGCGGTGCTCCGGACAGACCTCCACCGTATGCTCCACCGTGTCCTCAGGGCGAACTTTGCAGTGGAAACACCCGAGGGGGTTTCCTCCCGCCTTATTCGAAACAGGAACCTCCCAAAACAATCGTGTCTGGTGAGGACCTGCATCAGGCGGAAGGTGAGGACGCCCCGTGCCGCCTCTCAAGCCAAGGTTGTGTACGATGTGATTGTTTTCTTGTTCATTTTTATTATATAGGTACTTTTCATAACATATATTTGTGTTTTTTTTAGTCTAGAAAGCTTTATTAGACTGAATAAATAAAATAACTTTTATCAAAATCTCTAAATGCCGCATTATGATTATAACGGCTCAAGATTGTTATGGTTTAGCCCGTCTCGACACTCGCGTTACACTGCTTGTATTGTATATGTGTGGATAGCTACGCTCACATACACAGCGCTGTCGTCTTTTACCTAAACTCGAGCGTTATATGTATAATTTTGTGAAATAGCGCTCATAAATAGCGCTCTCGTGATTTTGGCGGCAAGAGACAGTTTTCTGCAATTTGCGCCTCATTCAAATTATCAGGTGGAGTAGATTCCATATTAATATCAGATTCCTCGCTTGGACTCATAATATGAGTTCAAGCAAGGAATAAACAAATTCATAATATCAGTCGGAAAGTCGCAACAATCTTCGACGTTTCTAATAAGAAAATGGCGCGAATTTGCAAATGGCGCTACATGCACGTGGTGAAAATTAGAACCACATCTTTTGTCTCATTTACTCTTTAGTAATAAAGTGAGACAAACTTATTGAGCAAAAGCGCGTTAAGAATACGCACGGTGCAGCGGTGCTATACAACGGGATATGCGGAGTTTTTAGCGGGATCGTGTTGGAACATGTCGTTTTCATTTTTATGAAATTTACTGCTGGCGTCTGTGATTATCTCCTGCAGTTGAGTTCAGTATCTCTATGTAGTCTGTGGTTGGGATGACAGTTTGATAATGACAGATTGAGTCAGATTGATGTCTGACATTTCATTTACATTATTTTTTTAATGTAGAACGATGTAATGGAAAGTTACGCGTGTTGCTTTAATATTTACATTGAGAAATTGTTAAGTTTAATCTAATCGATTTGCGTAGATAGTGAAAGATACGCTATATATAAAGCATGTCAATTTGGAGCTCTGGTCATAAAAATGTGGATGAAAATCAGTCGGAATTTTTAACAGATTTCCCCAAGAAATCATACACCAAAATTGACGCTACATCAAAACTACAAGTAATTCAAGCTCTAGATAATGGCCAATGTAAATCCGACATAGCTCGAGAATATGGCGTTCATCCCCACACTATTTCATCAATTTACAAAGAGAAAGATTCTATCATAAAAAAATATACGCAGAAATATAATCTTCTAAAGGAAATTTGTAGTCTTAATCTTGAACAAACCCTTTTAGATTGGTTTGAACAACAATTTGAAAACGAAAATGATATCACAGAAGATAATCTACGCACTAAAGCACAGGATATACTCAAGGGATTGAGTAAAGAATTTACTTGCATTGATGATTGGCTGTTAAGTTTTCGCACAAGACATAATATATCCAAATACACATCTGGTAATGTTTGCAATGAAAAAGCTAAAGAGGATTGGAAAAGGTTTCTCAATACTAAAGAGTCCAAAGATATTTATCTGGGTGGTGTTTCTGCATTATCACACAATCTTGACTACAACACCTACCTAAGTGGACAACATGCAGACAGTTACGTTTCATTATTGTTTATAGTCAATACTTTAGGAACTGACAAAAAGGAAGTGGCAGTTGTTGGTAACGAGTTAATGGAAACCGAAGCTAATGTTAGAAGCTTGCCAGTTAACTACTACTATTGTATTCATTCACAAATAAATTATTCTGTGGTCCTGAGTTACTTAACAAAATGGGAAAAGGAATTACTATCTAAAGGTAACCATGTCACCTTGGTTTTAGATCTCCCAGAAAGCTTTACAAAAAACCTACATTTTCAAAATATAAGAATAGTCAGTACTACTGACCTAAGATATGGAACAAATATTTTAGAAAAGGTCGTTGAATGTTTTAAGTACCATTACCGAAGATTACAAATAAGTAGAACATTAACCTATGGTAAAGACAGCACATCATTTGTAGATTGCATTCATATGGTAGGCAGCGCATGGTATAATATACCACAGAAGTACATCCGGAGCCTATGCTTCCCCCCCGGGGATGGCAGTCTATTCTTTAATGTCAAAGAGGACAATGACAGTGATCATAGTTTATCTCGATGGTGCAAGACTTATAATATTCCACTGAATGCAGAACAGTGCCCAAGTTCATTAGATAAATATATTATTTGTGACAACAAATTGCCGTGTACTTTTTTTGGACAACTGGATGAAAATATGCAAGCTACTGAAGTGCTATGTCAAAAAGCGTGTCAGTCCACCTCAGGAATGGAGGCCTATCAGGCTATGAAAAGAATTGTTTCATATCTACAAGGAGAGGGTGGAGGAAGTTCAATTATGAAATATGCCAAATATCTGGAAAATCATCTTGAATATGGAGCACTTTTGCAAATGCACCAAATTATAGCTAGTACAAATGATTCTATTTAAATAAAATACTGTTTTAAATTAAAATATGTTTTATTGATTCAAAGGGTATAAATACAGCAAGTATAAAATTATGAAAGATACACAATACCTATACACTATATTAAATACTCCTTATTATTTAATTAAGTTTAATGAGAAGTAATCATGTTTCTAAAAGTAAACCATATGTTGCTTTGAATATTATGCCCAGCCTGTAAACTAACTATTTAAGGATTCTAGGTATACCTAGAATCCTTAAATAGTTATTTTACGTCGGTATTGAGCATATACGAACATTTACCACCTGTCCTTCCTACTAGGTAGGCATTGGTGGTGTATCATCAATTATATTTTAACTATCAAGGTTTATTAAAATAACTAGCGAAACTTCAACTTGGGTTGATCCCAGGTAACCATTTTCCAATAACAAGAATCATCGAGATTGGTCGAATTATCGCTAAACGCACGCATAATAAAAGATTCCGACGAACGTTACAACCTTTACCCTTTTTAGAAATCAGTTAAAAAGCTCTAAATACAGTCATCAATCCCAAGATGTTCCATTAAGTTAGACTTAAGATTCATTGCAAATAACTGGCAAGTATACAACATTCACTCTGCAGTCTATCGGTAGCTTACCTTTTTCCGTTCCCTATTACCTGTTAGCCGCCTACAAACAGGTAAATTAATAGTAGTAATTGCGCTCATCTGCTTACCACGATGAATATACAGGAAAAGTTTTTATCCAATGCGCAAACTGTAACCATGAATTCAGCATATCATTCTAGACCCCAGCGCAGAAATTTGTCGTCAGTTATACAAAAAAAGACAGCTGTTCCATACATTTTGACCGCGTAGGTATTGCACTTTTCTATGAAACAGCTGATTTTTTTTTGTAAAACCGACGAAAAATTTCTTCGCTGGGGGGTCTAGAATGCTATGCTGAATTCATGATTAAAGTTTGCGCACTGAATAAAATTTTTTCCTGTATATTAAGACTACACAAGTATTGTTGTTATATTTTTTATAAGTTTTTTTTAAGGGAAGATTTGTATGTTTTGGCTCGTTTGAAAGTTAAAACTATACTGTTGTATTTTAAATAGTAAATACACTGAAAAAAATATATAATTTCAAGTGCCATTTTAACTATTAATAAGTAGGTAAGTATTCACCAAAAACTATAAGGCTGTAGTAGTAGTAGTCTGATTTTATGTAGATATTACCTACTATGTTGATAAAATATTGTTTTTTTTTTTTGTTTTCGAAAAGATTTTTAGTTCTTTTGAATTTACCGCCAAAACGCTTCTTACGATGACCTTTTTATCACGTGACCACACGTGACGTCAACTTTGTGTAGACTAAAGTAGTTAGTCGTAAGCAAATGAATGTAGTCTATAAATAACAAGATTTTTAATGGATAGAAAGTGGTATTACTGGTGTGCGGTGCCTCTGTGCACAAATACTTCTAAGCCTGCGCCACACAAAGTATTTTGAATTTTTTACCGATGCCGTTTACACAAAGCTGACGTCACGTGTGGTCATGTGTTAAAAAAATCATCGTAAGGAGCGTTTTGGCGGTAAATTCTAAACAACGAAAAATACATTTGATTGTAATCGTTTAAATTGAGAAAATGGATATAAATAAATATATTTTTAATTTTCTGTTACATATTTCATCTCCATCTTCAATTTAAAATAGTTTTTGATAAATTGGAAAATAACCTAGCTATCTATATAAATAAAAAGAAAAGTCCTGACTGTCTGACTCATCAATGCCCAGTCCAAAACCCTTGCGACCTAGAAAGCTGAAATTTTGCAGAGATTCCCTTTATAATGTAGACAAGGAATAAGGAAGGATTTTTCTAAATTCAACCCCTAAGGGAGTTAAATAGGGGATGAAAGTTCCGCGCGGGCGACCCCGCTGGCAAAAGCTAGTTATCATATAAAATATCAACGCATTTGTTTACACAGAGAACTAACATCATTCCCACAGAGCAATATGGCGTCCATTGCGTCCAGCGTTTTCGTCAAATTACGCGCGAAATATGAAAATGTAAAATTTCAATGCATTTTTATGGCACTCGATTCAATAAAAATGTTGTTTTTTTAGTGGTTTATAAGCATTTTAGAATCGAATTAAGACTCTTTTCAAAAATGGGTGTAATACTCTATTCATAATCAATATATTAGTGATAATTAGTGCACTTCAGAGGGATATTATTTTCATACTTTTGCCTAGTTGAAGCGAGTAGAGCTAGCAACTAAAAACCATGTGGCAAGTTGTTCATTTAACTATAGACTTATGCAGAAAAGTTAGAGAACTATTAGAATATAGGATGCAATAGCGAACGGAAAGTACGTAACGCAGGATGTAAGTACGTACGATAGTTAGATTTTCTTATGATAGCTCCTAAAGCTATACGACGCTTACAGGAGGAGGGTATTATGGTTATTCATGTAATTAGTATCCACGTGTATTTAAAAGGAATGATTTATTACTGATTGTCTGAGGTGCTTTGCAGTCGAGCCTCGAGCCCATTAAATATTCATAGTTTTCATTATTTTCACCAAGACACAAACATCAGTATAGCCCTGGCTCTTTTACTAGAAGTAACTATATAGGTAAAGCAAAACCTCACGTTTTTTTTCCGAAGGGGTAGGTAGCGTAATTAGAGAAGAGCCAAAAAAGTGAGTACTATCTGAAAAATATTCTCGCACTCGTAAGACTGTAATACAATAACTTGTACTCTTCTTCTAAAGTTTTGATTTTCTTCTCGGTTAGCGCTAACGCCTGCTGCAGTTGTACAGATCCCTTATTTTGTTGCTCTTGCAGTAGTTTCCTTTCATCGCTTATGTGCTTCCAAACAGAATCAAACCAATGAAGACCTTCAAAGTTCGAGTCCTGAAAATAAAATGACGAGAACTTTTAAATACATTCAGATACTTTAGTACTACTGACGCGCGACATCTCTGCGGCGCCTGATCTACTCTCGGGGAGTAGAGGGGCGAACATTTTAACACCCCATCCACAGAAGGCTTAGGTTAGGCGTGAGCGCATTCCGGTGGTTTCGGAGTCGAAGATATTTTACGTTTGAGAGTTCTTGACTGCAGTAGTGAAAGAGAACCGACCGAAGGTAACGGTTAACTACAATGATGATACAAATAACCATAATCAGCCTTCTCTCTGTGAGAGGGTGCGGGCGTAATCCACCACGCAGGCCCAGTGCAGGTTGTTAGATGTCAGATGTCTTCGGTTTTTCGTTCTAAGACATGCCGGTTTCCTCACGATGTTTTCCTTAACCGTTTTGAGAGCAGTGGTGATGAAATATTTTACACAAAGTAAAGCGCCTGTCTGGGTTCGAACTTACGACCTACATCTCGTAAGTCGCGGCCGTTCCCATTGGGCCACCACTGCTCCTTAAGTTCATTGATGATACAAATACCCCAACAGAACAGAAACCCGCTCGGTATGTTAAATTACCCGCAGCGGCCGCGAAAATCGCCAAAATCTGACCCCGCGTTTACAACCATATACAAGTTACTACCTATACCTACTTGTTTTCAACAGGTCTTGTAAAAGGCCAGCCAAAACCGTAGTGTATAAAACACTTATCGTTGTTTCAGACAAATGTTGCTATTTTATTGTTCAGCTGTTTGACAAGCTTTCTACATGTTATGTACCTATACAACTAGTCTTTACGAATTGATTTAGGTAAAACGATAAACAATATCAGAATACACCATGGAGTAAATGAGGGGTGAGAGCAAAAAAGGTATAGAATTGTTTGAGTTACTAACCTGGTCCAGTAATTTCATAATATAAGCAACACCCATTGCAAAGCCATCATCAGTAAATGCTGCACCGATTTTATTTTTCTTTGACATCTTGTCTTTGGATAATATCATGTGTTCTACAAAATTTAAAGTCAAAGGTGGAACTATGATGTAGAAATTTTTGAGATGCACATTTTTAGGATTCCGAAATACAGGTGCGAATACATCAACGAGTAATTTAAAATATTCTGTTCCTTGGATAAAATTCGATATCAAGTCAGTGACGTTATGATCTAAATTTTCTGACGATTCAATTGTTCTTGGTCCAAGACCACTCTCCTCACTAAATTGTTTAAAAGATTCGACGTTATCGAGATTTGGCAAAAACATGGTAGCATCAGAGCAGCAATGTCGGCCTCCTGAACGAATCATTCTAACGTATCCCATGGCATTTCCAATTTGACTTATTAGGTCTCGGAACAAATCTAGATAGCTCAATCCCTCTTCATTTAATCCAAGCACTCTTATGCCCTTATTAAATTTTTCGGCATTTTTGTATGAATAAACATTTCCATTTGCGTCAGCAGTCTCTTTGAAGTTTCTGAGATCTTTAATCAATCTTGACTTGATGTGTTCATCATACATAAATTGGGAAAAAATGAAGAACTTTTTCTTCAAGAATTGATAAGTAAAATTCACAGTCGTATTCATAATGCCTGTACCATGAGTTCTAATAGAGTTTGCAATGTGCCTGATGTTTATAGAATTTAAATGTTTGTTATTACTGCTTTTTTCAATAAATATCTGGTTGTTCAAGTTGTACAGGTACTTAGAAACAAATATGTGAATGTTGCGCATAATTTCTAATACATCCAAGCCTTGCTCTAAAGTCTGTGTGGGTAGATTATCTTGTACAGTCTTCAGATTAAATTTGAATTTCGCCATTTGTCGCATTTCGCCATACGTTTTCCAATCAGATAGAACAACTGTTGTCAAATTGTAGTACATTGTAGACAAGTAGTGTTCTACTGAAGGCACAATGGACATGTAAAGGAATTGCATCCTAAAGTTATCCACAATAAGTAATAATTTCTTTGTCATATCAAACGTAAATGGATTTACAACATCCAACTGCAAGTGTGAATGAATATGAAGTCTCAAATTTGTTTCTATATTTTGACTTGCACTTAGTATTATTTTATTCTCTATCATAGATTTCATATTGTTTAGAAACTGTTGGTACTTTGTCATTCCATAATATTGATCAGTTTTATGCAATAATACAATGCAGTCTTCCATGACCATAAGAAAATATTTTAGTTTCAAAGTATTTAACTGCATGCTGAAATTTTGTTCAAAATAAATGGGAATAATATTTTGGTGCCACAATAACCATGAGCAATTACATAAATAATCCATAGAGTGTATAAAGTTTGATAAAGTTTGGATTTTCTCAAGTAGTTTCCCAAGTCTAATGTAGCTGTCTTCTAAATAAGTTGTGTCTGGAACAAAGCTCAAGGCAATATTAGCAGCTATATTTCTTTCGATGGTTGCAGCTCCTTTCAGTGCTCTTTCCGCAATCACAAGGCATGTCAGTTCATCAAGTCTCTTATTTGCATAATTTTTATCAGTCATCAAAGACTTTTTTACCTCAAGTATAGAGGATGTAGATTGAAACACGAGATGCTGCAGAATCATGTTAATTGAAATAATTATTTGATTACGATTGCGGGTTACTGCATTCTTTAAGGTTTTCAACATGTACATAATCTCAAACAATGATATCAAAATACTCTTAGGTAGTGGTATACCCAGGGTGAGATGTAAATTAATTAAAGTGAGCACTGAATGGTTTGTTCTGGATGCAATGTCAAGACCTTCTAACAGAGTTTTAGCATGCAAACTCATTTCAGCAGCACTCAGTTTGTGATGATTAGAAGAAAACATGTCTTCAATATTAAGCACCCACTGTGTACATATTGCGTGAAGATGTGCAATGTCCTTGGCTAAGCCGGCTTTCTTTGTACTGATGTAGGCTTGTCTTGCCTTAACCATTGTTTGTGATATTTTGTCATGTTTAGCACACTGTGACGCAACATGTCTTTGAAGAAATTGTTCAGGAAACCAGATTGTTGTCCCAATAATGTTTATACTGTGTGCCTGTAACAATTTGCAAAGTGAGTATTATAAACTGAAACGATTCAAAATCTATCGTATCATATAGAATCACCCAATTTGAATACTCAATTACTTATTAGTTAAGCAGTGTAAAAAACTTTAAATTGATAGAAGAATAAATGGATCTGTTTCATAATGTTTGGGTGTTGCTAAAGCTTACACCATGAAGGTCTACTGCATAAGTAGAGTAGGTAAGATTAAAATTAAGGGTACAATACTTTAAGATTCAATATTTGTACCTATACCTATTCTCAACATCAATTTTCTGTAGATACAATGCATTTATAGTAAAATTATAAAAGTTTATTGACTTAAGAGGGAACAGGGCGTGCGATTCTCCATACAAATGTATTCCCCTTTTTTCTTCCTGAATAATGCCTCTAGAGCATTTTTTTTTTCATAAAATCAAGGTCTGCTGTAAACATGTCCCGGTCATTTTCTTTTTTTCAGCAACTTATTAGTAAAGAAAATATGACCCTCTAAAAATTAAAAAAAATGCCCTCATATCTTTACCGCTGTGATTAGAGGACTACCAAACAAAATAAAAGTTTTTAACTTAAAAAAATAATAATAGGAACGTAAACATACTCTTCCTTAAAGTGTTAATGTACAATATAATTGAATCAGCTCAGTTTTCGAGGAGAAAAACGGGGAATAAGAAAAGTCAATCTCATAAAAAAAATGAGATACTTTCGGTCTGAGCTGCAGCTGTCCCTATCACACACTACTCGGATGCTCCGGTGCAGTGCAACGGCAATAGTTTCTTCAAATTCCTAGCAGGCCCCATCCCCTCTTATTAGGTTTTTTTAACAAATGCTACATTATTACATAGCAAAGTTTAGTATAGAATATTAAACCAAGCCAGACATACGTCCAATGTTGCAAAATTTTGAGGATGTGAATTTTGTCATTCATTTGCATTTTAATAATTAAATACTTACCTTTGTATTCAAATCAATTAGAGCTTTGAAAATCTTCCTGTCACTATTTCCAAACAAATGTGCAGAAAGTACATAAAGCCCATTCACTTTGATACATTTATACATATTGCTAACATTGGGCTGCTCCTGTATAAGTTTGTCTAGATTTGCTATTGCTTGTTTCAGATATTGAGTGAATTCTGTTGCTACCAGTGAGCAGTTCCTATCAACTAAACTGCTTCTTAATGCTGACAGGTTTTGAAGACTCTTTTGTACAATGTCATCATTCATAATCTTATTTGTGACAGTATTTATAGCCCCCATCATGGCCTTAAATTTGTCCTCCATTAAATCCAGATTTTCTGGTGAATGGCTGAAGGATTTCATGGTTTTACAGTATTTATTCCAATTAGTGATCAAAGAAGTGTTGGATATTAATAATTCTAGCAAAACGAGAACAGTAAATATTTCTCCAATGTGGTTTATAATGTAATGTAGTTGTATCCCATCTGAAACATGAAATGTACAAATTAATTGCACATTACCATTTATATCACTTTTGATTCAAATCCAAAGGTAGGTCACGTTTAGAAAACTTACTGATATTGATGGCACCTTTGGTGAATATAGCAAACACTTGGCTGCAGAGGTTCCGCAAGACATCATCACAACGGCTGGTGAATGCACTCAGTGCACAAATTGACTCCATTTGTGTACTAATATCATTGTTATTATATTCATCATACACTGATAGAAAACTAAAATGCCTATAATAAAATATGAAAGCTCATTAACATTATTTTATTGTTTCTCTCAAGAGTTTGTCTAAATAACTATTACAATCATACCTTTCAAATGCTTCCTTTTTGAGAGCCACAACTTCAACACATAATGAAGAAAGCACACTCAACACTTTTGTCATCAAAGTATTATCAGATGATACCAATTCTGTTATTGGAATAAGTTCTTCTGGTGTCATTACAACTTGTACTGGCAAATAAGTCCTGTTTTCTTCCCAGAATTCCCCTTTTAGTGTAGATGCCAGATCTTGATATTGTGCTTTAAAAAACTGCCCATATCTTTTGAGAAGCCAAGTTCCAGCTTCTTTCTCTATGTCGGTTCTCATTGCTATAATGTTTATTTACCAACAAAATGATATTACTGACGTGTTTGTTATCAACGTGAAGATCTTTATAAAAAACTATGATCCTATCATAACACCACAATTCCAAAATTCAATCCTTAAACCCAATTCCATATCATAACATCACAGTTCTGAATAAAATAATCTTCATAAAATTTCGCCACTAATTACTATTCTCGATTTTCGCCAATTTTCGCCCACATTTATTTACGTCATTGTCTCAGTGTTGCCTAGCTTGCTACCACAGAGCATATTAAAATATCTTGCTACGTTAGTAATCTTGTGAGTAATCTAAAACTTTTTCCAAAAAAAACCCAATTCCGGAAAAACACAAACTGAAAAATAACTTTAGCAAGATATTCTAATGTATACTCTGTGGTAGCAAGCTTTTATTTTTCACTTTTTAGTTATAGTACCTACCCCGCACCAATTCGAAATTTCATAATTCTTTGGGGTCAAAACAATGCATATTTATGCGTGTAATTGTGAATTGCGGTTGATTTGGTGTAGGTAATTTTTTGAAGAGTTCAGTTGTCTGTCTCCAAAACGCATCATCAGATCTATATGACCACACGGGAAGCACCAGCTTTCAAATAAAAAAAGAATCATCAAAATCAGTTCACCCAGTCGAAAGTTACAACAAACATTAAAAAAAAAATACAGTCGAATTGAGAAACTCCTCCTTTTTTTTTTTAAGTCGGTTAAAAAAGTAACCTTTTAGTGTGAAAAATAACCGTTAATTTGTTCCATTAACGAGATTAAAAGTGTATAGACAGAGACTTACAGAAATATGGATAATTCAGAAATTTTCCATTTTTAAGTTGCAAGTACACGGCTACACATCAAGCTATACATTTCCAGTTTACACTGATCTCGCACTGTACGGAAAACCTATACAATGCGAGGTCAGCTTATACTGGAAATGTATAGCTTGATGTGTAGCCATGTGTACATACCTGCTACTTTTTTCAAACACGTGAAATTAAGGTTAAAGTAATATGCAAGTGAAATAAAAAGGATAGAAATATACCTAACTAGCCTACCGATTGATGAACTTCTTTCAAATAATCTTATTCATTTAAAAATGTTTCGTAAATAAATACATCAATAGGTATCTACCTACGCCTTTCCCATCCTTAATATATTTGATTTTAGTTTTCACTAATAAGCGCGCGCCAAAGCACGGACGAACTCGAACAAGAACGAATCCGGACAGATTTGTTCTTGTTCGAGTTTTGAACGTTGTACGAGCGAGTAACAATCTATGCGAGTCTGAAACTGAAACATGTGATTAGGGGTTTAGGAGTTTCAGTATATTACAAAGTACTCTGTGTTTAGGAGTTGCACTCGAAGTTTTACATTAGCCAACATTGGCAACATTGCGTTCCGTTTCAAGTAAGAAATTAAAAATATTCTACAAATTCCGAAAAATCACCTAAGAGTCGCGTAACCTAGAACTGAAGGAGTTAAAAACCACCTAAAAGCGCCTAAAAGGTTTAGGGATAAGCGCCAGGATAGCCCGCGAAATTAAAATTTCCTTACTTTTTTGCAATATGCGGGTCACTGTCAGGCTGTATGTTATACAAAATATGATTTGCGACCGTAACACGTAAGTTACAGAATTATATAGAATCATCAATACAACACTCTAAGTTATATTATAATGTATTCCCATTGAATGACTATAAATCGTATTATTAAACTAATCGTGACGTTGCGTTGGCTATTTAGCCAACGCAACGTCACCATTAGCGATTGTGCATTTACACAAACCGTGCCCAACCAAAAGAAAAAAATAAAGGAGTTTTAAGTAAATAGGTTCTTTCATTTCTTTCCCTCGGCCCACTTCAACTTTCCACCCTGATATCTTCCATCTCTGTAACAATCATGATTATTAACGCCTGCCGTGCAGCCAACTACTTTTTTGGGTTGAAGATGACCCAAAAACCATCCCATAAGGTTTGAGCGTATGGAATTAGTTTCGTTATAAAACAAAATTTACATGTTTGTTATGCTCTCTAACTAGTCTCCTACTGCTGGAGCAGCCGACGCCACATGCGTAACTAGGGTGGGTAATTGGTCAAGAAAGCTTATACGACCTAGCTTTGCTCAGTGGAGACCTAGAAGATAAATTACGAAGGGGCAAAAATGTAATGCGTGCCCTAGGCGCAGTGCCCGATCTATCCATTTAGCCGCTCCGGGTAAAAATAATATTCGCCGCCCTTTACACTAACACCATATGAGTCATATTATGAGCTTGCTATTCCAAAGATGGGCTGATAAACAGGATAAGTTTTTATCCAGTGCGCAAACTGTAACCATGAGTTCAGCATATAATTCTAGATCCCCCGGCGCAGAAATTTTTCGTCGGATACAAAAAGAAATCAGCTGTTTCATAGAACAGTGCAATACCTGCGCGGTCAAAATGTATGGAACAGCTGATTTTAATTGTATAACTGAAGAAAAATTTCTGTGCTGGGGGGGTCTAGAATGAAATGCTGAATTCACGGTTACAGTTTGCGCACTGGATAAAAACTTGCCCGGTTTTAAATGATTGTATAATATTCACATACGTTAATCTGCTACGGCTTCTGAACAAGTATACAAAAATTCATGAGAGTATGTTTTTATTGTTCGAAAGTATATAATTATGTAGGTACTTAAGTCGGTGACTTTGGATATGTATCACCGCCTTCCGAATTAAAGTTATTTTTCACTTTGTAATGTTTTTCCGGAAGTCGGTTTTTTTTTTTGGAAAATGTTTTTATTTTTCACGTTTTAGTTATAGTACCTAGGTACCCCACACAAATTCGAAATTTCATAATTCTTGGGGTCAAAACATTGCATATTTATGCGATAGCAGCAATCGCGGTTGATTTGCCGTAATTTTTTTAAGAGTTCGTGTCTGTCTCCGAAACTCATCATGAGATCTTTATGTCATTTCGAAATGAACCCCTTTCGAAAAAAAATAGAATTTTGCAAATCCGTCTATATAAGTAGGTATGACGAAATTATGCCCGAACACGCATTTAAAAAAAACACGTCGAATTGATCCTCCTCTTTTTTTAACTCGGTTAAAAACAAGACAGCGCTTTAAAAAGTTTGAAATATGTTGATCAGTCTAAGGATTTACTGCCGCGAGTAGTAGTAGATTTTTTTGAAAAGGAAAACCTTAAAAAAGACTATTTTGTCGGGCTGCTAGCCATGGTAATGTTTGTAAGATTTTTCACTCCTATACTTAGATGAATTTGAAGATTTCGTGCAACCGCCCGGCACCCTCAATTTTGCCGCTCTGGACATTTGCCCGGCTTGCCCCCCTTAGATCGGGCCCTGCCTAGGCGCCATTTTCTATTGGTACGCCCCTGGCCGACGCTCACCAGTGTAATTGCGTGGCACACTAACAGTATGTTTTCAACAACATTCATTGCGTTATCTTATTTATAAAATTCTCGTGTCACAATGTTAGTTACCTTACTCCTCCGAAACGGCTGAACCGATTGTGATAAAATTTCGTGTGCTTATTGGGTAGGTCTGAGAATCGGCCAACATCTATTTTTCATACCCCTAAATGTTAAGGGTGGTCCACCCCAATTGCGTGGCACACTAACAGCCGGTTTTCAACAACATTCATTGCGTTATCTTATACAAGGTGTAACAGAATAGACGCAAGACCTGAAAGTAGTTTGTTCTTAATTGACTACTGAATCGATTTCAGTAACTTTTAATATAAGTATATTTTTTTATTATGTATTTTGCCATACCTACCACTGATTGAGCCCAAAGAAAATTCAATGTTATTCGAGAAGAAATAAGACTCAATTTTAAACGCATAAAGCAAAGCTTGGGTCGACAAGTTTTTCTTAATAATATCAGTTAGCTTTAAAAAAAATAGTTTTGGTCATCGGATTATGCTTTTAACTCAATACTCTAACTAGGGTGCATGAGGTCTTGCGTTAATTATGTTACTCGTTGTATATAAAATTCTCGTGTCACAATGTTAGTTACCTTACTCCTCCGAAACGGCTGAACCGATTTTGATAAAATTTCGTGTGCTTATCGCGTAGGTCTGAGAATCGGCCAACATCTATTTTTCATACCCCTAAATGTTAAGGGTGGTACAACCAATTTTTTTTTTTATAATTTGATCTCAATATTCATAGTTAGGACAGGAAAACGTCTGTCGGGTCAGCTAGTTTAACTATACGTTGCTGAGCAGGCATACTTTTCCTTTTTGCACATAAAGAAGCAATGGATCCGATTGTGATTGATAGTGTGTTACTCAATTAGGGTGCCTTATTAAGGAAAAATTAGTTTTGATATGTTTCATGGATTTTCACCGTTTCAATGGCGCGGCCATGGGGTTGTACTCTTACAGCTCCTGAAATATAAACCTAGGATTTTTTGTTGTATTTTTACTAATTTTGACAAATTCAAATCTGGGTTTTACAAAAAACTTCAGACGTCTGCGATGCTTTTTTAGCGAGATATCGGCGATAACGTGTCTTTCATCGTTTCAATGGCGTGGCAATGCGGTTATAGTCTTACAGCTCCTAAAATATACACCTAGGATTTTTTTCTATATTTTATAAATCAGTACACGATAGGTTGATTTATCATATACCTAAATTTCAGGTCTGAAATCGAAGATCTCCGTGGCCGCGCGGTTCTCCGCGTTTCAATGGTGCGGCCACGTTCAAAACCTTATAACTTTTTTTTTGCCTTATCTTGGTAGAATATTTTATTTTTAGAAATATCACACCAGTGACATAAATATTTTCTATACAAAAGTTGTCAAACCGCAATATTTATAAATTCCTCAGATAAAAGTTATCTGTCTATTAAAAAATCAGCCCTAAGAATAGTGGTAGGTACTTACAATTATAAAAATTACTCTCATTAACATTATGCTTATTTTGTTGTATTCATGCTAGCATGTTGTATTCGTGCAGGAAACGAAATCAGATAAAGAATGCAAATAAAACTACAAAGCAAAATTTATCAAATAAAAATAGTGCAGATTTTATTAATTCACTACAACTTACTGCTTCTTAAAGCTTTTTAATATAGGATAAATGTTATCAAATGCTTCATATATTTCTTCTCTCACTTTGGCGCCAGTTAACACAACTTTTCCAGAAACAAAGATCAATAATACTATTCTTGGTTTTACCATTCTATAAATAAGGCCCGGGAATAATTCCGGTTCATATGAGCTGAACTGTCCATGTGTCAGTACTAAACCTTCTAGGCGAATTGGAAACTTAACATCACAACTTCCAACCATGTTTTGGATTTTAAAGTCTAAAAATTTGGCCTGTAAATACATAAAAACGTTAATCAATCATAAATAAAAAACAATAATTTTGACATAACTAGCAAGGTATTTTTTTTTAAAGTTGTGACATGATACTGCGAGAAAGTACAGTTCTATGCTGTATTCATTAACTCGCAGCTGACTGTAAATATTTCAGCCCACATTCACATTAAATAACATCAGCCTGTATTCCCTCAAGCGTTAGGCAGAGTAGCACCTATAGTCAAGCCACACTAGCAGTCATCAGATGTAATTATGATTTGCTTATAAGTATTATCAACTTATCTTGCATTGCCAACATTGATGTGATATTAAAATGTGATGCTTATGCCTTTTGTATTAAAGTTTTATTATTAGTTTATACTTACATAAAAACCAAGCTTCTGAATAATTCTAGCATATTTCCGAGCAGCAAGACGAGAGTCTTCTTCGCTTTTGGCACCCGTGCAAACCATCTTTCCTGATGAAAATATCAGTGCTGTAGTTCTAGGTTCTCTTATTCTCATAATGACGGCAGCAAATCTCTTTGGGTTATATTCTGCATTTCTTGCATGGAGAGCAATTTTTTTTAGGTCTAATTTACAATTTAGGTTCACTGTTGAGACAATATTTCTGAAAAGAAAAATAATGTAATGATTATTTACCTATTCACATTAATTTGTTTCCCACTAATCAGAGTGAAAGTCAATAACATTATACATTTTTTTGGCTCAAACATAACTTGTTCAGGAGTACTTACTGCAACTGTGGTAATATGCCAGGGTCAGCTGAGTGTGGGGTCATAGGTGTCATTGGTGCGGGACTGGCCTGGCTCAGCATCTGTTGGCCTGCCAGACTGCCACTTGTTATCATTGGTGACATTAAGTTTTGCTAAACAAAAAACATAAGTATTATTAAATATAGTAACAATGTTTGATGTATTATGTGGTACATTTTAGGTAGTATCAATTTAGCTAATCATAGTTCTGGAGTGAGTGATAGCATTAGTTAACAGTGTAAAGAAATACCACAATTCTGTTATTCTTGAAATTAAATCAGTATTGAGGATGGCAGGATCTAACTTAATCAATGTAAGGGAGTATCTTAAGAGATAATGGATTTTTTCATGATTAGAAGACTTTTGCTGTATTGCTTAAAAGATTATTATACAATAATAATTACTGGTGTTTGTGGCTGCATCATTTGTTGAGGTGTAGCATAGCTGGCAGCTGGCGCATAAGTATGAACTGATCTTTGAGGAGTTCCCATTAGTGATGAACCAAAGCCGACGAGCGGTGAGGAGCCCATCGCAGCGAGGGCTTGTTGCTGCTGTTGTTGTTGTTGCTGATGCTGCTGTTGCATAGCATTTGGTAAAATCTGTTGATCCTCTTCTGGCTGATGCAAAGGAGTACCTATGCCAGGTATGTTGTACGGACTCGGTAACATTTGATCCATTTTGAAGTTTGGTTTTCACTCTTTGATAGTATTGAACTAAAGTCTGAGACTGTGTTGATGAACGATTTCTGCCTGTAATTAATTTCCAATAAATGAATGGCCTCTACTTTATTATGTTTATGTCAATCACCGTCTTTCCACATTCGCTAAGAGGCTAAAAGCATCACAAAATTCAGTTCAGAACTTCACACTATAGCTAGGGTTTAGTTTAGTTGCCTCCACCGTCCACTGTCCATCAAAATTTTGTGTCAATTTGTTAGACAGTCAAACTTGTCACATGTGTCATTGTCAAACATTAGAACATAAAACCAGTAAGTACCATAGATTAATAAACTACTAGTAAGTACTGTAGTGTTGGAAGACGAACAACCTAATACTGTCTTAGACGAAGAACTCGTTCTACTGTATAATCCGGAATTACTGTCGGAATGTTTTTTTTATAAAGCTGTTAAATCTTTTCCCCGCCAACGTACACAGAACGCGATGCCTCACCAGCGCCAAGCTCAAAATGTATAACGAAATCTGTGGCCAGGGTGCTAAAAGGGCCAAAGTACGTATATGAAATGAGGTTGTAATGCCAGTTTATTGAAAAAGTATGATATTTTGTTGTGCTAGTCTATCGACAATCTTTCAAAAGTTACTATGTAATAGAAGGTCAATGTAGTGTGCGCTTTCATACTGTTTAGTTAAAAAAAATGTGGGATAAAAGGGCAGCAGTGTAATTAACTAAAACTAGCAAGTCATTTCTAATAAACAGCATCCGCTTGTGTAACAAGTTGCCAAAGTCCGTTCCAGAACTTAGCGATGGAAAGTTTAAGGTGAACCTAGTCCACATTTTTTGCATACAAAATTCGGGAGTGTTATACTCCACTGTCTGACATGGCACATCCAAAGTAAAATATGATATTGCTTTGTCTCATTATTAATATTGTCTGTATGGAAAAAGAATACTAAAATAAAAACCCATTAAAAAGTTATGAGCCAACAAAGATTCGTTTTTCTTGCTTATTTTACTAAACTTTGGGCGTGTATAAGTTATAAAAAAAGTGTAAAATCTCTAAAACCAAGTGGGTACCGACAAAGTTCAATTATCGAAAAGTTCAATAAACTTTATTGGTCCTTGATTTGTGCATTGGCTTTTTCATAAAACCCGTTCTTCCAAAGGACTTTTCTTAATTTTTTCGCGATTTTTTTACTTTATATGATCCTGCATCTCACTCAATAACGTTGTGCGTGTAGACTAGCGTCTAACTGCTCATCTCTAAAACTATCTCTGTTGGACACGAAGCCTGCTGAGACAGCGTGATTTTTAGCCCGGCCCACCAGTGAGTTCGAGCCCGCGACTAGTTAAAACTCACATCAAACGTGTCCTTATCTAAAAAGCATATTATAAAATAAAAGACTACGTTGAAAACAGGGAAGTTTGGCATTAATTCCTTCTGTACATGTGGCTTCCCTGGTACCTCATTAACTGGATAACTATATGAAAGTCTATTAACTGCTGCCAAATTACGATGTTAATTTTTATTCGTTTTAATTTTTAAATGTCTGACATATTCTCGTCGTTATTTGACATTTACATCAATTTTAATTTCGACTATATATTAGTGATTGTCGTGATTGTCATGGAAATCATGTCACTTGGTTCAAATAGTTTCATTTTTTATAGGTAGATTCTTTTACATATTGTGAATGAGAGAACGTTGTAGGCCTTACAGACTAAATTTGTAGACGATTTTCTATTCTGTATTTTCATTCTTCTAAGTACCTGGTACTTATTGATAGGCCTGCACTGTCCTCCCATACCTATTATCACTGTAATTTGAAAGCATTGTAAAAGCCAATTATTTTTAAAAGAGTAACCGTGGAGTTTCTTGCCGACTCTTCTCCTTATGAAGCAACAAATTGGAACCGTGCACCTAGCTTCTGACGTTTCATAAGTGTCAGTGGCGTAGCGTGCCTTGGCAGGGCCCCGTATACATTTTTTTTTGGGGGCCCTTATGAAGGGTAAAGATTTCTCACTAAAGAAAAAACAATGTTTGTATAAAACTAAAAGAAATATTTATTCATCATAATTATCTATCCGTCACTTTTTCCAAATTTCTTACAAAAAATTCAAATTACATATTTCAAATTATATGTATACTCTCCTTGCCTTTTGTCTTTTCTGAAATAAAATAAAAATTGGGAAGTTTTTATAAATTTTTGCTTACGTACGTCGGTGGCCCCCGTAGCCCCCGGGCCCCGTATAATTGATACGGCAGATACGGCGGTAGCTACGCCCCTGATAAGTGCCCATGCAGGTTTGTGTGAAATAAAATATTTCGATTTGATTTGATTTGAATGATTTTTTAATGGACAAAACTTGTTAATCAACAATGTGTATAATAAATATAATGAATGTTATCGTGAAATATGGACCTAAAATACTTTTATTTTTAATCTTATTCTATAGCAAAATGACATATTTCAATATAAAACTGTGACATTTTAATTTGTAATTAATTAGCTTCATAACATTTTTTTATAATTTTTGCGTGCCTATTTCCAGGCAGAATGTAATGGCACTTTCTTATCTACTCCACCTGTATATCAATGTAACCTACATTCGTTGCAAATAAATCATTGATTGATTGATGACTACTATAGTATGCTGATGGCGAATCATCTCAGGCACGCCTATCAAAATAAATCATGTTTAGAGTTTTTGCAACATTACATTTTTATCTCTGGCACCTTTTGTGCTGAAATCATAGGAAGTTTTAGTAGGAAGTCAGTGATTAGCTCTAAGTTAGTCTGTTTCTGATCCACTTCTGTTTATGTGGTTTTTCTCTTTTTTTCTTAAAGACTCCGTACCCAAGGCAGTAAATAAAAAATAAAATCAGTTTTCTGGCTAGTACGTACCTATACCTGTCAAAGCGTCAAAATGTCTGATGTCATGTCAATGATTTTGTAAATCTGTCTGTCAGAGGGTATCAAATTGATGAATGCCACGCTTGTTTAATTATTTTTCATTTTCTCTATAAATTGAGATTTCATTAGTATTAACAATGGCTGAAACTATGAAGCAAACCGTCGCAACCATACTAAAAAGTATTGAAAGGTAAGTTCAATACATTGATATTCAGTTTTGCGTAAGGTTAAGTAGGGAATCATTGGAAATTTTAAACACAAGATCTGTTGCAGATATTACATACTACCCCTGCCCTGAGACGACCCACTGACCAATTTTAGAATAAAATGTAGCCTTTTGCCTACGAATATCCGTTACTTACATTGTATGACATGTTTATAGATACAATCCCGCGAATCTTCAAACCTTGGAGAGGTATGTTGAAATGCAGTCACGAGAGAATACTTATGATTTGGAAGCAAATCTGGCAGTTTTAAAACTGTACCAATTCAATCCAGAGAAGTTCAATGCTGATATCACATGCCAGATACTTTTGAAAGCCTTAACAAATTTCCCACATACTGATTTTACATTGTGCAAATGTCTGCTTCTTGAATCTGTGGTAAGTGTTTTAAGAAAAAATATTATGATAAAATTAATCTAGGCTTGAGATATTACAACAGAAGAACTGCTTGTTATTATCATTCTTTTGCCCTGATCTCAATTTCTTTGTAGTTGATTTGTGTGTTCTACCTCTAACTTGTTGTACTTAATTCATAAATAAATAAACTCTGGAACTTGAAATCTGGTACTTCATAATAAGTGAATTATTTTGGTTTATTTATTATTTAAAAATTTGTATTAATCCTTTGTATGCCGCTGGAACATGGATCCCGGCAAGACACAATGGCGTTTTAATGTATCTTTTGTTACGTCTCTTTTAGGTGGAGAATGAGACAATATCACAAATCAAATACTTGGCTGACATTCTAGAGCAGTGTGACTTTGCACAGTTTTGGAACAGAGTACATCAAATGCCGGAGCTTTGCAACCGTATCAGTGGTTTCCATGACTCCATCAGGAAGTTTGTGTGCCACGTGGTTGGCATTACCTTCCAGACCATTGATAAGAACAACCTTGCTAACTTATTGGGAGGGATTGACGGTTAGTAATGATAATATAACTACTTATTTCATATAAAAATATGCATACATAGACACACCTTGTTACACATGGTGCTTATTATAAACTACAGAACACAAGATGCTATGATTCATACATAATACTTTTTCTTTGTCCATGTTCATACATCTGGTCATAAAAGAATCTCAGAAGAAGCTCAGATAGGCAGTTGCTCCATGTAAAATACTGGTATTTACCTGCACCCGGTTAGACTGGAAGCTCACCACATTTCATCCCAATATACATAGTTGAGGAAAGGCTAGGAAGATTGATTTTTTTTTTTTTTTTTGAGGATGGGAAATCATCAAATAACTTCTCCCGCTCTGGGTGGAGCAGGAGGGCGTGTCAGACTTTTACTGACTAAAACCCACCCGTGTTCCCTCAGTTGCCTGTGTGCCAGGGGCGACGGTATCTCTTTCGAACAACCTGCACCCCTGGCAGGCATCGGCCCTTGCGGACCCCACCCTTTGGTGCTGATATCTCTTTGAGGCGCGCGTGGAACACAACGCGCCGTCGACCCGGGCTTGGTCCTTACCGGACAGCGAGCTACCCATTACTCGCCGTCCGCAAGCCCGCGCCTACGGTGGCCGGGAATCAGCCTGGGATTCCCGACGCCCAGGGCTTCTCCCGCGGCGACTACGGCCGTGAGGGCGCATATACTGCCTCTCCCTCACGTGCGCCGCCTCCCTCTTCGCGAGCATTACTGCTTCGCAGAAGGAGGTGACGGCTAACCATTCACTCTCGCTCCGTACCATGGCCTGCACCAGGGCCGGACGCGAGAGATCGCCGCCGCCGATCGCCTCCACGAGGACAAGGAAGATTGATTGATGTTATGTTTTGGATTACAATTGTTGGATAAAATAAGTAGAATGAAAAAATAGGTTTAAAATAAACCATTGCTATCATATAAATATGATTTGATACAATCATATTTGTATGATTTAAACTTGACCTGATTAAATCTAAAATTATCCATACATTTTCATTTAGCATCGGGTAGTTACAAGTAGTAGTAATTTAATAGATTTCATTATAGTACATATTCTTTCAAAGGTTTACCCTCTACTTTATTGACTACTTATTGTGCCCCGCAGTTTTACCCACTGTTTAATTGCTCTTCCTGACTCTTTTCCCTCACGGCTCCTATGGGTTGTAGAGTGATGTTAAATAGTCTTTAACCAACTTCAAAAATTGGGCTATAAAGAGAAAAAAAAAAACTCTTCAGCTTTCAAGATGAATTCAACTCATATTAATTTTAATTATATTATATATAATTTTGTTCATTATTGGTTTTAGATGTGACCTTAAAACACTGGGTGAAAAAATATGGATGGAGAGATGATGGAAATCTGATTTTCATTGCCAACCAAGATGAAAACATAAAGACTAAGAACATTACTGAGAAGATTGAGTTCGACCATCTAGCTCCACTGATGACTTTGTTGTAAATCTTATGCAACTTTGTATTGAATAAATTGAAAATAAAATAATTGTGTCATTTCTTGCTCTGGTTGCTTGCATCACCACTTCTAATGTTATGTTTATAACTCGTTTTTTGTGCAATTGTCTACTTGATTTCTTTTTAGGGTTCCATAGGTATATCGCAAAAACGGAACCCTTATAATTTGGTCATGTCCGTCTATCCGTCCGCCCGATGACAGCTATTTTACTTGGAGACTATTAGCGTTAAATCGATCAAAATTAGAAAGAAAATGTATGTTCGCCAACCCATGGTGCAGAAAATTACGAAACAAAAATAGGGGTTTCACTACTGTTCCTTATTAATTAACCATACATGTAACTGAGGGATGATAAAAATAATTCAATGCAAATCAAGCATGTTGGATCCCATCGTAAAAAAGACGATGTTTCAAAGTGACGTTTTTTTATTTGTCAATTAAAACTTACTTTTGCGATTGGTAAAATCAAATCTGTGCATGCGTAAATATTCATCCGATCTACGGAACCCTTTACTTTATGTGGTCCGACACGCACTTGACCAGTGCAAAATACAAAATGCTAAATGTGCATTAAATAATATGTTAATTTGGGTTTGAAAATAAGAGATAGTCACGAGACAACTTCGAATAGAATTTTAATTAAAATTAATTATGTCTTACGTAAACTTTTATGTACAATGACTTGTTGAAAAACATAACAATAAAAAACAACGAGAACATAATATAAAAAATAATTAAGAGAGTACGTCTTTTCCTCCTTACGCCTTCTTTGCGTGACTGTAACCATGTTCCTTGCCGCCGGTATGTCCGCCCTTCTTACCGTGGTCGTGATGGTGCGCAAAGTGTTCCTCGTGACCATGATGGCCCTTGTGCCCTTTGTGGTCTTCGTCGTAATGACCTTTATCGTGATGTCCCTTCTTGCCATGGTGTTTCTCGTGATGACCCTTTTCGTGGTGACCGCCTTTCTTGTGGTGACCGCCCTTCTTATCATGATGTCCGTGGAAGTCACCGTGCTTGTGATGGTGTCCTCCCTTGTGGAAGTCGTCGTAGAACTTGTGTTCCTTGTGAAATTCGTCTTTATGGGATTTATGGTGGAAACCGGTGGTCTTTGAACCCTTTTTGTGGCCTTTTTTGTGTCCGAATTTCCCTCCTTTATGCCCGTGCGCAGCTTCATGGTGTTCACCATGGTGGTCGTGTTCATCATGGTGCTTCTTCTTGTGCCCACCGTGTTCGTCGTGATGTCCTTCGTGGTGGTGTTTCGCGTGCTTTCCGTGCTCGCCTTTATCATGGTGGTGATGCGATTTGTATCCCTTTTCACCTTTATCCCCGTGCTCCTCGTGGTGATGGGCATGGTGTTCATGGCCGCCGCCCTGTTCGTGGTGGCTGTCCTTCGCCTTCTTGTGTTCAGTGCCCGCTATCGCCTGATCCCCGGGTTCACTGCCAGCTGCCGACAGGTCACCGCCTGTGGGTACTGCGGCTAATTCCGGGGCGGCCTTGGGTGCGATATCCTTTTCACCTTTAACATTGGCTACATTTCGAGCATGCGCGAATAGCACCACGCATGCCAGAAGCTCTATTGTAAACAGGAGCCTCATGACTGAAAAAAATAAGTAATTATTTATACAAGCACATATTTGTTGAAATATAACTTTAAGGCCTATATGTATAAAAAAGTCCTACTCACTTTGTCTGGCTCGACTAAAGACGTAGCCGTCACCAAAGCTACGATAACAGTGTCAAAACTATTTCCGCACTTTGAATTTATAGATTAGTTCGCTTTCATCTGATGTCGATTACAGAGTGGTGTTTGGCAACTGTTGCTGCAGATTTCTGGATGAATGATTCCGCGACGGCGACGACGCGGTGGCAGTGACGACATCATTGTTATGGTTAAACTAAATTAGTTCCGTTAGGTCGATACCTAATTATAGTTAATAGAGGCACTGTGGCACTTATTGATTTGATTTATTGGAACGTTTGCTCTTTAGTAGATAAATCTACATTGTATAGGTTCAATTTTGTATGAATGAAAAGGAGGGAGTGAAACATGCTATTTTTAAAATTGGTGTTAGTTTATTTACAAGGAGGTAATGCGTAAAGTAACAAAGTATACAATAACATAATCTTATCAGTAATATTATCAGTGCTTGCCGTGGTGGAATCCCCAGTGTTTGTGATCCTCGTGGCCTCCTTTCTTGCCGTGGTCGTGGTGGTCATGGTGGTGCTCTTCGTGTCCGTGGTGCCCCTTGTGTCCTTTGTGGTCCTCATCATAGTGGTGCTTGTCGTGGTGGCCGTGTTTGCCATGGTGCTCCTCGTGGTGACCGGAGTGATGGTGACCGCCCTTCTTGTGTCCGCCACCTTTCTTCTCGTGGTGTCCGTGGTGGTCGCCGTGTTTGTGGTGCTTGCCTTCCTTGTGGTGGTCATCATAGAAGTGATGATCCTTGTGGTACTCATCCTTGTGATATTTCTTGTGGTAGCCCTCAACTTCCTCGCCCTTATCGTGATGTTTCTTGTGGTGGTGCTTGCCGCCCTTGTGGTGGTGTCCGTGCTCGTGGTGTTTGCCATGGTGGTCGTGCTCATCCCAGTGCTTCTTGTGATGGCCTCCGTGCTCGTGATGGTGTCCAGCTTTGTGGTGCTTGCCATGGTGACCATGTTCTCCTTTGTGATGGTGATGATGTCCTTTATGTCCTTTGTGCCCCTTTTCTCCGTGTTCATGGTGATGGTGTGCGTGGTGCTCCTTGCCACCGCCTTCCTCGTGATGGTGGCCGTGGTGGCTGGCCGCGGTGACCAAGTCTCCCTGCTCCTCTTCTCGTCCAGAACACGCTACTACGACACATCCTAGCACGGCAAGGGCGACTAGCGACCTCATTGTTATTGTTTTACTTAACTATTTGTTCTGTATTTGACTACTTGGACTGAACTGCCTGTAAACCGCCTGTGAGAGCATTTTATATCATTAGATTTGCGGGT
Organism: Antitype chi; assembly: GCA_947359405.1. NCBI lineage: Eukaryota > Metazoa > Arthropoda > Insecta > Lepidoptera > Noctuidae > Antitype > Antitype chi. The sequence goes on from OX375816.1 coordinate 13,892,372, forward strand.
TGCAGTCGGTGAAACCATCGGCAAGGACACCACGCCGACCAGCTCGGAACGCGTTACGCCTCACCATTGCGACATGCCTAAATGCCTACGCAAAAAATAATACAGGTAGGTACTTATCAGTTAATTCAAAAACAATCAACGTGCTCACAGAACCTGCTGTGGAAGTTAGATAGGCACTTCATAGCAGTTCAGTTCTTATTATCAAATTAGTTCTTTTGAAACTGGTTCAGCGTTTTTCATATAACTAGCTAATCATGATTCAATCAATAGATTGAATCATGATTAGCTAATTAACCAATAGGTTTGACTAGAATGGTTACAAGTGCGACTATGGAGCGTAGAGTCCTGAGTTCGATCCCCGGGTTGAGTAAGTTGTTACTGGGTTCTCCATTGGGAATTTGGAAGTAACCACAATTAACCGGGCCCATATCCAGAATACCGGCCACTATAGATAAAGCAGCACCCCCGTACCATGGAACTACGAAACTTATATGGAGGGCCTGTTAATTATAAGACAGCTATTAGCATCTCTGTGTAGGTATACTCGTTTGAGAAATATAGGTGAGATGTGATTGTTTATTTATTTAAGAACATGGAGGACTTACAGCTAATAAAAACAGACGACAGGAAGGAAACTATAGTCACCAGAAAACCAATTACAAATCCTCACGTATAGAAGTATTTTAATAATAATTTGTGGTGTGCGCACAAAAACAAAGAAAAACACATCGCCTTAATAAATAGAGAAGAATAATAAGTTGATTTAAGATCGATACCGTATCTATCATTTGTTTCCTAATATAGGTACGTCAACAACGTAATACCTACACGTGGCTCTATGACTTATACGTAGTTTTCAGAAAGGAACCATCCCATACAAACAATTTGAACGAGTCTAACTCTGAAGGTTGTACTTGTAATAATAAATGTACCCCTACATAGTATATGAAATAAGAAACGTCAAGAGCATTCTGGGCCTGCGTAATACTAAACGCATGAACATAAAAAACAAAAACTAACTTTTAAAGAGCCTTTAGTGTTCTGTTTTGTAGTTAGTGTCTTAAGTAGTTAGGTATTTACATGTATCTACCTATCTAAGTAGTAGAGATTTTGATTTTGGAAAATGAAATCATTGCGTGGGTAGGTAGGTAAGTAGGTATATAATCTCTCTACACCATATTAATTATTGACTTCTTGACTAGTTTTGTATGCCTACTTACTGGCCGCAAGCCGCGACTGCTAAACATGTAGTCATGTAGCCTAGTGAACCCGGAGTCAGGATTTGAGACCGGTTGATGGTAATACAGGTTAGGACATGGGCGTACCCAGTGTGGGCATGGGGCGGGGGCTGCTGCTCCCCCTGGATTTTGTTTACGTCCCTACTAACTACTTTTGTCAATAAAAGTTAAGAAAAAGAAAAAAGGAAAATAACCTTTTGCAACTGCCATTTGCAATACAATAAACAACTTTTAAAAATCAGGCTTTTAAAAAAAGCGAAAGAATGCTCCAATATACGTCCGCGAAAATACAAAATGAGATGTTAAACATATGCGGTGTCCTAAAAAAATTGGTCGATGACGTTAAAGCCGCAAGTGCCCTATTCAGCATTTTGGCTGATGAATCAGCTGATGTACCTAGTAAGGAACAATTAGCAACAGGTCTTCGATAATACGATCAAAAGGAAAAAAAAATAAGGAAGAATTTATGGGTTTTGTGGAGTTGGAATAAATGGATGCTCAAATGATAGCTGCTGAAATTAATTAATTTAACAATACCTACTTATATTATTGACGCTAATAAATGCGTGGGACAGGGCTACCGACGGATGATGATTGATGGGACTACCTTTTCCACACGTAGACTCCTATTCGGTCCGTTATGCGTGGGTATTCTGGCTAACAAACAGCAACAGGAATAGTGAGGTCGCACCGCGAAGCCTGTGAAGCTATCACCGGCTTTGCGGATCGACCTCACTGTTCCGAGGATTTCTTCACGTTGAGAAGCCACGGCTTCGCATTCCAGGATGACGTGGGCGGGACAGGCGGGACTACGACGGATGTGCTACGATGGCGGGAAAAGATGGCGGAATCCAAAAAATATTGAGCGAAACTTATGAAAAGGGTTTATATTTCCACTGCGCCTGCCACAGATTAAACCATGTGGTAAACGATTTAAAGAACGTTTCTGAGATGTGCAACTGCATTGGAATGGAACCAAAAAAAAGGTACGATATTGTTTTTCAGGGAATCGGTTCTGCGTCAAAAATATGTACCAAAAATACCATTTGCTGTGTGTAACAAGATGGTCCCATAAATTCCAAAGTATTTCGATGTTTAAGAATCATTTTGTCGAAATTGCAGAAGGTTTATTAAAGCTTTCTCGGGAAGGTAATTCTGGGACAAGGAAAGTAGCTTTCCTGTTGTTATCCGCTGTTAGCCAAACCACATTTATATTTGCTCTATGTATTATAGACAAATACAAGTCTCTCCTGCAATCCGTCGCAAACATATTACAGTTTAAAACGCTGGACATAATAATTGTTGTGCAGAACATATATAAACCATAACCCCTGCAGTTGCAGAACACAGGCGTTCCGTGGAAGAAGGGAATGAAGATTTAATCAAATCAGTTGAAAAAATTGCTACGGCTTTGAACCTTGAGCTGGATTTACCAAGAACAGCAAGTCGCCAACAACATGGGGCAAATCAACCAGCTGCTTCCCTTAGCGAGTATTTTCGTCGCTCGTTATACGTGCCCTATTTGGATTCGTTATCATCTTCATTACAGGCTTCACATTCGGTAAAGACCATTCACCAGTGTTTACCCTTTCATTGTTGCACCCTGCTCAGATAATTAAATTACGGTTCCAAAATTACGAAAAGGTATGTAGGAAGTATTTAAATTTTATGAACTATGAATTAGAAAGGATCACATCTGAAGCCGAACTATAGCGCACTTTTTGGATACATAAGCAGCAGCAGGACTTTAAAAGTATTGGGATAACGGAGTTAATACAAGTAGCAGAATCTTTTTTCCCGAAGGTGAAGACACCTGTACAAATTTTACTGGCAATGCCTTATCCGCTGCTACAATTTAAAGGTCATTCAGCACAGTCAGACGCGTAAAAACGTGGCTAAGACCGACTATGATCGAAGGCAGATTAAATGGGCTTTGAATGCTCAGTGTATGTAGAAAATTTCAATTCGATTCAATTCTCAATTCTTTATTGTTAACGCTACGGGCGATTCTTTTACGGAAAACGTCATAAACGTTTTCCTGAAGACCCTCGAAAGTTACTTTTAAAATAGCTATTGTACAATTAAAGAATTTATATAAAAAGTTACTTATTTTAATGTGTGTTTATTTATTTGACTAGGTGCTTATAAAAAATCTGATTACCCTGAGTAGCCCATGGGCTGGGACATGTGGACCTAACACAATTTGCGAAATGTTGGTGTACCATACACCTCTGCTTAACGCTTTGGGAACACAGTCGTGATCTTATGTACATGCTTTTAGGAATAAAGTAGGGGGACAGCCATATTAAAAATAATTATAACACCAGCCCATTACTGCCCCACTGCAGGGCTAACGCTTCTTCTCGGGAAAAGCAAGAGCGAGCTAATGATCACTACGCTTGCTCAAAATGGTTTGGCGATTTCAGACATAATCCAAGTTTTAATCTAACTGTGTGCCAAAACTCATCTAAACACATCTAAACATACAAACTTTCACATTTTTCTTATTAGTAGGTAGCTTAGGATATATAATACCTATATTTCACCGTAAGATTGTGAACACCCGATAGTTTATAATATATATATAAACAGTACTTTCGCAGAAGGATACCATCGCGTCCCAGGACTCCTCGCTGCCGACCCACGTTTCGACAACGGTCGGCAGCGACAGGTCACTGCCGAGTTCTAACCTAACCTAAGGGACCATTGAAGTACTACGTAACCAGATTTTTCTGCAATTATAAACCTCCAACCCCCTAGTCGGCAAAAGTAAACAAAGCTCTTACCCACCCCCGTCCCATGCTCACGTAAACATTGGTAGGTACCTACATGCGTTTTTCAAAGTGTTCTGGTTTATTTATTGATTAATGAGCAGCTGTTATAAGTCTAGAAATAAGGAATAGGCTTGGAATAGAAGACTTTAACGCATAATATTTATTTAAGCAAAACAAACTTCTTTTAAAATTTTGGTATATATTCAAATGAACAGTCTTCAGTCCATGAAACACGAATCCATGACTCTAAGTCTCGATGACATTGGATGTTTGCTGCTCAATGTTGTGTGTCTGCTCACTTTCGTGTGATTTAGTAATATCGACATCGTTTTCTTCGAGCCATTCATAGACTAGTAGGGTTGCCAAATGTGTTCAAACCAAACTCAACTAAATTTTGTAGAAAATCTAAAAAAAGTTACAAAATAAATACTGCTGACGTAATCACCATCCAGACTCCCCCATCCCCCATGTCATCAAAAATAAGCAAAGCAAAGACACCCCGACCTCCGGTAGTGCTTACGTACCTAATACTTGAATGGCCCCTAACCTATTCGGTCGGTAAGCAGTATGGTGCAGTTAACAATTTATAGACAGTTTATAATCTCTCGTATTTTTTTAATATAAAAATCTACTTTTTGTGACTTAAATATTAAAGTCAGACATGTGCTGTCGGTGACTTTTTGTAGGCATTATCAAGCTCTTCAACTTTTCTCTAGAACTCAATCATATATCTCTCATCGTTAAGGCAGCGTTCGTAAGAAACGTTTTCGATCGACCCTTTTTTCTCCGACTTACTTTGCAAATCCGACTACCGCGAAAAAGTCTTTTAATTTTTCGGGTTAATATACATATAGCTTATGACACTCACAAATAACGTAGCTTTCTATTGGTAAAAGAATTCCCAAAATCGGTTCAGTAGATCCAGAGATTACCTCACAAACTTTACCTCTTTATAATATTAGTATAGAAGTCGGTACCTATAGATATGATGACGTAGGACTAATGATGATTACTAGCCGCTAGAGTGATCGTCATTAGGTAGGTACACACGGCCACACATCAAGCTATATATTTCCAATTTATGCTGATCTCACACTGTACGGAAATCCTATTCAATGCCAGATCAGCTTATACTGGAAATGTATAGCTTGATTTGTAGCCGTGTGCACCTACGACGTCATAAGAATCGCACTGCTCATGCTCAGGCGCACGCATCGAGCGAAAATTCTGATGACGTCACTACCACGCGCCATTAGAACTCGTTGACCTTCTGTATTGTCTAGCAAGTCTATTACTGCAGTGTGAAAGCGATTGAGTAGGTAGTCTGTTATCGGTGATTAAAAATACCTTAACCTACACTTAGTAAGTACATAGGTACCTACCTATCGCAACAGATGTATCACAACTTTACCTTCTCAGATTCCTAGTCACATGTCACAACTCACAACACTAGTGCACGTTTTCACTAACACTAGGCGCCATCTTACTATAATGCCTAAAAAGTGAAATACTTAATTATTATTTATTTACCTAATTAGACACTTCATTTAGGTGATGCTTAGTGTTATTGAAAACGGGCATTAGATATGTAAAAAATCTCTCTCTACCACATCTAACATTGGCAGAAAAATTGTCGACGAATATAACACACGTTTAATTTTTTTATAATAAGACAATAAAAAAATTAAAACCATAGATTAAAACAGTAGGAGTAGACAGTACCTAATTCATAGTGCCTTTGTTTTTCATCAAATGAGAGCTAATAAAATATGATGATGTTGATGGATGCACTGCCCTTTCTTTTAATATTAGGACGTATACAGGGTGGTAGGGACACCATGCGCAAACTATAGCCTTGAATTCAGCACATGATAGAATCATGACCCCCTAGCGTAAAGGTAATCGATGAAACTTCAACGCAGGGGTGGTCTAGATTCATGAACTGAATCATTCGTAACCGGTTTAGCATCGATGTCCCAGCCACCATGTACCTATTAGAGAGGTAGCTGCATGTTTATAAACTACCTGTATATGCTAAAGGTCAGAGAGGTAAAAATAAAAGAATAATAGCACCCCAATTACGTAACTTGCTCACAGACTCACAATCGCTCATAAATCATTTGATATTATGAATGTGAAAGCATAACCCAGTTTTTAATTCATAAAATTAACAGCAAATTAAAAGGGATTATGAGTTTGATAAGCAATTAGGCAACATTTTATAACCTGATTCTCAAAATCAAAATAATAATTATGTTATTTAATTAATATGTACCTACGATTAAATCGAAGAACAGTTATTGGCACGGTTCTTGAAAAAACATCGAGTATTCTTTACTGTAAATTTAACATGAATGTAATATAGGTACACATAAACCATCCTGCTACCTACTTATCTGATTTTTTAAAGAAAGTTCATTTAGAAAAATATTAGGTTCATTTAAACATTGACTGTAGAAATTATTCCACATTGTGACATTTATAATTTTTGTTTTTATTTGTCATTTTATTAATGACAAACCAAACCTACCAAATTACCAAAATGTTTACTTCTCGCATGATCCATGTAATTCGCATGCAACCATATTTGTACGCCTCTTGCTTGGCATGACAAAGCGACCTATGACTGTAATTTAAGAACTGTAATGTAACATAAGTTACACTAATAAAAATTATTTGATTTGAGAAAAATTAATGGCAACGGAAATCATCAAGAATTGAGGACTATGACTAAGTAACGAAGCTGCCATAAAACTGTTACACAATCGTTCACTAAAGGAAGAAAAGGCTAGTAACACATTGTATTTACTTACCTACGTATTGATTGTCCTACGTTTGCTCAAGGCTGAAAAATGAGGAGGGAGAGAAAACAATAGGTAGATTTGTGAAAAATTATTTACTTTGTATAAAAAATAAAAACAACAACAATAACAATTTCCATTCTTAACAATAGTAATTCATAACAATCAGGATACACAGTGGCATCAGTGCTTGCCGTGGTGGAAACCCCAGTGTTTGTGGTCCTCGTGCTCGCCCTTCTTGCCGTGATCGTGGTGGTGATGGTGGTGTCCTTCGTGTCCGTGGTGTCCTTTGTGTCCCTTGTGGTCCTCGTCGTAGTGGTGCTTGTCGTGGTGGCCGTGTTTGCCATGATGTCCCTCGTGGTGACCGGAGTGATGGTGACCGCCCTTCTTGTGATGTCCGCCGTCTTTCTCGTGGTGTCCGTGGTGGTGATGGTGCTTGTGGTGTTTGCCTTCGTGGTGGTGGCCGTCATGGAAGTGGTGATCCTTGTGGAAGTGATCCTTGTGGTGCTTCTTGTGGTAGCCGTCGACGTGTTCGCCCTTGTCGTGATGTTCCTTGTGTCCATGCTTGCCACCTTTGTGGTGGTGTCCGTGCTCATGGTGTTCACCATGGTGGTCGTGCTCATCCCAGTGCTTTTTGTGACCGCCGCCGTGCTCGTGGTGGTGTTCTGCATGGTGATGCTTGCCATGGTCTCCATGGTCGCCCTTGTGGTGGTGGTGATGACCCTTGTGTCCTTTGTGTCCGTGACCGCCGTGGTCGTGGTGATGGTGCGCATGGTGGTCGTGCCCGCCGCCATGCTCGTGGTGGTGTCCGGACGCGGCCACCGCTTGGTCGTCGCGGTCGGCCTCGGTTCCGGAGCACATTGCCGCCAGGCACAGCACGCCAAGTACTAAAAGCACCCTCATGTTATATTAGTGTTGTACTTCCTCGGTAGGTAAGTCCTGAGAGGAAGTCCGGTTGTAACTGACCTCTGATACATTGATTGCCTATTTATATCGGTTAGTAGTAGAGCACCGTCTACGGCGGTGGAGAAATTATTCCGCAAGCGTCCGCACTAGTTCATGGACAAATTAAAAAAGGCAGCCGTCGCTTTGTTAGTGTTTTAGAATACCTGTAGCAAAGCATTTGAACAAGATGATGTCACTAATTGAACTGAGTGCTTTCAGATGTACACTAATTAATACAAAGTACCTAATTTCTTGCAGAGATGAAAGGGTGTGAGTCACGTGCAGTGCTTACTACCTGCATGTTTCTGGTTAGAATATAATGGAAATGTACTAAGTACTCGTTTTCTTTTTTACTAGGCAACTCATTAATACTTTAATGTTTGTTTCCTACGTATAACGTTTATGTGCAATATAAGGTATGCCTTTTGTCTGCCTGTGCACATTAAACCTATTTACTACTTAATACTAATGAAGGGTGCAGTGATTGTTTTATGTAAGACTAGCTTGATAAATACTGATTTTTTTAATATTAGGTACTTAAAGGTACCTAATATTATTCTAGTTAAAAATACTTAGATATGATGAAAATTCCGGAGCCTACTGATAGAAAAAGTAGGAAATATTTTGGCTATTTTTAGGGTTCCGTACTTCAAAAGGAAAAATCGAAACCCTTTTAGGAATACTTCATTGTCCGTCTGTCTGTCTGTTAGCCTGTCAAGACTCTTTTTCTGAAGGAACTTGTGGAGGTACCAATCTGAAATTAATTATTAATACGCAGGTCTACCTACAGTCCCTTGTTGGGGCTCTAAAAATCAAGCTTCAAGTCAACGCAAAAAAATACGCCCATTTATGCGACATATTTTGATACTCGCACATAAATTAAAATCTATAGGAAATAGGTTCTTTGACCCGTTGACCTACAAGTGCCTACAACCATGAAATTTGGCAAGAAGCAAGGACTCACAACGCAAGTTTAGGAAAAATATAAACTTACATTTGCAGTTGGAGAATTGACTGTAACGTATTTCGATATATGGGAGAACATTTTTTCAACTACAAAGTAAAGTTTGTTCTTGGGATACATTCATCCCAACTACGGAACCCTTCATTGTGCGTGGTCCTACTCGCACCCATGTTAACAATAAACAAATAAGTTCAAATGCAAATAAATTTAGGGATGGAGAAATAGTGATAAAGCCATTTTTACGTACCTAAGTACCTATTAGTCTAAAGCTGTAAGTCAAATTATTCGTGAAAACATTTGGCTCCCTTTGTACTGTACTTTGAATGTTTGAACCCCAACCCTATTGGCAGTTTATTTATATCCGACTTATATAAAGTGTCTTTGTTTTCTCCGTCAGAACCTACATATTAGGTATATCGGTGCAAGATTAAACGAGAACTGGTTTTCAAGTTTCCATGACATAACATCACGCCTTGTTTTTCCGAAGGGTTGGGCAGAGCTGTACCTATATTACTATCGAGGAAACTAATATCTATTTACTGTAAGGACTATTATTGCTGCTTGCAGCGCTCGGCCGCTATAGTAACGCTTGCTAACAGATGTGGTCATTGTGTGCACGGGATTTTGTTTTCAAATTGGTGAGATTTTTCTGAGTTTCCTCGATAATACATCCACATTTCCCCAGTTATGTTTTCCTGTTTATTTTCCTGATATTATATTACTACTTAAGATATTATTACTTAAGAAGTTATGACTTGCAAGTTTGACTTGCTAATCATATTTCAGCCTTTTACACAGACTAGTGGTCGCCCCGTGGTCGAAATTCGACCATAATTAATAAAAAAAAGCATTCTGCATTCCTTCTACACATAAAGTTTATCTACCTATGCCAAATTTCGTACACGTCCGTGAAATTTTCGAAAAAAAGGGTACAATAGTTTTTGCTTCACGTACCTATTAATATAAACACCCGATTTTTTTTTGTATAACCGACAAAAAAATTGTACGCTAGGGGGTCTAGAATGATATGCTGAATTCATAAACATTAAACACCCGATTTTTGTTTATATAACCGACAAAAAAAATTCTACGCTAGGGGGTCTAGAATGATAATATGCTGAATTCATGGTTACAGTTTGCGCACTGGTTAAAAACTTATCCTGTATAGATTATAACTCGAGATTACAATCGATGGATAATATACGACAGAATACTAAAAATAGGTAATAAATAGAAAATTATCAAGATAAAACTTTGTATTTTGAACTTATAGATAGGTTTAATATACCTAATATTAATAACATTAAGGGCGCTTTCACATTTTTTCTTGAATTTGAGCGTTTGACTCGAGATTTGATGAGAGATTATGGTTTAGATATAGGCAAAAAATAATAATAAAAATATGTCCGGAAAAATGACATTATTTGTCTAGGGAGCGCTCTAAACAAATTTTTCAATTTGTTTACATAAGTCTGTAAAAACCTTGTCTCGGCAAAGGATGTTTCGTAAAATGTTACTTTAAAATCTTTGATGCTGCTGTTACATGGAACATATAGTAGTTTAGTAATTTATAAAAATGTCTGTAGCTTGTTATTTGCAATGCTCAAATCATTTTTTTGTGTTTCATACAATACAATACACCAAAAATAATTCCGTAAAACAGAGAAATATTGATAATTTTTCGTCTGAAATCATATTTTTTATCTATGTATGTTTAATCGAAATTCAAACAAAAATTATTTAATAACTAAGGTTATTATGCCAACTTGCTTGAAAAAAAGAGACAGTCTATTTAAAAGTAAAATAATATTTTTAAACAATTTTGGAATGCAACGCTATGATCAGTAATATATCTCGGGACGCGCGGGCTTTAGCTATAAGTCCGCGCCGGTTTGTTCCTGGGCGTCCGAATCATAATGGTTAGCATATCTGAGTAGCATACTTCACTATACACGTACGCACAATCAGCTACCACGCGCTGTTAAATTTACCTAAAACTAAATACTTCAATTTGTAATAGCCCTCTTAAGTGATTGTAACATGTCACAATGTGCTATGCCCTCATCTCGCTCTGTTGGGCGCTCGCCTGAGGCACAGATTACCTAACTACGCGTCGCGATCACCCCTGCATGCAGAGATACAAGGTGTTCATTAATTAACCCACTGCACCCCAAATAGGTATATACAAGTTGTTCATTCATCAAATCGTCACACATTATTTTCTTTGACGCACCTATTTAAAGTATTGTTATTAATTTTCCTGTTAGTAACGACGTTTTCCTCAGACGATGAGTGTAGGTTTGTTAAGCCGCTTATAAGGCTGCCATGACACAATCAAATTAATATTGTTCTTTTTCTTTTCAAGTAGGTATGGTTTCTCTCAATCTGCATAACTGTCGTCGTAACACAACATTTACAAACATTTTCAAAACAAAAAGTATTTTTTTGACGAACAATCGAACATACCTTTTTAATCTACCGGTCGGTCGTGAAAAAGACGAGGCTCGATTTTACAGGTTAACCTAATTTGTGACAACTTTAGAGATTTCCCACAGGTCAGGAATTTCTGGCATTTCTTTCCTTTGAACATCTTACATGTTCAAAGGAAAGAAATGCATTTTCCTGAGAATATTTTTAAGTATGGAAGGCGTGATCAGATTGAATCCCGGATTTCCTCGAGCTCAGCAGTCTAATTTCCTTCGCTATTTCTTCAGGCGCTGTTAGCATAATGGGCATACACATTTGTAGTTATTGTTCCAATACTGGGTCAATTTCAATCAATGTTGATCCATACTTTCAGGTACACGATTATGAGTAAGTATTAATATTCGAGTAACTGCCGGTCGAATGCGTACCTAACGTAGACTCAAGTTGAATAGGTCTCGACTTCAATGGCGGCATTGTGAACCTCACCACGTAGAAATCTTCATTCAACATAACACACAGCTGATTGACGGCTCATAAGCTGGAGTCTATCGAAAATTATCTGCTTAGTGGGTCTTTTCGCGTTCCGTTGGCCGCTATTTGGATAGCGTTAAACAATTCTTCCGAGTGACTAAGCACTGTTAATCCTCGCCCTTGTTGGTCTACGTCCGGATCTTTACAACATAATGCAGATCTGTTTGAGTATTCAGTTTGATTATACACGCTTATGAGTTCATCACGGTCTTTGTAAACATTCGAGTTATTATACTTAAGTATACGGGCATGCATTTTATGTAGGTAGAAGTAAGTAGGTATTATGTTAGTATAAAATATATTTGGTTCATGGCATTTTTTTACAATCGTTAATATGTAAAATAGATAACTAGTAAACTAGAGAAAGAAAGAAAGTTTTATATGATCTAGATTAATTAACTAGCTAAATTTGTACAACCGTGATAGATTACAAAAGTAGATTTACCTACAAATTTAGCAACACTTTGCAAGATTATTCGCCGGATTAAATTCAACGTGTAAACGGCCAATTTTATCGAACTCCGTAAGTAATTTAATATCATGCTTATCATTTAAACAATTGTTTTTTCGAATGTTTCGTCAACGAGACATAAAAATAGTTCCTATCACCAAGAATGGGATATTGAAATCTCTAAAGCAACAAGATAGGAGCAAGAGCACAGTTTGCAAGAGATGCTGAGCTCTTTCAATCAGCGTTACCAAAGTTAATAGATGACTCAACACTTTTAGTAACAAACTCGAATTTTAATACTTACACCTACTTATTCTGTTTGTCTTTATGAGGTAATCAAAATATTTAAGTATGTAGGCGGGTAGGATTTTTTCATAATTAGGTACTTCTTTTCATAAACTTATTTACCTATTTCTGTTCGGACTCCCGTCATCACATGGTTCTTAGTTACCTTTTTATCATTAGCAAGAAGACGTACAGCTATAAAACGAAAAATATTAGATGTAAATTAAATCATAACAAAATAATTTTTATGAATATCAATAAAATCATGTCTCTTGCGCAAGATAATAATTATGAGCTCTAAGTTCATGATCGTCACGGTCTATTGAGCTCTTTTCTAAAGGTTCGCTTTCAAATGAGCCCCGAGTTTTCAAGGCCGCTGCCCGTGGCCTTCTGAAGTACTTTCGCTTACAATGGGAGAATTACCTAAACATTATGTGGCTACAGTAGCTATTCAGTGGAATAAGTATGTATCAATCTGCCTAGCCCGCCAACTATTTTGGGGTCGCCTTCTGATCTAACCGCATGCTGCTGAATATCATTAATTTTCAAGGAGCGACTGCCTGTCCGACTTCCACAACCCAGTTGCTGGGTAACACGAAGCCCCTTGGTAAGACGGGTTGTCAGACTTTCGGGCTACTGACGATCCGTAACGACAGTCAATGATCCACGAATGACGGGACCATCTTTACTCACCGGGTCTAGGTGTGCAAAGATGGACGATCCACGACCAGAATATGTATCATCTTACTAATATTATAAATGTGAAAGTTTGTAAACGGCTGAACGGATGTCGATGCAATTTGGCACACAGATTATTATAACACGTACGTTTTTTATTCAGGTAGTACGTTCCCGTGGGATAATTTTCGACTTCCAGGCGGCCGAAGCCGTGGGCAAAAGTTATTAAATAACGAATCGAAGTTCATTTTTCACCACTTTTGATGATGTTTTTAATGATTTTTTTACATATTTAAATAGGTAAAATAAAGGCATTACTGAAAAAAATTAATGAAAAAAAACACTTGCATTTAGCATGCCATTGGACGTCAATATTATACTCGTATCCTAGCATTAAACACATTGTAATGTTATTCATGTCAAATAACTGACTATGTATGTTTAATGGAACTTATTCAATTAAAGCATTGTAAAGTACTTATTATTAGAATTCAGATCTGTGATGTGGATAACAATCCACATGACAAAATGTTATATGTATAGTCAATAACATTAAATTGTTGTTACTGTAATTCAATTGACTAGTAAAGTAGCTTGACAGCCATTTGCAAAATATAATTACATTCACCATAAATACATTAATTAATTAAAGTAACAAGAAAAAATGATTTTAGACGACTATCTGGGTCTCTGTAGCCCGGGTTCGGCTTGGGTTCAGAGCCGACACCGGCACACCCACAGGTACATAATACACTATACAGTTCAGGTCAGTCGAACTTGTGGCCAGAATTAACCCGGTCAATCCCTCCTCCTTTTAATTTACCTCCAACACTTTAGCGCCGGCAGGTTTTATAAAATAGCGTTAGGTATGATTTCGTAGTAATTTGCAAGTAATTTATTAATTATCAATTGAAGAAATTCAATTGATATTCGATATGTGTTTGTTACGGGTCGTCAGAATCCCGAAAGTTTGACAGCCAGTCTTACCAAAGGGATATCGTGTTACCCAGCAACTGGGTTGTGGAGGTCAGATAGGCAGTCGCTCCATGTCAAATACTGGTATTCAGCTGCATTCGGTTACACTGGAAGAAGACCCCAATGTAGTTGGAAATAAGGCTAGGAATGATGATGATATGTTTTAAATTTCTTAGTACATGTAACTGAGCGTAGATCGTAGCTCGTAGATGCGAAACCAGTGTAGCAGTTTCGTAGCCGTAGCACATGTTCGTAGCAGACAGACATGTGTGCGTGTGTAGCAATCGAAAATATTTTCTTCATAGAAGAAAAGACATTTATTTTTTCGATGTCAAATTGCAAATTGTATTGTCTATTTATAATGTCTCGATGTCTCTCATACTTTCGGACATCCGCGTTCTTAGTTATGTGTGTGAAGGTTACGTGACCACAATTGGCCTGTTACGAGTAAGTAGATTGGTTTTAAAAGTTTGAAATTCCGTCGGTAAAAAAATCTACTCTCAATTTTTTCTTGGTCTTTTAAGTGCATATCGTTTAACAAATATATATATATATTTTGCGAATGGCATCTCGCAGGGCAACCAAACAGGTTGTAGGCTGCTTAACCGGACTCGCCTGTGGTTGCCTCAATAAATTAAGGCCTCCAGCCATGGTTTACAGATTACACGCTAGGGCCATCCCCTGTGAGGTACGATCTTGCCAGAAAGGTACGGGCTGTTTTGGAATTATATAATTGATTGAAAATATGGTTTTATATTTTGTTGTATACGCGTGTACTCATTATTCATAAGCAGGTGGTATGAACTTATTACCTGCAAATCTCTTCAAAGAAATCGTATACTCGAGCTAGAGCCCTATTTCCAGTAAGTCACACGGCTCTAATGCTCTTAGTGCATCCAGGGCGCCGTACTTAAGGGCATTAGGCGCTAAGAAGCCTAGCCTTACATCACTCAATCTTGTTAGCGCGTGCTTTCCTAACACTATTATTACTGTAACATTATATTCTTAGGATTCAAATAATATTTAGATATAGGTGAGTAGGATACTGTGTGGAGGGTTCGTGGGAGTAGTTTGGAGTCAGTGTATAGGAGTTGTGCAGATAGGTATGTATTAAATAAGTTTATTTTCGAGCTAACTTTCGAATGTGCATGCCTTATATTTTGTTAAATTATTACGAACGGCGGGGTGATTGCGTGACACACTAACAGTAGGAATGGCTTTCAGTTTGACAGTTCAACAACATTCATTGCGTTATTTACGTTGTTGAGCTGACAAACTTTTCCAACATAAGCAATGGGTTGGGTTACCTTCATTATCATTCAGATTCTGATTATTAGATTGTTACGCAATTTCGGCGCTGATCCAAAGTTAAACAACATGAAACCACCAACCAATGTACCCCTCGCTTAATGTTTTCGTTTTATTTCTTGACTAGATCAACCAGTTACATTAATCGATTGCATGTGGTTCTAAGGGTTAATTGCGTAACTCACTAACAATAGGAATAGGTTTTATTTTGACCGTTAAAAACATTCATTTACCTACGTTGTTAAACAGACAAATTTTTCGAAAATAAGTAAATTATAAGCAATGGAATATCAATATCCTTTAAAATGATTCTGATGCTGATTAATAGTGTCTTACGCAATTAGGGCGCCGATCCAAAGTGAAACAACATAAAAGAATGTACCGCTTGCTCAATGTTTTCGTTTTGTTTCTTGAGAAGATCAACCAGTTACCTACTTAATCGATTGCAGGTGGTTCTAAGGGGTATTAATTGCGTAACCCATTAATAATAGAATGGGTTTTATTTTGACCGTTAATAACAATAATTTACCTACGTTGTTGAGCATACACATTATAATGAGCATTACATTGATAATGACTTGTTTGTTTTGTTTATTGTGCAATTTTACCATGTGTTTTTTTTTAGCTTAATTTTAACTCTGTGATCGTTCAATTTGACATTTTATTAAAATTCCAATTCTGTGACATGTTATTTTATTCCAATTCTGTGACTAAAAAAATATATTCTCTTAATGACATTATATTCTTTTCTGTGGCAGTATTGTGATTTTTTTTATTTGTAAGATGGGGTTTTCCTGAAATAAATGACTGTATGATTTGTTTTTAAATTATAAAATTACATATTTTTCGAACATGAATAAAGCAATATCCTTTAAAATTATCAGATTCTGATTGATAGTTTGTTATGCAATTAGGGTACTGGTTGTAAAAATAAAAACTACCAAAACAATACGTTATTATTTACTATATTATGTACCCCTTTTAAACAGGACTTAAATCTTACTCCCGAAATGAAGGTGTAAGTATTATTAGGTACCTACACCTTTGCGAAACCGAGGAAACACGGCGTGATGTTGTGTTTAAAATTCCCACTCTTTAGCTAGGAAAGTATCGCCCTTTCTCATTATAATAATGTAATCGAAGAAAGAACTGACATGCATAATACACATCTGCATCTTATTATTTTGTAGGTACCAAAACCAACCATCACGGAATTACATGCATGTATTTTAAAAGCGCACATTACATTGTAGTATAGTTTATAAATGCATGTATACATCGATACCCATATAATATTTACAGCATGGCGAACGTGGTTTGAACAACACATTGTTAGCAATCAGGAGGTTAGCCCCGGATAATCCGGGCTATTGTTAGCTATTTTAATGCTTATGCCCTTTGTGTGTGTCCTGTATTAACTCATACGCGGATAATCGCCGTATTATATAGAGTTAATTTTCCATTGGCTCGTATCAAAGGGATTGGCAGCTGCTTACTGTCGCAGCGAAACAAGCCGGCGACATCTACCCGGTCCGCCGAAATGTGGGTATTATTTACATGTATTATGTTGTCCCACGTTCAATTCTAGTTAATTTTGACAATATTAATGCCGAATCGATATTTTGTTTAACCAAAATCACCGGATGCTATGATTTGGTTATTAAGTATTTATAATATGTCAATACGTGCGCACATTGCAGTTTGGTGTTGTATATTCATCTGATAGGTTCTAGTTGACGCAGACCCGTGTTCATGCAACTTGCTCAACCAGTCCTCATATTTTACCCAGTAGAGAATAAGTATTTTCGATTGTTGTTTTAACAACTGAGGCAATAAGCTTCTGTTTACTTCTGTCGTTTTGAAAACGAATTTTAAATTGTTTGCATTCATCTGGTAGAAAAAATCCCTTGATTTTACAGGTATAATCTTGACTTACTGTCACGCATCGTCGAGTGACCAATATTTGTCGGAACAGAACACCGTAAAGATGTTTCCGGTTCGTAAAAGTATCATATTAACTGTTCAAACATTGGATCGGAGGTTTTATCGTTGGCAGCTGGGCGACACGACTAATTACATCAATTACAGGCAAACAGAGCCCCGCTCGGGTTTCGCTCCCACCTTTGTCAATATTTGGCGAGTGGCCGCGGCCGTGTCCCGCCCCGAATGGACACTCGTCTGCGCAACGTCACTCAGCTGCGGACATTATTAATGCACAAGGTCATCCTCATACATACATCACTAATGGGGAACCTTTCAACGCGAGATTACCTACACCTGTGACTAGTTCCGAACTGGCTGAAACGATTTTACCAAATTAGTTGGTACAAAAGAATTTAATAAGCTTACTACAAATATTGTAGACTAGCCAGCGGCTTCGCCCGCGCGAAACTTTCATCCCCTATTTAACTACCTTAGGGGTTGAATTTCGAAAAAATATTCCTTGTTTACATTATAAAGGGAACCTCTGTGCAAAATTTCAGCTTTCTAGGTCCAATGGTTTGGGTTGGGCGTTGATGAGTCAGTCAGTCAGGACTTTTATTTTTATAGATAGATAGACTAGCCATTGACGCGGCTTCGCCTGGGTGGAGGTCAAGAATTATCCCATGGGAACGTAGTACCGGGATAAAAAGTACTATCTGTGTGCCAAATTGAGTGACAGACCTCCAACATCTAAACATACCTACAAACTTTCACATTTATAATATAGGTAAGTGGGATAGCTCGAGACTATAATTGGAGTATTCATTAATTAAGAAAAAATGGAACTCATGTTCTACTTATATTCTCAGACTGTTACATAACTAACGTTTTTTTTGTTTAGTCGTAAACTTAAATAGAACATATTTATTTATTTTAACTCAATGTTCTTTTCACGACAGCTTATATCTAATAACACCCATTTAATTTCTTTTACCTCCACAGATTGACAAGAACCTTTTTTTACCCTTTATCCGTATAATACAACTTGTGTTAGTGTGTGAGTATTAGGTATTGTTATACGATTCTCATAAGCTGCAAAAAGGCGAACACGTCGTGAACGCCGCGGGCGCAACTTGACAAAACAACTTATTCAATTTGTTCGCTGTTAGGTACAAGTCGTCATCCCTCATGTATCCACAATTGGCACAAAAAGGCTGAGTCTTAATCATGTACCCTTGTCTAATACCTGTACCTTCCTCGGAAGTGGAGGAGGTATCTGTGTAACTTAGCTACACTTTTAAACTGTGCGAATAGAGAAGATTAATAATGTTCGTGACCGGGGAGGTCGCAGTTAGGAACAATGAGAGCCGTGCTGCATCATCATGTAGGTAGGTTATCAGTAATATAAGTTTATTAGTATAAAAAAACAACAACAACACGGTATATTATGGAAACAGTGGGTTGTACTACCTAGTTTGAAAATTATCTGTAAGTTAACCACTATGTTTTTGTATGCCAACAGGCAGAATGTACCGGGAAACTAACATCATTATTGTAACTCCTGCATTCTATACAAATAAAGAAATTATTATTATTTTAATCTATTTTCCGGGCTCCTAAACGAGGTACGCAGGACCTGTATCTTAGGAGTCGAAGATTATGCGGTTACAATTTATATATTACAATACAATCGTGATTTTTCAGTTTGTTTACAGGTTTTGTTAACAGTAAATGGAGTGAATGATTTTGGTTGTGTATGTACCTAGTATTGTGTAGGTATATGAGTGTATATTGTGTGTTTGTGAAGTGTGAGTGTTTCATAAGCTTTCTTTCAAGGTAGGTTTGATAAAGTAAAGATTCTATAGATGTTTCATCATAATTTGAGGATACGAGCCATTTTCTTAATTTATTTTTAATTTCGTGTAAGTTATATCTGTACAACGGAATCATCAGAATGATTTGCTTAAGTCAGATGTACCTACCTACCTAACAGGTTTCTTAATTTTAGGTCTCTTTAGACTTGCGATAGTGTGGTACGCTTGGGTATGTGTATAAACCGAGTCACCTATGGTATGCCATGGTGCGTTGTATTCCTGTCTGCATTAAAAAAATCTTGTGATCATAGCACAAAACAATCAAAACGCTAAATTTTTGATAAATTAGAATTAAGATGGCTTTTATTAGTCGACGCTCGAGTTGATTCATTTGTGGGCTAATCGACAATTCCAGAAATTCTTATTATGCAACTGGCACGTTTTGTATTTTATGTAATTAAGTTAGTGTAGGTACGTTTTCTTTAACATTTCGCTGTTTCCTTAACGTTTTATTAAAAACGTGCTAGTTGCCTAACACGATTTCTAGAATTGTCGAGTAGCCCATAAATGAATCAACTCGAGCGAGTCGACTAATAAGCCAACTTGATTCTAATTTATCAAAAACTGAGCGCTTCGATTGTTTTGTGATTGTAACATCTTAATTTCTATGAATAAGAAAGGCAAAGTTAGCAATTTTTTTGATAATATTTGAAAACAGAATTTAGCCTTTAAGTCTGGCCTGATCTACACTGCACCACTTGCCACATGGCTTAGAGGTACCTATTAGCCGCTGATCTACTTAGTAATCAATATTTGTATGTCGGTGGCGGCAATTGTCATGATTGTTAATTATAAAATGTGGTATTACCAAGTTTTACATGAACGTGGTCGCTGGCCGGCCCAGTGAGCGCGATGCACGCTATGCGCACAACATACCTACGCGTTTCATTATAACAGATTACAACTTACGGAGAGAGATACACAGATTACTATTATATCAACTGTTCGGGAGCGGCGGCATCGTATTGTCACATCCATTAAGCTGTGCTCGGGGCGGGGCCAGAGGCGACACGCCCCTGCCCGCCCCCCGCCCGCCCCGGCTCTGCTCACCCCACACACGCCGCGCCCGGCACTCGCGCAGCGCCTGCTCTTACTCACTAAAACGATTTGCTCGCAATCGCATCACCCGAGCATTATCCCATCATCACACCAAAACTCGACGCTTTTCCGGTTTCGAGGCTCCTAGTTAATTCGGTCGCTGATTGTTGATTGATTACAAATAATTAACGTATTTTTAATTGGACAAAGTGTAGAAAAAGTACAAACGAGTGGTGAAAATGTTTGTAACAACTTTTTTAAGTTTAATATAATGTGGTGTCCTGTGTCGCGTGGGGGTCGGTGAGGGTCGGTGAGGGTCGTGGCGGTGGTCGGCGCCGTGGCTACGCAAGGCGCGTGCGGCGGCGAGGGCGGCATGGGCGGCGCGGGCGGCGGCTGGGCGCGCGAAGCTCCGGCGCTGCTGAGCACGGCGCTGCTGCTGGGCGGCGCGCTGCCCGAGCGCCCGCCCGCGCCGCTCTTCACCATCGACAGCATCCTGGCGCCGCGCCCGCACCCGCCGCTGCCGCCGCTGCAGCTCCAGCACCTGGCGCATTCGCCGTTCCATAGAGCACATGACCTCTTTGGTACGTTTGCCAACAGCTTAGGTAAACACCCTTGACATTCATATATATTAAGAGTTCAAACAATCTGTCCAGATTTTCCTCTACCCTGTTGGGGTCGACTTCCAGTCTAGGATGCTGCTAAATACCGGTATTGTAGGTACATGGAGCCACTACCTACATGTCCAACATCCACAACCCAGTAACTGGCTATCAAGATACCCCTTGGTATACCAGTCGTCAGACTATTGGGCTTCTGACTACCAGTAACGATGGTCAATGATCTATAGGAATGACAGCCGGGACCAACGGGACTCGATAAGTTATGGATGGCGGTCCATCCATATTTTACTTAAAATATCTTGATGTTAAAAAGTCTTCTGTCTAATAACTGTGTTTAAAGGTATCACCAAGCTCGCTAGACCCAGTTCCTAACTTTCATATTTTGAACCACAAAAAATCGACCATAGATAGACTGGATCACTAGTACCTAATTATTGATCCTAATATGTACAACATCTTCTTCTTCTTTTCATATTCAAAAGTTAATCCTTACTATACTTAACTCAATTTTGGTTTTCCAAATCATTTACACTCTTAATAAGCAAATATTTTACGTTATTATTAGATATCGAATTACTCCAAAACATACTCAAAGTTATTGGAAACAACACTTATTAATTATGGTGAAACTAAAAGAATTACTTAATTATGTGCTACGCGCTACGCTTGCTACGAGTTACTACGACACTTCTACGGTGTACATTATTTTTGCAACAGTAGCAGTCTTTTGTTCCAAATAAAACTAATTATATTAAATATTTAATTAGGAATGTTTTCATTTCAAAGACTTATTTTACCACATATAATTTAAATAATTATAAACATTTTGGGCCGTTCTGAGTAACAAGTATGACGGTTGGACAGTTTAATTTAATAGAAAAAAATAAAAATAGAACGCAATATTTGTTGTGATGGTTTTTTTTTCGTTTTACTTTTTTTT
The DNA here is from genome assembly GCA_947359405.1 of Antitype chi. NCBI lineage: Eukaryota > Metazoa > Arthropoda > Insecta > Lepidoptera > Noctuidae > Antitype > Antitype chi. The sequence continues at coordinate 13,914,144 of OX375816.1, forward strand.
TTTAAATGTATATTTTAATCAATGTTCTTAAGTTAAACACAAAACAAAGCTAATAATATGTACAGGTATATAAAAAAATAAAATAATCATAATGCATCAAAAAATAAGTCCGCATCGTTGTCAACGGGAAGAGTGCCCAAAAGGCTGGCAGCATTGCCACCTTTTACTTTGAAACGAATCGTCAGATTCATTGTGTACTGCAGAGCTCAGCGTCCAATATTTCCAAATCTGCCGTATGGTTACGCGGGATATTTTCAAAATGACTGCAATACAGTTCTTCCGCAAAAGCAATAAGTGCAGTTTTTTTTAAACATCCGTATTTTGAGACGGTCAGCTGTGGTGGCCAGTGTCTCGAGTCTCGGGACCTGAGTACTAAATTTACAAAAATTCCCGGGACTTCAAGACACCAGACGTTCTGAGACCCATACTCTTGTAAGGGCTGAATATGTTACTATTCTCGAGCTCAGCACCGACTTTGGCGCTAAAGACTATACGATAGCCCACGTGCCTCGGTTATCACCGCACGCTTTATAAGTAGGAGGTCGTAAAATTCTGCAACTTCGTCGTCAGGATGATATTGGTGCATAGACTTGAATAATTGGTAAGGTTTTCATGTCGGAATCTAAGCACAGCAGGCTCTATGTGAGTAAGATTTGAACTTTAGAATGTGATCCTTTCATTTAAAAAAAAACCTAAAATCCCACGTATTTACTGGCTATCCATACTGGCTATAATAAAATATATTAAAATGATTTCTGGGGTATCTAGTAGTAGAAGTAGTTGTAGTAGTATAGTTCTAATTCGTTAATTCGAAAGTGAAGCTTTTCGGAGCCCTTTGAGGATGCTTTGGTCGTCTGACAAAGGCAAACCACCCGATGATTTTTCCTGACTAGGTCCGTGGGCACCGCCTTTTACATGCTAGACAGTCATTAGCCACCGCCCTGGGACGCAATTCTCGCGTTAACACTCGTAGTATCATGAGTCTAGAAAAAAATATGTTGCCATTATGCGTCGCAGGAAGTAATCCATTCCACATAAAGATGCAATTTTTTGACGCAATCTTTAATTTACTTTTGACCACCTTTAAACTTGTGTAAACTTCTGTATCCCAGAAGTGTATCATCAAACGACGCTGCAAAAGCAGTGGATAGTTGATAACTTTGGTGCGGGCGTGAAAAACTTCGTGTGTTTTTCCTTGCTGTGGCGATCGCAGCGTCTTCTAAGATGTTCTGAATTAATGACACATTTTGAAAACATAAAAGAAACAATTGTCCGCAATTGACTTATGCATGAATGACATTACAACTGTTTGACGTTGGTCCGACAGTCGATATGACGTCATGTATGTGTCGACTGGTCCCGACCATTTTTTGCATGTCGCATGTAAACTAAGGCATGTCGCGTGGCTTCTTTCTCTACGAGATTCATTTTCGAATCGACCTGCCCAGAATAGTTCGACGTGATTTTTACGAGGGAAAATTACGAACCGAATGATAATCACGAATACAAGATGCGCGAGGATTGCCATCGTGCTCTTTAAATATCGACTATTCCATCAAAGCCTACATAGGTATGTTTATTCCATAGGCTACGGGTGGCGTTCTACACTTATTTCAGTATTAAATGAATGACAGATTAAAGTCATATCGTGGATATAATCCATACTTACCAATAAACAATTTTCAGGTTTTTTCTTCTACTTGTACTGTCAGGGTTTGCTTTATAGCCTTTCGTGATTGTAGGACGCTAGGTCAGTGGGTAGGGTACCCTATTGGTTTTGACGATGTTATCAAAATATATGGCACGATGATGATCTTTTTACACGCTTTATATTAGCTTCACTTGTATGTTTGTTTGTTTGTATGTAACCGACTCCTTAGAGCGCGATTTTGACCCACTTTAAACGGTCAGATTTCATTGAAACTTTGTAAACTTATCGAGGACCGATGACAATTCAATAATTAAAAAAAAAATGAAAAAGAAACCACATTTTTGTAGTTAGCAGAACTAAAAAATAGAAAATAAATAATAGTTTCAAAAACTAAAAAACAGGCTTTAAAAACCAAACTACAAAAGGAAAAAAATATTTAATTCAATTAAAAAGCGTGGGGTGCTTGACATCAATTGATTATAAAAATACCTCAAAAAGCACCCCACGCTTTTTAATTGAATTAAATTATTGTCTCCTTTTTTAGTTTGGTTTTTAAAGCCTGTATTTTAGTTTTTTAAACTATTATTTATTATTGCATTGACTTAGAAATCAACCTCATTTCCTTCTAGGAAACCGTAGCTTTAGGGTTCCTTTTGAGGAGGTGACGACTAACCACTATAACATAACTAAGGCAAAAAATAATTATTTTATGATATAGTTTTTACGAATTTTCCTTTACAATTTTAGTAAGGGCTGATTTTTCAATAGTCAGATACTTAACTTTTATCTGAGAAATAAATATTGCGGTTTGACAACTTTTGTATAGAAAATATGTAAAACTGTCAAATTTATTTTTCAAATAAAAGTTATCTGACTATTGAAAAATCAGCCCTATGTGTAAAAAACGTCCTAATAATAAGTACGTCGTTATCCAGACGAATTTGATAAGAAAGAATGCAGGCATACTAGGACTTAAAGCTAATAAAGTAAAAGTCAACTTGGAAAAACACCGTAAAGAAAACAAGAAACGAAACAGTTTTCTTCAGCCGCTTACGAAGACCAAACCCACCGTCATTCAACCATCATATTCCTGCAACTATTTTAATTTATTTGAGATGGCTGTCATATTTTTTTCTTTCATAAACATATTTCATTATCTACCTGTCATCTTACCCCACGTTTACGCCCATAGACAAGCTGTGATACCTATTTGGTTTCGATTATTTTTGGAAACGACCGACTAGTCAAAACATGTCATTTAGGTACCTTTAAAACATGTACATACATATACCTATGATACCGTTCATACCCGCTTGTGGTATATGTTCCTTGGTTCATACATGTAATATTAATAAAACAATTAATTTCCTTGCCTGTAAAATACCATAAACTAGTTTTAAGAGACCGACATCTAAATTGTATTGGTTCCAAATAATGCAATTATTTTTTTGTCAGTGCACAACATTCCCCTTGTTATGTTATCAATGCAAAATGTTGGGAGTTTATAAAGTTATGTCAGGTGCGGTTGGAGTATTGGTCTTCCCAATCAATATCACAAAGAATATAAAAAAAACATATTCATTTATTAAACTTTTCAAATAGTTCACAAACATACAAATAACATGGCATGAAATTATAACCAACAGAAGACTTATACAGATTTAACAGCGGGTCCCAAACTAGGCGCAGCCTGTATCTTGTGGCCCACTAGGCCCAGACTTCGCTAACGCTATATAATCCTAAAGTATTGCCAGAATTTTAGGTAGTTATTAATTTTCAGACGTTGGTTCCGGTTATCGAGTCTACATACAATAGCAGAATTACACAAAACTTAGGTTCCTTCTGGTTGCCATCATGTCAAGGTTTTATGAGCATTAGTGCTTCTGGGAAACAATCATTCGGGAACCAAAACACTAAAACTGAAATGATTGAACAGTCACCTACTGCACTGAGGCTCTTCAACCTTTCACCTTGCCTTTCAGGGTTGCACACTCTCAATAACCATACTTAGATATGACACAGCTACGAGCATTTCGTAGCTGCTACGATCGACCTATTATTCGATTAGGACACATGCTATGACGTAGCAAGGTTCATAAAGATCATAGAAAAAAAACTATGTTATAGACGCTTGATCAAGGAACATATACACTCGAGAGCAATGAATCCGGGTCACTTAAAGAATCCTAAAAATCTCGGAAACTAAAAATGCTAGGTTAATGCAATAAATTGTATTTAATAGACAATGTAATACTCCTTAAATGAAGGTATTAAAACTTCATAGTTATTGTAAAGTTATATCATAAAAAAATCTAATTTGAAAAAGGGCCACTTTCGAAGATGGAACTACGAAATTACAGCATTTGGTTTTGCTTTTGTTTGTAATCTGTCATTTATGTGGGTACATAAACCATGTTGATAGTGCTCTATATTCATTATTCAAGCTGAAATTATGTCGCTTACGCCTGAAGAATGCACCAGAATACTTACAATGCTGGAAACCGGCCGGAGTCAGCGCGATACAGCCAGGACTGTCGGTGTGTCGCTGTCAACAGTACAAAGAGTTCTCCGACGTTACGAAGAAACTGGTTCTAACCTACGCAGACCAGGAACGGGCAGAACCAGGTGTACCACAGCACGAGAAGACCGATACTTGGTGAACACCATGCTTCGAAATCGCTTTCTCACAGGAACTGAACTCACAAATCAGTTTCGACGCCTCGGAGGAAGTAACCCAAGTGCATGGACAGTAAGACGTCGGCTTGCTGAATCTAACTTAAAACCCCTTAGACCTGCAAACGGCCCTAAACTGGAGCGTGGGCATCGTATTTCAAGACTAAGATATGCCCAGAGCCACGTAAATTGGAGTATTGAAGATTGGTCAAAAGTTATGTTCTCCGACGAATCAAAATTTATGCTCTACAAGCACGATGGAAGACACAGAGTGTATCGAAGACCAGGGGAAAGATTCAAGCAAGCATGCATCGAAGAAAAAGTAGCCTACGGTGGTGGGTCTGTACTTGTGTGGGCCGGAATTTCTTCTGAAAGTCGCACAGAGCTGGTGATCATAGAAAACGGCTCTTTAACTAGCGTAACATATGTGGAAGAAATCCTCAATGATCACGTTGGTCCATTTATGGTCAATTTAGGTGAGGATGCTATATTTATGCATGACAATGCCCGACCTCATACAGGTAGGATTGTGAATGACTACCTTCAAGAGATGAACATTACTCGTATGGAGTGGCCAGCGCGCAGCCCGGATATCAACCCGATCGAGCATGCTTGGGACGAGCTAGGCAGATGCGTAAAACAACGAAACCCTCCCCCAATCACGCTTCGTGAGCTCAAAATTGCTCTCACAGAGGAATGGGAGAATATTCCCCAAAATCGTATAAGGAACTTGGTGTACAGCATGCCAAACCGCGTAAACGCAGTAATGGAAGCACGAGGAGGCAATACGAAGTATTAAAATTCAAGAAAATCGTAATAAAGTTCAAAAATTTCATGTTTCCTATTTTTGTTTTAAGGAGAGATCAGCAGTTTTTTTCTTTATGTAATTTTGTGTTAATAAAATGTATGGTGACTCATATTTTTTTTACTTTCATTTAAGGAGTATTACATTGTCTATTAAATACAATTTATTGCATTAACCTATCATTTTTAGTTTCCGAGATTTTTAACATTCTTTAAGTGACCCGGATTCATTGCTCTCGAGTGTATACCACAAGCGGCGCTAGATACCCGGTCGATCATGTCAGAGTCATGTCAGATTGGAACATGGGGGCGATTCCCGTATGGACGCTCGCATTCTAATCTGTATCAATCTGTCAAAAATACCTCTAATTTCCCAAAATTTTTGACAAGTTTTTGATATTGATTGTCACTGAGATGAGATTGCAACTAGATTTTGTCAGTATTTACTGGTGGTTTGGGTTAATTCGAGGTACGTCGAATCCTAAATTATCGCAATTGAAGGAAGATTATGATTTAAAAACCAATAAGCAGAAAGAGAGCGGGTGCATTTCTGAGTAATTAACGCAATGGATGCTTTTAATGTAGTTTGTAGCGTATCTGAAACGTTATGCTCCTTAACATAATATTTCATAATACACGGTGTGTCCATCCCTACCTAGTACTAGGGCCTAGTACAAACATTATTAATTTGGGTTTTGAAACATACAAAATAATGTAGAAGTAGGTTCCAAAAATCTTAAATAAGGCCTTGTTTGTATGGAACTTATTGTATTAGGAGTTTTTAATATTTAGGTCGACTGCAAAACTCGATTGATCCAGTTTCACTTATAAAGTACGATTTTAATCAAAAACACAATTATTATAACAATTAAAAGGTTGTGGTGATTTTGTTGTCAGTAAATTGAAAGTTACAGAAACATTTGTCCCTATGACTGTATCTACCTATGTATAGATATTATTGTTGTGATAAAAACGCCAAAGTCGTGATTGGTACTATTTCAGCTGCTACTCAAAACAATCTTTGAAGTATACCGGTTTTTTATCCGTATTAGTCATGAACTAATGAAACTTTACCCGTCTATATACTTTAGCGGTTAAGTGCAAGACATCGGAGTGAGCCGCGGGCGATCCCTCGAATACACGCCAAACCGCATCGAGGGTGAAGACGGCTTATCTCAATTAAAATCTTTTTTCCTCTTATCCAAGCGAACATTTTAAAATTTCACAATATCCCCAGGGTTCGGTGAATCGTTGCCATAACAAAAACAAACTTTTATTTTCTTTTATTGAGTTCGCAAGTAATTTTGGATGTTTAGACTAAATATGAACTCTAAATATCACAATCTAAAGCTTATTGAAGGTATTAATAGCTGATAAGTAGCCGTTTAGATAATATATACAAAGTGTGGGTAAACAATGATATCCATACCTATCTACTAATGTTATAAATGTGAAAGTAGGTAGATCTTTGTCTGTCTGTAATCTTTCGCGCCTGAACGGCTGAAGGGTTTGGATCAATTTAGAACACAGGTAGACCGTGACCTAGTTTAGAACATAGGATTTATCCCGGTAGTACGTTTCCGTGAGAAAATTTCCAACCTTCACGCGGACGAAGCCGAGGGCTATAGTTACTAGTACTAACATATTTTAGGAACAGGTTTTGGTCTCAAAAAATGAAAGGCTATCCGAATTAAGTATCAGGGTCCAATAGTGAGCTCTCAATTCTCAATCACGTTTAATTCAAGACTCATAATGATTTTAATTTACTTTCCTTAAGGGGAATCTAGTCGCTGGCTCAAACTCACTGGCTAAAAAGCACGCTGTCTCACCAGGCTTCGTGTCAGACAGGTAGTATCAGTGATGAGCAGTTAGAGGCTAGTCTACACGCAAAACGTTATTGAGTGAGATGTTGGATTATTTATAGTAAAAGAGGCGCGTAAAAAATTAAGAAAAGTCCTTCGGAAGATCGCGTTTTATGAAAAAACCACGGCATAAATCAATGACCAATAAAGTTTATTGAACTTTTCGATTATTGAACTTTGTCAATACCGACTTGTTTTTGGAGATTTTATACTTCTTATATTACTTAAGCACGCCCAAAATTAGGTTAAATTAGCAAGAAAAACTAATCTTTGTTGGCTCATAACTTTTTAATGGCTTTTTATTTTAGTATTCTGTTTCCGTACAGACAATATTAATAATGAGACAAAACCATACCATGTTTTAATTTTTGATGTAGGTACATTGTCAAACAGAGTAATACACTCCCGAAGTTTGTATGGATACAATTTCGACTAGATTCACCTTAATTTACTTTCTTTCATAATTTTATTTAGGTACAAATATTCACCCCGCCTACGCGTTTTTTCCTCGTTCTCATCCTAATGAAGACGAAAATTTGTGTCCTCATTCAGGAAACCATTGAACGTGCCATTTAACCCTCAACTTCTGTTTGTTAATTCTATTAAGTAGGTACTTTGACACTACAATTAATTTGAATTGCTCCCTTCGACAACCCTCTTTGAGGGTGCTTCCCAAATTAATTTACAATTAGGGGTCAAAACATTAATTGCTCCGTATCATGTCAGTTAAAATGATTTGGCGTCCATCAAAGTAATTGTAATAAAGTTGGGAACGTAAGTTTTAATTTTACTACAAGGTAATGACAACAATGCCCAGTGATTTGCTTTCTTATATTGTTCTGATCAAAGCAGTCCGGATCGCTAACTCGTAACATAACTGAAATTTTCGCGTAGCATAGGATTTTATTGTATTCAAAATCGATAGGGCTTAGGCGGGCGGAGCGCTGCGGTGGCGCGTGTGGAATACTGCCGATAGCGCCTTAGCAACGTGCCGGCGGCCTTAAAAGCTTTTATATTCCTTTAAGAAATAATACAGTGTAATGCCTCTCGCGTTTCCGGCACTGTATGAAAATATTCAATTTTTATTCTTGGCGCTAATATTTTGAACGGTTCGCTTTGGAGTGCGGCCCGGGGGAGCTCATGGGGCTCTAAGCTCAGATCTTCACGCATCGCCTACTCGAACGCGTATTAACACTGATACGTGGTGACGCATCCTTTTTTAAGTTCATTTTTAAAATATTCAAATTTGGAAAAGTACGTAATGTTGGTTTTATCTGTAATATTTTTTAAAGAAACTAACAAGTTTTCCAGAATTTTTTAAGCATAAGCATTTTTCAGGCCTTGGACACACTTTTCATTATAACGAGTGTCGTAAGTAAATGGCAGCATCTTTTATCGATTGGTGTAGTAACAAAAATCCGTGCCTCTCTGTTATCAGTACTTGTATATCTCCCTAGCACTTTACTGATGCTTTATATCTACTTCTCAATGTGGAGTTATTCTGTAAGAGTACACTCTAGCGCGGCGCCGTTCTAAATACTCTCAAAAGTAGCAAACAATATTTATTACTGGATTGATCAGAAAACGGTGCAGTAAGGCCACGCATGCTCGAAACAAAGAGTGAGGTTCCGCGACATTACTTTGAACTTGAAGGAGCTCCTCACAGATTTTTCTTGTGTTTGCATAGTGTAATCATTGCTGGCTCTTGGCAATATACACCTTCAGAATTCAGCAGGAGTCTGCAATTTTTAACCGACGAAAAACGGTGGAGGTTCTCAAGTCGACGCGTATATTTCTTTTTTGTGTATATGGCCAGCACACATTATACTTTTCACAAAATAGTCCGATTTTAAAGAATCTTTTGTCCATTCCATTTCGTTACTTACTTGATCCTTTTCAACAGTGCTTTCACGTGCAGGTGTGGGCGGTGTCGGCAGCGCGGTGTCAGGCGGCGGCTACGCGGGGCTTTACGGCGGGTACGCGGCGGCCGCGCTGGCCGGGCTCGCGGGCCCGCCGCCCAAGCGCAAGCGCCGCCATCGCACCATCTTCACGGAGGAGCAGCTCGAACAGCTCGAGAGCACCTTCGACAAGACGCACTACCCCGATGTTGTTCTAAGAGAACAGCTCGCGTTGCGGGTCGACTTGAAAGAAGAGAGGGTTGAGGTATGGTTTTATACATTTCTTCTCTATGGGAGCTGTCATCTGTTTTATAAATTACGCTTATAGCTGGCACATGAGTAGACGGATCTTTACCTACTCGATTTGAATTGACAATTATTCGACACCATATACGCGATACTGCATGACGCCAGGTATTGCATTGGCAAGCTCTAGCTCCGAAATTTGTATTTTAGATTGCTGCTATGTAGTATTTCGATTAGTAGTACGTACCTATAAAGCAATCAGTCACATGAAACGTCTTTGAGGCAGAAAAAGTACCGAAATGCATGAAAAAATAAAATCGTTTAGCGATATTTTATCGGGTTGGTCGTGTTTTTTGCCGATTGTACATACAATAAGCTTACTAGGCTTACATCGAATGATGGAACTGTGAAATGTTCTATTGTTTCACTATTTTCCTCCAAACAAAGTTAAATAGGAAATCTACTTAGTTCATAATACCAACAGAAAACCGTATTTTCTTTCCTTTGTGGTGTAAGGCTTCACGTTAAAATGTTAAGTAATAAAGAGAAATATTTTTCGTTACTGGTAGGTAACTACGCGTGTTTGACACTTTCCTTTCTTTGAATTTTCAGAAAAACCAAACCATTCTTCATTTACATACTTACCAACTTTTATGTTTTATGAAAGGAATCGAATAATTTAGTAGTAGATTACGTACGTTAAATCTAAAGAATGAGGGATTATCAAAATACAATACGTTTTCATATAACATACGGAGACTTGGACCTGTCTATTGCCTGCTATAGTTATTTTAAAATGATCTCCATACCCGCGCTTCATGACACCAAAAATTTATATTATAATGTGATTATGATTAACTTATTATGTTTTTGAATAGGTATATTGAATTTTTAGCTGAAATATATAATAATAAAACGAACAATGGTACTGAAAGATTTCTGTTATATATTAGGTATATATACAGGGTTTTTTAACCAGTGCGCAAACTGTAACCATGAATTCTGCATATCATTCTAGACCTTTTAGCGTAGAAATTTTTCGTCGGTTATACAAAAAAATCATCATATATATAGTTAAATAGCATAAGCATAATCAGCCTTTAACGTTCCCACTGCTGGGACACCAGCTTCCTCTATGTGATATGGAATGGGCCATAATCCACCACGCGGGGCCAATGCGGGTTGGTGGATGTCACAATGTCTTCAAATTTTTGGTTCTAGAACATGACGTTTCCTTACGATGTTTTTCTTCACCGTTACAGATATGTACATAAAAAATATTATTTACAAAAATAATATGAATACACTTTTGGCTAATCCTTCCCCGAACCAAAAAAAACTGTAAATGGGCGCCCGCGGGATGGTATGTGACGACGAGTGACAAGATTAACGGGGCGTAACGTTTAGTAGTAGCGAAGGGCCAACGTGTCAACAATGCTGACGTGACATATTCTACGACACCATGTGGGTGGTCGGCCGTTATGGAACGCGTCAAGAATTGAAAATGTTTTCTCTAGAACCAAAACCATGACTGCTGGACGCTTGGACACAAGTCTTGATCAGATTTCGTTTGATGCACAGCTTTTTTAAATGAATAATGAAGGAGAAATTGAGTGAGAAATTGTGTTTTCGTTTTCTATAGGTACTTAAATCTCCCTACGTCTTAACTCTCTTTACTACCATTCTGCACCGCTAGTCATATTCGTTCCTCCCTAAACCTGCCACTAAAGATTTCGCGCCACCAATTAATTTTCTACATTGTTTTAAGGCTGCATTGCTGCATTGCAAGATTAGTCCGAGCGTCTGTAGATACTAGAACACAGAGTGCTCTCAATAGAATTTGTGATGTTGAAAGTAAGTCGGGATATATGTTTGTGGGCTGCCGGTCGGCTACCGGTGTTGCGGCATGTGTGCGTGTGTGCATGTGTGCCAACCACTCGACAGCGTGCCACCCAGCCGGACGGCTCTGTTTACACGACCACTCATCTTATCCGGCCACGGACTGCGCAAATCCAAATGACATTCTGTAGTTCTTAACTTTCGAAGGTTTAATGAAATTCATTATCAAGTGTTGGCTCGCCATTATGTGCGTATGTAGGTATGACACGGATAATATAACTCATTATAAGCTATTTACCTGAAAAAAAATAAAAAAACGGCATTTTTAGCTTCTTGTGAATTCACGTCGAGTTTAGCACGAATATAAGGCTAATATAATATAAGGCCAAGTCATAACTTAATTAGGTATAGGTATTCTTACCCAATTCGTTAACAAACATAAGTAATTGAATTCTATTTCAATTTAGTATCCGCTGGTGATTTATTAGAAAGATATTAGAGTCGAATTTTCTCATATTGATCTGCAGTTTTAATGTTTCAATAATATACACTTCTAACGACTTGTCGAAGTTCATTAATTTTTCATCTTAATTGGTAAAATGAAGCCCGATGTGTAATCAAGTTAAAAGATCAGTACGTTATATAAATAAGTAATTTAAATGACTTCTATGGCTTGTCTAGCTGAGAGCAACGGTCTACATGTGAAATTTGCTTTAGTGTAAACTTTTTATTAAGGAATCCATAGTAAATCACCGCGGGCGGGTAGAGTTTTCAACCGAGTAGAATTTTGCCTCAGGGCAAATAAAAAGGGACGCCCGACGCGGTGAGACGGGCGCCGCGAAAATTAATCTGAGTTAATTAAATTTGATTTATTTATGCTGCCCCTGCCGGAGCGAAGGGAACGATAAAAGCACAACAATACGACTAATGAGGGTCACTTTTGCGGCTTTTTCCCGGATAACAGAGTTTTTCCGATTTGCGTAACTTACAACTTGGGTAATCAACCAAAGTTATTCTTTATGCGAAGCTGTTGTTTTCATTTATCACTGCCAGGTTTAATTTGTTGAAGGATAAATTGTTTTCATGTTCAAACTTTTTCCATGAAGCCGTTGGTGTGCAGGAGTAGCTATTGTATTTGAACACAGTAGCTGAACAATGGTGCTGACGAATTAAATTAGCTACGATATGTTTTTTTCAATATTGTAAAAAAAATCTAGGCGGATAAATATCTAATCTAAGTAAGTAGGCTAACTTGTGGTTCTTCTAGATTTGTTGGCCTTTTTTATATTCTTGGTTTTATTCATTCATCCACGAAATAGGTAGGGATAAAAAAAGTTTATAAGTACATCTGAATGAAGCTCAGTCAGACTGAGCAACCTAGTGAGTTCAAAGATAGGTATTATAGCTTATTTTTAATAAATAAACTTTCCTTTCTAATAACCATTTTCCGATTCAATATTCAATTAATATTTTTACCACTTTCCAATTGTTTTCCTCCACCGAACTTCTTTCATTAACTTGTTTTTCGTGTCGCACACAATTTTCATATTATTCTTTCCAATTTCTAATGCTTAGGTACTCCTTTTCTATATGTGGCATAATGTCTCTTATACTTGCAAACTTACTTACTTGTACTTACGTCTGGGTTTACCTCGTCATCTTCTGGCTTTCAGATTCCCTATCCGTTACTAAGTTTAAAGTTATCTTATCGAATCGCCTTGACAGGTTTCTTTTCTCTTCATCATCGTCAGCCTACAGCAGTTCACTGCTGGACATAGGCCTCTCCAATTGCACGCCATTCGGCTCGATGATCGGGAACTTTCATCCAGGTGCTATCAGCCACCTTGCAAAGATCGTCGCTTCACCGGCTCATATGGCCGGCCCATTGCCACTTCGACTTGCATATTCTGTGAGCTATGTCGACAACTTTGGTTCTCTGCCGGATCACTTCATTCCGGATTTTATCCCTCAGAGATACTCCAAGCATAGTTTGTTTTTCACTCGCGGGTTCTATATATTTTCTCAAATCCGTAAAAAACACACTCCGTGTAGGTATAGCCTTGTACTGCCCGTTAACCACCTCCAAATAAATTCCGGCTAATTAATTTAGCAGATAATTTCATACACAATTGTACTGTTTTCATCTGTGATTCTTTCAGCGGCGTAGGTGCGCCACAGTAGGAATGGCTTTCATTTTGATAGTTTTACAACAATCATTGCGTTGTTTACGTTGTTGAGCCAAATTGTTCGAACACATAAAGCAATGGATTGGCAAAATTCTCCAAAATTATTCAGATTGTGATTGATAGTGTGTTAAACACATAGGGAGCTAATATTTTTCACAATCACGCTTTTGTAGATTAGCAGAACTAAAAAATAAATAATAGTTTAATAAACACGCTTTAAAAACCAAACTAAAAAAGTAGAAAATAATTTCATTCTATTAAAAAGCGTGGGGTGTATGATATTAATGGCTTATAAAAACAGCTCAAAAAGTACCCCACGCTTTTTAATAGAATTAAATTATTTTCTACTTTTTAGTTTGGTTTTTAAAGCGTGTTTTTTTAGTTTTTTAAACTATTTTATTGCTAATAATTTACCTGCACAAGGTAGGACAATCACGGAATAGACTTTATGAGAAGCTCTTACATTTCCGAGGCTAAATTTGACGTAAGCACAATACATAAAAAAACCTGCTTGTTATAACCTCTTTAAAAGAACATTCGAAACGTTTTATTATTTAGCCATGGCCCATGGCTGGTTGTGTGGAGGAGGTACATTGTAGATACAACAAAAGTGTGAGTTGTTGAGGCAATACACTCGGTTTCGTTGTTGCCCCTGTTATTTGCGCAACGGCAATTGGAAATTGCATTATTAAAACGCTTTTGTTTAGGCATCACAACACTTGCTCAAAATCGAGCGCCCGCTCATAGCTATTGCTTTGTTTCTGAATTGGATTCAACTTTTTTTATTGTAACATTAATTGATGCAGTGTGCTGGGTAAAGTTCAGTAATGAAAATAAATGTGTACTTTAACAATAATTGTAGAAAATAGATATATGGAACAATTAACAATTTATTTAGCAAATAACTATCGATATGAAAAAATCCAAGCTAATAAAAAGTAAGTGTTCTGCGATGGTCTGTTAAGCTTGCATCAGACACTTCTCTTTTGCCTTTCATTCATTTTTTAAGATTTCCGTTGTGTCTCCAAAACGCATCAAACAGATCTATATGAAATTTAAGTTGGACCATTTCGGAATAAACCCCTTTCGAACAAAAAAACAATTTTGCAAATCCGTCTATATATGACGCAGTTATGCCTGAACATACATAAAAATATATACATAAACATGTCGAATTGATAACCTCCTTCTTTTTGAAGTCGGTTAAAAAATTAAAAATAAATTAACGATTTTGGCACTCGTCTTTCACTCACCTACCGAATGATCGATAAACTAAATGAAAAGAGAATATGAACGTTGAATGACGCAAAAATAAACCATTAGTCGAGTGAAGTGTCGTATCTGATAGGGGTTTGAGATATGTTCCGATATTACTACCTAATTACCTATATACTAAACTCATCATATTATCTTGCATCTGGACTGCGACAAGATATTCACAAATCATTGTTTGTAACGAAATGGCCGAATCTTCTAATTTTAACACGCTTTTATTAGCTTCACCTTTGTAACCGACTCCTTTGGAGTTGATTTTGACACACTTCAAACGGTCAGATTACATTTGTAGACTTATCGAGGATCGATGACATTTTAATAATTAAAAAAAAAAAAAAAAAAAAAAAACAAAAATCATGCTTTTGTAGTTAGCAGAACTAAAAAATAGAAAACAAATAATAGATTAAAAATCTAAAAAACACACTTTAAAAACCAAACTAAAAAAACAGAAAATAATTTCAAAAAAGCGTGGGGTGCTTGATATTAATTGATTACAAAAATACCTCAAAAAGCTCCCCACGCTTTTTAATAGAATTAAATTATTTTCTACTTTTTTAGTTTGGTTTTAAAGCGTGTTTTTTAAACTATTATTAAAGATTTTATTATACGCCTACGTCGTGCTACGCTGTGCTACAACGTGCTACGCCGGCTGCTACGCCAATCTAAAATTCCTGTAATAAATAGGTTGAAATGTTGATTCTGCGTTTATTCCCGTTTCGGATTACTATGTCGTACTGAAATTAGTAGCTCGTCAGTATGATCGGTAACGCAGCCGCGGGTGACTGCTCGAGGTGCGCCGGATGCTTTCTAGTGGGAATCTTTAACTAGAGGGTTTCATGCATTCAAAATGACCTGTATGGTCCTATCCGCGACCAGCCTTTGTCTTTTTAATTGATTTATATAAAACTGTATGTAAGTAGGTAGTACGCAGAACAAGGAAACAATAAATTAAAAAAATATAAAAGTAGCTACTTATCGGCACGGAAATTATTCAAATACAATCTTGGTTTGACTTGAGACATCTTTCCGGTAGGTTTGTTGAATAAAACTCACTGTGTCAATATTGTACGAAGAACGACGGCTGAGTAAACGAAAAGACAACGAAGGGTGGTTCGCAATCTTCCATTGTACGATACACGTTCAACTCTTTACACAAATTAATTATTAAGTGAGGTGTAATCTAGTTGTCTCCGAGAGTGCTCGCTGGCGCCGCCGCGGGCTCGCGCCCACAATGTTGATCTTACGCCACCACTGTCTGATTAACTGAATGGCTTATATTCGCTTATAACTCCACGATTTATGTTTTCTAATGATATTCATAATTAAACCATAATAATGCGCCGCACAGCCGTGTGCCCTTTCGATTATGATCGTAATATTATCTTAATGTTGCGTGTGTATGTGAAAAGCATCTAATCTGAACAATTTACAGGTTTTAGTTTAGTGCGCCGCCACGCACAGGCTAGGGAAACATTATTATTAACTAGCTTCCGCCCGCGGCTTCGCCCGCATGGAAGTTGGAAATTATCCCGCGGGAACGTACTACCAGAATAAAAAGTATCCTATGTGTTAATCTAGGTTATAATCTATCTCTGTGTGCCAAATTTCATCCAAATCCATTCAGTAGTTTTTGCGTGAAAGAGTAAGAAACATTATAATAGCAACATTAACATTAATTGTCTTGCATAGGGTCGGAGTGATGGCCGTTTTGCGTGGATGTGACGCATGTTTCCCTCAACCTTTTCTTATTTATTTTTTATGGTCCTTTTCTTTTTGCGTCATGTTTACCGCAAATAAACGTTTTTTCTTTCTTTTCCAATACATACAAACTTTCGCGTTTATAATACAGCCAAACCTGGATATGTGAGAGGTCAAGGGACCGCGATCTGTTTTCTCTTAGAGAGGTTTCTTACTAACCCGAGCATCTAGCTTACAGAGTTACAGGAAGAATCTGTCGCACTTAAAGAGGTCTATAAAAATACGGTAAATATGTACGTAATTAGAAACAAAATATGTACATGTATACATGGGTATTATATAGGTATTTATTGAAATAATAGCTAAACATAAATGTTTAATCCACATAATCTTATAACAACATTTACTTGAAAAAATCTGTTCATTTCTTTTGCGATTCTGTTTTTATATTTTGTGTATGATTTAAGTTCGTAAATTTTATCAAATATGGTTTGATCAACCGCACATTTGGCTTTCTGAATAGAATATGAGTTCCACGAACAATAATAAAATAATAAAAACTAGTCATTCGAATAAAACGTAAATTCCTAGAACTATAGAAAACAATAATAGACGCACATTTGCTCATTCGAATGAAATAAGAATCCCTTGAAATAAATTTCATCATCAATTTCATTCTTAAAAGAATGAGTCATAAAATTGCAAAAGTAAACTGTCGCTTATAGAGGCACAGGCAAGTAGCAATCTCACTTAAAGAGGTTCACGCATGCAAAATGACTGTCACTTATACAGGTTTTATATTTCTCACTTATAGAGGCTTTTTTTTGAGGTTGGGAAATCATCAAATAACTTCTCCCACTCTAGATTTAGTATATTACCTGTCCTACTATATACATAAATGTGAAAGTTTGTATAATTGTTACTCAATCATTCATATACTTACTGAAAAGAAAATTGGTTTTAAACTATCTGTGTGCCAAATTTTATATCCTATGTGTTAATCTAGGTTTTAAATAACCTAGATTTATGTGTTAATCTAGGTTATTTATAACCATTTTTTTTAAATTCCGGTAGTAGGTACGTTCCCGTTGTCCCGCGTCAAAATTAAAGGTTTGCTCCATGCGCTATAACCGAAACAGTACCAAGGAGGGTCCATAATGTTTGGGGAGGTATCTCGTACGAGGCTGGTACTGATCTTGTTGTATTCGATAGAGGCAGTGTGAACGCTCAAAGGTACATGAAAGAAATGTCATACCTTTCGCAGCGTTCATTGGTGAAAACTTCAGATTAATGCATGACAATGCACGTTGCCAGTTTGCCGCACCGCAAGATCCGTCAGTGATTAATTAATGAGGTCGGGATTCAAGTTTTACCATGGCCGGCACGCAGTCCCGATCTGAACCCAATTGAACACATTTGGGACAACCTCAAAAGACGTGTCCGAGCAAGAGTACGACGACAACGAAGGACGACGACGACCTTAGGAGAGCTCAAAACGGCTGCGATAGAGGAGTGGCACAATGTCCCCCCCAATGGGTCGTCGATCGACTTTTGGCAAGCATCCTTTAATAAACGAGTTTTTTTCTAATACTTTTGTTGTTTCTTTTTCCTTAAAGGTAGTTTTTAACGTACCTCTCATAAAATGTGGTCTAAGTTTGACAATTTCTGAAAATTTAAATAAAAACAATTTGGGCGGTTAATTGTGCCTGTGAGAATAATGCAATGCTGCATAATAATGACATTAATATTTAAATGAATTATGGTTGCATTTCGATCAGTCGGCGACAAACGTAATAAATTTTTTATAAACTTTGTTCTTTGTAGAAAAGACAGCTGCCCTACCGCGGTAACGCACATACCTACATAATTATTTACCACTAGCTGTTGCCCGCGGCTTCGCCCGCGTGGAGGTTGAAAATTATCCCACGGGAACGTACTACCGGAAATAAAACTATCCTATGTGTTATACACTATCTGTGTGCCAAATTTCATCCAAATCCGTTCAGCCGTTTTTGCGTGATTGAGTAACAAACATCCAAACAACTTCACAAACTTTGACATTTATAATATTAATATAAGTAGGGATGACATACTTCAGTTCTTTGTCATAACTACTGACTACTAGTACTAATTTTGTCATAACTCAGATTTCATGTTTCAGTAAGATATAATTGCAGAATTGTAAGCAAATGTAGTAACATTGGCAATGCGGATTGTAATTCAGCAGAGCGTAGGTATTCATGCCACGCTTCATTGCACAAATGCATTATCTACTGTGAATTTAGGTGGCAATCTGTTTCATCATCACAATATTATATCTAGGTACTTAAAATCAATTAATGTGTTAATAAGTCATGAATTTATTTAAAAAAAAAAACATGATTTATTCAGCTTTTTATTTTCCCTCCGAAGTTGTTTATATTTTTAACCAAGATTTTGTCAAATATACCATGTTTTCTCTTATATTATATTAGATCGGACTTTTTTCCCTGATTTAAACATAACTGTGTTGTGTAGAGTCAAAGCACCTATTCAGTAGCCTGTAGTGTATCACATAGGCCCTAGTAAAAGATTGTAAAGCATGCGAAAACGGTTGC
The DNA here is from genome assembly GCA_947359405.1 of Antitype chi. Classification (NCBI taxonomy): domain Eukaryota; kingdom Metazoa; phylum Arthropoda; class Insecta; order Lepidoptera; family Noctuidae; genus Antitype; species Antitype chi. Next base: position 13,932,873 of record OX375816.1, read on the forward strand.
TTAAACCAGAAAATCAGTTTGACTAAAGATGTATTTTTTTGAAACAAAAATCTTTGCAAAAATATAACCTCTCTGCACTGCATCTCATTCACTCTTTGTAGACAGAAATTCATAATTTGTATCGAAGTTGAGAAGCAGCATTCATAATGATATTGGTGTAGTGACGCTCGTGTGCGAGCAGATGACACAAATGGAGGAACATCCCTACACAGCGATGAACAAGAAAAAGTGGGCGTGACGCTCCGCCCAGCCCCCAGCTCCCGGCCACGCTTTCTTGTGATCTACAGCCTCCCCCCGGCAGGACTTATCTCCTAATAGGTAGCTACAATAAAACAGATACGCTAGCAATGTGTTACTAAGTAATAAAGCGGCGCCATTTTGTCCTGCGCTTCCGTGTCGCCTGAAAGCAATAACGCCTTTATGAGCTGAGCAGCGATCCGGCATCAAGTGATCAAAGAGCTCGTTCTGTTTCATTTTACGCTTGTTGCTCTTCTTTCATTGTCAAACGAAACGGTGATAACACAATCTTTCAATTCTTTTTGTAGGTATCATATACACAGTTCAAATAACGACGACTTATATTTTTGTTCATGTTTGTTGGCAATTATTTTTATAGGTAGGCTATGCATGTATGTCTGTGTGGACAAGTACAATGAGTACCACAAGCATCTGTTTGTGGCCTTTATAAATTACTCAAAGCCTTCGACAGCATAAGCCTTATGGGGAAGCCTAGACAATCTGGGAATACCCACAATATACATTTATGTTATCCGAACAATATACTCGGACATGGCAGTAAAGAAAAGATACAACTACAAGTATCTACCTACTAAGGGAACCTTTTAAAATAGAAAGACCTGTCAGGCAGAGTAATCCGTTATCTCCTGAGTTGTGCTCTGCGGTTCTGGAAAACATATTCCTAAAACTAGAGTGGGACCAATTTGGACTCCATATCAACGGGAGAAATCTAAATCATCTCAAAATCGCACAGCACCTAATCCTGTTCCAAGAAAAGTGCTTAGTTTGTCCAAGAACTAAGCAAAGAAAGTGAAAGCGTAGGACTACTAATGAACAAACCTAGTGACAAAAGGCCTTGGAAATTAAAATCAACAGCAAAGTACTTGAATGTGTCGAAGAGTATGTTAATTTAGGCCAGTTTACTACATACAGAGACCAAACTACAAAGGAAATTGAAAGACGAATAACAAATGTCATTGAAATAGATCATAAAAGCAACTGATATAAGCGTTGGATTAAAATGGAAGGTCTTCGTCTTCAATAGATGTATTAATACTGCCTTGCATTACATAATGGCAGCGAAACTTGGTCTCTTACAAAACACCACAGAAACGCACTTGGAATGGAATCGGAATGGAAAGGTATGGATGGTAATAAAAAACAAGACAGATTAAATTACCCTCATTAGAGAAAACACAAAAGTTATTGATTTTCTTACCAAAATAGATCAACAAAAGTGGAGATAGACAGGCCACATGTTAAGAGACATACAAAACAAGTGAAGTAAAGATGTGACATGATGGTGCCCCACTGATGACAATAGGAACACGGAACTGGAAGCAATATAAAAGATGGGAAGATGAATTAAAGCTCGCAGCAGGTCTAAATTGGAGAAGAGTTGCGAGAGATAGGACTCAGTGGAAGTTCTTATAGGAGGCTTGCCAAAAGCCACACTGAACTTAGAGACACTCTGTAAACTACTGAAAAAAAGTACCGCAAAGATGTTCAGAAAAAAAGGGATTATTATGTAGATATGTAGATGCCTTCCTAACATGATCTAGAAATATACCTATATTTACATTTTGGTTCGTAAACACGCCACATATAAAAGATACTTTGCTGCCTTTCTCAAGTAGCAGATTTTCAATAACATTCGTTCCTGACAGCCTGACGCACAAAACACTGTGAGTGCAACTGTTACAATACATTGCAACTATATACTAGCAGGCTAAAATTATACTAGATACCTACCATCTAACAGTTACTTACAATAAACCTTGTAAAGGACAGACAGACATCATAAGCTCAGGAATAGGGTCCACCGGTGACACCCTTTTGGTGAGAAACCTTATAACGTACAACGTCATTCCTAAAAAGGTTGGATGGATTTATCGACTTATAACAAAGCAATATCCATTAGCAACTTCCAAAAATTCGGAAGTAACACACTTGCTCGAATAGTGGCTTACTGCTTTTGGGTTGCTCGTAAGTCGGAACCGATACCACGGGGCCGCCACTGCTCTCACTGGTCACTCCACTATTACACTAACTAATATTAGGTACCTAGATAAATAACGCTCCCATACTAGCTTGGTCCAGCAAGGACATAAATAAAACAATATATATCATGAAGGAATATTTGTATTGAATAGTCCAGTTTATATTTGAATACTCCAAAACTCGGTGGTGACGATATATATATAAGACATTTTAGGTAAACATTTTGGTAAGACATTTTGATGTTTAAATACATTAAGCTTGTACATTTACTCACTTCTCATGTACGAGGTTGTGGGTTCAAAGAAGAAAATTATTGCGTTTTGACAAACATTGACACAATATGATCGTTTGTGCGAGACTGGTGTCCATACTAGGATACTCTGTGTGATGGATCACCACGCTCTCATCCCTTATCTAGATGGTTCCTTAAGCGTTAATATACCCGAGTAAGTGCAGCGCCGGTTCTCCATTAGAAATAGGGCAAAATCATTTATCCAAAGTGCACGTAGGCAAGATAAATCGAAATGAGAAGATGAGATGAGAGTCCATCCGGCAAGCCGGGTCAGTTGTGAGAGCAGAAACAACAGATATCCGGAAACAAAGCCAAAGGTCGTCGTAAAACACCACAATAGACCACAAGTAAACATTCAAGATGCGAGCCACAAGAACCTATACCAAAGAGTACAGTATATCTATACACGAATGACTTAAATTGTCACGTCATTCATAAAAGACATGTCTTGACTTTGCCATGACAAATGAAATAAATACCGTAACACACGTACCATAGCCATAATATTTGATGTTTATAAACATACATAAACCACACATAAACTCACTGCTTTTCCCTTGGGAAGACATAAACTACAAAACGTCGCCTACAACGACCCTTACCTACGTATATATACTCCTTTTGGTTTGACCACGTTCATTTATCTAGTCATTTAGACGCATCGTATATAATGCACCGATATACCGTCATAGCATAATCAGCCTATAATGTTTGCACTGCTGGGGCAAAGGCCTCCTCTCTGTAAAAGGGAGTGGGCCGTAATCCACCGCGCGTATCTTCGAATTCTTTGGCTCTAGGACAGATGAAGAATTTTCCTTCACCGTTTTGAGAGCAATGTTGATAAAATTAAGTAAAGCGTTTTGAGGGCAATGTTGATGAAATTAAATACGTAAAGTAAAGTGACTGCCTGGGTTCGAACTCACGATCTACAACTCGTAAGTCGGGGCCTTTCCCACTGGACCACCACTGCTATCCTGAACTGATAATATATTGTGTTGTAAACATAAGGTGTCAAATATATAATTATTAGGTATAGCTGTGCGTATGTCTGGTAAAATAACAGAAAGTATATTGTAAATGTCACAAACATATTTTAAATTACCTTACTCTAATAATACAATAATGTGTCCTGCACTAAATATCTGTTTGTAAAGCTATCTAGACTATAATAGACTTACTAAGTAATTATGTCATGTTATATAGAATTTTTCAGTAGCAACCCGGAGTCTGGGTACGTGCCCAGTTGATGGCAATAGGTTCGCCCCCTATTATATGGGGCTTTTACACACGTGTACATAGGTATACCTCTGCCTAACTATTCAGGGATGACAGGCGTGATGTTGTATATATGTTGAACCAATCACTATATCGAAATAGCATTATTTTGAAAACATGTAGGTACTTATTGCTTCGCATATACCTGTCTTAATTAAAGAAGATAGTGTTTCCATTACTTTGAAGAACCAATTATTCTATTGACTTTTAATTAAAGAGATAAATAAATAAAATGTGTATTTTTAACTTTCAGTTCCGTTATCACTAAACACGCATAAAAATATTCAATTTTCTAACTCTATTATCTAAATTACAAATAAATACATGGCGTTTCGAAGAATGAGTAGTACTAGGTACTTACCATTTTATTTCAAATAATTGCAACATTAATAACTTATGGACGGAAATAAAAAATATTGCAAACAAAGATACTCTTATATATTGATATTTTCCCGCAGAGATGTACAGAGAAATTAAAGCCATAATGGAAATTCAAATATTATACGATTTGTTTAAATATAGTTAAGTCTTTGTCCGTGCTGGGCCACCCTTTATCCAAGTCCTATATTAGAATTCCCCAAATAAAAATATTCGGTTTTTTTAAGGAATTTTTCGAGATGGGTTTAAAAAAAAAAAGTTACTCCACACTAGGAATTTCTCCTGTATTGTGGGTGCGTTTACAAACAGCTAATTGAATGAATATATAAGTTAGTTTTGGTTGAACTTGATCAATATACGCTGACGATAAAAAAAATGCACACGTAATTGTTCAAGTTTTCACTTCTGTCGGCACTCCCGGAGTGCCACTGTTTTTATTTTAAATATTCGGTGGCTTGGCGTATTCAGGTCAGTACCAAAAATCCTCGAGCCGTATACCTACACCAAATACTTGTTACAACGCATTAGGTTTATGAAATTGTATTAATTGTTTCCTCGCAAGTGTCGTTAAAAACGTCGTTTGATACGCGGGGAGCATTAGTCATTGCACTCTCGGCTCCATTACGGCCCTCACTCGAAAAATCGGGCTGCAATCCCGCCTTGAGTGTGTAATAGCTACACACTTGCATCAAAATGTACTAATTCAATTCAGCGCGTCGCGCGGCGGTGTGTTTATTTATGCCGAGGCAGGAAAGTCGTGAAAGTATCTAAGTACCTATATACATTGATTCATATTACCATAAACCTATAACTTAACGCAATTATAATAAAAGATTTAACGCATAAAATTGCCCCTAAAACAGTTATCAATTAAATTATTATTTTGAGCTTATTGAATAACTAGCGTGGTGAGCGGTCACATCAGTGAGTGAAGTATCACTCTATTATTTATGGACGCGTTCGATACGCAATACAAATTATTGTTTTCAAAGTATAACGTTTAGGGGAGCGTTGTTTGCAGAACGACCCTCAGGGACTCCCTACGGGCTAGCGCGGCTCAACGAATTTGACATTTACTTATGTAGCTTTAAGTGTTATTTTGTAAGGCTATCACGGGAATGAAATACTTTTTCGCTTTGCGAAGGTATTGTGGTACTATTAAAGCAATCTTTTGACAGTTGAATTTCGGTTGGAGTGGCGCACAGAGCGCAGATACGACGTTTCGTCACAGAGCGACGCATGGGTGTTTGCGTGCGGTAATTGATACGAAGTGACAGACACGAGGGGATACTTTTTCAGCCTCCGGCCGTAGAGAGCAGTAATGTTTTGACATGAACCGAAAAGAGATGGGTGTGATTTGAAGTGCCCTTTGTGGAATTATATTCGCGGATGGCGTCTTTAATATTGACTAATGCATTTCGTTGCTAATGGGGAAATGGAATACGACAGGTGCGAGGGTTTTAACGACGCTCGGGATTAAAAAAACAACGACTTTCATTACTCTGTTTGATTTAAATATATCTACAGTTGTTTGATGTGTGACATTTCACGGGTAGACAGTTTACTGTAACTTTTTAATTAATTGGGTAGAGCCGGTAGAGTCTAGGGGAGCAGTGACTATTATTTAGTTGAGATTTTCTTTTCTATACTTTAAGGTAGATAGGTTAGTAGGTATTTTGGTAGGTATAGACTAGGTATAGTAGTTTACCTTAATTCAAGTAGTATTCATGGCTTAGGTACCTACTTTTCAGGGTCATATGGACTAAGAAGAGACCAATAGTTAATACTAGCTAAAGTTTCTTCCAATAATCACCTGGATCTTAAACACAAGCATCTACATCCCTAGATATGCAAATTAAATCGACATTAAAGTATCAAGGGCGGATCAGGCGGTCCATTAATAAATCAGTTCGCTAAAACCGTAATTGTAATCTCAAACAAGGCGGAGGGAGCGCGGTGTTTGTTCTAACAACATTATTACAATAAGTTTGGGTTCGGTTCGCCGCCGCTCCGCCGCCGTGCCGCGCCCGCCTCGCGCCGCGCTCGCTTCCAGCCCCATCCGCGCGGTTCACACGATGGTTTGCCGTTGCAAACCTTAAACATACATTAGGTACATATTTATATTACTAAACAACGTTTACTGTGCCGTCGTCGGTCGCTTTTTATTATGTTCTTCATTCACCAATCTTGAAGTCAGTCTTGAAGGCCTGGTTTTGTACTTAGACCTTTTTTTTACTTTTCTTTTGCTTGCAAATCCGTTTTCCGAAAAATCTCTTTAACTACATTACAAAGCTAAAAAAAATTGATGATGAAAATTCACTATTGCCGTAGATACATAACGGTCGAATTCAAGCAAAAACAATCGGAATGAGGGCATCCAAAAACTTTTTAGGATAATTCAATGTTGATAATAGCGTTTAGAAACAGATAGGTATAAGTACCAATTTGTAGTGAACCTGTTTATTAACTTGTTACTTAACTGAGGCCGATTAAACGTTTCTATTAGGTGAAGACACAAAAGTGCGCCTCGTAATAGGAAGACTACTAACAGATTGCGAGATGAGCTCACAAAGAATTGTATTTGTATCGGAGGGTTTAGGGAGTGTCCATTGTGAAAGTTTAATAGATAAATAAAATGTCATTTATTCTCTCTTCACAATTGTTTGCCTTACAAATTAACTTTGCATTTCACCATTTTAAGAGACTGATCCTTATTGTAGGTTTTTGGGGAAAAAGGGTAAAATAAGCTTTTTGATAATAATAATTACCGACCGTGTGAGAGCAATGCGACAAACTAAAATATAAAAGTTAATCTAAAAGACAAAAAAATCAAAGAAAACGAAGTATTGAATATAAAAAAGATGATAAGTGGGTGCAGACAGATTAAAAATAGATTTGATTTGATTATACCTTTGGTAAACTATGGTGATTATAACTACGCGCAGAATTTAAATAGTGCCTACGTACACATTGATGCAAGTGTGCATTAAACAAATCATTGCCATGACAATGCTCACACATATCATAAGATGCGTTTTTCAACACATTGCATACGAGAAAACAATACTCGTAAATAAAATTTCACAAACACAACCATTTTGTAACAATTATTATTTATGAAAAATGGCTCGCAGTTTTTTTATTGCGCCTTACTTGCTTATTTTTAACGAAAGACACTGACTCGAAGCCGCCAAAGAGTCGTAACAGGTTTTTCTTTTAAACTGAATGTTTTTATTCACTAAACACGAATTAATTTTGGTTACAAATATGTATGTTCATTCATCATAATTCATTTAGGTACATGAACCGTTTATATATTCACACATTTTTTAGGCATAAAAAGGCATAGGTTATAATTTGTATATGGCGCACTTTCCCGCAATAGTGCGGGAATGTTAACTAAAAGCCAATAGGTACACTAACTTCCTGAACGTGTAAAGTGTGTTGCAAATATATTATTTCCAAATTTTCGGTAGGTAGTTGGATGTCGGAGGTTGGAAAAGACAAACAACTTAGTACCTTTTAAAGGTTTCTCACCAAAAGGGTATCACCGGGACTCGATTTCTGAGCGTATGACGTCCGTCTGTCACAAGGTTTATTGTCAGTAACCGGTAGATATTAGGTACCTATCTAGTACAATTTTAGCCTGCTCCTATATAGGGTACATTTTTAACCAGTGCGCAAACTGTAACCATGAATTCAGCAATTTTTATTCTAGCGTAGAAATTTTTCGTCGGTTATACAAAAAATAAATAAACTGTTTCATAGAAAATTGCAATACCTACGCGGTCAAAATGTATGGAACAGCAGATTTTTTTTTGTATAACCGACGCGTTTTTTTTCCCTATATCTCTACTAAATTTCATGACGATCGGTTCAGCGGTCTAGGCGTAAAAGCGTAACAGACAGACAGACATACAGAGCTACTTTCGCATTTAAAATATTCATGAACTCTAACATGCAGGTATAAGATTAAAAAATAACAGACCTAGGTGTCATTACGGAATACTCTAACAGTAGGAATGACTTTCATTTGACAGTTGTTGTTGTTGAACAACATTCATTGCGTTATGTACGTTGTTCAGCAGAAAAAAAAATCGAATATAAGAAGTTAATGGCTTAGCAATACTCTCCAAAATGTTTCAGATTCTGATTGATAGTCTGTTATGCAATTGGGGTGTTGAAAAACTTTTGAATAAAATTTTGTTTTACGAAACCATAACTTTTACCATTTCATTATTTATTTTATACAAAAGTAATCGTTTCTTCACCGTTATTTTGATGTTTTTATTATTTAATTTCTTCCGCGGTGTTACCTAAATTGGTAAAGCCTCATAACAAATTCCAGACACAGAAATATGCTATAATATAATATTGTTATAAGAGTTGGACATTTTAACAGTATTCAAGGGTTAAGCTAGACATTTATAAGGCTTGGTATATTTAATTAGGTAAATTGCGCGTTGTAGGCGTTCGTGTAGCCGTTACCAACATTTAATAAAAAAAAACGGGTTTCTCGGCGATTGGCGTTGGTGTGTAAATAGCATTACGGCGATGTGGCGAATATGTACTGATTTAAATTAACACGTTGACTGGCCGTCTATTTTGGGTAATTGTGACCAAAAAAACCCATTGGACGTACCAACGTCCAATGGGTTTTTATACACTGTGTAATTATACAAGCCTGAATTTCAGCATGAATTACATGTAATGCATGAACGTTACAGCCAGACTAAAGATGCTGTTTCATAGAAAAGTGCAATACCTACGCGGTCAAAATGTATGGAACAGCTGATTTTTTTTTTTATAGCCGACGAAAAATTTCTGCGCTGGGGGGTCTACAATGATATGCTGAATTCATGGTTACAGTTTGCGCACTAGTTAAAAACTTATCCTGTATAAATGGAATCATCGATATACGAATACGAATAAAAACTTTTCCTGTATATTTTGTCTACAAAATGATTTAAAGCGTCAAGCGTCTCACTGCAATTTTCGTGGTAAAGTCAGCAAATATTAAGTTTAGGTGTTATGGCAGTGACTATAGCCAGTTATACCAATGTCTGGGCTACTGTCCCGCTAAGTAGCTAGTGTTTGGGGTGCGTGGGGTGGGCAGGCGTCGAGGCGTGGTGCACATCGCCGCGGGCATGCGCCCCGCCCTGCCGTCTCATCTGTTTGTCTTCCCACACGACACATCCGACCACCGCACCGTCCTAATGAACCACTACTTCAATGTATAAACTTGTTTATTTATTTTAATTACAGCAGAAGATTCCAAAGAGTGAGTTTTCTTGGCATGACTTTATTGATCGTATTCAAAACCATGATATTGCAAACCTCTGTACTTTGATTATAAAAATTATTATGTCATACTAGCTACTGCCTGCAATTTCATTCGCAATCAAATCGTAGATATCGCATGGGTGTTGAGCTTACTCCTCCACGTCCTCTGAGGAGCATCTCTGTCTTGTAAACTTGTTTATATCGTATGAAATTATCCACTGCCCATCGGTCATGTCACGGAACTATACCATATAGGTATACGTTTTATATAATCTACTTAAATTCACTTACTGACAGTCAACCCACACCTCTAACCGCAGGGTCTTGAAGAAGCTTCAATTTGGCACGAGCGTTCCCCGAAAATCCTTCCTTAGCTACACTTCCTTAGTTAGCACTATAAGGATTTTAGGAAATTCATCCTCTAGACTAGAGGGATAAATAAGGGAAAGAATTCATTCGTCATTTTTCATTTTCGATCAATTCATCTGTCCTGCCCTTTAGCAGGAGATTATTGACATACACACGTATAAAATAATTAGGTATTTATATATACATAGATGCCCATTTAATATTGATTCAAGAAAATTATTAACATCGCATTTAAATATTATATCATCATCTTTTCAATCGAAAAATGTCCACTGTAGGAATTGAGGCTTTCTCCAAGCATCGCCACTTCGATCGGTTTTGCGCATCCAGCGGTTTCTTAACATATAAACGATATATTATTTTTCCATCCCCCATGTCACCAGAAATAATCAAAGCAAAGACCCCCCAACCCCCTTTGGTGCTTACGTAACACTTGAATGGCCCCATAAACATTTCGATGTTTCAGCTACTACGGTATATCCTCATAGTTTAGCTCTTCAATACCGTGTTTGTCTTCAGCAGAGTGAACATTACTGAATTGAAATTATGCATGCATGATGCCAGTCCGCTGCAGCGGTGGCGTACAATAGAATTTCGGAATTCTCCACGCTCAATGGAATTAAAACAATGGGGAATATCAAACTTCCTATGTAAGCTGTGCTTCCGAGAGTTTCGACGTCGTTTAATGAAGCTAATCTATTTTAATCTAGGTACCCTAATCAACAATAGGTCTCTGGTGACTGAAAGGTTTCGATTGATGTAGGTAACACTGCGGTAACTTTTCTGAGTCATATTTTAAATCAGAAACGACATTATAGAAACTAAATAGTGGTTGAAAGATTAATAGAGTTAAAAAGATTTGGTTTTCCCTAATTCAGTTAAGAATACAATCTTTCTCACTGATGCTCATGCATTTCGACCTGTTATGTACCCTTGCCCTTGTAAAAGAAATGGGGAATGTACTTATGTCTTCGTTGAGAGACGATTCAAAGAACTTTGAGCTCCTTCTTTTCAGTTTTTATGGAAGCCATACAATTTTTCCCGCTATCTACTTCGTAGTCTGCCGCGCATCTTGCGGTCTTACCGGCACCATTGCCAGCCGTTAGCAAACTAGGTACCTACCTATATTGTGCTATTTGGTGAACCAGATCAACTGTGAGCCCAAATAGATATCGCATAACGCTTAGCAATTGATTATGAAGGCAGCTACAATCCTGGTGGGGACTTCTGAAATAAATGTCCAATATTCTCGATTCCAATGTTTATATATCTCACAAACGGATAAGTACCTAACTCACTTAACGATACGCAGGAAACAGGGGTGCTTTTATTGCAGAAAATGAACTCATCGGCTGCAATGAAAACAGCAAACGAGTTAAACCAAACACAATCAGTAGTACACAAAAGAACATCGGGCTAATCTTATTGTGGGTGAGGAATGACAAAGGAGTTGGGTGCGAATAGCGCGAGCGGGTGTAAGGAGCCGGCGAGCGCGGAGCCCCGGAGTCTGGCAGTGGCAGCGCCCATATTTGCCGCTCGAGTGGCGCCCAATGAGCGGAGGGGCGCGGGCGGGCGTTCAACGCGAAAACCCCGTCACTCTTTCATCGAAAGTTAATGGGACCTTTGTCGGCCGCCGTCCGACTCTTGTAATGCAATTAACTCCGACAATGGTGCTATCGTTAACGAATTAATTTTAAAGGTTCCTACTGAATAAGCTCAGGATGCCCCTTTTAAAATGTAGATTTGGTATGGTATATTATCCGGTGTTGGATCAACTTGTCTTACCTTTTTGAAAAGATCGTGAATAAATGAATGAAATGCACTGATCCCAGCGTGGCTTGACCAGACTCGATTAATCGAATGAACCCCAAGATTTGCACTAGCCCCTGGGGCCTCATGTTTCATCGTGCTACAGAGGCCATTGCATATCCAGAAGTAGACCGGGGGGCGCTGTAATGGTCAAGGAGACGTGCCCATAGGATAGGAAAGGATTGTGAGCCTACCGGATATGCATCCTAGAGTAAGCATTGGACTAGTGGAGAGATGGGTGGTATTTATCTATAGGAGAGCAGCTTTTCACGACGTCGCCGGCTTGTTGATTCAGGTCGAGCTTCAAGGGTGCATCTTTTGGCGTGGTTCAACTGTTTTCTCGGTTCTTTTCTATGCTGTTGCTATTTCTATGTTCCGTGTTGTTGTTTGATAGTTGTCTTCTGAGTTCTCGCTGCTATCAGTTTCTGTTTTTTTGTAGATATCGCTAGCCGCTTTCTTGATCTTATTTCTGTCTCCCACCATGTCTATCCAGAACTTGATTCCCCTATCAAGGTATTGCATGTCCTGTTTAAGGTTCCATCTGTAAATAGGTCGTCCGACCTTCTTAGATTTCGCCTTGTACTGCATTTCTGCATGCAATAGGTGTGGTTCATTCCGTATTAAGACGTGTCCTAAGAAGCAAATCAAGTTCTTGATGCGTTTGCTAACGGTTTTTGTTTACGATCTAAGATTTCATGCATTATCATGTATTGGTTTATTATTCATTTTTATTAGGTGTTTAAGAAGGGCTTGAAAATGTTATACTGGTAAAGGTCCTGTTTATGAATTTATTATCGATCAAAACTGTTAATTAACCCGTCTTTTCTAGCATAAAAAGCTAGAAACTTTTCAAACTCGTGAATCAAGAGAGACTAAACTTTCTTATCTGATGTAATTAAATTACATTCATAGAAAAAAAAATCCCAAGCATTTTTTTTTTGTAATATTGATAGGTATTCATTTATGATATTATCAACAGGGTATTAAGAATCTGTTTCGCTACGCCTGCACGCATGATAGTGTCCTGTAAAGAGTTCCATTATACTGCCATTCACATACAACATCAATGTACGTCAGTTTTGTAAGGAAATGAGAGATTACAAATAAATTCGTGTGCATTGATTAGAAAGGAAAGTAGGCTGGTCCGGTGTTGTGACGGCGAGGTGCTACAATGGCTCGCCAGCCGGACAGTCGGCATCGGCGACCACCCGCAGTCTGGGAACATCTCACACTTGTGCTTGCCCACTCGAGTGTGAGCACGGCGCGCAGCCCCTCTCTACCGGGAAATATCAATGATACCTCAACAACAATACTCGCTTTGAGGTTTTTTTGCTATTATGTAGTTCAGTAGCTCGGTCAATGTTTGCTACAAAATTGGGTCGTTCCAATTGTCCGTAGATAACATGGTGTATAACAATCAATTGATCGCTTAGAAGAGATCGGTTCGGCTCGTATTAGCTACCGTACTGAATGACTCAATATTTAAGAAACCTTTGAGTTATGATATCACACACACCGTACCTATATTTGGATCTTTGTTATTTCTTACCCTCATAGAAAAAATGTATTGTTCAGTTTCTGAACCAATATACAGATTTAGATAATACGAACATGAAATCGGTTGATAGAATTTGTTTTTATTGTCTTGTATTTACAAATTCATAACCAGTTTTAGCAACTTATGGATTTCGTCTATTAAGAAATGTTCTTGAAAGGAAGTAGGTAAATGTAGCAACGAATCGGAGTCGTATTATATATTGAACGTGATTGATGTGTTATTTTCTAGTCATCATGTTGCAGTCATGCATATTCTTCTTCATGAATAACAGAAAGTCTTGAAAAGTGCAGCGAATGACACCATAGCGTGATCTAGGTGACACGGGAACTTTCCACCAATCCTAAAAACATGTTTAATTAAATGTTATTTTCTTTCTTAGGTCTGGTTCAAGAACCGTCGTGCAAAATGGCGCAAGCAGAAACGTGAGGAGCAGGAGCGGCTCCGCAAGCTGCAGGAGGAGCGCGCGTGCGGCCGGGCACCGCTGCTGGCGCGGGCGCCGCTGTCGCCGGCGCACTCGCCCGCGAACTTGGCGCCCGCGCCGCCGACGCCGCGCCCTTACTCCGACGACTCCGACTCTGACTTAGAAGTCGCCTAAACACAAAATTTCGAAACACCAGAACATTCGTGAACATCTCAACAGACTCATGAACTATCAAGTACCTACTGTTCACTAAACAGGTGTTTGAAGGTGCCATCTCGAGTGTTTTTGTTACTTCTAAACTCAGTGCAAGACGACAGTGAACTGTGTTGTGAAATTATTCTGACTGGTAGATAAGTAAATTGTGAATTATTTCTAACTCAACTTACTTGATACATAGGAAAATTGTAACTTATCGTGTATTAATAATGTATCTATAATGTTTAGAGGTATAATATATTATGTGCGTATGTAGAATAGTATCAGCGCTTATCGACTTCCTCTTCGACTAATCGATTTATTTTACTTTAGAAAATAACTTAAAACATATTTATAAATGTATAATATCAAAGGATATTCAAATACAATACAAGATCATTTCATTGATGTAAATTATAACTTACCTATAAGTATTGACGAAATAGAAAATGTTAACTTCAGCGATTAGAAATTCCGCTTTCTGAAAATTCAGTACCTATCTAAATAAATGTTTTAGCACCGTGTATTAAACCTAAATATAATAAAAAATACTTAAACCATCAATGAAACAATGTCGCCTGTTACACTTTAAAACTAGTTTACATTATAAGAATACAGAAATTTAGGGTAGAGAAACTTCAAGGCGTGAGATGTAACCAACTAGAGTTGGTAAATGCAAACGTAGCAGACGTTTTACCTAAGCTACACAGCTTTTGAGGAAGTGCCAATTTATTTACTGCCAAAGATGGCATTATCTTCAAAATCAACTAGTAATGATAATGTAAGTCTTGTGCTCTCTTGCTTTCTTGCCGTACAGTCTAGTCAGCCGACTATCTGCTCACCAAAAACCATCCATAATTTGTTAGAGGTTTTCGTTAAATGAATTTTGTAGTTGTCTTGAGGACTGGACATAGTAGCAATGATAAAGGCTTAGTCAATTTATTTATTTCTGACTATGATAGTTAGACTCTAGCATCAATAGATACTCACATAAATCTACACTAACCAACTACTTCGGTATGTTTTCTTCTAATGTAAACTAGACTGCTAGAGAAACATGTTTCAATCCACTCATTGCTCCACGGTTTATGTATTACCTCAATTTCTAGAATGGCCAAGCACGAACTCTATTATGATTTTAGCTTTACAGTTTTAAGGAACTGATACATGTTATTCATTTATTTGAGGTTGAAACTGGTGCGACAAGTTATAAAACTTACTGTCTTGTCTATGTTAATATTTTGCTTCGTGACAGGTTTATTGCAATAATACATAACTAAATGTATGGTTTATAAAGATAAAAAAGTAATTAAATCCATAATTACATAATATACCTAATCACATCTGCGTTTTTTTACGAACGATATTACAAACATAGGTTCTGTAATTTGCCCTGTGGATGTGCCTGAAAACTGCCGTTGACGGAGAAAGACATAAAATCGACCACTATCGCCCGGCGAAAACTATAATGACTACCGAACGCCATAATATCTTACTACTACTACGGTCTACTTCTTCACTATCACACAGATTAACTTGATACAGTTGATACAACAAAAGAGATCGAAAGAGAGTATAGGACTGTGGAAAAACTACATAGGGGGCGTCAAAATAATATTTATCGCGGTTAATGCGAACGCCACAAAGTAGCACAGTAGCTCCTCGATAGTTAAACCGCCGCCACCGGTCAGCCCAGCCAGCCAAATGCAACGCATAAATCCAACGCAAATAAGCACAGATTAACGTTTTTACACTCAAAACACGTATTTGAAATATCTCACGTGAGATTATGGGGAGGGTGGGAGGGTCGCGCCCAATCTCACGACGTCTCACCAGAGCGGGGATGGGGGTCGAAAAATCGCCAAAATTGCCTCACGTAATTAATGGACGCTCCCACACGTATAATCATTGTTTCCGATTTCAGTTAGAACTAGCTGTGCCCGCCCGCGGCTTCGCTCACGTGACTGTAAATTATATTAGCATTATAGTAAAAGTTAATCGGAACGTGAAGTCATCATTATCCTCTACAGGTGTTTTGGCGTCTTTCCGGAAAATACCTACATCCAGACAAACAGTCTAACGAACAAAAATATTAGAAACTATATTTTCGGCATCAGAATCGTTCCCATACCTCGTAGCAATTACTTTTTACACGACACAATAGACGGTAATGTGCTTATCAGGCTTACATACGTATGTAGGTAATGTAGGTATGTATTTATGTTTGTTCCTTTGTGGTACTAGGTCTCATTAACGTGAAAAATAATTAAATGAACTAAATAGTGTAAAATAAAAAAGTTATCAAATGCAGTCGGAGGCAATAAAGGTCTAAGGTCAATAAGGTGTTCCATTTGCGCAGTCAGGTTTTTTCTTAAAATATCATAAATGTACAATTTGGACTTCGAAACCATTTTATAATAAGTAGACATTGTATTATAGTGTGCCTGTTTTCCACCACTGCACTGTCTTCCATAGAATATGCTAACATTGGGTGGGTGGAACACATATAGGTACCTACTTAGCAGGTCCGTGTACCATGTAGGTAGGTACACGGACCTTTGAAAATGTATATAGCTATACGTTCACACTCTTAAATCTATAACACCAATGTATTTTCCTTGATTGATGACAAGTCGTGATAACATTAATGGAGTTCCCAAAGGCGGATTTGGTATCATTGTGTTGTCGAAGGATGGGCTACTGCATCGGCATACAAATGAGCATGAGCAGCACTGATGTAAGTGTGGCCTTGTACTGCCACCATTATTGTGTCATTGACTATGTCATCCCGATTAATAGGTACCTCGAGTAGCTGCTATGCACGCGTGGTGACATGTGTGGTCAATGATGTGACCATACCTACTGATCATCGATTTATTCGGTGAGTTTTTTATGGTGGACATAGTTAAGAGTATTCTATCGATCTTCTTGATAAGTGGGGTATAACACACTAACTATAGGAATAGCTTTCATTTTGACAGTTTAACAACATTCATTGCGTCATTTACATCGTTGAGCAGACAAATTTTTCGAATACACAGGATAAGTTTTTATCCAGTGGGCAAACTTTAACCATGAATTCAGTATACCATTCTAGAAAGCGAGGAAATTTCTCGTCGGTTTTACAAAAAAAAAACAGCTGTTCCATACATTTTGACCGCGTAGGTATTGCACTTTTCTATGAAACAGCAGATTTTTTTTTTGTAAAACCGACGAAAAATGTCTTCGCTGGAATTCAGATTCTGATCAATTATGTATTACGCAATTAATGTGCTGGCAGTTAGCTTATCTAATAAAATCTACCTATTGTTAACCAAGGAGGCACATGACAGGTTAGCTAAATGCTATTTCGGTTTTGTGTTTTTTTTGTTTATTTCTGGAGTCCCAATTTGTACCCGTAGCCATCTTTTTATAGGTAATTACATAGGTATCTAAATGGGAAGTGAACATAACTCTTGAAATAAAAGTGTGTTATTCAGGAAGGCAGGGGCATCGACGCGCACACTGTAACCATGAACTCAGCGCACGATTCTAGACCCCCTAGCGTAGAAATTATGACAAGTTAAAAAGTCTCCTCTCTGTTTTTTCTGCAACATAAAACTGTTGTGAGATAAATTAATATTTGTCGTGATATGTAATTCTTGCTAAACGGACTCGCGGAGATTGCATGTAAGCACCAAATAGGCCATAAGGGGTACGGTAATAGGACCTTTCTAAGCTGTGGTCTATTGTTAAGGTACAGCTATCTGTAGCAAAAGCCTACTTGTACTTGTTACATAACTAACTTAAATTAACTTAATTATGCATATGGGCATGCGGCCCAGTCGATCGGATCAGAATCGAATCGTGATTAAGTAGTTCATACTAGATTCATGTTTAGGTATTATCAATTATTATTTACATTAAATTAATGTACCTACATGCCTTTGTTAACGTCTACTGTCTCGAAATGACAGCAGTTACATTTACCGTATTATGAACCTATATCACGATTACTTACTAAATAAATGAGAAATAATCCTCAAGTGATCTGGGCAATAACTTACAGAAATCTTTCACGCAAAGGTGCATGCTGAAAACGTGTAATTCTTAGATGCTTCAAAATCAAAAGTCGTTTATTTAAAATAGGCTGAGAGTCAGCCCTTTTTGAACCTCAAAATTACATAAAATATTCTCCCAAAGTGCCCGTCCTTCAACACTTCCTAGTGCTTTAGCTGGAAAGAGCAAGTGGCGCAACAAACACCACAGCAGACACCTGTCTTTTCAGTTAGAACTTGATTCTATACAATAGTAAGTACCTAATTAACATTTCAAAACATTAAACTAAATTATTAGCCATAAGTCAGCTAGCACACGCCACTATACCAACAAAAACATTGATAACTATACTCAAGCATAAATAAATAATAAAATGTAAACAGACCTTAATGCCTAAATAAAAAGCCTGTAGCTGTAATTTGAAGTTACAGATGATAAACTAGGACCTTCGGAGTAAAATAAATAAACAGTTAATTAATAATAACAATAACAAAACCATGGTCAGCAAGACGATTTGTCACCACAAGCAGCACCCGTTCACGAGCATAACGCAAGGATCAGCCATAACCATCGCCATTTTTGTGGGAATCCGAAGGAGACAACCCGACCCCCGACGCTCCCGCAAGAAGTGACATCTAAGGGAGCATGAGACCTCAATTCAAACAATCCCTATTTTATTAACCGACTTCAAAAAGAAGGAGGTTATCAATTCGACATGTTTATATTTTTCTATATTTTTTTATGTATGTTCGGGCGTAACTCCGTCCATATATCTACAGACTGATTTGCAAAATTCTTTTTTGTTCGAAAGGTGTTTATTCCGAAATGGTCCCATTTAAATTTCATATATAGAACTGATGATGCGTTTCGGAAACAGACAATGGAACTCTTCAAAAAATTACAGCAAATGAACCGCGATTGCTGCTATCGCATAAATATGCATTGTTTTGACCCCAAGGATGACGAAATTTCGATTTGGTGTGGGGTAGGTACTATAACTAAAAAGTGAAAAATAAAAACTTTTTCCAAAAAAAAAAAACAACTTACTTCCGGAAAAACACTACAAACTGAAAAATAACTTTAATTTCGGAAGGCGGTGACAATTTTTTTAAATACTTATCCAAAGTCACCGCCTTCCGAAATTAAAGTTATTTTTCAGTTTGTAGTGTTTTTCCGGAAGTCGGTTGTTTTTTTGGATAGAGTTATTAAAGTTATAAACTTATATAGATATACGTACATACTACGACTCATTCTATATTTAATGGTTATGCAAACCAGACCCATTCATAGTTAGCATTGTATTAGCGGCACCATCACCATTCAAGTGTAAAATATGCGTCATTTAGCAGTTAGGATAAACATTTTAAAAGAGTAACGGTAGAGTTTCTTGTCCATTCTTCTCCATACGAAACTACATTTTGGAAGGGTGACTAGAATCAATTGTATTTTAATGTAAATGTTGACGTTCAAAAGTGCCTTTTCAGTGCCTATTTGAAATAAATGCTTTGACTTTGACTTTGAAACTATTGGCGATTTGCTGAAACAATATTACGTAACTGTTGAAAGTAAATAATATTCAGTACTATGGAGTATTGAAAATCCTAGTTTATTTTTAGAATGTAAATAACAAGTCGCCTACGTATTAGCTACTAGCATCGAGTATAGTCTTTGGCTACTAGGTACCTACTTATAAATAATTTGCGACTTCTGCTAGACACAAAAAATAAATAATAAACCATTAATTGTGTTAGTAAATAAAACTTAAAAAAAACTATATTAGTAGGTATCACTTATTTGCACTAAATCTTTATGCGTTCCGGTGGCAATAAATGTTCACGGTACATGAGTAGATACACCTACCTATCTGAAAATCCTGATACTTGTAAGATTATGCTGATCAAAAGAGATATGATTTTTTTATTAGGTTATGTATTTATTGGTAATAAAAGCCCTGATCTGTAATGCATCGCAATGCATTACCTACCTGAAATTTCTCATGTGCCAGTAGCACACATTCCAACCGGAAGACAGCAACGCTGCATGGCAGCAGAAATAAGTATACAGGGTAAAATTGAATTAGTTAGCAAAACTTCACGGATGGGTGCTATCCTAAACAAAATATTTTTTTTTTTGATTTCGAGACTTTTTTGTAGGGTTATCGACCACAGTTACTTGAAATATCAACTTTAAAATCGTTTTTATTCGTGTAAACTTCACAGACTTGATTAGTATCGATATCTTCGCCACACGATGAAACAAAAGGAAACAGATTTTCTCAACTCAGACGTTTTTTTTTGAGGGTGGGTTTTGTAGGAAATCATCAAATAACTTCTCCCGCTCTGGGTGGGCAGGAGGGCGTGTCAGACTTTTACTCACTAAAACCCACCCGTGTTCCCTCAGTTACCTACCTGTGTGCCAAGAGCCACGGTATCTCTTTCGAACAACCCGCACCCCTGGCAAGCATCAGCCCTTACGGGCCCTTTCAGTTGGTGCTGACACCTCTTTGAGGCGCGCGTGGAACACAACGAGTCGTCGCGTCGACCCGGGCTTGGTCCTTACCGGACGGCGAGCTACCCATTACTCGCCGTCCGCAAGCCACCGCCTACAGTGGCCGGGAATCAGTCTGGGATTCCCGACGCCTAGGGCATCTCCTGCGGAGGCTAGGGCCGTGAAGGCGTATATACTGCCTCGAGATCTCCCTCAAGTGCGCCGCCTCCCTCTTCGCGAGCATTACTGCTTCGCAGAAGGAAGCGACGGCTACCCATGCACTCTCGATCCGTACCATGGCCTGGACCAGGGACGGACGCGAGAGATCGCCGCCGCCGATCGCCTCCACAATGACACGGCGGTGCTCCGCCCAAGCCGGGCAGACCTCCACCGTATGCACCACCGTGTCCTCAGGGCGATCTTCGCAATGGAAACACTCGGGCGTTAAATTTCCTCCCACCTTATCTAAAACTGGAACCTCCCGAAACAACCGTGTCCAGTGAGGACCTGTGTCAGGCGGAAGGTGATGACGCCGTGCTGCCTCTCAAGCCAAAACATATTTAAAGTAGGTATTTAAATAGTGGTTTCGTTTTTCTAATCAAAGGAATCAATTCAATGTAATAGGACCAAACCAACGTAATTGTTAATTACGTACTTAAAACCTTATTTACCGGCTTCGCACAAGTAATACATAAAGGTAGATAAGATAATTGGGAAGTTATTATTACACACTACTAGTAACAAAGCAAGCGGTGATGACGTACACTAGTGTCGCCCACGTGTCCATTCTCTCAAAATGCTATACCTGGCGAAATATAATATCACTATACCATTGGTAGTAGCGGTAGTTCCAGCTTTGCCAGACAATAGCTTCTTCACAAAGAGCTCTATTATATTATGAATGTAGCAGAGTTTACCAAAAATTTAATATGAAATGTTTTTAAAATAATAAGAGTCAGAAGCAATTTGACGTTCTGCTTAGACACACAACAACAAAAAAGACAGGGAAACATAAAAGCATAAATTCAGTATAGATACATTTATTGAAAACAATACCTCTCAGACTTACATAATTAAAACATAATTATCACACATTCACAATAAAAATTTCCAATGACTTTAAATACTGATTATTAACACGTCATGTTTGTATCGTGAGAACAGCTACGCGTCACTTTGGTGGGTGGGGTGGATACATTTAGTGCTAGTAGTAGGCTAGCGGGTAGCTGTAGGTGTAGGTGTAGGGGTAGGAGTAGGGGTAAGCCAAGGAACTGTAGGCGTAGGCGGGGTAGCTGTAGCCGTAGTCCAGCAGCACCTGAGGCTTAGCCACTGCAGGGCTCACCATCAGCGCCGCGGTTAAGGTGATCAGCATTAACTGATGGAGAAAATAATTCTATTAGAAATTGTTTATTTAAAATAATAGTTTCAAAAACTAAAAAACACGCTTTAAAAATCAAACTAAAAAAGGAGAAAATAATTTAATTCAATTAAAAAGCGTGGGGTGCTTTTTGAGGTATTTTTATAATCAATTAATGTCAAGCACCCCACGCTTTTTAATTGAATTAAATTATTTTGTCCTTTTTTAGTTTTTTTTTAAAGCGTGGTTTTTAGTTTTTTAAACTACTTATTATTTATTTTCTATGTATTAGTTCTGCTAACTACAAAAAAGTGTTTTTTTTTTCCTTTTTTCTTCATTTTTCTTAAAAAAAAATTAAATTATTGAATTGTCATCGGTCCTCGATAAGTTTACAAAGTTTCAGTGAAATCTGACCGTTTAAAGGGGGTCAAAATCGCGCTCTAAGGAGACGGTTACATACAAACAAACATACAAGTGAAGCTAATATAAAGCGTGTAAAAATACATATCTTGTACACGTGAGGGTATCAGATTTTTTAAACCTATGTGGTCAAGTTTCCCTATTAGCAGGATTTATAGGTACACAAAAGTCGACCCACAAAACTCTCAGAGGACGCATCGACAGTCCCGAACTCCTCGATGTTTTCTGTCGACTATTTGTTCCCGACAAATTCATCGGTCATCGTCAAAGCCGTCGACGCAATCTGTTTACGCCGCCGTTATCTAAAACTGTCGCCAGAGCTGAGTCCCCTGTGTATCGTACTTTAAGGATGCTTAACGCCCTCCTGACCACCTATCCTGAATATGATCTATTTGCTGATGAATGGAACAAAATTATGCGTGTATATCTGATGTTTTGCGAGAGTAAGTATGCTAGGTTGTCCTCTGTTATTATGTTAGTATTTGTAATATGTTTGTTAACTATATCTGTTTCAATGTCTATGTTAATTAATGTAATTGGTGTTACCATTTTAATTAACAATAAATAAACAATAAATCACACATACTAAAACAGGATAAAATTTTAACCAGTGCGCAAACTGTAACCATGAATTCAGCATATCATGCTAGACCTTCTAGCGTAGAAATTTTTCGTCAGTAATACAAAAAAAAAAATCTGCTGTTCCATACATTTTGACCGCGTAGGTATTGCACTTTTCTATGAAACAGCAGATTTCTTTTTTCTATTACCGACGAAAAATTTCTACGCTAGAAGGTCTAGCATGATATGCTGAATTCATGGTTACAGTTTGCGCACTGGTTCAACATTTACTCTGTATAATCTTTTATCGTACCTAAATTCCCCGAAGGGGTTGGTAGATCTGGAATGTTCTATCAACCTGAAAATGAACTACTACGTACATAATAACTGTACTTCAATAGCTAAGCCTTTAAGTAGCTTTTTGGAAAGGAGCGTGACATATATCTGGAAAGATGTCATAAAATTCAAACGTTACAAATGTCCATTTCACACCTAAACCTGGTAATCGAACCTTCGATATACCCCAAGCTACTTCGGTCCTTCGATATTAGAAAATATCTGTAATCCCTTAGGTGTTTTCCTATAAGAATCAATCAGTAAATGGCACACCAAATAATTAGTTTAGATATGATTTTTTAAACTTACCAATTTGAACATGTTGAAGTTTGAAATCCTCGTCAAACACACAGCACTAAACCAATCTAGTAGACACTAGACAGGACTGTAGTCGTTGGATGCGACGGCTGATATCATATCATCTTCTCCCGCGGTCCAGCTTATATACGGAGCCCAGACCCGCGCGTCCCGTCCGTGATTGGAAAAACTAATGATCCTACGATCGTCCTCAACATGCTGCATATAGGATGTAAAAAATGTTATACACAATGTCGCATTAACAGTTAATAGTACTTCATTTCCATATCGGACCCGGATCATAGTATGACAATAGACGCGTAGAAGATTCGACACCAGATTAATGGCAGCAAAAAATATAAGCAGTCACTTATGTAACATTTAACAAGTTATACTTAGAAACTGTGAGATATTAAAATAGGATCTATTTTATTATAAGTTGTATCTAAAGTATATGGAATAGTTAGTCCTAGAAACTCCATATAGGTAGACAGGAAAAAACTCAACTTTCTTGCTGTTGAACTGAATCCCCACATCATGATCATCGGCTTATAATTTTTGGAGCGTATACTTAGATATATAATTATATGAGTTCCCTATGTTACACCAAATGTCATACGCCCGAACAGCTCAGCACGATGTCCCGATAATCAATGTATCAAAAGCCTGAAATTGCCATTTGAGCTTACCGAAACATTATAAAAAACCTTTTAAAACAAGTTATCGGGTACGAGTGTTCGGGCTAATATAATTCTTAGATAACCTTCTTTTTTTTATATAAAAAAGAAAAAAAACAAACTAAAAAGGAGAAAATAATTTAATTCAATTAAAAAGCGTGCTTTTTGAGGTATTTTTATAATCACTTACAGTCAAGCACCCCACGCTTTTTAATTGAATTAAATTATTTTCTCCTTTTTTAGTTTGGTTTTTAAAGCGTGTTTTTTAGCTTTTTAAACTATTCTTTATTTTCTATTTTTTAGTTCTGCTAACTACAAAAACATGTTTTTTTTTTCTCATTTTTTTTAATCATTGAATAATTGTCATCGGTCCTCGACAAGTTTACACAGTTTCAATTAAATCTGACCGTTTAAAGTGGGTCAAAATCGCGCTTAAGGAGTCGGTTACATTCAAACAAACAAACATACAAGTGAAGCTAATATAAAGCGTGTAACAAACTATTTTTTTCATTCCACGGGGGTATGCAGAAACTACAGAGCACCACCTGCTCCGACCATTACATACTGTAAAATCACATGCCACTCCTCTTGGGGAGGTTAATTAGGTGCTTTGGAGGTTTTCCCATTTTCCAGCATTGTTATACAAAAAACCCAAGATGCACAGTCTCGAACATAAGTAACATTTCCAATAATGTTTTCTCATAAGGTATTTTGGTGGACGTTCCCATTTTCCAGTAACGGTTTATAACGTTCTTTATAAGTAACATTTCCAGTAATGTTTTCTCATAAGGTGTTTTGGTGGACGTTCCCATTTTCCAGTAACGGTTTATAACGTTCTTTATAATGAATATAAAATAAATAAAACTGTAGCAAGTGGTTGCTAATCCATTATTATAAATCAAGGTGGCTTGTTTGTTTAAATGAATTTTAACAAGTTCAGATTATGCTTAGGTATGTTATATTGGTCTTATTCTGCATGAGAACACGATTAGCAACTATTCTCATTGGTATGCAAAATAAGTTCAATACATGATAATTAAAATCATAACATAGCGGACATTTGCGGGACGGGTAAGGACGTAGTACCGAACAGCATGAAAACGATGACACGTCGTTCCGGGCACTCAGTTTAAAAGAATATTGTTCCTAAAACTGATAATGCATGGATAATTCCGTCAATTATTTTTAATTGCGCTTGCAGTGCCATTAACTGAAACTTGTCGTTTGTTACTACTTGCACTTCTAGCACTATGTACTAGAGTAATGGCGTTTTAGTGTTATCCATACCTACTACCATGCAGTATGCTAATGATTAGGTCGTTTTAGTTGACGTTCACACGGACTACTACGGACGACTATTGGATCAATATCTTGTTTCTTGAATTTTGCTTCAATTGTTAACTTGTCGATTTAATAACTATTTAGAGTTCATCGAGGGCCTCTGTAACCACGCAGGCATAATAGTCATCTATCACCATGTCTATGTCGTGGCCATATCGTAGATTTGCTCACTTCATGAAATGCTCAAGAATGTCATGAAATGGTCACATTTGATGAAATTCTCGTCTTCTTCTGGTTCTTATACGAGTATTAGAGAAGAAAACGGTCGACGTCAGGTTGACGGAGCCCCACTCCTATTTCTGTCTGCAGGGTTTAAAGGAACCTAATCAAACCGAACCTCAGGGTGCTCCTGACGCCGACCGTCTTCTCGAGAAAAAAATCTCGATCAAATCTACGATATGGCCACGACATCTACACCATGTGAATCGGTTACCTTAGATAAGTAGGTACTCTTCAATCTTTTTCAGGTATCGAAGCCGTACTTGATCCTAGGTAGGATTTATTAACAAGAATAGGTATAGCATTAAAACAGTCAGGTAGGCACCCATTTTTAAAAGCTTTAGATCCTGATTCCTGCTGACGTATTTGCTTCAATAAAAATATTATGTATTGAATACAAAACAAAGATTTTTTTGTGTTCGTAGATGGTACCAGCAGGCTTAGCACGAGCACCGATTTGTCGACGGAAGAATAGACATGACTATTAACTAAACGACGTACAATAGGAGTAGATAGGTATGTTCTTCTAATAATTATCACAGTTATGCGTTCTAAACGAATCATGATTTTGTAGATAATCGTATATACTTTGTGGCCGTCGAATAGTAAGTTTGTGGTCAGTGTGATTTTGATAGTTTGGGAAGAAATATTCTTCTGAAATACTATACCTACATATTAAAGGACCTAGACAAAGATCGTTAGAAACGAAAGACAAAATGACAGATTGTAGAAGGATATCTACGGTGCGATGTCAAAAATGGAGAATCGAAATGTGTCTGTGTATAGAAAAAACACTGTCTATTCTTCGTAGAAATAGAAAGCGCCATGCTAAGCCTACTGGCATGTAGGTATTCATACCGCGTTTGTGAAATGGTTTTGGGAATAACAAATTTGTATCATTACCAATACCGACCAAGGTCGTGAAGAATAATCCAGATTCATTATGCAAATTCTTGGAAAGGGAAAACAATACCATCGACCAACAAAGAATTACACACCCACACACAGTCTGCAAACAATATAGGTAGGTACAGTAGGCTGCACGTTAGTGGCAACAAAACCAGCATAGGTTGGCCTCATATTCTATTAAAACTCTGTAGGTAGGTAGGTACTTCGCCAGACCAAAGGCTCAAACCCGACGTGCGGTCGACTGTACGTCCGCCGCCCGCTTGACTCCTTTATTGTCACGAATCCCAAAACCGGACAAGTGCGAGATGAACTCGCGAGCTAGGTCCCGTACGATGAATATATTTTCTACCATGTTTTTTATCCCAAGAACAAACTTAACATTGTATTTAAAAATCCTCCTCTACCATAACTGCAAATGTTAGCTTGTGCGAACAACATTAAGAGATAGGTAATGCTATTTTAAGAACATAGTTAAGACTTCTTATTGGTTTTCCTATAATCTATAAAGAAAGAACTATTTTCTGTATTTTTTATAATTTTTTCCCCAGTAGTTTCGGAGTTGAGGGGGGAAATGGTCAACATACATTTTAAATAAAATTCTTTTTTTATTAGACCTTCAGAACAAGCCCTTTCATTTTGATTGTCACACGGTAAAGTTCGAAAATCATATGTGATTAGCCCCCCAAAATTGACCCGAATATTCAAATTCATTTATGTACAGACGCCACAGCACATCAAGCTACCCCAATCTGTCAAGTTTCTTCGATATTTTTTCAACTTTATTACAAAAGGATAAGGTTCATGTTCAATTGGGAAAATTTCACAGTTTGGGATAGCTTGATGTGCTGGCGTCTGTACATTACGCGTACGTGTTTGGGTCACAGAAATTCAAACTTGTAGGTACCAACTTTCAACGTACAATCTGAGCAAATTGGGTGTGACAGACGGACAGACAGAAAAACACATGAGTGACCCTATAAAAGGACGTTCCGTTTATTTATTTGGATGTACGGAACCCTAAAAATGAAACAAGAAACCAATTCATTCAATATTAAAATATCAGTTATGAAAAGTTACACAAATATTTTCCGAAGACCCATATCTTTTCTGAACACAAAGTATAAACATTTCTTTTCGAATTAGGGGAACTCTTCTGTAACGGCGTGAAGACTTAGAAGAGTAATTAATCAACAAGTATGGTTTCTATTTCCTTAACTTTTCTTGTTCTGTGGAAGTTTGTTTTCATCTACTATGTTACTTGAGTTGATTTGATAGCTCTAACTGCTTCGGATAGCAAAGCTACCTAGCTAGGTGGAACTTATCTGCATAGGTAGTAATTCAGACTGGTATCTCATTAGGTACCTATGTGAATACAAAAACTTTAAAAAACAACAGACTTCCAGAAAAACACTACAAAGTGAAAAATAACTTTCGGAAGAGGGTGACTTTGGATATGTATTAAATTTTTGGCCACCGCCCTCCGAAATTTAAAGTTATTTTTCACTTAGTAGTGTTTTTCCGGAAGTCGGTTGTTTTTTTTTTAAGTTTTTATTTTACACTTTTTAGTTATAGTACCTACCCCACGCCAATTCGACGATAGCAGCAATCGCGGTTGATTTGCTGTAATTTTTTGAAGAGTTCCGTTGTCTGTCTTCGAAACGCATCATCAGATCTATATGAAATTAGAATGGGACCATTTCAGAATAAACCCCTTTCGAACAATAAAATAATTTTGCAAATTCGTCTATAAATGACGGAACGGAAATGCCCGAACATACACAAAAAATAAAAATATAAACATGTCGAATTGATAACCTCCTTCTTTTTGAAGTCGGTTAAAAACCAAGTGAATCAGTGAGTGTCATCATAAAAATAAATTATATCATCATTGATCATAGTGTCACAGGAATGTTGAGGCTAATCGTGTAGCTTGAATGACAAGTGATGTCAGCCTAACACAGCTATCTTACCTACCTGCTACTTATGGATAACATTTTTCTTCGTGCCTCGAAGGTCAGCAGGGATCAGTGTGGCTTTGACACGAAGTACTCATTTAGTATACTAATTTTTTTGCGTAATCTAGGGTGTGGACTATGTGGTGTTGTTGCACAGACGCCAGCAGCACATCAAGCTACCCCAATCTGTCAAATTTCTTTGATAGATTTTCAACTTTATTACATAAGCATAAGGTTCATGTTAAATTGGGAAAATTTGACAGTTTGGGGTAGTTTGATGCGCTGGCGTCTGTACCTTACTGTAGAACCAAGACCCCAAAACTTACACTTGCTTAATTAAATTGGACAAATTAATCGATTTCTTTAACATACAACTATTATCTCTATATGCCTATTGTAATGGGATGTTTGCAAAAAGGCTAATTACGACTCACTAGTTGTAAGGTACCTACTCGCGAATGACGTTTACGTTTGTACCTAGTGAAACGAGGTGACTTTGAAGACCTTGTACGACTGATATTTACACGAAATGGAAATGCTTTACTCAATTTTACCAGTAACACACAGTTACAGTTTATACAGTCAGTATTTTTTCTTCTATTGTTTCAAGTCATCAGGCTATACAAGGTCAAATTAATTTAGCTAGTAAAACTCTGCAGACGTGATGGGTATTGTTGTCTACTATAGTTTTAGTATATGCGAAACCCGAAACACGTGTCTAGTAATTTTATGTAAAGAATCTATGTAAAATATTTCTAAACTGTATCATGCACTTAATACCTATCACAGAGTTATAAGCTTGATATGTTACCTACATAGGTTGTCAACACAAACACGGTCACCACGCGGCGCCCCCGCGACAGCGTCGCCGCGTCGTATTGTGCTCATTGATAATAATGAGACAGTAGGTATTTAACCGTACGGCGACTGTATTATAATTGACTGGTGATAACATTTTCCATCACACTTGCAAAACTTTTATGGAAAAAATATAACATGGTGTAAAAATTATTGGAATCGATTCAGTTACTAGTTAATCTGAACAAACTATAATTCAGGTTTCGCATATACTAAAAATAATGTTGTATTTAATCAGCCTATAATGTTCCCCCTGCTCCTTCCCTCCTCTCCGTGAGTAGGCCATAATTCATCACGCGGGCTTACTGTGGGTTGGTAGATGTCTTAGATATCGATACCTACCCATCACGTCTGCGAAGTTTCGCTAGCTGATTTTATTTGACCCTGTGCCCAACCCAAAATTCAGGGTCAAATTAACCGGCGGCAGCGGTCTCTCGCGATCGGCCCTAGTCCAGGCCGTGGAATGGAGCGAGAGTGCATGGGAAGCCGTCCCCTCCTTATGCACGGGCATGGGCACGGGCTTGCGGACGGCGAGCAATGGGTAGCTCGCCGTCCGGTAATAACCAGGGCCGGATCGACGCTGCGTTGTGTTCCACGCGGGCCTCAAAGAGATGTCAGCAAAACTTGAAGGGGTCCGCTAGGGCCGATGCCTGCCAGGGTCGCGGATTTCTTTGAAAGAGTTACCGTGGCCCTGGCACGGACAACTGAAGAAACACGGGTGGGTTTTAGTCAGTAAAAGTCTGACACGCCCTCCCGCTCCGCTCAGAGCGGGAAAAGTCAATTGATGATTTCCCAACCAAAAAAAAAGGGTCAAATTAACCAACACCTTGGCTGTTGAAGGTAGTTCTCAGTGGACAAAACATTGACCACTGAGAACTACCTTCAATTGAAAACAACAAAAAAGTTAAATCAAAAATTTATAAAACCCCTCACCCAAACAAAAACCTCCAAAAAGTAAAAAAAAAAAATATTAACCTATTAATTTGCAGGCAATATTTTGATTAAAGCATTGTCACGTCGGGGGACGGCTACTGAAAACGCCAAACAGACGATGCCCAGCAACGTCAGCAGATGGAGTATACAGTTTTGCACAGTTAAAGTTTATATGGAGGAGTGCAGAAAGCTGATATTTTTATATGTAATAATGCATTAGAAATACTTAGATAAGATAAGATTTTAAATTAATTATGGTCGAATTTCGACCACTGGGCGATTACTAGTGATTATTTACATAGGTAGAAGACTGTCTAATTTAAAACTGCATTGCAAGGCACAAAAAATATACAAACATTTGAAATGTGAATGCAACCAGCAGTGGAGGGGCGTGCAGTTTTAAACTAGACAATGTCTACATACGTAATATGGTCGCGAATCATATTTTTAACACGACGGAAACAATGTTATAAGTTTTAACGTGTGTAGGTGTGTATCTGAGTATCAGTGTGTCTGTCTGTGCCATCGCAGCTCCCAAACGGCTGAACTGATTTTGTTTTGTTTGAAAGTTGACTTAATAGTGTTTCTTAGCTATGATTCAAGAAAATCTGTTCTGCCGTTTGAAGATCTCTCGTTATTTTCTAGTTGATGAAGGGTGAGCAATGACTATATAGCCTCATGAGCATCTTCCACAGCAGGCTTAGCACGAGAACCGTAGACAAGCGTTTTGTCGTCGGAAGAGTAGACAAAAATGACGTTTCCGTATGGACATTTGACAGTTTTTCACCGAGAAATGTAGACAAGCGATTTCTATTCTACAGTAGAGTTGAAATAGAAAGCGTCATGCTAAGCCTGTAGGTCTGATCGAGTTGAAATTTAGAAGAAAATAGTAACCTTCAACTGATGCTGCAGCTATACTTCAAATTTTTAGGACACCCACCTACCAAACAGACGAGGCCTAGTAATAATGAATGTAAGTAATATTTAAAAACACAACTTGAAAACACTCTTTCCCCTAGTTGTAACGCTGCATAGTGTTTATTATATAAGTGTTTTTCTTTTGTACACCTGAAGGTAATAAAATATCTTTTTTTTTTTTTTTTTTTTTTTCTCTTTGTTTTATTTACATGGGAAACGTCATGTTTTCATGGAATTATTATGACGAAGGACGTAGAGAATGCATGGATTTCCACACAGTAAAACTAGTATTGTATTACAGTATTTTGATTTTATTTACACATTTTATTTAATTGGCATAAGTATTCAGTCATCATCTACTTTTTGACGCATATTTCTTTTGGGGTTATTGAATTTTCTCTTTTTGAACTCGACGGGTTCATCACCAAGTGACTCGACGCGCCTCTCCTTAAACTGAATTATTTCTGGCTGTACGATCACTGGTGGCGGCGGCAGCTCCTTTTCAGGCTTCGGTAGCTGAAGATCGATGTGTTCTACAGGTCTGGAAAAGGAAGAATAATATGTATTTTAAAACTGTCTCTTAAAACAAGCGCTACTGTTGAGCATGAGGGTTCCATTCCCGGGTCGGGCAGAGTTTTATTGGATGTTCCCATCTAGAATTTCTCAGAAGCACCCCAGAGTCTGGATTTGTGACCGGTTTCTCCGTGCCTCCATGACATGGGACTTAAACATACCCGGCGAAATGTGGGTGTACTTGTTTTATGTAAACCTCTACCTGTCTTTTCGCTTTCGGGTAGGTAACAGGTATTACGGGCTATTGTCCGCAACTCCACGTCAAAGCGCGTATTTGGCGTACGGGTGGGAGAATCGGTCATTCGATCCACCCCAGCTCCTCGAGAAAGGCCAGCAACGGCTTGGTGTTGCTGACAATCTCACGTAACCTAGGTTGCCGAAGTATTCAGCCCTGTAATTGGCGACCACCGGGCAGTTTAACAGCACGTGCGCTGCTGTCTCGTCGTCCTTCATGCAAGCCCTGCACGGCGAACTGTCTGTTACTCCTATGATAAAGAGATGTTTGTTAAATGACCCATGGACAGTTGCTGCTGTAACTGTACGCAACTGTGGTTTAGTTAGACGGAGAACCTGTTTTGTGAGGCGGGCATTGATCGTAGGAAGTGCTTCCTTTGCCTGCCTGCACTCACCTAGGTCCAGCAATATCTTGTGATGTAGGTCCCTGGTTCGTTTCCTAACCAAAGTGCGTAGATACCCGAAGGGGAGTGGCGCGATGGGTTCTGGTCCCACTGGTGCCATATTCAACCCCCTCCTGGCAAGTTCATCGGCTGTATCGTTACCTAGCGAATTGCTGTGTCCTTTGATCCATCGAATGGTAATGTTATTGAGGCTACCTACCTGGTTGAGGCGCTAGTGGCGCTCATATATCAGCCCAGAGTCAACTGTGTGACTGTTTTTTTTAATTTAGGTTGGGATATCATCAAATAACTTCTCCCGCTCTGGGTGGAGCAGGAGGGCGTGTCACACTTTTATTGACTAAAACCTACCCGTGTTCCCTCAGTTGCCTGTGTACCAGGGGCCGCGGTATCACTTTCAAACAACCCGCACCCCTGGGAGGCATCGGCCCTTGCGGACCTAACCAGTTGGTGCTGACATCTCTTTGAGGCGCGCGTGGAACACAACGCGCCGTCGACCCGGGCTTGGTCCTTACCGGACAGCGAGGTACCCATTAGTCCTCCTCCTACGGCGACTAGAGCCGTGAGGGCGCATATACTGCCTCACTCTCACGTGCGCCGCCTCCCTCTTCACGAGCAATACTGCTTCGCAGAAGGAGGTGACGGCTACCCATGCACTCTCGCTCCGTACCATGGCCTGAACCAGGGCCGGACGCGAGAGATCGCCGCCGCCGATCGCCTCTACGTGGACACGGCGATGCTCCGCCCAAGCTGCGCAGACCTCCACATTGCGACATTTATTTTTAAAAGACTTAATTAATTAAAGAATTAAGAATTCCAATAAACCAATTTTGATGATAGTTGGCCACTTGTTTCATGCTCATAATGTATTTCTTTTACTAACTGGGCAAATCTGTTATCCTCTTATGTCACCAATTATGTTGATTTAATAAAAATGAAAGTGGCATAGAATCGCACAAACATTGACTTACTCATTCACTACTGGAGTCCAGGAGCCATAGGGTTTGGGGGCACGCGGAGCTGGTCCATAGTCCAAAAACTTCTTCACGGGTGGGGGGTCCTTGTTAACTGCCAACTCTCTCATTCTTTCTCTTGCTATGTGAGCGTTTACCTCCATATGCACGTCCTTTTGGGCTTGTTTTTCTTGTTGTTTTCTGGAAACAAAAGAAATAAATATATGTGAGTGACTCTATAATTTTAGGTAATATGTTTTATGGGCTAGTGTCCACAAATCCTTATCAAAAGGCGCGTACTATTTAACCGATTTCAAAAAGGAGGAGGTTCTCTATTCGTCGGAACTTTTTTTTTTTAATGTATTTTCCCCGATTATTCGAAGATGGCAGGACCGATTTGGAATTTTTTTTTGTTTGAAAGGGTATACTTCCCAGGTGGTCCCATGGTCATCAAGTCAGGATCTGATGATGGGATCTTGGAGAAATAGAGAGAACTCTTAAAATTTTAAAGGCACATAGGAAGCGATTTGGGTATTTTTTGGAAGAGTACTTTCTCGGAGTGGTCCCATTTCAATTTAGTGAAGATCTGATGAAGAACTTCGGAGATAGGCAACGGAACTCCTCAATAAATGATAGCAAATGGACTGGGATTGCTGAAATCTCATGTCTGTATATTGTTTACACCAGTTCATAACATAACATCACGCCGGTACGCTGTGAAGGAGTAAGCACATGTGAACCACTAAAAAGTGAAAAATAAAAACTTTTTCCAAAAAAAACAACCAACTTCCAAAAAAACACTACAAAGTGACGAATAACTTTAATTTCGGAAGGTGGTGACAAAAATTAAATACAGCTCCAAAGACGCCAAATTCCGAAATTAAAGTTTGTAGTGTTTTTTTGGAAGTTGGTTGTTTTTTGTACCTAATACTTTTACAGAAATTTTAGATGACCCTTAACTTGAAACAACTAGTAATGATAGTTCACAAAGTTTAATAATTTTAACTGACTTAAAGTCACTGTTGATGGTTCACTCACTTTAGTTTCTGGCTCTTTTTATCTTGTATATCGTTTTTTAATTTGTTTGTTTCTTGATCGGCTACTGACACATACTCATCAGGAGTATCCCAGGTGGTTTCTATAATGCAAAAACACATACTATTTGTATATTACTTTTTCCTAGCAAGTCTCTAAATAAAATGTTTTTTTTTTTTTTAATTCAGGTGACTAGACAAAATCCTACTGGTTGCCAATTAAATTATATAATTTTTATGACATTGAGTGACATTCTGTGGTTACTGTATATCACAGATGAGTTTATTACTGGTAAAAAATTTAGGAAAACATATACTTTTACAATGTTGGTAAATATTTGAGCAATATCACAATCTCTATCGCAACGACTACCACAATATCTAACACTTAATAATTTATCTCCCAAATCATTGCTTCATTTGTAATTATTTTTATCTATTTTGGTACTTATAGTATTTTATTTTAGGCACATTCACATATTATTTTTGGGCACTAGTTTCAACTTGTTTAAATTATTTTTTCATATGGTCTGTTTGAAAAGTCAAATCAATCTGCCAAGCAAAGACTAGGCAGATTGACTGAGTTGGGGAAAGTCCCAACTATGTTAACTATGTTGGGGTCAGCTTCCAGTCTAACCGGAAACAGCTGCATACCAAAAGTATCTGATGAAAATGTTAACAAATGGATCAGGAAATATACCTGTGGATGCCAATTTGTAATGCCACTTACAAATTGAGTGCTATTTTTTACCATTCTCATTTAACAATTAAATAAAGTATTACACTAAAATTGAACCAACATCCATACCATTTGTCACAGTATTCCAGTAATAGGAGCTTCCATCCTCACTCTTGACTTCCTCCCAGGTAGGCTTTGATATGGGCGTTGTGCCGACAACTATCGCAGTATCACCACTCTGATTTAACAATTCATTTATATTCTGAAAATCAAAAACAATGGATTAGAAAAACGGCAAATTTTTACTGTGACTATGTATTACAAAAGAACAGCATAAAATAGTCTTTATTGTCTACACCTTACAGATTACAGATAAATACTACAGACTACAGGGTTGACGCGGTGGTTAAGCGATTGACTGCTGCGCTGCGTGTCGCGGGTTCGATTCCCGCACGGAACAAATATTTGTATGACCTACAAGTAGTTGTTCCGGGTCTGGCTGTTTGTGTATATGAGTTTATTAAATTTTTGTAAACGCGCCCACAATACAGGAGAAATTCCTAGTGTGGGGCAACGTTTAAAAAAAATATAGAGAAATTTCACTTAGTGTGACACAATGGGCGGTCTTATTGCTAAAAGCGCGATCTTCTTAAAACAACCTTCGGGTGGATTAGTAGAATATTATGAATGTTATACTAAACTGCCACAACACATTTATCAATCACCAAAAAGAGACCAACTTAACAGTTATATCATAAAAATAGCCAACACCTAGGTGTTATGCCTTTAACATTTTGAACTATGTTTGTCCAAATTTGTGTCGTAGTAATGCCATCAAATTTTAACTCCAAATAAATGCTAGCTTGCCAGCCATAATACTTTCTACTTTCACTATTATTTACCATTTTAAATTAAATAACTATTTACCTGTGATGTGATGTCAGCATTGTTCTTCACATCATTCAAGTAAGCAGCCATAGCGGCTGTTTCCATTTTTTTAATATCATCATCAATCTTTTCTTTTTGCTTGAAATCTTTAGCACTCTTCTTACTGAGCTGTGATATGTGTTTTTGAACATTCTCCTTGTGACGCTTACCGTTTTCATGAAATGAAATCGACTGAAATGTTATATTAAGGTGAGCAGGTATCAGAGGAGTGAGGAGGGGAATTTAACACATACAGGTTTCATTTAGTTCTAAAATGTCAAAAGCATAAAGTAACATGCAAACCACCAAATAACTATGGTTTGAATCCTTACTACTTTGTTATCAGCAAACCAACACTTGCAAAATTCGCAATACTTTCGCGCTTGAGACTTCCAGTATTCCGTCCTGAAAAATAATTTCGGTCAATTAATACTACAAGTAAACGGATTTGGGGCAGAATTTGTGTGCTAAATATTACTCACATTGTTTTTTCAGTGGAATCCTAACGATATTTGTATGATATATAATATGTAGAACATACATCAAATAATAACAAATTTCTATTTCTGTTTAAATTTATAAATGCAGCATATTATTAAATAATAACAGAAAATATTTTGCTTTACTTCGTAAGTTCGTACACAACACAAAATCCAACGAACGAAACGTCAATCAAAACCATCGTCATTCGTCTATACGTAGAGACACGAAAAAAGTATCGATAGTTAAGGGTATCGAGTATGTATCCTTTCGATACCGATACTTTTGTACTCGATTCTTCGCATTCGATACTTTTACTCAATGAGTACTTTTTGACAGATATCGTATCGAATAAGTTTTAAATGGGTAATCTTAGAAATTACCCATTTAAAACTTACGACCTTACGGCTCATGTCAATGGTCATGGCAACGCCATCTAGTTCACTCGTTCTGAACCTTCTAAAACATTACATCGATCAATACTCGAAACCGTTTCTTCCGTTCACAGTTAAGAGCACAGTTAACTTCCTAACCTTTCCTTCATTCATTTACTACACTAATCAATCACTCACTCGTTCACCGTTGTTATTTATTGTGTTCGTTTCGCCCTTTGTTTTCTGCCAGTCTATTTTTTTTTAATAATTTTATAATTTGTGAAGTTACTGTTGTTTTTGCTATTATTGTATTAAATTTGTGTACCAATACCATTTGTTTTTTTCATGTCCTTTTTTACTGAGGTTAAACTGACGTTATTTACTCACTGTCACTGTTATTGACCTATGCCCTATGCGCAGAAAAGTACTCGATACTTTGAAGTATCGATACTTTTGTTTCGATACTTGTATGAGTACAATACTTTTTTTTCGATACTACTCATGAGTACAGTATCGATACTTTCTATTCGATATCGTGTCCCTATCTACACGTTTGACATGACCACACGGAGGCCACAACAACCATGAGTTCATGACTAGGATATTCACATATCATCGGTATATTGGATTTATTCGAAGTTTGCCATACGACATATCGGAATGATTCGATGTTTTGACGAATATTTATTCTATTCGATACATCGAAATATTTATTTCTAAAACATCGAATCTTTGTTTTTTTTTCTTAACTAGTATAAAAAAACTAACTTTGACTAATAATTACAATAAAATAGTAATAAAAGTTTTGGACACGAAAAGTCTCCGAAACTTTTATTACCTACCACTAATAGTATAGCTAATATAGCTATGTTACTCTGAGGGGCAATTCTCGTAATTTTAAAGAACGTTCACAGTCTAATCTCACTCTCAAATTCTCAATCTGTCAAAAATACCTCGAGTTTCCCTGTGGTTTCCTTAGAAAAATAACTAAAGCATAATAACAAATGCTAAGGTGGTTTCCCTATATTTTTGACAACTTCTTGACGTTTGATTGTCACTGAGATGAGACTGCGACTCGTAGACAGTGCGACTAGATTGTGAACGTTTTTAATTACGAGAATTGGTTTTCTAGTCTCTGATTCTACATTCACACATACGAAATCCAAGACCGCAAACTTTCTGCGTTTGACTGGAAAAGAGTAATATTAACCCGTGTGGCCCAAGATGTATAAAGACAAACTAATTAGTTTATAAAATGGATCACTAGTGTCTAAAGAAATAAAATTATTTTAATAAAATAAACTAATATCATGAACATACACAAGAAAAAAAATTTGACCTAACTCATATTCTTATGCTAGGGACACACACGCAGCCACTTGGATTTGTCGACAGCTGATTTGGCGCTAGTGATGCCAAAATCTGTACGTAGATGCTGTGCGTTTTCTAAAGCTCATGTTTTGAAATCGCCACTGACTAAAGTCGCTAGCTTTAGTCTTCTCATGTTACGCATATTAAATATTAGTGTTAAAAAAAAATAGGTAATATTGTCGACTTGAGAACCCGCTTCTTTTTTTCGGCGGTTAAAATAATAAATAATATTGTCTATTTTTTTCTTATCTTATCTATTCATTCAGTATTGCCCTTATAATAACTGTTGATACAGGTAAGGTATTTTATTTTCTATGCAATAAATAGCTTTCAGAGAAACGATTTTAGCTAATGAAACATAAAAAAAATAACTAGTCAATTATTAATAAGTATTCAAACATTGCATTGAAATTATGATATTTATGATACAAGTAAGTAGCACATAATGGGGTTGCTGCTTGAAAGAGTGCATCAACAAAGTCAATAGTACATTTATTTTAGTTCCATAATTCACCTCGGGCAGATTTCCAAAAGAGCCACTGAATTGGTATTTTATTGTTTATGTAGGAAGAAACATACATTATTGATCAAATGGCAACACTGTTTTGGTTACATTGTGATGTCGTCGTCGAGTATCGAGTGTCGTCGTCTTTTGTAGAATTTTATCAAGGTAATGTTTATAATATGAATTTTGCATGATTAATTTTAACTATCATTATGTGTAAGTTTAAAATGCGGTATTGTTTAATTACTTTGTTGACTATAGCCGCTACCAACTACTTGTCATTTATATATTTCTTGGCGGCCATATTAAAATTTGAAGATAAACTACGACTTTGTTTTATCCTGTTTTATCTCTATAATCTTGTTCTGTTTGTGTTTAAATATTCAACAAATCACAATAAAATTGTATGCACTATATTATATTTACTTTAGTTAAAGTAGGTATTTGTTTGCAAGACAGAATTCTCTGTTTTGTAATTAATTTGTACTTATTTTGGTGCTTGTTGACGCGTCTCGTAATCTCGTTTACCGATCTTGCTTCAGTGTAGCTATCTCTACTAGAATGTTAATTGATTATGGTATATTTATTGTTACAGATATCCCCGGACTAAGTTGGTGAACGTGATAAACTTCTAAATAGCTTATGTGTCGAAAAGTGACTTATCGTAAAATTTGTTTAGTGTCGGACTTGGACAAAGAATTGTGATTCTAAGTTTCTAATTTTAGTCGTGTCCCTAGTGGGATTATTGGCAAAATGATGACCGAAAATAGAATTAGTTCAAGTAATCACGTCGGAAACAGTATGACCAGTCAGAATAAGGGGTTCGTATCACTCTTTGTTGCTTATAAAATTAATCAGAATATATTTTATAAAAATTCATTCTTTTTCAGAGATGTCGATAAAAGTATCGATGACATCGGTTGGAAATCAAAATTAAAAATACCCCCGAAAGACAGGAGAATAAAGACTAGTGTAAGTTTTAATAAATACCCGCTACTGTTATTATTTTTGTGTTAACAATTATATTCTTTAGGTACAAATAATCCGAATAATTTCTGAGACTCATTTTATGCATTAGTTAGAACACTAAGAGGGTAGATTTCTAATCTTTTACTTTTTAACCGATATAAAAAAAAGAACGTTATGCATTCAGCGATATATTTTTTCAGCTATGTAGGTATCCTGATTATTCCGTAACTACTGAGCGTTTTTACGTGATTGTTTTTTAATTTTTTTGAGGAAACTTGAAGTGGTCTCAAATAAATTTGATTTACTTTGCTTGTCTAGTTCTTGAGTTAGCTTCATTAGTACGTATTTTTTTCCACTTCATTTATGTTATAATCACTTCTTTCCTACTTTTTACATAGCAAGTTGTGGTATACCAATTTATGTGGGGGTAGGTACCACAACTAAAAAGTGAAAATAAATATACTTTTAGAAAAAGTTAACCATTTTCTTGCTAAGAAAAAATCAAGATTAGCTATAGGTAATATCTTAAAATAGGAAGGGAATAAAGTTTATTTGATTTGTTTATTATCAGGAATTCAGTTGTCCATTGTTAAATTTTGTTAGTTTCCCTTATCTTAGCTTCATATGCAAGCCAATATCACTTCTCTTAGTTATTTTAAGTGCATTGGTGAATGTCTATATTATGTAGTGTTATAATCCTTTTCTTTTTCTTTTTTTAGATAGACTAACAATCAATCAAAACAAAAGATAATAATTACCATCTATGGTTCATATTATAAGCTTACAAATTGGAGGGTGTAAATTTTTTCAAACCATGCAGTTACATTCTGTTGTTTGAAGCTACCAAAATGCTACTTTATTTTAGGATTTATTTAGTAAATCTCAATGAAGCTCATTGTATTTTCTTGTTAAAGGATGTAACAGACACAAGAGGTAATGAGTTTGAAGAGTTCTGCCTAAAACGTGAGCTGCTGATGGGAATTTTTGAGAAAGGATGGGAAAAACCTTCCCCCATTCAAGAGGCTTCTATTCCTATCGCACTCAGTGGTAAAGATGTCCTTGCAAGAGCTAAAAATGGAACTGGCAAAACTGGCGCTTATTGTATTCCAGTTTTAGAACAGGTTGGATTTAATGTTATTACTTTTATAGTTTATTTCTGTTGTACAATTATTGTCTAAATGACCTGAATGATGATATTTTTGGATTCCCCTTCACTTCTCTATAAGTGATAAAACCCGTATTTACTGATTGTTATTACTGTCTGCATACATGATCATAGCGAGTGCGAGAGTACTTTATAAATATTATTATTTTTCTATATTTAGGTGGATCCCAAAAAAGATGCTATTCAAGCTTTAATTGTGGTACCAACTAGGGAGTTAGCGCTCCAGACATCACAAATTTGCATTGAACTGGCAAAGCACACAGATATTCGTGTAATGGTAACTACAGGAGGTACTAATCTCCGGGATGACATTATGCGTATTTATCAAAATGGTAAAGATCCTGTTTTATTTTATTTTTGATAAATTGATATTTATATCTTGTATCTAACTTGTGTGTCATGTTTTTGTTTCAGTTCAAGTTATTATAGCTACGCCAGGTCGTATGATTGATCTCATGGATAAACAAGTTGCCAAGATGGACCAGTGCAGGATGCTGGTTCTTGATGAGGCAGATAAACTTCTTTCTCAAGACTTTAAAGGAATGCTGGATATGGTTATTTCACGGTTTGTGAAATTTGAGAATAGTCTTAATTTTTGTTTTGTATTTCCTAGACTATCTCTAATATATATATTACCATAGGTTACCCAAAGAACGCCAGATCTTGCTGTTCTCTGCCACCTTCCCACTGAGTGTGAAACAATTCATGGAAAAGCACTTAAGAGAGCCGTATGAGATTAATCTCATGGAAGAATTAACATTGAAGGGAGTTACACAGTACTATGCATTTGTACAAGAGAGACAGAAAGTGCATTGTTTAAATACACTTTTTTCAAAGGTCAGTAATGAAACAATCTTATTGTTACTATTATTCACTTGAAATTAGTAAACTAATAAATAATGTCAAAATTGTATTAAAGTTTATTCTCATTGTTTCAGTTGCAAATAAACCAGTCCATAATATTCTGTAATTCGACTCAGCGTGTGGAGCTACTTGCAAAGAAAATAACTGAGCTAGGTTACTGCTGTTACTACATACACGCGCGTATGGCGCAGGCACACCGCAATCGTGTATTCCACGACTTCCGCGCGGGGCTGTGCCGCAATCTCGTGTGCTCAGACCTTTTCACTAGAGGTATCGACGTGCAAGCCGTCAACGTCGTCATCAACTTTGATTTCCCGCGCATGGCCGAAACTTACCTGCATCGCATCGGTCGCTCGGGACGCTTCGGCCACTTGGGTATCGCTATCAACCTTATCACGTACGAGGACCGTTTCGCTCTGCATCGCATCGAGCAGGAACTGGGCACGGAGATCAAGCCGATCCCGAAGGTGATCGACCCGGCGCTGTACGTATCGCGCCCAGCGGACGACGACGACTCGGCCGACAAGTAACGCCGTGCCGCCGTCGTACCGCTCGCGCGCATGCTCGCCGCGCGCACCGCAACTAACTGGACTTGCTGACTGGTGAAAGGAACTACATAGTTTAAATCTTTAAAAACAAAAAACTTATTTGTAAAAAAGTGTAATGAATTTATTGTAACAAAATGTGAGTGTAAATAGTTTATCGTGAGTAAGACTTTGACCTGAAATGGGTTACTTTTTTAAAGTGTAAATAAACCACACATCAGGACA
This sequence comes from Antitype chi, assembly GCA_947359405.1. Taxonomy (NCBI): domain Eukaryota; kingdom Metazoa; phylum Arthropoda; class Insecta; order Lepidoptera; family Noctuidae; genus Antitype; species Antitype chi. The sequence goes on from OX375816.1 coordinate 13,975,296, forward strand.
TAAACAAAAAGGTATCTTGTGTACTTTGTCCATATTGGATACTGTGTGCGAATTCCTACATTGTTAAAATATAAAAAATATTTATTTGAGCATCATCTGTGAGAGTCAACCTAGATTTGTCCATCATCTTACATAAATTGTGGTTGACTTTCTGCTGATATCACAAATACCTACCCATACCCTATATAAGTTTGAGCTAGCACCTGTTTTATTTTCCATTTAAATAACTTAAAATTCTGTGAGGTTGGGTAGGTATGTTAGCCTAGCTCAAACAACATCTATTGTTAAATGAAGAAAGATTTCAGTGTAAATCGCGTTGTTTCTGGCCGCTTGAAACAATGTTTGTCATCAAGCCGTATTTATAAAAGGAAGGTCATTATGATACTAATCCTCTCAGACAAAATTTAAACTGATCTCAAAAACTGATTATAATCAAAAGAAAAACATTTTTCAGTTTTTTTTGGTCCAGGTAAAGTATCATTTTGACTTAGCTTTGAAGAATTATGTTATCATGTATTATTGATTTCATTTTTATTGTTAAGCGGTTTTGTCACAGAGTTGAGTAATTTACAGTTTGAAATAAGGCTTTGGAGGACCTGACTAAATCAGAAAACTTATTTAAAATATTCCTCAATTCTTAATCACAAATCTCCTCATTGATGGCAATAAATATAAATAGTATTCATATTTCATCAAGTCCTCCAGGTCTTATCTGGTAAGAAAATGGCATGTTGCTTTAAAAAAAAAATATAATATTTGCAAGGAACTGTGACGTTATAGTTGAGCAATAACCATTCTGTTACGGCTTTCAGACATGGCACATTGCTCATACTGGGGAATACTTTTTTTAAGAGGGCTTCGTTTTTACGAACGAAACTAACATCTGCTCTCTGGGGATAAAAACGATTCGGGATGTCAAGTGAAGAGTTATTTGGTAAGCGGGCCTTACAGGAAGTATAGAGTACAATCAAAGTTTGTCGAATATTTTATGTTGGTCTAAATAAATCTTTGTTTTGTAACTCGGTACAGACTTAAACATAACTCAAGTACATATATGTCCTACTGTCAATTTAAATACATATATTAGTTTCCAAGTCAAATTTTAACATGATTAAAATTGCAAACAAACTTATTTTTACGAAGATTCTAAAATTTCAAATCCAACGAAAACAAGAATTCGGTGTTTCAGATTTATTAGGTATAAAGTGTCAAGAATTTTTATTTTATTAGCCTGTAAAATTTGACCTAGAAGAAAAGCATTGGTGCAAATGCAGGTTGTAAACTATGGATAGACCAAGTTATGAATTGTTTGTAAAGATTGCTTTGCTGATTGACGATTGTATTTAGTATAAGGGTTGTTTTGAAAAATGGAAGCTTGAAATTAAATAATTAGGTGGAAATTGCATACAAATGTTGTGAGTCAGGGAAAATGATTTTGACAAAATATATCTGTGATAAAGGTTGATGATAGTTTCATGGTACACCCAGCAACACAGCGACTATATAATGTTTAGTTCTTAAATATACTGAATAATGGATAAAATGTGAAAATATAATCATGTGTTGCTGATCGTGCGTAACTGGATTAAGGAGTTGTGTGTACCTTCTAACTATACATTTAATTATTTAGTCTTCCGATAATCTCGAAGTATGTGTAAATGTAACTGACCATTTAATATTACGAAACTACACAGGTTAATAAAATAAAGTGGCAATATCCCGATTAATGTGTTATTCAAACGTGATGACGTTGATTCTTGGTTATTGTATTGGCGTCTGATAACAGACTCCGATAGGAACTTCACTCGCTTATTTGAATCACTTGAACTGAATGCCTTAAACTGATTGTCATTCTCATGCGCAGTATTTGATCTCTCTTTTCAGTTTAATCATGCGTATGAAGTTTTGACAGAACAAGTGACCCCATGTTAATGTTTTTAACGACATAATTAAAAGAAAAAAAATATATACTTTGAATCAACGTCGCGCTCACAATCGGGGAAGTGACAGTTATGATCTTGGCTACACCAGATTTTTGAAACCCGAAATAGAAAGCATATCAGATAAGATTTTATATAGATGTTATAGTTTCAATAAATCATGCTCTTATACAAAATATGTGTTGAAAATATACATTCTAGAGTGATCTATATTGGCAGTGGCATATTCTGTAATTTAATAATTGTTTATCTTGTTTTATCTATATCAGAAATATATTGTTGTTAAAAAACTGGCCAAAATTAAACTCTTCACGCCATTTTCTCTTTCATTTTCAAATCTACAAAGTAGCAAAATTGTTATGAGAAGACAGACATCATGATGCTTGCATTCAAAATGGCTGCTGATCAAGTGCCCCGCTACTAGCTATTGCCAGCAGCGACATAATCAGGAGTATTTATTGTATTATGATCTTTAAAATGGCCCATCTTTCGCCCGGTATCAACGACAAGCCTCTGTCAAGTGCATACGAAGGTGTTAAAAAAGATTATAAAGAATAGGTTTCGTACAAAGATTGTAAAAAAATGCTTAGTATGTGTACATACGGCTACACATCAAGCTATACATTTCCAGTTTACGCTGATCTCGCACTCTACGAAAATCCTATTCAATGCGAGATCAGCTTGTTATGAAAATGTATATCTTGATGTGTAGCCGTGTGTGCGTTTGTTCCCAACGAGTAACACCCTCAAATGTCACACTGTTACTCGATGGGAATGTTTTTAAGAAAAAATTCCCAACCAGTCACACTGTTACTCGATGGGAACTTTTTATTACTAATTTCCCAACCAGTCACCAGTCACTGTAACCAGTAGAAATTGGATGCAATCTGGACTTTAGGGCACCCCGACTCGGACAGGTTAGGTTAGAAGGGGATGGCGGGGTCGTGTGAGCGAGCGAAGCGAGCGAATAGACCCCGCCATCCCCTTCGTGGTTATTTTTTTATAAACCATCCTGAAGTAGGAGCCCCGCAAAGCGGGGCTCCGTCGACCAAGCCCACCCTCGACCATGCATTGAATATTTTAAGATTTGGTTAGGTGCCATTTGAGTTAGGTTAGAACTGTGACCATTAAACATGAAAATTAGGTCAAAAGAACATTAGGTCAAATATGCAGATATAAGAGGACAACGACTCGTGAAAAGTTTACTTCCCGTTGTCCCCGTTAGCCGAATGTACATTACGGGGACAACTGGAAATAAATTTAATCACGTCCCGCTGTCCCCGTGACGGGGATATGGCATACGGGGACAACGGGAATAAATGATAATAATACATGCTGAACACATATCAAAAAATATTCATTAGAAATTATAATAAAGTTAATAATTATATCAAAATATTCACCGTCAAAAATTTGACTGGTTGGGATTTTTTTCTGAAGAAATTCCCATCGAGTAACAGTGTGACTGGTAGTGTGACCGGTTGGGAATTTTTTCAGAAAAAAATCCCATCGAGTAACAGTGTGACATTTGAGGGTGTTACTCGTTGGGAACAAATGCGTGTGTGTATGTATCAGACCATGCACGTGTCCGTTTCAACGGCGCGGCCACAGCGAAATAAAAAAAAAATATTTACAAAATTTTGTCATTTGTTTCGATTCTCAAAACCATAAATTTGTCAAAGAAATGGTTAAAAAGTTATAAAGGTTTAACGTGGCCGCGCCATTGAAACGCGGAGAACCGCGCGGCCACGTAGATCTGAAATGTAGGTAAATAATAGAGATTTTTTTTTTTAATATAGAAAAAAATCCTAGGTATATATTTTAGGAGCTGCAAGACCCATGGCCGCGCCATTGAAACTGAAAAACACGTTATCGCCAAACCTCGCTGAAAAAGCATTGCAGAGGTTTGAAGTTTTTTTTAACCGACTTCAAAAAGGAGGAGGTTATCAATCGTCGGAACCTTTTTATTTTTTTATGTATGTTCCCCGATTACTTGAAGATGGCTGGACCGATTTGGATTTTGTTTGAAAGGGTATACTTCCCAGGTGGTCCCATGATCATCAAGTCAGGATCTGATGATGGGATCCTGGAGAAATAGAACTCTGCAAATTTTATAGGCGCACAAAGCGATTTAGGTACCTATTTTTTGGAAGAATACTTTCTCGTATTGGTCTCATTTCAATTTGGTGAAGATTTCATGAAGAACTTTGGAGATAGGCAACGGAACTCCTCAATAAATATAGCAAATGGACTGGGATTGCTGAAATCTTATCTCTGTCTATTGCTTACACCAGTTCATAACATAACATCACGCCGGTATGCTGTGAAGGGGTAAGCACATGTGAACCACTAAAAAGTGAAAAATCAAAAACTTTTTCCAAAAAAAGACAACCGACTTCCAAAAAAAACTACAAAGTGAAAAATAACTTTAATTTCGGAAGGCGGTGACAAAAAATTCAAATACAGCTCCAAAGACACCGACTTCCGAAATTAAAGTTATTTTTCACTTTGTAGTGTTTTTTTTGGAAGTCGGTTGTTTTTTGTTTGGAAAAAGTTTTTATAAAACCTAGATTCAAATTTGTCGCGCATGCACAGAACGATTCCTGCTGGACTAACGTTGTTCCAGCAGGAAAATTCAAAACAAATGATCGGAGAGTGAAAAATTTTGCATGGCCAGAGAGCTTATATTTGTGCAAAAATGTGCGCCAAAAATATAATTTGTGCGTCTTCAGGTTTTGAAGCACTTCCTGCTGGAGTAACGTTTTGCAAAATCGTGTGTCTAAAACCACTGTATGTGCGCCTGTTGAATACACGAGTGCTCTTAATTTGTGACGGAATTAGATTTAAGAAAATATTAATTATTTTCAAGTTATCGCGCTTTTTTGAATATCCGAAAAAATATCGTAGCGCCTAAATAAGAAAACGTATAAGCTCGCAGAAAACTATTCGGTCTTTCTTGACGCTTATAATAACCATGGGCGCACGGGCGGAAAGACACGACGAAATTCTATGGGTTCCGTTTTTGTTATTTGGCTACGGAACCCTAACCTTACCCGTATGGTGCGACTGTCCATCCGTCTGTCACAACTGCGTCCCCACTATTTGAATAAGGTCATCGCATACTTATCAGCTTGGCACCGGATCATCATCACCTCGCATCATTGGATCGTGAACAATCCGACGTAGGCAGGTAACCCGAGTGACTCTGCACTTCCGCGGTGACGCCGGGGGCACCAGCGGTGACCGCATCATCGGTCACCAGTGGGGCTAGTGTGAGTTTCTTATAACACACAACAGGTTTTTTTTTTATGAAGTGTAACTTCATTATAGACGGGGGTATTAGGATTTTTATGTCACGAAAAAGTGTTACGGCCGCGTGGAGGGGGTAGAACTTAAAAACTACTGGACTAATTTCAAAAGTTCTTTTGCCGTTAGAAAGCTATATTATCACTGAGTAACATAGGCTGTATTTATTACTAGGAAAATTTGAGATCCTTAGAAATCCATAAAACCAACCCAAGGTGTAAAAAAAAATTGCCATAAAATGGAAGAAAATTTTAACTAGTTTTACGGGTAGGTTTTCAAATTGGACAAGTACATGAACAATCTGCCCGTAAAACTTCAAGTAAAAATTTTGTTGCGATTAGTTTTGCCACTTGTCCGTTGCTTTTCGTTTTTCCACTTGTTCCGTTGAAGTTTTTTTTTGAGGATGGTAAATCATCAAATAACTTTGCTCGCTCTCGGTGGAGCGGAAGGGCGTGTCAGACTTTTAAACCCACCAGTGTTCCTGTAGTTGCCTGTGTGCCAGGGGCCACGGTATCTCTTTTGAACAACCCGCACCAGATCGAGATGGTTAATGAAACACACTGGGGCCACAGTACATTGATAGTTGCCATAAGCGAGATTTTTTTTTTTACCGTGATACATTTCCATTTAAATAGTGTTTTTTTTTGTCATCTTTTTACCCTGACTCAATGAGTCTATGCGGTCTAACTAAACAATATGTAAGTATGTAAATACAGGAAAACGTGCACTGCGCGTGGTCTGAAATGTACTTGTTGGTTTTGTAATAGCCTTCAAAAAGTGCCTAGAAATGACTTTACATATCATTCACCGTTCGTCTGTACGACCGCGATTCTCTCAGATACAACTTATCTCTGAACTTATTGATGATTTTTTTTTCATTTGCTGGTTTTCAATAATATGTTTAAACAATGATAAACGTCAAAATATGTAATAAAAGTATTTAATGAAAATCAGTCATAATTAAGTACATACACAGTTCATGTAATGGATGTCATAGCACTGGTTTTATTCTTTTACATTAAATAAACGTCTTATATTTTCTATGATTAATTTTTATGTCTTTAATATATATTTTAACCATTTCACTTACTTAAAATACATAAGACATATGAAGGAATTAAATAATTTACAATTTGTTCTTTATAGGATATGTAGTTTTCACAAAATTATAAGAGAGAAAGCATTTGTCCTGCAGTGGGACGATAAGTACATGACTTTAAATGTCGTTTATTATAGCTAAGATATAAATAAATAAATATTAATTGTTTGTATCTAAGATACGCTGATGTCTTGCTATTAGTAGAAGCTAATTAAGATATTTAATAATCAAAAAAGATGGCCAGGGTGAAGGCCATAACCAAATGTTATGGATTCTCATGAGATTTCATAATCATATTGGTTCATTTTCAAAATTTAGTTTTTAACAAATTATCTCAACAGATTATATGTAAACATTTGTTTGAATAAATCAGTTAGATTGTGTATCCCCTTCAAATATATTTTAATTCAAAGGTTTTAATTTTAAGTAAGTACTACATTTTTATACAAAAAAAAACTAGGTCTAGAAAAATTTTGAACACATCATTTTATCAATGAAATATCATATTCATATAAATTAAATAAGGTAAAAACATAAAAAATAGCTGCCTTTCGAGTAACAAAATGTTGGCGGACAGTTCTGGTGGGTAATGGAATATTTTAGTTACAGTTCAGGTCCCCTGATATAATATACTATGTATAACTTTGTTAATCAAATTATAAATAAGAACACATAACACTAGTTTTGACTTACAAATAAGTGAATAATAAAACTTACGGCAATGTCATGTCTTAACAATTTTTTGTTATTATATATTATTTTGTTCATACTTCAGGACTAATAAAGTATCAAGAGATCAAATTATGTTAGTTAAGTACAAGTTCAAAATTAACTTATACTCACAGAAGTATTTTATGTATTTCATTAATTGTCATATTAATAGCATTCCATGGCATACCGTTTCAAAAATAGTCAATATATTGTAAGCAAACCAAAAACTCAAACAATCCAATTTCTATACCTATCTAAATGACATTAAATATATTATATTAGTTTTTAAACGCAGCTTACTACTATGGGGGCCATTACAAAATATGCATTTAATAACAATTAATGTAAATTCGATACTCTATTGCGTATTTTAAAGTAGGCGAGTTACATATTATGGATAAAGTATAACCAAATCGTCATGGACGATTGTACGCCATGTGTACGGTTATTATAAGTACGAATACAAAAAAAAATATGTGCGTGAATCATGTTCGTCTTAGTTACAAAAATGTACTCGCTGATCTGACTACAAAAAGCGTTGATAATAGCTCGATAACAGCAAGTTTAACTGGGTATACTTTCTACTAAACAAAAAGTTTACGTACCTATCGCCTCGGGCGACAAATAATCCTAGTTGTTTAGGAAAAAGTTGGACTTAGCTTATGTATGTTGTTTCTACAAGGCAGAAGTATCTGTACGAGTATGTGTACCCGCCTTGTGCGTTAGTGATGAGCTGGTGATGAGTAGAGTTCAGTCGATGGACAGCTGCGACATAAGCAGCTCGGGCGGCGGCGGCAGGCCGGGCTGCAGCGTCACGGCCACGCCGCGGTTCAGCGACACGGCCGGGTAGAACGCGCCGCGCAGGCCTGTGAACGCTATGTCGCCCTGCAAACATACACCACATTGTTACTATCTATCTCCCGTACAAAAAATACGCACTTTAATGGCGGAGTTGCGAACGGGCTGGTCCATTATACTATACTATCTATCTCGGGATGCAAGAACCAGATATCAGGCCACTACACTCGAATATACGCACGGCCGAAACAGGTTTCTGGAACTATATTCTAGTGCTCCTGAGCGCAGCGAGGAAGCTCGGCGTTAACCTTTAAGCGAAGTGTTAAAACTAGAATCCTGAGAGTCGTGAGGGATTCAAGTTCGTCCTAAACGTAGACACCACTGTCCCCTAGGAGCATATTCGCAACGAGCTGAGCGTGCCGCCACAGTCCACACTCGCGCCGCCGCCCACGAACCGTGTAGGACGTTACCTGCGGCTGATCGTCGACGGTGAAGCTGAGCGTGCCGCGCGTGAGGTCCAGCAACACGCCCACACTCGCGCCGCGCGCGATGCCTCCCGCGGCGCGCCCGCCGTGTGCTCCGCCGTGCACGAACCATGAGCGCGACCCGTCGATGTACATCGCCCAGCCCAGTGCGTCGCTACCTGCACAGGGACAACGTACAATCAATTATGAATTTTGGGCTGACATAGGATGATGAGATGTAATGCCCGGTGAAAATGTTATGTTAACTTGTTATGTTATTCATGTAAATGAGTAGACGAGAACAATTCCCTTGATAGGTGTATTTCTACTAAATAATAATATCATCCCATGTCCCAAGTGATTTCGGCCATGTTGGCATCTCAAAGGAGATTAGCCAAGCAGGAACGTGGGAGTTATTATAGTGTACAAGTGTGAGCGCAAACACAGGTGCACTCTTTGTTCCTTTTCTGTCATAGTCTGATGGGACGGCAATCCGATACTTTCTGTTGCTGTGCCCGACAGGATCCACGATTGTTACAACAAATGTTTACTTACCATCTAAGCATATACATTGTGGAATGCAATAAATGATTGAGTATTGAGTATACTCGCGGGGTAAGAAAAGGCGCAGGACTACTAGTTGTAAATAAACCGTTTTAAATAAAAAACCGTGGTTTAAAACTCGTTTTAAATGGTTAAAACCACGATCACGTGGGCCATACATTGATTACGTTTTACTTTGAAAATTAAGTTATAAGGAAATTTCTTTATTTAAAAGGTACACCAATGACTTATTCACTAGAAATAATAACATGAGAAAAATCACATTTGGATAGAGTTAAGATGAATTTGTCACTTACAGGCGTTCACAGCACTTACTTAAAAAATTGCTTCAAGATTTTATACTCATACTGAGGATAGAGAAATTAATTAGAAATATAAAACATTCACAATTTTTATTAATAAATTATTATGTGAAGTCGTAATTGTATTTCATCATACTACATTTTTAGGATTACACAAACTGAAAACAATGTTGATATGCATATTTATTAAAATATACATTTATTTATTATTCATTAAAGTAGGTATTAGTTATTAAAGTACTTACTATAACAACAAAAAAAAAGAAACAAAAAAACGTATGTGGTGTCAGAAACGAAATTCCTTACGCTTTCCTTACTTTTAAAATTGTCAAAGTTTATTTTGACCTCACTTTCGGTTTCTGCAGCCTCGAAAACTATGAAAGCGATACCTATGACGAAAAATTTAATATTTTCGCAGCCACCATCTTGGATTTTCATTTTGATCTCACTTTTGGCTTCAGCTTCAACTATCTCACTCTATCTCTGTCGCTTTCTTTTATATATAATAATAACAAGTTTTACTCCTACCGCCAGCTGCGTTAAATAAGTTTGTTCCAAAAGTCTGATTAGGTTTTTACTCAACCACTGCACCCATTTTCGAAGTGTCCTAATTAGATTCTAAAGAGCTAATAAACCACAAAAAAAAACAATTTTTTTTATTTAATTTATTAGTGCCGCCGTTAACATCTATTGAAATTATACATTTTCCAATTTTGCGCGTAATTTGACGAAAATGCTGGACGCTGGGACGCAGTGGACGCCATATTGCTCTGTGGGTATGACGTCAGTTTGCTATTTAAACAAATGTGCCGATATTTTATACAATAGTTGTTTATAATTTATAAAATGAGTTATTAATCTACTTATCGTTGGTTTGCTGTTCCTGAATGCAAAATATTATTTAAATAAAAATTACTTTAGTTATAAAGTACAAAGTTGTTCAATTGACACGCCGTATGACGTAATAACATGGCGGCTAGTATTTTATGGTGTTCAAAAACAGATTAAATAAACTGAAATCTTTGAATTGAATTTATAAATTTATTTCAAGAAGTAAAACTAATATTTTCCGACTGCTTTTTGCCTAAGCTATCTCAATAATATATTTTTAGATTTTTTCTCATATAGAGTAAATTACCCTAATATAGAATACGTTATAGTTATATTAATTGCACTTGAAATATTTTCAAAACTAGGAGTAGGTGTGGTCTAAGTTTACTTCGTGTGATTCTAAATCAAATAGTTTAAAACGTTTAAAATTCGTTTTGCATCCATACGTAGGACACACGGTGACGTGTACGACATGCGTGACACACATACCATTGCTATGACTTTCATTTTGATAATTCAATAAATTAATTGTGTTATTTTAGTTGCCAGCAGTGGAAACTTTTAAGCGTATGGACTAGGAATTTATTTCAAAATCTTTCGGTATGTGACTGAAAGTGTTTTTCGCACTTGGGGTGCAGATCTCACAAGACCTCGAAAACAATAACAAAACATGTAACTAACCGAGCATCTTATCCCTAGCGACGTCAGCCCTCGCGATCCCGAAGGCCGGGTCGGCGTCGCCGTCGTACCGGTCGATGCGCAGTCGCCAGTAGTGCAGGCCGCGCGCCAGCGGCTGGTCGGCCAGCGCCACGCGCGCCTGCCAGCCCGCCGCGGCCGCGCCCAGCCCGTCCGCGCTCAGCGCCACGCCGCCCTCCGCGTCGGCGCAGCGGGCGTCCCATGTGAACCATGCCACTGGAACAAGCGTGCTTTTTATACTTACAATAAAGGGTTTCAACTCAGACCATTTTCTCATGGATGGGTAGGGAGAAACTACAGAGCTACTACCTGCTACGATCCATTTTTTTTGGGTGGGAAATCATCAAATAACTTCTCTCGCTCTAGGTAGAGTAGAAGGGCGTGTCAGACTTATACTGACTAAAACCCACCCATGTTCCCTCAGTTGCCTGTGTGCCAGGGACGACGGTATCTCTTTCGAGCAACCCGCAGTATGATCCTTTTTTGTTTAAGGTCTACGCTGGTTTCGAAGATAATCTTTAGTACTAGCACAGCTTCTGAGTAGTTTAACTGTTATTGGATCAAATTTATAATCGTGCATGCCAAATTGCCAAGATGGCAAATAGTTTAGCCCTTATCCCAGTTTATTTGGGGTCTGCTCAACATGTTTTTTCTTCTATTCTGCTAATAAGTCATCATATCGATAGTCACTCCCTTTTTTATATCATCTTTTGCCTGCGTAAAAGATGATATGAGTAGAAGGCGAGAGAAAAAAACGATGTACTGTTCAATCAATAGTTTTTTTGGTCCCACTACTCTTATAGGCATTCATCCTCAAGATTTTCCTCACGACATTTTTGTCATTCGTCCGCACCACATGACAATACCATGACAAGCGATGTCCACATTTAATAACCACACACAATACAACATTTTTTTTAAACTTTTCAGTAGTCAAATTCAAATAATATTACAAAAACTCGATGTACTTATACCTGGGGAAGTCTGCAGCCCGATGACTTCACTGTATGGTCCCTCTCCGGCGCCGTTGAATGCCTTCACGCGGGCACTATACAACGAAGCATAGTGCAACCCGTCTATGGTGCAAACTGTCTCGCGCCCGCAATATACTTCCTGCAAACGATGGAACATAGTCACTAACAAATAAGTGGTAATTACAAACTATACCTAAAACATAGATTAGGCCTTTGTTTTGATTAAGTACATAATTATATCTTTATCAAAACATAAACATAAAACATAACCGACGATAATTTTCTTATTTCAAATGATAACAACATTTCAGTAAACAATGAGATAGCATTAAAACATAGCAATATAATGGTACGATTGCTGCTTATCTATCTATAAAAATACGCCACAAGGCCGCATTAGCTTACGTTAGATAAACATAATATATATGGTACATAGATGATAATGTACTATGAATTAACTATGAGTAATGAGATGAACGCGGTTAGCGCGTGAAAACAATGAGGCATATGGTATTCAAACCCATTTGAATCAAGAACGTTTTCGGTTTTAGCTAGGATTCTATGAAAAATATTTGTTGAGACCGCTCCTCTCAAGATCTGTGCGCTGGCGTCAGTGAAGAAGGGTGCGGGGACTGCGGCAAGTGATGCCCTGCCCACTACCACTTAAGTTTGGTAATTCTTCGGGCTATGCCGGTTACCTTGGTTCTCCTATGGATCACTTCATTTCCGATTCGTTTGCGTTGGAAAACTCTAAGTATAGCCCTCTCCATTGCCGTTTGGGTGACTTTCAGCCCATTGTCAGAGACCACGTAGTGCCATAGGTCATCACCGGCAACACGCACTGGTCAAAGACTTTCTTCTTGAGACACTGCAGTATGTGGGACAAAAAGATATTGCGTAGCTTCCCGAACGCTGCCCAGCCGAGTCGGATTCGACGATTGACCTCTTTCTCGAAGGACCAACCTAATCTTCCATTACTTCGAGTGTACTTGTAGTGTCTCCGATCTTCATGAGGGTGGGTGTGACATGGGCATTAGCCACGACCTTCGTTTTGTCTATGTTTATTTTAAGATCCACTTTTCGGAAGCTCTACTGAGGTCATCGAGCGTCGTACTGGGGCCCGCCATAGTCTCAGTCAAGACAACATAACTTAGTCAAGATATCATTGGCAAACCAAACGAATCGCCATTGATATTGATGCCAATTGCCAACTCATGTCCAGTCCAGAACCTTGAAGACATCCTCCAGAACAGCGGTGAACAGTTTCGGACAGATTACGTCTCCCTGTCTCACCCCTCGCTGCAGAAGGATAGGCTTCGAGGTCCGGTCCTGGAGTCGGACTGACATAGTGGCGTTTTCATACAAATACTTTAACACCTCGATATATACCGATAGTCGATCTGGCACCGTTGGAGAGACTGCAGTATAGCCCAAGTCTCACACAGACCACAAATTCTAAGCAGAGAGGCAGGTTATACTCTTCGGTTTTCTGTATAACTTGCCGCAGTGTATGAATATGGTCTACAGTGCCGAACTGCCGACATGTAAACACTCATCACTCACACACACCAGTCAGCTGTTGCACGCCTCCGCACACGGCTGCGCTTGCGCGTTTTATTAGCGTTCATGTTTTCATTTTATCCGACATACACCGTTATAATTCTTGTTATACAATACATGTTATACAGTCCTACTCCACAGGTTTCATTTTGCTCCACCACGACCCATCGTCGCGATCAATATTCGTTGCTTATATTCTCGTCTGGTCGTGAATTGAAAGATTACCTATTAACATAGTTAGCAAGGGGAACAGTTTAATTATCAGTAATACTTTTGGTGATGAATAATTGGCAACTTTTAACCATTGTTCGTTTGAAACAATCGCCAGCCCGAAATTATGAAGCTTGACTTAATATATGTGAAAAGAATAACAAACCACAATGGAATGATTGCTAAGGATGACTATTTGTGGAGCTTCGAATTGTTGTTGTGTTGATCAAAGAATATTCATACCATATAATATGCCATACCTTTAGTGTATATTCTATACTTGCCTTCCAAGACATTGAATATTAATCGCTGGCATTCCATGAAAAATATTGCTAAATAACTCAGAAAACATGCTTACCCGGAAGGGCCCGCCCAGCCCGTCGTCCAGCTCGAGCACGTACCCGCGCACGGCGTGCGGCAGCGCGGGCGCGCGCCAGGCCAGCGTGCACGCGCAGCCGCGCGCCGCGCACGCCTCCACCGCCATCTGCGGCGCGCCCGGCGCTGTGCCAACGTCGGGTATGTTAAAACAATCAAGGAAACATTGAAATCGGATCGCTCTGTAAAAAGTCATGCGTGGTCATACATAAAAAAATTACATAGTACATTATTATAATAAATACTATCATACAAAGGTGGCTGTTTCGCAAGGTTTTTAACTACTTGGCAAAACAATGTAAATCTTTAATGAACATAAGTACATAAATCTTCCAGAATTAATTCTGAGCATCAAAATCCTCTGGGAAGTTCTCCTAGCGGATCTAGTTCTCCCTCTTGTTTTCGTCAGTGAAAAATGTATGCAACAGTTTCATTTATAAAGTGTTCACTAGTGGTAAAAAACAATGACTCTCATTAAAACAAATTGAAGCATCTGCTCATTCTACCATTGATTGGGTTGTAAATTGTAATGCACCAAATGGAGCTACCTCCATGATGTTTATTTGTTGCATTAGGTTTAAGTGAAAACTGACCTCCCTCCACTTCTTTGTGATAAAAAAAAATGGTGAAAAATATGGTATATTTTTTAAAATAAGAACTTATCAATTACCTGATGACTTCATTAGGCATTCCGCAGCTGTATTTCCAATGTACGCAAAAGAAATTTGGAAAGAGAGAGTTAATGATAAATTATGTTTATTTCTGTAAGTAGGTTTACGTGGAAATGTGGGTGTACCTCTGCCCAACCCTTTGGGGAAACAAGGCATGATGTTACTTGTTTATGTTTATACAAACACTTTTACACGACAATAATGTCTTAGAAACTAGTCTAACAAGAAACAACGAAATTCAGAGGTAACAGTCTGGAAATTATCTTGGTCAGATCATGTGAGGACCATGTATATAGTGTCTGTAATGGTCTATTGAGGAAAGAACTACAGACATTAAAGTAGACCTGTCCGGTCAGTGCATGCATTCGTCAGTAATCATGTAGCTCAACTCAGAACTAAAGTTTTGTAAAAACGTTTTCTTTCTCTGTTAAAAGTACACAAAATGAACTGGAGGTAGCATTGTTAATTACATCTGGTAAACTTACGTATGCATTCCACGAAATTCATACTCCTGACAGTACGTAGCACCGGCTCGACGTCAAGTGTAAGTGCGGGGGCGGCGGGCGGCGAGTCCAGCGACGAACACAGGTTGGACGCGGTCTCCTGCGCCCGCGCCGACAGTATGTTCCCCACCTGACAAAATTATCATTGGCTAGGAGAGGTTGGATGCGCAGTAGTGATGGGCTGAATACAGGTTTTACCGAATACTAATAATCAACCGAATGTTCAGTTAACAGGCATAGAGTATTTGGGGTTATTTCATCAGGAATTTCTCAGTAGCAGCCCAGAGTCCGGATTTGTGTCTGATTGATGGCAATAGGCTCGCCCCTAAACAAACTACCTACTAAAGGTGCACCTCTGTAGCAGTAGTAAGCCTTTGGAGAAAACAGCAGTTATGCTATGAACACGGCTACACATCAAGCTATACATTTCCAGTATAAGCTGATCTCGCATTGTTTAGGATTTCCGTACAGTGCGAGATCAGCGTAAACTGGAAATGTATAGATTGATGTGTAGCCGTGTGTACAATACAGCATACTAGGTGCGTTCATTGAAAACATTGCGTAGCAAATTAGTCGAAGAATAGAATGAAGAATTTATAAAGAGAAGTCAAATACCAGTATGGTGCATGGTCCGTAGCTTAAACATAATATTTTATTTTGTTTAGAACTGTCTGGAATGTAGGTGTTATAGATTTGTTTACATTCCTGAGATAGAAAGCATTACTCATTGATATGCGACACCTGAGATAACAAATCAAGAACTTAGAAATTGCTTTTCCCTTGCGAGATAGTTTTACACACATATACAAAATATACTATAATACTGCTATATACTCGTACTTTTCCTTATCTTCATTCATGTCACCAATAAATGGATTCTTTTTCCGAGATTTAAATCAATATTATTATTATAATTATGTCCTATTTATGGTTAACCCATCAATTATGATGAGGCCTATTAATGTGTTACAGTATAACATGGCAGATAAGCTTTATCAGTGTGACAGTACATAATGTAATACTGTTTGCTGATACCAGCACACATTAGAATGAGGTCAATCTAATAATATTGAATTGATAAGCTTGTCAATATTTGAAGACATTTGAGAAATCAGTCAATGTGCCAAAAACACATTGGTGTACCAAACATAATTTTATTGATTTAATATGCTGAATAGACTAAATGGTTGATAACTTTAAAAAAAAACCTGCAATCATTGTTTCATACATACTTAATAAAGCACCTAGATGCCTTATCAATTACAACATTAACCCCTTTATTTATAAACAATGCATAAAGTTAAGTAATGATTAGCTAAACCCCTAAGGGCTGTATTCATAAACGATGATTAGAGTTAAGAGATGTTTAAACATCAAAAATGTATGGTTAATCAGCCGCTAATCATTTATAAATAAGGGGGTTAGTTGATAAGGTCTGCTAAAAGCAGTCAACCTAAATTAAAGTGTACCCTATGTTTTAAGCTGATACCAGGCAACCCTTTCTTTGATGTAGTTCTCACAAATTAGAAATGATTATTGTCTTACCTGTAGAAAAGCTGCGTGATCAGATTCTTTGAGAGCTTCAATGGAGAAGTGTAACAGTGCGGTTGCTTCCCGCAGTTTCTGAGCAGCATGTGATGTGAGTGAACGCATGTTGGTTATGGCCTGAGAACGTGTGTTTCGAGCTGCTCGTATCAGCTCATCTCGTCTCCTCTCTATGGCACGGCTTACTTCAGAACAAGTGTGATCTATTTGTTTTTCCAACTCTTCGCAAGATTCCTGTTACATAATAAGACAAATGACATTTTAGTCATAAGCAAAATTTTTATCATATTTTGTGCAGGACGCCCACGCACGGAACAATAGATAGATAGCCTAATTGAATGTATATAATGATCATTGTACATAATATTCGTGTATAGCTATAAGTTTTGTTGATTTCCTTAAGTAGATACTAAGAACCTTGTTATGATCACGCTCAACTCTAGATCAAGTTCAGAGCAGGTTCGAACTTGTCGAAACCTGTCCGGTCTTAGCCACGCCTACACTCGTTTCTGATTGGTGGATCTAGAGTCGAGCACGAACACAACTTAATCTAGAAAAATATGATTGGCAAATTTAATTGCGAAACGCGGCGCCAACACCGCTACTTGTACCTATGTGCCCAAGTATAAGTATAGGGCATTTTGAGCTGTTCGATCAGTTTGTGAAACCAGTGCTTACAGTGAACAATGAACAGTAAATAATAACCAGTAAATAAGTAAAAAGTGAACAGTAACAATGAACAGTGGACTATAAATAAGTGAGCTATAAATAAGTCTATAAATGTACAGTGATAAATAAATAGTCTTCAAGTTTTCTAAAGAGTTTTAATCAGTGAACCACGTAGTAGTATCCTCCAATCCAGTGCATAAAGTGTGAGACCTAGAACCCTCACATTGTCTGGTCCTTCGAGAGCCGGATTCGAGGAAAACGCTATTAAGAAGATTCTAGTGAACCTCTTGAAGAATATTTAGAAGAACATAGACTCAAGAACAATGCCAGTTACGAGGTCTACAGGCAAAAAGGGCAGACAAGCATCAACTTCAGCTACTGAAACAGCCACTGAAGCGGCTACTGAAACGGCCACTGAAACCACTACTGAAGCTACAACTGAGACGGGCACCACGGAAACTACCAGAACAACAGCTGAAACGTCAGAAGCACCGGCCGCGACCGCGTCTACTATCAAACGCACCGGAGAACCTGAAAATAAAGAAAGTGGTCGCCGAAGTAAACCTACGTCTCAAAAAAGTGTAAAAGTGTCCAAAACGCGCCGCATAGCCAAGGCCAAAGCAGAACTAGCACAAAGGTTAGTAGAGTTAGCAAACGCGCGCCTAGCCGAGGTCGAAGCTGAATCCACTGAGGAAGACTCATCCTCAGTAGCCTCGGAAGCTGGCAATGATCAACGAGTGACTACTTGGCTACAATCAAGCCAGCTGCTCGCCATCGCCGACAGACCACATGAACCAGTAAAGTCGTCGATCGAACCTGCAGTTCCAGTAACCACCGCCGTGTCCTGGAGCATCCCGGCGACCTTACCGGCGGGAGTCAGCACCATGCACCCGCCTCCTGAAAACCTGAACATGGAACCTGAGAACATGCTGCCAGTGAGCAACGCCGCCTCCTGGCAGCCGAACACTGCGACTGAACGGCCGCACCTGAACCCACCACCTGTAGTCACCGCCTGGTTACAAAACTCAGTGAACACGCAGCCACATCCGAACCTACAGCCAGTGATCACATCTGCATCCTGGCAACCGAACTACGTGCCTGCGCAGCCACAACGAACGCCAGCGCCGACAGAACCCGTCGCACACTGGCCACAGAACTCCACGTACGTACCAACGAACACATCATGGCAACCGATCTACACTACGGCACCACATCGCAGCTACGCTCCGGGAGATGCCCCCGAAACCCGGGTGCCGCAGTCCACGCTATCAGCGCACGCCTTGCATCAGCCTTCAACACTGGCCGTCCAAGAACCTAGGACGGACATAAGAGAACTTGCTGCTGCAATCACACACGCTATGCAATCCACACAGTACCAGCAGCCAACAAGACACACTGAACTACCCTGCTTCAACGGAGCCCATCAAGATTGGCTCACGTTCCGTGCCGCCTACGTTGAAACAGCACATCGACTAACAGCAATGGAGAACATGTCTAGACTTAGACGAAGCCTTCGAGGTCTAGCCAAGGAAGCGGTACAAGGGTTACTAATAGTGAACGCAGACCCAAGTGAAGTTATGAAATCACTCGAGCTACGCTTCGGACGTTCGGACTCAATTGCAATGGCCGAGATAGAACAACTACGAACACTGCCGCGCCTCACTGAATCTCCGCGTGAAGTATGTACATTCGCTACCAAAGTAGAAAGCATAGTTGGAACTCTACAAGCACTCAACTGTGGACATTACCTCTTCAATCCAGAAGTGACAAAAGTTATTGTTGAAAAACTCACACCAACCTTGAAGAGACAGTGGTACCAGTTCTCAGCAATGAATCCAAGAACAGAACCTGATCTTCTGAAGTTTACTCGATTCATCAAGATTGAAGCTGAAATATGCAGCCCATATGCACTGCCTGAAAACATCGCTGCAACAACACAAACTTCTCAGAACACGCAACGACGCCAGCAACGAGTAAACGCAACGCAAGAAACAAATAAACCAAAGTGTAATTTATGTGAACGTCAGGGACACAGCATCATGGAGTGTGAACAATTCAAGAAAGCAGCTACTGATGCTAGATGGGATATAGCTAAGAAACATCGCTTGTGTTTTCGTTGCCTCAAATATAGAACAAAGCAACACAGCTGTAAACCGAAGAAATGTGAAATAAACGACTGTGTACATTTACATCATAAGATGTTACACGCCGACAGTGCAGTGAACAAAAAGAAAGAAGAACCTGAGTGCTCCAAAGAAGAACAAGAGAAGGTTCATTCAGCATGGACACCTAAGGTGTCATTCCTGAAAATAATTCCAGTACACCTTTCTGGACCGGCGGGAGCTGTGGATACCTACGCGCTCCTGGATGACGGCTCTACTGTAACATTGATTGATGAGAGCCTAGCCAATGAAATCGGAGCACAAGGATCATGTGAACCACTACGAATATCATCCTTCGACGGCGAACCTACAATCGACATAACATCTCGACGAGTGAACTTCTTCATCAAGGGACTCCACACATCTGAACGCAAGCTACATGCAAGAACAGTCAAACAGCTAGAGCTGGCTGCACAAAGGATACCTGGAGAAGCAGTTAAGGACTGTGAACACCTTCGAGACATAGCCAAAGATATAGTAACTGAAGATGCAAGACCCAGACTCCTGATCGGCCAAGATAACTGGGACCTCCTCATCACAACAGAAATCAAGACAGGAAAGAAGAACCAACCAGTGGCCTCACTAACACCACTCGGTTGGGTCCTGCACGGTAGCCACGCACGAGCACTGGGCCACAGAGTGAACTTCATCACACATACTAACACAGACGATGACCTGCATGAACTAGTGAAGGAATACATCACGATGGACAACATGCAAGTCAACCCTAAGAAACCCATCAATGATCCTGATGAAAAGGCACTTCGAATCCTGCAGCAGTGTACGAAGAGAACCACAGAAGGACGATATCAAACCGCTCTATTATGGCGAAATGAAAACATAAGAATGCCGGAGAACTATGACAGCGCTTTGAACAGACTCAGCAGCGTGGAGAAGAAAATTGATAAAGATCCAGAACTGAAGAAGAGGTATTCTGAACAAATGGAAGCACTAGTATCAAAAGGGTACGCCGAGCCAGCTCCACCAACCACGTCAAAATACAGAACCTGGTACTTACCTCACTTCGCAGTCTTCAACCCAATGAAGCCGGACAAATTAAGGATTGTCTGTGACGCAGCAGCCAAAACCAGGGGAGTTTCTTTGAACGACCAACTACTCACTGGACCAGACCTCCTGCAATCCCTACCAGGAGTGATCATGCGTTTCCGTCAACATTCAATCGCCGTGACCGCCGACATTACTGAAATGTTTTTACAAATAGAACTTCGACCCGAAGACCGTGACGCCCTACGTTATTTGTGGCGAGGAGACCGAAGAGACAACCAGCCGCCGGAGCAATACCGGATGAAGTCATTGATCTTCGGAGCTTCTTGTTCACCAGCTACAGCGATATACATAAAGAACACAAACGCCGAGAGATTCCAACATGAACATCCAGAGGCAGTCGAAGCTATCAAACGGAAGCATTACATGGATGACTATCTAAATAGCTTTGACACATTAGAAGAAGCAGTAAGAATCTCGCAAGCAGTGCGCAGCATTCACAGGGAAGCGCATTTCGAACTCAAGAAATGGTCATCAAACTCTACCGCCCTTCTTGAAGCACTAGGGGAAGTAACCAAGACCGAAGACACGATCAAGCTGGAAGACAACATCCAGACAGAACGAGTTCTCGGTCTGATATGGAGGCCAACGGAAGATTCGCTTACCTTCAACTTGAATCTGACGCGCATACCTCAGAACATCCTACAGAACGACACGCCTACTAAAAGGGAAGCTCTCCGAATAGTCATGTCCTTATTTGACCCTTTGGGACTTGTATCGCCGGTGACCATCAGAGCCAAACAAATACTACAGGAAGTGTGGCGCCGTGGAACAGCATGGGACGAAGCCCTAGATAGCGACCTAGCCGCAAGCTGGAAGAAATGGCTCGTTCATCTCAGAGCATTAGAACACGTCTCCATTCCACGAACTTATCCAAGCTTCAGTACTACGGAATCACTACAGCTGCATATATTTACCGACGCAAGCGAATCTGCATACTCAGCAATACTATACTGGCGAACAATCAACAAGGACGGAAGAGTCTACGTCTGCTTAATCACAGCTAAAGCCAAAGTAGCACCATTGAAACTGATGTCGATTCCGCGATTAGAACTGCAAGCAGCTGTACTTGGCGCACGTATGGCAACAGCGGTTAAAGAAGAACACGAAAAGACACCAGAGTCAACTACGTTCTGGACCGACAGCAGAACTACACTATCATGGATAAGGACTGGGTCCAGATCTTACAAGCCATATGTCGCGCACCGCATCGCAGCAATTGAAGAACACAGCTCCACCAATGAATGGCGCTGGGTCCCGACCAAGTTGAACCCCGCGGACGACGCTACAAGAGACGTACCAGAACACTACGATCAAGATCATCGTTGGTTTAATGGACCAGAATTCCTTCGTAGGCCCCCGGAAACATGGCCAGCTGATGATAAGAACCCCGTCATAATCACAGGAGAAGAGAGAACCTGTAGCATTAGAGACGAGAACATACAGATCTGCGAAGCTATAACAAACGTCAATAGGTTTTCACGCTGGGAAAGATATCTACGAGCTACGGCGCGAGTTCTACAGTTTCTACATCTCTGCCGCCAATCTAGACAAAATGTTAACTACAAAAGAACCAAAAAGAACAGCAGCAACGACCCTGATTGGAGAAGGAGTAAGAAGACAGTGCCGATCAAACCCAGAGAGAAGCAAGAGATCACGAACAATCACCTGCCTCTCACAGCTGAACTCCTGCGCGAAGCCGAAAGTCTGATCCTACGATCTTCACAAGAACAATCCTTCAAGGAAGAAATAGAAGCCCTAAGAAACAAGAAGCACATACAACGAAACAGTCGCCTGCACGCACTGTGCGTAGAACTCACGAAGGGAGAGATTCGCCTGAAGAGCAGAATAACCGCCATGACTGACGTCACAGAATGCCTGAAGAAACCAATGATACTAGATGGTGACCATATCACGACGCGATTATGGATAGAACACGTACACCGCAAATTACATCACGCAGGTACCGAGACCATAGTAAACGAGTGTCGTCAGCAGCATTGGGTGCTCCGTTTACGACCGACCGTCAAGAACATTATAAGCAAATGTCTGCGATGTCGTATCAAGGCAGCCTCTCCGCCTCAGCCGATGACAGGGAATCTTCCTTCCTGTCGCTTAGCACATCACCAGAGACCATTTACCTACGTCGGACTGGACTACTTCGGACCATTGACCATTACGGCGGGACGGAGTCACCAAAAAAGATACGTCGCTTTATTCACGTGTCTGACAACGCGAGCCATACATCTGGAACTTGTGGCATCGCTTAACACAGATTCAGCAATCATGGCATTGAGACGCATGATAGCACGCCGAGGATGTCCCGCACAACTATGGTCCGACAACGGAACAAACTTCCACGGCGCTGAAAAGGAACTACGAGCAGCCATCTTCACAGCTACAGCAGAAGAAGCTTCAAAGAAGATGATCGACTGGCGATTCATCCCACCAGGAGCGCCGTTCATGGGAGGCGCCTGGGAACGCATGGTGAGATCAGTTAAAGCAGCGCTAGCCACTACACTGAACGAACGATTTCCGAGCGAAGAAGTGCTTCATACCCTACTCATCGAAGCCGAACATACCGTAAACAGCCGACCACTTACGCACGTATCCGTCAACCCCGAAGATCCTGAGGCTTTGACCCCCAATCACTTCATTTTGGGCGGTCCAGGACGCATCGCGGCACCAGGAGAATTCGACGACAGCGACTTACGTCTACGAGACAGTTGGCGTGCCGCTCAGAGGCTTGCCGATATATTCTGGGCCAGATGGCTCAAAGAATATCTACCGGAACTACGGAACCGCAGAGAACCGCACACTAGAGGCACGATCCCTAAAATAGGCGACCTAGTATTCATCGTAGATGGCAACCTACCAAGGAACATGTGGGTCAGAGGGCGCATCAGCGCTACGTTTCCCGGTCCAGATGGAGTAGTGCGTACAGTGGACGTGTCTACAAAAGGAGGTATCCTGCGACGTCCAGTGAAGAAGATAGTGGTGCTATCGATCGACCACGGCGAGCCTGCACCGGTCTCTACGACTGCGACGTCAGCGGCGGACGGCGCACGGCGGGAGAAATGTGCAGGACGCCCACGCACGGAACAATAGATAGATAGCCTAATTGAATGTATATAATGATCATTGTACATAATATTCGTGTATAGCTATAAGTTTTGTTGATTTCCTTAAGTAGATACTAAGAACCTTGTTATGATCACGCTCAACTCTAGATCAAGTTCAGAGCAGGTTCGAACTTGTCGAAACCTGTCCGGTCTTAGCCACGCCTACACTCGTTTCTGATTGGTGGATCTAGAGTCGAGCACGAACACAACTTAATCTAGAAAAATATGATTGGCAAATTTAATTGCGAAACGCGGCGCCAACACCGCTACTTGTACCTATGTGCCCAAGTATAAGTATAGGGCATTTTGAGCTGTTCGATCAGTTTGTGAAACCAGTGCTTACAGTGAACAATGAACAGTAAATAATAACCAGTAAATAAGTAAAAAGTGAACAGTAACAATGAACAGTGGACTATAAATAAGTGAGCTATAAATAAGTCTATAAATGTACAGTGATAAATAAATAGTCTTCAAGTTTTCTAAAGAGTTTTAATCAGTGAACCACGTAGTAGTATCCTCCAATCCAGTGCATAAAGTGTGAGACCTAGAACCCTCACATATTTATTCAGGATTAAGAATTTAAGATGTTTGTAAACTTCTGCAAACTTAATGGGGTTTATTTATAAACAATGATTAAAGTTAAGAGATATTTAAACATCACAATGTATGGTTAAACAGCCATTACTCATTTCTCTTAACTTAAAGCAACTTTTATAATTAAAGGGGAATGTTTTGTAATGATACTTCATAAGATAAACAAAGCTGGTTTTCCTAGAATGCAATATTGTCTTTGTCTGGTACAAGAATACACAGCAATACTGTTTACAATCTTTGTGGTCTAATCATCAAAATACTTACATTAATTTTATCACCTGTTCCTTTTACTAACTGTATATATTCTGTCATGGCTTTGGCTTGTTCAGATAGATGTTGCAATGATTGTGATAATTCAGTCTGAAATAAAAATAGTTAAGCAATATTGAATATGTGCCAATGAGTTAGCAAACTAGTGGTCTGAACCAGATTCTGCCAATAATACTTAAATTGAATAGTGTAAGGTAGCAGAGAGTAGAAGCAGGAACTTGTTAACCCTTTAACCGCCCAACGTCATATCAGTTGTTGTGTTCCCAGCGCCCGGCACAGTGAAACGAAAAATAAATACCTACAACTAAGAGGGATGTGCTATACTTACTAGACTTCTAATTAAGAGACTAAAGTTTATGAAATTGTAAATGGTTACTTATTTAACAATTTACCTAATATAAACATCTTTTTGATAGAATACAGCGTAATTAAATAAAAAAGCAGATTAAACGAGCTGTGGTATTTTGGTCGTAAATATACGACCCTGACGAAATAGACCTGAAAATATTTGTCGGATTAATCCGACGCAAGCGGTTAAAAGGTTCATGTCAGATAGGGCTTCCCATCAAGTAATAGTACATCTGGCATGATCTAGGTGGATCCTGTGCCTCCAAAATTGAGTTAATAATTTCTAAATTACCTTATTGGCTCTAGCAGCAACAGACAATGCCTGTGTTTCATGTGTTGAATGTCTTTCAGCGAGACAGCGCTGACAGATAGGTACTAAGCAGGCATTGCAGTAGAGGACAGGGGGCGAGCCATGGTCGGCGCAAGTGGTGCCCAGGGGTCGCAGCTCATGCTGCGCCAATGGGCCGCGCGTGGGGTGCCAGGCGTCGCGGCAGCCCGCGCAGTACCGTACCGAGCACTGCTCGCACCGCACCACCGCCGCGCGCCGCTCCCCTTCGCACATCTGACAGGCTTCCTCGGCGGGCGGAGCACCCGTGACCCCACCGAACCGCTCAACAATAGTTCGCATAACCCGAAACGGTGGAAGCCCCTCTGCTCCATTATCGTCCAAATAAACTAACTTATTGCAGGATGGGCATGATATTGTAAATGCTGCGCTCGAATATGCGGGCGCCGCCGGGGTTCCTGCGTAACTGTTGGGCCTTGATCCACATACTACTCCACTGTCAGTTTCGCTCGACACTGAGGCTTTGTCCGCTTCTTGATAATCATTCGAGGCTGCAGAATTATCTCCTTCGTGTATATGAGACTGTAAATTAACTGCACAAACTCTACAAAGTGCATGCCCACAAGGTAGTAATACTGGTTCCCTGTAGAATTCTTTGCAAACAAAACATCTTATTTCCTCTTCCATTTTGTTCTAACTGGAGTGAAGCATATACCCGCAGTGACAATAAATTTAATTCACTTTACATACTCTTATTTACTCATTAACATTGTTTGAGTTTATGTTATTAATAAATAATAAAATCAACAATAAAAATAACGCAACATGCATTGCATTACATTTGCAGAACACTACAGACAGATACAGAGTACATAAAAAAGTACTCGGTGGTACAGACAGTCAGTAGTTGAGTAGTACACCCGAATCGACTAAAATCAAATTAATGCATGAATGAACGGTTTTTTCCAATTTAAAATCCAAAAATCTTAAATAATATTTTGGAAAATGTTGATGTTGCTTCCATTGATTTCTAATATAAACCAAAGGAATTTTGTTTTAATAAAAATCTAATAACCAGATAAAAATTGCAACAAACCCAGTCCAACACAAACCAAACGCAGCCCCCAGTCCCCCACACCTGCCTCACGTTATAATTATTGATGGTTTGTCGAGATCTGACAAGCGTGAGGATCCGATAACAAAATAGATTGAAATACGACTTTACCGGTTTTCCGAATCAATCAATCGATTTAGTACAATAAAACGTGTGGCCAGCCAGATTAAGCTTGATTACCAACATTGAGAAAATAAATGTCAAATCAATTGGTCAATATGGATTTGACAGTTTGTAAATAGGAAGATAATTGATTAGAGTTGTGTTTATCAACTTTGTGTTTTTATCTTTTTATATTGCGCTGTTCAATTAACTACACACCAAATTGTAATGTAGACTAAGTACTATAGCATAGTTTTCCGAAGTATACAAATTCAATAATGGAGCCCGCGCTATCTTCTGACGATAGTTGCGATTCAGAAATGAAGCTGATGAAGAATGAATTGATCGGTAGGTATAATATAATTTTATATGTAGGTAGTTGTAGACGACATATAAACAGAACAGGATTAATTGAACTTATTGTTTACCGTGAACTAAAGTAATTTATTTGATTACGAGTTAGCATCGATATTATTACCGTCATAATTGGTCTTGATTTTTCAGCAACCCTAGTGTGTTATACGTATTAATATTTATTAATGTATACTTGTCCTACACATTTTATTTTCATAGAATTTGGATTTGAGGAAGACAATCTGAGCAAGGAAGAAATGAGTGATCTTCTGAAAGCTTTGAAGAATTCAAAATCATCAGAAAAACTAGAAGAAGTCGCTCGCGACGGAGTAAATGTCAGTTCAGTATGATATATTATAACTAGCTATTGTTCGTGGCTTCGCTCGCGTGGATGTCAATAAATATCCCACGGGAAAGTACTACTACCTGGGTTTTCATATAACTATAATAATGGTTTACGCGGCGCACGCCAGTAAAGTTCCCAGTCGGCATTTTTTTCCGACATCTTCAACAATCATGGTCATATTTCGGCTAATTTACACAAAACCACAAAGTATTATACACCAAACCCTTCCTCATGAATCACTCCATCCATTGATGAGCACCATATGAAAATCCATTCTGTAGTTTTTGAGTTTATGGCTATCAGACAAACAGATATGGCAGACTTTGTTTTATAATATGTTGTGATTACACCTTTTCACACACTCAGGCTGCTGGGTAGGCCATCATTGTGTTTATGTTAAGCTATGAAGCTTTTACACATTCTCTTAAATTTCAACAA
This sequence comes from Antitype chi, assembly GCA_947359405.1. Classification (NCBI taxonomy): domain Eukaryota; kingdom Metazoa; phylum Arthropoda; class Insecta; order Lepidoptera; family Noctuidae; genus Antitype; species Antitype chi. The sequence goes on from OX375816.1 coordinate 14,002,715, forward strand.
GTTTACCCATATTTCTGCTTCCAGTTATTCTGCCCTAGCAGGCAGTGTAAAAAGGGTATCACAGTCTCTTAAATACAAATGAATTATTTAATTGTGACCATAAACTGAATCATTTTTCTGTTTCAGGTTGAGAACAATCAATCTAGTACCAGCAGCACCACACCGAAAACTCCTATGAAAAGAAGGTACTTAAATGTAAGAGACAGACGCTTGCCATGGAGCTTACTACCCACCACAATAACACCCGCTGAAAAAGCCCGTAGTCTAGCAGTTTATATAAAACTTATGTCTCTGAACAGTTACCACCAGGCAAGACAGTCTGCTAACTTTGCAGCTTGGCCCCCACCGCTGCAGATTGTGGAAGAAACTACCAGAGTCCAACCAGTCAGATCTACAAGAAGTGGAAGGTCTGTGCCCGTATATGCTGATTTTGATGATGATTCTTCTGACCTAGATTTTGTCATTAGTAAGACTAAGAAAAGAAAGGTGTCAGCCAGTGATCACAATGGGAGTGATGGCATCTACACAAACAAAGTTTTGAGCTTAAAAAGAAAACCATCTAAGGATGAGAATAATAGACCTGTGAAAGAAGCCAAAATGAGTACAGATAAATTAGAAGTTTTATCTTCTGTGATTCCTGTAAAGCCTAAGAAAGACCTGTTTACTTTAATTGAAGACTGAAGCACTACCTATCCTCGAACTTCGGTTCTTTTGATGATTTATGATATGAATTTTAGAAAATAACAAAACATTCTACTGTGTCTTTAAAAAAAGTAATTTTTTAAGGTGCTTTCGTTTTGTAGGATGTCTATTTGTATAATCCAAATGTATTGGCATTTAAAATGTAAATTGATGTCATTAAAAAGTCAAATGTTCTAAATCTAAAATTTTAGAAGGGATCTACCCTGTGTATTTAATTTAAGCTCATAGAATAGTAATCATGGAATTTGATTTCAAATACTACTACTGTGGAGAGCCATTCAATACAAGTGATAGTCAAGTCTCATGGAATCTAAATTCTGCAGTGGATGACACAAAAACTAGATTTTCAGCATGAAAGCTCATTATAGAACCATCTTAAATATTGTAATGCTTTTAGTCACAGCATGAACATTGAACTTAGCATGCTTGTTTAAAATTATTCTACTTTCTGCATTCTAGGGAGTGTTCTAAGAATGGGACTGTCACTTTATAAAAATTATATTTTATATTATATTGTTATATTCTCAAATATTTTAAGTCTATTGTAGCTTTAATAATTTTATCATTACAATCATGTTCTTATCGTAAACAGGCTCTCACTTCAGCTTAAGTTAGTATAGAAGCAGAGAAGAAATTATTGTTTTGTTTTCCTTTTTACATAATTTTATTATTGTATAGTGTGTTGGTGAAGTGTTGGTGCTGTATTGTGATTTTATTTAATCCTTAGGCACAATGCCACCAGCAAGATTGCTGTCTTGCTTGCTAGTTGTGCAATTGAAACTTGTGTACTGAATTTTAACTGCTTGTGTGAAGCAAACCTGCTGCGAGTGCGTCCACAGTATAACTAGGACACTCAAGTGTCACAGGACTTGCAAGTCAACTGAGTGGATTAACTTGCACAGTCACAATTCGATACCTAAACTTGCGAGTGGACATCATGCTTTAAACATTAATTACCTACCTTATGTAAGGTTTACTCTGAAACCTTGTTATATGACAATAAGTCATGTATAGCGGCTATATTCAAATTCTTGTGTTAATTTAAGTTAATTTGTTCGTATGATGAACTGCTTGAGCAACATGTATGTATGTACAGTGGTAACTTTAAATAAAACAACAAGTATTATTTCCGCATCTATACTTATCTATATAATATCCTATTATCAATAAGTATTATAATACTAAATACATGTTTCCATATACATAGAGTACATATGCACACAATAGATAATCAACTTGAGACTGGATTTATATGATACAATAAGCCTGAGGAAAGGAATTTATTGTCAACTAGCGACCCGCCCTTGCTTCGCTTGGTTCTTATGAATTAAGTCTGTTTATTATATAGCTAAACCTGGAATATATTCTCTATATGATGGTGACAACCGCATCAATCCATTTTTTTTTTTGCGTCAAGAACAACGTAGTTAAACCGACACACGAAAAGCGGCTGATAGATGATGGATATCAACTAGTAGTCACGCCCTTGACGGTCTATGAACGGCTCCACACATCATCGCTTAACGCCACTACGTTTGCGTCGAAACGCATTGTTTTTTCTTACATTTACTTTTCATTCCGGTTAACGGTATCCCGTTTATGTAATCATGTTAACAAACATCTTATGTCTCATTCAATAGTAATACCACTCTATTTCTGATTTTAGACTATAAGTCCTTCTGAACGTATTTAATGTATGTAAATCAATAACTTTAGACAACTTAGAGAGCTTCCTCATGACTCGGAAAAGTCAGGGGTCTTATATGTAAAACATTCGATGTAAGGAGCCTAAGATTGCAGATATTTCGCTGATCTTTTGAAATAACGCTAAGTCGTCTAAACCTACACCGATTAAATAAATAGGAATTCTATAATATTATCATTGTATTTTACTTCCTTCGTTCCTGAAAGAAAACGTCGTACCCTCAACTACTATCTACTAAATATGATAAGAAATACCAATTACCTACATTAATTAATCAATAAATAAAACCTAAGATCACGTTTGCCCTTATTCTACGCTATACAAAGTAAGGTACCAGGTTAAATACTACTTAGGTAAACCCGCTTTAAGTTTACCTAAGCTTACAATACATAATTTATATGATAAAGGTATTTAACAATACCGACATCAATTTGATCAATACTACTCCAATGGACCTATGAATTATTGCGTCATGTCGGCTAGTCTTCTTCATCTCGTGGTTCTCCCCGGGCCTTTGCTACCGACCTGACGAGGGATGGCGAAGCTTCTTTCATGTCGTAGGCCCATCCAAAACTCGCAAAATAATTTAATAGTGACGTAGTCATGTTGATGGGTATTCCGAGTTCGGCTGCCTTGTAGTCCCAAGGGAATGTGTGGTGGTAGTTGTGCCAGCCCTCACCCATCGCTACTATGGAAACCCCCCAATTTTCAACTGGCATTATGTTCCTGAAATGTAAAGTCTGTAATAAGGTACGGGTTAGGGGATCTATGGGAACCTACCATAATATCTTGTAATGTGGCTTGGCACAATATAGGTTGGTACCTAGGTATGATAAAAAGTAAGTTCAAAAACTAAAACCCGACTAGTTACTGAAAAACCACGCTCTAAAAACTAGGTATGAAACAAGTAAGTATTCTAATCTGAAAACTTAGGTATGTTCGCTTACTACTGTTAGAATTCAATTTGAATGTATCATTGAAAAAAGAACATCACTTTATGTCCTCTAGAAGGCACCATATTTAATTTAATGTGACGTCACAGTCTACAACCAGCGGGCGATCAAGACGCTTCCAACAAGGTTCGTTTGTTAAAATTATGATAAGGAGTTTAGAAGTTATGAGAGAACAGATGAACATACATACATACCGGTCAAAATCATAAGCCTCCTTTTTGTTTCGCCGTAGTCGGGTAAAAATTACTTAAAGACCGTGCGGTTCACAGAAATATGTGGTGCGGCTGTGTACACTGCGTGTTTTACGGCTCAGGCTTTACGACAGGTGTGACCGTGTGACTAAACTAATGGTGTGATTAAATTAATGAAAAGTACCTATGTGACTAGGTTCCTATGCGTACTATTGATGATAAAATAGATAGATAGGCAGAATGGAACGAAAGAAGGGAGGCTTTTGCCCTGCTGCGGGGAACTGAGCAAGTATCTATTAAGGAAGGAATCATACTTGTCATAAGGTTTGTTGCCCCACAAATGCGCGAAGCTGTTCACCGACCAGGTAAAGTTCAGGCTCAATATGTATCGCAGTACAGCCTGTGACATGATGGACGCTTCCCAGCATTCGTTCCAGCACAGAGCAGGGATTATTGACGGCACAATCCAGCAGCATGCTAACTTGAATAACAGGAAATACCTGAAATAGTTCAAATATGGAATATTTTGTTATAACCTTTGTACATGCTTTCTTTTATAATTCATTTTATAAACATAACATCACGCTTTGTTCCCCCGAAGGGTTGGGCAGATGTGTACTTATAGTAGGGAGCACAGAATATATACCCGAGCAGAAATAAAGCCTCATATTAACGCCGCCGCCGTGCGTAGGTACACTACTACACGCACAGCCCTGTGTGCGTGTCGTGTCACCGACAAGGAGCGGGGGGCGAGCACTGGCGGCGGCGCACGGTGGGCTGAAAAAGATGCTGCATAGACTTAGCGTCGCTCAAAAATCAAGTACCAAATTTTGAAAAAAAAAAACATGCTAGCGTATTCCATACATACTGATTACCAATATTTTATGTGCTGAAACTTTTTTCATAAGGCTATTATTTATTATGTTATTTGCCTTTTCTTTTTTAAAGTGAAACTTTTATTACATCGTCTCAAACTTTTTCGTCTGTGTGTTGCATGTCGCGTGACGTGTCGCGTGACGGTCGGCCGCGGAGTAGGGATAAAGTGAAAGGCGCTCGTCAGAGCAGCCGAGGCCAATATGGCGGCGCCTATAGTTCGCATCAGCTGACCGTGTAGTTTTTAGTTAAATGTCTATAATGTGAAAAAAAGTTTCACTTTTACGGTGGTTTCATAAAACCACACAAGTTTTTTTTGTATGGAGCTGAACAGTTTTTTTTTTATTTGAATCCTTATTCTTAAGTTTTCTTAAAATATAACTGTCCGTATGATAAAATGCGTCATATAAGCTATATTGTCACTGAAGCCTGAATCTCGGAAACCCTCGGACCATTGACATTTTTAACGTTAAAAATTTTAAAAATATTTTATGCAAGCGCGTGATTTAAAAGTTATTAAACGCAGTGTTATGTCCTTTCTTCCACACTACGTAAAGAGGTGAAGAAATTAACACGTTTTTTATAGTGGTGTCCCCAGGAGGCTTCATCCATTTGGAATAATACAAAAAAATATAGATGTTTTATGAAATAAAGTTAGTGTGAAGCAATGTTAAGTGTAACGGTTAGTCAAAGTCACTTTCTGAACCGAGGAATAGATTTATATCTACCAAAGGTAAGTTCTATAACTCGGTTTCGCTCTCATCATCCACATTTTGAGACTACGTCTCCGCTTCACGTCCACGAGATAGGTAGTATCCAAAATAATTAAGATGGCGGTAAGGTTTTCGCATAAGAATGATTATTTATTATTCTTATGGTTTACCTACCACCTATATTGGCGTATTATTTATTGTTCGAATACTTATGGGATATATATCACCTCAGTCACAGTGTCTGTCCGTCTGTCCGTTCTCATTGTTGAATCTCGACTCGCTCTTGCCCGGTTTTTTATTTGAACTAACCGAGTGACAGCCCTACAAAAGAAGGTAAGAATTTTGAGCTCTGCTAGGAAGCTTTCATTCTGCTCGGGTATATATTCTGTGGTAGGGAGACCGGGGCTGGTTCAAACGGGGCTATGAATTAACTTGAATATTCTCGCTAAACGGTTAGCATTACAATCATGATAGCCAATTACAGAAATAAAATAAGATATCAATATTTGAATTAAATTTTATTTATACGAAAGGAGCTACGGGCTACGCACTTATTTTAGATCATTTAACCTAAGTTACCTACGGCTATAGCTAAGATAGAATTTTCTCGCGACGAGAAATCCTGTGTAAAGCCAAAGCATTTATTTCAAATAGGCATATTTATGGCACTTTTGAACGTCAAAACGTAATTCTGTTAGATCATATTTGACGGTACCTAAAGGTTACGAGAATATTGTTTGAATATGTTTTTTTAATTAATGCTAGAAATTTCCTGTTGTAAAGAAACAGTAAATCAATAGGCAACTGTTACTAACTACTTACATTGAGTTATTTACATTAGATTTTTTCGCTCCGGTTTTTTTAACAAACAGTTTCTTTATTAAATGTGGTATACCTTTGTATATCTGCCACTGCCAACCGACTAGAGATAGGTAGGTTACTCAGTTACAACACAACTTGAAGTAACTCAAACTGAAAATTTAAGAGGAAGGAACTTCTTTTAATTTCTGCCTCATTGGTCTAGCGGTAGCAAGACCATCGTTACGCCCTTTGTGCCCGGCTCCCTAATAGCGTCCCTAACTGGTGGGGTCCGCAAGGGCCGATGCCTGCCAGTTTAAGTTCCCCTTTATATGGGAATTAGACATTATGGCGAAATGAGTAGATGTAGGTACCTACTAGGTCGGCCTAGTATTAGCGGTAGTTGGTACAGTCCCGGACTTTAATTGATAAGCCACTTTTAAACTTTCCAATTTTGCAGTTTTATACATTCACGAAATTACACGATTAAATACGAACTTAAACCGCATGCTCGTAAACAAGATCACAAATCACTTATAATCGGAAATAGTCTTATCCATAGAGGTTGAAGGTTGACTAATAAATTGTCAATGATAAATCAATACACTGTTGCATAAGTTTACCCAATCTATTTGATACTGACCTCCTTTGAATTAGAGCTCATTAAATACTCGTTATTTCTGAAAACCTATCCGAAGACAGTGACAGTTGAAATGTCAGAGACGATAATTTCGAATTTTGGTGAATCGTAGCCGTAGCTATTTATGTTTAAGTGAAACAGTTATCATAATTGTCATGAACGGTATCTTGGACGCTACGCGTTCGGATAAAATCGTGGGTACGAGTTTTTCCGATGTCAAAATGACTAATCATAACGTTACTATCGCTACGCTAAAACAATTGTCGCTAGTTTACGGTTGCTAGCCCTGCAATTGGTTGACTTTGGGTCGTCACTCTGGACTATGTACGAGTATAACCGACTAAACCCGATTTGCATAACACGGTTAAAATAGGAACTGTGGCAAGTGGCTTATCAATTAAAGTCCGTGACTGTACATGCCGGCGTAACCCAGGGAATACCTACAGGCGTGATGTTGATAATTTTGAAAAAAAAATTGACAGTATTGGACTACCTGGTATGGAACTGAATAAGGGGATCATTGACGATGTCGCTCATGTCAATCTTGACGCCCTGTTTCAGCACGTCAGGGTGCTTCTTCATCATCAGCCATCCCACGTGAGAGAAGAAGAACCCGCGGTTGGCGTCGTGCGGGTCCGCTGACGTTTCAGAGTACTTGTGGTGTACGCGGTGGTCCCGAACCCACTCGTATATAGTGTTCTGTTCACAAACATACGTAATAAATTAACCCAGGCCAGAATAGCAGAAGTATTATTACAGTAAATCGTCATTGAGATTTTGAAATGAAGTGAAGGTGCCAAGGTATTATCTTTGCGAAATATCTTTTATGTCGTCACACGTGCTAAGCGTGCTAATGCAATTTTGAACAAAACAAATAAAAATCGCAACTTTCATAGAATTGCAGGAGTTTGAGCCTCGTTATATTTTTCTTAGTTAGGTACCATACCTGTTTGTTATTTCAGACTGAAGGTTTAGTTGCAGTTATATATGGCGAGGGTTGGTTGTACCCATCCTCGCCACATATAACTGCAACTGCCGATACTGCCAACTGGATCTTTTCAACATTTTGGCAATTGGCGATATGTTGAAAATATCCAGTGACTCAATAGTCGATTTACATTAACAGGGATGGCTTCCAAAGATTGCAATTAAGATTTAAGCGGAAGATAAAAGCTACTAAAGGATACTACCTGACCAGCCACCGAATAGCATAAGATTAGAATCCATTGTAGAGGCAGTTTAGCTTTGTACGAGCGGTGACACCAATACCGATGTACCCCTGCTGTCACCCCGAAGCCAGCAACCAGGCCAAATAAATATCCTGAAACATTAAATACCGGTACAAATATTTCTTAAGCAGTTTACAGACATCTACCTTCTTATCGGTTATTATCAGGGTCGTAGGTATGAGCACCTCTGGCAACATCTGATTTTTGCGACACCATGGCAATAATTTTTTAGGAAGAGTAACGCCACAATAACTTTGAAAGTGCATTTTAAGTTATGTATTAATTTAAGTATTAAATTAGTTCATCCCCACTTAATAATATTATAAAAGCGAAAGTAACTCTGCCTGTCTGTCTGTTACACTTTCACAACTAAACCGCTGAACCGATATTCATGAAATTTGCCTGGGATATGGAGAAAGACATAGGCTACTTTTTTACGCAATAACCGACATCCACGCGGGCAGAGCCGCATAATAAAGTTAGTACTATTATAAAGGAAAGGAAAAAAATATATAATATGAATTCAAAACATGCGTTATTAAATCTCTTAAGTTTACTCTTTTCGCTTTTTCTTAGGCCAATGGGATACTCCAACTATAGTATATAGCTCACACGATCTTGACCACTCTGACATAGTTTCTTTTCTTTTTTTTATTTGCAGCAGGCTTAGCACGAGCACTGATTTGTCGACGGAAGCATAGACATGACGTACAATAGGAGTAGATAGCTATGTTCTCCTATTAATTATCACAGTTATACGTAAACGAATCATGATTTTGTAGATAATCGTATATACTTTGTGGCCGTCGAGTACAAAGTTTGTGGTCAGTGTGATTTTGACAGTTTGGGAAGAAATATTCTTCTGAAATAGTCTACATATAAAAATATCTAGACAAAGATCGTTAGAAACGAAAGACAAAATGACAGATTGTAGAAGGATATCTACGGTGCGATGTCAGAAAAAGTGAAACGAAATGTGACTTTGTTTAAAAAGCACTGTCTATTCTTCGTAGAAATAGAAAGCGTCATGCTAAGCCTGCTGCTAGATCTTTCACGCCTTGCAGACAATGTTTCGTTGACAGTTTTTGTTTAGAGTTATTTTTTCGAGTTACGCAGCTAATAATGCAAGAGCGAGCAAAGCAAGCTCGAAAATTATATTATCGCACCATGTCAGATAGGTTTTTTTTTTGCCAGTTCATACAGGAATGGGGGAAGACTGTCGGTCTGCAAAGTGCGCCCCCTAAAGGTTGCACCCTTGGCATCCGCACGCCTAGCCAGCACATAGTTACGGCCCTGGTCATCATCATCATCTCTGCCTAGGTTTTTCCCAGCTTCCAGTCTAACCAGATGAAGCTGAATTTTGCATAGAGCAGCTGCCTATCTAACCTCCATAACCCAATTACTGGGTAACACGATAACCCTTGGCAAGAATGTTTATCAGACTTGCGGTTGACACATCTACCTATAAGTAAGCTACATGCATTTAAAGAGTATATCTATCTAACTGTCTATGATCTATCTACCTAGTGGTTTTGAGGAACAAGTATGAAAGGGTAGATGTAAAGGTTTAGAGTACCTAGTGAGGAGTGACCAAGGTTGACAGGGTATCCATCTGAGGTTGACAAGTAGGTACACCCGACCCAGGCGCTGTATAATTCCGGCATTAGAGCTGAACCATGATGGGCAAGAGCGATATCAATACAACTTAGGAATCATGTGATATAACGTTATAAGAATAGGCTGCAGTGCCTGCAGTGTCCTCCTATTTAATGGAAGCCCCCATGCTGAAGCCGAACGAGCTGAGCTGGAAGCTTGGATGTCCTCTGTTGGATAATACCAACAAATTATGGTCAGTAATTAATACAGGAAAAGTTTTTATCCAGTGCGCAAACTGTAAACGCTTGGGGGACTAGAATGATATGCTAAATTCATGGTTACAGTTTGCGTACTGAATAAAAACTTTTCCTGTATAGTCTGCTGACCAAAGTATTTATATAGGTACCTAAAGGATAAGAGGAAATTGACATATTATATAATTACATAACGTACCTGCGTTAATTAATTACTAATGTCAATATTTCCTCTTTGACTATTTAATTGTAGAACTATTGGATGGCTCATATTTAACAGTTGGTTTCAAAATTATAGAAATAAGCTCTGAATGACCTGCACAAAAGCGGATCAAGGTTTGGAGGTTGACACAGCGACACGTGCCAAAACCGCGTGCGGTTTAGGTAAAAAAAAAAATGGCTGATTAATACGATAGCGAACGTGCACGTTATTGACAGCACTGCCGAGCGAATTTTCTCCGCCTTGCGCCGGTTAAAGACATTGTGTAGCCTGGTGCTAATAGGGCCAAATACGTTATAAGTACGAACTTGGTACGAACACTGCAGCCCTTTTATCCCACATTTTTTTTTTACTAAACGGTATGAAAGCGCACACTACATTGGCCTTCTTTTACATAGTAACTTTTGAAAGATTGTCGATAAACTAACTCCCTTTTAGCACAAAAAAAATATCATTCTTTTTCAATAAACTGGCATTACAAATTTATTTCATACAAAAACGTACTTTGGCCTTAGTACTTACCAACGTACTTAGCACCAGGCCACAGAATTATCTTCGCAGCAGTATGAAAAAAGTAAGTCTGAATGGACGAGCTTTAATGCGCGTGTAAGTGCGGTACGAGGAGCCTCGCGCTTCCAAAGTTTACGCAGTTTTCCTCAAACAAATCAATCTCAGCTTTGCTTGCAAGTTCTCTTCATTCTTAACCCTTATGTAATTCTGTCATCAGCCAGCCGACCCCAACATATAGTATATATAGTATGTTGGAGTCGGCTTCCAGTGTAACTGGATCCAGCTTAACATCAGTATTTTACATGAAGCAACTGCCTTTCTGATCTCCAGTTATAGGAGATACAGGAGGTACCCAGTAGTTGTACTGGGTTATAGGATGCCCCTTGGTCAGACTTTCGGGCGTCTGACTACCCGTAACAGCTGTCAAAGATCTACAAATGGCAGCCGGGACCAATGGCTTAACGTGCTTTTCGAGGCACGGAGGGGTCTCGGTATGTTATCGATGGTCGCCCATCCACGGGCTGACCTCGGCAAGCGTTGCTTAACCTTGAACTTTGTTATTATTTAGCCACAAATCAGCATAATACAATAGTCAATGTTACAGGCGCACTCGTACTACACATACACTACTCCATAGTAATTTCACTTACCGAATACGAAAGTCTGCCATTTAAATGGTTTATTATTGCCGACATAGTTAAAGAGCCATATGACGGCTAGAACGTGGAACAACGTAATCGATATGGTATTAACCCATCTGATTGGAGTAAGAAATCCCACGTTTTTCTCCCATTTTCGAATCGGTGCGAGGAACTTTGGGTCATTTTTACTAAGCATCTGGTCGTATGTACTGATCTGGTACAGTTTTCCATTGGCTCTGGTGTCGCTGGAGTCCTTCGCTGGGTGATGGAGCTTGTACTGGATGTAGTCGGTCGTGTGAAGCGGTTGCTCCAATTCAGTCTCCGTAAAAGTTATTGGAGCCATTGTTGCTTACTGAAAAATAAGAAAATATTCTCAGATTCGGAACAGTGACACAGGTGATTTGTGGGAGGCAGGTTGGTACCTAAAAATTTCTTAAGGCTGAAGCTCCAGCTCCAAGCCACAGGTCCAGCTCCAAATTATAATTTTCTTAAGTGTTTTTGCAATTTATAGTAGGTCAGTGCAAGGTTGTATGAATATGATTCGTGACCCTTTACTTAATTATTTAAACATATAATAAAATTGTATCAGGCCGATATCTGTACATTAAAGATATTGAAGAAAAAATAGTATGGGGGGTCTTTATTATAGCAACAGAAGCCAAAACAACGGTTTTTAGAATTTTTGTCTGTCTGTATGCTTGTTACCGCATAACGCAAAAACCACTGCATGGAATTGAATGCAGTTTTCAATGATGTATTCCGAGCGGTCTAACTTAAAAAATAGGCTATATATTATCAAAAAGAAAAATTATTATCTACTTGATTCTAAAGTCCACGCGTATGAAGTCGCGGGCAAAAGCTAGTACCTAATAATTTAAATCTCCAATACAACCCCTTTAAGTCCATTTAATTCGATTGGATGAGTTTTTCATGAAATAGTCATTCAATCGAATTAAATCTACTGATGTATGATTATAATTATGTAAAGCCATAAAAGTTATGGTCGCGAATCCTATAAATCATACCTTAACACTGTCAGCGAACATAATATTTAAATGTAAAAATAACTGTCGCAAGTTAAGCGTGTAGTTATTAAACCAATAATAATTAACATTCAAACTAGCGCCAATTAACTTTAGTCAAAAAGTCATTGCAAACCTTCGCCTCCACGCACCTTAAGGCCCTGGTAACTTTAAATATTGTCGTTATGAGCGATAATAGTTCTTATTGCAATCCGATACGGGTTAAAATCTGTTGTAACAAAATCCGAATAATAAATGAGCAAGCATTGTCATCATTATTTCAGCCGGAAGACGTCCACTGCTGGACATAGGCCTACCCCAATTCGGGGGTCTTGCCATAATCGCCACGCTTGGCAGGCGGGTTGGCGATCGCAGTATGGTGGTAAAATGCATAGAGAACGCTGCTGCCCATTCTCTAGTAAGTCCCTTAGTCGCCTCCTACGACACCCACGGGAAGAGATGGGAATATTAACAATTTATTAATAAATAATCCATCACTGGGTGCATTTCAGCATTTGGAATTTTATGGTTTATTTTTAATTATAATTATAATTGTTATTGAAGGGATAAACTGGATTTAAAAATAATTAACGGGTGACTTTGATGATTTTTTTGATGCATTAAAGTATGTTTTAATTAAGTTTTGAGTTCGATCACTGTATGCAAAAAAGACTTGAAAATATAGTATATTTTTATGCTTTCAAAATTATTTACGGTTAAAGAGATACACTGGTTTAAAAAACCACCTTTTTGAGCGTTTTCAAGAAATCACCGCCTTAATAGGTGCGTGACAATGTACATAGGTATCTTACGAAGGCATTCAATGGACGTGAAAGCTCAACTACCTAGATTAGAGAAGCTTCTCTTAGAAGGCTTCTTATAATGTCATTGGGGACAGCCGGACAGGGTGTTAAAGGGAAAGGTCCCGCACACACGTACACACTTTGTATTTGTTTTTGCAGTGTTTTATCTAATCTTGCACAGCCAGACTATGGTCTGAGTCGATTTCTTTACATGTTGTTAAAGGTAGGTAATATTAATGATTAAAAAGTGCAACTATGCTGACTTAAGTCAAATTATAGTTAGGTAAATTATAATACTTAATTGCTACTCATGACGTCTCAACTTGGTGTTAGCCTGGGAAACTGTTCATTGGACAATAAACTTGTATTTATTTTCTCATTATCCTAATTCTTCTCCCATTTTCAAGATTATAATGTTCAATTAATTATAGAGACCTTACCATTTTGCTGTTAACGTGTGTAGTAAAAATGTTAAGATGTTTATTACCTCTACAATCTAATCCTCTAAAATTAAATTTAATGTAAGGGATATAGTAGGATTCCTTCGTCTCTGACAAGAACCGTGAAAAAAGGCGTGAGTTTATGAATGAGGGTCAAAATAATATCTTTGACATTTTGATCGGCACACGGGTATTGAGAGCTTTACAGGAGTTTATCGGCTGACATGGGCTGACGTCAGATTTAGAGTCAAATATACTCCGTACTTCTTGTAGTCTGTATAGTCTACGTCTTGTAGTCTGCACACTACAGGTGTTGATGGACGCTAATGAAAGTTGCAAGCTCGTAGCCATAATCTGGGCTGACTGTATATATATCGTAAATATTTAAAAATTTTGACCTCCATTCAAACCGTGTCTGTCACTGTTTACTGGTAATATGAGACAAATAACGTTTATAAACTGTCGGCTTTGGCGTTCGCAACAAAAGTAAATAGACTTTTGGTGAAAACATCGTCAATAATATCTGGACAAACAGACTGTTCAAAATGATATAAACAACTATGAAAATTAAACTTTATCTCAATTCGATAAAGTTCTTGTCAGAATGACAGATGAAGTGTACGGTCTTCATTCTGAAACATTCCTTGTGTCATTGACTTAATATTTAATTTTCTTATGTGTGGATCATTTTGAAAAGTCTGTTCGTCCCACAGAACAGAGGAAAGTTCGTCCCGACTGTAAAGTAGAGCAATGTCGCCAAAGAAGAGGTTAGGAGTTATTGCATTTCTGTGATACCTTCATGTGAGGGTTTCGCAGTTTCTTTGGGTTGAACTTATAGCAAAGAGTTATTTGGCTTGACTTTATAAAAGCTCTCTCCACTTACCTAATGATAGTATATTATACAGGGTGATTGGAAGATGGGTGCAAAGCTTTAAGGCGAAGATAGTACAGACAATTTAGAACCATTTAAGCCATGGTTGTCTTAGACGAAGTCTTACCAAATATTTTTAACCAAATTTTTAAGTTTTTTTTCGGAAATTCTCAAAATTTAATGTAAACTGCATAATTATGGCCAAATTGAATGATAAATGAATTAATTTTTTATTTATTTAATTAAAGTAATGTGTAAGCAATCAAGCAAAACATGTTTTAGGCTTCTGTGTCATTAGACATTTTTTTTACAGACATTTAAAGCTCAGAAAAAATAAAAAATTTGTACAATACGTCTTTTAAACCTTATTAAAAAAAAAAAAAATGGTAAGACTTCGTCTAAGACAACCATGGCTTAAATGGTTCTAAATTGTCTATACTATCTTCACCTTAAAGCTTTGCACCCATCTTCCAATCACCCTGTATAGTAATGTTGAGATATTTTATTTACATTTCTGCGAAACACTTGACGGAGGGTCTATCCTTATTAAGCAACTTCAAGAAAAAGAGGATATGCTTTCGGTGATTATACAGAATTACAGAGAAGTCGAATGCATAAGGTTCGCCTTTTATATTGAAAAAAAAACTTTAGCTTCGGAAGACGGTGGAAAAGTTTAAAAATATTAAACCTAGAACACTGACTTCTTCTAAGTTATGTGTCAGCTGGGAATGTTTTTTTGGAAGTCGTTGTATTTTTTGGAAAAAAAGTGTTTTCAGGTGACCAGGTTCGTTGCCAACTGCTCTACATGGAGCTACTTAATGTCTTAATTCGCATTTAACGCAGAAAATATACTTAACTCCCGGAAATTGTTTCTTAGACCCTGACCGAGAAAAGGACCTTGTCTGTAGATGGCTTTCTTAATTCAATGAATATGATGATATATGATAATAAATAGTTCGGCGAAAAAATCAACTACATTACTTACCACCCATAATACATATTATGTAGGTATGTAATGTGTTTTATTTAAATTACAAGTTATCGATTTTAGTTTACACGAGTATGCGTATTGTAAGTTATACGAGTACCTACGTACTTATGTAATTTGTCTCAAAAAATCAATAAATGGATGACAATGGCTACAATGTCGCGATAAAGCGAACTACTGTGGTGTATAGCGATACGTCGAGCGGTGTACGAAGAGAGAACGTGCGAAGTGAAGTGCGCGATATCGCGACAATGTAGCCGTAGCATTATCACCTGAGCTCCGTTCTGAAAAAAATCTGAAACAGTCGTTTTGTGCTACGGCTACGTTATCGTAACAATGTAGCCGTAGCATTATTTTTACGTAAGTTATTCAGAACGTTTGGCGCAGTGGTTAAGCGATTGACTGCTGCGTTGCGTGTCGCGGGTTCGATTCCCGCAGGGAAGAAATATTTGTATGACCTACAAGTAGTTGTTCCGGGTCTGGCTGTTTATGTATGTGAGTTTAAATGTTTGTAAACGCACCCACAATTAAGGAGAAATTCCTAGTGGGGGGCAACGTTTTTTTTTTAATATTTAAATACTCATAATAAAGCTTAAAAGTTCGTTTATTTTGTTTGAATTGAACACGCTAATCTCGGGAACTAGTTGGATTTGAAAAAAATATTTTTGCATTTGATAGTCCAATTCTTGAAGAATGTGCATCATGCTCTAAGGAGCTAAGCAAAAACAGTCAGTAACAACGCTAAGATACACGAAGAATAGCGGGGGTAGGCGATGCGATGCGACGGGATGCGTTTTTTTGTTACGGTGGGATATCATTAAATAACTTCTCCCGCTCTGGGCGGAGCGGGAGGGCGTGTCAGACTTTTACTGACTAAAACCCACCCGTTTTCCTTCAGTTGCCTGTGTGCCAGAGGCCACGGGATCTCTTTCGAACAACCCGCACCACGGGGTGGGTCAGAGGAACAAAAATTCACGCGGTCGTGTCACGGGCAGAAGGTAGTGTTAAATATGCTCATGTCAAGGATTGACCTATTCTTCAAAGCTTCTAAACCTGTTCCGTGCGTGACACAGTGAATTAACCAACCAACCAACCAGAACAATACAGGTACCGTCAGCAATACAAGTCGATTAACAATGTTAGTTTTATATAATTATCATCTATATTGATACAAAATGCTTCGATACATGACTTCTCATCTAATAGGTACAAGCTACTACTAATACTTACTCTTTAAATTTTATATTAGTGCAAATTCTATAAATATGAATGTTTTGCTCTAATGCGCATACTTAATACTACTCGATTACAATTCATCTTTCTGTTGCTGACCCTACATACCTTCACGTCAATCTCAACGTCACATGGGTTCTTTGTGATTGATTGATTTAATTAATTGATGCGTGTTTGTTTCGCCGACTTTAGAATAATTATGTCCGACACTATTGTTTTCTCTAGAATGGATTATTTCTCTACTCTATTCATTTTGAGTTTTACGTTCGTGTGGTTCTTTTACTCTTGTATCGGTTGCTCGCTAGTATGGTTCTACAATAATATACTCCTTGCTAGTACAATCTTTTACGAGAAAAAAAATATCAATCGAATCGAGAACCTCCTCCTTTTTGAAGTCGGTTAAAAATAAAACAAATCCAGTTGAACAGAAAATGATTTCAACATGAATAGAATTAATACATTCCATGTCAATAAATATTGAAAGCGCGTGAGTTGGAAACTTTACATAGTCATAATATACGCATGAAGGAAATGTAGGTAAATATTAATTCGCATAAACGTTAAAATAACATTTTCTGCGATAAATTACGGCTACTCAATAGGGGACAACAGTAGCCCAAATTCTAACATAACTTTCACCAAAAGGTAAACTAAATTTTGGGACCAAGATGAAGCTTTGTTACGGGATTTACACGCTAATGATTGCGCAAGCGTTGCATGCCCATGCTTACTGCCCTGAGGCTGCGCTGGCGCCACTTCCCTTTGTGTTGGAGTACGCTGTGTGGCGCGGGTGGCATCAAGCTGTTATCTATACACCAGACCTCGAGCAAGGTAGGTGGTATAATTGTGAATACTGATACTGTTAGCCTGTATCTCAAAGAACTCTCCAATGACTTCTAGCTCTTAGGATCCAGGGCTAATTTGGACCACTGGTCGTTCGTTGGTTATGTCTAACTCGTCCCGCCATCTTCTACGGAGTTTGCCACGACGTTTTGGGTTATTCCCTGAGTACCTTGATTCTGAGACCCCCGTCCCGGAGGATCATGTATTATCCGGTTAGACTGGAAGCCGACCCTAACGTTGTTGAGAAAAGGCTAGGCTATATAATTTATACAAGGTGTAACTTAAATAACGCACAACCTCTGAAGGGGTTAACTCATCATTAACAACAACTTAGAATGCTCAAATAATTTTTTTATGTTTCATACAGTAATATACCAAAAATAATTCCGTAAAACAGAGAATTAATGACAATTTTTCGTCTGAAATTATATTTTTCATCTATGTGTGCTTAATCGAAATTTAAACAAAAAAGTATTTAATAACTACGGTTACTAAGTCAAGTTGCTTAAAAAAAACAGTATATTTAAAAGTAAAATAATATTTTTAAACAATTGTTGAATGCAGCGCTATGAATCAGTAATAAATCTCGGGACTCGCGCCCGTTTGTCTGTTCCTGGGCTTCCGAATCATAACGGTTAGCATTAGTGAGTCGCGTACTTCAATAGTCAGACACGCGCGATCAGCTACCACACGCCGTTAAATTTACATAAAACTGAATACTATTTGTAAAAGCCCTCATAAGTAGTTTTTAATTATTTTTAGCTTACAAAAACTTCTTTCTGCGGAAGCTGTACTTACAGGCATAGTCAACATAATTCTAATAGCAATGTATACATTAGGATAGATGCCTTCCAGTTCAATTGTAATTATGTATTGAATCTTCTGATTGTCGTCTCTAATGGAGTTAGGTAGATTAGGCACTAAAAGTTCTAGTTCTTCGCAAAGCTCATAAGATTCTATGTTTGCTTTTTCCATCTTGAAGTACAGTCCCAAATCATTACAGTGCGTCAAAAGCTCGTTTATTGGGCAGAGATTTTAAATTATGTTGTACAAGAATCCAAAATTGTTGTAATATTCAGTGAGTGCAGTAAATCTTGTGTTAATGTTTTGTATAACGGCGTCAACCATGGTGATAAAAATATCAATTTTGAATCTACTTTCAGCGGAATCAATTGGGTCATCTACAACTTCCTAATTAAACATTTTCTTTCTCTTGCGAACCCTTTTCCCTTTAAAACTCATTAGAGTTCCTGGGTTCATTAATTAAGTCACTGCTCTTTTCTATGAATTCGTAGGCTTTTGCAGTACCATTAATTAAAGCCTGGTTCCCGTAATTTGTGGATCCAGTGAGGCCTTGCGAGGCCCCTTTAAGTGCGAGGCCGTGGGCGCCCAAGCAGCACAAATAGCTGTATAGCCACTGGACAACAGAATTTTTGAAAACTCGACGCTGTTATGCTGTTTGTACAAGGGCTGTCTATCCCGCTACACAGCCCCTATAATTCTACATTTGGCCCCAAATTAACCAGCGCTGAGAATTATAGTAGCTTTTTAAAAGCATTCCAGAGCATTGTAAGAGATGTACATGGGCTGCACAATAGCTTAGACAGCTGTCAACAGGCCACTATCCAGCTCCTTTAATTCTCTTAGACAGCCACTAGATGGTGTATGGTTTCCTTACGGCGATTAATAAATCTACAAAGAAATAGCAACAAAAGACTATTTGTGCAGTGCAAGTGTTATGTCAAACTCTAATCTGTGGGCAAATATATAATTTCCAATTTAAGGTAAGTAATTTTTCACGTTTCTTTGTATCTCTATCGCTAAATTGTACTGCGGGTGCCAGTTTACTGTTAATATATATAGGTGTTATTATCAAATATTACACGCGCCACAGAAATAATATGGTTTTACTAAAAATATTATACAAAATAAATACGGTGTACGAATTATTCATGGATTTTTACAAAAAAAATACATTTTATGAGCATTCATATCTATTTGTAGCTAAAAAATAATGTATTTTTACTTTAATAGCTTTGAAATATCATGAAAATTTTACAGATATCAGTAATTTTTTTCATATATAATCGGCTTGTTTACATTAAAATGGCGTTAATTTGTTATCCAGCAATCATTCTAACTAAATTCTCTTGAAACTCTCTTTTCTGTGCAATGGCCATATTTAATTCTATTAATCAGCTGAGAACTTTACGCTAGCTGTACAATGGTTTTCAGTTATTCTAACGACTGGTGAAAGCAGCAAAGTGAGAGTATACAACAGCGTCTTAGGGATCTCTAATATTGATAGAAAACTATTTCGGGCATTTCGTACTCAAGTAGCTTAGGTACTTCACTTGATTTTGTGATCCTACTTATTCTTGCCTGTTATGTCAAATCAGAGAGCCATTACTTGCCATGTTGCTTAGAAACGTATGTTATAAAGTAAGATAAAAAAAAACTATAACTTCATTTAACCTAGCTAAGGGAATATTTAGCTAGGTTTAACTTTACGCTCTCCCGGCCGTGTGAAAGAGATGAAGCGAATTTGGACTGTCGCTTATTCGCGAATTTGCTTTGTCGCGAAAGATTTGTTAGCGCCATTTAAATTTAACCAATCATATTGATATATATATATATATTTTATTGAAAGGAGTTATTCAAACTTGTGTTAGCCAGTTTTTGCCAAATCTTTACCATATTATCTTTATATATTGTGAATTTGTTACCCGTCACGCGCTACGCACCGCACGTATTATTATTGTTTCTATTTTGTTTACGAATTTTTTTTTGTCTTGTAAATTGCGAGTCGTACGTACTCTTGCACACTTACACACTTCTGCAATTCAATTATGCGAACGAAGTGAATAACTTAGTTTGTTTTATAATTTATCAATTAATAATAGTGTACATATTTTTGTGATAGTACCTGTAATAGGTGTAAATATTTTAATACTATAGAGCGTTTTACTTATTGGCACAAATACTAAATCCGCATACTTAATGATCTCTTACTTCTGACGTAGTAGGTAAAGATGCTAATGTTATTGCTAAATAATTGTTCTTGTTTTCAGAAAATAGAAATGCCGTTCAAAAACTGAAGACAATAGAAAGAGGGGAAGGAAAATTATCTGTCTTACCAAGTGCTTGAGAAAAAGGATGGATGGTTGAGATGATATATTAAAAACGTCACTTCGAAATTGATGAAACTAGAATATTCAAAGCATCATACAGATTGGACAAAAATGCAATGCATAGTGAAACGGTCATCCATTGCAACATATAACAATGCAGAAAAAGAACTAAGTGGCATGTTGAACCATAGTGACACGTCAGATTACCCAGATGATGAAGAAATAAAACCAACGAATGGTTTAACATATAGAATTACCAAAGCCAAATCAAGAGTATGTGATTAATAAAATAAAACGCAGTAAATGTATACCATTACTTTTATTTTTACTGACCATTCCTTAGCCAACAGCTATAAATTAATAAAACTTTTGAGCGCCACTGACACGGCTTTATTGTTTTGTAACGGCCACACAATATTAAAATTTATCTTCTCATAAAGACGTGGCGCTGAGGGCTTGAAAATGCACATATGTACCTGTTATAAAAGCCCTTGCGGGTGAATCGCAAGTAAAACATCTAATCTTGACTTTTATAATCTCGCTTGTTGATAGAAGGATTCCGTCATTCAACAACTGTTTCATTTCAACTACAATGGTGCCGATTCTCTTGTACACCGAACTAAACTAACTAAACTATCACTAAAATTCCTTACTTTTGGCTATGAGAATCTTAAAGCTATTCTGCAAAAAAAAATCTCTAAACTTAAAAATAATTTTGACACAACTAAAATCGAATTTGACAATCGCGGATCCTGCAGGCTTAGTAGCATGACGGTTTCTATTTCTACTTTACTGTAGAATAGAAATCGCTTGTCTACATTTCTCGGTGAAAAACTGACAACTGTCTACACGGAAACGTCATTTTTGTCTTGTCTTCCGTCGACAAAACGCTTCTCTACGGTTGTCGTGCCAAGCCTGCAGGTGGTATTTTTTTTCTTTTGGCTTCGCAACGTGGTACTTGTGTGCCCTACGCAATGATTTTTTTAAGAGATGAATGAAGCGTGCGCAGGAGGGCAGCCTCGACGTTTTTTATGGAATTTTTCACTTATTGTATGGAAAATAAAAAAAATATTACCTACATGTTGAGATTATGGGGCATAGGGGTTTCATAAAGGGGGTCGAATTTATCATCATTTTTGCGATAGGACACACCATTTTTGAGATATAAGCAAACGAAAAGAAAAAAAAAGATACAATACTGTTTTTGCACCTGAAGTCGAAGTGTTGGTGTGAATTTTAGTTCATGACCACTAGTTTTATTCCACACTTTTTTAATCGCGATTAAAAATAGTCAGATTTAGTTAGAAAAATTAATATAGTCAACATTTTTGGTGAAAAACGGCAAACTCAGAATAGCAAAATTACCATCTTCACTAAATTAATAATTCAGTGCAATCTTAGTGCTGTCAAACTAAAATATAGTTAAGTTGTGTCACTTTAGTCAATTTCAGAATGGGAAATCGTCGTTTGACAGGATAAAACTAAATTTTGGTGATTTTTAGTTTAGTTTAGAGAATTTTGTGCCAACAGAATCGGCACCATCTTCTAGATAAAGATCAAGATTCTTCGGTTTTCCGACACCATAATAAACACCATAAATAGTTGGGTATTTCAAAAACATTACGGAAAATCGGCCAGAACTCATATTTCGAATTTTTATATAGAGGCAAGCCATCAAAGGTTATATTCAAACCAATGCTCTTAATATTTTCTAAAACGTCTAGCCACTTGTTTAAAACTATAGTTAGCGGATTGATTAGTCCATTAATTGTACCAGTTTTCATCAACAGATTCGATTTATTTTAAAGCAATTATTCTAGCTTGTAGAATCGTTCTCGGATCATTTGGTAAAATATCTGGAAATCTCTTATTCACAATTATTAGTAATTCCTTCAGTGCATCTTGAGCAACATTTCTCTTTATTGCCCATTCTTTTATATTTTCGTTAAATAAAATGTTTACCATATAAATATTTTCTCCCTCATGTCTGGTTTGATTCATTACTTTCAGTATTTCTCGTTACAATTATTTTTTTAGAAAGGTCACTGACCGAATCCATTAATTGTACGGAACTATGATCATTGGTAACAAAATCTATGTGATTAAGTCGTGTTGCGAGGTTATGACAAAATTGACGTTATCATAGCACTACTAACCTATGTCTACTCTTCAATAATTCTAGAGGCTGTGAAATAGATAATATTTACACTATAAGCTTTGGAATTAAAGTGGAGTAACACTACACTAATTTACAGCTCATGCAGTCTTAAAATGCTTTTAACCAGCTAGTGTTAAGCTCACTGAGGAAGCATTATAATAGAATTTGTGTACTCCATAAAAAATGCCAATGGCAAAATTTTATTCTCTAATACAGTTCAAAGCTTAGAAACGGTGTGACGTTACCCCGTTATGCAGCTGTTTACAAACTTTGGTCTTCTTAACCAGCTAGTAGCATTATACGTAGCCAAAAGCTGGACAATAGTTCTTTCAAGTTCTACTAAAATGCATTTTGTTGTTTTTTTGTCCATTGTACAGCCATTAGTCAGCTGTGCTGTTTAACAGTGTAGAGATCGCCCCCTATACAGTCCCAAGAATCGTCTTATCCATTAGTACAGCTACATAAGAGCCTTTGACTGTAATATAGCTTGTTTATGGATGTAATTTCCGCTAATGTGCTGCTTGGGCGAGGGCTCACTTCGCCCACGCCTAGCTACACCACTGCTGTCCTTCAAGATACAGGATTCTCCTAGTTAGAAAGGCTAGGGTCTTACTCATCTCTTAATAGAGAAGAAGAATGAGAAGAGATAGGTAAGGCTAATGCCTTACCTATCTCTTACTGAAACAATCAATGATGTTATCTAGGCTAAGACTTTTGTTAAATAAATTATTACTTACTTACTAGGATAGCTGTTACGTAAAGAAATTCTGCTGATAGCAATTGTATTTCTCTAATGGCGGTATATCCAGTAATGTTATTGCAATAAATAAATAAAAATAATAATAAAAAGTATTTTATTTCGTGCAATAACGAAGTGAATTAATCTTAACCTAATACAATAAAAGTTATATATTACAAATAGTGTATGCTCAAATAAATACCAACAAGGCGAAATGTATTTCAACACTTGACCATGAGAGTTTTTTACACCTGCCTGCCTAGCTTCTCTGGAAAATACAGGCGTTATATTTTGTTAACAATTTATAAAATTGAGGTGTGTGTGTTAATGAATAGACCAAACACGCAGGCAACGATGACAATACTATTATATCGGTCAGAAACGTCATTCAAGTTGGGCACAAATTGCTGAATCATGAATCACCATTTAAAACAAAATAAACAAATACATATAGTTCGACTTTTAATTGTATTCAGTAACTTGACAGTTCAAAGAAAAATAATGTTACCATACTAATAGTGTTGGGGTAGTGAACGATTTCGCGTACAGAACGAATGATAAAAATGGTTTAAATTTAAATTAAACTATTTTTTTACTCAATTAGTTTGGGCACAGGTAATGGGGCATGTCGCAAAAAAAATCTTTTAAGATGAAAGGTTTAATAAAATATTTGAAGAAGGGGTTAGTAATGTGGCCCCTTCGTCATGGAGTGCTTGCGTATCTTACCTATTAAAAGTAGAAGATGAAATGTGTCGTATAGTGACCATGGCGATGGGTTGTGACCATGTTATTGATAACATCACTGATACTTTTATAATAAATACTAGCTTTTGCAGGTTGGAAATTATCCCACGGGAACGCATTACCGGGATAAAAAGTACCTATCCTATTTGCACATTCGATGCCAAGCACCCAGCATATGGGTCGAAAAATCATTCGGTCGTGTGCCCACAACTCGCATCCGAGTCGTCGCTTTAAGTGGCTATTGATGACTTCTGTTCATGTCTAGGACCCAACTAGCGAGACTACTTATAGCGACGACTCGGATGCGAATTGTGGGCACACGAACGAATTATTTTTCGTGCATGGCATCGAATGTGTTAATCCAGGTTATAAACTATCTGTGTGCCAAAATTCACCCCAATTCGTTCGGCAGTATTTGCTTGATTGAGTAATAAACATCCAAACATCTAAATATCCAAACATACAAACTTTCGCATTTATAAGTACACATCTCTAAGTTGTTTTATTTTAAATTACAGTACTGGGAAGTAAAATATATAAGAAATTTTACAATTTTTAATATTGCATGTTATGTTTTTATGAAAAGTTATTGAATTTAAAATAAAAAAAAATTGCTTGTAATTAAGTACATTATTTCAAGTTTATTAAATTTCGTTTATTCTTACACCACCTCACTATGTTTTTTTTTTGTCAAAATCTGGTTTTCAACAACTGTTAAGTTACTGAATACAATTAAAAGTCGAACTATAGTTACTATATTTCTCCTTAAATATCCACCGGAAGCAAACCGGTGAAGTTCCCCAGTCGTTAGGAAGAATTCTAATCTGGGGTTAAACTTAGCCTTCCATCAGTTAACCGTATAATAATTAATACACTTCCCGTGGCTTTTATCTTAGCCGCCAGTCTCTTGGGTGCATTATCAGTCGACAGCGATGCGGAGGAATCGACGCGGGCGCCATAAAATATGGCGTCGGTTGACAATATTTTAAGTTAGGTTAAGTACCTAATAATATTTTTATCTTAATAGTTTGTTAGTCAATTTAGCATCAGCAGTTTATACAGTGTATAGGTAAGTACATAGGTAATACCAATATCATCAATAAACTCGGCTTCACAATAGTCGTAGGTAATATCTAAGGTAACTATTAACAGAAGATATGATTTAAATTAATCTGCTAGCCTTTTCCAGCCCCGGATCTACGATTTTTTCAAATCGGGGCAGAAACTTGATAGTGGCACCCCTCTCTCCAGCGTTTGAGATAAATAATTAGGTGATGTGGGCCTGTGTAGCGCCTTTTGCTTACAAGTCGACGGTGAGTCAACCAGGCTTCCTATGCTAGGCGCTTTGTAGAGCAAGTTTTTTATTTATAATCTGAATACTATATTATGATTTTGGCGCTCCCTGAATCTACCGCCCGGGGCGGGTGCCCCGGTTTGCCCCCACTAGATCCGGGGCTGGCCTTTTCCCGATTATGTTGGGGTCGGCTTCCCGTTCTATTCTAACCGGATGCAGCAGAATACCAGTATTTTACATAGAGTGAACCCAGTAACAGGGTAATTAAAAATTAAAAAAAAAAACATTTATTTCAGGTACCACATAACCCATAATTGAAAACATCTTTAAATTATATTATTCAATAATATATACAAAGACACACAAAAATATGATACCACTTGGTAAGACTGGTTGTCTGACATTGATTGCATTGATTGCAGATATGATTTAAATGCCGATGTAAAGTATTCACGTGACAATACAGGTAGGCAGTTACAACTTTACTCCGAAGATCATAACCAGTTGGTTATGTAATGCATTATATTATGAAACATGAAGTAATAATGGCCCTTGCAATTTGTAGGTAAAAAAATACCTATAGTTAATGTAGGTCAGTGCGAGCTCACTCATTCGGAATCGTTAAGTTCAGGTCAATCAAGGCGTTGTTCTTCAAAAGCTCTGGTTTACCTTACACAATTATTAAATATTAAGTTTATTTTTGAAAGTCAAGTTCACTGGTAGTTTTAACTTAAATCAAGGGTACATAATATGACTTCAGCTGGGCGGTAATATTTATTTCCGGCTTTATTATATTAATTTTTGACAATGTTTGTGAGTTTGGATGTTTGTTACTCAAACATTTTTTAATGGTTTAACGGATTGGGATGTGATTTGGCACACAAATAGACAATAATGCCCTGATAATTCACAAGTTTATTAGCCTTACTTTCCTTCAATTCCTTTCTAGAGTTACTAAGGATCAGTCTTTAAAGAAGTTCCACTACAACGATGAACACATAGGAATGTTTTTATCATGAAGTTCCCTTAGGATAAACTTGCGGCCACAGCTAGTAATATGTAAAAGGAGAAACTGACTAAATCACATATAAACGGACAGCTGAAACTAAAACTAGGAACGTGTTTGCACATGGCTTTTTTTTCTAACGTAGGGAAGCACTAAGAAGGGGTTTAGGTTCGATCTTTAAGGGTGTGAAAAGGGTGGATTTTGTTTGTATGATGCCTTGAGTAAATAAAACTGAACCTTGGCATGAATACTTATCTAAGTAAATCATAAAGTACGTATTTTATTAATTACCCCGTGAAGGGGGAAGGCTAAACGTGGTTGTTAAAGTTTCTAGGGGAAATACGACATCTACGAGGACGAAGTCACCGGCGAAGTGCTAGTATATACATTTTTAGATGGTCAAAAAAACATCTGCTGTTTCATAGAAAAGTGCAATACCCACGCGGTCAAAATGTATAGAACAGCATTTTTTTTAAATAACCGCTGAAAATTTTAAAACCCTTCGTTGAAATTTTAAGTCAGCTATATAAAAGAAAAATTGGTGTTCCATACGGGTACATACCTATAGCGGATCCAGAATAATACAGGGTAAATCTTTAACTAGTTCGCAAACTGTAACCATGAATTCAGCATATCATTTTTCGTCGGTTATACAAAAAAAATAAAAAAATCTGTTTCATTGATAAATGCAATGCTTACGCGGTCAAAATATATGGAACAGCTGATTTTTTTTGTATAACCGACGAAAACTTTATACGCTAGGGGATTTAGAATGGTATGCTGAATTCATGGTTATAGTTAGTGCATTGGTTAAAATTTTATCCTATATTATACTGAGTCCATGGTAATAGGTTGCACATCGATGTCCAGCCACCTTGTGTAGGTGTGTACTTGGTACTACATAAGTACAGTCATCAAAAGCGATAAGTAACCAGGGTCGTCGGATATGATTGAGGTTTAAGAAACCGATGGGTGTTTTCGAATTAAATTTAATTCAAGAAAACAAACAGTTTATTTATAAATTAAATTTCATTCGGAAACATCCATCAAGTTTCTTAATAATGTTCAACTATATCCGACGACCCAGGGTTATTTATCTCTTTTGTTGATTCTCACTGATTAGTGAATTTGACGTCATCACGACTACTTAATTCATAAGTTTCTTAGGACCGTGACCACAACGTGCAGAGTTATTCGTACTCTATTGTGGAAGCATCACGACTACCTTCCTACATTTTTGGAATAAAGGTTGCTACAATGCCTTATTAATTATAATAATTTGATTATTCTCGGTGTTTATATAAAAACCGGCCAGGCGCGGGTAGACTTACGCACGAAAGGTTCCGTCAACAAATCTTTAGCCATAATAGAGAGTACAGCTTAGCGCGTATTTTGTGTAAATTTAAAATGGCTGCCTATTACTTTTAAATGATTCAACCCTGGGACAGACAGATGGACTGGCAGACGGAGTATTTACGGGCGGAGACTTGGAGTTCCGTTTTTTTGGTTACGGAACTCTAAAAACAGTCATGAAATCAATTAGGTATGTCGAATATTTAATTATACAATTTGTACGGCTCGTGCTATTGTTTATTATAATAATAACTACCCATAATTGCGATGAAGAAAATAATGTAATGTTTTCTTAATCGCAGTATTAGATAAATCAAATTTAAATAAAATATGATGGTAAGCACTCTATTATTTGTTACCGTGGAAAAATGTAAGATACTTTGGAAAGATATAAAATAAAAACCCTGTTTTTTTACTAACAAGGAATAGGTTTTTCGAGTCACTGCCAAGCAGTTGGTCAACTCTACATGTGGCCGGAGGGCTGGCCTGTTTCTTGACTAAAGAATCAGCATTGCCATGTATGAACAACGTGGCAAAGCTGCCAGCCTTTTGGGCACTTTTTCTGTTGACAGCAATACGGATGATTTTTTTGATACCCTATCTGGGGGCACGGTAGTGCCTCCGCCAAGACGAGCCAAACGGAGCGCAAGGGCACTACCTACCTTTTCACAAAGCGCTTCGTCATTTTTTTTAACCCTTTTAACTTGGGTTTGGATTATACCAGATAAACATAATTCTCAGGATACGTTGTCAATAGCAGACTTATTAAACATATGAAGTTTTAATTGCATAGCTCTTATACTTTGGATTTATTGAAATCTAAAAAACCCTGATTTCGTCACTGACTCACTGATGTTCATCAAAATCCTTGGGGTACTTCCTAATGTTCTAGAAAGCTGAAATTTGGTATGTAAGCTAGTATTAGTACAGAATCAACAACAAAAAAATCTAAAACTTGGACTTTTATCCCCCAACCCCTTAAACTAGGGGATGGAAGTTTGTATGAGACTTCTGCAATTTTGACGCTAGAGGTCTGAAAATTGTTAGGACGCTACATTCACATGGGCGTAAGGTGAAAAAATGAAACGGCCAAGCCACATATTTTGACTAAGGTGTAGATTTGGTGAAGTTAGGCCTTGTAGAGTTAGGGGACGGTCAATGAAAACGCTAAATAGAGGTGGCCTAGCATTTTCATTAGCCGGCCCCCGACTTGACAATGCTTTGATCAAAATATTACCTATAACTTAAAAGGCCAATAATGTATATTTTTTTTTGTATGGGTCGGGGGGTTTTTTTATTGAAATTTTTATTTCCTGTTTTTTAAACTGAATGTCTCGCTTAAATCTGCGCAGCGTTGCGTATGTTTCCCACAGTGAAGTTTGTTACTAATTTATCCTCATTCCTCGTCCTGATCACCATTTATCCATAACCTATTCATTGAGACCTTTTCAATGAGCCCAAACACGATACTTTAATAAAAAAAGTTTTTATTAGTCACTTTTTAGTTATGGTACGTAACTTCACACTAATTCCTATACCTTTTCTGGTCAGGTAAACAGCAGTGACAGGAAGTATCAGAACATTATCATGGTACAAAAAGTGGATTAAGTACTAGGTCTTTACCTGTGAAATTGGAGATTTGTATGAAAATCTTAAAATATAAAAAAAATGGTTTTTTATTTATTTTACCTAATCAAAGTACTGGCCCAAATTATCTATACAATTTTGCCATTTTGATGGCAGTTTGTTTATCCCTTTACTCTAGAAGTCTGCTGGACGGAAGGCGATGAAGTCAGTGAGTACGGTGGCTGACGGAGAGCTTCCAGTTGAAACTCTTGTAGCTCTGCGATGGTTTGTCGTGAAGTGTGAGCTCGCGCTTTGTCGTGGAGAAGCAATGGGGAAGAGCGATTGACTAGTCATGGTTGTTGAATTGCGAGCGGAGATGGAGAACCATCATTGTATGCAATTCTTGGCAATAGACATCTGCCGTCACTGTTTTGCCATTCAGTAAGAAGCTGTTATGTACTGCTCCACCAGACAGTCACCATCACCTTCCTATGAGTAATCTTTTTTTAGCGCACTGATTAGGTACCTGTACACGGTTCCACCCACTGAGACGAACGCTTACAGTTGTCGTACAGGATCCACTTTTCATCGCAGGTAACAATTCGATGTCGAATTCCCTCGTTTCTATACCGATTTAGCAGTGCTATGCATGCATCGACGCGTAAGTCTCGCTGTTGGTCGCTTAGTTTGTGTGGCACCCACTTATCTAGCTATTTTATCTTTCCGATTTGACGCAAGTGCTTCAATGTTGTTTTGACACTAACTCCAAGGCCCGCAGCAAGCTCAGCCGTAGATTGAGTTGGATCCGCTTCCACTATCACCTTCAATTTGTCATTGTCGACAATGGTTACCGGCCGACCGCGAGGCTTGTTCTTCATTCACAAAAACAAAACACTATCTAAAAACAAATGACTGAATTTGACATTAAAATAATACGGCTCTCGAATAAAATTTATTTGAATTTCGAATTCAGAGGTAATTAAATCTGAAAATGCTGGTTATAAAATCTCCAATTAGGTACATGAGTAAAGACCTATTGTTATCAAAGCTAACGCAAAAACTAGCCAAGAAAAGTTTAAGTCAATAAAATGTATATGGGACGACTACCCCTGAAGCATCCATTAAAAAAAGAATTTTCGAAATCGACCCACAAATTGTCGGTGTTATTGTAGAACAAACAAAAATACATACGAACAGGGGGCCGATTCTACTAATTTGCAACGTTACACGTTAAATTGTGTTTCCACAACAGTTCGATTTCGATCGCCGTTCGATAGTTACATAAAAAGTCATTCTACTATTTTATAAGCAAAATGGAAACTAAACTTAAAACGAATTGCAACTGAACTGTAGCGGGAACACAGCGGGTAACCCGCGTTACCAACATGCCAAAATAATATGTTTTATATACCACAAAGAAAAAAGTTGAATCTAAAAATGTTACTAAACACGAATATGTGGCACTAAAAGTATTTTCTATAATTAAAAGACATAATGATCATAATTTTATCATTAACTTTGTCCTATAGTAAACGTCACGCTCATGTTCGATTTTGTTAGTAGAATAGGTTTTGACATTGTTTCAATCGATCGTTGGCGTAACTAAAACGTAACCGCAGCTGTGTCGCAGCTGGACCGTTGTTCATTTTAGTAGAATGCGAAAACGCTTAAAAGTGGTGATTCGGTTGCGGTTCTATTGCGTTTTTTTAACAAATTTGTTAGTAGAATCGGCCCCCAGATACACTCATCCTTTTTGAAGTCCGTTAGAAAATATTTTTTTCTAAGAAACTAGTAGTGATGAGCCGACTATGGATTTTGCCGATCGGCTATTAGAAATATTATATTAATTTTTCGTATGCGGACTGGAAACGTCAGTAGAAATTCGCAGTTTAATTTATTATCGTATGTCATCTCCACATCGTACATCTTACAATCCCTTTTCTAAAAAGACTCGGGGTGACATTTTCTTTATTACTCCGAGTCTTTTCAGATATCAGCAATTTGATCCAAACTTAAATTCAATAAAGAACTCCAGAATTGGAATTAAACCCAATTTACAGCTGGGCACGCCATGATTGCGGTGGTAAGCACTCTTTGAGGAGTGGATTGAGGCGCCACGGCGTCCTCACCTTCCGCCTGACGCAGGTCCTCACCGGACACGGTTGTTTCGGGAGGTGCCAGTTTTGGATAAGACAGGAGGAAACGCCCTGAGGACATGGTGGAGCATACGCTGATACGGAGGTCTGCCCAGCTTGGGCGGAGTACCGCCGTGTCCTTGCGGCCCTGGTCCAAGCCATGGTACGGAGCGAGAGTGCATGGGTAGCCGTCACCTTCTTCTGCGCAGCAGTAATTCTCGCGAAGGGGGAGGCGGGGCACGTGAAGGAGAGGCAGTATATGCGCCCTCACGGCCCTAGTCGCTGCAGGATACGCCCTGGCCGTCGGGAATCCCAGGCTGATTCCCTGCCACCGTAGGCGCGGGCTTGCGGATGGCGAGTAATGTGTACCTCGCTGTCCGGTAAGGACCAAGCGCGGGTCGACGGTGCGTTGTGTTCCAAGCGCGCCTAATATAGATGTCAGCACCAACTGGTGGGGTCCGGAAGGGCCGATGCCTGCCAGGGGTGCGGGTTGTTCAAAAGATATACCGTGGCCCCTAGCACACAGGCAATTGAAGGGACACGGGTGGGTTTATGTCAGGAAAAGTCTGACATGCCCTCTCGCTCCACCCAGAGCGGGAAAGTTATTTGATGATTTTCCACACTCAAAAAACAAAAGAATAAACCGAATTTACAGCCATTTTTGAATTGTCAAAGAGCCAGTCAGTCAGAAAGATGAAGCTAGTTGTCCATTCCAAAGCGTAGTAGGTTCCTATGGAGAAGAACGGATAAGATCCATTGATTAAATTATGAGTTCGACAAAAATGCTTATGAGTTCGTTAACAAAAATGCCGGAATGTGTGTTTTCCTTACATCGATCAAGTAGATACGGCACGTACGAATCTTTGCGATCATTACGTTTGTGGGTTGCTGATAAAGCTAATAATATGTCCAGTGTCGTTCTTTTGTTCAACAAACTTTGTGTTCAATTAAATTAACCCATCGATACACGTTTGATTTAATTTTAAAATTAGTTAAGTAAGTAGGTGTGTAGATAGTTTTTATTTGCATTATTAGCGAAGTTTGATGCCTTTATGAACTTGTATTAATTAAGGCACGTAATTATTTTTCTTTTAAGTACCTATTGAAATTAGAATACCTTTATTAAATGCTTACCGCGTTTAATAAAGCTAATCTATGGTTTGTACAAAAGTATTTAATTTAATGTAACTTAAAATATTTATAATACACACGGCACACACACAAACACACACTGCTACACATCAAGCTATACATATCCAGTATAAGCTGATAACGCATTGTATAGGATTTCCGTACAGTGCGAGATCAGCGTAAACTGCGAATTAGGTACTTATTATTAAAAATGACGTTAAAAAGCGTTCATAACTGATGAACGCTTGTGATGCTTGCGATGTTAAAACAATCCACAGTAGGTAAGGTAGGTAGGTAAAATGATCTGTGCTATAGTGAAATAATACCTTCTTAAGTACCTACCTAGACTATAAACACAACAGAAAGTGAATTAATAATTAAAGTAGAAGAAAAAAAATGTATAGCTTGTTATTTTGCTTTGCTTTTTAAAATAAATTATTTTAATAAAATCATTACACAATATTAATTAATGATATTGTCATTAGGAACATAAAATCGAGTAATATAGAATTAATTTATAGCACGATTTCAATTGTATAAATAAAAATAAAAGAAATCTACTAAACACAAGCTTAACTTCCAGTTACAAAAAAAAAAATACTATCAAAACTCACCAATTATTTTCCGGCTTAACAATTACACTGCAATTCACAACATTAAAAAATCCTGTCACCACAAATGAACCACGAGTGCTTCCGTCCTACTAACATCAGTATAATGTACGAGATGAATTGCATGCGGCAGTCTGCGCCCGCGCCGCTCACGTTTGTTCGTCCTACGTGTCTGAAGCACTGTTCAAAATCTGCTCAGCAGAAACCTTGTCACGTACTTTCACTCAGTACAATAATGCGCCATCGATTGACTATGTTACATCGCTATTAAGAATCATTACATCTGTCAAGGGCTAAATCCGAACAGCCTTTGATATTATATGCAACGTTTTAATAAACAATGCATCGTAAATATAAGTAGCTGTAGTAACGTTATATTGAACATGAAAAGGAAATTGTTATAACGGTTAAAAATATTTGAAACAATAGAATATAAACAAATAAAGTGTCAATCCATTCGATTTTGTTTTACCTATAACTTTGTGTCGATTGATTGCTCATTTTAGTACCTAAGTAGATACTTCTCTGTTGCGCGAGAGGTTATTAAATAACTACTTAGTTTACTTAGTTAAATTCAAGTGGAAAAAACAACAGACTTCCAAAAAAACTCTACAAATTGAAAAATAACTTTAATATCGGGAGTCGGTGTCTTTGGTTTTGTATTTACGTTTTTTGTCACAGACTTCCGAAATTGAAGTTATTTTACACTTTGTAGTGTTTTTGGAAGTAGGTTATTTTTAGTTTTTTAAAGAAAATTTTAATATTTTCACTTTTTCACTTTTTTAGTATAAGTTGATCTCGCATTGTATAGGATATCCGTACAGTGTGAAATCAGCGTAAACTGAAAATGTATAGCTTGATGTGTAGCCGTGTGTACCTACCCCAGAAATATGTATACCTTCGCTTGCTTAGTAAATAACAGTGATAAGAAGTTATTACACATCATCAACATACAATAATTGGAATAAATACGTAATATTTAAGCTAACCTAAAAACCACTTATCAGAACTTGACTAAATTCATACCCTATAAGTAGGTAAACCCTTTCAAATTTTTCATGGAGCACTTTGGGAACTCTTGTTGGAGTACTTTGGGAATAAGCCAACAATATTTATAAGATTTTTCAAATTGGCTTATACTTGACTGAGTTACTTAAATTATCAAAAAAATATTAAAATAAATTGAGAACCTCCTCCTTTAAATAAAACTGTTGCTACTCTAATTTTACCGAGAAACTGAAATACACTGCAATAACTCTCTATTCTTTTACTGCAATTTTATTGTTATGTTTGTTGTTCTCTTTCTTTTTATATATGTTTGTTGCTGCTGTGTTGTGTCTGTGTCGAATAAATGTTTTCTATTCTATTCTATTCTAAATAAAAAAAAAACGCAAGTACGCAGAACAAATTAAATAAATTCAAGTTAAATTATGCAAAAGGTTCATTAACAGAATAATATTGGTAATATTTGTGTTTCAAGTAGATGCGTTCATCAGACCGTCGACAATGTATTTTAGCACCAGCATTAATATTACTAAGGGCTGATTTTACCAAAGTCAGTATCCGTAGATTAAAATTTACTTCTGACAATTCTATTATGGAAAATCTGTCAAAAATTCAAAATTTATTCTCAGGATAAGACTTATTTATTCTAGGTATAAAAGTTTGGTGAAATTCGCCCTAAGAAGGTTTACATCCTTATCCTTATACAGTATAAAAGAAAGTTGTTTTTCGTGTTTATACGCTTAGATCTTTTAAACTACGCAACGGATAATGCGGTCCTCAACAATAGACAGAGTGATTCAAGAGGAAGGTTTATATGTATGTTACCGGCCAAACCCGATTTCAGGCCAAACTAGTTTTCGTTAACAGCCTTTGGAAGTAACGCTCGCCGGCCGCTGCCGCGGCGTCGCTCGCTTCACTCGCTCGGCTCGCGCGCTTTTGGTCACAGTTCTAACCTAACCTAACCTAACCCATTTAATCGGCGTGCCCCGGCTTAATACACCAGTTTGACCTAGGACAAATTAGTTTGGCCTGAAATCGGGTTTGGCCGGTAACATGTATAATATAGCGACCTCCACGCGGGCGAAGCCGCTAGCAAAAGCTAGTTAATGAATAAACGCTTCGGTGTGGAGTGCAGAGACTTCGGTTCATTGCGTGTCATCTCCTATTTCGTTTACATTTCGTTTAACAAATAACTAAGTATAGTTACACAATGTACAATTGTACAGGCCACACAATCAGCCTATATTGTTGCTAATGTTGGTACACAGGCCTCCTCTCTGTGAGAGGGAGGTGGCCATAATTCACCACGCGGGCCCAGTGTTCAATGAAAATCTATGAACTAATTGTCTTTTCATAACTTCAGTACTAAAGTACTGAGGGAAAAAATATGAAGGTATGTAGGTCCTTGGTTCTTTTTAGCGAAATTATGTTTCTAATATTTCAACAATTGAGTGAATTACGTTCGTTTATGATGTCGTAAACGACAGGTTTGTAAAAGATCATAGAATGCTTTGACAGAGCCTCTCGACGTATATGAGTTTCACTTGGATTAGGTAGATATTCGATTAGACATTCCGTAGTCTCGCTCGCCGATGTTCGCAAAAAAACGTCATAATTATTCTTGTCTAGGGCTGGTTAAATTTCTTACCACTCCAATTCTGGGGTGGGCCTGCAGAATTCAGGAGTTGAAGGGCAGAGTTAAGTCAAGCCTACGTTAAAAAGAAATGAACACAAAGAAACAGACACAACAAAAAATAAACAGAAACATAGGCTTAACTTAACTTGCTACTAGTAAGTGCCTATTAAAGTATCTTCTCCGCAGGTTGCCGATGGGCTATCGTCCGACTGATTAAATGCTTGAGTATCAATGGAGTCGCTACTGCTTCAGAATCATTGCTGAATGTTCGATTTCGAGCCAATCTCGGAATCATCATCTTATCTCCGCGTTTAAGACGCAACGCAACTGCGAACCTTACGAAACTCATTAATAAGGTAATTCGATTTTGCTTAATGGCATTATTAGTAATGGGAAAATAAAGAAAAACTAGCGTTTTTTAGTTATAAGACACTAATTTTACTCAAACTAGGTTTAAAAAGAGCCCGAAACTTGTGAAAAGAGTAATGTTATTTCAGTATTAAATTCACTCACAAAATTCCGGCGAAAAAATTAAATTCTGCGTTCAAACGTTTTTAATTTAGCAGGATGAACATTTATCTTTTCAAAACCATTTAATTCTATATTTTTAAAAGTTCTTCACGAAGTTAACATTTTCGTTTTAATGAGATATCTTAACCTATCTCTTTATAGTAGGTATTTTATTAATACATTAGATACTTTTTAGTTACATGAGCAAAAAATGGATACGTCATCATACGACTGGCTTCTAACAGCGAGATCCAATAAAGATTTCAGCTTCATCAACGAAATACTGAATGCCACTGCAGTTCGTTTTGATCAAAACGTTGTCGTCGCCTACACACAAAGCAAATATATCCCGAAAACGATCAACCTCAGACTATGTGGTGGAAATTTCATTTACAAAGTCAGTAGTAATTATCCCAGTAGCCGCCGGCATCGCGGGTACCGCTATAATGAATTTCGGGATGTTTTCGAAATTCAGAACATGAAAACGGAATACGAGAGAAACTACTACCGCACTTCGGAAAGATTTAAAAATCTAACGAGAAATAACACGTACAAAAGGGATGGCAGTGTGCTACCTCTGTTCCAGTCTGGAGTCACGAATTACAACTATTCAAGAATGTTTAACATGCTGAATGTCAGTAGGTTTTCTTTGAGTCTCCAGTTTAGAAAGTGGAGCCTAGTTCACCGACTTGAACCAACACAGATTATAATAAGTGTTGTGCAGTATTTTAAAGTACGCACTAATTCTACGCTGTTTGCCGATTTTTTAGGTAAGTAACTGCTGTTTTTTTTTATCGCAGTAAGGGTGTATGGGGTATTCAATATGTAAAAGAGTTAACTATGTAAAACCGTGCTAAACAGGAGGTTTAGCCTGTTGGAGATCCCAGGCTAATCTGGTCAATTAGGGAGACTGTCCTTTTTTATGTGTCCTCTATATCCACTACGAGTATATCACTGAAATGCAGGTAATTGGGATCACGTCCAGTCAATGTCAGGAGTTGAGGTTCCTTACCCAGTGGAATCTCGCAATTTCTTGGGTGAGGAGCTGGTGGTAGGAAGATGCAACTCTACTGGGGACGGAGGTCCATCGCTGGACGACGATGGCCCATCTGCAGAACCGATGTTGGATGACATCCTCCATTTCTTGACAGTGCGATTGAACACAACGTAAGTTTATTATAACTTTAATTTCATTCTTCACTTTTTTTTATTTTTCTTTCATATTTTTTTTATGACGTCTGTACACAAATTACTCGTTTTACTTATGTGACGTTACCTACGGTTCCAGGGAAATATGAGCTTTTTAAAGATAGTCCTGAACGATACGTCACATACATATGGTCATGTGCAGAAAAGTTATGATTGTTTGTCCCCAGTTCATCAATCCGGTATTACGGTAAGCTGGGGTTCCGTACGTATGAGGGCACATGGACCGGCTTGCTGGGAGCTCTGATGGACCGTACGGTGGACGTGGCACTGGAACCAGTAACTGTACACGCGGCTCGTCTTCAAGACATGGATTTTATCTTTCCCATTGCTGAGACTATGTAAGTCATCATCTTCATTTGCCTTTTCCCAACTATATTGTGGGTGGTATCTAGTCTAACTGGACGCAGCTGGACACCAGTATATAACATCGAGCGACTCGACTACAATCTAGTTAATAGGTAATACGATACCCCTAAGTAAGACTGGTTGTCAGCCTATGTAAGAGGAGTATTTCTTTTTACAAAGAGCTATGATTAGAGGCCTTCGTTCTTTCTTGCATTAAAAGAGACTGAGAAAAAGAGTAAAATTGCCGACGAGCAATAAGCCAGTTGAATGTAACCAAGCTGAGAAGTAGAGTAGTATTGTTTTTTACTATTGAGGCTTTGCATGTAAAGATTTACCGCGCGACTATCATACGTATACAGGATACATTTTTAACCAGTGCGCAAACTGTAACCATGAATTCAGCATATCATTCTAGGCCTAGCGTAGAAATATTTCATCGGTTAAACAAAAAAAATCTGCTGTTCCATACATTTTGACCGCGTAGGTATTGCACTTTTGTATGAAATACTTGTTTTTTTTTGTATAACCGACGAAATTTTCTACGCTGATAAATGCTGAAGTCATGGTTACAGTTTGCGCACTGGTTAAAAATTTACCCTGTATACAACATTCCGACATTAATAGTCGGTCAGTAGCCCATCACACACAACACCCGTCTGCACCCTAATAGCGTAACTAACACGTTTAATCACAATCTTTATCATTTGGAAAAAAAGTCATATCATATTCAGCCCATAACGTTCCCACTGCTGGGACACAGGCTTCTCCTCGTTGAGAGGGAGTGGGCCGTAACGTAATCCAAGACGTGGACCTAAAGTGGGTTGGTAGATGCCAAATGTTCTCGATTGTTTAGTTCTAGTTCTAACATTCCTTTGTAATCGAATGTGATTGTTTCGGTAAATATTAAATTTATAAAGACTTACTTCATGATCACAAAATAGGTCTTCATAAATGTAAAGGCATTGGACTGGTCTTTGATGACATTTAGGTAGAACTTGATTTAATAGTTATCTACACGAAATGCTATTTTAATATTTCATAAACATTATGAAATATTAAAATAGTAGTGTGTGGGACATCGAAAAAATAAACTCAGCTGTTCCATACATTTTGACCGTGTAGGTAGATATTGCACTATTTTATGAGTCAGCTGTTTTTTTTATAACCGTCGAACATTTACAACATCTAGGATGATAGATGTATAATCATGTGCTGAATTCATGGTAAGTTTGCGCGGGTTTGTTGTTGAGTACACCGTGTGCCCGCCTTTTTCTCTGCTAAATCAAAAACGAAAGGGTTGCAAAGAGTAAACCACTGCCCAACCCTTTCCCTTCGGGGAATACAGGCGTGATATTATGTATATTATGTATGTTTGTTTCTCTGCTTTTACTCAGAATGCACGACGTACTTTCAGGTGCAACATCTACATTCGCCAGCAAGAGACGTCGACGGTGCGGGACATCTTCCTGGCGCCGTTCAGCGTGCGTCTGGTGGCGTGTGTCGTGGCGGTGGTGCTGGTTGCCGCTATTGCCATCGTGGTCATCAGCCGGGCCACCGCCACTGTGTGCGTCGATCATCGACGCATGGGATATACTGAAGCACTGATTTGGTCTACTGGGATACTTTGTCAGCAGGGTTTGTTGTTGAGTACTTAGGTACCGTCAAGGAAATTGAATTGTTGAACAAATTAACACCTTACAATAATTTAAATAACCATTAAATATAACTGACAAAGTTGGTTCTCAATTTTCTTAGCAATTAATTTCTTTCACTTTACCTAAGTATATGCCTTTAAATATTTATCGTAATGGCAATGGTACGGAGTACCTACACCAAAACAAAAATAAATAATCGAACAGATAGGACAAAACAGCGTAATACTAAATTTTATTTAGAGACTGCACATGGTTCCATCGACTCAGATGAAGAAATAGCTAGGAATTTTAAAACTTTCCTCTTGAATCTACTAAAGAGTTAAATTCCTGACCTTCACTTTCTGTTGCCTTACTCAGAAATAAAGTAAAGGGATGCCCTTTGAAGCATTCAAACCCGCTCACTGTTATAAAAGCTTTCCAGCATACAAACCCGCTCACTGTTATAAAAGCTTTCCAGCATACAAACCCGCTCACTGTTATAAAAGCTTTTAAAGATCTAAAAAATTAATTAACAGGAGATCTTTAGGGAATGTCTGTAAAAGTCTGTAAATCTATCATAGGAACCACTGCGCCCTATTTAGCTTTCATATTTAACACCAGTGTCAACCAAGAAGTCTTCCCGGATCTCATGAAACACAGTAAAGTAGTTCTTTTGTTCAAATCCGGTGATAGTAAAGAACCCGGCAATTATATGCCTGTTTCAATTCTGCCAGTTCTCAGCAAAGTATTTGAAAAGTTGGTGCTCAATCAAATGTTACGTCATTTTAATTGAAATTTCCTTCTTTCTTGAACGCGTTTCTCGAGGACGTTGTACCACTGACGCTGGTGTCTCCGTAATAAAGAACATGCTGGTCCTGCTCCATAGGACAATCTAGAGTCCAGACAGAATCAAACTGGTTGCTAATTTAATTGTATAATTTATTATTTCTTGTAATATTTATGTACATTTTGTAATACTCTAACTCACACACTCAAACTCAAACTCAAAGCATTTATTTCAATTAAACCATTTTCAGGCACTTTTGAATTGTCAAAAAGTCGACCAGTTGACCACTGACTTATTCATTTTAAAAAATTAAGGAAAATTGTATATTTACTTAGTTTTACAATGTTCGTAAATATATGAGCACCATATATCTATCGTTTAATTAATTTATCTGTCATAGCTTCATTTTAATTCTTTGTACCTATTGTGGTATGGTAATTATATTCTAGGTGCATCGTCTTTTCATATAATTGAATGATTAATAGTAGTACCTATACAGAAAAATGTTAAACATTTTAAAAGAATAATGGTGGACTTTTTTACCCATTCTTCTTTATACAAGGAAGAAGGAAGGCGTAAGTAGAATCAATTCTATTTTAATGTAAACTTGAACACTTGACTTTGAAACCCATTTTTTGATTTTGGGTGATATGCTGGACAAGTGCTACGCAACGGTCCACCATATTGTACCTTACCTATCACAAAGACAACTGCACTGCATCAAAAAGTTTGCTCATGAAGACCTTAAATACTCAATTTAATTAAAAGCGGAAAACAGAATGACTGACTGAAATGAAGCTCTTTAAAACGAACGTTTCGAAAAAAATAATTCAGTATGTTTCTACGCTTCTACTTTTAATTTTCTTTGTAACGTATAATCAATGGCGTAGAGGATTGTGGAGGCATTTTTTCATCATATTTTAAATACCGAATAACTCGTCTGTAGTTTTTAAAATAATATTTCTATTTTGTCTCTTTAGTCTGTGTTTTTTTAATGAAAAATAACTATCGTTGAAAAAGAGTCTATATATCTGGAGCAATATTCAGATTTAATGTGTTTTCATCTGTTTGAAACCCGCAAATAATAAATGATGATAATATTTTTTCATCTTTTTTGGCTTTAATAGAGGTAGCTTCGTTTAAATATAAGGCAAAATTTATATTCAAAAATAATTACATGGACATGATATGGTTATAAAGGGTGTGACTACCGAGATGACGACAATAGAGAAGTGTGGAAGAAAATGACATGTTGCGCCGACCGGCGACCCCTAATATATTAGAGATAGAAAAAATTAGATGCTACTAATATTATAAATGTGAAAGTTTGTGAAGATGTTTGGATGTTTATTACTCAATCACGCAAAAATGGCTGAACGGATTTGGATGAAATTTGGCACACAGATAATTTATAACCTGGATTAACACATAGAATAGTTTTCATTCCGGTAGTACGTTCCCGTGGGATAATTTTCAACCTCCACGCGGGCGAATCCGCGGGCAACAGCTAGTATAGAATAAATTAGACCTTGGGCAGAAGAATGATAAATTACATGGACATGTGGTAGTTTGATTCAATTTTTGCTCAAGGATACAAACAATAGGGTATTTTCCAATTTAATAAAAACTATTTTATTTTGAAGATTGGGACAATATATTTAACAGAAAAATAAAAATAAATTTATTTCTATCCATTTTCTCAATCAAAATCAAATTTATGTTTCCTTGTTTTGAATTTACCGCCAAAACGCTCCTTACGATGACTTTCTCCTCACGTGACATCGTGACGTCAGCTTTGTGTAAACGGCATCAGTACAAATACTTGTTTGACTCAGTTTTCGAAATATTTGTGCACAGAGGCACCGCACGCCAGTAATATCACTTGCTATCCATTAAAAATCTTGTTAATTTTAAACTCGACATTCACTTGTTTACTTACTAATTACTTTAGTTTACACAAAGCTGACGTCACGTGTGGTCACGTGACAAAAGTCATCGTAAGGAGCGTTTTGGCGGTAAATTCAAATCAACGAAAAATAAATTTGATTTAAATCATTTTTAATTGAGAAAATAGAAATAAATCAATTTACTTTTATTTTTCTGTGTCATTTTTCGTCCCAATCTTCAACTTAGAATAGTTTTTAATAAATTGGAAAATACCCTATTGTTGTAAATGGACATTGAAACATGAATAGGTATTTATTATTTATTAACTAAAAACATTTAACTAAAAGTACTTGTATGTTGGTTGATTTAAAGACTCGGAATCTGGAATCTAATTTGGTCTTACACCTGTCGTAATGAGTTTAAAAATGAGTCTCATCAATTAGGTATACAACATGGCCCGAAATTAACACATATCACTAATTACAATATTATGTTATAATAATAAAACATACACTGGATTTTTACTATTACGTATAAATCGTTGTTTATTTATTAATTTAGTAACACTGTTTGTGGGAGAAAATTGTGGTCAAATTAAAAATATACGCACAGTCACCAAAAGAGATAATTAGTCTTTGGACGACCTTGGTTACTCATCTCTTGTGGTGGCCGTACAAGGGTCATAGGCATAGTAGGTACTTCGTCCATTTTGGTTTGGTTTGACAGAACAGCGAAAGTGTCACTGTAATCTCATAGATAAAAGTGAATCCCTATTTCCCTTGGTCACGGCATCTCACGTGAACGGCTGGACCAATTTTGCTAATTGGTTTTTTGTTGTGTTTGTTATTGTCAGGAGAAGGTTCTTATGAAAGAAAACAAATAAGAAAGTTGCGAATTCTATCTGGCGGGCCAGCTAGTTTAAGTAATAAATAAAAAAAATCCTCTATTATAAATGACAGAAATCGATTCAGTAAAGGATTCTGGCACATTCATAATGTGCAATATTTCAGCTAGGTTAATTAGGTGGAATTTGGACGTAGGTAATTATGAGATACAAGCCGTGCGCCCAATGGGATTTCCCATTGGAAAAACTTACGAATTTCCATACAAAGCTCACTGTAGTTAATAAAATAAATAATCATAATTTATTCACCAAAATAAGAACACGTATTACAAAATTGAATGACGATATACACTAAGTAATGGCTTAAAATTTGTAATATGTAATGTTCGGGACTATCTGCATTCGAACTAGATGGTAAACCTGTATCTCGGATTACATTAAAAATTGTATAAAGATCTATGGTTTTTTTTATTAAAAAGCATCTCGCAGTCTCGCAGGTATAGACCTGCTATCTAGGAGGTCCTCGGCTGATTAAACGGGCTTGCCTATGGGTGACTCAATAAATTAAGCCAGGGCTTAATACGCTAAGGGCACTCCCTGTGGGGTACGGACCTCGGCTTAGGGCGTCGCCTTGGCGGAGCAAAAGACAGGCTGGATCGGATTAAAAAGATCTATTGTGCAAAATTTCATGCTTCTCTAAGCATGAAATTTTGCACAATAGATCTCACACACAGCCTAAACCACTGGGTCTCTACCCAGTGGTTTAGGCTGTGCGTGATCTGTCAGTGAATGAACAAATGAATTTAAGGTTTTTAACACGCTTTTATTAGTTTTGTATATATGTATGAATGTAATGTACTCTTAGAACTCGAATTTCACCCACTTCAAGA
Source organism: Antitype chi (assembly GCA_947359405.1). Taxonomy (NCBI): domain Eukaryota; kingdom Metazoa; phylum Arthropoda; class Insecta; order Lepidoptera; family Noctuidae; genus Antitype; species Antitype chi. The sequence continues at coordinate 14,046,555 of OX375816.1, forward strand.
CATCAGATTAATTTGAAATTTTGCACACTTATCAAGGACCGATGACAATACAATAATTTGATGACAAAACAAAAAAAAAGTAAAAAAAAACACGCTTTTGTAGTTAGCCGAACTAAAAAGTAGAAAATAATTTTAAAACAAATCGAAATATGGATAGAGTGATGAAAGATGATTTCATTTATTAATCAATTTTTAGTAATTTAAATAAGACTACTTACCATCATGCACTTTAGTAGTCAGCGCTCCTTGACATTAATTAATAATATAGTCATAAAAAAAACTATTTTTAATATAATAACAAAATAACACTCAATCTTTTAGAGGCAAGCTTATGTGCGTTATCGTTGAAACACCAACATAGACATTAACTATAATAATAACATTGACGAGGTTGATACAACAAAATTTCTGGGACTTATTATTGACAATAAATTGAATATATTTTAAATTTGATTATTGTATTAATATTTGCATGCCATTGTTTAAGGCAAACGTGATGATCTGTTTTATGTTTACTATTATCATCTCTCGCATGCTGACAATTTGTGTTGTATGTCTTGTTTGGGCAAATAAATTATTATCTTATCTCACGCTATACTTATTTTAAATTTTTTAGAAATCATTTTCTACTTTTTAATGTTGTTTTTTTTTTTTTAAACTATTATTTATTATTAAATAGATTCGGTTCACTAACCTCGTCTGGTAACTTATAGTCTGCCAAGCTGGTCCTTATTGTATGTATTTCTTGTCGAATGCTATGTACCCTTCTGAACTAAAGTCTGCCTAAGCAAGATACAAAAGTATCACGTGTGTTGTGCTAACGTTGGCCAGTAACTAGATGAGATTTGAGAAAACTTTGCCTATTATTAATGAAGTGGTAGGTAGTTAGATCGCCTCAGCTTTCCGGTAGGCAGGAGTCGGATTGTTGGAGTGGATTCCGTAGAATTATTCTTACCGGCAGGTAAATTATAAGCAGAGATCGGATATTCGGATGCATATTCACCTAAAGTTGAGATGTTAGCTAACATGGAATGTCCTTTTGTATCGAAAAAATCTTAATTTAGGTAACACTGACGGTTTTGTTTAATTGAATGAGGATCGGTAAAGCAGTATTTTTATTTAGCGAAAGTACTGTGAACGTTGTATGCTCATCATAGAACCTTACGTTTACTGGCAGCCAATGATTGGGCTGTCTATTTTCAAACAGGCACGAAGTTTAACTTTTGAATTAAGGAATAATTTGATATAGGTTTTGTTCCGGCAGACGATTTCCATTCTGGTATTAGGCGCGGTGATGTAAAGTCCTTATTTCTCAAAATATACGTGGAGTCCCACGAATTGAAACCTTAACAAGTAATTTATTTATAACCATCCTTCAGACGATACCTTAGGGGTTCGGCAGACGTCCCACAGTACCTATGGAACAAACATTGTTTGTCAATTCATTATTACATTCAGTACACAAATATCGGTTTTATTAGTTTACTGTACCTAATATCGCATATTTAAATTAATTGTTTGTATAATATTATGGTGGATGAATAAAATAATATGTTTTTCTGAAACGGTATTCTAAAATAGGGTTTTCTACCTAACTACTTTTTTACTGAATTTATTTGTGCGTGCGTATATTTTACTTGGTAAATATACGCATGCAAACATTATAGGTACCTAACTACTTATAATTAATTACCTTTGTAATTTAGTCAAAAAAAAGCGGCGTTAATCTTCAAGGGCGTCACCAGCCAATGGCCCAAGGGGGGGGCCAAGTTGATATGGAGGAATGCTTCTTAAAATAGGCGTGACGCGACACTCGTGGAACAATTCCTACGAAAACTTCATGGAAATTGTTCTACAAGTGTCGCGTCAGTCCTTGTTTGAAGAAGCCTTGAATTTTAGGTTAAGTCATGAGCACATTAAGCTTTACACTTGTGTTGCTAAACCCCGACCCCTGAAATGACGGTTTTTCATTGCCAATAGCATTACAAGTCAACGTGATGAGATCGCCTCGTTCCTCCGCGACAGTCAGCTAGACATCCTCCAGTTGGCAATGTTCGGGTTTAGTTCGGGTTAACCCGAACATTGCCAACTATAAACTAGGTCTCGGTGTAACAAGGGCAGCACCCTCATCATTTATTACAGAAAGTAGTGACTTTCTAGGTGGGTTGATAGGGACGCAGTATAGTGATATGCATCCTTATTGACCCACCTCTTCTCCTATATCATCTGGAGGTTTCTCTCTATTGGCTTGGCATGACTGGTCATCAACCGATCACCATCATTTCAGCGTATATCACTCCTAAAACAGTCTTGAGGATCCCATCCGTCTCACCAGCGACCTAACTGCCTTCTTCGGCCTGAGTGACTCCGTCATCTTGGCGGGAGATCTCAATACCAAACATCCCTCTTGGAACAGTAACACGATCTCTACCAAAAGCAGGATCCTATTCAACCTAGGAGCTTAACTAAACTTCGATGTTCCCTGGCAATCCCAACCAGCTTCCCGATGTTCTCGAAATAGCGCTGTTCAATAATGTAAACCTCCGTTTAGAGTCTATTGAGACATTCGACGAGCTTAATTCCGACTACCCTATGGTCATCCACATGAGTGCATCGCCACAGGGAATGGGCGGGATGTAGGAAACTAAATTCCTACTTGGGCAAGCGCGATCCCAAAAATTGGTTGGTAGATATCACGTCTTCGAATTTTTGGTTCCAAGACATGCTAGTTTCCGTCATCATTTGAGAGCAGTGGTGATGAAATTTACGCCTGCCGAGGTTCGAACCCACCATCTGCAACTCGTGAGTCAGGGCCGTTACCACTGGGCCGTCACTGTTCCCCAGATTGCTTATAATATAAAGTTTAATAAGTCAGTTACATCTTTTTATTTAATAGTTCATTTTTATGCAGTCGGGTTATATGATTTCTTTTTTTAATAACTTAATTCAAACATAATGTTTTGGGTGTTTTTTTGTAAACTATTCGACAACTAAATTACGAAAATGTTGTAAGTTTCCATTAATAACTTGACTGCGCACTCCAGTCATGGCCAGACCATTGAGGCGATTTTCCCCCATAGTGCTTCTCAATCAGGTTTTAGTCTCCTGAGCTGCTAAACGATCGTTCTACCGTAGGTACACGTTTTGCATGATAGAGCGATCAAAATGTTCAACGCTTTTCCTGTTCACATCAATAACCGATGAGATTTGTTGGGTTAGGTTGGTCAATCACTATTTTCGGGGGGCAAATGGCCCCATGCACCCCTGGCGACGTCCTTTATCTTTTTACTTTTTCTTTTTATCTGGTCGTAAGATATTTGATTCAAAGCTTTATTTATGCTAAACCATTTTTACTTGTTTTTTACTTGTTTTGTGGGTGATAATGGAACACGTACTGCTTTACTGACTGCGTAATTCCATCAGTACGATCATATTACACTACTTCAGGCAATTGATGAAAGCTTTCCGATAAATACCATAATGTTCTTAAAAAACTAAATAATACCTTATACATAATACAATAAAAAGTCGAAAAAACTTATGCAAATAGTGAGACGTAGGTATTACTATATATTTACGGTCAGTGATTCGAATACATAAACCATTAACCCATTGTTACGCCTGGAATACGTTTATAACCATTTAGTTTTGTTGGAGGAACCGGATAGCTGTTTGGCCAGATACCGGATATTCGGCCAACCTTGTAGCCGGATATCCGGCCGAACATTGCCGTTTGGTGACTTTTCTCTGAAGCTGGCCCTGTTTATGAAGAAAAGCGAAACCGGTTGATACTTCCTAATGCAGAGAAATTAGTATTCCCTCATCATCATTCTCCTGCCCTTATCCCAATTTATTCAGGGTCGGTGCAACAAGTCTATTAGTTATCTATTAGTATATTAAACATCTCTATTAGTCACACCCTTTCTAACCATATCATCAATAACACAGTATATCCATATTTTTTTTAATTCGGCTTTCGGCTGGATAGTCGCTTATTATCCGGTACCCGGCCAGATAGTTATTTAAGCCGGATAGGCCGGATACCAGATATTTACCGGATATCCGGTTCATCTTAAATTTAGACTTATGTAACCCATTGTTAAGCTACTAATTGCCTTATAAAAATATGCGCAATCATACCTATACAAAGCAAAATTCGGAACTACGAGTCAAGTCGCAAAATAATTTTCACGAAATTCTGAATAATGTACCAGAAATATTCTAGATTCATTTCCAACCAAAAAGATTCGAGACACTAATCTAAATGCATTTTAAATGTCTTTGTTTCTGGAACATCTGAACTGGCCGTGCTAAAAAAAACCAAAGCAGCCCGCGCCTATTCTGTGAAATTCTCACTATGAATTTAGGCAAAGCTTTATGTGAACTTATCATTCATTACACTTTTGACACCTGACTTCACCTAAGATTATACGGCAAGATTTTTACAGAACAGACTGCCAGGTCTACACCAGAAAAGCGGTTGATCAAAGACTGTTTGCCACAACACAGCCATGTTGCTGGAATTACGGTCTGCCATAATTCCCGGTTGGCTAGATGTATGCGAGGCTTTATACAAACACGTGATGCGCTAAGGTAGCAGTAGTAATAAGAAGTATTGTTGACTTATAAATCTGTAAAGCCAAGCCAACCATTATGTTACGGTCGGTTATTTTTATCAACATACAACCTGACTACCCTGCAAATTGCAAAAATGTAAGAACATTTTAATCCCGTGGGCTAGCTTAGCGCATCTCTTAATTTGTCTTCGGTAAAACCAGGATAGTTGCCCCAGGGGTATAGGTTGCCCCGATTGTAATTATATTAGTTTCACGGATGAATCGCATGCTATTTTAGTAAACCATCGAAAGTCTCTCTAACTATCACTAGGTGGACCGTGGCGCATGTCTCTGTGCCATTGCATGAGAAGACAAAAATGTGATCAAAGTTTTTGCACAATAGATGTCCTGTTTCTCGGCGGGGCATCTATCCTAAATGTAATTTATATGTATTAGGCAACTATCTCCTATGCGGGATAATTGTCCCAAAATATAGAGGTAGGTACGCAAAAATCGCTAATACTCTGGAAATATTAAATATAATGTTTGTTATTTTTTATAAATTTGTTGTTAATAAACCTAAGTATCGGCCAGTTTTACAAATAAAGTATATTGCTTTTTATATTGAGAGATATAGAGTGATTTGCAAAAGTGTGGCAACTATCTGGCTTTTACCCTTATTTATTTGTTTTCCGGCAGGTGGAACGTGGACGCCCACAAACCCGTCTGGGAGTGTTCTGCTGATCGTATGCCTGTTCTTCGCGGTGGTCACTTACAATGCGTACGCGGCTTTCATAACCTCGGTGCTGTCAGTTCGCGTTGCCAGCGTCGATACCATAGCTGCCGTTCTACATTCACCCAACTTCAAGATCGGATACATAAGGAATGGGGCTGATCAAATGTACCTTATGGTAAACCGTTTTACTCTGTAACCCAAACTTCTGAACTCTTAGATCACTTGAATAAAAAAAAAATGTTTTTACATTTGGCTAACTGGTGCAAAGAATTTGTGAAGAATTCCCGCCTTAATTATTGCCTTAATTATTGAAAACAAAGACAGAAAAAATAATAGTTGGGTTCTATTCAAATGAATGGTATATTTTTTGCTCTGTGGTAATAAGTACAGACTAACTAATACAATTACCAAACCTTTTTATACATGTTTTCATGGTTCCAAGATAAAAATATGCCCTACGCGGTCAGAATGTATGGGACAGCTAATAGTTTTTTTTAAATAAACGGCGATAAATTTCAAGCAGGGGAGCGTCCAGAATCATGTGCTGAATCCATTGTCACAGGTTGAGCGTCAATGGCCTTGCCACCTTGTATATCTTATTTTCTTTTCTTCTTGTTTATCATGGTGGAAGTATCGTATGAAATCGACAATTAAACCTTTAGCACAAATGTGATTCGATTTTCATTCATGTGTCCATCTTGAATCTACAATAAAAAGTCGTCCTGCACCCTTTCAGGAGTTTCCCAATTTAAATCAAGATTCTTATCGACGACATTGTTACGGAACATGACATCTATTTCGCTCTTTGACATTGGGCCATTTTCTGCGAACGTGAATTTAAATTGTTTTGAAAGGTAGACATTAAACATGTTTGCCCATTTGACTATTAAAAACGCATTAGAAAAGCAAAGTAAAAAACATCGTATGTGTCAAAAGGTTATTGACGCAGTTGGCTTTGAATGGAAATTTTCATTTAGAGTTATTTTGCTCTGCGGCAAAAAAGACTATTAGATTTATACTTGACCTGCCAGAATCGTGGCTCAAAGTCACTGACAACCATTAAATAAGCACTCGCCGTAGTCGGCAAATCGGTAAATTTTTAAAATCAACTTCATGTACACGAAAAGGTTATTTCGATGCGGATGGTTTTTCTGACTTTATTGTTCAATTTCCGTAAAATCGCAACCAATTTCGATGATTAACCTGGAGTTGTGCATGTCTATGGGCGGTGATGTTTGCCTAACATCAGGTGACCCGCATGCTCGTTTGCCACCTTTTTTTTTTTTGGTGGCAAATCATCAAATAACTTCTCCCGCTCTGGGTGGAGCAGGAGGGCGTGTCAGACTTTTACTGACTAAAACCCTTCTCTCAGTTGCCTGTGTGCCAGGGGCCGCGGTATCTCTTTCGAACAACCCGCACCCCTGGCAGGCATCGGTCCTCTCGGACCCCACCAGTTGGTGCTGACATCTCTTTGAGGCGCGCGTGGAACACAATGCACCGTCGACCCGGGCTTGGTCCTTACCGGACAGCAAGCTACCCATTACTCGCTGTCTTGCGGACGGCGAGTAATAGGTAGCCCGCGCCTACGGTGGCCGGGAATCAGCCTGGGATTCCCGACGCCCAGGGTGTCTCCCGCGGCGACTAAGGCCATAAGGGCGCATATACTGCCTCTCCCTCACGTGCGCCGCCCCCCTCTTTGCGAGCATTACTGCTTCGCAGAAGGAGGTGACGGCTACCCATGCACTATCGCTCCGTACCATGGCCTGGACCAGGGCTGGATGCGAGAGATCGCCGCCGCCGATCGCCTCCACGAGGACACGGCGGTGACCCGCCCAAGCCGGGCAGCCCTCCACCGTATGCTCCACCGTGTCATCAGGGCGATTTTCGCAGTGGAAACACCCGGCCGTTTCCTCCCGCCTTATTTGAAACAGGAACCTCCCAAAACAATCGTGTCCATTGAGGACCTGCGTCACCGCCGTAATTTTATAAAAAAACTTAGCGCCTCGATGGCATGTCGGATAATAGAAAATCATTCGTAAACTCGATAACCACAACGCCTTGCACTATCTCATATCGCAAAGTAGTGTCATTAAGTAAAAACTTAACTTTATTTTTCTCAGTTTCCTGATCTTCTGGATGCGCGAAAGTTTCTGTATCTGTACTTTTTGTAGACTATAGAATATAACAATTGCAAAAATCACACAATATTTGCTGCACATTGATTTTGACACTTAGGCAGGCCCCCATAGTTCCACTGGTCCGTATGCCCGTTGTCCGTTGTCCGTATGTCCGTATGTCCGTTGTCCTACTGGTCATATGCCCATTGGTTATTGGTGCCAGGAGGGTTTTTTATACCAGAGCCGAGATCCTGTGACTATCTTCCGGCTCTGTCAACAGATTAGGTCCTTGACACAAAATGAATATGCTTGTAAACAGAAAGAAATTAGGAAACGTTTTGAATTGCTCGAAACCGGGGTCAAATGAATGCCACGGTCAGTACCAATATTTTGTAGCGTAAGCCAAGTTTTTATTGTAAAGCATTCAAATATACGAAGTCAGTGTTTTATTGTTATTAACTGATGCAAGTATATTTCCGCGCTGTTAGGCAGTTACCGGACAGCGGGTCATTCTGCATTTACATGATATTTTGAAGCATTGCACTGGTCCTGTGCCAATCTTGTGTTTCGTATTTTACATACAAATTCAAAACATTTTTTTTAGGCTATGTACACACAGCTACACATCAAGCTATACATTTCCATTATAAGCTGATCTCGCATTGTATAGGATTTCCGTACGGTGCAAGATCAGCGTAAACTAGAATAGTATAGCTTGATGTGTAACCATGCGTACATTTGCTTATGGTATACAGGGCGTACCACGACTTTGTTTTTTTTATATAAAAATGAAGTCTTCATTCAGTAATTTTTTATTTCTAAGTACAGTACCTATTTGTGTCAGAGACGCCCTGTATACTCGTATGTGCCATTTTCTGCGATAACTTGTTGCCATTTTGTTGGTAGTTACGTAATCCCATTTCTGTAGAAATTTCCTTGGAGTTTCTTGTTCGTTCTTCTCCTTAGAGATCTACGCTTTGGAATGGGCAACTACACTCCATTTGAAATAAAATTAGACATTTAAACAAATCTTTTTTACAGTCCTTTCAACCGATTTTGACTTCTAAGTGGTTACAATACCAACTGTTTACTGCAGATGCCATTTATCATGCTACTAACACAATAGAAGTCAAAATCAGTTGAACGGACTGTAAAAAAGATTTATTTATATGTCTAATGTTATTTCAAATGGAGTATAGCTTCATCTTTCTGACCGACCGACCCCTTGAAAATTCAAAAGTGCCTTGTAAATCTCAAACTCAAAGGATTTATTTCAATTAAAACAGTTGAAATAAATGCTTTGAGTTCGAGTTTGAAAGCAATAGCTTTCAACGCTTTAAAAATGAATCGTAAAGTTATTTATTCTTTACATTGCAGTCAACAAAAGACGTGCAGCTGAATGCTTTCTACATTCGAGGCTATTCCGATGCTGATAACTTAGTATCTTCGGCTGAAGAGGGGCTGGCTCGAGCCGCCAGGCAGGACTATGCATTTTTTGCGGGACAAAGGGTAGCAAGATCTACGTTAAGGTAAAACCGTAGTCCGCGGTCTGTGTTTCCTATATTCAAGCAATTGTAGAGATATTAATTAATTATTTCTAAATGTTTTAGGGTTTAAAACCTGCGGGGTGATTGCGTAACACACTAACAGTAGGAATGGCTTTCATTTTGACAGTTCATCAACATTCATTGCGTTATTTACATTGTTGAGCAAACAAATAACTGTCGAACATATGAAGCGATGGATTAGCAATAACTTTCATAATTATTTCGATTCTGATTAATAGTGTGTTAGGGAATTAGGGTGCAAATTATGATGCTAGTGTGAGTTTAGCCGCCCATCGAGTAGGTGATCACAATCTATACATACAAATAAATAAAAGTAAAGTCTCAGTTTGTAATGTCAAAATAACATAGCTTTAAATAACAAACATCTATTTTAAAACTTCTCTCTCTCTGTTTGTTCCTGCTAATCAACGAAACGAGTGAACCGATTTTGATGGGATTTTCACGGGCAGATAGCTGATGTTATAAAGTATAACATAACTGGGCAGCAGCTAGTGCATAATTCTTGGTCATCCCTAGCATCAAATTCCCCGTATAGGTTGTGCGTGCCGAGTAGAAAACAACTGCCGGTCTATCCTGTAGAAATCTCACCGTAATATCGTCGGCAAACTGAGCTGTGTTTCCACCAGTAGTGCTATTCTGTAAAAATCTCACCGTGATAACTTGGGTGAAGTGAACTTAAAGCGAGCTGTCATTAGTGTCAATCCCTAGAATCTTACGGAATAGTAGCTCACTTCAATGTCACTTCACCTAAGTTATCACGGCGAGATTTTTCCAGAATATGTCTGCTGATGGGATTGACATATCACACACTGTAAAAATAGGTGAACTGTCAACTATGTTTACAGTGTGTGAGATTTTTACAGAATGGTCCGGCTACAGTAGTGTATGCGCAGCGCCATAAACTGTCTACAGTACATTTACGGTTTAAAATATTATAATTTATTTCTCAAAGATTTACATAATTACTTAGTGTGAAATAAAGTTTTAAATAATAACAACGTAGGTAATAATTAAGATAGTCCAGAGCGCTCGTCGTGTAGTTAGCTAGTAATAAAATTAGTTATTTTGATAAATCTGGTGAGTGGGTTCATCGCAGTAAGTAACTCAGAACGCGCACGTCGTTGAGTTGCACACATTTCCATATAATAGTGTATGTAGGTACAAATGGTCATATAGATAAACATTTGTACATACACTATACAGGGTTTAACAGAAACCCTATTGCTATCCAGATAAGAGCTGGTATAGAATCATTATACATAGTTTCAGCTCAAAATAAAATACTCTAAGCATTGATACCAAATTTTCGGTTTCATATGTTTCTTATATTCAAATCATAACAAACGTGTCACCGCACTACGTAGGTCAATAACTTTCCACGTTACTTGTAAATATCACGATGAATCTCTTCCCAGTGATGTGTTTAATTCAATTTGAAAAGTTCGGTTTCTGGTATCAATGTATTAAACATTCTCATAACTTCCGAATATATAGAGACAGGATTAAAAAACCTTTCCAATATCGTTTGATATCATCCAAAGAAGCTGTGCCCTTGGTATGTATATGTTCCCGGCCAAACCCAATTTCAGTCCAAACTAGTTTGTCCTAGGCCAAACAGACTTATCCTACGCGTGATGTGTCGCAGCCAACTAGCTTAATTAGCCATTTCGTTAACAGCCTTTGGAAGTAACGCTCGCCGCCGCCCGCCGGCCGCTGCCGCGGCGCCGCTCGCTGCGCTCGCTCGGCTCGCGCGCTTTTGGTCACAGATCTAACCTTTACCTAACCTAATCTAACCCATTTAATCGGCGTGCCCCGGCTTAATAAACCAGTTTGGCCTAGGACAAACTAGTTTGGCCTGAAATCGGGTTTGGCCGGTAACATATATACCCTTTCCGTTACACGTTGTATAGATCTATGTAGGTATTAATACGCATATCTTTCTAACACTGAACATTCCAAATGTGTGAATAGAGATTGGATGCAGTCTATGTTACCTAATAAATAAACTCTATGAATGTTTGTTCAGTTCTGTTAACATACGTACCATAGATGCTGGGAGCTGACGATAGCAATTTGAATTCATGAGTTTAAGAGCTTTGTGTCGTAAAGCGTTAAAGGAGAAATGCTGCGAAGCCCGCGAAATTAAAATTTTCTTAGTTCCATAACAGACATTTACCCCCTTATTTATAAACGTTGCTTAAAGGTAAGTAATTATAAGCGACTGTTGTTTAGTTAAGAGAAAACATCTCTTAACTAAACAACAGTCATGTCAACACAAAAATGTATGATTAACATTTTTGACGCCTAAACATCTCTTAACATTAAGAGGGCTATTACAAATTGAAGTATTTAGTTTTAGGTAAATTTAACGGCGCGTGGTAGCTGATCGTGCGTGCGTGTATAGTGAAGTATGCTACTCAGATATGCTAACCATTATGATTCGGACGCCCAGAAACAAACCGGCGCGGACTTATAGCTAAAGCCCGCACGTCCCGAGATATATTACTGATTCATAGCGTTGCATTCAAAAATTGTTTAAAAATATTATTTTACTTTTAAATAGACTGTTTCTTTTTTTCAAGCAAGTTGACATAGTTAACTTAGTTATTAAATACTTTTTGTTTGAATTTCGATTAAACATACATAGATTAAAAATATGATTTCAGACGAAAAATTATCATTGAATCTCTGTTTTACGGAATTATTTTTGGGTTATTATTGTATGAAACATAAAAAAATTGATTTGAGCATTCCAAATAACAAGCTACAGTCCTACCACAGATATTTTAATAAATTACTAAACTATTATATGCTCCATGTAACAGAGCATCAAAAGATGCCCGAAAGTAACATTTTACGAAACATCCTTTGCTGAGACAAGGTTTTTACTGACTTATGTAAACAAATTGGAAAATTTGTTTAGAGCGCTCCCTAGACAAATAATGAAATTTTCTCGGACATATTTTTATTTTTTGCCTATATATAACCCATAATCACTCATCAAATCTCGAGTCAAACGCTCAAATTCAAGAAAAAATGTGAAAGCACCCTTAAGCAACGTTTATAAATAATATTAAATGAACTTAGAGGGTTGTGTTGATGAGCATAATGATTTCAATTCTGTAAAACCATATTTGTTACGGTCTCGAATCATATTTTAATCAATATACAACCTAACACTGACGTTAAAATTAAAAAAAAAATGGGCTACCTTAACGCATCCACCTTAAGTGGATGGTATACTTTGTCGTTTATCACCAACCCGATCTGGGCCTGCGTGGTGGGCTCAGGGGCGTACCAATAAAAAATGGCGCCTAGGGCACGCATCACATTTGCGTCTCTGTTCTGCGAAGCAGTGATGCTTGGGAAAAGGGAGGCGGCGCACGTGAGGGAGAGGCAGTATATGCGCTCTCATGGCCCTAGTCTCCGCAGGAGACGCTCTGGGCCCTGGGCGTCGGGAATCCCAGGCTGATTCTCGGGCGCGGGCTTGCGGCGGTCGACGGCACGTTGTGTTCCACGCGCGCCTCAAAATTATGTCAGTACCAACTAACGGGCCGATGCCTGCCAGGGGTGCGGGTTGTTCGAAAGAGATACCGTGGCCCCTGGCACACAGGCAACTGAGGGAACACGGGTGGGTTTTAGTCAGTAAAAGTTTGACACGCCCTCCTGCTCCACCCAGAGCGGGAGAAGTTATTTGATAAAATCCTACCCAAAAAAAAAGACCTTCTCATAGGCACCGTCCTAACCAAAGCCATCTTCCTTCCGGTTTTTCACACGATGATCGTTTTGGTTAGAAAGCAGGAATGGAGACTCTAGACCCAGCATGGCAGCAGTGCGAACATTATGGGCCGCGTCCTAAACAAAAGCGATAGTCGCGCAAGTACGCGATCGTCGCGTTCTTTATTGTGAATATGACTTATGTATTCGTGTCATAATCCATACAAACGATTGCGTAATGGCGCACACGAGCGACGGTTGCTTTTAGTTAGGACGCAGGGATAGGCTGATTAGATTTATTTAAGAGCGAAGACTTACAGCTAAAAAAACAGACAAAAAAAGGAAACTAGTCACCAAAAACCAATTACAAATCCTTACATAAAGACGTATTATAATAATAGTTTATGCTGTTAGCACAAAAACAAAGAGAAAAAAAAAACATCGCCTTAATAAAATTGATGCCTGGTATGTGTTCTTTGTTGGACAGGTCTCTGAGTCAGGCTCGCGGGCGGTGCGCGGTCCGGGAGCTGCCGGTGCATTCCACTCGTGCGCACCTCGCCTTCCCTCTGCCGCGCCAGTCGCCCTACGCTAGACCTACCCTACTCTCGTAAGTTTTATTAAGACGCTGTTCTGTGCGAACTCAAGACGCTGTCCTGTCCCATGACGGGACAGGACAGCGTCTGAGTTTGGACAAAACTCCCATCGAAAAAAGTTTAAGTGTTTCCCGAATTATACAATTTTGCGGCCAAATTTGACAATTTTTCTTTCCCTAAAAACTTACGAAAACTACAAAAAAAAACCTCGGTCCAATCGTTCTCAAGTCATGCACTTACCTACTAACAAACAGCATTTAATTTATTCATAAAGATTAAGACTATAATTAGTTATTTGTGTTCCATATAAGGTTAAGTTTCAAGGGATTAATCCATTGGTTTTATCGCAAAGAGTTTTATTCCCTTGAAAAGTGCTTACGTGACTCGGAAGGCGTATTGCAGCGAGCGAGTCTTTACAACTGTGAAACCAAAATGTACGTATAGGATATACGGCCCAGATGTTATTTCACTTTATGTTGTTGAATTATTTGCTTTTAATTTCATTTAATATTTGTTAAAATCCTCGTTTTATCCATTTTTACACCACCGCTGCGGGTTTTTTTCTGGTTTAAACCGCTTTACAGTCAACGAACTGAGGGGTAATTCCCCGAATTTTAAGTTAAAGTTCACAGTCTAATCTCAGTCAAAAATACCTCTAATTTTTAAGTTTTTTTTTTTAGATTTTGGACGTATATAATTACGAGAATCTTCCGTAACTGTTTGAAAATAGTGTCGGCGGAAAGCTTGGTATTAGCTTTCAATCGATTGATCAACTCAGTCTATCGCAGTCCACTGCTGGACATACGCTCGTCCGACGCTGCGCCCCAACACCCTGTCCGCCGCCTTCCGCATCCAGTCTGTCCCAGCCACTTTTTAAATGACGTCAGTCAGTGGTACTTCAGGACTCATCTGGTCAATCAGTCCTTGGACAAACATGGCCAGCCTATTGCCACTTCAGCTTGCTTACTCTACAAGCAATGTCTGTAATACAAGGTGAATTTAATTAACTGGACAAAGTCAACGAAGTAGGAAAAAACAAAAATAAATTAAAAAAAAACCCGTAACGACAAATTCGAATCAGAGTAAATCAGCGACTCCTGAATGTTCCAGACATTATTTTGGTCATTTTGATGTGCACTTACTTATGCAGAGGCAGGACCGGACTGGGACCTAACCTATACTTTATGACAATTAAATTAGAGTTACGTTGCAATGATTTATGGCTTTCCATTAAAAAAAAAATCGTGAATATCCTCCATTAGTCTGTTGCAGCTGCGTAGTGGCGGCGCACTGGCCCGTCTGGAAGCTGCCTTAGTTCCTGACATGCCCCAGTGTGCACCACCCCCAGGGTTCGCCTCCGCACGAGCTACTGACGTACGATCTGCTCTCATCCTCCTTATTGTGGGGCTCATCATGTCCCTACTTCTAGGTGAGTATTAGAAACTGGCAAGAGATTGGTTGAATTTGAAGTATCACACACTTCAACTGCAACAAAATCCCTATTACAGCGTGTGCTTTTATGAAAAGTTTTTCTTTTAATAGATGTGGATATATCGGCTACTCAATTCACAATACCAGCTTGTGTCAGCAGACTCAAAAGACGCAACATCCTACAATTAGATGATTAAATAAATAATAAAATTAAAGATAACTTGTAAAGAGCTGCATTACTAATAAGAGAGTTGCTCTTGATGAGGAATAAGTCTTCTATGCCAGATCTTCCTACAACTCATCTGTTCATCTACATAGTTTTTAAAAACTGATTGCAAGACAAGTACAACAAAATTTGATCTAAATGCTTCGTCACAGACGACAGACTCCATGTTAACAAAATTTTGAAAGATTTCGTTCCAAATAAACTTGTTGCTTTTTCCAAAAATAAACATGTGCATATTGATTAATTTAAAAACTACGGTTATATGGTAAACCTTTTGACCCTTAAAGTTGCCTCTGTCTTTAATATCGTCCGATGTCGATGATAATGTCAGGGCCCTTGCGAGTATGATTGCAATACGGGCCTGCAGCAAGTCGCGATGACCATCTGCTATATGACGTCATTGGCGCATTTCTCAAAATTGACTGAGGTAAAACATCACAAGGTAATCCACGAGACATTTTTTGGAACCGGCTGTTGGTACTTATACTTGCACTTTTGATCATAAACTATTGGAAGCCGGTGGGCCAAGGTCGGGAACAAGGTGCTCCTAAAATGGTTGCATGCGTTCTTCCATTCTGTTTGTTGTCTTGATTTAGTTTTTGCGATGCAAGTTCTATGTTAGAACACGGATTAGGTACATCATTTTTTAAAATAATTTTTTCATTCAAACTCAAAGCATTTATTTCAAATAAACCAATTACTGGCACTTTTGAATTGTCAAGGTCGGTGAGATAGAAAGATGAAGCTAGTTGCCCATTCCAAATCCCATACCTATGGAGAAGAACGGGCAAGAAACTCCATGGACACTCTTTTAAAATCATGATTTTGTTACAATCAGTTGGTTACATCATTATGTTGAAATTATCAATGTGAGAACGATGTAAAAAGACGTGCACATTATAAGCGTCCGTGATTAAAACAAAACAAAAATAAAATAACAATTTAGAAATTAAAATAAGCCGTGGGAGCTAAGAGATGACCAGTCCCTACTGGCGGCGCCCGTTCACGAACATGACGTATGGATCAGCACCATTCAGCTCAACCATTTTGAAGGGAACTTAATGATCCAACACACACGCCACCACCAGCGAGACATTTGAGTGAGCATGACATACTCTCAGCTGCCAGGGCACATTCAAGTCAATGAAAGACGTACCCTGTAAATGTTAGCTATATAGTAAGGACATAGTGCTCACACATATGCTATGCAGTTATACAATACTAAAAGTTTGAATTTATACAATGCAAATGTATCTAGTTTTACAGTCTTCAGCAGCTCCAACAATGTTTACAAATGCTATTCAATTTAGTTTAAGGTACCTTGTGGAGCAGGACAAGCAACGTTTAGCCAAGCATTTTTGTCAGCGATATAATCCCCCAACTTATAATAAGCATGGCTGCATAGTGTGCGTTTTATACAAGATTTAAATTTCGTTTCATTCAGTTGGAGTATGTGGGGAGGTATTTTATTGTAACATTTTAAACAGTACCCCATGAAGGATGAATCTACTTTAGCCAGTCTGAAGCCTGGTTGAACTAATTGGTCCCTATTTCTAGTCCTAATGGTGTGTCTTTCACCTCTTTTACTGAAAAGATTTAGATTTTTCCTGACGTACATGATGTTCTCATAGATATATTGACAAGGTACCGTCATGATATTAATAACTTTGAACAGTTCTCTCAGAGAATCCCGCCTACGGAGGCCATATATTGCTCTAATGGCTCTTTTCTGCAGAATAAAAATAGACTCGATATCTGCAGCCCGTCCCCATAGTAAAATCCCGTAAGACATGATACTATGAAAGTAACTGAAATAGACTAGCCTCGCGGTTTCTACATTTGTGAATTGGCGGATTTTTCTTACAGCATAAGCTGCTGAACTTAGCCGTCCTGCAAGAGCTGTTAAATGAGGACTCCACTGTAGACTTGAGTCGAGCGTGATCCCTAGGAAAACAGTTTTATCGACGAATTCTAGTTTCTCTTTATTCAATACTATGTCACAGTCAGTACTTTTAACATTTGGTAAAGCAAATCTTATGCATTTAGTTTTTTTGCCATTAAAAATAAAATTAAGACTATAATGTATTACTTAGGATCTAGAGTTTAAGTTTTAGTTAAAGTCTTAATTGACGTCTATGTCTACTTACAACCGCCGGAGCTATATTTATATTCGTAGCTTAAAAATCCCTTGCCGTGCCGTGCCGTCAGGTGGGCGCAGGCCCATAACGACTGACAATAATATCGGGCATAGAAGCTTGCAGGCAGTTTGGCGGGCAGAGAAAATTTTGTGATTTACATGATTGCCTCTGTATCAACCATAGCTTCCATTTCCATTGTAATATTCCAAACCATAACTGTTTCCTATATGCTTATACCTATAAACATAAAGGAAGTAGTTATGAATATGACTGTTTTCAAGAAATTACTGTGACAAATTTAGGAAAAACAAACGGATAAAATAATTGTTTTCTTCCAGGTTTGGGAGAATACTGCTGGAAAAATCGGAAGGAGTTAAAGACTTTCTTTGCTGGATGTTATCACCGTATAATCAATATTATAGTGCATTAAGGGCGACCTCTGTCGCAAGATGTTGGTGACAATGATCTTAAAATAAATTGCAGAGTTCGTTCGTAGGCGTAGGTCACAAAGTCACAAAGTCACGAAGTGGTAGCAATTATATTACATGTTTATACATATACAGGGTGTCCCGAAACTCAACGTCAAGCGGGTACGGGGCAATAAGCTAGGTTGTACCAGAAATAAATTCCATGTTACTTGGTTAAGTGATAATAGGTATTCTTTTGAAAATGTTGAAAATCAACACCCTAGATCAGATATTTAGTTACTGTGATCACAAATTTCTAAATTGTTCAGTGTTTTTTTTTTAATGTAATCCTAAATAACTATGCTATTGATTGCAGTCACAAAACCAATAATTAAAATTGTGAGTCTAGTACAAAGAAAGAAAGTTTAATTAAGTCATGGTTAAAAACGTTTTATCACGAAACTTGACGCCTTGTCTTAAAAAAAAAAATGTACCATATTTTTTATTTTTGCTAGAACTGGTAAACCCTAGCATATTGCCCCGTACCCGCTTGACGTTGAGTTTCGGGACACCCTGTATAGTCAGATTACACTACAGCACATATTCAAGTATATGTAGAATTGTAGTTTATGGATTATGTACCGTGTGGAAAAAATCAATAGGCCCTGAAGGGCAACCACTTACCGCAATAATGAACGAACCTAATTCATTAACCACAAAATACTAGCGAAATATTATTTGTTGAATTTTTAGCTGTTTCGATTTCCGGTTTAGGTGAGCATATCGAAAATTCAGTGAAAACTGTTTTGTATCTTTAAAAAAATGATGGAATGTTTTCTTTAAGTAAAATAGTCTATCTTAACGATTTAAAGTAGTTTCCCTTCAGAGGCCTTGTTTTTTTGCATCCTGTATTAAGCATAGCAGAGTGAAAATGGAGGCACAGAAGTTAAGCACTTTATAGTTCTTGTAGAGGTAACAATAAACCTTACATTACATAATATTTTCGTTTTAGTATCCAATTTCCTTCAGCATAGGAAAAAAAAAAAGAAATTGTACTACACATAGATTTATTATAATACCATACAATAAAACCTAAATTAATAAATAATAATAACAATAAGACTATCCTCTTTTAAGATAATGTTCTTCAGGCAGCGTTTGTTTGGTGACAGCTGTGTCTATGCAGGACTTCAGATCCTTTTTGGACCTTGCAGCATCAGCCAATGCCTTCTGAATGGTAAGGGTTTCCACTGTTTGGAGGTTCGTGGCCAGGCCGAGAGCGGCCCACACTCGGATGAAGGCTGTCGAACAGCCACAATCTGTGAATAATGGAAAGTTTTAAGAATGTCTCGTTTCTCTAGTAGACCTATGCTGAGGATAAGGTTCTGTGTTCGCGTCCCACGTCGGGCAAAGTGATATTGGATTTTTATATCTGGAATTTCTCCGGAGTTTAGATTTAGGCCCGTTTGATGGCAATAGGCTCGCCCCGTATTACATGGGACTTCATAACTTGCATAGTTTGGGTGTACTATAGGTACATCTCTGTGGGCAGAGGTGTACCCTTCGGGAAAAAAGGCATGATGGTATGATATGTGTTTCAAGAATAACATAATATTGATTTTGTACCAACACAAAACCAACGTACGAGTCGAAGTGCATAAGTCGATAAAGCAATAGTCCGTATTTTTTACTGCGCAGAATAACGAGGCCTATGTCCAGCAGTGGACGTCTTTCGGCTGAAATGATGATGATGATGAGAATAACGAAAAGTCTGTTATAAATCCGGGACTAACGTAGTTACCTATTCTTATTTTTTTATAAATGTTAAACGCCGACGTTGCGGTCTTTAAGTTTACGAAAAATTGTCTTTACTTTATTTTTTTACTGAAATTTATGCTCAGAATTAAAACAAATAACGTCTCTAAGCGATAGCAAAAACCGCATTAAAATCCATTGTGTAGTTTAGAAGAACTAAGCAGTCACTATTATTTTTATTACATAATAATACTACACACCACTATTATAGATAGGAGGATCTTGCCACATTTCAGAAGCATTTCGTCTTTTTGTTAGTTTTGCAAGCTTTAATAAATGTTTTCACTATAACTTTTAGTTTCGCTGAAATATAGCTGTAAGTAGATTGAATTTCTTATTGTATTAAGTAGTTTTTGAAGAAGTTTTTAGTTTGCTTTTTCTTTGTCGCGTACTTCATTATTACAAGGTCGTGTCCCTGAAAGGCCTTTGTGGCATTAAGTACGATGTTCTTCAACTTCGTTTATTTCTCGGCCTCTCTCATGGCGGTCGTAACAGAGAGTCCAGTGAGGGCGGTTACTTTGTCGAACCGGCCGCCTGGTCTTTTCCCATCAAACCTTCTACTTTTAGTTGAGAACTTACCGTACGTTCCGTATTCCCCAGATTTGTAGTCATATGGCACGAGGTAATGGTAGTGAGGCCAGAATGTCTTAGTCAATATAAATACTGTGTTAGAGTCAGGTGGAGATCTGCAACAAAAGAATGAAGGTTTTATTACGCTCACAGTGAAGGTCGAATTTGCTGGAGCCAATCAGGGCAAGAATGGATGGTGGATGTTGTGATGCGTATTACGGTGGGACGTGAAGTTTTTTTTAATTATAATTATGATACCGCTGATTCTGAAGCCGTTGGTCCCGTCTTTCTTCCGTTGATTTTTGTCAGTCGTTACGGGTCGACAAAAATCTAAGTCTGACAACCAGTCTTACCAAAGGGTATCGTGTTACCCTGTAACTGGGTTGTGGAGACGCTAGTCTACACGCACAACGATATTGAGTGAGATGCAGGATCATTTATAGGAAAACATCGCGAAAAAATTAAGAAAAGACCTTTGGAAGATCGGTTTTATGAAAAAGCCAGTGCATAAATCGATGACCAATAAAGTTTATTGAACTTTTCGATAATTGAACTTTGTCGGTACCGATTTGGTTTTGGAGATTTTACACTTCTTTTATTACTTAAACACGCCCAAAGTTAAGTAAAATTAGCAAGAAAAACGAATCTTTGTTGGCTTCTAACTTTTTAATGGGTTTTTATTTTAGTATTCTGTTTCCGTACAGGCAATATTAATAATGAGATAAAACGGTATCATTTTTACTTTGGATGTGCCATGTCAGACAGTGGAGTAAAACACTCCCGAAGTTTGTATGCAAAAAATGTGGACTAGGTTCACCTTAAGAAGACATTGTACAGCAGTGAACTGCAATAAGCTGAGGTAATTGATTGATTTAGTTACGTCTGATTTAATTAGGTCAAATATGCGATGATTCTTATGCGATACTTAAGGGTTAAGTGGTGCTGCTAATGGCGCTATTACACGTGGTCGTTCTTTCAAATGTCAATGGAATTCAGGTTAACAACCAAGTTTGAGTTTATTACTCCCTTAATCTGCTGTTTTATTAGATAGGTCTACGAACCTGGTGCTTGAATTGTGAGTTTTTATTCAAAGTCAAAGTTACTGCGTTTTATTTCAAATACGTAGTCGCATAAAAAGCACCTTTGAACGTCAAAACTTACAGTAAAAATAGAATTGAGTCGCCCCTGCCAAAAGGCCGATAGTTTTGTATGGAGGAATGGGCTAGAAACTCTACCGTTACTTAAATCTGAAAACGATGCACCGAATTGAAAATTATACCTACTGGTTAACCACAAACCTAAGAAAGCTGCGTCATTAGACCTTGTATGTCCAATTTTTCTTTGTATTAAAACTATCTCAGTTAAAATGTGGACTCATAATCTGCGTACGAGATTAACAGGTTATTTTATTAATCTAGTTTATCTGAGTAAATAACTTCTTTTGTCATCCATTGAGACTTAGCCAAGAGATTACCGACACTAACAAGGCAATGCTTATTAATAACGTATCCTACTAATATTATAAATGTGAAAGTTTGTATGTTTAGATGTTTGTTACTCAGTCACGCAACCAATGAAAATCCAATGAGAATGAAAAAAAAATCGCACACAGATTGTTTGTAACCTAAAATAAAACATAGGATACTTTTCATCCCGATTGTACGTTCCCATGGGATAATTTTTAACATCCACGCGGGCGAAGCCACTGGCCAAAGCTAGTCTGAAATAAAATAGACGAAAATCCATTTTCAAATCGTATATTTTTCTCATCTTTAGTGCTTTTAAGTTAAGTGTCTTTTCACACGACGGACAATGACATTGTCACAATATCTGCCCCGGACAGAACACTGTGTTCTGTGGGCAAGCCGGTGTGGTAGAGAGGGGGTCTGTGTGTGGGGAAAACCACTTACACTTACTTAAGGTAAAAGAAAGTGAAATCACAATTGAAAGGGGTTTTCCAACATTATTATTTTAATAAGTATTTTTCTGTATATGGATGGGAAGAAAGAAGGTTGATGCACTCACCAGTAGGTCACAGGCTCACATACATGTGACGTAAATGATGATACTTATGTAGGTCGCCATAAAACGGCATCCGAATGTTGAAGTAGCAATCAATCAGGGAAAAATACATGTCATGCCAAGTAGGTTAATTTCCATGTAAATATTTGATACAACGGACCAGTTAGGTAGAATATTTACTCTACATTAGACAAATACACAAACTACTACAAAATAGTAATATTTTTTTCATTAGCAACTGTTTAGATGTTCGATAACTTTTTATGAATAAGGCCGTTAAAATATAGACTTAAGACTGAAAATAATATTCATAATATGTCCACGTATATATACCTAACAAAAGATGGAAAATAATCATAGGGCATCAAAACATTCGTCCGCCGGTCCGCATCACTGTCCTCAGGAAAAGTGCCCAAAAGGCTGGCAGTATGCCATGTTGATTGACTGCTGCGCTGCGTGTTGCGGGTTCGATTCCCGCACGGAACAAATATTTGTATGACCTACAACTAGTTGTTCTAGGTCTGGTTGTTTGTGTATGTGAGTTTAAATGTTTGTAAACGCACCAACAATACAGGAGATGATCCTAGTGTGGGGCAAAGTTTAAAAAAAAGAAATTGACATAGGTAAACTATGACGTTGGTATTTAAACTATGCTTTACTGACAATTTAATTGAAAACTCTCCAAACTATCTTAATAATAGGATTTAGCATAGCTAAGCAAAACTAACATAATTGAAGGTAAGACTATCAGAGAGACTGTTTGTTTTAAGATCAACATAATTATTTTTGAAATGTCTCTTTTAAAGACTGGAGAAACTATCTGCAAGGCAAGACATAAATAGTTCCAACAGACACAGGCCTTTTGACGAATTTCATTCTAAAAAGGGACCGTAACTTCGTACAGAGGCTCACTTGTTAAATTTTATACAGGACTAGCTGAGCCCCGCGGTTTCACCCGCTCAGGTTTCGATTCCGTGGGAATATCGGGATAAAAAGTAACTGCTATAAAGAACAGCTATGTACCTACTTATCAAGTTTCTTAGCAATCGGTCAATAAATCAATCAATCATTTATTTGCAACGAATGTAGGTTACATTGAAATACAGGTGGAGTAGATAAGAGAGTGCCATGTACATTCTGCTTGGAAATAGGCACGCAAAAATTATAAAAAAAATGTCAAGAAGCTAATTACAGATTAAAATGTCACAGTTAGAATGATTAAAATTAAACATACATTCATTAATATAGAAAAATGGCAAATTACAATGTTGCTATAGAAAAATATTTTTTTTGTTGTTGTTGTTTTGTTTTTGTAGTTTTCGTGAAGAAGTAACAAACATAATATGTTTGTTACTTCTTCACGAAATTCTAATTAAATAACTAAGTTAATTAATTCTAATTAAATTTTAGAACCCAAAAGCTGCTATTGTGACTTAACTATGATAGTTAGAAATATGTCTTCGCGGACTTTTTTTTATAGATAATAATGAGTACCTACTTTTATAATGTAGTACATCATTTTTATGTATCATCAATAGCTATCTCAGCGCACGCCAAATATTGAATTTTATTGGCAAAATTTTGCTGTTTTGGTTTACATTTTTGTTTAAGGATCTCTTTTATTTTTTAAATACATTGTAGCCTATGTATGTTACTTCCTGATAGTTAAGCTTTATATTAGTGATAAAATGGTTAAAATCGGTCCAGGAGTTTTGAAGCCTATTCGGAGCAAAAAAAAACACATAAACAAAGAAAATTTCCTAAAATCCTGAAATCTTTCCTCTTTATAATATTATTACTATAGAAAACACTGAATTGCACTAAATGGTGCGCAACGGGTGGATGGATTAGATAATTAAACGGTGGTTTTACATAAGTAACGGTGGTCTCGGGATAAAAAAAAATCAGCATATTTAGCTATCTTTTTATACGTTCATCGAACGCCTATGCTGGATAAAAGCTAGTGTGAAGGGGTTCTAAAACCTATTCTTAATTGGTTTGACTGTAAAATTATTTCATTTGGTTTTTATTCGGAAAAAGGAGTGAAAATAAAGGCGCGTTGATGTAGCACACGAACGCTTGGAATAAAACGTAATAATTTAATGTTGTATGATTCCACAACCCGCGTAATTCATTATAGTACTTACTTTTCGCCAGGCCTGAGACCCCACACACAAATAGCGCTGTCGATCAACCAGGAGGCATGGAGCACGATCAGGTACCGAAGGAAGCCGATGACGAACACTGAGCTAAGAACAGTGTCATCCCAGTACTCGAGAGGAGCGTTCAGAGGTAGCAGCAGAAACAGTACTGCGTACAGCCCCCAGTACAATCTGAAATAAACACAGAAGAACAAAATTTTCAGTCTTATAATATGAACTCCTCAAAATGGTCTTCATACAACCCATGTGTAACCATTGCTTATTCAGTAAATAAGTAGGTTTTTAAAAAACTACGGGTACTTGTTGGTTCGGGAGTTTCCACGGAGAAAAAAGGTAACAAACTCCAGAGTTACAGTTTTTCTTCTCAGTGGAAACTCCTGAACTTTAAATAAAATAATGTAAGAAGAAGTCACTCAATTTAGGAGATACATAAACATAGCACAGCCATTATCACTGCGCTTGATGTGGTGAGTGGTAATTCCCGATTACATATTAAATTTAGTTCTCACCTCTTTTGGAACATAACCACAGAATCTTTTTCAAGATCCGACATATCAATAGCATCCTTCAGTTTCTCCTGATGCGGGCTAAGTTTCCAGAGACGAGTCAAGAAGTGTGAGTAGACGAAGCCCTTGTTGTAGTCGTAAGGATCATCGTCTGTGGCGAAGTGAGCGTGGTGGAGTCTGTGGTACTTCACCCAGTCGTATATGGAGCCCTGGGAAATAGAACAATAGTTTTATTGACGTTTTGAAAATACTTCACGTATTATTTATTAATTAAGTATCCAGCGCACCGCATTGGTTTTTACACCTCCAAAAAAAACTACTCCAGTATGCCCGTGTATGTATCCAGGGCCTGGTCTACAACTTGTCCGTGTGGGTTTGCCTTATTGGGCAACGGTAAAGCCATTTGAATAACCGTCCTCAGTGTGTCAGTGTAGCGACCGAGCTGCTTTTGTCGGATTCAATCGGGCTATTCAAAATATCCGGTCAATTTGGGAATCTCGATTTGCACTCGCGCAGCCAATCTCTAATCTCAGTGGGTGAGCACGACTTATTAAGTATTTCTTAAAGAAATTTAATAGTAAAGTTATAATTTAATTGCACGAAATACTCTAACCCGTTTACTGGTAAAAACAGAACAAAGTTATACCGGGAATAACAAAGGAATAACCATACTTTTACATAGGTTTAAACTTGGAATAACTTTATTCTGTGTTTATTAGTAAGATGGTAGAAATAAAGCAAGTAATTAAATCACATGATTTTACTTGAATTACTTATAATGATTAATTGTTATTATAGTAATGCTTTCATGTGCTTCAGTTGCCATGAAAAGCGTTCTTTGTAAGGGTAGAAGTCGCAGTTATTTTTGATTAATCATTAATTAATATTTACAGAGGCAGTCATTTGAAGTGGAATGGCGATAATGCCCTTTGTTTGTGGGACTAATGAGTGCTATTAGCGATATTTCAACGTCCATCTGTCGATTAATAAAATAGGTGATGGATACATTGGCGGATATAAAGGTTCAGCATGATGATTCGAATGGATAAGAAGTGGATCAGTTAGTTGACCAATCCGATAGTTACTATGGAGATGAACGGGCTAGAAACTGTTGAATTTAGTAGGTAAAGACGTCAGCAATACATTTCGTGATTTACTGAAGGTGCATGTTTACCATATAACTGCTGCTGAAGGTCATGTTTGACAATTAATACAAAAACTTTTCCTGTATAAATATTATAGTGGAGAATTTAAACTGGACATTTCAACACAATAAGCCTATAATGCTCCTTCTGCTGGGACACAGGCCTCATCTTTGTGAGTGGGAGTGGTGGCTCAGTGGTAACGGCTGCGACTTACAAGTTGTTGGTCGTAGGTTCAAACCCAGATAGGCGCTTTATTTGCGAAAATTATTTCATCACCACTGCTCTCAAAACGGTGAAGGAAAACATCGTGAGGAAACCGGCATGTCCTAGAAACAAAAATTTGAAGACATGTGACATCTAACCAACCCGAACTGGATCCGGTTGGTTGATTACGGCCCAGCTGGACATTTGCTTCTTACAAAATAATGACCTTGCTCTATTATAAGCACATGTAATGAGTTTGCCCGGTGTTAGTATGTATGTATATTCCTTACGGAATAAATTCTGGAGTCATTGTAGGTAGGTGTATTTTTAATCCCGCCATTTAGCTATTGTTGACTCGTCAGTCAGTAGAAGTACAGACACGCCAGCACATCAAACTACCCCAAACTGTCAAATTTTCCCAATTGAACACGAACCTTAACCGTATGTAATAAAGTTGAAAATCTATTAAAGCAATTTGACAGATTGGGGTAGCTTGATGTGCTGGCCTCTGTAACGTCGTTTGGGAAAGCGCGATATGCACAATACTTACAACTCCAGCTAAGGTCTGGAACAGCATGAGCACGACCCGCAGTCCTGTGCTAGCTTTATAAGCCCCGTGTGCCCACAACCGATGGGCTCCTGTGGTCATGCCCAGGATTCCCACTGACGTCAGGACTACAACTGGAAATTGGATGGTCATTAATTAATGGGTTACTTAGGTACCAACTCCGGGAATTATTTAAGGTGGAAGCTCCAGGGTAATTTGCAGGCCAGTGCAAGGTTTTATGTTGACTAAAATATGATTGATTAAAATACAATATTGCACTGAACTGCAAATTTCAATTTTGTGGGGTAACCTGGAGCTAAACAAGAGCTAGGTATGTACAGAGGGCTGCATCAATTGGGTACCCCAGTTGTATTTAAATTTTAATACAAATGGGGTACCAAATTGATGCAGCCTGTTAGCTAGATGCAGTTGTTTAGCTCCAGGTTAACATACACACATACACACAACACATATAGACAGCCCACGGTACATATAGGGGGACTGTGATGTCTGTAATCCTCTGAAGGTCGAATTAGTGACCAAGCGAACCCAGAACCAGCGCAAGAGTAAGAGAGTTATTTTCTCAATCTTCTTGATATTTTAGTACTAGCTTTTGCCCACGGCTCCGCCTGCGTGGATATCGGTTATCGCGTAAAAAAGTAGCCTCCATATCCCAGGCTATATCTCTGCCAAATTTCATGACGATCAGTTCAGCAGACAGATAGAGTTACTTTCGCATTTATAATATTCGTAGGGATGTTAGTAGGGATAGAACTACGAAATAAAACTCTTTCTCTGTTTGCGCAGTCGCTAGGTCGACCGGTCGCTTGTTTGCCAGCTCGACATGCGACCAAAGTTACACACTTGCACAAATCATCATAATTATATGCCTAGCATTTTCCCAACTATGTTGCCGTAACCGACTTCAAAAAGGAGGAGGTTTTCAATTCTTCGGAACCTATTTTTATTTTTATGATGTATGTTCCCCGATTACTCGAAGATGGCTGGACCTATTTGGATTTCTTTTTGTTTGAAAGGGTACACTTCCCAGGTGGTCATCAAGTCAGGATCTGATGATGGGATCCTGGAGAAGTAGAGAGAACTCTTCAAATTTTATAGGCACACGAAGCGATTTAGGTATTTTTTGGAAGAGTACTTTCTCGGAGTGGTCTCATTTCAATTTGGTGAAGATCTGATGAAGAACTTTGGAGATAGGCAACGGAACTCCTCAATAACTGACAGCAAATGGACTGGGATTGCTGAAATCTCATGTCTGTCTATTGCTTACACCAGTTCATAACATAACATCACGCCGGTATGCTGTGAAGGGGTAAGCACATGTGAACCACTAAAAAGTGAAAAAAATAACTTTTCCCAACAAAAAAAAAAACAACCGACTTCCAAAAAACACTACAAAGTGAATAATAACTTTAATTTTGGAAGGCGGCGACAAAAAATTAAAATACAGCTCCAAAGACACCGACTTCCGAAATTAAAGTTATTTTTCACTTTGTAGTGTTTTTTTGGAAGTCGGTTGTTTTTTTTTTGTTTTCCAGTCAAACCGGTTGCAGCTGAATACCAGTATTTTACATGGAGCGACTGCCTATCTGACTGTTAGTTGGTAATACGATACCCCTTGGTAAGACTGGTTATCAGACTTTCGGGCTTCTGACGACACGTAACGAATGTCAAAGATCCACGAACGACAGATAGGATAATTATTTCAATTTGCGACATGTATTTGATGACAAGTCTCCCAGTAAGTATCTTTACAGTTTTCAAATAGGGTAAGTAGGTAGAATTCAAAATAAGTAGACATTCGGAATTTTCCATAATGGCATGATGACACGCGAAGTTACACACGCTACTTGACGATGTATTTAATAACGAAACTCGCCATGACACGGATGAGGGAAGAACGTGGAATGATATTAACGGACATTCCACCTTTGAGAAGAAGGCACTTAATTTATGTTCTAAGTACTAATTACAATTTTATTATACTTAATTGCTCATTTCTTGAATCTATATGAAGGCGCGTCTCTAGCGCCATCTAGTTGGATGAATTGAAGACCTTATTTTGAAACTGGCCGTAAATGAATAAACATTGTGCGGACGAGAGTGACAACGGTGGTGTCACTCTAGCGGAACGTCATGAACATCAAGCAGCCATCTGACTGACACGGGCAGTGTGAAGAAAAACGGTGGCGTGGAGTTTTTGGCGGGATACGGTTGGAACATGTCGCACGAATTTTCATTTTCATGAAATTTAGTGAAATAGCGAATTAAATTGTATAATTTTAGTATTGAATTATTCAATTTAGTTACATGTGAGTGCACAAGTGTAGTGAAGGTGAAAATAAGTGACTAACGTGGACTTTTCGTGTTCCCCCCAAAAACTCATATTAGGTTGTTATAAAGTTACTACCGCTTTACAATAACTTTGACTTGACTGACTAAAGACGACTATGACTGTTTTGTAACTTCGTGCCCGGTATCGGGCCATTTACTTGATCGAAAAGAAAAACTACTTGACACTGGCTAAATGCACAAACCGTGCGAAGCCACAACAGAAAAAAAAAAGGTGGCGTGATCTAGACGGTCACGACGGATCGCTTACGTCCTGAATCTATTTTCATCCGAGTGTAATTGTGATAATTTTGTGATTTAAATTGAGAATCCTGATTATAAGGCTGCTGATCGAAGACCTGTCTACTTATTTCTAAAATACCTCGCGCGATTACCCACTTACCCACAGATGAGTGATTCCGTTTTAGATACCCACGTGCCTATATATATAAATCTTTAAACCTGACTTGGTTTTCGTATGTCATTATCGGGTTATCATTGAAAATCATGGCTGAGTTGTGGGGCCCCATAGATACGCATCATGCCGATTGAGTCTTCTTGTCTGTCAGGACGTGCGGCTGACAGCTAATTCTGTTTTGTGCTCGCGGATCAATTTAAAAAAATATTTCATCACTAGGTTTTGCCAGCGGTTTCGCCCGCGTGGAGGTCTATAATTATCCCACGGGAATGTACTATTGAGATAAAAAGTATCCTGTGTTATCCAGGTTACAAACTGTCTGCCAAATTTCATCCAAATCCGTTCAGCCGTTTTTGCGTGATTAGGTATATAATATGTTACCGGCCAAACCCGATTTCAGGCCAAACTGGTTTATTAAGCCGGGGCACGCCGATTAAATGGGTTAGGTTAGGTTAGGTTAAAACTGTGACTAAAAGCGCGCGAGCCGAGCGAGCGAAGCAAGCGGCGCCGCGGCAGCGGCCGGCGAGCGTTACTTCCAAAGGCTGTTAACGAAATGGCTAATTAAGCTAGTTGGCTGCGACATATCACGCGTAGGATAAGTCTGTTTGGCCTAGGACAAACTAGTTTGGCCTGAAATTGGGTTTGGCCAGTAACATATATATTAGTAGGATTATTCAGGTCGTTAAGGTATTTATTATGATAATTGGAGTAGTTAATTTTTTGTTTAACACACCATTAACTTTAAATAATGTTCCTTAATTTATGTAACCTCAGTACTTTAATGTAATGTCAGAAAAAAAAATAACAGTCGACTTGATTTATGGCCGAATCTTGTAATTTACGGACAGTTGTAGGTTAAAATTAAGACTTGTTTCTTTATCAAAAATAAAGCAAATACCTTAGCGTAGTAGACCCGGGAGTCCCATATTTGGAAGTAGCTATCACGGGTAAAATTAGCTTATTAAACTATTTATTTCTTCAGTTTGGACATAAAAATTAGTTAGTAAAACGATCCGTTTTTGTTTCAAATAAGAATCATTACTCAAAAAAGCTACGAAAGATAAATTTGAACAAAAAAATGTCAAAAGACTATCTTTTGACATATTTTTGTTTGACTTTTTTTTTCTTTATCTATAGTTGATTAAACTTTCATTGCTACGACGTCTTACAAAATAAAGCAACAAAATACAACATAATAATCAAGTTCAAACATTTTTAAATAAGACGTGCGAAATGGGGTCATCTGGCGCCAAACTGTTTTCCTAGATTTATCCCTGTACATCGGTGCAAGAATGTTAACTATAAGATCGATTTTTAATCCTAGAGAATAATCTGACACTTCAAGCCTTTTGTGTTTGCTTTTTTAACTAGGAGTTTGACCTCAGTATCACATAACACCTGGCAAATTAGTATCTGGTTTAAAAAAAAAAAGAATTTTAGTAGCTATCATGGGAGCCTCCTGTCGCATAAAAGCGCCTTAGCATTTTATACTAGCAGCAACTTCGTCTCAAATGAAATGAAATGTTTATTTATGTAAGTATGTAGATCTTTTAAGACACTATAATACGTCAATATTTTGTAGGTCAATTTTTATAAAAACAAGATGGCGCTAGCTGACTGTTCCCTGAGAAGAAAAACCGAAACAAACTCAGAGGTCATGGTCCCTTTTAAAGTCCAAACATTATATTATTTGAATTTTATTTGAGTCTATCAATCTACAATATCAAAGAGAACTAAAAAAACTTTTCCTCCGCAAACATCTGAAAGAGAGTTCTAACGAATGTGAATAATCTTCTTTTTACTTACAGCGTCTATGTATGTATTGGACAAACACATCGTATTAATTTACCTTCTTACTAATCTTGTCCCTACTTACTTTATTTTATGAAAATGTTCCTAGAATTATAATCAAAGTAACTAAGTAAGTCAAGTAACCTCGCCTCTAGTTAAAGATAAAATATCGTATAAATGAAAAAACTATAAACGTATTGAGTATTAAAATGACGAATTTCAACGACGCCAACGTATGCATACGATACTGCCGTTTTTGTAAATACAATCAATTTTGCAGTGTAATCAACATTGCGTCGACGTGGCGCCATCACGCCATCATTAATACAATACATTTGCATGACAATACTGTGCGTTCTGCCGATTGTTCGATAAATTATCCTACTATTAATATAAATATGAAAGTTTGTGCTTGGATGTTTAGATGTTTCCATGTTTGGATGTTTGTTACTCAATCACGCAAAAACGTGTGAACGGATTTGGATTAATTTCGGTATACAGATAGTTTATAACCTGGATTAGCACATACGATTTTTTTATCCCGGTATTATGTTTCCCTGGGACAATTTCTGATCTCCACGCGGGCAAAGCCACTGGTAAAAGATAGTAAATGATATTTATTCCTGTGTACAAAAAAAAAACAATTTTACACGTCAAAATTAAATTGTCTTTAGACTGTACCAATGAATTCGGTATTTAACTGTAATTATTTTTATAATAGGCGTATTTCTTGTTAAAATAATCCATCTACCTTGATTAAAAACAGAACGATTGATACAAATCACAATTATTTACGATACTCCAATTCACATAATAACAATTATTTATTTACTATGTAAAAGTCCCATTCTGGGCACCACAGATGGTTACTGAAAATTCCTAATTTGAAACTTAATGTCACCGCATGACTATTATTAGAGAAACGAAGAACTTTATCATGTCCACGATCGCTACCCCCTTTCGGTTTGCAGTTGGCTCCTCGCTCGGTACCTACAGTTAGTCGGTCAGTTTAATGCTTTGCATGTATTTGACCGAACAAAAAGCTATTTGTAACATGTATAGTTATTAACAATTTATAATGCAATGGTTCTTCCTCAAAATATCACTTTAGACGCTAATCTGCATGGTACCTAAATGGCCTGACCAAGATTATGTCTGGACTTTAAAAGAAACTGTGATCTCTTGTGGTTTTGGAAAAATAAACATTATCTTATCTTATCTTAATCAGTTAAGATACCGTACCAAACCGGCTACACCGGATAACCTCTGAAAGACAATGTTTATTTAAGGTACATTGATTTTTGTTTTTCCTGGGCGTGGTTGTTTATTTATTATACTATTATTCATCATCTGCCAAGCCTAGCTTCCAGTCTTACCGGGTGCAGCTGAATACCATTATTTTACATGGAGCAACTGCCTATTTGACCTCCACAACCCAGTTACTGTGTAAAATGATATCCCTTGGTAAGACTGGTTGCCACTGTCAGACTTTCGCGGCTCTGACGACCCGTAACGACTGTCAGAGATCCACAAATGACAGTCTGTACCAAAGGCTTAACGTGCTTTCCGAGGCTCGGAGGGTTACATAGGGTAAAGATGACCCATCCACGGACCAACCGCGGCAAACGTAGCTTAACCTGATCGATCGCATCGTGCGGGTGTAATTATTTAGCCACAAGCCCCCTTATCCTATTAGGTATTATAATTTGATATTATACTCTAGACTTACAGAAAATGAGGGTCATCAGTTTTACTTCGTAGATCAGCAACCAAGTTCCGTACAAAGAGAGGAGGTGGATGTGTATGAAGAACAGCACTGCTGGCCAGTTCGCCTCCCGACCCTTGCTGAGCTTGGGCTGCTCGGGCCCTGGGACGGCATCAGTCACTTCGACCATTGTTGCTGGAGATCTGTAACATAGGGATTATTTAAAGAGATTTGAAGAAATTGGAATGAATAGTGATTGTTTCCTCTGTAACATTTAAATAATTATCACGCGTCTGTTTTTACGAGTTAGGTCTAGTCAACATTTATAGACGTATCCCATAAAAATCCTGGAGGAAAGGAAAAACTCCCGGCCCGATTTTATTACGCCCGTGTGTACGGCGACTTAGCGCACGTGCCCAGCGGCTGGATTTTTTTGGGCACTAGATCTTCACACGCACTGCTGAGAGTTGAAAATCAAACTGTAAATCACACTGTTCAATTCTTGACGCTCTGAGATGCACTCTGTTGGATTCTCAATGCTCGGCTCAACACTGAGAGTTGAAAATCCTGTGCGCGTATTAACCGCATTGGTTTCTTGTTTCAGTGCACATAGGCAACACGCACTGGTCAAAGAATTTAGTTTTGAGACACTGCGGTATTTGGGACGAGAAGACATTGCGTAGCTTCTCGAACGCTGCCCAGGCTGGGCAAATGTCGAATCCGACTACGCTGGGCAGCCCAGCCGAGTCAGATTCGACGATTGACCTCTTTCTTTAAGTTGGACACAATAAATTGTGAAAAATCACCACGTGCGAGAGTTTATTTTACTTTGAACATTATGGATCGGTGTTTCCTTTGTCGGCGGCGCGTGTGATTCGAGTACTACCTACAAGTTACCTCTAGTGTTACTATTGATTCTCACGTTTTCGAGTTTATGAATAATTTTTCAATAAAAAAAAATCATCTTAATTTTTTTACTTTTACTCTATGCTTCGAAAGTACTCCTTATGGCAAGTTGTTCTGCCGCGGGAAAACAACCATTAAATATCACGGTGTATAAATATACACTTAAGAGGAAAGGTAATGCTCTTTTACTCGACATTTGAATAGGGAAATAGTTTTTAAGTCACGAATGCTAGACGGAAGTGAGTTCCACAATCTTACAGCATGGACAGAGAAGGAATAAGAATATTATTTAGTTTATGCTAGAACCATGCTAGAAGGTGACCTCATTCTGTTTCCACGCGAGGCAACAACTGCATGCGCTCTACCTTTTACTATTTGTTCTGAGTTTGGTTCAAGTTACGTGGCGTGATACAGGATATCGGCATGATTACACAATATCGATTTGTATTATAATAGGTGATGTCCTTGTGCATAATGTGTGCTGAATCTGGTATTTTATATAAATGCACATAAATCGAGTACCTACCTACCTATAAAGGAATGGTTTATGAAACGTTCTATTTTCACGACGTTATACATAATTCAGGTGTTCGTCGCGAGAATAAATAAGGAATGACGTAATTAACAATTTAGATTTCGTACCGATTCGAATACTGTACTTTCAGGTGGTTACCCTACGTAAAAACCCTTCACCACTCAAACCACAAGAGGATGAGCAGTTGCGTCCTTTTGTGTATTAATTATATTAAGTTGACCACAAAATAATCGATGTACGAGTATTCTGCGTGGTCATTAGATTAGAACAGCTAACCTATTGTTTTTGAAGTATTAAACAGCTAACGTAGGCATTTATTTATGTCAAACTCCACTAGCTGTGGATGTCGGATATTATACACGGGAACCAGCTATCGGGACATAATGCCTATGTTACTTACTCCTTACAACATCAGCTTTCTACTAGTGACAGTCCTATCAAAATCGGTCCAAACGTTTCGGAGATTAGCCGGAACAAACGGACATAGACAAAAAAAAAAGTTTTAGCTATAGATAATGTTTATACGTTTGTATATACCAGGCCACTCAAAAAGTATTGCGCAAAAAAGTTTTTATGTATGAGAGACTGGCCAGTTATCATCTATTTTGTAAATAAGATGATTTGTAACTAAAAATAGGTACGTTCCAATTTCAAAATTTCCCTCCACATTGTTTGCGAGCTAATTTATTTTATCGTGTCTCATAAAAAAATGGAGCTGCGCCGGGACCAATTTCGCGCTATGATTTTTTAAGATTTCAAGTGTCGCTTGAAATCGAACGAATCATGCGATAGACTTCAAGTGGCATTCATGGATGAAGGCCCTTCTAAGGCAACCGAGTATCGTTGTTATAACGAATTCAAGCGCGGTCGACTAACTTTGGGGGATGAAGAAAGAAGTGGTCGCCCTTTGATGGCTGTTACGGAAGAAAACTTGCTAGCAGTGAAAAGTATAATCCATGACAATAGGCGAGTAACTTATCAAGAGATTCAGCAGATACTGCAGGCTATATCAAGAAGCCTTCACGAAATTCTACACGTGCATCTTTGCGTGAGGCGGATAGTTTCACACTGGGTGCCACACAACCTCACCGATGCTCAGAAGCAGGCCCGGGTGGAATGGTGCCGTGATATGATAAACAAATTTGAAGCAGGCTCGTCTCGGCGTGTTTACGACATCATTACAGGTGATTTATCAATACGATCCAGAAACGAAGCGCCAGTCGACAGTTTGGGTGTTTTAAAACGAATCAACGCCTACCAAAGTGAAGCGATCTAGAAGCGGGGGAGAGATTTTGATCGCGAGCTTTTTCAATTTGACTGGCTACTTAGTGTCAATTGCTTTACCGAACCAAAGAAGCATCAACGCTGAATGGTACCAAATGCTTGGCAGAAGTTTTCTCTGTTGTGAGCAACAAGTGACCAAACACAGGGCTCCGCGGGCTACTGCTCCACTACAACAACGTGAATTCGCACACTGCGCTCAAAACGAGGGACTTCCTGGACAGCACGCCGGTGAAACTCCTAGGTCAACCTCGTTACAGCCCTGAGCTAGCATCGTATGACTTCTTTTTATTCCCGAAAATAAAAAATCAGCTCAAAACTTTCGTCGCCGGAAAATGCGCTGTCAGCGTTCGAGCAGGCTGTTAACGAGTTGTCTGCGACGGACTGGTTCAGACGCATGCAACTTTGTATAGAGGCTAGTGGAGAGTACTTTGAAAAGATTTCATAAAAAAAATATTTACTTACTTAATATACGTTGTTAGGGTGTGTATAGGCAGAGTTGTAAAAGAAAGTCCATCTGCCTTGGTACTCACAGTTATATTGGGTAACACATACACACAACAACACAGGAAACGGTCAGAAGGAGTTAAGTTACAAGATAGACACACACAGTCACAATAGTCAAAGCACAATGATAACCAGAGATCGGATATTCGGATGCATATTTACCTAAAGATCATTTTTAGCTATGAAAGTATGGAAGCGGCTTTATAAATTATTTGTAATATTTATTAAAAACCCCGGGATTCTTGTATTGCATAACTATTCAGATGTGTATTAATGTTTAATCCGATATAAATATGTGTATGTACTGGAGGAGGGGTGGTTTGTATTAGTTAAAACACAAAATAAACAAATTACTTACCTAAATTAAGAATTTTTCGATACAAAAGCGCATTCCATGTTAGCCCACATCTCAACTTTAGGTGAATATCAGAGATGGGCCGAATGCGGTTTGAACCGAATACGAACTTCGGCCGAACATTCGGTTAAAGTGAAAAGTTCGGCCGAACTTCGGTTCAATACCATTTAATTGTAATAAAAAATACTTGATGTAAATGAATGTTTAGTTTGTGAACCAAAAACGTGTTTTTTTTTCAATTTACTAATTGTAATCAGATGTTTGTTAATACTAAGCTTATTTAATTTTTGTAATAGTATGTCTAATTAATTAGGCAGAGATTTTCAAGAATAATAAGAAGAACTGATTTAATTTTAGGTTTACATTTACAATGTTCCTAACTAAAATAAATGACCATGGGTGAGTAAAAGACATAATTTTATTTTACAGTAATGCTATACTCCAATTCTATTAAATTTCAGTCAAAATAGTGCAAGTAGGTATTATTTTTCTGGTGCCGAATGTTCGGCATCTGAACCGAATTTCGGCCGAATGCCGAACTTCGGTTCAAGCTGCCGAAATTCGGTTGAACCGAATGTGAACCGAATTTCGGCCCATCCCTAGTGAATATGCATCCGAATATCCGATTTTTGATGATAACAGTTAATATAGATTTAACAAGAAAACAATTAGCGATAGAAAGATGTCACATAATTATTTGTAGCCGATCGCCGCGTGGGCAAGTCTCGACTGAAGGACGCAGCAAGGTGACCGAACGCGCGCTCCTGCCGCGGCGCTCGCCGGCTAAGTCACGATGACGTAGTTCGGCGTGCGCGAGTCTAGTGAATACCGGTAGCCCGACATTATCCGAATGCTGGTGTATGTGAATATAATAAATAAATATTATGTTTGTCTTTGTGTCATTATCATCATCATTTCAGCCGAAAGACGTCCACTGCTGGACATAGGCCTCCCCCAATTTGGGGGGGTTTGCCATAATCGCTACGCTTGGCAGGCAGGTTGGCGATCGCAGTGTAGGGTAAAATGCATAGAGAACGCTGCTGCCCATTCTCTAGTAAGTCCCTTAGTCGCCTCCTACGACACCCACGGGAAGAGATGGGATGGTGCTATTCTTTACGTCCGGCACCACACGGAACCGGTGTCTTTGTGTGCTATGTTAATAATATAAATAAATAAATGGTAGTGTAGTATGTACCCCACATACCTATAGAACGTTTTTTATTTTTATTTTCGCAAAACTTTCCGAGTGTCCCACGTATGTCCTACTTTCTGATGCTTTACGTTTAGTAAAAAGCTGTTATTAACAGACACTGAATTTTTTTATTAATAGTCTAGCTGCCCGTCCCTGCTTCACACGGGTGGACATTTTTTAACATTTTCGGATAAATAAAGATAATTTAACTTATAAGTATGCTAATAAAAACTTACATGATTCAATTTATCCAAATGTTCAAAATTAAAAACAAAGACCTTTAAGCCCCCTCAACCGCCGCGTTGCTAGCTGCGCTGTGAGTCTGTGAGCCACACCGGCGCGCGGCGCGGCGCATCGCCGTGTATTTTTTTTGTTTATATTAACATTATTAATTTCGTAATATGTTTTGAATGGAATGTCCGATTTCAATATTTTAAAAGTAATCAACAGGTATTGAAACAGTCTTAAAAATAAGAAAGAATTTATTTTGATAAGAATTAATACAAAGGTACCTATGGATTTGGTCTGATTTTGATTGGCATTTCTAACAACTTTTAAAATGTAAGAAAAGTAGTTATAGTGACATAACTACATAATTTAGTTGGACATAATTATGGTCTCGCGAAGTTTTTTGTAGATATTGATAATGTTCTATAATATTGTAGAACATTTTTTGTTCTATCATCAATACCTTCCGCAGAGCATGCGATGAAAGACATTTTGTGGCTAATTTTTTTACACCTTGGGTTGGTTTTAGTGGGGATTTCTAAGGGTCTCTATTTTTTTTCTAGTAATAAATATAGCCTATGTTACTCAGTGATAATGTAGATTTCTAACGGCAAAAGATGTTTTGAAATCGGTCCAGTAGTTTTTAAGTTTATTCGTTACATACAAAAATACAAATCTTTCCTCTTTATAATATTAGTGTAGATGTATAGATTTATGCACACATATATAAAAAAATAAAAGAAAGGAACATAAAAATACGCACACAGGTGTTGCTTATTTATAAAGAAATGTCTTCCAGCATAGGAAAGTATGACATTGTTCTTGGAATTTA
Organism: Antitype chi; assembly: GCA_947359405.1. Lineage (NCBI taxonomy): Eukaryota > Metazoa > Arthropoda > Insecta > Lepidoptera > Noctuidae > Antitype > Antitype chi. The sequence goes on from OX375816.1 coordinate 14,085,114, forward strand.
AGACTTTAAAATAAGGTTCACGGTTCCGTTCAAGTTTTTAGTGGTTTGAAACAGCTGAGTGTGCTTTAATGTGATCAAACAAGAATACTTTAGCTATTATCCTCATGCATATATACAGCCAGCCAGCTTGTTTTTAGTTTCAAAACCGATCCAGAAGTTTTCACCCATGTTTGAAATCAAATTTGAATTTAGTATGTAGTTCAGTTCAGCAGCTGTGGGCGCCGTAGCTACAGTACATATATATAGGCACGGGAAGAGGCGCCTACAGATTTGTTAGATTTTTGACGATCGACTCGTGCACTGAGACAAAACCTAGTAATTAATGTGGAAGCAACAGAAGATTGGCATTTATTTCATTGCCTTACTTACCTTACTTAACTCATCATCATCTGCCTAGCCTTTTCCCAACTATTTAAAGCTCAGCTTCCAGTCTAACCGGATGCGTATAGGTACCAATATTTTACATGTAGCGACTGCCTATCTGACCTCCACAACTCAATTACTGGGTAATACGATACCCATTGGTAAGACTGGTTGTCAGACTTTCGCGGTTCTGACGACCCGTAACGACTGTCAAAGATCCACAAAAGACAGCTAGGTCCAACGGCTTTCCGAGGCATGGAGGGGTCGTATACGTAAAGAGGGTCACCCATCCACGGACCAAGCGTAGCTTAACCTTATCGATTGACCCGTGCAGCTTGTTATAACATAGCCACAAGCCGTTGCCTTCAAAAAGGAGGAGGTTCTCAATTCGTCGGAATCTTTTTTTTATATAAATAAAGAAGTATTGAAAACCTCGTTTGTTCGTTTGCGAGTTTTCAAACTCGTCACAGTTGACTAAACTTTTTTGTGTGGTACTAGGGCGTACGCTGCGTAGTTCTTTTTCAAAAATGTAATGAAATAAAAAGAAATCTTGCATGCCCGAGGTTTACACTTTAGGGCGACGATTTATATCTACCTATGTCTGTGTAATGAAGTCTTTGATTGAAACCGCTCCGGAGTATGAATTTTATCGATATAGGTAAATGAATATTGCAAACATAGTGCAATTTATGTTTTGTTTGTTATAACAGGCTTAGCATGACGCTTTCTATTTCTACGAAGAATAGACTGCTTTTTCAATACAAAGTGACATTTCGGTTCTCCATTTTTGACATAGCACTGTAGATATCTGTCATTTTGTCTTTCGTTTCTAACTATCTTTGTCTAGGTCCTTATAAATGTAGACTATTTCAGAAGAATATTTCTTCCCAAACTGTCAAAATCACACTAACCACAAACTTTCTACTCGAAGGCCATAAAGTATATCCTACATAATACGACTAGCAAACCCGGCGAACTCCGTTTCGCCACTAGATGGCTTCGTTTTATGTAACATTTCGTTTGGTGATTAAAAGAAGATTTTTTTTTTTTGTTTTATATTTGAAAAGGAAAAAAATTATTTCATTTCACAACAGTAATGAATTCATTTCTATTACAAAAATGAAGTGTTATTTAGTTGAACTTCTCTAAGTAAATGAAAGTGAATCCAAAGTAAATACTGAATCGAAGCGTTATACGTGTCCGCAAATTATCCGTTTCATTGAAGTGCTCTTTGGTAAACCACATTTTTAGTTTTTTGGTCTGACGTTAACACAAACAAAGCGGATGGTTTCCCAACTCGTGAACACGCAACGTATAACTGCCCATGTGAAAAACAATGATTTTCTAAATTTATCCCGCAAACACTAAGCGATTGGCCTTGCGACTTGTTAATTGTCATTGCGAACGCAAGGCGAACTGGAAATTGCAATCGTTTGAAGTCAAACGGAAGATCAGTCGGAATCATTGGTATTCGAGGAATACATACATTTTCACCTGCGTACTTTCCGTTAATAATGGTTGCCTCAATCAAATTCGGCATAAGTCTTTTTACCGAAAGTCGAGTTCCGTTGCAAAGTCGCGGTGGATTCAAATTACGCAATATCATAATAACTGTACCAACTTTGAGTTGCAAGTTATGTGGTGGAAATCCTGGTAACTCCAGAGAGTTCAAAAACTCCGTTGGATAATTTACTACATGATCGGGATTTGTTATAGAATCAACGGATTTGTATGTCACCAAATCGCCAGCAATTTTTGATTGAATGGTGAAATTCACTGCGTGAACATCATTATTCTTTGCGGCAAGAATTGCTCATTGACTTAACCAAGCATAATTCTGATAATTCTCACTAATGTTTGGGAAAACATTTTCAATAAGAGCTAATTGAGAGTCTACAAATCGGCAAAAGTCGTTGGTAAGAGTAATTAATCCAGATGTCGCATCAACTGGGACTTTTCCATTTCCAACAGCTAACAATTGTTTGGAAAATTGTGCAGCACTTTGATCATTTTGAAGTTGAACTCTCATATTAGTGGTTAGCGATAATGTTTTTACGTTATTCCATAAAGGTGATGCCTTCAGGCAAGCATTCAATTCATCTGCAGGCGTTCCACGGGGAATTACTGGCAACGTCTGCCTGAAATCGCCTGCCAAAAATATCATCAAGCCGCCAAAGATGTTGTTATTTCGCCGAAGATCCTTCAGTGTGAAGTTAAGTGATTTCTTATGTGCCATTGTGCACTCATCCCAAACAATGAACTTGCATTGCATCAACAATTTTCCCATTGCACTGGATCGGGAAATATTGCATGTTGGAGTATCAATTGTGTTTAAATTGAGTGGCAACTTAAGCGCAGAATGTGCAGTACGACCGCCATCTAGAAGAGTCGCCGCAATTCCAGATGATGCTAACGCCAAAGCTGTCACATCTTGATCGAATAGTGGCCAAAATCAATGAAATGACAAATGTTTTCCCTGTTCCTCCAGGTGCGTCCAGGAAGAATAGACCACCAGTATTATTGTCCACCGCTTGCATTAACCGACTTCAAAAAAGAGGAGGTTGTCAATTCGTCGGAACCTTTTTTTTATGTATGTTCCCCGATTACTCGAAGATGGCTGGACCGGTTTATTTTTGTTTGAAAGGGACTTCCCAGGTGGTCCCATGATCATCAAGTCAGGATATGATGATGGGATCCTGGAGAAATAGAGAGAACTCTTCAAATACGGCACTAATGCCGTAAAAAATAATTTAAATTAAATTAAATCTAAACGTGCGTAATTTGACGAAAACGCTGGACGCAGTGGACGCCATATTGCTCTGTGGGTATGACGTCAGTTTGCTATATAGACATAAGTGCTAATATTTTATATGATAATTGTTTATAATAAAAAAAAAAAATACCTAATATTCTACTTATCGTTGGTTTGCTGTTCCTGAATACAAAATATTTTTTAAAATTAAATTACTTTGGTTACGAAAATAATAAAAGTACAAAGTTGTTCAATAGATACGCCGCCGCCCGCGCCGGGCCCGTTTGACGTAATAACATGGCGGCTACTATTTTATGGTGTTCAAAAACAGATCAAATAAACTGAAATCTTGAATTTATTTTGTTATTTCATGAACTATAACTAAAATTTTCGGACTGCATTTTGTCTAAGCTATCTCAATAATATATTTTTAGATTTTTTCTTATATAGAGTAAAATACCCTATTCGCCAGCTATGTTTAAGTCCCATGTAACAGGGGTGAGACAATTGCTACAAATCCAGACTTCCGGCTGCTACTGAGAAAGTCCAGATAGGAAGACCCAATACAACTTGGCCCGACTCCAACGGAATCGAACCCAGGACCTCATGCTTAGCAGTAACGCCTTCGACCACTAGACCAACGAGGTATTCTTAAAACTTTATTGAAGTGAAAACTTCTTAAGAAGCCTTCGGCATTATTTGAGATGGGAAACAATTGAATTCGCGACACTGTTACCGACACCACTGACAAAACGAACGTACGAACGAACAACGTTGAACGTAACTTACGTTGAACGTTGTTTAATCTGACAATTCAAAAAATATTTCCTGACGATTCAAAAAATGCACACGTAATTGTTCAAGTTTTCACTTCTGTCGGCACTTCCGGAGTGCCACTGTTTTTTTTTTTACAGATGGTGGCTATTCCAACCATACTCAACTGCATTTTTGTAAAAAAAATACGCTTAAGGCTTCTTCAGACAAGTGGCAAGCGACATCGCGACGCGACACTTGTTGAACAATTTCCATGAAGTTTTCATAGATTGTTTTACGAGAGTCGCGTGGGGTCTGTTTGTGCGAGCCTTTATGCTACGGCTACATTGTCGCGATATAATGATCTACACTTCGCACGCTCACTGTCTACAGTGTAGCGCGCCTTCTCTCGATGATGTGGCCGCAGCATAAGAGCAACGGCAATAAATGTACCTACCTTTTTTATTTTTTATTATAATTAAAAGATTGACATTACTTTTCTAGACAATCCCTTCAATGCTATGCTATGAACAAAGCAAGATCGAATCGAAACAAAGACAGTGTGTCGATTATAAGGTCGACAGGGCAAACTAAATCTATTGTATGTTAATAAAAGAATGAACTTTCAAAAACGCGTCATTTGAAATTAAAATAACATTTCAACAAGTTGCGACCATCGAACTTGCTGATAGTATAATTTATACAGGGTCATTTTAAATTACAGAAGAATAAAATACAAAATTGCAATATCACGTGGGTATCGATACCGAAAATTATAAAAAAAAAAAAATTTTTGTTCGTCATTCCAACTTTGTTCAAAACTTTAAATGACAGTGACATGTACAGACGCCAGCACATCAAGCTACCCCAATCTCTAACCTCACTTAACCTATTACCTACCTGTTGAGCCCTATATTCTGGTGGGGTCCGCAAGGGCCGATGCCTACCAGGGGTGCGGGTTGTTCGAAAGTGATACCGCGGCCCCTGGTACACAGGCAATTAAGGGAACACGGGTGGGTTTTAGTCAGTAAAAGTCTGACACGCCCTCCTGCTCCACCCAGAGCGGGAGAAGTTATTTGATGATTTCCCACCCAAAAAAAAAATGAGCCCTATATTTACATAATGCAAAATTGCATATGTAAGCGGGCACGCCCTGTATGCCTGGAGGTTTTTATTTAAATTGTAAGTTCTGTTTACGTTTTTTTTTATTATTATTTATTTCTACTTCAGTGCTTCAGTTTTCAATGTTTTGTTGGTATATTGGCTTGTGCTAGCTGACATAATATGGCAAATTTAATGTTTTTTGTGTTTCGTAATATTAATTACCTACTATTGTATACAATCAAGTCCTTTTAACAGACAGCTGTGCTGCTGGAGAGTTTGTTGCGCCAGTTCTTCTTCCCAACTAAAGTGGTGAAGGGCGAGCGTTTTGGGGGGACTGTCTTATGTCTTATTTTGACGTTCAAAAAGAGCTGATTCTCAGCCTAGTTTGAATAAATGACATTTGATTTTGAATTAACCGTCTTTAATAAATATATTATTAAATGTCTAATGGCCTATGTAGTTTATGGATTGGTTAGGAAAAGTTTTTGTCCCCACTTATTGATTTTGACTATCTATTGTAAAAGTTTTAAAGTGCCTATAATAACTGGGTTGTGGAGGTCAGATAGGCAGATATTTAGCTACATCAAGTTAGACTGGAAGCCGACCCGACAAAGTAAAAGCCTAAGCAGATTAATAAATTGTAAAAAAAAAAACTTTATAGTCGAAAATTATGTAGGCTTTTGGCTACTTTGTGTTATTGGATGTACCTATTTTATGTATACTGTATAGTGAGTGTCTTACTTTCGCAAAATAAACAAAGGACGATGAGAAGAAACGTCCCCACCATCCAACAGATTTGAAATAAGTGTCATTTGAAGCGTCTAGTAGGATAGATAATTTTTTACTAAGGCGACATCGTTCAATTACGTGGGGTTTAGGTTTTATAATATATTGTTTTAAATATATTTTTTCACTCATTTACTTAGTGTGCATTATAAAGGATTAGAAGTTGGCGGTCTTAATAATGTTTTCATATGGTAACGGTTTTTAAAGCAACCGATTGTATTTTTTCCTTTTTTATCAAGCATTTATTGCTGAAGAACTAAACACAAGTATAATCTAATAATATTAAAGAAACGTCAATCTACCACATCGGGTTCTCCGGTTTAGTGATCAGCGTGCCCTGTATAGGCCTCTTCCAGCTGTTTCCACTCATTCTTGTCTCTAGCTTTTCTGGACCAGGTGGCACCTCCAATTTTCCTTATGTCGTCTATCTATCTATCTAAATATGCTTTTTTGTTTGTGGAAAAAATGATTTTTGTTTAAAAATTAATACATTTTTGAGGAAAAGTATTTTTTTAATTATAAACAAACCCAATAGCTTTTGCAACTAATACAGGTACTTTAGGCTTTTTTGGGTCCTAATGAACAAATTGACACATATCCCATGACTGTTGTAGGGTGGGGACGGGGTTCATACAAAATCCCCCATGGTCCTTTGAATTTCAATTTATCTTTCTTTTCTTTCTATTCCTTTCAGTTTTCACTGCGTTTTCTGTGGTTTCAACACGTGTTACGAGCGAGCACCGACCTGCTCGCTATTTGATTCTTGAATGTGCAGCTGCTGACGGGCTATTTGTGAAACTTATTGGTCTGATGCTAGCTTTGAAAACATTTGGTAAATTCTTATATTGTACAAAACACATGTTCTGTATGAAGTACCTAAATTCTATAGAACTTCAGTATGCGTTCTATTAAAAAAAAATACGTTTACAAATATTAGTCCTGTGTGCAAAAACAACACTTGCGTTCATTAAACTAAATAATTTTTCGTATCCTAAATTTTAAACAATTACCTACAATATTGAATTGTTTTTGAATTTTCGAGCAGAAATATAACCCGCGACCCGCAGCGCCCTCAGCGTATCGCTCAAACTCAACACTCGTCAAGTTTTTCAACATTATAAAATAAAATAAAAATAGCTTTATTTTCAACATTGAGAAATATATAATGTCTGAAAGAATATTTTTCTGAAAGATTTTTAATGTTTTAACCATATTGTTTTTTAAATGTTTATTTTACCAAAAAACAGTGCTTTACAATTCGTAAAAGTCAACATTAGTATCTACGTTAACAAGGATAAAAAACAGGAATAAGCCGCAAAGGAACGGCGTAAAGCATAAAGCATAAGGCATAAAGCATAAAGCACAAAGCCAAAGGCATTAAGTCCGCCTTTGTACCTTTTTTGTGTGCGAGAAGTTTAAATAAATAAATAATAAATAAATAAAGGAAACATTTTGCTTATGAATTCCACACTAGGTCAAGCCTGTCTCGTGGAGTCCATGGGTGGTTTTACCAGATGGTGAAAAGCGTTTTACATTAATACTCATGGATTGCTATTGTCGAGAGGCACATAAAAATGCATTATTATTTTAAAGTAAGTAATAAAATTAGGTAATAAATTAAACATTGTCTAGGCTTAAAACAATAGAGTAGGATGAAGGAATATTTTGAGCGTCATTGTGCACTATGTGTAAGTGTGTTTGTGTGTGAGAGAGAGAGTGTGTGCGTGTGTTGTTGTGTTACGAAGAGATTCGGATTCAGTGTATGTTTGGGCTAGCAGCCATTTGCGAACAATCTTTTTGACTTGGTTTATCCTAGAGTTGCCAATGTCACACATGATATGGCCATGTAAAATACTGGAATTCTGTTGCATCCGGTTAGATTGGAAGCAGAAAAAAGGCTAGGCAAATGATGATGGTGGCATAAAATGGCCGAACTACACACAAAGGCATTATTTGCACCGTTGCAGTTGTTCACGAAATATGACCACATTCGCAATTTTTGCTTCAAACAGCAAAAAATATGATGTCAGGAATAAACTACGTCGTATTTAAAAGAAATAATTATCTGACAGAAAAACTGGTCAAACACCACACCAGTTAGCTCTTCCAAATTGTTTTTTAGACATATTTCGCGGTAATCTATTAGCTATTTGTTACGTAATGGGTACAGTCATATCTAAAATAGGTAGCATAGGTGGCTTCTCTATGCAGTGTAGAATCGTAGTTATTTGCATACAACATTATGAAGATTAAGTAGTATCGACCCGACTTACGGGTTGTAGATCGTGAGTTCGAACCTAGACAGGCAATTTACTTTGTGTATTTAAATTCATCAGCACTGCTCTCAATACGGTGACGGAAAACATTGTGAGGAAACCGGCGTGTTGTAGAAACAAAAATTCGAAGACATGTGACATCCACCAACTGACTGGGCCCGTGTGGTGGATTATTGCCCATTCTCATAGAGAGGAGGCCTGTGTCCTAGCTGTGGGGAGATTATAGGCTGAGTATGTTACGTTACCTATTTTATAAAGATTAGCTAGTACTATTTATTTAGCGATAAGACCGTGCAAACGAGCTGCAAAAATAATGACCGCTAATCTTTAATACCCAGACTAAAAGTGTTGCACCAGTTACATATAATATTCATTCAGAATCAACTCGGCTAACGAAGAGTTCGCTAATGAAAAAGCGCTGAAAAACCGATCAACACGACGTAACCGTGTACCCTTCGTGAGAACAAGTTAATATTTGAATCCATTAATTTTTCAGGACGTATTCAGTACTATCTGAGTCAAAAAAAAATCATTCGTTTCCAAAAGGCACACAAAAGGTACTTTTGAGCGTCAAAATTTACAAAAAAAATAATTGGTTCTAGTTGCCCCTTCCAAAAGATAGTTTCGTTGTCGTAGTTAGTGTAGCTATATTTTAATACTAGCTTTTGCCCGCGACTTCATACGCGTGGACTTTAGAATCAAGTAAATAATCATTTTTTTTTGATAATATATAGCCTATTTTTTAAGTTAGACCTCTCGGAATACATCATTGAAAACTGCATTCAATTCCATGCAGTGGTTTTTGCGTGATGCGGTAACAAACATACAGACAGACAAAAATTCTAAAAACCGTTGTTTTGGCTTCTGTTGCTCTAATAAAGACCCCCATACTATTTTTTCTTCAATATCTTTAATGTACAGACATCGGCCTGTTACAATTTTATTATATGTATAGATAGGCCTATGTCTATAATAATAATTAAAAAAATATGTTCTACTCACCCCGGTGACGGGCAACTGTAATCGATGAACACAACACAGTGACAACGCACAACCGCTACTCACGTCATTATACATTCACAAGCCTTGGGGCAAGTTACATGGTTAATTACACACGATACCTACTACTTTACAATACATTGGATTACAATAATAATATAACTGTTTTATTGATAATTTATTTAACTCCCACAAAACGTAGGTACCTATTATAACCTCTTCAACTTGTGCGATTCGATTTTCTTGTAAAACGAATAACGATGAATCGAGTTTTTATCGAGACGTCGACGCAAAATTCAGTAGGTACTTATATTTAGCAAGTCGTGCGCAAATTGTTATTCAGCACCTTTCAGGTAGAGGTGACATATCAAATGACTACGTGTAAGCGTATTTTATCAACTTTCTTCAAGTTATGATATTAAATTGATTTTGTATTTGTTTTATACAACATGTAACATAATTAACTCAAGATCTCACACACCCTAATTAAAGTAGTATCGAGTTAAACGATACACTTACCAAAAAATATTTTTTTTAAGCTAACTTTAATTATCAAGAAAATTGTGTTGACACTAGCATTACATCATGCATTTTAAATTGAGTCTTAATGCTTTGAGATGAGATTGAATTTTCTTTGACTCAATCGGCAGTAGGTAAGGCAAAATAAATATTTAAAAAAACTGTATATTAAAAGTTATTGAATCAATTAAATAGCCAATTATACAAAAACATCTTTCAGGATTTGCGTTTATTCTATTACACCCCGTATATTCCATTATATATGTAGTTCAAAAGTTCAAGTTGGATAAGAAAATAATATCAATTTGACTTTTCACATCCTATTGTTAGTTAATTTATTAAAAATAAAGCAATTGTAAAGGCTTTATTGATATCGTAGTACCTACGGTGTAGTGGGCAGACAGCTTAAGGCATTGTGCTCCAGACCTTTTTTTTTACCCAACAAATTGTTAATTTTGGAGACCAAAGAGGTATTTCTAATTAGGTATTGTTAATAAAGTAGGCTCTATTCAAAAGACTGACTGGTAAGAATACAAATTAAATTAAACTCACAAAGAAAACGAAGCCATACTAATGTCTTTGGAAGTCTTATTCATATCTCGGTGACGAGATTATAAACTATTCGCAGAAAGGTGCACCCCTGAATGAATTTCAATAGAAAAGTTACTATTCTTGAATTTTGTTGTGAATTATACTATAGGATGGCGCTGGGGCGGCGTCAGTGGAGTATTTGGTTCTGAAGAGAAGAATTTATCAATGTGAAACAATTTTAATCCATATCTAACTTCGTCGGATTTTTTTTTAGATACCTACTAAAACTGAAAAGTATGACTCATTCCTACTGAAATAGAGCCCCAGCAGCACAGTTGTCTGTTTAGTCGGATAGACTTGATTCTATACATGCATAGACAAAGTATAAACATTACGAGACACAGAACATTAATTAAATAATTAGTAATATGTCAGCTAGCCATGCCAACAAATAAAATGAAAACACAAAGCACAAAGAATAAAATTAAAAAAAAAAGATAATACCAAAATAAAAGCCTCCTGGTATAAAGGGCGTGATAGCTTACATATGCAATACTGGATTATGTTCACATAGCTGTTACGACCCGTGTTACAACTCGAGGCCACAAATGATAACCTAGGATCATCGAAGTAATATAAACAGGTAAGTAATTAGATTGAGTAACAAACATCCAAACATCCAAACCTTCACATTTATCATATTAGTAGGTAGGATAGTCGCTCAGATTATAAAACAAAGGCAGTTCGACCGCGCGGAACACCAAGAGTGAAGCCATAAAAAAAAAAAACTGAGGCCAAAAAACCAAATACTAAATCGTCGCAATGTATGTAATATACAATGCGACGCTTTAGTATTTGTTTTTTTTTTGGTATGGAATATAAAACAAAGGCAGATAGACCGCGCGGAACACCAAGAGTGAAGCCATAAACTTTTTCCAAAAAAAACAACCGACTTCCAAAAAAACACTACAAAGTGAAAAATAACTTTAATTTCGGAAGTCGGTGTCTTTGGAGCTATATTTTAATTTTTTGTCACCGCCTTCCGAAATTAAAGTTATTTTTCACTTTTTAGTGGTTCACATGTGCTTACCCCTTCACAGCATACCCGCGTGATGTTATGTTATGAACCGGTGTAAGCAATAGACAGACATGAGATTTCAGCAATCCCAGTCCATTTGCTATCATTTATTAAGGAGTTCCGTTGCCTATCTCCAAAGTTCTTCATCAGATCTTCACCAAATTGAAATGAGACCACTACGAGAAAGTACTCTTCCAAAAAATACCTAAATCGCTTCGTGTGCCTATAAAATTTGAAGAGTTCTCTCTATTTCTCCAGGATCCCATCATCAGATCCTGATATGATGATCATGGGACCACCTGGGAAGTATACCCTTTCAAACAAAAAAAATAATCCAAATTGGTCCAGCCATCTTCGAGTAATCGGGGAACATACATAAAAATAAAAAATAAAGTTTCCGACGAATTGAGAATCTCCTCCTTTTTGAAGTCGGTTAAAAAACCAAATACTAAAGCGTCGCATTGAATGTTACATTCAATCAATTGTTTTATAATCTGAGGATAGTAGGATTAGTAGGATACTAACTTCAGCTGTTTGAAGTTAGGCTCGTGGATATCGTAGATAAATCACAGTTTACATAATCCTTTAGATAATTTAAATGCGACTAAGTAGACACTTCACCCCCTTATTTATAAACGTTGCTTAAAGTTAAGACATGTTTAAACGTCAAAAATGTATGGTTAAACAGTCACTAATCATTACTTGACTGTAAGTGGCGTTTATAAATACCTATGGGGGTGAATTGCTAAGATTTTTCTATTGTCACACACCTCAGTGCTACATTCGTGTAACTATAAATACATAGGTAATTAAGTATATTAAGTAACAACATTAATAGCATAGATGTAATAGCATGGTTTGTCGGCACGGCACGTCAATTACCCAGCCTTAATTGTAGTCAATAAAGTAGCAAGTACTTAGCGCGTTCTTCATAATATGCAGGTAACCATTAGTAGGTACCTACCAGCTGTGATCTGTTGTTTTGATACTGTTTTATCGTATACTACTTTCTGCCGGCCGAAACCACAGTAATTATACTAAAATAACAGCCGCATTTTTATAAAACTACGTTTGTAGTATTGGTCTATAGAAAATGGACTGAAGCAGAGCTTTCTAGGGAGTCGTCACAACAATGACGACTCTCTAGAAAGAGACAAAGCGACTGTGCAACCAATACCTGTCTCGTTTCTGCAAGCCTGTAATAACATACTAGAAAGAGACAACTACAGGCCGCACATTCGCTTTGTCTCTCTCGTACTTTTCGGTCTGATTCACTGCACAACTGAATAGGTACGGAACGCGTAGTCCTTTCTCTATGTCTATGGTCTAAAATCAAAATCAAAATCAAAATATTTTATTTCACATAAGCCTGCATGGGCACTTATGAAACGTCAGAAGCTAGGTGCACGGTTCCAATTTGTCTCAGCAGCCAAAATATACAGAGCCAGAACTGGTGACGTGGGAGCAAGTGACGTACAGTTGTCCGTATGAGAAGCAGCTCGTCTTGAGGTCGACAGCCGCAGCTTTCAGTGGCAATTTCCCATTGCTTGAGAAGTATTTTGTTTTATGTGAATATATGAACGCGTTTCTGCATATACACTACCTAATGGCACAATACTGTTACACTGATTGCATTCTTACAGATTATTCCTGACGACCGATTATTCTATGATCTATGGTTATCACTAAAATAATATGACAAATATTGTAAATAAGCACAGGGGATTTCTCATTAGCTGCAGACACCAGTGACAGAAGAGAGACTTAATGTTTTTCTGCGCACGTTTTACGAACTATCTTAATTAATCGGTGTAAAAAAGGTAACCGATTGAGCCGTCACGAGACGCCTGGTTGATGTGAAACCTCGAAACTAAAATACGCTATAGGTAAACGAGCTCAGCGCGGTGAGGGAGAGGAGGGATCGCTGAGCCAAGTGGGGACAGAGTCGCAGAGTTAGGCTGTTTTTCCAACAGAGATGTGCTATGCAGCATGTGAAAGCTTAGCTTCGAAACGTTGTGATCGCTTCCAGTAATGCTAAGCTGTGTAGCAGAGCGAGTAAGATGTGCTATAAAGATGCGCTGCCGCGAGGTAGCTGTGCGAGGAAGATGTGCAGCTCGAGCTATGCGATGCATCGACAGTAGAAAAGGCACAGGGAGCGGCTGCAGCGCGGTTAGGGGAGTATTCTAGTAAAGTTTTAAGTAGTACTAGTATTCTGATTGTTTCGAGTGATATTTAATATAATTTCGCATCCAGAATCTATGCTTTCTTTGTGGGAGTAAACAGGTGAACAGCAATTCATCTTCCTCCATGAGTTCTTTTTCGCACATTGCGAGACATAAAATAACTTTTTGCTTCAACGATGGCATGTCTACTTTTATGAAAGTAGACATGCCATCATGCCGCTTGATATGGACGAGAGCAAGCCGGAGTACAACGGGTTATGACAGAGACAGACATAGAAAAAAACGTCAGCGAGAACGAGATGGTAGGAATATTGCACATTTCATTTGGTTTTTAGCTGTAAAATTTTATTGTTTTAAATTCGTTACATTCTCAATTTATACGTTGCACTTACATATAAGTACTAAGTAGGTAGGTAGGTATACCTAGTCATCTATGTAGTCACAAAAATAGCTAAATGCATTAGGGTATTGTTTTTCAGTTTCTTAAAAATCATTCGGAGTCACGGAGTTATGAAAAACCATAATATTGGTGGTTCGATTATAACCTCAAAATCTGATACTTTGTTTTAAACATATCTATTCTGCAGCTAGTCTACTATAAAAATAACATCATATAGGAATTTACTAATGATCGACAATACAACACATAATTTTTTGAAGCTCTTGGTTTCAGGGCGAAGAATGTATGGAAGGAGAGCAATGTCCTTTATGAAGGGACATAAGTTTGAACTAAAGTGTAGAATATTCGTGTTATCGAGTTCAATTCAGCGGACGGATGAAGCTAAAAGAGGATTTAAGAATCGTAGCAGATAGTGTCCTACGCGGGTCGCGGTTGGCGTTAGCGTCCCTACTACTGTCGGAAGTCGGTGCCAAAAAACTAAAATACACCAAACCAAAGACACCGACTTCCGAAGTTAAAGTAATTTTTCACTTAGTAGCGTTTTTTTGGAAAACAGTTGTTTTTTTTTTGGAAAAAGTTTTGATTTTACACTTTTAGCTATGGTAGGTACTTACTCCAAAACAATTCGTATAACACTAGATATACTTGCCATGTGTGCCTATATGTGAAGAGTTCCCTCGATTTCTTCAGGGTTCCATCATGACATCCTGACCTGATGATCATGGGACCGCCCGGGAAGTATAACCCTTTCAAACAAAAAATTATTTTCTAAATCAGTTCAGGCGTCTTCGAGTAGGCTATCGGGGAACATACATAAAAAATTAAAAAAAATTGAGAAACACCTCCTTTTTTGAAGTCGGTCAAAAGTTGGTGTGAGTTTATTGTAGGTAGGTTATATGGTAGGGTATATAGGTATCTAAATGTTCGAGAGTCATGGTTTCTCATGGATGTTTTGTCCAACATGAATAGGCGACATCACGACTTATTACACTTACTGCGACAGTACAAGAATTTAATAAAGCCATACAAGTGTGGCCCAAAGCCCTGGATGTAATTAATACCTATTCGCATCACACCAACATAGCGCAGACGTTAATTGCAGGTTCATTTCAATGGATTGACCCTTGCGACGAGTGATCATATAGGTACTACAGAATACGCTAATGATTTGGCTAGGCCGCATCTCTATGCTGAAATCATAATAAAATGAATCAAAATAACATTCAACTGGTTCGTTGAATCGGCGCGGCGTAGGGACAACTTGTAAAGCTGGGTAGCGTTTATACACGCTTTATATTAGCTTCACTTGTATGTTTGTTTGTATGTTTGTATGTAACCGACTCCTTAGAGCGCAAATTGGACCCACTTTAAACGGTCAGATTTCATTGAAACTTTGTAAACTTATCGAGGACCGATGACAATTCAATAATATTTAAAAAAAAATAGAAAAATAAAAAAAAGGAAAAAAAATATAAAAAAAATCACGTTTTTCTAGTTAGCAGAACGAAAAAAATAGAAAATAAATAATTGTTTAAACAACTAAAAAACACGTTTTAAAAACCAAACTAAAAAAGGAGAAAATAATTTAATTCAAATAAAAAGCGTGGGGTGCTTGACATTAATTGATTATAAAAATACCACAAAAAGCACCCCACGCTTTTTAATTGAATTATTTTCTCCTTTTGTAGTTTGGTTTTTAAAGCGTGTTTTTCAGTTTTTTAAACTATTATTTATAAATGGAAATATTCAATTTAAGCTTACGCTGTTTTGGCACCAACTGCATCACCGACGAACATAATGGTATCAGTGTCTGACGGAAGCTGGTTTTTGCTGCCGAATCTGAATACAGTAGTGCATGCTATTCTCTAAAAATCATACCGTGATAGCTGTCACTAGTGTCAATCCGATAGACCTACCTCATTTCAAAGTCACTTCACCTAAGTTCTCACGGTGACATTTTAAGAGAATAATATGTCGGCTGAGCTGCGTCTGCGAGCGAGGAAGCTCAAAAATTTTACAGAAAACATTTAGTAACTTGAAAATCTAGGATGCAAGAGCAAGCGAAGCGAGCTCTAAAATGTTAACACACAACTTTGAAAGGTTATAACGTTATAACGTAACCATCGTAGTAACGGAGGTAAGTAGTAGACGTCTTGGCGTAGCGGGTTATGATAAAGGGAAATCGCTTAAAGCCGATTGTCTGATCAGTTGTCAATTTACCTCTCGTGGTGCTGGAGCCCCCCCCTGGAACTGCAACCTTTCTCCTTCTATAAAACTCGTCGCAGCTTACAGAGGAAGCTTACCTTTGTTAATCGTGTTGAAGGTTCCCTTTAAATTGTATGGAAATAGAAATAAAAGACACAGACAAACACTCAATAAGGTCTACCCTCTTTATTATTGTATAAATCACACAATATATTCTTTTGATCTACTATGTGCAGTATCTTTAAATAATCAGAATTACAAAAGAAGAATTCATTGAAACAACATTTTACAACATTCATGGACAGTTGTGTTGTCGTAACAAGACGTAATACTTTTTCTTATATTTATAAAAAAATAACAAGACTTCTTCGGCATTTCACATTTAACACTTTTTACAAAGTTAGGTTTCAATTAAATGTTCTGTTCGTGTTTCTATAACCACAAGTCTTAGGTGGCATTTACACAAGTGCTTTTTGAAACAATACAAGTTGTATGCACACAGTTTTGGGTCCCCTGTTATTCGGAATTCAGTGTGCCGGGGTCCAATATTTGTATAAGTCAGGGCGGTGCAGTTGGAACTGCATTGATCACTGAGAACTCGGACGGTTCCTGGAACCCGGATATAGAACGCGTACTAATGATTGCATTTGTGGTCGATTGGGATCCAGACCCAGCTCGGGCCCAAGACTAAACTACCCTTTTCCTAGTAAGTGTGGGCAAACTCAGTGCAGCTCAAAAAACGCTTGTTTAAATTAGGTCTAACTCTACACTTTCGGGTTTGGAAAATCGTTTGTTACTGAAAACACAGATTGTTATAACTACTTTGTTTTCTTCATCATATGATTAAATATTAATATTCATGTAGGAATATGTGCTAATGGAGATCCGAAAATCATTTTCACACGAACAGAACATTTCAAATGCATTGAAGAACAAAAAAAACGAATATTCTTCATTTAATGTAATATATGTAATAAATATATATTTATGTATATCATGCTATTTACACATAGGGACCACTGCGGCTACCACTGCGGTGGCCTAGTGGTTACCTCGACTTACGAGTGGTAGGTGGTGGGTTCGAACGAAACTCAGGCAGGCGCTTTACTTTGTGGTAATAATGTTATCACCACTGGCATGTCCTGGAAAGAAAAATTTGAAGACATGTGCCATCTACCGCTCCCTTTCGAAGAGCCGAGGCCTGTGTACTAACGATTGGAACATATGATGTACACAAACTACTTATAGAGATGTGAATTATAACTATGTATTAAAAAATGAATCACAAATAAATGAGAATATTATCTTCTCGTTACTTTTATTAAATTTCAGTCTTACATTTTGGACTCTCATCCAAGTCCTTCTCCCAAAAAGTTTAAAATTACATAAAAATACAATTATGATAAGTACACAATGCAATAAAAATAAGAATAATAATGATCTTTATTAATGGTACAGGTCCAGTTTAGCTGTGCCCCAAGGGACGTCCTAATTAGTTGCAGATCACGATGACGTCAAAGCCTACTGTCGAGAGATGAAGTTCGTAATAATGTGGTCGACAATGTCTCGAGCATCGGTATGCCGAGTAAGTTACCCTTGAAAGGTCCTTTGAAATGGGTCAGAACAATTGTATAACTAACTGTTATCGAAGTAAAATTTCAAGTTAGAAGATCCATGTTCACGATTATTGCTATTCCTATTTCTATTATTTAGAGAAGCTTAGAATGTCATAAACCTTTTTCAACAGAAGTTCTCAGGTTAGGACTCAGGGCATCTTTGGATTCACGACAAGACTCTTGACAAACTTTTATGAAATATAATATGCATATATTATGGATGTGGGTAGGTAATTACAATAATGTACTTACTTATGTTACAATCTATGGATTGTAACATAAGTAAGTAGCACATATTACTTGCTAGCTTATGAGCTAGCAAGTAATATGTGGTATAATTATAAAAAAATTGGAAATTTCATACATCCGTACATAATTTTAGAAATAATTTGGTCTTGTAAACAATAGGCCTGCGCAGAATAAGCACGTACCTTACCATTGACCGAATTTGTTATCATATTGATAAGTTTATTATAAGTTTTAATAATGCATATTATTATTATTGAATCCAAATATTTTTACCAGTGGGTACAAATATATTTTTTTTGTCCGAGAAAATATTTTATTTCATTCTACGTTACAAAGTACTCGAAAACTAGTTTATTCTCAAAATATTTTGTACATTCTTCAAATATTCATGCATATACAACTCTAAGCCAAAGTTGCCGTTCAAGATCATAATTATACTTAATAAAGCTCTTCTTTATATTCTCACATACAAACATGTGTGAATCTTTTTTTTTTTGTAGTAGCTAGGGAATATTATACACTTTTAAAAAAAGAACCTAATTGTCACATCTCCAATTTCGGTACCTATGTAAAATCGTACAGCGACCGGAGCTAACTTCTCATAGCTAGAGAACTATGAGAGGGTAGAAGGTAGGTAAGTTAATTTTATAACCGGTAGGTAAATGGAAAGAGACTATGACAAAGGAAGCAAACCTATAAGCATCGTTATATCCCAAAAAGTTGATCAGATCTACATATTTCTGCCAAAAAGATTCGCTGTTTGGAATAAGTTAAAAGGGAACAGGGCGTGCGATTCTCCATACAAATGTATTCCTCTTTTTTCTTCCTGAATAATGCCTCCAGAGCAATATTTTTTTTCATAAAATCAAGGTCTGCTGTAAACACGTCCCTGTCATTTTCTCTCTTTCAGCAACTAATTTTATTAAAGAAAATATGACCCTCTAAAAAATGTGCCCTATTTTTACCGCCGTGATTAGTGGACTGCCAGACAAAATAGAAAAGATTTTAACATAAAAAAAAATGATAGGAACCTAAACATACTCTCTTTTTTAAATGTTAATGCAAAAATTCATTGAATCGCTCAGTTTTCGAGGAGAAAAAAGGGGAATACGAAACGTCGATCTCGTTAAAAAAAATTGTCATAATTTCGGTCTGAGCTGCAGCTGTCCCTATCACACACTACCTACTCGGTTGTTCGGGCGCAGCGCGATGGCAATAGTTTCTTCAAATACCTATTATTCCCGCCATTATTATTTGGGGTCGGCGTAACATGTCTTTTTCTTCCACACTTTAGTCGTCATCTTCGTAGTCACAATATTTTCTTTAAAAGTTTACAAATATTTGAAGTATTGTTTTTAGGGCACACTGACAAGTTAATAAGTTTAAATAAAATCGAGTTGTAATACAACGAACAGGGGGCCGATTCTACTAATTTGCAACGTTACACGTTAAACTGTGTTTCCACAACAGTTCGATTTCGATCGCCGTTCGATAGTTACATAAAAACTCATTCTACTATTTTATAAGCAAAATGGAAACTAAACTTAAAACGAATTGCAACTGAACTGTAGCGGGAACACAGCGGGTAACCCGCGTTACCAACATGCCAAAATAATATGTTTTATTAATACCACAAAGAAAAAAGTTGAATCTAAAAATGTTACTAAACACGAATATGTGGCACTAAAAGTATTTTCTATAATTAAAAGACATAATGATCATAATTTTATCATTAACTTTGTCCTATAGTAAACGTCACGCTCATGTTCGATTTTGTTAGTAGAATAGGTTTTGACATTGTTTCAATCGATCGTTGGCGTAACTAAAACGTAACCGCAGCTGTGTCGCAGCTGGACCGTTGTTCATTTTAGTAGAATGCGAAAACGCTTAAAAGTGGTGATTCGGTTGCGGTTCTATTGCGTTTTTTTAACAAATTTGTTAGTGGAATCGGCCCCCAGATCTGTAACGATGATATTTCTCGTAGAATGAAAAGTTTATTAAAATCCATAACAACATGAAAAACTGTTTTAATACTATATCTAGTTTCATGAATCTAGATAACATTACACACTGAAAAATTATTGTACTTAACTCGCAAACTTGTACGCCATTTAGGATCTTATTTACATTTCGACGTAAATAAATTGACTAATTGTTCTCATTTTTCATTGCCTATTTTAGAACTTTACAATATAATTCTATCCGTATTCTTTCTCACGTTGTATAATTCTTAATTTGATCTCATTGAGGTATTTCTCGGGCTCGTCCGCCGAGTAATCTCTCTTTTCTTCTGAGATATTATTGAATACGGCTTCGGGCGTGACTTCGATCGTTTCAGTGGGTGACGAGGGGTAGGTGCAGCATACCGGCGAACAAGGTCTTCGTTTTTCATTTGCTAATCGCATGGCCGTATCTAAATACGAGTTTCTGTTGTTAATAATTTCTTCTTTGAGGGATTGTTGGAACGAGTGCTTACAGGTCCTGTAGTCGTGCACAGGGGGCGTGGCGATCGTCCGGCCGTTGTGGCACACGTGCACTGTGGGAATGCAACGGTCTTTGACGTCCTGGCCGCTCATTTTGTAGCGGTTGCTCGCCTCGTTTCGCAAAGAGTTTTTCAATGATTGACCTGCAAAAAGTGAATACATTTTTTTATATTGTACCTACAACAAAATATATTGGTAGGTAAGTATTAGATACGTCCACATCCCACGAACAACTCTCCATACCAAACCGTCAATTATTTATGTTAATTCTGTGTTTTTTATTTGCGGTGGCCTTGAAAGCTGCGTTTAATAAACCAAGTGCGCACAAATAATATGATCATGAAATCGTGTCAGAGTGTTAGGTAAATAGCGTGAGATCAAAATGTTCCTGTGTATTTCTTGGTTGCTATCACCCGTTAAATTGCGAACCATCCCTGATTTGCCGATCGTGACGGTAGCCGATTTGGTTGTAGTTACGAAGCCAGGGCACACCAACCGAATAGGTTAGGTTAGAACTGCGACCAACCGCGCGCGAGCCGAGCGAGCGTAGTGAGCGGTGCCGCGCAAGCGGCTGGCGAGCGCTACTTCCAAGTTAGTGGCAGTTACCAGTTCACAATTTGTGGGTTTGCCACGGACAGATTACAAACTATCGAAAAATTGTGCGTTAAATTGTTAATGGTTTTTGCAGTTCACAATGTTTCGATATTTTTTAATCTCACGAGATAGAATTATAAACTGACGATGTTCATAATGTTACGGTGATATCAGATCAACAATAGACAGTGGACATTGAATAACTGCCGCGAAGTGCGCATACGTACATTTTAGAATCCACATTTTATTTGCTTCTTGGTTATTATATTGTTGTAAAATAAAAGTTAAGAACATGCAGTCAAATTCAAAGTCAATTCAAAGCATTAATTTCAAATAGGCACATAAAAGGCACTTTTGAGCGTCAACATTTACATTATTAGAGTACCTATACATATAGCATTGAAAAAACCCATGAAAACTCAACAAGTTTCATAAGAAAGCTAGCGTTTGCCCGTGGCTTCGCCCTCGTCGATCTCGATTTACCGGGATCAAAAGTAGAAAAAGTTAGTAAAAGTAGGTTATAAACTATCTGTGTTCCAAATTTTTGCTATATCCATTTACATGTTTTAGCGTGATTGAGTAACAAACATTCAAACATCCTTTCACATTATACTTAATTTTAGTAGGACACTGTAGACGATAGACTAACCGCGAGATTCTTTTTGTCCATCTATAAAGATCCATATAAACTGTATCGAATAACGCACACAAAGTAGGTACGAAAAGTCCCCCGAATAGGTAGTAGGATTAAAAAGTTCTGTAAAATTACCTGAATTGGCAGTACCGCTGGAGGTGGCGTTCCGTTGGAAAGCCATGGCCGTGTAGGAGCAGCGCTTGGCGGCGGTTCTATCGCTCGAGCGGCAGCACCACTGCATCATTGAGTTCTGAAACACAGCGTCTGCTAACTTTAATTTTCACCAAGTTTACCAATTTTTGGGTTTCGGGACGACGAAGGTATTTTTATTGTAGGTACAGCGTGTACCAGAAAAGGGTGTGGTACACACCATCAAACTGTTCAACTTGCTCCATGGGATGGGACCAACATCGTAATCGCAAAAAAAAACAACTGTCCGCACATTTCGTATTGAAGTTTGGTATTGGATAGCTGATATTTTTTTTTCACTAATAGCATATGTTTATTATTATAATAAAAAATACTTCTTCTAGTTTTATTACCTACTTAGTTACATAAAATTGGAATAAATCAACTTGATGATAAACTAGAAACTTAAAATAAATCTTCGGATTAAACATGTAGGTAATGGATTTCCTAATAATTTTATGTTTTTTTTTTATTATTAAGTAATTATAGTTATTTTAGTTAAGCCAAATAAGTATGTATATCCGAATTAAACATGCTTGCTTATTAAGCATATAATTTAATTTACATAACATAAGCACACTCATATGAGCACACCCGCACCAGCACTCACTAGATCACACATAGTACAAACAAATTCCGACCCGAAATCCTAACCCGGTCGCGGGTTAGGTTAGGAACATAAAAAAAAAATATTATTTGTTCCGAACGTAACCCTATTCCTAAAATGACCTGAAGTTCATAACCCGAATTGCGTTATAGATCCGTTTTCCCCTATCCCCTTTCTTAGAATAAAAAGTACAGAGGCCAACAATCAAGCTACCCCAATTTGTCAAATTTCTTTGATAGTTTTTCAACGTTATTACAAAAAAATAAGGTTTATGTTTAATTGGGAAAAAAATTACAGTTTAGGATTTCTTGATGTGCTGGCTTCTGAACCTAGGTATGTATCAAATCAGAGTTTAATCTTTATTATAGGTACGTAAGTAATCAAAATATCACACTAACAATTAACATTAAACACGAAAAAAAATAAGTACCAACCTACCTATAGTAAAAAAAAATAACATTTCTATTAAGTGTCATACTTAGAACTTACTTTTTAAACACTTGTCAAATTAGAAACTCTGATTTGACACATAGGTACTTTTTATTTTAAGAGAGAGGAGAGGTGAAATCCTATCTATATCGCAATTCGGGTTATGATAGGAATGATACGTCGGGTCAGGTTAGGAATAGGGTTACGTTTGGAACAATCTTTTTTTTTTTTCAAGTTCCTAACCTAATCCGGTCGCGGGTTAGGATTTTGGGTCAGGTTCGGAATAATCCAAACAAACACACCCTTGCACGTCGTGAATTTGGCACATTCATGCTTTTGTATTTTAGTACCTAATTTTTTATGGATTCCCTATCTACTGGGATGCCTAAATTGGGAATCCAGTAACTCAACATTTTACTTTTTACTACAGACGCTTGAAGTAATGTTTCTAGTGAGATGATGAAGCAGCCCTAGTGTCCGTAACACAGGTTATTTCCTAGCACGGAACTAGGTTTTGCTCCGCTGTCCACTGTCATATTCCTATCCATCAATCATGATGTAGTAGAAAGATGTAAAAAACTTTTTGAAAATAAAATTTGTATTGATTTGATTTGAAAACATCACTGCTTGTTTCCAGGGTTGGGCAGAGCTGTACAAATAGTATACCCACATTTATGTTTAAGTCCCATGTAATAATAGTAGGCCTATCGCGCCTAATTTAATTTAAAAGCTAATTTTAACAAACAAAATTTAATTAAACATTGACAGTTACCTTAAAAGCGTCCCTAAACTTATTGGACATAATGTGGTAGAATATCGGGTTGACGCATGTAGACATGTAGTAGAAAACTCCGGAGATGTAGGTGAGGAATGAGTACACGGATAGGAGGAGTGGTGATCGAGCTTGATGGTTTTCATTGGTTCCGTAGATCGCAACCAGACGCTGGGCGTGGAATGGCGCCCAACAGATGAAAAACGCCACGACGACTGCCACTGTAACAATAATAATTATCATCTACCTGAATTGGGATCCTGCCGTTTTGCCAAAATGATTTTGACAAAAATTTCATTATCAAACAAATTTTGGCAAACTTTTTTATACCAATGTAATATTTGGAATGATTTTAGTACGCACATTTTCATTTGGTCAAATTTTTACTTCATCATCATCATCATCATTTCAGCCGAAAGACGTCCACTGCTGGACATTTGCCTCCCCCAATTTGGGGGAGTTTGCCATAATCGCCACGCTTGGCAGGCGGGTTGGCGCTCGCAGTATGGTGGTAAAATGCATAGAGAACACTGCTGCCCATTCTCTAGTAAGTCCCTTATTCGCCTCCTACGACACCCACAAGAAGAGATGGGATGGTGCTATTCTTTACGTCCGGCACCACACGGAACTTTTACTTGGCAGAATATTACTAAGGGTAATGTCATAATAGGCATTTGGTCTTTAATCAAATGATTTATTACAGCAAACAATCTTGAGATATTAACATTTAGTCAAATGATTTGTTATGAAACAACTAGGTTAGGTTAGAACTGTAACCACACCAACGCCAGAAACATATTTTTGAATGTAAAACTAGAAAAAAATACCCTTGTAGTAAAACGTCATCGTTAACTGAATAAAAATGGTAACATGAAAACTGACGGTACTAATTTTTTGGCTTATTTTATTTAGCGTAAAATATGTTATACCAAATGAAATAATGGCTAAATTAAAATAGGAAAAGTACTAGTCCATTTATTAGGTGTTGGCGTAACAAGACTTTTTTCTTACATCAATGTGTAATCAAAGAAATAATTGACTTCGTATCTTGTTCCATAATGAAACTCATTGAAGAAGGCAAAATTTGGTATTTTCCATACGATACTATCTTTTGAATGTGACAACTAGTAGTTCCTGTATATTTTTTTCAGAATACTTAAGTTAGCTTACTAAGTTTTGAGCTTGGGTCGAGCTGCTCCAATGTTTACTAAAAATTATGTTTCTTTTGCAAATTTTCTAAATAGGTACTCTTTAAGATTTGATGATTACTAACAATATACCATGAATAACCTACCAATAGTAAAATTGATACGGGCATGTCCTAGAACGAAACAATTCGAAAATATCATCTACCAACCAGCACTGGGCACGCGTGGTTGGTAACGGCCCAGTTTCTCTCACAAACGGAAACCTGTGTCCCAGCAGTGGGAACATTATAGGCTGAATATGATGAATATTTACCTACTTTGTCAAGTATTATTATAATTAATATTAAAAAGCGAAAGTAAGTTTGTTTGTTGGTTGCCTTTTCACGCCACTGAACCGATCATTTTTTTTGTCCTGAAATTTTGCATATACGTTGAAAGGTGTACAGAAAAGGACATAGGGTACCTTTCATCCTGAAAAAAAGTACTGTTCCCGAGGAAAACAACAATAACGTTCTTATGATAATAGCTGACGCCACGTGTCTTCCGAATCATGACCAAACAACAAGCAGAGTACAAGCTTTCTCATATTCTAAATATATACAAAAGCTATATTTATTATATTATATTGGAAAGTAGTTCTGCTTGTATGCAACCTTTTCACGTCTAAGCCAATGAACGAATTTCGATAAAATTAGGACTAGAAAATAGATGGCATCCTGGGAAAGGTTTTGGTCCTGGGAAAGGGGTTGGTTTTGTCCTGAAGAATAATAGAGAAGTTTGGAAGAAACGACGTTTTGCTGTCCCCAAATAAATTGGGATAGGTACATGATGATGATCTAATTTTAGTTATTTGGCAAGTCCAGGATGGGACTCGATAGGTCGGAATCTTGAATCTGAATTTTGAAGTCATAATCAGAGATCGGATATTTGGATGCATATTTACCTAAAGATAATTTTTAGCTATGAAAGTATGGAACCGGCTCTATAAATTATTGGTAATATTTATTAAAAACCCCGGGATTCTTGGATTGCACAACTATTCAGATGTGTATTAATTTAAAATTAATGTTTAACCCGATACAAATATGTACTGGAGGATGGAATATGTACTGGTTTGTACTAGTTAAAATAAAAAATAAACAAATTACTTACCTAAATTAAGACTTTTTCGATACAAAAGCGCATTTCATGTTAGCCAACATCTCAACTTTAGGTGAATATGCATCCGAATATCCGATCTCTGGTCATAATGCATCTTGGTGCAAAAAACTTGAATCAACAAGAATGTGATGAAAAGATTATCGACGGAAGTCTCTATAATAACAGTAGGCGACTATTAATACTGCAGATATTCTAATTACAGTCGCATCTGTTGCAATCATAACAATTTGTGTCCATGGAGGAAATGAAAATATGATTTAGGTATTTCTAGACTTAGTTGCGTCACTGTTCGTGGAAAGTAATATTTCAAAGTAAATACATACATTATTTTTAGATACTAGTAGAAGTGCCAAAGAGTATTAGAGAAACGGCTTGAGGAATCGATCGTTTGATTTCCATAATCATACAACGATCGTTATGAAAAATATACCAAGGCAACGCCATTACCTTTGCTAAACGCGGGTGCTATTTTGTTATATAATATTACTACCGTGATTTTTTTCACATTTCCTAAAACTAATTTCCTATTACTTTTATTAAGAAAACGCAAACTCAAGATACGCCACGCGTACACTACAACTTGAAAAATGTTGTAGTAATTCTGAAGTCTGTACGGATAGGAAGTTTATTCAGCGTTTATTAATAAGAGGATGGGGTCAATGTTACGACGACGTGTAGATATTACCTAAGTTTAGCATAATAATTTGTATATAACCTTTGTCATAGATTTTCAATTTAATTCAATTGTATAACAAAGATCTGCTATGAGGGATATATTGAAATGTATGCAACCATTTGGCATTCATAATATTTATAGTCATCTACCTAATTAATCTGTTATCATAGTTAAGTTAAAATTTGAAACATTTGTTTTAGTCATTCATGTCACTATTGTATGTAGATGCTGTCAACAGGCACTTTAACTTTTCGCATTTAATACCATTTGTATTAATTGACGTAATTGCCATTTTACTACGGATTAAAAAAAAACAATGTTTATTGATTCTTACCTAACATCTTGACGACTCTCCTCGTGGACTGGCTGTGTTTCCGCCTGATCTTGTGCGTGTATCTCATTGTTGTATCAAAGTCATGTAGATTTTTTTCTTTGTTTAGGTTCGTGTCTCTCAGTTTCAGGCCTATTAGTGAGTACAGCACCGTGATTAGCACCATTGGCGCGAAAAAGAAGAAGAATGTCGATATCTCAAACGAGTGTTCTATGATGACTCTTGTCTGCAGGCACATGGACACGCCGCTGTGCTCACGGATCCCGAACTGCAGCGCCTGGGGCAGGGCTAGCCCCACCGCCGCCACCCACAGGAACATGACGTGTTTCGTCGCCCGCGATAGTTTCGACATCTTGTGCGAAACAAACGGGTGACAAATTGCTAAATATCTCTCTACCGTAAATAAAGTTATTGTTAAAACACTGGCATTCGTCGAAGCCTCAGCCGCTAATCCTCTTATCACACAAAAACTGTGTCCAAACACATACGGCCATTTTGACCAAATTGAATACATCTCTTGAGGCATACCACTTATCAGTAACAGTAGATCTGAGATCGCTAGACTAAATAAATAATAATTTGTTGCTGTATGCATACTTTTGTTCCTAACTATCACTAAACATGTAAATATATTGCCCAGTACCCCCGTAAAGAATATAACTGAATATATGACAGTAATAGGTAGCACGATGAAGAGAGAGTCCCTCTGAGGCCCGAAGATGACCGTGGGGTCCACGGGTACCGAGGTGTTGTCAGTCCCGTTGGTGATCTCACTAATGGAGCTCATGGTGGTCATGGTATCGACTTCAGATTTGTCGATAGCATTAGCAGGCTGCTTTAGTCTCTTGGTTTATTCATCTGAAACAAAGAAAAAAAGTGTAAGTAGTATTCTATGTGTCCACGTCCATATTGAGGTTGTTCACTGAATATTATAGTATGTACTTAACACGTCTACGAAGCAGGGTAAGAAGAATTTAAGATAACATAATGTTTATTTGCAAAAAAATGCGTAAAAAGTAATATAAAGAAAAAAATTACGTCACTCCGTGCATTCTAGCACTGTACAAAACATATCTAATAAACAACAAATATCTATCAAACATAAGTGCTTGTGATAACAAGCAATCCAATACATTTACCAGCACAGATGATGAGGGATACCTCATCAACTGTGCTGGTAAATGTATACGATACGATGTTTCAATGACCATATATAGCAGAAATTTTAGGGATGGATTTCTGGATTATTAGAAAATAAAACGAATGAAACTAGTTTAGTAGCTCATATTATTACGAAAAGATGTAGCACAAACGCCATTATTTAGATCGAATTATGTTTTGGTTATGGGAAAGTGTGGAATAAAACCCGTAATGCAACAACAATTCGTAAGTATAGTACTACTAAAACTGGGATTGCGAACAATGTCGACACATACGTAATTATAATTGCAAATGTAGTAGAATCCGAATGAAACAAACAGGATAAGGTACCTTCGAGAAGGTGCGTTAGAATACATTTTCTGTGTATTTTGTCCGTAATTGGATTGGCTGTTCTGTGCTCATCTCATAACGCGCTCGTTGGAATAAAATGGATGATGTTTTCCGATTCAATTTGGTTGTTTGTCAATACAATACCTATAAATCGTTCGTATTGTGTTTGTTAAGAGAAACCCTTCGAAGGATAATAACCAGGGATTTACATAATGTTTTTATAGGCGTAGGAGTGTAAAGCCCGAGGCCTAGATCCTAATTGGATTGGTAGATTTCCCTACAGTAAACATTGATCAAAAACTATTTGAATCTGTGAAGCGAGCAATAGAGAATTTGCTCAATTTTTCTTTTCCAGCTCTCCTGAAGCATGTAATTACCTGCACCATCTTTCAGGGAGCATAACCACCTACGTGGTTTAGCGCTTTTCTTCGTAATTAATTTGCGATAAAAATATTAGTTAAGCTGATCAAAGGTCAAGCTAATTAATATTTAAAAACGTTGCATATGAGTAAAACAATAATAATATTTTTCCGAGCGAGACTGTGGAATGGAGGCGTAATGTATATTTTAGTGCGGGCACTGAACGGAGAGCTTTCAGCTCGAGCTCCAGAATCATTTCGAGTGCCTAGGGAGCTCCGTGGACGATTATAACGATGGGTTCGTGGAAACTGTCCATACGTTCGGGTCTAAGGTCTTCAAAACCTGTCGTACTAATGGCAAAAAAAAAAACTCTCTGATCGTACTCTGCAGCTAATGGAGGAGAGGCGTGAAATGATCCGGCAGTCATCAGACGATGCGCTAAAGTACCGACAGCTCAATAGACGGATCTCGTAAGTCCTTGAAAAGCGACCTTCGCCGTTTTTATACGGAACGTATCAAGGACGCGATAGAGCGGAACAAGGGCTCCAAGGTCTTTGAAAGAGATCTATCTATTGCGCAGGATATTTATTATCTCACCGGAGATCGTGCGGTATCCCCGGACCATCCGGATGGCCATGACCCTATGGGACGACTTCAACTTGCGGGCTGGTTGGCGCCTCAATGTTGGTGCCCACACCGGTGCCCCGTATAGGGCCATGGACCGCACGACCCCGCGTAGAGCCTCCAGCAGGAGGCACGTGGTCCCCCTAGATTGGGCAGGAGCCGCTTCAAGGCAGGCCGGCCCGCTCTGGGAGCCAAACGTCGGATGTGCTACGCATCAGAACTTACGCTGCCAATTTGTTTTTCGAATACATTTCAAGTGACATTTCACAAGTTGGCATGGTTCATGTGCCTGGACGAAATAATAAACTGTTTTCTAATAATGTATTTGGTAACATAATATCATATAACATTACGCCTTGCTGTGTGGGCGGACGTTTACCTATAGTACATGCACATTTCGCTAGTTTTTTTGTACGGCGAACAAACTTTATTATAATAAACTACTAGATTGTTTTAAGACTCTTCACTTTAGAACATTTTAATGTAAATGTTTGAATTACCTCTTATGTAAATGCTACTACTCGACTAATCATTTTATGGACGAAAAATTACTTAAATGTTTTATTATTCTCTTTTAATTATATCTTTAGACATAATTTAATCTTTTTGACATTTCTATAATTATTTTATTATTCTAATATTTGACTAATTTTCCAATTTGAATGTAATCCTACTATTAAGTGATATAATATCTGAGAAACTAATCAAATCCTGAAAACTTACATAAATATGTGTACTCCGGAAACGACAGAATATGATCAACTTTAAGAATTCTGTAGGTAGCCATATTTTGACAAATAAATGGAATCATCATCATCTGCCTAGCCTTTTTCCTAAATATGTTTGGGTCGCCCCAATGCAGCTGAATACCAGTACTTACATGGAGCGACTGCCAACCTACTGACCTCCACAACCCAGTTACTTGGTAATACCGTACCCCTTGGTAAGACTGGTTGTTAGACTTTCGGGACCCGTAATGATCGTCAAAGATCTTCGAAAGATAGCCGGGACCAAGGCCCTGGATTGTTGACGGACCAATCGGAGCGCCGAACGCGGTCGATGCGTTAGAAATCGAGATCGTTAAAAGAAACTCAGACTAGGGCCATAGAACCTTATAGGAGTGTGTAAGGACAGACGCGTTGTTTGCTAATCAACACAGCATCAACAATAAATGTAAATAGTCTTTGTGGTGCTAAGTTTGGAGTGTTTTTGGAGAACTCTCTGCTTTTCTTCTTCATTACTGATTTCGAATTAGACATCTAAATTCCGACTGGTTTAAATGAGAGTACGTACCTTTTTCTTGTGATTTTTTGCTGGAAGCTAGAAAGTACAGTCGACCGAACGTTAGTGGTAACACATTGCTGAGCTAACACATATCTGTACTACGCTAGGCCTAGCGTAGTACAGAGTTAATCCTACTTCCTACTAATATTATAAATGTGAAAGTTTGTATGTTTAGATGTTTGGATGTTTGTTACTCAATCACGCAAAAATGGCCGAACGGGTTTGGATTAAATTAGGCACACAGATACTTTGTAACCTCGAATAACACATAGGATACTTTTTATCCCGATAATACGTTTCATGGGACAATTTTCGACTTCCACGCGAAGCAGGTGGTAGAACCTGGTATGAAATAAGAAGCAATATTGGTTTTGCTACCATTGACGTGTGGCCGACTGCACATAAAATATATTTTCACCTCAACCAAATAGTTTTTTTCATACAGTAAAAAACTCATGTAAACCGGAAATGTAAAGGAGTTAAAATATTTAAAAACATTGGACCCGTTAATGTGTTTCTGAAGTTTTGATTACTAAAACTTAATTTTAAAGTATAATTTATAATCAAGGTTAAATACATTTTAAACTGCTAATTTAATTTTAAGAACTAGGTACTCTGTTTTGCACTTGATTTATATTCAAGTTTATTTGAATTATTAAATGTAGGTAGGTATACTTATACATAGAATCATACTCATACTTCAGAGCTGCAAGATAGACAAGTTAACATTATATTAGATAGTTTTACATTAAATAGAAATGCGAAAGTCGTTGACAATCATTTATCTGAAAACATGTCATCAACATGTCAAAGCGACGTCTTGACGTCGGCGTCGCGCCATTGTTTAATTTCCGCTCTAAAACGACTTGAGTTTTGTGAATAAATGTAGGGGTAAACAAATGTAGGGGTGGGAAGCAGGCTTTACCCATCCCATCCACCCACGAGAGGGGTGGGTAGATGACCCACGAACGGATGATAAAGTATATGCGAGAGTGTTGATGACTTGACTAACGCACCATGCGCCCTTTTTTACACGGTGGCGAAGACATCAACGCGCAAACTGAAACCATGAATTCAGCAAATGATTAACCCTAGTGTAGAAATTTTTCGCTGGTTATCAATAAAAATCTGCTGTTTCATAGAAAAGTGTAATACCTACGCGGTCAAATGAAAGGAAAACGAAAAAACAATGAGGACAATTCATTTTCTCATACATTTTTCGTGTCATCTAGAAAACGCTTTATGCCTTCGAAGTACCAGGTTGTCATAACTCGGTAGGAGTACTTAAACGTAACATAGGTATGTCTGCTAGAAAACGCTTTAGGCCTCTGAAGTATGGTCACCTAACACACCCATGTGTCAGCTACAAAACGCTTCATGCCTTCGAAGTACCAGGTTGTCATAAATCGGTAGGAGTACTTAAACGTAACATAGGTATGTCTGCTAGAAAACGCTTTAGGCCTTCGAAGTATGGTCACCTAACACACCCATGTGTCAGCTACAAAACGCTTCATGCCTTCGGAGTACCAGGTTGTCATAACTCGGTAGGAGCTCACCTAACTTGTGTTTCAGCTAGAAAACGTTTTATGCCTTCGAAGTAGGTATTTATTAGGTTGTCATAACTTGGTAGGAGATTATACGAAATGGCTCAAGATGTGAAAATCTTTCATAGATTTTGTTTTAATGTAGTTGTTCACTACTTAGATAAATATTACCATCACCTCACCACAGTTAGGCTAGCCCTGTCATCGATATACTCGTATATATAGGTACTGTATATATATGACCATCCTAATTACAGTAAACCGGGTAAAAATAGCTTTCCATTCAAATAGTCCTTTTGTTAAGGGTAAAAAAAGGATTCGATGTTGTTAAAAATATTCAATACCTCGTTGGCGCGGTGCGGCGGTGTCGCCATTTTAGTGTCCTCTACGGTTTCGCATACCTGAGCGA
The DNA here is from genome assembly GCA_947359405.1 of Antitype chi. NCBI lineage: Eukaryota > Metazoa > Arthropoda > Insecta > Lepidoptera > Noctuidae > Antitype > Antitype chi. The sequence continues at coordinate 14,117,664 of OX375816.1, forward strand.
CCGACGAACTTTTTCAGACTTGAGTTATTATAGATACTGCTTATTTTATGATGTAACATAAAAACTAAAATATACCTGTATTTAAAAAAAAAACCTGCTTAATCGGAAAAATGGTCCTCAAGTTGCGCTTATGTTGCACTAACGTGCAGACGCAGAAAGATTTTGAATTTCTTAATAATAGTCACATGGCTAAATCAGTTACATGGCTAATCGCCCCAGAAATAGTAAGGAACGAACCAATGACACTAGAAAAATAACCCTTCTGGCGCTGTCGGGTAATAAGGAAAGTATACTTAAACAATAAAATGTGTAACTGAATTAATGCCCATTATGGAAGCAGTTTGTTCAGAATTGCTAACTGAAACGACTTCTGTAACCTCCAATGATAACTAAAACTACGTAAATTACGGTTACAATTCCGCTGTACAGTCAAATCAAACCAAAATGGACGAAGTACCTACTACGCTAGACCATATGTGTGCAACTGTGCGTGCGTAGGTTTGTAAAGTGACTATAATTTTCTGCTACAACACAAATCTTAAATATTTCGACAAATAGGTAGGTATTCAAAAACCATTGAAGTTTTTAGGCTAATCGACATGCTAGCTGTCAGTTACAACGAATGATTACAGAATGATAGTGAAGTAATTGGTATAATTGATGGAACAATTACTGTTAATTATTTGCCTTATATAATAAAGGCATCGGGCGTGAAATTAAGTCACTAATTATTTATGAAGTTTATCTTGTTACGACAGTAATATTTATTGCTGTTATAAAAAATATTAAAAATAGTGGCACCGAGTTCTGTAGAAAAACTTTAGATCAACAAATAAATACTAACGAACTAGGTAGGTCGTGTCGATCTATATTTATATGAAACAGGCCACGTATCGCAAATCATTGCCATTGGAAATAGGGCCTTGAACACAATGTAACAAGTCTTTAACTTAGTCGGTCCACGAGAGTCACTTCAGAAGTTCAGTTTGGTTGATATCCCGACCAGTCCCACTCACCGCTTCTCCTCCACAGTTCCACATTCAAAGTGTGTTATAACTCTATGCCAGCGCCCGTGTTCCCTTCCACATATAACCAGTCTGTCTGCGTTCAAAGCAACAGTGAACAAGCATCTTCTGAAGAGCAGGCCCGAACAGCAATAAAAAAAAAAAGAAGATAAAAGTTACTGTTGTAAAGGTAATGATCCTTCAACTAAAGGCCTGCGGGCTCTTCGAAAGAGATACCGCGGCGTCTGGCACATAGGCAAAGGGGGAACACGGGTGGGTTTTAGTCAGTAAAAGTCTGACACGCCCTCCTGCTCCACCCAGAGCGGGAAAAGTTATTTGATTTTTTCTCACCCAAAAAAAAAGAAAAAGGTTATTAACGAGTTAACTTTAATCCATATTACATTGAAAATTGTTATCTTTGAAAGTTTACACATTTCAATATGTAGGTACTAACTAACATGTTGGTAATAGGGAGTGAAGCTATGGTCAGTAATCGAGAGCATTCAAACATACAGATATCCTGACAGAGAAATTGCCGATAGAAAAACCCTTTTATTTATTTATTTATTTTTATAACAATTGCTTGCTGCACTTACAGTAAGGACCAAAGCGCGCAACAAGCCAACAAAACAATAAATTCAACTAAAAAACTTCACACAAACATTTAACATAGATCTACTGCTATACACAAATATATCAATATCTGGCCTCTGAGCAATCAGGGCGTTAAGCAGATTGATCGCCTGGGTTGTGGGAGCATATCGAGCAGTATGAGTGCGCACTGGCGGGCTGCGAACAGGCACCGCGAGGCACAGGCGCGCGACCGCCGCAGCCGGTCCGGAGCAAACAATGAACAGCGAGCTAAGGTAGTCGCGTCATCGATCTTGTTATTCAGTAATAGGTAGTAGTGCATCAGAAGCGCACACTTACGTCTCAGTTCCATTATGCCCACCATTCCCGATGCAAACAGAGACGGATACAAATAGGGATAATACCCATACATTTTTTTGTATAGGTAGCGAGCAAACTTGACACTTTGACCGTCTTAGAATTAAACGCGGAACCCCATTGCTTAACTAGTGGTGCTTACAATCATCATCATCACATAGGCCTATAATGTTGCTAGTTGTTATAATGTGCTTATGTGACAGAGAGTGGGCCGTAATCCACCACGCGGGCCCAGTGCGGGTTGGTAGATGTCGCGTGTCTTCGAAAGTAAAGCGCCTGTCTGGGTTAGAACCTCCGACTTACAATTCGTAAGTCGCGGCCGTTACCACTGGACCACCAATGCTTACAATCACGAAACCTAAACGGCAATCAGCAAAACTTTCACTTACAGCTAGTTATGTCAAAATATGTAAGTGCACAGTGTAGTGTGCCGTGTGGTGCCGGACGTAAAGAATAGCACCACCCCATCTCTCCCCGTGGTGTCGTAGGACGCGGGACTTGCTAGAGAATGGGCAGCAGCGTTCACTATGCATTTTACCACCATTCTGCGATCGCCAAACCGCCTACCAAGCGTTGCGATTATGGTAAACCCCCCAAATTGGGGTCCAGCAGTGGACGTCTTTCGGCTGAAATGATGATGATGATGTAAGTGCACTCACCAAAGGAGATAAGTAACTAAAGTCGTCGAACTTCCTTGAATTTTATAGTAAGAAATCGATGGATGTTTTTGAAAGAAATTGTGTGATAAATGAACTGGTTCTTTTTATTCATTAAATTTAATTTAATTCGCAAACAAGCGGTTGCGGTATATCTGAAAGACAACTTATCTGTTTTGGTGACCTTAAATTTGCTAAGCACATAAGTTAGACACCGCAGCTTGCTCATAACGACTTAATATTAAACCACGTCGTAACTTATAATTATAATCGAGGCATTTATTTTAATTACCATCTTTCGAGTTGGGAGTTTATTGATGAGCGAGGGTTGACGTTTGGGTAAACTTGGGACTGGCTGTTATGAGAATAATATTTGCACTTGTTACTTGTTAACGATAGTAATAATGACTTCTAGTATGTACCTATTATAAGAATAGTCCAGTCATTATATACATTTGAAAAAGAAAATGAACCGAGAAAGCCAAATTTTGAATATTACGTGGGGGTGGCTAGAAAAGCTTAAGTTCAAATTGTCGACCAAAATAACCTTGTGCAATTTCCGCCATCTTGAAAAAACTCTTAAATTCAGTTTTTTCATCATAACTCGGTTCCCCGTTGAGATACGAATTTTTTTATGAAATACTTTTTTGTTGCTCTTTTCACGATCTACAATTAAGGTCCCATACATTTTTCACGTATCGATCGTCGTTTTCGAGATATCGATCAAAAATATCAAAAATTTGGGGAGATTTTTTTTTTTCGCTATTTACTTTTTTCTGGTGAAAGATATCGAAAAATGTTCTCTCCAAATTTTTTATATTTCTGATCAAATAAGAAAACCTGTACCTATGATAGTGGATGCCAATCAATGTAAGATGGTGTGGTGGAGTGTTTACTTTCACATTTTTTTTTTAACTATTTTATGAAAATGTTTTTCCCCCCATCATCGCTCCTGTGCGAGGTATTTCTCTGGTACTAAAAGACTGGGTCACTCTCCGGGCCATAAACTATCTTTATGCAAAAAAGCATGACGATCTGTTACTATGTTAAAGGATAAATAAGCAAATTAGCTAGGTACGTCATCTAATTAGTATAAATTATTTATTTGAGATTTCGTAAAGTGTATTATTAATTAGTAATACTTCATTAATTGACACTTGTAACATTATGATGAATGGTTCGTGTTAGAGACAAAGTTAGGTTACATAAATTTTTCGAAATGAAAGTAAGTAAGTAATTACTTGATAACGAACTTAACAGAAATCCTACTTATCTTGCTTCCTATCCTATCCTATCATACCAATCCTACTAATATTATAAATGTGAAAGTTTGTGAGAATGAATGGTTGGATGTTTATTACTCCTTGTACCGCTGGCCCAGTTAAGGGGTCATTACAATAGATAATTAATTGTGTCTCATTAGCCGGTAGTTGACCAGTTAAACCTTCAATATGTTTTTTTTTTTGAACCCGAGTGTTTTGTTGCTGAGGCAACAAATCCTCTCCGACATTTATATCTTCATTTTTATTTAATATGTGCTTCTGTTTAAACGAGCTTAGAGAACGTTGTCCGTAACGAGATGAAAGATAGAAGTAGAACTATATTTGAAGAACCTTCTCAGAAAAGTATTTAAGTAGATTGTTGCTGGCGGTCTTAAGCACTAAGTATACTTAAAAGTATATTTATTTATCATTCTATTTAAAGTTTAATCCGGAAAGAGTAAAAGCTTTTCTCCATCTAAATTGGTCATTAGAAACATTGCATTGTTGTATTAGAATTGTTGTAAGGGATGCCGCCGGCTCAGACTGGTCATCTCCTAACTTCTAGGGCTTATTTGTAGTCTTATATTTAGAATTGTTTCTTCATTTTTACATTGTTCTCACATCTAAAAGCAACAAGAATAATTTTCTCAGGGTGTTGTAATATCTTGATTTAAAAGAGTGTCCTTGGAGTTTCTTGCCCGTTTTTCTCCATAGAGATCTACGTTTTGGAATGGGCAACTAGCTTCAACTTTCCAACTAACTGATCGACTTTTTGATAATTCAAAAGTGCCTGTTAATTATTTAATTGACGGCCCCTGGCACACAGGCAACTGAGGGAACACGGGTGGGTTTTAGTCAGTAAAAGTCTGACACGCCTTCCTGCTCCACCCAGAGCGGGAGAAGTTATTTGATGATTTCCCACACAAAAAAAGAAATGTTTAATTGAAATAAATGCTTTGAGTTTGTTCATAATAATATAAAAGAAAAATCATGAAAATAGCAATTCATATTGTGCCATGAGTTCATGATCCATGGTCAGTCTTATACTATTTTAAACACGTTTTTATTACTTGAAGAAAAAATTTCTACGACCAAGTTTTGAGTTTCATAAATATATGTTTGAGTCATGTAAATAATCAAAGGTTTGAGTATGCAGCCCTTAAACCTAATACTAATTATTAAATGTGGTCTGCACATAGCCGGTTTTATTTTTGTTTTGGTTTCTGAAAAAACTTTTTACTTTACTGTTAAGCCACACAATAACAAAACTGAGTCCATTATGAGTTTATTAAACATAACATCAAGAAAGAGTTTGGACTTGGGTTTGGAGCAAAAGCAAAACAAAAGTTTCACTATAGCCTTTAGAGAACACAGTTAGGTAAGTATACTTAACGTGTAGATTCATAAGAAATGTTTTTAACTGTCTTGGTTCGTATTGCATTTTATTGTTAACCGACTTCAAAAAGGAGGAGGTTATCAATTCGTCGGAACCTTTTTTTTTTTTTTAATTTTTTTTAAATTTTTTTTATGTATGTTCCCCGATTACTCGAAGATGGCTGGACCGATTTGGATTTTGTTTTTTTTGTTCGAAAGGGTATACTTCCCAGGTGGTCCCATGATCATCAAGTCAGGATCTGATGATGGGAACCTGGAGAAATAGAGAGAACTCTTCAAATTTTATAGGCACACGAAGCGATTTAGCTATTTTTTGGAAGAGTACTTTCTCGGAGTGGTCTCATTTCAATTTGGTGAAGATCTGATGAAGAACTTTGGAGATAGGCAACGGAACTCCTCAATAAATGATAGCAAATGGACTGGGATTGCTGTAATCTCATGTCTGTCTATTGCTTACACCAGTTCATAACATAACATCACGCCGGTATGCTGTGAAGGGGTAAGCACATGTGGACCACTAAAAAGTGAAAAATAAAAACTTTTTCCAAAAAAAAACAACCGACTTCCAAAAAAACACTACAAAGTGAAAAATAACTTTAATTTCGGAAGGCGGTGACAAAGAATTCAAATACAGCTCCAAAGACACCGACTTCCGAAATTAAAGTTATTTTTCACTTTGTAGTGTTTTTTTGGAAGTCGGTTGTTTTTTTTTTGGAAAAAGTTTTATTGTACACAATTTTTCGCAATTGTGTCGGTTCATTTCATAATTATGTCTGCTTAACTTCATAATTATGTGACTTTTTACTGGAACCTTGTGGGAATCTGTTTCTAAGGTTGAGGAAAACTATCCGCTCGTGATACAGTTATATACTAGTACGAGGGGATAGGGCGAATCAGTCCGACGACAACCAAGCTATCTTTGCAATCTAGCATCTCACATTCTACAACTGTTGTCTAAATTTTACTGTCGAAATTATTTCAAGCGATTCTTCTTTTGGTGTTTATTATTAAGTTACTCTGTATGGTTGTCTTTTATTCGTGAATAAATATTATTATGATTATTATGATTATGATTATGATTTCCTGAGCAAGCTATTTTTAAAACAACTTTTTTTTATTTTTTGAAAAAACTGCCACACCCTTGGAATTTATCCTGTATTGTGGGTGCGTTTACAAACATTTGAAACTCACATACACAAACAGCCAGACCCGGAAAACTACTTGTAGGTCATACAAATATTTGTTCCGAGCGGGAACCGAACCCGCGACACTTTGAATGCAATCTACTCTTTTAGCCAAGATTTCTTTAAGCATTTCATAGAACCCTGTTCCGCAAACTTTTTGTGCTCAAGGTACATTCAGGAAATCGGATTTTTGAAGTGAACACTTTTTTAGGCGCGTTGAGCACTTTTTGGGTGAATAAAAATCATGGAACAGTAAAGGAATAGTCGAGGAAACTTGTGGAATGCATATGCATTTTAAGTTTCAAGTTATCTGATGACCTTAAGAATTTAATGTGGGAGTCACCAAGAAACTGAAAACAATTCTTGAGATAGGGAGGGGTGGAAGCGGAAAAGAGCACATTATATAAAAGGGAAAGAATTTGAGCATTCCGGCGAAGGCGAATTGGTAACCATTTGAGCTTCACTCGAAATTCGGAAACATGGTTATATTTGAGCAAACCGGCTGTTTGTGTATGTGAGTTTAAATGTTTGTAAACGCACCCACAATACAGGAGAAATTCCTAGTGTGGGGCAACGTTTAAAAAAAAAAAAAATTGAGCAAACCGAAAATAAACCTTATACAAAAATTTTGAAGGGGCTCAAGTGGGCGTCTTATCTTTATGAGAAGAGGCCATTGCCCTCCGGGGGCACAATAATATACTTGTATTACTGGCTATTGCTCCGGAATCTTAAAAGGTGATGAATGGTATCCCTTCTCAGTATCCACTTTACAACTCCATGCTGAATTTTGATAGGATTTCCACTATCATTGAGATTTTTTGCGAGAGAGGATAATCACATAAGTATAATAAATTAATATAGAACTGTTATTGTGAGGCCTAATCTGTGTGATTAGGTACTTAGAATTTTTTGTGATTATTTATTATGCTCTGCTCTTAATGTTGTTTTTGCTTTTGAGTTAATTAAATACCTTATAGGTAAACAGGGCTTGGTATAAAGTTCTATTATAGTTATAGGTATATATAACGTATCTAGTGGTTGTATAAATATTAAATAGTTAGTTTATGCAGTATCTAATAAATTGTGAGTACAAACTGTTTATTAAAACTGTTTACGGTCATGGAGTCTGCTCCCTAAAAACGAGTTATTGTATTTATTAGGTCAGTTACAGAACTTAGCGTTGGAAGGTTCACAATACACATCAGACGTGTCTTTCACCTTGTAACACATTATTAATCACAATCAGAATTATGTTGAAGGCTATAGCTGATCCGTTATTTCATATGTAGCTACAAAAAAAAAAACTGTTTCAAAACAAAAAACTCAAAGCACTTTTGAATTGTCAAAAAGTCGACCAGTTGGAAAGTTGAAGCTAGTTGCCCATTCCAAAACGTAGATCTCTATGGAGAAGAACGGGCAAGAAACTCCATGGACACTCTTTTTAATCATGTTAAGTATTACAAAAACTTGGGAACATTATTCTTGTTGCTTCTATATGTGAGTACAATGTAAAAAAAACAATTCTCAATATAAGATTTAAAATTAGCCATGGAAGTCAGGAGATGACCAGTCTGAACCGACGGCGCCCGTTCACGAACTTGACGCGTGGATCAGCACCATCCAGCTCAACCATTTTGTAGGGAACCGAATGATCCAACACACGCGCCACCATCAGCAAGACATTTAAGTGAGCATGACATACTCTCAACTGCCACGCTTTTTCAAGTCAACGTACATCAAAACAACATAATTATTATACGGATGCATGGTACTCACATTTACAAAGTTTAAACAAAATGCTTCTAAATTATACAAAATTATAGTTTGCAAGGTTTAGCAACGTAACGGCCGGTTCACACATGTCTCCGTTTTACTGTTCCGTTTTATCGTGTACGTTTTTTTTTCGTCGATGGCGTATGTAGTTGTATGAGCGACTTCACACATGGCACAGTATTCTGTATACAGTAAAAAATATCGTTCTGTAGAAAAATGACATTCCGTTTTGTCATCGAATACTGGACGACGGAACAGCAAAAAAAAGAATTTTAACGGATAGATACTGTGTGCGTGGCGGGCGGTGTGTGCGGGGTGTAGGGCGGTATACTGCGAGTTTTCTGTTCAAACATCGCATCCAGTAATGACGGATCCGTTGAACGTTATACAACGTTATACATTAGTAGAATGGATAGCACTGCACAGGTAGAATCACAGACACAAGGCACCTTCTATACCCTTGAAGCATGAAATGCACAAAAGTTCATTGTGTAGAATGAAATTGAACGGGTGCGCCAAATTAAATTATATAATACAACGTGTTATAAATACAATTTGGAGCATGTCGTTAAGAGAAGGGATGCACACGTGCGCGTAGGCAAATTACTAGGCAAAGTCGCGTCCGGCGTCTGTCGCCGTTAATAGGAACGGTAAAAATTAGTAAGGTACATGACCGTCAGCTTAACGCGTTGTCAACTTGCTTCATGTTGTGAACTAAGCGATGAATCGATTGCTATCTTAAATTATTATTATCCTTATTATTTTTTCAAGAATGTAAGATTGGATAATGACATTTTTAATGATTATGTAACAGTTATTGAACCTCCTATTTCGAGTTGGCGCAATTTTTAAAATGTACCTGTATATCCAAGGTGAGCTCTAAGTATTTTTTTTTACTCCGCTCCTGATGGCGTCCAATATAATTTACTAATGGGAAATCCCACCGGGCGCACGGCGTATAGCAAATAGAAACAACTGCTAGTGATATACGTTAATGACGAGACAATATGAGGAAATGATTACATGACTGCAATACGTTACCCATATGTACCTACTTGCTGTCTTAGAACGTTTAGGCCCTAACTATTATAATATAAGACATTCATTAGACAAATAGCGTTTTATCGCTATCATTATTTTGATATAGGTACTTATAATATAATTGTGAATATAACTACTACGGTACGTTATTTCACGATAAATACAAAACGAAACTAACAAACGAAACGGCATTTAAATTGTTAACTTAAAATGCAGTCACTTTAACAACTTTATTATTATGTATTGTCGTAATTTTACCTTGATTTGTCTAATGCTATAAATACGTATATGACCTTATTGGTGATGTTATTCAGAAAGGTTTTTTTTTTGGGTGCGACATCATCAAATATCTTCTCCCGCTCTGGGTGGAGCAGGAGGGCGTATCAGACTTTTACTGACTAAAACCCACCCGTATTCCCTCAGTTGCCTGTGTGCCAGGGGCCGCGGTATCTCTTTCGAACAACCCGCACCCATGGCAGGCATCGACCCTTGTGGACCCCACCAGTTGGTGCTGACATCTCTATGAGGCGCGCGTGGAACACAACGCGCCGTCGATCCGGGCTTGGTCCTTACCGGACAGCGAGCTATCCATTACTCGCCATCGCAAGCCCGCGCCTACGGTGGTCGGGAATCAGCCTGGGATTCCCGACATCCAGGGTGTATGTTATTCAGATAGGTCAGGTGCGTAGTACGTAACTGGAGTGCGTGCATGACCAGAGGAGCAATCCTCGTAATTTTAAGAACGTTCACAGTCTCAGTCCCGTATTACAGAACCTTACTCAATACTCAAGCATTACTTAAAACTAGTTTCAACCAATCAAATGGCTCTAAACTAGTTTTAAGTAATGCTTGAGTCTTGATTGATGTTCTGTAATACGGGCTTCAGTCTATCAAAAATACTTCGAGTTTCCATACATTTTGACATTTGATGTCGTCGAGATGAGACTGCGACTAGATTTTGAACGGTTTTGGTTCCGAGAATTGGCTTTCAGATGTATGAACGCGCGTACAGGCGTACATAAACGAGGTAAAAGGAGTAAGTAGATAAAGTTCGTAAGAAGGCGTGAGTTTATGTATGTATTGTATATGTGCTATATAATGCCATTATGGGTAGATGTAGTTTGTTAGAAATATAACGATGTCGCCATGTTATGTCTGAGTGGGAATTATTATATCAATATTGTACCTATATCGGTTATTGCCCTTCTTTTATTCATCCCACTCATTGTAGCGATCACTTTTGATTACCAAAAATAATAAAAGGGAAAAATTACATTATTGGTATCAGAAAATACTCTAACGAAACGGTACATACAATTGTTGCTACAGAAAATATAACGATGGTATTCTTTTACACTGGTGGTAAAACTTTGTTTTTATATTGTGAAGTAGGTTAGTTAATATTGAAATTAAAATAAATACATTGTGTATCTAAATACTACTTTAAAAAACTATTTAAGTATACACATTCAGTTAAAATATAGATCCTTATTAATTAATAAAATTAATATATTAAATATCTTGACTTAGCAGACGAGGTTGTTGACATGAAGAATGTTGACTCGGCTGTCATTGTGCCGATGCGATGGTCGTATCGGTCGACGGGCTGGTGGCCGAAAACCTCGATCAACATCTCTCGACCTCGAGGCTCTCGTGTCGGGTGGATCAAAGGCTTGATTCATAATGCAGTACTAGTTTTTTATTTTTAAATGTTTCTTTTATAAAAATATTTAAAAATTTATCTAATAAGTTGTAAAATGAATAAACATCAACACATTATAAGCAAAAAGCAAATAGCGAGCCTATTGCCAACAAGCGGACACAAATCCCGAATCCGGATTGCTACTGAGAAATTCCAGAATGAAAAACTAAAAAAGTCCGTTGAACGGACTGTAAAAAAGGTTTATTTAAATGTCTAATCTCATTTCAAATGGAAAGGAATGATTGATGGATGGGTTTCTTGGTTCAAAATGATATGGAGTTAATAATATAAACCACGACACCCTTGAAAGTAAAAATATCAAAACATACCGATGTGAATATTCCTCTTCGTAAGTAGTTGCCTGTCATTATAACAGTAATCGCAGCTATGTGTTCACAGACATGTGCACAACTGGGCATATTGTTTACGTTGTTAGTGCAATAAAGTGCCTGCATCGTATAAATTGCACCGTAATTATTAATTCAGTGGTAATTGCATAACGACTGCGACATTGGAACGAGTTCCTTCGCGAATGTCGCTAACATGGGGCATTAAGACAAGGTAATTGAACAAGATTGTGATCAGAATGTAAGAAACTATATAAATCATGAACTGGGTAATCCCGAGTTTACACGTGTATGTTATTATATTATTAATCTATGCTTATAATATATCTATTACTATAATAATCCTACTATCCTACTAATATTATAAATTTGAAAGTTTGGATGTTTGTTACTAGACCACGCAACAACGGCTGTACGGATTTGGATGTTTGGCACACCGATAGTTCGTAACCCGTAATAACAATTTTCAACCTCCACGCGGGCGAAGCCGCTGGCGAAAGCTAGTATAATTATAAAGCTGAAGAGTTTCTTTAGCTGAACGCGCTAATCTCAGGAACTACTGGGTCGAATCGAAACATTATTTTAGTGTTGGATAGCCCATTTATATATAGGTATCAAGAAATGTGACGCGGACGAAGCGCGGGCAGAAGTTAGTCATGTAAAATAAAACTAAACGCTGCATCGTAAGCTGGATCTCTGTGTGTATTTTCTCAGTACCAACCCGCACTGGGCCTGCGTGATAGATTACAGCCTACTTCTTCTCGGTGAGAGAAGGCCTGTATCCCAGCAGTGGGAACATTATAGACTGATAATGCTTCTTTTCTCATAAGACGCCTGGACCTGGAGTCTGAATTTGTCCCCTAATACCAGGCTCGCCGCTTATAGGTATACGAAACATATGTGGACGCTCAACTCCACGGGCTACCTCTTTGTGGAATAAAGCCGTGATATTTTGACCAAAATAAAACACAACATAAACATAACATCACACCTGTATTTCCCAAAGGATTAAGCAGAATCTCAGTTCTAATTTAATACCACAATGACCAAACTCCGCAAACACCACCCACGATCCTGTCTGCAGAGATTAACACTGCCGCGGAAAGAAGGAGGTAGAGGACTAATAAATTCATATTCTAAACCTACACAATACACAGATAAAAGCACTTTGACAATTTTATTTTTCAAAAATCGAAACATCTATTCTTCACAAAATGATAACACATAACGACCAAAACTTAAAAACCCCTAAATTTAAAAGATACATCTGAAATGAGAAAGTAATCAACGACAAAATTAAGCTTTTAGAATGGACCAAGAAATCTACACGGAAGACACTGCCAAGACATAAACTACATGTCGAGAAAGAAGCGTCGAACGCATGGGTAAATCGAGGCGAACTCTTCCTGTAGACTGAAAGGTTTATTGTATTTTTTTTTGCAAAACGAATTGGAATTTCCACACATAGTGAAAAATTGAGGGACGCGCGCACGCTCGTGCACACGTAGTGTGACGTCATATGCAAACTATGTCTTGCATAAACATTGGTAGAAAGATGACCTATCTTTTGAATGCTCAACCGTTTCTCTAGCACTTAAACTTTCGTAGTTATTAGTGATTGAAATCTTACATGTTTTAGTCAATCAGAAATGTTGAACTTACTACCACCGACCGAAAAGACGTTTTCACGTCAAAAATGGCGAAAGTTGGGTAATCTGATCTGTCACAATCAATCACAGTGTGTAACCTTAGAAGGAACCACGAACGTGTGAATGAACTACCAACAAAGCCTTTTCTTTGGAAGAAGCTTGCTTAGCTGTCACGCTTGTCACAGGTTCTATAGAATAGTTACAGATGGTAGTACAATGTAAATATTAGTCTTTTTTTTGTTTTTTTTTTTTAATTTAAAAATAAACCACATACGTTCTCTTAAAAAAAGTAATATTTTACTGCTATGAAAGTTTAATGCCTTTTTTAGCAATTATTTGATTAAATTCTATATTTTCTACTGAAATGTTTACAGACACATTTCCCTACCTTTTATTTTTCACTTCTGCCTAACCATTTGGGGATCACAGGCGTGATGTTATGTTATTTATCACAAGTAAAACCTTACAATTTTCTGGTAAGCCTCAATCTGCTCAGCCTTTTCCCAACTATATCGGGTTCGGCTTCCAGTCTAATAATGCAGCTCAATATTTTACATAGAGCAACTGCCTGTTTGACCTCTAAAACTCAGTTACTGGGTAATACGATACCCTTGGTGACTAGTTGCCAGAATTTTGGGCTTCTGACTACCCGTAAACACCAGTGACGAAAGCACCAAATAACACGATTCCTACCGGCTTCCCTTCGGAGATTCGTATCGGCAACTCTATCACTATAAATAAATGGTACCTCAATAGTGATTACTATTGTCAAAAAATATAGTTACACTACGGGTATTTAATTAACAATAACATTCAAACAACAAAAACGGTTATTTTTAGCTTTGTATTACAGCAAAAAATATATTCTAAATTAACCCGGCGCCAAAACGTCATAATCGGGAACTAAAAAAAACATACAACAGCGATCCCGTAATGATGTCACTTTAGGTCATGTGGCACCGCTTGATAAGGACAAGAGCAAGCCGCTGTACAACGGGTTATGACAGAGACAGATATAGAAAAATTGCGTGGGCGAGAACGAGGTGGAGGAATATTGCACATTTCATTTCGTTTTCAGCTGTTCAATTTTATTGTATTTAATTCTTTACATTCCTATATTAATTTTAGAATGATAGTAAGTATGCTTTATTGATAAGTCAGTAAATTAAAGCCGACTTCGCTTCGGCTTCTCTCTATGAAAAATTGATACCTCGCCGCTGGTAAACACTTTTAAAAATCCGCAAATAACAGTCAGGACCAACGGCTTAACGTGCTTTCCAAGGCATGGCGGGGTCTCAGTATGTAAAGATGTTTTCCCATACCCGGACTGACCGCGGAACAAACCCGGGTCGACGGCGCGTTGTATTCCACGCGCGCCTCAAAGAGATGTCAGCACCAACTGGTGGGGTCCGCAAGGGCCGATGCCTGCTAGGGGTACGGGTAGTTCGAAAGAGATACCGTGGCCCCTGGCACACGCAACTAAAGGAGTACGGATGGGTTTTAGTCAGTAAAAGTCTGACACGCCCTCCTGCTCCACCCAGAGTGGGTGAAGTTATTTGATTTGATTCCGAATCTACAAAAAAAAAAGAATGCGTGATCTCCTTTACCTAATTAATCAATACTCCAATTTATATTTATAAATACGTATATCAATAGCCAGTACATGTCAATTTGGCTTAACAATATTCTGATAATGTCATAAAATCCTAGTATTTGTACTCCAAAATCTGATCACTACTATTCGTTTGTTACTAATTTAATAAAGGCTGATTCTAAAACGGCTGTTCCCCACTCAATAACCATTTGTGGTTTTAAATACACGTAATGCCTTTGTGTTCCGTAAACTCACAAAGGCATGTTAAGGGCCGTATAGGCTTCAAATGATTGATGCATGATTACCGGATTAAGCAATAGTTGAACAGATGAACTAGAGGGAAACGCTGCATTCTATAAAACAAAGGCATGAATTGAATCGACCCTGTAAATATTCCCATTTTGCTCTCCTAAATATACTATAACACTCTTATATAATGAGAACAATCATTATAAGTGTTGTCATATTTTCGTAAATCTCAATTAATTTCTATTTCGGGATCCTAAAGATACTAAATAGCAACATAACTGCGTTCATTAATTAAAAAAGTGTCCATCATTAGGAGGTCATCATGTTTTTATGTAATACCTTTAAACGAGTAGTTCTTGTATATAGGTATGTATAATATCTGGATGACCGAGCGTTGCTCGGTAGTTTTTTTTCGTTTTCTAAAAATTAAACCTAGCTAGATCGATTTATCGCCCCCGAAACCCCCTGCATACTAAATTTCATAAAAATCGTTAGAGCCGTTTCCGAGATTCAGATTATACATTCTTGTATATATATTTAAATATACAAGAATTGCCCGTTTAAAGGTACACATATGTATACAAGAATTGCTCGTTTAAAGGTATTAGATGAGGGTTTCGGGAGCGATAAATCGATCTAGCTAGGTTTCATTTTTGAAAACGAAAAAGAATATATACCCCGCGAAGCTCGGCATCCAGATATTTTCCCTAAAACAAATCAAAGGTTTAGCTGTTGCTAATAATATAACCGGCACCCTCAATGCGTAACACATTATCAGTCACAATCTAAAATATTTTGAAGGATATCACTGCTTCATTTGGTCGAAGAATTTGTCTACTCAGCAACATAAATAAAGAAATGAATGTTGTTAAACTGTTAAAATGAAAGCGATTACTACCTACTAATAGTGTGTTTTCTTTTATTGGGAAAAACAAACAATTACACATTGAGAATTACAAAAAGACAGGATACAGAAATGATAATAATTTGAAATCAACCACGTTCTCCACAGATACACAGTGAAACAATTTGGTAAATTTTAAGTGAACTGCGATAGGCTGAGTTGATTGATATGGTATATATTAAAAAAAAAAAATGAAAACGACCAGACAACTTGAATATACCAATTTTGGTTGTAGAGCGCCCCTTGTTTATAGATTCTTCGTTATTTATGAATTTACTACTTTGTTGTTCTTCAATAACTTACAGTTATTTAACCTACTCTTGTCTTTTCAATTGCCTATAGTCTTTATTTGGGGCAAGGTCGCACCTCGATTGAATAGCCTTCTTAGTTGATCCGAGCGAGGATTCAAATAATAATTTCGAGCTTTAAATCCGACCCGTTCAGAATTCTATTAAATTCCTTTTATCATGTTATTTAATATTACTGCTTTTTAACCGACTTCAAAAAAGAGGAGGTTTTCAATTCGACTGTATTTTTTTTAATGTCTTGTTGGCACAGAATTTTCGACTAGGAGAACTGATTTTGATGAATCTTTTTTATTTGAAAGCTGGTGCTTCCCGTGTGGTCCCATTTAAATTTCATATAGATCTGATGATGCGTTTCGAAGACAAACAACGGAACTCTTCAAAACATTATAGCAAATCAACCGCGATTGCTGCTATCGCATAAATATGCATTGTTTTTACCCCAAGGATGATGACATTTCGAATTGGTGTGGGGTAGGTACTATAACTAAAAAGTGAAAAATGAAAACTTTTTCCAAAATAAACACAACCAACTTCCAAAAAAACACTACAAAGTGAAAAATAACTTTAATTTCGGAAGTTGGTGACTGATGACATGAAAATTGAAATACATATCCAAAATCAACGACTTCCGAAATATAAGTTATTTTTCACTTCTCATGCTCTAAAAAGACATCATTATAGCCCTACGAAGCGGGACTAAAGTGACCACTTTAGTCCCTAGGGAGTAAAAAGTAATTCTTTTTTTAATTTCCTTCATGTGACATAAACAAACTCAAACAGCCAGTATTATCTGTGGAGTGTGGACTATCTTCATTGCGAAAATGTTGAGAGTTTTAGTTCCATGGTTTTTGCCAAGGTGGCGCCACGTGTTTTAAATTGTTAATCTGTTACTGGTTTAGAAGAAAAAAAAGACCGCGAAAATTTCAGAATTTTTGTCGAGTGTAAATTTGTTCGGCTTTAAATAAATTTATTAAGAATGTCCAGTGACAAATATTATGTTCCTATATATTATGTTCCTTGGTGAAGAGTTTGACGTCAAGCAAAGAGCAAAAGACATACCTAATAGATAATGTGATTTTTATTTTACTAACCGACTTCAAAAAGTAGGAGGTTCTCAATTCGTCGGAACCTTTTTTAATTTTTTTTTTATGTATGTTCCCCAATTACTCGAAGATGGCTGGACCGATTTGGATTTTTTTTTGTTTGAAAGGGTATACTTCCCAGGTGGTCCCATGATCATCAAGTCAGGATCTGATGATGGGATCCTGGAGAAATAGAGAGAACTCTTCAAATTTTATAGGCACGCGAAGCGATTTAGGTATTTTTTGGAAGAGTACTTTCTCGGAGTGGTCTCATTTCAATTTGGTGAAGATCTGATGAAGAACTTTGGAGATAGGGAACGGAACTCCTCAATAAATGATAGCAAATGGACTGGGATTGCTGAAATCTCATGTCTGTCTATTGTTTACACCAGTTCATAACATAACATCACGCCGGTACGCTGTGAAGGGGTAAGCACATGTGAACCACTAAAAAGTAAAAAAAAAACTTTTTCCAAAAAAAAAAACCGACTTCCAAAAAAACACTACAAAGTGAAAAATCACTTTAATTTCGGAAGGCGGTGACAACAAATTCAAATTCAGCTCCAAAGACACCGACTTCCGAAATTAAAGTTATTTTTCACTTTGTACTGTTTTTTGTTAAGTAATATTTATTAGGTAAGTACATATTTTTGTACTAAATTTACTATTTTTCTCGCACTCGAAGTGAAAAGTACAGTTTGCACCTCGAGACTAAACGCCAACTTAATATACCCTCGGTTTCATTGACTCCCTCGCACGCTCGGGAGTCAAACCACCTCGGGTATATTATGGCTTCGTTTAGTCCCTCGTTATAAAATATACTATTTCACTTCTCATGCTCTAAAAAGACGCCAATATAGCCCTACGAAGCGGGACTAAAGTGACCACTTTAGTCCCTAGGGAGTAAAAAGTAATTCGTTTTTTAATTTCCTTCATGTGACATAGACAAACTCAAACAGCCAGTAAATATACTACTCGTATTATCTGTGGAGCTTCATTGCGAAAATGTTGAAAGTTTTAGTTCCATGGTTTTTGCCAAGGTGGCGCCATGTGTTTTAAATTGTTAATCTGTTACTGGTTTAGAAGAAAAAAAAGACCGCGAAAATTTTTCTCGGGTGTAAATTTGTTCGGCTTTAAATAAATTTATTAAGAATGTCCAGTGACAAATATTAGGTTCCTATATATATAGTTTGACGTCAAGCAAAGAGCAAAAGACATACCTAATAGATATTGTGATTTTTATTTTACTAACCGACTTCAAAAAGGAGGAGGTTCTCAATTCGTCGGAACCTTTTTTATTATTTTTTTATGTATGTTCCCCGATCACTCGAAGATGGCTGGACCGATTTGGATTTTCTTTGTTTGAAAGGGTATTCTTCCCAGGTGGTCCCATGATCATCAAGTCAGGATCTGATGATGGGATCCTGGAGAAATAGAGAGAACTCTTCAAATTTTATAGGCACGCGAAGCGATTTAGGTTTTATTTGGAAGAGTACTTTCTCGGAGTGGTCTCATTTCAATTTGGTGAAGATCTGATGAAGAACTTTGGAGATAGGCAACGGAACTCCTCAATAAATAACAGCAAATGGACTGGGATTGCTGAAATCTCATGTCTGTCTATTGTTTACACCAGTTCATAACATAACATCACGCCGGTACGCTGTGAAGGGGTAAGCACATATGAACCACTAAAAAGTGAAAAAAAAACTTTTTCCAAAAAAAAAACAACCGACTTCCAAAAAAACACTACAAAGTGAAAAATAATTTTAATTTCGGAAGGCGGTGACAACAAATTCAAATTCAGCTCCAAAGACACCGACTTCCGAAATTAAAGTTATTTTTCACATTGTAGTGTTTTTTTGGTAAGTAATATTTATTAGGTAAGTACATGTTTTTGTACTAAATTTACTATTTTTCTCGCACTCGAAGTGAAAAGTACAGTTTGCACCTCGAGACTAAACGCCAACTTAATATACCCTCGGTTTCATTGACTCCCTCGCGCGCTCGGGAGTCAAACCACCTCGGGTATATTATGGCTTCGTTTAGTCCCTCGTTATAAAATATACTATTTCACTTTGTAGTGTTTTTTTGGACGTCGCGTCGGTTGTTTTTTTTTTGGAAAAAGTTTTTTTATATCACTGTACGATATGTATAATGAGAACTGAAATATGTCAGGATAAAGAGTAGCTTTCCACGAAATTGGTTCAATTCTTTTTCAGTTGGTGTGTTTCATATCCTTTTCAGCTTGAGGACACCGGTTCTATCACGAAGTATATTATATTTACTTCGTTTTAGGGCTCTAGGGTAGTAATAATTACACATGTCGGAAAAATTTCAAGCAAAATACTATAGTTCAATTTTTTGTTTTAAAAATCGTTCGAATTTACTTTACCTTCCGTTCGTTCTAGGGCCTTGGAATCTACGCCAGTGTCAATTTTCCCTTGTGACGTCAAAACCTCACTTAGCCTGAAAGTTAAATAGATGAGGCTTCCGGGTCACGTTACATGACAGCAAAAGGATGTGCCAAAGTAAGGAGCGTGACAGACCGCCAGACGGTAGGTACACTGGACGTGTTACAATTTCATAATTACATATTAGATTTATCAATTCTAATGCTAGGATTTTTAGAAATTGTTTCTTACAGTATAAACTTAAGTATCTACTTCACAAATCAAGTAGTTTTATGTTCAGTTAATTTGATTTATGTAACTATTTAGTCGTTCAAAATATGTTATTTGTGATGGTTTTTTGTTTTTAACAAACCTGGGAGTAAGCTGCAATAAGTTGGAATCTCAGAACTACTCATAGTTCTGCGATTTTGTTATGATACATTTGCTTTGATGCTGTATAAGGTACACACAGGTGATGTTATCGGAGGCGTGTTACCACTCAAACTATGTGCACTCAAAGACGTAGAGGTCCCAATTAACATGTTGGTTTAGAGTTTGTTTCGGACATAAGAACAATTAGCCTGCATAGTGCCAGGTTTTAATTAATAACTGCCGTTTATATTTATTTTACTATTTGTGTACACATATATTTATACAGACAAGAAGAAACGAATAGGTATAAAGTAAGTATGTACAAAGATGATGCTTATTTCTATAGAAATCTCTTCCAGCAGGCTTAGCACGAGAACCGTAGAGAAGCGGAAGAGTAGACAACAATGATGTTTCCGTGTAGACAGCTGACAGTTTTGTACCGAGAAATGTAGACAAGCGATTTCTATTCTGCGGTAGAGTAGAAATATAAAGCGTCATGCTAAGCCTGCAGCATACCATTGATTGAAAGTAGATAAAGAGATGTAGACAGCGTGTGTAAGAGTGAAAGAGAAAATAAAATACTTGTATAAAATCAAAAACAATTCTCTTTTTTTTAAACTTATAAAATTATAATATATTTATGTACTTACACACATATACGTACATACTTCGTAAAATAAATATCACTGTACTCCATTTATTATAGATTTTGAAAAAAGAGTCTCGTAGAAGCAGGAGTGCAAAACATTTTATTTCAAAGTTAAGTTATAACTATTTAGGTAGATTTAAGACAGAAGAAAGTAACAAACGAAAAGTAATTTTATTTATAAAAATGTTCTATTTATAATAACATCTTCATCACACATTACAAATTTACAACAAAACGAATGAATTAAACAAACAATCACATTATGATTTAAATCTAAATAAGATTAAAGGATTTTTTTTACAATACTTATTTTATATAACAACTTACGACGAAAGTTTTATGTACGAGTATACTTAAACATAATAGAAAAACTAAAAAACACGCTTTAAAAACCAAACTAAAAAGTAGAAAATATTTTTATTCTATTAAAAAGCGTGATATTCATTGATATGCCTCAAAAAGCACCCACGCTTTTGCCCTCCAGACACAACACCTGTCTGGTCGGAGGATCCTCCCTTTTCTATAGAGGATGAGTGAACTTTGCACCCTGTTCCTCATGCCTCATGTTTTGCACAGTAATAACAAAGGGATAATAAAACACATTGATTGGTGCTTCTTAATACATAATTAATATGTCGGAGAAGTCAATAGTACGGGAGCTGAATTATCAACGAGGCGGAAGCGCTGTGACGTCAACGCTTCGGCGGAGTCTAGATTTAAAGTTTGCGCGGGCTTAACTCAAGATGTCCGATCGCAGGGAGGGGACGATTTCACTTCTCTGCTGGCAGCCGCGCGGACAACACTAATCTAGGAACTGTCATACGACTCGTTGTGTTCAGTGAACCTACTTACCTACCTTAATAAATTACCAGTGTGATTTCGAAAAACTTCGTTTTGCTCACTAACCAACACATCACCCACACATCATGTTCTCTGGGGAAGATCCTCACCCTGATCGGTCTCCTGCACCGACATCAGAAGTGGGATACGAACAGACAAACGAACATCGCACTGAGATCACACCACGCTGTGAAGAAAATGGCGGGAACGTTAACAACTGGCGGTTATTATTCGAAACTCAAAATTCGAATATGAAGGCCTTGATTGAAGCGCTAAGCAAGCCGCAACGTTCTGCCAAGATTGTGAACCTACCCGAATTTGACCCGGACAAGACCGACGCAGATGCACGTTCATGGTGTGCTACTTCAGACCTGTGTTTCGCCGATAACCCAACGGAAGGAGGTCAGCTGATCATCACCATTAGCAAGGCTCTCAAAGGATCAGCATCAGCGTGGTTATCCTCAGTGTCCTACCCCGGTATGACATGGGCGGACTTCAAAGAACTGTTTACTGCGAGATTTGTGAGCACAGAAACACCTGCAGGAACCCTGATAAAGTTAAGTGGCGACAAACCCAAAGAAGGTGAAACTTTAGCTGCATACGGCAGTCGTGTCATGTCACTGTTATTTAATCGCTGGAAGAATCTCACCATCGAACAGATTGTGGTGGCAACAACAGTCGCACACATTTCCCAGTTCGATTCAAGATTACAAAGAATGGCTTTTACATCAGAATTAAACAATCGCCAGCGACTACAACAAGAATTGCAAGCTTTTACTTACCTGAAACGCAAGTCAAGTACAGTACCAGATCAGAAAACATTTGAAACCAAACGTATGAAGACATCTCAAACATCATCAATTAAATGTTTCCACTGTGGGAAAATGGGACATAGACTGGCGGATTGTTTTCATAGGCAGGAAGCAAAAGGAAAACCAACGAAAACACAAAATGTTCAAACCTCAAGAACCAACGGCAAGCCTCAGCAGCAAGCCACTACTACCAGCTCCATCGTCTGCTACAAATGTGGAAAACAAGGACACATTTCCACCCGGTGCCCTAATGGAGGTGGCGGCAGCACCGAGGCAACACGCAGCGAGCGACGGGTCGACGTGTGCGTCGTTGATCCCCCGGCAGGAATTTTAAGCCATCAAGGTCAGTTATTCACATTTCACTATGATTCTGGTGCTGAGTGTTCACTTATTAAAGAAAGTGTATCATGTAAATTTAGTGGTAAGCGTGAACAAAATGTAGTTACTTTAAAGGGCATTAGCCAGTCAAGTGTACTCAGCACTGTTCAGATTACTTGTATTGTTGAAATTGATAATAGTTTAATCGAGATTTTATTGCATGTTTTGCCCGATGTCTATTTGAGGAGCGATATTATGTTAGGCCGTGAAATACTATTGCAAGGATTCAGTGTTAGTATGACCGCGACACACTTTAAAATTTCCAAAGTCCACGATGTAAACAATTGTAATTTACAATTACCCTCGGTTGATTCAGTGAGTACCGTCCAATCGTCAAAAGCTAAAGACCTACCTTCAATAAATCATTTTGCCGTTATTGATACAGACGTGTCCCTTGAGCATAAATCTGCGATCGTTTCTGTGCTGACCCGCTATTCGAGCTATTTTATTACTGGTATGCCGCAAACACGTGTAACAACCGGTGAGCTTGATATTCGTCTAATTGACCCTTGTTTGACAGTACAACGACGACCTTATCGTCTTAGTGCGGAAGAAAGAAAAATAATGCGTGAGCGTGTAGATGAATTGTTGCGTGCAAATATTATTCGTCCCAGTAATTCCCCGTTTGCAAGTCCAGCACTTTTGGTTAAGAAGCGTGACGGTTCCGATAGAATGTGCGTCGATTACCGCGAACTAAATAGCAACACTATACCTGACCGATATCCATTGCCCCTTATCTCAGACCAAATATCACGTTTGCATGGTGCGCAATATTTTACGAAGTTAGACTGTGCGTCAGGTTTTCATTTGATCCCTATTAAATCTGAGGAATCTATAGAGCGTACGGCGTTTATAACACCTGATGGCCAGTACGAGTATTTGACTATGCCGTTCGGACTTCGTAACGCGATATCAGTTTTTCAACGGGCTATTGTTAAGGCTCTAGGTAATTTAGCGAATACTTACGTCATTGTTTATGTCGACGATGTTCTTATTATTTCGGAAACTATTGAAGTAGGCATCGAGAGACTTAATGTTGTTTTGGAGACGTTGACTAAAGCCGGGTTTTCATTAAATTTAAAAAAGTGCTCGTTTTTGAAAAAGCAATTGGAGTTTCTAGGTTATGAAATCAAGTCGGGACAGATTAGACCTAACCGGAGAAAAGTTGAAGCACTGTCTAATCTACCTCCACCGTCCACCGTAGCTCAGTTAAGGCAATTTATAGGCTTAGCGACATACTTTAGACAGTTTGTGCCTAACTTTTCGCGTGTTATGGGCCCCCTCTATAAATTGACGTGTAATAAGGTTCCCTTTTCTTGGCAACAGCGCCACGAGGACATTAGAAAAGAAATTGTTTCTATTCTTACAAAAGAACCGGTTTTAATGATCTATGACCCCCAATACCCGGTAGAGTTGCACACAGACGCTAGCTCTGATGGGTACGGTGCTATTTTATTCCAAATCATAGAAGGTAAACGTAGAGTAGTAGCGTATTTCAGTAAGAGGACCACACCTGCGGAGTCGCGTTATCATAGTTACGAACTTGAGACTTTGGCGGTTGTTAATGCAATCAAACAATTTCGGCAATACTTACACGGCAGAAAATTCACAGTTGTGACTGATTGCAACTCACTAAAATCATCTCGTAAAAAGATTGACTTGACACCGCGAGTCCACAGGTGGTGGGCCTATTTACAATGCTTTGATTTTGATGTCCTTTATAATAAAGGCAAAGATATGGCACACGCAGATTTCTTGTCACGAAATCATCCCCCATTCCTTAATTCTAAAGTTAATGCAGAGTCGAAGCCCAAGGAAGAGCTAAATAAAATGATTAACTTGACCGAACTCTCCGGTAATTGGCTACTCGCTGAACAAAAACGCGATCCTGAAATCTCTAAGCTTGTTTCTGATTTAAATAACGGACAGTTAAATGACGATTTAGCAAAAACGTACGAGATTCGTAAAGGTATTCTTAATCGAAAAATTCAGCGTAACGGACGTACTAAGTGTTTACCAATCCTCCCTAGAGCAATTAGATGGTCGGTAGTGAGCAATGTTCATGAGTCACTCATTCATCTCGGCTATGATAAAACCTTAGAAAAGCTTTATGACGTCTATTGGTTCGAGGGAATGCCCCGTTACGTTAAGAAGTTTATTGACAGTTGTGTAACATGTAAGGTAGCGAAATCACACTCGGGTAAAGTACAAGCTCAATTAAACCCAATACCTAAAGTAGGCACGCCTTGGCATACTATACACGTTGATGCGACGGGAAAATTAAGTGGCAAGAGCGATCGAAAAGAATACGTTTTCGTCCTTATCGATGCGTTCACTAAATACGTCTTATTGTTTCACACCGTTAATATTGATTCTAAAAGTAGCATTAGAGCTGTTAAAAATGGCGTAGCGTTATTTGGTACTCCGACTCGATTAATCGCTGATCAAGGACGTTGCTTCGCGAGTAAGGAATTTAAAGAGTTCTGTGATTCTAGTAACATTAATTTACACTTGATCGCGACGGGATCTTCACGAGCGAATGGACAGGTAGAGCGTGTAATGTCAGTGTTAAAGTCGATGTTAACAACTATAGAGACAAAAGACCGTTCGTGGCAGGATGCGCTAGGCGAAGTCCAACTTGCGATAAATTGTACAGTTAACCGCACGACAAAAGCTAGTCCGTTAGAGCTGTTAATTGGCAAAGTTGCGCGGCCACTGTCATTGATGACAGCCGATGATGTAGAACACGAGGTTGATTTAAATACCATAAGAGATGATGCGTTATGCAATATAGAGAAGTCGGCTTCTTATGAAAAACGTAGATTCGACCAGACAAGGGCAAAACTCAATAAATTTTCGGTAGGAGACTTTGTTTTGATTATGAACGAGGAGCGTAATCAAACAAAGTTAGATCCTAAATTTAAAGGACCGTTTGAGGTCATAGAGGTTCTTGACGGTGATCGTTATAATTTAAAAGCACTTAATTCTAACCGTACATACAAATACGCACATGATAGGTTGCGAAAAATGCCAGAGAATCAAAGTATAACTGACGAAACTGAGGTTGAGCAAAGTAGTAGTTGTAACAATGAGGAGAGTATTTAAGTTAGCATGATGATTGGACCGTACCAGAGGTTGTCGTGTAGCCGTAGCTCAATAGAAATCGGCGTCTACTACTTTAGTAGTCCGTGAGTACGCGGTAAGCAGTCAACTCTGGCGGAGGTCGGGTTTCAGTGAAAACCATAGAGTCCAGGAGAGACTCGGCGCTTCCGTGGGGGGTTTCATAAAGGAGATATGAGTAACTGGAGGTTACTGGGCTATGCGTAGCCAGAGATCACATGCAGAGCTTAAGTTTGTTGATTTATTTGGTTTGACTGTGTCTTTTGCGAGATACGGGATAAATGTGTAGTCAGTTGTACTTTGAATTTCCTGATTATTGATAAGATGTTAATTTTCTTCAATGTGTTATTGATTTTTAGTAATAAGGTACCCTAGTTTAGTTTAAAATTAAATAAAGAGTTGTCAAATTTCGTCTTGATTAAATTCTGATAGATCAGATGTCCACAAACTGATTTTAAGGTATAGGTCAGGAGTGACCGAACTATGTGATACTGTGTGATGAATATTGTTTCAGAGTAACACACAGGGACGCGTGTCCCGTAGGATGGCCGTGTCGGAGAAGTCAATAGTACGGGAGCTGAATTATCAACGAGGCGGAAGCGCTGTGACGTCAACGCTTCGGCGGAGTCTAGATTTAAAGTTTGCGCGGGCTTAACTCAAGATGTCCGATCGCAGGGAGGGGACGATTTCACTTCTCTGCTGGCAGCCGCGCGGACAACACTAATCTAGGAACTGTCATACGACTCGTTGTGTTCAGTGAACCTACTTACCTACCTTAATAAATTACCAGTGTGATTTCGAAAAACTTCGTTTTGCTCACTAACCAACACATCACCCACACATCATGTTCTCTGGGGAAGATCCTCACCCTGATCGGTCTCCTGCACCGACAAATATATATGTAACGAACGTGAAAGATAATGCTATGAAACCCAAAACGAACAAATCATTGGGCCTTCATTGTTTGGAATGAGGTTAATTTGAAGTTGTGTTGTAAAAAAAATATTGGTCTTAAAGCTAGGTGCACAACTACCACCCTCCAGGCTAGAAGTATTTAGGGGAACACCATGTGACTTTAGTTTGTTAGGCAGCGCATTCATGATCGATTTTGAATGATGTATGTAATATAATTTTTAAGTCAATGTAAATCTTATCTCATTGTTATAACGTCTGATCGGGTCAATCCGGCCCCTGAATCTACGTATTTTCTGCGGCATGAAGTAGTAACGATTTGACATCAATAACATTCCACACACACATATTAAACACTTTTGTCATTAGAAACGACATACAAGTTACTTTGAGGCTTTGAAACGGGCTGCTCCGGGTGCTGGCAGAGCCGTCACAATCGTTTATTGCGAAACCAGAATGCCAATTAAGTTGAGAATATGTTGTACTTTTTGAAGGGTTGTTTTCTGAGGGGCTTTGGGCTAAGTAATAGCAGCCGCACGGGTCGATCAATCAGGTTAAGCTACGCATGCCGGTTGGTCCGTGGATGGGTGAACATCTTTACATACCAAGACCCCTCCGTGCCCCGGAAAGCACGTTAAGCCATTGGTCCCGGCTGTCATTCGTGGATCTTTGACAGTCGTTACAGGTCGTCAGAACCCCGAAAGTCTGACAACTGATCTTACCAAGGGGTATCATAGTTACTGGGTACAAAGCTTTTGCGTTGTGGAGGTCAGATAGGCAGTCGATGGAAAGTACTGTAAAGGTTGTATGCTCAGCATGAAACCTTACGTGTACTGGCAGACGATGATGACTATTGATCGAACAGCCAGAAAGTTTTAGTTTAATTAATAGAAGAAGTTTTGACATAGGTTTTTGTTCCGCAGATAATTGTCATTATTATTTTAGGCGCAGGCTTGCCTTGTACTAATTATTTTAAAATACACGTGGAAACACGAATTTAAGCTCCCATTAATGTTTTATTTCGTAGTGTAACTTCCTTACACTTCACAGTACCTACTAGTATTCAGCTGCATCCGGTTAGATTGGAAGCCGACCCCAAAATAGTCGGTATAAGGCTAGGCAGATAATATTGTAGATGTTATTGTTTTTTTGGTTTTTGTCTCTTGGAAAAGTAATCTGTATATGGATAAGTAATAAAGTATGGGGACAAGTGGCTGTGATAAGAGGGTTATGTTTCAGTAAACCCTGATATTTCGTCTGTGTGACAACGCGTGGTACACATTCCGCATGTTTTATTGATTAAACGTAATGGATTCTTCCCGGTCATTCGTTTTGTTATGACAGCAATATATTAGCTTTATGAGACATTTTATTATTGCTTTTTCCGTTAATTTTTTCAGGTTTTGTTACAATTTTTCTTTACTTCTACTTTAACATTTTAATTGTCTTCATCTCAGATACTTTTAAAATGTTCTACCAATCAAAATAGGCTAGGTGCTTACTTTAATGATTTGGAATTTTATAGACCGAAAAACTACTCTTCGCTAAACGAATTCCAGGCACTACTTTATCGATACGTGAATACGGTACTGTAAAGGTTGTTTGCAAAAGACCTTACGTTGTACACGCTGGTTTATAATTAACTTTCATGATAGAATAGCAGAAACATCAGCAGGCTTAGCACGAGAACTGTTTTGTCGACGGAACAGTAGACAAAAATGACGTTTCTGTGTACACTGTTGACAATTTTGAACCGCGATATGTAGACAAGCGATTTCTATTCAACGGTAGAAAGCGTCGTGCTAAGCCTGCAGATGGCGAGAGACTGCGCTGACAAGCCGAAGGAAGAAGTTAAAGATAAGATTCGTAGACCGATACCGATTTCTAGCAATACCTATCTACAAAACACAACAAAGGTGTTTCATTACTCTGTCTTGGTACACAGACAACCTCAGGTTCTTACAATACCTTCTAGAATTAAGCGTGTATCATTATTCTTCGACGCGGCACTCTGTACACTGATCACATTGACGGATTCGAACATTTTTACAACTCCTGTCAATATTTCTCGCTGCAGAATGTCATCATCTGCCTAGACTTTTTCCAACTATGTTGGGGTCGGCTTCCAGTCTTACCGGGTGCAGCTGAATACCCGTATTTTACATAGAGCGACTGCCTATCTGACCTCCAGACCTAGTTACCTACTGGGAAATACGATATCCGTAGGTAAGACTGGTTGTCAGACTTTCGTGCTTCTGACGACCCGTAACGACTGTCAAATACCCACGAATGACAGCCGGGACCAACGGCTTAACGTGCTTTCCGAGGCACGGAGGGGTCCTTGATATGTAAAGATGGTCACCCGTCCTCGGACTAACTGCGGCAAGCGTAGCTTAACCTGATCAATCATACCGTTGCGGCTAATAGGATCTAGCCACAAGCCTGCAGAATATCCCACCATTAAATATGTGCGTATGCATCCATCACTTCATAAAAAACATCTTGTTATTCGATCAAAAATGTTGTTACTGTAATTATTTCGTGTAATTCAACATGCCGTTGGAAATTAACTACATTATAACTAGAAAATGATTATCTATGGTTTGTGCATATAATAAGTGAATAGGTTCCTATATATTCATTGCCTACAACGCGGAATTCTCAGAATTTGTGGTTTTTCCATTACTTAGTGTTGTATATGAATTGCTATTCTGCATTGTTAAACCTTAATAGCTATGATAATTAATTAACTTTTTTTTAATGCTTCAGGGGTTCTAGTTTGCAGTTTTTTTATATAGCAACATGCTTTGCATGCAGTTTTTACAAAATCAATAAAAAACGAATTCATTCAAATTTGGCTGAGAATCAGCAGTTTTCGAACAGCATAATAACAAAAGGCAGTCCCCCAAAACGCCCTACCTTCACCACTTCATGTGTTTTAGCTGGACAGAAGAAATAGCGCAACAAACTCCCCAACAGCACAGCTGTTTGTTCTGGCTCCCACAGACAGGCGCCTCACTATAGTGTGATGCGATTCTGGTAGAACAGATTCCCCAAAGTTCTCATTGAAATTGTACTACAAGTGTGGCGTCGATGCCTACGGGAGACTTAAGTTATATATACTTGATTCTATACAATAGTAGGTGTGCAAAGTAATTGATATTACGAGACACAGAACATCAAATTTAATCATTTACCATTTTTTCAATTATAGCATTTAATCTGATTTAAGCTGCAGCGAAAACATAGAAGAAATCTTTCTCTTTCCTGACTGGATGTGCTAATTTCGCTGTAATATTCCGCTTGCAGCTCGCAGTGAGCGTTCGACAGGATGCTTGTCTTTCCTTGCTTTACAAATTTATGCCGTGATCTTTAAAGTTTTAAGTCAAGTCAGACGGCTTCTCTCTCTTGGCATCTAGCCCTCGTCTCCTATTCCTTCTTGCACAATTAAACGTGCAGAATTGTCAAAGGATGAAAGACGCGAGTACTATTGCAACAGTTCTTTGTCGCCTTTCTTCAGATGTTAATACTCAATTTAGTTATTCCAAAATGTGAGCGTAGGCGGTAATTTTAATAGAGTCATAATCGTTGTGGACCCAGCTGTGTAATGCAAAGTAGGAGAAAGGAAGAAGGTACCATTTCCGAACATACTTAAAACGGAGGAACTAATGCAAAACCTACTTCGTTTTGTTTAACTTTAGAATTAAAATTCAATGTCTGTAAGTTTAAAAAAAACCGCACGGTAGATCATAAAACTTAACAGTTTTCACAAAAAAAATTATTAAACAATAAAAAAAAATGAAAAAGAAAGAAAGATTAACTGATATTTCCTGTGGCTGCACTTACAGCGATCGATGACTCCATAAAAATGCTTATGTCTGTAGTTCTACACGAGGTAAAGTAGGCACCACCGCCTGTCGATAGTCAACACAGGCGCTAAACTTTAACGAAGTTAGAATATCTGAACCAATTTTAAGTTATATTAATAGTAGATTATTTCAGTTTCTCCAACCTATAGTTGTATTTAGAGTTGACGAAATGCGCGGCATTAAGTCGTGATATTGGGGGACCTTGTGTTCAGCTACATCCATTTTATGGACTATAAAACATAATGGCTTTTAGAATGGCGACTTGCGACGCCTTGGGTCAGTTTTAGGATATTTTTCGCGAGGAAAATTTAACTAACACTTCCTTACTTGTCGGTATTAATACCTCGTCCTTCGTGGAAATTATTTGGGTCACAAACAACTGCTATTTCTTTCATATAGTAGGCTACTTTATATACTTTTCAAGACCTTGGAATAAAATTTTCTACTACAGAAAAAAATCTTAACAACAAATATGTAAAAACGCAAAAAGAGAAGTGGCGCCATCTACAATGTCACACAAAATCCTGCATCGCGCAATCAGTGTTTACCGCGTGACTCGCATAGTTACAACATCCCGACATCAACCGTGGGCAGTAGCCCACCAGACACAACACCCGTCTGGTCGGATGATCCTTCCTTTTCCATAGATTATGAGCGAACTTTACACCCTGTTCCTCATACCTCTATACTACCTTGTGATTGCTATGAGAACAGTGGTGGCCACAGTAGAACCAAAAAATCGAAGACATGTGACATCTGCCAACCGCACTGGGCCCGAGTGGTGGATAACTGCCCACTCCCTTTCCTTGTCCCAGCAGTGGGAACATTATAGGCTGAATACTAATAACGTACGCACGATTGCTATTCTCGGAATGGTTTCCCCTCTTCGGTCACAAATATCTTAGAAAACAAATGACGTCTGCACAATATTTTTTTTTCATAATTTTCAGGCATTAAGTGTAATCAGCAAAGGCCGAACATGACGGATCTTTTTTGTTTTTATGAACAACCTACATGCCTTGTATGTATACTCATGTTTCTACAAATAAATGTCTTATCTTATCTTATAGCTTTTCATGATGTGCAAATTTCAACAGTTTATTATAGGAATCATTAAGTGTGATATTGATATTATTTTGCATTTATTATTATTATTAGCCATTAATATCCCTCTGTTGGGCAAAGGCTCCACACTCTTTTTCCACCTCACTCTGCTTAGGTCTGCCAAAGACCAATCTTTATGAACCCGTCGCGCGTATTAGGAGACACAATAGAAATTCTATTGTTATCGGAACACATGATGTGCACTTGACGTGGGTTGAGTTAAAGGAGTCCTGTTCATCTCGCCGTTTGCGTCCGGGCATGCTGCGATGTCGCCCACTGGGTCGTAAGTTTGGCCCATTGATCGTCTGATATACGGCAGATGCGTCCAGCCTAATTCCATTTAAGCGTGGCAGTTTTCCAAATATGAATATTGATTTGAAATATTTGACCATTCATTATTAAAAAAAAAAAAAACATTTAAAATCTCTTAATATTTTCGAAATTATTAACCTTCTAAATTATTTACGTAAATAACTTTGAACATGGTACCTATTTATATATTTTCATTTTATAGAAGACTTTCTGCTAAATACTTCTGGAAAGACCTTCGCCTTAAGCCATTGGTCCCGGCTGTCATTTTTCGATCTTTGACAGTCGTTACGGGTCGTCAGAAGCCCGAATGTCTGACAACCAGTCTTACCAAGGGGTATCGTATTATCCAGTAACTGGGTGGTGGAGGTCAGATAGGCAGTCGCTCCATGTAAAATGCTGGTATTCAGCTTCAAGTCTTCGCAAGCATTACTGCTTCGCAAAAGGAGGTGACTGCTAACCATGCACTCTCGCTCCGTACCATGGCCTGGACCAGGGCCGGACGCGAGAGATCGCCGCCGCCGATCGCCTCCACGAGGACACGACGGTGCTCTGCCCAAGCCGGGCAGACCTCCACCGTATGTTCCACTGTGTCCTCTGGGCGATCTTTGCAGTGGAAACACCCAGGCGTTTCTTCCCGCTTTATCCGAAACAGGAACCTCATAAAACAACCGTGTCCGGTGAGGACCTGCGTCAGGCGGAAGGTGAGGACGCCGTGCCGCCTCTTAAGCCACTCCTCAAAGATGGGACATACCGCCGCTATCGTGGCGTGCTCAACGCTTGTAAGGTTAGGTACATAATCGTTCGCAGCGTCTAGCGACTCGAAGGTGTAGGCTATTATAGCAGTAGGTGTTGACCATTTTGTATGGAGTGACACATCTGGTAATCTGTAACCACACTCCCTAAAATATTCTATTGCTTCCTTGGGCATTATCTTTGTAACAAATTAAATAAAGTCCTAAACCTATATCCAAAAACTCGATCAAGCTGCACTAAAGAATTAAAAAAATACCTAAAGACCCTAGATTATCATAAAACTGAGAATCTTTTGACCGTTCAGAAATAAAACTAATTTTGATCAAACCCAAACATACATAGCTATTCCTCACCTTCTTGAAAAACAACGTACGCTTCACTCACTCCACAAAAAGTCACCTTCACTCACTCACTCACTGCTTATCTACACAGTCTAACACTTCACACAAGATAAACACTCACTCACACATCGCCTCACAACATGACTCAATAACTTCTGCAGAATTATAGTTAGGTATTTTTTATTGTTATTTCTTCTTACTTTATATTTTGTGTTAAAAAGATTGATTAACTCTCACTTAGTTTTGATCTTCTTTTTATACATATTGTTTTACTTCAACTCTTGCACGGTATCTCTGTAAAAAAATGCTAGTCGTGGAATCCCCCTGGTGACTTGAAACACAGGTCTTTTCCAAAAACCTATATCAGGCGCCAGTGTCTCACAAGGATGGTGTACAGCTGGGTCATTTTTTGTACACTTTAAATTTAAGTCAGCTTTGTGAAGAGAGAATAAATGATAAATACTTTAAGGGGGTGTGGTACCTACTCATGAAAATATACAACTTTTACTATTGAGTGGAGACCAAATTATAAAGAAAAAATCATCTGTTCCCTACATTTTGTCCAGTTGTGTGAACACAAATTACTGGTTTTATTTTCGCGATTTCAGTGTTGGTTCCTTAGTAAAAATTTGTCATTTTCATGAGTACCTACTACAGTCCCTTAAAGTATATCCCTCGTTTAAAATAACATACTGTATCCACATACACTTACATACCGGTCAAAATTATAACTCTCCATTTTGCTTCGCCGTGGTCGGGGAAAAAATATTTCGAACAATGAAACTCATTTAGCTGTAACTATTAATAATTATAACTATGCCTTTATTCGGAGCAGGTACCATAAATATATGAAGTTGTACCGCAAGAACTGCTCAATCAATCGCGATGTTTTATCTTACTCAGTTCACGTAACTGCACTCCGTAGCCGTACAAGTCACAACGCAATCAAATATATTGGAATTCTTTTGAGGACAATGACCGAGTGTATTTCTCGAGAAGAATCAGAATTAATGAAATGAATGTTTCTTGTCCAGTAAACACGACCGTTTGCGTATCCACCCATCTCCGTAAGTAGAATCCACATGTTTGAAATAGCTTGTCTTAATATGGAAATTGTACACGTTCAAACCAATTTTGGAGTTATCAGAACAATATATGTGCAAACAGATCAAATAACAAACATTTATGATTACTTCCGTAGTTTCTAGTTGGCTCTCTATCATGGAGCCCAGAGGTTACACCAACATGCCCTTCGTAGCAATGTGAGCTACGCCGTAGCAGCGCTACGAAAGCTCGGTATCTACGTTTTTCAGACAGCGTCATTATTTTATCTCGGGTTACAAAGTCTCATAGATAGTTGAGTGTGTGTAATAAAAGTAAAGGGTATAATTAATTTGTTTACTTTGAATTAGCTTTTTAATACACAGTTTTTTTGCCATATATTTTGAGTAAACAATTTTATTTTTGGGGAAAGTTGGTTAGTTATAGCCAGAAGCAGTTTTTATTTCATTCTTATTGAATTGCAACAAAAATCTTGTAGAAAAATTAACTTAAAAGTAACATTCAAATCAATGAATGTACTTGATTGACGTTAACGATGGTATTTTAGTATGTGATGTTGTTTCTATAGATACTTCATTAGCAAGTGATAATGACGTTCAGAGTGACTAGTTATCTATTAACATTTAAATATTTTTTAAAGTGGAGACAACAATCATAGTGAATCCTATAAATGTGAAAGTTTGTTTGTTTAGAAATTTAGATGTTTGGATGTTTGTTACTCAATCACACAACCACGGCTGAACGGATGTGGATGATATTTGGCACACGGATAGATACTTTTTATCCCGGTAATACGATACCGACGGATAATTTTCGACCTCCACGCGGGAGAAGCCGTTAGAAAAAGCTAGTACTACGTATACTGGCAATAGGGTATTTTACTCTATATGAGAAAAAATCTAAAAATATATTATTGAGATAGCCAAGGCAAAATGTAGTCGGAAAATGTTAGTTTTAGTTCATGAAATAACAAAATAATTTTTAAAATACAATTCAAAGATTTCGGTTTTTTTTTTAATCTGTTTTTGAACACCAAGAAATAGTAGCCGCCATGTTATTACGTCATACGGCATGTTAACTGAGCAACTTTGTACTTTTACTATTTTCGTAACCAAAGTAATTTTTATTTAAATAATATTTTGCAATCAGGAACAGCAAACCAACGATAACTAGAAAAATAAGTTATTTTTAAAATTTTAAACAATTATCTTTTATAACATCAGCGCATTTGTTTACTTAGCAAACTGATGTCATACCCACAAAGCAATATGGCGTCTACTGCGTCCAGCAGCGTTTTCGTCAAATTACCCGCGAAATTTGAAAATGTAAAATGTTAATGCATTTTTATGGCACTAAAGGAATAAATAAAAATAATGTGTCGTTTTTTTAGTGGTTAGCACTCTAGAATCTAATTACGACACTTTTCAAGAATGGGTGTAATACCCTATTATGATAACTAGGTATAGTGACTTTATAGGAATGAATGAAAGGCAATTGCATGTAGCTGAGATGACAATGTTAAGAGGGATGTGTGGTGTTACACGGATGGATAGTATAAGAAATGAGTACATAAGAGGAAGCCTGAAAGTGGCACCGATAATTGAAGGCCAATTCTCGTAATTAAAAACGTTCACGATCTAGTCGCAGTCTCATCTCAGCGACAATCAAACGTCAAGAAGTTGTCAAAAATGTATGGAAACTCGAGGTATTTTTGACAGATTGAGACAGATCAGACTGTGAACGTTCTTAAAATTACGAGAATTGCGCCTCTGATATAAGTTGTGTGGAAATCCGTTGTCATGGTATAGGCATGTGATACGGAGGAATGAGGAAAACGTCGTATAGAAAGTTTTGAGTATGAATGTCGATGGCTATAAGAGTCGGAGGAGACCAAAGAAACGATGGATGGAGTGTGTGAATGATGATATGGTTAGAAAGAATGAAGAAGAAGACTACGGAGATGACGACTAATAGAGAAGTATGGGATTAAAATCCACCGCCGACCATAAATAAATTGCGATAAGGGTAGGGGATTAATGAGGTAGTGACTATAGACTATTCAATATATTTGATTAATTTGTGTATGCAGATTGGGAAGTGGGAACGTAATTATATGTATACAGGTTGTAACAGAAACCATATTACTATCCTTAAGAGCGTTTATTCTGAAAGTTGGCAACGTCGCAAATAGCTGTCAAATATTTACCTGTTTTTATTAATATATTTTAAATAAAAGTCTGTGTACCTATCTAAATTATAAAAAAATACAAGACAACAAGA
Organism: Antitype chi; assembly: GCA_947359405.1. NCBI lineage: Eukaryota > Metazoa > Arthropoda > Insecta > Lepidoptera > Noctuidae > Antitype > Antitype chi. The sequence continues at coordinate 14,153,956 of OX375816.1, forward strand.
TCGCTTGTGCCGTTGAGTCATAAAACAGAGCAGACAATTCTCACTATCTAATTTAAGAATTCTTATTCAAACTGGCAATGCTGCCAGTCTTTTAGTCAAGTTTCCGGGTGACAGGGATACGGACGAGTACTTCGACGCCTAAGAGCGTTTGTTCACCGCAGTCGTCACCGATCTAATTCATACCGAATGTGGAAGGTGGCAGTATGTGATGAAAAACAAAAACAAAACAAAAGCCGAGTGAATGGTGCTGGTGCGTCTGCAGTATGTGGACAAGCTCAAACGTATTTTGTATTGGTGGCATATCAACCCATCACAATATTGGGCCGAGTTTTAGCGGTCGCACCGAAATACTCGAAACTTCGGAGGCCGAGATGACAGCGGCGCTCGGGTGTCGGACGTGAGGTGGACACGCGGCCATGGTTCTTTTTTTTTTTGGTTGGGAAATCATCAAATAACTTCTCCCGCTCTGGGTGGAGCAGTAGGGCGTGTCAGACTTTTACTGACTAAAACCCACCCGTGTTCCCTCAGTTGCCTGTGTGCCAGGGGCCGCGGTATCTTTTTTGAACAACCTGCACCCCTGGCAGGCATCGGCCCTTGCGGACCCCACCAGTTGATGCTGACATCTCTTTGAGGAAAGTATGTATCGCTATTTCGGTGCCGTCATCTCGTTCTCGGACCAAGTGTTATTTTGTTTTCGTTTTTATTTGCATACTAATTTTGTTAGTGATTTAATTTAGTACCTAAGTGTGATAGCTAGTTGTGTTATGTATAAGCATATTTTGTGACTCGAATTTTAATGAACTTGTTAAAATAATATTATCATTTAAAGGATAAACAAAAGTTAATGCTCAGCGCCTCCTTATCTTTTCCGAACATCCATTAGACTTACGACGGTTTAACTAAACAGTTACAGTGGAGTGTTCACTTCGTAAAGACGCCGCCATCTTGCCACACATTACTTTGCAAACATGGGAGTTTAGGTGGCGACAGCGGTTGGTTCCACATTAATCAATAAACAGATTTGCAGTAAGCCCTTGTCATGCTTTGATGCGCTCAACAGAACTTACATTTAAATCTCAATGATGTTGTCAGCCGAAAGACATCCACCGCTGGACCTAGGTCTCCCCAAAGCACCGCCACTTCGCCCGGTTCTGTGCTTCTCGCATCCACCGGTTTCCTGTGGCCTTTACTAGGTCATCGGTCCACTTTGTGGGTGGCCTTCCAAGGCTACGTCTTCCAGTACGCGGTCGCCACTCCAGAACCTGACCAACTGCTTGACAATTCAAAAGTGCCTGTTAATGATTTAATTGAAATAAATGCTTTGTTTGAGTTTAAACAATTCCAAAAGGTATTCCACTCACAGAATTTCAACGGCACTTGACCAACATTCGTGGTTTAATCAGCGTACATTGTTTAAAAGTTTGCCGTCGCAAATATCCAATATTAATTTATTTAAGCCTGCTGAAATTTCGCTGGAAGAACCGTAACCGTACCAAAGTTTGTTTTTTCTCTGAATATAACTTTCTCATAACTTATAAACAAACATTTTCTGAGGAAATAAGCTCAAAGATATTCAAAGCATTTTACTGAAACTGCAAATAGCGAAGTGACAAGGGGTTCAATGTCCCATTAATGACGTGAAGTGTTTTATTTTGCAGAAAAGGGCGCTCGACCTAGTGTGCTGGTCTGTTGTTCTCGAGGGATTGTGTAGTGTAGAAGTAACGAGGCGTAAGGACGTCCGTAAGTCATGTTTAGCTCGGCTTCGGCTATATTCTTCAGGCCTCAGAAAATTATGCGACTCTGGAACTTGAATTGATCTGGTAAACTCACAAACAACTGTGAGTAAAATCAAACACCATCCACTGTACCTACACCGGACCATTAATTAACAAAATGCAAATCCATCTTACCGCAGCCCTGTTTTGATTTGACATTTCCTAATATTAATAGATCCAATAAACAGTGTAAGCAAATTGAAAAAAAATATATAATGTTATTCTGCGATGAGATTAGAAACGAGTTAATCAACTTGTTGACAGATGAATATCTGGGACACTCCATAATAATTTACTGTATGCCTAAGTCATGTTTAGCTCGGCTTCGGCTATATTCTTCAGGCCTCAGAACATCATGAGACTCTGGAAATTGAATGAGCAGCACTTTTTACACAAAAAACTTTTTACTTCACGAATATATGCTCTTATATCGTGGTTTTGTAAAACACAATTTTCTTAATGCACGATCACTCAAAACATGTGGTACATGTGGTCCGCCTTTAATTTTCCAGTGTTAACGTCACTTTTAAACCAATTATCTCCTCAATCTTTCATAGCCTAAATTCCTAATTTATGTTGACTTTTTATTAACTCTTTTTAAGGCTTACTGCCAAATATTTTACACCTGCAGTCTTTGGGATAACCATACCTTAAAAGCAGCCAATGCTCTGCGCATTCAATACAACAATGCCTTCAGGGCGCTGTTGAGACTTCCACCTTACTGTAGTGCGTCAGGTATGTTTGCTGACGCGCATACTGACGACTACTTTGCGATCATGCGGAAGAAAGTTGCCTCAGTAGTATCCCGAGTGAGGGGAAGCAGCAACAGCATTCTGAGGGTGTTTGCAGACAGGCTGGATGGGCCTACAATGGGCAGGTTTACCAAGCTACATGTAGGCAACATAGCTTGTTAAACCTTCCAGTTATTGTGAATTTTTGTCATTATTATTTTAGTGTTCTAACATGTTACTAACATAGTTTTTTAAATGTAATACTAACACCCTATGGGCCCTGATGCCTGAGAATAAAAGTTTTTTTATTATTTTTATTTATTTATAGGTACTTGTTTCAAAATAAGACTGAAAGTTGAATTCCATTGTAATATGAAATAAAGTACTTTTTCACTTCTCATGCTCTAAAATGCTCTAAAAAGACACCGCCCTACGAAGCGGGACTAAAGTGACCACGTTAGTCCCTAGGGAGTAAAAAGGAATTCATTTTTTTAATTTCCTTCATGTGACATAGACAAACTCAAACAGCCAGTAAATATACTATTATCTGTGGAGTGCGCCCATCTTCATTGCGAAAATGTTGAGAGTTTTAGTTCCATGGTTTTTGCCAAGGTGGCGACATGTGTTTTAAATTGTTAATCTGTGACTGGTTTAGAAGAAAAAACTGACCGCGAAAATTTCTGAATTTTTGTCGACTGTAAAGGACATGTTTTTTATTGGGCTTAAAATATTATTATTTTTGAACAGCTCTCATGTGTGGTTTTTATGATAGGGAAAATTATTCAGGATGGCCTTATAAAAACAAAAAAAATATTAAAAGCACCATTATTTAATAAATAAATATTTTATATCGAGATATTTTTTCAATACTTATATTATTTTTGCACATTGAAATAAAGAAAAAAGGCTTAGATAATATTTCTTAAAGCATATTATGCACCTTATTGTTATTTAATATATTTTAAAACAATATTAGACGGGTTTAAAATAAATCCAACGAATTATCTCTATGATTTGTATGTATGGCATTGTTTCCTTTGCCTCTTAATGGAATCTATGAAAACTTTACCTGTGTCAATACCAGTAAGATTGTCAGTGTCACACTTGTCAGTTGTCATATCCCTTGTCATAATATTCTTTTATTTAATCACCATTTTTCCTTAGCCTAAGAATATTTAGGTTTATTGTATTTGTAATTTCTACTTGATATTTGTGAAAAACCACAGACGCAAACGAATTTGACACTTGATTGACGTTCACAATGACAATAATGACATCCAACCGAAAAGTGTTGCCAAAGTCAATAATTACTGCGGGTTGCAATTGATTTTTTAAATTATAATTATTTAAAAATATAATAACTAAGGAAGGGTGCTTTAAAAAATTTCTCAAAAATACGTACAGGTTCCTTAATTTATGTACTTTCCTAAAAACATAATCTCTTCCTTGTTCATAGCAGCTTCGAATAAAAGCCCAGCCTCCATACAAAAATCAAACATGTCCTTTGTTCGGCTAATAAATTTATTAAGAATGTCCAGTGACAGTTGTGGTATATTATGTTCCTTGATGAAGAGTTTGACGTCGAGAAAAGAGCAAAAGACATACCTAATAGATATTGTGATTTTTATTTTATTAAGTAGATTTATTAGGTAAGTACATGTTTTTGTACTAAATTGACTATTTTTCTCGCACTCAAAGTGAAAAGTACAGTTTGCACCTCGAGACTAAACGCCAACTTAATATACCCTCGGTTTCATTGACTCCCTCGCACGGTTGGGATTCAAACCACCTCTGGTATATTGTGGCTTCGTTTAGTCCCTCGTTATAAAATATACTATATCTTCACTGTATTTGTTTTGAACAACCATGGGTCCGTGGGTAATTCATTCATTTTCATTGATTTACAAACATAAACTATACATACCTAACTGCTCTTTCAGATTGGCAATTACAATGGCTAAATAATCGTGTTTTGTCGAGGAAACTTGAGGGTGAGATAATATCTGGAAATGATTTACCAGTTACTTCCAATCAATTAATTAGTTTTCTGCCTTAGTTCAAAATAGTTTAAGATTCTGCCGAAAAAGTAAAAGCAGATATCTGATATCATTAAAAGTAAATAATTTTATAATTTACTTACTACATTTAACTCTTAATTACTCGCTCGGACCACTATCAAGTGACGAAAAAAGTACTTGCATTGGGTGAAATGTCCTGACGCTCCCTAGCTTTACAATACGCCACTAGGATTATTCTTTAGCACCGATGAGGCTGCTGCAATTGCAAAATGGGTCGCTGCTCGCTTGACTTGTGACCCCATGCGAGTAATTTCGTAGCTTTTTTGCAAAGTACGTTACTTACCCAAATGTCCTTTCTTTGGTATTGTTCTTCAGATCGTTGAGCTCATCAAGTTCTGAGTTGAGCTGCATTATTACTGATAAATGCGTGCACTGATTGGACAGGTCCCCTCAATCTTTGTGGTTCTTTCCTCAAAAGACCATTTCAGACACCAATCCACATGATCTTCACATGATCTGACCAAGATTATGTCTGGACTTTAAAAGAGACTGCGACCTCTGAGTTTGTTTCGGCCTTTCTTCTCAGAGTAGTCAGATACGAAACGCCGACATCATCTAGTTTTAAAAATTTGATTAACGTGTAAAAGTGTTTGTACAAATCTACTTACAGAAATAAATCATTTATCATTTATCATACGACTTTTTTCAATGAATTTACCTATAAACTTATAGAATTTTCACGTGCTTTAAAATATATTTTAATATTTACTTTTTACAAATGATTTGAAGATCAAGATAGGCGTATTATCTGTAATGGTAGATGTAATTGGCTAACTGTATACATGATTAAATCGTAATGGAAATTAGTAAATCCCCAAACCAGTCAGACACAATATACTTTCCTGGTAAAAGCAAACATTCTTATAAAGTCGGCGAACTGTTTTTTCCCCAATTATAAGTTCTATTGGTTGTTTTGAGATATTGTTTTACATGTTGAGGTTGCATGATTTTTATATTTACCTATTGCAGAGTAAAATAGCGAAACAATAGCAAACAGTTAAACTTTGAAAGCTATAAACATTATATTGTTCTGTTAACCCCTACTATTACCATTAGTAAAGGTACTCTTGCTAACGTTTAGATAGCAAAATCTGTCATGTAATAAGTTCTTAATTTATTCAGTGGTATCATACGCAGCTCTAAGGGATTTACTAGAGAATGGGCAGCAGCGTTCTCTATGCATTTTACCAACATACTGCGATCGCCAACCAGCCTGCCAAGCGTGGCGATTATGGCAAGCCCGCCCAAATTAGGGGAGGCCTATGTCCAGCAGTGGACGTCTTCCGGCTGAAATTATGATGATGATGATACGCATGTCGCTCGGTCGCGCAGATTGTTACAAGATCGTTTGTCGGCATTGGACGGCATAATTTGTCCTAGCACGCAACTCGATCGCATCTACTGATGACTTAAATTTTCCTCTGTCATAGTTATCAGGTCATTCTAAAATTTCCTAGTTATATTAATGGCTTCCATTACGTGACGATGGTCGTTAGGACAAGTCAAACAGTGGGACTTGATGGCTTATGTTTGATAGCGTATGGGCCAGGGTTGTGTAAATGTTCCGCCATGCAATCGGAAGATTTATGCAATCGCGTTAATTTAATGACATAATTTCAAGGGTGGCCATTGTTCCCGATGTGGGCCTTCCATTTATAAGGCACCTTTGTAATTACCTCAGTGGACAAGTGGACTGGATTATGTATGTGTTTATTTAAACTTTTCGCACACAAAAATAAGGTACAAAGGCTATATTATATATACTGTTTATTAGGATACTACGTTAATTAAAGTAACAAATTATTACGTCCGTTTTGTCTTCTTGACTCTTCATGACGTTTAAATGTTTCATTGGGTTTTTATTATCATGATTTGTTACTTAAATGACTGTATTGTTACGATGTGGTCTTACAAAATAAATGATTACTAAGTAGGGAGCAACTATTTCGTTGACTAAATTCAACAGTGGGACAAGTCAAAATTAAGGTGAGGAATGGATTCTAGTTCTAAATCGCACTCTTGTTATTTTTTTGTACGATGGCACTATTGTATTCAGACAGTGATTTTTAAACTAATGTATTAAGTTACCTAGTTGTGGTAAGAAATACGTTACTGTAGGTACATAATGATTTTCTTTTCTAAGATTTTCCTGACGTTTTTCCATGGAATTACAATATAAAATTTCACCCATTGTGCGTGAGAACGTCGGGACTTTTACTGCGCTCTTGTTTGTAGTTCAGCTAGGTCATGTTTTATGGAGCACACTCCCATGGCCCATGACGCCATGACGCATACAGATTGACGGTCTGATTACTCTGCCGGGGCGTTTAGTAGGTCATCATCTAGGGAATATCGGAGACAGCTGATTGATTAAACAGACATTCTCACGCTTTCTTCCCATGGGGTAGGCAAAAACTACTAAACTAAAATTTTAAGAAAAGAAACAAAAAAAAACAAACAGTAGAAAGTAATTTAATTCAATGAAAATGCGTGGGGTGCTTGATATTAATTGATTTTAAAAATACATCAAAAAGCACGCCTACGCTTACGCGCTACGCCTACACTTTTAATTCAATTAAATTATTTTCTACTTTTTAGTTTGGTTTTTATGGCATGTTTTTTAAACTATTATTTATTTTCTATTTTTTAGTCCGGCTAAAGGCGTGTCATTTTTGTAAAAAAAATTTGGCCAGTATAATGGAACAAATTTATGAAATTATTGAATTGTCTTCGGTCCTTGATAAGTGCGCATTCAATCAATCCGACGCCGACGTTTTGAAGTGGGTGAAAATCACGTCCAAAGATTCCGTTACATAGATACCGTAATATAGATACATACCAAACTAATAAAAGCTTGTTAAAAAGCGTGGATGAGTGAGAGTTTCTTTAACGTACATTTCGGTTTTCTCTACAAATGAGTTCGTTCAGACGTGAACTCGATAGTCGTGTTCTTTTGAAAGCTTAGCGCTACTAATTACATTAATTTAATACCTATGTAATTAACTACGTTAATAATATACCTAACTTAGCATAAACTTAATTATTCTAGTACGATAACGCTGACATAAGAACCTATTTTTATTTATTTAAAAGGTATACCAACTAGACATGGGTAGCTCGTGAGCGAGTGATAGAAAAGAGCTAGCTCTTTTTGATGGACGTCGCTCTCGCTCACTCACTCGTTCGCTAAGCAGCTCACTAGCTCAGTTAGCTCTCAGATTCTCAGTACTTCAGCGAGACACCGATGATCGACCGAAGTCAGCGGCCGATCGTTCTTCCAACAATCAAGTTCTGCTAACAATAGCTCTTCGATACAATACGTCATTGTAGACTATCATACGACATAAATCACTGTAAATCTATATTTATGACCATGGCTTTAAAGTAGAAAATATTATATCATTTTCTGCATTGTTTATTTTTTTGCGTGTTATTTACGTTATTTACGTTTAGACTTCGTCTAAGACAACCATGGCTTAAATGGTTCTAAATTGTCTATACTATCTTCACCTTAAAGCTTTGCACCCATCTTCCAATCACCCTGTATATAAAAAAAACAGAAAAACTTATTTAACTTAACTCCAATCTTCCAAAGAGCTATTGACAATGACTATTGAGCGGGCCGAGTCGTTTCCTTCGACACGCGTGCAGCGTGAGTCAAATGAACTAACAGTCGGCGTCTGAATTACTGAGCTATAAAAGAGCTAGTGAGTAATAAAGAGTCCAAACTTCCAAAGAGCTACTCACTATTGAGCGAGCCGACCCGTCGCCTTAGACGCGCGTGCGGCGTGAGTCAATTGAGCTAACAGTCGGCGTCTGAATCACTGAGCTATAGAAGAGCTAGTGAGTAATAAAGAGTCCAAACTTGCAAAGAGCTACTCACTATTGAGCGAGCCGATCCGTCTCCTTCGACGCGCGTGCGGCGTGAGTCAATTGAGCTAACAGTCGGCGTCTCGGCGTCTGTGTCACTGAGCTATAGAAGAGCTAGTGAGCTAGAAGAGTGATAAAGCTCTTTAGAGTGAAAGAGCTAATCGCTCTTTTTCTTTTCAGTGAGCTACTTCGCCCATGTCTAATACCAACGACTTATTCACTAGACAATAACATAAGAAAAATCACATTTGGACAGAGTTATGGTGAATTTGTCACTTACAGGTGTACACAGCACTTACTTAAAACCTATGTATTATGAATACCTGTGTAAAATATTGTGTATACTTAAATGGTGAAATGAAGTGTTATTTAGTACCTACTATCTTTTGCCAGCGGCTTCGCCCGCGTTTATGTCGGAAATTATCCCACAGGAACGTACTACCGAGATAAAAAATATTTCATGTGTTAATCCAGGTGATAGACTATCTTCGTGCCAAATTTCATACAAATCCGTTCAGTCGTTTCTGCGTGGTTGAGTAACAAACATCCAAACATCTAAAAATCCAAACATACAAACTTTCACATTTACTTATAATAAAATATTAGAAGGATTAAGAGTCAAAATAGTCAAAAATATGCTTAGGAACGCTATACCTAGATTATCGGAGTCGGGCGTTGGTAGCTGCGCCTCAGTTTTAACTTTTGCAGCTATCATCGTTTAACATTGTTTTGTCTTTGTATGTTTATGTTTTTTGTTCCCAATAAATGATTATTATTATTATTATCTGGTCTGAGAATCATAAAACGTGTGTTTGTAAATAACGAATATTCTATACAGATAGGATATTAAGGCTTTGTTTGATATTTCTTCCAATACAAACAGTTATAATTAATCTGTTGTTATTGTTTAACGTTGTAAGTATCGTACTTTGAGTAAGAACAAAAAGGTCAACTGCTCAATTTTGCCAAGCCATAATTTTTACGGTCGCAAAAGAATATGAAACATTATTCCCTATTGTGAAAGTTGAGAATCTGATGAGCCTAGAACACTATTTTAGTGATGAATATTAAGTGCTTGTTGTAAATAAATATAATACAAGAAGTTTTAGAGAGAAAACACTAGTTACACCGAAAATAACAAATTAATATGGGGAAAGAACTCAAAACTTAAACGCATCAAAAAATCATCAAAATCACCTCTTAATTATCTTTAAAATCAGTTTACCCCTTCAATAACAATATAATATTGTTATTGTAATTAAAAATATACCATAAAATTCCAAATGCCAAACTGCATCCAGTGATGGATTATTTATGATTAAATAGTTAATTTTATACGATTTTATTTGCATTTTTACGACAGTGTTGCTCATTTATTATTCGGATTTATTACAACAGATTTTAACCCGTATCAGATTGCAATAAGAACTATTATCGCTCATAACGACAATATTTAAAGTTACCAGGGCTTTAATTCATGTTAAAACAATTGGAATATTTTAACCTGAATTTTAAAGTGCGGCCAACATGTACAGTCTCCAAAAGTGATAGGTAACCAGGGTCGCCGGATATAATTGAAGTTCAGTAAGAAACCGATGGATGTTTTTGAATTCAATTTAATTTGGTGACCGTACACACCTATTCGGTGCCAGAGTTTCACGGACGTTATATGTCATCAAGTTACCCCAAACTGTCAAATTTTCCCAATTGAAAATGAACCTTAATCATTTGTAATAAAGTTTAAAATTTATCAAAGAATTTTGACGGATGGGATTGGAGTAACTTGATGTGCTGGCGTCTGTACATTACGCTAGATTAGTTACACGAGGTTTCTGAATTGAGAATTTGAAGTTCAGAACTCGAAAAATCTACTTTAGCTTAATAAAGGTGATTCCTTCAATATACACCGTGAAATTCCAAACTATTTTATGTACTTTGCGCAGACATTTTGAATTACGCGGATTTTTGTTCCTGTTATTTTTGCATAAATTGCCATCAACTTGATTTATTTCAGATTTTTGGCTTCGCAGACTTCGGAGATTTACATTTATTTTCACGTAAAAACAGTCTTTGCATAAAAAATTGGTAATTATAACTTGGCATTCCTGACTGACCGACTCCTTGACACTTCCAGAAGTACCTGTAGATGGTTTAATTAAAAAAAAAAATGTTAATTAATGGTTAGCTCTGAGTTTAAATTTGACTTTGAAATATAAATTACTTGCATTGGACATATACATACATAAGCGCTTATTAATGATTCTCTTTTTGTGTTGAAGATCATTAAAATGTTACTTTGAAGAATAAATACGTTTAAAAAAAAAAACTTTATACCTCGTCTGTATTCTTTATTTTTCAGTGTTATACAGACGTTAGGATTTTCGTTTTGGTTTAAAAATAGAAACCGACGTTAATTATGTATATGCGTTCTCAAACTTGAGGACTGTAAACTAGTAAAGTGATGTATTAATATTGTCCAATTCGCTCTCTTTTTTATTGCTGAATGGGCCTGCCTTTATTTATTTAATACTTCACGCACAGAAATGTACAGAGGCGGACTTAATGCCAAAGGCTGCCTTTCACCTCGATCACGTCTGATGGAAAGCGATTGATGAGGTATACGATAGAACGAGCGTGTCCAGATATCACTCTTGCTTTGAAGGCAGACGGGTTAAATGTGGAAGAGAACACAGACGCTGGCAGAGAAATCCACACTTAGACTGTGCGCATAATGAATGTGAAGGAGAAGCTCTGAGTACGACTAGTCGGGATATCAACCAATGATGTAGACATACCTACATCATAATGTCAGGAAGACAATTATTTTTGTATGCGAGTGCTCTCTTATTCCGCAATAAATTGCTTAGAGCGACGCTTGTTCTCGATGCAAGTTCAAGTAAATACCTTCTCTCCTGCATACAGATGTCATTATTGTATAAAAGGTGGGCAATTCATCCATGTAGTTCCAGATTACGCATCTAGCAAAGCTACAATCTCGAAAATGACGCAATTTCAGCAAATAACCAGGTGGGCATGGGAAAGTGGGATAAATTTGGACGCTAAGGCAAATCTTTACACAGTATCTTTATATACATATAGTATAAAACAAAGTCGCTTTTCTTTTCGTGTCTGTACGTTTATATCTTTTAAACTAGGCAATAGACAGAGTGATTCAAGAGGAAATTTTATATGTATAATACACCGTCCTTCACGCGGGCAAAGTCGCTGGCAAAAACTAGTCTTTAATAAAAACACAAATTTAAAGAATATTTATAAATAAAGTTGAATAGGCTATATTTAGTAGGTTGTTGCCCCTTAACAGCAGTAACAACAGAACTCATCAAGTTTTTCGAGGTTACCACCCGTACTTATAACCTTCATGGACGTAATTTTTACCTTTAAGGGGAATCTAGTCGCGAGCTCGAACTCACTGGTGGGCCTGGCTAAAACGCACGCTGTTTCGCCTGGCATCGTGTCCGACAGAGTTAAGATAAGATAAGATAAGATATTTTTATTTGTTTAAACATGGTGTACATGATACATTACATGCAAGATATTACTATGTCATAAATTAAGTTCTAACATGTTTAGCCGCATATAGTGGCGTACAAATTGGTAGGAACAGATGGTGCATAAACCGCGATAATAATAATCAAAATTACATTGAAAACATTAAAAACATCATTATTAGTTATTAGTTAGTACCCGTGATGAGCAGTTAGACGCTAGACGAATCAAGTTAGACGGCGAGTAATGGGTAGCTCGCTGTCCAGAGCCCGAGTCGACGGCGCGTTGTGTTCCACACGCGCCTCAAAGAGATGTCAGCACCAACTGGTGGGGTCCGCCAGGGTCGATGCCTGCCAGGGGTGCGGGTTGTTCGAAAGAGATACCGCGGCTCCTGGCACACAGGCAACTGAGGGGACACGGGTGAGTTTTAGTCAGTAAAAGTCGTCTGACACGCCCTCCTGCTTCACCCAGAGTGGGAGACGTTATTTGATGATTTCCCACCAAAAAAAAAAGAAGAAAAAAGGGGAATCTAGTAGCGGGCTCGAACTCACTGGTGGGCTTGGCTAAAACGCACGCTGTCTCACCAGGCATCGTGTCCGACAGAGATAGTATCAGTGATGAGCAGTTAGATGCTAGTACGCACAGTAGTGTAGTTGTGCTACACGCACAACGTTATTGGGAGAGATGCAGGATCATTTATAGTAAAACAGGCGCGTAAAAAATTAAGAAAAGTCCTTTGGAAGATCGGGTTTTTTGAAAAAACCACCGCATAAATCAATGACCAATAAAGTTTATTGAATTTTTCAATCTTTGAGCTTCGTTGGTACTGACTTGGTTTTGGAGATTTTACAATTCTTTTATTACTTAAACACGCCCAAAGATAGGTTAAATTAGCAAGAAAAACGAATCTTTGTTGGCTCCTAACTTTTTAATGGCTTTTTATTTTAGTATACTGTTTCCGCACATATAATATTGAGACCAAACCATATCATGTTTATTGTATGATGTACATTGTCGAACAGTGGAGTAATACATTCCCAAAGTTTGTATGATTTTTTTTTCGACTAGATTCACCTTAAGACAATGCATTCATTCATGGCTACTTTGCGCATATTTAAAATACAATAATAATAAACATAAATAAGCGGTGGCGAAATGTCGTGAAGTGCATCACATCTGCCCCTTCCAATACTGCTACGAGTACGTAACGATCACGATCGCTCTGTCAAGAGCGTACCGGATAAGAAGAAGAAGAATAAACATAATAGACACTACTCGATATTACCCTATACGGTTTTGCCCTAACCGCACTTTAGAAAAACAAAGCCAAAGAAAAATCTTAAACATGGCGTATTTAAAACTTAACTTTTATTTATTGACACTTTAATGCATGCTAAATCATTGCAAGAAATCCAATTTTCACTTACCTTGATATAAGAATATGGAACACTTGTTTAATGCTACGAATATAGCGCCAATTCACCATAAAAACAACATTTTACTTTATTTTCTGTGGAGCGTGCACCAACGCCACTGAATCCTTGTTGATAAACTTTGTAGAGTGTCCAGCTGCAGCGAGCAAATGCTTTCATTTTGAAACAAGGTAGAGAATAAACTTCTTTTGCCATACACGAGTTTGGACTTATCTCCCCCACCTTCATCACAATGTACACCTACCTGGAAGAGGTAGGTATACCTACATCATAATGTATACCTACCTGGAATAGGTAGGTATACCTACATCATAATGTATACCTACCTGGAATAGGTAGGTATACCTACATCATAATGTATGCCTACCTGGAATAGGTAGGTATACCTACATCATAATGTATGCCTACCTGGAATAGGTAGGTATACCTACATCATAATGTACACCTACCTGGAATAGAAAGGTATACCTACATCATAATGTATGCCTACCTGGAATAGGTAGGTATACCTACATCATAATGTATGCCTACCTGGAATAGGTAGGTATACCTACATCATAATGTACACCTACCTGGAATAGGTAGGTATACCTACATCATAATGTACACCTATCTGGAACAGGTAGGTATATCTACATCATAATGTACACCTACCTGGAACAGGTAGGTATACCTACATCATAATGTACACCTACCTGGAATAGGTAGGTGTACCTTCATCGTAATGTTTTTTATTTAATTTTTACTGTGTAGCTTTGGCGGTGTCAATTAACAATTTTTATTTCCGAAGACAAGAACGGAATTATTAATTATCAAGCAGCTTTAAATGCGTTCATATTTTGGCTCCATCAGAGTTCACATTGCCAGTACATTTAAAGGACATTAAACAAGTTATTTGAATAAGAAAAGAAAAACCAAATGAGTACATTAAAACAATCACTTTTGCAATTTAAGCTAGCGATAAATTGTTAAGAATATTCTACAAATACAATGTTTACGATAAGGATCTTTAAATTTATACCATTTTTTTTTTGTAAACACATTGTGATATTGTGTGAGAATCGTCAAAAAATATTATCATTTTATAAATCTCTACATTATGAGCAACTGGTTTTATGTTCACACTTATTTAAATACAACTGGTACTTATTAATAGAGCTTAATTTTTTATAGTTTGTCTATGAATATGATTTACAGAAAATAAAATTATACCTACATATTTGAATACTATATAACAAGTAACCAACCAACCAAATATTGCGCAACACCTTGGACAAAATTAACTCGCCCGAATTGAGCGAATCGTAACTTTTAAATAATATAAAATTTTCTATAGGCAACTCGGACGAAGTTAATTTATCTGTAGGTGAATCGACAATTCCCAAAATTCCTATTAGGCACGTATTAAATAAAACCATAAAGTTAAGGAAAAAGTACACTAAGGGCTGATTTTTCAATAGTCAGATAACTTTTATCTGATCAATAAATCTGACAGTTTGACATATTTTCTATACAAACGCTGTCAAACCACACCATTTATTCCCCAGATAAAAGTTATCTGACTATTGAAAAATCAGCCCTTAACTATCTTTAAATAGTTTAAAACAAAGTCGCTTTTCGTGTTTGTACGCTCAGATCTTTTAAACTACAATATGCGTTTTAATGCGGTTTCCATCAATCGACAGAGTGATTCAAGAGGAAGGTTTATAAATGTAGGTATAATACACCGACCTCCACGCGGGTGAAGCTGCTGGCCTAAGCTAGTATTACATAAAATGCAAAACGTGCCAGTGTATACAGGGTGTAGCGTAAATAGTGGTCCACCGTTAAGGATTCGATATACCAGATAATTTACTATAACATATTACAATTTTAACCATTTTTACCCAAGGATTCCGAAAATATTAATTTTTGTTTTTTATTTACGTTTCTACCTTTTGTAACCAATAGTTATATCTACAGCCGAAAGAATCGTACCTAATGTGATACTTACAGGGTAATTAGTAGGTACTGGTGAAAGCCAGCACTCTAATTGCGTAACTCACGTTTAATCATAATCTGTTTCGTTTTGAAACAGAGTGCTAAACCATTGCTTCATATGTTCGAAAAAAGTGTCTACTCAGCAACGTAAATAACGCAATGAATATTGTTGAACTGTCAAAATGAAACCGATTATGATTAATCGCGTGTTACGCAATTAGGGTGCGGGTGTACAAGTACAACTTTATGTAACCCTTTTTTTTTTTTTGGGTGGGAAATCATCAAATAACTTCTCCCGCTCTGGGTGGAGCGGGAGGGCGTGTCAGACTTTTACTGACTAAAACCCACCCGTGGTCCCTCAGTTGCCTGTGTGCCAGGGGCCGCGGTATCTCTTTCGAACAACCCGCACCCCTGGCAGGCATCGGCCCTTGCGGACCCCACCCTTTGGTGCTGACATCTCTTTGAGGCGCGCGTGGAACACAACGCGCCGTCGACCCGGGCTTGGTCCTTACCGGACAGCGAGCTACCCATTACTCGCCGTCCGCAAGCCCGCGCCTACGGTGGCCGGGAATCAGCCTGGGATTCCCGACGCCCAGGGCTTCTCCCGCGGCGACTACGGCCGTGAGGGCGCATATACTGCCTCTCCCTCACGTGCGCCGCCTCCCTCTTCGCGAGCATTACTGCTTCGCAGAAGGAGGTGACGGCTAACCATTCACTCTCGCTCCGTACCATGGCCTGCACCAGGGCCGGACGCGAGAGATCGCCGCCGCCGATCGCCTCTACGAGGACACGGCGTATGTAACCCTTAGGGCAAACAAGGCGTGATTTTGTATAATTAATAAATATGTACCTACCTACATGTTTTGATTTTCTAACATCGACTACGCAAATGTTTATTATGTTTAGCAATTATTGGCGAAACACAGGTTTGAATAAACCTAGATCGGGCGGGTCGGTACCTAACATTAATTCCAAAACATCATCACTTGTAGTTTTAACAAAAATATCTTAGAAATAGTTTACTTTTAGGCGTATGGGATATAATACTAGCTACTGTTGACTACACTTCAGTTAGAGTAATGAGTTCAAAGCATAGTACTATGACAAAAACTTATTTTCTAACAACTGTTATTACATAAAAATCGTGTTGACCCTTGCATTACTTTATTCATTTACAATTGAGTCTTATTGCATTAAAATAAGATTGAATTTTTTTAGACTCAATCGGCACTCATCGGTACCTACATAATTTTTGAAAAAGATACCAATCTTACTATATACGGCACGAAATCGATTCAGTAGTCAATTAAGAACAAACCACTTTCATTACTTGCGTTTATCCTGTCACACCTTGTATAAAACAAAATGTTAATTAAAAATGAATTACTACTAACGTTTAAAATTATATTTCCTTTGATGTTTAACAACGTTGCAACAAAAACATTGGATGCATTGTTTCTGGTAATTTTTATTTGGGCTTTGTTTTTATTCCCTGTGTTCGTGACCAGTGGGGTCACAAAGACCTGCAATTATATATTTTTTGTAAAATCTTATAAAGCCGGTTTATGTGTAAAGGTCTCACAGGTACAACCAAAATAAAAGGCAATTAATCCCCTCTTTTAATGTACCTAAATTTGTTATCGTAATTTTTATGCCCTTGCCTTTGATTTGTTTTGATAATAACACCTTATAATTTTAGACTTAAAAAACCTAAGTACGCTAACCTAACATTACTTTACACTGAAGTAAACAAATGAACATCTGTATCTTTTAGCCCATAATTTGCCAAACTACGCAAAATTATAATGTACCTCTTGGTACCTACCTGATTAAATAGGGAGGGGCTGGACCTTTTTATTAACAATATTAATGATACTCTACTATAGTTCGTTTTTTTATATCCAGATAGTAATTTGACAGGTGTAATGATACACAAAGACTTAGAAATCTCAGATTACTGTCTGGCATACTACCATCTACTAATTGAACGAACTTTAGCTAATGTTTTGTCCTCCGCCTACATTGACTGGTAGCAAGTGCTTAGGACTTAACCACAGGTGTTACCAGAGACTAAACAAACAGTAAGTACCTATTTGTTTTACGGACTCATTACCGATTTCAAGAAAACTGTTAGTAGACTAGACTACACAGAGAAATCGACGCGCAAACTGTAACCAAGAATTCACCACATGATTCTAGAACTAACCAACCGACGAAAAATGTCAACGCTAGCGGCATAGACGCTAGTTGGTTAAAAAAAAAAAACAGCTGTTTCACCAGCAAATTTTTCTTTTAATAACAGACGAAAAATTTCCGGTTTCAGAATAATGTACTGAATCTAGGTATATGTCTGTCACTGACACCCTGTATAGGTAAGTACCCATACAATGCAAAATTAGTATTGCAGTATTCGCTATAATACTAGGTCCATAGAAGCTAAATATCATCGGTTAAATATTGGGTCGTTGGTGAAAATCGATCCTCTACGGAAGTACGGATACCGAACCGAAATCGAGTTGTTTGACAAACCGCAATGTGCTGCTGCCACTATTCGGCGGTTGACAGGGTTAACACATCTAAAATCGAGTTGTTTGACAAACCGCAATGTGCTGCTGCCACTATTCGGCGGTTGACAGGGTTAACACATCTAAAATGTTAAACAATGGTAATCGAAATTTCTTTGATAGATTTTCAACTTTATTTCATAAGCATAAGGTTTATGTTCAATTGGGAAAATTTTACAGTTTGGGGTAGCTTTATTTGCTGGCTTCTGTTTGTACATTGCGTTATTTACTTTGCTGAGACGGCGAACATTTCTAACCTATGAAGCAATGGATGTCAAAATGAAAGGCTTTTTGCAATCGATTGATATTTTATGAGTGTTCAATTCTATTTAAACTTCATACTACAATAGATCAGAAAAGTAATTGCGTAATATACTATCAGTAGGAATCGCTTTCATTTTGACAGTTCTGCAACATTTATTGCGTTGTTTGCGTTGTTGACCAGACGAATTATACAAACATATGAAGCAATGGATTAACAATTAGCTTCAAAATGATCAAAATTCTGATTAATAGTATGTTACGCAATTAGGGTGCAGGTCAAGGTCAATGTGTTAGGTACCACTGTACTGCGGCCTGACAGATATAGATAGATCATATCCAGCGACTGATCAAGAGTTCTGACCGCCCTAGGCTAATTATGAGGACGCGCCCCCGCCAGGTGTGTTACGGACGGCCTAAAAAGTAGTAAGTGAGTAGCCTTATCGTCCACAAGCGCCCAATATCTCCTATCTGACTCCGGGTGGATTTTACATAGTAGTGGATCCCAAGTAAGAACGACCTTCACCAATTTAATAACCAGGTGAAAATTATATTTTAACAATATTAATTAAAATATAATTTTCACCTGGTTATCAAATTGGTGAAGGTCGTTCTTACTTGGGATCCTCTACTATGTAAAATCCACCCGGAGTCAGATAGGACGTATTGGGCGCTTGTGGACGATAAGGCTTTGCTTGCATCTGCTCGCGCACTCCATCGAGTTTTCGATAGATTTTCTAGTACCGTCGATTTTTCATCCAATTTGGATAACAAAATTTGCCATCTGCTTGTAGATCCAGAAAAAAAATTGTATAGTTGTGGTTCCAGTGTAAAAAAAGCAGCTGACTCGTCACTACTTTCCGCGGCAGCCGATCCCGCGAGTTGTAGAGAATGAGCTGCACAAGGAACAAAAGTACCCAATGGATTTACAGCTTTAATTCTTGACTGAAGACCTTTGTATTGACCAGACATATTGCTAGCATTATCATAACTTTGGCCACAACAGTCTTTAATATCAAGTTCCAAAGTTTTATCAACTGTCGCAAGGACAGTCTTCTCCATGTCTTCACCTTTATGACCGCAATTGGGTAAAAATGTGACAAAACGTTCGACAGGTTCGCCGCCAGGCAAAATAAAACGAATTATAAATGTCAACTGATCGGTGTGTGACATATCTGGAGTAGAATCAATGCTAATCGAATAATATTTAGCTTTTTTTATTTCTCCTATGATCTAAAGTCGAACTTCGTCAGCGAGAAGTAAAATAAATTCGTCGATTATAGAGGATGACAAGTACGATGGAGTACCTCTGCCTTTTTGTCCAAATCTCACCAAATGTTCAGCCATGAAAGGATCAAATTTAGATATAAGCTCAATACAGCCAAGAAATCTCGACCACCGACCGATTCGAGTAACAAGTCAGTGTTTGTTTAAGGCGCAATTTTTAAAATTTCAAAATTTATTGTTAAAATCAAGGACTCTCAAGCGCATTTAGTTTTAGTGTTTTGTCCCGGTCTAGTTGAAATATGTAGGGTAGATGCAATGAATGATGCTAGATTAGTGCATGCGAAGACACGATTTCAGCGCGCCCCCCCCGATCCTCGCGCCCTAGGCTGCAGCCTAATTAGCCTAAGGGTTAATCAGGCCCTGATCATATCTGTTGTGCGATGGTTTGCAAAAGACGACCTTGTTCCCTATTCTCGTAATAAAAATAAAAAAAAATTACAAAATCAAAAAACTCGACAGCCTAAAAAGTGAACTTTAATTAAAAAAGATGGAAACAAGAAACTTGTTTTAAAAGGATGACTATTAGACTGAATACTATAAGCAATCTCATGCAGTCAGAGGCATCTTCTTAAATTTAACAATAAAAACCTTTATTCTAACCCTTTATTTTATTCTAATATCAGATAAGTCGACATCCACGGATTAAATAAAATTCCTGCGGGATTTTTTTGGCCACTGGATTGAGAATTCAACAAACTGTATGTCAGTAGTCAGTACATCGAATATCGAACAGTCTGTTTTATTGATTTTCGACTGTCGGCCCTAACCAGTGCGTTGGAAATTCAGTGCCCGAAAAAAAATCACCGCGATCTTATTACTTACTTCCTTGTGAATGTCAATTAAGGCCCATAGTATCCTCATCTCCCGTTTGTATGCTAAAACACGACTGCCGCCCGCGCCCGCGCAGGGCCCCTCTGAGCCTTTATCTCAAAATGGGGATATTCCTTTGATTAATTTACAATTGTGCTTCGGCGATTCTGTGGTACCTCTAACTATCTATTTTTCAGTGTATTTTTTTTTCCAAATAACGAAGCCGTTTAGTAGGAGTATGGAATAGAAGCCAAAATATTGCGTGTTGGAAAATATTTTTTTACAGCAAAAGTATTAACCATACAAAAAAGTACCCTCGGCAAAATGATCTATATGAATCTATAGCAAAATCATATATTTTTCAAATCTTCAAGACAAGCCGTTAATGAGCAGTACGGTTCATAAAGTGACCGTGTTACGCTACCAAACGGGACGTAGGCCCTTAAGTATTTTCAACATTATTATGGTCTGGCAGCACTTTTATCCGTCAAATCAGAGAAGCGAGACCACAACGGAATTCCAACGTTTTGTTGTTATCCAATTTTACTTTTTACATAGTGCTTTATTGACCTGCGAAGATACACAAACGGGCTTATTAATTTAATATTCTTTCACACTTTGTAAAGGAATAACAGTAACTGCAGTTCTTCAAGTTTCAAAGAGCATTAATTTACTCATAGCAACAAAAATCGATTCAAGTTTTGTTGATTCAAGTCACCTGTTGAAAGCCAACTTGTCGCGTTCGAGTCGACTGCAATAGTAGTCTTTTTTTAAACGTTGCCCCACGCTAGGAATTTCTCTTGTATTGTGGGTGCGTTTACAAACATTTAAATTCACATACACAAACAGCCAGACCCGGAACAATTACTTGTAGGTCATACAAATATTTGTTCCGTGCGGGAATCAATCCCGCGAAACGCAGCGCAGCAGATCGCTTAACCATTGCACCAACCGTGTCGTCAAATTATTCACTAACTAAGGGGATAAAGCAGTGCCTTAGGTCAGAGTCTCTATTTTGAATCCCAAAGTAACGAAGTAGTCTAGGGCTCCAAAGCATAGCGATGGAGTTAAGAATAGAAGCCTGAGTGTTCCGAGGGATTCAAGCTCGGTCAAGACGAAGACACCTAGGTATATCCCCGAGGAGAATACTCTACTTTTCGTACCTACTACGAGTTATTGAAAAAAAACATTTGAAATAACTGGGGAATATTTAATTATGTGCAGTTTCATTCACAATATCACCAAAAACGCAATAAATAATATCGTAAATGAATAAAACGCCCACATCCAATATTCTTACGCGGGGTATAGATAGGTTCGAGCCACAGCAACCACGCTCCCTAAATTCTTCATTTTCCGCCATTTTGGTTATCAATGTTGAATAAATTTTAATTGAACCGTCGGAGTCGGGACGTGTTTCTCAAATTTTATTCGTTTTTATTTTTTAATTTAACAACAAATGTTGATCAACTAAAATGGAACCGTATGAACTCGCTATTACCGAAGTTTCTACGTTTATCTACGGACTGTGACAACTGCGAAAGGTCAATCACCCATATGTGTTAATTTGAATGGCGAACATTTGTGTGACATTATGTTATCTTTTCAATTAAGTCTATAAGAAAAATAGGCATAGTTTACATCGACAAACTTAAATAATATAGGCAGTAAACAAGGTACAGGTATATCGATACACATTTGCTACAGAATACTCGGAATTGGCTGGATGCGGGAAGCACAGAACTGGTCGAAGTGGCGGAGCTTGGGGGCGGCCTATGTCCAGTTGTGGACGTCTTTCGGCTGAAATGATGATGATGACTCATAATTTTTTTCACAGGGTCACCACTGCTCCGACCTTTATAATGAAGCTTAATTTTCACTTTCATTTCATAAATCGAATGATCGTGCTCTTCCGTGAAATAAGTAATTTGTTAATCAGAGCAAATTAAGTTCGAGTTTTAAAGTAACACCCGTTTTGCATACGAATTATCTGTTGAGGCGCGTCCATAGCGCAGCGAGTAATATTAGTTTCAGTAGTTCGTTTGCGATTTAATTAAAGGGCAGTAAGTGCTTGTTGGAAATTGAGGAATTTCGAGCTTTACAATGCTCAGTTCAAGGTTCCCAATGTATAGAAAAACGTTCTCGAAATTTTAAAGTAGGTATCTTCATTTATAAACTGTAGTTACGCCATGCCGTGACGTGGACGTCCAGGTTCATAAACTGGTATTTTGCCATGGACGGACAGATATTATTATAAGGCGTCTCCATTTTCCAAACATTTTGGTTCCCCGTGTTAACGTGATGCCAAAGCACAAAAGCGCATATTAAAATGCTCGTTGCCGAATGCTGATAACGCGCGACTGCCAGTGGTGTGGCTGCACCTTTACAATTAAATGCGGTCATGGATTCGATGAACCGGTACCTACTACTGAGTACACGTGCTCTTACAAAATTCGCAATAAAAACGTACCTAACAATGATTAAAGTATATTATTATACTTAACTATAATGAAGTATAACACAAATTATGCATTCTTCTGTCACAAATTGTGCATTGTTCTGTCTATTCTACTTAGTACCACAACCGAAGCGCGCGTGGCTCCGTGAAATAAAAACACTATACTGGCTTAATAAATGCAGCCGAACTCAATTGTACTTAGGGATGCCTGATCGGCATCGATCTTCCAGAATATCGATTCATGGCCATACGATCTACCGATTTTTTTAATCGATCGAACAGGATGCGATCTTCGCCCAGATCGAAACGTTTGCGCTATAGATCGTATGAAAAAATCGTATCAAATAAAACCTAAACGTCAACCGAATCGTACCGTAGCTACGTAAACTCAAAGAAAGTAAGATTACCTACATACATAAACATTGAATGAGATTAGTTTCGACTGTTCCGAGTTACAGTATTGTATGAAATATGAAGGTACTCAGGTGAAAATCATGGTATGATAATATTTTGTTTATTTCATTTTCGGGTATGTAAGCATTCTCTGATTGTGTTTTCTTTCATGCTTTATATTAGGTACTGCAATATGAAGAGTTCTATCTGTTCTGTGAGCGTGACCTATTATTTAAAAAGCCTTTTAATATGGCCCCGCCAACAAAATCAAACGTTTGGACATTTTTTATTAAATGTGACACGGGTGGACAATGTAAGTTGTGTAAACAGATTGTTAAAACGAAAGGAAATACATACTACTTACCAATTTAAAAAATCATCTCAGACGTCATCACAAAGGCACCGTCGCCGCGTCGTGGCACACTTTTTAATAGATCTAAAATGTAGATTAAGTTAAAATAAATAAATTGGAATGCAAACTGTGCTTTTCACTATTTTCACATTACGATCTTACTCGATCTCGGAAGATCGATTCAGTACAAAACGATTAAGATCGTGAATAGATTCACGGGGTTACGATGCAGAAGATCGATTCAAAGCAAAAAATCGGGCATCCCTAATTGTACTGTATAAACAAGCAATTGATTGCCCTACATAAGTATTACCTACAATGTTTTGAATAATTTAAATACCTAAAAATATGTTACTCTTTAGGAAGTGCGGGTTGTTCGAAAGAGATACCGTGGCCCTTGGCACACAGGCTACTGAAGGAACACGGGTGGGTTTTAGTCAGTAAAAGTCTGACACGACCTCCTGCTCCACCCAGAGCGGGAGAAGTTATTTGATGATTTCCCATTCTCAAAAAAAAAGGTGGCAGTGGACATAGACACGCAAACTGAACCCTATAATTCAGCACATTGTACATTCTAGACTAGGGGTCTTGAATCATGTGCACATAACTTTGTGCATTTAATTCTATCATCACTGCTCTCAAAACGGTTAAGGAAAACATCGTGAAGAAACCGCATGTCGTAGGCCCTAAAACCAAAAATTCGAAGACATTGTGACATCCACTAACCTGGGTCTGCGAGGTGGATTATGGCCTACTCCCTCTCCTAGAGGCTCCTTGCCTCTGTCCCAGTAGTGGGACCTTAAATCAAATCATTTATTGGTTTGTAAATATGGGTAAATAGTACTTAGATGTTTTATTTTACGAGTCCTCCATGTTCTACCCTCACATGGGCATGCAAATCAAATATATCTACATAAATAAAAAGAAAAGTCCTGACTGACTGACTGACTCATCAACGCCCAGCCCAAACCCGTGGACCTAGAAATCTGAAATTTTGCACAGAGGTTCCCTTTATAATGTAGACAAGGAATAAGGAAAGATTTTTCGAAATTCAACCTCTAAGGGAGTTAAACAGGGGATAAAAGTTCCGCGCGGGCGAAGCCGCTGGCAAAAGCTTGTTATTAATGAATTTAAACAAATTGAATGATGATTTTGGGCTTGATTATGTTGTCTGTGTGTCTGTAATTTTTCGTAAAGCCGTGCATAATGCAGATGTCTTCTCTGTACGAGAAAAGGCAAAAACACGTTATAAATGCTGAGTTCTTTTAAAACTAACAAGATATAATAGATACATATGCTGACTAGTCTTCATGTGTTAGGTCTAACAAAGAGTACACTTGCTCAATTATGAGGGAATTTCCTGTGCCCGACCTTCATGATAAAACAACAATATGTAGAAATAACAATAATGTGCTTATAAACAAGTTATGATTACGCATTTAATCTGCTCGTGGTTATTCACCGGTATTGCAAGCTGTAGTAGGTAGATATATATAAATACCAACCTAGTTTATCTAGATAGTGCTAGAGTACCTAGTATTAGGTTCTAGCACATATTGATTTGATGGGCTCCTAGTGGACGTGGTAATCCATCCATAACATTTATTCAGTTCGTTTGCTATCACCCTTTTTTGGTTATATTCCCGAAGGACGTTGGCTATGGTTCAGACAATAGACTAAACTGACTAATTCTTTCTTTTTTTTATTGTCGCCCAGATGAGACTGCGACTAGATTTTGAACGTTTTTAATTAAGAGAATTGGCCTTCTGGTTTCTCCGGAGGTTTGGGCAGAGGTGTACTTGGAGTAGGTACACCCACATTTCACCGAATATGTTTAAGTCCCATGTACTAGGGGTCAAGCCTAGTGCCATCTACCGGCCACAAATCCAGATTCCAGGCTGCTACCGAGGCATAGGTGGAAAAATCCAATAACACTGTCCTCAACCTGGGAATGGACCCAGACATTTTTATAAATTACTAAACTATTATATGTTCCATGTAACAGAGCATCAAAAGATGCACGAAAGTAACATTTTACGAAACATCCTTTGCCGAGACAAGATTTCTACTGACCTAAGTAAACAAATTGAAAAATTTGTTTAGAGCGCTCCCTAGACAAATAATGAAATTTTCCCGGACATATTTTTATTTTTATTTTTGCCTATATCTAACCCATAATCACTCATCAAATCTCGAGTCAAACGCTCAAATTCAAGAAAAAAATTTAAAGCGCCCTTAAGTCATGTTAAAGTAGAGTTATCCAAGTTCTTACCTTTAAATTTTAATGTCAGGAACCAGGTACAAGTCTAATAACAGCTGTCAACTTAGCTTTAGCGTATCTTTTTTTTTTTTTTTTGGGTGGTAAATCATCAAATAACTTCTCCCGCTCTGGGTGGAGCGGGAGGGCGTGTCAGACTTTTACTGACTAAAACCCACCCGTGTTCCCTCAGTTGCCTTTGTGCCAGGGGCCGCGGTATCTCTTTCGAACAACCCGCACCCCTGGCAGGCATCGGCCCTTGCGGACCCCCCATTTGGTGCTGACATCTCTTTGAGGTGCGCGTGGAACACAACGCGCCGTCGACCCGGGCTTGGTCCTTACCGGACAGCGAGCTACCCATTACTCGCCGTCCGCAAGCCCGCGCCTACCGTGGCCGGGAATCAGCCTGGGATTCCCGTATCTTTAGGCGGTTTTAAAATGCTGGTAGTATTAGTATTATTATCCTATCTACTTAAACTTGTATGGAATTTTAAGTACAACCTTATGATCGAACTGTTCTTTTTATTTTACCTAAGTATTACTTTCAATTATTTCATCACATCTACTCTCAAAACGGTGAAGGAAAACATCGTGAGGCAACTGGCATGTCCTAGAACCAAAAAAAGTCGAAGACATGCGACATCTACCGACCCGCATTGAGCCCTCATGCATCCACCATGCGGCCCACTCCCTCTCACCGAGAAGAGGCCTGTGCCCCAGCACTAGGAACATTGTATGAAAGATAACTAAGATCCAATTTGTTAGTAATAGGTATAATAACTTATAACTAGTGTTAGTAATACAGTCTTAATCTGCTCGACCCCTGCCTGACCCATGAATCGAGGTACTATCGGCCCAAGTTAAGCATGCTCACTTAAGAAAATATTCCTGCGAGAGCGCAGCTAGTGACAAACCACACCCCTTCCTAGTTTCCCCCAATTAGAGACAATATGCATTTGTGTGAGTAATGAGCGAGTAACATAAAATAACAAACATTAGCTAGAGCGCGGCAGTGCCAATTTGCTCTCGCTAATTTTTGACGCTTCCCTTAAATTCCTATCGCCATTTCATTTTACGACCTGTTTATTTCTATCGGACTGATTGCCTGCCTAACTGTGACCTCTGCTTGTATACCGGACTGTGATCGAAAGCCTCTTCTTGACCCTAGCTTGTATCCTGGACTGTGTGTGTATTGTGTGTGGGCTGTGACTAACGTGGTGCAACCATGACGACCCGAAACCTGATTCAGGAAGAAAGGAATCAAATTATTGTTTTGCATAGACAAGGGTTAAATATATCCCAAATAGCAGTGGAGTTGAACATGCAAGTAAGTTATGTTTTTGTATTCAGATAGAGGGAGAGATATAGAAATAAATAAAGTGATAGTAATATTATTATTTCATAGTTTGCATTTTTCCTTATATTGCAATTTAAAAACAAATTCCATGAAAAATATTGGTATTCAGCTGCATCCGGTTAGACTGGAAGCCGGCCCCAACATAGTTGGGAAAAGGCTAGGCAGATTTATACAGGGTGAAATTGAAAACATGCGACAAACCGAAATGGTAGATTGTACTCATCATTATGAACAACTTTTACTAAGGGACCAATGATGCAATCGCGAAAAAAAAAACATCTGTTCCCTACATTTATGTTCGCATAACTCGTCAAAATGTAGGGAACAGCTGTTTTTTTTTTGCGATTGCATCATTGGTCCCTTAGTAAAAGTTGTTCATAATGATGAGTACAATCTCCCATTACGGTTTGTCGCATGTTTTCAATTTCAACCTGTATATAAAAATAATAACATTATTATAACTTTCAGATGGTATCTTTTTAAATTCTCATAAGATATTACCTACTTATAGTAATGCATTCAAATAAGATTGTTCTTTTTATTTATTTTTGCTTTCAAAGACGTTGTTGGAGCCTTTTATGACCCGATAATAAATCCTAAACCAAAACAACCTAAACAATGGTGCCTTATCTCACAGCGTCGTTGCCGCATTTTAATTAGAAAAACCAGAGCGCATTCGTCGCATTTCTAGAGGCTTGATCATTATATTTCAAACTACAATTTTTTTTTCGCCCAAGCACAAGATAATTGTTTTTTATAATTATTTTTAACATTTATTTTATCATAATACTGCAGATGGAAAGTAATTGACAATAATGTAAATTTTTGTTAGTAGTGCTCGTAAATACTTACCAAAAAAACTTAAAAAACATTGCACACATAGTTTTAAATACTAACGATTTAGTGCTTGGCTGGCCGATAAAATAGCAAGTACTTACTATTTTTTCGGCCAAGCACTAGATCGTTGGTATTTAACCACGAAAAACCTTTAGAAATGCCACGTTGCCAGCCCGCACGGGATAAACACTTTTAAATAGTAGAGATAAAGCACAAATTTGCTTGGGACAGTTTCATACAATGTTGGAATTTACGCTATGGCATTTTTCTTACTCATAGGTATACGAGGTGTAAATTGCAATATCTGAAAACCTCTTAAGGGGTCATTGTACTAATCATTATGAACAACTTTTACTACGGGACCAAACCTGAAATCGCGAAAAAAAAAACAGCTGTTCCCTACATTTATGTTCGCGTAACTCGTCAAAATGTATGGACCAGCTGCTTTTTTATCGCGATTTCAGGTTTGGTTCTCATAGTAAAAGTTGTTTATAATGATGAGTAATGACCCCTTAAGAGATTTTCAGTTATTGTATTTACAACTTGTATTTTAAAATATAGTTATGAATGTTATAACTACTTAAATTAGTTATAGAAAAGTTAAGAGTTTATTTATCATGAAGTCAACCAAAATGCACACCTTAAGTATTTCAATACTTATAATTTTTATTTATAGTGTACTAGTTGTGCCCTTTGAATAAGACTTTTGTATGTACTCGTATTATTATACTTAGTTCCTATATTATGTAAAAAATCGATGCTGATTGTTTTTTTTTTTTTTTTTTTCGTTAGAGAACAACGGTGCGCCGCTGGGTGCGAAGATATGAAGAAGGAGAAATTACAGAACGCGTTCGTGCACCTCGACCCCGGGCTATAAACGAAAACGAGTTAAATAATATGATAGCCACGTATGAAGAGAACCCGTTCACACCCACTCGCAGTTTCGCACAAGAATACGAAGTTTCGATGCAAACTATTAGAAACGAGTTGCATCAAGCTGGAGTCCATCACAGACGTCCCGCAAAAAAAATTATTTTGACGCAGGAGCAGAAAGCTGCTCGCGTGCGATTCGCTCGTGACTACAGGGACTTCGATTTCTCTTACGCCATATTTTCTGATGAAAAGTGCTTTAGGTCTAGCCAACAAGGTCGTCGGAATTTATGGCGTGTAGATAACACAAGATACGAACCTCGAAATGTGAACCCAAATGCAGAATCGGGAAGAATTGTAGTGAACATGTGGGGCTGGATGAGTGCTGCTGGACCAGGCGAGCTCGCTTTTATACCAGGGAGGGCAAACGGCCAAACGTATTTAGAGGTGCTACAAACCATCATGGTACCCACAGTGCGCACGGTGTATCCACAACTGGACGTGCCAGAATTTTATTTTTTCCAGGACAATTGCCCGATACACCGTGCGCGGGTTGTTCAAGAGTGGTTGCGAGGGCAACCACAAATTAAAACAGTGCCATGGCCCTCCCGATCGCCAGACTTAAACCCCATTGAAAATTTGTGGGGTTTAATGGTCCAGAGATGGGATAGTAGAGCAGAAAGAACGAAGGAAGCACTTGTCACACATTGCGAACAAGTTTGGGACACATTCAGAGGTTCGAATTTGTGCGAAGTCCTGGCTAGGTCCATGCGTAGCCGTTGCGATGCTGTGATAGATGCGGGAGGAGCAGCGACGAAATATTAAGTTAATATAATTTTTAACATGCACTATGTTAATTAACGAAAGGCGTTCCCGTTAACCCGCAATAGTCCAAACATGCTACAATTAATATTACCATTTAAAAATTCGCGAAAAAAAATCAGCTGCTCCCTACATTTTGTTAAGCTAGGTATGCGAACATAAATGTAATGAACAGCAGATTTTTTTTCGTGAATTTTCGAATGGTCATATTTTGGTAGCATGTGGACGCTATACTATTGCGGGTTAACGGGAACGCCTTTCGTTAATTAACATACTGTATAATTACATTATACAGGGTTATTTTTCTAACACCTGGTAGGACTATATTAGTACAACCACTTTTGATCTATGACTTTTTAGAATACCAAAAGTAAACTTTCAAGTTTTTGTTGTAATATTTGTAATAACACTTTTTAGATCTGTATTTTGTAGTAAGTACCGCTGCGACCCTGCATTCGCAACGCACTGTTTGTTTATTTAACTACTTACATATTTTGGTACCGCGTAGAGTTGTTCAAATTTAGAGCGATCAAAATAAATATTTTTAATTGTATTATGAAATTATTTTTTTATGAATTATTAAAAGTCATACAACAAAAGTTGTTATTTATGATGTTAGTATTATAGTCCTACGAGCTTATTAGTGTTTTATCATCAAATGACTTCTCCCGCTCTGGGCGGAGCGGAAGGTCGTGTCATACTTTTACTGACTAAAACCCACCCGTGTTCCTTCAGTTGCCTGTGCCAGGGCCATGGTATCTCTTTCGAACAACCCGCGACTCCGGCGGCTTGCAAATAACCCTGTATAGCTATTTTTATTAGGTTTATTTTTATTATTCCAATTTGTATTATATTACTTCGTTGATTAATGTCACAGGGTAGACTGTAGACCGTAATCATAGTTTAAAATATTGCCAACGATTTTGAAGTCTTCTTGTAAAATTATTGATGTCAATTTAGTGTCATGTTGCCTTTATTGGTGGATTTGTTGTTTTATTTACAATCAATGTTGTCGTAAGCCCCGATCTCGTTAGTTTGTTATTTTACATATTCAGTAGTGTCATCATATCCGTCCACCTCATAAATAATTGATCTCATTTGCTTGATAAACCTAGTCTGTAGTGTAATGTAATTATTGCAAATTATAAAAATTATTAAGATTCTTAAATTTTACTAATCTTAAAACTTTTCAATTTCATTAGAACTGCACGAGCAATATTCTCCTAATCTTATTTACTGACAGGCTTTTTGCCTGTTGTTGTTGTGTTTTCTGTTTGTCATTGTTGTGTTGATTTCATATTTTGAACTTTACGATATAAGTGTAGATAAATACAGTTTATAAATGATATTATGAGTAAGAATCTTTTCACTTATAATATTTTGCATTTTGATGATAATTTCTGTGTAATTTTTTGTTATAATATGTTAATTTCTGGATGAATCTTTAATGTTTTGAAAAAGTCTATTAAAAATAAATTAAGTTACTTATATTGTTTTTTTTTCTACAACAGCAAATCCTTAAAATTGTTCTCAAGTAGATTTTAACTAACTGTTTATTTTTTCACACTGAGATTACAGCCGATAGTTTCATACAAAAAGCACTTACTATACATCTTTTATTATACAGATAAGATTTAAATATCAACCTAAATAAATCTTTAATCCTGCATAATGTTAAATGAACACAAACTAAAAATATATATTTCACTAGTACCCAACATTTTATTTCAATCCTTTCACTCTCACTGCTGCCAAGGCACAAATTATAGTTTAGTTTAATTACTTGATAAGCTTCTGAATTTTAAAGTGGCATAGGAACTGAATCATTGTTAGATTTGTCAAAAAAAAACTTAACATGCAATGCCGGTAACGCGCCTGTAGCGTTGATTTCGCTTAAAATCATGAATTGTCAAACTTTGACTAGAGCATGAATTATAAAAGAGTAAAGTGTTGGTTTGATTATAATCCAGTCTTAAAGTGCTCATCCTGCACGGCATGCCTGGGCATTTTAATTGCAACGATACCTTGTTCGTTATACAGGCTGAAATTTAATTCATGGGTATCCTCTTAAGGGGTCATTGTACTAGTCATTATGAACAACTTTGACAATGGGAACAAATGAAATCGAGAAAAAAAAATGCTGTTCCCTACATTTTGTCGAGTTATGCAAACATAAATGTAGGGAACAGCTGATTTTTTTTTCGCGATTTCAGGTATGGTCTCATAGTTGAAGTTGTTCATAATGATGAGTACAATGACCCCTTAAAAGGATGCCCATGAATTCAATTTCACCCTGTATTATTTTAATGAATAAAAGGTAATATTACAATTACCTACTGTTAAAAGTATTAAACCAAATACAAGGAACAACTGCAAAACATTTGAGATAATCCTAAGGTAATAAAAAAACGTATGGCCCTTGTATTAAGCCGTCCTCTATTGTTTAACCGAATTTCCAGACATTCCCACTAAATAACAATGGGTCTTAGATAATGAACTTATTTTTATTTCAGTTGCAAGAGTTGTGCGGCTTGCGGCCTTGCGTTAGCTACAAACAAAAAGCTCTGATAACATTGTATGAACTGCGCAGAGTATTGGTTCAAATATTACTGTAATTTTCAAGTATTCCCAAATTGCCCAAGTAGGTATAAACAAACACATAGAAATTTAGATAGTTATTTACTTTTAATAAAGTCGATTAAACACAAAAAATTTCAATATAAACATTTGATACCTTCATGCAGTGCCGGTCAACGCACCTATACCTAACGTATTCAGGGAGCCGTGAGATAAAAGGTAAACAAACCATAAATGTCCGTTCAATCGATTTTGAATGCTATTGTGTTGGTGGCATGACAAATGGCAGCTGCAGTAAACAGTTGGTATTGTAACCACTTTTTTGCCTTTAATGCCATCCATAAGCCTACGGAATAGAAGTCAAAATCGGTGGAACGGACTGTAATAAAACGGTTCGTTTCAATGTCTCATCTTATTGTGAAGGGAATATGGTGCGGTTGCTGCGGCATGCGGCATCACATAGGATATGGTGAAAATTGGAGAGGCAGTGAAAGTGTTCATAAATAACCTATATCTATAGACCCGATAGAGAGAGGAAAATATTAAAGTGGATTAATACATATAAATTGTAGTTTATTAGTTATCACAAATTATTTTTGTAAATACTGCAATATCAATAATACATTTTCTAAACCAAACAAACAGAAGATATGAGTACTAAAATTAATTCTTGTCCATAATAAAAAAACAATTCAATTCAATAACAAAGAGCTCACGCCGCCGCCGCGCCGCGCTGGCCGTGCCCATTAAAAACTCGTCTCTTAGCAGAAACAAGTGAGCATAGTACTCTCCTAGTGTGAGTGTCACACATTCTATACATGATTATACTAATACGAACACCACTAAAATACGCTTTGTGCATCCTATTGGTCAAAACTCGTGCATTGTGCGATCGAGTCGTGAGCCGTGCTATGAGATTATCGCCTTAGAGGTGAGCATGCAGAAGTTTGGCCGATAGTACCTACCAATACTCATGTGTGCATTAATCACGCACCGCTTGCGCAGAGTAGCGTAGAAGCAATCGATGCGCGCCTCGGCAAATATACGTGATGCATTACAGTGGCGGGGCAGCCGCAGCATCGGATTATTCCGTACCTGAACCGAAATCCTAACCTGGTTGCGGGTTAGGTTAGGAACTTCAAAAAAATTATAATACTTGTTCCTAACGTAACCCTATTCCTAACCTATCGGCGGCGGCAATCTCTCGCGTCCGGCCCTGCTCCAGGCCATGGTACGGAGCGGGAGTGCATGGGTAGCCGTCACCTCCTTCTGCGAAGCAGTAATGCTCGCGAAGAGGGAGCCGGCGCACGTGGGAGAGAGGCAGTATATGCGCCCTCACGGCCTTATTCGCCGCAAGAGACGCCTGGGGCGTCGGGAATCGAAGGCTGATTCCCGGCCACGGTAGGCGCGGGCTTGCGGACGGCGAGTAATGGGTAGCTCGCTGTCCGGTAAGGACCAAACCCAGGTCAACGGCGCGTTGTGTTCCACGCGCGCCTCAAAGAGATGTCAGCGGTTATGATAGGAACGATACTTCGGGTCAGGTTAGGAATGGGGTTATGTTTGGAACAAATATTATAATTTTTTTCAAGTTCCTAACCTAACCCGCGACTGGGTTAGGATTTCGGGTCAGGTTAGAAATAATCCGCAACCTCGTTCTAACCACATTATTGTATTGTACCCGTAGGGCACTGTACGCTCTTTGAGTATAGACTGCCCACAGGCTGCAGGTGTAAAAGGATGTACAGAAGGCTCTGAAGAGAGTGATTGTTACCTCATTTGTACATCGTGCAAACCTGCGAGCAATCATGTTTGCTCTAACGGACAGTGCCCTACGTTCCCGTTCAATATCCATGTCGTCCTTAAGGTCCTCGGTAATTAGATGACCCAGGTATCTGAAATGATGTACCTACCCAAGCCAACTCATTTCCATTCAGCAGCAGGATCTTAGCATTGTATTATTGTTGTAATCAATCTCTAAATATTTTCTTATAAGTAAAACTTTTGTAGGTGCCTGAGAAACGAGTGGCAAATGAATGAATATGAATCTGGATTCCAATTCAAAACAGCTTTAGTTGGAAAACAATATAATGACGATGTAGCGTCTGCGTCACACTTTCATAGCTTTCATGGGTAACTGAAATCATCTCTCTGATAATGTACCTAAATCTGATGTTAATCTCACTACAGATGTTATTATTAGTTAACCCAAATTACAACTTGTAAACAAGTAACTTGACGGCTAATTCCCGTATTTTTAAAAACGTTACATTCTGTTCTCAGTATTGTATCAATCTGTCAAAAATTACCGTCATTTTTGACAAACCTTCTACATTGCTTTGGCTGACACAAGATTGCTACACCTACTTGATTTTGAACGGTTCTAAATATGGCAATTGTTCTTCAGAAACCGGAGGGTAGGATTATTTTAGTTGACTCTGAACAAAAATCTAAAGCTGTCGATCTATAAAAAACTCAGAAGACAGAGTAATTTAGAAACAAATCAAGCACATCATTTGATTATTATAGCAATATTGTTACTATGTGTCAGGTAATAACTTTGAGGAAATACTACTAACAAGTAATACGATCGTAAACACTATGTTATGTCAGTAATTGTATGAATTACCATTCTTGTCAGATTGCGTGACGGTCGCTTAGAAACGTTACCTATGATTTATTTATTAATATTTATTTCAGGCACATTACCCATAATTTTGTTAGTATTACTTAAATTACGTTAGTATAATTAAATGATTTGAAATGATAGTTTTTTGTCGTGTAAATTGTTATCTACAATTTTAACTGTTTCTAAATATCGTCCAACTATTTAGCTGCTGCTGGACTGAATGCGAGAGACAGAAAAGGATGACTATTATCATGTATATTTAAGTGTTATTTTAAAAGTAATTAATAAGGTTAAGAAGTCCAAGTACCCCGATTTACCCACAATCATGGGTACAATCTTCGCTGACTCGTACAAGGCAATGCTACAAGGAGACATACCTGCCAAACATGTGTATTATTTCTTGTTTGTTGTTTTAATATCTTTTGAGATCTTGTATTCTTGTGTTCTTGTTTGATCTTGTTGTCTTCTTGTAGGTTATTGGGTTTCGCGTTTCAAGATTGTAAAACTAGCTCGAATTTATCAAATATTCCTTCTATGTATTACCTATATTTGGAACGTCTTCGCAGAATATACGCGAGTAAAATATTGTACGTAAACATTTTATTGGTTATAAAAAATGACCCGCTTTGTAAGGACATTCCGATTCGAGGCCGTTTATAAATGTAGGTATAATATGTTTTGAAATTTATTAAGACAATAGTTTTTGTCTGCAAAACAATGTTGTCATTGCTTTTTTATTTTCTAATAGTTAAATAATAGATATTTAAACAAGTGTTTTGTCTAATTAATAAATAATAATAAAATACTTTATTTCAGACCATGGTGTCCATTTTTTTAGTAATAATGTTCATATAGACTAGTGTTAGTAATGCCTAAAACTACCCAGAACAAAAAATAAGCGACGTGTTAAGACAAGTAAACAGAACTTTCAGACCAAAGATACAAGCAGAATCTTTGAGCGAGCGACAACAGTAGAACAGAGGGGCAATTCTCGTAATTTTAAGAACGTTCACAGCCTGATCTCAGTCTCAATCTGTCAAAAATACCTCGAGTTGCCGTACATTTTTAACAAGTTTTTGACATTTTGTTGTCGCTGAGATGATACTGCGACTAGATTTTTAACGTTTTATATAACGATAATTGGCCTTCCAATAAAATGATAAAGAGGAAAACTGACGAAATACGTACCAATTTTCGTAGAATAAAACTCTTGCTATATCTTTAAATAGCTGGGACAGCTGTCTACAGCTGGAATATGTTAATAGAATGCTTCGTATAACAAAATGCACAACAAAATTTAGGTGTAGTAATTCGCCGGCGCCGCTGCGCGCTTTTTTAATTTTATCTTTTTCATCATCAATTCATGTAGCAAGCTAAGCCGACGTCCATATGAACGTGGACTTGGCTTTCTACATGAATAGCTATACCTAGGATGTATCCAAGATCCACCCGGCAATATTACTGAAAACAAAGCAATACAGTGCTTTTACAATTGAAGACTTCAAAAACCACCTTTGTCAAAAATTCCATAAATGGGTAAAAGCAAATTACTCGTGACTAAACTTGTGTTTGAAGAAATAAAAAAATATAATCAGAAAGCTCGCAAGTTCCTTTACAAGATGGCGTAACTAACTCATAACATGGAATTTTTGACAAAGGTGGTTTTTGAAATAAAGTCTTCAATTATTTTCCCTCTGATTTTGTATCATTGTCAAAATGAAATTGATCTTTATTCTCGTTTTATTAAGGCTGCTGGTTAGATGCTGCTAGGGTTATTATCTGAAGTAAATTGACAGTGAATGTTGACAGGACTGAGTGCTCGTTAGCGGAGGATAGAGTTCCGGAGAGCACGATGATTAATTTATATTTCTATGGTGGCTTTCGGTAGCAGTGATGTTATCTTAATGAACGACTTCTTAAATCACATTAAAGTCATGTAAGTTCCTACTTTAAAACTAAGCGTCAGTTGGTGCCATCACAAATCTATCAAATATCAAAATGTATTATTTTCAGAGATGGGCCGAATGTGGTTTGAACCGAATCCGAACTTCGGCCGAACATTCGGTAAAATACCCTTTTATTGTAATAAAAAATACTTGATGTAAATGAATGTTTAGTTTGTGAACCAAAAACGTGATTTTTTTTTTCAATTTATGAATTGTATTCAGATGTTTGTTAGAAGAATACTAAGCTTATTTCATTTTTGTAATAGGTTGTCTAATTAATTAGGCAGAGATTTTCAAGAATAAAAAGAAGAACTGATTTAATTTAAGGTTTACATTTACAATGTTCCTAACTAAAATAAATGACCATGGGTGAGTAAAAGACATAATTTTATTTTACAGTAATGCTATACTCTAATTCTATTAAATTTCAGTCAACATAACAGAAAAATCATACTTACTTGCATATGCAAGTAAGTATGATTTTTCTTGTGCCGAATGTTCGGCATCTGAACCGAATTTCGGCCGAATGCCGAAGTTCGGTTCAAGCTGCCGAAATTCGGTTGAACCGAATGTGAACCGAATTTCGGTCCATCCCTAATTATTTTCTATAGGTACTCAAGCGACTCGCACGAAGTTAATTGTATGCAATAAAGTATAAAGTCATGAGAAAACATCACTGCTAGTACATCCAGTTAAGTGCATACAATTCGAAACGTGCCAATTGCATAATATCTACGTATAACTGGAGTTGTCAATACGCCTACAAATAAATTAACTAAGTACGAGACGCCTATTGAAAATAATAGTAGATTAACTGACAGTGACAATTCGACCGATTCGGGCGAGACAATATAATGAATAGTCTCGCATGCGCGAATCTAGTCGATTCGCATGAATTGTTTATAAAGCCAATTAGGGTGCAGGGCCTCAAGTCTGCTATTACAATAGTGTCAGAATGGTCTATCATTGATTTCATAATTGTTGATTTTGACAAGTTTGGTAATCTACTAATAAAATGGCGTCATTATGACTTTCCAATGGTCAGCCACTGACACTCCATTGAAAGAAATGACATTTATTGGTAATCTCGTACTTCATGACAAATGAATGACGGACTTAATTTACGAACTTCCTACTACTTTAGATTGCATAAAACATTAATAAATAATATGTAAAAATATATATAAATGAAATCTGGCATGAATAAATGTTCAAATTTAGTAGTAGTTTTTCGAAAAACATTTCTACTAATATAACGAGTTTTATAATAATGGCAATACGAAAATACCATTGTGACACAATTCTATTACGAGACCATTGACTGACCAATGATCGACCATTATGAATTTAGCAGATTACGAACTTTTAGCAAAATGACAAATGAATGACAATGAGATCGTGTTGGAATGACGAATTTATAAAATAGCAGACTAAGGGCCCTGGGGGCCAATTCTACTAATTTGCAACGTTCCACGTTCTATTGTGTTTCCACAACAGTTCGATTTCGATCGCCGTTCGATAGTTACATGAAAAGTCATTCTACTATTTCATAAGCAAAATGGAAACTAAACTTAAAACGAATTGCAACTGAACTGTAGCGGGAACACAGCGGGTAACCCGCGTTACCAACATGCCAAAATAATATGTTTTATTAATACCACAAAGAAAAAAGTTGAATCTAAAAATGTTACTAAACACGAATATGTGGCACTAAAACTATTTTCTATAATTAAAATACATAATGATCATAATTTTATCATTAACTTTGTCCTATAGTAAACGTCACGCTCATGTTCGATTTTGTTAGTAGAATAGGTTTTGACATTGTTTCAATCGATCGTTGGCGTAACTAAAACGTAACCGCAGCTGTGTCGCAGCTGGACCGTTGTTATTTTAGTAGAATGCGAAAACGCTTAAAAGTGGTGATTCGGTTGCGGTTCTATTGCGTTTTTTTAACAAATTTGTTAGTAGAATCGGCCCCCTGGTCGCCCACGCCTAGCTTAAGTGCACACATAACACTATGTACCGTATATGTATCATAAGTACACCCAAGAGTTTAATGTAACAAAGGAGGAAGAAATATAATGGTGAAGGGCGGGCGTTTGATGGGCGGGCGTTTTGGGTTACTGTCTATATAATATTGTCTTTCAAAAATAAATGTTTTTAGATTTTTGTGTTGCTGTAGTTCCGTGAGCAGTGGCAACCTATACGCCATAGGTTTAGGTAGTTAAATAAAGGTAAAAAAATCGTAAAAAAGGGTTTTTTATAGTTGACACTTTCTTGTTTAAAAATACGGTGTAACAAAATCAAATTTATTTTCGATTAATACGATAGTTTCCTCTTTTATTAATGTATATTAAACTTTATCATTTATTCTTAAACTACTCTTCCTAGATGTAACTCCTTGAGCACAATGTTTTAGTTAGATTTATATAATAATATAATAGTTTGTAATCTGCCTATAGTAAAGAGCCCAAATAGACAGGTTCCCTAAACCTTTTAGAAAATGCAACGAATTGCTAAATGGAAAACTACAACCGTGATGTAATACGGCAACTGAAGTGACAGGTTTTACGTTTTTTTTTTTTGGGTGGGAATTCATCAAATAATTTCTCCCACTCTGGGTGGAGCAGGAGGGCTTGTCACACTTTTACTGACTAAAACCCACGCGAGTTCACTCAGTTGCCTGTGTGCCAGGGGCCGCCGTATCTATTTCGAACAACCCGTACCCCTGGCAAAGGTATTACGTTTAGTTGGTTAACCAGACGCCTTTGAAAGCGCTCTCAACAATCGACATTTTCGATTTTGTTTAATTGTGTTATCATAGCTAGCAAAAAAATTTATGGTACAACGGAACGATTTATTAATAATGTGACAGATAGTTCTTCAGATTCTGATTCAGATTCAGAATAGAGCCTATTACTAAATGACTATAAATAATATGATTTTAACATTTGAAATAAAAGGTTTTGCATCTATGAGTCACGTGTTTCGTGCGTCAAAATTTAATTTAATTTGACCTATTAATTTATTATTACATCTCTTATTATTACCTGTTTATATTATATTTTATTTTATATTAATTGATTGTATTTTAGATTTAAAAAACCAGTAAATACTTACATGAATTTTATATTATAGTAGTTTTGCTAAATGATTAATATTTAACAAATGCTTCCTCTCTAACTTACTTATTTTGCTGTGCCCGACGGGTCCATTATGATCTAATTATAAGTTTACCACCTAAGAATACCTACCTACATGTGGAATGCAATAAAGTATTGAGTATTGAGTGTTTTTTTTTTGTTTACCTTTATTTAACTACCCAAATCTATAGAGTATAATAGTGGTAAACGTCGCTACTTACGAATTGTAGATCTTAGACTCGAACCCAGTTAGACGATTTACTTAGTGTAAATTATCACCACTTCTCCCAAAACGGTAAAGGATAACATCGTGAGGAAACCGACATATCCTAGAACCAAAAATTCAAGACATGTGACATCTACGAAATCGCACTGGGCCCACGAGGAGGATTCACACGGAGACCCCTCTCACCGAGAGGAGGTCTGTGTCGCAGTATTGGGAACTTTATAGGTTTGTTATGTAGTTCCTAGAATTGATATTATATATTTTATTTATTTATTTAAATATTTATTTTATTTATTTGTTAACATAGGTAATTTAAACAGATCTTATGTTTGATTAAACAGAGCGCTATGTTATGCCAGGAGGCGTACAAATATGGTGTGGAAATCTAAATGATGATTACAATAAAAAAATACTAAAAAAAATACTAAAAAAAATAATGCATAATAATTATGGTGATTATGGAATTTAAAAATAAATTGAACAATAGGGTATTTTCCAATTTATTAAAAACTATTCTAATTTGAAGATTAGTACGAAATATGTAACAGAAAAATAAAAGTACATTGATTTATATCCATTTTCTCAATTAAAAACGATTTAAATCAAATTAATTTTTCCTTGTTTCGAATTTACCGCCAAAACGCTCCTTACGATGACTTTTTTATCACGTGACCCCACGTGACGTCAACTTTGTGTAAATTAAAGTAGTTAGTAAGTAAACAAGTGAATGTCGAGTTCATAATTAAGAAGATTTTGAATGGATAGAAAGTGATATTACTAATGTGCGGTGCCTCTGTGCATAAATACTTCTAAAACTGCGCCAAACTAAGTATTTGTACCGGTGCTGTTTACACAAAGCTGACGTCACGATGTCACGTGATAAAAAGTCATCATAAGGAGCGTTTTGGCGGTAAATTCAAAACAACGAAAAATAAATTTGATTTTAATGGAGAAAATGGCTATATATAAATTTATTTTTATTTTTCAGTTAAATATATCGTCCCAATCTTCAAATTAAAATAGTTTTTATAAAATTGGAAAATACCCTATTACCTACATATAATTATGTCAGACCTAAATGAGGAATTTTTAAAATGTCAAAATAATTAAAATGTCAAAATAACTTAATATCAATATTAATAATTGTAATTCTAAATTAAATTAATTCAATATTATTACTTAGCCATTAGTAAAAGTTATCACATGAAGTTCTCATTACATTAAACATGAAATACGATAACTGTTGTTCAATATCAATAGGCTATTAAAAAATATTACGCTTGCACAAAATGAGCCGGTTTCCCACAGACAGCAAAGTACCTACTTAATCAGTAATAGTAATCACTTATGCAAAGTTCTAGTAACCTATGGACTAATTGATGTGGCGTTTATAATTCATGATGTTAATCGCTCATATTGTAGTATTGCATATACCTACTATAATTAATTACGTTTAGTATTTACCTAAGTATTTACCTACCTCATGTCTGCCGCCGACGACAAATGGGCTAAAAGAGCCACCGATTGGGCCTCACTAAACGCACGATGCCATCGCAGCAGGTCGAGATGAAGATGGCGAGAAGAGCTTGACTCCTCCGAAAGGACTGGCCAGCTCTAGAAAAAGACAGAATTGTATGGAAAACGGAGACGGGACGCCTTAGCCATGCAGTGGGAGAATACAGGCTAGTTAGATTAGATTTACCTACTATTTATTAGAAATATATATTGCGGCCTTGTGGTAAGTAATAAAAACCGCACGGGACGATCGATCAGGTTAAGCTTCGCTTGCCGCGTTTAGTCCGTGGATAGGTGACCATCTTTACCCAAATAGTTACCAAGACCTCTCCTCGCTTCGAAAAGGACGTTAAGCTGTCATTTGTGGATCTTTGACAGTAGTTACGGGTCGTCATAAGCCCTCCTACACACTATGCCGGCGGCACAGCCGGCGGGTTTATGCCGGGTGGGTATGCTGGGCCGCCGGCACTTGCCGCAGATACCGAGAATGCCGCCGGGCTTGTTGGCGGTATGCCCGCCGGTCGGGCCGCGGGCATAGTGTGTAGGAGCCTTTACGAGCAGTCTTACTAAAAGGGGGTATTACTTTGGGATCTGGAGGTCAGATAGGCAGTCGCTCCATATAAAAAAATGGTAAAGTCTAAGCAGATGATAGGTATACCTTCATTGGTTATTGTATTTTCATTATGGTACCTAAACCAAAAATAATTGTTTACATTGCTTTAATGCTAAAGGTAACACGCAAAGGTATGTACCTATATCACATTCGGTCATAAGTCATATTTTTGGAATCTTGTAGTGTCTAATGGCCGATTCCTAGAATTTACGAACCGTTATTGGTTAAATATCGGCTAACGAGACACATTTATTGATTTTCTATTGTATCGGTACACATGTGAACCGATCGGATCCCGGAGCATTAAAGTTAAAACTCTTGTTTCTTTACCAATTATGAAGCAATGACCTCATAGTTTTGCACAGTAGACCCTCCTATATAGAAGTAGCTGTCACAGATAAAATTATCATACTAATATATTTGTATGCCCAGTTTGGCTATAAAAATGCTACCATTGGTAAGCAAACCGATGAATTTTTGTTTATAGGAACTGAGCATTCATTAGCCAAACATAACCGATGAATCGATGATTCCTGTATGAAGGTTTAATACAACTTCACTCAATTTTATTGCTTGGGTACCGACACTTAATTATGCATCTGACAAAAGTATGACAATGATTATAAAAGATAAAGAAGAATGCTACCATTACATGCGTTTAAAACTGTACCTACTTATCTATTTATTTTATT
The DNA here is from genome assembly GCA_947359405.1 of Antitype chi. Lineage (NCBI taxonomy): Eukaryota > Metazoa > Arthropoda > Insecta > Lepidoptera > Noctuidae > Antitype > Antitype chi. The sequence continues at coordinate 14,196,939 of OX375816.1, forward strand.
TATTTATTTATTTATTTGCTCTCATGCACATTACACATTTTACAATTGTCGGTTTTTGTACATGAACCCTGTCAGGGCACTGCAAAGCACAATGTCGGTTTGCTGTTGAGTTTCAATTGAATTAACATAAATTTTAATTTGAATTAACATAAATAACACATAATTAACTAAACTAATATTAATACGAATTATTAACTAACACAATACAATACATGTCGGTAATCAAAATAAAATAAAATAAAAAGTCATTAAGATGTCCAATTAACAGTAATAAATAACATACAACAACACACATAAAGTCACATAAAGTCTTAAGTAGTCAGATTGTAGTACTACGAGTGGGTAGGTAGTAAAAACAGTACAATAAATAATTTATGGAAAAGGTAGTTACAATCATGTCATGTCAAGTTCTTGATTAAATTGAATTGAATTGAATTATGGCATATGATTTTACAATATTTTATATTTTACATCTATAAAGTTTTATCCATCAACAATTTTTAAAATGAAACAGATAGGTACATGAATCACGTTCAATAGAGTCTAGTTATTATCCAATACGCTTTAATTAAATACAGTTTTAATATTGTATATTCTAAAAAAACTCGTGAAATAATACCAACTCTTACAATAAGCATATTATATCCCAATTACCATCTTATTTCTAAAAATGGCAACATAAAGATCTCCTCGAATTCTTGAATGAAAATGAAAACAAAGGCGTGATTGTTATTAAATTGAAATATTTCCTGCTCACTTTTGCCGAGTAACGAAAGGCTGTGGTGGGATCTCACAAATATTAACAGTTACTTATTAAATGTAATTAACTTTGGCACAGGTATAAAGTGCGGTGGCCCAATTTAAGACCTCAAGGTTATTTCCGTAATGTAGAAGCAAGCGGGAAACAGAATACTTATTTATTTCAGGAAACAAGGTCATCGTGTTGGATCTAATGTCACGTTGTCACCTGTGTTCAGTCAGATATAATAATTATTTATCTTTAAATACTAACGGCCTTATTCATAAAAAGTTATCGAACATCAGTGTCTAAACAGTTGCTAAAGTCTGGTTTCTCTTTGAAAACCAGACTTTAGCAACTGTTTAGATGTTCGATAACTTTTCGACGTAAGTTGACAGCATAGCAGTGGTGGTCCAGTGTAGGTCATGGGTCCGAACCCAGGCAGACGCTTTAATATACAGGGTGATTGGAAGATGGGTGCAAAGCTTTAAGGCGAAGATAGTACAGACAATTTAGAACCATTTAAGCCATGGTTGTCTTAGACGAAGTCTTACCAAATATTTTTAACCAAATTTTTAAGTTTTTTTTCGGAAATTCTCAAAATTTAATGTAAACTGCATAATTATGGCCAAATTGAATGATAAATGAATTAATTTTTTATTTATTTAATTAAAGTAATGTGTAAGCAATCAAGCTAAACATGTTTTAGGCTTCTGTGTCATTAGACATTTTTTTTACAGACATTTAAACCTTATTAAAAAAAAAAAATTTGGTAAGACTTCGTCTAAGACAACCATGGCTTAAATGGTTCTAAATTGTCTATACTATCTTCACCTTAAAGCTTTGCACCCATCTTCCAATCACCCTGTATATACATATTTTCACCTCCACTGCTCTCAAAACGGTGCATGGTAAAGGAAAACATCGTGAGGAAACCGGCATGTGAATTACAAATTTGAAGACATGTCACATCTACCAACCCGCATTGGGCCCGCGTGGTAGGTTACAGTTCACTCCCTCTCGAAGAGGGTAGGCTTGTGTCCCAGCAAAGGGAACATTAAAAGCTGATTATGACAACACTACATCAATTTACCGTGTTGTAGGCATTTTATAAAACAACGTGATTTGAATATAAGGATTTGTGAGTCTTCACTTTCAATGGTGTCCCTTACACACACAACACTTTCAATGGTGTCCCTTACACACACAATACTTTCAATGGTGTTCCTTTTACACACAATGGGTACATTCTTGATCCCATCCATTATCGCCACTCAACATATTCCTACATTCTCAAGTTAGCTCCATTCAATACCTTTTCATACATACCTTTAGTGGTCCAGTATTCCGATCTATAAGCACAAGGTTACCGCAGATCTATAATTATGTTATGTAGGTAAGTACTAGCTAGTGCGGGACACACATATAACAGGTTTTTTTCTTGTTATTTCCTTATACAAGTTATTTGAACCTGCTGTCCACTTCTTAAGTCTCTAAGTCTACTGCACTATAATTACTAAGTGTGAATGAGTTTTTTGCAAACCCACAAAACGTGATTTTTATTATAATGTGATTAACATGATATCGTTAATTAATAGGTAGCACCTGTACGCTATACAGAGTGGCAGGGACATCGACGCACAGCCTGTTACCATCAATTCAGTAGGTACATGATACTGGACCGACGAAAAATGTCATCATGTACATAATGATGTGCTGAGTGCATGGTAACAGTTTGCGCGTCGATATCCCCTTACCTATCTGTATGGTTAACTTATTGAAGCCGCTATTTAACATAAAAGTTTATTGAAATCATATACAGGAACTTACGAAAAGACGGAACAGCCGATCTATTTTGCTAAAATCTCACCGTGAGAACTTAGGTGCAGTGAACTGTCATTCCATCTGGCACTAGCGATTGAGACTAATGACAGTCACTTTAAGCTCACTTCACCCAAGTTATCACGGTGAGATTTTTCAGTGTGACATCCCTCGTCCCAACTATTACGGTACTTACTACTTGACAGCTCACCTTTTCAGGATATCTCTGAAGTTTTCCAGAGTTCCAACAAATCATTAGTTGATAGGTTTACTTATCACCCAGCGGAATTCCACCGCTTACCTTTTGTCAAAATATTTAATTTTACATAAACCTGTCCGCCGTACCGCACCGTATAACACTTATGAAACGTCAGAAGCTAGGTGCACGGCACCAATTTGTCGCTTCCTATGGAGAAGAGCCGGCAAGAAACTCCACGGTTACTCTTTTAAAAATAATTGGCTTTTACAATGTTTTAAAATTACAGTAATAATAGGTATGGGAGGACAGTACAGGCCTGTCAATAAGTACCAGGTACTTAGAGGAATGAAAATAAAGAATGGAAAATCGTCTACAAATCTACAATCTGCAAGGCCTACAACGTTCTCTCATTCACAATATATAAAATAAACATAAATAAAATGAACCTATTTAAACCAAGTGACATGATTTCCATGATAATCACTAATAAATATTCGATATTAGAATTGATGTATTACGTCAAATATTGACGAGAATATGTCAGATATTGTAAAAAAAAATCAATAATAAAAATTAATATTGTAATTTGGGAACAGTTAATAGACTTTCACATAGTTATGCCGTTAATGAGGTACCAGATAAGCCACATGTGCAGAAAGAATTAATGCCAAATTTCCCTGTCTTCAACGTAGTCTTTTATCTTTTAATATGCTTTTTTGATAAGGACACGTTTGATGTGAATTTTAAACTTTCCATCGCTAAGTTCTGTAGCCGACTTTGGCAACTTGCTATAGAAGCGGATAATGTTTATTAGAAATGACTTGCTCATCATCATCATCATTTCAGCCGAAAGACGTCCACTACTGGACATAGGCCTCCCCCAAGCTCCGCCACTTTGACCGGTTCTGTGCTTCCCGCATCCAGCGGACTCCTGCGGCCCTCACAAGGTCATCGGTCCACCTTGTGGGAGGCTGAAATGACTTGCTAGTTTTAGTTAATCAAAATTTTGGAATCACAATTTCACCTTTACTACGTGTATTTAGATTATGGAAATCGCATCTTTTTTTTAAAAGACCTAAAGTGCGAACATAAAAGATATTTTCTAAGATATAAAGAGAAGGTAGAGTTAGTATATTAATTTCGTTGAATTTATTTCTAAGAGACTCGCGAGGCTCCATTTTATAGATTGTACGGATTGCCGTCTTTTGTAAAATGGAAATTTAATCTACATCAGCTGCCGATCCCCTCGGCAAGACGCCTTATGACATAATACTGTGGAAATAATCAAAGTATACTAACCTAGCTGTAGCTACATCAGTCAGCTACCTAATTTTACTTACTGCATAAGCAGCTGAGCTTAATCTACTTGAAAGAGCTCTAATGTGGGCATCCCATTGCAATTTTGAGTCTAAAGTAATTCCTAGAAATTAATTTGTGAAGTAGGTTGGTTTTTATTTTTCACGGAAGTTTGAAAAACATCTATAGTGTCTTAAATTTTTGTAATTAATTACTTTCAAACCGTCTTAATGAATTAAATAATTAATTTGAGGTTGGTAAACTTACTAAGAAAAATAAAGTTTTGTAGCTTCTTTTTACAAAAGAAATCGAAAGACAGGACATGCATTCGTCGTTTCTGAAAAACTTACTGAAACCTAGCTACTCCTGTGGTTTCTGTAAAATTACTTTTAGGTATCTATTTAATTTTTGTAAAACGTTTACGTAACTACCAAGAATTATTTAATAAAATAATGTCCACCACTTAGTGGGTATGCGAGTAAGTTATTGATGAATACGTAATTATTAAGTACAACTACGATATTTTTATGCAAGGTTTGTTTGAATAAAGTAGGTACTTACCTGCATACAATTAATGCACTAAACTAATAAAACAACTGTTGCTCTGTTTTTGTTTTAGTAACTACCTAATTAAATTCGAATTGTGCTGTGGAAACTATTATTATCAAAAACTTAGGTTGGTATTATAATTCTTATTGCTTATTGGAATCTAGAAACTAGATTTTCTTAAGTAATGACCAAAGTGATAAAAAATAAGGATTTGTAGTTTTATTATCCTATCGCATAATCAGGTTTAAATATTGAAGGTTTTTTGTTTTGGTCGAAAACACCTTGAGTCTTAAAACGTAAGAGTCCACATAACTATAATGGTAATAAGACTGTAAAGGTGGGAACTCTAGGGTAAATTGCAATAAGGCAAAGCAATAAGGCTTCAAATTGCAATAAACATAAGAAAATTTGAATTTCGTGGGCTACTTTGGAGCTTTTACCTTAAGTTGGGATGTAAACTTTTTAACAAAAAAATTAAACCGCCGAAAAAACTGAAAAGCAAAAAATTATACACCTTTTTTGTTTAACCTAAATAAATAAGTTCGGAACTCGGTGACATATAATTTAATAATACATATCCCAATTTTCGGCGGTTATGGCTATAATCTACTAATTACTACATGCTTAATTTTTGATTACTTTTTGTAATACACAACTCAGCATTAAAATTTGTGAGTGAACAATCAATCATCCCCTGTTTTCCGACCCTTAGGGTTGGATTTTTTTTCCAAATTTATATTGGACCAATTTCGGGGTATACCCTTTCCAATAAAAAAAAAATGATCAAAATCGGACTACTCTGTAAAAAGTTATGCGTGGTTATACATTAAAAAAAAAAATACGCGTTGACTTGAAAACCTCCGTTTTTTCGTCGGTAATAAATACGGAACGTAAGTACTTACTTAACCTACTGATGAACTGTATTTTTTTTTATTGTATTTTTTTTGCATCCCTTTGTTATATGAAGAAGATTGGAAATCATCCCACATGCCTTTTGATGAACTTTTTTAAATGCTGTAATGTATAACTGTTTTTTGTCCCAAATAAATAAATAAAATATAAAAAAAATTACGAGTAATGCCCGGCAGAACTTTGAAATAAAAACAACAAAAAATATAGTTACGCAGTTGCAGTCTAATCTAACATTGTCGACTGGTCCATGCCATTATGCCAATAGTCAAATGGATTGTTTGTTTCGAAGTGATATTGGTTCTTGTTCATTCAGCCCAGTCGGCTAAATGTTTCGTACCTACATAAGTATTTCGTTGTTGTAAATAACTGTCATTAAATCTGAATATTAATAAGATTTGTAGTGATTTAAAATAAAAATCATAGTTTATGATTCGTCTCAAATGATTTTGTAACAGTGTAGTCATGACCTTAAAAAAGTATCTCATTTGACAGTTATCGTAAATTGTAATGAAAAATGGATGATGTTTCTGATCTTTGAGCTTCGAAATTCAAGCGATGTCTTCAAGAAGTCTATATTTATATTATATTGAATACTTATTAAAAAGTTTGATAAATATGGCCATATACCGTGTTCGTATGTGTGCAATAATTTAAATACTGAAATATTTATACTGGAAAAGGTGTGTTAATTTCACAACCTTATGTATAAATTTACTGATTAAGATGCCCCACTAAGTAACCAATAATCCATGAATACCTCATCAGCTCATCTCATCAAATTTGAGAAAGGTAATTCCCGTAATTTAAAGAATTTTCTCAATCTGATTTCAGTTTCAATCTATCAAAACGAAATATAATTTTCCCAATGATAATAATAATGAACCTTTAGATGCATTACCGGCGCACAATATTGGCTATAATAAGATAAATGACAGGTAATTAATTGCCAGTCGTGTTATTATTAGTCACGTACCATCCAGTGACGCGGCTCAACGCTAGTAACGTAACTAAATACATATGTTCATTTCTTTCTAACAACAGGAATCGGTATGGGTCTTTCCTGTTCTTCGCGGACTGTATGATTGTATGTACTAGTAGGTACCCACATTCATGGTTTCCGCTGTTTTTGAGTGCTCTACTGTTCGTGTATGACGCGTCTTTTCAATTTTCCTTGAATTTTCCTACATTTTTTAATTACGGAAACTGGTGTTCACATCTACACGGTTAAAGTACTATTTCCTATCCCTTTCTCTTCGAACCACACCGAATTCTGACCAATAATAATTTTCAATACATTTTCGCAGACTCAAATCCCCGTTAAGTTGTGTTGACACATGAAGCCCTCTGATTCAAACGATACGAACGAAATAAAATCTCTCTCAGACAGTAATGCGCAAATTTCACATTTCAGGATCGATAAGCACTTTCAAGTTACACTCATGAATGGGTTATTTGAATTCTTCAATATTTTCTGAGCGTCGTTCATCATGAAATAACATCTACACTGTCGGTTAGTGTAATAAAACAGGCTGCTGTTTTTGCAAAAAAACGGGTTTCAATTCTAACAGGCAGAACAGCAGCTTTAAAAAAATACAGCAATGCAGTTTATCAATAGTATTAAGTACGTTATCGTGTATACCTATGTAAATACACACGATAACAAAACATAACAAAACTATCAGAAAAGTTTCTAAACTACCTTACAAGCAGCAAAAAAAAACAAAAAAAAAAAAAAAATGCAAAATGCTTAAGCATAGGTTGCGGCTTGGTAAAATAATACAAGTACAAAACTTGAACTAAAACAAAAATAATTGTTTAATGCACTCGAAGTCACCTTCAGTATTCTTCATAATCACAGATTTGGTATCTGGATCCGAATAAAAGACATGTATTTATAAGAATTCTCACAAAATGATAAATAAACTGAGGGACGAGCAATTAAAAAAAACCACTTGCAAAGTGCCTAAAAACATCTATGCATTTCCTAAACCACATAAGTTACTTTCGTGAAGTAAAAAAAATATTGTAAACAGCATAGTTTTTGTACATTAAAACCTATTACATACTGGCATGTACGAAGTCATGGATAGAAAAAAGTAAAAAAAAACTGTCAAGAATCATAGTTTTGTATTAAGTACATTTGAATACATATTTTTTTATTTTCACCTTGTTTTAATTATTGTTTTTACCTTTGCTTATCATTTTTTTTAACTAAAAGTGCTTAGTTTTTGTATTGCTCGTTAGTGTATTTATTGTATTTGCCTAAGTGCACTATTTTTTTTTGTAAAGTAGTAAGTAGGTACTTAAATAGATCCTACATGACATTATAAAAATATAAAAAAATAAGTTATTTGGTACTACGGTCAAGTCAAGTCTGTCTATTTAGTTAGATAATAACTGTACGTCACAGCCCTAAGTTTTTAAAAGAAATAGGTGTAGAACTATCGTCTGCAGCGAGCGTTGAGGAAAACTACAAACCTTAAGTAAGTACAATTATTTTATTCTATTCGGGTAATTTACAGCTAACTTAAACAATATGAAACTGCACCCTAATTGCGTAACACACTATTTAGCAGAACCAGAATCATTGTTAAGGTTATTTCTAATCCTAAAGTAGTAAGTAATAAGTTCGTAAAAATTGTCTGTTGTAAATAACGCCATGAATGTTGTGGAACTGTCAAAGTTAATGCGATTGCTACTGACAGTGTACTACGCAATTTCCCCTCTGAAGGCCATTTACCTACAAGTTTCCACAGATAAAGATAAAAAAAAGATCGGTAAAAAATACCAAAATATCTATTATACAAACTAAAAAAAAAACATTCAGAGGCAATTCTTCACTTCTCCGTAAAGAAGCTTTTCGCCAACAAGTACTAAAGCTGAGATACACTGGTATTGAATAAACCTAAATCAAGTTCACCAGACAGACAGTTTATTAAAACTTCTACTGCACGGATTAGAAAATAAATTCTGCCTGTACGCGGTCTTGGAATGAGGGATATGAAACCAGCTAAGTTTGCGAAACATTTGCAGTGTGTAAGTTATCCTAAGCTGCCGCACAGCTCTGGTCAGTTTATGTCTGTAGTACCAGTATATACTATCACTAATTCATAACGTCATTATGCCCTCTGTTTCTAAAATCCCATCCAATTCTATAAGTTTTAATGTAATCTTATGATTGGATTGGCATTATACCAAGAATTCATAAATAATCACAGCACCTGAGTCATTAAATCCGCTGTGATTACTGAAAATCACAGCAAATTTAATGAGTAAGAACTAATGAATTCGGGCGTAATGTATCCACAGATATCTGTCACTTGCATACATTTTATACATTGTTGAATATTGACAAAATATTTTTGTTTTGTTCAGTTTTTAAGCCGCGTTCACACCAAGCGGGCCGGCTCAATAGCGTAGGTATTAGCTCGTAATAGCGTATTTGTAATATTTCGTTCGGTGTGAACGAAAAGTTGAGTAAGTGTGGAAAAGCAGCAAACTGCGTAAGTTGACATTCACATGGATGTAATAATTCAAGTAAAATACAACGTGTAACGAAAAGGGTATAGGTATACATACCAAGAGCACGGCTTCTTTGTATGATATCAAACGATATTGGAAGGGTTTTTAATCCTATCTCTACATGTTCGGAAGTTATAAGAATTTTTAGTACATTGATACCAGAAAGCGAACCGAACTATGTAGTAATTCTATACCAGCTGTTATCTTTAGTGCTTAATCTGGATAGCAATATGATTTCTGTTACACCCTGTATAGTATTAAAATAAAAATACATTTGGTATAAGATTTTTTTCTTATAGTTGAACCTACATTCCACTAGATTTTTCCTTGTTTTTTCATTCCCTTTCATTTGATACCCATATTGTGTGTGTGTAGGTGTGTTTCTAAAGCGTCATGCTAAGCCTGCAGATTCTGGAGTATGCAGTAATCTTGGCAGAAGGCTGATGCATGGAAGCTTCTAGATTTTAAATTTTAAATGAGTAACTTATTTACTCTTCTTTATTATTCTTCTTTCAAACTTATTCGCTGAGCACCTACTAATTGTGTTTTACTTTGCTAATTGCCTACATTAAAGCTAAGGGGAAAGAGTTTTCAAATTAAAACGGCTTTGTTTGAATATTCTTTCTAACATTGGCAAAGGAACATATCTAATAACAATGCCTAGGTTTAGGGTACATAATAACATCTTTAATATTAACTAAACCACATTTGTTCAGTCTGAAGGCTGACGTCAGCGTAATTAGGACATGCTATTGCAGCGTGTTCTTCAGTTCCTACCTACCTATTGTTCGCTTTTGTGCGTCTGCTCCCCGACCTCTGGATTTACGCGAAATTATCATTTTTTTTGTAGGTAAGTATGTATATTTTTCAGTTTTGGCAACTATTCTCGGTATTTATTTATTTAACCATTTATGCACACACATATAAACAGACAAGCAGAAAGAAAAAGAAAAATACGTACATAGGTAATGCTTATTTCTACAGAAATCTCCTCCAGCACACCTGCGATAGGAGAGAAGATAACAGAGATGTAGACAACGCGTGTAATAACAGTAGAAGGGAAAACATAAATTTACAAATTAAACTCTAATTTCACTGCACTAAGGTTGAAGCTATCGAGCTGTCACATAGACAAAAAGACCTTGTCCTTTTATGATGTGCTAGTGTCGTTCAGCCTTTGTGTGGTAAATCCATTACGAGGTCGACTATACCTAACTAGCATGGATTTGGGTTATTCCGTTTATCCACTCAAAAAAAAACACTCTGAGGTGGAAATAATACATGTATAGGCCTAGAGTGGATTCTTATCCAGCCTAGGCCTATAAATTCCGTTTATCCAACTAAGCCTGGTGTGAATTCCCGGATATTCGTTTCAGCGAATTCACCATTAGGATTTTTTGGGGTGGATTAACGGAATAACCCATCAGAGTTTTTCCAATTGTCTAGTAAAAATATAAACGAGTAGGCTATCAGTCGAATGAAATGGTTTGTGACGTATTTATTATTCAGTATTCGATTGTGTAAAGTAGTTTTCAACAAAGGACTTTTTTGTTCCAACAAATCCATTGTTTACGTTTGTTTATGAGTGTTTTTATCGAAGCGTATACTTCCAATTCGTATTTCTATTTCGTATGATCCCGATATAAAGTTGATATTGATCAGGGATTTGTCAGTTACACACTGGCATCTAACATAAAACCTATCAATTCTCTTTGTTAGAGCCTAAATCTATTTATTTTTGTTATCAGACTAGCTGCTGCCCGCGGCTTCACTCGCGTGGTTATCAGAAAATACGTTCCCATGGGAATGTGCTACCAGGACAAAGTAGCCTAAGTTACTCCTTATAGCAGATCAACTATCTGCCAGTGAAATTCCCGCCTCTATGTTATGATGAGTTTATATATGTATGAATTTCTGTCTGTCTGTTCGTCTGTTGTTTCCGGCTAATCCGAAACGGCCGGACCGATTTTGACGGGACGTCCACTGGCAGATACCTGATGTTATAATGAGTAATATAGGGCACGCACGGGAAGCAGGTTCCTGTGGTATAATTTCCGACATCCAAAGCTTACGTTGGGGGTCAATTGCCTTAAGGGAAGCCAGTATCGTCAAGCTGGTCTAATTTGACGATCATTCAGATGTACCTAACCTGTCAGGGAGGTAAATTGGTAATGTGAAATGTGTGTGTCAGCATGCTTGGAACAACTCGAGTAGTGAAAGCGGGCAAATAAATTACTTACAGTAAGTAAGTACTTAATAGAATTAAACTTTATTTCAGATTAAGGTCTATATTTTTGTTAGTATTTTGGTGTTAATAACAATAGTGCTAGAAAGATAGGTAAACGCCGAGAACAGCTAGTTTTAAAATAAAACCTACCTGTACTAATCTACATAGTAAAACATCACTTTCTAAGCAATAAGTAACTGTAACTTACAAATTAGTAACACCGGAAGGGATATTCGATTTTCATCTAAAAACACTTTAGCTCCATAAACTACCGAAGAAGGACTAAACTTTAACGGATGGTCTCATAAGTTATGCAGAGACTTCAACACTTTTCACACAAACGCTCCGGCACAACTTTCAGCACCGGTTTGCTACAGCAGCGTATGAAAAGGGGTTTCACATGAATGAATAATAAATATTTATTGTTCAAGCCAAAAACTGTACTGTCAAACGAAAGAATGTTTTGAGTTTTGAAATTTTTCCTGAATTTTGTATTCTATTACGGGTGGTCCCAGTCGTCGGAATAAAATGTTAAAATTAAATGGATTCAGCGACTTGGATCGCGGTTCAAGTTAATTGCGGTCCCAGTCGCCGGAATCCTCGCTGACCGCTACTACTTATCAACTTAAAGTTACTAAGTAAATGTAAAAGATTGTTCTTGGTTTTAAGAAAGGGAAAGTAAAATAAATAAATAAAATAAAGTAAAATACGGGAAAGTCCTAACTGAGGAATCACTAAAACTTAATTAGCCATTTAGGACCGATGTCGGCGAAGCGCCAAATAAGTACGAAAATACACATAAATAACGTACACACAGCTCTATTAAGTCGTTACTGTCAATGTATACGCTTTTATAACAAACTTCCAAGCCATGTTCAAGATCTAAGTCTCAATAAATTTAAATCATTCATTAAACATAAGTTGTGCCTGAAAGCCTTTATACCGTTAAGGATTACATTGAGGACAAAAAACTCTTGGGATTGACCTGCTCCAATTTTTGCATACTGAATGTTGTTTTTTGGTTTTTTTACAAACTTATACTCTTCGACATTTGATTATTATTATATACACTTTGACATGAATATTTACTTTGAGAAGTATAATATTGTTATTGTTTTAATTATAGTGAATGTGAGGACTGTGTGGGTCTGTTTTTTTGTTTTGTGTTTCATTTTTTTCTCAGTTAGTTTTAATGTTAATCTGGCAGTTTGAGTAATTTATGCGGCCTACCCAAATGTCCTTTCTTTGGTATTGTTCGTCAAATCTTTGTGCTCCTCAAGTTCTGAGTTGAGCTGCATGATTACTGATAAATGCGTGCACTGATTGGACAGGTCCACTCAATCTGTGTGGTTCTTTCCTCAAAAGACCATTTCAGACACCAATCCACATGGTCTTCACATGATCTGACCAAGATTATGTCTGGACTTTAAAAGAGACTGTGACCTCTGAGTTTGTTTCGGCCTTTCTTCTCAGAATAGTCAGATAGGAAACGCTGGCCTCATCTAGTTTAAAAAAATACGTTTGACGTGTAAAAGTGTTTACAAACCTACTTACAGAAATAAAATCATTTATCATTTACCCCTCCAAAAGACATGTGCGTTCAACTCCGTGCTAGGCCTAAGTTACTTTTTGTATTTTGCAAAAACATTTTTTATAATTACTGTATTGTTTTAGTGATTATGGTAAACATTTACGAGTAATCAATGAACGTCTAATTAGACCGGAGGTTACAAGACCGTTTGATGTGCATAAGATTGGAGGTTCGAATCCTAGGTACGAAATGTGCTTTTTGTCATGCAATTTTTTTTAAATATGAAGAGTTTTTCTATTTTCTTTTAGTAATATTTATAAAGAATTTAAAAATCAAGTAAAATTTAATACTTTCATAATTATTTCACAATATTTATTATTGTTATTATTTAACAAAACTTATTTTACTACAAAGATTTTAGAACTTATAACGTATTATACATATTTTACCAACACAAACGGCATCCTAATAGCGTAACTTACGATTAATCATAATCTTTTTCGTTTTGAAACAGGTGGCTAAACCATTGCTTCATATGATCTAAAAATGTGTCTGCTCAATAACGTAAATAACGCAATGAATATTGTTGAACTGTCAAAATGAAACCGATTATGATTAATCGCGTGTTACGCAATTAGGGTGCCGGTCAGAGTAGACAACTGATATCTTTCTAACGCAAACTATAAAATAGGAAGCTTTAGAAATATTTTAGATTGACATAAACTAACGAAATGTCACGTGATCTGTCATGTCGTCTCTGTATACAGACGTTTAAAGGACCGTATTAATCAAACGTTGTAGTTATAACTTGAGGGTAAGGATTAATTTTATAAATAAAACGTAATTAGTTAATTAATGGATATCCTCAAATAGTCTATCGATTAGATAGACCTAAAGATAAAGTGACGTGCACGATAGTCGAAAAAAAAAATCATCCAAGCCGAAACTTTAAACTCTTTTTGAAGTATTCTGTAGATTATTCGTAACGAATTCACTGTTGTAGCAGTGTAACATTTTAAAACTTGAGGGGTTACTACATACTGACGCTGTGTGTACTTAACGTACCTACTACGCTTTGGAATGGGTAACTAGCTTCATATTTCGGTTTGACCGACCCCTTGACAATTCAAAAGTGGGTGATGGTAGTGGTGGTTAGTTGGTTGGTGATTGGTGGGTGGTGGTGGTGGTGGTTGGGGGTTTATTTGAAATAAATGCTTTGGTTTTGAGCATCTGCGTAGCCATTTCCCAACTATGTTGTGGTTGTCTTCCAGACTAACCGGATGCAGCTGAATACCAATATTTTACATGGAGCGACAGCCTTTCTGATCTCAATAACCCAGTTACTGGGTAACACGATGCCCCTTGGTAAGACTGGTTGTCAGACTTTCGGGCTTCTGACGACCCGTAACGACTGTTAAAGATCCATGAATAACAGCCGGGACCAACGGTTTAAACGTGCTTTCCGAGGCACGGAGAGGTCTTGGTATGTAAAAATGGTCACCCATCCACGGACCAACTGCAGCAAGCGTAGCTTAACCTGACCGATCGATCCGTGTGGCTGTTATTACTTAGCCACAATCCCCTCTAAATATTGTTTAATGTGAGTACGAGTATAACGTGTTTCAGAATAAATATGACAGTTTGACATGTTTCATAAAGTTACAAAAGCTGTTGAACCGCAATTTTATAACTTAGATAAAAGTATCTTAGGATCCTTATTTGAGGCCCTCTTATTTATAAACGCTGCTTAAATTTAAGAGATGTTTAAACGTCAAAATGTATGGTTAAACAGTCGCTTATCACCACTTAACTTTAAGCAACTTTTATAAATGAGGGGGTTAATGGTTATAAGCTCAACTAGCAAGCTTGTTAGTGACTGTTTTCAAAAACTGTTATTAAAGCTGATTATAAGATGCTATGCTGAGAGTACTAAGCGACCATGGGTAAAAAAAAAAAAACTTTTTCACAAAAATAACATCCGACTTCCAATCCTGTTATTATTTTAAGTTTAGGCTATTATAGGTACCTACCCCCAAAACAAATCGTACAAACTACTTGCCATGTAAACAACAATGGCAGGAAGTAAGTATTAAAATATAATCAAGGTGCACAAAGTCGATTAAAAACGTATTAACTAAGCTAATGCAAAAACTACCGAGCAAAGTTAATAACATTTATATGGGACCACCCCCTGAGGCTTCCCCAATCCATTCAAAAAATAATTTTTGACATCGATCAAAAATTGCCGGAGATATTGCTGAACATACATACAAAAAAAAAACAACCGACGAAGTTTATTAATTATTATTTTTAAAAAAACAAGAAGTCGTCTAACATGATTACATGACAGATTGCCGATAGATATCTCTACTTGTTAACTTTTTTCCTGGTCATATACAATTCTTTTTTCAATGTAAGCAGTATTTAAATCATATCACATAACTTATGTAAGTTTTTGCACCGTGGCCTTTAATTTTATACCAAGTTATTTTAATGCAGTAATACGAGTACAAAAATAAAAATTTAAATTTCAAATCATTAATAAGTAGTAGGTATCTTTAAATTACTAACGGCCTTATTCATAAAAAGTTCGATAACTTTTCATGAATAAGGCCGTAAGTGTCTGTGTGTTATATAAAATGATAAATGACAATATTTTATTGTTTAGCTTTTCTACGGAAGCGTAGAATATACATTCGATCATCATTAAAATTACATTAATTTCAAATTGTCAACTAGCTACTGATTTATTGTGAACACTCTGTAATTAATAAGTATTAAAAATACTTAGTTATACCTACTCTGCTTATTTTGTTTTACTTGTGACAACATAGGTAATTGGTTATCGATTCTTCAACTTTTTTGCTGGGAAGTTTGTTGCGCCACTTCTTCTTCCCAACTAAAGCACTAGGAAGTGGTGAAGGGCGGGCGTTTTGGGAGACTGACTTATTTAATTTTGACGTTCGAAAAGTGTTGATTTGAGAATTAGAGGCCTTAGTGTGAGTTTCATTTAACCAACTCGATAAAACGCATCGAGCGCGTTTGGCGCTCAAATTGGTCCTGTATTGGTGACGGACCAATCGAAGCGCCGAATGCGCTCGATGCGTTTGATCGAGATAATTAAATGAAACTCACACTAGGGCCACAGCTCTTTTCGAAGTCTAATTTGAATGAATGACCTTTTATTTAAATTTTAAGTTTGAACGTTATTATAAAATATTAGATTTCCGCACTTCTTTTCCATATAAACTTTAACTGTGCCAAATTTCATACACCTCCGTCCGCGTAATTTGAGTAAAAAGGGGCACAAAATATTATGCGCTTTACGTTTTATGGTTTTATGATAAATGATTATATGTGTCTGTGTAAAAGGTTGTTTTTGTTATAGATACTAAACAAAATAGCTAAAAAAAGAACTCCATAGGTTAAGTAAACAAATCGTAAAAAGGGTTTTTTATAGTTGACACTTTCTTGTTTAAAAATACGGTGTTACAAAATCAAATTTATTTTCGATTTATACGATAGTTTCCTCTTTTATTAATGTGTATTATACTTTATCATTTATTATTAAACTACTCTTCCTACTTAGATGTAACTACTTGAGTACATTTTTTTTGTTATATTTATATAATAATATAATAGCTAGCAAAATAATTTATGATACAACGGAACGATTTATTATTAATGTGACAGATAGTTCATCAGATTCAGATTCAGAATAGAGCCTATTATTATATGACTATAAATAATTTGATTTTAACATTTGAAATAAAAGGTTCCGCAACTATGAGCCACGTATTTTTTTGTTTACCTATTTAACTACCTAAACCTATGGAGACTCATCATAGTAACTTATAAATCTCAGTGGGGCGCAGTAATTAACGGATTCTGAAGGACGGATGTCCGGAACGACGGATGTCCGGAAGGACGCACATCAGTCTTTCAAAGATTTCCGATTATCGTTTATTTTTATTTTAGTTAGGTTCCAACAGACGTCTAGACTGAGATTTTATTTATAGCTATAATGGATCGTATTATGAGAAAATCAGAAAAGTCATTCAGATTTAAATAGTCTGCTTAGGGCGAATTTCACCAAACTTTTATACCTAGAATAAGTCTTATCCTGAGAATAAATATAGAATGTTTGATAGATTTTCGATAGTAGAATGTTCAGACGTAAATTTTATTCTACGGATAAAAGATATCTGACTTTGGTAAAATCTTTATCATTATCATCATTTCAGCCGAAAGACGTCCACTGCTGGACATAGGCCTCCCCCAAGCTCCGCCACTTCGACCGGTTCTGTGCTTCCCGCATCCAGCGGACTCCTGTCATCGGTCCTCCCACAAGGTGGACCGATGACCTTGTGAGGGCCGCAGGTAAAATCTTAGTGAGTTAAAAATTGGTAACCTCTAAGTAGTTATTTATATTAATAACTAGCTTAAGCCCGCTTGGAGGTCGGAAATGCTCCTACTGGAATGTACTCCCGGGATAAAAAGTATCCTATGTGTGTGCCAAATTTCATCCAAATCCATTCAGTCGATTTAGCGTGACTGAGTAACAAACATCAAAGCATACAAACTTTTCACAGTTATAATATTAGTAGGATAGTAGTATTATTAAAAAATGTAATCGATCTTCATTAAACATTCTATTATTTGTATTCTATTCGAATAGGAAACATTAAAATTCAAGGGAATCGTGTGTGCGCGAAACGTGAATTTTAATAAGTAGTAGGTAATTAATTATTTTTAACAATAAAACCAACACGACGCGTCATAAAAACTTTCTTTAAGAACATTAAAACTACTTAAGCAATTAGCGTGCGCTTCATATTTTATAAACGTTTTTGTTAATAATCCTTTATTAACATGATAACGGATAATTGCAATTAAATAATTGAGAGTAACACGCGAGGTCAAAAGGTTTAACATTTAATTATTTTCAAACTATAGTTATATATCACAAAAACATTAAAAAGTTTACAAATAAACACCTTACTGGAATCATGAAAAGTAACTCACCACAGCATAGTCAAAAGTTGTAACTTCAACACAAGTTCAAGACACAATTGTTAGGAACCAAAACCATGTACTGTGTATCACAACGTTGCATTTTTGTATTATTGTTAAAACTTCACATGACAACTTCGCAAACTGCAGGCGTGGGACGCGTCGCGCGCGTCTGACCCGCGCCGTTCTACCCACTCGACTGAACGAGAACCAACCAAAACGCCGCCGCCGCTCGGCCGAACACTGAAACGCTCGCGAAAACAGACATTATTTACAAGTTTTCCCATGACATTGCGGAAAACTGTCCATGGTTTGTTTGAAACGTTTAATAGACAAGTGTAGGTACTATAGGCAGTGACTGTGGCGTAGCTAGACCTAGAGGAGGACCAAGATTTTAAGGGTTCGTTTTATCCGATTGCGGCTAAGTTCAAAACTACGATATTGTTTTTTTTTTTACAAAAAAATTAAACAGCATCCCTGGCTTGGGAGGTTAAAACTAGCTACCATTGTGGTCTAAGAGAATTCAAGTGCAAATGAAATGAGGGTGTTCATGAATATTCAAGACAACATTTGGCGCCACTTTGACAAGAGGTCTTCCAGTTCGACAGTGAACTTAAAATATTTGATGTCATTCGTTTCATTCTTTCGTTCACCATTCAGTCCGTAGCCGCTTTGACACTTTGGACAGGTGCCTGGACCTGACGTCTCAGTGCTGCCACCTAGTGAACGTCATTTCAGAACACCCTCATTGCGCTTGAAAATTGGGACATCCAGACTCAGATAGGTAAATTTTCCCATTTGATTTGACTTAATGAATGCAAGAGCTTATATAAAATCTTGCACCTGTTGCTTGAAGCATTTGTAAGACATAAACCAATTACGTAAATTTTTGGACTTATTTTCACCAACAAGTATTTGAAGTGGTGAATAAATAATAACAGCCACATTTTATAAAACTTTCCTGTATACTACGTTTTTAGTTTTGGTAAAAGTACAGTTGTCCGTGTGAGATGCAGCTTGTCCTGAGCTCGAAAACCGCAGCCTTCAGTGTCTGTCCAGTGTCCGTTCCTATGATTGGTTGATAGTCATTGCGGCTTCGCAATCCAGCAGCAGCAGCAGCAGCAGCAGTTCTTCTGCAGCTGCCTGTGAGCGTATGCTTATACGCTCACAGGCAGCTGCATGCGCTTAAACTGGAAGGGGTAATTGTGAGGATTTAGTGGAATACGCAGTATAAACACTGTCTCGCCAACTCCACAACCTGTTAGAATTTTTGTCTTGATGAGGTTTCTCTGCAAAGACACGAATTTAATTACCCAATTGCCTTCAATTTGCTAGAATACTGCAGATTGATCATTGTTGAGCATTAATGTGGCCCGTTCACACACCCAAGAATTATTTTGGTACGGTATTCTACTGATGTCCCCGTTAACCAGATAAATCAGATCTTCTAAAGTAGGAAATACTCTACCAAGAGCCTCAGGGAGGTCCACCTGTCCGCCCTCCTCTGAAACTTTCACCAACTTTTATAAGAACACCGGAGAATTCTTGAGTACGTCGAGCATCGGGGTTAATCCTACTATCCTATTAATATTATAAATGTGAAAGTTGGTATGTTTTGATGTTTGGATGTTTGTTACTCAATCACGTTAAAACGGCGAAACGGATTTCGATGAATTTTGGCACACAGATAGTTTTTAACCTGGATTAATATATAGGATACTTTTCATCCCGGTAGTAAGCTCCCAAGGGATAACTTCTGACCTTCACGCGGGCGAAGCTGCTGGAAAAAACTAGTTTTAAATAAATATGCATCTGAATAGTTATACTGGACACATTATTTATTGGGGATCGAGTGGCCAAGAGGGGACTAAACGTAATTTTCGAGCACCACGCGAGCAAAGCTGCTAGCAAAAGATATACAAAAAATAGCCTTTTGTTGTATATCAGCCTTGCATGTAGTTAAATAAGTTACAAGTTGCTCAAAATAACATTTAACAATGACTTTCTTACAAATTTAAAACAAGTTAATGAACAAATTAAATTACCAACCATTCAATATAATATCTTAAAATCCGCCCGAAAATTCTATTCATTAAGTCATATTTCATACATAGGTAAAAGAAGATCTAAATGATCTAATAGGTACCTACGTATCGTACTCAACAACATTATAATCGATTTCCTTTACTACATCACTATTTTCTCAGTGAATAACAATATCTACACACCTCCGGGGAGCACTGTACTATGGGGACCGGCGATTTATTATAGTAGCGACTCTTTTTTTAACCCCCGACGGAGAGCGGAGCACACTACATCGCCGATGGCTTTGCCCACAGCTGCAGAGCCTACCGAAGAGAACGCCATCAGCGTCCCAGAGGTGACACAGGCAGAGATGAGGGCTGCCGTGATGCGGCTCCGGGCCAAGAACGTGACTCCGGGGCCCAATGGAATTCACGGCATCGTGTTAGCCCTCGCTCTGAAGAAGTTAGAGCCCCAACTGAGAGGACTCTACACCTTGAGCAGGGCTTTACGGCAGTCTGGTTCTGCTTAAGAAGGCGGGGTGCCCCGCGGTCTCGCCAGCCGCGTATAGGCCCATAGTGTTGCTTGACGAGACCATTGCGTCGACTGTCGGGACACGGCTCGGCAAACGCTGATAGACAATGCTGCTTGGGAGGAGCCGGGCCGTGCCCTCATCTCAGAAGTCGGCAGTGACCTGTCGCTGCTGGCCATTGTCGACTCGATGGTCGGCAGCGAGGAGTCCTGGGATGTGGTGGCATCGGAGGCTGCGGAAAGGGAGTGGGAGATTGCTTCCGCTAACCCAATCCGCAGCAGACGCACTGGACGTTGTTGGAGGGTGGATAACGTCTTCTTCCAGCTCCCGTGAATGGGACCAGGGGCGACGGATCTGGGGAAATCCGCCGCCCCCTATTCCTTAAGACCCGAGATGGTGGCGCGTGGTGTTCTACGCGCGCCTCTCATAGATGTAAGGGGGGGGTTTAACACCTCACTACCCCCGTGATCCCCGGTGCAAGTGTGGGACGGAACACTGGGGTGGTTTTAGTCAGTAAGAGTCTTACAGACCAGCATTATAACCGTCATCAAAAATAAACAATAAAGAAGACCAGCTCAAAGCGGCAATGGCTCTTACTTCAATAGACCTTTCCAGACGTGGCCTTGCATTGTTAGACATCAAATTCTAATAATATAATATTAGGACTATAAAAGCGACCATGGCCTCTGAGTTTGTTTCGGCATTTCTTCTCAGGGATGAGTCAGCAAGGAAATGCCATCTAGTTTTTAAAATATTATTTTAAAAACCAGATGGCGATGGTGATGGTGAATTAACAAAATATTGACGTGTTAAGGTGTCTTACAAGATCTACTTAGTTTAAATAAATAAATATTTCATTTAATTTCAACGTGTGTTTCTGTATCTCTGTCTGTGGCAACGCATCGTTATCAACTTGTAAAACTCGTTTTTGATTAACACATGTCCTGTTTGAGTTTTAAAATTAGTTTTTCTATTTTTTGTGTGTCTGTGTAGCTCTTTTAATGTCTTTTTTTAATTTATTCGTTGCGCTTAAATATCATGATACTCTTCACATTATTTAACATTTATTTTGTTCTCTGCGTACACATATAACATGGTTTCTGTTGCAATTTGAAGGCTAGTCTTACAAAATTACTTTATTATCACCCGGGTGACATTTAACCTAGTTTAAATCTTGACAAAAGTCAGGCAAAGTATAAAATAATAGTATATTTTATATTGAGGGACTAAACGAAGCCATAATATACCAGAGGTGGTTTGACTCCCGAGCGTGCGAGGGAGTCAATGAAACCGAGGGTATATTAAGTTGACGTTTAGTCTCGAGGGGCAAACTGTACTTTTCACGGAAAAATAGTCAATTTAGTACAAAAACATTTAATAAATATTACTTAATAAAATATATAAATCACAATATCTGTTATGTCTTTTGCTCTTTACTCGACGTCAAACTCTTCACCATGGAACATAAATACCACAACTGTCACTGGACATTCATAATAAATTTATTTAAAACCGAACAAATTTACACTCGACAAAAATTCTGAAATTTTCGCGGTCAGTTTTTTCTTATAAACAAGTTACAGATTAAAAGTTTAAAACACATGGCGCCACCTTGGCAAAAACCATGGAACTAAAACTCTCAACATTTTCGCAGATCCAGTTGAAAACCAGGCACTAGTTTTCTGGCATTTTTGCTGCCTTTTTATTTTATTTATTCGGGAAAACAAACAATTAGACAAAGATATTTTTTCGTCGGATAGTAAGAATTACAAAGAGATACGATACAAAAATGATACAAATGTGAAATCAATAAAATGAATGTATGAATGTGGTTGATTTCTCAAACACAACACAGCAACAAGACAAACACAATACAACAGACAAGAGACAATACACAACACGTACACTCAAGACAGTCAGACAATTTGGTTTTTAAGACTAACTTTGAGAACACTAAAAAAATAATTTACAAAATCAAAAAACAAGACTGCCTAAAAAGTGAACTTTTTTTGAAAAGATAGAAACACGAAACTTGTTTTAAAAGGATGACTATTAAACTGTATTCAGTTTAATAGTCATCCTTTTAAAACAAGTAAGATGCCTCTGACTGCATGAGATTGCTTATAGTATTCTATAAGCAATCTCATGCAGTCAGAGGCATCTTCTTGAATTTAACAATAAAGACCTTTATTGCCTCCCACTGCATGAGATTGAGAGATGAAAACCCTTTATGAAACCCTTTATTTTGATAAGTATCCCACTCAATAGGTATTGAAAAAAAAATTTTTTTTTGAAGACCCAATATGGCGCCACATCGGCCATTTTTTTTTTCAATTTTGCTATACCCAGTATCACTCTCACAATTATTAAGACAAATCTAACGGCACCTCTCAAGCTGAAATCGATCAAGCCGTTCAGGCTACAGAGCGTGCGAAAGAAATATACATACATACACTCGAAAAACATAACCCTCCTTCTGGCGCAGTCGGGTAAAAAGAGGAAATCGCAACCGTCAGGCATAATTTCCTACTAATTCCTTACATCGCTGTTTCTCTTTTTATTATTATTTTTATTTGCAGCATAAAGTCTGTGGTAAATAAATGTATTTTCTTTCTGTCCATTATATTTTGTCAACGAAAACTATTAAGAGATCATAAATCTCTCATAAAATAGTACCTTTTGGAAGTACTGGGTAGAAATCTCAGCCGGCCGAACTTAGACTAGGTTAAGTATATATGTAGGTAGTTCAGACAAAGACATTTTGACTATACATAGCAATTTTTTTAGAGTTCATTTTTATTTCACGATTTCATTGTTGATCCCATCGGGCTTGCGGACGGCGAGTAATGGGTAGCTCGCTGTCCGGTAAGGACCAAGCCCGGGTCGACGGCGCGTTGTGTTCCACGCGCGCCTCAAAGAGATGTCAGCACCAAATGGGGGGTCCGCAAGGGCCGATGCCTGCCAGGGGTGCGGGTTGTTCGAAAGAGATACCGCGGCCCCTGGCACACAGGCAACTGAGGGAACACGGGTGGGTTTTAGTCAGTAAAAGTCTGACACGCCCTCTCGCTCCACCCAGAGCGGGAGAAGTTATTTGATGATTTCCCACCCAAAAAAAAAAAAAATCCCATTGTAAAAGTTATTCATAATGATGAGTACAATGATATATAAAAATAGCGGTGTATTTGGATCTAAGCATCTGTCAGGTTCTTAGTCTGTACCCGTTTAGCCGACTCGTGCTAACATTACATTTTACATTCCAAACTTTACTACTAAATTATAGAAACTTTGAAGCTCATCAAATAAATAGTATGTAATAAATATTAATGAAGTACAGTAACGAAAGCAATAGTAGCTCAGTGGTAACGGTTAAGACTTTAACGTTGTAGGTCGTGAGTTCGAACCAAGACACTACACTTTACTTGGTATAAATGATTCCATCACCACTGCAGAAAACGGTGAAGGAAAACATCGTGAGGAAACCGGCATGTCTTAGAACCAAAAATTCGAAGAAATGTGACATCTAGCAACACGTACTGGGCCCGTGTGGTTAATTACAGTCCACTCCTTCTCACAAAGAGGAGGCCTGGGTCCCAGCAGTGGGAACATTATAGACTGAATATGATAATGAAGTTTACCATTGCTCCATTCGTAGTAATAGCTCGCTTCAAATTCTACAACATTAATTTCCCATCATTCCACGATTTTTTTTCCCTAAGTTATGAATACTAAAAGGTCAAACAAATTCATGATTTCCATACAGAAACTACCTACATACTTCAGAATTCGTTGAGTTAGAAGTCACCCTGTCTATGAAAATAATAAATATGATAACAATGTTCGTAAAAAACCATTTGCGCCTACCCGTTTACTAAGCTAGACATGGCTCTCTCAAAAGAGAGAGCCATGTCTAGCTTAGTAAAATATTTCGTTTCTTTCTTTTACACTGAATAATAAATTGCAGTACAGTAGGCTGCACGTCGGTGGTAACACTTTGACCTAGACTTTAACGTTTTGTTTCACGGCCTGCTGCCTGGTTATTATTTGATTTTTGTTGAAACATTACCTAATTGTGATATATGTTTTTAATCGACTCCTCCAGCCTTTTTATTTATCACACATGGTCATTGGTACTATTTTGTTTAGACTATTTATTGGTGTCAAAAAACTCAATTTTGATTTTTTTTTTATTTATCACACATGGTCATTGGTACTATTTTGTTTAGACTATTTATTGGTGTCAAAAAACTCAATTTTGATTTTTTTTTAAACAAACCTTGCCACCATAAACCACCAACCCCCAATCATTGGGTGACCCAGACTAATCAATAGACACCTCATGTATTGAAATCCATCAAACGGTTATGATGCTTCTGCGGTATAAAGAATCTCGCATACAAAGATCCAAAGGTACACACACACACACACATCAAACAAGACAGACACACATCAAAACAAGTTTGTGATCACTAGCATAAGCTGATATAATTTTTTCAATTGAACTTTATCAAGAAAAATTCTTTGTTGTGTGTTTTATGTAAATAGAAATACCCTATTTGAAATTAAAAAATAAAACTATTATTTATATTTATAAAATTGAATAATTAATCATAATATAATTGTAACAGAAATTTGATAGAAATAAAAAGAGTGTTTAACCAAACTTAAACAACAATTTAATAATAAAAGGTTTTCAATATAATATAACTCCTCCCCTGGCTCGAACACATGCGGTTGTCCTCCTGGGCATGCTGAGAATCAAGTTATCCAGCATTTCTTGGGGTAACCTGTCCCATTCTTGAATAGCGGCTTCCCTGAGCACTGTCTGGGGACGTGGCTGACGGTTCCAAACAGCTCGCTTAAGAGCATCCCACGCGTGCTCTATTGGGTTTAAGTCAGGCGAGCCGGCAGGCCAGTCTAACCTTGTGATGTCGTATTCTTGGAGAGCAGCATTGACTTATTGACCTCGATGGGCGGACGCATTATCATTGACCAGCCCATGGTTTATTCGGAACGGTCAGACAATTACATCAATAGCAACTGCTCCATATATGTCTGCTGTCATGAAGCCTCGATACGGGATCAAAGGCGTTTTAGCTCCAATCATAATACCACCCCAAAAGGACACCGATTTCTCGCCTTGCTGAACTGTTCCAGTGGTTCTTTGCCTTTCACAGTCTCCTGGTCTTCTCCAGATACGGACACGTCGGTTATCTGGATGAGTACTGATTCGCGATTAGTTAACCAAGGGACAGTTTTGCCAAATGTTTTCTTCTTCATTTTACCGAAGCCTAGCCCACTGCAATCTCCGTCGTTGTCGTTGCTGGGAATTCAGAGGAGCTTGCCAAGACCCCCGTGCTCGTAATCCAGCCTGGTGCAAGCAATTCCGAATCGTCTGAGTGCTAACTTAAAGCCCAGAGGTGGCCCGAATTTCTGCTTTTATTTTATTAGCGTTGCAGCAGCAATATAATATAGCGCTTTTGGGCAGCAGTCAAAACAGTTGGGCGACCACTGCGGGGTCGGTCAGCAAAATTACCCATCCCGTGGTACCTCTGCAACGTGGTCACGACACAGGATTGAGATGTAGCAACTCTGCGTGCTATTTTTCTCGTGGTGTATCCTTCTTCCCTCAAAGTTACTATTCTTGCTCGTAAAACTTCTGATAATCCTCTTGGAATTTTTTCAATCAGAACTTTCCGCGAAAACGTATTTTAAATCCGATAGAATTGACTAAATCTGATTTCTGAATGAGCGTAAGCTAGGACTGAAAGCCTTTTTATATGGAAAAACAATTGAACTGTTTTATTGCTTTATATTCTAAATCTATATTTTTAAATAAAGAATCTAAAAAGAAGAACAAATCATAATATAATCTACCGTAACAAAAAAGATTTCGATTTTTCAAAGTGATTGCAAACTTTTTTTGATGTGCGTAGATACGCATGAAAAACATAACCATCCGTCGATTCAATACCTCGCGCATCAGCCCTCGTGCTCTTTAAGAAAAAATATTCATATTATCAATCAAGTGAGATGGTCTCGCCATCAAATCGGACAAAGTTTTTTATTTATTTAATTAACCGTTTATGTACACACATATATAAACAGACAAGCAGAATAGAACAGAAAAGTAGGTACAGAGGTGATGCTTATTTCTAAAGAAATCTCTTCCAGCATACCTGCGGTAGGAGAGAAGACTTTTTTAATTGAATTTTTGCCTAATATATAAGTGACCACTTTAGCGACTCAAAATCATTATGGCAGAATCTAAAAATCATGTGCTTTCAGTGTGTAAGGACAACGATGTTCTCTTAGAGGAATTTAACGACCCAGATGGGAATAATTCATCGTTTCTATGTCCCGGACTACCCTAATGTAAACACCTCCCAACAATCCTTCTTTGAATCGAACCGGTTCTGGATCACAAAATTCACCATGACGTCAAAAGACCCGAAGACAGTTTTACATATTTTTTTTTTAAATATGTATCAACAAATGCGCAACGAATTGACGGTATATCGATGGAAATTTTAAGTTTTACACTCCCGTAATCATCAACTGCTATAACTGAGTTAATAAATCGATCCTTTGTCTCGAATGTATTTCCTGATCTGCGGCGTAATGCAATTGTACGGCCCATTCCCAAAATTTATAACCCACAAAGTTTCAAATATCTTGCCCAATAAGCATTTTGCCATGTTTGTTCAAGGTGTCAATCAACGCGACCTTTGACGCGTAGTCCTCGCTCAGGCTCATTAATTTGTCACGTTATCGTATGTATCTAGCGCACAGGACACTGAAAACTTTATGCAGGAATCTAATCAGTTAACAGTCCTCCAGATCGAAATTCGGCCATGGCGACTAATCGACAAATCATCGAAGCACAACCACTGAATCAGAACATGATGATTAACCAAATTAATTAATTAAAAAAATGCTGTTCCATCCATTTTCACCGTGTATGTGTGTAGGTATTGTAATTTTCTATGAAAAATCAGTAATTTTTTTGGCTTTGCGTCCAAGATAGCGCTGAGCGCAAAGAGTAGGTATGCGAGAGACGGGAGACTGAGCTCGAGCAACGGTTCATATTATTCAGTAACTGGGTCGTGTGATAGGCAGCCAATCACTCCTATCTCCTTCTATAAAATAATAGTTTAAAAAACTAAAAAACACGCTTTAAAAACCAAACTAAAAAAGGAGAAAATAATTTATTTCAATTAAAAGGCGTGGGGTGCTTTTTGAGGTATTTTTATAATCACATGTCAAGCACCCCTGGCTTTTTAATTGAATTAAATTATTTTCTCGTTTTTTACTTTGGTTTTAACAGCGTGTTTTTAGTTTTTTAAACTATTATTTATTTTCTATTTTTTAGTTCTGCTAACTACAAAAACATGTTTTTTTTTTATTTACTTTTTCCGTTTTTTTTATTATTGAATTGTCATCGGTCCTCGATAAGTTTACCAATTTTCAATGAAATCTGACCATTTAAAGTGGGTCGAAATCGCGCTCTAAGGAGTCGGTTACATACAAACAAACAGAAAAACATACAAGTGAAGCTAATATGAAGCGTGTAAAAACAGTTTTTTTTATCCGACTACGTCTAGAAACTCTAGAATCATGTGCTGTATTTTGGTTTAAGTTTGCGCGTCGATGTCCCTGCTACCCTGTATAATGTACGGGACAATAAAATAGCACTTTAGAGCAAAATAAATAAAAAATCCTTAGATATATTTCTAACAAAAAAAAAAAACTCATTTAACTACATTATTTTAAATTCTATGCGTTATTTTTTAATTTTTTTGGGTGGGAAATCATCAAATAACTTCTCCCGCTCTGGGTGGAGCAGGAGGTCGTGTCAGACTTTTACTGACTAAAACCCACCCGTGTTCCCTCAGTTGCTTGTGTGCCAGGGGCCGCGGTATCTCTTTCGAACAACCCGCACCCCTGGCAGTTCCCAACTATCTTGGTCGGCTTCCAGTCTAACCGGATGCAGCTGAATACCAGTATTTTACATGGTTCATCCCAGTTACTGGGAAACACGATACCCTTGGTAAGACTGGTTGTGAATGATAAACCCGCAAAGACACCACAGAGAATTTTTTTTTAAGCTGATTGAAGCCTTTGAACTTATTTGATTCCCCATCGTAAATAACTTTAAACTTAGAGACATTAGTGATAAACTTTCTATTCTAAAACCGGTAAAGTTCCCGGTGTTTGAGAAAAGATAACGCTGAACTTATTTGATAATTTAGTTTAACGAACTACGTGTAGATTCTTGAGATAATTCTTGGCAGAAGAGCACGATTCGGGGTAGGAGCGGAAACAGGTTTCCGCTGCTACCCCAGAATGGACCTTTCAAGGTATGGTAGCCAATATTTGCAATAATGTGTAAATATTTGGATATAGTTTTTGGTCACACATATCAAAGCATTCCAAAGCTGATTTTAGAGTAGGGGAGGTGAGAGTCATAGCTGCTTTCCACACTTCAAGTTCTGCTTTCACGACAGATGTACTTTTTTCGGGCAGCACTGCCGAATACATACAAAATAATAATAAAAACCTTTTATTTAAGATAACTTAGATCCAATTTGTTAGTAGTATAATAACTTATAACTATTGTTAGTAATACAATCTTAATCTATTCGCCCCCTGCCTGATCCATGAATCGAGGTATCAATACTCATGTGTGCACTAATACATCGATTCACGTACAGACATTCAAGTCTATTGACTATCATACTTAAAACGCTGTTGCGACTAGCCCGAACTCTGCTCAGCATCGAAGCGCACCCCAATTATGCGCAAATGCCTCTTCGATTTCACAACCGGTCGCAAAATTTGACGATAATACACCAGGGTAGTGCCAATACTACTTTACGGTGTTTTGTAAACCTCTCAATCAATTTTTGAATTGTATGGTCGAGAAATCATCGGCGTAGGCGAGGCGTAGATGGCCTTAGTTTGTTGATTCATCAAATAATAGAATAAGTCTTCAGGATAAAATCCAAAGTTTTTATTTCCAATATTAGTAGTACATAGTGTACAAAATACATAATAAGCTAATAACGTGACTAAGGCTAAACGAAGAATAGATCAAATGAAGTGAACTTTCAAAGAGGAAAGCTTTGGATTTTGAATTTGGTATGTCAAGAAAGCTTTAAAATAATAACCAAGCTATCCCTCATTTAAAAAAAATGATTAAATAGCATTAAAAAGGATTACATTTTGAATAGTTTTAAATCCTATCAAATACTGGTAATCCTTTCTGAAGTTTCATAAAAAATCATTTCAAATACTTTTTAAATCCTAAAAACATGATTAAAAAGTATTTGAAAGCATTAAACAAATGTAATCCTTTTAAATCATTTCGATAGAACTAATTTAAATCTTACTACTATTTACATACCCTTGTATTTATAAGACAAGTGTTTACTCCTGTGTTATCTTGGAAGTCAAATCCTTTTAACGTATGTGGTGAAAATTCTAAATCTACGTAGGTCAAATCATAAAAATGTCAAAATAACTTCGTTTACCCCGCGTGGGATACGAAAGCGCATGAAAATATACGAAGATTACCGAATGCGATCCGATAATCGACGGTAACGGAGGAATCCAAACAGCCGTATATTTTATGTTGGTAATAAATAGTTAGTGATCAATGAGATATGCCGCACGCCTGTTCTTATTTTAATTCTATGAATGTTGTTAATATCTGAACTTTTCGGGGAGGGGGGGGGGGGGTGAACCCCCAAAACCCTACCCCTGGCGTATTATTATGTTACAGCTTTAGGCGAAACACACACTGCCCCGCACTACGCAGATTGCACTATGCAGATTGCTCCGCACAAACGCGCAGAGCTGCAGTATAGTCATGCGGTGGCCTTGAGGCCTCATTTCACAGCAGCTGGTAGTGGTGATAGTACCTACATTGCAGAGCATTGTTTTTTATACTGATGAAAATGGTTATTTCTAATATAAATCGATCGATATCGAGATCCATTTCGAAATTGTACATCTAGCACTGTCAAAATCACCAACGATACTGCAGATGCAGAATTTGGTGTGCCATACCTTGCGTCTTGCCCCGCATCCACACGCGGGTGTGCGTGTTTCTCCGCATGTAGGCGCGTGATCTGCAACACTGCGCGTGAATGCGTTTTCTGTGTGTTGCACTACGCGTGTTTACTATACAAACCCAGATACTTGCAAACAACGTAAGAACACTCACTCCCGCGCTACGCTGCGTGATGCGGTGCAGTGTGCGAATCGACTTATATCATTTTTTTTACAATATTTTCAAGTAAACCCGGTGGATATAGCTAGGGTTATTTATATAATTACGATCCTGGCATTGGGTCTCAACAACTGACACTAACTGCAGTTCTGTTGGTCTTACGCAGGTTTCATACAAAGCCCATCATTCTTTAAGATCATAAAAAGAAAAAGTAAATTCGTGTACGCTTAAAAAATATATCTGTAAAACATATGTATACTTGATTTAATAGAAGCTATAAGTGTCAGTGACACACAAAAATAAACAATAAAATTACTACTAAGGGTGCGGGTTGTTCGAAAGAGATACCGCGGCCCCTGGCACACAGGCAACTGAGGGAACACGAGTGGGTTTTAGTCAGTATAAGCCTGACAAGACCTCCTGCTCCACCCAGAGCGGGCGAAGTTATTTGATGATGTCCCAGGCTAAAAAAAAACATTCGCTTTTGTTTTAGCTTCATATAGACATGATTGTGTGTTAAGGCTCCGTGCACGAAATTAACTCATTTTGGTCAATTTTGATCACTTGTTGTGAGCTAGGGAAATGGAATTTAGGCATTTTTTTTTGTTACTATAAGAGTTGAGTTCTAATTCTTGCATGTGGCGGAAACGGATTTTTCAAATAACTTATACAATATTGGAAAATCACCAATATCCACAGCCCCTTTTCCGAAAAGTAACAAGCGAGCGACGTTTGGCTTCTAGTTACACAAAACTAAAACAGATCCTGGACATAAAGAAAATACAAATAACATCATTGAATGGTCTTCTTGCAGATAGCTGAACTACTTTTTTGACTTTCCTACGAAATATAGCAGAAAATAAATATTGACAAAACGTAATTTATAAGAAACTGCTAGACAAATAAGTATTTTTTTCTATTACTTAAAAACACTTTTATGAAATTTTGAAAATTACGTTTTAATCTTAAGTTAACCATTCAATATAATATAAATTTTATTTTAATAATAAACAACAACTTCATTTCGTAAATTAATGTCAAAGTGAACTATATTATCGACCGCGCAAAACCGATCCCGTCAGAGTCAGTAGCGACCGGGCCTTCCCAGCGTGAGGACGTATCGCTTTGCATCGCAGGAGCTCACGTGATCTACGTAAACATATTCCATAAATTGTACGCCGACTACCACATTTTGATCCAGTAAGTATTAATTTTATTTTAAGTACTTCGCTTGTTTATTTTTTGCTTATTTGCAAAATGTTAATGTAATACCGGTGTGCGTCTTAGCGTTTTGTTGGACCTGGGTGAAGTGTCGCAGGACAACGTCTGCCTACCGGGTTCGCTAGATATATATATTTAGATTGTATGTTTCATAGATTTTTGGAAGGAAGTTCTTTAAAGCAGCTTGGTAGGAGTAACTTTTAGAAATCATCATGATTGTCATCGAAATCATGTCACTTGGTTCAAATAGATTCATTTTATATAGGTAGATTCTTTTACATATTGTGAATGAGAGAACGTTGTAGGCCTTAGAGACTAGATTTGTAGACGTTTTTCTATTCTGTATTTTAATTCCTCTAAGTACCTGGTACTTATTGACTGGCCTGCACTGTCCTCCCATACCTATTATCACTGTAATTTGAAAACATTGTAAAAGCCAATTATTTTTAAAAGAGTAACCGTGGAGTTTCTTGCCGGCTCTTCTCCATAGGAAACGACAAATTGGAACCG
This sequence comes from Antitype chi, assembly GCA_947359405.1. NCBI lineage: Eukaryota > Metazoa > Arthropoda > Insecta > Lepidoptera > Noctuidae > Antitype > Antitype chi. Next base: position 14,229,264 of record OX375816.1, read on the forward strand.
TGCACCTAGCTTCTGACGTTTCATAAGTGCCCATGCAGGCTTATGTGAAATAAAATATTTTGATTTTGATTTTGATTTCATCACGTAATGAAAATGATAGAAATCGTCATCACACCGCGAGTTTTTTTTGGGTGGGAAATCATCAAATAACTCTCTGGGTGGAGCAGGAGGGCGTGTCAGATTTTTACTGACTAAAACCCACCCGTGATCCCTCAGTTGCCTGTGTGCCAGGAGCCGCGGTATATCTTTTGAACAACCCGCACCCCTGGCAGGCATCGGCCCTTGCGGGCCCCACCAGTTGGTGCTGACATCTCTTTGAGGCGCGCGTGGAATACAACCCGCTGTCGACCCGGGCTTGGTCCTTACCAAACAGCGAGCTACCAATTACTCGCCGTCCGCAAGCCCGCCCCTACGGTGGCCGGGAATCAGCCTGGGATCCCCGACGCCCAGGGCGTCTCCTGCGGAGGTTAGGGCCATGAGGGCGCATATACTGCCTCTCCCTCACGTGCGCCGACTCCCTCTTCGCGAGCATTACTGCTTCGCAGAAGGAGGTGACGGCTACCCATTAACTCTCGCTCCGTACCATGGCCTGGACCAGGGCCGGACGTAAGTCATCGCCGCCGCCGATCGCCTCCACAAGGAGCCACACTCCAGGTGTGGTGACGATTTCTATAATTTTTAAGCTAGGCATAACAATTTTTGAAAAATTTAAAATCATCAAAGTTTTTTGTGATATGTAATAGAAAAAGAAAGACAGAGAGATCATTTTTAAGGTTTCCGTGGGTGCTGAAGCCAATAGTGAGGTTTCAAAATGAAGTTTCGAGAGTTTCAAAGATAGAGTAAATGACGTTACATTCGGAGTTGATCAAAAAGCGTAAGGAACTTGGTTCCTGACGACGCGCGACGGGAGTCCCCCGGCTCCGTTACCAAATTTCTAGTTAGGACAAATCAATCGATTGATTTTTTTTGTGATTGAGCTCAATAGCGTCTATAAGTTACTGATGTTAATATTTTTTGTAGATAATAGGTCGAAAGAAAGGAACACACTACCAGTGCATCACCAAAAAAAAAGGACGAAACGTGGAATTGGCACGTATCAGGAAAATTCTTGCAGAACGTAATTCCAACCAAACCGTTTCGTTTGAAGAACGTGTAAGTTTATACTTTTGATCAGCGTTAGAAGTGCATAAAGAATTATTTACGAATACATTCATATTTTCATTGTTGTTAATTTTAGGAAATCGATGAAAATGCCGCCGTTGTCTTATCTAAATAAATTATATATTTATAATATTCCTACTGCATGTATATAATTTTAACCGTTAATACTTTCAGAGTGAGGAAGATTCAAAGTTAGACAACAACAACAACAACAGTTCCATGGGTAAAGCTTTTATCCCAATCCAATTCCAATTCTCTTATTTTATTTTAAATACAGTTTCAAATATGGGGCATAGTGTCAATAGACTTTTTCAATTTGTTTATACTTTCTAAGTTCATCTTAGCCATTATTGGCATCGATGAAATCCTAAATATGCAAATTCCTAAATATGCAAACAAATCCTATTTATGTAAAACGCTTCCCTCAATTTTAGTGAATGTCTAAATGTATCTACATGCTTCTGATACGAAATTGTACCATTTTTGTTTATTGTGATAGATATAGGTACTAAACGAATATACACAAACATTCTAGACTTTTATTTCTCAACCATACCTATATAACTTAAAAAGATAAGATAATGTTTATTGTACCAAAAAAAACAGTGCTTTACAATTCCTTAAAGTCTACATTAGTACCTACGTTAAAGAAAAAAAAAACAGGAATAAGATGCAAAGGAAACATTTTGCTTATGAACTCCACACTAAAAAATATATTCATAACTAAAAGATCAAAACTGTTTAAGCGATCACTACGCTCGAACTTTAGGCGTGTGTGCGTGAACGGTGCACACAAACATAGTTCAAAATGAATTTGCCTAAACTCTAGCGAATAAATTTTATGCACGGGCTCTTAAACAGTCGCGTTGACGCAGCATTAGCGCATCTATACAACGCATTTTACGTCATGAATATTCAAGTAATTTTAAGATCATTATTTCAAGAAAACACGTAGGTATAACGACTCTATCTCAATGGGCATTAATATTGGCATTAGCAACTGACACTTTCGTCAAAGCTAGGTCTTTTTATAAATGACAACATTTTAATATCGTACCTATCCCATATTATATTAATAACTGGACCCTCGTCTTCATAGTAGTATTTGATTTTGATATTATATTTGGACAGGCTTGGTCTTGATCCAATCTGAAGGCATGGCACGTGCTATAAGTATCTTTTTATTTGGTTATAACAAAAAAAACTTAGTATTTTCAAAGATATATTTCATAGGTAGATAAGTATGGAATTTCACTTAAAATATAATATATACTCTGTTCAATATCACCACATTTTTTAACATGCAAAAAAATTACATTGAAATAACTTTGCCGACTGTCATACATTCGTGTTTAAAGTTGTCTAAAAAGGGAAAGAAATGCCTGTTTTCAATAAACATTAGGCGACACCTTAATGAATGCCTCAATTAAGACAGGCTGTTGGTTTTCTGTGCTTGTTCGGTCGGTTAGCGATTCGAAAATCTTAATGCTCAAGCGGTCATCGACCGTCGACAAACGCCTATACTAAATGTGCAGGGTCTCATATTGCTCTACGACTATACTGCTGCCTGTATGTTAAATCTTATTAAAACAGTTCAGAAGTTTAGCCAAGAAAGCGCACCTAACAGGTTGACATTTAGATACCTATATGAAAAAATATTGTAGGGTTTTTTTCCCTCTTGATGATTCGATATAATCATAAAAATACAGATTCCACCCTGATCCTTGTTAGTTACAATATATTAAGAAAATAGCTACTTATTTAACAACTCCCTATTTCCGTTAATAAATACACAATAACAATTGCTTTCATTTTGATTTACCAGCAAACTGCATGCTCTCATAACCAATTCTATGACCGTTCTAGGGCCCCGTATTCCACCACGCGGGGCCAGTGTAGGTTGGGAGATGTCGAAGATGATCGTCGAAATTTCGGTTCTAGGACTTAGATACCGATAGACCTCACGATAGGCCACTACTGCTGCAGGTTTTTTAGTTTAGAATAAAATTATATACTGGTCATTATCTACGTTAATGAAATGAGAACCGCTGCATGTTCCAATAACAACAAAGTCACCACTGGTTGGTCTGTCAATATGAAAGCTATTGTGGTTGTGAGTGGAATACACAATAAGGGTGATGTATACTCCAATAAACTTAAAGCTTACACTGCGCTCACAAAAACTTTTACTGTTTACACATAATAAGGTTTACAAATAACCATTAAAACTTCTCGATACATACAATAATCTAAACACACACGTTCTTAACAAACATTGGCAATATATTAACAAAAGTTTTGACATCAAAGAAAACTGGCGATTAAGGATTTTAACAAAACGACAGTGAATAACAAAATATATTATTATGCCACAATGTTAACAAAAACTATGATAACTTAAAAGTCTATGTACTTAGATACTGTACTTGTGAGTTTAAAATATAAACTGTAATTATTTTTTTTTAACAATTATATTTTGAAGCGTTATAAGTACTACTACGATTATTCAGAGCTTGGTATTAATTTAATTAAATACCACTCGTAATCAGAAAAAGTTTAAAGATAAAAACGGTCTTGATTCTGAAAATCGTCTGCGAACGAACTTAGTGTTAAGTTTCCAAACATTAATTTAAGCAATTATGAATTCGCACAAGATTATTGTCAAGTTAAGTTAAAACTGATTTTCAAGAAAAGTATTTCACCCCGTTGTGGTATTGTAATGAACTTTAAGTTTAAAACCTTCATTAAAATATCCCGCTTAGAGAAATATTTACAGAAATGATCCACGTACAATAGGTTTAGGTCGTAATTACATATAAGCGATTGAAATCTGCCATAAACAAGTTGTAACAGAATAAACGCAAGTATTGAAAGTAGTTTGTTCATATCTGACTACTGAATCAATTTCAATAAGTTTTAATACGGGAATTTTATTCAAAAATTATGTATTTTGCCGTACCGCAGATTGAGCCAAAGAAAATTAAATCTTATTTCAAGGCAATAAGACTCCATTTTAAATACATAAAGTGACAGGTCAACACGATTTTCTTAATGATAACAGTTAGCTTTAAAAAAATAAGTTTTGGACATTGTATTATGCTTTATGTTCCGTGTGGTGCCAGACGTAAAAGAATAGCACCATCCCATTTCTTCCCGTGGGTGTCGTAGAAGGCGACTAAGGGACTTACTAGAGAATGGGCAGCAGCGTTCTCTATTCATTTTACAACCATACTGCGATCGCCAACCCGCCTGCCAAGCGTGGCGATTACGGCAAAACTCCCTTTTGGGGGAGGCCTATATCCAGCAGTGGACGTCTTTCGGCTGAAATGATGATTATGCTTTAAACTTAATACTCCAGTTATGGTGTATGAGGTCTAGCGTTAATTATGTTACATTTTGTTCATACGAAGGTTAAAAGGATCACCGAGTAAGAAGACGAAAGTACACAAGAAATTTATGCAGTAAGTATGTATTAGATAAGGCAACAGGTGGATTGACTCCATTGCACGTCTATGAGGAAAACAATTTCTTAACATTTATTTTACATGTTCCCAGATCTGTTCGATAAAGGATGTAAGTAACTGTAGGATGTAGGTCTTCACTCGGAATGACAATGTTCTGATGTAGGATAAGGCTCTTCAGACTCCCCGAAAGTGCCGTCTCCACTTCGCTTAGCTCTCTTTGATATCATGTCGTTTGTTGCGGCTTTCACTGAAACAAAAATATTTTTACATTATTGCTTTTTTCATCATTGAAGAGGCAGTTTGTTGTACAAATAGTTGTACATTGTGGTTGTGACGCTAATGTATGAGATCCCAGAATAACCTATGTTGAATAAGGTTTTTTTTTGGGTGTGGAATCATCAAATAACTTCTCCCACTCTGGGTGGAGCAGGAGGGCGTTTCAGACTTTTACTGACTAAAACCCACCCGTGTTCCTGCAGTTGCCTGATTGCCAGGGGCCGCGGTATCTCTTTCGAACAACCCGCACCTCTGGTAGGTATCGGCCCTTGCGGACCCCAACAGTTGGTGCTGACATCTCTTTGAGGCGCGCGTGGAACACAACGCGCCGTCGACCCGGGCTTGGTCCTTACCGGACAGCGACCTACCCATTACTCGCCGTCCGCAACCCCGCGCCTACGGTGGCCGGGAATCAGCCTGGGATTCCCGACGCCCAGGGTGTCTCCCGCGGCGACTACGGCCGTGAGGGCGCATATACTGTCTATGTTGAATAAGGTTAGGTTTTTCCGTTGAATTACTGTTATCTCCCAACCTAGTCCTAATATTTTTTAGAATTTATTCGTCGAATAAAGGCCACACAGAAGAGACGTAAGACGCGGGCGGAATGCAGACGCGGCGTCTTTTTCACGTATCTTCATTATACTTTATTCAAAAAACTTTTTAAGAAAACTCGGTGTTTTAGTTTTATATTTTCGTTTCGTTTTTACAGACTTTCACTATAAAAGTTATTTTTCACTTTGTTGTGTATTTTTGGAAGTCGGCTGTTTTTATTGTAAAATGTTTAATTTTTTCCCAAGTAAATAAACGAAATCGCTATAAGTGTGCGTATATTATTTGTTCCAAATTTTTTTTGAAAACCGACTTTAAATTTCTCCACTAGGGGGTCTAGAATCATATTATGCTGAATTCGTAGTTACAGTTTGCGCACTGGTTATTTTTTATCCTGTATTACTCAATAGATTTCAATCAATCAATCAATTAAGATATTGTGTTTATGAAAATAAAATATTTTCTTGAACTACGATTTACTTTAACATTTTCATATAAAAAATATATTACTTTTATAAAAGTAGAATACCAAACAATTCAATATAAGTTAGCCTGCTTTAAATCTCATCTGTTAGTATCTAAGTAAAATATACATTACTCCATGCAATCCACTGTTTGCAGAGTCATTGACTTAGTCATTAAAAGAGCAATCCCCCCCTCTAATCTACGGGGTGTCAATTCTCCGCTACGACCTACGAAATTGCTACGAGATGGCTACGCGCTACGAATAATTGCTGCGAGCTAACAGACGCTTAATTGGTAAGAGCATCAGATAAAATCACTGACCAATAGCATGGTTTAGTTATAATTCGGGCTTAAAGCTGTCTGTGTAGAGGAAAATTGAGGTGGTGGGTTCATATTCGGGCAAGTATCTACCAATGTCAATTAATTTGTACTTTCAAAGACGATAATTGTTGAAAATGTTAGAAAAAATAAAGCCGCCTGTGACCTTTAATCGAAAACGCTGTCTAATCCCTTTAAGATATAACAAATCCATGTATGGTCGGATATTTATCTTATATAGGTCTAGAAAATTCCACAATATTCTCTTTTTTGACAACTTTTAACACGAATGCCAGCAACCAGCGTAACCACATAAACCGGCAACCAAACCATAACCAGTCTAATGTAATAGCAAATCAAGCAAATGTCAACCAACCCTGAAGTTAGTGTCAAACCAGGCAGGCAAACGCACCTTCTTTGATGCGTTTGTAGACACTCAGTTAATTTTGATATAAAAAATCTGAAACCAGATGCGGATCTTTCAGCATCAGCACCCTAATTGCGTAACACATATTAATCCGAATCTGAATAATTTTGTAGGATATCCATTGCTTTATATGTTAAAAATATGTGTCAGCTCAACAACGTAAATAACACAATGAATGTTGTTAACCTGCCAAAATTTAAGCTGTTCCTATTGTTAGTGTGTTCCGCAATTACCTCGCTGGTTCTCGATTACCAGTCTCGAAATTATATAGAAACTAGATTATATATATTTTTTTTAAGTGAGTGTAAGTGATAGTAAGTGAGAGGGACAGGTACTAATTATTCACCTCTCACAGTACAACACACACAGTAGCTCAACTTAGAGCTGGCATCAATTGAGGCAGACACAATGTGGGTTATTTTGTTGTATGTGATTATGCCTCATTGCTGAATGAAAAATGTTTATTATTCTTTACTAAACAATGATAATGAAGAAAAATTAAAATACCTTCTCTATAAACCAGAATAATTATGTCGTATTTTATTAACTCACTGAATTATTTTAGACAACTCAAAACATCTACTCTGTTAAATTAATTATATTTCTGATCGCCGCACCGTGAAGTAAAATTGGGAATATAACAAGCTTACCTCTTTTGAAATATTATTATCACAACATTCACAACCCAGACACCTCCTGCTAGCAAATAGGATCGAAGCTGCAATATAATTCTACCTAATTCATTTATCCTTTTAGGAAAACCTAGAGAATGTAAATGAGGATTTCCGCCCAGAAAACCGAGGAGTAATTTATTTCCTTAATTTTATTGTTTGAACGTTCACATTCTGATGTCAGTTGCAATCTGTCAAAACTACCTTCCCTACATTATTGAAAAAAATTTCATTTTGGTTATCGCTGACATGAGATTGCGACTAGATTTTGAACGTTTTTAATTACGGGAATAATTGGTCTTTAGAGCTTGTTCCTTAGCTAATAATTATGTATATGAATCTCTAAAATAGGTGACAATCCTAAGATAAGTTATGACATTTATTTGTAGAACCATGAGTATACATACAAGGCATGTAGGTTGTTCATAAAAACAAAAAAGATCCGTCCTGTGTTGCTAACGATGAGATTTAATAATCCTATTAATATTAATATTATGTTATAATACACCTCAGGAGGCTCTCATTACGCGGCTGGATCAAGGGCTTGATTCAGAAAACAGTACTCCTAGACACGGCACGCATAGTCAGAAGGTTCCTTTCTCTAGAGCCCTGACCACCGACATCTTGGACCCTGCTCCTGATGCCGATGGGCCACTATTTTTTATATTTTTAAATGTTTTTATATAATTTTATATTCTAATATTTAAAAATGTAATTTATATGTGTATTTAACGGAATAAAAGAATAAATTATAATAATAATAAATGTGAAAGTTTGTATGTTTCGATGTTTGGATATTAAGATGTTTGGATGTTTGTTACTCAATCACGCAAAAATGGCTTAACAGATTTGGATGAAATTTGGCACACAGATAGTTTGTAACTTGGAATGATAAAAGAAGTACTATAAAATGTTGATATTCAAGCACTAAACAGTTATTATTAATATCGTTCCCGTGTTACTATGAAGCCCTTTCAGTTTTACAGCTCCGCAGATGCCACAGGTGTGCGAAAGTTATTTCGACTACGCGACATTCTGAAGTCATTTTGGCGGCTCTATTATATTACGTATTGTCGCGGATATTTATAGGCTGATACAAATACAAATTTATATTATTTTTATATAGGGTATAAAATGGTTTTGGCTTTCAGAACGTTTTTCAATTCATTCCTTATCATTCTTGAGAGCCTTTTCATCCGTCTCTAGCAACACATTGTAGGTAGATAATATTTTCAAGGCAAAGGGAAAATTAACAACGTTTGAAGTATATTTTAAATGCTGTGATTTAATCCTTATGGTGTTTTACGGAACCTAAAGCCAGAATTCCAAGATCAACTTAACAGCTTTCGGTTCGGATATGTATTTTGTTATTCAAAAAGCTTTACAAAACGAAATGTAGCTACATTTAGTTTTGTTTTTGAACTCGCTCCTCAGTTTTGACGATTAGGTTGTACCTATGATTTACGAAAAAAGAGCTACAATTTGAAAAAAATAACACTTACAGTCGTAAGCCCAACCGATCTTGGCGAAAAAGTCGATGAAACCAGTGGATATGTTCATCTTGCCCAGCTCCGAAGTCCTATAATCCCAGGGGAACACGTGGTGGTAGTTGTGCCAACCCTCACCCAGAGCTGCCAGGCTAACAAGGCTGTTCTCCACTGACTTGATGAACCTGAGAATAAAAAAACAAAGATAATTTACATAGAACAAGACGAAGACGGAGGGACAAACTTTACTCATACCGAAAGCACTGGCCCGCAATAGCAGAGGACAGACGAGTGTTAAATCGGGAGACGTAGTTTGCCCAGCAATGGGACATTACGGGCTATTTACTTAAAATATAAAGATATAATGTTTATGGGGAACAATGAACGAAGAAGTTTACTTCGAACGTCACTAAAAGACCTACACAATTCGAAAGCGAATTCACTTGTTTTTGAAGTTTTGACATTATTTGAATTTCGGAATGGTGTTTAGAGAACTAAGGTCGGGTCGGAGTTTCTTAACTCGCTCTTATACGTCCGATGGAGAGGGAATATTAATATCAACAAGTGCTTACTGAACTGAAAAGCTTTTTTATCCCTTATTATAAAACTGGATTCGACGATATAATTGCTTAAAGTAATTGTTTGTGATTCCGAACGCCTCACAATGCCTAACATTCGTAAAACCTCACACGCTGTCACTAAAATAGTTTTAGTTCAAATAGTTTATATTAGTCTGTCTTTATTCATAAGCGTAGCAAAATAAGCACTCGCGGAGGAGAGCTCTGGAGGTTTTTTTTTTTTTTGAGCGTGGGAAATCATCAAATAACTTCTCCCGCTCTGGGTGGAACAGGAGGGCGTATCAGACGTTTACTGACTAAAACCCACCCGTGTTCCCTCAGTTGCCTGTGTGCCAGGGGCGACGGTATCTCTTTCGAACAACCCGCACCCCTGGCAGGCATCGGCCCTTGCGGACCCCACCAGTCCGGCGCACCAGGACACATGGCACGCCGTGACCACCCCAGGAACCAAGTAGCACAAGGGCCCCAGACTACCTTGGTCCCCCTGCGACGGGTTAGCGCAGTGGCCCCGCCGCCTACCACTTCTCGGCCGCAGGGGATAGGGAGAGCGGCCAACGCTATACCGACACTCCTTTTCCTCTGCGGCCCCACCGCGTCCGCCATCCAACGGTGGCGGCCCCGTTCAGGCCACGGAAGGGAAGAGCGCTACTCAAAATTACCGGCACCCTTCCTCCGCCGCAGCCTGTAACCCTCAGCCGCGATGCCTCCCATTCGACATCGCGGCCCGCGTCAGTTGCGGTGCACCTCACCGCAACAGAGGAAGTAGGAAGTAGGATAAACCTTTAAATCTATTCATAGAATAGAACGAAATTGTACACTTTATACTCCTTCAAAAACGGACACAATGTCGTTGAATGATAAACCAATTTGCGATTTGGATCGCACGTACATCATTACATAGGTACATTATATTTAGAATATGAAATTTGAACGAATTTGTGACTTTTGTATTGTTTTAACATCGTTCCAGGACACAACTAAGCTCTTCTTGAAGCATCTTTCGTATTTGTCGTCTTCGACAAATTCCTTGAAACCAACAAACAAATTTCTTGTTTTCCTAAGTTCTATCGAATCGGCTTTTGTGAGATAGTCAACTTGTTCTAATTAGAACTCTCATAGAACAAGCTTTTGTAACCTATACGAGATTGTAAATTTGCTTGAGTGTAGGTACTTTTCCAAAATGAGAAAGGACTTAAACGTTCGTCAAGTAGGAAATAGGTACTATTTTCAGATTTCTAAGTAATTGTAACTCGATTTAGACTTGGTTACATAATTTTGCAAGAGTTTGTTTTGGTGTTGAGTTTAATATTATAAAGGATTAGAAAAAAAAACCTCAAAAAACGGAGAAATGTACTGACATTTCTCCGTTTTTTGAGGTTTTCATAATTACTGCGTGTGTTACTAATTACTGAATTAGTAACACACGCAGTAATTATGAAAACCAGGGGCCTACTCTCTAAGCACTAAGCACGAAGTCCGTCGTTTCCAACTCCGTATCACTTACGGACAGAAGTTTATTTTGGAGCCGCACTAAGCACGAAGTCCGTCGTTTCCAACTCCGTATCACTTACGGACAGAAGTTTATTTTGGAGCCCGAACTGAGTCCCGATATGTTTTTGCCCGTCCAAAAAAGTTAGTTAATTGGCTGTAAGATTCACTAAGAAGTTTCGAACTACTTTATCTGTATATCTTTATCTTCGTTGACGGAGTTAGAGAGTAGGCCCCCAGATACGGACAGCGTCAATATGCAGGGAGCTCCCAAGTTTTAAAATATTACACTGCTTTGCCATTGAATTTGTTACGAATATCTTATGGAAGACTTTTTAAATATAACGGCTTAGCGTGGATTCGAACCAGCACATCATCAGTCATTGCTATGAATTTGTAATTTACTATGGTCCGCTCTACTATATTATTCTGTCTCTGTCTAATTGATAGTTGTTATATTTGTAGGGTCATGTGTGACTATCCAGGGCGCGAAAAAACCTGCCGCGATTTTATTACGTCCGTGTGAACGCCGATTAGAGATATATATTTTTTTTCAGGCGATAGCCTGTCCCTTAATTCTTTATAAACTGCAAACTTCCTCCTGCCGCACTCTGTCAGGTGCGAATCGCACATTAGTCATCATTGGCAAGAATCCATTAAATCCATAATGGATTTATACCAACATAGGCAAGATGCCCCGTATCTAAGCGGAATCCATTATGTTCTATACGCAGGTGTTTTTATGGTGATATTCATTTTGGTAAGTGTTACCTACCTAAGTAGGGGAAGCCAACGCCTTACGGGCCCGGGGTAAGTCGGACACTGTACTGAAGAGGATAATGATGACGCGTCCCTTCCTATTTACTGAGTATAAGACTGGGGACTGGAGTCCACGAAAACTTGTCATAGCATATGTGCTAATGTATTACCACGCATATCTTTTTACAAAGTAGTCCGATTTAGATAATTCTTTTTTTATTAGAAAGGGTATACCCCGAAGTTGGTCCAATATAAATTTGGAAAAAAAAAACAACCCTAAGGATAGGAAAACAGGGGATGATTGATTGTTCACTCACAAATTTTAATGCTGAGTTATGTATTAAAAAAATTAATCAAAAATTAAGCATGTAGTAATTAGTAGATTATAGCCACAAAAAATTAAAAAATTTAAACTTTTTAACAAAAAAATTAAACCGCCGAAAAAACTGAAAAGCAAAAAATAATAAACCATTTTTGTTTAACCTTAATAACAAAATTCGGAATTCGGTGACTTTGGATATGTATTTTGATTTTTAAATATCTTGTTTGAAGATTATGAACCCTTAACAATCTTGCATCGCCCCGATTTCCCCTATTGAGTCGTTTAGATAGGGATCGCTTAGTAAAAGGATGAAGCACAAGTATTATGTACTTGTGTGATCATGGACTTCTTTCGCTTCGTGTTGATTGATTGATTGTACCCGTATGGAATAAAATATCGCTGCTTTCGCAATATGCACGTAGCATATACAGCACCGACATCTATTCAACTGAACTCATTATTTGCCTAGCCTTTTTTAACTATGTATGGCTTGTCTTCCAGTCGAAAATACTGATATTCAGCTGCACCCTAACCAAATGCAGCTGAATAACGACTTTTAATGGAGCGACTGCCTATCTGACCTCAACAACTCAATTACTGGGTAATACGATACCCTTTAGTAAGACTGGTTTGCGGGCTTTCGGGCTTCTGACGACCCGTAACGACTGGAAAAATTCCACAACTGAAATAACAAGTCTTGGTATCAAATGATGCCCTAAGAGCCAACCGCGGCAAGCGTAGCTTATAAACCTGATCAATCAACGGCTCAGGCGCAAAACGTCTCTTTCGCAAAATGTCCCCTGGTCGTAAAACGTCTCTTTCGCAGAATGTCTCTTTCGTAAAATGTCTCTTTCGCAGAATGTCTCTTTCGTAGAATGTCTCTTTCGCAAAATGTCGCGCCAGGGACTTAAGAATAAAATTTTGATTTTCAAAACAAAAAATCATTTATTAAAATTATAGTGCAATTATGCGTATATTCCCAGTCGCCCTCGCGGGGATTGCCACCGGAGGCAAATGGGAATAAAAATTCCCAGTCGCCACCGGCGGTGACTGGGAAGTCATCGCCCCCACTTCAGTTTCGCTATACATTGCATTGTTTCTTGTGTGTAAATAGTCAAGTAACTGCCACTAACTTAGAAGTAGCGCTCGCCGGCCGCTGCCGCGGTACCGCTCGCTCCGCTCGCTCGGCTCACGCGCGTTTGGTCACAATTCTAACCTAACCTAACCTATTACCTACCTGATGATGTAGGTAATAGGTTCTATTTAGTAATAGCGCAAGGATGAGATTACTTCGACAGGACTCTTCACTGACAGGGCTCATCAGGTAGGTAATAGGCTAGGTTAGGTTAGAATAGTGACCGAACGCGCGCGAGCCGAGCAAGCGCAGCGAGCGGTGCCGCGGCAGCGGCCGGCGAGCGCTACTTCTAAGTTAGTGGCAATCTTCTACGTTAGTCCCTGGCGCGACATTTTGCGAAAGAGACATTCTACAGAAGAGACATTCTGCGAAAGAGACATTTTACGAAAGAGACATTCTGCGAAAGAGACGTTTTACGACCAGGGGACATTTTGCGAAAGAGACGTTTTGCGCCTGAGCCCAATCAACCCGTGCAGCTTTTATTACTTCCCCATAAGCCCTATCTATATTAATCTAAACTCAAACGACACAAATAACGTGTGAATACTGAAATCACAATAATATTTACAACGATCACATTATTGTCTTGCCCATAGAATAGGAAAAACATTATCAAGTTACGATATAGCTCGTAAACTTCCTGCATTTATGGATAGTAAATCGTAATAAAATGGGTGGAAATAATATCATTATGATACAAACGCCTGAATCATAATGAGACACAAAATTGGATGGAGACATTTTTGTCATTTTCGTAAATATTGTTTTCAAATATTCTCCTAGATACATAATAATATCTATCTAACTGCCTTGTTGGCCTTTTGTTCGCAAGCTTAAAGCTGCTGAGCTTAAAGTCCTGGGTTCGATTTCCAGGTTGGGTAACATGACATTGGGGGTTTTCCATTACGTATTTTTCAGTAGGTGCCCGGAGTCTGGCAAACTACTGGACCTACAAAGATAAAATTTGGCAGTGACGTAGATTATGAGTAGGAGACGTCAGCTACGAAAGGATTTTAGAGAACTCTCCCCGTAACGGGGTGAGTAGGAGTTGGAAGTTTGTATGAAAAATAAAAACCTTGGGCCAGAGAAGCCTGTTCCAGATAATTTTCCGCACCTAGTAAGTTATATATCTATCTACTTAGGTTTAATGTATCTCACGTCTTAAGATTATTCAGTAGCTGCCCACTGAAGTGTAAGAAACATCAAGATTATCCGACCCTACGTCATTAGGCAATGTTCTCACTTGCCCATTAAGTACTCGTTAAGACCATGGACCAAACCTTATCATTTACGTAAACTATGGCCTATGGTTAACAATACAACCGTCGAAACAAAGCTTATTAGTACTGGCTTATAGTGAACTCAGTAGTTCCAAAAAAATCAGCACCTTTTAATTCTCAGACATAGGGCCAATTTTGATATTGTTAAGTGTTTTTCAGAATGTGCCGCACGAAATCAGAAACATTTGTCAAACTCGGACCTAAATATCTTCCAAGAACCCATGAAAACACATAAAAAAAACATCGAAATCGGTACAGCCGTTTAGGAGGAGTTTCACTGCACATGTACAGAAGAATTATAATATGTATACAAGGTGAATTTTTAGTCACCGTTTAAAATTTTCAGTGTGATAGTATCCGTGAAATTGAACAACTTTCTCCAAGGAACATGGGTCGAAATATCAAAAAAAGAAATTGGGCCTCCCATGCGAAATAAATCCTCAGCTGATCGATTTTGTATGGGAGGTCTGATTTTTTTTTATATCTCGACCCGTTCCTTGGAGAAACTTGTTCAATTACACGGGTACTATCACCCTTAAAAATTTAAACGGTGACTAAAAATTCACCTTGTATTCTAGTGGTCGCTCAGGAGTTAATTAATTCATTCGAACATACTACACACACACACACACACACACACAGTTCAGTCATGTTACTTGCTGAATAAAGATATTATTATAATTCATTTAAAAGTTAATGTGTTTCTAATGCATTATTACATTAAAATATTAGCTTTCCGCATTCCTTCTCCGTGTAAAATTTTACTGTGCCAAATCTCATACTACTCCGTCCACGTAATATTCGTAATTTCGGGTACAGTTTTTGCTTCACGTATTAATTATACAACGTGTAACGGAAAGGTTACTCGTACATACCAAGGGCACGGCTTCTTTGGATGATATCAAACGATATTGGAAGGGTTTTTTAATCCTATCTCTACATATTCAGAAGTTATGAGAATTTTTAATACATTGATACCAGAAACCGAACTTTTCAAATTGAAATAAACACATCACTTGGAAGAGATTTATCGTGATATTGGCAAGTAACGTGGAAAGTTATTGACTTACGTAGTGCGGTGATACGTTTGTTATGATTTGAATATAAGAAACATATGAAACCGAAAATTTGGTATACATTTTTAAAGTATTTTATTTTGAGCTGAAACTTTGTAGTGATTCTATACCGGCTGTTATCTTTGCTTAAGGATAGCAATAGGGTTTCTGTTACTCTCTGCTTAGATAAAGATAGATGCAGTTGGATGTATGATTATTAAATGAATATCGTACTTGTCATAAGGCTTGTTGCCCCACAGATGAGCGAAGCTGTTGACGCAGAAGGCGATGTTCAGCGTGATGGTGAACCTCGTGACGAAGCTGATGACGAAGCTGTTCACCAGGGTCTCGTTCCAGAAGTACCACGGTAGGAAGATGGGAAGCCCAATGTTCAGTATTGCGAACATTGGAATGAACAACCTAGAACAAAGATTTATTACATTTTAATACATAATACAGATGTAAAATGAGCAGTAGAAATGGCGCTTGACTTCGAAAACAAAATTCCAAAAAAAAAAAACTGTAATCTACGGATTTTTCATCTATATATATTTTATCTTAATCAAAATATAAATTCAACCTAACCTAACTGGGTAACTACAGTTTTGTGACATGTGGGGTCGAAACGCTTGAGCCATTGGGCCCGAGTGCGGATCTCCTTTTTCCCGACTGCGTGACGCAAAGGAGGTATGTCTATGTATGTTTCTTTGCTCCTTTGTGGCACTCTAGAGATCAAAAACGTGGCCGCATTTTGATAATCCTTACAATTGATTTGTCTCTTGAGTGTCTCACTAAAGCCATGGCAGTAATCAAAATTGAATATGTCGTCGAGCAGACGCCAAAATTTTGTTATTTCCTTCTTTTTTAAGGGTTTTTAAGGAAATTAGAAATTTACCTTACCTAATTAAATACCTAAATAAAAGAATAGCGTCGAATTTGTGGCTTGGCGTGGGAGGGACGTCGATGTGTTTACGCTCTGGCGGTCGAAAGGTTCCAACTTGAAATAAAGACACAAATCATAGTATCCGATTCTCAATCAGTCTAATCTAGCTGCTACTAGCCATTGTGAAGGTCGTTCGCATCGCTTCACCTAGCCTGAGAGCGTATTTTATTGTCGCATTTTATTACGTAAATGTAAATGATTGAAAAAGCTTTAAAGCTTGCATTCAATTTATAGCTTTTAGATAAAGCCTTTCGGAATAAATCAGCTACGAAAAAATGTCGGAAATCGATTGACAGACTACACTTTCAGAAGGTTTGTCATTTATTTTGTTGTTTCTCGTTACACATTTACTATAGTTACCCATGTACAGTCACCAAAAGAGGTAAATAACCAGGTTCGACGGGTATAGTTGAAGGTTAGTAAGAAATCCGTGGGTGTTTGGCAATAACATTTAATTGATTCAATAGAAAAAAACAACAGTTCATTTATTTCTTTCAGTTCAATTAAATTTCATTCGAAAACTTCCGTCAGTTTCTTACTTAACTTGTATTCAAGAAAAGTTTTTATTCGGTGCGCAATCTGTAACCATGAATTCAGCATATCATTCTTGACTCCCCAGCGTAGAAATTTTTCGTCAGTCGTACAAAAAAGAATCAGCTGTTTCATAGAAAAGTGCAATACCTACGCGGTCAAAATGTATGAAACCGCTGATTTTTTTTTTGTACAACCGGATGACGAGTCAAGAATGATATGCTGAATTCATGGTTACAGTTTGCGCACTGAATAAAAAAAAATCCTGTATACGTTGTCCCTAGCATAAATATCTAACCCTTACGCAAGATCTAAAGTCATTTTCACATAATTTATTGATAGTTATGCTGTTACACAACGGAATACTTCATCTATGAAGTGAGCTGTCTGTTTTCTTAATTATTACGGTGTTTTTTTTTTACATAAGTAGACTGGTCTGTTCTTAGTGGTAGGTACTGCTAGAGTCCGCACGGTGGTGGTACTAAGTAACGAGGTATTAGGGTACATTATCATACACCTTTGACCATAGATCTATCAGACATAGATGACCATAGATCTATCAGACATAGATAATTAAAATTTGAATCATTTGTAAGCTTCTTGAAATAAAACACAGAACAGTGTTTTAATATCTATGAAGCTTTATTATTTTGACAGATAATATTTAATGGCATTCATTGTTGCATATCATTTCGGGTAAAATCTAATTTACTGAAAGAAATATTTCACGAACGGCTAATTTGACTCCATTACATTATTTTCCCAGGGGATATGTTAAGTCGCATGCCTACGCCGATAAACCAGAAACAATTGATCACTTGAATGCCCATTTCCACGGATGCCACGGATGCATTATTGCCGGAACAGTCAATATTGCGGAAAGTGTATCAAAATTTTACCTCAATACACGTTCGCGCCAGCCGCGGCGTCCATTTTCCCGAAATCATATTAGGTCTTTACCTATGAAATTGCCGTTTTGCAGTACTGGCCATTTCAAATCAAAATAATTTTTGTTTGGGTAAGAATTCTAATTTCAAATTAATTTTATTTTAAAAACATGGATTTTTTTTTTCCAAAAGTAGTCATTTGTTTATTGATTAGTGTTACATTTTCATCGCATTTCAATCTTTTTCGTCATCATGGATACGTTAAAAATTCGAGTAATTATGGAATATGAGTACCGTCGTGGCAGCAACGCGGCACGCAACATCAACGACGTTTACGGAGCTAACACTACAAACCAACGCACCACCTGTTATTGGTTTGCTCGCTTCCGTTCTGGAAATTTCGACCTGAAAAATGAACCTCGCGGTCGTCCGAAGACTTTGGTCGACAATGACGAATTAAAGGCGATTGTGGAAGCTGATGATACACAATCTACGGCTGAATTAGCAGCAGCTTTCGACGTTAGCGTCAAAACAATATTGGTCCATTTGCGTCAAATTGGCAAGGTAAAAAAGCTTGACAAATGGGTGCCCCACGAACTCAATGATCGTCAGCGCGAAGTACGCGTCGAGACGTGCCTTGCACTGCTCAACAGACACACAAATGAAGGAATTTTGAACCGCATTGTTACCTGCGATGAAAAATGGATTCTGTTTGATAACCGCAAGCGCTCAGCAAGTTGGTTGGATCCTGGTTCAGCACCTAAACAATGCCCTAAACGAAAACTTACCCCTAGAAAAGTGATGGTCACTGTTTGGTGGTCTAGCGCCGGTGTGATTCATCACAGCTTCTTACCAAACGGGGTGAGCATTACTGCAGATGTGTACTGTGAAGAACTGAACACAATGATGGAGAAGCTGGCACATCTCCAACCAGCATTGGTCAATCGCTCGTCTCCGCTGCTCCTGCACGACAACGCGCGACCTCATACTGCACAGCAGACGGTCTCCAAGTTGCAAGAACTGGGGTTGGAAGCTCTCCGTCATCCGCCCTACTCACCAGACCTTGCGCCTACAGACTACTACTTTTTCCAGAATTTGGATAACTTCTTGGCGGGAAAAAAATTCAATACCCGAGAGGCAGTACAAAATGCCTTTGAAGAATTTGTTGCCTCCCGTCCAGCTGATTTCTTTAAGAAGGGCATCAATAAACTGCCACTGCGATGGCAAAGATGCATTGATTGCATGGGTGATTACTTCGATTAATACAAATAAAAAATACATGAAAAAAATTCGTTTAAATTTTTTCATACAAAACGGCAATTTCATAGGTAAAGACCTATTATTAAAACAATGCCATAAAATTTTCGGTCAAATAAAGTTAATTTCAAGGATATTAAAACCATTCTTCTATGTCATATTATAATTTAAAGTTTTCCGCCTCTAAAAAAACAACATACCTATATATATTTTTAACCGACTTCAAAAAAGTAGGAGGTTCTATGTTCGACTGTAGGTATGTATTTTTTTTGTATGTTCACCGATTTCTGATCCATTTGTTGACCGATTCTCATTTTTTTTAAAGAGTATATTCCTGAGGTGATCCCATTGCCACCAAATCAGGATCTGATGATGGAATCCCGGAGAAATCGAAGGCAACACTCAAATGTTATAGGTATTAACAATGTTTTTCATATATTTTCTAAAGTTATTGAGATGTTTGCGTATGGTCATCATCATCTCATGACGCTGAGCTGATGAAGGAAGGTACAACCTTCTTTTTTATGTATGCCCGGGCATAACTTAGTCATATATAGACGGACTTGCAAAATTATTGTTTTGTTCGCAAGGGGTTTATACCGAAATGGTCCCATTTAAATTTCATATAGATCTGATGATGCGTTTGGCAGACAGACAACGGAACTCTTAAATCAATTACAGCAAATCAACCGCGATTGCTGCTACCGCAAAAATATGCATTGTTTTGACCCCAGAAATGATAAAATTTCGAATTGGTGTGGGGTAGGTACTATAGCTAAAAAGTGAAAAATATAAACTTTTCCAAAAAAATACTGACTTCCGGAAAAACACTACAAAGTAAAAAATAACTTTAATTGCGGAAGGCGGTGACTAAAAATTCAAATACATATCCAAAGTCACCGACTTCCGAAATTAGAGTATTTTTTAACTTTGTAGTGTTTTACATACAATCTCACATTCACCTACCTTTGTGAAATCGTATGTATAATATGATGCTAGTTATGTGTTAGTGTAATATCCCCTAAGAACTGCCTTCCCTCTCGCTTCTATGGTCACAGCAACGCATTAACGAGCCCTGTGGTGCTACAGGTGTTCAGGGGGCCGATTCTACTAACAAGTTTGTTAAAAAAACGCAATAGAACCGCAACCGAATCACCACTTTAAGCGTTTTCGCATTCTACTAAAATGAACAACGGTCCAGCTGCGACACAGCTGCGGTTACGTTTTAGTTACGCCAACGATCGATTGAAACAATGTCAAAACCTATTCTACTAACAAAATCGAACATGAGCGTGACGTTTACTATAGGACAAAGTTAATGATAAAATTATGATCATTATGTCTTTTAATTATAGAAAATACTTTTAGTGCCACATATTCGTGTTTAGTAACATTTTTAGATTCAACTTTTTTCTTTTTGGTATTAATAAAACATATTATTTTGGCATGTTGGTAACGCGGGTTACCCGCTGTGTTCCCGCTACAGTTCAGTTGCAATTCGTTTTAAGTTTAGTTTCCATTTTGCTTATAAAATAGTAGAATGACTTTTTATGTAACTATCGAACGGCGATCGAAATCGAACTGTTGTGGAAACACAGTTTAACGTGTAACGTTGCAAATTAGTAGAATCGGCCCCCAGGTCGCTTGCCATTACATCGCATGGCTGCTTGGGTGGCAAGCAATAGTACACATGCTGATTTACGACCATAGAGCACGTTTGCTAACACACTTGTCGGAAGGACACTAGAATTGTAGACTTTCATTGTTTTTGGTGAACCCTTAGTTCAAAGGCATAGTTAAAATGTGGGGTAATCTCCTAATTGAAAGGTGATTTTCCACTGGCGATGGCGTGCCACCGACACTCCATGGGTAAAAGTTATTTATTTATTTTTCGTAATCTCCCTTACAGCTGCAGTCAGGGACTAATTAATTGTTCGAACGTATGGTAATGGAACACTGGCCTGCGATTACTAATTGAGGAGACTTCTAACTTTTAGCTCAACAACACACACGTTGTCTTCGTGTGATTGTCGTTACGACTAATCCTTAACAATAGTAAACTTAGCTCCCTGTAAATTATGTAATACGTAAATAACAGTTTCAGCGTATTAAAAATTACTAATACAGATTTAAGGACCTACATTTTTCTTTGTTGTCAAATTGGGTACTCGAGAACTTTTCAGTCCCATCCGTTCTACGACCAATATGCCTCCACAAGTAATCTAAAAAAAAACCAATAGTTGGAAATCGAACGTATACAACTATAGATTTCCAATGCAATCGCCCAACCATTTAGTTATTTGCTTTGTCCAAAGTTAGTTAAATAGCCGTTCTTATTACTAAGTCAATGTTAATAATTTAAAAGGTAAAATCTGTAAATATCTGCTATATTTGTTCCCGACTGTTGTCATACACTGGTATTTGTGTTCGGTTTCATCTCAGTCTCATTTCCTAAAAAAAATTATGGGAATTATTTTTGTGGAAATATGTATACTAAAACAATATTGAGGTTATCTGCTACAGTAAATACCACTGACATTAGCCATGTCTACACAATTACTGTATAGGCAAGCTGATTATTATCAGTGATATGTAAGGAGGTATTCTTTGAGGCGAGGTCGTCACGTAGGAATATGGAACTTGCGCGTCGTGCCACGTAATTCGTCTCATTGAGGCACTAGTATCTTTGACGTATTTATGAATGAACTGCTTTCTCACAGGCCAGGTCGCACTAAGCCAGACCGACAGGCCGTGGGAACCGTCGCATCCAATGAGGCTTGTCGTTGCCGATCCGTCGGGAGTCAAAGGCGCGGCATGACACGGGTGACTCGAGCAACGTGACGCAGTGAGAGGTGTCACGGCCTGTACGGGCGCGGTTTCCTGTTTTTTTTTTGTTGCTTTGTTTATCAAATTTTGACCACTGAATAAAAGCACAGCGGCTGCACACGCAGCCATGCGCTTTTGTATCACATGACATATTACAACACCGGCCAACAGGCTGCACTAGGTCTACACGCGCCGTGGAAATGCTCGTCACGGGACGTGACAGACCTCGACAGGCGTGGCAACGTCTGCCGCGACCTGTCCTGCCTGCTGACCACAGCTTTACATAGGTACTCTTTTTGCTTCGTTTGCGTTCATACATCAGTGGCCCTAGTGTGTTTCATTTAACCATCTCGATCAAACGCATCGAGCGCGTTCGGCGCTCCGATTGGTCTGTTACCAATTCAGGGCCAATCGGAGCGCCAAACGCGCTCGATGCGTTTGATCGAAATGGTTAAATGAAACTCGCACTAAGGCCTCAGATGCACGCCAGATGCGAGTACTTTGCAACTGACTTTTCTGAGTACAAAATATTTGGAATACTTACAATTCCATATTTTCTTGTATTGTAAGATATTTATTTTGTTAGTAAAATCGTTTAAAGAATCGACATCAAAAGAGCCGACTTCCTAATTTGAATTTACTTACGTCGTTCGTTGAAAATCAAGCATAAATATTTGTTCAATAAGCTTCCATTTACTTTATAATTGCGTTTATGATTAAAGAAAAACCCATGAATCCAGAAACAGGGAATTTGCATTTCAAATGGTTTAATAATAACATCGACCCGAAAGTCCGGAATGCTAAATTAGGTCGATGTTAGTAGTAGCATATATTTTTGGCAAAATAATGTCAATGAAGACTTCTTATGCCGCGGCCACACTACGGTGAACGTCAATGCCCAACATCGCGATAAACAACGCGGTAAACATTCCGATAAATTCAGTGGCCACACTTCACCGCCACCCGAGTTATCGCCTAACGTCAAATGACAATGTGAATGCCGTTGTAAAATTATCGCGATAAATTGTGGCTACACCTACGGTTAACGTCCAACATCGCGATAATCAATGGCATTTCTTGTTGGTGTGGCCGCGGCTTTAGTGGATCGAAATAGTCTACAAAAACACAAGAAATTGTTATTTTTGTATTTATTTTCGAATTAAGTATAGTTTGTTTGTGTTTTGGTACTCCCTATTATTTTTTACAAGCTCTAAAACTATGGCTATAGAAGACTATTTGTATTCATAGGACGTTGTTGGTCTATTGCAAAGATATTAATTCAGCTGTAGATCTTTCCTTTAAATATTTGTTATGGTTTGTTGTGACCTTGGTAGCTCAATTTAGGAGAGTTCTATGAACATCTGCAGTGCCAAAGCGATTTTATTGATTGTTTGGTTTGATTGATATGAACTATCGTCAGAATATTGTATCTCAAGGACATCTGTGTTGGTTGGTAGGTACTCGGGCATCAATTTATAAGGCCAACGACCAATCCTAAAAAAACAGATCATAATGTTTGTTTGTTTAGATATTTGTTACAATTACGCAAAAACGGGTGAACGGATTTGGATGAAATTTGGCACAACGATAGATTTATAACCTGGATTCACACCTAAGATATATTTTTTTATCCCGGTTTTTTGCTTCCGTGGGAATTCGCTTGCAAAAGCTAGTTTAGGTATAAAATGTACCTATTCTAGCTGGATCCAAACACTATTTATGTAGAAATAAATTGTACATTTTGGTTAGGTTAGAATTTACTTAGAATTAGTTAGAATTCAGGGAACATTTTACAATAAGTATTTTGGATGTAAGTAAACTTGAATTATTCACAGGCTAGTGTTAATATTCGCCAGGGCAGTAAAATCTAAAATTATTTTAAGACGCACACGTAAACTCCAGTTAAAAGTGGGACTTGTGCCGAATTTAGTGCAAATTGGCGAGTTGGCTGGCACATCTAATTAATTATAGCATGGACTCGACCAAATTACTCGTTTTCAGTGGGAGCTGGGATTTTGTACCATTATTAGCGACGTTCCAAGTGTATATTACTGACAGTAACACGCTACAAATGTCTGGTAATTTAATTACTTTCACGAGGTTACTATGCGTGGATAAGGGGTATGTTTATGTTGCTATGATAGTAGGTTCTTGATACATTTTATTGCCCAGGTAAAATATGTTGTTATCAATGTGTGGGCCATTCAATTATTAGAAAATGGACACCAGAAATTATGAAGATAATCACGGAAAACCACCTGAAATGCGACGTTGCCCGCCCGAGCCGGATGAGCGATGTTAATTATGGTTATAATTTTATAAACTATAGTATATGTGAAAATTTCATCTAAATACGTCCAGTCGTTTTCGCGTGATGGAGTAACAGACCATCTAAACATCCAAGTATACAAACTTTCACATTTATAATATTAATACGATAGTAGGATGGCTACCTTGTCGAATTGTGTGATTCATTTATTTTCGCGCCATTTGATTTTTCTTTGACATCGTTCACAATATTATGGGAATTTTAAATATGGCGTTATTTACGAATACGAGTTCTACCATGGCAACAACGCTACAGAAACAAATAAAATAATAAATATATTAAAGATGGTGTATGGGGAAGCTATTGTAAAAGAAAACACGGTAGGTTTTTGGTTTCAAGTTCCAACGTGTTCGTTCTGGATTTTTTTACGTACAGAACATACACCGTGGTCGGCCAGAGAATGAACAATGAAAAATTAAGAGTGGCTTTAGAAGTGGATCCATCGCAAACCACGTCAGAGTTAGCTTCGGTGTGAATGATAAAACAATTTTAATTCACTCGAAACAAATTGGAAAAGTGAAAAAGCTCGAAAAAATTGAGTGTAGTAATTGTAGTAATTGTGAGTACCACATAAATTGAGTGAAACACACCAATAAACACGCGTCCAGGGTTGAGTTACATTACATTACTCAAACTTCAGAATGAGGGATTTTGGATCGTATCATTACTTGTGATGAAAAATGGATCCAGTACGATTATTGGAAACGCTCATTACAATTATCGAATCCAAGAGGACCGGCCAAATCCCATCGTTTTCGTTCTGGAGATTTTGACCCACAGAATAACCACATCGCAAAATAATACTCGTAGCTTCCGATCTCCGTCTCGACTCTAGTCTTCCGATCTGGCCAGACGATTACGGCAGACCTATATTGTCAATTGCTGTTTCAGGATACTCCCCGGACCTTGGTCCAGCAGATTAGGTTACCAGTTTTACCGGATTTCTTTTCAATTTCATGCAAAGGAAATTAACTAGCCACAGTTTTTCCAGCAAGGAATCAACGAACTAATTGCGAATACATTGATTGATGAAATAGATAACTGTCATAAAAAAACAATCGTTTTTAAATTTAGTCTTGTATGTCCTGGAATTTTACAATAAATATTTCACCCACTTCCACTGAACCTATCGGGTTGAAATTTGGCACACACTTTTGGTTTTCTTGACAATGCATGATATTTTTTTTAACAGAGTTCAAAAAGGAGGAGGTTCTCAATTCGTCGGAACCTTTTTTATTGTTTTTTTATGTACGTTCCCCGATTACTCGAAGATGGCTGGACCGATTTGTTTTTTTTTTTTTAAGTTTAGCCGTTTATAACGCCAATTTCATATGTAAGGACCATTCCTAAGCGTCTAAATCCTGAATACATTCTTCTTGGTACTAAAGTATTCAGATTCTAAAATTAAAAATACAGCTCACTTCCTACTACTTAGTACCTAAAGACCAACGTTAAAAAAACTCAATGAGAGCTACGTTAATGCTGGGTGGTAGATTTTATGCTTTGCAAGCAACGGTTGATCTGTTCGAGATATCTACTAAACTTTGAATATACTTCGGCAAGATGCTTTCCGATTCAAAACTTCATTTGTCGATCGATTGGTTTCAGCGTCACAGCCCTCGTGGTACATTATGGGTATCAACTACGACGAGTCGGTTCCTATCAAAAAACAAATTGTCATTGTCTGTGTTGTTTATTTTAGAAGTATGTATGTATATTCTCATATTATGTGTGTATATTTTTAAATTAGAGTTTAATTTGTAATTTTATGATTTTCCTTCTACTGTTTTTACAGGCGTTGTTATTATTATTTCTGATATCTTCTCTCCTATCGCAGGTGTGATGGAAGAGATTTCTGTAGAAATAAGCATTACCTATGTACGTATTTTTCTGTTCCTTCTTCTTGTCTGTTTATATGTGTGTGCATAAATGGTTAAATAAATAAATAAATCAAACGAATTGAAGTATTTAGTCACTATTAGAGCAGAATATTCTCAACATAATTTGAGAAATCGTTTTTCATTTTGATTTCAGAACTGCTAATCCCAGTTACCCGGGGGAGCAGCGGTGGCCCATGTTACGGGCGATTGACGAGTTGTCAGTAGTCGGTTCGAACCCAGACAGGTGGTTTACTTTGTGTTAATTATTTCATCACCACTGCTCTCAACTCGGTGAAGGAAAATATCGTGAGGAAATCGGCATGTCCTAGAACCAAACATTCGAAGACATCTACTTACTAACCCGCACTGCGCCCGCGTGGTGTTTTACAGCCTACTCACTCTCACCGAGAGAAGGCGTCTGTCCCAGCAGTGGGAACATTATCGGCTGATTATGTGAACCTAGAGTTCACTTACTTACTTCTTCTGCAGCCTGACCACTGGATCAGCAAGAAGGTCAGCACACGTCGGTCGCAGCGCGATGCGGCGGTCTTCCACTGCAGGATGAGGAGTCAGGACCAGCCACCCGACGTGAGCGAACCAGAATCCTCGCCTGATGTCATGAGGGTCAGCTACCGTCTCTGAGTACTTGTGGTGCACTCGGTGGTCCAGAGCCCAGGTGTAGATGTCGCGCTGAAAGAAAAAAGATAAGTTCAGAAAAATTATATCAAAGTATCTATGAATATGTCGATGAACTGCTAAGCAGGTCAGAAAAACCGTTGGGCACTAGAAACAACACCCATATCTGGTCAAAGGATCTTCTCTTTTCCATGGAGGAACCTTGCACCTTGTTGCTGCCCCTAATCCAAAAAGTATAGTGAGTGTATGGTAACCTACTTATTTGTATACTTTTTGAGGAGGCGTAGGCGGAAGCCAATTCGTGTACACACTGTTCACGATTCGCTGTTAAATCTAAAACAAAATGATCGGGACAATTTCCTATTTATTCCTAAACCGATTCCCGGTAGTCCGTAAAATGAAATATTTCCCATTTCATCCAGTTTACTGATACGAGATATCGCTTGCTGTCATGAAAATTTCGCATTCATTTTTTACACTTCTGTAGATACACCCTTGAACACATCATAGCTGTAGATATGTATATACCAACTGGCTGGTTAACTGGGAGTAAGTGTACGAGTATTACCCCCGATAAATAAAATATGAATTGAGATTAATAATGCCAAGAGTTAGAAATACATTTTCTGCTGCATCCCGTTAGACGTTGGACTGAGAGTCTACCTCAACAAAGTTGGGAAAAGTTGTTGAATTTAGAAATACTCAGTGCACATCTTTTGAGTGCATGCCATGATTTCGCTCACAGTTAATTTATAAGGAGCTAAGCTTGTAAATGGCGGTTTGATATTATGTTAACCATTGCATAGTGGGAGGTTAATAGGTATTTCCTCTTCATTGCTGCATTCGCTAGAAACAATTTATGAGCTTCCTTTGTTCTTATTTCTATTTAAAATAATGTACAATCGACAAATTTGAACTAAGAACCACCATTTTCTTACAGACATTCAAATACAATTAGGTCGACATTTGCATAAACATATATTTCCATGGTAACGACTTTGTTATCTGCCATTTCATTACATACACAGAGAATTATCTGTTGCAGTCTCCATCTTTGTCATAACAAAGATGGATAAGTCAGTCAGATAAGTCTCATAAGACTTATGAGCTTTTACTCACGAGTACAAAGGTACAAAGCTGAATGCACACCCATAATAAATACGACGCGTACACATTGTCGTACTAAAATCAATGTGCTTTTAATCAAATATACCTGATTTATTATTTATTTTAATATACGTTCAGCTTATATGTGCTACAAACGAGATTCTGCCATCTTTTCATACATCTTCACTGAATTTTGTTTGCAAAGTGCGTCCTTACCGGACAGCGAGCTACCCATTACTCGCCGTCCGCAAGCCCGCGCCTACGATGGCCGGGAATCAGCCTGGGATTCCCGACACCCACGGCGTCTCCTGCGGCGAGTAAGGCCGTGAGGGTGCATATCCTGCGTCTCCTTCACGTGCGCCGCCTCCCTCTCCGCAAGCATTACTGCTTCGCAGAAGGAGGTGACGGCTACCCATGCACTCTCGCTCCGTACCATGGCCTGGACCTGGATCGCCGCCGCTGATCGCCTCCACGAGGACACGGCAGTGCTCCGCCCAAGCTGAGAAGACCTCCACCGTATGCTCCACCATGTCCTCAGGGCGATATTCGCAGTGGACACACCCGGGCGTTTCCTGCCGCCTTATACGAAACAAGAACATCCCGAAACAACCGTGTCCGGGAGGCCCTGCGTCAGGTGGAAGGTGAGGACGCCGTGCCGCCTCTCAAGCCACTCCTCAAAGAGGGGACTTATCGCAGCAATCGTGGCGTGCCTAGCACTGGGTTCCGACAATCGCACTCTCCATGTCGCCGTGAGATCCCGCCGGAGCTTTGTCCGCTGTGCCGTGATTTCTCGCGACAGCGGAGTTACGCCCCGGCGTTTGGCCTCCATGCACCACTCCCAAATGTGCGCGAGGACCTTTGCCTCCAGATCCCACGGCGGCAAACTTCTTAGTGCGTAAGCTGGGAAGAAGAAGTGGCGCAAACGAAAATCAGATATATTCAATAGTCGTGCTACTATATCTAATCAAAGATCAGCGAAATCCTTTGTCGGCCCATCACGGCCAGCGGTTTAATTTTTATTTAATAAATATACGTATAAGTATTTTGTTAAGATATTTGATAATTCTAAAATATTCCTAGGCACTAAGTATTGCCAGTATTATCATTTATTGTCATATTGCTGTATTCACATTGTATAATTTGGTATTGCGTTTTTTGTAGATACCCTATTTCTACACGTGTCTCCTTCAAAGTACCTACCTATCATCAATCAATCAATGAGTCTGATCGAATTTCTATGTCATTTTCTAGGCGTGTGGCGCCTTACGGTATTTTGTGTTTCTAATAATAAAAACCTTTTCTATACGTAAAATCTTTAGCCATTATGTGATATTTCATGAATAAAATGAATATGTAAGTACATATTATTGTTTTAAGTCTAAATATGTAGCTCCTTTATTTTACAAATACATATTATATATTGTCTGAAAAAAAGTTACATTATGTGACATATTATAGTGATCGTCGCAATAAAATTATTGTCAGTAGTTTTAATTACGAATATTAAACGTTACAAATAAGTATTAATTAAAATAAAGCCATTAGATAAGCCATTGAAATTAATCAAACAACGATAAAAAAATAAAAATTGCGTAAAGTTTGTGAAACAACAAGAATTTGTTTACAACGTTTCGACATCGATATTCCAGACGTTGGATCCTTTTAAGGGCCTACGTCCCGTTTGGTAGCGTAACACGGTCACTTTATGAACCGTACTGCTCATTAACGGCTTGTCTTGAAGATTTGAAAAATATATGATTTTGCTATAGATTCATATAGATCATTTTGCCCGAAGTACTTTTTTTGTATGGTTAATACTTTTGCTGTAAAAAATATTTTCCAACACGCAATATTTTGGCTTCTATTCCATACTCCTACTAAACGGCTTCGTTATTTGGAAAAAAAAATACACTGAAAAATATATAGTTAGAGGTACCACAGAATCGCCGAAGCACAATTGTAAATTAATCAAAGGAATATCTCCATTTTGAGATAAAGGCTCAGAGGTGCCCTGCGCGGGCGCGGGGGGCAGTCGTGCTTTTGCATACAAACGGGAGATGAGGATACTATGGGCCTTAAGAATGTGTCCACAAATCATTTAGACTGCTAGATTTCCATTCGGAATGCAAACATGTTTAGATATATATGTGTGTCCCGATCGTGATCAGTGCGTGTGCGTCATTAAACCAGTCGCCAACATTTACCAACAGAAAATTAGGAAATAATGAAGTGGTGTCTATAGATTCAGAATGACTACTTGTCTTAGAACTACTTACTTGCCACAATAGACTTTTTATCCCCCAGTTTCGTGTTGCACGAAAAATTTGTGGTCCGACTAGAATTCGAAAGGGCAAGCAAATACCACGCGTTAGTAGGTTCTGAATAAAATATTATAGCTAGGGTGCTTACTTCTGTAGGTCGTATTTGTCTTACCGTTAAGCTTACAGTCAAGTTATTCGATATTTATAAGATAGGAGCACGATCCAGTGTGTTATGACAAGACTCGTGTAGTGTTAAGCCCTCGTGCTAATTTGGTTATTGGTTCGCTATCAACATCATTCACAGCCTGACTTCACCCACTCTCATCTCTTGTGCGAATCAATCAGTTACTAGCATAAAATTCCAGTGGAGGTCTGAACAAGCGTGCATTGTGTTCTTCATGAAACATTGATCAAGAAACTTCACCACTACGGATCCAGAACGCCTCTATGGATCTTCTTACTTCGTGGTACTTACTTAAGTGATGTATGTGATTCTGAGAGTTGATGTCAATGGAAAAAAATCACCCGAATTTGTAGTAAGAATAGGGGTCCCCCAAGTATCAATACTAGCCCCATTTTTATTTCTTATAAATGTTACTAAGTTGCCTTAGCTCATAGAGACTAAACATGATACATACCTAGTGTTATTTGTAGACGACACTTCAGTTTTATTTAAACTCAAACGTCAGCAGCTGGTTACTGACAATGTAAATAGCACCTTTGCAATTGTA
Source organism: Antitype chi (assembly GCA_947359405.1). Taxonomy (NCBI): domain Eukaryota; kingdom Metazoa; phylum Arthropoda; class Insecta; order Lepidoptera; family Noctuidae; genus Antitype; species Antitype chi. The sequence goes on from OX375816.1 coordinate 14,260,087, forward strand.
GTACCGGTTAACTCCAGCGCGGAACCTATCGGTTCTCTATAGAAAATTAATTGTGTCTCATTAACCGGAATTGACAGATTAATAGGTTTAATGATAATAACCTACTTTTTATCGAGAAAAAAACGAAATGTATCAAGTTTACGATACCTCATGTTAGACAAGTAGAATCAAGTGTTTTCATAAAGGGTGAAGAGTTGAAACCCAAAGATTTTGTCTGTTTTTATTAGCTGTAAGCCCTCCATGTACTAAAATAAATAAATAAATAACTTTGGAGATGCCACGCTTCCAAGATGCCTTAGCTCTGCAGCATACCTACGCCGTTAGATCAAAATCGTGATTTAACTGATTTAGAGACAGCCCGTTTAGTTTACTTTAGTTATTTTCATAGTGTAATGTCGAACGGTAATCTGTTGTAGGGAAAAGCTGCCAGTATTCAAACATTTTTTGTTTTACAGAAAAAAAGGCAATTCGATCAATTCATTTAAGTCAAGTCCTGGACATTCCCTCAGAAAAATAAATAAATAGGTCAATATTAAACTGTGTTTTCAGTATATTTATGAATAAAATCTTTTGTATACCTACACATAAAAATGTTAAGTAATCTGTTTAAAAGAAACCCAATCCCATTGAATGACTATTTAATGAAAAGTAATTCAATCACACCCAGAGCGGGAGAAGTTATTTGATGATTTCCCACCCAAAAAAAAAAAAAAAACGCTACCAAACGGGACGTAGGCCCTTAACCGACGAATAAAGAGTCTAATAACTTTATTCTCTAGTTAGCTATTGGTACTTTTATCTGAGGATTGAAAAATCGGCCCTTAAATCTGTATTTTTTATGGTTTACGTAATAAAGAGTATTCAATATATCTCGGCAATTTAAATGAAGCATGTAGACTAAAACTTCTGTAGTGAATGTCGGTGACTGCCTGGATGCCCATTTCTCCCACATTGGCAAACAACGAACAATGAAAACGAGAAATATCGTTGGACATACCTACCTGTTCCACGCTTTTATGGATGTCAAAGAAAAGAACAAAGTATAGGTACCTACAATTCCATCTAGTTCTTTGTTAAAGATTTATCGTGGCGGTCACTTCTATTTATTTCACTTTAACATTAAACAACAAACCATCTTACCTACCTACCACTTACCTATCTTATATTTATCATAAAATTATAATAATACCAGCCTTGAAAGCAGCACAAAAATGCGAAACAAACACGAAGGATACGCGTAATATCCTACAAAATAAATGTTATTGTTAGAATATCGAAAATAACTTTACCGTTTTATACGTACTTATGTAAGTCGGAGTCACATTTTCAGTAACCAATTTAATTTATTAACAAGTATTTATACATAACACTGAAAACTAAATTAAAGGAGACGTAATATGTAGAATAGTTGTAGTTATGTAACGGGCAGTCATACAGTTTATTTTATAATGCTCTGTCGCCAAGGCTGGACGAAAGGTCAACGCGTGCAATTGACTTCATTTGATCATGATGAGCTACAAGCAGCAACAGGCACTGGGTACTGTAATTACTAATGTATTCGTAATAAACAACTTTCAATGTAATTGACAATCATGACGGTATCGGGAACATTAGATACTCGCTGAAATGTTATTTAGCAACCATTTGGTTTTGGTACAGGTTGTCTAAAAGCCGGATGGTGATACGTGATGACGTGACACCACTTAGGGAATTGTGACACCTGAGGGGTATTTGCGTAATGGCTTTAATTTGGACATTTCAACAACAATAATTGCGTTTTTTTAACTTTGTTGAGCAGATACAATTTTCGGACGTACTTATGATGCAATAGATGAGCAATATCTTTTTAAATTATTCAGATCAGATTGTGAGTGAAACTGTGGTACCATAAAACAAGGTCAATAGGGATGCAGGGGTGAATCCGGACGAAATTTTAAAAGGGTTTTTAACATTGAAATAATATGCATAGTTTGTTGCCACAAAGGACTCGTTACCTTTTACGTGTCCTTGTTGCCACAAATGAAGTTTATTATTTTAACGTTAAAATTAATTTTAAAGTTGCTTCCCATTCACCCCGTTTTACTGTACGCTCTATCCTGTATCGCAAACCCACTAACCCACTAAGTAGTGATATTTCAAATAAATTTTGACTAATTCTATCTGTAGGTATTTGACCTTTCACACCCGCACCCTTATTGGGTAACATACTATCAATCAGAATCTGAATCGTTTTAAAAGGATATTGCTAATCCATTGCTTGATAATTTTTTTTTTTTGGGCATCTCGCAGTTGGCCTTGAGAGGCCGTGACTGCTCAACCGGGCTTTCCTGGGGCTGCCATTAAGATTTTACTCTTAACGCCTCCAGCCAGGGCTTACAAACTAAAAGTTATAAACTAAGCGACTGCACGCTGAGGGTACCCCCTGTGGGGTACGGACCTCGGCTCAGGGCGTCACTGATAGGGGGACAGCTATCACTATTGGGGACAGGCTGGATCAAATTGGCATTATTATTATTATAGGGGGAATTTAAAGCTACTGGCTCAGCTGCGGCGCGGGCTGGCGCTTCAACGAGCAAGGGTCGGTCGACGTTAGGCGCCGATACTACTAGGGGTCTTCGCGGGGCGCGACGACCTCGGCGGCGAGGTCGGAAGGACGATTTTGTACGGTGTGTGCGAACTGTACTGGTGGCCCTATTGCTTTCCTGAAGGATAGTAATGTGGTCGTCTGGGTCGGTGAGGACATGTCTCGGCCGTCGGACAGACGAATAAATTTTTCTGCTCAGCAACGTAAATAACGCAATGGATGTTGTTCAGATGTTCACCCTTGTGAACATACCAATATTGGTGAGGATGGTATAACTTTCCCGAACACTATCGAAATCGACACGCCCATGAGACGTTTTTACGCACAAGTAGGTGCCCACTACTTAAGGTGCCCTTTTTTCTAAAAGGTTCTTCTGCTTATAGCAATGTAAACATAACTTTATTGCTAAGCAATTTCATACAGTGTAAATACTAACGGTCTCATTCATAAAAAGCTTATCGAAGGTTTAAACCATTCATTAGTTAAACTGCTCGATAAACTCATAAAACCTTTGATAAAATTTTGTATTCATAAACGTTTCCTATACGTTCTTTAACTAATATGTCGTTAATAAATCAAAATGTTGCCATTTTAATGGAGTCATCCAACAAATTGACTAACACATCGAATTGTCAAACGAGAATGTCTGCCTACTCACCGAATAATTGTGACCATAGACATTATTACGTATTGGCAACCATTTAATTGTCTACAGTTTCGACACTTCTGACGAAATGACGTCATTGTTATTTATATATTATGACAAATTATTTGAAACACAATCATTGTGTGTCAATATTTGTACGTCAAATCGTCAAATGTAATTTTCTTTGTAATCAATCAGCTGCTTTAGAGAGTCCGCCATTTTTACACGCTTTATATTAGCTTCACTTGTATGTTTGTATGTAACCGACTCCTTTGAGCGCGATTTTGACCCACTTTAAACGGTCAGATTTCATTGAAACTTTGTAAACTTGTCTAAGACCGATGACAATTCAATAATTAAAAAAAAAGGAGAAAAAAAACATGTTTTTGTTATTAGCAGAACTAAAAAATAGAAAATAAATAATAGTTTAAAAAACTAAAAAACACGCTTTATAAACCAAACTAAAAAAGGAGAAAATAATTTAATTCAATTAAAAGGCGTGGGGTCCTTGACATTAATTGATTATAAAAATATCTCAAAAAGCACCCCACGCTTTTTAATTGAATTAAATTATTTTCTCCTTTTTTAGTTTGGTTTTTAAAGCGTGTTTTTTAGTTTTTTAAACTATTATTTTTTCCTTAAAATACTGTTAAAGTAGTGTTCTGGCTTCTATAACTTTATAGTAGGGTTATAGAACGTTTTTGTGCTAAAATGCGTTTATCAATATCACTTTTTGAAAACCAGATTAACAACTGTTTAGATGTTCGATAACTTTTTATGAATAAGACCGTAAGTAATTAGTATATAGATTGGTAACCTTTCAAGAATTTCTAGGAATTCGAGAGAGTCCTAGCTCCCCGAAGCTGTCCAAAAATTTGAAGATACCACCTTAATTGTGTCAACAAATCCTTACCCGAAATATGTGTGGGTTTGTAAAACAATTTCGGTCCGAGAAACCAATACTGTCTCAAGTTAAGCCGTTACCAAAACGGTGTAGCTTTAATAATTAATCATGTAGTCAAAGTTAGAATATTCTATTTGTGTATTTTCTAATTATTGTACAACCTAGAGGTATGTTGTAGAGATACGTTGTTACTTTAACGAACTTTATTTGCTACCTACAACAAAGTAACCACCTGTGTATATAAACAATGTTCTCTTCTTATTCAGAAAATGAGAGATTATTAATTAATCATCTTGTTTTAATTTTAGTCGAGTTTTAATGAAATGTTGCCTTTCATAAACAAACCCTGGGCTTCGAGAAATCACAACACACAAACACGACTGCGGTGCTGCCGGTACACTCACGAAAACTGGGGCCTTAGTCTGCTATTTTTATAAATTTGTCATTCCAATACGATCCCATTGTCATTCATTTGTCATTTTGCTAAAAGTTCGTAATCTGCTAAATTCATAATGGTCTATCATTGGTCAGTCAATGGTCTCGTAATAGAATTGTGTCATAATAATTCGTATTGCCATTATTATAAAACTCGTTAGTAGAAACGTTTTTCGAAAAACTACTACTAAATTTGAATATTTATTCATGCCAAATTTCATTAATATATTTTTTTACATATAAATTAATAGTGTTTTATGCAATCTAAAGTAGTAGGAAGTTCGTAAATTAAGTCAGTCATTCATTTGTCATGATGTACCAGATTACCAATAAATGCCATTTCTTTCAATGGAGTGTCAGTGGCTGACCATTGGAAAGTCATAATGACGCCATTTTATTAGTAGATTACCAAACTTGTCAAAATCAACAATTATGAAATCAATGATAGACCATTCTGACACTATTGTAATAGCAGACTTGAGGCCCTGGTAGTTAGTACGTTTAAGTTATTTTGTTTTAAGTTTAGCTATACGGTTCCCGACAGAGAAAATTCAAGGAATTTCACCAAGGAGGATTACATCAGCACACAAAATTGACAGAATGGCTTCTGAAATGTTGTTTTATAATTAGTATTAAGAAGGTTTCTCAGGCGCGGGCTGGCAACATCGTATTTAAACTGGTTTTTCGTGATTTTCTTATTCAGTTTAAATCAAAGTACATTTTTTTTTCAGCCAAGCACTAGATGGTTGGTATTCATAACATCTCAAGAAAAAAACAATTGTAAACAATCAATTGTCTATAATTAAATAAAACGTGCGAAGCAGGGGCGGGTCATCATAAAATCATATAGTAGAGAACAATGCTGAACTAAAGCGGTGTTGTATTTTCTTTTCTCCTTTTTTGTTCTGAGCTTAAATTACTTTTTCCACAGCCAGATTTACCACAAAAACTACAAAGATAGGGATAGTAATCATTCATTTAAGTTGCTGCTGGTTTCAATAAGCTTCAAATCCACTAGATTTAAAAGTACAAAGATTTGTCTGTTCAATTTAAGTTATCCGTCTGATACCCACAAGTAACTATCATCTATACAGGGTGAAAAAAAAAGTAAAGAACAAGAATTTTTATACTGGCTCTTTTTAACAATGTAACATTTCAGCATTTTGTAATTTTTCGGGCTGCTGCGCTGCTGCTGAGGCATGCACAGTTATTTTAGGTTCAATGAGGCTTATGTCCAATACATTCGCATTAAATACAAAATAAATAGCTTTGCCGCAGGGCCTTGTTTGTAATGAAATATTCAACAATAATAAATGTCTGAAAATGTGCCGTCGCAGACAGAACATCCTGTACCGGATTTATGCCGCAAGCGTTTTGTTTGTCTTTTTGTTTAAATCGTCGGGTTCTGGCTGCTAATTAATCAGGCATCATAAAATACGTCAGTCAACTGAAATACACACGAACTCTTCGTTAGTCTAGTTTAATTAAATTATAAACTGTGCTATGCTGGATGTCCTCAAAGATGACATTTTATATCTTTTTTATTTGCATTAATGATGGTACTAACGGTCCATCCATATGTTTTATCATATCCATAGGGTTTACAATGTCAATATTTTAGTTTAAAGATGTTCTTTTCACGTTGCTATATTTAATTAAATAATTATAAATAACTAAAAATAACTAGATTTCGCAATGTTAAGTTAGGAAGAAAGATAGATGGATACGGTTAATTAGATTTAAAATACAATTTACGCTATACCTATAATGTAAGCATGAACATGTTTTGTTCTAGTAAAGAGACAAGATACTAAGGTAAAGTTCTAATGCTTTTTTTCTGTTTATAGGCAAATATCGAATTATTAAAAAAATACCTAGGAATTTCTGTACATCAATTTCTTACTTATTTATTCTTCAACTATGTTTTGCCAGCGGCTTCGCCATTGTGGAGGTTTAAAATTATCCCACAGGAACGTACTATCGAGATAAAAAGTATCCTATGTGTTATTCCAGGTTACAAACCATCTGTGTGCCAAATTTCATCCAAATCCGTCCAGCCGTTTTGCGTGGTTGAATAAAAAACATCTAAACATACAAACTTTCACATTTATATTAATAAAGTAGGTAGAATAAACAAACAATTCCAATGGTTCGTTTCCCCCAACTGAGTTGTCTTTTATCTCAAACACCTGCGATATTACACTTAGAAAAGACTCGTTATTAAGTAATTTTCTGTGTAAACTGTAAATTCAAAGATTGTTTTCAACGATACCTCATTTGTCGAAACACGATAAGTAGTTTAGAAGTTGTAAGGAAGCATATAAAGTGAAAATATGATTTAAATTATTAAATCATAACCCTCCTTTTTGCTAGGCCGTAGGGTAAAATTGCATTTTATTTTCCTTCAAGCGACTGCGCAGTGTAGTTAAAAACCACAAAAAATGCTCAGATTTCCACCAGATCTATGCTCACTACAGGTAAAGTCCTTTGTAATCTAGGAATATTTCAAGAGGTAAGTTAAGAAAAAAGGTTCAACTGATGCAATAAACAAAGATTTTTTTAAACTATTCCGGTTTGAACCATCGAGCCTGTTTTTGAAATAAAAACCGAACTAAATTCGAACAACCGTTTTTTTTTAACAAAGCTGACAACTTAGTCCGGTGCTAAGTTGACATTTTTGTATTAAGAATAGTCAAATCGAAATAAAGTTGGAAATGCAAATCTGTCTCAAATGCGTGCGCGATCGCGTTAGAAATAAGACGGTTAATGTTATTTTTTATCAAAAATAACGACTGAAAACTAAAACAAAAACGTACGCAGTCATGGGGACTGCCGACAAAACTGAAAACATTTGCTAAGTAATTGTAGTATTAAGAAATTTTTAGCAATGCATGTCGGTGACGCAAACCCATGAGATTTTCTCCAATCAAAAATCTCTCAATGCGGGTAAAGAAGTGTTCACTTAAAAAAAAAAATTAAGATGGGATAGCACATGATTTTTTTTTTGGATGCGAAATGATCAAATAACTTCTCCCGCTCTGGGTGGAGCAGGAGGGCTTGTCAGACTTTTACTGACTAAAACCCACCCGTGTTCCCTCAGTTGCCTGTGTGCCAGAGGCCGCGGTATCTCTTTCGAACAACTCGCACCGAATAGCATATGATTGGCGACTTCTAGGTACTTACTACTTAGGTATAGCAGTATACCTAAGTTGGTAATAAGGCACAAGGATACTGTCATTAATCCTATCTTGCCGAGTAATGAAACTTGCACCGCCACAGCTTATCTTGCACCTGGGTGCAAGATAAGATGTGGCGGGAAGGCTGCTAAGTTTCAAGTAGCCTCGCATCACAAGGGTACCTAAACTAAGTATGGGAAAATGTGGTTACTAGTTAGCTGGCTATGATTAGCGATGTAGATATTATAGATTAAGTTATCGCTTCTATTATTCGCTTCTATTAGGTATTTACCTATGAAATTGGAGATTAGTATGTTTTTTTTTTTTTAATAAATATTTTGGTAATTTATTTATTTTAGCTAATCAAAGTACTTGCCCAAATTATCTATACAAGTTTGGCATTTTGATGGCAGTTTGTTTATATTCCTTTACTGTAGAAGTCTGCCGGATGGGAGGTGATGAAGTCAGCGAAAACGTTTTCGCTGACTCTCGGGTGTTGAATTTTTTCCTACTTAAAAATATGTCTAAATTTTGAAAAAAATTGAAATCTGTTGGGGTAAGGTCCGGTGAGTATAGTGAGTGACGGAGAAATTCCAGCTGTAACTCTTGTAGCTTTGCGATCGTCTGTCGTGAAGTGTGAGCTCGCGCGTTGTCGTGGAGAAGCAACGGTGAAGAGTGATTGACCAGTCATGGTTGTTGAATTGCGAGCGTCTGCATCATTGTTTGCAATTCTTGGCAATAAACATCTGCCGTCACTGTTGTGCTATTCGGTAAAAAGCACAACCACCAGACAGACAGACACCATCATCTTCCTATGAGTAATCCTTTTTTTAATGCACTGATTAGGTGCTTTACCCGGGTCCATCCACTGAGACAAACACTTACAGTTGTCGTACAGGATCCACTTTTCTTTGCAGATAACCATTTGATTTAAAATTCCCTCGTTTCTATGCCGATTCAGTAGTGCTATGCGTACTTCGATGTGTAAGTCTCGCTGTTGGTCGCTTAGTTCGTGTGGCACCCACTTATCTAGCTTTTTTATTTTTCCGATTTGAATTGCGAATTGTGCGCCAAACCAGAGATAATTAAATCTGAAAATGCTGGTTATAAAATCTCCAATTAGGTACATAGGCTATTATAACGCGACAGTAAATCTAAAACGAGAACAACTGACAAAAAAATACTCGTAAATACTGTTACACCGGATAGCGATTAGGTTATCACACTTATCACATTAAACCACGTATTCTATATTATTACGTATTTTGAACATACACAATTCAAATAATTAATGCAGTAAATTACCGTTCTAACAACATTAAACTTAATTTTGTCATTATTTGGTGACAAAACATCGCCCCGTGTCTAGTGCCTTTATCAAGGGTGGTTTATTTCATGTCAATTGTATGCTATTTATTTTGTATGAAGAATTTTGTTTTTTTTTGTTTTGTAAAATGATTATTTGATCATTTAGCAATACCCGCTGTACTATTTAATATGAGAACCAAAACGCCACCCTGTATCAAATAACAGTGATAGTGTTCTAGATTTTCCCATTTATTTTATTACTTACCTACACCACCCTAACGCCACCCTGTATCAATATACAGGGTGGCGTTTTGGTTCTCACATTATTACAAATTGTTATCAGTTTGTTGTACGCAGCAATCTTCGTAGGTAGGTAAGTAATAAAATAAATGGGAAAAACTACAACACTATCACTGTTATTTAAAAACGTTGTTAAATTAAGAGACGTTTAAACGTCAAACATGAATGGTTAAACAGACGCTAATCATTGCTTAACTTTAAGCAACGGTTATAAATATGGGGGATTTGTATACATTTTATTATTAGAAATTCAGTACCTATACATGCATAATCAGCCTATAATGATCCCATTGCTGGGACACAGGCCTTCTCTCTGTGAGAGGGAGTGGGCAATGACCCACCACGCGGGCCCAGTGTGGGTTGTTGGATGTCACATGACTTCGAATTTTTGGTTCTATGACATGCCGGTTTCCTCACGATGTTTTCCTTCACCGTTTGAGAGCAGTGGTGATGAAATAATTTACACAAAGTAAATTGCCTGCTTGGGTTCGAAGTCACGACCCACAACTCGTAAGTCGAGCCGTTACCACTGGGCCACCACTGCTCCACTGCCCACTGCTGTGGATTATAAATCACCACCACCATTTATTGAGTTTAATTCTGCCAAATTGAACCAATCCATTTAAAAAGTACGAATATTTCGATGATTAATTTTAAATCTATTCTTAGGGGGATTTGGAGAAATACTACGGTAGCGGCAAAATTCTAATTTTCTTTTGATTTTTGCAATTTGGAGGTCTGTGTCCGGTTTTATGATGAACAAAACATGATTGGCGTAGGTATTTATAGAATGATAATCATTAAAATCATCAATTGAACCCTTTAATATCACAACCCTATTAAATTACTATTACATGAAATATCAATATGATTATTATCGGAATTATATTAAAGAAAGTAAATGTTTTAATAAAAATAGATTCATACATCAACGAAATTATATAGTTGGCCATTCTATGAATTTCACAAGTAAAATCCTACTAATACTATAAACGCGAAAGTTTGTAAGTATGGATGGATGGATGTTTGTTTGTTACTCAATAACGCAAAAACAGCTGAACGGATTTGCATGAAATTTAGCAAACAGATAGCTTATAATGTGGATTAACACATAGGGTACTTTCTATTCCGGTAGTACATTCCTGTGGGATGATTTCCAACCTACACGCGGGCGAAGCCGCTGGAAGAAGCTTGTACATATTTTAAATAATCTTGCGATACAAAATGCAAGAAACGGGTGTATTAAAAAAGCATATTATAAGATAAAAGACTACGTTGAAGACAGGGAAGTTTGGCATTAATTCCTTCTGCACATGTGGCTCCCCTGGTACCTCATTAACAGCAAAACTGTGTGAAAGTCTATTAACTGCTCCCAAATTGCAATGTTAATTTTTATTCTTTTTATTTTTTACAATGACTGACATATTCTCGTCATTATTTGACATTATACGTCAATTTTACTTCTGTCTATTATTAGTGACTGTCATCGAAATCATGTCACTTGGTTCAAATAGATTCATTTTATATACGTAGATTCTTTTACATATTGTGAATGAGAGAACGTTGTAGGCCTTAGAGACTAGATTTGTAGACGTTTTTCTATTCTGTATTTTAATTCAAGTACCTGGTACTTATTGACTGGCCTGCACTGTCCTCCCATACCTATTATCACTGTAATTTGAAAACATTGTAAAAGCCAATTATTTTTAAAAGAGTAACCGTGGAGTTTCTTGCCGGCTCTTCTCCATAGGAAACGACAAATTGGAACCGTGCACCTAGCTTCTGACGTTTCATAAGTGCCCATGCAGGCTTATGTGAAATAAAATATTTAGATTTTGATTTTGATCTCGACATTGCTGTAGAAATAGCAAAATCACTACGTAATTATTATCCTAACTGCACTCGTGTAAGGTGTTAGTCACAAAACGAGAAGGTCGTATGTATTCGTAGAAACTGTTTTAATATCGAACAATATGAATTTCGGAACCGATACTTATAGGCTATAAAAGTCAGGGAAAGTTACTAAATCACTCATTCGCCTGACCTGAAACATTTTGGTGGTGGTGAAACGATGACCATGACCTTTGCGATTAAAAAGTCACTAAGGGGGGCCGAGGGGAATTTTTACGCGTAGACCGATAGCCAGTGGTAGGTGTAGAGGGGGACACATCAAGAGGTGATGGCGTGCAGTGCCTAGCTCCTGTAAGCTCGCCATGGTTTATTCAAACTAATAACAAGTTAGAGGATTTTTTAAAGAAGTTTCAGCTTTAATGGAATAACTGGCGAAATGTTCATCTGCTTCCTACAGGCATAGCGACACGTTTTTTCAACGAAAATTGGTTCATGCAGGTCGAGATTTTCTTCATTACCTACCTACATTGCAAAAAATTCTAGACTTTCAGGTTTTCTGTATTTTTGCAAAATCTTGCATGTTTGTAAACTTTTTACCCAACTGCACGACGCAAAGGAGGGAAATGTGTTTATCAGCCTATGAATGTTGTTTGTTTCTTTTTATTATATGTTGATTGATTTAATGACGGTAGCATCTAATGCATTCTGGCTAGTGAAAACCATTCAAAATGAAATTCATGTATTTTCTAACGGAGCGTAGGCAAGGCTGGGCCAACGGACTAAGATGATGTTTTTGTTACGACGAGGAAGAAAAGCGTAAATTAGCGAATATAAAGTAAGTAGGGTGTTCTGGCTACGTGGGTATAAGGGTGCTAACTAGCTCCGTGGGAACCAACTTCCCAGACTGACACTTGAGGAAAAAAGTGGGTCCTGGACTCAAGTAAAGTGCTTAAACTCCGAACCAACAAAAAATAAAAGGCAATGGAAAGTATAGTTAATTACATAGATAGTCCATTATGTTAACTAGTTAAGTTTTGCCAGTTTCCTTTACTTGTAACTGTTATATCTGGGGTAGTAAAGTTTGAATGGGAAACACATTATCAGGTCAGTGCTATCAAAGTTCCGAGTTGTTCGTTTCAGTGTCCTCGTCAGGGACGTGCCACCGGTCACCCGTGTTCCCACGTATTAGGGAAATCGGTACCAGTTTAGTCTGTTTCGACGGTTGAACGCTCACTACCTGATGTCCTTGTTTAACACAGCAGAGCTGACAATGATTGCGATAACGCCAGATGAAGAAGAAGAAGCAGATCACCTAGAAAACGATCAGCATCAGCAGGCAAACCCAAGACCCATACCCAAGTACGTACTTGGGTATGTGAGCTGTGAGAAGATAGAGAAACTGCAGGAGAATATGGTAAAGTACATTATTCTGTCGTACAAGTTTTATCAACCTTTCTGTGTTCAAGTTGCACTCGCACAAAATGTCTTCCATGTGGATAAAATTCGGATAGCATTGTCAGAGCACACGGACCTATGTGAACAAGTTCATACAAATCGTATGTAACCGACTTTTTCCCCGTCCCTGACGGAACACGGCAGGGACGGGAATCCGGAAATGTGTGAACAGCGTTAAAATCAGAAAAAGTCACGGATAGGTGCTGTCAAGTGGATGGTATATTTAGTAAGAAGACGGAAAGTAAGTAGGGACTAGTGCTTTGCTGTGGGTCTCAGCTTCATGCTGAGTTGAAGCCTTTTTGTCACAATCACGACGTGCAGCTGTCGACTATTTCTGTTGCTCGCGATCCTACTTCAATATTATAAATGTGAAAGTTTGTATGTTTGGATATTTAGATGTTTGTTACTCAATTACGCAAAAACGGCTTTACGGCTTTGGATGAACTTTGGCACACAGATAGTTTGTAACCTGGATTTACACATAGGATACTTTTTATCCCGGTTGTACGGTCCCGTGGTACCATTTCCGACCTCCACGCGGGCAAAGCTGCTGTTGCTGGTAAAAGCTTGTTATTCATAATTCTTTCAACCGGCGAGCTGTCAAACGTTAAAATTGGCAACCTTGCCAATGGCCTTGACGAAGCCACGGTCCCTTTTGGACCACTTGCGTTTAAACAACGATTTCACTCTATTTTACTATGAAACCCATACCAAACTGTGACTTGGTTCGTAATCAATCCAACATTTCCTATTCGTTCGTATGCTAGATCTATTTTGTTTTATTCTTCTGATTCTTCGAGTTCATTATATTCTTGTATGCACATGTTTTCTATAAGAAATAAACCTTATTTTCTTTCTTTTTACTAGATTTTCCAGAGCGGAATTTATCAGGTTCCTGTGTTGTAATAGCGAATAGGTATTTTTACTTTTTGCTGAACTAAAAGCACAATTGTTTACATTGTTGTGTAGATACACGTTGTCTTATTTTTTATTAATTTTCTTGTGTGGAACCCGTTCACTCGATCTGGGTTGTAACAACTATTTTTGCATGTTTATAGTGATACTCATTGATGAATAGTAAAAACGGTTTTTAGTATATCAATAGATCACCATTTGTATACTAAAACTGTGTAAAACATTGAAAACTATCCTAGTATCAACTAGTACATTTTCTGATGTGGTACGCCTGTTACACGTGAGACCTGTCACTTGATCCGTTTGATACGAGTTTTTGCCTCAATTTATTTTGCACTATTACCGAATAGCCGTTGAGACCCCTTTTTATTTTAGAACAAGTCTTTCCAGTTTTTTTTTCATTTACCAAACAAAGGAAATTTCCAAAAAAAAAATACATTTTAACTTTTGGTCGGGTAGCCTACCTATCAACGTGTAGAAGTAGCTAATGAAAATACATAATACCGGTTTCTCGAAACCACCTATAAAAGTTGTGCTACATAGAGATAGTTTGCCAACGTACCAATGGCCTACTAGAACAACATTCCGTCATTCATTCGTCGAACATACTCGCATATGTCTTAAAGTAAGTAAAAAGATTTCAATATCTTACGAAAGTATTTTTTTCACTTATTGATGTAAGTTTTTCCTTTCTTCATGAACGGAATGTTTTGACTGGATTCCCCATTTTGTTTATAACAAGTAATTGGGTAAATTTCCAAGGATCAGTCTATATACATATTAAATCAATTGCTGTACATTACTTGTCTCGCTAAACTCGAAAAGGGGGGGCGTCCATTAATTAAGTGAGGCGTTTAGGGGGAGAGTGGGTCGAATCTCACCCAATCTCACGTGGGGGAGAGGGGGGTCTCGGCAAATATCACGTAATTTTACGAGAAAACCGGGTTAAATTATGTAAAACATGTTTTTCCGGCAATATGGCTAAATCCTACAAAATTATATTCATCGCGGTTATGCGACCGCCACAAAGTAGCACAGTAGCTCCTCGATGGTTAAACCGCCACCGGCCAGCCAAGCCAGGCAATTGCAACGCATAAATCCAACGCAAATAAACACAGGTAAACGTTTTTACACTAAAACCACGTATTTGAAATATCTCACGTGAGATTATGTCCGAGCCAAATCTCACGACATCTCACCAGAGCGGGGGTGGGGGTCGAAAAACGAAAAATCGCCAAAATTGCCTTACGTAATTAATGGACACCCACAAATGGCTCGAGCGATTAGATTTTTTTTCTATTTTGTTTGCCCAGTACTGGGATGGTTTAGCAGAAAAGAAAATTGGGAAAAACCCATGGGAACAGCCGTAAAATCGAAATGTATAGGAAATTTATCTACGTGGTGCGAAGTTCAGCTGGTCATCTAGTTCAGTAATTGTACATTTTTCAACCTGAGTTTTAACACGGTTTGACAGTTGTCCTTACTCCTGTTGTGTTTTTGACCGTCCGACTACGTTAATTAATCGGGAGTAGGGTGCATTCTGATGTATCGATCTAATTTCGGACGGGCCCGTATCTTTTTTGACGGAATTAGATAGTAGGCGGTTGGTCAGGGGACCAACCGCCAGAAATCTAAATTTCCCGTCACTCCCTTTCTATCACTCAGAAACATCCTTTACTAGAGCGAGGTAATAGCAGACACTCGTTCGGTCCGCTGATGTTAAAGAGCTCGGCAGTTTGCAAGCAAATAATATGTAATTTCAGCCGAAAGACGTCCACTGCTGGACGTACGCTTCCCCCAAGCTCTGTCACTTTGACCGGCTCTGGCTTCTCGTATCCAGCAGATTCCTCCGGCCTTCACAAGGCCATCGGTCCTGCTTATGGCAGGCCTTCCAACTCTACGTCTTCCGGTATGCGGTCCTCAGTCCAGAACCTTTCGACCCCATCGGCCATCTGTTCCGCGAGCAATGTGCACTGCCCACATCTACTTAAGTTTGGAAATTCTTTCGGCTTGGTTCTCCTGCGGATCTCTTTCATTTCTAACTCGGTCACGTACGGAAACTTCAAGAATAGCCCTCTCCATTGCCCTTTGAGTGACTTTTAGCCTTCTAATAAGGACCATCGTGTACATATTATATTGGCTATAAATGTAGGTATATTGCAAAGGCTAAAACTATATTCATTGTGTCGGATTTCCGTCACATCGGAGTGCACCTGTGTTTGCACAAATACTTGCGCACTTTAATATCTCCTGTGTAGGTACCTGGCTAATCTCAGTTAAGATTGGCTGCCATAACCGAAATTTTATTGAGAGGATTTCAATAATTTGGGAAAGCAGTTGGAAACAAGCCATGTTAAAAAAAAAATCTTACCTGTCCAGTTACTGTGAACAGTATGGCGAGCAGTATCCGCAGTGGTAAACGCGCGCGGTACGCCCGGTGTGACCACAGCCTATGCACGCCCGCTGTGATTCCAAATCCGGACGTGTATATCGTGCCGAATGCTGGAAAAACACGATGATGGGACATTGTTTGAATTGAACTAACAGTGCGGATTTTAGAGATACAATGAAAATAGAGAAAGAAATAATTTTTAAACAATTTTGGAAGTTTCTGATTGACACTGGTGACACTTTTTATTTGTAAGTAGGTACCCACTAACAAAAGAAGAATAAATTGGTTTTTTTTGTTTCTATTCGCTTCATTAATTAGAAAGGTGAAAATAATGGTTATGTGGGAATTAAATAATTTTTCGAAACCGTACGGAAATCAAGACATATTCGTGGAAACGTCACTGTACAGTTTTTTTTTTGGTTTATGCTTGCTGTAACATTCCCGAAAATGCCACACTACTGCTAGTTCCGTGCTCATAGTCAATTCAAAAACGCAAAATGTTTGGAAACCCCTTAAATCTGTCAAACTATTTGTTTTTGAGGAGCTTTCTAAACGAAATACTTCGAATTAATTGCAAAAATCAACTTTAATATTTATCTTCCTTGTTCTACCTTTCAGGATTTCCTGGTATTTTATCGTATGAAAAAATATTTAGACTTGAGGCTTTCGCAGATAGATGAGACTCTAGTAGAACATTTTTTAAGGAAGCGTCATGGAAATTATTCCATCAGAATCGCGTCTGCTGCGCTGTCTGTGGGAGCCTTTAGGTAGGCGTTCAGGGCCTCAAGTCTGCTATTACAATAGTGTCAGAATGGTCTATCATTGATTTCATAATTGTTTATTTTGACAAGTTTGGTAATCTACTAATAAAATGGCGTCATTATGACTTTCCAATGGTCAGCCACTGTTACTC
The DNA here is from genome assembly GCA_947359405.1 of Antitype chi. Classification (NCBI taxonomy): domain Eukaryota; kingdom Metazoa; phylum Arthropoda; class Insecta; order Lepidoptera; family Noctuidae; genus Antitype; species Antitype chi. The sequence goes on from OX375816.1 coordinate 14,276,966, forward strand.
CATTGAAAGAAATGGCATTTATTGGTAATCTCGTACATCATGACAAATGAATGACTGACTTAATTTACGAACTTCCTACTACTTTAGATTGCTTATAACACTAATAAATAATATGTAAAAATATATATAAATGAAATCTGGCATGAATAAATGTTCAAATTTAGTAGTCGTTTTTCGAAAAACATTTCTACTAACGAGTTTTATAATGATGGCAATACGAAATTGCCATTATGACACAATTCTATCACGAGACCATTGACCGACCAATAATCGACCATTATGAATTTAGGAGATTACGAACTTTTAGCAAAATGACAAATGAATGACAATGGGATCGTGTTGGAATGACGAATTTATAAAAATAGCAGACTAAGGCCCCTGTTCTGAGGTATTGAATAAACTGTCATCATCATCATTTCAGCCGAAAGACGTCCACCGCTGGACATAGGCTGCTCCCCCAAGAATAAAGTGTGGAAGGGAAAAATAAAAAGTTAACTTACCAAATAATATTGTGTACAGCTTAACTTGGTTACTAATCATCAGGTACAGTCCGTATAATGAAACTAAATGCAAAAGAATTTGAACAGTAAGGTCCGGCCAACGCCATTGCGCCTTAAATTCCATGGCTTCATATTTTTTTATATCAAAGTCAGCGTCACTTGTCACTTCACTAGCACTGTCCCTTAACACTGTATTATTGTTGTCTAAATGTGCAACTTTGCCATTCTTGTATGAAACTGGACTAATTTTTAGTTCCGAATGCATTTCTTCTCCACACATTTCAATGTTCTGTTGTGCTGGAGCCATTCTGTGGGACAAAAGAAAAAAATTATCAGAAATATTTCTTCACGACTTCGTACGTTATTTGAACAGCTCAAACAATCAGAGTAATAGCCGATGATACCTTTTAAAACTTAACAAAATTATGTGGACTTAAATTAGAGACACTAGCTTCGTCTTGCCCGTGCCACTGCTGGCGGATAACACTTAACCTATTTGTTATTGAAGTGAATCACATTGTATTTGTGCACACATCTTATCTGTTATTTACGATATTTCTGGATAATCAGTTCGTGTAATCCTTATCGCTGTATTAGTAAACACAGGTGTTCGGAATTCAAAATTTTATGGAGGTTGACGCGATGTTTGCACGTTTACCCACCTACAGTTGATAAAATGGCTGAAGGTTGGCCTCATCCGATGACTAAGCGAGTATGTTATCGACGATAGATTGCCAGATGCTTAAAAATGACGATTTAATATGTGATTATTCTACTAATGTAGATACTTACCTATCTATTAATCATTATATCGATCCTACGAGGCCCTGTTAAAATTAACAGGGTTATTATTTTGCCGACTACGAGACTCTTCTCATGTCAAGGTCAAAAGGACCAATTACGTGTTTTGTTACATAACAACGGAATACATTATTACATAATGATGAGCAGATGTCTCCACACACTTCCGAGACATGACACGTGCGAGTTTTTTTTTATGGTGACTGGCCATGTATGATTCATAATTTCTGTCATAATATTTATAAGTTGTAGGTACAGACGCCAACATATCAAGCTACCCCAATCTGTCAAAGTTCTTTGATAGATTTTCGACTTTATTACAAAAGAATAAGATTCATGTTCATTTGGGAAAATTTTACAGTTTGGGGTAGCTTGATGTGCTGGCGTCTGTACCTACTATTCAAGCGTCACCAGCATAGTGATGCTGGTGACGTTTGAAGACGGTGAGTGCACCGTCTTCACGTAAAATATTGTTTATACAATAGCATGCAATTATTATAGCTGGGTATAAACCTCGTCTGTTTGGCGTTTTTAATAGCCGTCCCCTGACGGGCGGCGACGTAACTTTAAATACATATTATGTATAACTTGTAGACACGCTACGATGCCTCTGCAACTTTAAATTTTTTCCCACAGTGAAGCTTATTATTTATTTATTCGCATCCTTCGATCCAACTCCATCAATTTGAGACAATTCCAATGAGCACAAACATGATAACCTCTGCTATAAGTTGGTTAGGCATCTGTCAATTTAAGGTGATGCTGTGGCATCAGTTCAGGGCATAGAGTTTATAGTCTTTGGTTCAGGGTTATCTACTATGTTCTTCTAATATTATTCAAGTAACAGAATACCAAGTTACGACTCGATCAGACCTGAGGAAGATGCTCACATCTATTCATCAACTAAAACAGCTCATAATCTTCAAATAGCTGAACCAATTTTCTGGAGACATAGCTATAATCACTCTCGATCAAGTTACCTTTCAAACAAAAAATCGAAGTCGGTTCAGCCGTTGGGGAAATATGATGCCACAGACAGACACACAAATACAAACACATATAGGTACTTACATACGTTAAACTTATAATACCCCTCTGTTTTCATCGGGCGTTAAAATAGAAGAATTCCCCGATTAATTCCTAAGATATTTATTGCCTAGAATAGAAAATCAAACAATAAATTTAACTCTGTTTTAACTTGCCTATTCTCCCGCAAGGCTTGACGGTTTCAGCTTCGGTATTGCATTAAACGACGCAAGCAAGAAATAAATTGTACAGATTTTGTTTGTATTGGTTTGCAGTAAACCGTAAAACTAAACATTGACTGAGAAGGATTTTTCTTTAAGGAACAAATATTTATGTAAGTTATAAGGCCTAGATTAGCTTGCACCACTAATTACTTAACGCATTTTTAACCTTATATGAATTTAAAACGTATTTCTATTTCTGTCAATAATTTGAAAATGATGGAGAGAGGTGATGTTTTGTTTACGATTAGAATAGGTACTTAATTTAAATTTTTAAGTATTTTAATTTAACAATGTACAGTATTTTTATCTCACATAGCGACGCGCGCTTTACTTGTGGTAACAATGTGTAGTAACATGCTTTGATTGTGACTATTTTGTGTTTATTTACTATCATCATATCTACGATAGTTAAGGGCGAAACTATCTGCATTAACTACCGCTGTAAATCTCCGTGATGTAACAATGTGTATAGCTCATAAGAGTATAAGTCATAAGTCACGCATTTTAATTACAGACAATGACCATTGTTTTTCTCCTTGCACGATAATGCGCTCTATTGTTAATAACCCATAAACTGTAAGATTTACGAGTAGGTAGTACATAAAATTTCATTTTATTTTTCCTATAACGATCTAAAGATTAAGTATAAGCATAATCAGACTTTAAAATTGTTTTTCCTATAACGATTACTAATCTAAAGATTACGTATAAGCATAATCAACCTTTAAAGTTGGTCAATTGGGAGACAGGTCTCCTCTTTGTGAGAGGTACTGGGCCATAATACCCCACGCGAGCCCGGTATGGGTTATTTTTAAGGCAAGCATAAATCCGATCTATCTCTACCTATATGTGTATTATACGTATATGATTATTTATCCCTTTTTTTCGAAAAGACAAAAAAACGGTAACCAATCTCTAGCATAAGTATGACCATAACCACAGGTCACCTCTCTGTGGCAGGTAGGTAGGGGCCATAATCCACCACACGGCCCCAGTGCGGGTTATTTTTGAGGCAAGTATTTATATTCTATCTGAATATCTATGGTTATACAGGGTGATTGGAAGATGGGTGCAAAGCTTTAAGGTGAAGATAGTATAGACAATTTAGAACCATTTAAGCCATGGTTGTCTTAGACGGAGTCTTACCAATTTTTTTTTTTTTAAATAAGGTTTAAAAGACGTATTGTACAAATTTTTTATTTTTTCTGAGCTTTAAATGTCTGTAAAAAAAATGTCTAATGACACAGAAGCCTAAAACATGTTTTGCTTGATTGCTTACACATTACTTTAATTAAATAAATAAAAAATGAATTCATTTATCATTCAATTTGGCCATAATTATGCAGTTTACATTAAATTTTGAGAATTTCCGAAAAAAAACTTAAAAATTTGGTTAAAAATATTTGGTAAGACTTCGTCTAAGACAACCATGGCTTAAATGGTTCTAAATTGTCTGTACTATCTTCGCCTTAAAGCTTTGCACCCATCTTCCAATCACCCTGTATTTCGCTTTTTAGTCGCTGTGGCATATCATAAGTTTTTTTTTTTTTTTGGGTGGGAAATCATCAAATAACTTCTCCCGCTCTGGATGGAGCGGGAGGGCGTGTCAGACTTTTACTGACTAAAACACTACTTTTACTGACTAACTGTGTGCCAGAGGCCGCGGTATCTCTTTCGAACAACCCGCACCCTGGCAGGCATCGGCCCTTGCGGACCATTTGCTGCTGACATCTCTTTGAGGCGCGCGTGGAACACAACGCGCCGTCGACCCCTTGGTCCTCATAAGTTCATAACAATTATATAATTTAATGTAACATCTTGCACTGCACGATAGCCAAGACAGGGTTATAATTTACATTTTTTTTATAAATGTGAGAAATATAATTATCTTGTTATTGGGTACCTAAGTATACACTTACTTATCAAATGATCAGTTCATGGATTCTGGGGAGATTATTGCGCCACTTCTTCCGCCCAGCTAAAGCACTAGGAAGTGGTGAAGGGCGGGCGTTTTTGTGGACTGTCTTATGTAATTTGAATAAATGAATTTTGATTTCGACGATGAATATGAATAGCAGACAATGAAGTGACTGAAGTGAATTTTGTACTCGAACGAACATAATAAATACATGGTAGATTTAAGTAATACTTCAGAGTTTCTTTTAGACAAAAAATGTAAATAGCAAAACTTCATTGAATGTTTGAAATTAACATAACCTGTATTACAATAAAGTTTATTTTAATTTACATAATTCAATTTAAGTCTACAAAAATACATTCTAAGATAATATTTAAATAATTATTTACGTTAAACTGCCTTCATCCCTACTTTTGTTAATTTTTTTATTAATTTTCACAGAAAGTCATCATTTATCAGCCTATAATGTTCCCACTGTTGGGACACAGACCTCCTCTCGGTGAAATAAAGTGGGGCTTAATCCACCACAGGCCCAGTGCGGGTTGGTAGATGTCACATGTCTTAGAGTTTTTAATTCTAGGACATGCAGATTTCATAACGTTGTTTCCCTTCCCGTTTTGAGAAAAGTGGTGATAAAATAATTTTACATAAAGGCTGCTTTTCTGGGTTCAAGCCCACGACCTTTTTTACATTGGTCATCCACGAATTCCTTAGAACCCTTGATGATGCAACCCATTTAATCAAACTAGATCTGGGGGCCTACTCTCTAAATCCGTCAACGAAGATACGGGCCCGTCAAAAAGAAGTTCGTAATTTTGAAATGAACTTTACTCGCAATTTATTAACTTTTTCTGATGGGGAACTAAACATTCAGAGTTAGGACAACTTTCAAATGGTGGTGTCATTCATTCTTAGTTCGGACCCCAAAGTAATCTAATGTCCGCAGGTGATACGTAGTAAGAAACGTCCCTAACTTCGGCCGTAAGTACAGACTTAGTGCTTAGAGAGTAGACCCCCAGGACTGCGAAATTTCACTCCCCCTGGTATTAATATTTGCGGATTCACTCCGATTATCTTATAACTAGTAAGTCCCGGCCGTTATCACTGGCCAACTATTGCTTCCCTTGCTGCCCTCCTTGAAAGTATGTGTACAATCATTAAAATGCAACCGTTCTTTTTATGAAAATGCACAGTAGGATCTTATTGAGTGAATCAAAGGCGAAATAAAGTAGGAACCTAAACCTATATCCGAGACCGCAAAAGTGATGAAACTATTAACAAGTATGTGACTGCATACGAAACGAATGGTTTTGCACACCACGAAAACTGTACTTTTATGCTCACATAGATCTATGTAGGTATACCAGTTATTTGATTATTTTAAGCTTTCTCAAAATTTGATTAAGTACTTAGAAATTTTCCAATTTGTTAATTTTTTTCGTGCACGCCCTGTACTGCTGCTGGATAAAAAAAACATTTACTTAACCCTAAAAATCTTGTTAGTATTGACATTCCATTAGAAATTAGAATGTAATAACCTTGTTTTCATGGGTACAATAACCTCTTAATATAATTTGATTAGTAGGTACTGTAAAGGTTGTTTGCAAAACACGACCTTATGTTGTACAGGCTGGCGATAAAGTAACTTAAGGTGAACCTAGTCCACATTTTTTGCATACAAACTTCGGGAGTGTTTTAATCCACTGTCTGACATGACACATCCAAAGTAAAAGATATAAGTATATGATATCGTTTTGTCTCATTTTTAGTATTGTCTGTATGGAAACAGAATACTAAAATAAAAACCACCTCCACGCGGGCGAAGCTGCTTCCAAAAGCTAGTTAAGTTTATAAAATTTAATACTAGAAGGAACAGAGACGTTGTGCACGTTCATAAATAAAAACATTTTGACGTTAGGAAGTAGTTTTTTCTCGTCCTTTATTGTCATGTCAATGTCAGCTAGATGCAAACACTGTTTAAATTAGCCGGGAGCGTGTGAGTAGACGCCTGGTAGCGCCAAGGAGTCTAAGGGAGTGAGCTAACGTCTAAAGTAGTTAGGGTTCAATTTGTTTCAATGGGTTGAAATAGCATAAACATGCTCCAGAATGTAGTAATGCAAATTAGGACTGGAATATGGAATATGTGGTTACTGTTAGCCAGCTAGCGATAATTTATCATACGTACCTATATAAGATCGTCATGCTCCCTTGAATGTTACTGCTTGCGGTAGCGCCGAGGGAAGGATATTAAAAGAAACTCGAAGAAAGATTTATATATATCAGTAATAAATATCATATTACAAAATACGTTAAACACGATTTTATAGTAGAATATTCATGTTGCAAAAAACTCATGGAGTTATTAGCTAAAATTCAGGAACACTATTGGGAAATGTACTGTAAATACCTATTCGACAGGTGAGTTCCGCCGATGAATTTTAAGAATTAATTACTGAATTATTAAAAGGTAATAATAAATAGGTGGCCATCGCAGGATTGCGAATTAAATGATAGGTATTTTTCTTATAATTAATAATGTCTTCAACGGACAACGTCATTCGTAAACAGTACCTAATTCCCATTTCAAACAAGAAAAAATAAAAGGTAGAATACATACATAACAATAGTTACGTCATATTAATACCACCAGCCACACTTCGTCTGCAATAATTCTTATCAAGTATTTGGATAATTTAATAGCCCAAATATTTGATAACACTTAATTTAGTTTTATCAGCACTATATTTATTTTTGGATTCAGTTCAAACATACACATTAAAAAAATATCCATTTAAATACAAGCATGGCAACAAAAAAAGTCGAGAGTGGTCGTGGGTTACACCCGGTTGGAACGAAGTTTCTTTCGCTGTATAGGTTCCATCTCTGTACTAAATAACAGGCATAATGAAATAAATTAACAACGTTTGTTGATAACTAATTGAAAATAAAAGATACTTACCATAGCAAAAAAGCAAAAGGAGTATATAAGGCCCCGTGCACGCCACGTTTTTAAAACGCGCCGTTGACGCGCGTTTTAGAAACGTGCGTCGACGGCGCGCTTTTATCCTACAGAGGGTCTACAGGCTGCGTCTGACTCGCGTGCGTATCGCGTCTGTATCGCTACAAACGCGCGTCAATGGCGCGTTTAAAAAACGTGGTGTGCACAGGCCTTAAGGGTCGTGTACCACGTGGCGATTTGTAGTTTCTGCCTAGCCCCATGGGACCAAAGCGTGGGTTTATGTATTCAAAAGTAAGCAGCATTTAAAAAAAAAGTGTCGTGACAGCCAAATTATTAGTCTATGTTTGCACGGATAGGTCTAATTAGGTTTTCATGTTATTTAGATCTCTCCAAGGCATTTGACCTTGTAAATTATAATGTTTTATGGAGCAAACTTCACAATGTTGAGGGGCTCCCCTCTGAATTAATTTGGTTGCTTAAATATTGGTACAGTAATCAAGAGAATACTGTTCGATGGGCAGGCACTTTATCTGAAGTGTACAGGTTGCAGTGTGGGGTGAGGCAAGGGGGGTTGAGCTCACCACGCCTCTTCAACCTGTATATTAATGGTCTGATTGAGGAGCTCAGCGGCACCGGTTTCGGATGCTCGGTAGACGGAAAATGCATAAATAACATAAGTTACGCTGACGATATGGTGCTGTTGAGTCCGTCAGTCAGAGCTTTAAGGTGTCTTTTGAATATTTGTGAGGCGTATTCGGAGGCTCATGGGCTGAGATAAAACGCCAAAAAAAGTGAATTTATGATATTTAAGGCGGGAAAAAAACAATATCGTGCGCCCGTGATCACTCTTTGCGGCACTCCACTTTCACAGGTGAGTAAGATTAAATATCTTGGTCACTGGGTCACCGATGACGCATCGGATGATCCCCCCCAGTGGGTTCCCGCATTGTCGTTGCGGGGGGGCTCAGTAGCCGTGGTCCGCTCCCACGGTGAAGCGAAGAGGAACCCCAAGGTGGGGCCGCTCGTCAGGGCTTTTGTCTCCAAGCCGACGACGTAGCGGCCAGAATGTAGGTTGCGGTGAGGTGCACCGCAACTGAGGCGGGCCGCGGTGTCGAATGGGAGGCATCGCGGCTGAAGATTACAGGCTGCGGAAGAGGAGGAGTGCCGGTACTTCTGAGTAGCGCTCTTCCCTTCCGTGGCCTGGACGGGGCCGCCACCGTTTGATGGCGGACGCGGTGGGGCCGCAGGGGAAGAGGAGTGTCGGTATAGCGTTGGCCGCTCTCCCTATCCCCTGCGGCCGAAAGTGGTAGGCGGCGGGGCCACTGTGCTGACCCGTCGCAGGGGGACCAAGGGCACCAGACACGGGTACGTCTGGGGCCCTTTTGTTACTTGGTTCCTGGGGTGGTCACGGCGTGCCACATGTCCTGGTGCGCCGAACTGGTGGGGTCCGCAAGGGCCGATGCCTGCCAGGGTTGCGGGTTGTTCGAAAGAGATACCGCGGCCCCTGGCACACAGGCAACTGAGGGAACACGGGTGGGTTTTAGTCAGTAAAAGTCTGACACGCCCTCCTGCTCCACCCAGAGCAGGAGAAGTTATTTGATGATTTCCCACCCTCAAAAAAAAAAAAACAAAAAAAAAAAAAAAAAAACGCATCGGATGATATGGACATTGAGAGGGAACGAAGGGCGCTGTCCGTGCGGTGTAATATGCTCGCTCGTAGGTTCGCACGTTGTACAAGAGACGTAAAAATTACTTTATTCAAGTCGTACTGCCAGACACTGTACACGTGCGGGCTGTGGGTGAATTATACGCATCGCGCGTATAGTTCCCTTCGCGTCCAATATAACAACACCTTCAGGGGAATGCTGGGGCTGCCGCGGTGGTGCAGCGCATCTGCCATGTTCGCAGAAGCGCGCACACAGGATTTCTTCGCTGTGATGCGCACACGCTGCGCTTCATTGTTGAGTCGGATGCGGATCACCTCTAACGTTCTCCTAAAGATCTTGTCTGACCGGTGGGATTCACCAATGCTGCAGGCGTGGATGGGGTGGCACTCTCTTCGCAACAGGAGATGAGTGGTTCTCCTTTCATGCCCGTTTAGTTTAATATTTTGCGTACTAACATTATTTTTAAGACTGTAATACTGTAATACTAACAAAATGGAACCTGATTTCCGAAATAAACGATTATTATTACTTATTATTAAAGATATTTATTCTCAAAAAAGACAAAGTCACAGACATGAGAACGAGGCTTTAATTAAATTATTTATTTAAACGTTCGTCACAGACGTCATTGCAGTAATTATGATACACACATCCAATGCATTCAGCTTGTAGAAAAGGTGTAATTTCTCATTAAATATACAGCTAATTGAGTTTTGAATGCATTGAATGAATGTAATTTTTTAATACATGAGGGTATTTTACTATAAAATTGTGCTCCTTCAAAAGTATTTTTTCTCAAACTTAGTTCTCGTCTTCGGTAATATTAGAAAACTACTAACTATAAAAATATAGCGGCGTGATTTTATCGCGCACCTGATTCACAACTCTCTGTCGTTAACCGAGTATTGAGAATCCAACAGAGTATATCCTAGTACGTCAGTAAAACATACTGTTCGATTTTCAACTCTCGGCGCTAAGCAGTGCATTCAAAATCCAATGCGCGAAAATATACCACCGAGATTTTTACTTCCTACTCTTTTTTCGGTTCGGCTCTCATTCGCCAAGTGTGAAGAGTATAACATGCGATAAGGTTCCTATTTCGTTCCAAAAATTAAGCATTCATTAAAACCATTGCCGACCTCATTTTACAAATGCGTCAATTTAACCGAAATATGCAAGAAATGGTTGAAGCAATGGAAGCTATTTTGAAACGTCTGTTTCAAACACACATAACACACAAACATTTAAACTCGTCATAGTCATAACAAACCACTGAAGCTGCCAGACAATTAGAAAAAAAAATACAAAGAGTGGTCTACGTTTTGACTATGATCTGTGATACTTTGTTATTCACCATGTTTTAAAACGCACCGGCTTTCTCTCAATGTGCGCGATTTATATAACTCGAGATCCAATGTTCTATGATATCATCCACTTTAATATCAGGGCCAAGGATCGAACTTGGGTCAAAGGGCTTTAAACCTATTGCCGTCGCCTTGTCCGCCATTTTGTTTTTTTTTTCAAAATGGCGTCTAAAGATAATGTGACACTTTAAGATATCATGATAAATAACATTTTTTGATTGTCTAAATGCCTCCTATCTATAATATATAAATAGGTAAAATCGTGCGACGCCAGTTTGAAAAATAATAAAAATGGCGAACTGGGACTAAGCCAGTCTACACACAAAAAAGTTCGATCCCCTTTCAGAAGAGAGAATAATTTGATGTGATTTTGTGATTCTATAATCTATATTACTCAATAACGTATTATTATCTTCATTAACTTTAGTGATTCATCGAATATAAAAATTGAGATAAAATAATTTTCCAAGACTTGATATTTTGAGATCGTGGGTTTAGCCTATCTAGAGATAATACCTAACATTTTGTAATTTTAAGAAAAATCATCTTTATGTATTTAAAGTGGAAACCGGGGCTGCGTTGTTACTTTAATTTATTATGATGTATTTACAAATAATTGGCTCGGATTGGTCCCGGTGGTTACGGGTAGTCAGGCGCACGAAAGTCAGACAGTCTTACCAAGGGGTATCGTATTACCCAGTAACTGGATTGTGGAGGTCAGATAGGCAGTCGCTACATGTAAAATATTGGTATTCAGCTGCATCCGGTTAGACTGGAAGCCAACCTCAACATAGTTAGGAAAAGGCTCGGCAGACGATGATGACACGAATACATAGTCAAATAATGTAACATACTTGCGTGGTTTCTTGAAAGTTGTGTATACAGGGTGTCGCGTAAATGATGGATAACCCTGAAACTGTCGATCCGCCAGATTATTATCTATAATTTACACCACTTTTTCAACATTTTTAGGTTTTTGTTCATTTTTTAGGTTTTCAACATACAGGCTGCAGGCTTAGCATGACGTTTTCTATTTCTACGAAGAATCGACAGCGCTTTTTCAATACAAAGTGACATTTCGTTTCTCCATTTTTGACATCGCACCGTAGATATCTTTCTACAATCTGTCATTTTATCTTTCATTTCTAACGATCTTTGTTTAGGTCCTTCTAAATGTAGACTATTTCACAGGAATATTTCTTCCCAAACTGTCAAAATCGCACTGAAAACAAACTTTCTACTTGACGGCCACAAAGTATAAGACTATCTACAAAATCGATGAGTATAGTATAGTATATATATTTCCGAGTATATGGTACCTACATTATGATATTAATAAAAAAGATTCACCTATATACTACCGTTGCCGGTGTAGAAATATTTAAATTAAAGTACAATTCCCATTTAGTTTGAAATGACCATGGGTACCTACTGCATCGCTATCGCATAACTGTGATAATTAATAGAGAAACATAGCTATATTCTCCTATTGTACATCATTTAGTTAATAGTCATATCTATTCTTCTGTCGACAAATTGGTGCTCGTGCTAAGCTTGCTGGTGTAATGTGGGTATAATCTAGGTGTACACTCTCCACACCTTACTCTTCGGAGAATATACCTATGCGTGATTTTATGATACCTATGTAGTATAGTTTGTTTTATCGTTATTGTTATGAGTAGGTACGTATTTCCTGGAAATCTATTATACTCCATGACACCATTGGAGTTGGTCATGATCCATACAATTACATCTTACGTCACTTTTTCATGGAGGAAGACGTGCATTTTCCTGTATTTGGTATGAAGTTTAAGAGCCACTTAAAAACCACAAAATATATATTGAAATAATAATCAATGTGGTAATATTATATCAAAGATTGAAAGTTTCTTTTGATTTCTTTTTCTGTTTATTACTTTGCCTATGTATGTATAGAATCAAGTTTATCCGACTAAACAGACAGCTGTGCTGCTGGGGAGTTTGTTGCGCCACTTCTTCCCAGCTAAAGCTCTAGGAAGTGGTGAAGGGTGATGTGTTGTGTGGTGATACGGGTTAAAATCTGTTGTAATAAATTCGAATAATAAATGAGCAAGCGTTGTCGTAAAAATGCAAATAAAATTGTATAAAATTAGATATTAAATATTTAATAATAAATAATCCATCACTGGATGCAGTTTTGCATTTGGAATTTTATGGTATATTTTTAATTATAATTTAATTATAATTGTTATTGAAGGGATAAACTGGTTTTTAAGATAATTAAGAGGTGACTTTGATGATTTTTTTATCCATTAAAGTATGTTTAATTATGTTTTAAGCCCCATCACTCTATGCAAAAAAGACTTGAAAATATCATATACTTATTTTTTTGCTTTAAAAATTATTTACTATTAACACACTGGTGTAAAAAACTACCTTTTTGAGCGTTTTCAAGAAATCACCGCCTTAAGTTAGGTCGGCCATCCGCCGGGTATGACGGATCATGCAGTGATTGTTATGCATCACATTAGACTTATCTATGCTTAATAAAATTGTCTCTATTATTTAACATTACACGTTTAAATAGTTACCTAATTCACTATTATTATACCTACAACATTCAATACTTAATTAATATCTGGCTGACCGAGCCTTGTTCGGTTTTTTTTATTGACGTTTTCTAAAAATGAAACCTAGCTAGATCGATTTATCGCCCCCGAAATCCCCTGCATCTAAATTTCATGAAAATCGTTGGAGGTGTCTCCGAGATTCAGATTATATATACATACAAGAATTGCTCGTTTAAAGGTATTAATTAGACAGATTTGATTGTATTTTGACTAAAATACAGGTAAATGAGGTAGAACATAAATTGTGGCAGTACTTTGCTGAGGCCGTGACTGTTCAAAATATGCCGTTGTGTTAAAAGTATTCAAGAATTTTATTCGGCTAAACTCCATCTTCGTCACATTATTTTGCTGCTACATGATACAACACTTTAAACTAGACAACTATGTGTCATCACGACAAATTAGGCACACTCGCTAAGTGTTTCTTAAAAGTGAAACATCGTCTTGTTTCAAAACTTCCTAATTCAAGATCACTAAAAATGATGAGCGAAGACCACGTAAATGTTTACAAAGCTGTTTACTTGATGCATCTTTGATGTTTTCTCAAGGTTGCCATTCGACTATGACTACCGATCTCTTCGATGAAGCGAAACATCTGTCTTCAAGGCTTCCAACAGGCAGACGCAACGTGAACAATTTCTATGAAGTTGCCATACAAATTGTTCCGCTGTCCGTGTTGTCCGGGAGCCTTTGGGTACAGTGGTCTTTTCATTTATAAATTGTTTGTTCTATCTCGCTGTTGTAATTGTAATATTTGGACTGTTAGTAGCTCAGTTGTTTGGCTTTTGGTTTTTCTTCACATTATGATAATAAATATTATTAGGTATAGGAACCTACTGGGTCAAAATATTAGTATAATTTATTGTAGTATTGCATTGTTAGAGAAAATAATACCTACGTTAAAATGAGTGGCTATTCCAATAATACATGAATAATATTAAATGTACTTAATTAATCAAATGTTGTGTATTTTGGCAATAAACTAGCATTATGTAGGTAAGTGTCGATTTATTGTTACATGACATTCATGACTTAACAAATACGTTCTTAACGTAAATCTTTCGAAGTATTTACTAAGAACTGTACTGTTTATGCTAAGTAGGTATTTTTATCATCATTATGTAAATTATTTAACTAAATACTAGGTAGGTAGTGTAGGTACATGGACTTGGCTCTTAAATAAGAATTACAAGTCAGCCAGTATATTCATACGGCTTATATTTATTTATCGACTCGAACAATAAATTTAGGTAGGTACTCGCGGTACTCGGTACTCACCCGAGTCGTACGAATCAACATTTTCAAATAATATATTACTTTATATAGGCAACTTTCACGAAGTAAATTTATTCGCAGGCGTATAGTCAGGCATATAGTTAGCCATTCATATAGACAGAAATCTACAGGATGACTTGAAATTAATCGTTTTCGTTACCTTTGTGTGAGTTGCGTGACATAATTATGCGGTACAAAGTCCTCCGTGTTAACATGGTATTATTGGCTCTGTCGCAAAATTACCACTTCTCAAAATGACTACTGGTAGCAAAATGTCCCTTTCTCAGAATGTCCCTTTCTCAGAATGCCTCTTTCGCAAAATGCCCCTTTCGCAAAATGTTCCCTTCCTCAAACAGGCATTAATTCTTTTCATCAGTAAAAAAAACTGGTCAAGAGCCAGTAGGTGAACAACACAGAGGGGTACTGTAGTAATGTTTAATCTGTAGAATGGGTGCATGCACATACATACACTCGAGAGCAATGAATCCGGGTCACTTAAAGAATCCTAAAAATCTCGGAAACTAAAAATGCTAGGTTAATGCAATAAATTGTATTTAATAGACAATGTAATACTCCTTAAATGAAGGTATTAAAACTTCATAGTTATTGTAAAGTTATATCATAAAAAAATCTAATTTGAAAAAGGGCCACTTTCGAAGATGGAACTACGAAATTACAGCATTTGGTTTTGCTTTTGTTTGTAATCTGTCATTTATGTGGGTACATAAACCATGTTGATAGTGCTCTATATTCATTATTCAAGCTGAAATTATGTCGCTTACGCCTGAAGAATGCACCAGAATACTTACAATGCTGGAAACCGGCCGGAGTCAGCGCGATACAGCCAGGACTGTCGGTGTGTCGCTGTCAACAGTACAAAGAGTTCTCCGACGTTACGAAGAAACTGGTTCTAACCTACGCAGACCAGGAACGGGCAGAACCAGGTGTACCACAGCACGAGAAGACCGATACTTGGTGAACACCATGCTTCGAAATCGCTTTCTCACAGGAACTGAACTCACAAATCAGTTTCGACGCCTCGGAGGAAGTAACCCAAGTGCATGGACAGTAAGACGTCGGCTTGCTGAATCTAACTTAAAACCCCTTAGACCTGCAAACGGCCCTAAACTGGAGCGTGGGCATCGTATTTCAAGACTAAGATATGCCCAGAGCCACGTAAATTGGAGTATTGAAGATTGGTCAAAAGTTATGTTCTCCGACGAATCAAAATTTATGCTCTACAAGCACGATGGAAGACACAGAGTGTATCGAAGACCAGGGGAAAGATTCAAGCAAGCATGCATCGAAGAAAAAGTAGCCTACGGTGGTGGGTCTGTACTTGTGTGGGCCGGAATTTCTTCTGAAAGTCGCACAGAGCTGGTGATCATAGAAAACGGCTCTTTAACTAGCGTAAGATATGTGGAAGAAATCCTCAATGATCACGTTGGTCCATTTATGGTCAATTTAGGTGAGGATGCTATATTTATGCATGACAATGCCCGACCTCATACAGGTAGGATTGTGAATGACTACCTTCAAGAGATGAACATTACTCGTATGGAGTGGCCAGCGCGCAGCCCGGATATCAACCCGATCGAGCATGCTTGGGACGAGCTAGGCAGATGCGTAAAACAACGAAACCCTCCCCCAATCACGCTTCGTGAGCTCAAAATTGCTCTCACAGAGGAATGGGAGAATATTCCCCAAAATCGTATAAGGAACTTGGTGTACAGCATGCCAAACCGCGTAAACGCAGTAATGGAAGCACGAGGAGGCAATACGAAGTATTAAAATTCAAGAAAATCGTAATAAAGTTCAAAAATTTCATGTTTCCTATTTTTGTTTTAAGGAGAGATCAGCAGTTTTTTTCTTTATGTAATTTTGTGTTAATAAAATGTATGGTGACTCATATTTTTTTTACTTTCATTTAAGGAGTATTACATTGTCTATTAAATACAATTTATTGCATTAACCTATCATTTTTAGTTTCCGAGATTTTTAACATTCTTTAAGTGACCCGGATTCATTGCTCTCGAGTGTATTATACTAAAATAAATAATAAAAAAAGAAATCGAAGTTTGTCAGATTTTATTAGGTACGTAATCAAGTCATTGATTTTTTTGTTTTTATTTGGGTTTATTTGATTTGTTGATTTTTAATTTGTATAAATTGATGTTTTGAGTGACAGTAAATCTGACAAACTTCTATTTCTATTATTTATTTTAGTATAATATGTGCATGCACCTACCCATTTTACTGATTAAACATTACTACAGTACCCCTCTGTGTTGTACACCTACTGGCTCTTGACCAGTTTTTTTACTGATGAAAGGAATTAATGCCTGTTTGAGGAAGGGAACATTTTGCAAAAGAGGCATTTTGCGAAAGGGGCATTCTGAGAAAGGGACATTCTGCGAAAGGGACATTTTGCGAAAGGGACATTTTGCTACCAGTAGTAATTTTGAGAAGTGGTCATTTTGCGACAGCCACTAATACCATATTAACACGAAGGACTTTGTACCGCATAATTATGTACTCTAATCGAAAGTCCAAAGACTCGGATAAGACGCGGTAAATTGTTTTGATAAATGAGACATTAAAATCTCTTAAACCTGAATTAAATGGCTTTGACTTTTAACTAGCCAACAATACAAAAAAAATAAAATACGTATGTAGGTACCTACACAGGGCGACATATAAAGCTTTACATTTTATAGTTTGAGTTGACCTCGCATTGTAGGTATAGGCTTTTTGTACAATAAGAAGTCGGCGTATACTGGAAATGTATACTTAGCTTGAAATATTACCGTGCGTAACTACGCACGTAAAAAGGATACACGTTTACAGTCTAAACCATCGTGTTGGTTTGTCACGAGTACTGGCGAGACAGCAAAAATTTTAACACACGGGGTCAGTGGTCTAGGAATATTAAAATGACCTCATATAAGTTTGTGGCACTTTTGACAGCAGCTATCATTGCCTCTATTAATACAATGACTACTATACTATGACCGTTTGGACACACTTCAGCGTCCATTGACAATTTACTGACGCATAGACAGGTCTCTTCGGAACAAAAAGTAATGGAAGTTAAAACGTGCTTGCTTGATCTATTGCGGGGAAGAATGATGGGTCTAATTTATGTTTGTTCTCCAATGTGATGTAAAACTTATCCGCACATGACAAGTTGAAAAGAAAAGAAAGAAAGAAAATTCTACTTCGTTTCGTTAAAGAACGATAAATGTTTACTTTGTTTTGGAAATGTGATGTACTATTAATTATACATCAGGCCTGTGTTGTAACACCAAACATTTACCTCATTATAGTTGAATGAATTGAACCTACACTAGGTATGGTTGTTTGATAGCTTTATATGGATACACAATTACGGAACAATAGTTGTAGACAGTAAAATTGTCCCTATACCTACATTTTTTGACCTGTATGTACCTACTGTTGAAAGGCAGAGCAGGCTCATTTTAAACAACAAAAAAGTTGATTGAATTACTTCTGCTCTGTTGATCACACAGCTATCAATCAACACGGAGTAAAATAACTAAATATTTTAATAGAACACAGGTAAGGTAAGTATCAAAAGATTTAAGGAGATTCGAGCTGAATAGTAAATCGAAAAATTTACTTTTAACTTACGCTTCAGAATTTGTGAAACGGAACGGTTTTAACTAACTAAGAATTAGTGCTAGAGTTACCTACAGCCAATGAGCCAACGGAACGGACCCAGCAAACGGAAAAGTTCCTATTAACTGTCTTCATTGAGTTACGTAAATTTATTCAGAACATTGGAGACTAGATGCATGACCAGCGGTGTTTATTTTGACAGTTCAGCAACATTCATTCCGATATTTACGTTGTTGAGCAGACAAATTTTTCCAACTTATGAAGCAATAGATTAGCAATTTCCTTCAAAATTATTGAGATTCTGATAAATAGTGTGGTACGCAATTAGGGTCCAGATGGATGGGCTTAGTCCCATCTCGGCATCTATGAATTTATACATCATGCCCACGAAACATTCCCAACTCAGCACAGGTACAGAGTGATCAAAAAACGGATACGGAGTATCAGTATAGTGAGTAAATCAACTTGATTATTTATTAAATCAAAAGTTACTGTTTATAAAATAAGTTTCATTTTAAAATACTAGTGTATAATGGACAAAGTACTATTTTTTTATGGGACTTGCACAGACATGCCTTTGAACCGCCCTAATTAGAAGTTCCATTATCTCGGCAGTAACCAAGTTGATTTACTTACTATACTGATGCTGTTTCTAACTTTTTGATCTTAATTTATCTAGATGTGTCTGCCACGTCAGATGTTTGTCTAAATGGAGACCAAGATACTTCTCTGAAGAAACTTGGGTTATAGGTTCGTTATTTACGTATAGTTTTGAGTTGGTTGCGACTTTTTTGTTCCTAGCACTAAAAACAATATAGTTTGTTTGTTTAGATATTTGTTACCCAATCACACTAAAACGGCTGAACGGATGTAGATGAAATTTGGCATACCTAAAGATAGTTTAAAACTTAGATGAACACATTGGATACTTTTATACCGGTAGTTCTGTTCCGTGGGATTAATTTCCACGGGGGTGACGCCGCTGGCAAAAACTAGTAAGAAATAAGAATACAGGAAAAGTTTTTATTCAGTGCGCAAACTGTAACCAAGAATTCAGCATATCATTCTAGACCCCCCACCGCAGAAATTTTTCTACAGTTATACAAAAAAAAAACAGCTGTTCCATACATTTTCACCACGTAGGTATTGCATTTTTCTATGAAACAGCAGATTTTTTTTTGTAAAACCGACGAAAAATTTCTTCGCTGGGGCTCTAGAATGGTATGCTGAATTCATAGTTAAAGTTTGCGCACTGAATAAAATCTTTTCCTGTATACACCTCTGTCTATCCCTCCGACGAAAACCGGCGTCATGTTATTACCCCACGTTTTCTTTGGCGTTCCTAGGATTATGGGATTATACAGCTTAGTCACTAACCTTGTTGACTACCTAATCTCTTAACAAAGGCCTTGTTTTACAGCTACTAAAAGTGACACGAAAAATGAAAAGTACCACGAAATTATCATTTTCCTACGTTTTTAGCAATTTGCAGGTTCAGTATGAGGCTGTATGTTGAATAAAATATGATTCGCGACTGTAACACGTATGTAACATTGACAGGGTGCAAACTGTAACCATGAATTCAGCATATCATTCTAAACAGAAATTTTTCTTCGGTTATAAAACACTCTACAAACTTCTAAAACAGGAATTTCTCACCAACAGCATTTTCTCCCAGGAACAAAGGATAACAAATTACATAACCGCGCAATATAACGGAACATTCTGGAGTGGCGAAGATATAATTATCACCGTGTCTGAATTCTACCTCGTAAACGTGCATGTGCATTTATACGACGGAAATACAAAGGTGTATTCACCTACGGGCGATCCAATACCCGGAAACATACACATCCTCTACCAGAATCACCACTATGATAGCTGGGTCCAGACCAATGACAAACAATACAGCAACAACTGGTTAAACCTAATGCAAATTCCAACCAACGTTAAAACACCACTACATTGGTATGTAGTGGTGTTTTAACGTTGGTTGGTATGGTTACCATTAGGTAACCGGTGCAACACACGACAAGAACATGAAAGACCCACGAAACCACAGCCTCAAACGAACTGTCCCCAACCGGTTAACTCATTAACGCCGTAAAACAACGATAGTTAACACTATTTACACAGTCATCAGACGTAATTGCGGACGACACTGGATACACAATACTCAGAAACCCGAGCTCTATCGCAATTAAGTACACTTGCCCAGACTTGTGCATTGCAACTTGAAACGTGCGCGGCGCATAAAAACCAGGCAGAAAAAAATCAATTATATGGTGAATTTTCACGTATAGGCATTCATATAGCCAGCCTACAGGAAACAGGGATGAATTCAACGACATACAGCTCCACACACTACAAATGGTACCTTTCAGGAACTTCGGCAACACACATCGGGGTCTTGCAATTTTATTAAGAAAGGATGCCCAAATTGAACTTGTCAATAGTAAAAAGGATACCGACGCGACGAAAATGCATGCAAATGCTTTACTCATTAGATTAGAAAACCAAACAGCAAACAAAACGCCGAACAAGCACTGCGTACATACCGATATCCAAATGGGAAGAAATACTAAAAAGTTCCGAGGGCTTTCATATACCAACGGTTAATATAACAAAACCGATAATCAAAGCACACTGCGAAGGACCGAAGTTGGACAAAATAACGGGAATCATCAATAAAATGCGAAACGGGACAGCCCCCGGTTCTGACCAAGTGATAATCGAGCTGTACAAAGCGATGCCCCAAATACTACAAGAAGCCGTAACTAAACACATGAATAAAGCCTGGACACAGAACACTGTACCCGATACTTGAGACCATACAGGTCCCAATCCCAACAAAAAGAATCCTAAAGACGCAAACGATTATCGCCGCATAACGATTTCTAACACGGTCTATAGAATTTACGCCTCATACTTACTAAAAAAAACTAGACGATACAATAACGGAGCTGGGAAATTACCCAGCAGCGTTCTTATACAATAGATCAACAGGTGACCACATTTTTACGCTCAAAAGGGTTCTAAACGAGGAATGGCGCGCAGGTAAACGAATTTACGTACTCGCTCTCTACATAGAAAAAGCCTTTGACAACGTCGATTTCATAGATATAAGCATTATTTGAACGAACTATCAAATCGATGACCAACAGGATAATCAAGGCGTACTTGAATGATAGAACATGCATCAAATGGTGCAGTCAGCAAAGCAGTTGGATTGTCAAAGGAAAGGGAGTTAATCAAGGGTGCCCCCTGTCCCCTCGCCTTTTTTATATTGGTCATCGACGAAGTCCTATCATTTGTGGACGACCTTATCCTCATGACAGATGATCTAGAAGGACTAGAGCGCATTTTATACCACATTAAACCCTTAGTAAATAACGTAAGCCTTCAAATAAACAAAACAAAAATTCTAATTAGGGACTCCGTAACATCACAGCAAACGACCAACGTGACCCTCAACGGAATACGTATACCAACAGTGGACGAAATCAAATATCTAGTCACATTATGTACTTATCATCCGCATTAAGCAGAAAAAGCTCAATTAGGAAACGATGCCAACAGGCCACGAGAAACGCCAAAACATTACTACCATTCATACTAAACATAAAGATGGATTTAAGGTTAGCTAGACTTATTTGTATCGAATGGTTATCGTACCTTGCATGATATATGGCTTAAAAGTATCGACCCTCACCAAGGCGAACAGATCAAGACCCTCAGATATGAATGAGTTACCATGAGAGCATGAGAGACTTCATTAACCACGCCAGGAATAAACCAAGAATTAAGAAAATGCACCAAATCTTAGACGGAAAAACCGTAACAAAACGCACCAAGAACCACAGGATGTGCTAGCTCACGTCTTAAGACGGGATAAACGACACCTATTGTGTGTAACAATGCAGTATAAAGCTTAAGGCGACATGGGAATTAAGTTTTGAAAGGACATGGCTGGAGACAGAAATAAGAACAAGCCATCCATATGTGCACATTTATGTATCATTTTACACATGTTTATACAAATAAATGCATCTTTATCTTTTATCTTTATCTTTAAAGCGGCTAGCGATATCTACAAAAAACCAGAAACTGATAGCAGCGAGAACTCAGAAGACGACTATGAAAACAACAACACAGAACATAACGAAGCAAAGGCATAGAAAAGACCTAAGAAAACAGTTGAACCTACCCAAGAAGCTCGACCTGAATCAACATGCCGGGGACGTCGTGAAAAGTTGCCTTCCTATAAATAAATACCAACCGTCTCTCCACTAGTCCAATGCTTACTCAAGGATGCATATCTCGCCCTGAGGACACGGTGGAGCATACGGTGGAGGTCTGCCCGGCTTGGGCGGAGCACCGCCGTGTCTTTGTGGAGGCGATCGGCGGCGGCGATCTCTCGCGTCCGCCCCTGGTTCAGGCCATGGTACGGAGCGAGAGTGCATGGTTAGCCGTCACCTCCTTCTCCGAAGCAGTAATGCTCGCTAAGAGGGAGGTGGCGCACGTGAGGGAGAGGCAGTATATGCGTCCTCACGGCCGTAGTCGCCGCGGGAGACGCCCTGGGCGTCGGGAATCCCAGGCTGATTCCCGGCCACCGTAGGCGCGGGCTTGCGGACAGCGAGTAATGGGTAGCTCGCTGTCCGGTAAGGACCAAGCCCGGGTCGACGGCGCGTTGTGTTCCACGCGCGCCTCAAAGAGATGTCAGCACCAACTGGTGGGGTCCGCAAGGGCCGATGCCTGCTAGGGGTCCGGGTTGTTCGAGAGAGATACCGCGGCCCCTGGCATACAGGCAACTGAGGGAACACGGGTGGGTTTTAGTCAGTAAAAGTCTGACACGCCCTCCCGCTCTACACAGAGCGGGAGAAGTTATTTGATGATTCCGCACCCAAAAAAACAAAAAGGATGCATATCCAGCCGGCTCGCAATCTTTTCGATAGGAAAATTAAAATTTGATTTTTGCGGGCTAGTCAATAATATGATTGAGAACACCGGGAGGGGACGCCCGAAGGACGTAAGTGTACGCATAGTATATCCTTATTGGTCTTCATAAAGGTCAGGTGCGTAGTAGGTACTCACAACCAGCGTGCGTGTATGACATTGAGTAAGCACGTAAACGACGCTAATGGAGTAGGTTGGTATGTCAGGATCGTAGCAGGTGGCGTTCTGTAGTGTCTGCCCATGCCCTTGGGAAGGCGTGAGTATTTTATGAATTATTTTGATAAAAAAAACTTTTGGCCTGTATTAGAGTAGATAATATTTTCACGACAATCTTCAGCAAACTTTATAGAAACGAAATACAATTCTCTCGTACGTAAATAGCTTTTCCATAAAAGTTTCATGTTATTGCGGTCTTTATTCTTGACTTTCAGTTAGGTAATTTTAATAAATTTGAAGTATAATAAAAACCCGGTTGTTTCTTTTTGAAAATAAGTACCCTAATTATAGTATATTTTATAACGAGGGACTAAACGAAGCCATAATATACCCGAGGTGGTTTGACTCCCGAGCGTGCGAGGGAGTCAATGAAACTGAGGGTATATTAAGTTGGCGTTTAGTCTCGAGGTGCAAACTGTACTTTTCACTTCGAGTGCGAGAAAAATAGTCAATTTAGTACAAAAACATGTACTTACCTAATAAATATTACTTAACAAAAAACAGTACAAAGTGAAAAATAACTTTAATTTCGGAAGTCGGTGTCTTTGGAGCTGAATTTAAATTTGTTGTCACCGCCTTCCGAAATTAAAGTTATTTTTCACTTTGTAGTGTTTTTTTGGAAGTCGGTTGTTTTTTTTTTTGAAAAAGTTTTTTTTTTACTTTTTAGTGGTTCACATGTGCTTACCCCTTCACAGCGTACCGGCGTGATGTAATGTTATGAACTGGTGTAAACAATAGACAGACATGAGATTTCAGCAATCCCAGTCCATTTGCTATCATTTATTGAGGAGTTCCGTTGCCTATCTCCAAAGTTCTTCATCAGATCTTCACCAAATTGAAATGAGACTACTCCGAGAAAGTACTCTTCCAAAAAATACCTAAATCGCTTCGCGTGCCTATAAAATTTTAAGAGTTCTCTCTATTTCTCCAGGATCCCATCATCAGATCCTGACTTGATGATCATGGGACCACCTGGGAAGTATACCCTTTCAAACAAAAAAAAATCCAAATCGGTCCAGCCATCTTCGAGTAATTTTGGAACATACATAAAAAAAAAATTAAAAAAGGTTCCGGTGAATTGAGAACCTCCTCCTGAAGTCGGTTAGTAAAATAAAAATCACAATATCTATTAGGTATGTCTTTTGCTCTTTGCTTGACGTCAAACTCTTCACCGAGGAACATAATATATAGGAACATAATATTTGTCACTGGGCATTCTTAATAAATTTATTTAAAGCCGAACAAATTTACACTCGACAAAAATTCTGAAATTTTCGCGGTCTTTTTTTTCTTCTAGACCAGTAACAGATTAACAATTTAAAACACATGGCGCCACCTTGGCAAAAACCATGGAACTAAAATTCTCAACATTTTCGCAATGAAGATAGTCCACACTCCACAGATAATAGTATATTTACTGGCTGTTTGAGTTTGTCTATGTCACATGAAGGAAATTAAAAACGAATTACTTTTTACTCCCTAGGGACTAAAGTGGTCACTTTAGTCCCGCTTCGTAGGGCTATAATGATGTCTTTTTAGAGCATGAGAAGTGAAAAATTAATTAATGCACCGCTTGATAGGTTTTGGAAAAAAAAATATGCTCAACAACGTAAATAACGCATGTTTTTGAATTGTCAAAATGAAGGAATTTTCATTATTTAGTGTGTACACAACTATAAACCGCAGTTTTGAGATAGATTGTTAGTTTTTTACCTTCATACAACTGAAAATTACTTCAACAATTTTATGAAACGTTTAAGTTTAGATAGAGGACATAAAAACATTACAGCAATATTTTTAAAATGTTTATCTACAAACCAGTATGTTCAGTGGATTATTATTATCTTTTATATTTTATAATATATATGGCTTAAAAATATGTTCAGTTTTGCTTAAATATAAACATTATTTCCTAGAATTACGTGCCTGAACTAGGTAATCCTGTATTTCAGGCAAAAAGAGCTAGTGGAAAAACTAGGTTGTATTTTTCAACGATGTATTCAATGTTGTTGTATTAATTAATTCCCTATTTTAACAATAATGAGGGCCTGATTTACTTTTATTTGGATAAGCACTCCACCAGAAAGAACAAATAATATCAGCCGGATAAGAACCTAATTAGTTTCATTAACACTAAACGATCGATGGTCTGTATGAAAATGACATGGCTAGGAATAAGGGTAGCTAAAGAGATGACGATTAAAGTAAACGCACACTTATCAGAGCCGAAGGAATCTAAGGTGATGAAAACCTTTCACACTTATCCGTGCTGAATCGGACGAATCGCCGGCAGAATTCTGAAGTTCGGCGCGTAAAGCGGTGATTTCTTGAGAACGCTCTAAACGGTGGTTTTTTAAACCAGTGTATCTCTAATTTTGAAAGCAATAAAATATATGATATTTTCAAGTCTTTTTTGCATAGAGTGATGGAACTCAAAACATAATTAAACAACCTTTTTTTTTTTGGGTGGGAAATCATCAAATAACTTCTCCCGCTCTGGGTGGAGCGGGAGGTCGTGTCAGACTTTTACTGACTAAAACCCAAACGAGTTCCCTCAGTTGCCTGTGTGCCAGGGGCCGCGGTATCTCTTTCGAACAACCTGCACCCCTGGCAGGCATCGGCCCTTGCGGACCCTACCAGTTGGTGCTGACATCTCTTAATTATCTTTAAAACCAGTTTATCCCTTCAATAACAATTATAATTAAAAATATAGGTACCATAATATTCCAAATTATGGATTGGATGGATTATTTATTATTAAATAGTTAATATCTAATTTTATACGATTTTATTTGCATTTTTACGACAATGCTTGCTCATTTATTATTCGAATTTATTACAACAGATTTTAACCCGTATCGGATTGCAATAAGAACTATTATCGCTCATAACGACAATATTTAAAGTTACCAGGGCCTTAAGAAGACATATTGCGCTGACCCCAAATAAATTGGGTTATGGGCGGGAGAATGATGATGATGGATGACGGAACAGAGGCCAATGGGTACTTGTAATTATAATTATAAACATTCATGTACTGTCCATCTCATCTCAGTGACAATCAATGTCAAATATTTAGGTAAAAGGAACACACAAATAGATATATCATATCAGCCGAAAGACGTCCACTGCTGGACATAAGCCTCCCCCAAAAGGGGGGATTTGCCATAATCGCCACGCTTGGCAGGCGGATTGGCGATCGCAGTATGGTGGTCAAATGCATAGAGAACGCTGCTGCCCAATCTCTAGTTAGTCCCTTAGTCGCCTTCTACGACACCCACGGGAAGAAATGGGATGGTGCTATTCTTTTACGTCCGGCGCCACACGGAACAAATAGGTACAAAGGCGGGCTTAATTCTCTACCAGTCAACCAAGAGTAGTGAACAGATTAGATGGCAGGTGCTTAGGTTGAGAGGAACAATGATTGAAAAAAACTATACTTACAAATTATATCATAATTACTAATAAATAAGATTGGTACTTATATAGGTTATAAACTTACAATACACATATCACATACAAGCGTACATATCTACTATAATATATACTTACCTATAATATTTATACATTCTCAAGGGAAAGACGAGTTTAGATGACTCTACGCTATTCGTTATGAAAATACCTCTGCAATTAGAGATATTTTTCGACAGACAGAGCCTTTTGGGCACGTTTCATGTTGAAAACGATGCAGACGAATTTTTTGATGCCCTATGATACATATTTTTTTGTATATACGTGCTTTTTTAAGATTTAGCTTTTAAAATGGAAGTGAAATAATTTTTTTTACAGATTGAGACAGATTAGAATGTAGTGGTAAAACAAAAATACGGGAATTGTCCCTCTGGTGGTGTAACAGGTCGTGATACCCATACTATTATAGTTGGTAAACTAAGCAAAGTGTACGTAAAATTTAAGTCAATGGACTGTTACTTCAATCCTTTGTTTTTATCAGTTGATCGTGCCGTGACAAGAAAACTTTAACAGCGTGTCGTGTGGTTCTCTCATAAGCAGTTACGGGTGTTACGACTTAATTAATTTACGTTACAAAAGCGTGACTTAGTTTAATTCATTCAATTAGGATGAGTCTGCCTACGTTCTTTTCGTTATTACATATTAAGTTATTTGTCGAAAGCGAGCGTTTTTTCCTTGTAATAATTACGAAAATTAAATTTTCAGTTTTAAATACTAATACCAGAGGAGTACCTAAGTGCGTAACGCACTAACAGTAGAAATGGCTTTCATTTTGATAGTTCAACAACATTCATTGCGTTATTTACGTTGTTGAGTAGCCGAATTTTTCAAACTAGGAAATATTCAAAAAAAGTATTAAGATGCTGACTACAGTGTTTTTATCCTATCATCATCGAGGACGAGACGACAAAGAGTATAATGTTGTCTCTGCCGAAGATAATTACTACACTTGTACTCTATCATCACTGAGGACAAGACACCAGCTAGTATAAAAATGTTTTGGGAAAAGATTATGACTAAAATAGTATTTTACCGTCATTGACGACGAGATACAACGACAATAATATTGTGTCGGTCGGAGATGATAACTATATTTGTATGCTATCATCAACAGAGATCGGATATTCGGATGCATATTCACCTAAAGTTGTGATGTTGGCTAACATGGAATGCGCTTTTGTATCGAAAAAGTCTTAATTAAGTAAGTAATTTGTTTATTTTTTGTTTTAACTAATACAAACCTCCATCCTCCATCCTCTAGTACATACTTATACATATTTTTATCGGGTTAAACATTAATTTTAAATTAATAGACACATCTGAATAGTTATGCAATCCAAGAATCTCGGGGTTTTTAATAAATATTATAGAGCAAGAGCCCGTGAACCCCAGACCTTCGTTATTTTATAAAAGCTGAAAGTTTGTCAGCGCATGCTCCCAGCACAGGTAAGAACGATGGACAATTATGAAGTTTGGGTTGCCCTGGCTTTGGCAGGTAAACGGTACTAAAGGTGTGTAAAATACCGATCCAACTTCGTCAAATAATAAAGTGCTATTTTTTGGTATTATCTTCAGAATATTATTAAAAATCACATTATTCATTGCCAGACACTTAACATCCTGGCAACCCCTTGCCAGACACCCTTAATGTTCATGAAATTATAATTTTACTTACGTTATAGTATAAAAGCTGATTTTTATATATAATACTTGAGTAATAAGTAAATGATGTTTCCTCACTAGCCAGACATTTTTGATACTTCCAACCCCGTGCCAGACAAGCATGTAGGGTAGCTGTAGGAGCGGGCGCGAGGCAGTACACACATGGGTGGGTGCGAGTGAGATGCGCTTGTGTTGTTTAGTATTCAGTACATGTTTACATCAGCTAAAATAATATTATATACCATCTTGAAGTATTATTAATTTAATATTGATTATTTATTAATTAATAACATAAAATATTTCGAATGTATACAGACTATAAAGTAAATTCTATATTATTGGTGTATGATACGTAGATTATAAGTTTACAATTTGTTTATATGACTTTTTAAATTAAAGTGATTGTGTATTAAAAAACAAGTCATGGGTGATACATTAATTTGTGTGCAACAAAAATAGTGGCCAAATAGCATTATTTTCTGACGAGACATTGAAAAAATGAGAATTAATTTTAAAATTGCGAAAAAAACATAACTTTAAATATAATGACATCATTCTTCCACGTGAATATACAGAGGGTGGCTATCACAGGGAATGTTACAAATCATTCACAGGGCTAATGAAAAAATATTTTACCTCAGAACCAAAAAATTCTGAAAAGACTGATGAAACAGAGCAAGAAAAAGAAACATCGAAAAACGTTAATACATCAACAGACGATTCAGAACCAGGTTCATCGCATTTGGCTGAGTCAACTGTATCACACCTAGCTTCAGCTTCTCAATCAATAGGACCTCAACCTCCCCAGGTAGCAGTGGACATTAGTGAACTTGAAGAAGTGAGTGAAAATGCTAATGCAACCACTGAAGTAAATAGTTCATTTCAAAGTGATACCAGTGTTGACAAGAGTAAAAATATTTGTTTATTTTGCAATAAAAAAAATAAAGTATCCGATTTCAGGCCCAACTAGTTTGTCCTAGGCCAAACTGGTTTAATAAGCCGGGGCACGCCGATTAAATGGGTTAGGTTAGGTTAGGTTAGAACTGTGACCAAAAGCGCGCGAGCCGAGTGAGCGTAGCGAGCGACGCCGCTGCAGCGGCCTGCTGCGAGCGTTACTTCCAAATAGACATGGGTAGCTCGTGAGCGAGTGATAGAAAAGAGCTAGCTCTTTTTGATGGACGTCGCTCTCGCTCACTCACTCGTTCGCTAAGCAGCTCACTAGCTCAGTTAGCTCTCAGACTCTCAGTACACCGATAACTGACCGAACTCAGCGGCCGATCGTTCTTCCAACAATAGCTCTACGATACAATACGTCTTTAGAGACTATCATACGACATAAATCACTGTAAATCTATCTTTATGACCATAGCTTTAAAGAAGAAAATACTTTGGCACATTATAAAAGGTACCTTTTTATACCTAATGTGCCAAAGTATTTTCTGCATTGTTAATTTTTTTGCGTGTTATTTACGTAAAGTCATAAGATTATATAAAAAAACAAAAACTTATTTAACTGAACTCCAAACTTCCAAAGAGCTATTGACAATGACTATTGAGCGGGCCGAGCCGTTTCCTTCGACACGCGTGCAGCGTGAGTCAAATAGCCTAACAGTCGGCGTCTGAATCACTGAGCTATAGAAGAGCTAGAGAGTAATAAAGAGTCGCAAACTTCCAAAGAGCTACTCACTATTGAGCGAGCCGACCCGTCGCCTTCGACGCGCGTGCGGCGTGAGTCAATTGAGCTAACAGTCGGCGTCTGAATCACTGAGCTATAGAAGAGCTAGTGAGTAATAAAGAGTCCAAACTTCCAAAGAGCTACTCACTATTGAGCGAGCCGACCCGTCGCCTTCGACGCGCGTCCGGCGTGAGTCAATTGAGCTAACAGTCGGCGTCTCGGCGTCTGTGTCACTGAGCTATAGAAGAGCTAGTGAGCTAGAAGTGTGATATAGCTCTTTAGAGTGAAAGAGCTAATCGCTCTTTTTCTTTTCAGTGAGCTACTTCGCCCATGTCTACTTCCAAAGGAATGGCTAATTAAGCCAGTTGGCTGCGACATATCACGCGTAGGATAAGTCTGTTTGGCCTAGGACAAACTAGTTTGGCCTGAAATTGGGTTTGGCCGGTAACATATATAAAAACCAGCTATTACACTATAACGTAAGGAATAATATAATTCATATTATTCTTATTATTAATAATAAATATTAAATTAATAATATTTGAAGATAGCATATATTATTGTTTTAGTTGATTTAAGCATGTATTAAATACTAAACAACACAAGCGCATCTCACTCGCACCCACCCATGTGTGTACTGCCTCGCGCTCGCTCCTACAGCTACCCTACATGCTTGTCTGGCACAGGGTTGGAAGTATCAAAAATGTCTGGCTAGTGAGGAAACATCATTTACTTATTACTCAAGTATTATATATAAAAATCAGCTTTTATACTATAACGTAAGTAAAATTATAATTTCATGAACATTAAGGGTGTCTGGCAAGGGGTTGCCAGGATGTTAAGTGTCTGGCAATGAATAATGTGATTTTTAATAATATTCTGAAGATAATACCAAAAAATAGCACTTTATTATTTGACGAAGTTAGATCGGTATTTTACACACCTTTAGTACCGTTTACCTGCCAAAGCCAGGGCAACCCAAACTTCATAATTGTCCATCGTTCTTACCTGTGCTGGGAGCATGCTCTGACAAACTTTCAGCTTTTATAAAATAACGAAGGTCTGGGGTTCACGGGCTCTTAGACCATTACAAATAATTTATAAAGCCGCTTCCATACTTTCATAGCTAAAAATTATCTTTAGGTAAATATGCATCCGAATATCCGATCTCTGATCATCAATGAGGACGAGACAACAGAGAGTATAATCTTATGTGAGGTACATTTATTTTGTATTCTGTCATATTATCGGCCAAAGATGTTGACTACACTTGTACTCTATCATCATTGAGGACGAGACAACCGCGAGTATAAATAATTATTGTCTCTGGCGAAGATGATGGCTACGCTTGTTTCTTCACCGAGGACGAGACAACTAGTACCTACAATATAAATTATCACGACATTGGAACCTTCTCCAAGCAAGCCCTTTGAAAATAAGCTATATACCTGTACTATTCTATTACTTTACTCAGAGTGGCATTAGAGTTCAAGTCTCCCTCCCTAACAGTTTTATTGACCCGCGTGACGTAAGCGCTTCATGCGAGTAGGGATAAGTAATTCGACACTGATGGGGAGTGAAGGTTGGAACTATTCCGTAAATAACAGCACAAAAGCTATGATACTTACATACTGGTAATGATAGAGAGAAATGCTTTATTTCAATAAATAGAACAACAAGACATATTTTAGAAAATGTTTCATTACACAACCCGTGAGGGAAATATTTTTGGAGCAGAACAAGGCAGTTCATCCTCCAAATTCGAAATTCAACAAGCGGGGTGGGTACCTAATTTCGTAACACATTTCTAGGAATAGCTTCATTTTGACAGTTCTAAAACATTAATTGCGCTATTTGGGTACGTTATCGAGCATTCGAATTTTTCACAAATCGACACAATGTATAAGAAATTTCCCTCACAATTATTCGGCTTCTGATAGTAAGTGCGGTTGTCAATAGGATGCTGTCCCGAGTTAACACAAAGAGGTCGAGAACTGAGCGAGATGGCGCGAGATATGAAGACTCTTTTTTATCAGGTGGAGTCAAAATAAAACATGGCATTTAATAGTACATGTTAATGAGACAACAATAAAACCATGTTTTCTGTACAAATGTAAAATAATTATTAAATGTTTGTACCTACAACACTTTACGGTATAGACAGTTTTGGTGGGTCCACATGATACAGACTTTCATCAACTTTTATAGAATTTTGTCTGTGCAACAAAGGAGTACAGACAAATGTCGGTGTGCCAGAAAAGTCAACAGTCTGCATGTATGGCTGCGTATTTTTCGACGCCAATTACCTAATTACTAAATAAAAACCAACTGTCGAAAATAAAAATCTGAACTAATGAAAAAGCTGCGCAAATATTAAAATAATAAAGATGTTTGCGTTAACATTTTTACTCAGACCTATTATTACTGTCTGAACAGATATCTGTACGACCAAAAGTCTGTATAGTGTGGACCTACCAATAAAATTTAATCAACGTTCACACGGGCTTGATTTTATCGCGCATTGGATTTTTAACCCTCGGTGTTAAAGCGAGCATTGAGAATCCAACAGATCTCTCACCGCTATAAAATCCCGCTACGAAACTATTAAGTCCGTGTGAACGTCGACGTATTGTTAGCTGAAGGTATTTCAGAACAAGATACCTACATATAAAAACTGAAACCGGTCTGACCTTGACTTTGGTGTTACTAACTACTCGAATGAGTCAGCCGGTTGTGAGTAATCTTTCCTAACGTGAATCGATTGAAGTTGGTTAGATTGATAAAACTTTTCAATATAGTAAAAGGTTTGATCATAATCTGATCTTGATTGTACTTAATTAAAATGTATCAGAGAATTACTTAAGGTGAATCCGCTCGGGTAGCCGGGACATTCAAATTTTCTTCCGTTTTTTTTGCAGCTTTCTGCGGGGTAGGTAATTGCGTAATACAGAAATATTCGCGTTTGAGCACCAAGTTTAATAGCACCTATGCATTGATCACCAAAGGTACCTATGGGAATACCTTGGTGCTCAATGGCATAGGTGCTCTATTGGTGCTCAAACGGGAATGTGTACTTTGAAATACACTATTAGTAGGAATCACTTTAATTTAGGCGTTGTTTACGTTGTTCAGCAGACGAATTTTGCAAACATATGAAGCAATGGATCAGCTACATCTTTCAAAATGATTCGAATTTTGAGTTCCGCAATTAGGGTGCGGGAGTCAGTTCCACGACACTTCTCGACTTTTTTTAATAATTAGGATTAAAACATTATACGTGTTTAGCATTAGACATTTCAATAGGTCCCAAAGTATCATAATTAAATATACTTAAATATTATAAAGAGGGAAGATTTGATTGTTTGTTTGCCAATGCAATATTGAATAATATGCAATAATAATAATAATTGCCTATTCAATAATAGGCTCCGAAACTCCGGAACCGATTTGAATTATTCGTTCACTGTTGGGAAGCTACACTATACCTGGGTGAAATAGGCTATATTTTATCCCCGAATTCCCACGGGAAAGGGAATTACGCGGGTGAAACCGCGGAGCGCTGCTAGTGGTTCATAATTATGTAAATATGTGAGACTCTGTAGGTACTCGTAGTTTTAATGTATTACAACATTTACAACGTAGGTATTTCACACAAAAAATAAAATGTTCGTTAGAACCGGTTGGACAGAAGACTATTATTGTTATTCTCATACAAAACAGGCTTAAATTCCGAATGTTAAGGCTTTAGAAGGCCGTATAGGAAATTTTGTCAATTTCGTTGATTTACTTGATTTTACAAACTTAGTTTTACAGTTAAAAATACTGTATTTCCATGCTTATAATGGAACATTATTTCAATTGTTTAAAAAAAAAATCCTTAGCTACTTTCTTATTTTTGTTGTTTAATTTTCATTAATCGACCTCAAACCGACGACTGTTTTGTGAATTTTGCTGTTAGAGGTTTAAATAATTCATAATTATCATGGGTTTTTTAAGTACCTTCAATGACATGCTGCGTGTGTAAAGTATTAAGGTTGGCACTGACCAGCGTAAGCCGGCATTACGTGGCATAATGTAACATTCGCAGCGAGTATAACTCGCTCGTTTTGTTCCCCGTACTGACTGCATGAATGCTCGCTTAGTAACCTGTTACTTAAGGAGACATCGAATAGATACCTAACTAAGTAAGCCTTGGTTTGTAAATAAGAGACGTACCTATATATGGGTTCTTGATTCCTTTTCGAAGAAGGAAAATTTCATAAGGATAACAAAACAGTAACAGCGGTAAATCCCTGAGGGTGGCCACGTCGGATTTCATAACATTATCAACACAGTCATGTATACAGGGTGATTGGAAGATGGGTGCAAAGCTTTAAGGCGAAGATAGTACAGACAATTTAGAACCATTTAAGCCATGGTTGTCTTAGACGAAGTCTTACCAAATATTTTTAACCAAATTTTTAAGTTTTTTTTCGGAAATTCTCAAAATTTAATGTAAACTGCATAATTATGGCCAAATTGAATGATAAATGAATTCATTTTTTATTTATTTAATTAAAGTAATGTGCCAGCAATCAAGCAAAACATGTTTAAGGCTTCTGTGTCATTAAACATTTTTTTTACAGACATTTAAAGCTCAGAAAAAATAAAAAAATTGTACAATACGTCTTTTAAAACTTATTAAAAAAAAAAAATTGTAAGACTTCGTCTAAGACA
Organism: Antitype chi; assembly: GCA_947359405.1. Lineage (NCBI taxonomy): Eukaryota > Metazoa > Arthropoda > Insecta > Lepidoptera > Noctuidae > Antitype > Antitype chi. Next base: position 14,311,644 of record OX375816.1, read on the forward strand.
ACCATGGCTTAAATGGTTCTAAATTGTCTATACTATCTTCACCTTAAAGCTTTGCACCCATCTTCCAATCACCCTGTATAAACACATGTACGTTAGGAAGTATACGTGCCTACATTTTACAAGGATACCTTATTGTTTTTGAAACCGCTGATACCTAAGACATTATTGACAATTTTGATAGGTAATCAACGCGTTCATCAAATTAATCTACAGACATGACACGATTAATTAATAAAACGTTTGGTTGCTTTTTATTCCAAAGATTGATAATCTAACGACCATTTTTATCTCTCAACAATTTTAAAATATCGTTACGTTGGCCACGTTCATCACGTAGATACTGCAAAAATGTGTGTCAACAACCTTTAAACTATTTGTATGGTCGCGGACAAATTAACAGATCCAAATAAACTTGTGACAAAAGTAAGTGGCTCGGTGAGATGACAAAATAATTCGAATGCTACACACATTCAATTCACTCATTTGTGGCCTTGTGGGCGCGTCCCAGTGTGTGAGTGAGCTCGTTGCCATGCAATTTAGATTTCGGATACACGTGTGGCAGTCAGTGACTCCCTTTTTACACTCGCAACCATACATACACAGACAGTTATCGTGTAAACAAGCACACAGCTCTGTATTATCAATGAAATGTTTGCTAAAGTAACGTTAAATATTATTCCATACGGGGAAGTGCCCGCGAAATTCAAATCTTCTTATGTTTTTTTGCAATTTAGTCAGTATTACGTTGAATGTTGATCAAAATATGATTCGTGACGGTAAAAAGTATGTATTTATAGAATTTCAATCATTGAATCAACTACAAATATAACTCTCAAAGTTCAAAATACCCTAGTGAATGAATATTTCATGAAATCGTGATATTTAAGGCCAATTCTAACTTCGAGATTTGTATTGGAGATTCTTGTAGTTATCATTTTGTAGACACTTATTTACTACAGTCGCAAATCATAAACTTTGATCGCCATACATTCTGACACTGACCTGAAATTGCATAAATAAAACGTAAGAATATTTGATTTTCGCGGCCTACAATATGCTTTTACTTATAATAATTATGCTTTTAACTATTAATACCTACGCCTTGATAATCTAATTATAGGAATGCAAACGATAAGATTAATATGTTAATTTTCTTTACCCTCATAATCACGTTACAGTCTGTTTTAATAAAACTGAATTAATATTTGCAAATATTTATTGTGTTTTTTAAACCTAGTGCTTTGCTTTAGATAATTAGGCTATGTTTTATGATGAATATAAAGTTTTACATTCCGTGAACACTTTTGTAGATCTACATACACTATACATATACATAGGTAGGTACAGTTACTGTTATAGGTACTATGCAAAATATATTTGTAAACCTAACGTTCACACAGCGAGTTTCAAAAGCTATTTTCGACTGAGTTGCGACTGTGAAATATTTCAAAACTATATACCTAATCATATTTGTGCTTTCCGCTGTCTGGTATGTATGTAATCTCTACATACAAATAAATAAAATAGACAAAGTTGTAATTTTGACATTGCAAGTAGACATTACAATGTCAAAATAACAGCTTTTTACTAAATGCTTATGAAAGTACATATTTACGGCAGGTAACTAATTAAACAAAAAACTATTTTTATTTTTTTTGTTGTCCGTGTGTTCCTGTTAATCTCCGAAACGGCTGGACTGTTTTTGAAGGGACTTTCACTAGCAGATACTAGATGTTCGATAGGCTTACATTTTGTCCCGGTAACAAGTTTCCGTGGGACACCGTCCGACAACCGCGCTTCCGATGCTGCGGGCAAAGCTACTACCTATTCAATAAATTTCCAACATATGAGAGAAATCCGGTATTGAACTTCATCTGCTTACACGTGCCTGTAGTTGCGTTAGTATGTCATGTCTAATATATCTTCAGAAATGACATCATGAATAGATTGTGTCATATTTATATGAATGCGTTCATTCAAGGCCGGTTCCCATCGCCAAGCTGAAACGACTGGGGAAAGTGTTATAATCGTATTACTTAACTATGAGGGCAGAAATATGACGTCATGTGCCATTCCGAGGGAGCATACTTTATGCATAGGAATTAGGTTAAAGCTTTCAACGTTGATGATGATGATACATTAATAAATATAGAACACACGCACGCATAGGTATAATATAGAATCAGTTCGTAAGTAGGAATATTTGTTTTACAATTTACCTAATAGCCTTCAGACATCAATGTACCTACGTCGTTTTGTATTCTAATTAGTACCTAAGACCACCACCACCAGCACCACCATACCACCACACACCACTACCATACATTTTGACCGCGTAGATTGCACTTTTCTATGAAACAGCAGATTTTTTGTTGTAGAACAGACGAAAAATTTCTGCGCTGGGGGTCTAGAATGATTTATGCTGAATTCATGGTTACAATTTGCGCACTGAATAAAAACTTTTCCTGTATAGGTACGTAATAACATAATTATGACTTAACTAAGCATATTTTACATAATTTCTCTTGATTTTTCAGATAAATTCAATTTTCCCTGTCTAGACTGTAATTCGAGAATGTTCGAACGTCGAGAAACTGTCACTGAATGGAAAAAATGATGCGTGTCTTTAGGCAATTTGGGATAAACATCGTTCTTGCTACTTTTTATTGGATGTGTGAGAATACCTAGCTATGTATTGTACTTACTTTAATTTTTAAATAAGTACAGAAGTAGGTACTTACATGATATTGTGCTGGTTCTTTTTATTAGCCCACTAACTACTAGCATTCGCCAGCGGCTTCGCCCACGCGGAGTTCGAAAATAGGGTATTACACTCCTTTTTGAAAAGTGTCTTAATTAGATTCTAGAGTCCTAATAAACCACTAAAAAAAAACACAACATTTTTATTTAATCGATTAGTACCATAAAAATGCATTTAAATTTTACATTTTTAAATTTCGCGCGTAATTTGACGAAAACGGTGGACGCAGTAGACGCCATATTGCTGTGTGGGTATGACGTCAGTTTGCTAAAAACAAATGCGCTGATATTTTATATGACAATTGTTTATAATTAAAAAAAATAGTTATTTTTCTACTTATCGTTGGTTTGCAGTTCCTGAATGCAAAATATTATTGAAACAAAAATTACTTTGGTCACAAAAATAATAAAAGTACAAAGTTGCTCAGTTGACATGCTGTATGATGAAAAAACATGGCGGCTAATATTTGATGGTGTTCAAAAACAGAAAAAAAAAACTGAAATCTTTAAATTGTATTTTTAAATTTATTTTGTTGCTTCATGAACTAAAACTAACATTTTCCGACTGCATTTTGCCTAAGCTACACGTTAGAACGGTATGCGGTATCGACGACGGAAAAAAACAGTATTTCCATATTTTCCATACATTTTGCTTCCCAGTGTTATCGCGATGGCCCGTCCACGATAATAATCGTCACGTTAGAAATGTGACGTCACACATTCTCTTTATAAAACCGTTAAATAATACCGTTTTGAAGACGTATTCTAGAATTTCTTTATTTATCATCGCTTTGTGTGTCACGCATTCGTGTGTTGACAATGTTGAAATTCAGATAAAACAGACAGATATCGAACAGATACCTAAAATTTTTGCTGGTAGGTAATGGTATGTTTACAGTAACGCGTTTTGTCCCTAAATAATATTAATAAGTGGCGAAATAATGGTTTTTAATCTTTTAAAATCCATTCATTTCGGCACCTTTTAATTGACGTTAAAATAAGGGGCCTCTTTAGTTAAGACAATAAACAGGATAACCTTGGAATAGCGTCTTATACCAAAATGGCTCTTTAAAAAAATGTGTAAGTAAGTCTGCTTCTTCTTTTCGTGTCGTTAATTCATACAAAAAAAAACAGATGAAAATCCTCTCAATTACGAGTATGTGGCCGTGTCGTATGTACAGACGCCAGCACATGAAGCTACCCGAAACTGTCAAATTTTCCCAATTGAACATGAACCTTATGCTTATGTGATAAAGTTCTTCCAAAGAAATTTCACAGATTGGGGTAGCTTGATGTGCTGGCGTGTGTACAAGAATTCCAAATTAAGTGTATAAATTGTTGAGATATTATTAGGTTGTTTTTATTTCTTTTTAATATTGATTAAGTACCGGATACGGATACCCTGTATTTTGAGGTCAATATGAACTATCAGGGACATCCATATCTATGTATTCTTAAGGACTCTTTTTGTTTGCAGCGCGCGGCCCCTATAGAATGAAAGTGGTATGGGGCGGTTAACAGATGTGGTCATCGTGTTCACGGGATTTCGTTTTCAAACTGTATAGATATGGATTTCTTCCTTGGAACATCTTTCAAAACGCGAATGAACATCAATGCTCAGATCAATGTAATCCAAACTAGCACCATAATTGTGTAACACATGCAGTCGGACTCTGAATAATTACAAAGGATATTGCTAATCCATTGCTTCACAAGTTCAAAAAAATTGTCAGCTCAACAGCGTAAATAATGCAATGAATGTTGTTAAATTGTCAAAATGAAAGCCAATCCGACTGTTAGTGGGTTACCTACGCAATTACCCCACAGATAAGATAATAATATGTACGTCTGTACATATGTCTGTGTAATTAGTTACGTCTGTTGGTTGTCTATTACCAGCCAATAAACATTAACTATCGCAGAACAATGCACAGTCGTTAGGATAAATTATTGCAGGAAAACATACTAACCTACCGAAAGGTGCGCTTACACAAGCAACTAAAATTGCTCCATCCTGGTCAATTCTCGTCAACTATGACGTCACGACTACATCCAGCAATTTAGGGCAATGGCAACATGTAGCAACCTGTTGCCAGAGATACGGCCACACAATATCTTCTATATCTATATCTATACATATAATAAAATTGTAGAAAAGTGGTGTCTGTACAATCGAAATATATAAAAAAAAGTAGCAGGGGTTGTTATTATATCGATGCCGAACCCGAGATTGTAATTAATTTTTTTTTTGTCTGTTTGTCTGTGTGTTTGTGCACGCTAATATCAGAAACGGCTTATTCGATTTAGATGCGGTTTTCACTAATATATTGTAGTAAGCTTCACTTAACATTTAGTGTTTATTTCATGTCAATCGGTTCATAAATAAAAAAGTTATGTCAATTTAAAGAATCACGGCGAACATTTGTTAAGGTATTCTATCAGAGTACGTACACGCCTCGCGCCTGCGCGTCCGTGGCTATATAAAGCGCGCTGAGAGCCGCGCCGCTGCCCCCCGACCGACCCTTGCTCGTTGAAGCGCCAGCCCGCGCCGCAGCTGAGCCAGTAGCTTTAAATTTCCCTAATAATAATAATGCCAATATTTCGATCCAGCCTGTCCCCAATAGTGATAGCTGTCCCCCTATCAGTGACGCCCTGAGCCGAGGTCCGTACCCCACAGGGGGTGCCCTCAGCGTGCAGTCGCTTAGTATATAAATTTAGTTTGTAAGCCCTGGCTGGAGGCGTTAAGATTAGTTTCTTAATGGCATCCCCAGGAAAGCCCGGTTGAGCAGTCACGGCCTCTCAAGGCCAACTGCGAGATACCCTACAAAAAAAAAAAACGCGCCGCTGCCATAAGGATTCAGTTATTCGTAGCGAACGCACGTATCCTGGAGAGTATAAGCGAATAGTTTCATTCGATTATTGCGTTTCACTTGAATACTGACTGTTTGCATATTTCATTTATTTATATTTTAGGGTTTTTAGGTTAGGTTCTTTTTCTTAATTTTCTTTAAAATTTTGTAAATAAATATTACGGTATATTATTATGTAATTCAAAATATGCTGCCCAAAAAGTCACTATTCCACGCGGACGAAGTCGCGGGCACAGCTAGTCATGTAATATATGCCCCCTCCCCCGCCACTGGCCCGTTCCTCTCACAAAAACGAGACGTAGTTCTACGTACAAACGAGATAGAAAGAAAATTGACTAAAAATTTCCAAACCGATTGGATACTCGGCAACTCATGAAATATATGGAGCAATCAGAAGCAATATGCCCGAAACATATCCGCAATTTAATGTTGTTGCTCCAGATTTCTCCACTTAATTGATCCAGATTGATCCATTAGTGTTGCCGAGCAAAAATTGCTCAAAAAATTGCCCGTGTGCACCTTTATATTGTATTGTTTACATATTTACTGCCTCGTTGGTGTAGTGCTGGCCAGGCCGCCTAAAGAGTATAAGTTTCTGTGCGATCGATTCCCGGGTCCGGCAAAGAGTAAGTTCTCGTATCCACTAGGCAACATTTGACGCGCGATAATGTTGCTTTTTTGTTTAGTATCGGGTTATGTTGCGCGCCAACTGGCAATATCCCGCGTTGTTGTGCAACGTTGTCATATTTTGCCTAGTGGCTACGAGGTTTTATGATGTTTTTCAGTTGATGAATTCTTAGTAGAAGCCTAGAGATTAATCAAATCAAAAGTCATTTATTTAAACTAGGCTGAAAATCATCACTTTTTGAACATTATTATTACATAAAACAGTCCGCCAAAACACTCTTCACTACTTTCTAGTGGGTGAGCTGGGAAGAAGTGGCGCAACAATAATTTCCCAGCATAATTTTAATACGCTAGCCCCCTAATTGGACAAAAATAACTGGCAAAGTAGGTTCAAAATGTATGCCCTATACTGAAGACTGAAGACAACGAAGACTGAAGACTTGAAAAGTAAAAAATTCCATATAAAACAGGGCATCGAGGCTGCCCCCAATGCGCGCCTCCGGCTTTAAAAAAAATCACGGGGTAGGGCAAACAAGTACCACGTTGCGAAGCCAAAAATACCACATGCGAAATACCACGTTGCGAAGTCAAATTCGATTTTGGATGTGTCAAAATTGTATTTTGTAATTTAGAGATTTTTTTGCAGAATAGTAGTTTATTTAGTTTAGTTCGGTGTACAAGAGAATCGGCCACAGAAAAAGAAAAAAAGCCGATTGGATATTCGGCAACTCATGAAATATATGGAGCAATCAGAAGCAATATGCCCGAAACATATCCGCAATTTAATGTTGTTGCTCCAGATTTCTCCACTTAATTGATCCAGATTGATCCATTAGTGTTGCCGAGCAAAAATTGCTCAAAAAATTGCCCGTGTGCACCTTTATATTGTATTGTTTACATATTTACTGCCTCGTTGGTGTAGTGCTGGCCAGGCCGACTAAAGAGTATAAGTTTCTGTGCGATCGATTCCCGGGTCCGGCAAAGAGTAAGTTCTCGTATCCACTAGGCAACATTTGACGCGCGATAATGTTGCTTTTTTGTTTAGTATCGGGTTATGTTGCGCGCCAACTGGCAATATCCCGCGTTGTTGTGCAACGTTGTCATATTTTGCCTAGTGGCTACGAGGTTTTATGATGTTTTTCAGTTGATGAATTCTTAGTAGAAGCCTAGAGATTAATCAAATCAAAAGTCATTTATTTAAACTAGGCTGAAAATCATCACTTTTTGAACATTATTATTACATAAAACAGTCCGCCAAAACACTCTTCACTACTTTCTAGTGGGTGAGCTGGGAAGAAGTGGCGCAACAATAATTTCCCAGCATAATTTTAATACGCTAGCCCCCTAATTGGACAAAAATAACTGGCAAAGTAGGTTCAAAATGTATGCCCTATACTGAAGACTGAAGACAACGAAGACTGAAGACTTGAAAAGTAAAAAATTCCATATAAAACAGGGCATCGAGGCTGCCCCCAATGCGCGCCTCCGGCTTTAAAAAAAATCACGGGGTAGGGCAAACAAGTACCACGTTGCGAAGCCAAAAATACCACATGCGAAATACCACGTTGCGAAGTCAAATTCGATTTTGGATGTGTCAAAATTGTATTTTGTAATTTAGAGATTTTTTTGCAGAATAGTAGTTTATTTAGTTTAGTTCGGTGTACAAGAGAATCGGCCACAGAAAAAGAAAAAAAGCCGATTGGATATTCGGCAACTCATATTGGCGACATTGAGAAATGTGAAATACCTATATGGAGCAATCAGAAGCAACATTCCCGAAACAATTTCCGCATTTTATTGTTGTTGCTCCAGATTGCTCCACGTAATTGATCCAGATTGATCCATTAGTGTTGCCGAACAATAATTGCTCAAAAATTGCCCGTATAAGAGCACCTTAACAGCTGCGCGGTGCTTCGTTTTAACGAACCCGCAGGAAGTCAGTTGTGGTTTTTTTCCGTGATCGGATAAGGCGTTAAAGTGTAAATTCCTAATAGTGTTGATACCGGTTTTGACTAGCAACTAGTATAATCGATACCGGGTATGTGGGTAGGTTCATTTTGGAGCTTAAATTTAACGACCCTCATATTCTCTTCTTTTCTAAGTAATAACCGAACTCTTGACATAGCATAGATTCAGGCATAAGTAATTTTTTGTAACAGTTTTATGTGCACGATGGCCTAGTTAGATCCTAGTAACAACAATGAACAATAAACAAACAAACTATCAACACACAAGTTACACTGCCGCAGATTTTACGTCAGTATCGTAATCGTATTGATACTGTAGGTACCAACAGTTTTGTAAATACTATTAAGATAAATTCTACCATTCCCGTTATTTTTCATTTGGAGCTAATTTGACACTGTGTGCTCTGACGAATCGATAACTAATCACCGTAAGTTAACAAAAGGCCACTCAAATATTCTGAATCAATATTCCTATAGGCAGAAAACTTGTAAGTAAAACCATCAAAATTACGAACATGTACACAACAAAATAACGTTACCAACATGCCACAACAAATTTAAAACGCATCAACATAGATCATAGTTTTGTAGGAGTAACAAGTTCTTTTACTGTATCGCCCACATCTCGTAACCAGCGGCGTTGCGACATAAAAAGAGAAAGCTTATCAAATAACTACGACTATGCGTTAATTCCTACGATTCCCGGCCCTGAGAAGCGTCATGCCCTACGAGCAACCATTCGCAAAACTGGTCGTTGACAAACGTTTGTATCCAACAAAGCATGGGTTAGTAACGTTATACAAAATATTCGGAATATTTAGACCGTCTTGTACCTAATGATATAGGTAATAACTTTGATCCATGTTTTTGTTTGTAACCAACAAAATTGTTAACATATTCACAGTACGATGATGTCACAGTAAATAATTGCCCAATAGTCCGAAGATGAGGTCACAATATAGGGACATAGCTCTTATGAAATTCATAAACCATAGATTGTTACATCTAGAACTATCTAAATGGCGTATATAACACTGGAGTACTGTTTACCAAAGGCGGTGAACGGACTACTAATAGTAGGTAGTACTAATGAATGCTTAGTTTTAATATTATAGAGTTCTCAGTTTACACACAACAAATCTGTCCCTCTAGAAAATATAAGACGTCAGGCATTATAATCTCAAGTTACCGTTCGCGTAGCGAAGAGGCCATTTTACTATTCGAGTCACGCTTTGTAAGAATCGAACCCTAGACCTCAACAGAAGCGATTTGGAGATATGAAACGTTTGGCATCAATGTTAGGTTAGTTGTATTTTGTTTTCTAATGTTCTTGCTGAACATTTAAATACACGAATTCATAGAAATTAAACACAGAATAGAATGAAAATAAATTTGAAAATCTAAGATGATATCACACAGCTGGTTTGCCAACTTAACTATAACCTAAAAGTACGCATAATGACCTTGACACAGTACCTGAAAATCGGCTTCTTTGCGATTATTTACATTCACTGTAAACAGAAAACTGCATTGAAGCTAAAAGTTCCTTGAGTGATACGGTGCCACGGGTTTTAACACAGATTTGACAAAAAGTACTGAATCTAGAACGACCTTGCCGCTTTTCGCGCGACGAAAAGCTAGGTTAATTCACGTTTACACAATCGGCGCACAGTTGAGCGGTTAGCACTGGGCACGTGGGGCTGTGGTACGATACAGGCGGCGCGCGCGGCGTTCTATGGTGGACTGTTCAACACCACGGATGGGATGGGGTCGGGGCCGTCCAAACACTGCACTACCTACTCCACTAGTATGTCTATGTCTCCGCCACGACACAAACACGGACGATCAATCCGATGACAGTTCTCGAGATATTTTTGTTTGTTGCTCCGGTTACGTATGCTAATGTGACTCAAACCGTATGAAGGATTTATATTGTGTGAATGTGAAACATTGTTTTGTGTCGTTCCAATTTGTTTAAACTAGATCAATTGTTTTTTTTTTGTTTCTGTCTACGCTTTTGAACCTTTGGCTTTTCACTGTTCGTTAATTTTTAGGTACTGATATATTTTTTAATTCTTGCATTTTTTAAATTTTATCGTGGGACATGTAGCGCTAGCTGGTCACAGTTGCGTCAGTCTCGGCACGATGCGTCACCGTGGCGGCAGCGGGGCGCGACCCACGCGCCTCGCAACGCTCTCTTCGCCGTTCCCGTCGCTAGCTCATCCATCGAACATCACACTTCTGCTTCGTAATCTTCCTCGCACGTGTCTGACACACTTTATATTTGGTGTGGACGGCCGCTTATGCGATGCGAATTTGACATTTATGCGCGACTAAAATGTTTATCTGAAAACCATCATTTTGATTTATTTTTATTGTGTATTTTGAATTGGCCTGGTTTTTAATGGATCATCTTGCGTCTTTTAACAATTCTTTAGTGCTATCTTGCAGGAAAATAAATGTGCCCATTGCGTATTTTGAGCACAGCAATATCATCGCATTCATCACCACACAGTGATACACCGCAAAACCGAACTCCACTCCACATACAATCTTTAAACTTTCTGTTAGTACGTAATATCAGTTATACCTGTTCATCTGTCCATTTTTCCTATAAAAATCATTAGGTAAATATGCTTTACGAAAACCATTGAGACTCCCCATTGCAATCCCATTCGGGAAAGAATGTTCTCGATCGCACCACTTTATAAAATCCTAGAGCTCGGCGTTCCCTGCCGGGCTTCAACCTTGAAAGTCAATGTTTATTATGCTACAGTTCAAGGCCTTCAACACTGCTGCTTATTATGTTGAATAAATACATTAACCGTAGTGTAAACTGTGCACTATGCATGCAGCCCATGCATCGTGTAACTAATGAAGATGCGAGCGATACCCCCCTACGAAGAAATTTTTCGTGGGTTATACAAAAATAAAAACAGCTGTTCCATACATTTTGACCGCGAAGGTATTGCACTTTTCTATGAAACAGCAGATTTTTTTTTTGTAAAACCGACGAAAAATTTCTTCGCTGGGGGGTCTAGAATGGTATGCTGAAGTCATGGTTAAAGTTTGCGCACTGAATAAAAACTTTTCCTGTATATCTATTCTTTTTTTCTTTCTTTCTTTAAAAAAAAAACGTTGCCCCACACTAGGAATTTCTCCTGTATTGTGGGTGCGTTAACAAACTTTTAAAATCACATACACAAACAGCCAGACCCGGAACAAGTACTTGTAGGTCATACAAATATTTGTTCCGTGCGGGAATCGAACCCGCGACACGCAGCGCAGCAGTCAATCGCTTAACCACTGCGCCAACCTTGCCGTATTACCTTTAGATGCGTTACCGGCGCTCAATATTGGCAATATAAATGCAAGGCACCTGTAGTGTTGTCATGTACCGTCCAGTGACGCGGCGACATGCTAGTGACGTAACTAAATATATATCGGTATGTTTATCTCTTTCTAACAACAGGAATCGGTATGGGGCTTTCCTGTTCTTCGCGCACTGTATGATAGGTAGAGGTAGGTAGTAGCTAGTAGGTAGATACATTCATGGTTTACACTGTTTTTTAGTGTTTTAATGTTCGTGTATGACGCATCTATTTATAAAACGTCAATGGATGCAAGTGACCTTTTTTATTACGGGAATCGTAACCAAACCACATTCACTGCTTATGGCTGTGGTTATGAGCATATTCACAATAGGATAATTAGTATAATTTAAAAAAAAATGTGGTTAGTTCTTTTAACGACTACTTTTTATTTCATTAGGTAGGTACTGCACAGTGTAAACGGGTTAGTTTTCAAAAGGGTTAGTTTCCCAAATATCAAATAGCATTTCGCAGACCCGATTTCACAACAGAGAAGTTTTTGCGGCACACTAACAGTAGGAATTTCTTTCATTTTGACAGTTCAACAACATTCATTGATTTATTTACTTTGTTGACTGGCCCTTACTTTGGGACATATTTTTCAAAGTTATGAAGCAATGGATGTATGCAAATGTCCTTCAAAATTATTCAGATTCTGATTGATAGGGTGTTACACAATAATTAGGGTTGGGACAAAACGTGAGTTGACATACTGCTCTGCCAACCCCATTTGGGAAAACATCTTGATATAATTTTATGTTAATTCCTGTATTGTATCCGGAAATATTTATTTGCGTGTAGGCAGGTTGTATTCGATTTGTTAATATTATCCCTATACGAACACGCGCAGCAGTAAATGATAAGTACCTATCTATTTTTTTCTTTTTGTTTTATACTTATCCAGCTTTTGCTAGAGGCTTCGTTTACACAAAACCTTAACAAATTATACAACTAAACCTTCCTCATGAATCACTCTGTCTATTGGCGAAAACCGTATGAAAATCCGTACAGTCGTTTCTGAGTTTATCGCGAATAGACAGACAAACAGCCGCAAACGCGGCAGAGGACTATGTTTGTGATTTATGTAGTGATAGTTTTTTTTATTTACTTGTTTCTGCTTGAGTATAATTATTATGTTTTGCTGGTATATTGGCGTGTGTTAGCTGATATATGGCAATTTAATTTAATTTTATGTTTGGTGTTTAGTAATGTTAATTACTTACCTAGTATTGTAAAGAATCAAGTTCTTCTAACTTAGCAGGCAGGTGTGCTGCTGAGGAGTTTGTTGCGCAACTCTTTCCCAGCTAAAACACTAGGAAGTGGTGAAGGGCGGGAGTTTTGGGTGACTGCCTTGTGTAATTGTGGCGTTCAAAAAGTGCTGACACCCAGCCTAGTTTGAATAAATGACTTTAGATTTGATAGTGAAGACGAGATGTCGGTGGTCCGCCAGCGAAGTGGGGTGCAGTGAAGTCAGGCTGTGTATGATGATGTTTGTTACATTTACTTCTTTATTTTCGGTGTCCCACTGCAGGTCAAAGGCCTCCCTCTCCCTTTTCCATACAATTCTGTCTTTTGCTAGTGCTGGCCAGTCCTTTCGGAGGAGTCAAGCTCGTCCCGCCATCTTCATCTCGGCCAATCGGTGGTTCTTTTAGCCCATTTGTCGTCTGTCATGCGGCAGACATTTCCGTCCCACATAAGCTGAGCAGATTTCTGGGTACGGAAGGACAAGTGTGAAGGAAGGTAGTAAACCCTACGGACGCAAGCAACAACATCCCCCGGTCAATGTAAATAAAGAAATAATTTATAGATGGCAATGAATATCATGGTGATTCGGAATCTTTGATCTCCGCAAACTTCACCAATGACAGAAGAGACGCTAATGAGGTGCAGAAGTTGAGAGCCGTCACAAACTCACACTCCTTGAATTTCTATGTTATTTAGGGGAAAATAGGTAGGCTTTCCACCTGGTGTTAAATGGCCACCGTCGCCTATGGAAATTTGCAATAACGATGGCATGGCACTTCATGGCAGGATCTTTTCTAGAAGCTCAAAGCTCAGTCACCCTGCGTCGAAACTATGTGACTGCCGCGCGAATACGCGACTACGCCATGCGGTCGTTTACCTGAGTAGTGTAGTGACGTACATAAGCGACCAGATTGACCGCGAGTGTATGTCATATTCAAACGAGCACGATGATCGCGTACTCGCTCGATAGTCGCTTTCGGGTCACAGAAACACCTGCATACATCATCATCAGCCTAGCCTTTTCCTAACTATGTTAGGGTCGGCTTCCAGTCTAACCGAGTGCAGCTGAATACCAGTATTATACACGGAGCGATTGCCTATTTGACGTCCACTACTCAGTTACTGGGTAATACGATACCCCTTGGTAGGACTGGTTGTCAAACTTTCGGGCTTCTAACAACCTGTAACTACTGTCAAACATCCACGGATAACAGGCAGCACCAACGGCTTAACGTCTTTTCCTAAGCACGGCGGGGTCGTGAAGATCCATCCATTCGTTCGCGGAACAAACGCGGCAAGATTTGCTTAACCTGATCGATCGACCCGTGTGGCTGTTATTACTTAGCCACAAGCCCAATATATAAAGATAATATACTAAACTAGTATATTATACTAATATTATAAAAGGGAAGGTCCATATAATTGGAAGGTGCTACTCAATCACGCAAAAACGGCCGACGATGGATGAAATTTGGCACACAGATAGTTTTTAACCTGGATTAACTCATAGGCTACTTTTTATCCCGGTAGTACGTTCCCGCGGGACAATTTCCGACCTCGACGCGGGCGAAGCTGTAACCACCTGTAAATACCCAGTTCAAATAAACCAAGGGTCAGTCTGCCGAAAATATGAAGTTAGTTGCCCTGCCAAAGCACACTGTCGCAGCATCATTCTGAGATAGGGGCCTTTTGGCCTCGTACAGAATTTTGTTTTAATATTTTTACATTTTATATTATTTTTAATTTTAATTTTTTGTAATGCATATTGTGTAGTTAAGTTTCTGATATTCCTGTGCGAGTCTAATAAATACTTTTTCTTTTCTTTCTTTCAATAGGTACCAATCGAGAAGAACTGGCAAGAAGTGAAGAGATGACAGTCTCTACTGACAGCACCCGTTCACGAACATAACGCATGGATCAACACCATTCACCTCAACCGTTTTGAAGGGAGCTAAATGATCCAACACATGCGCCACCAACAGCGAACGAAACAATAGAGTGAGCATGACATACTCTCACCCGCCCGCCAGGGCAAATTCAAGTCAATTAAAGAGTAAGTGCTTTCAGTAAATGGTAGCTTTATAGTATGTACAGTCACCAAAATAGATTAGTAAACAGGGTCGTTGGATATAATTGAAATTTAGTAAGAAACCAGTCGATAATTTTTAATAAAATAAAATTAATAGAAAACCCACAGTTCATTCTTACAAACTTTAACAATATTCGACGACCCTGGTTACGTGCATGCATTTAACTTGACACTAGTTTCAATCAATCAAAAAACTATAAACTAACCTCTAAGTATAGTAATGCTCATGTCTTGAGTGAGGTTCTGTTTACGGTCTGTATCTTTTCACTTCTCAATGGCTGAGCAAGCGGTGCAAAGCTGGAAACTGAAAAGGTCGCCACTTGTTGCTCTGGGGTCTTATAGAACGCACAGTCATTGGACTCCATTGTTGTACTTATTCAACAGATGGCTAGAAATGGACCACTAAACGAACTGAGGTAAGGAAGCCATTCAGGTGGTACCTACCTATTGGTTGGCTTTGCAACTACTTAAACAATAAGAATAGTTGGTAACTCTCGCAGTGATTAACTAAAGACAATGTTTAATATGTTCTTTCACCAGAATTAGCTTACCAACTGACACGTTAAATGAGTTACTACAAATAATTGTTTACTTTATTTGACTGTATAAATCATTTTTGAATGATATATTCATTTATTGTCGATTTAATCTACTCATATTTTTTTTTTATTTTATTAGACATATTGCAACATGTGGTTAGCTAGCGACCTCGACAATTGATCATATTATTCTTGCCTGAGCAACCGGCAGCAAGATCGTCATGCTCCCTTAGATGTCACCGCTTGCGGTAGCGTCAGGGGTCGGGTTGCCTCCTTCCCTTAAATATGGCGAGGCGGGGGGGGGGGGGGGGGGGGTAATGGCCGGTCTTTGCGTTATGCTCGGGAATGGGCCGTCTTGCTGACCATGGTTTTGTTATTGTTATTAGTAGTTAACTGTCTATTTATTTTACTCCGGAGGTCCTAGTTTAACATTTCGTCGGCCTAATTCGTTAACCTGCTAAGTTCATTTTGACATAGTTTACAAGACAAAGAAAAATCTGAATAATATCTCTATTAATTTAGCAGTCAAAATTCTGAAAATCCCGTTGGTTTCCATTATTTTTCTTGATATTTTAACAATATATGTAGCAGCATAACTTATACACATTTTATAAAATTTAGAAAAACAATTATTTAGCAGTTTGTCGAAAAATGGACTTAGCAGGTTAACGAATTAGGCCGACGATTTGTGACTTCAAGTTATACGGGCTGATTTTTTAGTCACCGTCCAAATTTTTCAGGGTGATAGTACCCGTTAAATTGAACAACTTTCTCCAAGGAACATGGGTCGAAATATGAAAAAAAAAATCGGACCTCCCATACAAAATCGACCAGCTAACTATGGATTTTGCATGGGAGGTCGATTTTTTTTTTCATATTTCGACCCATGTTCCTTGGAGAAAGTTGTTCAATTTCACGGGTAATATGACCCTGAAAAATTTGGACGGTGACTAAAAAATCAGCCCGTATATTATCTATATGAACATAATGCAGCATTGCTAAAGTAAGCACCGATTTATGACTTTTGTTTTTTTATAATTTTTATGTAGGTATTACGTTCTGTTTACGTTTATGGTTTTGTTTTTTATTTATTTCTGCTTGATTTTAGTTACTATATTTTGTTGGTAAGTATATTGGCGTGTGCTAGCTGACGCATGACAAATAATTTAATATCATGTTTTGTGTGATTTACTTACCTACTATTGTGAGTTTCAAGTTCTTCTAATTTAACAGACCTCGTAGCAACTGTGTACTTTTTCCAAAAATATTAGGTAAATGTACAGTTTTAGCTTCGTTAATATAATATAGAGTTATATTAATCCAAGTTAATGTTAAATTCGAAAGTAATTATGTCTGTATATTACCATTTGCCGCCTCAACCACTGAATGGATTTCGAGAAAATATGGCAAGGACATAGATGGCATCCTGGGGGCGAAGCCGAGGCAGAAGCCGCTATAGTTAAATAGAGCGAAGAATATACATATAAATTACAAAATACTACCTATTATAAAAAATATAAAAAATTGTTCGTAATAAAATGATCACGACCGGAAAATAGTACATGGGGATTTCTCGCATTTCGTGCATTTTCAAAGAAATTGCGAGTTTTTTTTCTTATCTGCTTATCATGATGATGATGTGTAGCCGTGTGTACCAAAGCTAAAACTTTATTAAATTTTTCAGATTTTTTTGTTGTACATGCTGCGGAAGTCTGGAAGAAGTTGCCTTATACGATAAGTAAGAGCGGTTTTGACTTCCTTTCAAACAGTTTAAAAGAACTTATAGGGATGAACTATTTACTGATTATTATTCTTACCTCTTTGCCGTATTAATGGTATTGGCCATAAACTTTTTCACAGTTTAATTATCTACTTCCGAATCGAATTACTGGTTTGTCGGAAATACAACCCAATTTTATATTCTAACAAACACTATGCTAGTTCTACCATATCGTGACTGAGTTTTATTGGAACTGGCTAGGGGTCAGTTCCATTAAAATACCATTAATTAACAATGAGAAATACACACATTTTCATCCAACATTTACTTTCTACGAAATACTAGTTTGACTCATACTAGGGTTCGCTTTCACAAGTTACGTCATGCTAACAGGAATCTAGTTTTAGCCCTAAAAGAAAACTTGTGTACTTGTGAGGTATTTTTCTAGTTATACATAAGTATACAATTTTAAGAATTTTTATATTTTTTGCGCCAATCCAGAACATACATCCAGACAAACGGACAAAAATTCTAAAAAGTATATTGAAAAAGACTACCTGCCCGTACCCGTCGCCTGTGAAAGATTCAAGATACAGCGCAACAAATCATGTTATTTAAATTCATACAATTAAAATTTCTGACAATTTTATATTTAAAACAATGGCTTCGAGAAATTATTATAAAAAAACTGGTGTTTCATAGAATTTACTAAACCTACATGGTCAAAATGTATGGAACAGATAAAATAAAAATGATAACTGATACAAAAGTTCTACGTTAAGGGATCTAGAATCTTATTAATGATGAATAAAATTCATGGTTATAGTTTGAGCACCCGTTAAAATTTTATCCTGTATGTATAGATAATTATAGATTAAGGTATACATATTAAGAATTGGTAAGACTGATCTAGAATCTATTTTAAAAGAGTACCCACCAAGTTTATTCTTCAAACACTCGACGCCGACGTCAAGTTAGAGTTTAAAGGTCTTATTCATAAAAAAAAGATTATCGAAGGTTTAACGTTAAACTGCTCGATAAGTTTATAAAACCTTTGCTAAAATTTTGTATTCATAAACGTTCTATAGCTTATATATCGTTTATAAATCAAAATGTTGCTATTTTCATTAATTTTAATGATGGATGATGAGAGGATAAAATTGATAAATTGACGAACACATCGAACTGTCAAACGAGAATGTCTGCCTACTCACCGAATAATTGTGACCATAGAAATTATTACGTACTGGCTACCATTTTTTTTTGGGTTTTGGCTTCGCATGGTTTGTGCATTTAACTGTTTTTCTGTGATTTAGCCAGTGTCAAGTATTTTTACACGCTTTATATTAGCTTCACTTGTATGTTTGTTTGTTTGTTGCTTTGTTTGTTTGTTTGTATGTAACCGACTCCTTTGAGCGCGATTTTGACCCACTTTAAACGGTCAGATTTCATTGAAACTTTGTAAACTTGTCGAGGACCGATGACAATTCAATAATTTAAAAAAAAAAATGAGAAAAAAAAACACGTTTTTGTAGTTAGCAGAACTAAAAAATGGAAAATAAATAATAGTTTAAAAAACTGCAAAACACGCTTTAAAAACCAAACTAAAAAAGGAGAAAATAATTTAATTCAATTAAAAAGCGTGGGGTGCTTGACATTAATTGATTATAAAAATACCTCAAAAAGCACCCCACGCTTTTCTATTGAATTAAATTATTTTCTCCTTTTTTAGTTTGGTTTTTAAAGCGTGTTTTCTAGTTTTTTAAACTATTATTTTTTCTTTTCGATCAAGTAAATGGCCCGATATCGGGCACGAAGTTACAAAACAGTCATAGTCGTCTTTAGTCAGTCAAGTCAAAGTTATTGTAAAGCGGTAGCAACTTTACAACAACCTAATATGAATTTTTGGGGGGAACACGAAAAGTCCACGTTAGTCACTTATTTTCACCTTTACTACACTTGTGCACTCACATGTAACTAAATTGAATAATTCACTACCAAAATTAAACAATTTAATTCGCTATTTCACTAAATTTCCTGAAAATTTAAATTCGTGCGACAGTTCCAACCCGATCCCGCCAAAAAACCCCCCAAACCATTTAATTATCTACTGTTTCGACACTTCTGACGCGGTGACGTCATTTGACAAATAATTTAAAATTGTAACTGTCATTGTTGCTTGAAAATTGACATTTGGTGACACACAATATTTGTACGTCAAGTGGTCAAATGTAATTTTCTTTGTAATCATTTCTTTTTTCATTTTCTTTGTAATAGCTGCTTTAGAGTCGGCCATTTTTTCTTTAAAACACAGTATGGTTCTGGCTTCTATACCTTTATAATATGGTTATGAGTTTTTAAATGATTTTTTGTATTCTAAATTTAAATTTGACGACGACTTGCCTTTGAAATCCCTTTAAATCTACATTGTATTGAATAATAATTCTTTACATTGTACATATTTAATAATTCTTGACATTGTATTTGATAGTAGTTATCGTTTTCCTTATCATTGACATTGTATGGTTTCAACAACTTATTTTGATATAATAGATTGTACATTTAATTTTAATTCCCTGAAATGTTTGTACTCTGGAAACAGCAGAATATTATGAACGTCATATATGTGTAGGTAACACCTTTGTAACAAAAATTTCAAATAAAAAAAAAATTGTCAAGGAGTCAGTGACTAACTGAGACAGAAAATTAGAAGCTAGTTGCTCGTTCCAAAACGTAGATCGTTATGTAGAGGAACTGGCAAGAAAATCCATGGACACTTTTTTAAATCCCCAAATCCCAATCCTTTTTTTAAATCTTTATTCGTATCTTTTTTATCCTTTTATTAATTAACCTTTTGTAAGTTATTTTTGTTGTGGAATGGGAGAGAACAAAGTTAAGAAACAATGTTACTGAAAATTTCTTATGCCGAGGCCACATTAACGAGAATCGCCGTTGATTATCGCGATGATGGACGTGAACCGTAGGTGTAGCCACAATTTATCGAGATAATTTTACAACGGCGGCATTCGCATTGCCATTTGACGTTAGGCGATAACTCGGGTGGCGGTCAAGTGTGGCCACTGAATTTATCGTTTTAATAATCGGAATGTTTACCGCATTGTTTATCGATTTTGGGCATTGACGGTGACCGTTTGTGTGGCCCCGGCATTAAAAAGGTAGTCACTAGTCTCATCATTACAAAGGAGTCAAAGAATTTTGCAAGTGGGTACTAGACGTGGAGGTAACACGATGTATCCTAACGTTCGGTTAAAAGCTGCCACAGACAGGCATTCTCGTAGAACAGCTTCAATGAAGTTTTCATAGGATTTTTTTTACTGAAGTCGCGTCCCGTCATGCTGTAGCGTCCAGCCTGTCTGCCTTAAGAGGGTGCGGGTTCTGCGAGAAATTTGAAAAATAGGTATTTGAAGAAACTATTGCCGTCGCGCTGTCAGTAAGTCTATCCCCGTAGTGTGTGATATGACAGGGACGTGTTTACAGCAGACCTTGATTTTATGAAAAAAAAAATATTGTTCTTGAGACATTATTCAGGAAGAAAAAGGGGAATACATTTGTATGAAAGAATCGCACGCCCTGTTCCCTCTTAAAACTGGAATTTAATACCTACGTACGTGGTTACACATTATAATGATAGACACTAAGAACACACTTTTGATATCGTATCGTAGGTCACCTTGTGATTACCTACGACGACGTCAAAAACTTACCTACGTTACACAAATGTTGGTAACCTACAGCACAATACTAATGACTTTATCATAAACTTTATTGATGGCATTGTAACGGCTTTTTGTGTGCTTTACTAGGCTAGTTATTAGGAGCTAGGAAGGTCGATGAAACCATTATTTGTTTAGGTTCATGGTCGGAAACGAATGAAAGGCAGTAACTTACCTACGCCTCAGTCATCTAGTAAATAGTAACAAATAGGTAAAGTAAGCAGCTGTACATCTTTGACTGTCGCGTCGTTACGCGGATGCCAGAAAGTCTGACAACCAGTCTTACCACGAGGTATCATATTACTTACCCAGTAACTGGGTAATGGAGGTCAGATAGGCAGTCGTTCCATCTCCATGTAAAATACTGGTGCTCACTCAGCTGTACGAGCAGTGGTGGCCCAGTGGTAACGGCCGCGACTTACGAGTTGTAGGTCGTGCGTTCGAACCCAGCCAGGCGCATTTCTTTGTGTAAATTATTTCATCACCACTGCTCTCAAACGGTGAAGGGAAACATCGTGAGGAAACCGGCATGTCCTAGAACCAAAAAGTTCAAAGACATGTGACATCTACCAACCCGCACTGGGCCCGCGTGGTGGATTACGGCCCACTCCCTCTCACAGAGAGGAGGCCTGTGTCCCAGCAGTGGGAACGGTATAGGCTGAGTATGTATGTATGTACTCAGCTGTATCCGATTATACTGGAAGCCGACCCCAACATGTTTGGGAAAAAGCTTATACATATTAGATTGATGGAGATTGATACAGTAAGCTACTGCTTACGATACCAGTCTCTATCAATACTTTTATACTTATAAGTTAGGTATATGTTTTATTTATGTATCTGTCGTGGCCATATCGTAGATTTGCTCACTTCATGAAATGCTCAAGAATTTCATGAAATTGTCGCATTTCATCAAATTCTCGTCTTCTTCTGGTTCTTATATTACAGAAGAAGACGATCGACGTCAGGTTGATGAGGTCCTATTTCACTCTGCAGGGTTTAACCAAACCGAACCTCGGGGTGCCCTTAAAGTCGACCATAAAAAATTCTCGAGCATTTCATGAAGTGAGCAAATCTACGATATGGACACGACATATCTATGTTTTTATTATATAATTATGTAATTGGTTCACCCCTCACTTACTACCTGCAGGCTTAGCACGAGCACCGATTTGTCGACGGAAGAGTAGACATGACTAACTAAGTACAATAGAAGATAGCTACGTTATGCGTTCTAAACGAATCATGATTTTGTAGATAATCGTATATACTTTGTGGCCGTCGACTAGAAAGTTTGTTGTCCGCGTGAATTTGACAGTTTGGCCACTTTCGCAGTTTCAAACTTACTGACGTAAGAATATCACGGAAGGATTTTATCACGCACGGCATTTGCAACTCTCGGCGTTGAACCGAGCATTGAAAATCCAACAGAGTGCATCCTAGCACGTCGAAAAACACTGTTCGATTTTCAACTCTCGGCGCCAACAAGTGGGTTGTAAATCCAGTGCGGTATAAAATCCCCCTGCAATTTTTTCGAGTCCGTGCGCACGTAGTCAACACGGCACGTACTTTACTTTAATTATTTTATTGTAGGTGCCAATCCAACTTAATATACTCATAGGCTTGGAAATAGGGTCCCGTTGGTTACCCTTCGGGAACGGAACCCAAAAAATGACGCCCCTTCAATTAGTAAGTACCTAATGGTAAAGTCATTTATAATCACTGCATACATTAGTCTTATCGTATGATTAATCAATATTAGTAAACAAACTCGTAGTATCAATCAATAAGTGAGTCATACTCGATAATCGCTTTTAGCCCACGATCCCAAAAACGTAATAAAATCGCGGCGGGATTTTATCGCGCACTGGATTTTGAACTCTCGGTGTTTAACCGAGCATTGAGAATCCAACAGAGTGCATCCCAGCCCCAGCGGCAGCGCATCAAAATCACAAACTGCACTGTTCCATTTTCAATTAACGACGCTAATACTAACGCTCGCTAGTTTTGACAGTTCTACAACATTCTTCGAGTTATTTACGCTGCTGAGCATATTTTTTTTTGGACATATGAAGCAATGGATTAACAGCATCCTTCAAAATTATTCGGATTATGATTGATAGTTTATTACGTAATTAAGATACTGTTACAACGTACTGCTGCAGTACAGAATTTTTTGTAGTTTCATAAATGTATGACTTAAAGATTTTTCGTATCATTGTTTAACGGTGAACGATGCTTTATGTAGACAATTATATCGTTCAAGGGTAATTCGATTAAACGTACGGGACTCCAGTCAGCCAACCAGTTTTACCAAGGGGTATCGTGTTACCCAGGAAATAGGGCTCGTAAACATGGCTCCATTTTATGTTCCTACCGATCAGATTCGATATAATTATGTATTACAATTTTGTTCTTTAATACGTAGCAAGCAAAGGGTTTGCTGGTATAGACTGCCTAAATAAATAACTAAATCTATCAATCAACCAGTCCTCGTGTTTTAGAACATTAAACCCAAGGGGCAGCCCACAAGTCATTAATTAACACGTCCTACTCATAGATACAAATAAGTAGTGTGTTTTTTTATATTATTATGGTCCTTCTCCTGATATTCAAAATAACCACGGTAAACAATGTACAGGCATGATAGATATAATACTATTACGACAACCACGGGAAGAGATGGGATGGTGCTATTCTTTATGTCCGACACCACACGGAACCTAGTTTTTTTTAGTATATACTATAGAGATAAAAGAGAGAGGTGTAAAACCTGTGGAAAAACCAACACGTGTTGGTCTTATTTAACTGTTAGTAATATCTTACATTTACATACCAAGACCCCTCCGTGCCTCAGAAAGCACCTCATGTTTCTTATGATTGGGCAGTTTCAAACGTGTATTTTTAATATTAACTATTTAGTTATAAAAAAATAATCAGGTTTTATTATTTTCGTTTTTATTATTGATATAGCAGTCCCACATGACGAGAACCTCGTGAAAGCTGAAAAAGATAAGCAGATCAAGTATCTTGACCTGGCACGCGAGGTTGTCAAAATGTAGGATGTGGATACAGCAGTCATTGTGCCGATAGTCGTGACGGCCAATGGCATTATAGCCAAGAGCCTCGACCAACACCTCAGGAGGCTCTCGTTAGGCAGCTGGATCAAGGGCGTGATCCAGAAACCAGTACTACTGAACACGGCGCGAATAGTAAGGAGGTTCGTTCCTCTCTCAGCAGTCCTGCACCCTAATTGCGTAACTCACTATTCATCATAATTGGTTTCGTTTTGAAACAGATGGCTAAACCATTGCTTCATATGTTCGAAAAATGTGTCTGCTCAACAACGTAAATAACGCAATGAATATTGTTGAACTGTCAAAATGAAACTGATTATGATTAATCGCGTGTTACGCAATTAGGGTGCTGACCGCCGGTAGCTTGGACCCTGTTCCCAATACCGGTGGGCTACAATTTTTATATTTTTAAATGTTTTTAAATTATTTTATTATATTCGAATATTTAAAAATATAATTTACATGTATGTTTCAATGAAATAAAGGAGATATTATTAAAAAAAAACCTTAAAACATGTAAGTTATGTCAAAATAATAATATTGTATGGGAAATGGGACCCTTCCATGTGCGAGTCTGATTTGCACTTGACTGGTTTTTGATTCGGTTCTAGTAGTAAACGGAAACGATGAAAATGTAACTTCGGACTTGGTTCCACAGCGAATAGGTATAGGTACCTACCTAGTTACTTACGTATACTAATGGTGCATCGTATGTTACCAGCTATTGCAGTAGGTACGTATTTAGAAAAAAGTGTCGTGACAATTTTATAATAACTTAGCGGCACGCCATAGTTGCCATGACCTCGCCGAATAGAGGTTAGTGCGAATGTAATAATAATGTTTAACAGCTCCTGGCCCGGCACATACCTACATAATTATTACTGATGTACCGATTAGTCGCCGACTAGTCGGGAAAGCCGACTAGTCGGCCATATTTGTAGTAGGCGATAAGTCGGCGACTAGTCAGTGGTGATTAAATAATTTATACAAAAGTAAAGCGCCAGTCTGTGGATTCGAACCTACTACATGCAACTCGTAACTTGCGGCTGTTACCTCTGCGCCACTACCACTCTCGTAATTCTCTCACATGATGATATTTTTAAATACAATCATTAGTGTAATGATTGTAATTATGAACTATGTACTATATCTGGATATTTCGGTTCGGTTTAAAGTTAAAATTATTTATTCTCATAAAGAACACAAATAGTTGACTCAAAACTTTTTCCAAAAAAAAACAACCGACTTCTAAAAAAACACTACAAAGTGAAAAATAAATTAATTTCGCTTTACTTTTGTATAAATTATTTAATCACTTAAATAATATAAACAAAAGTAAAGCGCCAGTCTGTGGATTCGAACCTACTACATGCAACTCGTAACTTGCGGCTGTTACCTCTGCGCCACTACCACTCTCGTAATTCTCTCACATGATGATATTTTTAAAGACAATCATTAGTGTAATGATTGTAATTATGAACTATGTACTATATCTGGATATTTCGGTTCGGTTTAAAGTTTAAATTATTTATTCTCATAAAGAACACAAATAGTTGACTTAAAACTATTTCCAAAAAAAAACAACCGACTTCTAAAAAAACACTACAAAGTGAAAAATAAATTAATTTCGGAAGTCGGTGTCTTTGGAGCTGTATTTTAATTTTTTGTCACCACCTTCCGAAATTAAAGTCATTTTTCACTTTGTAGTGTTTTTTTAGAAGTCGGTTGTTTTTTTTTTGGAAAAAGTTTTTTTTTTCACTTTTTAGTGGTTCACATATGCTTACCCCTTCACAGCATACCGGCGTGATGTTATGTTATGAACTGGTGTAAGCAATAGACAGACATGAGATTTCAGCAATCCCAGTCCATTAGCTATCATTTATTGAGGAGTTCCGTTGCCTATCTCCAAAGTTCTTCATGAGATCTTCACCAAATTGAAATGAGACCACTCCGAGAAAGTACTCTTCCAAAAAATACCTAACTCGCTTCGTGTGCCTATAAAATTTGAAGAGTTCTCTCTATTTCTCCAGGATCCCATCATCAGATCCTAACTTAATGATCATGGGACCACTTGGAAAGTATATATACCCTTTCAAACAAAAAAAAATCCAAATAGGTCCAGCCATCTTCGAGTAATCGGGGAACATAGTTACATAAAAAAAAATTAAAAAAAGGTTCTGACGAATTGAGAACCTCCTCCTTTTTGAAGTCGGTTAAAAATATGAGCTATACCCTACACAGGTATAGAAATAAGTCATGCAGTTTAAAGGCACATACCTACTGACTCCGTGAGTCGACAAAAGGAAAACAGAGTATTAATTAAGCAATAATAGGACCGAATTTCGAAATTTAATTAAACGCGTACAGTCAATCGTATACCTATGTACATCAGCTGTGACTGGCTCTACGAAAATCATCCTTACTGCTACGACATAAAGGCGCAGTGAATTAGGTATTACCACTGTATACCGCAATCCAGTTCACAAAACTAAAGCAGACAAGCCTGTAATAACGACACTAGGGATATTGATGTGTTTACAGGTTTACCTATTTTCGCAGTAATAATTTGAACGTGAACCTTCCTCAATTTAAACTGTGTTAATAAGGATCATCTGCCTAGCCTTTTCCCAACTATGTTGTGGTCAGCTTCCAGTCTAACCGGATGCAGCTGAATACCAGTATTTTACAAGGAGCGACCGTCTCCCACACCTAGATTTAGGCAGTCTATACCAGCAAACCCTTTGCTTGCTACGTATTAAAGAACAAAATTGTAATACATAATTATATCGAATCTGATCGGTAGAAACATAAAATGGAGCCATGTTTACGAGCCCTATTTCCTGGGTAACACGATACCCCTTGGTAAAACTGGTTGGCTGACTGGAGTCCCGTACGTTTAATCGAATTACCCTTGAACGATATAATTGTCTACATAAAGCATCGTTCACCGTTAAACAATGATACGAAAAATCTTTAAGTCGATTCAAAATTTGATGAGCAAGAAATAGAAGATAATTGTTTTGGATCAGCGCGGCGGCGTACGGAAAGGTGCTTTCGGCGAAAATAGGTTGATACCTATTTTCGCCGAAAGCACCTTTTACCGATGTAAAAGATTATTTCGTTCAAGCGTGTTCCGGTGAACCATGACATCGGCAAATCTTGGTATCGGCCAACCATACATCTTTGTAGCGTTATTCGGCGAAACGTACTGTCACTAAGTGGCCCCGCCGCCTACCACTTTTCGGCCGCAGGGGATAGGGAGAGCGGCCAACGCTATACCGATACTACTCTTCCCCTGTGGCCCCACAGCGTCCGCCATCAAACGGTGGCGGCATGCCACGGAAGGGACGAGGGCCCTTATATTACTTGGTTCCTGGGGTGGTCACGGCGTGCCATGTGTCCTGGTGCGCCGAACTGGTGGGGTCCGCAAGGGCCGATGCCTGGCAGGGGTGCGGGTTGTTCGAAAGAGATACCGAGATGCCCTAGCACATAGGCAACTAAGGGAGCACGGGTGGGTTTTAGTCAGTAAAAGTCTGACACGCCCTCCTGCTCCACCCAGAGCGGGAGAAGTTATTTGATGACTTCCCATCTTCAAAAAAAAAAAATAACCATCTACATAGTTACTTATTTTTACGGCAAGAAAGACTTTATCGGGTGCCTCATTAAGGAGAGTCTCCACGTGTTTGACTGAGAACACTTAGGATTTTTAGGTTTAAATCCATCAGACATCCTCTTCAGATACGCTATTAATTTCGAATACGTGTCCAGTTTTACGTCGTTATTAGAACTGACTGTTAATTTTAGCATTAAGTAGGTACTCCAAAGAGTGGAAAGTTGTTTAGTTTTGGCTAAGTACTGGAAGTAGGCCAAAAACACAGATTCTGAAAAATTCTTGGAGCCTTTTGCATTTCTCCATTCAATAAAATTACCGTAGGCTTTCATATATTTCTCCCGAGATTTTGCAGGTAATAGATTATCCATCACATTTCTTGCGTCAGTTCTAATACTTTCAGGAGATAATTCTATACTTTCACTGTCACTTGAAGAATTCATTTTTCAAAACAAAACCATGAATATCTAACAATCCGTGAAAATTGACGAAAACGTGGGCTGTAGTTCGCGCGTTTTTGATTTGATTTCTTTTTTTTTTATTCAGCCGGCGGGCGGCGCTACTATGGGCGGTCGTACCAGACAGTCTTTATTCAAACAATATTTGCGTTTGATTTCTTTGGCGCTGAACACTAAGATGTTCCAAATTCACATAGTGCGCGGCAAAGATAATTGCGGCGCACTTATAAAGAGGATTAAAAACTCATTACTGCCCGCTAAAAGTTTCTTATAGAATACACCACCTTTGGGTGTACTTAAAGGCGAACCAAGTCGTCCTTTTCGAATAGATGGAATGAAAAATATTTTAATCGGCAAGCTGCCACTCAGTCCGCCGCCCCACCGCCGCTATCCGCACTGTTCTGAGTCGTGCATCTCAACAATCACTTGCCCGTAGGTACATTTGTTCATGTTCAAGCCGCGTCACGCGCCGCTGCCGCGCTGCCGCGAACCGCGCGGCGAATACCGCTGACGTTCCCGCTGCGTGCGCGCGTGCGGGCGGCGCGCGGCGCCTCGTAAAATGAATCATACACTATTGTGTATTTGTTTTTCACGCTCGCCGCCCAGTGATGCTGTCGCTGATAACGACAAGTTTAGCGGTAAGAAATCTTTCGGGATACCTTCCTTGTTTTACTATTTCACGAACGTAAGAAGTATCTAATACAAAAGGTCAAAAGGAATCTTGCTAAGAGCCAGAACTTACTTCTTAAGTGCCAGACGGTGACGCCTGCGCTGCAGGGTGACTATAAACTCTGGATCCTGGGGCCTTATATCTCCTTGACCTCTTTGGCGGGGAGTAGGCGTTTTACGACGTGACGACGGATATCATCTTCCTTGGTCAGGTTGAAAAGCTTGAGGATCTTGGACACACGCTTGGGTCCGAGACGACGGGAAACATTGCTGTCGGCAAGGCCGGGAATTTCTTGTTCACCTTTGCGGACAATGACGAGCGCCAACACAGACAGGTTAGCATCAACAATGCATCTACGGAGTGATTGCGTTTCCTCTCACCATCACGACGTGGTCGGTAAAGGCGTGACAGATACCTAACACAAAGACGGTGCAATGTAACTTTCGCATGTATAGGTACTTATAATTTTTAATGTTTGAGGTCGGTTACAGCTCCTAATATAGGTATTTAAACAGCGTTGATGCCTATAAAAACCTCTACACGACACCTCGTAGGTGGTTTTGAGACCCTCGCAGTAACTTTTCGTAGAAGCCTCGTAGTCTCTGCGTAGCGCCTAGCAACATGTAAGAGCAGTAAACTTCTGTATGACGGGAGAGCGTAAAGCTATAACAGGCGTTTTATGGCAAACAATCAAATAGGCACGTTGATAACAAATGTTCAGAAATAGAACACAGAAATATAAAGAAATGTATTTAGTACAGCAATAGAATAAAATACAAAGTATTGATTTAAATAAAAGAAAAAGAAAAAAGAATTAAATAGTACATTTTATGGTAGGCCTGGTAGACCGCACGTCGTGGTAACCAAATCAGTAAAAGCTGGCCTCTTAGGCTGCGTCCTAAATGAAAACGATGGTCAAGCGAGAACGGGATTGTTCGCTCTTTTATAAGAATATGACAATAGTCGTGTGATCAAGCAAGTCGCGCAAACGATCATGTCGCCCGCTTTTTTTTGCATGGGGATTTAGTCAATGTTCACAAGGACGTAGTAATATCGCGGCGGGATTTTAGAGCGCACACGATTTTCAACTTTCGTTGTTTAAGCGAGCGTTGAGAATCTAACAGAGTGCAGCGCGAGTGAGTCTCTGCTCGTCGAAAAATACAGTGTTCGATTTTTAATTCTAGGCGCTAAGCAGTGTCTTGAAAATACAGTGGCAGTGATAACGTGCTCTTATTCCATTTAAATTTCGTAAGCTACGCTCGGCTAGATCAAAATCAAAATGTTACCACAGAAGAAATCCATAAATTACGTGAGGCGTAAGGGGAGTAGGGGATCGAAAAGTCGCCAAAATTGCCTCACGTAATTAATGAACTCCCCTAAAAGTCGACTGTTAAATAGAATAGCTTCTGTAATGACGTCTCAAGTACCATGTATTTTCCATTACTCTCCAGTTTCTCAAACAGTTGTCACAGCAAAGCCAGCCAATGTTTACGTAGAAGCACGTTCAAAAACCCTCGGCGTCTAATGCGCCTGTTCAAAAGATTACACTCACTGAAGTCACTGATTCGGTAGATCTTTAATTAAATATCAGGCGCTGAACTTTAAAAAGT
Source organism: Antitype chi (assembly GCA_947359405.1). Lineage (NCBI taxonomy): Eukaryota > Metazoa > Arthropoda > Insecta > Lepidoptera > Noctuidae > Antitype > Antitype chi. The sequence continues at coordinate 14,341,991 of OX375816.1, forward strand.
TCAAAAGTAGATACAAATCAATAAGTGCATAGATAGTTATTTTATAATTGCTTAAAATGAATGGCGGATAAACCATTAGTCCAAACGTGCACACGTTGAATGACACCTTAACAAATTGCTTTGACATATTGAATGATATGTCAAAGTAATTTGTTATGGTACCAACTACTTTAACAGCGTACATTATACTGATAGGTAGCGAAATTGCTATAACAACTAGAGTAGGAACTGCATGTTATTTTTAACCGACTTCAAAAAGGAGGAGGTTATCAATTCGTCGGAACCTTTTTTTTTTTTTTTATGTATGTTCCCCGATTACTCGAAGATGGCTGGACCGATTTGGATTTTGTTTTTTTTGTTTGAAAGGGTATACTTCCCAGGTGGTCCCATGATCATCAAGTCAGGATCTGATGATGGGATCCTGGAGAAATAGAGAGAACTCTTCAAATTTTATAGGCACACGAAGCGATTTAGCTATTTTTTGGAAGAGTACTTTCTCGTAGTGGTCTCATTTCAATTTGGTGAAGATCTGATGAAGAACTTTGGAGATAGGTAACGGAACTCCTCAATAAATGATAGCAAATGGACTGGGATTGCTGAAATCTCATGTCTGTCTATTGCTTACACCACTTCATAACATAACATCACGCCGGTATGCTGTGAAGGGGTAAGCACATGTGAACCACTAAAAAGTGAAAAATAAAAACTTTTTCCAAAAAAAAAACAACCGACTTCCAAAAAAACACTACAAAGTGAAAAATAACTTTAATTTCGGAAGGCGGTGACAAAAAAATTCAAATACAGCTCCAAAGACACCGACTTCCGAAATTAAAGTTATTTTTCACTTTGTAGTGTTTTTTTGGAAGTCGGTTGTTTTTTTTTTGGAAAAAGTTTTTAATCTGTTAGTTTTCCAGCACATCTGTTGCCATTCATTTTCTAGTCAGACTGTCTGTAAAAAAAACGTTACAGTGAAAAGGAAACAAGGCGTGATATTATGTTATCTCACTTGAATTCTACCTTCATGAGAATTAAAGTAAGACATTTATTTGTCTAACACCATTGGTAGGTACCTAAAAAGTGACTCATTTTCAATTTTATTTTAAAGTAATGTACCTTATCTATAATGGGAATATGAACTAACTTATGTACTTGTGTACATACGTTGGTCATATACCGATTTTAGTTGTTCTCGTACAAAATCATTGCCGTTTATTGATACAGACTAGACGTAGATAAGTACACACTTTAGTTCTGTACAGTGGTACTGAGTATTATATCAATGTCTCAGGTCACCCAGATGCCCTTGAAGATGCTTACGTTCAAGCCTAGAGCGTTGGCGTAGTTTCTAGGAACGGCATGTTGTCGGAAGTCTCCTAACAAGCACCTCATTCATTTTACAAATTCCAGCAAAAACAACGATTGAAAAGCTTCTCATAAATTTGTTTTCTGATTTTCAGGCATTTATTTGGTTGGCTAAAACCGACCTCCCGCTCACAGAGACTAGCCGCGGCCTGTGACCCAGCTGTCAATCGTGGATATTTGACTTTGATTGCTCACTGTTGAAGTTGACGTTGAAGACCTCTCCCTTTTCAGTCTTTCCCTGTTTTTTTTTCAAGTCCTTCGGACTTGAGGAGTCCACTTTGATGCTATGCTATTTTGTCGAAAGGCCAGCACGTAACGTTAAGTTTATTATATGGGTTAATAAAGTCTTATTTGAAAATACTGGTCAAATAAACGGTGGCTTGTTTGTCAACAGCTCTAATTTAATACACAGATCGTACAAATAGAATGTGTAAAAATGAAACATTTATTAAACCACAGCACAGATAAGAGGATTAAACACAGGTTTCCCAAAAGGCCACGGTAAAAAAATGTAAAAAAAATCAGCTGTTCCATACATTTGTATTCACTAAAATCGACAAAATGTATGGAACAGTTGATTTTTTTTTCGCGATTTCAAGGTTGGTCCTATAGAAAAAGTTGTTCAAAATGATGAGTACAATGACCCATTTTCGGGTTTAGGGTAAACAAAAACTAATCTTGTATAAGTATGTCGCAGACTCTACAGTCTGAGCTAAAAGACTAACGTGCGTGAAACGTAATTTGACTAGGTACTCAAAAAAATGTGTATGGGTGTGTGTGTGTATAAGAATAATACCAAGTAAAAATCCTACTAATATTACAAATGTGAACTATGGATGTTTAGATAGTTGGATGTTTGTTACTCAATTTACGCAAAAACGGCCGAATGGATTTGGATAAAATTTGGCACACAGATAGTTTATAACCTGAATTAACGCATTAAACATTATTTATTCGCTTTCGAAGCCGCTTGGAAAAACCAGTAACAAATAATAGTAATATCTCTTTTTCCTAAGAACAACAAGCAACCGTCACAAACAGCAAAGAACCACAAAGAACTATAATAGTTCCCTTTATAGAAGAACTTAGGTACTGAAACATCCTACGGGGCAAAAAAGACATGATAATTTCATAAAACATAAAATTAAATTATTTGCCATATGTCAGCAAGCACACGTCAATATACCAACAAAACATAATAACTAAACTGAAACAGATATAAATAATAAAAACAAAACAATAAACGTAAACAGAACTCAATACCCACATGAACACACGACAAAACAAATGAACATGCATACATACATAACCCGTCAAAATCATAACCCTCCTTTATTCTTCGCCGTAGTTTTGTAAAAAGAAAGAACACCTCTTTGAATAATTAAGTAATGTCTTTACGTATGCGTTTTAAAATTCACAAAGTCTTCATTATTTTGTGCTTTTATTTTGCAGGATACATCGTCTTACCACCTGCTTTGAAGGACATGGGTTCTTACGAGTTATGTACCAGGAACAAACACCACAGAGTACCTACTAACAGAACACTAGGGTGACGTATATGGACAGTATGCCAACAGAACAGTTCTCATTTATTTACTCAGCTCCTTATGGTCCTTTGTCCGTTCGGCTTATGCTAATTTGCATATTCTTAAAGCTTTGTAGGTAGATGGTATATTGTAGGTAGACATACCTACAATATACCATCTACCGGAGATTCCGAAGGTAAGTAGGTACTACCTACTTTTTAAATTACCATTTTCATTGTTCGACTGAAACTAAACACTAAATTAAACGATTTCTACCTACGGTCTTTGACTCAAAAATAGGGTTCCCATTTTTAGGGTTCCGTAAAAAACGGAACCCTTATAGGATCACTTTGTTGTCCGTCCGTCTGTCTCTCTGTCAAGACCCTTTATCTCGGGAACGCGTTGAGGTATCGATCTGAAATTAAAACAATGTACTCAGGTCTACAGTCTCTTGAAGCTGTGAAAAAATCAAACTTCTAAGTTAACGTAAAAAAAAGATACGGCCATTTATGCCGCAAAAAACGTACATTTCGACACTCTCAAGGGAATCAAAATTTATAGGGTATTTTCCGTTGACCTAGAACTATGAAATTTGGCAAGTAATATCGTCTTATACTACACGTATAGGGAAAAATTTGAAAACTATACATTTGTAATTAAATCATAAAAAACAGGGTCTTTATGCAATGAACGGCGCACGGTGGGCTGGAAATCGGCTTTCACAGACTTAGGGATTTCAATTTGCAAGTGCCTGATTTTTTGCCGGATATCGCTTCTATTAGTCATTACTATGTACAAAAATGACAATTCTGCCCAAAAACGAAGGAAATATAATTTTTTTACGAAAAATTTGTATGAAGCTAGTATGATAAATCGAATTATCTCCTAAACGGCATGTTTAACCGTAGTAGGTGGGCGTGTCAGACTCGCACTTGTCCGGTTTTTTTTTTGTTTTATTCTGTTTAGATATCGAAACACTCACGTATGTGGAGTTTCCTTAGACAATTTTCTTTGGACCCGTGTAGTTTTAATTGTACATTGTTATTTGCACAATTTGCTTGAGGCTAAGTAAGTAATAACTAATAACAGCTGAACGGGTCGAAGGGTGAAGTTAAGCAACGCTTGCTGCAGTTGGTCCATGGGTACGTGACCATCTTTGGGTACCAACACCCCATGCCTCAGAAAGCACGTTAAGCCGTTTGTCCCTGCTGTCAATCGTGAAAAAAATCAGCTGTTTGCACACATTTCGTGGAACAGCTGACTTTTTTTTCGCGATTTCAAGGTTGGCCCCATAAAAAAAGTTGTTCAAAATTATGAGTACAGTGACCTCTTTTCGGGTTTAGGGTAAACAAAAACTATTGTTGTATAGGCACTTGAGTAAAGCTATTTATTGGATCACACCTATTATAAGTGTTGATATAATTGGATTTAAACGTTATCTACTCGTACTTACTGTGAGCTACACCAACATTTACATTAACATAATATGTATACATCTTTTTCTAAACGATCTATCAGAAAGTATGTTTGACTTAAGGGCCAACGTCCCATTCGGTGGCGTAACACGGTCAGTTTATGAACCCTACTGCTCATTAACAGCTTGTCTTGATGATTTGAAAAATATATGATTTTGCTATAGATTCATATAGATCATTTTGCCCGAAGTACTTTTTTTGTATGGTTAATACTTTTGCTGTAAAAAAATATTTTCCAACACGCAGTATTTTGGCTTCTATTCCATACTCCTACTAAACGGCTTCGTTATTTGGAAAAAAAAAATACACTGAAAAATAGATAGTTAGAGGTACCATAGAATCGCCGAAGCACAATTGTAAATTAATCAGAGGAATATCCCCATTTTGAGATAAAGGCTCAGAGGGGCCCTGCGCGGGCGCGGGCGGGGCGGCAGTGTTGCTTTAGCATACAAACGGGAGATGAGGATACTATGGCCCTTAAATGTGGACGAACTTCTGAGCGGATTTTGACGAAAACCTGAAAAATACGATCATAAATTCATGCTAATTTTATGACTGACATATTCTTCGGGAGAGAGACTCACCACAGGGCAGTGGTGAACCAGTGAAAATGGCCGCGACTTAAAAAGTTAGGTCGTAGGTTCAAATCTAGACAGGCATTTTACATTGTGCAAATTATTTCATCACCACTGCTCTCAAAACGGTGATGCAAAACAGCTTGAGGTAACCGGCGTGTCCTAGAACTGATTAATCGAAGATTTGACAATCACCAACTCGCACTGGACCCGCGTGGTGACTTACTGCAGTCATGGGAACATTATTATGCTTTGTTTTAACCATGTGGTGGTCTCTTGGCTTATTATTAATAGCCGCAATGGTCGATTAAAATTTAAGCTACGCTTGCCGCGGTCAGTTCTTAGATAGGTGACCATCAAGACCCCTTCGTGCTTCGGAAAGCACGTTAAGCCGTTGATCCCGGCTGTCATTCGTAGCGTATCTTTGACAGCCGTTACGGGTGGTCAGAAACCGACAATTTGACAAACCAAAGGGTGTCGTACGTGTTACCCAGTTACTGGGTTGTGGAGGTCAGTTAGGTAGTCGCTCCATGTAAAATACTGATATTCAGCTGACCTCGACACAGTTGGGAAAAAGGGTAAGTAGATTGTTTTAACCGTGTTATAGTTTCTGCATCACTCAAAGAACATGGTCAGCCTGTGGCTACGAATGTGCAAGATCTCCATTTAATTAAAGGAAGGATGACTTCGCAGTTAACGAAGGGGCTAACTGTAATCCCCAAAACTATCTAATAAAGTAGGTGCAGAGACTGGCTATGGGTTAATTCGTGGTCGCTATAACGAATAAATCATAATAAATTGCTCTCATTCATAGTTTACTGTTAGAGTTAACCGCCAGACGATATTATGACGCACATCGTCTAACACCGAGGTTCTCAAACTTTTTTTCTCATAGACCACTTTCAATATTTTACTGGTTTCGGTGCTGCTTAATTTCTACCATATTCCCAAAACTCGTCAAAACATTTTGACCACAAAATCTGAAAATTAGAATCTTAAAGCTTCAAAATAGTTTTTAAGTCTCAATAGGACCACTTTTACCGAAATACAGTCTGTCAAAAATCATCGCAAACTTTAAAATTTTCTTTTGTTCCCTGATTGTTTTTAAATAGTTTATTATGTGCTATATTGATTAGGTATTCAAACATTAAACATTTTTGTTCAATACTATCAAACCAGATACATTTTCGTGGACCGCTACTTAAAAGCTGTGAAACTCCATTTTTATTTCACGCCAACGTAGACCCCATCGAGGACCCCCGGGGTCCACATTGGGAATATTGTATCTTAGTTATATAATAATATTGTGCTGTAATTTCTACTGTGTGTGGGTACTCGAAGGAAACCACAATAATCTACGCAAATCTACCCACGTAAATATAAAAAATGCAGACGCGTTGTCACAATACAGTTAAATGACTCAGTAATTTTTTATTTTATTTTATTTTAGGAAGGCTTACAGACTAATTACATTCTAAAAAACAATAATATAAAACTAAATTGCTAATTACAAGTAATACTACTTTTATTCTACTGCGAGTGAGTTTGTTGTATCACAAACCTCAAAATTAACAAATGGTATCTAATAGGACTTATTGAGATTATAGCTTAAGTATTCATTTTCATTACGAAAAGAAGATTGAAACTAAACCTCAAAATAATCCATATTACGGATATGACACAATATTATTTGAATATTACTAAAATCAATAAATATTTGTAATTTATAACTTAATGTTAATGTTTTTTTTCCGTTAAATATGGTTTTTGAGCTGGTTTTCGATGATGCAAACCTTCTGTGTGCACTCCACATGGCGCACGGTTCGTATAGACGTGTCGAATTATTTAGCAAAATGTCTTGTCGTTTTGAAACCACTTGTTTCATATTCGCTGAACATGTGCTGTTGCTGCGCCTCTTTTATAAGCTGGTGTCTTCCACTTTGCTTTCGACAGGCAAGGCTACTCCCTTCCTCATATCTTTTCACCCACCGATTCACAATATTTCACTAAAACAAAAAAGGGGTACTTTTAGGCTACTAAGCAAAATGCATACTAATATGTATTACTATTTAGAAACAAAATTGTTTGAAATAGAAATTTCATATAAATATTATTTAAGTATAATGTTATTTTCATCGTTCAGGAAATAAATTTACTTTGAAATTTGATATTTTTCTTCTATTTAGACTTTATGATATTTATAAAATGTTTTAAAAAATAACTACAAAGATCAGCAGTTATACTTTAATTAGATGAATGTTTATTAAAATAATGAAATCTACTAAACTAATAATACTCACACTCAGTCCGGTTTTATCAGATAATTATGATATATTAAGTCCGGTTTTATGCAGCGCACTAATATTCGCTTTCATTTCTATATTTAAATTTGCTTACATTTTAAAATAAACTCGAACACCGCTGATAGATTAAACACACGTCACTAGCACACTATAACAACCAACACCGTTCTATTTAGTCGCGGTGAATGAGTCGTCAGTTAACTGCACCTTAATATCATTTAAAACTTATTTAGGTTTCTGTGGGTATAATCATAAAGTTTTACAAGTTTAGTGCACAAGACGAACAGAACAAGAAACTATAGTCAAAAGCGATTTTTAAAACAATAAAAAGACTCTCGCCGCGCGTGGGATTCGAACCCGCGACTCGCTACGCACAAACGCGCTAGCATAAGTATGGTAACCGCTAAGCTATAATGCCATCTACTTTAGTGGTTGAATTTATGAAATACAATCATTTGTAGATGTATGACAGTGTGTGTGTCTATAGTTTAGAAATTACTTATTATAAGAAGGTCGTAAGTTAAACCGAAGTGTCAGTCTATTGCTTTTTGAGATTGGTATTCCACTTACGACTGCTACTGTTCAACCGGGATAAAAATATCCATGTGTTAATCTAGGCTATCTGTACGTGTGCCAAATTTCAAACAAATCCGTTCAGCCGTTTTTGCGTGATTCAGTAACAAACATCCAAACATCTAAACATACAAACTTTCACATTAGTAGGAAGTAGGATAATTATATTTGTGTTTTAAAACTCTTCAATGTATACTATCTTATTGCCTTTACTGTTTTAGCGTCAAACTATAACTTTTGCATGGTAAAATATGGCTAAAACTATATGTCAACCTGTCTATTTATCACCATTTAATGTACCCATATTTACAAATCACCGACTTACTTATAATTCGCATTGTTTTATAAACCGCTTTATACAAAGATATTTACTGTATCTTTATGTAGAGTTGGTTGGTTGGGTTTAGGAGTCATGGAAACACGCCAACGTCCGCTTAGCCCGGATTGATCGAAAGCAGATGACGGTGGTTGAGTGATTGTTTTCGTTTGTATGGCGCAGATAGTAGATTGGTGTTTCAGTCTTGTGTACTATTGTGATTTGTTTCAAGAAGCAATCCTTCCTTTAAGAAGTTATTTCAATAAACTGTCTCGTGCATATTTTCCCCAACTAGTTCTTTTTTGTGTTTGTGTTCTTTCTCTGCGTCATGTTTAACCTAAATAAACGTATTTTCTTTTTTTTTAACCGACTTCAAAAAGGAGGAGGTTATCAATTCGTCGGAACCTTTTTTTTTTTTGTTTTTTTTTTTTTTTATGTATGTTCCCCGATTACTCGAAGATGGCTGGACCGATTTGGATTTTGTTTTTTTTGTTTGAAAGGGTATACTTCCCAGGTGGTCCCATGATCATCAAGTCAGGATCTGATGATGGGAACCTGGAGAAATAGAGAGAACTCTTCAAATTTTATAGGCACACGAAGCGATTTAGCTATTCTTCGGAAGAGTACTTTCTCGGAGTGGTCTCATTTCAATTTGGTGAAGATCTGATGAAGAACTTTGGAGATAGGCAACGGAACTCCTCAATAAATGATAGTAAATGGACTGGGATTGCTGAAATCTCATGTCTGTCTATTGCTTACACCAGTTCATAACATAACATCACGCCGGTATGCTGTGAAGGGGTAAGCACATGTGAACCACTAAAAAGTGAAAAATAAAAACTTTTTCCAAAAAAAAACAACCGACTTCCAAAAAAAACACTACAAAGTGAAAAATAACTTCAATTTCGGAAGGCGGTGACAAAAAATTCAAATACAGCTCCAAAGACACCGACTTCCGAAATTGAAGTTATTTTTCACTTTGTAGTGTTTTTTTGGAAGTCGGTTGTTTTTTTTTGGAAAAAGTTTTTTTTATCTCGTCGTTGGTTTGGTGGTCGCAAGCGCTACTGCTGAGCGTGAGGTCCTGGGTTCGATTCCCAGATGGAAAAAAGTAGTTATTGGGTTTTTCTATTACCTAAGAATTTTTCAGTAGCAGCCCGTAGTGAGCCGGAGTCTAGATTAGTGCCCGGTTCATGGCAATAGGGTATTGACTGGTGAAATGGAAATACTATATGGTACACCTCAGCCTAACCGTTTGGGCGTGATAGCGTGCGTGATCCGCCTGCGTGGATGTCGGTCATCGCGCATAAAACTAGCGTATGTCCTTCTGCATATACCAGGCTATATATCTCTGCCAAATTTCATGACGATCGGTTCATCGGTTTAGGCTTGAAAGCGTAACAGACAGATAAGAGTTACTTTCACATTTATAATATTAGTAGGGATATAAGTACAAATGCGCTAATTGAAACCAACATGGTAGCCGTGGTTTTATAGTCTTTGGGTAGCCCAGTGGTAACGGCCGTGACTTAGGGGGCGTCCATTAATTACGTGAGGCGTTTAGGGGTGGGAGGGGGTCGAGACGAATCTCACCCAATCTCACGTGGGGGAGAGGGGGGTCTTGGTAAATATCACGTAACTTATATTTTTTCCCGCAAAGAAACAATGTAACATTACGAGATAACCGGGTTAAATTATGTGAAACATGTTTTTCCACCCAGGTGGCAAAATCCTACAAAATAATATTTATCGCAGTTATGCGAACGCCACAAAGTAGCACAGTAGCCCCTCGATGGTATAACCACCACCAGCCAGCCAAGCCAGCCAAATGCAGCGCATAAATCCAACGCAAATAAGCACAGATTAACGTTTTTACACTAAAACCACGTATTTGAAATATCTCACGTGAGATTATATCGAGCCAAATCTCACGACATCTCACAAGGGCGGGGGTGGGGGTCGAAAAATCGCCAAAATTTACTCACGTAATTAATGGACGCCCCCTTACGTGTTGTAGATCGTAGGTTCGTACCCAAATAGACGCTTTACTTTGTCTAAATTATTTCATCACCACTGCTCTCAAAACGGTCAAGGAAAACATCGTAAGGTAACCGGCATATCCATGACCCAAACATTTGAAGCTATGTGATATCTACCAACCCGCACTGGGACCGCGTCGTGGATTACGGCCCACTCCCTCTCACAGAGGGGAGGCCTGTGTCTTAGCAGTGGGAAAATTAAAGGCTACGGTAAAACGGTACAAGCTATACACATCTCACACATCAAGCTGTATATTTCCAGTTTACGCTGATCTCGCATTTTACGGAAATTCTATACAATGCGAGATCATCTTATACTGGAAATGAATAGCTTGATGTGTAGCTGTGTATACTTGACTTAATAGTCAATAAGTTTTTGTTGTTACCAGGCGCTTTCTCATCATATGCGGTACGTTGACGGTAATAAAATCGCGGCATGACTTTTTCACTCACTGGATTTTGAACGCACTGTTAAGCGGCTAGAGTTGAAAATCGAACAATGTGTTTTTTCGACCGGCTGAGATGCACTCTGATTTTCAATGCTCGCTTCAACACCGAGCATAGAAACAGACTGCTCGGAACCATTAGTTAATGTAGGAAACACACACGGAGAGAGCTTCTCTGGATGATAAGATGCTCTAGATGACCTGCATAATCAGCCTTCACCATCAGTCTTCCTCTCTGTAACAGGGACCTGACCAATAATATAATCCACCACGCGGGCCCAGTGCAGGTAGGTAAATGTCACATGGCTTCAGTTTTTTTGGTTCTAGGACTTGCTGGTTTCCTCACCTTCAGCGTTTTTGAGTGCAGTGGTGAGGATTTGTATTAATACAAAATACGTAGGTACCTGGCTGGGTTCAAACACACGACACGGAAGTCGTAGCCGCTACCAATGGGCCACCGCACCGCTCAGTTACTTTGCAGTGCATTCCAAATATTATGTTGGTAACTTCTTTTATTAATTAAAAAAAAAATTACCTGAATAAATCGCCCTTCGCCATAGTACTTAATTGGTGACACGTGTGTATTGTTATATTCAAAGGACGTCTCTATTTAGTAACTAGTTGTGTCCGCGGTTTCGCCCGCGTGTATTTCGGAAAGTATCCCACTAGAACGTGAAGGACAAAAAGTAGCCTATGATCATGGGACTCCCTTTTCCGCAATTAGACTCTCATTCGGTCTGTTGTGCGTGATGGAAAAAAAGTTGGCTATCTTCCTCCTTATACCATCAGCTAGCATCCCAAAAAGTCCCATCAAATCGCTCCGGAAGAAACAGACAGCCAGACAGTACCAAAAAAAAAAGTTTTTTTTTGCGTAAGTAAGTAGCGTATATACTGTTATGTATTTAGTAAAGAGCTGTTATTTGTTATTTTGTGATTACCAGTGATCGGAATAGGCTGACTATTTTTTTTTTTTTTTTTTTCGGTTGTGGCTTCACACGGTTTGTGCATTTAGCCAGTGTCAAGTAATTTTTCTTTTCGATCAAGTAAATGGCCCGTTACAGGGCACGAAGTTACAAAACAGTCATAGTCGTCTTTAGTCAGTCAAGTCAAAGTTATTGTAAAGCGGTAGTAACTTTACAACAACCTAATATGAGTTTTTGGGGGGAACACGAAAAGTCCACGTTAGTCACTTATTTTCACCTTCACTACACTTGTGCACTCTTATGTAACTAAATTGAATAATTCACTACCAAAATTATACAATTTAATTCGCTATTTCACTAAATTTCATGAAAATGAAAATTCGTGCGACATGTTCCAACCGTATCCCGCCAAAAACTCCAGGCTGACTATATTTGCCTAAACTTCGGAGAACAGAGACAGAAAGTGGAGACTTCCTTACGACTACATATTTTTTTTTTTTTTTTTTTTATTAAAAAATTGTGCATGTTGCATACAAAAAGTAAAATATATACTTATTGACAAAACGTAATGTATTCAATGATTTGATACAACGGTTAGTTGGATCGTAAATATAATTCCAATACATGAATTAAAGTTAGATTATTTACTTCGGGATTTTACGTGAAAATCCAGAAAATTTGGTAATTGAAAGTTTAGTTAAAAATAGCCTTTACACATCTTATATAAAGCTTATTTTCAATTTACTGAAGATTTTTCCCGAATCCCGGGAAAAAAAAAAAAAAAAAAAAATATAGTCGTAAGGAAGTCTCCACTTTCTGTCTCTGTTCTCCGAAGTTTAGGCAAATATAGTCAGCCTATTCCGATCACTGGTGATTACAAATAAAAACTTCAATTTTATTTATTTGTTTGGATACCTTCTTACTTATTTTTAAAAACAATCAAGCTTCATACATGACGCCGGAACCACACGTTTTTGTAAATAAAATCGTATTATAACACTTTTGCTCTAACATAATAATGTTATCTATAATAAAATGTTTACCATTTCGATACAGAGCAAATCCAAGAAGGAGTTTCCATCAATTGTTATTTTTTTTTTTCTAGTGGACCGCATATGGGGGCGCGCCATTTTTATAGCATTACAAATATGTTTCTCTTCTCTTATAACTTTGATCTTTTATTTAGTAGGTCCAATCTCAGAGCTAAATAAATGTATAAAACTTCACTATAGAGCAGATAAAGTAGTCTATGAAACTGCACTATCTATGTATTAAAACACAAGTGTGCAACATTATGCAACAGTTGCATCACATTCGTTCTAAAAGTTTTGCTTCATGATTTCTTATTTTTTCAAAAAGCACGTAAAATTTGCCTTTGTCTCCTCTGCAGGTTAAAACAGCATGTACTCAAAATTGACTCTTGAGCCTTCGAATTTCTTTCTCTGTCTGCGTTCATAATTTAAGTACAGGAGTAACAATTCGTTTTGTTTTGGCTAAAGTTAACATCGTATAGTATATAAATTTAATATAGCCCCAGTATTATAGGTACATTGAATTTTATTTTTTTGTAATTAAATCATGTAAGATAATTAAGCACCTATACCTATATACATACTTTAAAAAGCTAACCGTTTTATTTTAATAATTATAATTCATAAGTACAAGTATATAAAAAAAAAAAACAGAAATTTTGGTGGTGGAATACGGCCCTCCCTCCCACAGAGAGGACGCCTGTGTTCAATCAGTGGGAACATTAAATGAATAAATTCATTTATTTCAGGTAAATAACACTCATTGCCAAATATAAATTAATGTAAATTTTGCAGATAAAAACCAAATAAATATATCAAATGCAAATAACTAAACCAAATAAAATAAGTAGATAATGTCAAATAAAATAAAACCAAATTAAATTAAATTAAATCAAAATAAATTAAATGAAGTCAAGTCACATTTAATTACTTAAATCAAATCAAATCAAAATAAAAAACGTAATTTAAACAGTAAAATTAATATTTTCTCTCCGACACTGGTACAGCAACATGTCTGCTGGAACAATGCCGGATGAAGGGGCAGTCCAGCCTTCCCGGATTCATCGCCAGTACCGTGTTGGGGCTAACCCGCACCCTGTGCACCAAGGACGCGGCGCGCTTGCGCATGGTCGGGTGAAAGTAGTCGGCTGATTATTGATTATGCAAAAGTCGTAATTAGGTACAATTAACTCTAAATACCTATACATTCAGAATTTACTCCTAAGTAGGTACCCAACCTAGTATATTGATTTACATTAGTAAAATTACTTAATGTTAGATAATTAATTAAGTAGGTATATTAGTAAGTACTTGTGCACTAATTTAAATAGTTAAGTACTACTTGCTTAGTTAGATGTGAGTTTCAACACCCCCGTAAAATTCAATGTATAATACAATGAATTTTGCATTTTTGTAATTAAATAATGTAAGATAATTAAGCACGTATATTTACATAATATAATAAGCTAACTTTTTTTTACAATAATTGTAATTTATAAGTAGGTACAAGTTTTATAAAAAGGAAAGGAAATATTCATAGGGCATCAAAAAATTCGTCTGCATTGCGACAGCAAGAATGGTGCCCAAAACGCTGGCAGCATTGTCACGTTGTATGGAAATGCTGATTCGTTGGCCAAATAAGTAACATCAGTAAAAAAGCAGGAATTATTGGATAATTTACTTGGATATAAACTTCAACCCAATCTTATTAATTGATTCTGGAAAATGCTTCCACGTTCTATGTCAGTCATTGAACTAATTGAAATTCTGACCTGACAGGCGTTGTCCTGTCTAATTTGCAATAATTCATTCAAAAATCCCACCGAAAAAATCGGCGTTCATATTTTCCGGATTTTTCAAATTTTGTATCCTTAAAAACCTTATTCGAACTATTAAATATAGCAAAATCGGTCAAGCCATTCTCAAATGACGCACTTACCAACGAACAGCATTTAATTTTTATTTATACAGGGAGTAAGTACGCTTCCGAAACCAGAACGTAGGTTATATACAACCTAAATGTAAACGGATACCAATAACCTTTCGCCTTAAATTGGTTAGTGGTTATTTTGCATCAATTTAAAACGTTTGATGCTTCCGTAATGTTTTTACTTATTTTATTTTGGCGGCGCTTAACAAAGGATGCCTAAACCTAAAGTCGCAGAAAGAGTCTGAAAAACAATGCTAACACCAGCTCAGGGGCATGGAATTAGTAGTTACTAGCTATTGCCAGCGGCTTCGTTCGCTTGAAGGTCGGAAATTATCCCACGGGAACGTAATACCGGGATAAAAAGTATCCTATGTGTTAATCCAGGTTATAAACTGTTAGTTTGCCAAATTTCATCCAAATCCGTTCAGCCGTTATTGCGTGATTGAGTAACAAACATCCAAACATCTTCATAAACTTTCACATTTATAATATTAATAGGATGTTACAATACGAGTCACTTAAGGTAAGACTTCAGATATTTCTAAATATGCAGAGAAATTGAGTGCTACAGGGATCAGCCACACAAACTCGTAAGCCATAAACGGCTTTATCCTATGGGGTTAAGCAGAAACTACAGAACGCCATCTGCTTCGATCTTTCTTTCTTTTTTCTTTCTTTCTTTCTTTCCTTTTGACTCTTTTCCTACACGATGTAATAAAACCATACATATAAAATAGGGAACTTATACCTAGATTTCTCAAAACGTTATCAAAAACAAAAAAAAAACACTTTAAAGTTACTTTCATTTCGGAAGTCGGTGTCTTTGGATAATGTATTTTAATTTTTGTCACCGCTTTCCGAAATTAAAGTTATTTTTCACTTTGTAGTGTTGGAAGTCGGTTGTTTTTTTAACTTTTTTGTTATAGTAGGTACCTATCCCATACCAATTCCAAATTTCATCATCCTTGGGTATTCTCAAAGTCAATCAAATCAAAACAATGCATATTTATGCGATAAGTAGCAGCAATCGCGGTTAATTTGCTGTCATTTTTGAAGAGTTCCGTTGTCTGTCTCCAAACCTCATCATCAGATCTATATGAAATTTAAATAGGATCATTTCGAAATAAAACCTTTTCGAACAAAAAAAGAATTTTGCAAATCCGTCTATATATGACGGAGTTATGCCCGAAAATACATTAAAAAAATATACATATAAACAGGTTGTCAACTATCCTTGGTTTAAGTGACAACGGTGTTTACCCTTACACCTTAAATAAACCTCCTTCCTCCTTCTTTGAAGTCGTTTAAAAAGCAGCCTCAAGCTTCAGAAGAAGAAGTTGTCACTTCGATTTTTAAATTTTTCTCTATGACAATTAGTTCCGATATATCCACAGTCACAGAGCTTAAAATATTATATTGTCTACAGTTCTATTTTGACGGATGTCAGGCGAATACTTAAATATATTGTTCGTTTTAATTTAATAATTTTACAATTCCAACAACAATCTTAGTAATTCCAACGAAATCTCTAGATACCTATTTCCCACAGACAGTTGAATCACGTTCCTTAATTTAGAACATCTGTCTTAATAGACAGAATTAAAGAGCAAGTAAGTACAATCTAGAAATTAGTTCCATCTAAAGCCTTAGGCTTGAAGGCTGCGAGAGAACATTTTGTGGTCACAATATCTAAGAAGCAGGCAATCCTTGCCTACGATTATATATTTTCGGTAACAACGACTCTGTTCTTTGCTGTTGGTTTATTCTCAAAATAGACTGCTATGTTTTTTTTTTAAATATTTGGTACTATCCACAGAACATCACGCCTGCTTTCCCGAAGAGTTGGGCAAAGGCGTACCTGTAAGTAGTACCATTACTAACATTTCAATTATGTTTAAGTCTGAGACGGGGCTAGCCTATTGCCAGTTACCGGACAGAATTCCTGATGGATAACCCAATAAGACTGTCTGACCTAGTTATCGAATCCAAGACATCGTGCTCAGTAGTAACGCTTGCGATCACTGGACCAATGAGACATTCAAATTACTATCCGTGATCTAGTAAGCCTGATTTATATACTGCTAGCTTTTGTCCGCGATTCCGCCCTCGTGGATGTCGTATATCGCGTAAAAAGCGTATGTCCTTCTCCATATCCCAGGCTATATCTCTGCCAAATTTCATGACGATCGGTTCAGCGGTTTTGGCGTGAAAGCGTAACAGACAAACAGAGTTAATTTCGCATTTATAATATTAGTGGGGGTTTTATCTAATACTTCAGTCTGGATTAACTCTACTCAAGCTGTTCTACTCAAATTAAGCGCTGGATGCTTTATTATATTGAAAATATATTAAAATAGTCAATTATCAAGTTATTATTATATATATAAATGACCTGCCTGAAGTTACTAATCATCCCTGTTTTCTATTCACTGATGATGATGACATATCGTTAATAATTACTTCGAATAATACTGACATTAATAAATATACAACTGACATCAATAATACTATTGAATCGATAGTAATATGGCTTAAAAAAATATCTACGTGCTAATCTAACAAAAACGAATTTTATCAAATTTAGTACACATGGACACTAAAACAAAACTTTAGACATCAATTATAGAGGACTTAAATTAAAAGAGGTAAACGAAACGACATTTCTCGGTATCATGATTGATAAACACTGCAACTGGAAGGCACATGTCAATAAAGTATGCAATGAAATAAATAAATTTGGTTTTGTTCTATACGAACTTTCAAAAACATCAGCGTTAAAAACCGTATTATCTGCATACTATGAGTATGTTGATTCTGTGTTGTTGAAAACAACAACACAGAACATAGTGAAGCAACTGCATAGAAAAGAGCTAAGAAAACAGTTAAACCTGCCCAAGAAGCTCGACCTGAATCAATATGCCGGCGACGTCGTGAAAAGATGCCCTCCTATAAATAAATACCACCCGTCTCTCCACTAGTCCAATGCTTACTCAAGGATGCATATCCGGTAGGCTCGTAATCCTTTCCTATCCTAAGGGCACGTCTACCTGACCATTACCGCGCCCCCCGGTCTACTTCTTGATATGCAATGGCCTCTGTAACACCATGAAGCATGAGGCTACAGGGGCTAGTGCGAATCTTGGGGTTCATTCGATTAATCGAGGCTGGTCAAGCCACACTGGGATCGGTGCATTACATTACATTAGATTACATACTATGGGTATGTTGATTCTGTATTGAGATATGGTCTTATTACCTGGGGTTACTCAACAGAAAGTCAGCGAGTGTTCATTGCACAGAAAAATGCATCCGCGCCATAGCGGGAATACGCCCATGGGAATCTTTCAACACCTTTTTCAAAAAGATCAAGATACTAATCCTAATAAAAAAATTAAAAGAAAATCATCCGGAGCTATTTAAAACAGCGCATGAAGTGTTTGCAAAAAGTACTAGGTACAGAAATAGAATAGTTTTGCCCATAATTCCGAGGACAGCATTATAATATATAGTAAGAATAACTATGCAATGTGTGGTCGCATATTTAATGCTATACCTGACAGCATTAAAATCTTACCAGCGAATAAATTAGCAAGGTGTCTTAAAGTATGGTTAAGGGAAAAGAATTTCAACTCAGTAAGCGATATTTTTAATAAGAGATAGAAAAACGAATAATAATAATCTACACTCTCACTTAAAAAAGAAATGTGTTTAATAATAATAATATTATTGGTACTCAATTGTAACTACAAACTCAAATCTACATGCAAACACAAATGTTTGCATGTCTCAGTATTATGACTATACTCCATAGCTTTAGGTAGTTAAATAAAGGTAAACAAATCGTAAAAAGGGTATTTTGTAGTTGACACTTTCTTGTTTAAAAATACGGTGTAATAAAATAAAATTTATTTTTCGATTTATACGATAGAAACTTTATCATTTATTCTTAAACTACTCTTCCCAGATGTAACTACTTGAGCACATTTTTTTAGTTAGATTTGTTATAATAAAATCATATTTTGTAATCTGCCTAAGCAGATTACAAAATATGACATTATTAATAGTTTAAAGAACCCAAAAAGCCAGTTTCCCTAAACCTTTTAGAAAATACCACGAAAAAAGTACAACTGTGATGTAGTATGGTAACTGAAGTGGCAGGTTTAGTCGGTTATCCATATGACAAGCGCTCTCAAAAATCGAAATTTACGATTGAGTTTCCATTTTGTATTATAGCTAGCAAAATAATTGATGATTTATCGGAACGTTTTATTAATAATACGACAGATGGTTCATCAGATTCTGATTCAGATTCAGAATAGAGCCTATTATTATATGACTATAAATAATGTGATTTTTTACATTTGAAATAAAAGTTTTCGAATCTATGAGCCACGTGTTTTTTTTTGGTTATCTTTATTTAACTAAGTACCTAAACCTATGGAGTATAAGTGTTTTGGATCTGTATTGATATTTATGTTAAGACCGAAATTGTACCAACACTTAATGGCAAATAAATTAATTGATTTGAATTACCTACACTAAGTCCTATCTCTGAAAGATGGATAGGCATTCGCTGGAATGAGATCCAAAGGGTGGACCAATGTTAATCAACCTTAAGATGTTGAATTGAATAGAATAATCTTTATTAAGAGCAGTAGTAACAACCCGACTTACGTATCGTAGTTCGTGGGTTCAAACACAGTGAGGCACATTACTTTGTGTAATTTATTTCATCACCACTGCTCTCAAAACGGTGAAGGAAAAAATTCAAAGATATGACGTGACATCCCGTACTGGGCCCGCGTGGTATGCTCCTTATTTATGAAGGCGCATCATAGAAATTACAGATATCAATGACCTAACCTACCTACATACTTCTGTGGTAGACTTATGGCGTCAATTGATTTCCAATGTATCTTTATAGTGTTATCTTTCTTCTGTTGTCTAATTCACTTTCGTACGGCATGATAAAGCATTTTTTTAAGAGCGTTATTTCCTTTCATTTTCTCAAACAATTTTTGTTAGTTCAGAATGGAGAGGAAATACAAAAGTACCTAAATGCAAAGTTTCAACTGTACCAGTAGGTAGATAGTAATCTAGACATTTTACGTATAACAAAATATTTATTTTAGAAAGTTGTAAAATAAGTTACCTACATTCATGTTTTTTAAACAACATATCAAAAAACAAATTCACATGTGCATCTGAAGTTTCATACCAAAACCAAAAAAAGATTTTCCTAACACATTTTCCTTATCTTAAACGAAAGTGAAATTCGACTATCTTTTAAATTTATAAAGAGATGAAGATAGGTGGGGAAAGTGTGACACCGCGCGCTGAAACTATAAGTAAGGCCCCTGTGCGCACGCGCCACTCAAAGCTCCGACCTGCGCGCAGTGTCACGGGCGCTCGGTGTGTTCATGCCCTAAAAAAATCTAGCTACATATTAACTTTTTAATTCCTAGTGCATCCATTAGCAGTGTGTGTTGTCATTTCTGGATTCAAACTATCATCCCGATTTTGAAATAAGGTAAGATTGTAATAATTTTTATAGAACATTAAAATGGGCTGAAGACTCATAAAATGTTAACAAGTTTATGATTCTCTGTAACTTTCATAATTTAATTTAACTCTTTTATAAATAATATTAGGTCTCTTGTGAGCGTCCTTTTCTCGTAGAAAATATATTACTTATTACATATAGAAATCAATTTTGTAATAGCTTGAAAAATGCTCTTTTCAATTTTCTCGATAATTTTATTTATTAACTAGCACAAAGTTGACTGGTTTAAGAAAAATACCAATAGGAATGAATGCGTTTTATTTGCGAAAGAAATACTAATAAATTGTATTGTTTGATTAACTGGGCTAGATATCTGCGGTACCTTTCACGGTCGTAACCAGCAACGACGAGCTTTAAACAGACCATAGCGTGAATTACATTTGTATTAGAATTCGTGTCAGTCATGACATCGCATAAATCAAATAAATAATGAAAATACTTTCGATAATAGCCTTTTAACCTTCTGTTGTCATTTACGTAAAACCGCAATATCGTGTGCCTTAAATAATAATATTTTACTAGTGGTCGCCGAGTAGTCGAAATTCGACCGTAATTATAAAATATTATCTTTCTGCATTTCTTCTCTATATACACTTAAACTGTGCCAAATTTCAGACCCGTTCCTCCGTCCGCGTAATTTTCGTAAAATGAAGTACAAAATTTATGCTTCACGTATTAATATGTACAAGTGGTCACTCATTGGTAGGAATTCGACTGTAATTAAAAAATATTACCTTTCTGCTCTCCTTTTCCATATAAACTTATTTATTTATTTATTAATAACCAACTTATACTAACAGTTTGCACCACACACACAAGTTATCGGAAACTTTAACTGTGCCAAATTTCATACTCCTCCCGCGTAATTTTCGTAAAAAGAAGTACAAAATGTATGCTTTACGTATTAATATGTACTAGTGGTCACTCATTGGTAGGAATTCGACTGTAATTAAAAATATTACCTTTCTGCTCTCCTTTTCCATATAAACTTTAACTGTGCCAAATTTCATACTCCTCCGTCCGCGTAATTTTTGTAAAAAGAAGTACAAAGTTTTTGCTTCACGTATTAACATGTAGGTACTAGTGGTCGCTCACTGATAGAAATTCGACCGTAATTAAAAAATATTTAACCCCCTTATTCATAAAGGTTGCTTAAAGTTAGGTAATTATAAGCGTCTGTTTAACCATACATTTTTGACGTTTAAACATCATTTAACTTTAATCATCATTATGAATATAGCCTTAACTGTGCCAAATTTCATACTCCTCCCTCCGAGTAATTTTCGTAAAAAGTAGTACAAAATTTATGCTTCACGTATTAATATATAGATATAGATAGATAACCAACCTGCATGAATCATACAGGTATTTTGAAATCTAAACATTCAGAATGGAAGGGAATTGAAGGTTTTATATGGCAATGAACCGTAAAATGAGATGTTGAAGGCTAAGATGCAGATGCAACTGAAAACAATCAATGGCAATGCAACCGCAAACGCAGGCGCAACGTTTAGTACCTATGTAACTGTGGCGAAGTAGTTACTTGCTTACTGCGAGTATAACTGCCTAGATCTATTGGATACTTATTTATAGAGTGAACAGGCATCTTCTGGGTACGCTCGATCCAACATAGACCTCATCAATCACTTTCCATCAGGCGTGATCGAGATTAAGAGCAGGACCACTTAGTAATAAAAAAAATAGAACTTAACTATACTTAGAACACAATAATAAGTACTTCATTCACCAGCCTCTTTTCCTTTTCCCTTATTAATTTGAGGTCGACGCAACTTTTTTTTTTTCAAGATCCAATTCTGCCGTCTTTTCAGTGTTTGACACCTGGACAAAATCCTTCACTGTCTTCCAAAATAACATCTTATGATGAGCAATCATGTAAAAAAGGCATTCAATTAATGAATACTGAACAATTATTAAACAAACAGCAGTTTATCGTAGAAACGCACAAATATGGCACAAGCATGGCGGAACAAATTAATGCACTGACGATTAATAACGAATAACGAAATGATCAACTTATCATTACAGCATGCATTCCAGCTTGTATAAATGTTACTTTCTTATTTGTCAAACTTAAAACTTAAAGCATTTATTTCAATTAAACCATTTACAGGCACTTTTAAATTGTCAAAAAGTCGACCAGTTGGAAAGTTGAAGTTAGTTGCCCATTCCAAAACGTAGATCTCTATGGAGAAGAACGGGCAATAAACTCCATGGACACTCTTTTTAATCATGTTAAGTATTACAAAAACTTGGGAACATTATTCTTGTTGCTTCTATATGTGAGAACAATGTAAAAAAAAACAATTCTAAATATAAGATTTAAAATAAGCCATGGAAGTTAGTAGATGACCAGTCTCAACCGACGGCGCCCGTTCACGAAATTGACGCGTCTACTTCGAAGTTAATACATACGTTATATCCTCTAAAGGTGAATCTAGTCGAAATTCTTTCCATACAAACTTCGAGAGTGTATTACTCCACTGTTTGACAATTTACATTAAAAATTAAACATGGTATGGTTTAAAAAAGCCATTATAACTGCTCATCACTGATACTATCTCTGTCGGACACGATGCCTGGTAAGACAATGTATTTTCTAGCCAGGCCCGCCAGTGAGTCCGACCCTGCGACTAGTGTCCCTTTAACCAGACGTGTTTGCAGCAAGTTATGTTTAATATTCGTGGCTAAGTGTTAGTAAGTGACAAGTTACTAGTTAATTAACACTCAGTCAATTTTAGTTAGTTACTTTGCTATCTGGTCTGGAAATGCAATTAACATGAGTGCAGCAGTAGCTAATGAATACTTGTCGCTTCTGCTGACCTTATTAATTTATTTATATTTATTCTTTGAGAACATCTCGATACTGTTAGATATCAAATAGCTGACAAAATAAACAGTAGATTGCAACTTGAGGGGGTTGCGGCTAAGTCACAACAGCCGCAGGAGTCGATCTATTAAGTTAAGCTACGCTTTCCGTGGTTGGTCCGTGGATAGGTGACCATCTTTACATACCAAGACCACTAAGTGCCTCGTTGGCCTCGGCTGTTATTTTTGGATCTATGACACTCGTTACAGGTCATCAGAAGCCCGAAAGTCTGATAACCAGTCTTACCAAGGGGTATCGTATTACCCAGTAACTGAGTTATAGAGGTCAGATAGGCAGTCGCTCTATGTAAAATACGGGTGCTCAACTGCATCTGGTTAGACTGGAAGCCGACCCCAACATAGTTACAAAAAGTAGTTTTTTTTTTTTTTTTTCCCACTGCTGGGCAAAAGCCTCCCTACTCTCTTTCCACCTCTCAAGTAGTATAAAAGTTTTATAAATAACTTGTTTAGAAATTATTAACTGTCAAAAAAGATTATCTTTCTATCTTCAGACGTACAAAAACTGCATTCTAATAATCACTTGCTACTTGCATATATTATAACGGGTTTTGACTCTATTCATATAATTAAATATTTTCTGAGTCAACTTTACGCACACAAAAACGTTAATTTCGTGAAAGTCTTTCCTTTCCTGTCCGTGCATTGACACGACAAATGTCATCATAATTATTTAGTCATAACTTTAGCCCCAATATGCTCATAATTGCTTTGGTGGGTGATCCAGCATCCATCGACGTAACTAAGAATCTGTAATATTTTTGGCCAGACATATTCAAAAACAGAATTTTGCTTTAAAATGAATGAATTAGAAATATTTCGTTTTTTTTATTTATCTTTATTGTTAATTTTTTAGACATTAACATCAAAATCACACGTTCCGAGAATGAAACTAGAAATAAAATAGAAAATAGTTTTTTTTTAATCCTTTTGTATTTTTGTACATATTGTATCATAATTAACGCAAGACGATATACGCCCCCATTAGAATATTGAGTTAAAAGCATAATCCAATGACAGATTTTTTATTTTTAAATCGTGTTGCAGCCTGCATTACTTTATGCATTTTAAATTAAATCCTATTGCGTTGAAGTAAGATTGAATTTTCTTTGGCTCAATCGGCAATAGGATTGGCAACACAAAATTTTCGAAAAAAAAACCTATATTCAAAGTTACTGAAATCGATTCAGTAGTCAATTATTAACAAACCATTTCAGGACTTGCGTTTATTCTTTTAGACCTTGTGATAATAATAGTCGCTACACTTAGGGCAGTCGAGGTTTTGGTCTTATGAACAACCAGACTACGTATATCTTCTAGTGAAATGTATGTTAACGATATTCATAATCTATTTTAAATTACAACGAACACGGTTTTTTCAAAAAAGAAAATCAAAATTTACTTTCAAAAACTCTTCATTACTGAACTGTATTTTAAGTTTTAGTTTAGAAAGGTTTTTGAAATAAATTTAAAGTAAGAATCTTTGTTTTCGGTTTAAATTATATTTTCGGAACAGTTCGCTTTGCACTGGTACCGGTTTTTACAAAGCATTAGAAATAGAACATCGGTTTACATTGAGCATTTCAAAGTAACTACCTGACAAAAACAATTGAATTGCATTTATTTTGGAAAACAAATAGTTTCTCATCACGTGCATGCGTTTACGTGCTGTTGGTGTGCTTATTATTAATAAATAAATAAGTTAGACTAGATTTTGGCACCGGCTTCGCCCACGTAGAAATTGAACCCTGAAACGTAGGTATTGTATTTTTTTTCAAACAAAAAAACTAAGAAGTCTGTTGTGATGGACATTTTAAAATGTTCTGCTAATCTCTTTTTAGCAAAAGTGACTAAATTATTGGATATATTTGACTGATTTCTTGTATGCAGCCTGTGAACGTTATAAGATATACGAAGTTTTATTTAATCGTCTCCACCTTGTGTGTTTCATCCTGGTTTCATCACCAGCTGGTTGACTGGCTAATGTAGAGTCACCAAAAGAGGTAAGTAACCAGGGTCTTCGGATATAGTTGAAGTTCGGTAAGAAAACGACGGATGTTTTCGAGATTTTTTTTAAATTAGAAAACAAACAGATAATTGACTAAAATTTAATTATATCCGACGATCCTGGTTACTTATAGCTTTTGGTGACTACTCAAGATGAATGCCAACAGATGCAGAGGTTTTATTTATTGCATCCCAACCAATCATGTATCACAAACTTAGACCACCTCAACTTTTATTTTTAAGTGAATGAATTTCTATGGAAGCTGATTTCCCCGAATGCAACAGCTGCATAAAAGTGAAAGCAATTAGTCTTCCATTAAGTATCGCATACAAAGATAATGACAGTTCTTTGGAAAGTTAAAAGATGAAACCCACTAATGATTGAAGTAAACGTTTTAAGTGTTCACTTTCATCCTTTTCAACGCCAGACACGAAATAAATGAGTCAGCATTAATATAGATATCCTAGTTAATATAAATTAATTTGTTCTGTTTGACAAAATAAGTCTTGATTAAGGCCTTTGTTTATCGCAAAGGAGATAAAATGAGAGGCTGCCTTTAAATTAATTTAGGTACAGTCACCAAAAGAGATAAGTGACCAGGGTCGTCGGTTATAGTTGAAGTTTAGTAAGAAACCGATAGGTGTTCCGGAGTGAAATTTTAATTTGATGAAAAAAAAATATATAAAACAATCAACCGATTGTTAACCGATTGTTTACTATTATTATTATTTTTCACTCCGATACACTTATCGGTTTCTTCTACTGTCGGCTTTGACGGCACGGTTGGCGCAGTGGTTAAGCGATTGACTGCTGCGCTTCGTGTCGCAAGTTCGATTCCCGCACGGAACAAATATTTGTATGACCTACAAGTAGTTGTTCCGGATCTGGCTGTTTGTGTACGTGAGTTTTAAATGTTTGTAAACGTACCCACAATACAGGAGAAATTCCTTACGTGGGACAAAGATAAAAAAAAAAAACTATATCAGACGACCCTGGCCACTTATCTCTTTTGGTGACTATTCCTAAATTAATTTAAAGGCTGCCTCTCACTTAACCGATTGTTTTTCTATTAATTGAATTATTTTTAGTCGAAAACATCCATCGCTTTCTTAGTAAACTTCAACTATATCTGACGACCCTGGTTACGTCTCTCTTTTGGTGATCGTACTTATATATGTTCATCAGTTTTGTATACAGTGGGTGTAAACATTCGTGAGGGCTGAGGGAATAAAGAATTTTATATGTAGACATGGGTTTTATATTTAAAAACCTGAACTTTATTAGAAATTTGTTTTATGTTTTGCTTCATTAAGGCGATGTCTTCATTAACGAAGCTGTAAACTTGCAATGATTATTTATCGAAAACTCTTTAGATATTGATATTACTGTTAAAAAGTTAGTCATGTGAAATATTCTAGCTATTTCTAAGCAAAGTTGCTAAACAGTGCATCGGTGTGACCTCTTTGTGTTGGTTGAATAAACTTTACGAGCAACAGTTTGTAGGCCACGCTAGTTACAAACTATGTGTTCGGAAACAAACTTAAACCCTTAACGTTTAGGCCATAAACACAATTGTTGTTTTCTTAATAAATAAAGAAAACCACAAACTAATAAGCATTAACTTTATTCTTTACAACTCGATTGTTGAGAAGTGTTTATTTATTTTATTTGCTCTATGCACAAGAATAGGTGTTGTACAGAGACGGAGCTAATCTTATACAGGGTGATTGGAAGATGGGTGCAAAGCTTTAAGGTGAAGATAGTATAGACAATTTAGAACCATTTAAGCCATGGTTGTCTTAGACGAAGTCTTACCAATTTTTTTTTTTAATAAGGTTTAAAAGACGTATTGTACAATTTTTTTATTTTTTCTGAGCTTTAAATGTCTGTAAAAAAAATGTCTAATGACACAGAAGCCTAAAACATGTTTAGCTTGATTGCTTACACATTACTTTAATTAAATAAATAAAAAATGAATTCATTTATCATTCAATTTGGCCATAATTATGCAGTTTACATTAAATTTTGAGAATTTCCGAAAAAAAACTTAAAAATTTGGTTAAAAATATTTGGTAAGACTTCGTCTAAGACAACCATGGCTTAAATGGTTCTAAATTGTCTGTACTATCTTCGCCTTAAAGCTTTGCACCCATCTTCCAATCACCCTGTATATGTAATTATAAATAAAAAGAAAAGTCCTGACTGACTGACTGACTCATCAACGCCCAGCCCAAACCCTTGGACCTAGAAAGCTGAAATTTTGCACAGAGGTTCCCTTTAAAATGTAGACAAGGAATAAGGAAGGATTTTTTGAAATTCAACCCCTAAGGGAGGTAAATAGGGGATGAAAGTACCGTACGGACGAAGCCGCTGGCAAAAGCTAGTGTCAAAATATAGGCATTTTCGTTTTGCTAGCCGATGTGGAAACAAAACATGGTACACACGGCTACACATCAAGCTATACATTTCCAGTATAAGCTGATCTCGCATTGTATAGGATTTCCGTACAGTGCGAGATCAGCGTAAACTGGAAATGTATAGCTTTATGTGTAGCCGTGTGTACCTACCTAGATGCTTAAAAAATTACAAATTAGTAAAGTAACTTTAAAAAGTAGATATTTTCATTACGATATCTATGAAAGGGAGCCATAATCTACCACGCGGGTTTCGGTCTTGGAATTTTTGGTTCTAGAAATTTTTGTAATTGGTTTTAAAACGTTTTAATTATAGAAATAAATAAATAAATAGAACATGAATTTTCGGTTTCCTCGCCTTGTTTTCCTTCACCAGATATATTGATATTTTAATGAATCATTTTATTTCTTGCATAAAATGAATAAACAAAGATGTAGTAACTACATTACTCCACTCACAGAAAGTATAAGCGTTAGGTATGTATTTATAAATTACTGTGAATTCGAAAATGCACTGGCTGCAGTTGGTTCATTTGTTTATTGCCTAATAACTCGTCGAATACTTGACCAATTGTTTCCAAATCTTACATAATGTATAAATACTAATCGTAATTAATTTAAACATCGAAGAAACCCACTTTTATTTAGCGATCGGAATTTGTGCAAGCAAAGTTGTTCTGTTTATAATCAAATAGCGAGCCGCGCCAACTTCGCACGGTTTTCACAACTTGACAAAACTATGAGATTTCTATATTAAGCATAAGTTTAAAATATTATTGTGCTTGACAATCCTTCCAGAATAATTTATCGAAATGATGGCGAAAACCGCATCAAATGTTGTGTAATTTCGAATAGCAACACAGACATATGAAAAGCGACCATATTTATAATAAACTAGCTTTTTCGTGGAGGTCGGTAATTATTCAACGGGAGCGTACTACCGGGATGAAAGTGTCCTATGTATTAATCCAGGTTACAAACTATCTATGCGCCAAATTTTATCCAAATACATTCGGCCGTTTTTGCGTGATTGAGTAACTAACATCCAAACAAATAAACTTTCACATTTATATTATTAGGTACTAGCTTTTGCCTGCGGCCTCGCCCGCGAGGAAGTCTGAAATTATCCCACGGAAACGTACTATTGAGATAAAGAGAATCTCATGTGTTATTCTAGCTTACAAACTATCCGTGTGCTAAATTTCATCCAAATCCGTTCAGCCGTTTTTGCGTGATTGAGTAACAAACATTCAAACATACAAGATTTCACATTTATAATTTCATATATACCACGTGTAACGGAAAGGGTATATACATACCAAAGGCACAGTTTCTTTGGATGATATCAAACTATATTGGAAGGGGTTTTTAATCCTATCTCTACCTGTTCGGAAGTTATAAGAATTTTTAATACATTGATACCAGAAACTGAACTTTTCAAATTGAAATAAACACATCACTCGGTAGAGATTTATCGTGATATTGGCAAGTAATGTGGAAAGTTATTGACCTACGTAGTGCGGTGACACGTTTGTTATGATATGAATTTGAGAAACATGAAACCGAAAATTTGGTATCAATTCTTAGAGTATTTTATTCTGAGCTGAAACTATGTGTAGTGATTCTATACCAGCTGTTATCTTTAGTGCTTATGGATAGCAATAGGGTTTCTGTTGCAACCTGTATATACATATATTAGGATGGGATTATAGTGGGAGCAGGACGTTCTGATAAATATGTGTAGGTGCTTCGATACAAATAAAGATTAATCATCCAATGTCATGTTCATAATAATTACTTACATTTCCATTAGGTATACACACTTGAGGATATTCCGATAGGTTTAGTAGAAATCTCATTACTCTTTAAGCTGTTATAATGAGTGTGATTAATAAAGTTTTTCTTAATAGACAGAACTTTCTCTTTTAATGATTTAATTATAAAATAAAAAGCGCTTACGATTTCATGCATGGCCATGCGCCATGACAGACAAACACAGAAACGTAAAGTAACCAGTTATATCTACGAAACAATAGTTCTGTCTAGGACAAGTTTTTAACCAGTGCGCAAACTGTAACCATTAATTCAGCATAATTATCACTCTAGAGCCCCCAGCGCAGAAATGTGTCGTCGGCTATAAAAAAAAAATCAGCTGTTTCATAGAAAAGTATAATACCTACGCGGTCAAAATTTATGGAACAGCTGATTTTACTTTGTATAACCGGCGAAAAATTTCGGCGTGTCTAGAATGATATGCTGAATTCATGGTTACAGTTTACGCACTAGTTAAAAACTTATCCTGTATAGACGTAATTTAAAAATATACAGTTTGCAACCTGTTACCATGAATTCAGTTACAGTTTACGCGTCGATATTCTGAATCCCACCCTGCATAATAATAGTGACGTCGCCAATTTTAAAAATTAGTATTATTGCTCGTGTAATTACTGTTCTAGTACCTATAATATAATTAGTAAGTGAAATTTAAACGTTGTTCAAGGAATCTTTTACGATTCTAATATGCTGTACTTGTGTCTAGTTAATAACTAATGTAGTATAATTTGTTAATTCTTTGTAACTAACGACCTAGCATGAACTTGTTAACGATATTAGGAAATATTTCTAACAATATGCCAATTATTTCACAAAAATAGAAAAAGTAGCGTAATACATATTTTTCTCTAAACTGTAACGAAAGTTTTATAATAATATTATGCAATACGTTTGATAATTTAGATCAGCACGAATCGATTAATTTGCATGCATAGAAAAAAAGGGGATGTATTGTGTAGAAAAACGTAGAAAAAAGCCAGAGTGACGATTCTTCCGATATACTAGTTTATAGCATCTTGATTCCATGCAACGAGACACGTTTTTCACAATCTTAATTTCGAACCAAATACAGTATCTCGTCTATTGTTGAGATATAAATTAATGCTACAAGTGTCATTAACGGTAAACAGTACGGTTTTTAAGATTGGGGTAGCTATCAAGGTCAGCTGACGTTGACCGACTTCCGATTATGAAGTTACGATTGAAGCCCGGCGCTTCACATCACTATTTGTACAGACATTGATGTTTTTTTTAAACCGAAAAAATCAGAGCACGTCTTGAAATTATTTTGGTAAAGATTTATGACTTATCGTACAAGTAACTACCTACTTACCTACATACAGTCTGTGACTACAGAGAAGATGCAACTAATAGAGATGAAAGTAAATTATAATATGTTTCGCTGACCCTAAATAAATTGGGATGCAAACGCATGATGATAAATCGGTTTGTGAAAATAAAAATCGCATGAAGGCGCCTTCAGATAGACGCGATACGATAGCACGACGCGACTGTGGTAGAACAATTTCTATAAAAACTTCATGGAAATTGTTCTACCAGAATTATATAAAGCGTATTATTATTTTATCCGACATAGTATTTAAATAGGAAATTTAATTCGATAACATGATTTTAAAATCTATAATTAATTAATACTTCAAAGAACTTCAGGCACCTTTTTAAAAATTATCGGAGGGATACGAAATAATAATAATTATTATTTGATTGCTTGAATAGGTACTGTTTGTGTTTTTTTTTTCACGATGAAGTTTCCATATCTATTCACAGATTACGAATTTATTATGATAAAACACAGTTAAAATATATCTAACAGCATTTCACTTGTCAAAAGCGATGAATGTTGTTTTAGCGGATACATGACAAATAATGAAAGTGAAAACCTATAAAACGACAGTTTTTTTATGACAGTTGTTTCTTATAATTAATTGAAATTGTTGGAGCCGTTGCAGCACCTAAAAGGTTGTCTGAATTTACTAAAAATAATGGTTAAAATTAAGTTACTTGTCTTATTTTAGGGCACCAGCCTATCTAGACAGATCTTAATCTGTATGCTTTCTTTCTTACGTTCTTAATTTCTTACGTTCTCTTTCAAAAGAGATCAACTTCTCTATAAGGTGCAACTCAAACAGAAGTGTTATAAAGTACTAGCTTTTTACAACGGCTTCGCCCGCGTGGGGTCAAAAATTAGCCCAAGGGAATGTACAACCGGGATAAAAATATTCTATGTGTTAATCCAGGTTATAAACTATCTGTGTGCCAAATTTCGTATAAATCCGTTCAGCCGTTTTGCACGATTAAGTAACAAACATCCGTACATCTAAACTTTCACATTTGTAACATTAGTAGGAGTTCCGAACTACCAAAACCCTACTACCCTACTTTTGTTTTCAGTTAGGTATATACCTACCTTAAGTACCTACTTAGAATGCAATAACCATTTTCATCCTACTTAATTTGAAGTAGAGCTTGACAAAGTTTTATGCGCTTCCGTAAATACATAATTTAATGGAGAAGGCCATTTACATAATAAAAAATAATTGTCCGAAACAAGTGTCTCACTCGCATATTTTCAAGAGATGAGGAAAACCGCAACGCTAGATGACCAGTATTGAACCTTGCTTACGTTTACATAAGAATTATCAACTTAAAAATTTGTTTGAAGCTTCACACAACTGGAAAATTTTAAAGAATAATAAACTACGGTTTCCTAAAATAATCGTACGCGCCATGATTACTCATCTCCCTAAATCTCATCAACTGCCGGAAATAAGTGCCTAGATTATTATGAAAGTAACTGAACTACATAAATATTAAGCACATGCCATAAAAAGTAGGTTAGTAGGTATCTTACTTCGCAAATATTTAGCATCAAAACCTTAATTCATGAAAAGCGTCTTTTAAATATAATTGCTAAAGCTACAGATTTCCTGTTTCTCGGATGTTGATACTTTTCCATTCAAAAACCTCAGTAGAGCTTCCAAAACCTCCAGTTTTCTTGAGAGCTTTCGCTCTTCGTAAGCTCACGGAGCCGTGATTCGCCGGCCGGCCACCATGCACGTGGTCACTCTCCACCGGTTCTTCAAGTACCTACATCGCGTCATGCGCCCGCGCCGGTGAAAGTGTCTCGCAATCCCCACGCAATCTCATTCACTGTAGTCGGTTAAACTCGGGGTCAAGCGCACAACAAGTTTCGTTCCCATTATTTACTTTTCTTCGAGAGCCAGTAAAAGTTAGCGCAGCTTTGTGAAGTCATGTGTGATGCTGCGATATTTTGCCAACGGCTGTATGTCATGTGACGTTTTGGGAGACTTTAGAAGTGTTTATTCTTTCTCTTACTGATATTCGTAAAACTTTCTTAAGCGAAATCTATTGTATGCGCTTTAGAATTTACAGATGGGAGTGTTTAAAGAAAGACATCGTGTCTGTGTCAATTCTGTTATGGACTTTAGGCCACAATGTTATTTCACTGTGCATAAAATGTTTTGGGTACAAACCGAACCGCAAAGAAAGTAGGTTTATCGATCACAGTTTAAATTAAACGTTGTGCTCAAGCTAGTATTCGTAAATCGACATCGATGTATTGAGAACTTGACACCCTTGTATGATATGTATAGATAGTCAGAACTCTCACTTACTTACAAAAAATAAATAATAGTTTAAAAAACTAAAAAACACGCTTTAAAAACCAAACTAAAAAAGGAGAAAATAATTTAATTCAATTATAAAGCGTGGGGTGCTTTTTGAGGTATTTTTATAATCAATTAATGTCAAGCACCCCACGCTTTTTAATTGAATTAAATTATTTTCTCCTTTTTAGTTTGGTTTTTAAAGCGTGTTTTTTAGTTTTTTTTTAACTATTATTTATTTTCTATTTTTTAGTTCTGCTAACTACAAAAACGTGTCTTTTCTTTTTTTTCTCAATTTTTTTTTTATTATTGAATTGTCATCGGTCCTCGACAAGTTTACAAAGTTTCAATGAAATCTGACCGTTTAAAGTGGGTCAAAATCGCGCTCAAAGGAGTCGGTTACATACAAACATACAAACAAACTAACAAACATACAAGTGATGCTAATATAAAGCGTGTAAAAACGGTACTATGTCATTAAGTATACGAAAAATTGTGTTAATTTATCAAATACTGTCACTTCACCCTTTGCACGCCTAGTATATATTATTATCGAGTCCACAGATTGCAAGAATGCATCTTACCAACCCGTTTGCCTCCGTCAGCTGTTGCAATATTAATAACCACTATTTACAAAGAAAACAGCTGATTTATCGTGTTTTCATATTATTTTCCACGAACGGAAAGTTATGTTTGAGTTTATTGTTTGTAATTCCTCAAAAGAGGAGGGCTTTTATTTGTTAATGTGTTCAGGTAAACGTTGTAAAACAAGTAAAGATAAGGTTTTGAAAAGTTTAAATGTAAAACGGATGTAGGCAAATGCCTAAAGGAAAAATAAACGAAAAACGAACGAAAAAGATAAACATCTGTTTCGTGGTTTCTTGGAGAATGCTAATTAAATAACCCAGAAAACAAATAGATACAAATAGAT
Source organism: Antitype chi (assembly GCA_947359405.1). Taxonomy (NCBI): domain Eukaryota; kingdom Metazoa; phylum Arthropoda; class Insecta; order Lepidoptera; family Noctuidae; genus Antitype; species Antitype chi. The sequence goes on from OX375816.1 coordinate 14,375,787, forward strand.
GGAAATAAGTACAAATAGATTAAAGAGACTCACAATTTCTTGTGATATCAAGCTATGTACGCAACTAGACCTACATCATTCAGGTGTTAAGACTTCCGAAACAGCACGTATCAACATAAAGTGATCCTACTATATAAAATAATATACAATCCTACTAATATTAAAAATGTGAAAGTTGGTATGTTTATATGTTTGGATGTTTATTACTCAATCACGCTAAAACGGCTTATCGGATTTGGATGAAAGTTGGCAAATAGATAGTTTGTAACCTGGATTAACACATAGAATACTTTTTATCGTGACAATAAGTTCCCGCTGGATAATTTTCAACATCCTCGCGGGCGAAGCCGTTTTAAAAAGTTATAAAAAATTAAGGTCATTTGTCATTGAGATAAGTGACCAACCTTCCGTATTCCATATAAAAAATAATAGTTTAAAAAACTAAAAAAACACGCTTTAAAAACCAAACTAAAAAAGGAGAAAATAATTGAATTCAGTTAAAAAGCGTGGGGTGCTTGACATTAATTGATTATAAAAATACCTCAAAAAGCACCCCACGCTTTTTAATTGAATTCAATTATTTTCTCCTTTTTTATTTTGGTTTTTAAAGCGTGTTTTTTTAGTTTTTTAAACTATTATTTTGTTCTGTTAACTACAAAAAAGTGTTTTTTTTTTCTCAATTTTTTTTTAAATTATTGAATTGTCATCGGTCCTCGACAAGTTTACAAAGTTTCAATGAAATCTGACCGTTTAAAGTGGGTCAAAATCGCGCTCAAAGGAGTCGGTTACATACAAACAAACAAACCAACAAACAAACAAACATACAAGTGAAGCTAATATAAAGCGTGTAAAAAGCTGCAATATTTTTCGAATTCCTCATTTTAATTGATCAGAGATCGCATGCCATTGCCCAGTGCCCACTTGCCCAGTTGTTGAGTAATTAGTCAACAAGCGGCGTACGTGCAGAGCTTGACTCAAGGCATAATGCACGTTTCAAGAGTCACTTGTTACACGACGCGGTTGTGAAAGTACGTACATGTCACCTTTCCTTCATTTTCTCAACGATATTACTTTCGAATGCCGTTTACTCTGAGAATAAATATCCATCTGTCTAGTGAGAAGGTTAATGTAAAAAGAATTAGCGATGCATTAAACATCGCATGCGGAATGGGGTGTCTTCTCACGAAACTTATTGTCCTTTTTTATCTTTCTTATCTACTGTAGGTATGAGTTAATGCTTACGCAATAGCAATTATACCAATGCCTATTTTATTATGTACAAATGAGAGGTTTTATTTTTAATAAAAATATCTTTGAAATTAATAAAAACTGAATCAAGATATTAATTATGTCACAAAACCTTCTTTTTATCAAGTTTCTACTTCCAGTTACTTTATATTAACATAATTTACATCAACGACACTGTGATTTCTATTGTCTCAAAACACAAGAAATAAATTAATGTGATTCGTTTAAGATTTTCCGTTTATTGGAGACTTGGCTTTCAAAAGTGACGCCAATCATATTTTTCACCTAACTACGGCGAAACAAAAACGAGGGTATAATTTTGACCGGTTTTCATGTATGTATGTATGTATGTATTCTATGTAGTAGATTACAATCTCATCTGCACCCTAATTGCGTAACGCACGATCAATAATAATCTGAATCATTTTGAAATAGATTGCTAATCCATTGTTTCATATGTTCGAAAAATGTGTCTTCTCAACCACTTAATATCGCGCGGAACTGTACCGGTTAATATCGCAATGGACAGTTCAACAGACCTGTCAAAATGAAACAGATTATGATTGATCGTGTGTTACGCAATTAGGGTGCTGAATGCCGTGGTCGTAGGAATGCCACAACAATGTTTTCCAGCAGTAAGCGATCATAAGCTTTAAGGCTAAGTGGCATACGACCGACTTTCACATGAAAATATTTTCTTGTTTCATCGTTTTTAAAGCGTGGTTTTTGAACTGGTTTTTTGATCAATGTAGTTCGAGTAGGTTACACACCACTTCAATGTGCTCTGTAATAGCGAGTTCCTACAACTGTCAATTTATGACAGCTGTGTGTGTTGGTAGTCAATTTGATAACAAAAAAAAAACTCTGAATTAACATGAATCAAGATGTTAGACCTATGTATTTAGTGCTAGTATGTTGAAGATAGTAGATACCCCTTAATTACATGTTCACTCTCGTGTATCAAAGATAGTTAAGAAAGTAACACGACAGCTTCGTTCGTGGGTACTATCAGTCTTGGTCGGATGCATGCTAACAAGACAAGAGATGAAATTGAATGATGTCTTCAATATTCGTTAGGTACTACATTATTTTGACGGATATAATCACTATATCAGTGATCTCGAAACATGCTCGTAATTAATTTAGTAAATTAGCTTCTATCATGCTTCTGAAATACGTACCTATCTAATTGATTCGTTATCTAATTATTCCCTAAATTAATTTCGGAAACTCTGTAGGTACCTATAAGAAATGTCACTAATAAAATTAATTAATTATCGCGTGGCTTATATTAAAAAGTCCATTTGCATAGTGTCAAGTGCCAGCCGTAATAATTATGGTAAACTTGATTATGCGTATAGAAGAAAATCATATTTTTATAGAATAAAACTTAATTAATTTGTTACATTCTGAATTTTTTTGTTTATATTTTTTTCCTACAAGTAACCAAGTTTCTACAAAGTCTGAAGTGACCATCAATAGTAAATATTAATCCTGTTACCGGATCCGGATCCTCCCTGTACCGTATCAAGTAATAAATTATTCCAATTAATTCGAAGGCTTATTAAAAAATCTCGAATATTTCAATGTGAAATGTCATTTTATCGCCAGCCTGTACAACATAATATGGACGTCTTTTGCATACAACCTTTATAATCCCTTGTATCAAGTGGAATGACACCTAGCTCAGTTCAAGCTCTGGATAGATCGACTGATGCGAGTTTAATCGATATACAATCTGACAGCGAATTAATTGGCAATATTTCATGAATTCCAACAACTTTATCTATGTGAACAACTCTGAAACATATAGTATACAATACATTCTTATAAGGTAACTGTTGCATTGTTTTATAACAAACATTTTTTTTTGGTTGTTCTATTTTTAATTTAAAACTGCCAAATTCTACTTTTTTCTAAACGGCCTTTTGGAAGGAGCGACTAGAATCTATTCAATTTTTTTTAAAGTAAATGTTGTCGATCGGAAGTGCCTTTTCGTGCCTATTTGAAATAAATGTTTTGACTTTGACTCTTTCTATCTTAAATAATGTGAATTAATTCAACGCCACCGAAACAAACCTTCCGAATTCAAGATTAGTTGCATTCATACGGTCTACAACATCCTACTTCCTATTAATTCTATTAATATTATAAACGCGAAAGTTTGTAAGTACGGATGGATGGATGGAAGGATGGATGTTTGTTACTCTTTCACGTAAAAACGGCTGAACGTATTTGGATGAAATTTGGCACACAGATAGATTGTAACCTAGATTAACACATAGGATACTTTTTATCCCGGTAGTACGTTCCCGCGGGATAATTTCCGACTTCCACGCGGTTGAAGCCGCGGGCGGAAACTAGTCCTAGATAAATGTGAAAGTTTGTGAAGATGTTTGGATGTTTGTTACTCAATCACTCAAAAACGGCTGAACGATTTGGATAAAATTTGGCACACAGATAGGATTATAACCTAGATTAACACATAAGATACATTTTATCCCGGTAGCACGTTCCCGTGGAATAATTTCCGACCACCACGCGGGCGAAGCCGCCGGCGGAAGCTAGTGTTTAATAAAGCCAATCAATGTTTACACATGTTTTTTAGAAAGGATTTCTGAGGACTGGTCTCGCATTGTTAAAAGTTTTATCGGCATCATTAAAATTTCGTTTATTATTTTGGTTTATTCTCTCGTTCTCATTATATTATTAGAGGCTTGTTACTTCCATGAAAATAAAATATATATTTGATAGGCTTTCAAGAACGGTTTCCCGAATTCCATTTCAACAAAAATGGTATATAGGTTACGCTTTCCCAGAAAAACCTTTACAAGTTTTCGGTTTTCTTTTCATAGAATTATAAAATTGTGCGCCGAATAAATGGTAATTCTAAAATATCTTTCATGACCATTAGGTACATGTTATAAAAAACAAGCCCCGTACACGTCTTCCTGTTTGTCTGTACGGGATTTACTCAAAAACTACCGAAAGGATTTTTATACGGCTGTCAACAATGGATTCACGAGGTACTTAAGTTTGGCAAAAAAATTATCCGTTCTTCTCCGTAAAGATCTACCTTTAGGAATGAGCAACCAGCTTCAACATTCTGACTAACTCACTGACTCCTTGACAATTCATAATGGTGCATGTAAATAGGGGCGTACCAATAGAAAATGGAGCTTAGGGCACGCATAAAATTTTCGCTCCCCTTCGTAAATTATCTTCTTGGTCTCTACAATGAGCAAAGCACACCACATGTAATGGTAGAATGTAAATGGGACATATTTATAATAATATCATACTACTTTTTACACCTACATTTTGGCAAATAAATTACTGATTACCTACTTAAAGCTAGGTCGCATAACCTTTCTTGACTAATTATACAGGTTGAAATTGAAAACATGCGACAAACCGAAATGGGAGATTGTACTCATCATTATGAACAACTTTTACTAAGGGACCAATGATGCAATCGCGAAAAAAAAACATCTGTTCCCTACATTTATGTTCGCATAACTCGTCAAAATGTAGGGAACAGCTGTTTTTTTTTTTGCGATTGCATCATTGGTCCCTTAGTAAAAGTTGTTCATAATGATGAGTACAATCTCCCATTTCGGTTTGTCGCATGTTTTCAATTTCACCCTGTATAGCCTTCAATAACGACGGTATTAATTTCAACTTGCTAAAAAATCAATCAAACTTGTAATGCAGCAATTTCAAGCAGAATTTGAATAGAAATTGGCAGATTTGGAAATAGGTACGCTTTCATCCCCATACTGCAGAATAAATTCAAGTAGCTTTTTGGATTTCTTTGATATAACAGTATGAAATGGTTTATTGAAGTATTTATTTTATTTTATAATTGGTGACGTTTCGCGCCCCCCTTCGATAGGCACCCTGGGCTCGTGCGCTTTTACGCCTCTGCATGTTAATTAATGATATACAAAAAACCCAAGATACACAATCAGCGTCTCAAAAACGTCCGCATAAATGAGTGCAATGGTGTGCTGCGCTGGTGTCAATAGTATCGTCAGCCATCTTTCAGTCAGTCTTTTTGGACATTGCTTTTAAAAACCACTTTAAGTCATGCGTGTAAGGTTGAATTTGCAAAAAAAAATCTGTTTTATCATAACTGACGTATTATTGAGGACTGTTTTGAGTATTGCTTTTGTTCCAGAGTGTGCATATTGGGTGTTATGTATATTAATACTGTAAATAGTTTAATTTAAATAAATTCTTTGAATTTGTGACATCTGGTTATTTAAAATTCAGGTAGTGTTTTATTTTTCTTCAAATTTTTATAACAACAAAGAGATTTAAGTACCTATAGACACTTAGTTTGAATGTCTTTGGATAAAAAAGCATAATGCTCTTGTGAAGATAATCCCTTCTACGAATAACATTGGAATACCAATGTGGGACGTGGGAAACCTTTGTCAATCAAAGTAGTAGGTAATAACGTAGGTATTGCAGTTTTCTATTAAACAGCTGACTTTTTTAGTTGATAATCGACTAAAAATTCGTAGAATCATGTGCAGAATTCATGGATACAGTTTGCGTGTCGACGCCACCCTGTATTTGTGATATTCGCTCCCGAATAAAATTCATCTCAAACTATACAATACAATACAATATAATATATTTCTTACCACAAATTACAGAGAAAGTACATAAATAGTGTACAGACACAATTTAATAATGAATTTGTGGAAGACTGGTGCCTAAACTAAGTTTTTTACAAAACCTGTATGTCAGGTCACCAAGGCCCCCTGCACAAAATTTTACATTATTATGTTATAGGTACCTACTGGAGACGATCTGATTCACATATAATATTCAAATAAAATCTCATACATTATAGTTATAATATCGCAATATTAATCTACTGACTAGTTGGGGAAAATGAAAACCGATTCGGATATTCTCGGAATATATTTATATTAGTTGGAAGCCCTCATCAGTAAGAAGAATTAGGTATCTACATGAAGCCTTTGCGTCTTATAATAGGTCGGTACTAACTTTTGTCACCGGCTTCGGTGAGCTCGAAAATTATCCCACGGGAACATATTACCGGAATGAAAAGTATTATATCATCGACCGTAGGTTCAATTGAGGTAAGGGACAAAATACGATTTTTCAGGAGAGGCCGACAAAGTTTTTTTCGGTCTAAATCGCCCATAACTTTTTTTCTCCTTTTTTAGTTTGGTTTTTAAAGCGTGTTTTTTAGTTTTTTAAACTATTATTTATTACCTACATAAAGACGCGCTGGGTTGAAAACACACAGTTCGATTTTCAACTCTAGACGCTAAGCAGAGCGTTGAAGATCGAGTACCGGAAAAACATCACACTGCGATATTTATACGTCTGTGTGAACGTGGAATATCATAAGCCCCTTGGGCCTCATCACAATCACGAGCAAAATAATATCGACTACTGGTTGCCTCGTGGCAGAAATCCGACCCTGTACTCTTTCTCCAAATAAACTTTAATTTTGCCAAATTTCATACTTCTCAGTCAGCGTAATTTTTGTAAAAATATATCTATAAAGATGCATCTATTCGACATTTTTCCATACATACATACTTCGGGAGTGTATTACTCCACTGTTTGACAATGTACATCAAAAATTAAACATGGTATGGTTTCGTCTCATTATTAATATTGTCTGTGCGGAAACAGAATACTAAAATAAAAAGCCAGTCAAAAGTCATGAGGCAACAAAGATTCGTTATTCTTGCAAATTTAACCTAACTTTGGTCGTGTTTAAGTAATAAAAGAAGTGTAAAATCTCCAAAACCAAGTTTGTACCGATAAACTTCAATTATCGAAAAGTTCAATAAACTATATTGTTCATTGATTTATGCAGTGGTTTTTTTATAAAACCCGATATTCCGTAGGACTCTTCTTAATTTTTTACGCGCCTGTTTTACTATAAATGATCCTGCATCTCACTCAATAACGTTTTGGGTGTAGACTAGCCTCTAATTGCTCATCACTGCTACTACCTTTGTCAGACACGAAGCCTGCTTCACGTATTGAAAGATAGATAACGTAAATACTTACTTACTCGTACACATGTCATTTTAAACTCCGTCAAACCACATTTTTCTCTCCGAGAAGCGTGAAGTATTCACTAATTGTTATTATAACACTATTGTTTAGATATTACATGAAAGTAGATTTAGCTAAAAACCTACATGATATTATATAACCGTGTGTATTTCACATGGTTTCGCGGTGGTCACTCAAACAATATCAATAATGACCTGACAAGGCTAATGCAGCGATTTCCCGACCTATGCCAAGGTTGGCCCGTTTAAACTGATCGTGCGCCCGCGCATTTAGCTAGTCCTTTTCACAAGGGAAATTAATAACAAAATAACATACCTACCTTATTCACGGCAGAACTGCATTGGGTTTTCCTCGTTTCGTCGACAAACCAAATAACCGACAGGAGAGAAGCCAAGTTAATAGTTTTCTAATATGCCACTGCTCGAATCGGATAATCTAGTCTTTACCTTAGGTATATCCCAGGCTTTGTTGGAGCCACTAAACCAATCATTGACGCAGAAAATCATACATCAACACTGTTCCAACGTTCTACATAACCGCCATTCTCCCTTAGTGGAAGATAATTGTAGTCGCGTAGTTAGTTATTATAACCCCACAATAACACCCGTATTTATAATTAATTGTTGGTTATTGTTGTGATACTAAGCGTTTTCGACAAGTCTTGTCAGATTTATCAAAAACCTGAGGTTTTCTAGGACATGTATTGTTAACTATTTGTTCACCGTTTTGTCATTTTTTGTAAACAAGTAATCTTTACGACTTGTATTTGGTGTATACGATAAATGAAACTGGTAGAAATATCATGTAGAATAGATGTTGTGTGCGATAACCAGGGTCAAATATATTTATTTTCTTTCATTTTTCTGTTTTATAGCTTGGTAAAAAGCCAGGGTTAGAACTAAGGGTTACACTAGAATGTTTTTTCCGCTTGTCTCTTCTGCGTGACCCTGTGCTCAAATTTCAGTCGGGTCGGGTCTAAAAGAGGACATTAACACAGCTATATAGGAATGACAAGTCATGTGGGATAATTCAGTCTGCGGGGCGTCCGATTTCTGCGACGCAATCTCAGTAATGAGATGTTCAATAAAAATAACACCACTTTCTATAAGCACTTATGTACACGATGCTCACTTGAATGAGAACTCCTAACGGCTTCGTCAAACTCTCTATAAACTATGGTGCAAAACCACGTAAATCGTTGACATCCTAAATTCTGAGTTGAGCTGCATGATCACTGATAAATGCGTACAATGACTGGGCAGGTCTACTCAATCAGTGTGATTCTTTCATCAAAAGACAGTTTCATTCCAAACACCAATCTGTTCTTCACATGATCTGACCAAAGAGACTTTAAAAGAGACTGTGACCTCTGAGTTTGATTCGGCCTTTCTTCTCAAAGTATTCAGATAGAAAACGCCGACCTCATCTATTTTTTTAAATATGAATGACGTGTAAAAGTGTTTGTACAAACCTACTTACACAAATAAAACCATTCATCATTAAAATTATAATACTTGAATCATTTGACCACAGTAATTGAAAAATAATTCCATTCGTCATCATCATCATTTCAGCCGAAAGACGTCCGCTGCTGGACATAAGCCTCCCCCAAGCTCCGCCACTTTTACCGGTTCTGTGCTTCCCGCATCCAGCGGACTCCAAACGAAAAATCTAATTCTATTACGTCAAATTTATTTTGAAGTCGAATGTACATCCTGCGTTGCTATAAAGATACTTCTTTGTAAATTATTTTAGGTTAACGAAAATTTGCCTTGACTGCGAATAATAATCTAATTAGCACAATGTTATGCTTGAGATGTTGTATAACAAGATTATTCTAACTATAAGGTTCAATATTTACAATAATGTAATGTGTTCGCAAAATTATTCACGTGTAACGTTCCTAGAAGGTTTCGTGTATAGGTGAAACCTACCTAAAGTTATTTTAAGATACTTATTTCATATATTTTAACTGAAAACGATTAGGTAAGTACTATAGATACTTGGATGAAAATCGCAGAACTGAATATTAATTCGGTCTAAAGCTCTCATACAAAATAAAATAAGGGGTTTTCAATTGCTTGATTCGCAAAAAGGAGAAAAAGCAATTACTTTAAAAAAAATCGATTTAAAGGCAATGCGCACTTAACTTTGTTAAATTGGATATTGAATTTTATTACAGAGAGATTTTCACAGCCAAAATATTTGGGAAAACAAACTTTGCTCTATAAATAATAAAAACTCAGAATTTTAAATGATTATTTTCGGTTTGAAGGGCCGGTTGTGTTTTTGTTCAACTGAATACCTTTAACTATGATATGCTCGAAAAAAAATCTGCTTAGCAACGTAAACAACGCCATGAATGTTGTAGAACTGTCAAAGTGAAAGTGATTTCTACTGATAGTGTAATACGGAACTACCCCTCTGTTTTCGTAATTTGAACTTTAACAATGTCCCAATAGAGTTCGAAATAAAAAAAGCTCGATGGTTAACACTAGAGGTATAATTGCGTAACAGATTAACAGTAGGGATGGCTTTCATTTCGACAGTTGAACAACATTCATTGCGTTATTTACGTTGTTTAGCAGACAACATTTTCGTTTATGAAGCAATAGATTAGCGATATCCTGTAAAATTATTCAGATTCTGATTGATAGTGTATTAATGCAATAATGCTAGGACTGAAGATAAACTTTATTTTGTAATAAGGCCGTTTGTCTCCTAAGTCGTAAGTTCTCGTCCAAGCTACGGTGTGCTCAAAGTGCTAACGTTATCTATTTGATCTGCAGGCAGCGAGAAGGAATGGCCGCGATGTCGAGCGCACCCCTGCTCCTCGCCAATACGATGCTCACCAGCAAACTGCAGGACGATGACGTCAGATATGCTGAACCTGTGAAGCATAAGAACAGAGATTATGAGTAAGTACTTCTTCATGAACTAGTGTATTTAATATAAAAGCTAAAGATAATCACAGGGCATCAAAAAATTCGTCTGCATCGCTGTCAATAGGAAAAGTGCCCAAAAGGCTGGCAGGATTGCCACGTTGTATGGCAATGCTGATTTTTTTTTTGCCAAAATTAGGCTAGGCCTCTAGTCAGGTTAAGAATCGATCAACCGCTTGGCGATGTCACGAAAAACCAAGTGGACACCGTGTATATTGATGAACAAACGATGTTTTCCTCAATGTTTATTGTATTATGTATACATACAAAATACAAATGCAAAAATTTGCTAACAAATTGTCATGAAGCACTTGAAGTGCTGCCATAGGTAGACTGAATTATCAACAGCAATCGGCACCCTAATGGTGTAACACATTATCAATCGGAATCTGAATAATTTTGAAGTATATTGCTAATACATTGCTTCATACGTTAGAAAAACACGTCTGCTCAACAACATAAATAACGCAATGAATGTTGTTGAATTGTCAAAATGAAAGCCATTGCTACTGTTTGTGTGTTACGCATTTACTCCGGGTATCATTTGACTTACAGGATCTAGACCTGAAACCTGGTGTAAGACTTCTTCATTAATTACCAGGCTTCGAGCAAAGCCCTATTATCTTTCAGTACAACATTTTACGATAAAAATTCGTCTCAAAGCGAAACATCAATAGCCAAGAGCAATGAGTTATTGGTCATTAATAATGTTCCATGTTTTTAATTCAGACTCTATTAACTTCATTTTATATTTAGTTTTTCCTTATTTAAGATACGAGTTAGCACAAACTGTTTACAAAACCACTCAAAAATTCAGTGAAGTTAATACATAAAATACATAATTACCCATCTAGTTACGCAAATTAGCATGTATCAAACTACCAACATTATGTTAATAGATACATGTAAGAATCTATTTCATATTTCTATATTATATGGTAAAGTAAATTAGTTATCACAATTTAATCACTAAGTACCTACATGCATATTATTATTCATACAAAATTGCTAGGGTAGATGGATGTACCAGGTACCCTATATGTCTTTTTTACCCGTTTGTTTAATACCGTAATAATAATATTCTGCCCATAGTTCAATGCTAAATCATGCGTTTGTCGAAATCCAACTGGAATAACTTTCAGCAGAATGCAAAACAAAGGCATTGTAAACATGTGATACGTTGATATATGCAATTGAAGGCTTCTCTCGCTGCAGGTATTTTGAATCAAATTAAAAGGTTTTACTACCAAAGTTTCAATTTCGATTTATAAAAACTAGCGGACCTTACAGACAGAGCCTTGCCTAAACAGCGCCACCTACCGGATCGAATTGTAAATCTTAACCATCCACTCAGCAAAAAAAAAAATCGGTCCAGCCGTTTAGAAGGAGTTTAGTGGCATACACACGTAACACGTACAGAAGAATTTTATATATATGTTACCGGCCAAACCCGATTTCAGTCCAAACTAGTTTTTCCTAGGCCAAACTGGTTTCTAGCTTAATTAGCCATTTCGTTAACAGCCTTTGGAAGTAACGCTCGCCGGCCGCTGCCGCGGCGCCGCTCGCTTCGCTCGCTCGGCTCGCGCGCTTTTGGTCACAGTTCTAACCTAACCCATTTAATCGGCGTGCCCCGGCTTAATAAACCAGTTTGGCCTGAAATCGGGTTTGGCCGGTAACATATATAAAGAAAATGTAGGCACTATTTGACGAATATCAGAAGAACAACTCAACTAGAACAGACACTACTGATAGAGTACACAAAAGATTTACGAGTAGGTAACTATGAGAAAAGCAGACAGGGCCACCTTTTTTATCCAGATAATGCCTAACTACAAAATTATGTCGTCGAAAACTTTTTTATTAGCACCATTAACTTTGCTGAAATCTCTAAATTTGTTTTTCTTCAATAGCGAGAATAACAAAATAATCTTATGAAAGTTTGCCTCTATGCCTTATTTTAGTAGAGGTCGGAAACAAGGTAATTACAATTTTCATATTATTATTGAAGGTACAGGTTTCCTTTTTTTTCTATAGTTGGTACTCAGGTCCCTCCTTTCGGTCGTTCACACGACACGAGCACAAATGCTCGTCAACTACAATTTGAAAATTCTGTCAACATGTATTATTTGGAACTTTGCTCCTTGGTACTAAGGTCTCACAATTCATTTATTTCCAAGAAATATGGAGACAAAGAGAGAATAAGATACTTTCGCGAAATAAAGATATTTATATACAAATGGAATAAGTAAAAGCTAAGGACTCGTTCGTAAGAAGTCGGTAGATACTTGTTATATCTATATATGAATTGAGATTTTCAATTTGTAGCGTACACGACGATCTTTCGGCTTAGTGGCGCTTCAAAGGTAGAATAACTAATGAACGTTCCTAGAATATATGGCACGTCCATCGCGCTACAGCTTCCAAGCTTGTCAATACGCTAACTTGAACAAATATAAATTGAATAAAGAATGAATGCCGAAACTTGGGTGAAGTGATCTTGAAGTGAACTGTCATTTCACATAGATTGACAGTTATTCGTTCACTAGTCGTTTTGAACGTCTAGCTGATTTATTCCCAAGAAATAGGTGTGACCATATTTCAGAAGCAATAATAATTCAGGCATTAATAATTCAGGCAGAAGTGTCTACTGTAGGGCCCCAACTATTTATCATAAATTACCAAGTGGTTAGAAAGACTTGACAACAGTGTTGTTTAAGAGTACTTAGACTATGTAATTTTTTAATAGATATAGTGTACTACAGTGTGACAATTTTTTTTTACCGAGAAAAAAATGCTGTATTGATCTGGAACTTCGAACGATAATATTAATGTATGCATACGGAATTGTGAAATATGGCTAGACTTTAATGTATCAAAAAACCTATTATGTATTACGTATATGTATTTGCAAAATAAATGTCTATTCTATTCTATTGACAGTTCACTTCAAGCTCACTTCACCTAAGTTTTGATAGTGAGATTTTACAGAAAAAGTCAGCAGCATGTAGCGTCAAGTGATACCAGTGGTAGTGCTCCGTTGTGTTGCGTATGACAGGTGACGATCTGACAAACGAAAAAACATAGTACAATGACATTACGGGGGCTTCCTGTAAAGCCTCCTTTACAGGAAGCCCCCGTAATGTCATTGTACTATGTTTTTTCGTTTGTCAGATCGTGGATTGCATGAAAGTGTGACTTCGTGCAGATCTTTTTGGGTCAAAGATGACTGGCTAAAAGATTTTAGACGAATATAACAAGCGAAATAGTTGGTCATGCTCGATTGTCGACTATTTTTTTCGAAATAATATAATCTTATAGGCTTCTGTTACTAGTTATGGTGAAACTCAAAATTACGTTGCCGGACCAAGCTCTGTCAAATTTCATGAATTTGAGCGAGGCCAATAAATATTTCATAATAATATAATAATTTCGAAAAAGTTGTAAATTTGGACGGTAAAAATGCGTTCTGCTAACGATCCCACAATTATTAAAAGTTCGTTTTCTTTGTGAATACGTTTTAAATCTTTGAAAGACCAACAATGGCTATATTAGTCACTGCTTTTTAAAGTTTTGTTGATCTCACAAAATACTTTTTAAGTGATTGTTGGTTCCGCTTTAAGTAGAAAACTAAATATTTACGGTCTTTTTCTGTCTGGTCAATATGAATAATGTGAATGGTCAATGTTTGACATTATTTTTGCTGTCGTTACTAGGGCTGCCAACCTTTTCTAGATGAAGTAGAGTATGTCTTATTTAAGAGGGTAGTAAAGAGTACAAATGAATAAAAAGAGTACCGATAAAAAAAATCTAAATGTGTTTTTTTTTCTTTTTGCGGTATGTAACAATTTTTAATGTTTTTAAACGAATTGTTGGCTTCCATACGTACTAATTCTAAGTTTAATATAGATCAGGAAGTCCTTTTTCATATTTTTTTATGAAGCCCTGTTCCTCTCTTCACTTCTCGCCACTTCACATTCATGACCGACAAAACAGTCAAGTCTCACAGTGAAAAATACGAAATAAAATCAGTTGCTCGATAAAAATCCGGAAATAATCGTGGTCAGATCATTTGCGGACCATTTAATATTTTTATGGGCATATCAAAGATTTTCAAAAATATACTGTGAAGGCACAGTCATTAATATTAACCTCCTTAAATTTCTCTCCGAGAGAGTGTCTCGGACTTGATTTATAAATCTTGATTTTGAATATACATTCCCTTAACACATTTCATTGTAAATCTAAAATTAAAGAATATCTTTTAACTCTTGACTACAGCAAATCTGGGGGCCGATTCTACTAATTTGCAACGTTACACGTTAAATTGTGTTTCCACAACAGTTCGATTTCGATCGCCGTTCGATAGTTACATAAAAAGTCATTCTACTATTTTATAAGCAAAATGGAAACTAAACTTAAAACGAATTGCAACTGAACCACAGAACATATATACTCTAGGGAGAACTGAACTGTAGCGGGAACACAGCGGGTAACCCGCGTTACCAACATGCCAAAATAATATGTTTTATTAATACCACAAAGAAAAAAGTTGAATCTAAAAATGTTACTAAACACGAATATGTGGCACTAAAAGTATTTTCTATAATTAAAAGACATAATGATCATAATTTTATCATTAACTTTGTCCTATAGTAAACGTCACGCTCATGTTCGATTTTGTTAGTAGAATAGGTTTTGACATTGTTTCAATCGATCGTTGGCGTAACTAAAACGTAACCGCAGCTGTGTCGCAGCTGGACCGTTGTTCATTTTAGTAGAATGCGAAAACGCTTAAAAGTGGTGATTCGGTTGCGGTTCTATTGCGTTTTTTTAACAAATTTGTTAGTAGAATCGGCCCCCAGAAGACCTATTGAAATCGCAATATACATGACCAATCACACACACTCTCACATAACCACTCATACTCATATACACAACACACACACACACACACACACACACAAACGCACGCACGCACTCACTCTAGAATTTAAAATATGATTGTACCCTTTTAAAAGAAATGCTACTTACTTACTTGTAATTTTGTATAATGGACGGATGGATGACCCCTGTAACACAGGTTCCACCTAGCATGGGGGTCATTGATCAAATTTCTGTGCACTTGTAAGTCCTAAGCTGTAAATGCTGCGCATAACTACTTTGTAATTTACTTTTGGAAAATAAATTATTTTATTATTTCCAAATTATTTTATTATTTTTATTATTATAAATTGATCGCTGCTCTTTTCTGAAAGACAAAATATACATAATTATATTAATTATAGTCTGAACGTCGCGTGCGTCGGCGGCATTTCCCTACAAAAGAATACCGTACGAAATTACACTATGAAAATTTAGGAACACTAAACGGGCCGCCTCTATGTTAGTTAAATTACGAACTTTTCTAACAGCGTATGCTGCGGAGCTTATAGCTTTTTCGACAATTTATCTATATAACAAGAATTTAAATAACCGAATAACGCAGCTAGCCGGTACTTCTGAGTAGCGCTCTTCCCTTCCGTGGCCTGGACGGAGCCGCCACCGTTTGATGGCGGACGTGGTGGGGCCGCAGGGGAAGAGGAGTGTCGGTATAGCGTTGGCCGCTCTCCCTATCCCCTGCGGCCGAAAAGTGGTAGGCGGCGGGGCCACTGCGCTGACCCGTCGCAGGGGGACCAAGGGTGCCAGACGCGGGTTCGTCTGGGGCCCTTTTGTTACTTGGTTCCTGGGGTGGTCACGGCGTGCCATGTGTCCTGGTGCGCCGAACAGGTGGGGTCCGCAAGGGCCGATGCCTGCCAGGGGTGCGGGTTGTTCGAAAGAGATACCGAGGCCCCTGGCACACAGGCAACTGAGGGAACACGGGTGGGTTTTAGTCAGTAAAAGTCTGACACGCCCTCCTGCTCCAACCAGAGTGGGAGAAGTTATTTGATGATTTCCCACACTCAAAATAAAAAAAAACCTAACCTAACCTTAGTCATAAAATAATAAGAGTTAAAACACGGAAAAGGAAACTGAAATAACGGTAACAGAAAACAATTGTACTTGATTGTATACGTAAGTCACACCCGTTACTTATCTAATTACTATAAGCAATTAAAATAGCTACTGTTTTACTTATGGCAATCTTGTTAATTACAGATGGCAAGTGGTATGGAGAAACGTGCTGGCGTTCGTGTACCTGCACGCTGCAGCGTTGTACGGATTGTACTTGATGTTTACCGGAAAAGTGAAGATGTGGACTATTTTATTTGGTAAGTATCCTTTATACTACTCAGTCTCCAAATAATTGAAAAAGTTGAACAACTCATATGCTTGCAAAAACATTTTTCTACTAACCGATGTAACAATGTTGTGTCATTGGGTTCGTTGCCATGGTTACCGCTTTATTGTGACTGGTTTGTTACTAAGGGCGAATTTAAGCAATGAAATTAAACGCGTTCAGCACATTTACACCCGTTCAAGAGCAAGTGTCAAGCAAGAGTAAGTGTCAAAACTGCTATGGAATATTGACACTGACAGCTCCAGACTCGTTTAAGAAGTGTAGCTCGCGTTTAGTTTCATTGGTGCGATCCGCACTTAGACACCTGTCTAGAATAACCTATTCAATTATTTTGTAGAGTAGTTCTATCTCAGTCAGGCGTTTTCGCTTGAATTTATTTTCGCGCGCGTTAGTTTTTATTTTGCGATAACACCTAAGATATTCATTTCAATGATTTGCTGTAAAGGGCAATTTTGATCTAAAGTATTTAATTAGCTAAATAATCATACTGTATTGTTTAAAATGCTTCGTAAATAACCCATTTTTTTTGTTATATGTAAAAGATAAAAACTGTTACTGTGGGTTATCCTTAGGAGATAGATTTGTAGATCTTTTTAAGATATACAATTCCGTACTACACAAAAATATGCTTTTTACGACATCACATTACAAATCTTTGAATTTCTCGCCTTTTCTTTATCATAGCATGTATGTATTATGCATATAAACCTTCATTACTTCAATCACTCTGTCTATTGATGAAAATCGCATTAAAATCCGTTGCGTAGTTTAAAAGATCTAAGCGTAGGTACAGACAAGAAAAGCGACTTTGTAACTTTTAACTTTATTAATGCTTATCATATAACTAATTACTGCACGTACTGCAACTAAATCTCCTAACGATGACTTATTTTTTCTAAATTATTATTTCTTTCTGTTTGGCCTAGTGGTAACGTTCGTGTCCTACGAGTTGTAAATCGTAGGTTCAAACCCTGAGCGGTGCTTTACACAATTAGCCTAGTATGTGATGAGCGAGATTATATGAGAGAGAGTGGGCCGTAATCCACCACGCGGGCCCAGTGCGGGTAAAATTATAATTTGTGTAAATTATTTCATCACCATTGCTCTCAAAACGGTGAACGACAACATGGTGAGAAAACCAGCATGTCCTGGAACTAAAAAAACATGCGGGGCAGACTTTGGGGACTGTCGATAGAAGTGAAAAACTGAAAACTTAGTAACTTGTGAATTTTTCACGCTTTTAAAACAATTGAAGTTTTAACTTCAATTGTTTTGAAAGCATTAGGTGACGATGATTCGAGTTCCATGATTTTTTTTTACCCAAAAAGTACTCAACGCGCCTAAAGAAGTTTTCACTTCAAAAATTTGAAGTCATGTGACATCTACCAAGCCGAACTGGGCCCGCTTGGTAGATTTCAGCCCACTTCCTCTCACCGAGAGGAGGCATGTGTCCTAACAGTGGGGACATTATTGGCTGATTGTAATGTTTATCTGTAAGTTCTTATAATAGTTAACAGTTCCTTTCAATAAAAAAATGTTGACTGAAACGTAATTTGTAATATTTTATACAATATTTCTGTTTCCAGGTGTAAGCTTTGCGATCATGTCAGGCATGGGCGTGACGGCTGGTGCCCACAGGCTCTGGGCACATCGTGCCTACAAGGCGCGATGGCCTTTGCGACTGTTCCTAGCTTTCATGCAGACGATGGCCTTCCAGAACCATATCTATGAATGGGTGCGAGATCACAGGTCAGTCATAATACCTTTATTATTATTCTCTTACTTGCTTATGCCTGCAGTTCCGCCCGCGTGGATGTCGGTTATCGCGTAAAAAAGCCTATGTCCTTCTCCATATCACACGCTATATCTCTTACAAATTTCATGAAGATCGGTTCAGCAGTTTAGGCGTGAAAGCGTAACAGAAAGACAGACAGACAGAGTTACTATATTACGAGTAGTAGGGATACTGGCGACCCTATAATACTGCTTCGCACGGTTTTTACATCCAAGTTTCTTTATTTTATTCAAGTTTAATAACAGTCATCATCATTTCAACCAAAAGACGTCCACTGCTGGACATAGGCCTCCCCCAAAAGGGGGTGGGAGTTTGCCATAATCGCCACGCTTGGCAGGCGGGTTAGCAATCGCAGTATGGTGGTAAAATACATAGAGAACGCTGCTGCCCATTCTCTGGTAAGTCCCTTAGTCGCCTTCAACGGCAGCTACGGGATGAAATGGGATGGTGCTATTCTTTACGTCCGGCTCCATACGGAACCAAATTATCAACAACTTAAATAATAGTATTATCTACATATTAATACGTGAAGCAAAAACTTTATACCCCCTTTTTACGAAAATTACGTGGATGGAAGAGTACCTATGAAATTTGGCGCAGTTAAAGTTTACATGGAGAGAAAGTGCAGAAAACTAATATTTGTTATTATTGGTCATTAAAATATAAATGAATTATGGTCTAAATTCGACCACTAGGCGACCACTAGTACACTTAAATCTAAATGTTGGTAAAACCCGCATCAAAATCCATTGTGTAGTTTAGAAACACAACACAGTCACACAGACCGACACGAAAAGCGACATAAAAGAACAAAGATAAAGATACACTGTGTTTGAAAATGTTCTTGAAACCAACAAAAATTATAAGAATATAATATGAATATTAAAATCGCTCGTTTCAGTGAGTTCATGTACACACGGCTACACATCAAGCTATACATTTCCAGTTTACGCTAATCTCGCACTGTACGGAAATCCTATACAATGCGAGATCAGCTTATACTGGAAATGTATAGCTTGTTGTGTAGCCGTGTGTACAAGGCTGAAATGGGTGTCATATTATTCATTTTGATCTTCATTCTTTTGCTAACTAAATATTGGTATGTTAACCAAATTAGCATATCATATTTTTCCCTATTTACCTCTGACACCAAACTGATTTTGCTACGTGCGAAATAACGTGAAGAGGATTGACAATATTATCGATTCCAAAGAGCATAGTAACGCCTTCTTAAAATAACAATAATAACATACTGATAATGCCAAACCCCTGAAAAATAAATATTGACGCTTTACCAAATAAATTCGTGACTTTTCGTTGAATTTGACAAATTAGCACCAGTAGGTAGGTTTTTTTTTACGACTGGACTTCAGTTTTGGGCCTGTATTTATTTCTATAGAATACTACAACTAGAATTAAGCGCTCGAGTTACGTTTACCTATAATATCAATAGTTTATTGATGGTTATTGAACACAGTAAACAAACGGTTCACCAGCGGTCACTAAATGCTTGCCCACACATAGACGGTATCTATAAATATTATTAGTGATGTAAGTTCAGTACTGCCGGATATGTCGATAGCAATTGTATCTGTATGTTCATCAAAGTTTTGCACCACCTTATAAATAACAGTATTTATGGTTTTACTCACGTGTCTGTTATCGGGTTTCCCCGACTGGTTTTGAACTCAACGAAAACCCATATTGAAGTAGTACGTACACATGCAACCCGGAATTAATTGTAGCCGCTTACAATTATTGGCCTCATAAGAAGACTTAAAATCACCCATAGGGCGATGGAGAGGGCTATGGTTGGAGTTTCCCTACGCGATAGAATCAAAAATGAAGAGATCAGTAGGAGAACTAAGTTAACCGTCATAGCCCGAAGAATTGACAAACTTAAGTGGTATTGGGCAGGGGGCATTGCTTGGAGAATAAATGGTTGATGGAGCCGAAAGTAATCTAAACGCTCTCATGGCCCTAGTCGCTGTAGGAGACGCCCTGGGCGTTGGGAATCCCAGGCCGATGCCTGGTCACCGTAGGCGCGGGCTTGCGGACGGCGAGTAATGGGTAGCTCGCTGTCCGATAAGGATCAGGCCCGGGTCGACGACGGCGCGTTGTGTTCCACGAGCGCTTCAAAAAGATGTTAGCACCAACTGGTGGGGTCCGCTAGGGCCGATGTCTGCCAGGAGTGCGGGTTGTTCGAAATAGATACCGTGGCCCCTGGCACACAGGGAACTGAAGGAACATGGCTGGGTTTTAGTCAGTAAAAGTCCAACACGATCTTCTGCTCCGCCCAGAGCGGGAGAAGTTATTTGATGATTTCCCACCCAAAAACAAAAAAATGGAGCCGAAAGTTTCTGAAGACGTACCTAACGTTGGAAATTCTCTCACAAGGTGGACCAAGGACGGTTAAGGCCGCAGTAATCCTCTGGAAGCGAGAAGCACAGGACCAGTCGAAGTGGCGGTGCTTGGGTGAAGCCTATGTCCAGCAGAGGACGTGTTTCGGCTGAAATGATGAGGGTCAAATTGATGGGTTTAAATTAAACCTATTTCAAATTAAACAAAGGGTCTGTGGTTTTACATAAGCCTGGAAACAAAAGAATGCGTTTAGTATTGAACTATCCAGCCAGAGGTCCACAAAACATTTACAAGAGTTTCTAAATAAAGGTATTCTATTTGTTCAATCATAGGAAATATCACCTTCTACCTTAGGTGATTACTACAACGAGTTTTAAGATCATTACGAGGAATTCAACAGGGAATCATTGACGTCAGCTATCAGATTCGTAACGCACAGTTGAGCACTTTAATTACAATACAATTCCTATCACGTTTATATTCTCTACGGTTACGTTTATTTATTTCATGGAAAAAACTAGAAGCAACGAAGATTTAATTAAACACCACAGCATGGATAAAAAATGAGGTGTTGAGGGATCGCCATCATCGAATATTGCTATATATTTTTGTGATGTTAAGTGAGTCTTTAAACACAACAAAAATTTTACTAATTAAATACTGAACTAATTGCTAAGAAGTTTCAAGTCACGTTAATAAACACATTAGTAGGGTATACACTTCGTGTAAGACATTAGGCGGGCCTTACACCTACAATAACATTGTGCAAAACTTTTATTGTGCAATAATATTTAATCACCCCTTGTACTCAAACGATCAATTATGTTGACGCAATAACTTTGACTGCCCATCAGCGTTCATGTTTTTACGCGAACAAGACTTCTGTAGTGTTCAGTGTCAGGTTTCCAGCCAAGCTTAAACATATTGCGCAATGCTAATCTCACACGGTGCAATGAAAAAAAATCTTGATTTAGTGCAATATAATTGATCGTCTAGGGCGCTTATGTTGTGCTGACACCAGTCTGCACGACATACGATCAAATATATTGCACGCAGAGATAAACAAGTTTTCTTGGAGTACACGGAATAAATATAACATATGAACATTGTATTATTTAACGCCCACAATATTGCTGAAATTTTAAAAGGCTCTGGTAAATCTATACAAAGAGTGTACAAACGAACTTCTTTTCCGAAACAAAACAATCAACATTTCTGTTACTTAGAAAAGTTCAAGAGCCTTTTATTTTTGTTTCGCTTCCATAAGTAACCTTTTTGGAATTGGTAGCAATGTTTGGCCAAGCAGACATGGCTCATCAGCTCAGTTGCATCATAAACAGGAACAAGTTTTAACTGATGCGCAAACTGTAACCATGAATTCAGCATATTATTATGATTTTAGACCCCTAGCGTAGAAAAATATAAAAAAATCTGCTGTTTTATAAACAAATAAACAATATGTAATTGAAAAAATGTATGGAATTGCAAAAACAAATTTATAACCGACGAATAATGTCTAGAATCGTATAGGGTGACTTCATGGTTACAGTTTGCGCGCTGGTTAACATTTTATTCTGTAGAGGTCTGGTTAAATTGTGGCTCATCTTAAAAAACTGAACTCCGTATCTCGAAGAGCCAGCAAATCCGTTGGTTGATTCTATAGCCAAACTCGCGTTCAACTTTATGGTACAGATTCCTAAGCAATCCATAGCATTCGTTTTGCTTAATTAGGTAAGACAATCACCCACTTATCTTTTACTTTTCGAATCGATTATACAACATTCGTCTAGTGTAATATAATTATTCATTTGGACCAATGGGCACGCTGATTGTGCGTATAGTAGCGTTTGTTACGTTCTCAATGTATGGTCACTAAAAGAGATAAGACCCCAGAGTCATCGGATATAGTTGAAGGTAGTAAAAACCCGATGGATGTTATCGAATATAATTTCAATGAATTATTAGAAAACAAAACGATCATTTATCAATCAAAAATCTCTTTTGGTGACTGTTCATGAGTTGGATACTGTGGACACTCCAACAAGTTGGCCATCGTCTGCTTAGGAGCAAACAAACTAGCGAAAATCGATCTATGGCGAATTATTTTATTAACTAATCAACGCTTTTCTTTGTACAGAGTCCACCACAAGTTTACGGAGACGGACGCAGACCCACACAACGCGAAGCGTGGCTTCTTCTTCTCCCACATCGGCTGGCTGATGGTGCGCAAACACAAGGATGTCTTCGAGAAGGGCGCCACCGTCGATATGTCCGACCTGGAGAAAGACCCGATTGTTATGTTCCAAAAGAAGTAAGTGGCATATACAATAATTTATTTTTACTCAACTGTCAGCCTAGACACTGGACTCTTATATCATGACTATTTGAATCATCTAATCATCATCAGACTCGTGCCTCGATAAGCCTGTTAAGCAGTTGATCCCGGCTGCTAGTAGATCCTTGATAGTCAGAGGTCAGATATGCATGCGGTAAGACTAGAAGCCAACACCAACATAGTTAGAAAAAGGCTAGGCAGATGGTGATTTGAATCTCACCGTCGCGCGCTCTCTATTAGCAAACGCCTGATAATTTGTTAGTTTTTTGCGTTTCACATGAGCCATAATTTCACACTCTTCCCAAAAGTTCATCAAGGCTATGATTTCAGAAGAAGAATTTTATACCGAGTATTGTTTTGTAGTTCATAGTTTTCTAGCGCTGGAGCTCTGTCTTGTAGTGTCGTAGCATTACGCTGAGCGATGGCCGTTTTGATTGGACGTGACGTAGATTTTCCTCCAACTGCTCTTTTTTTGTGTTTGTGTTCTTTCTTCGTGTCATACGCATAATCAGGCAATAATATTCCCATTGCTGCAACGCAAGCCTCCTCTCTTCAAGAAGTGGGCTGTAATCAACCACACGGGCCTATTGCGGGTTTGTAGATGTCACATATCTTCCAATTTTTGGTTCTAGAATCTGCCGGTTTCCTCACAATGTTTTCCTTCACCGTTTTGAGAGCGTGTCATGTTTACCACAAATTAATGTATTTTCTTTGTTTCTTTTCTATTCTTTTACCGTCCTTCTAGTTTTTTCACTTTTGTTTTTCATCAAACATTTCCTGAAATAAAGGTTATACCTATATTTCTGCCAACTAGCCTACTACTAAGGCCAAACTCAAGAGGCATAATGAAATAGTGTAACTAGTGGATTCCGAAAACCTAGTAAGTCTGCTTCAATCTCCTTTTAAAATAAACTATTTAGCAAGTGTTGGAAAACATCTAGTTATGTAATTCTAACAATCGATATATTCTACACGTTTTAAACCTATCTAAAGGTCAGAATCTCGATATTCGAGGGAAGGTCATAACTTCAAACGACATTATAAAGAAAAATCAAGCATTTTTTTGTTCAAAAGCAGTATTTATTTCTTTGAATTATGGTTGACTGTTCGCCCCTTGACGCCTTTCAAACAAAATTTTCGCCTACGCGATATTTTTACAATCAAACATAATCACTCGATTGTAGTAGGATTTTCTGTGAAGGAATATTTATCTCCAGTAGGTGTTTTGTAAGGCAGCTTCAGAATATGACTTCTTTGCAAATACGTGTTTTCAAGAGACTATTTTTACTAGAGCATTTATCATTTGCTTCAGTTGTTGTTCATATTCAACAACATGTAACAACAACAACAATATTATCTATTAGTTGTTGACACGTACCGTCTGTTGTGGACCGCCTTTTTCAGAATTGCCGTATAATTTTTTATATCTTTAATTTATCTAAACTTTATTTTCAAATCTACCAACCTCCACTGGGCTTGCGCGTTGGATTACGGCCGACTCCCTCTTACTGAGAGGAGATCTGTGTCCTAGCCATGGGAACATTATCTTCTTATTTAATCGGTCCCTCATTACTGAGGATCGTGGTCACTGGACGCCTTTAAGCGGATAATCTGCCTCTATCGTCTCCGGTCTGAAGTTGCCATCATCACCTGCTGAAATTTGCTGGAGAACGTAGCTTCCTTTATTCGGTAAAATCATCGTGTTAGCGACCGGCCCCGTGCTTTCTTTCCTTCGGTTTGACCAGCTTTTCAAGAGTGCCATCTCCTCTTCGCACGCGGGGAACATTAAAGGCTGATTATGAAACGATATGAAAGAAATTAAGGACATATGCAGTTTAACAGTCGTAGGCATTTGACGTTTTGACGACAATAGGCGTTTGTAAGCCTGTTTCTGAAGTTTCGCCTGTAACCACAGGTGTACAGAACGCCTTTTAACGTTCATCGTATATTCCGTGGCTTAACTTATTAAATAAAATCATATGAATACTATCCCTTTGGTAAACAAATCCATCCTTTCATCCTTGAGGTATTTAATTACCCTAGAGGTTTAGTACTAGTATATTCCAATATTGGTTTGCCTGAACACCAAGTAAACACATTGTATAGTCACGAGCATAAATATATTTATGCTGACTGCATGTGTACACGCATTCTTCTGAATTTAACTGAGTAGGTAGATATGTATAACGCAAGCCATGTCCTTTGTTATTCCTTTCTCAGTGTGCTGAGTGATGGCCGTTTTGCGTTTATGTGACGCATATTTTCCCCCAACTTGTTCTTTTTTGTGTTCGTGTTGTTTCTCTGCGTCATGTTTTGAGGCAATACTATATAATGCGAGATCAGCTTATACTGGAAATGTATAGCTTGATGTGTAGCCGTGTGTACCACTGCTCTCAAAAGATAAAATAATTATAATTACATAAAGTCTGTTGTAATACTTGAATGGCCCCACTATCATAATTGAAAACTAATCGGTCGACAAAGTTTAGAACTAAGTTCTAATGATCCGCTAAATTTAGAAACACTTGATTTTGAACTTTCAATTTCCCTCAGCTGTTTGAAAAAACTAAACTTAGCACTTTAAAAAATATTGTAACATTCTTATTTGAATAAGTATCCTCGGGGGAGGTAGCTTTCGTGTACAATGGATAGTATACTACTAACATATAAGTCTGCACAGCTGTACCGACGCTATTTAAAAAATGTTTACAATCTCTTTCTAGAACATATCTCGTGGTGATGCCAATCCTATGCTTCATCATCCCTGCCTGGATCCCCGTCTACTTCTGGGCCGAGAACGCCTGGATCTCGTGGTACGTGGCGTCCATCACCAGATACACAGTGGCGCTCCATTTCACCTGGCTCGTCAACTCCGCGGCCCACATCTGGGGCAATAGGCCCTACGACAAGTAAGCTATAAACATTTCACTTTTAAGTCATCAAGCTAAACGTACTTTCGGTGAAAGTTGAAAAAATGCAGCGCATTCTTGACCCAGTTACGACTCAGTTAACTTACAGATTATTGAACGAAATATTACTACCTACTCTGTAACTTTGTTATTGTGTATACTTTGTTATTAATGGCGTAAGTTTAACTGTGTACTTACTTAAGGTTCTATTAAGTTATTTATTGATATAAATGCGTATTGAAATATTAGGAGTACTCCGTACGTAAGTACTTGTAATTATTGTTGCATTGTCGGTACTCTAATAAAGGGTTTTATTTTACTTAATTAAAATAACTTCGATGTCCTGTCGTACAGCGGTCAAAATGTGACAACTATACAGGAAAAGTTTTTATCCAGTGCGCAAATTGTAACCCTGAATTTAGCATTATCATTCTCTAGAATCGAAAAATCAGAAATTTTTCGTCGGTTATACAAAAAAAACAGCTAATCCATACATTTTGACCGCGAAGGTATTGCACTTTTCTATGAAACAGCTGATTTTTTTTTGTAGAACAGACGAAAAATGTCTGCGCTGGGGGTCTAGAATGATTTATGCTGAATTCATGGTTAAAGTTTGCGCACTGAATAAAAACTTTTCTTGTATAGTCCTCCAGACCGTATTTCTGCCATGGCGGCCAACCTCAACGGAGACTAACCTTCGGCGCGGGAAGTATTAACGTGCTTTCCGAGACACGGGGGTATCACACCACCAACTTTCCAAACTCCGGGTTGTTACTAAGAAATTCCTAATGGATTAACCCAATATCACTTTGCCCGACCCGGGTATCGAACTCAGGACCCCACGCAACGATAAATTACCTACCTAAATAGAGCAATAAATTAATGTAACAGAAATAAGAAATAGGCACTTCACAATACAAATTCTTGAAAGCAACATTTGTAATACGTACAGTCTACATGAAAAGCAGGAAAATGATAACGAAGATGCTTTGTAATTGTTGCTTTACATTTTAAACCTTTGTTATTGTTACTTTACTGTTTCGATTATTGATAATAGTATAGCATCTACTTTGAAGATAAAAATTACAATATGCGACGACATTTGCCAGCTATATGCCAGCGTCTGTGTTCCCTTACACATTTAACCCGTCTGCCATCAAAGCAAGAGTGAGCAGGCATCTTCTGGGCACGCCCGTCCTATCATTGACCTCATCCATCGCTTACCATCAGGCTTGATCGAGGTCAAGCAAAAAAATACAATATGTTTAGAGAAGAACTTGAAGAAGAAGCATGAGGTCCGATTCCAAGGTCGGCCAAAGTGTTGTCGGACTGTTCCGTCAGGGATTACTCAGTAGCAGCCTGGAGTCTGGATTTGTGTCCGGTTGATGGCAACAGATCTGATCCCACCATCGCTCTTTTACTACCTGATTACCAGACTCACTGCAGAGCACCATCCGCACGGTTGATATCCCGATCAGTCGTACTCAGCGCTACTCCTCCACATTTATAATGCGCACAGCCAAAGTGTGGAACTCTCTGCCTGCGTCAGTATCCCCTTCCACATATCATCTATCATAGACCTCATAAATCGCTTTGCATCAGGCGTGATCGAGGTCCCATTTAGTAAAAAAAAAAACACATATACATATACATGGGACTTGACATAACTCACGAAATGTGGGCGTGCTATTAATAGGTTAACCTCTGCCTGTCTCTCTGAGACAACAGGCGTGAAGTCTTGTATATGTATGTACTAATGTACATCAAGCTACCCCAATCTGCCAAATTAATTTGATAGATTTTCAACTTTATTACCATAGTATAAGGTTCATGTTCAATTGGGAAAATTTGACAGTTTGGGATAGCTTGACTAGCTGGCGTCTGTACGTATTGTTTGTCTGAACACTCTTGGTATACTCATCGTATTTTGTTGTTGACGGTGCACTAAGAAATAAAGAAAACCCAAAGTCCATTTATAATTGCTAACATAAATTTTATTTCACGCTCGATGTGTCGAGGTATAGGTACTTGTAGTACATCGCGTGATATTTGTTATGTAATAGAGACTACTAACTACCAACATCCTGATATTTCAGTTAATTTATTTGTTCAGTTACAGAAATTCCCGATTGCCTTTTATTGAACTGCTACCCTTGTAATGTAATAAAAATAATCCTGGTGAAAGTGACAAATAACGCCTGTGTTTCTCCGATGGGTTGGCCAGAGTATTTTTTTAGTACACTGACATTTTTCGTCAGTTTTGTTTAAGTTCCATGTTATATAGGCCACAAATTCACTCTTGGCTTCTACTGAGAAATTCCAGATGAAGAAAACCCAATAACACTTTGCCCAACCTGGGAACCAAACCCAGTAATTGATACAACAAAAAACGCATGAAGCAATTAAAATTTCGTAGAAACCTACCACACCCTACCTTTTCGCCGATTTATAAAGGATGATGAGAAGAAACGTCCCCACCATCCAACAGATTTGAAATAAGTGTCAATTGAAGCGTCTAGTAGGATTGATAATTTTTTACTATGGCGACATTTTTCAAATACGTGGGGTTTAGGTTTTATAATACATTGTTTTTAATATATTTTTTCTTTTTTACTAACACATTTATAAGTGTGCAATAAAAAGGATTAGAATATGGCGGTCTTAATAATGTTTTCATTATAAGGTAATGGTTTTTAAAGCAACCGATTGTATTTTTCCCATTTTTTTACTAAGCATTCATTGCTGATGAACTAAACACAAGTATAATCTAATAATATTAAAAAACGTAAATCTAACACATCGGGTTTTCCGTTTTTTTTATTTTTTTTAACTTAAACACTGTTATTATTACTTAATGATTTTCAGTTTGAGAATCAAGTATTTTTTATATAGAATCGTCATTTGTTTACGTGAAATATGCTTTTTTGTTTGTGGAAAAAATGATTGTTGTTTAAAAATTAATACATTTTTGCGAAAAGTATTTTTTTAAATATAAATAAACCCAATAGTTTTTGCAACTAATACTGGTACTTTAGGCTTTTTTGGGTCCCAATGAACAAATTGACACGTATCCCATGACTGTTGTAGGGTGGGGACGGGGTTCATACAAAATCCCCCATGGTCCTTTGCCGCGCCTTAAACAGGCAGGTTCTTGAACTAGATAGAACTGGCCAGACAGACCATGGAAGCTGGGCTCAAAAGAGAATAGGCCTATATTCAGCAGTGGGTGGAACATCGCTGCCCTTGAATGATGATGAATGAAAGATAGGTTATGTAGGCTAAAATGTTTTGGTACACTGCTAATTAGAGAACAATGAGTAGGTATGCTACTGTAGTTACTTCAGTGATGCTACTCTTGAATTATAATATTATTTTTCGTTGCGTTAAATATTATCGTGAAAATATTGCATGCTGGTTGTTACATAGGAACTTTATAGGCAACTTTTACACACGTTTATTTCCGTGACTAATATTATTTTACGAAAACAATCTCTAAGAGCAATAAAATCTCTTTTAATCATACAAAATGTTGCTATTTCAGAAACATAGGCGCTACTGACAACAAGACTGTCGCACTCTGTGCGTTCGGCGAAGGATGGCACAACTACCACCACGTCTTCCCTTGGGACTACAAGGCGGCAGAACTTGGAAATTACAGCACAAACTTGTCTACTGCTTTAATAGACTTTGCTGCTAAACACGGTTAGACCAGACTTGTCTAAATTTAACTTTGTGACTTACAGTTGGTTAATATCATAACTTCATAAGTATGAAGTGAGAAAGTTTTGGGACAATTACAACATAATTTTGGTTGCACTCACTTATGGCATAGATACCCTAATGGACTTACGTGAATGCAACCAAAATTATGTTGTTAAATAATTACTCTTTTTTTACACTATTTTCACATCGTGTGCTCTCAATAAGGAAGACTATCCCAGTAATAAAATAAAGGTAGAAATTGTAGGTTCATAGGTACCAAGGTGCCATAGTGAAATTTCGCTCATAATGCATCCAACTATTTTCTGCAGTGTGTTACACTCTTGTAATTTATGTGTCCTATTTGTGACAAAGCAATACACGGGCTTTTGTGCTCGATTATTGGAATTCTATCAATTGGGAAGTATTCCACTTACAGCACCGATTCGAATACCGAACAAAACTGAATGGCACCTAGGCTAACACACTTACTAAATGTGGAATATTGATTATTCAGCTCTTGCATTCATAATTCAGTTTTTTTTTATAAATAAGATATAATAAATTCGTGTTTTCTTTATAGGTATGGCTTACGATTTGAAAACAGTATCAGCCGATATGATCCGAAAGAGGGTAAACAGGACAGGAGACGGAACCCACCCGTGGTCTAAGGAAGGGCGAGAGGAGGGTGAGCACTACCACCCAGAGAACCCAGTGTGGGGCTGGGAGGACACGGACATGACCGAAGAAGAGAAGCAATTTGCAGAAATCGTTCACAGAAAAACTGAATAGATTCCTCAAGTTATGGAATTTGTTTTAATTTTTCTTCTGTACGAATGAACGTCGCTATACCTACCCTTTTCTGGTGACTGACTTTTATTGTGTTTTGTGAGCATTTTATGTTAAAATTGTATTGTAGTATTTTTTACCATATTGCGCATGTTTAGCATGCTTGAAATTCGATACATACACAAATCGCTCAAGAAAAGTTTATAGAAACATTGTGTCGCTTCTTCATGAATCAAATGGTAGAAAGAGTCAAGCAAAAGATGTTCCAATGGTTGTAATTTTGTAAATAACAAATTGTGGATGTAATGTAAAAGTAGGTTTAAATATGTACAGACGCTAGCACATCAATCTACTCCAATCTATCAAATCTCTTTGAAATATTTTCATCTTTATTACATAAAAATAAGGTTCATGTTCAATTGGGAAAATTTGACAGTTTGGGGTAGGTTGATGTGCTGGCGTCTGTACCTATAATTATAGTTACTTTCGTGGTTTTGTTGTAAATGATAATGGGACACATCCTTACCAGAATTACATTCTCATGTTGTATATTATTAGATTAACGGCATTCGACCGATATCTTGCGTAAAGCTAAGTAAGGTAATTAATATACACAAGAGATTGTGGGTAGGTATTATTCATAAGTGACTGAACCGACTTATGTGTCTAATACTATGTTAGTATTTAGTATATTTCGTACACTCGTATGTGATATTGTTCTGATGGTGACTGTTATAGATATTTATTTTTTAATTTATTACTTTATTAACAGCCTGAATATCGTCACGTTTGAATAAGTAGTGAAGATGTCCAACAAACTTTTAAACGACGCTGTTTTTAAGATGATTCAGGCTCTTAGTGAAACTTAATACAAACTTGATGTAAGTTTTAATTTATTTGGCAGCGAAACATTCTTAATGAAAAGCTGCTTTTAATAAGGTTAATAACGCCCACGCTCTGAAATATTATAGTTCGCTAAACCCAGAAATCGAATTCGAGTTTAAAAATTTAAACAAAAAAATGTCATTATCAAAGTGACAGTTCAGGGGTAGTCAACATTTCCCTAGTAATTCAAATTAAGCATTTTTTTTAATTTAGTGTTTTTGAAAGAACCCTAAAGCAGCATGTCAAAATTAAAAATATGATAGCCTAAGGTAAGTCCTAATATTTATAGGCAAGGTAAACGAAATGAAAATAAAAGATTTACCTATATTGTTATGAACAAGTTGCTCATATTTATTTAAAATTAGGATTTATATAATATTATGATTGAATATATTACTATGCCGAATGACCAAAACAAAAATGGCGACCAGTAGGGATGCCTAACTGGAATCGATTATTAGGATAACGCAACATAATTTACGTCGAAAGTCCAAACGTTTACAGCTTCTGCTATATTGCTATATTATAAAAATTCTTGCTTCTGCTATATTATAAAAATAATTGCACGATTTTATTTTAAACAGTTTTATTTTATTCTTGGATCGAAGTTTACGTCATTTTAAAGTTGAAAACTGTGTGCAATATTATATTATAACTGTTTAAGATATGCCTACAATTTTAGCATAAAGTTATAGTACTTTGGCAAACTGCACCATTGAGGTTATTATTTTAAATTGGCAACACCTTTGTTTACATTTTTGATCTGGAATTCGATTTCTGGGTTTAATGTTAAATTGACGCATGCGAGTGCTGGCATTAGTGTAACACTATTGTAAATTAAATCTTGGTATTTTAATAAATTGTGAATCGTTACTGTCCTATTTTATTTATCTCTAAGGGCTTGTGGTAAAACTCGCGCGGTTGCACGGAGCGGGTCGCTCCAGAGCATAATACCAGATTCTCAAAATACCAGATTCGCAAAACACCAGATTCGCAAAATACCAGATTCGCAAAATAACAGATTTTGTACAGTAACAAACAAAATTTAATTTACAAAAACAACAGTTTCTTCTCGATATTTACCTAATCAACAATAATAGTAAAAACAAAAAAAAAGTTACTTCTCCGCATTTGAGCTCAAAGCATATAAACGTTCTAAACACTCCTCTACTGAAATTAAATTGTTAACGCTATCATTAATAATTTTCTTTATTTTTTCATCTTTTTGCATAAATTTTTTTTGCCGTTTTTTTTCGGGACTGTAAAATTGATTTTGGTGGATTTTGACATCTTGTACAAGAGATTCTTTCTTTAAAAGGATGATAAATTGAAATAATGTTGGTTTAGCTGGTATCTTTGTATTGATCCGCCTGTGCCATCCTTCTATTGCGTTGGTGGTTCTGTTTTTTTCTCCATAGCAGGAAAATATATCGGATGTTATATTTTGCAACCACTGCATATCAAAATATTGATTAAATTTTTCGAACGTATCTGTTTGTGGTGCTATATCACATATATATAAATAAGCTTCGGGAATTAGCGTTTTGGGAAGCAGTGCCAGGAGCGTACAAAGCCGTGTAATGCGTTGACCTTCTTTGGTTTGACTGAAATTTAATTTTTTACTCATTCGCCAGATCGCGTTCATAAAATGGTAATAACAGCCTTTGATGCTCGCATTTGGAAATACATTTCGTACTGCATGTATAACTGCAATTTCGTAATCGCATCTATACATTTTTAGGTTCAGTTTAAATTGATTCTTCAATATCATAAATAAACGCTGATATGTATTTTTACTTTTGTTTGGTAATAATGCATACAGTATTGGGACGAAAGTGACGGTATCCTCGTTATGAGAAATATCGACATGAATGGTGTAAACTTCATAAAATGGTTTTGGAGTAACTTTAAATGTGCCGTCGCCGTAGCATACTTCGATTTTTTTATGAGCTCTTTGCAATTTTGAGTCCCAAAGATAATAATTTTTTCATCTAATCCTTCATCGAATAAAAAGAAATTATTTACAATGTACTCTGGTAATTTTACATCTGCAGGTGTTTTAAAAGAACTTCTTAAACTCAAAAACTTTTTTCGGGCTCTATATAGCGTATCTTTTTTCGAAGATAAGGTAGGTATTTCGTGTTTTGCTCCAATCATTTCAAACTTTGTTGCTGTTGTAACATTTAAAAATTGGTTTTCAAATATTTTAGTAACAGACTCATAGTTCAAGCATACCTCTTTTTTACATGACTCCATAGTAGTATCTATCAAGTTTCGAACATTATCAGGGGCACACAGATGTCTTGGGGTTTTAATTATTAGATTATCGGAATTTAATGTAATGGATGTATTACATAGTCTCTGCATATGACAACGCCAATTAGTAGTACCTGATTTATTTCTTAAAACAAAATTATATCTGTATCCACAATGTAATAAGACAGGTTTGCCCTTTTGACTTTTTATGAATTTCAGTTCATTTATATCCATTTTAAATGATACTTCTTGTAATCAGCTTTTTATTAAATTATTTGAAAGCAATACGACGTAGAAACCACGAGAATTTAATGAAAAGTGTCAAATGTCATGCGTCATAGTGTAACTAGTAACTATGCACAATTCTGCAGAAAGATCGAATAGGTTTATTAAAAAGGCCGTATATATTTATATTGAATTAATAAAAATATTAAAAAATATCCTTAATATGTATGAAAATAAATAAACGAAGTAATATTAAGTAGGTACTAAAATTAGCTGGTTGCGCTGCAGCATCAACAGCATCCTGGCTGTTATAGCAGACAGGCTGGACACTGTTCAGCATTTGGGTAAATATCCACATTATTAAAAATAAGATATTTTTTTCTAACACTGGTTTTTTTAAGGATTTATCTTTAATGGATCTTTATTAAAATATTTTTATAGTCATAGGTACCTGTTATGTAAAAGACTGTACTTCTGTTATTTTGCGAATCTGGTGTTTTGCGAATCTGGTATTTTGCGATTCTGGTATTTTGAGAATCTGGTATTATGCTCTGGAGCGGAGCGGGTGTCCACTCCGGACATCCGGCGACCGCCTGAGTCACGAGGCGCGGTGACCTGCACCCGTCTCATGCAGCGCTACTAGAACAATTTCGGCCACGAGCGTATAACGTTGTGATGGGTAGACTAACGAATCTTTATTAAATACGTCGGCGACAAATTCAACAGATGTCCCTGTTCAAGACGTGAAGGGTACAAAGTGCTGATATAGGTACACGAGTGACACGCGCCAACGGCAGGGACAGCTGCAGCCTTAGACGCGTCGATGGCTGCAGTTGCCTTTGCTGTTCGTGTATATGAGCACTAATGGAGAATTTGTAACCTTTGTGTGTAGCTGTACCTTCTGACGCGTGTAACCCTCTCGGCACAAAGCGGCGCTCAACTGATTTGGAAAAACTTGAGCCGCGCGAGTTTTAGCGTAACTAGGCTGAGGCTGGCTGACGCGTAGCCGGCCAGCAAGCCGAAGCTGCGGTGGTGAGCGTTAAAACCATCTGCGACGATAAGCTCGCGTGGGGCCACCCAAACTCCGCAGCGCCGAAGCCGTGACAGAAACAGAACTTGCTGTATGTTGCATGCCGGCTTGCATGCTGCATGCTTGAAGCAAGCATCCATGTTTGCATGCTTCTTACTGGGACCACTTAAAACCACTTTTGTTCACAAACTTTCTAGGTGTTTGGTGAAATGAAAATATGGTAATTAAAACAGTGGTATAATGAATGTTCGGAAACATAATACTTCGAACAAATGTTATTTCGGCTAAGTGTAACTTCGGTAAAAAGTTTTTCAACCAAATGAAACGTTGGAGTAACGAATAATATCGAATTGATAATAGGTCAACTGATACAGTGGCAGACGTGACTTCGATGAAGTAAAAAAAACGAAACGATAACAGTTGAAAAGTTTTAGGTGAAATTAAATTCGGTCAAATATTTTTCGAACTTATGATAAGTCATTATCTAATACTTGAAGTAGCAAAATTAGAACATCGTCACAGTACCTACACCCTAAACAGAGTTGAGTATTTCAAATGAAATGAAATATTTATTTTTGTAGATCTTTTAAGACGCTTTCACACGTCAGTATTTTGCTGGTCAATATTTTAAAACTAGATGGCGTTGGCGTTTCCTATCTGACTGAGCCCTGAGAAGAAATCGCGAAACAAACTCAGAGGTCTCTGTTAAAAGAGACCTCTGAGTGGACATTAATGTCCAAACATTATTTTATTAGGATTCCATGTGAGTCTAACGATGCAGTGCCATACCTCGGAGGGCCATTTGATGAAAGAGCCATTGCAGCTCGGTCTTCTCTCATCATGCTGCACCTTCTAAGCCTACTTTTCGCCCTGCATATGCTTGGTCAAAAACCCTCTGGGCTCTCCAAGAGGTGGGTCGCTAGGAAATAATAAAGTAAATAGATAGTATAGAAACAAAATTTCACAGCGGGGTACAAATATTAGTGATAGCGAAAGATTCCACTTTATAATTTATTTCAATGGCATTGTGTTTGAAAACTAAACTATTGGAATGACATTAAGTGGCTAACTGATTTTGGACTGTTAATGTTATCTTTAATTTGAGCTCAATCGAAACATTTGTGACAACAACAATAATAGATCATGTCAGCTTTCCCCGTAGGGTTAAGCAAACACCCACATTCCGTCAGTTATGTTTTTTTCTTTCATAACTAACAAGTTAACAACAAACTATTTTAGACAACAGCTCTGTAGTTTTATCCTTATTTACCAAGTTCCTACATTTTTCTTTCATGGGAGGAAGCCTGAAGGCTATTACAATCCTTGTACTGATCTTTCTTTATTCTTATTCTTTAATATTAATTGTTTTTCTTACGTATATTTTACTAGCTTAGTAACGACTAACAACAACATATTTTTATGAGCAAAGAATCTATATTAACAGGTGGCATAGACTAAAAGTAGTTTATTAAACAACATTCAATATAACACTTAAAACAAGTAGACACTTGACTAAAGACAACATAAATTAAAAATGATAAATTACAAAGAGAATAAGGCCGTAGCTCAGCTTAAAATAAAATATAAATAAATAAACATAAAAACATTTTTCTGAATAATTGATGCTACTACATGATCCAGATAGGTACCTAGGCATCTACAACGTTTTCTTAAAAAAAAATTATTAAACCTTTGAAATTCTTGTCTTCATTTCTAACATTAAATAAGTAATTACAAACTGGCAAGTTTACATTTTGTAGGCAAACAATATTCGCCGTCTAATGTTTTCCATTGTGATAATTATTATCTTTTCCAATAATAGTCAGCATTTTACCATCAGCGTATGCTCTCAGCCATTCTGGGCTAACAGATAAAGCTGGTACCTCTTCTACATGGTCATAATCTTCTCCGTATGTGTGATCTTCATGCTTAGGAGGTCTTTTGGTGTCATCGTAAAGTACTCCAAAGTGATCCGAATGGACATGTTCCTCAATGTTCGTTGCAGCATACTTCTCGTTGTTGTAGCCATCGTTGACATAAACCACTTTGTGTTCGTACTTGTCGTTGAAAGCGTTGTTCCTTAGAATTGTAAATATAGCTCCCATCAGCGCCATATTGTTCATCATCCCCACCATCAGCGTCATCATCTTCAACCCTGGCAAGATAAAAGGGAAGATGGCTGACATAACCAGACCTGGTACTAGCATTAATGGTGCGAACTTGTATAATGTTTTCTGTAATTTCTTCATGCTGCTTCGACCTGATTCCGCTGAGTCAACTGAAAGTGAAAAGATATTTTTTTTTGTAAAATTAAATCATTTACCAATATTTGGTCCTCGTACTAATTGCAAGTGTTTGTTAAGGTAATCAATTTGAAAAAAATAGGATTAGGTAACGTGCGCTATTTAATGTCATGTTCTTTACATCCGTTCGTCCATGAATTTACATGACTAAATATTTATATTTTATTTAAAAACCCATAAAGGTAAAGGTGGCGATGCAAGTAGAGCTTAGTAAATTTATGCTTTTTTTACTGAATTACTACATCAATTACCAAAATATTTAATTGGGAAATCTGTGTTCACATTGTTGGAGTTCATTCATCCCAATAAGTAATACAACTTAGAACGAAGCAAAATTCAACTTACTTGTATAAATGTCAACTTTCATCGTTCCATTTACTTTAGAACCCAATTGGAAGTTATAGCCGGGGATCATGTTGAATCCCAGGGGTCGATACTGTAGCAATTTCTTGGTATCATCATAGAGCTGTGAGTATAACTGTTCATCGGTTGTATTACTGTACTTCATCCATGGGAACTGTTCCACATCCTCAGTCAGGTTGAACCGGCTGTTGGGGTCTTTGGCGTAAGCTTCGATAGCGCGTTCTGCACGCCACACACTTAGAGCACTGAGACATTTTGTGGGCCCTATTGCGCGTGTACAGGTAAATATGCGCTGCACAGGGTGGTAGTGTTGTCCAAGGAGCGAATGGAGCGTACTGTCGAGGAGTTCGCGCGACGTTCGCGGGCGCTGGTGTGCGTACACACACTGGCTCGCGGCCAGTAGTAGCAGTGCGGTGAGCGGGCGCATCGCTGCGGTTCAACTGACGCCAAAGCAGGTTCCCTCACTACTCACTACTCGCTCCAAATGCTAAGTGCATCGCCACAACGGGCGAAAGCGATGTTTGGTCGCGCACGAAAAACATACTTTATCGAGGATTATGTTTCCCTAAGTAAGTTTGAAGCATTTCCGGAAAGGTGCATTTATCAAAGTGATTAAATCAAACTGTTTTGTACATACATTTCCGACAAAATTAGAAAGTAATTACGTAGAGTAGGAAACAAAATAGATATATATTTTCATTTTCCACATTCTAGAACACTCAAATTCAGTTTAAAGTTCTATAAGGTTAACAAACACACTTAATTACCTTTAGACTGCCAATTAATTAATACCTAATGAAGCGTGTAAAAATTTAATTTGCAGTGGTTGGTAAATACTAAATATCAAATAATGAACTCGATCTATAGCATAGTGACTTACCCCCCTATTTTATGAACGTTGCTTAAAGTTAAGTAATTATTAGCGACTGATTCACCATTTATATTTTTGACATTTGAACAATCTAATTTTTAAGCAGCCTTTATAAATAAGAGGGTTATTAGTGCTTTGTTTTTATGAATCTATAATAATAATAACTTAGGTATCTGTAATAATCTCACTTTCGCTAGAATTAACTTTCGCGGTTTTCAGCGGTGGGTATCTACCCATGCAGCACTATTTTATTTCCTTTTTTTATTATTTTTTTTGGCATCGCTTCTGTTTTATGAATAAATAACCAATTAAAGTTATGTTGAAGGAGTTTTTCTGTGAAAGTAACCGACTACCAGCGTTCTTATTTCTGTCACCAAGCAGAATTCCTGTGAACCTCTTTAAAGGGTTAACCGGTAAAATTACAAACATTTAACTTTCAACTTTGTGCGTAGAAGGTCAGCAAGTTCCATTGTGGTTCAGATGGATTCAACCACTTTCTAAGAGGTGTATAATTTTTTAAAGTTAAAGAAAATAAAATATCATCATAAATGCACTTTCTACTGTCTTCTTAAAATAAACAACCTACTTACTTCATACTTAAATATAATAACGTCATAAAACTTTATTTTCTGAAGTAGCTGCTATACCAGATGCATCAGTAAACTCATACATAATAAGGTACCTACACAGCGGGTTTAATAGGTACTTAGAACTGCTTTGCAATATTCAATTCATTTTTTATTTTTGTCTCGGTGACATTGACAATTTACAGGAGGTGAAAGTACGTAATAATTTGAGCAACTTTTACTACGGCAGCAAATATGAAACAATTAAAAAACATACATCAGTTTCATTTCGTACCTAAGTGTTTTGTATACGACAGCACAGATATTTTTTCAACATCTCATAGTCATTGCATCTGCGTAACCTTTTCTTAAC
Source organism: Antitype chi (assembly GCA_947359405.1). Classification (NCBI taxonomy): domain Eukaryota; kingdom Metazoa; phylum Arthropoda; class Insecta; order Lepidoptera; family Noctuidae; genus Antitype; species Antitype chi. The sequence goes on from OX375816.1 coordinate 14,415,089, forward strand.
CATGTTGAGTTCAGTTTCCTGTCTATCCAGATGCAGCTGAGTACCATTATTTTACATGGATCGACTGCCTTTCTGACCACCACAACCCAGTTGCTAGGTAATACGATACCCCTTTTTAAGACTGGTTGTCAGATTTTCGGGCTTCTGATGATCCGTAACGACTGTCTTTGGCGATCTAAAGCGAATATATCTAAATTCACAAAATGTTTGTTTTACATTTCGGCTAGTCTATGGAGTGGTGCCCGTTTACCTGCATTGGTACGACAAGGTGTAATGGCAAAAAGCGGGTAAACACGTATCTCTAGTTACGACCAGACTGTTAAAGGCACTACATAAAATACATTATTAACTAGTTCTGAACAGCCAATCTTGATATGCAACAGGTCATGAAGCATCATGGTTTGAAGTAACAGACGCCTTGATTCCAAGGTTAGAAGGTTAAGGACTCAAAGTGATAAAACACGTACGAGGTCGACTATACCCAAATTCACCCCTGACAGATTTCCAATGAATTCAAAGCCAGCCATTACATGAATAATGATAAAATCCTACCGGTTCCTATCATAACTTTCTTGCAGTTAATCGTTCAAGTCACAATAAGTAGTTACCGTTAATCGCAAAGTTATTCGGTCCGTTTGTACTTCCGTTCCACTTATACGTCGGGACCTTAACCGTTGGATTTACGCTTCCGTAATGGTCCTAAAGCGAAAGTGGTCATTCATTAATAGTATTACACTAATTTCTGAAAAGTGTCTTAATTAGATTCTAAAGTGCTAATAAACCACTAAAAAAACAACATTTTTATTTAATTGATTAGTGACGTAAAAATGCATTTCAATTTTACATTTTCAAATTTCGCGCGTAATTTGACGATAACGCTGGACGCAGTGGATGCCATATTGCTCTGTGGGTATGACGTCAGTTTGCTACGTTAACAAATACGAGGATATTTTGTATGTTATTTGTTTGTAGTTGAAAAAAATCGTTATTATTCTACTTATCGTTGGTTTTCTGTTCCTGAATGCAAAATATTATTTAAATAAAAATTACTTTGGTTACGAAAATAATAAAAGAACAAAGATGTTCAATTGACATGCCGTATGACGTAATAACATGGCGGCTACTATTTCATGGTGTTGAAAAACAGATTAAAAAAAAATAGATTATAAAATCTTTGAATAGAATTTTAAAATTTGTTTTGTTTAATTTAATTTAATTTAATTTAACCATTTATGCACACACATATAAACAGACAAGAAGAAAGGAACAGAAAAATACGTACATAGGTAATGCTTATTTCTACAGAAATCTCTTCCAGCACACCTGCGATAGGAGAGAAGATAACAGAGATGTAGAAATTTCCCAACTGCATTCAACATTTTCCGACTGCATTTTGTCTAAGCTATCTCAATAATATATTTTTAGAGTTTTTCTCACGTAGAGTAAAATGCCCTATTCTTTTTAGGTTACATACTATTAAATTACTTGCTCGAATGCCTCGTTTGTCTAGTGATGGCAAGCGCGACTGTGAAGTATGGGCTCCTGGGATTGGTCAACGCAAAAATTCAAATTCTCTTACGTTTTTTGCGTTTTGCAGGTCAGTGTCAACTTGTGTGTTGGTTATATTATGATTCGCGACCATAACACGTACCTATGTAATTCCATGCTTATAATCATGAAAATCATTAATACAACCCTCTAAGCTCATTTAATACAATTGAATGACTATTACATGAAACAGTTATTTTAGAAAATTAATCAGTTAGAAAATTTTAATTTCGTGGGTTACATTAAGGTGCTCTTACACGGGCAATTTTTTGAGCAATTATTGCTCGGCAACACTAATGGATCAATCTGGATCAATTAAGTGGAGCAATCTGGAGCAACAACAATAAAATACGGAAATTGTTTCGGGAATATTGCTTCTGATTGCTCCATATATTTCACATTTCTCAATGTCGCATATTATGAGTTGCCGAATATCCAATCGGTTTGGATTTTTTTTTTCAATTTTCTTTCTATCTCGTTTGTACGTCTCGTTTTTGCGAAAGGAACCGGCCGGCGGGCGGCGGAAGCGGCTGGGGGGTGAGGGCGTTGCGTAGTTTTTTTAAGTTGCTCCATATTGCATGGTATTGTGTGGCCGTATCTCTGGCAACAGATTGCTACATGTTACCATTGCTCTACAAAATTGCTGGATGTAGTCGTGACGTCATAGTTGACGAGAATTGACCAAGATGGAGCAATTTTAGTTGCTCGTGTAAGCGCACCTTTAGTGCATCCACCTTAAGTCATTCCATTTATATGTTTTCAGTAGCAGCCTGGTATGCTCGCACCCTATAAGATGCATTGGAGTTAAACATAACTGGTAAAATGTGGGAAGGTATATCAGCTCTGTACGAAGACTTGAGGGCATTCTAATTATTATAGGTAGGTACATTATATGGACGGGTAGAAGCGTCCTTCGTACCGCTAACGGCAACAAACTGCAATTCACCCCAAGCGTCGATTGGTAATTTCCTCTGAGACTGTTCAATGAGAGGGCATTGACAGGTATGATATGAAAAAATAAATATACAGACCGTGTTCAGTGACCAGCAAGAAATAAATAATAGTTTAAAAAACTAAAAACCAAACTAAAAAAGGAGAAAATTATTTAATTCAATTAAAAAGCGTGGGGTGCTTGACATTAATTGATTATAAAAAACCCTCAAAAAGCACCCCACGCTTTTTAATTGAATTAAATTATTTTCTCCTTTTTTAGTTTGGTTTTTAAAGCGTGTTTTTTAGTTTTTTAAACTATTATTTATTTTCTATTTTTTAGTTCTGATAACTACAAAAACGTGATTTTTTTTTCTCATTTTTTTTTAAATTATTGATTTGTCATCGGTCCTCGACAAGTTTACAAAGTTTCAATGAAATCTGACCGTTTAAAGTGGGTCAAAATCGCGCTCAAAGGCGTCGGTTAACAAACATACAAACAAACAAACATACAAGTGAAGCTAATATCGACAATCAACAACCTATGTATCGAGGAATCTAAATTACTTCGAGAGTTGAAAAACCTCGACCCTTCCAAAGGGGCTGGTCCTGATGGATACCCAGCTCTGTTTTTTAAGGCTACTGCTGATAGCATTTATAGACCGCTTCATATAATTTACAATAAATGCCTGTGTGAAGGGGTGTTTCCTGAAATATGGAAACGGGCCAATATAACGCCCGTACACAAGGGTGGCTCAAAACATGATATTGAGCAATATCGACCCATTTCAATTCTGTCGACCCTGTCAAAGCTATTTGAAAGACTCGTACATAACGAAATCTACCCAATCCTGCACAACGTATTAATTCCTGAACAACATGGTTTTGTTAAACACCGATCTACTGTTTCCAATTTATTAATCTTCACCAACTATCTTTTCGAAAACATGGATAAACGTTTGCAAGTGGACGCTGTTTACACAGATTTCAAAAAGGCCTTTGACAAGGTCGATCACGAAATTTTACTCAATAAAATTGCATTTAATGGCATACGGGGAAACTTGCTCCGGTGGTTTTCATCTTACATTAAAAATAGAACACAGAAGGTTGTTGTGAGTGGCCATCAGTCTGATACAGTGTCTATAACTTCTGGTGTTCCACAGGGCTCAATCCTGGGACCACTCTTATTTAATATTTATATAAATGACATTTGGAAATGCTTCTTAAGTACTAAATTTCTTATGTATGCTGATGATTTGAAAGCCTTTAAAACTATTACTACTATAGAAGACTGTTTAAAGTTTCAAGAAGACTTAGATAGACTCTCAGCATACTGTCTTGACAACAAACTACACTTAAGCATCTCCAAATGTCAATATATAAATTTCACAAAGAACAAATGTATCACAAATTTTAAGTATAAGCTAAATAATGCCTTGCTAAGTAACACCCCTATTGTGAGAGATCTTGGTGTGCTACTGGACAACAAGTTGTCACTTAATCAACACGTGGAAAGAATTGTTAACATTTCATTTAAAATGTATGGCTTTGTCATGAGATCATCTACCGAGTTCAAACGGCCCTCCACCTATCTCTACTTATATAAGACGCTTGTACGCTCGCAGCTCGAATATGCGGTCCCAATCTGGAACCCGTTTTATAAGAAATATATAGATATGGTCGAGAAAGTCCAGCGTAAATTTCTTCGCGCCATGTACTATAGGTGCTATAAAGGGTGTTTGTCGTATTCGCAATTACTAAGCAGGTATAATATGTTAACATTAGAATCCAGACGTAAGTTTCTAGAAGCTAACATACTACATAGTATTGTTCATAATCACTTCGATTCCATTGATCTCACGAGTAAGTTATGTTATGTGGTCCCCCGCACTGTAAATAAGCGTAGTGTTCGTGCAGGTACATTGTTCGCTGTAAATACTTGTCGGACTAATTCAGGATTGCGTTGCCCTGTTCGTCGTATAGTGGAATCGTATAATCGCAACTTCATTGACATTGATATTTTTGTATGTTCCAAATCTAAATTTAAGTCTAATGTTTTAAAAATCTTATCTAATGATAATAAGAAATAGCATGTGTCCTTTATTCTATATTTAATTTATTTCAACCGTTTTAATTATTTTTATTAATGAATTGTCAATTCCGTTTCTTTTATTTTCTTTTATAATCTTAATTCTTATTTGTGATAGTAAGAAACAATCCCAAATATGTATATAATTTTGTCCAAAAATTAATATGTAATAATTTTTTTTTTCCTTTTATTTTCAAACACTTAATTATTTAATTGTACTGTATTTTAATCGTGTATTTTAATAATAATTTTTCTTAATTTTAAATAATATAATTATCTGAGTAATGATACTCTAGTGGCACTTTTTACCTAATTTTAATTTTGTTAACATGCGGATAATGTAGTGGGCTGCAATATTGTTAAAACTGTATTTATTATTCTTATTTGTAAACATCTTATATTGTAGCTGTTTATTGTCCCATAATAAATAAAATAAAAATAAAAATAAAATAAAATATAAAGCGTGTAAAAAATACTGACCGTCTTATTACTAAACGCGATCTAACTTTGGTACTAGCCTAAAGTTCTGAGCCAGATTTTGCATATACAACTTTATTTCGATTTGGGTAAAAGGGTTCTTTAATAAAAAATGACAACTTAGCAACGGACTAAGTTGTCAGTTTTGTAAAACGAACTGCATTTTTTTCTACACACATTATTGGTTTATAATTCAATAACTGGCTTCGTGGGTAAAGCCAGAAGGGCAATTTCCGTAATGTTAAGAACGTTCACAGCCTGCTCCCTAATTGGGTCATCATCATCATCATATCAGCCGACAGACGTCCACTGCTGGACATAAGCCTCCCTCAAAAGAGGGGATTTGCCATAATCGCCACGCTTGGCAGGCGGGTTGGCGATTAATCATAATCGGTTTCATATTGTCAGTTCCACAATATACATTGCGTTATTTACGTTGTTGAGCAGACACATTTTTCGAACATATGAAGCAATGGTTTAGCCATCTGTTTAAATACGAAACAGATGATGACTAATTGTCAGTTACGCAATTAGGGTGCAGATCTCAGTCTGGGAGATGAGACTGGGACTAGACTTTGAACGTTTTTAATTACAAGAATTGGTCTTCTGATCTAAATATTACGTAAGTAAGTTTCAAATGAGGAAGGATTCTAAACTAAGCTTTTAACTAATTACAAAAGGATTGTCGCTGTGTGCCAGCCTTATCGCGTCACAACTTACATCCGTATAATACTCGCGTGATGGTGAAGCATAATTATTTCATAAAATACCTAATTAGCAGCGAGGATGTACATATAAATTGTATTTAAAAAAATGACCAACTATGCACGCTATGCTTTTGTATGACTGACAGTAAGAAATGAAAGCGACCACATACCAAAAATACTGTTTTTTTTTTATTGTAATGCGCAAATGCAATGGAAAGTCGTGGTTAATAAAGCAACGTCTAGACATCAGTCATTATAATCGATATCGAAAGGCTACTTTAAACGTTGAATAGAATAAGCTGCGATTGAAATTTAAGGTGAGCCTAGTCCACATTTTTTGCATACAAATTTCGGGAGTATTTTACTCCACTGTCTGATATGGCACATCCAAAGTAAAATAATAGGTCTTTACCTATGAAATTGCCGTTTTGTATGAAAAAGTTGAAACGAATTTTTTTCATGTATTTTTTATTTGTATTAATCGAAGTAATCACCCATGCAATCAATGCATCTTTGCCATCGCAGTGGCAGTTTATTGATGCCCTTCTTAAAGAAATCAGCTGGACGGGAGGCAACAAATTCTTCAAAGGCATTTTGTACTGCCTCTCGGGTATTGAATTTTTTTCCCGCCAAGAAGTTATCCAAATTCTGGAAAAAGTAGTAGTCTGTAGGCGCAAGGTCTGGTGAGTAGGGCGGATGACGGAGAGCTTCCAACCCCAGTTCTTGCAACTTGGAGACCGTCTGCTGTGCAGTATGAGGTCGCGCGTTGTCGTGCAGGAGCAGCGGAGACGAGCGATTGGCCAATGCTGGTTGGAGATGTGCCAGCTTCTCCATCATTGTGTTCAGTTCTTCACAGTACACATCTGCAGTAATGCTCACCCCGTTTGGTAAGAAGCTGTGATGAATCACACCGGCGCTAGACCACCAAACAGTGACCATCACTTTTCTAGGGGTAAGTTTTCGTTTAGGGCATTGTTTAGGTGCTGAACCAGGATCCAACCAACTTGCTGAGCGCTTGCGGTTATCAAACAGAATCCATTTTTCATCGCAGGTAACAATGCGGTTCAAAATTCCTTCATTTGTGTGTCTGTTGAGCAGTGCAAGGCACGTCTCGACGCGTACTTCGCGCTGACGATCATTGAGTTCGTGGGGCACCAATTTGTCAAGCTTTTTTACCTTGCCAATTTGACGCAAATGGACCAATATTGTTTTGACGCTAACGTCGAAAGCTGCTGCTAATTCAGCCGTAGATTGTGTATCATCAGCTTCCACAATCGCCTTTAATTCGTCATTGTCGACCAAAGTCTTCGGACGACCGCGAGGTTCATTTTTCAGGTCGAAATTTCCAGAACGGAAGCGAGCAAACCAATAACAGGTGGTGCGTTGGTTTGTAGTGTTAGCTCCGTAAACGTCGTTGATGTTGCGTGCCGCTTGTGCCGCGTTGCTGCCACGACGGTACTCATATTCCATAATTACTCGAATTTTTAACGTATCCATGATGACGAAAAAGATTGAAATGCGATGAAAATGTAACACTAATCAATAAACAAATGACTACTTTTGGAAAAAAAAATCCATGTTTTTAAAATAAAATTAATTTGAAATTAGAATTCTTACCCAAACAAAAATTATTTTGATTTGAAATAGCCAGTACTGCAAAACGGCAATTTCATAGGTAAAGACCTAATATGATATCGTTTTGTCTTATTATTAATATTGTCTGTACTGAAACAGAATACTAAAATAAAAACGCATTAAAAAGTTAGGAGCCAACAAAGATTCGTTTTTCTTGCTAATTTTACTAAACTTTGGGAGTGTTTAAGTAATAAAAGAAGTATAAAATCACCAAAACCAAGTCGGTACCGACAAAGTTTAATTATCGAAAAGTAAACTTCAGTAACCTTTATTAGTAATTGATTCAGTTCAGTAAACTTTATTAGTAATTGATTTATGCATTGGCTTTTTCATAAAACCCGATCTTCCAAAGGAATTTTCTTAATTTTTCGCGAATTTTTTACTATAAATGATCCTGTATCTCACTCAATAACGTTGTGCGTGTAGACTAGCGTCTAACTGCTCATCACTGATACTATCTCTGTCGGACACGAAGCCTGGTGAGACAGCGTGATTTTCAGCCGGTCCCACCAGTGAGTTCGAGCCCGCGACTAGGTTCCCCTTAAGCAGTTTTTATGCACTCGCTTGTCATGATATCGGTATGAAACAATCAATAATAGAGAATGTAAGAGTTACGTGATTTAACGTTTTTGTCGTATTTAATTGCGAATTGTATGACAAGATGCGTAGCTATTGTTTTAGTAATTCATGTGCTAAGTATCTTTTTTTTAAACTGTTTCAGGTGTTTTCACGTTTTTATTTATAAAACACACACGGTAAGTATAGTTAAGAATAAAGATGCGTTGATTGTCGATTGTGCATTATTGTTAAGTCATTGATTTCAATTTTTATTTCCCATGCATTAAGTGTAGTTGCTGATATTGTGTCACGGGAGAATTTAATAAGTATTGCTTTTTGCGTGTCTTGCCTTGACGATGTTCTTTCATATTTATGATAAATGCAAGAAGTTAAATATGTACGATTGTCATCTTTGACCGTACTAAGTATCAATTATGTATTATGATGGTGTAAGTAGGTACCTACCTATAAAGAAGATTTGTAGCACTTTTTGAATTACAGCATTTCAGCTAGCTCAAGGATAATAATCTATGGTTGAGACCACCTAAGTAGATATCAAGAAGAACAATTGTATTTTTTGTAACTTTTAAACTTACGCGGTAGGAATACTCAAACTTCTCGAAAAGATCTGAACGACCGACACCGTTATAACGCCAGAGACTTGAATACATTGCTGTGTTCACGACACGAATAGTAAATTAACATTGACAAGCTTGAATCACAATAACAAATGAGAAGCGCGTGAAAGCACTAATTTTGTTCCAAAATTCTGGGCGATAGGTTGTCATTTCGATTTTTTGGCATTCCGTGTTGGCAGGAAATGGCCTATATTGCCGAACATAGTGTGTGATTTGTTTAGCATACGCACGGTCACGGACACGGCCGAGCGGTGCAGCGCCCGCGCAGTGTCGCGCGCCGCTGCCCCACGATCGAGTTTCTCTACACCGTACGTGACAAGATTCCTGATTAATGCCCACTAATTATGCGCCACACACGCAAATCATAATTTTCACATTTTTCACTTATTATTCTTACATGACTTGCAATTAAATGAAAGCAAAACTTACAAGAGTCATGAAGTTTATGATCGATTTTCATTTCTGTTTTAGTGCGAAAATAATATTTTAATTAACTCTACTATTAGATGTTTGATTAGACTACAAATAGTAAATCATAATTGCGAATTCTTAACGAATTAATATAATTAGAGTTCAAAATCAAAATGCTTATCTCTAACAACGTCTATCCATTACTTTATTTAATTAACAAAATATTTTGTGACTTTGTATTATGTAGTCATCCAAATAAAATACATATAGTTACTTAGGTGTATTGTTCCAAGTGTTATTAGAAACACTAAAAGCTGCCTGACACATGAGCGGCTCTTCTTACATTTATATTTCTTATTGCTTGTACAATAATTAGCTTGACAATGTATTCTTACAGCGAAAAATGCATACGTAATCCTTGACGTCAAACAATATTAGATTGAAGTCCTGGACGGATGAAGAGGATGTTATTGTCACTTTCACCTTTCATTTGCTTCGATAACGATCGCTACAATGTCCAACGGGAGCATACACACCTTTAATGAATCGACATTAGTCCTTAAGCGGCGCAGGCGTCGATATCGGGGGCGACATTTCTACCGTGCAGTCACGTTGTCCTGCGCTTTCTTTTGTCGTGATTCTTTGGTCTCGCCGTCCATTGTCTTTCATAGGAGACTTTATATCCTGGCATGCAAGCAGGCAACTAATCAGTCATACACCAGAAGGCGTCTGGATCTGATCACCACAGCTAATTGTTCCGTCAAAAATATTCAGTGTTAGCCAAAATGTGCAGCAAACTCATCTTGTTGACTTTGACGTACGTCGCTGTCTTCGTCTCTGTAGTGCAGTGTGATAATGTGGAAACTAAGGATTTCTCGAGCCAAGGTATATAAAATTTTTACTGCACAAACATCCAAAGGTGCTTCAGGGCCATATAATTTAAAGCCAGCCTGGTGCCCGCGCACATCCCTTACAAAACTATGGGATGTTTGCTGAAAAAATCCTGAAAATTGACTTTTTGCGCTCGACTGGGAAGGTTATAGGCTACCACTAGGTACATTGGGATGTATTTTTTTTTCTCGAGAGAGTATTTTTCGTATACATAACAACTAATAAATATTACATCATAAGTTACGTCCAAAATAACAACAAAGTAATCAACATTAATTAAAAAAGAACCATTACCATAAAACGAAACATAAATTTAGATTGAAAATAAATATATATTAGTTTAAAAGCCTGGTAAAAATCTCAAATAGTTAAGTTTACGTAATGCAAAGAGACGCAAATTATTCAAAGTGGACCTAATCATAAAAATAAAGTCTTTTATGATTATTTAAAAAAAAAAGCCTACTACATATTTCGGAATGTGAACGTCTGACACGAAAATAAGCTTTCAAAGCCATCTCAGCTAATCAGCACCTTAGTTGCGTAACACTATCAATAACAATCTAAATCATTTTGATCCATTGCTTCATATGTTTGAAAATGTTGTCAGCTCAGCAATGTAAAGAACGCAATGAATATTGTTGAACTGTCAAAATTAAATTCCTACTGTTAGCATGTTTCGGAATTACCCCTTTGATTTGTGGGCCTCTCAAGTTCTAATAAAACACTTGTAGATATCATTGTAGATAGGTAGATAAATTACGGCAGCGTTTAAAATACAAAAGTCGGTAGTATCTTTTCAAATATAAAAACCTGTAATCCTGCAGTATTATAGGCTTTAAATTAAAAATTAAATTAAATAATCATTTATTTCAGGAAATTATTCCCATATAAATTACATTACACATTAACAAATAAATAATAAATTTAATTTAATACAAAATAATAAATTAAAGTTATTAAAAAATAATAAATTAAAGTTAATAAAAAATAATAAATTAAAGTTAATAAAGACGTTGTAACGTTAATAGCTCAAAATAATACGGTTGATGTACACGAGATCACTAGTGATATATTAGAATAGTTTTTTTAAATTTTTTTATTCATAAATACTTATGTGTACTTAGTCCATAGGGTTCTCTAATGTATCTAGTGTTAGTAAGTACAGATACAAAAAAAAACTTCTTCTCCATTTTATTCAGCTTATAATGTTCCCACTGCTGGGATACTGGCCTCCTCTCGGTGAGAGGAAGTGGGCCGAATCCATCACGCGGCCGGGCCCAATACGGGTTGGTAAACCCGACCCGACCAATCGACCGACCGACCGACCTTTGCATATGAAAGCATCTATGTACGGGACATATAGCAAAAACATTTTTTTTTATCTGTCTGATTGATCGGGCTAACCTCCGAAAAGGCTGAACTAATTTGACAGGACTTTCATTGGGAGATAGCTCATATTATACGGAGTAACATAGGCATGTTTTTGTCTCAGTAGTACGTTCCCGTGGGATAATTCCCAACATTCCTGCGGAAGAAGCCGGAAGCACAGCTTGTAAACACAATAAAGCGTTCTCACAAATTGCGGTCTTAATCTCAAGTCGACCGACTTATACTAATCTGGGGTATGATTTATATAATTGCCAAGCATTAAAACAAAACGTTAAGTCTTAAGGGGAACCTAGTCGCGGGCTCGAAATCACTGGTGGGCCTGGCTAAAAATCACGCTGTCTCACCAGGCTTCGTGTCCGACAGAGATAGTATCAGTGATGAGCAGTTAGACGCTAGTTTACACGCACAACGTTATTGAGTGAGATGCAGGATCATTTATGGTAAAAAATTCGCAAAACAAATTAAGAAAAGTCCTTTGGAAGATCGGGTTTTATGGAAAAGCCAATGTATAAATCAATGACCAATGAAGTTTATTGAACGATTCGATAATTGAACTTTGTCGGTACCGACTTGGTTTTGCAGATTCTACACTTCTTTTATTACTTAAACACGCCCAAAGTTAAGTAAAATTAGCGAGAAAAACGAATCTTTGTTGGCTCCTAACTTTTTAATGGGTTTTTATTTTAGTATACTGTTTCTGTTGTTAATGATACAAAACGATATCATATTTTACTTTGGATGTGCCATGTCAGTCATTGGAATAAAACACTCCCGAAGTTTGTATGCAAAAAATGTGGACTAGGTTCACCTTAAGTATTAAGTATAACGTATCTAATTCACGTTCTAAGTTACCCTAAGTTTGTGTATCACACGCTACCACGCGATACATGTTATGTTACATTATGTATGTAATTAAATTGATAGACTGTGACACGTTCTCTAATCACATTTTTAAACCCTGAAGCGTGATAAATTAAACACAGATAAGTTATTATCTGCTATAATTAATGTGGACAATGTTGACCGAGAACCGTTCATTATGTGACATTCTGGAACCTGCTGTTGTGTATTATTATTCTCTAGCGTTAAATTATTCTGTAATATGTTCGTAAAATGATCTTATGTTAAGGCTCTTACACACTATGCCGGCGGGACAGCCAGCGGGTATGCTGCCAACAGGGCTGGCGGCATACTCGGTTTCTGCGGCAAGTGCCGGCGGCCTAATAACACCTGCAGTATACCCGCAAGGCAAAAACCCGCCGGCTGTACCACTGGCATAGTGTATAGGAGCCTTTACATTCTTTCGAGCACAATTCATATTATTTAAAATGTTGTAAAGTGGAGCGTTTCTCTCATTTGTTTATGTGATACTGTAGTGATATCACGTAGCTTTAAAATCTACTTTTTGTAAAGAGCCGAAAGAGGGATACATACCTATTTGAAATAGGAATGGTAGGTTTGACTTGATAAAGAGCTTAATATATTAATTTCTATGTCACTAAAGCGCAAGCTCGACGATGTAAATACCGCTTTTTTTTTTCGCTGTGGATAATCCTTACGGATGTTTTCCCCCCTGGGGCTGGCTGAGAGGTCTGTCAGACTCTTACTGACTAAATACCAACCCGGTGTTCGCTTTCCACATTTGCACCGGGGATCACGGGATCTTATGCGAGTTTCGCGAGCCACCTCAAATGTATATCTTGCCTATCCTAACCTATGGCACTCAAAATTGCTCTTTGACTGAAAAAGAAAAATATTAACAAGCAGCCTTATAGTAAAAACAAATCGACTTACATGTAGAATTTGAGTATCATTCATTTGATATTTGTTAAATAAAAAAATGGATACTTAAGTTTGATAATAGAACCTTCTGATTAATTTTCAGCTGCCACCTGTCCCATTTACTAACATAATCCTACTGAGTCCAAATCCACTTATTAGAACTACATCTTGCTGGGATTACAAAGCCGATTATTTTAAGTAAACTTACTTTATAAAATAAATATGCTTGTTTTCAGACATAAGCGTCGGCCGTACGTTTGGTCATAATGCTCTCAAGCGGCTGTCCTTCATCTTCCTGCCTGTAATGTTTACCCTGGGTGTCATCTCGACACTCCTGATGGCCCTCGCCGTCATCTCTGTGAAGAACTTGGCCATTGGAGTCATGCTGCTCATTGTATCTGTCAGTCAGGTAAGGAAATACGAAGCACTATTTATTCCATGGGAAAAACACACTTTTTTATGAAGAGGTGAATGGCTTTGTAGGTGTCCCCTAGTGTTGGTGAAAATGAGTACAGAACTAAGCTAAGCCGTCTATTTTACACAAGACCGCATTATTTTAACCAGAATGGAAAAGTACGATTAAGCAGAAACATGCTATTGCTATTCTTTGTTTTACATGTACCTATCATGCATGATAGACGCCTTCTCATAACTCACATTACTACAACTACTACCAAACTCAAACTTCATGCGCGAATCCAGCTAGAATTCATAAAACTATTGCAAAAGAATAAATATTGTGGGCGTTTCCTGAAACTCCTATAAATCTGGTCACCACTTAAAACAGAAACCATATGTGCTGTGAGCGATACGTATGCGAGTATGCTTAGTTTTCTAAACATTTCCGTATCACTAGCGTTAAGTCGAATAGGAAATGGCTTCGTCTGCTTTTGTAAGAAGAAAATATTTTTGTTTCCTTTTGTAAAGTGGTTTTGAGAAACCTCAAAGGATTCTAACTGACACTGTCTTAATTTTTTGACGTTAAAGAAATATTATGTTTATACACAAAACTCTTTTGCTTTGTTTAAATTTAAATTACAATTCGTTCCAAAACCATGTGGTAAAGTAATAACAGCTGCACGGGTCGATTAGGTTAAGCTAAGCTTGCCACGGTCAGTCCATGGATGAGTGACCATCTTTACGTACCGAAACCCCTCCGTGCCTCGGAAACACATTAAGCCATTGGTCCCGGCTGTCATTCGTGGATCTTTGACAGTCGTTACCAGTAAAAGCCTGAGAGTCAGCTGAAAACTAGTCTTAAGGGGAACCTAGTCGCGGGCTCGAACTCACTGGTGGGCCTGGCTAAAAATCACCCTGTCTCACCAGGCTTCGTGTCCGACAGAGATAGTATCAGTGCTGAGCAGTTACACGCTAGTTTACACGCACAACGTTATTGAGTGAGATGCAGGATCATTTATAGTAAAAAAATCACGAAAAAATAAAGAAAAGTATTTTGGAAGATCGGGTTTTATGAAAAAGCCAATGCATAAATCAATGACCAATAAAGTTTATTTTTAAATTAAATTAAACTTTTCGATATTTGAACTTTGTTGGTACCGACTTGGTTTTGGAGATTTTACACTTCTTTTATTACTTAAACACGCCCAAATTTAAGTAAAATTAGCAAGAAAAAACTAATCTTTGTTGGCTCCTAACTATTTAATGGGTTTTTATTTTAGTATTCTGTTTCCATACAGACAATATTAATAATGAGACAAAGCGATATCATATTTTGCTTTAGATGTGCGATGTCAGACAGTGGAGTAAAACACTCCCGAAGTTTGTATGCAAAAAATGTGGACTAGGTTCACCTTAACAAGGGGTATCATATTACCTTGTGACTGGGTCAGATAGACAGTCGCTTCATGTAAAATAGTGGTATTCAGCTGCTTAGACTAGACTCTCTGGTTAGAAAGAAAGAAAGAAAATACATTTATTTAGCACACAATATACTTTAAACAGCAGGAAAGAGTAAAATAAAAATCTAAAATCAATTAAAAGTGTAAGATGAGAAGTCAGAAACTAGCATTACAGTGTGCCGGCTGCACTAAAAAGGCCCAGTTCAGCATAAATGCCAGACAACTACGGCCTTATTCATAAAAAGCTATCGACCATCTAAACACTTGATAATGTCTGGTTTCTCTTTGAAAACCAGACATTAGCAACTGTTTAGATGTTCGATAAGTTTTTATGAATAAGGCCGTTAGTGCGTGACGCTGGTTTTCAACTGGACCTAGACTATAAGCCGACCGGCGACCCCGATATATCTAATTATGTTGTGGTCGGCTTCTAGTTTAGGGACCTACCCTTTCTCTAAAGAAAGGGTAGGTCCCTAGCCTTTTCCCAACTTAATTGACTTACTGTAGGTACGGTCACCAAAAAAGACTATGGTCGTCGAATATGGTCAAAGTAGTAGTAAAAAAGCGATGGCTGTTTTCAAATAAAATAAAATGTAATTAATATAACACAAGCCGTTCATTTATCAAATTAAATTTCATTCGAAAACATCCACGCGTTCGGTGACTGTACCTACTAAATGTTATAGGTATATAGTAATACAAAATAAGTCTGCATAAGCGGAATATTTTCAGGTTTTAGTTCAGACAAGTATCTCTGAACTAATCTTTTCTGTAAATATTCCGCTTCATAATAAGTAGGTATGTTAAGATTTATTATGCTGCGGAATATTTTCAGAAAAGATTATTTATGCGAAATCAGGCGTGATATTATGTCATGTTCAGTTATAACCAGCGTTTTTTTTTCCAGGCTGTATCCAGGCTGTTCCTCTCGGCTGCGTCGCCACAATCTCTGGTCCACCTACACCCTCGTGCTGAGCTGCTACCCGCCCCCGCAATCCCCGCCCCTTGGCCCGCACCCGGCCCCCTGCTGTCCCCCTGGGGCAGGTCTGACAACGACGCCCCCATATCTGACTAGATCATCTATAACTCCAGTGGCTGATAGGAATGTATAGAAAACGTCATGGAGCAATAAGGATGGAGTGTTATGGCGGCAAACGAAAAAAAAATACAAAAATCATGACCATGAGATAAACGCCTGACGAAGACGACATCGCTATGGTGTTATATACGCAATGGGCAAGACTGGTTGGCACGGATTTTATGCCAGTGACATTTTAGAAATGCTTTAGGTAGTCGTTTGACGCCACGCATAAGTCATTCTTCCCCGTTTTAGTGCTCCATTTCTTCTTATTCCATGGAAAATAGATGTTAAGTAGGCACACGTCCTGGTGACTCACAATCGAAAACCCACCAATCGAGCAAACGCTACGGCTACCTCAACAACTGAGCTAATCAGTTCAATTAATATGCATTTATTTATTTGCTAAGAACTAATTAATATATAAGAATTTGATTACTTCTCCTCTCACAAAAGTAGTAACATTTTATCGATGTGTTATGTAAGTTCGTCTGCCTCTCGCGAAAACTGTGAGATTTTGTGAAAGATAGACGATCGCGCTTAATTTTAAGTATTTATTATTCATTAAATGATTCAAACAATCATTCCATCTTTACATTCTAAGATCCCCTCTGTGCCTCGGAAGGCACGTTAATCCCGGGGCTGTCTTGACGGGTCATCATAAGCTTGAAAGTCTGACAATCAGTCTTTGAAAGGGGTATTACCCAGTAAATGGGTTATGGAGGTCAAATATACAGTCGCTCCACGTAATATATTGGATATTCAGCTGTATCCTGCACTCGAAATGATTCAAACAATTTGACTCTTACTGTGTGTAAGTACTTTCATAATGGCGCGAAATCGAATTAAATTAGCCTCACATCTGGCAGCACACAACATAATGGCTTGCTATAATAACCTTGCTTTCTCACGTGAAATCTAGAACAGTATCGCTACCTTTTTTAGTTTTTTGCAAATGCTAAGTCTGTATACTGCATTACTATCTAATGTTGATGTCGATAATTGGTAGATATGTAGGTATATATGGGTACGCCCTAGGAGAACAACATCATCATCATCATTTCAGCCGGAAGACGTCCACTGCTGGACATAAGTTTCCCTCAATTTGGGGGGGCTTGCCATAATCGCCACGCTAGGCAGGCAGGTTGGCGATCGCACTATGGTGGTAAAATGCATAGAGAACACTGCTGCCCATTCTCTAGTAAATCCCTTAGTCGCCTCCTACGACAACCACGGGAAGAGATGGGATGGTGCTATTCTTTACGTCCGGCACCACATGGAACTGTCTGGCACCACATGGAACCGTCCGGCACCACACGAAACCAGGGGCCCAAGTCTGCTATTTTTATAAATTCGTCATTCCAACACGATCCCATTGTCATTCATTTGTCATTTTGCTAAAAGTTCGTAATCTGCTAAATTCATAATGGTCGATCATTGGTCGGTCAATGGTCTCGTAATAGAATTGTGTCATAATAATTCGTATTGCCATTATTATAAAACTCGTTAGTAGAAATGTTTTTCGAAAAACTACTACTAAATTTGAACATTTATTCATGTCAGATTTCATTTATATATATTTTTACATTTTATTTATTAGTGTTATAAGCAATCTAAAGTAATAGGAAGTTCGTAAATTAAGTCAGTCATTCATTTGTCATGATGTACGAGATTACCAATAAATGCCATTTCTTTCAATGGAGTGTCAGTGGCTGACCATTGGAATGTCATAATGACGCCATTTCATTAGTAGATTACCAAACTTGTCAAAATCAACAATTATGAAATCAATGATAGACCATTCTGACACTATTGTAATAGCAGACTTGAGGCCCAGGAGAACATATACAGGGTGAAATTGAAAACATGCGACAAACCGTAATGGGAGATTGTACTCATCATTATGAACAACTTTTAATAAGGGACCAATGATGCAATCGCAAAAAAAAAACAGCTGTTCCCTACATTTCAATTCAATTCAATTCAATTCAATTTATTCATTAACAATTTACATTGTGTTTGAAATATTACTACATAATAAAAATTAAAATAAACACTCATAAAAACACTTAACACAACAACATTAAAAACATAAGTCACATACAATAATATTATTTGATGTCAACTCACTAAAATTTAAAACAGTAAATAATTAAAAAATTAAAAAAAGCACCAATAAAATAGTTTGATGTCAACGTCACTATATAAAAGGAATAATAATAGAGTAGTCACAAAAAAAAAAAAAAAAAACAGACAGTTACTTAAGTTGACAGGAAAAAAAAATAAAAATAAATCGGTTGGTCATATTTTAATCACATATCGTCAACGGAGTAGAGACACTTATCTAATAGGAACGCTTGAACATTTGTTTTAAAAGTAGATGTATAAATCAAGCTTTTTAAATGTAGTGGTAACTTGTTAAAAAACTGCACTGCTTGATATTGTGAACTGTGTTTCACAATGTTGAATTTTGACGAGTTATGCGAACATAAATGTAGGGAACAGATGTTTTTCTTTTCGCGATTGCATCATTGGTCCCTTAGTAAAAGTTGTTCATAATGATGAGTACAATCTCCCATTTCGGTTTGTCGCATGTTTTCAATTTCAACCTGTAGTGACCTTATTGGTGAAGTTCTCCAGAAAGGTCAGGTGCGTGGTACTCGCAACCGGCGTGTGTGTATGACCAGATGTATGAACATAAACGAGGCAAAAGGAATATGTAAGGATCGTAGCAAGTGCCGTTCTGTTGTTTCTGCCTACCCCCAAGAGAAAAAGTCGTGAGTATATGTATGTATGTATTTAGGTATATATGTACTATAGAGGAAACTAACATCTATACACCGTAAGGACTATTATTGCTTGCAGCGCTCAGCCGCTATAGTAACGCTTGCTAACAGATGTGGTCATTGTGTGCACGGGATTTTGTTTTCAAATTGGTCAGATGTAAGTTTCCTCAGAATTACCTAGTAAGCGGATGCCTCATTTTTTAATGAAGCACAAAAGACTAAACTGAAATGCATTTTTATCTTTGGTACTTATTTCATTTACAATGTTGATGTGGAGTAGATTGAAAACTTACTTGACAAATGATACATTCACTTTATCAAATTACGTTTAACATTTCATTGTTATTTATTAAGTTTATATATTTTCCAACCAACCGATCATTACGTGGTGTAGGTAAAAAAAAACCTTTGTATTAAATTTCAGCAACGAATCCAAATATAATGATTAATGAAACGTGGCAAAAATCCTAATAATAATTAATCATTTTTAGTAGAGGTACCTTTTAAATATCTACTATTCTCATCACCCAATTAAAAAATAATATACATAAATCACTTTAGTTTGTTAAAAAAAGGATTCTACTGTCTATTCATTAGGCAACTTTGCGATACGATTACTTAAAGTTCGTTTTAAATCCCAGAGACTAAACTGACATTTCAAATCTTTTGTTTTGATTTTTTGTAGCTGAGTTTGACATCAGCTTGAGATAACCCCTGTGATTTAAAAAGACAAACTTCAGGTTTTAGTAACGAGAGTTATTATGCTTTGCTAGTAAAAGCTTTTTTAAAAACAACGTGTCTTGTTAAGCCAAGTACATTGCACCCACTTAATTAATTGTTTTGTAAACATAATTTTTGTCTAAGACAGACAGTGATATCTACATGTTGTTGTAGAATTGCGTGTTACAGCGTGTTTGTAATTAAGAGCGTTTATTCTGAAAATGGGCAACGTCGCAACTAGCTGTCAAATATTTCACTGTTTTGATTAATTTGGCGATATTACTGTATGGAAATGTGAAATAACGCTAACTAGTGACCTAAAATATTGATTATGAAATGCAATAATTAATATCTTAACACCGAATATTTAGTTTTAGATGTAGAAAAGAACTTGAAAACTTTCCAAATGCCTACAACATCAAATTTAGTGCTATAATTGCAAATCATTATTCATATTTTAGGTCACTAGTTAGCGATATTTCATACTTCCATACAGTAATATTAAAAAATCAATAAAAACAGGTAAATATTTGACAGCTACTTGCGACGTTGCCAACTTTCAGAATAAACGCTCTTAAATTGAGAGACTGTGACACGTTATTTAATAACCTGAAATAACGTGACACAGACACGTTATTTAATCACATTCTTACACACTGAGCGTGCTATATTAAACACAGTTAAGTTAATATCTGCTATAATTAAAGTGTTTTTTGTTGTTTGTAAATCACTAAATCGCTTGGGAAATTCAAGAAGTATAGTGCTGCGAAAGGCTAAATAAATATACCTAAGACTAATTAGATAGACTTGTTTCAATATTACAAATGACAATCCAATACAAAGGTACTCTATCATTAATATTTTTTATAAAAAAAACATTGAAGTAAGTAACGATTTAGGTAATCAAAGCCAATATACAAGATGTAACTTAAATAGCGCACAACCTGTTAAGGGGTTATTGTGCTCATCATTATCAACAACTTTTACTATGGGACCAAACCTGAAATCGCGAAACAAAATCAGCTGTTCCATACACTTGTATTCGCATAAATCGTCAAAATGTAGGGAACAGCTGATTTTTTTTTTTACGATTTCAGGTTTGGTCCCATAGTAAAACTTGTTGATAATGATGAGTACAATGACCCCTTAAGAGGTTGTGCGTTATTTAAGTTACACCTTGTATACGGTATAATGAACATCAACGACCAAATAACACAGAAGTTATTCATAATGTATGTGTCAGCACAAAAATGAAGAAGAGAAGTAGAAAGAATTGACGACGCCCTACACCCTAATTGCGTAACACGCGATTAATCATAATCGGTTTCATTTTGACATTTCGACAATAATCATTGCGTTATTTACGTTGTTGAGCAGACACATTTTTCGAATATATGAAGCAATGGTTAAGTCATCTGTTTCAAAACGAAACAAATTATGATGACTCGTGGGTTACGCAATTAGGGTGCAGGTTCTAGAATCATGTGCTGAATTCATGCTATCTGTTTGCGTGTAAATGTCCCTCAGTCGTTGACAACGTGTAGAGGTAAGTTTTTCAGCTACATAACTTGTACAAGTAGGTATATCGTCAGTTTATGCTTAAATTCTTAAGCACCATGGGACACAATTTCAGACTCCGAGATGCCACGAAGATTGTAGAGGTTACAAATTAGTTATAAAACATTGTCTGAACAATTATGTGCATAGTCATGACTGGCTGACCCACAGCTATGTTACATTTAGGCATATCGGCACTTACCTCTATATACTGCAAGTTTTCAAGTATAAGGCGAGCTAACAAAAGCTTACAACTAAGTTTAACGGCGACTCTGAAAAAAGTCAACCACCTACGTATGGTAATGATAAATAAGTGTTATAAAACTTTTTGGATAAAACTTTTACTTTTCGTAAGTTTTTTTTTTTAATTTTTAGCATTCTTGTTATGATTTCGTTTCAAGCCGCGCTCTGGTGCGCACCGACGCGCTTCGTCATTATATTCAAAACTAGCAGTAAAATAAAATTAGAAACTTAATAAAATATTTAAACAAATAATCATATTTAAGAAAAATATGTAAAAACTTTGAACCGTGATTGATTTTAAGGTGAATCTAGTCGACATTTACTTATTCCATACAAACTTCGGGAGTGTATTCCTCCACTGTTCGACAAATTACATCAAAAATTAAACATGGTATGGTTTAGTATCACCATTAATATTGTCTGTGCGGAAACAGAATACTAAAACAAAAAGCCATTAAGAAATTATGAGCCAACAAAGATTCGTTTTTCTTGCTAATTTAACCTAACTTTGGGCGTATTTAAGTGATAAAAGAAATGTAAAATCTCCAAAACCAAGTCGGTACCGACAAAGCTCAAATATCGATCAATAAACTTTATTGGTCATTGATTTATGCAGTGGTTTATTCATAAAACTCAATCTACCGAAGGATTCCTCTTCATTTTTAACCGACTTCAAAAATGAGGAGGTTATCAATTCAGATGTTTATAATTTTTAAAAATGTATTTTCGGGCATAACTCGTCATTTATAGACGAATTCGCAAAATTGTTCATTCCATTTAAATTTCATGTAGATCCGATGACGAGTTTCGGAGATAGACAACGGAACTCTTTAGAAAATGACAGTAAATTAACCGCGATTGCTGCTGTCGCATAAATATGCATTATTTACGCAATCACACAACATAAAATCCGCTTAGTCCACTCACGGCCCCTCGGCCCCCAACAAATATTGCATCCGCTGGACCCCTGTCTATAGTTTATTCTCGACCCTTGGGGGTCGAGGCTAGATTTTATTTTCCAACCAAGTTTTAGTTTCCTCTCGACCCCCAAAGTAATCTGTACCATAATGTACCAAAATTTTAATTTTAGGTACTTGCCGAATTAGGGGCCGAAAGTGGACAAGGTATGCCTGTCCTTTGTATGAATATTCAGTCCATCCCCTGGGGGTCGAGTGTGAACTAGGTTCAAGGGTTAAGAGCAAGCAAATAAAAAAATATTTTTTTAAGGGTCGAGAGTGGACTAAACGATAACATCACGCCTGTACACTTGAAAGGGCTAAGCAGATGTATTCAGTATATCAGGGTGCACCCACATTTTCTAACTGTAGTGGTATATGAATTGGTGTGGGGTCGGTATATTATATCCATATTTTGGAAATAGTTTTGTTACCCTTCAGTTTTACTATAGGTAAATGATCCTGCATCTCACTCAATAACGTTGTGCGTGTAGACTATCGTCTAACTGCTCATCACTGATACTACCTCTGTCGGACGCAATGTTTGGTGAGACAGCGTGTTTTTAGGCCCACCAGCGAGTTCGAGCCCGCGACTAGATTCCCCTAAACTTCGAAGTTCAGTAGTACAGTCCGACTGGAATACTGATTCTAAATTCAAGTATGATAATCGTTTCGAAGTTTACATCATCATTTTATTATACACCCCATTTGAAGCCATAAACACTACTGTATATTAGGTCTTTACCTATGAAATTGCCGTTTTGCAGTACTGGCCATTTCAAATCAAAATAATTTTTGTTTGGGTAAGAATTCTAATTTCAAATTAATTTTATTTTAAAAACATGGTTTTTTTTTTCCAAAAGTAGTCATTTGTTTATTGATTAGTGTTACATTTTCATCGCATTTCAATCTTTTTCGTCATCATGGATACGTTAAAAATTCGAGTAATTATGGAATATGAGTACCGTCGTGGCAGCAACGCGGCACAAGCGGCACGCAACATCAACGACGTTTACGGAGCTAACACTACAAACCAACGCACCACCTGTTATTGGTTTGTTCGCTTCCGTTCTGGAAATTTCGACCTGAAAAATGAACCTCGCGGTCGTCCGAAGACTTTGGTCGACAATGACGAATTAAAGGCGATTGTGGAAGCTGATGATACACAATCTACGGCTGAATTAGCAGCAGCTTTCGACGTTAGCGTCAAAACAATATTGGTCCATTTGCGTCAAATTGGCAAGGTAAAAAAGCTTGACAAATGGGTGCCCCACGAACTCAATGATCGTCAGCGCGAAGTACGCGTCGAGACGTGCCTTGCACTGCTCAACAGACACACAAATGAAGGAATTTTGAACCGCATTGTTACCTGCGATGAAAAATGGATTCTGTTTGATAACCGCAAGCGCTCAGCAAGTTGGTTGGATCCTGGTTCAGTACCTAAACAATGCCCTAAACGAAAACTTACCCCTAGAAAAGTGATGGTCACTGTTTAGTGGTCTAGCGCCGGTGTGATTCATCACAGCTTCTTACCAAACGGGGTGAGCATTACTGCAGATGTGTACTGTGAAGAACTGAACACAATGATGGAGAAGCTGGCACATCTCCAACCAGCATTGGTCAATCGCTCGTCTCCGCTGCTCCTGCACGACAACGCGCGACCTCATACTGCACAGCAGACGGTCTCCAAGTTGCAAGAACTGGGGTTGGAAGCTCTCCGTCATCCGCCCTACTCACCAGACCTTGCGCCTACAGACTACTACTTTTTCCAGAATTTGGATAACTTCTTGGCGGGAAAAAAATTCAATACCCGAGAGGCAGTACAAAATGCCTTTGAAGAATTTGTTGCCTCCCGTCCAGCTGATTTCTTTAAGAAGGGCATCAATAAACTGCCACTGCGATGGCAAAGATGCATTGATTGCATGGGTGATTACTTCGATTAATACAAATAAAAAATACATGAAAAAAATTCGTTTAAATTTTTTCATACAAAACGGCAATTTCATAGGTAAAGACCTATTATTTGTACAAAATTTCACAACATAATTTTATGATATAAAAAATGTTGATCTTCGACGAAGATCGACTTCGATTTTCCATAGTGCATAGTTTTCCCCGCTAAGTACCATATTGTATAAGAAAGCATAGAAAGAACAAAGGCATGAAAAATGTACCTATAGGTTGGTACGTACGCCAGC
The DNA here is from genome assembly GCA_947359405.1 of Antitype chi. Classification (NCBI taxonomy): domain Eukaryota; kingdom Metazoa; phylum Arthropoda; class Insecta; order Lepidoptera; family Noctuidae; genus Antitype; species Antitype chi. The sequence goes on from OX375816.1 coordinate 14,439,541, forward strand.
ACATGAAGCTATCCCAAACTGTCAAATTTTCCCAATTGAACATGAACCTTATTCTTTGGTAATAAAGTAAAAACTCAAAGAAATTTGACAGATTGGGGTAGCTTGATATGCTGGCCTCTGTACCTACCTACTGAAAAGGCAAAAAAAAAAAAAACTTTTTATTTCAGGCATATTTGATTTGACCCATACATATTGTTAGTAGAACGACTTAAAACTATGTTAGTATTTAAAATTAAACTATTAATTTAAGTATTTGCCGCCCACTGGGGCCCCGGGCACGCGCACTTGTGCTTGAACCCAGTGCCCCAGAAGGGGGCTGTCCAGCTTGTGGCTGAGCACGTTTAGGATGGCATTGGCGCTCCCACGCGTGCGGAACATCAGCGACGCGATACGGCGCCGCAGCACAGTGTGAAACTTTACTAAAAGTATGATAATTATGTAAAGTAAAAATGTAACATGGCGAAAAAGGGTCTTCAGATGAAATATGAAAAAGATTGCTTGCTTCCCACAATAGAATGGCTAGTTTAACCAGATTATCGTTAGGTTAATTTAGTTCGATATTCCAATATATTTATGTACATAGGAAGGGAACGAAACATTGCAGGCCGTGTCATGAATATTTCGACGAGCGTGGAATAATATACAGGGTTATTGAAAAGACACCAACAACCTCTTATGAGGTCATTGTACTCATAATTATGAACAATTTTTACTATGGGATGAAATCTGAAATCGCAAAAAAAATCAGCTGTTTCCTTCAATTTGATAAGTTATACGAACATAAACGTAAGGAACAGCTGAGTTTTTTTACAAGTTATGTCTTTATACATCCCACATTTTTTCGCTGCTTGCGTCCCAATTTTCCGTTTTTTACAAGCTTTTATTTACTTTCACCTGTACTGGTGTGTCTGTAATGAAATCTTACAAGATAAATTTGACCCACTTCCCGGTTTCCGATTGTGCTGAAATTTTGCATGATGTATATCGCGTGACGATGCAATATTATGAGGACATGGAGTTGATCTGATGCTGGAGCTGGAAGATGGCCATAGGAACTCCGCAATAAAAATAATAGTTTAAAAAACACGCTTTAAAAACCAAACCAAATAATTTAATTCAATTAAAAAGCGTGGGGTGCTTGACATTAAGTATTATAAAAAAACCTCAAAAAGCACCCCACGCTTTTTAATTGTATTAAATTATTTTCTCCTTTTTTAGTTTGGTTTTTAAAGCGTGTAAAAAGACACAACCCCATCAAGTTGGCGCGGGCGTGCGGACGGCGAGTAATGGGTAGCTCGCCGTCCGGTAAGGACCCAGGCCTGGGTCGACGGCGCGTTGTGTTCTTTGAGATGTTAGCACCAACTGGTGGGGTCCGCAAGGGCCGATGCCTGCTAGGGCTGCGGGTTGTTCGAAAGGGATACCGTGGCCCCTGGCACACAGGCAACTGAAGGAACACGGGTGGGTTTTAGTCGACACGCCCGCCCGCTCCGCCCAGAGCAGGAGAAGTTATTTGATGATTTCCCATACTCACAAAAAAGCTCCATTGAGTTTGGGTTCCATTGATTCTTATTGACCAGTACTTTGGTCCTATATCGTAACCAAGGTCTGATGCTGGAGCTGGAAGGTGGCCATAGATACATAACACTTTAAGTGCTCAAAACAACACATATGTGTGAGTTCTATGAGTTATTAACGGAAAAACGCTGCTATGAACTATGCCGTAGTAAATCCCGCATCATAAATATAAAAAAGTTGAAAATAAAATTTAAAGAAAAAAAACTTTTTCTTAAGCAAGCTTTTATTATTACATACTTGTTAAGAAAAGAAAGAAGAAGAAAAAAAAATAAGGTCTAAAATGCTAATAAATGTTCTTTATTTCTCCTGCCATCAAAATGTAACACGCTTTTATTTAAATAATTGAGATTAAATTACATATGTTTAACTTTTTAGTTCGTTTTATTAACAAGTAATAATAAAAGCTTGGTTTTTTTTTTAATAAAACTTCAAAATGTATCGAACTTCTGCGGTTGATTCACACGGACGGACAGAAAATCAATTGAAAAATGGCGGGAAATAGATTTTTCTTTTTTAAATGTCACCTATTTGATGGTAAACCATAAAGTACAGCCAAAGAGGTTTTAGTACAACTTTAATATCTATAAAATACAAGCAAAGTTGTGCCCCAACCTATTAAAAGTCGTATTTTTTTAGGTCAGGAACGTAGAACCCACTCGTCTCACATTCTTTCTAGCGAGGCAGCACGTTTCTAAACCCAACTCCCGTTTTTTTCCAGAATAACTTATTTTTCTACATTGTGCATTGCCTTTATTTCTTTCTGAAATCGTTTTAGAACTACAGATGTATAGTGTAGAGGTTCAAGTTCTAGGCATAGAAGCAAGAAATACCTAGGTATGACAGTCAGTCCTAAAGGCCAATTTCCTTATTCAAAACCTTTCAAAATCTAGTCGCAAACTCATCTCAGCGACCATCAATGTCAAAAACTTGGCAAAAATGTGGGTAAGGAAATTAGAGAAGACGAAATTAGGTAAGAATTAGAGTTTGGAATGCGAACGTGATTATAACAATACGGGAATGCCCCTCACGTGTCTGGGAGGCTGTTTTGCATGTAAAATAATGTAGTGGGTAGTTGTAAGTTCCCGGGATACTCCTAAAGTCTCTGCCAGTACCTGGTGGTTATTGCAAAGTAAACTTATTAAAATGAGGCTTAATTATAAACAAAAGTGCAAATCATTAGAAGTGCAAAAAAATTTTAGGGGTCCATTAATTTAAAAGTGGCCAAGGCGAGTCGGACTTGGACACGAAGGGTGCCGTACTTTCGTAACCTTTTTTAAATTTTGGTTCAGTTTTACATACAACTAGTCTTTACAAATTGTTTTAGGTGAAAACGATAAACGAAAGCAGTATTCTTAAACAGAATTTGTAGAATAATTAAAAATATGTTTGTTGAATAATGTAAACCTTTGTGTAAACGCTGGGTTACAACTTGCAGTCGATAACAATTGAGAAATTATTTGTAAGCACTTTCATCTTCATGCAACATAATTTGTATCTTATGATACTGCATACGTAGGTAAAAGTAAGTACTAGGTTTTATACCTACAAATAGCCATTAAATCTATCTAGAGTTCTAGACTATGCGGCAGCTAACCTAGAGTTTCTAACCAGTTTAATACTGGTTTATTAGCTGAATAAATGTGCATTCCCAGTTGCATTAGCTGCGTAGGTGCACGTTCAAGAGAAGTTTTATATGAAGAGAAAGATAGCTTTATCTGTTATTAGATATTGCCCGCGGCTTGGCTCGAGTGTAGGAAGGAAATTATCCCATGGGAACGTATGTGAAAAGTATTTTATCTCCTATTAATTATAATAGGAGATAAAAGACTTTTTTCAACAGAAAACAAATTAAGAATAAACAGATCAATTGACCCACAGATCGACTGCGGCAGAATTTTGTTGTTTTGGTTTGATCCGGTTAACATAAAAATTACATTTGATTGATAAATAGCTACATCTTCACACAAATTCATAATTAATGTTAAAATTGCTGAAATTACTTTATCGGTTTTCAATTTCATCGAAATTTGTTTTAACAGAAAAAAAAAATTGAAGAAATATAACACACAAGACCATAGGCCTAGAGAAGGACCGCCATAGATTATCTAACACACAAGACCATAGGCCTAGAGAAGGACCGCCATAGATTATCTAACACACAAGACCATAGGCCTAGAGAAGGACCGCCATAGATTATCTAACACACAAGACCATAGGCCTAGAGAAGGACCGCCATAGATTATCTAACACACAAGACCATAGGCCTAGAGAAGGACCGCCATAGATTATCTAACACACAAGACCATAGGCCTAGAGAAGGACCGCCATAGATTATCTAACACACAAGACCATAGGCCTAGAGAAGGACCGCCATAGATTATCTAACACACAAGACCATAGGCCTAGAGAAGGACCGCCATAGATTATCTAACACACAAGACCATAGGCCTAGAGAAGGACCGCCATAGATTATCTAACACACAAGACCATAGGCCTAGAGAAGGACCGCCATAGATTATCTAACACACAAGACCATAGGCCTAGAGAAGGACCGCCATAGATTATCTAACACACAAGACCATAGGCCTAGAGAAGGACCGCCATAGATTATCTAACACACAAGACCATAGGCCTAGAGAAGGACCGCCATAGATTATCTAACACACAAGACCATAGGCCTAGAGAAGGACCGCCATAGATTATCTAACACACAAGACCATAGGCCTAGAGAAGGACCACCATAGATTATCTAACACACAAGACCATAGGTCTAGAGAAGGACCGCCATAGATTATCTAACACACAAGACCATAGGCCTAGAGAAGGACCGCCATAGATTATCTAACACACAAGACCATAGGCCTAGAGAAGGACCGCCATAGATTATCTAACACACAAGACCATAGGCCTAGAGAAGGACCGCCATAGATTATCTAACACACAAGACCATAGGCCTAGAGAAGGACCGCCATAGATTATCTAACACACAAGACCATAGGCCTAGAGAAGGACCGCCATAGATTATCTAACACACAAGACCATAGGCCTAGAGAAGGACCGCCATAGATTATCTAACACACAAGACCATAGGCCTAGAGAAGGACCGCCATAGATTATCTAACACACAAGACCATAGGCCTAGAGAAGGACCACCATAGATTATCTAACACACAAGACCATAGGCCTAGAGAAGGACCGCCATAGATTATCTAACACACAAGACCATAGGCCTAGAGAAGGACCGCCATAGATTATCTAACACACAAGACCATAGGCCTAGAGAAGGACCGCCATAGATTATCTAACACACAAGACCATAGGCCTAGAGAAGGACCGCCATAGATTATCTAACACACAAGACCATAGGCCTAGAGAAGGACCGCCATAGATTATCTAACACACAAGACCATAGGCCTAGAGAAGGACCACCATAGATTATTATCAATCAATTTCTTCAAAATTTGTTTTCTGTTAAAACTGCTGTTTTTATTAATTTATTTCCTTTATTCCATTAAATACATATAAATTACATTTTTAAATATTAGAATATAAAATATATCAAAACATTTAAAAATATAAAAAATAGTAGCCCACCGGTATCGGGAACAGGGTCCAAGCTACCGGTGGTCAGGGCTGCTGAGAGAGGAACCTCCTTACTATACGCGCCGTGTCCAGTAGTACTTTATTAAATTATGTTAATATTAAATTATTTAATAATTTATGTTATTATTTTGATCCAGAATTTGCCCTAAACTTTATTTTTATTCGTATTTCATGTTATTAATTTCCGATTATTTTTAAATTTTATTTCACATTTTATTTTGATGATATTGTTTTTATTTTTATATTGTGATTTGTATTTATTTCGTATTTGTAACTTGTGATTGTGATAATATGGGAGTACCTGAAATAAATCTTTTTTTTTTTAAACATTTCGATGAAATTGAAAACGGATAAAGTAATATCAGCAATTTGAATTTTTGGAGGACCACCATAGATAATCTATGGCGGTCCTTCTGTAGGCCTATGGTCTTGTTCAAAATTAGTTTTCTGTTAAAACAAATTTCGATGAAATTGAAAACCGATAAAGTAATTTCAGCAATTTTAACATTAATTATGAATTTTTGTGAAGAAGTAGCTATTTATCAATCAAATGTAAATTTTATGTTAACCGGACCAAACCAAAACAACAAAATTTTGCCGCAGTCTGTCTGTGGGTCATCTAAATCTCACACAAAAGTTAAGTGATTATTTTTTTACTCGGTTAAACAGTTTTTGTATTTACTCGTCTTTTCCGTTTGTATATTTTATTGTGAAAACCGGGCTAGTAGAGAATAATTATGTCATTACACAAAAGTTCCATAGTTTTGTTCAATGACTTTTATTTATTTAATGGGTCGCTTATAGAAACGTTAATAATATGAAGTTAATTCTCCACTGAATGACTGATTTGTCGTAGTGTTTTAGAAATAAAAAAATCTAGCGATTGGACAGATTTTTGAATGATCACATTCAGTCAGGCTTTCTTGGCTAGTGGTTTTATCAGCTTAAAAACTTCTTACTTATTTTAAATCTGCAACATACCACTACATATACCTTCAAGTATCTTAGCACATCCTTGAATGTCCGGAATTTAAATAAGTGGCCGTACAAAGCGAGCGGGATAATACATAAATACGCTTTGGCACCCAAAAGTAATAACAGAATACGTTTGGCGAAAATTCCAGTTACTGTCTACCCTTACAAATTCTTTCGTTATTCGTTTGAGTATTTTCCGGCTGTTCAAAGTACCTACATAGTGAGAGTGCTACATTACTCTCATAAAGAAATATATTTTCATATTTATTATAAGTATAAAAGAAAGTTGGTTTCTTATATGATGTGGGAAAAAAATGTCTCTCACGTCTTCGTGGATTTCTAGGAGTGTATCAGACGTGTGTCTCGTTTATGTTGCAAGACAACTGAGGGAAACTGCACCCTAATTGTGTAACACACGATCAATCAAAATTTGTTTCATTTTGAAAGTTCAACAATATTCATTGCGTTATTTACGTTGTTAGGCAAACACATTTTTCAAACATATGAAGCAATGGATTAGCAATCTGTTTCAAAATGATTCAGATTCAGATTATACGCCACAGCCAACAATAAATGTTGGCTGTAGCGATACAAATATCTTGCTCATAAAACAATTTGCAGGAAGTAATATAAATTAAAGGTAGGTATTCTTAAGTAAACAAAAATATACATTGACGAAGCAATAGAAATCACTTTATGTGCCAATATAGCCCTTAAGTTTTAGGTATTCGCAGATATTTAAATAAAAAAACATTCTTGTTTTTGACTATGACTTTTTCGCGAACAAAATGGTGTATTTTGCATTATGCGCGCAGCGTCTTAGAATATGCGTGCCCCATCTGGTCCCACCAATACATTATTTATAAGAACCAATTAGAACCGGTTTAATGAAAATTAATTAACCACCTGCGTAAACCTCCGATGACCTATGAAAATAGTTGTTGATCACATGGTCTGCTAACACTGGATGAAAGGCGCAAAGTTATGGATATGTGTTTGCTTCAATGGTCAGCTCGATTGCCCGGATTTGGTCGTACAGGTATCTTTTAACACTCCCCTAAGGCGCACTCGTCACAGTCCGTTGCTACACGTGCCTCGGCACTCAACTAATTACGCCAAAAATTGTGTATTGACCCGTATTGCTACAAGTTACAACACAGATTTCTCTCAAGTGGATATTAACTGTAACAAATCGACACTCAAAAAACAAATAATAAAAGCCATAAACGATGGCAAATGTTAAAGCAACTAAGAAATATTTTAATTTTCAAACTTTGTTTTTATTTTTCCAATCATATTTTTTTAGTCTGTAGTCCGTTCGCATATTTTGTACTTATCCTAGTTAAACCTATTATTAGACATACAACACAATAATACACATACGTGGGACACTCAGAAAGTTTTGCGAAAAAAAAAAATCTATTCGTGATTTTTTTTTTAATCTTTTCAAAATACTCTCCACTAGCCTCTATACAAAGTTTCATGCGTCTGAACCAGTTTTCGAAACACTTTTTCCAGTCCGCCGCAGCCACCTCATTTACAACCTGCTCAAACGCTGACAGCGCATCTTCCGGCGACGAAAATTGTATCTCTTTAAGCTGGTTTTTTTAATTTTCGGGAATAAAAAGAAGTCACACGGTGCTAACTCAGGGCTGTAAGGAGGGTGACCCAGAGTTTGGCCGGCGAGCTATCCAGGAAGTCCCTCGTTTTGAGCGCGGTGTGCGAAGGCGCGTTGTCGTGGTGGAGCAGTAGCCCGCGGAGCCCCGTGTTTGGTCGCTTGTTGCTCACAACCAGAGAAAACTTGTGCCAAGCATGGTAGTATAGCATTCACCGTAACCACTCAAATTGAAAAAGCTCGCCATCAAATGTTCCCCCCGGTTCTAGATCACTTCACTTTGGTAAGCGTTGATTCGTTTTGAAACACCCAAACCGTCGACTGGCGCTTCGTTTCTGGATGGTATTGATAAATCTAAGACATCACCTGTAATGATGTCGTAAACACGCCGAGACGAGCCGGCTTCAGATTTGTTTATCATATCACGGCACCATTCCAGCCGGGACTGCTTCTGAGCATCGGTGAGGTTGTGCGGCACCCAGCGTGTATCATCCTCTTCACACGAATATGCACGTGTAGAATTTCCTGAAGGCTTCCCGATCCAACCTGCAGTATGTGCTGAATCTATTGATACGTAACTCGCCTGTTGTCATGGATTACATTTTTCACTTCTAGCACGTTTTCTTCCGTAACAGCCGTCAAAGGGCGACCACTTCTTTCTGCATGCCCCAAAGTTAGTCGACCGCGCTTGAATTCGTTATACCAACAACACACGGTTTCCTTAGAAGGGCCTTCATGAATGCCATTCGAAGCTTATCGTACGATTCGTCCAGTCTCAGGTGACACTTGAAATCATAAAAAATCAATTCGCAAAAATGTTCCCGGCGCAGATGCATTTTTTAATGAGACACGATTTAAATTAGCTCAAAAACAATGTGAAGGGAAATTTTGAAATTGGAACGTACCTATTTTTACTTAAAAATAATCTTATTTTCAAAATAGATTATAGCTGGCCAGTCTCTCATACATAAAACTGTTTTTCGCAATACTTTCTGAGTGGCCTGGTAATCTGTAACATACCTACTATTTGTATCGCTGTTGGTTGCCTAAATATAGAGAATAAAAATAAACACATTTTAAAAATACTACTCTCTGTACTTGAGCAAAAAACAGATCAATCCTTCCTGGCTTTTCCCAACTATGCTGGGGTTGGCTACCGGTCTAACCGGATGCAGATGATTACCAGTATTTTACATGAAGCCACTGCATATCTGATCTCCGCAACCCAGTTCCTGGGTAATACGATACCCCTTGCACGTCCTACCTGGTTTTCAGACTTTCGGGTTTCTAACTACCCGTAACGACTGTCAAACATGTACTAATAACAGTTAGGACTTTCCGAGGCACGGAGGGGTCTCGCATTGTTATAGATGGTCACCCATCTACAAATCTACTAAGGCAAACGTAGCCTTACGCTTTAAGCTACGATTGTCCTCCACCACGAGCTACTTTGAGCAAAACACAGACAACGTTATTAATATTAACAAGCGCTCATGACTTTCAAGCAAGCAATTTTTATTAGTTAATTAGCTTCTGCCAGTATATACTTAATCGCACAGAATTTAGAAGAGAACTAAAAACCTTAATTTAGACACTTGATTAGTGTTTTCTTGTTAATTTAAACAGATTAATTGGCACTACACATCAGAAACCTGAGTTAATGGCCAGTCGTCCTTAGACGAATGCCTGCTACTTTTAAATTACGTAATTAACTTACTTCACCATCGTTTTCTTTGAGTTTCTTATTTAAATGTTCACGAGGCCTCTCCCGCCCAACCCATTCTGAAGGAACACGGAAGTGAAGAGAATAAAGGTAAGGAAAAAACCACTAAAACTCCTTTGCCACCACCTATTGTAGTAGATGGTATCCAGGACTACCAGAAATTCTATGATTTTCTATCTGAGAGTCAGTCAGCTGACGCGTTCAGCATCAAAATGTTGAATGGCGAAACAGTCAAAGTAAATGCCAAAAACGAAGTTTCGTACAGAGCAATAACAAAAGCCCTCTCACTCAACAATTGCCTCTGGCACTCCTATGAGAATAAGCAAGAGAGACCAATTAGAGTAATGGTAAAAAAATTGCATTTCACATGCATTCCGGAGAGAATTGTTGCGGACTTGCGTGGTAAAGGCTATAAGATACTAGAAGCAGTCAACAAATTGAGTTGGAAAACCAAAGAGCCACTCAATATGTTCATGCTAACATTTTCAAATGATGAAGAAACTAGCAAAATATATACATAGCATCAAAACTGTGTTGGGATGTAACGTGGAAATACAACCGCTAAAATACACAAAACTGGTACCTCAGTGTAAAAGATGCCAGGCGTACGGCCATACCCAAAAGTACTGCTCCAAAGAACCGAGGTGTGTGAAGTGCACAGGCAAACATCTCACTAAGGATTGCAGAAAATCAAAAGAAGAGAAGCCAAAGTGTGTCCACTGTGGAGCTCCACATCCAGCTAACTACAGGGGATGTATAGTAGCTAAAGAAATTCAGCAGCTTCGATCCAAAAAATCGAAAGGGACAACCACACAACAAAATACATCTACTGGAAGAGTTGAAAGCACCAGCCAGTACAAGCGAAATCAAAGCACAATAAAAACTACAGCTAGAAACGTCTCTTATGCCCAAGTAGCTACGAGAGGCATAGATAAGGCACCTCTGGCTGATATGGACACTGACAAAAAGCTAAATGAAATCTTAAAGTTAATGTCATCATTTGCTGAGAGATTGACAAAAATTGAAAATAGCAACAAAGCTGCTATTCCTAAGCCAAAAAAATGAATACTAAACTTAAACTTATGGCGTGGAACTCAAATGGGTTACAAAAACATCAAAATGAGTTACAAGTAGTGTTAGACATAGAAAAAATTGATGTTTGCCTGATATCAGAAACTCACTTCACAAAGCAATCTCACATTAAGTTTAAAGGGTACAAGGTATACCATGCACTTCACCCAGACAATTCTGCAAGAGGCGGTAGTGCCATTATTATAAAAGAAAACCTTCAGCACTATGAAAAGTTTAAATACGAAGAGAGAGAGATTCAAGCAGTAGCGATTTGTCTACAAACCAAAAAATATTCTGTTACAGTATCTGCCATCTACTGTCCACCACGGTATACGATAAAAAAAGACCACTATATGAGCTTTCTAACTCGCCTTGGAAGTAGGTTTATCTTAGGAGGTGACTTCAATGCTAAAAATACGTATTGGGGTTCCAGATTAACAACTACTAAAGGAAAAGAACTACTGAGTGCTATAAAAGAGCTGAAATGTGATGCCATATCAACTGGAAAGCCCACCTACTGGCCAACAGATCCAAATAAAATTCCGGACTTAATAGACTTTTTCGTAACCAAGAATCTATCAACTGGGTATATAAAATTGGAACAAAGCTATGACATGAACTCGGATCACTCCGCAATCTATTTAGAAATTAGCGAGACCATATTGTTTAAAGAAAAAAGTCCCACTCTTGTCAATAAGTGTACAGACTGGGTGGGCTTCAAGACCGAATTGAATGATAAAATAGACCTTAAAGTCCCATTAAAAACACCCAAACACCTAAACATTGAAGTAGAGAATTTCATAATGCACATCCAGCAAGCAGCGTGGGAAAATACACCTAACTGCAACAAGTGGACGAAGGGAAATACATACCCCTTCAGAATCAAGCAACTCATTATGGAAAAAAGAAGGCAGAGAAAGAAGTGGCATCAATCTAGGTGCCCTGATGACAAACGAAAACTAAATAACCTGACAAAAAAACTAAGAAGACTAATCCAGAACTTTAAAGACGACTCAACCAACACCTATCTCCAGAACCTAAGTAATAACCAAAAGACTGACTATTCCCTCTGGAAGGCTACTAAGCACCTAAAAAGGCCGGTTACCCAAATCCCACCTATTAAGTGTGAAAACGGGCAATGGGCAATTAGTGACGAGCAAAAAGCTAAGAGGTTTGCAGAGCATCTAGAAAATATATTTCAACCAAATGACGTTGAAATCATTGAAGATCACACATTAGCTGATATGGTGGCATCAGAAAATGAAGCTACCATAAATTTAGTAACACCGAGAGAAGTCGCACGAGAAATAAAAAGTAATAATAGGTCTTTACCTATGAAATTGCCGTTTTGTATGAAAAAATTTAAACGAATTTTTTTCATGTATTTTTTATTTGTATTAATCGAAGTAATCACCCATGCAATCAATGCATCTTTGCCATCGCAGTGGCAGTTTATTGATGCCCTTCTTAAAGAAATCAGCTGGACGGGAGGCAACAAATTCTTCAAAGGCATTTTGTACTGCCTCTCGGGTATTGAATTTTTTTCCCGCCAAGAAGTTATCCAAATTCTGGAAAAAGTAGTAGTCTGTAGGCGCAAGGTCTGGTGAGTAGGGCGGATGACGGAGAGCTTCCAACCCCAGTTCTTGCAACTTGGAGACCGTCTGCTGTGCAGTATGAGGTCGCGCGTTGTCGTGCTGGAGCAGCGGAGACGAGCGATTGACCAATGCTGGTTGGAGATGTGCCAGCTTCTCCATCATTGTGTTCAGTTCTTCACAGTACACATCTGCAGTAATGCTCACCCCGTTTGGTAAGAAGCTGTGATGAATCACACCAGCGCTAGACCACTAAACAGTGACCATCACTTTTCTAGGGGTAAGTTTTCGTTTAGGGCATTGTTTAGGTACTGAACCAGGATCCAACCAACTTGCTGAGCGCTTGCGGTTATCAAACAGAATCCATTTTTCATCGCAGGTAACAATGCGGTTCAAAATTCCTTCATTTGTGTGTCTGTTGAGCAGTGCAAGGCACGTCTCGACGCGTACTTCGCGCTGACGATCATTGAGTTCGTGGGGCACCCATTTGTCAAGCTTTTTTACCTTGCCAATTTGACGCAAATGGACCAATATTGTTTTGACGCTAACGTCGAAAGCTGCTGCTAATTCAGCCGTAGATTGTGTATCATCAGCTTCCACAATCGCCTTTAATTCGTCATTGTCGACCAAAGTCTTCGGACGACCGCGAGGTTCATTTTTCAGGTCGAAATTTCCAGAACGGAAGCGAACAAACCAATAACAGGTGGTGCGTTGGTTTGTAGTGTTAGCTCCGTAAACGTCGTTGATGTTGCGTGCCGCTTGTGCCGCGTTGCTGCCACGACGGTACTCATATTCCATAATTACTCGAATTTTTAACGTATCCATGATGACGAAAAAGATTGAAATGCGATGAAAATGTAACACTAATCAATAAACAAATGACTACTTTTGGAAAAAAAAATCCATGTTTTTAAAATAAAATTAATTTGAAATTAGAATTCTTACCCAAACAAAAATTATTTTGATTTGAAATGGCCAGTACTGCAAAACGGCAATTTCATAGGTAAAGACCTAATATAAGTACACGAAAATCACCAGGTTACGATTTAATAACAGGAGAAGTACTTCATAACCTCCCTAGAAAGGGACTGGTTAAGTTAACGACCCTTATCAATGCCGCACTAAGGCTTAAATATGTACCAGACTTATGGAAGGTGGCTGAAGTAATAATGATAGCTAAGCCAGGGAAACCGCCTCACGAAACATCATCATACAGGCCTATTTCCTTGCTACCAATCATGTCCAAGTTATTTGAAAAGCTATTACTCAAACGGCTTAAAATAATAATTGATAGTAAAAACATAATACCAGAGCACCAATTTGGTTTTCGAGAAAAACACTCTACCATCGATCAAGTGCATAGGATCACAAACGTAATAGAAAGCGCCCTTGAAGACAAGAAAGTATGTTCTACTGTATTCCTAGACGTGGCGCAAGCGTTTGACAAAGTATGGCATGAAGGCCTTATACACAAATTAAAGAGCCTGTTACCGAAGCAGTTTGCAGAAATATTAGAATCCTACATTCTGAACAGAGTCTTTAGAATAAGACAAGGAGACGCCTACTCAGAACTGAAACAAATTAAAGCTGGCGTACCGCAAGGAAGCGTATTAGGTCCGGTCCTGTACCTACTATACACTTGCGATATTCCTGAATTAGGGCAAAACACGATTGGGACCTTTGCTGATGATACAGCTATAATGGCTGTAGGAAACAGCCACGAAGAAGCAGCAGAAAAGGTTCAAATGGCTGTTAATCAAGTTTATGACTGGACCAAAAAATGGAGGATTAAACTGAATGAATCCAAATCTGTTCACATAGACTTTTCCAACAGAAGACATCAGTATTGTCCAGTTTACATTAACAATAAACAAGTACCATACGAGAATACAGCCAAGTATCTCGGTATGACCCTAGACGCAAAGTTACGCTGGAAAGCCCACGTCAAGAAGAAAAAAGATGAACTCGACCTCCGATTCAAAAGAATGTATTGGCTGCTTGGAAGAAACTCCCTGCTGTCCGTGCAAAACAAATTATTACTATACAGACAAGTCCTGATGCCAGTTTGGACTTATGGTATTCAGCTGTGGGGCTGCACCAAACAGACCAATATATTAATAATACAACGATTCCAGAACAAAGTGCTAAGGGAAATTGTAAATGCACCTTGGTACATACGAAATGATGACCTCCATCGGGACCTAAAAGTTGAGTTCATCGAAACAGTGATCCAGAAATTTGCAGAAGCTCACGAAAAGAGACTTCATCAGCATGTGAACGTCGAGGCAATCCAGCTTCTCGACCACACAAATATAATTAGAAGACTTAAAAGAACAAAACCGTTCGAGTTAGTGTTTAGTGTTAGTGAATAGTTTAAAGTACAACAGTGCCTAACAAACACAACAAAAAAGTGTATTCGCCTTAATAGAGACAATAAGAAAAGTGCTATTGGACACATTCTTAGTAAAGACAATTTAATAGTTTAGGTTATAATTAAATTACTCATTAGTCTTTTTATAGGGCTAGATTGTAATAAGATTAGGGTCCGTCCTATTGACGAACCCTAGCATAAGAGAAAAAAAAAAAAAAAAAAAAAAAACGAGGCCTCAATACGGTGTGCTATATACAAGTGTAATGGATCAGAAAGAGCTGGCAACATTGCAGCTCGGGTTTGCTTCGCTTCAGTGAGGTAAGTGGTCTGCCGATGTGCTCCACTTCCGACGTTAGCCGCTATTTGCGCATCTACAGGTCTCATATTATTGTATTTTGAAATCTACTCTGTTAGTTTCTGTCTTGGTTAACGTTTCTTTGCACATCCCACCGAGGTTTGAATGACTAACTCTGAACCTGAATAATCATTCAAATATTTTTTGGGCAAGAACGAGAGCAAGGCTTCGTCTTCAGCAACGAACAATCATTTTACTTTACTCTCGGCTAAACTGCATACAACATTAGTTTTTGTTAACCCTAAACCCGAAAAGGCGTCATTGTACTCATCATTTTGAACAACTTTTTCTATGGGACCAACCTTGACCACAAATGTATGGAACAGCAGATTTTTTTTTCGCGATTTCAAGGTTGGTCCCATAGAAAAAAATCGCTCTACAAAAATCCATAAGCGCGCTTGGTAAAATGAGGTAATTTTCATTCAGCACGAATTCGGGATTAAGCATGATGCTGTGATGAAATGCTCCAATTCCCGGGATTCATCAATCTAGGAATCTCGTATCATTGTGGTTTGACTAACCGTAAACATAACACTTAACATGCTATGTTTCCAGGTTGGGCAGAGGTTTACCCATAGCACAACCACATTGCGTCAGTTATGATTAAGTCCCGTCTAATAAAGGGTGAGTCTATTACAGAAAGAAAGAAAAAGTTTTTATTAGACGCGCACAGGAATATCACAAACTTAATTACATATGCTTAGTAAAATATAAAATTAAAATTAGAGAGAAAAAAACAAAGAAAAGTAAAATAAAAAACAAAGTCCCGTGCGAGGCCAAAAGGCCCCTATCTCAGCATAATGCTGCGATATTTAAAAAAAGTGTCGCCGCGCTGGTATTCTGATAGAGCCCACTGTGAATGTCAAGGACAGATACAGAAATAAATAAAAAATATTATTGCCATCAAAAAAACTCAAAACTCAAAGCATTTATTTCAAATAAACCAATTACAGGCACTTTTGAATTGTCAAGGTCGGTGAAGAAAGATGAAGCTAGTTGCCCAAACGAGTACAAATCCAGTCACCGGGCTGCTACTGAGAAATTCCAGATGGATTAACCCAGTAACACGTTGCCTGACCGGGGAATCGAATCCAAGACCAGCAGTAGCGCTTGCGACCACTAGAACAGCGAGGCAGTACCGTAGTAACCGTACGTGCCTAAAAATCAGAAACAGTGAACATAAACATATATGTACCTAACTTATCTATCTTATCTGCCTTTCCAATTTGCTGGGGCAGACACTGCAAAATCTTAATCCTGATGGTCTTGAGAGGAGGTTAGAGCCCACTCTACCTCCCGATCTTCCGAAAGGCAAATCCTTATGATTCTGATCTGACCACGAATAAATTCCGGAATTTGTATATAGGTACACATTAACATTGATGAATTTATTTAAACAATGACATGTATATTTACTTTTTATAGTATTATAGTATTATTTTATTTATTGTGAATGTGAAGACTATATGGGTGGTTTTTTTAATGTTTGGTTTCTTTTTTTTCATTTTTGAGTGTTGTGATTGATTTGTTGTTTCACTATATGTATCGCGGTTGGTTGCCTAAATAAACAAAAATATAAGTGAAAAATAAATTTATTTCTGATTTATCTGACTGACACTGAGAAGAAAAAAGGCCGAAACAAACTCAGAGACACAGAGACTGTCAGATCATGATTAAAATTTAGTCATGTCTGGTCAGTCAGAAATGCTGAAGTCATCTAGTTTTTAAAATATGATTAACTTGTAAAGGCTATCAGAAATAAATTCATTTATCACTTATATTTTTTCTTTATTTAGGCAACCAACCGCGATTTACATATAGTGAAATAACAAATCACCCACAACACTCAAACATTTACCATATAATTGCAAATTGCCTGTAAGATTACATTACGAACTAATTTCACGAATAATAAGTGAAATTTAATATCGAGAGTGCGATCGTGGAAAACATGGTCGCGCTTGACTTAGATCAGTTTAGGGGTACGGTAGAAGACGTGGTGGGGCGCGCGGGCGCAGGTGCACTGCCTAAACGACCGGCAGAATGGACGCACCGCAACCGACGCGGATTCTGTGCCTTGTCGCGCTGTTCCTTGCAATCTGTGCTGCGTCTGCGCACAATGTACCGCCAAAACAAGATCACGTGGAAGATGAAAAACTGAAATTGTACGATGGTGTTTTCGTGAGCATTCCTAAGGATAATAATAGCACGGGAAGGATTTTGTCCTTAGAATTGGATACCGACAGCAGTTTAAGTGAAGGTAAGCGTTATTTTTTTTTAATTAAAATAGTAAGTTTCTGATACCATATAATCTTGAAGAATTACATCTCATGGTGTGGCCTTTTTTGGAGTATTCTTAAACTGTCTTAAACTGTCTTGTTCATTAATTTCGAGTAAACCTTATTTTTTGCTGTTTCATCTCGTACGAAAATAATTATATGATGAATGAAAGCTACGTTAAAATTAATGAAAATCGGGACTGTAAGAAGCGGAGTGGTAATTGCATTTAGTTGAAGGCCAATTAACCTTAGTTTTGTTAAGTAGTACTTAATAAATAACGTAAACAAAAGATTAACAATAAATAAGGTAAAAAAATATATAATAAATAACAATGTTAAACAACTAGAAGTGTCACGAGTACCAATGTTTTAATTTCCGTCATTTATATTATTAATAGCTTTTTCCCGCGGCTCCGCCCGTGTGGATGTTGGTTATCGCATAAAAAGGTCCAGGCTATATCTCTGCCAAATTTCATGACGATCGGTTCAGCGGTTTAGGCGTGAAAGCGTAACAGACAGACAGAGTTACTTTCGCATTAATAACATTATTAGTAGGGATGTTATTGACATAAGTAGCATTTTCATTTATTCGTATATTCAAGTAACGTACCAGCCCAACCCTCACTGGTCACGATGTTGGCAATTCAAACTTGTGCCAACTCTATGTTTGTTTGGCCCACTTAAGAGGAAGTACTTAGACAGGACTTAGACTGCTTAGATTAAGTCAGAGCCATCTCAGGACTTGACACTTTCAAGACTTAGCTAAAGAGCTCACTGATAGCTAAAGGACATTTAAGGTGGTGTTTTATTGAAAACGCTCAACAAGATGGTTTTTTAAACCAGTGTATCTCTTTAACCGTAAATAATTTTGATACCAAAAAATATATGATATTTTCAAGTCTTTTTTGCATAGTGTGATGGAACTAAAAACATAATTAAACATACTTTAATGCATCAAAAAAATCATCAAAGTCACGTCTTAATTATCTTTAAAAGCAGTTTAACCCTTCAATAACAATTATAATAAATTATATTAAAAATATACCATAAAATTCCAAATGCCAAACTGCATCCACTGATTGATTATTATTTATTATTAAATAGTTAATTCTAATTTTATACGATTTTATTTGCCTTTTTACGACAGTGCTTGCTCATTTATTATTCGAATTTATTACAACAGATTTGAACCCGTATCGGATTGCAATAAGAAGTATTTATCGTTCATAACTATAATATTTTAAAGTTACTAGGGCCTTATGCCTAATGGACCTGTTTAATATACTTATTTACGCAACGGAAGTAAATATCTACGTGTTAAGGGCCACCAAAACGTTAAATTTCCATCAAGTAATCTATAAATTAATACGTGTGGCAAATACTTTGTACCCCTTTATTAGGGGTTACAATATTATTTTTTTAACTTGGTGAACCTTTTTGTGAATCTATTATTTTCGATTACTGTGGAGAAGAAGTGTGAATTTTTCCTTCCAAATATGTCTATTTCTAAAATATAAAGAGAACAAATCGTTAAAACCTTTAGTTTCTTTTTTATTGGTCTACAACCATATGGAGGTACCCCAGTTATTGCTCTCAAGCATTTTTTTTGCGCTATGGAAGCTCTTTGAACTTGAGACGAGTTGGTTCGATATACTTTTTCATCCCTTCAAGAAACAGAGTCCCTTCGCATCAAAAAAAGTTTTGATGAAATCTGCCCATTTTCTTGCTGACTGAAGATTTTATTTCAAAAACTGTGATTGTAGATCAAAATGTCTCAAAAAGTTATGGATAGTGTCCTAAGACTCTTTTCTCGTAGTGACAATGGTTAAGGTACCTGTCCTTGCTGCCCTTATCAAAAATTCGACCTGAGTTTATTACATATTCATGTCACGGATTTGGCACACATCCCGTCGGATAATTTCCGGTTTAAACACGGGCGTGGCCACAGACTAATCAGTAACATAGTATACTAATAGCGGAAAAGAAATTTGATCAACGCCCGACCTAATTCATAGGTTTATTGCGGTTCATGTATCGTATCTAGAAAGTACAGTGAATTGCGTCCGACATACAAATAGGTAATAATCAGAGTGGTGACAGACAGCTATTTATTGTTTATAGGTAGAGAGGTAGGTTGTGATAAGAATATTCAATACGTAAGTACAGTCACGACAAAACATTGAACTCTTTTGGACTTGGTCACATTAAACTCTATGTTCATTTATAAAATTAGGTACAGTCAGGAAAATAAATGTATTGCTAATCAAATTAATACAGTATGTACGCCAATTTGCAGTATTATAGCCATAGCATACAACTGACACATAATTAAAATTTGCTACACAAAAAAACTCCCTGACTAAACTTTGCTCTCTTTAGCAATGTGTTACATCACATTTAAGACACTACATCATTCTCATCTTCATCTTCACTTAATCGTTTAAATACGTTATGATCGATTAAGGTTCTAAATAGGTAAGGCTAAAATGTCTTACATTGGTCAAGGTTTTCATATACGCTGATAGTACCAACTTGTACATTTACCGAAATAATTGGAGCACTTGAAAGTGTGGCGATCGCGAACAAACCGGTTCGATCGTACGCGCAGGACCATGGACTTGAATGTCACTTTTTATTATAAACTTTGTGAAGAGAAAATACCAGATAATAATATACCTACTTTAGTGAACTTTTTTGTACTGAATTGCTGTGGTCTGTGGTAAGCAGGTGACCTTTGAAAATAAACGAAGGAACGTATGCCGTAAATGTAAACACACAAACGAAATTACCCTTTACCCTTTTCAAAGAATTTGTTTGAATCGTCTGCGTGAATCACAAAATTCTAGATAAACCTACCGATGCTATCGTTTACATTTATTTTGGAAGTATAGCCGATCATTATCTGCCTAGCCTTTTCCCAACCATGTTGGGGTCAGCTTCCAGTCTAACCGGATGCAGCTGAAAAAGCGTGTTAGTAAGAAAAAAATAAACCGCCGAAAAAACTGAAAAGCAAAAAATAATAAAACTTTTTGTTTAACCTAATATCGAAGTTCGGAAGGCGGTTACATAAAATTAAATAAAATACTTACGCTCTTATTCATAAAAAGTTATCGAACATCTAAACAGTTGCTAAAGTCTGGTTTACAAAAAGTGTTATTCATAAACGCATTTTAGCACTAAAGCGTTATAAAAACCTACTATAAAGTTATATACGCCAGGACCCTACTTTAGCAGAGTTTTAAGGGAAAAAATGGCCGAGGCTCTAAAGCAGCTGATTTAAAAGAAAATGACGTTTGACCATTTGACGTAAAAATATTTTGTGTCAACAAATGTCAATTTTCAAGCAATAAGTTGACAGTTACAATTTCAAATTATTTGTCAAATTCAAGTAACAATGACGTCACCGCGTCAGAAGTGTCGAAACTGTAGACAATTAAGTAGTTGCCAGTACGTTATGGTTAATGTTTTTTGTTAAAAAAAAATTATTTCATAATTTTTTGTGGCTATAATCTACTACGAGTAATTACTATAATTATGCTTAATTTTTGATTACTTTTTGTAATACACAACTCAGCATTAAAATGTGTGAGTGAACAATCAACCATCCCGTTTTCTTACTCTTAGAGTTGGGTTACTTCTTAAATTAATATGGGACCAACTTTGGGGTATACCCTTTCCAGTAAAATATAATTAGCAAAATTGGACTACTCTGTAAAAACTTATGCGTGGTTATACATTTAAAAAAAAATATACGCGTCGCCATGAGAACCTCCTCCGTTTTTTCGTCGGTTAAAAACAACATAAACTACATAAATATCCATAGAAACCAGTAAAAAATATTTTATTCATAACAGATGGAAAACACCCTAAGATTAACATAGCAGGTATTAAAAATATTCTTATAAATATTTCACTATTTTAATTAGCAATGATGAGCTCAAGTTTGAGAATGAACATTTCATAGACAGTTTTTCCTATCGCATAAGTTTTTTTTAATTTTTTATAATTATTGCATTAATTATAATTTTGTACTATTTTATTCAAATAATTATCACGGTTTGCGTGGTTATCGTGAAAGTTATGCAGAGTGCAGTGGCATAATGTCACGCAAATGTAACTTTATATCATTTCACGTCGTTTTACTTAGCATAAGATAACACATTGTGAATTTATAACATGCCAACAATGAGGGCGACAGTGCTAATGGCGTTCGTGGAAAAAGTAATATTTTCACTACATTTAATATAATAGTAACGATTTCAAAACTGTATAGCCACCGAAAGAGATGAGTTACCAGGGTCGTCGGGTATAATTGAAGTTTAGTTAGAAACTGATGGATGTTTTCGATTAAAATTGAATTGCATTAATAGAAAACAAACAGTTCATTTATCAAATTAAATTTCATGCGAAAAAATCCATCGGTCATCCTGGTTATTTATCTCTTAAGGTGACTGTACATTGAATAACTAGGAAAAAAGTCATTGTTACGAGGTGTGGGTCAGAATCCCCACACCTCGTAGCGTAGGTATACGTATTTCTGGAATTGTCGATTCGAGCAAAAATTAATTAACTTCGTGTGGTAATAATATGATATTTTCTGTAGGTGATTGCAAATATGATATTATTAAGTGTCAATTCGCCCCTTTCGGGTGGTTAATTAGTGTGAATCGACTAATAAACCAGAGAAGCACTTTGCGACGCCTTTTTGCCTTTTTAACAACTATGAACAACGGAAAGAAAAAAACTTACCTTTATTATTTTTATTCTATTCCAGGTCGAAGCAAGAAGAAAAACATGATGCAGAAAATGCTGCCGATGTTTATTTTGCCGTTCATCCTACAGTCAGCCATAATGCCCCTCGTCATGGGCATGTTGAAGTTCATGCTGGTGAAGTCTTTTTTAGTAGGAAAGTTAGCACTTACACTAATCATGATCAATGCTTTTAAAAATCACAACTCCTTCAAGGGAAGAGACGCTGAGATTGCCAGTGCTAACTACGGTTACCATGACAACGGAATTGAGCACTATGCTTCTTATTTAAATTGAATGTTAGTAGGTCTGTTAAGGGGAAAGCGCCAGGGTGGCCGGAACCGTAACACATATGTATTTACATAGGATTTTGCAGCCTACCATAGCGCATCTACACCTCTCTTCAGAACTGCTAGATGTACTTGGTTTTATGTCTGAAATTCTGATTGTAATCTGTAAAAAGATAACTTCATCTAAAATAATATTATTTATTTATTTTTTAAATATATTTTTAATAGAAAAAATAATAATACCTAGTACTTACAGGAAGCCGTACGTCATTGGTAACAAAACCAGTATAAGCTGGCCTTATTAAAGTATTATTTATTCTATTGAAACTCCAAACTACACTAGGCCAGTTCGAGGTCAAAATGTTACCATTTACGTGCGGTCGATTGTACTAAGTAAACATACATGTGGGTATGTCTAGATGTAAGTTGACAATGTCTCCTTCTCAACTGATTAACATTAACATATTTAAATTTTGTCGACAAAGCCGACGATCATCGTAATAAGTTTTAAGCAATTGTTCTTGTGTGTGTATGTGTGTGTGTCTACCGAACTGAATGCCTTTATAATTTGTTCTGAAGTGAATAATAATGGAAAATATTTAGCTGATCCTCTAAAAGTATTTGACCTTTTACTGATGAACACTATCAATGATAAATATTTCTCAATAATTAGTTATCATTTCACTACCTATTTATTAAATTATTTATTTTAAAATATCGAATATTAAAACTTTTGAATGTATATTAAAACATAAGTTTTCTAAAATACAGAACCTACTTAATACTTAGCATAAGTGACTGCTTACAAAAAAATTCTAGCCTTTTTTAGAGACTTGCGAAAAATTATGTATTGATCGAAGATTTTTTTTTTAAACCAGGAAAAATGCGGACATAGGTACAGATGCAAGATAAACAATAGTTTATCTTTTATTTATTTTTTAGAATCTACTTATCCATAATCTAGGTAGATACTATTATTGATTACTGGCGCTATTTATTAAACTGTTTTGTTGGTATTTGTTATTTTTTGTAAATTAATTGTTACTTTGAAGAAACGTTATCATATTGATGACAAATGTATGTTGACTAGTTATTTAAACATAACACTGGCACTTATGTCTTATTTCATATTTATTAGAGTGATGCAATTAATTAATAAAGTATTTTTATATGTACCTATAGACGCCAGCAGATCAAGTTGCCCCAAACTGTCAAATAATCCCAACTGAACATGAACCTTAGCCTTTTGCATTAAAGCTGAAAATCTATCAAAGAAATTTGACAGATTGGGGTAGCTTGATGTGCTGGCGTCTGTACACTTCATTGTGTTTATTAGTTGCATCAATATGAACTGTTTTCATAGTAGTTGTAGGTACCTAATTTTAATATTTATTTTAATAATTTGTTATTTTATTTATTTTTAAATAAACATTCAAAGTAGGTATTTGCTCAAAGTACCTAACTAAGCTTGATAGTTGTTTATTTCAAGAAATTTCCATTTTCTTATCAAGAAAAATCTCTATTATGTTTAAATTAAGACACATTCAGTGAAACTTGCAACTGAATGCTATTTATGTGCTTGAAAGTTTTACAGATTTATTTATAGAAACGAAGCAAACCAGAAATTATAATATTAATATAACCGGGAAAGCTCTATTACAGAATAGTTGAACTTAGTTATATTATGTTAATTAGCGCTATTTAAAAATGAAAATCTCTGACTTATCTATTTCCAAGGGTTACTCCGATGTTCACTGTAGTATTTTTATATAAATAAATAAATATATAAATAAACAATTATATAAATTGGTTTACCGTATTTTTATTTTGTGGTGATAGTGAATTTTCTCATATATTTTTAGCAAACAAGCAACACAATATGCCTTGTATTTCTGGAAGCAGCTAACTCATACTAATTACTGTAGTCTACGAGTAGTATTTCTATAAAATAGTTCGTTATGGATTATTTGACGATTCCTGCTTGGCTGAATGTTGATTTCTCATGCCAAATAAACACTGACCTTAAATAAAAATAAGAATGAATTAGACGGACATCAAGTTAAATATTTTAATTATTGTTATATTTTCACCCTAGGTTAACAAACTTGAGAATTATTTCATTATACCTGTTTTATTATTAATAGAATTAAGAACTATATTATGTAGTTTCTGTTCATTGTAGGCATTTTTTAGGCATTACCCTTTATGTCGTTTATTTTGCTCGCTCGAAAGTAAATCAAAACCTACTTCCCTATGACCAAAAACCATGAAATTAGGCATGAAGCAAGGTCTCACTGTACAAGTAAAGGAAAACGATTTTTTGTTATTTTACTAATTTACATTTTTGCCATATTAATATCTTATCGATGTATGGGAGAACATGTTTTTCAACTACAACGTTAAGTTTGTTCTTGGGATAAATTTATGCCAACTACGGCATCCTCCATTGTGCGTGGTCCGACTTGCACTTGGCCGAATTTTTATTCACATACACACTTAAAGTAGGTACCTAGATCGTAGGTATATGGAAAATGTATACTTATAATATAAGTGAATGTTGGGTGTGGCAGAAGAAATAAATTAGTTGAAAGTAACTGATGCCTCATATTTATTTATCGTTGATACGATAAAATAAATCTCAATTATATTACATTATTTTAAACGATAAAAACGAATATGTTATGAAGTTTTAGGTATTAGTTTCTGAATGTTATGAGTTCGATTTTATTTTATTGTCGAAATTTTAATAGGTATTGCATAATCTCATAATAAACCTCGAATAACCTCACTTTTAATGTATAACTAAATAAGTTCTAAGTTGTTATCGATGAGTTTTATAACTAACCGGAATTTATTGATGATGAGGCCTTTGAAAATAACTCCCAAATATCAATCTGTGAATAATCCCATTACTCACGCCTTCTTTCCACGAGAGTAGGCAGACACATGACATGATAAGAGAACGCTACCTGCTACGATACTTTCATTAGGTACTCATTTTGCTTCGTCCATGACACGCACGCAGAATGCGTGTAGGTATCTACTAGGTACGCAAGTGTCCTTTCTGAAAAACATCGCCACTAAGGTCACCATAAGTATGTCCTTCTAGGACATCCCCTTCCGGAGTTTACACGGCGTCTTTACGTGACCAGAGGGCTGGGTCGTTCTTTAGTCAAAGAATTAGCATTGCCATTCAACGTGGCAATGCTGCCAGTCTCCTGGGCACGTTTCCTGATGACAGCAATGCGGACATTTTGGTTAGCCAACAATAATTGTTTAAACACGTTACATTTAATTTAAAAGTACACGAGGTACATTTATAAGTGAAACAATTACTTACAGGCTAACACCACAATACATGTACTATTTTATTTATATTATACACTAGCTTTTGCCCGCGACTTCGTACTCGTGGACTTTAGAATCAAGTAGATAATCATTTTTTTTGATAAAAGAGCATATTTTTTAAGTTAGACCTCTCGGAATACATCATTGAAAACTGCATTCAATTCCATGCAGTGGTTTTTGCGTGATGCGGTAACAAACACACAGACAGACAAAAATTCTAAAAACCGTTGTTTTGGCTTCTGTTGCTCTAATAAAGACCACCCATACTATTTTTTCTTCAATATCTTGAATGTACAGACATCGGCCAGTTACAATTTTATTATATGTATAGATTTTCATTGCCATTCATGATGTAGCTAGTTCGAATAGAATTACTTTCCTTTTCCGTTTCGATTGCGAGTCAGTTTATTTATTTATCCTGCCATCCGTCGTACCTACCCCACACAAATTCGTATACTAATTTATATTCGTTAACTTTTTTGGAAAAAAAAGAGCGACAGGGAGTTAAATAACAGCGACACACACTTACTTACACAAAGTGGATTCAATACCTGCGTGTTATTGAAGCTAACTCAAAAACTACCAAAGCAAACACGGGACCGCCGCGCAACAACTTCCTCTACCAAAAGTTTTTTCAAAATCGGTCCAAAATTTATTAAAATATCGATGAACAGTTAGCAATCAACTCAGCCTATCGCAGTCCACGGCTGGACATAGGCCTCTCCCAAGTCACAACACCCTGTCCTTCGCCTTCCGCATATAGTCTTTCCCAGTCGGGCCATCTAGCTGGGGGACGTCACACGCTACGCGGTCTCCACTCCACAGGACTCGTCTGCCTCAACGGCCTTTGGTCCATCGACAGTCATGGCCAGCCCACTGCCACTTCAGTTTGCTTACTCCGCAGGCTATTTCGGTAGCTCCGGTTCTTTTCCGGGTACCTTCATTTCTGATTTTATCCTTCAAAGAAATTCCGAGCATAGCCCGCTCCATAGCGCGCAGAGAGAACTTGAATTTGTGGACCAGCCCAACTGCCAATATCCACGTTTCGGCACCGTATGTCATAACGGGCAGGACGCACTGGTTGAAGACCTGACTCTTCAAACATTGCGGGAGAGACGACGAGAGGAGTTGACATACTCGTTCATAAATATAAAAATACATAATGATGTCGATACAGAAGTTGATTAAAAAACCGGCCAATTATAAGTTGGAAGTCGGTTGTTTTTTTTAGCAAACTTTTTTCTATCAACATAGACTGATAATGCTAATATGATTTTAATAGAAATAGCATACAATAATAGGTACTACTAACCTTAGTTTCGTATGAATGATGACATCCGAAAAGATTGGATTATTCGCACCAACTCGATGCGGAAGTTTTTCATAGCAAATCAAATCAAGCATCGTCATGGCACAATACATAAATATTGCGAATTCCAAGCTTATGATATTATGCGATTATACAGAATTCGAGCAGCGTATTAGGTACGTCAATTTCGATTCGTCATAAAAAATCGAATGGGGAAAGAATTTTGTACCAAATTATTAAAATATACTCTGCCGAATTAGGCGCAGCGAATATAACGATAAATAATAAAAACTTTTTCCAAAAAAAAACAACCGACTTCCAAAAAAACACTACAAAGTGAAAAATAACTTTAATTTCGGAAGTCGGTGTCTTTGGAGCTGTATTTGAATTTTTTGTCACCGCCTTCCGAAATTAAAGTTATTTTTCACTTTGTAGTGTTTTTTTGGAAGTCGGTTGTTTTTTTTTTGGAAAAAGTTTTTATTATTTTTCACTTTTTAGTGGTTCACATGTGCTTACCCCTTCACAGCATACCGGCGTGATGTTATGTTATGAACTGGTGTAAGCAATAGATAGACATGAGATTTCAGCAATCCCAGTCCATTTGCTATCATTTATTGAGGAGTTCCGTTGCCTATCTCCAAAGTTCTTCATCAGATCTTCACCAAATTGAAATGAGACCACTACGAGAAAGTACTCTTCCAAAAAATACCTAAATCGCTTCGTGTGCCTATAAAATTTGAAGAGTTCTCTCTATTTCTCCAGGATCCCATCATCAGATCCTGACTTGATGATCATGGGACCATCTGGAAAGTATACCCTTTCAAACAAAAAAAAACAAAATCCAAATCGGTCCAGCCATCTTCGAGTAATCGGGGAACATACATAAAAAAAAATAAAAAAAAAAAAAAAAAGGTCCCGACGAATTGATAACCTCCTCCTTTTTGAAGTCGGTTAATGAGCAGTGTCTTCAAACTAGGCGTTGGTCCCGGGTAGGTGTGCATAGCGCAGTTACTACGCCGCGTATCGCTACGCAGTTGGAAGGCGTCCCACAAGGTGGACCGATGACCTTGTAGAGGCCGCAGGAATCAGCTGGATGCGGGAAGCACAGAACCGGTCGAAGTAGCGGAGCTTGAGGGAGACCTTTGTTCTAATAACTCCTACGCTTTTCCAGAAATTTTTGGGTCACTTAAGAGGCCGTATACGAAATTTTGTCGATTTCGCTTATTTAAGTACTCGATTTTTAAGACGTACTTTTACAGTTAAAATACTACATTTCCATTAGTTTTAATGCACAATACGAAAGATCGTTTCAATTATTATCTAATGAATGAGCTTTGATTTTTGTAGAGAATTATGGTGTGAGATTTGGGTTGTTTTCAAAGATTATTTACTGGCAATTCATTTATGTTTTTTTTTTAAATTAAATTAACAAGAGATTAATAAAAAAGTAAAAAGTGTATTGCGGTTAAATGTTTATTATGGTATTCTACGCCTTCGAATGTTGAACTTCGTTCCAATTTACACGATTTACTAACAAACAGCGAATTAACCCTTTTTCCAGGAAATAAACAAAGGCGTGTTCGTAATTAGTTACCCTTTTTCTTAGGATTTGTATGCGTAAACGAGAAACTGAATAAACGTTTCCAAGAAATACTTCAGTTCTCTAAACAATCCGTCATGGCAACTGTTGAGGTAATGAGAAATATTAATTGCTTTACAAGAGCTTTTCATGAATCAACATAGCATTTTAATAATAAATCATAATAATTCAAAATCAACATCGAATGTACGGCTTCTTAAATTAAATCAAACGAGATACAATCTCTCCTTTGGATGTTGCTTTAAAAGCCCATTTTGTAATTTCCTCTCCTTAGAGCTTGAAAAGCCCATAGTGTAATTTTCCACATTGATTTGATTTCATCAAGCTTTATTTGTATTCCCTCTTTTCAATTCTGAGGGGATTACATCGCTCAAATCCCAAAAATACCGTATGTTTAAAGAAGTTTGTTGATAAATCCTTGCATGTTTTTCATATAAAAAATGAATGTGAATGCGAATGTCAGATGTCACTCCATATTGTGCCGTCAAATGTAATACCTACTTAATGTCATCACGAATGTATTGTATTGATTAGAATTTAATAAACTCAGCTACCAAACTTCCCAAGTTTCTGAAAAAAATCGTAGTAAAAACTAAAAAGGTCCTTTTTCGACCTAAACTGTAAATTTTCTGTGTAACGGCTGAATAGTCTGACCATTAATTCTGTACCTATGACTTGTTTAATCATTCGTAGGTATTGTTTTTTTTTCTTTAGTCATTTTTATATAGTAAACTAACTTTTGCCAGCGGCTTCGCCCGCGTGTTCGTCAGTGTATTGTACATATAAACCTTCCTCTTGAATCACTCTGTCTATTTATGAAAATTGCATTAAAATCCGTCGTGTAGTTTAAAAGATCTTAGCGTACAAATACGAGAAGCAACTTTGTTTTATACTCCATAAGGATAAAAACCGGAAACTTCGCCAGAAGTTTCCCCGCTAGGCCTGTAACGCATAGGTACTCGGAACGTGAATAATGCGATACATCAGTGTCTCGATGACTCTTGAGAGTTGAGACGTGAAATTATGATAATCATTAAAATCATTAGACCCCCGGATTCATCAACGTTGCTTAAAGTTAAGTAATAATTAGCGTCTGTTTAGCATTCATTTTTGACGTTTAAACATCATTTAACTTTAATCATCGTTTATGAAACAATCTGACACTAACGTGCAAATTAGAAAAACGTAAGAAACTTTGAATTTTGCGGGCTACCCTAGAGCTTACACCTTAATAGATAAAAATATTATTCAAAATAAAGATACCATATATTTGTTTAGAATAATATACTTGCACATTTACTTTACTACCTACTAACTGGCGAAATGTGGGTGTACTATCTACCTTCGGGGATTTTGTTTTTGGCCTCTAACGCTCCTTGCTGGACAGAGGCCTCCCTACTCTCTGTCCACCTCTCTCTGTCCAAAGCTGACAAGGACCAATCTTTATTAAAGGAGTCCAGCTCATCCCGCCATCCCCGTCTGGGCCTGCCGCGATTACCTTCGGGGATCATCAGCGTGATTGTAGGTATGTGTTACGTAAGTACCTATAGATAAAAAGCATATAGACTAGAACAGCAGTGGTGGCCCAGTGGTAAAAATCATTAAATATGAAATTCAATAAAAATGCCTGTTTCGGTTGATTGAATAAAATGTTTTTGTATGTGTAGATCGACGAAGTATTCTCTGATTTTGATTAATGCAAAATCACAGAGTACTTCGTCAAGTAAGTCAAGTAAAGACTTTTCGCTAATGCTGGATTTTTCACTTTAGTTAATCCTGATATTAAAATGTGATAAAAAGATTATAAAGTTTGGTTTTTATTGCGTGAAATAAGCCATTAGTATTTCCGCCGTATACGCGTATACCACAATCGCAGCGATTCGGCATGGACTCAATATGAGTTCATCACGTTGTGGTATGGCACGTTCCGTTGTAACAGGCGAAAAAGATTTTCTGGTGTGTTTAATGGCACCCATATTCGGCGGAGCTCTTCTTTGAAGCATATCCCATGCGTACTCAATGGGATTCCAGTCTGGCGATTGAGCAGGCCATGGCAGGACGTTGATAGTAGCTGCGGCAAGTGTGTGTGCAACGACTCTGGCAGTGTGTGGATGTGCATGCAAATGCAGAAATGAAGCACCAAATTGAGTCCGCAAAGAAGTGGTAAAATCTGATACAAAAGTTTTAGCGTAAATCTGTGCATTGAAATTGGCTCTGATCCAAATCAGTTCAGTTCTTCCGCCGATCCTAATACCGGGTATTATATGATTGTTCCACCACTGTATGCATGGAATTCCTGGCATGATTTTATGATCCAGGGGTCTTTTTTATTCGTAGTATTAGCCTTTTAATAAGAATGTTGTGCATGCCTTTAAGTGATGTATTTACACAATACAGAAGATTCGTCATCACCTAATGTTACTATCTTTGTAAATATGTCGTTGGTGTGCCTTGCTTAGTAAATAAGTAAATAATACCATGTAAGTCTAGTATCTGACTTATTACCAAATCGAGATTCGTCAGAAAAACACATAAAATGTCACTCTTCTTCTACCCAAATTCTGTGTTCACGAGCCCATTAAAAACGGGCTCTGCGATTGCAGGACTCAATATGTAGCGATATAGCGAGTAATACTTAGGGGATGTATCTTCGGAATTCACGCAGATGAAGCCGCGGGTTAACTGCTAGTAACTAATAATAAAAAGCCTTCTATAATATAACTTAGAAAACTACCAACTTACGTTTTCCCAAGACAGGCGCAGGTTAAAGGCTATGCTAAGCATAAAATTAGAAATTCAAAATGTTATGGATGAGAAAACTGGTTGGCAGCTCATGAGCGCTGGACCTGTTCCATTAGGCTGAACGTTTTATATAGGCACAATATCAGAAAAACGCGTCCGTCTATCTGTCTTTTTAACCGCAATAAGTACGATCAAAATCAAAATCAAAAGTCATTTATTCAAACTAGGCTGAGAGTCAGCACTTTTTGAACGTCAAAATTACACTTCCTAGCGCTTTAGCTGGGAAGAAGAAGTGGCGGAACAAACTCCCCAGCAGCTCAGCTCTCTGTTAAGTTAGAATAACTTGATTCTATACAATCATATGTAACTAACACCTACATGTAACTAACATTCAAAAATAAATAAATAAAAATCATTACTAAAAATAAAAATAAATGGTTTAAACAGTCAAATAAAATAAACAATGATATGAAGGAACTCATATGACCTGTCAGTAGGTAAGCTAATTCTGGTGAAAGAACACAAACGTTGTCTTGAGTTAATCACAGCGACCAGCAATTCTTATCGTTTAAGTAGTCGTTGATAGAATAGTATGCCTTAGAACAAAGGTTGGATTTTACTTTAACTTTAAACGCATTAAAATGTTAATCTAGCAAAGAAGAGGGAAGCTTGTTATAAAAGGTTAACAAGCCCAACAAATGAGTTATGAACTTTATGAAGTCGGTGAAAGGGAGCACGTAGTTTGTCCTTATTACTATTATGAATATCACTGTTTTTAGTGTATAAGTGTATATTTTTCCTAATATATTATAAGATATTAGCGAAGATGAATTGCGATGCCACCGTGAGAATACCGTAGTAGAATAAGTAGACAGTTGACATTTTGCACAGAATGACAAGACTCTGTGAATACTATAGGATTCTGTTTTCACAGATTTTATACAGAAAAATTAAACATATCATCACACCCTGTTTCTCCGAAGGGTTAAGCAGAGGTGTACAGAGGCCAGCACATCAAGCTTCTCCAATCTGTCAAATTTCTTTAATAGATTTTAAACTTTATTTCAAAGCGAATAAGGTTCATGTTCAATTGGGAAAATTTGACACTTTGGGGTAGCTTGATGTGCTGGCGTCTGTACAAATAGTACACACACCAATGTAACAGAGGGCGAGCCTATAGCCATCAACCGGGCAGAAATCCGGAGATAGAAAAACCCTATAACACACACACACACACACACACACACACACACACACACACTTTGCCCGACCTAGGAATCGGTATTCTTTTTACTGAATAGTCGTTATAATACGGAATTCTCCCCGCAAATGATAAAAAGGTAAGTAAACTACTTACAACAGTTTTGAAAGTACCTACATACGCCTACCCTTAACGGAAGCGTAACTCCCACTAGCCGGTTTTTTTTGCCTATTGACTGACGAATTATTTTGGCTATCATCAAAAAAATACTAATTTGACTTAACTTTTACAGTTAGTGTAGCATAAAGAAAAGAAGAAAACACTTTACGCTACGTGAATACGTATAATTTTGTAAAGATTTTAAAAACAGTAAAGATATAGAAAAGTAAAAAATTGGGGATTAAACTGCAGAACGAGTCAAACTTAGTGGTTATTCAGGTTTTACGAAAATTATTTTGGTATAGGTACGACCTATCTCAAGCGATTGCAATCAGTTGAATACGGGGCTATGCAAGCAAAAAACACGTCTTTCTTTACGGTATAGCACTAAGTTATTAAACCGTGAGTCCGTAAAATATTATAAAAAAGGATAATAAACTTAAAAATAGAAAAAAAAACTAATAGTAGGTAATCTATTTACTACAATAAAATAGAAATATGTTTTGTGAACACGAACTGTCCGATCTACCTATTGGCCGGCGGCGCGGCGCGGCGCGGCGGCCGCAGCACGCCAGTCGGGTAAAATGAAATGGGTGCTGAAGCAGAGAGACGGCAGAGTCTACTCCAGCACCCTAATTGCCTAACGCACGATTAATCATAATCTGAATAATTTTGAAACAGATTGCTTCATATGTTCGAAAAATGTGTCTGCTCAACAACGTAGGTACATAACGCAATGAATATAGTTGAACTGTCAAAATGAAACAGATTATGATTGATCGTTAGTTACGCAATTAGGATGCTGGTCTTCTAAGCGATCACAGCAAAACCGCTTCGGCGTAGGTTTACAGGCTAACCACGTCGTTTCTAGCCCGTAGGGGCAAACCGAAATGCGGCTTGCATTAAATGGTCGACGTCTAAAGATAAAAAGAATAAGAAGAAGAAGATAGAATCACCAGAGTCACGATCAGATTAAAATGTTAAAGAGAAAAATTGTCGAAATACGTACCTATCCACCAATTTATGTGGAAGAAAACTATCTATTTATATAGTTTCTTATATTGAAGACAGCTTTCTATAGCAGCTGGTATATTATATTCAAAAGCTTCAGATAACAGAATTTACAAGGTTTAGGTGTAGTAGTTCAATAAATTAAATCGTGCCACCATCGATGGCTTCCAAATCTGCAGTGACGGATTTGCCAGAAAAACATTTGACAATCACTTTTTCCAGAATCGAAGTTTAAAATTTAACCAAAAATTGAGGAGAGTTTTCTCAAGAAGATTGAAACAAAAATAAAAAAAGTTTAACAGTAGCGGGCTATCGCTACATTAGTCATTGCTCGCAACATAATAAGATTTCTCAAAGGTTATTAATTTTTCAATGTTCAACTCTGAACAATATGTAATTAATTTTGTTTTAAGTTCACTATAGATACCTATGTATTTATTGTAAATTCATAGTTACATTAGTACATTGTTCTTGTAAAAACATAATTAAAATCTTAATTAGGATGTGAAAATAATAGTTTTTTTTTTATATCTACCTGCTGTGATAAGTTGACCATACATTCAATTTATCACAAGTTATTTTGTTTTAATTAGAATTTTAAGATAGAACCATGTATTGGCCTTAGACCTCATTATGTCTAGTAGCTCTACGATTAGGTACAGAGGCCAGCACATCAAGCTACCCTAATTTGCCAAATTTCTTTAATAGGTTTTCAACTTTGTCACAAAAGAATAAGGTTCATAGTCAATTGGGAAAATTCTACAGTTTGGGATAGCTTGATGTGTTGGCGTCTGTACATCAAAACAACACAATAAATGGATGCATAGTAATCACATTTACAATATTTAAACAAAATGCTTCTAAATTATACAAAACTATAGTTTTCAATGTATTTGAGATATTAATAACATTTGATTTCCTAAAAGAAAGAAACACATTTAATTTATATAGCTGTTTACTTACTGCTATCAAAGATAACTTAAATTATTTATTGATTGATCTAAGATCTCCTCTATAATACTGGATATTCCGGTCCATTCAACACATGACATTTTGAAAGTTTGTTTTCCTTGTAAACTATGTCAGTACCTACCAGTTAAGGCTTTTATTTTATAAGGACCTTAACATCAATATTATTAAGGAAAGTAAATCCGCGAAGTTTAATTCAAGGGAAACGATCGGATCCAAAGATAATTGTTTTCCAAGAACTCAAAATGAGATTCAATATGATTTATGTCGTGATACGACTATTACGCAACCAGATTTTTGTAACATTTTGTTTAGAATAGAATAGAATAAGTACATAATACATTATCCATAGACACTTTTTAATAATAAAGAAAGGGTATGAACTTGGCGTTCGTTGCACAAACTTTAAGAAATAACCGCCTTTTATTCAGTACAAATGACGATAAAAGTCACCTAAATTATCCAGCTATAATTTAGTGTAATTCATTACAGAAACAATTTTAAGAGCAAACGATTATCACCCGCTGATTCATTTGGATTAATTGGCAGCCTGTGGGGCTTAAAATATCGGACCCATCTGCGAAGCAAAAATGAATTCAATTTGGCTATCCGATCAAGGCCGCGAGCCATTTTCAAAATTTGGTTTTACGGCCTTATTCATAAAAAGTTATCGAACATCTAAACACTTGCTAAAGTCTGGTTTTTCATAGAGAAACCACACTTTAGCAACTGTTTAGATGTTCGATAACTTTTATGAATAAGGCCGTAAGTGTTTTTTTTTTGGTTGGAAATCATCAAATTACTTCTCCCGCTCTGGGTGGAGCGGGAGGGCGTGTCAGACTTTTACTGACTAAAACCCACCCGTTTTCCCTCAGTTGCCTGTGTGCCAGGGGCCGCGGTATCTCTTTCGAACAACCCACACCCCTGGCAGGCATCGGCCCTTGCGGATCCCACCATTTGGTGCTGACATCTCTTTGAGGCGCGCGTGGAACACAATGCGCCGTCGACCTGGGCTTGGTCCTTACCGGACAGTGAGCTACCCATTACTCGCCGTCCGCAAGCCCGCGCCTACGGTGGCCGGGAATCAGCCTGGCGCATATACTACCTCTCTCTCTTCGCGAGCATTACTGCTTCGCAGAAGGAGGTGACTGCTAAACATGCACTCTCGCTCCGTACCATGGCCTGGACCAGGGCCGGACGCGAGAGATCGCCGCCGCCGATCGCCTCCACGAGGTCACGGCGCGGCGGTGCTCCGTCCGAGCCGGGCAGACCGATCTTCGCAATGGAAACACCCGGGCGTTTCCTCCCGCCTTATGCGAAACAGGAACCTACCGAAACAACCGTGTCCGGTGAGGACCTGCGTCAGGTGGAAGGTGAGGACGCCATGCCACCTCTCAAGCCACTCCTCAAAGAGGGGACTTACCGCCGCTATCGTGGCGTGCCCAAGGCCGTAAGTGTTTAGTTGTGGATTAGACGTTAGTACCCGACAAAAGGACCCTATTTATGTTTAGAAATTACTTAGTTTGCAAAAATATACTTTAAATATGCTAATTAAACGCTTTTATTTAGTGACACTCCAGATTTAGAGTAGGTACCGTAGCTATTCTAACTGCTTGGCTAGATAAGGAGTTCTTTCGAAATTGTAACGTAGGTACCTAAACGTGACTCAAAATGTAGGTGAAAGTACGAAAACGTTCGCCATAAACTAGTATTTTTTACTATGTAAGAACTACGAGTAGTCGTAACATGGTAACTTTGTTTTGTCAAACTATTGCGTCTATCTGGAGTGACGGCTGCAGTGAACAAGTGAAACTTATGTCGTAACATCGATAGCTAGTGCGAACATTTTAATCGCTGGTAGTTGTGACTGACTCGGTCAAACCAGCACAAGCCACATCTCTGTCCTGTTCGGTAGTAGGTAAATATTGTATAAATAATAAATAAGACGAATTTTAAAGTAATATCATATTCTGTGAAATTAAAAATAAATGCAATTTGAAAAGTGAAAGGATAATACTACCTATTTTCTGCAAGGTAAGTAGATAGTTGCTCTTTTTTTATGTAGTTATTATTATACTGATTGTCGATGACACTCACAATGATGTGCAAAGTTGGGTCTATTTATCTATCTAGATAAATCGCGTGTACATTACGAATTATTAAATTATCCTTAGTACAAATTGAGACGAAGAAAGAGAACTGAGAAAGTTAACGGACAGTATTAAATTGACACAGGTAATTTAGTTCACCTTTAATGTAATTATATTTATAATAGAGTGGTTTTATTATTCTAAACTGCTAGTCTGTGAGTAGTACCTAGTCTAACCTGTCTGAAAGGGCATTGTGTTACTTTCCGGGAATAGCTTCCTACTGGACTGGACTAAAACTAAAACCCTAATTGCGTAACACGCGATTAATCTTAATCGGTTTAATTTTGACAGTTCAACAATATTCATTGCGTTATTTACGTTGTTGAGCAGACAAATTTTTCGAACATATGAAGCAATAGTTTAGCAAACTGTTTCAAAACGAAACAGTATGATTAATCGTGAGTTACGCAATTAGGGTGCTGGACAGCAAATTTAAGATCGTGTTGGCATTGAAATAATATGATTTATTTGTTTGTTACGTAAACCTTTACTTTCTGTCTCAAATCTCAAATATCTCATACCTCACAATTTATACATTTTATGGTTTAAAATTTGCTATCGGGCTGCAGGCATAACATACCTACCTATTGTTTGCATAAATTATAACAATGTATGTTATTATAATAACCAATAATAGGTAACAACTTATTTTGTATTTCGTTTCTTGTACGGACCTACCTAGGCTACCTATATCTTCGCGGGGCCTTATCCCGTGCTCTACCTACGCTCTTCAGCTGTTTTCTCAACGTTTTCTGGCAAGTAGGTCGTCGGTTGTCGACGTTCACGCGGACGTGACAATATCGTGGCGGTATTTTTTTGCGCACTAGTTCTTCAACACACTGCTTAGCGCCAAGATTTGAAAATCGAACAGTGAGATGAGCGCGCATTCGACGCGCTGAGATTCACGCTGATGGATTCTTAATGCTCGGTTCGACACCGTGGCTTTTAGTCCAGCACCCTAATTGCGTAACGCACGATTAACTATAATCTGAATCATTTCAAAACATTGCTAATCCATTGCTTCATATGTTCGAAAAATGTGTCTGCTAAATAACGTTAATAAACGCAATGGATATTGTTGAACTATCAAAATGAAACAAATTATGATTGATCGTGAGTAACGCAATCCGGGTGCAGTTTTATTTGTTCAGATTTGGTTCTGGCTGGCTTGCTTTGATCATTGATCTGGCAACCGGTAATGGTTTTGGTTAGGTAGGTATCTACTACTCATCAGAGAAATTTTCCATTACAGATGTGTAATTCTAAATTAAGAAAATGGACAAGTCATAATAAACTACTGATATTCTTCATACTCGCCGGTCTAAGCCTGTTCGTGTCCACTGTTGCGTTAGCGACCATAGACAGAGAAGCATGCGCACGTCTTATTGAACATGAAGCGATTGAAGGAAACATAACTAAAGCAGAAACGAATTCAACAAAAATGCAGGTAGGTGCCCGAATTTGGGTTTGCGCACCAAGCTGGCCCTGTGAATGGGACAAAGTGGGACGTAACAGTTTTGACGTCCACTGTGACCCACTAATCGATGTTGGTGAGGCAAATTAAGCTCCGAGTTCACTTTTCCCCACGAAAGATGGCAGTGCCGTGTTTAATAAAATAACACGGAGGAAATAAAAACAGTTTTAAGTAGGTATTTATATTTAAAGAAAAGTCTATTGCAAAGAAAACGATAGAAGGGAGATTAGGATAGCTCTGAAGCAGCTTAAAAACTAGCGGTGATAACGGAATTGCGGCTGATCTCCTGAAAAGCCGCTAGTTAACAGCCTTCAGTTGTTTGATTCCGAAATACTCGAGGTGAAAACACCATACGTGTGGAACAGAGGACTATGACAGGTACTCTTCCTTAAAAAAGGCTCGCGACATTGCCCTGCTTAAGAATTATAGGCCTTTCTGTCTTCTGAGCTATGTCTACAAGCTGTTTTCAAGAGTCATAACAAACCATAGATACAGCTGTAGCCAAATAATTTTATTATCACCCTAGACTAAGTTTTGCCCAGGGTTTTACTTCTGTGGATTTCGGAAAATATCCCACGGGAACGTACAACCGGGTTAAAAGTAATAATGTGTTAATCCTAGTTATAAACTACTTGGGTGCCAATTTCCATCGAAATCCTCATCATCATCATCATTATTTCAGCCGAAAGACGTCCACTATTGGACATAGGCCTCCCCTAAGCTCCGCCACTTCGACCAGTTCTGTCCTTCCCGCATCCAGCGGACTCCCGCGGCCCTCGCAAGGTCATAGGTCCACCTTGTGGGAGGCCTTCCAACTTTACGTCTTCCGGTACGCGGTCGCCAGTCCAGAACTTTTCGGCCCCATCAGCCAACTGTTCTGCGAGCAATGTGCCCTGCCCACTGCCACTTAAGTTTGGCAATTTTTCGGGCTATGTCGGTTACCTTGGTTCTCCAGCGGATCTCTTCATTCCTGATTCGATCACGCAGGAAAATTTCAAGCATAGCCCTCTACATTGCCCTTTGGCTGACTTTAAGCCTTCTTATGAGGCCCATTGTGGGCGACCACGTTTCGGTTCCATATGTCATCACTGGAAACCCCTACTAGTCAAAGTCTTTCGTCTTCAGACACTGCGGTATGTGGGACGAGAAGATATTGCGTAGCTTCCCGAACGCTGCCCGGCCGGGTCGGATTCGACAATTGACCTCTTTCTCGAAGTTGGACCTACCTAACTGGACAGTTTGTCCTAGGTAAACGTACTCGTCCACAACTTCGACTGCAGCGCCTCCGACCGTTATGAGGGTCGTTGTTACATGGGCATTGGACATGACCTTTGTCTTGTCCATGTTCATTTTAAGGCCCACTCTTTCGGAAGCTCTATTGAGGTCATCGAGCATTGTACTGAGGTCCTCCATGGTCTCAGCCATGACCACTATTATATCATCGGCCAACCGAAGGTGAGAGATGTACTCGCCGTTGATGTTGATGCCAACCCCTTTCCAGTCCAGAACCTTGAAGACATCCTCCAGTGCAGCGGTGAAGAGTTTCGGAGAGATAACATGGTGGGATATGATGGAACATACATCCAGACAAACGGACAAAAATCTAAAACTATATTTTCGGCATTAAACTCGTTCTCGCACCACGTAGCAATTACTTTTTTCTAAATTTAATGTACCTATGTACAGTTTTGACTTTGTTACTATTTTATTATAGATAGGGTTATTTTGTAAGTATATCGATGTAGGTAGGTACGTATTTATATACCTATATAGATAGACAACAATTAAAATAACTACAGTCCGTTTTCCCTTTCGCAGTTATTTTACCTATGACAGCATCCCAACAGAAACGAGAAAAAATCAGTGTTCCAAAATCAAAGGTAGAATAGGGTAAAGTCGGATATCCGCGGTCAGGCGACAATGCTGCCATCCACAACTAGGTATGAAAATTGCCGGAAATATTGCCAAAGTTGCCAAAACTGCCGGGAATATTTCCAAACTTGCCGGCAACATTGGGCAAGAAACGTATAAATTTAAAACAACTTTTACTATTATAATTGCTTAGTAGGATAAAATTGCGGTCTGCGGACGGTAGTTTTAATGCTAATATCCAACATAAAATGTTTTTTTTTTACATTTTTTTTCTTACTGATAAACTAAAGAAAAGAAACAAGCTATCCATGAATGTTCATTGCTGATGAAACCATAACTATTTTAGAGATATCGTATTTTTTGTTCTACTTTCTTATAATTTAACTTCACTTGAATGTAAGAAAGTAAATACGTCTACCTACATGTATACATATCTGTATGTATAAAAGGGTCAAACCTTGCAAGGCAATTTGATCAGCAACAACAAGAGACGTTTTTAACCGACTTAAAAAAGGAGGTTCTTTATTCGATCCGAATGTATGTTTCTATGTATGTTTGTATGTTCGCGATTTTGTCAGCTTTAAATTCCTCACTCGCCCGTTCTGCTGACTTACTCAGAAATAATGTAAGGGCATGCTCCTTGGAGTTCAGGTTTCGCATACTAACCCCCAAGCTGTTATAAAAGCTTTCAAAGATCTTAAAATTAAATCTCTGTCCGACGGCCGAGACATGTCTTCTCCGATCCAGACGACTCCATCACTCTCCTCCAGGAAAGAAATAGGGCCACCAGTACAGTTCACACACCACACATAACCGTCATTCCGACCTCGCCGCCGAGGTCCTCGAAGCATAACGTCCAGACCGCCGACCGTCCCT
This sequence comes from Antitype chi, assembly GCA_947359405.1. NCBI lineage: Eukaryota > Metazoa > Arthropoda > Insecta > Lepidoptera > Noctuidae > Antitype > Antitype chi. The sequence goes on from OX375816.1 coordinate 14,480,450, forward strand.
TGCTCGTTGAAGCGCCGCAGCTGAGCCAGTAGAGTTAAAATCCCCGACTAATAATAATAATGCCAATATTTTGATCCAGCCTGTTCCCACTGGCTGTACCCCTACCAGTGACGCTCTGAGCCGAGGCCCGTACCCCGCAGGGGGTGCCCTCAGCGTGCATTCGCCTAGTAATTTAAGTAGTTTTTAAGCCCTGGCTGGAGGCGTTAAGTTTTTCTTAATGGCAGCCCCAGGAAAGACCGGTTAAGCAGCCACGGCCTCTCAAGGCCAACTGCGAGATGCCTAACAAGAAATTAAAAAAAATCAAATTAAATCAACAGAAGATCTTTGGGGAATGCCTGTAAAAGTCTGTAGTGCTATTGTCGAAACTATTGCGCCCTATTTAGCTTTCATTTTTAACACAAGTGTAGGCCAAGGAGTCTTCCCGGATCTCATGAAACACAGTAAAGTAGTTCCGTTATTCAAATCCGGTGATAGTAAAGAACCTAACAATTATAGGCCTGTGTCAATTCTGCCAGTTCTCAGTAAAGTGTTTGAATGTTACGTCACTTTAATAAAAATGCCATCTTTCATGAACGGTCACACCAAAGGGCGTTGTACCACTGACGCTAGTGTCACCTTAATAAAGAACATTTTTAACGCCTGGGAAGAAGCAAAAGATGCCATTGGAATCTTTTGCGACCTCTCTAAGGCGTTCGATTGCGTAAACTATGAGACACTTCTACTGAAACTGGAGCACTATGGGATTAGAAATACAGCTCTTGATTTACTAAGATCATTCCTGAAAGACAGAAAAGTTCAAGTTCAAGTAAACGGCATAAACTCATTAGGGTCTGAAATGGCAATGCGCGTTCCTCAAGGTTCAATATTGGGTCCATGCCTCTTTTTAGTTTACATGAATGATTTACCCTATTTACTTTTACATCAACCGAAGATGGTGTTGTTATTATCATTGATATTTAAAATAGACCGACGTTCACAAAATCTTGACGACGTGAATAACTCTATTCTTCAAGTCCAATATTGGTTTACGGTAAATAATTTGGTACTAAATGGCACAAAAACCAAATGCATTAGATTTTAATTACCAAATGTTAGAAGTAGCGAATGTGACATCATATTGAATGAAAAAAAACTGGAGTTTGTTAATCAAACGGTGTTCCTAGGAATCACGCTAGATGAAAAATTACAATGGGAACCTCATATAGAATCTCTTGCGGGGCGTCTAAGCTCGGCCGCTTTTAATGTTAGAAAGATCAGACAGTTAACAGATGTAGAAACCGCGCGTTTGGTCTATTTTAGCTACTTCCACAGCACTATGTCGTATGGCATTTTACTGTTGGGTTGGGCTGCTGACGTTTCAGGATCATAATGGTGGAGCCATGTTTCATCCATAGTTACGAAGCGAGCCTAAGCTACGTGTACGACTTGTACCGCTAAAAGCTTGACCGGTATTTCCAACCTCCCGACCGGTATTATCTGCCATGTCAGACAGTACCGGTCAAAGCCATTTTTTTTTAAGAGTTGGTAGCACCATAATGGTTGTGATTATGTTAGACTAATACCTTAAAATATGTTTAATAAGAGTTTGCTAAATAAATGTTGATTTTTCACTGGGTTGAAGTCATTTTTGCTTAAGTGACTGGCAATACCCTTCCTTACCTTAACTGATAGCAGACATCTTTTTTTTCCAGGATAAAAATTATTACCGGCTTCCAAGAACCGTTGAACCAAAAAACTATAGACTTATGTTGCATCCTAACATGTCGAATAATACTTTTGATGGATCTGTAATGATAACAATAAGAGTAAAGCAAATTATTCAAACAATAACGCTGCACACAAATAATTTGACCATTTATGCAGTTAGCTTAAAAAACCATAATAATCAAAGCATACCAATTTTATCTACTAACAAGACTCTAGATAAAAGAGAGCTGTTGATTATTAACTTAGAACACGAAATACACAAGGAATACTACCAGTTGTTCATCCTGTTCTCTGGTAGGTTGGATAATAAAATCGTCGGATTTTATGGAAGCCATTTAAAAAATGGTGGGTAAGTAGACAACCTTAACCAACCCAATATTAGTAAACCAACCATCAACATAGGTTCAAATGTCAACCGATCGTGAAATCTCCTACAGCGTACCTTTATCACTGTGTCTGTGAGGTGTTAGCAGGCAGATGTTATTAAAAAAATAAAAATATGTAGTCATTATTTGTAACCAAAATGTAGGAGAATTAAACTTTTAAAAGGCTTTGTTCTATGCCTAATGAAATTTAAAAAAGTTAAATAAAATGTCACGTTGACGGATGACTTCACTTAACATGACATTTCAAATTAATGATCTTGCGTCTGCGTAAAATCAGCTGTGCAAATCAAAATAATATCAATTTTATCTAAGTTCAAGTTATTGTTAAACTTAATTCATGTTATGTTCTCGCACTTTATTAATTAAAACGTGTTGGAACGTAAGCCATATGCCTCTCCGACATCGTAGTCGTAGACAGATATTTAGGTTCACTGATGTTCTAACCCAACAAAACCGGGTTAATTTTGCCACTGATACCATGGAAGATATGAGTCTAAACGTGAAACTAACTGATCGGCTCTCTCCGTTAGTTCGTCCTATGAACTACAACCTTGAATTACGCCCTGATTTAGAAGAAGGCGCATTTCAGGGGACCGTGAAAATTAACGTTGTGATCAAGGAACAGAGAAAATGGATATGTCTACATTCAAAATTTCTGAATATAACTGGTGTAAAGGTATACAAAGGAACAGATGAGATCAACGTCGCAAAGTTTAGTGAAATTAAAGAGGTGGAACAATTATTCATACATTTTGATTCTGCTCTTAGTGCAGGGAATTACGAAATCTGTATTGAATTCAACGGGGACCTAACCAGAGATATTGTTGGGTTCTATTCCTCACGTTTGTATGATTCTAGGTAAATTAGATCTGTATGATATATTTACTTATTGGGTAGATGCATGACTTACTAATATATTATACAAAATACAAATAAATAAGTAATCATTATTATTGTCTTCTCTTTGTTTTAGGCTTACATAGCAAAATCTTATTTTAAAACAAATATTAAAATTTTAATGAGTTGTGCTTTACTCTCTGTATGACATTCAACTAACAAATAGTTTTAGGATAAGATAGAATAAATCCCATTTATTTATGGGATTCTTACAAGTATCTAAATGTTTCAGGAAAATGGTGGCTAGTAAGTTCCAGCCTACCTATGCTCGGCAAACATTCCCTTGCTTTGACGAGCCAGACTTCAAAGCTACGTATGATATAACGTTGTGGAAGCCACCGTCTTATATCGCACTATCCAACATGAATGTAAGCATCTTACAATATTGCATAATATGTTGTGTTTTATACTGTATGAGTGCTTAATATATTTTTTAAAAATTTTTGAACAACGAGGCTTAATATTAATTAACTTATTATAGTTTTATAACACATTGTTCTTTTAGTACCAGTTAAAAGAACAATAAGTACATTGAGAATATTGGAAGAATAATTAATATATGATGTTTCCTCAGTAAACTTATTTTAATATTGTTTCTCCAGGAAATATCATCAACATTGGATAATGATACGAATATGGCCCAGGTGACATTTGCAACAAGTGTGCCAATGTCAACATACTTAGCATGCTTTGTTGTATGTGATTTTGATCACAAAGAGACTGAAATTAACACCGGAGGCATTGGAAAAACTTTCATGCTACGCTCATTTGCTCAGAAACAAGAGTTGCACAAAATTGACTTTGCTCAAGACATTGGCAAGAGAGCTACTGAATTTTACATCAAATATTATGAAGTACCATTCCCTCTGCCTAAATTAGGTAAAATACTAAATAATAAAAAATAATAAATAAATAGATCATCGGTGATGAGACTGTACCTACTAACATTAAAAATTTTTTTTTTTTAATTAAATTGTAGGTATCAAAATCTCTTGTTTATATGGAATAACTATTTTTTTTAAACTATTCTAATAATTAATAATATATTATATTATAAATAAATATTTCAGATATGATTGGTATCCCTGACTATGTATCTGGTGCAACGGAGCACTGGGGTCTGATCACTTATAGGGAGACTTCATTCCTCGTTGATGAGAGTAAGGCATCAGCCAGCAACAAAATTAGTGTTGCCAACACTATAACACATGAACTGGCTCATATGTGGTTTGGAAACTTAGGTACTTAACAGCTGTTTTATAGTATTTTTCAATATTTTATGTGGTATTGTTTTACGTGCTCATACGTCATACTGAACAAGATTTATGTATTGTAATAACTTTATATTTTATTATGAAAATATTTTTAGTGACAATGAAGTGGTGGGATGAAGTTTGGCTAAATGAAGGTTTTGCTTCTTACATGCAAGTCAAAGCCTTAGATACCATTGAGCCAACCTGGAAAGTTGTAAGTTATTTAATTGCATTAAAATAATGAAAAATAAAAGAAAAGTAAGTAATGTTATTGTGACTGCAGATTTTAAAAGGGGCCAAGTATAAAATTGATATTATTTTGCATTTCTATTCTTTCAGTTAGACCACTTCCTAACTAAAACATTGCACCCAGTTCTGGTGACTGATGCTAAACTGTCGAGCCATCCAATAGTGCAAACTGTGGACACTCCTGATCAAATAACGGCTATATTTGACTCCATCTCATATAATAAGGTATGTTTATTTACAGCTCCTGGTGACATGAGTGACAGCTTGTGCCCAGGGACACTAAGTCTTTATCAACGTCCACACGTACGTAATCAGTACGTGCGGACGACGTCGTCGTTCAACGAATTGTAAAATTATTTGCGTGCGTCGCCTATACAGCATTGTCCAATAATGTTCCCACTCCTGGGGCACAGGCCTCCGGTGGGTGAAAAATAAAGCCTACCTTTATTGCCATGAATGGAATATAACTTTTAAACTAATATTACTTTTATAGGGAGCGTCAATTTTAAGAATGTTGGAAGGTTTCATTGGCCACGAGAATTTCCGTATGGGGGTGTCCAATTACTTAAAGAAGTTTGAGTTTGGCAACACTGTCACTCAAGACCTACTGTCAACACTGGAACCTTACTTTAAGAAAGATTATCCTGATTTAAATCTCTTGTAAGTTCCCTTTTTACACGTTTTATATTAGTTTCACTTGTATGTTTGTTTGTTTGTATGTAACCGACTCCTTAGAGCGCGATTTTGACCCACTTTAAACGGTCAGATTTCATTGAAACTTTGTAAACTTATCGAGGACCGATGACAATTCAATAATTAAAAAAAAAAACACGTTTTTAACTAAAAAATAGAAAATAAATAATAGTTTAAAAAACTAAAAAACACGCTTTAAAAACCAAACTAAAAAAGGAGAAAATAATTTAATTCAATTAAAAAGCGTGGGGTGCTTGACATTAAGTGATTATAAAAATACCTCAAAAAGCACCCCACGCTTTTTAATTGAATTAAATTATTTTCTCCTTTTTTAGTTTGGTTTTTAAAGCGTGTTTTTTCGTTTTCTATTATTTTTATGTCATTATGAATTTAGTAACGATGACCACAATTTTGCGGTACAACTTTAAATAAATATTTATTGCATAGTAAAAAAAAAAAACTATAATTACAGAAACATGGTTCCGCTTTTAGGGAGTTACAAAAAATACACTGATTTGATTTGTTTCAGATACGTAATGGACACTTGGACGCGGCAGATGGGTTACCCAGTGTTGGCAGTAAAGATGGGTGACATGCCTAATACTTACTTTGTCTCACAGTCACGATTCCTAATTGACCCTGAAGCGGTTTATACTAACGATTCTAAGTTCAAGTAAGTTGCTACTTATTTTGTGGACAAATATAGTTGCTGATAACTGAGATGAGCTCCAGTTTTCAACCAGCCAGTGCGTTCCGCGCAGGTAATGGCCAGGAGCGAGAAAGACATGAAGCTCTACAGAACATAATAGTACCATCCCTTTTCGCATTTGAAAAAATAATTAATTGAACAATTTTATGGTCTTTGAGGGCTTTCATTAGTCCCACTAGCTAGATAGATTATAACTGTTTATGTGTTATGAGTGATATTTTGTGTGTTCTAGCTACCGTTGGTTTGTGCCTATAACATTCAAAACAAACACCGGGACAAATGAAGAAATTGTATGGCTCTCCGATACTGCTCAGAATGGTAAGAGTTACAAAGATGATTTCAATTCAAAGTTTGCCTTTAAATAATAGAATATGAACATTTTTTTTTTTTCAGTAAAATTGAGGGGGGATGAAGGCCATCGCTGGATAAAGCTGAACATCAATCAAGTTGGGTACTACAGAGTCAATTATTCGCTACCTATGTGGCAGACACTGATTGAAGCCATGAAGTCAAAATCTAAACAGGTATGCACAAAAATAATCACGAACATTCAAGCACACATCGTGAAAAAATATTTGAATTTGATTGTGTCTTTATTTCTATTCAATATAATTCCCTTACGAGCATCCGTTGGAACTGCAAACGAGTTCTCACCAATGAATAATTTCTTCTCAACGTAAGTTTTGATATATCTGACCACAAAACCGCATGTGGAACCTAAACTTTTATAAATGACGTAAGAGTCTGTACCAGATACAATGAAGAAATCTTCTTTTTACAGCTCACCCCAGCAGACAGATCAAACCTCATGGATGACATATTCGCGCTGGCCGAGTCTCGTGCGGTGCCATTCAATATGGCGCTGAACCTCACCACATACTTACTGGTGGAGAATGATCTCGTACCCTGGCAGACGGCTTCATCTGTCTTCAGGAACCTCGCGGATAGACTGCAGAATTCTTTGGCATTTGACAATCTGATGGTAGGCACGGTCCGACGTGAGTGGTGGGTACCGTAAACCGGGGCTACTTTGACTCGCGGGATGGCTTTGATCAAAACTTCAATTTCATATAAAATCGCTAATTGCGTAAAACGAATCGCAACATGGTAGTTTTTTTTCTAGGTTAGCAACACTGAAGAATTGTCAAATCCTTTTCTGAGGACTCGCTGGGAATTCACTAACAATTATAATTTAAAATGTTTAATAATTTTTCCTGTTGGCAGTATTTAATTTTTGGCATTATGATTGGGGTTACTTTGTAATTGTGCAATAAAATAGGGGGGTATCAAAGTAACCCCTCATCCAAAGTAAAACTTTGATCAGTCAGTTTATTTTTTTTCTCAAAATAAAGCAATATTTTTTCACGTATTATTACAGGAATCGAGAGTTATAAAAAAAAACGATTATAGGACATTTTTTGTATTTTTATATAACCAAAAATTTAAGAATTATGAACCTTCAAAGTTCAATATTGATTAAAGTAACCTCGGTTTACCGGTACCTCTATCAAAACACGACACAAATTAAAATAAGCATAAGCATAATCAGCCTATAACGTTCCCACTGCTGGGACACAGGCCTTCTCTCGGTGAGAGGAAGTGGGGTGAAAGTTAAAATAGTACTTAAAGATAATTTTGATGGATTTTTTGTGGGTCAAAAACCGCTGGAGGCGTTGTTACTTGAAGTATGAGTTGAGAAAATCTGTTTTTATTTCTTTTAACGTGTTTAGATATCGATACTTATCACGTCGATGAAGTTTAAATAAATAAAATTAACTTCGGTCCATGACGCCACAATTTTTTGTTCTAGCTAATTTAATTTGACCCTGTATGTAAATAACAGTTTTAACATAGAATAAGAATACTTTAATAATATAATAATAATTCAGCTTGTTTTCTTTTCCATTAATATTTTACTTAAGAACCTACTAAAATAAATCCAGAACTTGTGTTGTTAAATGGAAATATATTTATTATAATTTGTTAACAGAAATACGTTCAGCGCATTATTCGGCCGATTTACGTGAAACAGGACTGGGACGCTGAGAATTTGCCCGTTCAAGATAGGTACGGTATGAAATATAAAATTTTACTGATTTACCTTGTCATTTTAAGAGGATTTTAATCTTTTTTCTCTATTTTGAAAAACTCATCATGACATACAATTTTACACCACCGCCTGATTAGTCCCAATTCCATAAAGTTACGTCTTAATAGGCCGGCGAAAAAGTAGTAAAATCTTTAGCTATATCGTTTATATCTGGCTGGTTTTGATACCATAAAATATAAGATATTTTGAAAAATGTAGAGTTAAAACGCTTGCCCGCCATTTTTCAATTGTTTTTCTGTCCGCCAAAATGAGTGTATCTAACGATGAAATTCTATACATTTTGAAATGTTATTACAAAAAAGGGAAAACGCAACACAAGCCGCGGAAACATAGATAATTAGTTACATATATGTAACGTTGATGGATTTAATGCAGTGTCAGTAAGAGTAGCATAAAAAGTGAACATGTTTGAATCAATGAGGGTGTTCCTGAATATTCAAGCCACCAGTTGCCCCCCCCCCCCTCCCGTGGGTTACCGCATTGTCGTTGCGAGGGGGCTCAGTAGCCGTGGTCACCCTCCCACGGTGAAGCGAAGAGGAACCCCAAGGTGGGGCCGCTCGTCAGGGCTTTTGCCTCCAAGCCGACGACGTAGCGGCCAAAAAGTAGAGTATTGAGGCGGGCCGCGATGTCGAATGGGAGGCATCGCGGCTGAGGGTTACAGGCTGCGGTGGAGGAGGAGTGCCGGTACTTCTGAGTAGCGCCCTTCCCTTCCGTGGCCTGGACGGGGCCGCTACCGTTTTATGGCGGACGCGGTGGGGCCGTAGGGGAAGAGGAGTGTCGGTATAGCGTTGGCCGCTCTCCCTATCCCCTGCGGCCGAAAAGTGGTAGGCGGCGGGGCCACTGTGCTGACCCGTCGCAGGGGGCCAAGGGTGCCAGACACGGGGTCGTCTGGGGCCCTTATGCTATTTGGTTCCTGGGGTGGTCACGGCGTTCCATGTGTCCTGGTATGCCGGTGATAGGGGTTATTTCCCTCCGAGGAGGGTCCGGTGACGGACAGCTGCGGCGGGTTCGCGGATGGCTTGCGCGTTTCCGTGTTCCCGCCTCAAGCGCCACTGGAGGACACCGTGGAGTTGTAGTGGGTTACAGTCCCACATAACTGCGCTATCTCCCCGTGGTAGCACAGTAGGTATATCTCCACGTTAAACAAAAAAAAAAAAAATGCCCGGGTCGACACGCGTTGTGTTCCACGCACGCCGTCAGAGATGTCAGCAGCAACCGGTGGGGTCCGCAAGGCCCGATGCCTGCCAGGGGTGCGGGTTCGGAACGCGGGTGGGTTTTAGTCAGTAAAAGTCTGACACGCCCTCCTGCTCCACCCAGAGCGGGAGAAGTTATTTGATAATTTCTCACCCACATGGCGCCACTTTGAGAAGTCTTCCAGTTCGACAATGAACTTAAAATATTTGATGTCATTCGTTTTATTCATTCAGTCCGTAGGCGCTTTGACACTTTTGACAGGTGCCCGGACCTGACGTCTCAGTGCTGCCACCTAGTGAACGTCATTTCAGAACACCCTCATTCAAGCGTGTTCATTCCGGGAATTTGAACTGTTTCAGGCTGTTCAGAATTCTTTAGGTAGTGAGGTTAACATCAAGAGAAGACTGTCAAAACGAGTTGTCGCAGTTTTTTGATCAGAAGTCCCGAAATGTCCACAGCAATGTGATTATTTTACTACCTATAAAATGGCAACAAGCTATCGTACAAAGTGGCACGTAAAACTTTTTCCCTGACCTAATATTTACTTAAAATATCTTGGCAACAGTCAATCACGAAAAATCCTATTACTAAATCAAAATTCAAACTTGACTGTAATATTTCTTTCAGTTTACTACGAACAATGATACTCTCACTGGCTGTGCGCTATCAGTTACCAGAGGCTGAAGAAAGGGTTAAGACCATGTTCCAAGTCTGGCTGAACCGACACGGCAAGTTTAATAGCACGCCCATTCAACAGGACCTAAGGGATCTTGTGTATTTTAACGGTAATTGTCTTTACATACTTTTACTAACAAAAAATATTTTAAACTTACATAAAAAAATTGAATAAGTGGCAATACTTATCTACGTGTAATTTTTTTTAAATTATGTTTCCAAGTTTACATACTTATTTCTGGTCCTAGGTATGAAATCAGCTTCTATGGCAGATTTTGACAGTCTGTGGCAATTGTACCAGCAGGAGGAAGATGTGCAAGAGAAAATGAAGCTACGAAGAGCATTAACTGCACCACGAGACACCACCATATTGCGCAAGTATGTATATGTATTTATTTATTAGGCTTCTTAACAATAAGTACACGTTTACTTCATAGTTTAAACATTACAATCTAAGCGCCTCATGACTGACAGAAATGCATCGCATAATGTAGTGCACATTATGCGCAGATATATTAGGGGTTAAAGTATGAAATTACAGATTTGTACTGAAAAATTGAAACTCGTTTTTGTCTTAGATATAACATATTTATTTAATCAAAATATTAACCCTCATTATCTATACATTGCTGCCATCTAAACGGAAGTTAATTTATGCCTTTACGATAGAACTCTGAGGATCTAGATTCGACAAATTGTCTGAAAGCATTTTTTACTGCCTCCTGGGAAGAATTTTTTTTATCACGTAGAAAATTGTCCAAATCACGAAACAAATGGTAGTCCGTTGGACCAAGGTCTGTCGAGTACGGAAGATGACGTATAGTTTCTAACTGCAGCTCCTGTAGAGTTACAACGATTTCTCGTGCAGTGTGAAGTCTTGCGTTATCATGGAGCTATAATGGTGAAGATCGATTTACGAGTCGGGGCTGTTTCACTGCCAGTTTCACCATCATTGTTCGAAGTTCGGCACAGTAAACATCTGCTGTTATTGCCTGACCAGACCTGAAAAAGCTATAGTGAATAACACCATGAAGAGACCACCAAACAGTTATCATTACCGTTTTATTGGTAAGCTTTGCTTTAGGGCACTGTTGCGGCGTTTGACCTGGGGTCAGCCATTGCATTTTTCGCCTACGGTTATCGTAAAATTCGTAAACAATCCACTTTTCATCACTTGTCACAATTCGATCCAATATTCCTTCATTTCTGTACCGATTCAACAAGGCAACACAAGTTTCAACACGCATTTCTTTCTGCAGATCAGTCAAATCATGAGGCACCCATTTTTCATATTTTTTATCTTATTGATTTGATGCAAATGAGTCAATATTGTAGGTAGGGTAACGTTAAACCATGCCGCTAATTCCTGGGTAGTTAGAGTCGGATCGGTTTCTACCATCTTCTTCAATTCAGCGTTATTCACCTGTGTGGGCTACCACGTGGTTCGTTCTTCAAGTCGAAGTTTCCATTACGAAAGCGTTTAAACCAAAAACGCACGGTGCGTTCATTAGCAGTCCCCTCTCCAAACGCAACGTTTATATTGCGAGCCGTTTCTGCCGCGTTAGTTCCGCGTCTGAACTCGTATTCAAAAATAACTGGGATTTTCGAAGTATCCATCTTTACGTCTAAGCTGAATAAAAAAACAATTGAAATTCGAAAATCGAATGGTGCACATTTTTTAAAAAGAAGAACCTCATAGATATCACGTGAAAAAAGTTTCACACGAAAATCTCACACCATGAGCATTTTATGTCAATTCGAAGTGTCTATTACTATACAACGGCAATTTCATGCTTTAACCCCTATTAATAACACACAGTGAATTAATTAAAACAAGTGATACATAGATCGAAATAATAAAAATTATACTATTTAAATCTAAATTGATAACAAAATATTAGGATTAAATTAAATAATAAATAAGTCAAACAACATGCATTAAATAAAATAAAATTAGATTGGGTTATATTATTTTTGATAATTCATTTTAACAATTTATTTATATGTTTAGGTTAATATTTGAATAAGACTTGAGATTTTTTTTTCAAATACTCTTGTTGACATAATATTTTAGTGTAGTAACCTAACGGTATTATATTATACAGGGTCAAATTAAATTAGCTGGCAATACTTAACCCACGTGTTGGGTATCGATATCGTGAACTAATGCAACTAAAAAATATATTTTTTTAATCATTATTCCAAATTGGTTCTAAACTCGAAATGACAATGTTACATGTAACTACATTAAGGCGAAACTATTGCTATAAGTATTATGGTTTTTGTAAATTCGTAAAAAAAATATCTATGTTGCATGAAAAATTATAAAAACAGCTGACCAATTACAGTAATTTTAATGTTCGCACATCGGTGGCATTTTTTATTTATTGTTTCATTTGTTTTCGGTATCGATACCCAACACCTGGGTTAAGTGTTGCCAGCTAATTAGATTTGACCCTGTATAATATAATAAGGTTTAGGTTCTAGACTAGAAAACAATAAAATTAGAATTAATTACAAATAAAACTATTGTGAACCAAATCAAAAAAATCAATTATCAAATCGAATTCTAACCCGCTTGTGGTAAATATGTTCCTTGGTTCTAACATTGGTTCAAGCCTTTCAGCCAGTTTTTGTATTTCGATTGAGGTAAAGTTCTAAATGCAAAACATACAACTCAGAATCGGGTTTAAAATAAATAAGCTTATGTTTTCAGAAATTGAACTAAGTAGAAATAAAATTCGACATTTAAAAATGGCTAGATGGTTAAAACCTGAAAGTCTTGCTGGGTTTCTAACAAGGCCGATAAGGTTGAAAATCGATTGTACAAATGCTCGAACTGGTCAGCGAATCTGCCTACCATTTCTTTATGTACTTCAAGAGACTAATAGAAAACGTTCTTTCTTTTCCTAGATTCCTGCTGATGGCATGGGACGACACCAATATCCGCAGTCAAGACTACCTGACCGTGGTGGCACAGATCAGCGCCAACCCATCGGGCACATCACTCGTATGGGACGACGTGCGCTCGCGCTGGCCCCAGCTTGTCCAGCGGTTTACGCTCAACAGCCGCTATCTAGGCGGCTTGATACCTGGCATTACCGCGAGCTTTAACACTGATTTGAAGCTTAAAGAGGTTAGTTAAGATGCAATTCTGTGTGTGATCAGGATTCTAACATCCATGGACTTGGCAGTGCCTTTATGTCGTAGTAGTAAAGGCGATTTTCGTAATTTATTGCGGCGCTCGGGTGGGATGACGTGCGGTCTAGGTGGCTGCAACTAGTGATGCGTTTAACGCTTAGCAGCCGCTATCTAGGCGGCTTGATACTTGGCATTGCTACGACTTATAACATTGATTTGAAGCTTAGAGGTTTACGTAGCAATTAGTGGTATACGAATTGGTGTGCGGCACTTTTTAGTTAAGGTACCTGCTTAACTAAAAAGTGATAAGTAATAAACTTTTTTGGGAAAAGCAACAGCTGACTTCCAAAAAGAAAACACTACAAAGTGAAAAACAACTTACATTTCTGATGCACTACTACCTATTACTTAATAACAAGCTCGATGACGCGACTACCTTAGCTCGCTGTTCATTGTTTGCTCCGGACCGGCTGCGGCGGTCGCGCGCCTGTGCCTCGCGGTGCCTGTTCGCAGCCCCGCCAGTGCGCACTCATACTGCTCGATATGCTCCCACAACCCAGGCGATCAATCTGCTGAACGCCCTGATTGCTCAGAGGCCAGATGTTGATATATTTGTGTATAGCAGTAGATCTATGTTAAATGTTTGTGTGAAGTTTTTTAGTTAATTTTATTGTTTTGTTGGCTTGTTGCGCGCATTGGTCCTTACTGTAAGTGCAGCAAGCAATTGTTATAAAATAAATAAATAAATTTTAGAATTCGTTGGCAAAAACTAAAATACAAACAAAATTCATAAAGTACGTTTTATTTGCAGATGCAAGCATTCTTCGCCCAATACCCCGAGGCGGGCGCAGGCGAGGCCGCTCGTAACCGCGCGCTCGAGACAGTTCGCAACAACATACGATGGAACTCTTACCATCTCAACCACGTGTCGTCATGGATCAACAACAACCATCGCGCTTAATTTGTAGGGTATAAGTACTTAACATCCGGGTACTGAACGTGGTTTTAAAACTGCGTTTACAATATTAATGTTCGTTCATCGTCCGTCTTCAGACATATCGATTCTTTCGGGAATATAAAACTGCCTTCCCACCACCTACTCGATACCTAAATATGTCTCATTTTTATGCCATGCACCTAACCTAAATTAAATCCACTAAAGTCCTGGGGTCTAACTGGGTAAAAAAATTGTACTGAATTTTACATAACGTCAGTTAGGTGATTCGAATTTGGAACCTCCATTGACACTTCGTATGAAAAGTTTAACAAAAAAAAAAATACTCTTAAATCGAATTGCGTTTTATTACATCGCAGAAGGTGTGAATAGTAGAGTATTCTCCTAGAGGATAAAGGTTTCTTCGTCTTTTGTGACCTTGGATCCTTCACTGCTCCCAGAATTCTACTCAGAGATCCGTGGCTGCGGTCGGGAGCTCTAGAGTGCCCGTGACATTAGACACTGCATTATCTCCTTAGTGACTAATCTACTATTAGATGGTTACGGAATCGCCAATCCGTTCACGAGCAGTGTACGCATAGGTAAATTTTTGATGTCTTTATAATAGTGTATCCTGGTGTTTATTATTATGTTCGAGATGTGAGTGAGGGCTGCGTTATGATTTGACTGAGGTTTGACACATTTGCGCCAAGTACAGAGTGGTTACGATACGATAAGATAAAAAAGAAAATGGAAGATTTGGTCTATGCAGGTTTTAATCATAAGCGTTAATATACATAATCTATAAGTGTTTTTAAATTATCTGTACATTTATAATGCATTTAAACTTACTAAATAAAAAAAAAACATAAATTTAATGAAAAAAAAATAGCTCTCATAGATCACACAATAGTACTCACTGCAGTATTTTCTTTGATGGTTAATTAAGATAATTATGTTGATGATCTCGGATGTACATATGTGTTAAAGATCTCATATGTTTCGGTTTTTCTAAATTTATTCGAAATCATTCTTTTTTCATTACGATGTTGGTCCCATGGAGAAAGTCGTTCAGTTTGTTGGGCTGTACCACACCCATACATATGATTACATATTTCTAAGATACGCTGTATAAGACTACGCAAGTCCAACAGTTATAATATTAGATTGGTTGTGACTAAATCCAAGTACTTACATTTAAATCAGTTTGAGTGGTAACTATACTCCGTTTGAAATAAGATTAGACATTTGAATAAACCTTTTTACAGTCCGTACAACTGATTTTGACTTCTATTGCGTTTGTAGCATGATAAATGGCATCTACAGTAAACAGTTAGTATTGGTACCACTTTTTTGCTTTTAATGCCATCCTTATGCCTACGGAATAGAAGTCAAAATCGGTTGAACGGACTGTAAAAAAAGTTTATTTAAATGTCTAATCTTATTTAAAATTTAGTATAATTTTCTGAAATTTGAATAATTATTTGTATTTAAATAAGGACTAATGTATAGCCGCCAGCACATCAAGCTTCCCCAATCTGTGAAATTTCTTTGATAGATTTTCAACTTTATAACATAAGCATATGGTTCATGTTCAATTGGGAAAATTTGACAGTTTGGGTAGCTTGATGTGCTGGCGTCTGTACACAAGGAATTAAAAAATACTCGTGCAATATTTAATTACTCTAATAACACTTTGGCAACCCGTCTATGACTCTGTATCTTTTGGGCCATGAAATAAAACTGAAGTAAGATCAAATTGAATTTTTATTTGACTTTACACAATAATCATAATAATACACAAAATCTTACGGACTTCAATTTAAATTGAAGGGCGTTAGTGCACAATGACGTGGGAGTGACGACAGTTGTAATCTTTATCGATATTGCTACAATGTGAACTTAATAAATAATTATTAATTACTTAAATGTTAGTTAAAGATGAAAATATTGTGAGAATGAATAATTTTGCTTCATGTGTTTTTTTTTACACTAAGAAAATTTAATTTCACATTAATCGTAATTACTGTTGAAATATCTTATTTTATTGAACTTCTCTATTAGAAACTGAAGGCATGTTTTCATTGGCCATTATTACGCAACATCCATAGTAATTGTTATTGTTAGAAATGGCCAAAAACTCCGTGTGAATTTATTCTTTTTTGCCCAATACGGCGTAGTAACTGTAGGCTGTTCGTACTACCTGCAATAAAATGACAACATGAAAGCAGTCATAACTATTGTATCGTAAAGCCATCTTCTGCGTCAATCCAGGTGATTACTTCAGCCGAAAAACGTCCATTGCCGGACATAGGTATCCTCCAAACACCGCCACTTTGACCGGTCCGTCTGTGCTTCTCGCATAGGTACAGCGGATTCCTGCAACCCTTACCAAGTCCATCTTGTGGGAGGCCTTTCAACGGTACGTATAACTTCATCATAATCATAATCAGCCTATAACGTTCCCACTGCTGGGACACAGGCCTCCTCTCTGTAAGAGGGAGTGAGCCGTAACCCACCACGCGGGCCCAGTGCGGGTTGGTAGATGTCACATGTCTTCGAATTTTTGGTTCTAGGACATGCCCGTTTCCTCACGATGTTTTCCTTCACCGTTTTGAGAGCAGTAGTGATGAAAGGTTTTACACAAAGTAAAGTGCCTGTCTGTGTTCGAACCTACGACGTAAGTCTCGTAAATCGCGTCGTTACCACTGGACCATCACTGCTCACTTATAACCAGAGATCGGATATTCGGATGCATATTCATCTAAAGTTGAGATGTTGGCTAACATGGAATGCGCTTTTGTATCGAAAAAGTCTTAATTTAGGTAAGTAATTTGTTTAGTTTTAACTACTACAAACCACCCCTCCTCCAGTACATACACATATTTGTATCAGGTTAAACATTAATTTTAAATTAATACACATCTGAATAGTTATGCAATCCAAGAATCCCGGGGTTTTAAATATTACAAATAATTTATAAAGCCGCTTCCATACTTTCATAACTAAAAATTATCTTTAGGTAAATATGTATCCGAATATCCGATCTCTTCTTATAACTTACTAATATTTAATTCTGGGAAGCCCTTACGAAGTACTCGCCTACTAAAATCTAATCTTTGAAAAATGTTCTGAAATATAAGGACTGAATGACTGGAGTGCTTTGTCTAATGACAATGATTGTGCGTACCTGTATAAATGAAGGTAAATCGAGGAAATTAAAGGGCCCGGCGTGCAGATGACGTGGTTGCATCATACCGGCGCCGAGCATCGTCAGGTCCCGTCTGAGCCGAGGGCTGAGGCACCATGACGCAGCTGCGAAAGGCCCTTGGCCCATACCGATTGAGCTCTGAAACGAATTAAGGTAAATTTTAGAAAAGTCCATTAACTTTTAACGTTATGTAAATGAACGTCTGATATCTGCCTATAATGTTCCCACGGTTGGGACACAGACTTCCCCTCTGTGAGAGTAAGCGGGCTCGTAACCACCACCCGAGCCCAGTGCTGGTAGCTGGATGCCATGCCATCAAATTAATTTCTGACGTCTCACTAAACAGCAGGTGGCCCAGTTTATCTTCGATGATAAATTAGCGATAACGTTTAGATATAATTCACCATATTCGATTAGATGTTTGTTTATTTAGTAATATTGGGCAGGCAGTCAGTGCGAATCATAGCCTCTGTTGGTTACTCTGGGGCACGACGTTGCTAGCTAATTCGGTAACCCGAAGATTACCGAAGCGCATACGCATGTACCTTTTCTGGTTTATCTGTACCTACCTCGTGTAAAACTGCGTCGCCGTATCGGCAAAATAAAAAGAGTTGTGTCAGAGTACCGCCCATGTACTGTGTTAATGACACGAGCTGCATTATGCTCATGTCTTCCTGAAACGGGCATAATTAATAAAACTTTAAAATTGAAAATACTGTTCTATAAAATCTCGAAGTAACTCAAATCATTTATGTCAATGACACCATTTTGGAACAAACACAAACAAAAAGATCACAATAACGAGAAATAAGAAACCTTTATCTATAGGAGTAAAAATCAGATTGAACCCTTTTGAAGGTACCTATCAGGATCTAGGGCCGTGTTAAGGAGGGGCGGGGGGCGACCGCCAGGGGGCGCGAAAATCATCTTGACGTTTAGTCATTTGCAGGGTAGCTACCGCTGTATCAGCTGCATCAAATCAATGATATGGGCCCCGATGTTACAAGGACCCCCCAACGCTCGCTCTTGCATTACCTATTTTAGTAAGAAGAATTACAACGACAGCTTTACCTAGTATCCGCGCTAGGATGCTCCACGACATCCATTCAGCCGTTTTAGCCCCTAAGCTTGGCTCTTAATAAGATCTGTAACTGACCCTGGCCCTGAACGAGGGTGAAAGTTACAGATTTTTTGAATTTTTTGATATTTTGTGTGCAAACTCTAGCCTGTAGATATACACCATTTCAGCTGTTTAGGATTTTCATATATTTTTTTAATAAATTCAAAACTGTTTATAAAATTAAACAAAAACTATATTTTGAGAACTTCACAACAAGCTCTTTCATCGGATACGTCACACGGTAAAATTTGGTAAACTTTTATTTTTTAATTTTCCAATCACCCCCCTCCCCCAAAGGACACCAGTGATCTATAGGTTTCCGTGTTTTCATAACGACGTACAAAAACCTAAAAACTCCCAGTGGCTAAAAAAAATTGAGCGCTAGAATCAAGCTACGGCCCGGGCGCAGTTGTATATTCGCATGGTTCTGTCAGCATCAGTAATACCAAGGTGCGTATCTTCGTACGACATTTGATATTATTTTTCAGAAAAAGTCTTTGTAAAGGCACTAGGGATATTTTGTAGGTACTTACAGATTTCAATCTGACAGCAACTGAGCACAATGTTAGAGTGGCAAGGAAGAAATATACTCCTATGATACTGCTCAACAACTTGTCAAGCTCAGTAATTGAACTGAAAAATATAGAAAAGAAAAGAATTTATTGTTGTTACTGGTGGTTTACAAAATTATAGAAAAGAATGTGTGTCCCCTAGGATGTACAATATCTACTAAGAAATACCTACCTCTCTACTAAAATAAAAATTCAAAAAAGAAGTTCGGTTTAAAATAATAATTTAGTTTAGAATTCAGAATTATAGGTACCTACGAGTTATACTTTAACCATACTAACTTTACTAGTAAGCTGTTAGTCTGATGACACCGTATGATTCTGAAGTGAGCTCTATCGTCTCTTCTCTTTGAAAGATTACACCGTTTCCCCTTTCCTCCAATGCGTGAACTATAATCGCGGAGCAATGAAAACTGGCCACATACGAATATCATGATCCCTATGGCTGTCAAATCAAACGCAACGTGGACATAGACACAGTAAACAGCAGACACAAATTCACATAGAACTGTTATAATGTAGCCGAAAATGGTCAAGTCATCCAGTGGAACCCAGCCGGGCAAAATGTGAGGATACCCCAGACATTCCAATCCGCGTGTCTTACACAGAAAATTTTCCACGAACGGAGACACAATAAAAATGAAAGCCGTAAAGCCATATATTCTAGTAAGAATGGTTGCTGTATTTCTATATTTATTTGTGTAAATGTTGATGGAGGCAGAAAAGTTGTCACCCTCCTCGCTATCCGACTGGTACTCCGCGTGTGAGATGGGATCTTTGCTCATTTGTGTGTTTTCCAACATTGAGATTTGATTGAGAAGTTTACGCCAGGTTTGATGGCTTCTACGCAATGAAAGTAGTTTGAGGACCCCCATGCCACAAAACGCGAGAACACTGAAGCATTCGAACAGCCTTTCAGGATCTTCCTTAGCCATGACGAGTGCGATGACTTGAAAGACGCACGTTGTCAAGAAACAGAATGTGGACACGTTGGCTGTCCAGTGCACTCTGTGGACAGTCATGTACGATGAGAGGCCTGTGCTGTGAATCGGACGGGTTATCAGAGCGACCAGGTCGTCAGTCTCGCCTCCACGAGTTCCCAACAACCGAAGTAGGTTCTTTATCTGCAATAGAATACAAAAATGTCTAGGAATATAATTTTACTACCTAATTGTAATATTAAACATTATAATAATGCATACTCATTTGAATTAAGATTAGGCATTTAACTAAAACTTTTTTACAGTCGGATCAACCGATTTTGACTTCTATTGCGTTGATGGCATGACAAATGGCAGCTGCGGTAAACAGATGGTATTGTAACAACTTTTTTGCTTTTAATGCCATCCTTATTATGCCTACGATATAGGAGTCAGAATAGGTTGACCGGACTGTAAAAAAGGTTTGTTTAAATGTCTAATCTTATTTCAAATAGAGTAGGTATAGGTATTAATTAAAATGAGTTATTAACAAACCTTAGACAACATCGTGAAAGAATCCGAACCACGTCCTCGGGAGAATGTCGCAAGTCTTATTATGTTAGATATTGTTCGTGAAAGTCATGACAGACATAAACTACTTACCTATTAAGTGATTATTTACTTTATGTGGCGGTAAAACTAGGAGGAGGATCATTAACTAGGAACATCCCGAATTGTCAAAAAAGGGAAAATAGTAGATACTTCAACATGAATTTTGTGCTGACGAAAGTAGTTCTTCCTGTATTAGGTCTTAATTATGTGCTTACTTTTCAGGACTCAAAATCACTATAGTTTCCCCTATTTAACAGTGTTTACAGTAAAGTCTCGGAATGACAAACTTTTCCTACTTGTAGGTATTGCAGTTGTTAAGTGTAATTAAAATCAAATTAATGGCATTACGCATAATTACGAACTTTGTTGTTTGATTATAATAATTGTACTTATAATTAATGATACCGCAGTTATTAAAACTTTTCTGGTAACAACATGATAGTTATGAAGAGTCCAAATCTTCTGTAGGTCTACATTGATATACAAAACTTACTTACTACTTACTTAGGTACATAATCAGCCTATAATGTTCCCACTACTAGGACACAAGCGATAAGAGGGAGTGGGCCATACCTAATTCACCACGCGGGCCCAACGCGGGTTGGTAGATGTCACATGTCTTGGAATTTTTTGGTTCTAGGACATGCCGGTTCTGTCACGATATTTTCCTTCACCGTTTTAAGAGCAGAGGTGAAGAAATAATTTACACATAGTAAAGTACCTGTTGGGGGTCGAACCAACGACCCACAACTCCTAAACACTCAAACTTACTCCTAAAAACCCACTTGTGATAAAATAATCGCACATAATAAAAATTAAAAAAATGCTTATCGGTGTGAGAACGAGTCAGGGGGCTTACTCTCTAACTCCGTCAACTAAGATACGGGCCCGTCCGAAAGTAGTTCGAAACTTCATAGTGAATCCTACAGTCAATTAACTAACTTTTTTGGACGGGCAAAAACATATCGGGAGTAGGGACAGTTGTCATATCGTGTTGTCATTCAATCTTAGTTCGGGCTCCAAACTAATCTTCTGTCCGTAAGTGATACGGAGTTGGAAACATCCGTTACTTCGACCGAAACGACGGACTTCGTGCTTAGGGAGTAGGTCCCCTGATGCCAAAAGTAGTTAGTATAGCTTTTTGTCCGTGTGTATGTTTGTCTGGATGGATGTTACGGATTGGCGCAAAAACGGCAAAATTGGATGAAAAAAAAAACAATGGAAGATGCAAATAGTTTATAGCCTGGATTAACACATACGTAGGTAAAGGGTACTTTTGATCCCGGTAAGTAGTTCCTTTTCCGTGAAAAAATTTTACGACATCCCGAGGGTGATGCCGCGGGAGCTAGTATTCATAAATATTTGCTCATTCAACCAATCAAATCCATTTAGTTACTACGAGTATTGGTCTATTACCTTAAGTTAAATCAAATAAAAAATATTGGAGAGGAGCTCGTGGCAAAGCTACGCTTAACACGGTCGATTCGTCAGATAGGTCACCGCTATTACAAATAGAGCCTCGGAAAACACGTTTTGGGATGATTTACACTAGACCGTCACGGACGCGAGCTATGTCCGTGCGTGCTCAATTTGTACGGACGAGCCTCGGACGCGACACGGATGCTGCACGGTGCAAGGTGAACGGTGAACTGTTTCATTTAAAATGTTCGTAAAGTTTTGGATCCGTGCCTCGTCTGCGCCTCGTACATGGCATGGCCTACGCCCGGCATACATCCCTAGCCGTTGGTCCCGGCTGACATTTCTATATCTTTGGCAGTCGTTACGGGCTTCTGGCTACTGAGACAAAAGCCTAAAAGTCTGAAAACTAGTCTTACCAAAGGCGATCGTGTTATCCATTAACTGAGTTGTTGATATCAGATTAGTAATCGCTTCATGTAAAGTTCTGGTATTCAGCTGCATTTAGTAAGACTGGAAGCTGACCACAACATAGTTGGGAAAAGGCTAGGCAGATTTATATGTGGTTAGTTGGTCATTACGCATTTAATGACCTGCTAAGTAATATAAATAATTGCATAATCCATTGAAGTTTATTGATTCTTACCTGACATAATAATATATGTAGATGCCTAAATAGACACAGTTATGCACTAGCGGCATTTTTTTCCTATTACTAATCTACTCCAAATACTTATCTACTATTATTTCTAGGTTAGCGTACATAGTAAATGTCTGTGCCGTAACATACCCTACTTTTCTAATTGCATAATTTTCTTTGCATTAGGTGTATATTTGATTAAGTAGAACACCCGCCCTTTTCATGTTACTATGGAAAACAAATACTTCATAGGTAAGATACCCGCGCAATTTTCCTGAATCACAACATTTGCTAATAACGTAATTATTCATCATTCATTCGTCGGTCGTGGTTCCATTAATAATAAATTGTATTGCATATTCATCATAATTTATTTAAATTTAATTTAAGCACTAATTAACACAGAAAAGCCCGAGCTATGATTAAAAAAAAAATGCCATTTCCACTGAGTTGATCTATCTGTTCCAGTCTACCATTCCGAAGACTGCCATCCATTGTTAGAACGGGAGCTTAGGTCTGGTTTGTCCCAACCATTGGAAGAATCAAGACTTTCGATCACAGTGGAATCTGTAAATCTGTCGTTCCATCCGGGAGACGATTTGAAGGAATTGCCGCCGTAACCACCGTTGGAACTGTATCCACTTTGTGACCAACCGCTGCTTGAAGGACTTCTGTTTCCGTTTCCGCTGCGGCTTCGACCGTTTGATCCGTAGGTAGAGGTCCCGCGCCAACCACCATTACTGGCTGAACGACTCAGACCAGCTCCAGAGCTGGCCCAGCCACCGCCAGAAGAGCGTGCGGGACCAACGGAAGGTGCTCCACCGAAACCGCTGCTTACTTGCCAGCCGCTAACACCTGGGAAGAACACCATAGTTATGATTTCTTGAATTCATAGGTACGACAGGTCCACCACTTCAGATATTATCTTGGGTAGGTAACTACCAGTAATCACTTGCATACTGCATTAAGGCGTATTCATTTATTTTGGGCTTGGGTTAAGCAGTAAAAGAGCTATGGGCATACTCACAGCTAAAGCTCTCTCAAATGTGTAACTACCTCGAAAACATTGTTACTAAGAGACATTGACAAACATCGTTAGTTACCTACTTTACATGGGCTGTGCGAAAACAGAATAACACATCATTTATTTTATATTTCTTTTTTGCTAATTTTGAAGCAATGCATACATTAATATTATAAACTATACAGGGATGTCTCATTGATTCCATGTTGCTGAAATGTCATCATAAACGAGTTTATATTTGATGCAGTAAACACCACGAAGGTGTTATTTTCCCCTTAGAGTAAACAAACCACAACATTTTGGGATATGGCTAAATAGAAAACACTGGTTTGCATTAGAGTTTCCTCAGCTCCTCGGCGTCTTCATATTATTGTTCTGAAGACAATTAACGGGTGGATTTAACGTTTAAAGGTCCCAGTAGGGCAAGCTAACAAAACCGTACAATCACCTGCTATATTATCTCTCCTCCACCTTTGTAGAGCACCGTAATATAATGTGTTAAGTACTTACCTGGTGAACGGACATTCCGGCTGGCTATGGCTGCCGCTGAGGTAATGAGCACTAGTATCAGAATCTTCCCCTAAAATAAGAGAACTGATGATGAATAAATCAATATCATCTTTAAAATATCATAAGTTTATTTCAGGATTTTTTTCGTCTTCTTCTGAACCTTGCTTATAATATTAATAGGGATATAAGTACAAAAATGCGCTAATTGACACCAATCAACGGTAAAGCAGTGGTATCCAGTGGTAGCGGCCGTGACTTACGTGCTGTAGATCGTAGGTTCGAACCCAAACAGCCAAACTAAATTATTTCATCACCACTGCTCTCAAAACAGTGAAGGAAAACATCGTGAGGGAACCGGCATGTCTTAGAACCAACAATTCAAAGACATATGACATCTATCAACCCGTACTGGGCCCGCGTTGTGAATTACGGATTTACGGCCCACATCCTCTCGCAAAGATGAGGCCTGTATCTCAGTAGTGGGAACATTATAGCCCGATTATGGTAAGTTATGTGTAAAAAAAATACACATATTGGGTACACAGAAGACTTACTTACCATCTCTAGTAGTGGTACTCAATTATTTGGCAACGATTCTTGATCCCATCACATTTATATACCATTAAGCCGCCACCCCAAACCTATCCAGTTTTTACTGTCATACATCAGAGTCACGGTATCATTTAACAACCCAACAATTGCGTTATGTTAAAATGACACGATTTGACTGTTAAAATGATGATTAAAGCTTCTCAGTGGCAACAAAGACACAAAGGTAGATGTGTCAGCTGCCATTAATTAGGAGTTATGTTTCTATAGTTAATGCTTCAAGATCAGGTTTGGGACATTCCAGTTTATTCTATGAGTCATGGACTTATATTTAGGTCACTAGGCAAATTATAACTTAATTTAATCCACTGTCTCATTCTTACAGCAAGATGAGAATAAGTGACTTGAAAAACATACACACATCAAAAAAAGTTTGTGATCACTAAAAATAATTGAGTAATTAATCATAATGTAATTGTAACAGAAATTTTATAGAAAGAAAAAGACTGTTTAACCAAACTTAAACAACAATTTAATAATAAAAGGTTTATATTCAATAAAATATAACTCCTCCCCTGGCTCGAACACATGCGGTGATCCTCCTGGGCATGCTGAGAATTAAGTTATCCAGCATTTCTTGAGGTAACCTGTCGTATTCTTGAATAGCGGCTTCCCTGAGCTCTGGTTGTGTTGGTTCTCTCGCTGGGGACGTGGCTGACGGTTCCAAACAGCTCGCTTAAGAGTATCCCACGCATGCTCTATTGGATTTAAGTCAGGCGAGCCGGCAGGCCAGTCTAACCTTGTGATGTCGTATTCTCGGAGAGCAGCATTGACTCGTTGAGCTCGATGGGCGGGCGCATTATCATCGACCAGTACAAATTGGTGCCCATGGTTTACTCGGCATGGTCTGACAATTACATCAATAGCAACTGCTCTATACATGTCTGCTGTCATGAAGCCTCGATACGGGATCAAAGGCGTTCTAGCTCCAATCATAATACTACCCCAAACGGACACCGATTTCCCGCCTTGCACTTGACGTGCATTGAAAACTTTTCCAGTGGCAGTTCTTTGCCTTTCATGGTCTCCTGGTCTTCTCCAAACACGGACACGTCGATTATATATCTATATATTATAGAATCTAAAAAGAAGACGAAATCATAATATACCGTAACAAAAAAGATTTAGAAAAACCAAACTAAAAACGGAGAAAATAATTTAATTCAATTAAAAAGCGTGGGGTGCTTGACATTAATTGATTATAAAAATACCTCAAAAAGCACCCAACGCTTTTTAATTTAATTATTTTCTCCTTTTTAGTTTGGTTTTTAAAGCGTGTTCTTTAGTTTTTTAAACTATTTTTTTTTTCAAGTTTTTAGTTCTGCTAACTACAAAAGCGTGATTTTTTTTCCTTAATTCTTTTCTATTTTTCTCTTTTTTTTAATTATTGAATTGTCATCGGTCCTCGATAAGTTTACAAAGTTTAAATGAAATCTGACCGTTTAAAGTGGGCCAAAATCGCGCGGTTTTTAAAGCGTGTCTTTTTAGTTTTTATTTTATTTTTTTCAAAGTGATCGCAAACTTTTTTTGATGTGTCCTACAGGCAGTACCTAACTTATGTTATTTGACATTTTCCCGTGGGAAGATGTCGAATAACTTATGTTACCATCTCAAAGATAGTTGGTGATAATAGGTATGGCGGAAAGTATTAATGTTATTGATCCTACAGAGAGGTATCTGTAGACCTAGGTATAGGTATGTGTAAGACTAGTAACAAACGTGCTGAAACAAACGAGTTTCAGTTTGGTAAGTTATGTGAACGATAAATTAACAATGTGTCGGGGAAGCAAAAGTGATTTTACTACAACTTTATACTTATATAAAATACGAAGATACTATTTTCGTATTAACTATAAAGGTAAACTGTTTTTGGCACCATTAAATACCTAGATGACATTAAAAAAAGAAAAAGAAAACGATTCCCCGCCATTTTTCAATTGTTTTCTGTCCACCAAAATGAGTGAATCTAACGAAGACATTCGATAGATTTTGAAGTTCTAATAAAAGAAAGGAAAAATGTCTTTCGGCTGAAATGATGATGATGATTATGAAGCGAGGCTGTGTGTGTGATGAGAATCAAGCAAGAAATTGAGAAAAAAATGGCCAGTATTTATTAACAAAAAGAGTGTAGTCTTTCATCATGATAACGCAAGACCACATAAATCTTCAGCCACGCAGCAAAAATGGAGGGAGCTTGGTTGGGAAGTGTAAATGCATTAGCCATATAGCCCTTTTTTTGACTTTGGGAAATCATCAAAAATCTTTTCCCGCTCTGGGTGGAGCGGGAGGGTATGTCAGACTTTTGCTGACTAAAACCCATCCGTGTTCCTTCAGTTACCTGTGTGCCAGGGGCCACGGTGTCTCTTTCGAACAACCCGCACCCGTGGCAGAGCCATATAGCCCTGACCTTGCACCCTCAGATTTTCGCTCTCTTCAGAATTCTTTAGTTAGTGTTAAGTTAAGATGAAGAGAGGACTGTCAAAACTACTTGTCGCTGGTTTCTGATCAGAAGTCCCTCAGAATTTCTACAGCAGTTGGATTAACCGGCTACCTACAAAATGGCAACAACATATCGGACAAAATGGCACATACTGTTATAATCAAATGTAATTTAACGCTTGAATTTGTATATAAAATACATAGAAACTTTTTCCCTGACCTAATTGATTAAATTTCGCTATATCACCGTTGAAGCATATATTATAATAAAAAGTAGTACTCGTGCCTAAATAAATGCTAATTTAAACGCTAGGTTAAAACTATTCAATATTATGCATGCAAATTTTGGCAGTGCGTATCTACCCAAAAAACTGGCCAAGTTCGTGCCACGACCACATGCTATGAAGGAACCCGTACAAACTTAACAGTGTAGTAATTGATGATTTTCGACCGTGTTTAAAAATGTTTTCTACTTAGTATAATTGCAACTGCAAATGTTAGTTGGTTGACTATTACTCGTTAACTTGTAAATCCTACTTAGCTTGTGATAGTTTTCGTTTTAATTTTGATATATATTCCATTGTAGTGAGTTTTTTCGCATATCCAAAAACAGGGCAGGATGGGGTAGCAGGGTGGGATCACTTAACTCTCACAAAAATGAGCGAATTAAATTAATTAAATATTTCGTAAACGGATCTCGGAATCGACAAATGATTTTCACTTCCCGCAATATTTTACACGGCCTATCTAACGACAGCCCGCACCATGGGGTAGACGAAAAAAAAATCATCCCCATTTTACAAGTGGGAGAGGTACCTGCCCAAAAACAGTTAGAATTTATTTCACCATTTTCTAGTAAAGACAGACGGAAGAAAGACTTAGCAAATTATAAAGGTTCCTTGGTAACTAGGGAACCCTAAAACTCAGCAAAGTACGCAAACCACGCGTAAATCAGGGTTCTGTTCTGTTCATAGGCAGTCCCAATATATTCATATCTTGGTATAGGTATATTATACCTAATTTTTGAAATAGGTAGGTAAGGTAGGTATTAAAGTAAATTAAAGATGGGCCGACTACGACTTTGGCCGACTAGCCGACTAGTCGGCTGCAAAATGGCCGACTAGTCAGCCAAGCCGATCATTGCTTTCGGTTGAGTTCGGGTGACATCGGCGATGTTCAAAATGGCGCAAACCTACATATTGCCAATTGTTTGTTATAGAGTTTCTTCTTTTTCGTTCCAATTAATAAAGTCCAATTAATTAATGGACCAAACGAAGGATTCCTTTCTATACTAATTTCCTATTCTATTCTAGATAGCACTGAAAGTAAACTGTAACACTGATTCCATTATAAATAAAAAACTTAAAAAAAACCACCGACTTCCGGAAAAACACTACTCGTACAAGGTGAAAAATAACTTCAATTTCGGAAGTCGGTGACTTTGGATATGTATTTGAATTTTTTGTCACCGCCTTCCGAAAATAAAGTTATTTTTCACTTTGTATAGTGTTTTTCCGGAAGACAGTTGTTTTTTTTTAGTTTTTTATTTGTCACTTTTTAGGTATAGTACAGACTAATTCGAAATTTCATCATCCTTGGTGTCAAAACAATGCATATTTAAGCGATAGCAGCAATCGCGGTTGATTTCGTGGGATTTTTTGGAGTTCCGTTGTCTGTCTCCGAAATTCATCATCAGATCTATACGAAATGTATATGGGACCATTTCGGAATAAACCCCTTTCGAACAAAAAAGGGATTTTGCAAATCCGTCGATATAGGACGGAGTTTTGCCTAAACATACATAAAATAAAATAAAAAAATATATACATGTAAACATGTCGAATAATGTCACCTCCTTCTGCGAAGCAGTAATGCTCGCGAAGAGGGAGGCGGCGCACGTGAGGGAGAGGCAGTATATGCGCCCTCACGGCCGTAGTCGCCGCGGGACTGCCAGGGGTGCGGGTTGTTCGAAAGAGATACCGTCGCCCCTGGCACACAGGCAACTGAGGGAACACGGGTTAATTTCCCCTCAAAAAAAAAAAAAAAACATGTCGAATAACGCGGTTAAAAATAATAACAGTAAAGATTTCAATTTAATTTCAATCACCGTCTTTTAAATTTTTAAGCATATTAATATCTGTTAAAATGGACCGACTAGTCGCCGACTACAAATATGGCCGACTAGTCGGCGACCACATCACTAGAGTAAATTTATTTTAGGTACCTGCAATTACAGCAAACCTGTACAGTCTGTGTAGTTACCACATACATACCTTCCCTTTGGAGGATCAAGCATGGATTGCGTTATTTGTCTTTGTGTTCTTACAATACATAATGTACGGAACCTTCTCCTTACATTTAAAAGACAAGGAGCACGAGACTATCAAAAATGTTTATTTCAAAACTGTAAACATAGAAGGCAGAAACTACTAATTATATTAAAATAAACAATTGTAATAAAATTCTATTCAGTATTTATTATGCATGCAAACTTTTACGGCGCTTACCTACCTAAATTAACGGCCATTTTTTATTTATTAAAGCCAGTATGCTGGTTCATTTCCAGTTTATTATTTATTGTTCCGTGAAATCATGGTGTTCCAAACATTAGCTTCCTACTAGAAACGGAACGCTGTATGTGTGGACCTGTTATTGCATAATTATTTTTTGGCGCAGGTTCCAAGGTAGGTAACTATTTAGGCTTAGGTGCCTAGTTAATTGCTTTTTATAATAATGCACAAAAAAGGTAATTCAAAAAATCATAAACCCGACTGCTTAAAAAATTTACTTAACAAAAAAATAATTAACATTTAAGAAGATGCCTCCGACTGCATGAAATTGCTTAGATAATTCAGTCAACCTCTTAAAACAAAACTTTCTTGTTTCCATCTTTTTTCCAAATGCTAAGCATTAACTAAGTGCATTTAAAAAGCCTCGACCTCCACATTTTCGCGGGATATACAGTCTAATTACCGATGACCTTGGGTGATGCATTTGATATGCAGTCAGCAGCGTACGGACCCTCCTATCCAGGGCGTCGAGTTCGGTCTGAGTCCATTTGAGTATGCCGAAAGAGTACATCAAGACCGGCATGACCCAACCGTTGAAGGCACGCACCTTGTTTCCGCCCGATAAAAGACTATTAAATACTTTTTACAGGCGGCCAAAGAAGCGTTCCTTCAACGATTGTTTCATGTCAGTAACATTGATGCCTAAAGCTTCCGACATACCCAAATACTTATAGGTTTCGGCTGCGGAGAGGGCTCGAAGGTTTATGGAATCCGAGAGTTGGGTTCCCACGGATTCCACAATCTCCCCTCACTTTACATGCATGACCGCACATTTGTCCACACCAAAATCCATCCTGATAGCGCTACTGAAAGTTTCAGTTACATTCAGTATCGACTATTTATTATTAGTGATTGTCATGGAAATCATGTCACTTGGTTCAAATAGGTTCATTTTATATGGGTAGATTCTTTTACATATTGTGAATGAGAGAACGTTGTAGGCCTTACAGACTAGATTTGTAGACGATTTTATATTCTGTATTTTCATTCCTCTAAGTACCTGCTACTTATTGACAGGCCTGCACTGTCCTCCCATACCTATCATCACTATAATTTGAAAACATTGTAAAAGCCAATTATTTCTAAAAGAGTAACCGTGGAGTTTCTTGCCGGCTCTTCTCCATAGGAAACGACATATTGGAACCGTGCACCTAGCTTCTGACGTTTCATAAGTGCCCATGCAGGTTTATGGGAAATAAAATATATTGATATTGATTTTGATTTAGAGAGCAGTGGTGATGAAATAATTTACACAAAGTAAAGCACCTCTCGGGGTTCAAAACTACGACCTACAACTCATAAGTCGCAGCCGTTATCACTGATGGTTCACCACTGCTCACGGGTTACCACTGCTCTCCAACAACACCCAGTGGCTCTCCCATAAATTGAGACGAATGTAACGACGCCTCTCAAGCTAAAATCCATCAAGTCGTTTAGGCTACAGAGCGTGCCAAAGAAATATATAATTTAAACACTCGAAAAACATAACCGTCCTTCTGGCGCAGTCGAGTAAAAATATATTTCAAACAGGAATATATTTTTCAACCCTAGATAAGGAGTACGAATGTACGACTCGCACTTGGCCAAGGTTTTTTAATTAAGTAACATTAAACGTACCTCTATAGATACGTATAAATGTAAGTAAGGTATGTATTCTTGATTTGTCTGGTTGCAGTATACAACATTCTGGTTGAGCAGCATTCACGTCGATGTTGAATACCGCTTCTGAAGTCATGGGAGATGTGGCCATGGTTCCCAGAAAGTGGGAGATAGTGTGGAAAAGAGTAATATCTGTAGTATTGCTTCACATGGGAGCTTTATATGGAGCTTATCTGTTCTTGATGAAGGCAAAGTGGCAGACATGCGCGTTTAGTAAGTAAAATTAAGCCAATCATCCCTTTAATATAATTATAAGAAAGTGGACATTTGGATTCTATTTAAACAAATTAAAAAGAAAAGCTAGGTGTCTGTACCTACTTGAGGTAATATTATTTTATGTAGGGATAAGCACCGTATATCGGATAGTTGTGCAAATTCGGATAGTCTTGTATCTCGATATTTTAAATAGCGACATCCGTTTTTAAGCCTAGCGGGAAGGCTCAGTTCAGCCGCCTATGCCGTCAGGAAACAATACACTGACGTTGATACAGCTCGGTTAGTCTATTTTAGTTATTTGCATAGCGTTTGCCGCTGATATTCAAAATATGTTTGTTCTTCAAAAACGAGCTGTTC
Organism: Antitype chi; assembly: GCA_947359405.1. Lineage (NCBI taxonomy): Eukaryota > Metazoa > Arthropoda > Insecta > Lepidoptera > Noctuidae > Antitype > Antitype chi. The sequence continues at coordinate 14,512,270 of OX375816.1, forward strand.
GAGCAATTTTCCAACTAGGTGCTAGAGTTTCTTTAAGAGATTTATTTAAAGATATCGGTATTCTCACGGTGGCAGCGGAATTCATCTTCGCTAACATCTAAAATACACATTAGGCGCAAAATATACACTTATACACTAAAAACAGTGATATTCTTATTATTAATACTAGAAATAAGGACAAACTACGTGCTTCCTTTCACCGGCTTCATAAGGTTCATAACTCATTTGTTGGGCTTAGTATTAACCTTTTATAATAAGCTTCCCTCTTCTTTGCTAGATTTACATTTTAATGCGTTTACGCTAAAGTAAAATCCAACCTTTGTTCTAAGGCATACTATTCTATTAACGACTACTTAAGCGATAAGAATGGTTGGTCGCTGTGATTAACTCAAGACAATGTTTGTGTTCTTTCACCAGAATTAGCTTACCTACTGACAGGTTATTTAAGTTACTTCATATAATTGTTCATTTTATTCGTTAATTTTTTTATGATATTTTCATTTATTTTTGACATAATCTACTCATTACGATGTTTTTTTTTTAAGTAGTTGTATTGCAATATGTAGTTAGCTAGCGACCTTGATTATTGTTCCTATTATTCTTGCCTGAGCATCCAGCAGCAAACTCGATAAGCCCTTAGATGTCACCGCTTGCGGAAGCGTCGGGGATCGAGTTGCCTCCTTCCCTCAAATATGGCGAGGCGGGCAATGGTTGATCCCTTGCGTTATGATCTTGATCGGGTGCTGCTTATGGTGACTGGTCGTCTTGCTGACCATGGTTTTGTCATTGTTATTAGTAATTAACTGTTTACTTATTTTATTCCGAAGGTCCTAGCTTAACATTTATTACTTCAAGTTAAATCTGAATGAACATAATGCAGCATTGCATAAGTAAGCGGACACACCCTTTATGCCTGGAGGCTTTTATGTGGGTATTCAGTTCTGTTTGCGTTTATTGTTTTGTTTTTATTATTATATCTGCTTAAGTTTAGTTACTATGTTTTGTTGGTATATTGCCGTGTACTAACTGATATTTGGCAAATAATTTAATGTTATGTTTTGCGTTTAGTAATGTTAATTACTTACCTACTATTGTATAGAATCAAGTTCTTCTAACTTAACAGACAGCTGTGCTGCTGGAGGGTTTGTTGCTCCACGCTTCTCCTTACCAGCTAAAGCACTAGGAAGTGGTGAAGGGCGGGCGTTTTGGGGGATTGTCTTATGTAATTTTGACGTTCAAAAAGTGCTGACTCTCAGCCTAGTTTGAATAAATGACTTTTGATTTTGTTTACAATTTTTTTTTCAAACCAAAGTATCCGATAGTCGGTTCCGCTCCCTTACGCTTAGGTAGGTATTGGTATAGGCTGAAACATTTTGCTATGTTTCCAATAGGTGTATCCTTCCATGTTACTATAATATTATAAATGTGAAAGTTTGTCTGTTTAGAGGTTTGGATGTTTGTTACATAATCACGCAAAAACGGCTGACCGAATTTGGATGAAACTGTTTGTCCCTGTAGTACGTTCCCTTGCTATAAGTTTCGACCTCCACGTGGGCGAAGCCACTGTGTGGTAAATAAATTATAAACTAAGTAACGTTTGTCCGTGACATCCACATGGATCAAACATTTTCAACATTAGTACGTATCACGAAACAGTTAATTTAACTGTTCCGTGGTACGTACCTACGGTTTAGTACGAATGGATACATACGATTTTTTTTCCATCTGTACACAATTACACAAAGTATGCTGATAGCTGTCAAGTCCGATTTCTTAGAATGTCCTAATTTAGAAAGTTTCATAGTTGTGTTTTGTACAATGTTTAATGATTTCTGAAATTATGTTTTTTTAGCAATCGTTTTGCACATTCTTGCCACGTTAGGTGTGACTGCTGGAGTACATCGACTATGGTCTCACAAATCGTACAAAGCTACGCTGCCACTACGCATCATACTATTATCACTGTATACTTTGGCGTTTCAGGTTGGTTTATTTTTATTTTATAATATCTTTCTTTCTTTTAATCGATACCTATTTTCTATTTTCTTTATACTTACAATGTATATGTAGAAGAGGCGTTTTTGTATATTTCCTAAACATGGTTAAGGTTGTCAAAGGTTTCCCTGCGGAAATTCCAAGCATAGCCCTCTCCATTGCCCTTTGGGTGACATTCAGCCTTCTTACGAGGCCCATTGTGAGCGACCACGTCTCAGTGCCTTATAGCATTACTTAGCCATACGGCAACACGCACTGGTCAAACAATTTCGTCTTGAGACACTGCGGTATGTGGGACGAGAAGAAATTGCGTAGCTTTCCGAACGCTGCCTGGCCGAGTCGAATTCGACGATTGACCTCTTTCTCGAAGTTAGACCTACCTAACCGGACAGTTTGCCCTAGCTAAACATAATCGCTCACTACTTCGAGTGTAGAGTCTCCGATCTTCGTGAGAGTGGATGTTATTTTATGTGGGCATTTGAAATGACTTTCATTTTATCCATGTTCATTTTAAGACCCACTCTTTCGGAAGCTCTACTGAGTTCATTTAGGTTTGTACGGAGGTCCTCCATAGTCACAGCCATGATTTTGGACGATGGTCGGCAAACCGAGGGCCAGTGATATACTCGTCATTGATGTTGATACCAACCCCTCTCCAGTCCAGAACCTTAAAGACATCCTCCATTGCGGCGGTGACCAGTTTCGGAGAGATTACGTCTCCCTGGCTCACCCCTCGCTACAGAAGAATAGGTTTCGAGTTCCGGTCCTGGAGCTGTACTGACATAGTGGCGTTTACATACAAACACTTTAGTACCTCGATGTACCAATAGTCAATCTGGCACCGTTGGAAAGACTGCAGTATAGCCCAAGTCACGATCGAATCGAAGGCTTCGATCGAGACTTGGGCTATAATTCGATCGCTTGCACGTAGTCCACAGACGCTAAGCAGAGAGGTGGATTATACTATTCGGTCTTCTATATAACCTGCTACAACGTATGAATGTGGTCCACGGTGCTAATGCCTTTACAAAATCCGACTTGTTCGGGAGGCTGGAAGTCGTCAAACTTGCGCGCAAGACGGTTCGTCTCAAAAACAGCTCGTAAACATGGCTCACATGTCGATGGGCCTATATTTCTTAGGGCACCCTTCTTGAAGAAGAGATAATTCATGGGAAAAGAATACGTTTCTTGTATAGGAGACTTTCATACAAGAAACGTGTTTTTTTGGTACGGAACCCTTCGTGTGCGAGTCCGACTCGCACTTAGCCTGTTTTCTAGTACTTCCTGCCATCAGATTGGGCTGAAACTTGTTTAATTTTTCCTACTGTTTTATAGAATTCTGTCATCGTGTGGGTGAAAAATCATCGCATACATCACAAGTACTGCGACACGGATGCTGACCCGCACAACTCACTGAGAGGCTTCTTCTTCGCGCATATGGGCTGGATGCTGGTCAGAAGACACCCCGAGGCTAAATCTAAAAAGGTTGATTTGAGTGATCTTTGGGCCGATCCATTATTGCATTTCCAGCATAAGTAAGTCTCTTTCCAAGATATACATAATATTTTTCTTAAAGACAAAAGTTAGACGTTTCAACTAATTTTGAGAACAACGTCATCTTGAGAGAACGACTACCATTGCTACGAAACTACGTTTCCTTATTGCCTCAGATGTCAGTAACAAAGTCACATCAGCTGAGGCTTTGTCACCAATCTGGCTTTGTTGGATAGTAGAAGTGATATCGGAAGCAAACCCAACTTAGATGGTTGTGCAGACACGCAATGTGCAGCGTCATTTGTTGAACTACAAATGGAAAACCGTCAGGCGTGAGTAAGTCTGGTCTGCGAGACTGGCGAAGGTGAAACCTCCCAACAACAGTTATATCTACCATAGGGTGCCAGAGATGATTATTTCAATAATATTCCAATGCAGCCCCGAAAGACAAAATGTCTTACGTTTTTGCAATTTCCGGCACTGTACTTTGAAACACTTACTTACTTACGTACCTTTGACTTTTTTGTGATTAAAAATAAGAATGAATGTCTATAGTGCCTGGTTTTGTATGCACCGGTACATAATTAATCTTGTTATTGGGACCTTACAGTTATAGTTCGATTTATAACAGGAATGTTGTAGCTGTAATAATAATAAGTTTCATCAATATAGCTCTCGAAATTACCTATATTTGCTGCAAATCGTCAAGTTTGCATGAAATAGTATTTTTCAAATAAGTATATTTAATTTCGTAAGCTATTCGAAATCTTATTATGGATCTTATTATGGATTGTGATTCAAATAAGAGTCAATTTTTTTTACTAACTTTATTACTTCAGAATTATCTCAACATCAATATTTTTTTATCGCAGTTTTTTTTTGAGCTAGCAATTAATGTTTAAAAAGTGCAATGTAACTTTGGGAAATTTCAAATGGACCGTGAGGACGGTGGTACTCCGCCCAAGCCGGGCAAATCTCCACCGTGTCCTCAGGGCAATCTTCACAGTGGAAACACCCGGGTGCTTCCTCCCGCCTTTTCCGAAACAGGAACCTCTGGACACAACCGTGTCTGGTGAGGGCCTGCGTCAAGCGGAAGGTGAGGACGGCGTGCCACCTATCAAACCACTTCTCAAAGAGAGGACTTACCGCCGCAATCGTGGCGTGCGACAATCGCACTCTCACGTCACCATGAAATCCCGCCGGAGCTCTGTCCGCAGTGCCGCGATTTCTCGCGGCAGTGTATTTACGCTCCGACGTTTGGCCTCCTCGTACCACTTCCAAGTGTGCGCCAGGACCTTTGCCTCCAGATCCCACGGTGGCAATCCGGCAAGGAGGCCCGCCACCTCACCGGAGATCGTGCGGTATCCCAGAACATCCGGATGGCCGTGGCCGTGTGTAACTAAGTCGGCCGCCGCCTGTTAAGACCTTCCTTGCACCAGGACCAGCGTGTCGTCAGCGTCGACTACACTGACGCCACTAGGGAGTTCAGCGCGTAGCACCCAGTCGTACCCGATGTCCCACAGATGCGGCCCCAGGCCTGATCCCTGTGGGACACCGCACGACATCTCTCGCCGGTTCCACTCTCCTTGGTGACCGGGGTAGATGACGGCCCTGTCCATCAATTAGGCTTCAACCACACGACAGAGGTAGGTCGGCATCCGGTGATACCAGAGTACTTCCCTGATGCAACTCCAGGGCAGGGTGTTGAAGGCATTGGCTGTCCCTGAAAACCAGCGCTGAGGCTCTGTCTTGCAAAAGGTCGCAGCATAATGCTGGGTGATAGCCGTTTTGCGTGGATGTGATGCATGTTTCCCTAAACCTTTTCTTATGAATTTTTTGTGTTCCTATTCTTTTTGCGTCATGTTTACCGCAAATAAACGTTTTTTCTTTCTTTCGTTTTTCTTTCTTTCTTTTTTCTTTCTATGTCTAGAGACACCGCCAAGACGACCCCACCCTGGGCCACAGCATTCCCTGTCGTATGGGCTTGCACGCGCATGATGGCATCCGTCGTGAAGCGCCCCCTGCGGAACACACTGGCTCTCCGCCAAATCCGGCCCCACCCACACCAGCCACCCGACGAGGCGGTCTGCAATTACTTTTTCAAAGAGCTTGCCTACCTTGTTGAGCAGTACAATGAGCCGGTAAGCGGACGGAGAGTCCAAAGGGGCGCCCCGGCTTCTTAATGAGGACCAGTTTCCCCGTCTTCCAGTGAAGTGGGAACCAGCCCTTCTCCAAGCATGCGATTAGGGCCCTCTTAGTCGAAGCTCGTGAGCCTCCAAGGTCAGGATCCAGGCTTTTCCAGGCAAGCCGTCGGTTCCTGGGGCGGTATTCTTGGCATTCACCCTACGTACCACCACTCTCAACTCTACCTCGGTCACCTCTGGAGCATCGTCGTCATCGTCGGTGTGGTTCGCATCGGGCACCGGAGAAGGCGGAGCCATGTCCGGGGAAACATGCTCCCCTCGGGAAGGGAACAGAGCGCTCACCACGTCCTGCACAAGCTGGGGTCGGAGACTCTGCATCAGCGGGGGAGCCCACGGGTGGTTCTTATTCCGCACCGTTTTGTAGGGGCGTCCCACGGGTCTCTGTTCAGAGTCTACAGCGACTCCTCGCAGGCCAGTACCCTGGCTCTCAGGATCTCTGCTCGGAGGGTGGTCTTCGCCGCTCTGTACCCCTCGTACAGCTCCGTCTGAATTGCTTCCGTATACGGAGCCTGCGGTGCCTGGTGTACCGGTGCCGCGCAGCTTCACTCGCCTCGCGCAGAGCTCTGAGCTCTGGCGACCACCAGTACAGTTGGCGTGAAGCACGTCCTGGCTGGACCCGGGGCATTGCCATGTCACATACTTCGTACATGGCCTCCCGGAACCAATCTGCCTCGTCGTTGATGTTAGCAGGCCTGTCCGGTGGTGACACCCAGGCCTGCATGATCGAAGCTTTCAGGAGGAGCTCCCGGTCCAGCCGCTTCAGCGCTCACCGTGGACCACGCGGCGCTTGTTGGACCGGCGCACTACAGGTCTAGGCAGAGACGTCAAATCGGATGTACGGTCGGAATTTGTCTCCACCCCCTCCATGACGCGCCAGTTGACGAAACGCGGCGACAGAGTGGGGCTGGCGAACAAAATATCCACCACCGACTCACCCCGCATCCACACACACGTGGCGACAGAACCCTGGCTTAGGACGACCAGGTCTGCCCCTAGAGTCCAGTCCTCCACCATCCTGCCCCGCACGTCCATCAACCAGGAACCCCAAGCCAAGTTCTTGGCATTGAAGTCCCCGAGGACGAGCACGAGGAGGGGGATGTGGCGCTCTTAGGTGCCTACATAATCGATCGAATGGATGTAAGTACCCGTTTTCGGCAGCTTTTTTAGCCGGACAATCTGCGTCTGCCGTCTTGTGGTTGGCTTTTTTTTAAAGTGCAAACATGTAGCACATTTAGGCCTCGTCGGTATTTTTTCCGCAGTCTTGTATTATGTGTCCTTCTTCACCGCAATGTCCACATGTCGAAGCAGCAATTTGGCATGTTTTGGCTGCATGACCGGACTGCTGGCACTTGTAACATTTCGTTACTAGTGTGAAATCTCGTACTGGGCAGGACTTCGTGAATACATGGTCTTGTGTGATGAAAGCCTTGCGTACGACGGCTGGAACTTCTAGAATATAGTTACAGTTCTCAGCATCTTTCCTGCCAGATTTGTGGCTTAGTTTTATTGAGGTAAAGTTAAAATTATGGCTGCTGCAATAACATTTTTTATTATAAGAATTAATTTATAAATAATGCCAAATAATCTGTTTTGAATTTAATGTGACGATTATTAATATCGAATGTATTGTAAAATGAATGGATAATAGAAACTAGCATTTAAAGCATGCGATTGGACATAATAAGTTTAATATACCTATTGTAATGGTTTGCATGTCAAATGTCTGACTATGTATTGAGATCTTAATTATTTACTTTAAGACCAACACTGTACCACTACTTATTGCAAATAAATTATTATGATTAGCAAAAAGCATAACTATTTTAAATTCGTGGGTTATGCTTATATTACCTAGAATAGGTATACAATTTGTTTCATTTTTTTGTTTACAGATATTATTTGTGGCTTGGATTTTTCCTTGCGGTGTTAACTCCAACCTATATACCTGTTCTCTGGGGCGAGAAGGCCTGGGTTGCTTTTTACGTCGCAGCAATTTTACGTTTTACCTTTACGATGAACGTAGCCGCACTAGTGAACTCAGCAGCACACATGTGGGGCACCCAACCATATGATAAGCACATCCAACCAGGGGAGATCAAGGTGTTATCATTCTTTGCGGCAGGAGAAGGCTTCCACAACTACCACCACACTTTCCCGTGGGACTACAGATCAGCTGAGCTCGGCGGCTATTCTCTTAACCATACTAAATTATTCATCGAAGTTATGGCGAAAATCGGATGGGCATATGATTTGAAATCAGTACCGAAAGAAATGATAGAGAGTCGGGTGAAGAGAACCGGTAATGGAACTCACCCAGTGTGGGGGTGGGATGTCGAAGAGAAAACAGGAAAAAATTAATACACCGAATAATTTATTTCTACAAAAAAATCTGAATGATACAGAAGCTGTCCAACTAAAATGTTAATAGTGGGTCAGCGGATCTTATGTAATCTATTTATTTTGTTATATTATGATGTGGTTATTTGTCACTATGCAGAAATATAAAAAAGTAAAACAATAATTGTGGTGGAAATAAAAATGATATCTAAATTAACCATGTCTTTTATTTTCTCAAAACAAGCAAGATAAGACTTTAGAGAACTAATATGTCTCGGCGCCATGTCGTCGTGGTTTTCTGAACCGTATGGGTGAAAAACAAACACAACAGACCGAATGGGAGTCTACGTGTGGAAAAGGGAGTCCCATCAACATCATCATCATGGGTGAGAAAATCACGACAGTATAGTCTCGCCATACCACTTTGTGTTGATATCGCCGGGTGAAGAACGAATGATAGAGTTTAATGGCACGGCTATTCTCTCGCCCATGAAGATAAATTTTGACGCAATTATGTTACATAAATAATACTAGCAACCTACTTCTGTCCCCCGGCAGAGGTAAGGTCTCGTCTCATACAGAGAAGGCATGACCATTGATCACCACGCTTGCTCTAAATGGGCTGGCGACTTCAGACTTATTACAACTATAAACCCAGGTTTCACTACGATGTTTTCCTTCACCGATGTCGGTAGAGTGAATTGAAAAAAAGTTTATTAAAATAATCAACCGACTTTCAAAAATCTTAATAGATTGCTGGTGCTGGTGGAGTAGCTGACGACGAAGTTGAAAATTATTTAGCAACAGGTCCAGCCCTTTGCCAGCAAGAATAGCAAATATAATTTGTACTTATGATAAGCAGATATTTGTTCCAGACTGGGTTTTTTTTTTTTTTTTTTTTTGGGTGGGAAATCATCAAATAACTTCTCCCGCTCTGGGTGGAGCGGGAGGGCGTGTCAGACTTTTACTGACTAAAACCCACCCGTGTTCCCTCAGTTGCCTGTGTGCCAGGGGCCGCGGTATCTCTTTCGAACAACCCGCACCCCTGGCAGACCCGCACCCTGCTGGGTACTTTTACGATTATCTGTATGAAACTGAACGTGGGTTCAGTTTCAGAGCCACAGCATGAGTCTATTATTGAAAAAAAAAAACCTATCGTATTTATACCTGCAATGGCAGAATTTGCATATGGTAGTGTCTGTCCTCAGTGCAATAACTTGATGGGATGTTGATGTCGCAATATAACTTAACAGAGAGCACGTTCTTTAACAATGAGACGTACATTTGGAGTGCTTGCTGTAGCCCTGGCTTCCGTCCAACATGTTGTACACACAGCGTCACTGTGTGCTAACCCCTCAAGTTTTATAATGTTACACTTCTACAACATTGAATTCGTTACGAATAATCTAAAGACAACTTCAAAAAAAGTTTCATTGCTTCGACTTGGATTCGAACCATCGGATAGAGTTATGGAAAATATGGGTCGTTTGCACCAGCAACTGACCCATATTTCTTACCCTTTTTTACTTAAATCTATATTTTCTTTAATTGTCAAGATAATGAGTTGAAATTTTACAGCAACATCTACACTATCTACACTAATATTATAAAGAGGAAAACTTTGTTTGTTTGTTTGTTTGTAATGAATAGGCTCAAAAACAGCTGGATCGATTTTAAAAATTCTTTCACCATTCGAAAGCTACATTATCCACGAGTAACATAGGCTAAATTTTATTTTGGAAAAAAATAGGGTTCCGTAAGATATTTGGGGTTTTCGGACACAAGGTGTAAAAAATCAACCAGAAAAGTTACTTATTTTGCGTACGCTGCCTAAACTATAAAAGATAGAACCATAAAATGTTCTAATTAATTGTAGATCTTATAAATATCTACAAAAAAATCCGCAACACACTATACCTATCTATGTCGAGTGAGGCACAACAACCATTTTTTTTATTTTTTTATCTTGAATTTTTTTTGGACTACATTTAAACGCATTTATTTTACTCATGCTATAATCCTTATCAAAATATTTCATCACTAAGTACAGTTTATGTAGATAATATTTGGTCTTTGAATGATTAAAATTGGACGTTTGGTTTTAAAGTTATGGCGAAATTAAAATAATACGATTACTGCTGCACGGCCCGTTGCGAAGTGGGCGTCACCAAGACGGGGTGCGCGTGCGGGAGGGGAGTCTATGCAGCCTGCGGATAATGACTGCGTCGTCGATGTTAGTGTCGATGTCTGTGAATTGACCTGGGAATCATTTTGCTGACCGTGTCTTTCCTGGGTAGGCTTTTTGCAGCGGTAACCGACATCCACGCGGGCGGAGCCGCGGGCGACCGCTAGTAGTTCATAAAAATAATATAATATTTAATTAAGTATAAATTTAATAAGCACTTGCGGTTTTAATTTGCGATGCTCTCAAAAAACCGTATGTATTTTGTAATTCTACTTGAATGTAGTTGTTGTTTCTTTTTTAAACCCTAATAACTAAAAAGGAATACAAACACAATAAAACACACTTCATAACGCAGTTATCTGCGATTCGTATTACACCAATATTTCGAAGCTCAACTTCTCTTTGTCCATCACAAAGTATTGAAGTCGTAACCCGATCTCTTACAATGAATAACCAAGTGTTTGGCATGTGGTGTTTTTTAGTTTTTTAAACTATTATTTATTTAAGTGTACAACGACAAAATATATATTATATTATTCACATACTGTACCTAGATACCATAATCTCTCTATAGAAATATAATATTTTATTTGTTTAACTTATAACAGTTAAACACTATTAGGTATGAAATCTTAACTGTCCGTTGTCTCCGTTGCTAGGATGTGTATAACGGGGACAACGGTAAGGAAATTTTTGATGTCACGTTGTCCCCTTGACGGGGACACAGATTACGGAAATACACGATTATTGTAACGTCACGCAGCTACCCTATGAACCGAGCAAACAAGGGACACCCGGATGGAACGAAGTTCCAGTACTTGCCGCCAGTACTTGCCGCCGGTACTTGCCGCCGGTACTTGCCGCCGGTACTTGCCGCCGGTACTTGCCGCCGGTACTTGCCGCCGGTACTTGCCGCCGGTACTTGCCGCCGGTACTTGCCGCCGGTACTTGCCGCCGGTACTTGCCGCCGGTACTTGCCGCCGGTACTTGCCGCCGGTACTTGCCGCCGGTACTTGCCGCCGGTACTTGCCGCCGGTACTTGCCGCCGGTACTTGCCGCCGGTACTTGCCGCCGGTACTTGCCGCCGGTACTTGCCGCCGGACTTGCCGCCGCACTTGCCGCCGCACTCGCCGCCAGTAGTCGCCGCCAGTAGTCGCCGCCAGTAGTCGCCGCCAGTACTCGCCGCCAGTACTCGCCGCCAGTACTCGCCGCCAGTACTCGCCGCCAGTACTCGCCGCCAGTAGTCGCCGCCAGTAGTCGCCGCCAGTACTCGCCGCCAGTACTCGCCGCCAGTACTCGCCGCCAGTACTCGCCGCCAGTACTCGCCGCCAGTACTCGCCGCCAGTACTCGCCGCCAGTACTCGCCGCCAGTACTCGCCGCCAGTACTCGCCGCCAGTACTCGCCGCCAGTACTCGCCGCCAGTACTCGCCGCCAGTACTCGCCGCCAGTACTCGCCGCCAGTACTCGCCGCCAGTACTCGCCGCCAGTACTCGCCGCCAGTACTCGCCGCCAGTACTCGCCGCCAGTACTCGCCGCCAGTACTCGCCGCCAGTACTCGCCGCCAGTACTCGCCGCCAGTACTCGCCGCCAGTACTCGCCGCCAGTACTCGCCGCCAGTACTCGCCGCCAGTACTCGCCGCCAGTACTCGCCGCCAGTACTCGCCGCCAGTACTCACCGCCAGTACTCGCCGCCAGTACTTGCCGCGAGGGAGAGAGAGAGAAACATGCGCACGCCGCACAGCTTACAATAGCTTACTATAGCAAAAAGTGTCGTGACAACTTTTCGTAAGAATTTTTTCCGTCTAGCCCCCTTTCACAACGCGCGATAAGGAACTTCGTTCCAAAAGGGAAAAAGTCAGACAGAACCGAGGAAGGGCATAATTAGCCTATAATGTTCCCCACTGCTGGAACACAGGTGGTTTTGGTTCTGGGACCTGTCGGGTTCCTTACTATGTTTTCCTTCACCGTTTTAAGAGCAGTATTGATGAAGTAATTTACACAAAGTAAAGCGCCTGCCTGGGTCGACCCTACGACCTACATCTCGTAAGTTGCGGCCGGTTCCACTGCGCCACCAGTGCTCTTGAAGAGGGACCGAGGGTGATTTGTAAAGATGTGGCTGTTATTAATTTTACTATATTAATTGCGTACCTATCAGTCTTACGACTTACACGCGAACCAAATAGGCAAAAACTATTTATTCATTTTATTGAAATTCTATTCAGTATTTATTATGCATGCAAACTTATACCTACTTAAAAAACCCACCAATTTGTTTTATTTAGTAACGGCAATAGGTTAGTTCGTTTCTAGTTTATTATTAATTGTTCTGTGAAATCATGTAGGTGCCCCAAACATTAGCTTCCTACTAGAAACGGAACGCTGTATGTGTTCGGACCTGTTATTGCATAGTTATTTATTGGCGCAAGTTCCAAGGTAGGTAACTATTCAGGTTAAGGTCCCTATTTAAATTGTTTTTAATAATATTGCAGAAAAAAGTAAATTTAAAAATCATAAGACCCGACAGGGAAATTTATAAGCACTTTCATAAAAATTATGAAAATGGAAGTGAGAATAATTGCCAACCAACTTTTTTTGAAAGAAAGAAAGAAAGACTTTAAACCGTTATTGGTCCTAATTAGTCATTCTAAGTGAAATGATTAGAGAAACTTAGATATGATTTTCAAGCTATTCAATGTATGGAGCTTATTTGTACTGGACATATTTCGTTTGTCGCCATTTTGAATTTTGATTACCGAGGATAAGACAAATCTATTGACGTAAGAATCATCAAAATCGGCCCACACGTTAAGTCTAATGTGACTCACAATGATTGATGTCAATCTTCTTGCAACGATACTAATATATTTTATTTTCATCAGAAACTGGTTACAACGTAAACGTCAGATTACTTCAGTGAATTATCAACTAGCACAGTTTTTAATAAATTTTGCTAATAATCTATATACAGGATCTTCGGTATTTAACGGATAACCTTGAGATGGTTCAGGGTAAAACTAATGGCCATTCAGAAAAAAAAATATTTGTATTTAATCTGTAAAAAAAACCCACTCCCGAAAAAATACTAAAAAGTGTAAAATAACTTTAATTTCGGAAGGCGGTGATAAAAAATTAAAATACATTCCTATACAAAGACACCGACTTCCGAAATTAAAGTTATTTTTCACTTTGTAGTGTTTTTTCGGAAGTCGGTTGATTAAAAAAAAAATACGTACAAAAAAAATATTTTTTTCTGAATGGCCATTAGTTCTACCGAGAACCATTTCAAGGGTATCCATTAATTACCGGACACCTTGTATACAACGTGTAACGGAAAGGGTATATACATACCAAGGGCACGGCTTCTTTGTATGATATCAAACGATATTGGAAGGGTTTTTTAATCCTATCTCTACATGTTCGGAAGTTATGAGAATTTTTAATACATTAATACCAGAAAACGAGCTTTTCAAATTGAAATAAACACATCACTCGAACGAGATTCATCGTGATATTGGCAAGTAACGTGGAAAGTTATTGTCCTACGTAATGCGGTGACACGTTTGTTATGATTTGAATTGAAGAAACATAAGAAACCGAAAATTTGGTATCAATTCTTAGAGTATTTTATTTTGAGCTTAAACTATGTTGATTCTTTACCAGCTGTTATCTTTAGTGCTTAAGGATAGCAATAGGGTTTCTGTCACACCCTGTGTATAAATGAATCCCTATTTGCCTTGGTCACGGCATCATACGTGAACGGCTGGACCAATTTAGCGAATTCTTTTTTTGTTGTGTTTGTTATTGTCAGGATAAGGTTCTAATGAAAGAAAAAATTTAGCAATTTGCGCATAACATAAAAAAAAAATTCAAAAACCTAACGACCATATTAACTTTTCTCATAAATTATACCAGTCCAAATTCAATATTCATAGTTAAGACTGGACAACGTCTGTCGGGTCCGCTAGTCCTTTATAAACAAACATACCTAATGGCCCTAAATTACTAAATGAAAAATAAAGAATTCAAACACGCATTTTTTTTTTAAGTAAAATTTATACGTACCTCCATAGATACGTTTAAATGTTAGTAAGCTATGTAACTAGTCTTAATTTTTCTCGTTGCAGTATATAACATTCTGGTTGAACAACATTCACATCGATGTTGAATACCGCTTCTGAAATCATGGGAGATGTGGCCATGGTTCCCAGAAAGTGGGAGATAGTGTGGAAAAGAGTGATGTATGCAGTATTAGTTCACATGGGAGCGTTGTATGGAACTTATTTGTTCTTGATGAAGGCAAAGTGGCAGACATGCATGTTTAGTAAGTAACACTTAAAGTAAGCCAATATAAATAAATAAATAAAAACTTTATTCCGTTCAAGCCTTAGGTGCTATATGTTTAGAAATGCCCTGGACCCCCCACACTAAGATTACCTGTGTTGTGAGGTCCAGTCTCTTCCCAAGTAATGTAAACATTTCAATGTATTCGGTAGAAGTAATTATTATCAAAAAATAATAGTTTAAAAACTAAAAAACACGCTTTAAAAACCAAACTAAAAAAGGAGAAAATAATTTAATTCAATTATAAAGCGTGGAATGCTTGACATTAATTGATTATAAAAATACCTCAAAAAGCACTCCACGCTTTTTAATTGAATTAAATTATTTTCTCCTTTTTTAGTTTGGTTTTTAAAGCGTGTTTTTTAAACTATTATTTTTTAAACTATTATTTATTTTCTATTTTTTAGTTCTGCTAACTACAAAAACGTGTTTTTTTTTCTCATTTTTTTTTAAATTATTGATGTGTCATCGGTTCTCCACAAGTTTACAAAGTTTCAATGAAATCTGACCGTTTAAAGTGGGTCAAAATCGCGCTCAAAGGAGTCGGTTACATACAAACATACAAGTGAAGCTAATATAAAGCGTGTTAAGTAATTTACGATTCGAAACTTATTACATGAGGATTAGGTGCTTTTGGGTGTGAGTGTGTGAGGTGTGTGGGGGTGTAGTTGGGGAAAATGGGTGGTTTGGTACGTGAATATCTTTTTTTTTTCTATGTCAGGTATTATGACTGTATGTACAAAAGGTTTTCCGTTTGATCATAATTTTTGGGGTGCAGCCATTATGGCATTTTTAAAGCTGGTGTACGAAAGGGCGAGTATAGCTATAGAGCTATACTCGCCTCGATACACAATAGTGTGGGAGTAGAATTTAGAGTAGAGATATGACCCAAGAAATGCCAAAGATCTGCGTGAAAAAGTAGAATGTAGGTACTCTTGGCCGATCACACTTTAGCGTTGTAGATAATTGGCGGGCCAGTGTAGCAGTGTCGAAACAATGAACAGCTGCCTTACACGAAGGAAATGGAAAGGAGTGTCGAAATATACGTTTTTTGCGGTATAAACGGCCGTATTTTTTTTACCTTAACTTAGAAATTTGACTTTTGCACAGCTTCAAGAGACTGTAGACCTGAGTATATTGTTTTAATTTCAACTCGTTCCCGAGATAAAGTGTCTTGACAGAGGGACGGACGGATGGACAACAAAGTGATCCTATAAGGGTTCTGTTTTTACGGAACACTAAAATTACATAGTACATAAATATTACCTGAATTAGGTACAGACCTAATTGAGGTAATATTTATGTTTAAGTCTAGGCCCTGGATGCTGTTGGTAGGTATAGGTATAGACGAGGTATGTTGAAACATTTTGCTATGTTTCCTGTAGGTGTATCTTCCTCTCCTACTATAAATCTATACTAATATCATAAAGAGGAAAGATTTGATTGTTTGTTTGCATTGAATAGCCTCCGAAACTACTGAACCGATTAGAACAATTCTTTCACTGTTAGGAAGCTACACTATCTCCGGGTAACATAGGCTATATTTTGTTCCCGAATTTCCACGGCAACGGGAACTACGCGGGTGAAACCGCGGAGCGCTGCTAGTAATTTATAAATGTATATAAAACTTTGACTATTTAGATGTTTGTTACTCAATCACGTAAAAAAGGCTGAACGGATTTGGATGAAACTGTTTATCCCTGTAGTACTGTATCCGTGTATCATGTGATAAGTTTCGACCTCCACGTGAGCGAAGCCACTGGCAACAGCTAGGTACTAGGTACCCGTTCATGAATTATAAACTAGCGTTTGCCCGTGACATCCACATCCATGTGGCATCCACATTGATGTAATATTTTTCTATTGCACTCAGCGATAGCGTGACTTTTCTAACAGTGAAAGAATTTGCGCAATCGCATTAGTACCGGTCTACGGTTTAGAACGAACGGGAACACACGATTTTTTTTCCATCACTACACATCAAGTATTTTTATAGCAGTCAAATCCGACTTCTTAGAATGACCTTATTGACAAAGAATTTTTTCATAGTTGTGATGTTTACAGATTTCTGAAATTGCATTTTTTTTTAGCAATCGTTTTACACATTCTTGCAATGTTAGGCGTGACTGCCGGAGCACATCGCCTATGGTCTCACAAATCGTACAAAGCTACGCTGCCACTCCGCATCATACTCGTAACACTGTATACTTTATCATTTCAGGTTCGTTTTTTTATTTTCTAATATTTTTCTTGCTTTCAATCGATATCTATCTTCTATTTTAGGCTAGGAATGAATAAAAGTAGAAAAAATATTTCCGAACCTTGAACACCTTCCAATATTTCCGGTCAGTTGGTACCGGTACCTCACCTACTAGTGATACAGGAGGTCAAAAAACAAACAGAGAAACCGGAAACACATCGGTTACTCTGTTTGCCATCCATTTTTCAAGTACCCCTGGCATCCGATTCAGCTGAAACTGGTTTAATATTCCCTGCTGTTTTATAGAACTCTGTCATCGTGTGGGTGAGAACTCATCGCGTGCATCACAAGTACTGCGACACGGATGCTGACCCGCACAACTCACTGAGAGGCTTCTTCTTTTCGCATATTGGCTGGACGCTGGTCAGAAGACACCCTGACGTCAAATCTAAGAAGGTTGATTTGAGTGACCTCTGGGCCGACCCATTACTACATTTCCAGGATAAGTAAGTCTCTTTCCAAAATACAAATAGGTAATATTTTTCTTGAAGAAAAAATCTAGACGCGTTAACTAATTTTAAGAACAACGTCACCTAGAGAGAAAGGTAAACTACGTTTCCTTATTGCCTCAGATGTCAGTGACAAAGCTCTTAGACGTTGACACTAATCTGGCTATGTTGGAGTCCAAAAGTGGCATCAGAAGCAGACCTAACCTCCATTTGAAATAAGATTAGATATTTAACTATGTTCGGTGTGGTGCCGGACGTAAGGAATAGCACCATCCCATCTTCCCGTGGGTGTCGTAGGAGGCGACTAAGGGACTTACTAGAGAATGGGCAGCATCGTTCTCTATGCATTTTACCACTATACTGCGATCGCCAACCCGCCTGCCAAGCGTGGCGATTATGGCAAGCCCCCCAAATTGGGGGAGGCCTATGCCCAGTAGTGGACGTCTTCCGGCTGAAATGATGTTGATGATGGTTTAACTAAACCTTTTTCGCAGTCCGATCAACCGATTTTGACTTCTATTGCGTTGGTGGCATAACAAATGGCAGCTGCAGTAAACAGTTGGTATTGTAACTATTTTTTGCTTTTAATATCATCCTTATGTCTACGGTATAGAAGACAGAATTGGTAGAACTGACTGTAAAAATGGTTTAAATGTTTAATTTTATTTGAAATGGAGTATAGCTTAGTTGGCTGTGCAGACACGCAGGGTACAGCGTCATTTATTGAACTGAAATAGTATTTTTCCAATAAGTATAATTATAACATTTCGAAAGCTATAATAGGGAGATATTGATTTGTGAAAAAAAAATCTATAATATTTAATATAAAGATTATAATATTTATATAAAAAGAAAATAATCATAATCAGCATCAAGAAATACGTCCGCATTATTGTCAATGGGAAAAGTACCCAAAAGGCTGGCAGCATTGCCACGTTGTATGGCAATGCTGCCAGCCTTTTGGGTGAGAAGGAGAAGAAGATGGCAATGCTGTTTCTTTGGCCGAAAATAGGCCAGCCCTTTGGTCACGTGAAAGAGTCGACCAACCGGTGGGAAACTTCTCGGAATGTTTTTTTTTTGGGGTGGGAAATTATCAAATAACTTCTCCCGCTCTGGATGTAGCGGGAGGGCGTGTCAGACTTTTTCTGACTAAAACCCACCCGTGTTCCTTCAGTTGCGTATGTGCCAGGGGCCACGGTATCTCTTTCGAACAACCCGCACCCCTGGCAGTAGATGGATAGGTGAATAGCGTTAATTTTCACAAAATTAATTCATTATTTAACCTCAAAACTGCTGCCACCCAGTGACCCTGAAAGAGGCAGTCCGCTCTGGCAAATATCATTTTTAGAATGCTGTTGACACTACTATGCAAGCGCCGTAGCATTGAGGCCGCTTTGTTTCGCACGATAGCATGGAGACCATTTGTGCGGGCCTCCGCGAACATCCTTGAGGCGCTACAACGCCATGGCAGTCCCAACAGGATCCTTTTTTTTTTTTTTTTGGGTGGGAAATCATCAAATAACTTCTCCCGCACTGGGTGGAGCGGGAGGGCGTGTCAGACTTTTACTGACTAAAACCCACCCGTGTTCCCTCAGTTGCATGTGTGCTAGGGGCCGCGGTATCTCTTTCGAACAACCCGCACCCCTAGCAGGCATCGGCCCTTGCGGACCCCCCCATTTGGTGCTGACATCTCTTTGAGGCGCGCGTGGAACACAACGCGCCGTCGACCCGGGCTTGGTCCTTACCGGACAGCGAGCTACCCATTACTCGCCGTCCGCAAGCCCGCGCCTACGGTGGCCGGGAATCAGCCTGGGATTCCCGACGCCCAGGGCGTCTCCCGCGGCGACTACGGCCGTGAGGGCGCATATACTGCCTCTCCCTCACGTGCGCCGCCTCCCTCTTCGCGAGCATTACTGCTTCGCAGAAGGAGGTGACGGCTAACCATTCACTCTCGCTCCGTACCATGGCCTGAACCAGGGCCGGACGCGAGAGATCGCCGCCGCCGAGGACACGGCGGTGCTCCGCCCAAGCCGGGCAGACCGCCACTGTATGCTCCACCGTGTCCTCAGGGCGATCTTCGCAATGGAAACACCCGGGCGTTTCCTCCCGCCTTATGCGAAACAGGAACCTCCCGAAACAACCGTGTCCGGTGAGGACCTGCGTCAGGCGGAAGGTGAGGACGCCATCCCAACAGGATCCTACAAGCATGAATAAATTGCACACGCTGGACGCTGTAGGCTAGACGCGAGTATGTCACCCACAGGCCACTCGTGTAAAACGATTGGCAGAACGTCTTAAAAAGAGTTACAATGACGTCTGTAGTACAACGAGCGAACCTGCGGACAAGAACATTGCAGTGCCCATGTCGATTGGCTATTTTTAACGTTTTTTTAAGTACTCAACTTCTACTTTAATTGCTTTTTTACGTTGAATATTTTTATGGCGATGTCAACCATCAAATAATTTTATGAAAAAATATACACAAATTTTCTATTGCCGCGCCATGGACTATATTAACGGATCCTCCATTAGTCAAATATTGCTAAGAATAGGTGTGTACAATTGTTGCATTTTTTGGTTACAGATATTACATGTTCCTGGGTCTTTTCATTGCGGTTGTAACTCCAACGTATATACCAGTTCTCTGGGGTGAGAAGGCCTGGGTTGCTTTTTACGTCGCAGCGGTTTTGCGTTTTGCCTTTACGACAAACGTAATCTTACTAGTAAACTCAGCAGCACACATGTGGGGCAACCAGCCGTATGATAAGCACATCCGACCAGGAGAGATCAAGGTGTTATCATTATTTGCGGCAGGAGAAGGTTTCCACAACTACCACCACACTTTCCCGTGGGACTACAAAGCAGCTGAGCTCGGCGGCTACTCTCTTAACTATGCTAAATTATTCATCGAAATCATGGCGAAAATCGGTTGGGCTTACGATTTGAAATCAGTACCGAAAGAAATGATAGAGAGTCGGGTGAAGAGATCCGGTGATGGAACTCACCCAGTGTGGGGGTGGGATGACCCAGCCTTACCAGACGAAAAGAAAATAGGATAAAAATTAACTCACAGAATAAATTATATCTACACAAAAATCTGCATGATACAGAAGCTGTCCACCTAAAATGTTAATAGTGGGTCAGCGGATCATAAGTTAGTCACCATTTATTTTGTTATATTATGATGTAGTTAGTTGTCACTATGCAGAATTATAAAAATAAATAAAAAATAAAACAATAATTGTGCTGGGAATTAAATAATATCCAAATTAAGCATGTTTTTTATTTTGTCAAAGAAAGCAAGACGTTGGGTATCCTCGGCGCCATATATACGCGTGAGGAAATCACGACGGTGTAGTCTCGTCATTCCACTTTGTGATGATATTGCGGTGTGAAGAATGAATGATGGATTTTAATGGCACGGCGAGACGGCCGCGATTCTCTAGCCTGTGAAGATAAGTTTTGACTCAATTCATCATCATCATCTGCCTAGCCGATTCCCAACTATGTTCGGGGCAGCTTCCAGTTTAACTGGATGTTTCTGAATACCAGTATTTTACAAGGACTGACTGCCTGTCTGACCCCCACAACCCAGTTACTGGGTAACACGATACCCCTTGGTAAGACTGGTTGTCAGACTTTCGGACTTCTGACGACCCGTAACGACTGTCAAAGATCCACAAATGACAGCCGGGACCAACGGCGGCGGCGTAGCGGCTTAGTTTTGACTCAATTACGTTACATTATAATAATAATAAACAAAAAATACAAAAAAAAAACGAAAACGATTTTGCGAGTGCGTTTCGATTTTGTTCAATTGTGTTATTATAGCTAGCAAAATAAATTATGATACAACAGAACGATTTATTGTTAATGTGACAGATAGTTCATCAAATTCTGATTCAGATTCAGAATGAAGCCTATTATTATAATTGTGACTTTAAATAATATGATTTTAACATTTGAAATAAAAGGTTTTGAATCTATGAGTCATGCGTTTTTTTTTCCTTTATTTAACTACCTAAACCTGTTGAGTATAGATCAGTAGCGCATGAGCATGAGGAGGATCTCATGCTCATGCGAGGTGGGTTCGATTTCTGGGTGGGGCAAAGTGTTCTTGGATTTTCCATCGGGAATATCTCAGTAATAGCTTGGATTTTGGATTTGTGCCCGGTTGATGGCTTAAGGATCGCCCCTATAACATTAATCTACCTAAGACTTAAACGTAGCTGACAAAATTTGGGTGTACTATTAGGTAGTACACCCCTGACTCACCTTTCGGGGGAAACAGTCGTGTTGTCATGTTGTGTGATTCGATAATAATGCTTTTTTCAAAATATTAGTTTAAGTTAACATAAGCTTTAAGTTAGTAACATTATTTTTACTTCTGTTCCGATTTGAACTGGAAAACATATTTTGCTCAGTGATTTGTGTTAGGTGCTGACGCTACTCGTCGTCGCTCACCACATATTCACAGCGTGTTTGTACACTTGGTTACCACAAGTATGTGCTATATATTTACGTGAGAATCCATAATTAAAAAGTGGCTTTGCCTAAATTACGTTATAAATTGGTGTGTAAATAAAAAAAATATAAGCAAGCACGTAGTTCGTACCTACATCTAGCGGCAATTTTGCGAACAACTAAGACTGTTCTGAGAACTACCAAGACCATTCGAGCGGTACTTACATCGGCAAAGAGTTTCATTATTTAGTTCTGTTCACTTCAGCACGATAGCGCTGTAATCAATGTTTCATAAAACTGTAATAGCGGAGCCACATGATTTCTTGCGGCGCTATATACCTACGGTGATTTAGAAGCATTTCAAACCAACTTTAAAAATAGGAGGAGATCCAAATGTATTTTAATTTTTATGTTTGTTACCTCATATTTCCGTCATTTTTATAAACCGCTTTAAAAACTCTTCTTTTGTTTAAAAGCGTAGATATATTTATCGACTGATCCCATAATATTATGGTCAAGTTCTGATGAGTGGTTTTTAAGATAGCTTGTAATAGATATAGACCAGGGTAGACAATTTTTAAAACCAATAAAAAATATAGTAGGATTAAACCCATTGGAAAAGGAAGAGAATATAACACAAATTAAAGGATTTTTTTTTTCGATCGGGCGATCTGAGGTCGGGAAGTGGATGGGAGTGCGTTTTTAAGGGTAAAAACGGTTTATGTCGATTTCTGGCAAAACTACAAGTCCTATGGAAAAAAATTTGAATGGCAAAGTTGTAGGTCATAAAAAGATCTACAACTTTTGTATTTACCTACACTTTTTTCACATATTATTATCAAAACTTTTGTGAAAAATTCAAATAACCAATTTTTTGTTTATTTTTCACGAAATTTGGTGAAACCTTACCTTTTTATGTCCCAAACACACTATATTTTTTTTATTTAAAATATTTATTTTATCACCTTATTTTGACCCCCTAATTTTCAATCGAAAATTCTCGCGTCAAAATATCTGCTTTTTAAAAAAAGTTGGTGGGCGTTTTGTTCGTTGAAATCTCTACTTTCCGATGGTGTAAAAAAATATACATTACTATGGTCAATTTTCACAGAAAATGCACAAAAACGTTTTTAAAATCATTGTGCAGTACAATTTTAAGCTATTTATTAAAATTTACACTTTAATTACTCAAAAATCGTAAGATTCCATCTTACATTGATAAATAAAAAAAATGCAAATCGAAATATACTACTTTAATTAACAACCAAATATGTTAATAAAGTAAATATTTAATAAGACATCGACAATATTTTGAGAAAGTAGTAGAATCTTCTTAAAATTATATGCGTAGATGTCTATGTATTGCTATTTTAAGCTAGCTTATATACCTGAGTGACCTACGGAAAATTTTAGCCCATCAAAAAAGTCATATTTTTTTGCATTACTTATATGCATTAATGGTTTCATCCTAATATTTTTTTTCAACTTTTTACCTTTTTCAAAGGTTTCAGCACTGGTCTAATAGCGTAGAGTGGACCTAAGGACTTCGCACTAATATCTACAAAATGTTGCGGTACGGGGTGGCGGGGTGGTAAAAGTGAGTGTTAACCGACTTATGGTACAAAATTCGAGATGAAATACGCCTTCACCATATCCAGAGCCACCAGCTTGTTGTAGTAATATACAGGCTGTAAGGGTTAAGTGACAACGGTGTTTACCCTTACACCCTGTATAATAATAATATATTTATTCAAAAAATATAAAGCTTAAAAATATGTACAGTTTTGCTTATATATAATACATATTATTTCTAAGAATTACGTGCCTGAACTAGGTAAGCTGGTAGGCTGGTGGGCTAGGTACTGTATTTCAGGCAAAAAGAGCTAAAATAGTCTCATAAATTTAATAATTAATCACAAGTTGAAAATAGACAAATTATTTTATAAATGTTGAGTAGCTTAACTCTTAGTTTCAAAATTTGATAAATACTTAACGTAATAAATATTCACCTATATTTACTTTAACACAGTTAGTAAATTCTCTGTTTCTTCGTAAGAAATACTTTGGAGAGCATCATTGAGAGTTCTCTTGTATGTAGTGAGAGTCTATTATATGTAGAGGAGAGGACCGAGGTACCGGTTTTTGGATATAAAAGCATGTTTAGTTAAATTTCGTGGACAGACCTAGTAGTGGCCAAATGCTGAGCATGGTGAAGACAGAAGCTTTGTCATCCATTCGCTATGGTAAGCAATAAGGTTTCAATCTGAAATTCCCTTAAATACCAACACACGGCGTTATAGAAATTATACTGGTTCTGCTTCTGTCAAATGACTCTTTAAATATTCATTACCTGTTATGTATTCCTGGTACCCCCCATTTGCATGGAAATTACACAACACTATTTTACATTATACGGGGGGTATGTCGTGTACAGGGCCAACATGGTCAGAGAGCTCAAAGACGAGACATAGAGGTTTGGAAGGAAAAAGTGGAGGCCTTTGCCCAACAGTGGGACACAGATTAGGCTAAAAGTAAACGGACTCCACTGCTGGAAATAGCCCTTTAGGTATCTGAAAGAGAGGGTGACGGAAGGCTAAACCATACTGTAGAGCAAGAAGGTTTATTGTGACCGGTAGCCCCTCTTTTTAACCGACTTCAAAAAAAGGAGGAGGTTCTCGGTTCGACTGTATTTTAAATTTTTTGTAATGTTTGTTGGCTCAGAATTTTCGACTGGGTGAACCGATTTTGATAATTATTTTTTTCATTTGAAAGCTGGTGCTTCCACTGCCATTGATAAAAAAGCCTTTTATTCTACCATATTTAACTTCACATGACCATATTTGTCGAAGGACCATAGGCCGATGAAGCAGACGAGTCCTGGAATGGAGACTGCGTATCGGCAAGCGTAGTGTGGGACGCCTTCCAGCTAGATCGACCGACGACCTCAAAAAGGGACGACAGACTGGATGCGGAAGGCGAAGGGCAGGTTGTTCTGGCGCAGTTTGGGAGAGGCCTATGTCCAGCAGTGGACTACGATAGGCTGAGTTGATTGCTTGATTACGAAGTAACATATTGTTGTTACTCGAAGTATGAGTCGAGAAAAACTGTTTTTAAGCCCCGAAGCAAAAAGAGGGACGTTATAAGTTTTGTTATATTTTATCGTGTTTAGATATGGGTACCCACCGCGCCTGCGCAGTTTAGCTAGCCAATTCAAAAAATCCTTGTAATCCCTTATTCCCTACTATAATATGCGAAAGTAACTCTGTCTGTCTGTCTGTTACGCTTTCACGCCTAAACCGCAGAAGCGATCGTCATGAATTGTGCAGAGATATAGTCTGGGATATTGAGAAGAACTTAGGCTACTTTTTTACGCGATAACCGACATCTACGCGGGCGGAGCCGCGGGCATAAGCTAGTATATAATAATCCTTGTAATAATAATACACTATCGAAATTCACAGGGATAATGTTTCTTGGTTAAAAAATGAATGCTACTTTTTAGCCTTGCCAGGACTATAGATCTACTCACAGAACGTCATTCTGGTCGCAAAAAAGTGAATGTGTGTAAAGTGTCATCTATTTTAAAATTCCTTGCACGTTATTTGTTTTAGTCTCGTGTTTAATTTACATAATAAAATTGATTATAGTGAGATAATCCTCTCTACGTAAGAATCGATGACGGTCACGATTGACCGGTCACCTCTGGAGAAATAACATCAACAAGTAAGTTTCTATCAATACAATCATCCATAGAGTATTTAAAACGAACACTTAATTAATTGATACGAAACTTACTAACGGTGATTTTTGAACCCAAAATCACAATATTTTTAACGTCTAAAATAAACACAGATTTACATAACAAACAAATATAAGGTACCTATTAGTATTTTCTTCTAGCACTAACAAATAATAATAAATATAAAAAAACAGTGGCACTACGGGAATGCCGACAGAAGTGAAAAGTTGAACAATTACGTGTGTATTTTTTAATTTTTCAATACAGGATTTCACATTGGGTCCTTGGGTCCGGTTTACTCTCGGTAAACAATGATAAACGAGCGATCGAATTCAGCCATTAAAGGTAACAGCACAGATTTTTACAATAAAAATACAAAGGGAAAGAAAGGTATAAAAGAATTAGAATTTTCTAATGAAAGAAAGGGACTTTTCCAAAACACATCAACGCGCAACTCATCCGTGTGCTCAAGCGTTCGGTGTCGATGATTTTCAAGGCACGCTCGATCCATCATAGACCTCACCAATCGCTTTCCACCAGAGCGGGCCCATTTAGTAATTACATTTTTTTTACCGACTTCAAAAAAGGAAGAGGTTCTTAATTCGACTGTATTTTTTTTTGTTTGTTAGCTCAGAACATTCGACTAGGTGAACCGAATTTGATGATTCTTTTTTATTTGAAAGCTGGTGGTTTCTGTATGGTCCCATTTCAATTTGGTCCAATTTGGTCAAATATAACTTTAATTTCGGAAATCGGTGCCAAACATTTAAATACATATCCAAAGACACCGACTCCCAAGATTAAAGTTATTTTTAAATTTTTAGTGTTTTTTCGAAAGTCGGTTGTTTTTTTTTTGGAAAAAGGTTTTATCAAAGTCCGTTTACTTAGCCGTTTTCGGATGAAAGCGTCACAAAAAAAGATAAAAAACATCAGATTTGATTTTTTATAAAGAGAAAAGATTTTTTGATTATATAATATTAGTCTCGTCCATTGGGGCAGGTCAGCCCAAAGCTGCTATGGCTCTTTCTTCAAAAAACCCTCCCAGCCATGCATTGTTAGACTCACATAAAATCCAAATTATTTGGACTTTATGTGAGACCATGACCATGATGATTATGTAAGTAGATCTTTTAACATCCTATTTAGGCAATAGACAGCAACGTGTCATTATTAGTAAAATTAACAGTAATAGAGATATGATACCATACTCATCTGAATATAAGCAAAATAAATGTGGCGTTCCGCAAGGAAGCGTGCTTGGTCCAATATTGTTTCTTTTATATATTAATGACATCATAAAAATAACCAAACATAAATGCATTTTATTTGCCGACGATATATCAATCATAGTGACATCAGATAAAAAGAAAAACAAGACTGACCATGAGTTTGACATAAATAATACAATAGACAAATTACTGCTTTGGCTTGACATGAATAATTTAAAAATAAATTTAGATAAATCCGTTTACATTCAATTTAATCAATCAAATAAAAACAATATAAAACTTAATATTAATAAAATCGAAGAGGCAACCCATACAAGGTTTTTAGGCGTAATAATAGACAAAGATTTAAACTGGAAAGAACATGTAGATAATGTAAGCACTCGAATCAATAAATTTGTATACGCACTGAAGCAAGTTAAAAACGTAACTAACATAAAAACAGCAATTATGTCATACTACGCTTATGTTGAGTCGATACTGCGATATGGTCTCGTAATGTGGGGTAGTGGTACCAATATGAATAGAGCATTTATCGCACAAAAAAGTGCATCAGAGCAATAAGTGGTATTAAACCTGATGACTCATGTAGACCAATGTTCAAGAGGTTTGGTCTGCTACCTCTACCATGTCTGTATATATATGAGGTATGTATATTTGTAGTTAACAACAAACATTTATTTAAATCAGCAAATGATGTAAATCCCAGAAACAGACGAGATCCTCATAAACTGGTATTAAGTGATTTGCCAAGACTTGCGAAATGCAACAAAAACTGCCTTGCAATGTGCGTACGTATTTATAACAAAATACCAAGTCGCTTTAGAATATTGAACTCGAGAAAGTTTAAGATAGAATTACACAAGTGGCTTATTGAATGTAATTTTTACAGTTTAAAAGATTTTATGGATGTGAGATGTTGATTCCTTTTGTTAAAATATAAATTTTTGCATGCTATGTTATATCTTAGCGAAACATGCTGAGCTACTGTAATAATATTGACATCAATGTATACCATGTTTTACGGAAATAAATGATTTACTTACTTACTTACTTACTCTAATTTTCAAATATTGACCCACAAAATATTGACGACTAAAAGTGTTTTAAAAGATCTACTTACATATATAAACATTTCATTTCGTTAAACACTTGATCTACACGTGAACCAAGGAATAAAAATTAAATAGCGCAAAGAATTGCTAAGCTTAGATGGTCAGGGGGGGCAAAGAAGTTCTGGGGTGGTGACCGCGTACCGGAAGACTCAGCGTCGCGCATCCGTACTAACGCTTCCTAAAGGTGGACTTCCTAAAGGGCACTGGTATCCGCTTGATGAGGGCAGCGCAGGACCGGTCGTTATGGCGATGCTTCGGGGAAGAAGTGAACTTCTTTAAATTTAAAATGATAACTATACTCCTGTAATTCAGTGAAATTTGGTAATGAAAAATTGTTTCACATTTAGTTTTAAAAGACAAACGTCTACAGTTGTACACAATCGTCGCGTAAGTTTCTATCATCACAAACATCCGTAGAGTATTTTAAACGAAAACTTATTCAATTGGTATAGAACTTTTATTAACGGCCTACCGTTTGTGATTTTAATGTCTGATATAAACAAACATATGTATACATAAAGGTGCTCTTACGCGAGCAATTTTTTGGGCAATTATTGCTCGGAAACACAAATGCCATGGAGCAATCTGGATCAATTAACTGGAGCAACAACAATAAATTGCGGATATGTTTCGGGAATATTGCTTCTGATTGCTCCATATATTTCATGAGTTGCCGAATATCCAATCGGTTTGGAATTTTTTAGTCGATTTTCTATCTATCTCGTTTGTACGTATAACTACGTCTCGTTTTTGCGAGAGGAACCGGCCGGCGACGGAGGTGGCGGGGGCGCGTATCGCCTAGTTTTTTATGTTGCTCCATATTGCATGATACTGTGCGGCCGTATCACTGGCAACAGGTTGCTACATGTTGCCATTGCCCTAAATTGCTGAATGTAGTCGTGACGTCATAGTTGACGAGAATTGACCAGGATGGAGCAATTCGTGTAAGCGCACCTTAACAGACCACTTATTTTCGAGGTCCTCTGAGAATAAAAGGTACCCCACAAATATTTTCTTGTAGTACACTGAAACAGGAATATGTAAAAAATATTTCCCAGTAATAACTCGGCATAAAACGTAAAGAAGCTTAGTATTTTCTTCGTATTTTCCTAGAAATTACTGGTCACCAAGGAGCTCAAAGAGCCAGAGAGATTCTCTATGCTCCCTGGTCGCACACTTGCTTTTAGCCCATTAGGCAATTGACAATGTGTTGCGAATCCAACTCGTGCATCAATTTACCACTTTGTGTACAATACGAACCTACCTACTGTATCCACACGATGTATCAAATTGGCTTGAATAAGATACGAGAGAATTCTAGATTTTAGTTTGATGCGTAAACAAAGCTACCCACGTTTTATTAAAAGTTAAGTCAAGTGCTACTGCTAAGCATGAGGTTTTTCGTTCGATTCCCAGGTCGGGCAGTTCTCAGTAGTAGCCTGGAGTCAGGATTTGTGCCTGGTCGATGGCAGTCGGCTTGCCCCCTAAGTATTGCAGGGGACTTAAATATAGCTGGCGAAATATGGGTATACTATAGGTTCCTTGTGGGAAGGCCTCCCACAAGGTGGACCGATGACCTTGTGAAGGCCGTGCGAATCCGCTGGATGTGGGAAGTACAAGACCGGTCGAAGTGGAGGAGCCTAGGGGAGGCCTTTATCCAGCAATGGACGTCTTTCGGCTGAAATGATGATGGGTACACCTCTGCCCGACCCTTCGATGAAACAAGGCGTGGTGTTATGTTATTTTAGGTCAAAAAAATTTGCAATAAATATCTAGCATGTATTTTTATTGTATGCAGTAAGTAATAACAAACAGCAAAATTTTAAAAAAAGGAGGAGGTTCTCAATTCGGCTTCATAATTTTTAGGGTTCCGTACCACAAAAGGTAAAAAAGAACCCATATAAGATCACTCTTTTGTCCGTCTGTCCGTGTGTCACCACTGATTTTCTCAGGAACGGGTGGACCTAGCAAGTTGAAATTTATACCAAATACTGAGGTCTATAGTCCCTATTAGGTGTATAAAAATCAAGGTCTCATTGTTCTCATTCTCATTGTTCTCATGCCCCATGGTTGCTATGGTCAATAAATAATGCTTTATTCGTGTACTTAACAGTTAGACTTTACCTTGCTTCATAGTTGCACGAGCCGCAAACCGCGAAAAAAGCAACAGAAAAATTTACCATAAATAAATCATGAATTAATGATAAATTCACGAGATTATGAGCCGTCACGTTTCTATTTTAATATTGTGCAAGTTTATACAAACACGTTTTGCGCATTTTGTGTGAAACTCTATCAAAGATAACCTATAATTAATTTATTAAGTGCTACTAGAAACATAGACTCTGACAGATAAGCTTGTAGTATCTACGTGCCGGGATTAGCGTTTACCATGTTCTCGTTATTTTCCACGTAGATCACGTTCTGTAGCTAAAGTTACGTGATACCGATAACTCCTGAACTTTTCGTCTAAAAATACCTGTCTGTTATAAGTTGTTCGGGGTAGCGCTTAGTGATGACGACGAAACACGCGGGTACCATGTGCTTACCTATTTTGATGTACCTTCTCGTAAGTGTTGGGATTGTGACGAATGTGTACACGTTTGTCTTTTAACCTCTCGCACGTCAAGTGCACACCATGTGTTCCGATAACAATAGAATTTCTATTGTATTTATAGTATCCAGTTGCACTGAGTTATATTTATTTATTTATTTATTTAATACTTCACGCACAGAAATGTACAGAGGCGGACTTAATGCCAAAGGCATTTTCTACCAGTCGACCTTTGGGTGATGCAGAGACAAACAGTGGTAGGTGCAATTATACGTGGGTTTTGTAGTAGGTGTTATACGTGTTAATCACCATTTTAAATTGGAAGAAGTCCACTGCTGGACCATCCCCAAGCATCGCCACACCGACCGGTTCTTTGCTGCCCTCATCAAGGAGATACCCATGCTCTTCAAGAAGAAGAAAATCATGGATCCACTTTGAGGTATTGTAGGAACCGACGCGTGACGCTAATTTTTCCGGTACGCGGTCACCAACCCATAACTTTAGGGCCTCGGCCATCAAGTTTAGCAATTCTTCGATCTATGTTCTTGGTTCATTATTTAATATTTCATGGATTAATTAATTCGGACGGACCTCCTCGTGCGTTTCCAGTACATTAGTTAATGTACTGGAAATGAATGAGGAGGTCCTTTACGTATGCATAATCAATATATTACGGGCTTCCATTGCCTCCTCTTGATTTATCGACAATGTGTATGAAGTGGATTGAACGGGCGTGCTTGTGCATTGATTTTAAGTGTTCCAAGTGTGCCGAACTGACAAAATGGCATGTGCACACATTGGTGTTCCTACATTTGCTATAAATAGCTGCAATCTATTATTTTTCCCATGACTTTGTGCTCATGTATCGGCAAATATGTTGTATAATGTCTTAGGTAGTAGATAACAACATGTTTAAAAAACCTACTGATTTCTTTATCAATAAGTACATGGAAATCGTTAATTACCCAGTGCTATTATAATAAATGCAGAGAAAGCTAGTTGAAGTAGCAGCGGGCTGGCCATGTTTGTCAAAAAACTGATGGCCGGTGGAGCAGACGAGTATTGGAGTGAAGACCGCGTATCGGCAAGCGTAGTGTGGGACGCCCCCCAGCTAGATGGACTCGAAAGGTGAAGGACAGGATGTTGTGACGCAGCATGGGAGATGCCTATGTCCAGCAGTGGACTACGATAACCTGAGCTGATTGATTCATTATCAATCTTTTCTGCAGTGTTTTTTAATCTTACTGGGAGATTCGAATTTATGTAAAGCCTCTTCGAGTCAAGCCCTTGCGATTAAGATTAAAGAATAGGCCATAAAGTTCAATAGAAATATCTGCCTATAATGTGACGCGCATACCAATAGAAATATCTGTGGTACTGATGAAAATGCTAGAAAAACTTTCTCGAACCATAAACATAGTGTGTGGTCTGTCTATCACTGCAGTTCAAGGAAAGTGATATTATTATTTTAAGGTCACGACCTTATCATCTTTGATGTTAATTATCACGTTTTACTACGCGTGATTTTGATTATCACAATTTCATAAGAGAAAATTAAAGTGATGGAACACAGTTTCCTTGGAAAATCAGCAGTTTAAGTTACTAATTGCCGCGTGTCAAATATAAGCTGTAAAACGGCACGATTTTTTTTTAACCAATTGCCTCTTAGGGAAATTTGCAAGAAACATACAAAGTGAAAGAGGTTTAAGGCAGGTAAAAAGGTACCTCAAAGCATGCTGCGGCGGTAAGTCCCCTCTTTGTGGAGTGGATTGAGAGGCGCCACGGCGTCCACACCTTCACCGGACACGGTTGGTTCGGGAGGTTCCTGTCGGATAAGGCGGGAGGAAACGCCTGGGTGTTACTACTGTGTAGATCACCCGGAGGACACTGTGGTGCATAAGGTGGAGGTCTGGCTGGCCGGCTTGGATGGAGCACCACCGTGTCCGCGTGGAGGCGATCGGCGGTGGTGAACTCTAGCGTTCGGCCTTGGTCCAGACCATGGTACGAAACGAGAATGCATGGGAAGACGTCACCTCCTTCTGCGAAGCAGTAATGCTCGCGAAGAGGGAAGCGGCGCACGTGAGGGAGAGGCAATCAATGCAATCTCACAACCCTAGTCGCAGCAGGTGTCGCCCTGGGTGTCGGGAATCCCAGGCCGTTTCCCGGCCACCGTAGGCGCGGGCTTGCGGACGGCGAGTAATGGGTAGCTCGCCGTCCGTTATGTACCTATCCCGGGTCGACAGCGCGTTGCGGTCCACGCGCGCCTCAAAGAGATGTCAGCGCCAACTGGTGGGGTCCGCTAGGGCCGATGCTTGCCAGGGGTGCGGATTGTTCGAAAAAGATACTGTAGCCCCTGGCACACCGGTAATTGAAGGAACGCGGGTGGGTTGCCAGTAAACGTCTGACACGCCCTCCCGCTCCGCCCCGAGCGGGAGAAATTATTTGATGATTTCCCAAACTCAAAAAAAAGGATGCAAGTATCGTCGTTATTCGTGGGTTGTTGTATCATGAAATAGAATTTCATCATCTTATGGTCTGACAGACTTTGGTATAACATATTATTATTTATTCAAAAGTCTTGACCTTCGCTTAACCCATGAAGATTTAATGTATTACTATTTTTTTACTATTAGCTATGAATATTTAAAAAAAAAATGTATTGACTATTCATAAATGGCAATTGATTTTAGCTACCGAAATCTATTCAAAAGGATATTTTACCTAACAATTGTTATTTATCACGTATACTCTGATTTATTATTTGCTGGAGCAAAATGACAGCCGTTACTATAGCATAACTGTCATATTGACATATACGGTCGACCGCAGCTGTCATTTTATTCCAGCTAATTATAAAAGTTAAATAAAAATTTAAAAAACCCCCAACCCAAACAAAAACGTCTGAAAAGTAAAAAAAAATATTGATTGGCCCTTTATGTTGTAAGTAATGTTTTAATCAAAGCATTGTCACGCCGGGAGACGGCTAATGAAAATGTTATTCTTTCTACAATAGCATAGTTACATTCATTACTGCTGGGCATCGTCTATTTGGCGTTTTCATTGGCTGTCCATGTCACGCTTAAATCTGCTCAGCTTTACGTATGTTTTCCATAGTGAAGTTTGTTCCTAATTTATCCTCACTCTTCGTTCTGATCACCATTTATCTATAACCTATTCATTGAGACATTTTCAATGAGCCCAAACACGATGCTATGCACGATACTTCTGCCGTTTGTTGGTGAGTAACTTGGGGATCCTGGAAATTCCAGGTGATGCTCCAGCATCAGTTCAAGGTTACTTTGTTCGTCTAATATTATTGAAGTAATAGTATACCAAATTTTGACTCGATCAGACCCGTGGAAGATGCCCAAATCCCTTCATCAACCAGAAAAGAGCTGATAATTTTCAAACGGCTGAACCGATTTTGATGAAACATGCCTAAGAACCACCGCTAGAAAACCTACTTTTAAATAAAAAAACCGCACCCAAATTGGTTCACCCATTTACGAGCTACGGTGCCACAGACAGACACAGCCATACAAACATAAATAGCAGTCAAACTTATAAATCCCCTCTTTTTGCGTCGGGGCTTAATAGCACTCCTCTTTTTGCGTCAGGGGTTAAAAATCAGAGTTTAAGTGTATAGTCCCACCACCTTATCTGTTTAGTTGACAGCGTCGCTAGTGGAAATTGAAAGAATTGAGTTGTTGAGTTAGTTTTCAGGGCTTGCTTGTAGTTCTTAATCTCGTTGGTTCCTTTTAATGAGGTGTTTTGTCGGAGTTCTTGACAAAGAGCTTGGAAAGTCGTTTTGTTTAGCCGAAATTGCTGCACAAATAAAGTTTCCGGCATTTCGCGTATTGTCTCCATGCACTTACGATTTATGTCTCTTTTTTGGCGCCTAAGCCACACTTCTTCATTATGAGCGCACCACAACATATTTAAAGTATGCATTTTAAATGCTAAATGGTAAATATAGTCCAAAAATAAGGCTAGTAAACAAAACACTTTTACTTTTGTTGACCTAAGTTTTATTTTAGTTATTACTTTATACACATTGTTAATTTATTACTTTAAGTATTTGTGCATTTTTTGTAGCCTGAAGCACAGGTTTATCCTAGTTCAGGCAAATTAGCAATTGTGCTCTATTTTATTTGTTAAGGTATTTATTGTAAACCGTGCCCCTTTTATAAATAAACGATTTTATTATTATTATTATTATTATATTACACTTATCACTCTCAACACAGCTGTATCTTATAGACGCCATTTTTTTATCGTTTACTCTTGGGTCTCAGCGATCGCTTGGTTATCGTTCAAAAACATCGACATCGTTTCGTTAGCGCTTGTCAAAACTGTAACTTGGCTGCCATTTCTATGGGATGTAGCGACTATCGTTGTAGAAACGATTACATTTAATTCTATCATTTTGAACGAGAACGAGAGTTGTCAACTTGTCTACGAATTTTCTATTCGTTTGTTATGACCACGTGACTTAACGTTGAGATGATGTCATCCCCATACATTTGATGAGTTTTCTATTAGCGTTCACGATTGTAGATTGTTAACTTGGCTAAGCCTACTGAACAGCTAAGTTGATGGCACTATATCTACGTGATAAATAACAATTGTCAGCTACACGAGATTTGACGGGGAACTCAGGGTTAGGTCATGTTATTGTATCGACCTACCATAACCTGCATTTTAATGAGCTTGTTCATAAAATAAAAAATACAAAATTGAATGAGCAGACAAGTATAGTTCTTTTAATTGGAAACAGTCTGAATTTATCTAAAAGGGACATAGTTAATGGTATTGACACCCTACTTAAATTAAAATTAGGTAAAATAATATTATGTGCTTTGCCATATTCAAATAATTTGAATGATGAAGAAAATGATTACATTTTTAGGCTAAATAATTTAATGCATTTGTTGACATGTCGTCATAGTGACCGTCTATTGTATTTTGATACTAACAATTTTGTTAGAGATTTTGTATTAGATCGGGAACATATGTTTCTTCCCAAGAAAAGTCAGCATGTATTAGCTACTTTGTTAGCTTACAATATACACGCAGTTATTGATAATTTAACTGAGACTAGGTTAAGTGACGAAACAGTATTATCTAGTACTTCTAATAATACTGTAATTAATTCTTTAAACTTTTAGACACGACAAAAGAGAAGCATAATAAGAGTATTTTACTGTATCACCAAAATATAAATCGCTTCTCTGGCAAAATCCTAGACGTGGAAATGTTAATAGATAAATATCATATGGATATCTTATGTTTTAGTGAAACTTGGTTAAAACCGGATAGAATGTTGTTTAATGTAAATAATTTTTCAGTTGCCAGTGCGTACAATAGGTCTTCGATAGGGGGTGGTACTTTGATATTATGTAATAGTAGTTTTAGATATAAGGAAAGAAAGGATATCACTGCTTGCTCTGTTGATCGCTTATGTGAGGTAGCATGTGCAGAGGTTGAGGGCCATACTTTCTTATCTGTTTATAGACCACCTGCCTCGAACTTGTCATCATTTTTGATAATTATGGAGGAAATATTAGGTAAACTTTTTAAAGATAATAAATTAGTTTTTGTGTGTGGTGACCTAAATATTGATTTACTAGTTAATTCACCAGAAAAAAGTAAGCTTATCTCATTGTTTAAATCATTCAATTTAAAATGTATATTTAATGAAGCGACTAGGATAACAGCAACCACAGCTACATGCATAGACAATGTATTTACTAATTGCATAATAAAAGGCTCATCTTTAATTAGTGGCGTCAGGTCAGACCATACTGGTCAGCTTGTATCGTTTGACTTAGATAAAAAGTTACACCTGGATAAAACCATAGAATTGAGACCACTGACTAAAAATAAATTGAAAACGTTTAATAATAATGTTCTTAGCAATCTCTCAATAGCAACTTTAGATTCACAAGACCCCAATGTAAACTATGGCACACTTTTTTCTACAGTATGCCAAGAATTCAATAAAGCATGTCCTGTAAAAAAAGTTACAATCACTACTAGACCAAAATTTAGTGAATGGGCCACTGATGGCATTAGAAAAAGCAGAGACATCTTATATAATTTGTATAATGAAAAGTCATTGACTTCAGATCAGGCCTTTCATAATTATGTAAGAAACTATTCTAAGATATTCAAAAGAGTCTGTGCTCAAGCTAAATCTAAATTAATAAGTAACAAAATTAGTATTTCTAAGAATAAAATAAAAGCTGTGTGGCAGGTAATTAACAAAGAAACTGGAAACACAAAACAACGAGATCAGAATGAGTTAGCTCTGAAAATTGACAATGAAACCATTTCAGATAAGTTAAAAGTTGCGGAGACTCTTGAAAATTTCTTTACCAACATCCCAATAGAGGTTACGAAATGTCTCCCCTCATCATCTGTATTAGCTGAATCTCTTCTTAAAGAAAACTTCAGTAAGGACATTCCAAGTTTTGAATTCAAACCCATCTCTATTGCCACAATTAAAACAGCATTTAAAAGTCTTAACATAAAAAACACTGAAGACTTATGGGGGATTTCCGTTAAGGTTATTGAAAATATCATTGACACAATTGCCCCTGTCCTAACAGGCATATTTAATCAATGTTTAGACAGCGGTACGTTTCCTGACTTAATGAAACATAGTAAAGTAGTACCAATTTTCAAATCGGGTAGTAAGAGTGATCCCTCTAATTATAGACCTATATCTGTGCTTCCAGCATTGAGCAAAATTTATGAAAAAATCATGCTGGACCAGATGTTGTCACATTTTAACTCAAATGGGATTTTACATAGTCGACAGTTTGGTTTCACGAAAGGTAGGTCGACGACTGACGCGGGAGTAAAACTCATCAGTCACATTTTGGAATCCTGGGAGAGTTCTCAGGATGCGATTGGCATTTTCTGTGACCTCTCAAAAGCGTTTGACTGCGTTGACCACAATACACTGATCTGTAAATTACACCACTACGGAATTCGTGGACAAGCTGCTGATCTTGTACTTTCCTACTTATCAAACAGGCAGCAAAAAGTAAACGTTAACGGGGCGACATCCTCGGGGTCTCTAGTTAGGATGGGCGTGCCTCAAGGTTCAATTCTTGGTCCTTTTTTATTTCTAGTTTATATTAATGACCTTCCCTATCTGATGGCTAACTTCTCGGATATAATTTTATTCGCTGATGACACTTCTCTTATTTTTAGAATAGATAGAAAAGATACGGATGTCTTACATGTCAACGAAAGCCTAGCTGTTCTATCGAAATGGTTTGCTGCTAATAATCTTTTACTCAATGCGAACAAAACTAAATGTCTTAAGTTCTCGCTACCAAATGTACCCCAAGTAGGTCTTAATTTAAAACTTGATGGCAAGAAACTAGATGCTATTTCGGAAACTGTATTTTTGGGAATTACTTTAGATTCAAAATTGCAATGGGGTGCCCACATTAGAGCGCTTTCAAGCAGATTAAGCTCAGCTGCTTACGCAGTAAGAAAAATAAGGCAGTTGACTGATGTAGCCACAGCTAGGTTAGTATACTTTGCTTATTTTCACAGTATTATGTCTTATGGCGTTCTGCTGTGGGGATCGGCAGCGGACGTAGATTCAATTTTTATTTTACAAAAGAGGGCAATCCGCGCAATCTATAAAATGGGGCCTCGCGAGTCTCTTAGAAACAAATTCAACGAAATTGATATACTTACTCTGCCTTCTCTTTATATTCTAGAAAATATCTTGTATGTTCGCAAAAACTTAGGTCTTTTCAAAAAAAGATGCGATTTCCATAATCTAAATACACGTAGTAAAGATGAAATTGTGATTCCAAAATTTAGATTAACTAAAACTAGCAAGTCATTTCTAATAAACAGTATCCGCTTCTATAACAAGTTGCCAAAGTCGGTTACAGAACTTAGCGATGGAAAGTTTAAAACTCACATCAAACGTGTCCTTATCAAAAAAGCATATTATAAGATAAAAGACTACGTTGAAGACAGGGAAGTTTGGCATTAATTCTTTCTGCACATGTGGCTTCCCTGGTACCTCATTAACAGCAAAACCGTGTGAAAGTCTATTAACTGCTCCCAAATTGCAATGTTAATTTTTATTCTTTTTATTATTATTATTTTTTTTTTACAATGTCTGACATATTCTCGTCATTATTTGACATTATACATCAATTTTACTACCTACTATTTATTTTCAGTGATTGTCATCGAAATCATGTCACTTGGTTCAAATAGATTCATTTCATGTTATACTTTCTGTCAGCTGTGAAGATACCTTATAGCAAATAAATAAATAAATAAATAAATAAATTTTATATAGGTAGATTCTTTTACATATTGTGAATGAGAGAACGTTGTAGGCCTTAGAGACTAGATTTGTAGACGTTTTTCTATTCTGTATTTTCATTCCTCTAAGTACCTGGTACTTATTGACTGGCCTGCACTGTCCTCCCATACCTATTATCACTGTAATTTGAAAACATTGTAAAAGCCAATTATTTTTAAAAGAGTAACCGTGGAGTTTCTTGCCGGCTCTTCTCCATAGGAAACGACAAATTGGAACCGTGCACCTAGCTTCTGACGTTTCATAAGTGCCCATGCAGGCTTATGTGAAATAAAATATTTTGATTTTGATTTTTTGATTTTGACCTGTCTTAACTATGTATGTGTCGTTAATTTTTATTGTCTGATTACCGCGTAGCATTAAATATGTGCATGTACTGTAGATGATGGAGATTCGGCTCTCATTATTATTGTACTTTGTACCGGTGACAATCAGTACTATGAAGCTGAACACTCTGTTATCATCAAATGCCTATACTTCAGTCCTAAATAAATAAAACATTCCTTTTTTATAACATCTGGGCATATCGATATAGTCTCTTTGAAAAATCTGTAACGGGGGATCCGTTGCCGCGAGGTATTTAAAGAGTTTAGATGTTCGATAACTTTTTATGAATAAGGCCGTTTGTCTACATCTCTTTTTATCTTCTCTCCTATCGCAGGTGTGCTGGAAGAGATTTATGTAGAAATAAGCATTACCTTTGTACGTATTTTTCTGTTCCTATCTTCTTGTCTGTTTATATGTGTGTGCATAAATGGTTAAATACATGAATAAATAAATAAATAACAGTCTTAAAATAATAAAAACATAGAAAACAAACTTATGACATTAAAAAATTCGTCCGCATCGTTGTCAACAGGAAAAGTGCGCAAAAGGCTGGCAGTATTAGCACGTTGTATTTGGTTGTACCTACAGGTCTATTTGGTTCTATACTTTATAAGGTATATCAGCTGCCCTTAACACCAATTCGTCGGCTAATAAGCATGATATTCACGAGTGATTGTTTCTTTATCGTTATCGGTTTGTAAGTTACAATTTCATTCATATTGCTATTAATTCATGCCTATAGAACGGCACGAAAATGTACTTTCTTTCGAATAACTGAGGCCACAAAACAAAGGTTACCACATAAACTGCCACAAAGTAATACGTGCCTCTAGACGCGTTTGTTGGAATAGAGCTGTTGTTTCCCGTAAGTAAAACCTCATCCAGAAAAGTCCTACAAAATTAGATATTTCTCGTGTCTAGCCGCAGTGCTGTCAATGTGTCAATAGCTAGTTTACGTAAATTTTTAACCAGCTCGCAAACTGTAACCATAAATTCAGCATAAAATATTTCGTCGGTTATCCAAAAAATAAAGCTGTTTCATAGAAAACTGCAATACCTACGCGGTCAAAATGAATGCATCAAATCGGTCAAAGTTACAGTTTGCGCACTGGCTAAATTTGTATCCTGTATAATAATAAAAAGGGTAAAAAGATTCCCTTAAGGAGGACGCGCTAAGGTTATCCGCGAAATTCATATTTTGTTACGTTTGTTGCGATTTGCAGGTTATTGAATGACTTTTTCACATGACAATCATTCAATGGGATGAAATTAACTTAGAGCGTAATAATTTTGTTAATAACTACATACGTTTTACGGTTCCGAATTATATTTTATTCGGCATACCTACAGCCTGACTTTGGCCTACAAATTGCAAAAAACGGAAGACACTTTGAACTTCGTGGGTTACCCTG
Source organism: Antitype chi (assembly GCA_947359405.1). Taxonomy (NCBI): domain Eukaryota; kingdom Metazoa; phylum Arthropoda; class Insecta; order Lepidoptera; family Noctuidae; genus Antitype; species Antitype chi. The sequence goes on from OX375816.1 coordinate 14,552,738, forward strand.
GCGCTTCCCCCATAACAGACAGTATTAATTTCCTTACAGAGTCTTTCGAGTTTATCAAAAATGTAGAAAACAGAAAATATTATTAAGTACCAGTTTGGTTGAGGGATTACGGCGAAAATTCTTAGAGATAAGCATGTCCTTTGTATGAAAATCCAGTCTCGCCCCCTGGGGGTCGAATGTGAACTATATTTAAGGATTGAGGAGGAAACAAATGAACAAATCTTTTTTTACGGGTCGAGGGGTTGAGAGTGAACTAAACGTGGTGATGTTGTTTTAAACTGTGTGGTGTACCTAAGGTGTACCTAAGCTTTTGAAACTCGTTGAAACTTAAAAGCTCCGCTTGTTATACATTGTGGTACTAGCTGTTGCCCGCGACTTCGTCTGCGATCCAGGGTGAAAAGTAGTAAATGTCTTTATCCAAGCCATGGTGAATCTTTGTGCCTTCATCCAAATCCGTTCAGCCGTTAACGTGAAAGCGTAACAAACAAACAAACTCACTTTCGCATTTATAATATTAGTTAGGATGTAAAATGTCACTATGTTGGCTTTTATTTATGTACTTGTTTAAGCTTTAGTTGTAAAAGGATCTTTTAGCGCGGGGTCAAAATCGGAACTAATAGGTACCTGCATTTTTATTTTCCAATACAACTCCATGATACATTAATACACAAATGTTTACCAACAATTCTCCCTGTCAATGCTACTTAAGCGCCAAAACGCTGTAAGTTATGAAAGTAGTTTGGTTTTGCTAAATTTACATCTGCAAAACACTGGTCAAGTAAAAAGAGTCTGAATGATTTTAATAAAAAGAGGTCCTCAGTAAACAAAAATACGAGCTTCCTGCTCATATCATTTTTTTTTTAAAGTGGTACACAATTGTTTGATTTTTTCTCCATAATTAAAGGAAAAAAAAACCTGATGAAAGGCAAAGACAAAGGCATTTATTCGTCGGGTATGGTAGGTACAAAGTTGGTTAGTAGGTATGGATAAGTTCTGCACCCTAATTGCGTAGGTAACTCACGATTAATCATAATCTGTTTCGTTTTGACACAGATGGCTAAACCATTCCTTCATATGTTCGAAAAATGTGTCTACTCAACAACGTAAATAACGCAATGAATATTGTTGAACTGTCAAAATGAAACCGATTATGATTAATAGCGTTTTACGCAATTAGGGTGCTGGATAGCTGCATGATCATGCAGCTGCAGTTTAAAGGGTGTCAGTGTCAATATTCCATAGCAATATTGACACTGACAGCTCTTTGTACTAAACACATTCAGATTCACTGGGGAAATTCGCAGTAAATAGGTTAAGGTACATAAAGGCGAAAACCAAGAACAAGCATAGCTGAGTTTTAGGATTGGGCTGTGAGTTATAGCTTTCGGTTGAAACAATGATGACTATGAAGATACATGACTATAATGATACCTGCCTCTAGAGGCAGTATATGCGCCCTAACGGCCTTAGTCGCCGCGGAAGACACCCTGAGCGTCGGGAATCCCCGGCTGATGCTCTGCCACCGTAGGCCGCGGGCTTGCGGACGGCGAGTAATAGGTAACTCGCTGTCCGGTAAGGACCACGCCCGAGTTGACGGCACGTTGTGTTCCACGCGCGTTTCTAAGAGATGTCACCACCAACTGGTGGGGTCCGCAAGGACCGATGCCTGCCAGGGGTGCGGGTTGTTCGAAAGAGATACCGCGGCCCCTGGCACACAGGCAACTGAGGGAACACGGGGGGGTTTTAGTCAGTAAAAGTCTGACATGCCCTCCTGCTCCACCCAGAGCGGGAGAAGTCATTTGATGATTTACCACGGAAACAAAATTATACCTCTGCTTCTTATTCTTTGACGAAAGCTCTATTTAAGTAAGTAAATAAGTAATTTATTTGCCAAAATGTAGGTGTACAAAGTAGTATGATGTTATTATAAAGGCTCTACTCATTCATAAGACTGTACTCATTTCAGCAGGAACAGCGTTTATCTTTTGTGCATGGTCAGTAATCATAACATAGATAGGCCATTGTGCTTTATTAATACAATTTAATTAAGTTTCCTTTCAAAAATATTCGTACAAATTTTGCTGTTTCGAAGTTTTACCCAATTGATAACAAAAAAATCAAGTCCGGTGCTGAAAGTGGAAATTCTTTTAAGAATAAATTCAGTCATAATTTAAAACTGCAATGGACTTCGCCACTTCACAACAAGTTTCATAAGCCAAAATCTGTGACGATAACGGTAGACTGCCACTTGACTATAACTTTATATCATATAGGGTGACTGGTTCATGTGTCATCAAAACAAAATGCTGTGTGCATCACTCCACCCGCTGATTGGAACACGCGGGATTGTGTATTTTGACCCTAAGTCCTTGCGGTGACGTCGCGCCAGTGCGCGTGCGCCGGTACACCCGCGATCGCTACGAACCATAGCGAAATCGCATTTGTATATAATCGGTCGCGAGGAAATTCAGCTGCCAGTCTTCTGCGGTGCGTCTGTCATCAATCACATCTAACGGGCTGCAACTAGACGTGATATAGAGTGGATGATACCCTCTTTCGCTAGTTCCGCTATTACATCGTTCTAAAAAACAGTACAGGTAAATTTTATTTTTTATTATTAGTTTTTAAGTTAAATTAACTGCTGAGTTCCTTTTGTTTTTAATTATTATTTAAAAGTGTTCTTTAATAATAAGTGTTATTGGTAATTTGAAAGCGATACCGATAGGTTTTCTAAAGAATTCATACTTTTTAAACAGTAATGTTAATCTTTTCTATGTTAAAAAGCTTCGAATATTATTTTGTGTGAACTTTTAAAAGTTCGATGTCTTTTATGATGGTTTTTAACATATTATACCTACGTTACATTACACATTATATGTTAGCATTTTTTTGGTATAAATAATAATACCTCATTATTTTAATGTATATAGAATATATGAGAATTTTGCAATTGCAATGTTAGATTTAAAAAATAATTAAATTCATTTCCCAGTTTAACAATTATTGTATCATTATTTTATAAAAGCTGGATAATGTTGAGAAACGATTTTAATCGGTAGCTAAGTAGGTATCTAGGAATCTATATGCAAATGCATTTACGTGTATATTAAAATTGTGTACATTACAATAGTAACTAAACGCCGGTTGTTTTCAAGGTTGCAAGCAATTTATTGTCGTTTATCCAGTGACAAAACAGCAAGTTATAAAAACTATTTACTTATATTTCTTTATTTGGCGTATAGTTTTAATTATTCCTGAATGATATTCACAATAAAAACTTACAATACAATAAACCTACACAAAGTGAGGTGGCGAACTTTTCGTAACCTCACTTTTTGTTTACTTATTGATTTAAGCACACTGGAAAAATATTTAAATTCTGATACATGTTTATATTCTGAATTTAATTCAGGAAAAATTGGTACCGAAGTAACAACTCATTTTCATGTGGTTTCATATTATTGGTGTGTAGGCACCAACCTTCCTCTGGAAAATTACTTATGGGAAAATTTAAGACAAAATTATTTGATAAGAGATAAATAATAAGGGTGGTATTATCAGCTCTATAAACATTGACCTCTTAAATAACTTCCTTTAAAACGGGTCGACTGACAGAACATAGAACATACGATCCTGGTCCAGAATAATAGTCCGGAAAGTACCCCCAATTGCGTAACACAATATCAATATTTTGAAGGATATTGCTAATCCATTGCTTTGTATTTTCGGAAAAAAAATCTGCTCAAGAACGTAAATAACGCAATGAATGTTGTTGAACTGTCAAAATTAAAGCTATTCTTACTGTTCGTGTGTGACCCATCTGATGTGTGTGCAGCGTCCATTTTTCTTGACCTTATTCGTGACTAACTTTTTTCGGGATCCAGAATCCCATTTATAAGTAACAAAAAAAATCATCTCTTAAATCTTTGAATATTCATTCAATGCCTTTCAGTTTGTACGTGATTGGTGAAAAGGTCATGGTATGGCTCATGGTCAAATTAATTATTATCAAATAGTACACACGGCTACACATCAAGCTATACATTTACAGTAGAAGCTGATCTCGCATTGTATAGGATTTCCGTACAGTGCGAGATCAGCGTAAACTGGAAATGTATAGCTTGATGTGTAGCCGTCTGAACCTATCATGACAGTGTACACTAGCCAATCAGCGAGTTGATTATTATTGGGATTATGCATACTGTACGCGTTATGACGTTGACCACTAAGCCTAATTTAGCATTAACTTTAATGCTAATTAGTCATCGTCATCCAATCACACGTCAGAACTCAACAATGGGCAACGTTATCATGTTAAACACTTCAACTACATACTTAATTTTAAGTCAAGTATTACGCATAAAATGTAAAAAAATCCTGCCCTATTTAATTAATACAAACAATAATATTGAAATACTACTTCATTACTTCAATTCAATACTTCATTTCGAGTTTTACATGAAAAGTTCAATGAACGAATTGACTAGACATTGTTAATCAAATTCAAACTCTAACAAAATTATCCGAAAAATAAATTTCGATAATCCGCTTACATGTAGGTATTGCCTAATATTTTCACAACTTAGCTTAGCTTAGTTGGCTGTTAGAGAGTATCTTGACGTTCACGTTTTTTTTTTTGTTAAATGTTTTTACCCATCTCTCAAACCAGGTTGTTGTATTTTTTCACAAAAAAACACATCAACGTTAATAACATTTAATTATTCACGACACAGCGTGAATAATTTGATGTATTTGCACCAATAATTTAATTTATTTTGGTGTCGATAAGTAAACAACATATGCAGATTTAAAAGTTACTGAATTAAAAATATGCTTGAATATTTATTTTAAAACACCAGAACTCCTGTTGAATGCAGACTAAAATTTTAATGCGATAATATGTACTCATTTAAATACTTATTTTCAATGAAATTGATCATTTTTATCATTAAACATTTTATTATTTAAGGTTCTGATACCATTCCACCAAATGTAGGTAATCCTTATTAAGTAACTGCTTACAAAAAAAAAGATCAAAATTAGTTATTTTACGTGTCGATGAGGTAATGCTGCCCGATAATAAAAGGTTACTAATATAAAGGACTCATCTGAGACGCGACGCGAGATCGCGAACTGTCGACCCTTTCATCACACACAAAGCGCTTCTATCTCGCGATCTCGGTGCGATTGTGATCGCATCAGACGGATCACGCCACTCCCGCACACTCGTCACCGCGGTCAAATAACACACATGAATAGAATGGGGCTAGGCTGACTTTATAAATCAACATAGAATTCGCAATATTAGACCGAGTAATTGTACCAAAACGAGCTAAATTTGGCTTTAAATTTCCCTACTTCCCTACTATAACATTATAAATGTGAAAGTAACTCTGTCTGTCTGTTACGCTTTCACGCCTAAACCGCTGAACCGATCGTCATGAAATTTGGCAAAGATATAGCCTGGGATATGGAGAAAGATATAGGCTAAGTTTTTACGCGATAACCAACATACACGCGTGCGGAGCCGCGGGAAAAATCTAGTAGACTATATTTGGCAGAAAATAGTTTATGGAAATTAATTTTTGCCCACTAATTCAGAACAAAGCTGCGAAAAATAAGCCAAACCTGAATGTACCTTTTACGTTTTACTAATTATAGAACTCGACCGCAATTTCATGAATTTCAAAGAAAGCATTGTTTCACCGAATCGACATGTCACATAAAATAATAAATACATACATAACAATGTCAATTAACATTTCAAAATTTGTTGTTTTTTTTTTGTAGAAAACGTTGCAAGTCATACTTAAACCTACGTAATTTTATGTAGGTACCTAGCTATGACTTAAAACTCCATCACCTTACAGAGATTTACTGAGAAGTTCCGAGCATTTAAAAAGTGCGGAGGACCCACGTAACTGAGGTAACCAATTAAAACCTAGCGTCGGACTCTTGTTACATGTTTTTGAAAAAAAAAGGAATAATTACAATTATTAAACAATGACAATCGCCAGCAGTCAGACAAAACTTGCTATAAAAAGTACATAATTTTCGTATATCCTATTGTGCTGGTTAACTGTATGGAAATCCGAAAAATAAAGTTTGCTTTATTTTTAGAATTTCCATACATGCTTATTTCAATTCACACGTTATTTGTAAGGTGTGATAAGCTGATACAGTCATCTTTTGTCGAATAATGTTAATCTTATTTTAATGTTAGTTTGCTGAACATTAGGTTATTATTTATTCTTAGTTAATTATATCTGGGTATAGTTTATTTGCTCACAATGTGTGGCAACCGTCACATCGCAACAACATTTTATTCTCATTTAGTTTTTGATTGGCACATTATTTTAATAACCCAATGATATAATTGGGTTAAATAAATAATTACGTACCTACATACCTATTTCTAATTAATTGTCTATTTGAAATTATTTGACCACTATTGAGCCTTAAAGCTTATTGAGTTTCAAAGCAAACAAAAATTATCTGTTCTATTCCTTAACAATTAATTTTTTATGATGTTTTGTTTCTTCAAGCTATTTTTTTTTTGAACTAACACAATAAATAAGCAAACAATAGTAATTTACATAAGTCACGTGCCTACATTAGTGGATTATTATGGATAAAGCCGCGTTTTCACTACGTTACAATCATCCTGCGACTTTGTCGCCCGAAACGAGATTTACTTGACCCGTGCGATGTCGCCTGACGTCGCTTGTGATATTTAAGGGTCGCGGGACATGTCGTTAGGTCGGTGCTCTGCGAGCGTCGACGCTTGCGACTTTCGTGTCCCTCGACTGTCGCCCGACAAGCTTTGAATATTAAGGGGGCGTTTAACTTTGTGTTTCGTGAAATGTAAGCCGAATTGTACAATACTACCTCCTCGGGTGACATAATAATCTTCACTGGGTAGTATGATCAAAATCACAGAGACATACCACGTAACTGTCCGGCTATATGTCTCTTCGACATGTGAAAACGCTACAGTGGTAGGTACTGTACTGTTAGAAATTAGGTAACCCTTAAAGATTCAAAATCAAAAAAAAAAATATTTGACACTTAAAAAAACGTGTTACAAGTCAGTCTTAATAAAATAGCACACGAATGTATTGCCACAAATATGATCCTAACCCCCAAACTAGGCCTGGACCTGTATTTTAGGGGTCAGTGTTCAGTCATAGGTGCTATTTTTAATCTACAAAGCTGACAGCCAAGTTTGTTGCCATTTGGTAACACGTACACGTAAGATTAAAAGAATTAATGCGACATTAGTAGAATTTGTCAGTAAATAGCTTGCTTCGTAGGTTACATTACTTACATTAAAACTTTAAACGGCGGGCACTGTTAGTGATGCTATCAAAACAAATAATATTAAAAAATAATTTATGTTTGTTACAAAAACAAAACTTAGTACATGGCATACTTTTTTAATTGCCTACAAATATACATTATATTAGTTGTCTACATAATATTATGTTTTGATTGCGTGCGTATCATCAGTTATCTTCGAAACAAACTCAAATGAATGGTTATTTTCAAATATCGTGCAAAATATTGTGAGTTACGTCTCGTCAATCGGTTATCTACATCATTGGGTCAGTTTTTACGTCAGGTTACGCCCCAAAAATATGCACATGCATAACATAACAAAACATAAATAATCGGCCTATAATTTTCTTACTAACGGGACACAGGCATCCTCTAGTCTCCAACACATGCGCCCAGTGTTGGTTGGTAGATGTCACATGTTATCGCATTTTTGTTCCTAGTACACATGGTGATTTATCAAGCTGTAGATTTCCAGCTTAAGCTGACCTCTCTTTGTAGGAAAAGCTTATACAATGCGAGGACAGCTAAAACTGGTAAGATTATCTTGATATGTCGTAGTGTGTACAAGCTGGTTTCCTCACGATGTTTTACTTAGCCGAAAATACATATTTTCGGCTAAGTAAAACAATCTAGATTTTGCCAGCGGCTTTAACCCTTTAACTAATTTATACAAAACCTTAACAAATTGTATACCTGAACCTTCCTCATGATAACCTAACTCTGTACCTGACTCTTCTGAACGGATTTTCTCATGAAAATCTGTTCAGAAGAGTCCGTTCAGACTTTGTTTTTAACCGACTTCAAAAAGGAGGAGGTTATCAATTCGTCGGAACCTTTTTTTTTTTATTTTTTTTTATGTATGTTCCCCGATTACTCGAAGATGGCTGGACCGATTTGGATTTTGTTTTTTTTGTTTGAAAGGGTATACTTCCCAGGTGGTCCCATGATCATCAAGTCAGGATCTGATGATGGGATCCTGGAGAAATAGAGAGAACTCTTCAAATTTTATAGGCACACGAAGCGATTTAGGTATTTTTTGGAAGAATACTTTCTCGTAGTGGTCTCATTTCAATTTGGTGAAGATCTGATGAAGATCTGATGAAGAACTTTGGAGATAGGCAACGGAACTCCTCAATAAATGATAGCAAATGGACTGGGATTGCTGAAATCGCATGTCTGTTTATTGCTTACACCAGTTCATAACATAACATCACGCCGGTATGCTGTGAAGGGGTAAGCACATGTGAACCACTAAAAAGTGAAAAATAAAAACTTTTTCCAAAAAAAAACAACCGACTTCCAAAAAACCACTACAAAGTGAAAAATAACTTTAATTTCGGAAGGCGGTGACAAAAAATTCAAATACAGCTCCAAAGACACCGACTTCCGAAATTAAAGTTATTTTTCACTTTGTAGTGGTTTTTTGGAAGTCGGTTGTTTTTTTTTTTGGAAAAAGTTTTTATTTTTCAATTTTTTATAATAAGTGATCTAGTGATTGATGCAAATGCACTCTGAAATTAAAGATGCGTAAGTTTATTTTTATAACTAGCTTTTATTCGTGGCTTTCTCTCATGGAAAAGCTGCATTTTTCCGGGATGTTAGTAACCTATATTATGTAATTTTTTGGTAATGTATCTCTATGTACTTTTTTAATTCAAGTACCTACGTTGCTGCGTGAAAGAAGGACAAACCATCACACACTATTGCATTTATATAATAAATAATTGCATGCATGAATCAGTAGATTATAATGTCCAAAATGCCATATTTTATTTGGAGAAAAACTCTTTACTAGGAGAAAAACTCTTATCAACGATTAATTTGAATGGTTAATAACAATAGTTATATTTATATCTATGGTTTTATGTCATACAAAGGCACTATTTATTTCCGAGTTTTTCCACAAGGTCGCCTGTCTTTCGAAATTGTGATAATGTAACGTTAAAGCTACTTATGTTTTAAATTATTTTGGTATTAGCTATCATGTTAATGTTTCCTGAACAACATTGTGGCGTAATACCAAAAGGGGCTGTAGCCTCATTCACTTTGGTTGCACATATGCTCAGCTGCCGTAGGTATTAACTGACCGACTGAAACAAGAGTTGAAAAGAAAACTAACGATTTTTCAAATCAATTTATTACAGAAATACGTAGCACAGGTTTAGTATGATCGACGCTGTTCTATGATGTTTTGATCACTATTTTTAATCAAAGTCGGGTGCTAACGAAACATCCATGGGTTGACAAATTATTTCTCAGCTAAGCGATCTCTTGCCTCGTTCAAGAACCAATATCGCAGAATTTGTGTATGTGTGTGTGTGTTGTGTGTGTGTGTGCGTATGTGTGTACAGTGCACATCTGCCCAACCCTTCGAGGAAACCAGCCGTGATGTTTTTGTTATGTTGTTTATTAAAATCGACACTGAATTAAATGTCTACTTATCGACTAACAAATGTGTGGAATAGAGTTTTATTCTTCAGTCACTTGGGGTTACCTGGATAAATAACTACGCTGTGGATCTTGTTAGAAGGCTTAAAGTCACACAAGGGCAATGGAGAGGGCTATGCTTGGAGTCTCCCTAAGTAATCGAATCTGTTTGAAGAGATCCGTAGGAGAGCCAAGGTAACCGAGATAGCCCGAAGAATTGCCAAACTTAAGTATCAGCGGGCCGAGCACATTGCTTGCAGAACAGATGGACGACGGGGCTGAAAGATTTTGAAGTGGCGACCGCGTATCGGAAGACGTAGAGTTGGAAGGCCTTCCACAAGGTGGACCGATGACCTTGTGAGGGCCGCAGGAATCCGCTGGATGCGGGAAGCACAGAACCGGTCGAAGTTGGAGCTTGGGAGGCCTAGCAGTGGAGGTCTTTCGGCTGAAATGATGATGATGACGGTGATACGCCTAACGCTAATATTGATAACTTCTTTGTATTGTTTTCTTTATATGTGCAATTTTACTATGAGTTTTGTTAATTTCATTTTAATTTTGTGGCCATAAAATTTTGTCATTTTATTGAAATTCTAATTCTGTGACCCTTTGACATGTTATTTTATTACAATTTTGTGACTTTTTATTTTAAAAATTTATGCTGATAATTTATTCTCCTCTGTGGCAGCTTTATGAAATGCTGGGTTTTGCCTGAAATAAATGAATTTTATTTTATCTTTTTATTATTAAAACATTTCAGTCCCATGCGTCTATACTAAACCATTTACTGTACTTAATGTAAACGCGCCTTCACGTGTGATTGGATTTCGAGCTTAAGGCTTAACTGGGCTTACCGAGAGAGGCACAAACGTGTCACGTGACACGTGCCGCAATCTGCTTTTTAGATCGTGATTTCATTTTTTTAAACATAAAAGTTAAAAATGACTTTAAACGACTTACCTTAATTCATACACCAACAGAACCACAAAGTATTTCTTACTTTTATCCTGAAAAACTGTTTTGAAAAAACCTACTTGCCAATTTTGTTTTACAAAATAAATATTATATCCTTATATCTATTCTTAATACGATTCCTGGAAATCTAACTTTAAAAGGTATAGTCCAACCAAAACTTTGTGAATTGGATACAGTTTTTAAGTGAAACATTAAACTGTAACTCTGAAACTATACCAAGGCACTGCAAAGTAAGAACAAAGCCACAGTTTGAAAATACAGCACTATTCTTTGTGTGTTGTATTTTAGTGGCTATTGAAAATACAGCACTATTCTTTGTGTGTTGTATTTTAGTGGCTATTGAAAATACAGCACTATTCTTTGTGTGTTGTATTTTAGTGGCTATTGAAAATACAGCACTATTCTTTGTGTGTTGTATTTTAGTGGCTATTGAAAATACAGCACTATTCTTTGTGTGTTGTATTTTAGTGGCTATTGAAAATACAGCACTATTCTTTGTGTGTTGTATTTTAGTGGCTATTGAAAATACAGCACTATTCTTTGTGTGTTGTATTTTAGTGGCTATTGGAAACAAAACATCGTATGTATGCAGCTGTGTATTTCAGTTTATAGGTACTGAAGTTTATACATACATAATCAGCCTATACTGTTCCCACTGCTGGAACACAGGCCTCCTAGTAAGAGGGAGTGGGCCGTAATCCACCGTGCGGGCCCAGTTATGGTTGGTAGATGTCACATATCTTAGAGTTTAGAACGTACTTTAATTAAGATATAGATATAAGATAAGAGCTAAGAATCTTTTTACAAATTTTGTTTGTTTGAACGCGCTAATGTCTGGAAATACCAAACGGATAAAAAAAAAATTGCACTTGCTAACCTAATTCTTTAAAAAGGCTATTAAGAATCACACTAGAACCCTAAGGGGATCAAGAAATTTACGCTGACGAAGTCGAGAAGCTAGTGATTGATAAAACTGCGCATCTCAATACATCATAAAATCTACTAGCATACTAGACAACTACCTAATTATACCTACCTAGAAAACCACCGTAATAGGTACCTAAATGATTCAGTTTTTTCGAATGTATCCGTGAAACAGCATATAATAACAACAATTGTGTTGTTTCGTTGTTCCCATCGAAAAAATTAATAATTAAGTGGTAAACGAATCTACTTACTATTTTTAAATTTTTCATAATAACGAATCTTTACATAGTATAAAACAAAGTCGCTTTTCGTGTTTGTACGCTTAGATCTTTAAAAATTACGCGATGGATTTTAATGCGGTTTTCATCAACAGACAGAGTGAATCAAGAGGACAGTTTATATGTATAATACAACGACCTCCATGCGGGCGCAACCGCTGGAAAAACCTATAGTACTATTAAAATAATGTATTTGTCTCTCTATGTTTTTGTTTTTAAGGTGTGCTTTTATTATTTTTATTTATCTCGCACTGTTCTTTCGATATTCGATCAACAGTTTATTTTAAGTTCCACAACAGAGTTATCGAAAAGGAAAACAACAACATAATGAAGGGAGAAAAACCAAATTTTAATGTAAAAATAATAGTTTAAAAAACTAAAAAAACACGCTTTAAAAACCAAACTAAAAAAGGAGAAAAGAATTTAATTCAATTAAAAAGCGTGGGGTGCTTTTTGAGGTATTTTTATAATCAATTAATGTCAAGCACCCCACGCTTTTTAATTGAATTAAATTATTTTCTCCTTTTTTAGTTTGGTTTTTAAAGCGTGTTTTTTAGTTTTTTAAACTATTATTTATTTTCTATTTTTTAGTTCTGCTAACTACAAAAACGTGATGTTTTTTTTTCTCAATTTTTTTTTAAATTATTGAATTGTCATCGATCTTCGACAAGTTCACAAAGTTTCAATGAAATCTGACCGTTTAAAGTGGGTCAAAATCGCGCTCAAAGGAGTCGGTTACATACAAACATACAAACAAACAAACATACAAGTGAAACTAATATAAAGCGTGTAAAAAGTAGTGTACCGAACACGTACAAATCATATGTAAATTCAAATAATCACAAAATGTAGTACAAATATAAATCGAAAAGGTTGCAACCGATACCCATAAAGTATACACACGAGTCACAAGAGACACACTTTAGATATTTTCCATTCCCGTGTAGATACGAAATTACGAACATTCAATAAGATATTTGCCTACCTAGGTTTGCATTCGACCTGTATAAATAGCCGCGTTTGCTTCACTTTCAACTAGTTTTCAGTTATTCTTCTCGGCAAATCTCGCTAGCCTTGCAATTGTCAGGATAGAAGATAGACGATAGCTTTGTGGCGAGACTTAACTCTACCTAGCTACCTTACCTACTTACTTTTTATCTGAATTATCTTTCATATTAAAAAAAAAAAAAAATAATTAAAATATGCTTGTCTAAAATCAAGTTAGTTTTCGCTGGTTAGCATACTAGTCTACGATGTTCCCCCTGCTGGAACACTGGCTTCTTCCTCTCTGTGAGTAGCTGTTATCCACCACGCGGGCCCAGTGCGATTTGGTGGATGCAACATGTCCATCGAATTTTTGGTTCAAGGATTCCTCACGAGGTTTTTCTTCACCGTTTGAGACCGTTTTTTCAGTGGTTATCAGTTTGTATTACTTTTCTACGCTCCATTATCAATGGATTAGATACTCCGAGAAAAAGTGTTTGTTCAAAACGGATTTTTCACTTTGCATTTTCTTCATAATCCCCAGATAACCTTCACCACGAAAAATAGATGATAAATTTGCGATAACTTTACAAAGTGAACTTTAAAACGTTCAGTCGGGTGACGTGTTAAAATAAAACGCATCTGACACCACCGGAGCCATTTTCAACGCTTTTGCATTCTTCGGGATTATTACGTGAAAAATTATAGACGCGACTATGTAGTCCTTTTTATTCTAAACTATTTGTGCCCCCAACCCAACAGAAAAGTATTTTTGCAACCTATATAATTTAATCTAAACTAAAATAATCATTCTAATGCTTCTTAGCACGTCTTTTAACATTTTTGAATAGATATTGCAGATTGTAAATGTTGTTGTGTTGTTTTTATGTGATAACAATTTGCTATCGCGGAAAGATTAGTGTTTATTGTCTCTTTCATTACATGTATTCTAACTACCACCTGGTTATAAAGGACATTTTTATTTCAGCTACTAGTTTTTGCCAGCGGCTTCGCTCGTACGGAGGTCGGAAATTATCCCACGGAAACTTATTACCGGGATAATTAGTATTCTATATGTTAATTCAGATTATAATCTATCTGTGTGCCAAATTTCATGCAAATCCATTCAGTAGTTTTTGCGTGAAAGAGTAAAAAACATCCATATATACAAACTTATAGTATGGATTTTACTTGGGTGCATTAGGTACCTACGAAGGTTTTCTTGCAACCTCGCTCAGATTCTGAAATTAGGTATTTTTATAGAGTTTTATTAAAGTAAACCTTTCTCGTTTTTTGTAGTATTGTCAACAAACATGTTGGCAATACTTGAAAATATTAGTATTATATATCTCAATGAAGTAATATGACCCAAATTTAATCTAAAAAAACCCGAAAGAATGTAATCGCAGTTCTGATGTGATCGCAGTGAGCAAAATAGCATATTTGTTCAGAATATTCAAATTAATTCTTACTATATACGTTTTTCCCTTTGTTTACATACACAAGAGCTGGTCACAAAGTACCACTAAATACTTTAAATCCAAGAAATAATTGTACGACGGTCTAAGTGTCACGTAGTTTTTGATTTAATCATTCTTTAATACCCTATCTATATATCCATCTTAATTACTTTAATCTTTCAAAAATGTAAGAAATATCAAATGATTCATTCGATACACCTGAAGCATTAACTTTAAAAATAGCTTGTCGTATGGTGATGGGTTGACGTCTTTGTGAGCCTTTTAACATGTGAAACTAACAGCGTTGTCCTGCACGAACAGCGCCACCTATCGGGTGCAATTGTCAATCAAACCATCCAGGGACCTACACAGATACCTAAATACCTACAAAAAAAAATACAAAAATCGGTCCAGCCGTTTAGGAGGATTTCAGTGACATACATACGCACAGAATAATAATATTTATAGATATATAAAGATGGTAAATTCAGACACTCGGGGGCATTACCTATGCTCTTTCACCGTCATTAAACGCAGCCACGACATTGTGATGCTCTTTCAGGGACCTAACGTGATTATTTCAAATAATATTTTGAAACGTGACAGACAAGCAACGCAACTTGTCACGAGACCCATAAATACACAGACGCTATGCACCACAGTGCACTTGATAAAGTTTATCCATCCAACCCAGATGTCTTACTCGTAACTCCTGCAAATACTATATTCTCCCTAATCCACATAAACTACGTAAGTTAACCAAAGAATAAACGCTAAAACTTGTGTAGCCCGCATTACATTAGCAACTTGACTGGTCGGATTTGGCACACTTTTATCTTGCACGAATCTCCTGGATCCCGGTATCGAGTCTTAGCTATAACTTGCAAACTTTCAGCTCTGTAAAGTTTCCACTTTATACAGTTTGCACTATTTAAAATATTGTCTCAGTCTGAAATTAAAGTATCTAAATCTTATCTACGATAAAGATTACCTACACCTATTAAAAGATAATTAAAGAGAATTTTAGCATAAATATGACGCGCTTTCATTAACAAATTCGAATGTGCTGTGGAAGTACCGATTAACATTTATTTCTGCTGTGTATTATGTGATGTTGTAAAATTTTGTGGCTTGTGGTCTAGTTAGCAGTTAATTAGCGTTATCGATTTGATGTTTATTTGTCAAAATGAAAGGTGAGAGCTGAGCTAATGGTAATTTATCTGGTGGTTAACGATTTGATCCCAATTTCACTGTCATTGAAAATAAAAGAAAATCAGCAGTCGTTAAAAAAAGTTTTACCTATAAAACAACTTTTATAAATATTATTTGTTTCTTTGCAGATAAAATGCCTCCTCAAGGGCAAACTGGTGGCTCCTGGGTCCTCTACGAAACAGATGCTGTGGGCGAGGACACAGATGCCGCACCAGTCATCGTACCACCTTCGGCCGAGAAAAGGGTGTGGAAGATAGTATGGAGAAACGTTATCCTCATGGGATTGCTCCACGTAGGAGGAGTGTATGGTGCCTATCTATTCCTTACAAAAGCGATGTGGCTGACGAGTATATTTGGTAAGTTTGTCCTTTGTTTTATTTTGAGAGTTTTATTTGTCACTGGCTTGCCGTCAGTGTAGTGGTCGCACGCGCTACTGCTGAGGTCCTGGGTTCGATTTCTCAATAGCAGCCCGGAGTCAGGATTTGTGCCTGGTTGATGACATTAGGTTCGCCGCCTAGAAAAGTTTTTATCCAGTGCGCAAATTGTAGCTATGAATTCAGCATATCATTCTAGACCCCCCAGCGCAGAATTGTTTTGTGGGTTATACAAAAAAAAAACAGCTGTTCCATGCATTTTGACCGCGTAGGTATTGCACTTTTCTATGAAACAGCTGATTTTTTTTTTGTAAAACCTACGATTTTGTTTTTCTCTGGGGTGTCTAGAATGGTATGCTGAATTCATGGTTAAAGTTTGCGCTCTGAATAAAAACTTTTCATGTATAAATGGCGAAATGTGGGTGTACTATTAGCAGTAGTTAGTATCTCTGCCCAACCCTTTGTGGAAACAATGCGTGATGTTATATATTTTATGTTATTTATTGTCCCTACTTTTGGGCAGTAAGTACGACCTTTGTTTATTTCTGTTAGCTCGCTGCAGGGCAAAGACTTCCCGTTCTTTTTTTACAAGCTTTTATTATTATATAAATACATTTACGAAATTAAATTTCATTCGAAAAGATCCATCAATTTCCTACTAAACTTAAAATATATCCGACTAACATATGAAGCAATCGATTCGCAATATCCTTCAAAACTCTCGGATTAAACGTGTGATACGCAGTTCCGGAGCTGTTGGTTTAAATCAGTAGGTAGGGCTGATATTTTACAAAAATTTACACCTACACATTAAATTCTAACATCGTTTTAAGTCGTTCTACTAACAATATGTATGGGCCAAATATGCCTGAAATAAAAAGATTTTATTTTATTTTATTTCCTTTATTTCAATATATACATATAAATTACATTTTGAAATATTAGTATAAAAATATAAAAACATTTAAAAATAAAAAATAATAGTCACCAAAAGTGATAAGTCTACCAAAGTAGAGTTATTTTATTTATTATTAGCTTGATAGTCACCTTAAAATATGAAATACCACATCTGCAGATCTAGGTACCTACTTAATTTTTATTTCCGAGAACTTTAAAAAATATATTTTGACTGTACCTACCTACCTACTTAGACATCTCTTTGCTAATAAGTGCTTACTTTTCACTATGAACAAAGAAGAGAAACATTTTCCAAGTGCCACACTTGGAATTCGTAATTTCTATAGAAATTGACACGTGATTTGGTATTTAATTCAGATTAGTTTAATATAGAAATTACGATTTAATGATACACTCGAAGAAATATTACAGTTTCAGGGAATCACTTCCACGAAATTAATTAGTTTACTGCGCAGGGTAGGTACATCAAATAAATTCCTTGTAAATTATATGAGACGTGAAAATAAATAAGTAGGTACTAAGACTACAAATAAATAGCGGCTTAAATTTCTGTTTAAATTAGAAAATGTATTTACAAAGTAGAGAATATTATGTAGGTATTATTCAAATACGATTTTCCGTTACATATTATAAATGAGTAATATTGCTAAATTCCTTTTAAAATTTTCCTACAATAGGGCCGTCTCTCATTCTCTTATCTTGGATACCCTCGGAAAGAAAGGCATATCTTTTTTATGCTGTTCTCTTTTTCTAGGGGAACTCTATTTTTACTACTGGGGGATTTGTTGCACCACCTCTTCTTCCCAGCGAAAGTACAAAATAGTGAACAGTGGGCGTTTTGGGGGACTGTCTTATGTTATTTTGACGTTAAAATAGTGCTGATTCTCAGCCTAATTTGAATAAATGACTTTTAATTTTGAATTCACCGCGTTATTAATAGCTTAAATTTCTTTATTTCCAGCTGTATTCTTGTACATATGCTCAGGCCTGGGCATCACCGCCGGTGCACACAGGCTATGGGCTCACAAGTCATACAAAGCGCGTCTGCCACTCAGGATACTGCTTACTCTCTTCAACACCTTGGCCTTCCAAGTAAGTATAGCTGAACAATGTAAAGAAAAGAAAGAAATAAATTAAATACATTTATTTAGCACAGACTAAAAAGGTACACAGTATACAGCAAAAGAATAAAAATATAAAAAAACCATCAAAAAGTTTAAGTGCGACGTCAGAAACTAGCATCAAAGTGTGCATCACGGCTGCGCTAAAAAATCCAAGTTCAGCAAAAATGCCAGACAACGTGAACTGAGCCTTTTTAGCGAATCGAGTCAATGTCATAGAGGCATCAAAAATATGAGTCCATAATCCTGATCTTTGTGTTATGAACTTATGAATGTTAATAACATAAAAATTATAAGTATGTAGGTATGTTATGACCACAACATACTTCAATGTAGGTATCAATATATATTTGGCCAAATAAAACAACAGAGGAAGTAAAATCTAATGACGTGTCAGTAAGAAAGATAAGATTTCCAAATGTTTATGAAAGATTAACCAAAAACCAAGGACTTGTGTAAACAATGTTTGTTTTCCATAACCGAATTTTTTAAAAGGTATTAATTACCAGAAGGTTTTTACTTCAAAGGTAGAGGGCAAACAAGGACACAGGTCTCATGAAAAGACACGTGCCTTGGAATATTCGATTTATCTATCAAAGCACGTGCACCCAACATAAAGTTCACAAAGGTTAAAACGCATAGTAAATGCGTGCGTGAATGATAACGTAAACTGTAGCTATGACGTCACATTATATTTTCTTGGAAAGTGGGGGAAATTACTTGAATGATATTTAAAGTCACCTTCAGCAATAACCTTTTAGGTCTCTAAAGATAGAATGACAGGATGCCCGGCTAATATTGATTTTAGACTTTTATAACCAAACTTTCAGGATCAGGCATCCAGAATTTATAGCTTAAGAACGCTTTACGCCTTAATCGTATAAATACTTTGCTGGTACTTTTTGTTCTTCTTTTTTTCTGGCCTCATTGATTTAGTGGTTGCAACCAATACTGCTGAACACGATGTACTTACTGGGTTTGATTCCTAGGTCAGGAAAAGTAATACTGGGTTTTTCTATCTGGAATTTCTCAGAGTCTAGATTTGTACCCTCTTGAGGGCAATAGGTTCGCCCCCTACATGGGACATAACTGGCGAAATGTAGGTGTTCTCTAGAAACACCTCTGCCCAACCCTGCAGGAACACAAGGCGTGATGTTATAATATGTGTTATGTCTCATCAGCTGAAAGTAAAGGGATTAGAAAATCTATGCTCTCCAAAGAATTAACTTATGTTCAATACTGAAATAAAAAACGCTGGTATTTATTGACATAAAAATACTGAAAAGCAAAAAATGATAAACCTTTTTTGTTTAACCTTAATAACTAAGTTCGGAAGGCGGTGACATAAAATTAAAATGCCTATCGAAAGTAACCGACTTCCGAACTTAGTTATTAAAGTTAAACAAAAAAGGTTTATTATTTTATGCTTTTCAGTTTTTTTCGGCGGTTTTTTTTTGTTAAAATATTTTAATTTTATAATTTTTTGTGGCTATATCTAATCTACTAATTACTAAGTGCTTAATTTTTGATTACTTTTTGTAATACACAACTCAGCATTAAAATCTGTGAGTGAACAATCAATCATCCCCTGTTTTCCTACCCCTAGGGTTAGTTTTTTTTCCAAATTTATATGGAACCAATTTTAGGAATCCTTTCCAATAAAAAAAGAATTATCAAAATCGGACTACTCTGTTAAAAGTTATGCGTGGTCATACATAAAAAATATATATTTATACGCGTCGACTTCAGAACCTCCTCCGTTTTGTCGTCGGTTAAAATAGTGACCAGACGTCCATACGTCTGGTCACTATTTTGTCATAATTTTTTACACGACCACCACGTGAACAAAGGCTATTATCAAAAGCATGCATGTGCTTATCACGCGTGAGAAACTGGCGTTATCAGCATCACCTTTTAACACCGCTATCGGCGATTACCCTCTGACTCTAATTTAGTTATCAGCAGTAGGTAGGTAATGATCTACGTGATCGATCGGTACTTTCTATAATAAACAATGTTTTATCTGCAGTAATTTGCCGTACATAACAGTTATGGAATATAACATAAACATTAAACATGCGTGGTAATAACGTGGGGGAACTAATGAAGCTAATGTAGAAATTGGTACTTTAATGGTTGAATGTTACTTCAGTTTTGAAATACTTTATCATTATGTTAGCTCTATATAAAATGGTGGAATGCTTTTATATTTCGCTGTGAGAAATGCCAAACCAAAAACTAAAACCCGACTATTGAAAATTCACACTCTAAAAAGTATGAAAGTAGTACAAGAAAATATTGTCATTTGAAAGTCATCGTATGCCACATTGCCCTAAAGCTTATGATCGCTTATTACTGTAAGAATGTATTGTTTTGTTGTGACGTCACATAGTCTATAACCAACGCACGATCAAGACGCTTCCAACGATACCTCATTTTTCAAATTATGACTAGTAGCTTAGGAGTCATGAGGGAACAGTTGAATATCTATGCCCACATCATATGATCATAACCCTCTTTTTTGCTTCGCCGTAGTCGGATAATAAAACAAAAATGATTGATCTGTGTCCAGCTGTGGACTACGATGAGCTGTTGATTGATATCTAATCCTGTGCGTTTGTTACATAATCTATTTATAACTGCGTCGATACTTTATCGTAAAAAACCCAGATGCTGTTTTACTTGTCATAAAAATCTAGTAACAATAGAGATTACACAGATTATTGAGTATAATCTTTTATTGAATTTGCGTCATAGTTGACAAACAATGATTAGTCGATTACTAATGAAACATGTGCATAAATACAATAACAAATCATTCGCACTGTTTCTACCATCTTATCAGCATCTGCCTAGCATTTTCCTAACTATTTATTTATTTATTTAGTATCTATGGTACTATGATGGCTTGACTTCCAGTCTAAACTGATGCAGTTGAATACCAATATTTTACATGGAGCGACTGCCTATCTGACCTCCACGACCCAATTACTGGGTACTATGATACCCCTTGGTATAAGCCTGGTTGTAAGATTGCCGTATCGACCGCTAAAGGACAAAATCGATAAAAATAAGTATAAAAATAGTCCTAGAGATAGGCTGACAATTCTTTATCACAAACATATTAGCGAAGCTATTGCCAAAGGATTTTTGTTTATGTCTTCGTCTTCTTAACTTCAAAAAGAGAAAAGATTAGGTTTTTTCCATTCTCGTTTGTTACGGTTTCACGTTAAGGCGGTAATTTCTTGAAAACGCTCAAAAAGGTGGTTTTTTAAACAAGTGTATCTCTTTAACCGTAAATAATTTTGAAAGCAAAAAAATATTTGAAATTTTTAAATCTTTTTTGCATAAAGTGATGGAAGTCAAAACATAATTAAACATACTTTAATGCATCAATAAAATCATCAAAGTCACCTCCAAATTATCTTTAAAACTAGTTTATACCTTCAATAACATATAATTATAATTAAAAATATACCACAATATTCCAAATGCCAAACTGCATCCAGTGATGGATTATTTATTATTAAATAGTTAATATCTAATTTTATATGATTTTATTTGCATTTTTACGACAATGCTTACTCATTCATTTTTCGAATTTATTACAACAGATTCTAACCCGTATCGGATTGCATAAGAACTATTACCGCTCATAACGACAATATCTAAAGTTACACGGGCCTTAAAACGGCTGAACGGATTTCAATGGCTCATAGGTTAGACATGGCCTGGATTAGAACATAGGATAGTTTTTATACAGTTAATCCAACGGGATCGACACATATGCGGGTGAAACCGGCGCAGCCCGGTGTTGAAGTAATGCTTAGGTATGTCGATAGACTTTACCAAATCTTCCGCCATATTCACTCTAGAAGACTTTGACAGACCTAGCTTATATTTAGTTTTAGTTTCCGTACCTACACGAACTAAACTAAATAACCGCATAGAACACAATCTTGAAGGATTTCCTCTAAACTTCTTCTTCTCCTTCCAGGATGCCGTAATTGACTGGGCACGCGACCATCGGATGCATCACAAGTACTCGGAAACCGATGCTGATCCCCACAATGCGACACGAGGCTTCTTCTTTGCCCACGTGGGCTGGCTACTGGTCAGGAAGCACCCGCAGATTAAGGCGAAGGGACACACCATTGACCTTAGTGACCTCAAGAGTGACCCAGTTCTGCGCTTCCAGAAGCAGTAAGTTCATATTTTGTGTAAATATAAACTTATATTTATATAATTTGTCAACATGTGTTTAGATTTGATTTGTATTCAAGCGACGGAAGACGACGATGGATGTTCGAAACATATTGCATGAAACGTTGTAATCTACATTCAGACTCGTGTAGATGTTTCACTACCCAAAAATAAGACCGATTTTTATTTTTACGTGGTTCTATAGTCTTGAGCTTGTCTAAAGATACATACTTTAAACAATGTACCTACTTACTGCCTACGTGTTTTGCCCTTAATATAGGAACGTAGATATATTGTCAAATAGGTAGATCAACATCATCACAATTTCAGCCCGGAATCATCCACCGCTGTGTATAGGCCTTCCTTTTTCTGCGATACTTCTCGGTTCCGTGCGTCCCTCATCCAGGTGATTAATGTATCGATAATCGTAATGTTAATTTACCAACTGTTGTAAAGAATAAAGTTCTTCTAACTTAACAGACAACTGTGCTGCTGGGGAGTTTGTTGTTCAAAAAGAGCTGACTCTCACCTTAGTTTGAATAAATGACTTTTGATTCTCGCGACTTTGACGATACCATAAATCCAGCCCACTTTTGGATGGTACAGCACCCTAATTGCGTAACACGCCATTAATCATAATCGGTTTCATTTTGACAGTTCAACAATATTCATTGCTTTATTTACGTTGCTGAGCAGACACATTTTTCGAACATATGAAGCAATGGTAGCACTCTGTTTCAAAACGAAACAGATTATGATTAATCGTGTGCTACGCAATTAGGGTGCTGATTTCTTTGACTTCACCTTGACCACCATTCAGTCAAAACTTTACTTCATTAGCCATATCTTCGTCTAACTAGATGTCCTGCCCAACTACACTTATATGGGTACTTGGATACTTTTATACAAATTAAACTTATTTATACTAACATGATTATTTGTTTGCAGATTCTATCTGATCCTTATGCCCCTGGTCTGCTTCGCGATGCCGATGTACGTCCCCACCCTGTGGGGTGAGTCTCTGTGGAACGCCTACTTCGTGTGTTCCATCTTCCGCTACGTGTACGTGCTGAACGTCACCTGGCTGGTGAACTCCGCCGCTCACCTGTGGGGCTCCAAGCCTTACGACAAAAACATCAACCCGGTGGAAACCAGACCCGTCTCCCTCGTGGTGCTCGGCGAAGGATTCCACAACTACCATCACACTTTCCCCTGGGACTACAAGACCGCTGAGCTCGGGGACTATTCCCTCAACCTAACCAAACTTTTCATTGACACCATGGCCGCTATCGGATGGGCATATGACCTCAAAACGGTATCTACTGACGTCATCCAGAAACGCGTGAAGAGGACCGGCGACGGCAGCCACTCCGTGTGGGGCTGGGATGACCATGAAGTGCACCAAGAGGATAAGAAACTAGCAGCTATTATTAACCCAGACAAGACTGAATAATCAAACCGACCCCGTTTGATCCAATTCCATTAGTTTTTAGATCGAATGGTGTACGTGTATTATACTAAATGTGAGGGAAATGTGATACCAGTAATATTATTTATTTTATTTATAATTCGCAGTGATAATGGTTATCGAGACTTTTAGAATTAATTCTTAGATTTTTAACAAATGATGCCCATCTGTTTCCTGTAGACAGAATACAATAAATAAAACCAAAATAATATTTCTTTTTCTTATAAGATACACCTGTAAGTACCCACTTCTAAATTAACTCATTAACTCATTAAGTCCTTGGTTAATTAACTTTAACAAGGCCTTCTAAAACGAACAGTAGGTACAAACACATGCTTAGGGCGTTACACACAATTTAGCCCTTTCTTAAAGTTTTACGTTTTCAATAGTAACTTAGTGTAGAAACTTCGAAGTGACTAAGTTATTTGCACCATTATCTTCCCCGTTGTATAAGAAGCTCTACATTAGCCGCTGAAGCAATTGATTGGCTTGACTACATACAGATTCACAAAACTCTTTTCTTATCTCTTCATTCTTATTTTTATTAAATTCGCGACCTTGAATATATTTTGTCATATTAAGTTTTTATTACATTATCACGCGTGTGAATCACGCAATATTATTACAATAAGTCCGAGTTTTGCATAACTACAATCATCTTTATTTATATTTTTTATTATCTTGGAATTAGGTATCAACTTGGGAGAGAATCACCTGCTCTGCAGCAAAAACATCTACATATAATACTCTTATTAAAATAAAAACTTTTTCCAAAAAAAAACAACCGACTTCCAAAAAAACACTACAAAGTGAAAAATAACTTTAATTTCGGAAGTCGGTGTCTTTGGAGCTGTATTTGAATTTTTTGTCACCGCCTTCCGAAATTAAAGTTATTTTTCACTTTGTAGTGTTTTTTTGGAAGTCGGTTGTTTTTTTTTGGAAAAAGTTTTTATTTTTCTCTTTTTAGTGGTTCACATGTGCTTACCCCTTCACAGCATACCGGCGTGATGTTGTGTTATGAAGTGGTGTAAGCAATAGACAGACATGAGATTTCAGCAATCCCAGTCCATTTGCTATCATTTATTGAGGAGTTCCGGTGCCTATCTCCAAAGTTCTTCATCAGATCTTCACCAAATTGAAATGAGACCACTACGAGAAAGTACTCTTCCAAAAAATTGCTAAATCGCTTCGTGTGCCTATAAAATTTGAAGAGTTCTCTCTATTTCTCCAGGATCCCATCATCATTTCCTGACTTGATGATCATGGGACCACCTGGGAAGTATACCCTTTCAAACAAAAAAAACTAAATCCAAATCGGTACAGCCATCTTCGAGTAATCGGGGAACATACATAAAAAAAAAAAAAAAAAAAAAAAAGGTTCCGACGAATTGATAACCTCCTCCTTTTTGAAGTCGGTTAAAAACTAGACTAGTTTTACTAAACATTTTTATAAATATAGTATCACGCCTCTATTATGCGAAGGGTTAGATAGTTAGTACACCCACATTTCATGAAAAACATACGCATTCACCCAAAGGGCAATGGAGAGGGCTATGCTTGGAGTTTCCCTACGTGATCGAATCAGAAGTGAGAGATCCGCAGGAGAACCAAAGTAACCGACATAGCCCGAAGAATTGCCAAACATTAGCGGCAGCGGACTGGGCACATTGCTCGCAGAACACATGGCCGTTGGGGCTGAAAGGTTCTGGAGTGGCGACCGCAACCCAGAACACATAAAAGAAACCTCCCTACCCTCCTCCTCCTCCTTATGGGAGGCCTTCCTTGTGGGAAGGCCTCCCACAAGGTGGACCTATGACCTTGTGAAGGCAGCAGGAATCCGCTTGATGCGGGAAACACAGAACCGGTCGAAGTGGCAGAGCATGGGGTCCCCCAAGCTCCGCCACTATGTCCGCCTATGTCCAGCAGTGGACGTCTCTCAGCTGAAATGATGTAACGCATACACTTGTTTTTATTTCTTATTACTTTCTCAACCTTGTAAGCACAAAGGGTGCCTTGTTTATGTAGACCACAATTTCTCCACCATGACCACTACAGACAGGACCTTGGGAGTAAACACTTAAATCGTGAAAAGGCAACTTAATAATTTGTACGTATTACAGTTACCATCCGTAAGCCCGGGTTAGCACGGGTGTATTTTTATCGCCGCCATTTTTATTCGAGTACTAGATTTTAAACACTGCTTAGCGCCGAGGCATAAAAATGCAACGGTGTGGTTTCTTGACGCACTGGGATGCCCTCTGTTGGTGTCTAATAATCGCCGCTATAAAAATCGCCCGTGCGAACCTGCGCTTACTTTATAATTATGTAGGTATTAATGGTGCACTCACATAAAAAACCTTTCTCATAAATAATGAATGAATGTGAAGATTGTCAGTAATTGACCTAATTTTCGGGTAAATGAGGTCAATTACCGAATTATTATCAATTATCGTTTCCCACATTTACCTAATTTTTAAATACTAGCAGCGCTCCGCGGTTCCTCCCACGTAATTTCCGTTCCCGTGGGAATACGGGGATAAATTATAGCCTATGTCATCCGGGGGGGGGGGGGGGGGTCCCAACTGTGAAATAATTTTTGAAATCGGTTCAGTAGTTTCGGAGCCTATTCAATGCAAACAAATAATCAAATATTTCCTCTTTATAATATTAATGCTTGGATTACGGCTCACTACCGCTCAAAAGAGAGGAAGCCTGTGTTTCAGTAGGGGGAACAGTACAAACGAATTATGTAGACACATAAGTATGTACAGTACCTACTTGTTTACCCACATGGTAAATGATCCTTTAGCCAAAGTCATCGAACCTTCCTACGTACGTCTTATGAACTTTAAATAGATACAAATACAAGTACATAAGGTAAGGTATAGGTAAGTCATGTCATATGAGATTAATTATGTAAGTGTAGGCGAGGCAGTTCGATGACATGCATTAGGATTATGACATTCGACACAATAAGGCCCATTTGCCATTATTAGGCCCACGATGTGACGTGTTAGGTAAGTCTCCACGTCTATTTATAGTAACTTCGAGTCAGAATCTTAAGGTATGAAATAGACGCATGAATAGTTTGAGTATCCCTTCGCTGCTGTTTGTTAAACAGAAGAATATAATATAACGTAAAAATATATTTAATTAATTTATTTCCAGTTTACTTTATGTTTTGTTTTCTCCTGTCAATGTGACAAGAACGAATCTAGATCGTCACGCCAGCGTTTTCTAGGCCTGCCTAGGCGGATCTTCAGGCACCCATTGTGTGACGATCCTGGCTCATCTGTCCCCATAAAAACATTGAAAAACTAGATCCAAGTCAAAAACATGCAGGTATGATTTTTTTAATTCGTAAACAAGACGTTGAAAAACGAATTTGCAATGAATGGTTTTGACTTCATCAGACAAAAACTAGACATTTAAAGGAAAGAATCAGTTTCTTCCCCTGTTCCCCTCCCCGCCTCCTGTATTGACGCTACTTTCTACAACAGGCTGTAATTTCAATTAGGGGTGACCGTGCGTCTGCACTGTATGGTTGCCGCAATTTGACCGCTTGTGTAGATCAAAGCAATTACTTTTACAACCAGGGTGTAGCTTTTTACTGAGTTATTTATGAGTTTTTTTTTTTCATAGAATGTGCATTGGTCCTAGGAATGTGTCCCTTATTGGTAGGTTCCCTGCTAAATCATAATTATAATTGGCTTATTATAATTTTGTACTAAGACTGGCTTAAGCGTAATACGAGGCTAAATTAAATTAGCTAGCTAAACCAAACAACATATTGATGAAATTGAGGTCTACGACCGCGGTTGGTGTACTAACTAACTAACTAACTTTACCATAATATTTAGATACCCCATCACGTCTACAGAGTTTCGATTACTAACTTACTCTTATAGTGCATCGGCAGGTAATCAAACTCAGGTCCTTTTGCTCGTTAAACCACGCCAGCTGCCACTTTAGAACTATACAAAATATTTTACGTCGGTTTTTGAAATAAACCCAAATATTTTCTGTTTAAAAGTATACTATTGTCGGTTGAATACTAATGCAATTTGTAATACCTACATAATGCATTAGGATAAAATTTTCCTTCTGAAATATTGCAAAACAGGATTCATAAATTACTCTCTCGTTTTACCGAATACGGTTCCAAAGTGTTTACGCTCTCTTAATTCCCTTGTGGAATGACTGTCTCTGGTGCTTCGAACGTCAAAGGCTTCGTAAAAGAGAAAATTGTGAAAACGGTACTTTCTTACTTGAAAATTCAACTTTCTTCCCAGCAATGCCTCTTAACTTTCCAAAAATAAATATCCACTTAAATATAATGTTATTTCCCATAAAGTGAAATCTAATTCACTTCCCCAGTCTTTTGTACTACGACGCTAAAGATCGAAATCGACTCAACGAAATCGACGAACGTAATAACAATAAAGAAATGTTTTAGGGCACCGATATATTTCTTTTATCACCTCTCTGCATCGCTGTAAACGTGCCACGTAATACTGGAGGTGACAATTTGGGGGAGAAATGTCAGTAACGCTGAGTCAGGACCGGAAGGAAATGAAAGGAATTAGGACCAACTTTTTTAATTTCACTAAATCATAATAGGGAAAATAATTGTTAAGAAAATTTACAGCCAAGTTGCCCGTTGTCCTGTATTCAAATCACAACTATCGTTAGATGACAGTTGTATGACATGGCTTTATCACGCTTAATGACGTATGTTTTCAATTTCTTTAACAATTATTTCTTCTGAATGTACCTAGAAACGTGTGGGTTCGCGGAGACACATCAGAAACGAAGTTCCTCATGTCATTTTCTTAAATTCCGAATGTAACGTCGTTTACTCTATCTTTAAAATACTCAAACTTTATATTCTATTTTCGGCTTTAGCACCGTCCAAAACCATGAAAACGACACCCATAGTTACTTACTGAAAACTGAAAAAAGCCGATATTTTGGTTTTTTTACCTCACTATTGGCTTCACCACCCTCAAAAACCATTAAAACTACACCCATGAAAAAGATTTAAAAAGTATCGCAACCGCCATCTTGGATTTTCATTTTGTCTGCACTATTGACTTCGGAACCCTCGAAAACCATGAAAACTATCCGGCTATTTCTAAAAGTAAGTTCAATAAAAAGTCGCATGGAGGGACACATAACGCTTTTTCGTTATGTAACACTTTTTTTTGCTACATGAAATTTGTACGATTACATGCCTACCGCAAGTTTCGTTACACAACTTCGTTCTAAAGGTTCTTTCCAATAAACCGAATATATTAGTAAGTATGTATAACAATCTAGTTTGATGTGGTAACGTAAGTGCCGAAATATATTTTGCTGTAAGGACAAACATGCTGATAAGAAACAACTTAATTTTACATGGAAACCTAAAAAGCAAATTGGCTAGTAAATATTTTTTATGTTTACTAGGCAATCTAGCACTAAAACTAAACTAACTTTTTTACTCCTAGCTTCAAGTTTTTTTAAGATTATTCTAGACTGTAATCTTGTATATCTATTGATGAAAGAGTTTACAGTGTTCTTATAGACAACCAGACTAGTCTATGATTCATCTCAGTAGGCAATTCATCTCATACCAGTTGCTGATTGGTAAATCTTTCTGGAAAGACCTTATTTAATAGGTAATAAGGGCTGGTGTCCGTAACTCCACGTCAATGCACGTGTTTTGTGTACAGGTGGGATGAAACGATTATTAAATCCACCCCAGCTCCTCAAGCAAGGCCAGCAATGCCTTGGTGTTACCGACGATCTTACTGGTGGTACCTGGGTCCCTGAAGTACTTTGTTGTATACGTGGCGATAACCGGGCAGTTTAGCAGCATATTATTATGAGCTGCTGTCTCGTCGTCCATGCAGGCTCTGCACAACGAACTGTCTACGACTGGAGAGACCTTTTAGGTAGGTACTTGTAGGTATTGTTTTCAGAGTAACTAACAAAGAATGTCTAATACAGAAATATAGATCAAAGCAAGTACTGAAACAACTTGACCGATTACAGGAGATTATTGAGACAGGTAGTTGCCATCGATAACCGACCTCCGTGAATATTTTATCAGTTGATGACATATTCTATGAGAATAAAACGATTTCATATTTAGGAGATCAGAAAAGAATAGATGCTCAGCTTGAAAAGCTGACTATGTGCGTCTTGTAGCAGCATTATCCTTCCACATCCTACTTCGTACAAATATTATAAATATGAAAGTTTGTATGGTTGGATATTTCGATGTTTGGATGTTTGTTACTCAATCACGCAAAAACGGCTGAACGGATTTGGATGAAATTTGTCTCACAGATACTATATAACATGGATTAATATATAGGGTACTTTTCATCCCGGTAGTATGTTCCCGGTGGATAATTTTCGACCCAATACGCAGACGTAGACGTAGTAAAAGCTAGTACTAAATAAGCCTTATATTTCGATTCGGTAATATAAGAGCGCGAAGCCCTTACAGTGCCTACCTACACTACCTATCGCAAAAATAAAATACAATTTAATTTACAGTGTGTTGAAGAAACTTATCCTGTCCTTACCTGGTCTTTTGTCTACCTCGCAGGGTCCTATAACTGCTTACGACTGAACACTAAGGAGAGGCTTCTACTTAATTGCCACGAGCAAAGTTGGCTGCATTTAACGTCACACTAGTGACAACGTTAAGTCTTGACTACACGACGTAAATGAATGAAACGTGGCGTTTTTACGAGAGGAATAAACCTAGAGAAACATTGTTATCCTTGCGGCTTTTAGTAGCACCTTTTTTCAACAACCTATTTCATCAAAGTAGTTTTGTACTCTTTGGTCGTAAGTTTCGATTTATAGTTGTACAACATAAACCACTCGTTTATTCTGTTAAAGCCACTAACGAGGTACTGGGTTGGATTCCCAGGTCGACAAAATGGTCGGTCAGCCGAGTAACAAATGAGCTCGGTTTATTCATCTCTGCAAATGGGATTAATTTGTACCAGAAAGAAGAAATAAACGCTTGTGGCATATCAATTACTTTACATAATGAGGAGCTTCATTTAGTTGTGCACAGAATAAATACGGAACCCTAAAAATCAAAATAGTATTGATCATATTTCAATTTGTTCAATCAGATTATTAAACCTTATCAAAATGATACAAAATAAATCATCCCGTAACATCATACTGTATAGGGGTGCGTCAAGGCCTGACGAAATTTATTTTTTATCAGTACTTCCCTATCGCTAGCCAGAGCGACACTGTGCACAGTCAATAGGTATACCGAACAACCATTGTATTTAAACAGAGGGTCGTTAATTCTAGAAACATTAAATGATAACTTTGAAGTAGTTTTAAGATATTTTAGAAAAACTAAGCACAAAGATGTCGTTCATAAACGACAGTGAATACGAGAACAATTCCTTTTCTTTCTTCGGGCCAGTTGAGATGGCGTTCTACGACGATCTAGATGACACTTATACATACAAGATATTTATGAGCATTATTCTGGGAATCTTAATGGCGGTGAGCTTGATCGGCAACGTGTGCACGCTATTGGTGATAGCCAGGGACCACACCATGCGCACGCCCACCAACTGCTACCTCGCCAACCTCGCCATCACCGACCTACTCACAGCCCTCTTCATCCCGCTCGAAATATACATCATCTTCGTACCAGACTTCTATCCTCTAGGAGAAGTCGGATGTACAATACATTACATCCTCTGGGACGTGTTCAGTAACTGCAGCCTGCTCATCATCACTGCATTTACGGTTGAACGGTACATCATAGTGACTAAACCGTTTTTTCGGCAAAAGCTGACGTCGAATTCTCGCGTCTTCAAGATTGTTGGCGTAATATGGGTTATCTCAATTGGTTTTTGTATCCCCGACGTGTTCTGCATAGATCTGTTGGAAAGAAAAGAATACGTTTATTGTTACTACACGTTGACGAAAGCTGCGAGCACTGTTGTCGCTGTCGAAATATTCGTTTTCTTCATAATACCGATGACGACGACATTGGTGCTGTATATTAAAATAACAATAAAGTTGAAATCGGCGCAGAAAAAATTGCGGAGAAGTCCAGTTGTTGGAAAACAGAACAGAGACAAGGCGGTGAAAATGATCGGTTAGTACCTAGTTATATTTTGTTTAACATTTTAACCGCGGGACCGTGTGATCAGTAGATAACCATTATTAGTGTTAATTTATTTCAGAATCATGTATATCCATATTGCATTTTGAAGGTCTGTCCTAGACTGTTCTAGTAGCGCACTAGTAGAGTCTTAATTATTAATAACGTATATTTCAATAGTAACGATGTTTTTACCCATCTTTTAAAATAACAGAATTCGTATGTTTATGTGGTCATAATCAAAGATTTCTAATATGAAAAATAAATGATTATACATAGTACTTTCCCCTCAAGTTCCCAGAACCAGCTCTTTGAAGTTGTTCATAGTATTTCAATCAAGAATTTCTGTCTTTTGAAGAGCAATGAGATAAATAAAAAAATTAAGTCTTCCTTGAGCTTATGGAACCTGTGTTTTAGTTTTATTAACTCAGTTTTGTGCAAGTGCCTGCACAAAGTGGTGTTAATTACTTTGCTAAACAGTCCGTGCAAGCGGGTGCAATTTATCTTGTGTTCTTGTGGAGGACTCGAACTCTCAGTAAAGCGGGTTCATTTTCTTGCGAGAAGCTACACGTTGTACTTATTGCGAGAATAGAATGAGTAGAAATGTGTTTACATTAAGATTTCAACATAAAGAGTGATTAAAATGTTTGTTTAAGTTATACGGTTTTAACTAAAAGCTTAAAAAATATATCGGTGAAATAAAATCGTAGGGGGCGTAGCGTAACCTGAGACAGTATGTTTCACGCGCCCCACGATTTTATTCTACCAAATATTTTTTTAACTTTTAGTTAAACCTTTAATTTACATTTTTTTTTTTATTTTTTTTTTTTCAAGTTTTTAGTTTTTATTTCGTTACTTAATATTTCTCATTCTATTTAGTTATTTTTATATTAAATTGTATTCTTATCAAAAGTAAAGGTGCGTACCAAATATCAGATCAATCTGCCAACAGGAAGAGGGTAAAATTTCAAGTACTAAATTTTATTATTATTCATTATATTTACCTAAAGATAATTTTTAGCTATGAAATATGGAAGCGGCTTTATAAATTATTTGTAATATTTATTAAAAACCCCGGGATTCTTGATTGCAAAACTATTCAGATGTGTATTAATTCAAAATTAATGTTTAACCCGATACAAATATGTATATGTACTGGAAGAGGGGTTGTTTGTATTAGTTAAAATAAAAAATTAACAAATTACTTACCTAAATTAAGACTTTTTCGATACAAAAGCGCATTCCATGTTAGCCAACATCTCAACTTTAGGTGAATATGCATCCGAATATCCGATCTCTGGTAATAAGTCTATTTTTAATGATTGTCGTTGTACTCATATCATCTTTACCTTTAAATATCTCGGTAACGTGATACTTTGGGGTACCATATTACTTGACATTTTTTGTTTTCAAACTAAACGTAGCAATAAATTGCATAAAAATATGGCTCTATGGCTATGTGTACCTACCTAACTACACAAGCTTACTGGCATGCAAAAAAGTTTGTTTATTTTTTGCCATCTAATGGTATTCTAAATTCAAACTCAAAGCATTTATTTCAAATAAATGAATTACAGGCACTTTTGAATTGTAAAAGAGTCGTAAAGTTGAAGCTAGTTGCCCATTCCAAATTCTAGTAGGTACCTATGGACAAGAACGGGCAAGAAACTCCGAACTCCGAACTGTACGATAAAACTTTGTCGAACTACAAAATGTGTAGATACAAGAAAAGAATATAAATATCATGCAAAGTAAATATTTATTAGCTTTTGAAACTGTAATTTATGTATTTTTTTCAGCGGCCGTTGCTGCGTCTTTTTTTCTCTCATGGACACCATATTGTATTTTCCGCATAATGATGGTGCTACCAAAATTTGATTATGAAGATTATTATAATGTAAGTATAATGTTGGAACAAGACTAATTACTAAAATATTGTTCTTTAAACAATGTCTTACTTAATGGCCCCTCTAACTAAATTTGCATTATTTCGTGGCTAAGTATTAACAGCCGCACGAATGAATCGATCAGATTAAGCTACGCTTGCATGCGATCGGTCTGTGCATGGGTTTCCATCTTTACCTACCGAGACCCCTCTTGTTAGAAGCCCGAATGTCTGACTACCAGTCTCATGGGATATAGTGTACCCAGTAACTGGGTTCTAGAGGTCAGATAGGGAGTCGCTCCACGTAAAATACTGATTTTCAGCTGCATCTGGTTGGACTGCTAGCTAACCCCAAAAATTGGGAAAAGGCTACGCAAATAATGATGTTGAATGTCATAGGTATTTACTTAGCATGTCCATAAATAAAAAGCTCACAATTATAGGATACAAATGTGAATTTCAAGTTTAAAGCCACGCCCACTCAGTACCTAAACAGGTTTACTTCTGCTACGATTGTTTTTCAGGTTTTTAATTCATGGAATGAAAATGAAACTGCTATATTAATGGTTAACTTTACAAATCGTAACTGAACTCGAATCTACTCATGAATATCTACTTTACTTTTAAAGAGCAAACTAACTTAAATTCAAACAATCATTGTTGCAGTCTGTTTCATATCCCTTGAGACCCGAATCATCAAAACTCTTTATTAACATTGTATGCTTAATCTCACTTTAAAACAACTGCATGCAATAAAAATGTAAATTTTAACTAGACAATAACACAAACTTTTTAAGGGCTAAATTGGGTGTTAAAAACTTTTTTCAAATCTAAAACAAATCCATCATTTTTCAGGTGTGGAAAATCGTGAACTATCTCTGCTATAATGGATACCTGTCTACTGCTGCAAACCCTATTCTCTACAGTCTAATGTCCCGGAAATTTCGACAAGCATTTAAAGTAAGTTTGCATTTACATTAAACTTGTCTGGAGATCGCCTGAACTTGAATGCGAGGGTAGATAAGCTTTAGATACATCATTGATGGGCACACACGACCGCCTCGTGTGAGGTCGTTACACTTTATGTTGCTCTTGAGACTTATTTAAAAGTATTAGAAAGGACGGTTGGTAGGACTCAACAAGAAGGATCAATGACTTGAAAAGGGAGCTTATGTGGATAGGATATTATGGAAGGCTGAAAGCCTTGGGAAGGGATTAGGTTATACTTATCTGCAAGCTGCAACTTATCCTGCAATTAATATTATCCATAATTTATTTATTAAGGTTAATCAACAATTGTTAACGCAATACCTACATTAAAAATAATTTAAATAACAGTACGTTCATAGGTGCAACAATTACTTAAAGGCTGACACAACATGTACAATTAATGGTTTTACATAATAATAAAAAGCGAAAAAGGATATTTACAACTAAGGTTATTAATTTTTTTTTGGTTATTCAAGCCTAACAATAATAATTTATATTAAATTATTGAAAAATAAAACAGATTGATAAAACTAACATATTCTCGTCATTATTTGACATTATACATCAATTTTCATTTCGACTATTTATTATTTGTGATTTTCATGGAAATCATGTCACTTGGTTCAAATAGGTCCATTTTATATAGGGAGATTCTTTAACATATTGTGGATGAGAGAACGTTCTAAGCCTTACAGACTAGATTTGTAGACGATTTTCTATTCTGAATTTTCACTCCTCTAAGTACCTAGTACTTATTGACAGGCCTTCAATGCCCTCCCATACCTATTATCTTGAAATAAAATATGTGAAATAAAATATTTTGATTTTGATTAATAAATAAAAATTAAAACAAAAATCTGCGTTTAATGTTCCTATTGCTGGGACACAGGCCTCTCTTCGAGAAGGAGTCGGCTGTACTGTATCAGGCTCAGTGTGGGTTGGTAAATGTTTTATGACATACCGGTTTCCTTACGATGTTTTCCTTCACCGTTTTGAGAGCAGTGGTGATGAAATTCCAAGTATTTAGACACAGTAAAGCACCTGGCTGTGTTCGAACCCAGTTCTTTTACCACTGGGCCACCACTCTCTAATTAATATTCTATTATACCTCAATGACATCATTGCATACCATGTTATTAATATAATAGCCAATTAATTACCATAACCAATTTGATAGTCTGTATCGAATTCCGTAAGATATTGGTAAGTAGATACCGTAGAACTATTACGCCTGTACGTTATAGTTAATACAATTAATATTAATGATCATAGCTACCTAATTAAATAACTAACCAAAACTGACTAGTTTATAATCATAATATTGTTATACGATCTTTGATCAAAAGGGTTAAACAGCGATATAATAGTTGGCGTTAGTTCTAATACAAATAAAACACTGCCTCATTAAATCTTCCTAAATTTTCTTATTTAGCACACTTCGTTAATGTAACTGTTCATCATCATCTGCAGCAGCAGGAGACACTAATTTCTAGCAGGTGTGCACTGCTGGAAATTGGTATCTACTTTTAGAAGACACTTAACTTGTTCTCTTCTATCATATCAGCACATTATGTAGACACTATAAAATATTACCTTATCCTGTAGCAGGGCTGAAGCACTGGACTTGTGTCCATTTTGTGATAGCCATGCGTTGAGGCTATTAATGCATCCTCACGCACGGTCCTAAGCCGAATCCTCGAAAAATCTAACCAACTTTTTGTCTACATGTAAATTATCGTGCTTTAAAAAACCGCTTAGTCGTCTTTTAAGCAAATATTTTGTCTGTTCACAAATCCTTGTCCTGGCCACCGTCCGACGGTAGTGCAACTTTACGAGTACTACCGCTATAAAACACATCTGCGTTTTACTATATTATCTACGTTGTCATGCAGCATATTGTGCTGAATACTCCATAAGTTGACAAAAGTTTGATAAAACCTAGCTCATTACTCATTAGATCTCAACACAAGCTAGGTTGCAACATAGGTCACCTGATGCTTTTCCGTATGTGGAAATTTGTGTCTTCAGAATCTGTATGATCTTTTTCAAAATAGATTTCTTTATCCCGTGGTAAAATATTAGCCAACAAGGTGGTGCTAGTGTTAAGGTGACTGGCCGTCGCCATGTTTGTCGAAAGGCCAATGGCCGGTGGGGCAGACGAGTTCTGGAGCCGTAACCGCGTAGCGCCAAGCGTAAGACGCCCTCCAGATAGGTGGACAGATCACTTTAAAAAGGTGGACAGACTGGATGCGCAAGGTGAAGCATAGGGTGTTGTGGCACAGCCTATGTCCAGCAGTGGACTGCGGTAGAAATGGAAGATTAAAGGTGGTAACGTGGTTGATAGCTCGCGAAGCGCCCGACGTACATTTGAGAAGCGCTAGTACGTGTAGATGTATAATGAAAAGTCTTCTATTAAAATGTTTCGAAAGTGGTCCTGAAACACGTGGAATTAACAACGAGGCCCAAGTGTGAGGCAGTTAAAGTTCAATTGGAAACCTGCCAAACAGACGCTGTAATGAACAGTCGTGTCCACTAGAACGATTGTAAATTTGTTAGTTGGTACAGAGGTTTGGTTGGTAGGATACCGGCTAAAATCAGTACTAAAATTTTCTCAAGTCTTAAGTGGTCTCCACATTGATTTACTGATGATTTAGTAACTGTTTTACCCGGATAAAATGATTTAATGTTTATTTAATCATTGATTTTTTGATAGCTGAAAAATTCATAACTGAACTGAACTATCCCTAATTTAATATTTAGTTCAATGAAAGGCTGTAGATAGACACAGTCATCTATTTTTTTGCTCATTAGCTATACCTAATTTAAAATTACATTGTTATAATAAACTAGCTGACGTAACAGATAGTTCCTCTCCAAATATCCATACCTAATTCATACAAAATTTACATTTATACTACAGTTTCAGCATTCCTGGTTATTCCTATTTTTGCGGCAAGTTTTTAAATTTTTCGTTCCGAAAGAACCTGGGACTCTCTAACTACGTCAACGAAGATACGGGCCCGGCCGAAAATAGTTCGAAACTCCGAAGTCACTCCTACAGCTGATTAATTAACTTTTTTGGACCGGTAAAATCATATCGGGAGTAGGGACAGCTGTCAAACCGTGTTGTCATTCATTCTTAGTTTGGGCCCCAAACTAATCATAGGTCCATATGTGATACGGAGTAGGAAACGCCCGTAACTTCGACCGAGATAACGGATTTCGGGCTTAGAGAGTAGGCCCCCTGGATCGGGCTATTACGAACATTTTAAAAGAATCACAAAGTTGACAAAACGGTCCAGCCTTTTTGAAGTGCTGCGCTTAGTGAATAGCATTTAATTTTTATTGTACAGGGTTATTTTTCATTGGCTAGCTTAACACCGCAGATGCGACGGGTAGGTAAACACGGCTATACATCAAGCTATACATTTCCAGTTTACGCTGATCTCGCACTGTACGGAAATCATATACAATGCGAGATCAGCTTATACTGGAAATGTATAACTTGATGTGTAGCCGTGTGTACCTATCGATATCTTCTAACTTGAGCAAATTTTTTATTTATTTATTTGATGATTATTTTTGCGGGGCCATGCATATCCGTAGATATTGTCACTTGAAATATCAGTTTTTTTTTTTTTTTTGTGTAAACTTCATAGATGTGATGGGTATATGATATCTAAACAGGATATAACATAAGAACACAGTTTTTCTCAGCTCATACTTACTTCAAGTAACAACACTGACAGGAGTCGTCGATCCCTCAAAAAACAAACCCTTTTTTATTTTTATTATCGTGTTAGATATCGATACCATTCGGGCCTGCATAGTTTAGCTATCCAATTGAAAATAAAGACTTCTTTACACAGGCGCGACGCAACACTTGTAGAACAATTTTCCATGAAGTTTCAATAGAAATTTTTCTACGTAAGTCGCGTCGCGCCTGTTTGCCAAATCAAATTTAAACTCAAAAACGAAAACCATTTATTTCAATTAAACCATTTACAGGCACTATTGAATTGTCAAAAAGTCGATCAGTTGGAAATTTGAAGCTAGTTGCGCATTCCAAAACGTAGATCTCTATGGAGAAGAACGGGCAAGAAACTCCAAGGACACTCTTTTACGAGTAAATTATGTTAGGTGCCTATTACAAAATCTTGGGAACATTATAATTGTTGCTTCTATATGTGAGAACAATGTAGAAAAATTAATAAACAATTCTAAATATAAGATTTAAAACAAGCCATGGACGTTAGGAGATGACCAGTCTCAACCGACGGCGCCCGTTCACGAACTTGATACGTGGATCTGCACCATCCAGCTCAATCATTTTCTAGAGAACTGAATGTCCCAACACACGCGACACCATCAGTGAGACACTTAAGTGAGCATGACATGCAGGAGCCTTAACTCTGTTTAGAAGATAGATAAGCTTAAAGAATAGAATTTTAATACTTGTTCAAAGACGCGTGACGTAAACAACTTCTCAAGATCTCGTCCGGACATGAAATACCAAGGACGAGCAGATTTTTTATTTCTAGTAAATAAATAAGTACACTCCTGTCGAGACAAAGCCCCTAGTTTCATAAGTTATGCTTACTGGTAGAATGAGTAAGCAAGACTATTTCAGGATGTATAATGTTTTTCTTCGAAACTAAATTAATCTATCTTTTTAAATTTTTAAAAATCATAGTCAACAGGTGTATTTTTTTTTTCAGGATTTGCTGAAGACTCCACGAGTTTTGAGCCGAAAAAGTATAACAAAGAAGACGACATCAATGCTTGATTCGGTAGTGTAAAAATGTACAGAGTAATAATTCAAACAATTATAGTGTGGCAAGATTAAAAACATTACAAAACTGTATGCTCTGAAAAATATATGTTTTTGATTTGGACTTTGAATAGCTATCTATGCACAAGAAATACCCTTTGTATTTATTTATTTGTTATTTATATATATATTTTACTATCGTACACCAGCAAATACATAACAAAGAAAAATGGTCTGATTATGGAGTAAAAAAAATATTTATACGATATGACAAAAAATCACATTAACAGAAAGAAAAACCACCAGGAACACTTGATCCGAATCTTCCAATGGAGTAAAAACTGAAAGCTCATAAGTGGCAGCACAGGCAAACGTCTACAAATCGCCATTGTTTTGTATTTGTTTACTTTGGTATCGATCCAAATTAAACGAAAACTAGACAAATACCTATGTGTTTTTTTTTGGGTGGGAAATCATCAAATGACTTCTCCCGCTCTGGGTGGAGCAGGAGGGCGTGTCAGACTTTTACTGACTAAAATCCACCCGTGTTCCCTCAGTTGCCTGTGTGCCAGGGGCCGCGGTATCTCTTTCGAACAACCTGCACCCCTGGCAGTGTCTACAATAGGTGAAAAAAGCAGCTTTGGTAGAAAGACATTAAATTATGTAACGATGTATAATTTATTAGCTGACCGGACAGACATTGTTCTGCTCGAACAGCGCGATTCCAATTGTTAATCTGGTTTACATCCAGGACCCACTCAAACACACATCAAAATGTTTATCAAAATCGAACCAGCTTTTTAGGCGGGCTTCAGTGACGTAAAAAGCGTGGTGTGCTTTTTGAGGTATTTATATAATCA
This sequence comes from Antitype chi, assembly GCA_947359405.1. NCBI lineage: Eukaryota > Metazoa > Arthropoda > Insecta > Lepidoptera > Noctuidae > Antitype > Antitype chi. Next base: position 14,593,069 of record OX375816.1, read on the forward strand.
ATTAATATCAAGCACCCCACGCTTTTTAATTGAATTAAATTATTTTCTCCTTTTTTAGTTTGGTTTTTAAAGCGTATTTTTTAGTTTTTTAAACTATTATTTATTTTATATTTTTTAGTTCTGCTAACTACAAAAACGTGTTTTTTTTTTCCTTTCTCAATTTTTTTTTTTAAATTATTGAATTGTCATCGGTCCTCGATAAGTTTACAAAGTTTCAATGAAATCTGACCGTTTAAAGTGGGTAAAAATCGCGCTCTAAGGAGTCGGTTACATACAAACAAACAAACATACAAGTGAAACTAATATAAAGCGTGTAAAAATGGGTTTTTTACGACTGAATTTGAGATAGCTACAATGCTTTGATTTATCTGAAAAATCCATAAATTTCCCCGCGCTGTTTCTCGGAAACGAATGAAGCAATTAAAACAGATTTTTAGTATAGTTAGTAGTAAGTTTGTTTTCATTTGTAGCATGAAAATAAAAAGCACCAGCTTTATAATTTCGGTAATACAACACATTTTATGTGGCTCCTCAAGCCTGACAGTCTATAAAACAAATGCACGTAGCTACTGAAGTAGTTGATCAAATCGAAGTTTAATTACGTCAATATGTAGTAGAAATTTCTGCAAAATCTTGGCGTAATAAAACTTCCTCTACATTCGGTATTTCAAAAGATATGAATTATTTTAATTTTCCTTAACAATTTTGTGTATGGGGTGACCATAAATAATTCAAACTGTGTTTATAAACAGAGCTTTATTTACACATGAATCATTCTACACAAATCAGTACCTATTTAAATAAAGAACACAATATGTTAAACAAAAATAATAACAAAAGAAAAATAAACTAATTTAATCATCGTTTAAGAATACACCCCATTTATTAAATAATTAGAGATAAAAAAAAAGGCTGAGCAGAGTCAGAGGCACAGTTTTATGGCATCTAATTTTGAAATATAAAATGGCCATTGTCTTATTTAATGAATCGATAAGAACAAACAGGTGATCCATAGTAATATTCTCATCATAGGTAGATACAGGCCGGTTTACTTTGTAAAAATTGACGTAAGCCTTTGCACACATTTTACATTTTATGGCATCCTCAAATGTTTCAATTTTATTGAGATCAGGTGCCAGTGGCTTTTTTCAGTCAATTTAAATAAAATAAAGAGGTCCATCTATAAAATCCCGAAACTTCATATTTTAAGATATGTCATAGAAGATGAAGTTTCGAGATTTTATAGATTTGCGTTTGACTTTTTAATAAGATTTACGTATAAATATGTTTATTATATTCCTTAATTACCTACATAGTACCGATTATGGATTGTATTGTAATTAACAAAGTCTTGGTATAAGTATCTACAGAGTCGTACAATTATTCTGACGCAGTATATAACGTTTCCGAGCAGTTTACCTAATTGTCTGTGAATCTCAAGATTTCTGAAGTCTATGACTACATCTAATAATATTATAACGGAGTTTGTAATTAGTTTCGGGGACACATTAAAATTTCACGATACCTTACGCAGCCGGGTAATGGGATGATAACATTAAAATTGGAATAACCCGTGCATTGGCCGAGATTAGAGAAGCTATTTATTATTAAGAATATTACATATTTTATAGAATTTTGTAGCTAATGTATAAAGTTTTATTAGGTACTAGCTTTTTCCCGCGGCTCCGCTCGCGTGTATATCGGTTATCGCGTAAAAAGTAGCCTATGCCCTTTTCCATATCCCAGGTTAAATTTCTGCCAAATTTCATGACAATCGGTTGAGCGGTTTAGGCGTGGAAGTGTAACAGACACACAGACAGTTACTTTAGCATTTAAAATTTTAGTAGGGATTATTAAATCACGTACATTTACATAATATTAAGCCTGCAAAATTATATGTGCCGTAGCGGAGAATAGATATATATAACATCAAGCCTTGTTTCCCGATTTATTGGGTAGCAGTGTTCCTATAGGACACCCACTTTGGCCTGTTATGTTTAACTCACATGTAAGAGAGAGCAAGCCTATTTCATCAACCGTGCACAAATCAGTACTTCAGACTGATACTGACAATTGTAAATAAAAAAAAAAACAATAACATATGGCATAGATCCCAAGATCTCACGCCCAGCAGTAGCGCTTGTGGCCACCAGACCAACGAAGCAGGAATATATATAATCGGTGCTGAGTTCCATAAAAGACGACCAGTTGACGTTGTTCTCTAAAGCAATAGAAATCAACCGAAAGTACATTATTTATTTCGTACCAAAAATAAGCGCCTGAAAAACAAAGCTGTTTTCTTATGGGCAATTACATCTTGAAAATGTATTTATTATTAATATAAAATAACAACGAAAGTCTACAATTAATCCCTGGCGGCTATTTCAGTTTTGGGTACATAAAATTCGAAACTAAGATGTTCTTTGTAACAAATCATTTATAAAAGTTTGAATAGAATAGAATAGTTCGTTATTTGCATAGAAAGTAGGTACATGTTACAGATGTTCAGTTTAAAATGATCCTTATATTAAAAGAATAACAGTGGGTACACAACAACAAGCAATAGTTCTTATCGATGTGTGCTCTTATCCTTATTAAAATACGAACCCGAACACGTTCAGGCATAAGTAGTATAACTAGTTACCTATGCTAATAACCCGAACTTCAGCCGTCAAGATGGATTGGGGGTAGACAGCTAAGATGACCTGCGACAGTAATTCTCTGATCCTATGAACAGTCACGATCCTACTAGAATGTTTGACGTATTGTACACGTATTATAGTTGCCAAATCATATACTGCATATAAATGAGCAATCGTAAACACGACTGTATAAATTAATTCATCCAAACAGAAGATTTTATTACTAATTGACATTCTCTAGTTTTTTTTAATAGCTACCTATGACAATGAAAAGACTAGAATAATACAAGAAGGCCAATTCTCGTAATAAAATCGTTAAAAATGTAGTCACAGTCTCATCTCGGTGACATTTATATGTAAAAATGTTGTCAAAAATGTATGGAAACTCAAGTATTTTTGACAGATTGAGATCAGACTTTGAACGTTCTTAAGATTATGAGAATTGCCCCTCTTGATTCCAACTAGAGAATTTGAAATTGAGAACGAGTTAAACACTAATTAACATTGATTCCTTGAATGTAGCTTGATACATTAAATATTTCTAACGTTATTTGCAAATAAACTTTGAATTTCACGGTTTTTGAATTTAATTAATAATATACTTATTTAATATTTTTATTTTTATTTCGGAAAAAGAAAGCATAGAGTGTTAGTAACATAATATCAACAAGCTATTAACAAGCTATTATCTAGTGTTAGTACCAATCACCCTCTGCACAAACTGCTTTACAATTGGAGAACCGAAACTCTCCGCTACAGTTCTAAGGATGAAGTTGCGACTGCCTCTCACTCGACTCTGTAGCGAAGCGGTTTTCTTGCGCACAATCGCGTGAAAACCGTCGGTATGAGCTTTCGCAAACATCTCCGATGCGCTGCAATAGCGAGGAAGTCTCAACAACATCCTGAAACCTTTATTATGTTGGACTCGCAGGACATCTAGCGATCTTTTGGTGTAATTGACCCACAGATTACTCGTATACAGACTTTGGCAGTAAGTCTTAAAAATTGTCATTTTTACTTGGTCCGTACACCGAGCAAATTTACGGGCCAACACGTTGCACTGGACGACCTGCCAAGTGCCCTACTCTCCCTCTCTATATCTACAATAATGCTACGGAACATTTTGACAATCTCTCAAATTAAAATTCTAAATTATGAAACCGTGTGTAGATTACTGATATTTATGTACACAGGTTTTTAGAAGGATTAAGGCTCGTTTATACCTCAAAATATAATACTAAAAAAAAAAATCTATGCGTTTAGAACTAAATAAAGCATTGATAAATGCGCTGTGACGCGTTCGTAGCATAGTGCTACGTCGTAGCTTGGGGCGTAGCAAAGAGTTGCAGAGCTCGCCGCCTGAATTAGTGTTAGAAAAAATTAAACCATAGTCTTTGTCATATTAATAGGATTTTCAGTAAAATATTATCAGCAATAATTAACGGTAGTAGTATTAATTATTATGAAAATCTGGTCACACGGGACTCTATTTACTAAGTAATCATAAACATTTCCGATATATGGCAAATCAAATATGGTATAAAAGCCACATTATTGTAAATACGGCCAAACATTTGGTAAGGGATTATCCTAGTCCCGGCTCAGACATACGCAAATGGTTTAATCGAATGTCACGACTTTTGACGAACTTTGTCACATCGGCTTACACTGGAATTTGACATTTTACTAATTAAATCTGCTTTAATTGAATTGATCTGAATTGCAAAATGGTTTCTTGACATTTTCCGGGTGCAAACTAGACTCTAGTATTGTAAAAAAAAACAAAGTTTTTACATAGGTATTAGTTAACACTTGCACACTGACAAACAGTCAACTGAAGGCCAATTTTCGGAATTAAAAACGATCAAAATCTTGTCGCAGTCTCATCTCGGCGACTATCAAATGTCAAAAACTTGTAAAAATGTATGGAACCTCGAGACGGAGGTCAGACTGTGAACTTACTTAAAATTATGAGATTGCCATATTATGCCATATTATGAATTGCTTTTAGCAAAATGTTAATATTTTGTATATGTATAAGTAGTTCACCTATGTTTGTATAGTCCAAGAGGCTATACATAACTTTTGACATGTCTGTTCTACACACATGTTAGGGAGCGGCCTATTATTACGATACGATAATATTATCCTTACATAATATTAATGTGTTGTCATAGATCCTATTTGTTTTGTTATCGTCGACTCATCGCTAAACGCGGCCCTAGGGTCCCACCATTTGTTATTGTATTCATATTGCGTTACAGGGATATAACTATGCTTAATTTATTGTTTTAATAACATAATAATTTAACCTGTTTACCGTATCTCAAACAACAGTTAATTTTTACACGCTTTATATTAGTTTGTTTGTATTTTTGTATGTAACCGACTCCTTAGAGCGCGATTTTGACCCACTTTAAACGGTCAGATTTCATTGAAACTTTGTAAACTTATCGAGGACCGATGACAATTCAATCATTAAAAAAAAGAAAGAAAAAAAACACGTTTTTGTAGTTAGCAGAACTAAAAAATAGAAAATAAATAATAGTTTAAAAAACTAAAAAACACGCTTTAAAAACCAAACTAAAAAAGGAGAAAATAATTTAATTCAATTAAAAAGCGTGGGATGCTTGACATTAATTGATTATAAAAAATACCACAAAAAGCACTCCACGCTTTTTAATTGAATTAAATTATTTTCTCCTTTTTTAGTTTGGTTTTTAAAGCGTATTTTTTAGTTTTTTTTTTATTATTTATATATCTTTATTTTATTGTTTACTAGCTTTTGCAGATAGTTCCGGTTTTCGAAAATTATCCCAAGGAAACGTACTACCGAATAAAATGTATACAGGTTATAAGCTATCTGCCTGCCAATTTTCATCTGATCTGTTCAGCCGTTTTGGCGTGACTGAGTAACAAACATTTAAACGTATGTTTAACTTTCACATTAATTTATAATATTACTAGCTACTAGCTTTTTCCAGCGGCTTCTCCCGCATGTAGGTCTGACATTATCCCACGGGAACGCACCACCGGGGTAAAAAGTACAATGTGTTAATCCAGGCTATGAACTATAAACTATCTGCGCGCTAAATTTCATACAAATCCGTTGGGATGTTTTGGCGTGATTAAGTAACAAACATCCAAACATAAAAACTTCCGCATGTATATTATTTGTAGGATTAGAAGGATTTTCCTCAAAAATGTTTACCCTATCTGTGACAATTAAAAAGCAAAATTGCCTGATCATCATCATCATCATTTCAGCCGGAAGACGTCCACTGCTGGACATAGGCCTCCCCCAATTTGGGGGGGCTTGCCATAATCGCCACGCTTGGCAGGCGGGTTGGCGATCGCAATATGGTGGTAAAATGCATAGAGAACGCTGCGGCCTATTCTCTAGTAAGTCCCTTAGTCGCCTGATATACCCACCTAATTATAAAAAGTGAAGTCTGAGAAAATGTAGTACTTAGCTAGTAAGTGTAAATCATCGTTAATACAATTTTCAGAACGGTAATTCCATTAAACAAATTACTCCATAACTTTGCTACTTTCCTCGAAATTATAATTCAAATTTGTACCAACTGTTAAAAAGCTTTTTTTATTTGTTCAAAAAGCCAGTCCCGACATTGTTTTCTGATTTTTCACAGCAAGGAATGGAACAGGCGACATTTATTAAAATACGTAAATAAATAAGTTCCGGAGAGGTTGGCGGCTCGCCAGCCGAAAACACCCGTTCGAATGACGCGAAATTACAAAGCACACTTCTAAATAAAACTACTACCGAGATACCAATCTCTGGTATTTGATTATATTTACTGCCCCCGAGGGCTTAAACTCAAGGGAAAATATTTAATACACAAAATAGACATAGGTTAGTAAAAGTATTTTTATCATTAATTATGATACTTGTACTACTTACCTAATATAACATGATATTGAAATTGTTTTAATCCTACTTAGACCATGCTTAACAATTTTAATCCTACTTATAAATATAAAAGTCTAACATCTACATATATATACAAAAATGTTTGGATAATATTAGATGTTTAGATGTTTGTTACTCAATCACGCAAAACCGGATTTGGGTGAAATTTAGCACACAGATAAATTATAACCTGGATTAACACATAGGATATTTTATCCCAGTAGTACGATTTCGACCCCCACGCGGGCGGAGCCAGCATTATTTATAAACAAGCATAAATGGATAGATAATCCACACAAAAGCTTAGTAGCGTGTAAGTTTTGTTGGAAATGAAATAATCAAAACATTAAGGAAAATAACACAGAAAATGCCTGCTGATAGGATGAGTCACTCATCATCACATTAAGCATGAATAGCCCGGAGAGCATCGTATGTCAAGCAGTCTCCATGATAATGTACACCCCATTAAATATGTCAAAATTTATTTTTCGGAACGGGATATGAACATAATAATACTTTATATACCTGCTTAAATAGACAAAGTAAAAAAAAAACATATCAGACAAAAAACAATCTCACACATTCACTCAAACTTAAATGGAGGTAGGCTGGACAAATCTCACGTTACACTGATAATAGATAGACCATGGAAACCACACGATGGAAAGGTCCACAGGGAAAGAGGAATGTTGGCAGACCTATAAGACGTTGGGCTGATGATATTATCCAGGTTTCAGGAAACGACTGGACAAATACAGGCAAGGACAGGGATTTGTGTCAAAAGGGGTCCATATGTCACCAAAAAAAGACTAAGTAAAAATAATAACATTTGTAATGTAACTTAGAAATATGGAATAAAACGGCTTTTTTATATACCTGCTTGTGCTTATTTTTAACCGACTTTAAAAAAGGAGGAGGTTCTCAATTCGACTGTATTTTTTTTATGTTTGTTGGCTCAGAACTTTCGACTGACCGATTTTGATGATTCTTTTTAACCGACTTCAAAAAGGAGGAGGTTATCAATTCGTCGGAACCTTTTTTTTTTTTTTTTTTTTTTTTTTTTTTTATTTTTTTTTATGTATGTTCCCCGATTACTCGAAGATGGCTGGACCGATTTGAATTTTGTTTTTTTTGTTTGAAAGGGTATACTTCCCAGGTGGTCCCATGATCATCAAATCAGGATCTGATGATGGGATCCTGGAGAAATGGAGAGAACTCTTCAAATTTTATAGGCACACAAAGCGATTTAGGTATTTTTTGGAAGAGTACTTTCTCAGAGTAGTTCCATTTCAATTTGGTGAAGATCTGATGAAGAACTTCGGAGATATGCAACGGAACTCCTCAATAAATGATAGCAAATGGACTGGGATTGCTGAAATCTCATCTCTGTCTATTGCTTACACCAGTTCATAACATAACATTACGCCAGTATGCTGTGAAGGTGTAAGCACATGTGAACCACTAAAAAGTGAAAAATAAAAACTTTTTCCAAAAAAAAAACAACCGACTTCCAAAAAAACACTACAAAGTGAAAAATAACTTTAATTTCGGAAGGCGGTGACAAAAAATTCAAATACAGCTCCAAAGACACCGACTTCCGAAATTAAAGTTATTTTTCACTTTGTAGTGTTTTTTTGGAAGTCGGTTGTTTTTTTTTTGGAAAAAGTTTTTATTTATTTGAAAGCTGGTGCTTCTCGAGTGGTCTCATTTAAATTTCATATAGATCGTATGATGCGTTTCGGAGACAGACAACGGAACTCTTCAAAAAATTACAGCAAATCAACCGCGATTGCTGCTATCGCATAAATATGCATTTTTATACCCCAAGGATGATGACATTTCGAATTGGTGTGGGGTAGGTACTTTAACAAAAAAGTGAAAAGTAAAAACTTTTTCCAAAAAAAAAAAAAAACAACTGACTTCCAAAAAATCACTACTAAGTGAAAAATAACTTTAATTTCGGAAGTCGGTGACTGGTAACATGAAAATAAAAATAAAAATCCAAAGTCACAGACTTACGAAATTAAAGTAATTTTTCACATTTTAGTGTTTTTTTGGAAGTCGGTTGTTTTTTTTTTTTTTGTTTGAATGAATAAACGCTTTGATTTTACTGGAAATACTGTACCTCCGTATAACGTGGTACATTTATATCTACTACTATCTTCTACCTGCGACTTGATTTCTTGTTCCCTGACCACCCCGTCGCTACGCATCAGCTGCTCGCGGTATTACTTCGTTTACGCATAGCGTTCTTTCCGAATGTATTTTTCTTTTTTCCGACTTCTCGGGTTCTTTAATGTAATGTTTAATAGCTTATAGCCTTCCTTAAGAATTGAGGTACCAATTGCAAAAAGAATTTGTTAAATCCGCCTAGTAGTACCAGATATTAGCGCGTTCCAACAAACTCATACCTTATCTCTTATATCATCTTCGTAAGATTATTTTGTGATTATTTATTGAGAACATGCGATGCTGCAATCTTTTTCTGTTTGTTTGTTGGATTGTGGAAAGTTTTGTTGAAGAACATACTGATTAAATATTGGCACATGTTAGCAGGAATGCAAATAATAATTTGTAATGCAAAACTGAAAAATAATAAAACAAAAATAGAGGTACAATAACTGTGGGAATGGCTTTCATTTTGACAGTTCAACAACATTCATTGCGTTATTTACGTGGTTGAGCAGATAAACTTTTCAAACATATAAAGCAATGGATTAGCAATATCTTTCAAAATTATTCAGATTCTGATAGATCACGTGTTGCGCAATTAGAATGAAGGTAGCAAACGAAATTAGGCCTTAAGTTACCAAAGACACAGGCCTGAAAAAACAAATTCCTTAATTCAACGCATTCGTAATGACTGTTTCTTTTATTTCTAGCTATTGATAGCCTACAATACAATACAATCCTTAGAAAGACTTGCTCATGAATTTATTGGCTTGAGAATATTGCCACAGACCATAAATCTAATTTGATTTTTTGCACTCGTAATAAACCTATAAAGAAAACGAAGACGAACTTATAGACGACAATTGACTTGTTTCCACTACTCAGAAATAAGTAATAACAAGCAAGATGTTGGCTTATACGTTAGTTAATAAATAATTTCCTTATAATATTCTCTAAGCAATAACTTAACATTTCCCGCGTTATTAGATTAAAACTGCAATCTTTCTTTTATCGTATTTTCTACCTTCAGAAGTATTTTGTAAATACGCTGCCAGTACTTCAGTCGACTCGACAAATATAATAGCAAGTACGCCATTAAACGAAATAATGGAATTCTAAAAGTTAATTACTTTTACGACATATAACGGATTTTTCAGAACGCCGTCAAAGCCAAATTTATATTTTTTTTCATTGCAAAAAACGTTAAACTGCTTCCGCTGAAAATTATTTTCATCGTTGAAAAGTACTTTCAATTGGTCATGCACGTAGATTATTTTTCGTAAATATCTGTTAGAGATATTAACTAGGAGTTTTTAGGTAACCCTTCAGATTAGTAATATTCTAGTTGACTGCAGAAAGGATGAAAAACCAATAAAATATAATATCTTCTTTACTTAGCAATCAATCGGCAGTAATAAAGTAGTTCTCTCTCCCATTTGCATGCACTTAAGGTAAGTGGAAGTTACTTAATGTACATTCCAACAAGTAGTTTTCTATAAGCTTGGATTAAAAAAAAAGTAATTGTCATTTGCTAGAACGTTCGCATTCTAATATCAATTTGTCAAAATGCCTCTAATTTCCCTACACTTTTGACGTGTTTGACATTGATTGTCTCTGAGATGAGATTGAGACTTCATAATTATCATTTTTAATTACGGGAATTGGCATTCAGGAATCTTACCTGCGAATGTCACTTTGCTGTGCCACTTACAAATTAAATGCTTTGACTGTTAGAATAGGTACGTGAAGATGTTTCTATTTTGACAATTGAGGTTAATTCTAAAACCTCAGTATTTAGCAATGATTTTGCAACTACAATTTAATTATGTTATTCAAACATACCTAAAAAAACCCCTTTAGTGAATGATTGCGTAAGAATTTAAACTGAAAAGAGTTTATTTACATTTTCATAAAATATTTTTGGAACAGGCATTGCATCAGTGTTTAAAGGAGTCATTCCTATTCCTACTAAGTAACCCAATTAAAAAAAAATAGTTTATAAAACTAAAAAACACGCTTTTAAAACCAAACTAAAAAAGGAGAAAATAATTTAATTCAATTAAAAAGCGTGGGGTGCTTGACATTAATTGATTATAAAAATACCTCAAAAAGTACCCCACGCAAAACGTGTTTTTTTCATAATTTTGTTTCCATTTTTTTTTTAATTATTGAATTGTCATCGGTCCTCGATAAGTTTACAAAGTTTCAATGAAATCTGACCGTTTAAAGTGGGTCAAAATCGCGCTCTAAGGAGTCGGTTACATACAAACAAACAAACATACAAGTGAAGCTAATATAAAGCGTTTAAAAATCGGCTTGCTCTAACTAGACTGCACTCTGTTTTATCAAATTGACTAACATTTGAATGATTGTATTTCTGTAAGTAGGTTTACAGTTTTACAAACATTTTAACACGGCAATCATATTCAGAAAACTAGATGAAAATGGCGTTTCCTATCTGATTAGATACTCTGAAAAGGAAGGATGAAACAAACACAGAGATCACAGTCTCTTTTAAAGTATTTGTCAGAAATCGTGCAGCAAAACTAAAAGCTTAAGGAGCCCAACGATTCCACGAACAAAACCAAAGAAAGCACATTTTGATAAGCGGCATAAATTTAACTAGTAATTAATTTTAACCATCCGTCTCACTGCATATACCTCAAAGCTCTTAAAACAAACAAAATAATTTAAATTACTTTACACAAATATTCGAAAACACAAATAAGGAAGTCACCAAAAGGCTTGTCTAATTAATTATGTGCTTTTCTGTGAAACCGTGACAAACAGCATTCCGGCTAGAACGCCTGTGCCAAACAATCCCCAGTGTTCCGTTACGGTCGCTTCGAAGAGCAATATATTTCTGTAATTGTCTGAATTGTATGCAAACTACGATTTACAAAATATATGGTTTGAAAAAGATAAATAACTGCATATATGTACGCTACTGAATTTTTCATTCTATGCAGGCTTCTGACAATAAAGTCTTACGGTATTATGGGTTTTACACTCATGGCTCGTTACACAGGAACATATTACTCATCGCGCAGACACTCATCGAAAAGAGATGTTCAAGCAAGGCAAGAATCGCTTCGCTTACACTGATTTTGAAACGCGTTTATTAGCTTCACTTGTAACTAACAAACAATGTTATCAAATCTTGGAAGTCAATTTTAACCTAGTTCTAACAAATGAGTTTCTAAATAGTAAGGTAACTCACTAACAGTAGGAATGGTTTTCATTTTGGCAGTTCAACAACACTCATTTCGTTATTTACTTACGTTGTTGAGCAGACAATTGTTCGAAAATATGAAGCAACTAGCTTTTGCCCGCGGTTAGGTCGGAGATTATCCTGCGGGAACGTACTACGGGGATAAAAAGTATCCTATGTGTTACTCCAGGTTATAAACTATCTGTGTGTCAAATTTCGTCGAAATCCGTTCAGCAGTTTTTGCGTGAAAGAGTAACAAACATCCATCCATCTATCCTCACAAACTTTCACATTTATAATATAAGCAGGATAGGATGAATTATCAATATCCTGCAAAACGATTCTGATTCTGATTGATAGTGCGTTAAGCAATTAGGGTGCAGTTCTTCTTTTGCATCATCATCATTATCATTTCAGCCGGAAGAAATTCCGGGGGCTTGCCATAATCGCCACGCTTGGCAGGCGGGTTGGCGATCGCAGTATGGTGGTAAAATGCATAGAGAACGCTGCTACCCATTCTCTAGTAAGTCCGTTAGTCGCCTCCTACGACACGGGAAGAGATGGGATGGTGCTATTCTTTACATCCGGCACCACACTGAACCTCTCTCTTCTTTTACACAAGTTTTAAATAACACAATATAATATTCCCGTTTTGTATTTTCCATAATTCTTCTAACATGTCTGCCAACAGTTCAATTTCCGCCTGCCCAAAATAGTTGCGAACTGCGGACACCTGGAAAGGGTCGCTAACTCGCTCAGATTATGTGGCGGCAATAATTGGACGGTCTACATAACCGGACGACAAACATCTAATGTACTATTCTAAGTACGTCAGGACACGGTTTCATCTCTACTAACGTGGCTACATTATTATTGAACAGATGAGGTTTAAATCTGGTGGAATTGGTGAGATGCATCATGGTAGAAGGGCGGTCATACATTGGAACGCTGAAGACAGAAAAACAGCACCCCAATTGCGTAACCCACTATCATCCAGAATCTGAAAATTTTTGAAGGAGTATAGAGCGGCTGGTTTTATTTTCGCGAATGCACTGTTGGTTCCTTAGTAAAAGTTTTCATTTTCATGACTACTATGCTCACTTAAAGTATGTGAAGTGTGTATATGTATAATACACTGTTTCTTCGACAAACATGTCAGCAGGCTTAGCACGCAAAACCGTAGAGAAGGGTTTTGTCGACGGAAGAGTAGACTAAAATGACGTTTCCGTGTAGACAGTTGCCAGTTTTTACCGAGAAATGTAGACAAGCGATTTCTATTCTACGGTTGAGTAGAAATAGAAAGCGTCATGCTAAGTTGACAAGGTAAATAACGCAGTGAATATTGTTGAACTGTGAAAATTAATACCATTCTTACTGTTTGGGTGTAACGCAATTGCCTCTCCGTTTAGTAGTAAAAGTTACTCAGCGTGAGATGTGGATACCTTTAGGGGTGATTTTTGCTCAGCAATGGTATAGGAAAAATAGACCATACACAATTCACAATGATGGAATTTAATCTAAGATTAAAAACAAAAGATAATTAGCTTATTTAGGGACGCATTTACGAATTAACTCGCTTCCATTCTAGGTATTGAGTCTTACTATTACACGTGAACAGCTCACACAAACAGCGATTTGCGCGAAGTGGCGGAATTATGAGTAAACTGACACGGCTTGATACTTGAGCTTACTTTTATTTAATTTAAAGCCATGCGTCTTTTTTCAAAAAAAAAAATATGCTTACGTTGATTATTTTTCAAAACAGTTTGAAACTTTTTGTGTTCATAAAAGTAGATTTTACCACGTATTTAATTTAATTGCACACTGATTGGTTGGTAAGCAAGAACTTGCCAACGTACCTATGTATTTCCAAGTTGCGCGACAAGCAACAGCTTGTCGCGCAAATTGTAAACCAAATAACATAAGCATATGTATTTAATTATTTGTTTTCAATCATGAAAACCAATGATTAAACACATAAGCTTATGTTATTTTGTTTTATTTAGTATTTCATCATTTTATTAATTTTGTTATGGTATCAAATGCAAGTGGGTTCTCGAAAACAAAAGAGCAAAGAAAGAAGAAAGAAAAGGCGTTTATTTGTTTATTTGTAAGCTAGTAAATGATAAAAATGAATAAAACTAACGAAATATTACATTTTTTATTATATTATTATGACAATGTGAAGAATGTTCCCGTTTCCATATTTCTTTTGAATCCCGGATCGATCAGTTCTGGAAGGAGTCAGTTCCTCTCTTCTGCGTTAATTCTACAGGCACGAATTTACTTGCGAGATTTTTTACCAAACTTTGGCTTAATAAACAATTGCGTTTTAAGAGGTCTATAAACTATAAACATTCTTATCAGGTAGCTTTATTAGTTAACTCGTTCCGGTAGCAGTCTTCAAACTACACCTTCAGGTCTACCATCGCCCGGTCGTAAGATCTCAATGTAACTAACAAAACGAGCCCAAAACTAGGCACACCTATCTCTACTCGTCTACTAGTTCCAGTAGCAGTCATATACACCTTCAGTTCACTCCATCAAATCTAAAACATAATAATAATATGAATTTACATTATAATCCCTACTTACGAGTACATCCGCAAAAGTATAAGAAATTGTGAATAAAAGGTAAGAAACTTTGGTTTTCCGTAGTCCATATAAAATGCGTGAAGTATCAAGTTTATTATGTCAATTCATCATGTCATTCGTCATATTACTACGGCCGTCATATTACTGCAGCCGTCATATTACTACGACCGTCATATTACAATGACCGTAATATTACAATGGCCGTCACATTACTGCGGCCGTCATATTACTGCGCCGTCATATTAAAACGGCCGTCATATTACAACGGTCGTCATACTACAATAGCCGTCATATTGCCACGGCCGTCATATTACTATGGCCGTCATATTACTGTGGCCGTCATAATACTGTGACCGTCATATTGCAGCGGCCGTCATTTCGCTGCGGCGGTCATATTACTGCGGCCGTCATATTGCTGCGGCCGTCATAATATTGCTGCGGCCGTCATATTGTTGCAGCCGTCATATTGATGCAGCCGTTATATTGCTGCGGCCGTCATATTACTACGGCCGTCATATTAGCCATGTATTTTTTTATGCTTTTTTTTAAGCAAGCAAGTCCGGAGGTAACATCGACGAGTCCAAATTCGGCACATCTAGCTCTGCTCGTCTACTAGTTCCAACTAACAGTCTAACAGTCTTCAAAGTACACCTTTAGGACATTCCATCAAGTCCGGAGGTAAGATCTCAACATAACTATCAAAACGAGCCCAAACTCGGCACATTTAGCTTTACTCGTCTATTAGTTCCAGTAGCAATCTTCGAAGTACAAAACAGTGAAATATTTGACAGTTATTTGCGACGTTGCCCATTTTCAGAATAAACGCTCTTAACTCAATTCTATAAGATTCACGCGTTGAAGCTTAATATATGAAAATTATAGATTCGATTTTTATTTTTTTCTGAGACTATTTATTACATTCTGATAGTTCTTTGTGCATCCTTTTTGAGTTGAACATATCTGCTTACATAAAATAATTTTATATAATAGAATTTATGTTATTAAATAGAAGAAAAATATTTCTAAACTCAACGCTTTATCGTCAATGTTGTGTAAAGATGTAACGGAAATTATTTCCTACAATAGTAAAAGAACAACATTTTCGAGTATTAAATTGCAACCATTTGAAGATGAAGGAGTATTCTATCTTTAGCAATTATTAGTTAAATTTGGTTTAGTTTCAATTTGCCACAAAAAGCATCGAAAATCTGCTTATTTTTGCCAGATTTGCAAACGCGTCCATATGTTGCGATTCTAAAATAGGTAAGTTAGGTCAAGATACCTACAGTATGCTTAGCATCTTATCTAATTAATCTACACAATAGACATCTAGTTTCAAGATAATTGGTCGCGGATCACGTGATGGACATTAGTGATAAATCACGATTCGACAAATTAGTTACATAAGCACTAACAATTCATTAGCTATTCAGGTTACATAATTGGCAATTTTGATTTAAGAAGAAGGTGCACAATATAACAATAACAAGACACAATATAAAACATTGGGGTGTTATTCAGTTTAATGATAATACTTTTGTAAATAACACAAATGTTCTATAAAACAATAAACTTTGTGCTTACACAAATTATCCCCTTTACTTAAAAATGTTGCTTAGAGTTAAGTAATAATTAGCGACTGTTTAACCATATATTTTTGACGTATAAACATCTCTTAACTTTAATCACCGTTTATAAATAAACCCTTATAACTCTTACGCCTCTTTTCACTAACATTACGCGACACCTAAATTTCAAAATTATTTTAATAATTGTATTTTTTTTTCGGAGTTGGGCCGAGCATCGAAAGGCAACAGTGCGCTATTATATTAAACACTATACGCGAGTATATTAAACAATATACTTAAGTTTCACGTAGCGTACCTAAGTAAAGGCATAACTAAAGGAAAATAAAATCAAAAAGCATGTAAAGCAAATGCGTAGGTAAGTCTTGAAAGGTCAACACCGCACATCAGTTTATTTTATTCTGGGTAATTCAGCGCTAATAGGGAAGGGCGTGCAAGTACTACGCCTGCTTGCGCTCAATTACCCGCCTATTGTCTGGGACTACGTTCTAATGTAGTCTATACTTCGCACTCAAACGGCCCGTGATAACATCGCCGATTTATACAAACGGGTATTCTTATAGCGTGGACTCCTGACGACCAAGCCATAATTCTTTATAACTGAAGTTTATATTAATATGAATGACATGAGAAGTGGCTCGGTTATACGAGTTTTCCACTTTTATACGACGTTTAATATAAATGGAACTTAACTTCTGTAAAGTTACGCTATCTGGTCAAGAGTTCTGGGAACGTATATAATAAATTTCGAATTGAGTTTACGTGAAAATTAAGAGGAATAATAGTTGTCGATTTTTTAAATGAAATGTTAGAACAAACAACTTCTTCAGGTATAATAACCGTTATAGTATGTAATGTACCGTATGGTGCCGGAACTAAAAGAATAGCACCATCCTATTTCTTCCCGTGGGTGTCGTAGAAGGCGACTAAGGGACTTACTAGAGAATGGGCAGCAGCGTTCTCTATGAATTTGACCACCATACTGCGATTGCCAACCCGCCTGCTAAGCGTGGCGATTATGGTTTAATCCCCCCTTTTGAGGGAGGCTTATGTCCAGCAGTGGACGTCTGTCGGCTGATATGATGTTGATGATGAATAAGTGTATGGGGAATATACACTTATTATACCTGAAGAAGTCGTTTGTTCTAATATTTCATTTCACACACTATCCTAACCTTCGAGTATAGGTTACACGAAAAAGCAATTTTTCTAATATAGTAATAAAAAGAAAATATGGTTTTCTTCTAAGAAAATCCACAAGTCCAGTAACTAACCAAACGTAGACTTGTGGTTAACATACTTAACCCAGTAAAAAAACAATAAGGGACCAGTACGCGGCACTCAACGGCTTTCCAGTTCTGTATTACTTTAACAAAAACAGATAGTGTCCTGAAAGTACTCGTTTTTTTAAGTAGAACCTCTTCTAGAATATCCTTTAGTAAACTGAAATTTTCAGAGGATTACTATTCTTTAAAGAAGTCTGTATTATGTACTAAAAAAGTAACTCAATTAAATTTTTATCCAACATGCTTAGTTGCTTACCGTATCTATTCTATCCCAAGTGGTCAAAGTTTTAAATACTTTTGATAAAGTTTATAAGTCGTATATAGTCTAGAGATGGATATTGGATGGGTTTTATTATATTAAAGATTTTAAATTAAGCTTAATACTTATAGCCACTCTTCTTTGGAAGCTAACACTTTCAGAAACAGTAGTTTAATTTAAGAAAATGTTCGACTTAAACGTAAAAAACAAACTACGTTTTAAATAAACTAAAAAAGGATTTTTGTTTTCGTACCGATGCGATTACAGCTACCCAACTACGTTTTAAAATAAAATAAGTATGTTCCGGTTCTAGTCCGAAATCAGTCCGAAACGGAGTTTGAATGATGATTAGTTATCATCATTTGAAGTCAATTTAGGACTAATTTCTACAGGGTTGATATATTATAACCCTGCGTTTACTCCAAGGTATAAAACAATATTCTGCATCATACATGTATTGTTGTATCTATTGACTTCGATAAATAATCGTTTACTCATTGACAAATTGAAAAGAGTGTGATGTATACAAAACTTTTCCAAAAAGTGTTAAACAATGCATGTCTGAAATATTTAAAGAAACATGTTATACACATTACATGTTTTTGATAAGTCATGAACAAGTTACAAAACTTGCATGTTAGGGGTGTAAACGTGATGATAGAATCAAAATCAAAATATTTTATTTCACATAAACCTGCATGGGCACTTATGAAACGTCAGAAGCTAGGTGCACGGTTCCAATTTGTCGCTTCCTATGGAGAAGAGCCGGCAAGAAACTCCATGGTTACTCTTTTAAAAATAATTGGCTTTTACAATGTTTTCAAATTACAGTGATAATAGGTATGGGAGGACAGTACAGGCCTGTCAATAAGTACCAGGTACTTAGAGGAATGAATATACAGAATAGAAAATCGTCTACAAATCTAGTCTGTAAGGCCTACAACGTTCTCTCATTCACAATATGTAAAAGAACCTACCTATATAAAATGAACCTTTTTGAAAGAAGAATTTTTGAATGAAAGATAAATTGTAATTTTGATGTAAAATATCTCTTCATACGTACCTACTTATGAAGGGAAGGAAGTTTTCGTTTTCATTATCGTACTTTAAGATAATATATTTGCATTATTTACTTTGGGCCACAGAACCCTAGCGAAATATTTTATTTTAATAAGTAATACTTTTTATGTTATGCTTTATGCTCAGTGGTGGCCCAGTTGTAAAAGTTCCGACTTTCAAGTTGTAGATCATTGGTTCGAGCCCAGTCTCAAAACGATGAATGAAAACATCGTGAGGAAACCGACATGTTCTAAAATATAAAAAAATCGAAGACATGTGTGTGGGGAATACGGCCCACTCCCTCTCAGCGAGAGTGTATCCCAGCATGCAGTGGGAACATTCTAGGCCGATTATATACTTAACTATTACAATTCTCTGAAATGTACGAACGCTGACTGAACTTGTTGTCGGAGTGTCAAGGAATCACACTTAGTTTTGAAATCACTTAAATTATAAATGCACAAACAATCAAATCAATTCACATGAGAAGCTAACTCGACATAAGGCAATATATTAAATTGAGCAGTGTAGAAACCAGATTCAGTTAAAACTTTCTCAACTCAAAATGACCGTGCATTTGAAACAATTGTAGAGGTTTTACACAAGTAATATAATCCGAATAGAAGTTATTACAGTCCGACAGTTTATGTCAGACCGAGTGGAGGTCCTGACGTTAACCGACCCGTGCAACTCACGCCCGGTGCAGATCACGCCGTGTGCAGCTACCCCGAAGCAAGTGCCCCGGGGACGGCACGGTAATTCCCCGTAATAACTTAGATGCTCCCCATCCAGAGAATTTAACTACACTTAAGTCCGACACACCCACTTCTATTACCTACGGAAGATTGCGTTCCTTTAGTAATGCCACTGCCAATATTATTTTAAGTTTGAAGATATTCTCTAGCGCTTCTACCGCTCAACGAAAAAGCTCCCGAGTGACACTTCTATCTTGAAGTTTGAACTATTTAATCCGTAAATTCAAGTGTAAAAAATTGCCTCGGCTTTTATTATAAAATGGTCTCACTTGGCCATCCATTTCAGCAATAATTTTCCTACGGCTTTGTTGAGCGCAACCCGGGATTTGGTAAAAACGTTTTCAGCTTTACGGTGAGATTGCTTTCATTTTCATTGACATTCCCAACGCCAACAGAATTATACAATACAAAAAGTGAGTTTACGTAGGAAGATATTGTAGTTGTTTCTTTTTCATACACATTGTCGCTGAAAGCTTTTTCTCTCGACGTCTAACCTAAAAATAAAGTAAGTAATAAAAACTCACTATGAGTTGAAATTGAAATAGCAGCACCCAATGGAAGAAGACAAGGATAAAATTTAAATAAAATTAATAGTCATTATGCCGTCGGGCATTGCTTCAAGCGGAGTTGTCGAAGCTACTTACATAAGAGATTTTTTTAACGCTTTAATTATTTAGGGAATTGCCACACGTAAGCTGTAAAGCAATCGGTATCCAATCATGTATTAAATTGTGAATAAAATGGATAAAGAATCTTAATCTGAGTATTTTGATAAAAGCGATGATTTCGGTACAGTTACTATGCAAATAACACTACGACTCGTATCTCCTGGTTTAAAAACTACAGCATGTATGCGTAGATGTGTCGATTATGTCACATCTAAGTTAGCTGATATTCTTCCATCAGGTCAGAATGATTACCTATATTAGCAAAAAAAAACTGTACTGAATACGGGTCAGTGATGACCGTATACATAAATTCAATTGATCAAATGTGTCCGAAAAAATGTATTTGGAGAACATATCATCTGAAACGAAATTGATGTTGAATTCTTTCAGCGTCGGCTGATGTAAGAGCATTCTTTTCTTCCAATTTACTTCTTGGGCTGAAACCTCGATTTTAGGAATAAATCTATAGTTTAATCCATTGTAAGTTTGTATAACTCATTATTTTTGCAATAACCGACTATTTTATTAATAAATGTTTATTGATGGTCTTTTTGAGTTTAATAATAACATTTTTTTAAATGTAGCGTTGGAAGGCCTCCCACAAGATGAGCCAATGACATGGTGAAGGCCGCAGGAATCCGCTGGAGGCGAGAAGCACAGAACGGGTCGAAGCGGCGGTGTTTAGCCTATGCCCAGCATTAGACGTCTTTCGGCTGAAATGATGATGACGATGATGATGATGTTCAAAAGCAAAAAAATATATCGAAAGCTGCTAAAATGGTCATAAACTAATTCATATTTTATTTTGAGTCGATGGCACTTTAAACTAATTAGTCCACTACTTTGTAAGTTTCTAAATATTTTAATTCACAAAGTGTTAGAGCATTACGCAGCTCCTATATTTTTGAGCTTGTATTTTACTAGGCGCCCGTCTGTTCTCAGACTCTATTGTCTTAATGCCAGTTAATTAGGTTAGGGAATTTACAACACCACGCAACTTGATTCTTAAAATTAAACATATTTTGGTTACAACCTTTTGTCTCTTACGTATACAAAAACACGTGATTGTGCTGCTTTCACCTGATAAGCATTACCTATACAAAAGATATAGTTAAAATGTCTAGAGAGTAACACTAGTATCTATGTGTGGCACTCTGATCAATGTTCACACCATCCATTATTATGTAATAAATCGACACGACAAATTTACGCCTCGATATTCTTGCTCTAGAATTTCCAACTTTATTTCTATGGTTGGATAGTTCGCTTTAAAAAATCAAACTGTACCAAGGCCAGGATTTTATCGTAAACTGGATTTTATACCGTGCTGAGACGATTCTGTAAAAGGCAGGAAGTGACACAAACTGTCCGTCATTATTTATAGTCCCGTCGAGATCCCGTCGATCCTGGATCCGACTGTTTTTCATTCGCTATTCAAATAGTTTTCTCTCACAGCTCGTGGTCTAAGCTCCACAAACTTTAACCTACTAGCTTTGTTTTCTTACCTCAATCCTCTTGGTTTTATTCGCTTTGGTAAAATCAGTTTTTACTGAAATGTTGGCTAAAACACAAATCGACAGCTCATAGCAAAATTCTCCTTCAATCGTATTTTCATAAAAGAAAATGTTATTACTTTAAAATTTTATCCAAAGAAACTCGTAATCTTTCTATATGAACAAATGTTACGAATGAAACCAAATTATGGGTCTACTTAAAGTAGGAAACTTCTATTTCAGACATCACAACAATTTTACCTTGGTTAGGCATCCAGATAAGCATTCGACGAAATTGAACGTAAAGACATTTCAATTCCATCGGGCAAATCAAAGGAATGCTTTATAAGCCTTACTCAAGAATTATTATCAATTTCACGACTTTACACGAGGAGATTAGACTCTGTTTTAATCAACATGATAGCCGCATAGCTGTGCCTGAAAGAAACCTAAAACTCTCAAAGAATGCGACCTATCTGCAGACTTCCTCACTCGCTTAATGTATAAGAGTTGCTACGGAAAATGGTGTCGGTTACGTCACGAAGTTCTCCTAACGTTCAGCATCGCCCACACAGCATCAATACAACAATGCAAATGTTTACTATTTGTTTTATGCCTCAATTTATGCTATTTACATATCGACGACGATTTATACATAGGTACGTTCTACTTGTGATTTGGCAAGATAAAATTAGACTATTTATGAAGAAAATGGGTCAGGGGCGTGACTTATCATACCTTTAAACGAGCAATTCTTGTATATATTGTATGTATATATATATATATATATAATCTGTATTTCGGAAACGGCTCCAATGATTTTCATTAAATTTAGTATGCAGGGGGTTTCGGGGGCGATAAATCGATCTAGCTAGATTTCAATTTTAGAAAACGAAAAAAAACAATACCGGGCAAAGGTCATCCAGATATTCATGATAATATGAAACATACCTACCTTCTGATGTAGTATCTTTGTGGGTACCATATACATTATATAAAGATAGATATTCACCACATCTTTTAATTTTGTAACCATAGCCTAATAGTACCTATTATATTTATCTTCTATCTTCTTATAATTTAAATTATCTTTACCAAGGCCAAGCCAATATCAATAAATAAATAAATTAGATATGAACTGTGCAGATATAAAAAAAAACCACAAACAAACAGCGCTCCTCGGGAACATTATACTTCTGAAACATAAAACTCTTCGGGAAAGATTCTGTAACATGGAAATATCGTTCAATTTGCGAGTTATCTAGACATTGAAAATATAACGTTTGGTCCAATTTCTATTAAGCTTCAAGCCTGTAATTCCACAGTTGAACTGGAAGTAACAGGTTACGGGTGTGCCTTTGATTTCATAGTAATTATTCAGCATAAATTGCCATAATGTACGCTATAATGTCGTATTACTTACTTAATCATTATTTGATATGATAAGTACCTACTTACATTAGGTATTTACTGTTTATGTATATTTTTAGACGGCCGCAGAAATCCGCCGGATGAGAAAGCACGAAACCGGTCAAAGTGGCGGAGCTTGAGGTAGGCATATGACCAGCAGTGGAAAAGATGATGGTGATGATAAAAACATTCATTGTTATTAGCAGACAAGCTAAAAATACATTTTTGCATTAGAATTGAAACTTAAGAAACCGGGTGTCAGTCCCGGGTGCTGTTAAGCGCCCCAAAGGATGAACAGAGCAGTAACAAAGCCTTGTCTTAAACAACAAGAGGTTTAGAGACAAACAATGTTATGGTGTAGGCAATTGTCTCATGGTTCCCCATAACAATGCTCTCTATCCCTTACGAGCACCATTCTGAGGTCATTTGAAGATAATCGTCTGTTTAAATACTATAATCGTAGCTAGCTATATAAGTAGAGGCCGTTGGGTTTATGTGTTGTTCCTGCAAGCTTCGAGAACAGAACGATATCTAATGAGTCCGCAATACAAAACAGTAAATTTAATATTACGATAAAAATCATGGGAACTAAATATTTCACCACAATCATAAAGAAACATTATACAAATTAATATCTCTTATTTCTAGCCAAATTGATAAACACTTTCTACATCTATGTTTATCAATCATTTATCTACATTTATGTTTAAAATATAGAACATATTGAATGTTCATCTATCACCCTCCTTTAATCTCATCGGTAGTGACCGAACTAACACATATTGGAGACGGATAAATAAGCCATACAGTGTAGCTTATTTATCCGTCTCCAATATGTGTTAGTTCAAATACAAATTATTACCTTATTAACTATTAACCTTATCATCATTTAATTCACTCATTCGAAGTACCGTATTCTATAATGACAACAACAGCGATTGCAAAGCGGAAATCATGTGCAGAAACGAGTGAAAGGACGTGAGTTCGACCTACCTACTTCAATAGTGTCATCATCTGCGCATTTTCCTAACTATTTTGTGGTCACCTTACAGTCTAACCGGATGCAGCTGAACTCCTTTTGCTGCCCTAGTTACTGAACTCCTTTTGCTGCCCTAGTTACTACCAATCTTACTACCAGTTGTAATACAGTTAATTTTGACTACCCTTCCTACTACTCCAGTATTGAGCTGTTATAAGGGACAAATTAAAAAGCCCGTGTTACTACAGTAAATAGATACTTTAAAAAATTGTCACGGTAAGATTGTGAACGTCGTCAGTTTATAATCTATCTCGCGAGATTACAAATTGTCGATAAATTGTGTACTGCAAAAACCATTTATAATTTAACGCACTATTTATCGATAGTTTATAATCTGTCCGTCAAATTGTGCACTGGTATCAATACGGATAGTACCTTACGCTATTACGAAATAGTCAAGTAACTGCCACTAACTTGGAAAAAGCGCTCGCCGGCCGCTGCCGCGGCACCGCACGCTTCGCTCGCTCGACTCGCGCGACGGTTGGTCGCAATTCTAACCTAACCTATTCGGTCAGTAAGCAGTATGGATTTTTTTTTTAGGTGGGAAATTATCAAATAACTTCTCCAGCTCTGGGTGGAGCGGGAGGGCGTGTCAGACTTTTACTGAGTAAAACCCACCCGTGTTCCCTCAGTTGCCTGTGTGCCAGGGGCCGCGGTATCTCTTTCGAACAACCCGCACCCCTAGCAGGCATCGGCCCTTGCGGACCCCACCAGTTGGTGCTAACATCTCTTTGAGGCGCGCGTGGAACACAACGCGCCGTCGACCCGGGCTTGGTCCCTACCGGACAGCGAGCTACCCTTTACTCGCCGTACATAAGCCCGCGCCTACGGTGGCCGGGAATCAGCCTGGAATTCCCGACGCCCAGGGCGTTTCCCGCGGCGACTACGGCCGTGAGGACGCATATACTGCCTCTCCCTTACGTGCGCCGCCTCCCTCTTCGCGAGCATTACTGCTTCGCAGAAGGAGGTGACGGCTAACCATGCACTCTCGCTTCGCGTCCGGCCTGGATCTAGGCCGGACGCGAGAGATCGCCGCTGCCGATCGCCTCCACGAGGACACGGTGGTGCTCCGCCCAAGCCGGGCAGACCTCCACCGTATGCTCCACCGTGTCCTCAGGGCGATCTTCGCAATGGAAACACCCGGACGTTTCCTCCCGCTTTATCCGAAACAGGAACCTCCTGAAACAACCGTGTCCGGTGAGGACCTGCGTCAGGCGGAAGGTGAGGACGCCGTGCCGCCTCTCAAGCCACTCCTCAAAGAGAGGACTTACCGCCGCTATCGTGGCGTGCCCATAAACAGTATGGTGCAGTTCACAATTTATCGACAGTTTATAATCTCGTAAGATAGATTATAAACTAACGGTGTTCACAATCTTACGGATATTTTTTTTTTTTATTAGCTATTTACGGTAGTAACACGGGCTCTTTAATTTTTCCCTTCTAACGGCTAACCAGTATTTTAAATGTATCTGATTTCTACAAAACAGTTACTTGTTAATACTGATTTCGGGCTTCTGACAACCCATAACGTTTACTAACGATACACGAATTACAGCCAGGATCGAGGCACTGATCTCGATCGACCTCGGCGAGCGTATTTGTTTGTTATCTGTAAAATTTATATTAATTTATGTTCGGCAATGGGTGTTATTTACCTGAAATAAATGAATTTATTATTATAGCTTATCCTGAGGACCCGTGTGCCTATTGTTATAGCCCCTTCGTTCTACAAATAGAGTACATTCTATATACTTACACAGCTAGAAATCGTTTAAGAAGGGCAACAAAATATTGATAACAATGAATCGGACACTAAAAAGTACGCCATAGCATTACATTAGAGACGTATGTAAGTAACTATAGACCCATCCTTCCGGGTTTTGTTCGGATACTTACTTATACAAGATGTAACTTAAATAGCGCACAACCTCTTAAGGGGTCATTGTACTCATCATTATCGACAACTTTTACTATGGGACCAAACCTGAAATCGTAAAAAAAAAATCAGCTGTTCCCTACATTTTGACGATTTATGCGAATACAAGTGTATGGAACAGCTGATTTTTTTTTTACGATTTCAGGTTTGGTCCCATAGTAAAAGTTGTCGATAATTATGAGTACAATGACCCCTTAAGAGGTTGTGCGCTATTTAAGTTACATCTTGTATATAAAGTTAATAGAATTACCCACCATGGTTGGGTACGGACTATTAAACAAATGTCATAGTTACAGTGCTAGAGTTCAAATCTCTCCCATTTAACTGTAGTAATAACCATTCCAGGGTAAAGGCTTATTTAGCTTAATTGGAGAGATTAACACAAATGTTAGTTTACTAGTGTACATTATTACTTATTACAGTTGTTATATTTAATGTACCTACCTCTATCGCACCTGAGGTTATTTTGCTTCCTTAATAATGAAAAGGTATTTACATAATGTATAACGATTCATTTTTAACCGACTTTGAAAGGGTAGGTTCTCAATTCTTTTGCATGTATGTATGTTCCACGGTATCTCCGACATTGAAAATCGTTTTATTTTTCATATTATGATACGTACAGGCATGCGTACCATGCCTTAGGAGTATAAATTTTATTAACTTTGCTAGAGTAGTTTTTGCGCTAGCTACGGTTAATACGTATTTAATCCGCTTTGTATATCTTGAGCATGTTCTAATACCTCCAGTTACTATTTAAATAGCAAGTAGCGGAATACGAATTGGTTAAAAAAAATGCAAATTTAAATAAAAAATTTGATAACGTATAACTTCTTATATGTAAACCAAGT
The DNA here is from genome assembly GCA_947359405.1 of Antitype chi. NCBI lineage: Eukaryota > Metazoa > Arthropoda > Insecta > Lepidoptera > Noctuidae > Antitype > Antitype chi. The sequence goes on from OX375816.1 coordinate 14,619,962, forward strand.
TTGTTCTATTCACCTTCTTAAATGTTACAATTTATTTAACACTTATCATTATTGTCTCCTATTTTGCGTTTGCATATTTTTAAACATTTTTCACTCAGTTAAAAATATTTCGTGTTTTGTATCCTTGAAGGACCTTCCTTGCTCTTTACACAATCTCAAGTTATGATAGGACTTTGTATCGCTATCACGTAACTATCAGGATACAAAAAGGTGATATATTTATGTGCTTGACATGACTTGAGGCGACATACTTACCCAGTTTCCCTTAAGAGGCCGTATACGGCATTGGTCGATTTCGCTGATTAACTTGATTTTACAGACGTACATTAACAGTAAAAAACTTTTTCCAAAAAACACTACAAAGTGAAAAATAACTTTAATTTCGGAAGGCGGTGACAATAAAATTAAAATACAGCTCTAAAGACACCGACTTCCGAAATTAAAGTTATTTTTCACTTTGTAGTGTTTTTTGGAAGTCGGTTGTTTTTTTTTTGGAAAAAGTGTTATCTTTCACTTTTTAGTGGTTCACATGTGCTTTCCCCTTCACAGCATACCGGCGTGATGTTATGTTATGAATTGGTGTAAGCAATAGACAGACATGAGATTTCAGCAATCCCAGTCCATTTGCCTATCTCTGAAGTTCTTCATCAGATCTTCACCAAATTGAAATGGGACCACTCCGAGAAAGTACTCTTCCAAAAAATAACCAAATCGCTTCGAGTGTGCCTATAAAATTTGAAGAGTTCTCTCTGTTTCTCCAGGATCCCATCATCAGATCTTGACTTGATGATCATGGGACCACCTGGAAAGTATACCCTTTCAAACAAAAAAAAAAAAACAAATCGGTCCAGCCATCTTCGAGTAATCGGGGAACATACATAAAAAAGGTTCCGACGAATTGAGAACCTCCTCCTTTTTGAAGTCGGTAAAAAATACTGCATTTCCTAAACTTTAATGCACAACATGAAAGATTGCCTCAATTATTATCTAACGAATGAGCTCCTTATTTATAATTTGATTTTGATTAATCGTCCTCAAACTGGCGACATTTTTGTGATATTTGCTGTAAGAGTGTTGTGTGTAAAATTACATAAATCAGCGAAATAGGAAAAAAATCGTATACGGCCTCTTAAGCTGTTTTTCTATTCGAAGTATGAAGGATAAATTTGACAAATGGCTACAAGTTGGGCAGATAACGGAAGTTTTTTTTATTATTATCAGAGCGTGACGCAGTTACAATAAGTTTCCTTTACACAGTGAATTTGCCGGTGACCAATAACTGAGTGAAAGTTTGTTCTGTAAATACGAAATCGCCGATGTATGAAAATTTTCGGACCAAACCATTTTTATCTGGTTTCCGGCGCGTTGGTCTCCGCAATCATGTCGTTGAATGATTGGAATTGTTTGAGTTTTGTTGTGGTTTTATTTTAATTCATTAACAGTGTCCAGGTTTTTTAATCAAAAATGTTGTCAAACAAATCTGTTGGTGGTTTTATTTCCTGTCACAACCATTTTCACTTTAGCTGTAATTGGAACAGTTTTAATTGCTTAAAAGCCCATACTTTCAATACTTATAAGCATTTAGATATAAACTTGTCACATTTTTTTTATAGTAAGAAGGTACCACTCAACGATAATTAAATACTCCTCCTAAGCTCCTAAGATAAAGATAAGATGTGTTATTTAACAAACTTTTTCCGGTGGCTTCGCCCGCGTGGAGGTCGAAAATTATCCGGGTACGTACTTTCGGGATAAATGTATCCTATATGTTATTCCAGGTTACAAACTATCTGTGTGCCAAATTTCATCCAAATACGTTTAGCCGTTTTTGCGTGATTAAGTAAACAAAAATCCAAACAAACAGACTTTTACATCTATATAAATAAAATAATAGTTTAAAAAACTAAAAACACGCTTTAAAAACCAAACTAAAAAAGGAGAAAATAATTTAATTCAATTAAAAAGCGTGGGGTGCTTTTTGAGGTATTTTTATAATCAATTAATGTCAAGCACCCCACGCTTTTTAATTGAATTAAATTATTTTCTCCTTTTTTAGTTTGGTTTTTAAAGCGTGTTTTTAGTTTTTTAAACTATTATTTATTTTAAATTTTTTAGTTCTGCTAACTACAAAAACGAGTTTTTTTTTCTTTTTTTTTCTCATTTTTTTTTTAAATTATTGGATTGTCATCGGTCCTCGACAAGCTTACAAAGTTTCAATGAAATCTGACGGCTTAAAGTGGGTCAAAATCGCGCTCAAAGGAGTCGGTTACATACAAACAAACAAACATACAAGTGAAGCTAATATAAAGCGTGTAAAAAGAAAAGTCCAGACTGACTGACTGACTCATCAATGCCCAGCCCAAACCCTTGGACCTAGAAAGCTGAAATTTTCCACAGAGGTTCCCTTTAAAATGTAGACAAGGAATGAGGAATTATTTTTCGAAATTCAACCCCTAAGGGAGTTAAATAGGGGATGAAAGTTCCGCGCGGGCGAAGCCGCTGGCAAATGCTAGTTTATAATATAAGTAGGATTAGTAAGATGGCAGAATTATATATATAAGTAGGATGTAAAAATAATTTTAATATAACTATTTCTGATTTCTGATTAAGTGATTCAATAAGCTGACTATTAATCACCTTACTGACCTACAATCAAAAATTAAGTAGATATATGATAAATACAAAAAAAAAAACTAGATCAACTCTGTAATCATGTCAAGGATACTATTATGTAGATACTTACTTACTGCCATTTCAACGCCCATAATCGTTTCAATAAACTACTTAGTAGTCTACCTAAAATTACGAAGGGTGAATCGAGACTCGTAACGCACAATAACTACATTATAATACAAAAAGAATACGATAAAAATATATTTATTTTCATGCCTTACCATTTCTCCATGGAATACGTTCACAGGGGAAAATCCACCAATTTCCCTTAAGCCAAGGTTTTATGCGCGCAATACGGAATACGGAATCACGACGTATAAAATACTAATTGTATTTGGTCGCAGACGGAGATTTGAAGCGCAGTTCAAGATGTTTTATCTAATAAGATAATACTAACAGTATATTTTATATTAATACGTGAAGCAAAAACTCAGTACGCCTTTTTACGATAATTACGCGGACTGAGAAGAATGAAATTTGCCACAGCTTCGGTTTTTTTTTTAGAAAAACGTTGCCCCGCACTAGGAATTTCTCCTGTATTGTGGGTGCGTTTACAAACATTTAAACTCACATACACAAACAGCCAGACCCGGAACAACTACTTGTAGGTCATACAAATATTTTTTCCATGCGGGAATCGTACCCGCGACACGCAGCGCAGCAGTCAATCGCTTAACCACTGCGCCAACTGTGCTGTTTATATGGAAAAGGAGTGCAGAAAGATAACATTTTTTAATAACGGTCTAGTATTATTGAAAGTGTGGTGCCGGACGTAAAAGAATAGCACCGTCCCATTTCTTTCCGTGGGTGTCGTAGAAGACGACTAAGGGAGTTACTAGAGAATGGGCAGCAGCGTTCTCTATGCCTTTTACCACCATACTGCGATCGCCAACCCACCTGCCAAGCGTGGCGATTATGGCAAATCCCCCCTTGGGGAAGGCCTATGTCCAGCAGTGGACGTCTTTCGACTGAAATGATGATGATGATGATTATTGAAAGAGGTAAGTAATTCGAGTAGACCAACTATTATAGTACCGGTTAGTAGACGAACAAGGGGTCTTTAATTCAATGCCAATTTTTTATACTTTTGATTTGAATCCCACTTCTTCCCGGCACAAGTAAGTTGGTTCTGAAAGTTAAGGAATAGGTATTAGTAGTCAAACCACAATTACCAGACATAATTGCCCGTGACATCACATCGCTCAGAATATCAGCGCTCCGACAGTTTTTAAATGTCGCAGCATCATGCTGAGGTAGGAGCCTTTTGGCCTCGTGCAGGACTTTCCGTTTTATTTTTATTTTTTACTTCCAGAAATTTGTTTTTATAATTTTTGTACGATTGTGTGTTTAGTTTAGTATGTGATCTTCCTATGCGAGTCACAATAAATACTTTTCTTTCTTTCTTTTCTTTCTCTCTATAAATCATCTGAACTTGCCGATCACGAGTAGTGTTTGAATCGTTGTCTCGTTGCTGCCCACTCCATAAACATAAGTTCTTGATAATATTTTATGACAACTATATTACGGAAGGAGTGGCCCTATTTTATTTTTCTGCGTGAATCACACATTTATGAAGGACTTGTCAAGCTTAAAATACATTTTTAATATTGTCACTCCATCGTTGATATGAAAAATTTGTTTAAATAATATTTTGAAACTCCAAATTATATTTTCATATAACCATGAATTTTGGTGACCTTGTTTACGAAAACCCTCTATAGAAAGACTATCTATCTATCTATAAATAGACTCTCTAGTAAAGTGTTAAATAATTCGAAACATCTTATTAATCTTTGTGCTGTTGACGGTATCAATGTGACCTGTCGTTGAATAATTGAACATTGTATTGAATGCCCAATCTCGCTTTATCATTGTAGCCGGAGGCTGAGTAGTTTTTAATTGATTTGAAATAGACCTGATACATCTATTTGACATTGAAAGCCCACGTAGAAGGCACAGCATAAAATTTATTGTGTGTATACCGCGTGCGTGACCCTCATTGTTTTCAGATTTGACTAGGGCAAAAAAACCCTTTTCAAAACCGTCACCAACCATCAATTGGGTCATAACATTATGCGACGTTTTGCTCGAAAACTGTTTATAAGAACAAAAATAAAATGTTGGAAGAGCCTAATAACTTATCAGACTTAGTTGCGTTCTCGTTCAGTCCAATCTAATCAGTGCTACGGCGTAGGCGCCGTAGACTTTTCCGTAGCAGAGAGAGGCACGTAGCTCCCATACTATGAATACATTTATGAAACTACTAGAGACGTCCCGCAGAGCTGCCTAGAATTTCAGTCCTAACTTTCTCAACGCTGTGATTTATTTTACGATTATGACATTTTCAGAACAAAGAAATGGGTTTGAATACTGAGGAATTTCCTGGAATATTATTCAGAAATAAACGAGCAGGTTATATAGGCCATTAGAGGCAAGAGGTGTGAAAAACAAAAGTAAACCAGAGTTTCAAATTTTTTGCCATCATCGTTTAGGAAGCAACCCAAGAATCGTATGGAATAGGTATTGTTATTATACCCAATTTGACAAATGACAATGTTTCTCAAAGAAAAAAACATTCTCAAAAAGGTATGCAGACGTATTCTGAAATAACAATAATAATAAGTTCCGTGCGTCAGATATCAAGCTTGTAATCAAATCAGAACTTCTGCCAATTACACGTCTCATTTGCAACGGTACAAACAATATAAGTTGACTACTTTTATTCTAGCTCATGCTGAACCTTGTCTGTCTTTTTGGCTAACGTAGCATATCTTGAGTCTGCTCAATTAGATATAATTGAAGTTCTTAAACGTCTGTAAGAAGTTGCAATGACGTTTTTCATCTCAGCATTCTCCAGTATAAAATATCTTTCCTGGTTGTTATTTAAATACTAAAAGAATTATTCTCCTAAATACACATAATTTTGGGTTTTATAAATACAAATAAAACAGAAACAGTAATTGTTAACTCAAGCATACGTTTACGTTCAAAATTAATATTATGATAATTATCGTCGATGATGCTAATTATATTTGATCGTTTGAAACAAAATTGTAGCGGAGAGGGTTGGTGACATAGTAAAATTAAATTACGAACAGGAAGCGTAAGAAGGGACGATTTGTATGTTGTAACGTTATACTTTGCTTGTAACATACTCATATAAATTAATAAGATTCACCGGTAATAAGCTCACCTTGTTAGTCTTACGACATATATTTTTCTAGATAAATGTAATAATATCAGTCGGAATCTTTAGCAGAGTTTATCGGAAGCTGCGAAGCTGAGGGATTTTTTCGAGGATACCGAAAGTACCCAGGTATCTTGAAAAGAGAAATATGTTTTTTTGAAGTGGTGGTGGTGTTCGTTACCCGAGCCTTGTCTCTGATAAAAATTAATAATGTTTATAAGAATAATTTCTATCTAGCCTTTGTATACTGTGATGTGGATCTTTGGCAGTCATTACCATTACGGTTCGTCAGCAGCCCGAAAGACTTACCCCCTTGGTAAGACTTTCGTATCGTATTACTCAGTTGCCTACGGGCTTGAGGAGGTCAGATCGGCAGTCGATCTAAGTTAAATACTAGTATTACGCTACATACAGTTATACTGGAAGCTGTCCCCAACTTAGTTGCAAAATGGCTAAGCAGATTTATTGTGAAGGTACCCCAAAATGTTTGTACAATTTGGCACGTTTTTACATCCCACAAAAATGGATCCGTTCACTTTTGCCATACCGCAATAATATGACAACCTCTTTTCTATACAGAAACTAAGAATAAAAAGAAGAAAATATGAGAAAAGAATTTTAGGATTTTTAGAATGTTTCCAATCTCACATAGATACGTAACGGTAGGCCTATATTTCCGCTGTCGTCTAGCAACTCGTAATCCTACAATTTGCTTTGCGTATCTCTACGAACATTTTGTTGCCCACAATGCGTTGCGGAGAAATTTATTGCTAACATACGAACATTTATTTCCTAACTAAGTGATTCATTGTCATCTGGTTACTTAGTTCAGGTCCAAATGGAATATAGTACGCGCAGTGATAATACATATAATCTACGTAATCTAGCTGCCTTACTATCATGTAGCAATTAGTGAGATCTGTGGATAAACACAGACATATTTTAGCAGGACTGTTTATGGTCTGTCTAGGTAGCTTTGAAATTGGTAAAAGCTAGACCAATTCGTCTAGAAGTGTAATCTTTAGACTAGAATGGTAAAACACAAAGCCACTGATATATTACGTATCTAAATTAAATACTATCAGTAACAGAAATCCGGCTGTTTGTAAAATATCGATTTGTCCAAACAATTTTATTATATTTATTTTTCGTTTTATTTATTGTTTTGGTACAAAGGATGGAAAAAATATCTGCGTTAGATATTATCGTAGTTATTCGTAGACACTGTACACGTTTTAATAAAAACAATGACCTGTTGGTCAGGCTTCGGCTTACCAGTCGCACAGTTTCTTGAAAAAAGTACTTATATGTAAATAGCTCCTTGAACGTGTTTTGAGAAATAAATTGAATTTGGAAGTCTGCCAAATTAAACATTAACTAATTATTGTTTGGACAAGTGAAAATCGTAATAGTTTTCTGTGTTAAAAAAAATCGGGAGTACATTTTTATGCGTCAAATTTTTTGTGAAACTTTTCGCACGCTTCAATGAGTTTTATTTAGTTTTTTACGCTCTGGAAACCTAATAGTGTTAACCTGGGGCCTAAAAATATAATTGTTGGCCTCAGGATGGCCCCAGGCTATACCAGATAACTACGTAGTAAAACATTTAAAAGGTTTACCAATTTTCCATGCGAGAACTGTTAACAAGCCTACCTAGACTTGTTAACAGTTCTGGCACAACTCCGCTACATATAACCCTGCTGATTAGTCAATCAGCAAGGTTGGTAGCGTAGTTTATTGCCAAGGATGGGCTGAACCTAATTAAGTACGTATGTCAGAATCGACGCTTATGAAAGTTCTTTAAGTGAACTCTTCATATGATGGACAACTGTCGCGAACATAGTGTTCCTTACAATAGATATGAATCCTATTTACTACAATTATTATTATTCTCCTAAAACAGGGTTTCCTCTCTCCTACCCATTTGCTGTGCCCTACAGGGCCCATAATGATCTCAATAATATAGTTACCACCTAAGTACACATTATGGTAAAGCAATAAAGATATTGAGTATTGAGTATTTATATTATAAAGGCGAAGGTTTGTAAGTATGGATGGATGTTTGTTACTCTTTCACGCAAAAACGGCTGAACAGATTTGGATGAAATTTGGCACACAGGTAGATTATAACCTAGATTAACACAAAGGATACTTATTATCCCGGTAGGACGTTCCCGCGGGATAATTTCCGACTTCCATACGGGCGAAGCCGCGGGTGGAAGCTTGTAATATTATAAGTGTGAAAGTTTGTAAGCATGGCTGGATGTTTGTTACTCATTCACGCAAAAACTAGAGAACGGATTTGGATGAAATTTAACAAACGAATAGTTTATAACCTGGATTAACACAGCATACTTTACATCCCGGTAAATAGTACCATCCCGTGGGATAATTTACGTTTACGACGAGGGCGAAGCCGCTGGCAAAAGGTAGTTTAAAATATACGAAGACTCTATAGATACGAGCTGGTAGTAATGCGAAAAAGGTATAAAACACACAGTAATTTCACTTGCCCATTCTCTAAAAGTAGGTACCTACCTAGGTAATAAAAACTTCTATCATTTACTTTTACCTTTTTTATCATTTGTATTGTGTGTTTCAAGAACTGTTGCCAAATAAATGTTTTTCTTTAATTTTCGTTCACGAACGATTTACCCTACAGTAAATTGTCGTGCATTTTACTCTACAGTATTTTTTTTCCATTTACTATTGGTCACATAAATGTGTCAAAACTTGTCACCATGCCATTGCTTGGTAAGTTCCCCATACCCATCGATCACTCCATATGTCCTCAAATAAGCCGCAAGCCTCCTCAAATGGCTTTCTACTGTAATTTCCAATTCTCCATACATTTGCACGAAATTGAATAATGGGTTTGATAAATGGTTGCGCAGAGATGTGAAATGAGTACCTATCAATTATTGAAATAGGTACCTAGTGTAATATTGGTTGGTGAATAATTTGCATTGATATGTGGATATCATAGGTTGGTATTGAAACGTGAGTTCATTAAAAGCCGACGTTAATTAGTGGGTATTCAGTGTGCCTGGTTGTAGTTCTACGAATAACAGTAATACTGTATCATAGTGAGGTTATTTATTTCCACGATGCTATTGAGTCACATGGCCGGCTGTCGCTGAAAATCAGTTCGGGCTATGTTTCGCATAGGGTCGTAGCATTATGCTGAGCGATGGCCTTTTTGCATAGATGTGATATTTTCCCACATATTGTTATTTTTAAGGTTCCGTAAAATACGGAACGCTTATAGGATCACTTTGTTGTCCTTCCGTCTGTCTGTCTGTCAAGAAACTTTATCTCGGGACCACGTGGAGGTATCGAGTTTAAATTCAAATGATATACTCAGGTCTACAGTCTCTTGTAGCTGTGAAAAATCAAACTTCTAAGATAACCTAAAAAATAATACGGCCATAAGCCGCAAAAAACGTATATTTCGACACTCTCAAGGGAATCAAAATTATTGGGTATTTTCCGTTAACCTAGAACTATGAAATTTGGCAACTAATACCGTCTTATACTACAAGTATAGGGAAAAATCAGAAAACTATACATTTGTAATTAAATCATAAAAACAGGGTCTTTATGCAAGGAAAAGCGGTCCAAATTTTTTATAATATGTACCTAAATGTTTGTACGGAATTCTCGGTGGGCGAGTCCGATTCGCACTTTTCCGGGTTTTTTTTTGTTTTTGTGTGTGCTTTCTCTGCATCATGTTCACCGCAAACAAACTTAGTTCTTTCTTTTTTTCTTTCTTTCCTCTCATCATTTTCATTATGGACATATGACTTTTGAAATTCTCATGTGGTCATGATATGAACAATGTTGGTAACCTCTTTGAGTTTTTATTTACTTTCTGCTACTTTTACAGATGCAGATTGTTTGATCTGTGTATACAGCTATCCCATACATTTGGGTCGAGTGGGTACCTACTGTACGGCACAGCTGATTATTTCATCGCTATTTTGATTTTGGTCCCATGGAGTGTTTCAGTTTGTAGGTCTATACTGCACCTTAAATATGACCACACATTTCTGAATCGCGCTGTATGTACATCATGTTATAAAATTCAATACCTCCATAGACGTTTAATTATTACGTAACGTGACGTTTTATTATTGTATATGTTTATAGATAGTATAAGTTTTATGCATATATGTATTTATTGTATATGTAAATGGTACACCACTTACTACCTGCAGTATTGACTCTCCTTCTTCGAAATTAATCCATCCAAAGGTTGTCTGTCAAAGATCTCTTCTAGCGATAAGACCGCCAAGTGTCATCCTATGTAAATATTCTACATTTCTTCAAAGAACAGGAAAGATCTATTTAGTTACGTCACTAGCGTGTAGCCGCGTCACAGGATGGTACGTGACTAATAACACGACAGGCAATTACCGTGCATTTATCTTGCCAATATTGAGCACCGGTAACGCATCTAAAGGCATCATTGATGTACATAATAAAGAGTATTCTTTGTATCTATTTATTTCTATAGCATTTACCAAGACCCGAGGCATTTCGTGGAAAGTATTCTTTTGTGAAGATTCCATAACACGGTTGACATGATTTCTTCGAAATGAGATGGTTTCGTAAATATTGGGGATTTCATGACATGAAAGATGAGTAATTTGTATTGTTGACTGTTATTATTTGTGCGCAATGGCGTGTCAAAATAAATAACTAGTTTTTATTTTTTTAAAGCGGGTAAACTCGATTATTACGGTTACTTAACGTAAACATTTTAGCAGATAAGTTTCAAACAAGCTGCATGCCATGAGCTACTTAAATTCTCCTGAAATAAGCTTTGTTGGCACATTAAATAATGGAACTTTTAAAAGTCATTCGTTATTTAAATGTCGCACCGCGCCTTTGTTAAAATGTCATTTATCGTACGTGCTGCCCTCTGTGGTTTCGTCTCGTAATTACACAAAATGTATTTCCTCTTCAAAATAATATTTTTGTACCGTTTGTTTGCCATTTCTCTTTAAATTTAAATCAGTGTAATTGGTGAAATGTACCTGTGAATTAATTTATCTGTTTAAATTTCCCAGTTTATAATAAGCTTCGGTTTCACCGAATTGGCTGGAATTACACATGCGGCCATTCGAATTTTGCAACCAAGCTCAAGTAATCAAAGCTCCGTGCCATGAAAATTCTGTGGTTTTATTAATAAATGTATTTGGCCACATTATATGGTCTATTGACCCGATTACGGCAAGGACAAAAGGAGTTTATTTTGACGTTCGAAAAATGCTGATTCCCAGCCTAATTTGAATAAATGACTTTTGATTTTCATTTTATGATTTCAACAGACTATGTATCTATATATATGTACCTATGTTTATCAACCGTTAAACATACATACATAGTCAGCATGATAGCACCCTAATTCTCCTAAACTACTAGTCGAATTTGGATGACCGAGGTTTGAACAAAGATTTGGTTATACGAAAATCAAAACGGATGTTATTTTGTTACATTTCTTGTACCTACCTTTTTAGGTGGCGTTTTTGTCATAATACTGGTTTAATTTCTTATGTAGGTAAAGATCTGAATGTATCATTTTATGTAAAGATGAAGATAATGGTAGAGAATTGCCGACTTTTACCAGACAGGAATGTACCTACCTATTTAAAAAAGTGTATCTAGTAAAAAATCTAAATACCAATCAATGTTTTTAAGGCCCTGGTAACTTTAGATATTGTCGTTATGAGCTATAAGAGTTCTTGTTGCAATCCGATACGAGTTAAAATCTGTTGTAAGTAATAAATTCGAATAATAAATGAGCAAGCATTGTCGTAAAAATGCAAATAAAATCGTATAAAATTAGATATTAACTACTTAATAATAAATAATCCATCACTAGATGCAGTTTGACATTTGGAATTTTATGGTATATTTTTAATTATAATTATAATTGTTATTGAAGGGATAAACTGGTTTTAAAGATAATTTAGAGCTGACTTTGATGATTTTTTTGATGCGTTAAAGTTTGTATATATTTTGAGTTCCATCACTTTATGAAAAAAAGACTTGAAAATATCATATATTTTTTTGCTTTCAAAATTATTTACGGTTAAAGAGATACACTTGTTTAAAAAAACACCTTTTTGAGCGTTTTCAAGAATTCACCGCCAAAGTCAGGCCAGCAACCACACTAAAACCAAACAATCTTTATCCAAATAATTCTTCAGCTGTTTTCCTTAATTTCTCCGAAGTAATCCTGTACAGCTACCGAAACCACAACTGCAATCAAAACCCCACATAAAAGAGAAACTTGAAAAAAAAAACTAATTAGTAGGATTTCCCGCCAAGGAAAATAGACCGACAACGAACTTAAAATACGCTGGAGTGCTTGGACAAAATATTAATTTAAATTAAGCTCGCTTCACCCCGGTAATCGGGTTTGATACAGGCAGGGATGGACTTATGCCAATAATCTTCTTTGTCCTATGATTAATGTGAACCTGACCCCGATAAATGGCGACCCTATTTCCATTAATTTGGGCTAAATCGAACACCGAACCTAACGCTATAATTGCAGGTTTTATACCTACTAGATACCTAAATCATATCAGATGGGTTTACTAGCTTGGCTAATTACAGCTCATAAACGGAGCAGGGCAGTATAACGTCATCATTTATTACAGGCGTAGTTTAATCAGCCTATAATGTTCCCACTGCTGGGAAATAGGCCTCCTCACAGGGATAAGGCCGTAATCCAACACGCGGGCCCAGTGCGAGTTGGTAAATGTCACAAGTCTTCGAATTTTTGGTTCTAGGACATGCCGATTTTCTCACGATATTTTCCTTCACCGTTTTGAGAACAATGGTTTCGAAATTATTTACACAAAGTAAAGTGGAAACGGACAACCTAAAAGTCGGGGCCTTCACCACTAGGCACTACCGGTGCATTGTGTATGGCGATTGACAACTACCAAAAACACAATCACAGGGCTCCAAAATCAAGTAGACTACAATCTAAAATGAAGTGTAGGTATGTGCCTCACACATAACGCATCTGCAAATACTCTGGTTGGGGGTGACGTCACTGGCTAGCGACGAGGAGACCCACACACTCATTTGCCATCCTATTGTATTAAAAGAATACTGTGTTCACTTCATTAGTCTAGAAATCTACCTACGCTGAAGTTTATCATGCACTGTCGCGGACAGCCTAGCAATATTCATAACATGCATATTTTTGTGAACATATGTACAGAAACAAAGCACTGTCTTTATGTGGAATACACATACACACACGCTGCGAGAGCCGTCATTACAAATACGGCATATTGACAAGCTTACACACATTACAGCACCACATAATATTTGTGAACTGTACACGTTACTTCGGTACATATTCGAGATCAGTCGGCAAATGCAATGCAAGCAGTAGCAAAATAGAACAGAACTATTTTGAATGTACAGACGCCAGCACATCAAGCTACCTCAAACTGTCAACATTTTCTAATTGAACATGAACCTAATGCTTATGTGATAACGTTGAAAATCTATCAAAGAAATTTGACAGATTGGAATAGTGCTGTACATACTGGTTATACAACGCTGTATAGGCTTTGCACATAGTGCCACTATATAACCCAGAATATGATACTGCAGACGCATTATTTGCCTAGATATACTCGTTGTGCGTACATGCTATACGTTCTTACTAAACATTAGCACCGCTCTGAACAATGCTGTTCTCAAATTACCAGTTCTCGCATCCCTGTCCATATACTGTTAATTTCAGTGAGACTTTTATATTAGGATTCTGATTACGCACACATCATACCTGTCCCCATTTCCTGTTAAAGGCATAGGTAATGCCGCAAAACATACTTCAAACAATGAAAGGCAAATATAAACTCTAAAAGTCATTTAACACAGTTTGAAAGTAACTACATAATATTTCATGAGATCATTATTTGCAGTATACGTCGGTGCCACAAAACACTAGTGTTTGCCCCTTTTTTTGCTATTTGTTCAAGTCCATATGAACAAATACTTAAGTAGTTTGTTCAATTTATTTAGTAACCATAACCAACATTCTTATTTTTATGTCACATCTCTGTTTTTATAAATTGCCAACATAATTTGAGACTTTCTGTTTAATTTTTACTTACGAAAGTCAGGGTTTTTATCTTCAAAATTCACTCATTTAATTTCGAAAATTATCTGCACCGTTATTGTGTAATGCCTGTAACGTCCGGGAGGGTACGCATACGTGCCCACACAATAGAAAATTAATTGTTATCTCATTAGCCGGGATTTATAGGTCATTAAGAATCTAAATCATTTTGAAGGTATCCATTCTTTCATATGTTCGGAAAAATTGTCTGCTTATCAACGTAAATAACGCCATTAATGTTGTGGAACTGTCAAAATGAAACCGATTATCTACCTCTCTGAAACAAATACTGTAATTTGTGATGCTCATTTGTCGTTTCATTTTTTTTTAGTAGACATGCGGTGTAACAAACAAATGTTTGTTTGTACAGATTTTAAAATGAACGTACCTATGTATGTTCATTTTAAAATCTGTATCTGAATCGGTATGTTCGCATGCCGAAGTTATTCTGGCATTCTAAGCAAGTGATAATCAAGAATAGAACACACAATCCATCAAAAACAAGTCAATATCTCAACATAAGCAATCAGTCAATTCCCGCCATTTTCCTTATAAAACAAAGAAGTTTCAATATTCGCATATACATACATTTCTAACGAAAACAGCTATTATTTCTTTGGCAAACTTATTAACTATCGCTGAAAGATGCCATTAAAACTTTTACGCAGTTGGAGATGCAAACCAACGAACCACTCGAGTATTTCAACTACATTTTCTTGAGAAAACTAATATCAGGGAAGAAATATAATAGGGCTTGTTCAGTTGGATATTGTTTGTTTACTGGGAAATGGAAACTGGGAGTCAAGTTTCCTCGTATCTGATTCGCGCGGGACTTGTCTTACGGGCTGCTACCGTTTCTCATTCCCGGTCGAATGGACACGTAACTCATTTGTACAACAAAGTGATCACCTGGATAAGTATCTAAGTTGACGGACAGTAGTTCCATTTCGTTCGATATTTATGGGATTTGGAGACATTTTATTGAGTGTGCTAATTAATTTTGATGGAATTTGTAGTGGAAGAAAAACAAAGTAACCATATACCATTAGAATGTAATAGCAAGTTATACTTAGTATTTGACTGTTACGAAAATCTTAATGTGCCTTCTCACGCCTCATCACCGTCTACAGTAAAAGTATTTTCAGTGAGTAGATGGTTTGTGTAAAAATTTAAATATTGTAATTTTTATGATAAATGATAAATGAGTTTATGTCTGTAAGTAGGTTTGTATAAACACTTTTACACGTCAAACATATTTTTTTAAACTAGATGAGGCCGGCGTTTCCTATCTGACTACTCTGAGAAGAAAGGCCGAAACAAACTCAGAGGTCACAGTCTCTTTTAAAGTCCAGACATAATCTTGGTCAGATCATTTGAGGATCATGTAGATTCGTGTCTAATATGGTCTTTTGAGGAAAGAACCACACAGATTGAGTGGACCTGTCCTGTCAATGCACGCATTTGTCAGTAATCATGCAGCTCAACTTGAACATATGGAGCACAACGATTCGACGAACAATACCAAAGAAAGGACATCTTGGTAGACCGCATAAAGTACTCAAACTGCCAGATTAACATTAAAAATTAACTGAAAAGAGATGAAAAGAAAAAAGAAAAATTATCTACACAGTCCTCACATGCACGTTAATTGAAACAATAATAATATTATACTTCTCCAAGTAAATATTCATGCCAACTTGTATATAATAGTCATCAAAATGTCAAAGAGTAAACAAAAAACAACATTCAGTATCCAAAAATTGGAGCAGCTCAATCCCAAGCTTTTTTGTCCTCAATATAATCTTTAACGGTATAAAAGGCTTTCAGGCACAACTTACGTTTAATGAATGATTTAAATTTATAGAGACTTAGATCTTGAACATGGTTATTTATTACTCAATCACGTAAACATGGCCGAAGGGATTTAAGTGAAATTTGGCACACAGATAGTTTATAACCTGTAATAACACATAGGATACTCTGTATCTCGGTAGTACGTTCCGATGGGATAATTTTACAACCCCACGCGGGCGAAACCGCTGGCAATAGCTGGTGATATACCTATAATTATCAATAGTAGTTGGTCACTATCTCCTTACTTTGATTGACAGCAATAAAGCCATAAACACAAAATCTTCATAACATCTAACTTGGCAACTAATCCCGCATTTTTGGTCGTGTGTCAGATAAAAGAGGACGGCATTACAAAAGTTGCTAGGGCCGAATTGATCAGAACTTTGTAACAGATGTAACCTTTGACCTTAAATGGTCAGCGATAGAAATAGAGGAACCTTTTGTGAAGCTTCCTTAAAATATACATTAGATTGAAGTTGTTTGAGTTAATTAGTAGAACGATATTCCAGTTATTAACTTTAATGTGTGCTATTTTGACTG
Organism: Antitype chi; assembly: GCA_947359405.1. Classification (NCBI taxonomy): domain Eukaryota; kingdom Metazoa; phylum Arthropoda; class Insecta; order Lepidoptera; family Noctuidae; genus Antitype; species Antitype chi. The sequence continues at coordinate 14,636,371 of OX375816.1, forward strand.
TTATTGCTGCTCTACGTGACTTTTCAAGCACATTTGAAAGGACGACAATGCTAAATGTTTATTTTATTTATTTATTTAACCATTTATTTAACCATTTATGCAAACACATATAAACAGACAAGAAGAAAGGAACAGATAAAAACCGACATAGGTATTTTAATGCTTATTTCTACAGAAATCTCTTCCAGCACACCTGCGATAGGAGAGAAGATATCAGAGATGTAGACAACGCCTGTGTAGCCTTTCCCGGTCTAACCGGAAACAGCTGAGTACCAGTATTTCACATGGAGCGACTGCCTATCCGACCTCCACGTCCCAGTTACTGGGTTATTACGATACCCCTTGGTAAGACTGTTTTTCAGATTTTGATTTTGTGTTTGTGGCTTTCGGGCTTCTTTAGACCCGTAACGATTTTCAAAGATACGACGAATGACAGCCGGGATCAATGGCTTAACGTGCTTTCTGAGGCACGGAGGGGTCTTGGAAAAGATGGTCACCCATTCACGGACCAACCGTGGCAAGCGCAGCTTAACCTGATCTATCGACCCTTGCGGCTGTTAATATTTGGCCACAAGCCCTTCTTATAAATAAGACACCACAAGTTAAAATGTACAGCGAAAACCGGAAAACAAAAACAAAAATGTAGCCAGCAGGCAGCAGGTAGGTTCGCCAATTACCATCCGTCGGGTTGACGGTCGTGTACCTAATCGCAATAGACAACCCAATTGACGATCCTCTGTGAAGGAACCTCTGCCTTTTGTGCTCCGATCTTTATCAAATATTTACCTACAACACGGGTGCGAGAATGGCCCGCATCGGATTCATTTTCGTATCTGATGAGTAAATATATGCTGTATGATAATGAAAGAAGGCACATTAATCTTGGTCCCATAGCCTATATTCAATCGTAACAATCTTTGAAAGTGGTATCATACAGTTTTGTAACTTCTATTTAGTAGGCAGGCACCTGCTACAAAATTAAAAAAATCGCCGCGTTGTGTTCCACGCGCGCCTCAAAGAAATGTCAGCAACAACTGATGGGGCCCGCAAGGGCCGATGCCTGCTAGGGGTGCGGGTTGTTCGAAAGAAATACCGCGGCCCCTGGCACACAGGCAACTGAGGGAACATGGGTGGGTTTTAGTCAATAAAAGTCTGACACACCTTCCTGCTCCACCCAGAGCGGGACAAGTTATTGATTTCTCAGCCAAAAAAAAATATAAACAAAGTAAACTCTACTTTGGTTTATCAGACTATATTATGAGCCAAGTATAAGCAAGCGGAACCCATTCATTTTCTTTCGGTTTATAATTTGTAATTGGGTCCCGCTGTGAATGTATGTGTGTAAGCACACACCATTCACAACGTGTTTGTACACTTGGTGACCACAAGTAAAGCACGCGTCGCTTCGTGGGATAAAAATACTGTACCGACGGTATAAAACGGGCCTATTTATATTCAGTATCAAAATCCCTCAATACATTCCCTACACCGGGTAAAATCTCCATAACATAAGATATTTCTATCCCAAATGAGGCACACGATTCAGCCATTTGTCATAAGAGCTATCATTTTTATGAAGACACTTTTATAATATTTTTTGAGACCCTACGCGTCCATGAAAACTTAGAAAGTAGAATCTTGTTATCAAAGTTTTGGTCATGAAGTACTACTAGCTATTACTATGACTAGAAATTGAAAAAGTTAGTGGGAATGTTTTAATCATCGAAACAAACAGCTAGAGTGATACCACGTTCGTAACGCCGTGAATGTCGCGGCGGGGTTTTAGCGCGCACTGAATTTACAACTCTCGGCGTTGAACCTAGCGTTGAGAATCCAACAGAGAGCATCTCAGCGTGTCAAAAAATCTCACAGGACGATTTTCAACTCTCGGCGCCAACCAGTGCGTTATATATAACGCACTGGTAGGAGGCCTACTCTCTAACTCCTTCAACGAAGATACGGGAACGTCCGAAACTTCTTAGTGAATCCTACAGCCAATTAACTAACTTTTTTGGACGGGCAAAAACATATCGACGAATAGAATTATAACTAATATGTTAGTTGTGAATAAAACTTTCATGCATTGAACACAGATGAAAGCAAGGTTATTTTGCCAATTTCTCGTTGGGCAGGGCTTGTTGAATCAACCCCTAACCAAACCTACCTACCTAACCAAAAGCGCTATTTTCGGATATGCGGCCCTACTCTCTAAATCCGTAGGTAATACAGCGTAGCAAACACCCGTAACTTCGGCCGATACTACGGACTTTGTGCTTAGAAGGTAGACCCCCATGGTAGACAGCCGCTAGCTTTGATCCAGTTGCCGATATCGGTGGGCTACTATCATTGTTTCTATGGCACAATAATCTATCCAAAGAAACTCTTGGATCAGGTCAGCGCACAGCCTTATAGCAAACCATCGATCATTTGGTTGGAGTTAGTATTCTTATTAAACATAATTTTGATGAAACGATTAAAAAACATGTACCTATCTAAAACACTCGTTTCACAGATCGATGAGGGTAATAGTAGTATGTCAAAATAATCCCTCAATCCTGTGATTTTGTCAATTAGGTCACTTCCAAAAGCCTTTTGCGTACACTGCATACTACTCAATAGTATTCCTAAAATAATTACGACAACATAACGGAACTTCTGTATTTAATCACCGTTGCGCCTACACAGAATATACTAGCTATTTATCAGCGTCCTGAGATAGTGTGTAGTGATAAACGATGATCAATATGAGTCTAATAAGCCGAATGCCAACGTCTGTGCAGTACCTAAATCTAGCTGAACAAGCGGAGTATCTTAATTCTATGTATGCAACGATTAATTTAGTTTGAAGCAAATTTTGCTTGGTGAGGTCTGTTCCAAATATATGTAATGAAAATGTAAACAAATGGTCTTTACACGTACGGATACTAAATAGTAGTGCCCCTTACAAATTGAGTGCATTGAACATTTGAAAACTTATACTTTCAATGACTTTAAAGAGACGACCTATTTTTTGGTCAAAGAATCAGCATTGCCATACTACGCGGCAATTTCTTGTTATGTGGGTTTTTTTTTATAACCTGAATTATTGTCGATGATTTTCAATTACAATTTCATAATCTTATTCAAAGAATATTAAAAATAAAAATATCCTAAACAGAATTTGTTTACACTTACATAACATACCTACTTTTGGAACAGACCATGGACTTACTAGAATCTCGAGTGTAGGTAACAGTGTTTCGATGCCGAAAATGTTGACTATAAATCTCGATTTGGCTGAGGATACCAAAACGTGTTTGAAAGCGGTGTGGATAAAACAAAGCTGTACTCTCGTAGGTTTAGGCATTTCATACATAATTATGAGCAAATACTAGGTAGGCTTCTTTTAGTTACCAACATGTTCCTACTTTTCATGTATCTCTTCTTTTAGTTACCAACATGTTCCTACTTTTCATGTATCTTTTAACACCAACTATACTTTTCCAACAAACATCGCCCTACTTATATTTTCAATACGCTGATTAATTTTATGCGGAAGGCCCTGTCTCCTGTGATATTCCTCCTGTGTGTTTCTTTAACTAGTACGGGATGTTTTCCATGTGATCTTTTCCACTAATATTTAGTACTGTATTGTATTGCATAGTTCTTGCTCTTTCAATAACTGGTGTACAATAAACTGTAACACTAGTTTTGGAACAATAAATAAATGATTAAATTATTATTAAATGTATGTTTCAGGAGCAGTGGTGGCCAAATGGTAACAGCCCCGACTTACGTTGGTTATGGGAAAACTGGCATGTCCTCGAATTAAAAAACCGAAGACATGTGACATCCACCTAACTGCACTCGGCCCGCGTGGTGGATTAGGGCCACTCCCTATCACAGAGAGGAGGCTTGTGTCCCAGCAGTGGGAATATTGTAGGCTGATTGTATATTCCACACAGACACACACACAGACTACACAGACAGTGTTTGTATTGTACACAGACTTAGATTGGTGTACTTTCTAGTTCAGGGTTGTGGTTTCACCGGAGTGTAACTCCTTACATTGACTGATATGATGTGTTTACTTTATTTTTGTAAATAACTTATTTTATTTTATTTAATCCCAAATCGAATCGACCTTGTAAGGTTTTTAGTTTTTATTCATGTTCAAAAATACAACAGCGACTGGTTTGTCTCGAGACGGCCATTAAATCTTCGTTTTTTATTTTCTTGTAAAACGCACTTAATTTTTGGTTCTGCCCAGAGAGCTTATTTCGAAAATCATTTGGCAATGTTATTATTTTGTTAGGGGTCACTGATCCTAAAATTTATTTTTATTTATTATTAAGTCCCAATGCTGGGCGAATGCCTTCGTACACCAAAGCTGTTCAGAGCTGCCGAAGACCAATCCAATGGTGAAATATTTACTTTTAAAAAACAGCCCGTCGTAGTTAAATTACCTACGTGTCGTCAATCTGACGTCAAGCGTCGGTTAGGTAAGGAAATTCGCAGATATGACGTCAGATAAACGAATAACCCGGTCAACCCTTCCCGCCACTAGAAGTGGTACTTCACTGACATAACCACGGTAATGTAGACCAAAGTGGTGTGATGTGAAACGAGGAGGCAGAATAATGCCGTTTATTTTTTTGGCTTTATTCGTTATGAGCTTTCCCGACCCTACTTCGTTTTGAATATATCGTCGACTTTGAGGCTGGAAACCAGACTTCTTTTTCTTTATTCAGAGCTTTACCTACGTGGTTCCTTCAACCTTGGTAGGTAGGTACATATGTAGGTACCTGTTACGGTTATTCATCTATTTTTGTATACATACATACATAAATACTCAGCCTATAACGTTCCCACTGCTGGGACACAGGCCTCCTCTCCATGAGAGGGAGTGGGCTGTAATCCATCACGCGGGCCCAGTGCGGGTTGGTAGATAGAAAATAGAAAAATATTTATTGTCCAAGTAATACAGTAAGCTTAGATAGGTTAACAACAAATTGAGAAGACATATGAGTAGCTTAAATATTACCTACAGCTAGTTACAAATATTATTTGCCAGTGAACCCCAAACTAGACAGTTAGTCTGTATCTTGGGGTTCAGGATACGAATTCTAGAGTGGAGACTAGAGAGGTGCTTTCAAGTATGGTATTTTATGAGTGTATGTGTAACGTTTGTGTGGTGTCTGGCGTATATGTGGTGTGTGTATGTGGCGTGTAAAGGTGTGTGTGTAAGTGTGTATTTTGTTCCCCATATATTATGCTTCGTTTGATTCAGTGTCAGGTCAGGCTCGTTATATTAATTGGTTACATGTCTTAATTTTTTTATAGTCCTGTAGAAAAAAAAGCAGTTGCAATAGAAGCACACATATCTAGTTTGCGGCTGCAGTAGGTGGAAGTTGCACAAGCGTGGTATTTACGTAATGATCGTAGGTGTATACCGACAAACTGTCGTGAACTATTGCAATCAAGGCTCGCTTCAGCGGCAGTGGGTAAGAATAGAACCGATATTGATATTGACCCAGTGCATAGTGAAAAACTTTTGTTGATGAGTTTTCTTGAGAATAGTATTATGAAGGCACACATAATGTTTATTTCTGAAAAATTTCATATAGGCACAGATTTCTATAGTACTGCAGAGATTGTAACTTGATGCGAAAGTAAGTTTGTTTGTTAAGCTTTCAAGGAGATGAACTAATTTGAATATTATTTGCCACTCAGATATATCATGACCTGGGTAAGGACTACTTTTCATCCTGGATCGGACACGTAGTCAGGACAGGTGAGCTGACAAGCGCATGTCATGGTGTGAAAACGTGAAACGTTTCCATTCATAATTTATGTTATGAAATCTTTCATTGAAGTACCTCTCCCACGACGCCCACTGTGCACCCACATTGCGCCAATTATAATAGGTCTTTACCTATGAAATTGCCGTTTTGTATGAAAAAATTTAAACGAATTTTTTTCATGTATTTTTTATTTGTATTAATCGAAGTAATCACCCATGCAATCAATGCATCTTTGCCATCGCAGTGGCAGTTTATTGATGCCCTTCTTAAAGAAATCAGCTGGACGGGAGGCAACAAATTCTTCAAAGGCATTTTGTACTGCCTCTCGGGTATTGAATTTTTTTCCCGCCAAGAAGTTATCCAAATTCTGGAAAAAGTAGTAGTCTGTAGGCGCAAGGTCTGGTGAGTAGGGCGGATGACGGAGAGCTTCCAACCCCAGTTCTTGCAACTTGGAGACCGTCTGCTGTGCAGTATGAGGTCGCGCGTTGTCGTGCAGGAGCAGCGGAGACGAGCGATTGACCAATGCTGGTTGGAGATGTGCCAGCTTCTCCATCATTGTGTTCAGTTCTTCACAGTACACATCTGCAGTAATGCTCACCCCGTTTGGTAAGAAGCTGTGATGAATCACACCGGCGCTAGACCACCAAACAGTGACCATCACTTTTCTAGGGGTAAGTTTTCGTTTAGGGCATTGTTTAGGTGCTGAACCAGGATCCAACCAACTTGCTGAGCGCTTGCGGTTATCAAACAGAATCCATTTTTCATCGCAGGTAACAATGCGGTTCAAAATTCCTTCATTTGTGTGTCTGTTGAGCAGTGCAAGGCACGTCTCGACGCGTACTTCGCGCTGACGATCATTGAGTTCGTGGGGCACCCATTTGTCAAGCTTGTTTACCTTGCCAATTTGACGCAAATGGACCAATATTGTTTTGACGGTAACGTCGAAAGCTGCTGCTAATTCAGCCGTAGATTGTGTATCATCAGCTTCCACAATCGCCTTTAATTCGTCATTGTCGACCAAAGTCTTCGGACGACCGCGAGGTTCATTTTTCAGGTCGAAATTTCCAGAACGGAAGCGAGCAAACCAATAACAGGTGGTGCGTTGGTTTGTAGTGTTAGCTCCGTAAACGTCGTTGATGTTGCGTGCCGCTTGTGCCGCGTTGCTGCCACGACCGTACTCATATTCCATAATTACTCGAATTTTTAACGTATCCATGATGACGAAAAAGATTGAAATGCGATGAAAATGTAACACTAATCAATAAACAAATGACTACTTTTGGAAAAAAAAATCCATGTTTTTAAAATAAAATTAATTTGAAATTAGAATTCTTACCCAAACAAAAATTATTTTGATTTGAAATGGCCAGTACTGCAAAACGGCAATTTCATAGGTAAAGACCTAATATTTAGGTCTCAAGTAATATTGGGCGGGCCTTTTGCCCTCCAACGGGCTCAAATCCAGACACTTCTTTCTGACATTGCTGGATATTCTCCTAAATATATTGAACAAAAGCCCACATACTTAGCGACACAAATATTTGCTCTACTTAGAAACGAACCGAAAATCTCAACCAGTAGCGGGAAAGCCAATCACTCAGCCACTGAGTCTTCGAGCCATCACAGCGAGATACTGGTCTATGAATGTCTCCTAAATTCCTTACTTTTTCAAGCGTAACTTTCTAGTTTCAATTTCTAAGAGTCAGTATTAGGTTTCTCTGTTTGGAAATTCTCGGTAACTTAGGGGCTGGAAATACAATTGAGTAGGTACCTCTATATATAACCGTTTATTAATGGCATGTGAGGATGTTATATTTGTCATATTTGTTATAGTTTTAATAGCAATCACGTCATCTGGTTTAATCAAGTTTTTTTTTTAATCTTTAAACCATGGATTGATTTCATTATTATGTTCTCCTTTGCATTGAATTTTTTTCCGGGTATTAAGAAAAATACTGTTTTTACATTTTGACCACGTAGGTGTTGCACTTTCCTATGAAAAAGCTGAAAAATCAAATGAAAAATTTAAATGCTGGGTAATTCAGAATCATGTCGGTACTGAATCCAGTTTGCAAGTCCATCCAGGTTTCAGTTGTGCGTCCATGCCCCCCTGCCATTCTGTAGGTATAGATTATTTTCATTTTTTTTTAATGTGAGGACGTTTTAAGCCTTGAATACTGTAGATTGGTTGAACATGTTCTATTTTGTTGAGCCTACCATGTACTTTTTGACTGGCCTTCACAATTCTCTCATTCCTAATAGCACTATTATTTGGTTATATTGTAATAGCCAATTATTTTCAAAAGTTCCATTCTGATTTTTTTTTGTATAACCGACGAAAAATTTCTGCGCTACAATGATATGCTGAATTCATGGTTACAATTTGCGCACTGAATAAAAACTTATCCTGTATAATATACCTCCACACACAAACCAATAAAATGCAAAAAAAATCGCGTCTTAGCTACGTCTGTACGTCGACAGTACCTAGACCTATTTACTTTATAGAGTACAGCCGTATCTACAAGCTGTCTACCAATCGGTTCAATTACATAAACATTGTGACAAGTGTCAGTGTCAGGGCACTAATTGATGGGCACGCCACGATAGCGGCGGTAAGTCCCCTCTTTGAGGAGTGGCTTGAGAGGCGGCATGGCGTCCTCACCTTCCGCCTGACGCAGGTCCTCACCGGACACGGTTGTTTCGGGAGGTTCCTGTTTCGCATAAGGCGGGAGGAAACGCCCGGGTGTTTCCATTGCGAAGATCGCCCTGAGGACACGGTGGAGCATACGGTGGCGGTCTGCCCGGCTTGGGCGGAGCACCGCCGTGTCCTCGAGGAGGCGATCGGCGGCGGCGATCTCTCGCGTCCGGCCCTGGTTCAGGCCATGGTACGGAGCGAGAGTGAATGGTTAGCCGTCACCTCCTTCTGCGAAGCAGTAATGCTCGCGAAGAGGGAGGCGGCGCACGTGAGGGAGAGGCAGTATATGCGCCCTCACGGCCGTAGTCGCCGCGGGAGACGCCCTGGGCGTCGGGAATCCCAGGCTGATTCCCGGCCACCGTAGGCGCGGGCTTGCGGACGGCGAGTAATGGGTAGCTCGCTGTCCGGTAAGGACCAAGCCCGGGTCGACGGCGCGTTGTGTTCCACGCGCGCCTCAAAGAGATGTCAGCACCAAATGGGGGGGTCCGCAAGGGCCGATGCCTGCTAGGGGTGCGGGTTGTTCGAAAGAGATACCGCGGCCCCTAGCACACAGGCAACTGAGGGAACACAGGTGGGTTTTAGTCAGTAAAAGTCTGACACGCCCTCCCGCTCCACCCAGTGCGGGAGAAGTTATTTGATGATTTCCCACCCAAAAAAAAAAAAAAAAAAAAAAAAAGGGCACTAATTGAAACCACATTGAATGGGACGTATGTATGCATGTGCTGCAGTTGCGTAATTGAACTAACTGAACAAGCCCGGGTCGACGGCGCGTTGTGTTCCACACGCGCCTCAAAGAGATGTCAGCACCAACTGGTGGGGTCCGCAAGGGCCGATGCCTGCCAGGGTTGCGGGTTGTTCGAAAGAGATACCGCGGAACGCTGATGGAACACGGGTGGGTCACGGGTGGGTTTAGTCAGTAAAAGTCTGACACGCCCTCCTGCTCCACCCAGAAAGGGAGAAGATATTTGATGAATTCCCAAACAAAAAAAAAACTAACTGAACAACACGTCTACGAAAGCCTTGTCTAACTAGCTTTTGTCAGTGGCTTCGCCTCCGTAGAGGTCGGAAATTATCCCACGAGAACGTACTACTGGGATAAAAAAATACCCATGTGTTAATCCGGGTTATAATCAGAGATCGGATATTCGGATGCATATTTACCTAAAGATAATTTTTAGACATGAAAGTGTGGAAGCGGCTTTATAAATTATTTGTACCTAATATTTATTTAAAACCCCGGGATTCTTAGATTACTTAACTATTAAGATGTGTATTAATTTAAAATTAATGTTTAACCCGATACAAATATGTGTATGTACTGGAGGAGGGATAGTTTGTATTAGTTAAAACAAAAAATAAATAAATTACTTACCTAAATACTTACCTGAGACTTTTTCGATACAAAAGCGCATTCCATGTTAGCCAACATCTCAACTTTAGGTGAATATGCATCCGATTATCCAATCTCTGGTTATAATCTATCTGTGGGCCAAATGTTATACAAATTCGTTCAGGCGTTTCTGTGTGATTGAGTAAGAAACATCCAAACATACCAACTTTCACATTTATATTATTAGTTGAATATAATGCCCTAAAGTTGAAATCCAACAAAGTGCTTTATTTAGGCATTCATTTAGATATATCTATCTAAATTAATACCTAAATAAAAGCGCTAAAGCGCGATAATTCATTGACTAGGAGCACACAAAACAATTGCACAACACACAAAACCACAATTTATTGTGTCTTTATTTTTTTATTTATTGAGTATACGAACATAGGCTAAGTTTATACTAAAACTATTTGGATTCATGACCTGATTTTTTTTTCAATTTGAATTGTATGATAACATGAAAAGACAAGGTTACTATCTTCAACAAAAAAAAATACTTTTAAGAAATAAAGTGACATTATCACTATGATACTTTAAATAAAAAATTGTGAATGTCAATGCCTGTTTTTTGGTTTTTGAGAATGATAATTTTGAATGTATCATCCTGTACGCTATTTTTATTTAAAGTGTGTTGCAATCATATTGTCACTTTACTCCTTTAAAGTAAATATAAAATATTTACTTTAGATTTCTTTAAGCCCTGAGTATCCTTAAGCTCCTCTATTGCACTCCATGTCCTGCATGTCAATTGCACTCTGAAATAGTAAAGACATGCGGTCTGTCTCATTTCCTGGCCCCAGTTGTATAATTGAACTGACTGAGCAAAATGTGGACATGGCACTTACGCCTTGACACAAAATGTATCTACTGTTTCCCGTAAACTACTTAACTAGTTGCAAATAGTTGTGGTGATGCGGTTTTGCTGCTGGCCACTTTACTTACCGCATATTTTTGCTTGGCACTTAACTACCCACGTCCCACCGCCGCGCGCCGACGAGGATTCGACTAGTTATCAACGATTTTCTCGCTAAAGGAACGTAAAAAAGATTGTAGGTTCCGCGTAAGTAAAAGAGATACATATATTATTAAGAGATCGTTGACTGTTCTCACCGCTGGCGAGTACTCGTTTGTCGCAACGATATGAGCTATCAAATAGAGTACTCGCTCTGCGACGCTCACTTGGCAGGCAGAACACTCGCTGAGAGACTCACGCTTGGTACGTACGCACCAGCGAGTAATTGCTCGTTGCCGTCGCACACTCGCTGCGCATTGCTACTCAAGTAATTTTTTTAGTTGCTAGCTCTACTCGCTTTTCGTAAATCGCCAGCGGTAGAACAAGTGCCTTAATCAGGTAGGTACTTAACTTGTTTTCCCTGTAATTTATGTCACTTTAGTACTTTGTTTAATGATTTTATTTTTATGATACAAAAAAAGACATTGTTTAGTGACATAATAAAATTTATTTTTAAAATAAAATACCCCGTAATCGCCTCTCTAAATTTTGTTTCACTTGTTTAAGTTTCGAGAGGAAATGCTTGTTTTCGCTCCAGTTTTAAAGTACTTTTGAAGTGGGTTAGTAACATAATATAACCTTATATTTATTTTTCTATCTGAAATGAAAAAGTACTATCTTTTTAACTAACTTACGTAGTTAGCCCTCATCATCCCACTGTTGGGCATAGGCCTCTCCCCATAACTCCCAATTCTTTCGTTCCAGGGCTAAAGTGGACCACTGGTCGTGTGTTGTATCTAGCTCGTCCTACCATGTTTGACGCGGTCTGCCGCAAAACCTTCTGGGTGTGTCAGGGCTCTGCCTACATTTTTGGTAACATGTTAATTTTTGATAGTATTTATTAACTGGTCAACTACCGGCTAATGAGACACAATTAATTATCTATTGTTATGGCCCCTTAACTGGGCTAACGGTACATGCAAGCTTACAGTCTTGAAATAACAATAACACTAACTATTTTTTTTTTGTTGGAAAAAGTTTTTATTTTACACTTTTTAATTATGGTACTTTCCCCTCACCAATTCGTGTACCACCAAAAATATATATAAAAAGGTTTATTTCACAAACTTGTCCAACTTTTACGTTTAATCTTACAATGGGTCTTTAAGTAAAAGATATACCTGTGCCACCCAACCACCAGTGGAACCACCAGAGACCAGAGTCAATAACAAAATTATGAAAAAGTAAAAGTGGTGAACCGAAAGAAAATAGGATTTTAACAAAAAATTACAAGTAAAATTTAAACTTAACAAGACAAGACTTTAACTATAACTATTATATATATGATATATTCTAAAATAGTGTATGTGAGTGTGTCTTAGGGAGCGTGTGTGTATAAAATATTAGAAGTTCCTTCGATTTATCCAGGGTTCCATCATCAGATCCTGACCCGATGACCATGCCGAGGACCACCTGAGTAGTTTTTCAAACAAAAAAAGTTTTTTCAAAATCGGTTTAAGCGTCTTCGAGTTATCGAGGAACATACTTACATAAAAAATTAAAACATTCCGACGAATTGAGAACCTTTTTTGTAGTTGGTTAAATGTATACCTACAATCCACATGTTTATAAAAAAGCAGGAGAAATAGTCATAGCATCAAAACATTCCTCCGCAACGCTATCTCATCGGAAAAATACTCTTGTCTTAAAGTTTCAAACAAACTTTTCCGTTCAACTATAATTATGTTAAAAGTTGTTCAGAATCGCTTCTGTCCCCGTCATTATTCATCATTTCGCAGGTGTTACACCAAGTTTTATTTTTGTTCCAGTGTTTAATGAGGAAGCTTGCTTTACGTAAACTTCTGTTTAACATATCCATCACCCAAAATTCAAATTGCTTAGTTACATTAGGTAAGATCAGTCTCAAAAGTAGATTAACATTTGAAAGAAAGAAATAAAGGTTTATTTTCCACAGAAATACGTGCACATAATAAGATAATAACTCAAATAATGAAGAAAAATAGACAGATTTATAGTTACGAGCATGAAACAGAAATAGTCAACCGCTGCAAGTCATGACTGTGACGAAAAGGCTTTCACTCAGCATGACGCTGTGCTATGGTGGACCCGCAGCACAGCGCTCATTTCACTTTTTTTAAACGACTTCTAAAAAAGAAGGAGGATCTCAAATCAGTTATTTAAAAAAAAAGTGTGTAAAACTCAGATCTCCCTAATTAATAAAACTATATGAAAAAAAAATCCTCTTCTGCTATAAAGGGTATACTCGTAATATACTTACCATGATAAAAATAACTTTGAATTCGGAAGGCGGTGGCAAAAAAATGAAAATTTAAACCAAAGACACTGACTTCCAAAACTGAAGTTAATTTTGATAAACTTTTTATTTTCGTGTCAATTATTGAGCTAAATGTTCAAAATATTTGTAGGTACTGAAATATTTTTTTAAGAGAATTATTTAACTTTTAGCTACAAGATGAATTACAGTAATGTATTTAATCATTTTGGGTCAATTTAAATGGTATATAAAAGCTTCAGTGTTAATCAATTTCTATTGCTGATTGTACCTATATCCAAACTCTATTATATAAAGCCTTGCGAAAAACAACCAAGGTTTGTTTATCATCCTGTACCTACATGTTGTAAAAATAAAGGACAAAACATGTTCTCCGGTTTATAGACCTACGCCATATCACGATGGCTGTCATCAAACCCCAGCATATTGTTTTTGCCTCGAGCAACCTCCATGGGAGTGTCTGGTACAGTCAAAAAAAGAGATAAGTCACCAGGTCGTTGGATGTATTTGAAGATAAGTAAAAAAAAAAATTGATGGATGTTTTCGAATAAAGCTTAATTTTATTAATAAAAAGCAAACAGTTCATTCATGAAATTAACAAACAATTCATTCATGAAATTAAATTTCATTCGAAAATATTCATCACTTTCTAACTAAATTTCATCTATCTGATTCCCGGCCACCGTAGGCGCGGGCTTGCGGACGGCGAGTAATGGGTAAGGACCAAACCCGGGTCGACGGCGCGTTGTGTTGCACGCGCGCCTCAAAGAGATTTCAGCAGCAAATGGGGGGGTCCGCAAGGGCCGATGCCTGCCAGGGGTGCGGGTTGTTTGAAAGAGATACCGCGGCCCCTGGCACACAGGCAACTGTTGCCTGGGAACACGGGTGGGTTTTAGACAGTAAAAGTCTGACACGCCCTCCCGCTCCACCCAGAGCGGGAGAAGTTATTTGATGATTTCCCAAACAAAAAAAAAAAAAAAAACTATAACCGACGACCCTGCATACTTATGTCTTTCGGTGATCGTACCTAGAGGCAGTTTTTGCTACTAAATTTTTACGCTACTATACATGCCTAGGAGATAAAAAATTGGCTTAGTAGTCGATTCGCACGAATTTACGAGCCCGTAATGGGCGAATGGACACTTTTACTATTTTGAATATACTTATCGATAATATCAAAAATACTTATAAGACAATTATTGGCACGCTTTGAAATTTATGCAATATAGAGTTGAATTTTTAACCGACTTCAAAAAGAAGGAAGTTATAAATTCGACATGTTCGGCATAACTCCGTCATAATATATAGACGGATTTGCAAAATTATTGTTTTGTTCGAAAGGGGTTTATTTTATTCTGAAATGGTCCAATTTAAATTTCATATACTTAGATCTGTTGATGCGTTTCGGAGACAGCGGAGCTCTTAACAACTGACAGCAAGTCACATGTTTTCGAATTTTTAATTCTAGAACATGCCGGTTTCCTCACGATGTTTTCCTCCACCGTTTTGAGAGTAGTGGTGATGAAATAATTTACTCAAAGTAAAGCGCCTGTCTGTGTTCGAACTCACGACCTGCCACTCGTAAGTCAAAACCGATACCACTGGACCACCACTGCTCTCACTGCAAATAAATCTATACTTCATTTACAATAGCATTAGACAGAAGTTAAAAAAAAGGTTCTTTTTAATGTACACTTCGTAACAAAATTACAGTAAACGTGTTGCAGTTACGATTAATGGCAAAAAAATTAAAGTGTCAATGCTAAAAACCTAAAAGAAGCAGGAGTGAATAACACCGAGTAACTAAATTAGCTGATGACGACGAAGTTTTACCAACGTATTGTGGGTCGTAAGTTGTTATTTAAAATAAAGTATTGTAAAAGAAAATATATTTTATTTCCTTATAATCTTAATTAGATTTAAATCATCATGTGATTGTTTGTTTCATTCATTCGTTTTGTTGTAGGTTTGTAATGTGTAATGAAGAGGTTATTATAAATAGAACATTATTTAAAATAAAAAGTACTTTTACTTCGTTTATCTCAGTATTTAGTACTGTCTTAAATCTACCTAAAAAAGTTAGAACTTAACTTTGAAATAAAATGTTTTGCACTCCTGCTTCTACGAGCCTCTTTTTTCTAAAGCTATAATAAATGGGGTATCCTTAGTGCGAATTACCTATTTAAAAAAAGTGTCAATTCGCTCGACTTAGGTGAATCGACAAATAAGCCGAAAAAATGTGTCTTTTCTTATTTCAGTACTTTATATATTTTTTACCGCGCTGTTGCCTTGCCTTCCAAATACAGCATTCCTTTTGTTTTTGATATTCAATTATAATACCTAGACCAATAAGAGACCTCTATGTTGATCAAGTTAAATGGTAAAGACAAACCTTGTTTACAAACTGAAACAATTTTATAGCTTCTGAAGAACTTCACGAGTTAATATAGTCATGGAATTTGCATAAAAAATGTCTTATTTTTCCTGCAAACTTTATACACATGGATATGAGGAAACTTTGTTAAGTGGAAAATAGCGTAAGTACTTGTTTCTACTAGCATTCAAGGGTAATATTACTTGCGATGGAACTTTTCAGCTTACTTTTGTGTGCAAACATCGTGCAAGTAGGTGTTTGTTTTTCTAAAGTAAGAATACGGACTTCTAATATGGTGTTATCTTATACAGCTTGTGTAGAAACAAATAAAAGCTTCTTCATCCAGACGCGACGCGATAGAACGACGTGAATCTTGTAGAACAATGTCCATTAAGTTTTCATTGAAATTGTCGAGAGTCGCGTTGCGCCTGTTTGCGGGAGCTCCTTCGATATAGGTAGGTATAGTTCACCTCGTGGTTATCTCTGTTGACAACACAATTTCCACTAAATTGAAACTTCACCACTTTATTGATGGAAACTATCTATCACTTAGACAAATTGACTCGTGGGGTAATTGCGTAACAATTGATCGCAATTCTTTTCATTTTGACGGTTCAGCCACGTTCATTGCGTAATTTACGTTGTTAGCACACGAATTTTTCAAAACTATGAAGCAATGGATTAAGAATTTACTTCAAAACCAGTTAGGATGGTGATCGTTTTATGGCGTGCAAGTAACATTCACCTATCTTAATGCAGCTACTTGGAATAGACGGTGAACGTTCATACTATAAATCTCCCTATACTTTCCGTGAGATACAAGAGAATCCTCGCATTTGGCATCCGGATCTTTTTCTACGGCTTCACTGCGGTTTTTGTTTCCATCCCCACTATCCCTACTAATATTATAAAAGCGAAAGTAACTCTGTCTGTCTGTCTGTTAAGCTTTCATGTCTACCGCTGAACCGATCGTCATGAAATTTGGCAGAGATATAGCCTAAGATATGCAAAAGGACATAGGCTACTTTCTTACGCGATAACCAACATCAACGCGGGCGGAACCGCGGGCTAAAGCTAGTATTCTATATTTTCTGAATCAAGTGCCTCAGACGAAGACGGTTCATTCATTTGATGTGCTCATAGCACAATCACTAAATCCTTCGTAAACTGTAAAAATACCTTTTTTGTAGTTTCTGGTACAATTTATTTCAAATGCTCTTCCAAGTTTAACTGCCAGTAGTGAAATTGTAGTATTGAAAAAAAAAATAACCAGTTAAGTTCCCATATTGGAATTATTATTGTCTATCTATGCTGTTACGAACCATTTGCATGATTGAAGTCAGCAGTACCTAAATAAAAATCTGCAATGTAAAATACGCATGTATATTTCGTTATTTGCTTTGAAAAATTCTACTCCAAACCAATTTTTCCTCTCATGTCTGAAATATTAAAAATGAAAAAATACATGCAGTGTTTTGTTTCACGTTAACTCTTTGTTTTTTTTTTATATCCATAGTAATAACTATAGCTGTAACAGTAACGCAGTAAGTATACATTTTTATATAATTACATAACCAGCTGAACCCGCGGCTTCGCCCGCGTGGCTGTCGAAAAATATGCCATAGGAACGTGCTACCAGAACAAAAAGTCGTCTCGCAAGTTGCCTATGCTACTCTTTATAGTATCACCTATATTTCAGTGAAACATAGAAAAGAATTGCCATCAAAATCTGTCTAACCATTTCGGAGGTTAGCCGGAACAACCAGACAGACAGTCAAACATTTTTAAATTGATATTTTTTGTTATAAGTGTAGTACTTATATTTAGTAAAACGCTGTTACATTACAAACAGACATTTAAATTTTATTTATTTGTATCGATTAAAAGAGGATGATCTTCAAGAATGACCAAATGATGATGAATGATGATCTTGATGATGTATAGTTTTGTAACTTTATCAGGAGTCCATCTGTGTTTCAGATAATCAAAATAAGGTAAGCAAGATTTTAATAAATGGAAAAATACGTGACATGAATTAATAATTGTTTGTACCTAATCCATTTGGTGCAATAATTCCGAAAGTAAACAAGGAAAGTGTTGTTTACTCATCTATTATGGCTTTATCTGTGTATATCATAGTATCATAGCGTATCTCCGGAATTTTTTTCCTTATCGCTCCATATGTACCGATACACAATATCTCTTCCTCCATCTGAATAACAAATACATTGGAACAAAGTACCTACCTGATGTTTTTCTTTTGAAAGGTATACAAGTATCTTTATTTCATACTAGCTTTGCAGCGAATTCGTGCGTGTGTATGACGGAAAACAAAATAGATTTCATGGATTAACCCTACTTCTTTTTACACGCTTTATATTAGCTTCACTTGTAAATAACTATGGATGTAAGAAAATCTTGGAATCTTAATTTAACCCACTTGCCGGTCTTTGATTAGGATGAAATTTTGCACACGCTCTAAGTTTTGATGACAATAGATGACTAGCTAAGAAACGTCATTACAAATCCAATATGGCGGCCTCCCCAAGATGGCGGACTGGCTGTTTGAAATCCACCCCCATGATATGGGTATCAAATGAAAGGGTTTGCTGTCAGGAATATGAAAAAAAATAAAAATGTAAAAAAAATGAAAAAAACATCACGTTTTTGTAGTTAGCAGAACTAAAAAATAGAAAATAAATAATAGTTTAAAAAACTAAAAACACGCTTTAAAAACCAAACTAAAAAGGAGAAAATAATTTAATTCAATTAAAAAACGTGGGGTGCTTGACATTAAGTGATATAAAAATACCTCAAAAAGCACCCCACGCTTTTTAATTGAATTAAATTATTTTCTCCTTTTTTAGTTTGGTTTTTAAAGCGTGTTTTTAGTTTTTTAAACTATTATTTTATATATTAAAAGAAGCCTATATTACTTATTATATCATCAGCTAACGGCGAATGAAACTCTCGCCATAATCGGTCCAGCCATTTCGGAGGCTAGCCGGAACAAACAGACAGACAGACAGACACAACGACTAACATTATGTTACAAGTGCTGCCTTTACTTTCTTTTATTAATAGCGTTTAGTAAAAAGCTGTTTGTTGACATTTCAAAAAGACACTTAAAATTTATTTATTTTGTATGTAACTGTATACAACGAGTAACATAATTAATGCAAGACCTCATACACCCCAATTAGAGTATCGAGTTAAAAGAATAATTAATACGATGACCAAAACTTTTTTTTTTAAAGCTAACTGATATTATTAAGAAAAACGTGTCAGCCCAAACATTACTTAATGCATTTAAAATTGAGTTTTGTTTCTTCTGTTATAAGATTTAACTTTCTTTGGCTCAATCAGTGGTAGGTATGGCAAAATACATAATTTAAAAAAAATACTTATTATTACAAGTTACTGAAATCGATTCAGTAGTCAATTAGGAACAAACTACTTTCAGGTCTTGCGTCTATTGTGTTACACCTTGTATATGTACATATGTCTAGAATAAATTTAAAATCAAAGTCGGATACACATACTCAGTGCACTTATAAACCACCCAGCCTGTATCCAATAACTCCTTTTTACGACTATTAGACGACCTCCCAGAGCTTTAAACAAACTACTAAAAGTTCATTCAGTAGTCTTTTTAAAGAGTCAGGGATTATACGATACTTCAGTACTACCAGTGCATCCCGATTCAAACCCAAGGTTCTAACCTTATTTGATTGAAATTGTTCTCGAATTGCTTGAACTAAAACTTTTGTACAAAAACTACAAGAGACTTCCAAAAAAAAAACTCTACAAAGGCAAGAATAACAAAAAAAAATGTTAAAAAGTCACAAACCCCATACCAAATTCGTATACCACTACTTGATATGTACACAATAGTGACAGGAAGTTTTAAAACATTATCAAAATACACAAAGTCAATTGAATGCGTATTATCGAAGCTAACTCAAAAACTACTACTATTATGTGTTATTTATGTTAATTCAAATTTATGTTAATTCAATTCAAACTCAACAGCAAACCGACATTGTGCTTTGCAGTGCCCTGACAGGGTTCATGTACAAAAACCGACAGTATTATAAAATGTGTGATGTGCATGAGAGCAAATAAATAACTCAAAAACTACCCAAGCTAAGTTAATAAATTTTATATGGGACCACCGCGCAAGCTTCCTCTACCAAATAAAAAAGAATGACCCACAATTGTAGAAAATATCTATGAGCATAGATTAAAAAAATACATGCAGACGAACATAAAACCTCCTCCATTTTTTAAACATTTGTAGCTGGGCTAGAACATTACATAGACACTGTATTGTTATGTACCAAAACTTTACAAAGTACAAAGTGCTTTAAATTAAGATAGATGTGTCGTAAGCTATACCAATTAACACGTGGATACTTCCAAGTAAAGGCGATGTGTCTTATAGGAAACGCGCAATTGATTTTAAATTAACTTTGAGCTGAGTTCATTCACACATTACAAGTAAATTCTTTTGTCTTTTGTCTCTTCTAAAACGTTAGGCCCTTTTATTTTAAAGGCATATACAGACTGTGACGCGACTCTAGTTGAACAATTTTTATTGAAACCTTATTGAAAATTGTTTTACCAGAATTAACGCGACTCTTTATATTTTTCCTCGAGCCACGTAGACTTGATTTTTTTTTACTAAGAAATGTACTAAAAATTGAAATAGCTACTATCGATTTATTTTATCAGGCATTCGTAGATCTTTGACAGTCGGAGTAGTAAGAAGGCTTAAAAGTCTGACCACCAGTTTTGACAAGGGGTATGGTTTTAACGAGTAATTTGATTGTGGAGGGTAGATAGATAGTCACTCTATGTAAAATACTGGTAGGGTATATTCAGCTGTATCCGGTTAGACTGGAAGCTGACCCCAATATAGTTGAGAAAAGGCTCGGTAGATTGATTTATTAATTTGGTCAAATCAATTTCATCCTACTAATCTATTTCTTACTTAAACATTATTCAATGTACACTTTTAAACGAAATTGAAACTATTTTCAAATTAAACAGTCTACATTCTGATAAATTGTTTATTGATGCTTAACTACGACTAGACGAAACACTATTAAAAGATTAGTATGTTTAATTTGAAATCCAAACTGGTCGTAGAGCAAGTTTAATAGATTTTTTTAAATGGAAAGGCACGCTTCGCGAGCTAAAACAAAAAGTAGATTACTTCAAATCAAGTGGACCGAACAGTCTCAAAGATCAATCTTTAATTAATTAGTCTTAAATGTTTGGTCCGTATGCTGTGTGTTAGCTAATACTTCAAGCACTTTTCCGATTCGATAACAAAAAAAAACGTACGTAATATAGCTAGGTAGGTACTTTATTGGTTAATTTACTGTTCAAAGCTTTTTTTGTAATAAAAATATTATGTTAATCTACTTAAGTAGGATATGCAAAAATGCATGGACACGGATGTCCATGAGTTTTAAAGCGTCATTAACAAGCATTTTAATGACGCTCTATAATATACAAACAAAACCAGGCAAGTGGAATGAGAACCGGCAAAAACGAGTACCGGCACGATGTTTATTTGTTTTTACCTACGTGCATGCACCCATGCAGCGCATCCTCTTAATGGAATAGGGGCCATCAAGACATAGTAGTGGACATGACGTCACTAAAACAAGTTCCAAATGCAACAATTTCGTTGAAATTCTTTGCGTAGAAGCTCTTATCTTTCTAGTCACGGACTGTTGAAAGTATGCAGTGCATTTGGATGCAAACAATTTGTTGACAAGAGACATTGGCACCTATTTTCTATTGTTCGAAGTTGGAATGCCTCCATGTAGTAAATTGTTGTTTTTATGACTGGTAGACGGAAAGTAAATGTTTCGGGTGTTTTCCTTGCTTTTTTGGTTAATATGGCGTACCTACTTATTACCCAGATTTTGATTTTAAGATACTGAATGTGTTTGTGTGGGTGGCCCAGTGGACCCAACTTATGAGTTGTTGGTCGTGAGTTCGTACAATGGCTGGATTACTTCCATTAAAGTTACTTTTTTTTGTACAAAAGTTTTTATTACGCAAGAACACGCCTTTTATTTGTTTTCAAAATAAGAAATGCAAGGAAAACTACACTGTTCATCCTTTCCTGTAACAATTGTTTACGTGCTTAGGTATAAGCCCGTTCCACGCCTGGAGTTATTATAACGGCAAGATTGGAGGGATTACCCGATTGAGATATAGATAAGACGTGTTCTTTAGACGGTGGATATTACTCTTGTAGACTGACATTCATCCGTGAAGATAGTAAATAAGGACGATGGTGTTTCTTAGGAAAGGTGAAACCTTTGCGTGTTTCCTCTTCTTCGACCCTTAGACATGACGCACATTAGGCGACATGCGACCTCAACAGCTTGGCGACTGACGCTGACAATTTTTTTTTTTAATACTTTGTTTAATAGGAAAGCCCGGAAAGGCTAGTCCGCGAAATTCGATGACTTTTTCATAAAATACTAATTATTTGGGATTATTTGTACTTAGAGGTTTGTATTGATGATTTTAATGATTATTATTCTATACTATACGATCGCGAATCATATTTTAATCAACATATAACCTGACACTGACCTGCAAATTGCCTTAACGCTCGTCCTAACGACAGGCTAAGGGAGTCCCCCGTGGCCTTGTGGAGGCGATTCGCGGCGGCGATCTCTCGCATCTGGCCCTGGTCCAGGCCATGGTACGGAGCGAGAGTGCATGGGTAATTGTCACCTCCTTCTGCGAAGCAGTAATGCTCGCGAAGACGGAGGCGGCGCACGTGAGGGAGAGGCAGTATATGCGCCCTCACGGCCCTAGTCGCCGCAGAAGACACCCTGGGCGTTGGGAATCCCAGGCTGATTCCCGGCCACCAAAGTGCGCGGGCTTGCGGATGGCGAGTAATGGGTAGCTCGCTGTCCGGTAAGGACCAAGCCCGGGTCGACGGCGCGTTGTGTTCCACGCGCACCTCAAAGAGATATCTGCACCAACTGGTGGATTTTAGTCAATAAAAGTCTGACACGCCCTCCTGCTCAACCCAGAGCGGGAGAAGTTATTTGATGACTTCCAGCCCGCAAAAAAAAGGAGTCCCCCACTCTCGCTACTTGTCGCAGCGACTAGACGTACGGTGCTAGCTGGCCCTTATTATTTCGTAGCTGCTATGAGTGCTACGAGGTGCTATCGAAGTTTTATAGTAAGCCCATTGCACCACCAATCACTTAATGCGTTTAAAGCTAAAGTCCGTTTTCTAAACCAAGATACTAATTTGACCGGTGTAATGTTCAACTCATGTCAAACTCCTATTTTAAAAAAGCAAACGAAAAAAGAAACTTTAAATGTCAGATTCGAATCTGGGATTTAAGAACGAACTTTAAACATCATTCTATCTCCGTAATCTTCAAACTATTGACAGACTTAGATTGGTTTTGCGCTAATCGTATTTGGTGATTCAAGGTGGAAACGCACCTTAATTTACGTAAATGCATAAATTTCCCGATGGGTTAAACATAGGTGCAGAAGTACATCCACATTTTGCCAGTTCCTTTTAAGTCCCATGTAATCAGGCACAAACCCAGACTCCAGGCTGCTTCTGAGAAATTCCAGATAGAAAAAACCCAATAACACTTTGCCCGACCCAGGAATCGAACCCGGGACCTCATGCTGAGCAGTAGCGCTTGCGACCATCAGAACAAATAAGTCATGCATAAATTAATAACAACTTAAACGTTAATTTACCGCAGTTTGAGAAAGTTTTCCGGAACTAATAAAGAGTTATGACTTGAGCTAGCTCTCCGCTATATCCTTACAGAGTTAATCAAGACTCCAGGTGGTTTTATAAGCAGGGCTCGTAAAACACACGTAGCATGTGAAGGGTTGAAATCACAACAGTGACGTATTTTCGGGAAGATAAAATGGAACTGGTGAATTATAAATTAGACTACCACTTCTCACCCTTTTAGCCTCATAAATTGGGACACATCGAAAGAAAACAATGTTTTACATTTCCATATTTTTAGTCCATTCGCTCGAATTTAATTTATTTTTAGACGAATCGACAAGTCTAGAAATAAGTATCTACGTAGTAGGCAAGTGGCGCGTTTGAATTTCGAAACGTGGCAATTGCCAAATACATACCTATTTCTCGATTATTTAAATGTCGATTCGCCCAATTAGGGCGAGTAATGTCGTGCGAATCGATTAATAAACCATTTTTCAAAGAAATCCATGACTTTGCGGCTTATAAGTCCATTCGCATGTAACTTGAAATCTATGGACTTGAATGCTTGAATTTATTTATTTTGCTATATACATTTTTTTCAATGAAACATTGCACAGAAGTGTAAGCAAGTAAATGAGTTGAGAAAACGTAAAAGAAACAAATGAATGAGGTTGGAAGAATTTCCTTTTTAATTCATCGACATTACAATAATCAAAATAGATCACTCGTTATGATATTTTACAACAACAATTATTTATCTACCTTTAACAATGATATTAATTACTATAACATTTTAATGTGACACGCGTACATGGGCATCTGATACGAAACTACGAGAAAAGATCACAACTTGACCACATTTTGTGTAACCAAAGCGTGTGTATCGATGTTTACACGGACGTCATAATATCGTGGCGGGATGTTTTTGATCTTCAACGTAACGGTAAAATGGGGTGAATAGATATGCAGGGGTGAATCGAGACGAAACTTTAAAGTGGATTTTACCGTTGAAATTATATAGTTTGTAGTCAAAAAGGACTCTAATATGTTTAATGTTTTATAATTAACGATTTATTGCCTTTATTGACAGAAAACGATCATAAGTTCATGGGCAAATCCACTTTAAACTTCCGTCTCGATTCACCCCTGCATCTCTAATCACCCCATTTTACGGTACTGCTTAGCGCCAATAGTTAAAAATCGAACAGTGTGTTTTTTCGACACGCTGAGATGCTCTCTGTTTCATTATCAATGCTCGGTTCAACACGGAGAGTTGACAATCCACTGCCCGATTAAATCTCGCCGCGATATTGTTACGTCCGTGTTAACGTTGACTTTCCTAATAACAAGATGGCCGACGAATCATGGCCGCTCTGAACATAGGCTCTCCGAACTTTTGCGCATGTTGTCTCACTTACACTCGTCTCATGTCAACATTTGGTTCCTAAAAAATGTGATTACGCAGCCTTCTGCGCTAGGTTCGCACCCGCTATAAATAAATCGACATCCACAGGTACGGAATAAAATCGCGGCATCCCAGCGAAAATACAAACTGTTTGATTTTGAACTTTCGGCGCTAAGCATTGCGTTGAAGATCCAGTGCGGAAAAAATTCCCGCTGCGATTTTATAACGTCCGTGTGAACGACGACTATTCGGCCGTATTTTACGGACTTACGATTTGAGACCTGCACAAGCTATCTAAGACATTGAATGAGTTATATTATTATAACTTATAAAAACTAAAACAATTAAAAAAAAGAATATCTGATTTACTCGTGGGCTTTTTTTTATTAGATGTTTATCAATATTATTATTCGTTATTCTTTGGAATTTTATTTAAGTAAACAAAGGCAAAAATAATGTTTACTTAGACCCCGTAGTCGCACAGCAGATGTATCACAATTTCATACTATAAAAAATCACATTTGACCAAACACAATGGAATTACTTCGCTGCATAGTTTACATTCTTTCTACATTTCCTTATTTCACTACGCTTTATATCTAATGAAATACACAGCCAAAGCCTTTTAATTACCATTTATTCAACTAACGACGCACACTAGTGTAAAACTCGATAAAAAATAAGTTCACAAAAGACAACTCATAGTAAATAAGTCGCATTTAAGAATATTGTCAAAAATAATAACATCACCTCTTCAGACAAATTTTATTATTTATCTAATCCAAATCACTTAGGCTTTTTGTTCCATTTATAGTCACATAAGTACTTAGGTATACTTTATTTACAGTCTATTTTCCATACACGCCAAATTATTTTAATGTATACCTAGTCTGTTGTACTTGATTGACAATGTATAAAGTCATTTAATCTCTTAAGTAAGTACATACATGCAATACGTTGTTTTGACATCCACACAATATACAAGAAATAGTATTTTCAATATACACGTCATTTACAGTCTGATCGTGAGTCTGGACACACTGTGTCGTTAATTACAAGATGGCCGATTCACACTCACCGAACTAAATCAGAGACATACATCGTGATACTGCTGTCACAAACATGAATAAAGTTGCTCGCACGTCCTTGATACGGTTCGGTGATATATGGCTCGACCCATACAGATTTGGGGGGGAAACAACGGTACATTTAACATTAGGAATTCTCACTTTTCGCAGCTTAACACATACATAATTTATTGAAGTACTTTCCGTACTAATACAACTTTCAATTCGATTCAATCTACCCACGCTCTACACTCAACGTTTTTTGTTATTGTTTTGTGCTTAGCACATACTTTTTACAACCACCGTACTTAAACACTATCAATAGAGTATTATGTACTTACGTTACTTATTTATACATCTATCTATACTGACATTCAATGAATAATCACTTTAATAAAAATTAAATAAATAGATACATATTACTTTGTATAAATCACTGATAGTTTTGATCGATACTTTACATACATGAATTATTACCAAATGAATTTAGAAAACAACGTTCAACCTTCGGATATTGACTATAGATTTATGTTGCTAACTAGAATGTAAGGTGAAGTGTCACCCCAACGTAATTAATAGATTCGAGAATGAATAATGGGCAGTGCGTGCCAAAGATTACCGCTTTATAACACAGGGGGCAAGTCTCCGGGATTATATCTATAGATACACTCCCTTAATCGCTGCATATACCCAGAAGTAAGCTATTACGGCGGCGCCATCCACTACATAAATCCTCAAGGACTATTTTTTACGTTATTTTACCATCATGCTTCAGCTAACATAGATTAGCACTTAAGACCAAAATGGACGTTTAAGTGCACGTTAACATTTAAATATTAACAAAGCCATAACTAACAATGGACAACAATGTTTATATACAATTTTAAAATCGCTTAGAAACGTCTATAAAATAGATCACACTGTTAGGCCGTCTACGTCACTTGTAGTTCTGCCCGGGAGAGCGAGCGGTGGCGTGGTCACTGTCGTTTACACAGACGTGTCTCAGGTGAGTCCACCAATGTTACAGTTCACGTGGTACATGTAGGTGGCCAGCTCCTCGCCGGTGAGCTCATCGTCAACCTCGCGAAGACTGGAGTTGGAGATGCTTCGAGGGGAGTCGACGGAGTCGGAGGGGTCGTGGATTCGGAGGCGCCACGCCCGGGCCCAATGCCCGTTCCCGCTCGGGGACTCGTTAACGGTTGGTAGATCGCGCCCGTTGTAGCACTGTGCACACAAACATTACAAAATTTAAAAAAAAACAGTGAATTAGCACAAAATAAAGGTAACCAAACGTAAACAGTTGTAGTCGTCATCATTGACAAGTATGCACATTTTCGATTATCATTGTTTATACCTAACCAAAAAGATACCGTATGTTGGCACACATTCTTTGTTTTTAAAACGATCACAAGAATGTTTACGATATCCATTAAAAACATATTAATAGAAACAAGAACCGGACATAGTTGTCATTATCAAATGTTATGCTGGTCAAATATTTTTAGATATTGATCGACTCTGCTCAACACAAACATGCAAGTAAATCCATAAAAAAACAACATAAAGAATGAAATAAATGACACAATGGTTTGTTCCTTTTGTGCTTTAATCAAGCAGAAATGGATTTTATTCAACACAACAATATGCGATCAGGGAAACAGAAATGTGTTATTGTGCACATAACGGCTGATACGAAAGTTGAGCTCACATTAAACAAGCCGAAAACTTGGGATAATATTATGATTTTCCTGTCACAATACTCAATGTACCTATGGCAGCTTAGTGTCAGCTAGCAAGGGAAATAGAAATGAAGCGATTGAAATTAATGAAGTGATTATTTTTTGTTCAAATTACTTATTAATTTAGCGCAACATCGAGGCTTTCTACATAAATAAGTTGGCAGAAAATTTAGAACGCCTCGATTTTTACATACTCTTTTGACTTCATTTACGATTATACATCTGGTCATACCCTCATACCGGTTGCAAGTACTACGTACCTGACTTTTCTGAAGAACCTCACAACAGGGTTCACAATAAGGTAACTTTAATACCTTTTGTTAGTCGCCATTTTTTATCGTTTGAAAATAACCAAACCAAGCATCTCTTTAAGCATTCTCTTTTCAATTTTTGTCACTACTTATATCTTCTTTTAAACCGCAACGTTGCCGTATCATATTATTCCTCAGCGTATCATTCATAGTTACACCATACATTTTTCGCGTCTCTTTCCTCCACACCCAACCTTCACTTTAATATACAGGGTGATTGGAAGATGGGTGCAAAGCTTTAAGGCAAAGATAGTACAGACAATTTAGAACCATTTAAGCCATGGTTGTCTTAGACGAAGTCTTACCAAATATTTTTAACCAAATTTTTAAGTTTTTTTTCGGAAATTCTCAAAATTTAATGTAAACTGCATAATTATGGCCAAATTGAATGATAAATGAATTCATTTTTTATTTATTTAATTAAAGTAATGTGTAAGCAATCAAGCAAAACATGTTTTAGGCTTCTGTGTCATTAGACATTTTTTTTACAGACATTTAAAGCTCAGAAAAAATAAAAAATTTGTACAATACGTCTTTTAAACAATATTAAAAAAAAAAAATTGGTAAGACTTCGTCTAAGACAACCATGGCTTAAATGGTTCTAAATTGTCTATACTATCTTCACCTTAAAGCTTTGCACCCATCTTCCAATCACCCTGTATAAGCGTAATCGCACCATTGATCACCACTGATCGATTGTTGTACAAATAAGTACTTAATAGAAAAATAAAGTTAAAGATGAGAGAAGTGTCTACACTAACGACATTGCTGACGTCTCGTCGACAGCTCCTTACTAAGAACGCTAGTTTAACCCTACTTTTGACGTGAACCTATTTCGTTGCTTAGAATGATCGGCAGACACTGTAGCAATAGATTCAAAGACACAAATACAGTTGATCCATTTAAATTAAATGAATTCTTTGAACCTTAAATTCCGCTCGGCAATAATAAAACCCTAAAACCTAAAACGTTAGAATTTGGAATGGAATCTTGTACATTGTAAGTAACTGATAAGATTGGGTTTTACGGAATTACCACGAAACGACGATAAAGAGTGTAGAACGAATTGTTTTTCAGACACAATATTTATTTAAATCCCTCTACGCTCTACGAGGAAGTTTTTTTAAGGCCCTGGTAACTTTAAATATTGTCGTTATGAGCGATAATAGTTCTTATTGCAATCAGATACGGGTTAAAATCTGTTGTAATAAATTCGTATAATAAATGAGCAAGCATTGTCGTAAAAATACAAATAAAATCGTATAAAATTAGATAATAACTATTTAATAATAATCCATCACTGGATGCAGTTTGGCATTTGGAATTTTTTGTTATATTTTTAATTATAATTATAATTGTTATTGAAGGGATTGGTTTTAAAGATAATTTAGAGGTTACATTGATAATTTTTTTGATGCATTAAAATATTTTAATTATGTTTTGAGTTCGATCACTGTATGAAAAAAAGACTTGAAAATATCATATATTTATTGCTTTCAAAATTATTTATGGTTAAAGAGATAAACAGGTTTAAAAAACCACCTTTTTGAGCGTTTTCAAGAAATCACCAACTTAAGTTTACAAAGTATTTCCTGGTTCAAAGAAAACATTAATTAAAACTGTATGATTTAAACAAAGCTGAAAGTGAAATTCATATTTCTGTGTACTATATGAATAAGTTTATTCGTACGAACCCCCTTAGCAAAACATTTTATGAGGCTATTAATGGCCGCTTGACATTAAAATAAGTATTAGGAGTAGGACACATTTGCACTAACACTTAATTTAATGTCATTGCTCGCATTTCACATGGTATTTTGATGATTATTAAGATTCAACCCCTGCACGCTTTGGCATATGAAGTGGCCTTGGCAGAGCAACCTTTACCCGGACCCATTAACACGTTGTTCCATTACGAATGACAAAAAGAGGATAATTAAGTTAGTGAGCATGAAATAGCGGCGGCTACTGTGGTTGGGTCGACGATACCGCCAAAATGAGAAAAAAGGGAAATATGTTATAGGAAGCAGATTTTTTCTGCATCTACTAATAACAACCAGCAAATGTCACACATTTTCATTTTCCAAAGCGATGACAATATTGTCTTAAGATAGAATCAGGCTTTACTTTCAGCGGAAATCCATGACAGTATCTAAAATGTTATGTAAAATTATTTACTTTTAATTTGGCAGTGAAAAAATACTATCACTAAATAAGTTTACGTGATATTATCCTTATTTTTACTATTTGTCTTAACATTCGTTCTTTGCTTATGTTCAAAAGTGGTCATTAAATCGTAGATAAAATATACAAAATCCATTTGTATATAAATCTCTATGTTTTGCATAGTGACATACTACTGTTAGATTACATATTTTAAAAAATTAATATCGTTTTGCAAAAAAAAAATCTGGTCCGACATTTTAATATAAGTACATTATACATATTTGTACTACCAACGTAAATGGTGAACAGTTACGTCGTATTGAAATGTTTTTGAATTTTAATTTGTTAAAGTAAGTTATTCTTTACAAGCTATTTCGTAATTATTTTATTTCCCCAAAACCAGAACAGTTTAGCCCCTAATGTATTAAATTTACGTTCATTGATGAATTATGATCGCAAAAACGAAAACCAAAGCGGCTTGAGAATAAATGGGTGGAAAAACGGCTTGCCGTAAGCAATCCAGACCTCAGCTTTATTTCAGAGGCTGCCTCAATAAATCCAAGGGTCAAATTATCACGTAAGGCCGAGGAATGTTTAAGATGTTGACGTAAAATATTAAAAGGCATTAAATCTAGAAAATTGCTCCCGAATATTCCTCAATAAAGTTTAAAACGTAATAAAATGGACATTACAGCCGGTCAAGGGCGTATCGGCCCTAATACGAGTTTTTAGATACAAACCAATAAATTTTACCTCATATTTATTACTATTGGTTATAATAACCGACTTTTTATCTGATACAACATAAAATAACGAGAACAAAAATAAGATTTAATTGAGTTTGTAAACCAATATGAGTAAAAAAATATATGAGACTCACTTGAATGTCAGTAATCTCGAATGATTCCTTCTTATTATATTCATGGGCATTATCCTTGGCAATTTTATAACTAATACGTGATACTGCGCCAGACTGTGAAGGGTTATAAATTCATTACTTTATTGTCTTTGTGCGTATTTGTTTTGGCTGCATTTGTACATTTATTAAACAAGCCATAAATATTATAATCCTGCTACTGTCATCAAACAACATTAGGTTTCTAGACACAAGACTGTGAATGAAACAAGTTAGTAACTATAGGATAAAAATAAAGGATAAATTTTCTCTAAAGCAATTAAAGAAAGTCGTACATTCCTGTGAGTTCCTTAGAACTTGGCACCCATTTAGATCTCAATTCTTTTATTGGCAATCCTATCAGTTTCACACGTTCGTTGTACATAACTTCCTTTCTTACATACTGACTATGTTTTGGTGGGTTCAATTCATGAAGATTTTCTGAGAATTTATTTAATGTTTTTAATAAATAGGCACTATTCAAATATCCCACAAGATGTCGTATAGATCGTATACGTATAGAAATGGGATCCTAAACAGTTCCTATACCTAGTCCAATTTTTGTTGTGGCCATTTTTTTCTGATCGTTTTGTCTTTTTTTGTTTTTATGGACTTCATTTCTTTATAACAGTTAGAAAAAAATAAAGACAAACAAGACAAGATAGTTAATTTCGATACAAATCTTTGAAAACATAGTCATTAAACTATTTCTAGCCAAATCTAACTAAACGCTTCGTGCTTTGCTTGTAGCCAGTTTATTGCATGTTGAAGCCAGCTTATCATGGAACGTTCCACGGTTTTACATCGATATTATTGGCAATAGTCACGATTTTCTGCCAGTAAACTGTTATTTGTATAATGAGATCACGTTAAGTAGCAGTATCAAAAGATATGAATAAGATTTCTGTACATAACATAAGATAAAATCACGCCTGTCATCCCCGAAAGGTCAGGCAGACTATTAGTGTGTTATGTGTAGCTGCAGTACACCCACATTTTTCCAGGTATGATCAATTATGGGGTGAGCCTAACATCATTATCATTTCAGCCGAAAGACATCCGCTGCTAGTCATAGGCCTCCACCAGGCTCCGCCACTTCGACCGGTCTTGTGCTTCCCACATCCAGCGGATTCCCGCGGCCTTCACAAGGCCATCGATCCACCTTGTGGGAGGCCTTCCCACGCTACGTCTTCCAGTACGCGGTCGCCACTCCAGAACCTTTCGGTCCCATCGGCCATCTGTTCTGCGAGCAATGTGCCCTGCCCACTACCACTTAAGTTTGGCAATTCTTCGGACTATGTCGGTTGCCTTAGTTTTCCTACGGATCTCTTCATTCCTGATTGGATCGCGTAGGAAAACTCGGAGCATAGCCCTCTCCATTGCCCTTTGGGTGACTTAAAGCCTTCTGACAAGGCCCATTGTGAGTAAGCCTGTATAGCCAGTGTCATTTCTGATCCTAAATATTCAATGTTAAACAATGCACGACGTTAACAACCGAAGAGTTTTCTTTTTCTATGCGTTTTTTCAGATTGTCTCTGAGTAGGATTGAGTTAACATTTTCAATCTAAGGGATCATGGTAAGCGATACATTTTTTTTTTCTAGCAGAGCAACTTTTTGTATTCGATTACCAAGAAATCTTTTAAATAATAATGTGTAGAATTTGGTGGTCAAAGCATTTATATAAGGCAGAATTATAGTAAAAAATACATTTTCACTTCTCATGCTCTAAAAGTAAGATGCGGGAGTAAAAAGTAATTCGTTTTTAAATTTCCTTCATGTGACATAAACAAACTCAAACAGCCAGTAAATATACTATTATCTCAGGTGTGTAGACCGTCTTCATTGCGAAAATGTTGAGAGTTTTAGTTCCATGGAGGTGGCGCCATGTGTTTTAAATTGTTAATCTGTGACTTATTTAGAAGAAAAAACTGACCGCGAAAATTTCAGAATTATTGTCGAGTGTAAATTTGTTCGGCTTTAAATAAATTTATTAAGAATGTCCAGTGACAGTTGTGGTATATTGTGTTTCTTGGTGAAGAGTTTGACGTCGAGCAAAGTGCAAAAGTCATACCTAATAGATATTGTGATTTTTTTTGTTAGGTAATATTTATTAGGTAAGTACATGTTTTTGTACTAAATTGACTATTTTTCTCGCACTCAAAGTGAAAAGTACAGTTTACACCTCGAGACTAAACGCCAACTTAATATACCCTCGGTTTCATTGACTCCCTCGCACGCTCGGGAGTCAAACCACCTCTGGTATAATTATTATGGCTTCGTTTAGTCCCTCGATATAAAATATACTATCAAATGACAGCAAATCAATCAACACGAAACGTCGAATTTAATTATTACTAAAAAAACTTGTAATACATTAATTTTACAGGTAGTGCATTCATTTTAGTAATTTGTATATTTTTTATTTTAATCTGATGACATTCACTAACATAAATATCACTGATATGAACCTGACTGATTATCATAATCAATGAAAAAAATATAATAAGTAACTTGATAATGACCAAGACGTTTACGTCACTTACACGTGTAATGGAACGGGTCCTTAAATTAAATACTTTTACTGTTTAAACGACACTTCCCGTTCTTTGTTCGTTGTAGTTAAAGCTGCATCTACGTAATAATAAATCTTAAATTCACTGACAGATAACGCACTGCCTGAACTAACTAACTTGCCTATAAGAGCATGAAATTTGGCTCTAAAGTATAACGAAACTGGGCAACAAGGATTTTTTATGAAAATTCATCCCTTGAGTATTAATTAGGGGATGGAAATTTTGGAAGTTTGTCTTTTTTGCCGATGTGAAAACCGCGTTTTTAGTTATTATATATGTTTTCTTTTACTAAGTAGATATTTGAGCTAACTCCCTCTTTTAACAAGGACGTATCTCTGTGACATATTTTTTTGCGAAACAAAGTCTGAATAAAATAAGAGTTTGAGTGATTAATGAGTCCTCACAGATGAATTAATAGTGTCAGAAGATTTTTAACTTCATGAAACTTGTTTTAAATGTTTGAAGTGCTTCTCTTTGGACACGCTACGATTGCGTCGGTAAGGAGTGGCTTGAGAGGCAGCACGGCTTCCTCACCTTCCGCCTGACGCAGGTCCTCACCGGACACGGTTGTTTCGAGAGGGTCCTGTTTCGGATAAGGCGGGAGGAAACGACGGGTGTTTCCACTGCGAAGATCGCCCTGAGGAAATGGTGGAGAATACGGTGGTCTGCCCGGCTTAGGCGGTGCACCGCTGTATCCTCGTGGAGGCGATCGGCAGCGGCGATCTCTCGCGTCCGGCCCTGGTCCAGGCCCTGGTCCAGGCCATGGTACAGAACGAGAGTGCATGGGTAGCCGTCACCTCCTTCTGCGAAGCAGTAATGCTCGCGAAGAGGGAGGCGGCGCACGTGAAGGAGAGGCAGTTATGCGCCCTCACGGTCTTAGTCACCGCAGGAGACGCCCTGGGCGTCGGCTTAATTTAATCCCAGGCTGATTCCCGGCCACCGTAGGAGCGGGCTTGCGGACGGTGGGTTATGGATAGCTCGCTGTCCGGTAAGGACCAAGCCCGGGTCGCCGGCGCGTTGTGTTCCACGCGCGCCTCAAAGTGATGTCAGCATCAACTGATAGGGCCCGCAAGGGCCGACACCTGCCAGGGGTGCGGGTTGCTCGAAAGAGATACCGTGGACCCTGGCACACAGGCAACTGTCCTCAGTTGCCTGTGTGCACAACACGGGTGGGTTGTAGTCAGTAAAAGTCTGACACGCCCTCCTGCTGCACCCAGAGCGGGAGAAGTTATTTGATGATTTCCCAAACAAAAAAAAAAGTGCCTCTCTTATAGCGAAAGTGTCCTCATTTGAACAAATTGATTGTTTTGGAAAAGTATCATAAAAACTGAAATAATAAAATGCTTTAAAATAAATATGATGACTCCATGAGAACTCATAATATGTTGGTAGCGCATCATTTAAAAATGCATGCTAAAAATAAAACATCAAAATGAACGGAAGGGCTATTTAGGTAGTCAATGCAATACGTCTTCAATAATGCATGACGATGGAGGTTGAGTCAACATCGATATTAATATTGAGGAGTGACGTTACAGTTTTGTTTATGGAAATTAAGAGTGCTCCTTCAAATATTATATTAGATTCGTCTACGAATCCAGCTCAACATTCCACCGCTTTCGATCATTCATCAGCTGTGTCAATATTGACACAGGAATCGTGTACAGCTGGCGTTATAATATTACAACGCCAGATGTGCACGATTCCCGGAAGCTAATTAAAGACGAGAAGACACCTTCAAAAATGTAGGAAGATTAGAGTTATTTTTTGAAAGGTTTAGACTGGAATGACGATGCAGTGAACGTTTTTGAATTACGGAAATTGCCCCTTCTTCGTATTTTACGATTCGAGGCCTATGACTAACAGTAGACGGCATTCAGCTGAAACGATGTTAATGATGTCATTGTTCCCACTGCTGGGGCACAGGCTTCCTCTCTTTGAGAGGTAGTGGGCTTGTAATACACGGGCCCAGTGCGAGTTGGTAGATGTCACATGCCTTGGAAGTTTTGGGTCTAGGCTATGCTGGTTTCCTCACGATGATTTCCTTCAGCGTTTTGAGAACAGTGGTAATGAAATTATTTAAACAAATTAAAGCGCCTGCTTGGGTTCAAACTAGGGTTGCCAACTCTCAAAAGGACCAACCCGGGAGAGTTTTTAAAAATCTAGTAGGGGGGGGGGGAGTTTAAAGAAAGACTAGTTTTTAAATTTATATTTACTTTAGTTTTTTTTTTTACATTTACTTTGCTTTCGAGCAGCATATAATAATTGACGGTTTTTGACCACAAAATAATAAACGTTTTTACATAAAAAAACGAGTAGGTGTTGATTTTGAGACTGAGAACAAGAGACAAACGCGCCACTTACGCTCGACGCTCGGCAAGCTGCGGGCTGGCATGCGAGACAGAGACAGACACTGCCGAATCAACATCGTCGACGACGAGACGAACAGGTTTAAAAACTGGCAGCGGCGCGCGGTATTGCGAGCGACGGATGCATAAAATGTTCGAAACTCCCGGGGTGCAATATTATTGCACCCCGGGAGGTCGAGAGGTTAACCATTATTACCGGAGTCTCCCGCCCGGGCAATCTGGGAGGGTTGGCAACCCTAGTTCGAACCCACCACCGTATAAGTCGGAGCCGATACCACTTGGCCACCACTGCTCTGTTCATAATAAATAATGAAGCAAACTTTCAGAGCAAAATCGCGCTTCTAATCTTAGAAACGGTTCTTTAATTCGGCCCCTAAAGTTCAAGGAACTCGTTCAGCGAGGTAACCCCAATGCATGATTAAAGTAATATTAAAATCGCATACATACTAATGTGCTATGTGATTTTAATATTTCATACAAATGTCTTCTACTTTATCATGATAACGTTATTTAAGCAACAGCCTGTAATTAAAGCATTGACATTGAAGTTCCGACCCATGTCTTGAATTAATTGAAGGTGTTCTTCAATTCTTTTATCTTTATTTTTTATCAATAAGGTTGCTAATGTTATTTTGTTTTATTACCATTTTTAGGAAGGTACCTGTACCTGGTGATTACTGAGTATTTTTTTAAAGATATTAACCTTTTAAAGGACTACAACAAGCCGGTAGGTATATGGATAAACTGAAGGACACATCAACGACATCAAGTGTAGAGAGACATACAAACAACTAAAATAATTGGCTGTGAATGGAAATTGCTGCCGATACGTGACCAGAAATTAAGCTTTGGATGGAAGGAAAAAAAAGGTACCACAGAAGGTATCCACATATTGTATGATTAAAAAAACTAAGTAATGTGAAAAATAAATGTTCATCTCAGCTGAGAAGAATTTAATGAAACATAAAGTCTACTTACTAAAGTGTTAGTGAAGCGTTATTTACCATCGCCCATTGTTCCCATTTAGTATTTGATTGTGGGCCTGACCTCACCTGCGCTCGGGGTGGCGCATCATACAATTGTGTGGTGGCGGTGGATAGCCTGCGCAGGCGGCGGGTACCTCGCACACTGGCGCAGGCCCCTGGGCCGCCGGCCCGCAGCCGCTGCGATGCTAGCAGAGCGCTGTACGAGCGCCCCATCCGGGGCCCCCCTCGTCCGCACCACGTCGCTAACGTCACCTAAAACAAAAATAAACGTTGTAGTTGGAGAATAAAGATAATTACGCACAATGAATAAGGTGGTTGTAGTGTTGTCTAAAATGAAATGCAGAACAGTAGCAGATGCACATTCCATTCCCACCTGACCAGAGTATTTTTGTGTAAACAAGGCCTGAGTATTCTTTCGTTGGTTTACCCATACTAAAATAACAAGAATATCACGAAAATAATGCTAAAGTTCCGGTTCTATGTTCGTGCGTGTTGTTACTAAACCCTCCTTTAGAGAATTTTTGGTGAAAAAGAAGTATTCCATGAATCTGCTTTCGTGGTACGTTGTTGCTACGTCGTTGCTAGGCAGTTACTACGCGCCGTGTGAGGTTGCCACGCCGCTTATACGTCGAGCGTAGTAGATGCTAAGTTAAGGTACTTACACCAACATCAGTCTAGCCCTAGCTAGAGAGAGCTATTTTTATGAAAACCATAAAAGAAAGTAAAAAAAATATAACCTAGACACAATGTCTACTGTCAAAACATGTTTTACATGTTTTGACTTTACTTTTGCATCAATATTTAATGTGGACACGATCGCTACGACGCAGTTCACTACAATTCGCGGTAAACATAATAACATTCACAATTTCATTGCCAAGTTCAATGATATTCAAAACTCCATTGTGTATTTTTAATTATGTCAACCCAAATTCTATTTCGACATTTATTATAATGAGTATAACACGA
This sequence comes from Antitype chi, assembly GCA_947359405.1. Taxonomy (NCBI): domain Eukaryota; kingdom Metazoa; phylum Arthropoda; class Insecta; order Lepidoptera; family Noctuidae; genus Antitype; species Antitype chi. The sequence continues at coordinate 14,674,113 of OX375816.1, forward strand.
CACCTTACGCCATCTACCTGATTGTGTGCACAACACTATGCCACCCGAGTAGATCGCAACACTTACAAGATCAATCAACGATAATACGATAACAGCTACAGTACCTACAGGCTACTAGCGACATCTAACAATCGACGTGTGAAGTATCCGTGACGTCAACGAAGGTTACAACTACATACAAGCATGAGATGATGAAGACACACACTCTGTCAAAACCGACTATATAAACGATCAACCATGGAGGAACGATCACTCACTCGCTACTTAGAAGGCATAGTGGTCGATAGCCCCGCAGTCACCACTGTTGTCATAAGCTTAACCTGAGCGGAGGCCCCGTCGCCCTCAGGAATAGCTAGCTAGGAGGTGAAGGGATAGGATAGCCCCGCAGTCCATCCCTAGAGCCACTCATAGGTTTAACCTAAGTCTAACTTTGTTTGCTAAAATCTGTCAAGTATTTGAAGTTAAGTGAATAAACTCCCTATCTGTCATCCAACGTTGGTTTTATTCCACCGCCACCATTATATTGGCGCCCAACGAAATCTTCTTCTACCCGCAACAATTTTATCAGAGTACCCACATTTTTACCGGTGTACCCTCATATTGGCGGATAAACAGGAGCCTACCCTCAAGAGAATTTATATTATTTTGACAGTATTGACATGTCGGAAAAAAAACAAGAAATGGTGATGATGACTCAGGAACAGTTCACTGCACTCATATCAAAAGTGACAGAAGCAAATGAAAGTGGAAATAGACATTTTAAAAGTTTTGCTGCGTGCACAAAGCGTTACGACGGTGAACGAAATTTCGATAAAGTTGAAGAATTTGTGACCGGGATTTCAGTTTACAAAAAAATTGAGAAAATCAGTGACGAAGACGCCTTGGAAGGATTAACTTTGTTATTGTCTGGTGCTGCTGCCACGTGGTGGAACGGTGTAAAAAGCGACATTAAAAAGTGGACTCAAGCTCTCGACGCCATTAAGTCTGCTTTTGCGCCGAAAATGCAGCCACACGAAATTTATTTGGAACTGTACTCGAAGAAGCAAACTACTGAAACAATCGATGCGTTTGTGTGTGAAAAACGTGCCTTACTCGCTCAGTTACCAGCAAAACGACATAAGGAAGAGGAACATTTGGACTTTGTTTACGGACTTCTTAATATAACCTATAAAAAGGAGATTGCTCGCACGGAAGTAAAGACGTTTGCTGAACTTCTGGATCGTGGCCGTCATATTGAGAGTCTGCTCAAGGAAGCTGGTGATCAAACGACATCAACACCAATAAACCCTACTTCTATGTATTCTGTTGATCTTTATTTAAATCCCGATGAAGGAACCATACTTACAAACAATGAGCAAAAGATGTTCAATGAATTGTTATTTGAGCACAGCGACATCTTTGAGAAAAACACGGAACCAACTCCATTCACACAACATAGAATCGACACAGGCAACCATCCTCCTATTAGTGTTAAGCCTTATAGATTGTCACTAACAAGGCAAAAACAATTAAGAGAAAAGCTGGATGATATGATAAAAAATGACGTTATCGAGGAATGCGATTCCCCATGGTCAGCACCTGTAATTCTAGTTCCAAAAGGAGAAACCGATGTTCGAGTTTGCGTAGATTATCGACGACTCAACGAGATAACTAAACCTGACAGATATCCGTTGCCTCGTATTGACGATTTATTACATCAGGCAAAAGCGATGCCATACATGTCAACAATTGATTTACAGTCAAGTTACTGGCAGATTATGGTACATCCAGATGATTACGATAAAACAAGCTTTGTATCACCGTTTGGAACGTTCCGTTTCAAGCGAATGCCATTCGGTCTAAGAAACGCGCCAGCCACGTTCCAAAGATTAATGGACAAATTCATACAAGGATTGCACGCGGATTGTGTAATAAGCTATTTAGATGATCTAATTATAAGATCTATTACTTTCAGTCAACATATAAAGGACTTAAGAGAAGTATTTATGAAACTGAGAGAATACAAGCTACGAGCTAACAGAAAGAAATGTAAATTTATGTGTTCAGAAATTAAATATCTAGGCCATATTATAGTGCCCGACGGCATCAAAACAGACCCAGAGAAAATCTCTGCTATTGCAAACCGTCAGGCGCCTAAAAACCTAAAACAATTAATTTCATTTCTACAAACTGCATCATGGTATCGGAGATTTATTCATAATTTTGCAGGCATTGCTAAACCACTTACTAACTTAACGAAGAAGAAAATAAGCTGGAAGTGGGAACGAGAGCAACAAGAAGCATTTATGAAATTAAAAAATGCCTTGACTACGTCACCAGTGTTAAAACAGGCAAGTGACGACTTACCCTTTGCTATCAAGACTGATGCCAGCCAATATGCCATTGGCGCAGCTTTAGTGCAGGGGGAGGGAGACAATGAGCACCCTGTTGAATACGCAAGTAGACTCTTAACACAAGCTGAATGCAATTACAGTGTTACAGAAAAGGAAGCACTAGCCATAGTATGGGCTATTTCAAAATTTCGTGGCTACATAGAAGGAACAAAGTTCATAACTGTTACAGATCATCAACCATTGAAATGGTTAATGAATCTTAAAACACCGACTGGTCGCTTAGCACGATGGGCACTACAACTGCAACCATACGAGTTCAAAATACAATATACTCCAGGAAGAACGAATGTAGTAGCTGATACATTGTCACGACCACCGTGTGAGCAGCATGATGGAAAATGTTTCATATGCAGCACAGAATTAGAACTACCTAGACACAGTGAAAAACAGCTAAGAGATGAACAAATGAAAGATGAGACCCTTCAAACTATCATAAAAATATTAGAAGAAGGAAAAGAAATACCAAGTTATGTAGAATACATTAGGAAAGGTTACCTAGTCCATAAAGGTGTCCTGTATCTTTACATACCAGAACAAGAAAACGACAACGCAAAGTTAGTAGTACCACGTCATGAAATACAAAACGTACTGAACGCTTACCATGACTCACCTACTGCTGGTCATATGGGAGTAGAAAGAACAGTGCAACGTATAACAAATAATTTTTATTGGACGGGACTACGAAAAGATGTTATAAAATACATAAAAACATGTGTTGAATGCCAAAAATATAAGCCCTCCAATAAGAAACCAGCAGGCTTATACCAGTCCACCCCAAACTCTCAACGATTTGAGGTTTTGTCCATTGATCTTTTTGGACCTTTGCCAAAGGGACCATCAGGAGAAAAGTGGATTCTGATCATAGAAGATACTACTTCAAGATGGGTAGAATTATTCCCACTAAATGAAGCAACTAGTGAAAATTGTGCCAACATTTTACTCAATGAAATATTTCTACGGTATGGGTTGCCAAGGAAAATAATCAGCGATAATGGAGTACAATTTATATCAGCGATAATGCAAAAACTAGCATATTGCTTAGAAATTCAACAAATATTTACACCCGTATATCACCCTGAACCAAATGTGGTAGAAAGGAAAAATAGAGACATGAAGTCACAAATTGCAATTATGGTGAAAGACAAACATAAGAACTGGCCATCGACTTTGCCAACAATAAGATTCGCAATGAATACAGCTAAGTGTCAAACTACAGGCTTCTCACCATCTTACCTTACATTTGGGAGAGAATTGCGTACACCATATGAGTTGACACATGACCTAAGCTCGGTTGTAGAATCAGAAAACTTTGTCGCAGAAATAACCCCAAAGTTAAAACAACTGGCTCAAGATTTGGAGCTAGCAAAAGAAAACATAGAGTATAACAAAGAAACGTCACGCCAAGTAGCAAATAGCAAGAGAAGACCTGCCCCAGATTATGAAGTTGGAGACTTAGTCTTGGTAGAATCTCATCCCGTAAGCAACATCGATAAACAGTTTACTTCGAAATTTGCTCCTCGACGAGATGGACCGTATGTTATATTAAAGAAACATGGAACCTCCACTTACGAAATTGCTCACACAGAAACTCCAAACGTGCCTATTGGAAAGTATCATACGTCAGCAATAACGAAGTTCGAAAAGAGAAACAACGTGATATCCCAACCAACTTATCCGTTACGCCGAAGAGGAAGGCCGCGGAAACAAATTGGTGCTGGTACTCAGTCGGGACGACCATAGAGTACCAGAGGGGGAGAATATAACACGACACCTTACGCCATCTACCTGATTGTGTGCACAACACTATGCCACCCGAGTAGATCGCAACACTTACAAGATCAATCAACGATAATACGATAACAGCTACAGTACCTACAGGCTACTAGCGACATCTAACAATCGACGTGTGAAGTATCCGTGACGTCAACGAAGGTTACAACTACATACAAGCATGAGATGATGAAGACACACACTCTGTCAAAACCGACTATATAAACGATCAACCATGGAGGAACGATCACTCACTCGCTACTTAGAAGGCATAGTGGTCGATAGCCCCGCAGTCACCACTGTTGTCATAAGCTTAACCTGAGCGGAGGCCCCGTCGCCCTCAGGAATAGCTAGCTAGGAGGTGAAGGGATAGGATAGCCCCGCAGTCCATCCCTAGAGCCACTCATAGGTTTAACCTAAGTCTAACTTTGTTTGCTAAAATCTGTCAAGTATTTGAAGTTAAGTGAATAAACTCCCTATCTGTCATCCAACGTTGGTTTTATTCCACCGCCACCATTATATGAGTGAATAACAATAAGAAAGAATTTACAAAATATATGTGTTCGAATTAATTTTTGAAAATCACGGTGATTTAAAACTAGTGTAGCATTGCATAATTTGGCTACCCACTGGTATTTCGAGGAAGTCCAAATACCTACTCAATTGAATTTCGGTGAAAATTTAATGAAGGCACGTTAGTAGTAGTATGCGTAATTCTTGGTAATTTGTGTCGACATGATTTATATGGCAACAGATGATTCTAAAATTGGTGCAAAACTGTTTTACCCAGCAGTGTATTCATTGTAATGTGGAAAATTAATCAAATTTGTTTATTTTTTAAACGGAGAACTTTAATTTGAAAAATAACACACAAAAATGTTTTTAATTTCCATGAAATTGAGCAGTTAGAAGCAAAAATTCGCCGCATTATTGCTGAAATACAGCCTGATTTACTGCGAAGAGTGTATGAAAATTTGACCTTCCGATCACGCCATGCACACGCCAAGCACGACGACCACATACCCGAAATCTTATTTAAACATTGATGCCATAAAATGATCTGTCAAATATAGTCAATTTCGTGGATATTCAAAACATTTTTCTGTGTTTTATTTCAATTTAAACTTCTCCTCCCACTAAAAATCCGATACTATATAATTGATTAAATACCAACATAACTAATAAGTATTTCTGAATACCGACCAGGCAATCGAATATGTTTACAGGATAGCAGAAACTAATTTATTTCTGTTCATTTACGTCTCAAACAACTTTATGTATCTTTGTTTATCTTCCTGAACTAGTGACCTACTAATCCTTATTGGAAACCAAAACAAATCCCTCAGAACTTTCAATGTTCGTGCCATCTCTTTTTAACACGTAAGAGCGAATGTATCAGAGCTAACTGACGAATATTTAGTCCTTAGTATGTCTGTGTCGAAAGTTAGTGAGAGGTTGAGAACATTTACATAAAATATTGTGGGTATTTGCGACCCCTGACCGGCACGTTGCCTCCAGAGGTCCATTACACCCCCACATTTCCACTCCACGGCATCCAAAGAATTAAATTAGATCAAGATAAGAATACCAAGCTGGGACGGAATTTTTAATGTCACTTTTCCTTCGTAATTGAGTCATTTCATTAAAGTTTTTTCTTAGGGACGCATTGACGCTTCTCACTTTATTTACTATCTGATCTATTTGTGAATAACTAGACCTATATTAATATGCATTTGCAAAATTCAAGGCAATCGTTTTTAGGTCATGATTATCGTGCCAAACTTGTTTTCCTAGTATTTACTGAAAATATTAATATAAGTAACCTTTATGTTTTAACGAAGATGGAACTAATAATAATTCCTCATAAACGAAGGAAGCTGCTTCTAAGCTTGTGATACAAATTCTTGGCATACAGACCATATTTTATAATCTCGGAACCGGTTTGAATAATGTTAAGCTTTAATCATTTAATACAAATCCGCTCAGCTGTTTAATGATGACAATAAAACACTTGATATTTGGATTCATTTATGACAGTTTATGATCTCATAAAATTTATGTGTTACCTTCTCTTTATTACTGTTACACGTGCAGATGTGTATCCCCATAGAAAGATACCATAAACACGCCATTAAATAACTTACTTTTGCACCGCACCATATTTGTAACGGCCAGCTCGTTCACGGTGGTGACGGAAGTAACTGGTGCTTATAGCACAGGAGTCATCCTAGTTTAAACCCAGTTGCACATGATTTGTATCTTGCCAATTACTTATTAGATCTAATTTAAGGTACAAGAATTGTAAATAGGTTTAAGGTCTGAACAAATAAATATTACTATTACTTACATTAACTACGGAGTAAGTGCCTAATAGAATTAAAAAGTCACTGGTACGGAACCTGGATAACACATGTACCCAACCAACCCAACAACCAGTTATTAAAAAGTAACGAAATATATTTTGACATTATAAGAAATCTAGTCTTAATCTGCTCTGAATGCAATTTCCATTTTAAACAATACACTTTAAATCTCAAATTGCTATATTAGTTCATAAAACAGTATCTACGTCATATTGTAGTAGAATTGTCAATGTTAAGCCGCAAAAAATAAAAACATTATCCCAAACCAAGAGCTAAACAACTTTATAGTAGGATAGAAATAGAGAAACACCCAGAGATTTATGTAGACAGGCGTCAAAACGATGCTGAGACATAATTTGTAACTCAATTTAGACGCTTTGATAGCTTTGTCAAAATCCCACGGCTGATGTAAATCACGACTCGTGACAAAACAGGTCTTACGTCACATCTATTAGGCCTGTGTTATTTATTTGTCTTCTAAAATTGTCCGTTCTATATATAAACAGCGTGGCGGATCTTTTTTTGTCTCATACGATCTAAGCTCACAACTTTCTTGTTTTCAATAAATACTTTTCGTAAATTTTCCTGCCATCTTGCATCTTCTCACGCTGTCTTTATTATAAGGATTTTGCTCGTAACAGTACTTATCCTTACTATCCCTATCCCTACTAATAATATTATAAATGCGGAAGTAACTCTGTCTGTCTGTCTGTTACGCTTTCACGAATAAACCGCTGAACCGATCGTCATGAAATTTGGGAAAGGTATAGCCTGGGATATGGAGAAGGACATAGGCTACTTTATTACGTGATAACCGATATCCACGCGGGCGGAGCCGCGGGCTAAAGCTAGTATATCTATGTATGTAACAAAATCTTTGAACGCAAAAAATTGCGTTAATTTGACTTTTTGAAGTGGGTGAAAACACCGACTTCAAAAAGTTAAATTAACTTGAAATTTAGCCCAATTGTCAAGGCCTTATGACAATACAATAATTTAATAAGCTTGTCCTATTATTCTGACCGGGATTTTCAGGGTTAGCGATTCTATAAAAAAAATCGGAGAGGGGAGCAAAAGAAACGGCTACCACACCCAAAGAAGGCAGGAATGCGCAAATTACCCACTCCTGGCTATTTTCTAACAAAAAACCTATTTTAACGGTCAATCAAATTAAAAAGTCAAAAATAAATAATAGTTTCAAAATCTAAGAAAACGTTTAAATAGAAAACCAAACTGAAAAGTAGAAAATAATCTATAATCTTTCAATAAGTTTAAAATAAGAATAGAGTGTATAAGAATATAATATTTTATTTATAAGGGTTGATTTTAAAAAACAATTATGTCAATTTGACATAATTGTCTAAACAAAAGCTCTCAAACCGACATATGGGAGTTTTTGGCGGGATACGGTTGGAACATGTCGCACGAATCTTCATTTTCATGAAATTTAGTGAAATAGCGAATTAAATTGTATAATTTTGGTAGTGAATTATTCAATTTAGTTACATGTGAGTGCACAAGTGTAGTGAAGGTGAAAATAAGTGACTAACGTGGACTTTTCGTGTTCCCCCCAAAAACTCAAATTAGGTTGTTGTAAAGTTACTACCGCTTTACAATAACTTCGACTTGACTGACTAAAGACGACTATGACTGTTTTGTAACTTCGTGCCCGGTATCGGGCCATTTACTTGATCAAAAAGAAAAATTACTTGACACTGGCTAAATGCACAAACCGTGCGAAGCCAAAACCGAAAAAAAAAAAAAAGAAACCGACATATTTACTCCTCAGATATAAGTTATCTGACAATTGAAAAATCAGCCCATAAACTTCTAAAATATAGTTCCAGATTTAGATTCTTCAATTTTAACTCTAAGTTCAAGTTCTAACAAAATATTCAATCTAGTCCACTTTATTACAAAACATGATTTAGCTTAATAGACTGAGCCTGTTCCATAAAAAAAGTTGCTTAACTGGTCTATCACGTACCAAAAAACCCCCTGAGGCTATTTTAACTGTATGTAATTGAAATCAAACTCTTTTTGCAACACGAAATGTTCTTAAATCTAAGTTACTGTTGTAATCTCGGGCTATGATTAGAACGTGTTTTGTTATGAGATAAATTGGATTTTATTTGGCAACACCTAACCATCTGTGGGCTTGCGGACGGCGAGTAATGAGTAGCTCGCTGTCCGGTACGGACCAAGCCCGGGTCGACGGCGCGTTGTGTTCCACGCGCGCCTCAAAGAGATGTCAGCACCAAATGGTGGGGTCCGCAAGGGCCGATACCTGGCAGGGGTGCGGGTTGTTCGAAAGAGATGCCGCGGCCCCTGGCACCAGGCAACTGAGGGAACACGGGTGGGTTTTAGTCAGTAAAAGTCTGACACGCCCTCCCGCTCCACCCAGAGCGGGAGAAGTTATTTGATGATTTCCCACCCAAAGAAAAAAAACCATCTATGACTTGAACAGTCATAACAGGAGCACCTGCCACTACCGGCCATGAACGTTGATACAAAAGAATGTACGTTCCATGATTTCGTTTGTTTAATGGTAAGTTTCAGGTCGAGGCCGTTACATGTTCCCTACGTTTAATTTTCCGACATAGTTCACCGAAATTCTACGGACCGTGTAAGCGAACACCGATTGGGCATTCTCGGATTTCTTGCTGAGCGCCCAGTATTTCCAGTGTTATATTAGCATTAGTTAGACTGGCAACTCCGTGGTTTTAGTTTTAGTAATACAAAAAAAAAAATGTAATTAATCACATAATAGTAGTCAACGTAAATAAATTATATATTTATTTACGTTGACTAAAAAATTGCTTTAGATTCATACAAAAGAGCTGTCATTTAAACATTTGGTTTTCATCAGAGTTTAGTAACACTATACCTGCTTGGTTGTTTGACGTTGACAACGCGCGCGTTTAACTTTATTCTATTATTGGCTTTGGCACCGCCCGCCGACGAGGACGCGACAAGCCATCAACGAGTTTATCACTCAAGAAAAATACAAAAGATTATTAAGTCCCATGTAAGTAAAAGATTTACATAATTATATTAATAGTTGATAGTGACTTCAATCCGACTTGTTTATTTATTTTTTATTTTTTTAAAAAACGTTGCCCCACACTAGGAATTTCTCCTGTATCGTGGGTGCGTTTACAAACATTTAAACTCACATACACAAACAGCCAGACCCAGAACAACTACTTGCAGATCATACAAATATTTGTTCCGTGCGGGAATCGAACGCGCTCGCTTGACAGGCAGAACACTCGCCGAGAGACTAACACTCGTTGGTACATACGCATACCAGCGATTATTAGCTTGTCGCTGTCGTGCACTCGCTGCTCATGCCTGCCTATGATGTTCTTGCCTCCTCTCTTCGAGATGGAGTGGGCTGCAATCTATCTCGCGGGCCCAGTGCGGGTTGGTAGATGTCACAGGTCTTAGAATTTTTGGTTCTAAGACATGCCGGTTTCTTCACTATGTTTTCGTTCACCGTTTTGAGAGCAGTGGTGATGAAATTATTTACACAAAGTAGAGCGCCTGCCCGAGGTCGAACCCACGACCTACAACTTTTAAATTGGAGCCGTAATCACTGGGCCACTACTGCTCTCACTGTTCGTTGCTCGCCAAGTCGTTTTACTAGCTAGCTCTAGTCGCTTCTCGTTAAGGTGAACCTAGTCCACATTTTTTGCATACAAACTTCGGGAGTGTTTTACTCCACTGTCTGACATGGCACATCCAAAGTAAAATATAATATCGTTTTGTCTCATTATTAATATTGTATGTACGGAAACAGAATACTAAAATAAATACCCATTAAAAAGTTAGGAGCCAACAAAGATTCGTTTTTCTTACAAATTTTACTTAAATTTGGACGTGTTTAAGTAATAAAAGAAGTGTAAAATCTCCAAAACCAAGTTGGTACCGACAAAGTTCAACTATCGAAAAGTTCAATAAACATTATTGGTCATTGATTTATGCATTGGCTTTTTCATAAAACCCGATCTTCCAAAGGACTTTTCTAAATTTTTTACTATAAATGATCCTGTATCTCACTCAATATCGTTGTGCGTGTAGACTAGCGTCTAACTGCTCATCACTGATACTAATATCTGTCGGACACGAAGCCTGGTGAGACAGCGTGATTTTTAGCCAGGCCCACCAGTGAGTTCGAGCCCGCGACTAGGTTCCCCTTAATAGCCCGCATCGGGACAGGTGCCATTCCTTAGCTATTTCTAATGAGTTGGGATTCGGTTTTCAAAGTGTGACCTTTCGTTAACTGACGGCTGATGGACGGTTATGTATAGGATTACAGTTATAATAAACAAAAGATGATGTATGGCTTAACAAAAACAGGTTTGAGTAAGCAATTGGCAGGTGAATTTAAGATGTTAATTATAATTTGAAGAGATGAAAATGTGTTTATCGAAGAATATTGGCTAGGTATAGGTTTTATATAGGGCGGAATGGATCATAACGGATGTAAAAAGATGTTTAACGAGGTTGGAAGTCATTTGTAGGTACTCCCCGTCATCGCCATTTTGATATTTTTTGTAGGTGTTGGGCCATACCTGGGAACATGCTTGTTACAGAGATATTTAGGTGCCAACTTTTTGTTACTTTTTTTCACGAAAACAAATTTTAAAAGTTATTATAACTTAACTTTAAATAGCCCCACAACTCCTGTATCGCTGCATGCACCCAAAAGCACAATGTTTGCTTGCGTTACCACTGTACGCCCGCCATGCCGTAAACATCGATTTTTCGTACCATAAATAAAAGTCGTTCCCCAATGTGCAGAATGCGTAGATAACGGTTTTCTGATAGGTATTTTCATACTAAGTATAACAACTTAACACCGATAATTTGACATAAATAATTATCCTCCTACCACGTTCTTGTCTTTTAATTCGTTTAATGTGTCACACATACACAAATCACATCACATTACAACACTAGAACTAACATAGAATGACTACTAAGTACTAACACCTATGTCTTTTGACTATATTTGTGTACACAGTATTTTTTTAAACAGTGCGCAAACTGCAACCATGAATTCAGCATATCATTCTAGACCCCCTAGCGTAGAAATTTTTCGTCGGTTATACAAAAAAAAAACAGCTGTTTCATAGAAAAGTGCAATACCGCGATCAAAATGTATGGAACAGCTGATTTTTTATATCTAAAATTTGGGTTTTTTTTTGGGTGGAAAATCATCAAATAACTTCTCCCGCTCTGGGTGGAGCAGGAGGGCGTGTCAGACTTTTACTGACTAAAACCCACCCGTGTTCCTTCAGTTGCCCCTGTGCCAGGGGCCACGGTATCTCTTTCGAACAACCCGCACTCCCCCTGGCAGGACGGCCTTAGGTTAAAAGCTTTCGCGGTGATTAAAAAAAATATTGCTGTTGCATACATTTTGACCGCGTAGGTTACAATTTGCGCGACAATGTCCCAACCACCCTGTATATATGTAATTAGGTATTTAGTAAAAAATATACATCTTATATAAACTACACAGAACTATGGTCTCTTGCTTCTTCTTACTAAAACGAATAAACTTTTTTTAATCTTTAAACACGTTTGACGTCCGCATCACGTAGATTACGATCTAAATCATTTAATAAAGCAAATCGCTTCCACGATATCATTACCTGTTGCTCGGCTTTTTATACAAAACGGATTCTTTCGACTAATCACCATTTATCATGTCATGATACATGCCACATATTTTATTATTTGAGTGTGAATTGCCAACAAAAACTGTTCTCATCCGTCAAATAGTGTGATTGAATGTAATTGTGTCTATTATTTTTTATATATGTATATCTCATATCTTGAAGAATCTTTTTATCGACAATATTCTCGGTGCGCGAAGTAAGGTAGGGTCAAATGTGGTATTTTTACTTTCCATGAACAACTTTACCCATGACTGATTTCCACTGAACAAATTTACTCAATAACCACGGATAATGGCATTATGGCAGTAATAAAAAAAAATGATCAAGCTAATGACGGAATATTGCTGAATATTTCAGACCGAAAATGTCATTGATATCGATAGTGATGATGAAAACGATGTTAATAATGATGATGATGACGTCAATATCTCTCGATAAAAAAGATCTGTTGCCGCCATTTAATATCAAAGCGATACAAAAGTATAAAATCGACTAACGGTCTTATTCATAAAAAGTTATCGAAAATCTAAAACCTTGCTAAAGTCTGATTGTCAAAAGTGTTATTTATAAACGAATTTTAGCACAAAAAGTTCTTAATCCTTACTATAAAGATAAAGAAGCCAGGACCCTACTCTAACAGTGTTTTAAGGAAAAAATGGCTGACTCTCTAAAGCAGCTGACTGAATACAAAGAAAATGACATTTGACCATTTGACATCTACAACTATTGTGTGTCACCAAATAACAATTTTCAAGCATTCAGTTGACAGTTCTTGTCAGATTTAAATAGCAATGACGCCACCGCGTCAGAAGTGTCAAAACTAGACAATTAAATGGTTGCCAGTTCGTAATAATGTCTATGGTGACAATTATTCGGTGTGCAGGCAGACATTCTGGTTTAACGATTCGATGTATTGGTCAATATATTGGATGACTTCATAATAATGGCATCATTTTGAATTAAAAACGACAGATTAGCTATATAACGTTTATGAATACAAATTTTTATCAAAGGTTTTATAGGCGTATCGAGCAGTTTAACGAATGAATGTCTTAAACCTTCGATAAGCTTTTTTATGAATAAGACCGTAAGTATTTATTTTTAGCAATCGAAAGTTTTGAATACAGTACCTACTCATAGGTAAAGTTGCTCATGGAAAGTAAAGATGGCTACAGTTGACGGTAAAGTAGATTTTATTTAACACGTCACGACTGCTGACCTCGCTGTACGAACAATATGAACTCGTAATATTGTACTCCTACATCAGCTAAAACAAAGAAATTGTGTTACACCCAGTAACAGGGTGAGTTGTTACGATATTTAACCGTTTCAGCAGAGCTTACAGCATATTCCGTTCCAAAACACACAAAGCGGGATCATGTGTCTCGCAGACTATCATAAAAACTGTATTCGGTAATATTTGGGATACACTTTTATAGTCACAGGTCTTTGTGTGGGGAAGAGAGCTGTTTTATTGAAAAGGTTTGAAAAAAAAAGCATAAACTAAGTAAAAACGTACACCGGTAATAAATAACAGGTTAATATTTTTTTTACAGCAATTAGTCAAAAAAAGACTAGCCGTTTGATTTGAATAATTGAGCTATCGGTAAAAAACATGTTCTGTCTACAGACTGTACCGATATTTAATAATTACATAGTATGCATAGAGAAAATAATATTGCAGCCACTCAAACGGCGATGATTGGTTAACTACCTGACCAATTTAGATTTTGCTGAATCACCGTGATAATACTATATGATCTTCGACCCATAATTTGTGAGCTTACCTACAAAGTGGTCACGCTAGTATCAACGAGACTTCTCAATATTCGTCCCGTATCTTTGGGGAATTGTAAGTAGGTACGTACTTTTGGAAGCTGGGTCTGGGAACTTAAGACATGTTGACCAAAAGTAATTTGATTGTTGTAGTTATGTGCTTTTACAGAAATCTGCGGTGATAGTCTCCAAGGAGCGAATTGGTTGGCTCTATTATGTGACAGTCATTATTTCATTACCACTGTTCCACAAACGGTGAAAGAAAACATTCGTGAGGAAACCGGGATGTCCTAGAACCACAAATTCGAAGACATATGACATCTTCGCACTGTGCCCGCGTGGGATATTTAGGCCCACTCCCTCTCACAGAGAGGAGGCCTATGTCCCAGCAGTGGGAACATTATAGGCTGCTTGTATTATATGTGTATATATGTATGTGACAGTCATTCCATTAGTGATTATCCTTCAGAAGATACCAAACCAAAATTGCTTAGAAAATCAAGATGTTTTTTTGTTAAATAACCCATGTTTTTCCTTATATCCGATTAACATATAAATTGGCTAATGCAGTACCTAACGCTTCTTAAAGGCAGCAATAAAACAGTTTAATCTTGTCATACTAATCTCACAATATAGTGCCCCTGGTGCTAATAAACTACGCGTAAAGTATTAAAATTAAGTCTTGTTTCCACGTCTCGTAAAAATGAAGACATTAAGAGCGCTGTCAAGTTTTTCGAAGCTCGTTAACAGCTTCTGAACTAACAAGTTATCTAGTGGCAATTAAGCTTTGAAATCGAAGGTTTTAATTAAAAAATGATTTTTTTTTGCTATTTTCGTTTTCTTTGTTCTTATCTTTTTATGCATCGCGATTCGTTGTTGACGATCGGACGATATTTTTAGGCCTAAGTACGATTAAAGTGACGTGAACTAAGTTCTACTTCATTTTTCAATTAGGTAGGTTATACAGTATATATAGTATGTTTTATTTTTGTTATGTATTTTCTGGTGTACAATAAAGCTTATATAAATAAATAAATAACGAGTATAGCCAGAATGGCTTTCTTATCCAAGCTCCACGAATTTTATAACTACTCATATGGTTTAATTATAACATAATATGGCGCCTGTAAACCCGTACGGTAATGCAAAACCTATCATTTCGCCAGTAACGTTTAAGACCCATGTAAAAAGAGACTAGCCTATTGCCAACAAGCAGGCACAAATCAAGACTGCTACTAAGAAATTCCTAATGTAAAAACCCAATAATACTTTGCCCATACTGGGAATCGAACCTAGGATCTCCAGCTCAGCAGTAGCACTTGCGACCACTAGACTAGCTTGCTTAATGTTATTAAGATACTACAAGCAATTGCGTGAAGGTCGTTTAATCAAAATCCGTTCAGCCGTTTTTGCGTGATTGAGTAGGTAACTAACATTGAAACATACAAATTTTCATGCAATTATAATATTTTAGGATAGAATATTATATAGGAGAAGTTTTTATTCAGTGAGCAAACTTTAACCGTGAATTCAACATAATTATCATTCTAGAACCCCCAGCGAAGAAATTTTTCGTAAGGTTTACAAAAAAAAATCAGCTGTTTCATAGAAAAGTGAAATACCTACGCGGTCAAAATGTATGGAACAGCTGATTTTTTTTTGTCTAGAATTTGGGGTCTAGAATGATATTATGCTGAATTCATGGTTACAGTTTGCGCACTGGATAAAAAACTTTTCCTGTATTTATGTATATTTTTAGGAAGTAGGAAAAACATAATCACATATTTATAAAAATAGATAAGGAGTAGACACGGCTCCCATACTTAAGGCTTGTAAATCTCGCTCTATCTTCATCTAAGAAGTACAAACTGTACAAAACAAGTAACAAGTCAGTTACAAACCACTCGAACTGTTCAATGAAGCGACGCCATTTCACAATTCTATCTTGAGACAGTCCTTAGTTTCAGAACGATCCATTTGTCACCTAATATTGTTTTGGAAAAGGCAGAACAGTAGTAGAATGCGGTTCATTTGTGCAGTGTTTGTGACACATTTACAAGCGAAGTGGTAAGGAGTCGCTTGCTTTGGACACTACGACTATTGTTATTTCTATCGTTTATAATCAAGTAGGGACTGGATCTAATTAGTATCACAGCATTACTATAGTATCTGCTAGGGGTGCGGGTTGTTCGAAAGAGATACCGTGGCTTCTGGCACACAAGCAACTGAGGGAACACGAGTGGGTTTTAGTTAGTAAAAGTCTGACCTGCTCCACCCGGAGCGGGAGAAGTTACTTGATGATTTACCATCCTCAAAAAAATAGCATTATTGTTGCTAGATACTTGATAAAACAACAACAAAAAGACGCCTCACAAGTTCTTGAGCGCGGCACGACCCCGGCTCGATACGATTAAAAGCAATAAATTTTCTCTCCCATCTAAATTAACCCGAGAAAAACAGCTAGTGTTCGTTTAAAAAGAAAAAACTAGGAACATAGAAAATTGTAAATTATAGACCAGCCTGTCTATTCTATAAAACTCACTATTATGATTATTATTTTGTTTAAATTGATTTACATTCTGTAATTACTTACCTACTTTATCTCACACACTTATTATTTGTAATTTTTTTTAGAAAATCGTACAAGTACCTACTTTTTTGTGTTTGCTTGTTATCCTGTCTGTATCCTTTATGTATCTGATTGTATATAAGTCTTGTTACTTGTTTTTTTTTAACAATGTTTGTAATTGTAATTATGTGAGCACCATGTATCTATCATATACCTAATTAATTTACCTGTCATTGCTTCAATTTTAATTATTTTTAGGTACCTGTTGTGGTATTTCATTCTAGGTGCATCGTCATCACATATAATAATACAACTAAAGTATACAAAATATATTAAAAGAGTAATGGTGGAGTTTATGGCCCATTCTTCTCCATACAAACCAACCATTTGGAAGGGCCGACTTACCACTAGGATTAATTCTGTTTTATTCAAAATGTAAATTTTGAGGTTCAAAAGTGCTTATAGGTGTCTATCTTATTATAATATTACAAATGTGAAAGTTTTTAAGTGAGGATTTTTAGATGTTTGTTACCCAATCACGCAAAAACGGCTAAACGGATTTGGATAAAATTTGGCACAGAGATAGTTTATAACCTGAATGAACAAATAGGATACTTTTTATTCCGATAGTACGTTCCTGTGGGTTAATTTAGACTTCCACGCGGCGACGCCGCTGGCAAAAGCTAGTTTGATATAAATGCTTTGACTTTGACTCACCGTGAAGTTAGCTGGGAGTGAACTGTCAATGTCAATACTGGCAAGTCCTAGCATAATAATGAATAACAGCTCACTTCGGGCCCACTACACATATGTTTTCACTATAAGTTTTATTACAGAACAGCACTACAGGACACTGTTTATAATTCGTGTACCCTGAGTAGCACTAAGATTACTAAGACCAAAACTTCATTAAGATTACCTACAGTAAAAAGTAAACGACAGTTCATTGAACCCTGATGGCACAGCTAGATTAAAACTCAAGGACTGTAGGTGAGATTTTTTCTCATTTAGCTTAAATTCCTAAAGAGATAAACTTTTAATCTGTCTGTAACTAACCTGGAGCCATAAAGCCGCCGTTAGAATATAAAACGGACCTATTTGTTTCAATCTACCGCTTGATAAAATCTCATAGATCATTGGCTAATAAAATCACACGAATAAATAAAAAAGCGGGTCATTGGATTAAAAAAAAAACAACCGACTTCCAAAATTAAAGTTATTTTTTACTTTTGTAGTGTTGTTTTTTGGTAGTAAATTGTTTTTTTTTTATTGATAAACTTTTTTTTCACTTTTAAGTGTGGTACTGACCCCACACAAATTCGCATACCTTGACTTGATGAGTAAATAACAGTGACAGGCAGTTATTATTATAATACACTAAGAGTAAAATAATACGTAGGTATTATCAAAGCTAACGCAAAAACCACTAATCAAAACTTGTCCAAAATACGGACCCACTCTATAAGTACCTATACCTTTCAAAGAAAAGATGTTTTTTTTTATAACGGTTTATAAATGGCGGAATTCTGAGGCAACAAACATTAAATAAAAAAATAAAAACAGAACAGAACGAAACAGCACAGAAAATCCTCTTTTTAGAAGTCTGTTAAAAATACAGATCAAAGATATATTTTTGTAAAGTAGACCTCGCGTCAGCGGTAAACCTTCGTTCGACCTTGACTTGGCCTAGCGTAGTACGCAGATTTTTTTTTTGGTTTGGTATCTCGCTGTTCAACGTAAGAGGGTGTCGGCTGCTTACCCGGACTTGCCTGTGGTAACCTTAATAAATTAAGGCTTCCACTTAGGACTTAAAACTTAAAACTGTAGCGACTGCTTAAGTTTAAAGATAAGGGCACCCCTTAGGGGATGCGGACCTCGGCTTAGGGCATCGCTAATAGAGGGCAGTAAGGGACCGGTTAGATCGGACAGAGCAGAATTTTAATAGAATAAAAAGCCAGTATCGACGGCCGGTGGCGGCCGGCCGGTCGGTGTCGGTTTTGTTAACGACCGACGCTGCGTGCGGCCTATCGTGCACTAACTGGTTGGTAATAGATTCGTAATTTTTTACTATTATTAGGTATTATAAAGTATAATTGGTTTTGGGTAAAAAATAAGTATGTCAATGCTTAATTGACTAACTACAAGATATTTATTACCATCAAATTGACTCATTTTAAGTTTATTACAAATCACCTCCAATGTTAATTAATTGTATCCTGTAGTTACCTACATGTCATCATTTTCCTGCCTTAGTTCCATTTTACTTGGGGTCGGCGCAACACTTTTTCTTCTTTAATTCTCTCTTGTCTACCGTCACGCTATAATGCACTACCTTCTCTTTCATATCATTGCTTATACAACCCATCCATCTTTTCTTTGGCCTTCCTCTCACTCTCCATCGACCACAAGAAATAAAACGCAGAAAGAGGACACATGTATTGTATTTTTATTGATTTCGAAATCATAAAGTAGGTAATGAAAATCATTCCGAAGAAAATATAATGATGTACCTAATGTAACGTACCTATTTACTTAACTATACTTCATTCAGGTTAGCACAAGACAAAATGTAAACAGACAAGTAATCACTGTTCAATTATATTGGCTATTGTGTTTCGTGTGATTGGCATCAACAAAGGAATTATTGAAAAGTTGTTTATTTATATTTTGGCTCCGGTTTCCTTGAATTCGGTATTCGATAGTTAAGGAAAAACAGTGACGTCTACGAATAATGCTGAATCATTTCTATCTAATCATCCTCTGTAAACTTTTATGATTATTTGATAACATTCAATTTCATGGCTCATATGTCTTATAGGTTATAATATTTCCCTATAGTATCAATCAAAGTAGGAATCTGAACCCGCAAAAATCACGTCTTTGTTTTTTTTTTTTAATATGTATGTGTTGAAACGTTCAGGTAGTAAAATATTCTTGGTAATTGTCCAAATATTTATGAAGGATGGTGTATTAACTACAATATTCAATCAACGTTCGACACATCGGTGATGGAAAACCCGTTCTTTGCCAAATTTTAATTTAATAACGACACTGTTTTCTTCTGAAATAATTTTCCATGATTGATTGATGGAGTTTAATTTAAAATTACACTTTCCTTTTTTTAAACCGTCCAGGTTGTCTAGTCGAAGTTAATTGTAATAGTGTTTCTTGTTACATTATTATTGTTTACTTGTCCCAATTTCTCCAAAGTTTCAACATTAATTTAAGTTCTTTGAAATACGACAGTTGAGTGACTTGAATGAGGAAAAAACAATTGGAAAAACTAATAAAAACAAATGAGGTGACCCGGGTTCACTCTTCTAGTTTTTTTGTTAATGTGTCTGTTGACTATTATTTGAGACAATGGATTGTATATTTCAGACATGACCATTGATCTAACCGGCGGCGCCAGGAGGTATACCATGTAGGTACAAATGGTGACAATGGTGTGACATTCAAGAAGTCATTCAGACAAAGTCAGCAGACTTTTGAACGTGATTATACAATTTATAGGTAGGTACCTAATTATCATTCATAGATAGGATCATCACAGATTATCTAACGGTTTTTTTGCCATTTTTTAATCAAACTTTATTGACTCTTAACGTTTATCGACTTTTTTAGGGTTTCATACCTCAAAAGGAAAATACGAAACCCTTATATAGGAACTCTTCGTTGTCCGTCTGACTGTTTGTTTGTCAAGAACTTGTTTCTTAGGAACACGTGGTGATATCTATCAAGTTGTAATGAATATCAAATACGTGATGTAGGTCCACGCTCCCTTGGAGGTCTAATAAAATCAAGCTTTTATGTCAACGCAATAAAAATATACGGCCATATATGCGACATATTTTGATACTCTCAAATAAAACAAAACCTATAAGGTACTTCCCGTTGACCTAGAATCACGAAATTTGACAAGAAGCAATGTCTCACAGCGCTAGTACAGAAAAAAACCCGAAAATCGTTAATTTGTAGTGTCATCACCCCATCACATTTTTTTTTGCGATTGCAAACTTGATTTGCAGTTGGAGAATTAACTGTTATGTAGGTACATCGTATGCAAGTATATATCGATGAATCCGTTTTTCAACTACAATATACAGTTTGTTTTTGGGATGAATTCATCCCAACTACAGTCACTACAGAACCCTTCATTGTTCGCGGACCGACATACTGTTGGCCAGTTTTTCTGAACAATCTTGCATTTGGAGTAGATATTTATCAAGTAAATACTAAACGTATAACCGCTATGACAAAGTTAGTGCTCACAGTTTTTGACACAAAAAGTCTACAAGTACTCAATGTTAGATCACACCTTCACAAAAAATAAGCTAGCTATTGCATAAGCATACATAAGCAATGCCCGGCATGGTGTAATGGTCACCTGCCACTCTATAATACTCTACTTGACAAGTGGGGACATGCTTGAAGGTCGAGGACGTATATCATTTTCACTCCTGAGTCCTCACATCTCTGATACGACGCACCTGCCTACGAATCAATATGGACATCAAAGAAGAGAGAATTAGGTACGCTGACTAAAGACGTAAGCGTATTTTTTGCCATTGTATTTACACATGCGTGATACTTTTCTTAATTTGAATCGTATGACAATGTGGTCATAATTGATTTCCCTTTGAAAAGAAAATATTTTATATTGACTCTGACTACCACGCTACATATTGACAGGCTTAGTACGAGCACCGGTTTGTCGACGGAAGAATAGACATGACTATTAACCAAACGATGTACATTAGGAGAAGATAGCTATGTTCTTCTATTCATTATCCCAGTTATGCGTTCTAAACGAATCATGATTTTGTGGATTACCGTATATCCTTTGTGGCCGTCGATTATAAAATTTGTTGTCAATGTGACTTTGTCAGTTGGGGAAGAAATAGTCTTCTGAAATAGTCTTACATATAAAAGGACAAATATCGTTACAAACGAAAGACAAAATGACAGATAGTAAAAGGATATCTACGATACGATGTCAAAAATGGAGAAACGAAATGTTGACTTGGTATAGAAAAAGCACTGTCTATTTTTCGTAGAAATAGAAAGCGTTATGCTAAGCCTGCTGTGGGGGTTGGCTGATGTCACATGTCTTCTATTTTTGGTTCTAGCACATGTTGGTATAACTACCAACACGCACTGGGCCCGCGTGGTAGATTACGGCCCACTCCCTCTCAAAGAGAGAAGGCCTTCGTCCCACAAGTGGGAACATTATAGGCTGATTATGCTATGCTATACATTATCTCGAAGTTTTCCTTCACCAGTTCGAGAGCAGTGGTGATAAAATAAATTACACAAAGTTCAGTGCCTGCCTGGGTAAGTCGCAGCCATGACTACTGTACCATCACTGCTTATAACAGTCTATTTCGCTTCAAAATCATCAATTTTCGTTAAGTTATAACCTAAGTCTACGGTATACGGCTCTGTGCTCACACGAAGAGTTAATTAAGCTCCACTTAATTCCTAGACTGTAGAATGCAGCATGTATACCATAGTGTATCAAGACGAAAGTCTTTAACCAGTGCGTGCTGCCAGTGATGACATATGGAACCGAAACGTGGTCGCTCCTAATGGGCCTCATAATAAGGCTTAAAGTCACCCAAAGGGCAATGGAGAGGCCTACGCTTGGAGTTTCCCTGCGTAATTGAATCAGGAATGAAGAGATCCGCAGGAGAACCAAGGTAATATACCGACATAGCCCGAAGAATTCACAAACTTAAGTGGCAAATTACGTCGGTAAAAAAATAAAATTGACCGCTTTTGGCACCTTTTTGTATGAAAAAATTTGACTTATTTATTTCTTTAAACCGACGAAATATTACTAAGAATACTATGATCTAGAATCAAGTCACTGTTCTGAATTCACGGTTACAGTTTGAGCGTTGATGTTACCACCTTGTGTAGTAAAATATAGAGTGTAGACATGGAGTAAAAAGCGGAACGCTACAGATTGCCCGTCCGCGAAAACACGAGTTTGCCGAGCAGCGCCCTTCCAAATCACTATTACCCAACAGCCACCAGAACATCGAGAATGAATGGTCACGGTAAAGACACGCATAACACGAGTATTCACAATCATCAATTTATTTATAGACATGTTATCCTCCTAACAAATATAATTCAGTTTAATAAACAGAACAATTATCTCAGTTCCACGCAGACTGTTAAGTCATTAACGAACCACAGTTGAACTCCGAAGTGACGAAGTAAAATGCTCTCTCACACGTGAGTAACATTCGAAAGTCTCTCTCTGTCTCTAATTAAATTCTGAGGTTTTTGGTTTACCTGTGTCACTATTCCAGACATTTCCTTTTATAACGTCAGAATCCTAGATGAGTAAACTTTTAGCAGTCAAAGTGACAGTTTGACAGTGATTAATGTCTGGATCGTGAGTGCGGACATTGACACCGAGCTGACAGTTATGCGAATAGAACATAATGTATGTTATTTTAAGATAATGTATAAATAATATCATACGCGAATTTCGTAAGTCAGTTACCGTTTAAAATAAATTAATTACAGGCGCTTTTGTATTGTTAAGGGGTCGGTCAGTCAGGTGAAGCTAGTTGCCCATTCCAAAGCGTAGTATGGCGAAGAACGGGCAAGACATTAAACTCTGTTAAATTAAATTATTGTTACAAAAAATCTGTTATATTATTCATGTCGAAACGATGTAAAAAGTCGTGCACATTAAAAGCGTCCGTAATACAAAAAAATATATTATACCTATTTAATATAACAAACTTACAATAAATCTGTAGTTATTCGCATCAAGCGCATAGTTAGATTTTTCAAAATATGATTTGGCACCAAATCGCTTTGAGGGTGTTCTAAATGACGACGTGGCAGCACTGAGACGTCAGGTCCGGGCACCTGTCAAAAGTGTCAAAGCGCCTACGGACTGAATGGTGAACGAAAGAAGTCAATGAATGACATGAAATATTTTAAGTTAATTGTCGAACTGGAAGACCTCTTGTTCACGAAGAAACCATAATAATTAGTGTTTTTAAAAAAAGTTTGTTATCAAGCTCGATAGATGGCGTTGTCGCAAAATGTACATCACGCTATGGTTTCGTTACAACGATTTGGTTGGGTTCGTGTGAATTTTTTAAAGATATGGCCAGCTATAGAACAGTATACAGTTTGTTTGTTTTATTTCGACCTTATTAGTATACACAAAAGGTCAAATTTACAATACTGTGTGCCTCTCTCGGTGTTCAGTATTAACATTGGTCCTTCATACCGGATACTTTTCGGTTTTTTGAGTTCGCCAGCCCGTGGTACTAGCAAAGTACGCGGTTCCCGCACGGGCAGCGACAGCTTCGTCCAGCATAGTGGATGGAGACAGAGCTGCAGTAATAAAAAGTAGCAGATGTGACAAAGTGTCCTCCTAAAGGGGCACCACTTGCATCCAGTTCAAGCGTGAGGTGACTGTGTTGTACGTCACCCTCGTAGATCAACGTGGAAGCGGAAGACTGACTTCACACGCAGAGTTCAATGTGTCGCCGCCACCAGGGTGCGCCACATACAACAAGGAAAGGAAGTCATCGTGTTGTGAGTAAAGTGAAAAAATTGTGAGTACATTTTATTATTAAAGTGACAAGCAAGTTTAGACTTTATTTATTTAAGATTTTTTACTTTAGACTTAGAAAATTGTAAGATTCGCTAATAGAAAATGTATTTTTATGTTAGTTTAGGACTTAGAATAATTTCGTAAAAAACGACGGAACGGGGAACCTATGCCCGATTTCCGCCAGAATATTAGTTGCAAAAACACTTGTAAAATTTTGTGCAACTAATTGAAACTTGTAATATTTTGGGTTTACTTTTTTGTTTAATTTCATTGGTTTTAATTATGGAGGGGTTAATCAATGTAATGAAAGGGTCCCAAAGTGTGATTATCAAAGGATTCGCAAATTTTAAAAAGAGTCCTAAAGAAAGATTAACCATCGAATACATTGAAACTAGACAGGAATTATTAGAAAACGATTGGGAATCGTTTAAAAATACTAATACTAAACTTCATCAGAACTTTAAATTAGATGATATGGATAAGAAAATTGTTGATATTTATGATACAACTGAGGACACATACATTACTTTTAAAAGTTTAATGAAAACAACGCTCAATAAAATTAAAGTTGTAAGTGATTCAGTATCTTATGGGGATGGTTCTTCTTGTAGTCCAGTTAAGTCTGCACATTCACTGGTCAAATTGCCCAAGATTTCTATTCCAATGTTTTCTGGCAAATATGAAGAATGGACCACCTTTCATGATCTTTTTGTTTCATTAGTTCATAAAAATAGCTCTTTAGATAATGTACAAAAACTGCATTATTTAAAAAGTCATCTAACTGGTGAAGCCGAGCAATTGATACGGAATACTCCAATAACTGATGCCAATTACAGCCAGTGCTGGGAGCTATTAGACAAGCGATACAGTAATAAAAGATATCTCGCCAACTGCATTTTGAAACGGTTATTTGGTATCAAACGTATGCAGGTTGAATCAGCAACATCATTAAAGGAGCTTTCAGACACCACCAGTGACTGTTTAAACGCGTTAAAAAACTTAGGTATAAATGTGAGTACATGGGATGTTATTATCATACATATAGTAACATTTAAATTAGATCTTGAAACGCGTAAGCAATGGGAATTAAGTGTCAGTAGTAGCGATTCCAGCAATGATTTTCCTACCTTTAATCAATTTAAGGTATTTTTAGAGCAGCGTTTCCGCGCGTTTGAATGCATAGAACCAAAAAAGGGTTCAGGCTACCAGGTCAACAACAATCAGACGCCTAAAATATTGTTAGCCACAGACTCATTATCCCCAATGAAATGCGAATACTGCTCTGAGGTTCATAAGCTTTGTTCCTGCAAAAAGTTTGCCAACCAATCTCTCGAAGGTAGACGGGATTTCGTTGGTAAGAACAAAATTTGCTTCAACTGTTTAGGCAGTAACCATACAGTTTACAATTGCAAGAAAAACACAAGTTGCAAAATTTGCCAGAAGCGTCACCATTCCTTGTTACACTTGGACTATAAACGCCAAGACCCTCGACCAAAGCCTTCTACTGATATTGCTACTTCTTCAGCTAGTACTACTCAGATAGTCTCTTGCTTATCTACAGGGAGAGTAGCAAAGCCCAGACAGGTTTTATTAGCCACTGCGCTAATAAAGGCCTCGTCAAAGACGGGTGAATACCACACGGTCCGAGCCTTGCTCGATCAAGGTTCGCAGGCTTGTTTCATAACAGAGGCAACAGTGCAATATCTTAGCCTGAAAAAGATACCAATTCAAGGGCGTGTATCAGGCTTAGGTGACGATAGATCAACCATTGCAAAGCACATGGTTACTCTGACAATTAAGTCAACAATTGATCCTGATTTTCAACTCAAAATAAATGCCTATGTTTTGAGTAAGATCACCTCATACTTGCCTGAGAGAAGCGTAAACACTAGTTCATTCGATTGGGTTGCCATCAACGATTTGCGTCTAGCAGATCCCAATTTTAACACACCCAATAGAATAGATATTCTTTTGGGTGCAGATGCTTATTGCTACATTGTGAAGGAAGGTATAGTGAAGAGTCCATCTGGTACTCTTATCGCACAGAGCACCACTTTAGGGTGGGTCCTTGCAGGTGTAGTCAGTTCGAGTAGTGAGAGTTCATTTCATCACTCAAAAAATATAATGGTACATTGTGCACAGTTCAATGAAGATGATATTTTAAAGAAATTTTGGGAAATTGAAGAACAAAATAGTACAAAGAAATTACTTAATCCAGAAGAGCAAAAATGTGAAGAGTTCTATGCTGAAACGACTAAAAGAGATGATACAGGTAGATACATTGTACGATTACCATTCCGAGATGAAGAACCCGCTTGTAAAGCCGGACGTTCACGTGATATAGCTGAAACAAGATTTAAAGCACTAGAAAAAAGATTAAATAAAGATACAGATTTAAAAGAAAAATATACAGAAGTAATTAATGAATACTTACAATTAGGGCACATGAGACTTGTAAACGATGACGATAGTCATAAAAAGGAAGCCGTTTACTTACCACACCATGCGGTTATAAGAAATGACAAGATCACGACTAAGGTTCGTGTTGTGTTTAACGCCTCGGAGAAGAACACAAAAGGAGTTTCACTAAACGACACTCTAATGATAGGACCAAAGCTGCAAGCAGATTTAAGACACACTCTTATGAGATGGAGAATGCATTATATTGGTATAGTGGCGGACATAGTAAAAATGTATCGTCAAATTAGAATAGCCGATGAAGATGCTATCTTCCAGCGAATACTCTGGCGAGATGATCCTGAAAAGCCGGTCAGAGATTATGAGTTACTAACGGTGACATTCGGAACAGCCTCTGCACCATACCAAGCAGTTAGATCGCTCCAACAGGTGTCATATGATGAAGGAGATAAATTTCCACTTGCAGCAGACAAAGTTTTAAATTGTTTTTATATGGACGATTTAATGACGGGTTGTATTAACGTTGAAGAAGGTGCAGAAATCTGTAAACAAATGATAGAATTATTAGGAAAAGGAGGATTCACATTACAGAAATGGAGTAGTAATAATCAGCAATTAATAGATAAAATAGGCTCTATGGACAGGAATGAAAGCATTCAGCAAGCAGATCAAAAAAATGAGTACATTAAGAATAAGAACAAACAAGACATCATAGTAAAGGGAATGGAAATAAATAATAAGGAAAGAGAAATTAAACTAGATAGTACTACAAAAATATTGGGACTTACCTGGAATCGCCACGAAGATACGTTTCAGTACGCTGTAAATCTTCCACCGCTGACGACGGCACCTGTTTCAAAAAGATCTATTATATCAGACATAGCTCGTTTGTTCGACCCATTGGGATGGCTAGCTCCTAGTGTGGTTGTAGCAAAGGTCTTCATACAGAAGTTATGGCTCGCTGGTGTTAGTTGGGATGAGGAATTAACAACGGAATTAATAACAGAGTGGAATACTTACCGCAAAGAGTTAAATTTACTTACCAAGGTTCGGATACCTCGTTGGCTTGGGTCGAGTTCAGCTGATGATCTTGAATTGCACGGTTTTAGTGATGCCTCAATAGCTGCATACTCAGCAGTCGTTTACTTGAGGATAATTGATACCACAGGCACGGTTCATGTTTCATTGTTGGTTGCAAAAACAAGAGTAGCTCCAATCAAACAAGTCAGCATACCCCGATTGGAGTTATGTGGCGCAGTACTCTTAGCAAAGTTATTGACAGAGTCTGCAGAGGTCTTAAATATACCAAAGGAAAAAACATTAGCGTGGACTGATTCGACAATAGTTTATCATGGCTTAACAGCCATCCTAGCAGGTGGAAAACGTTTGTTGCAAACCGGACCGCTGAAATATTGGGCACAATGAGTTCATCTCAATGGTTTCACGTGTCGACCAAAGAGAATCCAGCAGATTGTGCTTCAAGGGGAATACTACCCAGTGCGTTAGTAGGTAATGAGTTATGGTTTTCTGGACCGTCCTTCCTGAAAAACAAAACCATTGAGTACAAAAGGCCAAAAGATTTACAAATAGATTTAGAACAAACCATAAAGGTTCACGCAGCTGTAATTCCAGAGCACGTAGTTCTAGAAAATTATTCTAGTCTACGAAGATTAGTTAGAGTAGTTGCGTATTGCCGACGATTCTTGAAGAAGGACATATATAATAGTAAATATTTAATGAATAGATACAAATGGTCTTCCCAAGTTCCGTAACCCAATATTGGAGACATTGTTTTAATTAAAGAAGACGATTTGCCGCCAAGTCGTTGGTTGTTGGGGCGCGTAATAGAGAAGCATCCTGGGGATGATAATATCACCCGTGTAGTTACATTGCGCACTAAGATATCTACTATTAAGAGGCCAACATCCAAACTTTGTATTTTACCGGTTTCAGTTCCATGAATTTATAATTTTTCAGCAATCTAACATAATGTTATTAGTTTAAGTTATTAGATGTAAGATTATGTCTTGTTGAAATGTTTAAGATTTTAGGTCAAAATATAAGATCAAATGTTTACTACCAATTCGGATCCATAATGTAAGTTCATGAAGAACATTCCGTTTAGAATCAGTTCAACAAAATAAATTGTTTTTCTTAGATTTGTAAACTGTTTTAGATCATACTGAATATAAAGTGTAAATTTTAGACCTTTTAAGAAGGACATTCCGTCACTAAATGTCCTTGGTGGGCGGTATGTTCACGAAGAAACCATAATAATTAGTGTTTTTAAAAAAAGTTTGTTATCAAGCTCGATAGATGGCGTTGTCGCAAAATGTACATCACGCTATGGTTTCGTTACAACGATTTGGTTGGGTTCGTGTGAATTTTTTAAATATATGGCCAGCTATAGAACAGTATACAGTTTGTTTGTTTTATTTCGACCTTATTAGTATACACAAAAGGTCAAATTTACAATACTGTGTGCCTCTCTCGGTGTTCAGTATTAACACCTCTTGTCAAAGTGGCGCCAGCTGGCGGCTTGAATATTCATGAACAACGTCATTTGGAAAGCTCATAGATGATTTAATTGTTCTATGTTATGTCAACCTGTCAGTTTATCACACAGAGCCTTGCTTTTGTTATGTCATCACAAAAGTTTCCAGTTATTTTTGTTGTTTTCTGTCATTTTCCTTTATTGGAATGATTTCATTGTACTATTCAATTTAAAAATTATACTTTGCTCTAATTTCTTGGGTTTTCCCTCAACACCAAAATGTTTCCTTTTATACAGGGTGTAAAAAAACCTTTTCCCTTTCTGTACATTAAACTAAGTTTTACGTGAAAAGACGTTGAAACCTACAATAACTCTGTAACCAGAAGTAGTTCCCAGGTATGGTCCGGTACAAAAATATGATCATAATATCCGCAACAACCAGTGATTCTCGGCTTCATTAATTTTACACCCGTTATTCTATTTTTCTTCTTTGCTTCAAGACAATCAGCATTAAAAACTTAAATGTGAGAATAATTAAGCTAGTCTTATTTGTTTTTGCACTAATCAAGTAACTAATTGATATCGACAAGAAATGCATTTGCTGGCGTCATGCGTTTGGTATGAAATAAGTTCTTAATTACAGATGTTCACCCCATCTCCTGATAACCTCAAGGAAAACGGCCGACCTTAATTATAACTCTCCTTCAACCAGTGCTGAATAGTAAGTATCTGATATACCTATCTTGCTTTCATTCAAGTTCATAGAGAAAAGAGAATCTCTTATTCAATAAATACGTAACAACAGAATAATTATGCCAAACTGGAAAGACGTCGATATCAGTTCAGGATTACGTAGCCATATTTGAAAACTGTTATTTGAAAAAAAAAAACGTCTCGATTTGTGAACCTCCACCTTCTTTTTCGTCGGTTAAAAGTGCCGTTAAAAATAATCGAACGTGCGCTACTCTTGGTCAGAGATTTACGAGTCAAACAACATGGACCGAACTGCTAATCGGCAATGGATGGCCGTTATTTAATCCTTTTTCTGTCCAGCTCAACCAAACTGAACATAAGCCCTAGACACTGCAACATAACTGCTGTTATACCTACATATTACTTATGCACTTTGAGCCAACTAATAAAGATACAGCTCGAAAGAGATACCGCGGCCCCTGGCACACAGGCAACTGAGGGAACACGGATGGGTTTTAGTCAGTAAAAGTCTGACACGCCCTCCTACTCCACACAGAGCGGGAGAAGTTATTTGATGATTTCCCACGCAACAAAAAAAAATTAGATACAGCGGCACGGATCGATTTTCAAGGTCATGCAATGCTTGGCGAGGTCGGTCCGTGGAAGGGTGACCATCCATTACAAGCCAGGACCCTTTCGTAACTAGGAAAGCACGTTGAGCCGTTGGTCTCGGCTGTCATTTATTGACAGTTTTTACGGGTATTCAGAAACCCGAAAGTCTGAAAAACAGTGTTACCAAGGGGTATCGTTTTACCCAATAACTAGGTTGTGAAGGTGAAATAAGCAGTCGTTACATGTAAAATACTGGTATTCAGTATCTGGTAAGACTGTAAGCCAACCCCAGCATAGTTGGGCAAAAGCTAGGCAGATGATGATTAAAACAAACTATATTGTGTCATTAAAATTTCCATTTTCTTAAGTCTAAACCAAGTACAGTCTCTTGTATGTATTTAGCGAGTTAAATGCCCAAAGCTGCTTATCTCTCGGCGCAAGTTGTGTAGGGTCAACGGGGAAAATGGGTCAATGTGGTGAACATAAGAACGGAAGTGTTCGTTATCTTCAGATCTGTAGGCTATCGATAGCGAAACCTTGACACTGTCTGCCTTATTAAGGACATTCGGATCATATCAACAGGAAAACCTAGTAATAGTGCTCAGGAATACAGCTCTCTACCAATTCCTTTGAAGATGTCAGCAGGGTAGATAGCTACTATGTAGCATAATGGAATCACTGTACGTAATTTTGAAAGGGCACACCCGACTCGATATATTGGTCAGAACGTGTAGAGCCGAGGAAGCCGTGCATATTGAATCCATCCATGCCAAATTCGGACGTGTTCCAATTCATTTCATAAACGTACAATATTAGGTCGGTTCGGAAGCGTTATTTCTAAAACAAATAAAAGAAATAAGTGATAATGATCACATCCAATTATCGCCAGTGTTTACTGTTACCCGCAGTTATTTAATGAATGATACTACCATAAAAGCTGTGTTCCGAGGAGCGTCGATACAGATAAACAAACCAAATGTAAAACTGTAAATACCGAAAACACAGACCAATAACAAAATGGATTCAGTCAGTCTGTTTAGTCGAATTTAATATGGCGCCGTACCTAAGGGTACATAGGTATAATAAAATGGTGAAATCATGTACCGTATCTTGTTACTTTCAAAAGAAATAAGAATCAGCTGATATTAGCATTGTGGAAAGCGTTTCATTTGTGTAGATAGAACACAATGTTGCAGTTTGCTTTTTATTTTGTTTGTGCACACTCAGCCGGCTGCTGATCTGAATATTGCAGATAAAACCATAAAATGCTGTAAATTTTCAACTTTAAGCTTAGCGGAAAATGCCCTTTACTTTAAATTCCGAGGATTTTCGAATTTTACGTGATCAAGTTGTTTTAAACTACAAACGAAGTGGAAAGAGGTCAACATGCTCCATCATTATAATGTAATATTAAACCCTTGAGAATACTTTTTAAACACAATGTTATTAAGGTTAAAATAACAAAGCCTGTTGTAAAATGAAAAATGAGGTCCTGCGAGGTAACAATACAAGAAGATCAATCATAAAATGTAACAAAATCTTACCTTGAAGGCGTTTCTGAACTTATTCGACATGATGTTGTAGAGGAAGGGGTTGATGGCGGTTGACAGGAAATATAGCACCCCCGATAAAAATGTGAGCACGATGTAGACCTGCACATAAAACAAACGCAAACAATAAATATCAATATCATAAATAATCCAACATCCGACAAATCTTAAGCGAATGGGAGGTACAATTTATTCAGGGATATACAAACTCTTTGTTTCTGTTTGGGGTTTTAAATTGTAAGCCTTATCAGTTCTATAAGAAGTTTAAATTCAAATACTTAAAAGAAACATCCAACTAGAGCAATCACAGACAAATATATTTTTTGAAACTCCTGACCCAAAATTCTTCGTTCTCGCCAAATTGAAGAAAGTTTAATCTTACTTTGTAAATGATATAAAATTGAAAGTTTACCAGGTAGAAGGTATCTGAAGGGTGTTCCAAACTTTTCCCGTAGATGGCCAGCAGTCTCTGCACGTGGAAGGGCGCCCAGCAAATGAAGAATGACAGCGCCACCGCAACTGTAGGAAAAACAATGTTTGTACTACGGAGTGGCCCTTTAATCTTAATATAACAGGAAATAAGATCAATGTTATTGGAGAAAGACTCTTCAAGTTGACATATTCAATACTTAAGTACCTACAGGCGCTGAAGATTTACAAATATGAGATTGCGCTCCAAGTCTGAAAGTAATTTTCTCCATATTCGGCGTAAGTATTGAAAACATAACTGCAGAGTGAAAATTCACTATGGGGTTTTACACTAGACCGGTGCGGCTGGTCGCTTACCAAAACAAATCGCCACCCCATTTACACAGGTCGATAAAAATCGCAGCTGACTGATTCATTTTGCATCAAAATGTCGACCTTTATGCGGCGGACGATCAACTCCGAGTCTACGACTGAATATTTTCATGGTCGATCTATGTCAACCGCGGCATGCGAACTGTCGCCACACGACAAATGTCGAAACCCACACGACAAATGTCGAAACCCACTCGACTTTGGAACTTGCAATTTGGCCTAGCTGAATTGCTATTTAGACAGTCGTTGCGGCTAGCCACGTGTGTAAAGCCCGAATTATTATCGTCGTTACGCTTCCACTGCGTTTATTAACTCAACTGTTTTTATTGTTGACTAGCTTTTGCTCGCGACTTCATACGCGTGGACTTTAGAATCAAGTAGATAATCATTTTTTTTTATAATATATAGCCTATTTTTTAAGTTAGACCTCTCGAAATACATCATTGAAAACTGCATTCAATTCCATGCAATGGTTTTTGCGTGATGCGGTAACAAACATACAGACAGACAAAAATTCTAAAAACCGTTGTTTTGGCTTCTGTTGCTCTAATAAAGACCCCCCATACTATTTTTTCTTCAATATCTTTAATGTACAGACATCGGCCTGTTACAATTTTATTATATGTATAGATTAATCGATGTTTAAAACGTTTCCAATAAATTAATCTGGCTAAATTGTTCGTGGTTTTATTCTTGGAAATAAGCAGATTAAGATTAATTCGACGTTCAAATGGACGTAAAAGTATCGCAGCGGACATTTTATCGCACACTGGATTTTGAACTCTCGGTGTTGAAGCGAGCATTGAGAATCCAACAGAGTACATCTCCGTGAGTCGAAAAAACACACGCAAAAATTTCCCGCTCTGATATTCTTACGTCCGGATGAAAGTCGACTTTTGCAAGATTATGAATACACAAAGTTTTTGATGGTTTAAGATTCATGTGAACCTCATCCTGCCTCATCGGACTTACATAAAACTTTAGTAATTAATAGCTCGCCGATGTTGACTTACATTAGACTATATCATCCACCTATATCGACTACATGGTCTTCACATGATCTGACCAAGATTATGTCTGGACTTTAAAAGAGACTGTGACCTCTGAGTTTGTTTCGGCCTTTCTTCTCAGAGTAGTCAGATAGGAAACGCCGACCTCATCTAGTTTAAAAAAAAATATGATTGACGTGTAAAAGTGTTTGTACAAACCTACTTACAGAAATAAAATCATTTATCATTTATCATCATTCATCGCCAATAGTATTTTGATTACAAAACCAGTAACGATTTGCGGTTATTTTAAATCAATAGTTGTTCGGATGATATCGTAACACCCAGTACTCGGCTGTGGAGGTCAGATAGGCAGTCGCTCTATGTAAAATACTGGTATTCAGCTGCATCCAGTTAGACTGGAAGCCAACCCCAACAAAGTCGGGAAAAGGCTAGGCAGATGATGATGATGATGATGATGATATGGTTGTTCACATGATGTACTTAGGTTTGTTTGTTAAAATAAAGATCTAAGCGTTTATTTTTTTTAGAAAATAGCCGAAGTAGTTCATAAACAACCGAATAACTTTCGAGAAACTGAAACAATTGGAGTGGCGAGGTTTTCTGGCGTAATTTCGAGCAACCCAATTATAATACAATTTGTTCGAATAATATGTGGAAAATGTCGTGGGTTACACATGTAGTCACTTTGTAGCGCTAATGTTTTTATGATATTTTAATGTGTAACTGTTTATTTTCCCAAATAAATAAATTAAAAGAAAACCCGTAAGCTCCTCATACACGACCGAAATAATCTTATCTAAGAACCGCTTTCAATGTTTTTAATAAGTTAGACAAGCAATTTAATTTACGTATAAGAGTACGAGAACACCGAAGAAAGGATAGATGGACTGTGTGAATGATGATATATATTTAGAAAGTGGGAGAGTAAGAAAGAAAGAAAGAAAAAGTATTTATTAGACTCACACAGGAATATCACAAACTTAACTACACAATATGCTTAACAAAAAATTTAAATTTAAAATAATATAAAAAGTAAAAAAAAAACTGTACGAGGCCCAAAAGGCCCCTATCTCAGCATGATGCTGCGACATTTAAAGGTGTCGCAGCGCTGGTATTCTGATAGGGCCCACTGTGATGTCACGGACAGATACAGAAATAAAATAATAAATAAAAATAAGAAAATTATTGTGTAAAATACCTAAAAAATAATGTACGTAAAAAGTATTTTTTGTAATCCGCGTGTCTGCACCGCATGTAACATCTATTACTTGTCTATGCCTTTAGTGTCTGTGACACTATGGCATCGCTGTGACAAGTAATGAGACGCAGGCACAGAGGAGTACAGAGACTATGACTAATAGAGAAGTATCAATAAAAAAGAAAATTGTTGCGCCGACCACAAATAAATTCAGATAAGGAAGAGAATGATGATACAAGCAATTTAATAGTTCACACTTCTTTGAAGAAACAATCTCGAATTCCTTGAAAAAAAAAAACAGTGTGAAAAATGTTTTTGCAATATACCTAATTATTGAATCAAATTATAAAAGATCCATGCAATCGCATGACAACAAAGTGACTTTTTGTTGGTGGCAATAAAAATAAAACTGTAATTTATTGACGAAGATTAACTTCGTTGATCTTTAATTGAGTGGTATTAATGTTTATTATTATTTTCTTATACAATTAAGAATTAGTTTGGGCAGCGGTGATGTAACCTGAGATCCCGGATCTCAAGAACCTGAAATCGTGATTTCAGTCTCGACTATACTCTGATCTTTCTTTTTTTTTTTGGTTTTGGCTTCGCACGGTTTGTGCATTTAGCCAGTGTCAAGTAATTTTTCTTTTCGATCAAGTAAATGCCCCGACATCGGGCACGAAGTTACGAAACAGTCATAGTCGACTTTAGTTAGTCAAATCAAAGTTATTGTAAAGCGGTAGTAACTTTACAACAACCTATTAGGAGTTTTTGGGGGGAACACGAAAAGTCCACGTTAGTCACTTATTTTCACCTTCAATACACTTGTGCACTCACATGTAACTAAATTGAAAAATTCACTACCAAAATTATACAATTTAATTCGCTATTTCACTAAATTTAATGAAAATGAAAATTCGTGCGACATGTTCCAACGCGATCCCGCCAAAAACTCCATTCAACCAGTTAATAAACCATCCCTTCATACATATTTTCTTTACGCAATAGTTTCGATGTTTCACATCTGCCAGGGCGTTTTTTTAATTTTTGAAGTGAAAACATATTTAGGAAAAAACAATTGAACTCGCGACACTGTTACCGACACCACTGACAAAACGAACGTACGAACGAACAGCGTTGAACGTACGTTGAGCGTTGTTTAATCTGACGATTCAAAAAATATTTCCTGACGATTCTAAAAATACACACGTAATTGCTCAAGTTTTCACTTCTGTCGGCACTCCCGTTTATTTCATCAGATACTAGCCTTTGCCCGCAGCTTCGCCCACGTGGAATTTGAAAATTAACCCATGGCAACTTACGACCGGGAAAAAATAATATTATGTATTTAATCCAAGTTACAATTTCTATGTGTGACAAATTTCATCCAAATCTCTTAAGGCCCATAGTATCCTCATCTCCCGTCTGAATGCTAAAGCACGACTGCCGCCCGCGCCCGCGCAGGGCACCTCTGAACCTTTATCTCAAAATGGGGATATTCCTTGGCAAATGTTGATTAATTTACAATTGTGCTCTAGCGATTCTGTGGTAACTATCTATTTTTCAGTGTATTTTTTTTCCAAATAACGGAGCCGTTTAGTAGGAGTATGGAATAGAAGCCAAAATATTGCGTGTTGGAAAATATTTTTTTACAGCAAAAGTATTAACCATACAAAAAAGTACCCTCGGCAAAATGATCTATATGAATCCATAGCAAAATCGTATATTTTTCAAATCTTCAAGACAAGCCGTTAATGAGCAGTATGGTTCATAAAGTGACCGTGTTACGCTACCAAACGGGACTTAGGCCCTTAAGCCGTTCTTACTTTTTATCCGGGCAGTACGTTCCCGTGGGATAAATTTGAAACTCCGCGGGCGAAGCCGCTCGCAAAAGCTAGTAAGACAATAATCAAGCGTGTAAACACTGTTATGCCTGTATTTTTTTTTATTTGGATTTCATATTAGCTATTTTAAATTTTTATTTTTATTTGACATTTTACTTGCTAATTTTTATTTCACATTGTATTTTGATGATATTATATTTATTTTTATATTGTGATTTGTATTTATTTTGTATTTGTAACTTGTGATTGTGCTAATATGGGAGTACCTGAAATAAATGGATTTTATTTTATTGTGTCACTATTTTTCTAGTTGCTAAATTCTCTCGCTGGTTTGCTGAACGAGATAACTTTGAGAAATAATTATCCCTACTATAATAATATTATAAATGCGAAAGTAACTCTGTCTGTTACGCTCTCACGCCTCAACCGCTGAACCGATCGTCATGAAGTTTGGCAGAGATACAGCCTGAGATATGGAGAAGGACAACAAGGGAAAAACCTAGTTATCTTCAGATTTCTGTCTGAAAAAGTTAAGCTATAAAATGAATAAAACATTGTACGTAACAGATATACCGAATTAAAACATTGAATTAATTTACTTTGAAAGGCGCGTAGGCGGAACACCCGAAAATTTAAAAAAATCTAACTGTAGGTTAACTAAAATTAGTTATCTGCTATAAATAAAGAAAGCAAAAAAACGTATGGTAATATTAGCTATTTCATGAGGTTTTTATATGCATGCTTCGTTCTCGCGTCTATAATCAGAAACCTTAGTCATTAAAAACAAAAACGCGATAACTACGTGTCTCGAATACCACAACAACTATAGGAAATTAGAGGCCTCCAAAACTAGAATATTAAAGTAACAAAAAATAATATTAAGTTTCAATCACTGAACAGATATAAAGAATTAAACATTCAGCTTATAATGTTCCCACTGCTGGGACTCAAGGCCCTAATTCACTACGACCACTTAACGATTCCTTACTACGAGACCACGACAATTTCTTAGATCAGACACGACATCTGCTAATAAATATCGACAAATTGTCTTGGAACATACAGAATATGATATTACAATTCCTTACCGTTACATTGGTTTCTAAAAAACACGATATTGACGTAGTTTGAATGGCAGTAAGATTCCGAGGGGAATCATTATTACCATACACAATTGGGGTCCTAGCCTCCTCTCAAGAATAAGGAGTCGGCCACACGTCCGCTGCGGGTTGGTAGATGTCACATGTCATCGAATTATTGGTTCTGGAGATGTTGGTTTGCCCACGATGTTTTCCTTCACCGTTTCGAGAGCAGTGATGATGAAATAATATGCACACAGTAAAAAGCCTGTCTGTGTTCAAACCTACCTAAAACCTCGTATCACTGGGCCACTACTGGGTCACTATTAAATCTAAATCAACCGTCTATAATCAGGACTTTCACTGTCTAAACCACTGAACCTAGAAACAAGAAAATCAGGACGCACAAAATGATTGTACCTACCGCACCCGGTAAGAGACGGGCTCTATAAATAAGGGACCGAAATGAGGTGTAAACAATTGTGTGGAAAATCGTGTTCAGGGGGAAGTTTTAATGAAGTAGCGAAATTATAACCAAGAGCAAATAAAGGCGGAAGCAGTCGTGGGTGAAAAAATATGACTACTAATATTTGTACCTATGTATGGATGGTTGGATGTTTGTTACTCTTTCACGCAAAAACGGCTGAAAGGATTTGAATGAAAGGCACACAGATAGATTATAACCTAGATTAACACTTAGAATACTTTTTATCCCGGTAGTGCGTTCCCGCGGGATAATTTACGACTTCCACGAGGGCGAAGCCGCGGGTGAAAGCTATTATGTATAATATAAATATTACATCACGCCTTGTTCCCGCGAAGGGTTGTGCAAAGGTCTGCCTATAGTTTACCCACATTTCGCTAGTTATGTTCAAGTCCTATGTAATAGGGGTGAGCCTATTACCATCAACCAGGCACAAATCCAGACTCCGGTTTGCTACTGAGAAATTCCAGATAGAAAATACAATAAAATTTTGCCCGACCTGGGAATCAAAGCCAGGACCTCATGCTCAGCAGTAGCGCTTGCGACCACTAGACCAACGAGGCGGTCAAAAGTCATCATCATCATCATCATTACAGCCGAAAGACGTCCACTGCTGGACATAGGCCTCCGCCAAGCTCCGCCACTTCGACCAGTTCTGTGCTTCCCGCATCCAGCGGACTCCTGCGGCCCTCACAAGGTCATCGGTCCACCTTGTGGGAGGCCTTCCAACTTTACGTCTTCCAGTCAAAAGTAAAGTACGATAAATTTATATGCGGGTAAAGATATTTTATTTCTCAAAAGAAGTACAAATTCACATAAAGAGAAAAACATAGATACGTTTAAACAATTTGCCATCAAGCTAAGCTTAGAACGGTTTTTTTTGCTACACATACTAGGTTACTTAAATTAACAATAATAAACATTTTAACTAAAACTGTATTGTCATATTAAAGAAAGCAAATCAGAAGTAGGTAGTTCTACGCAAGTAACAGTAGAATTTTGAGCGATGCATGATGTATAATTTAATCGTTCCGACTGTCTCGACGCGAGATTCGACCTCATGACCCTGAATTCAGAGAGTCCTCAGACGCCAATTTTATTGAGACAAATAACGATGAAACTGGCTGCAAGCTGCAACCGTTTAAAAATAAAACTATGAATATGGAAAATGTCGTAGATAATACTCATTGTCGTAAAATTTGCATAAAATATAAGTAAAATTATTGTTGGTTGTTCGTTCTCTTGTTATTAGTTTAATTTGTTCCGACCTCGAGTCTTGTACCTAAACTTAAATTAGTTGTCTGTTTATCCGCAGTTTCATTATTGTGTATTTTGAATTTATTGCCAAACAACCTAGAGCTACTTCTGGAAATTTTCTTTTAAATGGGTAAGATTTCTCATTAACCTAACTCAATGCCTGGGCATAGTAACTTGCTTCATTTCCTTAAATTATACTGTTAACAAAAAAAACCCAAGATACTCAATTATCGGCTCAAAAACGGCCGCATAAATAGGGCGCAATGTGCGCAGGTGTCAAATAGTATCGTCAGTCATCTTTCAGTCAGTCTTATTGGACATTGCTTTGTAAAAACCACTTGAAGTCATGCGTGTAAGGTTGAATTTGCAAAACAATGTGTTTTATCATAACACTGACGTATACTTGAGGACAGTTTTACGGACTTTTGTTCGAGCCGGTGCATCTTGATTTTATTGTATATCAACATTTTCGATTTATCAAAGAAGTCGTTGTGCATATTAATAACTTTATTTTTAAACCACAAATAGTTCAAAAACCGACACGAAACAAGCCGGATATTTTTTTAAAATTTTTAATGGACGTAGACAAAGCCTATGCAGCCAATAAAATGGCGCTTCAACCCATTATATTTTGACATAAAAAGCTCTTAACGCTCCGTGCCACTTGTTTATTATACGTACACAGTAATTACACAGTGATTTATTAATATTTTAAACACTTTATGCGAGACGTGTAAGTGTACTGTCGAATGATAAAAAGACTTGTTTTGACGAAATGTTTTTACGTAGATTTCGTAGGAAAACAGTTTTATTTGGATATTTGACAGTTGTTATGGGTAGTCAGAAGCCCGAAAATCTGACAATTAATCTTCCCAATGGGTATTGCAAACCAAATTGCTAGGTTGTGGAGGTCAGATAGTAGTCGCTCTATGTAAAATACTGGTATTAGCTGCATCTGGTTAGACTGGACACCCACCCCAACATGGTTGGGTAAAGGCTAGGCAGATGATGATTTTGGGAAGCTACATACCTACCCATAGGATGTACAGTAGATAATTTACAGAAACTAGTGTATAGGCACTCACATGCTTTATTTTCTGTAAAGCAAGCCTCGTGGATCATGAAATTTCGTTCTCTCCGTCTGACCCAATAAAGTGAAACAGGAAAACTAACTCAATCAGACCCGAAACCATAACGTGGCTACGAAATGTTATCTGATCTTAGGATGAGCCTCCTTGGTTTAAATCTATGTAATATATATTTAAAAAAAATGTTACCTAAATGATTTTTTTGCATAAAGTCAATGCGCTGAATTAATCACAGTTTCCTGGGCAAATGTCATGTTTTGCATAAAAATTTAATATTTAAATTGCATATGAACTGTGAACTAAATTCCATACAAGCTTACATAATTCAAACTAGGTATGACACAATCAGTTTTGAGTGTGAGGTAGCAATTCGAAAAATTTCCATGTTGCAGGAAAAATTGCTTGGCTATTTCCAATTTTATGTAGGATAATAATATCATTGTTCATTCCGTGGTTATTGTTTTTCTATGACTTCAAAATGCACAAAGGCAAAAACTCTGTATTGAAAACTAAAAATGGGATGTTACATAAAACTTTATTTGATTCTGTTCCAGATTTTATTTTTCTGTGCTTGTTATTGGTGCCATATTGGATGCAAGGGAGCACTGCGTCGATAGTGGATAGCAAAAGCCGATATTGAAGTTATCAAAGTGAACTCGAGTACGCACTGAAACGAACATGAATAGTGGTCCTTGTAAATTTAAATAGAGATAGCTTGTCTCTAGGTTAGGCACAAATATCAATTTGCGACATAATTTCAAAGTCAAATGGTTCAAGCACGAAATTATGAACTTCTAGTGTTACCAGCGGTTTCGTCCGCATGGTAGACGGAAACTATTTCACGATGGCATTCAAAAAAAATCAAAATCAAAAGTCATTTATTCAAACTAGGCTGAGAGTCAGCTCTTTTTGAACATCAAAATAAAATTACATAAAACAGTCCCCCCAAAAACGCCCGCCCTTCACCACTTCCTCTAGTGCTTTAGCTGGGAAGAAGAAGTAGCGGAACAAACTCCCCAGCAGCACAGCTGTCTGTTAAGTTAGAAGAACTTGATTCTATACAATAATAGGTAAATTTAGATGGCGTACCTATAGAATCGGTTTAAATATAGATGTTCCTTTAACCCATTAACGGCCACTGTACTCGACTGAGTACAGTTAAACTTTTAATCATATACCAATAACTCATAAGACTAACATATTTCTTTTAAATAAAATCAATAGAGGGTAAAATTGCTACATTTATTATAATAGCAAAAAGTGGGCAGATAAAAAAAATATGACGGTGACTCACTTGAAGCCGCAATTCTCAAGATAACATAGGTAAGACATTGCTATATTTTTTTTTTATTCAGTCTGTAAA
Organism: Antitype chi; assembly: GCA_947359405.1. Classification (NCBI taxonomy): domain Eukaryota; kingdom Metazoa; phylum Arthropoda; class Insecta; order Lepidoptera; family Noctuidae; genus Antitype; species Antitype chi. The sequence goes on from OX375816.1 coordinate 14,716,156, forward strand.
TATCATGTAATAATGTACAAAATATTATGAGATATATTCTTGTTTACCGTTTTTTTTTTTTATTTTAATGTTCATTTTTAGAAGTGTACTCAGTTGAGTTCAGTGGCCATATGTGTATATAAAATATCTCATATTTTTTTTTAGTTAAGTTCAGTCAAACTTTCAGTCGAAAATATTTCAAAGACACCAATAAGTATGATTGCCTTGAGCAAGCCATTCAAGCTATTCTAGAGAACAGCGATGATGATGGCGAAAATGATTTGGCGATCATACTACCAGATCCAAGGGCCGTTACTGATGAAGAAGAGCGTGCAGATGAGGACATGGAAACTCTCACATTACCACGAGAAATACCTGAAAATAACGAGATTTTTGTCAACAAAGAAGGCGAACCTTCTAGTGATGGTGGTGATGAGGAGCTTCTAGCAGCAAAAGGACTACGACGACAGCAACAGGAAAAAATCCAAACACTCCGATTTGGCGCAAATGGTCACCAATTTACTCCTTCAGCTCTCAAGAGACTGCAAGACAGTTGAAGACAGAGCAATCTTTGATCATAGGGTTGACAAACCCAAGGATCTGCTATTAGTTAGGTGGAAGTATAGTAGCGTTTGTACCATGGCCACTAACTAAAGTCTTGTAAAGCGATGATGCCCAATGAAGAAAGAAAAGGTTAATGTGAAGATTTCGTTGCTATTCAAAATTTTTAATAAAAGTATGGGTGGAGTACCGGAATACCGGATTGCGATTCATTTAAAAAAATAGTGGTGGGTTTTATTCACATACATGGTGGTTATGGCTGTGGCAAATGCTTGGCGCTTACATGTACTGAGCAACGAATATCCTATGGATCAGCTTTTGTTTCGACGCAGTATTGCCCGCTACTATTTGCGGCAAGAAACACGAAAAAAGGCTCAACGGTATTCGTCTTTGGTCGAGGGTTTACCTCTAGATGGCTCGGGACACTATCCAAAAAAACAATGAGAAGCAGCTTCGTTGCGTTCATTGCCACTCAAGAGTCCGCAGGGACTGCAAGAAATGTGTAAAGACGCTTTCCAGCGAAAAGAATTGCTTTGAAAAAAAATACCTTTAGGTGGCCAGTGTACTCAATCGAGTACAACCACTAAAAACCTAAAAAAAAACCCTTTTTGTATTTCTTACTACATCACTCATTATAAAAATAAATAATTTGAAACAGTATCGTTTTTGATTTACATTTGTCCATTAATGGGTTAATAAGGCACCTTTTTATCTGTAAATACAATCAATCATAAACGAAATCAGACAGAGTTAAATGAAACTAACTTTAGTCAGCGGCTTCGCCTGCGAGCTGTCGGAAAGTATCCCCGGGGAACCTGCTACCGGAATTAAAAGTATCCTTAGTATAAATCTACAGGTTAAAAACTATATGTGTGCCAAACGTCCAAATCTGTTCTGTTCAGCCGTTTTTGCGTGGCTTAGTAACAAACATAATACCAACTTTCACATTTATAATATTAGTAGGAAATAGGCTCTATAGAGCTAGAATTTAGACCCTATCTTAATTCTAGCTCTATAGAGCCCATTTACAGCACAAATAATTTTCAACTCACATCACTGATTGTTTCTTTTTTAAGGAAACAAACAAAAATATGATCAATGTTATGACGTGCGGCACGCACTCGCGTGTCAATCACTTGTGTTTGACATGTTCTAATGTTTTCACTCCTCGCGTGCGGTTCACGCCAAGCATAATGGACGTCTTTACACATTACGTTTTATGATTATATAAACACGTTACTTTTTAAAGAAATTCTTTGTTAACAAGCTTTTATTAACTTTTATATTTAAGGTTAGATTTACCTGACCAAAACACGTTACTTTTTAAATTAATATTCATTACACGGTTTGTTTAACTATTGTAACGGTAACCGGTAAGATTTAGTTGGCCATTTAAATAAAATAATATTGTGTATCATGACTGGATTGCCCCGTTGGTCTTGTGGTCGTAAGCCCTGCTGCTGAGCATGAGGTCCTAGGTTCGATTCCCAGGTCGGGCAAAGTGTTATTGGGTTTATCTATCTAGGATTTCTCAGTAGCACAGCATATTTTTTTTAAATAAAAAGTCACAGAATTGGAATAAAATAACATGTCAAAGGGTCACAGAATTAGAATTTCCTTAAAATGTCAACGGTCACATAATATGAATTAAATTAACAAAACACATAGTAAAATTGCACATACATATAAACAAAACAATACAAAGAAGTTATTATCAATATTAGTCAGTATTATATGGTGTAATAAAATCAAAGGCTACACATCACATATCTGTTGCAGCATTGACGTATATAGGGGCAGTCAAATCGCCCAGCGATTATTGCCAGGACAATATTGGAGCTGGTCCTCACCCTGCGCAATAAGGACGCGCATTGCTTGCGCATGGTGGCGTGAAAACAGTCGGTGCGCGCTTCCAAAAACATGCCCAAAGCGCTGCAGAAGCGGGGCAGCCTCAACACCGCCCTGAACCCGTTGTTGTACTGGACGTGGAGGGCGTTGTAGGACGCTTATTTGTAGCAAGCCCACGGGCTGCACGTGTACAGTGAGGTGCAATACGCCTTGAAAAGGGTGATTTTCACTTGATCGGAGCATCGTGCAAACCTGCGAGCAAGCATATTTAACCTTTTCGACAAAGCCCTCCGCTCCCGTTCGATATCAGCATGATCCTTGAGGTCAGCCGTGATTATATGCCCCAAGTATTTGAACTGATCCACTCTGTCTAGCGGAACACCATTAAAACAGACAGGTGATACATATTTGAGGCAATTTGCATCGCTGGCTCCAAATACCATGCATTGACTCTTGACAACATTGTATTTGAGCCCATGCCTATCCGCGTACTCCTCACAGACCTGTACCAGTTTCCTCAGGCCACAGATCCACGCGCACAGCAGCACCATGTCATCAGCATAACTAAGATTGTTGACGCAGGCACCATTAACGTGACAGTCGACATGCCGACGGCTGAGCGCGAAATGATACGGGACTTAAACATAACTGGTGAAATGTGTGCGTAATGTAACTGTTGTTATGTATACCATGAATGTTTCCTATTTAACTTCGTACCATAAAAATGACCCAGTGTTTAGCAAAACATGTGATTAATTACTGCCAACTAACCGCGGTAAAGGGACTCTCTGCTTGCCAAGATTAATTAATAAGCGCACCTAATGTATTTTCACTACTTACATGTTTACTACATTACCCCATATTAAGAGTTAACAAAACCTACGACAATTTCATCTACTGATTCTAACGCAAAATAAACGAGGTCGGGGTCTAAAGGTTCAATATTACCTACTTTATGGAGTCATACAGAAACAAGTTTGAAAACTCATGGAAATCACTCTAGTCTCGATTCAAACTGTGTAATTTTGTCTTGAATTTCGTAGAATACTATACAGGATTGCAGGGGCACTGATGCGCAAACTGTGACCATGAATTTAGCACATCATTCTAGTGTAGCGTACAAATTTTAAGCCGGTTATATGCAAAAAAAGAATGTGCTGTTTCATAGAAAAGTGCAATTTGCAATCAAAATGTATTGACCAGTATTTTTTTTATGACCTACTAAAAATGTCAACTCAGTGGGTTCAGAATCATATATGTATGTGCCTACTCAATCCATGTTAATAAGTTGTGCGTCGATATATCTGCCACCTTGTATAGTATTCGATGAAGTCCAAGATAATACTACACAGTTTTCTTTTTTTTGAGTTTCGGAAATCATCAAATAACTTCTCCCGCTCTAGGTGGAGTAGGAGGGCGCGTCAGACTTTGACTGACTAAAACCCACCCGTGTTCGCGCGCGTGGAACACAACTCGCAGTCAACCCGAGCTTGGTCCTTACCGGCGAGCTACCCATTACTCGCCGTCCGCAAGCCCGCGACTACGGTGGCCGGGAATCAGCCTGGGATTCCCGACGACGCCCAGAGCGTCTCCTATGGTGACAATATTACACAATTTGAATCGAGACTGTAAGAGTAATTTCCATGAGTTTTCAAACTGGTGGCTATATACCTAACTGCAAAAAGTAGGTAATATTGAACGTTTTCCCACTGCATGCCACTATTGAATTTCATATTCAAATCGGGCTTCCGCGTCCAACTTACATTCAATTAGGAACCCACCCACGCTAGCCGTCTACACGTAATCTATACCAAATTACTATATATTTTATAGCTGTAATTCACAAAAGTAACGGCTTGAACCATCAACATTAATGACTTCAAAATAGACCAATCAAACTGGCCAATTTATTTCTATTTATAGTTTTTTTTTCTCCTGTTCATTCATCGTTAAATACTCTGCAATTGTTGCTATGCCACAATGTAAAAAACAAGGCAAAATTCAATTTTAAAAGATGATAGATAAGTATTTTTAAAAGTAGTGAGAGGTCTGGAGACATTCGCCCTGAAAGTTGAAGTAAGATAAACTAATTTAATTAAAAAGTTGAAAACGTAATCTAGGAAAATCTTTGGTGAAGAGAAGATTTTTAGAGTCTTCTTTTTCATTAGAATAAGTAAGCACGCACTGCGTAATATGAACAGTCAAAAAAAATTTTTTTCACCAAATTACTACACTACGTACAGATGCCAGCACATCAAGCTACCCCAATCTGTCAAATTTATTTGATACAGTTTCAACTTTATTACTTAACTATAAGGTTCATGTTCAATTGGGAAAATTTTACAGTTTGGGGTAGCTTGATGTGCTGGCGTCTGTACCTAAAATTTTCGTATTTTTGGCATTCAAATGTCATTCACAACTACCATTATTTGACTTTTATTGGAATCAAAAAAGTTAATTGTTTATCAAATTGACCGAGTAGAGTAGGTACGTCAATTTTTCGTGATATTGACATTCAAATGTCATTCAAACTTTCATTATTTAACTGTTGTTGGACCAGTCAAAGAATGACAATTTCGTTTTGAATAAAAGGACAGCTGAAGTTTGTGATCCATTTGACAAACAATTCATTTTCTTAAGTTTACTTTGCCGATTTTTTACGAATTTAGGGCTAATTTCACCAATGAAACTTCACGCGATCAGCACATAGGTAATACGGGCTGGTGTCCGTAACTCCACGTCGAAGCGCGGATTTTTATGCGAAACTGTTTGTTATGTCTGTGGTTTAAAAGCTGTCAGTGTCATTAAATTCTGTGGAACATTGACACTGACAGCTCTTGAATGCGGTTTAAAAGATTATTATAACGCGTTCAGTTTTCTTAGTGAATTTCGCATTAAATCGCACTGTGTTATCACTATCCGCTTGAATAAACATCACACAAATTAATCCACCTACAACATAACACTAAAGTTTGTGAGTTGACGACAACAGCTGACAACCGCCATGTTTTCTCTACGCGGGAAATATCATTCATCAGTTTAAATCCAATTGTCCTACTTCAGTGTACGTAATTAAACCAAGGTGACATAAGAGCCAACTATAGGCATTCACAGATTAATTTTATTGTTAACTTCTAGGTATATTTCCACGAGTTTCTTTTGCATTTTGGCTTCAGCTTCAAGTTTATTTTCAGTGGGGTCAGTTTTCTCCACAGAAATTACACTATCCCTACTAATATTATAAATGCTAAACTTTGTCTATCTGTCTGTTACGCTTTCAGGCCTAAACTGCTGAACCGATCGTCATTAAATTTGGGAGAAATATAGCCTGGGATATGGAGAAGGACATAGGCTACTTTTTCACGCGGGTGGATCCGCGGGTAAAAGCTAGTATATTATTATTAAATAACTATTCTTTAAAATAATACTAAGATGAAGTGTGGTATATGACTTGGCTTCTCAATAAAACAGGTTATCTCTTTGGTCCATAAGCTAGTACAGTATAACCAATAGTAAATAAAATGTTCTAAATAAGAAGTAGTTACAACCCTAATCTCATAGGTCTACAGGGTCTCCTAACTAAGCCATTCGGCCCTGGTCTTGTCTAGTCTGCCTAACATTGTCGGTTTTATAACAATACATTTACAAAAAATCATAATATTTCTTGACAACGAATCTCAGTAGAATTGAAATAAAACTAAACGTTTAATTTTTCCGTCTGAAAATTGATAACCCAAACCAGTTGGAGTACGATAATGCTGAAGATTTTTTTTTTTATATAACGTTAAACGTTTTCTGCGACGTATTAGAATTGAATATAAAAATCGTACGAATTAAGGCTCTTTATGGCCCTTTCGACTCTCACACATTGGAGTAATCCCATAAAAAAAAATACTACTACTTTTGAAAATAGAAAAGATTAAGCAGCACGAAATATTTTTTTGGTTACATAATTCCTTAATCCCTTCCTAAGTAAATATAATTTATTTTATGTCCTTTGATGTGGAAGTTCCACTCAAAGATCAACGTAAAACGTATCGGTTAAATAAACCTAATAGGTACACAGTAAAGTAGTTTTGCCGTAAAAGGGTAGAAGAGCAAATAATAGTACAGTCGTCGGCCAAATGAACCGCAACTAATACAATTCGTCGACGATTTGGGTCCATTCGGTCATTCCTACAAATTTTCCTTAATTTCCTAATTATTTTCCTTTTTGACTTTGTTACCCCTGGGAAAGAAAGAAAACAAAACCTCGGAAAAGGAAATATGATTTCTGTGTGATATAATTTAATATATTTCAGGATGTTTCACTCTAGGGACGACTTCGACCCATTTAACCCTTTAGCGGACCCTCAACAATCTGTTACTGTAGCAGCCATGTTATATATCATGAATGAAAAACTAGTTAGTGTATGTAATGTTTGAGTGTTTAAGTTATTCTTTAGACTAATTATTCGCAGATGGTTCGTCTGGGATATTAGGCAAATCTTTATGTCTGGAACGAATGGCACCGCTCCCATTCCACAAAATTTACTTGCCTAAAATCCGTAGGTACTATGGAAATGGAATTAAAATTAATCATAATTATGCGTAGAGACATAAATTAGAAATTTAAATTCACCTAGTGCGGTCACTACACTGGTACCTACTAGTAAATTATTCATAATTGTCGGTAAATGAAATGTTTAGACAATAGTATTTCACGAAAAAATTCATTAGAATAGTTTACAAGTGAATTAAGTAGTTTTCGATTCCGGAATATTCTCACCTAGGTACCTACTATTATTTTGTAATTATTTATATCGCGTGATAGTATTATTTTAATAATGAATTGACAGCAAACAGCAGCAGCAGCTCAAACTCTTGCGAAATGGTTCCATTTCGCAAGAGTTTGACCTGTAAGCATCGATCGAAAATATGAAATTCCACCTTTTTTAGTGTCCTAGATACGTGATTTTTTTAATTTCTAAACGAGCATGTTTACCGCGGAGCGCACCCAAATGTTCAAGTGGGTGCTCATTCGGTGAGGACATTTGCTGCCGCTGATTGTGTATCTAGTTCTTTATTAGTGAAGTGATCGATGCCTGTAGGCCATTTTTATTAATTTTTAACCGACTTCAAAAAGAAGGAGGTTTTCAATTCGACATGTACCTATATATACAGGTTGAAATTGAAAACATGCGACAAACCGAAATGGGAGATTGTACTCATCATTATGAACAACTTTTACTAAGGGACCAATGATGCAATCGCGAAAAAAAACATCTGTTCCCTACATTTATGTTCGCATAACTCGTCAAAATGTAGGGAACAGCTGTTTTTTTTTTGCGATTGCATCATTGGTCCCTTAGTAAAAGTTGTTCATAATGATGAGTACAATCTACCATTACGGTTTGTCGCATGTTTTCAATTTCAACCTGTATATATCTTTTTAATGCATGTTCGGGCATAACACCGTCATATATTATATAGACGGATTTGCAAAATTATTTTCTTGTTCGAAAGGGGTTTATTTCAAAATGTTCCCATTTAAATATCATATAGATCTGATGATGCGTTTCGAAGACAGACAAGGAACTCTTCAAAAAATTACAGCAAATTAACCGCGATTGCTGCTATCGCGTAAACATGCATTGTTTTGACCCCAAGGATGATGAAACTTGGAATTGGTGTGGGATAGGTACTATAACTAAAAAGTGAAAATTAAAAACATTTTCCAAAAAAAATACTATCCGACTTCCGGAAAAACACTACAAAGTGAAAAATTACTTTTTCACTTCTCTTGCTCTAAAAAGACACCAATATAGCCCTACGAAGCGGGACTAGAGTGACCACTTTAGTCCCTAGGGAGTAAAAAGTAATTAGATTTTTTTTATTTCCTTCATGTGACATAGACAAACTCGAACAGCCAGTAAATATACAGGGTGATTGGAAGATGGGTGCAAAGCTTTAAGGTGAAGATAGTATATACAATTTAGAACCATTTAAGCCATGGTTGTCTTAGACGAAGTCTTACCAATTATTTTTTTTTTAATAAGTTTTAAAAGACGTATTGCACAATTTTTTTATTTTTTCTGAGCTTTAAATGTCTGTAAAAAAAATGTCTAATGACACAGGAGCCTAAGACATGTTTTGCTTGATTGCTTACACATTACTTTAATTAAATAAATAAAAAATGAATTCATTTATCATTCAATTTGGCCATAATTATGCAGTTTACATTAAATTTTGAGAATTTCCGAAAAAAAACTTAAAAATTTGGTTAAAAATATTTGGTAAGACTTCGTCTAAGACAAACATGGCTTAAATGGTTCTAAATTGTCTGTACTATCTTCGCCTTAAAGCTTTGCACCCATCTTCCAATCACCCTGTATATAATGTTCCTTGGTGAAGAGTTTGACGTCGAGCAAAGACCAAAAGACATACCTAATAGATATTGTGACTTTTATTTTATTAACCGACTTCAAAAAGGAGGAGGGGATGTTATGTGATATGTTTTTTATTTAAAATATATTATAATATTTGAGATGTCATAATAAATAAGGCTTACATTTTCTTACCCAGTAAAATTGCCATGCATTATTTCTAGACAATTTCATTCATGCACTGATTTTCGAAACAGATCACGAGGTTGAACAATACCTATACATTAGTAAAGATTTCCATTCAAGGTTGGAAATATAACATCTATAGCATTATGGCATTTTTCAATTTTATTAGATGACTGTCAAGATCACAAGGTCAGTAGTTCAATGGCAATGTCATGATATTTATTAGAAACACGTAAACGACAAATTGATTGTATTTCCATATTTCAATACTCGATTCCATTTGATATCGTAAAATCAATAACCTTCAAGTAAATAAGTTTCCACGAAATGCACCCCAAATACAGGACCCAAAGTTTCCTTTTAATAATGTTAAGACGTTATAAGTGGAGTTGGTAAGTTCATTGAATTAAAATATCTTAAAGAGGAAAATGTTCGCTCCACTTTGCTAATAATCTCATTAGCATAGTTGAGGCCACCCACTTGTATAAAAAACGTATACGAATTGGCATCGGGTAGGCCCCACACCAATTCATATACTATTACTTGCTATGAAAACACAGTGACAGGAGGTATATTAACATTATTAAATACGTATTATCAAAGCTAACGCAAAAACTACCCAAGCAGTAATAAAATTTATATAGAACCACCCTTGAGGCATACCTATCCGTTAGAATAACTTCGAAAGCGATCCACAATTTTCGGAGATATCGCGAAACATACATACAAAAAATATAGACAAATTGAGACCTTCCTCCTTTTTAAAGTGGGTTAAAAACTATGTTTGTGTTGAAACTTACCAAGCATTCTGATGACTCTTCTCTGCGATGCTCCATTCCTGTACTGCATCTGACCACTCGCTCTCTCACTGCTGTCCACCGATAGCTTCTTCACGGGATGCAACACTCGAGAGGTCCGCAACTTAATGCCTATCAACGCGTACAACACTGATATCATCGACATAGGCACCACGAAGAACACGAAACTAGATATAACAAACACTTGATGAACACCCACACCCTTCACTGTACACGCGCTCACGTTCACGCCATTATCCACATACGACACTATTCCGAACTGCATCGCTTGCGGCACCGCCGTGCATAACGCACACACCCATATAGCTATTATAAACCGCACAGCCCTCGACAGCTTCGACATGGTGTGTGACATGAAAGGTCGACATATCGCTATGTACCGCTCCACTGTGAACGCAGTAATTGTTAACACTGTAGCGTTAGCTGACGTCTCCGACGCCAGTCCTATAGCGATGCAGTGCGCCTCGCCCAGCGGGTACGTGTCCGGGTTCCACAATCTATGCACTTCAAACGGCAAGCCACATACTAATAATATGAGATCTGAGATCGCCAGACTGAACAAGTAGAAGTTGGTGGCGGTGTGCATGGAGCGGTTCCTCGCGATGACCACGCAGGTGCTGGTGTTGCCGAGGATGCCGGCCACGAAGATGATGACGTAGGTGACGGTGAGTGGCACCACCAGGTCCAGCGCGTACTGCTCGTCGTAGGCCGCGGGGTGGCTCGTGACGTTGGTCGTGTTCATCACGAACGGATCCTCATACTCGTCGATGCTCGGGGGCGCTGGCAATGTCATTTTACCTGCGAACAAGATAAACTTGTTTACATCAAAGATTAACATAAACCCCTATGAAATAAAATTACTTATGCAGGGGTTAAAGTCCTGCACGGAACCAGTTCGTCTGTTTATTTGTAGTAAGCTAACACAATTATAAAGTCCTGGTGCTGGCGTAAATAAATTATACGTTATGATGACTATGGACCATAAACACGGTATGTTCACACTGCTACATTATACTATTATTTAACTCATTGTGGTTTAGTTGCACGTAAACATCTTGAAGGTCACCCACTAATTGGCCGTTAACACGACCAAATTACTGATTAGAACGCGATTAACTGTTTTGGTGGGGGTGGGGATACGTGACGTAATCAATCTACTAATTTAGCCGTTTCTTAGAGAAAATGTTACACCAAAGTGTGTAAAAAAATTAAGTCAAAAAATATATGAGCCAAGTGACATTGGGTTTGCTGACTTCTTCTAACCAGTTATAGGTGCATAAGTATTAAAAAGTATTTTCTTATTCTACAGAACCTAGTCTGAGGTCAACGCTCTAGAGGTCAGCACGAGTAGAATAGTATAGTCTTACATTTCACGTTTGTATTTATTTTTACCTACTTAAAGATAATCAATCTAATCGTTTCCATGAATCCATTTGAGAAATATTGCGATTTTCTCGTAGGACATAAAACAAATGACGAGATGACGCATGATATAGAATTGAATATATTTATTTCCTTAAAAACATGGTATAATAAGGTCTTATTAATAACATTATGATCTTACATGTTTCGCCATGGAAAGGCATACCAATATTGAAAAATGTTTAATGTAAAAAATTCAAACGAGACTTACTAACACTACCTTCTATTGATAACTCCTCATTGAACTTTCGTATTTCGTAGCACTAACAGATGTATTTATCGAAGTTGCCACAGTCTTAGACCTATTAAAGACATTCCACATAACACATGAAACAAGGATCATAAGGTGAACATTCCTGAGGGAAATCCGGATAAGTAATTGGAACCCTTAAAGCAATCAACACATAACGAATTAGTAAACCAATCGTATTTCCTTGGGGTAGATCCTGTTCATTTTGTCAACCATCAACGCATTCTAATTAATTTATATAATGCAAATAGAGTTTATAAAACATAACATCATGCCTTGTTTCCCCGTAGGGTTTTGCAGAGGTGTAGGTACACACAGCTCCATTAAGTGGTTACCCCTTCAATTCCAAAAGACATGTGCGTTCAAATCCGTGTTAGGCCCAAGTTACTTTTTGTATTTTGCAAAAACATTTTATTATAATTACTGTATTGTTTATGTGAATATGGTAAAACATTTACGACGCGTTGTTCAACGTCTAATTAGACCGGAGGTTACAATACCGCTTGCCGTGCATAAGTTTGGAGGATCGAATCTCGGGCACGAAATATGCTTTTTGTCATGCAATTTTTTTTTTTATATTAAGTATTTTTCTAATTTATTTTAGTAACAATTATTGCTTTATTTAACAAAACTTTGATCTTATTTTACTACAAAGATTTAACAAATTTACTAGGTAGGTACATTCTTCCTTCTAGTCCGTCCTCTCCTGACGTTTCTACTCACAGCTGCCTTGTAAACGAATAGATGTATAAATGCACCACGTGTCGTAAAATAATGTATTTTTAAGGTTCCCGCAAACCGGTGCGACGCGTCTGCACGACGCGAGTCTCGTAGATCAATTTTTATTAATTTTCATGAAAATTGTTCTATTACAGTCGCGTCGCGCCGTTCTACGCCAGCTTTTAAGGGCAACGTCTTGAAAAATAAAAATAAATAAACATAGTATCAAAAATACAGTTTCCTGTGTAGCTATTAAAAATAATTTCCGGTATTTTTTACCTTGATCTTGTTGACACTCGTCTTCATAAAATAGCGGAAAACTTCAAAGTAACTGGCTGTAGCAGTTTGACGAGTTAAATTAACAGACATTGTAAGATCTATTTTGAAGTCTGTAGATAGCAGTAGCGAAGGGCCCTATCTTACACAATTTTCGGCATCCGTTTTTAACCGTGCTTATTACTTGCGTCTGAATTGTTGCACAAACTGTACCCTTGTCATAACTTTCACTCTTTGCTACTGCCCTGTTGTCATAATATTATGAGAAACGATTATCATGATTTAAACTAAAAGGTCGTATTTCGTAAAGTTTCAAAAAGATAATCCAGAACTAATTAGCAAAATTGTACATTGTGTAAAAAATATAAATAAATTCCACTTTAATCTTACGGAAATACCGGGTCGTATACCTAATGAAAATTTAATTTATTCTAATCAACTAAAACATTATTAAGATAACATAATTTAAATTTGTTGCTTGCCTCTCTACAGGTTGAAATTGAAAACATGCGACAAACCGAAATGGGAGATTGTACTCATTATTATGAACAACTTTTACTAAGGGACCAATGATGCAATCGCGAAAAAAAAGACATCTGTTCCCTACATTTATGTTCGCATAACTCGTCAAAATGTAGGGAACAGCTGTTTTTTTTGCCATTGCATCTTTGGTCCCTCAGTAAAAGTTGTTCATAATGATGAGTAAAATCTCCCATTACGGTTTGTCGCATGTTTTCAATTTCACCCTGTATACTTCCTCTGACAAAGGATATCTACAAAATAATAACTCTTTCTTTTCAAGAACATCATCTTAGATAATAATCCGCGCTAGTCAAAGCATATTTGTAATTAATGTCAATATTATGACTCCATTGTTTTACAAATAATTTGCTATTTTAATATCCCTTTGTAGTTCGAACAATAAAAGGCGATACGTTTGGTAATGAAACGTTAATGACGTCATAAATGTGGGTCGCACAATAAACTATACACTACGAGGCAGCGCAGATAACACGTGCTTCTAAACATGTTTGATAAGCTAGAAAGACATGAAAACAAATATGTCGCCACAAATGTTATTTGAAAGTGCAGGTAGGTAAACAAAAACAATTGAAGTAAGAAATTGTTGAAGATTTTCTTTTGTTTTATAAACATTAAACGTTTTCTGAGACGTATTGTAATTTAATTTGTATGAAAATCTTTCCTATAAATGGTCATAATATACACGAGCGATACGCGCCAACAACGGTAGAGGCAATTGCAGCTGTCGAAGATTCGGATCTTGTCTACTCTCTAATCAAGAAATCCGCAGTTTCGGTCGATTTTATGGGCTTTGCCCACTCCGTAACGTCCTACGGACATATGAATAGGCTTGGGATTGAATTTAGAATTAATTACAAAGTTGGCGGACTTAGAGTATGCCGTCTACGAGTGACGTTCGTGTACATGAGCATAGGCCCTTTGCGGGCCCTTCGACCATCACATATTGGAGATGTCCCATAAAAAACGACGACTCGTAAAGACTGTCAAAAATCCCGAGCTTTCCGAGGCACGTAGCAAGCCTAACCGATCGACCCGTTGCGCTGTTATTACTTAGCCACAAAGCCCCTAAAAGAAATGAATTTTATTTGCAAAAATTGTATTAAGTGGAATCTAGTCGCGGACTTCAACTCACTGTTGGGCCTGGCTAAAAAACATACTGTCTCACCAGGCATCGTGTCCGACAGAGGTAGCGCGTAAAAATTAATAAAGACCTTCGGAAGATCGGGTTTTATGGAAATTCCACTGCATAAATCAATGACCAATAAAATTTATTGAACTTTCTGTTTTTTGAGCTTTGTCGGTACTGACTTGGTTTTGGAGATTTACACTTCTTTTGTTACTTAAACACGTCCAAAATTAGGTTAAATTGGCAAGAAAAACTAATCTTTGTTGGCTCCTAACTTTTTAATGGCTTTCTATTTTAGTATTCTGTTTGTGTGTATTAATAATGAGACAAAACCATACCATGTTTAATTTTTGATGTACATTGTCGACCAGTGGAGTAATACACTCCCGAAGTTTATATGGAAAAAATGTCGACAAGAATCACCTTAAGTACTTAATACAATTTTTGTACATGGTCGGGTTTTTTAACATTTTCTAAAACAATTTGCTTAAACTAGCATGCAAAATGTATGTCAGATTAATTAAATACATGAAGCTTATAAAATTGGTACATAAATCATAGCTATTTAAATTAAGAATGTCAAGAATTTGTCAAATTATAATAGTAAGATGAAATCTTTATCATTCACAGAGTATTCTTTCTTTTTTTCTACACTAAAGCCATTTGAATAACGCTCTTAAATCGATTGATTCTGAGCTCTTTATACGATTTTTGTAGTTAATTAAATATTTTTATAACCATTGGAAAGAAACTTTTGTGATAAAAATGGCTTTTCATTTGAGGAATATAATTAATCCTCCAATGAAAAGCCTGATATACTGATACCTAGATTACACACATCCACCAGGATATCTGGTGTTAAACGTAACTTTGTATCTAAGTCGTTGAAATAGGGCGTAGTGCATTGTACTTTACAGGCTACAGCATTCAAATATGTACAAACCGGGAACAGTTAATATTTTTATATCTTTACAATATTAACAGTACTAATCAGGCCAGATCCATTAAAAAACTGCAACCGTATCTGTTCACCCGTTTTAAGAGCTTCGGTGCCACAGACATACACACATAGCGGTCAAACTTATAACACCCCTCTTTTTGCATCGGGGGCTCGGTGGTTAAAAATAGTAGCTATCAAGAGGCCCACATTTATCAGCTTTAGAAAACAGAGTTAGGTAGGTATATAAAGAAAATTCATACGAGTACTTTTCACCCCGACCGACCCTTGCTCGTTGAAGCGCCAGCCCGCGCCGCAGCTGAGCCAGTAGCTTTAAATTCCCCCTCTAATAATAATAATGCCAATATTTCGATCCAGCCTGTCCCCAATGATAGCTGTCCCCCTATCAGTAACGCCCTGAGCCGAGGTCCGTATCCCACAGAGGGTGCCCTCAGCGTGCAGTCGCTTAGCTTGTAAATTTTAGTTTGTAAGCCCTGGCTGGAGGCGTTAAGAGTAAATTCTTAATAGCAGCCCCAGGAAAGCCCGGTTGAGCAGTCACGGCCTCTCAAGGCCAACTGCGAGATGCCCAAAAAAAAAAAAAAAAAAGTACTTTTCATCAACTAGATTGCACAAAAACGTAGAAAAAAGTATTTCATTTCTTTCCACGGCTGGGCCTATATTTACTATATAATATGGCACCAGCCACAGTTCGATGGCCGATGACAAATGAGTAATAATTTAGTTTTAGTTTTTGTGTTAGGCAGGACTAACAACTAACATAAAAATAACAAATAAATCGATTCTTCAACGTCTTTTGAATCAATTTAACCGATTGGAATTATTTTTAGAAATATTCTCATCTCAATTTAAACCTGTTGCGTAGGTGATTCATGGTTTTCCTTAGATTAGCTTAGAAATTCATACAATACTGGCCCTGATTGCACAGGACGTTCCATGTCCCATAACTTGGTCAAAGAGAGGCAACCGTGGAACTAACTACATAATAGCTTTCATGTTCTAGTTTCACAAGCTAGAATTCTATAAAATTTTCCATCTTTGTAGTATTATTTATCGAAAGTATATACTATTAACGTAGGTTGACATCATGAATAGAGAACAGCCTAGTAAAGGCAGGTATGCACTATCGTTTACCTGCCAGTTAAATTACTGCTATAATTATCTCAAAGCACTCACGCTAAATATAACCTGGTAAAACCCAGGGCTTCGGTGGGATTACCCCATACCCGAGCATCGCATAAACAGTATCGAGATTGAAGAAAAAATGAACAAAAAGTATTATTATAAAAAGTTCGGTTTGTAAGCGACATAAATACAAATACTCCGTGGCGTACCATGTGCATTTTAATTCGCAATTTAAATTTTAACATAACCTGTTTTTAATCTGGCAACTTTTTAGTTCGACGGTATTTTTATAGTGTAAACACGCTGTCTCCAATAAGTACCGGTCTTGCACACGTTCAACGTTTTACTAGGGGCTGCTTTAACCATAAAAGTTACTACCAAACATCCTTGGCTTCGTACCTACCAGTTTAACAATATTTTGCTTTAAAAATCTGCTCATTTAGCAGGTCTTGTAGTACCAAAAAGGTCAATAGCTCAGTATCGGAAAATCAAATACTCACTGACTTAGAATCAATTTTAAATAGTCTGTGGAAAGAGGTCCAGAATTAAAAAGCCAGATACATCCTTCATCATCATCATTTCAGCCGACAGATGTCCACAGCTGGACATAGGCCTCCCCCAAGCTCCACCACTTCGACCGGTTCTGTGCTTCCCGCATCCAGCGGACTCCTGCGGCCCTCACAAAGTCATCGGTCCACCTTGTGGGAGGCCTTCCAACTTTACGTCTTCCGGTACGCGGTCGCCACTCCAGAACCTTCCGACCCCATCGGCCATCTGTTCTGCAAGCAATGTGCCCTCAGCTGCTTGTTTTAGTGAAATTAACGGCAAAATCCGGAATGGGGTCAACTTATTCTGTTTTATTAATCGATTTTTCAACTAAATTAACCATTGAGACTAAGAAATTATAAACCGAGATGACGACTAATAGAGCAGTACCTATAGAAGAAAAAGATATGCTGCGACTACCTAAATAAATTGGAATGATGGCAGGAGACTGAAAATGATGACTGGAGGAGTTATGCTTGCTAAAATGCTTTGAAATTCTGCCTGTTTTTGTAACGGCATCTAAGTCAACGGAACTCTTCAAAAAATTACAGCAAATTAACCGCGATTGCTGCTATCGCATAAATATGCATTGTTTTTACCCCAAGGATGATGACATTATGAATTAGTGTGGGTAGGTAGGTACTTTAACTAAAAAGTGAAAAATAAAAACTTAAAAAAAAAACAACCGACTTCCTAAAAAACACTACAAAGTGAAAAATAACTTTAATTTCAGAAGTCGGTGACTGGTGACATGAAAATTAAATAAAATACATAATTATCCAAAGTTACCGACTTCCGAAATTAAAGTTATTTTTCACTTTGTAGTGTTTTTTGGAAGTCGGTTGTTTTTTTTTTTTGGAAAAAGATTTTTGCTATTCCAACCGAAATAGCACAGACTTTACCGAAGAATTAAGAAATTGGTAAATACACATACTAATCAGAGATGAAACTAATTTCTATTACCACTATAAACAGCAAAATGCTTTCTACGGGCCTTCACGTACAGCCCCCGAACATTTCTTTATCCATAAAATATTTTATCATGAAACCTAAATGTGTTTGGGCGATCCCTTAACCCCTTATTTATCGACGATGGCTCTCTCGCGACGAACCTTATAAAGTTTACTGAAGATAACCGTCCGCATCCTGTTTTACCGGGAGGTAAGTGAACTATAGCGTTACGATATTCGCTAGGTGCTATTTTCTCATGTAAAGTGTTCGGGGAAAGATTGATTTTCATCGTTTTATTTCATTTTTACGACACAAGAATAGTGTGTTTATGTAATCTTTCTGCTGATTTAATACTTTCCTATTTTAGTATTGTGCAATTTCGACTATGATAATCAGTACCAGAGCAATGGTGGACCAGTGAGACTAGTCGCGAGTGCAAACCCAGGCAGGCACTTTATGTATTTAATTTCATCACCACTGCTCTCGAAACGGTGAAGGAAAAACATCGTCAGTAAACTGGCATGGCCTAGAATAAAATAAAATAAAAAGTTTAAAAAACCAAACTAAAAATGGAGAAAATAATTTAATCCTATTAAAACCGTGGTTCCGTGTGGTGCCGGACGTAAAAGAATAGCACCATCCCATTTCTTCCCGTGGGTGTCATAGAAAGCGACTAAGGGACTTACTAGAGAATGGGCAGCAGCGTTCTCTATGCATTTTACAACCATACTGCGATCGCCAACCCACCTGCCAAGCGTAGCGTTTATGGCAAAACCCCCCTTTTGGGGGAGGCCTATGTCCGGCAGTGGACGTCTTTCGGCTGAAATGATGAAAACCGTAGGGTGCTTTTTGAGGTATTTTTATAATCAATTAATATCAAGCGCTCCACGCTTTTTAATAGAATTAAATTATTTTCTACTTTTTAGTTTAGTTTTTAAAAAGGTGTTTTTAGTTTTTTAAACTATTATTTATTTTCTATTTTTTAGTTCTGTGGAATATGGCCCACTCGCTCACACAGAGAGGAGGCTTGTGTCCCAGCAGTGGAAAAATTATAGGCAGATAATGATGAATCAGTACCTACCTAATTTCTAGTTATGCTTACCTAACAATAAAAGTGCGTAAATGCTCATGTTTATTTTTTTTGAGGGTAGGAAATCCACAAGTAACTTCTCCCGCTCTGGGAGGAGTAGGGGGCCTCTCAGACTTTTACTGACTAAAACCCATCCGCGTTCCTTCAGTTGCCTGTGTGCCAGGGCCCACGGTATCTCTTTCGAACAACCCGCACCCATGGCAGGCGTCGGCCCTTGCGGACTCCACCAGTTGGTGGATCTTGACATAAAAAAAGGTTGTAAATATAAAAGTATATAGATAACCTTTTTTTATTCTTCATTATTATTCGTATGATTTTGTCCTAAGTGGGTAAACCTAATTAATTAACTTTGTGTTTAATAATTAACCAACTGGAATAATTCGTCAAATCAACACGAATGACCTTCGTGCTAATTAACATCATATTTAAACCGAAATTTTGGACTTTAATTAATAGTAGGTACCTACCCAAACTAAAATCGAATGTAATATTTGTAACAACGTACAATTCGAATTCAGCGAGGGTAGGATCTAACCTCAAACGTAGGCTCCCTAACTGAATTTTGAAAATAAATCAGAACTTTCATTCTGTCCCAATCCTACACCGGAAACCAAATCATCCCAACGACTGGACCATAAAATTTTATTACCAAGTTGAAAAAGAACTTTAAAATAATACCAGTTCTTACCGCGTTTATAAAGTTGAAAGAATTCGAGGTTACAACTCACAACTGGTAACTTAAATATGCAAAAGTAGAGCAAGCCGCCTGGTTGAAAATCAACCTTGACTTTGTAACGGGATTAATTATTGAATTAATCAGACAGGTATCAATAATTACAAGTTACATGTGTATAACTAATTATCAAATTAGATAAATGACTTTATTAGTATAGGTAAGAAATATCGTCAACATGTACAATTAATTAAGCTTAAATCAAGATCGATAACATCAATTATTCTAAGATCAACAGCAAGTCTTGTCGTTCTATACGTTAAATTATAGAGTTGTAGGACCCCGTAGCCCCAAGGTTCCACGTATAACAAGATTTTACAGACTCTTATGAAGAAAAATATAGTGTCTGTGTTGTAAACTTGTAAGATAAGTTACAAGACTGCTCTGTTAACTTGACACACAGTCCAGTTAAACATACACACATCTTAAAATGTTACTGATGTAATACTTGTGTTTTACTAGAGTTTTATTCTACAATCTAATAAAATGGAATCCATATAAAAATAATAAAATTGATCCAACGAAGGTTCAATAAAATAAAAAACTGAAGAATTTGGCAGAGAATATCTTTGAAACGGAATAAGATTTGATGGCTCCGGCTTCATGAGATATTGCAAAGTTCCGTACAAATTCGGTCAAGGATGTTTTAGTATTTTACTAAACGTGGTTTCTTAATAGGAAACTAGCTTTTTCTAGAGGCTTCGCCCGCGTGGAGTTTGAACATTTTCTCGCGGGAATGTATTACTAGGAAAATAAATTTATCATCATCATTTCAGCCGAAAGACGTCCACAGCTGGACATAGGCCTCCCCCGAGCACCGCCATTTCGACCAGTTCTGTGCTTCACGCATCCAGCGGATTCCTGCTGCCTCCACCAGGGCATCAGTCCATCTTATGGGAATAGAATAATAGAATATTCAAACATAGAAACTTTCACATTTATAATATTATATTAAAAATTAAAAATTGTTTATTGCATAACTATATACCTATAAGTAACACGTCAGTGATTGGAGCCTCCTTTTAAGCAAACAATGCCTGTATTAGGAGACTCCGCTCTTCCATAGCAAGGTAAAAATAGACAAAAAATACAAATTAAAAATAAGATAAAACAAGTAAACAATATTCAGGTGCAGGTGTATGTGTGTGTATGAGAGTGGGTTTGTGTGTGTGTCATGCGTGTGAGTGTGTGTAGAGAGAAATGAGTGAGTTAATTTGTGGTTCGCAATAGCGCCTATTTATAGATAGATATAGGTAGTATAACATATATTTATAGATATTATACATAGTAGGATTAACTTTTCTACCCTTCTTTCTTGCAGAAATTATTGAATATGTTCACGTCACCCGTCAGTATGTAATAGAAAACTAATATTGGCTAAAAAACCTCAAACGGCGACAACATTCTTATTGGAACTTATATGTATGCTCGAGCCATTTGGGGTTCAAATTCTAAGGCCCACTTAGTTTTTCTAAACTTTGCCAACCGATTAGTCGACTCTTCACGTGACCAAAGGGCTGGCCTATTTTTTGGGCAATAAAACACTTGGGCACTTTTCCCGTTGACAACAGTGCGGACGAATTTTTTGATACCCTATGATCCTTTTTTTTGTTTCCTACGCCACTACTTATTACTATTAGGTACCTACTACTTTATGACTTTTAGTTTTAAATTACGTATAATATTATCTTACAATTTAATTGAATTACATTATAATAAATCATAATAAATGTGTGGGAGCAGTACCTATACAATTTACCAGCTAGGTTCCAGGGTTTCTTTGAGGGTCTTTTTCAAAGATTTTGGTATTCGCACGGTGGCATCACAATTCATATTCGCTACCATCTTATAAATTAGGCAAAATATACACTTTTACACAAAAAAAAGTGATATTCACACCGTTAACACTAGAAATTAGGACAAACTACGTGCTCCCTTTCACCGGCTTCATAAGGCTCATAACTCATTTGTTGGGCTTGGTATAACCTTTTATAACAAGCTTCCCTCTTCTTTGCTAGATTTGCCTTATTGATGCGTTTAAAGCTCGAGTAAAATCCATCCTTTGTTTAAAGGCTTACTATTCCATCAACGACTATTTAAATGACAAGAATAGTTTGTCGCTGTGATTAACTGAAGGCAATGTTTGTGTTCTTTCTCCAGAATTAGCGTAACTAGTGACAGGTTATATGGGTTCATATAATTTTTAGTTTTTACTGACCAAATATTTTTTTATTTTATTCTCGTAATGTTTATATTACTTTGTCTATGTATGTATATAATCAAGTCTATCCGACAAAACAGACAGCTGTGCTGCTGGGGAGTTTGTTCCGCTACTTCTTCTTCCCAGCTAAAGCACTAGAAAGTGGTGACGGGTGGGCGATTTTGGGGGACTATCTTATGTATTTTGACGTTCGAAAAGTGCTGATTCTCAGCCTAATTTGAATAAATGACGCTTGATTTTGATTTTTATTTTGAACCTATAAAATCTACGTAAGTCTTACACGACCAGCCATTACTTGTCTGTATAGGTTGAACCTTTGAAGCACCGCGAAACACCTTAATAAATTTTCATTTTACCAAACCTTTATTGACACTAAAGCTGACAGAATTCAACTCTGCAAATTAATGATTTCCTAAGTATTTCTAAATGTGCACTGAAATTTTTATCGTGTTCCTGATATCACTGCAAATTCGTTCAATTAAATTTTCCCGAAATGAGGAAGTCTATTTAAAGAAAAACATGACATATATGCTCCAAAGGAAACCCAAATATGTGTAGTGCTTCAAAAAAAGTAAAAGGTGCTTTTTAATAAATAAAATTAATATCATGTGACGTTCTCTTACTGTTACAAAACAGTAATACGATGTTTGAGGAGATCGTCAACATTTTGGTAAATGGTAATAAATTAAACATACATATAAACAGGTGGACAGAATCACAGGTCAGATGGTCGCAGTCATTAATTTCCAGATAAAATTACTCATAAGACACAGGTTAGGAAATTCCGAATAAGAAAAGTATTTTTAGCTATAAAACTTGATAACTGGCTGGGAATAGAAGACTAATTTATCTTCGATTCATGCGGATGAATTGACACCTGCCAATATTAAACTGTAATGAGTTTCCTAGAGATCTAGGCATCTGCCATTACGTTGGTACCCACATACATAAAAAGACAAGACACTTCAATACTCCAATTGTATACAGAACGTTTCAGAAGCTTTTTCAAAATTCCTTTAATTAAAATAATTGACTCGCCCGAATCGGGTGAATCGACATTTTCTATAGGTGACACGCACGAAGTTTTATTTGTGGCGAATCGACCAATCCGGAAAAGTCAAATACAAATTATAAACTATCATATTGCCTAATATGATCGTTTTGTATTTTTATATTTTTATGATGCCCTGATAGGCCATGCGTATGAAGTCCTAGATAAGAAATAATCATAACGCATTCTTGTAAAGTTGCGGTCCCAGCAAACAACATTAATTTCTATTACAGGGATCTCGTACTAATCTAAGTTTTCATTACTGCTACCTATTGGATTTCAGTCGTCGAAACTGCCGCACTTAATGAAAGTAACATGAAGTAATGCTTGGGATCGAATCGAATCTAATTAAAGTGAGGGGCTGAAGCTGAAGGTGACACCTACTCTGATCACCGATACCACCGCCAGACATAATAAGGTCAATTTCATTTAAAATCTATAAAATGGGTTTTCTCGATTTTCTTCGAAACAAATCCCTGCCCTCTCTATAAATCTTAGAAAGTATTTTGTGTGTTCGCCAAAACTTAAGACTTTTCAAAATAAGAAGCGATTTCCTTAATATGTAAAAATACCCGTATAAAATTGAAATTGTATTATTAAAATTTAGATTAACTAAAACTAGCAAGTCATTTCTTATAAACAGTACCTATCCGGTTTTATAACAAGTTGCCAAAGTCGGTTACGGAACTTAGCGATGGAAAGTGCAAAAGCCACATCAAACGTGTCCTTATCAAAAAGCATATTATAAGATTAATGACTACATTGAAGACAAGGAAGTTGGGCAATCATTCCTTCTGCACATGCGGCTTCCTTGGTACCTCTTTAATGGCATAACTATGTAGATGTGTATAAAACTGCTCCCAACTTACGATGTTTCTTTTACTTACCATTTGACATAATCTACTCATTATTTGACATAACATACCTACAATACAACATACCGTACATATTCACACAACATTTTCTTATTTCAACTCTTTATTAGTGACTATAATGGTAATCATGATATTTGGTTTAAATAGGTTTCTATATGTTTATTTATTTATTTTTGCTTTTTTATGTTTGTTTATCTTTTATTTTAATTATTTTTTTATTCTGTGAATGTGAGAACGTCATGGGCCTTGTTGGCTGTAGATTTGTAGACTATTTTCTAATTTAATGATTACTACACTGTCCTGCCATACCTACTATCACTGTTATTTTAAAACATTGTCAAAGACAATTATTTCTAAAAAAGTAACTGTGTTGTTTTTTGCCGGCTCTTCTCCATAGGAAACGACCAATTGGAATCGTGCACGTGCACTAGTTTTATATTTATATTATATATTTGTATGTTATGTTATAATTAGCATATTTAAAAATATGGGGGGGCAAGAAAATATTTCCTAATTTAGATATTCGCGATCGGCACGTTCTGAATTTGAAGCTAATAATAAAAAGTAGATCGAGAAAATTTATAGTGGTAAATATAGACAATTCGATCCAAAAAGTACCGGAGAAAATTGGTAATTCCTATATTGTTATTACAATATTAATAAAAACATAAGTGAAGGATTACTTTGGCAAAGCAACGATTAAGTAGTTTAACGTTGGAATAGCAGTATCCTCTTCACCCCTGATAATATCTTATTCCGAATAGGTACTAATCCCAGCGGATTGGCAGGCTCTAAGCCTAGCTAAGTTCAGGCGATCCCTACCGTATTCATATTGTGTACATTTCTCTGTTTTCTTTCTGTTTTTGTATGTCACTTAGGTATGTTTTGTTTATCTTTTTTCTATGTTGTGTTTACTAGTATATTTATATTTGTAAGATTATTAGTAACATCAACATGGATTAAATTTATGAAATGATTGTTCACTATATATATATCATCATTATATTGCCCTTAGCTCGATTTATTTGGAATTGGCTCAATATGACTTTTTCTACCATACTTTTCTATTAGTCGTCATCTCGGTAGTCACCGACTGTTCCATCTATCGTTTCTTTTGTCTTCCTCTACTCTTACAGCCATCCTCATTCATATTTAAAACTCTCCTCACGATATTATTTATTGGGCACGCCACGATAGCGGCGGTAAGTCCCCTCTTTGAGGAGTGGCTTGAGAGGCGGCATGGCGTCCTCACCTTCCGCCTGACGCAGGTCCTCACCGGACACGGTTGTTTCGGGAGGTTCCTGTTTCGTATAAGGCGGGAGGAAACGCCCGGGTGTTTCCATTGCGAAGATCGCCCTGAGGACACGGTGGAGCATACGGTGGCGGTCTGCCCAGCTTGGGCGGAGCACCGCCGTGTCTCGTGGAGGCGATCGGCGGCGGCGATCTCTCGCGTCCGGCCCTGGTGCAGGCCATGGTACGGAGCGAGAGTGAATGGTTAGCCGTCACCTCCTTCTGCGAAGCAGTAATGCTCGCGAAGAGGGAGGCGGCGCACGTGAGGGAGAGGCAGTATATGCGCCCTCACGGCCGTAGTCGCCGCGGGAGAAGCCCTGGGCGTCGGGAATCCCAGGCTGATTCCCGGCCACCGTAGGCGCGGGCTTGCGGACGGCGAGTAATGGGTAGCTCGCTGTCCGGTAAGGACCAAGCCCGGGTCGACGGCGCGTTGTGTTCCACGCGCGCCTCAAAGAGATGTCAGCACCAAAGGGTGGGGTCCGCAAGGGCCGATGCCTGCCAGGGGTGCGGGTTGTTCGAAAGAGATACCGTCGCCCCTGGCACACAGGCAACTGACGGAACACGGGTGGATTTTAGTCAGTAAAAGTCTGACACGCCCTCCTGCTCCACCCAGAGCGGGAGAAGTTATTTGATAATTTCCCATCCTCAAAAAAAAAAAAAACTATATTATTTATATGTCAATATTATTATAAAATAGTTTCCTATAGTATGACTACGCACTGTATATTCTCAAATTGGTTTTTTTTTTCCGAACCAACAAATATTAGGAAGTGAATACATAATGTATTAGTTTTCTCTATCAATATTCCGTACTGAAGCCATGAGTTTCGTTTCTTATGGCGGCTGTAAGATCTGTAGGTGTAAGATATTGGTAATGGCAACATGCGAGTCACGTCATACAGCTATATGTGTCTGCGTGGCCCATTTTTCTTTCTTTCTCGGTATATATTAAAAGTTTTCCCTTTAAATAAGTAATTAGTTAGTACAGGTACCGACTGCTTTGTTTATTGCAGTTGATACCTGTAGGGAAATGCTGAGCAATGATTAAATGGACTGTGCCAAAATGTGTAAAGTTTTACTTTGGCATCGTTGGTTTAAACGTTTTTGACTGTTTCTCACCTACATTATTATTCGTACCGTTATTGTAGCTGCTTATGACTGGTAACTAAATAACTACGTAGCTGAGAATATCAACTCCTTTGAGATTATGTTTTATTATTCAATTCTCTTTTTATTTACAATAGTAAACACATGCTTGTTCAACTATTTTGGCATAATCAGTCTTCAAGAATTCTTAAATTTTAATATAAACTTACTAAAGTTTTGTCTTTTTCGTAACCAAAAGACAAAAAAGAAGGGCTTTGTTAAATAAAGCTAAGTATGAAATGATTACCCTATGAATGGTAATGAAGTGCTTCAAAAAACAAACATTTTTTAAAGTAAATCTTAACACTTAATAGCATAGTAGCTTCCTGATAAAGACGACGTATAGCCGTCAAATGTAGACAGTGCAATTATCTGAAACCGGATTCTGAGGTATGTTAATACATTAAAATATCAATTAAGTAATGCTTAAGCCTGTCATTAACTCGGCAAAACATGGCGTGGAACGATTTTCAATGACGAAAAATATAATATTCTTTATTTTACCTTGAAATAAGATCGAAAATGGTATATTTTTGAGAATGATATTCTCGTATATTTCATATTCATGATATAAAAAAGTGTAGGGCCGTGGATTTAGAAGCACACAACTTTGAAAATAACGATGACATGTACAAAATTCTGACGTTATTCTAACTACTAACAAGTTATGATTAATCGTTCTCGGTAGGGATAAACGGTAATTAAGTAAAAAACTATAGGCAGGTTGGTCCGTGAGATTATAATTTATGTCGTTAATCTAGTTTGTGAATTGGAAAAAAGCAGTGCCTAATTCTAAATATTACACGTGCTTAACCGTCATAAATTCATAATATACAGACGGCATAATTTAATATTATTATACAGACTGGGCAAAGGAATGGCATAATAGTCCATTCGCACGAATTTACTCGGCCGGACAGGGCGAATCGACGCTTTTAAATAACATATTATTTTCTATGGACTCGCCCAAAGAAAATTTATTTTTAGGCCAATCAGCAACCCGAGAAATACGCCGTCATTGTAAGTACATGCAATAAAGTGCGTAGAAAATAATATATTATTTAAAAGTGTCGATTCGTCCGATTCGGCCAGGTAAACTCGTGTGAATCGAGTCGTAACCCAAACGAATCATGGTGACGACTGACGAGCTCTATTTCTCGAGTAAATCTTAGATCATTATTATCTGATCAAAGAGGTAAATGAACGCCACGAATGTTACGCCGAGCCAACGCACCTTCGTGTCTACGAGATTCGCCATTGACTACTTACCATTTACAATCACCTTGGAGAAATCACTTTTGGTTTATGTATTGACCAACTTTTGCACACTAGTTTAATGGATTATTTAACTTGATGGACCTTTGTATAACTTTTTAATGAAATAAGAAGACTAAATTACTCAGTAAGAATTAGAAGAAACTCACGACTACTTGAGAAAATCGATGAAACCTACTGTGATGTTTTATGACCGTTGAATCCATTTATTGATTCAAATCATATCCTATTTTACGCACAACAAATCATCAAAATCAGATTTGTGGTTTCTAATTCATACAACCATTGACCTCGATATTATAATACCTCATCATCGTTTCAGCCGAAAGATGTGCACTACTGGACAAAAGCCTCCCCCAAGCAACGCCACTTCGACCAGTTTACCGGACTGGAGGATTCCTGCGGTCTTCACCAGGTCATCCGCCCATCTTGTGGCCTTCTAACGCTAAATCTTCCGGTACGCGATCGCCACTCTAGAACCATTCGGCCTCATCGACCATCTGATACCGTACCTACACCAATTTTATTTTATTCATTTACTAGCTTATTTTCTGCGGCTTCGCCCGCGTGTATGTCGGAGAGTATCCCACCAGAACGTACTACCGTGGTAAAAGTATCTTATGTGTTAATTCAGTTAATAAACGATCAGTGTGCCAAATTTCATCCCACTCCGTTCGGCCGTTTTTGCGTGATTGTGTAACAAACATCCCAATATACAAACTTAACCCATTTATTATATTAGTAGGATTCACGAACAATCGACTATTTCCATGGACATTGAATTTAAAAATTCAAAAGATCCCATCCAGCACTCAAGTTGGCCAGTTACTACTTTAAAAATCGAACTTAACGAAACGTCAAAAACAGCTGAGACCCGAAATGGTATCGGAAGAATGCCGATAATAGCCGTACCGTTTATTTTGTAAAGCGCACTCTTGATGTTGCCCGCTCAGAAAACATTTCCGAACGGACGTAGCTTGTGAACGCAAAGGAAGCTGTTAGATGTTTATCGCTTTTTAAGGGCGCTGAAAGTAGCAGCTGAATTATTTTATGTGAAAATTTACTGTTTGACTTCCCCTTTGAGAGCGATAAAAACTAACGCGTCGGTATGAAGGACGAAAAATAGTTATAATAGCATGATAAAAACTAAAATCTCTGATAAATGCTGTAAATCCTGCCCATCAACAAGCATTACAGCATCAATTACAGACTCCGACCGTACTCCGCTTGAAGGCCGCCTCACATTCTTGGAGCCGGATCCGCCGGATGAAAAACTTCCGATAAGACTTCGTGTGGCTTCGTCGCGGAGTCTGATTCCGAGTGTCGGTACTACATTTGTACAATACCTTACCTTACCTTATAAGTTTATAACAGAAAGAGAGAGAAAAGAGCAAAACCGGTGCCGCAATATGCGCAAATTAGTCAAATACTTAAAAAGCGCTCCTAAATTCAAAGACGGAAAAATCTCCTGCACCCAATTGCGTAACACTCTATCAATCAGAATTTGAATAATGGAAGGATATTGCGAATCAATTGATCGTGTGTTTGAAAAATTCGTTTGGTCAACAACGTAAACAACGCAATTAATGTTGTTGAACTGTCAAAATGAAAGCCATTCCTAGTTAGTGTGTTGCGCAATGACTCCTTTGTTTCGGTATAGACGGACCACGATAATGTAGTAAACCCTAAAGTTAAGGGCAGTTAAAGTAGTCTTATGATCAAAAAATTGTGACCCCACAAAAATGAGACTTGCTACATATGCGAAGGATTGACACTAGACACCCCCAACATTGACACGGTTTTAAGTGTGCGAGAACTGAGACGAACTAAAGAAATGATGGATGGATTACGGGAAGATTACATGGCTAAGAAAGAAGTAAACACTGAGATGAGGCTTGATAGAGATGGATGGAAGAAAAGGAAACATAGCGAAGATTCCAAAATATTGGAAATAACAAGGCAGAAGAATAATTCGTTAAAAACAAAATCATTTAAGCTGTGACATTATTGCTCGCTCACTTCTTGAATCTGTGTTCCCAACACATAAAGCCTTTTTAACATTCGAGGCGTTACAAGGTCTTAACTTACCGCAAGTGTCTTTTGACAACTGAAAAATGTCTGTCGTTTAAAACAGAATTTTGGAAGGAAAACGTTCGCTTGACAGACAGCCTTGGTTTTGTTGTTACTTTCATTTCCGCGGAGAGCGAAAAATATTGCTTGAGTAGAGGCGGTAATGAGAATAAGTCTTATTAAGTGTTTTTAGTCAATAAATTATCCCATATACAGTGTGTGAGGGAAACGCTTCCGAAAACGAAGACAAGTGATAGGGCTAGTGATTCTCGATACAGAACGAGCAAAAAAAATGTTGTTTACATTTTTTTTTGTATATTTTTTGTACACTATGCTGTGAGAACAGATAAATGAACCATTATTTGAGATTAAACACATTTAAAAACGACCCCAAGTCCAGGCCGCGACTTTAGGTTTAGGCATCCTTTGTAAAGCGCCGCCAAAATAGAATAAGTAGAAACATTACAGAAGCGTCAAACGTTTTAAATTGATGCAAAATAACCAATTTAAGGCGAACGGTTATTGGTATCCAATTACATTTAGGTTGTATATAACCTACGTTCTGGCTTCGGAAACGTTCCCATTACACCCTGTTTATCACCACTAATAGCCATTTTCTAAATGTTTTTAAAGCTTATGGCAATTTCTCAGCGACTGCTTATTGAAGAACTGTTTCTTATAGTAGAGATCGCTAACCGTCACCTCACCATCATTCTCTTCCCCTAATCTCAATTTATTTGAGTTCGGCGCAAAATAGTTTTTTTTTCCTTAAGTACTTCTCTATTATTCGTCAGCTCGGTAGTCACTCCGTTTCTAAATATATCATCTTTCACACAGCCTATCCATCGTTTCTTTGGTCCTCCCCTACCCTTATAGCTTTCGACATTCATACTCAAAACCTCACCTTGTTCTGATAAATATCTTTCTCACAGCCTTTTACAACCCACCACCATCATACATTGACTATTGTAAGCGAAAGAAGTCGCCTAGTCTAATTACATTAGAGCCCTGTCCGGGTCTAACTGAAAAGTCCAAAGTAATCGATCCGTCCTAATTTGCCACACGATGCGCCGATACCTTTGTCCATTCAATTTTGTCAGACATCAGGATCAATCTACCTAACTCATATTAAACATAAGGAAAGTATATGTACCTGATAAAATCCATAAAAACCGTATCGAGAATAGTAAACATGCCGTTAAATCAATACACTTATTCGCAACACTACAAATGCTATCTTCCACCGGATAAAATACGCAATATTATGCAAACAACGATAAATAAACCGTATATTTTTGCTCGCCTCTCAAATATCGGATATCGAAAATATGATATGATGAACATCCCGAAATATTGTATTACTTACCCAAAGTTCGACCGCACGATCCTGATACAGAAAAGTTTTCGAGAACCCTAAAATGTAATATTTAGATCGTAAAATTATACAAAACATTATTATACTAACATTAGTTTCGCAACAAATATTTTAGTGTTTACCTTACTTAAGTAAAAGTCTAATTTTAAGAAGTTTTTATAAAAAATCTGAGTGATATTCAAAATTGGTCGCGGTATAAAATGATATGGATAGTAATAGGCAGTTTGGGAGCAGATCGTTGCCATAAAATATAACACCATGGCACTACACCCTTAGAAACGCCTATAAAAAGGTTATATGAGTACGTACTTGAAGGTATGTGCCCCTTAGATGTGACCACTAAGTCTTAGAGACAAAGGCTAAGAATAGAACATCCCTCTCTTTGTAGTGAGACTTTCCACAAATCTACCAATCACAAACGCAAGAATGCTTTTGAAATCTGTCTTTTTGCCCATTTGGTAGTTAAGTATTTACATTCTCACTATTGACCTACTGAATTTAATGATAAATTTACAGGAAGATAACTCCATAGTAGATACATAATGAAGATTTTTTTTTTTTGGGTGGGAAATCATCAAATAACTTCTCCCGCTCTGGGTGGAGCGAGAGGGCGTGTCAGACTTTTACTGACTAAAACCCACCCGTGTTCCCTCAGTTGCCTGTGTGCCAGGGGCCGCGGTATCTCTTTCGAACAACCCGCACCCCTGGCAGGCATCGGCCCTTGCGGACCCCACCATTTGGTGCTGACATCTCTTTGAGGCGCGCGTGGAACACAACGCGCCGTCGACCCGGGCTTGGTCCTTACCGGACAGCGAGCTACCCATTACTCGCCGTTATATAAAGAAGATGGGATGACTGCCAGGGGTGAGGGTTGTTCGAAAGAGATACCGCGGCCCCTGACACACAGGCAACTGAGGGAACACGGGTGGGTTTTAGTCAGTAAAAGTCTGACACGCCCTCTCGCTCCACCCAGAGCGGGAGAAGTTATTTGATGATTTCCCACCCAAAAAAAAAAAAGAAGATGGGATGAGAAAAAGATTCATTTGTCCTGCAAAGGGTTCTCCGTCTTGGAAAATTAAAAACTTTCCGAGCGGTTTGAGCCGCGGGTATAGCTTGTAGGATTAGTCTGAGAACGACACAGTGCGGCGTGTGATGAGAGTATATACATAGATGCTATTGACGTATTTAACAATTTACTAGTTACAAGTCAAATGCACTTGCATTAAAATTAAGCATCCTTTTTGTTATTATTAGATACGTTTTAACCTAAACTTCTGTCAAAGAACCAGTAGAATTAAGGTATTTAAAAACCAAGACAAATGAACGGTTTTCATCCATCTTAACTGCCACTAAAAACATAAGTGTCATCAAGAATACATTATTTAAAATCAAGTAACTGTGGAAAAATGTTGACCAGTTAGTACCTCGGCAAAGGTACAAGATCCTATTCATTTAACAGGTCATACATACGAGCCAATTAGTTAAAAGGGGTCTTCTCGAACAATACACTAATAACCATTAAGTGTATATATGTACTTCAAGCTTAAGGTCCATTTCACCTGAGGACGGGAATATTACTACAAATTAATTCTCTTACTAGACAGGCGAACCTCCCAGACCGTCTGGTATGTCTGAAAAATTACTTCAATAACGGTCCTTCTCCCGACCAAATAGACAATCTATATTCTCCATTGTTTAGTTAATCCCTATTTGCCTGTTCCGAATTAATACAGGGGTGATTCGGATGTCAATTGTTTCAGAATAATTGTTCAATGTGGAGATTGATTTCTGATTACAGTCCCTATTGTTGTTTTCACATCGATTGGCCAAGAGTCCATGCGCAAATAACCATTTCCGTAGGTAAGCAAAGACTGTGGTATTGTCTTTGTAGAGATTACTGAATCACGCCTTATGGATATATCCCTATGTGTAGGTCATAATAATAAATAAAATATTTTTAAATATTTTTATATTTTAATATTAAAAATATCATTAATATGTATTATGTTCTAGTGTAATAAAGGAAATAAAAAAGCCATAAATATTTCTCTTATTTTACAGTGTTTATCAATAATAGTTTATATAATTTTATTGTTTTTATTCGAGAACCCCTGAGGTTAAAGGCTTCCTCCTTATAATGCCAGCTTTCTTTGTCTTTCGCTACGTCTATACAATGTGATCCAGCTATACGCACGATCTCGTCCTCCCAGCGAGTATGTGGCCTTCCTCGTACGTACGTTTGCCAACCGGCCCCATTCAAGAAGTAATCTTTTTGGCCCATCTATTGTCATGTAGTGAGTTGTGTAGTTCATGTAAATATCGTGTATCGATACAAAAATACTGACTATATTACTTTGTAATTATTATTGTGTTCATTGCTATTAAAAAGTAAGTTATTACAGTGGCTCGATCAGATAAGGTTGATCTCACAATTCCAACAAACGTTTGAAATTGTGGAGCGAGCTGTGAGATGTTTTTCTTCAACAAGTGTATGCTTATACACAATAGGTGCTTTGAATATGTATTCCCTTTCTCCAATGGTATGAATCCTTACATTGCAATGGCACTCAAACAGGCCATATTCCTGTTTACCTCACGAATCAATAAACAGACGAGGCGGCATACATTTATTATACCTGTTTACAAAAAAGGAACTGTGAAGAAGGCCGAATATTAACCAATGTCATTCATGTTCGTCATTTATTTATTCTTTATTCGGCTTATTAGTCGATTACGCTCGAATTTACTTGCCGGTGAAAATAGTATAATTATAATAGTATAATATTATATCATTTAAAAGTGTCGATTCACCCGATTCGGGCGAATAAATTCGTGCGAATCGACTTATAAGCCGTTTATTAAAGAGCAATAAAAAAATAGAATATGAGTAATTTTTCTTCATTGCTGTGCCTATGGTACTATCTATATATATAAATAAAAAGAAAAGTCCTGACTGACTGACTGACTCATTAACGCCCAGCCCAAACCCTTGGACCTAGAAATCTGAAATTTTGCACAGAAGTTCCCTTTATAATGTAGACAAGGAATACAGAAGGATTTTTGGAAATTCTACTCCTAAGCTAGTTAAATATGGGATGAAAGTTCCGCACCGGCGAAGCCCCTGGCATAGGCTAGTGGTAAATAATTCATCTGTAAAGTTCTCACTCGTTTTTTAGCTGCATATCGGCTCAAACATGTGAATTTCAGGAAGGCTTTCGCGCTTATCTGCAATCGGGTAGCCTTACACAATATACATGTTTTGTTTGCTTCCAAAAAGCTAACTGTGTACCGAATCTAGTCTAGGCTTACAGAAGGTTTTAGCAAGATAAAGCTTTGTTCGGAACTGGCACAAAATCTGTTATACACAGACTTTTAAAATGGCTTTTTTAAAGCGAAATGTAAATAAAATACATGAAGGCGGATAAATATGTTTCCTTTTTATAACTACACCGAAAAGGTAACGTACAAGTAGAAATGTGCACATTTTGTTATAGTAACACAATTATAACTAACTACAGTTTATAAAATGTTCTGACTGCGTTAGTAACGTTACGCTACGGTAAATTAGTTAATTGTTACTACATAGACATCTGTCTGTACCTAACGCAATTAAACCGCTAAGGAATGAGATTACGTAAATAATAATTGAAACAACCGTCAGTCCACCCACAGTTAACTTTACAATTCAAAGTAGTTATTTCACACTTAGAGCCATAAAGCCGTAATTTGGCACGGCTGAATCTTTGATCTTGTAATGACGGGTCGTTTATTAGGACGTAAATTAGCAACATAATATCTAATGATGCACGTGCAGGTAAGTATCTATCGTATTGTAGAAAATACGAGTGAAACATTGTTGCGGGAACGTTAAATCGCACAGAATGATTTGATTCCAGCTCTGAGCAACTATACAATAAATCTCAATGTGAAATATACGCGCGTAGCTAATCTAGTACCAGTATACGGTAGGACTCTAATAGATGGTATAATCAACACTACGATTTTATTGGGCTTTAGGATTTTATTGACGTCCTGCTTTTAACAATACGAATCATATTATGTTGTGTAACTACCGCCGCTACAATAAACGGTCAAACGGGGATTTCCCAAAATAATAGCAGGTTTATACTTAACTAGCTGTTGCTCCCGACTCCTTCTGCGATCCAGGATTAAAATGACCCTATGTCCTAACCTAGGTCATGGTTTATGTGTGTGTCAAATTTGATCCAAATCCGTTCAGCCGCTTTTGCGTGAAAGCGTAACAAATAAACAAACTTATTTTCGCATTCATGATATTAAGTTCGGGAACGTCGATTTAGATATTCAGTACGGAATATTCTGGATCAGGCTCTCACAGACGAGGGAAACATGGCACAAATGGGCAACGGTCTATACTCGGCAGTGGGTGGAACAAAGCCGCCAATGATGATGATAATGATGTTGGGACATCCTCTGTGAAGGTTACTTTGTGCAAAAAACCAAACCTAAAACAACTTTTTAACAAAAAGTTTTGATTTTTTTTTATTTTAATTTTTTTAGCACACCAATTCTTATACCTCTATTGACCAGGTAAGCAACAGTGACAGGAA
Organism: Antitype chi; assembly: GCA_947359405.1. NCBI lineage: Eukaryota > Metazoa > Arthropoda > Insecta > Lepidoptera > Noctuidae > Antitype > Antitype chi. The sequence continues at coordinate 14,751,542 of OX375816.1, forward strand.
GTATTAGAACTATCACGACACTCAAAGTAAATTAAATCGATTATTTCTAACCTGACCCGTAATCCTAACCCGCACCCGGGTTAGTTTAGAAACTTGAAAAAAACTCTAAAATTTATTACGAATGTAACCCTCTTCCCAACCTGACCCGACCGTATGGTTCCTATCATAACCCAAATTGTGGAATCTAAAAATCACTTTAATTACACACCAAACGTCAAGAAACAAAACGTAAACTGATTATTACATTAGACGGTATTTTTTTATTATTTAGTTAATCATTAGTAGGAGAAGTAAATGATTTCATTTTTTATTAATCATGTTGATTCAGTGATAATCTAATTTATTGTAAATATTAAACTCTACTTTGACACATGTTTAAAAAGTAGGTTCAAAGTATGACACTTATTAGAAATGTTATTAATTTTTACTATAGGTACCTACTTATAATTTTTTTCGTTAACTGTAAGTGTGATATTTTAATTACCTACGTGTAGTAAATATTAAACTCGGATTTGAATACATAGGTACATTTTGATCAAATAAAGAGGAGAGGGGAAAGCATATCTACCTCGAAATTTGGGTTATGATAGGAATGATACATCGGGTCAGGTTAGGAAGAGGGTTACGTTCTGAACAAATATTATAATTTTTTTCAAGTTCCTAACCTAACCCGCAACCGGGTTAAGATTCCGGATCAGGTTCGGAATAATCGGATTAAATATGTAAGTATGTATAATCAAAGCTAGCGCAAAAACTACCCTAGAAAAGTTAATAAAAAAATAATCTTCGAAAGCAACCCACAATTGCTAGAGATATCACGGAACCAACATACAAAATAACAGACGAATTGGGAACCTTTTTCTTTTTGAAGTCGGTTAAAAATGAATCGACATTATGAACGCAAGATATTTTACCGTATCTTCCGGCCCCAGTTAAGAAAAATGTCGCAATGCAATGCAAATGCAAAAATAATTACGTTCTGCCCTCATCTTGGACATTAAAAAGACTCGTTGTACTGAATACTTAAGATACTTTTTTAAATTGTTGGAAATAATGCTTTTTTTAATGCTGGAAGATGCAAAACAACATCGTAAGTAGCATAGCGGATTATGGCGTAATTTCATTAACTCCTACAGGTATACGTTTATCCTTGTTAAGTAAGGGTTACTGATTAATGATGAAATAGATAGAGCGTGAAAATCAATATTACTGGGATAGGAACTGATTAATGGGAGAGATGATAATGAATAGACAGCATTCATTATTCTTATTAATTTCACTTCAAGTAGGTATCTGACTTAATTTCCTACCTACTGACCACTAATGTTACTAATATTATAAATGTGAAAGCTTATAATATGTTTGGATGTTTGTTAATCAATGTTGCTAAGACGGTTGGACGGATTTGGATGAAATTTGGCACACAGATAGCTTATAACTTGGATTAGCACATAGGATACTTTTTATCCCGGTAGTATGTTCTCGTGGGATAATTTTCGAGCGGCACGCGGGCGAAGCCGCTGGCAAAGCCTAGTTGAAAATAGATACGTAAAATGTAAACACATCTAGACTTCGGGAATAATATTTTATCGAAAAAGAATCTTATTTCAACTTAACTATGGCTTGCAATAAATTACCTTAAAACCTTTTTGGGCTCTGGATTAGAGCGTAAATGCTTATAGATTAGCCAATCAATCAGCCACAAGCGAATATATTTTCTCACTGATCCCAGAAGAAACGCAACGACCGGCAACTTGTTTGAAGAGTTTTGTTCAAACTCACGGCTTGTTATGGTAAGTAATAAGCGATTTCATTACAAGAAAGATTTATACAATATATAAGTTACTAGGTAAATGGAGGGTAGGTACCTGCTTTGTTTTGTACAGGATGAGTTATAACAATGCATCATCATCATTTGCCCAGCCTTTTCTCAACAATATTGGGGTCAGCTTCCAGTCTAACCGGTTGCAGCTAAACACCAGAATTTTACATGGAGCGACTGCCTATATGACCTCCACAACCCAGTTACTGGGTAATAATACGATACCCCTTGGTAAGACGTACCTATGTTACGGAACTACATCTGCCTAGCCTTTTTCCAACTATATTGGGTTCGGCTTCCAGTCTAACTAGATGCAGTTGAGTACAAGTATTTAATATAGAGCGACTGCCTATCTTTCCATCCAGTTACTGGGTAAGACTGGTTGTCAGACTTTTGGGCTTCTGACGACCCGCAACGACTGCCAAAGATTCACAAACAATAATAATAATAATCCACAATTGTGTTATAACAATGCATGACACGATATTGACCAAAATTGAAAGAAAGAAAGAAATCGAAAGTGATACAGTCGCCCCTGGCACACAGGCAACTTAGGGAACACGGGTGGGTTTTAGTTAGTAAAAGTCTGATACGCCCTCCTGCTCCACCCAGCAGGCTTAGCATAACGTTTTTTATTTCTACGAAGAACAGACAGTGCTTTTTTGATACAAAGTGACATTTCGTTTCTCCATTTTTTACATCGCGCCGTAGATACCTTCTACAATCTCTCATTTTGTCTTTCGTTTCGAAAGATCTTTGTCTAGGTCCTTATTAAAGTAGACTCTTTCAGAAGAATATTTCTTCCCAAACTGTCAAAATCACGCTGATAACAAATTTTCTACTCGACGGCCACAAAGTATACAAGATGTAACTTAAATAGCGCACAACCTGTTAAGGGGTTATTGTGATCATCATTATCAACAACTTTTACTATGGGACCTGAAATCGCGAAACAAAATCAGCTGTTCCATACACTTGTATTCGCATAAATCGTCAAAATGTAGGGAACAGCTGATTTTTTTTTTACGATTTCAGGTTTGGTCCCATAGTAAAAGTTGTTGATAATGATGAGTACAATGACCCCTTAAGAGGTTGTGCGTTATTTAAGTTACACCTTGTATACGATTATCTACAAAATCATGTTTCGTTTAGAACGCATAACTGTGATAATTAATAGAAGAACATAGCTCTCTCTTCTCCTATTGTACATAATTTAGTTAATAGTCATGTCTATTCTGTCGTCGATAAATCGGTGCTCGTGCAAAGCCTGCAGAGCGGGAGAAGTTATTTAATGAATTCCCAAACCCAAAAAAAATTTTTTTGGAACCTTGCTCTATATCTTTACATAACCAACCTTTAATATCCACACTGCTGGCACTCAGGCCTCATCTAGCTGAGGAGTGGGGCGTAGTCCACCATGCACACAGTGCGGGTTAGTAGATGTGTCTTCGAGTTTTTGGTTCTAGGACATGTCGGTTTCCTCACGATGTTTTCCTACTCCGTTTTGAGTGCTATACCTTTTGTCTTTCTTCTATAATTTACAGAGATTTTCTGATTTGCTTCCATTTTTTTTTTCGAACCCACAAATATTTTTATTATTATTATTATCTGTAGGTACCTAAGTTTCCGACACGTTTAAAGTTAAAATGGTTCATGAATCAAAGCACAACCGGTATTTAACATCTGGACTTTCCTGTTTTCCAAATTTTGAAGAAGTTAATCATTAAACTTAGAATGCTAAGATCGCTAAACTATATTAGTCATCTTCGACATTGCTAAAAACGAGATAGGGCGTTTCTAATTAAATTGTCAAAAGGTAAACTGGTTGGTCTGTGGTATCAAAGTTCGTTATTTATTATAATTTATATACCATAACCACACAAGTCAGTTTCATTTTAAAAGAGTAACTGTGGAGTTTTTTGCCGACTCTTATCAATAGTGAAAAGACCAAATTGAACCACCTAGCTTCTGACGTTTCATAATGTCAAGTGCCCCATGTAGCTTTATGTTTTTTATTTTCACAAAAAGCTTCATAAACAATTAATTGTGTTGGGAGCCTCCTTTTAGGCAAACAATGCCTGTGTTAGGGGACTCCGCTCTTTCATATCTTAGATTGTAATAATATAACTTATTTTTTATTGTTTAAACTAATATCTTAAGTATGTATCATTTGGTAATGTGTGAGGCGTGTGTGTGAGATGTAGTGAGGGTTGGTGTGATGTGATGTGCTGCGGTGTGTGGTGTGGTATGGTGTGGTCTAGGGTGGTATGGTGTGGTGTGGTGTACTGTAGTGTAGTATGTGGAGTAGAGTGAGGTGTGTATCGTTACGGTGTGTGGTTATATGACTCATGATGTCCCAGAAAAGCTTCCGTATCCTCATAAGTAACAGACTTAATCCACTTTGTTTTTTTTCTTTTACAATCGTAATAATTTCTATTGTGTACATATATATTTTTATTAATCCTATTGTATAGTCAGCTGAGCGATTGTAAAATTGTCCGCTTGCAAATTTGGTTTTACATTGGGGAATATCTGCAATTATATCTTTCCTTCTTTTAGGTTTCTTGTTCATATCATATGGGAGGGTTGATTTTTTTTTATTTTTTATTATCAATATAAGTAGTTCCGTAATACTTGGAGTTTGTGACTAAATATGAACAGCTGCACTGGTTGCTCGATCAGCTTAAGCTACGCTTACCACGGTTAATCCGTGGATGGGTGACCACCTTTACATACCAAGACCGTATGACCAAGCCGTTGGTCCCGGCTGTCTTTCGTGGATCTTTGACAGCCGTTACGTGTCGCCAGAATCCCGAAAGTTTAACAACCAGTCTTACCAAGGGGTATCGTATTACCCAGTAACTGGGCGGTCAGATAGGCAGTCGCTGTATGATAAATACTGGTATTCAGCTGCTTCCGGTTAGAAAAGGGCTCGGCAGATGTAGTTCTGTAACACACGAAATTTTATCGATTTCGTTCTGTGATCTTTGACACACGAGTATCAGGCGAATATTTATTATTCACAGACTAATTTTACCGTCTAAATTCCATCTCTAGATCACATCATGAATAAACAATTTTAGTCTATTAAAGTTCTAGTTGAGCCAGTAATATCTTGTGAAGTCGCACCTACAGTTAATTAATGCCGGAATTTTAAAAGATCCCGGATTTCACTTTCACAGATTTAATTATGACCGTGCGATGGAACTCTAGATACTATATTAACACTATCATCCAAGTTGATTTGGTTGAAAGTATGCACTATGGGCCTCATAAGAAGGCTGAAAGTCACCCAAAGGGCAATGGAGAGGCCTATACTTGGAGTTTCCCTACGCGTTGGAGTCAGAAACGAAGAGATGCGTAGAAGACGAGTGGAGAGACCAGTGGTGGCCCAGTGGTAACGGCCGCGACTTACGAGTTGTAGGTCGTGCGTTCGAACCCAGCCAGGCGTATTACTTTGTGTAAATAATTTCATCACCATTGCTCTCAAACGATGAAGGAAAATATCTTGAGGAAACCGGCATGTCCTAGAGCCAATAGTTAGAAGACATGTGATATCTACCAACCCGCACTGGGCCTGCGTGGTGGATTACGGCTCACTCCCTCTCACGGAGAGGAGGCCTGTATCCCAGCAGTGGGAACGTTATAGGCTGAGTATGTAACTCGTAAAACGTAGCGAGCATAATATCATCATCTTTATGAGCCATCTTTTCAATAAAAGACAAAGTAAATACACATCATTCAATATGAATAAGGAGCCAAGCATACCAATACTAAAAGGCAATATCAATTTATAACAACATAAATCTCTCATCCAAAATCATTTCAATCGCATTGTTATTGACCATTTGGATATCCGACTCATTCGTGAAGTTTCAAGATGTTTATTTTGGTAACGTTGTACATTGGCCGAAGTGGTGCAGTTCCTACGTAAATGCTCCAAATCCTAATTTAATTAACGCGAGCGATCCCGAATAGTTCCGACTCCCGAAGCCCGATGTCTGATTCTTCTCGAGTGTTCTTTTAATTAAAATGTAAAAATTATCATTCTAAAATGCATAATCTGCTCTCACTTGATGTGCCAATATAGCTGTTGATTTAAGTACCCATAGAGATTTAAAAAAAGAACGTTCATGTGCTCGACGATGACTATTTTTAAACTGAAAAATCTACGTCATTTCATAATTAGTGCTTGGCCAAAGACAGATTAATAAAGAAAGAAAGAAAGAAATGCCAATAAACGCATTTTTCTTTCATTTAATCTGCATAGCCCTCTCCCAACTATATTGGGGTCCGCTTCCAGTCTAACCGGATGCTCCTAAATACCAGCATTTTACATGGAACGACTGCCTATCTGACCTCCATAAACCACTTAGGTATTAGGTAATACGATACCCCTTGGTAAGACTGGTTGTCAGACTCTCAGATTCTGACGACCCGTAATGACAGCTAAAGATCCATAAAAGACAGCCAAGACCACCAGCTTAACATGCCCTCGAAGGCATGGAGGGGTCATGGAATGTAAAGATGGTCACCCATCCACGGACTAACCGCAACCAGCGTAACTTAACCTGATCGATCGAACCATGCAGCTATTACCACAGACCCCTCTAAAATGCATTTGAACATTTATCGTAATTAAATATGTAAATTAAGTGTCTGTTACTTTGTTCATCTTAACTTGTCTGCCTGTCAAGTTTTTATTATAGTATAAGTAAATACAAGTGGCTACCTCAAAGCAAGCTAATTAACAAATGGGCTACGTTTAATTTTATGCATGGTCTACCTACTACAACATAGCACAATATATCTAGTTTTATTTTATTTTGTTTCAATGACTCGCAAGAAAACTCTGTGTGCACAGACAAAGTGCAGACAGCCCTGATTTCGATTCACGGTCCTGCAATATTACCTAAAGAGGACAAGTTTCCATTGAGCTTAATTCACGTCCAGTCACAAAGCATCCATAGAAGATTCTCACATTTACAATAAACTTACAATAGTCTACTTACCTATAACAAATTCGATTACACCATAATATGTGAGATGAATGGAAGGGTTGGGATAGGGCCCAGAATTTAGCCTTGAGAGATGCCTATTTCGACAAAAGAGGAAATATGTAGTGCTAACACGTGGTGTAAAAGGATTTTTTATCAAACGAGTTTTTGTATATGCTGGATTATACCTGGTTACTTTCAGCGTTTTTCTTTAGCCCTTAGGTACATAGGTCCTATGTACCTAAGGGCTAAAGAAAAACGCTGAAAGTAACCATGATAACTATGACCTTTAGTGTAGAAATTTCGCAAACAGGCCAAAAACTAATCCTCACCATCTGCCTAGCTTTTTCAGTCAAACCATATGCAGCTGAACACCAGTATTTTACATAGAGCGACTGCCTATCTGACCTCCACAACCCAGTTACCTAGGCAACACGATACCCCTTGGTAAGACTGGTTGTCAGACATCACGCTTCTGACGACCTGTAACAACAGTCAAAGATCCACAAAGACAGCTGGGACCAACGGTTTAACGTGCTTTCCGACACACGGAGGGGTCTTGATATGTTAAGATGGTCACCCATCCACGGGGACAACCGCGGTGAGCGTAACTTAACCTGATCAATCGACTCGTGCGGCTGTTTATTATTTAGCCACTAGCCCCTCAAAATAGCCCCAAGAAAATAATCTTATACAGGGTGTAAGGGGCTTCGGAAGCCAGAACGTAGGTTAATATACAACCTAAATGTAAACGGATACCTATCGCCTTAAATTGGTTATTTTGCATCAATTTAAAACGTGTAATATTTCGACTTATATTATTTTGGCGGCGCTTTACAAAGTATGCCTAAATCTAAAGTCGCCGCCTGGACTTGGGGTCGTTCTTAAGTGTGTTTAATCTCAAATAATGGTTCATTTAACTGTTCTGACAGTATAGTGTACAAAAAATGCAAAAAAAAAATAGGTAAAAATAATAATAAAAAAGATTGTTTGATGGTATTATATCGAGAATCACTACCCCTATCACCTGTCTTCGTTTTCGGAAGCGTTTCCCATACATACATCCTGTATAAATCAAATAATTATGTCTTTTGCAATGCCAAATTCGAACCGGTTCATCATAGTTTGCGAAATCGCTTGATTTAACGGCTGATTAGATAAAAAGACGAAATAAACTTAATAGATTTAATAATTCGCGGTCTTGAAGCGTACTTATTAATAAATCGCTTTAAATATTAAAGTACATACTTAGTATTTTTATTAGCAGCAAGTTTTGTAGACTAGGTACTGTTATCTATCACACACGCTGTATAAATAAATAAAATAAAATCCATTTATTTCAGGTTCTCCCATTTCACAATCACAAGTTACAAATACGAAATAAATACAAATCGCAACATAAAAAGTAAAATCAAATCATAAATACAATGTGAAATAAAAATAAGCAAGTGATAGTCAAATAAAAATAAAAATTTAAAAAATAATAATAATTGTATATAAATAGATATTGAAATATTCATTGTTGGGTTTTTTCAGCTGGATTCGAATTCTGCTTGAAGTCTCAGTAGTAGCCCGGAGAATGGTTTTGTGTCAAGTTGATGGCAATAGGCTTACCCTCTATCTACATGGGACTCAGGGCCATGGTAACTTTAAATAGTGTCGTTATGAGCGATAACAGTTCTTATTGCAATCCAATACGGGTTAAAATCTGTTGTAGTAAATTCGAATAATAAATAAGCAAGCGTAAGTCGTAAAAATGCATATAAAATCGTATAAAATTAGATATTAACTAATTAATAATAAATAATCCATCACTGAACGCAGTTTGGCATTTGAAATTTTATGGTATATTTTTAATTATAATTATAATTGTCATTGAAGGGATAAACTAAGCAGTTTATCCCTTAAAGATAATTAAGAGGTGACTTTGATGATTTTTTATGTTGTTTAATTAAATTTTGAGTTTCATCACTGAATGCAAAAAAGACTTGAAAATATCATATTTTTGTTTGCTTTCAAAATTATTTACGGTAAAAGACCTTTATGACCGTTTTTAAGAACTCTCCGCCTTAAACATAACTGCATGGCTGAAAGTGTGTGTATTATAGGTGCGTGCACATCTGCCTATAGTTCCAGGGAAAGAGAGTGATGTAATGTTGTGTTAAAATATTCACTTTCTTCATTTCGGTGCTCAAAAGCTTTGTTATGAGTTGACAATACAATAAAAACGGTATAGAATAAATTGAGTAGGTTCCTGGAAGTCTGAGATGAAATTGTTTTACCAAATGATTTCCATTGAAGAAGTACTAATATATTTTTTTGTAAATATCTTATTTCGGTAGCTCCTTGTAGACAAGTGTGTAAATTACGCTTTATTTTGCTTTGCTTTGAAATATTTTGTTTCAAGTTCCGAGTCTTGCTATTGTTTCTATAATAAGAGATGAGAGTAGTTAACTTGTTACTTGAAACGTCATCTAACGCGTGTCAAAAACGTCATTTATTCAACAAAATATGGAGCTAATAAACACCCGACGTCTTTTGTGTATGCTTTATAAAGGCACATTTGACATAAGTATACCAACATTATGAACATTTACAACATTAATACTGTAAGACGATAATTTTAATAAAATTGTGACAGACACACAAGTTACAGACACAAATTGTTACTAAAGACTCTTCTTTTGTTCTATTCTGTCTTTATAAGTAGGTACTTAAATCAAATGAAATCAAACTAAAAACTATCTAGTTTTAACGTTCAATATTGAATGAGATGATTAAAATTAGTATGATATTCAGCGAACTCTGCGTTTTACTCAGCACTTAGCACGAACGGTTTTGCTTCTTCCTTACTTAATAAGAGTCTTCAGTTGTAAAAGCCGTTGAGCATCTTCCGGAACATCGTTAGCCAACTTAAATCAGTCCATGATATTAACCCTTAGCCACCTGACGTATTTTTCAGTTATACCAGACGTCGGGCAGATCGATCGGTCGGATCGATAGCAGTTAACACAATGTACGTTTCTATCTATGAAGTGAAAACAAAATCCTTTAAGTATCCTATAAAGTATGTACCTCAAGTCGTAATCGCAAAACCATGAATCAATCAATTCAAGTAAGGCAGTATATGCGCCCTCACGGTCGTAGTCTCCGCGGGAGACGCCCTGGGCGTCGGGAATCCCAGGCTGATTCCCGGCCACCGTAGGCGTGGGCTTGCGGACGGCGAGTAATGGGTAGCTCGCTGTCCGGTAAGGACCAAGCCCGGGTCGACGGTGCGTTGTATTCCACGCGCGCCTCAAAGAGATGTCAGCACCAAATGTTGGGGTCCGCAAGGACCGATGCCTGCCAGGGGTGCGGGTTGTTCGAAAGAGATACCGCGGCCCCTGTCACACAGGCAACTGAGGGAACACGGGTGGGTTTTAGTCAGTAAAAGTCTGACACGCCCTCCCGCTCCACCCAGAGCGGGAGAAGTTATTTGATGATTTCCCACCCAAAAAAAAAAAATCAATTCAAGTAAACAATCGAAAGAATGAAATGCAGTAATGTCAATCTTTGCTGTGCTGCTGGGGAGTTTGTTCCGCTACTTCTTCTTCCCAACTAAAGCACTAAGAAGTGGTGAAGGGCGGGCGTTTTGGGGGGACTGTGTTATGTAATTTTGACGTTCAGAAAGAGCTGGCTCTCAGCCTAGTTTGAATAAATGACTTTTGATTTTTATTTGATTTTGATTTTTTCAGCAAGGCAAAGGACATGTGCATACAGCCTATGATACGTTTTCTATTTTGAACATAATTTGATTTAATTTAATATTGACATGCATAAATTATTTTAATTACATTTACGATATAAATAGCTCCAATTGTATTAATGATAACTGTGCAGTAATATTCTATAAAATAGTTCGTTAAGGAGTATTTGATGATTCCTGTTTGGCTAAATGTCGAATTACTCGTGTCAAATTAAAACTGACATCAAAAAAAAATAAGAATGAATTAGACGGATATCAAGTTAAATATTTTAATGATCCTTATATTTTCACCCTAGTTATACAAACTTGAGAATTATTTAATTATACATATTTTATTCTAAATATAATTAAGAACTATCAGTAGTTTCTGTTCATTACAGGCATTTTTTAGTCATTCCCCTTTCCGAGGCTTCACAGTCGGGGAATGATAAAGTTATCTTCCACGAATGTTTCAGTCTTCAGACTACAACTTATAATAAAGTTGCTTCGTACCAGTTGTTGTGTATAAGTTAACCTAAAACAAGAACATAAAGTTCTGGCCAGGCAAAGCAGTCTGTATCTTGATTACACATATTGCACGAGAAAACTTTACTTTCTTTCCTAAGGCATTTACAACTTCCAGAAAATGATAACTACTTACAAAAAAGCACATTAAGGTTCTCGAGAAAAGGTAAGCCCTCAAAAACATCAAGCGAATCCTCACCACATAACTGATTTAGTAAAACTGAGAAAAACGGTCGATAAGTGACAACGCGAAAAAACGTGACAAAAAATCTTCAGCGAAAAATACATGTGCTAAGTACCGTTTATATCGCAGCTAAACTAAAATGAGGCACGAGGATCGTTTTCGTTAATGGAGTCCACTTCACACCAGTGTATTTATAGCAGAACAGTTCCGTTCCCACAGCACATCGGGAAGTTTTCAATGCCACAAGCTACCCATTAAGCTAACCAATCACCATTTATTTTAACAGACTTGTATCTATTTCTACGGTTCAATTAACGTGAGCTGCCGGCCGTGTGTGTAGAAAAAAGCAATTATAACAATCTCTAGAGGGAAACGTAATAAACATGAAACATATTGCGAAAATATGTTTCAGGGAAGTAGTAGAACGGAGAACGAACAGTGATGTAGCTTTATCGAGGAAGAACCGCTGTTTGTAAAGACACGCTGACACGATCAACTGAAACTGCACAATAACATTCTTGATTTATTTACTTTTACCTATGATTGACAGTGGTAGCCCAGCCAGCGGTAATGGCCCTTACTTACGGCCACCACTGCTCTGATATCGTGACTTCAAAATGTCATCCAAAATACATTACTAAAAAAACAAGTAACTGTGGAAAAGAGTTGACCAGTTAGTACCCTGGCAAAGGTACAAGATACCTATTAATCTAACAGGTCATAAGGGCTAATTAGGTAAAAGGGGTCTTCTCGAACAATACACTAATCAAACCCAACTCAAACTCAAAGGCATTTATTTCAAATAAACCAATTACAGGCACTTTTGAATTGTCTAGGTCGGTGAGGTAGAAAGATGAAGCTAGTTGCCTATTCCAAAGCGTAGGTACCTATGGAGAAGAACGGGCAAGAAACTCCATGGACACTCTTTTAATAACCATTAAATGTATTGGGCACGTACTTCAAGCGAAACCGGCCGGCATGTTCTAGAACCAACAATTCGAAGACATGTGACATCCACCAACCCGCAATCGGTCTGCTTGGTAGATCAGAGCCCACTTCCTTTCGAAGAGAGGACGCCTGTAGCAGTGGGAACTTTATAGGCTGATTATGGCTGATATGCTTTTATAAAGATATCAAACGTAAAAATGCATCTTTATATTGTGTTCATGCAACACTGTCTATGTTACATATCACGCGTAGGATTAAGTCTGTTTGGCCTAGGACAAACTAGTTTGGCCTGAAATCGGGTTTGGCCGGTAACATATACCTACATCGAGACCCTTCGTGCCTCGGAAAGTACGCTAAACCTTTGGTCACGGCGGTCATTTGTAGATCTTTTACAGTCGTTATACGTAGTCAGAAGCCTAAAAGTCTGACAACCAGTCTTGCCAAGAGTGTCATGTTACACAGTGACTGGGCTGTGGTCGCTGTGGACGTCAGATAGGCAGTCACTCCATGTAAAAATACTATTCAAGGTCTAAAACGAAGTCGTTTTAGACTTTGAATAGTATTTTTACATACTTTATAGGAGTTACATACTTTATAGGATAGAGCTCACTTTCTTTCGAAGAGAGGACGCCTGTATCTCAGCAGTGGGAACTTCATAGGCTGATTATGGCTGATATGCTTTTATAAAGATATCAAACGTAAAAATGCATATTTATATTGTGTTCATGCAACACTGTCTATGTTACAGGCAGGCAAACAATAGGGGATAAAACATTGATTTATAGTCAGTAATGTCAGTTTAGTGGCTATGACATAGTACATTGTTCACCTTTGACGGCTGTTTAAGTATCACTTACTTGAAGAAAATGGTACATAATACACGATGTTTGTTTTTTCATAGGTATTACTCTTCTTCTTTTCGTGTCGATGGTACTCGTACAATTAAAAAAACAACTGTTTAGCCCAGTAGGTGGCCACATTAATTCCGACATCAGTGGCATTCTTTAGGTCATCCGCGGTGCAGGTGAACGGGCACTTAGGATACTCCAGCAAATGTGGCATGGTCAGATCAGAAGCACCGCACCCGCACTGGGTGATGGATAGATCAGTAATCCCCACTTTGACAAATTGTGTCTGCAGCGGCCTACTTGGGTACGCAATCGATTGAGAGCTGTCCATATAGGCCACTGCAGATCACGCCCGGGAGGCAAATGTTCCTACGAAGGTTTTAAAACTTTTGCTGAAAGTGTCAGTGAAAACTTATGGGCAAATACATTCACAATACAGTCATTTGTTTTACTTCTTACTTAACTGTTAAAAATCAACGATTCGAAGAAAATAATAAAATATGTAACCTACAGGAAAAGTTACCGTCTCATCCCATTGAACTTTATATCCTATTTTCTTTTCAACGGCCGGCTGGTAGTTATAACTACAAACATGTTTATGGGTAGACTAGCACACCTTGCCTTTTAAAATTTATCAAATATTACTTCTACAAGTTTGAATTCCCTTTTAACTTTAGGATGTGGCTGAAAGTTATCATCTGCCTGTTGGCTTCCAGTCTATTAAATCCCGCCTATAAGATATACATATTAATTTGTATTGTTAGAAGGGCAAGGCGGGCCTCAAAAAGCACCATACATATCTTCTATGTTATTAATATTGGTTTCCGCCATCATACGTGGAGCGGTGAGCCCGTGACGCGTGATCCCGATCCACCAATCATTGGGCAATAATATCTAGCGACTGTTAATAGGGCCAAAGGGTGTTAGATCAATCGGTCTCAACCGTAAAAGGGATCTCTGTTGGCTGAAATTAAAACTGAATGTTTATTTATTTAGGAATTCATTCAAACCATTAATTTCTATAAGTATCGAAACGGAAGGGTTTTCCTGTTGAATATCATAATATAATAAAGATAATATCCTCAATTAGACTAATTTTAATGAAATAAGTAGCTATGATGAACGCTCTCTAACAGGCTTAGGTAATTTTTAAGTAGGCCTACATAATTTCAACTTAAGATAATTTCGAGCATCAAGATACTTTGTAGATAACTTGAAATTACTTAAAAATGATCTCGTCAAGACGAAATTGTTCAATAAAATAAAACTCGAGCCGGACACCTGGTAGATGTGAAAGATCGATACTATTTTGTGTAGAAAATATGCATGAAGGGATGGTTTATTACAATACTCCGAAAAAGGAGGTGAACCAATGACCTTATGAAGGCCGCAGGAATCTGCTGGATGCGGGAAGCACAGAACCGGTCGAAGTGGCGGAGCTTAGGGAGGCCTATGTCCAGCAGTGCACGTCTTTCGACTGAAATGATATTAATGATGATGATGAATCAAAAACAAAATATTCAAATATTTAAAAGAAAAAATATATTTTTTTGTACCTAACAATAATAATTTGCGAGGGTGTCGCTGAGTTACGAGCGTCTAACGTGGGGACGCACGCCGTATTAGAAGTTCCACATCGATTTTAACATCAATAAAGACGAATCTGGAAATTCAATCTTTAGTAAGTACTGAAAAACCAACTTCCAAAGCCTGTTCAAAAGAAACCGGACTTAGACACTTTCAATAATCCAAGTCAATTAAGTATTCCAAAATCCAATTGTGTTTATGTTCGCAATATACACAAAAAATAAGTTATTAACGGCGCTTTTGATTACAAAGGGAAGTATACAGGATGGTTTTTTTTAGGATGAGGTACAGACAGCTAGAATTACGCCATACAGACTGTACCATTATTCCAAAATCTGTGAGTGCAGGAAAAAGTTATGTACATTTTTTTTCTTTTTTTAAATTATCATCTTGCATGTCAACCTATGAGGTTGTCAGCTGCTTAACCGGACTTGCCTGTGGATGCCTCAATAAAAAAAGGCCTCCAGTCAGGGCTATAAGAACTTAAAACATGCCCTTGCTGCTGAAAGACCCACCCTGTTTTCACAGACACACAGAGGTCAAACACCTCTTCGTACAATCACTTACAACACTACAATAGCCATAGATTATAGAGGACGTTGAAATTCGAAACGGATATTACGGCGATAAATAAAATTAGAGTGGTACTGTTGGTACTATAAAGGAATCACTGGGAATGCAGAGACCTTTGACTATGGAATTCAAAGGAAACAAATAATTTTGTATTTATTGTGGAGCTACAATTGGGTAGGTATAGTCGACCTTGTAATAATTTTCTTAAACATCTTAAAGGTTTAATATCACTTGCACGTGTTAAAACGATAAAGTCTATATTTTGTCTATGTGACAGGTAAATTGATTTGTGATAATGGAGATTGAGATACATTGAAACTTCAATAAAGTTCCAACTTTAGTGAAGTTTCAATTTATTAGGAACTGTGGTAAATACTGGTAAGTCCATTATGAGATTGCCTATACTTGTAAGATGTAAGTGCTGTATTATACAGGGTGTAAGGGGAACGCTTCCAAAGCCAGAACGTAAGTTCTATACTACTGAAATGCAAACGGATACCAATAACCTTTCTCCTTAAATTGGTTATTTTACATCAATTTAAAACGTTGACGCTTCTGTAATGTTTCAACTTATTTTATTTTCGCGGCGCTTTACAAAGGATGCCTAAATCTAAAGTCGCCGCCTGGAGTTGGGGTCGTTTTTAAATGTGTTTAATCTCAAATAATGGTTCATTTAACTGTTCTCACAATATATTTTTTTTAAACAAAAAAAAAATATTCTCTATACATGATAAGTTTTTAACCAGTGTGCAAACTGTGTAACCATGAATTCAGCATATCATTCTAGACCCCCCAGCACAGACATTTTTGGTCAGTAATAAAAAAAACAGCTGTTCCATACATTTTGACCGCGTAGGTGCACTTTTCAATGAAACAGCTCATTTTTTTTGTATTACCGACGAAAAATTTCTGCACTGGGGCTCTAGAGTGGACACTGGTTAAAACTTATCGTGTATTATTATTACTTATTAGTATTGAAGTTTATATTTGACTATCGACCAGTGCGGTCATAATTCACATGTCTGTAGTAGTTGTCACAGGCAGTGTGTTTGTTTCCGTATTACTCAATTAAGTTTCAGAGGCCCGAAAATCCCGGGACAACGACGCGACGTAGGAAAAACAGTCGCTATTAATAAACATGAATACTCAAAACTCAAGCCGCCTAGTCTTTTACCAAAATACCAACTATGTTGGGGTCAGCTTTTAGCCTAACCGAATGCAGCTGAATACTAGTATTTTTACATGGAGTGACTGCCTATCTGACGTCCACAGCGACCACAGCCCAGTCACTGCGTAACATGACACTCTTGACAAGACTGGTTGTCAGACTTTTATGCTTCTGACTACGTATAACGACTGTAAAAGATCTACAAATGACCGCTGTGACCAACGGTTTAGCGTGCTTTCCGAGGCACGAAGGGGTCTCGATATATATAATGAATCCACCCATCCACTAACCGACCGCGGCAGGCGTTGCTTAACAAACTGTCTATGATCTTTTTTTGTTGGTAAATAGCGTAAAATCGGGTCACCCACAGCTTGTTAAAAAGTTGTGATTTTTTAACTGGAAACCAACCCCAACTTTGTTTGAAATAAACTAATCTGATAAATCGTCCTGGACAGTTCGAATTTGGAAACTGGGGAAATCGGTGCCAGAATCCTGAAAGTCTGGCAACCGGAAACCAACGGTATATCTATACCTCAAACAGTAATTTGGTTACTAAACAAATTGCCCTCATTCCGTGTAAAAACCGCATTTATTCAAACCAGCGGACTAATTGCGTTA
Source organism: Antitype chi (assembly GCA_947359405.1). Lineage (NCBI taxonomy): Eukaryota > Metazoa > Arthropoda > Insecta > Lepidoptera > Noctuidae > Antitype > Antitype chi. The sequence continues at coordinate 14,768,536 of OX375816.1, forward strand.
CACACTAACAGTAGGAATGGCTTTCATATTGACAGTTCAACAATATTCATTGCGTTATTTACGTTTTTAGCTGACTAATTAACTTATGAAGCAATGAATGGCAATATCCTTCGAAATAATTCAGACTGTGATTGTTTATGTGTCTCGAAATTAGGGTGCTGAGGCCAATTCTAACGTAGTGGAAAAAAGCTTCGCAACAGATGATGATTCGATGCAACTTGTAACACAAAGTCAAGATCAAAGTCAAAGCATTTATTTCAAATAGGCACTTATAAGGCATTTTTGAACGTCAACATTTACATTAAAATAGAATTGATTCTAGTCGCCCCTTCCAAAATGTAGTTTCGTATGGAGAAGAATGGCAAAGAAACTCCACCGTTACTCTTTTAAAATATTTTAATTACAATATTTAACATACATTCACTATATATTGATGTGTGAAAAGGATGCACCCAGAATAAAATTAAAATTACCATACCAAAATAGGTAAAAAGAATGAAAGTGAAGCAATTACAGATAAAAAATTAATTATGATAGATACATGGTGCTCACATATTTATGTGCATACAAATATTGTAAAAGTAAGTATACGATTTTCCTAGAATATTAACAAGTAATAAGTCAGTGTGTGAGTTAAAGTAATCACTGAGTGTAAATAATTCATTATACAATTCAATTAGCAACCAGTTTGATTTTGTCTAGACTCTAGATTGTCCTATGGAGCAGGACCAGCATGTTTCCAAGGATTCTTACCTTGGATACAATCCTCTACACCTCATGCATATTACTATAGTGCATTCGAATAGCCTGATTTACTCATGCATTATGTATGTATGCACATGAATTATAATTGCTGGAATCATCCAGCAGACAGAAACGTCAGTACAATTTCATACTCATCATTATTATTACGTGGACATGAATTTTGTTTCATCGTTATCTTAATTTAGAAAAACATTTCCTGGGTGGACCTTGAAAAATAGGACGATATAAAGTAAAGAACTCATTGATTTAATGAAGATACGTCACTGAAAAAAGGGTTTGATGGAATTTTTGACTGTCGCCTAAAATTGAAGTTGGTGCAACAAAAAATAGGAAACAAATATATCTATCAAAATCAAAATCAAAATCAAAAGTCATTTATTCAAACTAGGCTGAGAGTCAGCTCTTTTTGAACGTCAAAATAAAATTACATAAGACAGTCCCCCCAAAAACGCCCGCCCTTCACCACTTCCTAGTGCTTTAGCTGGGAAGAAGAAGTAGCGGAACAAACTCCCCAGCAGCACAGCTGTCTGTTAAGTTAGAAGAACTTGTTTCTATACAATAATAGGTAATAAAAATTACGAAACACAAAAAAAAAAAACATAAAATTTGCCATATGTCAGCTAGCACACGCCAATATACCATCAAAGATTGAAAACTAAAAATAATAGAAAATTAAAATAAAACGTAAACAGAACTTCCAATCTAAATAAAAGCCTCTAGGCATAAAGGGCATGCCCGCTTACATATGCAATTCTGCATTATGCAAATATACCTATAAGTAACTTAAAGTAACAAAAGTTGAACTAGGACCTCTGGACTAAAATTAATAAAAACTTAATACAATTAACAATAACAAAACCATGGTCAGCAAGACGACCAGTCACCACGAGCAGCACCCGTTCACGAGCATAACGCAAAGATCAGCCATTACCCCCCTCGCCATATTTGAGGGAAGGAGGCAACCCGACCCCCGACGCTACCGCAAGCAGTGACATCTAAGGGAGCATGACGAACTTGCTGCCGGTTGCACTGGCAAGAATAATCATGAATTGTCGAGGTCGCTAGCTAACTACATATTGCAATACTACTCATTAAAAAAAAACATTGTAATGAGTAGATTAAGTCATAAATAAATGATAAAAAAAAGGAAAACCGGAATTATACAGTCAGATAAAAAAAAAAAAGCAATTATATGAAATAACATAATGATATAACCTGTCAGTGGGTAAGCTAATTCTGGTGAAAGAACACAAACATTGTCTTGAGTTAATCACAGCGACCAACAATTCTTATCATTTAAGTAGTCGTTAATGGAATAGTATGCCTTTGAACAAAGGGTGGATTTTACTTTAGCTTTAAACGCACTAAAATGCAAATCTAGCAAGGAAGAGGGTAGCTTATTATAGAAGGTTATACCCAGACCTACAAATGAGTTATGAACCTTATGTAGCCGGTGAAAGGGAACACGTAGTTTGTCCTTATTTCTAGTATTAATATTATGAATATCACTGTTTTTAGTGTACAAGTGTATATTTTGCCTAATGTATAAGATGTTGGCGAAGATGAATTGCGATGCCACCGTGAGAATCCCAACATCTTTTAAAAAATCTCTTAGAGAAACTCTAGAACCTAGTTGGTAAATTGCTCTAACAGCTCGTTTTTGAAGAACAAAAATATTTTGAATGTCAGCGGCTTTGCCCCACAGCAGAATGCCGTAGGACATAACGCTATGAAAATAACTAAAATAAACTAACCGAGCTGTATCAACGTCAGTGTATTGTCTTACTTTCCTGACGGCGTAGGCGGCCGAACTGAGCCTTCCCGCTAGGCTTGATATATGTAATCCCCACTGAAGTTTGGCATCTACTGTTAAGCCTAGAAAAACTGCCGAGTCTACAGTTTCAAGCACCTCATTATCTAAGACGATGTTGGGTCCTAAATTCCTAACATTCGGTAAGGCGAACTTGATACATTTCGTTTTCTTGGCATTGAGAACTAGGTTATTTACGGTAAACCAATCCGTAACCATTGAGAGTGCACTGTTTACGTCGTCAAAATCTTGTCTGTTCCTGTCTACTTTAAAGATAAGAGAGGTATCATCAGCAAACAGTACAACGTTACAGATATCCTTTAAATAGAATGGCAAGTCATTAATATACACTAAGAATAAGAATGGACCTAGTATTGAGCCTTGAGGTACACCTAACTGAACTGGTCGCCCGGATGATTTTACACCATTAACATCTACACATTGGTGCCTATTTTGCAAATAAGAGCTTATTACGTTAAGAGCTTCGTTTTGAACACCGTAATGACGTAGTTTACGCAAAAGCGTGTCATGGTGCACGCAATCAAAGGCTTTGGAGAGATCACAGAAAACTCCAATAGCATTTTGCGAGTTTTCCCACGCGTCAAAAATGTGTTTCAGCAGAGCAACACCCGCATCTGTAGTCGAACGACCTTTTGTAAAGCCATATTGTTCATCGTGAAGGAGGCTATTTAAATTAAAATGTCTTAGCAACTGCTTGAGTATTAACTTTTCAAATATTTTACTAAATGCCGGTAAGATAGAAATAGGCCTAAAATTGCCAACGTTATTTTTATTTCCTGATTTAAATAATGGTATGACTTTACTACTCTTCATGAGGTCAGGAAAAGACCCTAGATCAACACATTTATTAAAAGTAACAGCTAGATAGGGGGCTACGATGTCGATTATATTACTTAAAAGCTTAATGGAGATGCCCCAATAGTCTCCAGTGTTTTTAGACTTAAGTGTGTTAAAAATGTTAACCACATCAAGAGGCGTTACATGTTCGAAACTAAATAAGCGACTACATTTGGGCACACTACTGTGCAAAAGATTTTCAGCTTTAGACGGGGACGAATTTAAGGAGCGAGTCGTAGTAATAGGTATGTTGGCAAAAAACTCATTAAATGCCTCAGCTACGTCGGCAGCTTTATCAACTAATTTGTTGTTGACCATAATCTCTAATTGTTTTTCGTGTTTAACCGATTTACCCGTTTCATTGTTAATAATTTTCCATGTGGTTTTTACTTTATTACTAGATTTTTTTATAGTATCGCTTAAAAATTTAGATTTAGCAAAAGCACAGATCTTTTTAAATAATATTGAATAATTTCTGACATACTTTAGGAAAGGAGTATCAAACCTATACTTTTTCAAACCATATAGCTCGTATAGTCTCGCTCTACTTTTATAAATACCTGGAGTGGCCCATTGGTTGAAGCCAACGGAGGTGCCATTAATGTCAATGGCTTTGGTCTTGAAAGTAGACTGGTATTCTTTATGCACTACATCGAAAAGGGCTCCATAGATTTCATTAGGATCCTCATGTTCTATTAAAGATGGGGTAATTCTACGAGCTATATTATTTTTAAATTTGTTGCAACGACTAGCTGTATAAGGCCTGCATTCTATTTTATGCGGCTTTTTATGTAAGGGCAAAGGGAAGCTAGCTAATAATCCACAGTGGTCTGACGTTAAGTCACTTAACACTAATTGATTTTTGGCATCACAGTCACTAAATATATTATCAAGACAAGTCGACGAAAATGCCGTAATCCTAGTAGGTTCAAAAAACAAGTTTTTTAAATTAAAAGACCTAAACAGATTGAGAAGTCTAATACTTAATGGAGTAACATCTAAAATATTAACATTAAAATCTCCACATACAATTATACATTTATTACTTGATTTTAATTTATTGAGTGAATCCTCCATTACCGATTCGAAACGAATAAAATCCCCAGAGGGGGGCCGATAAACGCAAATTATCACGTAACGCTCGAGTTCAACACAAGACAACTCAATAGTGCGCTCGATGGAAAGATTAACTAGATCTAAACGTTGTTTACATTTCAACTTGTTGGAAACAAGAACTAAGGATCCACCGCGAATAGCATTTTTCCTAACAAATGCACTTTGCACAGTAAAAAAATCATTGTTGAAACACACTATTTCATGTTCTTTCAACCAGTGTTCGGTCAAACATAACACCTGAACATCGTGATTCTCGATAAATAAACTTAACTCAAGCTCTTTGCCGGACAGACCCTGCATATTTTGATGTACAACATTCAGTATATGCAGCGTACCCGTTGTCGCACCTAATAGTTTAAACTACTAGGCGTGTCAAAAGTAGTGTTAGTACCACTACTAACAGTATTCGATGGTACACTACAGGTACCAGTGTCACGGTGTAAATTGTATGCTAAAAGATTAGCAATTTGTCTCCTACAACTAGGTGGCAAATACATAGTATAATTTGTCAGCTTGTAATCAGTAATAAATTGATTACAATCAAAATATAAAATAGCGTCACTGTGACGACTTGTCCTATTATAAATTAACATATTTAAATTATAAATGTGCCTATTTTGCTCAACAGACAAGCATTGTGAGTAAGGCAAGGCACAGAAAATGAATTTACAATTATTGGTCTCTTTGAGATCTAACATCAAATGGACACATTTAATTATATCCTTTTTTGTAACAGCTAAACTATCCCCATATAATAATATAACAGTAGAACTGGGGTTTAATTTTGACAATTTAATACTATTTAATAATTGGCTAATACTGGCACCGGGTAAACAATTATTAATAACATATTGCTCCGAACACTGATTAAATATACTACCAAAACCTTGACCAAATTTGTCAGAAAAAACATATGTTGTGTTGATTGAATCAGATGCATCTTGGTTGAGAATACAGTCTTGAGACAAACTCTCAGTCTGGGACGGGTCCTCCGTTACCTCAGGCTGGACAGCATCAGAGTTTGAAACCTTTTGACATGTACACTGACACAATACCAACTCATTCGCAGCAAGAATATGTTCTTTAATTTGGTTCTGAGAACCCACATATTTAATGTAAAGGGAACTAAGTCTGCCCTCAAGTACCTGTATATCAGACTGTAAGCGCTGTGTATCAATTTCATAGATTTTTTTACTGTCTTCTAATTTGATTTGATAATTGTTTAATTTTCTGACTAGATCAACACGTTCTTTCCTCAGTGGAATATTTTTGGAAAACTGTTTGTGTTGTTTCTTAAATTGATAACATTTTTTAATGATTCGATTAAGTTTTGCATATTTTTTAATTTTCTTATGACTAACTTTATTATCACTATAATTCTGTTTTAGCAGGGAATCTTCAGTAAGGTCAATAGTTATCATGGAATGAGGGTTACAATTTGTATTTAGTAATTCATTATATAGGCGGTTAGTTTCTTTAACTTGTATACATTCTTTTTCTTTCTCTAATTGGATAATACGACTATTAGCATGAATTAATTCATCTTCTAGGTCCCTAACTTTGTTTAAAGCCTCCTCGTACAAATTACTACAGTTGTTGAAACCATCCGTGACTACCTTCAATTGATCGCGTTCATCAACAACGTTCAAGTATTGCTGATGTAGGTCTACTAGCTCCCGTTTAAGGCTTGAGTTTTTGTCAACTATCTTCTTGACTTCCTCCTCACTCTCATCATTCTCCTGTAATAATTTTTGATATTGGAGTTGTAATGTTTCAAGCTTTTGGAGGGCCGTTCTCAACTTTAGCTCCATATCCTGAGCAGTAGCCTTACGGGTCATCACAGGCATGGTTTCAGGAATTGTTATTTTATTTAATAGATACTTCTTATTGAAATAGACCTCTTTGCATTAAATTAAGTATTAACATTTTCATATTTGATCGGTCCTTTGTTCATATTATACTTTGGCCTTTTTTTCTCCAAGACAAGAGGTGACTCCCGAATTTTGAACTTTTTGTTAGGTGTGGTCCAGTCAAATTTGGGAACCACTGATTTAGACAATTGGTGTTGGTACTGATTAAGTGCCAAAAAATTGTCAATGTTCTTAGCTATTGTTTTTGTTAGGTAGCTGGCAGCAACTGGGTGAAGGTTGCTGAGAATCAATATGAATGGCATGGATGGGCCTAGGTCCAGCAGTGTTGCCGTAGCAAAAGGCGGTCCGGACTCCTTGCAATAATAACCACATTTTGAGTACCTACAAAAGTTACATCCCTTACACACAAAACTAAAATAAGTTAAGAACTACATGTAAGGGATAGAATAAAGCTTTTAAATAAATATATAAAAGAAATGTCCAGCTGTGGACTGTTTCGGCCTATGATGTTGAAGATCATTTAATACATAGTCCTCTGAAGAACATAAAAAAATTGTACACCTCACCACAAGACATAACAACTTTATCGTGCCGACATCGACTATGTCATAGATAAATTTTGCAAGTAAAGTATCGAAATCAGGGTTAATGCTAGTGGCTTGGTGACACGAACGTAATTTTTCATGAAATGCGTCGGGTTATGTGAAAAAAAACTTTCTAAAAACACGTAACGACAAACTTACGTAGATCCAAATATCAGTGTTAGGTGTAGGTATTGATAAGTTACTTTCCGCAATACATAATCATCTAAATATGCTAAATATAATAATAAAATGCAGATCGTCAGCACTAAAAAATAAAAAATGGTAACAATAATTACAAGTGTGTAGAAATAACTGGAATCTGCCGTCATCCACATTAATTATGCACATATTTGTCACGTTTCGAAATCACCGTTCAAGATCTCGTGATAATAGATACTTATTAGAATTCGAAGTCTGTTTAATTTTAGAAATCAGATGATTATTGACCTCTAAAATACCAAGGACCATTGTACTCTTAAATAATAGAAGTCGATCTTACTACTTACATAACTGCTAGGCAACAGATTGTAGTTAACAGATTATGTCACAATAAACAATGATTTATGACATTTTAATACGTCTACAATCTTTCTATTCCCTCCTTTGATTCCCTCTGGCAACTACTAACTTCCGCCACGCAACAAGCTGCCAAGAAAATAAAAGAAGTTTGGTGACTGTCATCGTCATCATCTGTCTAGCCTGTTCCTTTTTCTTTTGGTAAGACTGGTTGTCAGACTTTCAGGCTTCTGAAGACCCGTAACGACTGTCAAAGATCCACAAATGACAGCCGGGATCAACGGTTTAACGTGCTTTCCCAGGCACGGAGGGGTCTTGGTATGTAAAGATGGTCACCCATCCATGGACCTACGACAGATCGACCCGTGCGGTTCTCATTACTTAGGTCAAACGGCCTCATGGTCACTATACAAAAACAAAAATATAAAATCAAAGCAGAATCTATCAAAAAAGTTAATTAACATAAAGCAGTAAAAGGGAAGCCATTAAAATTAAAGGCACAAAAGAAAAAAAGTTAATGACCAACCAGCGCCCCCTGCTGGGAGAGGAAGGTCGTTTCTGTAAATACATAATATTTACGTGACTTTAACATTTAACATTCCTGCATTTTTTCTCCGCAGTCTCATATATATCTTATCTTTTACATTATTTTAGGGAGATGACGATTATTCATATCGCGACATCAATTTGTCTTTTACTAAGTAGGTCAGGAGCGCTTTCCGGAAATCAAAAAACATGTTAAAATGACAAATATGTCATAATTATTCTCCAACTTTTACTTAAAGCTATTCTAGATGTTCATGCATTTACGTGGTTATATATATAGGTATAAGATATAAACAATGTGGATTGAGTAATTTTATGAAAACATACAGCACCATCATTGGTATCAACATCTATTGTGTCAATCGATCATGAATAAATTATAATCAGAATAAATATTTATTTTGTTATACCTATTGGATTGTATCTATAGAGCTAACTAGTCCTGCAGCGTGATTGCGTAAAACAATCACAAACCTTTTTAACCAACTTCAAAAAACGGAGGAGGTTCTCAGTTCGTTTTTTTTTTTTGTAATATTTCTTAGTACTCTGTCATTTATAAATCGGTTTGAAAACGATCTTTTTTTTGAAAGAGTACACACATAGAGTGGTCCCATATAAAGGTGAAGTTCTGATTAGTGGTTTTTGAGTTTCAATAATGCGTATTTTAGTCACTTAGTGTATGTTGATGATGTAACTTCCTGTCAATGTTTTTACTTAGCAAGTAAAGGTTATCTTGTTATCACAACTAAAAAGTGACAAAATAAAGTTTATTTTAAAAAAAAAACAACCTACTTCCAGAAAATACTAAAAAGCTAAAAATAGGTAACTTTAATTTCGGAAGTCGGTGGCAAGAAAACGAAAATACAAAACCAAAAATACCGACTTTCAAAATCAAAGTTATTTTTAACCTTGTAGGTAGAGTTTTTTTTTTGACATCGGTTGTTTTTATTATGACAATATTCATTGCATTATTTACGTTATCGAGCAAAAGAACACAGGAATTTCACAAAGTATGAATGGAAACGTAACTCATTCATATCCATAATTATGAATGAGCTACGCTTACGGTTGAATGAATGAGTTACGCAAGTTCACATTCTAGAAATCTAAACCAAGCAAGCTTGAATGAATAAAATTATTATTTAAATACAGTGTTTTATGATATTTATATAACATGAGTTTGAAGTGGTTGCTTTCTAACTTTTAATAACCATTAAAATGTCATGCATTATGGAAATGTACGATTATAGGTAGATATTTATCTAAACTCCAGCATATCTCATTAATTTGCAGTACGTTATTATAATTATCTCCATAGTCACGCTGTTTTCCTAGCGGATTGCAAATTGCTCGCTGATGTACATCCGTATTCTTCAGAATCGTTATCAGAATTTTAAATCTATTTTTAGTCCGATTGATTCCTATCAATAAGTATAAAAAATAAGTTCCTAAAATAAGTTACAATCCCACGCTTATATAGGCACCATCTTTTCTGGCAAATGTCCTCATTTGCCAGAAAAGATGGTGCCTATATAAGCGTGGGATTGTAACTTAAAAAAAAACATTTCACTAGGAAGGCATCAAGTTCCTAGTTATTTAGAATTAGTTCCTAGTTATTAAAATGAAGGCCTGCGTGTAACTGAGTGCAACTGTGTCCATTGGATTTGGATTTCTTCTGCTTTAAGTTTATCTAAGTCAATGAGTGATGACTACCTAATTATGATTACGCAAAAAATAACCAAAATACCATTTGAATACATGTATTATCGATTCAAAAATCGTTTAGTTTTACGTTACGTTTACGTGACGTGCTCGTGCTAGGGCCTCAAATATTGAATTGTTTTAGAGTTAAAAAAAAATTGCAGATCCGGGCAATATTTCACGTATGGCGGTAGTTAGTGACAAACGCTGGCGAATGACAGATTGATATCCATGACGTTCAGGAACGCATCCGATACTTTCTATGTAGTTTTATAGCAACATTGTGCAGTAGGTTCCTATAAATAATAACGAGTTTATTGCTTACCAATGGTAGCATTTTTTGTTGCCACACTGGGCATATAAATAGATGCGTAAACTAATTTTACCTGTAATAGCTGTTATATAAGAGTAATTATTAATTATTAATTTGACCTACAACTGTCATTACAGGAATCGGCCATAAAACCACAACAACACTTTTCGAAACACCTTTTGAATATCGAATATCAAATGAATTTGACAGATAGACCTTCAAGTGTCAAGTAATTAACACTTTTCTATTGTTATCAGACTCAATGAGTCTGCCTAACAGTCGAAGGGTGAAAAGTAAACCTAAACGAAGAGCGAACAATTTCGTCGTTGCCCTGTTGTAATCTCGACCGGCTTGTAAATAACAGGCTTACAATCCACATTTAATATGCGCGACCTCTGTATTAAATGTAATAAGTAATAATAAAGCCCATGGTCTTCCCTTGAATTTATCTGATTACTTGTTTGTTATTGGCTTAATAAATAAATGGGGTGCTTAAATAAGTGAGAGTTAAAAGTCAAGTGATATTTGAATTTCATATCAACAACAGGCGCTAATTTAGTCTGATTTGTAAGTCATTTAAATTCCGTGCGTCTGTGTTTGCACAATACTGATTGCAATTATCAAACTGGCAAACCACGAAAGCCAAATCAAAATTTGATTCCAACTCATAATATGTGGTAAAAACATCGGTAACTATAAGCTGGAAATGTTTTAATAAATTGCACATGTCTCGAAATTACCTATAGATCTAATAGAAAATGTATAGTGAATTTATATCTTTGACAGTTGTTACGGGTCGTCAGAAGCCCGAACGTCTGACAACCAGTCTTACCTACGGGTATCGTAATACCCAGTAACTAGGTTGTGGAGGTCAGACAGGCAGTCGCTCTATGTAAAATACTGACTGGAAGCCGACCCCAACATAACTAGCAGAGGGCTAAGCAGATAAGATGATGAGGTAATTCTTATTATGAAATCAACAACTCTCCAGTCTCCTGTTCAGAGACCGAATTACCGGTATTTTTTGTGTAACGTTACCTATTACCGTTATTTTAACGATACCTATATCTAAAGCATGTAGCCCTACTTTATCATAAAGGGGTATAGCTACTTAATACCTACATAACTTACAAGTGTAAAAGTTCGTACTTGACCGTGCTAACATGAATTACTTTAGCCTCGTGGATCACTTAAGTGCGGACTTTACGAACCCTTAAGGCTTTATAAAGCATATACGCACGTCCATAATGTGGCTTAAACTTACTCAAGTTATTAGAAGCCAGACAATGAAGATGGGGAAATACTCCAGACTCGCTTTACATTTTAGATCAAAGAATCAAAGGGTTTTCAGAAAGACATTTTCTAAGAATTCCTTCTATTTTAATCGAGAACATGAATAACGTACGTAATAAGGTTTTCAGAGTTAATCGGCTATTCTTGGGATTGATGTTACAAAAGTGGTTTTCGTTACAAGGTACGAATTTAATAATGTACAGAACATAATAATATCCCTATCTCCTCTGGGGGCCTAACTCCGAACAAGCTCCAATTAGGTACCCACTGTACCCAGATTGCGTCCCTGCGTGAATTACGAATATTGTCGGCAATGTTGGCAACCCAGTCGGCGTAACATGTTGGTCATACTGCGCACTTGTAACACACACAAAAAAACAGTGTGATAAACTAAAAAAAAATACACGCACTAGTTTCGTATTACAATTTCTGGTTGCTAATAAAGCTTGAGAAAAACCTCGAGATAATTATCAAAACCTCAAAAAATATATTTTTATGTCGGAAAATTATCTTTTTATTTCAGAACTAAAACAATAAAAATATAATTTGCTCATAAAACGTCAAAAAACATAACATCTCATGTTTTATTGTAAAGTCATTGGATACAATTAGGTAGGTATATAGTTTTTTGATACTTGCAAAAGCTGAAATGCTAAAACTGGATCCTAAATGTATTAAAAATAACCCATACCTTTTTTTTCGTATTTTTTTATTAACCGTGTCGATTTTTTATTGACGTCCGTGTGATGCCAGACGTAAAGAATAGCACCATCCCATTCCATTTCTTCCCGTGGGTGTCGTAAAAGGCGACTAAGGGACTTACTAGAGAATGGGCAGCAGCGTTCTCTAAGCTTTTTATCATCATACTGCGATTGCCAACCCGCCTGTCAAGCTTGGCGATTATGTCAAACCCCCTATTTTTTTTAAAGGAACGCCTATGTTCATCAGTGGACGTCTTTCGGCTGAAATTATGACGATGATGATTGACCGTGTCGGTCCGGTTTTAAAGTTTCTTGACATGAATATTAAAGATAACAAATATAACAAAAAGATAGACGAAAAGAAGTTTTATACTGTCCCTGAAAAAGAGATTTTTAATATATTTGGTCCTACTGGAAACTAATACGCTGATTGGGATCTGAAACAATACAATAACTAAACGCAAACAGTCTATTCTGTGAAAACTGTCTCGCCTGTATCCGAAGTAAACAGACAGTATTGACATTGACGACTTGTAACTACTAGTAACATTGGGGATTATGTCCACATATTAATACATTTCAAAAAATAAAAACATTGATTTCATGAGCTAGATGGATTAGATGTCTACGGATTCGTAACCGAGTTTTTTTATTACGGATTAGCCTAGCTGCTCAAGTAATCGACCACATACTGGAACATTATAAAAAATTGACAGAACGTTTCTGAACATATTAAAATACCAATCGATTTGAGAACCTCCTCCTTTTTGAAGTCGGTTGATAAATTAAAGTCTCTTTTCGTGTATGTCTGTGTGACAGCGTTGTTCTTGTAAACAACGCAACGGAATTTTTCAGTTTTCACCATCAATTTGAGAATATATTCGGAAAGGTTTAAGTGTAGGTTAATTAGATTTAACACACACACAGATTTGACAGATTTAATTAGATTAAATCTGTACATGTTATAAATCAGTTTCTGCTTACCCATCCGCATGGTAAAAAGGTGTGAGTACATGTATGTCTGTTTATTATAAGCTAGCTTTTATCAGCGGCTTTGCCCGCGCGGAACTTTCATCCTTATTTAACTCCCTTAGGGGTTGAATTTCGAAAAATCCTTCTTTATTCCTTGTCTACATTATAAAGGGAACCTCTGTGCAAAATTTCAGCATTCTAGGTCCAAGGGTTTGGGCTGGGCGTTAATGAGTCAGGCAGTCAGTCAGGACTTTTCTTTTTATTTATATAGAATACTGTCGTTTTTTGTGTCTATCTGAGACCGCGTTGTTCTCTATACAATGCAACGGATTTAGATGCGGGTCTCACCATCATTCGGGAAGGTTTATCTCTACATTTCATTATAATTTAACCTATAAATAATAAACAAATCTCAATGTTTTGTCAAATCATAAAAACCGTGCTATGCATGGGTGGGTTGCTAGTACAGATATAATTAGAGCCCTCCAAGTTTTCGCAGTGCGTATCATTACCCAGACAACATTACCTCTCGCTGTTCTCATCGTTAATATAACTTTGATGAAGTTTAACGACCTTGCATCCTATGTTTTTGGCACTACGGGTATTTTTTGCTGATCATTATCTTTTTTGCCAAACACTTATATCCTAGCTAAATTCTTTATATTTTATATACCGGTCTTAGCTGGTTTTACGGCTATGGCCAATCTTCATAATTGACTTGATCCATGTCACTCAGAAGCTGAGATATGTTAAGAAGGTAATATCTTGACACTTCAAATTGAATTGAATAGATATGGTTCTTAATGAACTCCTTTGAGCTAGAGTGTAGTTGGCACGCAACAATGGTTTGTATAGCAATTCGTCTAAAAATTAGGTAATCAATCGATTTTCTGTTTTCTGTTGATCTAGTACTAGCATTTGCCATCGGCTTTGCTCGCATGGAGGTCGGTTTATTATACATTTATACCTTCCTATTGAATCACTCTATCTATTGATGAAAACCGCATAAAATCCGTTGCGTAGTTTAAAAGATCTAAGCGTACAGACACGAAAAGCGACTTTGTTTTATACTGCATACAATCCAAAATGGCCATTTGCCTGATACATGTTTTTGGAGTTCTCAAATTAAAAATTAAACAAAGTCGTGAGTATCGCCAACAGAAAAAAAAAAAAAAAAGTATCGCCCATCTCGGGCGAGTGAATTCGTGCAAATCGACTAATAAGCCGAATATTTATTTGAGCCTACATCACTTCAAGGGTATTTGAATTCTGAGTAAAATAATCATCGGAATTATTCATTGAATTTATAATTTAGCAATGCTTTTTACACGCTTTATATTAGCTTCACTTGTATGTTTGTATGTAACCGACTCCTTTGAGCGCGATTTTGACCCACTTTAAACGGTCAGATTTCATTGAAACTTTGTAAACTTGTCGAGGACCGATGACAATTCAACAATTAAAATAAAAAAAAAAAAAACACGTTTTTGTAGTTAGCAGAACTAAAAAATAGAAAATAAATAATAGTTTAAAAAACTAAAAAACACGCTTTAAAAACCAAACTAAAAAAGGAGAAAATAATTTAATTCAATTAAAAAGCGTGGGGTGCTTGACATTAATTGATTATAAAAATACCTCAAAAAGCACCCCACGCTTTTTAATTGAATTAAATTATTTTCTCCTTTTTTAGTTTGGTTTTTAAAGCGTGTTTTTTAGTTTTTTTAAACTATTATTTGTTAGTTTGGTTTATATAGCGTGTTTTTTAGTTTTTTAGGATGAATTAGATGTATTTTCTACGAAGTTTCAGGCTAATTGATTTAATAGATCGAACAATATAGCGTTGTATAACATAAAAAGATTAATTAATGTGTATTTATTATGTACCTACGTAGGAAATTAGGCAAGTTATTTTGAGAGCGGCTTCAGAATTCTCAGAAATTTTACATAATATGAAAATACGTGTTATATTTTAACATCATAACATACTTTACTTACTTGAATAGAAACACTTATTCTTCTTTAAATTGACGAAATTTGGAAAGCTAAAAGGCTTTGTACTGTCGAAGTTAACATCAAAAGACGACTAAGTGATAAGCGTGCGATAGTACTAATATAGACAAACTTTCGAAATTTAATATGAAAGCTTTCCTTCTGTTTTTGTTAAGTTACCCCTTTTTACGACGTACTAGCTGCGCCCGCAGTTTCACCCGCATAAGTCTTGATCTCGTGGGAATATCGGAAAAGTATCTTATGTCCTAATCCAGGTTATAGCCTACCCATGTTCCAAATTTCATCCAAATCCGTTGAGCCGATTTAGCGTGAAAGCGTAACAAACAAACATACCACAAATCTAATATTTTCTCTTTGTAATATTCGTGTAGACATAAACAAATCTCCCCTTTTTTTCTCGTTTAGTTTTAATCATGGTCTGGTAGTTTGAGTAATTTATGTGGCCTACCCAAATGTCCTTTCTTTGGTATTGTTCGTCGGATCATTGAGCTTATCAAGTTCTGAGTTGAGCTGCATGATTACTGATAAATGCTTGCACTGATTGGACAGGTCCACTCAATCTGTGTGGTTCTTTCCTCAAAAAACTATACAATATATACTATCACGTAAAACCCACAACTTGACGTACTGTATACCTACACCACATAAATATTTATTGTGTACCAGGGGAATCGAATTCGTAACATAGAATACTAGTTAATTTAATCTATGTTCGTATTCGTCGTTATATATCGTGTACAGTATTTATATCTCACGAAGCGACGCGCGCTTTACTTGTGGCAACTGTGACCAAGTGTACTAATACGCTGTGAATTTATCGGTATGGTCGTGTAAACACACACACGCACATAATTCCGACTTCGTCCGTGTCTCGGACCCGCACCCTAATTGCGTAACACTCGATTAATCATAATCGGTTTCATTTTGACAGTTCAACAATATTCATTGCGTTATTTACGTTGTTCAGCCGGCACATTTTTCTAACATATGAAGCAATGGTTTAGCCATCTGTTTAAAAACGAAACAGATTATGATTAATCGTGAGTTACGCAATTAGGGTGCGGGACGGTACCGAGAGCTCCTTCCTGTGCTTCAAACATCACAGTTACAGCATGTTTGGGCACTTGGTTACCACAAGTAAAGAACACGACGCTTCGTAAACTTGCTGCAAAATATGAATCTGTATGCATAACCCGTATAATTGTAATAATTTAATTGACCTTCTCTTTGAATCTTAGACAACAATGAATAAGTTAAATACACCAGTGAATAAAAAACCGATAAAAACAATAATCTACCAATACATTGTTTTAAAACACTGCTATTACAGCCGATGACTATAATCCCAACAAACGGCCATAATACAGTTTACGAGGGAAATAAATAAAATCAATTGGTGATTTTAATGGAATCTTGTGTTGTTCAATAGTCTTTAGGTACTGTAGACTTCGATTCAATGAATGTAATTGTTTTACTGAGTGTGTACAGTGTTCACGGAGTACTTTATACTAATCATCATATCAGCCGAAAGACGTCCACTGCTGGACATAAGCCTCCCCAAAAAGGGGGGGATTTGCCATAATCGCTACGCTTGACAAGCGGGTTGGCAATCGTAGTATGGTGATAAAATGCATAGAGAACGCTGCTGCCCATTCTCTAGTAAGTCCCTTAGTCGCCTTGTACGACACCCACGGGAAGAAATGGGATGGTGCTATTCTTTTACGACCGGCACCACACGGAAAAAAAAAATCGGTATCAAAAAAAAATCGGCTGTTTCATAGAAAAGTGCAAAACCAATGCTGTATATAAATGGAACAGCAATTATTTTCATAATGACTAATGAAAAATTTCTACTCAGGCGTACTCAGATTCATGTGCTGAATCTTTGGTTTTGAACACCCTAGATTATGGGTACGTGAGTCCCCTCTTTGAGGAGTGGATTGAGAGGCGCCACGGCGTCCTCACCTTTCGCCTGACGCAGTTCCTCACCGGACACAGTTTTTTCTGGAGGTTCCTGTTTCGCATAAGGCGGGAGGAAACGCTCAGGTGTTTCCACTGCGTAGATCGACCGGAGGACACGGTAGAGCATACGGTGGAGGTCTGCCCGGCTTGGGCGGAGCAACGCCGTGTCCTCGTGGAGGCGATCGGCGGCGGCGATATCTCGCGTCCAGCCCTGTTCCAAGCCATGGTACGGAGCGAGAGTGTATGCGTAGCCGTCACCTCCTTCTGCGAAGCAGTAATGCTCGCAAAGAGGGAGGCGGCGCGCGTGAAGGAGAGGCAGTATATGCGCCCTCAAGGCCCTAGCCGCTGCAGGAGACGCCCTGGGTGTCGGGAATCCCAGGCTGATTCCCGGCCATCGTAAGCGCGGGCTTGCGGACGGCGAGTAATGGGTAGCTCGCTGTCCGGTAAGGACCAAGCCCGGGTCGACAGCGCGTTGTGTTCCACGTGCGCCTCAAAGAGATGTCAGCACCAACTGGTGGGGTTCGCAAGGGCCGATGCCTGCCAGGGGAGCGGGTTGTTCGAAAGAGAAACCGCGGCCTTGGCACACAGGCAACTGAAGGAATACGGGTGGGTTTTAGTCAGTAAAAGTCTGTCCCGCCCTTCCGCCCCACGCAGAGCGGGAGAAGTTATTTGATGATTTACCACCATAAAAAAACACTCTAGATTGTAGTGCACAAGTGTGAACGCAAACTCAGCTGCTCTCCTTTACTCTCATAGTCCGACGGGACGGCAATCTGACACTACAGGGGAGAGATTAGGCGTAGGACCAACGGCTTGACGTGCTTTTCGCTGCTGAGAATTTTCCGAATGGAAAAACCTGGAAGACGAACCCAGGACCAGAACAAAGTACGGTCCAGAGGT
This sequence comes from Antitype chi, assembly GCA_947359405.1. Taxonomy (NCBI): domain Eukaryota; kingdom Metazoa; phylum Arthropoda; class Insecta; order Lepidoptera; family Noctuidae; genus Antitype; species Antitype chi. The sequence goes on from OX375816.1 coordinate 14,786,454, forward strand.
ATTAATAGCCATAATCACCACGCTTGGTAAACACATTGGTGATTGTGAATTGTTCGCGGTCATAAATCCAGCGCTTGACAAAATCCCGCCGCGATTTTATTAAGTTCGTGGGAACGTCGACTAACCCTACACGAGGCATCGCACTTAAACTGGCCCATAAAAATATTTACTTGAAACCAATCTCGCCTCCGATTTGGATCGAATAACAATAAATGAATCAGCAGCGTATTTCCCGCTCAATTTATATTAGTCAAATCAGGGTAATGGCTTATTTGGCAGAAGGGAAGCTTCCGCCTTCTGTGTGGTCACGGATCCAATTCCCACATCGGGTTAACTACTTGCATGCCAAATGCGGTATACGCGTTCTTAGCCTATTAGAAACAGATTTATGGGATCCTAGTTGTTGCCGACATGTTCTCATTTACTTCTCCACTAAATTCAAAGTAATCACGAATAAATAGATTAGTTCAACACCAGTCTAGCTAATATAAAATAGCAGTGAAAACCAGTGAAATTAAATTCAGTCTACCAGCGATGCTCTAAGCCGAGGTCCGTACTCCATAGGGGGTGCCCTTAGCAAGCTGTCGCTATAGTTTTAAGTTTTTGAGCCCTGGCTGGAAGCCTTAATTTATTATGGTTACCACAGGCAAGTCCGGTTAAGCAGCCGAAAACCTCATAGATTGACCAGCAAGATGTCATACCCAAAAAAAAGTGAAAATAAATCCACACATAGGGAATCAGACAGACTCACTGTAACATTCGTTATTAGACCAGCACATTCCAAAGTAAGGGTTGTTCTATTCTTAGACAGCGTCCATAAGACTCAGACGTCAGTGGACACGCGGCCACAAATGACTTGATAGTCTTTTTATATACTTTTTAAGGGTAGCACTAGTAGTAGTAGAAAGGTGTTGTATTTTACGACACCTGTCTGCTCCCGTAAAGTGCCATCCATTTCGTTAGCATTTATTATTTAGAGTATGGATTCTATTTTTTTTAACTATGCAGCTTAGATTGTTTACTTCGAAAGTAACTTTAACTTAACAGCTATTTCAAGCCTTCTCAGTTCCATAAAATTTTCCATCTATTCCATTCCATTTTTCAGGTGATGAAAATATAAATATGCAAATTCAGAATTCGTACATTTATTAGCAAAAATGGGTAAACAATATCCAGATGTTATACATTCATGTACGTAATAATTGTACATCTCAGTCTAGGTGTCACCATATTTAATGTTTTAGCTTTCGGCATGCAAACTACGTGAATAAAAAACACAAAGATTAACAAAGTAAAATTAAGAATGAAGTCAATAACACTGGCATGTTCTACAAATATTCAGATACCTACACTGTAATATATGCTTTTTTATCAAAAACTTTTTAGTTTTTACTGTAAGTTTAAAGAATCATTGTTCTCATAAGAACATGACATACAGTTCACATAAATGAGACTTACATTTTAACATAAATAGGTAATCGTCGTCTAAAGACGAAACATGCAGATGTAGAACAAACTAAATAACAACGTATGATCAGCAGCAAACAAAACAAAAGTGTAGGTAGTTCAATTTGACACCAAGGTGCTCTTAAGTACTGATTCACTTTGTGAGGAACACAAACAACGATTAAGAAGCGAACTACTCTATAAATGTCTTTGTGTGTGCTAGCATAGTGCGCGCACGTGTTTATTTGCTTGTGTGCAACAAGTATAGTCTCAGAGACCGATAATCATTTATAATTGTCATTTTATAATATATATTTTGTTTTTTTTTATATATATATGTTGTGTTGTCAGGGTATTTATGTGGAAATTACTTTTTGAACAATATAATCCTTTCGTTTTCTTTTGTAAATATTAATACTTTTGCACTCTTTGATTTCATTTGGCATTTTGTTATTTATTTGAACCCGTTCACATAAAAAGTATTTTTTTCCATATTTAACTGTTCTAGGAAAACGCAGAAATCGTTTCTATTACTTAGATTATGAGTGTATGTCTTTTTTGTAAGTATAATGTTGGTTTGTATAGTGTTATCTAAAATCTTTTTACTAATGTGCAAGTATTGTAATTGTATAGTTGACGGAGATTGAAAAGTTTGGCTTTTTCTTATGGCTGTTTGGTAGGTGTTAGGAAGTCATAACAATATACTTATAACTTATGGACTTATAATAATTGGGAGATTAGCGGACTGTATAAATGTGTGCTTATCACGAGGTATTTTTCCCGATACGCTTAAGATTGCTAGGGTCAGTCCTATTTATAAGTCCGGAACTAGGACTGACCCGAATAACTACAGGCCGGTGTCGGTCTTACCTGTGATATCAAAGATATTCGAACGAGTTCTATATAATCGTCTAAATAAATACCTAAATGACAAGAATTTCTTAATAGACCAACAGTACGGCTTTCGAGCTAAGTCAAGCACTCTGACAGCTGCAGTAGACTTAATAACAAAAATAAAAACAAATATTGATGAAAAAAATGTTGTTTTAGGGATATTTATTGATTTAAAAAAAGCATTTGATACAGTAAGTCATAAAAAGCTCATCCAGAAACTAAATAATATAGGTATCACAGGCAGCGCCCTCGATATATTCACATCATACTTGCAAAATAGGCAACAAGTAGTCAAGTTAGACAATTTCACAAGTTCGGTTCAAAACGTTACATATGGCTGTCCCCAAGGCTCGGTTATTAGCTCACTACTCTTTCTAATCTATATTAATAATATCAATAAAATAGGGCTTAAGGGGCACTTAACCCTATATGCAGACGACACATGTCTATTTTATTTTAATAAATCCATTCATAACATTATATCAGACGGACAAAACGACCTTGATCTGCTAAACGAATGGCTAAAATGTAATTTACTTACTATTAACGCCACAAAAACATCTTTTATGATTTTCTGTGCCAAAAACAAACCGTTACCAGAGTTCATACCTCTCACAATAGATAAAGAAATTCTCAAACGGTCCACCCATGAAAAATATTTAGGATTACATGTAGACGACAAACTCACTTGGAAACTTCACATCAACCACATCAAAACAAAGTTAATATCATTACTAGCAGCGTTACGTAAAGTTTCAAACTGCATTCCAAATAAAGTACGTAAAATAATATATAATTCTCTAGTAAAATCTCATCTTGAATATTTAATTGAGCTATGGGGGTCAGCGGCGAAAACTTACCTAAACCCACTACAAAGAACACAAAACAAAATTATAAAAACATTATTTCACTATAATTATTTTACTCCGACAAGAACACTATACAAAAAAACCAAACTACTCAATATAACTCAACTTTACACATACTGCACTTGCGTCCTTATTAAAAAAATCATCACCAAATCTGTACAATCAAACATACACCTACACAGGAAAAAGATAACATACAACGTAAGGAATAAAAACAAAATCCAGTTAAAACCAGCTCACGCTCGCACTAATTATGGCAAAAAAACAATACTGGTTGAAGGAGCACGGCTGTTCAATAGTTTACCCGAAGACATAAAAAAGTGTGACAGTGTACCCACATTCAAACTTAGATTAAGACAATACCTAATAACATCTTAAATAAAATAATGCTAATGCAATGCTTCCAACACCCTAGAGGTGCCTAATAATAGGTCTTTACCTATGAAATTGCCGTTTTGTATGAAAAAATTTAAACGAATTTTTTTCATGTATTTTTTATTTGTATTAATCGAAGTAATCACCCATGCAATCAATGCATCTTTGCCATCGCAGTGGCAGTTTATTGATGCCCTTCTTAAAGAAATCAGCTGGACGGGAGGCAACAAATTCTTCAAAGGCATTTTGTACTGCCTCTCGGGTATTGAATTTTTTTCCCGCCAAGAAGTTATCCAAATTCTGGAAAAAGTAGTAGTCTGTAGGCGCAAGGTCTGGTGAGTAGGGCGGATGACGGAGAGCTTCCAACCCCAGTTCTTGCAACTTGGAGACCGTCTGCTGTGCAGTATGAGGTCGCGCGTTGTCGTGCAGGAGCAGCGGAGACGAGCGATTGACCAATGCTGGTTGGAGATGTGCCAGCTTCTCCATCATTGTGTTCAGTTCTTCACAGTACACATCTGCAGTAATGCTCACCCCGTTTGGTAAGAAGCTGTGATGAATCACTCCGGCGCTAGACCACCAAACAGTGACCATCACTTTTCTAGGGGTAAGTTTTCGTTTAGGGCATTGTTTAGGTGCTGAACCAGGATCCAACCAACTTGCTGAGCGCTTGCGGTTATCAAACAGAATCCATTTTTCATCGCAGGTAACAATGCGGTTCAAAATTCCTTCATTTGTGTGTCTGTTGAGCAGTGCAAGGCACGTCTCGACGCGTACTTCGCGCTGACGATCATTGAGTTCGTGGGGCACCCATTTGTCAAGCTTTTTTACCTTGCCAATTTGACGCAAATGGACCAATATTGTTTTGACGCTAACGTCGAAAGCTGCTGCTAATTCAGCCGTAGATAGTGTATCATCAGCTTCCACAATCGCCTTTAATTCGTCATTGTCGACCAAAGTCTTCGGACGACCGCGAGGTTCATTTTTCAGGTCGAAATTTCCAGAACGGAAGCGAGCAAACCAATAACAGGTGGTGCGTTGGTTTGTAGTGTTAGCTCCGTAAACGTCGTTGATGTTGCGTGCCGCTTGTGCCGCGTTGCTGCCACGACGGTACTCATATTCCATAATTACTCGAATTTTTAACGTATCCATGATGACGAAAAAGATTGAAATGCGATGAAAATGTAACACTAATCAATAAACAAATGACTACTTTTGGAAAAAAAAATTCATGTTTTTAAAATAAAATTAATTTGAAATTAGAATTCTTACCCAAACAAAAATTATTTTGATTTGAAATGGCCAGTACTGCAAAACGGCAATTTCATAGGTAAAGACCTAATATTAATAGTACCTACTAGTTATAGTTAATTTAAGTATCTCATTATAAGCGAACTGTTATTTTTAAGTTCTTATGAGAAATAAAGTTCTTTAAACCTATATAACCGTTTTAGAATTTTGTTTTGGGTTCTTTGTATTACCGCACTTATTCCATATTGACTCGTAAAATACCTATTATAAGGTTTTAATTACAGGTGCTTATCTCGGTGCAGAGCAAATCACAACAATCAACCGTTTCAAATAGGTTACAATGACGCAACGTATGAAACTCTTGGGTATTGTTAGTTCCTGTACAAACTTCAGACTGTGAAATAACGTTCATGCAGGTATTATTATTAGTATTCGTTTTGCATAAGCTGGAACTGTGAAATGCGTAGTGGGAGTATGTGCTGTGAGAAGGGAAATGAAATTAAATGAAAAGAAATGAAATGTTTATTTATGTAAGTAGATCTTTTAAGACACTTTTACACGTCAATATTTTGTTGGTCAATATTCTAAAAACTATGTTGATGGCGCCGGCATTTCCTAGCTATTTATTTTATACCCGAAGTAATTTTATTTGTTGTTTGTTTGTAAGCTAAGTACCTACTTAAGTGGTTATAACCAATATTATGTACTCGATGACCTTGGTGCACGTTAAAACTCTGAGTTTATGTTGGCACCAAATTAAATGTATAATAATGTATGTGTACTTACTGTAAATTAAATTAATAAATAATACTAATATTATAAATGATAAAGTTTGTATGTTTAGATGTTCCCTGAGAAGAAAAGCCGAAACAAACTCAGAGGTCATGGTCTCTTTTAAAGTTCAAACATTATATTATTTGAATTTTATGTGAATCTAACAATGCAGGGCAATGTCTGGAAGGGGCTTTTGAAAAAAGAGCCATTGCAGCTTTGAGCTAACCTGTCCCAACAGACGGCATGTATGTATCAGTCAGCGTGTAGCTCAACCCTATTTTAGGGAGCTCAACGACACGTCACAAGACGCTACCAGGGGCCTTAGTCTGCCATTTTTATAAATTCGTCATTCCAACACGATCCCATTGTCATTCATTTGTCATTTTGCTAAAAGTTCGTAATCTGCTAAATTCATAATGGTCGATCATTGGTCAGTCAATGGTCTCGTAATAGTAATGGCATTTTCGTATTGCCATTATTATAAAACTCGTTAGTAGAAATGTTTTTCGAAAAACTACTACTAAATTTGAACATTTATTCATGCCAGATTTCATTTATATATATTTTTATATATTATTTATTTGTGTTTTATGCAATCTAAAGCAGTAGGAAGTTCGTAATTTAAGACAGTCATTCATTTGTCATGATGTACGAAATTACCAATAAATGCCATTTCTTTCAATGGAGTATCAGTGGCTGACCATTGGAAAGTCATATATAATGACGCCATGTTATTAGTAGATTACCAAACTTGTCAAAATCAACAATTATGAAATCAATGATAGACCATTCTGACACTATTGTAGCAGACTTGAGGCCCAGATCTTCAGGACATTTGCGTAGGCCATTTACAAAATACTCAAAACTACCAGACGAGCCTGTTGTGAAGTGTGAAGAATTATAGGACGGTTGGCAGTGGCCACCAACGTTTATTTATTTACATACCTACGCCACCATTACAGTGTGCCAATTTGGTAATGTAGTTAATTAACCATTCATGCAATAATTTACAACATATATCCATGCTGCATGAGGGCTTGTGCATTCGTGTAATAACAGCCGCACGGGTCGATCGATCACGTTAAGCTACGCTTACCGCGGTTGATCCATGGATGGGTAACCATCTTTACTTTCCATGACCCCTTCGTTTCTCGGAAAGCACGTAAGTCGTTGGTGGCGGCTGTCATTCGTGGACCTTTGACAGTCGTTACGGGTTGTTAGAAGCCTGAAAGTCTGACAACCACTCTTACCGTGGGGTACCCAGTAACTGGGTTGTGGAGGTCAGTCGCTCCATGTAAAATACTGGTAATCAGCTGCATCCGGTTAGACTGGAAGCCAACCCCAACATAGTTGGGAAAATGCTAGGCAGATGATCTATGCTGCATAAGATAAACAACTCGCTCAGTGAACATGAGCAAAGATCTATTCTGTTGGCAACCTTTAGTGTCCAACATTAAAAAAAAATACTGTTTGAATCGTATATTTGGATAATCTAGTCTAGTCTATATGTTACGGCTAATAGCCGAAGTGCGGCTACACCTAGTTTTAGCCGGCTATTAACTAGGTGCAGCTGGACTAGCGCTCGCCGGCCGCTGCCGCGGCATCGCTCGCTGCGCTCGCTCGGCTCGCGCGCGTTTGGTCGCAATTCTAACCTAACCTAACCTAATCGGTCGGTAAGCAGTATGGTGCAGTTCACAATTTATCGAAGTAGTATCCTACTTCGATAAATTGTGAACTGCATCTAAGTTTAACCGGCTGCACCTAGTTATAGCCGGCTAAAACTAGGTGTAGCCGCACTTCGGCTATTAGCCGTAACATATACATAAATAAATACGGATCTTGAAAATGAAACTTTTCTGGATACTAACCAAGATTTCCGTGCATTTCCATAAAAGTTGCCTACCCGAAAACCGTACAGACGTTTGGAAGTGTAGATACCTACTAGTTCTGAGATTTATTAAATCCTTATATCTATTATTTGCAATAGGAAGAATCCAATAAAATTCAAGGGTACAGCGTCTGGGACAATATGCTGATATTTACGCACACCTACAACATGGGTATTTCGGTACCAACAAAATGTGTTTGTCGTTAGGTTCAAGTAGATTGTACCTACATACAGCTGTTTATGTAAGTACTGGCTTACTTTTATCTACTAAGAAATTACATCAACCATCAACCAACTCAGCCTATCGCAGCCCACTGCTGAACATAAGCCTGTCCCAGGCACCTTTTGAAATCCAACTAGCTGGAGGGCGCCCTCACTAAGCTTGCCGACACACGGTCACCACTCCTACACTCGTCTGCTCCACCGTCCATAGGTCCTTCGACAAAAATGCCCAGCCCACTGCCACTACAGCTTGCTATCTCTGCAAGCTAAGAGTAGGTCACTCCGGTTCTTTTCCGGATAGCGGTTCAAAGAAGTCACATGTTTTTTTTATTTTTTTATCGCACTTTTACATACAGGTCAGGTTAGAAATTCACACTCGGAATCATAAGGGATGCTACGACTATTTCAGGGGTAACCCTTTCGATCATTTTCGATAGATAGATCACATCCCATCACAATAAGTACAACTATTTTCTTAATGTCCCTCGGGAATCATCGCATTTCTGAATACAAACGAGATTTCCCCCATTTAAAAAATAAATTACATTAAGTTTAAAGAGTATTAACAACTCTATATACTTCCAAGTCGATTGAGAGCGTCTGGTCTGCACCAATTGCAAAGGGCAACTAATAGAAATCCGACGACTGGTGAAACACGAAGTTTGCCGAGTTACATTAAGAAAATATTTGTACCTACTGTAATTTAGTTAGGCAACCAATAATGCTATGAAAAAATAAATACCTACTATGTTACCAGCGTTAAAATAACAGTCGATAGAATTATAAAATTAATTCAGTATGTTCGGTCTGTCAGTCTACTGATCGTTCCAAAGAACAAATGAATGAATTTAGATCCATGGAACGGATATGGGACGTGGACATACAGCGTGCGAAATTGAAATTTCAAAGCGATATGAAAATCTGATCAGCGGAATGTTTATTGATTTTACGATTGGGGTTTTAATTTTAAACAATGCACGTTGCCAGTTGTAATGAAATACCTGATTTGGTTTACGGCCCGTGAAAACTGCCAAGTATATTTCATGAGTAAAGTGATGAACTGACTCAGCAGAAAGCAGAAATTTCAGGCAGCTAAAACTTTTTTGCTAAAAACCTCATTTTGATTGAAAAAAAACCTTAATTCATTGCCATAGTATACCTACCTACAAATATTACGTGATGATGTTTGCACGACCTAATAGTTACCTTATCAATTTAGATTATTATAAAGTGCTTGTAATTTAACAAGTTTTAATGAAATATAAATAGTAAAAAAACTTTTTGGTAAACAATCAATCTATCAATCAACTATACTGAAACTATTGCAATTAAAATAATAATATAGTTAGGGCATGGAATTAGTAAGTACTCTATAGATAGGATATCACACACAACCTTCAAAATTCACTCGAAGGATCGTCTATGTTGACCTAAAACATCTTTCGACCAAATTCTGTAACTATATTGGGAGTCCACGTTCCAGCTCACAATCAATATTAGTTATACCCCTGACTTATAATCGCATACATTGGCTGTAAACTTAATTATTTCATCAGAAGCTGTGCCCGCGGCCAAACCCACGTGGATTGTTACCCAGTATAACATCAGCTATCTGCCAGTGAAAGTACCGTTGAAATCGACCCAGTCGTTTCGGAGATTAGCGGGAACAAACAAACAAAAAAGTTTAAAAGTGTTTTTTTTTGTTACAAATACCGTATACACTTTCTGCATTTAATAATGAACTGTTTTTTTGACATTTCTAACAGACACTTCAATTTAAATTTATTTGTATGTAGTATGTATGGACTTATATGTATAGACTCTATATTTAATCTATATTCATAATCTATACGTCTATATTCTAGAGGTACTATACTATGGAGTAGAGATTATGAATGTAGAATGAAGGGAAAAACAGAAAAATACCACTTACAACGGCGCGTGTTGGAAAATGAATGAAGAATAGTGAGTAATATTCACAAAGTGTACCACGTGCCACACGTACGACAAATGAACGCTCGAAGCTTACGGAAGGTAATTTATACCGCAATTGTGACTCGAAAATATATAGAACGGCTTAGGAGCATGTGTTGCTACGACAAAACGTAATTTGTAGTACGTAACGTAACCCATGTACGCATTACCCTAAGCCAGGGTTCCTCAATCTTATATCCCCATGTGCTGGAATTAAATTGGACAAAAGCAAGTGTGGCTGAATTAAAATAAATATACACTTTTCATTTATTTACTTACTAGTTTCCGCTCGCGGCTTCCCCCGCGTGGAAGTCGGAAATTATCTCGCGGGAGCGTACTACCGGTATAAAAAGTATCCTATGTGTTAATCTAGGTAATAATCTACCTGTGTGCCAAATTTCATCCAAATCCGTTCAGCCGTTTTTACGTGAAAGAGTAACAAACATCCATCCAGCCATCCATCCACCCATACTTACAAACTTTCGCGTTTATAATATCAGTAGGATTTGCCCACTTAAGTAGATACATCTATCATTACAAGGTAACCTAATGCAATAGTGTACTTATCTACACTCTTATCCTAACTTATTATTTAATATGACTAAAACCAATTCATTCATTGTGAACTCACTCAAAGAATAACTAAATAAGTTCAAGCCACTAGCTATGAGATTGAGAGTACGGAGTGAACGCGTCAGTGGCGCCTTCATAAGTAGTCCGTTGAAACATAATGAAATCAATATGTAATATTGTGGTACAGTAGGCCACACGTCATTGGTAACAAAACCACAATAGCTGACCTCTCATTCAACTGAAACTCTGTAGGTTACACACGCTAGGCCAGCTCAAGATAGATAGATAGAAAACTCTTTATTATCTACTCCTCCATAAAAATTACAGATACAAATGTAGAAATTTTACAGAGGGTGACACAATGGGCGGTCTTATCGCTAAAACCAATCTTTCACAGACGATAATGCAGGTCAGTGGTGTACTATTTACATATATAAATACATAAAACAAATATGCAATAATAAACATGAAACAAGAGCAAGGAAATTATGATTTTTAAGGAGAGAGGAAGTGTTTTTTCCATAATTTTAAAAGTGTACAATTATTCATGAGTACACCTCGAGGTATCTCTAGTCTTAAGTTTTCCGATGACCTCAGACATCTATCAGAAGCTCAAGGTTAAAGGGTTACCACGGACGTGTGATCTACTGTACCTACGTCTGACTAATTAAGGAAAACTGCAACACAAACTTCACGCTTGTACTTCCCGAAAGGGATGGGAAGTGGTGTCCAAGTACACCCAGATTTCGCCAGTTATATTTAAGTTCCATGTAATATTGGGCGACTGGGCACAAATCCAGACTCCGAAATGCTACTGAGAAATTTCAGACAGAAAAGTCAAATAATTTCAGACAGAAAAGTCAAATAATTTTAGACAGAAAAGTCAAATAATTTCAGACAGAAGAGTCAAATAATTTCAGACAGAAAAGCCATATAATGTAATGATAATTGGAGCCAAATGAAAGTCTTGCCGTAATCCACTTGAGCAGGGATGGCGAACCAATGGCACGCGTGCCTTTGGTGGCATGTAACAAAATAATTTGGGCACGACAGCCAAGTTACAGTATGGTAGGTTCAGTATGATAGGAGTATGGTAAGTTCATCTTCGTTGTTACTTTCAGAAACTGTACCTTCACATGATTCTATTCTATGTCATATGACCTTAATACCAGATACCAGAAGTCGCACTAATTTTTTCAGAATCAGAATCAGAATCAGAACTTTATTTGCTATGAATGTAGGTACAGGTATAAGATGTTGTACATAAATAAATGAGATCGGCTACAGTCTACCTTACGGCGTGCAAATTATTAGGTACATAAATTAAACTATTAATACAAATTAAATAATGACAGCAAAACAAAACAGAAATTAAAGTGAAGTCATTTAAATAAGGTGGAGTGATGTTGATGACTACTCGTATAATAATATAATAGTACAAGTCTATTTCTGTTTGCATATAAAGACTACCAATGATTGTGAAAGTATTTAGTTTTTTTCTAGTAGGTAGTCAATATCAAGATTGTTTGTTGGCACGTCAATGCCATGTTAAATATTTTTTTGGGAAAAATGGCTCGTAGAGGTTAAGAGGTTCGCCATCCCTGCACTAGAGGTTAATATTTCCTAGTTTGAGAAACACCGACCTAAGCTATTAAGTCAAAACTGGAACTTCGTCTTTAATCGAGTCCTCGAAAGAATAGCTAGGTAGGACTATCATTTCCTTTCATTTCCCTTTTCAAAGATGAACGGCTAATCAAGAATGTACGCTATAATTTCACTTCCGTCCCTTTTAATAATTGTGAAACAATTTAATTGTAAACTGTTAACGAAATCTTTACCTTTGGACTTAACAATTTACAATTAAAGTATTTTATTTGACGTCCGTTACCCAGAATTTCACTATATTTACATGATATTTTGTTAGGTAATTTACTTACTTTAAAACCGTTTATACCATCCTACTATCCTTACTTATATTATAAATGCGAAAGTAACTCTGTCTGTCTGTCTGTTACGCTTTCACGCCTAAACCGCTGAACGGATCGTCTTGAAATTTGGCAGAGATATAGCCTGGCATATGGAGAAGGATATAGGCTACTACTTTTTTACGCGATAACTGACATCCACGCGGGTGGAACCGCGGGCAAAAGCAAGGCCATTTTACATACATACCTCAGGCTAAGTAAGGAAAGTACCAATTTATTGAAACTAGTTCTTTGTTTAAGTTCAATTCTTAAAACTACGTGTATTAATTTTAGTGATTAAAATTCTAGCATAATTTATTTCTTTAATAAATACTGTTTTCAGTTGTCTAATTAAAATAACACAGTTTCGTCACCTGTGAGAGCTCTTTGATTTTAATTAATTTATATTTACTCAACAACAGTTCATCAGTCGTTGTAATTAAATATACCAAAAGCAATTTTGTGAGGTAAACAACGTTTAAATGTTTATAGGTAGGTACCTAATTTGAATATTCTTTCGCCTGAATAGAAATTATATGTAGCTACGCGTTTGGTCGCATTTCCACGGGATTATTGTTCGTAAATCAAACAATAATTTCGTTACATATCAAAATTTGTAAGTGATCTTTTTTTATTGAATGTTTTAATTTATTTAATTTAGTCGTAATCGAATTGCTGTTTAGCAATGTTTATCTAAACTTAATTAACTAACTAATTTAAGTAAAGTAGTAAAAAAACATTTACTGTTTTTAATGTCATATCTCAACTTACCTGAGCTTATTAAACTAGATAATATATTATATTATATATACAGGTTGAAATTGAAAACATGCGACAAACCGAAATGGGAGATTGTACTCATCATTATGAACAACTTTTACTAAGGGACCAATGATGCAATCGCAAAAAAAAAAACAGCTGTTCCCTACATTTTGACGAGTTATGCGAACATAAATGTAGGGAACAGATGTTTTTTTTTTCGCGATTGCATCATTGGTCCCCTAATAAAAGTTGTTCATAATGATGAGTACAATCTCCCATTTCGGTTTGTCGCATGTTTTCAATTTCACCCTGTATATAGGTTACTAGCGACCCGCTCTTGCAGGGTTTTTACGACTTGACAAAACATGAAGATTGCAATAATATTTATCTAAGTTATTATATTATTTCATGTTTATGTATTATTATGTATTAGACATAAACCTACCGGAATAAATTCTCCATATGATGGTGAAAACCCCTCACAGAGAGGAGGCCTCCTCTCTGTCGACTATGCATGTTAAGGTGAACCTAGTCCACATTTTTGGCATACAAACTTCGGGAGTGTTTTACTCCACTGTCTGACATGGCACATCCAAAGTAAAATATGTTATCGTTTTTTTTTTCATTATTAATATTGTCTGTACGGAAACAGAATACTAAAATAAAAGCCATTAAAAAGTTAGGAGCCAACAAAGATTCGTTTTTCTTGCTGATTTTACTTAACTTTGGGCGTGTTTAAGTAATAAAAGAAGTATAAAATCTCCAAAACCAAATCGGTACCGACAAAGTTCAATTATCGACAAGTTCAATAAACTTTATTGGTCATTGATTTATGCATTGGGTTTTTCATAAAACCCGATCTTCCAAAGGACTTTTCTTTTTTTTACTATAAGTGATCCTGCATCTCACTCAATAACGTTGTGCGTATAGACTAGCGTCTATCTGCTCATCACTGATACTATCTCTATCGGACACGAAGCCTGGTGAGGCAGCGTGATTTTTAGCCAGGCCCACCAGTGAATTCGAGCCCGCGACAAGGTTCCCCTTAAGCATGATGAAAACCACATCAACGTTGCGGATTTAAGAAGAACAACACGGTTACACAGATAGACATGAAAAGCGACTTCAATTTATAATAACATAAATAGTATATACCTATATGCAGGTCGATATAGTGGAGCTTCGAAAACCCCTATTATTTATAGTAAATAGAAACGAAAAGATACGTGGAGCCCACGGGACCACAGTTCTCGAAAGCATTTTTTAAATGTATAAATAAAATAAATAGTTATTGAGGTATATGTACTTACAAAGGTGCATGCAAATTCCCGTCGTCAAATTGGTTTTGGATTTATTGCATTGATAAAATCACAATTAATTGAAAGTTCGACATTGCCTACCGTCTTTTTTATTACTGCACGCACCAACAACAGAAGAATATGAAAACAACAATAATGTCGAGCGGCTCTCAAAACTGAATTTTCCTGAATCATAAATTTATGACTATGGTTTGGAAATAATTCCGTTCTTTGCACAAGTTCATACGTTTCCACGGAAAATTCTATACAGATCATGGGTATTGAATTTTCTGCCTTAGTAACTCACTTATGAGACCGTATTCTGCGTATCCACTTGATTTTTGTTTTATTCATGTAAGTAACTTTTAAACACCGGGATGACCGAATTGTCTTTAAATTCACCTTATTTACAAATGATTGGCGCCGTCAATTTAAAATTAAAATATGCCCACAGGCTGGCTGGGACATCGACGCACATCCTGTTACCGTGGATTTTGTACATGTTTCTGAACACTTTTCATCGGTTATTTTTAACAAAATTTGCTATTTCACAACAGAGCAATTTTTTTAAGTGAAAAGTTTTTAAGTTTTTAAGCGCGTTGGGCATTTTTTGAGATGGGAAAAAACAATTGAACTCGCAACACCTCTATTTTTTAGTAGAGGTATTTCAATAATTTAAGTCTCAAAAGATAAGTTTAGGTCCAGAACTAATATTCCAATTGGAATTAAGAAAATCGGATAACCCGCTAAGAAGATATGACCAAAATTATGATTATGAAAAAATGACGATTCAAAAAAAAAACATAATTGTTGAAGTTTTTACTTCTGTCGGCTCTCCTAGAGTGCCACTGGCTTTTTTAAAGTAACTTACGAAAAATTTCTACGCTTGGTGGATCATGTGTTGAATTCATGGTTCAGTTTGCGTGCCGATGTCCCTGCCAGCCCGTATATTAGTAACAAAGTGAAACGGTAAAGCTATGGACTGCGAATTAATTATGTAGTCAATATTTTGCCCAATAAAATTGTGGTATTTTTATGATGGTGAATAATTTTTATTAATGCATAATAACATTTATGAATAATAAATAAAAAATAATACTCTTTTGTAGATATAGTATGGTATGCATAGCGAGTAAGTTACGTAAAAGTTAGCTTGACGAATTTGACGTTCTACGATAACGAAATAATAGGTAGGTTGGGCTACCTACGTAGGCCAGGCATCAGTAGAAAAAAAAAATTAGTAAACAAGAATTTAAATTACGTAGAAATCAACACAGTCGGTATTTTTTTTTACTTTTAAATTATTTACGAAACACTTCAATTAAAGTTTAAATTACAACAAACAATAACTTAATTTTTATACATACTTTCAAATTTCACAGCATCCACATGAAACAAAATTTCTCAACAATCCAATCTTGTCGTAAATTATGTATAACTTCAACAGTCCAACACTATCACTTTTACGTTTAAATCACGCACTTGTACAGTAGACGCGGAAACTGGGCGCTTGTGCGTCGCCCGAACGACAAAGTTGCGGCGCGGACAAATCGCGACTGAAAGCATCAGCGCGCCGGCCGCCGCGGGTGCTCACCTTACGTATGCTGCTAAGGTCAATGTCAACACATCTCTATGACCATCTCTCCTGAATGCATTATTGCCTTCCTTATTACATTATAATTTATTTGTTTAAATTTCGCATACAATAACATACAAAGGCGGACTGCCTTAGGCATTCTCTCAGACCTCTACCATTCAACCAAGAGTGGTGTAGAGATAAGAAGGCAGGTGCTCTGTTTCACAAGTTAATAATAATAATAAAAAAATATATAAAAAAGGTACAAAGTACATAAAAAGGTTATAAGCTTAAAATATATATACATACTTATTTACTATAATATATACCTACACTGTATACCTCGTAAAAGTAATCGTTTAAATAGACGAGGATTTCAGCAAGTAGCACATTCCGAAAGTTTAAATTTTCATTAATACTCCAATTTTGTGACTGACGTTTTAGAACTGCCAATTAATATCGACTGCTGTTGCATTAATGAAAACTGTTTCATGATCATTAAGAATTTGCCGCTACCGACTACGATTCAAGATAGAATTAATTTACAAAAGTACATTGACCCAAAAATGTTCTGAAGTACTGTTGTGTGTTTAGCTCTTATAGGATGAAAATCCATGAAAAAGCAGTACCTATTATTTTCAATGAACTTAATAAATAAGTAAAACAACTGCTATTGGGAAAATTCCGAAACCGGAATTCGGAATTCCGATTCCGGAGTTCCGGATGTTCCGGATCACTTTCAAAAGTAAATAACAATATTTTGCACTGTTATAAATACGATTATTTCCATAACAATTTATATTTAGGACATTATATTAAGATATTTTTATAACTTTCTCGTGTTTACATACACTTACAGGCTCCTAACTTCTCAAAGGAAACTCCCTTCAAGAAGCGTGTTAATTAATTTTGAAAAGTTAATTATATATTAATTAAATTTAACACATCAGTGACTCTATTGTAGGTACTTACATTCCTAATTGATTTTATGATATCGTGTTAAATAAAGGCTCTGAATATAATTTAAGTAACAGTCCCTTATTTTGAAAGGTAAATTAATACTATTTATTTTTTGACCTTTCATTTGGTAGTCTAACGAACCTTCAGAAAATCGCGAAGAAGACCTGGATGAGACTGGCATAGACCAGAGAAGCATGGTACAGTTGGGAGAAGGCTTATACTCAGCTGTGTGTGGAACAAGGCAGCCAATGATGATAATTATAATGATTGAGGGTTTTTCACCAACTCGACACGAGCGACTGGACACACGCGTGTCCAGTTGGTGAAACTTAAAATTGGCATCTCTTAATAATTTTGAGTTTCACCAACTGGATACCTGTGTAATCCATTCTTTCGTTTCGAGTTGGTGAAAAGCCCATGATTGGTAGCCTGCGAGAACGGTATAGTTTTTTTTTATTTGTGACTAATTTAGGTACCTACTCCTAAATTTAGAACGACAGAAAAAATAACGATTATTTGAACACAGTTCGTGAAACAAAAAATACAAATACATACTTAACAAAAATAATGTTTTTAAAACATATTAATGTTTTTCTTAGTGCCTATATTTCTCTTTCAGGTTTTATTTGGGTTTCTCCTATACGAGCCCATTATATTATGTACCTAAAGCCAAGAACGGAATAATACCAAGGCGAATGTGGCTCTATACTTACAGAAACCTACGAGTTATGCTCAGCTCGTAAAGGTAACCGAGCGTGAAGATATTAAAGCTCAAATCAATTTTCCCTACTATTCATAGCAGTAGGTACTATACTCGTAGAACTACGATGAACGGCGACTGCATGCCATTATCGCCCTTGTGGAAATATTGGTTTATTTGGGGACTGAATCGTACTGAAGATTTTAGTGTACTGTGCCAGAAAGTGTGTTGAAAGAAATACACTTAAGATATTAAAGTATTGTCAGCATGTACGTAAGATATGTCAGCACCTTTTTATTTATTTCTGATTTGTTTATTATGTTGGAACGAACAGTTAATAGTGTAACAAGTTACAAGGTACGGTTTCCTATATAACAGGTTTGGAGCATTAACTTGCATATTTCTTTTCAATATCATATTTAAATGAATTATTGGGTTATATGATCGCATATTAATTTAAATAATTATAATGAATGTTACTTTATTACCTTGAAAAATGTATACAGCACTTTAAACTACTTATTTTTTTAAGTATAGTTTGGTTCGCTATACGTAGCAAAATCTTAATTTTTAAGTCACGTGTCACTATTTGCGTACACGCTAATCTCCGAAACCACTCAACCGATTTTAATCAAAATTTTGTGAATGTGTCTGTCTGCGGGAGTATTAATGCAGTTTCAAAAACTATTTATAGGAAAAAAGAGTCTTTATTTACGAGTCACAATTCGATCCAACATTCCTTCATTTCTATACCGATTCAACAAGGGAACACAAGTTTCCATACGCATTTCTTTCTGCAGATCAGCCAAATCATAAGGCACCCATTTTTCATAATTTTTTTTATCTTATTGATTTGATGCAAATGAGTCAATATTGTAGGTAGGGTAACGTTAAACCATGCCGCTAATTCCTGGGTAGTTTGACTCGGATCGGCTTCTACCATTTCCTTCAATTCAGCGTTATTCACCTGTGTGCGGTCTACCACGTGGTTCGTTCTTCAAGTCGAAGTTTCCATTACGAAAGCGTCGCACGGTGCGTTCATTAGCGTCCCCTCTCCAAACGCAACGTTCATTTATTGCGAGCCGTTTCTGCAGCATGAGTTCCGCGTCTGAACTCGTATTCAAAAATAACTCGGATTTTCGAAGTATTCATCTTTACGTCTAAGCTGAATAAAAAAAACAATTGAACGTCGAAAATCGAATGTTGCACATTTTTTAAAAGATCATAGGAAAAAAGTTTCACACGAAAATCTCACACCATGGAGATTTTATGTCAATTCGAAGTGTATATTACTATACAACGGCAATTTCATACTTTAACCCCTATTATTATAATTCAGATAACGTTTATTGCTTAGTCTTGAAGAAAATATATTCTGACATTTGAATGGAGAGGCAGACCAGTAGACGCGAAGCGTTTACTGGTTTCATTAGAAAAAATATGAAGAAACTTGTTCAGGAAATGATTTCAAATAGAAACAAACTGGATGTATACTGTGTGTTTATTTGAATTTGTATGCAGTAATTTGTTTCGTTTTTACGATAAACATGTTTCATTCATTCGACCTTTATGTTTTTGTTTATTATCGTTTCCTAGAACAATTAATTGGCTGATGGCTTTTTTCTACGTAGTATTAATGCTAGTTCATGCATTGAGAACGAAGGATTTTTTTTCAGATTTATTAATTTATTAATAACCAAGTAATATTTATAGTTTGTACCACATATACAAGTTCAGTCAATGCTAGTTAAATTGTATAAAACTAGACACAACATTTGGTGAAATTAAAATTAACACGTTATAAACAGTCAATAAATTAACAGTTTATATTCTCCTTGTATGGTGTAACTAAAGAAAATACTTCAAGAGGCACCGAGTAATTAGCAATATTACTAGAGTTGCTGACACCCAATATGTCTGTATTATCTGGAATAGGAGTTATTCCTAACACATCTATCACCTTGCTGGTGACCAAAAAGATCTGTGATGCAGAATCTAATATTGCCTTTATGTGCACTTCCTTACCACTCTTAGATTAAAGCTTCACCCTTACAGTACAGGTAATAACACCTTGGGTGTGCTAACATTTGAAATCAAAGATACAAGTTGTTCTTGAGCTGTTTCCTTGTGTAGCAATGTATTGTGCTTCTTTTTACAAATCTTGCAGCGAAAAAGAAACTTACATTTACAGGTATTACATAAAAAATAGAGAAAATTTATAGATTAGTCTTCTAAGATATAGAATAATAATTTATTAATAAGATATGACAATATTTATAACAAGATACAAGTTAATTGAGAGATTGTCCTGGGAGTGGGGGTCGATCGGATTGGGAAAGTATTTCAAGTGAGCGTACAGCAACAACAGGCACAAATCCAGATTACATTAAAATGAGCTGCGACCCAGCGAGGTAGTTACATAACAGTAACACACTAACAATAGCAATGGCTTTCATTTTGACAATTCAATAAAGTTAATTGCGTTATTTACGTTGTTGAGCAGACAAATTTTTCGAACATATGATGGATTAGCAATATCCGTCAAAATAATTCAGATTGTTATTGAAAGTGTGGTATGCAATCAGGGTGCTGGACACACTGACGCTTGCTGCAACTTACACAGATTTCTATTGCCAAAAATACTTTGATAATTGAAACGCTATTTCTTTTAAGTATGAATTTTAATTATGCAGTGAATTAAAAGGGGTTGTTTATTACTGTACCCACTATCGATATTAAATTCCACTAAAAATATAAACAAACCTCCACTAAAAATAATACCTTTGTTTAATTTTTTACCATGGATTCAATACATGTTTCTGAAAAGGTGCGTGAAAAATTTCGTCTGTATAAAAAAAAACAACTGTGTCATTGAAAAGTGCAATGTCTACCTACACAGTCAAAATATGTGGAAAGGCTAATTTTGCCACCATACAGATATGTGAAATGTTTACCTATTTTTAAATTAGACAAACTTTACCGTTGTTCACTATAAGTGTTTTACATTTTTAAGCGTACTTAAATAATTATTGCTTTTTTTTCTGCTAATAATAGGCGCTGCAGAGAGATAATTACTTGGTGTTTTTTACTAAATTAATTTAAAAAACATACATATTCACAGTCATTTTACAAACGTATATAAATAACTCAGTAATTACAATAAGTGCTTAATTGAATTCCAACTATAATTATTTACTTCCGACGGTTCTTTTTGCTAGCATAACGTTCAATCCACCACAGACACGCTACACCAACTAAACGTAAAAAAAAATACCTATTCAACAAATATTTTATTTTCTATTGCAGATACGGAGTAAAAAACCCTCTAATAAGATGGACATACCTGTACACAGTTTCTGCCAGTAAATTTGACGCACGATTTCCTGCCAGCCTGCATCGTATATGATCGACCAATCGTACAACTCAGTGAGCCAAGCAAGCGGTACAAAGGCACCTACACTACAACACTCACTACACCTAGCCACATACAGGTAGGCTAGCTACGGCTACACCTAGCCAGGAAGTAGCGTAGCGAATGGCTACGACGTGACGTAGCAGTCACACGCGGATACATTCGTAGCAGGTAATTTAAGCTACGAGTAGTAGAGCGGGGGGAACTACAATGCGATAAAATACAATACAATCTATTCCAAAATTGTCTGATGAGATGTAAACAAACGGATCATGAAAAGGTACCTAACTGTGGATAGCAATTTATAGTCCCGCTCACAAATTAAGCGCTTTGATTTTATTTTTTGAATACGTGAACCCAAAATTTTCATTATAAATCATCGTATAAAAGTTTTTCATTTGACAAGAGGTTAATTTAATAACCTCAATTTCGTCAGTGATTTTTCAATTACAATTCAAATGTTATTCAAACAATAATTGTTGCAAAAACTGGTTAGATATTAAATTGAAACCTCTTAAATATAGATGAATGTGTGACTAATTCCCTTTTGTGAGTGATTGCTTAAGAATTTAACCTGAACAGAGGGGTAATTGCGTTACCCACTAACCTACCCTGTGGAATGTGGATGGAATGGGTTTCGTTTTGACAGTTAAACAACATTCATTGCGCTATTTACGTTGCTGAGCAGACATTTTTTTCTAATATATGAAGCAACGGATAAGCAAAATCCTTCAAAATGATTCAAATTCCTATTCATAATTCACGCAATTAGGGTGCAAGGTTTGTTTACACTTTCAACAGATGCTTTTAGAACAGATAGTAGGTACTGTAATTAGAAGTAACGTACGTTTGTCGTGTAATTATCAACACCCGCTTCTTTCTTTATTTTTGTTAGCGGCTTAATTCACCTACGCGATGTGACATGCCATTTAGACGGGACTTTGATAAATGGGCAATAATATTGTATTCGAGTATACGCTACATATTCGTGAGTTTCGTACTAAAAATAAATATTGAGGTGCTGTGACGTCATTGACTGAAAGTACTTTATCACCGCAGCTATTGTGATCGTCACGAGCCAATTCAAGGAAGATATATATTTTAAGAGCCCTTATTTTTACGATATTGAAGAAAACTTTTATGAGCTTTAAGAATCGAAATATTAGCTGTATTCTTTACGACGACGAGCGATTTTGTTCGCTTCAATAGATGAATATTCCAGATTTTTTAGTTCCCAGGAGGATTTTGGAAAATGTCGTCTTTATTGGAGCGTGAACGATACACTCTCCAATTTTATGTTACTAGTAACAGCAGCTGGGACTGATATCCTGGATCGTGATAGGTTGTCCGAAATTACAGGCACAACATGGCTGGTCGACTCGGAGGACAGCTTACGCTTTCGACAGCGTCCGACCCAACGAGCCGTGATCTGAAATACTGCCCTGGTAAACTACCGAGGAATCTGGAAGTCCAGCTCCTTGTTTAAACCCTTGTACATTTATATGCATGGATAGCCTAGCCTATCTGTTAAGTAAAGGAATTTAACGCTAAATTATTTCGCCCCTGATTTACACTACACTATTTTTAACCGACTCCAAAAGAGGAGAAGGTTCTCAATTCGGTTATGTTTTTTTTTTATGTTTGTTACCTCAGAAGTCCGTCATATATAAAGCGGTTTGGAAAATTCTTCGTTTGTTTGTATTGTAAGGGTATACTTATCGAGTAGTCCTATTTAGCTTCAATAATACGTCTATTTCCCCTTAGTGTATGTTGATGATGTTATAAAATAATATTTTTGACGGTCAGTGTTTTTTACATAAAAAACTGACGCGTAATATTTTAAAGACTTTTAAAAATTTGCAAGTCGATATAAACAAGACTGATATTTCCTCGTTGGCGTGACCTATTTAGTTGCAGGAAGCCTGACGAAAACAATACTTTGAAAAACCCTTTTTTATTGTTTTTTTTTTGACATGATCTACATATTAAAATAAAGTGACCACTTGTTTTATTTACTTTGGATCTGAAGCGGATTTGATTCGTTGGTTTCTAGGTTTGTAAGCAGTGGCGGCCCAGTGGTAACAGCCGCAACTTATGAGTTGTAGGTCGTAGGTCCGAACCTAGACAGGTGCATTACTTTGTGTAAATAGGGTATTACACCTATTTTTTGAAAGTGTCTTAATTAGTTTATAAAGTGCTAATAAACCACAAAAAAAAAACATTTTTATTTTATTTTATCGATTAGTGCCATAAAAATGCATTAATAATTTAAATTTTCATATTTCGCGCGTAATTTGACGAAAACGCTGGACGTAGTTGACGCCATATTGCTCTGTGGGTATGACGTCAGCATGCTGTGTAAATAAATGCGCTGATATTTTGTATGATAATGGTTTAAAAATAAATAAAGATGTTATTATTCTACTTATCGTTTGTTTACTGTTCCTGAATGCAAGATATTATTTCAATAAAATATACTTTGGTTACGAAAATAATAAAAGTACAAAGTTGTTCTGTTGACATTAATTGACACTTAGTATATACAGCGATATGACGTAATAACATGGCGGCTACTATTTCATGGTGTTCTAAAACAGATTATTTTGTTATTTCATGAACTAAAAGTAACACTTTCCGACTGCTTTTTGCCTAACCTATCTCAATAATATATTTTTATGTGTTTTCTCATTAAAATACCCTATTATTTCATCACCGCTGCTCTCAAAACGGTGACAGAAAACATCATGAGGAAACCGGCATGTCCTAGAACCAAAAATTCAAGGACATGTGACATCTAGCAACCCGGTCTGGGCCCGCGTGGTGGATAACAGCCCACTCCCTCAAACCGAGAGGAAGCCTGTGTCCCAGCAGTGGGAACATTATAGGCTGATTTTGGTTTCAGGATTTGTAAACGTTTTGGTAACGAATTTTGCACAGCTTCCTCTCAATCAAGTTAAAACTTATGACACCGTTGCGTCAACAATGTCAGCATTACTGTGAATAAGTACCTACCAGTTAAATTTAAACATGATTGATCTACCGCTTTCCCTGAAGTGAAAATGTGTATCCTGCCCATCCTAACCTACGGCGCTCAAACCTGGTCATTCACCGAGTCACAAAGGTCCTTGGGGCTTGCCAAAGAGCAATGGAGTGCAGCATTTTAGCTCCAAAACGGGAATCCTAAACGTAGCTAAAAAGCCTGCCAGGCTAAAATGGGACAAGGCGGATCACGCCAACCGCATGCACAGTGACCGCTGAGCAATTGTCGGCACACGGCACACAGTGGGCGCCTGAGGATGGACGGCGCCGCCGAGGCCGGCCCAAGAAGAAGTGGCGAGACGACTTAGACCCGTATCGCAAGGGTTGGATTGAGGTGACCCTGGAAAAGGATGCCTGGAGGGATTTCGGGAAGGACTGCTTAGCAGTGTAGGCTAATTGAGCTAAATAAACAACCAGTCAAATTGAAAATTTTGTAGGTAAGTAGGTACGTTAATTAATAACAAAAATAAGGATCAACAATGGCCTTATTCTGGCTACTAGTTAATGTAATACTCGTAGTACTTAGAGGTTACCTCATCTTATTACTTATTTAAAATATAAAAGTTTAGGAACTTTCAAATTCAATAAAATACAAGCTTGCTTGTTAATTCTAGGCTGAACTAAAAAATGTTACAATAAATTGGAAATACGAGTTCTCGTATATTTTTAGCGCTGTCTGTCAATTCCAGGTTCTAGTGAGCTGGTTTGTAATGATTTCTTGTAAATATGTATTTTACTCAATCATGAACCGCAGTAACCCGTTGATCGAGTAACCTTTCCAATTGCAGTTTACGATTAAAAAACTAGTTCAGTAGCTAGTACTTAAGCGGGAAGGTACTAAAACACTAGGTACATACTTGAAGTATATTATTTATTTATTTATTTTATTTAAACTTTTTGCATAAAAAAAGGTACAAAGGCGGACTTAATACCTTAGGCATTATCTACCAGTCAACCAAGTGTGGTGAACCGTGAAGAGATTAGATGGCAGGTGCTTTAGTTGAGAGGAATAATGATAAAAATTACTATTAAAAATACAATCATCATAATGGATTATACATAAGATGGATACACTAGTACACAAATAGATTATAAACTTATAATACACATCTAAACATACATATTTATATAAATATGTACGTACATATATACTGATTAAAGGGAGAGAGGTGTTGAGATGATTCTACGCTATATTGAGCCGTTTGGGGTCGAAACGCTCGGGTCATGGAACCCGAGCGCGCGTCTCTTTTCGAAATTTCTCGCCCACTGGACGACACTTCACGTGACCAGAGGGCCGGGTCGTTCTTTAACTGAAGTATTAAAAAAGTTTTGACGCTACTTCTACGTAACCAACAGAGTTACGTAAAAATATATAAATAAAATGCATTATTTTACCTGTTTTGAGCTCTATCCAATAACGACGCATATCTGCAAAAACTTGCAACAATTTAAAGAACTAGTTCGGACCACACTTTGTGAAAATTAGGCTCAAAATAGTTTTTGTAGTGACGTCGACCCCAAAGCCCAGCTATCTTGCGTAGACTACTACCGTCTACAAGTTCTGACGTACGACTCTTGGAATCTATATTTTCATTGCATAATGGAACGTCGCGTATACAGAAGTAGGCACCTAATCATCAAAAGTTACTAATATAGCGCACAAAATTATGCAAAATATGGGCATATTTTATTAATTTTATATTAAATTGCAATAGCGTTTTCATTATAAACTGCGTAAAATAGTGAATCTCAAAATAGTAAATTTTATGGTGACGATATAACCAAGACAAGCTTATCTTGATCTAGATAACTGACGTAGTTGTATACGAACTTAAATCTTTTGAGTATAAAGGAAGCTTATGCGTGCAGGCTAAAATTATTCAAACATAAAATTCACATTTAATCACATCCTTACAGAATTATTTTCTAACCCTCTTACTTAATAAACATCTAATATAGCTATTCCAAGTTTAAACCTATGAAAATGTAATGTTATTCCTTTGTTATTACTGGTATAACTTTATTCCGTGTTTATTAGTAAGAGGAAAAGAATAGAGAACGACTGTATTGTCAGTAGGCAACCAGGTTTCCGGGGTCATTTTCTGTAGATTTTGTAAAGATATCAATGGCGGTATAGCTTGGCTAGTTGACCGATTTTGACTGCAGGATCATCTCGCGCCTCTCCGTCATGAGCTGCATAGTAGGATCAGAGAGCTTCTTGTTTTTATTTGTACGACGGGTCTTGAAGATCTTAGACCCGACCGTATGGACGGGTAAATTGGTACCGCCACATATTAATCTTTTAAAATATTTCCATATGATATTTACGGCGAAAAGGTTGTGAATGGCTCAGGCACCACTCTTTTAAACAATAAAAATGGATTCAATGTCAGCAGCCCTACCCCACAGCAAAATGCCATACTATATAACGCTGTGAAAGTAGCTGAAATAGTTCAGTGTTACTCTCTTAAAAAAAGTTCTTGTAAGAAAGACAATAAATCAATCAATCAGTATTTTTCCTCTCAAATAAAGCCCTGCCATCTAATCTCTTCTCCACCCTTGGTTGACTGGTAGAGAATGCCTAAGGTCCGCATTTGTATCTTAATTTTTTGGTGTGTGAGAAGTATAAACAAATAAATACTAGCTGACACAACTATGTTAGGTGTGCTCCTACCGAGTTATGACAGCCTGGTACTTTTATTTCATAGAACTAATAAACATTTATCCCTTAGCCAAACTTTTTTGCTGACTGTACCAAACATTCTTATGGACCCGTAGGGAAAGAAAATAAAATATATCTTTAAAATGTCGTGGACCCGTTGTTAAGTAAAGTATGAATTTTCATTATTCGAGAACAGACTCGTGGACTTCAGGGAACAACCCCTATTTTTAACATTTTATTCCCTAAAACTAAATAAACGTACCCACAAAAATGTATCCACAGTTTCTGTGTGAGAAGAAATTAATGAGGTACACAGTAAATAAAATAGGGTACCTAGTGAGAAACAATTACAACTTAGTAGGGTACTTACTCAAATAAGAATTGCTTAAGAGGGAACAGGGCGTGCGATTCTCCATACAAATGTATTCCCCTTTTTTCTTCCTGAATATGCCTCTAGAGCAATATTGTTTTTTTCATAAAATCAAGGTCTGCCGTAAACACGTCCCTGTCATTTTCTTTTTTTCAGCAACTATGTAATTATTAAAGAAAATATGACCCTCTAAAAATTACAAAAGATGTCCTATTTTTACCGCCGTGATTAGAGGACTACCAGACAAATTAGAAAAGTTTTTAACATAAAAAAAAAATGATAGGAACCTAAACATACTCTTTCTTAAAATATTAATGTAAAAAATAATTGAATTGGTTCAGTTTTCGAGGAGAAAAAAGGGGAATACAAAACGTCGATTTTGTCAAAAATTTTGTGGTTATTTCGGGCTGAGCTGCAGCTGTCCCTATCACACACTACAGGGGCAGACTTACTGACAGCGCGACGGCAATAGTTTGTTCAAATACCTATTTTTCAAATTCCTCGCAGGCCCCGTCTCCTCTTAAGTAACTTGGCAACATACCGTTTCTAGTTTCAGTCTGATATTTATTTCAATTACCAGTCAAGCTTTTGAGAATGTCATCGTCTGCCTAGCCGGTGGCGGCTTCCAGTTTAATCCAGGATGCAGCTGAATACCAGTATTTTACATGGATCGACTGCCTATCTGGCATCCACAACCCAGTGGCTAGGTAATACGATATCCATTGTTAAAGCTTTTAAGAATATAGCTACCCATTATTACTTTAGTCACATTAATGCAAAAATGACGTAGTTTTGGAGACGGCCACTTTCAGACGTATTCCATTATTTCTCCATAGATCAAACCTAAAAATAACATTGTTTACGAAGTCTGTTGTCATTGGAACGTGCATTGCAGGGTTAATAATCGATTCGCATGAATTACCTCGCCCGAATCGAGCGAATCATCATTGATTAAAACGTTAAGGAAGCAACGAAAAGTTAAGGAAAAGTACACTAACTTTATTACGTTAAATACAAATCGTGCCAATTGCCTAA
Source organism: Antitype chi (assembly GCA_947359405.1). Classification (NCBI taxonomy): domain Eukaryota; kingdom Metazoa; phylum Arthropoda; class Insecta; order Lepidoptera; family Noctuidae; genus Antitype; species Antitype chi. The sequence goes on from OX375816.1 coordinate 14,814,495, forward strand.
TACATATTTCCAGAATTGTCGAATTCGCCCACAAATGTACTAACTTCGTGCGACTCGCCTATAGCAAAAATTATGTTATTTAAAAGTGACGATTCGCCCGATTCGCACGAGACAATTCGTGTGAATCGACTAAGGGCATGCGCCCGCTAACGGCATGGCACGGCAAGGCATTTTTATGCGACGAATAGGAATATAACTTATATGTAAAACAATATAATTCAAATTTTAATGATGATGCCTAAGGACGTTGCGGCATATCTAAGGATACCGCGGCATCGTTGCCGTTAAAATTTCAATTTTACTGTCATACTATTAAGTTATATTTCTATTCCTGGCTTAAAAATCCCTTGCCATGCCGTGCCGCCAGTGGGTGCTGGCTCTTATAAGCCAAATTGCAACGGTAACTTACCTTTTTATCTTTCATTATTAGAAGTTAAGGTGACACGAAAATAGGCAACAAAATAGCGAAAATATTTTTACAATAAATATTGGATTTTCCCGTGCATCCTAATTATTATTGTGTTTAACCTTGAGGCTTTATTAACCACAAGCGGTTAATAAACCAGCACTGCGGTTAGATTGGATTCATTAAAACAACCTTTTTCATTTGAGATGAGCGTTATTAACGTTGCTACAAAAACACTCAAGAACGGTCAACAACAGCGAAAATGTATGGTCGGGCATCCTGAACATAATTACTACCTATTAAATTACCTAAGTATAGAATACAGGTTGAAATTGAAAACATGCGACAAACCGAAATGGAAGATTGTACTCATCATTATGAACAACTTTTACTGAGGGACCAAAGATGCAATCGCAAAAAAAAAACAGCTGTTCCCTACATTTTGACGAGTTATGCGAACATAAATGTAGGGAACAGATGTTTTTTTTTTCGCGATTGCATCATTGGTCCCTTAGTAAAAGTTGTTCATAATGATGAGTACAATCTCCCATTTCGGTTTGTCGCATGTTTTCAATTTCAACCTGTATATTGGTTCCGAACAGTACGCAAAACTGTAACTAATTACGCATTTGCTACTGCTCATAGGCAACTGAGGGAACACGGGTGGGTTTTAGTCAGTAAAAGTCTGACACGCCCTCCCTCTCTACCCAGAGCAGGAGAAGTTATTTGATGATTTCCCACCCAAAAAAAAAAAAAATTGTCAACAGTTGCTCAGTGCTAATAGGCCCGAGTTACGATTTCTAGGTCGTGAGTTTGAATCCAGGCAGACACTTTACTTTGTGTATTTCATTTCATCCACACTGCTCTCATAACGGTGAAGGAATACGTCGTAAGGAAACCGGCATGTTCGAAGACATGTGACATCCACCATCCTGTACTGAGCCCGTGTGGTGGATTACTATTGACTCTCTCTCATAGAGAGGTGGCCTGTGACTCAGCAAAAAAAAAAAAGAAAACTTGACATATTTTGAGGACACTATTGGCTATACACACTTACGCCCACCGCACTTTGTGTGTTCGTTAGATGCGGTGGGCGTCTCATGGTTGCACCAAATGGGAGTCCAGCTCAGCATGAGGAGTAAGGTGTATTTATCGTAACAGCTAAATATAACAGGTATCTGATGATAACAGACTGTACTTGCTAACTCTCAGCCTAGTTTGAATAAATGACTTTTGATTTTGATTTTGTAATCGTGACAAACAAACTGAAATAACAGCTACTGTTACTGTACAAAATAATAAAATCACACACGACAGCCTCAAGCTTTTCTCTATTCATGCTTAAGACAGTTACGTTAGTTAGAATAAGATAAAAACTGTTACTGTTACTCTGAGGCACCCTGTTACATCGTCACAAGCTCTTTCCTTTTCTCCCATAGGTGTAGCATCTTAGTTACAAAGAGAAGTACCTACTATGCGTACATGGGACAGGAACAGGCGGAACAGATATGCAATTTTACCTGTTACAACCCACTCCTAACATAATTAAGCTACCTAATTCATAAGTTTCTTCTTTTAATGTTTATACAATTTATAAGTATTACAATGCCAACCCAGACAAGGCTTTCCTTGCTACTTTACATGTACCACCTCAGCTGTAACAGTAATCAGGTTAAAACTGTGGTAACAGAGAACACACAATAGTTTGTTTCCATATTTGAAATAACAGCCTGTTATTTTGTAATAGAACTGTTATTTACGTGGAGCAGGAACAGGCGGAACAGATTTGCGATTATAGGTGTTACAACCCACTCCTACTCAGCATGTGTCAGGCAAATATACCTGACGCTGATATTCTGCTGGATTCCTGCAGTGTCATACGGACGTCGAGCAGACGAAATAAGTACGCGAATGTACGAATGATTCAAAATACCATTATCATGATTTTATCAGGCCAGTTAAAACTCGAACGAGTTGACACATGAACATGTCATCATCGCGTGATCTTTTTCATCAAATAATCGTTAAGAAGTTTGAATTATGGTTTGTTATAAATGTATCTGACGTCAACGTAAACAAATTGATCAGAAAACGTAAGTACTTGTAGTGCCACTTCCAATTTGAATCCTTTGATTTGATTATTTGAATAATTAAACCCGAAATTCTTATGTCAATGTCATTGCTGAGGTTAAAATTACAACTGCAATAATATTCGTTGACGATTTATTAATCACAATTAGGTAAATAATGTTAGGTACTCAACTCAAACAATAATTGGCAGACATAGAGGTGAGATAATGTTAAAACCTTATAATACTTACTGAATGTGATAATAATTCTCTTTAGTTGAGTGAGTTGCGTAAGAATTTAACTTTGACAGGGTTTGTTTACACTTTAATCAGATTATTTTGGAACAGATTATAGGTTCCATTATACCTAATGTAAAATTCGTAAATTACTTAAGCCAACGACTAAAAGATAGGTAGATCTGTCTGAAATACTGAATAGTCTTAGTTACAAAATAATTTTATTTTAAACAGTGTTTTTCTAAGTTCATTATTATTCTCATTGAATGACTATTTCCTTAGTTATTTTGGCAGATTCCCTTTTTTTGAAGTAAAGAAGTTATGACCCACAATCGTGCCCGCAGCAGTTTAGCAAGTTATTCCGTATTTTACCCGGAATACGTGACTATCCTCGCCTTACCCACCTTAATTCCATCAGATATACTTTAATGCCTTTTAAATCACAACCCTCTCATATCTAGACTGAAGACTTCTGATCGTAATCTTACAAATTCCTCACATAATCACGATCGAAAATCATAAAAATATTTAAAAAGATATTGTAATTGGCGAAGGATAGTTAAGCCACTTGCTAAGATCCGTACATGACATACTCCTTTCGCTTCGTTAACGTTCATACATTTGCGGGGTGTTTGCGTAACACGTGCGTTATTTACATTGCTAAGCAGACAAACCTTTCGAACATATGAAGCAATGGATTAGCATTATACTTAAAAATTACTCAGGGACTGTGATCCATAGTGTAATCTGTAGATAGTGTATGTAGATTAATCTGCGTAGGTTTTCCGTTACGAATACAAGCTTCCCAGATTGTATTCCTCAAGGAAGTATTAATCGCTCGTCAATCATCGAGTGAATGGCTGTCAGTTGGTAGTCTATTCAAATTACTTACATGTTTGGAAGCTTGTTATGTGGCCCTTGTAATGGTTTCTTTGCTGTGAAAATATTGAGTTTCTTCCGCTTAGCTCATGCCATCGAATCGATCGAAACTCGAAAGTGGCATTAAAAATAATCTTTTATTTTTAATACACATTCATCTGCCTAGCCTTTGCCAAACTATGTCGGGGTCGCCTTCCAGTCTAACCGGAAGCAGCTGAATACCAGTGTTTTACATGGAGCGACTGCCTATCTGACCTCCACAACCCAGTTACTGGGTAATATCATACCCCTTGGTAAGACTGGTTTTCAGATTTTCAGGCTTCGTAACGACTGTCAAAGGTGCACGAATGACGGCCAATAATGGCTTAACGTGCTGATCGAGGCACGGACGGGTCTTCAAGTACTTTTGAAAAGACGGTCACCCATCTACGGACCAACCATGGCAAGCGTAACTTAGCTGTTATTACTTAGCCACAAGCACATTAATACACATTAAAGTGGTTATACAGGGTGGGTAAAAAATCGTGGATCAAACGATAGAGGGCGATAGTTGAGGTTATTTAAAGAAAAAAAAAATTTTCTTGTTTTTTTTTTTTTTACAGTAAGGTTCTAAAGTGATGATACATTTCCTAGAAGCAACTAAACATCATTTATTGTTCTAAAATAGGTACCCATTTTACTCAATTGCCTATTTATTATGGTATTTTCTTCAAATAACACTCAAATAGTCATAACTTTTAAAGAGATCAAGTGACAGCTCTGCCACAGAGATATTTTTACTGCAAATAACCTCAACTATCGTTCTGTTTCGTTTGATCCACGATTTTTTACCCACCCTGTATACGAATTAATTTATATCACAACTAAATTTCAATTTACACTAGGTATTTCATTAAATGAGTAACTAATAAACTATGCAGATAAATACAAAAGCAAAAGGACAGTGCGTAGAAGTTTTCGTCCGCATCACTGTCATCCGGCAACATGCCCAGAAGACCAGTAGCATTTCCCCGTTGAATGGCAATGCTAATTCTTTGGCCAAAGAACGAGCCTGCCCTCTGGTCATTGAAAATTAAAATATAACCAATGTCCTTGGCAGCTGATAGCAATTTGGTAACAAATTTTTAAATTCAAAGTAACATTATTAAGGGAGAATATTGAATTATTGGCTTTAGCGGCGGTTCTGAAAAATAAGAAATATAATTGATTTTGTGAAGCTTTGACAACGAGTTTTTTTTTTAAACTTTATAAAATCTACTAATTTTGTTTCACACATAAACTTCTCATCTTCTTCTTCTTCTGCAGTTTCTGCCTAACCTCATGGGAAGTTCGCCAACTTCACATTTTGTTTCAAGTCTGCAAAAATTTTGAAGGAATACATCATTTCAAACACCAGCAATCCAAGAATCCGCTGGATGCGGGAAGCACAGAACCAGTCGAAGTAGCGGAGCTTAGGGGAGGCATCAAGAGTGGACTCCTGTTCACTGAAATGATGATGATTATGATGAAATATGCAAACACAACTGTACAAACGTAAAATCAAAACTGAACATTGAAAATACGTATATAAGTGCTTATTTTCAAGCTATGTTTGCGAGGTCTGGGAACGATTCTCATGCCGAAAATAGTTTTTTTTTTTTAATTTTTGTTTTTATTTAGGTGACTATTAATGAGAAATGCCATGTGTGTTGTTATGTGTGTGATAGCTGGTTGTCAGGGATAATCTGTAAGAAAGCCATAACTTTGTAAATACAGGAACGCTGGTGTTCATTAATTCACTAAAAACTATAAATTAATACTCAATACTCAATACTTTATTGCATTCCATAATGTGTACATATAACAGTTGGTATGATATTATAACATCGAATCAATTATGGACCCTGTCGGGCACAGCAAAGTTAATTTTTTATAGGAGAGAGGATGAAGGCGCTTTTTGTTAAGAAAAAAAAAAAAATTAAAATAGGTAGTAGCATTTAGTTACATTCGTTTTTATAGTAGTAAGTAAGTATTTATATATTTGGTTTTAAATTATATTTATATATTGTTATATTATTTATTACACGATTTATATTATTAACACCATAAGTTATAATAAACTAAATATGTATTTACAATTTTATTCAGTCTTGAAGAATGTTATTATTATTAATTGTGCACTGTTTAGTATATACATTTTAAAATAAATTTAAAGTATTTTAGTGTTTAAAAATAATATAAATTGGTATTTTTAAAGTGAAGTTTAAAATGAAATGTAGGTATTAGGTAAAAAAAATGTGTTTATTTTTGTTGGAATTTATCTCTAAAATATTCGTCAATAGTGTAGTAGCTTTTGATTATCAGAAATTGTTTTAATTTATTGATAAAGATATGATTTTTATATATGTTTTTTATGTGTTCCGGTAACTTATTGTATATTTTAATGAACATAACAAATGTACTAGAAGAGTGCATTTTTAATCGTGAAGTGGGTATGTTTAATCTGCTTTCATGTCTTAGTGCAATTTTTGTTTGGATATCTCCTCTTTTGGTATAGAATTTCGGATATTTTCGTACAAATTTACACATTTCAAGTATGTAGAGGCACGGCAGGGTTAATATTTTTAGGTCTATAAAGTGGGGTTTACAGGAGTCTGTATCTTTGATGTTCATTAAAATTCTAATCATTTTTTTCTGTTGAGTGAATAATATAGGCGCGTCCGTACTATTTCCCCATAAAATAACTCCATAGTTGAGCCATGCAAATGCGTAGGTACGCGTAATAAGTTACTAGTGCTGTTTTGAGGTCTGTTGTTTTCTTAATTTCACGGAGAGCGTATGAAAACTTGGATAATTTCGTTCTTACTTTAAGAATATGTGATTTCCAATTGTGAATCTATGTCTAGGCCTAAAAGGGTGAATTTATTTACTGCTTCTAATTTTGATCCGTTATATTTGAAACTAATACATAGAGGTATTTTTTGTCGCGGGTGGAAAGTTATTATTTTTGTCTTATTGTAGTTAATTTCAAGGTTGTGTTCGTTCATCCAGTGTATTGCAGTGTCAAGTACAGAACTCAATTTTTGGTTTAAATTTATATTATTATCACATGATGTTAAGATAGAGATGTCATCGGCGAATAATACGCATGACTCATTGATGTGGTCAGGGAGATCGTTTATGTAAACAAGGAATAACAGGCACCCTATCACACTTCCTTGTGGTATAGAAGCGTTTACGGACATGTTTTGGGATCGAATTAATTCTATTTCTTTTGACATATGATTGAAATGTTCTATTTCTACAACTTGTTCTCTGTTTTTTAAATAAGATATGAACCATTCGTAACTTTTTCCACGGATACCGATGTTGTATAGTTTATTTAATATTTTTTTAATTACGCAAGCAATGAGGAATTACTACTGAAAGCTGCGGGTATCGATCTCAGGACAAGCTGCTTTTCACACATACAACTTTAAGGCGCTTGATCCCTTGTCACCAGTCCTGAACTCTCCTCTTATTTTGGTTGCCGAAACCAAAACTAGAAACGTAGTATACCTACAGGAAAGTTTTTACAAAACATGGCAGTTTTACATAAATTTGCACAAACCCAAGAAACATTCCTCATATCCATAATGTTAGACCATATTCACGTATTGATAGGTCTCAAGACCGATATAAAGCAACAGTAAAATTGTCGAAGAAAGTCCGAGGGCATTGTATATCGACCGGGATCCGATAAAACGCCCCTCACTTTATCAAATAAGCTCAGATATCGCCACAGCCCGCTACCCTGGAGGAGATATAGCCAATAACCTTATACTGACTTCGAAGACTGTTCAGGACTTCAGACGTGTCACATTCGGTCACGCGAACCCTTCAACATAGTGTAGCAATTTTACTGTCTAACTAAATTGTATGAACAATAACATAGAATGATAATAATTAGGTACTTTCTTAATTCCATGACAATACTCATGGACGTTGAAAAACAAATTCTCAGAACCATTATCAAATCCGACTCGCTGAAAGAAAGTCATACAAAGAAATGATATTTAGTTCTGTAACTACGGTTATACAAACACTATTCACACACGTCAATAATATATTGAAAAACTACATAAGATCGGTATTTCCTATCCAACTACTTTGAGGTCTGAGTGCCTCTTAGGTGGCTCTTCGAAATAAATTATTTGACTTTGACCATGTAGATTAGTGTCTGAAACTGTCTTTTTGGAGAGAATCACACAGATTTGAGAGGATCGGTTCAGTCAGTGAATGCATGTGACACAATCGTGTGGCTGTACTAAAAAATTAAGGAGGTCAACGGCTCGATGAAAAAAAACTAATAATGTCAGTGCTATTTCAACGTTTATTTTCATTAAATCAAGAGGTCTTCAGCAACAAAAGGGTCAAAAATGTTGGTAATTTGTAAATATAAATTGCCTCCATGGTTACGGTATGCAAGATGGATTTTTTCCTTTTGTCCAATGAAAATATTAACTTTTCTCTCTTAATTCATAGGAGTAGGTTTTTTATTTGACGTTTATCAGCTTTTAGTTTTTTTGTAAAAAGATGACAGTTGACGGAGGCTTTAGAAAAGCGATTCTATTTGAATGTCAGTTTGAGTAAACGTAGATAATAAATGAGCTCAATCAGTACATTCCTTTGTAAGAATTTTGATATTGTAAACAAAGGACTTTAATAAAATACTGTGTTAACAAATAGATATTTGCTCACTATATACTTTATTGAACGACATTAAAGTTTATACACCATGTTTTATGCAATTAAATATTATTTCTATTTCTATTTCAAAAAATATCCCCGTAATAAAAATTTCACGGTTCATTTTATAACAAGTTTGCGCTTCATTTCGACTATCTATTTCTAAAAAAACGCTGTTACAACACGCATAGCATGACCACCGTAGCAACGGGTTTTGTCTACGGAAGAATAAACAGTCTACGATGTCAAGCATGACGACCAATTTTTCTCTGCTTTGGTGTAGAAACATTTTTTATAGAATTATAATCAGTAAAACCCTCTAAGTTCATTTAATCCCAATCAATGACTATTTAATTAAAAAAATCTTATACCTTAGCACACCCAACTTAACTACATCACTAGCTAATAGGTACTTCCCCGTTGCTATGGAAAGAATAACTGTCTTTGTCTTCATAGAAACGCGAGTCTACGGGTCACCCCGGGCTCGGGCAGAAGAGATGTCATGTTGGATAGAAAAAACTTTATGTATTCTTCGTAGAATGGAGATAGAATTGGTGGTGAATTGGTGGATTGGTGGTTTGGTGGATTGGCTACGTCTGCAGAGAGGTCACAACGACCACAGATGTAAAGATATACAATAAATGAAGAGTTATATAATATACGGCTAAAGCAGTAATGGATATGTCGCAGCCATCTGGTTAAATTAGCCAACTAATTGGACGCCTAGGCCGTTCATTAAGCGTCGACATTTCACTATTACTAGTTACTTAGTGGTAGGTATTAGTAAAACGGTAGTCGTACATAATTTGTGAAGTCATCGTCACCCTGGCCAAACATCACAAATTCATTAATATCTAATTTAACTAAATGACTACACGACATGCAGCCATCTGGTTAAACGTTGCGCTCAATTACTTGGCTAGTTGTCCTTCAGCTATTTAATTGGATGCCGGCGTTTAATGAACGGCCTAGATGTCCAATTAGCTGGCTTATTTAATCAAATGGCTGCGACAGATACAATATACGTATTCTATTTCAGTAAGTAAGTCAATACTCTCACTTGTAATTTGACTTCGGATATCTTATGTTGCAAAACCACTAAATTACACTGTTCGGGATTTCAGTCCTATCACGAAAATTTTAAAGTTTGTAAAACGCATCTTTACCTAGAGTAGTAGGTACTCTTACAAAGTAAAATATAAACCTTGAATTCAAAACTCAATAAAACAGTCAGAGGTAACGAAATGCAGAAGAAAATTAAAGAAAAACTTATTACATAAAAGAGCGGCGACTTTCCCGAAGAGAGCTAACTTAACGAAGACCGAACAAGCGAACATCACAGTTTACTCGATCTGTTCTTATTTCATTCAACAGTTCTGATTTCAAACTTTTGACCAATCAATAGAAAAACAAGCAAGTGTAGATCGCAACGGCGAGGTAACATTTTTTCATAGACAGAAGTCGAAGCGAAATCGGCTTTAACTTACTGACTTATCAATAAAGAATACTTAGGTACTATAATATTCTAAAATTAATATAGGAATGTAAAGAATTACGTACAATAAAATTGAACAGCTGAAAACCAAATAAAATGTGCAATATTCCTCCATCTCGTTCTCGCTCACGCATTTTCTTCGCTCATATCTATCTCTGTCATAACCTGTTGTACAGCGGCTTGCTCTTGTCCATATCAAGCGGTGCCACGTGATCTAAAGTGACATCATTACGGGATCGCTGTTGTATGAATTTTTAGTTCCCGATTATGACGTTTTGGCGCCGGGTTAATTTAGATATTTTTTTTTGTTGCAATACAAAGCTAAAAATAACCGTTTTTGTTGTTTAAATGTTATGGTGAATTGAATACCCGTAGTGTAATTATATTTTTTGACAATAGTAGCCACTATTAACGTGCCATTTTTTAATATCGATAGAGTTGCCGATGCGAATCCCCCGAAGGGAAGCCGGTAGGAATCGTGTTATATAGTGCTTTCGCCACTGGTAGATTGGACTTGCAGGAGTGTTCCGTACAATCTGCTTTGCCTTAGGCAAAATTATAAGCTACTAGCTTTTGCCAGCGGTTCCCCCGTGTGGAGGCCAGAATTATCTCGCGGAAACGTACTACCCGGATAAAAAAAATACCCTTTGTGTTAATCCAGGTTATAAACTGTGTGCCAAATTTCATCCATATCCGTTCAGCCAATTTTGGGTGATCGAGCAACGAACATCCAAACATCTAAACATACAAACTTTCACATTTATAATATTAGTAGGAAAGTAGGATAATTATGCCTTGCAAAAGTTTACTATCTTGAACTAGTTTTATTGTTTCCACTACCTACTTAATGGTTATTTCTACCATAATGGTAATTATACTGGCTGGCAGGGAAATCGACGCAGAAACTATAACTATTAATTCAGCACATGATCCTAGCGTAGCAATTTATCGTCGTTTATCAAAAAACAAAAACCAGTTGTTTTATTGAAAAGAGCAATACCTACGTAGTCAAAATGTATGGAACTGCTATATATTTTTTATAACCACCGAAATCAAATCCACACACGGGGAATGATGTACTGGATCCATGGTAACAGATCGATGTCCGTGCCACCCCGCTACCACCCTGTATACCTACCTAGCCACCTTTCTTTTTTTTGGTGGGAAATCATCAAATAACTTCTCCCACTCTGGGTGGAGCAGGAGGGTTTGTCAGACTTGTACTGACTAAAACCCACCCGTGTTCCCTCAGTTGCCTGTGTGCCAGGGGCCCCGGTATCTCTTTCGAACAATCCGCACCCCTGGCTGGCATCGGCCTTTGCAGACGCCACCAGTTGATGCTGACATCTCTTTGAGACCTAGCCACCTTACCTTGTATCTTTTAGCACGTGTATTCTGTGTAGTCCAGTTCAGTCAATTTGCCTAAAACCTAATACGCGTGGGGCTGAAACTATTGAACCTTTGAATAAGCAGCCCTCTAGAACGACTGTTTTTCTTCTAAATTACAGGTTCAATTTATTGATAGCCTGTAGCAAATCACCCGTAGGTAACACACATACAAACAGACACCGAAGTGATTCTTTAAGGGTTCCGATTTGACACCACGGAACACTAATTATTAAACTTTCCTGAACCTTCCACTTTATTTCTCAGTCGTTTTATTTATATTGAGTATTAAATAACCGGTTAGCGAGATTTAGATGAAGAGAAACTTGAAACTGGACCATTCAAAGTCATGAAACCAAATATTATTTTAACTAACATTGAATTGACCTAAATATTTAACTTTCATGATAATTTAGTGATCTTGAGCCTGAATATTTTAGGGAGGCTTCAAGTATTAAGTGAAGATACTAAAACTTAAAACTTAATGGACATAGTTACAGCTTAGCTTGAATTTGAGCAAACCCTTCAGGGAATCTTAACACTATAATAAATTATTATAAGACAAGATACCTACATTAAAACCCAAATAGAGCAAAATCCAACTGAAAAGTATTTTCACATAGCATTTAGCACTGACGTCACTATGCAACGTCTGACGTCTCATAATAATAGGGGACACATTCTTGTATCAAACAAATCAAACACTATCGTTTGCAATAATAAGGCATTTTAATTTTTGTACTACATAGATTGTAGAGCCACGCAGGCATCCAAACTTGACAACTTGACCAAGGCTGTGACATTCGACCGGAATAGATTTACAATCCGACCGCAGTATTTTTGTTTTATTTCCGACGAATGAAATAAAGATAAGACCTACAGTGATAGCCGTCAGGATTTATAGTCGACAAATAAAATCGGGCCATTATTGGGGAAGGCTCATCTACCCTAATTGAGGGCCATTTACTTGCTTTCTTTAGCCTATGGTTTCTTTATTGTCTCTTCTTATTACAACTTAGTTTGGGTAGGTACTTGATGTATTTGCTGTCCATCTTATAAAAGATTATGTGAGTTTGTAGCGTGGCGAAGATGCTTGGGGGAGGCATATGTCCAGCTGTAGACGTCTTTCGGCTGAAATGATGATGATGATGATGATGAGAAATTGTATGGACGGGGAAATCTTCGGAATCGCGAACGAATTCACGGTCGGTAGCTACAGGACAATGGAGATAAGATTATAATTATATTACTTGTTATGTAGTTTTTAATGTAGGTACGATATTCCTGGTTGTTATGCAAACGGCATTTTCTATAAAAAAACAAAAAAAACATTACAGTGCGTTCATTAGACTTCATTAGACGAGTTTGTAACAGAGCGGGGCCAGGCCTGCTCAGTAGATTAGTAACTAAGGTTTCTAACCCTTCCTATAATCGTCTACCATTATGCTCCAAGAAGAAATGTTTTGTAATTAGGACTAGCAAATAGTTTCTTATTTATTTAATTAAGCTTACCGAATTACTGAAATGTAATTAAAATGATAGTTGGCAGTTTAAGCCGTTGCTCCTTAAGGGGGTGCACTAAGGTAACCCAGTTCAAATTTTCTTCCATATCCTTTTGGATTTTAGAATTATATGAACTTAGAGGTTTTTATTGGTGATTATAATAATTATAATTCTGTACACATGACTACACATGAAGCTATGCACTTCCAGTATAAGCTGATCTCGCATTGTATAGGATTTCCGTACAGTGCGAGATCAGCGTAAACTGGAAATTATAGCTTAATGTGTAGCCGTGTGTACATAAATACTTGTTATTATAATCATATTTTGTTCTGTTTCTGTTCTTTAACGTATAAAATCAGAAATGGAATTATCCGGAATAGGACCGGAGTTACCGATATAGCTTGCAGAGTAAGCAAACTGAAGTGGTAGTGGGCAAGCCATGTTCGTTGTAAGACTGATGGCCGGTGTAGCAGACGAGTCCTGGAGTGGAGACTGCATATCGTCAAGCGTAGTGTGGGACATCCCCTTAGCTAGATGGAGCTTAATGAACCAGCTGAGGCAGACTGAAGGCGAAAGGCGAAGGGCAGGGTATTGTAGCGCAGCCTGTGAGAAGCTTATTTCCAGCAATGGACTGCGATAGCCTGAGTTAATTGATATTTGGTTCAATATGTACAGCTTAGCGCAGACCTGCAAAAAACTTTTTTAAAAATGCGTAGTTCCCTGGTGCTTCCCCCTTAAGGGACTTTGCAAACAGGCCGTAATACATAAGACATGGGTTCATTGTTTTTGCTAAGGCCGCTGTCACATTATTACTTGACACTATGCCATAATCTTCAACTAAACTGTAGTATTAAGCTACCACATTGTCCTGTTTAGTTAGTAACTATCTAAGATAATGGCACGAGAGAGAGAAAGAGAAAGAATTAGATGTACTGAATATGTCAGAAGGATGTGGCCATATTTCTCGATTACGATGCTGGTCCCATGGAGAGAGTTGTTCAGTTCGATCGTATTGCCGATACCTATAGGTATGCTAAATTTATTTGTAACTTTGTATGTAGGGGGTAATCTTTGGAACTGTTTGTCTTTGCATAACCTAAAGATCGACTGGAAGACAATGTCTATTATTATTAATTGCGCATCTGTATATGCGTGTGCTTGAAGTAATAAAATAATTAATAAACTACCTGTGCCCACAGTTTCACCAGCATAAGTCTCGAACCCGTGAGAATATCGGAATAAAAAGATATCCTTTATCCTAATATAGGTTTTGAATTTGGTCTACCTATTTGCCAAACTCCATCCAAATCCGTTCAGCTGTTTTGACGTAAAAGCGTAGGTATCAAACAAACATACAGAAAAATTTAATCTTTTCTCTACATAATATTAGTTTAGAAATATAATAAACCAAACTATCAGTGGTGAAACGTTTCAAAATCTATTAAAATATTTCAATAAAATTGATAGTATCTGCCCAACCAAAAGAAATCATAAAACAATCGTCTTATATGTAGGCCACCATTAACAATATTCCCTGAATAAATAAATACTAGAAATACTAGAAAAGTGAAGGAACAACTTATTCCAGTAAATATACACATAATTTATCCTACAATATAATTATTAAGACTTCGAGCGATTACTTCAAGCAAACAATTTTGTCTGCAAGTTAGAGAAAGTAATTACTAGATAGTATTTTCTAGGCCGAATGCCAGCCACGTAGTTCTTAAATAGGTCCATTTTACGGTAACTAGTTTCTATGTCCTATTTCTTGAAACAAGAAAATTTAGGGCTGCTAAACCCAAATCACAAAGAAGGGACTACAATTCTAAGGATTTCCAGAACAATTCACGCGTTCTGTGTGATCATTTTTTATAGAAAACAAACGTGGAAAGTTAAATGAGTTCCCAAAAGTTTTACCATGTGATTACGACGTATCATTTTGGTAAATTACTCATGGGCACAATGTTTATGGTAGGCAAGGTATGATGGCGGAATCACGACAGTAATTTTGATGCAGTCGACCTCGACGTAGGCTGGCACCAGTTTATTAAAAGAAAAAAACGTTCAAGTACGAATGGACCATGAATGAATGCATGTATCTACCGATTAGACATAAAATAATATGTAGCTATACAATAAAAACAGAGTAAAAAGAATCACAGGACATCAAAAAATTCGTCCGCATCGCTGTTAATGGGAGAAGTGCCCAAAAGGCTGGCAGCATTGCCACGTTATCTACCTATTTTTAAGATAATTTTACCTATAATATCTGGTTTTAAAATAATAGTTAAGTAAGCAGGTATACCTACTCAACTTGATATTGGGTACGACACTTAATTAATTAAATTTTCTCGGTAGTTAAAGTTGTTATACTTATACATTATTGAGATGTCTGGTTATTATGACTGGGGTTAATGTCTAAATATTTAAGAAGCGCAGCAAACGTTGAGTTTTAATTTTAAAACGTTTCTCAAAAGGTGCCTTTTGATAAACCTTTTTGATACATAGATATTAATTTGACACATCCAGTTTTAGAAATTGATTTTCACTCACGTGTTAGTGAAATACAAGGACTTATTTATTATAAATAGCCGCATCATACACAAACATTAGAGCACTCAAGAACAGCGTAAATCAAGAACAGGAAAGACCCATACCGATTCCTGTTGTTATAAATAGTTAAACAAACTTAATACATAATACATATTTAGTTACGTCACTAGCGTTGCGCCGCGTCACTGGATGGTACGTGACTAATAACACGACAGGCAATTACCTTTCATTTATCTTGCCAATAGTGAGCTCCTCGGTAACGCATCTAAAGGTAATACATCTTTGGGCACGCCACGATTGCGGCGGTAAGTATCCTCTTTGAAGAGTGGCTTGAGAGGCGGCATGGCGTCCTTACCTTCCGCCTGAAGCAGGTCCCGACACGGTTGTTTCGGGAGGTTCCTGTTTCGGATAAGGCGGGAGGAAACGCCCGGGTGTTTCCACTGCGTAGATCGCCCGGAGGACACGGTGGAGCATACGGTGGACGTCTGCCCGGCTTAGGCGGAGCACCACCGTGTCCTTGTGAAGGCGATCGGCGGCGGCGATCTCTCGCGTCCGGCCCTGGTCCAGGCCATGGTACGATGCGAAAGTTCATGGGTAGCCGTCACCTCCTTCTGCGAAGTAGTAATGCTCGCGAAGAGGGAGGCGGTGCATGTGAGGGAGAGGCAGTATATGCGACCTCACGACCCTAGCCTCCGCAGGAGACGCCCTGGGCGTCGCGAATCCCAGGCTGAATCCCGGCCACAGTAGGCGCGGGCTTGCGGACGGCGAGTAATGTGTACCTTGCTGTCCGGTAAAGACCAAGCCCGGGTTGACGGCGCGTTGTTTTCCACGCGCGCATCAAAGAGATTTCAGCACTAACTGAAGGGGCCCGCAAGAGCCGATGCCTGCCAGGGGTGCGGGTTGTTCGAAAGAAATGCCGCGGCCCTTGGCACACAGGCAATTGAGGGAATACGGGTGGATTTTAGTCAGTGAAAGTCTGACACGCCCTCCTGCTACACCCAGAGTGGGAGAAGTTATTTGATGATTTAACATCCTCCAAAAATAGACGAAGATTCACAAAACATAGCTTATTGAAAAAACTCTCCAAAGAAAAATTTTGGCGATGTATTGACTGTGTGGCGAATCACATAAATACTCGTTTAGTTAAGCCATAAATAGGTATATGTCATGGATAAAAGGCGAGAATGATGTGTTGGGAGGAACCGAATTTTTATTATCTTGACATTCGTCGTTCTTCCCGACGCATATAATTCTCGCCTTTTGAACCAACTTCACAAAATGGGGGAGGTTCTGAATTTGGTTGTATATTTTGTTTAAATTTGTTTATTACCTCAGATCTTCATCATTGATGATGATGATGGGACTCCCTTTTCCGCACGTAGACTCCCATTCTGTCCGTTGTGCGTGGGGATTCTGGCTAACAAAGCCAGCCTAGCTCCGCCCAAAAGCACAGAAGCTTCCTGGGAGCTTCACAGGCTTCGCGGAGCGACCTCACTGTTCCGAGGATTTCTTCACGTTGAGAAGCCACGGCCTCGCATTCCAGGATGACGTGGGCGGCTGATTCCTCGGCATCAAGGCAGCCTCTGCAAAGCGGGCTGTCTGTGGCGCCTATATTATGAAGAGGGATCTTCATCATTTATAAACCAAGTTGAAAAAATGAAAACCAAAGACACATAACGAAACTAAAGTTTTTTTTTTCACTTTGTGTAGTGTTTTTTTTTTGTAGTTATTCAAAAAAATCGTATCCATCCATTTAGTAGTAGGTACGCTAAAACTACTTCGTACAACAATATCCCTAGATCCGTGTTAAAGGCCATGAAGAACCCGAATAGGTCAAAAACTTACGATCGTCATAAGTTTTTGACCCTAAAAACTTCCTTGCGACGATTGCTGACTGAAATCGTTTATTTCAATCTAAATAAGAAAACGTTCTGTAGTTGAAAATTTTGTCTTTATATAAGTAGGTATTACTTACAAAACACTAGATGGAAATCTAAATCTTATGTGTGATTGGACATACATATTTAATCCTTACATAAAAATTGTGGCAATATGTACATAATTAAGATCAGAATCTTCAGACATTTATGAAAGCTGAATTGCAACAAAAATATCTTAGAAAGTATGAATTAATCTAATCACTAACTTTCGGTTGCTTTAAATATGTTTTATTTTTTATATAAATTACATAACCATTCCAGTGTATCTTCTTCCAGAATACAATTTATCTAATTACTACCTTTTTTTTGACGGTGGGAAGTCATCAAATAGTTCTCCCACTCTGGGTGGTTCGGGAGGGCGTGTCAAATTTTTACTGACTAAAACCCATCCGTATTCCTTCAGTTGCCTGTGTGCCAGGGGCCACGGTAACTCTTGCGACCAACCCGCACCCCTAGCAGGTCTAATATCTACCATCTGCCCGTGATTTCGTGCGCGTGAAAAATAATGTATTATCTTAACTTTAGCATGGCATCGCCCACCCATGATGGTATTACTTCTTTTTTTTCTGTTAGCTTTCTTTCCGAATTTTTTAACCCCCGACGGAAACAAAGGTGTTATAATTTTAACTTTTGTGTATGTATGTGTGTTTGCTGTGGCATCGTGACTCTCAAACGGCTGAAATGATTTAGTTTTTCTTTTGCTTTGTCTAAAAGGACTTAATCGAGAGTGTTCTGCTATAATTATAGTTTTTCAGGGTTAATGGAATCATCAAAGTCGCGTGAAACAGAAATACCTGTATGAGGGACACATGGAACCGGGCAGAATGACAGAAAAAATGGGAAGCCTGTACCAAACAGTGGCTGATTCTGGGCTGACATGATAATGATGATGACGATGATGTAAAGAAAAATTGGTTATTTCTCACAGAAATGGGTGCATTAAAAAAACGATAAGTTAACTCGAAAAGAAAACTTGATGTAGGTTATAGGTAAGCCCCCCCGGTGGGTTCCCGCATTGTCGTTGCGGGGGGGCTCAGTAGCCGTGGTTTTCCGCACCCACGGTGAAGCGAAGAGGAACCCGAGGAGGGGCCGCTCGTCAGGGCTTTGTCCGCTAAGCCGACGACGTAGCGGCCAACCAGTTGCAGTGCCGCGGTGTGGCATCGCAACTGTGGCGGGCCGCGATGTCATGGGAGGCATCGCGGCTGGGGGTTGCGGGCCGCGGCGGGAGAGTAGTGGTGTAACGATAGCGCCACTTTCCTCACCTTCCGCGGCCTGGACGGAGTCGCCATCTTTGGATGGCGGACGCGGTGGGGCCGCAGGGGAGGAGGAATGTTGGTATTGCGTAGGCCGCTCTCCTTATCCCCTGCGGCCGAAGGGTGGTTGGCGGCGGGGCCACTTTCCAGACCCCCCGCAGGGGAACCAAGGGTGCCATACACGGGGTTGTTTGGCACCCATGCGCTGTTTGGTCCCTGGGGTGGTCACGGCGTGCCGTGTGTTCTGGTGCGCCGGTGTTGGGGGTCATTCCCCTAAGAGGAGGGTCCGGTGACGGAAAGCCGCGGCGGGTTCGCGGATGGCTTCCGCGTTCCCGTGTTCCCGCCATAAGCGGCACTGGAGGACACCGTGGAGTCCCGCATAAGTACATAACTGCGCTATCTCCCCGTGGTAGCGCAGTATGCATGAGCTTTCTCCACGTTTAAAAAAAAAAAAGGATATAGGTAAGTAGGTAGTTAGAAAATATTTTTTTGTTTCTTAGAATAATATTTTATATTAAGTATACCAAGTCCCAGCATGGTGTCTATGGCTCCATTCTAAGCTCAAACGATTGCCATTACTTAGTTTAAAGGGCAGTTCAAACTACGCTATAAAATATAGCGCTATAAATATAAATATATTGCTCAGCATATATTTTTTAAGGACCCGTTCACACAACGCTTTGATGTTAAGTATTAGCTTGCGAGAACCATGGAAATCGCCACGGTTCGATTCATGTTTTTTTAGGCAGAACAGAAATTGTGACAGCTCTCAGACTTCGCTCTGGACATATCCCTCGCATATTTAATGAAAAAAGTTCCTTCCCCCATTTGCACAGAATTTGGGAAAGTGGAAGACGTTCTTCACATCATGGTGGAGTATGCTCGGATTGAAGATCTCAGAACTGAGTTATTAATACACTTCGGTGTTGATGATAAAGAGGTAGGAAGATGCAATAATATTTTAGCATTTCCCTTGTCAGAAACAGCGAAGTTATTGTGTAAACTTGTGCGGATTGGTATCCGCAGAAGATAGTTTTAGATTCATTTGTAAGAACTTTATCATATTTAAAAAATGCTGTATTATTTATATTATAAGAAATCCTTACGGAGCGACTTAGTCTTGTTGACCAATCTCCTAAAATAAAGATAAAAAAAAAGTATTAGCTTGCTGTATGCGATCAAGTTGAGCGATTCTTAGAGCTTTAGAGCTTATATCATATGATTCTCCGGTATTTTTTTTATTTTTCAAAATTAATAATGAGCTGCTGTCAAATTCCATAATCATCATCATCGCTTGATGAGCTTTCCACGCTAGGTCAAATCCAGTGTGTGCACTTTATGATGGATCGTAGTCAAATAAGTTGTTATACAAAGTATACCGGCTTGCGACATAGCGTATAGTGTGAACGTCACTGGTCAATTCTCGTCAACTATGACGTCACGACTACATCCGGCAATTTAGAGCACTCTTACCCAGAAACCTGACTATTTATTTCCGAAGTATTTCGATGCACTGAATCCGAATCTGGCCGCAGAATTGCTCTATCACGTTAGGATTTTGAGATATCCTAACCGGAAAGATAAAAAAACACAGTTTTTGCTGATTTTTGAGGTTACGTAATCCGGTAGATCCTTTTTCCTCTAGCAAAAATGAGCAAAAGCGCTGTTTTTTGCTCTTCCAGGTTAGGATATCTCAAAAGCCTGACGTGATAGAGCAATTCTGCGGCCAGATTCGGATTCAGCGCATTGAAATACTTCGGAAATGTCTAGTCTGATGTCTGGGTAAATAATTTGTCGGCCTGTGTTATCAAGCAATATGGAGCAACTTAAAAAACTAGGCAATACTTTGTTTAATCTATATATAAGATTCATAAAATATTTCCAGACGATTCAAAAAATACACACATCCTTAATTGTTCAAGTTTTCACTTCTGTCGGCACTCCCGGAGTGCCACTGTTTTTTATAACCGACGAAATACGCTAGGGAGTCTAAAATCATGTGCTGAATTCAAGGTTTCCATCGATGTCCCTGCCACAGTGGATAGATATAGCTTATGGCTTAATATGTTTTACTAAATAGCGAAATATTATAGCGGTATAGCATAGTCTGAACAGCCATTTACCTCATTGTGAACATCTCATTACGTAGTAGTTACCTCTGAAATACCTTTTTCCTATATTTGGTTGGCAACAGGTTTACGGTTTTTCTCCGCTCAATATCTCTTATACAAATGAATAATTCATATTTGCGATACCTTCTAGGTAATATTAGGAATCTGTGTAGGTACGTACGTAGCTATGAATAATATTCCTTAAATAGGCTCTACATGAATACTTTTATAAGTATGAGAGATGATTGTTCTTATTCATTTTTGTATGGAGACCCTTAACTTTATTTTTATTTTTATTATAGCGGCAATAAAAATACACATTCTGTGAAAATTTCAACTGTCTGCCTATTACGGATCAGCCCGCTGACAGACAGACGGACATGCGGACAGCGGAGGCTTAATAATAGAGTCCTGTTGGTTACCCTACGAGTACGGAACCCTAAAAATATATGTTACGGACATATGCCATTTTAATATTTAAGTTACCTATGCAAATTCGAAAGTCGTAAAATAAAAATAACCGATAACCTACTTTCCGCCTTGTGGAAATTCAGCGTCACAAAACAGTCAATAGATTTCTGTAAATTGAAACTCCTTACTGAGCGTAAAACTAGATGCCATACTCCATCAGCCGTCGGAAAATCCCACACCGGCTTTTGCAGGCGCTACTGAAGTAGGAAAGGCTTCCAAAAGTTCCACAGTCAAAAAACATTATAGAAAAGTGCTACAAACGGAAAGAAAGACCTTCTCAGGTTTAATTGTTTTTCAATAAAGTGAATGCTAAATACAAAAGCTTTGGAGGTTTTTGTTTTTTAATAATAATTAAGTAACTTTGTATCGGGTACAATAAAGGCCAGCGCCCACTGGCGGCACGGCACGGTAAGGGATTTTTAAGCCACGAATAAAAATAAAACTTAATAGTATGATAGTAAAATTGAAATTTTAACGGCAACGATGCTGCGGTATCCTTAGGCATGCCGCGACGGCCTTAGGCATGCCGCGACGGCCTTAGGCATGCCGCGACGGCCTAAGGCATGCCGCGACGGCCTTAGGCATCATCATTTAAATTTGAATTTTACTGTCTTACATTTAAGTTATATTCCTATTTGTCGCATAAAAATCCTTTGTCGTGCCGTGCCGTTAGTGCGTGCAGGCCCTAATTAATTCCATTTTAGGCTCCCACAGACAGGCGCAACACGACAGCGCGATGCGACTCTAATAGAAAATTTTTTATTAAAACTTCAGGATCGCGTCGGTCGGTCCGTCGCATCACGCCTGTCTGTGGGACCCTTTTCTCGGGTGTTAAAGTTGTTATACTTGAATAAACATGTCTGTTATTAAGACTTGGCGCATGTCTAAATATTTAGGAGGACTCTCCTCTCTCCTCTTTTAAGACGTCAGGACTTCATATTTAAAGACGTAAAGTTATTTAAAGTTTACTTTATTTAAATATGCATATTTTGAGCAAATGCCGCTAAGTAGGGTAGACCGGGGACAATTAAAACAGGTCATGATTACAACAACTTCAATTTCTCGAAAACCATGATACCTACGTGTGTGGCGCGTTGTTCGTTGCTTCGTCGGCCATGTTCGGTTTTTTGTTTAGTACGGCTCGAGCGAGCGAGCAACGCAGTTGTGCTCAGGACGCCTTGACGAATTTCGCGCCAAAAAGTAAGTATTCAAGATTTTTAAATTATTGTTGTTTACCTATTTAAATCTAATTGTTTGACAGGTTTTCTTATTTTGGAGTATTGTTTATCTATTAAATAGTGTTTCTATTGCTGTTGATTAATGTTAAAGTCAATATAAATCAAAATATTGAGTATTGAAGTTGAAGATGTGAGCTGGGTACGTTTGAAACAACTTGTCTGTGGACGTTTGAAACGTTTCAAACGTCCCCGCATATTCCGCATGTTTACCCGACTGCACAGAAGAAAGTTGTGTTTTCTAAAGTGTAAATAATTAATAGAATATAAAAACGCACCAATTTAAAAAAAAAGTAAAGGATATATGTTGAAAAAATTACCAAATAAACCAGTTTTAACTCACAATCTCTATTATAAATTTACATCTGATAGGCAACCCAATAACTCCGACGACTCTAAAATTGAGCCCTCGACATTAAGTTTCTATTTTTATTTTCATTCATCTTTTCTAGAGATGCCCAGAAAACGAAAACACGTGACAGACAGAAGTTCCAAGAACATATTTTCATATCAGCAAGCATATGAAGAATTAATGAATGGTAAATCGTTGAGGAAGGCTGCAGAAATGTTCAATCTAGATCACATCTCGTTAGCGCGATATAAAAAAAAGAGAGAAAGCGCGCCTGAAAATACTCCTGTCGATGATATAACAATGGGTTACAATTCGGCAAAGAAAATATTTACACCTGCTCAGGAAAACGAGATAGTCACGTATGCAATCAAGTCAGCTGATATTTACTTTGGGCTGACCGCTAAGGATATGAGAAAACTGGCATATGATCTGACTGTACGCTACGAACTCCGAAGGCCTGCTACATGGGACGAAAATGAGATTGCAGGAGTAGAGTGATTCCGTGGATTTTTGGACCGCCATCCAGAATTGTCTGTAAGGTGTGCTCAAGCGACAAGCTTGGCACGAGCGACAAGTTTTAATAAAAACAATGTGGATGAATTTTTTGATAATTTGGCGATGGTTCTTGATCGTGACAATTTTGAACACAAGGATATATACAACGTAGATGAAACGGGAATAACAACAGTGCAGAAACCGAATCGAATTGTGGCTAAAAAAGGAACTAGACAAGTGGGTGCACTGACATCTGCCGAACGTGGAACTCTGGTAACAGTCACTGTAGCAGCTAACGCGATTGGCAATGTACTTCCACCAATGTTCACGTTTCCACGAGTTCGTTATCAAAACCATTTTTTGAGAGATGGTCCAGTTGGTAGTGTCGGGACCGCAAATAAATCTGGGTGGATGCAAGAAGAAGATTTTCTTGTATTTCTACAACATTTTCAAAGACACACAAATTGTTCTATAGATAACAAAGTCTTATTGCTACTGGACAATCATGCTTCACACGTGTCAATCAAATGCATTGACTATTGCCGTGACAATGGCATCGTCATGCTTTCTTTCCCCCCACACTGCAGCCATAAGTTGCAGCCATTGGACCGCTCTGTATACGGACCTTTCAAAAAAGCCGTGAATATGGCATGCGACGGATGGATGAGGGCAAATCCTGGAAAAACAATGACCATATATGACATTCCAGGCATAGTCGCTACTGCGCTTCCCCGGGCTATGACTCTAAGTAACATTCAAGCTGGGTTTCGAGTTTCTGGAATTTGTCCATATAATAGGCAAATATTCAGTGATTTGGATTTTGCACCCTCGTATGTCACGGACAGACCGAACCCGAATATACAAGATTTAGATATTTCACAGACAATTTCACCCGCTGTAGGTGAACTTCGAGTGCAATTCACACAGACATGCTTGAGGGCTCCACGACCAAATTCTGCGGCAGTAATTGAAGTCGTTCCTCCATCTTCTCCGAGATGCTCAGTCAATCCTCAGCCAAGTTCCCCCGTCATACCCGTGTCCGAAATTCAACATGACCTAACCAGCCCCATGACGCCACAACAGCCAGAGCCTGCCGCAGTACTTGAAGTTGCTGCTCCATCTTCTCCGAAACGCTCAATGACTCCACAGCCAAGTTCGTCTGTCATACTTGTGTCGGAAAATCAGCACCACCTTACCAGCCCGATGACACCACAAAATCCAGAGTCTGTCGTACTTGAAGCCGCTGTTCCATCTTCTCCGATACGCTCAGTGACTCCACAGCCAAGTTCGTCTGTCATACTTGTGTCGGAAAATCAGCACCACCTTACCAGCCCGATGACACCACAAAATCCAGAGTCTGTCGTACTTGAAGCCGCTGTTCCATCTTCTCCGATAAGCTCAGTGACTCCACAGCCAAGTTCCACTGTCATACCTATGTCGGAAATACAACCTGACCTTTCCAACTCGATGACGCCACAACAGCCAGAGTCTGCCCCAGGAATAGCAGCACCATCTTTTCCTTCACCAAGCCTTTCCATGACTTCACAATCAAGTTTTGCTGTGGAACTTGATCCTCTTGATGTTAGCAACTACAACAACCAACCTTCAACAAGTACATTTTTGCCAGAATGCATCAGACCATTTCCTAAAGCACCACCCAGGAAAACTGCAAGAAACGCAACAAAAAGGAAATCTACTATTTACACAGATACTCCGGAGAAAGAAAACATCAGAATACAAACCGAAGAAAGGGACAGAAAAAGAAATGCCACCAAGATAAAGAAAAACATGAATATGGAAGAAAAGAAAAAGAAGATGAACAAAACTACTAAAAATAAAAATAAATCATCAAAAAGAACCCCAAAGACTTTTAGCTCAGAAGATGAAGATACTGACACAGAAATTCCGCAATCTCCCGAGTCTGATGATGAATATGACGTCACAGAAAATCTTCAATTTGATTCATCAAGTTATGAATCATCTGCATCAGAAAATGAGGAAGAGCCTCCATATCTTCAGATAGAAGATTGGGCAGTAGTCAATATATTATCCATGAAAAATCTGGTACACCGATACGTAGGGCAGATTAAATCAATAACTGAACACGGATATATTGTAAGATTCGCTAAAAAAATTGATTACCACAAATTGAAGTGGCCAGTAAACGATGACATATCTGAAATTACTCGGAACCAAGTGGTAAAGAAAATTGACCGACCTACAATTCGATCTAATAGTAGGCGTGTAATTGTTCTTGAATTTAAAAAATCTTTGCGAAAGTTCAATATTGAGTAACTCAGTATTGAACATTCGCAAAGATGGTTTTTGTTTTTTTTTTTACTTTGAAAAAAAAAGGTACTTTAAGCCACAAATTTGCATTAGTTCCTTCTCTGAAAACTACGAGACTGATTCTTCCCATTAACGATTATTTATTAGTTTTTATATATATTTAGTTTTTTTTTATAAATTAAGTACCTACCTAAGTTTGTATTCTTAGAAGTGTTTATTGGTTTTACTTTGTACCTAGTCCTTAATGGAGATTAGTTTTTTTAATACATACCTACGTATGTTTGACTAGTTTTAGGGTATAATTTCCCAAAAATATATTTAAAGTTAGCTAAGTTGATTGATCTTCTCTGAAATTAAATTTCACAAGAAGAATCAAACCTATATAATACGGGTCAATAAACGATTGTTATGATTGAAACATTGTCATGATTGAAACATTGTCATGTTTGAAACATTGTTATGATTGAAACAAGCTGTTTTGTATGAGACTGGATTACCTTTTTTTCTCCCCCATGCAAGTGCCATTACAGCGTAATAGGATATTAAGTCTTTCAATAATGTGAAATAGTATTCAATAGCACAAATTAGAGAGTTAAAATTATATAATTATTAGATATTTTGAGTTGTTTATGTTGAAGATGTTTTTACATTTGTAATTTTCGAAATATGAATGTTACATTGACGGACTTGTCACGATCTCAATAAATAATTTAGTGGTAAGTTAAATTGTTAAGACTGATTAAAAACCTACAGTAGTTCCTAAAATATTTTCAGTGTTTCAATTATCCCTACATATTGTTTCAACCGTCCTTAGGATGGGGTCAATAGAACCACTTTGCCCGATCTACTTTAAGAGGTGATTGTAGGTAAACTATTTGAAATTGAGATATAGATTATGTTTAATTTAGGAACTAGATAACGACCCTTTCAACGATATAAACACGAAGGATGTGGGTAATATAGATACATCACTGCACACGTTTTAAGTAAAATTGTTTCAATTGTCCCCGGTCTACCCTACTCTATGAATTTTAATGAACATCTTAGGTACAAATAGAAAAATAATGAATGTCTATACTTATCTATAAACCTACTGAAAAGGTTATGTGTACCTAAACTGGAATATAAACATAACACTTAAGAAAATGAAGTGTTTAGAACCCTTTTTATTCAATGTATTGTTTTCTGTAGGTATTCCACTTTGTTTATCGATATTCGCACGTAATTTTTCTTTTTTTATTGCCGTAAACCGCCATTTGTATCAAATGTTTCCGAGTGACAAAGTGGTAATGGTATCAGTTCCTGAATTATTACTTTTGATAAAAGAATAATATAATACTGGTTGGATATTTGTGATTTCAGAAAACGTGCCACATATATTGCTTTTTATCAATGACGAAAAACGCTTTGATCTACATAAATAAATAATAAATAAAAAGAAAATGCCGTTCGTTGGTAAAATAAGCGCATCACTTGAGGAGCGGCTGGACCGACTGAGCAATATTTTTTTAAGTTCGAAAAAATTTAAGTTAATAATAATTCGAAATAAATCCGAATTAGGTATTCGGGATCAACTGTGTATGAAATGTGACTGGTCTTTTTTATTGAAATTTGTACAGGACAACGTGTATTGGGTAAGCTAGTTCGAGAATAGTTTTTCGATGATGGCAGATGTTGGTCAACCTTCAAAGAATCTTATATACAGGAAAAGTTTTTATTCAGTGCGTAAACTTTAATCATGAATTCAGCATACCATTCTAGACACCCCAACGAAGAAATTTTGTCGTCGGTTTTACAAAAAAAATCAGCTGTTTCATAGAAAAGTGCAATACCTACGCGGTCAAAATGTATGGAGAACAGCTGTTTTGTTTGTATAACCGACGAAAAAATTTTGCGCTGGTGGGCCGGGATGGTATGCTGAATTCATGGTTACATTTTGCGCACTGGTTAAAAACTTTTTCTGAATATGTAGGTTGGACCAAAAAGTACAACTAAAGGCAGTATGAATTTTGCATGTGCCCAATTAAGAACAACATAAAACATTTAAGACTAAAGGCACTTTCCAAATTAATATGAATTTGTTTAGAAAACTTGTTAAACGTTAGACGACAGCGCTAAATAATTCGAATGACGGTTTTATTTAATTCAATAGAATAAAATCCCGAGAGACGCGGCAGAACTGAATAAAATAAAAGTTCCTTGAATGGAAACCAAAATACTATTACATACTACATATTATAAAAACTTTTTCCAAAAAAAAAAACAACCGACTTCCAAAAAAACACTACAAAGTCAAAAATAACTTTAATTTCGGAAGTCGGTGTCTTTGGAGCTGTATTTGATTTTTTTGTCACCGCCTTCCGAAATTAAAGTTACTTTTGACTTTGTAGTGTTTTTTTGGAAGTCGGTTGTTTTTTTTTTTTGGAAAAAGTTTTTATTTTTCACTTTTTAGTGGTTCATATGTGCTTACCCCTTCACAGCATACCGGCGTGATGTTATGTTATGAACTGGTGTAAGCAATAGACAGACATGAGATTTCAGCAATCCCAGTCCATTTGCTATCATTTAATTCTATTGAGGAGTTCCGTTGCCTATCTCCAAAGTTCTTCATCAAATCTTCACCAAATTGAAATGAGAACACTACGAGAAAGTATTCTTCCAAAAAATACCTAAATCGCTTTGTGTGCCTATAAAATTTGAAGAGTTCTCTCTATTTCTCCAGGATCCCATCATCAGATCCTGACTTGATGATCATGGGACCACCTGGGAAGTATACCCTTTCAAACAAAAAAAACAAAATCCAAATCGGTCCAGGCATCTTCGAGTAATCGGGGAACATACATAAAAAAAAATAAAAAAAAAAAACGAAAAAAAAAAGGTTCCGACGAATTGATAACCTCCTCCTTTTTGAAGTCGGTTAATAAAACGAATTCCACCGCCGCGTCTGTCTGTCAGTCTGAACGCGATAAACTCAAAAACTACCGAACGGATTTTCATACGGTTTTCACCAATGGACTTGGCTGAAATATGACGATGATTGTTGAAGTATCGAAAAAAATCATGCCGACTGGGAGCTTCAATGGCTTGTGCCGCGTAAATCAATAGAGTTCATTACATTGTTAAGATTAACTTGAATGTTAAAAAGTTTGAGAGCGTTTGAAAATGAAAACAAAGCTCTTTTATATAGCCACCATCATCTTACTAAAGTATGGATTGTCATAAAAAAACGTAAAGTTTTTTTACAAGGTTTCATTGCTCCCGGAAGTTCCAAACCGAAAATGATTTCAGTACTCATCCTGCAATAATATACGTAATCAAACAGAATTGATGTCATAAGCCTTAAAAACGAATTAGCAGAGCAAACTTTCCATTTAATCGGCTTTAAGGTGCCCTCTGGTAAGTAATTAAATTTTCTAAGGAATAATACCTGTTTCAAGGTTCCAGCAGGAATTGTTATAATTCGAGCGCCGCTTAATGTGAACGGCGTTAACGCCAGATGCCAACCATTATGTCATTTTATCGAATATATTTTTGAAAGTGGGCCTTTTAAATTAGATTTTATAATCATGAGTGTAGGGTGATCTATTGTTATTTTAGGTATTCAAATTAGGTAAGCATAAGTAGCTCACATGCTCACGTTACTACGAAAAAATCAAATAAGAACAAAATCAACCAGTTCCCGCTGCCCACATCATTGTCATCTTCGCTTCAATTTCCACAGATAAGCAATAACTTTTCGATCGGGAAAGGTACAACTCGTAAATGTAAGCATCACTAGGCCAGAACGAAAACAAGTGTGGGCTATTCTGTACACGCCTTTATACGTACAACGTAACACTAGGTGACAACTGTGACTGTTGGGTGACGCTGAAAGGTTCATGTAAATTACATTATCCAAGAGAATTTCCTGTTCCGATTTAGGACTTGTCTTCT
This sequence comes from Antitype chi, assembly GCA_947359405.1. Taxonomy (NCBI): domain Eukaryota; kingdom Metazoa; phylum Arthropoda; class Insecta; order Lepidoptera; family Noctuidae; genus Antitype; species Antitype chi. The sequence goes on from OX375816.1 coordinate 14,843,815, forward strand.
TAGACATTTTACCTTAGAGTAACATAAGAAGGCTAATTATAAGAGACAGATAAGAAATGTATGAAAAAGAACAAAAAAAACTATTTAATTTCCTTTTAAAAGCGCAATACTTACCTACAATGTATCTACGTTTGTTTAGACTCTTTTGTTTCATATTAAATTATTGGCTACCTTGATAAACACATGAAAAATATAGGCAAATACTTCGCCACACTTTACGTAATTATAGTCATACCAACGTAGGATGACTAATTCCACTTTACTAAAATACCTATGTGTTTATCGAGGCCTATTTCTAAAAATACTCAAGTTTATTACCCAATATCGTAATAGATGAATTGGACCGGCCATTGTAATGTTTATTCACTACCACTGGCCGCAATACTTCAGTTTTATCATTTTATGACTGCACGCGATAATTTACGGTTTGTTTCATTTCCTATTCAAACGACAACATTAATTTTAAACTTGTACCTACCTACCTAGCCTACCTGTGCCGTGCAAGACGTACGACGGCATTATCTTTCATCGTACCATAAATTACAGGTCCTAACCACATCGTGTGATGTGGCCGTGCTAACAAGCTGTTTTCCCGAAACCATAACAATCATGAGAATTATGAAATACTACCCCTCACTTGCCAAAACCGGGTAGACACCAACTTTTATAACTAAAATGTACCAATGTTGGTTGTATTGTAGGCACACGACTTTATAAACGATTACAAATGTTTGAACAAATGTTTTTCTGAAAATGAAAAGGGAAATCTCGAGTCGTTTATTTTATGGTAGGCTCGAGTTCCTAAGCTTGTTACAATCATGTAGACCATATTCATAATACAGTTAAAACAGTTATATAGAAAAATATACCAAGGTACGCAGCTATGAGGCATATTACACTTTTGACAAATATGATTATATCATAAATGTTCATCAAATACGTAGCAAAATTGGTTTTAAGACACTTAAAATGAGAATATAAAAAACTAAGTTTTCCCAGCAGCTTCGCCCGCGTGGAAGTTGAAAATTATCTCACGGGAACGTACTAGTTAGGTACCGGGATAAAAAAAAACTCGCGTAGTTATTACCGTTTGAAATCTGACATGTTTTTGTCGGTCAGAAATATTGAACATAATTACCACCAGTACTCCGAGCGAAAAGACGTTTTCACGTCAAAATATTTCCTGGTATTTAAGAAAAAATCAAGTTTCCATCCCCCCATCCATCCATCAACTAACTAACACAATAATGAACGATATCTACCATATTTTTTTTAAATCTAATTATCAAGATTAATCTTCGTTAATGTTAGGTACTTCCATAAAATTATCATAAAGAAAACTTTTTGCGAAACATTGTAAGCCTAATCATGATGTTACCAAGGAAAAGCCATTCTACGCTCGGTATAGGTACTATAGGTAGGTATGTACCTACTACCTAAGAAAGACCGTGCCGACTAGTCGCCGACTAGTTGGTAAAGCCGACTAGTCGGCCATATTTTTGTAGTCGGCGATTAGTCGGCCCATTTTTTACTCGTATTAGGAAATATACTTAAAAATTTAAAAGACGGTGATTGAAAAGAAATTGAAATCTTTACTGCTATATCTTTAATTATAGAATCAGTTTTACAGTTTACTTTCAGTGCAATCAGGAAATTAGGATAATAAGGAATAGGAAACCTTCGTTTGGTCCATTAATTAATTGGAATTAGATCCCGAAATTAAATACCGAAAGTAAAATTAATTAATAATTCTAACAAAAAAGAAGAAACTCTATGGCAAACAATTGGCAATCAAATCTAAATATTTTATTTCATATAATACCTGCATGGGCACTTATGAATCCTCAGAAGCTAGGTGCACGGTTCCAATTTGTCGCTTCCTATGGAGAAGAGCCGGCAAGAAACTCCACGGTTACTCTTTTAAAAATAATTGGCTTTTACAATGTTTTCAAATTACAGTGATAATAGGTATGTTAGGACAGTGCAGGCCTGTCAATAAGTTCCTACCAGGTGTACCTACTTAGAGGAATGAAAATAAAGAATAGAAAAGCGTCTACAAATCTACTACAGTCTGTAAGGTCTACAACATTTTTTCATTCACAATATGTAAAAGAATCTATAATACATAAAATAAACCTATTTAAACCAAGTGACATGATTTCCATGAAAATCACTAATAAAAAGTCGAAATTAGAATTGATGTGTCAATATTGACGAGAATATGTCAGACATTGTAAAAAATAAAAATAATAAAAATTAACATTGTCATTTGGGAGTAGTTTATAGAGCAAAGCTCCAGGTCATCCAGATATTAGAAATTCATTAGGGTATTGACAAAAAAGCTTCAGTAAATAATATTTACTTAAACGCCTTGAATAATCCTGATTGAATAAAGCAGCAAATAAGTAGGTCAAACCATATAATTTGAGTACCTATCGTAATTTATTCTGCAGCAATTGTAAGGGGGAAAAGATGTGTTATGCATACTCAATCGACCGTAACTTATGAAAAATGTACGAAAAACGTCTCCCCTTGAGCGCTTTTGGCCTTCAATGACACTACAACAGCAAGCACGAAATTATATCATTTTATAACCGCGTGGCTCGTAATACGTACATAAAATGGTAATATTTCATTCGTTATCCCCCATTCGTGGGTTATTCTAGTTTTTCCATGAAGTAGGTATATTTAATGCAAATGCCTATGCAAACAACAGACAATGCGATGAACTACGATGGCCGGTAAAAAATACTAGCAAGGGGGTCTCCTTTGTGGAACTTGGTTTGATTTTAGGTTTTAAAGTTTAGGAGATAAAATAAACCAGTAATATTACAAAATAGTTTTTCTTGATAAAAAACAAGCCAAATCAATATTTTTTTACGTTTTTTCTGCAAGTTACTTCTACCAAGTAATTTTCTTCAAACAATATCTACCTACTATTATAGTAAATATTTTGTAAAAACATAAGTAAGTACATGATTTATTATTCACATAGCTGGAGCCGGCAGTGATTATACCGCGAATTTTCTAAGAGAACCGTAACTACATAAAAGCAAACGAAGCGAGATCAAAATTTTTCCTCCTCGGATAGATTATGTATTCTTTTGACCATGCGTAGTACCGAAATAGTATGTATGCTGTAGGTACAGAAATAGCAATTTAGCAAAAGAGTTTATTTAAAGCTAAGAGAAAATAGAGAAACTGAAAATCAATAAGCGAGCGATACTATCTCCAAATCTTGCATCCCGCCTCAGACTCCTCGGAGAGATTAAATTTCTTTCGACCATTCCTACATATTTTTTTATTGGATATGTCACCGTAACATTATGAACATTGTCAACTTATAATATCTATCTCGCGACATTAAAAACTATAGAAAAATTGTGTACTGCAAAAACTATTTCGCACTATTTTTCGACAGTTTATAATCTGTCCGTGACAAACCGACAAATTGTGAACTGGTAACTATCTCATCTGGTGAAAGTTGTATGCGACGGATAGTAGGTACCTTGCGATATTCCTAAATAGCCAAGTAACTGCCACTAACTTGGAAGTAGCGCTCGCCGGCCGCTTCCGCGGCACCGCCCGCTTCGCTCGCTCGGGTCGCGCGGTTGGTCGCAGTTTTAACCTCTAACCTATTTGGCCGGGGTGCCCTGGCTAAGTAACTGCAACCAATTCGACTACCGCCACGATCGGCAAAACAGGGATGGTTCACAATTTAACGGGTGATAAAATCAGACAGATTGTGAACCCTGTCGGTAAGTGCTGCACCCTAATTGCGTAACACACGATCAATCACAATCTGTTTCATTTTGACAGTTCAACAATATTCATTGCATTATTTACGTTGTTGAGCAGACACATTTTTCAAACCTATGAAGCAATGGATGAGCAATCTGTTTCAAAATGATTCAGTTTAAGATTAATCGCGCGTTACGCAATTAGGGTGTAGGTTCGTTTTCAATTTGACGGTTTGACATGGATAGATTAGAATATGTGGTATGTAGAATATGTAGTATGGTACAGTTCAGAATTATTTATAGACAGTTTATAATCTCGCGAGATAGAATATAAACTAACGGTGTTCACAATAATACGGGGACAGATATACCATGGCTTGTTTTAGTACGTCCAACCGGAGGCCTACCCAAAGCTGTAGCATTTGCTACACCTGATACGTAGCTAATCCGGCCATGATACATAGCCACCGAATAGACATACTTAGAACAACACAAAATAACTACCTACAAGGCTGAAGGCATAGCATTGTTCAGTTCAACCACTGAGATGAATTCTGGAAATGTTATGCTAATTTCTATACAATGTTTGGCTAGGGTCCTACGTCCTAGAAATACGCTAATTGTTTTGAGATTACTATACGGCTCTTCATTGAATAGGTAAATAGGTGTCGGTACTAGGTATTCAACAATAATGGATCTCATCTCATCAAATAGTTTTTTAATCTATCCTATGCTGTGACATGAACATAGGTAGAAAGGTACTATAAATATCTAGGCACTTGTCTGTTCTTAAGAAATCCAGTTCCGCCATTTCGTGTGGTATATTTTAACATAGCATATCCATAGCTCAGCCTATAATGTTTCCTCTACTAGCACAGCTCTCTCTGTTCGAGGGAGTGGGCCGTAATCCACTATGTGAGCGGTGATGTCACATGTCTTCGAGTTTCTGGTTAAAGATATGCTGGTTTCCTCACTATCCTTTGTTTGCGTTTTGGGAGAAGCAGTGATGAAATAGTTCACACAAAGTTATTCCAATACCTGACGTGGTTCGAAAGTAGAATACGTCTGGCCGCTTCTATTTGGCTACCACTGCATAGGTTTTTAGAGATCTGGTAACACCGGGCAGAATGTCAATAAAATGTCAATGTCATCTGGTCTGTCACTGTCTTAATTATTTACTTTACGAATTACTGTACTTGTGATTTCTAGTTAAAAATAAATGAACAAATAATGTTTTATTTTCAAATATTATTACAAAAGTATGTTAGGAAAATAAAATGATTAACTACGACGTCAAATTCCTGACTTGTGATGAAAGCTTGCACTTAAAAAACAGTGATTTCAAAAGTTTCAAGTAAGTTACAAAGTTGTCGAAAACAAATATCCATAATTTAAAAACATTAATTTGTGAAACTTTATGCTTGTTAGATTAAAACCTCTTTGTATTGCGTAGAACCTTGTACCACTTTACTTTCATAGTATCTTCGTAATTTGTCATTTATTTAGACCTATTAAAAGTTTCGAATAAAATAAAGCTTTTCTGAATTTACATACACAACAAATCTTCGTCGTTATTAGTCTGTTAGAAGTAATCTTTTTCCTCACAGGTATGAAACAAAGAAAAGAGTAGATGAAACTGTTTATGATTCTGGTAAAAGAAGTTACTGTGAACGTCGAGGTGGTTTGTGGCGCGCAGCCCATCCTCGCCAGGTGCGCCAGTTGGAGTCCAAGCTCCGAGACAGGAGTATCATCATCTGTGAATGGACCACTGACTCTCTGATCACTATAGTATTCTCCTCAGGAGTGATAGCCTGCCTCACTGTTAAGCAAAACTCTTTGGACGTCACTCAGATTCTTTTTGACAGGTATTTTGTGGGGAAGCTGTCTGGTCAGACTATTACAAATGGTAAGTTAAGGATCTAACTAATGATAAAAGAAAATCTGCATACTTACTTTTTTATAGTCTAAATGAAATACAGTCTTAACAACTAACAAATATGGACATCACAGATCAACTACTCTGTAAATATTAGGTATTTGGTGCCTGGATTTGTGCCCGGTTGATGGCAATAGGCTCGCCCCCTATATATGGGACTTAAAAACAACCGTGAAAATGTGGGCGTACCATAAGTACACCTCTGCCCAACAACACTGGGGAAACAAGGCATTATGTCATGTTATGGTATTTAGTATCTTTATAAATGATGATATGAGGAGCTTGTAGCTAAGTAATATTAGCCGCACCGGTCGATCGATCAGGTTAAGCTACGCTTGCCGCGGTTGGCCCATGGATGGGTACCCCATGTTTACATACCAAGATCCCTCGTGTCATTTGTGGATCTTTGACAGTTGTTACAGGTCATCAGAAGCCTGAAAGTCTAACAACCAGTCTTACCAAGGGGTATCGTATTACCCAGTAACTAGGTTGTGGAGGTCAGATATGCAGTCGCTCCTTGTAAAAGACTGGAAGCCTACCCCAACATTGTTGGGAAAAGGCTAGGCAGATGATGATGATAAATTATAATAATGAGAAAGCTTAACTGATTTTTTCTATTTTACAGTGGCTCTATCCAAATCACACATATTAGTAACCCACAATGACCGGACCGCAACATTAGTGACATTTGGCAAAACCAATATCAGTCTCCCTTGTCGCATTACTGACAGAGATCCACATATACAGGTGAGTTTTATTTGCTTGCAGGCTCTAACAATGAAAGTGTAGCAGCATTTTTTAAAGCTAGAAGCCAGGGCGAGTCAAATCTTACAGTAGTTATATGAAATTGGAAGGGAGACCTGCGCCAAGCAGTGCAATAGCAAAGGTTAATTAAAAATTTACATAAAAATTAATTGGTGCTGGAACAATGTAATTTTATGTTTTCATTGGCATTTGAATACACAGGGTGGCATGGACTTTGAGGCACATGATGTTGGACCCCACAGAGTTTAAACATGTTATGGGTCAAATGGGGTGGCTGGTTTTTTTTTTTTGAGGTGGGAAATCATCAAATAACTTCTCCCGCTCTCAAAATGAATTAATTGAATGTATGGGTATGTACTGAGAATCATGTACCATAAACTGTGGCATCTTTACTTTCCATGAAAAAACTTCACCAATGAGAACAATATTAACATATCTCACTATTACTAATTTTTTTTTTACAAATAGTAGATTTTACTTCTGTATTGCTTCAATATTAAATGTCGGCAAAAGATTTTTAGTAATCGAGAGAAATTTAAGTACAGTACTCATGGGTAAAGTTGCTATGGAAAGGTAAAGATGCCACAGTTGACTGTAGTGAATTCATGGTTATAGTTTATGTGTTGATTTATTTATTTGTTATGGCAATCCAACATGAAAGTCACAAAAACATGCATACATACAGAATATCTTAAACTAATACTATTGTGACCTTGTCACTTATAGGTGTGCACAGCTTTTAAATTATGTGATATAATGATATTAGACAATAGTGAAAATAGTAGATAAAGTGTTGTAGGATCATTGAATTATAACATTGACAATCCAGTAGTTTTGGTAACAATATGGTTTAAGTACCTATCTAAACAAAACATGAATATAAAAAAAAAATAGTATAAAAGATGAATTTTTTTTTTGAAAAATAACAATATTAAAAAAAAAAAAAAAAAACAGAAGGATATATGATATAAGCCAGAAACATATTTATGCCTAGGGCAGACACACATCTTCTAGATGCCTATGGAACTGAGCCAGATTGTCGCAAAAGACGTCGATGCTGTTAGGTTGTACGTTCTCAATAGACGGTTCATTGGAGCTGATCGACCTAGGTTTGTACGAGTGCTAAATGGTTTAAATATATTTAATTCGCGCTCAAGTCTAAACAGAGAGCAGCGTGGTACTGATATGTTAATGGATCTCCCTGCCACCCTGTATATTCCTGTTATGTAAGAGCTCGTTCCCACTTGTCGTGTGTCAGATCCGTATATTAATCGGGTGTCGGTGCTTCTGTTCACACTTTCGGTTAATAATCGGTTGTCGGCTCGCTTGTTCAGATCGCAGCGACCCACGCACGGGCGGAACAAGGGGGTAGCAGGGAGTGGGTTATCGGCCCCAACATCCGACAAATGTGAACAGTGCCATACTTATAAGCGAGCGAGATCCGACACGATTTTTTGCTGGCAAAACACCCGACATTTCTTGTCGGCGGCGTCGACACAAAATCGGTTTCCGACAAGTGTGAATAGCTTCATATAAACTGCTCTGCCACTGGGACGTCCGATCAAAATCCGGGCCCGATACCCGGCAAGTGGGAACCGGCTGTAAAACGACAGAAAAGAACAGCACATGCTTTTGGTAATTTGATACAACAAAAACACATCACAAGACACACAACAAATATTTTCTTTCATAAAATTATTGTTTTTATAGAACATAGAACTAGGTGGTAGTAGTCGCAGGACCGAGAGGCACATATCTACTAATGAGGGCAGCAATGGAGCTCGAATACTTGTCTGGAGCGTCACTGTCGCAGAGCCGGCGCCCTGGAGCCCTGTGCTTGAAGACCATGCAAACCTCCACCTTTACAGCATAAATGGGTAAGAATTTACTGTTTTACATGGTGCAATTATAATCCCTTTGGTATAACATTAATTGAAGCAACAATAGAATTTACTGGCTATTTATTGCTCCAAGGGACCAAGGGGTTTGCGGCTAAGTAATAACAGCTGCACGGCTCGCAGAGTAAGCTACTGTTGCCGCGGTCGGTCCGTGGATGGGTGGACCATCTCTAAATACAAAGACCCCTCCGTGCCTCGATAACCACGTTAAGCTGTTGGTCCCGGTTATCATTCGTGGATCTTTGACAGTCGTGATGGGTCGTCAGAAACTTCAGTGTGTCAACCAGCCTCACCAAGGAGTACCTTGTTGATATACCCAGCGACTACCTATCTGTGCTCTACAACCCAGTCAGAGTTGTAAACCTCAGATAGGCAGTGGCTCTACGTAAAATATTGGAATTCAGCTTGATCCGGTTAGACTCGAAGCTGACCCCAAAAATAGTTGGGAAAAGGGCAGGGCTGGGCAGATGATTTACTGCTCCAATTTTATTTCCTTTGGTCACACCTCTCAGAAATCGTGATTGCATGAATGATCCTTGTGAGCAAATACGAAGATTATTCATTTATACAAGTATGTTACAGACATCACATCAACCTGACAGCATACCACCAACTGGAGAATGAAACTTTGTCAGCAGAGCTATCAAATAAAGGAGACATTGTCGTTCATATTGTTGAACAAGTTACATGCCATAAGGTAACTGTTATTCCTTTATTTATATAGTAAGGTACCTCAACCGTTGTTACAGAAAAACGGTTAAGAAAACAGACTGACCTTATTTTTTAAATAAATTACAGTCTGCAAGATAATGAGAAATTTTCAAAAAAACTTTTAAAAATCAGGGGTTAATCAGAAATCGCAAAAAAATATTTTCTCATGCATTTCGTAGGAAATGAGATTACCACTTACTATTTTATGATGACACTGCATGGATGGACTGGCATTATTGTCCTCCTTGCCCCTTTAATCCATCCAAAGGTTCTTTAAAAATCCTTTAAGCGATAAAAACTTCTAAATTTAATATCTGTAACTTATATAATGTACATATTTTTATTTCAATTTCAGAACGGAGTCAACTTAGACTGGCTACGCTACGAGGTGAATCCCGAAGACCGTGCAATAAAACTGTCGAGTGGGCGCGATAGTGCGACTCACGTGTCATTGTCTACGCCGGTGAGAGTCGTGCGACGGTCACCATGCGACACGCGACTACTGATCGCATGTATTGACGGCTCGCTGCATGTCGTGCACTGTGTGGCCGGCCTTACTCACACAACTAGAGCTGGATTTGTAAGTTTATACTCGAAAAGCATAACCACTGTTAGCACACAGACTCTGTGAGAAGCATACCCGAGTAATTGACCGTATTTTTAAGTCGCTAGCGCAACTCCTTTATTGTATAGAAACAAGACGTCAGCTATTTAAAAAGAGAATATAAAACGGTAACAGCAACTCGAACTATATACGTTCCAGACGCCAAGTTGAGTTGCTGTTATATAAATGTAGGCCACTGTCGAAATCACCGATTGAGTTTTTTGACGAGGAAAGCCAGTCTTAGACAGTTTTGTAAAGTGTAGGTGCATAGACTTTACTTTAAGGGCCTACGTCCCGTTTGGTAGCGTAACACGGTCACTTTATGAACCGTATTGCTCATTAACGGCTTGTCTTGAAGATTTGAAAAATATATGATTTTGCTATAGATTCTTATAGATCATTTTGCCGGAAGTACTTTTTTGTATGGTTAATACTTTTGCTGTAAAAAAATATTTTCCAACACGCAATATTTTGGCTTCTATTCCATACTCCTACTAAACGGCTTCGTTATTTGGAAAAAAAATACACTGAAAAATAGATAGAGGTACCACAGAATCGCCGAAGCACAATTGTAAATTAATCAAAGGAATATCCCCATTTTGAGATAAAGGCTTTTTTTTTTTTTTTTTGGTTGTGAAATCATCAAATAACTTCTCCCGCTCTGGGTGGAGCGGGAGGGCGTGTCAGACTTTTACTGACTAAAACCCACCCGTGTGGGCCAGTTGCCTGTGTGCCAGGGGCCGCGGTATCTCTTTCGAACAACCCGCACCCCTGGCAGGCATCGGCCCTTGCGGACCCCCCCATTTGGTGCTGACATCTCTTTGAGGCTTGAGATAAAGGCTCAGAGGTGCCCTGCGCGGGCGCGGGCGGCAGTCGTGCTTTAGCATACAAACGGGAGATGAGGATACTATGGGCCTTAAGCTAAGTACAGTGCCAACCCGCACTGGGCCCGCGAGGTGGATTACGGCCCACTCCCTCTCAGAGAGAGTAGGCCTGTATCCCAGCGGTGGAAACATTATAGGATGATTCTGAGTGAAATATATGTATTGATAAGGTTCATTTACTTATGTGCGAATATGACCAAGCGTTTGATACGAAAACGAAAATGAAGTTTAAGTAAGTACACAAATAAAGTTCATATTCGGTTGAAATGCTTACTGCCTTAGAATAAAATCTTGAAAATCAGCAAGTAAGATGGCTTACCAAACTGACACAAATAGTAATTTTAAAAAAAAGTTGTGATTTTTTCAAATCCAAGTAAAGATAAATAGGTCAAAAATCCTATCTTTGTTTACAGATAGCAACAGAAATCCGTTGGGCAGACGAGTTGATCATAGCTGCAGAGGAAGGCGGAAGACTACAATGCTTTGATCGCGCGCTTTCCTTACTCCATCATCATTCCAAATGTCTAGATCTCACATCGTATTTGCGGTAAGTCAATCTTTCCGAATAGCTTCACTATTTTTTTTGGGTTGGAAATCATAGAATTATTTCTCCCGCTCTGGGTAGAGCAGGATCAAGTGTCAGAACACGCCGTCGACCCGGGCTTGGTCCTTACCGGACAGCGAGCTACCCATTACTCGCCGTCCGCAAGCCCGCGCCTACGGTGGCCGGGAATCAGCCTGGGATTCCCGACGCCCAGGGCGTCTCCCGCGGCGACTACGGCCGTGAGGGCGCATATACTGCCTCTCCCTCACGTGCGCCGCCTCTCTCTTCGCGAGCATTACTGCTTCGCAGAAGGAGTTGAAGGCTAACCATTCACTCTCGCTCCGTACCATGGCCTGCACCAGGGCCGGACGCGAGAGATCGCCGCCGCCGATCGCCTCCACGAGGACACGGCGGTGCTCCGCCCAAGCCGGGCAGACCGCCACCGTATGCTCCACCGTGTCCTCAGGGCGATCTTCGCAATGGAAACACCCGGGCGTTTCCTCCCGCCTTATGCGAAACAGGAACCTCCCGAAACAACCGTGTCCGGTGAGGACCTGCGTCAGGCGGAAGGTGAGGACGCCATGCCGCCTCTCAAGCCACTCCTCAAAGAGGGGACTTACCGCCGCTATCGTGGCGTGCCCAGCACTGGGTTGCGACAATCGCGCTCTCCATGTCGCCATGAGATCCCGCCGGAGCTCTGTCCGTTCAGAATGCCGTTGACGCTGTATAGTGCACGTGCTCGTTTGTACACATGCTCAGAGTGCACGTATACAAATATTGGCAAAAAGCCTTAAAAGGAGCTGAGAATACCACTGATGCCACATTCAGTAGTGTACATGGCCCCCAATTGAGCTCAAACAATATAATAATCGATCGAAGTACCGTCGACAGAAAAGATAAAGAACTGTTCAAATCTAGCTATTGTTTGATGTACAGCATAGACACAATCTGGTGCCAAAAATCTACAAGAACAATAAGCCTTTAAATCTTTAGTATCAAAACCAATTATATTGTTCGTGTCCATTTCAGGGACTCTCGGCGGATGCAGTTGCTATCTACTAGAAGCGCCAAGGGCGGGCCGATTATTTTAGCGACTTTCTCCGGAGGGCCTCTCACGCTTTTACACATCAGTCACCCTCGATTATTAACGGTAAATATATATTTTTATGTAAATAATAAGCAACAGGCTAAATATTACCGCCACTTTATTTTAGCAATTATATCATACCTCTTGGCGACAAAATTGTGTTATTTAACCACCCGGGTTTTAAAAATTATTACCAGAGATCAGAATTGGTACCTACAACATTTTTTATAGGTGATATAATTATAGTAAGTACTTACGGGACCCTAAAGATCGTAATCATATGATTCATCTGATTTAAAGTTCGATAAATAATTTGTATTTTCAGAGGCATCTTCTTAAATTGAACAATAAAGACCATTATTGTCTCCGACTGCATGAGATTGCTTATAGTATTCAGTCTAATAGTCATCCTTTTAAAACAAGTTTCTTGTTTCCATCTTTTTAATTAAAGTTCACTTTTTAGGCAGTTGGGTTTTTTTGATTTTGTACATATATTTTTTATTTCACAGTTTTTAGATATAATTATTTTTGACGTTAATTACACCTATTTATGAAACCCTTTATTTTGCTACCCCACCCAATAGGTTTCGAGAAAAAAAAAATTGTGACACAATATGGCTCCAAAAATCGGCCATTTTTTTTTCAGTTTGGGTATACCCAGTGTCACTCTCACAATTAAGATGAATCTAACGGCACCTCTCAAGCTGAAATCGATCAAGCCGTTTAGGCTACAGAGCGTGCCAAAGAATTAAACATACACACATACATACACTGTAACCCTCCTTCTGGCGCAGTCGGGTAAAAAACGTTTTTCCCAAATTGCAAGTCAGTGTTATTCAACCTGACACTCACCTGCAAATTGCAATGAAAGGAAGAGAATTTGGATTTCGACTACCTTAGCGCATCCACCTTAATCTGATTTTCCAGGCTTGGGTCCGCACGAAACGGTCTTCAAATGCTGTAGCGTTACTTCGTGCCATGGATTGGGAGCGAGAGGGCACTGAGTGTCTGTGGGCTGTCAACATGCTCGTATGTGCCGCGTTGAGAAGCAAGTCTGGTATGTATCAATGTTATTTAAAAAAACATTGGTGTAATATCATTCATAGTGTGGCTAACAAAAAATAATTATAAACATTTTGTTTTCATGCTGATTAGAAATTTAATGTAAGTGACAAACATTTTCAAAGAAAACTCGTTTTTTGGTCGCGCCGTTTTCTAGCACATTTACTTGCTAATCTGACAATGATGAGATTATTGCGTTTCAGTTAGAAGTGAAAAGAAAAACAACACAGTTGAAACATAACAGTTTAAAGATTTTATTAAGAGGCCTATTACAAAAATGCACGTAGATGCATGATTTCCTCGTAGAAATTGAATACGATTCGTTAGTTGTATTATTAAAAATGACTTCGTAAAAAATAGTACCTTTTTGCTTCTACAATCATAATAAAGCAATTGTTTAAATTAGTTATTTATTTATACAATCTTCCGACGCATGTTTAGGCAAAAAATCTGCAAATTATAGCTCTCAATTCAGCTCTCCATCAAGCTGGATTGATAGCTCTAATTTGCAGATTCTGCTGAATATAATCCATAAAAACTATTTCCTTTCCTTATATTACAAAAATCCTATATTTTCATTTTTAATAGAATATTTTTTTCTTATATACCTATTATATAAAGAAAAAACGACTGGACCTAATTCAATTTTCTTCTGAAAAGGTTGGGAAACAAGTATAAATAAATCCGAAATTGCCAAAATAATCACGAATATTAGCTTAAAACCTACCAATCTCTTTTTTTTTCGTTTTTTGTTACTCTTTTTAATTTTTAATTAATAAAATAAAAGTTTTATTGATTTAGTAAATAATAATGTTTGCAAACTTGCCATATGCACTGGCCCAGGTTATCCAATTAAAACGTTTAAAATCCACAAAGATTCTCGATCTACATAAAAGTCAAAGTATTTATTAGTTTGATTTGGTGATACAGTAAGTCTTATAGTTAGGTTATGGTAACTCAAAAAACTACCCATTCGGCATTACAACCTTCACATAATTCTGTATTATAGTCTCATTTTATGTCAAATTCCTTTTCTACTATCTTTTTACATGTTTTTTGATTTGATGTCCTTAACGTTTATGATACAATCGTAACGATTGTGAATTTGTGGGAAGATTTACTATAAGCTTCGGTGTGTCAATTTCATCATTAAGTGTATAAAGCCCAAAGCATACACTATTTAACAATATAAGAATTTAAAATCGATGTTAGTTACGAATTAACAGAAATTTCAATATTTGGAATACAATTAATTTTTATAATAAACATTTAGAATACAATTCATTATTAAAAAATACATTTTTAAGTCCAGTTTTTGAATTTTCAAGCATAAATACTTTGGGCACGCCACGATAGCGGCGGTAAGTCCCCTCTTTGAGGAGTGGCTTGAGAGGCGGCATGGCGTCCTCACCTTCCGCCTGACGCAGGTCCTCACCGGACACGGTTGTTTCGGGAGGTTCCTGTTTCGTATAAGGCGGGAGGAAACGCCCGGGTGCTTCCATTGCGAAGATCGCCCTGAGGACACGGTGGAGCATACGGTGGCGGTCTACCCGGCTTGGGTGGAGCACCGCCGTGTCCTCGTGGAGGCGATCGGCGGCGGCGATCTCTCGCGTCCGGCCCTGGTGCAGGCCATGGTACGGAGCGAGAGTGAATGGTTAGCCGTCACCTACTTCTGCGAAGCAGTAATGCTCGCGAAGAGGGAGGCGGCGCACGTGAGGGAGAGGCAGTATATGCGCCCTCACGGCCGTAGTCGCCGCGGGAGAAGCCCTGGGCGTCGGGAATCCCAGGCTGATTCCCGGCCACCGTAGGCGCGGGCTTGCGGCGGCGAGTAATGGGTAGCTCGCTGTCCGGTAAGGACCAAGCCCGGGTCGACGGCGCGTTGTGTTCCACGCGCGCCTCAAAGAGATGTCAGCACCAAAGGGTGGGGTCCGCAAGGGCCGATGCCTGCCAGGGGTGCGGGTTGTTCGAAAGAGATACCGCGGCCCCTGGCACACAGGCAACTGAGGGAACACGGGTGGGTTTTAGTCAGTAAAAGTCTGACACGCCCTCCCGCTCCACCCAGAGCGGGAGAAGATATTTGATGATTTCCCATCCAAAAAAAAAAAAAAGCATAAATACTTTATTACCATTTAGTTGATTACATTTTGTCAAAAAGGATAATACACAAACATTATTGATCGCATCATGATGGTGCGAGCGAGTGAGAAGATATGAAAGAAGGTAACACTCGCGTAAAACGCCGCGCACTCGGTGCGTAAAAATACCTAAGTTAGCGCAACTCCGAAATGTAAGAGGGCTCTTAAGGTTATCGCTTTAGTAAACCGTTTATTTTTGTCCCATCTTCTATTGGAGTTCCTCAATAAACAAAGTACTTTTAATCAGTCAAGTTGTTGACCTGTTTTCAAACTCGTACCATAATTAGTATCCCCACTAAAACCTGCATTCCATTCCTCAGAGGCGCACAGTTCAGAGTCAGTAGCGCAGGGCGCGCTGGGCACGTACCTGTCCCCCAGCGCGCCGCACGCGCCGCACGCTGCGAGGTACGCACCGCCCGTGCACGACCTCGCCAGGAAGTTCTTCCATCACTTGCTCAGGTACTATATGTATGATAGAGGCGCACATCATTTCATCATTCATTCATGATGAAATGATGTGCGCGTTAATCATACAAAATTCACAGCTCTCCATGGGATCTTATGTTCGCGCGTTCGAATTTCCGAAGCTAGGCGATGATTCCCGTAGCGCATACCTTGTCTGGTTCCCTGTATCTACTTTATATTGGTAATTCCAGACTTTCCAACAATGTGACTATTTATTAACCAAACCTCAATGAATGAGACAGAAATGAAAACCTATGGCACGTGTTTCACTGGTGAGTCGGCGAGGCTCAAAACGTGAAGGATCATAAAAGGCGGCAATCTATAAAATCAAAATCATCAAACAAAAACACAATATTTTATTTTACATAAATCTCTATGAAACGTTTGAATATAATTATAGTCTCTAAAGCGTTTGTTTACAATTTACGCTTCTGAGTGTTTTTGATAAGAATGTTGGTTAAAGCAGTCAATGGTGGCCCTAGCTCATTTTGTTTGTTTTGTTTGGAGAGTTAACATTGTATTGCATACAGAATGAGTGATTTGCCAGCAACTGAAGTCGCCAGGGCTGTAACAATGATTGAGGAAGGTCACAGCTACCGGTCAGTCAGTCGAACGTTGGGTGTATCAGTATCCGTGATCTACCGTAATGTGCAACGATACAGACAGACAGGATCTTATGTCCGCAGGCGAGGCCAAGGCGGAAATCGTGCAACCAGTGCCGTAGACGACCGTTTTATAAGGGTGCAAACTTTGAGAAATCGTCATCAAACGGCTGTTCAGACCCGAAATCTTTTGGAAGAAGTGCGTAATGTACGTGTTAGTGAACGAACAGTGAGGAGAAGGTTAAATGAAGTTGGTTTGAAGTCATACGTGCCAGCAAAAGCGCCTAAACTTGAGGTGAGCCATCGAGTAGCAAGATTAGCGTTCGCTCGCCAACTTCAAAATTGGTCGAATGAGTGGAGTAGAGTTTTATTCTCTGATGAAAGCCGTTTTTATGTAAATTTCATCGACGGAAGGGAGAAGATGTGGAGGTATCGAAGAGAACGTTACCATCAAGCAAATTTTTCCGAAACGACGTCTTACGGTGGAGGGTCTGTTATGGTGTGGGGTGGTATAAGTTTGACAGCACGCACCGCTCTGGTCATCATCGATGGCGGTTCCCTGACTGCACACAGGTACATAACTGAGATCCTAGAGCCCCATGTTGTCCCTTTTGCCCCATTCATAGGATCAGATTTTGTGTTTATGCACGATAATGCACGGCCCCACACTGCGCACATAGTGTGTGATTACCTTAATGAGATCGGTATAACCCAGATGGACTGGCCAGCACGATCGCCAGACATGAATCCAATAGAACATGTCTGGGACATGATTGGACGAAGGGTCCGGGCAAGAAATCCAGGCCCTAGAAATGTTGAAGAGCTGAAATTGGCGCTGGTTGAAGAATGGGATACTTTGCCTCAGGAAATGATTGAAGGTGTCATAAGGAGCATGGGTAGACGTATCCAAGCCCTTATAAGGGCACGAGGAGCCAACACGCGCTATTAATTCTATTAATTTTACTTTTTTCTTTTAATTTTGCTCTGTCCTTACGCATTAGAAAACATCAAAAAGTTCCACATTAACCAGTTTTATTGTTTCTCTTTAAAGTAAATCCTAATAAACCCTTAATTTTGTTTTTCTCTTACATATAATAAACAAATGAAGTCAAATGACGCGAAAACAATAAATAAAAGTCATAAAATCTCAAAAACTATTGTATTTTTTTTGTGTTCCTCTAATTTTGCCGGTGTGTGTATTTCAATTTTATATTTCGAAGTAATTAAATTAAAACAGCAGTCTTACACACACCCGACGCGCAGAGCTGTAGGATAGCGAGCGTGCACAAACAATCTACGCGCCGAACAGTAGGGCAACAAGCGTGCACAAGCCGACGACTTTAACCTACTTAAACCTTATAAATATAGATCGAGTTAGTAATTTATTTAAGTATTTGGTTTACATTTAAATTTCGAGTTTTAGTATTTTAACATGTAACGTCACAAAGCTTTTGACCCCCTCTGTCCCTTGTCACACAATGTCACATTTCGTTGATCCCCTCCTGCCCCTTAACGTGTGACGTAATTTATGCATGGCCCCTATTGCCGGGACTTTCATTGGCAGATAGGATAGCTGACGTTAAAAGGAGTAACACATAAGTTACTTTATGTCCAGGTAAGCTCGTTTTCGTGGGATAACTTCCGAGATCCACGCGGGCGAGGCCGCGGGCACACCTAGTTTAGTTTTTCTATAGAGAAGAGCTAGCAGGAAACTCCACATTTACTCTTTTAAAATAATTGGCTTTAAGAATGTTTTCAAATTACGGTGTCTTACACTGTCCTCTCCAGTCAAGTCCTGTCAAGAAGTATCAGGTACTAAAATTCTATTCTATTCCTGGTGTAGACGCGGTCGCGTCGAGAAGGCGCTAAGCTTAGCAGTAGACCTGTCCGCGTGGGACCTGTTCTGTGACGCGCGCTGGGCCGCGTCGCGACGTGCGCTCGCGTCGCTGGCCACTGAGGCCGCCGCCTTGGCTCTGCACTATGCTGATAACACGCCTGGTTGGTATATCTTTAATTCTGTTCTACTTATTATTATATAACTATTGGAGACGAGGCCAAACGGTCATCAAGTTGTTTAAGTTTTCTTGATATAACTTTGTTTGTATTTCGATGGCAGATTTTAGCTACAGTTACTCAAGTCAAAGTCCCGTTCGTCTGACTCATCAGCCCAATTGATAAATAAACAAAAAACAAAATATAATAAAAGTTACACTTCTCCCAATTTCAGAATCTGTATGTTCAGAATCGTGTTCAAGCTGCAGCTCTCACTCATACACGGGATCCGAAGAAGAAGCAAGCGTGACGTCAGAGCTGGTTAAAACGAAACCTCCCCCACTTCCCCGCGTGTCTCTACCGAACCATCCCACACTGATGCAGGTCCCCATCACGCACACAGAGACAATGTCCACGAACAGCATACGTCCTAACCTCCACCAGTACTTAGAAAGAGACAACACGATATGGACCACTGACGTGCGAGACGATACTTACCGAGACTATCCGAAGCCGATACGAAACTCTCAAAGCGTACGGTGGCATAGTATGGACGTGCTATCGAGCTATAGTGCACCGAAACACAAACTACTAACGATCAGTGAAGCCCCCGTCAAACCTACACATTCAGTCGTAGACATTATACCTAGACCACATGATGAAAGAATGGCTGCCACACACTTCAAACACTTATATCAAACAGAGTTGAGGGAAGAAGCTCCGAATACGTTGTACCGTTATCAAAATAATAATAATTATCATCCCAGTACAAGCTTGAAAGATAGAACGTATAGAATGGACAGTGATATCCCAGAGAAGCAAGGGAATCGCTCCGGTGAAAGGAATAAAGTCAAATTCTCGGACACTGTTACCATCGCTGTTGTTTCAGTAAGTTTAAATTCATAGCAGTTACCTGCAAATTAACTAAAACGTCCACCAGTCTGTTAACTCTGTTATAGACTGCCAAATTACATGCATACTATTAGTTGATTTACCAAGGACTCCAAAAAA
Organism: Antitype chi; assembly: GCA_947359405.1. Taxonomy (NCBI): domain Eukaryota; kingdom Metazoa; phylum Arthropoda; class Insecta; order Lepidoptera; family Noctuidae; genus Antitype; species Antitype chi. The sequence continues at coordinate 14,863,251 of OX375816.1, forward strand.
GCAGTAGCGATAACGGTATCGATATTTTCTTTTATTTTTGTTCAGCAGGAATCTCGTGTATCTCCAGAGCCGTCTCGGGAGTTAGCAGCAAGTCTTCCCCTATGTCCGCCTCACAAGTACCTCGCCGCCTTCACTCCGCAGCAGGTGCACACCCCGCCCCCGCCCGCGCACGCGGCACACGCGCCACACGTGTCGCACGCGGCTCACACGCCGCACGTGTCGCACGCGGCACACGCGCCGCACGTGTCGCACTCCGCCCACGCAGCGCAGGTGTCGCACGCACCGCTCGCCGCGCCCGCCGGTACTACGCTCGACTACGTTGAAGTGTGATGCACGCACGCATGCCCCCGTCTGTCATTTGCACCTCATTTTTGACGCACGCGATTCTGCACGTAATATTTCATCACTGATTCCTATACTACACGGAATATATTGTTTAACATATAGAATTTATCTGTGTAGTAAGTTATCTCAAAATTTTGTGTCGCTTTATAGTTTCGCTTCTTGTATGGACTTTAAACCATCGTAATGTGGTCTTTATTGTGTACTAATAGGGTATTTTCCAATTTAATAAAAACTATTTTCATTTGAAGATTGGGACAATAAAATAACAGAAAAATAAAAACAAATTATTCATGTCCATTTTCTCAATTAAAACGATTAAAATCAAATTTACTTTTCGTTGTTTTGAATTTACCGCCAAAACGCTATTTACGATGACTTTTATCACGTGACATCGTGACATCAGCTTTGTGCAAACAGCACCAGTACAAATACTTCGTTTGGCGCAGTTTTAGAAGTATTTGTACACAGAGGCACCGCACACTAGTAATATCACTATCTATCCATTAAAAATCTGGTTAATTTATAAACTCGACATTCACTTGTTTACTAACTACTTTAGTTTACACAACTATGACGTCACGTGGTCACGTGATAAAACAGTCATCGTAAGGAGTGTTTTGGCGGTAAATTCAAAACAACGAAAATAAATTGTTTTTAATTGAGAAAATGGATATAAATCAATTTACTTTTATTTTTCTGTTACATATTTTGTCCTAATCTTCAAATTACAATAGTTTTTAATAAATTGGAAAATACCCTATTGTGCCATTTGAAAGCCAAGTATTCTAATCATCTATCTCTGACTTAATAATTGTTGCAAGAAACCAAGACAGATTGTTCTGCATGATTTATATCATTTGGTATTGTGTCATTCTCCATCAAAGCATGTACTTAGTTATTCACTTACTATACTTGTTGCACAAAAATAATCACAATGTATCGCCATTTAATTTTATATAAATCCTATTTTCAGAAAACGCAACGCAAAAGCCGCCGAAAATCAAAGTAGTACATTTCGGCATGGTATAGAGACTGCAATATATATTATTATATACATACATACATACCATTTTGTTGCAAAATTGTGCAATTATAGTGATGATAAGAATCCGTCCAGCTTTAGATTTAGTTAGCATATAATATAAAGTGTAATGTATTATTGATTTATTCTGTTACTGATTTAGTTTTATTAAAAAGTTTGTAGTGACATAGGATCTATGTATAAAATGTGAATATGTGTGTGCGTGATAAATTACGCTGAATTTCTGACTCGTTGCATAATTATGCAGTCAATGCAATTTAAATCTTATGTCGATGGCATACGTCACATGTCTCACGCTCGTTATTTGAAACGACCAACTATAATATTGCCTACATAAATTGCGTTCTACTTATGCATTCTCATGTTTGCAAGAACCAGAAGAAACGCGAAAATATAGATTTGGACGTCGCCGCGTCTTCCTTCATGTATGCTACAATCCAGTCGAAGTTTTAAGTCAATGATTTTAAGAAAGATGGCTTAAGCTTTTGTGCTCGTACACTCGGCTACATATCAAGCTATACATTTCCAGTATAAGCTGATCTCGCATTGTATAGGATTTCCGTACAGTGCGAGATCGTAAACTGAAAATGTGTAGCTTGATATGTAGCCGTGAGTGCAACGCGAGACGAGTGCTGCTTCGCCTTACGAAATTAGCGTCAGTGTCATATAAGTCTTGACGAAAAATCTTCAAGGGACTACATAGATTATAATAAAGTATAGCCTAATGGTTGTGACTTTACTAGGTGACAACAATAGTTGTAAGAAGTTGAATTGTTGATGCATTTATTTTAAAACAAAGTATAAAAACATTTTATTATTCACATTTGTTTTATTACTGTTTTTAGCAAAGAATAATACCTACACCTGCTTAGCTTCAAACGAAGCTAGTAATGCTACGACTGCAGTATCGCGATAAAGCGACCTCCCACGCTCTCTGTTTACAGCGAGACGCCGAGCGGTGTGCGAGAGAGAGCCCGCGAAGTGTAGTTCGGCTTATCGCGACAATGTGGCTGCAGCATTAGTAACACTCTCTTTGGGACTAGCTAGTCCCAAGAGAGTTACTAATAATATGCCAGAGGGAAAACTGTAGCATTTGGAATGCTGTAGTGAAGAAGCATTTGTCTAGCTGCTAGTCAAATTCTTCACTATGCCATGCAAAATAAAGTTCTGGCATGGCAACATAATACTGAGTTTGCATGCCAATTATTGTAGTCTGAGGTCACGATGACAAACATTGTAGGTATTGTCAGCTATTTCATATATTCCTACTTCACCCGCCAAAAGACCTATCTACTGATCTGCGCCAACAAAATCTATCTGGAGCAATAGGATACCTAACTATTTTAATTATTAGTATTGGGATTGAGAGCCCAAGTGATTTAATCATAACAGTTTTATTTAATGTTTAATAAATTTATTTCCCTGTCGTATTTTGTTTCGCAAGGAAAAAAAAATGGGCCCTCAATCCTGATATACGTGTCCCAGCAGTGAGAATATTATTGGGTGATAAATATAGTCAACCCAATAAATTAAATGAATTGTGTAATAGTGAACCACAGATGCGCCCAAAACAATCCTCAACACAAACTTAACAATGACATTGTGTTGTGCAACTGATATTTCATCATATTATTCTTGGTTATCTTAATACCATGATGTCAATAAATAAAACTAAAGTTTTTTGCTGTTTTGCACTTTTATTAATTTTGGTTTAATTATATGGATTGCAAATTAAAAGATGGTAATGTAATGCATTTTGCAAGTAATAATAAAATAGTTTAATCCTTCAGCTTCTTCTTGGGGCGCAGGTTGTTGGTGTGTCCGCACTTGGTTTTGCGGCAGTTGGTAGCACGAGGGTGGAGGCGAGCATAGCACTTGCGGCAAATCATTTTGTCACAGTTGTACTTCATGGCCAAGATACGCAGAGAAGGCTCAATGGTACCTATAAAATACAACCTATTTGTAAATACTTTAGACTTAATATTATTGCACCCCACTCACAGTGGCAAATGTGACTTAAACCTTACCTCCTCTCAGCCTGAGCACTAAGTGAAGGGTGGATTCCTTCTGGATGTTGTAGTCAGAGAGAGTGCGTCCATCCTCCAACTGTTTACCAGCGAAGATAAGACGCTGCTGATCTGGTGGGATGCCCTCCTTGTCCTGGATCTTTGCCTTCACATTCTCAATGGTATCTGAAGCCTCCACCTCGAGGGTGATGGTTTTACCCGTGAGGGTTTTTACGAAGATCTGCATTGTTTAGCTGAAAATGGTTTTTATTGGTTACAACAACATCAACGGGTTTTTTAATGGCAGGTGGCCTAAAGTTTTTGTAAAACAAATGCCAAGCGCGGTTCAGACATGACACGCCACGCGGAGTTTTAAATTTCGAATATCGGATTAAAGTGACACAGTAAACGTCGAGAAAATAATTACCCTGAACACTAAGTTACGTAAGAGTGCACTTTTGTATGAAATTAACACACAATTCACGAATTATTCAGATATTTTACGAACTTACCTTCTTCCAAAAACGTGCTCAAAGTAAAAGAACTGTCAAACTCATAAAGAAATATGGCGGATCATTCAGTTCAGAAATCAGAATGGTAATATTTTAGAACAGATTAAATAATTTATGAATGATTTAATTTTTTTCTCAAGTCTCAACATGCAAGCTTCCCAATTTTGTAAGATTTGTAGATTTTTTTGGTACTATGTTGTGTTCTGAAGATACGTGAGTGCTACAATCACCTCATTTCACTGTCACAGTCGTGTATTGATTCATAAAATAAACTATATTTCTGAACGACGCTGACCGAACATCCGTTCCAAAAGCAATTCGATTAATTTATCAGAGGGAGATTTTAATTTTATTTTTCAATAAAATAAAATATATATTTTTTAGTTTACTTGCACTCATAATAGAAGACTATTCAAATTAATTGTAGAGTAGTAAAAATCATAAATATTTTATTTCACGCAAAATATTACTGACATTCCAAATTTCCAACGTCACGTTTTTGCAGACCGGGGTTTCAAAACGAACCTGATAACTACTTGTTTCGTAATCGCTCGATTTTCAGGCACTGTGCAGGTCTAAAATAAAGTAGATTCTCTTTCCGACAAAATGTATCATCAACTTAGCCGAGTAACTGGAAGGCTGGTGGCCGCTACCCACTTGCAGAGTCCACTTTTCCCCGTGGTAAGTTGATACTAGAAGCTTTGGTTACGTTTTTATCTCTGGCAGCTCGCACTGCTCGCATACTCATAAAGAAAATTTTCCTTATACGCAGGCCCCAATTGCATTGCAACGAGTGGAGCCCCCGACCATCCAGTACAACTCTTCGCACATGTCGACTGTCGTCGATGCTTGCGCAGCTCCTGCCAAGACAAAGCTGATCCCTGGCACCAATATTCCCTACGGTCCTATGTCGGAAAAGATCCGTCAAAAACAGAAACAGTTCCAGGTAATTATTAGATTCTACTCCATGTCTATTAGTTATCAACCGATTGTGGTAAATAAATATGTGATTTTGCACACAGGAAAACCGTTTTACAACATTAAGGTACAACTTTTCAAGATTTAAACTTGGATACTTGAAGTCCGTATTTATTCTTATATGCAATGTACTATCTTGATTTTCAAGTATGTCATAGCTATACATTTGCATAATGAGTCTATTCATACTTTTCAATCATTCTGAATATTTTGATTCTACTAGTAACAGAAATGTTTGTCTTTATTTATGGACCCAAATTAGTACCTATAGCATTAATTTATTAGAAAATAACTCTAATTCTGTAAGATTATTAAGTCTATTTAAGTAATTTGATCTTTCAAATGTTTTCAATGAACCAACCCGAGTGACAGCTTCTTCTGCCACTTGTATTTATAATATTTTTTGCAACTGTGATTACTTACGCAAACAAATTGTTAATAAGTTGCCATCTGATCACAGTGGACAAACAATAACATTTTGCTCCTACATGCCTTTACAAAAAATTCAAATTAGGTTTAGGCCAATGACATGTAAAAATTTAGAGAAATTTAATCATTCTTTGGCCAGTACATTTATTGGTTCAGAGTTTTATTAATGTATGTGACCCAAATGAGTTCTACGCCGAGTTCTTCTCACTATTAGACACGCAATTTATAACACTTTCCCACTAAAGACTAAAACTATTTGCACACAGTTCTTATTTAGTGATTAGGCTACTCCAGGTATTCATAAAAGCAGGGAAAAGCTTTTTGAACTTTATGGTCTAAAGCAACAAATGAATAATGCAAGCTTTGATCAGTATGTTTCAAAATATTCAAAAACTTTTAAAATTGTGTGCAAATTAGCCATAGCGCTTTATATTAGCAATAAAATAAAATCAGCTGATGATAAAATAAAAACGACCTGGCAAATAATAAATAATTAAACAGGTAGAACAAAACAGTGTAATACTGAATTTAATTTAGAAACTGCGAATGGCTCCATCAACTCAGATGTAGAAATAGCTCAGGAATTTTAAAACGCTAAATTCCTGTTAAAATTACTGAAGCTTTAAATTCCTCAACCGCGCGTTCTGCTGCCTTACTCAGAAAGAATGTAAGGGCATGCTTTTTGGAGTTAAGGTTTCAGCATACCAACCCCCAAGCTGTTTTAAAAGCTTTTAAAGATCTTAAAATGAAATCAACAGAAGATCTTTGGGGAATGTCTGTAAAAGTTTGTAGTGCTATTATCGAAACCATTGCGCCCTATTTAGCTTTCATATTTAACACTAGTGTAGACCAAGGAGTCTTCCCGGATCTCATGAAACACAGTAAAGTAGTACCGTTGATCAAATCCGGTGATAGTAAAGAACCCAACAATTATAGGCCTGTTTCAATTCTGACAGTTCTCAGCAAAGTGTTTGAAAAGTTGATTCTCAACCAAAGGTTACGTCACTTTAATAAAAATGTCATCTTTCATGAACAGCAATACAGTTTCACCAAAGGGCGTTGTACCACTGACGCTGGTGTCACCCTAATAAAGAACTTTTTTAACGCCTGGGAAGAAGCAAAAGATGCCATTGGAATCTTTTGCGACCTCTCCAAGGCGTTCGATTGCGTAAACCTTGAGACACTTCTGCTGAAACTGGAGCACTATGGGATTAGAAATACAGCTCTTGATTTACTACGATCATACCTGAAAGACAGAAAGGTTAAAGTTCTAGTAAACGGCTTAAACTCATTGGGGTCTGAAATGGCAATGGGCGTTCCTCAAGGTTCAATATTGGGTTCATTCCTCTTTTTAGTTTACATTAATGATTTACCCTATTTACTTCTAAATCTACCGAAGATGGTGTTATTTGCAGATGACACATCATTGATACTTAAAACAGACCGAAGGTCACAAAATCTTGACGACGTAAATAACTCTATTCTTCAGGTCCAAGATTGGTTTACGGTAAATAATTTGGTATTTATAATCTACGTCGCCGCGAATCCCTCAGGGAACTGTTTAAAAGGATTAATATTATGACGGTACCTTGCTAATTCATTTATGAAAATATCATGTATGTAAGAAAAAATCTACATCTTTTTAATGAAATAAGTGAAAGATATAATTTTAATACTAGAAACAAAGACAAAATAGATCAACCATTTTTCAGATTAGCTAAAGTACATACATCTTTTATGGGGTACTGTGTTAAATGTTATAACAAAATAAATACCTTTTGATATATTGCAATTAAATGAAAGGAAATTTAAAACTTATATTAAAAGTAAACTTTGTAAACAAGCATATTACAAGTTAGAGGATTATATCCAAGATAAGAATGCTTGGAAACATGCTGGTCCTGCTCCATAGGACAATCTAGCTAGGGTGTAGACAAAATCAAACTGGTTGCTAATTGAATTGTATAATTAATTATATTTATGACATTGATTTACACTCAGTGACTACTTTAACTCACACACTGACTTATTACTTGTTAATATTCTAGGAAAATCGTATACTTACTTTTACAATGTTTGTAAATATGTGAGCACCATGTATCTATCATAAAATTTATTTATCTGTATTGCTTCAATTTCATTCCTTTTACCTATTTTGGTATAGTAATGTGTGCATCGTTTTAACACATAATTATATAATGAATGTACTATGTTAAATATTGAATTTAAAACATTTTAAAAGAGTAACGGTGGAGTTTCATGCCCATTCTTGTCCATATGAAACTACATTTTGGAAGGGGCGACTAGAATCAATTCTATTTGAATGTAAATCTTGACGTTCAAAAGTGTCTTACCTATTTGAAATAAATGCTTTGACTTTGACAAATAATTAACATAAGATCATAAATATCACACCTTTTTACCTGAAAGGTTGGGCAGAGATGTACCTATAGTGAGTGCACCCACATTATGCCAGTTATGTTAAGTCCCATGTAATAGATGAACTCAAACTCAAAGAATTTATTTCAATTAAGTAAACCATTTACAGGCACTTTTGAACTGTCAAAAAGTCGATCAGTTGGTAAGTAGAAGCTAGTTGCCCATTCCAAAACGTAGATCTCTATGGAGAAGAACAGGCAAGAAACTCCAAGGACACTCTTTTAAATCAAGTTGGATATTACAAAATCTTGGGCACATTATTCTTGTGGCTTCTATATGTGAGAACAACTATTTTAAAGAAGTTTATTAATAAGCTTGACCAGTTCCATTTCCATTTCCAGCAAAATATCAATATTACCTATTGTAATGCAACTATTGTTAGTGTGTAACATAACTTACAAATTAATTGTCATACATACACATTTAAACTATGGGTGTCTCTCTCAAGGAAAAACTACGCAATGGTACCGATTCTCTTGTCACAAAATTCTCTAAACTAGACTTTTTTTTTATTCCTGTCAAACGACGATATTTCCCATTCTGAAATTGACTAAAGTTACACAAATTAACTATATCTTAGTTTGACAGCACTAAGATTGCACCGAGTTGTTAATTTAGTGAAAATGGCAATTTTACGTAACCGTCATACGTAATAAAAAATACGTACCTAAACGTCATTTTTGTTTACTCTTCCGACAACAAAACGCTTGTTTACGGTTCTCGTGCTAAGCCTGGTGGTGCAAAAACAGTACTGTATTCTTTTTTTTTTGCTTATACATATGTTGAAAATGGTGTGTCCTATCATAAAAATAATGAAAATTTCGACCCCCTTTAAAAGACGCATTGACCTCTAAAACTCAGCATGTAGGTAATAATTTTTCATATTTTCCATACAAAAAGTGAAAAATTCCAAATAAAACGTCGAGGCTGCCCCCCTGCGCGCATGCTCTAAAAATATCAAGTGGTATAGCAAACAAGTACCTCCTTGCAAAGCCAAAAAATACCAAGTGGAATCGCGATTGTCAAATTCCATTTTAGTTGTGTCAAAACTCAAAATTATTTAGAGTATTTTTTTTTGCAGAATAGTTTAAGATTCTCATAGCCAAAAGTAATTAATTTCAATGATAGTTTAGTTCGGTGTACAACAGAATCGGCATCAGTATCTTATAGGTTTCAAACTGCCAAATAACTTATCATTTAGTCAAGTCACACGAAAGTTATTTTTTTTAGAAATTACGTAGCTACATTATATTTTAAATAGCTGATCTGACCAACATTTGAAATTATATGTCTGCTGAATTGGTTAGGTAGGAAAAATCCTTCCTAATTATCAATTCAATTCAGTTCCATTCTATTAAGACCAGGCTGTACAAGACCCTCTGGTTCATATTAATACCCTATACAATTTACTTATTTTACCTACTGCATTTCAGAAAGAGGATGATGTTCCAGTGTTCCTGAAGGGAGGTCCCATGGACGTTATTCTGTACCGTTTGACCCTTGCTCTCTGCATTGTTGGACTTTTCGGAGTGGGCCACACCATCTTCTCCCATGCCGTACCCAAGAAGTAAATACATTAATAAACCAATTACTAAATTATGTATTAGTTGCCTGTGTTATAAGTGTCTCAACACTGTGATTAGAAAATATATAACGTAATACAAAAACATTTTCTAGTTTTTATTTCATAATGAATAGTCATTATTGACAATTCAGAACCTATAACAGTTACTTTCTGGTTTCAGAAACTAAGTCCAATACAGTTTTTCTGTAAACTAACAACAAAAAAGTTATCTTAGAAGTAGTTGATGTGATTAGGTGGGATCGAAATACTTGAATTCAGAATCTTATAATTTACATTCTGTTACCTCTTATTCAACTACTTACCTACTTTAACGTGTTGTAGTTTAGGTTGATTTTCGAGTAACCGTTTGTAATAAAAAGGTTCTAGATAAATAATATTGGTTGCAACACAATACTTGCAAAAGAATTTAATGTTTGTTGGGTATGACATTGATTTTGTTGCTCAAAAACCATATTTTATAGGTAGGTACTACATAACATCACGCCTTCTTTCCCCGAAGGTGAACCCTTCAAAAGTAATAACTTCGAACTATCGAAGTAATAAGTTAGATATTCTATCCAAATTTTATTTCCAAATCCAATTTTATTTTATCCAAATTTTCAATAAAATAGAATTATTGAAAATTTTAAACATTGTAATACATACTCAGCCTATAACGTTCCCACTGCTGGGACACAGGTCTCCTCTCCATGAGAGGGAGTGGGCCGTAATCCACCACGCGGGCCCAGTGCGGGTTGGTAGATGTCACATGTCTTCGAATTATTGGTTCTAGGACATGCCGGTTTCCTCACGATGTTTCCCTTTACCGTTTTTGAGAGCAGTGGTGATGAAATTATTTACACAATGTGCCTCGCTGAGTTCGAAAGCACGACCTACAAATATTGTAATACAGTCAGAGATTACTCGCCGATTAATTAGGGGTAATAAATGATACTTCTTACAGAGGTTGAGGTAATCTTCAGACCGGTAGGGCACGGACAGGACCGGTAGGTTATGTTTAGGTTTCATGTGACTGGGGGCGACCTTTTGCCATCACCAGGGCACAAATCCAGACGCCATGCTGCTACTGAGAAATTCCAGATAGAAAAACCCAATAATACTGTCTGACCTGGGAATCGAAACAAGGACCTCATGTTCAGCAGTATCGCTTGCGACCACTAGACCAACGAGGCAGTCTATAAGATTATAGGATCAAGGCATAGATACAATATCATCATCCTTTTCAAGATCGAAACATTGAAAAATTATGATCATTGGGCAATAAATGCTAGACATAAGACATTCAAGTGGAGGAAAAATAAAATTCAGAGGTTTAAATAATTCTATATTTGATATAACTTGTATAACATATCAACACTGGCTTTCACCTATAATGCCATATTGCAAACCATACTTTGTGAATTCATTTAGCATTAACATCCAAAAAGCACTCTACTTAATAACACCAATCTACTATGTTTGGACCTAATCATTAAATAAGATTTTCAAGTATACATAATTTGATCGATAATAATAAGTTACAAAACTCAGTACTTTGTGTAGCTGAAAATGAAAAACAATCAGGTACCTACTCCGTGAACAGTTTCGAGAACAAGACACGTACAATAAAAATAATAATATATTTTAAAAAATAGGTCAAAAAAAGGAATCTAGCTAGTAATATAAAAGGAAAATAAAAAAATATTTTTGGAACTTTTACCATCAAATCGGTTCAGTCATCACTACTGACCAAACATGACGAATTTAAAAATATACTGAGATTTCAACATTCAATCTCATTTGAATAAAATGCACAACACAGCCTTCTAAGAACAAAATAAATCTGGACAATGTTTTCCATTAAATTCATATCACTTAATTTCCACAAATATAATACTCGAAGTAAACACAGGTTAATGAATGACACATAACTAATATTAATCAAATTGCTAGGCAATAAAAATATAAAAAAGTATTCAGCACTTTATGGGCAGCACCCTAAACAAAATGATTTGCAAAAAAATGAGATAGGGATGTAAGTAGTCATAGTAAAAACACGACTACCGTACTTACGCGTAAATAAAGGATTTTCTTAAATAAAAAAATAATAGGAGTATGAATAGAACAGAACAATTAATAACTGAATAATAAAGTAGATATAAACTGTTTAATAAAGTAGTACAGCTCGATTCCAACTTTATGTCAGCGCGGAACTTATGCAACCCATTTAATAAAATCGCTGCGGGGATTTTTCACGCACTGGATTTTTAACGAACTGCTTAGCGCAGAGACTTGAAAATCGAAAATAAAATACACTGTTCGATTTTTAACGAACTGCTTAGCGCAGAGACTTGAAAATAAAATACACTGTTCGATTTCCGACGCGCTCAGATGCACTCTGTTGAATTCCTTGAAGTTGAAAATCAAGCTCTCGAAAAAATGTCGCCGCGTTTTTTTTACATATTCACCTGTCACCGGAGGGGTGAGATACTACTGCGCAGCGAGTAGTGCGAGACGTCATTAACTTTGAATCCGGCTGTACTGTTCTAGATCTAGTTATTATCAGAGGACACTGAAGGAAACGATTGCAATGTACTTTTTTTTAATATGTACTTATATTCATTATAATTAAAGTCCATTTACGTTGAATCATTTATAAACGGAAAATCATTGATATTTAACATTACGATTATAAAAATTCGATGCATAGCTTTAAATCTATAAATGCTGATCGGCGTATACCTACGCTCTACACGCCGAATCACGCTAAGATGCCTCCTGATAAGTTTATTTTATTCTTTGATTGTGGCATGTCCCCAGATAAGAGTGCATAGAATCAAGAATAGTATCGGATGAATCGAGCTATAGCAAAGCTGTGAAGAGACCGTCGCGCGTCGTGCTAAGACCAAAAGAAACGCAGTACCACATACCTACTTATCACTCCAGCACAAAAATGCAAGTCATATAATTACCTACAATTAAGTATACCTACGAACGTGTAGGTAATAATTTCTATGCGACTCTACAGATAATTATAAAAGAAATATAAATATTAGCTTCGTCGAGATCACACAAATATTAAAGTAAATCTATAGAAGATAACCCACCCAGATCGAGTTAGGCAGATATATTCAACTTAGTGATTACTAAAATCAGCATTGTGCGCACTGGAGACAGATTTTAGTGACCGGATAGTTCAATCGGTACCATAAGGCGAGTGTTTTACCTTCAAATTAAAATTGGTAGGCAATTCGCTGACCTAGTAGGTACAATAGAGCTTCATACTGATTGATTAATCAACCGATTAAACTATCAGCACATAATCAATCTTCCGACTTAATATTGCTAGTGCGCGCTAAGTCTTACAATAGAATAAGAAACCTTACAAAGCCAGACCAATCGCAGGACTTCATGAATCTATACGAGCAGACTCAAGGTAGAAAACGATTCAGAGCTTCTCGATATCGTCGCCGTACAGTGAAAACCTCGTAATTGTATTAAATTTTATTTTACAGAGGAAACATAAAACTTTGAAAAATGGCCGTCATTGACGTTCTCAGCGGCTCTTATTATCAACAATAGAAAGCATTAGAAGCATCTTAGAGCTGTGCACAATGGCACGTTTGTTATTAATATGCATCAATTAGTTTTTCTTTAAGAAATGTTCAATGCACAGCGACAATATGGAAACCAGGAAGGTGCTACGCCCCTGCATAATTATCATGAATATATTAGCAAAGCTACCTTTGAATTTTTATTATTTCATAAATATTTAGGGATTGAATATTATTCAAACATGCATGATAATCGTGCTTCTTTTTGATTACAGGTCGTAGCACTGCAGTGATAATGGTATTATCAGATTTATCAGTTTACACTTGTTTGTATCTGTCTGTAATGGTGTCAGTTTCAGCTAGTAGGCGTTGTGTTCTATGTAACAACTATCATTATCACTTTAATTAATTTATTGTTATACTTAGTCAGTAGACAGATAGGTTCGTACGTACACCAATATGATATTGATAATTAACAGGTCCGTCTGGTGTCTACGTAGGTATAGGAAACAGTTTTAGCCCCGAAACCGACTTATTTGCTAGGAAAATTACTAAATCGAATCGTCCACACGGCGAGCATTCGTAAGCAACTGTTCATTGCGAACATTCGTTCGCGAGCGAGAAGTCTCTGGAGATGTTTTAGACAAGCACTGTCCTTTTAAATCCATATTTAATATTATAGATTTGAAAGTAACTTTATGTTACCTTTTCACGCTTAAAAAATCGTGTTTGAGATACAATTTGGCAAGGAGATAGATGGCATCCTGGGGAAGGACATACCGAGGGTAGTTTTTGGCCTGGTACCACGTTCCCGTGGGATAATTCCCGAGTTCCACGCAGGCAAAGACGCGGGCAGAAGTTAGTCTCCTATATTTTAATCACGAACGAACGATTTTTTTTCTTGCAATGCAATGAATGCTCGCGGTAAGGACGCATTTGTAAGATTATGATGCTGAATATTAAGACCTAATACAAGGCGATCTGCACCCTAATTGCGAAATCACGATTAATCATAATCTGTTTCGTTTTGAAACAGATGGCTAAACCATTGCATCATATGTTCGAAAATTGTGTCTGCTCAACAACGTAAATAACGCAATGAATATTGTTGAACTGTAAAATGAAACTGATTATGATTAATTGCGTGTTACGCAATTAGGGTGCTGATTACTGACTTACTCAAACATCATCATACGCACTAGGGTTTATAGTTGTCGTCACTGAATAAACTAGGCTGGTATTTAACTGGGTCACAGTATTGTGATATTGGAACCACTCCAACTCTTACAAAAGAATACAGTTAAGTACCTTCATTTATAGATTATGGATAACTAGATAGCTATAGATTTAAGAAACATAACATTCATAGATGATATATAATATATATATTAATTAATACATAGGTATTATAATATATTAAAACTATAATCTCGTAAAACACTAATATATCGATACAGATAGATAATTAACACATATTTAACACCAGACCTCACAAACACGTACACACAATTTATATAATACATTCTACGATGAATGATAAAGTGTGTCGATTAACTCATCAGTAAAAATTAATCGAAGCAACCTCATTCATTATATAGTGGCAATTTTAGTTGATAATTAATAAAATTTAATCCTGAAAATATACCCTATGTTTACACGTAAATTATATGCAAAACTAAATTCTTTAAAATCTTTAAAAAGGCAGACTTTAATTTCTAAAATTAAATAATCAGCTTTACTTGAGGTTACAATCTAAAAAAATAATATCGAATACAAAACCAGTGAGAGAAAAGAGATTTTGTTAAATCTTACTTCTGTGGTGTATAGTACCTATTACGTAACTAAACAGTAAAACTAATTAGTAACTAAGTATGTTAATTATCAACGTCGGAATTTTATTTCAGCAGCGATTGTATCGCATAGTATAATTTGATGCAACACCAAAATTAAATTCGTACATGTAAAGTTAAATACTTACAACAAGTAATAAAGAAAATTGATCTGATTGAACAATATTTCAAACTAAAATTAAGAGGCAATTTATAAATAAATTAAGATACCTAACATAAAATATACAAGTAGGTAGTAAGTGTACAATACAGACACTTTGTTTCAACATCTTACGTAAGACTACAGCTTAGTTCATTACGCTGGTCGAGGACGCGCGGGCAAGGGTGGCGGAGCGCCCTGCCGGGCAGGCACCGGGGGAGGCGGGCCGGCCGGTGGCTGCGAGCTGCTCTCGGGCGGAGGCGGCGGCGCACACGTAGGGGGAGGCACGCTGTCCGCCGGCGGGGAGGCCACCGGGGACGCCACAGGTGACGCTACCGGGGACTGAGCAGAAGAAGTCTTACCCGCGTCCGGCGGGAGCGGCGCAGGACGCGGGGGCGGAGGACGCGCTGGACTTATTGCCGGCGCTCTGGATGGCACCAGAGGTGTCGGTGAAGGTGCGGGAGGTCGGCTAGGCTGCTGTCTGCGAGGAGTGGGGGGTGCAGATCTGAGAGGTCGCTCTGGTTGAGCTTCTCCCGATAGTGGAACAGTATTGTTTGTACACAATCCTATTTCAGATCGAACGATATCGATCCAATTAGGGGTTTTTAAAGTAATTTGTAAGGGGATCGAACAAGCAGATATTTGCCCTTTCTGTGCAGCTGCGAGAGCATTTTGCCCTTCTCTAAAAGTTATACTAAGAGAAGCATCGTCAATAAAACGCACTAACGTTACTTCACCAATAGTAGATAATTCCTGTAAAACAGCTGCTACCACGTTATCATCGAATGGGCAATCCTCGTTATTATATTCATCACAAGGTTGTACAACTATACTGGCATCAGGAGGCCCAAGGTCTTTCACTACTTCATAAAACACCTCCATGCATTTTGTATAGCTTACTTGTAGTACTTCGATCTCTAGAATTGCGATGACTGGTCGATGATCGCTTTGTTTCAATTCTGCGCGGCCATAATGTAGCAATTTACCTGCCGCTAATTCCGATGTGCCCTCTGGGTCAATAGTGTGCTTCCGGCTTCGCCATAATACCCGATCGGTCCAAGCAGGCGCTCGACATTTTTCGCTCGTATCATAATCATCGCTGAATAAGTCATATTTGTATGTAGGAGGGAACGTTATGTCACCCTCAAAGCAATTTTTGAACACCAAACCTTGTTCTTTTTGTTGTAACAATTGATCATGGTCTAAAATTCGTTGTAAATTATTTTGTGACACTAATAGACGTATTTCATCTTTATCCAGGTCAACGCGGTAGTTAAAATCACCACACCAGAACACATAATCATGAGAGTAAAGAGAGCGGCCCATAGGGAAGGCGGTTTTTCGCGTGATCTCAGTATAATCAGCATTACGTTCCGTAACTTGAGACTGACCTGCAGCAAAATGAGCGCATACAAAACATAAGGACGTTCCATAGAGGACCATTCGTATGCCAACTGATCCTTTATTTCCAGTAGTGCCACCAAGACCAGTTTTGACACAATCTAGAGCAACATCCCTAACATGTGGAATCAGATCTTTCCTGACAAAAATGAAAAGGCAGACCCCCACCAGTTGATGACTTGAGAGTAAGGTGTATGGAGCATCTCTGCACAGCACTTTTTCTAATTCTTCACTCCAAGCTTTAGCATTATCTGTGCTAGCTGCCATGATATTGCTAGCATTTAAGTCCACAATTTCTTCAAAGCCAATAGCAAATATATCTGATGGATGTTCTTTTAAATTGACGGTATTAACTAAAGCTGAGTTAGGGCAATCCAGTAGCCAGTCTGCTAATGAAACATCTTTGTAGGCAAGACTCCTGAAATGTTTGCCTCCATTCACATTGTATGTGCCAATTGTGATTCGAATAGTAGTTGGCTGAGTGAATTCACTTGCTCTACGACACATTTCCCTGAGAACTGGTGTAGATGTGTGCAATAAGTTTGATGGTAGCAGTATTCGGGAGCGATCAGCAAGTTCCGAGTTCAATGTAGAACCCAAAAGTAATATATCAATAGCCTCTTGCTTTGTGTTATCTAGTAAATTATTTTGGATTGTTCGTGCTGCAGATCTTGCCCCATCAATAAGTTTAGAGCCTCCTTGGATGGCACCAGTACCGGCATAGATTTTTGATATTTCATTTCCGTTATTTACCCACATCTGTTTGAATACTTCTTCAAACCTGTTGACATTTTGTTTTTTGTCAATACATTGCAAAAGCATTAATTGAATAGCCAACATTTCTAATCCTATAAATGTTTGTATAGAGTTGGTTCTGTCCAAGCAATCTAAGCAATTTGTTCTTATAGATCCTTTTTGAATATTGTAAATATCTGAACTTTTAGCACTAAAAATACTTATGTCATCATAGTGCTTTTCAATGATTTTTCTAAATTTTGCTAATGCAGTTTCTATAGAAGAAGCTCTAACTTCTTGATGATAATCAAAAATTATTTGAATTACATCATTGTGGGCAGAGTCATTCAAATGTTTTTGGAATGCATTACTCAGAGTAGCTTCACCTTCACTGCCGCCAATTAAACTGGACCCCAAAAGATTAACAACTATTAATGACCCATAGTTACGCTTTAGTAGTGAGAAATGTCTATCACATGCACTGGTAGATGCATCATATCCCCTAGACATCTTAACTTTGTGAGATCCGACTTGGATACCGGGTTGTTCCCAAAACAGAGGAACCGAGCCTCTAGTCTGTACATAAGAAGCAACTGAATCATCTATATAGATTGCTTGTTCTGTTTCCACAAAATTGGCAACATTGCCATCATCATTGCAGCCTCGGACATTAAACCTAGTACCAGCCCGTTCACAGCTAAGTCGCGACACCAGTACTGCTCTTGCTTGTCGATGTCCAACGTAAATTGTCCTTATTTCCACTGAGCCACACATAGCGCGAGTTAACCACTCTTCACAATCGATTCCAAATCTTATTAAGTGTATAAACAGAGTTCTATTCCAGAAGAATCTGTTATCGGGACTGGCTCCCTTGCTCTTTCTCTGAGCACACAGAGTGAGGTCAAACAGATGTGGAGTTTTACCTGAATTCCATGAAAAGTAGAAGGTCCCAGAGTTGACTAATTTTCTTACTTCTGAAACTTTATCTTCGCCTTGCGTATGATAAAATAGCGGCACAAATTGGGTCTGGGTAATTTTAAAGACTTCAGCATCTCCAATTTTACCAACTGAGCAGCATCCCGTTACAAGAACCAGGTACAGCATACAGCTCTCGCCAGAATTCAGCTGCAGGACACCCAGAACTCCGTACGCGTCGGCTATTTTGTGATATTGTTTCCGCAATGTTTCTGTCTCTTGAGACGACAACGAGACCACGGCTTGAGACTCAAAGAGAAGTGCCGAGTCTTTATTTCTGTGTTGCAATATTATACTGTACGGATTCGGTGGAGCCGATTTCTCCAGGACTTTAAATCCCTTTGACATAGCCATGACTATTAGAGACTATTTGTCACTTACATGTGTGTAACAGCCATCCGCCCCCTTAATTCAGCTTCAATTTTGCACAACAATCGACCAAGAAAAATGTAATGAGAATTGAATAAAACTTTGCAAATCACAAATGTCATTTACGTCAAAACTGTCAAACGGTAAAATAACATTGACTGCGATTGACCGAGACTGAGTTAGCTGCCAACTTTACGGCGTAAGGTCAAAAGCTTGTCAAAGGTCGCAAAGGTTCTGGGTTCAGCACAAGTCTGCAAGCGTATTGCACACTAGTGCTTAGTGTTATGACTAGTGTAGTAAATGGTTTTTTTTCACTAACGTGGCGTTGATTTTTAATAACACTTCGAGGCTAAGCGTCGGTCCTTTGAGCCCTGACCAGATTACAAATCGAAACCTTGACAAGTGACAAAAGTATATGAGAATTTTTCTTTTTCTCAATAAATCGACAGAATTTGAACTAGATTCCAGATTGATCGTCAAAGATCCCCCTTAGTGAAGGAAGGCACAATGTTCCCGGCACATCATCAGTCATCACACTAATCACCATGGCCAAGTGGCGAACCAAGCTTGAATCCGTACTAATATTATAAACGCGAAAGTTTATATGTATGGATATTTGTTACTGTTTCATGAAAAAACGGCTGAACAGATTTGGATGAAAATTGGCGCACAGATTAGGTATAACTTAGATACTTGATCACATAGGATACTTTTTATGCCGGTAGTACGAACGTACTACCCGCGGAACCCGCGGGATAATTTCCGACAGCCACGCGGGCGTAGCCGCGGGCGGAACCTAGTAGTTGAATATAGACAGGAAGTTAAAATAAGTACAGTTCCATAATAACATTGATTCTTATTTATTTACATATACCTACAGGATCTCGAGAATTAGAGATTGCTATTTTAATAAATATTTAAAATTATAAACGGCGATATAATCTCACAAATACAGCTCTACATACTAAAATTAACATATCTTTTATATGATAAGACAGAATCAGTGTTTACTTTGATTCGACCGGTATACCGTTGGACATATTCCTGGTAGATTTCGCGGGACGCTTTCGACACGGTCGGCGGGATGACTTCGACGGAGCTGTCGATAGTAAATGCGCTGTTGACAGTCATCACCACATGAATGTCCGACTTGTAGCGTGGGTTTGAACGACGTTCAAAGTTCACATACCTCCTATACCTGAAAAAGACGCAATTTAATTACAGACTTATTAAAATGAACGTGCTCAGGTAGCCCGTGAAATTCATATGTTACGCGAAAAGAGGTACATAGATGGCGCCATCAGCACAAGGAGTAAATTCCCGTATTTTAAAAAACGATCGCATTCTAATTTCCTCATTTCAGCCTGATATTGATTGTCGCTTAGATGAAATTGCGACTTAAATTTGAACGCATTTTTTGTAATAAGACGGAATTTGTCCAATTCGAAACAAAACAATGGACTTGGAATTGGCGCCGTCTACGTTTAGCTTTCACCGGCAATCGGTAGGGACCGGTAGCTGTAGGTGCTCATAGACGGCAGCCGTCCACAACGTGAAGCTCGTGTACGGTGCTCAAGCTGCACTAAGTGCTATAGAATAATGTTAATGAGTCTTGGGTTTACATTCATAACTATAGTTTTGTTTTGATGGTATAAATTGTTGAAATTACTTACATGACCATATCTCGTTTGCTGGGCTCACTCAAAAGAACTCTATTCCTTCGCTTAATAGCAGGGAACATGGGTGTGTCCTCAACCTCTTCGGCTTTTAATACTTTTGCTACTACTGTAAGCGGCGATGGAACAGATAAACGTGAGCTGGGGGTTGAGTTCGTCAAGTCATCATCAGATGAAGAATCACCGTTCGAGCTGTAAAGAGTAGCTACATTTTATTTAGTGCTGCGCGTGCTTCAAGGCCAACTCACCCCTCTATTTGTGTTGTGATTAATAAAGAAAAGAAGTTCTATTTCACTGCCTCGTTGGTCTAGTGGTCACAAACGTTACTGCTAAGCATGAGGTCCTGGTTTCGATTCCCAGGTCAGGCAGTGTTATTGGGTCTGGATTTGTGCCCGGTTGATGGCAATAGGCTCGCCCCCTATTACATTAGACTTAAACATAACTGGCGAACTGTCTGCTCAACCCTTCGGGAAAACGAGGTGTGATGTTATGTTTGATGAAGCTCAATTTGCTTGCATACTGTATACGTACCTATTATAAAATAAAATCACATTTCTTGTCTGTCTGTGTGACCGCAATGTTCTTCTAAACCTTACAGCGGATTTTGATGTGGTTTTCACCATCATTTACAGAATTAATTTCAGAAAGTTTGTGTACATAATATAACACACTAATATAAAACTTCTTTTAATAAAGAAATCTCGATGTTTTGTCAAGTTGTAAAAACCGTCCGAAGCAGGGATGGGTCGCTAGTATGAGATAAAGGGTAATACATACTCGCTAGAGTTATTAGACGTCGTACTGGATCGGCCACTGATGACCGGGTTCTTTGAAGTCGGCCCTTTGATCTGACCCATAGCGCGCCCGCGCACTACAAACGGACTGAAACTTTCTGAAAATGTCGGCGCCAAGTCACGAAACGTGTGGAACATCTGTGGAAATATAAGTTTAACATTTAGTGAGCAAAAGAAAAACAGCTAAGTGTTAGCCCTTTGTTCTGGGCCTAAGTAGAAAGACAGACACCATTCATAAACATTCTACGATTTTTTTTTAAATTAGTCTACTCTGTCCACTGCTGAGCAAAGCCCTCCCCGAAATCCCTCCAAGTATCCTTTTTCAAGGCTACCTCGATCCAACCCTTGCAATACGCGTCGAGGTCGTCTCGTCACCTCTTATAGAAAATATGAAATGCATTATTAAGATAAATGAAAAAAATCAAGGATGTGTTCCAACGAGCCTAAATAATGTCATGTCGACAATCTTCAGTCCTCACCTTAAACTCAAAGCATTCCATCAAGACGGTGTATTCAAAGGGCCTGTTATAATCGTGGTAAGGGTCCACCATCTCGATAGTGCTGCTGCTATCGCCCTGCATACCGATGATCTCACAACACAGCTTCCTCATCTCGTTGCATGGTAGAGGCAGGTGTCGGAGAACGTCGTCGTCCCACCATTTTGTTAGTGATCTGGAAACGAAATAAACAATAATATAGGTACGATAAGCGATAGGCCACCCGTCAGTGTTTACGATATCCAGTATAAGCTGGCCTCTTATTCTTTTAAAACTTCGTACTACGCTAGGTTGGTCTCGTGGTCGCAAGCGCGACTGCTGAGCATGGAGTCCTGGATTCGATTCCCAGGTCGGGTAAAGTGATAATGGGTTTTTCCATTAGGAATTTCTTAGTAACAGCCCGGAGTTTGAGAGTTGGTGGTATGATACCGCCGTGGCTCGGAAGGCACGCTAAGCCATAATCAGAGGAAAGGAGCAGAGAGGGGCGAAAAATATGTATCTGTAAAGGAACCTTATCGAGAACTGGTACCAAACCACAAAATCACCTACACTATAGCTTATTATTTATTTACCTGTTATTAGGAATATACACCATCGCTTCAGGATGGTGTAGATAATAATCGCTCTGGTATTCCCAAATGGGTGCTTTGGATGGATCAGGAACAAAGAGTCCAAGGAATAAGTTCATTGTGTTTTGTTTTTCAGCATCTGAGAATGTGTTAGAGTAGTATCTACTTAGTGTCTGCATGATATCGTTACCGTGCGACGACCACGGCGCAGTTTTACGATAAGTCTTGATTCTGTAACATAAATGAATATTGAGCAGAAAAAAAAAATCGTCTGGTAGCAGTACTATTAAAAGAGGCAAAAGTTCTTGAACAACAAAGTCGGCCCGAAGCAATTACTACAAATTCGGCTCGAGCCGATCGGCAAACTGCGTTCCACATCTACATCTACCCTCGCTGAAACATGTCCGGGTCGGCAAAGCACAAATCGATTAAGCCGAACGCTATTCTCCTGAACATATCTACATACATTCGATTAGGCCTCTTTGCTAAACCATGCCGATCCGAACATGCCATTTAAATAGCTCCCGTAACGGTCTAAAAGACGTATCTTCTTTGAATATTGTTTGCATTAGAAATAGTATTCTTACTATTCATTATCATGCATATAGAAAATACTTGACTTCAACATACCTGTGTACAAGCTGCGACCCTCCATATTGTAAGGCCAGTGTATCACCATGGTCCTCATACAATCCTTCAAGCAGCCGGGCGCAGTCCGAATCAAACTCTATATTTGGTTCTCCTAAGAGTCCCAAGGCATATAACTGGAAAATAAGTTAGATTTAAGAATAAAATCTGGGTACTAACAGAACTATGGCTCTATTTTTGATTGATTTATGTTGATCTTATACAAAACGAACTTTATTTTCTTAGAAATAGGGTTTATTTTACATTGACCAAATAACGCAGATATTTGTACATCAACTATTATCAAGCTTCAAGTTGGCCTATTTGCAAACCTATAATTTACAGGAACAGAGGATAAATCATAATGTATGCTTACTTGGTGTGCGAGGACACACTTCCCAATAGCGAACTGTGCAGTATTGGTCCTGTCGAGGCAGTCCACACAGTTGACGCGCACCAGCCCAGTCTGCAGTCGCCCTCCCTGAGGCCCCGGCACACCCGTCACTTCATCGACCCCGCACGTGCTCAGGAATATACCTGTCTTGCGAACCACTGTGCGGGCTATGGCTGACAATCTGGAGATAAAAACGTGTTATTTCAAAAAACAGGGCCTTTTTAATTCAACTGGTGACACTTCATACAATTCGTCTAAGCTAAAAATATAAAACGAATTTTATGAAGTGTCACCAGTTGGCCTTTTTTATTTTGTAGTAGAAATTATGTTGCAACACTTATGGCAGGTCTTTCACAACATTACAAATCTTATGTTTCTGGACCACCCATGCAAACATAAACTACTATTAAAAAAAGATATCAGCAGCAGATCTTTTGGGTTACTCAATGAAATCATGATCACCCTTTTTCGTAGCTGTAGCCATTCATTTTAGTAGCTTTAAATTTTTCTATAAACTTAGGTGTTTGAAGAAGTACAATGTTTATAACTCACTTATCCAGCACTTTAGCATCAGATCTCTTATTCGTCCTAGCCATATCCAAGTGATAATACTGCACGGCATGTTCAGGAGGTAAGAACTGGTTCAAATACTTTATTCCATTGCTTATCACATCTGTTAACAGAGACTCATGTTTCTTCTTTTCTCTTTTCTTAACTAAATTTAAGAACATTATAGGCGAACCATAGCGTCTCATCAGGTTGTTCAAATGCCTGCCAGGTATTTCTGCATAAGGATCACTTAAATCAATTGATATTGCTGGTTTTGGCACCATTTTCGAGACGTCTTGTGACCAGTAACTGGGTATAGATCCTCTCATTTGGACAAATGAACTGAATCTGGAAAGAAATATTGTGGAAATGTGAGAACTGACAAATAGAGCATTATTTTAAATAGGCATATTGCTAAACAAATACGGAAATCCTTACCTGCCAGCAGCAAATGATGATACCATAGAATCATGAACAATCTGTTCAGTTTCAACCTCATTAGCCACATCTCCATGCATGTTTGCCCCTCTCTTCAAGAACCTGGTGCCCGCATACCTATTGCTCCTTCTAGCAATCAATGTCAGGTATATGGGTCTGCCAAATATGTTCAAATTACTCTGTTCTATGAACCCATGAACTATATATAGGATCCAATCAGGGTGCAGGTGTGAATGTACTGCTGATAATAGATGACTGTTCCATACAAATCGCCATTCAGGAACTGAGCGAACACCAAAGTCTAATCTATTTGGTTGGCAGCTGGAAATTGGAATAACCAATAAATTAATTTATATCAGACATTAATCTCCTTGGAAACTTATTAAAGGAAGAGATTTCACATTATAATATTAGTATAGATAATAGTAATCTTACCCAGTCTTTTGTCTCTGTTGCAGTTGACTCTTCCAAGTTTCAAATATATCTTCATCAATATCATCATACTTGTGACATTCACACTTCTCCTGTAAGTCCTGGCTTGAGGTAGACCTTAAGTTCAAGTGGTATACTGCTGCTGTTACAGGCTTGGGGAATAAGGCTGGTGCAAGCTGTCTAGGAGGTGCCATATTCATTTGTAAAGTATGTGTGATATCATAACTATAGCTATAATAAAAGTTAGTTGATAAGTCTATGGCTAAGAACATCTTCAAGTATCTCTGTTCATCAGGATGGGGAGGCTTGGTGCTCTCACTAGGAATGTATATTGTAGCCGTATCTTCTATTTTGTAAATGGAATGTGAACCAATAACTGCCACTTTTCTTCTTTTAGTAACTAATATTATGTAGTATCCTTCTAAGAATCGTATGAAACCTGAAAATGAAAAAATACATTTGATCAAATTGAATGGACTTTGTGGAAGATTTCATTTTAGGAAGGAATTGAATAATTGTGTTTTAATTAATGTTCATATCCAGCTTAACTTTTGTACTTAGTAATAAAGTAAATGAATAAATGTAGTCTAATCATTTAAATATTAATACCAAAAGATATTTACCAACAATACCAAACGCTGATACAAGTTTGTTAAGTCCTGTTCTTAACCTATTACCGAAGCCTATCATGTTGAGTAGCTGATGTATCTCCTGCTTATTATACTCAAACTTGTCATCAACTAGTATCAGCTCCCGTGGGTCTGTCCTGTCAATCTTGAGGACACGAAATCTTGTTTCAGTGTTGTTTGAGCCAATCAAATAGAATCTCTGCAATATACAATTAATTTTAAGATTATTGTTGTATCAGGTTTCCTAATATGAAAAACAGACATTTTTGTTTCAATCTCCTGCAATAATAAATGGTAGGTACAATGAATACACCCACTAAAATTATACATTTGCCATGTTCTATTTACTCTTGGGAAAAGATGTAAGGAAATCTTGGCCAAGAAATCTCATGTATGTTTATGTAATGGCAAGAGTAACCTTTACTTTCATTGTTTAAATTAATGTTCTACTTACGGCTTTGGTTTCGTAGAGAGCTATTCTTTGTATCGAGCTAATTATCGGATGAAACATTATGCTTTGTTTAGACATTTTTGTATTCAAGAAGTTCAGAGATCTATTGAATAAAAGGCACCGAAGGGAGGTTTATTTCCGTTTCAGTTAAAGTTATTATTCATTAAAAAATAAACAACATTACAGGATTTGTTTAGGTACTGAATCTTCGACATTTCATGACAAATTGACAATGACAAGATTGACAATTTGACAAATTAACATTTTGACAATCAACAGCTGCTAGTTTATGGCCGCTTTCCGAATTAGAAAAATAGCGCTGTGAGCGCTCCCATCAATAATTTGCGTTCTGAAATGATATCACGAATAAGACAGCTTGGAGCTGTCATTTTTATCAGTAGTCATTTTCACAGTACGGAACGGTCGTGAGCGCGCCAACGGTCCTCACTCAATGTTAAAACCTATTTCAATTCGAAAAAGGTGTGAGAACGCTAAAAACGATAATAACGTAACTCGGAACGTAGCCTAAATCTGCACGGTACGTACTTATTCCATGCGGAAACGTTAGTTTAGTGTCATGTCTAATGAAATAAAAAGCTAAGTACACACGTAGCCACTTTAATCGCCGGCGACTCGAAAATCTCACGCTCACACATGAAAGGAGATAGCTAAATAGAAGTATAGACTACTGCTTCAACAATGTATAAACTTGGTACACACGGCTACACATCAAGCTATACATTTCCAATTTACGCTGATCTCGCACTGTACGAAAATCCTATACAATGCGAGATCAGCTTAAACTGGAACTGTATAGCTTGATGTGTAGCCGTGTGTACAAACCTAGCAATATGTGCTGCTGAATAGATGAAAATTAGTATTTGATATTTAAAAAAATCAGGAACTTTTCATAACTTTACAATCCTGAAAATAAAAGTCCTACATCATGACATTGCTATGAACTTTTACCTAAGCGTTTAGATGTATATTATCATCTGCGATGATATTGATAATTGAAATGTTGACTAACGATCTACCACGATTTTGCTCGGTGGTACTTGAGGGCGTGATACAAAAAAACATCCCGCCCGCGTGACTCTCATAAAACCTCACTACTTATCTAAATGAGTTGAAATAAAGACAGTCTTCACAGATGATATTGAACTTACCTATTTGAAAATAAGGATTAATATTATCAGACCCAAACAACTCTAGATTTTTGTTTGATTTGAGCTATGTTTCGCGTGCATGAAAAGTACTCAGTCGGAAGGACTTCTACCGACAAATGTCCAATCCATGTGAGAACGTGAGATATTGAATTCGCCAGCGAGTCGCTGATGAATAAGTCGCTGCGTGTGTATCCAGCATCCGTTTATGGAATTAGTGATTGACACAACACATAACCGTAAAATGAGTAAAACTCTTGTTTCCAAGTGGTCATAAATTCACATTTATGACCACTTGGCACTATTTATTTCGTAAAAAAAACAGTACATTCCAAACCGTAGACAGTTCCAAACGTAGACAATCTGTCAAATTTCTTTGATAGATTATCAATTTTATAACATATGCCTAAGGTTGACGTTCAATTGGGAAAATTTGATAGTTTGGGGTAGCTTGATGTGCTGGCGTCTGTACAACGTGCATCGGTATTAGCGTAGTCTGGTAGCTTCGCGAATATCGATCGATGCCTGCTGAAAATTTCGAAACGGTATTCCACGTGCTCACGTTTTTGATGAACATTAAGTGACGTAATTTCAAAAACATAATGTTACGTTTGTACATACCTATTACCGAAAGGGTAAGACAGAGGTACATCCATCATTTTTCGCCAGTAGGTAATGTTGAGGTCCCATTTAATAGGGTAGGAGACTATTGCCTTCAACCGGAAAAAAAACCAGAATCGGCTGCAACTGAGAAATTCCAGATGAAAAACCCCAATCCAATATCATTAGATAGGTGTACCTACTACCCGATAAAAAAATCAATAAAAATATGAACAATAGCAACATTTTTTACCTCGCGCACTTCACTGCATCTATAACCAGCACCCTAATTGCGTAACTCACGATTAATCATAATCTGTTTCGTTTTCAAACAGATGGCTAAACATGTGTCTGCTCTCAACAACGTAGATAACGCAATGAATATTGTTGAACTGTCAAAATGAAACCGATTATGATCGCGTGTTACGCAATTAGGGTGCAGGTTAAACCATAGAAGTGGAATGTGCATTGCACACTTGGCCGCAACGACCGATAGTAGCATGACCGGCCGTTGCGACCAAACTTAAAACAAAACACAACTACTATTGCTGTACTGCTATTTTGTAACAATATTTTGATTCAAAAGAGTTTCAATGCAGATTTTCTAAATGGGACCGTTCTTCTCCTTAAGAAGCTCTACGCTTTGGAATGAGTTACTAGCTTCCTCTTTCTGACCGACGGCGACGGACTCCATGACAATTCAGAAGTTTTGAGTTTGAAAAGCATCTTGGTCGAAGCTTCTACGGTTAAGATTACTGCTGGTTGTGGTCATGGGTTTCACGAGCAAACCGGCATGTCCTAGAACCAAAAATTCAAAGCCATGTGATACCTACCATCTGGCACTGGGCCCGTGTGGTGGATTACGGCCCACTCCCTCTTAAAACAGGGGTGGCCTAGGCTGGGTCCCGCAGTGGGAACATTATAGGCTGATTTTATGTGTGTGACCGTATCGTGCGCAAGGTCCGCGAATGCCTGTACATGTTTACTGTCACCACGAGTCACAATATTTAATTGTGTACTTATTTTTATTATTATAGCAGTCTTGCTGACAGGTTAAGTATGAAATCCTTCCTTAACTTTACAACAACATTACATTTCCCTGTCTGCCAGCCCGTAAGTCCGCTTGTAACTCGAGAACCACCTTGAAGTAGGTATGTAATTTGTTCATGCGAGTGGATCCGTAGGAACAGCTTGTGAAAAATGTATATCCGTTGTGTCATGCAGCGGATAAACTACCCACGCTTACGCTAAACGACTACGAAGCTACGATCGGCTACGATAAGGAATTATTCTTGGATTACGTAATTTATTCATTATAGTTTATTTATTAAAAGTTTCTTTCTTACTAAGTGAAACATTCGTGACTTATCATATTTGCCTGGTTGTCATGTTAATGGTTAGTTACTGACTTGGTTTATGTCATTTAGTTGCCATAATTTCCATGTCACAATATAATTTAAAGTTTTTGAACAAAGTTCAAATGATTTGATAACTTTTTTTGTTTAATTTGTGTTCGATACCCAACACGTTTGTTAAGTTTTTATACCTTATTAGCTGCTGCACGCGGCTTCGCCCGCGTAGATGTCGGTAATCACCCCACGGGAACGTGTAACCGCCTAAGTTACTCCCAAAACATCAGCTATCTGCCAGTGAAAATCGTCCCGCTAAAATCGGACCAGCCGTTTCGGAGATTAGCCAGAACAATCCGACAGACTGACAGACACAAAAAAAGTGTTTTTCCTTGTAAGTAGGTACCTATATACTTTCTAATGAATTTATAAAAAAAAAGATATTTTGACATTACAAACAGACACTTTCTATTTTATTTATTTGTATAGATTTTATTTGGTCCTATATTAGACAGGTACTCTATTATATTTCAACATAAACCAAGTCAGGTATTTGTGTTCGTACATTACGTAAAAGGCATTAAAAAAAACGTTATTAAAGTTCCCACGCACTACAGAAAATGTTCGATAAATTAAAATAAACCCTAGCGGCCTTATTCATAAAAAAGTTATCGAACATCTAAACACTTGCTAAAGTCTGGTTTTTCAAAGAGAAACCACACTTTAACAACTGTTTAGATGTTCGATAACTTTTATGAATAAGGCCGTAGATATCTAAGCAGCAAAACAGTAACTTTAAAATATCGAATAATATAATATTAACATAATAGATTGCGTTGATGTCTTTTCTATGCACCTTCTAATGAATGACACTCACTACATACAATTTAATCATTTTTGGAAAAATTATTATCTGTTTCACTGGTTTTGACTAACGTAAGCGTGTTTAGGAATGGATAGTATTTACTAATTTAGTTTATATTGCTTATTGCATGCAATGCACATAATTGCACATGCTTTCGTGACCAAACTGAACTATTATTTTCTTACTTTAAAAAACTTAAAAAAAATGTCTCTGAATTTCTCAGGCCATTATAATTACCAAGAAGTTGGAATTGGATTTGATGTTTTTTTTTTAATAATATTTCTTCAGTGGTATATTATAGCACATTGTTAGGATCAATAAACAGACCAAATCTTTTAAAAACCTTTACGACTGCGAAACTTGCTCTATTTTGAAGGCACTACGGTAACAGCGTGTTGAGATTTTAATAATATGAAGATTTTAAAAGCTTCAGTGTCTTAAGAGTTTAATAGCTCAAGCTATTGTAGTCTTAAAACCTGTCTCTCATTACACGAACGACGAAGGAAGACTTTTGTTATTCAAGACGTAATATTTTCAGTCTATGGCTAGATACAGCTTGCAAATATGTCCATTGATGGTTTGTAAAACGACATAGATTTCTTAAAACTTTCAGTTTTTATTACTTTTAATTGTTTCAGGAAGGTTCTGTAGTCTCTCGTGCGGACCGCAGTTAAGTAAGACAGCAAGTAAAGGGTCGACTGTATTTATAATCCTCCCGCATTAATTAGCATTACTAATTAAGATAAAAAAGGAAGATTCACGCGAAACGAACACGGAGGCGGAAGATTTCAGATAATTTAAAGCAAGAAGCTTGAATCAAAACAAACAGAGATCCTTTAAATTATTTATTAAGTAGGTATATTATTTAATCATTTTTTTCGTATTTCTGAACAGTTCCTTTCTAAAACAGAAAATGTTACCATACCGTTGCTTAGTTCTAGTAAACCAACTCTGTTTAACCTTTCGAAACACAAGCGTGATGTATGTTAGGTATGATTATCATAAGTAGAGATCAGGAGAGAACCAAGATAAAAAAGAAAAGCCGCCAACATTACTTGCACCCTTCTCATAGTATCTATGTACATTTTATGAGTGCGGAGATTCGCTCGCTAATGGTTTCGGCAGCATCAAACAGCGAGTCAGTGCAAGCGTTGTCAGAGCCCCTGCAGACGTAACATAGGTGTACGTAGGTAGTAGGTACATAATAATATGTAACGAGACATATTGTTACGTCAAAGTGCCACTCCCAAGCTCACTGAAATATTTGTGTGAATTTGGAACTGGGTCAAGCTGTCGTTATTCACGTCGCTATCCCTCGAATTACAGCAAGCCTCGGCTGGCGACCATCCCGTTTTGTATTCCGAGGGTTTTTAGATAACCTGCCGGTCTGCATTGAACATTCATTGTGTGAGTCCATGTGTGTAAATGAGGCTCTGGGCCTCCGGCCGAGGCAGCGGGCGTGGTGCGGCGCGCGTGCGCGCGGTGGCGCTGCCGTCGCCGCGCGCCAGTCCCGTGCGCGTCTCCGCGGCCGCAGTACCTGTGCGCGTGCCGCCCTCTCCTCCACATACGATACTGCCACTTTATGAAATAACAATGAATTCCCACAC
Organism: Antitype chi; assembly: GCA_947359405.1. Taxonomy (NCBI): domain Eukaryota; kingdom Metazoa; phylum Arthropoda; class Insecta; order Lepidoptera; family Noctuidae; genus Antitype; species Antitype chi. The sequence continues at coordinate 14,894,232 of OX375816.1, forward strand.
TGTCCCCCTCGCAGCTGTGCTACTATAATAGTTTATGTGATCGCCACCGGCCCAGTGCTCTCCCGGCCGCGCGACCGGTCCAGATCGGGAAGCTGCGCCGGCCTCACGCCCGACTACAGTGGAATGCGGCAATTTTAACTACTGCGGACCCCGGAGACCCATATAAGAATAGGGATCGAACGATTACAATCCCAGCAATAAGGTAAGTCATCTGGATCTATTTATTTCAGTAGTTTTTCTACAAGAAGGACCGCATCGGCGTTAAGATGATTTCATAAAGTAGAGTAGACTGCTGAAGTAAATAAAACATAAGTTCGTGCTATTACATCTCTATAACACAGAACGCCTATGGCCTGTGGGTACAGCTTTACAGTTACCTACGAGCCGTTTAATATCATTACACTTGGAGCTTACTTAACTCTAGCATGAACTAAGTTAACACTATTTTTTTGACTTAACTTTGACGTCAATCTTTTAAAGTTACTGTTGGTATATTGAAAACTATTCTTATTTCAGCAGAATATTTTATTTCAATTGACTTTATTATTTCCAGTTGAGTTTAATTCACCATTCGAATCTTCCATAATTTTTAATAATGTTCAGACTCTTTGAAAACTTGGTAAAACTGATGAAAGCAGATAAAACTAATGATGAAAACATTAGCTTCTGAAAATTAATAATGAACTGTATGAGAAAACGACAACCTTTCTTCATACTTCATTTATGTTTCAGTACGTACCTACTTACTTAACTAAATCTAATCTGAAATCTTTGACAGCTCTTTGCGTTGCGTATTTTGCAGTCCTTATGAAATGTGTTTTAGCCAACGCCCTACATTTGATTAGGTATAGTTTTTATAAGCCTATACTTATCAATAAAATAATCTAAATGGTGCAGATCTAAGATTTACTTACACATTCCTATTATGATAAGTATTTTCTCTGACCTATAAATCAAAAAGGGTTTTAAAAACAAAAAATAAGTTTGAAATTAATAATACTGATGGCTTATCAACATTTTATTTTCTTAAGCCTAGCATTCACACCATATCAATTAAAATTAAAAAAAGCACCAATATGTATTAAATAATATTCTTGCGGTTTTTTCATCCTTGATACTGTTCAACTCGATCGCGAAAAGCGTTAGGTACACACGTAGACTAAGAATCGATATTTTAAAGCCGTTACGAAATTCAAACACCATTCATAAAAACAAAGAGGATAACTTTTGAGCAGATAATAATTACCTTCGCGATTATCTCGTAAACATTTATGTTCTTGAAAGAATCCATGCGAAAGAATAAGAAATCTTTGGAAACAATAAAATAATGACCTACTGATGAACATCAAAATGAACTAAACTAGGTACGTATTTGTAATAATCGTCGGCAATAATTCTTTCAATAACGTACCGAGACGTTCTAAAATTGCAAAACAGCCGTGATGTCAGAGCACTGAGCAGGCAGGTATACGACGGATTAAGTAAGATAACCATGGATCGCTTTCTTTTCTGCCGACAACGAGTCTAGGAGATCTATTCAGTTTCGCTCTCAATTTCTCACGGTAAACGCCGAACGCAAAGCTTGAGAATGAAAATGCTGAATGCATTGTTGTGTTCCATCTCTTTAACTACGAATATCAATATTTTATGACGTTGCATTTAATTTAAATTTTTCAGACGTCCAACGCGTTTAATTTTGCTATGATTGCCATCAGTATTAATTAGTTTATAAATCTCAGGTTTCTGTATCCAGAAGTATCTATAGCTATTCAATGTTACGCTAAAGAACTGGTTCACGTTTTTTATTACCGAAAATATTGACATTAATTGGATGAATTAATCAAACATCAGTAACGTTTTAGTTGCTATGTGCTGTGAATTTTCTCATCAAACAATTTGTATTATTACAGGTGCGTGTTAAAATATAAATAAACCATTGATTTACAGTTTATCTGTGCCATGGTTAGAATAAATGGTTCAATGTTCATTTAGTTTATTGGTAAGTGGAGCACGCGGTAAAGAAATTAATATCTTACTAGTGCCCAACCACACGCTTGACTGGCCTCATTTGGTAGTAGTAGGTACTTAAAACAAAGACTGTTAGAAACGTATTAATTTATAAAGAAACTACCTAATAATGCAAAATTGTGGGAAGATAAATTCAGAGAGCAGGTCAAAGATATTATACCTGAGTTTGCTAATGAGATAACTAGGCAGAATAAATTGTTTTCCTTGCTAGAATAATTACATTATTGTAGGATCTACTTATAGATACCTATAATTAGTAATTCGATAGCGCAGTCTATTGTAATATTGTCCGTTGGTATCGGCCTACTCCCAAAGATTTACCTAGGTGTATATGGTGGGATATATTCCATTCCAGAAGTTTGTAACCAGATAAAAACCTAGTTGATAATATAAATATGAAATACGCCAGAAGGCTAACCTAGGTTTAACCGATATGCCATTGGAATCATTCGATTCTGGCAACAGTTTCCGTGGTAACAGTTTGACCGCAGCGGAACTATTACGAAACCACAGTTAGGAACTGAAACCATGAGCTCCCAGTAATACTAGGTTTACCCTGGCTTATAACACTGCAATGGATACACCACAATTTGGATGCTACAGTTTAATTCTGACTTCATGTGCAGTTTGGCATTGGTGCGGCGGCATTGGTTGGTCGTTGAGTAATTGTGAACAAAGAAGGATTTTCGTACCTAAATCTCTATTTGATTATATCATATGTGCTAGCTAATTACTTAGGATATAAAAATGTTAGATTTAGGTATTAAATATTCATTAAGACAGTAATTTAGCAATCAGAAACAGGTAATTACTTCGAGCTAGAAGGACATCAAAATATTGTAGTTTCAGAGATTGCATCGCAAAATGCTAACATAACATATGGATAATTATATGTGAATCAAATTTCGAAAGACCTTATTCATGTGTGTTTTACTATATACACTAAAGAAAAAACTGAAAGGTGTGCAATTGTTTTTTTTAATTTTATTTGTAAGTACTACTTAACAGTTATTTTTTTATAAGTACGTTTAGCCTAAATGTATTATAACATGTAGATTTAACTAACATTAGTATTAAAATGATATTTGGACGCCGTCAACGGTAAAACATTGTGTACCTACTTGTACATATTTTATACAAAACACCTTTTTTTACCTATGTTTTACAAATTAAACGACACAGCAGCATGCCTTGTTCTGTTTGAGCCTTTTCATCTAATTATATCTTGTTACCGAAATCCTCAAACCATCGTTGAACTTCTGTACAATTAACATAATCTATGAAATACCACGTATCATATCCTAGTTAAAAAAATGCTATATTCAGCAAGGAAGAAAGTAAGACTTAAAATGCTTTTTTGTTAAATTAAATCAAACTGAAAAATCAACCAAGTGCTAGTCCGACTCCCACACGATGGGTTCCGTACCACAAGGAAAAAAAACGCCGAACAAACCGCGTTTCTGTGGACCTCCTTAAATTTTTGTTAACTTTATTTCATTATTTTTTGTTGTTGTTATAGCGGCAATAAAAATACATAAGTAGGCAATCTGAGAATATTTCAATTGTCTGCGTATTACGGGTCATGAGACACAGCCTGCTGTCAGACAGATGGACAGCGGAGGCTTAATAATAGGGTTCAAATCCTAATAGAAAGGAGAGGTAGCAAGAACGAAATAGACTGACCTTTTCACAGTTTTCCCAAGACAAAACATAAACCCGGAATCTTACAGAGAAACATCCATTAATACACTTGGATTGGTAAATCATAACCGTAGCCTTAGTATGGACTTCTTTAGAATACCTTGGAAAGATTTGTCCCAATTTCTAGAATATAAAGACATGTATCTGCTTGTGAAACAGCAAGAGCACCAAAAGTTTTCCGGCCAACAGATGTTGGCCGGAAAACGCCACGCGATGTTGGTCGGCAGATGCCGTCGTATTGTAAGTTATTGTGAAAGGAAACAGAGCATAGCACAGTTAAACGAACAAAGTAAATATTCTTTAAAATTAGATATTGAACTTATTTATTCGTGGTGTGTGCGATTTATTATTTGGTGTTCGCAGCACAGTATTGAATCTACATTTTTAAAGAATCACCATCGTCATCTGCCGAGCCTTTTCCAACTATTGAGTTGGCTTGAGGATACAGCTGAATACCATTATTTCACATGGAGCAACTGCCTATCTGACCTCCACTCCTCAGTTACTGGGCAAACCGATACCCCCTGGTAAGACGGGTTGTCAGAATTTCGAGCTTTTGTCTACCCGTAACGAATGTTAAAAATCTACAAATGACAGTCGGGATGTGCTTTCTGAGTCTCGATATGTAATGGGTGGTCACTCTTCTCATCAAGAGATTCAGCACATACTGCAGGTTGGATTGAGAAGCCTTCACGAAATTCTACACGTGCATCTTCGCGTGAAGAGGATAGTTTCAAGCTGGGTGCGGCACAACCTCACCGATGCTCAGAAGCAGGCCCGGGTGGAATGGTGCCGTGATATGATAAACAAATTTTAAGCAGGCTAGTCTCAACATGTCTACGAAATTATTACTGCAGGCTTAGCACAATAACCGTAGAGAAGCGTTTTGTCGACGGAAGAGTAGACAAAAATGACGTTTCCGTGTAGAAAGTTGACAGTTTTTAATCGCGAAAGGTAGACAAGCGATTTCTATTCTACGGTAGAGTAGAAATAGGAAGCGTCATGCTAAGCTTGCACCTGATAAGTCTTAGATTTATCAAGACGATCCAGAAACGAAGTGCCAGTCGACAGTTTGGATGTTTCAAAACGAATCAACGCCTACCAAAGTGAAGCGAGGTTTTTCAATTTGACTGGCTACTTGGTGTCAATTCCTTTTCGGAACAAAAGAAGCATCAACGCTGAATGGTATACTACCAAATGCTTGGCAGAAGTTTTCTCTGTTGTGAGCAACAAGCGACCAAACACAGGGCTTCGCGGGCTATTGCTCCACCACGACACCGCGCCTTCGCACACCGCGTTCAAAACTACGGCCCTACTGGACAGCCTTACAGCCCTGACCTAGCACCGTGTGACTTCTTTTTATTACAAAGGGATATAATTTTCCTCGCCGGAAGATGCGCTGTCAGCGTTCGAGCAGACTGTAAATGAGGTGTCTGCGGCGGACTGGAAAAAGTATTTTGAAAACTGGTTCAGACGCATGAAACTTTGTGTAGAGGCTAGTAGAGAGTACTTTGAACAAATTTAAAAAATAAATTACCTATAGAACATTTTTTCTTATTTTCGCAAAACTTTCTGAGTGTTCCACGTATTTATTAAATTTTTACCAGACGTTACCGCAACGCAGTGATTTTTCGCAAAGTCTAAAAAAGTCTAACTATTGGCCATGGCCCTGTGACCTACACGTACATTATTAAAGACATGCATACAGACGAATTGTAGCAATTAGGTACATGATATTGTTAAAATTGAAGGGAACCAACATATTCAAATATGTAAACTTGAATAAATAAGGCACCATTACCTTATATAACACACGTCAGTGCACACCCCATTGTCTGAGGACTCCACTTTATTAATCGACATCCAAAAAACCCGAAGGATCACTTTCTTCGATGTTCGTTATCCATACATCCGTACATACAAACATTCGCGTTTATAATATTAGTAAGGAATTCTTATTCTATGAAAAAGAGTAATTTTATTTTGAATTTTTTCAAACTTTTTAAGTACATACCTATTCTGCAAAAATTTAAACCAGGTGGGTTTAAATTGTTTAAATTTAACAGGACGTAATCGCAGCTCAAATACAAGAACAAGTTTACCAATTCTCATGTCAATGAGCAGTAATAAAGCTTCCTTACTTAACTAACATAGCTTACTCAATGAATTCTAAATGCATCATTTCAACTGTAGGAGATTCTTCTATGTCCCCCGACCTCAACTTGAATGACGAGATTTGAATAACCGTTTTAGTACGATTAGCCTGTTCTCTCGTCTCAACCAATAAAAAAGAGTCAAGCACGAGTTGTATGCGCGTGATTACGATATTTAAACAATACCGGTTTTACTATGAGGAATAAATTATTGTTATTTACAAACTAGAGTACGAGATGAGCTTTTTTTGAGAATAGTCGTTTGAATATGAAGTCTGCTTTGTTGTAAGTATTAACAAACTTTTCATCTTCATGTTTAATAAATTTTCTTATTTATATGGTATAGGACGATCATACAATAAATATCAAATTGCCTTCATGAATTTTCATACCTAATAAAGTTGCCTCTTTAGAAATAGATGACAAAACCGTTTTAAATGTAGTAATATTGTAATATACTAGCACAGGTAAGGCAAAACGCAAACTATTTACTATAACCGCAGCGTCGCTCGGCATCCCTCACCGAGTGATTATGACGATACGCCAAACCGATTACCGTCCAATTAATTGTGAACTTGGTCCCGAGTTATAACTGAATTTACACGTCATTAACTGTTATTCGAATAAGTAAAACTTCGACACAGGTGCCGAGAGCTGTTATCATTATTATCTGTAGTCTTTGCTTTTGAATGCGAGGAAATTCCGTTTTTGAAACAATTTATAGAGACCGTTACATTTTGTCTGTTTTCATTTCGTGTAACTTTGTTGCTGTCTGTAGGTAAGTACTCTGTTCGAATGAAACCTGTTTTCAGTGATCTGTCATTTTAAACCTCTTTCCATCTAACAGATGCTATTATTATAAATAATATAGGTAATAGCATCTGTTAGATTATATTATATTATTCGATTACATTATTTAATAACGAAGCATTTTATGGACGATTTATTTAATAAGCCATTAGCATTTATGAGGTAAACCTAATATACCAATATCTTTAATAAATGGGTCTGAAGCACGCAAGCCAGTTTCGGAATTAATTAAATTAGAGGAACATGGTTTTACCTAACACAAACAAACAACAATAAGACGTAGCGACGTCCCTTATTTAACTCAAATACTATCAAGTTTGAGAGGAAGACCATACCCAGTTCCGTGAATCAGGGACCGTCTTTGAGCGGCCATTGTGGCAGCCTCATTCAAATAGTAACACGAGGGTGGTGTGAAGTGTTTCACGCGAGCCCGTTCAATTGTATACAGGTAGAAAACTATTGACAAAGCGACCGTGTGCGTGGTTGCCTCGCCTCTCCGCCGGCGCTCGCTCACTAAACACGCTATAACAGTACCAGCTCGCTCTATTTGAACAATCAATATGGTCTTTCTTATCACCTTCTATTTACCTCTCTATCTGCTTGAAAGAATGTGACTTTAGTGCTGCAGACAAGTTGTATTGTATGAGCTCATGAGCTTTTGTTTAGTTTTTTCAGTTCCGCAAAAACGAATTTGGGTTTCTAGATCTTTTGACTTGAGTAACACAAAAAAACCACTCGTCAGAACAGTTAAGTCGCAGTTTAGTATCTATTGTACTACTTTAAAACGTGAAGTTTTATGAAAACTGCGAGAAAGACAATGGCAAAGGATCCTATCACTTGTCAAAGTCAAAAGTTTCGAAATTATTGTGTTAACCCGTTGAATGCTGTGTGAGAATCAACACAATGTTAACGTGGGAACCGAGGGAACTCAAATAAATGAAACCTATTCTGTTTACTAATGTCTTTCGTTCGGGTATTTTTTCATATTAGCTTAGGAACTAGCATTGAAGGGGTTCTGATTTATTTGCCTTTACACGCAGTTGTAAAGGGCTAACGGTCTTATTCATAACATCTAAACAGTTGCTAAAGTCTGGTTTCTTTTTGAAAACCAGACTTTAGCAACTGTTTAGATGTTCGATAACTTTTTATGAATAAGACCGTGAGGGTTTAAGCTTGCACGAAAATGTTATATCTTGTATCTAAAATAATAACCAAAAAAATCCTTCAATTGCACCAGGCCAATTGAGCAGAAACTCCCTCAAAGATTTAAAAAGTATCTATAAATGAAACGAACGAATTAGCCTGCTTAGTTGACGACTAAGCAGGCTAATTCGTAACCGTCGCCAAAACTCGCACATTGAACTAATAGGTAAATGGTAAATAATTCAGATTCGGGTCTCATCCATGTCGTGGACGGAGCTAACGAGGTGAGCCTCGCTAGACTACCCACCTACCCATATACATACATAGTACGGTTAACAACAAAAGTCGCAGAAAACAGCCAAATTGTAATTTCTACACCAATATTATTAAGAGAAAAGATTTGTTGTATGTTTGTAACGAATAAACTCAAAAACTACTGGACCGATTTCAAAAATTCTTTCACCATTGGAATGCTACATTATCCCTGAGTAACTTAGGCTATATTTATTACTAGAAATGTAAAAAAAAAAAATCCATCCGTGCGAAGCCGGGACGAGCCGCTAGTTAACAAGAAAGCTGTCCCAAGATACGTTTAGGATTTACCGGATATAATAAACAAGATGACTTTGGTCTTTACACATAAGTAATGAAATTGTTTGGCTTTACGATACCATGTCAAATAATAGACCATAGTAACTTTGCAATCTGTACAACACGAACAAAGAAAGGATGCACAAACCGCAGAATATGAAGCTAGGTACTCTTATATTCTGCAGTGTTCTACAGTATGGAAGCTCGCGGTGCGTGGCATGTCTGCGAACCGTGGCTTTACATACCGACAAGTATATTATGCTATGCTATCTGTGCAGGTTGAGGGAACAATTTAAGGGTTGTAAGGAGGTTTTTGTGTTATACTGCTTACCATTCACTTACGGTAGAATGCCGTATACGGTGCTTACAAGTCTGCTGTATACCTACGGTGGCGCTATCTTCTGGCCTTTACGGGACTGAAGTTCGTGAAACGACCCAAACCAATTTGCCTAGTGTTTTCCAAACCATGTTGGGGTCGTCTACCAGAAGCAGCTGAATACTAGTACTTTACATGGAGGGACTGCCTATTTGACCTCCACAACCCATTTATTGGGTAATACGATACTCTTTGTAAGACTGTTTGGTCAGACTTTCGGGCTTCTGACGACCCGTAACGACTGTAAAAGATTCACGAATGACAGCCGGGACCAACAGATTAACGCGTTTTCCGAGGCACGCAGACGTCTTGGTATGTATAAATGGTCACCCATCCACGGGCCAACCGCGGTTAGAGTAGCTTAACCTGATCGATCGACTTGATTATTTATTATTAAATGCTGAAAAAACAAAAAAAAATTAGAAGAGAATAGATATGTCACATTAGCCCTAAAACAAAGTCATGAAAAACAAGATGAAATTAATGTTTCTCTCATTCTGTCTCATAAATAAAATTTCCAGTCCAAAGTACTTTTTACAGTTGCAGTTAGTGTTGAAAGCATGTAGCGTGACCACGTGCTCCGTTACTTTTAGTTCAAAGCCTCTAGGATGCTCGGCGGGATGGTAACTGGACTAATGTAGATAATATTCAACTATACTCCATAGGTTTAGGTAGTTAAATAAAGGTAAACAAAAAAACACGTGACTCATAGATACGAAACCTTTTATTTAAAATGTTATAATCATATTATTTATAGTCATATTATAATAGGCTCTATTCTGAATATGAATCAGAATCTGATGACCTACTAATATTATAAACGCGAAAGTTTGTAAGTATGGATGGATGGATGGATGGATGTTTGTTACTCTTTCACGTAAAAACTACTAAATGGATTTGGATTAAATTTGGCACACAGATAGATTATAACCTAGATTAACACATAGGATACTTTTTTATCCCGGTAGTACGTTCCCGTGGGATAATTTCCGTCTTCTACGCGGGCGAAGTCGCCGGCGGAAGCTAGTTAATAATAAATCGTTCCGTTGTACTGTCAATTATTTTGCTAGCTATAGTAACACAATTTAACAAAATCGAAACGCACTCGCAAAAACGTAAATGTCGAGAACGCTGTCAAATGCGTCTGGTTAGCCGACTAATAATACCTGCCACTTCAGTTGCCATACTACATCACAGTTGTACTTTTCAATTTAGCAACGTTATCTAATTCGTTGTATTCTCTAGGTTTAGGGAAACTGTCTTTTTGGGCTCTTTACAATAGGCAGATTACAAAATATTACATTATTATAATAAATCTAACAAACAAATTGTGCTCAAGTAGTTACATCTAGGAAGAGTAGTTAAAGAATAAATGATACATTAATAAAAGAGGAAATTATCGTATACATTGAAAATAAATGTAATTTTGTTGCACCATATTTTTAAACAAGAAAGTGTCAATTATAAAAAAAACCCTTTTTACGATTTGTTTACCTTTATTTAACTAACTAAACCTATGGAGTATAGCTACGTATTTATTTACCTTTTGTAGACCAGAAATAAAAAGTTTCTTACAATTTTACTCGCTTTTTTTTCTAACAGTAACATCGAGTATATAGGGTTATAAAAGACTAGCTCATAGTGAGTTTCAATAAGTTTAAATGCACTCGTCTTCCGCTAGTTAACTTATTAACTGTAGCATAACCAGCATCCTAATTGAGCAACACACTTTCAATCACAATCTGAATAATTTTAAAGGATATTGCTAATCCATTGCTTCATATGTTTGAAACATTTGTCAGCTCAACAACGTAAATGATGCAATGAATGTTGTTGAACTGTCAATGAAAGCCATTGCTACTGTTAGTGTGTTTTAGTTGGTAAAGCTCAAAGCACCTTAATGTTAGTTGAACTTGCTGTAAGTCGTGAGTTTGTGAGGATTTCCATGGTGCCAGTTGGTTGCGGAAATCTTGCTTCTGGATAACTTTAAAACAGCACGAAATCGGGATAATTAACTTATGCTTGGCTTTTGAGGTCCTCAGATAGACTCAAAAGTTATCCATTGCTTAGACACAGTCATCTCATTTAAGCTATGCTCTTCATGACCCATCGAACCAAGCACTATCGAATAGCTTAAATTAGCTTAAGTACAGACGCCAGCACATCAAGCTATACCAAACTATCAAAAGGTATAGCTTGATTTGTCGCCGTGCGTACATGGGCTTGGAAAAGGTGACCAGAAGGCCAATTCTCGTAATTAAAAACTCGAGGTATTTTTGACAGATTCAGTCCGATAACAGTCTGAGAACGTTCTTAAAATTACAGGGATTGCCCCTATGGTAAGCTAACCAGCATTAATTTTCAACCATTTGCGAATAACGCAACAAAACAGTCACAAATCCATAAAGGCCTTATGGAAAAAGCTAGTGTTGTCTATGGCAGGCAACATGTAAAGGATTAACATTCCGGCAGCGTAACCAAGGCACGTGTGACCGGGGTTACGATCAACTCACTCACATTTCACTCACGTTCACGCTCTAATCATCATGGATTCATGGTGACATGCTGTTTGACATGCTTTTGATTTGATACTTAGTAATTATTAGCGGAAGTCTTTTGTTAATATTATGGAGGCCTTGGTCCAGTTGTGAATTATGGATAAATTTACTATTAAAGTACCCATGACAAATGACTGAATGGTTTGCTCTTAATTTAAATATCTATCATCATCTTCCCTTAATTTAAATACCTGTCTATCAATATCTTCCCTTAATTTAAATATCTATCATCATCTTCCCTTAATTTAAATATCTATCATCATCTTCCCTTAATTTAAATACCTATCATCATCTTCCCTTAATTTAAATACATATCTATCATCATCTTCCCTTCATTTAAATACCTATCATCATCTTCCCTTAATTTAAATACCTATCATCATCTTCCCTTAATTTAAATACCTATCATCGTCTTCTTCCTTTAATTTAAATACCTATCATCATCTTCCCTTAATTTAAATACCTGTCATCGTCTTCTTCCCTTAATTTAAATACCTATCATCATCTTCCTTTAATTTAAATACCTATCATCGTCTTCTTCCCTTAATTTAAATACCTATCATCGTCTTCTTCCCTTAATTTAAATACATGAACGAACTAATTTTCTACTTTCCTTTACAATGTTTCTATATCAACTGGAAGTAAACTACATACAAATTAACTCGATTTACCAAGCTTTTTTCAAAATTTTATCTGACTAATTGCATACACTTTGATAATCTCTAAATTTCGCCGGTGACTCTGATATTAGTTATAGTATTGCCATTTTATATACTTAAAAAAAAAAATGTACTGTTACTAGAAGAAAAAAAATATTCGATTAAATCTTTTATAGAGTCTCAAAAAGCCCCACTTTCGGTATTTATGCCTTATCATGGCCTTTTTCTCTTTAACTTGATCCGTGGGTCGCGGTTGTTCCTGTGACTTAAAAGAAAGAAAGAAAGAAAACACGTTTATTTGCGCTCATCCATCCTGGGTTTGTCCGGTGGTTGGACAAGCGATCCGAGTTACCGAAACGCAGAGCCGATCCGTGAAGGCGTTCCGGCGAGAGATTAACTAATTACGTACTTATAAGAAGAGCACTTAAATGTAGGAACAAGCAATATTAATAAGATTCGAAACCGTTATAAACGGCTTTTCCAATATTTATGGAATTTTGCTGGTAACGGTACGCTGGGTTTATCCTGTCCCAACCATTACTTACCTCAAAACTTGTCGCCCAGAGTTCCATACATCATCGTTCCAGCTACAATCTAACTTTGTCTCGTGTGATATCCCTAAGGGCTCCGAAAATATCGCCGAACGAGAGTTTTATTGCTACAGACATATGCGAGAAGCCACGAGATGTAGCTAGCGCTCAGTAATCGTGTTATACGAACTGTATCTACCTTGCCGCTTTATATCGATTCGTTTCGGTGTAATAACGATTTACGTAACGATTATTGGTCAAGGACGAAGTTTACGCTACAAACACCCCGTGCCTACTTATAGCTTCGAAACAGCCAAGATATTCCAATGTACATTTTACCTACCAAGAAAAAAGTATCCTGAAAAGAATACCAAGATCAGATAGCTCTTTATTTAAACTGTAATTTACCTGTAAGTTTTCTTTATCATAAGTACCTCACGAATACTTGAGAACAAAAAGTGCCTACCTACACCACCGGTTTTATAAGAAGAAAACACCCCACACACACCCATATAATAATCTGTATTATCTTTCGTAAAAGACACGGTACGATAATATTTTGAAATGCAAATGAGACTCGCTGAAAGTAAGTACGTATGTTTGGGAAAAGCAAAACAATGTTATGTAACACGTTCCGCGCACACGTTGCACATTTCTTCTACCTTCATTTCTCGCGAAGCTTTTGTCCTGTATACTAGCAGACTCAAAATGTGTTCTAAAAAGAGTAGAGAAAGCACTACTTTCATTAATATCGTACATTTGTATGAAAACAGTGACTGATGAGTGTCGTGTCGGCCAGTGCTAATGATGCAGTGTCTGGCTGGTAACATGTGCGTCCACTATTATTTAGCATGTCCGCAGTAGGGCTACAGCCTACAACTCTGTGTAGTACTCTGGCATGACGTCCATATAATGTATTTCGCGTGTGGAAACGACGCGCCACGCCCTGTCTCGCATCAAATGCATGCACTGTTCTGCCGTTACATTTGTAAAGATTTACCGCATTATCTACAAAGCTCTTGCATTATAGACACATTACATAATGTGTTTGTAAACTACATTTAATTAGGGGTTATCATTAATCTTTATCATTAAACCACTCTAGTTCAGTCTTAAATGTCAAATAATGTCAACAGTTTATCTGAATCTAGTTAGTTTAGTTACTATAAATAGTAATTACATGATAAAGTTCCATTATTTCGCGAACCGCAGTCGACTAATGTTTCTGGAATAAGATAATTAGTTGAGTTAAAGGCGTATTTATTGACTGGTAATAGAACTAGTGAAAGGAGCATTCAGCCACCCACGCGCGGTTGGGGACCTACCTCGCACCACTCTCAATCTGTGTTACTATAGCGAGGTAAGTGTGATTCTGCAAAAAAAGTGCGTGTAAAAACAACATCGTTTGAAAGCTCTCAAAGCGCTCCGCGACACTATTGTGTGTCGATTTCTTGAAAAGATTGTTCGCAAACACGTGTAGGTGGGAGGCTACGTGGAGGGTGAAACAACACGAGCCATTTGTAGGCGCCAAGTGTTTGCTGAAGAGTCGCTGCGGCATCGCTAATGAGCAGGGAATCGGAGAAAGTGCTCGTGTGGATGTGAACCGCAGAAGCTGCACCGACTGTCGCACTTGTACGGACGTGCAGTAACCGCGAGGCGCCGCTACTTCCTCTCCGCTTAACCTCTTGTTGCCGTAAGTACGTGTTTAACATACTATCTCCGGCCTCCTAATTTGTACGGACACACAATAGTACCGGCCACACGTGTACTGACGATGTTAATTAGACTTGTTAAAAGATGCGACGTTGATTTGGAAAGTTCTGTGGTGTGCACATTTTAATTAGATGTATTCAGTTTGACAAATGAAATCAATTTCACCTGAAGTATCTCTCATTTTGATAGTGTAAAGCAAAAATAAACAGAAGTCTCTTAACAAATGTGGACTGTTGGAGTAAATTAACAAAACTAGCACAGCCGACGCGTCAGTTTCCCTTTAGCGAGGCACGTCTAATGGACAAAGTTAGGAGGTTGGTCGAGCGGTGAGTGTCCGTTACATAATTGCAGTTGATGCGAAGAGACGGATGCGTAGTGGCCGGACTGCCGCAGACGACAGGCGAAACCTGCTGGACAAGCGCGGTTCGATGCCCGGCCGAGCACTTGTCGCGTTCGTTCGTATCATTTTTTCTCAGCTCTCCCATGACCATACACTATTATGACCTTGAATTTTTTATATCGTATTTTCAACCATATAAAAGCGAACATGGAGTCTTGATTTTTATTTTGGATTTTATATGATGAAAGCTTATTTATTACAAACTTGCTTTTGCCCGTGGCTTCCCCGCGTGCATGTCGGAAAATATCCCACGGGAACGTACAACCGGGATTAAAAGTACCCTATGTGTTAATCCAGGTTATAAATTATCTGGTCAAATTTCATCCAAATCCGTTCAGAAGTTATGCGCCAATCCAGAACATACATCCAGACAAACGGACAAGCATTCTTCGTTGCTATTTTATTATTTGTACGGCATTTTATGTATTCATCATGTCTTGCTTATTATTCCTTGGCTGTTGAAACCAATGATTTCCAGAATGTGTCTCCACGCACGCACCTATTTGCCTCAATCGCTATCATCAACCTAAATTGCCATCTGCTTCGTCCGCAAACCGTATGTCGCTATTCACCTGTCTTCCACAAAACCCTGTTTGCTGAGTAGTTCTATGTGATCCGAAGTTATTTAATAATTTCGCTGAGCAAAGACGCAGTGGCCGGGGAGTGTTTGCGAGCCCGGGCCCGGACGTCGGGCGTCGTGTTTGCACTCAATAAGCCGCGGCAAACAGTCTTTGGTCGACCTATTCTTTATCCAAAGCCTTTAACACTCACACTGTAATGTAAGTTAAAGCGATTCAACAAGCCTTGTTTTGTTAGAAAGCAAATAACGCAGGCTTGAGATTTATGACTGGATTCAAATGGAGGATAGAAAACAATGGTGATTGCGATTATGTCTTGTGAGAGCTCAGAAAACGATTATGTTTGTATGTCACAATCTCAAAGTATCTATATTCAACCTTTTACGCAGATCATTAGTCATCGTCATCCAAGAATTTGTATTTTTTTTACCATCTCGTGGCAATTGTGATTATTATTACTTTTAGCTTTTACGCAGCCATTTTTTGTGGGGTACTTATGCTAAGGGTCAATGCTAATTTTTGTACCTGAGTGTCATCGTTACTCTAAAATAAAAGAATAGTAAAATGTAGCCAAACAAAGCCGGAGAAATACTCGGAAGCGTATGGATGTACTCTATCCGAAGCACCTCATGTCAATGTTGATGGATGGCCCCCCTCACGGCGTACGTACGGAGTCGGAGAACATTCTTTTAGCTATTGTCGCTGAGTCGAACAAAAATAGAAATGCAGAATCTCTTGATCTCAGTCGGAAATCACTTTGTTCGTTCGATGTTGTTTGAAGTTAGCACACTGCCTGTGAGATTGGATCCAGTCTCATTTTTTTACATGCTGAATTCTGGGTCAAAGCTATATCTCTCTCTCCATTTATTCGAATGGAAGTACTGCATGCAAGTTTTCAAAGGCAAAGCGTCTCGCACGGCATGTTTATAGAGTTTTTAGCATCTTTCTGTCAATTTTTCAATGCACAATTACTTGCTCGCAAACATTTTCCTTGAAACTTAAATAAACTAAAAAATACTATGTTATCATACATGTCTAATTGGCCTGACTGCACCACTAATTTCCATGAAGACCGCGAGACCTTCAAAGTATTCGCGTTTTGCAGCAAATACTTATAACTTCTAACTGAGCGGCACCGGTGTCGTAATACAATTTCTTGTTACTTGAGATCGAATGAGCTGATTGCTATTTAATTAGAATAATTTCCCATGCCCACCGCATTGTTACGTAGATACCGACCACTTATATTTGTAAAGTAAACCTTTTCGTTTTCCAATTGAGTTTAATTTACTTTGAAATTGTTTCATCTTTTGCTTACTTGACGGTCAGGTTATGAGTTCTCCATATTGCCTTTTAAAATGTTGCCTCCAGCTTTTCTGGGGTATTTCATAACCGAGACATCAATATAGAAACCTATCTCTCCGGACTTGGACCTTTTAGTATCTACCTAATTATCTGGCACTAACTTAGTTAGCTCAGCTTAGACGACAAATGTTATTTTCATACACAATGTCATCATCATCATCATATCAGCCGAAAGACGTTCACTGCTGGACATAAACCTCCCACAAAAGGGGAGGATTTGCCATAATCGCCAAGCTTGGCAGGCGGGTTGGCGATCGCAGTATCGTGGTCAAATGCATAGAGAACGCTGCTACCCATTCTCTAGTAGTTGCCTTCTACGACACCCATGGGAAGAAATGGGATAGTGCTATTCTTTTACGTCCGGCACCACACGGAACCACAACGGAACGCACACACAATGTAGATTAACCCAATTAATTAACCCCTCATGCATTCTGTTATCAAAATCATCTCATTCAAGTCTCTCATTTTTAAAGGAAGTATCATCATTATCTGCCCAAGATGCAGCTGAATAGTCGGAATACCAGTATTTTTCATGGAGCGACTGCCTGTCTGACCTCCACAATCCAGTTACTGGGTAATACGATACCCCTTGGTAAGACTGGTTGTCAGACTTATAGAGGAAGTATACAAAAATATAATAAATTCAAGAATTAAGTAACTGTGACCATGACACCGCCTAAACTTGAATAACGTGTGAACGGTGTTATTTAAGTGCGTTAATAACGGTGTCGGTATGCCATACATGGCCATTATTACAGAAAGAGTTACATTTCTATTGGATCAGCAAAACAGTGCCGGCTTTTTCTTTATAATATTTGTAACGCGATATCAATAAGGAAGAATGCGAGACTATCAATTATAGGATGTTTTCAAGCCTATAATCTTTAACTTAATCGAGATGCAACCTGCTTTTATTATTTATTTATTTTATACTTCACGCACAGAAATGCATGCAAGACATGAAGCATGAAGTTAAATGCATTTTGGTTGGCGACAGCTGAGCATGTAGTCCTGGATTCGATTCCCAGGTTGGTCAAATGTTATTAGGTTTTTGAGAAATTTCCCCGGAGTTTAGAAGTCGGCGGTGTGATACTCCCGTGCTTCGGAAAGCACGTTAAGCCATTGGTCCTGCTCCTGATCTCTCTCCGGTCATATCGGCTTTCCTTTCCATCAGGCTATGAGAGTAAGGGAAGAGAGATTCCACCTGTGTCTCCGTATACACTTGTACAAACAGCTCCATTAATTGGTTACCCCTCCAAAAGACGTGTGCGTTCAAATCCGTGCTAGGCTCAATTTACTTTTTGTATTTTGCAAAAACTTTTTTATTATAATTACTGTATTGTTTTCTTTGATCAATAATAGATTGTTTTAGTGAATATGGTTAACATTTACGACCGGTCATTCAACGTCTAATTAGACCGGAGGTTACAAGACTGTTCGCTGCGTATAAGATTGGAGGATCGAAGCCTGGGCACAAAATGTGCTTTTTGTCAAGATATATTTATTTTTAAATAAAGTATTTTTCTATTTTGTTTAAGTAATATTTATAAAGAATTAAAAACTTTCATAATCATTTCAATATTTATTATTGCTATTATTTAACAAAACTTTGATCTTATTTTATTACAAAGATTTTACAATTTTATTTGATAATATACAGATATGATAAATACCTACTTAAACATATTTTGCCAACTGACACAAATGGGTGACAAGTGACATCCTTTTAACGCAAACGATAGTAAACTTTTTCCAAAAAAAAAACAACCGACTTCCAAAAAACACTACAAAGTGAAAAATAACTTTAATTTCGGAAGTCGGTGTCTTTGGAGCTGTATTTGAATTTTTTGTCACCGCCTTCCGAAATTAAAGTTATTTTTCACTTTGTAGTGTTTTTTATGACATGTGCTTACCCCTTCACAGCATACCGGCGTGATGTTATGTTATGAATGGTGTAAGCAATAGACAGACATGAGATTTCAGCAAACCCAGTCCATTTGCTATCATTTATTGAGGAGTTCCGTGGCCTATCTCCAAAGTTCTTCATCAGATCTTCACGAAATTGAAATGAGACCACTACGAGAAAGTACTCTTCCAAAAAATACCTAAATCGCTTCATGTGCCTATAAAATTTGAAGAGTTCTCTCTATTTCTCCAGGATCCCATCATCAGATCCTGACTTGATGATCATGGGACCACCTGGAAAGTATACCCTTTCAAACAAAAAAAACAAAATTCAAATCGGTCCAGCCATCTTCGAGTAATCGGGGAACATACATAAAAAAAAATAAAAATAAAAAAAGTTTCCGACGAATTGATAACCTCCTCCTTTTTGAAGTCGGTTAAAAATAGGAAGCGCTAGAAATATTTTATGTTGATATAACGCGTGACTGTGCAGTCACGCGTTAAAAACTGTGTTTTTTTTTTCAATCTTTGATCTATCTATGTACTCTTTGTACAAAAGCTGCTTTACAAACTATTTAATAAATATAAAAACTTTTTCCAAAAAAAAACAACCGACTTCCAAAAAAACACTACAAAGTGAAAAATAACTTCAATTTCGGAAGTCGGTGTCTTTGGAGCTGTATATGAATTTTTTGTCACCGCCTTCCGAAATTGAAGTTATTTTTCACTTTGTAGTGTTTTTTTGGAAGTCGGTTGTTTTTTTTTGGAAAAAGTTTTTATTTTTCACTTTTTAGTGGTTCACATGTGCTTACCCCTTCACAGCATACCGGCGTGATGTTATGTTATGAACTGGTGTAAGCAATAGACAGACATGAGATTTCAGCAATCCCAGTCCATTTGCTATCATTTATTGAGGAGTTCCGTTGCCTATCTCCAAAGTTCTTCATCAGATCTTCACCAAATTGAAATGAGACCACTACGAGAAAGTACTCTTCCAAACAATACCTAAATCGCTTTGTGTGCCTATAAAATTTGAAGAGTTCTCTCTATTTCTCCAGGATCCCATCATCAGATCCTGACTTGATGATCATGGGACCACCTGGGAAGTATACCCTTTCAAACAAAAAAAACTAAATCCAAATCGGTCCAGCCATCTTCGAGTAATCGGGGAACATACATAAAAAAAAGAAAAAAAAAAAAAAAAGTTTCCGACGAATTGCTAACCTCCTCCTTTTTGAAGTCGGTTAAAAATAGGAAGCGCTAGAAATATTTTATGTTGATATAACGCGTGACTGTGCAGTCACGCGTTAAAAACTGTGTTTTTTTTTCAATCTTTGATCTATCTATGTACTTTGTACAAAAGCTGCTTTACAAACAATTTAATAAATAAAATAGCCATAAGTACGGCTAATGTCAACTGATCCTCGTATTAACGTGGATCAATGTAAAGCTCCTAATTTTCGTCGATTTGGCAGTAACTGTAACATAAATACCAATTGCGGTGCAATATTAAGCCTGCACCGATGTACATAACTAATAGCTATGTTACAGTGCACAAATGTTATCCTATTAAAGAATAAATGTAGACAGTACAGCCGGGTGACAATGTTTACATACCAATACCACTCCGTGCCTCGGACAGCACGCTGTCATTCGTGGATCTTTGACATTCGTTACGGGTAGTCAGCAACCCGAAACTCTGACAACCAGTCTTACCAAGGGGTATCGTGTTACCCAGTAACTGGGTTGTGGAGGTCAGATCGGCAGTTGCTCCATGTAAAATATTGCTATTTAACCTCATCTGGTCAGATTGGAAGCCGACCCTGTCATAGTTGGGAAAAGGCTAGGCAGATGATGATGATGAGATAAAGCCAGTCTGTTCTGTAAAAATCTGACCGGGTAAACTTAGGTGAAGTGAGCTTCAAGTTAACTGTCATTCCGCCTCATGATAGGAATTGACAGTTGTCACTATAGACAGCTCACTTCAGAATTTTGCAGAATAGACCGGCAGGAGGATTTACATACATGGACGATAGTTTGTATATCCATTACAACAATGATTTTGTTTTTTTGTTTTAATTTCATGACGCTGCAGAGCTCATTGACACGTTATTAAAATAATTAATGGTGACATCTCCTTAATATTAACTTTTAATAAATGACAACACAATGGACCGCAGCACGGTTTACGATTCAAACTTAATTTTCACATGAATAATCAATTATTTGTGGTCGGTGGTGGTCTCATTTTATAATATTGGTAGCTTTATCTACAATATCGATCTGCAGTAGGAGGTACTATGAAACATAACATTGCACCTAACTACAGCCGCCAGCGCATCAAGCTACCCCAATCTGTCAAATTTCTTTGATACTTTTTCAACTTTATTACAAAAGGATAAGGTTCATATTCAATTCGGGAAATTTGACAGTTTGGGATAGCTTTTATGTGCTGGCGTACATTTGTTACGGTGGCGAATCATATTTTGATAAATAAACATCCTGACACCGACCTATAAATTGCAAAAAACGTAAGATAATTTGATGGCGCTATCGCCTTAACGCTAAATACCACCCTGTCTCTGTTGTCTTCAAACGATTGACAGAGATAGAACGATATTTTTAACCGACTTCAAAAAGGAGGAGGTTATCAATTCGTCGGAACCTTTTTTTTTTTATGTATGTTCCCCGATTACTCGAAGATGGCTGGACCGATTTGGATTTTGTTTTTTTTGTTTGAAAGGGTATACTTCCCAGGTGGTCCCATGATCATCAAGTCAGGATCTGATGATGGGAACCTGGAGAAATAGAGAGAACTCTTCAAATTTTATAGGCACACGAAGCGATTTAGCTATTTTTTGGAAGAGTACTTTCTCGGAGTGGTCTCATTTCAATTTGGTGAAGATCTGATGAAGAACTTTGGAGATAGGCAACGGAACTCCTCAATAAATTATAGCAAATGGACTGGGATTGCTGTAATCTCATGTCTGTCTATTGCTTACACCAGTTCATAACATAACATCACGCTGGTATACTGTGAAGGGGTAAGCACATGTGGACCACTAAAAAGTGAAAAATAAAAACTTTTTCCAAAAAAAAACAACCGACTTCCAAAAAAACACTACAAAGTGAAAAATAACTTTAATTTCGGAAGGCGGTGACAAAAAATTCAAATACAGCTCCAAAGACACCGACTTCCGAAATTAAAGTTATTTTTCACTTTGTAGTGTTTTTTTGGAAGTCGGGTGTTTTTTTTTTGGAAAAAGTTTTTTTATAATGACACTGACAGCTCCTAATAGTGGTTTAAGTGCTGATTGCGTTGAGTTTCATTGGTGAAATTAGCTCTATGGGTAACAATAGAAAAGTAATTGTTTTAATTACTTGACAGTTGAGCTCATAAGTTTAGTGCTTAAAGCAATTAGTGATTGGACGTGCAAGTAGGCTTAAATGATAAACTTCAGTCTTATTGTTAAGAAAAGCTCGTACTAAAGTTACCTCAGTGCTTTGTTTAATTTAAGCCATGGCCAGTCCCTGGTAACCTTTAGTTTAAGGTGTGATATCTTTGTGGGCGGGTACTTTATAGTGAAGCTATTGGAAAATCCTTGAGTTTAGTATCCGTATTAGGTACAGTCAGCGTCAATAATATCGGGACGAAGAGACTTTTCAAAATGATCTAAACAACTACGAAAATTAAATATTGACTCAATGACACAAGGAATGTTTCAAAATGAAGACAATACAGGACAAATGTCATTCTGGCAAGAAATTTATCCAATTAGAGATAAAGTTTAATTTTCTTAGTTGTTGAGATCATTTTGAACAGTCTGTTCGTCCCGATATTTTTGACGCTGACTGTACTCTAGTGTATTAACGGGGGTTTGGAATTAAACAGCATTAAAAATATTACGTTTATTCTATTTCCGACCGAAAATATATTTTGAGCCGAAAACGAAAACGAAAAAGAAGCTTCGGCTTTAGATTTATTTACAGCCGAAAGTGTCCAAAAATGAAAACGAAGCTTCGGTCAGTCACTAGTATGATTCCCAGCGTTCGTGTTAACATCAACGCGCCTATATTTTCACTGGTTTTTCAATCAAAATCCAGTGAAATAATTTGAAAGGTCATTCTTAATTTGCTTGACTGTTCGAATGCAAACAGAGTTAATTTAGGCATTCCTACTTTATAATATATACTCTAAACTACTATCAAAGAACTGAAAACCTAAACAAAACCAACTCCAACCAACCAACTCTTATGAAAGTATTCTCAGAATCCTAGTTCCGAAAGCTAAGCTGTTTTTTTTTTCTGGTATTTTAGGGCTAACGGTACCTTTGGTAATTTTTTCGTCTCATCATCATAATTCTTTACAACTGCACTTCATCGTAACTACTTACACTATTTTACTCACGTGCTTAAGTTTTCCGTTTGTCTAACTGTTTTTTTTTTCTACTTTCAGGTACATACTACATTCTACAAATCTGGAACAACTGTTTCGTAAGTATTTATGTTACTGTAAATTAAATACAGCTCTTGGAAAAGACGACACGAAAGCATTCTAAGTAGGTTACTAGATCTTTCATAGTGTATTTTTAGTATTCCGTTAATACAGAAAGCACCTAAGGTATAAATAAAATAAAGCACAAATCCGTGCGATAAAAATAGAGCTGACATTAAAAACATTCTCTTACCGCAGCGCACCGCATCAAAACTTTATTATATTGTACGTCGCATATCTAGTGGACATATCTAACTGGATAAACAAGGGTAACACAGAATGGAGTAAAAGTTTTTTATTACAATAACAATATGGGACCGATAAGTTGACGGGCGCGGTATCATTGTTTAGCTGTTCGCAGAGTTTTCTCATATCGCGCCTTCCGCTCGTTTCATCGCAACTTATGCCGTCCTAGGCTAAACTTCAGGTTAATTAACTCGTCTCAACTGGGTAACTACTGATAAACTAGCATTATTACCCGCTGTTTTATTGTCTACTATATCCCAATCAATTTTCGAAAGCTTGCTTTTATCTTTGCTTGTATCTTTTTACTTTAAGTTTTAAAACGATTTTAATAATTTGACATTTTGACCTACTTGTTTGATTTTAATAAAAATGCGTTTCTAATACTAGTTTAAGGTATTTAGCGGAGGTAAATACATTTATTTCATGCTTCCTGAAAGCTGGAAACACAGAGGTCATGAAACCATCTGATCCGGCTCGAAGGACCGAAATTGGTCGCGAAAATCCAACACTTTAGTAATAAATAAACAAAGCCAGACGAATAATTTTAATTAAAACAAACATATTAATCTAAATAGTAGCTTGTTGTGGGTCAAACAAAACGCTGAGGTAAAATTAGATAAGGGTGACGCGCAGGTACGGGCAGCTTTGTCGGGACGAGCGATCGTGGCTGCCGAATGTATGGGCGAAGTTTGACGGGTGGCTTAGTTACCCCGTAATGAACGCGGATTTATCCCGGCTTCCCAGCCCTGATATGAGCGATCCAATACGAACCAACTTGATACCCACAGTATTCTCACGATTAATCACATATACTTGGAATTTTAATTGTATTCAGTAACTTGACAGTTGAAGGCTTGCCAGATTATGACAAAAAAAAGATGGTGTAAGAATGAATGAAATTAAATGAACTTGAAATAATGTACTTACATGCAAAAACATATATTTTAAGTTTAATAACTTGTCTTAAAAACATGATTTATGCACTATTAAAAATAGTAGAATTTGTTATTATATTCTTATATTCCACATGTTACAAACGAATTTTAAAAGTTTTATAACGAAATTAAAATTAAACCATTTTGATCATTCGTTCTTTACGCAAAATCATTCACTACCCCAACACTATTAGTTTTAGTATGGTAATATTATTTTTCTTTGAACTGTCTTGTTACTGAATACGATTAAAAGTCCAAGTATAGGTATTTAAGTCTCTACATGTATAATGTATAGACCACATCAAATTAGATTCTATTATTAGATAAGATTCTACTACATTCATTAACCCTTACATCCGCTGTATTGTGGGAATGTTCTTACAATACCTAAAACAATGAGACCAATAATACAAAAGAAAGAAGAGTAAACAAACGTGTAATTACATACTCACAAACCAACATGTAACAACATAACATAAAGTCTTAAAAGTAATGCCGTTCAATCTTAATTAAGTAGAGTAGTTTCCCCATACTAAAAAATAATAATTACAGTTGTTTAAAGACATTATAAAGTCTACCTACAATAACTGTTCGAGAATGGAACACGAAAAATATGCTCTATATAAATAAATCAACATGCCAAGAAAATAAATAATGGCACACACGCGAGTACGCTACTTTGCCATAACCACAAACGTAGTAATCAATAGAAGGGTCGGTCGGTCGGAATTAACTGTGCGTACAGTTAGCCGCAGAAATAGTGTAGCGGTGCAGCAGAGCTACCGGCGGTAACCGGCCATCGACGATAATAACTCGCTTCAGTAATCCGACGACTGGAAAGGTACTTATTTTATATTTTTTACGCTGACACAGAACACAAATTATTGTGTCAGCATCAGTAATTGTCACATTACAGACTTCACTAACAGAGTTCATAAACATTTAACTGGTTTTCGTATTGATTTAGTTCAAGTTTTTGTAACGAAGTGTTGATTTGTTAAATTTAACTTCATTATTACAAAAGATTTCAGTCAATTTCCAAGCCTATAAAAATGGTATAACTTTAAAAGTTTCCGCAAAAATACAGCGATATTTTTCGTGTACATCGGTTGCTTAGTAGGCAGGTCTCGGAGCCGCGCGGACTCAGGTCACGCAAATAGGTTAATAGCTACCGCCGAAAAAACGCCGTAAAGGAAGCTTAATCAAAGAAAAATATTGCTACTCCTTTCGAGTCGGACGCTTTTATTGAATAGGCGAGGTGAACGGAAGCCGCTCTGATTCAGTCGCCGAATACGTTTCTACCTTGTTTAATAAATAATAAGTAGGTGCAAGGCTTAGATAATGCAGCTCTCACAGAAAGATGTCCTTTAAAAAAGACTGTAGGAAATAAAAAGTTGTTAAAAAAGAAACGGCAATGAAATTCCAACCCGGAGTTCGCATATCTACAAAGCGTTTACCAGAAGCCAGTGTTTGTAAAAAAACAAATGAAAGTTTGTATGAAACTAAAGAGAAAAGCAGAAGCAATATTAACACAGTAATAAAATAAAAGCACTTATGATTTTTGTGTCCACTGAGAGAATTTCCAAAGACTGAAATACATTTCTGGCACTTCCACTTAATAATAATTGAGGACGCTCAATAAGTACCAATGACAATTTAACTAAAGATACTACTATAAAGAAAGTACGTCGTAAAGACATCAATTTCAGTCAATATTTCGAGCATGACCTCAACCGTTCAGCTACGTCTAATACAATATTAACATGAGTACTCGAAAAAGGCAGTAAATGACAAATTGTCCGTCATTATAGGAAAGGGAACGAGGTTAGAAAGCTTATACATTTTTCGTATCGCGCCGATTATGTTAGTTGCATGCAACGGTTACGACACGAGCCTTGGACCCGCTCATTATAGAGCATGTACACTAACCCACAGTTATTAATGTCGTAACGTCTTTTCGAACTATTGCTCTATGCTACCTCAATTTTCATTACCGGCTTTATTTTATGGAAGAAACTATTTTATTCAACCACGCCTTCACGCCTTGTTTTCCCGAACACTTTGCTCAACCTGGGGAATCGAACCCAGGTTGCGAGCACTAGACCAACCAGACAGCTTCATTTATTTTGAACTACCTTTAAGAAGGTATGGTCTGTTTCCAACCTTTTGAAATTCTGATTAAGTATATTTAATACGCAGCGTCAGTCATGCCGGATTTTTACTGTCGGAACACCCGCCATCGCGTTGACAACTGACTGACGACTTTAACGTGCTCTCGGAAGTACGGAGAGACCTCAATCTGTAAAGCATGATCATTGATCACCGACCCCAGCTAATAGTGGCAGGCGGAAGCGTCGCCGATCGATCGCCCTTTGATGTAGTCATTTAGCTCCGTGGCTTCAGGCCCCTCCAGAAACAATTTAGGTGTTCCAGAGGTTTATATAACAAAAGATAAGAGAATCCTTAACACTTCCGATCCGCGTGGCACCGTGCCAAGGATTGCAACACTGCTTTCCCCCGCTATATTGCCATTTTCAATGATAATTTATTCATCTTCACGCTATATTCTTTTAAGGGGTCGGTGGAAGTCTGAAGTTGGAAGCTATCAGCGATAAGTGCAGTTGCTAACAATATTTCTTATGCCGTTAGTTCTATGAGTTGATATCTTACTACGAGACTTAAAACCATCTAGGAACATATTTAAAACTAGCTGCTGCAGGCGGCTTCGCCCGCGTAGATGTTGGAAATTGTCCCAGGGAACGAGCCAACCGGAGTAAAAGTAGCCTATATTACTACTCATTATAATATCAGTGAAAGTCCCGTCAAAATCGGTCCAAAGGTTTCGGAGATTAGCCGGGACAAACAGAAAGACAGACAAAAAAAAAGATTTTTTGTTATAAGTACCACATAAGTACCGTATATACTTTCATATGCATTTAGTAAAAAGCTGTTATTTTGACATTAGGTACTAACAGACACTTAAATTTCGCACTGGGCCCGTTTGGTGGATTATTGCCCACTGCTATGGCCTCTGTCCCAGCATTGGGAATCTTGTTGGCTGATGATGCTTTTGTTAGATGTATAGATGTTTTGGTCAATTACAACAATTTTCAGCGTTTGAGCAATCATTCGCCACCAACTTCCATAGTACTTACTACCTAGTTAAACTTCAATGGTTACCAATCTTAAACGAACAATAATTTTAAGACAAGTGGCATTTACGTGTGCCTATGTCAATGCTTGTCTTCCAAAATGCTGACCTTTATCATATACACATAGAGTACATAATGAGCGAGATACCCTCTTCTACTAATGATCAGCGTCGTGCCGATGGCATCAATAAATTCGATCGAAGCCTTCATTCACACGTAACAAAGATTCGCGGTCTATTCATTGTTCAAGTTATTTTAGCTCGAGGCGAATGTTTCTAGCATTTCAACAGGCCTATTACATAAGAAAGTATGCAGGTATTTTTCTTTACAACATTAGTCCAAAAAATTATTAGTCCGCTCCGGGGTAACCCGTGAAATTCAAATTTTCTTAAATTTTTACTGTAATTTGCTGGTCAATGCCAGGTTGTAAGTTGATTAAAATATGAAATAAAATATGATAAACCAACTGAAATATTTGACTACAATTAAAATTGGTAAAAGTACTAGTTGGTAAGCAAGTTAATGTTTAAACGTTCACTTGCCAAACATTAGGTTTGCCTTTCAATTATGTATTTGTGAAGAGTTTATTGGCTAAGTAATTATTAGGCAAATTAAATTATGCGGAAAATTGTTTGGGAAGTGATAATTTGTAATTTTTTTTTTGGATGAAACAAGGGTAACCCTGTAAAGCCAAACATATTTTGTTCAATATACACCTAGAAATTACTTTTACTAAACGTAAGCTAAGTTAGTAAGCAACTGAAAATTATTTAACAAATGCAAAAATTTACTTAAAATAACTCTCAATAAAACGATTCATTCAGTATTTTAATATTCAGAATATCGAAGAAATGTCTAGCCGTTATAAAGGACTTAGTTAGGACACTCGTTCGTGTCCCAGTCCTTAAAGTCTGGCCTGGCTTGTGCAAAGAGGATTATACTGCAGTCAATGTCTAAGAACTGTCGCTAACTGGCGCTTTGCAGTCTCATTATTGCCAGAATAAAAATATAAATTTTATAAGCAGGGTAATTTTCTAATACATTTTCATAATATATACTCGTAATTATATTTCGTCTCAACAAAAATGGTAACCATGTATAATATATTACGTCGACGCCAGGTACCGTTAGGTACTATGTGAAATAGTTTTTGTTTTATTATTTGAATAACGAACGCCACACGTGTTATTATGAGGATATTGACTGTTCGGAAACAGGTCTAAAGGTACAGTTACTTTAGCGAATAAATAAAATTATCCTAGCAAAATATTGGAAATATTTTATGCAAATACAGCTTAATTTAAGTAAGGACATCGACATAATGTTTCTGCGTATTAATATTGTTGATCGTAAAATAAACTTAATTATTTATTCTAATTTTAAACATTACTTTCATAAATTCTTAAGTTCGTTTATTGAATCTAATGGTAACGTCAACCTCTTTGACCTCCGAGATCGATATTTGACAAATATTTCAGACACGCCTAGCCAGGCGAGCCTAACGTGGCCATGTCGATCGATAAGCTATCATAATATTTTACACTAACTACGTATCGTGTTACAACTACCCGTATCTGTTATGTTGTGCTACGCGGATCTGGTTGGACGAAACATAATGAGCGTACCGCAGATCTGTCGTAGCGCGAAGGTAAATTCGTTTATTTAGAGTTGACAAAAGTATTTTGATAAATGCTAATGCTATTGGATAGCATCATCATCAGAGAAACTTGGAGACTAAAGCCGTAAGCACGGGCGCTTCTAAAGCGGCATGAGTAAAATACTCCAGTAGGCTTAGCACAAGAACCGTAGAGAAGAGAAGACAAAAATGACGTTTCCGTGTAAACATTTGACAGTTTTTAACCGAGAAAGGTAGACAAGCAATTTCTATTCTACGGTAGAGTAGAAATAGGAAGCGTCATGTTAAGCCTGTAGGACGTGTTTCTCTCAGCGCTAGCTGAGCGTTGAGAATCCAACTGAGTGCAGCCCTAGCGCGTTAAAAACTGCACCATTGGACTTTTAACTCTCAAGACTTTCAACCCGAGCGTTCAGAATCCAGTGCTCGGTAAAAAACCGTCGCGTAGAAAAAATACCCGCGCTACGTGGGCTAAGGCTAAGACACAATAAGGGATTCAAATAAAAAAACTGCAGTACGCGCACTTAAGAGTCGGGCTAAAGTACCAAACTTACCTCTATAACTTGTTCGGCTAACTTAGGTAGATAAGGCTCTAGACAGCTTGGCTGCTAGGCACTAACCATTTCTATGAACACTAGCCAGACATTTCACACTATTGCAGTAAAACTGTGGCCATTAAATTAGCCGGTAGCTCTGACCGCCCCGTACGACCACCTGCCTGCTATCTTTAATAGCTCATGAGAAGACAAGACGTTAATTCTCAGGCTTAGCAAGAAAAAATACACACAATGCAGCATTAGTAACTACTATTTTTTTTTTTTTTTAAATAACATTTTTTTTATATCTTACATCAAAGACTTTATACCCGAATCTGTCTAGCCTTTTCCCAACTATATGTTAGGCTCGGCTTTCAGTCTAACCAGATGCAGCTGAATACCAGTATATAACATAGATCAACTGCCTATCTGACCACCCGGTTACCGAGTAATACGATATACCCCTTGGTAAGACTGGTTGTCAGACGTTCGGGCTTCTGACGACCCGTAACGACTGTTAAAGATCTACGACTAACAACCGAGACCAACGGCTAAACGAGATAGATTTCCGAAGCATTGAGACGTCTTGCTATGTTAAGATAGTCACCCATCCACGGACCATCCGCGGCAAGCGTAGCTTAACCTGATCGATCGACCCGTGTGACTGTTATGACTTAGCCGCAACACTATTTAAGACTTAAACCTTAAGGTTCACAATAAATTACTGGCAACAAGAAGCGAATGAATTTCGTATAATTCAGTAGGTACCTAGAATCTGTCAATCATTCCGATCACTGCGTTCGACACACGAATAAATAAAGCAACAACATCAGTAAAACACTAGTTCTATTCAAATAAAAATGCAATGATGTAATTTAACGGAACATTTCATCAATTACGGCGAATTGAAGTTTGAAGAAAAGTAATTAACCGTGTTTTTAGTGGCCCGTACCGAAATTGGAAAAACACTTATGAAATTAGTTTGAGGTTCGAGTGTCAGCTGTTTGTATAGTACCACATACTTATGATGGCTGTCGTTGTCGTTCATCGAACGTCTGAATCGTTGAACATTGATAGAAAATTCTAAAAAACCGGTCAAGTACGAAGCAGACTCGCACACGAAGAGGTCCGTATCACCGTATAATAATAGGTCTTTACCTATGAAATTGCCGTTTTGTATGAAAAAATTTAAACGAATTTTTTTCATGTATTTTTTATTTGTATTAATCGAAGTAATCACCCATGTAATCAATGCATCTTTGCCATCGCAGTGGCAGTTTATTGATGCCCTTCTTAAAGAAATCAGCTGGACGGGAGGCAACAAATTCTTCAAAGGCATTTTGTACTGCCTCTCGGGTATTGAATTTTTTTCCCGCCAAGAAGTTATCCAAATTCTGGAAAAAGTAGTAGTCTGTAGGCGCAAGGTCTGGTGAGTAGGGCGGATGACGGAGAGCTTCCAACCCCAGTTCTTGCAACTTGGAGACCGTCTGCTGTGCAGTATGAGGTCGCGCGTTGTCGTGCAGGAGCAGCGGAGACGAGCGATTGACCAATGCTGGTTGGAGATGTGCCAGCTTCTCCATCATTGTGTTCAGTTCTTCACAGTACACATCTGCAGTAATGCTCACCCCGTTTGGTAAGAAGCTGTGATGAATCACACCGGCGCTAGACCACCAAACAGTGACCATCACTTTTCTAGGGGTAAGTTTTCGTTTAGGGCATTGTTTAGGTGCTGAACCAGGATCCAACCAACTTGCTGAGCGCTTGCGGTTATCAAACAGAATCCATTTTTCATCGCAGGTAACAATGCGGTTCAAAATTCCTTCATTTGTGTGTCTGTTGAGCAGTGCAAGGCACGTCTCGACGCGTACTTCGCGCTGACGATCATTGAGTTCGTGGGGCACCCATTTGTCAAGCTTTTTTACCTTGCCAATTTGACGCAAATGGACCAATATTGTTTTGACGCTAACGTCGAAAGCTGCTGCTAATTCAGCCGTAGATTGTGTATCATCAGCTTCCACAATCGCCTTTAATTCGTCATTGTCGACCAAAGTCTTCGGACGACCGCGAGGTTCATTTTTCAGGTCGAAATTTCCAGAACGGAAGCGAGCAAACCAATAACAGGTGGTGCGTTGGTTTGTAGTGTTAGCTCCGTAAACGTCGTTGATGTTGCGTGCCGCTTGTGCCGCGTTGCTGCCACGACGGTACTCATATTCCATAATTACTCGAATTTTTAACGTATCCATGATGACGAAAAAGATTGAAATGCGATGAAAATGTAACACTAATCAATAAACAAATGACTACTTTTGGAAAAAAAAAATCCATGTTTTTAAAATAAAATTAATTTGAAATTAGAATTCTTACCCAAACAAAAATTATTTTGATTTGAAATGGCCAGTACTGCAAAACGGCAATTTCATAGGTAAAGACCTAATATTTAACAATACCTACATTTAGACAAGTTTCTTGTACGTGGACCCGTTAAATTTTAATTTATTTTTAATTTTGTTATGTTTTGTTATACCGGCCATATTAGTACACACTCTGTGAAAAGTTCACGTGTCTACCTAATACGGTTCCGAAGATACCTCCGAAGGTCCCTGTGACAGATGGACCAACGCGACGTTACGTGACAGATAGCGGAGCCTTAGTAATAGGATAGCCACGTTTGGGTACGGAACCCTAAAAAGATCACAACAGGTCGATTAAAAGAACGAGTAACTTGCGCGGTTTGCGTTCGATAAAGAAGCCCAACCGTAGACGTCCCAAAATCGAAGTTGCCAACTTTTCTAAATTGATATTATAGCGAAAATAACTTGATGACGCACTTAATATATAACAAAAACCACCTGTGTGACGTACCGAAGCCGCAACGAGTATTGCGTAAAATTGCCATCGTATACCGTGGAACGAGTAATATTAGGTAGGTGAGGCAAGTTCTGATTAAACCGTAAAAGAGATTGGTTCCTCGGCTGAGTGCTTTATCGTTGACGTTATGTCGGCAATTTGGTGTCGTCTCCCCCGGCCCACGGCGCCTTGCCGGGATTTCTGCCGAACGAGTTACCTACGCAAAAAAGCCGAAGAACGAAATGAAAAAAGTTCAATCGATGCGAACGAATACTAATAGAGTGTAGAAATAAGCCGTACAATTTATTGGCCACCATTTTCTGACTGATTTCATAAGCTCTGAAATATTTCAGCGGAAGGGCTTCCTAGATTGCAAGAAATAATCGGGAGGTATGTTCAAAGAAAGTGTTTTTTTTTTGCCATTTGATTAAACTGCCAAGTAAACTATATCTTTGTAAATCAATAATTCACATTGACATTAGTCGTTAAGTTTCCTCAAAAGTGCCCATAATTACGCGGTATGCGACATAACGATAATTATATCGAGCTTTTGGCAAATTCAACATATTTAAAGCTTTAACATTCCCGTGGGAAGGTTTACTAAAAGGATAATAACGAAATGATGTCGGAACAAATAACGCATCATATCATTTATGTAAAAAATATTCCCACCGTATTAAAAAGTGAACCATAAAATGTTTTTTAAAATAAGTGCTCACTGGCAGCGCCCGGCGCGGCATCGGCTCGGCACGGGGAGGCATTACGGTAGGCACTTGGCACTTTTAGTAAAAACATGCTCAGATAAAACAGGTGGTGGCTGATATATGGGTCCGCATTGGCGAGCGAGCTCACTGCAGCTGTCCCGGCCGCGCTCACCTAGCCGGCTCTTATGTATGCACCCACTTATCAAACCATTATTTGTACCAAACTTCGGGATTTTATCCTGAACATTTTGGCTTCGAAACTTAGGCGAGTTTTGCATGATTCTGTAATTTGCGTTCGATAACTTTGCGAACGAATCATAATGTGAAATGAGTTCTTTGACAAAAAGTTTCGTATCAGATTTTACCCAAATTAATTATTTATAGTCAATTGACAACACCAATACATTACCACAAGTTCAGATGTTACAATTTATTTGCATAATAAATTGAGCGTTCTTTTATAATTTTGTCGGGATTTTTTTTTTAACCAGTGCGCAAACTGGAACCATGAATTCAGCATAATTATGATACTAGACCCGCTAGCGCACTGGTTAAAACAAAATGCTGTTCGATACATTTTGACCGCGTATTGCACTTTTCTATGACACAACAGTTTTTTTTTTATTACCGTCGAAGCGGCCCGCGGGGGTCTAGAATCATATTATCCCGTGTGGTGGTTAATATTTAGCCACAAGCTCCGGTTTCAACCTCCTCTTATAATAGTTTTACCTCAATAATTAATAAGTACAAATGTACAATCGACACCGGCGGAAAATTAGGTGTTTGTAAAGGCTTGTGACCTATGAGCTTGTTTAATGGACAAAGGCACACAGGGCACTGCCACCTTATATAACACCTAATGCTGGAATAAATGTTCGCAAACAATTTCGACATTTTGTTGCGTTTCTGTTTAGTTAAGATAGTAAAAGGTTTACTGGAATTTATACGCATTTTCTGTAACAAAAACAGGTTTGGTTTTACTAATATATACAGTTAACGAAGTTAGTTCAACTAATACATACAGTTAACCGAGTTAGTTTTACTAATAAATACAGTAAACGGAGTTAGTTCTACTAATACATACAGTTAACGGAGTTAGTTTTACTAATACATACAGTTAACGGAGTTGGTTTTACTAATACACACAGTTAACGGAGTTAGTTCTACTAATACATACAGGGTTCGTTTTCAAAGACCTGCCAAGTTTAGGGGTGTGGTATAGACCATCAAACTGAACCTCTTTCTCCATGGGACCACCATGGTAATTGCGAAAAAATTATCCAATGTCCCATACAAAACTTCAATACCTACATAACCTAAACGTATGGGACAGCTGATTTTTTTTCGTGATTACGATTTGGTCCCAAGGACGAAATTGTTTAGGCTGATGGTCTGTACCACACCCTTAAAATTTGACAGATCTTCGAAAACTAACCCTGTACGTATGTATTAGTAGAATTAACTCCGTTGTAGAATGAATTCTAGGACTTCGTTTTTAGTTCAACTCTCCCAACCTAGTCACTGATTTTGGTTACCACTGTTCAAAAATGTAATTGTACCTGACAGTTCAGCTTAAAAAAAGGTTTAAATGTGTTCCTCTATTCCTGTAGAGTTGGTAGGTATGTTAATATCCACTATTGAATTGGCTCTACCCGAGTGCCCTAATAACCCGCAACTACGAAGGCCCTCGAGGGTTATATTCCCATAATCACCACGGTGGCTGCTGCCCATCCTGCTGATAACATCCTATAGGCTGCTCTTACGACTTCCGCCGGAAATGATAGGGTGGTCTTCGCACCTAATGTTATTTACCTGTTTCATTAAAGGTGTTCTGTGTGCATGAAATACCCGTTTTTCGGGCTTTAGTAACACCAAAGGTTTTGGTCCTTCCATTCTCACACAAGTAGACTAAAGTAAAAATAACTTTTAAATA
Source organism: Antitype chi (assembly GCA_947359405.1). Lineage (NCBI taxonomy): Eukaryota > Metazoa > Arthropoda > Insecta > Lepidoptera > Noctuidae > Antitype > Antitype chi. Next base: position 14,929,226 of record OX375816.1, read on the forward strand.
AGACTAAGTTTATAAAGTAACTAGTTCCTGCCCGCGGCTTCGCCCGCGTGGAAGTCGGAAATTATCCCGCGGGAACGTACTAGCGAGATAAAAAGTATTCTATGTGTTAATCTAGGTAATAACCTATCTGTGTGCCAAATTTCATTCAAATCCGTTCAGCCGTTTTTGCGTGAAAGAGTAACAAACATCCATCCATCCATCCATACTTACAAACTTTCGCGTTTATAATATTAGTAAGGATAAGCATTACATACATACATAAACTCACACGTTTTTCCCATGAGGCTAGGCAGAAACTACTACTGCTATCATTTCCTTACATAGGTACTTCTTTTGCCTCGTCTACATTCATATCAGAGGGGCTATTCTTATAATTTTAAGACGAAAGAAACAGTCTGATCTCAGTCTCATCATAATCAGACTATAACGTTCCCACAGCTGGGACACAGGCTTCCTCTCTGTGAGAGGGAGTGGGCCGTAATCCACCACGCGGGCTCAGTACGGGTTGGTAGATGTCACATATCTTCGAATTTTTTGGTTCTAGCAGTTTCCTCAAGAAGTCTTCCTTCACCGTTTTGAGAGCAGTGGTGATGAAATAATTTACACAAAGAATAGCGCCTGTCTGGGTTCGAACCTACAACCCACAACTCGTACGTCGCGTCAGTTACCACTGGACCAACACTGCTCTGTCTCAATCTGTCAAAAATACATCGAGTTTCCATACATTTTTGACAATTTTTTGACATTTGATTGTCGCGGAGATGAGACTAGATTTTGAACGTTTTTACACGCTCTAAATTAGCTTCACTTGTATGTTTGTAACCGACTCCTTAGGGCGCGTTTTTGACCCAGTTTAAACGATCTGATTTCATTTAAACTTTGTAAACTTATCGAGGACCGATGACAATTCAATAATTAAAAAAAAAATAGAGAAAAATAGAAAAAAAATAAAAAATCACGCTTTTGTAGTTAGCAGAACTAAAAAATAGAAAATAAATCATAGTTTAAAAAACTAAAAAACGCGCTTTTTAAAAACCATACTAAAAAAGTAGAAAATAATTTAATTCAATTAAAAAGCGTGGTGGTGGTGCTTGACATTAATTGACTATAAAAATACCTCAAAAAGCACCCCACGCTTTTTAATTGAATTAAATTATTTTCTACTTTTTTATTTTGGTTTTAAGCGTGTTTTTTAGTTTTTTAAATTATTATTTTTAGTTAGGAGAATTGGCGTTCTGGTCATACACGCACGCCGGTTGCCAGTACTGCGCACTTGACCTTTCTGAATAACGTCACCAATAAGGTCACTATATGACCTCCTAGGGCGTCCCATCCCGACGTCTCCAGTCACATCTGCCTTGTAAATAACTTTTGTTAGCCGCCCTTTATTCGTCCTCCCAACATGACCAAGCCATCTACGCATACTTTTTTAAATTTTTGAATAAGTATTCTTAATGCTGTTTTTGAAAAATGTAAGTCGGGTGAGTATTATAATAAACAAATCGATTATATTACATCAATCATATTTTTAAACGGTACGGAGCGAGAGGGCATGGTTAGCCGTCACCTCTTTCTGCGAAGCAGTAATGCACGCGCAGAGGGAGGCGGCGCACGTGAGGGAGAGGCAGTATATGCGCCCTCACGGTCTTAGTCGCAGGAGACACCCTGGGCGTCGGGAATCCCAGGCTGATTCCCGGCCACCGTAGGCGCGGGCTTGCGGATGGCAAGGTATGGGTTGCTCGCAGTCCGGTAAGGACCAAGCCTGGGTCGACGGCGCGTTGTGTGCCATGCGCGCCTCAAAGAGATGTCAGCATCAACTGATGGGGCCCGCAAGGGCCGATGCCTCCCAGGGGTGCGGGTTGTTCGAAAGAGATACCGCGGCCCCTGGCTCACAGGCAACTGAGGGAACACGGGTGGGTTTTAGTCAGTAAAAGTCTGACACGCCTTCCTGCTCCACCCAGAGCGGGAGAAATTATTTGATTATTTCCAACCTAAAAAAAAAAACGAAATACCCGACTACGGCAAAGCTAAAGGAGGGTTACGTGCTATGCATTTTTGAAACGCTTGACTTGGTAAGTCTCATTGCGTTATTTTATCGCAAATAAAACGTTATCAGTGCACCGTTAGTGGAACAAAGCGAGTGTTGCAAATTTAAGAAACGTGCTTTAAACAGTTCTAAGTGAGTTTGTAATGTTAGTCACGTTCAAATAAATCTAGGTCCAGTTGAAAATCTGTACCATGAGTCTGCGGTGTTATCTTTATGAACTCCACACACCTGTAGTGTTCATTTAGTGTAGTACTGAGCTACCTATAGATTTCTTATTTTTAAATAAATTTTGGTTAAAGATAGTGCACAATAAAAATATACAGAGAAAGTGTCCCGAGAAAATCGTAAGTATAACTAAAATTATAGATAAATATTTAGTGTGTATGTTTGTTTTTTTATGTCGTTAATCAATCACGCTATTAGGAATTTTATAAAATTTAGCAAATGGGTAGACCATGCCCTGGATTCGGACAAAGGATACTTTATTCCGATAGTACGTTCTTACGGGATGATTTCCCGACCTACACGCGGGTGCAGGTGCGGGTGAAACCGACCTGAAACACTGAAATTATGATTAACGACCGAGCTGTGGGTAGGAAAGCGTCAGTCAATAATTTCGGTAAAAAGGTTATAACTAAAATCCATGTATTTGAAAATAGGTGGGTACTAAATGTTCCAACCTCCTTAGTTGCCTAATTAAACTAATTCAAATGATACTGGCCATCAGCCGTCAAAAGAATTTGGAGATGCCATTTAAGTTTTTTTTTTTATTCTATTAAAATGGCTTCATAATATTTTTTTTACATGTTTTTAAGCTTGTATTTTCTATAATATAATGCGAACTTTTTATTAATTTTGCTTTTAGATTAGGCATTCGTAATAAACAATTTATTTAAATCGTATTATGTATTTTTACAATAAGTTCGTTCGATTCTTATTCCTTCAGTTACATAAACAAAATTAAGTAAAAATAATTACAATGAACACCGCGCACGCGCTGCCAATATTGCGTTGACAGATTATTTAATACGAAAATTACTTCAAATCAAATTGAATAACAGAATAATTCGAGGTGAACCTTACAGACCTGCGGCAGCTGAGGTCAATCAGCATCAATAGCCATAACAACTGCCACAGAGAAAGCCAACGAATGCCGTGTTATTTTACCGCTTGTGGATCGCGTGCACCACCATGAACCATCCGTGAACTGTCAAAATAAACTATTCGTTTAAATCAGACCTAAAATGGTTAAAATATCGAGTTACGTAAAATGTATATGAATCATAGAACAATAAATATCGATTGGTCGTAGAAAACTAGAAAAGTTTGACCGATTTGATTCGCTGTTGACAAAGGCTTGAATAAAAAACAGTACCCAAGTCGACGTTGACACGGCAGACGTGAAAATATCGTGGCAGGGTTTTATCACGCATAAGATTTTCAACGCTCAGTGTTGTGTCGAGCATTGAGAATCCAACAGAACGCGTCCCAGCGCGTCAAATAACACTCTGTTGGATATTCAACTCTCGGCGCCTGTAACCTGGGGCCCTAGTCTGCTAATTTTATAAATTCGTCATTCCAACACGATCCCATTGTCATTAATTTGTCATTTTGCTAAAAGTTCGTAATCTGCTTAATTCATAATGGTCAATCATTGGTCGGTCAATTGTCTCGTAATAGAATTGTGTCATAATGGCATTTTCGTATTGCCATTATTATAAAACTCGTTAGAAGAAATGTTTTTCTAAAAACTACTACTAAATTTGAACATTTATTAATGCCAGATTTCATTTATATATATTTTTACATTTATTTATTAGTGTTATAAGCAATCTAAAGTAGTAGGAAGTTCGTAAATTAAGTCCGTCATTCATTTGTCATGATGTACGAGATTACCAATAAATGCCATTTCTTTCAATGGAGTGTCAGTGGCTGACCATTGGAAAGTCATAATGACGCCATTTTATTAGTAGATTACCAAACTTGTCAAAATCAACAATTATGAAATCAATGATAGACCATTCTGACACTATTGTAATAGTAGACTTGAGGCCCTGGTTGACATTTGACAATTTCGTACTATTGTGACATTTTTACTGAAATTGAAACGATTTGCCATGAATTTGTATCTTGTAGTATTTAATTTTCCTTACTGTTATTTTAAAATTATTATATCTTAAATTTGTGTAAATTCAATAATAATTACATATATATGATTGCATGCCCATGTGACGGTGGAACATGGAGGACTCATAAAATAAAACATCTATGTACTATATTACCCATGTTTGCAAACCAATAAATTATTTGATTTGTTATGAAAATGTAGTGCGCGAGAAAAAGTCGCCCCGGGAAAACCGCTCGTGTGGACTTGGAAAGGCTAAGAAAGACAACATTCAACGAAGTTTGAGACAGATAAAGCATGAAAAAAATACTAAATTAATTATATGTGACTTAGAAGCCTTAAGAATGTAGAAAAGAAACTGCACACAGGGCAAACAAGTCTTGCGCTGATTAGAATGGTTCGTCCATCTTTTTGTACACATAATTACGATCCAAAGCGTTGAGATGTTACTAAATAAGGTTATCATCTGAAAAACCTAGTTGCACACATAGCGGGCTAGCGGAGAAGCGCGTAAGCTCTAGCGGGGTCGCTGACCGGGGACCGGTCGGCCGCCTGATCGCCGTCTTCCACGGCGTCCGACACAACTGATAAGCTCGTTCTATAGTGTTTGCTATTTTATTATACCTACGACCGTTTACGTTAATGACTGTACGGTTCAAGTGCCTTCGGAACCGGCTAAGAACCTTCCTACAAACTAACACACTGCGGCTGTAGTACGCATCTTGTTTGCTACGCTGATCTGCGGATGTAGTAATTTTATCGTTATTGTCTAGACTACGAGTTCACTAGCACAGTTTTAAAGTGGAAATTTTTATACGTTGTGCAATTGTGCAATTCTTGAAAAGGAAGTCCACAAAACTAATGCCAAATGACTACCGGTAGTCAGTTGGTAATTGCATAAATGAATCACGTTTTTGGTCAAAAATACAAAATATGAAAATACTTAATCGTTTCTGGAAATATTTTGGACGCTCTAGAATAGTTTTCGATATGAAAGCTCTACGCAGTTAAAGATAAGAACTGTCAAAGGAGCTCCTTGGTCGCTTGGCTGAATGTTGAAACAATAAACTATCCTAAAATAACATTAGGAATATCGGCCTTTGTCAACCTCTATAACTACTTACCGAGTTTTTCGATTCAACATAGAATTATCAAAAAGTGTTGTGTATTTACGTTCCGTACAGATTTTCCTTTTCAAATTATTTTCGAGCGGAAAATAATAAACTCTCCGCTGTAATGGAAGCACATAATTGATAATATTTTAATAATATTCCTCAAACCGTAGCCGTGGGAGGTCGCTGCAAACCATTTATCGGGTACATTAGAGCTTTTATGAGATAATAGTGTTACCGTTTTTGCCTTGTTACACAACCGAGCTCCAGTACGTAGGCGATGCTTTTACAAGGACATAATTACCGTGTAAACAATGGAAAAATGCATGTGGGAACGTAAGTAAGTTATCGTGTAGCCGGTCGCGGATGGATGCGTAGGCGCCTGCTCCACGTCGGCATTCAGGCTTGACACAGCTGTTGAGCTGGCTGTATACAACGCGCACACAATGAGACTGCATTACGCACTACATAATGCTGGCTTGTAACATGACATTGTACTGATCTCGAGACGTATGAGCTGCAACGCTTGTATTGTGTGGCTGATGATTCACAAACCTCGGGATTTATTTGTAAGAGGTTTTAAAAGCAATCATACAAAAGGTATTCAAAAGATTCATGTGTTGCGAGACACATTAATCTTTTGAATATCTTTGAGATAAGAATGAGAACGATATCTCAGGATATAGCGATATCCTGAGATATCGTTCTCATTCTCATCTGAATCTTCATCATATGCCTAGCCTTTTGCCAACTTTGTTGGGGTCGGCTTCCAGTCTAACCGGATGCAGCTGAATACCAGTAGGTACTTTACATGGAGCGACTGCCTATCTGACCTCCACAACCCAGTTACTGGGTAATACGATAAACTGTAGTAAGACTGGTTGTCAGACTTGACAGCCGGGATCAACGGCTTAACGTGTTTTCCGAGGCACGGAGGGGTCTGTATATAGATGGTCACCCAACCACGGACCAACCTCAGCAAGCGTAGCTAAACCTGATCGATCGACCTGTGCAGATTTTATTACTTAGCCACGAGCGTCTGAATTTTCATGGCAACTATTAAATGCCTTTGCCTAACTGTTAGGGTTTTAGAATTAGCCATCCATTTGAATCTAATTATTATATTGGGTATTGACAGACAAAGACTTCGATTTTGATCAACCGTTACAATTGCTTTGTACCCATAGCTAATTTGGCGCACATAACAGTAAAGATCTATGTATGTGTATATTGTGTATGTGCCAAACAATAATAATCAAAGGCCAACCATCCTTACCTAACCAATACACTCATTGATCAAAGATACTTTGGAATGGGAATGAATTCTTTGATGTAGTGTGTAAATCGCGTATTGTACCCAATTTACCTGTTATTTGTACCATAAGTAGACTCACCTGCAGACTTAGCATGACGCTATCTATTTCAACGAAGAATAGGCAGTGCTTTTTCAATACAAAGTGACATTTCGTTTCTCCATTTTTGATATCGCACCGTAGATATCCTTCTAGAATCTGTCATTTTGTCTTTCGTTTCTAACGATCTATGTCTAGGTCCTTATAATTGTAGACTATTTCAGAAGAATATTTCTTCCCAAAATATCAAAATCACACTGAAAACAAACTTTCTACTCGACAGCCACAAAGTATATAAGATTATCTACAAAATCATGATTCGTTTAAAACGCATAACTGTGATAATTAATAGAAAAACATAGCTTTCTTCTCCTATTGTACATCATTTAGTTAATAGTCATGTCTATTCTTCCGTCGACAAATCGGTGCTCGTGCTAAGCTTGCTGTAGGGAAAAAATGTCAGAAATACACAAAGCGTGTTTCCTCCTGAAGACGTATCTTTGGTAGGTACCCAATAATAAGAAAAAAAGTAGCAATGGGTTTAATTTTTACAGTTCAACAACATTCATTGCGTGATTTACATTGTTGAGCAGATAATTTTATCGACCATATGAAGCAATGAATTAGCATCAGTCTTTAAGCTGAAATCTCCAGGGTAGTCCCCGAAATTCAAATTTTCTTACGGTTTTTGCAATTTACAGGTTAGTGCAAGGTTTTACATTGGTTAAAATATCATTTGAGAGTCATTCAATAGAATTAAATGATCGTAGAGGGTTGTATTGAGGACTTAAATGATTTTTACTACGTAAATCCGTATTTGTTACGGTCTCGAATCATATTTTGTTCAATACCTACCTATACAGCTTAACATCCCATTTCTTCCCGTGGCTGTCGTAGAAGGCGACTAAGGGACTTACTAGAGAATCGGCAGCAGTGTTCTCTATGCATTTTACCACCATACTGCGATCGCCAACCCGCCTGCCAAGCGTGCCGATTATGGCAAAACCCCCCTTTTGGGGGAGGCCTATGTCCAGTAGTGGACGTCTTTCGGCTGAAATGATGATAACAGCTTGACACTTACCTGCAAATTGCAATAAACGTAATAAAAGTTGAATTTCGCAAGTTACCTGGAACTTCCATCTTAAAATCATTCAGAGTCTGAATGATAGTCTGTTACGCAAATAGGGTGCAGTTTATGTAAAAAAAAATCATTTCCAGTCGCTTTAGAAGAAAGTCGCTCTATAATTTCTTTTTCTTTCATCATCATCTCATTTCAGCCGAAAGATGTCCACTGCTGGACATAGGCCTCCCCTAAGCTCCGCCAGTTCAACTGGTTCTGTGCTTCTTGCATCCAGCGGACTCCTGCGGCCCTCACAAGTTTATCGGTCCACCTTGTGGGAGGCCTTCCAAATTTACGTGTTCCGGTACGCGGTCGCCACTACAGAACTTTTCAGCCCCATCGGCCATCTGTTCTGCGAGCAATGTGCCCTGCCCACTACCACTTAAGTTTGGCAATTCTTCGGGCTATGTCGGTTACCTTGGTTCTCTTGCGGTTCTCTTCATTCCAGATTCGATCACGCAGGTAAACTCCAACCAAGCATAGCCCTCTTCATTGCCCTTTGGGTGACTTTAGTCACCCAAAGGGCAATGAAGGGCAATGAAGAGAGAGAAGAGATTATTGTTTATATTCATATTCATTACCACCCTTAACTTCATTATTACTTACCTATTTGAACACGTCACTGCAGTGTAATGCAGTCAGACACCCCTTTCACGTAGTGTAAGTTTAATTTATTAGCAGGGTGTAAGTTACCCTGCCACGTACTGCCACCTGGTGCTATAATAATGCATGACTTAATGACCTATTAGCCTATTACAGACTCAGGGAAGTTATAATTAGCACTCCCAAGGACGTTACAGGCCTTTTTATTAAATATTTATGTTTTTTACGAGGTTGGTAGGTATATGCGTAATTTTAATGAAGGTAGGACCGTTTGTAGGAACAAATATGGAATGAAATGAGTTTTAATGTTATTTTTCCTTACAATATATACGGGTGACAGGGAAATCGACGCAGAATCTGTAACCAAGAATTCAGCACATGAGTTTATAAATCCCCCGTCAATTATCAAAATATATCTGCTGTTTCATATAAAAGTGTAATAGCTACGTGTTCAATGCGTAACGAACAGCCTTTTTTTTATAGATAACCGACGATAAACTTCCACGCGGGGTTTCAGAATCTATAAGTACTAAATCCATGATTACAGTTTGCTTGTAAATGTCCCTGCAACCCTGTATTATGGCAGTATCAAATATCCTATATATTTCGGAATAAAAACGTGAACAAACATTACAAAACAATTAACCAAATAAGGATGAAACTCCATGCACCTATCATTTATGTAAATAAGTCGATATTTACAACTATTAGTCGTTAAAAAATACCACGTTTTGTACTTATAAGGAGTGGTCGATCAGCGCTTTAGCAGTCGGTACCTACGGTAAAGATAGATTGATTGTACTACTAACGCGTTGGCGGCATATATTTACATGTCATTAAGTAAAAAATCAATTTAGGTCAAGGTTTCATAGGATGACGCAAGCCTCAACACTTTTGTTGATAAATAAAAATGGCATTTTGTCGATAAACTTAATATATGGGTAGGCATAAAGACTGACCATTAGGGCAGTCGAGCTTTACATCAACCCAAAGACTAACCAACTTATTACAAAATCTTACTTTAGTTCTAGCCTAATCTCTGAGCCAGTTAGGTATAGCATTTCCAAATTTATTTTGATTTGGGTAAAGTTCTTAAAAAAACAAAAATGACAACTTAGCACCGGACTTAGTTGTTAGTTTTGTATAAAGAACTACATTTCGATTTATGTTAGGTTTTTATTTCTAAATCAGGCTAGATGGCATAAATCACCATACCTAAAGAAAAATCTTGTTTTATAATAAGATCGCATGGGTTCTTATTAATTTAGGGCTTCTTTCTATGAAAACTTCATGGAAATGGTTCTACAAGTGTCGCGTCACGTCTGTCTGAAGAAACCTTAAAAACTGGCTTGGTAGTATAAACCTGATCTAAATAAAACCCTTGTTTTGTTATATGGGGGGTTCTGAGCACGACACGAATGCTGGAATAAGGTACGATTACTATAACCTTTTTTATGTACCAAAATGCGTCTCGAGTACATTCCTTAGTCAACGCACTACTGGCACTGAGAATGCTAGTGAAGTCGTGATTGAATTCCAAATACAAAGGTGAATTCGATAGAACCTACATAAATGCCTCCGATGCTCACTCCACAATGACCAACGTGACCTAATCTTCCTAATATAAGAAAACAAATTAACATACGATACGTACTTTATCAGCTATTTATCGCTCCAATTAAAGTCAATAAGGGATTATGTGCTACTTTCTACAACGCTTGTGGACGATATGTGCGTATATGCAGCAAGTGGTTACCAACAAACACTCTTTGACTCTGCTCGGCAAATAAATAGGATTGAAAGAACACATATTTATGAATAAAAATATATACTTAGGTAAAAACATAAAACAGAAGTTAAAAATAGGCAAATAAGTACTAATCCAGTTGTTTTTCTCCTAGTCTCGAATAGTAGACAATGGCCAGTGATGTAACAGAAAACTTCAAACCGACTTTTCCCTCTTTTTACGAAACAGGAATAAAAACTTAAACCATTAAAAACTCTCCGAGTACGGTTCTCTCTCATCCGTAATCTAGATCTGATCGGCGATCTGCATCCATTGAGGAAACGCGGATGGTTGCGGCGTCCCAAGATACCTAATTACTTACCGATAATAATTGGATTCCCGGTACCGCTCAGATAGTTTAATTTATTGCTCGAAGATTTAAATCTATGTATATTAGAAGAGATGTTTAATTCATGTAGATATCTCAAATACTGTTGGAGAAAGTCTCGAAAGGGCTCGCTTTATAAACTTTAGAAGTTACTTTTGTACTGTATTTTCATTATCTTCCCAGAACAACGTTTCGTAGTTAGTATTGAAACCATTCCTCGGACAAATGAGGGCAGTAGGCTTTGTTAGACGTAGTGATTATTCACAAAATGGTGTTAGCAGTTGCTGGCCTAAGCTGGCTCATAAGCAATGTTACAACGCTCACTTGGTTCATATTATATGTAAAACGATGTCCTTCATTCATTTTGATCTACGAAATAGGGGAACCAAAGAGATACCTGCGTAAAGAATGTTGCTCATGTTTTGAAATTTTGATGGCAAGAGATGTCTGTCTGTCAATCCAAAATATGTAACGGTTGACCCTGAGAGTTACGTAAAGATCGTGGTAGTGACCTTAAGTGATTAATAACTAGGTAAACAACCGTATAATGTGACAACTATTATGTGTGCGTACAATGTTTACCTTGGACCCTTGACAGTTAGTCGATTCACACTTCTATGCCAATAACGATACGGTTTCAGTGGGATATAATAAACGTTTTCTGAAACTAACCTTTCTCATTTTCGAAACAATTTCTCCAAAATTATTATATTACTCTTCTCTCAAATTGAAAATTATTACGGATATAGTTAATAAGTACCTCCTACTGGAAGTTAATAAAGGGAAGTGACGTCAATACAATTTCAAAGAAAAGTAAACGCAAAGCGCAAGAAATACAGATCAAAACGAGATTCGGGCCGAGCCTTATCGGTGCTAATATTGTTGTCAGGCAAAATTCTAAGAATTTTTCATCTGTAAGATATTTTAATATAGAAAAATATTACGAACGAATGGTTGGCTGCAGGTGTTCAGGGCTTTATCAGATAGGTACCATCGGTTCTTAACTTAATATCGGCATTCCTTTTCACATCTCGAATATAAGATAATAATTAAATATATACTTTATAGGAGTAAGTGTGAGCAGGTTAAATTTCGAAATAGCATTATATGATTATTTACATGAAGGGCCACGTCGCTATTAATATTCTAAAGTGTATAAGGTAGGGCGAAGGGCGAGCGGGTTACGCAAGCTCTTGAATAAATTAGTAATAGTTAGGCGAACGTTTGAAAAAACTTGGGTAATATGTGCGGTGAGGTGTTGCTAAATATACATGAGCTGGAGAACATTGTGGGCCGCCATTGAAACGTGGTTCGATTTCAATTACCTACGCATTTACTTTAGATAAGTGTAAACACTTATAAACCCGTGTGTTTATGCTCAAGTATTTTATTAAGTTTATGGAAAACGCTTTCATGCCTTTTCTTAATTGTAGGTAAGCGTTATCATTATCTCTGGTATACTGCTTAACTTTTTTTCTGCTTAGCTTTAAGCCCATGTGCTCGACGCGGCAGTTGCTTCCTTATATTCCGTGGTTGCATCTTACCTAAGCTTACGTTTAACGGGTTTTTGTAGTGGGTTTTACCACTTTTTAGATAAAAGTAGGTACTACTAAGAAACGAGTTTTGTTCAAAACCTCAGTTTGAAATTAGCAAGATGCGAGATAATCGGGTACCTACTTAGAACGGTGTTGAAGCAGGTAAGAGATGTTAACTTATCTACTTTTATAATCTTACTATTTAAATGCCAGTACAAAAAAAACAGCATTGTACTCATAACGATGAAGTAGAAAAAATGTCGTAACAATAATAGACATAAAACTCATATAATCACGGAACATTAGGCAGGTAGCGAGGACCCTCCGCGACAAATTAGCAGTATCGCGGTTACCTCACCTTTGCACTGTCGAAGTTAAAATATTAAAAAAGTCACTTAGCAGTAACAGACGCGCCCTCTTCGCGCCGCGCCCTTTGTGTGCCCATTTACCTCTCCCTCGGGGAATGACACACAAATACATATAACAAACACGATTTTATCAACAATTAATCCTACATAATGTGTTTAAGTGCTCTTCATACGTACAGCTTACACTTGAAATGACAACTATCCAAATGTTTATGTTAGGCTTTCGTGAAAATGATGAAAATATCATTCATTTTATGTCCCGAAACTGCTCCCATAGTTTTGTAGTTTAGTATCAATGTTTAATTTCGTAAAAAAAAATCTATAATTACCTATGCAAGCTCATTTGCTTAGAAGAGTTTCACATGTAACAAGTAGGTACCTAACTATTCCTAGTAGGGACTGTGATATTAATTTATTTCTAATTTCGACGGACAAACGGTTTTTCGGGGCTAATTGTTTTCAGTAATCAAATTATCTATATCCATACCCAAAAAGTTGAAAAATGAAAAAGAAATCTGTCATGCAATATTAGGAATGGGGGAGGTACTTACGAACGCTTGTCCTGCTTTTTTATACGACTTCTCAAACGTCAGAACCGCGTAACGGCCTGAAAATTAATACGCTGTTAGTTTGTGTCATGGAAACGGACATAGGCTACTGTTTATCCCAGACACGAGTGAAGCCGCATGCTAGCGCTAGTGCTAAATAATATATCAACGCCATGCGCCAGCCCCGCTTCCGTTCGAGGCGGACTAAAAACAAGCGCCAACGACACACTCTACAGTTAATGCAGATGAGATCTACTTATGTACACTCTACAGTGCACTGATTCCACATTTTCAGAGTATTTCAGACCAAAGCAAGTTATTTATTCATGATTGCAGTGTACATTTTCTAATAAAGCATGAGTAATCCACTCGGGATGTCGAGCGAGCGTTACAAATGAGAAGGACGCGCGGCAGTGGAGCCGCAAAGTTCTCCGCGAATATCATTATCGGCACAAACAATCATGATCCGTCTCCCACGGAAGTCGGTGCATGTTTTAGTGCAAGTGTGGCTCGGGAAGTGCGTTGACGCCGCATCAGCGACGGAGCGGAAACTGCGTAATGAAGATGAATGTGACAGTAAATGAATGTTCAAGAAATATGACTTGAATTATAATAGCCTTAGATTTGACGTGTGATGAGATGATACATACCTACACGTATTTCTTTAAATAATGAAGTGAACGTGAAAATGTAAACCATCAGATTTATTAAAATTAAGACTAGCTGCCGCATCCAACAACGGATGGCGTATTCATTTAAAATATTCTTTAAACCAAAAGTTTCAACATTTTAATTCCCGCAGCGCAGATCACATTTGTTATGTAAACTGAGTCAGTAGTTACAATCATGCATAATTCTGTAGCGTATGTACAGGAAAAGAGTAGAGAGGACGCATTTAGTTAAAAAAAAACGTAAGCTAGGGTAACATTGTCGCAGACGGGAAATAAGGAAGATCTCGTTTTGCTAGAGGGAATCAATTATTTAAGGATACACCCTCTGAGTACGCTCTCTGTATACAGAGCAAGAGAAACTCCTTAAATACGTTTGTAAGTCTACTTTTTGGTACGAGGTCCCTATTACAGTCAGCATTACTTAGAATTATAGCGTGATTCAATTATTAATTTAATATGAATGTAAAATTTTATACAGAAGCTTTGTAGGAGTTGCAATAATAACGATAATGAATAACGTACGGGTTATTGTCAGTAACGTTAGAAATCGTTCAAACACATTAACTGTCGGCGTCGGCTCGATGCTATTTATTCCAGTTTCGCAAATTGAAATGAAAACTGCCTCAGAAACGCCAGAGGATTAACTTCCAAGCTCATTTCAAAGCTTAGCCCCTAATCAGTGAAGTTAATTAATATCTACGTCGATTCAGTCTTAGAGTTGCGTCTGATAACCTGAATACCCTTGTATCCATAGCCACAGCGAGATTCAGCCATCAAATATTCACGTGTGGAGGTATGGTTGCCGTTTTACTGCCTCCTCTCCCCACCTCGCACCCCCGGCCTCCTGAAACCCCTCACAGGCCCGCTCGCGCCCTCAAACGACCCTGTCTGAAACAACTGAATGTGCTAAAATCAATAACTGTTGTTTGACGACAAAACTTTTACTCTAGACGTTGAGCTATTAACAACAAAATGGGTGCTCACCGAAATCGAAATAGTGATATTATAGTAAAAAGTAGGCAAAGTCACGACTTCTAAGAAATAAACAAGTCTCCACTCCACCTGGTACGAAACGAGTTTTACAAAAAAACGAGCCGATCAATATAAATAACTCAATATTATCATTATGTATTACAATAAAAACTTATCAATGATTTTATACTACGGAACATTAAGTACAAAAAGGGAGAATTAAACCTCTCTTCAGCTATTATGGAATATAAATGTTACATAAATACCGTTTCATGCTCCCGTCGTCGTCGTCGTCCCTTTAAAGTTCGCTAAATACTGCAATGACGAGTTAAGGCCCCTCGTCGAAACTCAATAAGAACCGCGACTGAGCCCGTCACAAATTATTATACCCAGTCCCTAAATAAGGTTCAAGAGAATGTTTTCATTTAGGTATTATACTGACATCAACACGAGATATTTTACATTACTGAAATTATAATTCTGAAGCCTACATTATACGAATTTATAATAATAATCTACATAGATACTCACCTATGAAGTGTTATATTTTCTGTATAAACCCACTGCACCGTACGTAATTTTAAATTTGCACAACATTTTTTAAGATTAGCCAAGTTAAATACGCCACCTTGTCTAATAACTTCTCATTTTAAATGAATTTTACGGAGATTATGGTATGGCTAACCCGTAATAAAACTTTCGAAACGAAAGTCGGAAACAGGCGTAAATAATATATTCACGTACACGCATCTGTTTGTTATTTATGCATACTATTTACCTATCAAAAACTCCATTGCATATTAGCGTCCCATCGTCTATATTTTTTGGTGCGGGGTTTCAATTTTTCCTGACTCGAAAGTCGACCCGCCACCCCGCAAAAGAGGTCCAAGAAGTTGGTTAGGTTAGTTGCCTCGGCCCGTAGAGTCCGCAAACCGCTACAGACCGAGCCGGCTAAAAGCAACGTATTTGGGCCAGCCGGACCCTTATATGCTGTCGCAAGAAAATCTCTACAGCGAGATTCAGAATACGACATAAAAAGTACAACGCCATCTAGTGGTCCTGTTTGAAATTAATCTCGTAGTTTACGAGTTGTTCATGTCCAATAAATTAAAAGCTCACAGTTTATAATCCCGTTTTTGTACACCTATGTTTTTATAATATGTCGAATGGCGGGGTTAGGTATATTTGTGGAGTTTAACACCCTTTGCCAGGTAGGCAAACTTTAACTGTGACCACCGTGGGAAATATTTTTAACTGACTTTGACGGTGCAAAGTGGCGTAAAATTTCTACGCTAAAAACTGTTTATGCAGTTTTTATGCAGTTTTTTTTAAAACTTTTATAGGAACGCTTAAACTCGTTCCCTGTAACGTTGGTGTTTACCTACTCGCTACAAAACTCATACATTAACTTAGAACATTTGTTTCATTCTCGTTAGCTCGTAACCTTGAATGCGTTATAAAGTTTTGCAAAGGGTTTAAGTAGGTAGGTATACAGATGAGCTGAGCAGGTACTTCCTTTTGTGTGTAGGTACGTAGAATAGTTATAACAACAACGTTACTTGTATTATTAACCCCTGATGTAAGCTTCAACAAAGCTATTATGTAAATTAAAACAATTTGGCAAATTGCGTGTGTGAAATTACACACCGGCAAAACGAAAAAAGAATTAATAATTGTTTTACAATAACTTTTTTTGTAAATTTTACTGCAATTTTTATTTGTTATCTTTAACAATGGTATAAAAAACTGTGTTGGTTAATGACTGCTTTCTCTTTTTATACGGCATTATGTCCGGTGTATCGGCGTGATATCAACCGCGTGGTTTCCTCCGCTTGCGCAGGATGGGCTTGTGGTTACGACAACCGATAGCCACTCCGCTATAAGACTCCTTCATTGAAACCTAACCGGTCCACCATTTCCTCTCTGAGGCAACATCCTCTGGACGCAACATTTTTTCTATGGATATGCGGCACAGGGTACCTATGAATTTATAATTGAATGTGTTATTAAATCTGGTTTGCCGGCGTGTAGGTACATACTTAAATTAAACGTTGGATATTTAGTGTGAACCAGGAATATATTGAAACTATTCATAATGTTGTTACTATTTCTAGTGAATAACTTGATAATTATCTACTTACTACCTAGTTATGCTTTTTCGTGTTGGTTTCTGTCATGTAACAGCTTTGCCGTCTTCACGATTAAGTTTTCCATGTCCACCGCTCTACCAATACTTATGATTTGTTATCCATCGTGACGGAAATTTGTTCTCTTATCGCGTTCCTGCAAAAAATCGCATTAGCCACCCTCTATCTGCCGTTACATGGAAATTAAAATCCTGATTCGTTTGAATAAAACGTGTTGTAATAAAAGTAACGAACTGGTAAATCTGGTACATATACACCTACGTGTAGGTATATTGGTTGATAATTACGGAGGTTGTGTATACGTAAAGATTCGATAATGCCGAGCAATTTCCGCTGGAACACAATCAAACCGAGCTGTAATTGAGTTTAGTTTGCATCGAGTGTCTACTGTTTGAATTTTGGCGTTATGAGCAAGTGTGTAGTGAAATGCATTAACTTGATTTGGTATTCAAATCTCGGTACATACATGTTTATCCTTTTTATCGTTGTTTTATTGCTTGATAGCTCTTTCTAATGATAAAGAAATTTACAGTAATTCACATACTGTAGCAATTTTAAACTTCCTTCTTTGACCATTTTAATTTATACAATACCAATTGCATTAATTAACATGGAAAGAAAACAAAACCATACATTGCACATAATTGTGTCATAAGCAATTATTCGCTACTCACTAATAAAATGGAACAGTGGACACCATCGCGTACTGTTTCTCACAGAACATCAGACATACGGTACATTAAGTAACAAATACACACTACAACCCTATAATATTGCATACATACTGGTCTGAGTACATATTTGCATCGATTAATCTAATTTCCCAAAATAGCCATCCCAATTCCAATCGGTAAACCGAACAAATTAATTAGACTACATGTGACCTACAAACAAGAACATCGTTTTAAAAGGGGTGTTTGCGACTCCACAAGATCAGTCGAGTCGTGTTCCGAGCCGGGAACTGGGAGCCGGGAGCTGGGAAACGTTGGCGTCTGGGCACTGAGCAAATATTCCCGGCGTATTCCCCGCTTCCTTCCTCCCCACTTTGCACTGATAAAACTGAAATTTAGTTCACATTTCGAAATGAAACTCACCAGATTATTTCACATGTTGAAATTTGATATTGGATTATGTGCCTATGTGCCACTAGTCGGGTTATTTGGGGGAGGGTTTTATATGAATGTTTTAGAACTCTATTTTCTATGAAAACTCCAGTGTTAAGAATTGTACGTTAATAGGAAGTTTAAACATCGTCTGCAATTGATTTACTAAAGAAAAAGAAAAACTACAATCATGGATAAATAAAATAAAATTTATATTCAATCATAAAATAAATGTAGATTATGATTAAAAAGTGTTTATGTACACACATAAACACTTTTTAATCTCAAAAAATTAAATAGGTCTCTCCATAAATGAACACCAATTAAACAGGAAAAGTTTTTATCCAGTGCGCAAACTGTAACCATGAATTCAGCATATCATTCTAGACCCCCTAGCGCAGAAATTTTTCGTCGGTTATACAAAAATAAAACAGCTGTTCCATACATTTTGACCGCGTAGGTATTATTGCACTTTTCTATGAAACAGCTGTTTTATTTTTGTATAACCGACGATAAATTTCTTGGCTTGGGGGTCTAGAATGGTATGCTGAATTCATGGTTAAAGTTTGCGCACTGAATAAAAACTTTTCCTGTATAGAGAGACCTATTTACTTTTTTATATGATAAGTAACAATTAATATCTGAATATTACCAGACTAGGTTTTCCCATTGAAGATGCAGTTTTAAACAGTGACGTCATTACGCCATCTACGGCGCAGGCTGAACTCGCTCGCCTTATGAATCCATTAAACCATTTTGTCCCATCTCCTGCATGGCCCAGAAACCTTATCTCAACCATTTGTCACCTGCAGTAAGAACGGAATACTGAACTAACGCACAACATTGCATTGCATTTTTCCTTCAACGTATAGTTGCAGAATGCATGCAAATCTTACTTTATTTTTGTTTTTTTTTTTGGGTGGGAAATCATCAAATAACTTCTCCCGCTCTGGGTGGAGCAGGAGGGCGTGTCAGACTTTTACTGACTAAAACCCACCCGTGTTCCCTCAGTTGCCTGTGTGCCAGGGGCCGCGGTACCTCTTTCGAACAACCCGCACCCCTGGCAGAGAATCTTACGTTTAAGTGACCAATTATCCACAATAATACTTTTTAAAGAGACGAAGATTTCAATGCGTTTGACTAAGTCACGACTTTATGACGGTAATTTAAATAGATGTCAGGCATTCTGTGATGCTTTAATATCCATCCGTCTCGCCCGACGTAACGGGTTCTTGCTTTACTTTGAGAGTTAGAAAAAAAAATGCAAAATTACCTAACAAAAATAATGATAATCTCTTCTACAATATTCGAGACTAACCGTTTTATGGATTGAAATAACTCTCAAATGAGAGTCACGCTACGTTTCATAATCGCATTACTAAAATGTCCGGACAAAAGTACAAGAATTTCCACGAGATCCGTAGATATACCTCTGTAGGTGGTGTAACGTCATTTTACTCTCGGAAAGCGAAAACGTAACCGTAAATTACATTTACTTAGAGCAGTATCTGACTTGATTTATTCCCTTTTTATGGTACTTAGCACATTCACGGCGGAAGAAAATGTATACCTGCTGAAAATTAAAAGAAAAATGTATTAGAAATTTATTTTTCACTCATTGTGGTAGCTGTATAAATCACAGCTAAATAATAATTTAGCTTCAGACATGGACATTGTTGTTACGTATATTTATTTCAGGCTACTTTAACGCCTTGATAGACGTCCCCTGAACTATGATTATTAGGCGCTATGCGCATTGGCTACGCGTCTGCGACTAACTATTTACTTAAACAATTTCAAATATACGTTTTCGCTTTTGTTAGCGATTACACTAAGCTTCTGCTATACGAAATACTGTCGTACAAACTGTAAGAAATATTCAATTATAGTTTATGAAAGCAAAACATTACAATAATAATAATAAGTATGTATAAAAATTTGCCATGCATTGGTCTCTCCAAAACTCTGAATGGCTCGACTGATTCTGATGAAACTTTAGTAAGTTTAAATCTTAAAAACTTTAGTAAGTTGTTATATGCGTGCCGGAGTAGGTTCCTACCAAAAAATAATTTAAAAGGCATTGCAATGGGCATTACCTAGACTAAAATAAAATAAAATACAAATAATAGTTTAAAAAACACGCTTTAAAAACCAAACTAAAAAAGGAGAAAATAATTTAATTCAATTAAAAAGCGTGGGGTGCTTTTTGAGGTATTTTTATAATCAATTAATGTGGGAATTGAAAAGGGCCGAGGTCAGAAAACTAAATATATCTTTATTAATTAAATAAACTGAAAGCAAATTTATATGAACACGTCTTCTCGTCTTTACGTCCTTCATTCAGCCTCCTGTCATTCTACCTTTTTAAATATCTTCCACGTCATCCCAAGCGTAGACCTTTGACATGCGTCATCTGACTCTCTTACACCTTAGCATTCAGCTCTTTCACACATGTCATGCATTCATCAACGTTCCAATCCTACATTCGGCCGTCCTGCTCTTATGTCTGTCCTCAGACACTACTTACCACTAAAACTTAAAACAAACGTATACAACTTACAATAAAACAACTTAAACACCTCAACATAGAACATATAAAACAATTTCTTAAATAAATTCTAACACTTTAAACATATTATTACAACATGCATTCAATAATAAAACATTAAAAACAGCTTCTTGTCATAATAAAAACAACAACTTTCAAGTATACTAGCACACCACACAGATTCACCTTCACACACACACTCATCTTTAGATTATCCCTCGTTTCCTATCGGCCACCACTTTATTTGATCTGCTGAGCTGGAGGTACGGATTGGACCTTCAGTTGAGCTATCAATCTTCTCCATGTCGTACCGGTCGTTCATGTGAATCTTGGTAATACTATATGGTCCTAGGTATTTAGCCTTTAGTTTAAGCCCCGTTCCAAATTGAGTCCTTTTAATAGCAACTAGGTCCCCTATCTTGTACTTTCGGCTTTCTTTTCTTCTTCTGTTGAAATACTTCCTATTTTCTTCTTGTACTGCCAGTATTTGTTCTTTTGCTTTTACTCGTAAATCTTCCCGATTACTATCATACAGACTAGCAGTTTCTTCCTGAAGCAAGTCCATTATTTCAATGTCTTCTTTGTTTCGCATCTTAGAGCCAATTAATAAATTGAATGGTGTAGTTTTAATACTCCTTTGAAACGTGCTATTTAGCGCTCTTTGCACTCTACTTACATGTTTATACCACACACTCGCATTTTCTATGCAAAGTTTAGTCATTAAAGGGATTATTATCCTATGGACTCTCTCGACTTGTCCATTCCCTCGTGGAATCCCTGTAGTTATAGTTAAGTACTGAATACTTTCTTCTTCACAATATTCTTCAAATTCACGGCTAGTAAACGCTGTTCCCCTATCAGTTATAATTCTTCTTGGATTTCCAAAAGTTTGTTGATGAATTCTTAACTTGTTCAGTGTTTCTGCACTAGTCGTACTCTTTGTAGGGAACATCCATACGAACTTTGTAAACGCATCTATCACAGTTAGAATGTAATTGTACTGTTTTCTAGTTTCTGTTAACGGTCCTATGTGGTCCAGATGTAATGTATCCAATGGTATACTTTCCTTTCCAATAGGATTCAAGAACCCTTCTTGTTTGACTTCTTTCCTCGTAGCTAATAAACATGGTATGCATGATATTACCAATTCTTCTATTTTTTTATCCACGTCTTTTATGTAGTAATCTTGAGTTATTAACTCCTTCATTTTTCTCTTTGAAAAATGCCCATTACCATGGATCCTCTTTATTATTTCTTTTTCCATGTGTTTAGGAATAACCAATAATTTACCAGACTCCTTGTATAATATATCACCATCTATCGAATAATCTTTGTAAGATTGTTTTTTCAGTATCTCTTTGATTGCTTTAACACCGTCGTCTTGGTCTTGTGCTTGATTAATTTGATCACGCAAGGATGTTATCGTAAACACATATGGATTTCGGCTGAGAGCATCGACATGTCTCATATTTCCACCAGCCCTATGTTCTACTTCAAAGTCATAATCATTCAGCATAAGCACCCATTGTGCAACTTTCGCCGAAAGGTCTTTCTTCGTTACAGTTTGCTGAAACGCTTTACAATCAGTTACTAACTTAAAGTGTTTCCCAAACAAATAGTGGCGGAACTTTTTAATGCCTTCAATAATCGCCAATGCTTCCAATTCATAACTTGAATATTTTCTTTGCGCGTCATTCGTCTTACGGCTCATATATTGAACTGGATGCAAGCCAGTATTGGGGTGATACTGCATAAGAACAGCTGCTATAGCAATACTGGAGGCATCGGTATGCAATTCTGTTTTTAAATTATGGTCATATATTTTTAAAACAGGTCCTGTACATAATTTCTCTTTTAGAGCATGAAAAGCTTCTTGTTGCTCCTTATCAAAGACAAAGTCCATATTTTTCTTCAGTAAATCACTAAGCGGTCTTGCTATGTCAGCATAGTGCTCTATATACTTCCTAAAATAGGACGTTAATCCTAGAAAGCTTTTAAGTTGCTTACTCGTCTTTGGTTCAGGAAATCTTACAACTGCATCAGTTTTCTCTGAAGTTGGTCGCACCTCCCCATTTCTTATAATATGGCCCAAGTACTCAACTTCAGTCTGCATTAATTTTGCCTTCTTCCAATTAATTCTTAGCCCGAACTGTTCGGCTACTTTTAAAACTTGCTTTAGTCGTCTTAATGCTTGCTCTTCATTATCAGCCGGAATAATAATATCGTCAATAAAAATCATCATTACCTTCTGCGCTATTAGTTCTCGAAAGATAATATTGACAAACCTCATAAAATATTTGGGACAAATTGAAAGACCAAATGGTGCACGCAGAAACTCAAATTGGCCGTGATGAGTGACAAACGAGGTGTACTTGATGGACTCCTCGCTGATTTTCAAATGAAAAAAACCATTTTTAAGGTCGAGCACACTGAAGACTTTTGCTTGAGATAATCTATCAATCAAATCATCAATGATTGGCAGAGGATACTCATCCTTCATAATTTTTGCATTTAGCCGCCTATAAGCTACACACACCCGAGTTGTGCCATCTTTTTTCTTCACTAACACGAGTGGACTGGAATACTCAGAGAAACTCACCCTGATTATTCCGTCGCTAAGCCATTCATTCACCTGTCTTTCCACAATACCTTGTTCAACGTAAGATAGTCGTCGAGGCCGTTGTGCGACGGGTACGTCATCTTTTAATACGATTCTTAGCTCCAGAGGCGCTTCCCGCACCTGGACTGGATGATAAGTTTCCATGCACTTGAAAACTTCCCGCCTTACTAATGGATTACTGATTTGCTCCAGCAAAGCTTCCTTCTCATCTGTAATGCAATTTACCTTATTTAACCACTCACTATCATCTTTAAATATGGTCACACAACCTTCGCTCATAAACAACGTTACACTTTTCAAAAACTCATGACCAATAATTATATCATAAGGCATACAGTCTCTAGGAATGATGTGGAACACGACGCCATTGTAACACTGTCCGTCTATAATGTATTTTATTGCAACATAATCCGGAATCTTCCCCCTTTTGCCTAATTCTTTCATAATTAGCATGTAATCGATGCAATTCTCATCCCTTCGCTTCTTCCTCTCCGACATCATTTCATGCACCGCCTTACTGTCAAGAGAATCAGGGAATTCCTTGAGGAGTGCTGCCTTGAATTCCTCCCATGACTTATGTGGCCGCTCACTATTGAGCCACAGCGCAGCCGTACCGCTCAAAGCTCTCCTGGCGAAAATAAGTGTCTGTAATGGCCTCCACTGGAAAATCTCAGCATTTTCCTCAACGTCTTGCGCCCATCTTTCTGCAGACTGTGTTATGTCCCGCCCGTCAAATTTTGGAACCGCTTCTTCGGCATGAACAAGTCTGTATTCCTGTGTCGTGCCCTGGCCGATCTCATGATCCACCGCGTCGTCAAACTCGTTAGGGCCGCGACTTTTCCTTCGGTTTCCACCCATTTTTATTCCTTCCAGAAAAAAAATCGAGTGTCAATTTTTTTCGTCGTTCGTCTTTTTTTTTCTGTTCAGACCCCTTATCTAAGATCCCAGTTTTATCTATTTCTTCATATCCCGGACGAGCCCCCAATTTGTGGGAATTGAAAAGGGCCGAGGTCAGAAAACTAAATATATCTTTATTAATTAAATAAACTGAAAGCAAATTTATATGAACACGTCTTCTCGTCTTTACGTCCTTCATTCAGCCTCCTGTCATTCTACCTTTTTAAATATCTTCCACGTCATCCCAAGCGTAGACCTTTGACATGCGTCATCTGACTCTCTTACACCTTAGCATTCAGCTCTTTCACACATGTCATGCATTCATCAACGTTCCAATCCTACATTAATGTCAAGCACCCCACGCTTTTTAATTGAATTAAATTATTTTCTCCTTTTTTATTTTAGTTTGGTTTTTTAGTTTTTTAAACTTATTTTCTATTTTTTAGTTCTGCTAACAACAAAAACGTGTTTTTTTTCTCATTTTTTTTTTTAATTATTGAATTGTCATCGGTCCTCGACAAGTTTACAAAGTTTCAATGAAATCTCACCGTTTAAAGTGGGTCAAAATCGCGCTCAAAGGAGTCGGTTACATACAAACAAACAAACATACAAGTGAAGCTAATATAAAGCGTGTAAAAATGGCAGCTAATAATAAGGTCGGTATACAGTACCTCATACGCTATTCAGCAGCAGTGTGTCGTGTCGGTTTAGGATAAACTGTTCATGTATTCAAATAATGCTGGCATGTCGCGAGCTGTTGTAGCTAACGAGTAGATATGGCAACATGGCCGCGGGAGCCCGTGTCGAACAGCCCTCGATGATTAAAACCAGCCCAGTTGATTACGTTGCATGTTTTCTACCCTTTCACCGCGTATGAATACCGACCGATAGCTTTATTTAGGTTAAACATGTTTCGCATACTTTTTCCAAATTGCTTCGGTTAGTGGTTTTAGTTTTTCCTCTAATGTATTGGCAAAGCGAATAAGCACCTAATTAAGGGATGTCCTTAATTGTATAATACAATACGTAGTAATTTTTTCTATTCTTAATTGCTATGGTTAATAAAACATACCTACCAAGTTAGTTTGCTCAATCCAATTTCTTTTAAAGTGTTCTGCCCTCGATAAAATAAATTAACAACAAAAACCACGCATGGTTAAAGATACAGTCACATAAAAAGCTTAAAAGATTTAGGTCACCAAAGAAAGAAAACATGATTCCTAAAATAAACATTCCGATTACCGTACCGAGCACTCCATTGACGTGTTTATAAATAAAGGCTTACAATAACCAGAACGCGGCTTACGTCGAACAAACTAGATCATAGCCATAAGCCGCGATGTTGTGCGGTGATTACCATGAACGTCGGGGTAATCAATTGATTCGCGAATTGTGGTACGCGCAGTATCAAAAGATTCATAAGCCGATACAGGAAACGGCGCGATTAAGCTGAACGGAGCGGAAATTACGCGCCGCCGGCAGCCGTCTCCGAATCTAACAATGCACGATATTGATCACATCACTACCTACCTACGTATTGTATGTATTAACTCAATGCTGATTGCTGACGGAATGTGCTCCTAACGTAGCTATTTGTTCACAGAATGCTCCGAGGATTAAATCCGAATCAGTTTTTAAGCCTTCTGTTTGCTGTAGGTACTCAAATCTGTGGCCTTTAATGTCCCTCAATCAAGACTTAACTACTTTGTCGCAAGTAAACCCCAATTAAGCTCACGTTGAAAAATGAGAGAACACATCGTGAAAAAGGATTAACCGAAATTCGTGCCCGAAAAGTGTGAAATGAATATAATTTAATTATTTTGGGTCAGATATATTAAGCCGGTAGCTAGGCAGTAAAGAAAATTAATATTTTGCAGCTGAACGCCTCCCTGGTAAAATATTTTATACCGCACTCGTTCTGTCCACCACAGACTGTCCTAGAGCCACTAGAACATTTTAATTCTTGGTTTCTTTGTTCATTAAAAGTGGTGCGACAAATTACTTGAACAACAATCTTGTAATTAGAAAGGAGTCGTGATGACCAAATTGTGGTTGTAGATTAACTTACTAATATAGTACAAAGCTAAAATGATAGGAGCTTGACAATAATAGTGATATGAAAGCGGCATCAATCACACTGCGGTGGGTGTCGAATGCGACGTCGGAGCGTGCCGAACGATTTGATGTGTGACGCTTCCTTAGATCGCTCAGCACCATTGAGACGTTTTTGATTGCATTCACAACATTCCTCGGCTCTTAGACCCTTTGGACTGTGAGCGATCACAGTTTAAATCGGAATTTAGATTGCATGTTAAGGAGGCCGGCAGTTTTTTGAGAAAAAGGGGAGTCGGCTATTAAGATTCCGAAGTGGAGCGGTGTGGGAGCTAGCTAGCTGTGCTTTACTTCCTGAACAGCTAGTTTACGTGTTAATGAGCTTTGAGGTAGGTAATTCACTGAAAAGTTTTTCATTGGTAGTAGTGTCGTCCATTTCAGCGTGGTTATCTTCACAACAACGACGGTTAACACCACCAGATATTTCTTTGTGATTGTATCGTTCATGTTTTCTTTCAGCTGATTCTTGTCTGGTCAAGAGTCAGATTACTTACTCCATGATGTAATAAAGCCAAAGGTGATCCAGGGGTAGATAGTGGTTTGAATGGGATGGCTGACATGACTGTCTTTAAGTTTTATAAAGCTGTTGTACATAGTATGTCGAAGTTCGTGTAATACCTTCACAATGAGCCTATAATATTCCCACTGCTGGGACACAGGCTTGCTCTCAGTGAGAAGGACTGGGCCGTAATCCACCACGCGGGCCTAGTGCGGGTTGGTAGATGTCACATGTCTTCGAATTTTTGGTTCTAGGACATGCCGGTTTTCTCATGTTTTCCTTCAACGTTTTGAGTGCAGTGGTGATTAAATATTTTTCAACACATTTGCTCAAAAAATGCATTTACGAAGCCTGTATACATTGTTTGTAAGTTAAAAATTACGCACCATACAAACGGAACGTGCGGTAAAATAGGTACTCTCACTTAGGTACCTATTTTACCGCATACCCCGTTGTATAGCACCGTGCGTATTCTTTACGGTTTTTTTTTTAATTTCCATAATAGTTATTTATGATACTAATTAATTATTATAAGAATTCCACCAAGGAGTTTCACATTACGAGAATAAATAAGCTGACTGATCGAACTTCCTTGGAAGCGCTTTTGCTCAATACGTTTGTCTCACTTTAATACTAAAGAGTAAATGAGACGAAAGATGTAGTTCTACTTTTCACCACGTGCATGTGGCGCCATTTTCAAAACGTCAAAGATTGTTGCGACTTTTGTTTGTTTCAATACATAATGTACCTACTGTTTTCTCGAAAATGTGTTGAAAAACATTGTATGACACACGTGCAGAAATTGGTATTTACAAACTCGTGACTATGGTAAGCCCTCGACGTCTCGGGCTTACATTCGTCTACTCGTTTGTAAAAACCAACTTACCGCACTAGTATCATAAATAACTATTACACAAAGTCAAGCGCCTGGCTGGGTTTGAACCTACAACTCGTAAGTCGGGGCCGCTACCACTGGGCTCTTAAACACAAAACCTACAGTATTTTGCTTTTATGAACTGAATGCCTATTCAGATAGGTACCTACTTATTGAAAGGTTAGTAAAATGATTGACACCATCTTACAAAAAGTCAAGCTCCCAATAAGTAAGTAATTTTGTAAATTCTGAAAACTAGATCTAGCTGTGACGTAGGTGCTATCTCGCTCCGAATTTCCCGACTTACCCTAGATGCGGCTGCGTCTGCGGGAGGACGCCAATCAATCATGGCGACCGCTGACAGCGCCAGCTGTTGGCGACGTGGCGGCACTACTCACCCGCTTCACGCCGCCATCATTAACTAGTGGTCACAAACAAGCGCTGATTAAAACGACGCCTGCTAACTAACACACAGCTAATATTGACAAAACACTAATGTTTATGACAAAAAACACGACACAAAACCGCCAAAAGTGGAGAGATTTGGAAGAGACCTACACTCAGCATTGGGTGGCCAAGGGTTGAAGAAGAGAGAGAAGAGAATGTTTATGAATCGTGCCATTGTTAAATATTGGTTCATTATTCAGTCACAAAAAGAAACATAGTAGATAGTATACATAACAAATTCCTCATTAACATTCGTACAATAATAGAAACATACCAAGCTATGTAAGAACCTCGTGAAATGAAGAAAATCG
This sequence comes from Antitype chi, assembly GCA_947359405.1. NCBI lineage: Eukaryota > Metazoa > Arthropoda > Insecta > Lepidoptera > Noctuidae > Antitype > Antitype chi. The sequence continues at coordinate 14,957,351 of OX375816.1, forward strand.
CCAACTTAAGTAATCTTAACAGCGGGCTATTTCCTGTAAAATCGACTTCGTTCATATCTCCGAGATAAGTAGCCCACTGAAATCTGAAGAGCACAATACGGAGCGCGAACGCTTCAAGCACTTTCAGCGCTTTTATTCACGGGCAGCCCAAGCGTGACCACAGATAAAAATATTACAGTAAGAGCTGAAAACTGGCACTTGCGAAAGTGCTCGTGATGTGTTCCTTCAGAATTCAAATGATTTTCCATTTGCAGATGATTGGATATAGGTACTTGAATTTCCTTTAGGATAAGACAGTGAAACTTTTTGCACATATTAGGTCTTTACCTATGAAATTGCCGTTTTGCAGTACTGGCCATTTCAAATCAAAATAATTTTTGTTTGGGTAAGAATTCTAATTTCAAATTAATTTTATTTTAAAAACATGGATTTTTTTTTCCAAAAGTAGTCATTTGTTTATTGATTAGTGTTACATTTTCATCGCATTTCAATCTTTTTCGTCATCATGGATACGTTAAAAATTCGAGTAATTATGGAATATGAGTACCGTCGTGGCAGCAACGCGGCACAAGCGGCACGCAACATCAACGACGTTTACGGAGCTAACACTACAAACCAACGCACCACCTGTTATTGGTTTGCTCGCTTCCGTTCTGGAAATTTCGACCTGAAAAATGAACCTCGCGGTCGTCCGAAGACTTTGGTCGACAATGACGAATTAAAGGCGATTGTGGAAGCTGATGATACACAATCTACGGCTGAATTAGCAGCAGCTTTCGACGTTAGCGTCAAAACAATATTGGTCCATTTGCGTCAAATTGGCAAGGTAAAAAAGCCTGACAAATGGGTGCCCCACGAACTCAATGATCGTCAGCGCGAAGTACGCGTCGAGACGTGCCTTGCACTGCTCAACAGACACACAAATGAAGGAATTTTGAACCGCATTGTTACCTGCGATGAAAAATGGATTCTGTTTGATAACCGCAAGCGCTCAGCAAGTTGGTTGGATCCTGGTTCAGCACCTAAACAATGCCCTAAACGAAAACTTACCCCTAGAAAAGTGATGGTCACTGTTTGGTGGTCTAGCGCCGGTGTGATTCATCACAGCTTCTTACCAAACGGGGTGAGCATTACTGCAGATGTGTACTGTGAAGAACTGAACACAATGATGGAGAAGCTGGCACATCTCCAACCAGCATTGGTCAATCGCTCGTCTCCGCTGCTCCTGCACGACAACGCGCGACCTCATACTGCACAGCAGACGGTCTCCAAGTTGCAAGAACTGGGGTTGGAAGCTCTCCGTCATCCGCCCTACTCACCAGACCTTGCGCCTACAGACTACTACTTTTTCCAGAATTTGGATAACTTCTTGGCGGGAAAAAAATTCAATACCCGAGAGGCAGTACAAAATGCCTTTGAAGAATTTGTTGCCTCCCGTCCAGCTGATTTCTTTAAGAAGGGCATCAATAAACTGCCACTGCGATGGCAAAGATGCATTGATTGCATGGGTGATTACTTCGTTTAATACAAATAAAAAATACATGAAAAAAATTCGTTTAAATTTTTTCATACAAAACGGCAATTTCATAGGTAAAGACCTATTATATGGCATACTAAAGCCTATGTCCAAATTATAGGGTTGCAATGTTTGTCACAACTAATTTTTTGAAGTGTGGTAACCAAAAATGTACCAACCATACAAAAAATTGAGGTACCTATTCTTTTTTCGTAGCTATAAATTAAAATTGTAGTAAATACGTAGGTACCTATGTAAACAGAGGTAGCAAGCGTGTTTAATTAAAATACATTAGGTATACCTACCAACCCATTGATGGGGTTTTAGGAATTTAATCTACCTTTGTTGTAAAACTAGCGGACTATCATTAAATTGGAAATGATACCACCGTAATATAACGGCCGGCTTAACACAGTTCTACAGCATACGTACAATGAAATCGTTCTTCTTCTTCATTTAATATCACGTACGCATTGAATTTACGTGGGGTGCTTATAAGCTTTCTGTGTGATATGTGTGAATCCAAGTTATCAATAGAAAACAAGCAGGAAAATTATTTATAGGAAAATTATTTCTCTTGTTCATACGCCGAAGAAGACACTCGTACGCAGATTTTCTTTATATTATAATTATATCTACATATTAATACGTGAAGCAAAATCTTTGTAAGCCTTTTTACAAGTATATGGAAAAGAAGTGCAGAAAGCTAAAGTTTTTATTCAATAATGCATTACAAATACATTAATTTTTAAATTAATTATGGTCGGATTTCGACCACTGGGCGACCACTAGTAGGTAAATATTAATACAGGAACATTTTTAACCAGTACGCAAACTGTAACCATGAATTCAGCATATCATTCTAGACAGCGTAGAAATTGGTCGTCGGTTATACAACATACATTTTGACCGCGTAAGTATTGCACTTTTCTATGAAACAGCTAATTTTTTTTTGTATAACCGACGAAAAATTTCTACGCTAGGGGTCTAGAATGAAATGCTGAATTCATGGTTACAGTTTGCGCACTGGTTAAAAATTTACCCCCTATGTAGATATTATACTTATTAAATTCCACCATTTTCATATTTATGGACACTCAGGTCGATTGCCCACTTGCAGTAGGTGAAAATTCGAAATAGTTCTACGAAGAACGAAAGTTACAAAGTAACCGACGCTATTCCATCAATATTTCATTAAAAATGAACCTCGCTTCGTAAATCGCAAAGTAATAAAGTTCTCAATACGGCTACGGAGTTGTAAAATATAAAATGAAGAGTGTATTTCCTTGTTGCAGAGCCTGGCGCCTGGCGGTGGTCGGATGCAGAGCGCACTGGTAAGATATCCACTTGACTTTGTTTCTCTCTTGAAAACTGTTCGCTGATTCGCTCCACTCAAGTACTTTGGCTCGGTGCCCCTCCGCTAATTATACTTCCACTTAAACATTAAACAACAGAATAATATTCATAAAAATATAATCTAAGTTGTTCAACTCTTTATTAGATTGTTTAAAAAATGTCTTAAGGTGGAAACTATTTTATAAATTTACAAAACAATCCGCCTAGCCGTTTACCAACTTTATTGGGGTCGGCTTTCAGTCTGACCGGATGCAAATGAACACCAGTATTTTACATGGATCGACTACCTGTCTGACTTCAACAGCCCCTGGGTAATATGATACCCCTTGGTAAAACTGGTTCTCAGACTCTAAATTTTAATACTAGACTACCCGTAACAACTGTCAATGTGTTTCCCGAGGTACGGAGGGGTTCCGTTATTTAAGATGGTCACCCATCCACGGACAGACCACGCCAAGAGACGCTTAATCTGATCGATCGACCCATGCGGTGCGGGTTGTTCGAAAAAGATACCGTGGCCCCTGGCACACAGGCAACTGAAAGAACACACCGGTGGGTTTAAGTTAGTAAAAGTCTGACACGCCCTCCCGCTCCATCCAGAGCGGGAGAAGTTATTTGATGATTTTCCATCCTCAACTTTTTTTTTAAACCATGCGATCGATAAGGGGATCAAAAAAATAATATCTTTAGTTTAAATGGGAGATATAAACCGGAACTTGTAACGTTAATATGCCTAAGGGAAGGGAAGGGAAAGGAATGGTATTATCCCAAATTATCACAATATCAACAGATACGTCCCGCTCAAGCCCACCTACGCGGTAACTGGAAAAAACTAGCGGCGATGTATCGAACAATTTACTTAATACGTCAGAAACTGGCCCGAAAGGCTTCAACCAATTACCTATTGTTAGTGGTAGTGCAGATGTAAGGGCCTACAGGGCAATTTATACACGCCACTCATTTCATTACACAGAGATAAGGGTCTTGTGAATATTTGCGCTCAATTTGGCACATTTATGTTTTGGCGTTGAGTGACTTGCGTGAAAAGCACTGGCCGAGCACAAATCTTTGTCTTTATTTATAAAATGGAGATGTGAGCGGTGTGGGTAATATAACAGAGAATACCATTGAGCAAAATTATGCCAGGAGACATCCAATAATGAGGCTGTTAGGGTCTTTATATTACATACATGTACGTAATCAGATTCGGGCATCATGGAGCCAATAGCAACTCGCCCAAACTCGTAATTGGCCGTAACTGCAGCTCCAGTGTATAATTGGCCGGAATCAAGTTGGTCGCGTGCGGTATCCGTTGACGTCACACTCGAATGCGAAACGCTAACTAGTGGCACTCAGCTCGGCCAACGCGAACCCGGGCAAGGCTCACGATACGGATAGTGTGTCCTCTCAACTCGGACGAGCTCAAATAATCGCGTTATCGTTGCGATATTCCCGGGAGCCACGAAGCGGGGAAGGCTGAACGGGTAATCCGCTTTGGTCGCGACAGCCACAACTTTGTCGATCGCTCTTCTGAATTCTCTACTTTAAACTTGCATGCCGCGACAAAATAGTAATAAGATTCGTTCACGGGTAACTTTCTTAAACCTTTAAAGACAAACTTAGATTTTATTCGGTATACTAATACTTTGAAAGATGTCGGCGTTTGCGGCGACACACTTTTTGAATAGGTACCATGTATATATTGAACACGTACTCGGCGCGTGAACTACGCGCGCATGTACGTCGTGTATCTTTACATTCATATTTGATTTACGTGTTCAGTATTTATACGTATACATTGTACCTAAATTCGGTGAACAATAACAGTTTTGTATTTTTTCTTTGATATTGATCACGATCACGAATGCTCCAATATTAATACAATAATTCTTACGGCACGATACGAAACGTTGAAACTTAAGCTGACTGTTAGTACCTAGATACTGTTCCTCATGCAGATAATAGAGTTTGGTGGGTATTAAAGTAAGGTCTCGTGCTGTATGATGAAGGGAGACAGTCAGCGCAGGCATGGCATCGACGACACGGACTCGGTTGCTGCATTATTTAACTGCATTCTGCATTTCAGTACCCAGTGTAAACTTTGTATCTGTTGTGCAGTGTTTGTGAATTTATGAAGCGACGTGCCTATTACAGTAATGCCACGTGATATATTACTGTTCTGTTTAACTCATTCTTTTGAACATTTAACTGCTAAACTGTTTTCGTCCATATCCTGATGAATGTTTTGCTACTATTGGTAGAGCAGCTACGTGTGTACAAATATAAGAGAGCGACACGATACACACGTATACTTCAAATTTATCGGCAACTATTTATTATATTTCGGGCGCCTCGAACAGAAATGGTGATATGAAATGTCTATAAAATATAAAAGGCGGCGTGTAGTATTTTCGGTGAGAAAGTCATTTTACTGGGCGTCCCTTCCTGCGCCAACCCGACCGGTTCCCGTCTTCCATCACTCATTCCGGTCACGAAATAGCTGGATATGTGTGTAGTGTGTACCTACATGATATTTCTGCCGCAACGCAGTCGCGGAAGGGTTCGCTTAGAAACTGGAGAACGGAATCTTTTCTCTACACTAGCTTACAAAATAATGACAAAACTGTCAACGAAAAGGATTACGTTTTTGTTACTCTGAATACGACGTACCTACAAATCCTATTTACAGTTGTATAAGCGGAGGGCATATATATACATGTAGCAGTAATGTAAGGTCCTCCAAGCATAATAATCTCACGGAAAAGTTCCTAGAAAAATACCCCTTCATTATTTTCACGAGCTTAAAAATGTAGATGCTTATTTTATTAGCAAAAAGCGCATTGCAAATGTGCAAGGTTCTTGTTTTGAAATAAAACGCGGTGTTGTATTTTTATTCGGAGTGCAGCGCGGGAGGCGTTTCGAGCAGCGGCTTGTGAGAATGTATGATATTCGCGTACTATGAGTGTAGTGATAGGCTTTCATGAGACGTTAGCTGGCTGGCTGTTGGCTGGCAACACTTCACGGTTGTGCACTGACACCTCGTACGTACAGCACATAGTTACTTGAACATAGCTTGTGTTGTGCTCGTATCTTCGCAACAATAAAGTTATCTGTGAAGATCTAAAGTTGAATTAGTGTTATTGTTTGCACTTGTACAAAATGTAATGTAACAGAGTTATTTAAATCTTAAACAAAATATTTTAAAATCATAGTCAGTTACATAGTATTTGATTGTGTAACCTGAGACCTGTTAAAATACTTACTTGTATTCATATGCATATGTAAATAAACTTTATAAAAGTTCGACAGGAAGAAACTGTCAATGCGTTAGTCATGCCTAACGCGGCTTTAATCTCAATGTATTCTTTGCACGCCAGTGAAAAGATTTTTCGAAATACGACCCCCAAGAGGGAGGCAGCAAAATGTATTTTCACAAACTCGGCTCCAGAGCGAATGCTTAGTTAAAAAATATAAATACAGAACCAAGTTATTCCCTGTTGTATAAAACAAGGAATGCTTTAATTCTTGGCATTTATCTATGTCTTTAAAAGGAAAACGATCGCACTCAATTGCCTCGTTAAACTCTAAAAAAACCTTTCTTTATCAATATTTGTTTATTTAGCTACCGAAATCTTGTATTTGGAATACTTTTGGAATAAAAACGTATAATTTTCAGTTAAAGCACGTTACGCAATAAATAATAACACAATTTATTTAATATTAATTTAATAAATCCAGTACCTGTTAATTACAAAGCTCTTACTAAAATGTACAACAATGTCGTAGAGGCGGCGTAGGCCGCGTAGCAACGCGTAGCGTGGCGTAGTCGCGCCGACTTCAACGCTATTTCTAGCTGTGGGCAATTTTCTTGATATATTCTGTACATTTTACTTCTGAATATTCTGAAATGGCTCCTATTAAACCAATACATGATTATGCTAACTAGTTTTCGTTAACTAGGTAGGTGACACCATCATGAAGAAATAAATAAGTTAGTAGATAACTAGATATTTGACATGTCTTATTTTGGCTGAATGAGGTCACTATAATCTTTAAATAATCCTATTCGACCTTGATCTGAATCTAATTTGGGAAATAAATATGGATATCTAAAATAATCGTTGATATCGTAGCCAGTGCCTACGCCATAACGCGCGTCACAAAACAGTGTTATTCCCATCTTTTTTTCTGTATATTAGAATAATGGTTATCGATAAACTCTTTTAGGTAAAAACAAGCCTGTGTTTTATTATGATATAAATGAACTTTCCATTACTTGTCAAGCTACGGGCACAAAACATGACAATGTGGTTGAAATATTTTTGTGCGTCGTCATCGAATCTGGTAGAGTATTACGGGAGGTAATCAGTGCCCGGCGTATAAACTGTGGAAGGGATTTGCTGTGATCAGTGACAGCGCATTAAGGCGCATATTGGCAATATAGGCGCATTGAGCATCAGCCGGCTCAATACGGCGCCCTCGCGCCACACTCATAAACCTGTCGTTGAATGCTCCATTATGATTGCTGTAGAAAACGTCGACAACCATGCAATAGTCAAGTTTGAGACTTTATTATAGATTTTTTTTGTATGATCTATTCGAGATGGTTGCCATTTTTCATGCAATATTACTTCTTATTTCATTGATAAATAATTTTTAATGATATAGATACAAAAATAAATGTAGTTCTGACATATTTATTTTACGGAGAGTATTCTACTCTTGTAGCTACCAAAGAGTAAATTATTGAAAGCTGTAAAATCTATCGCTTTCAAAATGATCACATTATCGGGAACGATGCGGGCCACCAAATTTTTAGGCTAAATGCTCGGCGTGTAATATGAGCGTGGGGAGTATCGACATGCAGTGAGGACGTAGTGGTGGCGCGGAGGTCACACAGCAGGCCAGGCCGGCGAGCACGTGAGCTTCCACCGGGGACCATTCATGTGCGAGGGCGGCGGCTTGCGCGCGCACCGATCAATACGCGCTGGGCGCGGGCGGGCAGTGCCCGGCCCGCCGCGCGACGCCTCGCACGCGTACCGCCGCCGCGAGCCCATGACCGCCCTCCACAGATGACGGAGCCCCGCACCCCACGAGAGCGCCGCACTGTCCCCGTCAGCACGACCACACTTGCCGCGCGCTCCCGCACTCGCTCGTATCGCGCGTCGATAAGGTAGGAAAATCGATAGCTCCGAGTGCCGCAGCATCCGCTGACCGCTCCGCCGGCCGCACGCGCGCTTCTGCCCGCCTGCTCGTAGCCCCGGCCCGCTGCTCCCTGCTCTTTGCTGCTCACGGCTCAGAGCACGTCACAATTCTTGCTCCCCGTGCCCGACATCTGCCACGTTGTGCCCTTATCACTCATTTTTTTTAAAATTTATAGCAGATATTTTGTCTGCTCTCATTAGTGAATATATTTTTTGCAATCACATGAATTCCTTATTACTAGAAGTGTAAAAAAAATCCCCTGAACCTAAATGGCGGGCTGATCCCTTACCAATAGAGATACTAGCTACCGTACTTCCCACGGTACCTAGACATTATCTCTGTGGCGTTAAATTATTTCACTGCCTTCCTAGGTACTACTTTTTATTACTGTTATATATTTATGGTAGAAATAAGTAGCTTTATAGTTAAAAGGCCGTTAATTTGGTGTTTTTCCGAGCTAGTAAGAGCAACGGTTACGAGTGAATGTGTGGCTTCCAAGTTCGTTGGAATATAATTGTGTTAGTTGTAGTAAGTTGTGCCCGGTTATACTTATTATGTTGGTGCATCATGCTTCTAGTTTTGAATGAAATCATAATCATAAAATTACATTCAAATAGACCTCGTGCATCGATTTTTTTTTTCATAAAAATTGTTATTTCTATTCAGTGTTTCAACTTCTTTTCTAGTTCTATTGAAATCCTGACTTAGATTTAGCTTGAACCCTGGTTGATCTCGATGCGCTCAGATGTAGTTTTTAACTTGTTCATGTTCCAACAACACCAGTATATATGTATGTATGATTTGAAAATGTTTATTTAAAATCCAAACATACGAGGCTGGAGTAGGTCAATTTTATGGATTATTTAGAACATAAATTTTTATTTTTTTTACAATGTCTGACATTTTCTCGTCAATATTTGACATTATACATCAATTTTAATATTGACTATTTATTAGTGATTGTCATGGAAATCATGTCACTTGGTTCATAAGGTTAATTTATATAGATCTACGTATATAAAATGAACCTATATTTTACATATTGTGATTATGAGAACGTTGTAAGCCTTACAGACTAGATTTGTAGACGATTTTCTATTCTGTATTTTCATTTGTCTAAGTACCTGGTACTTATTGACAGGCCTGCACTGTCCTCCCATACCTATTATCACTGTAATTTGAAAACATTGTAAAAGCCAATTATTTTTAAAAGAGTAACAGTGGCGTTTCTTGCCGGCTCTTCTCCATAGGAAGCGACAAATTGGAACCGTGCACCTTGCTTCTGACGTTTCATAAGTGCCCATTCAGGTTTATGTGAACTAAAATATATAGATTTTTTGATTTTGAAACGACAACGTAGCAGTACGTTTTCTTAAATTAAGTTTATTGCCATGCCGTGTGTAGAAAAGAAAAAAGAATCAACGTCAAAAAAAAAAAATTTTTAAAGCTTTCTTTTAGCCAAATATGCATTAGCCACATATGTATTTGCATTTAGGGGCTTGTGACTATATAATAACAGCCGTACGGGTAGGTCGATCAGGTTAAGCTGCGCTTGCCGAGGTTGGTCCGCAGATGGGTGACCATCTTTACTCCTCCGTGCCTCGGAAAACACGTTAAGACGTTGGTTCCGGCTGTCATTCGTGGATCTTTGACAGTCATTACGGGTCGTCAGAAAAACGACAGTTTGAAAACCAGTCTTACCAAGGAGTATCGTATTAACCAATAACTGGGATGTGGAGTTCAGATGGGCAGACGTTCTATATAAAATACTGGTACTTAGCTGCACCCGGTTAGACTGGAAGCCGACCCCACCATAGTTGGGATAAAGGCGAGGCAGATGATGATAATGAAAGTTGATATTTGGTTAAAGAAGTGCTTTTTTTAAAGTGTCTTGAGGTAAAAGCATAGTGATGGTGGTGGTTCATGTAAAAAAATCTTCCTTGTAAATATTTTGCAAAAAGTCACAACCCAATTTTTGTTATTCAAACAAAATATTTTCGTAGAAGCACTTTTGTAAATCGCCACGGTTATGATGATAGAAACACCCTATTCATATTTGAGGAAACAGTTGTATCGAAACTCATTTAGTAAAATGGGGTGTCCTGTAGCGGTGCCATCTGACCGAATCTCCCTCTAGTAAAAATCATCATATAAAAAGTACTTTCGAATCCTATCCAAATTGCCATTTTATAAAATGAAATATTTATTCAAAAAGGACGCCGGTTTCCTTGAATATTATGTTGATTTATTTTATTGTTTGTCTTTATTTCAGATTCAGGCCAAGGATCTCTTGCGATTCATTTTGCATAAAGAAAATTACTGCAGTTCAGTTATAGCATAAAGTCACTTTGCACTTTTCTGACAACAAAATATTTTCACTTTTAAATAGAGACGCTAATCTTCTAAAGAGGGGAGAAACGTGAACGTTAGACAGACTAATAATCGTAATTCGTCGTATCCCAGTTAACCTCAAGGTATTCCACGAACAGAAGAAATATTTACGCTCAAAAGTATATTCATAATGCAACAAATAGGTACCTTATATAAAAGGTTGGCATGTAAGCGTCGTTAGAAATTGACGGCAAAGGCAGGTTGTAAGCGCTGGGGTGTAGGTCGATTATATGCCGTGATGCAGTGCAATTACTAGCCACGGGAAATAGTCCAAGGACGAGCTCAGTTCAAAGGCCACCTACCTCTCATACACCGCCTAGCTTATCGGCTATGCTAATACGTATGATATTTATATACGAAGGTAGTTAACTGCGTAATTACTTACTTTGGCTATTAACTGAAATTGTTGTAATTGTTAGGAATGATAATTTATTATTGCAGTACGGATTCTTTACTGGTGCTCGGTAAGCCATAAAACATACATAATTGTAGATCCATGATTTTCAAGATATTTTTTTAATCATTCTATTTATGGCTGCTTTTATTAAAATCTTTTATCTGTGGAATAAAATTGACGACTGACAGTTTTCGTATGGAAAAACTGTCAAAAATAAAAATAAAAACCTCTCAGGTTAAAACATTCTAGATTTAAAAATTTGGTGGAATTCGGCCTTATTAGACGATCGTACGTTTAATACATTGACCTACAATCAATCAATTATTATAGGGTTAAAAAGGGTTTACTCTATGGATTGGACGGTTTTGGCCCAAACCAATACGTATTACGTTGTAATTTGGCTCGTTCAAACAGAATACAAAAAAAATACCATTAATGATGAAAAGAAATACCTCAACTTCATTCAAGGCTTCTACTTCAAAGCTGCCAAAACTTTGGCTATATTTTATATACCTAGACTTGACTCCATATTCGCAAATTGTCGCCGCTTCAAATCCTCAGGTAATTGACACATTTAACAAGGAGTTAAGTCAGCGACAAACATGTTTCAGTGACGATTACACAGGGATTTTTCCTAATACAAGCATTTTGCCTTCATTTTCTGTTCGGTCGAGTAATTTTAGAATATTTGATAATAGAAAATATTAACAGTTGGTAATATTCCCACGAATGTTTGGGCTTGACGAACAGATAATAAGGGGTTGATACACAGGGAGCGGACTCAAATTAGTGCCTAGTAAGCAGAAATATACAGTTGTTATAAAGTTGCTGTAAAGAACCTTCATAACAACTTTATATTTAACTTCCAAAGGTCATACCGAGTTCCTTCCGTTTTTAATTTTTTTTTCTGGGTGGGAAAGCATCAAATAACTTCTCCCGCTCTGGGTGAAGCAGGAAGGCGTGTGAGACTTTTACTGACTAAAACCCACCCGTGTTCCCTCAGTTGCCTGTGTGCCAGGGACCGCGGTATCTCTTTCGAACAACCCGCTCCCCTGGCAACTGCTGCAGAGGAACTCCTCTATGATTAGGGGCGAGTTTATTGTTTGACGTCAAGCTACCGTAAGCTTTACCTGCATATAGGCTAGACACATTTGCAAATTAGTCAGTTAGGTAGGTGTATATGTATGCGGTGCATAATAACAGTCTTAAATTCTTCTTCGTGCATTATCATGATCATCTGCCTAGCCTTTTCCCAACTATGTCGGCTTCCAGTCAAACTGTATGCAGGTGAATACCAGTATTTTATATAGAGCGACTGCCTATCTGACCTCCACAACCCAATTACTGTGTAATACTATACCCCCTTGGTAAGACTGGTTGTCAGACTATCGGGCTTCTAACGACCCGTAACGACTGTCAAATACCCACGAATGACAGCCGGGACCAACGGATTAAAGGTACGTAAAGATGGTCGGATGGAACGGTATATAAAAATGGTCACCCATCCACAGACCAACCGCGGCAAGCGTAGCTTAACCTGAGCCTTTGCGGCTTTTATTACTTAGGAATATATCAACATTAAGGTCTAATAAAGGACTTCTGTCAGTGGATATTGGGTATAATGTGACCTAAACACCGTCTAAACCATTCCCCCCGAAGAAAAAACATGGATTGACGAGGTAATGACAAGCTCTAATACGATACTAAATAACTAAAACACATCAGCATAGGAAATTGTCTGAACAGACATTCGTCGCTCGATTATTTATGGAATTTAAAATGAGTCGCGGCATTTATGATGACTCCGCCAAAATATAGAGCAACACATGCATGACAAATAAAGTACTTACAGAGATACTTTGGGTGTGGGAAGAAGACAAAGGAAAACCCTATAAGATCATGTAGATCTATGAAGCTTGACAATAAATGGGTATTTACAGTCATCTAGCAAAAAAAACGGATCTGAAAGAATCGTGAATCAACTCGATTATCCATACCGGAACTCTACATTGTTTTTTTTTTGTGTGGGAAATCTTCAAATAATTTGTCCCGCTCTGGGTGGAGCAGGAGGACATGTCAGACTTTCACTGACTAAAACCCACCCGTGTTTTCTCAGTCGCCTGTGAGGCAGGGGCCGCGGTATCTCTTTCGAACAACCCGCACCCCTGGCAGGCATCGGCCCTTGCGGACCCCGCCAGTTGGTGCTGACATCTCTTTAAGGCGCGCGTGGAACACAACGTGCCGTCGACCCGGGCTTGGTCCTTACCGGACAGCGAGCTACCCATTACTCGCCGTCCGCAAGCCCGCGCCTACGGTGGCCGGGAATCAGCCTGGGATTCCCGACGTCCAAACTCTACATTGGTTAATGTCATGTACAATGCGGATGGGCCTTAGCCTGGTCAACTATATTTCACCAACGTGACCTATTCCCGGCTTTTTCTCTCTAATTTCTCACTGCAACAGTTCTTAAAGCTTGGTCTCCTACATCTAACCAACTGAGCTTGGGCTGGCTTGGACTTCTCCGACCAGCTATTTTACTATCAAGTACATATTTGGGTGCCCTGTCTCGTCCATCTTACGACGTATTTGGCCCATTGAAGACGTCCTATGATAATGGTTCTTAATAGCATTAGGGTGACAACTAGTGTCACCAAGGGGTATCGTATTACCTAGTAACTGGGTTGTGGAGGTCAGATAGGCAGTCGCTCGACGTAAAATACTGGTATTCAGCTGCATCCGGTTAGCCTGTAAGCCGATCCCATCATAGTTGTGCACGGCTAGGCAGATAATGAATAACATTAGGCTCGTCGTACATCTCTAAGCTCTACAGCTTATGGTCGTATCGCGTTGCTGGTGTACCAGCCCTGCACCAACTATACGCCTAAGGATTTTCCGTTCGAAAACTTTTAGAGAGTTCTCGTCTTTTTGGCTGAGTACTTACCCAACATTCCGAAGCATAGATATGTAAGTTTTGGTCTAAGTAAAAGGAGAAGTTTATTGCTTCTTGAGAGTATCTTTGAACAAAAATACCTTAGTAGGCTAAAATAGCATTTATTGGCCGCCATTATTCTCCTGCTTCTTTTAGAAGATACCTATATCGTTTTTGTCCTTAGCTCAATGTGCCTAGTATATAAAACGATCTTTTAGAAACTGCAACGTAGGCTACGTTGCCGTTTCTAAAAGATCTTTACATTACCCTTCGACGATGTTGTGTCCTCGTAGTAGATTTAATTTGAGGAAAGCTTTCAATTTTAGTTATAAAGCCATTGATCCATATGTGGTTTTTGTCTCTTGCCAGGTGATGCATCAACGATGAGTCGCCGCGCGCGGCCGTGACATGGGAGCGCAGGCATGGGCTGGCGCGCCGTGCAACCGCCGCACATCGCCGCCGGCTTGCTCCTACTGTTGCTAGTTAACCTGCCAGGTAGTATACCATGCTGTCTTGCCCCCTTAGCATCAGTCCAGTAACATATATGTATCTTTGGAAACACATATCTTTTTCAAGCTTGGCTATCATTGAAAGTAAGTAATTTCTGGATCCTGATAATCACACAGGAAGCAAGTTTCAGCATCACATCAGCTAACATATTTGATTCGCTTTGCCCGCGCAGTAACCTGCCATCAAGACCACCAAGATGCTGTGCACATCACGGCGATCCTCGGCGAGAGCGTGGTGTTCAACTGCCAGGTGGACTTTCCGGAAGACATCCCGGTGCCGTACGTGTTGCAGTGGGAGAAGAAGGTAGGCGAAACGGTACGACGGTCCACACTCCACTCTTACAATACAACGCTGCTCATCTACCGTGTGTGTGTTTCTGTTCAGTAAAGGTCGGCTCGTCCGCGCGACGCGCCCCGCAGAATGTAAAGTATATCTCGTCTGTGTCGGCTCCGACACCTCGTATTGTCCCGTGCTAGTGGTAAAGCGCGGGCGCCGCGGGCCGGGGGCGCCGCCCCAGCGCCCTCGCCCCGCGCGCGCCCTTCGCACGCCTTTTGTGTATCTCTGCCTCTTCTGCGTATTGCCTCGTGTACCTACCGCGCTCCTCACAGACCGGTTCGACATACCCACAGTGATAAAGGCCTTCAAAGCGAGTCCGAGAGAGCAGCAGACCCCCGTTAGATACGAACATACACATACACGCCACTTTACATGTACAATAAGATTTTTTCCTCCTATTATTTTGTTTGGGTGCACCGTTGTTATTCTGAGATAGTCTCGGGCGCACTATCGCTTACACGGCTGACACGGGGCACGCGCACCCTCGCGCACTGGCGGCGGTTCTGTCTGTTTCTCTCTTCCTGTGGCTGTGGGCTTCTCCCACGCTCTGTCGGCAATAGTAGATTCATGTACAACTTACTTGACATACTTTGTATTGTAACTCATTCAAGTGACTGCACAGTTGATCTACTTTGTTGCATGCTGTAGAAACGCTTAAGTTTCCCCGTTTTTACTTTCTGCATGCACGATTGTATGTAACCTATTAAATATTGACTAAGCGTACGTTATCGCTATATATGTTTGAAAATACATAATTTCTTATGTACGCCTCCTAACGCAAATACAACGACAGCGACTTATGAGCAAGTTCGAGCTTAGTAAGATCTGATCATTTATATGCGTACTTGCGTAGGTACACGTAATCAGTTTCATGATTTGTTTATCATCCTTGCATGCTTCAGTAGTTTTCTTTCTTTATGTAGATAGTTTCGAATCTTGTAACCACAAACCCAAAATGACTTCCGCGTGCAATTATGACTGAATTGCACGTCACGTTACAAGATTAAGCATCTGATTCTGTCTGTGTTTTGTGAAAACGCATCGCATCGTCTTGAAAGCTTTAGACAGAGTTGGAAATGTGTAGCGCCACGACCAGTCATGCGGCGGAAAGTATTTAGTATATAAGTATTTAGCTGTATGTAAGCTAAGTGGTAGTCTTAACGAGTCCGCACCAGTACTGCTCGGTTGCTAACATGTGGGCGTGTGTGTGTAGGGACAGGACATCCCGATCTACATCTGGTACGAGAGCTACCCGACGCACAGCGGCGAGGGCTACGAGGGCCGGGTGTCGCGCGTGGCGCCGGACTCCCCATACGGCGCCGCCAGCCTCAACCTCACCAATATCCGGGAGTCTGACCAGGTAACTATCAAAACCATGTGCTTTCCTGCTTTACACATTCATGGCCAACAAGTTTGCTGCAAGTGAACTAAAAACTAAGATATTTAGATGTTTTTTTATGGGTTTGTAAGTAATGGTTTTCGCTTGATTCACCAGGGATGGTACGAGTGTAAGGTGGTGTTCCTCAACCGGTCACCCAACCAGCACAAAAATGGCACATGGTTCCACTTGGACGTGCACGCGCCACCTCGCTTCTCCATCACACCGGAAGACATTATTTACGTTAATTTAGGTAAGTTTTACAAACGTAAAGTATTTGAAAGGTACTTAAACCACATGACCATTTAATATAGGATGGGAGCGCATGATATCAGGCTTTAAAATATTAACCTTACTGGCACGCGGTTCCTTGGCTTTCGGCTATGAAGAGTTATAAAACCTGTTCTGTTAGATTTAAAAAAAAAAATATTTAAGTCATAAAAAATATATATCACACAATATTTATAATATGGACAAAGTGTTTATAATTTTATAACAACTCTAAGAAAGAGGAGCGGACTTGTGTAAAGTAGAAATCAAGTAAATCAACCCTATTCTAATGTTTAAAATAATGATCAGTTTAAAATGTCAGTTTAGGCTAGATTCTAATTAATTAAGTAAGATCCTAGCTTTTGCCAATATTATTATGTAGTGTAAAAAAATAAGAATATCTCTAAAGTATAACTAACACATACCTTCAATTCCAGGAGACGCCATAATCCTCAACTGCCAGGCGGAGGGCACGCCCACGCCGGAGATCCTGTGGTACAAGGACGCGAACCCGGTGGAGCCTTCGGGAACAGTCGGCATCTTCAACGACGGCACGGAGCTGCGCATCAGCAACATTCGCCACGAGGACATCGGCGACTACACGTGCATCGCGAGGAATGGCGAGGGACAGGTGTCGCATACTGCGCGCGTCATTATAGCTGGAGGAGCTGTTATTACTGTGAGTTTCATTTTGATCTGATTACAAAAGAAGATTTTGTTAAGTACCAGTACTTAACAGAATGTTTTTTACACTTAAAAAATTCCCGGTCCTTAGCAAAATAGCAATGCGAAGTGTAATAAAAAAATGCAAACGTTTATTTGTCACTAAGATTACATGGTACAAACAATCAATCCAGCATACATACTTCCTAATGTTATAAATTAGAAAGATACTGTCTGAATGTCCGTTTGTTTGTGTATCTGCATGTTGCGTTTTCATACCTAAGACACTGAACCACCGAACGTAATTTGGCAAGGAGGTAGATGGCATTCTGGGGAAGGACATGGTTACTTTTTGTCTCAAAAATAATCCTAAAACGGGGTGATGTTGTTGTAAAATGTTGTATGGGAAACTTAGCATTTCTTGAGTTAGATATATGAAAATTGAAATTCAAGATTTTGGTAAGATAAAAAAAATTGCTACATTTTTGTAAAATCATCGCCCTAGAGTATTCCGTATAAGTTAAAAAAATTACATGATTACATTTTTTGTGTCCTTACCCCATTTTAAGTGATTTAACGAATTGGAAATATAGTCAGAACCCGTATCATGGGCTATTATTTAATTTTATATTTTTTTCATTTAAATTGGTCCACTCGCTTAAAAGTTATAAACAAACTTAGCTAATATGTAGGTAATACGTGATCAATGGCAGCGCATTTAAAATTAATCATAATAATATTAAAAATAATGTGGGATGTGGATACAGCAATCATTGTGCCGATAGTCGTGACGGCCAATGGAATTATAGCCAAGAGCCTCGACCAACACCTCAGGAGGCTCTCGTTAGGCAGCTGGATCAAGGGCTTGATCCAGAAAGCAGTACTACTGGACACGGCGCGTATCGTGAGGAGGTTCCTCTCTCAGCAGCCCTAACCACCGGTAGCTTGGACCCTGTTCCCGATACCGGTGGGCTACTATTTTTTATATTTTTAAATGTTTTTATGTAATTTTTTTTTATGTTCGAATATTTAAAAATATAATTTATATGTAAATTTAAATGAATTAAAAATAATTATTATTATTGTTTCATTACAAATGTAGAATACAACGTGTTTAAAGAATTTTCATTAAATATCTTGTCTGTCTGTTACCTTTTCTGAATGAGTTTGGATGGTAGGATACTATTTGTCATGGGCCTCAAGTCTGCTATTACAATAGTGTCAGAATGGTCTATCATTGATTTCATAATGGTTGATTTTGACAAGTTTGGTAGTCTACTAATAAAATGGCGTCATTATGACTTTCCAATAGTCAGCCACTGACACTCCATTGAAAGAAATGGCATTTATTGGTCATCTCGTACATCATGACAAATGAATGACTGACTTAATTTACGAACTTCCTACTACTTTAGAATGCTTATAACACTAATAAATAATAAGTAAAACTATATATATAAATAAAATCTGGCATGAATAAAGGTTCAAATTTAGTTTTTCGAAAATCATTTCTACTAACGAGTTTTATAATAATGGCAATACGAAAATGCCATTATAACACAATTCTATTACGACACCATTGACCGACCAATGATCGACCACTATGAATTTAGCAGATTACGAACTTTTAGCAAAATGACAAATTAATGACAGTGGGATCGTGTTGGAATGACGAATTTATAAAAATAGCAGACTAAGGCCCCTGGTTGCACGTTCCCGTGGCATCATTTCCGACATCCACGCGGCCAAAGCCGCGGGCAGAAGCTATATAGTACGTATATATTGCAAAAACCTGATACTGACTCCTAAAATGGAGAAAATGAGATACCAAACCTTAGCGACGAATTATACCTTGGACTATAGCTTTTGCCACCGGCTTCGCCCGCGTACTGATCGGAAATTATCCCACGGGAACGTACTCGTACTATCAGTATAAAAAATATCCTATGTGTTAATCCAGCTTACAAACTATCTGTTTACCAATTTTACACGCTTTATATTAGCTTCACTTGTATGTTTGTAACCGACTCCTTAGGGCGCGATTTTGACCCACTTTAAACGGTCAGATTTCATTTAAACTTTGTAAACTTATCGAGGACCGATGACAATTCAATAATTAAAAAATAAAATAGAAAAAAAACTGAAAAAGTCACGCTTTTGTAGTTAGTAGAACTAAAAAATTGAAAATAAATAATAGGTTAAAAAAACAAAAACACGCTTTAAAAACCAAACTAAAAAAGCAGAAAATAATTTAATTCAATTCAAAAGCGTGGGGTGCTTGACATTAATTGATTATAAAAATACTTCAAAGAGCACCCCACGCTTTTTAATTGAATAAAATTATTTTCTATTTTTTTAGTTTGGTTTTTAAAGCATGTTTTTTGGTTTTTTAAACTATTTTCATCTAAATCTGTTCAGTCGTTTGTGCGTGATTGACTAACAAACATCCAAATACAAAAACTTTCACATTTATAATATTTGTAGGACTAGGATACTAGGAATAAGATTAGTAGGAATAACCTCCTTGCACAAGAGCCTTCACACAATTTGTAACCCCTTTCTTATTTTATAAAGATTATTATTATTAGTTAGGACTCCCTTACCTTCATGTATAAAATAATTCCTATTTTTCAATTCCTTCAGATGCCACCAACAAACCAAACGAAGCTAGAAGGAGAGAAAGTTCAGTTTTCATGCGAAGCGAAGGCCTTACCTGGAAACGTGACAGTGAAGTGGTTCCGTGAAGGTGCTCCGGTGGCGGAGGTGGCGGCGCTGGAGACCAGGGTCACCATCCGGAGA
Source organism: Antitype chi (assembly GCA_947359405.1). Classification (NCBI taxonomy): domain Eukaryota; kingdom Metazoa; phylum Arthropoda; class Insecta; order Lepidoptera; family Noctuidae; genus Antitype; species Antitype chi. The sequence continues at coordinate 14,977,101 of OX375816.1, forward strand.
GATGGCGCGCTCGTCATTAACCCTGTGGCGGCCGATGACTCGGGACAGTACCTCTGTGAAGTGTCCAACGGAATTGGAGACCCGCAGAGTGCTTCGGCCTATTTGAATGTTGAATGTGAGATTTTATTGTTTCTAAGGTAGCCGCAAAATTTAAATTGTCTTATGTATTATTGAGCTAATTGCAGTTCACTGTCAGGTTTTATGTGTATCAAAATATGTTTAACGACTGTAACAAATGAGTATTTACAGAATTAAAATTATTAAGAAAACAGCAAAAAAACTAAAGAAAAATTGATTTTTGCGGGCTCCCGTGGCGCTTTCACATGTCGTTACCCGAGTACAATTTCAATTGATTTTCATCTTGCACTTAAACCTAACCTTTTGACCGCCACAGTCATGTATAGATGACAAACCAAAATGTGTCCAGCACGCCACGTTCACGACTACATGACAGATTTATACGTAAATAAAGCCGCTTGGCGCCGACGATGGCGCGTTCAGCTTTTTTACGGTCTGGCATAAGTATGGCAAGCTTAGATTATTTATTCTGGATTCTGATTAACTCAGTGCTGTAGCACTGAGTACAGAACTAACTTATCTATAGGCAGACTACACAACGAATCATACCTACTTAGCCATATCTACGTTATCTCCACAGATCCAGCAAAAGTAACGTTTACCCCAACCGTGCAATACCTCCCCTTCCGATTGGCCGGTGTGGTGCAGTGTTACATAAAGGCCAACCCTCCTCTTCAGTACGTGACGTGGACAAAAGACAAGCGGCTGCTGGAGCCCTACCAGACCAAGGACATCGTGATCATGAACAACGGCTCCTTGCTGTTCACGAGGGTCAACCAGAACCATCAGGGTCGATATACTTGTACTCCTTATAACGCGCAGGGAACTCAAGGGTCTTCAGGTAAGACATAACATATTTAAACAAGAAATAATGGTGACATTGAGGCGTTATTTCAAGGGAAATAATACTGGTTTCGTTTTGCAGGTCCGATGGAAGTCTTAGTTCGTAAACCACCAGTGTTCACAGTGGAACCGGAGCCTTTGTACCAAAGAAAGGTAAATGAAAGTTCAGTGCGACATTTAACCGTGTAAGCTGTTGGTTTGGGCAAGCGGGCACGTGAGACGATGTCTACTCATGTGCTATCGATTGCTTAAGTTCCAAAAAAACTTACACATATCTTCAAGGATTTGACAGTAAAATCACTTAACTTTGTGTTTTATCAATCAATTAACTCGGTCCACCGCTAGATTTAGGCCCAGACTGCGCCACAACTCCCGGTTACCCTCATACCGAATCTCTTTATAGCTGGGGTGCTTTCCACCGTTACCTTTTTTGCCAATACCCGATCTTTGGTGGTACTTGCTGCTATTAGCTTTGATGATTGCAGTGTACTAATGAGGTACCCATGTTCCTGTAAGGTGGGCGAGTCAGTGGAGATGCACTGCGAGGCGCAGGAGGCGGAGGGCACGCAGCGGCCGAGCGTGGTGTGGCGGCGGCGCGACGGGCTGCCGCTGCAGAAGAGCCGCGTGCGCGCGCTGGGCGGGAACATCACCATCGACACGCTGCGCAGGCAGGACTTCGGCATCTATCAGTGCGTCGCCTCCAACGAGGTAACACACTTATAAAGACAACCACTCTTACCCTTACTCTTTGTAAGGCGTGGAGGTATCAATTTGTACAAAACGTAGGACTACGGTGCCTTAGAGCTATAAAAAATGGAGGTTAAATCAATGGAATAAAAATTCGCCCATTTAAGCGACATATTTTGATCCTCGCAAATAAGTCAAAACCACACGTTGACCTAAAATCATGAAATTTAACTACTTACCTAACCGTCCTCTTCAGGTGGCAACGATAGTAGCGGACACGCAGCTTGTGATCGAGGGCACCCAACCGCACGCGCCCTACAACGTGTCGGGCACAGCGACGGAGTTCCAGGTGACGCTGCGCTGGCAGCCGGGGTACGCCGGCGGGCCCGACTACAAGCAGGACTACACCATCTGGTACAGGGAGGCCGGCTTCTCCGAGTGGACCAAGGTTCCAGTCACGCCATCTGGTGCTACTTCTGTGAGTATTCGCACTTTTTTACCCGATTGCGCTATCGTGCAAAGACAGGGTTATGTTTATCTTTGTAACTTTGTACAAATATGTATAGGATTCTTTATGCTCTCGAAGCATCATAACGGGTCACTGGTTTTTATTCTAGGGGTGTTTATCGACTTCTCTACGTCGCACGATAGTTCTAGGCTAGGTTTTGTTGTAAAAAATCAATATAGTGGATTTTAGATGTCAATTAGTAAAGTCTTCAATAAAAGTAACATGTGGGGTATCAAAATAAAGGACTCCAAAAAGGTACTTAACACTATAAACATATTGAAATTAATTACACTTGTTTTCGGACGAATCATGAGTGTTCAATGAATAAAAACCATCAACTTCACGTCGGCAAAACAATCTAACGCACATCCGTGGTAACACTTTCAAAATGCAGGAAGGGGGTGACCCTGCATTTTTATATATTTTTGTCTAAATTTTGTATAAACCTACTTACAGAAATAAAATCATTTATCAGAAAAGTGAAGGATAAAGAAGTCTAAAATTAGTTAAGCTCAAAATGAGCGTAGCCGCCGATATTTGTATTTGAAAAATAATTTCGTAGCGTCGCTCGTAGAGGGTCTACGCCGTAGCGCCGAGTAGCGCGGAACTTTTGGTTTGAAGGACCAAACTGATTGATGATCTTTGAACAGTCTGATAAATATTATTGTTAGGTTTGTAAACTTTATTCGAGACAATCTGGGCTAGGGTCCTTGAAAACCAACATTGACGAAACGGTTTTAGACCAACAAGTTTATAACTAAGTATATATGTTTGAATTTGTCGAATTTTCAAATAGGACTATTACTCTGATTTTTTATTGTAGTGAAAACTTCTTCGTTGAGCACTTTTTGGGTGAACAAAAATCATGGAACTCGCGTCATCGTCACCGAACGCTTTTCATGAGCTATATGTATACTGTGTTTATATGTGTACTTTTTGGGTGAACAAAAAGCGTGAATCTCGCGTCATATCAGATTATGAGCCACCGCAGGGGTCTATTTAAAATGGTGATTGGGTGAACGAGCACACGGATGAGTCGCGCGTTGATATCTTTTGGAAAAGTCCCTTTCTTTCATTAGAAAATTCTAATTTTTTTATCCCTTTCTTTCCCTTTGTATTTTTATCGTAAAAACCTTTAATGGCTGAAGTCGATCGCTCATTTATCATTTTTTACCGAAAGCAATCAGGACCCAAGGACCCAATGTGAAATTGTGTATTGACGACAAAAAAATACACACGTAATTGTTCAAGTTTTCACTTCTGTCGGCACTCCCGGACGGCCACTGTTTTTTTTGGGAAATCATCTAATAACTTCTACCGCTCCAGGTGGAGCAGGTGTCAGACTTTTATTAACAGTTGCCTGTGTGCCAGGGACGACGGTATCTCTTTCGAACAACCCGCACCCAGGCAGGTGTTACCTTTGTTTAGCTTCGTTGTTGTTCATCAAAGAAGGACCAATTAAACTTGTTCTTTGTATACAGGTCACAATAAATCGTCTCCAGCCTGGTACGACGTATGAGTTTCAAGTGAACAGCAAGAATACGATAGGAGAAGGAATGATGAGTAAAGCCATTACAATAAGAACTCTTGGTAAGTGCTAAAATAATTTATATCTATGTGTGGCGGGACTTAACATGTGTGTATTATAACATGCTAATGTGGAATAATGTTAGTCTTACACTATATTATTAATAAAATATTATCCGTGTGCATAACAGGTATGGGTTGTGGACGGCTTGTTAACTTTTGTATGAAACAGGGATAAAATTAAATTCAAACACGGATAGACAAATTGAGGAAAGTTTTCCGTATCAAGGTCTGGTTGGATTTGAGGTGGGTTTTTTAACTTAAAATTGCCTTTTGTAGATGTAGGCGCCAAACCGAAGGCGGCCCCCACCCCGGCGGGGCCTGTAGACGAAAAGATATTTCAAAACGCACCCGAAGGCTCTGGTATATACCCACAAATGTTGCACAGTAATCACTAACTTCATCACTTTAATCTCATCTCATGTCATCTTCAACAATCTAAGTAGTTAGATATTTTGTTTCAAATAGACTCAGGTACATCTTAGCAACCATTAGACTTAATTATGTGTTGACTTGTTCAGTTAGTGCATGCTTTACGATGTTTTAGTTATGTTTGTATTTTGTTTTGTATGTTAATAACAGCTGCATGTTTAAACCTTATCTCCATTCTTCTCTATTCTAACCCACAGAAACAATTTGTTTATAATTTTAACGAAAAGGTTATTTATTTTATTTTTAACAGATAATTGATTATTTTTACAGCTCAGTATTTTTTAAAACTTTCCCATATTGATTTAATTAGTTACTAGATTCACCACATAGGTATAACATGACATATTTTTTTGTATCAAATTAGTCATTTCGTTTTATCATTCACGTCATCACGTCTTTCTCTGGTAACCCACAAGACCGCAAAACTATAGCTATCTCTATACATAGGTCCGAAGTCGGGTCCTCCCCGCAACCTGACGGTGACGGAGGTGCACAATGGGTTCCTCATCACGTGGCAGGCGCCGCTGGAGCGCGCGCACCTGGTGCAGTACTACACCATCAAGTACCGAACTGACGCGCAATGGAAGACGCTCAACCGAGGGCAGATTCGACCCGAGGAGACCAGCTACTTGGGTAAATTATGATAGAGAAACTGCCCTGTATTAGTAAAAATATTTATGATACCTACTTATAAGACATTTTCTGTCGAATTAATGAAAACTTTCTAGATTTACTATGCAGTAGGTGGCATGGCTTACCCTCCGATGAAATAAAAATGAGTTAGGCTTTGCAACGACTATGCAAACGCAATTTAATATTTTCTAAAATAAGCACAGGTAACACAATTGACCAAATAATCTAAGGTAGGTATTGATTTTTAAGCTACGCTTGCCAAATCCGGTTTGAGTTTTTTACAATACTTTGTAATTATATACAGTATTCTAATTTGTGATCGAATTTAATTAATAGGAATACATAATTTGAATGGTCCAGCTTGCTCAGTTTATCAAAATATATTTAAGTATAGAGATCGAGTAACCAGTCTTTCCATCTTAACTTACGCACTATAATCCTTTTATGTATACGGTATAACTGTTTAAGTACTAATAAACCACAACAAAGTACGATTGTCCATGACAGCCACCTTACGAAATATTTCAGTTAAAAACCTAGTCGGTGGTCGTACGTACTACTTTCGAGTGCTGGCCAACTCGGCTACCAGCTACGAGAGCTCGGAGGAGGTGAAGTTCCCCGTGCCGGCGCGCGTGAAGCACAAAGCGATTACGGCGGGCGTGGTGGGCGGGATCCTGTTCTTCATCGTGGCCATCATCCTGTCGGTGTGCGCCGTCAAGATCTGCAACAAACGTAAACGACGTAAGCAGGAGAAAGGTGAGACTCGTCACACGAGCGGCCGCTAGTCCGCTGCCGGCGCTAGTTATCCAGCGATCTTGCCTCCATATACGTGCTAGCTTTTATGGAACTTACTAATACCATAACATTTCATAGACTTTGTCAGTTAAAACGAACTGTGTCGCCTTGCACACTGCAAGGATTAAACGATCAAACATATCTAAATGAACTCGTAGCGTCATGTCAAAAAGTTTGTTTCCACCGACTTGAAAATAGTTAAGAATTTAAGTATATTCTACTAGTTACTTTTGATACTGAAGTACTTAATAATCTAATCAGATCATAGTACAAAATAAACATATACAAGTAAATTTATAGTACAGAGACTTAAAGGATTACGTTTCAGTTCAGTTGAACTAAAAATGTCATAGAGACATGGTCGCTGCAATTTCACAACAAAAATATTATCAGTAACTAGCAATTCATTATTATAAATGACACAAGTTCCGTAGGCTCTTTACATAGATAGCGCGTTCGTTGAAACCAGGTAGTCTTCCGTACATAACTTACCATATTGTCGGCAAATTACATATTCGTTCGTATATTATCTGCTTAATTCACTCATACATTGGCGTTTCCCTTGTAAGCTTTTTGCATGCGTTAGGTTTATGTAAATAATGCATTGTCCAAGTTAAAGATACGTAAGTAGTCGTTAAACCTCAAGTAGTCCAAGAAAAATGGGGCTAGAGAAATAGCGAAACTAATCCACGTTAACTCTAAAAGAAGAATGTTGCCCTAGCTAGCTAGAGTAACTAATCTCCTTGCTTTATAGATAAGGTAGATAGAGAGCTGTGGAGGCCCAGTCGTATCGGCCCTGACTCAGTCTTTACTTCGTGTTAATAATTTAATAACCAATGCTCTCAAAACGGTGAAGGACACGCTGGTTTTTTTTTCGAGAACAAGAATTTTGTAGACGTAACATCTACCCACCCGTACCTACTGTGGGCCCGCGTGGTAGATTACGGTCCACTCCCTCTAGAAGACAGGCGGCCTGTATCCTAGCAATGGGAACAGTTTAGGCTCATTATGATAAAGTAGACTGTTATCAGATACAGCAGAATTTATTTTTTCGTAGCAGGACTCCATAGATAACTAGATACTATGGATGTCATGATAAAGGTTGAACGTAGGAGGTTTGTATGTAATAAAAAGTAAGCTCATAAATCCTTCATCAGCAATAATAAGCATTAAAATATAAGCACGTAAGCCCATTAAGATATGATACACGACAACGATGTTCGCGCAGCAAATATCGTTCTGCATGTTGGTAAACGAGTTCATTGCAATTGTGTGAATTACGGCCACCCGTTATATATTCTGCTTGTAGTCATCATCACGTCACGACATTATTGCATAGTTACATCGTCATAAGAACGTGCACTGGAAAGAACCACTGTTGGTCCGAACGTCCATTATACAGGCTGGAAATCACTTTACATCTTCTAAAAACAATTTAAGCTTGAAAATTCGATGAGTAGATACAGACAGTTACAGTAACACTTCTGATAATTTCCGGTGATGAAACAAATCCCAAAGATAACATCTAGGAGTCCATTCCAGTGCTCGTTGTGTTTTGGTTGACAATATGGTGGGTGGTGGTGTTGGTGGTACATAGCGAGGGTGGCGGGCGGCGGCCGTGGCTGGGTCGGGGCAGAGCGCCACTTCACTACGTTAATGTTTAGAAATTATCCGATTGCAGCATACAACATGGTAGCCGCGCGACTGACAGACCTCCGCGCCGCAGATAGCACTCAAGTGCCTTTTAAGAAGTGAGTAGTTATGCACTTGTGCCTATACACGTAATTTATTATATTTTTCGGCCCTTTTGAATAACTCTAATTTTTACCAACTACATTCATGCTGCTTTAACAGGAAATCAGGTCAGTTTTACCAACATATTAAGTTGATGAATCTTTTGTCATATCGTGTATTTTATTGGCAACAGGGCAACTTAGAAAGACACCTATAGACTCTCAAGACGTTTATACGTAGTGGACCTAGCTAACATGTTTGTCGTGTTCATACAGATTTAGAGAACGCGGAATATCGAGTATAGTGCAATGTTTGCGGTTTACTGCGAACTGGGTGTGGCCGGCGTCGCGCTGCGGCGGCGAGGCGCGCTACTGGGTGCCGGTGCGGCGCGTGTCGGGCGCGCCGCCCGCCTCGCCCGCGCCCTCGCCGGCACCCTCGTCGTCCGACGACGGCGGCTTCCTGCCGCGCCTGCGCGCGCCCCTGCGGCCCTCCGCCGCGCCCCCGCTGTTCCGCGCCTCGTCGCCGGCGCTGGCGCTGCATTGGCCGCCGTGGCCGCCGTGGCCTCCGTGGGCGGCCGCCTGGACGCCCTGGTCGCCGCTCCACGTGTCCGACCTCAGCTCCGTGCCCTTCCCGAGCTCAGCCGACGGCTCGTTCCCGACGCCTCCGTCTCCCTTCCGCCTGAGATCGCTGCGACAGAGCGCTCACGACCAGACGCGCGCCACCTCCGGACCGCTCGCCCGACCGCGCGCACGTCCTCTATTGCGGCACGCTCGCCCGCGGGCCGTCGCGGATTTGCCGCCGCCTCCCCACGAAGCCTCGCCCGAGAGTCGGTCGTCGTCCAGCGGATTCGGCAGCAAAAACGCATCGTCCTCGCAACACAACCGCAGCAGCCGCACGGGCAGCCTGGCCGAGTGGCGGCCGCCGCCCTACCGGCCGCCGCCGCCGGCGCCGCCGCCGCGGCCCGGCTCCGGCGAGGTGGGCGACGCGGGCTCGGTGGACGTGCACTACGAGTGGGACCGCGCCACGCGCACGCCGACGCCCTCGACGCCAGAGCGGACTCGCGCGCGCCCCTCCCGCGACGACGTAGAAGCTAGAGTGCGCGCCATGAAGGAGGAGTTCCTCGAGTTCCGCAAGCGCCAGGCGCTGCGGCGTCGCTCGCCAGAACCGCTAGCGCCGCCACCACCACTATCGCCGCTGTCTCCGCTGTCGCCGCTGTCTCCGCTGTCTCCGCTGTCGCCGCTGTCTCCGCTGTCTCCGCTGTCGCCGCTGGCTGCGCTGGCGCACTCGCCGCCCGCGCCCGCCGAGACTGTCTGCTGACCGCCGCGATACCGATCATTTCGAGCTACTTGCTCTAAATGGTCTCTTTATTCCCACCGACCCCCTCTGTTTTATAGATCTGCGCTTCATCTTTTACATACCTAGATTTGGTAAAGTAATACTTATTAACATTCCGAATTTTACTTCTGCAAGTAAATCATTATTATTTGTATAACACTTTAGCTTGAGCATAAATTATTCAATATCGGGCACGAACGATGACCGACAATCAGTTTCGAATGTCGGTAAAAATTCATCATTTAATTAGCCTGAGAATCCACAAAACGGGGGCTATTCGGAAGTAGATATTGATTTGGTACGTTCACTGTTTATGTAGTGTTAAAAGATCCCACCAGGTCACTGGCGTTACGACCACGCCGCCGCCAGTAACCGTTATTATAAATACTAGATACTTAGAAAAAGATGACTTAAGTCGCACAAGAATATTTGCGACTGTAATAATGTACGTATAAAAGTGGATGCTGTGGCGTTTCATGCTCGCACTGTCTGCTTTCCAATCTAATAAAATATGTCAATTAATTGTTCGGAGTAACCTCACGCACGATGACGCGCGCTTAATTATACAAACGTGGCAAAATAAGACCTATAATTAGCGATAAAAACACAGGCACTTCCATTTTGATTCTATTTAAATATACTTACGATTACCTATAGGCTAATGTAGGTACTAAATGCTGAAAGTGATTACTATGAACAGAATGTGCCATATACAGATCAAGTATTGTTTTATATTTAAAGTGATGTGGGCGTGTGCCCGGCGAGCAGCCAGTGCGAGAGACGTTCACCTTAACGCTTTAGGTATGAGTGGGGAAGCATCCACGACACCGCTCATACCAACATTATATTGTAGTTATTATTGTAACTAATTACGAATAACGATTTACTAAAAGAGCAGCCGCGACTGGTGGTCGATTGCGCGAGCAGTACGCGACGCTTGGCTGCGCCCGCGCACAGGTGTCAGGGGCGCAACAGTCGGGCGCCAGTCGGACGCCAGTCGGGCGCCAGTCGGACGCCAGTCGGGCGCCAGTCGGACGCCAATCGGACGCCAGTCGGGCGCCACAGCCGGGCGCCAGTCGGGCGCCACAGACGGGCACCTACTGCGCATTAGAGCGCCAGTCCCGACTGCTCGTTTATAATATACAACAAAATAATCATTAAGTAGATATTAGAAATAATTTAGATTGATACAAAACGTGTTAACTCAGTTTTGTTTGACATTTTTAAATGAATTATTATTTTACAAGTACAAATTTATTTTTATTATTTTTATTTATGTAGTTACAATAATTTAAAAGGAACAACTGTACATATGTAAAAACATATTAGATATTATATACATTTATTTATTTAGGTGTGGTGTGGTATGATTGAGGTTCTGAAGAACTATTTGCCAGTGCTCGTGACTACTTGTGAGGCACTCGACACTGTCGCCATTAGACACTGCCGACTTAGGAACTTCCCACGTTATATTAAGTATTATTTATATTGATGACTAACTTACTTTTTAATTCTTGTGTGGCTGATTATGACTTACCTGTTATGATGATGCGACTTGATGTGTCAATGCCCAAAGTAATCGCAAAGGTTCAGTCAATTGTTTTGGACTTCACTCAAAATATATTGAGTAAGATTTTTTTTTAAGAATTTTGTATGTATATTTTTTTTACCTTTTCTACAGTTCACTAAGAGATAACAATGATTGTGTTTTGTTATTTCACAAGAATAATAATTATTTACTTATCGGTTCCTTGAGTAATCCCACCTATGTAGTTGACCAGTCAAAACCAAGACTGTTTAGTATTATGTTCGTTATTAGGTTTACTTATTGTGTCAAATGTGCTCTTAGATATTTCCTTGCATGCACGTCGCACTTTTTGTACCTATTGTTTGTAACGCAGAACTTTTTTTATTCGGATATCGAGTTAAGGACCTCCTATAAATAAGTATAAAAATGTACGCTTTAAAGAAATTGGAATAAATTACTCATAACAAATAGATAGGTAGGTATGATAAGGTGTAGTTATATATGTGCGTGCATGGAAGCGTCTGATACGGAGGAATACGGCGCGTTGCGCCAGGAGGCACGCGGCGTGTCGCGCAGGCCCGCGCGCGGCGCCAGAGCGCACGGCGCCGGCTCGCGCGCCACACGTCCGGTCGTCCGCACTGTGTATTGTTACGTCAAGGACAGCGAACAAGCGCATCATTAGTTCACTGCTGATGACGGTGTAGATTTAAGCTACGTATAACGACACAATAGACCCTTGTTTTTTTTTACTCGTTCTCTAAGTAACTTCCGCCATAGCATACACTTAGAATATTAGGATCGACGATTTGTGCAATAAATTATCCACTGTTCAATATAAATAAATTATAATATGTTAAAATAATTATGTATGTATATGCTCAATATTTTCGACTGACCAACTGTAAGAAATATTATCGGTAAATTTCGAAATCACGATTGTTTAATGCGAATTTATTATGCTTTGGTATAGAAATTGATACTTTGCCATGCGTAAATCGAGACAAAAGTAGAGTATTGAGAACAGATATAATTCTTGGTCAAGCTGTCATTGTGGCCGTGTGGCCAGCAGTATTGCAGGTGCCTAACTCGTCATTCTTGTTGTTTTATTGACCGTGGCGGGCATATCACGAAACTAACAATAATAGTCCTGTATTTAAAGTTTGATCTTTTAGTATAATACTTATAGAATTGTAAATATTTGTTTTATTGATTTCATGTCATTCGGCGAGTGATAGGTATAAAGCGACCACAGATATATCGCACACAATACGTAGGTGCACGACTACATTCGAGTAGTTTGCGTAGGTTTTATATTATAATGCCTAAATCACTCGTTTAACTGAAATTATATTTAAATGCGATCATTGTAACAACCACCAAGACTTGAAATTCAATTAACGTGAGCTGTTCACAACGTGTGTACCTACTTAGGTATTATTTTGACAAATTTATTATAATTGTACGTACAAGAGTAAGAAACAAGAGTAATATATACATATAGCTCAAACCATGTGATATCTAGTCTTTTCCATTATAAAATTATCCTTCCTTTACATACTAAAATTTTCATTAAAAATCGCATTTTCACTTATTTTAACCTTTACAGATAATTTGGATATGACTGCCTCATACTTGTCTGAATTCTGTCGATGTCAGAGTACACCGAAGTTAGCCACTGTCGAAGCACTTGCATTTCTTCAACGGTCTACATACTCAACTTGTATCGTCCAATTATTTCATAAACCTAAGTGAAGGCTAAGAAGTAAAGCATTGCTGAATAAAATAGCCCAAACATCATTCGACAATTTCTAGACTAAAATGAAAAGATAGCAATATTTTAGATTAATGTAACTAAATCGTATGTATCAGTTTGTATAAAGGAAAGTAAGTAAACGAAGTTATTGCACATTGGCAGAATGTATCGCGGTGAAACAGGGCACCCAAATCTTAAAAACTTAAGGCATAATGCACAATATCTCAGCACAATAAGTGATATTATAAAATACTCGAATCTTCAAAATATCATACTGAGCACTTTAACTGTTACTCCAATGAATCCACAATAAGTTTGCCTCGATTGAAAACAAAATATGCACAAGCAACATTTTTATAACTCGAGTAAATATCCATTTTCATTTATAGAATATTTTTAGTTATAAGTGTTGAGATCATGTGTTTACTGTGTAAGCACAAAAAGGATTCAATTCAAAAAAATAAAAATACAATAACGTTGCTATGATTATATTGTTGTATTATTTTTACCTGGAGCTGCATTTTCGCAAGAATAAACTGCAGCACAATTTTGTGGTGTAGGTAAACCACTCATTAGAGGAATCGGAAAAGGCAGGTGATAATCTTGCTAGAAATTAAGGTACAAGCCACACACTATAACCACGACATAACACACTTAAAACGATGGAAAACGGGTCTGTTTTTAAATCTTCTTCTTCATAAAAGAAAGGAGGCTTTCGGCGGCTTTTGTTTTCCGTGTAGGTTGAGAGTTAGTTCATTTTCTTCTTTTGAGTGCCTAAGTTATTAGTATTCTTGTAAAGAATATTGATATATTAATACATAGTGTAACTGTCTAATCTAGTTTAAAAATAAATAAAATCTTTTTCTATAGCATTTACCTATTAAGGCCATTTAAATTATTTGAGAGAAAAGAGAAGTGTGAATTTTAACCCTATGTCATGAATGGTTGTCACAGTGTCAAGGGTAGGTAGTCGCAAAGTAAAGGGAAAAGAAAAAACTTAAAAAATGGGAATTTTATTTAAGGTAGAATAATTTATACGTAAACAATTATCCCCAAGCAAATTAATCATTTTAAAGAGAAGGAGTAGCGTCGCCCCTCTCTGCGGCGCAGCGTGCGTCGGCGCATCGACCTACGTCGATTCACAACTTGATAGCACTACTTATCAGTCATAGGTAAGTAGGTACATAATTATACCCACATAGACCGTTCTCATTCCCTGGCACTAATGCCCATTTACACTAACACAATCTGCTGTTAAGGGTTAAAGAAATACGTAAATATTAAGCAGTTACTTTACGTAAAAAAATCACGCTCTAAAAACTATGAAACAAGGAAATAGGTATCGTCATCTGAAAGCCGTGGTTACAGTGGCGAAGGGTCAATACAAACCGATTCCCATCGGCTTACCTATAAGAAATCCTACCGATTATTTCTAAGTACAATTAATTTTTATGTGTATCTAAGTTTTACTGAAAAAACACATGCGCTCAAAGAAAACCAAACCATCTTACAAAATTCCCTGATTCCCACGCAGTATGAGTGAAAGAGGGGCTGATCCTCTGAGGAAATTAAGCTGGCATCACGCGATGAGTGTTTTTTTGGAACGGCTTACCCTGGCCATAATTACACCCCTCGCCACTGCGTGGTTGTATCGTATGCCACTTTGTCCTCAATCTTATGATCGCATACTACTGTTAGAATTTCTATCCCAAGGAAATCGTAAATCTACTAACTGAGAAAAGAAAGCGGTGGCAACAAACAAGATGCCCGCGGGATAAAACATTATTAAATAACCTAACTAAACGATTAAAGAGGAAAATTATACAATTTGAGGATGAACGTCTGAATAATTACCTTCTGCAGCTAACCAACGGATTTCTCTCTTTGGAAAGCTACAAGACAACCGAAAACACCGATAGTGCAAATACCGCCCATCAGAAACAGCGACGGAAAATAGGCCTTAAGCAATGAGCAATGAGCGTTTAGGTTTGACACTTTTCAATCCAATGACAGCTCTATAGAAATACTGGAGACTGAAAACTTATCGCAAAGTCAAAGAATTCGGCTTGTGACTCCTAAAGAAGTTCTGACAAAAATTCAAAACAACATTAGCTCGAAAAAAAATCGTGTTACGAGTTTACGACCTCATAAGGGCGTGCGCGAGTGAGTCTCAGCGCCTCAAAAACCACACTGTTTGATTTCCAACTCTCCAATATATCTCCTCTTGAATATCCAATGGCCGAAAAAATCCCGGCGCGTATTTATTACTTCCCGTGTGTACGTCAACTAATGAAATAAGGTAAAACAAAACCCACAAAAAAAACCTGTCACCAAAACATAGTTATATACTAGCGGTAGATAATACGGTACGCTGGTACTACTACATACAATTATACAGTTCGAGACACTCTCTCAGTGAAAAATTTAAGGAAATTAATGTAATAACTGTGCCTTCACGGTATATTTTTGAAAATCTTTTATATGCCCACAAAAACATGAAATTGTTTAAAAAATATAGTATAAATACTAGGAACAAACATAAATTTGTTGTACCACCAACAAGGCTCAAGAAAATAGGTAGGTCATTCAGATGTCAATGTATAGGTACGCTTTTATTATAAATTTCCAAGGCATGTTCAAGCTCTAAGTCTCAATAAATTTACATCATTCATTATGCGTAAGTTGTGCCTGAAAGCCTTTTATACCATATAAAAAAGCTTAGGATTGAGCTGTTCCAATTTTTGCATACTGAATGTTGTTTTTTGTTTTAACAAACTTATACTCTTTGACATTTACAATTTGACATGAATATCTACTTGGAGAAGTACAATATTATTATTGTTTCAATTATTTATCGTGAATGTGACGATTATGAAGATCATGTTTTCTTTTTCTTTTTAATCTCTTTTCAGTTAATTTTTAATGTTAATCTGGCAGTTTGAGTACTTTATGCGGCCTACCAGGAGGTCCTTTCTTTGGTATTGTTCGTCGAATCGTTGTGCTCCATATGTTCTAAGTTTAGCTGCATGATTACTGATAAATTCGTGCACTGATTAGACAGGTCCACTCAATCTGTGTGGTTCTTTCTATACAAGACCATTGCAGACACTAGTGCACATGGTCTTCACATGATCTGACCAAGTAAAAGTAAAATCTCATCTACTAGGGAAAAAACAGAAAGTGTTATTTTGTTTCAGGAAGTTCATTTCAGTGGGAAAGAGATTGAAAGTTTGATGCAATGTCAATTTGATGCCAAATGAAAATAACAGGCATAATTAGGTACAATACGCGCCACGAAAGATGAGACTTGACGAGCGTCAGTAGTGGGGAGCTTGGGGGGTACAGTCGTGTACGAAATAGTTACCCATAATTTGTCTAACTATTCAGGGATTTTTCGATGACATTTAGATTAAAATTCTTTGCAATATTATAATATTTATTACGAAATAATAAAGTTTACGTGGTGTGTCAAGTCTCATCTTTCGTGGCGCGCATTATAAGTATCTAAAGAAGCTGCGAAGGTGGAATTGAGTTAAGCTAAAATTACCTACTCACAATAATTACAAGACATTATGTAGGTATTTCAAATTCCCGTGAAGCCCTGATAATTATATTAACGTTTCTTTTTTGATAGTAATTATATACAAAATCAAAAGTCATTTATTCAAACTAGGCTGAGAGTCAGCTCTTTTTGAACGTCAAAATTACATAAGACAGTCCCCCCAAAACGCCCGCTCTTCACCACTTCCTAGTACTTTAGCTGGGAAGAAGAAGTAGCGCAACAAACTCCCCAGCAGCACGTTAGAAGAACTTGATTCTTTACAGTAGTAGTTAATTAACATTACGAAACACAAAAAAACATTATGTCAGCTAGCTAAACTACATAAATACCTCAGAAAAACTAAATGTTCACACTAGAACTACCCAACTGGCAAAAAGTAATGACTATGTATATATAAGTGATAAAAAAAATTAAAACATGCCTGTTGATAAGATAAATACACACATTTCACGGATAGTCAAGAATTAGGTACCCTAAATTAGTCAAAGACTTGGTGTCACCGCATACACGTCGAAGAAATGATTTCCAGACTGTTCATTTTATTCAAGTGCTTATTAGGTAAATATATCAGTTTTCTTTCGCAACTTCGCCTCGTCAAGAATTTCAGAAATATAAATAATTACTTAGTTACCCTCCAAAAGACATGTGCGTTCAAATCCGTGCTAGGCCCAAGTTACTTTTTTATTTTGCAAAAACATTTTATTATAATTATTATTGTATTGTTTTACTGAATATTTTATTTTATTTTATTTATAATGGGATAAAAAACAGCTACAATATACATCTTAATATTAAAAGTGTTATAATAATAAGTGTTTGACAATATTGCAGCCCACTGCATTATTCACATATTAACATGCAATATTCAAAAAGATAGGTGTCACTAGGTGGCGCTATACATTATTAAATAATTCATGTTCAAAAGTAAACCTCAATGGTCTATTACAATTAAAAAAATATGCTTAACATTTACGGCATATTATTCAACGTCTAAATATACCGGATGTTTCAAAACCGCTTGCCGTTCATATGATTGGAGGTTCATATCCTAGCTTATTTTTAAATAACAGAAATAGACCCCTGCGTTCATGATTATCTAATCTAACGACTAATAGGTAGGGAGACCGAGGAAGGTTGTGACAATTTTTACTTAAAAGAACATATCTCAGTAAAGAAACATACCACCGTTATGAATTTTAGCCACGATATAGCTCAATCCTTACCCTTTTAGATTTAATCATCAAAGCCAACATATAATATAAGGTTTCTGAAAAAAACCTTCAAAACTGTAACTACTCCCTTTGTCACAACTCTCCTAACACCGAGGTAAGTTGTGACAAGTACCAAGGTAAGTTGTGACAGCTGTGTAATTACATTTAATTTTATAAATAAAATTACTTTTACTTTAATTATAAACAAAACGCACTTTTTTTTGCATAAAGGAACTTTAATTATTATTTAGAATAATTGCAGGAATTATAATAACAACAAATATGAATATAAAAGTATTAAATTATTTTTTGAACAATTAGGTATTATTATGAGATCAATACTTTCAAAATCAGTCAATAGTCTTAACCTAATCAGACAAACAATTATGGCAGACGTATTGCAGCTCGCCCCCAGTGCATTCTTCGTGAGACCAGCCTTTACACTCCAAGCATTGAACCCACTTCTCATTCGATCTGCTATTGGCATAAGGTTCGAGGCAGCACAAGCAAAAATAATCATTTTCTTCATCTTCTTCAGCATCATTTGCACTCTTCTTGTTAGTCTTTTTGGCTTTTTTAGGTATATTCTTTCCTTCGCTTAAAACGCGTTTTTTCACGCTTTTTATCTTCCTGCTGGCTTCTATGGCAGCTATTTCATCTTTAATAGGTGTGTCAGTAAGCACAGCCGATTTTATCTTGCGCCTATTAGGTTGGTTATTTTTTCTAGGCGGAGCTTTTGGCAACGGCCTCACTGATTCTGGCGAGAACACATTAGAAGTAGTAGCTAGAGGAGTACGAGCTCTAGACGTGGAGGCGACGGGTTCATTGGCGTTATTCATTGGCAAAGATTGATTGATAGATGATGTTGTGGCTTGATCAATGGATGTAACTTGAGTAACGGCTCTTGCTTCATTGAATTCAATGGTGCCAATAGTAGGATTTGGAGTGTGGGGTCTATTTTCTACATTAGCCGTAATTTCTTGAACGCTTAACGATTGCTCTGGTTCTGGATTTGGCAAAATACGGTCAGTGACTTGACTGGGCAGGAAATCGGCTTCTCCAAAGATATCTGTATTAACAGGCCATGTTCCAGTTGCAGCAAAACCAGCACTGATATTCTTTGCAGTGATCGCCACATTAAACGCTGATCTTGTTATGGATGGAATATCATATATACTCATGACTTTCCCAGCGTTAGAGCGCATCCAATCATCACAAGCTGTATTAATTGCTTTTTTTAAAGGCCCAAATATAGCACGATCTAAAGGTTGCAGCTTATGTGTGCAGTGTGGGGGAAATGTCAGCAAAATAATCCCATTATCTCTGCAAAATTCAATATTCTTCAAAGCTGTGTGCGAAGCATGGTTATCTAGGAGCAACAGAGCTTTATTCTCTTTTGACGGTCTAACATGATTTTTGAAATGCTCAAGGAAAAATTGGAAGTCATCCTCCTGCATCCATCCCGATCCGTTAGCGGTTCCAACAGAACCAGTAGGACCATCACGAATGAAATGCTCTTGGAATCTCTTACGTGGAAATATAAACATAGGCGGTATATAATTACCTATTGCGTTTCCAGCAAAAGCCATAGTCACTAAGGTTCCTCGTTCCGCCGATGTCATCGCACTGACTTGTTTTTCTCCACGTCGCGCTATAACCCTGTCAGGTTTCTGAACTGTTGTAATGCCTGTCTCGTCGACGTTCCAAATATCTTTTGCCACAAGATTATGTTTGTTTAAAATGTCAGTATAGTTCTTAAAGAAAGCATCCACATTACTTTTATTAAAGCTCGTTGCACGAGCTATGCTTGTAGCTTGTGGTAATCTTAAAGATAAATTGGGATGTCGTTGCATAAACAATTTAAGCCACACTTCTCCTGCCATCTCATTTTTTTCCCATGACGCCGGATATTTTTTATTATATTTTTTTGCTAACATGAACGCAATTCTTCTTGTTTCTTTTGTTGTCAGCCCATAATTGGATGCAGCACATGTCAATAAATACTCGCATAATATGTTTTCTTCCTCATCTGTAAAAACTTTGGGACTAGCATAACCCATGGACGGAGTCACCTCTGTTGCATTATCTTGAAAAGCCTGTTTCTTTTTAATATATCTTTGCAAAGACATGTAGTTGAGATTGTAAGAGGATGCGGCATTTCGGAGACTTTGACCCCTCAACGTAACTTCTTCAAAGGCTAGTTCGTAAATGTCGATACTAGCCATACCCCTATCAGTCTTTCGTGTATACTTATTTGGAATTCTGAAATAGAAAAACAGGAACTCAGCATACAATACCAAACCACATGCCTAAGTAAATCCCTGACAAAAAAAAATATATTTTTAAGACGACTTTAATTGCCGAATACTTTTAATATTAAAATTAGACAGTAAGAAATGATCAAAGCATGCAAACATGCATGTAAACACAACAAAAAAACATTGCAAAAAGCGTGTAAAATGAGCTACCTACATAATAAACTTAAATAGGAGAGTTGTGACAGCGTGTCACAACTCTCCTAGGTAACAAAAATCGCGATCTGGTCAAAAAACATTTGTTTTATTTGGAAACGAGATGCAAACACAACAAAACAGTGCCACGATTTCAAAGTCTAAATAACACACAACATAAGAAAAAATAGCTCAGCCACGTTAATATAATATACAAAGATATAAATACAATAATTGTTTTAATAAAAAACTTACTTTTCGTTTCTTTTTTTATGCAGACGTCGCACACACGCAACCGCTTGTCGTGGGCTTCTGGCGCGTACTGAGTCAAGTATCGCGTCTCTAAACAAACAGTCCTGCGCTGTTGCCAGCTCGCTAACGGTCATAAGTTCCGAGAAATCGTCTTTGTCACAACTCTACTTTGTCACAATCCTCCTCGGTCTCCCTACGGTTTGGACCTTTCTTATTGCTATGATACATGATTTTAGTCGTTGGCTCTATGTCCTCAATGGTGCCGATTCTGTTGTACACCGAACTAAACTAACTAAACTATCACTAAAATTCCTTACTTTTGGCTATGAGAATCTTAAAGCTATTCTGCAAATAAAAATCTCTAAACTTAAAAAATATTTTGACACAACTAAAATCGAATTTGACAATCGTGACTCCTGCAGGCTTAGCATGACGCTTTCTATTTCTACTCTACTGTAGAATAGAAATCGCTTGTCTATATTTCTCGGTGAAAAACTGACAAGTGTCTACACGGAAACGTAATTTTTGTCTAGTCTTCCGTCGACAAAACGCTTCTCTACGGTTGTCGTGCTAAGCTTGCAGGTGGTATTTTTTTTTCTTTTGGCTTCGCAACGTGGTACTTGTGTGCCCTACGCAATGATTTTTTTAAGAAGAGCTGAATGAAGCGTGCGCAGGGGCCAGCCTCGACGTTTTTATATGGAATTTTACACTTTTTGAATGAAAAAAAAAAAAAAATTACCTACATGTTGAGATTATGGGGCTTCTGGGTTTATTAAAGAGGGTCCAAATTATCATCATTTTTGCGATAGGACACACCATTTTCGAGATATAAGCAAACGAAAAGAAAAAAAAGATTCAATACTGTTTTTGCACCTGAAGTCGAAGTGTTGGTGTGAATTTTAGTTCATGACCACTAGTTTTATTCCACACGTTTTTAATCGCGATTAAAAATAGTCAGATTTAGTTAGAAAAATTAATATAGTCAAAATTTTTGGTGAAAAACGACAAACTCAGAATAGCAAAATAACCATCTTCACTAAACTAATAATTCAGTGCAATCTTAGTGCTGTCAAACTAAATTATAATTAAGTTGTGTCACTTTAGTCAATTTCAGAATGGGAAATCGTCGTTTGACAGGAATAAACTAAATTTTGGTGATTTTTAGTTTAGTTTAGAGAATTTTGTGCCAACAGAATCGGCACCAATGCCTACACCACTATAACTAATTATAAAATACCACCTCAACACCTACACGTTTACTTGAAATTCCAGTCTCCTATACAACTTCTCTCCCGTATGAGAATGAACAAGGGCCCGAATACGGGGACGAATGGATATACTTCAACGACGACGAAGGCAACACCCACACCATGAACTTCTCTACTCTACCACTAGAAACGCGTGGCATGATTTTTGGAGACGCCTACTTTTACTTGTACACCAGGTGAGTAACGTTTAATTATGAAGTTCCGATGCCCTGCGGGGTACCTGCGTAACACACTAACAAGGCTTTCATTTTGACAGTTCAACAACATTCATCGCATATTCATCGCATTATTTACGTTGTTCAGCACATGGGCGCCGAGAGGGGGGTGCAAGAAGGTGCGCTCGCAGCTAGCTTATTTTTTTTAAATGTAAAACCATTAAGAACTAAGAAAAGATATCCATCCGCAAATGCCTACTAAAGAACTAAACCTATGTGAGCCGATATCCAAAAACAATTGACGTCTTGCATTCTGCAAACACACGATTTAGCTGTTGTGCATTAGTCAACCAAGTATCGAACTGCTATTTCCAAAAATATAATCGACTCTAGGCGGGATGTTAACATTATCGAGCTAGCTTCACTTTCATTTCTCGCTCTTGCATCCTGTAGTCTCTTTAACTGTTTAACATTTCTGCATTACTCGACAAAGTTACTCATTGTTTATGGCCCTTACGTTTGGGCGTTGCGCTCCGTCTTTTACAAGCATTTATGCGATACCGAGCGCAGATCGCTGGCACGGTGAAATATTTAGTACTTTTATTTTATTCATAAAAAAATAAAAAGAGCAAATAAAAAATAATAAAAATTATTTTGGTGTAAATACTACGTCAAAATCACAGACATATAAAACGTCAAAATGATGTAGAACTTCGGAGATATTCAGACTTGTTTTCCGAACCTTTTCAGTAGAAAATTTAATTATAGGTCCAGTAATTTTTTCTATACGTAATAGACAACAAAAAATGTATTCTAACAAAACGTAGACAGAGAATGCCTGTCTACGTATCAAAACGATAATATAGGATATTTGTAATCTATGAAAAATAGTTTTGATGGATTTTATTCAACAGAATCTGCCAATTACAGCTCTAAATTCAGCTCTCCATCAGTTTTTGCCTTAAGTAAATAAATAATTTTAAAAAATGCTTTATCTTTGTACAAAAGAAAACGAACTATTTTTAACCAAGTAATTGTTATTAATACAACACTTATAATAGAATACTTTTTCGTCGACGAAATCATGCATCTACGCGCATTTTTGTAACACTCTTCTTAAATGGACAAATGATAATCGAACATATCCGAGGTGAAGTACAAAAAAGAAATTAAAAAAAAAACAAGTTACTTCCGGAGAAACACTACAAAGTGAAAAATTACTTTAATTTCGGAAGGCGGTGACAAAAAATTAAAATACATATCCAAAGTCACCGTTTTTCCAGAAGTCGGTTTTTTATTTTTTTGAAAAAGTTATTTTTTTTACCTTTTAGTTATAGTACCTACCCCACACCAATTCGAAATGTCATCATCCTTGGGGTCAAAGCAATGCATATTTAGGTATGCGATAGCAGCAATCGCGGTTGATTTGCTGTCATTTTTTGAAGAGTTCCGTTGTCTGTCTCCGAAAATCATCATCAATCAAATCTATATGAAATTTAAATGGAACCATTTCGGGATAAACCCCTTTCGAAAAAAAAAATATTTCGCAAATCTGTATACATAGACGAACCGAACATATCTACTTACATAAAAAATCAAAATATAAAAACCTATATACTTTAACATTTCGAATTAATAACCTCTTTCTAAATGATCGAGCTCGCTTCGTGGAGCTGAAGATGCACCCCCCCGAAACTAAACTTGCCGGCGCCCATGGTTCAACAAACAATTTTTTCTAACATTATGAAGCAATGGATTAGCAATATCCTTCAAAATGTTTCAGATTGTGATTAATAGTGTGTTAGGTAAGCAATTAGGGTGCTGATTGTCACAAATGGAATAAGATTGACAGCCGGCAGGTTTTCAGTAAAGTTAATTAAGGAGTAAATGTTAAATGATTATATTTCGGTAGACAAGTTAGGTTGTACCTAGACACGACGACATTTATCAAGCTATATATACCTACATTTCCAGTTTCACCTGAGCTCTCATTGTATAATCTTTTCGTATAATGAGTAGTCAGCATATTTTGGAAATGTATAGCTTGATACGTCGTCGTGCGTAGGTACTAACACTTTTACATGTCAATTATATTTTTTAAACTAGATAAGGTTTCCTATCTTACAACTCTGAAAAGAAACACCGGAAAAAAGTCAGAGGTCAGTCTCTTTTAAAGTCCGGACATAATCTTGGTCAGATCATGTTAGGACCATGATTATGTCGTGTTTGAGGTAAGAACCGAACAGATAAGAGTGGGCCTGTCCGGTCAGTGCACGCATTTGTCAGTAATCGAGTAGCTCAACTCACAAGTTCTGAGTTAACCTCGACATTCACACGGACGTAGAATATCGCGCGGGAATTTTTTTGCGCACTAGAGTTTCAACTCTCGGAGTTAACCGTTAAGGCGTTGTCCTGATATTTCTGTTGTAGACGGAACACTGAAGCAGAACAATTGGAAATTCCCGAAGACAATCAACTATTCACAAGCAAATACTTTAACTCGTCCAATGACATTAAGGTTGTAACACATGGGTGGTTCTCAAACGAGAAGACGGAATGGCTTCAGGAAATAATAGAAGCTTTTTTGAGAAAATACGATTTCAACGTCATTACCGTTGATTGGAGCGAATTAGCAAAAAACCCGGCTTATCCATGGTCAGCATTTAGTACTAGATATGTGGGGAAGAAAACAGCAACACTGTTAGACTCTATTGCAAGAACCTATCATGTAGACGGAAAGGCTATGCATTTAATGGGCCACAGTTTAGGTTCACATGTCATGGGATATACAGCATTATTTTCAAATCAAAGAATACATAGAATTACAGGTGAGTAGATACCCACTTACTACTTATCTATCACATTCGTTTATGGCAGGCCAACGATATTTAGAAAAATATACTTATTAACTATTTTGGGGGGGGGCCTACATTAACTAGGTAGGTACTTAATTATGTAGGTTCTAAAATGTGCCTACTGTTATTTATACCTATTTGATAACCCAAATTGTCTATGGTTGCCTGCTCGTAGGACTAGATCCCGCTCGCCCTCTCTTCGAGCTTCCCTTGATGGCACCAGATTATCGTCTAGAAAAAAGCGATGCTGAGTTTGTAGATATTATTCATTCCTGTGGTGGAGTTTACGGGTACCGGCGAAGCCATGGGCATGCTGATTTTTACCCAAACAACGGACGAGCGAGGCAACCCGGTTGCGAAGGGGCGCAACAAGTTATAGGTAAGAACTGATTGACATTTTTCATCTTCGTGTCGCTGGCACGACACTTATTCAAATGTTGGCCCAAAACGTCGCACAGTGGATCGTCCCCATACAAGAGGTCGGACATTGAATTAAAAATTGAAAAAGTATTTAATTGAAAAAAATGAAATATACAGTTGCATTACTCTATTATGGAACTACAAAAAATGTTACTACATTTTTTTTATTTGACCAGTACTTTATGAGCAATTCGATGAAAACTGTTATTTTTCTATGGAAATGGTCACAAAAATGTCTGTATCTCATGATTCCCTCCTTGTTTCGATTTGCGGTTTTCACTACTGTTATTTACCCATTTTATGCCACATTTTCTTCAAGGACACATGGTGCCCCCAGCGACCCCCTTCCGAGATATTTTGCTTTTAGTAACTATACTTTTTATTGTATAACTGATGAAATGGAGGTACATTAAGTATATTCATTACTGAGAATAAGTCATCCCTAAGTAGTTCCTTAAATAACAGGTGCATTTGCGATTACTTTAATGACTTATGAACGCTTCTGTTGCCATACAACAAAAGCGTTAATGAGTCCTTAAGTAAAGATTACCAGTACTTGCTTAATCTAATTAGTTATTGTAATTACTATGTTAACAGCCCTTAATCTCTGCATTGTGATTGGATAATGTCATCATTAGCTTAGTAATGACTGAGTCGAATTTACAATAACACATCGAAAAGAAATAGAGTTTTATGATCATAAGAAAATATGTAGGTATAAAAATATTTTTTATTTAAATAATATAACACTGTAAAAATAATTTAAAAATAAAACAACTATGTACCCTAAAACAGACTAAAAAAATAAACAACTACTAAGAACTAAATTATAATAGGAAATTAATTAATTAACACGACCATTTAGTTACTAACAACAATAGAAAAGAAAGAAAAAAAAAACATTTATTGGCCGATGGGTGGCATAACACAAAACAAAAAAAGAACAGAATAAAAAAAAAATACACAAAAACAAGAAATTAACAAAGAAACTGCTTGTTAATAATAATATTAGGTACTATAAGACTTAAACTATATTTTCTTCATCTTCATCAATAACGACATCATGATCATTATTATCGTCATCATCTTCTTCAACGTCACTACATGCAGCAAGTGTATCAGTTGAAACGTCAATGAACTCCAATTCACTCTGATCAACTATGAGTAAATCGTCTAGTTCACTAAATGAAGACTTTTTGGCTTTATTTGTCATCTTCGGTCGTAAGCTGGTGAGAAGAGTCACCTTTTGCTTGCCATGATTTTATGTCCATTCTGTAAGCAGTGTGGAATAAACACTCCATAGACCGAATCCAAGCATGCAATGAACTAAATCCATGCTTGTATAAATCTGTATTCACGGGTTTAGCTCTCACTTCTTCCAAGTTTTCACGAATCTCGGTCTCAAATATTTCCATTTCAGCCTTAACATTCGCTTCCGTTTCTTTCATAAACGTAAATGAAATCGGGCGACAATATGTGGTTGACGATGGCCGATCATTCTGCCACACTACACTTCCACTAGAAGTCACTAACTTAAGCGGTACAAGACTTGCCATAAATACACTGGATAAGTCTTGTTCACTTGTTGTTGTCGTTTGATGGTAAATGCTTTGACTTGAAGCTCCATCAAAACCCCATTTACTGTGAAGCACAAGTGGTTCACCAGCATCAAAATTTGATTCAAGTGAATCGATCAGCCTCCTAACTGTGAGATCAAGGAGGGCTTGGATCCGTATCTTTGCGGAAGTTTCAGTCACAGTTATGTCTTCTTTTGCCGGGTAGCATTTAAGCTTTCCTTTAACTAACAAGTAGTAGCTTGGGTATTTCGCATGACCTTCTTTTAAACTAAAGTCCCGAAGTGTGATGTATCGCCACTTGGATAACTGCAAGTAAACGTAAAGAGCAAGTGCTTTGTGAGTAGGAACTTCACGAAGCGAAGGATTCTGCTTAGTTTCCAGGACATTTAAAACTGTTGAGACGTGTTCAGGATTTTCCAGCAAATTTTTCATTATTCTGACCATATCATTTTTTCCGGCAGACTTAAGAATACTTTCAACAGTATGCAAAAGCTCATCCGGACGACTGCAACTAGCAACATTTTCATTAACACGTCTTCTTTTGTGTCTAGTCGTTAAATCTTCAAATCGTTTGCGAGGAGATGTATATGTTGAAGTTGATGCATCTGATTTTGATGGACTGACTACCTCTTCTGCCTCATTTTCATTTGCTTCTTCAGTGTCAACAACATTTTCTTTAAAGCAATCTGGCCAAACGATATCGGAATTTAACCACTCTCCGTTCTTGTTAATGAACCTGTCGACTGTCCTTCTTGATTGCACCCATTTGGTGTAAACCCTATAGCAAAATCGTCGACACCAGTTCTTGAGATCCGTCACATCACTTTCACTTAACTGGACGTTAGTACTCGACTTCAATGTGTTAAATAAATTGTCATAGTCACGAAGATCTTTATGATTACGAAGAGCAACGTAAAGATCTAGATAAGTAGAAAACCCACGGAAAGCCAGAATGACAACACTTGATAGAAGTTATAATTACAACTGAATTACATTTGCTAAACACACTCAAATATATAGGGCAGCAAGTAGGCAACTAGCAATGAATTTGATAAGCTAATGATGACATTACACAATCACAATGCAGAGATTAAGGGCTGTTAACATAGTAATTACAATAACTAATTAGATTAAGCAAGTACTGGTAATCTTTACTTAAGGACTCATTAACGCTTTTGTTGTATGGCAACAGAAGCGTTCATAAGTCATTAAAGTAATCGCAAATGCACCTGTTATTTAAGGAACTACTTAGGGATGACTTATTCTCAGTAATGAATATACTTAATGTACCTCCATTTCATCAGTTATACAATAAAAAGTATAGTTACAAAAAGCAAAATATCTCGGAAGGGGGTCGCTGGGGGCACCATGTGTCCTTGAAGAAAATGTGGCATAAAATGGGTAAATAACAGTAGTGAAAACCGCAAATCGAAACAAGGAGGGAATCATGAGATACAGACATTTTTGTGACCATTTCCATAGAAAAATAACAGTTTTTATCGAATTACTCATAAAGTACTGGTCAAATAAAAAAATTGTAGTAACATTTTTTGTAGTTCCATAATAGAGTAATGCAACTGTATATTTCATTTTTTTCAATTAAATACTTTTTCAATTTTTAATTCAATGTCCGACCTCTTGTATGGGGACGATCCACTGTGCGTCGGCACTTCCAAGGCGTTGTCGTTGGCAACACAGAGGTCACTTTGGCTGCATATTTTGGGGCACAGAAAGCAGGAGCGGAGGTGGAGCATAGTTTGATTGACATTGTTAGGTTTCCAATTATTTAAAGATTATTCACATCTTATCGAAGAACACCGTCCTTCTCACGGAGACGAGGCCTGTGTCCCAGCATTGGGAACATTATAGGCTGATTATTCGAAGAACAAAAGTATGTCAGCCACTATTGAATGTATGCAGGTGAAATCTGTCTTTAAATCATACATATAGGTACAGGGTGGGAGAGACGTATACGCGCAACCTGTTACCAGGGATTCAGTCTGGTACATTTCTGGACACTCCTGTGATAAGATTTCCGTCGGTTATAAAAACAAAAATTGCTGTATGTACCATACATTTTGACCGCGTAGGTTTTGAACTTTCTTATGAACCAGCAGATTTAAAAAAAATAACCGATGACAACATTTCTACGCTAGGGGGAATCATTTTAATTTTATTTATTATGGGACAATAAATGTTTTAAATAGGTACCTAAATAACAATAATATAAATAGTTCTAACAATATTGCAGCCCACGACATTATCTGCATGTTAAAAAAATTAAGATTAGTTAAAAAGTGCCACTAGATTAGCAATACCTACTCAGATATATTAAATTTAAAAAAATAAAAAGATTACCGTCAACTGTGGCATCTTTACTTTCAATGAGCGACTTTACCAATGAGAACTGTATTAAAACAATAATTAAAACGGTTGAAATATAAAATATAAAATTAAATTGGAATAAAGGACTCACACTATTGCATATTATCATTAGACAAGATTTTAAAAACATTGGACTTAAATTTCGATTTGGAACACACAAAAATACTTATAAATATCTATGAAGTTGCGATTATACGATTCCATTATACGACGAACAGGGCAACGCAATTAGGGCTTGCAATCCGGATATCCGTATTATCCAGATATCCACCAATTTTCAAATCCGGATTTCACTTGCATCACCATCCGTATTCACTTTTTTTTTTTTTACTGGGAATTCATCAAATAACTTCTCCCGCTCTGCGTGGAGCAGGAGGGCGTGTCAGACTTTTACTGACTAAAACCCACCCGTGTTCCCTCAGTTGCCCGTGTGCCAGAGGCCGCGGTATCTCTTTCGAACAACCCGCACCCCCGGCAGGCATCGGCCCTTGCAGACCCCACCTGCTGGTGCTGACATCTCTTTGAGGCGCGCGTGGAACACAACGCGCTGTCGACCCGGGCTTGGTCCTTACCGGACAGCGAGCTACTCATTAATCGCCGTCCGCAAGTTCGCGCCTGCGGTGGCCGGGAATCAGCCTGGGATTCCCAACCCCCAGGGCGTCTCCTGCGGCGACTGAGGCCGTGAGGGCGCATATCTCTCCTTCACGTGCGCCGCCTCCCTCTTCGCGAGCATTACTGCTTCGCAGGAGGTGACGGCTACCCATGTACTCTCGCTCCGTACCATGGCCTGGACCAGTGCCGGACGCGAGAGATCGCCGCCGCACACGTATGTCTATTACTGGTAGGCATTAACATTTTTATCATTTTCAACAAGCTTGTAATAAAGAATAAGATGGCAAGTGAAATAAGTCAACTTCAGGGCACCAATAATAAACATAGGTAAAATATCAAGAAACTTATATCGTCTCTAGAGTAACCGCACACTGTGATGTCTTCTTAATTCCATGGTTAACCCAACCAACATAACAAATTTTGGATAAAATAAAAAAATAATAAATAGACAGGTAAACTTTCTACTTGCCTCACTATAACAATTTCCTTAACAAAAGCCGCTAGTATAAGTTTGATTGCACGTGCACGTGCATCTTGTTCTTCACGCCATTTTGTGAAGAAAAGACAGGTGAATAAAACGTCAAACCCCAAGGTTTGACGTTTTCGTTGACGACGTCGACGAAAAGTTGCTAAAGTTGTTGTCGACGAAAAGTCATCTAGCAGCCAACAGCTAGATGACTTTTAGGAATAAGTGCACCCAATAGATTAAAACTTATTCCTGGTCCATAAAGCTCATATACAACAATAGATTTTTTTTTTAGCATTACTGGTTCCTTGTCCATTACTGGTGCGTTTACCTTAGCAGTGGCCTTAAAAACAGAGCCATCAGGACCAGCCTCTTTGGACGGGTCGAGGATTTTCAACTCTCGGAGTAATTTAGATTCCTCGATACATAGGATGTTAGCGTCACAGTGAGTTGGCCGTCCAACTCGACAACGTGGGCGATGCGGGGGTTCGAATACTGATAGAAAGTAATCGGAGAACTTATTGCGAACCAGGTGCTGAATTCATGGCAATAGTATGCGCCACCCTGAATAAAACAAATTAATTTATTCTTATTAATTTTCAGAGGGCTGTAGTCATGGACGTTCAACGCTATTTTTTGCAGAGTCTATAGATTCCAAAATACCTTTTGTTTCATATCCATGTGAAAATTGGAAGACTTTTGAAAATGGCGAATGTAAGGAAAACCCTGTTGTTATGGGCTACCCTGTTTCAACAAACATTAGAGGAGACTACTATCTTTATACGAATGGCGAACCTGAATTTGCTCGCGGTGAAGACTAGAACCAGATACTAACTACCATTCCACTCAACTTTGTTTTTCCAAAAAATCTCAAATTGAGAAGAAGATAAAAAAGTAGCCAAGTGGAGATAGCAAAATGTAATAAAAATCAATAGAGATGTGGTAAATTTATAGGCTCGTATATACTAGTCTGGTACTTTTGACCGCCAGAGCGTAAACGCATCGGCGTCCCTCCCACGCCAAGCCACAAATTCTGCTCAAATACCTACAAAACAAAATAGGGATTCCAAAATTTTATCGATAACCAATTAATCATTGCTTTTCGTCCCCTATTTTTTAAATAAAATATTACTCGTAACAAATTCTCTAATTATTTTGATCTTATAATCTTGTTTTCTTGTCGGCATTAGCAGACGGTGGCGTGTTGGGCACGTTTTCATTTGTCGGCTATACCCGACGGTGGCGGTCAAAAGGATAACAAGGTCCCTGGTCCCTTTTTATTATGACGTCATCAAAATCTGATCCAGACAGTTTGTAGACGTACCCCTCCATCATTATAGAAAGCAGCTACGAGGACGAGGACACGGCGGACGAGTTCCACTACTACCTATTCAGCTTGTTAGAAATGTGTGGTTGTACAAACCATCAAACTTAACACCTTCGTCCAAGGGACCAGTATAGTCGTGAAAAACATCTGTCCCATTCATGTGGGTTAAGTTAGTATTTAAGTTTGCATGGGACACCCCATTATTTTTTCGCGATAACGATGTTGATCCATGGGGAAAATTGTTCAGTGTGATGGTCTGTGCCACACCACTTTTTCTTCAACTTTTCACTCGACTTCAAAACAAAACCTAAATGGATTCATTCTTCTTTTCATCCATGAGCTATATTAACCCCGAGACACCCATAGGACTAAAGTTGTCAAAAAGTAAAAGGCTCGTTTTGACATTTGAGAAAGGCCCTAGAATGTAACTTGGAACGAAACTGAAAGAAACAATAAAATAATAATTTTATAATAATAATATATTAATTTTTTGACCACTTTAACTACAAGCCCATTTCCCTAGCCACCATCATATGCAAAGTGTTTGACGGTTTGCTTAATACACAGTTGGATAAATATGTAAGCCTGCATGATAACCAGTTTGGTTTCAGACCGCAACTCTCTACAGACTACAGAAAGTGCTATACTGTGTCTTAAGTATACCGTCAGACACAGATCGTAGAACACCTGTATATGCGTATTTCGACTTGTCTGGGGCCTTTGACCTGGTTGCATATGATATTCTTTGGGATAAACTGAATAGTATTAACCTGCCACGTGAACTTGTGACCATCTTCAAGTATTGGTATACGCATCAGGTAAACAGCGTCAGATGGGCGGGGGCAATGTCAGAATCAGAACCGTACCAGCTTAAGTGTGGAGTGAGGCAGGGTGGATTGACCTCGCCAACCCTTTTCAACCTATACATGGACGCGCTGAACGTCGCGCTCAGCAGTCGGCATGGCATTGCGGCTGCCACGTAGATGGTGCCTGCATCAACAATCTTAATTATGCCAATGAAATGGTGCTGCTGAGCGCGTCGATCTGTGGCCTGAGGAAACTGGTACAGGTCTGCGAGGAGTACGCGGATAGGCATGGGCTTAAATACAATGTTGTCAAGAGTCAATGCATGGTATTTGGGGCCAGCGATGCAAAATGCCTCGAATATGTACCATGTCTTAATGGTGTTCCGCTAGACAGAGTAGATCAGTCCAAATACTTGGGGCATATAGCCACGGCTGACCTCAAGGATCATGCTGACATCGAACGGGAGCCGAGGGCTTAGTCGAAAAGGTCAAATATGCTTGCTCGCAGGTTTGTACGATGCTCCGATCAAGTGAAAATCACACTTATCAAGGCATATTGCACCTCACTGTACACGTGCAGCCTGTGGGCTCGCTACACACAAGCGTCCTACAACGCCCTCCGCGTCCAGTACAACAACGCGTTCAGGGCGGTGTTGAGGCTGCCCCGCTTCGGGCATGTTTGCGGAAGCTCGCACAGACTGTTTTCACGCCACCATGCGCAACAATGAGCGTCCTTAGTGCGCAGGGTGCGGACCAGCTCCAATACTGTCCTGGAAAGAATCGCTAGGCGATTTGACTGCCCCTTTATACGTCAATGCTACAACAGACATGTTTAGCCTTTGATTTTATTTCACCATATAATGATACTGACCTAATAATTATAACTTCTTTGTACTGTATTTTTGTTATTGTATTGTTTATATGTGCAATTTTAATATGAGTTTTGTTAATTTAATTTTAATTTTGTGGCCGTAAAATTTTGACACTATTGAAATTCTAATTCTGTGTACCCTTTGACTTGTTATTTTATTACAATTTTGTGACTTTTTATTTTAAATTTTTATGCTGATAATTTATTCTTCTCTGTGGCAGCTTTGTGAAATTTAATTTAATTTTTTATTTGTAATATGGGTTTTGCCTGAAATAAATGAATTTTATTTATATTATTTATAAGATCTACTAAATGAGACTCCACAAGGAATTTCAATGAAGATTCTAGAAAGTGTCTCTAATCTTCATTGAAATTCTTTGAAATTCGAAATAAAGAATTGCAGAAATTCTTCGTACGTGCATCACAGCAGCGCTACTTGCGGACAATTTAAGCAGTTAGTTTTTTCGAACAATTACTAATAAAAAAAATACAATACAGTTTGCAATCATTTTTTGGCAGCGCTTACTTGTGGCGCCGCCATGGTGCGCCTCATTGAAATATGCACAATGTACCTATTAATTGTTACCTGATAGTCGAAAATGTAGGAGAAAAATAAAACAAAATATCCACGAGATTCTAATGTATATTAGAGTTTAAATAATATACTAATAGACACTACAGCAAAAACAAGTAATACTTTTCTTTCTTCATGTATACACTTCTCATAATTAAAACAATTTCAGATCTAGTTGTTATGAAACTAAGAAGTACCCATAAATATAGAAAATACATAGATAGCTAACATAATATTATGCTTATTCGGCAAAAAAGAGACATTGAATAAATGGTAATTAATAAAATGCTAGTTTTTTCTTAAGTCCTTTTCTTCATTGAAATCTGCAAAAAAAAACCGTGTTTAATTTTTATATAAAAACGGGACGAATTATTTCCAACCAAAAGTAATTACGTCAGAATATAATCGTTATACTTCATTATGCCTCAGTCGGGAAAAGAAGACAAAAAAATTGAATCATCATTAAATCAATTACTCTTACTTGTGAATGAAAAATCTTTTAATAAAAAAGTATCAATATAACCTACATTCCATTATATGATGGAGATAGATATTTTCCTCGGAAGGTAATCGCGAGAGCCGCCGACAGTTCTTATATGCACTGTGAAAAAAAAAACATTATAAAAGCGTTGAATTCGCATCAGAGTTTCACAAATAGTTGAATTTGGGTACTGAAAAACAAATCATTACAGGTGTTTTCAAAATCTATAATAAAATTGTATAATGTTAAGAGCGTTTATCCCATGCGGGCTGGCAACGGCGCATTTATAGCGGATTTTCGTGATTATTTCTAAAATAAAACTACTTTATATGCGTTGTTGCCAGCCCACGTTGGATGAACGCTCGTAACATTATTTTAGGAATTTAGGAAAATATTTAAGTAAAGACTTTTTCTTCAGATGTTATCAGATTTCAATGTAATGCTTCAGTATGCATCAGTC
This sequence comes from Antitype chi, assembly GCA_947359405.1. Classification (NCBI taxonomy): domain Eukaryota; kingdom Metazoa; phylum Arthropoda; class Insecta; order Lepidoptera; family Noctuidae; genus Antitype; species Antitype chi. The sequence goes on from OX375816.1 coordinate 15,010,746, forward strand.
GGGAAAAGAAGACAAAAATGAATGAATCATCATATTTTTAATTAAAAACGCAAATATTATTAGTAGATCTCTCGGTTTCAATACGCACCTTGCATAAATCATCCAGTCACATATAAATGGTAGTCAATGCTTCGATCCTGGCCATCTGAAAACAAAAAGTAAAACGATTTATCATACGTCCTTCCAAGAATCCAGAAATATGTAGGCGATATTTTTTTTAATATTTATCGGTTTATCGGTTGTTTTATTGGTTACAGTATTTTCTTATTCAGGTCATAAATATGACCAACCAATCACTACAACTGGAATTTAATCTAATTATAACAAGAAGAAACATTATTGCAGAGACCATAATAGCAGGGACATCAAACATAGAATATTAACGGAAAAATAGTAGCTTTAATAGTTACCTGAATAAATGCCATGGCTTCTAGCTAAAAACTGAAACCTGTGAACATAATAATAACAAAATTAATAATTAGATTACATGGATGTTTTAAAGTATACCAATTTATACTGGAACGCATTAATTACAGTCAGCATTTAAGTAATTATTATGGTTAAAAAAATAGTTTATAAGTTTATTATAAATACTATCTGTTGCAAGATAAAATAGAAAAAAAACCCAAGATTAATTCAGATCTAGTTACTTCTCAAAAATATATTATCTTTTTGAAATTCAGAGGTATTTTTTGATGCTGACTGTACAACAAGTAGAATATCATTATAATTATCGTAAAAATATGTATTTTCTGAATGTAGTTGAGTAAATATTTCATACAGTTTCATTTCATACATCTGTTGGATCAGAATGAAAGAATATACTTTATTTTTCCTTCTTTAGTGTCAGACTAGAATAAAGTTCAGCGACGCAAGTACTGTACTCTCACAAGGACGTTAAAAGATAATGAATATGGCAGATTGGTAGACAAGAATCAATAAAAAAAACACGTCAACGTGCAACCGCAGATTAATTGAGTATTATTAGATGACCTCCTTCCTTCCTTGGTGATATTAAATACCAATTAAGGGAAATCTGGTACTATTTTTATATCTGAAGAAGTAGGTGGATCGTGTAATAGTAGGATTTCCATGTTTTTTTACGGTGTTGTAGTGCGTACCTAACCCCAATCAATGTTTAAATACGAAAGTAAATTATAGTGCGAAGGGGGTAGGGGCGCGTACTCTTATCTACGTTTAAAAATATTAAAAATATTTTTTAAATATTTTTGGATCTGGTTATTAACTGATAAGTGTTTTCCAGTTAAGCTACAGATCATGCTTATCAACACTTTGTATTCAAGTTTATAAAACCATAACCTAAATTATGGAAATATTTTTAGAGCCGCAATTTAAATTCCTTAGTTATTCCTTCCCTTACTAATAATACGACATAATATCCGGATAAGTTTCACTGCAGAAAATAATAAAATTTTGTAGTTATTGTACCACAATACTTCAATGTTTAATGTTTGATAAATTGCAAAATTTTCTTCATTTCCTGAAATAAAATCTGGCTTCGATAATGGTATTTAACTATATCTTAGCATTTATGCTTACATTCGTTATTCATGAATGAAAGATTTAAAATTTGATAAAAGGCCATCCAGGTATACGTATGTTGAAAAAGCTTAATAAGTAGATATATTGTGTAAGTAGCATTAAGTAAAATTTATTATTCTAATATAAGTACTTTAGATTCGCATATTTGGGTAAAATTTTTGTAATTTCTCAAAACGATATAATCTGTTACCGCTAACGTGTTAAAACCAAAAATATGCACAGTATAGAGATAATCCTCCTAATCTCTGTTGATTGGCATGGCCTCCTCTTCAGAAATCAACTCATCTTTTTTGAGTTACGGTATTTTTTTAATACTTGCTTAAACCCGCACCGATTTGGAAATCAAGAAAAGTGCATTTTTTAACCTATTTTTATAACCCTAGGAGTATGTTATTGAGAGGTCATTCCTTGAGCATGTAAAAAATGTAGAATTATATTTTTATACCAGATTTCGCCGGTAACCGAGCGAGGATGATTTCAAGAATAAACCTTCCTCACTTCTGGGGTAACATAATTATTGTTAATTCTGCAACTTAGCCTAAGTGCTCTAAATACAGCACACAAATCGTTTATATCTACCTCCAGTTATTTATGAAGACGTGTTGCATTTAGTTCAAACTTACCAGTTTAGTAACTCAGAGATAGCCGCAGAGTTTCAGATAGAGATATACTAGATGTCTTCGATGACGCAAATGTGGTTTCTTATTCTGCTCTTCATGTAATGCTCCTCCTTTTCAATGTTAAATTAGAACTGCTAATTTGTACTGAGGAAAAAATATTAAGCAGTGCAGGCAAACTACTATTGAACCCTCTGGCACAAAAATCATAAATACCTTATGACATCATTATAGCAAGACGTTAAATATTTATTCCTCGAAAGGGAAGAAATCGCCAGGAAATATTTTTAGTTACATATGTGAAATTAAGTATACATATTTAGGGTTGGGTCCTCGAAAGGACGATGAGGACAGAAGAAAATGCGTTTAGCAAGCATCAAGTCAACCGGAAGAAGTTCGGTCAGGTAGATAGGTGCTCACGGCGTGGCACACGCTGGCAGAGTGTGCTGCTTGGGAGGAGCCGCGCCGTGCCCTCATCTCAGAAGTAGGCAGCGACCTATCTCTGCCGGCCGTTGTCGACTCCATGGTCGACAGCGAGGAGTCCTGGGGCGCGGTGGTTTCCTTCTGCGAATCAGTCATTTCGCAGAAGGAGGCTGCGGAAAGAGGGAGCGGGAGATTGCTTCCGCTAACCCGATCTGCAGCAGACGCACCGGGCGTCGGCGGAGGGCGAATAACGCCCTCTTCCAGCCTCCCTAAATGGGTCCAGGGGCGACGGATCTGGGGAAATCCGTCGCCTACTTCTTAGGACCCGAGATGGCGGCGCGTAGTGTTCAACGCGCGCCTCTCTATGATGTAAGGGGGGAGTTTAACACCTCACTAACGCGTGGTGGCCCGCAGGGGCGGGCCGCACTAGCCGGGGATCGCGGAAGTCGCTCTTGTTCCCGTGATCTCCGGTGCAAATGTGAGACGGAACACCGGGGTGGTTTTAGTCAGTAAGAGTCTTACAGACCCCTCCACCCTCCCCAGGGCGGAAGACATCCATGAGGATTTCCCCAGTTTAAAAAAAAAAAAAAAGGTAGATTGGTGCTGAAGATTTAGGATTTCAAAAACAATCAAGTTCACAAGGCCAATGACAAAAAGTTATGAGAATACAAGTTCAGCAATTTGGACTATAGAGCCCGTCATTCTGTTATTTCCGGTTGAGATCAACATGTTCTAAGAATAATCAACGACGGCGTGAAACGTCACAGAGAACGAAAAAGATGGATAAAATTACGAAGCCATAACAGTTACATATTAATAGCCCCAACCTTTGAATGTCATCCATTACTTCCCAATACATTAAAGAATCTCGCCCAAAAACTCCCTTTTTCAAATCAATATGGAATGATAGGTAGAACTGCGGTTAGAAACGAATTGTGATTTCGAAGAAGGTAAACACTAAAAAGATGTTTGAATTTTGGTTATGGAGGCTGCAATTGCTACAATAGCAAAGTTAATTGAATCGGAATACCAGAAGGAATCTGCGCCCCTGAAGATCACTGACATTGTTGACAGCAATCATTTTACGGCTACTGAAGAGTTTATTTTTGCATAATGTCAAGACAGGATAAAAAAAATTAATGAGAAGTCGTCGTTTATTTGATGAGTATGATTTCACGTAATCGAATCGATTTAACTCGAGTTCTTCATCCTCGCGTTAATCGTTAATGCTTACAGGTGTCATCGGGAGAACCAAGATCTGGTTGTTGGGGTTAGAACTAGAATTGCCTTTTTTACAAATAATATTGTATATAGTGTTACGGGATTTTTTTTATAGCGCATACCGTCAAACGAGATGAATAGGGATGCAGGGGTGAATCTGGACGAAACTTTCAAAGGGATTCAAACGCTGAAATAACATAGTTTGTTGCCAAAAACGATTCTAATGTGTTTACTGTATTACAATTAAAAATTAAGTGCCCTTGTTGGCAACAAACTATATTATTTCAACGCTAAAATCCATTCTAAAGTTTCATCCGAATTCACTCCGTTTATAGGTATGGCAGCAGTTTTGGCATCATTGGGAAATCCGGATTCGATGATTGGTATGAAATTCAGACACCAGAACTTAACTAAACGTAACAATGTCCATGGCTCATAAGCCATATTGCGCAGCGTGCCGTCACCTACACACGCGAGGACCTAATGGCTGCGTCAGCGAACGGTTTTCGCGTTGCCGAATTTTGAGCCACACAAATATAATTTAATTTTTATTTGTGTTATTGTTGCCATCGACACGCTAAGAAGAAGAAGCAAAGAGCACGACCAATAGACCGAAGCAACACATAAGTAAGCATTTCTTCTTTTCAATAAAAACAAAAAGGGCACAAGTAGATTCTGTAGGAGTATTTAGTTCATCTGCAAAAAAGTCACTACCGTTTTTTTTTTTTTTTTTTTGGGTGGGAAATCATCAAATAACTTCTCCCGCTCTGGGTGGAGCGGGAGGGCGTGTCAGACTTTTACTGACTAAAACCCACCCGTGTTCCCTCAGTTGCCTGTGTGCCAGGGGCCGCGGTATCTCTTTCGAACAACCCGCACCCCTGGCAGGCATCGGTCCTTGCGAACCCCACCTATTGGTGCTGACAACTCTTTGAGGCGCGCGTGGAACACAACGCGCCGTCGACCCGGGCTTGGTCCTTACCGGACAGCGAGCTACCCATTACTCGCCGTCCGCAAGCCCGCGCCTACGGTGGCCGGGAATCAGCCTGAGATTCCCGACGCCAAGTCACTACCGTCAATAATTACATTCCGTCGTTTTGTCAATAAGACTTCTCTGGGTTGCTTCGTCGGGACCAAATTATGTCGTCGGAAATAATTTGGTCCAATCAACAGCAACGTACCCATGGAGTTGATACTCATCTATAGGTACGAGTTGACTCGATAGTCTAGTCTCCACGACCATGTCATATGCTGACCAAGTTTTCATTTGCCGGTGAAGAAGAATCATAAAGGCCGGGCGAAATTATTATAATGAGCCAAGTGATGTGGTTAGGATATATTTAAAGTAGGTACACACACAATGTTAATCCTGGAAAAAAACATATGTAGCAAATCAAAGAAAATGGCTTATTCGAGCGATTTTCTTCATCTACTAACATTTTAATAATTTACATAAGTATAATTTCTTTGAAAACTGTTAGGTAAAATTTTGATGAATCCCTACACAGGAAAAGTTTTTATTCAGTGCGCAAACTTTAACCATGAATTCAGCATACCATTCTAGACCCCCAGCGAAGAAATTCTTCGTCGGTTTTACAAAAAAAATCTTCGGTTTCATAGAAAAGTGCAATACCTACGCGGTCAAAATGTATGGAACAGATGTTTCATTTTTGTAAAGCCGACGAAAAATTTCGACGCTGGAGGTCTAGAATGATATGCTGAAATCATGGTTACAGTTTGCGCACTGGATAAAAACTTTTCCGGTATACACTAAACCTCTCCAAGTAAACTTAATTGTAACAGTAGTAGGTGAATGTGGTGATACAACTCGTGTCACGACCACTGGCTTGTCAGTTCCCGAATAAGCCACTGGGTTTTCCCCTAATTATTTAGTTAATTTAAGTTTGTATCAAATAGCGTGTACGGAAAAGATCACCCCCGTATAACGTACACGCCGCCTATACCAGGCCATTCAGAAAGTATTGCGAGAACTAGTTTTTATGTTTGAGATTATAACTGGCCAGTCTGGCCAGTTATAATCTATTTTGAAAATATGATTATTTGTAAGTAAAAATAGGTACGATCCAATTTCAGAATATCCCTCCACATTGCAAACAATGTGGAGGAAAAAATCACGAAAATGTTCCCAACGCAGATCCATTTTTTTATGTGACAAATCACATAAAAAAATGGATCTGCGTTGGGAACATTTTCGCGCTATGATTTTTTACGATTTCAAGTATCGCCTGAAACCGAACGAATCGTACGATATACTTCAAATGGCATTCATGGATCTTCATCCATCAAGGCAACCGTGTATAATTGGTATAACGAATTCAAGTGCGGTCGACTAACTTTGGGGGATGAAGAAAGAAGTGGTCGCCCTTTGACGGCTATTACGGAAGAAAACGTGATAGCAGTGAAAATTTTTATCCATGACAATAGGCGAGTTACGTATCGAGAGATTCAGCACATACTGCAGGTTGGATCGAGAAGCCTTCACGAAATTCTAAGAGTGCATCTTCGCGTGAGGAGGATAGTTTCACGCTGGGTGCCGCACAACCTAACCGATGCTCAGACGTAGGCCCGGGTGAAATGGTGCCGTGATATGATAAACAAATTTGAAGCAGGCTCGTCTTGGCGTGTCGCCACGACATCATAACAGGTGATGAGTCCTGGATTTATCAATACGATCCAGAAACGAAGCGCCAGTCGACGGTTTGGGTGTTTCAAAACGAATCAACGCTTACCAAAGTGAAGCGGTCTAGAAGCGGGGGAAAGATTTTGATCGCGAGCTTTTTCAATTTGACTGGCTACTTGGTGTAAGTTTCTTTACGGAACCAAAGAAGCATCAACGCAGAATGGTATACTACCAAATACTTGGCAGAATTTTCGCTGTTGAGAGCAGCAAGCGACCAAACACAGGACTCCGCGGGCTACTGCTCCACCACGACAACGCGCCTTCGCACACCGCGCTCAAAACGAGGGACTTCCTAGACAGCACGCCGGTCAAACTCGTAGGTCACCCGTTCCTTACAGCCCTGATGACGTAGCCCCGTGTGACTTCTTTTTATTCCCGAAAATAAAAAATTAGCTCAAACGGATACAATTTTTATTGCCGGAAGATGCGTTGTCAGCGTTCGAGCACAGGCTGTAAACGAGGTGTCTGCGGTGGGCTGGACAACGTGTAAACTGGTTCAGACGCATGAAACTTTGTACAGAGGCTAGAGTACTTTGAATAGATTTAATAAAAAAAAAAACCTATAGAACACTTATTTTTATTTTCGCAAAACTTTCTGAATGTCGCACGTATTCCCCGACGGAGAAGACAGGCAGAGGTGTAGTACACCCACATTTTGTCAGTTATCTTTGTCCCATGTAACATAATGTCCGAGACTATTCGTTCCATTAACTAAACACAAATCCAGACCCTTGCGTAGTTATTTAATTATATTATTTGCCAGGAAACTGCCTCTCACAGTGCGGCAAAAGTATGTCAGACCGCTAAGTTCAATATTCCCCTTTATGTATTCTTCCACCTAATGTGTAGGTGGTGTCTAGCTTGTAACTACCTACAAAAGTAACAATATTATATAGTAATATAATACAGGCCTGATGCCAGCTTTTTATCTGCAACTTCATTGCGAAAACTAAAAAAGAAAATGTTAAAAACCTTTGGATCACCATGACGCGAATGTCTTTTACAGACTGAACTCGTCTCATTTGTCTGATGTCAATTAAAGTAATTGTTAAATTTTAAGACAGTATTTGTTTTTAAAATGTTATGGCTAACAAGCTATAATTTAAACATGTTGTTCTAGAAGGGATAGTAGTTTCATAACTGCATTCACAAAAAAAGCTAAATATTTATATATACATCTCAACAAATATGCACATTAGCCATTACATTCAATGTACTTACCAATAATCTTATGCATACTCAAAAATCCTTCAGTGCTAATTTTCTTTTGAGCTCACTTATGAAAACAGAACTAATTATGAAAATTTCCAACGTAAGTTAAGATTGCATTGTAATGTATCATAAATAAAAACATGGAAAATAAAACAAAAGTCATGAGAAAATTAGCACTGTCAATGTAGGTCGAAATAAAACAGTAGTTCCAGTACTACAGCAAGCTGTTACAAACACACTGAAGTTTTACCTCCGCCATCCCCTATTTACTATACCTGTAAGGGGAATATCTGATAGGCGCAAGCATCCTCTTGCAAAGCAGTGGATTTATTAGATTTGTATCATTGCGCTGACTTGAACAACACAGCTGAACATGATAAAATCGTCCTTTCTCAAACGCTGCCAGCAGCCTGTTCTCCCCACAGCTTACCGCGCATGTCCTTACGTTGCCATGATACTCATCTCACGAAGTGTAAAATAAGGCGACCCTGATATAATAATCCCACCAAAACTATAAATGTGAAACAACCGGTTCTTTCTGTACGGAAGTACCGGCTTCGCCGATAAAAGAATGGAGAAGATGAATGCTAAGTTTTAAGAAGGTGCAAGTTTATTAGGTTCCTTGCTACTGAATATGCAATTTGGCAAGTTTTTAAATTTATTTGTAAACTTTGAGATTAACAAAACGTTGGTCCAATACCAGGTTAGTAAGAAGTTGCAGTAGTTTGTTAAATACTTACTAAGTTCTTTTTTCTTTAATTTTTCTTTTATGATTTTAGATGGCTAGAAAGGTGGGGGGAACCTACCGAGATGAAGACAAATAGCGAAGCATGGAAGAAAAAGATGTTGCGCCGACCCCAAATAAAATGGGATACGGGCAAGAAATTTATGATGATTTGAAAATTGAGAATGATAAATTATAATTTTATAAATGACCAGCTTCTGCCCGCGACGTGACAATTTACTAAAATAATAGCCACATTTTATACAATACTTTCCTGAATACTACATGTAGTTGTTATTTCGGCAGCCAAAATATGATAAGACGCAGGAGCAAGCGACGTAGTTGCCCATGTGAGTAGCAGCTAGTCCTGAGGTCGACACTCGCAGTCTTCCGTAGACATTTCCCATTGCTTGAGTTTTTTTTTTGTGAATTAATAAAAGACTACGTTCCTGTCGGTATATACTACCTAATGGCACAACACTGATACACTGACTGATGCTTTCTTACATATTTTTATATTTTATTTCTGACCAACAGCTATCACCAAAATAATATAACAGTAGATTGTGAACAAATGCTTTTCGCACAGTCACCTTACGGTCGGAAGACCCACGTCAGGAACGAAATTCCTCACGTGATATAGAAAGAGACAGAGAGATAAAATGTGAATATCAGATCCATCTAGTTTTTAGAAGCTATCATAAAATTGTCGCCATCTTGGATTTTCATTTTGACCTCAATAACACCCTCGAAAACCATTAAACGAATCACATGACGAAAATTGAAAATATTCGCGACCGCCATCATGGATTTTTATTTTGACCTCACTATCGGCTTTACCTCGAAAATCATGGAAACTATCTCTCTCTCTTTCTCTCTGTCTGTAGTCTTTCTTAATATACATGACTAGTTTTTGCCAGCGGCTACGCCCGCTTGGAGGTCGGTGTATTATACATATAAACCTTCCTCTTGAAACACTGTCTATTGATGAAAACCGCATTAAAATGCGTTGCGTTAAGATGTAAGCGTACAAAACACGAAAAGCGACTTGATTTTATACTATGTAAGGACGATCGCTTATGCTGTTTTCTACGAGTTTCCATTGTCAGGGTTCAGGTTGTCAAGGAAGTTCGTTACATGACGATTTCTACCAGTTTACTATCGCAAGCCGCGTTAAAGAACTTCATTCCAAAATATATATTGTTAGGAATCGAAAATAGGTATGAAAAATGGGTCAAAACAGTCTCATATGACCGTTTTCTTGTAGCGACAACGGTCAAGTTACCTGCCGTTATTTCCCCATCTCAAATCCAACCTGATAAGTCGTGATTGACGGCTTAGCTCCAAGGAATAGTGTTATCATTTAAAAAGTTTACTACAATATTTTGGCTCGTCTGTTTACTATTTGCGGTTAACTATAGAAGAATACGAATAAATTTCGCTGATCCCCAAACACCTAACCATACTTATAGGGAACTACCTACCAACTACTATCTATCTAGCTATGTAACACAATAGAGCACCTATAACATAAGACACCAGATAGGCTATAGCCGTTAGTTGGGTTTTTTGATCATGTCGGCTCCTTGTCTAAACATAAAATAAAAGGTAATAGATTAATACTGAAAAGATAAATAAACAATGATTTTTTTTTTTCATTTGGCATTCGCGTCTTTAATGTTTGATTGATAGAAAATGAATATAATAAACACGTAGTGCACATTCAGTCATTCCGACTCTTCTCATGTGGTCACTCCTGTAGAGGAAGAGTTCGCGATAATTATTTACATGCATTACACAACTGAGCGAAAAATGTAGGTAAATGAGAGTAGGACTCGCCCCTTGAGGGTTCCGTCTCGAAGCCGTGCTCTGCTGCCAGTATTTCCAATTCCGGATTGAAGTGCAACCGCCCAACTTCGCAGTTGAAAAAGAAACTTAATGGCTTTTTGATCGAAATATAGACAAAGAGCCATACCTCACGGGGACGCCGTGGTGACGTCGCCAGGTTGCTCTGCCAAGTAAATGTTTACAGCTATAATAGTGGGTGGCTCACCGTGCGCCCCCTTGGTTACGCAGCCAAACAAAAATTTTGCTGGCGACGCAATATTCCTGCGTCGCCATGGCGTCCCGGTGAGGTATGGCTCTAAATACAACTTCCAAGATACGGCCTATGAATTTCCGATCCTAGAATGAAGAAACAACTTAACTTTGGGTTGAAAAAAATATTCTCCCATATATCGTTCCACACCTCACACACACCCCATCACATCACCGTCCATGCTCTACTAACTGTAAATGTAAGTTTTTATTCGCAAAACTTATGTTTTGTGATATTACTCCAAAATTCTCAATTTTCGTATATTGACAGCTCTAACGGACCGTAGATCTGAGTGCCTGACATCAATTTGAACTTCACGGGTTCCTGAGAAAAGGGAGTCTGACAACGACAAATTCGTACCTTATGTGCGAATGTTGATTTCTATGACATTGTTTCAACATTCCGATTTAAATACTCGTATAGCTTAGCTTTAACCAGCTACACTATTATTATTTTTTTGATAGATTATCCATTTGTCTAGAAGAAAAATACACAAGTGTTAGTGGCTTTAAGGGCCTGTGCACACCACGTTTTTTAAACGCGCCAATTACGCGCGTTTGTAGCGATACAGACGCGATACGCACGCGAGTCAGACGCAGCCTGTAGACCCTCTATAGGATAAAAGTGCGCCGTCGACGCATGTTTCTAAAACGCGCGTCAACGACGCGTTTAAAAAACGTGATGTGCACAGGCCCTAAATGTCACGCATGCTAGTTTGAGTTAGGGTGTCTTTCTAAGGTGTCATTGTTAGGTAAATAAAAATGCTAATACTATGCTGGGTAATAATTTCAGCTCATAGCAATACGGATTCCCAACGTTAACGATACGAAGTATCGCGTTTGGGACAGAACATTAACAACAATAACATGCAATATTTAATGATTTCCGTCGTATTATATAAAAATAACGGTTTGATTTCCGTCGTATTATATAAAAATAACGGTTCAAAAGGCTCGGACGTAAGCGATGCTTAAAAAAGACAAAAGCCGACCCGAATGGCATGTCCACGAACCGACCGCAACAAGCGTAAGCCACGCTTGCTAGCTTAATCTGCGATCGACTCTTGCGGCTGTTCTTAGCGGGCCCTTCTAAGAATTTCATTTGTGAAAGTAGTATTGTCTTCATTAGCCGTTGTCTAGTGGACGTATACTTGTCGTAGAATAATCGGTAAATCGTATCAAATCATTTATTTCAAATAAACCAATTACAGACACTTTTGAATTGTCAAGGGGTCGGTTAGTCAGAAAGATGAAGCTAGTTACCCATCCCAAAGCGTAGTAGGTACCTATGGAGAAGAAGGGGCAAGAAACTCCACGGACACTTTGACACTTGTCCGTGGAGTTCATCAGCCTATTATGTTCCTACTACTGGGACACAGGCCTCGATGAGAGGGAGTGAGCCCTAATCCACCACGCGGGCCCAGTGCAGGTTGGTAGATGTCATATGTCTTCGAATTTTTGGTTCTAGGACATGCCGGTTTCCTTACGATGTTTTCCTTCACCGTTTTGAGAGCAATGGTAACATCATTCATGTTGAATTTATACATGTAAGAACGATGCAGAACGTTAAAAGCGTCCGTTATAAAAAGAAAAAAATATCAATAAAAAAATTAAATCAAAATAGCCATGGACAGCTGAGTCCTTACTGACGACATTCGTTCACGAACATGACGTGGATCATGGATCACAAACGTGGATCAGCATCATTCAGCTCAACAATTTTAAAGGGAATCTAATGATCAAACACACTGAATGGCAAATTGCAAAAGACCGGATAAATGAAAACTAAGAAAAACTTTCGTAATAATACCAACTACTATAATAATATCTAGACATTGCAACGTCTTTTTGATCCGCTCAGAAGTTATATCTTATAATGTCATAAGGATACAGAATTATTTTTTAGTCACCGTCCAAATTTTTCAGGGTGATAGTACCCATGAAATTGAACAACTTTCTCCAAGGAACATGGGTCGAAATATGAAAAAAAAAATCGGACCTCCCATACAAAATCGACCAGCTAACTATTGATTTTGCATGGGAGGTCGATTTTTTTTTTTTCATATTTCGACCCATGTTCCTTGGAGAAAGTTGTTCAATTTCACGGGTACTATCACCCTGAAAAATTTGGACGGTGACTAAAAAATCAGCCCGTATAGGTCGTAGTAACTTTAACAGTTAAGTGATTTAATTTTATAATGCCTTTACACAGTTGGGAAACGAAATATATAAAACTGATTTTAATAAAATGTTAGTATATTAATTTTTGTCAGTATAGCACAGAATTTAAAAAGGAATTATTCCGGCATGAACTTAATAAAAAAATTGTACACGTACGTATTTACAAGACAAATATCACTGATTATTCAAATTGATTTCCAATTAGGAACTGTGAATTGGGCACTCTGTCATGAAAAATGGGACAAGATAGGTACTACCTGCTTTATTTAAAATTTATTATGAGGTACTAGCTGTTGCCAGTGACTTCGACTGCGTGTTTTGTATTTCATCACAAATTTTAACTTTGCAATTTATATTATTATTTTGTCCTTTATTTCAGGCAACTAAGGCCCATAAAACACACAAGTAAAACACAACATATACAAGTAAAAACAATAACTATAAGCTAATACATATTTTATGAAACAAAATTAAAAAACTACTGCACACGAAGAGACGGCGTCGTGTTACGCTGCGAGGTGTCGCGTAGCTAGCCGCGGAAACGCCACTAATGGTGGGTCGGAACGCGCACCACGAACGACTTGAAATTGGTGTTATAACGCGCCTCCAACTTCACCCTCAAAGTCCAGTTGGTCTTCACCCGTACGTACTCTATCTACGCAGCCTATGCGGCATAGGCTATGCCTAACTTCGGGTCCCAGTCTACCTCTTTGTCAAACTGTTCAGCGGTTTAGTCGTAATTAGGTAACAACAGACACACAAGAGTTACTTTTGCATTCATAATAATATATTAGTGATATTTCATACTGAAATTAGTTTTTTTTTTATAATACCCGCTTCATATGTCTCGTTGCGGACGGTGTGAAAATCTCACCGTGAAAGCTTAGGTGAAGTAAGTTTGAAGTGTGCAGTCAATAGTGGCAATCCCTAGCACAGGGTGGAACCAAGTTTTCACGGTTTGATTTTTACAGAATAGCACCTGCAGGCTATAGGTGCTTACGTCCGTAGCACTGACCTACGTCCGCGTGGCGTCTACGCCGCATCGCGCTGTAGTGCAACGTTACGTACCGTTAAATCAACTTTCTACAATCAATCTACTGATTTTCAGTGATGTAAAGACATCATTTAAGCCTGCGTTTATTAAAGATACGTTTAGTACTACGAATTTAAAACATCGTTTTGTTCCCGATTTTATTGAACGCACGGATCAATTTATTTAGCTAGGTAGATCGCTACTCTAAAGCTACGCATAGTGCGACAAAACACGATGGCAATTAAGTGGTCATGCAACCCAAATCATGAAATAAAAATGAGCCGATCCATAAATTTATGATCGCATAACATGACATAATGTCTGTATAGATCAGCTCATTTTTATTTCACGATTTCAGGGTTGATTCCAAAGTAAAAGTTATTCATAATGAGTACAATGACCTTTTAAAGGATTAAAACGATCAAAATGTAACGGTTATAGTTATTTGTGGTACAAGCGGGCCTTATTGTCTTATATATCTGACCGGATGTTCCATAATTCAAGATAACATCTAGGTATTGCTTTTTTTTTGGATGTTATGTCCGTGCATTGGGCTAAGGCCACTTATCATACAAAGAACGAATCTGTATTCTAGATGTTTGTACTATAAAAATGTTGTAATAGGATCACGTCATCCATATTGATTTACTGAAAAAGGCGAGGGCAAGTACTTGACTATTGCAAAAGTAAAACGTAGAGTATATTACGCGGTATGTCTCTATGACTGCGATTTACAGTGAGTATCGATAACGTGTTCCTACGGCGACATTATTATAGATGTTATGGTATAATTAAAATGATAAAATGTGTTTTGATGAAACCTAATTACCAATGTTAGTCAGTATTAGATGAGATGATCGACGACTTTTTACATTGAAAATGGGTTTTCTAGAAATAAGAATTCAATAATTATTTCTTAAATAAGGTTGTTTATTTACGATGTAAAAAATAACTAAGTTACGAAATATTAAATAATCTTTTCACACTCAATTCACTATGCACAAAGTTTAAATTAACATAAAATTAATAGCTTACACCCCGCACAAGGGAAACGTCATCTAATGAAGCATTAAAATTAATGTTACTACATATAGGTAGCCACTTTATTATTGCACTTTATAATGGTGGTGGTGCTTGCAAACTTAAATAAGGAAGTCCGAATGCTGAAAATATTTCTATTCAATACTTATTCATTTAGCTGCAGACAAGTATTTAATTTGAGATATTTTCGGCATAGTCCCTATTAAAGCTTAACGTACCCAGATATTTTAGCCATACTACGGCCCATTGTTTTTTGTTACGGGGGGGGGGGGCGTAAGTAGCGTACTATCTGGTAAAATGACATTGAAAAAATGTATTAGTAAAGGTATAAAGGCTAGTTCTCATTAGATACTTAGCCTGTGATGCGTCCATAATAAGAAATAGATATTATACACATATCGTTCTGCAAGAGTAGCAACGAGATATAGTAAATAGAATAAATAATTGTTATCAAGATATGATAGATGTCCCCTTTATAGATCAAGATGAAATACTACTATTCAAAAAATGTTCGTTAAACTGGACTTAACATTAAGCAATTATTATAATTATCTATTACTAAATTTATGACACTAAAATAAGTGTGCTCCAAAGGGTTTAATTAAAATACTAGATGTTTTGCAAAGGTGCAGTGCAGAATCAGGAATGTTAACATTAGTTAATTGAATGATTGAATTTTGTATTTAGTTACTAAACACTAACGGCCTTATTA
Source organism: Antitype chi (assembly GCA_947359405.1). Classification (NCBI taxonomy): domain Eukaryota; kingdom Metazoa; phylum Arthropoda; class Insecta; order Lepidoptera; family Noctuidae; genus Antitype; species Antitype chi. The sequence goes on from OX375816.1 coordinate 15,026,268, forward strand.
AAAAAAAAGTTATCGAACATCTAAACAGTTGCTAAAGTCTGGTTTTCATAGAGAAACCAGACTTTAGCAACTGTTGAGATGTTCGATAATTTTTATGAATAAGGCCGATAGAAGCTAGTGGAGCCGGTTTTTCACTCTTTTTTTGTTGTGAAAAGACTGATTTATCTCTAAATGAAGCAATTGTTATAAAATTCTCAATGCCGTATTATATCAGAACGGTAAAAAACATACCTCATAGCTATTTACTTAATATGTAAATTTCTCTATCTTTCATTATTTCTAAAGTAATTATTTTATAATGTATTTATTTACGTGATACAATGCTAACGGCCGTAGTGCCAATTTAAAGTTTTTGGTTAGGAGAAATAAGGGGTTCATTTTGATCACCAACAAAACCATAATAATAGGTGTAACAAATACTCAAGATCTTCTCAATGAACTTCTCCTGTTAGACCAATTCATATAATCAAATCTCTTAAAAGTGCGTTAAGTACAAATAAAAGATGATTAAAAACCGTTTTATTCGGACTATGTATACGTACCCACACAAATACCCCTTATTTGTCCCGGACCAACGACCACAAAACCAAATAAAATGCTTCATAGTCAGAAACAACGTAAAATTACACACTATGGGCTCATTAAGAGCTGCTTTAGAAACGACGACGTTTGTTAGGGTAATCGTCCATTTGGCGCGGTCCTTCCCAACCGCGGTTTGGCGGCATGTCATCAAAATTCCCACGTGGCATGTCGTACTGGTCTCTGAAGCCTCCATCCTAAGTAAGCAATCATAATACTTTCGAATAGAATTTCACTAAAAGAATTATAAGAAGTATGATAAAATAATAACCAAAGATATGTACCAGATTGACGACTGTAAACCCGTGCAAGTTTCACAAGTTTGATGAACCCAAAGGATTCATTGTTCAAGCATTCACATCATAATTTTAGCTAATTCTTAGTATTTACTAGGGACCAAACATTCCGAGAACAAATCAATTTGTTAATAAAAATATTCGGTAGGTAAGTACTTTCTTCCGGTGTATGGAGACCATTACCATACTCCTGTTTCGTGGTAATTTATTAGATAGTCTTAAGTACCTATACTAAATAATTATTAGTTTCGCTGGAGATGGATGAGAAAGGTTGGTCACGTGCCAATCGTAATAAGACTTTAAAATCGTGATTAAACAATTCCGATATGAAACTACTGGAAAATAAGCAGTTTCCTTTCGCAATCCTACCGCAATGATTTCTTTATACAGTGTTCCAGAAAGACCAGAAACATACGCACTTCTTATTAAAATTATAACAAAAATGCTCTGTTGCAAGAGCGCTGTAGGTACGTACACACGGCTACACATAAAAGCTATACTATCCAGTATACGCTGATCTCGCACTGTACGGAAATCCTATACAATGCAAGATCAGCTTAGACTGGAAATGTATAGATTGATGTGTAGCCGTGTGTACACGAACCCTTTTGTTACTCTCAATAGTGGCACGCATCGTTTCTGCGGTCTCTGAAGGGGAGCTGCTTTGCATTTTTAGGGCCAGCACATACTGTTATATTATGCTTAGCTCAAGCTAAAACAAGTAATATACCTATATTTCAAAGCTCGCAGAATGACTTAGAAGTATCAAGGAAGCATTGCGGCACACTTTTCTCTTCGAGCATTAAAATATGTACGTAATTCGACAGTATTTCGACTTAATTGATATATTGTACTTAGATTAATTTAAAGTGTTCTGCGGTGTCTTCCACAAGTATGCGCTGCGCCCATAGGTCCTACGACTTTCACACACGACTGAGCAGCCTACGGAAATGTACATTTCAGGTAGTCCAGTGTTAATATGTAAAATAAAAATTGTTCAACAGAAATATCAATCACAAAAACACTTGTAAAAATGTTGTTGCAATGCAAATCCATTATCACCATTGTTGTCGTCTTAATTTCAGAAATGAGGGTAAATTGAATTTCTCGGCTATTCTGATAAAATCATGTTTTGTTTTGAAGTTATAGCCCACCCCTGCATAGTTTTAGCTAATTTATTTATTTTCCGGAAGCGAAAAATGCACAAAGGCACCAGAAAATCACAGTTAGAGCTAGACGAATTAAAGCACCTCTATTTTTCTCCCAATCGTTCTAAGTTGACAAAACCGATATATTTTTTTATTCTGGTACGGCATGACGTTTTAAAATAAATGTTTAGCGCTAAATGTAGTCATGGTGTGGTGCAAGTAGAAGGTCTAGTAGTAGTTTTTTGTGTCTGTCTGTGTGTCCACTTAGTCCTTGCAAACTACGGGCCCACCGCCTAACCGAATACGTGCCTCAGCTCCCTGCACGGTGCGAGAGGGGAATGGTGACGTCGCGTGGGCTGTCATTCGCCCCTATCGGGCGGTACCGTCGCAGTTAAACGGTAGGCCAGTACACATTATGATGTGGTTTTCATGTATAACTTATAAATAACACAGAAATGTCGATGTTTTGTCATTTGTCACATTAGTACCGTTTGCACCCGTGCGAAGTAGGGGCGAGTTGCTAATGAGCATATATAACGCAGTTTATGAAATATTTTAGAGCCTAGTAAAGATTATCGGCAAAACACTTGCCCCATCATCACATTTTTAAGACAAATAAGTAAACCTATGAGGTATCTACATGCTTTCATAGTTACATAGATGTTTATTGTAGAGCTACTTATGAGGAAACAAATATTGCTCTGCTGTTCCCTACTCCATTCCTCAATTGCAGAGATGTTTTAATGTGGAAACACAACATCTAAGTAAAAATTAAAGCATGAGAAATCGCGAAAAATTTGTTCCTTAGTAAATACTGGTAAAAAAAAATGCAAATTGGTAAAATAAATTACTTAATGTTAGTTCGTAGATACAGACGAGTGTTAAGTGACATTTGCACATGTTCTCATAAGGAGACATGGACCGGGAATGCTTCAATATGCCGAGCTCACCGCCCGCAGTTGAGCTTTTTCCAAGTAATATATATGTGTCAAAAAGCATTATTACAGTATAGCGGTACATTGTACGCCAATAATAAAAATATTTTCGGTTAATTCAGATTTGAATCAGGTAGATAACATGGAAGAAGCCATTATAAATCGATGGAACCAAAGTTCCTTTTCCTTGGCTGTAATATTAATAATTTTATGTAGGTGTCGAAAGAATAATGTTTGTTCGTGTAATTCACAGCTTTCTAAAGTAAGTTATAAGTATAATAAGTTTCTTTTTTCTCAGAAAAAATATTCTTGCATTAAGAAAATGTTGTTTACTTGAGTTAAAATATAAACAAAGTGGCAAAGTTTCAATAATTTAACAACGTCGCATCATTGGACAAAGTGATTTCTCTGTCTGGAATAGACACTGAGATGTCAGACTGTAAATAAAATGCATTACTCACCATTGGTTGCTGCTGGTCAAACATGCCTTGCTCTTGGCGGTCCAGCATGGAGTTCAGACGTTGCGCCTGTTAAAAGATTATAAATGTTATTTATAAGTTATATTTTTTCTTCACACCGCTCGGCGCCTCGTGGCATCGCGAGCTAGACGTAGCATATGAAATATGATTTGGTGTACGATAAATTGACAAATTCTTTAAGACGTCAGTTAAACACCTGCTCCAAACCCAGATGTAAGGTACAATTATTGTAGCAAATCTTGTTTAAGCTTTTAATATATTTGTAAATAAATCTGTTGTTATTTTATTACTCTGTAATTAATGCAGTTCAGACATCCTGTTTATAATAAAAAGACACATCAGTAAGCGCCCTTTTAAAGAAGTTTGTAATGTCTGCAAAAATTTAGAACATTTTCATTATCATTGATTTCCTGTTGATTTTAATCATGCCATAAAGTAATAAGTGACTGATATGTATTAATTTAATAAACAAATAAATATAAAGAGGTGAAGTCATGCTGCGGCAAGCACAAATAAATGAGGATAGTCAAGGAAGAAGGAAGATGCCGACCTGTACAAAGAGCGTGTTCTCTTGCTGGCGGCGGCGCAGCTCGTCGTCCTGGTTGCGCATGCGCTGCGACAGCTCCTCCTCCGTGCGCAGCAGCTGCGCGCGGTCAGTCTCGCGCCGCTCGTCGGCCGCGCGCTCGGCCATCTCCCAGCTGCGCTTCTGGCGCTCGCGGTCCTGCTCACGCTGCCGCAACTGTTCGCGGAGTAGCTCAGTCTCATGCTCATACCTGACGGAACACACGGAGAGTTTCATTTGTTGTTTAAATCAAATCTCGTTATTGCATTCATGATTGTGTACATTTAGTTGTTTTACAATATAAGTAAGTTCCAACATTAAACCCGGTTAGGGCAAGGCAACATAATAATAATTTTAACATTTTTTTTTTTTTTGTGTATATTATGACTGTAGTAGTCTGTAATTATTAATTTATCTAGCTACTGTATTTACTAATATTTTTATCAAGGTATTCTGCAACAAGGTAAAAGCATTTTTGTGTTAGATAGTCTTTTAATTTTCTGTTTAATTTATTGAATATGGGTTTTTCCTTTATTTGTTCTGGTTATATGTTTAAAAATACTGCCATGTAATATGGGCTATGGTAAAGCATTTTTATCTGAGTGAGTGGAAGATGTAATCTATTTTTATGTTGTGTTAAGTTATGAATATCTTTTGTTTCTGGAAAAATGTTGCTATTTTTACATACAATAGATTTAGATTACTTTTTTTTATATAACTGACATAAAATTTCTGCGCTGGGGGGTCTAGAAAGATAAGCTGAATTCACGGTTACAGTTTGCGCACTGGTTAAAAACTTATCCTGTTTAAAGACAAGTACATGTACAAGTAAGGAGTTTTAATTGAATAAAAAATGGCTTTGGGTGTGTCAATGGGTCAGTATTCTGACACACCTTTTTTGGATTACCAATTAAAACAGTCATTGATACATATTCTTAAAGAAACAGTGAATTACAAAAATATTTAACCTAGTTAGTAACTTGCAAAAACTTGTGTATTCAGCAGATTTATTTCCTATAGTAGTTATTATTATTATTAAAAGCCTGTGATGTCCCACTTCAGGGCAAAGGCCCCTCTCCTCCTCCCACTTTTCTGTTTAAAAATTCCCATGGTAAACAAAATATTAAACTCACTTGGCATACTCCATCTGTGCTTCTAGCTTCTCCTCTTCTGAAGCTAGTTCCTTCTTTAGAGCCTCTTCCTTCTGGCGGTGAAGCTCATGCAGTTGTTTCCACCTTGTGCCATACTCATGCTCAAAACTGCTCAGTTCAGAAAAGCGCGGCCCCATCTCACGCGCCCTTAGGAATTCAGGATGTTTTTTGGGCAAATTCTTTTCTGGGTAACCATCAAACTCATCAGGCTCCTCGTAACTTTCCACAATAACTGGACGAAGTGATCTAAAATGTAATATAACATTATAGTAACTTGTTAATTTCATATCACAGTTAAAAAAAATATTTCTATGAAGAAATAACAACTTACGAAGTCAAGAAGAAACACTTCTCAGTGCAATTACGGATGGCAGCCAAAGCACTAGGTTTTCGTGCAAATTCAACTACTCCTTCTCCAAGTGTTTTCCCTCTCTCATCAACCTTCACATATGCCCTCTCAATTTTTCCGAAAATCTCAAAAGCACGATACAAAAGTTCATTTGACACAAATGGGGGCAGATTTTTCACTCTGACGGCACTATTATGAGGAGCAAATCTTACTCTGAGTGTTCTTCCACTTCTATTTTTACCATCTAATTCCCTCTTTGCTCTTTCAGCATTAACTCTGTAATCCTATGGAAAAGATACAGAGAAGTTATGTAGTGTGTGCATAATTCACAAAATATTTAAGATGTGCAAAATACATGAAAAGCTAATTTTAATATGACATTGCAATTTCAAACAAGGTTTACCATTTTAATGAATCCGAAGTTCTTCTCTTTGTTGATAAATAACTCTGCTGTTTCACCAAAGGCAGCAAACAGACTAGTAATCTCATCTTCATTAGCATCACTAGTTAGATTTCCAATGTACAAGCGACTTCTGCCATTGAACTTGACTTCAGATTGATCAATTGTGGGTAAATCTGTCAAAGGTCCCATCAATTCCTTAAGCTTGTTGGCTAGCATCTGTTCCTGCAATAATTATGATGAGTTATTTGTGGCTCATTTGTTGAAGCTACAACTGATATTCAACCAATTCATTTCACTGTTGTCAGTAGTATTGATAATGGCAATTTATATTGCTTTGTACCAAGTCAATATAAAGCCATTTCACAATAAGGTCAGTAAAACTTTGTCCATAACTTTACAGTCATATTTCATGGGGCTATTATGTCTTTGTTTTGTTTTAAGAATGACCAACATTTTTATCACTTTGATAAAAATGAGGTCTTTGATTGGGCACAATGAACTGAAAACCAATTTATCCACCAAGTACTAACCTCCCTCTGGACTGGTTTTCCTCCATCCTGTTGAGGTCCACGCATGTTATTGGGGCGTTGTTGGTTCCGAGGAGGTCCTCCAGGGCCACCACCTTGTTTGAGCCCAAATGGTTTGTGACCCTGGCCAAAGTTGCCAGGACCACCTTGCTTGTTGCCAGGACCACCTTGGCCTCCCCATCCTCCCTGCTTGTTACCTCCAAAATTGCCATTGAGATTCTGAGGAAAACAACATGTTCTTAAACTCTGCACTGAAAATAGCGAATAGGTAACAATATTAAGATATTAAGAAAAAAAAGGTGGTGTGTAACTTACCCTCTGTTGATTTTGATTAGAATGTTGGTTTTGAGTAGAATGTTGGTTTTGATTGGAATGTTGGTTTTGCTTAGAATGCTGGTTTTGATTAGGATGCTGGTTCTGATTAGGATGCTGGGTTTGGTTCTTTTGCTCAACAATTACGGATTTATCAACATGATCCTGAGACTCATTCTTTGCTTGAGCAACAGGGGCAGGTTTCTGTTGTTGTTGTTGTTGCTGCGGCTGCTGTGGCTTCTGTTGTGCCTGCTGTGGCAGCTGTGGTTTAGGTTGCTGAGCCTGTTGTTGGGGTGCCTGCTGAACTTCAGTCTTGGGTGCTTGTTGTTGTTGTTGTTGTTGAGGTTTAGCCGGAGACTGATTTTGTTGTTGAGGTGGTTGTTGAGGCTTATCAACAATTGGAGTGGGCTTTGTCTAAAAAACAATTTGCTTATAATTTTTCTACTTGCGAATGCTTAAAAAAAAAATACTATAACATTTTAAAAAGATTTGCTATACAGTTTTAACAGCAACTTCTCTATACTATTATCTATCTGTTCTATTCGGTAAAGTAGGTCAGACAGTATGGTGAAAGAAATTCATCACTCGGAATTTATTTATATTTATACACTACCTATGTACCGCAAAATAAAACTCGTAAGGCAATAATACAATTTCTACGACTTTTAGAACATTATAGGCTAAAATTACGACGTTTATGATTCGACTTCGTAACGTAATCAATATCCCAGCCAGACCACCAAGCAAACACAAAATGGCGTCGTCACTGAAATGGTAATTTTCTTGCAAGCCGCTTACTTTTAGATTATCTCAATCGGATTAGTGAACCAAGCACAACCGATAAATACTAACAACATCTAACTATCAAAGTATTATACTATCTTGATAAAATTTGAGCATCTACCTCATTAGGCCGTTGACCTCCTTGACCGTGATTCTGATTCCTCTGCGGCATATTATTATCAAATCTTGAGTTACGAAAGCCTCCTCCTCGGTTATTACCACGACGACCTCCTTGTCTCTGCGGCTGCGGTGGACCGCCAAATCCTCTATTTCCGAATTGATTCATGGCTTGCATATGCATTCTGGAAAGAAAGTGTCTTGTGAAGTCGTGCAGGCGTTCGATAATCCAGGCAATAGAGGACATCGTAATAATGAAAAAAAAAACACGCAATCCTTACCTACTGCTGCTAATACTGATGGATTAAACTTTTCCGATTAAACAAAAATAATTAAAAGACAACGCGCGACTACTGCGTATAGCTGGCGCAGCGATTTGCGAAAAAATGTCGTGTCGACGACTAGGCGTACTGACTCACAATGGCGTCTTTCTTTTCCGTTTCCGCTGTGAGCTGTGAGTGTTACCAAAGTTGACGTAAACTCGCTGGTTTCATAAATATAAATCGGCCTACTCAAAGCGTGTCTATGGTGAAAGCAACAGTTGCAGATCAATGTTGAACGCACGGCTACACATCAAGCTTTACATTTCTAGTATAAGCTGATCTCGCATTGTATAAGATTTCCGTACAAAGCGAGATCAGCGTAAACTGGAAATGTATAGCTTGATGTGTAGCCGTGTGTACCTATGTTGATCTTCTCTAGCATTCTCTGTCAACGTATAGGAGTGATAGTGTTCTAAGATGTTGATCTAAATATGATTCGCCACCATAACCATCGCCTAGTTTGAGTTCTAAGGTTGCTCCTCATTTCAGACCGCTTCTAATGGATTTTACAAAAAATCTAAGATCAGGCCTATAAATTCAGCTAATCTATTACTATTGTTAATCCTAATCTATTAATTAATATTGGAAGTATCCGCGTTTATGCCCAGGTTATATGAGGCAAGTTTTTCAAGGTAGAATATCAAGACTGTTCTAGAAAGCTAGCTAGGTTGTCACTCTGGCTTTAGGTATACAGGACTATCATTTTTAGGTGAAGCAAGTAAGATTGGGTTATATTTTTGAGCTCCCCCTCCACGCCATTGATTTTACTATCTGGGCTTGTGTATTAGCCTCTTATGACCGGCAAAGCTAGTAATGCTAGTATCCAATCCGATCATTTTACTCTAAGGACTATGTCATTGCAATCCTTAAAGTTTCGTAGCATGGTATTAACAGTAACAAGCCAGGATATTACTTGCTTGCTATCCTAGCGTCAAAAACTAGTCGTTGAACTTGGACGTTTTTTATAAACATGGCTCTTTGTCGGACACAATATCTTGTGACATGAAAATATGTTATACTTTTTATGCAATTTTTTATGCGGTTCTGAGCGTACCGTATAGCATAAATGGCAAAGCCAAAACCAGCCAAAATAACACGGGGCGTGCGGCACCTGGCAGTGGCGCAGCCTCTGGCTTTCTTTATTGAAATACTATCGATAAAAACGAGAGCGACAAATCGCGTACGTCTCTATCAACAATGACAATATTACTTGACATTGACAATGACAATAGATAATTTGACATGTACTGTCAAAACAGAACACGATACGGGCGTCAGACGGCAAAAAACGAATTTGTGAAATTCTATTGCAGTGCAACGAATTATTTTTGTTTACATAAGTATCCCCTATAATTTGGAATTCAGTATTAGTTTCGTTAAATTTAGTTTGGTAAAGTGTGCTGTGCAGCAAGCTGTAATAGAATGGAATCAAATAAAGACATTGTCGAAGCTGAAGAAGAACAAGAGGATATCGAAATGAAATATTCTTTATTAACTTTTGAAAAACAGATATTTATTGATTCGTTTGAAAAAGATGCTCTTGTTATTATGGCAAAGTATGTACTTGCTAAACCACTTTAGCTTCACACTGACCGAACAACTATGTAAACTTGGTAAAAGCTACAAAAACTCATGAAAACCTACATTACTTACATCCATGCATACAACACTGGTGGTGGTCTAGTATATATAAACCTATTTGTAGACTCAAAATATTGCATTATAGTAATCAGCAATTCGAATTCGAAAAAAAAAAATGGTACTGACTAAAAATGTGAAGCAAGTTTTTACATGTCCAGGCTGAGTAATCCTTTTTTTATTATTTAGTATTTTCTTTATTTTAAGCCGAGAATAACTACTACAACACCAACAACTATATTCCCTATTTTTAATTTATTTAACAACTGTACACATGGCTACACATCAATCTATACATTTCCAGATTATGCTGATCTCGCACTTTCGGAAATCCTATACAATGCGAGATCAGCTTATACTGGAAATGTATAGCTTGATGTGTAGCCATGTGTACAACTTTTCAAATAACAATAAGTTCAGTTATATCAATGGCTTTAAAAGACACTAAAAAACTGCATGTCTACTATCAGAATGTTCATGGGCTCCGTACAAAGACTGAATCCTTCTTTCGCCAACTATACTTATGTTCTAGGGATGCCCGATCTGAATCGATCTTCCAGAAGATTGATTCACAGCCATGCAATCTACCAATTTTTTTAATTGATTCAACAGGATGCGGGATCGAATTGTATGCGCTTATAAGATCATAATTATAAAAAATTGTATCAACTAAAACTTAAACATACATACTCTACAACTACAACAAAGTAAGATTACCTACATAAACATTGAATGACATTAGTTTCGACTGAGTTCTATCTGTGAACATGACCTATTGTTTTAAGGTTTTTTTTATTAAATGTGACATGGGTGGACAATGTAAATTGTGTAAACAGATTACTATAACGAAAGAAAATATTGCCAATTTACAAAACCTTCCCAGATGTCAATGTGTTCAATTGGGAAAATTTTACAGTTAGGGATAGCTTGACCTGCTGGCATCTGTACATCAGCCTAACACAAGAAATTACCTTAAATTGAATGTTTGCATCATCTATCTATGTAGGCAAAACCATAGTTATTATTTTTCTGACCAATTATCAAATCAAATCAAAATGTTTTATTTCACATAAACCTGCATGGGCACTTATGAAACGTCAGAAGCTAGGTGCATGGTTCCAATTTGTCACTTCCTATGGAGAAGAGCCAGCAAGAAACTCCACGATTACTCTTTTAAAAATAATTGGCTTTTACAATGTTTTCAAATTACAGTCATAATAGGTATGGGAGGATAGTGACAGATTGAAGCACATGAATAACTAAATGGAACAGAGACAAAAGGTTCATACAACCGCGTGAATCGGTTGCACTACTATGTGTACAAGCACGCGGGGGATATTTTTGCGTGATCACTAGCCGCTTGTCGCATACTCTGCGAGAGTGGAAAAAACCGGTTTACGCTGGCATGGCACAGCCAGTTGACAATCTCAGGGTTAGTGCGACGCACATTGTTTATTTTATTAGTTGCCAGTTTGAATACTATAAAAACTTGAGTGGACCTTTTTTTGTGAGCAAGGTCGTAAACATGTCTGCTGTTTTGTAATTATGTATGTCCCACACCTATAACTCATACATGGTGCGAGCGAGTAAGGACTTTTTTCCTTGTAAAGAGTTCTCATTTGACCCATCACCAAAACCTATTCTGTACGCACTCTGCTGATCGCTGACTTTTTCAAAAGTGCATAGTTAGTGCTTATTGTACCTTATATTTTATATTCTCTTCTATCGTGTTTTTTAGTAATTGTAAGATTTTTACTACTTTTTCTGTTTTTTATCCATGAGAACCTGTAATTGGCTTAATGTTTCATATACAATTGTTGTCCATCTATTATAGCTGTTGGTTCTCCTATGAATAAATAAATTATTATGTGTAAAGTACCATGCAAAAATAATTGTGCAGGTGTCTAGATACATGATAGGTACTATAATCATGTTATTCAGTTAGAGTTCTCTTACATATCTAACATAAATGAAAACCCAGTATTATGTACTTGAATAATATTTTTAATAGTACCTATGTATTTCCAGAGGAATCAATTACAACAATATTATATCAAATATGTTGTGGATATTTAAAGACCCTGCGCATTTGGTGTTTGTGTTGAACAGCGGTGATCATGAAGAAAAGTATTTTAATGAGAAATTTGGTCTATCAGCTGTACCTAATGTTGGGAAAGAGAGGTAATAGCATTATTTAAAATATTGCTTAAGAAACCAAACTACATTTAAAGATGTTCATATAACTGCTTTGTTTAAATAATTTTGGGAACTTGTACAGATGATGTTAAAGCCAGGAACTGGTGTTTAGTGCTGAGGGACGGTATATGTCCAAGGCGAAATAATAGACATAAAATGCAGAGTTAGAGAGGATCACTTTTAATGCTACTGAGATGTACTAGCAATTAAATTGAAGAAATATTTAAAAAAAAATACCAAATAAAATTTTTAAAGCAAAAAACGTATTATTATTGCAGAGAAAAAGCATATTTAGAGGGTGGAATACACTTTGTTTCAACACGCATATTAGTAGTTGACTTGCTGAAAAACCGAGTCCCTATATCACACATAACTGGTATTATTGTTTTGAGAGCACATACGGTTTTGGAGTCATGCCAAGAAGCATTTGCACTGAGGCTCTATAGGCAGAGTAATAAGGTAAATAATCTAATGAATTATTTCTGATTTATTGTTTTCGAAATTTCATTTAACAAAAAAATATTTCATTTCTTACAGACTGGTTTTGTGAAGGCTTTCTCAAATTCTCCAATATCATTTACGTTTGGTTACAACCAAGTGGAGAAAGTTATGAGGGCATTATTTGTTACAGAATTATTTTTATGGCCAAGGTAATTTTATATTTTCATTTTATTAACTTGTCTTGAGTAGTTTATATTAGTGTTAGCTTCAAAAATTATGTTTTTATTCCATGTCATCTATTTAGATAATGTTTCATTCATATAACAAGTAAGTAGTGGTACAGTCAGCGTCAATAATATCGGGACGAACAGACTGTTCGAAATGATCTAAACAAATATGAAAATTTAATAGTAACTCAATGACATAAGGAATGTTTCAGAATGAAGACAGTACACGACCACTGTCATTCTGAGAAGAACCTTATCCCATTGAGATAAAGTTTAATTTTCTTCGTTGTTGAGATAATTTTGAACAGTCTGTTCGCCCCGATATTTATGACGCTGACTGTACACGACATTGTATGGGTTACCTACCACAATGAAAAAGTGAAAAAGACTTTAGTTTCGGAAGTTAGCATCTAGCTTTATTTTTTGCCACTGACTTCTGAAACTATGGTTATTTTTTACTTTGTAGTGTTTAAAATTCCTCCCGAAATACATACCTTTATGGACATGCTAGTCAATATGAATTACCTTACATACCTCCTAAAGTATTATGTCAGAAGAGTTGGTAGCACATCTATTGTCCTATAGGTCTTAACTATTTAACAACACTTTAATTTATATTCATCATTCTCTTGCCCTCAGCCCAATATATTTGGGGTCAGCGCAGGGGCGTACCCATAGAAAATGGCGCCTAGGGTACGCATCACTTTGCGCCCCTTCGTAAATTATCTTCTCGGTCTACACTGAGCAAAGCTAGGTCGCTTATCCTTTCTTGATTCTTGACCAATTATAGCCTTCAATAACGAAGGTATTAATTTCAACTTGCTAAAAAATCGCTAGCAATGCTACAATTTTAAGAGCATAGAAATAGGCAGATTTAGAAATACGCTTTTATCCTCGTACTGGTCAATACATTCTAGTTCTTCAGATTTCTTAGCTAAAGGTAACAGTATGAAATGGTTTATTGATGTGTTTTTTAAATTAAATGATTGGCGACATTTTGCGCCCCCCTTCGATAGGTGCCCAGGGCTCTTGCCCTGCTTGCCCCCTAGTTACGCCACTGGGTCCGCGCTTAATGCCACAGGTGTCGTCGTCACCGTCGCAGTCACTGGTGCCACTTTTATTTACATTATTATTATACAGGAAAAGTTTTCATTCAGTGCGCAAACTGTAACCATGAATTCAGCATATCATTCTAGAACCGCCCCAGCGCAGAAATTTTTCGTCGGTTATACAAATAAATAATAGCTTAAAAAAACTAAAAAACACGCTTTAAAAACCAAACTAAAAAAGGAGAAAATAATTTAATTCAATTAAAAAGCGTGGGGTGCTTTTTGAGGTATTTTTGTAATCAATTAATGTTAAGCACCCCACGCTTTTTAATTGAATTAAATTATTTTCTCCTTTTTTAGTTTGGTTTTTAAAGCGTGTTTTTAGTTTTTTAAACTATTATTTATTTTCTATTTTTTAGTTCTGCTAACTACAAAAACGTGATTTTTTTTTGTTTTTTTTTTCTCATTTTTTTTTAATTATTGAATTGTCATCGGTCCTCGACAAGTTTACAAAGTTTCAATGAAATCTGACCGTTTAAAGTGGGTCAAAATCGCGCTCAAAGGAGTCTGTTACATACAAACAAACAAACATACAAGTGAAGCTAATATAAAGCGTGTAAAAAAAAATCAACTGTTTCATAGAAAAGTGCAATACCTACACGGTCAAACTCAAAATGTATGGAACAGCTGATTTTTATTTGTTTAATCGCCGAAAATTTTCTGCGCTGGGGGGTCTAGAATGATGATGGGGTTGAGATGGAAGAGTTTTGGCTGAAAGGTGTGCTTTATTGTTTTTTAAAATATGCATTAGTATATAGTTATTGTTTTATACTTATACATATGTATTGTATTTTTGGGCCTCAGTTGCCTTAAATAAATACGCTGAATTCATGGTTACAGTTTGCGCACTGAATAAAAACTTTTCCTGTTTATATTTATTATTTTCCTTCATCATAACTACCAGACAGGTAATAAAAAACTTTATTCCATACCCAAACCATCAAGCAAGATATTTATTTTAAAACCGAGTCTAATTTCGTATAAAATAAAGTTGGAATACAGTTGAAAATTCCCCGACCGACCCTTGCTCGTTGAAGCGCCAGCCCGCGCCGCAGCTGAGCCAGTAGCTTTAAATTCCCCGATCAATAATAATAATGCCAATATTTTGATCCAGCCTGTCCCCAATAATGATAGCTGTCCCCCTATCAGTGACGCCCTGAGCCGAGGCCCGTACCCCACAGGGGGTGCCCTCAGCGTGCAGTCGCTTAGTTTATAAATTTTAGTTTGTAAGCCCTGGCTGGAGGCGTTAAGAGTAAATTCTTAATGGCAGCCCCAGGAAAGCCCGGTTGAGCAATCACGGCCTCTCAAGGCCAACTGCGAGATGCCCGACAAAAAAAAAATGTCGAAAATTCAATAACTAGCTTGAAGGTTTGAGCTTGGACTAGAATTAGAACCCGTTTTGTAGACAATGGTAATAATCTCGTATTCACTTCCAAAGGTTCCATGGATCAATTATCAAGAGTCTCAAGAGTAGACAGGCACAAGTGGTGGAGTTGCACGTTCCTCTGACTACCAACATGAGCTATATTCAGACCTGCTTGCTTGACATTATAAACTACACAGTGAAACAACTCAAGAGCATCAATAGGACACTGGATATGCAGGTAAATAAAATTCCTACACATAAAATAACAAAGCCCTTTGTAGGTCCCTAATAAACTAATAATTGTTTGCCATATTTACACCTGCAATCTTGTGGTTATAATAACATAAGCAATCGATTATTCTGCATCCAACAATATTGAATTACCTATCTGTTTATCACAGGAAATAACAACAGAAAATTGTATTACAAAAAAGTTTCACAAAATTCTTCAATCACAGCTGGACTGTGTTTGGCATCAGTTGAGTACAAGAACAAAGGAATACATCCAGGACCTGAAAGTACTCAGGAGTATGACAGTGTAAGAGATTTAACAATAAAGTAGAAGTATAGTATTGTGTTACGGTGTTGCTTTGCGGCACATGACATCTTTTAATTATTATTTTCTGGACCTATCTATAGCTTTTGATCTATTTTCTTATGATTTGTCACGGAAGATGTTAGTTCAGACTGGTTGAGACTAATAGTACATGATACAGAAGTAAATATTTGAAACAATTTTGGAACATTTAAAAACAAACCTTAATTTCATAACGTTAAAGTGTTAACGAGCACCTACGCCCCTGTGCGTCAGTTTTCAACAATGTTCTAGTTTTAATATTATTACAACTTTGCACTTTTAACACTGAAAATAAGATCTATTATATCAATGTCGTTTAAAAATCTCTGCTCTATTCTATAAAAATCTATCTAACCTTTTTAGAAACTTGCTCCATGACGATGCTGTATCATTCCATGCCTTAGTAAGTAAATACAGTACTCCGGAATATGCTAAACTTAATTCTGGTTGGATTCTCTTGGAGTCGGCTGAACAGTTATTCCGACTAGCCAGAGGGAGAGTATTTAATCCTAAACAAGGTAATACATATTGCTTATTTGTTTTAAAAATTGAGATTTTCTACACATTTGCTATCAATTCGCAATACGCTAGAAATATTCGTTGGCTCAATAGTGGACATGTGAGATATGAACGTAGTTTTTTTTTACTTTTTAGAATTTGATCCAGAACCCTGTCCAAAATGGAAATGCCTTAGTGACCTACTATTGAATGAAATACCAGATGAAATAAAGAAAAAGGAAGGTGCAAACCTGAACAATACTAAGATATTAGTCCTTTGTCAAGATAATAGAACTTGTTCCCAATTAAATCACTATCTTACAATGGGCGCTAATAAATATCTATTTTATATGGCATTTAGAAGAGACCTCACCATAAATACGGTATCATCTAAATACACTAAACTAAAGAAACCTGAACCAAAAGAGGATGCAAATAATGAAAAAGGTAAAAAAGCTGAAGTCAAAAATGGTGATAATAAGGATGAGGTAGTCAATGAAGATGAAACGAAATCGAATTACTTGCTAACTTTATCGCAATCGGTTATACAATCTAAAGAGGCTGTGTCGCACGAAGAAAGCATGTTCGAGCCGATTTCTCAGGTACCATAAATTTATCTTTTGTCAATCACGAGGGGTCGTCCGTAAATCGTATCAATTTTTTTATCCTCTTAATAGCATGGACATTCAGGCTGAGATTTTCAGGGTGGGGTTTTTTATGAATCATCATCATATCAGGCGAAAGACGTCCATTACTGGACATAAGCCCCCCCCCCCCCCCCAAAAGGGCCAAAATCGCCAAGCTTGGCAAGCGGGTTGGCGATCGCAGTATGGTGGTGCATAGAGAACGCTGCTGCCCATTCTCTAGTAAGTCGCCTTCTACGACACCCATGGGAAGAAATGGGATGGTGCTTTTCTTTTACGTGTGGCACCACACGGAACGCACATAATATGAATATTAGAATTTTAATGAATAATCAACAAAAATTCAAATATTCATATTATGTAGTATTTCAATATTGTGAAGATGTAACCCATGTGGTGGCCCAGTGGTAACGGCCGCGACTTACGAATTGTAAGTCGTAGGTTTGAACCCAGACATGCGCTTTACTCTGTGTAAATTATTTCATCAGCGCTGCTCTCAAAACGGTAAACGACTCTGAGGAAAGCGACAAATCCTAGAACCAAAAATTCGAAGATATGTGACATCTATCAACCCGCACTGGGCCCGCGTGGTGGCCCTCGCGGAAAGGCCTGTGTCCCTGCTGTGGGCATACTATAGCCTGAATAAGTTGTAACGTAATTTAACCTATTATTTTGAGTTATGGACAACCCTGACGTAAAAATAGAAAATAAAAACTACGAGATACAATCCTATAAAATATTATGTTACCATTTTCAGATGGACAATTTAGATTTCACCCAACTAGAAATAGAGAAACCTATTATTTGCATTCGAACATTCAAAGAAAGCGGTTGTAACTTTTCTCTGGAGCGAACATTAGAAACGTTGCGTCCGGAATATGTGATATTATATCACTGTGACGTGGCAGCCGTTAGACAGATTGAACTGTTTGAATGTCGCAAAAAAACTGAAGAGGCCATAACTAAAGTTTATTTTGTAATACATGATCAGACAGTAGAGGAGCAAGCCTACCTTACTTCACTAAAGAGAGAGAAACAAGCCTTTGAGCTGTTGATCCACACTAAGAGTGTAAGTTCTACCCTACGTACAGACGCCAGCACATCAAGCTACCACAAGTTGTCAAATTTTCCCAATTTAACATGAACCTTATGCTTATGTAATAAAGATGAAAATATATCAAATAAATTTGACAGATTAGGGTAGCTTGATGTGGTGGCGTCTGTACATAATATTAGGATCGGTGCATTTGGCAAGGCGCAACCCAGCGCGGTTGCGCTGATGAACAAATATGAATACTTATTGAGTTCTTTATAATAAAGTCGAAAATAAAAGACTAATTTGAGACACGCGTCTGCTGTGTTGATGCAGTTTATGCTAATGGAAGTTTTATTTATTTTCAAAATTAAAACTAAAGTGCTAGGAATTAAATATTTCTTTGGCAAAAACAACCACACAGCGCTACGCCTCGTCAGATGTGTGCGCTGGACCTTATTATATTATACTTTTTAAGGAGCTCTTTATCGTTTTGTTGATGTCCCCAGGTCATGGTAGTGCCATCATATCAGGATGGCAAAACCGAAGAGTATTTTAATCTGAATGTAGAACACGAAGACAACACCACTGACTCTCGCAAAGCTGGTAAATAAGACTTGTTCAACATTATCATCACTCATATTATAAGCCCCCATATGATTGGCATCGAAATTATGACAATTATTATATCGTTATTTTTTAAACTCTAATGGCTCATTTAGACTGCATATTTCTGGAACCTTCAAGAGCGATTATCGCTTGCCATTTCTTTATGGCTTGGCGTTCAATTATTTCCATTCAAGAATTGCATGCAAGTGTTTACACGCGCGCGATTTCTGATTATTTTGCGATTAATTGAATGCAAGTTATGACATTCAATAATTACATGCAATTACATTCTATTTACACCAAGGCAATTAATGCATGCAAGTTTTGCTTCGCCTGAACTCCACGTTCTTGCATAATTGATTGACCCCCCTATTTGCGCTGCCAAATAGTTCTTTCAATTTATTGAACTTGTTTCGTACACTCATGTTTGAATTATATGAAATTCTCTTGTCAGAATTGAATTATAGGAAATTCTCATGTCAGAATTGAATTATAGGAAATTCTCATGTCAGAATTGAATGCAATTTTATTGTACATGCTGTTTATACCTATACCTACCAGTTTATAACGGCAACTAACTTACCCATATCGTGTAACAACTGTACGTGTTGTTTAGACGATGTCAGTCAATTGTTGCTTCAATTTTATGGTATGCCACAGACAACGAACTTGCGACTTACAACTTCTTCAAGTGCAAGGTCCTACTACTACTTGACCGTATAACTTAAACATTACCTAATTTATGTTAAAGGTGGGCAAAATCAGCAAAAAGAGAAGCCTGTCGTTATCGTAGACATGAGAGAGTTTCGATCAGATCTGCCAGCGTTACTACACAAGAAAGGAATCAATATCGAACCAGTCACAATAGCCGTGAGAATACCAAAATTCCAAATTTATTATTAAACGTCATTTTGTGGTTACAGCGTCAATCAACTGACGTCCCAGATATGGCAATGCATCGGCAAAGCCGGTGGTGGTTTCTGGCCACCCATTACTAACCAGAATAAGTACTTTCTGCATTATATTTGCCAAATTAAAATTGGCAGTGATCAATGACAATTCCCGTTATTAAAAACATTCAAATCCAAGTCGCAATATAGCTCAGTGGCAATCAACGTCAAGTTAATTGGGACTGGGCTGGACATGTCTGCCGCATGTCGGACGACAAATGGGCTAAACGAACCACCGATTGGGCCCCAATAAATGCACGACGCCACTGCGGCAGGCCCGAGACGAAGATGGCGGGACGAGCTTGACTCCTTCCGAAAGAACTGGCCAGCACTAGCAAAAGTCAGAATTGTATGGAAAAGGGAGAGGGAGGCCTTTTCCCGGTAGTGGGACACCGGACAATACAGGCTAGTTAGAGTTAGAATCAATGTCAAAGACTTTGTCAAAAATGTATGAAAATTACAGGTATTTTTGACAGATTCTTCTCAATAGCTTTAACAATATGCGATGCGAACGAGCGGTTAAAGATAAACCAAAGACCCGGGAATTTATGGCATCCTTGTTTTTTTTTTTTTCAGATTGGTGACTATATTCTCACTCCCGAAATCTGTGTTGAAAGGAAATCCATTTCAGATTTAATCGGATCTCTCAACTCAGGCAGACTCTACACACAATGCACTCAAATGTGTCGAAACTATACTCGTCCCATTCTACTAATTGAATTCGATCAGAACAAGCCTTTTAATCTGCAGGTAACAATTATTTTTCTTCAATATTTACTGAAGTAATACAATGAAATATGTATCACGAGGTGATATTTCTGTACCTACTTCCAATTTCTTCAGGGTCACTTTGTGGTGTCAACCGACTTATCTGGAGCAGACATACAACAAAAGCTTCAGCTTCTGACCATACACTTTCCTCGTCTGAAACTAGTGTGGTCCCCTAGTCCTTACGCTACTGCTGAATTGTTTTACGAACTAAAGGTTAGTATTATGATGTTTATAAACTGTCTTCAATATTATGTGAGATGGACACAGCGTAAGCAGTTAATTACCAGACTCAAGCAAACACTACTACTCATCCTTATAATTTAATCTCCGAATCACCAGCCTACAGCAGTCCACAGCTGGACATAGACATTCTTCTTTCTGATTATCGGCAAGTCTGACCCAGCTGCAAATTTTTCTTTAACGGCACCCCAAAAAAAGCAATCCTTATTGTGTTGCAGCAAGGCAGGAAAAATCCTAACGTTGAAGAGGCTCTTGCGCTTAGCAGTGATAATACGGCCGAAGATATGTTTTACGAGCGATACAACACTCAAGTTCATGACTTTGTGCAAAAGCTTCCCGGAGTCAGCTCTAAGAACATCGCAAGGATTATGGATAGAGGCATATCGCTCGATCATCTAATAACACTTACTCAGGTATGCTTATATAATACAAGTAAGTAGATACATATTAAAGGATCTTTTGGTTCAATCATTGACAAGAGTTCTTTTTCAGGACGAGCTGCAAACAATAATAGAAAACAAAAACGAAGCAGTAACCTTGCATTCAATATTACATGTCAAGCCTCGGCCTGTTGATGCCAATAAAGATGAAAAATCTTATGGAAAAAAGAAAATTTTTGGGAAACCATTCCAAAATAAAAGAAAATAGTAGTCTGATAGTCATTTATTTTTAAGCATACAATAATTTATTAAACAATATTGTGAATAAAAAACCATAAATTATTAAGGATTAGAATGGAATTTATTTCACTGCCATTTAAGGTCAGGGTAGATACACTTACGGTCAATAATAAAATGGTCACACTGGTTAATAATATCAACGCCATGTACCTATAACAAAGTACAAATGTCGCTTTCAACAGTTTAAAATAGTTAAATGATACCGATTAGTTGTTACAAATGATTGTGCTTGAAGACTCCAAAGTGAGAATAGCTGCTAGTCAAACTTTGTTTGGTGAACTTATAGCTGTGCAACTTAGTGTCTCTTAGTGTTATCAAATGAAAATGAATGAAACCTTGCAAAAGACAGCTTGCCTTCTTATTCTCCTCATAAGAAAATAAATCAAATATTTACAGTGGGTAAAAAAACTACTATGAGTAATCGAGTTTTTTAAGCAGAAAAAAATCTAAGTAACCAGTCAAGGTTTCTTTTTAAATAAATTCAAAATCTTGCCCATCATACCTGAAAAGAACATAGTAATTTATTTAAACTATAGTTATGAGCACATTACATTGCATGTTAATGGCAGCTTGAGTAAAATCGATAGCCATCCATTTGGCGTCAATTCGATAGAATACTGTGGTTATTAGACTGATGATAACTGTTCATGAATGCGAAGATTAGTGATAAGATTAAACGTCAAAAGGTTTTTTTTTTTGGGTGCGAAATCATCAAATAACTTCGCCCGCTCTGGGTGGAGCTGGAGGGCGTGTCAGACTTTTACTGACTAAAACCCACCCGTGTTTCCTCAGTTGCCAGTGTGCCAGGGGCCGCGGTATCTCTTTCGAACAACCCGCACCCCTGACAGGCATCAGCCCTTGCGGACCCCACCAGTTGGTGCTGACATCTCTTTGAGGCGCGCGTGGAACACAACGCGCCGTCGACCCGGGCTTGGTGCTTACCGGACAGCGAGCTACCCATTACTCGCCATCCGCAAGGCCGCGAACGTCAAAAGGTTACATACAGACAGAGTTACTTTCGAATTTATAATATTAGGATTATTACACAGAGAACATCTACAATAATTAGCTGTGATTAGATACTTTCCATGGAGAACGTAATGCAAAACTTGCGGACTGTTTATTAAATGTTTTTCTGCTCAATTGACTCGACTTTATTACATGCCTACTTCATAATTATGTTTATTAAAAGTACATATTCTTTATAGCATGCATACTCCCCATATTGAAAACAAGCATTGTGCGTCACGTGCTGTAAAGAAAAATTCTATGCATTTTATCCATATTCGTGTAGATCTCATCTTAAATTATATTAGTCTTGTACCTTAACTGCGTAATACTCTATCAATGACAATCTGAATCAATTAGAAGAATATGGGGCTAATCCTATTTATTACTTCATGTTTCGAAAACTTGTCTTCTCAACAACCACGCCATTCCTAAGTGTGGTATGCAATTAATCCGCGGAAATTCTGTTAACCCAGAAGCATTGATGGTTAGACATGTCGCATTTTTTACAAATTTTCAAGAAATAGCACCGATCCCGCCATTATGGCATTCACTAAAATTCACACGGTTGAAACGCCAATATAGGATAGTTTATTAGGAAAGTAAACAATGATCATAGCCCATAGGTGACCCATGATAAAACTTTATTAAAATTTCTCAATTTATAATTTTTTCGTTGCTCAAGAAGTTAACTTCGTAATTAGCTAGCTGCTTTCTACTCAGCATTGCCACACAATAGAAATAGAAAGAATGATGTCAATAGAAAATTAGATATTTTAACTGAATAGGGATGGGATTTGTCAAAACTAATGAATTACATACATATTATCACTCACGATATTGATGATCCTTGTCGGTCAGGGGTACGTATATTACACTCATTAGTTTCTTGACAGTAGTCGTACCATCAGCTGCCTTGTCAACCTTAAAATAAAAGTAGAAAGATTATTTTTTTATCAAACTCTGGCTACCCTAATTCGCCTGGGTTGTCTAACCTTTTTGTGTCTGACACCACAGATACGACAATTTTTTTTTTGGTATGACTTCTCCCAGCACCCTAATTGCGTAACTCATGATTAATCATAATCTGTTTCGTTTTGAAACAGATGGCTAAACCATTGCTTCATATGTTCGAAAAATGTATCTGCTAAACAATGTAAATAACGCAATGAATATTGTTGAACTGTCAAAATGAAACCGATTATGATTAATCGCGTGTTACGCAATTAGGGTGCGGGTCCACCTAGGATGTTGTCGGTTGCTTAACCAGATTTTCCTGTGGCTACCTTAATAAATGTATAAGGTGTCCAACCAGGGCTTAAAAACTAAGCGACTACGCGCTAAAGGCACCCCCAGTGGCAGTGGGGTACGGAACTCGGCTTAGGGGATCGAAATGAGATAAGTCAATGTCGAATCTAACAGTCATTTCAATATCAATTTTTAGCCTGTGTGGTCAAATTGCCGAGCAAAGGTCTCCATAATACAGGGTGTAACAGAAACCCTATTGCTATCCTTAAGCACTTAAGATAACAGCTGGTATAGAAACACTATACATAGTTTCAGCTCAAAATAAGATGCATACTTACTCTAACGGCCTTATTCATAAAAAGTTATCGAACATCTAAACAGTTGCTAGTCTGGTTTTCAAAGAGAAACCAGACTTTAGCAACTGTTTAGATGTTCGATAACTTTTTATGAATAAGGTCGTAAGAATTGATACCAAATTTTCGGTTTCATGTTTCTTCAATTCAAATCATAACAAGCGTGTCACCGCACTACGTGGGTCAATAACTTTCCACGTTATTTGCCAATATCACGATAGATCTCTTCCGAGTGATGTGTTTATTTCAATTTGAAAAGTTCGGGTTTTGGTAACAATCTATAAAAAAATCTCATAACTTCCGAACATGTAGCGATAGGATTAACAAAACCCTTCCAATATCATTCAATATCATCCATAGAAGCCGTGCACTTGGTATGTATATAGGTATACTCTTTCCGTTACACGTTGTATAATGAATACCAAATTTTCAACATGGTGTAGTAAATACCTGCGTCAGATGTTGTTCCCCACCCTCTGGTCCAACGGGTACAATAAGCCTGCCGCCAGGTTTCAGTTGATCTACTAACTGAAAAGTAAATAATTAAAAAAAAAACATGCAACAATACACATAATATTTCTTCGTGATATAATTTTACCTCCTTAGAGGCGGGACAAACAGAAAAGACGTAAGACGAGGACGCGTCGCAGACGTCTGTGCCCTGTCTTGTCGTCGGGTCGCGGTTAAAGTATATGAAAGAGACAGGGCGTGAACGGGACGCGAAGACAAGTGAGAGACGACACTGTATTTCTCACATTTAGCTTTGGATTTAAGCGTCTACTTTTGAGACGAAAACATGTCTTCTTCAGAAGACGAGGATGTTTTGGCTTTGGTTGAACTTGCTAAAGTTCAAAGGGTTGGACGTTACTGGGTACATCCGGTATGGCGCTGTAATGAAGGACATAGATTTTTTTTAAATAATGGAACAACTACAATTATTCATTAATTTTACAAAACAAATTGCACGTCCGACACGTTCTGACTTGTATGAAATATGAGGTGACGCGTCGCAGTCGCGCTGCTTACTATATCGCACCTAGCGGCAACGGAACTGCCCGTCGCGACACCGCGCGTCTATTTTGCTTGGTTATCCAACTTTGTCGCGCAGCGTAGCGTTATTGCCGCGTAGTGCGGTATGTCTAATATGTTTACTTAGAAACAATATTTTGAAGTACAGTGTCGCGTCGCTCTGCTGCAGTGCAATTCCGCCTAGTGCGGTCTTACCTTAAACCTCGACGCTAGTGTAAGTGCAACTGTGCGGGGCGGGCGCGCTTGTGCCACGTGTTCAAAGTAACGCCCCGCGCACCCCTTTTTGCCGCGTCTTGTCTGCGCCTCGCCTTTTCTGTATGTTTTCTAATAGGGCGCAGTCGTCGACGCGTAGTGTCCGCGTCTCGTCCGCACCTTGTCTTTTCTGTTTATTTTGTGTCGCGACGCTTCTATACATTTTGTATGAAAATTTATTGAAGGGGCACCGCGTCTGCGACGCGCCCTCGTCTTACGTCTTTTCTGTTTGTCCTGCCCCTTAGGTACAGACGCCTGCACATCAATATACCCCTATCTGTTAAATTTCTCTGATAGATTTTAAACTTTATTGCAAATACATATGGTTCATGTTCAATTGGGAAAATTTGACAGTTTGGGATACCTTGAGGTGCTGGCGTCTGTACATAAGTATATTACTAGATATGGACTGATTGGGAATAATTTCTCATTTCATTATTCATTCATAAAGGTATCTGTTCTAAAGAAGACAGTAAATATGTGATTATCTGTGGAAGGTATAAACAAGTAGCAGCACAAATTAGTGACATCGAAAAACGTGTCCGTTTCAATGGCACGCTTATGACGATATTTAAAAAAAGAATTGTATCATGATTTTGCAAAAAAAATTAAAGTTGATTCCCAAAACCATAAAGTCAAAATTAAAAAAAAAATTACAGGGTATTGCTAACTTCGTTAGGGTGATCTGGCTATGCGTCGACAAGATCTTTATTAATAAAAGACTTGCATTTTATAACTTATCTATAAGACAGCAAATACACTCGAGAGCAATGAATCCGGGTCACTTAAAGAATGTTAAAAATCTCGGAAACTAAAAATGATAGGTTAATGCAATAAATTGTATTTAATAGACAATGTAATACTCCTTAAATGAAAGTAAAAAAAATATGAGTCACCATACATTTTATTAACACAAAATTACATAAAGAAAAAAACTGCTGATCTCTCCTTAAAACAAAAATAGGAAACATGAAATTTTTGAACTTTATTACGATTTTCTTGAATTTTAATACTTCGTATTGCCTCCTCGTGCTTCCATTACTGCGTTTACGCGGTTTGGCATGCTGTACACCAAGTTCCTTATACGATTTTGGGGAATATTCTCCCATTCCTCTGTGAGAGCAATTTTGAGCTCACGAAGCGTGATTGGGGGAGGGTTTCGTTGTTTTACGCATCTGCCTAGCTCGTCCCAAGCATGCTCGATCGGGTTGATATCCGGGCTGCGCGCTGGCCACTCCATACGAGTAATGTTCATCTCTTGAAGGTAGTCATTCACAATCCTACCTGTATGAGGTCGGGCATTGTCATGCATAAATATAGCATCCTCACCTAAATTGACCATAAATGGACCAACGTGATCATTGAGGATTTCTTCCACATATCTTACGCTAGTTAAAGAGCCGTTTTCTATGATCACCAGCTCTGTGCGACTTTCAGAAGAAATTCCGGCCCACACAAGTACAGACCCACCACCGTAGGCTACTTTTTCTTCGATGCATGCTTGCTTGAATCTTTCCCCTGGTCTTCGATACACTCTGTGTCTTCCATCGTGCTTGTAGAGCATAAATTTTGATTCGTCGGAGAACATAACTTTTGACCAATCTTCAATACTCCAATTTACGTGGCTCTGGGCATATCTTAGTCTTGAAATACGATGCCCACGCTCCAGTTTAGGGCCGTTTGCAGGTCTAAGGGGTTTTAAGTTAGATTCATCAAGCCGACGTCTTACTGTCCATGCACTTGGGTTACTTCCTCCGAGGCGTCGAAACTGATTTGTGAGTTCAGTTCCTGTGAGAAAGCGATTTCGAAGCATGGTGTTCACCAAGTATCGGTCTTCTCGTGCTGTGGTACACCTGGTTCTGCCCGTTCCTGGTCTGCGTAGGTTAGAACCAGTTTCTTCGTAACGTCGGAGAACTCTTTGTACTGTTGACAGCGACACACCGACAGTCCTGGCTGTATCGCGCTGACTCCGGCCGGTTTCCAGCATTGTAAGTGTTCTGGTGCATTCTTCAGGCGTAAGCGACATAATTTCAGCTTGAATAATGAATATAGAGCACTATCAACATGGTTTATGTACCCACATAAATGACAGATTACAAACAAAAGCAAAACCAAATGCTGTAATTTCGTAGTTCCATCTTCGAAAGTGGCCCTTTTTCAAATTAGATTTTTTTATGATATAACTTTACAATAACTATGAAGTTTTAATACCTTCATTTAAGGAGTATTACATTGTCTATTAAATACAATTTATTGCATTAACCTAGCATTTTTAGTTTCCGAGATTTTTAGGATTCTTTAAGTGACCCGGATTCATTGCTCTCGAGTGTATTATAATAAAGTTGTGGCAAGATGCAGGAATATGCTTCATCTGGGATATGAAAAAATGAAACCTTGCCGGGTCAATCAACTCACCCTATCGCAGTCCACTGCTGAACATAGGCCTCTCTCATGCTGCGCCACAACACTATCCTCCGCCTTCCGCATCCAGTCTGTCCCAGCCACCTTTTTAAGTTCGTCGGTCCATCTAGCTGGGGGTGTTCCACACTACGTTTGCCGATATGCAGTCTCCACTCTAGGACTCGTCTGCTCCACCGTCCATCGGACCTTTGACAAACATGGCCAGCCCACTGCCACTTCAGCTTGCTTACTCCGCTGCACTCACTCTGCTGCTTGCCGGGTAAAATGTGCATATTTTTTCGGCGTGAGGTGCTGATTCAGTGTCCGAGGGTAGCCACGGGTCATCATGAGGAACGGTCTCGGAGTCCATTATAAGAAAAACAAACGTTTGAAGCAGCGAGTAAACACAATAACACCCACAGCAGTATTGCCAACTCCAAAAGTTCAAGTTATAGAGTTCCGACCTGAAAATTGTCGTATTCCGGGCAAAATTTTCGTACAAAAGCAAAATCACAAAAAACCCTCATAAATTCCTTTCATTTGATAACAAACGACAAAATTAGAGCCAAAGGAGGAGTATGTGCCAAGTTTCACCAGCAGATCGAACCGTAAGCGTGTTTTGTCGTAGTGTTTTTTTTATGTTTTTCACCGTAGAATTAAATAAAGTAATAACATCGCTTAAGTTTTTCACCTATAAGCCATTTGAGGCTTTGTTTACGGCTATGTGCTTATTGTAGATGGAAACATATATTATGAATATTTTCAGAATTGTGCGCTAAGCAATGTAAGGGAAAGAGTGGGAGAGAGACATTTACTTGTTGACGCTGTCATTCTTCACATTTGCCGTTGAGATTTCGTTGATTTTATTTGCGACTCTCCAAAGCACAAAATTATCCTACATTAGACATTCACTATCGTACATCGTACGCCCCATAATGGGGATTGTCTAAAATTTTTAACCATTCCATTTTATTTTAGTTTTTCAAAATTTAGAGCTTGTTGAGAAACTAATTTGAATATTTTGGTGATGGGCTCAATAGTTATTTCATAATTTAATATTTAATCATTGTAATTTTTTTAGATAGATGACGTCATCAGTGGCACAAGAGATCGTTGCCGTTGCCTCACCAGTACATATTTAAAAGTTTAAATCTGTCAACACAACGTCATCCATCTCATCTGTTAGAGTGTCAGTAGACGTCATATATAATCGGGTTCTTCCCATTGCTTCACGAGTCTATTGTTCTCGTAAAAATTTAAATTAATACTTGACTTCTACGGGTCCAAAATAATTAATAAACATGGAAAAAAAATACACGAGTGTGTCAGCTTTTTAAAGGTTTTATGCCTCCGAAGTACCAGGTTGTCATAACTCGGTAGGAGCATACCTAACATAGTGGTATCAGCTAGAAAACGCTTTACGCCGTCGAAGTACCAGGGTATCATACCACGGAAGGAGCACAACTAACATAGATGTGTCAGTTAGAAAGCGCTTTATGCCTTCGAAGTACCAGGTTGTTATAAAGTGCTAGGAGCACACTTAACATAGTGGTGTCAGTTAGTATTTATTTATTTAAACTTCTTGCATACAAAACAAAGGTACAAAGGCGGACTTAATGCTTTAGGCATTCTCTACCAGTCAACCAAGGGTGGTGAAGAGATTAGATGGCAGGTGCTTTGATTGAGAGGAACAATGACAAAAAAAACTTAAAAAAAAAACTGGTTGATTGATTGTCTTTTTACAAGAAATTGTTTTTACTGACTGTACTTTGGATACATCTGGTGGACCCGTTGGGAATTCATTGAGAAGCATTTGAAACATTATAATTTTTTCATGGACCCGGTGGGAAAACAAGAACAATAGAATGGTGAACCAGTGGGAACAACCCGAAATAAGAGGACCAAAAATTTTTATGTAAGTAATGCATACAGCATAAAATAATGATAGAGTAATGAGATTTATACGAGATCATGAGGCAAGTCGCAGGAATAATAATTGTAAAACTTTATAAATATGTAAATTCATATGTTTATATTTTTGACATTTATATTAATTTGACACTTGGCAGAACATAGAAAATACTTGTCACTTACTTTTTATTTTCTGCGGCAAAGATACAAAACTGTACGGCCAAAGCTGACGTAATTTGAAGGGCATACAAGGTCAATAGTATTTTATCAAATATATCAATAAAATATGAATATTTTTCAAGATTTATTAGTCCGTAATGATCAGTAACACTATTCCTCGAAATGGTTTTTCAATTACGACATATTAAAAAATATGAACAATGCCCATTATCGTACGGGTTGGCAACACTGATCCACAGTGCACGAAAGAAAAGCGAATAGTTGTTTCATTGTTGTCAGATGTGACATCCCTAGCGTCAAGTGAAATGACTCAAGATTAGACATGGGTAGCTCGTGAGCGAGTGATAGAAAAGAGCTAGCTCTTTTTGATGGACGTCGCTCTCGCTCACTCACTCGTTCGCTAAGTAGCTCACTAGCTCAGTTAGCTCTTAGACTCTCAATACTTCAGCAAGACACCGATGACCGACCGAAGTCAGCGGCCGAACGGCTCATTCGGTTCGCTTCGGAATATTTCGGATCGCATAGTTCGTTCTTCCAACAATAGCTCTTCGATACAATACGTCATTGTAGACTATCATACGACATAAATCACTGTAAATCTATCTTTATGGCCATAGCTTTAAAGTAGAAAATACTTTGGTATTGCATTGTTTATTTTTTTGCGTGTTATTTACGTAAAGTCATAACATTATATAAACAAACAGAAGCACTTATTTAACTTAACAACTCCAAACTTCCAAAGAGCTATTGACAATGACTATTGAGCGGGCCGAGTCGTTTCCTTCAACACGCGTGCAGCGTGAGTCAAATGAACTAACAGTCGGCGTCTGAATCACTGAGCTATAGAAGAGCTAGTGAGTAATAAAGAGTCCAAACTTCCAAAGAGCTACTCACTATTGAGCGAACCGACCCGTCTCCTTCGACGCGCGTGCGGCGTGAGTCAATTGAGCTAACAGTCGGCGTCTCGGCGTCTGTGTCACTGAGCTATAGAAGAGCTAGTGAGCTAGAAGAGTGATATAGCTCTTTAGAGTGAAAGAGCTAATCGCTCTTTTTCTTTTCAGTGAGCTACTTCGCCCATGTCTACTCAAGATGTAATTTCACATGACGTAAGAGATGTGCGTTATGTATCAATACTCAAGTGGGTCGGTTTAACGGGATTTGATTGATTTCACATCGATTCAACAATATACGATCCACTACTACAAATTGATAAAGGTAGTGAGGATCGTATCAAAAAACGTATTACTGTAAAATTGTAGTGGTCAGATCTTTGTACATGTGTTTAAAGTTAAATGAGAAAAAAACAAATCTCAAGAAAAATACACACTACTGACATTGGCAGAATTGTTCGAGCAAAACCGGGACTCTGTTTGCCATAGTAAGAAATTGAATTTAATAATAGGCAAACCTATTAAAAATTATTAGTTAGAAGCGATTTTATATCAATACTCGGATCGAAATGATCCATTGCGAAGCAGAATATAGATACAAAGCAACCGTATCGACCATCGACCACTAAGCGATACAGTAGGAGTTGCCAGGAAAAAATATGTTAAAATACTAAACGTTTTTGATTGTTCTATTTTAAAACAATGTAAATTAGTATAATCTTTTCATACAGTATTGATCGGTACTCGTTTTGCAGACTAACACTTTTTTTTGGTTACCGTAATTGATTATATTATCTAATCGATTACAGACTGAAATTGATGTTTTATTTTCGTGCTGGTAACACTGCTTCAAACAAATGGCTATGTTTTTTAACTGGTGGATACAGTTTAAATACTGTTTCTTTCTACTTTTTGTAAGTATATCTGGCTACAATGTGATGTGCAAAAATATTTCTTTCAGAATCTATCTATATTTAAAATAAAAATAAAAGTCCTGACTGACTGACTGACTCATCAACACCCAGCCCAAACCCTCGGACCTAGAAAGCTGAAATTTTGCAGAGGTTCCCTTTATAATGTAAACAAGGAATAAAGAATTTTTCGAAATTCAGCCCCTAAGGGAGTTAAATAGGGGATGAAAGTTCTGCGCGGGCGAAGCCGCTGGCAAAAGCTAGTTAATAATATTGTTTAGTAAAAATCATTTTTACCACTTAGCCGAAACTGGTGATTTCCTTTCAGGTCTCTGCAAGGCTTAGTTATAAAGATCTCCGTGGCCGCGCGTTTCTCGGCGTTTTAATGACGCGGCCACGTTCAAACCTTTATAACTTTTTAATCATAACTTTGACTTCATGCTTTTGGGAATCAACTTTTACAATTTACTGACATCGACGCCAAAATACAGCATGATTAGAAAGATGTGGTCAAATGTAAGGCTGACATAACATCATCAAAATTTGACCAGCCCATTTTGAGAAAAAATCAATGTAAATTAACCAAAATGGCAAAAAATTGCCATTTTCTTCTTACGGCTTGTGGAAGTTTGGGGGCAGCAGCTCCAACGTGGATAGCATTATATGGTCCATCGGAAGAATATCCAAGACGTCCATCGCCAACTAAAAAATTAAAGAAAGATCAGAATGAAAGTTATAAATAGCAAGTCGAAAAAAAAATTGGTTTGACTTCGCTTTCGAAGTGACCAACATTAGTATGCGAAGTGGACTTGTGGACTCCGCCGGACACAGCCATTGTGCCGCATGCAGTTAGTGATCTAATTACGGACAATTTTCTAACTACTAAGAAATTCGATCAACAAGTGGCCCTTGTTACGTTAGGCTTGATAAAGTTGAGTACATGTTTCAGAAATCCTTAAAACTTTATAGAAGCAACCTAAATACGAAATAACAACCAATTAATTTTCTGAAATATTTTACTTAAACACAAATGGTAACACTATTTAACATTTTAGGCTACTAGATATATTTTAGGCTACTACAAAGACTACTTTTGTCATTGGCAATTAGCAATTTGTGCCCATTCTCAGTAACACTAGGTGACTTCCAAAGATACACTGTTGAAAATCCAATAGTCCAATAGTTAAGGCATTACATTTAGGTGTCGCCTGCTAAGTGCAAGTGAAGACGGGCATTAGTCGCCCTTTGGGATCTTAACACAGTGACTAACTGAAAATTAATTTTGAAATAAATATCGCGCTCAAACGCTGCCAGTCGCCAAAACGCGATATTGAATCAATTTGAACGATGAGCCATTGCTAAATCGCGCGATTTTGTGAACTGAACACAAAGTCAGGGGCCATACGTGAGAATCCCCAAACGCGATCGGTACAGCATTGATTAAGTAGCAAAATGCTAAAAGTTAGAAGTCTGATAGAACCATTAAGTGTTAGAATGTTTTATTTATTCTGGCTTATACTATTAAGAATTCATAAATGACAATTCATGAATACTTATCAATCAGTATTGTTACTTATACAAAACTTACCAATTAATTTTATCCTTTCAGAAGTGAGTAGTTCTGGTTTATCAGTCTGAATGTTTTTGACAGCTAATGTAACAAGCTCTTTTATGTGATCTATACCAACAACTCGCCCAGTGGCCCCAACCATCATAGCCATACAAGCTGTGAGATATCCAGACCCAGATCCTACATCCAATGCTGTCTCCCCTGGGATTAGTTGATTCTTTAGCCTTTCTAATGCATGGGCATGCTAAAATTGTTTAAAATTGTTAATATAAGCTCAAATACATCTTCTTACCAAATGATTCAAATATAATAAATGCTTTACCATGTGTGGGGCACTGATGGTGGCCGAGTATCCAATAGATTGTGGAGAATCATTGTATGGTGCATAGGGGCAGTAATTTTTTCGGTCAACAGCTAACATGGCATTTGCTACAGCATCAGATTTTATGATGCCATTGGCTGTAAAACGATAATAAAAAATATGATTTTAATATATTATTACAAACTGTAGGCACATTTTACTTATGTCAGGTATAAACAATTGCAGTTACAACCTGTTAAATCATATCGATAAGCAAGTAACATAGCACATGCAATATAATATTTTATGAACATCAATAAACACTGAATTTTGCAAGACTATGACCAACAAACATTTGCATGGCATTCCCATAGGTTATGGGAAAATTAATCAAAGAAAGAGTCTTTGTAGCACTTTTTGTTTAAACGAGTTGTAACAGCATGAACTAGGTTCACAGAAAACGTGATGAGTGTGATGACACTAAACTGCTAACTGCACTCAAAGAATTGAATAGAAAGATTAAATATCTCCAAGCATTTGATACACACACATCAGCTTATTAGCTGCTAGTGTGTCTAACGAAATAATAATACGTACTTTAATATGTTTAAAAAAGTAAAGGTCAGTGGGTCGTCTTATGGGCGGGAAAAGTTTCAAACGAGTTTCATAAATTAGTTAAAATTTATATAACTTAACGTAAATTTATGTTATGTTAATATTCCTATACAAAGTTAAACGCAAAAATCATGGGAACTTAAAATATATCGAGATTAATAACTCAATTTTCAAATAAAAAATTGAGTTGAAAATAAATATATATCATATTTTCAAATAATGATACCAAAGTATAACATATGTTAATCTATGTTAGAACATAGTATTTAAAAACAAAAAATACTTACCTCGTAAGTTTCGGATCATATCAGCATTGCTTATCCCATGACTTCGCCAAGCCATGGTTAAAGGAAGACTAACTCCCAGCAGGAAGATTTTAGCCCATGAATATCCTATTGTGATTAAAAAATAATACGCTCAAAACATGTATTTTTTAATTTTACTATATTTTTTCGTCCTTGAAAAATATATAACTTTTTGTCAATTTACAGTGACACTGACAACCACAGAGTACATTAGCTGACAAGTGACAAACAGACGCAACAAGACGTAGACAGACAGAGTACACAGTACAAGACAACAACAATAGACAATTATATAACTAAACTGTATCTTACTTACCCACTTCCACTGACAATAACATGATCAACCCTTGCCTTGCCGCCTTTCGCAATATTGAACTTGAAATTGAAACAATCGATTATCCTTTGACGGCTACCAAACACTATAAATCGCTAATAAATAAAGTGTCACACTATTACTATAACTGTCTAGTTTATTTACTCAAATTGTTCATCTCAACTGCAATATACAAGTATTATTACCAATTATTAGTTATTCAGCCAAGATGGAAGTCATCGATAACAGTAAGTAAGGAATGCTCGCTGTAAAAGTCGGTCTATGTTATTGTTAGCAGAGTATGTTGTGAAAATAGCCGTAGAGTTTAACAATATCTCTCTGTTTATGAAGAAAGCTCAAAGTACTGGATTGTTGAGGACATTGTTAAGCTAGCCATTTCATTTACCTGTCTAACAAAAAATGATAGTTCTGATAAAGACCCTTCACAGCTTCACAGATATTTGATCTCTGATGTTGCATCATTGCCTTTTTTTTGTCAAAACTTCTTTAGGCTCGTTGGGCATTTTTTGAGATGAGAAAAATCAATTGAATTCGCGAAACTGTTACCAACACCACTGACAACGCGAACGTACGAACGAATAACGTTGAACGTTGTTTAAACTGACAAATCAAAAAATATTTCCTGACGATTCAAAACATAGACACGTAATTGTTCAAGTTTTCACTTCTGTCGGCACTCCCGGAGTGCCACTGTTTTTTTTATTGTGAATGGCATCTCGCATGGCGAAAGGCATCTCTCTTGATCAACTCTTTAGGTCAACAACCAGACTATCCTGTAGTTGCCTTATGAAAACTCAAAGCGTTCAGCCAGGGGTATTAAACTACTTAAATTACTAGACTGCGCGCTTTTTTTTTTTTAGGTGGGAAATCATTAAGTAACTTCTCCCGCTCTGGGTGGAGCAGGAGGGCGTGTCAGACTATTACTGACTAAAACCCACCCGTGTTCACTTAGTTTCCTGTGTGCTACGGGCCGTGGTATCTCTTTCGAACAACCTGCACCCCTGGCAGGCATCGGCCGTTGCGGGCCCCATCAGTTCATGCTGACATCTCTTTGAGGCGCGCGTGGAACACAACGCGCCGCGCCGTCGACCCGGGCTTGGTACTTACCGGACAGCAAGCTATCCATCACTTGCCGTCCGCAAGCCCGCGCCTTCGGTGGCCGGGAATCAGCCTGGCATTCCCGACGCCCAGGGCGTCTACCGCGGCGGCTACGGCCGTGGGGGCACATACACTGCCTCTCCCTCACGTGCGCCGCCTCTTCGCACCCTCTTCACGAGCATTACTGCTTCGCAGAAGGAGATGACGGCTACCCATGCACTCTTGCTCCGTACCATAACATGGACCAGGGCCGGACGCAAGAAATCGCCTCCACGAGGCCATGGCGGTGCTCCGCCCAAGCCCGGCAGACCTCAACCGTATGCTCCACCGTGTCCTTAGGGCGATCTTTGCAGTGGAAACACCCGGGCGTTTCCTCCCGCCTTATCCGAAACAGGAACCTCCCGAAACAACCGTGTCCGGTGAGGACTTGCGTCAGGTGGAAGGTGAGGACGCCGTGCCGCCTTTCAAGCCATTCCTTAAAGAGGGGATTTACCGCCGCTATCGTGGCGTGCTCAAGCGACTGCACGCTAAGGGCACCCCCTGTAGAGTACAGGCCTCGATACAGGGCGTCACTGATATGGGGAAAGCAAGTTGGAACAAAATCCTTTGAATGTTCGAGTGCACAAAACGGGCGTTGACCTCCGCGCGATACGAAGTATGAGTTTAGATATTATGAAAATGTTAAGTAGGATTCCCATAAAATAACTGCTGTTCGATTATAAGTCTATTCAATAAGTTAACTCAAAAGTTTCGAGCAAATTGAGAGTAGTTTTATGAGAAATCGACATAACACGGGAACAAGCACACTGTCAGCCATTGTCTGTTATCTCCATTGTTTATTTAATAAATAAACAAAGTAAGACGAAACTGCTTAGAACATTATAATGTTTTGTTTAGTCAGGAAGCCATAAAATTTAACTTGAAGTGGCAAACGGCAATAAAAACTCGAGTAGACCTTTTTTTGTGAGCTAGGTCGCAAAAACGTCACCTGTCAGATCGGCGCGGAGCTCGAAGGGGTTTGCTGAGACCTAATTATAGCGAGTTTCGAGCGGTTAAAATAAACAGTTTATGGATAAAGAATATTTGATTTATTATTCTATGATATGATTATTCTAACATTAAAACTTTATGTGAAACAAAAATCAGTGATTTACTAGTGGTGATTTAAAAATCTTCAAAGTAAGTATTCAGCTTATTGATTATTCTATGAAACGAAAATATGAGAAAAGAATTAAAGCAACGTAGGTACATATTCAAGAAACACAAACTATTTAAAAAATTGGCAACTAATAAGTCTCAATATCAACTCCAGTGATGCCAATTTAGCCCCTACGGGGCTAGATCTAGCCCTTTTTCTTCTTGTTCAGCCGTGCAAATAATTATTTAGCCCCCAATATTATCGCCTGTCAAAACCATATAAACATAAATAACGAAACAGTCTTCAGAAGTTTGAATCCCTAAATTCCATACCATAATTACGAACTGGCCTTATCAAGTTTGACCAAACTTACTACACATAAGTAATCCCATAGGACCTCCTTTAAAAAAAAAATATTCAATTTAAAATACTGAACAAGGCTGCGCGTAATGAGGCCCAAGCCCAACCATCAGTGTCTTCAGTGCAAAGTGAAACCCTTCGAGAGGAATTAGATGAAGACTGCTTTTAAGATCGTAACTTATGATTACAATACTTAATCATGAAATCCATTTTACTGAAGAATCTTTATTTTTATTTTTCGTTATTTAGTCAAATAGCCCTATTTTTTAACCGACTTCAAAAAGGAGGAGGTTCTCAATTCGTCGGAACCTTTTTTTTTAATGTGCTAATCTAGCTTTTTTTAAGCTCGATTTAGCCCCAAAACCTGACACCTTGTTTGTTGGCAACACTGATCAACCCAATCAACTGACTGCAACCACAGAGTACATTTTTATACAGCAACTGTCATTAAAACTGATTGAGTGTTCTTTTCGCTTTTAATTCAATTTCACAAAACTGGGGTAAATTATTATAAATATACTAAGAAGCTACCCGCACCTGGAACCCATTTCCTTTACCAATTACATCTCAAAACAAATTACAACTTTCTGTCTGAAAAATCTCTTTCTGAATTTCTGATACCTACCATTAAAATTCCTCAAATGTGAGTGCCTATGACTGTTTTAAGTGTAAATAATAAAGCTTCCGTTAAATAATACAAGGATGGTGTGTGACGGCCCTGATCCTCCTGAGAACAATCCTCACGAGCTGGTCCCGCCCCCTAGAAACGAATTGATAATGAACGGTAATCAGGGCGACGATAGTGACGAGGATCATGAATACTTCGGGTACGAGCCTTTGGCGCAAGGTCCAGAACAGGCGCTTTCAGATCACGATAGCGAAGACGACGTAGAGGTAGGTACATTGAAATGAAACTGGATAGTAAAGTAATCATTGTTTCATAAAAGTATGGGGCTGAACCTAGTGACAATTTAACTTCACTGCAAGTAGTTACAGTACAGTAGTTGTCTGAATAACAGATGTAGTGTTGGCCAGATCAAACTATTAAAGAAGATAATGCCAGATAGATTATTTGGTAGCTGAAATTTAAATGGGTAATTATAAACAGTTATAGCCTGTTTTCTTTTATGTAGAGTCCTGAAACACCTTCAGGTGATGTACCAAGTATAGAAACAATGGAGAATATTCTTAGTAGAGAAGTTTGGACTGCACCAAGGCATACAGATGATATACAGATGGACAATGAGCGAGCACAACAGGTGAGAATAATTCAGCAAACTTGTATGTAATTTCCCTGCTTGTGTATAACGAGACAGTAATCTGTATACACAAAAACTGTAATGTTTCCCACAAAGCATGTTTTTAAGCAGTGATATCAACACTTGAACTTGAACAGTTGAGCTTACATGCAGGTGAAAAAGTGTTATAATTTTGTTTAACAAATAACTATAAAAAAAGGAGCTGCATCTGCCAAGAAACAGCTAAGCAGTTTGGCAGAGGTGAATATCTTGTAAAAATATTAATGTTTTGTTTTTTAGGTCATGAGAGCTATGGAAAATTTTGCTTTGCCCCAGGCCTCAATCCCAGAATGGGCACAGAGCATCTCTGAAGAACAATGGAAACAAACTCTCAATGAACAAATTGAAAGATTGAAGAACAATAGATAAATAATTAAGTACCTATAGTGTATTAAGATGAAAACAATAACAAAATATTATAATATCCAATATTCATAGTTGTAAATGTATGTACTTAGAATAAAAAGTTTATTTCATAGTTTAAACATTTCTGTTATTCTATCACAAACTTGCATTACAATACCAACAAATTATTAGGTTATTTACAAAAAAATAATGCATTTTATGCAGTAAACTTAGGTACTATGTATATTTTAAAACTATTTTGCTCTATTTAATTTGTTGGATCAAATATAACAGCACTAAAAGTCACAAGTTTAGTCCTTTCATTTCTTATAAAGATATAAAATGGTGAGTCTGCATAGAATTGTTCAGCTGAACGTGCTAATATTGCACTAGTAGCAGCCACTGCCTCGGTTCCATATTCTAAAAGGAAAAAAAATATCCATTAATTTAAGTGGCTTAAATATTGGCTTGGCTGAATTATTTTCGCTTGGATATTGGAAATAATCATAAACCACAATAATTTTTCTCATCTCAGAAGTAGAGTCAAACCTGTTTGGTCGTCACAACATCAGTAAATAGAGCTTGTGTGCTGACGGAACTTGGAAATTGATCTAGAATATTGTTTTACTCTGTTAACTATAGATACTAGTGTTAATAATAATTGTAGTACGCCATCATTTAAGCGCGTCATTAATGGCTAACCCATCGCACTCTTTGATGTTATTTCATGATAGCTGAATGTCAACTGCTATCTTCCTGTTAGTGAAAATGTCTCTGTGCTATGCATCATCATAATCATGTTGGCAGCCTTGTTCCACCCACTGTCAAATATAGGCATCCTCTCTTTCGTGTTATGCATGCATATTGTTAATAATACAAGAAAATTATGCCACATCACATACCATTTATAGTTATCTTAACATCATGCAATATGGAGTCTACATGAATTCCTGGATTAGGGAGGCTGTCTAAAATGCTCCTATCTCCTTCTGATTCCACTTCTCCAACCCTTAGCTTTATAATTGTTTCCTCTTCAGTCTTATTCACAACCGTATTACTATTTATCATAAGAGCGAAGTTTGCTTCTCCTGGTATGAACATGGATTTAATCCCAATAGCTTTCAATGTATTCTCCAAATTGGTGGTACTTTTAATTTCCATCTTAGGGAACCGTACAACACATTTTCTAGAGTTCATTTGGTTTATTATATCGTCAATATGGTCATAGTCAATCTTTTCCATAAGATCTAACAATGTTAATTTTTTAGGGAACCTAGGTTTCAAAGCGTACATAATTGTTTCACTGTCATTATACGGCAATGCTATTATGTGCAAATCTGTGAACAAAAACGGTCATTAGTTGAATAAAGCCACTACCACGAATGGTTAACGTAGGTAATCATTAAGCAGTTAGGCACGTTAATACAATGAATAGAAAACAAAGACTAACCATGTTTCTCAGAAAATAAATACCGAAATTCACCGAAATTCAACATTAGATCAGCCATGACTTCATCTGTTGGTCTTTTGAACGACATCCTGGAACACGTTACAAATTGATGAGTTACAAAAAGTATAATTACAATTTGCTTGCTAATCGAGGTGTTGAAGATTGTCTGGCCTTCGTAAGTTCAAGGTTACCTTAGCTAGCTCCTAATCCTAACTTTTTGATTTAGACTAGGCGCTATTCTGAGGATTATTTCACTGAAAATCTCAGTCGAATAGATTCCTGCATATAACACTTGACTATACCTACTTAGGTAGGTATCCTCTGAAACAAAGTTGCAGAGGTCAACTGCTGTCGTGTTTCGTATATAGAGTAGTCATTCAGTCGCATCTGATAAGACTGGAAAGGCCAACTGTGGTGCTGTTTTATCATACGCAAATTTATTCATAATAAAGTCTATTTGTCATCTTATGTCAGTGGACCTAGGAACTAGGTACCTACCTACTTAGAAAAAACTGGCCTAGGGCTAGGGAGGGCGTGTCGGAGCGCCCGCGTTGCACGTGTCCGTTTCGACTGCTTGGACACAAAGTCGTAGAAGATAAAAGACTACGTCAACATTACGAAGGAATTTGTAAAACACTAACAGGAAAAGTCGCAAATTCGAAGATCCAATATTCAGAAAGTTGTAAAGGTTTAACCATGGCCACGCGGTTGAAACATGGAGAACTGCGCGGCCACACAGCTCTCTAAAACGGAGCCCAGTAGAGGTCCCATTATTTTTGCTAACCACTGATACGATTTCGAAGAAAATGCAGACAATATGAATAAAGTCCTCATGTTAGGACTTCACGACATACAAAACTTAAGGGCCTAAGTCCCGTTTGGTAGCGTAACACGGTCACTTTATGAACCATACCTACTGCTCATTAACGGCTTGTCTTGAAGATTTGAAAAATATATGATTTTGCTATAGATTCATATACAGGGTGAAATTGAAAACATGCGACAAACCGAAATGGGAGATTGTACTCATCATTATGAACAACTTTTATTAAGGGACCAGTGATGCAATCGCAAAAAAAAAAACAGCTGTTCCCTACATTTTGACAAGTTATGCGAACATAAATGTAGGGAACAGATGTTTTTTTTTCGCGATTGCATCATTGGTCCCTTAGTAAAAGTTGTTCATAATGATGAGTACAATCTCCCATTTCGGTTTGTTGCATGTTTTCAATTTCAACCTGTAGATAATTTTGCCGAGGGTACTTTTTTGTATGGTTAATACTTTTGCTGTAAAAAAATATTTTCCAACACGCAATATTTTGGCTTCTATTCCATACTCCTACTAAACGGCTTCGTTATTTGGAAAAAAAAATACACTGAAAAATAGATAGAGGTACCACAGAATCGCTAGAGCACAATTGTAAATTAATCAACATTTGCCAAGGAATATCCCCATTTTGAGATAAAGGCTCACGGACTGCCATGCGCGGGCGCGGGCGGCAGTCGTGCTTTAGCATTCAGACGGGAGATGAGGATACTATGGGCCTTAAAACCTAGAATGCATGTTAGAAGAAGGGTGACCAAGATTTGTGATGCGTTAATCAGGAATTTTGAATTTTCATCAAACAACTTCTCCCGCTCTGGATGAAGCAGGAGGGCGTGTCACACTTTTACTTACTAAAACCCACCCGTGTTCCCTCAGTTGTCTGTGTGCCAGGGGCCGCGGTTTCTCTTCCGAACAACCCGCACCCCTGGCAGGCATCGGCCCTTGCGGGCCCCATCAGTTGGTGCTGACATATCTTTGAGGCGCGCGCGGAACACAACGCGCCGTCGACCCGGGCTTGGTCCCTACCGGACAGCGAGCTACCCATTACTCGCCGTCCGCAAGTCCGCGCCTACGGTGCCCGGGAATCAGCCTGGGATTCCCGACGCCCAGGGCGTCTCTTGCGGCGACTAAGGCCGCGAGGGCATATATACTGCCTCTCCCACACGTGCGCCGCCTCCCTCTTCGCGAGCATTACTGCTTCGCAGGAGATGACGGCTACCCATGCACTCTCGCTCCGTACCATAGTCTGGACCAGGGCCGGACGCAAGAGATCGCCGCCGCCGATCGCCTCCACGAGGATACGGCGGTGCTCCGCCCAAGCCGGGCAGACCTCCACCATGTCCTCAGGGCGATCTTCGCAGTGGAAACACCCGAGCGTTTCCTCCCGCCTTATCCGAAACAGGAACCTCCCGAAACAACCGTGTCCGGTGAGGACCTACGTCATGCGGAAGGTGAGGGCGCCGTGCCGCCTCTCAAGCCACTCCTTAAAGAGGAGACTTACTGCCGCTATCGTGGCGTGCCCAGCACTGGGTTGCGACAATCGCACTCTCCATGTCACCATGAGATCCCACCGGAGCTTTGTCCGTTGTGCCGCGATTCCTCGCGGCAGCGGAGTTACGCGTTTGGCCCCCTCGCGCTACATCCAAATATGCGCGAGGACCTTTGCCCATGGCGGCTATCCGGCAAGGAGGCCCGCCGCCTCACCGGAGATCGTGCGATATCCTCGGATCATCCGGATGGCCATGACCCTATGGGACGCCTATACCGGTGCCCCGTATAGGGCTATGGGCCGTACGATCCCCGCGTAGAGCCTTCGGCAGGAGGCGTTTGGCCCCCCTAGATTGGGCAAGAGCCGCTTCAAGGCAGCCCCGGCATCTAAACATCGTAAGTACTATTTCAAGGGTAGAATTTCTTTGTTAAAATAATTAATCAGGAAAGTACTAAAATACAATTTTCATTATTTTAAACTCACACACATGAAAGAAAAAGGGCGCCATATCGCCTTTGGCCTAGAGGGCGCCATCAAACCTAAATCCGCTATTGTCTCTTGTCTCGTTTCGGGGATGGTAATAGGCGTGATGTTATGGTTGTAAACAAAGGACCGATAGTTTAGAAGTAGACCTTACTTTGCTGTGTATTCCGGTGTAAAAGGCTGTTCCCACTGGCCACTAAAGTATAGTGCACTTAACAATACCACTTTGGTAGAAATAGGAAGTGGTTGTTTTAAGAATTGCTCTATGTGTCCTTCCGTGTGATTATTCACCCATCTGAAAAGAGCGTGATAATAGTTGATCAGTTGGTAAATAGTTATTTCTTAACAGTCTTCAAGTAGTGTACCTAGTCGACTGCTGGATGTTATTTATACACTTACGGCCTTATTCATAAAAAGTTATCAAACACCTAAACAGTTACTAAAGTCTGGTTTCTCTTTGAAAACCAGACTTTAGCAACTGTTTAGATGTTCAATAACTTTTATGAATCAGACCGTCAGTCGTTACCTGGTTTACTGAGTAAGTAGGTACCTACATCTATTTTTAAACTTACTGGTTTATAGTGTTCTTAGTTTCTTCAGTTTCGTTAAAGTCGGCACTGAGTACATCCCCCCGGTAGACGTCGTATAGATAATTGCGATACAACTCACGTAACGGCGCGTGCGCATCCACAAACAATGCATCGGCGTACAAAGTTTTCGAAGAAACGTTAGTATTTAAAGCCCGAAGAAGTTCGCCGAACTGTTCGTGGTTTTTGCGGTTTTCTAAAATATCTGTTGACGTTTGCAAGGAAACATAAAATACACAATAAAAACATTTTATTTTTAACGAGTAGGTAGAAATACCTGTAGCAATATTTGTAACGATTTATATATCAAATTAGACATGCGATTAATGCTCGGTTCCTATAAACAAAACCGAATCGTTATGCTTACCAATGGTAGCATTTTTTATTGCCAAACTGGGCGGGCATACAGGATAAAATTAACTGTAACCATGATTTCAGCATATCATTCTAGTAGACCCGCTAGCATTTATACATCTTTCGCCGCTTTAAATACAAAAAAGAAAAATCTGCGGTTCCATACATTTTGACCGCGTAGGTATTGCACTTTTCTATGAAACAGCTGATGTTCATATCTTATTTTATCCTGTATAAATACATTCGTAAACAAAATGTAACTATGATAGCTACTTCCATAAAAGAGGCTCCACTGTGCAAAGTTATGAGGTTTTTGCTTAATTATTGGTAAAGATCGATAACGGTCTGTAAATTATAGGAATCGGGCATAAATAAACATCTGTGTCTAGATGAAATTCACACCTTCACATTTAGAAATAATAACCAAATATGTAACGTAAGCAAACTTGACGCAACTAACGTTTACCTTGGGAAAAACCGAGGGTCTCGGCGATTTCATTATGCGTTGTCCCGACACTTCCGAGTAGAGTCATGGCAAGCAGACCTAAAACAAACAATAGCATAACTTCACGCTTGCAATCCCCGAAGGGTTGGCAGCAGAGGTGTATCATAATAGTTACAGTAGGTACCTACTCCCGCTATGGAATTTTAGAGGGCGGGCCTAATTACTATCAACGGGACACAACTCCAAATGGATAACCCCAATAACACTTTGCGCGGCCTGGGAATTGAACCTTACGCTCAGGAGTCGTGCTTCCGACCACTAGACCAACGAATGAGTACCTATAGACGAATTATGAAAGTTTTTTGTTTTACCGGCTACGCGACAATACAATACGATGCTTTGCTACATGCGTAAAAATTGACATCCACCTATATTTCCATTTCGGTCCATTGTCTCAGATTGCTGACCCAAGTTACCGTACGTTGCGATCTATTGTCTCAGATTATCTCCATGAAGCATT
Source organism: Antitype chi (assembly GCA_947359405.1). Lineage (NCBI taxonomy): Eukaryota > Metazoa > Arthropoda > Insecta > Lepidoptera > Noctuidae > Antitype > Antitype chi. Next base: position 15,070,911 of record OX375816.1, read on the forward strand.
GTTTTTGGTGGATACATTGCATGCGTGTGTCGGTGAAAAAAAAAACAAAGACGCTGTTTTGGGGTTTGCAGTTAGGCAGAACGATGTAACTACCTACCTTATGTAGTTGCGAGTTGTGACCTTTGCCACAGTCATCACTAGTCCCCAGAAAAGTGACCGCACGGAGACGCATTTGACGAACGTCAAACTAAAGTTCCATATCCACTCTTCCAGGAAGACAACCATACAATGGTGGTCTTCCGGGAAGAGTAGGTACTCTTAGGTACCTACTTACCTTAAGTTTCAGACTTTCAGCCTGAAATTTAGTGTAGGTACCTGTATCTGCACCGTTACCTCCTAACATGGACGTAGGTATATCTACCTATATTTATACGGTCTACGTCCATACCTCGTACTGAACCTACATATACAATGCGGGACCTACGGTTCCTTTAACGTGCTTTCCGAGGCACGGAGTAGTCTTGGTAGCTATGTATTGATGGACCTACGGACCAACCGCTGCACCCTAGTTGCGTAACACACGATTAATCATAATCCGTTTAATTTTGACAGTTCAATAATATTCATTGTGTTATTAACGTTGTTGAGCAGACACATTTTTCGAACATATGAAGCAATGGTTTAGCAATCTGTTTCAAAACGAAACAGATAATGATTCATCGTGCGTTACGCAATTAGGGTGCTGGTCTACCGACCCGTGCGGATATTATTACTTAGCCACAAGCTAGGTTTAAATTTTTGTTATAATAATTATATTGCTTACCAGCAACACCTGTGGGTGAGACTATAATGTTATCATTTTTCTTTTCGTTCATCATTTTGACCAGTAGTTTGTAACCAAAATTATTTATAGCATTTGCTATTGTGTTTTCTTTTTGGATAGTTGGCATTGTCGTGCTGAAAAATAGATTTAAAATTTAGTGAATCTGTTCTACGCAGTTCTAATTTAAGGAGCTCTGTGATTATTCTTGTTCCCTTGGAAGTGGGATACGGCCACGTCAAGAACTGAGGACGGTCCAAGAAAATCAGCTACGTATATGTAGATTGATATATTTACCTCTTAGGTAGGTATCTAATTTATTAGCATATAGGCTCTACAAACAAGCGCGACGCGACACTCGTAGAACAATTTCTACGAAATTTTCATGGAAATTACTACAAGTGTCGCGTCGCCGCGGTTTCAAGAAGCCTTTAAATTTACAAACCTTAATATTGGATCAACATCTACCGTCTCTTGTCCAGATGATTGAATACAAAGTGTTGTTAGGGCTAAAAAGATCCACGCTCGGCCCACCATGTTCTGAAAATAAAATAATTGCACAGGTATTTGACAAAATTACAAAAATAAATTTTGGTATGCAGCTCTCATAACGGAACATAGGTTCTTTAATTTGCTGGATTTAGTTTATTAGTTTCTTCTTTTTTTGTGGTTTGAAAAACATCATATTGCTCCGATTTTTAGTTTATCTAAGATATAGCTATAAGCACACGGACCTTCTCACATTATTTTTTTTTTTAATCAGCTGATACATTTTGTTCAGCTACCTGATACTACGTGCAACAGAATCTAATGAGCAGATTTTTATAGCGACTGCATCTAATTGAAATTTTGTAAATCTTCAAATTATTATATATACCTAACATACAGGATCAGTTTTTATTCAGTGCGAAAACTGTAACCATGAATTCAGCAAATCATTCTAGAGCCCGCAGCCCATTTTTCGTAGGTTTTACAAAAAAAATGGGGGCTCTAGAATGATATGCTGAATTCATGGTTACAGTTTGCGCACTGAATAACAACTTTTCCTGTACGTGGGTATAAGTCCGTGCCGCTAGAGCTAGCGGTAGCCCACAAAATTAAAATTTTCTTAAGTTTTTTGCAATTTTCAGGTCAGTGTCAGCCGTGTCAGGCAAGCTGTAGGTACCTATGTTGTTTTCTTTAATTATACTTCATGTAAATGGCAATAAAGCACGCAACACGCCCACGAGAAAAATGGATTACCTACTCTAGTTATAAGTTATCTAACAAAAATGTAACTTAAAAACTAAAAAAGGAAAAAAAAAATTGTAAGTTGTACAAATAGCCAAATCTATGGAAGTGCGGAGTCTCCTAACACAGGCGTCATCAGGCTCCAATTATAAAACGAATTTCAACTAGTTGGTACAGAAATAAAGATTTTGTATAAATTGTATGTTGAACAAAATATGATTCGCGACCGTAGGCGCGATGCGACACTTGTTGCAACAATTTCCATGAAGAAGTTTTCATAGAAATTGTTCTAAGTACCTACGTGAGTCGCGTCGCGCCTATTTGCAGGAGCCTTAACACGTATGTATTAATTATAGAATTATAATCATTGGAGTGATCAATACAACCCTCTAAGTTGATTTTTTTAATTTAATGACTATTTCATGAAAAAATCATCCAACTTAAGAGGGTTTGAATTTCGCGGGGCACCCTGGTGCTTCCACCATTAACTCCATTCGAACACGGTTACATATCTAAGTCCTCCAATAGATTTCAGTCGTAGTACCTACTCATAGCACTAAAGGTATTTATAACATAATTCTGCTTCACATCAAATGTCCATAAAACGACACCTTTCTATCTACTTCACCGATTAGGTATATTTACCGTAGTACGGCTACATTGTTCCGCTGCTCTTTTAAATAAGCTAATGTACAGGGTTAAATATAATAGGAAAGCCCTTCAGCAGCTATTGTACAACATTCAGACTGTACAATACAAGGCCTACATAAACAAGCTTGTGTGGTAGTAGTAGTGGCGTGACTTGTGTGGTAGTAGTAGTGGCGTGACTTGTGTGGTAGTAGTAGTGGCGTGACTTGTGTGGTAGTAGTAGTGGCGTGACTAGGGTGGTGCAGGCAGGGCGAGAACCCTTGGCGCCTATCAAAGGGGGGCGCAAGAAGGTGCCAATTATTATTTTAATTTTTTTTAAACATCAATAAACTGTTTTATACTGTTACCAATTATTTTTTTCGCACTAATAAAAAAAAAACCTAACTCAAATCTTTCTATTTCTATTCAAATTCTCTTAAAACTGCAGCAATCGATTTTTTAGGAAGTTGAAATGAATACCTTCGTTATTGAAGGCTATACTGGGTCAAGCAAGAAAGGTTATACTACCTAGCTTTGCTCAGTGTAGACCGAGAAGATCATTTACAAAGGGGCGCAAATGTGATGCGTGCCCTAGGCGCTATTTTTATAGCCATAGTTGGGTTGTGCCTATGCCTCTCACAGGGGTGAGACCGTCGCTGAGTATCCTTATATTGGAATCATCATAAGCTGATTTGAAAAGTAGGTGTTTACTTACACGTACTATTAAAATCAGGATATCTAGTGGGTATCTGCATCTCCTATTCTTTAAAAATGGCCTGCATGTGACTTCCGCTTTATGGGGGATACCTACCACCAATCAGTGACCAACCTACTTATAGCCATAACTTTATTACAAGTCGCTAGAACAATTATTGTTTCGTACGTATAACCAAAAAATCATCAGCTTATTCCACTTGGCTAGTTGTCTAAATACTTAATAACTAAATTCAGATAAGTGAAATCGCAATTCGCAAGTTAGTCTCCATAAAACTATTACAAAGAAGAAAGGTCCCGATTGTGTTGCCATTTCGAAATTTGGAAACTCCTGACTTTTACCGTGAAATGAGCATTTCAAACTCCTTTATCTTTTTCCATAAAAAATCCTTTAGTCGAAAAGTCCGGACGAGGGGTTGAAAATCAGGACATATTCGGAAGGATGGGAACCCTAGTCGCTATACGTCCGTCTCCTGACTACTATCTTCATTCGGGTTCAGTAGAACTAATTCGGTGTACCTACTTAAGTAGTGTTTTCAGAACCATTCAAAGGGCAATAGCCAGTTGAAAAGAATAAAGTGGTGCCACAGTGACAGTTTTAGGAACGTAGGTAGGTACCTACTTTGAAGGACTTTGGTGCTTTCATTGCCTAGCAGCAGGACAGTATAGGCTGAGCAAAAAAAAAGGTAAGGTATCAATCAAAGTGAGCCTTGAGTCTTGACTCACAAACAAATTTTATAAATCAACTTATTTATTATAACAAACTACATATTTTAAATATGACTCTAATTATTAATGTATTTCGATATTTTTCAGATTATAACAAGTATTATGAAAATAGTAGGTATCTAAGTACCTACATAATGTGCTGTTATCTATTCCAAGGCAAGCTTTAGTGAAGATTCGTAATTTTTGTCAATGTCAAGTTATCGATCGAGTCAACAAAGTGTATAAAAGTGATAAAACAGGCAAACTGAATGAAAAATGTTAAATACCTATCTACATAGTATGAGTAAAAGTGATCCGTTATACTAATAAACGAGATTTGTGTGTCGAACTAGCGGGAAATTGATGTAGGTTATAACAGGCAAATTTATGGCTTAGATGCAATAACTATGCATTGTGTATCACTGTATATTTATATGTATACCTAGAGCGTGTTTAATATACCTTAACGTACAGCCTCATTAATTACATAACCAAATAAATATATATTTTTTATGTATTTTTTTAATTAAAATTGTTATATGTAGTAGGTAAGCAGGTACTCACTTGGCCGTTAAAACAAATTACTGAAACTTTTATAAACCACAAACACAAGGAAAACACAATACACGTCTACTCGTCAGATCAACTCCCAGAGCAACTAAACTAACCTTGTACTACGAGTGTGGGACGTGGGACCAAAATGAATCATTTTAGTTCATCGAGGCCAACCAAAAGGCCAGTAGTCTTTAACTTTTAACCCTATAGGCTCTAAAGGCTTCACAAATTGCGATTGATGAATTGCCATCGATTGTAATTGTAAAGAGAAGCGTTTTTGACAACTTTAAATTGTTGTACCTAACTCAGTTATTTCACGACATTGATGCATGCTTATTTTTTTTTAGTAAGTATTCCATAATCCTCAGGATTTGATGGATTAAAAAAGAACTGTCTAGATTAACAATTTTTTTTTTAAGTTGCTTTTTGTAAAAATATTAGGGATTTTCCCCAATAGTTGACCACTGCATGAGCCCGCCTAATTATGAAAATTTCTACGCAATATTTAGTTGAACTAACATTTTAATGGAAGTAGAGGACATTTTATATATTTTTTATAAATAAAACCATGGTAAGTATTACTAAAGGCTTTTAATAATTGTTAGTCTACTTAATACATCAGTCTTTAACAAACAAAAAAAACACTTTTTTAAGGCGTAAGTATTGCCTAAACTAATCTACACCATAATTGCGTAACACGCGATTAATCATAATCGGTTTAATTTTGACAGTTCAACCATATACATTGCGTTATTTACGTTGATGAGCAGACACATTTTTCGAACATATAAAGCAATGGTTTAGTCATCTGTTTCAAAACGAAACAGATTATGATTAATCGTGAGTTACGCAATTAGAGTGCTAGTCTTATTTACGAGATCAAATTACAAAAAACGTAGCTGGTATATCTACTTTAACTCTCTTACGTTTTAAACACAAAATTCGTGCAACTCCAAATTTATGTGACTTTAGTGGCCGTCAACGAGCAGAAGTGCCGGAAATATAACATAAATCTGGAGCCAAGGCAGATAGATTTCTTTGATATAGTGCAAGAACGTTTGACCTGTCATCCACCCTGAATCTGATAATACAGTAATAATTTGCTTTTCCTGTCTTGGGGCGACATCATACATCGCACGATAGTTTTTAGGTGCCAAAATAACTCCGGTTTTGTACACCTGCACCCTAATTGCGTAACTCACGATTCCTCATAATTTGTTTCGTTTTGAAACAGATGGCTAAACCATTGCTTCATATGTTCTAAAAATGTGTCTGCTCAACAACGTAAATAATGCAATGAATATTGTTGAACTGTCAAAATGAAACCGATTCTGATTAATCGCGTGTTACGCAATTAGGGTGCTTTCTCGTCCAGAATAAAAAGCCGCTCGGGATTGTCTAATAGATATTATATTAGACAATCCCGAGCGGCTTTCAAACCATTTCCTAATCATTGGCTCTGTGATTAAAGCTCTTGCTTTCGAAATGGTTTCTGCAAATCTTTTTGTGGTAGAAAACTGTTATTGCAAAGGCACCCTGCCTTTGCAATAACAGTTTTCTACCACTTTCTGCCTTGCTTCAGGTCTGTACCTTTAATTTCATAAATCTGTGCAACAGTCTCCCTGACATCAGTTGTGTTGACAGGACAGCCAATTTTGGCCATATTTAAAATCCAGGTAGCAATTTTTTTTTTTTTTTTTTTTTTTTTTTTTTTTTTTTTTATCTTCTTCATGATGATAAAGTTTACGATAACAGTTTTCCTGGCCCTTTTTTACATTGGAGAGCCGTTTTCCCGTGAAGTGTACACTTTGGAATGTTAAATTGAACACTGGCTTTGGACAGGGATATCTGTTGCGCTTGTACACACGGCTACACATCAAACTATACATTTCCAGTTTACGCTGATCTCGTACTGTACGGAAATCCTATATAATGCGCGATCAACTTATACTTACTGGAAATGTATAGCTTGATGTGTAGCCGTGTGTACCATCCGTACAGCTTCTTCGAGTGTACTTTGTTCATGTCTTTTTTTTTTTTCGTAGTGTAGATAACATCTATAAGAGAAGAAATATTGATTATACTTAGGTATCCGTTCACATGTTAAAATTAGACCTAAAATCTGAACTAAGTTATTCAACTCGTTCATTAGAACCACAAAATATGAACTAATAAAATTCACTTCAGCGTTCAGCTTATGGAATGGATACCCGAAATTTGAACGAATAAAATGTGTACATAGTTCAAATTTTGGGCATGAAGTCTAAAGCTGAACAGTGCAAGATTTCATACTAAAATAAGCCTTAAAAACAATTAAAACCACTAAAATTATGTGTTCAACTTTTGGTAACTAATTGAGTTTATACATTTATTAAAATTCATTTGAGTGGTTTAGTTTTGGTCTGTAAGCGAGAGTTTATAAGTAATGATAGCTGTAAATATATGCCTTTTCTCGATTCGTTGAACGCCGTTACTTATCGGATCAAGCGAACAAAATTGAATCCATTTACTTGAACAGTAAATAAGTATCTCTAAAAATACGGTAAATAATGAAGGTACATTATAATCAAAGCCGAATATAACAAGATTTTGTTACAACTAAATCCACTGAAATCTTCGTAAATTCGGAGGGCACTTACCTTAAGGGTATTACATTGCTCAATGGCCTCGACTATTTGATGTCTGTATTATTAGGCGCCTTCTACCGGGAAATGAACATACTGCAATAAAACGAACTGAAGATTAAGCAAGAACACAGATGTGTCGCAGAGTTGTCATTCTTTATACCTATTTTATTCGCTCTCTGAGAGCTCTAATATATTTTATTTCTCTAGAGTCATGTACCTACGAGTACTTTCATTAGAATTAATAGTATATTTTATAACGAGGGACTAAACGAAGCCATAATATACCCGAGGTGGTTTGACTCCCGAGCGTGCGAGGGAGTCAATGAAACCGAGGGTATATTAAGTTGGCGTTTAGTCTCGAGGTGCAAACTGTACTTTTCACTTCGAGTGCGAGAAAAATAGAAACATGTACCTACTTACCTAATAAATATTACTTAACAAAAAAACAGTACAAAGTGAAAAATAACTTTAATTTCGGAAGTCGGTGTCTTTGGAGCTGAATTTGAATTTGTTGTCACCGCCTTCCGAAATTAAAGTTATTTTTCACTTTGTAGTGTTTTTTTGGAAGTCGGTTGTTTTTTTTTTTTTGGAAAAAGTTTTTTTTTTACTTTTTAGTGGTTCACTTGTGCTTACCCCTTCACAGCGTACCGGCGTGATGTTATATTATGAACTGGTGTAAACAATAGACAGACATGAGATTTCAGTAATCCCAGTCCATTTGCTATCATTTATTGAGGAGTTCCGTTGCCTATCTCCAAAGTTCTTCATTAGATCTTCACCAAATTGAAATGAGACCACTCCGAGAAAGTACTCTTCCAAAAAATACCTAAATCGCTTCGCGTGCCTATAAAATTTTAAGAGTTCTCTCTATTTCTCCAGGATCCCATCATCAGATCCTGACTTGATGATCATGGGACCACCTGGGAAGTATACCCTTTCAAACAAAAAAAAATCCAAATCGGTCCAGCCATCTTCGAGTAATCGGGGAACATGCATAAAAAAAGGTTCCGACGAATTGAGAACCTCCTCCTTTTTGAAGTCGGTTGGTAAAATAAAAATCACAATATCTATTAGGTATGTCTTTTGCTCTTTGCTTGACGTCAAACTCTTCACCAAGGAACATAATATATAGGAACATAATATTTGTCACCTGACATTCTTAATAAATTTATTGAAAGCCGAACAAATTTACACTCGACAAAAATTCTGAAATTTTCGCGGTCTTTTTTTTTCTTCTAAACCAGTAACAGATTAACAATTTAAAACACATGGCGCCACCTTGGCAAAAACCATGGAACTAAAACTCTCAACATTTTCGCAATGAAGATAGTCCACACTCCACAGATAATAGTATATTTACTGGCTGTTTGAGTTTGTCTATGTCACATGAAGGAAATTAAAAAACGAATTACTTTTTACTCCCTAAGGACTAAAGTGGTCACTTTAGTCCCGCTTCGTAGGGCTATAATGAGGTCTTTTTAGAGCATGAGAAGTGAAAAATTTATTTTAAAATTAATAAATGATGCTATCTGTCATCAGCGATTTTATTGAGCATGGTTACTATTACATGATACATTCTGAAGGTCTGATGGTGACCAGGTAAGTGCCTATCAGTTCTCAGTAACGGAAATAGTTAGGATGACCTAGCTTTCAACATTTATGTGATTGAGCACGGATGCTACCACATGATACATTCTGAAGGTCTGATGATGACTAGGATGATCAGGTAAGTGCCTATTGGTTCTCAGTAATCACAATAGTAAATATCATCAGATCGCAAATTTACACCTTATAGGTAGGTAAACAAGATCAGATTAAATTTGCTGGAAAAACTTCATATACGTGATGGGTGTCGCCAGCTAATTTAATTTGACCATGTATTTTCCATTATTTAGTAATAAAGTTGGATGTCTGATGATATCATATTTTGACTATGCTGCGGATGCAAAAGTTCGGCATCAGGACACTTGCGAAAAAGACATTTGCGCGAAAGACATGCGTGAACGAACAGTTGCGCGAAAAAGTTGCGAAAATGAAATTTCTTCATAACATCACGCCTGTATTCTATCAAAGGGTTGGGGAGCGATGTAGCAGACTAGAAATAAACAGTCCAATTAGACGTCAATAGTGATTGTCGTAGATTTTTACAGCACTGTTTTTTTCTTTTTTAATTAGGTATCTACCTATATTTCCGAAATTTTCATCATGGGTGTCGTTTTCAGGGTTTTTGGGGCATCTAAAGCCGATAGTGAGGTCGGAATGAAAATCCAAGCTGGCGGCCAAGATTTTTTTTTTAATTTTCCATCGCTGCCCAACCCTTTGACAGAATACAGGCGTGATGTTGTGAAGAAATTATATTTCCACAACTTTTTCGCGCAACTGTCCGTTCGTGCATGTGGAATCACGCATAAGTGTCTTTCGCGCAAGTGGATTCGCACATATGTCCTTCGCGCAACTGTCGTTTGCGCAAGTGTCTTTCGCGCATATGTCCAGTCGCGTAAAGGTCCATTCGCGGAAATGTCTTGTCGAGCAAGTGTCCCTTCGCGCAAAAGTCCGTTCGCGCAAAATTCCATGCGCGGAAATGTCTTTTCGCTTATGTGGGTTCGCGCAAGTGTCCCAGATCCCAAAAGTTCCGGCAAAATACAATTTAAATTAATTAAGTTATGGTACTATTTTTACTATTACAATCTGGTAATCAGCCACCCACCATAATAAATAGTATTTTAACAAGGTATTTTTTGTTAAAACCAAGTCTGACATTTTCACAGTCGCCTTAGTCTCCATGAGCCCTTTCTAATGATTCTAAACACGACTATTCTACGAAGTGCCGTCAATGAGATCTTATACCCATCTTCGGAGTCTTCCACCAGGTAGGAAACATCATCAGGCACCAAGGTTTCCATGAGCTCTTTCAAACGAGTCCAAACACGACGGTTCTACGTAGTGCCATCAATGAGATCCTATACCCACCTTCGGAGTTCACCACCAGGTAGGTGACATATCAGTCACCAAGGTCTCCATGAGCTCTTTCAAATGAGTCCAAACACGACGGTTCTTCGTAGTGCCATCAATGAGATCCTATACCCACCTTCGGAGTTCACCACCAGGTAGGTGACATATCAGTCACCAAGGTCTCCATGAGCTCTTTCAAATGAGTCCAAACACGACAGTCTCCTTGAGCTCTTTCAAATAAGTCCAAACACGATGGTTCTACGTAGTGCCGTCAATGAGATCCTACACCCACCTTCGGAGTCCACCATCAGGTAGGTGATATCATCAGTCACCTACGTCTCCATCCTCATACTATTTTTTTTTAAACTAGCAAGAATTTAATTTTCTTTAAAATCTTGGATAGATATGTATTGTTTTTTTTATTTCAATTTGATAAAGGGTTATTGACACTATGACATGACCACACGTGACGTCAGCTTTGTGTATCGGTACAAATACTTTGTGTGGCGCAGTTTTAGAAGTCCCTGGCTGGAGGCGTTAAGTTAACTCTTAATGGCAGCCCCAGGAAAGCCTGGTTAAGCAGTCACGGCCTCTCAAGGCCAACTGCGAGATGCCCGACAAAAAAAAAAGTTTTAGAAGTATTTGTTTGTCCACAGAGGCACCGCACACCAGTAATACCACTTTCTATCAATATTTTTTTTTTGTTAATTATAAACTCGACATTCATTTGTTTACAACTATTTTAGTTTACACAAAGTTGACGTCATGTGTGGTCACGTGATAAAAAGGTCATTGTAAGAAGCGTTTTGGCGGTAAATTCAAAAGAACGAAAAATAAGTTTAATTGAAACCGTTTTTAATTGAGAAAATGGATATCAATCAATTTATTTTTATTTTTCTGTTACATGTTTCGTCCCAATCTTCGAATTAAATAGATTTTAATAAATTGGAAAATACCCTATTGTCGGTGATCCAGCCCAGTGGATCTGATGAAGTTAACAACTGAATGACTGGTTTTAGAACTTACTTAATTATCAAAATTATCTTATCCAAACATTTTCCGCACAAGGACTGTTGATGAATGTTACAATGTAAGACTAATGGTTTTGAACCACCATCATTTTCTACGTACACACAGCGTCAGTATGTGCTAATCCCTCAAGTTTTAAAATGTTACACTGCTACAACATTGAATTCGAACGTTGTCATACTCATACGGCAGTTTGACAAACTAGCTAGCGAGCCCATATGAAATTCGATGAAATTGTTATCCGCTATCGTCCGACTCACTTTATCTCTGACTAATCGGTAGACTTTGTTATTTGAGGGTATGCACTAATTTAACTTACGTTTTCTTTATAAAATAAATCCCTACATTCAAGTTATAACTACCACGTTTTGATATACAGGGTGGAAACTTTCAGCGGGGCAGTAAGGGGAAGTACCTTATCCGTTGCAGCTACGCGAAAATGGTCTTAAGAGACTATCCATAATTTTTTATGGAATTTTGATCCCCATTCACAGATTTTCAAAAAAAAAATACAGTTAGCAAGAAAATAGCCATTTTACACAAAAACATTTTTTGATGCCAATCGATCCTGTTTCTAATACTGATCAAAAACTTTTATGGGACCAACCATCGTTGGGGTACTGAAAAGTCACACATTGCAAAAAACTTTTCCCTTACATTTTGTAAAGAATTTGTGTACCTAACTGAAATACAAAAAATAAAATTCTTATTTAAAATCTTGCTGTTTCCTGCCCTACGATATCAAGTGCTTGAAGTGACCGCCATTTTGACGAATACATAAATTGATTCGTTTCTGTACCGACCTAGTGGCTGCTGACAATTTATTTGTATGAATTCCATACAAAATTGTGGTTACTGAGTCTTTAAGTTCTTGAACACTATCGTATTGCTTTTTGTAAACCTCAGTTTTCAGGTAGCCCCACAAAAAGAAATCAAGAGGCGTCAGATCTGGACTACGCGCTGGCCAAGAAATAGGACCATGAGTGTTCCCATCCATTGATCACCAAACTGTCGGTTCAACAGAGTTTTTAAACAGAAATAAAATATATTAATATTATGTGTTGAGAAAAATGTTTACCTTTATTAATTATTATGTAAGTGTATAGAAAATAATAATAATCATTGTACAGACGCCAGCACGTCAAGCTACCCCAATCTGTCAAATTTCTTTGATGGATTTTCATCTTTATAGCTTATAACTTAAGGTTTATGTTTAATTGGAAAAAATTGACAGATTGAAGTAGCTTGATGTGCTGGCGTCTGTACATATAAGATTGACTTTTTAAAATACGCCAACATATATTATTCAACGTTGACAGTCCTAAAAGGAAGGAAGGAAGGAATGTTTAATCACCGTTTCACTTCTGTATCGTGAATTATATAATTACGTGCAGAAGAATATTACGCAGGTATCAATATTGGATTGTACTTACTCAATCTAATATTGGTACCTGCTACTTTTAAATCGGTTCACTAATATTTGACTAATACCCAGTAATAGGTATGGTATCACAATAATTGGCGTTGACTAATATATTCAATAATATGATTACCTAAAAATGACTACAATTTAGATACACGTATAGCACACATACAAACTTTATTGTCCGACAGCCCACGGGCGTCCGATATTGCCATCAACGTATCTATGTCGGATCCAATCATGTGTAATACTTAACATGATTAAAAAGAGTGTCCATGGAGTTTCTTGCCCGTTCTTCTCCAAAGAGATCTACGTTTTGGAATGGGCAACTAGCTTCAACTTTCCAACTGGTTGACTTTTTGACAATTCAAAAGTGCCTTGGTTTAATTGAAATAAATGCTTTGAGTTTGAGTTTGAAATACAGGTACGCACGGCTACACATCAAGCTAGCAATTCCAGTTTACGCTGAACTCGCACTGTACGGAAATCATAGACAATGCGAGATCAGCTTATACTGGAAATGTATAGCTTGATGTGTAGCCGTGTGTACATGTTTCATACATTTTACTTTCCCGGATATCGTATCGGTGTCCGATACTGATATCGGATCGGATAATCTGAAAATGCTCTTACTATAGGATAACGTTATGCCTCATTTTTGTTTTGGTGACCAGCCATGACCACTTAGGACTAATAATTAAGTCAAAGTGTAGGTAGCTCAATTATTGAATTTATGTTGGGAGATTAAATGAAACGCTATAATATCAATCTTTTATAAATATTGGTAAATATAGGTCAAATGTGGTACAATTAAAATCAGAGGAAATATTTTTATCAATTTCATATCAAAATGGAAACATCCATGCATTATTTTCTACACTTTATCATTATATTAACTGTAAGTATTATTATAGGTACCATAATTATTTGTATAGGAACATAAGCTTATTAGTGAGAGGGTGAGGTGTTCAGATATTAGACAATTTAATTAATTAGTAATTATAAACGAATTTAAATTATTAAGATTTTAAAGCCTCTTCAAATTAATTTGATCTATAAACCAATTGTTAATCAATAGAGAAGGCCTCGATTGATCAAGAAGTAATGGACGAATTACAGAAATATTTGATTTAAAAAAAAAATGGCCACCCTATCACTAAATTCTAGACACGTTAATCTGACATCCAGAAGCTCAATAAACTAAACGTCCAAGGATAAATGCAATTTAAACTGTGGGAATTATTATGAGTACGAATTTTATTCCAGACTTAAATTATTATAAACAATATTTAAGTAGGTATTATAATTATGTTTTACCAAATGAATTAATTGAAGAACATTATTATAATAAGGTTATACTTATAGATGAATTATTAACATATAATATGTGAGCGAAAGTAGTCAATTAAGACTTACTTCTAATACAATTGCACAAATCCAATTGTTTTAGTCTGTATAATGTTTAAAGTAACGCCCACTTATAATTCCATTACAATAAAATGCGATAGAGTGTAGAAAATGGAAATATTCACATTGAATGTGCTGAAAACCAATAAAACATGGCACATTAATTAATCCTATCTATGAGAATACGACAAAATAGTAGCATTGCTAATGCAAATGATAACCATCATTTATCAACATCTTTCACACAAATAAGTTGGTACAATTATTACCACTTATTGTCCTAATTAAATGAAAAACTGAATGACAGTGACGATTTAAATGCGATCTTTGAGATTACTAATAATTAAATATAGCAGACCACTATATGTTGTGCATTTCAAGCAAATGACTGTCGTGATGATTATTTTATAGAATGTCGTCAGTCTTTAAAGTTTTTACAAAAAATGCATGCAGTGTGATAATAACAAAATGTGGTATTTCAAGTATTTATGTTTTATTGGTTTTTAGCGAAATATACAAAGAAAAGTGGTCGATTAAATGTACAGACGATCATCATTTACAAACTAATTAATAAGAAATAACCATGTTTAATACTTTAAGACATAAATAATAACACATTTTAAACAATTTAACTTGCTTCTTTGACTTAAAATCTCTTATTACTATTTTTGACTACACTAATAGTATAACCAAGTCCGTTATGTTACATTGTTAATTATCCTATACTGACATAATGTAAAGGCGGTAGGCAGACAACTCCTTATAACTACGGACTCAGAAACAGAGTGCGAAGTAAGCGTCGGGAACGAAGTCGTATGTATAAAACTAGGGCTTCTCTAAACACGAAATTAATCACTTTAAGTTTGTAATTTTAATGCAACAAAATCTGTTGTTGGTCAAGTCAAAATATTGTTTGAATAATAATTTATTAACATTGATTATTTAACATGGCAATCAATTTTGACACATCTGTAATTCATACTATTCGTGTTTAGAGCCCTATGTTCTGTATGATAAACAAAGTCCTATTAAAATACATACACAGAAAACACTTGAATCACACCACAACACTAAGGGACCTGACAAAGTTAGAGAGATCTCTTGTGTATAAATATATTTTTATTTTCGTAATGACAAACTTATCTACACATAAATTTTTCTAGTTATAAGTATCATAATCTATGATTCACATTATTATTGCTAAATGTTAACAGTGTAGGAATCTCTGTAAGGTTGTCAGGTCTACAACACAATTTTGGACTACAATATCACAACGTACATACATATAAATAGCTACATAAACGTGACACACACACACACGTTATTCTATCAATATGGTGACTTGAACTAGCGTAACTTAATAATGAATAAATGATCAGTCTTAAAAATTCATATGGTTCCGTGGACAAGACCATAGCATTATGACGTCTGCAAAGCGTTGTACTTGTTGATCCACTCTGTTGCTGAGTCAAACTAAAAATACATTCAAAACTTATATGAAAAATATTAACAAAAGAGCACGGCGTTTTACATTTTTAACAAAAATGACAGCACGTTAAAGCGAACATTAATTAATCACTGTATCTAATAATATTACCTATGTCACAGGAAAATGTAAGAACTGTGAACCTTAACTCTTATAAAGTAAAACAGTAGAACATGATTGTTCACTATAATTTTGACCCAAAGGTAGATTAAATCGTCACCTATTTGGTAGAATAATCTATTAATTGTAATTCCAATATCAATAACTTGATTGTTTAAATACTTTATTTTCAATCTTGTGTTAAAAGATCTGAGCTATTTGGATTAAGTGCTTTTATGTAGAATATATTTTATACCACTTGTGACATGATATACATTATAGTTCTTTAATAAAACATCATATTAAATCAACTGGTCTATAGAATTGGATGTGTTTAGTAAACACCTTATTACTTGTTGTCAACTACACTATCTATTACATAAATCCTAACTGATTAAGACCTAAAAGTAGAGTTTCAATTAAAGAATGCTTATATGAAGCAATACATAATTATACTAATCAGTTAAATTGAATACAATACATCATTAACTCATGTTCCAATCAACAATGTCTCATGCAGAATAACTCTTTAATGAGAATTCAACAACATGGAATGCTCCAAAATTTCTGTATCTATAAATTTAGGGATGGCAGCATAAAGCGCCTATAATTTACTAATGTCACATACAAAATACGCATAACACTGGGCATTCTAACATGAACAAAAAAGCAGCAACACTGGATAAATATTAGTCAATACATTATAATTACTACAGATTCTATATCAACGTTTTAATTAAATATTATAGTGATTAGTCACCAATATTTTGCATTCTGAGTATCTCGTCTCAAGAAATTGTTTGTTGATTTTAAATGGCACACCAACAATTAGTTGGTGAGGGTCAAATTTAGTGACTATATGAAACACCATTATTAAACTATGCACCTACTACATTTATATCATGTGACTTTACATACAACCATTAAAATAGAAAGGATTTTAAAAATTAAATTTATTAACAACTGCGAAGACAAAGACTTGTTATAACCGCATGCCTGCATACCATGCATTCTGCCGAAAGCCAGGCAAGCTTTTAGTGAGAAATAAAATTATTGCTGTGATAATAAATGTAATGCTAGACTAGCAGAATGCAGGGTTAATTTTCTACACAAGCCAAATGCTTTTTCCACTAGAGAACTATCCAGTGTCCATGACGCAACTTTAAGCCATGAATGTCTTTCAATTTATTATGGCAATAACTGGAAAATTGATTTGAATTAACTATATTTTAAATTTACTCAAACACACAGGCTCGTTCTTCTACAAACTTGTCTAAAGAAATAAAATAACATTGGCACGCGGCATGGTGTACTATTATCCTTCATCATCTAATCTTACATAAGTCAGTCAATCCTCTTCCCATCAACACATGCTGCAAAAAGCTAAATTAACATAAAATTTAAACATTATTATAATTACATTTGAGACTAAACTAAGCACAGCGCCGATCGGCATACGCGACAACGCATCCAGCTAATTCTATACCACTTATCGATTCGACTTCAATGCGTAATAAAAAAATAAACAAAGACGCAGACTTATCGATTCGTCACTTTGGAAAAGATAATTTAAAAACTAAAAATTTAAAACTATATTCGAGGAGGGTCAGAGTGCTCGCTAAGCGGAAGCAATTTTACGAGCTTAAAGTCACAAATAAACACGTTTAACGCGATCACGAATGCTTTACCACGATCACACCCGGTCTCGGCGGCGGCGGAACTTCCGCTTTCTTAGTGAGTGCCAGAGGCGCATCCCCTGACTCTTCGCGGAACAAATGATCCCCCTCAAGATGACGAATGGCCTCCACAATAGTTTCCAGGTTCTGTCGACTAGTGCTTGCGAGATACAAACGCGATGGCGCGTCATGAGCTGCATCAGGAAGAACCTCAACTTCAACGCGAGGCTCGGCTTTGATGGCAGCTTCTAGTAGTGGAGCAGCAACAACTGCAGGTTCCACAGGTGGAGCCTCTACTTCCTCACTTTCAAGCTTACATTCAGCAGCAACGTCTGTCTGTTCGAAATGAATAACAGGACGAGCTAGTTCATGTGTATTGTTAGGATAAACCTGAGTTTCAACAGAATGGAGACGCTCTTCCAAGTGCCGCCGTAGTCTCCGTTCACGTTCCAGTTGAACACGTAATTCACTGCTTTCAGATTCCTTTTTCTGTGAAACACCTGTTACAGAAATCACAGCCACTGGCTCAGGTGATCTAGAGTTGGTTATGGTATCCTCAGTAGAGTCAGGAATTATGGCTGGGATATGAGTAAGAATTTCACCTTTTCTTTTCTTCAGGGGTATTTCACCACCTTCATGTTGGTTGAGTAATCTCTTCAGCTGACAATTCTGAGATAGAAGTCTTGTTTTTTCTTGTTCCAAGTTGTAGATATATTCAGCTGTCTGCTGTAGTATTGCAGCCTGTAAAATATTGGCATAAATATGATAACTGCTTCTATAAAATAAAAATATTCTTTCTCACATAAGTCATTGGACATTGTGTACTAGTAAGAAGCATCCAAAGCTAAGTTACTTTTTGTAGAGCAACATTTTGCAATACAATAACATGAAATCCTCTTCTATGACTTTTAGTAAGTTTACTGAATGATTTTTTGTCATCTGGTGGTGCCTACTAATACTTTTAACAAGTACTGCAATACTTTTAACAAGTACTGCAAAGCTCTCCACAAAAAGTAGCTTCAGTCTGAACACAATTGTACTAAGAAACTGCTTTATGGATTATCTCTATTAGCATGTGCACATTTATTTGTAAACAAATCTCATGTCAACTTACTTGTTGTTGTTATTTCGTATAACAACTAGCACATCATAGGGATTCGAGTTTAACTTACTGTATGTAGAAACAGGGTAAATTACTCAACAGAATAAAATCTACAAAAAACAGCTATGGAGTTAAGTCCACTAGTTGTCATGGCACTTTACCATACAAAATGCTGAGATTTGCCACTTATGACACTTTGCTGGGAACATGGCAACCTAGGAATTGAAATAAGCATTCCCATGTCCACTACGATCTACCATGTTTTGAATGCAACCTTGTACTCAAAAAACCTGTCTGTGTTAATCAAAATATTGACACCATTACGAAAAATACAAGTTATCCTGATAAAAAAATATTTAAGTTTTACATACTTTGCTTAGCTTTTCTCCTTCGTGACGTGGTAGCAGGGTCCGCAATGCTTGAAAGCCAGCATTGATGCTCTGCATTCGTCTACGTTCATTGCTATTAGCAATTTCTCTTCGAATCCGTTTTTCTGCTTCCATTGTTTTTCTACCAGAACTTGGATGCTTGTCACTGTGGAAACATAAGAAATTAAGTATTCAAATATACTTCATGCCAATTGTTCAAGTTAAACATATTCATAGTATTTATAAATGTATAGTAATATCTCTCTTTAGACTTGGTCCTTGTGTTGAGGATTGTTAGCCATCTTGTTGGTGTCTTGTCCTGGTTATACAGTAAACAACAACACACCATAAAGTACCTAAATAATTCAACCTGCTCCAGACATGTTTCAAGTACTTACTTATAATAAAAAAAAGTACTTTGTTATCACACTCATCAATTTCTGTAAATAGACTTAGAATTTCACTAGAGACTAATTTACTACCTATACTTATTATTTGTATGAGATATTAAACTGTTCATCTCATACAACATACTGCTAGGGCGTCATGATTTTCCAAAATAATATTTACAATGACTCTGTTTATATTAAAACATGAATGGCTGTATTTACGCTATGTACATATGTTTGATAGTACATTTGCGATATGTAGAGGCGCCTACTACGCCTATTCGATTTGACCAAACATGGCGGCCCAACAGCTGACTACAGGCCGGCACGGGGCGTGAGCGTCATCATATGGCCCGCGAATTCACAAATTTACAATGAAATTCGAAGATGACAAATATTTTACATCAAAATTGAGGCCTAAAGCATTGTTCTGCATGAATGAGAGCGAACGAGTAAAAATTCGGCGACCACGCCGGTTATCCATACCTGGCTAAAGCGTGATCAGACGCCTCTTCTTCGTACAAGTTGTAATCTTCCACTTCTAGCAGACAAACGTCATTACCGTGTAATGACATTACTTAGGTACACTTATTACTTAATACTCATCTAAATTTCGAGGGATACGCACAGTAAAATCTAAATAATGTTTTATTCACAGGCCACAATGGCGGGAAATGACAATGAGCTCAGTCAGGTGACGCTACACAAAATATAGGACACACCAGTTTAGTAACCACAGAAATCACTCTCTAAAACGTTTTTATGGAAGAAAGCAAAGTTGAGATAAACAATTTGAGTAAATTTTAAGCAAATAACTTTTAAAAACAGTAATTAGATAGAGGGAGTCAAGGGCAACGCGACATCAATGCTTAGTACACCATAGACTAAATTTTAGCTCGGCGGTTCTCTACTTCTAGTCTACAAAAGAAAAAGCATAGAGAAATGTTAAGACTGAATACAGGGCATTGGAATCCCTCAAATTCTAAAACGCTCAGAATGGAGATAAAAACTACCACTTGCTCAATCAATTTAGAGGGGTAATTGCATAACACACTTACAGTAGGAATGGCTTTTATTTTGACAGTTCAAGAACATTCATTGCATTATTTACGTTGTCGAGCCGATAAATTCTTAGAACTTAAGAAGCAATGGATTAGCCCTATCCTTCAAAATTATTCAAGTTCTGATTGATAGTGTAATACGTAATTATGGTGTCCTTATTCTCTGACGGCCTTATTCATAAAAAGTTATCGAACGTCTAAACAGTCGCTAATGTCTGGTTTTCGAAAACCAGACATTAGCGACTGTTTAGATGTTCGATAACTTTTTATGAATATGGCCGTAATAATTCGTGAAATTGACTGCTAGCTGTCACTATCCATTAGTTTTTTTTTTTATAAACTAGCGTGGATCCAACAACCTAACACCATCACCATCTTGTAAAAGATCCTTGTAGCAGTGTAGGTACTTACTTCTTTTATGAACAGTTATTAAGGTGAAAGCGCCAGGGTAGCCCGCATAGTTCAAATTCTCTTGCCATTTTTGCAAAGGTTGTCAACTCTCTGCGCTGGTAATACATACATACACACACACACACAGATTTTAACGTTGCTTATGGGAAATCGGCTGTAAAAATCTGTGTGTGGACGAAAGATTTTGAATGATGACAAGTCAGCTTCCGAATGTGATAAAAAGCTTTCATAATTTTGTTTTTGGGCTCCTCAGCAACTCTTGAGCTTTCAACTAAGACTTAATTCTAGCAATGTATTGAAGCTTTCGGCAATTATGATACCGAGCCTGCCACAATGTTGTCGATAAATACAATGATATTCCTTTTTACACTTATAATATCATTGGATAAATACATTTTTAAACGGTTTTATTTTTCAAATGATGTTTACATAGGTAAGCCACGTATCAGTGGTAACAAAAACAGTCCTTATTCTATTCAAACTCGAAATCATCATCATCACTATCCACAGTCCCACTTTACCCACTGCTGGGCATAGGCTTGTTTTTTTGATGCCAATCCCCACGCTCGCCAGCTTTATCCATGTTTTGCCCACGATGGCAACAATGTCGTCCATCCGTCTCGCTGCCAGACGACCGACACTTTTCCAAGGAACATAAATATACCACAAGCGGCACTTCTCGTTTCTCGTCCAACCTTGTCAACTCGGGATAGGCAAGCAGTTCTACTTACTCGTTCTTTGCATTTGAGTTCGCTCTGTTCATTAGACTTCACTATTGTAATATAACAACTAAGTATGGCAAGTTTTTGTTTAATAAGCACATGTCTCTAATATCAACACACAGCCTGACACTTTGTTTTTTTTTTACTTCCAAGAAATTTGTTTTTTAAAAATTTTGTACGATTGTGTGTTTAGTTTAGTTTATGTGATACACGCGCCCGAATAGAATATCATTCTTTTAAAATATTGTGTTGTTAAGTTGGTACACAGAATTTACTCCATTTTTATACGGTTGGTTGCAGTGAAGCGTCTTGAATGCGTCAACCAATCGCTAGCAAGTTAAAATTTTAAATTATTATTTTCGAAGTGGGGATTTCGTCCTGCCGCCATATTGTGTTGAGCTGTGAGTGCTGGAAGTGAATATTTTACGTATTTCAGTGTAAATTCTTTTGTTAATATATTTCGGATTGATAAGCCTTAAGGTAATCCTTGATTTAATATTAGTTTTTGTCATAATATTGTCTTTGTATCTACAAATACGACCATTCGCAATACATTTAGAATTAACAAGCCGGTTGCTCTAAAATTGCAGCATCGCTAAGCAGTATTGGTGCAAGTACTGATCGAGGTATTTTCGAAATAAATATCTAAAGTTTCATGAATGCACTGTGCCAAGTTATCCGAAATGCAATTCTCTAAAACAATACGATGTAAGGTTTGGTACAGTCTTAATTTTCAGAATGGGTCATTGAATGCACACAAGGGTGGTATGGTGCCCGTAAAGTTGAATTGACATACCTACATTAAAGCCTCAATTCAATAAGTATTTTACTCCAGATTTATTTTGTATTGTCCTGCTATTGAGAATGATTCACTTGTTTGAACTGATTTATGTAGGTACCTACATATTAAACGTTTTCCGGTAAATAGGCACGTTCTTTGTGATTAACAACGGAACGATGAATCATCGTTGTGAGTAACTGGGGAGACAGTAGAAACTGTAAAAACAAGGGAGCAACAACAAATGAGGTAGGTACATCCTGAGCTTGCGACTCCCTTTTAATTTTCGTTTTTGTTTACTTACTTACTGGTTATCTATCATTTCATTATTCAACGTGTTATATGGTATGTTTCGTGCCGTAAGTTATCGGAGAATAAACGAGATGGTCTTCGTATGTAGGTAGGTATTTAATACGTTCCCTTTGTGTATCGCGACTACATTGAACTGTGCTGTTGTTTGTTTAGCTGAATAAATTGGTAGTAAAAAGAGCGACACTTTCCACCTCATGAATAATCCAATAAGTACTTACTTACTGAATCATCTACCTAGCCCTTTCCCAACTATGTTAGGGTCGGCTTCCAGTCTAACCGGATGCAGCTGAATACAAGTATTTACTAAATCCGGTTGAATTATAATTGGTACTCAGGTTAACTTGCCCATTAACATGTTTTCTTGCTGCTGAACATAATAGCAATGAAATTAAAGAGCAGCAGTCACATTCGCGGTTGACAACCCCCCCCAGGGTTTAAATCGTTTGCGCCCGGAGATCGATCTCAGCCGTAGTTTCGTCACTCGGAAGCTGATGAGATTGTATCCCAAATAATTATGTGTAATTCGTCGGTGGATGAAACCTCAAAAACTTTAATGGCAATGTGTACGTTAGCATAAATGCTGTCATAATGGGGCGGGGTTTATCTAGATACGTTCCATGTAGGGATGATTGAAAAAAATACTACACAGCAAAAGCGGTGCAAGGCGTAGCCAACGTGGGCCCTCGCATACGGCCTCGAGGTCAAAGGGGCGTCGCGCCCCCTCGCAGCTTTCATCAAAATATGAATTTTGTAACCTAAGGTCATCAAAAGAGAATTTAACCTAATCAAGGCCAGGTGTTTAAATGTACGAGATCTTGCAACCTAGTTTCTCTTTATTCTTAACATTTTCCTTATTTATGTCGTAACTCCTACTTCTGTATGAATTTTCAAACGAAAATCGTAACCAATGCGAGACGGGATGCAAAAAATTCGAACTCGCTTCGCTTTGGTTTTTCAACTTACTTTCCTTTAGTTTAAAAAAAATCTGCTTATGTCGACGAAATAACTCTTATTTCGGTCAGAAGGTCGTCGGGTATTCTGTATGAAAGGTTCAAAGAGCATCTAACTTTTATACCTACGAGGCGTTGTGGTAGAATTTTCGAGCGCGCTTCACTAGCTCTTGCACCTTATATTCTGTTGATTCCAAATAAAAAACTCGCCAAAAATTCAAGTACCTAACTGATAAGTTTGTATAAATGCGAATCGAAAACCTTATTTATCAGGTTTTTTCCGTCACTTTTCACTAAACTATCTCTAACATCAGCGCCTCCGTCAACGTTATTCGAGCAGCAATAGATTATGGAAGCAGTGTAATGATTATGGCGGTCATATCATCTTGATACTTTTACTGGGATAAAACGAAAAACCGGCCAACTGCGTGTCGGATTACGCACAGAGAAGGGTTCCGTAGTCCGGATGTTGTGCATGTAAAATTAAGTTATTTCTGCTGTTGTAACCGAAAATAACTCAAAAAGTCAAAACCACTAAGAAACGTCAACATCTTTTTTATTAAGGGGTCCAAAAATACCCCACACAAGTGCACAGCCCCACACAGGTGTAAAAAATGCTGTTATAATAAAATAGGCACAGAGGTCTTTGTTTGCCGTTCACGACGTACAAATAGGTATACGAAATTACAGTTTAGTAGTGTCCGACTGAAGGTTCGGTTGTCGTTTCAGTTTCGGCTAAAAATCGGTTCGGCCGTAGTTCGGGCTAAAAAGTGGCCGAATCTTCCCAACCGAAACTGGCGCATGGCGTTTGTACGCTGTTAGTTTTGAGAGAAAAAGAACGACTGATAAATAGACAGCGTAAACTTAGTACTGGGGTCCCGTTTTGACCTGGCTGTGTACAAAATCCAATAAAATAAGTCCTTACATGCTGGTTAGTATCAGTGAGTAGGATTTATTCTATTTCTGGAAGATTGATTGATACCTACAAACTCTAAGGGCAACAGCAGAATGAGCATCTTAGTGACTGCGGTCAGCATTTGCTAAATCACCCGTTTCAGCGATTACTTTGACGCTGCATCGGCTATTCGGTCTGTTTGAATACGGTTTAAGAAAGATTTGTTATAAATAATTATTTAGAACAAATCTACGACGTGTCTCAGAAAATAATGTAATTTTATAAACTATTTTTTTTTTAACTTAAAAGTTTCGGTTTCGGCCGAAACTAGAAGAGGAGCCGAAAGTTCGGTTTCAGGTGATAATTGAGTATAGGTCGGACATTACAATTACGAATTAGGATTTTATTAAAATTAAATGACAAACCAATTCTAAATTATAACCTAAAACAAAGTTAATGTGCCACCCTTTATTGTTTTGGTTGCTCCACTACGCCATAGTTTACTGGTGTAGTACATATTAAACTTTCTTTCGAATTTTCATCGCTATAGTGTTAAGTCTCCCAAATAAAATGGCTGTGTAACAGACGAAATTTTATACCTAGGTTCCGTTTTTGCCATTTGGCTACGGGAACCCTAAAAAGTCGGAACAGTCGACTCTGTGGTAACTCTTGACCTTGAGCAGGTCTAGCTTAGTACGGAGTTTCAATAGAATAACGGTGCATGTATCACCTTAACAAAAACCTGCACTCCAGACGTTCGAATGTATAACTTACGCTATCAAAAATTTTGCTCCGGCAAAACTATAATAATAAGACGTAAGTTGGAAGACCTCCCACAAGGTGGACCGATGACCTTGTGAGGGCCGCAGGAGTCCGCTGGATGCGGGAAACATAGAACTGGTCGAAATGGCGGAGCTTAGGGGAGGCCTATGTCCAGAAAATTATGATGATGATGAAAACTAAAATTGCGCCTGACTCCTGGTTTGGTTTGCTTTGTTGCACTGACCCGGACTTCAGGATTTTATCCAAGGTTCTGTTGCCAAATGGCTAAAACGGACTCTTTATAAATTCGTCATGTTCGGATGGCACACAGCCATTTTACTCGGGAGACTTCGCAATATACCGATAAGTAATTGAAAGAAGCTGTATTCTGTACACCGCGAAACAATGGTGTAGTGAGATTACAAAAATAATAATTAGGGGTGGCACTCCCCATACGTATAACTGAGGGATGAAAAAAAATGCACGTAAGGGTGTGGGGTATTGTTGATGAAATACTGCGACACAACCTTTTTTGCGTTCGATTCACTCAATACTGGGATATACGTTAATATTCATCCCAACAGCGCTGCGTAATCCCAAGTTAACTTGTACGTCGTGGGTGCAAACTCAGTCAGTCAGGTTACTTGTGTGTAATTTATTTATGACCGCTGCTCTAAAAACGGTGAAAGAAAATATCGTGAGGAAACCGGCATGTCCTAGAACCAAACATTCAAAAACATGTGGCATGTGGCGTCTCATTGGGCGCGCGGTGGATTACCACCCACCAGGGACCGAATTACCGGTATTTTTTTCTATAACGTTACCAATTACCGTTATGTTAACGATAAAAAAGTAACAATAATAACACCGATACCCAAAGTCGGTTAACGTTATCTAATTACCAGTATTAGTATCGGTAAAAGTAACAATTCTTATACCGGTAATTTATACGTGTATCTCTTTCTATGACGGTCGGGAGACTAGAATTTTTAAAAAAAAATTTTGGTGGTAAATCATCAAATAATTTCTCCCAGCTCTGGGTGGAGCAGGAGGGCGTGTCAGACTTTTACTGGCTAAAACCCACCCGTGTTCCCTCAATTGCCTGTGTGCCAGGGGCCGCGGTATCTCTTTCGAACAACCCGCACCCCTGGCTGGCATCGGCCCATGCGGGCCCATCAGAGCATCTTCCGGTGTGTGCACAGAAATTTTGCAGCGGTTATACAAAAAAATTCAGCTGTTCCCTACATTTTGACCGCGTTGGTATTGCACTTTTCTATCGAAAAACTGATTTTTTTTTTGTAAAACCGACGAAAAATTTCTGCGCTGTGGGGTCTAGAATGATATGCTGAATTCATGGTTACAGTTTGCGCACTGGATAAAAACTTTTCCTGTACAATATTGGTGCCAATTGTCTTGTACACCGAACTAAACTAAGTGATAGTTTATTTCGTTTGTTTAATGTAGGCTGTGAGAATCTTAAAGCTATGCTGCAAAAAAAATCTCCAAATTTAAAAATAATTTTGATATAACTATAGTAGTTGATGATCGCGACTCCACGTGATATTTTATTTTTGCTTCTAATCTTGGTACTTGTTTGCCCTACCTTGTGATTTGTTTTAGAGCTGGATGCGCGCAGGTGGGCAGCTTCGACGTGTTTTATATGGAATTTTTCACTTTTTGGTCACTTTGGTTAATTTCAGAATGGGAAATCGTCGTTAGACAGGAGTAAACAAAATTTTGGTGAATTTTGACATTTGCGACAAGAGAATCGGCACCATTGTTTCTGTGCTGCAGAAAATTATAATAAACAGGATGCCTCAAATTGAAATAAAATGACTGAAATAAGCTGCGACCGAATATTTTTATCTAACGAGATATTCCTGTCTCCAAAAAGGTATAGCGCCCACATGTTTCTGGATACAATAAAATTTACCTTGACAGCGCCTTTATGAGGCACGTAAGATATGAGAAAGGTTTTAATATTGTATCCAGAGATGTATGGTCGACTGTACCTACATAAAGACAAGACTAATTTAAAAGTACCATCCTTCGACTGTCAGCCGCCGTGGTACGGCAGATGAAATACGGGCCCACACTATTGCAATTATCTATGAAACTAAGCTTTCTATCTCCGTAATTCTTGTGGTATAATGAACACAAAAGACAGAGCTAACAATAAAACACACCACTGTTTTAAAATATTAAACATTAATGCGTTCGCACGTATGGTAATCGGAAGTTACTTCCGGATGTTGCAAAAAAACCCGCGATTTTGTTTTTTTAGTTAATTTCTCAAATTAATCATAAATAGAACTGCTTGCATTATAAAGGTAATTTAATCTTATTTTTGTTCAAATTTAGAAATAATAACGAACCGAAGTGATTTTTTTTTAATATAGAAAATAGTGAGTGACGACCATTGCTTTCGGCCCTTATCATATTAATACAATTTGTGGTTAATGGCATGTTAAACTTGGTGATCGTTAAGTGTTTGCTTATCGTAAGCTCTTTAGTTATACTAGAAGCTTATCTCTCGACTTAAACAACTTTGTTATGTTTACAATAATTACGGGGCGTTGAGTGAATCGGGTTGGTTCCGCGAAATCCTATGACGTGTGTCAAATCGTAATTTGGACACTTATTATGTTTTATTGTTTTCAAGTTAAACTATTACTGTATCTTATTGGTAGGATAATAAGCTTCGTACTGTAGAAAAAATATTTTATAATCTTTAAATATGCAAAATGTTTATTTCTATGGTCGTGAATGACAAAAGTTGGTGAAAATAACAAAACTTGTTTATGGTTTGAAACATGCTCGTTCAATTGTAAACCCAATAACATAAAAAGTATACGAACGAATAGGAAATATTATACAGATTACGAAACAAGTCACAGTTATTATAGGTTTCATAGTAAAACTTTCGAGAAATCGAGGTTTAAACGCTAGGGGACCGAAAAGAGGCGTGGCTTAATCTACGCCGTTTGCAAACTCGCCATTTTTTATTTGAAAGCTCGCCAGGTAAAGGGAATAATATGGTTAAGTCGAAAGGTTCGAACTTCTTTCGGCCCATAAAAGTGTTTTTTACACAAACAGTAGACGTAGGTACGTTCGGCGTACGCGACGCTATGTTTGTGTGCCGTATGATTATTAAATGAAACAAGCGCAAGTCTTATCGTATTCGTATCTTTCCGATTGCCGTAACATGCGTTGTTGCCGCTCCGCTTAGAAGAGCCGAATGCTAGGCGCGCGAAGTGCTTGGTTCGGTTCGGCAACTTGGCACAAAATGTTGCTTCTTGTTAGATTTTAGCGAAATAACGATATTGGTTACGGTATTTAACGGTAAATTCTATGATTTAACGGTAATTATAACGTTAAATATTTAACGGAACGGAACTAAATGTTTTGGTAGTTTTACCGGTATTTTATTCAAACTCAAACTCAAAGCATTTATTTCAATGAAACCATTTACAGGCACTTTTGAACTGTCAAAAAGTCGACCAGTTGGAAAGTTGAAGCTAGTTGCCCATTCCAAAACGTAGATCTCTATGGAGAAGAACGGGCAAGAAACTCCATGGACACTCTTTTTAATCACGTTAGGTATTACAAAATCTTGGGAACATTATTCTTGTTGCTTCTATATGTGAGAACAAAGTAAAAAAAAAAAATTCTTAATACATATAAGATGGAAGTTAGGAGATACCAGTCTCAACCGACGGCGCCCGTTCACGAACTTGACGCGTGGATCAGCACCATTGGTAACGGTAACCGTCCCTGCCACCCGCTCCCTCTCAAAAAGAGAGGAGGCCTGTGTCCCAGCAGTGGGAACATTATAGGCTGATTATGAAACCCCTTCTAAAAAAATTAGTTAGCAACGTCCGCAATTAGCTTGACCGGATCTTTAAAACGTCTTTGTAGTAACCGCTACCTCAACTACAGTTTAAATCTTTTCCATCATGTAAAGTACAAAATATTGGAATTGATTTGTTGTAACTTAATTTATTCTATCCGAGTCATATTATGACGGGTGCTAAGTTACTTGTGGTTTTATCCACAACTGACCGCCGCTATCGATTTTCTATTGGCCGTGCACGTGTTCTGTACGGGGGTATGCGGTACTTGGTTGTTTGCACTACTTGCATGTAATTGTATTATAGGCATTAGTACTTCTTTTCCTCTTTATTAAGTTTTCCCTTGTTTTACACGAGGTTTTCTTTTTTCAGGTTTAACGCCTGTTCCGAAACAGTAGCAGTAAGGTTGCTTGCTAGTAATTGGGCTACGAACTAATACTGGCAACCTAACTTCTACATCTTTATGCATTATGTAGAGAATTTAAAACAGTCTTACCGTGCGGGGGCGGGCATTTATGAAACCTGGTTATTATGCTGCATTTTTTAGTGCGTACCTATTTCCAATGTAACAGAATTCAAAATGTCTTCAACATCCAAACATTCACGTATTTTTTTAAAGATCTGCCAGTTGCGAGCCAGTCTCGTACACTGACGGTTCCGTTTCACATTCACAACATCGAGCAGGAACCCTTGAAATCACCCACAGATTTAGATGTTTTTAATTATTTATATGAACTCGCATAAATCGACGCATAAAGTCTACCAAAGATCAGCACAGTGATGTACTAATTGTTAGTCCATTCAATCAATCTACAAAACCTTTTTTCAACTATGTTTGGGTCGGTTTCTAAGCCAACCGGATGCAGCCGATTACCAGAATGTTACATGGAACGATTGGCTTATCTGTAATGTCAGCCCATTCAAGTTAGAAAAATAGAAAAAAAATCCTTTAATTTTAACGAAATCTACGGTTTCTGGTTGTAAGCTATCGCTTACAACCAGAAACCGTAGATTTAGTAAAGTAAGTAAGTAAGTTTTTCAGTAACAAAAACATAAAACATATAAAATTTAAATGACCAGTGTCATTTCACAAAATACCGAGATACTCTTAAAATAATTGTGCTTTCGTGCGACGACGACAAGACTACCACGATATTATAATGTTGTAATTACTATACAGGTTATGTCTCGTGCAGCTGTTACGGGTACAAAACTAAATTAACGAATTTTTATTTAAACATTCGTACCAACTCAGCCGTTAACCTTGAACGCACCAGATTCAAGGTCGCCATTAAGTAGCTTTTTTACCCATTCAAAATGTAACCATCCCTACTTTAAAGTGCCTCCTATTGTATCGCTGATGACAATAATACGCTTTGGTTGACTGGTTAAAGGCTAAAAAATCCCAATGTTAGAGAGGGGGAAACATACGCTGGGTCAATAACCTAAACGCGTGAACCGATTTGAAATAACTCCCCATCATGACATGACGGACGCTCTTCGCGCACCGTTCGCTGTACGATCAAGGACAAAGGATATTACAGTATGTGTAATTGCTAGTTGCTTGTTAATATATAAGCACAATAGCTTTCTGACACTGGGGCTCACTTTAGGTTATTTTGAACGTATGATCGACTGATGTACGTCTCATTTAATTCAGTTTGCTTCAAAAGATTGAGCTAGCCATCATGGGTCTACTCTAATGTTCAGACATAATAATATTGTACCTATGTATCAAGTTAAGTAAGTACCCATTCCTTTGCTATAAATATTTTTATCTCGTAGAGAATGTTTGCGCAGAGATAAGCATTCGAGTCCTGCCTGGGTGACTAATGTCACTGCTATTTATATTTGTATTGAGTGTAACGAGTGGGATAATGAACGATAAAAGCGACGATGCGCTAGGAATTCGGTCCACTGTTAATGATCAATGTGAACAATATCCATTCGCGGGTTGTTTCACTCACAGTTTCATTTTAAACGCCGTGACAGTAGTGTGCTTCCGGACTTTTGTGAGTACAGTGCGTAACGTAACTTTAAAAACGAGGCAGTCGGGAAAAACATAGATAGCATTAAACAGTTAAAGCAAGTATGTACTTACATTTTTCAAAGTAAATTGTATACAAGCCAAAGGTTACAAACTAATGATTAATAATTGTGTGTCTTATGTGAATATGAATCATCTGTAGAGTAGCGTTTATTTACAATTCTTTACTGATTCATAATTATATTTATTATTCATCATTCGCAGAAGACGCTTGTATAAACATTTTTTAAGTGTGCGTCAAGTCAACGCTGCGTTACTACTAGAACTAGTGAATTACTGATGCATGCATCTCGGTGCACTTTCGTTGGGCGCTATTTTGGGCGACAGTTTAAATTTATTTTAAGCGTGTTCCCAGCACCGTGACCCACTGACGTGCTTTGTATTCCAATTTGGTTCCTCCTCGTACCTGAGTTATTTATTTTTATAGCTCGTGTAATTATTACCATTAAATTTCAAGATCTACCTATCTACCGTACAGAAATATGGTTTTTCATTACATGTTGTTCAAAAACATCTTTATGGTCATTTAAAATTAGAATTTCTGGCATTCAAATAATCAAATCACTGAATTTGTAAGTGGCACTACAAATTGACATCCATAACCGGACGCGCGGGCGCATACCTAGTTAACATAAGGTTCCGTTTTTTTTTGTCAAGGTGGTACGCAACCCTGAAGTCTTAACAGTTAAAACTCAGGCTGAGGCTACATTAGACCGCGACGCGACCTGCTACACATGAGCGATTAAAACAAATAAATGAATGCTCACGTATAATATGGCTACGCCGTACATCAATTATTACTAGCGATCTTTGATTTCTTTAAGCGATAGGAACAACATTACTGTAATCACGGCATCGGCTACATCAACATATCAGCGATCATGGCCGAATATACGCCGAATTTTCGCTTGTAATGTAGCCATACCATGATTATCTCGTTTCGCTTTTCCAGTCGCATTGCAAATCGCTGCCTACTGTAGCTTCAGCCTTAACTCCTAATCATGACGTTCAAAAAGTGCTGAGTCTCAGCCAAGTTTGATTAAATTACTTTTGATGTTATCAATAAACGAATATGTACCTACACACTGAGCCGGCCTGGTTTCCCAAAAATAAGTAAAAAGCCAAATTAAAAATTTTAGCAGTTACGCGTCTGGTTTGAAACCTGCCTCTTCACATGATAATGGCTGAACGGAATTCATTACGTTTAGGTACCTAAGTCCTATTCTTAAAAGTGATACAGTACATGATGTGCTGTACATTGTATAAATTGGTTGAGTATGGAACTAAACGAGGGTCCTTTAATGCAGTCACAAAGCAGATATTATCATGATTGATTGATTGGATGTTGGAATTGATGTCCTTTATCGAACTATGTTGGTAATAGTTGAACGGTGGTTACATAGGGCCCGCATTACGGAACCTCACTCATGGCGCATTACTTAAAATGAATTTCAACCAATCAAATGGCTTTAAACTAGTTTTTTGCAGATATTATTGTATATTTTGTGTAGATAATCATGTACACAAACTATAAAACAAATTCTGTCTGCCTGTCACCGTTTCACGCTTTTACGCGACGTAATTTGGCACACTGGTGGACCATGGCCTGGACTAAAACATAGGATTGACATAGGAGGACCTCAGTGTTAAGCGTGAAAACAGACAGACTGACAGAGTTACTTTCGCATTTATGATATTACTATGGTCGAATGATGAGGTACCACGACGAAAATTTGCAAACAAAGAGTCTACTGAAAAGGTAAGGGCTCCGAGACACGCAAGATGCAGTCAGCTGCGCGGGCTTGCGCCTTTTTTCGCTGTATAGAAACGTTCGTGCTACGGTTTAGGATTAGGAGCCGATAAGCGCGGCGCACGGACTGTTCACACTCAGGTAGCGCGAGCCTTATGAAGACCCAATCTGCCAAATTCCTGTTTACGTGTGTCTTAGATACTATTGAGTCGTGTTCCTTACATCTTCACAATGCGCATAAATCCGGTTAAGGCACATCTCCCACAACTTGCCTTTCGCATTGATAAGAATATTAGGATACCATATTTTTATTATAATAATACATGGTATTATATCCAGACCAGCATTGACATCCAATTGAATCGAATGTATTGTTTTGTGTTCAAATAGGCCATCAATAAGCATGGGTGCTAAGCAGAGCAAGCGCTCGGTGGACATAAGCGGCAAAGAAGCAGAGGGTGCTGGCGAAGTAGCTGCTGCGGGCGCCGGCGGTGAAGGAAGAGTTGAGCAGCTCGCTGACGCCGACGCGCTCAAACCACAGCTCAATGGAGACGCGCACATACATGAACCAACGGTAATTAATTTTTTATGAACAAGTATTTGGAACAAGTAATTGTTCCCAATCACAAAGGAATAGATCAAAGCCTTATTATGAAGTATCGAAATATATAAAAATGAAATGAGAGTATGTTAAACCAGTCGCGCACGTCTTGCCATAATTATTATGAAATGCCAAACTTCAGTTGTTTCATTTTAGAGTAGCTGCGTGCCCTGAAATAATTTAGTCAAAAATTTACCCACCCCTATAGCTAGTCATTTTTTTATTGTGTAGCCACATGGCTAATACGGACCCCTTAAAATTTTGTCATGTCCTTCTATCCGGGTGACACGGCCATTTTACTCGGCGACTATTGGAATTATTTCGATGAAAATTGGGAACAAGTTGTTTTCTGTGCAATACTAAACAATGTTGTAGTGAAATTACAAAATAGTAATAATAAGAGCCTTACATGTGCCCATGGATGAAAAGTAATTCAATGTACAAAACTGTGTGGAGTTTCGTTGGATCCCATAATTATGATGTTTCTAAATGACTTTACGTAGATTCTTTGAAATACAAACTTATTTTTGCGGTCGATAAAACCCATAAGTACTGTGCATGCGTAAATATTCATCCCAATTACGGAACCCTTCGCTGGGCGTGATCGCACTTGGCCGGTTTTAGATAATGTTTTCTCCTCTTTATTCTTATTGTTCTATGTATCTATGTAAATTGTAAACACATTAGGTTTATGCGTTTTATATATTTGATTCTAGGAAAAACAAAAGGACATAGACAGCGGCACTACAGAAAACGAAAAAGATGCTACCACAGAGAAAGAAGCAAAACTAAATGAAGAGGAAAAAGAGGCAGCTCCCTTGACAAACGGAGAAAGTGAGCCAAAGGTAGAGAACGGAGAGTCCACGCCTACGCCTGAAGACGGCAAGAAACCCAAGAAGGAAAAGGTGCTTTAATTTTAAAAAACTTTTTTGTATTTAGTGGCCAACATCTAACTAGTGTTGACTTTTGATTGCATGTGTGTGCCTATTTTTATTTATCTTAACCAAGCATGTCATGGCAGGTCAAGAAGAAATGGTCGCTCAGATCGATCAGTTTCAGCAGAAAAGACAAACCCAAACAAGAGAAGAAGCAAAAGGAAGAGGAATCCAAAACAAATGGTGAATCAGAGAAAGTGCCAGAGGAGGTATGTATCCATTTATTATGACATACATAGGTATTGCTTGTGGTCTAGACCCCAATAAAGATCGTCCAAGCGCTCTTGAAAACGTGAGGTTTAATATAATGTACATACCTAATGACAAAGAAATCTCCTAGTTGCAAAATAATTATTGAAACAATATAGCAATAAAAAAAATGGAAATTGTATACAGCCCATCTATTCTGTAGAAATCTCACCGTGAAAACTTAGGTGAAGTAAGCATAAAGTAAACAATCATTCCACCCGATGCTAGGGGCTTGACAATGTTGACAGTTCACTTCACCTAAGTTTTCATGGTGAGACTTTTACAGAAATATACTTGTACTTAAAAAGATCATCATCATCATCAGCCTACAGCAGTCCACTGCTGGACATAGGCCTCTCCAATTTCACGCCATTTAACTCGATTCTCGGCAACTCTCATCCAGTTGCTACCAGTAACCCTGCGAAGATCGTCACTCCACCTAGCTTGAGGGCGTCCTACTAGACATGCGCAAAACAGTGCTTTTTAAAGTGATGTCATATGACATTACATTTCGTACCGAGTAATGTTTCATTACACCATGACTCCAAACATGACGCGAAATGACGCGTCACGCGTGATGGCTATTGTAATGAAATGCTCGCGCATTTCGTACCGAGGGATGTTGTATTTACATTACACTATGACTTATGACTCCAAACATGACGCGAAATGAAGCATCACGCGCGATGGCTATTGTAATGAAATGCTCGCGTTGTAGAAGATAATAATAGTATATTATTGACCATCACTGTGAATATTGGCGTATTTAAAAATCGATTTTATGTACAATGATTGTTTCGTGATTAATCTTGATTTAATTCGCAATCATTCTTTTCGTCGCCATAAGATATTTTCACTTAAAACTTAACACTTACGTAATAAAAATCTATGCATTTACAGTTTTAAGTTATTTCTTTAAATATCACTCAATACCTCATTAATTCCACAATCATTTACCTCACAATCATAAACACAACACTCAGTTTTATATGTATTTGTTTCGTCTTACTGTTTGGTTTTGTATCATAGGTAGCGCGCGGCAAAGCGTAGGTAATGTCATAGGATCTGATACAGAGTCATGATTGCGTTGCCAGTAAAACGTAAACCTTATTTCTTCAAGAATACGGTTCTAAATAATAGTTCACTTATTTCGCTCCCAAACGACCGGCGCGCGGCGCATGCTTTTTCTCACTTGCACACAGTCACACAGAGCGAAAATGACCGAGATAGAAGTTTACGAACGTCGATCCACGCGTCATGGTCATGGCCCGCGCGTCATGTTTGAGAGTCATGTGTCATGATTAATTTGGTCAAGTCATGTGTAATGCTACAGTACGCGGTCGAGTTATATGACGCGCAATGCAACATCGCATTACTTACACAAGTCTACGTCCTACCTTACGTTTTCCGATTCGCGGTCTCCACTCAAGAACACGTCTACCCCACCGGTCATCGGTTCTACGACTAATATGGCCGGCCCATTGCCACTTCAGCTTGCTAATTCTGTGAGCTATGTCGACAACTGTGGTTCTCTGCCGGATCACCTCATTCCGGATTCTATCTTTCAGAGATACTCCGAGCATAGCTCGTTCCATATCTCGCTGAGCGACTTTGAATTGATGGACCAGCCGTACCGTGAGTGTCCACGTTTCGGCTCCGTAGGTCATAACAGGTAGGACACACTGGTTGAAGACTTTAGTCTTCAGGCTCTGCGGAATACGCGACGAAAAGACTCGACGAAGTTTCCCAAATGCTGCCCAACCCAGCTGAATTCTTCTGTTAGCCTCTTTCTCAAAGCTGTTCTTACCAAACTGCAGGGTTTGCCCGAGGTAAACGTATTCTCGAACAACCTTGAGAGCACCGCCATTGACAGCAATCGGTCCCGGAACAACGTGATCGTTGAACATAACCTGAGTTTTGTCCAAGTTCATCCGGAGACCAATGCATACAGAAGAATCAACTAGGTCGTTCAGCATCTGCTGCAAGTCCTGCAGCGATTCAGCCAGTATGACGATGTCATCTGCAAATCTCAAGTGTGAGATGTACTCGCCGTTGATATTAATACCGCGTCCTTCCCAGTTCAGCGTCATGAACACATCCTCCAATGCCTTTGA
The DNA here is from genome assembly GCA_947359405.1 of Antitype chi. NCBI lineage: Eukaryota > Metazoa > Arthropoda > Insecta > Lepidoptera > Noctuidae > Antitype > Antitype chi. The sequence goes on from OX375816.1 coordinate 15,107,501, forward strand.
GAATAATTTTGGGGAGATGACGTCCCCTTGCCTCACTCCTCGACGCAGAGGGATATGTTCAGTTCGCTGGTCCTGAGTTTGGACGGTCATTGACGCGTTTTCATAAAGACATCTCAGCACTTGGATGTTTCGCCAGTCGACTTGGCATCGCTGCAGAGACTCCAAAACAGACCAGGTCTCGATAGAGTCAAAAGCCTTCTCATAGTCCACAAACGCAAGACACAGCGGAAATTTCATCCTTGGGGTCAAAACAATGCATATTTATGCGATAGCAGCAATCGCGGTTGATTTGCTGTCATTTTTTTAAGAGTTCCGTTGTCTGTCTCCGAAAAGCATCATCAGATCAATATGGAAATTAAATGGGACCATTTCGGAATAAACCCCTTTTGACAAAAAAAAAATATTATTTTGCAAATCCGTCTATACATGACGGAGTTACGCCCGAACATACAAAAAAAAACACGTCGAATTGATAACTTCCTTCTTTTTGAAGTCGGTTAAAAAACCGCGAGACACATCATCGCGGTTGCCTTGGTCCTCCGCGTGTGTTATTGCATAGACTATATCGATAAGTGCTATCGTCGCAGACAAATTGTCCATCGTTAACTCGGCGCCTGAAAGTGGAAACTATGGTTAGAGGATAATAAACAAACAAAAAATGTTTCGTAATTTAGTTTTTTGTTTGTTCAGCAGTTTCCTTGAATCTAGATCACGGATTACGATAGATATACAAACCATGAAGTATTTTGACCCGACTGAGGGGCTCACACATGTGCATGAACACTTTTAATCACGTAGGTACTTTGCTTGAGTTTTAAGTTTGGGTTTTTATGGAGGTATTTGTTCAGCTTTTGAGTTCAGAAAAGTCGGGTGTAAAAATATGATAATTTACTGACTCACATATGTTTTTCTATTTTTAAATGATACCTAATTAATTTTTACTTGTTAGCTGTTTTTATACATAACAATCTGCTCGTTTTTTTAATTACAGTTGACGGGCGATTATAATATGTACGATACGGGCTAACGTTGTGGATTCAAAGACCTCGTACCAGTTTGAACGCACGTGTGTGCGCGATTTCACATATCCTTAAATTTTCACACAGCGTAAGGTCAATGACTTATGAGCCAAACATAATGTGAATAGGCTAGCTATACCCCCTGACTTCACTCGCTTAGTTTTCGACAAATGTGTGGCATACTATGATAGAAAACAAAAAACCTAGCCAAAAAGCCAGATGTTTGTCAGTAAATAGAGTTGAGCCATCATGTGGTGGCAAACTTTTATTCCCTATCTTTTTGTTGTTCTTTTTTTCCTTTTTTTAATATCATGGACACATTGTAACGGAGGATTTGTAGGACAATCCGTATATAGACCGGGAACTGATAGCGTTGGCGGTGAGATATAATGTTAATACGCAGGTTCTCACTTTGCAGAGTTAAAATAACACTTTTTAAAGCACAGCTAACAAAGCAGGAATTCGTGTTTAAACCCTAAGTATCTACCTACGTGTGCAAAAGTGGCCATGAACATTGCACATGTATGAGCCCCTCAGTCGGGTCAACATACTCGATGGTTTGTATATCACTAACAGTGATCTAGATCCAAGGAATCTTAAATAAACCAGATGACCCCGTTTCGCAACTAACTAATACGACTGAAGGGCAAGCTAATTATTGCAGCAACACAAAACGAAAAGAGTAAAATAAAAATCTGAACCTGAAAATGTAAAAGAAACTAATTGACTTAAAAAAACAGGTCGTTTCAAGGTTCCCTTAGCGGCTTAGCCCAATGGCAAAAACGGCACCGGTACCGGAATTTCGTGATGTCCGTCCGTAAGTGACACAGCCCTTTTTATAATTTTTATTAATATTATAAATGCGGAAGAACTCTGTCTGTTTGTTACGCTTTCACGCCTAAACCGCTGAACTGATGCTATGAAATTTAGCAGAGATATAGCCTGGGATATGGAGAAGAATACACGCTACCTTTTTACGCAATAACCGACATCCACGCGGGCGGAGCCGCGGGAAAAAGCTAGTTGGTAATATATTTATCAAATTTGGAACGAAAGTTGTAATAAATGAAAAGCTAAATAATTGTGTAGTAAAATTACAATAAAAAAATATGGTTGGCAATCCCCATACAAGAAACCGAGCGATGTTGACTCCCATAATTAAAAGGATTAGGATGTTTCTAAGTGACTGTTATTCTAGTCAATAGTTGGTGAGATACGCGCATATAAAGTCGCAAAAAATTTTCCTAATTTTCAATTTAAGGATGAAAAATTCTGCTGATTAGTATGAAAGTTACGAGAGACAATTGAATATAATATGTTAGTTGAACTTAAAAACACTTACAGCGGTAACTCTATTATTAAAGAAGATATATTGTATGACGTGTAGTTCAGTTTCTTTACAAACAAGCTTGTTATTGTTCGGCAGCAATAACAAGTTTGTATTTCATAGCATTTATATTTTACCGGCATAAAATCAGTATTGTGCATGTGTAAATATTCATTCCGAGTACGGAACCCTCCACATTGTACGTGGTCCGACCCGCAGTTGGCCGGTTTTTAAGTTTAGAAATTGGTTAAAAGGAAGTCTTAAAACAAAAGTTTTAAGACTTCCTTTAATTTCTTTGTTTAAAAAAATCAAAAAATATTTTATTTTTTGCCTTTCTGTTTTTTCGGCGGTAATTTTTTTTTGTTAAAAGTTTTTATTTTATGATTTCATGTGGCTATAATCTACTAATTACTACATGCTTCATTTTTGATTACTCTTTGTCATACACAACTCAGCATTAAAAAATCTGTTGAACAATCAATCATCCCCTGTTTTCCTTCACTTAGGGTTGGTTTTTTTTTTCTCCAAAAGTTATATGGGACCAACTTCGGGGTATACCCTTTCCAATAAAAAAGAATTATCAAAATCGGACTACTCTGTAAAAAGTTATGCGTGGTCATACAAAAAAAAAATATACGCGTTGACTTGAGAACCTCCTCCGTTTTTTCGTCGGTTAAAAAGATTAAAAACTGTTCAGCTCCTTGTATTTCAGCAAAGAGGTTGCGAGGGTCCGAAGGAATTAGGTACATATAAATTCACCAAACACATTTAATAAAGTTTATCTTTAGTTTGTAGTGTAAAACTAAACATGGTGCAAATATTTTTTTGTGTTCACGATGCGACCTTGCGGTCAGACTATTAGAAACCAACGATTTCTATGACAAGTAACTATTGCGCCGTAGTGCATTGCACCCAAACTGGCGCAGCGCGAGGAACAATGCGCATTATAATTCAATGTGTAGCTATATCCGTGCTAACCAAACGTGAGCCGCCATTGTCGTCGGCGATATCGCTCTATTAGTGATAGTTTTAATTCATTTGACTTCTGTGACGCCACGTCCCTCTGTTATGTAGTAGTGAATCCATATATTATGATAACACAGCCTAACTTTCAGACACTTCCAACGTGATTGGTGGTTTTTAATAAAATACATTTTATGATGAAAACTACATAATTCATATTCATTTATTCATTACTACTATTATAACTACGCTTTCTTTGCGGGGTAGGCAGAGAGGATCGAGCGGTACATAAGCATATCTATCATATAATTAATTTATCTGTATTGCTTAAATTTGATTCTTATTACCTATTTTGGTATGGTAATTTTATTCTGGGTGCATCGCTTTCACACATAATCATATAATGAATGTACTATGTAAAATATACATTTTAAAAGAGTAACGGTAGAGTTTCTTGCCCATTCTTCTCCATACGAAACTACATTCGTAGTTTCGCATCAGAATTCATTGATCCAATATTGAATGAGAAACTGTTTTATGGGACTTCTTTTAGATATTTTCCGTTAGAACCGCAGAAATATATGTGTTTTCCATAGATTTTTAGAAAAATACTATGTAGGTAAATAACTTGTCTTTTTTTACCTTTAAAATCAATACTGTGTATGCGTACAGACGCCAGCATATCAAGCGACCCCAATCTGTCAAATTTCTTTGATAGATTTTCAACTTTATTACAAAATGCTAAGGTTCATGTTCAATTGGGAAAATTTGACAGTTTGGGATAGCTTGACCTGCTGGCGTCTGTACCTCAATATTCATGCTAACTACGGAACCCTTCACTGTACTGTACGTGGTCCGACACGCACATGGTCAGTTTGAAATTTCACTGCGCACCTACGAGACTGACTAGGAGACAAGACTACAAACCACCAAGCGGATTTTTTTTTAATGCAATGCCGTCTCCCCGTTTAACCTAAGAGGTTGTCGGCTGCTTAGCCGGGGTATCCTGAAGATGATTTTATAGATTATGGCCTATGGGGTACGGGCCTCGGCTTTGGGTGTCGCTGGGGTAGGGCAGCAAGGGATAGTTTGGGTCAGATCAACCACACGTGGTCCTTCTGCTTGGCATATAAACGGGTTTGTTATAAGCAGAGGTCGGAATTAGGTAGAGTTATTTATGTACTTACACTGATTTCATGCAACGAAAGAATAAAGTGGATATGTCCCAAAACCCGGGATTCATTTTGAAGATCAGAAGAATCCCGTAATCTATCAACCCCTCGCATGTCAAGTGTACACCAAGTGTTCCGATGACAATAGAATTTCTATTGTGTCTGCTAATTAGACGCGCGACGGGGCAAATAAAAAAAATATTTACTTTTACACAATTTAAACCACTGCACGCGCGACGTTGCCAAATTCCTATCTCTGAGGTTTTTATTATTATTTATTTGTAATATTGTTGGTCACACGGGATTGTCTATTAGAAATCCCGGGAAGATCCATATTAATATCAACATTTCGATGCAAGTACATAAATAACTCTACCTAATTCCGACCTCTGGTTATAAGTGCAGGTGGGGATTTCAGTACGCTCTGTTTGTTTGTCAATCTGTATGTTGACTGCTGTCAAAGTCGTCGAGAATTACTAAGTAGTAATAATACTATTTTAAATAAATATTATTTATTTTAAAGGAGATTATGAGAGGAACGCATCATATAACCATAAATAACGGGTGTAAAAATACCCATAACGAAGTCGAGAGTCGCTTGTCATTCCTGTTATTATGGTCTTTTTTGTACAGAACCATACCTGGGAAGTGGGAACCTTTGTTGGTTACAGAGATATTGAAGGTCGTTCCAACATTTTTTGACGTTTTTTACCAAAACAAGTTTTAAATGTTATAAATAAACTATAAATAATCTCACGATTCCTGTACTGTTGCATGCACGCACCCATAAGCACTATGTTTTGCGTGCGTTACTGACCATTATATTAAAGTCCTTTCTTAGCAATTATTTTTTGTCACAAAGTTACTTAGTTTGATGTACAGAATGCGTAAGTTGCGGCTTACTTATGGGTCTTTTTACACCCCTTATACATTGTAGTTAATAACTATACATAAAAAAAGTGATTTCAATACATTTATTATGTATTATTGAACACACATTTTTTCACATAATAGCTTGTCAGTAAAGAAAACTGACCCATCCCTTGTTATGTCAATGCACTATTCAGTCATCGTATTATGAAAATACAACGGATGGAGCATGCTGTGGACAAGTCTGCGCCGACGCCACCGACGTCATTCAATAAACATGCAATCTGAGCTCTATAAGTTCATTATGTTTCCTTTACCAGTAGCCAGTTTTGATACCTACAACCATTCAGAATACGACGATGCATTGTTCACGCGGTAGCATCTTGTTACAGATTTAACTGACACAACACAAAACGAATTAAAATACTTCGCCAACGTTTTATTTTAATAGGTAAATTATGAAAAAAGCCGCACGGGTCTTTCGGTCACGTTAAGCTACGCTTGCCACGGTTGGTCCGTGGATGGGTGACCATGTTTACATACCAAGACCCCTCCGTACCTCGGAAAGCAAGTTAAGCCGTTGGTCCATGCTGTCATTCGTAGATCTCGATAGTCGATTAGGGTCGTCAGAAGCCCGGAAGTCTGACAACCAGTCTTAACAAGGGGTATCGTATTACCGAGTGACTGGGTTGTGGAGGTCAGATAGGCAGTCGTCTATGTAAAATACAGTCAGATATATCCGGTTAAACTGGAAGCCGAACCCAACATAGTTGGAAAAAGGCTAGGCAGATGATGATGATAAATGAGTGCCTGCCGAAACTCTGCAAATTATACTACGTGTAGAGAGTATGCAGTAATTAAAATAATATTAATGATAAATGAAGTAAATCCGCTAAAGCTTTGGACATAGATATTGTATTAAAAAAATACATCTAAAGCAAGTAGGTAAGTAGAAGGAAAAGCTGTTTGCCGACCTCCTACGTTTCAGTCTCGCAACCCGTCCGCACTCCGGACCTACCCGCCCACGTGTAGCGCCACAAAACCTGCCCAGGATTGCTAATTTTATTTTGCACTTACAAACTCCACAAACTTGTTTCCTAATGCCCCGTCCTTGCGTCATCGCTACACCGATCGGTGCTAGTTTATGCCAAAATGCACCTTCGTTGAACAAAATAATAGTAATGTTTAATGGTCCTGATTTAGCGTTGCGTGTTTTTCGGTTATAATAAATATCCTGGGGCCTGTTTCAGTGTTCAGACCAGCATTTTCAACTAGAAAAATTAAAAAAAGTTGAACCGTAAACATTAAAGCCATTCTTACTGTAAGTAAGTTACGCAATTACCCCGCTGTAGATCAAGATGTACAGGATAAAAAAAAATTATAACCGACGAAACAATTCTGCGCTGGGGGTCTAGAATGATATGCTGAATTCATGATTACAGTTTGCGCACTGGTTCAAAATGTATCCTATATAAGTACCTACGTTTATAAAAAAAAATACTGCATTATATCGTAAGACTTTTTATTATAAGACAAGACCAAAACGTAATAAATATAATACAATAATAACATCACTACATAGTATAAAACAAAGTCGCTTCCCGCTGTCTGACGGATTTTGATGCGGGTTTTTTTAATAGATAAAGTGATTCAAGAGGAAGGTTTTAGTATATAATTTGTCAAGTTTTTGTATACATTGTCTAAAATATGTGAATGATATTTGTTTGAGGTGTCGGAAAAAAATAAGCCGTCTGGGAGCTTTCAACGAAAACGCTGCCTAAACCCTTTGAGATATAACAAAATGGTGTATGGTGGAATTGTGTATCTTATATCTCCGCTGGGCGGAGTGTTATTGATGCCCAAAAGCATCTACAAGAGGACCTTGATTCGTTGACGAGATGGTCTCATGACGCTGGTTTAGTATTAAACGCTAGTAAGACCAAATTAATGTACATCAGTTCAAGCCAAAATAGAAGCTCTTCTGTGCCGAAACCATCAGCTCACTGTCATGATTGTCTGCATGACAACTGCACCAATAAAGTACCGAAGCCCTGCAGCTGTGACTCCATAGATCTCGTAGATAGCCAAACATACCTAGGACATACCATTGATAGCTCACGGAAGGAGCACATTAACGGGGTGTGTGATAAATTAAGATGTATTTTTGCTAAATTCTCAATTATAAAAACCAAAATTCCGTATAAAACTGTTAATGCTATACAAAGCTCTGGCGGAATCAACAAAATCCTATGGTCTGTCGAGCTACGGTAGGACATATGAGACTCACCTTGATGAAATTTACGCACTTCAACTACGTATTTTAAAAGTAATGGTCCCTCAAAACATTAAGAAGAAATACAAAAATGACTACCATCAATTATTTGAATTCTGTAAGATAACACCTATACATGAAAACACAAAATTTGCATTGTTAAAAGAAGATTTTTTTAATGAAAATCTAAAGAAAACAAAATCCATAAATAACAATGAAATTAGGACTCGTAGCGTCCTCAATGCTAAGCTCTCTATAATTATATATAAATAAATAGTTTAAAACATTCAAAATTAAGCAAAAATAATACTTAACAATAATAATTATTATAACACAAATTAAAAATAATTTTAAAACATTCCACCACCACGTTTGTTCTAACGATGGGCGGTCAGTTTGGTCACTGATGTTCGACGTCTCGCGTTATGTAGATATTATTTATTTTATACCCGAAGTAATTTTATTTGTTGTTTGTTTATAAACTAACTATCTACTTAAGGTGAACCTAGTCCACATTTTTGGCATACAAACTTCGGGAGTGTTTTACTCCACTGTCTGACATGGCACATCCAAAGTAAAATATGATGAGCCAACAAAGATTAGTTTTTCTTGATAATTTTACTTAACTTTGGGCGTGTTTAAGTTTAAAAGAAGTGTAAAATCTCCAAAACCAAGTGGGTACCGACAAAGTTCAATTATCGAAAAGTTCAATAAACTTTATTGGTCATTGATTTATGCATTGACTTTTTCATAAAACCCGATCCTCCAAAGGACTTTTCTTAATTTTTTCGCGAATTTTTTACTATAAATGATCCTGCATCTCACTCAATAACGTTGTGCGTGTAGACTAGCGTCTAACTTAACTGCTCATCACTGATACTATCCCTGTCGGACACGAAGCCTGGTGAGACAGCGTGATTTTTAGCCAGGCTCACCAGTGAGTTCGAGCCCGCGACTAGGTTCCCCTTAAGTGGTTTTAAACAATATTATGTAGTCGATGATCTTGGTGCACGGTAAAACTCTAATGAGTTTATGTTGGCACCAAACTAAATGTAAATAATGTATGTGTTTGTGTACTAATAAATAAATAATAATATAGGTCTATAGAAAAATCCGCGATGGCATATGTCTATCTCTTAGGGATAACATACTATATCCATTTTAATACTTAAAACAACGGGCAATTATAAAGCGGTACCTAATTGGAAAGAAATTTACACAAATACGGTATTAAACCTTATCATTTTAAATAAGTTAGAGGCTTTATTTCCGACTTCCACGCGGGCGAAGCCGCGGGCGGAAGCTAGAATACATAAAACTAGTACATACGTACTTGTTACTTACAATCGGTGCCAAGAAAGGGCGTTCAACCTGTGATAGCAAGCACGCAAGCACGTCTGTTGTATTATATGACACTAGTAGTGCATCTGTACAGTCTCCGTTATTTATTGTCATGCAAATTATTGTCGTCCACCGCCGCTCCGGCTGGTTACACGATACCCTGAAGAGCTCACAGGATTATACCTCTGTGATTTGCGTTATTATACAATCAGTATTTTGAGGAATCCTGGCCTGATGATGACTATGAAAAGCAGCGACCAAGACAATGAAAAAAACAAGTCATATAAATTTCCTGACGCTTAATAAAACAATCATATTATTATTAACTTTTGCCTATACGGATTTTTGACACGAACACCAGCGGGGTAACACACATACAATGGCAATCGATCGCAATGCTTTTCATTTTGGCAGTTCAGCCACGTTTGCATTATTTACATTGTTGAGCACGAGCAGACGAATTTTTAAACCTATGAAGCCAATGGATTTCCGCTGTCTCTTGCAGGTACCTATATTATGGCACTATTATGTGGCACTAAACATGCCATTTAGCCGCAGTTATAACATGTACCTCACTTTTCATGGTAAGCAAAGGCCCAGTCAATTTGCCCCCAGTATATTTAGTAGGGGGGTACCCCATTGGAGCTTATTACGTGTTATTTTGTGGAATCTATTTATAATCATAGTATTTTTGAATCTGAGGGGCTTGTGGCTAAGTAATAACAGCCGCACGGGTCGATTGATCAGGTTAAGTTACGCTTGCCGCGGTTGGTCCGTGGATGGGTGACCATCTTTACATACCAAGAGCCGTCCGTGCCTCGGCAAGCACGCTAAGCCGTTGGTCCCTGCTGTCATTCGTGGATTTTTGACAGTCGTTACTGGTCGTCAGAAGCCCGAAAATCAACCCGACAACAAGTCTTACCCAGGGGTGTCGTACTACCCAGTAACAGGGTTGTGGAGGTCAGATAGGCAGTCGCTCCATGTAAAATACTGGTATACAGCTGCATCGGGTTAGACTGGAAACCGACCCCAACATAGTTGGGAAAAGGCTAGGCAGATAAGTATTTCTGAATCTGTCTGTTTAAGACTAAGCTATGCGCTAGTCCGTCGCAGAACTGTTTTATATGTAGGTACTTGATTGAATGAAGTTCATGAATATTCAAGCCACCAGTTGGCGCCACTTCGACAAGAGGTCTTCCAGTTCGACAATGAACTTAAAATATTTGATTCATTCGTTTCATTCTTTCGTTCACCATTCAGTCCGTAGGCGCTTTGACACTTGACTGGTGGCCGTACCTGACGTCTCAGTGCTGCCACCTAGTGAACGTCATTTCAGAAAATCCGTCATTGAATAAATAACAAACTGATGAGAATTAACTATCAAAATAGAGAGCTGAAATGAACGAGCGGTGTTTCAGAGCGGAAAATCATTACCATAGCCAGGTGCCCATGGTTGTGATTGTAAGGCATTTAGTGACTCATTTTTACCGTCGCATACTTTACCGTTGTATGGCGGATAAAGCGATACTATGTCTGCATAAACAGCCGTGACTGGTGCCTGCCCCCAAAGATACATCAGTCCACGACAATGAATCACAATCAATCACATCCGCTCAGAAATCTATTGTTGGGAGTTTATTATTCAACGAAATTTTATGTTATAAAGCTTTGATAAACTCGGGGCTTATATTTTGACTTGTGCTATATGAATAAAGACCAGTTGGAAGCTACATATCTAGACCTTCACACGCGTTATGTTTACACTATTTTGAATTTAACTCTCCCGATTACACATGGCAGAATGTCCGATTCGTAAAACGTCCGCCCTTTTGCGAATCGAACTTGTTTAGTCCCGACTGCACGACAGTAAAGACAAGGTTATGTTTATAAAGCGTATCTTTGTATGGATAAATGGATTCTGTCTTTTCTTTTTTTTCTTCCCTAGAAGCATCCTAACGGCTGGATGAATTTTTAACCGACTTCACAAAAAAAGAGGTTATCAATTCGACATGTTTACATACTTTTATATACATATATTTTTATGTATCTTCGGGCATAACTCCGTCATCTGTAGACAGATTTGACAAATTCTTTTTTTGTTCGAAAGGGGTTTATTCATATAGATCTGATGATGCGTTTCAGAGACAGACAACGGAACTTTTCAAAAAATTACAGCTAATCAACCACGATTGCTGCTATCGCATAAATATGCATTGGTTTGACCCTAAGGATGATGAAATTTCGAATTGGTGTGTGGTAGGTACTAAAATCAAAAAAAAAACCACCTTAAGTTTTAACATATGAGGTGTCCATCGAGTTGTCTAGATCGTGTGATGGTAGTGGAATCTGGCATTTTATTTTTATGAAAAAACAGAATGGCAGATTTTAGACGTTATTATGTAATATCTCGAAAAAAAATTGTACCATGATCATGCAGGGTAACATAATAAAGTCCTTGAGGAGACAAATCAACAAAATATAACACTATAAAAGTTGGGACAAAAAACAAAAACCCGACTGCACCGAAAAAGTTCACAACAGGCTTCAAGCAGTCTTATGCAGCATAACTGAAATAACTTACTGGCACCAACTTTTGTGTTATTTTTTAAATATTCTATCGAGTGAGCAAACTATTATAAAATGTAAAGGGCTTACTGCTGGCTCAGTTGTATCTTTCTACATCAGTAAGCAAAGACGGCCTTGCAGACTGGTGTCGTTTTATTATTTGCCACAGCCCTGCGGTTGAATTTTGCTACTAAATGAAATAAAATATACCGAACATCGTATTCGTAATTATCGTCATTATAATATAGTTATCGTGTTCCCTGCATACGGTGCTGTGCAAAATAATCATTTTTGTTTCTCCCTTTTCTTAATCCAATATTACAAAAATATTATGATCTCTGTATAGGTACTTAATGATAAAATTAAAATCTATAGATAAATATACTACCGTCAACTATGGCATCTTTACTTTCCATGAGTAAAATATGAATATGAAAAATTTCTCAATAACTAAACATCTTCATTCAAATAGTCGCTTTTTCTACTTTTTCATCGCTTAAATATTAAACGGCGGGTGTTTATAAATATTTAAGTACAGTACTCATGGGTAATGTTGATTATAGAAAGTAAAGATGCCACAGATGATCGTACATAATTAATAGTTTTAAGTCAATTATAATTGATTAAAAAATGGCCCAATTTATTAATGAACTCAAAGTGAGTTTATGAGGGATTATAATCTTATTAGGTTTTGTCCGCGACTTCGTCCTCTTGAAATATCTTGTTTCCTAACCCACTGCGTCGTATCGCCCAACCGAGCTTTTACTTCGTTTTAGCTTAGCGTTCCTACTCTTTCTTTTTGCTCGGAACCTGAGGGTGCCTGATGTTAAATAGCCCTTAACCTGCATTCAATGTTTTTGAAGTCCGACTGGTAGTTCCAGAGATTAGCGCGTCCAAACAAACAAACAACTCAAGGCTTTATTATATTAGTATAGTTATTGTACAATGTTAAAACCCATTAAAAATTTTATTTACCTTGTGACCTTTGTCCAAAACTGGAACCAGGATCATTTCATTTTTAATTCATTGTTCAAAGTGTTAATACGACATAAGTAGAAATATAATTAAACATACTTATTTCAAATCTGATTTTACCTGCACCTTATTTTCACGAATTCATTGAATTTATCCAATAAGATAACGCCACCGACATGAAGCCAGCTAATTTAGAGCATAATCTGAATTTAAAAACCAATATAATTTTTAAACTTTATTTGCACAACCCTAGCTGTGTGCAATATAATATGTCTTTGATCATGAGCAATGAAGGGAGACTATGTATTTAAAAATGTGAGCCAATCTTCCGTTACAGAATACAATACTATATAAATAATATTGCAATCGTAAATCTCCCTTCAGTCTCAGTGCAGATTTGCAGGGTTAACGTCGTTCTTGTAGCCATGGCCGACGATAAGGTATTAATGATCTGGTTCTTATAATTTGTATTAGAAATATAGAATTATAAAGGTACCAATCGAATCGTGGATTCTAAGTAACAGCTGCAAAATATTTTATTTATTTGTGTTTTCACATAATTCATAATTGCATTTTCGTTTTTTTATAGGCGGCTGAAGTCGCTCCCGAACCCGTTGTTGCCGAAACAGCAGAAGAAGCCAAGACTGATAGCGAAGTTAAAGAGGAGAAAACGCCAGAAACGCCCGTGACAGAACCGATCACTAATGGAAGCACCACGCCTGAGTCTACGAAGGACGAAAGCCCTGTAGCCGAAGAGCCAGCAGCTCCTAGCCCTAACATCGACAGGCCTGAGCCTCAGCCTGAAACACAGCCAGAACAGTTACCTGTCAATGGGCTTTCCTTAGAAGAACCTGCCAAGGAAATTCCCAAGGAAGAAAAAAGTGATGAGAGCGTAGAAGAACCCACCGCTGTAACGACAGAGATTGTACCTGAAATTTCCGTCATAAAAGAGGTTTGTGTTGAACAAATGCCTTTGATAGATTCCACGCCTCCACCACTCCCCGCGAATCCTCCTCCTTCTTCTGTGGCATCCTTTGCTGCCACCACTATGGCACCAGAATCGACAGACGCTTCGCTAGCTAACACCGCTGATAACGCAATTCCACCACCAACTTCTGATCCAATTGCAAATGATAAACTAGATGAATTTCCCACTCAGTCCGAAAACGAATTAACCAACACCCAAACTGTTAGTAATGAACTTCCCTCTCCCGTCAAAGAAGATACCGAAGAAATTTCAGTTCCTATTGTTCAAAATGAAGCTGGATCTGACACTAAGAAAACATTAGACAGTGCTGTACCTGTAGAGGGTCCTCCTAAAATGTCACTTTCGAGTGTAATAATTGATAGTGTAATTATTGAAGAAGCAACAAAAATGATCAAACAAGAAATCGAAAACATAAAAATATCAGAAAATACTGATGTTGAAATGCCTGCACCTTCATTTGAGGACTTAGAAGTGCTAGAGGATAAAAACGATTCGAATGCTACTGAGGATTTACCGTCCCCTCCATCTCCCATTTGCGATGATGTTGATGAAATAAGCACCGAGAACAATGTAGTCGACGAAAACGTCGATAATACCCAAGTTACGATTCATGAAACAAGAGAGATTGAGGTAGTTTCTAATCACGTACCTAATAGCGAGAAAATGGCTGCTCCCGAGAACGAGGTCGACAGCATCATCTCTGAACAAAATATTAAGGCTAAGTCCAAAGACTCGCTCGGTAACGTAATCGAAACAATAGAGTTTAATGGTAACATCGAAGAAGAAAAGGATACATCTGAAATAATGCCACCGATCGACTCCAAGGAAATGAATAACATAGAAGCTGTGAGGACGGTGACGACTCCCGATGACTCGTTGCCGCCGTCCCTGTCGGAGGCCGGGCCGGCCAGCACGGACGCGTCCGAGTCGTTCCCGCCGCCGCCCCGCTCGGGCTGCGCGTCGCCTGCCGGGCCCGAGCCGGCGGACCCGCCACAGGTGAATACTGACCGGAACCTCTTGTTTTGTAGTGGAATTAGTTCTGTAATATAAGAACCGTTTGAGTTTCCCCGTTAACAGTTCTCGTATTTAGTTTCATGTGCATTTCTTTACCAGCATGAGTGAACCGTTAATAACCAGGAGAATATGAGTGTAATTGATCTGACACAGTAATGAATACAGCCAGTGGCTGCGTTCCTGTCCTTTCCCCTTCCTATAAGCTTGAAATTGAGATACACAGATACATATTAATATGCTAGCATGGTGACGTAAACGCTTTAGTGCTAACACATTTTCATATCATATTTTTGTTATTAATTTGATTCAATCGGTCGTTATGTTATCATTTCATGTAATTTTAATCATGATGTTTTAGGTTCTACTTATTGCAAGTTTCGAACTAATTTTAGTTTTAATGATAAAACTACTAACACTTGCTTCTGCACAATATGTCGCACTAGAATGTCGCCAGCAGCATCTATGTTATTGAAGCGCCGATCAGCAAAGTGGAAGCAAACCTTTGGCGCTTATTAAAATATTTTTGTTAACAGACAATCCTTAAAGTTCGAATATTCCAGTATTCTAAAGCCAATGCTTTCAGTTTAGACCGACGACCATGTTATCCATATAAAACAATAAAATAAATAAAAAACAGCAGTCAAGGGTAGCCACAGAGGTTCTGCTGGCGACGTTACACTTTACTAATGGATTCCTAGTGTGATGACGCGTCTTTTGTGATAAACATATTGTCCTGCTATTAAAACAATACGAGCCTGGTAATATTTTAAGGCGCATCAAATTAGCCGCTCGCTTAAAGTCGTTACTCGTTGTGTTATTAACAGTTTGTGTTTGAGGCTGCAAGTTTTATGTCTGCGCTTTTATGAAACCGTTAATGCCGCTGCTACCAATTTGGTCATTGTTTATGCTATGGAATATGGATTTAAAAATTTGATGGCGCCCTCAATCTTGATCTTTAGTTTATTCGTTGTCATACTGTTAAATAAGTTAAGGTGCACGTTGGGAGTCCTAAGATCGAAATCTGCGTATAGAACCAAGTAATGTCCCGCCAAACGATACCTGCGTCGATTCATTTTGGAGGAGATTTCGTGAAAATGGTCAGAAAAAGAAACCGCACCGCGAAACAGACATCATTAGCTACATCATCATTGCTACCTAACTAGATTTGGTCATCTCCATGGATCGGAATAAGAAATCTAGTTTCATCCGGATCGTAGTAATTAAGATAGCTCTTTTTCGATATACAAATCATTGTAAATTTTACGTACGGTTTATTATTACAGTGCTTTATTTTTCAGTTTAAATACCTACTTTGGCAATCTAAGACCTGTTTTGTGTAACACAATTTTCACTGTCACGTGATTAAGAAGAGAATAGCAGTTTATTTAAAAATAAATATTAAGATCATTACATACATTCACGTATACTTATTTATTCCGTCTATATGTTTCAGTAAATATGTATATTATTATGTAAGGTGGTCTTCATTATTTGATAAAGGCGCGCAGTGTATTTATTCAATCAATTACCTTCGCTATCGCATTTGAATTCCAAGGTTTTGTTTTAAGTACTTTTACCTACAGTTTTTGACGAGGCATTCCGTTTAGATCACTAATTTGAATATCCCCATACGAATATCACCCGTAGTTTTCCACATTGCGCACCCACCAGTCGCAGTGCTAGTTAAGTTGATATTAGAATCGGATGCTCCACTCTCCTTTAATTTCTCCTTTTATTCGGCATCTTTTACTCGAAGTGAAACCTCTGACCACAACATGATTAAAAAATAAAATGGATTCATTAGTGTACCGTCCAACGATGCTGGATTTCGGCATTTTGAATCTTTCACTTGCCTACAGAAAACAGAAAAGGATCGAATGTAGGGTTGAGGTATGACTCGTGTTGATGTGTGTTCCATTATCACAATAATAATATTTATGTTGAACGAAACTGATTGAACTCTGAGAATAAATACCACCTTGTATTTATGCAAGCCGCGTCGTACTCTTTATTGGATATTCACCAAAAATGTGATTTTAGCAATAAAATAAACTGTTTATTACTGACCCCAGATACATTTTGATATGTAGGTACAGAAGAATGATGATGATTTTTTACTGACTGTATTCTACTTGACTTAGCGGGAATTGGAGTAGAGGTAGAAAATTATAATTTGAACGATATTTTTTAATAGTTAATGCTCTTCTCTCCCTGCCACTGCAAATATGTGTGCGCCGTACTACTCGAAATTGGTGACCTAAACGGAATGCCTCTCTTTAACGACTTCAAAACAAACTGAAAGTTATTGCCAATGTCATTCGCTTATATTTTTTTTAAGGAATCCTTCAAAGAGAATAATTGTGTGAGAGTTATGATACCCAAGTCTCAATCCAAAGACTAATTTATGTATATCTGAGCTATTTTGGTCTTGTCACTAAACCAATAGTAGCCACTTAGACGCTAATAATTATCAATATGTATTATCTTAAGCCTTATGAAGTACAATTAGCGCTTTTTAATTTTGATAATGATGTCAATAAAAACAACCTTTGTAACACTAAAGTTGTAATTGAACGCTCGAACAATGCTCTCTTTGCTCATTAGCTTACTTTATTTACTTTATTTAAAGGCCTATTATGGCCCACATTGAGAATAATATATCTGGGTTACAATGCTACTTTAACATTGTGTCGTAAATACATTGTTTCATATTTGTGTCTTATCATGTTATATTTCCAGTAAATAAATATGCATTAGTATTATCCCTTATTTGTCTCATAGTAATTTGTTGTGTTTAATGCTTGTTTGTAATGCCAATTTTATTTGTACATAATTATTATAATTGTACTTATTTAGAAAGCACGAAAATTTTGTCTAAAATGTACTGACAACAAAAATATTATTACAGGAACCCCTCCCCGTGAGCGACAAATTGGCAGAATTGATCCCAGAGGTCCCAGATGTGCCAGAACTCAAAACAGAAATGGTACAGTTGAAATATGTTTTTAATGATCAGTAAGAAAAGGAATTGATTTTGAATTTGACGTATATTAATGTCTCGTTTCACGTTTAGTTGCAGGAGACGACGGGCGACGTGGCGGTGACCAACTAAACACCACATAAGATCGCAACCCCTCGTCCGCGACACGTAACTGTGTCTAAAATGAGCCTTTAATTTATTTCGATTTAGTACAGTGGTGTATTGTCGAACTAAGTTCGGTCAATAATTTACATCGTCAATAATGTGGTTTTCAGTTCAGATGCGACGTTTCGTATAGAATGATTATACTATAAGTTTAGCGTGCTTTGCTTCTATAAAATTAAGATTTTATACATTTTATTCGCTAGAATCGAGTTTTTATTATTATATTACATTAACAAAGTTATATCTAGACAGTATACGGTGCGATAAGTTGGTGCCATTATTACAGGGGTATAAGTTTGACGTTGTCGCGTGTCGCTCGCTCTTATAATATAATAGCTCTCCCATGTCGTTCTAACTCTCGCAACTCTTGCTCAGATAAATTGGTACTTGTAATTATTTTGATCGTCTTTTCTTAATCTTAAAAATCCGTTATTCTAAACAATGCGATAACAGTACATGTAGGTGTCCTGTTTTAAAGGAATTTTGCTCAGACCTCAAGCATTACAGATTTTAAACATATTTTCAAACAAAAAAACATGTTGTAAAATAATATCAGGGATGTCCTCCTTGAAAAACTACAAAAGGCCATTTTAAAACCTATTTAGTTTATTGATTTTAATGAAATTGACTTTAATCTTAGTTTTGGCCGACGCAAATCACATCCCATTCGACTGGTATAATTTGTAGACTGTATGCATTGTGTACAACAATGTACTGTATCAGACACATTGTTCAAGTACACGGAAAGTTCTCTTTCTTTTTTAATACGATACGTAGACCCGTCAATGATGATCAGTGTCATCAGTTTAGTAAATATAATTTGAAACATTATTTTATTATGTATATATGAACACCGATTTCATTTACTCGTAAAACATACATATGTTAATTATCAAATTGAAGTTTGAAGTAACTTGTAAATTGTTAAGTATGAGGGAATATGAAATCTCATTAGTTTATGGTATATTCATTGTGTTTTATTTTTAGTTAATATTAAGTTGTATAAAATTAGTCTGTCAACAGCTCTCTGTAATGCAAGCTCATAAATTTTTAATTCATTTAGTAATTGACGGAAAGTTGCTCCTTTGTGTAAGATGATACAGTAAGATTATGGACATGTTTAGGCATTTTTCGTAATGTAGCGTGCGGTTGTTGAATCTAAATTTGATGGATGAGGATGGATTTATCGTTTAAAATTGATATTGAGTGGCCAAGTTTGTGATTACTATACAATTTATAAACTTATACAGACATGATTATATTGTACTATTTAGAATTGTAGTATGTGTAACGAGTTAGTAAAGGCGGTGTGGTTATTATCTACCGCCATTAGTATATTGGTTTCAACCTCATTCGTAAAATACAATTAGATGACTTATAAGGTTTGATATTACTATACAATAATAAGGTCATTTTCTAATACTATGTGTCCACTAATCATATGATTTCAAGATCATTTTTGTAATTTTATACATTTTTTATGAAATTAAATGTGACACACACTGCACGATTGGGAGAAGTTCTCCTGATATATAAACTGTAAACGTGAGTGAGACATTCCATATCAAGTGCAAACTAGATTGTCTGAAATTCTGTAATATTGCGTGCATGCACTCTAACTACTTCGTAAACTGTCAAAACGATCTCATATTATGAAAGTTGATCGTTTAATTTACATAATTACTAACACCAGCAACAAGACTCAACACAATGCTTAGAGGTGTCTTAAATATTATATTAGTAGAATATTGTAAGTAAAATGAAAACCCCCTAGAACTGGCATTGTAGTTCCAATTGGGTTTCTATGTGATGTGCCCCTAAACAGATATTAAATTCAGCCAACATTTTGAAATTAATATCATGTATCATTCCTTTTAGAACTAAAATCAATTCCAAACATTTTCCAGTAGTAGTTATGTTTTTTTTAAGGATTTTCTTATTATGGTAATCCAAAATTGACTGAATTTTATGTAATTCAAGGAAATTAACTTATTTGCTCATTATGCAATGTGGAATTTGTATGATAATTATAATAGGGAATTATGTTAATCCAATTATTGAAACTTAATGTTGATGTGTGAATGTCTCTAATCAATAAATATTAAAAAAAAAAATCCGTGTTTTAATTGTGTTTTTGATGGCACGAGTTAAGATGGTGTACTCCGCATTCCTAGGCATTCTAATATATCGATACCAGAAGGGGACAAACCACGGTTTTTCAGGAAAACCAAAAATCTATTATTTTTTTCTTAATCTGTCTATTATAATTTATAAGCTCCAGCTGTAACTGTGTCTAGTGCAAAGTATATTAGAATTTACTCTTTCATGATATAAATGAAAAATTTAAGAATGCCCAGTGGTTTAAAATATAGCATGTCCCATACATTAAAAAAAGCTGTTTAGTTGTGGCTTACGTTACTAATATTTTATGTGTAAACCAAGCATTGTGTAAGCAGCAAGAGAAATAGAAAATTATACGTCATTCTATTGTAAAGGACTTTTACAGTGTTGCAATTTGATGTAACTATAGATTATTATCTATTAAAATTGCCATCAATTTTAATAATATAATATAGTTACACATCATCGCTCATTGCCATGGTGTTAAAATACCATTATTTTAACACCATGGAACTGAGTTCTTTGGATTAATGTTGGTTCATACCAACATTAATCGTTCAAAGCAAATCTATACGTTAGTTTCAGGTTTTACAGATTGGCTATCACAGATGCAAAAATAAAACAGGTGTTTTTTTTTCGACTTTTATGTCTGCGTCATAAACTCAACACACTAAACAGTCTATAAAACTTCGTGTTAAATTTAAAAGTTCTAAAAAGTAACAGTGGCCAATTAACAGTCATATAAACTCTGTACATTATGATAATAGGGTATTTTCCAATTTATTAAAAACTATTCAAATTGAAGATTTGGACGAAATATGTAACAAAAATAAAAGTAAATGGATTTATATCCATTTTCTCTATTAACCATTTGCACGCCAGCGCCTTTTTACGTTACTTTACCCCTTAGTTCTAAGTAGTAGGCATTTTCGCTAGTGATGGGACATTTTCAATGAATAATTAGTTTATTTATGCAATTTGTACGCATGTTTTTTTTCGTGAATTGTTTTGTTTTTGTTGTTTTTTTTTGTGTTTATTACATATTGTTTATTTTGTTTCTTTTAATTTCTTTTCATTAACTGCTACAGTTAACGTTTGCTAACAGCTTGTTTTTATTATATTAGGTCTTTACCTATGAAATTGCCGTTTTGCAGTACTGGCCATTTCAAATCAAAATAATTTTTGTTTGGGTAAGAATTCTAATTTCAAATTAATTTTATTTTAAAAACATGGATTTTTTTTTCCAAAAGTAGTCATTTGTTTATTGATTAGTGTTACATTTTCATCGCATTTCAATCTTTTTCGTCATCATGGATACGTTAAAAATTCGAGTAATTATGGAGTATGAGTACCGTCGTGGCAGCAACGCGGCACAAGCGGCACGCAACATCAACGACGTTTACGGAGCTAACACTACAAACCAACGCACCACCTGTTATTGGTTTGCTCGCTTCCGTTCTGGAAATTTCGACCTGAAAAATGAACCTCGCGGTCGTCCGAAGACTTTGGTCGACAATGACGAATTAAAGGCGATTGTGGAAGCTGATGATACACAATCTACGGCTGAATTAGCAGCAGCTTTCGACGTTAGCGTCAAAACAATATTGGTCCATTTGCGTCAAATTGGCAAGGTAAAAAAGCTTGACAAATGGGTGCCCCACGAACTCAATGATCGTCAGCGCGAAGTACGCGTCGAGACGTGCCTTGCACTGCTCAACAGACACACAAATGAAGGAATTTTGAACCGCATTGTTACCTGCGATGAAAAATGGATTCTGTTTGATAACCGCAAGCGCTCAGCAAGTTGGTTGGATCCTGGTTCAGCACCTAAACAATGCCCTAAACGAAAACTTACCCCTAGAAAAGTGATGGTCACTGTTTGGTGGTCTAGCGCCGGTGTGATTCATCACAGCTTCTTACCAAACGGGGTGAGCATTACTGCAGATGTGTACTGTGAAGAACTGAACACAATGATGGAGAAGCTGGCACATCTCCAACCAGCATTGGTCAATCGCTCGTCTCCGCTGCTCCTGCACGACAACGCGCGACCTCATACTGCACAGCAGACGGTCTCCAAGTTGCAAGAACTGGGGTTGGAAGCTCTCCGTCATCCGCCCTACTCACCAGACCTTGCGCCTACAGACTACTACTTTTTCCAGAATTTGGATAACTTCTTGGCGGGAAAAAAAATCAATACCCGAGAGGCAGTACAAAATGCCTTTGAAGAATTTGTTGCCTCCCGTCCAGCTGATTTCTTTAAGAAGGGCATCAATAAACTGCCACTG
Source organism: Antitype chi (assembly GCA_947359405.1). NCBI lineage: Eukaryota > Metazoa > Arthropoda > Insecta > Lepidoptera > Noctuidae > Antitype > Antitype chi. The sequence goes on from OX375816.1 coordinate 15,129,558, forward strand.
CGATGGCAAAGATGCATTGATTGCATGGGTGATTACTTCGATTAATACAAATAAAAAATACATGAAAAAAATTCGTTTAAATTTTTTCATACAAAACGGCAATTTCATTGGTAAAGACCTATTATAATAGTAATCTGTGGAAAATGTTGTGGGTAATATGATAGTTAAGTTTAATTTTAAGATTTTTCTGTTTATGCTTAATATACTACTTTTTGTTTTCCCAAATGCAATAAATAGTTAATAAATTTGAGGTAATTAACAATAATTATTACTAAGTAAACTACAATAAAAACACTAATTCATAGCAGTTTTGACCAGATTTTATTCGAAATCTAAACAAGACATCAAGAAAAAAGAAAAAGACATCTGAAATTTTATGTGATTACAAAGTAGTTTACACTAGATGACCTTTAGCTGCCTACGGCGTCACAGATATGCATCTTTTTGGATAAGTAGAGCTGGGAGTCATCTAGTGTTGTGAACTTTATTTTGTAATCACATACAATTTCAGATGTCTTTTTTATTTGTCTTGATGTCTAGTTTAGATTTCGAATAAAATCTGGTCAAAACTGCTATGAACAAGTGTTTTTATTGTAGTTTACTTAGTAATAATCATTGTTAATTACCTCAAATTGCAATAATGCACTGAATAATAATTGATAATGTCCCATCACTAGCGAAAATGCCTACCACATTATAACTTTTAGGGTCAATTCTCACCGAGACGCGGCGCGACGCGCACTTTTTAAGATAGCAACAGAATATCTAACTTATTTACAACACGAAAAGGTATAATTTCACTACGAGCGCGAAAGCGTGTCGAAGAACGCTAAGGTGCACCGCGTTGTGCAGCCCGTATACCTTATTGTGAAGTAAATAAGATCTATTTTGTATCGTGATCATAAAAAGTGCGCGTCGCGCCGCGTCTCGGTGGGAATTGACCCTTATCGTCTTTGGTCAGAGGTGAAGTAACGTAAAAAGGCGCTGGCGTGCAAAAGGTAAAACTATTCTATGTAACTAAGGTATTTTTAAATTGAAAAAACTGATTACTTATTAAAATTTCTTTATTTAATATACTCTAAAGCATTTATAATTTTCCCTAGAATCTCTTTATTGGTCTCATACATAATTTTATTCTGTTTCCCATTTTTATTTAATGTAGACATCATTAACTGGAGTAGTGGGTATTTCAATGTTTTCATTTCACTTGTACCTATAACAAATTTTAAAAACCAATCAAAATTAACTACTGTGTCACAGTAGATACTGTTGTAGTGGTTCAGAGCAGCATGAAGAACCTCAGACTTGTTTGTTTCTAGTAATTCATGAAAGTATTTAAGTTTTTCTTGTGGCCACCCCTTGCTATTAATTACATCCTTGATTTTTTGTAAATCATAATTACTATCAGAAATTATTGAGATCAAATCCTGTTTTGCCAATGTAATCACATCAGCTTCTATGTAAGATGATAACGATTCAGGCGATTCTGAATAATACAACTTGGTCAAGATGTGTTGTGATACCTGAAACAAAAACAAATTCACAACAACTGTAATTTAATTTGGGTGTGAAATTCCTTCTAGAAGATTTAAAACTAATAATAATTAATCCCTGGTCGGCCAGTATTAGACAAGGAGGATTGGGTGTAATAATATAATAAAAAACCGAATTTGTGAAAAATAATTAGTAAGCAAAATGTTGGTACCAAATAAACCAAATACTACCACCACATCTAAGTATTTAATGTATTTGGTTCTAAATAAATCGGATAAAAATACATATCACTGCATTTTACTTACATTTTGGAATGCTTCAAGTGATTCTACTTCAAATAGTTTATCCATCTAAAGTTTTATTAGTTCACAAAATGTTTTTTGAACTGTAGTACGATTCGAATCCAAATAAACTCTATCTGGTATCCGGAAAAAAGTCCGAACCGTTGAAATCTATGAGAAATTGAGGCTGAATAACATATTAAGTTGGCGAAAAATAGATTAACAAGATTAGAAATAATTCATAATATTCACTGTCTGAAACATTGACACATCCCCGATTGACTAAATTGACTTTGACAATTTGACATTGACATGGACACTTGATAGTGGCCAATGTTGCCAGCTCTTATCGTACAGGTTGGCAACACTGATACTGGCCTGTGGCACAAATGTCACAAAGACAGAAAAGTTTTTAGAACAAAAGTAAACAACTCTATTTCTGTACATGGAGTTAGTAAGTAGATACTATATTGTCGTTGCCAGATATTAGAGACTCAGTTTTATAAATACATCTACATAAATAAAACAAAGTCAGGTTTATAGTATAGTAATAATGGTCGGGTTAGTTACACCTGTTTATAACTCAGGCCCACAGACATATAAAACGGTAGCTCTGGACCGATTTTTATGATCTGTGATTAGTTGAATTTATCTCCGCCCCGAATAGCCGAGTAAGTAACTAAAGGAAACATTCACGAAAAAAGAGCATAGTTAATTCATTTTCTCATAGGTTTATATTTTGTATGTCAGCTGTTTCCTTTTACGGTTTATACCTTCGAAGTACCAGGTATTTTTTGCTAATAATTAAAACTACGATATACAAAATTAATGCAAAAAACAAAAGGACACTTAGGCGTCGAAGTACTCCGCATCGCTGTCATCAGGAAACGTGCCCAGAAGAATTGAAAAAATTGAAAAAAACGTTGAATGGCAATGCTAATTCTTGGGCCAAAGAACGACCCAGCCCTGTGGTCACGTGAAGTGTCGACCAGCCGGCGAGAAATTTCCTTAAAGAGGAGACGTGCACTCGGGCCCCATGACCCGAGCGTTTCGACCCCAAACGGCTCAAAACTGTAGTTATACACACACCGCAGCGCACGCGCGCGCGCGCGTAGTATTTACATACGCCGCTTGAGGGTCTCAGCAACAGCAGCAGCGGCGCCAGCACAGCCCGCCGTGCTAGGAACGTGGGATGGCGCAAGGGTGTCGTCACATGTTGCGTCCCACGCCAGAGGTCTTCCCACCTTCCAAGGCAATAACGTCAAGCCGTCTGGTCTCTTCCCATCGTCACGTACCAAGCCGTTTGGCTCTAATACCTCTGGTACGTCGGCGGTGACAAGGGCTCGACGAATAATATCGTTGATGCTGGCGTGGCGTGCTATGCGACCTGCGCTCCTGCAGCAGGACAGGCCATGGTGCCCGAGACTGTCGACAGCTTCACCGCAGTGACACCGATGCGGAGCTACACAAGGTGCGCCCAAGCGGAGACACGTAGCGAGCCGAAACGATGAGTCATCCATCATAGTGCCTATGGTGGACGACGGGAGCGCCTGAAGCCACAGGCCTGACTCCCATTCTCCCACAGCCAGCAGACGGGCACGCTCAACAGTATTAGGTGACGTATTTACCAGGGTATTCCGTATAATACTGCAGAGCGGCACGTCCCACCGTCTATGGGAGGATGGGTTGTCAGGTAAAACCGTATTGGGACAAGCCATTTTCCAAGCGTTCAAAGCATCGGTCAAACACGGTACTTCAAAATCAACCAGTGAGGAAGATAAAATATTCCTGGTTAATGTATCTGTACTGTGGACCGAGGAGAGGAAGGCCGGTAAACTTATACTTGAAATTTTGCGGACACCGAGACCACCCAGGCGCCACGCTCGGTCGTCCAGGGCCACATTTAGGATTGAAGTTAGTGTATTTCTAATAATTTGGTCTACTTTTTCTAAAAGTTTTGGATGCTTCCAAAGATGGGAGGAGCGAAGGCTATAAGTAAATTTTGGTCCAAAGCAACAGTATCGAATGAGCGTGAAGGCCGAATGAATATTAATTTTGAAAAGTCGTTCCGAGACATCATTGAAATTTTTAATTTTCTCTTTAATAAACGTTGCAATGGATTCGTCGAAAATTGGGGACCCTAAGAGGTGAAGAGAGTTTCTTTCCGTAATTTTGATGTCTGGTGCTATTGTACAGAATTTTGCTATGGTGGTCTGTCTGTCAGTAGTATGGGGAAGATAAATTTCACATTTTGAATGGATTTTTCTTTTAAAAAAGATAAATCTTTTAAGACTGTGTCTACATCACCTCCTAGGGTTCCGTCATCCAAATACCATACGTTGAATTTAGCTGTCGAATAATTGGATTTATTGCCAAATTAAAAATGACTGGCCCAAGAGGGTCACCCTGTTGACATCCAACGGCCGATTCCAAAAGGTTGTCTTTATATAGCAATTTAGTAGGGTCCCTGTAACATTGGTAAAGGAAACTGTAAATTTTGGGTACTTCTTTTTGAACTTCCGTCAACAAGGTGTCCCTGTTTACGGAATTGAAAGCATTCTTAATGTCAACCTTAAGGATGACCTCACCTTTATAGCTATTGAGGTAAGTTGATAATGCGTGTACCGCAGCCTCAAACCCCCCTTTAGATCCGAAGCCCAGCTGTAGGGGCTTGAATTTGCTGGCCAGTGTTTCGCTGTAAAAAGCACAGCAAATTTTGGCTGCGATACGACGGTAAGTGGACCCTACGGCAGTGGGACGAATGCCGCCATCCTTCTTGCGCTGGGCACATAGATTTGCCCCATACAATATATTGATGACGGCTTCGTTCACATTGCCGGAGAGCATAAGATTGATGAGGGCCGTCAGCTCCTTCAAAAGGGACTCACCAGCCTCCCCGGCGCCTGAACACATTAAGTCTTTCAGGTGTTGAGGTGTCAGGCCGTCGAGGCCGCCGGCGGAACCACTTCGAAAGGAGCACACGGCCGCATTAACTTGTTGAGCTGTAATTACAAGTGAATTGGTTTGGGGATCGGGTGGGTCAGGGAAGGAGAGGTCATCTGCCGGGGTGGGGTGTTTGCTCTCCAGAGCTGCAAGTGCCTCTGAAGAGTACGGCGCAACCACATCGCTGCTAAAGATGATCCTAGCCGCACCCTTGATATCACCCTCGCCTAGTTTAGCCTCCAGATGGTGCAATAAAGCTCTATATGGGAGGTGCGCTGTTAATTTAGGGTCAAAACTTTGGGTCGAAATGTTACAATTATCTTTGATTTGAGCTGTTAAGGTTTTTTTATTTGCCAAATGTTTTTGCACATGTAGAATTCTAAATGGGAAGGTGAGTAATGCCTCCCAAGCACTTTTAGAGTTCTCTCGGGCGGCGAGGCGGATACAGCGCGCTAAACTTAAAGCTACGCATGGTCTCGCGCCGCGAGGAACTCTCTTTAAAATTGGAGTTGACGTTTTTAATTTTGCAAGTAAATTCCAAAAGGGTTGAGAAGGTGAACCAGGTTGTAATAACTCGGTAGGTAGGAGCACACTTAACATAGTTGTGTCAGCTAGAGAACGCTTTATGCCGTCGAGTCGAAGTACCAGGTTGTCATAACTCGGTAGGAGCACACCTACATAGTTGTCTTGTCAGCTAGAAAACGCTAATACCGTCGAAGTACCAGGTTGTCATAACTCGGTAAGAGCACACCTAACATAGCTGTTGTGAGTTGTGTCAACTAGAAAACGCTTTATGCCGTTGAAGTACCAAGTTGTCATAACTCGGTAGGAGCACACTTAACATAGTTGCGGCAGCTATAAAACGCTTGATACCTTCGAAGTACCCGGTTGTTATAATTCATACGTAACATAGGTAGCTGTCTCAGCTAGAAAACGCTTTATGCCTTTGAAGTACCAGGTTGGCATAATTCTGTAGGAGCACATCTTTTTTTTGTTTTCGGGGGGAAACCTTCAAAAGGCGCCAGCGCCCAAAATAAGACCGAGGAGTGTGGGATTTTTACCTCACTAAAACCACCGCGGTGGTCATCATCTACACATACATAGTTGTAAGCCAGAAAACGCTTTATGCTTTCGAAGTACCAGGTTGCCATAAATCGTTAGGTCATGCGCAATGACTTGAGATGTTTTGTGGCGAGTTCCACCAACATACTTATGAGTCAAAAAGGTGGACTCCAACTACATGTGGGGCAATGTTGTTAAACATCAAGAGATCACGCGTATACGCACGTGTAGAAGGCACAAACTCAAACTCAAAACTCAAAGCATTTATTTCAATTAAACCATTTTCAGGCACTTTTGAATTGTCAGAAAGTTGAAGCTAGTTGCCCATTCCAAAACGTAGATCTCTATGGAGAAGAACGGGCAAGAAACTCCATGGACACTCTTTTTAATCATGTTAAGTTTTACAAAAACTTGGGAACATTATTCTTGTTGCTTCTATATGTGAGAACAATGTAAAAAAAAAAACAATTCTAAATATAAGATTTAAAATTAGCCATGGAAGTTAGGAGATGACCAGTCTCAACCGACGGCGCCCGTTCACGAACTTGACGCGTGGATCAGCACCATCCAGCTCAACCATTTTGTAGGGAACCGAATGATCCAACACACACGCCACCATCAGCAAGACATTTAAGTGAGCATGACATACTCTCAACTGCCACGCTTTTTCAAGTCAACGTACATCATAACAACATATACGGATGCATTGTACTCACATTTACAAATTTTAAACAAAATGCTTCTAAATTATACAAAATTATAGTTTGCAATGTATTTGAAAAATTAATAAAATTTGATTTCCTAAAGAAAGAAAAATATTTAATATCTTTTGAAATTTTAATAAATAATAGGTACTTGATTCAGTAAAAATAAAAACTTATTCTTAATGTCAGAAAATAAAAATAATAGTAACAGAAATGTTCATAATGTCAGAAAACATAAAAAGGGAAGCATCTCTTCCAAATATGAAAATTTTAAATAGCAAGCCCCAGGTGCCTGTGGAGTTGGACCAGCATTAAGCCAAGCATTTTTATCAACAATATAATCATCTAACTTATAATATGCTTGTCTACATAGTGTGCGTTTAATGCATAATTTAAATTTCTTTTCATTTAGTTCAAGAATATCGGCTGGTATTTTATTATAACATTTTACACAGTACCCCATAAAAGAAGTGTGTACTTTAGACAACGTGAAACGTGGTTGATCTAATTTGTTCCTATTTCTAGTGTTAAAATTGTGCCTGTCACTTATCTTACTAAAAAGATGTAGATTTCTACGAACGTACATAATGTTTTCAAAGATATATTGACAAGGTGCCGTCATGATGTTAATTGTTTTGAACAGTTCCCTGAGAGATTCGCGTCTGCGTAGGTTGTAGATGGCTCTGACAGCCCTCTTTTGCAGAATGAAGATCGACTCAATATCCGCAGCACGTCCCCATAGCAAAATACCGTAAGACATGATGCTATGAAAGTAACTAAAATAGACCAGTCTTGCGGTATCCACGTCTGTTAATTGACGGATCTTCCAAACAGCGTAAGCGGCAGAACTTAGCCGCCCTGCAAGTGATGTTAAGTGAGGACCCCACTGTAGCCTTGAGTCAAGCGTGATCCCCAGGAAAACCGTCTGATCGACGAATTCTAGTATCTCCTTATTTAATACAACGTGACATTCACTACTTCTAACATTCGGTAACGTGAATCTTATGCATTTAGTTTTCTTTCCATTTAATACCAAATTATTTACAGTAAACCAATTATGGACCTTAACTATAGCGTTATTTACGTCGTCAAGCTCCTGTGCATGTCTCTTAACTTTAAAAATCAGTGATGTGTCATCAGCAAATAACACCATTTGTAGTCGGTTTTTAAGTAAATGAGGTAGATCATTTATATATACTAAAAAGAGGAACGGACCCAATATTGAGCCCTGCGGTACACCCATTTTGACTTTTAAGCCCAAGGAATTCACACCGTTTATTTGAACTTGCTGCAGTCTATCATTCAAGTACGATTTTACCAAGCTAAGCGCAAGTTCACCCAGTCCGTAATGCCCGAGTTTCAAGAGAAGTGTTAAAATACGCAAAAGATACCTATTGCATCTTGCGCCTCTTCCCATGCGGTAAAGATGTGTTTTAATAAGGTGACACCGGCGTCGGTTGTGCAACGTCCTCTGGTGAAACCATACTGTTGATCGTGTAGGATGTTATTACGATTAAAATGATTGAGCATTTGATTTAACATAACTTTTTCAAACACCTTGCTGAAAACTGGCAAAATCGATACGGGTCTATAATTATTAGTATCTTTGCTGTCACCAGATTTGAAGAGTGGAATAACTTTACTGTACTTCATTAAATCCGGGAACACCCCTTGATCTACACACAAATTAAATATTAAAGCCAAATAGGGTGCAATTGTCTCAATAATGGATTGACATACTTTAGTAGACATGCCCCACAGATCTTCGGTAATTTTGATCTTAAGTTGCTTAAATGTCTTTACAACGACCACAGGGTTAATATGTTTAAATTTGAATTCCACAGGACAGGCTGAAACATTCTCTCTTAATAAATCTATAGCAAGTGCGGGCGAAGAATTTAAAGTTTCTGTAGTTTTAATAGGAATGTTGGTAAAGAAAGTTAACACCTGAGCCTATACTTTTTTTTTGTCTACAAAGATATGGCTAGTTCTATAAATTGGGGAATTATGGTTGGCCTTGGCTCAAGTCGTAGAATAATATATATTAATTATTTGTGTTAAGTGACACTATGAAATAAAATTTTATATTGGTTTCTAATTGGGCACTGAAAATCATTTCTCTCAAGCAAATATTTATACGACAAGTTTACCTAAAAATGGGCTAAATTGTCACTTCCCTGCGGGACGACATTCCAAAATCCAAAATATAAATCCATGTAACAAGGTTTAAGAAGCAGTTTAGTAATATAATTTTATTATACGATAATAATCATATGTATATGATTTTCAGAAAAGCTTTTTAGCTTTTACGTTCTCTTATTTTCTTCGAAATTTTGTCGACTTAACAAAGGCGACGCGTATTTAGTATCACTTCCCTGTCACCTAAAAATTTGTCAAAATCACCTTGAAATTGAATAGCAAGTAACGTTGCCGCTTGGGCAATAGAAAGAAAGAGGTGGTGACAGCATTCAAAACCACACTCAGGGAAGTGTGGTTTTAAATGTTTTTATCACTTCCCTGGAAATACATAGACATGACAGTGAGAACACTACAGGGAAGTGATAAAAGACATAGTCTGTGGCTGTTAGCACTGGCACTAAATGAACTATGCACTGTATCATTACAAGCTTTTATTTAACTTGTCGTGTGTGTTAATTTTGTTAGTTAGTATCTACGGGTCAAATCTTGCAAGTTAAATTTGGCCAACTTCCGAGAGTCCAATCGAGTTGAACACACACACACACCCGTTAACAAATAAGGTAACAATAAAATATTATGGTACCAACGAGCTGGTCTGATGACGGTGGCCATAGGAACACCTAAATTACACATGATTAACCAAAAGAGAAAATGAGAGAAAACATTATGCTAAAATTAATAAAGACCCGGAAGTGTTGGTCTCGTACAAAGAAAAAGACAAACAAAATATTTAAAGGACAGAGTTACAGGAACTACTATCTCTAAACGGTCTAATCGAAAAAAACGAAAATGTAGAAAAGCATGGCGCGGAGACTCAGTAAAAACTATGAAAAGAAATGTGCTTCAGCAAAACCTACTGTAGATTTTAAGAGAGCTAATCACCATCAAACTTGTACGATGAGATGTCAATTCTGGGCTCACCAACGCCACCTGTCACAGTCGTCTATGTATTGACTGTGGCTAGGCAGAGATCCATTCTACAAAGACCCAGAAATACAAGTTTAAAAGGAAAAGAAGATTAAAATGCTGAAAGATGAACTAAACAAATAACGATAAAGAGTGAGAAAGTTCCAAAAACAGTTACGCCTTATGCTAAAATGGCGCAATTGGCTAAAAACCCTGACACATGAGCTGAAGTTATATAATAAAACAGTAGATTACCTACCGAAACATAACCAACCTTAGCAAGACAATAAAAGCGAGTAGCGAACAAATGACTACTAAGATCAATAGATAAACAAAGGAAGGTATGGAAAACTAGTCAGAATGTACTAGGTAACATTTAAAAAATATGGTATTCTCAGAAACAAAACATAAGAAAGTTAAAAGATGTCTTGCAAAGTTGAACAAGATTTATAAGAAGATGACAAATCCTACAGTCAATTGGGTGCGGAAAAGATAAAGTATATTAACAAAAATAAGATGAAGAAGCAAAATTTATACAGGTTGCATACTCTTCGGAACACAAAGAATTTTTGAAGACTAGGACTGCGGTATAAATGAGTTATGCAATGTTTGCAAGATTTACACCTTTTTGTGTCATGGCAAAAGTAACTGACCGTGATACGTGTATGTGCGTTAGACATGGGTAGCTCGTGAGCGAGTGATAGAAAAGAGCTAGCTCTTTTTGATGGACGTCGCTCTCGCTCACTCACTCGTTCGCTAAGCAGCTCACTAGCTCAGTTAGCTCTCAGATTGCGAGACACCGATGACCGACCGAAGTCAGCGGCCGATCGTTCTTCCAACAATAGCTCTTCGATACAATACGTCATTGTAGACTATCATACGACATAAATCACTGTAAATCTATCTTTATGACCATAGCTTTAAAGTAGAAAATACTTTGGCACATTATAAAAGGTTCCTTTTTTTGTGCCAAAGTATTTTCTGCATTGTTTATTTTTTTGCGTGTTAAGTCATAACATTATATAAAAAAACAGAAAAACTTATTTAACTTAACTCCAATCTTCCAAAGAGCTATGGACAATGACTATTGAGCGGGCCGAGCCGTTTCCTTCGACACGCGTGCAGCGTGAGTCAAATGAACTAATAGTCGGCGTCTGAATCACTGAGCTATAGAAGAGCTAGTGAATAATAAAGAATCCAAACTTCCAAAGAGCTACTCACTACTGAGCGAGCCGACCCGTGTCGCCTTCAACGCGCGTGCGGCGTAAGTCAAATGAACTAATAGTCGGCGTCTGAATCACTGAGCTATAGAAGAGCTAGTGAGTAATAAAGAGTCCAAACTTCCAAAGAGCTACTCACTACTGAGCGAGCCGACCCGTGTCGCCTTCAACGCGCGTGCGGCGTAAGTCAATTGAGCTAACAGTCGGCGTCTCGGCGTCTGTGTCACTGAGCTATAGAAGAGCTAGTGAGCTAGAAGAGTGATATAGCTCTTTAGAGTGAAAGAGCTAATCGCTATTTTTCTTTTCAGTGAGCTACTTCTCCCATGTCTAATGTGCGTTATACACAGCAAATTGGAGCTTCTGATTAAAGCATTGCATATAAAACTTGCTAAACGAAATTTGCTGTAACGGGTATCCGTTACAGCAACGTTCATCGTATCGTATGATGAACGTTGCTTGTAACGAGTATGTGATATTTGTTGCACAAGATCTATTCCACTGTCTGAAAATATTGCTAATGCAATGAAATACCAGCAATGGGAAGTACTACAAGACACTATAACTGATCCAAAGACGATCCTCAGAAATGATATAAGAACAAAAAATATTTTATAGTCACTTCCCTGTATCTACTCTCATTTCCCTGTCTTCTGAAAAATGCAAATTGAAAAATGCCTATAACTTCTAAATTAATAAATATTTTGACTGACCCTTTGAATTCTAGAATACTCCATATGTTATTTTATTAGTTAACTTTAAAATTATTTAAGTAGGTACATTAAAAAAACGATGGGCCAAATCTATTTCCATTTTATTCTCTTGTTTGTAGAACTAGCTATATATTGATATCCTTCTAGCATTCCGGTGAGTTGTTCATAGCGTAAAATGATGTGGTAAAAAAAAACAAAAGTTTTAGTCTATCTTGGTAAAACATTTTTAATATTAATTAATACACAATGAAACAAATATTCTCTTAAATTATTCAATAGGCACAAAAGTGAAGACTAATCTACTTATACTCTAGAACCTGCCTTGCTTGAAACTGGGCAACTTTTTACAAATTGTACACATTAACATTATGTACATGGTTTATTCACAGATGTACAGGAATTTTTGAAAATTGAAACCAATATGCAATAAAAAAGTCGATTAGACAAATGATGCTTATCAATAGTTTCTAGCATTATAAATAAAACAATTTTATTAGATCTACAGACTTAGTCTTTTATTTGCAAGATGTAGATGACATACCAAAATATCTCACAGTATTTTTATTCAACGATAGTTATAGGTATAAAAAAAATAACAGAAAGGAAATTATGTTATCTGATAAGGTATCGAATTAAAAAAGCCTTTGGAATTGTTAGAGGTTAATCCATCGAGTTTGTTACTGTTACCTATAGCCATCCTATCATCAAAATGTATGGTGCAGTGGTGCCTTTTTTGGCAGCCATTAATGATAAGCTATGGCTATCAGAAACTGCGGTGGCCGCCACATAGCGTATGCAATTTACGGTCGAATCACGTCACTGAAACGTTATTTATAAGCTGTTGTTTCTTGTAAGCTGTTGTTTTCCCTTGAGAGCGTTTTTGACACCGTAAAGTCAAACCCCGCTGCTATCATTTTCAGGACAGCCGTCATGTATCGGCCACCGCTGTCGTAAGAATCCACAGGTTACTTAATAATGCCGATCAACATATAACGAGACATTATTAACAATTCGTTTTCACATGTACGCCTCACGCAATAAATAATTATATATATCACTTGTCATTGGCAGTAAGTTCGTATGCATATTTAAAACGTACTACTACGTGAATTGCTAAGCTTGTCCATTGCAGATTATAGGGTGGACGACATATCATAGTTTTTCACTATAGTATAAGTATCCTCCGCACTCATTTGAATGCCAGTTTAATCGATTCGATAATCGAATCGATTGAAATTCGATTGTTCACCTTTTATTTTGATTGCAACAAAATTATTTCTACGCCATCACTTTAAAGGTGCATCTTCATTTGGTGAGATGTGGTAAGGTAGCCAGCAAAATGTTTTTTTTCTGAGAATGATTATTTAATGGAAAAGTCATTGAATATGAGAGTTGTATTGATTTCAATTATTGTAATTAACAATATTGCAATTTAAACTATGTCATTCTGAAAACCCATATTTTTTTGGTCGCGACTCATATTTAAATCAATATACACTGACCTGCATATTGCAAAAGAACGTAAGAAAACTTTACGAATTTTGCGGGTTACTTTGGCGATTCCCCCATAACATTAAGAAATTTAAAAGCTACAAATAATTGTAAGAAATATAATACTAAATGTCTACCAAGAACAAAATTATCATTAAATGTGATTGTATAACGTATTACAAAAACATACCGCATTAAGTGTCATCGTTTTTTAAATTATATTTATATTATACAGAAAATGAATTTATATAATTATAGTACGTATTTCTATATACAGAGTTCTTTACATAGATAATACAGTATTAAGCAAGCATTAAGTATCTTTGCATAAGTAGTTTACTGTTTAGTAAGTACTCGAAATGAGACTGATAAGTAATTTGAGTATGGTTTGAAGTATGGTCTTCAAAACAATTAACAGTGAATCGAGCAGCTGGGATGTGGTAACATGGAAATAAATATAATTGAACACCTTCCTTAATAGTAACCTACATGCAACACTATTAAACAATTTAATAATTAATTTAAGTAAATCTGATAAAATTAAGTCTCAGAATTAAGTAGAGAAAATAATCCACAAGGTAATTGTAATAAGAGTATATAAATAATGCTGGTCTTTATAAACGCAGAGCTCCAAGTTGTTTGGAGATATTATTTAAATAACAATGTATATAATTATTTATACAAAACATCAAAATCCTAAGACAGTGTTCGCGATCGAACTGTGTTTAATTCGTATCAAGTTATAAAAATTAACCTACAGATGTGCATACCAACAGGTCATTAATGCGATTAGTAATCTCGGTAATAAATTCTTGATACAATCAATCTGGCAACAACGCATCGTAAAGTAATGTCAGTAACTGTTATGATTGAACACATTGTGAAATGTTACGCAACGATTGCCATTTGGAAGAAATTGCATTTGACCCAAATTGACATTCTATTGGAAATAATATAAAAATAATATTCTTTATTGTACATAAAGCTTAACGGCAAAAATAATAATTATATTCTTATGAATAACAGGTTAAAAGTAAAATATAAGAAATGTCAGTCTAGGACTCTAGGTAAAAGGTTTATACAATTTCTTCTCAAATCGGAATCCTCCTTATGTCTTTTAATGTGGCATGATTTGAGCTTACCTTAACAATATACCACTACCTATAGCAGAAACTCATAAAAATCTCACCCTGTCTTATACTTAAGTACTATTTCGATATTTTAATCACTATTATCCATTTATTTGTTACTGTGATGAGTTGTAAATGCTTTAATTTTTACTAATATGCTAAAACTTAATATGGGGAGGTTTAAAATGCATTATCTCTTCTACTCATTACAATGACTATTGTCAAATAACTTAGTGGCAGCAAGAGTTTCTATTCTGAGTTGAGCGCAAATTATACACAAGTAATAGACAATACTGACTCAATAGTGTATCAAAAGACAATGAGCAATTGTGGTCCAATATTCCACCACTAACAAGACCGTTAACAATAATAAGCCTTTATTTATAAAAAAAAATACTGAATAGCATAGTAAAAAGAGGCGTAAAATTATTAGGAGACCCACTTAAAATATCTTTAGGAAAAAGTTATCATCAGTTCTTAGCTGAAAAAATATTATTGTCATAATAAACTATTTTAGCATAAACAGCACCATTGATTAAAAAAAAGTAAGGTATCGTTGTAGAAATCAAGGGTTGTTAAAATTCGTCAAGCTTTTGTCTTCAAAATTCTTATAGCCAGTTTCACATGTGGGGTCAAGACTGATCGAATGATACTTCATTAGTTAATATCAATCAAGCCGTTTAAGTTAATTATGGGTGTTTTAGTAAAAGTTACTGTTTGTTTTATAGACTATTCAGTGGCATAGGTCTTGTTGGTGGTGGAAATTTAGACCAAACCCCATACATTTTTGCTCAATCCCAGTTGCAGTCACCATGTTTTATAAAACGTTTACACATAACACAACCTGACGCCTTGGTTCCCCAAAGGGTTGGGCAGGGTTGGAATACGTTTACATTATCAACAAAACGGCTTGCAACTACTACACACTGATTGTTTAACTAAAAACATATTATATGTGTCTGTGCCGATATCGTCTATCACACGGAGATGAGTCTCAATACTCTCAATTCACTAAAAGGAACGGATAGATAGTGAATTTTGAGTATATTAATTAATTAACTAGGCCTGCATCCTTGGCCATACTATAGAATATAGAGTTCTTATCTTGTAATAGTTGTTCAGGAGGCGCGTACTCGACGAGTTGTCCCTTGTCCAGCACCATGACCTTGGTGGAGTCCATGATGGTGTTGAGTCTGTGCGCGATGGTGAGCACCGTGCACGACGCGAACTCGGAGCGGATGGTTTTCTGCAAGACGAGGGGGCAGTGAGACAGAGCGCGGTGAGCGAGCGCGCGAGACGCGAGACACGCACCTGGATGAGCTCGTCGGTCTCCAGGTCCACGGCCGCCGTGGCCTCGTCCAGCACCAGCAGCGGCGTCTTGCGCAGCAGCGCGCGCGCCAGGCACACCAGCTGGCGCTGCCCCACCGACAGGTTCTCGCCGCCCTCCGCCACCTCGTGGCGCAGCCCGGCCGGCAGCCCTGCACACGGGTGGTTAGTCTCAAGCTCTAAGCATATATTTCAATTTGACCATTTACAGGCACTTTTGGAATTGTCAAAGAGTCCGTCAGCCAGAAAAACGAAGCTGTCCAAGTTGCCCATTCCAAAACTAGTACTAGGTACCTATGGAGAAGAACGGGCAAGAAACTCCGTGGACATTCTTTTAAATGATATTGCTACAATAATATTAGTTATCATAATGTTGAATTTATAATTATATGTGAGAATGATGTAAAAAAAATGTACATACTAAAAGCGTCCAGAGCAGGTACAGCAAATAGAAAATAAAATAAAAAATCAATCCAAAAGTAAAATTATTGAAATAAGCCGTGGCAGCGAAGACATAACCAGTCCAACTGTTGGCGCCCGTTTGCGAACATGACGCGCCATTCAGCTAACCCATTTCGAAGGTAGCTAAGTGATCCAACACACGCACCACCGTCAGCGAGACATTTGAGTAATGATGGCACACTATCGGCTGCCAGGGCACATTCATGTTAATGAAAGACATATTACTACGTAGGTACTATAGAGCTCTCATTTACCGGGTAATATGTACTCACACCTGTGCATACAATTATATACATAATACAAAGACGATTGAGTTTATGCATCGCAAAGTGATTGAGTCGAGCGTGATTATAGTTTCTCTTTATTCAATCTCGTCACAATCACTAGTTTTAACATTCGGTGAAGCAAATCTAGGTATATATTAAGGTTTTTCCCATTGAATACTACATTTTTAGCAGTGAACCAATTTTGGACTTCAGTAGGTCGTTATTTACATCAACCTTAAACATTAAGTATCGTCAGCAAATAACACCATTTGTGGTCGATTTTTAAATAATAGGATTAAATCATTTACATACACCAAAAAAGAGCAAAGGACCCAATATCGACCCTTGTGTAACACCCATTTTTACTTTTAAACCAAATTAATCGACACATTTATTTGAACTTGCACTTGTCTGTATTTTAAATACAATTTTATTAAACTGAGTGCATGTTCTCGAAGTCCGTAATGCTCAAGTTTCAAGAGTAAGGTTTCGTGATCGACGCTATCAAATGCCTTGGAAAGTTCACAAAAGATTCCTATGCGACTTCGACCTCTTCAGAGGCGTTTTAAATGTGTTTAAATAAGGTTACACCGGGGTCGGCATCCAACGTCCTTTAGTTAAATCATACTGTTAATCGTGATTTTACTTATGTTAAATAGTTGGCCATTTGATTAAGCAATACCTTTTGCTGGAAACCGGCAACATGTATGCGGTTCTATAATTATTGGTGTCTTTACTGTCCCCGGATTTGCAAAGTTGTATTTCCTTACTGTGTTTCATTAAATCCGGGAAGACTCCTTGATCCACAAATAAATTAAATATTATGGCTAAGGAGAAGTCCAGACAGGACGCGACGCGGGCCGCTCGTCGTTAGCACACTCACCCTGCACGAAGGGCTTCAGATGCGCGTACTCCAGCGCGCGCCAGATGTCCTCGTCCGAGAAGGTCTCGAAGGGGTCCAGGTTCATGCGCAGCGTGCCCGAGAACAGCACCGGGTCCTGCGGGATGATGGTGATGCGCGAGCGCAGCTGGTGCAGGCCCATGGCGGCGATGTCCAGCCCGTCGATGAGGATGCGGCCGCCCACGGCCTCGACGATGCGGAACAGGCCGAGCGTGAGCGTGGACTTGCCGGCGCCGGTGCGGCCCACGATGCCGAGCTTGTCGCGCGGCGCCACGGCGCACGTGACGTCACGCAGCGCGGGCTCGGCGCCGGCGCGGTACGCCAGCGTCAGCCCCTCCAGCTGCAGCGCGCCCGTCTCCGGCCACGACGCGCCCGGCCCGGGGGATAAGTTCCACGCCGCTTCCTTTATGGAAAAATAAATGCAAAATGATCAGATTATCACTTCAATTAGGTAGCGCACTTCCATAGCGCCATTTTCATATTTACTCACCTGTTCTGTCTCCGCGTATTCTTTTATTCTTTCCACTGCTACAATGTTTGTTTCAACTTCTGAGGTCATGCGCACCAGCCAATTCAAAGTCTGTGTAATCTGAAATCAAATTTGCCAATAAGTAGAAAACATACAAGATGTACAGTGCACTTTCACAGTATTATGATTTTGATGTTCTGTAATGACTTAAATAACGTTATTTTATATACCTGTAAGGCGTAACTGACGGAGAGTCCGACCAGACCGGCGCTAATAGTGTCTCTGTTCAGCACTGCAAACATTGCGGAGAAGAATATGATGAGATTGCCGATCATCTCGAGCCTGATCGCCAGCCACCTGTTCGCGATGCAGCTCGGGTAGTAGCACGACTGGTTGTGATCCACACCGCGCTCTGATTCTTCAATAAACCTAGTGGACCAAACAAAATTAATATTATACCATCAAAACCAGATCATATACCTAAGTACATGGAGTTAATAGAAGTTCTATACAATTAATGGGAGACAAGAAAACTAAGACTGTATTTTGATTGGTATTCGCATTGAAAAAACTAATAATGGCTGTTTGCGGAAATGAAGAATGTTAAACTTTACCTTTCTGAGACGCCGTAAGCTCGAATGGTGCTAGCGCCTGTGATGCTCTCCCCGAAGTGCGAGTAGATAGGCGATCGCGACACGGACTCTAGTCTTTTCAGCTGCCGCGACGAAGCCACGTAAAACCGTTGGATTATGTAGTAAATGAAGCCGATGGGAAGAATCACGGCCATGAATATTGGCGTCGAGAAACTGATCACGAAAAGCGTTCCCAATACCTACAGACATTTCATGCTCGTTAAGTGTATGGAACTTTAAAATACTACACTAATCAAAATAATTTTTGCACCTCTTTTATGAATAATGGCACAGCGCGCTTATTTATCCATTAGAGACCGAATACATGTTTTTTAAAATCTGATATTATGTCTTATTTTCGCGAACATTTATAATAAATAATACCAGCCTCTAACTGACCCACTGAAGGGCAAAATGCTCCTCTCATACAGAGAAGATGCGAGGTACGTTAATTATTTTCAACCACAATCTCGTGCATGAAAAGCGAGGCCTTAAGCACTGAGTCATCACGACATAATTTGTTTGTATTTTTTATTAAATAACAAGTAAATAACCACCATGTTAATAAAAGTGGTGCAAGATTATTTAATGATACTGTTTTTGGTCCAAATAAATGCAATCTTTTATTTTAACTAAAAAACAAAACAAATCCTACACATGGTTAAGTAGTCCTTACATGGAGTGATAAAGGACCCAGAATAAAATCATATGTATGGTAAAGATAGGACAAGATAAATGAATAGTTGAAATGTAAAGACAGCAATTACTTGTATCCATTCCAGGTAATTTCGACTTGGTGAATGTAACAAAAACACAGTAAATAAACAAACGCATATTTTTGGGATCAGTTTACAAACTTGATTAAAAAATACAAGTTTAATTCTGAGGTGAATACGTAAAGGATTTTCCAGATACCATAGTGAATTGTACAATAATAAAAAATAAAAAACAACATCACACAAGAAGCTCTCCAATCCTAGAAGTTTCATAAAAGCGAGGCAGCCATTAATAAGCGATACCGAACACGTACAGGTATTCCCTTACATGATATTATAATCAGCCTATAATGTTCCCTCTTCGACAGGGACTGGGCTGATCTACAGCCCAGTGCAGGTTGGTAGATGTCCCATGTCTTCGAATTTTTGGTTCTAAGACATGCCGGTTTCCTAACGTTGTTTTACTTCATAGTTTGACTATGGTAGGATTTTTACTTGGTTTGCATCAAATCGGAAGTGCTAATGTGAAAAGGCATGAAATGTGTTTTCGCATAATTGTTTGTTTCAACATTTTTTTTTTCATCGTCATAATCATGATTCGCTTTAACTTTCTTCACCTACCATAAACATAGAAAAATATTATTGATACCTCTAATAGTAATTTAGTTGTCTTAATATTACTAAGCACATAATAATTGTGGACTAATTATAATATGGCATGGCTTCTTTTTATGATGGTACTTTGGTTCATCTTTAAGTTTATTTATACCTTTCTGATTCTGCAAAACATTACAGATGGACGGACAATTTAAGCAACTAAAATATTCGATCCAAATACTAACTTTTTACTACTTAATAATAACTAATGTAAAGTTTATTATGCCATCAATAAGTATGGTAAAAAAACAAATTCAAAATTATTTACTAGTTATATTATAAGCGTTATGCTAAATGATTTACAACAAGCGAATATACATTATGACTTTAATTTTATGCGACCGAATATGGAATCCCGGATTTGATAATACTATCGATCCTATCAACGTAGAAATTACAACTTAATGTTGCAAAAATATGAATGTTGAACGGATAATTGCAGTATGTAAATACAATTTGATTTAACCTTTTATAAAACTTTAAGCTTTTATGGAACGTTAAAACGAGTTTACCAATTCATTGAAAAACAATATTTATGACTGCAAACACATGTGTACTTCTCACTACATCGCACTAACACCTCGCAAATAAGACAAACATAATGTTGCACAAACACAGACAAATCATAAAACAATAAAAATACCCACCAACATATCCGAATGGCCATAAAAAAATGGAATGAATAGTTAACAGTGGTGAGATTACCTCAAAAATGCACCACATCAAGTCGGAGATCTGCGAAGGGAGAGACGTGTCCAAAATGTCCATGTCTTTAGAAAATCTAGAGAGTATCCTGCCAACGGGTGTCACTTCGAAGAATTGCAACGGTGCCTTTAACACATGGCCCAACAATAGCTCGTGGAGATACCTCGCCGCTCGCCAACACGCCAGAAATGGCATTAAGTCAGCAAAAATTGATCCTATTGCTGCAACAACATCCATGGACACTCGTTTAGTACCTAGCCGAACACCACGTGTGGGCGCTCGACACTGCGCGACACTCCTAATAATAATGAATACATTGTTTACGATACGTATTATCCAAATATTACTACTAGGTAAGAGGGGCTACACGATGCTAAGTTGGTGGATATTGAGTGCATTATGCGTAACATACGTATGAGAGCTATTTAGAGTCTAATGTTAGGCTTATGAACCGAAAACACTCTTTAGCGAAAAATCCACCACATCGCGTTACGGCTAGTCAAGTTTATCCACTAGAGGGTTATGCAGAATAAGATTATAGCGCTTAGCCTTCTAGTGGATAAACTTGTGGTATATAATCTTAATAAATTGTGGTATATCAATTATAATCTTGTCAGTGACAAATTTTGTTTCTAAAGCAAACAGGCACGTCTATTTTCAGAATCTGAATCAGGCAATTACAAATAGAGAATCTGAGCTATTTGTTAAATTATGGCCACGAAAAATTATTTATACATAGCGCCGAGACGGACAACACCCCTAATGTATTCTGAATATGGCCACTAGAAACTGTAATCGCAACATGTTTTCATATTTCGAGATTAAAAAGTGTTAAGGTCGAAGTGACAAACAAAATAATGCTAAAAGCATCACGACACAAATTTCGCTCGGCTGGCGTTTTGTGCCTAGAAGTTTGTGCGCTGTGTCCAGTTTTGCTAATACCAAAACAAGAACTTCTGTCCGTGAATAACCTTGAAGACCGATGACGCGTTGTGGTCGAATTTATCACCAAATTTGCGATTTCGGTTATTCCTTTGAGCTTAACTTCTACACTAGGTTAATCACATGCAAACTTATCTAAGCATACATCTATTTCTTGGGTTAAAACAAAAGAAAGCGAAGAATGTAAGAAAAAACACTATCTAAGCACCTACAAAACAAGAAGGAGCGAAAAACGACGTTTTATTATTCATAAACTGATCCCATGTTGATATGTCATATCATAAGTCTTAGGTAAAGAAACATGTGAGGCAAACTGCTACACATGTTGCGGGCTCAAAAACGTAGTAGCCGTTATGATCTATAAAAAAGTACATATGAAAATTCTATAAGCGATCTGCGTAACACATTGCAGTATAAAGTGCAACACTTGGTCAACTCTAGAAATGTAGCAAACCGACAGTACTTACGTCATTTAAACTGTGTAGAACCTGTTGATAAAGAAATAACTACAGGCTATTTTCTGCAAGCTTAAACTCTAGCGTTTCAAGTAAAACTCTGAAATCACTTTGGATTTGCGGAAAAAGACCTTCTATAACTGTCTTTATTGATTTATGATTTGTTTTTTTTTTGCATTACAAATTGAATGTTAGATACATTACATACATAACCAAATCTTATTCCGAGCTCTAAATATGTGTGGGTTTGTTTAAGCAAACGTGTAGCATTCGAGTTGTACCAGTGTCGCACTCCACACGTGCGAGTGCCGCATCGCGTGCGAGAGGCGTCGCATACCGCAAAGAAGCAGGAAGTCCATCCTCTGAGCGTCATGGGCAACACATTGTCGAGCACGTCCACGTCCTTGCTGAACCGGTTGAGCACGCGGCCCACGGGCGTGCAGTCGAAGAAGCCGATGGAGGGCGCGTGCAGCACGCCGTTGAGCAGAGCCGCGTGCAGTGCACGCGCCGCCGCCAGCGTGCCCAGGTACAGCGCCAGCGACGACACCGACACCGACACCACTACGACACCACCACTGTATGCTCTGCGCGGCGGGGACTTATGTCCCATGGCTCGTATGAGGAAGTACACTCGCGGAGTGAAATCATTTGAGCAACACAAGGATCATTTTTGTTTGCACAGTGCATGTTTATTTTTGTCCACAAAAAGTATTTGGAGTGAATAGGAAAGTCTTAGAAATCATTTTCGTCCCGCAAGTGTACATGACGTGGCCGATTCGTACCGAGTTTTTAGGACCCACGTCGCCAAAATACAATATTTTAAAGTTATAGACTACTTTAATAAATAAATATGATTCAAGTTGTAGGCCTCTGGGGCTTGCACCCCTGATATTTCATTATCGTAAAAAAAAAATGGATTTACTAAATAGTTATGCTATTCAGGCCATTTTTGAGAAAAACAATAGTTTCCGTTTTCAGTACGGACAGGCTTATTTTGCGAACTTGAAAGAAATTACTAAATATTTGAGACAATACATGTCTATGTACCATGCAATTTCATTAAAAAACAAAAATATGAAAATACTAGTTTAACATACAAAAGTCACAAGTGGCATTTCAGAAATTCTAAACCACGAAAATCGAATATACATATATTGCGATAAAGTATACCATAAAAATCCCAATATCAGATCACAGAATATTGTGCAAAGTACACATACGTATACGTATACAGGATGTTTCTGAACAAGGATCACTATAGTAGGTACTAGCTATGCCATTCGTTAAACAATACTATTTTATGATATTTATAAAATAATTTCGCGTTTTTCTGGTGGATTGTTCTACATTAGAGAATTTAATGGGTTAATTTTTCTGGCAAAAAATAATCAAAACTCAATAAACAAACAGTACGTACCTTGCTTGTATAAAAAAAAAAAACTAAATAGACAATTTTTTTCAAGTAATTTAGTTTTTTTGAATACTTCAGCAATTCTCAACTTGTTCTAAATTATTTCTAATTCAGTTTTTTTTTATGACTCTTGTATGTTATTTCCTACTAAATTGAATCTATTGTTGTAATGATTTCCATGCACATAGGAATTTCTTTGGTTATAAGAAAATTCAAGACCATGCAATAGATATACATAATATATAAAAGGGCAACATTTGCGAACTGTTATAAAGAAGAATATGCATAGTAGAAAACATTTACATAAACATAAAATATTGTGTAAATAATGTATTCATTATTAATAGTTTCCATTACCAAATTATATAATTAGTATATTTGTAAGTGTCGTGTAATTCATTGATTTTCTGAGGAGGTGACTAAAAGATTATTATGACAAAAGGATAAACTTTTGTAGTCTAATAACATACTGCGATCACGAATCGTGATGATTTACTTTTAACTTTTCCAACACCATTATTATTTCCATAAGTGGGCTTTTAAGACTCAATGATAAAAGTTAAATTAATTTGGAAAATATTGAATGGGGTATTATATACACCTGCGTGCAAAAAAATTGGCTGTCCATTTGAGAGACGACATGTCAAAAGTCTTAATGAATTTAATTTATTATTGTATATTGCGTGAAAGTAGGTAAGGTACAGAGTATTTGCACATATAGTATATTGCGATAAATGATCTCGATTCTTCAGATGTCCTCATCCTCATCACTTTCGCTCGGAATAAGAACACATTTTTTTTGTCAACGAAATTAACAAAACTTTCATTTTGTTAATTTCTGTTAGTTTCAATTCAAATTGAACTTGATTTTTTCTTTATTCGTTATTTATTCGACTCCCATGTTTGTAAGTTCGCGATATAAAAAAAACGAATGAGATAGTTTTGATAATTCATTCACTAACGTTATCTAAATACTTTCAGGAAGGTTTTAGTATAAAATATATTAGGTTATTGATAGTAAAACTTGTTGAATTATATTCTTTCAAATCGAAGAGCACGGGATGGGTCGATTTTTTTGCACGCAAGTGTAACAAAATTTTGGTGTAATCGTCAGTATAGCAAAAACAACAGTGGTTAGTAGAGATGTAGTTTATGTTACCTTGTCCCACACCGAGGCCGCCGTACACGCCGAGGTACATGTCGCGTCGCTTTGTATCAACCGTACCGTTCACGAGCTACGTACAAACAATACATTTATTTATAAAGATACACCAACAGCTTCAATATATAATATATCTTAAGTACTGTAGGTAACAATAGCCGTAGGACTTACAGAAGTTAACCAGCAATTTCAGAAATAGCTGATAACACATAATAATAATAATAAGCTAAAGTTTCTAGAACTTAGAAGATTAATAACATAAAGGAAAATAAAATTACAACACGAACAGAATTGCAATTTTGCCCGCTTACTTATATAATATTTTTCTATATCATAAATAAAATATCTCTAAAAATAGGGCCACTCGACATTGGATTTGTCAAAAAGCTTTTTAAAATTAGTGCACCAATTTCAACCAACCAAGTTGTTTTGGTCATGTACAGACGCCAGCAAATCAAACTACCCCAACATGTCAAATTTCTTTGATAGATTTTCAACTTATCACCATAAGCTTATGGTTCATGTTCAATTGGAAAAATTTGACAGTTTAGGGTAGCTTGATGTGCTGGCGTCTGTACATGCGATCACATCAAGAAGACCATTTTTTTTAAACATGAGAGTAATATCAACATAAGCGAGATTATAGTTTGCTTCTGTACTGATAACTGATAACATTATACTACGGTCATTCCTCCCGCTAATCACACATACTAAATAATCATATTAATCTTCTATCAAGCGTTATGGTCCCGACATTCATAATATTTGATTAATATAAAAATAGAGATTTTTTTAAAAATCCAATGCCTCGTTGGTCTAAAGTTCGACTTTTAATTGTATTCAGTAACTTGACAGTTGAAGGGCCACATTTTGACAAAAAAAAAAGATAGTGAGTTGGTTTAATAATTAACGAAATTGAATGAACTTGCAATAATGTACAGACTACATTCATATCAAACTACCCCAATCTGTCAAATTTCTTTCATATATTTTCAACTCTATCACATAAGTATAAGGTTTAAGTTCAATATTGAGAAAATTTGAGAGTTTGGGGTAGCTTGATGTGCTGGTGTCTGTACATGCATTTTTTTTATTTTAAATTTAATTATTTTCTTAAAAACATGTAATGCACTATTATTTTTTTTAGAATTTGTTATATATTTTGTTTTTCAGTAGTCAGGTAATTTATTTATAGTTTGTTTCTATTAGAAGAAAATAAAAAAAGGAAATTACTTTTATTTATAAATTCAAAACGAACTTTAGTGATCGCAAGCGCTACTGTTGAGCATTAGGTCGTGGATTCGATTCCCAGTTCGGGCCAAGTGTAATTGGGTTTTTTTATCTAGAATTTCTCATTTGTTAACATAATAATGCCATATATACATAATCATGAGTCCGCCAAACCCAGCGGGGAAACAAAGTGTGATGTTAGGTAAAAAAAAAAAAAATGCAAAAGATATTAAAGGAAAAATAAATATATCATAATTATTAACTTACCATTTTATTATCATTCGCCCATTCAGTAAGCCAATAGTTCGAGCCAACTTGGAAAACTTGCAGAATGAGATTCATGAGTACTGTGATTACGGACGAACAAATTCCTACACTCATCAGGTAGTGCTTGTACACGCCCCATTTCACCTGCGCAAGATACAACAAGAAAATAAGAATAGCGGACAATAGACAATCATTATCATCTGCCCAGCCTTTTCCCAACTATGTTGGAGTCAGCTTCCAGTCTAACCGGATGCAGCTGAATACCAGTATTTTACATGCAGCGACTGCCTATCTGACGTCCACAACCCAGTTACTGGGTGATACAAAACTCGTTGGTAAAACTGGTTGTTAGACTTTGAATGATCCACGAATGACAGCGGACATGGGACCAACAGTTTAACGTGTTTTCAGAGACACGGAGGGGTGTCGGTATATAAAGATGATAACCCGTAAGACTGGTTGTCAGATTTCTGACGACAATATTATGGTTTTATTTGCGGTAGATCGCACAAACATTCTGCATTATTTTAACATACTTATTCTTGCGTACTTATGTTCTATGAAACCACTATCATAAAGCTCTTCCAACTTTAGACATTGAAAAATCAAGAAAAATCTTCATAATTCTAATGAATTGTTAGTTTTAAAAGTGTATAGAAACTTACACTTCCAGTCTCTGTTTTTTCAGCTTCTATGAGTTTATTTTTCTCTTTCAATTCATTCGGAGTGGCGGTTTCTGGCGTTTTTCTCTTTACACTGCCACCGCGGTCACCTGGACACAGAAAGAAGACGATTACAATAAACAATAAACTCTTTATAATATTTCAATCACAATACATATTTAACAATAGTTGGTATTACGGTAGGTCGCAGTAAGATTAGATCAATATTATAACGTAAAATGTTGTTAAAAGTCCACGTATTCTAAATCATCCTGGTAACTTGATAAGTTGTAGACTCACAAAGTTTTTATTTAGATGAGGTTTACACCATCAAGTCAGTTTTTGAGTTAAGAAGGCGATATGTATAGAAATGCAGTTCTTTTTACAAACCTGACTACTTAGTCCGGTGCTAAATTGTATTTTTTTTATTAAGAACTTTACCAAAAACAAAATAAAGTTGGAAATGCAAAAACTGGCTCAAAGTTTTAGGACGGAACTAAAGTAAAAGTTAGAAAAACGATGGTAAAAAACTAACTGCTTTTTCACAACTTATTAGGGACTGGAAAATGAAAGTGGTAATAATATATGATGATCATTTGATTATTTCAGTCAAATTATCTTTTTTCGTGATTTGATCGAATTTTCTCAACAAAAAATATATTCCGTTACCTGCTGCCGGTTCTGACTCTGATGCACTTTCGGAAAGAGAACGTGCTCGCTGTAACTTTGTCTGGAATTCACTGCCAAGTTTACTTTCAAGGTCCTGTTTGATTTTGTCCAATTCTGAAATCATGTTTTAAGAAATTTTGTAATGGTCTGTAATTGATCGGAGATCTGTTTACCATCGATAATTAAAATTTGATTTATGTCGTAATTGGATCGAGATCCAAACGCTTAAGCACTTCAAGTATGTGGAAAAGATCCCGCGGTGTGCGAGGCGTGGCCACACCGACCGAGCCGAGTAAATGCGGTCGTTGTGGAGCCAGCTAGATACCTTCGGGTGAGGAACGCTCGGCGTCGCTCAGGTGGTGTATGAGGAACTCAGCGAAGGCGCCCTTCTTCTCGAGCAGCTGCTGGTAGGAGCCGGCCTCCGACACCTCGCCGTCGCGCAGCACCACCACCAGGTCCGTGTGCGCCAGGTACGACACGTTGTGCGTCACCCACACGCGCGTCTTGTTCTTCAGCAGCCCGGTCGGCCCCAGCACCTACGCGAGAGAAAGAGTCACTGCTATCCCGCTCACACCGCGCACACTACACACTGTAGCATAACGTGAAGAAAAATATCCACACGAAGACGTATAATTTAGCAAATATATAAAAACACCAAAGATAAGAATATAGAAAAAGTAAAAAGGTTACATTCATAATATTGTTTGGTGTTTACATAATTATATCTCTTAATTTATTTTATTGTTAAGTTGAGATGACCGTTTCTCGCATTGCCTATTACAAAACCTGGTTTTAGTTTGTGGAATTGGTGCTATAATTTATCTCCTTCTTTTCAAAGGATAGCGGTAAGGCAGCTCTTTGTGTTTTTCATGACAGTATGAATTATTATGTATAGTTTACCGAAAGAAAATCACCTGATTTATTCTCTCGGTGAAATATCTATTTAAAATAAGTTTTATTAGGCTTCCTTGCACAGTGTTCCTTCCTTGTCTAGCCCAATAAATTTAGTTGCACCTCCCCAAATAGGGATGCAATACACTAAAACAGACTGCACCAAAGCGATATGTTTACAGTGGTGGTCATATAATTAAGAACGCTTATTTAAAGGGAAGTTTTTTTTCAAACTAACAAGTATAACTAATTGCATGTATTTTTTGTATTTCTCTCGGTATCGCGAAATTTTTCCATACTAGCGGTACATTCGTTGATACACATGATTGGCTAAAAAATAAATAGATCAACTTTATATATTAGATCTGAACCTAGTATTACTACTTACTGACTGGTCACATAATTAAGAACGCTGAATAGTTTATATTTTTATTCAAATTTAGATAGAGAACACTGTGGCTCAGTGGTTGCCTACAACCACTGAGCCACAGCACTAAATGGCGCCAAAATTATACAAATAATAACCTATTATTATTTGTATAATTTTGGCGCCATTTAGTGCTGTAAAAGTCTTAAAGGTGATTGCTTCATATGGAAATAATGGGAAAAAATTAAAGTTGTGATAAATCAACGAGGGAAGCAATAATAAAACATCGCGAGAAGAATTGGTCGTATAAAAAGATAGCCGACTATCTGGATTGCTACAAAACGATGGTTTTCCATGCTGTGAAGCTTGATACCTAAATATTTGGTGTGTGTGACCTTATCAATAGTAGGGCACATACAGGTTTTGTTTTTAATGTCACACACTAGACATGGGTAGCTGGGTGGGGTGGTGGATGGGATAGAAAAGGGCTAGCTCTGTTCGATGGACGACGCTCGCTCACTCTCTCACTCAGACTCACTAGCTCAGTACTTCAGTGAGACACCGATGACCGACCGAAGTCACCGCCCGAACGTGTTGAGATTAATTGTTTCAGTTTGTTTATTAATAAGTATCCAGTTAATAAGTTCACATCACAATATAGTAATATTCTGCAATAATTTTGTTCACTCTATTTCACTTTCTTGTGACGTCTCTGTGTCTTTAGGTCTAATATGGATATTTATATCTGCAACTATTATCACCTATGCTACCTACGCTTTTTTGCGATGTTATTGTATCAAGGCGAGTGCTAAGCGAGTCAACGAAACTGTCAGTGTTAGTGTTTCATGGAGAGCGATAAATATACAAAATATGGTTATTCAGAATATCTAGCTGGAAACAGGACGCTTGGGCCAACTATATTTTACTTTACTTTTGGTTTTAATTTGTTTTTAACATAGGCCACTACCCTATCATTTTGGTTTGAATGTCATGTTCACACATAATCATATAATGAATGTAAATATTGTACTTGAAACATTTTAAAAGAGTAACGGTGGAGTTTCTTGCCCATTCTTCTCCATACGAAACTACATTTTGGAAGGGGCGACTAGAATCAATTCTATTTTAATGTAAATGTTGACATTCAAAAGTGCCTTTTAAGTGCCTATTTGAAATAAATGCTTTGACTTTGACTTTGACAAGTAAATCCAAAAAGTGGTAATTATTGAGTTCAAATCAACGTCAATTTTCACAAGAGAACACAAATTCCAGAGGAATATCGCTGGGATATATTAATAAAAAGCTTACTAGGCTTTGGAGATCAGGGAAACTTAAAATTTAGGTGTAATTGATCAAATAATAAAAAATGCCTCCACTTTCGGTGGGATTTAAATCTGCTGTTCACCATGCCAGAAAAATAAATGACGTACATTTTTAACAGAATCGAAGTATAAAATTCAACAAAAAGATTGTGGCCAATTTGATCAAATAGGTTGCAATACCAATCAAAAAGGTTTAACTGTAGCGGATAAGCTCTACAACACGCACCTTGTCGAAGATGTGCTTGCCCACGTGCGAGTCCACGGCGCTGAGCGGGTCGTCCAGGAAGTAGTTGTCCGCGTCGCAGTACACCGCGCGCGCCAGCGACACGCGCTGCTTCTGCCCGCCAGACAGGTTTATACCTGCGCACAGAGAAACACCATTTGTTTAGTGTTAAAATAGTCACTGCAATTTGCAAATCTCCTAGACAATAGGGTATTTGACTGTTTTTCTTTTTTTTATTAGATTTCTCGCAACCTAGAAATAAGATATGTCAAAGAAAAAAACAAATTATTTTATTAGGAAACTCAACAGCTTATAATTAATTCACATGAGTTATGAAAAACAAATATCTCTTAAGCCAATAACAGGGTTTCACGGCATTGATAGAACTAGGCTAACTAGAAGTAGCGAAAGAAAAAAGAAAAACTTTAAACAAATGCAGCTATCAAAATAGGTAAACAAAAAAGTACGACTGAATGTGAAATCGGAAATGTTTTAAATTTTTTGCTAGATGGAGACAGGAGACAGCACTGATAGCAGCTGACGTCAGAAAACAGATGCCATAATATCCTCGCCCCATTCAGTGAAATGTTCATTTTGCGTGACAAAGATAGAAGAATAACTTCGAAAGCTAGACGCTCTCGAAGTTATTCTTCAATCGTTGTTTATCTAAATGTTTCACTGATTTTATTGTCTTTTTCACAAAGTGTCTTTTTAGTAACATTATTAAAATCATTATTTATTCATGTATATTTTTGATAATAGTCAAATAGCCTATAATGCTGTACGGACGCCGGTAATCGCGCAGTGCTTGCCACATGCAAGCACTGCGCGATGACCGGCGTCCGTACAGCATCGCGCAGTGCTTGCATGTGTGCAGGCAACATGTGTCGATAATTAAATAATACTTTACCTTTCTCGCCAATTTCAGTCTGATCTCCTCCAGGCAGTACCTCGAAGTCAGGTTTGAGAGCACACATATCGATAACATTGATGTACTTTTGCTTGTCAAGCGGCTGGCCGAACAGAATGTTGTCCTGAAGCGTCGCGTTCTGTATCCACGCTTGTTGCGGCACATACGCTATGCTACCTAGAATTTGAAGAACGAATAAGTTACCTGGACACAATTTATATTCATATATTTTTGAAAGTGGCACGTACCAAATGTGTTGACTCGTCCGGAAACCTTGTTCATTTCACCAAGCAATGCAGACAGCAGGGAACTCTTGCCGGAGCCGACGGCCCCAACGACGGCGACGAGGGACCCACGCGGCACGTGGAGGTTGAGATTCTTCAGGGCCGGCTCGGCGTCCTGGTCGCCCCAAGTGAAGTGGCCATTCTCTATTACGATCGGGTTCGCTGAAATAACAGAAATATTATGAAGCCTTTTACTAACAATACTCATTCATAAGAAAATAGGTTTAACAATATAACACTTACGGTCTTTAGGATCGTGTTCAACAGATGTAATGTCTAGTTCATCGCAGTTCATGAATTTGTTCAATCTCTTTATACCGACGGATGTCTAAAAATACAAAAATATGTTAGTCCTACATGTCATGTGTAAATAAGAGAATGTTAGCAACACAACATGTATTTAACAACATATTTAACCACACCAAGCTTTACTATTGATATTCCACACCAATAAATTCCTACTCGTCATAAATTTAAACCATAAAAAATAGAAGCAAGTTGTTAAAATTATTATTAGTTGCTCGAACAGAGAAACGTTAAAAGAAAATTTGAATAATGAGTCGACTAATGATTGTGTAACCACTACCTACATCAGAAAAATTATATCAAATGCAGGGTCTGGGTATAATATTAATTAAGAAAGTACATACTTGCTTAATTAATTGCTAACGTGAGTCTTGTTTTTTACCTCACTTTTGCATTAAATTGTTTTCACGTGTTGACATTGATATTAACTTCTTCAAATAAAGCTTCACACTGCACACAGACAAAATAATCTAATATGATAAACTTACTTGTACAACATTCGATATAACGTTAGGCAGCATTGACAGTGGGAAACGCAGAATGTTGAAAAGAGACAACGCTACGAAAGCTCTCTCAGAGTCCAGCACTTCGGTATCGTTTACCAGTACAAAGCACCCGAACGACATCAGCGACACCTACGACACCATACCAGGAGTTATATTATGAGAAGTGCCCATGCAAGCGGCCGGACCGAAGCTTACAAGTCTAAGTTGTGTTCCACGACCGCCACATTGCACGTCCACTCGCTCGTGGCCACTACCCAACCTATTATCAGGACTGGGCGAGTGGACGCACAAATATAACGTGCGAGCTTCAGTGGCCACAGACCACAACGTAAACTGAAGTGTGCACTGTCGCTCTTCGGTTATAATTTTAAGTTCAAGATATATGCGGTGTTAGTGTGTCTGTTTGTGAAAGAACCATAGCCACATGTGTAGATGTAAAGAGGAGTGAGCACGTCGTGGCACTACCTCGATCGCTGATACCACGATGAGTGGCAGTAAACCTAGGGGCAAGTGCATTGTGTAAAACAGAGACATCGACACGAATATATTTTCAGCTGTCAGGACATTTTTCTCGGGATCCGTTATCAGAAACGTGAAGAAGGTTAGGAAGGTCACCTTGAAAACAAACAAAATTATTTAAACCCTTGCTGATCTTACATTCAACGTTAATAATTACATGTCATAAAA
Source organism: Antitype chi (assembly GCA_947359405.1). NCBI lineage: Eukaryota > Metazoa > Arthropoda > Insecta > Lepidoptera > Noctuidae > Antitype > Antitype chi. The sequence goes on from OX375816.1 coordinate 15,162,126, forward strand.
TTATTTGAAATAAATTGTTGTAATGAATTTAAAAAATAAAATTGGCTGGGTTTTGTGTATCCTACAGAAAAAAAAAAACAGTAGTTAAAAGGTTCGTTCATAGTAACTATTATCATAACCTACTTTACCTTCTTTGGGGGTTATCTTGTTGTAGCTTAAAAACATAATGTCAGTGTGTTATCTGTAGGTAAATCATATTAAAATGATATCAAAGAAAAATGCTCATCAATAACAATATTGAGACCTATAAAACTGATAAGACTGTAATATGTGTGACTGTTATAAATGTGTAATCTGTGTGGCCAAATCAATGACATAATTTATTTATAACAATTGATTATCGACTGTGATTGAAGATCAGGTTTTATCAAAGTAATTACGATAAGAATTATGAGGATTTATTCATTATTTAATAAAGTTATGGACTCAGGCGTAATTTTGCTGAAATCCATGATAATAAAATGTTATGTAATTTCAATTAATTAATTTTAATTTAACTTTTTTTCAAGAAGATTTGGGCAGAGGTGTATCTATAGTACACCCACAATAGGGTATTACACCCATTTTTGAAAAGTGACGTAATTAGATTCTAGAGTGCTAATAAACCACTAAAAAAAGCACAACATTTTTATTTAATCGATTAGTGCCATAAAAATGCATTAAAATTTTACATTTTCAAATTTCGCGCGTAATTTGACGAAAACGCTGGACGCAGTGGACGCCATATTGCTCTGTGGGTGTGACGTCAGTTTGCAATACAAACAAATGCGCTGATATTTTATAAGTTAATTGTATATAATTTAAAAATGCTTTAAAAAAAAGTTATTTTTCTACTTATCGTTGGTTTGCTGTTCCTGAATGCAAAATATTATTTAAATAAAAATTAGATACTTTATTACCAAAATAATAAAAGTACAAAGTTGCTTAGTTGACTTGCCGTATGACGTAATAACATGGCGGCTACTATTTCATGGTGTTCAAAAAACAAATAAAAAAAAACTTTACATTTATTTTTAACCGACTTCAAAAAGGAGGAGGTTCTCAATTCGTCGGAACCTTTTTTTTATGTATGTTCCCCGATTACTCGAAGATGGCTGAACCGACTTTGTTATTTCGTGAACTAACATTTTCCGCCTGCATTTTGCCTAAGCTATCTCAATAATATATATTTCGATTTTTTCTCTTATAGAGTAAAATACCCTATTTTAGTTTATTTGACTAAATATTGGAATTTCCTAACATTTAATTATGTAAATACCATAAATATAGTAAAGCTGATTTCCAAAAACTACATATTGTAGCACATTTTGCCTAAGGCGGCATTTTTGCGTCGAGCTGTACCATCATATTTAAAGCTAGTTAATTAAGGCAGCTGCTTGTTTATCTACATACCTATCTATATTATGATAAAAATCTTGTTTTTATCTAAATTATTTATTATATTATTATATATTTAAATTATAATATAAATTTTATATTGTTACAATTAAATTTAAATTTGTATATTCGCGGTGACGCAATCGTAACCACCATGATTTCAGCAATTACGGTGTTTCTCTTTACAAATGAGTAAGTTCTTAAAAAACCAACAATGGGTGTCACGTTAACGTGTGAAAACAAAATCTCGACATTATTGTAGTTCAAATTGATTTGGCAACATTGTGTATCAAGGTTTCAGTTAGATAAATGATAAGTCGCTTACCAGGAAAGGTGCGCAAGACCATATAAAAGAGGTAGCAGAGTTAAGATAAGCGGTCTGTTTTAAAACGTTCATTTCTTTGTTTCTTATTTTAAGTATTTGATCTTCGAAACTCGGTTCCCAGGCATACATTTTAAGAACCTGAAAAGAAAATATACAATTAGAATTAGATTATGCATGATGCAACAGGATGAACGATAATAGATTTTCATCGATATTGGCGTGCAAATAATTTTGTTATAGAGAAATCTTTCGCATATTATAGAAATATATGTAGTTCTGCACTCGTTATGGATTTTATTTTATCCTAACCTGAATATGGCTATTAAGTTCTGTTTATACTTCATACATATTACTGTTGATCCAGTGCAAGGTTCGAACAGTAAATCTGCACAGAGAGGTCAGTACACTCACGTAACTAGATCATACAATTGTGTACTTATGCTCCATACGGCATTGCACATTGCACTCTAATGTGACGTAAGGATTCATACTAGAAATGTGATTTTGTAGACTAATCTAAAGTTTGTTGAATTTTACAATATCTGAAAGGGAAGAAAGATTGCCATTTTAACTGTCGATTTCAACGCTTCAGCCACGTTGAACATGAGAGAATGATGATACATGATGAATACAACCCAGACATAATAGTTTTAAAACTATTTGAATTAGCAGTACTCGAACAACATCGTCGAAATTTAAATGAAAGCGCCGTTTAATATGATTGACCTTTCGTTTTTTTTTTATCAGCTGTGATGATGATTCGAGCAATTTTTTTATCATAAATAGATATAACGATAAAAGGATTAAGGAGTCCTAAAACTAGGAAGGCAGTATTCTTGTAACATATTGATATAAAGATACTTGTGTAGAGATATTAACTACAGTAGTAACTGGTGTTTGCGTAATGATATCAGGGGAATCAAATAAGATATGTTTTGTGTGGTGATAACACAAAGGCCGCGAAAGCTTATCTCAAATAATGTTTCTCAATGTGGTGAAATTGAAAAAAAAAATTAAACCAGTAAATTGATGATTTTAGCAAGTCATGATCTTTAAAGTTTATTGCACCATATTATGAAAACCGGCCAAGTGTGTGTCGGACCACGCACAGCGAAGGGATGTCGGGATGAATATTTACGCAGTGGGTCTGCGTATATTGATTTTATCGAGAGCAAAACCAATATTGTATAGTATTTCTCAAAGAAACTGTAAAAAACCAGTTGCCTCAAAAACTAAACGACGTCGCGACGTACCTATCGTCTTTAAAAGAACGTACATAAGATTTTTGAACGTTTTATCAAAATTAAAAATTTTCAGAATTTTTTTACTGTAATTTTGATATGGTAGAGGGGAGAATACATTTTTTTTTGCGAGTTTGAAGCTGCATATTAACGCACCATCAACATTATTTTTTAATTTGACTTAAATAAGTCACTTAGAAACATCTTGATCATTTTAATTATGGAATCCAATAATATCCCACCCGCCTTTGTGCATTTTTTTTTGTCATTTGTTACCTACATGTATGGATGGGGACTTCCAAGTCTTCCAACCCTATTCTTTTTTTGTAAGTTTACTGAAATAGCGGTTCATATAAAATATCTTCTTTCCTTGTCAATGGTCTCCGAGTAAAATGGCCGTGTGATATTCCAATGGACAGACAGAGGGGACATGACAAATATATAAGGGTTCCGAATTTGGAACTCTAAAAAGTGATTAATAACATCTTGTCTGTTTACATACATACATAAACTCAGCTCTTTTTCCAATGGGGTACGCAGAAAGTACAGAACTCTACCTGCTACAATTCTTACATACTCCTTTTGCCTCGTTTACGTTCATACACTTGTGGCCCTAGTGTGAGTTTCATTCAACCATCTCGATCAAACGCACCGAGCGCGTTTGGCGCTCCGATTGGCCCTGGATTGAGGACGGACCAATCGGAGCACCGAACGCACTCGATGCGTTTGATCGAGATGGTTAAATGAAACTCACACTAAGGCCTCTGGTCATACACGCACGCCGGTTGCGAGTACTACGCACCTGACCTTTCAGAATAACGTCACCAATAAGGTCACTATATGTCCTCCTAGGGCGTCCCCTCCCGGCGTTTTCACTCACATCTACCTTGTAAATACCTTTTGTTAGCCGCCCTTAATTCATCCTCTCAACCTGACCAAACCTCTGAGCATACTCATTATTTTTTTTGTCACATCTAGGATTCCTCAGCCTATTCATAGTCACACCACACCACCAATTAGATAAAAGTCCCTTGGATAAGTAATAGAACCTATAAGACCTACTGATGTAGGTTTTAAGTAGAGATCGGATATTCGGATGCATATTTACCTAAAGATAATTTTTAGCTGTGAAAGTATGGAAGCGGCTTTATAAATGATTTGTAATATTTATTAAAAACCCCGGGATTCTTGGATTGCATAACTATTCAGATATGTATTAATTTAAAATTAATGTTTAACCTGATACAAATATGTGTATGTACTGGAGGAAGGGTTGTTTGTATGAGTTAAAACAAAAAAATAAACAAATTACATACTTACCTAAATTAAGACTTTTTCGATACAAAAGCGCATTCCATGTTAGCCAACATCTCAACTTTACGTTAATATGCATCCGAATATCCGATCTCTGGTTATAAGCAATCTTTTTTTATATAGCTTTAATTTTATAATGAACATTTAAACTAATTTGTCGTGCATATAAAACACCTTTTAATATTTATAATTTCGTTAAATAATTAATTGTGTTACTTAAAACAATGTAGTTGCTAACTACCGAGAAAAATGAATGTTTTAATGGGTTTCAAATTGTAGATTGTTCCATTGGACAGATTTACATGAGTATTTTTTTTTTAACGCAGCTCTAAAGCTAGGACACCATATACGCTTTTAACGTACTAATGCCCGTTTTTAAATGTTATGCCTAAATAAAAGTTATTGATGAATTTTTAACGCTCACCAAAAGTTGAAAATCCAATAGTGCAAACTAATTAGGTATTATTTTCGAGTGTCACTTAGTGGTAGTAAACGGACATAAATTGTTATCGAATAAGTTCATTCGCCACAAGAACGAATATGGGAGTTCAATATCCCGACATAGACTTATGCTACAAAACACTAATATTTTTACCTTAATTCCATTAAGTACTTCATTCATAAGTTTAACTCTTTCGTCTTTGTATTTCATAAGTCTTATTTGAAGGGTTTTCACCCTGTTGGCGATGAGCCCATTGACCGGAATCAGTATGATCATGACTGCCAATCCAGCCAGTACGGAGGGACCCAAGATCCCCCAGAGGAAATATAAGGCAAGAGCGATTTGCAGCGGCGCCGACCATATCATATTCAAGTATGCAGTCAGTTCGACGAATCTGTGAAGTGATAAGATTTATTAATCATGTTTCATTAAACTTTCTAGAAATAAAATTATGCTTGTGTGAGAGCCGCATCCTAATTGCGCAACACAGTTTCAATCACAATCCGAGAGTTTTGAAGAATATTTATAATCCATTGTTTCATAGGTTTGAAAAATTCGTCTGCTCAAGAACGTTAATAACGCAATGAACGTGGCTAAACTGTCAAAATGGAACCCATTACGATGAATTCTCATCTTATGTGGGTTACACAACTTACTACTGTTTGACTATAAAGAGCATATTAGTAATAACCATAGGTTGTTAAAGTTAGGTATGGTACCCGGCAGTAAATACATCGACTTTTATATGGTTTAGATAAAAAAAAAATCACTTGATTGCATTTTGTTTATATAACAAGAGTTATTGTATTGTGTTTTGTTGTTAATTTTGTTATTTTTTTCAGTTGTAAATTACCTATCCAACTGATGTGGGTATGTTTGTTTTAATTTAACGCCTTGGGATTTTTTGAGCGTGTTTTTCGAAAGTTCGATTTAATTTTATTTTTATTTTTTATTCTGGGAAATCATAAAATAGCTTCTCCCGCTGTGGGTGGAGCAGGAGGGCGTGTCAGACTTTTACTGACTAAAACCCACCCCTGTTCCTTCAGTTGCCTGTGTGCCAGGGGCCACAGTATCTCTTTCGAACAACCCGCACCCCTGGCACGCATCGGCCCGTGCGGGCCCCACCGGTTGGTACTGACATCTTTTTGAGGCAAAAATCTATGCGACAAGGCAAAACCTTGCTTCATATGTGGCATAGCAATATGCCCACAGATTACCGATGCATAGACCTCTTACACCCTGTTCACCTAAATAGGGTGTAAAGTTCACTCATCCTCCTTAGAAAAGGGCGAATCCTCCAACCAGACGAGTATTATGGCTGTTGGCCAACGAACCGAAGTTCGATTTACATACATCCATTATGAAGAGTAACTCTGACAGAGCATTGTTACAATTTCAACAAGTGAATCATTCTATAACATCATTTATTTAACTTTCTTAGGAACACTGAAAAATAAATGTTGAAGAAGCTATTTGTTCAGTTTTTTTTTTTATCAAGACTTAAGATTTTCTGTTGTTTTGCTTAGTAGGTGTGTAATTAAGATTGGATATCATAAATGTATTACTATTTACACATTTTGCCTGCATATCTCAATGTCAGATGTGTGGATGAGATAGCACCGACGTAGCCTTGACTGAATAACAAAATTGATTTGACTGGTAGCAGCAAAATTCTTCGTACAATTAGACTTAGATTTTATTAAATTTTTGAAGGTGTAAGCAGAATATAAAATGAATGGATAAATGGTATTTTAAATTACCTTTGAGCATCAACAGACATCAGGTTAACAATTTCTCCGACGGTAGATTCTTTCCTCGCGGCGTTAGACATTCGCAGTGACTTCCTATAGATGGCGCTCGTCAGGGCGGTTCTTATTCTCATGCCCACGAGGTACATTCTCGTGAAGTAATGCGCTAGCAGCATAGTTTGCACCGTGGCACAGGAAAGAAGTCCAACTGCATAAATGTAACCCTTCCATAGTGGCTCTTTACCTTCCACGAAACCAATTAGGAGTCTAAAAAGGAATACGATAATGAGTCAATGACGTGAATGAGTTGCGATTTTGAGGGATTTATTTGTATCGTTTTGATAATGTTTATCAAACTAAGTCAGTATGTCCAATATTGAGCATCATGTGATCTGGTGAAAAAAAATGTATCTTGTCTATACTATGACTAGCAAAAATATTGTTACATACCTGAGTAATTGTGGCGATAAAAACATTAGCACGTCGTTGAACAGTTTGAGCATTGCTCCAAACAAAAACTGTCCACCAAAAGCTAAGCATAGTGCTGGGAGGATGGAGGCTGGCTTCTTCTCAGATTCAGGCTTGAAGTTCACGCTGGCCGATGTCTTACGATATGTGGCCTTCGTGGCATTCGAGCTGTCAATAAAATGAAGGGTCAGTGAGAGATGTTCATTCAACTTTAAATCAAGGAATGAATTTTGTCGACCTATCTGCCTAGCGTTTTCGCAACTATATTAACTGCCTATCTGACTTCCACAATGCTGTTGGGTAAGACTGGTTGTTAGGCATTCGGGCATCTGATTTCCTGTAACGACTGTCAAAGATCCACAAATGACAGCCCAGACCAGCGGGTTAACGTACTTTCCGAGCCACGGAGGAGCCACGACATGTAAAGGATGGTCGACCTTCCATGGACAAGAGTCGAGTTCAATCGACCCGCTGTTGTTTATATTAGTTATTATAGCCACGAGCCCCTTGGTATGATGGTCGTCAATACCACTATGTAAATAACAATGTATTTTTTTCGCTATCGGCTACGAATTGAATATAATAGTAGGTAAGGTATTTTAAGGGTCTGTGGATTTGTGGGCAAGTTGTGGGAAAATTAAATAATCCAATTGTTGTCTAAAGTAGGACATGGAAAGCATAACATTGTTGTACAATTTGTATATTAATGTGCAAACATTATTACTTAAAAGGAACACACCATCACGGTTACTTTTGCCTTGAAGCTTCAAAATTGATTAAAGAGGGAAAATATTTGTTTAAAGGTGCGTCCACATTGTGAACATTCGAAAACGAGTGTTCACGTGGTGGTGAAATTCAATAGGTTGCGAACAAATTTCAATGATTCCTAAAAGCAGTGCCCCATGGAACATTTTCACTATAAATGCTAGAGTGCTCAGATGGCACGTTTGGCTGCTGCGCCCTGCTGTACCTACGACGCAGCTGTACATTTCACGTCTGCATCATTCCACGAAGATTGAGGAAGTCGTGCACTACTTGAAAGTGAAGACCAACTGGACTCTGAGGGTCGAAAGGTTGGAATCGCGCCACGACATCAACTTTAAGTCGTTCGTGGTACGGGTTCCAACCCAGCATTTACAGACCTGCTTGAAAGAGGCTTTTGGCTTTTGGCCGAAAGGTGTCGTATATCGACGTTTCCGAGGACGCTTACGCGACACCTCACAGCGATACACGACGCCGACCACTTTATGTGTATAGTTATAGTTTTAATAAGTTTCATAATATGTATTAGTTTATTATTATTTTTAAGATTATTTTGTGTATTTCATCTATGGGTTTTAGCTGCCTGATAATAAAATGATTATTATTATAATGCCCGGTTCAACGTGACCACGGGTCAAATGCTAGCATTGTGGACACATCTCATGGTCATAGCGACTTTTGGTAGAATATGGGTTCATTATGCTTACATTTCTCGTTTTCTTAAAGACTTCTCCCAGAATTTGTCGAACTTTGGCACAACTTCTGTGGAAGAGTCCTGAGGGTTGAGAGCCCATAAATCTTCTTCGATCAAACTTCTACGGAACCCTGTCAAGGCAAGTGGGTCGAACCAGCTGTATGTGAGACGACTGGGGAATCCCGACGCGTTCTCCGGACATTGGTTCTAAATGATAAAATAATTACAAATATAAGAAACGACAAGGCTAAAATAAAAAAAAAATAAAAAAACTACGGACTAGTCAAGTATTTACGCTGACGTAATTTGACATTCTTGTGGTAAACTTTGAGTTTTTTTTCTTGACCTTATAAGGAACACAAAAAATGGTTTCTCGAAAGGCAATATAATTAGATACTTCTTGATTCCACGTGTGAAGAAGATTAACTTTTAATCTGAGGAGTAATTGCGTAACACACAAACAGTAGCAAAGACTTTAATTTTTAACCAACTTCAAAAAGGAGGAGGTTATCAATTCGACATATTTGTTTTTTTTTGGGGCATAACTCCGTCGTATATAGACGGATTTGCAAAATTCTTATTCCAAAATGGTCCAATTAAAACTTCACATAGATCTGATGACGAGTTTCGGAGACAGACAACGGAACTCTTCAAAAAATTATATAAAATCAAACGCGTTTGCTGCTATCGCATAAATATGCATTGTTTTGAGCCCAAGGATGAAGAAATTTCGAATTGATGTGGGGTAGGTACTATAGCTAAAAAGTGAAAAATTAAAACATTATCCAAAAAAAAAACCACCGACTTCCGGAAAAACACTACAAAGTAAAAAATAACTTAAATTTCGCAAGGCGGTGACAAAAAATTTAATACATACCCAAAGTCACCGACTTCCGAAATTAAAGTAATTTTTCACTTTGTAGTGTTTTTCCGGAAGTCAGTTGTTTTTTTTTTTAAATTATCAGTTCAACAACACTCATCGCATTATTTACGTTACTGAGCAGACAATTTTTTTCAAAACATTTAAGCAATATCTTTCAAATTGATTCAGATTGTGATTGATAGTGTGTTACGCAATTAGGATGCAGTTTTTTAAAATGTATTTCTTACCAGTTTTTTTCCCTTATAACTAAGACATAAAGCATAGTCGTCGCTCAAAGGTCGTTATTGTATGGAGACTGTATGAGATCCTTGTGTCCTTATATTTTGTGGCATGTCTGCAAGGTTCAGAAGGAACGTATTGGAAGTAAAATTAATATTACAAAATTTCAATTACCTTTTCATACTTATAAGGCGAATCTTTCGGAGGTAAATCGGCAAAACAATTCAATATAAACATAAGTATTATCAGTGGATAATACACCATGTAACTAACGAAGTTATATTGAACATTTTCTTCATCGGTTAGATTGTTGTGTGCTTTAATCTCTGACTGTAGCTGGGGCAAGCCAGCCAGTATCAGGAATAACCAAAAGAAGAACAACACACCTGATGCTCTCATACCAAACTTTCGATTGTAGTACAATAACGTTGCTGATAAACCCTGTGAAAGAAAAATATATTAATATAAATAGACAATGCAAATGCAAACCAGTAAGAGTTAAAAGAGCCCGTGCATGGAATTGAATTTGTAAAAATATTGTTCATTGTTTGTGAGAAAGAGAAAAGAAAATAAATTAAATTATTTGCGATTTGAATAGTCGAGTTCTTTGTTTTGCATGTGGCTAGGGATAAGGAATTTTTCAAATAAATTAAGTACATATTCGTGGCATATTCGCAACAAATTTTCTGAAAATGACTCCATATTGACGTGGGATCATTTTTTTCCAAGAATTTATCTTTCATTTTAAACATTAAAAAAATATAATCATCATTATTATATAGTCTACTTGCACGTGGGTGGATGACTTTTTTCAACTTCGATACAAAATATAGCAGAAAAAAGGTAATGTATTTTTTCCAATTATTTAGCACCCATTTCAAGAAATTTTAAAATCACCCAATTAGGCTTCAGCTATCCTTGAAATAAAATCCAAATTTTATCATAAGATAATACATGAATAAACTATATTTTCGAGAGCGCAAATGTGATAAAACTATTAACTCATGCCGTGCGTGACTGATACGAATGGTTCAGCGCCCCCAAAACTGTACTGTTATAGTCAATGGGACCTAATGTTTCAATTACTAAGTTTTCTAACAATTAGATAAGAAATTGACGAAGGTTTTTAAGTGCACGGAGCCTTAAACAAACATCAGAGTTTGCTGCTGCTCTCAACATTTTACATTCCGCGAAAAACAGACGGTTTACAGAACTATATAACTTTATTTTTAGACGTTCGACAGACAAACGTTGCTTCGCGTTAAACGAATATACAAATAAACACAGGAACGAATAGATGACTAATAACATGATAGTTACTGATGAGAACTTAACACTTAACTTTGAAATTAATTGCTGTAAAATTATGCAAAATTAACATTGTTAGTAAAGTTATCGCTTGTTGGAACTGACTTTGCCTCCTATTTGTTCGTTCTATGGACGAAGGGAAAAGAGATAGGTACAACTCAGAATGAGCTTAAGATATAAAAAAAACCCTTAAAAATCAATAAATATTGAACAGACACGGCCATGGAATCGATCATTTTAATGAATGATTCTTCAGTGTGTTGTATAGCACAATGTAAGCATATATTACAACCGCTATCGTATTAAACCGGCCAAAGTCCGTTTTTATCTCGTATTCAAGTTTTTATAAAGATTTGCCACAGATTGTGATTATATCATAGTGAAGGTCAATAGTTTGAAGATCCGTTTCGTAGTGAGTACAGAGTTCTGCGCCGGTCAGTCGAGGCTCGACATTCGAGGTGGCATAAATAATAGGTGATGTAACATTTTTTTGTCGACATGTGTGTGGTTAACAAATTGTCCAAGGTTAACGAATGTAATACTCGTCGAAAGGGCTTTAATAATTATGAAGTACTTTACAGTACAGTTTTAGAAGGTCGATTAGTTTTATGAGATTGATGTGAATTTAATAGCTTTGTTATGTGTTCGTTCGTTACAATAAATAATTACCTATAAAAGCTTGGAAAAAGAAATAGCGTGTGTCACAGTCGTTCATCTAAACATCACTAATATTGTGAAAAAAAAAGATTAGATTATTTTACGTTTGTTTGTAAAACGGGTGAACGGATTTAGATGAAATTAGGTAGACCTGGAATTAGGGCATAAGATACTTTTTATCCGGATATTCCCACAGGATCGAGATTTATGTGGGTGACACCACGGGGACAGCTAGTCTACACATTCAATAAAATAGTAAAACGAAGGACTTTTGTCCTGCGTTTTGTTGGATTGGCGCAAAAACGGTTGAACCAATTTAGATGAAATTCAACACACAAATAGTTTATTACCTGGATTAACACATAAGGTACTTTTAATCCCGGTAGTACGTTCCCATGGAATATTTACATCAACCCGGGCGAAGCCGCGGGGAAAAACTAGTTAAACAATGTTTTCACGTAGGTATGTACATATCCATACAATGTAAAATTATAACATAGTACAATTAAACTTTAAACTGTGAATCATTGACAATCTATCTTCTATACATAGATACTACAGATCAATAAAATTGGAGTGTCTGTTTGTAATATTAAAATAACCGCTTTTTACTAAATGCATATGGATGTATACACGGTACATATACCAAAATAACATTCTTTTAAATTTTTGTCTGTCTGTCTGTCTGTTTGGTCCGGCTAATTTCTGAAACGGCTTGACCGATTTTGACGGGACTTTCACTGGCAGATAGCTGATGTAATGAGGAGTAACTTAGGCTACTTTTATTTTTGAAATTTTATTTATTTTTATTTGATAATAAAAAAAATACTATTCCGCGCGGACGAAATCGCGGGCACAGCTAGTAAATAATAAACAAATGATTATTACAATGACCTATATAGAGAGTGAATAGTCATGGTATGCCTTATGGATCGGTTATAAAAGTCATAATTAATTAGAATCAAGAATTAAGCCGGGCGTAGACGTTTAGAATGCCTATTTGAATTCAGCAAGTGAGTGATCCGAAAATTCAGAGCCACCTTGGCTCCAGCCAACCAACCCTCGTCAATCGCCAGCCGTTTTGTCTGAATTATTTTATAACGGAAAAATCAACAAGGTGTGTTACGTGTAAGTATCGGATACTAGCTGATGCCCCTGACTTCGTCTGCGAATCAGGATGAAAACTAGCCTATGTCCTAACTCAGGTCATGGTCTATCTGTGTGCCAAATTTTATCCCAATCCGTTCAGCCGTTGTAGCGTGAAAACATAACATTTTTATAATATTAGTTAGGATACTTAGTATACAACTCTGAACGTTCTGATTTCAGTTTTTGAATTTTCCTGATCATTTCCTTTCTGAATTTAGAAAGTCGTCAGACGTTTACGCCCGGCTTTTGAACAACTATCGGCTATCAATTGTATCCCTCAATTGAGCATGCGTGCCTAATCGTATTACATAGTTGGTTTGTTAATGGATGTGACCTATTTTTATGATAATAACTGTTAAGTAATATTATTGAGAGAAATAAACTATATATTATTATTATGAAATTGCGCGACGCGACCCTAGTAGAACAATTTCTATGAAAACTTGTTCTACCAGAATCGTGATGCCCGTCGCATCACGCCTGTCTGCGGGAGCCTTGAATTATTTGAGAGACCCTTCCAAAAATATCGCGCAACTGTTTTAATGAGTTAATAATTGTCTTTTTTTTGTTGATGATTTTGGATCGTTTACAAAATAAATGAATGCCGAGTTTTTTTTTCCATTGGCTAGTATTCTAGTAAAATCATTGTGCTTTATTGTTGAGGGTGACTCAATCAACCTTATCAGCCTAGCCTTTTCCCAATCAGCCCCTCTGATTCTGAACTTTACGATAACGAACCCGATCGATCGGAAATGATCGATTGACAACGATTCTCTGTTTGTAAGCACGGTTAGCATATAAAAAATCGGAATCTACATTAATAAAATAACCGGACAAAATTATAAGAGTAGACTAATTATTATTAAAGCGTAGAAACAACTACACAAAGATTCGATACACTCCCGTACGGTATCAAACATCGATCAATGTTATCGTAGGAGGTCCTATAAACATTGTTCACAAATACAAAACCTGAAAATTTTGTCAGATTAAATTTAATAGACGACAGCTGCTTGCTGTCGGGGCAAGGCAAATGAGCTTATCGAAATGTGTCATTTTCGATACGATAGCCTGTCGAATGCTTGTGAATAGCTATGCTGGTCTTGCATTATGAAGCTGCAGGCCTAAGCCTACGTCATGCTAACATGACGTTTTATATTTCTTCGAAGAATACACAGTGCTTTTACAATACAAAGTGACATTTCGTTTCTCCATTTTTGACATGGCATAGTAGATATCCTTCTACAATCTGTCATTTTGTCTTTCGTTTCTAACGATCTTTGTCTAGGTCCTTATAAATGTAGACTATTTCAGAAGAATATTTTTTCCCCAACTGTCAAAATCACACTGACAACAAACTTTCTACTCGACGGCCACAAAGTATATACGATTATCTACAAAATCATGATTCGTTTATAACGCATAACTGTGATAATTGATAGACTAATATAATTAATTAATTGCATTAATTAATTGCATTTATTATGAGATATTACTTTTTTTAATGAATTAGGGTCGAATTTCGACCACTGGGCGACCACTATACTCCATTTGAAATAAGATTAGACATTAAAGTAGAACTATTTTACAGTCCGATCAACCGATTTTGACTTTAATTGCTTTGGTGGCATGACAAATGGCAGCTGCAGTAAACAGTTGGTATTGTAACTACTTTTTTGCTTTTAATGCCATCCTTATGCCTACGGTATGCAAGTCAGAATCGGTTGAACGGACTGTAAAAAAGGTTTGTTTTAATGTCTAATCTTATTTCAAATGGAGTATAGTGGTCGACCAGTGGTCGAAATTCGACCCTAATTCATTAAAAAAAATATGAAAAATATTAGCTTTCTGCCCTCCTCCATATAAACTTCAACTGTGCCAAATTTCATACTACTCCTCGTCCGCGAAATTTACGTCAAAACAGGTACAAAGTTTTTGTTTCATTAGAAGAAGTTAACAATAGAGTTCATACTTACAAATGTTAAAATCTTTACAATTGGACTATAATAATCGGCACTAAACACTTCCGTCTCTCCTTGCGATGAGGTGTGGACAGTGACGCCCAGATCCACAAACTTTAACACTATCAGAAGGCAAGTTACGAACAGTTTGCTGATGTTTAATACATTCCATGGTATATTTTTTTCTTTACTGTTTAGTATATAGTAGGTTTCAAGGAACGCCGCGACCCACAAGTACAGGCATGGTGTCCACACGAGCACTGTCTTCTGGAAGCATGGCGTTAGCTCCGGGCTGTCGGTGTACCAAGAGAGAGTGCTATTCTGAAAAAATAAGAAAACAATTGGTTAGTAATAATAACTAACATTTGAGAATATGATGGTTTGAGAATGGCCTTTAAAAATGTTATAGAAAAATTTACTCAAGTCTCGAGAATCCCATTAAATAACGATTTCAAGAAAAAGTCATTAAATGGAATGATGAATTAGAGGTTTTTTTTTATTATTTTATTGATTACTAGCTGACCCGTGCCCACTTAGCGGTACCTAAACATGTTATATCACTCAATAGATTACGTCATGGTCGCGGTTCCATTCCTATGTCGTATTATCTCTTTAACCATTCGTCCAAATTATATGCAGTATAAATAGTAGTTTAAAAAACTAAAAAACACGCTTTAAAAACCAAACTAAAAAAGGAGAAAATAATTTATTTCAATTAAAAAGCGTGGGGTGCTTGACATTAAGTGATTATAATAATACTTCAAAAAGCACCCCACACATTTTAATTGAATTAAATTATTTTGTCCTTTTTTAGTTATTTATTTTCTATTTTTTAGTTCTGCTAACTACAAAAACGTGATGTTTTTTTCCTATTTTTTCATTTTTTAAATATATTTTTTTTCATATTCCTGATAGCAAACCCTTTCATTTGATACCCATATCATGGGGGTGGATTTCAAACAGCCAGTACGCCATCTTGGGGAGGCCGCCATATTGGATTTGTAATGACGTTTCTTAGCTAGTCATGTATTGTCATCAGAACTCAGAGCGTGTGCAAAATTTCATCCTAATCTAAGACCGGGAAGTGGGTCAAATTAAGATTCCAAGATTTTCTTACATACATAGTTAGTTACAAGTGAAGCTAATATAAAGCGTGTAAAAAGGGAAAGTCTTTTGTTTTAAGCACTTGAGACATAAATTAACTTTTTTTGATAAGAATTCATAATTGTTGATAATATGACAAATAAACATGAACTAAGCATTTAATTATTTTTTTTTATATAAAAAAAAAACTACTTTTGTGACTTAAATATAAAAGTTAGACATATGCTGTGGCTGACTTTTTTGTAGGCATTATCAAGTTGGTTCGTAAGAAACGTTTTCGTTCGACCGCTTTTTCTCCGACTTACTTTGCAAATCCGACTGCCACGAAAAAGTATTTTCATTATTCGGGGTAATAAGCCTATGACACTCACAAATAACGTGGTAAAATAATTTTCAAAATCGGTTCCGTAGATCCCAGAGATTAACCCCTACAACCTCACAAACTTTATCTCTTTTTAATATTAGTATAGTAATAGATAGATAATAATATTTTTTAAAGTCAGCTGTTATGATCGCGAATCATATTTTTATCAACATACAAGCTGACAAGACCTGCCAAAAAAACTTAAGAAAATTCGCGGGCTAATTTATCACATCCACCTTAAAGACAATTATTAGGACTAGAAGCTGCTAGACTTGCATATCAAACACGTATTATAGTCCTCAAATGTAATGGGCGTAAAGAAAGGTACAGTATGAACGGCCTTAGATTTCAGGACGTCACAATACTTTGGTTACTCTATCGTAATCAAACAGCATGATATTCAGATACCAAAGCCGTTTGAATTGGTATAATATTCCGTTACTTAGTTCCCGTTAGCCGATCAGGCTCGTGTTTTCGATTTACTTTCCGATTGTCTGATACCAATACCTACCAGTCATATCGGAAGATAGTCACACAAACACAAACACATGAATTGAATCCGATTTAGATGTCTGATCCGAGAACCAAATCAAAAGTCTATACCTAATTATACTGTATAAATCTAATTACCAAAATGTATTTTTATTCATACAAATTATCTGATCAATCGGTATCCATGCAAAAGGCGCGTCAGTGACGTAGCGTAAGTGTCTTATATGTAGATGCAGCGTTGCTTATATTATATTTTTATCACTTAGTCGACGGGATTTTTTGTCGCACTGGATCTTCAACGCAATGCTTAGCGCAAAGAGTTGAAAATCGAACAGAGTACTTCCCAGCGCGTCCAAAATACATACAGTTCGATTTTCAACTAGCGGCGCGAAGCAGTGCGTCCCGAAAAAAT
Source organism: Antitype chi (assembly GCA_947359405.1). Classification (NCBI taxonomy): domain Eukaryota; kingdom Metazoa; phylum Arthropoda; class Insecta; order Lepidoptera; family Noctuidae; genus Antitype; species Antitype chi. Next base: position 15,179,046 of record OX375816.1, read on the forward strand.
CCCGACGCGATTCTATTACGTCCATGTGAACGTCGACTTGGAAGACAAACATAACGCACCTTTAGAAGTATAGAGACCTAATGCGAAATTAGCCGCAACCGAAATAGGTCTCTATAATTCTAATAATTCTAAATAATTTTGCTTGCGGCTAATTTCGCATTAGGTCTCTATCTAAAGGTGCGATAACTTCAGACTGTCCAACGAAGAAATATTGGGCTTGGGCATGGTGGTTTTAAGCAGTAGGTACCCAGATTTTTTGTGATTCAGTTCCCATCATCTACAGCCACGTTAGGTGCTGATATCATACCTCGCTTGTTAAGGCCACAATAGATTGACAATCGTCATGCACGGTTTGAGGGTTACCTAATTATTGCTTTAGCCGGTTTTACTTTTGTACTTCGTATTTGTAGAGCAACCTTGCAGCTTTTGGAGAGTAGTTTGTTTTTCTGCACCTAGTGCCTAAATGTATACCTATCTATTATAGTATTTGATTACGCGCATCTATATTGCCTACACAAACTCATACCAAAAACTTGCGAAATATTGGATGCGTATTCATCCTGGGATGTATTTATTTGCATGTATACACGTTTTCGCAGCGAAACATTCCACCCGCATACGCTGAAGTGAATTTTTGTTTAATAACATGGAATTCATTAGGCCAAAAGCATAATGGTGCTAATCTCTACAGGTAAACGAAAGAGATATCATGGCTTTATTTTTAGAGTTTGACCATGTTACACAGTAACCTACCACTGACGTGAATAGATAAGGCTATGCCGAGTCATTGTGTGACAAACAACAGGCGTGGGTCTTATGATTACCCCCTATTAAAAATTGCGTAGTCATTATGTTATATTCTGATAACATACCTAATCATAAGAATATTGATTTAAAAAATAAAATTATCAATCATTTTAGCAATTGTCTTGTAATTCCTATATCTAGTTCTCACGGAAGCCTTCATTAGCCTTCCTTCATCATGTGGTTTAGTATTGAATTACAACATGAGGACACCACCAGTCTGTTCTGTTGATACTCTGGAGCTATAAGGAAATATGTATGTTGAAATGAGATAGAGGGTGTTCTTTCAAGTCAAGATCTTATTAAATGTTGCATGACTGACGTAGGTACCACCTTTGTTATTTAGCGTGGCGGTATTGTTAGTAGCGTTATCCGGTGATGTCTCAAATTGTTGTGGTTAACGATGTTTTCAATTAACGTCGATTATTCCTGGAACAACAAACCTGTCTGTAACGTGTAGGCGGATTGGTAGGTATTACGTGTCTTTTATACCTACTGTTTCGGACGAAATATAATAACCGCGTCAAAATAATAGTTATAGGCAAGCGTGGGTGTAAAGTAAATTAGAAAATATCGACCAAACTCAGAAGTGGTCATAGTAAGTTTTGGCTTTAATATAAGCTATGCGTTGCTGTCACATACACACGGACGTAATAAAATCGCGGCTGGATTTTATCGCGCACTGCATTCTCAAATCTCTTTGTAAAACCGAGCATTGAGAAATTTAAAAGAGTGCATCTCAGCGCGTCGAAAATCGAAGTGCGTTTTAAATGTTCGACTTTCAAATCTCCGCTACTATTTAAAAGGATTAATATCATGACGGTACCTTGCCAATTCATATATGAAAATATCATGTACCTATGTAAGAAAAAATCTACATCTTTTTAATAAAATAAGTGATAGACATAATTTAAATACTAGAAATAAGGACTAAATAGATCAACCATTTTTCTGATTAGCTAAAGTACATACATATTTTATAGGGTACTGTGTTAAATATTATAACAAAATACCTTGTGATATATTGCAATTAAATAAAAAGAAATTTAAAAGTCATATTAAAAGTAAACTTTGTAAACAAGCATATTACAATCTAGAGGATTATATCTAAGATAAGAATGCTTGGAAACATGCTGGTCCTGCTCCATAGGACAATCTAGAGAGTCTAGACAAAATCAAACTGGTTGCTAATTGAATTTTATAATTACTTATATTTATGAAAGTGATTTACAGTGATTACTTTAACTCACACACTGACCTATTACTTGTTAATATTCTAGGAAAATCGTATAATTATGTACTTACGTTTTACAATGTTTGTAAATATGTGAGCACCATGTATCTATCATAAAATTAATTTATCTGTAATTGCTTCACTTTCATTCTTTTTGCCTGTTTTGGTATGGTATTTTATTTTATACACATAATTATTTAATGAATTAATGTTAAATATTGTACTTAAAACATTTTAAAAGAGTAACGGTGGAGTTTCTTGCCAATTCTTCTCCTATGAAACTACGTTTTGGAAGGGGCGACTAGAATCAATTCTATTTTAATTTAAATGTTGACGTTCAAAAGTGTCTATTTGAAATAAATGTAAAAAGTCAAAGTCAAACTTTGACTTTTTACTGGCCATGATGATTGAGGCCTTAGTAAACACGTCTTCTGTGAAGATTTCTACTGGCTACGTAAATTACTGTTATCAAAAAAGATACAACTCTGTGACAGACAGTGTAGCTTAGTACCTAATAGTCTCGTTGGCACACTTTCGGTACAGAAAAGAACTCGTTCCTAGACGGTCCATTTTTATTGACAACTCTTCACTTCAGCAAAAATTAAATTGGCCAAAATTATTTTCAGGAAAAAAAGATCTTGTTCCCCATATATCTTATGGTTTCGGATTTTCCCATTCTGTCCCAATCCCAAGCAAATAAAACACTGCATACAATCAATAAAAATACTGTAATACAGCTTATGAGATTTGCTCTCATAATCTGCATTAAGGTTTCTTCAGGCGTCGCGCCTGTTTGCAAGCGCCTTTAAGGTTCTGATTCTGCTACATATTTTTAATAGTATAGGTAAATTTAAGTTTCGTGTGAGAGAGAAAGAGATATTCATAAGTCGACATTCACACGGACGTAACAAAATCACGGTGAGATTTTTGCGCGCAATAGACTTTCAACTCTCGCTATTGAAACGAGTATTTGAAAAAAAAAAAAAAGATTCCAACAGAGTGCATATCAGCGCATCGAAAAAACGCAGTGTTCTATTTTCAATTCTCGGCGCTAAGCAGTGCGTTTTTTTTTTTTGGTTGGGATATCATCAAATAACTTCACCCGCCCTGGGTGGAGCAGGAGGGCGTGTCAGACTTTTACTGACTAAAACCCAGTCGTGTTCCCTCAGTTGCCTGTGTGCCAGGGGCCGCGGTATCTCTTTCGAACAACCCTCACCCCTAGCAGGCATCGGCCCTTGCGGAACCCACCAGTTGGTGCTGACATGTCTTTGAGGCGCGCGTGGAACACAACGCGCCGTCGACCTGGGCTTGGTCCTTACCGGACAGCAAGCTACCTATTACTCGCTGTCCACAAGCCCGCGCTTACGGTGGCCGGGAATCAGCCTGGGATTCCCGACGCCCAGGGCATCTCCTGCGGCGACTAAGGCCGTGGCGCATATACTACCTCTCCCTCACGTGCGCCGCCTCCTTCTTCGCGAGCATTACTGCTTCGCAGAAGGAGGTGACGGCTACCCATGCACTCTCGCTCTGGCCTGAATCAGGGCCGGACGCAAGAGATCGCTGATGCCGATCGCCTCCAAGAGGACACGGCGGTGCTCTGCCCAAGCCGGGCAGACCTCCACCGTGTCCTCAGGGCGATCTTCGCAGTGGAAACACCCGGGCGTTTTTTTTCCCGCCTTACCCGAAACCACCGTGATCGGTGAGGACCTGCGTCAGGCGGAAGGTGAGGACGCCGTGCCACCTCTCTAGCCATTCCTCAAAGAGGGGACTTACCGCCGCAATCGTGGCGTGGCCAAAGCAGTGCGTTGAAGATCCAATGTGTTTATTACGTCCGTGTGAATGTCGAATTACATATTTGGATTTTTTTTACGGTTTTTATCTACTATCGTAGTTATTTCGGGGTTGTCGTCTAGTTTCGAACTCGAATGGAGCCCTTAGTCATTAGCTTATCACACAATTCGTGCGGCAAGGTCATATCACAAGTCGAAGACCCGAAATAAATTCATGAGTCATCAACTGTAAAAAATTAATAACAAAAATTATTAATTTTATTTACATAATGTTGTGAAATATTTGAAAAACCTAAAATTTTATAATAGGTAGTAGTTAGGTATCTAATAGAAACCTATTATAACATTTTTGGTTTTTCCTAATATTTAGGCACAAATTGTATATAAAGTTTAAGGTTACAATGGTTTTAAGTGAAGATTCATCCTTATGCATAATTCGTGAATACCAACTTAGGGTCTATTTTAAAATATCCAGATAGGCACTATCTAACAAATATTATCAGGAGGTCATAAAATTATTTCCCAAGAATGATTCATTTTTATATATATACACACATTTAAAACAAAATGGTTGTAAAAGTTATTTTATTTGAATAATTTAGCAATTTAAAATACATTATCTTAAATGTTGTAAGGATAAAATGTTTGGGAACTAAACATTTTAAACAGAAACGAGACACTGCTGAAGGATGTACTTCGTACATTCATAAAGTATTAATTTTAGAAACCACTTTGCTACAATTTATACTCACTGTGTTTGTACTTGTTTTTGTTGTCATGCCTACCGAAGTCCCACATACATTATGTGCCTATATAAAATTCAAAAACAGCATAACTGATGTTGTTAGGGTTCCGTACGCAAAGGGTAAAACAGAACCCTATTACTAAGACTCAGCTGTCCGTCTGTCAGTCTGTCCGTCTGTCACCAGGCTGTATCTCATGGACCGTGATAGTTAGACACTTAAAATTTTCACACATAATTTGCCGCTATAACAACAAATACTAAAAAAAAAACAGAATAAAAAAAATATTTAAGGGGGTTCCCATACCACAGACATAATTTTTTTGCCGTTTTTATAGATAATGGAACTGAACCCTTCGTGCGCGAGTCCGACTCGCACTTGGCCGGTTCTTTTTGTTTTGTTCGCTCTACAAGGGTTGTTTAAGAAGAAAATTAGGAATCGCTCAAAACAAAAAACAGCCAAATATTGTAATTGCATTGTCTATGGGTTTGTATGAATTAATAAAATTTAGATTGGGCAACATCTGTTGGGATAGCTAGTAAGTATCTAATAAATAGAAGTAGTATGGTAAAGGCTTTTGTAGGAAACTATAATTCCTTTGAAGCCCAATTAAAAATAATAACAGTAAATTGAAGGGTCATTTTTCTAACCAACTTCTTATCTCTGTTTAATTGAGTGACTAAGCAATATTCATAGTGAGGTTATTAGTTCATTTTACAGATGCAATAAAATTAAAAAAAAAAACTTTTTTTCTGGCTCTCTATAATCTTTAGTCAGCAGTAAAGCGTGCAATGTTCTATGAGATTCAGCTTATTTAAACAACTTTATGATCTTTTGAATAAAATTATTATTCAAATCATAGATTCAAATAAACAAGCAATATAACCAAATGCAAGTTAGCATAATAACTATTTGACACCAAGAAAATGATAAGGCACAGTGTAGAAACAGCTATGTTAGCAAAGCTTCACAAAAACAGGTTTTATTCATAGACATGATGTTATTATAGAAAATGGCTTGGGTCATGGTCATGTGGTTCCACTCAGAATGTATTTAATGAGTATTGTTGGACTTTAATAATAAAAAGAAACTATGATGAAGGTTAAATATTATATTTTTAAGCACACTTCAAGTACCTTACTTAGAGCTGATTTTTCAATAGTCATTTATCTTTCATCTGAGGAACAAATATAGCAGTTTGACAGCTTTTGTACAGAAGATATGTCAAGTTGACTTAAAAAAGTTATCTGAACATTGAAACAGCCCTTACTTAAATAAAATGTGTGCAAAATTGCTGATGATTTTAGAATCCACACAGTGATTGTCAATGCTAAACTACTAAATACTAAACTACTACAAGGAGATAATTTCCCCAAAATAAATAGATATTTTTGTAGTCACTAATGGTTAGTATATTATACCCATTATATTAAAGTTAGAATATTTCAATCACACAATAAAATATGGTATTCCGTTGTTTGAGCTTATTGAATGTATGATAAAGTACTAGGACAACCACTGAACTGAATTTGGGTCAAGTGCTCAGATGAGATTCCACTTAGAAACTAATTATAATCTACAGAATTTAAGTATTTCATTGCGCATTAGTAGGCATTTTTAGCAAATAGTAGCCTAGTACAAGCTTCAAAGAACTTAAAAATACCGATAAAATAAATTATTTGTGAACTATCAGTATGAAATATTCTATCCATAATGATCAAATTCTCGATGCAAAACAGAAAAAAAATTTGTTCTTCTTTGAAAATTGGACATCTTTGTGAATATAGCTAGCTATATTAAAACTTATTGTTTTCATAGGTAACCAAATTCGAGTACAAACTTGTTTTTTTAAGCTAATAATTGACCTTTCAATATTATCTCTTACTTTTAGACGCTGCAAAACTGGTTAATTTATTAGAAACTTAACATTTCACATTTTGAAGTAGGTAGTTTTATGTAAGCAATTTGTTGGTTTTGCTTATCCCAGTGCGTATGCTCACTCTAAGCAAAAGTTTTTTTTTTACAAAAGTATGGCCAAAGACCTACTTACCCAAAATAGAGATCCACAGAAGCTATCAAGCTTGGAATTGTAAGACATTGTCACAATTTGTGATTATTAGTTACTTGTAACTGCCATAAATTTGCGGTAAAACTGTCACTCGATCGATATACTTAAAGTTAATAGAACGATTAGTTAAAAACAGTAATATACAATTAAAAATAATTCATTCACTAAGAGTATTTTTACAGAGTTTATAAAAAATTCGATAAAATTTTCGACATCACACACCACATCGTACCACACCGCACCACGCACCATAGATAGTGGGATAATGTCAGTCAGCTCAGAAGAAGCACAGACAGCGATGATTGGACATAAATACTTTTTAAAATGGTTGTGTTTAATCTAGAACCAGGTCTTTTAACCAAACAAGGATCTTTTATTCAGTTGCTAATTAAATAAATGTTAGTGATTAGATTAGTCTGTTGGTAAAAATATATTAAAAAATCAAATCACAATATTATTCTATAAATCCGTTTTTACACGCTTTATATTAGCTTCACTTGTATGTTTGTTTGTATGTAACCGACTCCTTTGAGCGCGATTTTGACCCACTCTAAACGGTCAGATTTCATTGAAACTTTGTAAACTTGTCGAGGACCGATGACAATTCAATAATTAAAAAAAAAATTGGGAAAAAAAAACAAAAAAAAATCGCGTTTTTGTAGTTAGCAGAACTAAAAAATAGAAAATAAATAATAGTTTAAAAAACTAAAAAACACGCTTTAAAAACTAAACTAAAAAAGGAGAAAATAATTTAATTCAATTAAAAAGCGTGGGGTGCTTTTTGAGGTATTTTTATTATTACTTAATGTCAAGCACCCCACGCTTTTTAATTGAATTAAATTATTTTCTCCTTTTTTAGTTTGGTTTTTAAAGCGTGTTTTTTAGTTTTTTAAACTATTATTTATTTTCTACTTTTTAGTTCTGCTAACTACAAAAACGTGTTTTTTTTTCCTTTTTTTCATTTTTCTCTTTTTTTTTTTAAATTATTGTATTGTCATCGGTCCCCGATAATTTTACAAAGTTTCAATGAAATCTGACCGTTTAAAGTGGGTCAAAATCGCGCTCTAAGGAGTCGGTTACATACAAACAAACATACAAGTAAAGCTAATATAAAGCGTATAAAAACTGAAATTTCAGACTGCATTTTGCCCTATCTCAATAGCATATTTTTTCTCATAAAGAGTAAAATAAATACCCTATTGGTACTACGACCGTCCTCATCAGTTCGTCCGGCAAGTACGAATGGCGAGGGCAGAACTTGAACAGCATGGCCAAAACACGTGGCAGGTGGTGACCTGCATGCTGTAGGTGCTCAATGCTGTGGTCGTCATGTCCTGGAGAATTAACCCTGGTCATACACCCTATGGTCTTTGCTATGTCCGAAGTTCTTCTTCTTCTTGATTTATCAAATAAATGAAAATAAATGTAATATGTTTTTGTCTAAGTATAACAATTTTAATTTGTCTCTCAAATATATAGTTTTGCATTTTTAATTTTGTTTATAAATGTGAGTTTTTTTTACGTATGCTTACTTTTTGGGACGCAGGACTAGGAGGTAAGACTTTTTAAAAGTGGCTGTAAAAATTCTAGGTCTTAGCACGCAAAAATATAGTAGGCATCGATATACAGGGTCAAACTAAATTAGCTGGCAATACTTTACGTGTTGAGTATCGATATCTATCGAAAACAAATGGAACAAAAATTAAAATATATATTCATCATTCGATGGGCGAAGGTCAATCCCCGCAATCGATCAGCTGTTTTTGTAATTTGAAACGTAGGTAGATATTTTTTACGAATTTCCAAAAACGAAAATATAAGTCGTTTGGTTGCCATAATGTACAGACGCCAGCAGGTCAAGCTATCCCAAACTGTCAAATTTTCCCAATTCAACATGAACCTTATGATATAGTAATAAAGTTGAAAATCTATCAAAGAAATTTGACAGATTGGGGTAGCCTTGATGTGCTGGCGTCTGTACATGTCAGTGTCAACAAAGTTGGAATTATGATATTTTTTTTCAATTTCGATAACCAACACGTGGGTATGTATTGTCAGCAAATTTAATTTGACCCCGTATATGTACTAGGTACATAACACTTCAATGACAGTAAAATGAGAAATGATAAATTATTTTATTTCTGTAAGTAGGTTTGTACAAACATTTTTACACGGCAATCATATTTTTTTAAACTAGATGAGGTCGGCGTTTCCTATCTGACTACTCTGAGAAGAAAGTCCGAAACAAACTTAGAGGTCAGTCTCTTTTAAAGTCCAGACATAATCTTGGTCAGATCATGTGAATACCATGTGGATTGGTGTCTGAAATGGTCTTTTGAGGAAAGAACCACACAGATTGAGTGGACCTGTCTAATCAGTGCACGTATTTGTCAGTACCTAATCATGCAGCTAACTCAGAGTAGGTATTTAATTAGGGTAATTCCGGGGCCTTGATAAAGAAAACATAAAGGTGTTTCAATGTTTATAATACTTATTGGTACTAAGATTCTCTTCTTATATATAAGGCACGAAAGTAAACACTTATTACAAAATTATGGTCACGAATAACAGTTATACACACGAATAACAGTTGTACATCAAGTTAAAATAAGTACACTTTTGAATTTAAAATGCTTTTTATCAAAAATACAATCTCGTTCAAGTTAAAATAAGTACACTTTTGAATTTAAAATGCTTTTATCAAAAAGATAATATCGTTCAAGTTAAAATAAGTATACTTTTGAATTTAAAATGCTTTTATCAAAAAGCCGATCTAGCTCAAGTTAAAATAAAAACACTTTTGGATTCAAAATGGTTTTTATCAAAAAGACGATCTCGCTCAAGTTAAATAAGTACACTTTTGAATTCAAAATGGTTTTTAACAAAAAGACGATGTCGCTAAGTTAAAATAAGTACAGTTTTGAATCTAAAATGCTTTTATCAAAAAGCCGATCTCGCTTAAGTTAAAATAAGTACAGTTTTGAATTCAAAATGGTTTTGATCAAAACGACGGATGTCGCAAAATCGCTTTCTGTGCGCTCTTCCGATTGCACGTTGCTGCGCCGATGCGCGCCCTCAGTTGGCGCAACGTGTTCAGATTCACCGAACAAAATGAACTGTTTTCGAGGCTAGGCAAAAAGGTGTACAAAGCAAGGAGGCAAGGAGGGCAATACCTTTTTGCCCTCTATAATTAGCATTTGTATTAAATTATTAATTTCATAGTTTGTTATGTAGACTCAAATCTTTTAAGGTATAAACATACCAAAAATATGTTACTTTGTACGCCATAAATGGCAAAACATGCAGATCTACCTGATATTTTAAGACCTTGCACATTTATTTGACGTATACTCATGTTTTACAATAAATATATTCTATTCTATCAAAGTGACTCCTCGAGTGATATGAGTGGAACGTATAATTATACGTTCTACTCATAATTATCACTCTAGTAGTCACTTTTCTGCCGGAGTAGCGTACACGGCAAAAAGTACGACATATTTAACACCCACATACAAATCATCACAACAAAAGCTACCTACAGTGCTTAGAACTAAATAATTTGTGCTTAAAGCACCACATATAAATTTACAACTAGGTACTGGTTCGTTAATTCGATAATAGATATTTTTTATTTGAACAGTCTAATTTAAATTATCTTTCTAGCAGGAATGTCGGCAGCGTTGATTCTTATCTTCACCAACTAAGCAGAAATTAAAGACGTGCTATCTTTCTCAAACAAACCTGAGAAACGGACGGCGACGCTTTAAGGCTCCCACAGACAAGCGCGACGCTACTCTAGTGGTACAATTACTATGAAAAATCATTGAAATTGTTCCACCAGAATCACGTCGCTTTTACCCCGTGTCCGCCACGAACACGGCGACGGAAAACCAATCCAAAAGTAAAATGATTTAAATAAGCCGACACGGGATTGTTAAACTTGTTCATCCAGTTTTTAGTCTCCATGTTATGTTATGATGTCAGGCGCGGTCGCAGCCAAATACTTTAGGGGTGGTCACAGACAAAGACTACATATTAATAAGAAAATTTATAATATTTTCGAAAAAATACTATTTTAAGAAGGTTTACGTTTACGCCTTTTGGGGGGGGGGGGGTCATGACCCCTACCACCCCACCCTCTCCTAGGACCGCGCCTGTATGATGTATCATGAGATAGTAGTCAGTGGTCAAACGTGAGACTTATTAGTCTCACGTTTGACAAAAAGAAAAAAACAATCAAATAAATTAAAATGAATCAATTCAATTATTTCAATTTCATGAATAAATCTCATTCTTGATAAAATATATTGGAGAGAAAACGAAAAAAAATAGACTAAATAAATTTTAGTTAGTGAATAAGAGAATAAATACCTTTAGATAGTTTATGATTCTGTACCTACTTACTCTATGTTCGTTTGGTGTAGAATTATCTAAATGCATCACCATCTTTTTACCCTAATTTAGGACCTGTCTTTCTAGAATTGGGTTCCAATGTAAATTAATAAATAATTGCATTTTTATCACACTTGGTAACAAATAGCACCAGAAACATCATCACAGAGTTTCTGACAAGCTGATCAAGTCTTTTAATATGATGTTAGGTGTCGTGATTATTTGGCGGAAATAACAATACTTATTCGATAATACCTTCTGACATGAGATTTGATAGCATACTAAATTAGCTAGGCTTTCAGAAAGAGCTGATCAAGTCTTTTAATATGATGTTAGGTGTCGTGATTATTTGGCGGAAATAACAATACTTATTCGATAATACCTTCTGACATGAGATTTGATAGCATACTAAATTAGCTAGGCTTTCAGAAAGAGTGACATAACATCACACATTGTTTCCCCGAAGGGTTCGGCAGAGGTATACTCCTTATAGTACACCCACATTTCGCCAAAGTGAGAGTAAATCTACAACAAATAAAAACATATTTACTACAATACAACTAATTGTGAGAAGAAGTAGAAAGCATTTCTCTTTCTTGATTCTGTCCAAAGAACAATCTCAAAACAGATTGGATGATTTGTAATTACCGTTATCACGAAGAGAAGGGTGTACAGCCCTCGCTCTTCCTATATTTCAATTATTTATAAACTCAATTAACTAGGCCCGCGTCCTTCGCCATTCCATAGAATATAGAGTTTTTGTCTTGTAGGAGTTGTTCTGGCGGCGCGAACTCGACGAGTTGTCCCTTGTCCAGCACCATGACCTTGGTGGAGTCCATGATGGTGTTGAGTCTGTGCGCGATGGTGAGCACCGTGCACGACGCGAACTCGGAGCGGATGGTTTTCTGCAAGACGAGGGGGCAGTGAGACAGAGCGCGGTGAGCGAGCGCGCGAGACGCGAGACACGCACCTGGATGAGCTCGTCGGTCTCCAGGTCCACGGCCGCCGTGGCCTCGTCCAGCACCAGCAGCGGCGTCTTGCGCAGCAGCGCGCGCGCCAGGCACACCAGCTGGCGCTGCCCCACCGACAGGTTCTCGCCGCCCTCCGCCACCTCGTGGCGCAGCCCGGCCGGCAGCCCTGCACACGGGTGGTTAGTCTCAAGCTCTAAGCATATATTTCAATTTAACAGGCACTTTTGAATTGTCAAGGAGTCCGTCAGTCAGAAAAACGAAGCCAGTTGCCATTTCAAAACGTATTAGGTACAGACGCCAGCACATCATGCTACCCCAATCTGTAAAATTTCTTTGATAGATTTTCATCTTTATTACATTAGCATAAGGTTCATGTTCAATTGAGAAAATTTTACAGTTTGAGGTAACTTGATGGTGCTGAAGTCTGTACCTATGGAGAAGAACGGGCAAGAAACTCCATGGACACTCTTTTAAATTGTATTACTACAAAAATATTAGTTATATTATTAATGTTGAATTTATAGTTATATGTGAGAACGATGTTAAAAGAATAGGAACAAAAACCAATCCAAAAGTAAGAGATGACCAGTTACAACTGATGGAGCCCGTTCACGAACATGAAGTATTGATCAGCACCATTCAGCTCAAACATTTGGAAGCGAGCTAAATGATCCAATACACACGCCACCATCAGCGAGACATTCGTTAGAACATGACATACTGTAAGCAGCCAGCACATGCTTGAATAGCGTGATCCACAAGAAAATAGTTTATCGACAAATTTTACTTTCTCTTTATTCAATACTATGTCACAATACTTTTAACATTCGATAAAGCAAATATTATGTATTTCGTTTTAAACCCGTTTAATACCAAATTATTAACAGTGAACCAATTTTGGACGAACAGTAGGGAGTTATTTACGTCGTCAAAATGGCAAATTTGTAGCACGTCTATTACCTTAAAAATTAAGGAAGTATCGTCAGTAAATAACACCATTTGGGGTTGATTTTTACCTGACTGCGTTTAATAAATGTATTCGATCATTAATATTCACTAAAATGAGGAAAGGACCCAATATAGAGCCTTGTCGAACACCCATTTTTACTTCTAAATCGAGTGAATTGACACCATATTATTTGAATTTGCTGTTGTCTATCATGTAAATACGATTTCACTAAACTGAGTGCAAGTTTTTCAAGTCTGTATTGCTAAATTTTCAAGAGTAAGGTTTCGTGATCGACGCAATGAAATGTCTTGGAGAGGTCACAAAAGAATCCTATGCCTCTTCCTACGCGTGAAAAATGTGTTTTAATAAGATTACACCGCCGTCGGCCGTACAATGTCCTTTGGTGAAACCACACTGTTGATCGAGAATGATATAATTCGTATTAAAATGATTGAGCATTTATTTAAGCATTATGTTTTCCAACACAATGCTGAAAACCAGCAATACGAATACTATTAATAGTGTCTTTACTGTCCTCGGATTTGCAAAGTTGTATTTCCTTACTGTGTTTCATTAAATCCGGGAAGACTCCTTGATCCACAAATAAATTAAAAAATATTATGTCTAAGGAGAAGTCCAGGGAGGTCGCGACGCGGGCCGCTCGTCGTTAGCACACTCACCCTGCACGAAGGGCTTCAGATGCGCGTACTCCAGCGCGCGCCAGATGTCCTCGTCCGAGAAGGTCTCGAAGGGGTCCAGGTTCATGCGCAGCGTGCCCGAGAACAGCACCGGGTCCTGCGGGATGATGGTGATGCGCGAGCGCAGCTGGTGCAGGCCCATGGCGGCGATGTCCAGCCCGTCGATGAGGATGCGGCCGCCCACGGCCTCGACGATGCGGAACAGGCCGAGCGTGAGCGTGGACTTGCCGGCGCCGGTGCGGCCCACGATGCCGAGCTTGTCGCGCGGCGCCACGGCGCACGTGACGTCACGCAGCGCGGGCTCGGCGCCGGCGCGGTACGCCAGCGTCAGCCCCTCCAGCTGCAGCGCGCCCGTCTCCGGCCACGACGCGCCCGGCCCGGGGGATAAGTTCCACGCCGCTTCCTGCGATACATCACAATGTTGACTACCACAGACATGTGCCTGACACCCAGCGCTCACTTGCTGCCCGGTCATATTCACTCACCTGTTCAGTCTCCGCATACTCCTTCATTCGCTCCACAGCTACTATGTCCGTCTCCACACCTGACACCATTTGGACTAACCAACTTAAAGTCTGTGTTATCTAAAAGCAAAATGATTATAATCGTAAAATGATAATTCATATTGATTTATACAGCAGTAGGACAGACAGCGTCAGCTTACTAAATTAAAATAAACTAAAATATTACTAAAATCAAGTTTATGGATACCAACCTCTAAAGTATAACTGACGGAGAGACCAGCAAACCCTGGACTAATAGTATCCCTTCCGATTACCGCAAATAATGCAGCAAAGAATATGATGAGACTGCCAACAGTCTCAAGTCGCACTCCGAGCCACCTGTCCGCGACAGTCGACAGATAATGTATCGATTGATAGTGATCCACCTTCTGCTGGGATTCCTTCACGAACCTGGGTATTAAAATCTCACATTATAGAAGGTGTTTTTTTCTAAATCTTTTTAAATATCATACATTCCGGATTAAGGTCCGCTTAATCTTGAGATTGACATTGATTTAAAAAATCAGATCAGAGTATTGAAAGGGTACATTCATGCGCGCTCGTATCGAAGGCCCCGAGGCGGCAAAGCTAGATGAGGCTCCCGCGGCCTTCTCCTTCTCAGTTAATGTAAGTAATTTCTAATCACAAAAAAATGAAGCGGACTGCCCCTTTAAGTTTTTGTTATTTCAGTACAAAAAAAGTATACTATTTTAACAAGTTTTATCTAATTTAATTCTAAGTTTTACAAAATAAGCTTCAAACATTAAAATCGAGGTAAAATTTTGACAACAAAATTAATATGATATTATGATTTTTAATTTACGGCATATTTTGTTTTAAAAAAAATGCATATGTTTTCCGCCCTCCTTGACATCTACGCCATCCAAGGGGGAGCGCCCCCTGGTTGGCAACAGTTGTGTTAAACGAATATTTATATATTAACCTGTCCATGACGCCAAAAGCTCGAATACTTGTAGCACCCAAAATGCTCTCATTGAAGTGCGAGTACACTGGCGAGCGCGCCACTGATTCGATTCTCATGAGCTGTCGCGACGTGGGCACGTAGAACCGTTGTATGAGGTAGTACATCGCTCCGATGGGTAAGATCACGGCCATGAACATAGGTGTGGAGTAACTTATGACGAAAATTGTCCCTATTACCTGAAAATTTGTAAAGAAAATCATCATTAATGTATATTGGTAATATTTCGACACTTTAATCTCACCACCAAGACCCCTGTTACCATTTTGGATGGAGGTATATAGGATAAGTTTTTAACCAGTGTGCAAACTGTAACCATGAATTCAGCATATCATTTTAGACCCCCCAGCGCAGAAATTTTTCGTCGGTTATACAAAAAAAAAAAAATCAGCTGTTTCATACATTTTGAGTTTGACCGCGTACACTTTTCTATGAAACTGCTGTTTTTTTTTGTATAACCGACGAAAAATTTCTGCGGTGGGGGGTCTAGAATGATATGCTGAATTCATGGTTACAGTTAGCGCACTGGTTAAAAACTTATCCTGTATTGACATTACAATTTTCATTAACATAATATTAATGTCATCTTCGAGCCTGAGTATTAAATTAAGCGATATGTGATAATTTTGAGGTATCTTATGTTTACCTAGTATTTAACAGTTACCGGACTGATAGGATTAACCTGCAACGTAGATCTCGCCTTTTAGAAGTCCCTGGTGAACCGAGAGTATTTCTACTTGAAAATGAATAAAAAGCAGTAATTTAACAAAGGAAATAGAGCTATATCGGTCACTATTGTTTGCTGGGTCGTTCTCACACCCTAATAGTAGCCTTGACCTTAGCCAGGCCTTTCCTTCATGTTGACACGCACAGTCGCGTTTAGGTCGATCTAACTATATACTATTACTACATATTGTGATGTCAAAGTTTGACATCATAATAGGCTTTTGAATTATGGCTTTCTAGATCGATTAGGTAAACTTTGCTCAGTCTCAAGCGATTAAGTATGGTTATGTAGCACAGGTTTGAATTGCTTTAATGATAATGACCATTATGCAAAAAAAGGAAACGTTTGGGCGAAGTTGATCACTCTACACCCGCACTGGGCCCGCGTGATATTCTTTCAATATTCAATTCTTGATGAGATATATTTTATTTTTAAACAAGAAATTTCACGCGCTTGAAGTTGCGATCAGAAGTTACTTTTAAGAATTTAACAACTGTTCTAATGTTTTTTTTGCATATTTTTTAACGAAAAATTACAACAAAAAACTGAAGTTTTGTCGACCTTTGTTGCCAACCATACAATAGTAAAATATAATTCTATCTATATCTGGTGACCTTGAGTTTCTTCAACTGTAATGCGAGTGCGGCGCGCACTCACGATCATGTTAGTATATTTTGCTATGCGGCAAAACATTCCATGTGTTTTTTGGCTGCTACGCCAGTGCGAACAACAGACACGGTGTTTTTTAAACTATATAGATGGCCGGTAGGTATAGTCAAAAACCACCATTAGTTTAAGCCCAGAAACAATCGGAAAATTACTTCGAGACATTTTTAGCAGCTTATCACAATTTATAAACAATAAAACATAGCAGATATTTTACCTCAAAGATACCATTGAGTACACTGGAAATCTCCCAAGACAGGGAAGTGTCCACAGTATCCACATCTTTGGAGAATCTAGACAACAGTCGACCAACGGGTGTGACTTCAAAGAATTGTAAGGGCGCCTTTAGCACGTTGTCTAACATGACTGCGTGGAGCATCTTCGCTGCTCTCCAGCAAGCCAGGAACGGCATCAGATCCGTGAAGAATGATGCCAGCGCTGAAACATCGTACATAGAGTTCATCAGATTAAAGCCAGCGAAATAAAAATAAAAGTCTTACGTTTTTTCCAATTTTCAGGTTATTGCAGGTTATGTACCTACACAAAAAATATCACTAAAACTTTCTCAAGCTGACGAGTACTTGACGCCTAAGCGTCCTTTGTTTTTTGTATTTATTTGAATATAACGTCATTTAATTTAGCGCCTAATGTAAATAATTGCGTTATATTGTACGTAGTCGACCTATCACCTTAAGGCTGGTATTCCAAGAAGAATCTCAGCAGTATTTATCCGTTGCCTTGTACTCCACAAGGCAGCGGATCCGTGAGCGAAGTAAAAGATCCACCAATAGAATTATTAGATTTTGAATATGAAACAGTTTTATTGGTGTATTCTTCGTCTTCCTAGATTGCTTCTCCACACAGCTCTGGTGGAAAGCAAACTTGGTGAATGACAATTTACCAATAAAACTGTTTCATATTCAAAATCTAATAATTCTATTGTGGCAATTTAGTCATCTGCAATAAGTTAAGGGGCCCCGAAACGATCAATTTCAATTGACAATTTTTAAGTGATACATTGATGCGTAAATTGATCGTCTACAAAATGCATTCGAAGCAATTGACCATATTACTACAATTACAATTGATTGCAATTAATCAATTGCGAATGATCGTTTCGGGGAATCTTATCCTAATGAGGATGATTGTACCTGTCATACTCTGGACAGTAGTAGTAGTAATTCATAGGGAAGATTGGAATCTTCCCTATGGATTACATATCAGATTCATGAAAAGAGATCTTTCATACGCCCACAAATGATGCACCTACATGTGGCATGGAAAGATTTTTTTTGCTATCTGTTCTGTTTTGCGTTGCAAATAAAACTTAAGGATATCTTCGAGAACCATAAATCATGAGCCCGAAATTTTTTATCTTACCTTGACCGAATCCCAGACCGCCGTACACACCGAGGTACATGTCTCGCCGCTGTTTATCAACTGTGCCATTTACGAGCTAAACATAAAAAACTATGTTATTATTATATTTTTTTACAATGACTGGGTAGTGAGAAATAATACAGGGTGAGATATAATATCAGACTAGAAAAAACTCACAGAGGAAAACATTAGCTATGTTGACTTAAAACAACACTTGCCTGTAATTCAAATACGGTGGCATTTAAAAAAATATCACTAGTGCTAATGTAGACATGATCTCAAATGATGCTGATAAAGATCGAATGTTGCCCGAAAGACTAGTTTATAAGCAAACCAAAGTATTTTTTCATATTCGTATTTGATGTCCTACTAATATTATAAATGTGAAAGTTTGTGAAGATGTTTGGATGTTTGTTACTCAATCACGCAAAAACAGCTGAAGGGATTTGGATGAAATTTGGCACACATATATCGTATAACCTAGATTAACACATAGGATACTTTTTATCCCGGTAGTACGTTCCCGTAGAATAATTTCCGAATTCAACGCGGGCGAAGCCGCGGGCGGAAGCTGGTTTTAAATAAACATGAATTTAAAAAAAGTTATTTAGAATATCTTTTACAAAAAGTCGATTTCAAAAAAATCGATAACATCAGTGTCAAAAGAGAAAGGTAACACGCTTTTGAAGTTATTCTACTATACTTTTCACGCCAAACTATCATTGTGTCGAATGGCGCGAAGATACTTTGGTGCCCCTGTGTGGTGACGTCGGATTCTACTAGTGTTGTCTCTATCTAACATCGACTTTAAAACGCATACAACTTCGCCAATACTGAGATTTTTTCTGTGGCTCTTTATTTTTCAAGGTGTTGAAAAAATAACAGTCAATTACCCTTTTTACCTTTATCTTTCCTTTAAGCATGTAAATATAGGTAGAGTCCTCTTCATCTTTCTTATACCTATCTACATGCTGAACACCCGTCGAAGGTTTACGTAAACTTACGACAAGTATCTTTCAATCTTTCATGAATTGGCAAATGGAGTGGGAAAACACGTAAAAACTGACCATTTTGTCGTCGCTGGACCATATCGCGAGCCAGAAGTTGACGCTAATTTGTAGCGTGTGTAGAATGATGTACATTACGATCGTCGCCACGGCTGCCTTCACACCGATTCTTGATAGATAGTGCATGTAAACCTCTCCTTTTACCTGTGTAGGTAAATGGAAATAGTATCAGAATAATGTACTCTTCATACTAGCCTATCGGGGAGAAAGTATTTGGAGAATATCTATATTATCTCTTGAACTAACAGTCGGATTTGAAAAATTCTTTTTGCTTTTGAGAGCAACAAATTTTAATGCTACTTTTTGTCCCGGTATGCGATAGCACGTTCCAGTGGGCGCGTGGGCATAGCCAAAGGTACAGCTAGTAAGTATTAAACTGAATAAGTAGGGGGTGGGGGGTTCATTAGGTAATTTATGAATTTGAGAGTGCTTTTGCACTGACTTATGTTTAACAGGTAGGTACTCACTTTTCCTGTTCCAGTTTTCTCAGTCTCAATAAGCTGATCAAATTGTGGATCCTCGTCTATTGGCTTCTTTTCTTTGTCTATCTTTTCCTTTTCCTTAGCTCCACCCTCACCGTGGTCACCTAGAGAATATATGATGTTTATGCCGTTTGTTCTCAAAATTACTGACACTAATCTGCATGGTCCTCACCTCACATGATTTGGCCATGATAATGTTTGGACTTTAAAATATACTGTGACCTCTGAGTTTGTCGCTGTTTTTTTTTTCAGATCAGTAGCCGGTCAGACAACACTGACCTCTTCTAGTTTTTTTTTTTAATATGTTTATTCTTCGACGTGTAAAAGTTTTCTTTTACAGCCATAAAATATAATTCATAGATCGTTTTAAAAATTTTAATAATTTACAAACAGTTTTAGAATACCTTTTCGTAACTTAATTTACCTGCATCCATGGTTTCTGTGTCTGAAGCTCCCGTTGACATTGAACGAGCCCATTGTAATTTACGATGGAATTCCGAACCAAGTTTGTTCTCTAAATCGTTTTTGATGTCTGCCAAATCTGCGGGAATATTTTCAGAAAACGGTCAATTATGTAGTTATGTGACTACTTATTCCTTATTGGCCTTCACGCATGACATGCTGTTCACAATTACGTTCTTGGGCTGACTCCGAACAACAACAGATATCACGTTAAACTATTCATTCAAACTATAAAATACGAAAATAAAAAATGCACCATGACTGTGAGATACAATGAGCAGAGCTCTGTTATCCAAGCGGGTTAACATCATGAATATAATATGTATCCGCACACGGAAATTGAATATTGAATAAAGTACGAGCAGTTGAATGTTTAAGGTTTTAAGATAAAGTTTTTTTTTCTAAGCGCAGATTTATTTGTTCACCTACTATCTTTATTTAGGAAGCGAGTAATCGCGCGCTTACATTTTATCGGGCTTGTATTTTTATAAGGATTACCGTAGAAACATGTGCCAAACTCACCTTCAGCTGACGCCGAGCGCTCCGCAAGCGTAAGATGGTGTATGAGGAACTCAGCGAAGGCCCCCTTCTTCTCGAGCAGCTGCTGGTAGGAGCCGGCCTCCGACACCTCGCCGTCGCGCAGCACCACCACCAGGTCCGTGTGCGCCAGGTACGACACGTTGTGCGTCACCCACACGCGCGTCTTGTTCTTCAGCAGCCCAGTCGGCCCCAGCACCTGTGCGAGAGAGAGAGATTTACACCAGGTACGACACGTTGTGCGTCACCCACACGCGCGCCTTGTTCTTCAGCAGCCCGCTGGGCCCCAGCACCTGCGTGAGAGAGAGAGAGGGAGTCACTGCCGTCCCACTCGCACTACGCTACAACACGCACCTTGTCGAAGATGTGCTTGCCCACGTGCGAGTCCACGGCGCTGAGCGGGTCGTCCAGGAAGTAGTTGTCCGCGTCGCAGTACACCGCGCGCGCCAGCGACACGCGCTGCTTCTGCCCGCCAGACAGGTTTATACCTATTTTGACATAAATCATATTGTCAAACATATTCTCATTTTATTGAAGTCGGTTACCAACCAAACGAATAGCGGTTAAATATCAGTTTTTGCACGCAACAATGTCATTGACCTCTACGACTTGGATTCTCCGGTATCTTACAATGCCGGAGAATCCAGAGTTTCGGGTTTTGCTCGAGTTGGCAATTGATCGAGGGTTTTTCATTTTACTAGATTTTTCATCTTATAGGTAATAGACAAGTTTCCCTAGCATTTGAATACAACTTTAAATACCAAATTAAATTATTAATAATTCATACCTTTTTCACCGATTTCAGTCTGGTCCCCTCCGGGAAGTATTTCTAGATCAGTCGCAAGCGCACACGCCTCTAATATTTTATTATATTTCTTTCGGTCCATATCTTGATCAAACAAGATGTTATTTTGTAAAGTCGCGTTTTGAATCCAAGCCTGTTGGGAGACATACGCAATATTGCCTGAAAGATTGAATTTAATTTAGTAAACGGAAATGGCTGAGAGTTATTTACAAAGCAGTTTGTATCTCTAGGACTCCAACCTTTGATATTAATACGTCCAGAAATCTTGTCCATGTCTCCGAGTAAGGCAGAGAGTAGAGAAGTCTTGCCTGACCCAACTCCACCCACAACCGCGACTAATGCACCGCGAGGTACACGTAGGTTCAGGTTCCTTAGAACTGGCTCGTCACCCCACGTGAAGTGACCCTTCTCTATCACGATTTGATCTTCTAAAAATTAATTCTCATTTATTGTTTGTCATTTTTCAAACGTCACAGGACAACAAAAGAAAAGGTATGTAGGCAAAAAATTGTGTGTGTGTGTTTGTGTCAGCTCCGACGCACGACTGGAGTTTATTCTTTATATATATAAGAAATATATATATATTTATTATACATGCGTCAGCTGTCGCGCAGCATAGCCTGTACATGTCAGCTGTATATACATACAGTATACATATTCATCATTTCAAAATGAAAGGTGTTCAAAGTACGTTGCGCTGAAAAACATAGCGCTTTTGAGTTAACGCTTCTATAAACTTTTTTACTCATTTCACTCCTCATAAAATGTCTATACCGGCCTTATATGAAAATCAAGTCTTAAGGAATAAACTCCAAAAATAGCTTGCTAACTACGAAAGCAAGATCTCATCGTATCCACTACATTATTTTATCAATGAGAACGTAAATAGGTTTAAGACTTTAGATACACACTCATACTAATCAGCATACACGTGGGTGCCTTCATACTTATCTCTTTTATTGACTACATGCAGACAATTAGGGGCCATCCATAAATTATGTCACACAATTTTTATGGTTTTTTGACCGCCCCCCTGCCCTTGCTACACTTGTGAAACCCCGTACCCCCTGGTGTGACGTCACATATTTTTCAATTTTATATTTAGAAGTAATTAAATTAAAACAGCAGCTTTTTCATCTTTGATAAAATTAACATAAAGTCAAATAGTTTGACATACATTTTGGTTTACATATAAATTTCGAGTTATTAATATTTTAAATTTTAACATGTGACGTCACAAAGCTTTTGACCCCCCTGGCCCTTGTCACACAATGTCACATTTTGTTGACGCTCTCCCCACCCCCTTAACGTGTGACGTAATTTATGAATGGCCCCTTAAGTAGTAAATGAAACTGCCTGAAAGAGCGTTCTGATATTTTGAAACAATCTACTTACTCTCATCTGGGTTGTGTTCTATGGCACTGGTATCCAATTCTTCAGAGTTTAGGAATTTATTAAGCCTCTTTATACTGACTGCAGTCTGTACAAACACGATTACAAAATTATTTTAAACGGGGCTAGAGAGATATTAAAATAAATTGTATACAAAGTTTCTTTGGTAAAACTTCACAAACATGACGGGTATCGATATCAAATCATGATAAAACAAAAATGTACCAACCTGTATAACATCTGATATTACATTAGGCAGCATGGACATTGGGAATCGCAGTATATTGAAAAGGGACAATGCCACGAATGCCCGCTTAGAATCCAGTACTTCCGTGTCATTTACCAGCACGAAACATGTGAATGACATCAAGGATACCTAATCGACAATATTCAATAGGTTAATCAATTCATTGACAACAGTTCAACAACAGATTAACTTAATAGTCATATTATACTTACTAAGAAAGGTGTACAAATCCATATGAATATCATTCCTGAATTCATAAATGCCTGCTTTTTAAGAACACCCAATTCCTTGTTCCTTATCCTTAAAATATGATCCTGGAAGCTTCCTTCCCATGCGTACATTTTGAGGACCTGGTTGAAATAAGGTTATTACAATAAATGTAACAAATAAACTATTCAATTTAACTTATCTTCGCATTGAGATTATGTCTAGCGCAGACTTTCACGCCGCGTAGACGCTACGTTAACGCATACGTAGCGTCTGCGGTGTTGCATAGATGTGCAATGAACATTGGACATGAACATTGCGATTGCACTGCGTTAACACCAGGCAAACGCCTACGCTAGACTAACCTGATGTGAAGGCTTACTTTAGATCCGTAGCTTACCTTAATTCCATTAAGTACTTCGCTCATAAGCTTGATTCTTTCATCTTTCTGGTGCATCAAGCTAGACTGCAGCTTTTCTTGATAGCCCGCCAATAGACCGTTAATAGGCATAAGTACGATGATGACGGCTAAGCCAGCCATGACAGAGGGGCCCAGTACACCCCATAGGAAATACAGGGCTAGAGCTATTTGTAGGGGAGCAGACCATAACAAGTTTACGAAGGTCAAATTACTGAACCTAAAAAAAAACAGAATGGTTTATGCCAGATACGAATTTGGGGACTTAGGCAGTCGACACGGCAAATAATTAGAAATGTACCTATTTCGTAAATCAACTGCTATGCTCCTCGATACACCGAGGTCATTCATTCATGCTCCGAACGTTGAAATGTGTACTTTATTCCGATTAGATAATTAACAAAATCGTCTGTCGTGCCGATGCCGTTACCCGGCCGTGCGCTATTCGCGGAATTGGTCACTCTCACATAAGTAACTACAGAATGAGTTTTATTGGCGTTATGGCAATCTTTTAGACAAAAGCTTTGAAGTTTTCGGCCCTTTTGGGATTGGTTTTTAGTAGTGAGTCTCAATAAATACTCATCCTAATGAAGTTTTTTGTACCCTGAGGTATCTTATCTCTAAATCTTTCTTTCAAGTGCCAGAAAACAGTTAGGTACATATCTAAGTAGATTTACATTATTATTAGTTATCTAACTTCATTGACGTCTAAAAGTGTTTGTACAAACCTACTGACAGAAATAAAATCAGTTATCAATCAGTTATCTTTTATCAGGAAAAAATAGTATTTTAGTAAAAATATTTACCTGTCGACATCAGTGGACATTAGGTTAATTATTTCTCCAACAGTGGACTCTTTTCGTGCAGCATTAGACAATGTAAGAGCTTTCTTGTATACAACACTACAAAGGGAATTTTTGATTTGTATGCTGACAACAGCTACTTTATTGAAGTACTGGCCTAAGAGCATGCTTTGTACTATAACACATCCAAACATACCAACAGCATACATATAGCCTTTCCACACAGGCTGATCACCGCTTTCAATAAATCCAATGAGATGGCTGCAATCAAAAATATCTTGATGATGTAACAAATTAAGTGTTGTAGATAAATAGAATAAAAGAGATTACTTATAATAAGTAATTATTATCTTTGCTTATTTTCAGGTTGATTATCTTACCGATGGATCGCCTTAGTTACAACACTCTTGGTTAACCTTATTTAGAAACTTTTTAACAATAGGCATAAGTCTTAAAACCAGATCTCAAAAAAGCAAGGTACCTACTTACACAAAAAAATGTGATGTTGACCTTGCTTTGTTCAGTACATTATGATTACAAATATATAGTTTCAAAATTATTTATTGTCTACAGTCTGAGCGTATATCCAGTAAGTATACGTATTCGTTGAACGTATACGCTGCGCAAACGCAACGGTAACGCCACTACAACGCCACGTCAAAACACGTCAAATGCAAAGATAGTTTTTACCATTATTTATTACTGCCGTGAGTGACGTGTGTTATTTTGAAACAATTTACAGAAATAAATGTCATCATTAGGTACATAATAAACTTACCCGTAAATCGACGTTCACACGGACGTAAAAATATCGGATTTTTACCTCTCGTATTGAACAGAGCATTGAGAAACCAACAGAGTGCATATCAGCGCGTTGAAATAATACATTTTTCGAATTTCAGCAGTGCGCGAAATAGTCCCGCCGCGATTTTATTTCGACCGCGACCATGTGAACGTCAACTAAGTTAGGTAATTTCGTCGCACATAATATGTCAAGGCTAGACTACTTACCTAAGTAATTGAGGTGACGCAAAAATAAGTACATCGTGGATCACCTTGAGGAACACAGCAAACAAGAACTGTCCTCCGAAAGCTAGGCAGACCACTGGCAGTATGGACATAGGTTTCTTTGCCTGCTTCTCACCCGCAGTGGCAGAGTCACCAGTTGGAACATCCGCATTGCTGGATCTAAGGGTAGAATATTAACATCAATCAAATCAACCGAAGGCATTGAATGTGGATAAATTAATGGTCATCATCATCATAATTTCAGCCGTAAAACGTCGACTGATGGACTTAGGCGTCGCCACGCTTGGCAGGCGGGTAGGCGATCACAGTAAGGTGATAAAATGCATATAGAACACTGCTGCCCATTCTTTAGCAAGTCCCTTAGTCGCCTTTTACGAATCACTCGGAAAGAAATGGGATGGTGTTATTCTTTACATTCGGCACCACACGGAACACTTTAGTCCTTAATTGGTAATAACTGTAATAAGCATCAATGGTAGCACCGACATCACATTCAGCCATGTGCAGACGCTAGCATATCAAGATATCCCAAACTCTCAAATTTTCCCAATTGAACATGAACCTTATACTTTTGTAATAAAAGTTGAAAATCTATCAAAGAAAGACAGATTGGGGTTGCTTGATGTGCTGGGCTCTGTACAGTCACCAGTAGGGGATAAGTAACCAGGGTCGTCGGGTTTCGTTGAAGTTTAGTAGAGAGAAGAAACTGATGGATATCTATACTAATATTATAAAGGGGAAAGATTTGTTTGTTTGTTTGCATTGAATAAGCTCCGAAACTACTGAACTGATTTGAAAAATTCTTTCACAGTTGGGAAGCTACACTATCCTCGGGTGACATAGGCTATAATTTTTATCCCCGTATTCCCACGGGAACGGGAACTACGCGGGTGAAACCGCGGAGCGCTGCTAGTTTTCGAATAAAATAATATTGAATTAATAGAAAACAAATAATAAATTTATAAAACTAAATTCCGTCCGAATACATCAGTCGGTTTCTTACCAAACTTCGGTGGCTGGACCTAAAGCAGTCATTTTGTTTTAATAACCTAACAGCATGCTTTTATTCTCGAAAGGATTGACTGATGTGTATAGTACTACCTACAATTAAAAAAAAAAAAAAAAAATTTTGCCAGTTATGCTGTAGTAACGCCTATATTATTGGACGCAGGTCGCAGGCCTATTGCGATTTTGACTTCGTAATACAATCGTGATCAGGCTTACAATCTTATATATAAAATTCTCGTGTCACAATGTTCGTTCCCGTACTCCTTCGAAACAGCTGAACAGATTTTGATAAAATTTCATGTGCTTATCGGGTAGGTCTGAGAATCGGCCAACATCTATTTTTCATACCCATATATGTTAAGGGTGGTCCACCCCAATTTTTTTTTATAATGCTAACTCAATATTCATAGTTAAGACAGGACAACGTCTGTCGGGACAGCTAGTAATATATAATATATTTCCAAAATAGAAATCGAGTATTCCTCAAACAATTAATGAAGTTTTTCGCAGAAATATGATTTCTGCGAAACACTTCATTTGTTCAACTACTCTGTATGATCGACGAAATAAATGTAGAGCTATTGTTGGATTGACAAAAATAAATCTATTGTGATTGAGTGCGTTACGTTTACGTACGCGCAAACTGTAACAAGGACTTCTTTCCGTCAATTATCAACAAAAAAAAAAAAAACATTTCAACGTATGGAATAACAAACATTCAGAATCATGTTCTGAATAAATAGCATCTCGGTTTTATTTTGGGGTAGGATGGGGTAGATAACATTCTTAATTGATACTAGGGATGTAACGGAGGTGGGTTTACCAGAACCGAAATCGGAAAAGGAGTTTTTAAATTAGATTTTGCGGAATCGGAACCGTAATCGAAGTTAGAAACGGGGCCGGAGGCAAGAGAGATTTGTTTTAAGGACAATCTAATAAAATAATAAAAACACAAACATCATTCAATCTCTTTCATTTCATATAACAATTAAATAATACATCTCTACCTAATCAAATCTAAAAAAAAAACTTTTTCGTTTTAACCTCCGATTTATGAGTGTCGGAACCGAAAGTCGAAATCGGAAGGGACATTTCAATCAGAAGTTCCGACTTACCGGAATCGGAATCGAGTCTCCGTAACACCTCTAATTGATACAATAGGTATGTGCAACAAATGAATCCTGCTCAGATACAAACCTTTTAATAATTATGCAAAGCAATCAAATCGTAACCACGTTTTTTTATTCAGTTGCCGTGACCGCGAACATAAACGAGAGACGATCAGAGCAATTAAAACAAATTACTCGAGTATTTATTTTAGTGTCAATGTCTCATTCTCGTTGTTTCATAATAAGTACTTATTCGTTTTGTTCAGTTAGTTGAGTGATTGAGATTATTTATTTAGTTTTTACCTTTCTCTTCGGACGTAATAAAATCGCGATTTTTTTCGTGCAGTGGATTTTAAACTCTCTACGTGCGACCGAGCATTGAGAATCCAATAGAGTGCAGCGCGAGTGAGTCACAGCGAAACGCTGAAGATCTAGTGCGCCAAAAAATCCCGCCGCGATTGTATTATGTCCGTGGGAACGTGGGCTTACAAAGAGAAATTGATTTTTTAAGTAGGTAGGTTACCTGGTAGGTAGGGAGGTTTAAAAAAAATTATCACTACCTATTAACTTTTAATTTTAAACTTGGTCATTTTCATATAATTATATCATAACCAGAGATCGGATATTCGGATGCATATTTACCTAAAGATCATTTTTAGCTATGAAAGTATGGAAGCGGCTTTATAAATTATTTGTAATATTTATTAAAAACCCCGGGATTCTTGGATTGCATAACTATTCAGATGTGTATTAATTTAAAATTAATGTTTAACCCGATACAAATATGTGTATGTACTGGAGGAGAAGTTTGTATTAGTTAAAACAAAAAATAAACAAACTACTTACCTAAATTAAGACTTTTTCGATACAAAAGCGCATTCCATGTAAGCCAACATCTCAACTTTCGGTGAATAAGCATCCGAATATCCGATCTCTGATCATAACTCTCCTGCCCTAAGGTATATCAATTTATTTGGGGTTGGCACAACATTTGTGTTTTTTCCATACTTCAGTCTCTATTAGTCGTCTTGGTAATCACTCACTTTCTAGCCATATCTTGTTTCTTTCATTCCATCCATAGTTTCTTTGGTTTTCCCCGACTCTATAGCCATCCACTTATACTCAAAACATTCCTGACGAATTAATTTATTCCTGACAATAATTGAAATGACATTGAAAAACAGATAGATGTGATGTAAGTAGCTACAATAACTTAATAACCTACTCTCGGAGCTCAGGACAGTGCCTGCCAGTGCAAAAAACCAAGTATTTAAAAGGAAAGCGAGGTCACAAAGTCACAATTCGTGTTACTTTCATTATTAAGTATTGTAAAATCAACTGCGTTGCCTGCCTACTGTATTATATTTTAACAAAGTTGTGGATAGATTCTACAGAGCTATTACTGCCTATTCGACATTAAAATGAAGTCGCCCCTTCGCGTGTCTGTCGGAACGCGATGAACTAAAAAAAAGTAAGTTTAAAAATAAAGCCCGACTCTTAAAAATCACGCTCTAAAAAGTATGAAACAAGAAAATATAATCATATGAAAGCCGTGGCTATTTTGATAAGTAGTTTAGAACTTATGAGGGAACAGATGAACATACATACATACCGGCCAAAATCATAACCCTCCTTTTTGCTTCGCGGTAGTCGGGTAAAAACCTACCGAACGGATTTTCATACGGTTTTCACCAATTCGTGTAGAGGTTAAGATGTACATTTAATTAAAGGTTTTGTGTAAATAGGCTGACATGTCGCACTTTTAGTATTTAGATTGTTGAAGATCTAGAAAAACACTTTTTCAAAAAAAAAAAGAACTTGGTTATAGTATGTACCTCCCCAAACCAATTTGAAATTTCATCATCCTTGGGGTCAAAACAATGCATATTTATGCGATAGCAGCAATCGCGGTTAATTTGCTGGCATTTTTTAAAGAGTTCTTGTCTGTCTCCGAAACTCATCATCAGATCTATATGAAATTAAAATGGGACCATTTTGGGATAAACCCCTTTCAAACAAAAAAAGAATTTTGCAAATTTGCAAAATATATATGACGGAGTTATGCCCGAACATTGATAACCTCCTTCATTTTGAAGTCGGTTAAAAAGCATGCCAACTGGGAGCTACTGGCGTGTGTCGCGTAAACCAATAGAGTTATATAGAAACAATTTATCCAGGTAAACAATGAATTAATTCCGTAAATTAATTTACTGAATTAAATACATTGTTTACCAATTGCAGGATTCGGAACCAAAACTATTTGTCAATCGGTTTGGGTTGCTAAAGTGGGTTGATTAAGTAGGTACCCAGAACTTTGGAAAGCTTATACTTTAACAATGTTTTATATATTTACGGATTCAATGGCAGGGGGTCACTTGCACACTCAAGAATGCCCCCCCCCCCCCAAAAAAAAAACTGTCGCTAAAACATAGTGACGTAGCGAAATGTCTTGAGGTGCTTGAAGAGTGGAGAAGTATACCATGGCTATCAGGACAATCTCGGAAGTACGGTCAAGATCCCTTCTAGCGTCTTACTCAAATATATCCCTCCTCCAAGCACGTTTGCTCTTGCGAATTATCACTCAAAGACGCTCTGTCCGTCGTCATCGATCACTCCAGCCGGTTATTAGCCAATCCAGAGATGATAAATAAGACTTCTTCCTGGAGTTCGGGTCCGTTGGGTCGCAATTACCCAACAGCTCGCCTTAAACTGCCCTCCGGGTTTATGTATCCCTTTTACTCTGGTTCCTCAACATAGACCTGATCGGCCAAGTACGGAAACGGGCTCCGGAGTTCATTGGAGAGCGCAAGCCCCACCACGTCGCCAACGCAGAGATACATTGGTGGGGTATTATTTTTCCTTTATTACTTTTACCAACTGGTGTCAGAAAAATATTTCTAGTTATCTTTCGAGTTTGCAGTCAGATGCGCGTGGTGTTCTTATCTAACTAGGTATATTTATTTCGTAAATCACAATGACTTGCACAGTAAATAAAATATTTTTCCTTATGGAAAAGTAAAAGTCATCATGGTGATTAATAAAAAAAACTGAAAAATCACACTTTTGTAGTTCGTAAACAAGTGGTGTGACTTAAACAATAAAACAAATAAATAATAGTTTAAAAAACTAAAAAACACGCTTTAAAACCAAAATAAAAAAAATAAAAAAATATTAAAAAGCGTGGGGTGCTTGATATTAATTGATTTTAAAAATACCTCAAAAAGCACCCCACGGTTTCTTTCTTCTACTTTATTAGTTTGGTTTTTAAAGCGTGTTATTTTTAGTTTTTTAAACTATTACCTACTTATTTTCAATTTTTTAGTTCTGCTAACTACAAAAGCGTGATTTTTCAGTTTTTTTTTGTTTTTTTTTTTAATTATTCAATTGTCATCGATCCTCGATAAGTCTACAAAGTTTAAATGAAATCAGACCGTTTGAAGTGGGTCAAAATCAAGTCCAAAGGAGTCGGTTACAAACAAACATACAGACATATAGGTGGAGCTAATATAAAGCGTGTAAAAAAAATGAACACGTAAAGTACAGACGCCAGCCAGCATATCAAGCTATCTCAAACTGTATTTTCCCAATGGAACATGAACCTTACTTTTGTAATAAAGTTGAAAATCTATCAAAGAAATTTGACGTAAAGCAGATAGGGGTAGCTTGATGTGCTGGCGTCTGTACGTTTCAAAATAATTTAGATTCCACCCTGTTGATAGATAAGTTTTGTTTATCGAGCCTTCCTGAATGAATAACAGACTTACGCAAAATGATCTTTTATGTGATTATTACCTAGGTACTTAGATATTACGTAATAGTAGGTACCTAGGTAATCCCCAAACCCAGACAAACAAAGTCTCTTATTCTTCAAATAAATAACATGTTAAAAAAAACCCAAAGTAAATTGAAGGAACTCTGGTATTTCATAATATTGTTATGATTATATGACACATCAACACTGTAAGTGTTTTAATATTATGAAATAAGTAAGTTGTTTTATATTTTATGTACACTGTACACTCTTACGTGGTTTCTATTTATAACTTGGACTACCCCATTATTGATAATTGAAAATGGCGGCCGATCTAGTAGGTTTTAGAGGGTGCGGTGTTGGGGTGACGCTGTTTGACTGATAGCTTCTCCGATACTTGCCTGCGCGTCTAGTCACTGGTTCGATTCCAGAATTACAAGCGAAACAAATTATTATGTATGGTGTGCCATAGCCGCTTCATGTGGTTTTCTGAGTATTTGTTCATGTGCCATTAAAACTGTTTACAAAGGCACGAGAACGTGGTTAGAAACAGTGATGGATCCCCACACTCCCCATATATTATACAACATGCAGCATAATTTAACGCAAAACCTCATATACCCCAATTAGAGTATTGAGCTAATAGCATGATACCATGACCAAAACAATATTTTCTTTAATTGAGTCTTACTACCATAAATAAGATTGAATTTTCTTTGGCTTATCGGCGGTAGGCATGGCCTAATACATCATTTTTGATAAAAAAATCTTATGTTAAATGTTACTGAAATCGATTCAGTAGTCAATTGTTTCTAATTAGGAACAAATTACTTTCAGGTCTTGCTATTCTGTTAAACCTTGTTAACAGCGGCGAGGTGTCAATTTTTCTAACAGAGAAGCCAAAGCGATGTCGGCTTTAACTTACTGACTTATCAATAACGAATGCTTACTATAATTCTAAAATTAATATAGGAACGTAAAGAACAAAATACAATAAATTTGAACAGTTAAAACCAAATAAAATGTGCAATATTTCTCCATGTCATTCTCGCTGACGCATTTTTCTATCTGTCCAGGGACAGCACCACCGAGAGCAAGCCGCTGTACAACGGTTTATGACAGATCATAACCCGTTGTACAGCGGCCTGCTGTCGTCCATATCAAGCGTTGCGGTGCCACGCAACTTTTGTTGTTCTTGTAATACATAGCTAAAATAACCGTTTTTATTGTTTGAATGTTATGGTCAATTAATTACCCGTAGTGTAACTATATTTTTTGACAATAGTAGCCACTATTGACGTGCCATTTTTTAATAGCGATACGAGTTGCCGATGCGAATCCCCAAAGGGAAGCCGGTATGAATCGTGTTATATGGTGCTTTCGCCACTGTTGTATAAGTAAACTAATACTTACTCTTCTCTTTTTCTGAAAGCTCTCTGCCAGAATTTTTCGAATCTAGGAACAACCTCCTTGCTGCTCAATTGTGGGTGTAAGGGCCATAAGTCTCCTTCAGTGAGACTTCTTCGAAAGCCTGTCAGCGCCAGTGGGTCGAACCAGCGGAATGTCAGCCGACTTGGAAAGCCTGCTTTGTTCTCTGGGGACTGAATCTGTTGGTTATAGAGTAGATGTTGTTAGAGACTGCAGAAAGATGAAAGGTTAATGTAATTTGAAGTATATAGAATAAGTTTTACCTCTGTATAAGTGTAAGGTGTGTCTTTAGGCGGCATATCAGCGAAACAATTCAATATAAACATAATGACTGTCAGCGTATAGTACAAGATATAACTGCCAAAACTATATCGGGCATACGCGTCGGTGTTTGAACTGTAGTGCACAATCTCAGACCTGAGCTGCGGTAGACCAGCCAGAAGGAGGAACAACCAGAATAAGAACAGCACTCCTGAGGTCTTGATGCCATACTTTCGGTTGTAACATAATAATGTTACTGACAACATCTGTAAACAAACAATGATTAAGGAAAAAACACTACGAAGTGAAAAATAACTTTAGTTTCGGACGCCGGTTTTTGTAAGTCGGTTGCTTTTTTTAAATAAACCTTTTATTTTTAACCTATTAGTTGTGGTACCCACCCCACACAAATTCATATACCTTCACTTGCTAAGTAAATAACATTGACAGGAAAAAACTAACTCAAAATCCTCAAAATTTTCTAATCGGTTCATAAAGGATGGAGGTAATAAACAAAGAATGATATATTTAAATAACCAAATTGAGAACCTCCTCCTTTTTTTGAAGTCGGATAGAAACATTAGTAGCTAGACAAAATGAATAGAGAAGAAAATTCATGACGTATTTTCATGAAGTAATACGATCTATTATGCAATGCAGTTTACTAGATAATAATTGCCATTTGAACGTCTCTTCACTTCAGTGGTCTGTCTAAAATACGGGTAAGTTGTTAGTCAGTGCGCAAATTGTAACCATGAATTCAGCATATTATCATTGTAGACCCCCCAGCGCAGATTTTTTTGTCGGTTATACAAAAAAAATCTGTCGTTTCATAGAAAAGTGCAATACCTACGCGGTCAAAATGTATGGAACAGATGATTTTTACACGCTTTATATTAGCTTCACTTGTATGTCAGTATGTAACTCTCCGTGGGTAATTTGCGCGCCTGCGGCCTTCCTTGGTTCTGGTAGCCGTTTCTCAGGCTCCCTCTCCGAAATCGAACTCTGATTCCCCGTATTTATAATATTTATAAATAATTATTTTATTCTCACTAATAAATAATTTACACGCTTTATATTAGCTCGGGTTGTATGTATGTATGTAACGGAATCTTTGAGCGCGATTTTGACCCACTTTAAACGGTCAGATTTCATTGAAACTTTGTAAACTTGTCGAGGACCGATGACAATTTACTAATTAAAAAAAAAATGGGAAAAAAACACGTTGTGTAGTTAGCAGAACTAAAAAATAGAAAATAAATAATAGTTTAAAAAACTAAAAAACACGCTTTAAAAACCAAACTAAAAAAGGAGAAAATAATTTAATTCAATTAAAAAGCGTGGGGTGCTTGACAATTGATTATAAAAATACCTCAAAAAGCACCCCACGCTTTTTAATTGAATTAAATTATTTTCTCCTTTTTTAGTTTGGTTTTTAAAGCGTGTTTTTTAAACTATTTTTTTTTTTTGTATAACCGACATTTAAGCGCTGGGGGTCTAGAATGATATGCTGAATTCATGTTTCCAATTAGCGCATTGCATAAAAACTTTTCCTGTATAATTTATTTGAACAACTCATGACGATTAAACTGCTCTATCTATATTTTGATATAGTTATAACATTCATGTTTATTTCCGGCTTCTTATCGCCGAGGTTTGGTGATGATATAGGTACGTATCTTTCAAGTACAAACCTAATCGAAGTAGTGGATTATTACAAATATGTAGGACCTATTATGCAATTGATAATACCGCAACTTGTAAATCATTTCGCTTCATGAACATTTAACTCTTAGTAGCCATAGGTTTTATCAATTCTGAATCTCTCTTCTGAATACCTATAATCAGTATGGTGGTGAACTGGTGATTCATCATTTCAACCGAAAGACGTCCACTGCTGGACATAGGCCTCCACCAAAAGGGGGGGTTTTCCATAATAACCACGCTTGGCAGGTAGGTTGGCGATCGCAGTATGGTGGTAAAATACATAGAGAACACTGCTGCCCATTCTCTGGTAAGTTCCTTACTCGCCTTCTACGACACCCACGGTATGATTACCGATTACCTAATCATACTCTTGACCATTTAGGACTCTCTTATTTGGAAAGACGGTAAGAACAGCGGGGTACTTGTGTAACACACTAACAGTAGGAATAGTTTTCATTGTGACAGTTTAACAACACTCAAAGCGTTATTTACTTTGTTGAGTAGACAAATCTTTCAAAGCTGTGAAGCAGTTGATTAACAATACTTATCCTTCAAAATGATTTGGATTGTGATTGATCGTGGGTTATGCTATTAGGGTGATTTCAGCGAGAATCAGGAGGAAAAAGATTATAAAGCCAATGATGTAAAATTATACAAAAACTTAGAACTGCCAGTATGAGTAAACGTACCTACCTACAACGTGGTTTTGGGAGATATTATCATCTCATCATCCGCCTAGCCTTTTCCAAACCATATCGGGGTCTTTTTTTGCGTGGGAAATCACCAGATAACTTCTCCCGATCTGGGTGGAGCGGGAGGGCGTGTCAGACTTTTACTTACTAAAACCCACCCGTGTTCCTTCAGTTGCCTGTGTGCCAGGGGCGACGGTATCTCTTTCGAACAACCCGCACCCCTAGCAGACCATGTTAAGGTTGGGTTCCATTCCATTCGGATGCAGCTGAATACCCGCATTTTACATGAAGCGACTGACTATCTGACCTCAACAATCCAGTTTCTGGGTAACACAATACCCCTTGGCAAGACTTGTTGTCAGACGTTCAGGCTTCTGACGACCCGACGCGACTGTCGAAGATTCACGAAAGCCAGCCGGAACCAACGGCTTAACGTGTTTTCGGAGGACCAACCGCAGCAGGCGCCGTGGCATAGATTTTTAAAAACAACGGCTAATTATTTCATAAGTAGGTAAGTAACTATAATTATGTGAGTCAAATGATGTATTTTAATAACACCAAATTAAATAAAGCATTTTTGAGATAGGAGATAAGTCTGCCTACTTCCCTACCTAAACTAAATTTTATTTTTTATTACTATAATAATAAATAAGATGAGGAATCCCTCAAGTAGGCATTATTACATTAAATTAATACCTAACTACCTCTATAAAATTCACTTCTTTCTGATAAGATAAAAAAGGAAAACTATACCTCCTAGATACATATTTGTAAGGTAGTAGGTATTTAAAACAGAGACAATTTTCCTACAATTGTAGAAGTTGATAAGGATTAGTCATCAATGCGTAACTACAATGAGGTCAGCAAAAAGTATTGCAGTAGATACTTACATGGGAACGTAAATACCGGAGCTTAATAAACAGGCTGTAACTTTAACTCACATACAGGGTGTATTGTATGGGACATCGACGCGCAAACTATTAGAGATTTCTCAGAAGGTATAAATGGTCGATTTTGTACGAGCTAAAGCCGTTTTAAATTTTCGAGAATGACGTCTCGCAGGTCAACCTAGGAGGTTTGACAGCGGCTAAACCGGATTTGCCTGTGGCTCTCTCAATAAATTAAGGCCTCCAGCCAGGGCTTAAATAAAACTTCAAACTAAGCGACTACACGCTAAGGGTACCCCCTGTGGGGTACGGACCTCGGCATAGGGCATCACTGGTAGAGGGCAGCAAGGGACGGTCTGGATCGAAATGAGAACCTAAGGCGGATCACATACGTGGCTTTTTAATACGCTTTTATTAGCTTGGTATGTATCTATGGATCTATGTAACGGAATCTTTGAACGTGATTTTCAGCCCCTTCAAAACATCGGATTGATTAGAAACTTTGCACACTTATCAAGGACTCAATCATTTCATTTAAAAAAATCCATATAGTTGGCCAGAAAAAAGTTAAAAAAAAAAACTAAAAATCACGCTTTTGTAGTTAGCCAAACTAAAAAATAAATAATAGTTTAAAACACTAAAAAACACGCTTTGAAAACCAAACTAAAAAAGTAAAAAAAGATTTTTTTAAAGCGCGGGGTGCTTGATATTAATTGATTTTAAAAATACCTCAAAAAAGCGTGTTTTTTAGTTTTTTTAACTATTATTTTTAAATAAAAATTCAATAGAATCGTGGGGAATTTGGCTCCGTTACCCGCGCTGCCCTGCCAATCCAATAAACTCAAAGAGAATTAGGTTATATCGTCGTTGAATAGACTGTAACTTTTAAAAACCACATGTGATACTGTAAGCTTTGTTATAATTTTTCAGCATGTTACACAGACATATAAAACAGTAGCAGACCAAACATTAATCCATAGTCGATGGACTTGATTCTCTATCCTTTTTTTGCTAAGCGACAAGTCGTAAGCAGTATCTCGTTCTGTCACCTGTTGTCACACTGACCCAGACATAGACAAAATTTGACGCGTAGCCCGTCTGTACCGCGCCGCCATTTGGATATGCAACATTTATCCTGAATCGCGTTCTATGTTTCAACCGCGAAATATTACTTGAAAAATTAATTGTTTGGGACGATTACACAAAAATAAAATGGTAAAGTGCTGTGCGTACCAGTGTGACAGTGATAGCTACCACAAAACACCTGAATTGACCTTTCATCGGTAAGTTTTTGTATTATGCTGTGAAGTCAGGGACGGATTTGGCAACAAAGACGATATTTTTTATTGTATGGAAAATATTTACCTATTATGGAATTATCAAATAGAGACTCGGTTTACTCTACGATATTTCAAAATTTTTGGTGACATAGTTTGAAAATACTGCAGAGTGCAGATTGCCAGTGTATACATACATTCTATGATAATAAAATTTATAGAATCGCTCTGGCCCGGCGCGTACACATGTGATACGTTTCAATAGAAAATCAATTGTGTCTCATTAGCCGGTTATGTTACCCTGTCTGTGTGATGGATAATATGAACGATGGTGGACATAAATCGGTATAGGCTACTCACATAATTTTAACATTTCATTCAGCAGGTAATAATTGAGCTTACTAATATTTTTCCAGGTTTCCAAAGGATGTAAGTTTACGGAATGCATGGATTTAAAAACATGAAACTCCAGGATTGAAACTGAACCTCAAATGGCGCAAATATTTCAATCTTATTGGAACCTATTATGTTCGAGCCGTTAGCCTTTGTTGGCCACTTTTCCCATTGACAACGATGCGGACGTATTATTTGATGCCCTAAGCTTATTTTATTTTTTGTATACCTGTACATATTATTATTTTAGGACCAGTAGTTTTTAAATTATGAAAATAAAGAACATTACTTGTCGTTGTGATCTTGTTTTCGTACCAAACTGTAATAATCTCTGTATAGGCTTTTATTTTCGTTCGTTTTAAATTTTGTATATATGTATTTATGTATCTATTATTTAGGATATGTATATATCTGTGTATCTATTTTAGTATATTGTAAACACATTATTTGCACCAACAACGTCCCCATTTTATGCCCCTGTCCATTCCATGGTTGCCTGGATGAGATCGCGGAAAGCGATAAGGCCGCCTATTGTATATATTATTGTGTATTTTTTTGTTTATTGTATTTTTGTAGTGTACAATAAAGAATATATAAATAAATAAAGTTAAAAAAAGTACAAAATAAATATGTATATATTCAATAAATTCATTGTTTTATTTCAAAATTCCTGATATATTTATAAGCTAGCTTTCAGGCATACCAACACCTTAACTCTAGGTCCCACCAAGCTGGGCATACGGGTTAATGACTGTAGGGAGAGTTATTTTATCCGATACTGATGCCCGTCAACGGTCTGTGTGTAAATATACCGTTAAAAGGAGGTGAAAGGACTGCCGCCCACCGTCTTCTTAAAATATTACCTTAGTCGCCTTTTACAGTAACCACGAGAAGAGATGGGTGGTTATATTCGTTAAGACTTTATTGATAAGTAATCTACACTTCATTTACCCAGAGAATATCGATTTTCGCGGATTTTCAGTAAGATTATCGGTCGTTTCAATATCGTTATATAATACCGGCAACCGGCGCTAGTGCGGCCCTGTATCGACAACACTCTCTATGTGTGCGTAATGGGTACGCATTTTTTAGCGAATGTTTGGTCTGCTACTGTTTTATATGTCTGTGGCATGTTAAAAACGTTAATTATTTTAAGTTACCATATTCTTGCACAATATACATTGAATGAAAAAATTTTGCTCAGGGTTACTAAACAGACTTAAAGAAACTGATTGGGGTTGAGTTATCTGGGTACAGTTTTTTGGATTGGAACGGGAGCGCGCCCCTTTGTCTCGTGACGCGTTGTAGTGTGTGATCCGCCTTAATGAAATAGGTAGTAGAGAATGAGTCGAGATCAAATGCATCAACGCACACGTCTTACAAAACGTAGGGCGAATTAATCTGACCGATTGTAGGAACTTCAAATAGTTTAGTATGCCGTGTGCGAGCGTGCTTACCATTGAAATCAGTAACTACATCAGTAGGTTCACGTCGATTTCAAAGGTACTGGAACAAAACTCTGAAGGAGGTTAGGGTAATTACAGTTACCGAATGCCCTTTTACTTTTATACATTAGCAAAAATTCCTATAGCAGATAATTTCGTTTCGTTATTTCGTACGATGCGCGTCCTAGCAGTATTCCTAGGAGTTAGGACTCGTACCTATCGTACAAAGACAAACAGTGCCGGGAAATACACATTAGGTATTTACTGTTTTATAGGTTGCTTTTAGGTAGATGCGAGAGGGGTGCCCCTACCTTATTAATGCAGGGTACCTATTCACTAAATTATAAATGTTAAAATATAAATATCTACAATTATGTACTTATTCTGATTTTTAAACATTCGGTCCGTTGCTTGCTTAGTAGGTACGGCAAGTACATAGGTACCAAGGTACTTTAATCTGTAGGTAACTAGACTA
Source organism: Antitype chi (assembly GCA_947359405.1). Taxonomy (NCBI): domain Eukaryota; kingdom Metazoa; phylum Arthropoda; class Insecta; order Lepidoptera; family Noctuidae; genus Antitype; species Antitype chi. The sequence goes on from OX375816.1 coordinate 15,218,838, forward strand.
GGTATGCAAACATGAGAGTAAAGTCAGTTACCTAAGTAGGTACTTGCATATCTTTAGAGGTACAATTTTCCTGTTTATTGTTCAAAGTGATTTAATTAATTGCACACTTTTCTTAACACCTACAAGTTATAAATATCATGGAATGTAAGGCTTTATCTTACCTATTATCCTACAAATATACTAATACGCTAAGCAAAAGCTTTGTACCCCTATTTACCAAAATTAGGTAGATAGGCGGACTTGATGTTTGGCACAGTTAATGTTTATATGGAGAATAGTGCAGAAAGCTAATATTTTTATATAATAATGCATTAGAAATACAGAATTTCGACCACTAGGCGACCACTAGTTGTAATAACTACCGACCTACGATGGTAATTTTCAGGCATCGCTTTTAGGGTTCCGAATCCGAACAGAAGGAACCTGGCACACCCTTTTAACCAAATTATAATTTATGAAACTCCCAGAGGGATACTTGGGTAACACAGTACATAACGGAATGGCTTTCATTTTGACAGTTAAAAAAAATATTAAATGCGATGTTGAGCAGACTATTTTTTCGAACATATGACGCAATGGTTTAGCGATATCTTTCAAAATGGTTCAGATTGTGATAGTGTGTTACACAATAAGGGTGCCGGTTTTGCGTGAACTATCATGCAAACGTAAGGTATAGGTATAAAAATTTAGAAGAAAGCCCGTTTACCAAACCCGGCGTCGCGTCGTCGCTGTCTCTCTATTTGACAAAGGGCTTTAGAACCGTATTTCTTTGGGTTCCGTCATGCTGGGGTACCAATTTTTAGGTAGGTAGGTACACAAAACATTTAAACGAGACCCTAGTAATACCTAACTAAACCTGCGTCGCCGTCAGTCTATTGGTCTGTTGGTACATCCGGCCTTTCCTCTGTGTCCCAGTCAGGACTGTATCTTTTTAAACGTAATAGGTAGCCGCGTGAAATTTCCACAGAACACGTGTTATTATCTATCATGGTAAAATTCGTACAGGACCGTTACTGCGCACGTCCGACTCTCACTTGGCACGTTTTATTAATTTATTCCTGAATGAAAGACTACCCACTTGATTATTATTATTAATGTCCATTAAGTGGGTAGCATTTTAAGATGACTAATAATAGAATAATTGTGTTATAATTAATTGCAATGGCCTTCATTCACTGGCTTATGATAACAGCAGCAGTCTGTGACTAGTAGTGACAAAATTATTTATTATATCTGTTTGTAGCTAAAATAAACAGAGATACCTAATCTATGGTATTATGGTTACTTACTGTTGCTCTTTACTTTGTTTGTTTGTAATCATTAACTGGAAACGAATCTTTCTAACAAAATTTTTGATTTTATAGATTAGCCAGCACAAAAGGATTTGTGGAGGGGTGTTTTAAAATTTTCAGTATAGGTATATTTTACTGAGGTTCTAGAGTACAAAAGCCTTACAGTTTTTAACTTAAAAAGTGTTGTAACTAAAATAAACAAATAAAAAAAATATAGGTACTCACCAAAGTTAACAATTTCACAACAGGATCATAAAAATCTGCATCATAAATATTATTGACTTCTCTAGATGATTCATATGTAATTCGGATCAGATTAACTATTTGCAATATTACTAAGAGACATGTGATGACGAGTTTGCTTATATTTAATTTGTTCCAGGGTATGTTGCCCTCTTTGCTGCAAACTATATGGTAGATGTCTATCAGTGCTGCAACCCATAGGTAAACACATGGTACCCATACGAGAACTGTCTTTTGAAAACATGGTGTGAAGTCGGGATTGTCTGTATACCATGTTATGTTGCTATCCTAGAATAATATTAAGAATATTAGTTAAAATTATGAAAACATGTAGGTATTTTTTTAAATGCAATTTATCTAGTAGAATAATATTTGGGAAAAAGGCAGGCAAAAGTTTCATTTTATTTATTTAACCTAAGTCGTTTGGTAGGATTAAAGCTGAAGAACTAACTGTAACTTAAACGTAAAATTAAGATTACGAAGGGTAAAAAAAAAAACTTAAAAAAGAAAGTTAGCTATGTAGCTACTGACTGAAAATATCAACATTTGTTCACTACATCTAAGTTTACAAACCCAGAACGTAGAACCGCAGAAATTATCCAGTGATGAATTAGAAGTCATTATAAACACATTTATTTCACAACTTTAAAACCTATTTTAAATTTACCGCACTGACAAGCACCGAGCGTGAAACTTAATTTTGAAGTGACATGACAAGACAACAGTCAATGACCGGAAAGGACCGAGTTGTTGACAGATAAAATTTGACATTTCTTATACCCTCCCTCCACCATTCCGCCTCCTCACCTCACACTCACCGCAACTCCTCCAACTCTATGGTCGTCAGACATACAGGTAAAATCTACTGTTTTATATGTCTGTGGGTAAAATACCCTATTGGGTATTTTATTTGTTTTATATGTGTATTTTACGCTTTACGACAAAAATGTAATGCCATCAAAAACATAACTCAGTTCTTCTACCGTGAAAAGTTGTGAGATCCATGTACTTAATACCAAGTCGGTTAATTTATTCAGTCCCTACATATGGGTCCTTCTGTCCTAGCTATTACGAAATTATATTGTTTAATTATGTTTGAAATATTCTATTCTATTCTAATTAGCTAACCTAACATCTTATATTGACCATATCAATTTTGTTTTATGTTTTAAATAAATAGATTGACTTGGCCATCGCATGAGAACACAAATGTATCTCACTATCTCTATTACAATCATATTTTAGTATACTGAGTACTGAGCACAGACATATAAAACAGTAGCAGACCAAACATTAATCCATAGTCGATGGATTTGATTCTCTATCCTTTTTTTGCTAAGCGACAAGTCGTAAGCTGTATCTCGTTCTGTCACCTGTTGTCACACTGACTTACACATAGACAAAATTTGACGCGTAGCCCGTCTGTCCCGCGCCGCCATTGCAGATTTATCCTCAATCGCGTTCTATGTTTCAACCGCGAAATATTACTTGAAAAATTAATTGTTTGGGACAATTACACAAAAATAAAATGGTAAAGTGCTGTGCGTACCAGTGTGACAGTGCTAGCTACCACAAAACACCTGGATTGACCTTTCATCGGTAAGTTTTTGTATTATGCTGTGAAGTCAGGGACGGATTTGGCAACAAAGACGATTTTTTTTATTGTATGGAAAATATTTACCTATCATGGAATTATCAAATAGAGACTCGGTTTACTCTACGATATTTAAATTTTTTTTGGTGACATAGTTTGAAAATACTGCAGAGTCCAGATTGCCAGTGTATATAGAATCGCTCCGGCCCGGCGCGTACACATGTGATACGTTACAATAGAAAATCAATTGTGTCTCATTAGCCGGTTATGTTACCCTGTCTGTGTGATGGATAACATGAACGATGGTGGACATAAATCGATATAGGCTACTCACATAATTTTAACATTTCATTCAGCAGGTAATAATTGAGCTTACTAATATTTTTCCAGGTTTCCAAAGGATGTAAGTTTACGGAATGCATGGATTTAAAAACATGAAACTCCAGGATTGAAACTGAACCTCAAATGGCGCAAATATTCCAATCTTATTGGAACCTATATGTTCGAGCTGTTTGGGGTTGAAACTCTAGGACCATGGGGTCCGAGTGGCAACTTAGTTTTCCGAGACATTTCCAAGCGGTTGATCGACTCTTCACGTGACCAAAAGGCTGGCCTATTTTTCAGCCAAAGAATCAGCATTGCCATACCACGTGGCAATGCTGCCAGCCTTTGTTGGTCACTTTTCCCATCGACAACGATGCGGACGTATTATTTGATGCCCTATGATTTTTTTTTTTATACCTGTACATATTATTATTTTAGGACCAGTAGTTTTTAAATTATGAAAATAAAGAACATTACTTGTCGTTGTGATCTTGTTCTCGTACCAAACTGTAATAATCTCTGTAAAGGCTTTTACTTTCGTTCGTTTTAAATTTTGTATGTACATATGTATTTATTATTTAGGATATGTATATATCTATGTATCTATTTTAGAATATTGTAAACACATTATTTGCACCAACAACGTCACCATTTTATGTCCAGGCTAATCACTGTCCATTCCATGGTTGCCTGGATGAGATCGCGGAAAGCGATAAGGCCGCCTATGCGTATTTTTTTGTTTATTGTATTTTTGTAGTGTACAATAAAGAATATATAAATAAATAAAGTTTTAAAAAAGTAAAAAATAAATATGTAAATATTCATTAAATTCATTGTTTTATTTCAAAATTCCTGATATATTTATAAGCTAGCTTTCAGGCATACCAACACCTTAACTCTAGGTCCCACCAAGCTGGGCATGCGGGTTAATGACTGCAGGGAGAGTTCTTTTATCCGATACTGATGCCCGTCAACGGTCTGTGTATAAATATACCGTTAAAAGGAGGTGAAAGGACTGCCGCCCACCGTCCTCTTAAAATATTACCTTAGTCGCCTTTTACAGTAACCACGGGAACAGATGGGTGGTTATATTCGTTAAGACTTTATTGATAAGTAATCTACACTTCATTTACCCAGAGAATATTGATTTTCACAGATTTTCAGTAAGATTTATCGGTCGTTTCAATATCGTTATATAATACCGGCAACCGGCCCTGTATCGTCACACTCTCTATGTGTGCGTAATGGGTAGACTTGTGTAAGTAATGCTATGTTGCATTGCGCGTCATATAACTCGACCGCGTACTGTAGCATTACACATGACTTGACCAAATTAATCATGACACATGACTCTCAAACATGACGCGCGGGCCATGACGCGCTGTTCGGCGTTCGTAAACTTCTATCTCGGTCATTGTCGCTCTGTGTGAATGTGTGCAAGTGAGAAGGAGCATGCACCGCGCGTCGGTCGTTTGGTAGCGAAATAAGTGAACTATTATTTAGAATCGTATTATTGAAGAAATAAGGTTTACGTTTTACTGACAATGCAATCATGACTCTGTATCAGATCCTATGACATTACCTATGCTTTGTGTTGTGTTTACGATGGTGAGGTAAATTATTGTGGAATTCATGAGGTATTGAGTGATATATAGAGAAATAACTTAAAACTGTAAATACATAGATTTTTACTACGTAAGTGTTAAGTTTTAAGTGAAAATATCTTGTGTTATTATGGCGACGAAAAGAATAATTGCGAATTCAATTAAGATTCATCACGAAACAATCATTGTACATAAAATCGATTTTTAAATACGCCAATATTCACAGTGATGGTCAATAATAAACTATTATTATCTTCTACAACGCGAGCATTTCATTACAATAGCCATCGCGCGTGACGCTTCATTTCGCGTCATGTTTGGAGAGTCATGAGTCATGGTGTAATGTAAAATTGTAAATGCAACATCCCTCGGTACGAAATGCGCGAGCATGACATCACGCGTGACGCGTCATTTCGCGTCATGTTTGAAGTCATGGTGTAATGAAACATTACTCGGTACGAAATGTAATGTCATATTACATCACTTTAAAACGCAATGTTTTGCGCATGTCTATTTACTACGCAATTTTTAGCGAATGTTTGGTCTGCTACTATTTTATATGTCTGTGGTACTGAGTAAACTACCCGATATAATATAGTACTCTTTGGAGTAAACTATACTCAATCAACAGTTCAATGAATGAACACGCCATAGAGTAAAGAAGGGACGAAGGGAATAACTCATCATTCATTCATTCATGGCTTGGTGATTTGGTTTTGGTCGTCGTGATTGTGATGATGGTTTATTGAATTTAAAAAAAATCTAGCATAGCGTTTATCTAAGTCCTTTAAGTGTTTTTCGTAAGCGATTATATGTCTGTTACCAAGTATTCAAACCAAGAAGAGTATAATTACTTCGGCTGATAAGGAGAGAGCGACCGTGGTGGTCGGTATTTCAGAATGGCAGAGTATTTAGCTGCTATATTTGGAACAGAAAAGGATAAGTAAGTACATATTATGTTTTAGAAAGTTCGTACTTATCGTTTAAATTACTCCTTTATGTCTTACGAATACAAAATTTGTTAGCGAGAAATAGAGGTTATCTTTTTGTATCACTATGAGATTTGCATTCATATTCCTCAGTTGCTTCACTATCACTCGCATTAGTGAGTGATAGTAAAGCAACTGCAAGCTGTTATTATACAGATGAACAGTGGTATACAGATTCGGCCTAATCTTCATAGATTAGGCCGAATGTGCTAGCAGGATACACATCATCACCCTTGATTTGGACATATTACTTTCATTGTTAGCTACGGTTTATATCATTATAATTTCCTTTTCAGAGTCAATTGTTCCTTCTATTTTAAAATCGGGGCATGTCGACATGGAGACCGCTGTTCCCGTATTCACAACAAACCAACCTTTTCACAAACTGTGCTGTTACAAAATCTGTATGTGAATCCTCAGAATTCAGCCAAGTCTGCTGATGGCAGTCATTGTAAGTATATTTGTCTCTTATTCATAACTATTTTCAGTCTGGACTATGATTTAGAAATTGCTTACCATGTTTTTACGTACAATCCACTATCACAACCACGATACTGTTAAAATTCTAGCTTTGGTTATTAATAATTCATTTGAATGCTTTTCTACTTCCAGTGGTTGTGGCTAATGTGTCTGATGAAGAGATGCAGGAGCATTATGACAACTTCTTCGAAGATGTCTTTGTTGAGTGTGAAGACAAATATGGCGAAATTGAGGAGATGAATGTGTGCGACAACCTTGGTGACCACCTTGTAGGCAATGTTTATATTAAGGTAAGTTCTTAAACACCATTCTATGATTGTTAAAATAAATATATCTAATCTAGTTATATTAACCTATTTAATGCTTGGTCCCTTATCAATAAAATTTCCCAGCTCATATATCAATAAGTTGTTGATTTTTCATATTATGGGCCTTAATATTATAGCTGCACAGTCCCATAAACACAACTGATGGCCCCACTGGCATGAAAATATTTGTCGTATGACACCAACTCAGACGGTCAGTAGGTCAAAAGTACTACAATAGGTGATTTCCTAATTCTAAAGCTCTTAATGTAAAATATTCATTTGCAAATAAACACTCGCATAATTTTTCATATCAACTAAATAAACAAAAATATATACTGCAATTAAATGAAAGGAAATTTAAAACTCATATTAAAAGTAAACTTTGTAAACAAGCATATTACAAATTAGAGGATTATTATATCCAAGATAAGAATGCTGGAAACATGCTGGTCCTGCTCCATAGGACAATCTAGAGTCTAGACAAAATCAAACTGGTTGCTAATTGAATTGTATAATTAATTATATTTATGACATTGATTTACACTCAGTGATTACTTTAACTCACACACTGACTTATTACTTGTTAATATTCTAGGCAAATTGTATACTTACTTTTACAATGTTCGTAAATATGTGAGCACCATGTATCTATCATAAAATTAATTTATCTGTATTGCTTCAATTTCATTCCTTTTGCCTATTTTGGTATGGTAATTTTATTCTGGGTGCAACATTTTCACACATAATTAATTATACCTGAATGTACTATGTTAAATATTGTATTTAAAACATTTTAAAAGAGTAACGGTGGAGTTTCTTGCCCATTCTTCTCCATACGAAACTACATTTTGGAAGGGGCGACTAGAATCAATTCTATTTGAATGTAAATGTTGACGTTCAAAAGTGCCTTTTAAGTGCCGATTTCATGAGTGTCGATTTGCGCCTCGGGCTAATTAGTCGTGTTTACGAGTATACGCTAATCACCGGTATTGCGATAAGAACATTTTTTTGATCGTAGCCGAGCCGCCGCGCTCGGCTGGCTGGCCGTTCGACTTAATAGATTATGAATAACTCACGCAATGGCGTATTGATAGATGAATGTAGTGATACACAAAGAGAAGACTTAGAGGATATAACACATATAGATATGGAGGTACCTACACAATTAGAGAAAGGAAATATAGAAGGTGACGATAACTTAGGAAGAAAAAGAGATAGGGAGGATGACTCATCCGGAAGTTGGACTACTGTAAGTAAACAAGGGAAGAGAATCGCAAGAAGACAAACCCCAGTTCAGGAGATTAACTGTAACAATGGAGAAGAAACAGTTGAGATATGCGTATACAATAACGAGAAGTTTCCAAAACAATTTGCGCTAGCAAGGCTTTTTAAAACTAATGAGATAACCGGTATATCACGCGTGAAATATATTAATCCGTACAAATTAATGATCACGTTTGACAATGAATCTCATGCCGAAAAAATGATCAATTGCAAAGCATTTAACGAAACGGGTTGGCGTTCACAAAAATCATGGGAAGTAGCAGTGTCATATTTTAGTAGTAGGATTATCAGAGATATAGAATTGGATCTTTCAATTGAGGAATTTCTTGGCAATGTCTCGTGCGATGTAGAAATTCTGTCAGCAATACGCCTCAACCGTAGATGTAAAGATACGGATGATAAAGGAAATAACTCTAATGGATGGATTGCAAGCGAGTCTATACGCATTTGTTTTAAAGGTTCACACGTACCCTCATATGTAACTATATACAGTATGAGAGCCAAAGTCGAGAGATACACATTGCCCGTAACTCAATGCTCCAAATGTTGGAGGTATGGACATATTGCAAAGATGTGTGCGTCTAGTAAAGCTAAATGTCCTAAATGTGGTGGCAGCCATGATAATTGCGATAAAACTACATTTATGTGTGTGAATTGTAAGGGTAATCATTTAGCTCTAGATAAGAAATGCCCAATTTTTTTGAAAGAAAAAAGGTTACGAGAGTTAATGAACGAATTTAACTGTACATACCGTAAAGCTCTGTTATTATATGTACCTCCATCTCCCCCCCCTGCCTTTCTGGTTAAAAACATAAGTTTGACAGAGAAAAATATTCAAACAAGTACACTAGAAAATAATAACCCAGTACAGTCATCTGAGGATGAGACAACCTTTGCAGATAAAGTTAAAACACCTATCGCAATACGTGGGCAACAGCAGGCTACTAATAGTTCGCATTCAAAACGGGATTCGAAACAGAAAACAACTCAACATAAAAAACGGTGGCAGTCTCGTCCGTCCGTGGCCGCGGACGCCGGCGTTATGGATTGGGACTCGGACGTTTCAACTACGACTTCGAAGAGTGAAGAACACGAAACAACGTCACAACCCGATTTATCAAAGAAGTCAAGTGATATTCACAGAAAAAAATCAAACGATCATAGAAAAGATTCGTCATTTGGTAATTTAATAAGTAGCATTACAAGTATACTTCTGAAGAAAGGTTCGTTTAAGAATAAAATAAACAGCGTGGTTAAGATAATCGTAGAATGGATGGTAACAATTGTGGTTAATACTTTGCCAGAAAACTCACTTGTAAGTAAACTTATTAATGGATTGTCATAATAATTCTCTAACATTTAATATTGTACAATGGAATGCACAGTCTGCGGCCGAAATCTGCATTGTTCGAACAGATTTTATTCAAAGATAAGATTTATATTGCCGTTATCAGTGAAACGTGGTTTGAACCAGACAGCCACTTTCATTTGAATGAGTATAATCTCTTCAGATTGGACCGTTATGACGGTTATGGTGGGGTAGCTGTTATTGTACACAAATCTATTAAAGCGCAATTGCGTAAAGTACATAATTATAACCCAGGTATTGAACTGTTATGCATTCAATTGTTAAATTGTCAGTATATTGAGAATATCATCGCCATTTACTGCCCTTCAACTGTTCGTACTTTTCCAAGAGATTGGGATAATATATTTTCTATAGCAAATAAGAAGACTTTAGTTTTGGGAGACTTTAACGGTCACCATTCCAATTGGTCATATAAAACCGATCAACGTGGATCCCAGATATTCGATTCTGTATTAGATCATAATTTTATATCAGTTAATGATGGTAGTCCGACTCGTATAAAATTAGTGAATAACGTTATGCAACAATCCTCTCCCGACATTTCTTTTATTTCTGTGGACTTGGCGTTAAATTTTATTTGGAAAGTTACAAATGAATCGTTAGGGAGTGACCACCTAATTATTAAATTATCCACCAATTTTAATGTTACTAAACAAACCATTCGTAAGAGAAATTTTAAAAAAGCTGATTGGGAGAAGTATGCTTCGTCCGTGGAAAGTGTTTTCCGTGATTCAACCGCCCCGATAGATCCACAGTTGTGTTATGACTTCTTTGAAAGCACTTTACAGAAAGCAGCAGATTCCCACATTCCTCATATTGTTATTCCTCAACATATCAGCTCTAAATTTAAACCAAAACCTTATTGGAGCCCTGACCTATCTAGATCGGTAGCATCACGACGTTTAGCGTTAGCAAAGTTTAGGCGTAACCCTTCGCCTCAAAATTATGCACTATTGCAGGAAAATATCCGGGAATCGCAGAGGCTGACGCGTAAGGCAATAGGTGCTTCTTTTAGAAGTTTTTGTTCAAGTATTGATGCAACAACTTCAGCTAGTGATATGTGGCGCAAAATGAGATGGGTAAAAGGCTGCAAATCGAAATATCAACAGGTTGACTCAAGTTTAGCGGAAAAGCTTCTTAATGACCTAACGCCTGATTACGTTTCTCCCCCTGAACCCTGCTTTCAATCCTGTAATAATAAATTAGAAGCTGCCATTTCTATTCATGAGTTAGAAAACTCAATTAAATTAAAAGATACGGCACCTGGTGGTGACGAAATTTCCTTTTCTATGGTCAGGAATCTCCCAACCATCGGTAAACTGTTATTACTATCTATGTACAATAAATTTTACGATTCTGGTTGTGTTCCAAGACAATGGCGCAATATTCAAATAATTCCTATTCCTAAGCCAGGACGAATTTCGGGACAATCATCTTCCCTTCGTCCTATTTCTCTGATTTCATGTCTATGTAAAATTTTTCATTCAATTTTGAACAAACGATTGGAATGGTATCTCGAAAATAGATGCATATTTTCCGATAAGACTGTAGGCTTTCGTAAATCTAAGTCATGTTTAGATAGTCTTTTTACTTTGACGACAAAGATCCAACTTGGTTTTGCTTCAAATCTTGTCACAGTTGGTTGTTTCATTGACATCAATAACGCCTACAATAATGTCGATATCGCTAGTCTATTGAACATTCTCGATAAACTTTCAGTGGGTCGTAAGTTGTGTTCGTATTTGTGGAGATTCTTGAACGAAAGAATACTTAAAATTTCAATTAATAACAAAGAATATTTGCGGGCTACGGGACGAGGGTTGGCCCAAGGGGACCCACTCTCACCTCTTTTATTTAACGTTGCGACTCACAATATTTGCAACACTATTACTAGCGTTGATACTTCTCAGTATGCTGACGATTTTGTTTTATTTAAATCAGGTTCTAATGTTAATGCAGTTGTTTCAGAGCTGCAATCTGCTTTAAATTCATTTAATTCCATAGTTGTTAATCTAGGTTTAGAAATTTCTCCTAATAAGACTAAGGTTTGTATTTTTAAGAGAGGCATGTGCAGACAACCTGTTAAGTTAAAAGTTAATAATAGTAATCTTTATGTAGTCAATAACATAAAGTACCTGGGAATGTGGTTGGATCAGTCGCTCAGATGGGGGAAACATATTAATGAATCGGTTCAAAAGGTTTTAAAATTCATAAATATTCTCAAAGTTTTAGCGGGTCCTGGTTGGGGTGTTCACCCTAAACATCTGCGTCGACTATACATCTCCATAATCCGCAGTAGGTTAGACTATGGTAGTTTCCTGTATGATTGCAGTTACAAGTGTCATTTATCTAAATTGGACAAAGCTCAAAACAAATCTCTTCGCGTTATTGGTGGCTTTATCAGAAGCACTCCCATCCACGTGATGGAGAGTGAATTAAATCTATCTCCATTACATATTCGTAGGAAATTTTTAGGAGGCAAATACTGTCTAAAATGTATGTCTTTTCAAGAGAACATTGCGGTTAATTTGATTGAGTCGTTAGCTTTAAACGTTAATAATTCTCAATATTGGAGAGGTAGAAAGCAACCTCTATTAGTCTCAATTTACAATGAGCTGAAATCTTCTACTGTTCACTCAGTTGGGTTGGTTGAGATGTTTTCTCTGGAGACATGGGTCAGCAACATCAATGTGCGTGAGACTATTAAACAGAATATTCCATCTATAACTAAGCCTAAACGACATTATGACAGCAACCGTGTGAGACAAATCTGCACAAATTTTATAGTGGAGGAATATGGTGATTTCCATAAGATTTACACAGATGGTTCTAAGAGTAGTGCTGGTAGTGGCGCTGCGGTTTGGGATCCACAGTTAAATTCAAATGTCAAACTTGCTATAGACTCTGATATTTCCATTATGCATGTCGAGTTAATTGCAATAGCAGAGGCTCTCTCATATATTAACTCAATTAGTCATGATAAATTTGTCATCCTAACAGACTCAAAGAGTTCGCTGCAACACTTGGCTCGGTGCACCTCGTCCGTGCGAGGAGTACCGATAGCCTACATAATTTTGGATACTATATTCAAATTAGGTCAAAAGTCAATCTCGATAGTTTTACAGTGGATCCCGTCTCACGTACAGATTCAGGATAACGAAAGAGCAGATCTTTTGGCCAACCTAGCCGTGTCAGATGGAATTTCTGTAACTGTTACCCCTTTATATACAGATTATATAAGATTAATAAAACAGCAGTGTACAGATGAGTGGAGTGAATATTTTAACCAGAGGTCAACAGAAAAGGGAATTTGGTACAAGACCATCCAACCACAGCTTCCAGTGTATAATTGGACTGATCAAAATCCGCTTAGCAGAAGTGAATTAGTTATGGCATTAAGACTTCGATCCGGCCACATCCCATCAAAAAAATTTGGTTTTCTGATGAAAAAGGTTACGTCACCCAACTGCGAAGAATGTGGAGTAGTCGAAGATGTACAACATGTTTTGATGGAGTGTGTGCGGAATGAGGCTTTGAGATTTAGTTTACTTGGTCCAAAAAATAAGTACGATGTTGGAGAGTGTAATGCTATCCTCGCTTGTCCTATATATCGGAACAAGCTAGGATACTGTACAAACTGGCATTTTTTATTTTTAAGTAAGTGTTACCTGTTTTTAGGTTTAGTGGATTCTGCTGAAGTTACAGGGCGACGTTATCGCTCAGCGACAAAGCCCTTTAAATAAAGAAAAAAAAAAAAAAAAAAAGTGCCGATTTGAAATAAATGCTTTGACTTTGATTTTACTTGCTAGCTTCCACCTGCAAATTCGTTTGTGTGGCATTTCTTGTTCCCCCATCTGCTCATGGTATTACTGCATCTTCGCTTAGCATTCTTTCTGATTTTTCTGTCACTCAGCTCCTAAGGGTCCTAGCGTGATGTTAAGTAGCCTATAGCCTTCATCAAGAATTGCACTATCAATTAATGCTAAAATAATTTTTCAAATTAGACTGGTAGTTCCAGAGATTAGTGCGTTCAAACAAACAAACTCTTCAGCTTTATTATTAGTACAGATACAGATAGAGATGCACAAAAGTATTTTACTGTAGAAGTTACGAATGTAGGAAAACAATAATCAATTGGATAAAGACACTTTTGGAGCACTTAAAAGTACATGACACACAGTCACTTACACATTCCCATACCCTCTTGCATACTCTCACTTACATACTCTCACATGCAGACACACTATGTACCTACAGGTATTCACACTTAAATCATACTCTTATTAACATCCCTATTTTTAATTGATATTTTAAGTACCTTCAGTTTTGTTACTAGATTTAGTCATTAAGCTGCACTATGGAACATAACAGTCTTCTAACACAGGAATTATTTGCTTAAAAGGAGGCTCCAAACACTATTCTGTAAACTGAAGAATAATTAAAACCTTTTTGTTTTAAACGTCTTTATTATTATTTAGGTTTCTCATTTTTTTAAATTTACTTCTCCTTTACGAATTTCAGTTCCGTCGCGAGGAGGACGCAGAGAAAGCAGTGAATGACCTAAACAACCGTTGGTTTGGTGGTCGTCCAGTGTACGCTGAACTGTCCCCTGTGACGGACTTCCGCGAAGCCTGCTGCCGACAGTACGAGATGGGGGAGTGCACTCGCAGTGGCTTCTGCAACTTCATGCACTTGAAGCCTATTTCTAGAGAATTGAGGAGGTGAGAAATGAATTTTTATTGAACTAATATGCTGCATCGATCCTAATTTTCTCTTGCTCAAGATTCAGAGTTAGAATAGTTGCTTGAACACCTTCAGATCTTTATTGAGTTTGATGCCATTTTAACATCAAGTTTGTCCTTATCAAGGTACTTAATAAGTACTTAATAAGATGTCAATTAGCCTAGGTCTAATTCTGAATACAAGTTTCTAAATCATATTAATAAAAAATAAAAAAAATACATCTTGAATAATAGTGGGGAAAGCTATCGGAATCTATGTATAACCCTATGCATTTAATTATTGTGAATATCGAGACCATGTGGGTCATTGTTTTTTTTGTTATTTTTTTAAAATGTTATTTTAAATCATGGCCTTACAGTTTTGAGTAATTTATGCGGCCTACCCAAATGTCCTTTCGTTGGTATTGTTTGTTGAATCGTTGACCTCTCGTAAGTTCTGAGTTGAGCTGCAGGATAACTGACAAATGCGTGCACTGACTGGGCAGGTCTACTTAGTGATTACTGACCTAATTTGGTTATTCAGTGCTTTAGTTCTATTAATTATAATATTAATCTATTAAAAATATACATAAAATGTAGTTTAATTTGTATAGTTCTAAAATCTGACAGGGCTAAGTAATAACAGCCGCAAAGATCGGTCGATCGAGGTTAAGCTACGCTTGCCGCGGTAGGTCCGTGGATGGGTAACCGTCTTTACATACCAACCCCTCCATGCCCCGGAAAGCACTTTAAGCCGTTGGTCCTGGCTGTCATTCGTGGATCTTTGACAGTCGTTACGGGTCGTTAGAAGCCCGAAAGTCTAAACAACCAGTCTTACCAAGGGGGTATCGTTTTACCCAATAACTGGGTTGTGGAGGTCGGACAAGCAGTCGCTCCATGTACTCGTAAAGTACTTGTATTCAGCTGGGTCCGGTTAGATGGCCAAGGGCCTCCCTTCTTTCTATTTTCCTTGATCTATTGCAACCGATCTTTCCGGTCAAGTCTCGCTATCTTTTCTAAGCTAATGTCTCATCATTATGTTCCAGATACTTGTACTCTCGACGCAAGGGCTCGCGTCGTTCGCGCAGCAGATCCCGCGAACGTCGCCGCCGC
Source organism: Antitype chi (assembly GCA_947359405.1). Classification (NCBI taxonomy): domain Eukaryota; kingdom Metazoa; phylum Arthropoda; class Insecta; order Lepidoptera; family Noctuidae; genus Antitype; species Antitype chi. Next base: position 15,234,159 of record OX375816.1, read on the forward strand.
TCCCGCTCCCGTGGTGGTGGCGGCGGCGGTGGCGGCGGTGGCGGTGGTGGCGGTGGCGGAGGCGGCGGTGGCGGTGGCGGCGGTGGTGGTGGCGGTGGCGGTGGCGAAAATCGACGCCGCGACCCGCCGCGCAACTCGCGCTCTGGACGCTACTGACCGTGACGTGAACAATCACGGACGGTACGCGGCCGTCGTACTGTCCACGAGGTGCATCAACACTGACATTACAAACCATATATTTTATCCTTACGCTGTTAGGACACCGTACCCTTACCGCTGCATTGTCAAAGCAATATTTCATACATTTTGGTGAGCTTGCATCGTTTTCGCAGGTCACAGCGTCGGTGTGCTAACGGCGTTACCTCGCTCTAAGGTCTTCAGCATCTTACTACATAGGTGTCTTAGTTTCTGTCCGGCTTGACTATTTGGAGTTAGTGAAAGTGTAATGTTTCCATCAATCTCAATTCCATGTTATTTTTAGATAAAGCTAAGGGCATACAATATGTCTCCTGTGTATGGTAGGTCTACCTAAAAAGTGTTGCAAACAAAAAGGCGTTATTCGCGTTTAATAAAAATTGTGGACCCTCAGTACAACATTAAATGTATTATTTTGTTTTGATGATAATGTAAGTATGTGAATGTGTTTGATGTTTATTCGATAGTGTTATTTTCTTAATATTGTAATAAATACTGCAGTAACATACAGTGGTCTGACTTCCATTAAGAATGTATTTTTCGTTTAGCATATTTTCAACTTTATTATGATGTTAGTCAGATATTTCTGTCGTCATCTTTTAAGACTATGTGGATATTGCAGTACCCTCGGACAGTGTATTTGTAAGAAAATGTGGACTTTAAAAAAATCATTATAAGTTTAATTTCTTTAATACTGTTCTTTATTTACCTACAACCTTTTGAATTAATTAGTGCACTTTGTACACAAGACAGATCTTAAGATAAGACATTTTAAAGCATTGATCACTGTGATTTTAGAAACATTAAGTCGCCGTCAGATGTATTATTATTTCTTATTTATGATTAATTTTGACTCCTCATAAATATCTTCCCAGAAAGTCATATTATCTTTGTTAGGGTCCCGCTTGCATTCCAGTTCCTTTCCTATGATATAATAATTTCGTTCAGATTCCTTGAATGGTTTCCATTCCATAGCTCCACTCGACGTAGGATTCCTGGAAAAGACAAATGGTTAAATTAGAAATATGGCTTGTTGCTACAAATTAGAGTTATGTGAAGTTTACATTATGCAAAATGTGTATTTTAATCTATATGTTTGCAGTAATATTAGAAACAATAAAAAAGTTAGCTTACCCGGTTGTAGCAAAATCAGTCCAAAGTCGCACAAATTGTTTTATAATGTCTCTAGATTCATCCGTCAATGGTACATCTAAGCATGTGACATTGAAAAGATATGGCAAATCATCAGAGTGGCAGACACCTTTCAAGGAATCCATATTATACGACTTCTTTGTGAAGTTTCGTTCAGTTTCTGCAGCAAACTTGTAAAAGTACACTGGTTCTGACACGTACTGGGCGTGGTAACGTGCATATCTAAGGATGTTGTACAAAAATACTCTGTCCGTTTCTAAATCCGAATATTCTTGGATCAGTTCCATTGAAATCGGTTGATCGTTAAAATATTGCTTTCGTATCCTTCCGTCGGCTTTCTGTATTCTTTCTGGTTCCCATTTCAGTTTCAATTCTCTCGGAACAACAGCGCCAGGGGTGGACAGAAAGGGAGCTATAAGAGGCAGTTTTCTTGCTATTTCTATACCGTCGCCTGAAGTGAAGCCTAATATTAGAGGCACTTTAGCTAGATGCCCATTTTTGACTAATTCTAATGGTGTTTCTGATAGAAATTTGTTTGCCTCTGGACCGAGTTTTTCGATTACTGGACCAAATAGAATACTGTCCATTAAGTCATTGTATTTTAATTCTAATGTTGGTAACTGTATGCCAACTAGGGATGTCACTGGCACGGTTTTCAAGAACTCTAAAAGTTCTGCTGGGTTGTCTGTTTCTTTTCCAAGCAATTTTCCTAATTGAAAAGACCTTTGACGTGCATAGATATTATAGCTCCATTCATTAAGGCAGACTCCACTTTGACATATCGCTTTATCAAATAATCCCGCACTCATCTTGGATACTAAGTGACAAGACACTGAAGCAGATCCTGCGCTGCACCCAAAGATAGTCACATTGTTGGGATCTCCTCCGAAAGCTGCGATATTTTGCCTCACCCATTTTAACGCGAGAACTTGGTCTTTCATGCCTGCATTACCGGGACATTCTTCGGTATCTAAACACAGAAAGCCTAAGACTTCTAGTCTATAGTTTATTGTCACTAACACGACGTCGTGTTCCATGAAGAATTCTGGTCCATAGAAGTCCGAGTCGCCTGATCCTGTGTAGAAGCCGCCGCCGTGGATCCAGACCATGACAGGCCGAGGTTTTGGTGGTGTGAGTGTTTTGGTATATACGTTAAGGTAGAGGCAGTCTTCGCTGCCGGGCTCGATGCGGTTCATACGTTCGTTGTACTGCGGGCAGACGGGGCCGTGCTGCGACGCGTCGCGAACACCCTGCCATGGTTCGGGGGGCTCCGGTGCCTGAAACAACAAATTATACATCGATAAGTAAGGAGAGCGAAGACATAATCTCAATATGAGTAAGTAGGCAGGTCGACGCCGATGATACTCTAACGGCAACTATGTAATTAGGGATTAGGCCTTCACACCATATGTCTGTCATTCTCAAACGAGCCCCATTCTGTCCTTCTAAACCTGCACTTGTTTGGCCATACCATAAACAACATATTAAATCTGTCTGTAAGTATCGCTTCTTTTGAACTTTTTGACTACTTCTCATAGTTGGTCACGGAAACTAAGCTAGGGTCCCGACCAATTGAGTGAGGTTAGGTTAGTTAGAACAGATAACCCGCGCGCGAGCCGAGCGAGTTCTACAACTAAGTTGGGAACATTTTTAGGACCCCAAAATAGGAAATATTTGAGGTTTGTAAAGAGTGCATTCCGCATTTATAATATTAGAGCGTTGGGAAATGGATTAAGTACCTACATACCATTACCTACTAGGTAGGTATGTACCTAATTACTACTACTGTAGGCTGCTAAAGTTAGAAGAGTTTTAAGTCAACAACCATTACATAAATTACTTAAATTAAACTGTCACAATAATGTCATTATCATGCATACTACGATATAAAAACAGTATTTTTTTGGATAAATGTATTAATTTTTTTATCTACGTACATACTAAACTTTAAAATACATTGGTAATCTACCCAAGATAAGCGACTACTTGGTATGGTAATATAAATTGCTGTCTAATGTAGGTACTTGTAGAGTGTACCAAAATAAAATTTTCATTGAATGCGTCTACTACGCGAATACCATCTTAATAATATGCTTATAGTCTCCAAGTGAATACTAATGTGCATGCTTAGGTATGCTTTCGTTTGAAGTGAAGAAAAAAACGTTACAAAGTGTGTAGGTATGTCTTCATTTGTTACTCACCTTGAATCTTAATTCTCCAAGTGGCGGCTTTGCATATGGTATGCCTTTGAACGCGACGTAATTCTCGACACCATTGCAAACAACTCCCTTTAGCTCGCCTTGCACAGTCTTGGCTAGTGGTAGCTGCATATCGCGACTAACTCTGTGAATTGCAACTTAACTTGAATATTTATAGTTTTATAGGTATTTGGGAAAACTAGTCATAATTATTCGCTAAGCTACGGCTAAATGAAACTTGCATAAAGGTAAATTTAATTTACCGCGTGAAACTGTCTATTGGTTGGATGCCAGAACAGGCATGTACCTATGTAGTTACTCGTAACCTTGGCTACGGATTGCCCTATGATGCATAGAGACAAGATAAATAGAATTAGTTCCATACATAAATGCATCTTTAAAAGGCATGTAGGTACGTTTCCAAGTCGTATATAATTAGGTATCTCTACATTCTACATGAACAATTAAAAACAAGGACAGTGTATTACGAAATCTGATTCATTGTTGCATATTATTTGAATGTTCTTGAAGAAGAAGGCAGTCCATTACATTAGACGTGTTGTTACCTTATTATAAATGGTAACCAAGGCTCCTTATGTCTAAAAATGGTGGCTCCTATGGAAATAGCTGTTGACCGACTGAACATCGTGTGTTTGTGACGTCGCGGTCGTAGTTACAAATGTTTTGCGTCATATGTCGTCACTCACGAAGTCACGATCACGATACAAGCTCAATGTTTTCTTTGTTATCTACACATTGTACTTTGTAGCACCTACGTCGGTAAGACTGGTCTAGACTGTATTTGGCCGTTTTCAGTTACATTTTACAATTTAATGCAGTTCATTTCAACGGTACCTACGTTCAACGTAAAACGGTGTAGGTACCTATTGAAGAGAATAAACACCACGTGTTACAAATTTTATGAATTATTGAGTGAGTGTCTTCTTTTGATCGGTACGATAACACTGCAAGCGGATGCGGAACGAATTTATTTATGTATATAATACCGAGATAAGGTTATTTTTAAACTATCCAATCAAACGTCAAAACAAAAATGTGACACATACCGATTATTATAATTATGACAGAACTAATCAATATATTAGTCATCTTACGATAATTTATGTATAAATACTTACGTTTTTAACAAAACTATGAACTGAACAAAACTAATGACTCCGAATTCTCATTGGTCGAGCAAATGGATTGATTTGTTGATGAACTTTGAATGTTCTACTGCCTCTATCTTGTTTGTAACCGTTTTGTCGTGGCTGAGTGAGATTAGAGCAAATGCGTCAAGAGTCGTGTACTGGGTTCGATTCCCGCATCGGTATTGGGCCTAGTTGGGCAATAAAGATATTGAGTACTAGCTGACCCGACAGACGTTGTCCTGTCTTAACTATGAATATTAAAGTTAATTCGTTAAGTTTCCTTATTTTTTTTTTCATAAGAACCTTCTCCTGACAATAACAAACACAACAAAAAAAGAATTAGCAAAATTGGTCCAGCCGTTCACGTGTGATGCCGTTACCAAGGGAAATAGGGATTCATTTTTATATAATAGATTGAGTATTGAGTAGTTTTTTTTTCATAGCTGTTATGCTATTCGTCACCTGGGTTTGTTAATATGGTTTGATATAAATCGCACAGCCACATTATAAATTGGTACACGCCTTTTTTCCCCGATGGGTAAGCAGTGTGGTGTTTATTCAATTTGTTACCCGACTACGCCAGAAGGAGGGTTATGTTTTTATTACATAATTAACAGGTCTTTATTTGACTAAACTGAACACAGCAGGTCAAGAGCAGGCCCATTCGGCAAGGAAAATGACCTGAAGGTTTACGTAAGTATTATTCCGTGCAACACGATGAATATATGGAACAGCTCTAAAATAGCTTATTCACAACAAGGACCGGGCGAACACGGAATTAGGGATGAGGTACTCAAGTGGATGGAAAACGGAAAGGTTCCGAAAGTTCTAAAAAAAAGTTGGTTCCTCAATAGCAAAAGTGCTAACGTTTCTATTTGGCTTTTTCTATTTAACAGTTTTGAATCATTCATAGGTATACCTAAGCATTTTTATTGAACGTTTCATAAAGGCTCCCGGACACCAGCGCGACGCGAATCTAGTAAATCAATTACCCTGAAGTTTTCATAGAAATTGTTCTATTAGAGTCGCATCTCGCCTGTCTGCGAGAGCCTTAATGGACAGTTTTCCGAAGGTTCTCTTTCCCAAAATGCGGCGTTATCTGTTTTGCTTAGATGTGAAACTTTAGATTTGATGCTTTTTCCTACTCTAACTTGCCAAGATTCAGAGAAATAAGGACGTTTGAAAAGTGGCGTCACAAGTAAAGCTTGCGGAAGTAAAGCTGGCGTATAACGAACGATTAGGTATAACTAAGTACTTAGTTTATCACAGGTAATCATGATGCGTGAGTGGGTGGTACACTATGGGTGTCATAATATCGAGTCGCTTTAACTCGTAAACACACTGGAAAATTAATAGAGATAAACTAACAGCGTACCTACTTATTTGAAGTTGATTACTTTTACCCGCGAAATTCAAAATTTTATAAGTTTTTTGCAAATAAGTAGGTAGTAGGCAGGTACTTCTTTGCTAAAAAGGAGAAGGATAATTTCGCGGGCTTTTACCTGAATTAAAACTAATGTACCTACCTACCTACCCAGTGCTTAACAAATAGGTACCTATAACTAAAGAAGAGTTTGACGAGTTCTCAACTTCAAATGCTCAATCCAGTAACCGAATGTGTAGGTAGGGAAACCTTAAATGTAGGTAGATCGGTTAGTTAAGTCACAAAACAAACAAATTTTTAAACTTCCACCATTCCATTGTTAAAAAATACCCGTTAACTTTGCATAGAAAAGTACTTACAGGCTAATTGTTTTAGTCTCTCCGCGCGGCGAACAGAAATAACAACATATTGACCGCCAATGCATTATTGAATCTGTTTGGTTATATAAAGATACGTGTGATACACTTGTAGTTCCTAAACTATACGCGAAGCATACAATAAACGACTGGTAGGCACGAAAGCCCGAGTGCAATGTTGTTTGTTATCCGTTTTATCTATAACTACAATAGTATTTTATCTACGTTATCTAGCACTGAATATAACGTTTTTCTGAATCATTATGACTGACTAATCTTTTAATTGATATAACAAACGGTTTATCTCAAATGCGAACTTTGGAACTAATGTGAGGAGTACGAGAGTATCTGCGTTAAGACTTTGTAGGTTGTTTAAAGTTCGTATTTTGTAGGTTTAATCATGTCTGTGCATTGTTATCGTCAAAGAAAATTGGACAAGTAGGTATGATTAGAAAGATTGATCAATAAACTGTGACTTTTCACTGAACCTTATAGATTTTATATTTTTCATGAAATTTTATACTTTCTAATAGCTCCCAAAAGCCTAATTTTATCTGAATTCCCGTGGGTTCAATTATAGATCATTTGAATAACAATTTTAGTCATTGTGATAAGAGATCCTTAATTTAGTTTTCCGCTTCGCCAGGCTCTGTCTTACTTAATAGCTAATCATTTATACAATAACTTAATCTATAGTGACACGGTTATTAAGCTATAAAGTAACCATCACTTTTCTACATTTTCTTTGATGAACTATAATTGTGTAGCGCATGGGAATAGCACCACCCGATGTGACAGGTACTGTGGTATAGACAACATTACAAATTCATTTAAAAGTTCATGTACGCATGGACGGAAGTAACCAAAAAAAAAAAACCCCCGACACAAACAAAAACCTCTAAAAAGTAAAAAAATAAATGTATTGGAGGTTTAATTTTAATAAGAAGTTGTAGGTAATATTTTGATCAAAGCGTCGTCGCGTCACCCACGGCTAATGAAAATGTTATTCTTTCTACAATATTTATTATTTCTGAGCCACGTCTGTTTGACGTTTTCTTTGACCGTCCTCGGACGCGACGATGTATGGCCCCATACTTATACCTATATATTTTTACACTTTGTAGGTATTTTTTATTGTCGGAGGTTTGAAAAAAAAAAACTTTTAATTCCTGCTTTTTAAATTTAATATACCTAGTAAACACGCTACAAACTACACATGATCTGCGCAGTTGGACGTATGTTTCCCACAGTAAAGCTAGTTACTAATTTATCCTTATTCCTCTTTGCTACTCCTCCATCCATCAGACCCTGATCATCGCATCTATCTAAACCTATTCATTGAGACCTTTCCAATGAGTCCAAACACGATAGCTTTGATGTTTGCTGGTGAGATAGTTGGGTATCCTGCGAATATTAGGTGATGCAGCATAAGTTCAATCATGGTTAGGTACTTTCCTCTTCTAATATCATTGAAGTAATAGAATAGGTACCAAATTTGAATTGATTTACAAAACGTGCCTTTTCGATGCACTCCGTTGCATTCTCAAAGCTCGGTTCCATACCTATACAGGAAAAGTTTTTATTCAGTGCGCAAACTGTAACCATGAATTCAGCATATCATTCTAGGCCCCCAGCGCACAAATTTTTCATTGGTTATTTAAAAAAAATCAGCTGTTTAATAGAAAAGTGCAATACCAACGCGGTCAAAATGTATGGAACAGCTGATTTTTTTTTGTATAACCGACGAAAAATGTCTGCGCTGGGGGTCTAGAATGATATGCTGAATTCATGGTTACAGTTTGCGCACTGAATAAAAACTTTTCCTGTATAGGTATGGAACCGAGCTTTGAGAATACTACGGAGTGCATCGAAAAGACACTTTTTGTAAATCAATTCAAATTTGGTACCTATTCCGGTAGAGTTGAAACTCGAGTGTGCGATAAAATCCCTCCGCGGTATTTGTACGTACGTGCGTACGGGGTCTTATCACGTATTTACGTAAGAATGAATTAACGTGTGATGTTCAAAGTGTTTTATCGACGTAAACTAGCTAATTGTTTCTTTTGTAATAACATGGATCAAGTAAACTACCTATAAACGTTTCGCTTCAGTGTCTTGATATGAAACTTTCGACACACCCAACTTTTAATTCGTTTCACGCCAATTATTTATATTATGTGTCTCTACATAAAACTACCGACAAATTCTTCTGCTTTTCTTAGTTGGAACGATGTTTTATCATAAAAGCATTTTGAATATTTAAAATATCATTAGGGAATGTTTTGTAGGTACAGATAAGGTGTCCTCTAGGTATCTACAGTTGATAAAGAAATGAGATAATTACAAATTACCTCATAAGTACCATTACCTCATAAATGCATTATTACAGGACTGCCGTGTCATGTCTTTAGTTGCAAATAAACCGTTTTAAAACAAAATCCATGGTTTAAAACCCATTATAAAGTTGTTTAGCACCGGTTTAATATCACGACCATGAAATCATTCACCATTTTATTTTTCATTCATATACATAAGTAAAGTCATAGCATCCGTAAATTACTTTTTTGGAAATAGATATACTGAAAACAATCTAGAAATGATATGCGTATTTATATAATAAAAACAATACAGATTATTGTTTTATTGATACTTAGAGCTACAGCTTATATTTTTAGTATGTATGTCACCGTAAGATCGTGAACACCGTTAGTTTAAAATCTATCTGGCGAGATTATAAACTGTCGATAAATTGTGAACTGCTAAAGCCATTTACAAATTAACGCAGTTTTTATTTTAATTGCCTCTTAGTTCTAAATCGGTTTGTGTGAAGCATGAGTGCATTCTATAAAAATAAAAATTTCAATCCATTATTAAACCGCTCAGTGTGGTTTAGGTCGTTTTAAACAAAAAAGACTGTTTAAAACCAAATGGCTTAAAACGTTTGCACCTACATATGTAGGTATACCTAGTCATGCCAGGTAGTCAAGTCTGCGGTCCGGATCGGATAGCACTGGTCACTTGGTAGTAGGTTCAATAAACCATAGAAAAGGCTGTGGAGCTATAAAACTAATCGCTAAGTACGTAATTAGTTACATGAGTTTTTTTTTATAAATTAAGAGTGATGATTAAATATATTGTTACCTATGGTAGATACGGACTCCGTCTCTATGTTGGCTTCTTTGTTCTGAAAATAAGTTAAAACTCCTTAGCTTCTTCTACAACAAGAAGGCAAGGTACTGTGGGTAATTTATCTTTTAGTAAGAACTTTGGACAACGTCGTAGCCATTATATTCGCCATTTCCAACTCCAAGTGATATTTGGATTCAGATTTCTTTTTATTTAAAACAATCTAACGTAATTTATGATTCGCTGTTTTTAATAAACAGGTGTAAAATATGCAAATAAAGGGAGCGAAAATTTATGAAATTCCGTTTCATAAATTTTAATAAATCAAATGGAATGGAAATATAATTTAATATAAAGGTCATTTTCTTAAGTGGCATTTTTAGATGTCCACGTTTAAATCATGGTGGATGTATTGAAATATTTGTCGTATTTTTAGGGTTCCGTACGTAAAGGGTAAAACGGGACCCTATTACTAAGACTTCGCTGTCCGTCCGTCTGTATGTCTGTCCGTCTGTCACCAGGCTGTATCTCATGAACCGTGATAGTTAGACAGTTGAAATTTTCACAGATGATGTATTTCTGAACAGAATAAAATACATATTTAAGGGGGCTCCCATACAACAAACCTGATTTTTTTGCTCGTTTTTATAAATAATGGTACGAAACCTTTCGTGCGCGAGTCCGAATCGCACTTGGTTGGTTTTTTAATCTTGATTTTAGGATTATTTCACGTCATCATGGTCTGCTTAGCCTTCTCCCAACTGTGTTGAGTTCTACTTCCAGTACTTTACATGAGACTGTCAATCTGATGTCCACAACCCAGTTACCTACTGGATAATACTTTACCCCTTGGCTTGGTCGGACTGTTTGTCTGACGTTCGGGCTTCTGACTTACCCGTAACGACTGTCAAAGATCTACGAATGGCAACCGAGGCTAAAGGTTTTACCTACTTTCCGAAGCTCGGAAGGATCTCGATATGTTTTGGATGGACACTCAGCCGTGGACCGACCTCGGCAGCGTAGCTTTACTTTCTATCGACCCGTGCGGCTGGATTTTTTTATCCACAAGCCCCCTAAACTATTGATTTTAGTTTCATTTCACACGCAGGTATACCTAGGTACCTTGAGTAGGTAATGCTTTTATAAGTAAGGTGGTACGCGTAGTTAGATAATCACTATTTGCGTCGTACCTCACCCACTCAAACAGTAACGAGCCTTCGATCTCAATTCAAAACTCGACTAGGAATCGATCAATAGCAAGATTAGCTGGCATCGCCGTTTCCAATCGACGGCGTGAGCTCTGGAGCGAGACGATAACTGCCATAAAAACCTTGTTATTCTTTAATTTCTAGACAGTTCATAAAATAACCAGACTACCTATATAAACTTTATTTCATTCCCTGGCCTGAATTCAGCATATTTCTATTCAGTTATGTACAGCCAAAGTTATAAATATGTGACGATAAGGACACTGGCCATAAGGTGTGCGATGTCGGCATTTCCCCAGTTCGTGTCAGCTTTATAGATAAGGTTAGATTATGATTGTGTTATGTTGACATGACCCTCGAGGTGCCGACTCTGCACACCTACCGGAATTTATCCGGCACATGAAATATACTTTGAAAAACAATGTCGCAAACAAATACGTATACGAAAAAAAGGCTTGATGTTAACGCTGGGAACATGTTTTGTATTTTTCTCACATCTGTTTTTATCCCACGTAATCTATTTATTCGAATAATCGAAACGGTGTTTATAGTCGAAGTTGCGGGTTCCGTACATGCTACAATATTACGGAATTGTATGAATGAAGCATGAAATATTTATAATTTTCGGTGGGCTGCGATGATGCGATCCAATCGTGCGTCATTAGCGGAATATGGCGTGGATTGGACGGACTGGTTGGCGTAACAATTAACGGAAATATTATTTTCGATAAAACTCCGAATGTTTATTACGCTGATTGGGCTTCAATAACTTATTTTATCCCCTTTTTGTTGTCATTGCCAGCTTTAACAAGGATTACAATGTAACCAATGTGGTGTATGGGTTATGAAAAAGCATTTATGGTACTGTAGAGGTGATTTGGATGAGACAACCTTACAATTGTATAGGCTGGCTATAATAACTTGAACTGCCAAACGAATTTAGACAGAATCGCTGAAAAAACAATAGGAGAGAGATCGGGCTGACAAGCTGAAGAAGGAAGTTGAAATATAAAATGTAGAACAATCTGTAGGAATAGTCGTTATCTGCTATATTCCCTGCACAAACGTGTTTTATTAGTAGACCCCAGTACAAAGGGACCTAAGGGTTCTTACAGTACATAGCACACCCACACCAGTTACGCTTGGTATTATGAAATAATGTTGTCCTTCAAGTTATACCTAAGTAGCTACCTATGTCTAAGGTAGGTATTAGGTAAGTAGGAACCTAAATAATAATAACGGAAGGCATTCTAAGTGATAACAGGTGAAAGCCCCTACATATATTATGGACACGAGCTCATAATTAAACTATTCATGGCTCTACATAATATATACAGGCAAATAGGTACATAATGTCAGATAGCAGGTAGATTAACTACCGTGGATGATTGTATAAAGATCAAAACAATCTTTGTAGGCAGATACTCTTGTCTTAGCTTTCCCCAGGGTAAATTAAATGGCGGCGTTTATTTCAATTTCTATGTACCTACTTATAAATAAATGATATTCTACCACTGCCAAAGACAAAAAGCCGCGTAAAATATTCAACAGCTATCTATCAAGGGTTGCTTTTAAATTATTCGCGAGGCTTTTCACACGCTTTAACTGAATCATTCTATTTACTGATAAAAGTTCCGCTATATTATTGAAAATTGAATTTTACATATTTTAAATGTAGGCTCTAGCAATTGAATGTTCACGTACAAAACAATTAAATAATTTCATTACGCATTGCCATAAGCAACGAATCGTAAAATAGACTTAAAAAAATATTAACCACCCAGTTATAAAACTCTATGGTCATGATTGACTTAGGTCTAGGAAATCAGTTTTATGTTCTATCAATAACTTGCCTGCTATTGGTCAGATGAAGATTAAAAAAAAAAACTTTTTAGAAACCTTTACAATACGGCAGTTAAGTATAAAAGCGTCGAATAGGTTCGGTGTACGAACTATAAGGTTCTTAATTTTTGACCCAAATGTTACAGTGATTCCACGTAATGCCTACTTTGACTCCGGCGTTGGTTATTCCTAGTATCGAATAAATATAGATTTACAAAATAGATTCAGCTTTTAAAGGTTGGTTCTTGTTTAAAAATAGTTATACCGCAATTGCATGTCACATGCCACTTTTACTTCTATTTCTAAAGTAGAGGCCAACACTAATAACTTCTTAGTTTTATCAAAAGTTTAAAATTAAACATAACTGGCGAAATGTGGGTGTACTGTACTAAATAGGTTCACCTCTGCCTAACCCAGGGATCACCGGCGGGCGGCGGCGATCTCTCGCGTCCGGCCCTGCTACAGGCCATGGTACGGAGCGAGAGTGCACGGGTAGCCGTCACCTCCTTCTGCGAAGCAGTAATGCTCGCAAAGAGGGAGGCGGCGCACGTGAGGGAGAGGCAGTATATACGCCCTCACGGCCCTAGTCGCCGCAGGAGACGCCCTGGGCATCGGGAATCCCTGGGTGATTCCCGGCCACCATAGGCACGGGCTTGCTGACGGCGAGTAATGGGTAGCTCGCTGTCCGGTAAGGACCAAGCACGCGTCGACGGCGCGTTGTGTTCCACCCGCGCCTCAAAGAGATGTCAGCACCAACTGGTGGGGTCCGCAATGGCCGATTCTTGCCAGGGGTGCGGGTTGTTCGAAAGAGATACCGTGGCCCCTGGCATACAGGCAACTGAAGGAACACGGGTGGGTTTTAGTCAGTAAAAGTCTGACACGCCCTCCCGCTCCACCCAGAGCGGGAGAAGTTATTTGATGATTCCCACCCAAATAAAAAAAAAACCCAGGGCTCACCAATAAGTCAATAATAAGTCTGTCGTGGTTTGTTGGGAAGACAATTACTAGCAAAAAAAAAAAAGAATAAAAATGTAACGACCCCTGTTTTTTTTACGAGTGAAGCGCCCGGGTAGCCCCACGAAAATCAAATTTTTCTTACGTTCTTTATTATTTGCAGGACAGTATCAGGTTGTGTTAATTATAATATGATTCGCGACCGTAAATATGGCTTTACAGAATTCCATTCATAGTAAAATCATCAATACTACCCTCTATGTTCTTTTAATCCATTTTAATGACTATTTCATGAAAAAGCCAGTGTGCCAAATGGCTATGGCACCCTGGCCTGAGCTTTCGGGGAAAACAGAGGTTATGTTATGTTGTTTATGTGTAAGTTTAAAATTTTAGAGCCGATCTATTCTGTTAAAATCTCACCGTGAGAACGTCGGTAAGTAAGTGAGCTGTCATTTCACCTGGCACTAAGTACTCACGACAGCTCACTTTAAGCTCACTTCACCAAAGATACCACGGTGAGATTTTTACAGAATAGCACTGCAGAAATGTTTATGTTTATTTATTTATGCGCAGATACATTTTCATTTGCTCTTGGAGCGTTTACCGGACTAATACCAAGAACCAGTACCTGCTACTATCATTAAGCCGAAGCCATGCAAATTTAAATTTCGTGCCACAATCAAACCCAAAGTCACTCGCATCGCAGCACACAGCCACTGAGCCTCTAGAACCGTCAATACTGTAAGTGGTATCGGTCGTTACGCCACCTCAACGCTCGCTGAAAATCTTGAAAATGGGAAAATACCTACAAAGCGGCGAGCACCGACCGATATAACCGCAATGGAGAATTCTTTGTTAGCGAGGAAGCTGGTAAATAGCTCAAACGGTACTGAGGGAAAGAACTAAAATGTTCCTACTTATATTTTCCTTCATAGAAGGGAAATACACCGTTTTGTTATTTAGAGGTCTTCATAAAGAAATGTAAAGCTATTATAACCTAAAATAAGGTCACTTAATGAGGCACAGATTGAATGAGTGCTTAATTAGTATTTTTTTTATTAGCTCGTTAGTCGTATGGATTTGTTAATTGAGCCTACTTTGAGGCAGGGTACCTAATAAGCATCGCTAGCATTTTAAGTACCTACCTAGCTGCTGTGGTTTCACAAAACTTCAAAACACGATATATTTGTAGGTACCCATTGCAAAAGTCGTTCAGACACTTTCTTTAAAGATAAACAGACTAAGTTCAAACGTAAACCCGGCTATGTTTTGCAAAATCACTCTCTAAAAATTATGAATCAAGAAAATATTCTTCTGTAATAGCCGTGGCTTAAGCCTCTTTGCCTTAAAGCTTATGATCGCTTACTACTGTTAGAACGTATTGTTTTGTTAGGTTAGGTTGCATACGATCACGGCTTGCTGATGAGAATATTTTCTTGTTTCATACATTTTAGAGCGTGACGATCAAGACTCTTCCAATGTTACCTCATTTATCAAATTATGATAAGTAGTTTAAAAGTTATGAGGGAACATATGAACATCAATACATACATACCCGCATATATACGTACATACCGGTTAAAATCTTTACCCTCCTTTTTGCTTTGCCATAGTCGGGTAAAAAGATAGTAGGTACGTACCAAGTTTTACGTAATTCTAAGATGTTACAAGAACATCTCACTGTGGTGTAAAATAACAAAGAAGCTTTTCTTGTGAATAAATTAGATTAACTTTTCACCAAAGTTGTGTTATTTTTATGTCTCACATAGGTTTTAATATTTAATTTAAATGCTTCGCTCGAGAAACGTTTGTTGTTGGCATTTTTGTTACTTCCATTTCTTAGCGCACCCCTATTCAGGAGAATTTGACACCTCATTTCTCAACAATCGGACCAGCCGTTATGGCGTTAATACTCGGCTGAAATTCACATTTTGAAACAGTCGCGAAAAGAAAAATGAGCCTCAGAATTCATTTGAATGATTCTACAATACAAATTACTTTTTGCTGTATAAATCATCAGTACAGAATTTAGATACATACCGTACATTTTTCTTTTTTACCAGAAAATTAACCATTTTGTGGAAATCCCGTAAATTGCGTTTTTTGATTGGAAAACCCATATTCTGTGACCTTACACAGTCAGAAAAACCTACTAGACTTTTACAGTACCTAAGTAGATAACATTTCTATCTCTAACTGTTAGCTGCCCTTGTTAAATTGATTACCTACTAGATATTTTCATAAAAGCCGTCGACATTGAAAAAAAGGTAGTAGTATAATTAAAGATTAACAAAAGAAAAGAATCACAGTTTCCAAATTAGTTCCTTCAATACTCGTACCCATTTCCATTGAGATAAAACTATAGATAGAAACTATCTAAGTAAATTTTGTACACGTGCTTCATTTTATTTCTTTGAGGACAAACCACCAATTCGCATGAACTATTTGAAACAATTCAATTTTCAATTGTTCCGATTATAATTGGAACAAAATTGACGGAAAATATAGAACAGAATGAAAGATCATTGAGAACTGTTCTTCTACTCAATGCTGTAACAGAAATAGTACAAAATACGAAGAAAGAAGAAAGAAGATAAAAACGCTGATATTACATGTCGTGGTAAAGATATTAGCCACTGATCGCTCGGTTCGTGGATGGGTGACATATCATATACCTCTCCGTCACTCAGAAATCACGTTGAGCCGTTGGTCCCGGCTGTCATGCGTACATCTTTGACATTCGTTACGAGTAGTCGGAACCCCAAAAATCTGTCAACCAACCAGTTGCTAAGGGGTATCGTATTCGTATTACCCAGTGATTGGGTTGTGGAGGTCAGTTAAACAGCTGCTCCATGTAAAACATTGTCGTAAATGCAACACCTTCCTACCTATGGGAGATGTAGGGTTGAATGTCAGAAATTCATCCAACAAAAACCCGTCTCGCTCGGTAACTTCAGCAATATTCTGCCACTACGGAAGGTGTTGATCTGATCGGAAGTCTACAATTTAATATTAGCAGTCTTCTATAGATTCGGTTTAATTAATTAATGTATAAAAGTTAATTCGTTTGTTTATTTCCTAAATTAGTTACCTAACTATGGTTTA
The DNA here is from genome assembly GCA_947359405.1 of Antitype chi. Lineage (NCBI taxonomy): Eukaryota > Metazoa > Arthropoda > Insecta > Lepidoptera > Noctuidae > Antitype > Antitype chi. The sequence goes on from OX375816.1 coordinate 15,250,830, forward strand.
ATTCTTGTTTTGTGCTCTTGTCGCTGCACAGCTCCGAGTCACCAGTCTTCAGATTAGATGTCTAGAAGCTAAGATTCTGCGCACTATCGCCAACGCTTGCCGTATCGAATGACAATCTTTAACATATAAACGACGTCAGAATATTATGGCTGTCTTCCGGCCTGATCCAGCGCTACTTTCATCAGAAAGCCGTACCGCCCGCACCTATTTATTGGGGTCTTCCTGCATTTCATCGCCAAGTATCCAATCTCCCAGTTATCCAAGATTTATGTAGTTCATTATTACCTCATTTACATGACAATGGTGCACGTGGCTTCAAACAGTTCCAAAAAACTTAAAGTCGGTCCCTCTTGAACTTTTGCTAAGGGGAATCGTAAATTCGTTAATATAATATATGCAGCATTCATTTTGGCATATTGTTTTCTAAAAGTTCTGAAGAGAACAGAAATTGTTCAGCTTCAGAGGCACAATAACCCCGTTAACGTGAGTTAATTTACTTTAAGAAAGTTTTAGTAAAAACTTTGGAAACGGCGTTTTCTTGAGTATTAGTAAAACAAAAGGTTACGTATTTTTTTTGAGATAGGTATCTTCAATGTTTTTTTTGTTGAGGCTATAAACCCAAACAATCATATTTAGGTAGGTACTGTGGTAACCGAAAGGTTCCCACTATAAATAAAATAGTTAATAGTGTTTATACTTTGTATATTTGAATAAGATATGACTTTAACAAGGCCGCGCCTACTATAATAATTAAATATATTTTCTTAGGATCAAAACTAATCCTATCTTCATTGACGGATAGAATCCTCATCTCATCATCTTGATAGTTCAAATGTGACAGTCATTTCATTACCAGCCTGTATTCACATACCTAAAGGTTGCATGCTATAGCAACAAACCTTTACAGTACCTTCCTCATAAATGAAAACTAGAGAAGTCGTAAGATCAGTATTTAATCGTGCATTATGGTAGGTTATACAGGTCTAGAGTTATACAGGTAGAGTTAGTACCTAATTGACCATACTGACTAACCTGCGTGCTGTGGTTTGGTAAATTGTTGACGGTAGATTCAGCCCTTTGTTTCTAAGTACATACTAGCATCACACCCGGCTGGGGTAGGTATTATCTATTTGAGATGGTCACTTGGACCACCGTCCAAGTGACCAGCGAGTGAAAAAATATCACAAATTACACCATCAATGTGATATTTTTTACTAAGTAATAGAACGGAGATTGTAGCGAAATTACTTCAGAACACCGTAAGTTTTACAAGTTTTCGGCTATAATATGTCGGTGGGGTAGCAGTGATGGCCCAGGTACCACTGGGCTTCAAACCCAGTCAGGCGCTTTTTGTGTTAATTATTTCAACACCACTGCTCTCAAAGCGGTAAAGGAAAACTTCGTGAGGAAACCGGCATGCCCTAGAACCAAAAATTCGAAGACATGTGACATCTACCAACTCGCACTAAGCCCTCGTGGTGGATTATGGCCCACTCACTCTACAGAGAGGAAGACTGTGTCCCAGCGGTGGGAACGTTGTAGGTTTATTATGCTTATGCTGACGGTGGGATTTCCACCAAAAAGTCTACCCACAACAGAAATGTCCTACTTGTCCTCCAAGCATACATTCAGAAATGTAGGTAAACGTGAGCCTAATTTATTCTGTAATATATTTACTTCGAATAACACCGCATAAATATATATCTTTTGCATGTGTAAGAAACTTGTTCACGCATTAATGAGTCTCATCTATTCCCTGGGACCCCGCATGTGGGTAGCAAGTGAGACTGGCTGTTTTCCGTGCTTATTATATGCTTAAGTTAAACGCAGCTCCTGGCTCTGACCTCCTAGAAACTAATACGTGATTAACATACGAACTTACGTAACGTTTGCATAAACTTTATGTCAACAAAGCATATTCCGAAGTATTAACATAATCCGTCTTCATTTTGACGAGGTACTGTAATCTGTAAAACGACTTAAAGTACAATAAACCGTGTAAATATGCGTGTTTAGCAAAATGTTTTCCTATATCATGTAGATTGGAAGGCATGTAGATTTTTCGTGGAAAAGCCGTTTGTATGAAAACGGTTTTGACCTATATTAAACGAGCCAATAAGGAAAAAAAAATAGGTACCTGCATCTACGTAATATTTAGGGTCCTTACTTTTTCCCAAGCCAATCAGTTTGCTTGTAATAGTAATTACAAAAATAATAGCTACTAAGCTTAAACTCTTAGCAAAATAAGGGTTCCAAATGTCGCGTGCTTGACTAATCTGCTTATGGACTTATGGTTTTACTAAACTGGGCCATATACTTCTAATTTGTTTTACAAGAATTAACTTAATAGGTATAAGTTAAACAAAAAGATTTTATAAGTTTATTTCTTCTGAAAAAGCGGCACGGAATCTGACAACTTAATTTGAATATGGTGGGTTCGTTTTGATGTATATTCCAAATTAAAAATATATATTATTTGAGTATAATAAAACCCGAGTCTATATAGGGAAAAATGGATGTTAGCGAAGTAATTTAATTTGGTATTTGTATTATAAGAATAAAAGGAATGTTTTATAAGGAAAGCGAAAGTTTTAATGGCCAGCGTCCGAAGTGCTCTGAAAGTCCTAAGTCAAACCATTGAAGATCAGAATGTACGAAGTGATCCAGCACAGCTCCTCTGTGTTTGACAACTTGTGACTTTGGCAGCAAAGTCTAAGCATAAACTAAAGGGAACTTGTGATGCTTTAATTAAAATCAATGATGAACTAACAGTGCACGTTTCATCTCAATAACCTCACACTATTAGACGATTACGGTGAAGCTCTGTGTAGATAAAGATTACATTCCTACCTGTGCTGAATTTTGGCCTCAAATATTAGCAATGCCCAGTTTCATGTACCTAAATCTGTTCAGTATTCTTTACGTAATGCGATAACAGATATCTGGTGGGCTAAAAAGTGAAATCTTTGCTTTGTGTTTTGGCAGATGGTATAAAACATGTCGGTCTCGTAGTTAGTAAACGAGCAATAAAACACGTTTCGTCACGTCAGAGCAATTTGTGTAGCTAAGATAATGCATATATTATGTATGGGGCGGCGACCACGTAATGCCGAGAGCCACCCTTCAATGTAGCTGATTCCACCCTCGGGACTGCCGAGAGGGTCTTTTGTGCTAAGAAGTAAAATGTCGGGAAGAGTCATTATAGTTTCAGACTTCCCATACTACATTTCAGAAAAATTGTAAGTGCCTACCTACTAACTTCTCTTTAACGTCAATAAATTACCCATACGCGACGTCACGATTTTCTGGTTTTTAACATGGAATTTCGGTATAAAGTATTGGAAGAGGCGACTCTCATAAAGATCATTCGTTACTACAGTTTGGATACCAGAATTTTTGACAAGTATAGCAATAAGTGTAAGTGCAGCTCAGACATCGTGGCCGAGATGCCTAGGTAAGGAAATATATATATAGGCCAGGGTGTCAGAATGTTTAGAAATAAGTAATTTATAATTCTCCTAAAGTGATGCCAGTGGACACTTCCACAATGCCGTTATTTCGTTAAGTTGTATTGTTACAACAAAAGCTCGATTAAAGGGGCTAAACATTTCCTTTCTACCTGCTGTATATATAAAATATTGTAACTAACAAGAGGTATTTTCCATTTTCCTTCTGCTTGTTATGAAACCATGAGCAAAATAATCCAATTAAAATAAATAAGTACCTATTTGTGAGGAATGAAAAACATCCGAATCAAATTCCTAATGTTAATTAAGTGTATACAAATATAATAAACACAAATAATTAAGCAACATTGAATTTTTTTTCGCGTAGTTAACCTTATATTTTCGGCAACCGGATCGTAATTTGGAATAGATTTCAACATAAGTAATTTAGGTAAATTATTTTATCATGGTCGTATTAACTATCACCTTGCTTATAGACTTGGCTGTGTCTTTATTTAACACTACACACGTTTGTTTTTCTATTAACTGTGAGTGTATGAGGCACATTTATAATAAGTATAAATCCTGGAGTCTAGGCTGTATTGCGCCTAGTCGCCGTACCCGTCGTGTCGGTCGTTTGTCGCCGACTCGAGCCTGCGCCGTCCGGTCCGTGCTTCCAGTTCTGTATTTATATCCACGTTGTTTGGCTCGCAAGACGTCCTACTTTAACCTCATTAATTTTTCATCTTTTTCACGCGACTCGATACGAGAAAAGATGGAAAAATATCCTTTGAACTTACTAGCGTGTGAGCGAACTAGAAAATAAGTGGATAAAAATAACCTTGTGATTTTTGTAGAAATGCGTGGCCAGAATTCAATGATAAATAGATCCAATAGATTTTTATTCTTGCGTATCTTACCATCAAAAAGACCGCAACGACCAAAATCTACATATTTATTTTAGCCTGTATTTTAAACATACTTTTCATATGTATTTCTTTCCCGTCGATAAAATTCAAATGGGTATAAAATAAAATATTAGACTCTTTGATGCTTCTAATAACAATACGTTTTACGAGGATGCACAGCAGGGTTCGGTTCGTCCCCTCGCACCCCCGGTATTATTAGTTACTGCAGATACTATTTGAAATTCCTCAGGGATCAGAGGGGCGTCGGTGAAATGAAAACTGGTCATGTGAAAATGCTTTCATTGCTTTTTACGCGTCGCCAGAGGCAATTTAGACGTTGCGGTGTTTTGTAGAGAACAGAAGAGCCCAAGCTCTAGGGACTGCTACGAGGTGATTCTATTGCTCACGCTCTGCGGGAACCGAGGGCGATATATTTGCTTTATTGATTCCATAACAAATAGCCGGTTCATATCGATCATTACTAGAAATAAAGTGCAGTAGATAGATCTAAATAAGGAGGATATGAAGTTTATTTGTCTACCTCTTGGTTCATAATAGGCGAATGAAGGACAGGCAGCGGGGAAATTGATGGCAGTGAACTACTGTATTGATAATGTAATGTGGATAAAATATTAAGTGTGTAAAAACGAAAACTCCGTGAGAATTTAGGTAAACTGACCTTGAAGTAAGCTGTCATTCCATCTGATGTTAGGGGTTGACACTAATGACAGCTCACATTAAGCTCACTTCACCCAAGTTATCAGGGGGAGGTTTTTGGAAATACAGTGCAGTAAATATATGGTTAGGAGTTTATTTATTTATCTACCTATTGGTTCATAATAAGTGAATGAAGGATAGCGAATAAATTGATGGCAGTGAACTACTGTGTTGATAATCTAATGTGGACAGAATATTAAGGATTTAAGGTTTAGGGAGCGGTATCACATATAATCACCGCGTTCTGGGATAGTGGTTTCATCCCCAATTCACTTTATTGAAGACGAAAATTCAACCAGCCTATCTAATCTGTTAAGAAATGACCTTGAACTGAGCTGTCATTCCGTCTGATGTTAGGGATTGACACTAATGACAGCTTACTTCAAGGGCATTTCACCGAAGTTCTCACGGTATGATTTTAACAGAATAGATCTGCTGGCATCTGGTTAATTAAACCACGAATCATTCCATCAATCACATTAACTCTCCACATATTGAGACTTTATCTCATTTTTGACGAATCTAATAGTACATTCTCTAACGAGCAAATGACCGGGAAGAATACGGAAAATGACCAGTTTCTTACAACAAAGCGAACAATGACGGCCGGAAAATAGGCAGGATATAAAAGATAATTCGTGAGGTAGGTATAGGTAAGTTAAACCAGTCAAACGTCGGATAATATCGTCGGAAGGCGCTCATGTATTTACGTGGTGTCGGTAGTTGTAGCCCAACTGGGACAGGTGCTATCTATCGCTGCTCCCAGAGCATTACACACCTCCAGAATTTACGATTATCGTGTGGATTCCTCACGATATTTTCATCCGTACCTAAAGATAAATTTATTTTATAAGTAAACGAATCTACATAATATACGTATTTGTTAATAAATTACATTATCAATAATCTGCTAGAAAGGAATTCTTAACGATAAGGAAAATAAATTCCTCGAACCGGTCGCGTTATTATGGAAAGTTTGGGAGTGTATGAATGAAGCTGAGCAAAAGATATGAAAGGATATGGAAATGCGTTGACAGCTTGCGTGATTGTAATTGTTGAAAATGTTTCACGGGTTTATCCCAATTTCAAGAAGGGTGTTTAAGTTCTGGAAGTGAAATGGTACTTATTACTTTGCGAAGCTTTGCCGGAGAATCTATTAGTGACTTCTTGAAACTGTCTTTTTTAATTAATTTTATCTTTCGACATAGCTAGTGGGTGTTATTACCTACTCGTCTGCAGGATATTAGTAAGTTAAGAGCAAAAGTCGTGGCGTTTAGCCTTGGCTCCCAACTCTCCCAAGGGACCGTGATTGTGGCTCCCTCCACGTGGGTTCCGAAAGAAGCGATTAAAGGCTTATTATTTAAGGATTGCCAGGGGAGAATGTGGTCCCCGCTAAATCTCATTTAGTGTTGAAAAGGTAAAGGATTACATAAGATGGAGATGAGCTACAGCAATCATGACGATGACAAAGGGTTGTGATGTAAGCAGGCAGGTAGGTATATCATACCACACACAAACACATTATAGTGTCTATTATCTTGTCTGGTAATAAATGACTGTTGTTAAATAATATTGTGGTTTAGGAGATCACTTGATTATTTAATACCCTGATTATCAATCGGACAAGCGTATAAACCAATTACACTAGCATCCCATCACCTTCTCCGATAAATTAGCCGCTCCGTTGCAGGGGTGTCTTAGGCACATCTATTAATGGTAGAGCAGACCATTTAAGAAGCTAATAATAGTTAAAGTAATAGTTATTTGAGAGGGACAGATTAGGGGTATCGGTGTATCTATCTACCCTCCTATCACACAGTAAATTGAAAATGTAATATAAACTTATCAACGCGGTTATAATTACGGATCCAACGGCAACATCATGCCTCTGAGAAAATATGAGACACATAAACATGTGTATAAATAAATATACGCAACGACATCAAGTGTAAAAAAAACAATTTCAGAGATCGTTCCAAAATAAACAATGGGTTCAAAAGAACCCCACAGCAAATCATTAGGGTGAAAAAACTTGGGGGACCCCAAACCGACGCGTGCACGAGCAAGATGAGCAGCCAAAATTTTATTTCATCCCCTTTCTGATAAACAATACACTTACGCAAACATTATGTATGTCGATATTGTTTTAGGGTCTATATGGTGGTTACGAAAACGGAATCATTGAGCGGTGTCTATTATTTTAAATGCAGACATTCTGTGGTAAAGTTCGATAACAACGACGAAACAATAACAATTATGGAATCATCATCATCATCTGCCAAGCTTTTTCACAACTACGTTGGGGTTGGCTTCCAGTCTCACTGGATGCAGCTGAATACCAGCATTTGAAATGAAGTGACTGACTATCTGACCTCCACAACCCGGATACTAATACAAAACCCTTTGGTCAGATTGCTTGTCAAACTTTAGGGCTTCTGATGACACGTAATGACGGCCAAAGATCCACACTTACAATAATTATGGAATCATCTCTTTTTGCGTTTGACACAAACTAATAAAAAAATTGACTTATTTGGGGAAAGAGCGTGGTTTTGATGGCATTGAGAAAGACAGATAAATAGTTATTTAAAAACCTATTTCCCATTATATGTAGTAATAAGATTAATAGTTAAAAGTACGGAACACTAACTGCGCGAGTACGAGTAGCACTTGACTGGTGTTTTATTCCTAGGAATATGTATTGAGTGGGGACTTTGCTTCGCGCTTATCTGAGTATGAAAGAATAATAGAAATAATATGTCAGTTGGTTACTTTCCCGCGTATATTTCATAAACTTGACTGAGCGAATCTCTGTCATGCTATTCTATTGCCGAATTTCAGAAAAACGAGTTGAAGCAAGATTGCGTTAAAATAAATAAAGTAACATAAAGTCATTCGATTTTAATACAATTCTTGACTTCTAAGAAAATGGTTATTGACATGCTATACTTACCTATTGTTAAAGGAAATCTACACTATTGTTTTCATCAAGAAAATAATGTACTATTTGAAGACAGAAGGTAATTGAATGTCTTTGTCCCTGGCTTCCAAAGCGTATTGGAACTAGTTACGGCTTTTGAGATTCAGTCATCTGATCTGGCTGAAAGATTCCATTTAACTTTTGCCAAGATTCATTCTGTTTCATGTTATTTAATGAATTAACAATATCGAACAAAATAGCCACACATTAATTATTTTTATGGTGATGCTTAACGGTTTCATAAAAAGGGTGTCAAGATGTGCACGCACTTATGAAAATGTGTCATAAAAGTCCATTACTATTATTAGGTATCCCGCCCTACTGTGCTTCCCTATCCGCCGGGTGTGAAATATAATTATTTTATTGTTAATAATAATAATGTAAAGGATCTGAAAACCAGCTATGTGATGTTCATAACAAGCCGAAAAGGCTTTTTACGTGAATTCCTGTCTTACAAACAAACAAAACTTTTCTTTTTACAATACTTCGCTTTATTATTTTACTCCTGAATATTTTTGAATGTTTTACCCTGTTTTTGTGGAAAGTAAGAATAATATTTTTTTACATCCATGGTGTAATTTTTTTGGTAGGTACGTCTTTAGAAATCAATGATATCGGTAAACAAGGATAAATAAATTATAAAGAACGTCTAATTAAATAGCTAAAATCGTTATTCTCAAATTCGAAATCCTACAAAATCCCGTTTCATCGTCTCATTATTTTGATACTTAATCACACCCTTATTCAAAGTGAATATTGTATTCGCACTTTAAAGGGGTTCACAATCCAAAAGTGGTATCTAACTGCCCAAAATGATGACAGTTACTCAGACTTCCAAGTTTGCTTTATCTGCACTAATACATTATTCAGATGCAATCCCCTCTCAATTATGACATTTGATGCGTAGGGTCGGGTGGAGGAACAGCAGTTGCATAAATTTAGTCAATTTGACACGGATTGGTCGGAGACGAGAGTGGAGGGCTGGGAGATATGGCGCGTGGTTCATTTGGAAAGGTATGAGAATATATGCAACAGAGAGCAATTTATTAAAAACGCTAATTGGACCCCAAGCACGGGTCGGCGCGTTCAATTGACACTGACAGACAAGTTTGAAATGAAACGAGAACGTGTTCAATAAATGTGTTGAGTGTGTTGACGAGTGACAATATTCCTGAAGTTCTGGCGCTGTCGTATTGCTCGTTGTAATATAATTGGAGTTGTATTCTCACGTAGGTAATTCCCGGAATTAAAAAATAACACGTAGGTATTTATTATTTTCGCGAACTTTAGTTCGACTTATCCCAGAATATAAACGAAGAACGGATTAATTTGGAACCTTCGAGAAACCTGTTGAGCCAATCTACGGATATTAAAATTTTTTTTTTTTTTTACTTATTTACATTGGCTTATCCTCAAAACGTAAGACAAGTCACGAGCGAATCCATTTAATATTCGATCCACGGGAACAAAGTCTCGGTCACAACACTAGTGAACAAACACGACCTTATTGTCTGGACATGATCATTGTGTCTTCCGGGTGACATCCGAGTGGGGCACTCGATTAGGAAGAGGGCACATGAGCCGAATCATAGTGGTTCCGCACTACAGACTCGCGCTATTGAGTCACCAGTCACGCCTCGCCTTATTGACCAATCATTGTATAACCGCCACGCTTGTAAACCTAGAAGATAGACATAGATGGGCTGCTGCATAACCTCAATTCTGGGTTCAGTTTCCTTATGCCATTGTGAGAGAGCCTTTTGCCCATTATATAATTCAGGAGCTTAGTATTATCAGAAACATTCCTGAAGACCAGGAAATCAAACATCAGGAGCGGACAGCATTTTTTCAACAAAAGAAGGTCAATTCCCGTAATTAAAAACGTTCAAAATCTAGCCGCAGTCTCACCTCAGTGACAATCAAATGTCAAAAACGTGTCAAAAATATGGAAACTCGAGTTATTTTTGACAGTCAAACTGAGATCAGACTGTAAAAAATTACGAACCTTGCCCCTCAGATTTCAGCTAAACGCGTCAATCATCATAACGTTATCGTCAAACTCTTCGTTTTAGTTCCTAGTTATTCGGTCTTCAACCAAAGTCCTGAAAACAAACATAAAGAGTTGGCAGCGTTTTCGACCACAAGATTATAAGCCAGCACCTCAATTATTATCATAGCATAATCGTGAAACTATTTCACTACAAAGATAGCTTGAAGTATGCTGAACCAACCGCGCAATCAATCTCCTCTCTATTTACCAGGAACAATCGAAATTCTGCACTCAACTGAAATTGCGAAGTAAAAAGGCCAAATAACGTTCTAGCCTCAAGCGGAAGTTCCCTCCACCAGACGCAGTTATGAGGCGGAAAAGGCCGTATAAGTGGAATTGTAGTGTTTCCGCACTACAGGCTCGTTTCGAGCTGATCCAAGACCACTTGACCCATCTTTGTGGGCCATCCGTACCAATCGACGAGCTATTGAAAGCTGTAACGGTCCTCATTAGCCTCATCATATTACGTAGTCGGGCCGCGGAATAGCAGAGCTTTGCATAAAGTATTCCAAGTTGGGCGTAATCCTTGTTTGTGTAAGAGCGCCCGAGATGGAACACTCGGTAAAGTGTTATGAGTGAACTAGCTTTTATGCCAATCTGCCACATTTGTAATACGTTACGGTAATGGTGTTAGGCCAATCGTTTATTTATTTTGATGAGTTTTGACTCCTTATATTCGTTTTCGTTACTTATTGGCTGTTATGTGTAAGTATGAGTCACATTATTTAAACACTAGCTTTTGCCAGGACTTCGCCCGCTTCGAGGTCGAAAATGATCCCACGGGAACGTACTACCGGGATAGAAGTATCCTATGTGTTAATCTAGGTTTTATTCTAATTGTATGCCAAATTTCATCAAAATCTGTTCCGACGTTTTTGCGTGATTGCGTAACAAACATACGAATATACACATCCTACTAATATTATAAATGTGAAAGTTTGTGAGGATGGATGTTTGTTACTCTTTCACGCAAAAACTACAGAACAGATTTGTGTAAATTTGGCTCACAGATAGTTTTTAACCTGGATTAACACATAGGTACGATACTTTTTATCTCGGAAGTAGGTACGTTCCCACAGAATAATTTCCGAGCTCCACGTGTGCGAAGCGGCTGGAAAAAGCTAGTTTATAATACCTATTAGTAGGAAGTAGGATACCGAGTTCGTGTAACGTGTATGTTATCATGTTATGTATCGTGAAATAAAATATTTGCAATTAATTTAGTTAATCAGAAATTGTGTAACGTTTGTAGTGATAACTGAAGGAATATTATGACATGTTTTTAATTTAATGTATTTTGAAATTAAATATTTGCACACCACATGTAATGGTAGAATGTAAATGGGCCACCTTTATAATAATATCATACTACTTTGTACACCTACATTTTGGCAAATAAATTACTTACTTACTTACTTAACCCCTCTCGTGAAGTAGGATTCTACAGTAAGTTATATAGAAGCAAAAAGCAAAACATGCACACCTATTAGTGCATTTTAATGACAGAGACAGACATGACGCAACTCCAAGAGTCACTACAGAACCCCAAAAAAGTACAATACGGAACCAGAACCCGTATCGATTGTCGGCGAACATTGTATACGTACATCAATGGTGTATCGGGCACAAAGGCCGCAATTGTGACAGATTGCTACTCGTTCCAATTACCCTGTCCAAGGTTTTATTTAATTCCCAGATCATGTCGCAGCAACTCGATACACGTATCAGAGGAACATAAGAATCAAGAATATCATTGCATTACGATATTGACATACAATATTACTTGCACGATACAGCGATCAAATCACGAATGAATATGGAAATAAGTAGTTATCGCATTAACATGTGGCTTATATTACCTACAATGATGGATCCACAGGATGCTACTGGTCGCGGTTATATCCGCAACTCATTTGCAATGCATTTCCATTCACTGAACTCTCGAGTGACGACTCTTCAATGGTTATTGAAGATCAAACACTATTTGTTATATAAACGAATCGGCTGCTTTTTCGTAAAACAGATTTTTTTCCAGCGGCTTCGCCAGCTTGCTGGTCGTTAAATATCTCACGAGAATGTACTACAGGGATTAAAAGTATCTTATAATCTGTATGTGTTAATCCAGGTTATACACTATCTGTGCGCCAAATATCATCCAAATCCGTTCAGCCGTTTTTGCGTGATTGAGTAACAAACATCCAAACACACAAACTTTCACATTTATAAAATTAATTTATTAGAAGTAGATAGTAAAACTAGCAACTATTTATTATTCAGGGCCTCGTCACAATTCAATCACTTCATCTCTGCACTCACAGACAATTTCAAATTTCCGAAAGGCCAAACTCACCGCAATCCTTTTCGGTTATGCCGCAGTTGGGCAAATAACGTCCCCTGTAATCGTCGTAATTGCGCAGCCAACCAGCCACCCTCCCTCGAAATATAACTATTACGCTTTTATTAAGCTCACGGACCCACCAAAGGGATACTCATAATTTAATTACGACCCTCAAAATAAGTTATTTCAAGTCTGCAGGAATTGCCTCGCCCGGTTATTTGGTTGTTTGGTTGAGAAGTCAAAAGCCGTTGGGTTTGTTAAAAAACTATTTTTGTAATTACAACGGAACCCAATTAGTTTTACTATTCAACTTTATAACCCCTTGGAATTCGTATCGAAACTTTACCTAGAAAGTAGATTTTAATGTTAGCCTTTAAGGTCTAAAGTTTAAGCTTAACTTCAACATGACGGCTCACTACGGAGCAGAAAATCTTTCTCTATAATCGTAACGTTTTCGAAACTATTCTATACTTTCGAAAATGTGTTGTATTAATAATGTCTATTGAATCTCTTGAAGCCGCATAGCAAACTGAAATTAAAACTTACAAACTGTTTTAAAACTTCTGCTCCAACTTTCTCGAAAGAAAAAACAGCGTTTTCCGGCGACTTCGTCTGCCTTAAGTAGTTTATTCTACTGCTTAATTGTAAAAGTAAGTCCAAACTTTTTAAATAGCAATTTGCGCAAAGTAGGATGAATTTTAATAAACTTACTGAAGTAAATAAACAACAAAATGGACGCTTTTTAGAAGTGACAAGTTATAATCCAATAATGGTTATGTTTTACAAGCATCCACAGCTTCATTTATTATGCATGAGGAACACCAATATTTAATGAAAGCAAATGGGTTACTGGCCACCGAAGTCAACTGGACACCGGCGAACGGCGTGAACAACGCTCCCCCAGGGAATACCGTCGCGTTGCTGACCTTGTTAAATTGATCAGGTTGCCCACAAAATGCCGGAACCCGTCAACGCCTTCACACCTAAGTATTTAGTGACAAATTTCCATGTAAATTACGGAGTCGGTCGGGATTTTGCATATTGTGCGTACGATTCCGTTTTGTGAGACATATAACGTGACACAAAGCAGGAAGGGGACCCTGTTAGTCGTGTAAAGTGCGACCGTCACTTACATGCTGTTTATAACACAGTTCAAACACCATTTGCACGATTTTTGGAAACAGTAAAACGTTTGTAATGCTGTTTTCCTTTCAGATTAGGTACCTACTTAATTTTAAAAGTCGCTTTGCCGCATATTTTCTTTAAGACATTTTCAAAAGAAATTCAAAAGACAAAACGCCAAAGGCTGCACAGCTATTCTTATATTTTTAGCTGCGGTAAAGATTTGTTCGGAACTCTAAACTCACACTTAACCGGTTTTTATTTTTCGCTGAGATCTCCGCCTCTTCTGTTTGGCGTGGCAAGAGCTCGACTCATTAAAACCGAGTGCCCAATTTATTTTATTTTTAGTATGAATTTTCATATATTTCGCCTACATTTTATTTACGACTCAAACATATTACTTATAAGTTTTCTACGCAAATAAAATTGTACATTTCCACTTAGCGTGGCTAAAAAGTAATCTCATCCAAAATTTCAATATAACGAAGAATAGAAGAACATCTCTAAATAGGCAAGGAAAAAAAACTGAGAGCTTTCCAAAAATATTCCTGAACACCTCTAGACACAGAAAGAAAGGGCTTTTGAAATTGTTATCGCTAGTTCAAATAGATTTCATTGTATATTCAACAGAAGCCATGTTGACGCACAAACAAACCGGCTTATTTTCATATACGCCAGACTAGTAGGTAAAGGGAAATGTTATTAGGGATAATAGGAGTCCGGCGAGACCCTTTAGTCGGGGTAGACAATAACCGTTTCCTCTTCAATATTGCTCTATCTATAGCAACCTGGCAGCTCGCGACGCTGACAGGGATTTATATAACAACCAGAAATACTCCCACATTCCCGGCTGTAAATATCATTACAACTTCTAAATGAATGTAGTCGTTCTAGTCTAGTGAAGATTAATCCGAAATAGTATTTCTTAATGTTTTCATTTCCTTTAATGCTTATCTTTCCGTGTAAGTTGTTAGATTCGGCCAAAGGAATTCGGTTATTGCGAGGTTCTTTGCCGACCTATTTCTCACGACAGTATGTAGGTACTTACTCATTTTTACTACACATGGCTTCAAGATGTACGCTTCAGGTTTCCTTGACCTCTCCAGACAACAAATAGGAACTTTACATGTTTCAAACATAAATCAAACTATAGTGCAACAAAGACAGTTAAAATGAGCTGAAAACACATTTGTTAAAGTTAACGATGCGCCGTCAGGGCAACTTTTTTCTACTTAGTGACTCTCTAGGCTAGGCTCAGATTTAAAAATAATATTCGTTCATATCTGTTGAGTTGATTGCTTTTGCAGACTATTCCAATTTAATAATAAATAATCTGCTTAGTTTTGTGAAAAAGTTGCTTCGTGCTATTTATTTTATAGGTAAGAATATAATAAAGCTTATTAGCGAATAAAAATACAAATACAATTTTTTTTAAATCTAAGTTAGTCATCAAAGGGCGGTTTATGTAGGTATCAATAGTTAATAGAATAAGAATAAAATTGAATCTTACTTATTTCAACATGGGAATCTATGTACTTCTGCGGCAGAAAGGGGAAAATTCGAACGAGATATCCGAATTATAGATAAGTTGCATTTTATGTCGACCACTGCTAGCCTGCGGCATTCGGCATCGGGCCTGTCGCCAAAACGCATTTCACTTTTCCACCCCTTTGGAGTCGAATTTCAAAAATTGTTTCTTAATTGTTGCTTACATTACAAGAGGGTGCACGAGAATGTTGTTTCAAACGAAGGGTTGTTTGTTTTGAGCTCAAAGATATACATTAAACATACGATGAAACGCGCGAGTTACAAGTTACTTCACTCGAAACAATTTCTAACTCACAGAACGTTATATCGGCTCTACCTTGTAGCTTTTAGATTGATGGTAATTTTTATCGAATTGATATAAAGCGAATTTCCATCATTTGATCATTCTTGTTCATAATATGGAAATTCGATTAGAGGGAATCCGGTGGATTCGGCGATGTGGCTATTCCGGTAGCAATTGGAAGTCTATATCCGGTAGTGGACCTCTTTCAGCTGAATCGATGATGAACAACGTTGAAGCATGCCTACTTTGAAATATCTGAGTTTTCACTTAAATTTTACTAGTTTTTGCCAGCGGCTTCGCCCGCGTTGAGGTCCGAAGTTAAAAAAACCGACCAAGTGCGAGTCGGGCTCGCGCACGAGGGGTTCCGTACCCATTATCTATAAAAACGGCAAAAATATCATGTCTGTTGTATGGGAGCCCCCTTAAATATTTATTTTATTCTGTTTTTTAGTATTTGTTGTTATAGCGGTAACAGAAATACATCATCTGTGAAAATTTCAACAGTCTAATTATCACGGTTTATGAGATGACATGATTCATGCCTGGTGACAGACTGACAGACAAACAGATGGACGGACAGCGGAGTCTTAGTAATAGGGTCCCGTTTTACAAACGAACGAAAACCGCGATAAAAAGTACCCAGATTATTAACTATTCCAAACATCCAAATCAGTGCAGTCGTTTTTGCATGAAAGAGTAACAAACATCCATCCATGGTCACAAACTTTCTTATCTATAATATTAGTAGCAAGTAGGATTGTCCGCTGATTAATCATCGCTAAATATTATAAAATACAGTCTCCCGCCGCGTCTGTCTGTCTGTCTAAACGCGATAAACTCAAAAACAACCGAACGGTTTTTCATACGGTTACACCACTGGACGGACTTATTCATGAGGAAGGTTTAGGTGTATAATTCATAATGGTTTTGTGTAAATTGGCTAAAATATGACGATGATTGTTGGGGATGCTGGAAGATCATGCCGACTTGGGGCTTTACTGGCGTGCGCCCCGTAAACATTGGATGAAGTTTGGCACACAGATCGTTTATAACCTGGATTAAAACAAAAGTTACTTTCAATAGGGTATTTTATAAGGGTATTTTATAGGGTATTCTATATGAAAAAAAATCTAAAAATATATTATGTAGATAGCTTAAGCAAAATGCAGTCGGAAAATGTTAGTTTTAGTTCATGAAATAAAAAAATAATTTTAAAAATTCAGTTCAAAGATTTCAGTTTTTTTTAATCTGTTATTTAAAATCAAGAAATAGTAGCCGCCATGTTATTACGTTATACGGCGTGAGAATTGAACAACTTTATACTTTTATTATTTTCATAACCAAAGTATTTTTTAATGAAATAATATATTACATTCAGGAACAGCAAACCAACGATAAGTAGAATAATAACTCATTTTTTTAAATTATAAACAATTATCATACAAAATATCAGCACATTTGTTTACTTAGCAAACTGACGTCATACTCACAGAGCAATATGGTGTCAACTGCGTACAGCATTTTCGTCAAATTACGTGCGAAATTTGAAAATGCAATATTTAAATGTATTTTTATTGCACTAATCGATTTAAATGAAAACGTTGTTTTTTGTGGTTTACTTTAGAATCTAATTAGGACACTTTAAAAAAATGGGTGTAATAACCTATTTCGTTAGTACGTTACCGTGGGACATTTTCCGCATCAACGAAGCCGCGGGCAGATTCTAGTACCTATGATACATTTTAGCCCTTCCCTTGCTACGTCAGGATCAGTTTCCAGTTTGACCAGTTAAGCTAAAGCTAATTAGTATTTAACACGGGACTGTTGTCACAGAACTGCCACAACCCAATTACCGTGACATAAGCCAAACCTAGATATCCTAAGATTAGACACGACACATTATTAGAAATTCGAGTTGCCCGTAGAGACTGTTCTTGCTGTCGCAGAACTTAAACTGGACCAAAATAGTAATGTTCTCTTCGACTCAAAAGCTCATGTTTAATTTCATAGTTCAAATTACACATTACATACCTAAGTTTGCCTATGTGTTTGCGTGACACACTAGCAGTAGCATTGGCTTTCTTAATGAACGTGGACGAAGCAAGAGGTGCATGTATAAGGATCGTAGTAACAATGATCGATATATGAATCCCAAACTCATGCCGTCTTCCTATAGAGGTAGGCAGAAATTAAAGAACACCACCTGCTACGACCCTTACATACTCCTTTTGAATCGTTTACGTTCATAATATATTATACATCTGGTCGTATAGTGTCAGTTTCATTTTACCATCTCGATCAAACGCATCGAGCGAGTTTGGCGCTCCGATTGGCCCTGAATTGGTGACGGACCCATTGGAGCGCTGAACTCGCTCGATGCGTTTGATCGAGATGGTTAAATAAAACTCACACTAGGGCCACACATGTATGAACGTAACACGGTTTTTTTTAGGTGGGAAATCATCAAATAATTTCTCCCGCTCTGGGTGGAGCAGGAGGGCGTGTCAGACTTTTACTGACTAAAACCCACCCGTGTTCCTTCAGTTGCCTGTGTGCCAGGGACCACGGTATCTCTTTCGAACAACCCGAAGCCCTGGCAACGTAACACGGTCAGGCGTGCGTGCATACGCACGGTTGCGAGTGCTACCCGCCTGACCTCTCTGAAGAACAAGTAATATTCTTTAAAAAACGTACTTATTTTACAATGAGAGCACCATGTATCTATCACATAATTAATTTATCTGTCATTGCTTCATTTTTAATTTTCTTTTTACCTATTGTGGTATGGTAATATTATTCTAGGTACATCGTTTTCACACATAATTAATGTACCTATTGTAAAATATTATAAAAAAAATAAAAGAGTAACGGTAAAGTTTCTTGCCCATTCTTCTCCATACGAAATTTAATTTTGGGTGGGGCGACTAGAATCAATTCTGTTTTAATGTAAATGTTGACGTTCAAAAGTGGCTTATATGTGCCTATTTGAAATAAATGCTATGATTTAGACCAATAAGGTCACTATAATGTCCTCTTAGGGCGCCAAATATTAATTGAAACAGCGATATTGAAAGAAAAGTTTCTATAATAATTGACATTCTAGTGTACAAAGAAACTCGATAAATCAAATGAAAGCATTTTTCAGCAACAAAGAATTCCCGGTTAGGTGTGCTGTGAATTGCTACGTTACTTTACAAAGTGAAATAAACAAAGATGCCTGTAGCCTGTACTTCACCTCCAACAGTTTTATTAGGAACACATTTATCGAATATCGAGTTGAACTGAATGATAAATTGTTCCAATATTTCAAATAATTTATTGTTTGCATTGAACTAGTTTTAGTGGTCGATATTATTTATTCAGTGTGCTCTATTGTACCTAATGGTTGTGCATTTGTATCTTCTGGTTAATTTATAACTTGCATATAAAAAGGGTCAAATTAAATTAGCGTGCAATACTTTATTCACGTGTTGGGTGTGGATATCGGAAAATAAAGAAACAAAAAAAAACATAATTCGTTTGGGCGAAGGTAATCAGTCAGCGAACGGCGTCGGACGGCGGCGCGTAGAACGCCCAGCTGTTTTTGTAGTTTTTCGTGCAATGTAGATATTTTTTTTACGAATTTTCAAAAACCTATAACAGTCGTTTGGTTGGCTTAATGCACACGGCAGTGGCATTTAAAGTTATGAAAAAAGTTCGAATGAAAAAAAAAATTGTTTTTGCTTAATTTATTTTCTATATCAATGCCCAACTTGTGGGTAAAGTATTGCCAGCTAATCTAATTTGACCCTGTATTTTCTCAGTTGGTTATTTTCCAAAACCTTCAGTCGACCTAGTCGCCTTCATTCACAATATCTAACAGTTTTTGTTATGAAACATATTGTGTTCTTAGTTTGCTTAAAAAAACCATTAGTGAGCACAAAGCTATTTTGGCAACAAGTCTTTAATAATTCAGCTACTCGGAGAGTCTATTTTTTAACAAGATACTTTTATCTGCATAACGACAGTTTCCGAATGTCGCAATATTGGAATCGTATTTATTTCCTTCACGGTACGTTACAGAAGGAACTTCAGGATATAATACGATTTTCATGACAAAATGTTGCAGACACGCACATGACGAGATGAACCTTTTGTCAGAACTAACGATAGGAAACGGAAGTCGTCTAGAGCAAGATAAATAATTTACGTAATATATCATTCATCGTGTTGGATTTGAGGGGAATATATTCATATGTGGGGACGCAGTTTTTATGTTAGTTCGTCCCACTTTTATGAAGCACAATATTTAGTTGATTGTCCGTGGGTTACGACCGTTCCTATGACGTCATAGAAAATCAGGGATTAGAGCAGTGGTCGTCAAATTGCGGCCCGCGGCCCACATGCGGCCCGCGGTCATTATTTGTGCGGCCTGCGTCTATTGTCGTAAACAGCGCAGATAATATTATTATAATAATACATATTTTAGCTTTTACTCATTACGAAAATATTATCAAAAATGAATTTCTTAAAAAAACATATATATCGCAATCGCCTTTCCACTCATTTAGAAGACGCAAAGAGGATTCCATGTTCCAAAGACGCCAACATAGAACAAATAACTAAAAGACTACAACACCATAATAATGAAATTCTGTTAAACATAAATTAAGTACCTACCTAGTTATCTGAAATATTTTTGTCGTAATAAAAATCTTTATTTTTTTTTACTGCTTTGCTAGTTTAGATAATTATCCAATTCAGAACATAAGTGTGCGGCCCGCAGTGCTACCCCCATATTGTCCTATGAGGACCTTGACCAGAAAAGTGTGACGACCGCTGGATTAGAGGATGAAAGAAAGAAAGAAAATACATTTATTTCACACAGACCAAAAAAGGCACACAATATACAGCAACGAGCGATGCGATGCGAGTAGTCTCATTTTAAATCAGTGGCTGCCAACCTTTCACCGGGCCACAAGGTTAAATAAAATTTTATCAAAACTTTCGACGTAATCATAAAACTTATTTAATACTGCAGACACACCTATCTATGTAGCTGCGTGCATGCGCTTGAATGCTCAATAAAATGGATAAAAATGTTAAAACATTTCGCGCACCATATTTTAGCTCACGTAGAGTGCCGTTTAGGATCCACTGTTTTAGATAAAACAGAAAATATTTTCAATGTTTTTTTTTGGTATTTTTGTTTGATGTGCAACAAACGTGTTTAGATAACATAAAACATGCTATTGTATATTCCAATACATTCTAACCGGTTTTCACAAAGCATAAAATATGATTTGTTTAAGCTATGCTGTGTGCGGTAACCAAAAGATATAAGTAAGCCGGGTCGTATAAAGTAAGGAATTGATTGATGTTTTCTAATTATAAAAAAAGCGGTCAAGTGCGAGTCGAACTCGTGCGCCGAGGGCTCCATACCTACCCATTATACCGGCATAATAAAAAAGATATGAGCAAATATAGATTTTCGCGAAAACTTGTAAGTAAGTACCAAAATTTACCTTAATTTTCAACTTTTTATTTTTTGTAATTTTTCCTTTATTTGTGCTGTAAGACCTTGCTTTTTGCCAAATTTCGTGATTCTAGGTCAAGCGGGAACTACCATACCTATAGGTTTTCGACCCAAAACCTATAGGGTTGTTCCGGTTGACCTAGAATTGTCAATTTTGGTTAAAAGCAAGGTCTTATAGCACAAGTAAAGGGAAAATTCCGAAAAATAAATGAAAATTAAGGTAAATTTTGGAACTTACAAGTTTTCGCGAAAAATTAAATTTGCCCATAACTTTTTATCGTGTTAACTCAGGACGTTGATTTTTATTCACTTAATAAAGACTATAAGACCTCAGTATCTGGTATAAATTTGAACTTGCTAGGTCCACCCGTTCCTGAGGAAATCGGTGGAGGCACACGGACAGACAGACGGACAAGAGAGTGATTTTATAAGTGTTCCTTTTTTACCTTTTGAGGTACGGAACCATAAAAATAAATAATTATTAGAAAAAAAGTTCATTTAACATGTTTTTCATTCAAAAACATCCATCGGTTAAAAAAGTGACTTCGGTATTTATGTAATACTGAATTCACTTTTCAGTGTTTCAGGCAGAGATTGATTTTACGAGCCAAATGAAATAAGAACCCATATGTTCGTTTGTTAACTCGCCATGAAAGTACCAAACAGGAAGTTTGGAGGATCACATTACGGTTGGAGACGCAATATCACAAACATTGGTTGTCTGTGGTGTTTCATCGTTAAGTATCTCTGAAGAAATCGAAACGAAAACAAATGAGAATTACTTTCCTTTAGAAGAATGTTTGAAGTAGGTAGGTAAGTACGTATGTAGATTTCTCCGAAAAGTTCTCAGCAGTTAAAATTGAAAAGCTTAAAATAAGGTTGTTTTGGTCGATTTCCCCAAATAAATAACAGTGAAAGTTGAAAATATTGTGTAAGGATAAAATTAACTAACTTATTTTATTATTAGGTATTCATTTATTTTATTTTATTATATTTAACTTCTTGGTTTTATTCTTATTTTTATCACTTTGATTATAAATATCAAACTATGTATGTGTTGTACAGAACACACATTACGTGACAAATTCGCTGTAAGTAGTAGGCACCTAGGTATAATAAAATATGCACTCTGATATTTTTTTCTGGTCTAGTCGTTAGAGTGCCTTACTAAATATAAATAACTGGCACTGTTACTTTATTTAAATTGTCAAAAAATATGTCTTTTTGAACAAAAAAATTTTTTTAAAGGTTATAAATAGAATAAAACGTTGTACCTATTAAGTACTTCTAAGTTACAAGCATGTTTAAATAAAACCTTATTTTTTGAGAACCACAATACTTGTTAAGACGAATCAAACGAGTCCAAACTCGTTTCGATTGCTTCGTTTTAGTACAGAGTTCCCATAGACGCCGTCCTGAGTGCCACCTTCTTGCTTTATCATCAGACCCTAGGTCTAGGACTAAATTCCTTGTCAAGACGAATCAAACGAGCCCAAACTCGATGGGGTTGCGTTGTTTTATTATAGAGTTCCCATGGCCACCTTCCGGCTCCTTCATCAAAGTAGTGCAGAAACGAGCAGTGTCATAATAATAGTGCAATATCATGTGGTTTACATATATGCACGAAAATTTTAGCTCAATCAGGAACCGGAAAATGGGTAAAATGTTATTTGAAAGATTTTTACAAACCCCGGGACAGGTAAAACTAAATAATACGAGATCAATTTTTAACCAGTGCGCAAACTGTAACCATGAATTCAGCTTATCATTCTAGACCCCCAGCGCAGAAAATTTTCGTTAGTTATAAAAAAAAATATCAGCTGTTTCATATATTTTGACCGCGTAGGTATTGGATTTTTCTTTGAATATGGTTACAGTTTGCGCACTGGTACAATAAAATCCTGTATATAAGCTTGCAAAAACATAATTCCTTTCCAACTTTCCGGTGATAATTAAAATGACATGTAACACACATTGAAACAATTTGGAATAGTTATTGTGTTTACATTTCATGTTACATTGCGTAAGTTTGGACGGCTCATTTGTGTAACATTTCGTGTTCAAATTCAAATGTTTTTATTGGTAGAACACAGGTAAAAATGATAGATCATGTCAATATATATTAGTCATAAATACAGCAAAACAGTTCTGGAGTGGCGACCGCGTAGGTACCGTAAGACGTAGAGTTGGAAGGCCTCCCACAAGGTGGACCGATGACCTTGCGAGGGCCGCAGGAGTCCGCTGTATGCGGGAAGCATAGAACCAGTCGAAGTGGTGGAGCTTGGGGAAGGCCTATGTCCAGCAGTGGACGTCTTTCGGCTGAAATGATGATGATGATGATGATGACAACAAAAAATTCAAAATTAATAAACAAAAAAATGAAAACAAAATGTCAATAACTTCTAATTTTACGTGTGTTACGTTTCACCAAACAATCCCGGTCACAATTATATAAATTCTGTGTCAACTTTGCTGATACATATATAGTTATACTTATGTTAACTTGATGGATAGCCTATTATCAGATATCTTGCTTTCCAAGTATCTTCTTAAGTAATTGTCTGCACGAGTTAACAGTGATGACTTTCATTTAATTATCTGTGACGTGGGTGCCGTGTCGAAGCGATATGGTATATTATCTAATAGTATATTTTTCCATTTACGGGACTTTATCCGTCATTATTTTTACAGCTTCAGGTGATATATAGTTTAAGAGGTTGCTTAATTTTTTTTCGAACGATCAGTTTTTAGTTTTTTGCGGTTTGACATCTATGTATATATGTATTTCTGCCTGGGGCTTGTGGCTAAGTAATAATGACCGCACGGGTCGATCACTCAGGTTAGGCTATGGTTGCCGCGGTTGGTCCGTGGATGGGTGACCATCTTTACTTAACAAGACCTCCGTGCCTTGGAAAACACGTTAAGCCGTTGGTTCCAGCACTCATTCGTGGATCTTTGACAGTGTTGTTACAGGTCTTCAGAAGCCCGAAATTTTGACAACCAGTCTTACCAAGCGGTATCGGGTTTTTTTTTTTATTATGAGTACTACTACCGCGGAAATGGTGGTCCGCGCCCTAGCGGTATCGGGTTACCCAGTAACTGGGTTGTGGAGGTCAGAGAGTTGTGGAGGTTAGACTGGAAGCCGACCACAACATAGTTGAAAAAAGGCTAGGCAGATGATGATGGTCTTTTTTTGCTTACCCTGGTCCCATGTAACTTGGAGTAATTGCAATAAGCATCTTTCTTCGACGCATTTGCATTTTATTTTGCATCTTTCTTATCTGTCGTTGCAAAACGTTCGAGAGCGTTGAATAAGTGCTGAATATTGACTCTACAGCTAATAAGCTAACTGCATCATATAAGGCCCTAAACTACCAAGTCCATTGACCCAAACAGCTTGCGAATATAATTGATAGCAAGCGTGTAACGTGCGTGTCACGTTAGGCTAACATAACATTACCGTATGGAGCTCGAAACGCACGGAGCCGTTCTAGAGCTAATTAACTAATTACGTAACTAACGTATTACGGTTGTGTGGTAATTGCCACAAGTAAACTTTGTCAAGCAGGTGGGTAATTGCGAAAGGCGAAGAAGCTGTCAAACAGTTAAAGACGTTATTACGGGTTAATTGACCACCTAATTCAACGTCTGTAAAGAAAAGCAACAGAAAATTGGATAAACAATGGCGACAGCTAGCAAAACGACGAGAATTTGAATCAAATAAATACCTTTGCTTTGGTACGTAAGGGCCTGCGCCCACTAACGGCACGGCACGGCAAGGGATTTTTATGTGACGAATAGGAATATAACTTAAATGTAAGACAATAAAATAAAAATTTAAATGATGATGCCTAAGGACGTCGCGGCATGCCAAAGGATACCGCGGCATCGTTGCCGTTGAAATTTCAATTTACTATCATACTATTAGGTTTTATTTCTATTCGTGGCTTAAAAATCCCTTGCCGTGCTGTGCCGCCAGTGGGCACTGGCTCTAATCCGTACAACAAACAATCTCCAAAGAGCTGATTTTTAACACGCTTTTATTAGCTTCACCTGTATGTTTGTAACCGACTCCTTTGGACTTCATTTTGACCCACTTCAAACGGTCAGATTTCATTTAAACTTTGTAGACTTATCGAGGACCGATGACAATTCAATAATTTTATAAATTTGTTTCACAATGTTAAAAAAAATGTTTAAAAGAAAACTGAAAAATCACGCTCTTGTAAATAGTTACGAGAACTAAAAAGTAAGGTAAAAAAATCTAAAAAAGACGCTTTAAAAACCATACTAAACAAGCGTGATTTTTAGATTTTTTAATCTAATAACATCATCGATATATATGTACTACTATGTCTATTATTTATTCAATAGTCTTTTATCTTTTAGCTGAAGAATAAATATGATAGTTTGACATATTTTCTATACAAAAGCTGTCAAACCGCAACATCTGTTCCTCATCCTCAGATAAAAATCATCTGCACCCTAACTGCGTAACACACTATTAGTCAGAATCTGAATAATTTTGAAGGTTAAACCATTATTTCTTATGACTGAAAAGTTGTCTGCTTAAAAACGTTAACAACGCCATGAATGTTGTGGAACTGTCAAAATGGAAATTACCACTCAGGCCTACGAGAAATAACAATTAAAGATAACTTTAAGTCAACGAAGTCGAAAAACAAAACAATCGAAATCATGAAAGATTGCTATTCTGCAAATCGGCAACAGACACACCGATCAACACTATTTTCAGTCCTTCTTTCAACGCATGAAAACATAATGTTACTTATAAATGCGGCTTTAACATAACACCTCACTAGTCACTACATATAGTTTCCGACAAGCCGACAACAATGCTAGAAAGAAATACCTACTTGTATTTTCCCCAATGCCACATTTTAAGACCTTTTCTGTTCTGATATGTATCTCAAAGAATTAATCAGCGTAACCCGTGAAGGGAGCCGCTCGGGACTCCATTTTTTTCCTCTATTCCTAGCGCAAATATCGTTATTGTATGTAAAGAGGCCGATTCTTACTCGCAATATATATCAATGTCTTATACGCTTACACCTACCTCGAAATCTTATAACAAAAGATGAAAATATTAGAATGTTGAAGAAAAAGTGTTTTTCTTTTCTTTTCTTTTTTGCATGAGTAGCAGATGTGTGCCAGTACATTGTATTAAACTTTACAAAGATGAACAGGTAACGATTCCCGACCCATTTAACGCTTGAAAAACGATTCCATTTAGGGCTTTGATTGGATTCGCAGACGTACCTATCTAGAAAGGATAAAAATAACAACGCGTACGACGAGACTCCAGCAATTTCCAAAATTACAGTGCACTGCATTGTCTTTAAAATAAGAAAAGCAGCCTAGACTAAAGTTTAAAATTATTTAGATAGCATCGTCTCAAAACACTTGAAGTTCGTGAGGCGAAATTGAAACATCAAGCTAAACGGTTGGAACAATGTGACGGTAATTTATACAGGTCTGTGCTCTACAGCTGAGAAGAATGTACAATTTGTATGCAAAGTGGCCGATAGGCTGTTTATACGGAATACAATATCAAAAAATGGCGTCCGTAACTATTTACATGTATTAGCAGTATATTCGGCTTGTTCACGGTTTGGGCGAGGGTACAGACAAATACTGGTGAGAACAATGGAAGGTGCGCAGGCACTGACCACAGTTACCTCTATCATCTTGCTTTAAAAGTCTTTCATCTTAAATATTGAATGGAGGCGTAAACACCATGATGCGGGTTTACATAATACGCAAGAAAAGAGAGAACAGTTTTTGCATCGTACGGAAAATGTATAATTAAAAGTAAAAAACTGCGTTTGCAGTGTCGTTCCTCGTTTACGTGGAACGGAGTTTCCAAGAACCTGATTTTATTTAAAATAATACTGCAGATTAAGGGCATCAGCAAGATTGGCTTTCGAAACAAAGCTAACATAATACTGGGAAAAATGATTAGTGAGATTAGAGACCGTAAAAGATTTTAAGTGGTCTAAATATTAATACAAAGCTTTCGGACAGAAAACTTTTAGGAGCTCGACGTAGGTATTAGGAAAAGTTAGCGTGAAGAACGATGATGGATAACTGACAAAAAAACTGTTTTTATTCAGATTTTCGAATACATATTTTGTTTTTTAGATACTTAGGTATGTGGACTGTGGATTCTGCGAACCATTACAAAACCTTTTGGACCGAAAAGCCTTGTTCTGTTGTCTGTTAGCGATAAACTCGATGACTCGTTACATATCGAGCAACATTCGGAGTATACGAACACAGAAAATTTGTGTTTTTTTTAATCGATTGGATTTTTATGGAGGATGTTTAAGTAATTATGTACTAGGTGCAAGGTTGGACGATGATATTGGTGGGTGGCTAGAACTGCAATGTTGAGAGTGTATGAGGATCGAGTTTAGAAACATGCAATCGGAGAGGGGCACTACGCCTCTCTATGCTGAGCTATGGACTTTAAAATTTAACGTTTATTACTTGTATTCGTCAACAATTAAACTACCGTGTGGCTGTAGACAATCAATTACACCTCCTCACGGTTGCAGGGTGCGGCAAATTAATGCTATAACATCGCAGTAACACCAACTTGGACGTCATTAAGAATATGATTCCAAGTTATCACATGTCCACTCTCTGTGTGATATTGCTCCTAATATTTGTAGGTTTATTACCTATAAACGGCAGGCTGGCTAGTCGTTGTGCTCTATCTACCCGTGACAGTATCGGATGAAATATGTACCCAACTCGTGAATCTCTGATACATCGTCACAACTTTCTAGTCATATAACGAAACTTGTTTATACAACTCAGCTAACTCAACGCGAAAATATTCAAATAATAAATTTGTCTCTTTCGGAGACTTTTGTATTTTCCTTACACAGACTTTTCTGCCGAACTGAAAAAATATAAGTAGGGACAAGGTAACAGAAGATTGCCTACGCCTCTCAGTGCCTAAACTTTGCCGTGTAATGGAGTATGGAAGAATTATTATTATAATTTCTATAGAAAAACGATAGGAATTGTGGGAACGACAATACACAACGTGATTTATTTGCTTCACGGACTGCAACAAAAGCACGATTCTTAGGAAAAAATGAAGTGATACAATTTATTCAGAATTATTCACGACATTGCGATGATCACAATGAAATGTTATGTGCTTTACTTTCGTTGAATCCATACGGAAATTCTTTAGGTTGTACTTCGATACCTAGTCTTTATTTAAAAAAAAAACTCTTATTTAATAAGTAAGTGATTTTTTATCCGAACTCAGTTATTAATTAATTAATAATTAGTCAATTATTCCATAGGAAGCGACAAATTGGAACCGTGCACCTAGCTTCTGACGTTTCATAAGTGCCCATGCAGGTTTATGTGAATTACTCAGTGAAATAACAGACAAAACCTTTACGTAATACAAGGTTTTATTATGCTTAAAAATGCGATAATTTATAAGACACAACTTGTCAATGATAAACTGACAATTAAATAAAAATAAAATGTTGCTTATAGACGGAAGAAGTAAAGAGTTTATATCACTCAGTTTATCATTATTACTCAGTTTAGTTAAGTAGGTACTTTAATCTAGACTTTTAACTTTAAGAAATAGTTATGTCTCAAACAATTCCTTTTGCTGTGACCTAACAGGATCTACAATGGCTCTTAGCCATAAACCGTTGGAACGCAAATATATTAATTTGAATATGAAAAAGCTACAATTGTGTAGATATGCGCTTTATCTCTGCAGAGTGATTATCTACCATCAAAATAACAATGTCAATTCCAACATTTCTGACAATTGCTAGTGTAGTAAAGTTCTATAAACGAAAACTGTCCTTCTATTGTTGTCCTGCATTGCCTGACGCTGCACAATACAATTGTAGGTACTACATTCGACTCGGTCGGTACGTTTCAGTTTTTAGCGTGGAACCTGAAAATCTTTTTCGCTTTTTACTAGTCATTGTTTTATATGCATTTGCTTTATGCTTGCATAGTTCCGCGCCATTGAGTACCTACCTATAGGTGTTCTCGTGTTCTTGTTGGAAACTATGTCAAAAATATACCAGCCCGGCTTACACCGGTTGGAACTCTGATCTGAGAAAGGCTAAGCCTGTGGCGAGATGGAGTTTCCCTACCAAACCCATTTCTTTCACCTGCTGGAAATCTCGCACTTGGACATGAGATGCCTTGGCTTTCCTGGAAGCCTTTAAGTAGACTCCGGACTCAGGTAGGCAGAAGTAAAGAAAACCTGCTCAGGTGGAGACATCACAGACTCCAACCTGGAGTGTAAATGTGGTGCTGTCCCACAAACAATGAGGCACTTAATTTTATTTATTTCAGACATAAAATTAGTCCATAGTTTCAGAACTTAAGTACCTATACACATTTATTTATTTTAATATCTTGTCTAACATGTCCTGTTGTCTGCACGTATATGCAAGCTGCTGAAAGTGCCAAGCTCGTAGCCAAATTCTAGGCTGACTGTTTTAATTAAATTTTTATCGACATTCTAAGAAGAAGATGCAAGATTTTAATGATCGAACAGATCAACATTTTTAAACTTCTGTATTTAATCGAGGTCGCCAACTCTTTTTCGAAATGTAACTATAAAAAAATATACGATGTTGTCCCTAAGGTAATTATTATCTTCTATCGACATCGATGACACCATAGCGACGACATTTAAAAAGAAAAAAAAAAGGTTTTACTAACGCGGTGTCCTGCGTGAGCGACGAACGCGACGCGACGCTACGCAACACGGCGCGACGTAATGCGACGTGATGCTATACGCGACAAAGGTCCTACGTGATTTTGGTCATTACTTCTCGAATCATGGAGAAGTACAGTACAATTTTGCTTGAAAGTTCATATTTAAAGTACAGACTTTTAAAAAAAAATCGTAAAAAGCACCATCACATATATGATAATACAATCAACCATTACATATATTAATTTTAGGGCGAAAAATGTTATAGTTCGTGTTGTCGCATCTGGTCGCCCTCAAAACAAGTGCGCGTTACGTCGCGTCTCGCCGCAGACTGTCATATAGGCCGCATGTAGGGTATGCCGTTGAGTTGATCGCGTTCGTCGCGTTCGCAGCGTCGCGTCGCGTCGAGTTCGTCGCTCACGCAGGACACCGCGTAAGTAAATCTACGGCGAAGGCTATAGTAACTTTATCATTCATCATCTGCCTAGCCTTTTCCCATTTATGTTGGGGTCGGCTACCAGTCTAACCGGATGCAGTTACCAGTATTTTACATAAATGACTACCTATCTGACCTCCACAACCCATTTACTGGGTAACACGATACCCCTTAGTAAGACTGGTTGTCAGACTTTCAGGCTTCTGACGACCCGTAACGACTGTCCAAGATCTACTTGATGACAGCTGGGAGGTCCGGAAGAGACGCGTGCCCAAACGATAGAAAATCAATTGTGTCTCATTAGCCAGGATCTAAAGGTTAACGTGCTTTCCGAGGCACGGAGGGGGCTTAATATGTTATCTTTATTATTAAAAGTAACCATTCATCTTTATAGGAAATACTTTCGTCCATTACGCATGTCAAAAGTCATAATTATGTAAATTGTCCAATGACATTAATCACAAGCGATTCATTCTGTCAACATCACTTAATGAAGCTTTCAGACTTCAGCCTACTTTCACTTTAAGTGTGGGAACGCTCTAAGTAACCCATATTTTATAAATAATATTACAAGTACCTACCACTTAACCGACCATCTTAATCTAAATTTCTTGAATCATTTAGTACACTTGGTGTCCGGAATTTATCCTCTGCGCTAAACTGACGTAGTTAAAAAGATTGCCTATGCCATTATCTGATACTTAAGTACTTTTTTAGGAATAGTTGTTTTTCTCCAACCCAGGAAGAATTTCGGCTTAGTGCCAGGATTCATTATGCAGCTTAACCTGCTTCTAGGGTACTTCGAAATTACTGTGGACTTATTTTGAACGTGAAAAAACAGCTTTTATTTGCGGTGGGTCATCATAATATAATTGGTAAAAAGTTAAATGCAACTTTTATTTTTCTACATAAAAGATGTTTTTAATTTTGCAGTTTCAAGTGATGTGCCGGTGAAACTGTCTCTCCACTAGTCCAATGCCTACTCATGGTGCATATCCGGTACGGCTCGCAATCCTTACCTATCCGGGCAAGTCTTCCCTATCATTACGGTGCCTCCCGTCTACTCCTTGATATGCAAAGGTCTCTGTGGCAACTTGAAACATGAGGCTTCGAGGGCTAGTGCAAATCTTGGGTTTTCTTCGAATAATCGAGTCTGGTCAAGCCTCGCTGGGGTCGGTGCATTTCATTCATTGCAGTTTTAAGTGATTTAATTAGTGAGTAACTTAGTGAGACTTTTATAACTTTATCTGAAGGGCTTCATCAGATCATGGCTATTCCTACCTCAATAAAAAGAACAATACATATTAGTTTAGAACACCGATGATAGGCCGACAATCTCCAGCATTCCTAAGCCGATTTGGATATATTATAATCCCAAAAAACACAGTCATATTCAGAATCTCCTTCTTTGAATATAAGTATGTTAAAGAATAAAGTAATTTTATACGAAATCTCCTATTTTCGTATGATCACAAATTTATTGGGATCGTGCCTCAAGGCATTAGGGGTATTATTATTTCTGCCCAAGTAAAATAATTGTAACAAAAATAGATAAATGAAGATCATGGAGATGGAAAATATTTCCTAAAGAAACATCCCCAAAACCGGTTCCCTTATTAATATATATTTTCAGGTAAGAGCTTACTAATTATAATGATACTAGTGACAGAATTACTGATAATTGTTTAGATAAGGATCGTTGCTACGAATTAATACGCTGCTAATTAATTTGCCCTAAAATCTAATTAATCGGCGATCGCTTTGAGTCGATGAATAGATACGTAGGTTGAGGCTCAATACTGCAACTCTATTGAATTAGCCTGTCAACTAATCGTAGGTACTAATATTATAAATGTGAAACTTTGTATGTTTGGATATTTATTAATCAGTCACGCAGAAACGGCAGAACGGATTTGGAGGAAAGAAGAATGGCAGGACTCCACGTAACTTGGGTGTCGAACTTAGACTTCGCATACATTCGTTCAAATGCTCTCAAAAGATAAACCACGGTAAAATTAAGACAAAAGGCAATCACTGCATATTTTTTAACATTGGATTTTGCCAGAAAAACGTTGTTTAAAGAACAAGTGGCTCCGTTTATACAGATCTCATGAGAGTAAACCAAAGAGTATAATTTTGCAGTAAGCAGTACCGCCATCTTTGAATGTGTGTGTAATGCAGTACCTGTATGACATTCAAATATGGCAGAAATGTATTCTAAAATGGATTCTGAAGAAGGGAAAATGTTAGTTACGTTTTCATAGTCAGATTTCGTAAGTTTTTTTAGTCAGTGTCTTTGGATATGTATTTAATTTTTTTGTCACCGCCTTCCGAAATTAAAGGACCTAATTTTTCACATTTTTTCGGAAGTCGGTTGTTTTTTTTAACCGTATTCAAAAAGGAGAAGGTTATTAATTCGGTATGTTTATATTATATTTTTTTAATGTATGATCGGGCATAGCTCCCGTCATATAGACGGATTTGCAAATTTTTTTTTTGTTCGATAAGTATTTATTCCGAAATGGTCCCATTTAAATTTCATGTAGATCTGATGATGAGTTTCGAAGACAGACAACGTAACTGTTCAAAAAATGACAGCAAATCAACGGCGATTGCTAGATACTATCGCATAAATATGCATTGTTTTGATTTGATTGACTTTGAGAATTCCCCAAAGATGATGAAATTTTGAATTGTTGTGTACTAATTATCTTTAATTTCGGGAGGCGGTGGCAAAAAATTGAAATACATATCCAAAGTCACCGCATTCCGAAATTTGGCATAGGTAGATAGTTTATAACCTAGATTAACACGTACTATGTACCCGTAGAATAATTTCCGACAACCACGCGGGCAAAGCCGTTGGCAAAACCTAATATAGGAGTAGGTTAACTTATTAGGTAGTTTATGTAATAGAGTTGCAATATTGAGCCTGTAATCTTCTTGTTTGGAGTAGGGTGATTTAATTGACACCTAAAATTAGTCCCCCTTATAATCAAATTATTATGCAATTTTCATAATTTAATTACCTAATTGGCAATTAAAGCGCTACACGCCGTAACATTATTTTTCCTGGGACGCGGTCGCCCGCCGGAATAAAATTGCACTGCTAAATTTCGTTTTTATTATATTTATGTTGGTTAAAGGCAGATTTTTTTTTTGCTTGATAAAAGTCTAGTTATAATATTTATTTTTAAAGAATGAATTAAAATTAACTTTATATAAATAACAACATAAATCTACTCCTATAGGTACTTACATACGAATAAATATAATTAAAGCTTTTATTTGAAATATCAAAATAACAGTTTTATAATAAATTCATATACCTACATAATGCATATGTCATAGTCAAAGGTCGATATGTAGTCTCTTCCCGGAATGACTGGTTTTCCTAGGTTTGACCAAAGCCTTCCGGCAAACCCCGAAATAAATTCCAATTTCGGCCATTGACTAAAGTGTTTTTAGTCAAACCTAGAAGTTCCTAACTTTTCAATCAAACGTCGAAAGTAAAATAATCTGTTTCGGGCTTTGCCTAGTCGATCCTAGAAGGGACTGGCAGACTCGGTCAAACGTCGACTGTACTTGTTAAACAAGTTTAAACTTGCGGTGTTCCGCAAACAAGTTTATGCTTTCTCTGTTAAATTATTTTATCATTTCATGTTTGGGTATTGAGCGTGCGGGTGTGTAAGATTATAGATGAGTGAATCAAACAGTGTTGTTACTGAAAACGTGGATGAAGAAGGTTTATAAGTGAAGTTTAAGGAGAAAATTACTAATTTGAATAAAGATAAGTGGTCATTTCATATAAAAAATAAACAGATGTATAAGCAAATTATCTGTGAGGTAGAATCAGCTAAAGTAGCTATAAAGAAAACGTCTTTAGTTACAGTATCGCCGTCTCAAACGGTACGATGTTGTGTGTTTCGGGGACGAAAAAAAATTTATTAAGCCATTATCAGATAATTACAAAAAATACACAATACTACGTTACAGACGACGAGTTATTCGACGTGATTGTAGGTGCTCATCTGGAATGTGGTCATGGTGGTAGAGATCTCACAATGAAAGCCTCGAATTACAAGTATGCAAATGTCACAAAAGTGTGCGTAAACTATTACTTGGATTTATGCCAAACGTGCCACAAGAAAAAGAGTCACCCTTAAAAGGGGCTATTCGTTAAACCGTTTGGTATTTAAAGAGATTCACGCACGGGGACAAGGAGATCATATAAATATGCAAACGTGTCCCGATTGTGATTACAACTATATTTTAAACTATCAAGATCATTTGACATTTTTTTTTTATTTTACGTCCCCTACGCACAAAAACAGCATAGGAAGTAGCTCACGTTCTCCTTGATATTTTTTTTGTATTTTGGGTGCGCCTTCTGTGCTTCAATCAGACAACGGGCGAGAATTTGCCAACCATGTCGTAGAAGAGTTAAAAGTTATGTGGCCCGAATTGTCCATAGTGCATGGCAAACCGCGTCATTCTCAAAGTCAGGGAAACGTAGAGCGAGCGTATGAGCATGTAGAGCAAATATTGTTCGCCTGGATGGACAATAATAAAACTAATCGTTGGAGTGAGGGCCTCCGATTCTGTCAACTGCACAAAAATTGCGCATACCATCACGGCGTCCAACAATCACCGTTTGAAGTTATGTTTGGTGAGGATAATCCCTACTTATAAATGCGTAATACTGTTTATATGAGTTCTTAACAACATTTTTTTCCCGGGAATAAACTTAACATATAATTATTTTTTTTCTAGGACGAAAAGCTCATGTTGGAATTGAAACACTGCCAGATTCCATATAAAAAGTTCTTCAGACAGAGGAAGAGTTAGACAACGCTATCAAATCAGCTGATGAGAAGCAAAATGATACTGATGATACTCGTAAGTAGCAACTTTCTCATTAAGTTCTGGAATTTTGGATTTACTTAATTATTTATTTCATTAATGTTTCTTTGATGAATGAATTTTATGTTCGCTTAAAGAGATGTAATTGAAATATTTGGGCCGTCGACGTCAAAAGTGACTTCAGATATGATTTCAAAGCTTGGAACGTCGTCGTCAAAAGTGTCTTCAGATGTGACTTCAATACCTGAACAGTCGTCGTCAAAAGTGACGTCAGATGTGATTTCAATACCTGGACCGTCATCGTCAAAAGTAACTTCAGATGTGGTTTGTTGTAATTGCCAACAAGAGAGCTCAGGCGCACATACGTGCATAATTTGTAATCAGTTCATGCATGTTGTGTGCGCTGATAGCACACTTGGTTCAGACTATGATGGCTTCGGAAGTAAAGTAACATGCATGCGTTGTGCACAGACAGAAAATAAAAAAATAAATAAAGAAAAGGCAATTGAAGGTCTTGAAGCTCAGGCTAATGTTATGAAACAATTACCTGAACAAAAATTTTCGCCAATCGCGATTGGAAAAACTGTAACAATACCTATTCCTAGCTTCGACATAGCTATAGGAGACGCTCGAAATTTTTTAGGTATCATACAAGATAAAACAGTTGATGGTTTATACAGGGTAGGGACGAAACACCGAACGATAAACACACTTTTTTCGAGGAATCAAATAAAAGAACCCAAAGAGAATTTTCTTAATTTCAAAGATGTGCCCGACGTTAAGCTGTCTCTAACAGAAATAAGTGCGAAAGATTCTACATTTGGGGGCCAAGGCTTTATAAAATGTAATTGCAATAAAAATGCTCTTCAAAATTATGTAAATGTAAGAGATCTAACAATTTGTGCAATTCTAAATGTATCTCTAAATGCCTCTCTCTATATATTCTAAATGCCTCACCATGTATGAATAAAGACAATTTTTTTAATTTAAATTATGATAACATTAAAACAATAAACATTAAAATAAAAAAAAATAAAACGTTTTATTACACCTAGTCTAACAAACTAAGACATTCTAATGCCTAATTGAAGTTTAACTGGTCAAACCCCGATTTCATTAAATTGAGTTTCGACGTTTGCCTGACCAAATTAGTTTCTCGTAGGTTTGAAGAAAATTCTTTAGTCAGAGGTCGAAAAACTTCATTTGTTTGGGCTTTGACTATGACTTCAAGTTAGACCTGAGGATTGACTAGTCAAACCTAGGAGTGCCGGAACTTCGAGGTTTGACTATAACACATATACTTTACTTAGGTATAACACATTTTTTTTATATCTGTCTGTTTTATTCCGGCTAACCTCGGAAAGAGCTGGACCAAATTTGACTGGCAGATAGCTGATGCTACATATAAGGAGGCTATAGATAAGCTTTTTGTCCCGGTAACACGTTCCCGTGGGATATTTTCCGACATCCACGCGGGTAAAACCACGGGCACTATTTAGTTTATTAATAAAATAAAAGTAAAAGATATGATAAACATGAATTATGTACAGACGACAGCACATCAAACTACCTCAATCTGTCAAATTTCTTTGATAGATTTTCAACTTTATTACAAAAGTCTAAAGTTCATATTCAATCGGGACAATTTTACAGTTTAGGATAGCTTGATGTGCTGGCGTCTGTATCTACAATACAAGCTACTTTTAGTAAACATGACACACAAATGATCATGGACGAGTTGTTACCAAAGCTTTTGCTAAAACTTTTGAAAATAGGTAGGAAAACAATCAAGTCTCTTTGCAATAACGAAGAGCCTGGCTTTGCCTGTGGCGTACCTATTAGTGCCTTTCGAATGGAAACTAAACCCCGATATCAAAAGTCACTAGTTCAGTCCAATTTACAGAATTTGGATTTTTGACGTCACTTTTAACGAAGAAGCGGAGATGTTCCGATGTAAACTGTGGAAGGAACCGTTAAGATAATTCCGGATTAACCTCGCAGATTAACCGAGCTTCCCTACACTAAACTTCTATTTTTGAAAAATACCGAAATTGAAACAACTTTCGAATGGCCAATTGCCAACTGAAACGGTTTAAGTGTGGGTCTATGGCTCTTTATTAGAAGCAATCTAATCATAAATTGTGCGCGGACTCATAGTAATATCTGTATTGTTTCATGTTCCCTTTGTGTCCCAAATTATAGTAATAAAACCAATGCCTAGTTCTAGTTTATTATTAGAGCTGTTCCTACTGAACTAAAAAACTTTTTCTTCTTTTTACAATCAGATCTGCGTCACTGCTTACAGACTAGCTCATAACTGTTTGGAGATATATTTTCTTTTGACAATGTAAGGGCCTCAAAGTTTTTTACGGCGAGGAATATTTGCATAAAGAAGGCGAATTTCTAAGGATTTTATGAATGTTACGGTATAAAATGGACGTGTTTGGATATCAGTGAGGACAGAAGTTAATTTTTAATGAATATCGCTGAACTCTTGGCTACGACTGCTGTGCTCCGTATCTCGTGGAGTGTCGGCAACGGAGATGACACTCGTGAACGATACTCCCAAATATTTTACAGATTTATGAACGTACAAGTCAGATGGAACGTTTCTGATGAAGTGAAATAAATAAATTTTAGTTTTGACAGCAATGTACGAAGAGTTTTAACAAAAAATATGTCCGTTATTATAAAAATAATTTAGTAACAATAGGCCTACTCTTCTCTAAGTATCTTAAACCCAAATGTTTTGTTCTTGTTATAAAAATTGTTCATGAAAACTGCGGATTTTATTTAATAAAAGATTCAAAATAAGTACCTGACAACCTCGAAATGTTGTACTAGTTACGAAACTTAATCAACAAAAAAGTGAAATTGAACAAAGTAAACAGTTACAAACGGTACTGAAGCTCGACGTGGTTTTTATTATGGACTTCTTGTTAGTTATATTATGTCATGATGACTGACAACCGTTGCGATTGATAGGCATTAAAAAAACCACTATAAGAACTGAAGTTTACAAGGAAGTATTTCCTGTAAAGTACATCAAATAAACCATGCAACCGACTACTAACAACAAGGGCGCTCACACGGGCTTCGAGCTTCATTTTAATACATGTATTCATATACACACACACGTAAATAATTGCCCTGGATTTTCATAAACCCAGGACAAACTTGGTTTACGATAATCCCATGCGGATGGCGTGTGGTTGTAAAAACTTTAGATGCTTCTTGAATATCTAAATTAAATGTTAAGACCATGTCGGGCATAAATTTAATTAAGTCACAACCGTTTGGTCGGAGTGGTCGGGATTTAGTATTCCTGTGCGAAGGTGCGGTACACTACTAGAGCGCCTGACAGCGGCCTACGTCAAAATTCTAATTAATTTACTCAGTTCAGGAGGCCATTGACGGTCTATAAATTAAATCTGCGTCTATTTGGAACTTCAATAAGGCTTATGGCATAATCCACAAAGACAGCCGTGCCAGGTTTGACGTAAAATGAACGTTTTACGAGTTCAAGAACTACAAGAACAGTCGTATTTATTCGCACATTGTCTGTCAACTTTTTCCCTGACAGCATGAAGAAACTTGTAATCTGTTTCAGCGTAAGGTCGGTCAGCGTAGTATGAAACCAAACAATAGTAACATGTTGGATTTATGTTTTGGGGCATTTGTAAGTAAAGGCAGTTTGTTAGGTCATCGCGTATTCGTGTCGAATGACAAATAGCCCACATCTCGCACACTGGCACAGCTGGCTGTATGACTACCGGAGCTATTTCTTTGGACTCTCTCAGAGCGT
This sequence comes from Antitype chi, assembly GCA_947359405.1. NCBI lineage: Eukaryota > Metazoa > Arthropoda > Insecta > Lepidoptera > Noctuidae > Antitype > Antitype chi. Next base: position 15,289,581 of record OX375816.1, read on the forward strand.
AAAAAGTTTCATGTGGAATATGGTAGTTCCTGTGTACTGTGTTTATTTTATTGGTAAAGTTCCGGAAACTTTTACATCAGTCTCGGTAAAATATATTGTTTTAAACCGACTTCAAAAAAGGGAGGAAGTACTCTATTCGGTTGTATTTTTTTAATGTTTGTTACCTCAGAACTGCGTCATTTATTTAAAGCCGATTTGAGCAGGTCAAGTATTTAAGAAAATTTTAGCAACTGAAGGTATACGAATTTGTGTGGGTTTTAGGTACCACAATCAAAAAGTGAAAAAAGTAACTTTAATTACGGAATTCGGTGGCAAAATAAGAAAATACAAAACCAACGATACCGACTTTCGCAATAAAAGTAATTTTTCACTTTGTAGTGTTTTTTTTGGAAGTGGATTGTTTTGTTTTAAATAAAATATTGTTTGCCAGCACCCTGAGGAACACAAACCAGAAAACATTATTAAAAACACTTCCACCAACCCCGGACGAATCTATAAAGATTTCCTCACGTGTAACAGCTTACTAAAATACGGAAGGAACGATATTTTTATCGAGGTACTGTTATTATCAGTACCCAGATTGAAATTCTATGTTCCGATGGCGAATCATATTTTTACGGGACGCTAAAGAACTTATACCAATTTGGTTATTTGTTCGTTACCAAGACTAGTTATAAATTAAGGGATAAAAATCTATTATAGGCTTGAAACACAAACATAAACATATACAACAGAGATTATTATCACAACAGTGGTATTACTTGTAGACAGTGACTAAGTCAAAATTATTAGGCACTTGTCCGCCCCAAGTGGCTACTAACCGGCCACTCTCCAGGGGGAAATGACGCCATAATCTTATCCACAATGGCAAAGCGGGACTGGGATAAGTGTTTCTATATATTTGAGTGTAAGTTTCTCACCACGTGGGAATAACAAACTAACTTACCTAGGACTTCGTCAATAGCCCGCGGTGTTGTTGAAGAAGTTAAATACAAGGGTAAAAACTCCAAACACGATACATTTAATTCCCTCAACTTGTTTAATCAGTTTGTTTAAAATGGACTAGTTAACGTGAAATGTTACCTTAAGTAGTGTAACAATGCACACTTTGTGTTACAAAAGTAGAAAGTTTATTTAAAGAAGGCTAAACGGAACTGAAGTGCGAATGAATGAGACGTTAATTGAAGCACATTTCACTTTTTTTCAAGATTTTATACGAATTGTACGAAAGATAGATTAGATAAGTTGTTTGGTTTAGATTTTGAAGGCTTAAGATAAAATAATTTTCTTGGTGATGACAATAAGGATGTGCTGTGCGCACGATTATCTACCCAAGTATCATTGCAAGCTGTATACAAGCTGTATTTAAGTTCTTTTTTATATTAGAAGGTGTATATTCAGACTGTATAAAGGCTGTATAAGCGCTTATACAGATAAGTAAAAAAGCTGTATAGTCGCTGTAGAAGCAATAAAGAAGCTGTATAACATCTGTATTAAAGCTGTTATTTGGTGTACAAAGAAACCAATACACTGCAGAAATTATCTTATAAATAGATTGTAAAGAAAAGTTTTCTAAATAGGTTTTTGAAAATAATTATAAAAGAATACAAATTAGACGAACTAGATTTTCAATGTAATAGAAACGTGAATGGCAACATTATCTTGGACTTAGATATCTGAAGGTGTTAATTGGTGAAGTGAAATTGCGGATTCAAATTTATTGTGAACCTGTCTATGTTTTCCGTTAAAATATTCAAGCACCAGCAAAATAAACGATCTGATATAAAAGAAAAAATACTATTTATGTGGTAAGTAAATGTTGGTTTTTAAGGTTAGAATAAAATACAAGTTTTAAATAAGGGCACAGTGTGATCATTGTGCCCTCATATCAAGCTTAAAATCATGATACGGCTTTAACTGTTGCAAAATATTCCTTAAATTATATTTAAAATTTTGTTATAAACATTCGAAATTAGGAAAATGGCGACTATTTGCTAAACAGCCTAAATGGTAATCGGAGTGTGTTAAAGTCTGAGTAGCTGTACTAAGTAAGTTAAGGATTATATTGTACAGCTTTTGGCTTTTAAATAGCTTTATAATAGAATATTTTTATTACTTTAGCTGTAAATTAGTTCTCCATACAAAAGTTATAATGTTCTTTAGAGTTACTCAAAAGAAATAAAAAACCTGAGCCTACGATGATAAGCACCTACGCATGATTAAACCAAAAGAGTTAGCAGTAAATTTTTAAACTGCTAACACTAAAAAAAGGAGGAGATTCTCAATTTGACCGTATAATTTTATACCTAAGTAAATTTATTGTAAAGTATTATCAGTGTGATTTACTTTATTTTCACTCCACAAGCCCGCGCCTACGGTGGCCAGGAATCAGCCTGGGATTTCCGTCGCCCAGGGCCTCTCCTGCGGCGACTAAAGCCGTGAGGGCGCATATACTACGTTTCCATCATGTTCGCCACCTCCCTCTTCGCGAGCATCACTGCTTCGCCGAAGGAGGTGACGGCTACCCATGCACTCTCGCTCCATACCATGGCTTGGACCAGGGCCGGCCGCTAGAGATCGCCTCCACGAGGACACGGCGGTGCTCCACCCCAAGCCGGGCAGTCCTCCACCGTATGCTCCACCGTGTCTTCAAGGCGATCTTCGTAGTGGAAACACCCGGGCGTTTCCTCCCGCCTTATGCGAAACAGAAACGTCCCGAAACAGCCGTGTCCGGTGAGGACATGCGTCAGGTGGAAGGTGAGGACACCGTGGCGCCTCTCGATCCACTCCTCAAAGAGGGGACTTACCACCGCATACGTGCCCAGCACTGGGTTACGACAATCGCACTCTCCATGTCGCGCGGCACCCCCAAGTGTGCGCGAGGACCTTTGCCTCCAGATCCCATCGCGGCAATCTGGCAAGGAGGCCCGCCGCTTCACCGGAGATCGTGTGGTATCCCTGGACCATCCGAACACTTAGAGCTGTAATAAGTAAGTGATCACATGCAAAATATAGCTTGTATGCAGCTTTAACGATAAAACCAGATTGAAGTGTCACAAAATACTTAAGTTGTATAGTAGAGTTTTAATATCGGCGTTTTACCTGAAATAAAACGCTTATTAAACTACTTACCTTATTCGAAGCATAATTAAACAATTGAGATAGGCTGAACCTTGTTTCCTGTGCCTTTTTTCCTTTCGTTTCTTGCGATATAGCTCTGTCTCGCTCTCATGACGTCACCAGGTCAGAGAGGGGAGCGCACTTTTGAGCGCGCGCGACTCGTCTTGTTCATTGGATGATTGACTATTGTCACCAGGCAGAAATTACTATTATGCTTCGAATAAGGTAAGTAGTTTAATAAGCGTTTTATTTCAGGTAAAACGCCGATATTAAACCACTTGACCGTTATTCGAAGCATAATTAAACAATTGAGATGTGTCTGTTATCGCCTGGTGACGTTCATGACGAACGCCAATGTGTAAGGGAAGATCAAGAAAAAAACAGAAAAGTTAAAAGATAGTAGTTAGGTAATTGCAATTTGTTTTTATTGCAAAAAATAAGAAAATTAAATTATCAATCCCGTTATATTATAATCATTATCTTACGTGTTATATATAGCTACTTATAATACTCAAGGAAACATCAGTAAATCTAGTTACATAATTCACTATAAGACAGGGTTAAAGAGAGCAGTAATGCTGTTACCCCTAGAAGATCCCAACACCTGTCGCTTATAAAATCGAATAAAAGTGTTTGAGGACCTCCAATTTCCTCGGGCCATAATATCTTCTATGGGAACGTTCTCCAACCAATTCTTGGAAGCAACAGCGGAACGGGCACTTCCAGGAGTAGCAACAATACCTGCCAGACGCATCAGAGTTTTAATCCACCCTGCAATAACGGTCCGTGAGGCCGCACGAGCTTTACCTCTCGTAGTAACAAACAAGTTGGGACATTTAGCTTCCTCACGTCTAGTAGCAAGCAGTGATACGGTCTGTTCAACCCAGTATACAGGGTCCAAGTTCCTACTTTCATTATTTTTAAATAATCTCCATCCTGATTGCCTATGGTCAGATGAATCAGTCTTAGACCCAAAGGCTGGCCACAAAGTTATATAATTATGATCTGGTGATTTAATATAACTATCGTTATCGGTCATAAGAAGTGTCAAGTCATGAATACGCCTACCAGAACAGAGTACCAAGAGAGCAGCGGCTTGACTCGATACATCAAAAATATTGTCATGATTTATTGTTCTATCGCCAAGAAAACATACAAAATCATCAATATCCCAACACGGGTAACTTAGCAACAGTTGGTTTTATAATAGAAATCGATTTCAAAATATGTTTCACCAAAATATGATTACTTAGAACACCTGAATCATTTACATTACAAAGGGTGGAGACTACAGACTTATGTAACAATATGGTATTATAAGACAGTTTATGTTTAATATGCAAATCAGCCAAAAAACGAGCTAGGTCAGATCCTGAAGGGCTCTTAGGGTTAATTTGACTGGTTTTACACCACGAAACCCAGCGGTTCCATGCAGGTTTATAAGTTCTCAGGGTGGAAGCGCGCCAAGAATTTTTTAAAAGATCTATGTGAGAATTATTCCAATTACCTAAATGAGGTGTCCACCCCCACATTTCCACACTTCCAACACTAGATCCTGGACGCGAGGAGGTGGCAGTCCCGTTGTCACATCGATCAATACTTTGTTCAGGTTCTGTATTGTGAACGGTGGGGCTAGAGCCCGGGCTTTGAGATCTCCGCGCCAAAAGACTCTCTCCCATCTTGGTGCTACTATCAAGTAAATTCCCGATGCCTGATTGAGGTAGCTCAAAACTCTGGGTATCAGAAACGGGGGAGGGAAAACCCATGCCAGATCGAATTTCCAAGTTATCGAGAATGCGTCGTGGGCTACAGCTTGTTTGTCGTTCTGATCTTTCGATACGTAATGAGGGACTACGTGGGCGTTGCTGGAGGCAAACAGGTCCACTTGGGGAATCCCCCATTTGAAGAATAATATCTTGGTGATCCCGGACATCAGATGCCATTCGGGGACCTGGCGAAACCGCGATAGGTGGTCGGCATGGTTGTTGTACCTCCCCGGAATGTAATACACGTTGAGATGAATTTGGTGTTGGTCTATCAGACAAAATAGGTCGTATGTTATGTCCATCAATAGCGAGGATTTGGTTCCCCCTTCGTGACGAAGATACGCTACTACTGTGCGATTGTCGCATTGTATGGTGACCGTAGATTGGCTCAGATAAACGGCCTGACCTTGAAAGACCTTCAATATTGCCAACATTTCTTTTACGTTGCAGTGGCAATTCTTCTCGTTTGGGGACCATGTTCCCCATAGCGACTGGCTGTCCATTTGGGCACCCCAGCCCAAGTCGGAGGCGTCCGTCGTGATAAAATGCGTTGCTGGTGCGTGGTGTAGAATTGAAGGATGTTGCAAATTGTGGCTCCACCACTGTAGGTCTCCTATTGCATCTACAGGTACAGTATATACCTTGACAGTATTGTCCAATTGTAGTGTGTTTAGGAATTTCAATAGAGCTCGATAATGCAATCTCCCTCTTTGTACGACAAAACTCGCAAAGTTTAGTGCTCCTATTACGCTTTGTAACTTCTTTAGGTCTGTCTTCCCCAAATGTACGATTTCGTGGATCTTTGCAAGTAAAGCGGGTACTTTTTCTGTCGGCAGACGTTTGAGATTTAGCCAAGGATCCCACAGTACTCCTAGGTAAACCAGGGATTTCTTTGGTGTTAGGATAGATTTCTCGAAATTTATTTTCCCACCCAGATATTGTAATGTTTTTACGAGAAGACTCACATGGCCTGCGAGAACCACTGGGTCTTGGTGAGCCAGTAGAAAATCGTCGAGAAACACTAATATTCTCACACCTTGGCTTCTCATTACTTGGGCAATCCAATTTGTCAAACTGGCGAAAGTTTTTGGAGCCGTGCTGAGACCGAAAGGTAGGCAGGTCATTTGAAGAAGCTGTTTGTCGTAAATAAGGCGTAAGAAGCGCCTGTGGGGCTTTGCTACGTTTAAATGAAAGTAAGCCTGTGAAATGTCCAGCTTGCACATCCAATCTTGGGGCTGAATGAAATCTGGGACTCTGAACACATTTATCAGACTGAAAGGAGTGGTCAGTATGAATTCGTTTAAAGCCTTTAAATTGAAAATCGGTCGGGCTGACCCATCGCTCTTTGGTACTAGAAAGAGGGTAGATAAGAAACTTGGTGGTGGGCTTGCAATTTCCAGAATTCCTTGATTCAACATTTTTTGGATAATTATGGTCATTTCTGGTGACACAGGTGTGTGAAATGCCTTGTTGTCTAATCTGGGCATGATTAAGGGAGGTTTTCGTTGAAAAGGTATACGGTACCCATGAATTATTTGAATAAGGAAATCTGGTGCTTGCATTCCCTTCCATTGATCGACGAAATTCGATAACTGACCGGCTCGAAATATTTTCATGTCAATATTTACTTCTCTTGGCATTGAAGCCTGAAGGTGACGACCTTCGCTTATTTCCGCCACGTTTGTGAGCGTATCTTTGATGTTGTCTTGCCCCGCGGGAGCGAAAGGAGCGTCTATCCACTGTGCCACTAACGTGTTGAGGATAGTTATAATACGCGTGTACCGGTCCTTGCGAAGGACACTCTATATTATGCTGCATAAGGCCACCCTGTGAGGGGACGTTACAGTTTTGACAGCCTTGTGAAGGCATGCTTGAGTTATAGTTCTTACCCTGCGAGGGTGGAACTGAATATTGTCCCTTCGAGGGATGAATGAGCCATTTTCCAACTTGCGAAGTTGAGGTATTACCATAAGCTTGTTTTGTAGATGTACCAGCCGATCTAGAAGCAGGCCAGAACGCCTTTTTGATACCGCCAGCTTTTTCTAACGCAACAACTAATTGCTCAGAATTAAATAAGTTAACCTCAGATGGAGGTATTTTTCTTATTGCTGATTTTATTAAGGGATCTCGAATTGCATTAGTTATGCTGTCTCTGCGCATCTGTATGGTTTCAGCTCTATGGCCACAGATCATTTGCAATAGGTCTGCAGAGACCTTGCTGAACTCACCAGAAGTGAAGATGTCATTAAGCTTTTGGTTTATAGCCTCGAAGCTTATTTCTTCTTTGTGGTCTCAGACCCATGTCAAAAATGCACAAAGTTCCACCTTTAAGGACTCTTTTTGTTTTAAAATACCGTAAGTTAACGAAGCGTACGCCCTTTCCGAGTAACTTAAGTGTTTTAGTGTGTCATAGGGTCTGATCTCTTCGTTTGCCTCAAGTTCGACGAATCCCGGGCTATGGTTATACGATTTTTGAGTTTCCGCGTAACGAACTTCACTCCAATCCGGTTTATTAAAAAACTGAATTTCTTTTAAAATGTTCAAGTAACGCTTATCTGTCTTCGGGACAGCCGGTTCCTTAAGCTTAGTTTCAACATCTAAATTATTTAAAAAATTACTACCTTGCGGTTCAAAATCATCCTCAGTGAAGAGGGAAAGGGCGTCATCGGCCACCGGTATACTATTATTTACATTTTGTTTCACTTTACGCTCCGAGCGGCGACGTTTGCACTTGCCCCCCCTTTTTTTGTGATGGCGGTGGCGCGCATTCTTATGTTTCGACTTATGCTCAGAAGAACTAGATGAACTGGAACTCGAATCACTACTAACAGAGCTACTACTACTACTGCTGCTGCGGGGATGCGAATGCATCCGTTTGGTACTAGATGCTTTATTATTTGTAGTATTCGAAGGTCCTGCGACCGGTTAATCTTGCGAAATCAACGTTATTTCTTTATCCATTACGTATTTGGTATAATACTTAAAACAATTGAACACTCACACACACTGGAAAAGAAAACAACACTCGAACGGAAAACCGTTAAACTTTCTAAATGTCAATGTTGATTCACTGTATTGGTATTCACTAGAAACAGATTTAGTAAATTTCGAAAATTGGTGTGCCAACTTTCAATCAAAAGGAAAAATATATAGACGGTTGTGAAAATTAAATTTGAATAACTCACCTGCTAAGCAGCAACCGTCACCGGCAAGGAAAAGAACGCCAATGAACAAGACGAGTCGCGCGCGCTCAAAAGTGCGCTCCCCTCTCTGACCTGGTGACGTCATGAGAGCGAGACAGAGCTATATCGCAAGAAACGAAAGGAAAAAAGGCACAGGAAACAAGGTTCAGCCTATCTCAATTGTTTAATTATGCTTCGAATAACGGTCAAGTGGTTTAATATTCTGTTTAAGCACCCTAAGCTTTCGCGGATCCCTTAATAAAGATTTTATACAGTTTGAGCTGTATAATAACTCATAAATCACTCTTACAAAGACAAAATATTTTTTTGACACTCTTGTGCGTCTCAAAGACCTCTAAGTTCTAAATAGGCTCTGCCAGGGGTGCGGGTTGTTCGAAAGAGATACCGCGGCCCCTGGCACACAGGCAACTGAGGGAACACGGGTGGGTTTTAGTCAGTAAAAGTCTGACACGCCCTCCCGCTCCACCCAGAGCGGGAGAAGTTATTTGATGATTTCCCACCCAAAAAAAAAAAAAAAAAAAAAAAAAAAAAAAAAAAAAAAAAAAAAAAAAAAAAAAAAAAAAAAAAAAAAAAAATCTAAATAGGCTGTTATATTGATGTGGAAAACGCTTGGGTGCTGCTTGGTTATCGACGACTACGGCGACGCCCCGAAAGATTCTGTACAGTATCTACTACACGCACAAAACGGGATGCCTAGGTGGGCATTTATCACTTTTGCCGTGTGTACCCAGACGAGGTACATAAAATATAACGTATGCTATTATTATATTATCAGAACCAGCTTTTAATAGAAAAGCGGAGGCGGCTTTTCAAATCTCATTTCAGTAGGTATAGGCAGTATTTAATCATTTTCTTCGTCAAAGAACAACCACAAGTCCTACCTACGCTGGGAGATATTTTGATATATTAAGTATTATTTTGGTGATAAAAACATCGCAGAAATGGGGAAACTCGCATAATTATCTTCCCGTGGAAAAGATAGGCAAGTATTTTCATAAATCTAATATTAGATCTCGGTACATTTTACTAAGGTCATTAGTACCTACCTACCTTTAATACTCGCTCTGAGCGAATAATTAATAAGGAACTAAATAACCGTATTATTTTCGAAATAAGAAATTCCTAGTAGGACACGTTTCTTAACACTATTTGTGTCCAAATTAAAAATCGGGAAGTAGGTCCTGTGGGCTGCATCAATTGGGTACCCCAGTTGTATTAAAATTTTAGTACAACTGGGGACCCAATTGATGCAGCCCACTGTACATCATTATCTGTCTAGCCTTTGCCCAACTATGTTGGGGTCGGCTGCTGCAGTAGCTGAACACCTGTATTTTACATGGAGCTGTTGCCTATTAACCTCTACAATTCAGCTGGGTAATACAAGACCACCCGTATCTGCTGTCAAAGATCCACGAATGGCTGCCGGAACCAACGGCTCAACGTGCTTTCCGAGGCACCGAATGTAAAGTTCGAATTCGAAAGAAGACACCCATCCACGGACCAACCGCGGCAAGCGTAGCTTAACCTGAACGATCAATCCTTGCAGCTATTATTACATATTATTTAATACTTCACGCACAGAAATGTACAGAGGTGGACTTAATGCCATAGGCATTTTCTACCAATCGTCCTTTGGGTGGTGCAGAGACAAACAGTGGTAGGTGCTATCACGTAAGTCGTGTAATTAATATTACTCAAATATAAATAAATATACACAAATTATACCTATATATACAGATTATAAATATGATATATATCCATAATTAATTAAATATAAGCAAAAATAAACATCCATAAATACGCATAAATATAATAAAACAAATAAGACAAACAATGGGAAAATATTATCGTTGTGAAGATACTGCCAGCTTCTTTTGAATGTGCTTGTGAACATTGACTTTAAAGGCTAACCGGCAGGTTGCCATCCTGATATCCAGGGATGCTCTTTCCACAGAGAGATAGACTGAACGAAGAAGGAAGAGTGGATAAAGTCTGTGCGGTGAGTGAGACATTGAAGAAGGCGATTGTTAGAGGAACGCATATTTTTTTTGTGGTTGACACAAATGTAGCGAAAGTGGGGGCTAGATAACTAGGGGAAGTGCCCTTAGTCACTAGCCCCCACAGATGATAAATATGTAAAGAAAATATATTTTATTTATTCGCGTTTCGCGCACATATTAATACTTTTTGATTAAAACTTTAAAAAGTATGGATGCCACCTAAAAGGTAGAGAGAGATGTCAAGATGACATAGAAAAACAGATTGATTTTAGTTACATGACCTATTAATTATTTTATTCTCAATTTTTGTTTATGAATCGACATAGATGTATTAAAGAACTTTAAATGTCGTTTCTTCAATTTCAGGTATGTATAATATAAATATTCACTACGTAATATTAGTTTATTTAGTAAAACTTCGTTGTAAATAAACTTCTTCAATTTCAGAAGCAACACATTTGAGTTTGATTTACTTACATCTATTATATGATAAGAAATACCTTATAAAACGACATTTAAAGTTATATACATGAATACCTATGCCACATTGGAATCAGACAAATGCAAATTATGATAAGTCCACTTTACACTGCCAAAAATTTTACCAATAATATTAAAATAACTTGTAGAAACTGTGAAATTTGTATTAAAAATAAATCAAGAGGACACGATCGGTTTGGCTTAATGTCTCACCTAGGCCCAGCCACAAAGCCTTTCGAAATAATCTCTATAGACACCATTGGAGGGTTTGGAGGTACAAGATCAACAAAAAAATATCTACATCTTTTAGTAGATCACTTTACTAGGTACGCATTTATTCTCACCTCTAAGACGCAATGTGCCAATGATTTCATAAAACTCGTCAAAAATATAGCAGACACGGAGGACATTGGTATGCTTCTCACCGATCAGTATCCAGGAATCAATTCGAAAGAATTTAAAGAATTCTTAAATGGCAAGCAGATATCAATGGTCTTTACCGCAGTAAATGCACCATTCTCTAATGGCCTAAATGAGAGGTTGAATCAAACATTGGTTAACAAAATCAGATGCAAAATAAATGAAGCAGAAAAAAAGAGAGCCTGGGCAACAATAGCTCAAGAATGCGTCAGTAAATATAATAAAACTAATCATTCAGTCACTGGTTTTACACCAAGTTATCTTCTATATGGTACAGATTTCAAAATTTTACCGAATGAATTAAAAGAAGAAAAATCAAACAGTGACTGGATTAGAGATAGAAATACAGCATTTGAAAATACAATGAAATCACATAATTACAACAAAATTATTTTTGATAAAAATCGGAAATACTATGAATTTAATATAGGGGACATGGTTTATGTTGAAAATGGAAATAAATTAAACAGGAAAAAATTAGATGAACTGAACGTTGGACCATATGAGATCCTAGAAAAAATTTCAAACTCTATATATAGAATAGGAACAATGCACAGAAAAAATGAATCAAATCTTTTTCATATCACAAAACTTATTCCAGTCCCTGCATTTGAAAATAAAGAAGAAGTAATAGAAGAGGAATAGTAGTTTAAAACGACAATTTTGCTGAAAATTTTTCTCCTTAAGGGGGGAGATGTAAAGAAAATATATTTTATTTATTCGCGTTCCGCGCACATATTAATACTTTTTGATTAAAACTTTAAAAAGTATGGATGCCACCTAAAAGGTAGAGAGAGATGTCAAGATGACATAGAAAAACAGATTGATTTTAGTTACATGACCTATTAATTATTTTATTCTCAATTTTTGTTTATGAATCGACATAGATGTATTAAAGAACTTTAAATGTCGTTTCTTCAATTTCAGGTATGTATAATATAAATATTCACTACGTAATATTAGTTTATTTAGTAAAACTTCGTTGTAAATAAACTTCTTCAATTTCAGAAGCAACACATTTGAGTTTGATTTACTTACATCTATTATATGATAAGAAATACCTTATAAATATATTATTATGTTTTAATAATCTGAACTTCAAAGACTACAGTGAATCTGAAAATAAAAATAAGTTCTGCCAGTGTGCGCTTTGTGCATACATTTTAGCTTATTCTTTTTACTTCAAAAATACCGAACTATTTCCATTCTTCGTACATAGCACACGAGCAGCCGTGCATGATTTTTCTACTCTTAATTAAAAATGTTCGACCGGTTTACATAAATTCGTTTGGATAGGTGATGCGTTGGAGTCTGAGCCAATTTCATTTAAAAGGGAAAGCAATTAGCTCGCACTATGTGTGGCTGAGCAAATACTTAAATGAGAAATAAATTTCGAGAATTATTATTACTTAGGCACGTCGCTAATTGACGTGACTTAACAGTTACAATTTAACAATTAATAATAGTTAGTCACTGTAAGCTGTTCTGACTATAGCGTATTATTACACTCATTTTTGAAAAGTGTTCTAATTAGATTCTAAAGTGCTAATAAACCACAAAAAAACACAACATTTTTATTTAATCGATTAGTGCTGTAAAAATACATTAAAATTTTACATTTTCAAATTTCGCGCGTAATTTGACGAAAACGCTGGACGCAGTGGACGCCACATTGGTCTGTGGGTTTGACGTCAGTTTGCTAAGTAAACAAATGCGCTGAAATTTTGTATGATAATTGTTTGTAATTGAAAAAAAATATTATTTTACTTATCGTTGGTTTTTTGTTCGTGAATGCAAAATATTATTAAAATTTATTTATTATTTATTTATACCACAAAAAAAAAAAAAAAATACTTTGGTTAAGAAAATAATAAAACTACAAAGTTGTTCAATTGACATGCCGTATGACGTAATAACATGGCGGCTACTATTTCAAGGTGTTCAAAAACAGATTAAAAAAACTGAACTCTTCGAATTGAATTTGAAAATTTATTTTGTTATTTCATGAACTAAAACTAACATTTTCCGACTGCATTTTCCTATCTCAATAATATAATTTACGTTTTTTCTCATATACAGAAAAAGATTTTATTCAGTGCACAAACTGTAACCATGAATTCAGCATATCCGCCAGCGCAGAAATTCTTCGTCAGTTAAACAAAAAAAATCAGCTGTTCCATACATTTTGACCGCGTATGTATTGCACTTTTCTATGAAACAGCAGATTTTTTTTTTGTATAACCGACGAAAAATTTCTGCGCTGGGGGATATGCTGAATTCATAGTTACAGTTTGCGCACTGAATATTTATTTTTCCTGTAGGGTAAAATACCCTATTCAGCATAATTTGTCGCAAGTACCTTTCCTCTAGTGACTAGACAAAAGGTAGACTAACTAGCCTTTCCGCTTGCCCTCTTTCTCTTGGAAGTATCCTCCGGGTCCAGGCACCAACTTGACTGAAGGCTTGGTGTCCTTCCTCTGGGTGGGAGGCTCTGGTTGAGGATGCGGAGACCTCTCTGGTGAGGAGTCGGTTATGATACCCTGAAGACGATGTGTGTTGGTTTGGCTGAGTCTGTGGACAAAAATATTTGGTTGTATTATTTTGATACAGAGCGGTTGTCTAAGGGACACACACCTTAGACAAATTCCTATAAACACTCCCGTAGATGGGCGAGAGGCGGCTGTAGTAGCTCCCAGACGTTTCCATAGAAATTGTTTTACTAAAGTCGCGCCGTGCTGTCCCGCCGCTACTGTTTGCGGGGAGCTTTACGTTGGGTAACTGGATTTTATTTATTGCACTTTTATGAGAGCCTAGTGGCAATACTTTTTATGTCTGACTAGTGTCTTTTAAAGGTTTGTCTGTTTGTTAGTTTGTCCTTTTTGGGGATTTTTGGGCCTGATTGTAATAAGTTGAGGTATGGTTTTAAAAATGGGTTATATTTTTCTTAGTGAGACTACTAGAGTCTAGTCACACCATGACTCAGATTTGTGTTGTTATTCCTGTCTTGTGTTTAGAAAAAAAAAATAATCATCATCATCTGCCTAGCTTTTTCCCAACTACGTTGGGGTCGGCTACCAGTCTAACCGGATGCAGCTGAATACCAGTATTTTACATGAAACCACTGCACAACCCAGTTACTGGGTTATACGATACCCCTTAGTAAGACTGGTTGTCAGATTTTCGGGCTTCAGACGAAACATACCGAATGTCAAAGATCCACATATGACAGCCGGGACCAACGGTTTAACGTGCTTTCCGAGGCACGGAGGGGTCTTGGTATGTAAAGGTGGTTACCCATCCACGGACCAACCACGGCAAACGTAGCTTAACGTGATCGATCGACCCGTGCAGCTATTGTTACTTAGCCACATTTCTAAACAGGAGCCTCCTGTTTAGAAAAAGATAAGTAATAGTAAATCCAACGCGGTAATTGCGTAACGCACATTAAATGATCGGTCGCAATGCCTTTCATTTCACCCATGTGCATTGCGTTATTTACGTTCTTGCGTATACGAATTTTAGGATAGGATGTCAAAATGTAAGGCAATGCGATCAATTGCTATTGTATGTGTATGACGCAAGTCGCAGGACAACTAGGGGGCACTTTAGTAACAAGAGATACAGTTGTGGACTTATAATTAGGAACAATTGATAACGAAGTCACTCTTTGATAAACAAGTTGCTTTTACTTTTGTATCAACTTACAGATAACAACTTTGAGCCACATAAAATAATAGCTTTATAAGGAGGTTTTAATTATTCATATTCAATAATAAAATATACGTATAAGCACATCCCTATAAAAAAAAAACAATTGATCGTAAAATGACTATTACAAAAGTAGCCGCTGGACAAATAATTAAGAACGCAAAAAGATTATGTATACACAATTTTGAATTTCGAAAACAAATAGCACATTTTTGGATTTCGCGCCACTATGGTTTACTATCTTCTAAGTTTTTTTTAGTCAAAAGTGCATAACTATTTCAAAATCATGGCGATTATCGCACTGTATGAACGTGATTGGTCGTATAAAAGTTTTCTGATCATATGGAGTGCTCCCAAACTATGGTTTTTTTTTTTTACATGTGAGTACTACTACCGCGGACATGATGGTCCGCGCCCTTGTTACTTGGTTAATTTATTTATAGGTTTTATATATACTTTTTAACATTACAATTAAAGTGCGACACTTAAGCTTACATACTAAACTTAAATCTACGTGAGTCCATCTTTTTTATATACCTAGTTTTTTTTTTAAACTAAGGTTCATAACGCTCGCTGTAAATCACTTCAAGAAATTCAACACTACCATTAATGTTCTTCGAAAATATAAATCTAAAAAAACGAAACCGCGTGAAGATGCTTCGATTGTTCGCTCAGTGAAGACTGATCCATTTAAGGGTTCTGAAATTATAAGAATTTAATGCAGGAGTATCATCACGTACAATACGAAGACGTTTAACGAATGCAAAGTTATTTGGAAGAATCGCTCGGAGAGTAACACTTCTCAAGAAGGTGCACCGAAAAGCAGGATTAGATTTCGCCAGAAAGTATGGCGACTGGACATCAAGTGAATGGCGAAATATATTATTTACAGACGAAACTAAACTATATAATTAGGAACGACTGATAGTCGTTCCTATTATATATCCACAACTGTATCTCGGGTTTTTGTCACTTGTCTACCGATGCAAATCGGATTTTAAACGTTTTAAACAATTAAATTATTAAACCGCTAAGTGTTATTATATAAATGGATTCAAACCAAAAATAAAGTTTTAAACTATTAAAAAACACACTTAGCGGTTTTATAAAAGAAAATGTTTTTTTTTTAACTATGCACTTAGACCAAACCTACTCCCTGATTTGGTACTTAGTTAAAGTCAATAAAAAACTTAATCAGACTATATTTTATCTTGATTAAGCTACAACATATTTAAAATGTATATTTTAATAAATACGTATATCAAGATTGTTTAAAATTGTTCATAAAATGTAGTATAAGTAAGTATGATAATCATATGGACTAATTTGAAAGTTATACGTAATCAACGTATCGTAGTTTTGTATGATTTTGGATTAAAACGGATTATTTACGACTAATACACTCGTCATATGTAAAATACGTAAGTACGTGTTTCGTGACACATGTAACTTTGGTGCGTGCTAAGCAAGCCTGCCAAGCATGCAGTTGATGCGGAACATGAAAGCATGCAAAAATAACAGTGATTAGCGATCAGCGCAAATATTGAATAGTACTACCTTAAATGGAGAAAGTTTTAATATAAATAAGTGATAATTATCTTATAGTGAGACAAGTATTGATAAACGAAGTGAACCTTACACCACAAAGTAACTGAATAATGTGAAATAAAACAGCTTTCGATAAATTACGGCGTGTAATTTCACCTATACGAGCATTCTGACCCGGAATACCTTGTTCAGTTGTTCAGTGGTCATTGGTTTCAGGACTAATATTGGCTCTGTTAGGTACACAAGGCTGACATTTGTAGCCAGTACCTAATGTTGGTTATCAAATAGACATTATAGATCTAGCAACGTGTTTACACAATGGGCTCTGCTATTTAAGTTCATACGGTTATACCACGTGGACATCGATATCGAAAACTTATGAAACAAAAAAAAAACCTTTTTGTTTTTAGTTATTCGAACTTTGTTCAAAACTTTAAATGATGCTGTGACATGTATGTAAATTAGGGCAACCAAAATTACGTTATGATTTAAATTAAGATTTTTATTAAGATCTACGAAAAATTACAAAAACAGCTGGGCGATCTACTCGCATCCGGCCGATGCGGTTCGCTGACCGATTACGGATAACCAACCTTTGCCCATCAAATAATGTTTTTTTTTGTTTAATTAATTATTATTGATGTCAAATTCGATACCTATTACGTGGATAAAGTATTGCCAGCTAATTAATTTGACCCTATACATAACAGATTAATTGTACGTAACGCACTTATTATAAAACACTCTAAAAGAATAAAGAAAGTTGGTCCTTTCTGTTCAATTTAGAACAATACGGACAGCTTAGCTTATCATTCAATCACTTAAGTATCTGTTATCCTCATTTTCTTTTAATCATTCTATTTTATAGAGTCACGAGCAAACCTAAATAAAGGCATTTAGGGCAAGTTAAATACATTAACGCAAAATTTAAACCGATTTTCTTTGTTAATTAACTATTGCAATTTTGAGAAAAGAACTTATTTCATAATTAGCTTTTTCCAGCGGATTTGCCTGCGTGGAGGTCGGAAATTATCCGATGTGTTAATCCAGGCTATAAACTATCTGTGTGCCAAATTTCATCCAAATCCGTTCGGCCGTTTTTGCGTGATTGAGTAATGAACATCCAAACATACAAACTTTCACGTTTATTGTTATTATTAGGATATTAGTATTGAAAGTGGTTTTGAAAATGCTACGTTAATACGATACAATTTTTATCAATAGGTACTTTTGCACAATATCGCGTTTGAATCTTGCGTAAGTTAAATAAATACATTACGTAATTATGCTCGTGACTGTACTTTCTATATTATTACTACAAAGCAATGAACTAATTTATCGACTAAGTACTTGGAATTTTTAAAAAGTTCCTTTAAAGTGTTCGTTTATCTTTAAACTGAGGGGTCATTGCGAAATCCATTATCAGTAGGAATCGCTTTTACTTTGGCAGTTCTACAACATTCATGACACGTTGCTAATGGTCGATTCCTATAATTTACGGACCGTTGTTGGTCAAAAATGACTCTTGTATCTTTACCAATAATGAAGCGAGGACCTCATAGCTCTGCATAGTAGACCCTTCCATACGGAAATAGCTATCACAGATACAATTAGCTTACAAATCTATTTGTAGGCCTCGTTTGACAACAAAAATAATAGTTTAAAAATACTAAAAAACACGCTTTAAAAACCAAACTAAAAAAAGGAGAAAATAATTTAATTCAATTAAAAAGCGTGGGGTGCTTTTTGAGGTATTTTTATAATCAATTAATGTCAAGCACCATCCGATTTTGAATTAAATTATTTTCTCCTTTTTTAGTTTGGTTTTTAAAGCGTGTTTTTTAGTTTTTTAAACTATTATTTATTTTCTATTTTTTAGTTCTGCTAACTACAAAAACGTGTTTTTTTTTAATTATTGAATTGTCATCGGTCCTCGATAAGATTACAAAGTTTCAATGAAATCTGACCGTTTAAAGTGGGTCATAATCGCGCTCTAAGGAGTCGGTTACATACAAACAAACATACAAGTGAAGCTAATATAAAGCGTGTAAAAAGTGCTACCATTGATAAGCAGAACGACTCGTCTTTTGTTTATAGGAATCGGCAATAGCAGATTTTTTTTTCGAACATATGGACGAATGGTCAGCAATAATAAAATAATAAATGATACAGATGCCGATTTAACGTCCGAAATGTCGAGAAAAGTGAAGAGTTATTTATATTCAATGATTTAATATTTGTTTTCATGAAATACGCTTACAGAGACGGTACATTTTTTATTATTTATTTATGGTAAATGTTTATTTAACAAGAGCCTAGGAAAAGACGAAGTTAATTTATTTGTGGGTAAATCGACAACTCTAGAAATATATGTTAAGGTGGAAACGCCAAGGTAGCCCGCGAAATTCAAATTTTGTTACGTTTTTTTGCAATTTGCAGGTCAGTATCAGGTTGTATGATGATCTAAATATGATTTGCGACCGTATCAAATAAGGCTTTTTAGAATCATAATCATTAGAATCAGTAATACAACTCCATAAGTTAGAATTGCCCTCAAATGTCATAATTTCATGAAATAGTAATTCTTTAGAGTAATATGAACTTATAGAGATGTATTGCTGATTCTAATGATTATGATTCTGTAAAGCCATATTTGATACGGTCGCGAATCATATTTAGATTACCATACAACCTGACAGTGACCTGGAAATTGCAAAAAACGTAACAAAATTTGAATTTAGCGGGCTACCTTGGCGCTTCCACCTTAAGGTAATTGGCACGTTTAAAATTTTATGCAATACCATTTATTTTTATTTTTTTAAGAAACGTTGCCCCACACTAGGAATTTCTCCTGTATTGTGGAGGCGTTTACAAACATATAAACTCACATACACAAACAGCCAGACCCGGAACAACTACTTGTATGTCATACAAATATTTGTTCCGTGCGGGAATCGAACCCGCGACACGCAGCGCAGCAGTCAATCGCTTAACCACTGCGCCTACCGTGCTGTCGTAGTAAAGAAAGTATTTTTTCATAATTCCAGAATTTTTTTATCAAGAAAGAAGAAAAATCAATTCACATGCATACAGTCAGTGTAAATAAATAATTTCTCTGATGTCGGGAAATGAGTACCTACGTGTGTATTTTAATGATATATTTTATTATTTAACTCTTTCATTAAAATAGTTAAGCCGTCCATCAGAATTACAGTGTTTGTGGAGTATTTTGGCTCGTAGCGCTAAAATATAAACTTAATATAAGCTTAGTTCTGATTTTAGGCCAGATCTTTGATCGTATTGACTTAGTTCCGCTAATTACACATTATCAATAACAATCTGAATAATTCTAAAGGATATTGCCATTCGAAACATTCGTCTTACCAACGTAAACAACGCAATTAATGTTGTTGAACTGTCAAAATTAAAGCAATTCCTACTGTTAGTGTGTGTTACACAATTAGCCCGCAGCATTCTCGGACGCTTACCTACTACACCTTCAAATTAATTAAATATCGGTCAGTTAAACCCTGCTACTAGATAGAGGTAAACATACAGGAAATACACACAATATTACATACATAAATATGTGTGTACATAAATAATAAAATAAATAAATAAATATTATTCAAAATTTAATTTTTACCCATCGATATATAGTAGACGTATAAGAAAGAAAGAAAGAACAATTGTTTATTCTGCACAAACATAACGTACAGACGCCAGCACATCAAGCTACCCCAATCTGTCAAATTTCTTTGATACATTTTCAACTTTATAACATAAGCATCAGGTTCATGTTTAATTGATGTGTACATCTGTACATTACAAAAAAATAAATCAAGCGTATCGTAGCGTAGCTAGCAGCCGCTAGACTGAATTCCCTTCAAGTATATTTAAAAGCTTTACAATTTAGCTTAGTGGGTTGGGGGCCAGGTAAATGTAATAAGAACTAAGCAAATATTAATTTTAAATTAATCGAAGAGCGTACTTTATTAGGTACAAAAATTAACGCAAAGTACATAAATAAGTAGGCAACCGTATATTACCCACGGCAGGTATTTTCGTAAGCCACATAAAGTTTGTTAACTAAATATTATGTGTGTGTAGGTTCGTCGGCGAAGCCTTTGATGCTGGCAGATTTCCGCAAATATTACTTGTTTGGTTTCAAGCCCAGTTTGTAAAAATATCTAGGCCATATCGTTGCGGGATAACGGGTTGATAAGGGGAAGCTATTATTTTGAATTGTTATTATTTAGCAGAGGATAAAAATAATAATTTTACATCAGTATTAATATCAAGTATTCCGGTAATAGCATAGTCTTTATTAGGTGTTGCGACTAATTTCAGAGTTTAGTGCTAAATGCCGGTTGGTGATTGAGTCCGTGGTGAATAAAGCATGCACCAGACAATAGACAATGGCGATTTAGCAGCGATACGGAGCGGCGTCGATGTAGCAGCGCTTGAAATGTCCGCGTCGAGGGTTCCCTTGATTGCCTGTTGGCAGCGATAATCTCGCTGATTTGACAATTGTTTTTGTGCAAAGCATGTATTTGCGATAGTAACAAGTCCTACTATGAAATTCAGTAGTCTAAAGTCTGTTATCGCAAAATTTTGATCAAAATATAAAAGCTGGTGCCAAGATCAAAGGTTTTTGGAATGACGGGAAGAAAGGACATTGCAAGTGTTTATTATGAATGAAGGAAAGTTGAGAGGCGCTGAATGATCACAAGAGAATCTTGACCCGGCTCGTTGTGAAGAATTCAACAAAATATCGAGTGTGTAAAAAGCAACCCTCTTGTCCATCTTGCTTTTTGCAAAATCTTTTTATTTAAGAATTCCTTTTATGATTTCTCTGGAATCACGATTTTGTTTGGAACGCAAAAACGGCAGTATGTTCTTCAGTTCAGTAAATATCGCACGGACAGGTTGTGTACGCGACATTGGAGGGTAAACACCGTTATAAAGTATAATATTTAAGTATTTTATTACGGTTTTACTTTATATTTATTCGTCGAACATCGTCGCCTTAGAGTGAAAACCTAGGGAATGCATTTTTGTCCAAATTTATTTTATTGCGTTTCTAGGAAGAAAATCTCGCAACGCACATCCTGATCTCACTAATATGTTCATTCGATACTCATAACGTCATCTAAGAAAGTATACGAGAAACCTTGTAAACACTCGCATCCGTCAGTTTGGCGCATATTTTTCTTCCTCCTGAAAAGCTACTTCTTTTACACCTACGAGGTTTTCACTCTAAGGCGTCGATGTATGAACAGCGTAGACGACGCGGTTTCACGGCGACACGTGAAACAATTGCGGTGACAATGTTTGGTTTAACCACGCTCATAAATAACACAATGAGTCACTTTCAGCTGATCCAAAACTCCACAATGCCACATAGCTTTTTATTTCTAACTTACCGGTTTCTCAAAAATATGTGTATAAAAACCTGTAGGTAAGTATAACAAAGAGGACAGTAATGTTATGTACTTAATCAGTTAATGATTATTTTGAAACGAAACGCGTTACAAGCGCGCTGCTACGCGAATCCTACGCCACTACTACGCAATTCCTACATCGCCGGCGGCGCCACCGCCCGCAGCGCCCGCCGCCGCCGCGCCGGTTCAACGCGGCCCAAAGGCTTATGCTACTGCTACGCAAGGCCTACGTTACCGCAGGTTCAACGCGACGCAAGACCAACGCCACAGCTACGCCAACCCTATGCCGCTGCTACGCAATGCCTACGCCGCTGCTACGCACAGCCTACGCCACTGCTACGCCAAGCCTACGCCGCTGCTACGCAAGGCCTACGCCACTACCGCTCCCAACACGAGGCCAACGCGATTGCTACGCAAAGCCTACGCCGCTGTTATGCAAGGCCTACGCCGCACCATTGGTAGGCTTACGCCACTTCTACGCAAAGTCGACGCAACCTCTTACCCATGCTTTCGAAGCAGCAGCGTCTACAACACATATAGCATTGAGACATATCATCGTTTATAAAACGTCCTCGCTGTGCAATAAACTATGTCCAAGTAATGCCTAGCGTGAACGCGCACAAATGATAATAATATACAAATATAACGTGTTTTAATTTGTTTTAGGTGCCAATTAAAATATATTACTAGTTGTTATTAATTGAGTGTGTATGTTACAACGTAGGTAACATACACATAAATTTTATAATAACTTATTATGATTTGATATAGTTCCCTATGGTAAAAATGAAACAACGCAGTTTTAGATACAAGTAAGTAAGTTAAACAAGAAAGTACTTACATACTTTTTCTAAGAAGACAGCACTGCCGTGCCATCTAGTGAAAAACTCGCAAGATGACATTAAAAACGGCGCGCTGTTGCCACTTCATTCCCGGACAAGACAAGGCAAACTTTATTATCTGTCTATTTCACTCAGTTCACGGTGCTGTCTCTTTCTCGCGCGCCGGCTTGTGATTTGAAATTTATTCAGCCTTGGGCTAACCGTCGCCCGTGTACAACGTGCCCATGTTCGCTTGTAACGGATATTTCGCGCCAAAGTTTACACTGCGGATTGGAAAATGAGATTATTTTTTAAAGTGCATCAAGTTTGAAAGTGTGGAAACTGCCTGTTCTAGTCAATTGGACTGACAAAAGTGTATCATCGGCTACCTAAAAAGTGTAAACGTTTACTTTGTGTGTGCGATGCATAACAGTTAAGTTGGAGTTAAGCACTTATTAAAATTGTGCAAGATGGGCGCATAAGAATTGTTTGCCTGTGCAAAATTGATAGAAAGTATCCGGACTGCCAACATGGGGACCAATCGGCTGCTTTCACCATTTACTTTGCTGCTGATTTGTACAGGTAAGCGGAGCTACCTACCTACTTACTTTCTGAGTCACTTTAGCTCAGCACGCCGACGCTGCGTCGCTGTATCAACAAGCGAGCCACAGCCTGCCTGTGTGTCGTGTGCTGAGGTGTAACTATAAGCAGTACAAACAGCGATGTGTGCGTGTGTTGACTCTTTAACCGTATGCAAGGGAGGCTGGTTAGCTATGTGAATAGGGTATGATAACCTATTGTATGTACGCGCTACAGGCTCTGCCAGACCGCAACAACTGCTTAGATTTATGGTATAGCAGCCAAATTGATGTTTCGTTCGAGTTCAATTTTGTTAAATAATAATAGCTATTCTGATAATACAATTTATGTTTTGAATTATGACGGACGACGACTACATAATTTCAAAAGCATTTTATGTAAAAGTTCGTATAAAATGGTACGCGCAATGCGGTATCCTTCCGCAAACGTGCAAACCTTTGTACGATGCACTTTTAACTGTGACGCTGGTTTGCAAGGATTTTAGAATAAAAAAAAAGAACGGACATTACAAAAAAAATATGGAAATCAAGTTTTGGAGGTAAAAAAGAATAATATGGCCTTTTTATATTAGGGCCATGATTTATTGAAACAACAAAAGTGTGTCCTTCTACTCACCGTCACTGCAGAAAGTCGTAAAAGAGTCATATTATTAAGTACCAATTTTCAAACAAAATTAAGATAAGAAATATTAGTATAATCTGGCCAAGTTTTTATTGAATAGAGCTACAACACTATTTAAAATTTCATAAGAAAGAAATAATCCCTAATGGATCCTGGGATACTTAAAATAAAGGAACTTACTAAATTCCCATTTTGTGTAATTTATTAATGGTAAAATTTTCCAACGACTTGTTAAGCTAATTGATATTGTATTGCTCAATGAATACCTGTAATCGACACAAATTGGTACTGTCACAGGAATGGGCGAAAAGGAGGAGACAAAACGTTGTTATTAATTAGGTGTAGACAATAAATAACATAAGACATGATGTCATTTCAAAATACAGGCTAAAGTTTTAAACACACGGAGTGTTTAACATGGTAACTAACTGTGCATCCAGAATTTTTACTAACAAAACTTTTAGGTACATCTTATTTTTTCCGAAAAAAAAAAGGGTTCAAATGAAATTATATTACCATTTTGAATAACTACAATTTTCTGCACGAAATAGAGAAAGAAAATATTCTGGTCGACTCAAGCTTGAATGCGTAAATTAGGCAACGCCAGTGGTGCTCAGAGAGTGAAATCATGTTTATGGAAACCGGTTTTGATGCAGGTGTGCGCGGTTCGAGGTAGAGTAGGTCCACTAGTGGTCTAACCAAGTTATTTTAGTAGATCTTTTATATTATTCTTGTGCCCAGCTATGCGTAGCAATTAATCCACTTTTAACTTAAGCATCCAGTTCTTCAAGTAACCAGTCGCCAGTTACTTATTTTGGTGAGCTGTTTGAGTACAAATGTATTCTATAGATAATTGCAATATATAAAACAACCAACAATACATCGGCAATAGGGTATTTTCCAATTTATTAAAAACTATTTTAGATTGAAGATTGGGACGAAATATTTAACAGAAAAATAAAATAAAATTGATTTATATCCATTTTCTCAATTAATCACGATTAAACTCAAATTTACTATCGTTGTTTTGAATTTATCGCCAAAACGTCATTTTGGTTAAAAACTTTTCTTCAAATAGGTAGATATTTACCTTAGGAAGTTTGTTTATCCAACATCCAAGTTTGAAGATTTCGAATACTATCACCATAATATTGTTAATAAAACTTATATGGAAACTGTGAAAATCAATAAATAATTTCACGGAACAGTCGAGAATTGAGATGCAATATTTTCGTACAACAATTAACTTAACTGAAAGCAATGAGAGCTTTTATAGACAAAGTATTTCAAATTTATACAGATTAGTAGGTAGGTACATCCACTAGATTCATTTGCAAGTATGGGAAGTTCTTAAGGCACCTTTTTATCTTGATTACATTTTGCAAAAATGTTAACGACTTTTATACACTTAAATCTTGAATTTAAAATATCGGGAATTCTGCTATGAAGATATTTGAGATACGACATTGACACCCATCACAGAAATGTAACTGACTTATTTAATTAACTGCTAAATCTAAATAATATCGGGAATATCTGTCAAGTGAACAGACAAAAATTCACGTCACCGATATTTTGACACCTTGTGGAAGCTCTGAAAAGTTGCACTGTAGCATAAAAAGCAGACATTCAGACTTACAGGAACATAAAAGAAGGCGAGCAGCCCGAGACGTGTCAACAAACTTTTCAAATTGTCCCAAAAACGTTGCCAAACAATTTACTGGGTTCGCAAAAATACTGCCACTTGACTTCTTAGATTATGAAAGTAGCTACTTACGTGCTGTGCAAAAACAAATAACTTTTATTGCTTAACTTTCCCGCTCAGCAATCGCAGTAACAGTTCGTTTCAAAACTCCTTAACTACCGTGGATTTTAATGAACTAAACCAAAGTAGCGAAGATTTTTCCTCTTTTTCATCTGGGATTCGGATTCGATGCTAAAATTAGATTGGCGTTCAATTTCATTCTGCATAACATAACAGACTGCACAGTACTTATACAGACAGTGACTGTACTTGAGACGCGCGGTGCATATTCCATTCTATTTTTGTACATCTTAATATCCTTTCTGTTTCCATTCTTACTCTTAGCAACTCTCTCTCTCTCTCTCAGATACGTGCAAATTTATTCCGTCTTCTTGAGAACTAAGTCTCTTACTTCCAGTAATTGAATAAAGTATTTATTGTCAAATCAGTATTTCTCCACAAGCTGGAGGGACATTGTAAAAGGAACAATAGGATTAATAGTAAAGAACGTCAATGGAATAATATTTGTAAAATCTGGAAATCCTAGAAAGAATGCTATTGTCTTGTATAATAATCCTGTATTCTCCAATATCGATAAGTGAAAAAAGTATATTGAGCTTAGTGCTTGTTGAGATTAGTGACCTTATCAGAGTCGATAAGTTTGCAGACAGAGGGTCACTTAAGGCCCTGGTTACTTTAAATATTGTCGTTATGAGCGATAATAGATCTTATTGCAATCTGATACGGGTTAAAATCTGTTGTAATAAATTCGAATAACAAATGAGCAAGCATTGTCGTAAAAATGCAAATAAAATCGTATAAAATTAGATATTAACTATTTAATAATAAATAATCCATCACTGGATGCAGTTTGGCATTTAGAATTTTATGGTATATTTTTAATTATAATTGTTATTTAAGGGATAAACTGGTTTTAAAGATAATTAAGAGGTGACTTTGATGATTTTTTTGATGCATTAAATTATGTTTAATTATGTTATGAGTTTCATCACTGGAAAATATCATATATTTTTATGCTTTCAAAATTATTTACGGTTAAAGAGATACACTGGATTAAAAAACCACCTTTTGGAGCGTTATCAAGAAATCGCCGCCTTAACAAATGAGTCTTATTTCTATGAAATTTTAATACCACAACAATAAGTATTTCATTCCCAACGGTTCGTTTGGTCGTCGTGGTTCAGTTCACAAGAAGCTCGTTTCCCTTTATTAGAGGTTCGCAGGCGAGCGGGGGCTTCCGTTTGCATGGGACTGATTGTCTACCGGTCCTCATTCGCCATTGACTGACCCCGTCATGTCACTCTTCATGCGTGAAATAACCGCTCCGCATCAAATAACCCATACTTATCTGCTGCCGTCATTATATTTACCTGATAAGCTTCCATGATAAGTAAAGATGAACAATAATAGAAGGATGATCGAAAATAATAATTAATAAAGTTATTTGACACGTTCATTTAAACTTAATTTGGAACTCAGTTCCTAATCTTCGTATTTCAAACACGTGTACTTTATTGTGTTAAATAATTATTTCCTTTTGGAAAGTAATTTTCCCCGAAGTTGCCTAAATTGGAGTATTACATGTAGTTAGTTAAACACGTTATCATAATTAAGTACTCGAAAACTGCTCTAAACTATTATTTTGTGAAAATTATTAAACCTTATTCGAATCCTACTTAAATTATACTTACTAATATTATAAATGTGGAAGTTTTTATGTATATATGTTTGGATATTTGCTACTCAATCACGCAAAAATAGCTGAACGGATTTGGATGAAATTTGGGACACAGATAGTTTATAACCTGGATTAACATATAGGATACTTTTCATCCAGGTAGCACGTTCCTGTGGGATAATTTTAGACCTCGACGCGGGCAAAGCCGCTGGTAAATGTTAGTCCTAAACATTTTTAAGTCAAGCCACGCCCTTGAGGAGTGGGTGTTTCTTTTGAGTTCAAACGCAAGTTTGACGATTTGCACCGGTATTTAGATTCATTTAATGGTTTTCTATATTGCCGTAGTTATTTAACAGCTACGAGAACCTGATACGAATTCTTTTTGTTAACGAACCATATTTTTTGTAGTATGTTCACGTTTTAGGTAAGTATTAAGGTAGTACAAATGGAGCAAAAGATTAAATAAAGCTTTCTTACAGCTTCCCACATCACAGTTTCCATTTTCTTCGGTGTACTTAATTAAAACAAAGGAATTCTTTTTATGTGGGTAGTTCGTCTATGTTTTGTAGAAACTGGTTTTTAATTATAATTTCTTATGAATAAAGTTGTACCTGTATTAAAGAAAAGAATTAAAATTCGTCCGCATCGTTGGCAAAAGGTAATAATCCTTACTAATATTATAAACGCGAAAGTTTGTAAGTATGGATAGATGGATGAATGTTTGTTACTCTTTCACGCAAAAACGGCTGAACGGATATGGATGAAATTTGGTACACATATAGATTATAACCTAGATTAACACATAGGATACTTTTTATCCTGGTAGTACGTTCCCGCGGGATAATTTCCGACCTCCACGCGGGCGAAGCCGCGGGCGGAAGCTAGTATGAAATATTTGCGGACGTATTTTTTGATGCCCTATGATTCTTTTATCTATACTTCTAATACTAATATTATAAAGAGGAAATATTTGATTGTTTGTTTATTTGTTTGCATGGAATAGGCTTCGAAACTACTGAACCGATTTGAAAAATTATTTCACTGTTGGGAAGCTACACTATCCCCGGGTGACAGGCTTTATTTTATCCCCGTACGGAACTACGCAGGTGAAACCGCGGAGCGCTGCTAGTTTTTAAATACTTGTACATATTATTAATTAAAACGTAGTTTTTAAATTACATACATGTACATATTTAAGATAGTAATAATTAAAGTTCTGTTAATATATATACCTACTTGGTAGTATTCCTTGTATTACAAATATGCTTCCTAAGGAATTCATTAAGGTTCCGTAAGAATTCGATCGTTTATCAGTGAACATCGTTTTTGGATTCATTTGTATCTGTCTTCCTTACGTGACACTTTCTTACATTGCTCTTTATATTTGTATGTGTCAATGTCTGTACTTTAATTTATCATCGCTTAATGGAACTGAATCGACATTTACGTTTATTTTTTCATCGTATTTTTATATAATCTTCTTACATTTACCAATACATCGAGGAAACTGATAATAAAAAGCAATATATGTTACTATTGACGCCCTATTATTTCTCGACACAACAATAGCTTAGATAATAAGCACAGTACAGCCCCCAGCGGTACAAGATCTGTGCGGTAATTGCGTAGTACACTAACAGAAGGAATTTCATTCATTTTGACAGTTCCGCAATATTCATTGCGTTATTTACCTTGTTGTGCAGACAAACGTTTGGAACATATGAAGCAATGGATTAGCAACATCCTTCAAAATTATTCAGATTGTGATTGATTGTGTGTTACGCAATTATGGGGCTGCTGTCTAATGGCTCACTCTGTGTACTTATATATTTTTTCTCCCGCCGTACTTGTCTTACACTTTCCTTTTATTTATAACACATGATACGACACGTAATCCTCCGATCCAATTGGGTTTCCTTATAAATGTTATTTGGTTAACCAATTGATCAAATATCGCGGAGGTATAATTTGAGCCCTCCGGACCGCTGACAGCGCCGATGCCGACACAATTTGTACCTCCTATCGTAAGTAAGTTAAGTCGAATTTAATCTCGTTCTACATTTTCATGTTGTTTCGGAAACTAAACGAAAACATAGAGACTGGCTTATCTTATTGCCCTGAAAGTTGTTTTCCAGCTTAGGAAAAGGTTTGGCATTGTTATTTTGCGTAGGTTTAGGAAACCGGACTAGCCAAATTACTGGCATATTTGTGGAATCTCCAAAATTTGTATCAGTAAAGTAGGCACTTTAAGTAACTATAGTTAAATAAGGAAAGACATGAAGCTGAAAATAAACGACAATGGGCACTTATCGACTTTTATAATTCCAGGAATAATTAAGTGAGTAAATTCCATTCAAGTTTAAATTTCCTTGGGTAAAGAAAGGGAGGTGCGGTCTAATATTTAATTTCCTGTTTAAAAGATTTTCGATAATTACTTACCTAAGTTGGAACTCTGAACTTTGTTCATGACAGGCTGCACCAAGAAAAGGTATGAGTACCTATGTACGATCTGACAATTTTTGTTTGTCTCTTTCTACTGATTTGAAACGATCTTTCAGATTGAAGTTTTCATGTACACTTATTTACATGTTCGCAAACATAAAAATATTTCAGCAACAGAACAGTTTTCCTTCGTCAAACTTGCCGTAAGTAAACTTATCGATAATTTCAAACAAGTTTTAGACGTTCGATAACAGGAATAAAACTTCTTCGTCGTTCATTAATACTCTAACGATGTCTATTGCTGATTGCAAGTGTGCGAAGCGTATATTAATTATTTATCATTCAGCGAATCGTTCTGGGGGCCGATTCTACTAATTTGCAACGTTACACGTTAAACTGTGTTTCCACAACAGTTCGATTTCGATCGCCGTTCGATAGTTACATAAAAAGTCATTCTACTATTTTATAAGCAAAATGGAAACTAAACTTAAAACGAATTGCAACTGAACTGTAGCGGGAACACAGCGGGTAACCCGCGTTACCAACATGCCAAAATAATATGTTTTATTAATACCAAAAAGAAAAAAGTTGAATCTAAAAATGTTACTAAACACGAATATGTGGCACTAAAAGTATTTTCTATAATTAAAAGACACAATGATCATAATTTTATCATTAACTTTGTCCTATAGTAAACGTCACGCTCATGTTCGATTTTGTTAGTAGAATAGGTTTTGACATTGTTTCAATCGATCGTTGGCGTAACTAAAACGTAACCGCAGCTGTGTCGCAGCTGGACCGTTGTTCATTTTAGTAGAATGCGAAAACGCTTAAAAGTGGTGATTCGGTTGCGGTTCTATTGCGTTTTTTTAACAAATTTGTTAGTAGAATCGGCCCCCTGGTGATATAAATAGTTAAATATTAACGTCTAGAAGTAATAATGAACACATTAAGGTAGCGCCTGGGTAGCTCGCGAAATTCAAATATTCTTGCTTTTTTTGCAATTTTTATTGAATTTTAATGACTCATTAAATGGAGTTAAATGAACATAAAAGTTGTTTCGATGATTTCAAAATAATTCAGTAAATATTTACGTCTTCGGTCAGTGTTGCAAAAAACCTAAGATTTTTTTTATTTCGGTGTCTACTTTAGCGCATTCACTTTAAAGTAATATGAACAAGAATAGACTGATGGAAAATAATACAGTTAGTATCTAGGTAGCCATTCGATATAGGCATTCAATTTTTATTAAGTTGCTCTTACTGAAACGTGAGACACCTACTAAAAATTGAACGCCAATATCGAATGGCTCTCAAGACCAGCGGACAATTCCCACGACGCCTAGAAACCTTACTACTATGGGATATGCTCGATTGGGATCCATGGCACCTCCGTGCTCAAGACCTAAACGAGGACATGCTACGCCGACTCCGCGAAATGTACATCGAGGATCTAGAGACCCCAGCACCCTAATTGCGTAACTCACAATTAATCATAATTTGTTTCGTATTGAAACAGATGGCTAAACCATTGCTTCATATGTTCGAAAAATGTGACTGCTCAACAACGTAAATAACGCAATGAATGTTGTTGAACTGTCAAAATGAAACCGATTATGATTAATCGCGTGTTACGCAATTAGGGTGCTAGTGACGCTTACCTCGGATACGGACAGCACAACTCCCTCCTAACTAATACTAGACTAGATGAAATCGACTATGTACAAAACTGTACTGTAGTGTAAATAGGATAAGGCAATATAGAACATCATAATAAATTTATATAAATTTAGTCTGTACACACTTTGTTAGTGTGCTCACAGTACACACTACACGACACTTATATATATCTATCTTTCAGACAAACATGAGTAGACTGTAAGTAGCTGACACACCCACAGGCCAAATACATCACCGACCTGTGGACATAATGTAACATATGAACCAGGGAAATAAACATCTATCTATTCAATTCTATTATTCTATACCTAGGTTTAGTTATATGGATAAATCAAGAAAATCCTTGGAGAGTAGAAAACCAAATACCTACATAATATAATTTTAGTTGACAAATAAGCCAACAACTTTCGACGGCGGCGATCTCTCGCGTCCGGTCCTGGGGGCCTACTCTCTAACTCCGTCAACGAAGATACGGGCCCGTCCGAAAGTAGTGCGAAACTTCTTAGTGAATCCTACAGCCAATTAACTAACTTTTTTGGACGGGCAAAAACATATCGGGGGTAGGGACTGCTGTCAAATCGTGTTGTCATTCATTCTTAGTTCAGGCTCCAAACTAATCTTCTGTCCGTAAGTGATACGGAGTTGTAAACGCCCGTTACTTCGACCAAAACGACGGACTTCGTGCTTAGGGAGTAGGCCATGGTACGGAGTGAGAGTGCATGGGTAGCCGTCACCTCCTGCAGTAATGCTCGCGAAGAGGGAGGCGGCGCACGTTAGGGAGAGGCAGTATATGCGCCCTCACGGCGGCCCTAGACTCCCTCGACGTTGGGAATCCCAGGCTGATTCCCGGCCACCGTAGGCGCGGGCTTGCGGACTGCGAGTAATGGGTAGCTCGCTGTCCGGGAAGGACCGAGCCCGGGTCGACGGCGCGTTGTGTTCTACGCGCGCTTCAAAGAGATTGTCAGCATCAACTGATGGGGCCCGCAAGGGCCGATGCCTGCCAGGGGTGCGGGTTGGTCGAAAGGGATACCGCGGCCCCTGGCACACAGGCAACTGAGGGAACACGGGTGGGTTTTAGTCAGTAAAAGGCTGACATGCCCTCCTGCTCCACCCAGAGCCGGAGAAGTTATGTGATGATTTCCCAAAAAAAAAAAGTAACAACTTTAATATGTTTAGTTCATGCGGCTCGCTTCTCCGTGGTCCTAAACAAATGGTCTAGTTGTACAAATCATTTTCGATCAGCGCGAAATGGACCAGAAAAGCGATATACGTCAGAATCGTGACAATCAAGTTTTGGAATTTAAATCTAAACAAAAGAACGTCAATATTGCAATTTCAGCTTTGAAAGTACCATTTTCCTTTTAGACTACCGAGTTCACCGGATTATCTTGATGGTTACGAAATAACCTGGTAACCCCGATCACGGCTGTGACTATAAACTGTTCCAACTCAGTTCAAGAATAATTTATATCAACTAAGTCGTTTAGGGTAAGTGAGAGTGATCATAATTAACTCAGTTATTGACAATTTGACGCGCACGTATCACAGGTACACGCTGCGCACGATGCTAAATTCAATAAGGTAATTAATAGATGGTGGTTCTCATTAAACGATATAATTAATTCAAAACTTGTGAAACGTCGATCTAAGTGCTACGCGTAGAACAGAAAACGTTGGCATATTGAACCAAACCCAAGAGATTTGTAAGATGCCGAAAATGCCTAATTGGCTGAGGAGTGAATATTGACTGAATTTATGGCATATTAAATGGCATATATACAGCAGTACCTACATTTGTGTGCTTACACGGTAGTGTAGGTACTGTAGCCGTAATTATATTGACGTGACTGGACCTAATTTTTATAATAGATTTTTTTATGATGGAAAGATTATTATAACATGCGTTTGTAATTATCATAATAACGAAAATGGAACGGTTACAACAGATAAACAAAATATAAATGTAAATTACTAAAGCGCATTGCAAAGTAAGAATGTTTTTTGTTCCAAATAACCATTTACTTAGTAAATTAGTAGACCTGTTTAAAATCGTGCTACTTAAATCTAGATCTACGAAGCCGGTTTTAACGATTATTTTCCTAAACTTACTAGTCCATATCATGTAATTATATTGTATCACGCTAGCGCCGCCACGGCAAGTCGGTACGGGGCTAAATATATTATGTACGCAAGATAGGATCCTGGGACCATAACACCGGTACCTTCATTTGTGTGGGTAGTTTGAGAAGAGCTTGATAAGTCGTTTGGTTGTGGAGCAGCAGGCGGCTTGTCAACTATACTAATAGTCAGGAAGGATTTTGTAACGGAACAAAGACGGTCTTCAAGAGAGCCTTCATAACTTGCTCAATTTCCGTTCTTCGTACAGTGAGGGATTACTGCCGAATCACTTTGTTCTAATTATTTTTAGAACGAAGCTATTTGTGCGTCCTTACTTACTTACAGCAACAATTACTTGATATTCTAATGGTAATGTAACGGTAAATGGTCGTAATGACAATGGAATTGTGAATAATTTGTAATAATTACAACTATGTTAATGGCCGTCTTCAAGAAATAGGTAAACTGTTTTTGATGATTAATTGACATAGCAATCAATCACCATTCATTTGTTGTCAGCTATTCATATTTTTTTGAACGTTATTTATTTTGTTTTCTTTTCTGTCGTAGGTATTTACGTTTATGAACTTCCTAGGTATTGTTTGCTTGGCATTTTTTGTAAATTCTTAAGGAGACTGTGCCATTTTGAATGTGCATATATGGGATGTGGTCTATGAACCAATAGCGATACGGTTATGACATTTTTGTAGGGATACCTCATCTATACCATTTGGCAAAGGGGCTTCAAAATCTAACCTGACAATGATGAAAAAATTGCGCTTTTAGAATTTACACGATTGTCAAGGGCAGGAACTTTAACAGTTGTAGTTGTAGCTAAAGGGAAACGTTCGTAGGAGACTGTCATTAACTTTTCAAGTTATTTTGTAAAGATTTGTTTATGGTGTAAATCGAAACAGTTTCGTATAAGGACCAAAGGTTCTTCTAGACCAACTGAGCTCTGAGAACTAGAAATGTCACAATTAAAAAGCCTTCTGCATAATTTTACACATTTTGTAAGAAATTATCATAGTTAAAGATTCAAACAAGAGGGACCTAGTTTTAAAAGTCATTTTTCGTAGATAAAAGACAGTGTAGTGTCTTTTAACTATATTAATGAAAAAAAAAGACTTACATTTTGATATTCACAATAAAGTGACTTACGTATTTCATGTGTGATAGTTATAAAAGAAGCATAACGTCTTTTTTAGCCAGTCTCCATTATGATTTCGATATTTTGAATACTATTGTCTATAAAGTCAAGCTTACTCATATAGGTACATATCTACCTGCAGATATATTTGATAAAAACATGTTCCTTTTTCTGTTCGTAATAACAGACTTTACACCAATCTAGAACATGTTCGTATAAAACTCAAGGAAAATGGGAAGACGGAAGCGAAGTAATACGAATGTGAATGCGAATGTAGCCCTAGTTGCTCCCCTTTTAATCCTCCCGCAATCGCTTTTCATATGAGCTTCTTGCCAGTATTCCGGATTTGAATTAAAACATCATCATTAATGGATTTATCTAGTCGAGTTAGCTAACAAATCACTAACATACAGCACCTGTGTCTGTTGTCTATTTCACAAAGCTACATCAACGTTCTGTCAATAATCTGAATTATTCAGTCGAAATATTATGAACGTTTCATGTGCGTGTCATAATACGGGCTATCTGATAGAAAATTAATTTCCTGCGGTGCTCGCTCCAGTGTGCGATGTTTGATCTTCTGTAAACAATTCGACGTAATAACTCGACGGTATAAGTCATTACTTTATTTTATCGGCGAATAGCAGAGTTGATTGTTGTTCGCACGTGGTCGGTGTCCTACACACCGACCACGCGAACAACAATCAACTCCGCTCAATCGAAGAAAAATGTAGTAAATACATTGTTATACAAAAACCCAAGATACAATCAGCGTCTCAAAAACGTCCGCATAAATAGGGCGCAATGTGCGCAGTTGTCAAATAGTATCGCCAGTCATCTTCCAGACAGTATTTTTGGACATTGCTTTGTAAAAACCACTTTAAGTCATGCGTGTAAGGTTGACTTAGTAAAAAAATGTGTTCTATCATAACTATAACCACTGACGTATAATTGGGGATTTTTTCAAGACTGTGCATCTTGGTTTTTTCTATATCAATGAGTAAATAGAAGGGATTACTCAAAAGAGCGTCAATCATCGTAGTGAATGCTTGACACTTAACTTATCTATGTATGTATAATGTATATTGCGCCAGTAATTCATGCGTTGTGACAGGTAACGCTTTCTACCAGCCCGTTGTTAAGGCTACAGTGAGTTTCCTCGCGGTGTTTTTCCTTCACTATTTGAAGTGATACATTGTGTTTATTTCTTTGAAAAACATGACAAATAAACAACATAATTTAT
Organism: Antitype chi; assembly: GCA_947359405.1. Lineage (NCBI taxonomy): Eukaryota > Metazoa > Arthropoda > Insecta > Lepidoptera > Noctuidae > Antitype > Antitype chi. The sequence continues at coordinate 15,325,387 of OX375816.1, forward strand.
CGAATGTTTTTCTCAAAGTAATCCCAGTCATAATGGGTGTAATTCAATATGTTTCGGATAATATTGTTGTACATTAAAATAACTGACACACAAACTAATCGTTGAGGTATTAATTAAACATGGTGGATACTGAATTGCGGTTAGCTAACCTAATTAGATCAAATTTAAACAGTGGCACTCCGAGGAGTCCCGACAGAAGTGAAAACTTGAACAGTTTGGTACGTGTGTATTGTTTTAATAGTGTCGCGAGTGCAATTGTTTTTTCCCCATCTCAAAAAATTTTCAATGCGCCTAAAGTAGTTTTGACTTCAAATTTGTAGGTACTCAGGTGTCGGTAACGGTAACAGTGTCGCGAGTTCAATGGTTTTTCCTATCTCAAAAAATGCCAACATGCATGTGTATCTATGTACGTACATACACAATATATGTACATACTTATATACAGAGGTGTCGGTAACGGTAACAGTTTTGCGAGTTCAATTGATTTTTCCCATCTCAAAAAATTTCCAATGCGGCTAAAGAAGCTTTCACTTGAAAAAAAAATACAGGGTGGCAGGGACATCGACGAACAACCGGTGATCATGGATCCAGTACATGATTCTGAACCCTGCAATTAAGTTTTTTATCAGTTTAAAAAAAATTAATGCTGTTTTGTAAACTTTGACCGTGTAGGTATTGCACTTTTCTATGAAGCAGCAGGTTTTTTTTGATAATGGCCTTCTGTAACAAGCGACTTTATTGCACTCCCCTTAGCAGCGTACGCGTACGACACGCAGGTCGCACATCTTAACTATAGATAACTTCTAACTAACCTAACATACCTCCACCATAATATTCTAAACTAAACCCAACTAGAAGAATTTCCGATAATTTGCTCGAGCAATATTCCTTAATTTTGGACGAACTTCGGTATCGGTTCGGAGATCAGGCTAACACTGACGATAATTTTCTACGCAAGGGGTTTTAGAATCATGTGCTGTATTCATGATTTCAGTTAGCACGTCAATGTCCCTGCCACTTTGTATATTATTTTTAGACAGTAAGTAAATGAAATTCCACAAGTGAAACTAGTTTTTCATTTATTAGTAAAGTTTCGACAGCTGAAATAGGTGTTGATTACCAATTAGGGCACTGTTATTAGGTTCTCTATTTTAAAATTCTGAGTAGACCGAGTTTGGAAAAGTTCCCAGAAACTGGAAAATGGCGCGCTCTTTATTTATTGTATTGTACAGCAGTTAGTATTTATCTGATCTGGACCTCTGCCTAGTCATTCGAAGAATTCAATGGCTTTTATTAAAAGAACGTAAAATTGTTCACTTATTTTATATTATCGTTCCATTGCATCTATTTGACGCAGCTATTTGTATATTTTATGATATTATTTAGTGACCTACTGATCCTCTCGTGGCTTAGTCCGCATATTTTTCATGATTTACCACGGTTTTTCAGTATAATGGTGGCCTATTATGATAATCCGGGATACCGGAATATACTCAGCTCCGTGCTAATCTGTCATCCAAATACGTTAAGCTATGTTGATGTCGTGATTTAGTATCTACTAAAGCGTTATGATCATCCAAAAATGCAAACTTCCCTTTCTCTTTCCTTAGAATAAAGTAGACTGTCAGGTTAGTATGTAGGCGTAACACGATACTTACCATACCATCATGTTCCCACTGCTGGGACACAGGCCTCCTCTCTGTGAGAGAAAGTGGGCCATAATCCACTACGCGGGCCCAGTGCGAGTTGGTGGATGTCAAATGTCTTCGAATTGACATGTCGGTTTCCTCACGATGTTTTGCTTCACCTTTTTGAGAGCAGTGTTGATTTATTTATTACACGCTTTATATTAGCTTCACTTGTATGTTTGTTTGTATGTAACCGACTCCTTAGAGCGCGATTTTGACCCACTTTAAACGGTCAGATTTCATTGAAACTTTGTAAACTTATCGAGGACCGATAACAATTCAATAATTTAAAAAAAAATTGAGAAACGTGAAAAAAAAAAAACAAAAACATCACGTTTTTGTAGTTAGCAGAACTAAAAAATAGAAAATAAATAATAGTTTAAGAAACTAAAAAATACGCTTTAAAAACCAAACTAAAAAAGGAGAAAATAATTGAATTCAATTAAAAAGCGTGGGGTGCTTGACATTAATTGATTATAAAAATACCTCAAAAAGCACCCCACGCTTTTTAATTGAATTAAATTATTTTCTCCTTTTTTAGTTTGGTTTTTAAAGCGTGTTTTTTTTTTTTTTTAACTATTATTTGTTTAATTAAGGTTCACCAACAGTTGTTACAGATATTATACAGATTGGAACATATAAGTACCTAAGTGTCTTAAATCTAACTGCACAACCAATTACAGGCAAACACCGCATGCACGCACTAAGTAAAGTGCTGGCTCGGGTTCGAACTCACGAACGTATGTCGCGGCCGTTACCACTGAGCCACCTCTGCTCTATACGAAACTTACCTGTAACTATTGACTTTTATTAGGATTTTCATCTTGGTTTATTTTCTTCTAGCGTTATATCTCCAACCAATCTCCCATTCAAATCTTACTTTTACCAGCACATTATGCGAGGCTAACAAATTACCTATACGAAAGTTTGTCAATCGTTATCTACGGGATAAGCAAATTGTATAAATCACAGCCCTCATTATTTTTGTCCTTATAAAGGTAAGCATACACTGCCACAAGGGACGGAATAATTCAAAAGGGTAACAAAAACGAAGTTGGCTAGAAAATGTAAAGAATAAACGAACGGGTAGCAATTAATAGTAGCGGTTGAGACTATTTATTCAACACTTTAAATACTAAAAAGCTTTTTAAACGAGGTCCCCTGATCTTCTGTACCATGTTTACTTAGCTCTGGACGTACAGAGAATTACTGCTTTCAATAGTTTAGAATGCATATCACTTTATACTGTAGAAACCTCCCAATATGGAGATGGATCTTCATCAAGTTCGTTCAGCTTTGACGTCGCCTATAGCTGCCCTAGGCACAGTTCTAGGAACCCAGGAACAGAGCGTACTTACACTGCATAGCAATCGCATATTGTTAAGTTGTGAGCACTGCATTGTTTATTCAAGTATCTTTGGCCAACGGGTAAGCGTTGCCATGCAACAAAGGGAATATTATGTTACCTGACTACGGTGACGGTTATGATTTTTATGTATATGTATGTATGTTCATCTGTTCTCCCATAACTTCTAGTACTTAACTACTTATCATAATTTGACAAATGAGGTATCGTTAAAAGCGTCTTGCTGGTGATAGCCTATGTATAGTACCTACCTATGTCACATTAATTTTTTTTCAATGATGCCGTGTTGGGTATTAAATAAAATGGCTTAATTAGCTCTATAAAAAATTGCATAAAATATGAGCTAAAGTAAGTTCAAAAATTAAAACATGGCTACTGAAAAATCTAAACAGGCCACGGCTTCCCTACCATTTTTGTACCTATGTCTTGATTTCTCTCTGAAATATTTTAATGTTTCGTACTTTTAAGTTCGGGTTTTAGTTTTGAATTTCTTTATAAAGTTAATTAATACTTTTAGTATTTCAAGTTTACAAAAACATTATTAATACTTGTAGTACCTCCGTACCTATGTGTATGAGAAGGTTTACAGAATTGATTAGGTATATTTTAAGCTCTTTTTTCTTGCCTGTCTGCCCTTTACTATTCCATTGTAAGGCTGAGACCTCGACCCATTTTTTCCAAGCGTGATTTCCTTATAAAAATAAAATATGCGCTCCTATCGTATGTGTTTAATCAATCAATACAGGCTACGCAGTGTACCACTTTATACTTCCTTAAGCCTCTTGAAATTCCCAAGCTGCGCTACTACACACTACTACAGGTTTTCATTATTCAGTATTTACCAGGAATATTATTTTTACACGCTTTATATTAGCTTCACTTGTATGTTTGTTTGTATGTAACCGACTCCTTAGAGCGCGATTTTGACCCACTATAAACGGTCAGATTTCATTGAAACTTTGTAAACTTATCGATGACCGATGACAACTCAATAATTTAAAAACAAAATTGAGAAAAATGCAAAAAAAAGGAAAAAAAATATTTAAAAAAACACGATTTTGTAGTTAGAACTAAAAAATAGTTTAAAAAACTAAAAAAACGCGCTTTAAAAACCAACCTAAAAAAGGAGAAAATAATTTAATTCAATTAAAAACCGTGGGGTGCTTTTTGAAATATTTTTATAATCAATTAATGTTTTTAGTTTTTTTAAACTATTATTTATTTTCATACAAAGAAACAAATCGCCATGTTAGTCTTAAGTACGTTGCTTGACTTTCGCCGCGGGGCGAGTTCTCTTCATGATTGGATTATAGCAAACGATGAACAGTTATTTTCACTGAAAACAAATATGTCGATCGATTTGTTTGTAGTTAAGTCTCACTTCTAGGAACATGCTACCAGAGGCGAAAGATAAATGGTCATAGTGTATTTTTTCTATCAAGTCTTATTTCGATAGGAAAATCTTGAGTTTTCGCATCAATCGCCGAAAGCCAGTTGATTTTTATAAGAATCAGAAACGGTACGAAGTACACCAACCACCAAAAACTGTTTCTAATTAACAATTTACATTCGTTAATTTTATCTACGTAGAAATAAAAGAATACGTTTACAAAAATGTGGTACAAATTACTCAATTTCACCATAAAGAAATCGGAAACGATTTTTTACATATCCGGGTTTTTTTTTCAGAATAAGTCATACATTCCGAACTCAATGAAGGGGGTCAAGTGACCGGAACGTATTTCAATCTTCTTAGGCGCTGAATAAATAAATTCAATACAAGCTAAATAAATCCGCAACACGCCCGAATATAGTGTTTGCCTACCTTTATAAAGTTTCCATTGGTTCTTGTTTTCGCATAAGATAGGAAAATGTGAAGTCGGCTTTGTATATAACTTTTTCCTGCGCATATATCTTAGGATTGGTATATAAAATCGGGATAATAAAACAATATGGCTGCCGAATAGAGGTATCTTCTAATTAAAATGTTCAACACGAGGGAAATTGTACAGTTCCAGATACCGAGGGGTCGCGTCTATGAACTCTGAAATCTTTATTAACTGAAATAGCTTTGGCTTTGCACTTTAATAATTTTGTCGCTGTAATGGAAGCCGAGGATTGCGGATAGAAGTTAAAAATGATATCTCTTATACTATTTTCTTCCTAGCAAAATCGTTTTCGTTGGTTCAACAATATAACAATAATCTTTGCTATATCGCGGCCCTTCCTGGCTTTTTCATCAACGTTTTCTTTCTCGGGAAAGGGTTTCTAGCGAAAAAATGTTTGTTCGTTTAAACGAGGTAGTCTTATACTTTTTTTAAACGCGGTGTACAATAGGTTCTTGGTGAAGATTTATAGCAGACGATATTTGACGACTTGGCTTATGCGGTGAATTCATTTAAACTGAGTTATGTTTCCATTGCATGACGCACGATAACTTATTTTGTAACCGTTCCAAGTCATGGAATAACAACTATTATAAAATCGATTACTTGGGCATTTTGTTACCTGTTGATTACGCGAAATGCCCGCAAACGCTTAGTCTATCCAAACAAGCAAGTTAATTTTGAACCCTCTTTACCTACTATTGGAAGACATGGAACGTTGGCTCTATTATGCACGATGGATGTTCATTGTGCACAAACTACCTGTGTAATCCACATTATTCCGTACCATTTTCTAGTAACTGCATCGAAGTTACATATGTAAGTGGGCACTTCTGTGTGTGTATTGTTCGTCGCCTGCAAAACAATAGTCGCGCGGTTATTTGCACGCCAGTGTTCGACCTGTAACAATGGGTGTTTGTGTCTTATCTCTACGTTCTCACTATCTCATTCGCACAAAATTTTCTCATTACACTTTATTTCTTTTTGTAACGGAATAAGGTCAATGTGCGTAAGAAAATGTCTTTAAACTGACGTTACTATTCATTGTTCGTCAGTACCAACTGGAGTTGATTTCAGGTTTTCCCTCCATTTCTTTAATATTCTTATTTATTCTGTATTAAAACTGCATGACGTATAGAATATTATTTTTGTGATGAATAAAGAACGTTTTAGTCCATACAAAACAGACGTAGTTACATGAATTCATCGGCTCAATAAGATATTTTCTGTATAATTTTTACTGCGGTTGAGAACAATGGCAAACTGTACGGTTTCCAACATTTATTTAAAAAGGCATTGGTGAAGTTATCTACAAAATTTGTTAAGTGGAATAACTTCTACTTTATTTCAGCTAGAAAGTTGCGGAATGTCGCTTTCGGGAATTGTTTAAGAGCCGAACTTGAACACAATTAAGAAACACTTAAAAGAACTACGGCTGTTGAAAGTTCGGAGAAAAGTATGAGTGGTAAGAAATACTGTCGTAAAAACAAGATCGTATTCTGCAGAGAGGTTTTGGTGTTAGAATATCCCTGAGAATTCTAGTCTCGTCCAGCCTATGTTCCCTGAAATATGACATTCAAGTGATACTTTGTCTGTAGACTTGGAGAGAAAACCTCAGAATACCAAAGTTATATAAAGTCCTTACATAAAAGCTAATGACGCCTGTAAGATGACGGATGGGACCGAGAATGCGGGCGGGCAGTCTGTTGGGAATGTGAAAAAATATGAAAGATTATTGTGATTATCTTAAGAGTTTCGGTCCTGACCCTTAATCAAAGTTTGAAACATGGGGCGTTGTGTACATTGCGTTCCGCGTCACGTGTGAAGCGTCCGTTAACGAAACTGCCTCGCACTCAAGATACGAGGAGCGCATTACGTATTCCTCGCGGTGCGCGGGTACCGGCGACAGAGGCTTCTAAGGTCGTGGTATTTGTCCTACGAACAGGCACGTGTGAGCTTGGCCAACGTGTGCTGGAAAAAGATACCAGTTTTTGTGGTGCCGGTATCATAATGACGTAGCACAATGAGGACGACGATCTCAGATCGATTGATCGTATACCCTCACTTTTTCTATTTTCGTTTGTCAACAGCATGAACTGCCATTAGTAGATGAAATGAAAAAAATCAGTGACCAGTTATTTTTTGTTTAATTTAAATCGCTGAATTCACCCAACTGAATTGTCGATGTGGCTTTTATGTTGAATCAAACAAATGTATAAAATATTTATTTTTTACCCAGATGGGTCAATCACCATTATGAGTAAGCAGATAGCGTGTACATGTAGGCCTATTTTGATAACGAGAATAAAGGCGAATGTCACAACAAGAACAAAATGAGACAATGCTCTGAGGAGGTGTTTGAACATCTCAACACAAAAGTAATACTCGGAAAGGGAAGAAAAGAATGTACGGAATACGGTTTTAGCTACAAAGGCTGAATTAGAAGAAAAGTAGCCCATTTATTTTATTGCCAATAAGCCTGATATAATAGACTGATCCGAGCACAAACTACTAGACAACAAGACTAAGGAATAAGGATTACACATTTGTTAGCGATTGTGTTATCCAGCTTCTATTCTATAGAATTCTCTGAATACCTATAGGTATTCATAATTTTAGCTGGCTTTGCCTGTGATTGTGTATTGATATGACAATGGCATAGATAATCTAATTGAATTGCACGTGCGTCGGATGCAACGACAATAGTCGGTTAGTTTCCAGGCTCACGGAACATAAAGCCCTTACTTGATGCCAGATGTTGAAGTTTAAACCACGTGAATGGTACCTTTAAGGAAGGTACAGGACAAAAGGAATCTATAAGTAGCTCATTTAATTTTGATACATTACATTTACCTAGTTTAATATATATGACAGTATTATAAAATATCGCTTTGCCTTGCCATAATTATATTCGAAAATAATGTTTGGTCTGTAAACAGTGAAGGGCCGGGTGGGTAAACATAAGCTGGTAATTAGGGTTCTAAGGCGAGGAGCCTGCTCACGGGTCCTTAATCCGTAATTTCGGTCGATGCTCTTCGTGCTTAGTCGTTTACTGGCGGCCATCGAGATCCGGGATGAAGAAAGCGGATTTCAAATTTCGGAATGGAGTGCCTAGCACATAAGACTGAAGACTTTTTTCCATCTCAATTCTCAGTTTCCACTAAACGTTCGTATTGTTTTATTACTTTTCCTCCTAAAAGAAGTACGAAATCTTTTAATCCAGAGAAATCTGTATTTGATTGGCTATTTCGTTTGAGTTTACCGTTCATGTTTATTAAAACGTGGACGTTCGTTTCCTTTTGTAGACGCCCCGGCGACTCATTTCATCTTGACATATTTCATCTTAAACGAAACCATTATAAATGATAGTCTCAAGATTTATAGTTTATAAAATATGAATATAAACGGTAATTAATTTATTATATGAAGTGGAATGAAACCGCCAACGAGGAAATTTGTCAACGAGGGAACTAAATATTACACAAGGCTATGCCGCGCGTTAAAATGTACAGCTTCAGTCATTAAAACGGACCAAACTTTGGATTCTCGAACCGAAAACATTATAAGCGATATGCGAGTGATAACTATGAGAGTTAATTGAATTAAGAGGGATTCGAGAGCGAAATGTTACACGTCATTAGCACGTTCCTGTGTAATCGAGTTTAATTTCGAGTTGTAATTGAGGCCGTATAAAACCTATGGTAAGTAACAAACAAACAAGCGAGGTTAACCTCCCTCGCCGTGTGCCTAAGCGTTGCGGCGCCGCCCAATTGAATTGCTCCGCTTTTCTTGCTTTCCCGTGGCCCGAGCTTTTTGATTAAAACTTTAATAAAACTGAACTAAGTGGAATATTAACTGCTATGCAACGTTTAATTACCAAAATAGAACTGATTTTCTGTTTTAATGTGGAAAGTAGATTTCAACTTAATATATTTAAATCTCGTTGTTTGTTTAGTTAGAGTGCCAGCTCTATTTGCTCACAAACATTGCACTGTAACAAGTTGTCAATAAAACCATTTGAAACGAACTGATAATGTTATTTTTTTATAACCGACTCTGTTTATGTTTAGGTAATACTGTTAATGTTTTAGTTTCATTTTTGAATACTTGATTAAAAGTCGTCTGTCTGCGTTACAAGATTAGTCTTGCAGAAGAATTTTGCGAGCAAAGACGGAACAGTTTTAAGGCCACGGCCCACGCAACGTGTTGTAAAGTTGAGTAGGTTCGATGTAGATAACTACGAACGTATTATAAAGCGTATCTACCTGAGTGGTGAACAGACGGTCGTTGCATCTGGCTTCGTGATTTCGGTGTACTCAGGGCGGCGCCCGCGCCGTTTACCTGCTCAGCCAGTTCAGCTGTCCCTTTCTCTCCCTCTATCAAGCATGACTTTGTCTCTGTCGCACGTGAATGTAGCCAGGCAACATCGCTTCTACGTATAAACAGTGCTGCCAACGGTATAAGTCGAATTGAGATGTAGGTTGTAACTTTCTTTCCTCTGGTTTACAGCGAAAGACATGACTGTTTACATTACCAAAGTATTTTGCAATTGCCATTTAACCATAATTGTAACCATATTCTTATAAGCTAATTGTGTGTTACTGCTTACCGCATCGGTCCCATTAACTACTACCCAACTTTATTTTCAACTCAAAGTTACTACATCGGTACCGTTTTATAAAACTTGACAAAACTTAATATAACTTAGTTTAAAATGGCGAACATTTTATCTAGGCATACCTAAATTAAACTTATTTCATAGACCATACTGATTAATGAAGCATATTCTGCCTATTTACACTCATCCTGTTAATTCTATATCATTCCATGATTAAATAAAATATTGATGTTTAAAGTTTTAAGTATTGGCAGCACTGCGTGCCACTCAAGCTGTAGGGACTGCGCTCATGGCAGCGCGGGCGCAGCCGCTCTGAAACGTGATCGTTTTACTTACCTGGCGATGGCGGCCGCAGTCTATGCATAGCATAATGGCTCCTCTATATTGTAGATGAGCACGACACAAACAGCGTCATTTCAACCGTTCCATATGCTACACTCGCCCGTCAAGGTTTTAACAATCTTGTCTTGTTGACATTTTACATTGCATTCGTGCTACAGACATAATAGTAGATACTATAGTGTTCGGGGGATCTAGCTACACATAAAATATTTGTGGGAGCTTAAATTCGTGATTCCACGTGTATTTTACAATAAATCGTACAAAAACACAAGTCTGCGCCTAATATAATAATGAAAATTATCTGCGGAACAAAAACCTATGTCAAACTACTCTTAAATTCAAACTTAAACTTTCTGGCTGTTCGATCATAGATAGCCGAATCATTGGCTGCCGGTTTCATGCTGAGCATACAACCTTTACAATAACTCAATTATTAATTCGAGTGGAATCCGAACCAATCGTACTTACACCAAGCTCATAGTAGATTAGTAGTACATTAGTAAACGTGATTTGTAAGTACGCAGTGTGGGACTGAGCAGTGTGAGCACTAACCACTCGGCATTCTGTGTTGAACGCGACCGGAGGTATTTGGCAATGAACGAAGTCGTAACGGTATCGGCGGTATGATGCCTGAATGTAAAAACACTTGGTCTTCTTACGTTTACGTCTACAGGTCTATATGTTTCTGTTCTAAAATGGCGCTTGGTCCATAAAACAGCAAATTACACTTGAATAACCTCGATCATAACTTGAATTGATGTTATAAAGTTATTCGATTTGGAAGCAACGTTATGATCTGTCGAATCTGTACCAAAAATAATAAAATAATTTGTAAATACCCACTGTGAAAGTCGTCAAAGAAACCTAAGATGAATTGGCCCGAAAACTTCTCAGGGACTCTACGAATGATAAGCAATACATGAACACAACCACAACACAAAAATACCCGTATCAGAATATCTGTTTTGTTATTTTGTTACACTCCCATCATATCGTGATTGAAAATAACTAGACAGATTACCATGAAACTATTACCAACCCAGCTTAACAACTTAGGTGATTAGAGAAGATTTTTTTTTTTGTATAATGTAAATGGGCACGAGTAGGGTAGTTCAAATCAAATAACAAAAGCTTGCCACCTCACTCAGAGGAAATGATGAAAATAATAATATTATTCAACGTTTTTCAACTGAAATTCATAAATCTGCAACTAACATCTCTCTTGAATAAGATAAAACGAGTAATAAACCAAGAGAGAGACAGTGTTAGCTAAGCTGAAATATTATAAATATTCATCAGTCATCTTGTCTTCAGTGCGTTTCATTACTTGCCTTTTTGTTTGTGTATTGTTGATGAGTCCACAGTGCTTTCTGACCTAGACAACGTTTTTTATTAATCAATCCCCGGCCTGACTAGTTTACATGAATAATAACAAGGATATTTTTTCCTTGGGGTAGATAATAATACTTTCTTCGTTAATTATTTATTAGATGTTTATTTAAAAGTTATAATGGTTACTTAGTGAGGACGAGTAGAGTGGGGTCGGGTGTAGCGGATTCTGTCCCGGATGTTGTCGCCGCGTGAGGAGAACGGGCCACATGTTAGCTTTTTACCAAGCGTCGCCCTTCGTTCCACGCACATGTCGAGGGACAAAAAAACGCTCACAAATATCGCACCCACAGTCCCATACCAACGTAGAACAGTTCCTGTCTAATGACACTTTGAACTTGTTATCTAAACTATCACTTCTGAAGTGGGCCAATGGCCCAACACGTGGGGGGCACAAGTATTATTACAGAATGATAGCTTCCTTGTGATTTGGACGACGACCTCGCAGGCTCTTCTGATAACCCCGCTTCTTCAAACTTAACATTCAAAAGATGTTGTTTCATGTCCAACATAGTTAAACTGATTTTAAAACATTGCCAATTTTCCTAAAACAATTGAGCCTTAGATGAGTTCAATGAACAAATTCGTATATAGATAATGGAATTTCATCAAAGTTAACAAATCAACCAAAATCAAACGGCCCGACATTTTGGCGGTTCCACTGGGGGGAATGGTAATAATTCGAGTGTCATGTCGATAGCTGCGATTGCTTTTAAAATAAGGGTGGTTCAATAGTAATTGTTCGTTTTTTCTATTCAAAACTCAATGTGAACCACAAGCTAGACAATTAACCCCCCTTATTCATAAACGATGATTCAAGTTAAATGATGTTTAAACGTCAAATATGTATGGTTAAACAGACGCTAATTATTACTTAACTTTAAACATCGTTTATAAATAAGGGGGATATATAATTTGTTTTAACGCAATCCTATGAGGTTATTAACAGCATCCAATTTATTCATATACTGGTACGTAGCCGATAATGACAGGAGCAGCAAGTCGAGTGGCAATCCAATCTAGCTAATGACAAAACTTCCTCCTAGGAAATTCGCTCTACGCCATGCCAATATTAGCAACACAAATTAAAATTGGATAACAACTTTCGGCAGTTTTAAAGTTTCATTCTGTTGAGGCTGAGCTGGCAGCTGCTTGGAACAACTAATGTGTATGACTTTGGTCACTGAAATTGCTTATTCGCACGCGATATATATTAATAGCCTTTCCATATACTGAGAGTAGACTCTTATAAATAAAGATGATACTTCCGGCGAAAATCAGTAAACGTCACGCGCACGAAACAAATAGAAATGCTATTTTGGGTTAGAAACACTTCATAAATTAAATCTAATAACGTCTTAAGGTATATTTGGAGTGTTGCAGAACGTTGAAGCAAACATCGTTTCCTTGCTACATGCAGTGTCGGTGTACCGACGTGGTTCCCTCACAGTAAACGCATGGAAGCCTGTTAAATGTACACTGGATGCATTTTCAGCGTTCGCGTTGTAAGCGATCATAGTGATTTAATGTCGCATGATGAGTCTCATGCAATCGTTGCTTCGCGCTTGTTTACCCAGCCACTCGTGAATACTTGAAACTATACCTACTGGAAAATAGCTACATTTTATTTTCAAGCTATTCTGCAAACATTTGATGCTGTCTCTTTTAGTTAGTTAAACGTTGTTTAAAAGCCATTGGACGTTAAAATTTTAAGACCTGAGTTCACCAACTACAACATAACCATTGATTACGTAACCGTCATGTTAGCATTAAACATTATGTTTAAACAAATCGCGTCTTTTTTTCGAGTTTACTATTCGAACATTTTTGAATGACTGAGTAGAAAATAACCGAATGATTGAATGGTTTAACATTATTTTGTGAAAGACGCTACAACAAATGCCGAAAAAATTGGTGTCGGCAGCATCTAGCTGACAAATTTACCTAATGCTTTTGGCACTCACTGCAAACGTGCTTGGCTATTCAAACTCCTTTTCAATAAAATCAAGTAATTCCAGAGCACACTCACTACGTTTGTATGTACGAAATTTTGTACCAAATGCTTTCTCTTCAAATTCCTCGAAATAATTGCGCCGTGTTTAGAATATACGGGGAGTATGCAAAATTATTTCTATATCTACAAAATCATCTAACACATTATCCTTTTCAAAGATATAGGTACGTAACTCAAAGCGTCTTGCATTTCTATTTTGTAACTAAAAGTAATTCACAATGCAAAACTTCAAATCATAAAGTGTAAACCAACGGTTAAACTGAGTTGGCCACGTCGTTTAAGTTAACTATCCGATTACAGTACTTAACCAATGGTTAGTGCGTGGTGAACAGCAACATATTGTTAAACAGCCGGTTATGGTTTAAATGGCTGTTTTAAATTGAACCATCTGTTGGTGAACTCTGTTTAAGTAATTCCATCAAATCATATCTTGCATATTCACTCGTTGGCTATTTGATATTTTAAAATGTCGTGACATTCTACAATACAGTGTCAATACCCAATTTTGCCAAGTGTATCCTTCTTTACAATGTCATCTCGAGTTTGTATGGGTCCTATTTGCGAGCAGGTAGGCAGGTTACGACAAAAGGACTTGGGTTATTCTTGAATACAACAAAGAAAGTAAGGTGTACCTTCTTACCTGAAGCAAACTCAAACACGTATAAATAATATTTCAGATGGTTCCACTCAAACATACTTTTGAATGAGTTCTACATTTTCGGCATGGATATTATTATCGTTTTAAATGTGGAAAATGAGGGTTTAAAACGGCGCGGCTCAGCGGTTTAGTTAATACAACCCTGCGCAAGAGATTTATACATCGTTATGGCCGACACAAATGTCCGCGTCAATTTATTATGTAAATAACACAAAGATACATCCAAGCGTCGGCGAAACATTTTTTGTAAAACATAATCTGTATCGGCCAAGCTACACCGCGCGGCTTCCGGCCCTGGGGGGAAATCAAAAATGTATTTGTTTCAAATGTCGCTTCCAGGATTTGGCATAATAATAAAGTAAGTAATCTTAACGAAAGGACAAAAGCGTTAAATATTAAAAGCTTCTGTATAATAATAAGTCTATTTCAATCTTTATAAATAAATAAGTTCCCATGAATAATTGATGTGCATTAAAACAGGTGGAGCCTATTCCGTAGGCGTTTCAGCAATTTGGGATGGGGCAATTAAAAGCTGCTTTGTATATTTATTCTGACTTTTTCTTTGTATTCTAGACTACGATTGTGGATAAACAAGGATAACTTAAACAACGGGTCCACTTCTTCAATATTCACAGTTGTAATACAGTATTAAAATAGGTATACAATTGAATTCTGTGGGTTAAGTCGATTTGTGTCATTAATAATTCCAAGGCTGAATCGGAATTTGTTACGAATAAACCGGTCAAGCGTGTGCAGCACGCTTCGGCTGCAATTTCCATAACATTAAATCGTTAAAGTTTATGAAAATCTTAATATACAGTCTCTTTGTGTTCTGTATTTAAAAGGTGTAATATTTTGAATTATTGTGTTGAATGATTTTCTAGATTCTGTACCTACCCATTTAGTTATGTTAAAATCAAAGAAAATGCTGACATGCTGAAATTTAAATAGACATTCATATAGATCAAAATAATGTTGAAATCGTATGCTGCGGAATCCTAAAACGCGGACGATACATCATCTGCATAGAAGGCTTTCGGTTTATCCCTTGTAATTTATGAAACGCACCAGTTTTACGAACTTCCTCCTAAAGTACATCAAGTTTAATGAATATATTATTTTTTATAAAATTTAACACTGTATAGGTACATTCAGCTTCAATATTATACGGACGAACAGACTGTTCAAAATGATCTGAATGAACAACTATGAAAATTAAATATTAACTCAATGACACAAGAAATGTTTTAGAATGAAGACAGTATACGACAACTCTCATTCTGACAAGAACTTTATTCAATTGAAATAAAGTTTAATTTTCTTAGTTGTTGAGATCATTTTGAACAGTCTGTTCGTCCCGATATTTTTGACGCTGACTGTACTGTACTGTAGTTTATCTTGAACAAATCTGACATCGGTGAAAGAAAAAGATCTTGTGGAAACCAAGTCTGAAATCGCCAACCCATCCTGACTTCCTGAGCAAGCATGGTGAACAATGCTCGTGTCTTCTCTGTATGAGAACATGCCTTTGCCCAGTCGTGGGCCAATATTAGCTGGTAAGTATTATTATTATTCCGGTTGATCGCAATAAGTTCGCCCCATGTTAACTGGTAAAATGTGGGTAGTATTATAGATCTCTTTGCCTAACCATTAGGGAAATACAGGCGTTAATCATTCATTATATATGTACTATCAGGGATATCTATATCAATACACCTGAAGGACTATTTTTGCTTGCAGCGCTCGGCCGCTAGGTAACAGATGTGGTCATCGTATGAAAAGATTTTGATATATTTTAGTTTCACAGTAGCTGACAATCATAACTTGTAATCGAATTCTGCACACTTCCCGTTGTGGTGAAATCAGGAAGAAGAAACTTTTTAATTTAGTACCTACGCAAAGTATTTGCCTAAGGCGAATTTACTTATAAGCTTAAGAATAATATTTTTTGCGTTTTATTACGGATATATTTATATTTAACTCGCTTCTAGAAATAAAGCCATTTTTTTTAAATCGTGAACTTGTTTCTATCACAAATACCCACAGAAGTTATTAGCACCAAGTTTCACAACGGAAAGTGATATCCATATAACTACGCATTCCTACATTAATTCCCGGGTTCTATAAATAATCATTTCCGGGAAACGTAGCGTAACTTACCGTGAAACATGGCTTTATAAAATTACAACAACAAACGAATCACGAAAGGGACTGAATGAAAATCATATGATGTACGTAGGTACATAAAGAATGATGAATGGGCTTCAATTTAATCTACAATACTTTTCCGTTTTGGGTAAACTTACTCCAACAAATAACATCGTTACAGTGTACTGATCTTTTGGCAGAAGTTGACTGGACTATAATAGAGTGATTAATCGGCTTATTAGTTGATTCGGCTTATAGTTAGGAAAACATTTTTTTTTTCTTACTTGATAATAGGGGAAAATCGAACTATTCAGAACATGCCAATTTCCTAATATGTATTTCTGGAGATTTCGATTGGCCCACAAATGAATGAATGAATTGAAACGCCTACAGAAAATAATGTATTTTATAAAAGGGTTGAATCGCCCGTTTTGCGCGTGTGAATTCGTGCGAATCGAATATTAAGCCAATAAATCGTATCTCTATGAAAAACGTTTACCAGAAACTTGTCATTATGAACCTACCTATAGTGAACGGTTCATTTAAATAAGAATTTTCGAAAATTACATCGATATCGACATCACAGCACATCACTATGAAACATTTTACTTTACAGTGTTTAATTATCAAGCAATATTCACCGGTGTAGCTGTGGCCGTACGGCAATTACCGTCTCGTTGACAACCCACTTAAATTAAATATTAAACACAAAATTAAATATTTTCGTTCTCATTAAAATTCTTTGCAGTTTTATTAATTAAGTATTTACTTGCGTTTTTCTCGTGAAAATAGCGATATTGGTGGACGGCGAACTAGACTTTTCGCATTTTTCATTAGGTAATATGTAAAGCTACGTGTGGTTGCATTATATCGGTACTCGGTAAATACATTTAAAATTCGATCAAGATTCAAGATTCAAGCTTCAAGCGTTAAAAAATTTTCGCGTGTTTTGTGTACCTACTGCTCTTTGCCCTATTGTTATTTTTGTATGTAGCAACATTTTCAAAACCTATTTTCATAGTGTGTCCAATGTCAGGTCGGTTTATAAATCGTTTTTGTCAGTTTTTATCGTAAATTTGTTATTAATTTTAATGTAACTTAATAACGAATTTATGATCTTCGATTTTTATGTTTCAGCATTTAAACATAAAAACATGAGCTACATCTCAGCAAAACTACCTTACCATCCTTAGTTCAGAAATAAATAAAACAATTGAGGAAAAAATCTAGAATCAACTACATGATAATTTGTGTATTCTTATTGATATACCTATGACTGCAATCAGTAAGTATATCATAGATGTACTTAGCGTTAAAAGGCAAAACAAAGATTTTACAAGACCCCACCCTACATTTGATACGGTGCAAAACAGAACAAAGACTGCGTAAGCTCTTGGCCGTTATTTCGTATTTTTTATTCCATACATACCTAATCCAACATCTAAAGCTAAAATCCACCTGTTGATGTTTCAAAAGACAGAAATATGAAAAAATATTTTTTAAACCACACACAGGACTTCGCTACTCTCTCGGTAGTCGTATCATACGTATAATTTGGAAAAGTAAGTTTAAACAAAAAATAAACAACCAAGTTTTCTGTGGTAGTGCGAATACAAACGACACGGCTTTCCGTACGTAATGTAAGTAATCCATTTATTTAGTTCAAAAATTGGGTGAGAGAAATGTCTGATTTCATAGACATGTACTTCGGGCAGCGGTACCTAGTCTGCGACGCCAGCCGAATACCAAACAGCAAGCATACGAAGGTTTAATTAAAATCGCTCTAGTAGTTTGAAACAAGTTAAACTACACATTGCGACTTAGTATTGTATAGCATGGCAACACTAGTAACGAATAAAATCGCGTTTTACGATACTTTGTTTATTCGCTACGTGTACATACTCATGTCCAACTGTATACGAAAACTATGTACAATTTGTATTATAGTCGGTATACGAGTATAATAGTATTTCTGCTAAGTATTGTTAACCAATTTGATTTCGATTTGTCCAAACGAACACTTTGTTACTCGAATTAAATTTTAGTGGCTGTTTGGTGGCTGACAAAATAATTTATATATTGACACGGTAAACAAAGCATATTAAGTGAATGAATATTTAAAACACGACTTACGTAATTGCACCTACCACTGTTTGTCTCTGCATCACCCAAAGGTCGACTGGTAGAAAATGCCTTCGGCATTAAGTCCGCCTCTGTACATTTCTGTGCGTGACGTATTATATAAATGAATAAATAAGTGGAAATATAAAAATTAAGGACGTGAATCAGACCACGTTTTTTAGAACATATCAAAATCCCTTTGAAATTAAACTAAAAAAGTTTTAAAACTATAACTTTTTCACAACAACCTAAGGTAATGAATTGAAAAGTGTAATTTGATTTTCTGTAAAATGGAGCCGATTCTTTAGTTCATCACCTAAACCAAAATAAGAGATTGCTATTTCTTACTCAGGCCTCGAAAGAAAAGACAAGTGACGCTTAGAACTGTCAAACGAAATTACATCGCGACTGTCGTGAATTTGTTCGTCGTCGCAGTTGCGTCAAATAAAAATCTTAATTTGACAACTCTTATTTATTTCCGTCACTTTCTTGGTTCATTAGAAGAAAAAAGGTAGCAATAGCCTACATTAAGGTGATCCTAGTCCATATTTTTTGCATACAAACTTCGGGAGTGTTTTACTCCACTGTCTGACATGGCATATCTAAAGTAAAATATGATATCGTTTTATCTCATTATTAATATTGTCTGTACGGAAACAGAATACTAAATTTTTTATTTTATGCCATTAAAAAGTTAGGAGCCAACAAAGATTAGTTTTTCTTGCTAATTTTACTTAACTTTGTTTAAGTAATAAAAACCAAGTCGGTACCGACAAAGTTCAATTATCGAAAAACTCAATAAACTTTATTGGTCATTGATTTATGCATTGGCTTTTTCATAAAACCCGTTCTTCCAAAGGACTTTCCTTAATTTTTTCGCGAATTTTTTACTATAAATGATCCTGCATCTCACTTAATAAAGTTGTGCGTGTAGACTAGAGTCTAACTGCTCATCACTGATACTATCTCTGTTGGACACGAAGCCTGGTGAGACAGCGTGATTTTTAGCCAGGCCCACCAGTGAGTTCGAGCCCGCGTCTAGGTCCCCCTTAAGTTTAGTTTGTGCACAACAGAATCATCACCAATATACAGGAGACAGGGCTTGGTTCCCTTTATAATAAATAATAGTTTAAAAAACTAAAAAACACTCTTTAAAAACCAAACTAAAAAAGGAGAAAATAATTTAATTCAATTAAAAAGCGTGGGGTGCTTGACATTAATTGATTATAAAAATACCTCAAAAAGCACCCCACGCTTTTTAATTGAATTAAATTATTTTCTCCTTTTTTAGTTTGGTTTTTTAAGCGTGTTTTTTAAACTATTATTTATTTTCTATTTTTTACAAAAACGTGTTTTTTTTTTCTCAATTTTTTTTAAATTATTGAATTGTCATCGGTCCTCAACAAGTTTACAAACTTTCAATGAAATCTAACCGTTTAAAGTGTGTCAAAATCGCGCTCAAAGGAGTCGGTTACATACAAACAAACAAACAAACCAACAAACAAACATACAAGTGAAGCTAATATAAAGCGTGTAAAAATAGACCAACAGTCACCAGGAAACAACTGTGACAACATCTTGAATTTTACTACTACTTGTCTAGAATGTAGGTCAACCGCGTTGATGGAAAAAGTACACAATATATTGATTAAATCGTATGTGTACTCAATTAGCGACCGCCATCTTTATTGCAGGTGCACGCTCACGCTACTACTTGAAGCGTACGGTACTGGTCGTAGTCGTCAGTCGTCACGTCGTCACCTACATGGCACATGGCTCAACATGGCGACGTAAGCTCAGTGGAACTGTCACGACCGTTACCTACACGGAACAGTTTGTCCTCAAGACCTCACCACTTTACACACTGTAGCCGGTTTACTGTATCCACTACTTTATAATTATTAGTTTATACCATTACGCCTGTATTGCCCGAAGGCTTAGGCATAGGCGGTACAGTACATCCACATTTCGCCAGTTTTGTTTAAGTTCCATGTAATAGGGGCGAGCCAAATGCCAACAACCGGGCCTCCGGATTGCTACGGACAAATTCCTGATACAAAAACCCAATAATACTTTGCTCGACCAGGGAATCGAACCCAGTACCTCATCCTCAGCAGTAGCGCTTGCGACCACCAGACCAATGAGGTGAATTGGTTTATGGGCATTTCAATTCACAAACCTACAGCCTCTTTGAAACAATTCACGTTTGGCAGATAAAGTATTAGAAAATGCCAAACTTTGTAGAGCACCATCCCTGTCACTCACACAAATCTGCGACAGTCTCCCTCTAAAAAAGATACGTCATACTAACGACCACATGCTGGAAAAAGTTTATTTTCGGTACAAATTAAATTATTCACATATTAAGTATATAAGTAGGTGTTCAACTAAGTTGTAATTCTCACGCCCTCCGCGTTTGAGTAAAGTTGATAGTTGCAACTGTTTAGCGAGAGCAAAGTTATAACAAGCAATATGTATGAATTCTCGTGTAACAATATCTAACGTAGGTATTACATGTTATTACTTATTGAAAATCGGCAAACATTTTCTCTTCGATAGTCTTTAATAAAAGTTAGAATTTGAATGAAAAATCTTACCAACTGTTTCTGTTCCTTTAACACTAGGGCTATAAAGATCCGTCTATTTTATTATTGGAATTAATTTTATTAGCCGTATAAATGTCTTGCTTTAATTTAAATTTAGTGACGGTTATGTTAGTATCAATTTTATTAACAGCTATAAGCTTTATTGTAGAAGTTAACAGCCAAAACTGCCACTAATATCAAATGAACCATTTTATCATTTTAAAGTCTACTAAAAGCTCCACAATAAGGTCAAATGAGTTGTTATTCAAAAAAGCAATAATTGCGGATAGCATTGATTAGCACTTAACATATTTTTATATGCCAAACACCTTCATATGTATGACGCAAAAGGTGAATGTCTGAGTGTTCGTTGATTCATAGTATAAAAATTTCATCTCACAGTTTATGTCTTTTTAATAACAACTAGTCCAGATGGTGTTTATTTATATAGGCCGGGTGCCTGGCGCTGCGGTCTTCAGAGGAACAGTAGCATTGTTATGTAGTTTGTTTGTTTGTAAAGGGTCCAAGGATATGATGAAATTATGAGATTGCCGGAGTAAGGGATTTATCTAGGACTTGAATTTCATTTCAAAAACTCATTTGGATGATCAAATAAGGGATGAAGTATGATACTGTCTGGTATCTGAATACGAAAAACAAGTATTCATTTCTGAAAGTTTTTCGAGGGTCGAACCGAACGAAATAGCAGAAGTCTGTTTTTTATAGAGCAGATCTCCTATAAAATTGTTTTGAGACTTCGTTTTTTATTTTGTTTGAATTACAGAGGGTGTTAGGCTTTCAAGAAAATCACTTATTTGACAATTGATACCAGCAATCAGATAGCGAATGGTGTCTGAAGTAGCAACCCGAGCCGAGGCGCGAGGCGGCGCGGCGGCCCGCATGCTCCCACGGTCTCGTCTTACGATACGTGCGCCTTCCCACCAGTCCCACCACCACGTCGCCACTTGATCACCCAACTTGGTCGCGCTATTTACAATGCGGAACACGTGTTTCCAAGTGCCATGTATATTGAAGTAGAACAAAGACACTGTTCTTACGTCGAGTCAGAGCTACACCCGCTCAAAATAAATACAGAGCAGCTCGCACTGTGGACTAAAATTGTCATGTACACGTAGGTCCCAGTAATTACATTTCGTAATCCGCTTGAAATTTGATACAAGGATATTCTAATGATAGTATGTAATATTTAAGCTCTCACACAATACAATACAGAAATACCAAATTATGAAACCTTTCTGAAATCCTAGTTATTTTACTTCTATATAAATAAAAGTACAATATTTTGGGTTTCAGAAAGTTACATAGATAGTTATTTATATAGTCATATAGTACACATAGCCATTTATATATATGTAGTAAAATATAGTTTGACATAGGTATATATGTATATGGTAGATATATGTAGTTATAATTTACTACAAAGCCGGAAAATGTATGAGTTTCAGGTGTATGAAGTTAATTAGCGATACAGAGCTCAATATTATTTGATAGGGGAGCTGGTACAAGCACAGCTAAAGATAATAAATAAGATAATGTAAACACAGTCGGTGGTCTGAAAAGCAACCCCAGGGCAAATATTCTCTTGTAAACAGTTTCTCATTATTATGTGTAGTGAAGTAGAAGTTAATGTACAACCCTAATGAATCTTAATTAGTGTGTGGAGAAATAATAACACGTCGATACACTACGACGTGAACCATCTGTGGCAACAATGAATGACAATAAAGTCTGTCACACGCCGCGACACAGACGAAACGAAGTGATTACACGAAACAATGGGAGCGAAAATAGATCACGTTTTACCGTCGAATAAAAAAAAATCTATGGTCGACTATGTCCTTTTTTCAATTTATATTATCAATAAAATTCTTTCACATAAATGGGTGCCATTTGTTAGTGGCCGGGAGCGAGCGCGCAGCCAACCGCTGTCGCCGTTGACATTCAATGTTGATTCAAATGCGTCCACGTCCCGACAATCCGCGCACCGTACTTACTACACGCCATTTATTCTAATATCTCTTAAAGTTTTATTAAAAATGACCACCTTTTTTTATGTGCATATTTTACTGAGCCATTCGACTGACGCCGATGGGTAAATGTTCTTTATCTTGCTAGCTATACACCTTTCATAAACTTTGGTATTCTTATTCTTACATTATTTGAGCTGGAAGTTTTCAATTTATAAATAGAAATAATATGAAAATGATGGATTGATCCACCGCCTCGCCTGTGGATCGTACTTCGCAGAATAGATTGGGAACACTCCCGCATTTAGTTTACATTCAATGAAAAATTATGATTGAAACGCTGAGTTTAAAGCTTTGTTGTTTCTTTGAGTCAACTCAACTGTCTAAGGATATTTATGAATTGCTTTGAAATTCTCTTTTAATGATTTTCAATCACTGTCAAAGGCGAAATTGATCAAACGGGATCAGTTTTCCGTCGTTCACCGATTAGACAACTTAGTACTTCATTTTCAGATATCTATTTAAAAACTATTTATGGTCATAATCTTGGGAAGGACTTGCCTTAATGTTTTCAAGTCTATGAAATATAAAGTGACACTATTTCAAATGTCGATTTCAGTAATTACTAGTCGTATCGTTCGTTTTCATAGAACTCGTGGTCTAACTAAGCTATGATAAATGAGTACTCACGACAGGGACAAAGTTACTACTTTGTATCCCAAGATTCGAGTTTGACACTCGATATTAAATGAGAATTGGATAGAGCATCCAGAAGTATAAAAAATGTTACCTACATGATAGTTTTAAAATTAGCTCTACATTTTCTGAAAATGGAATTAAAACTGATCCTTGTATGTAAAACTATTTTTATCAAGAAGGGTCAGTCTGATAATAACATGGAACACGCACGTTAAGTTAACTTGAATTATAAGTTATTTTGATAGAAGTAATAATAAAAGGTGGCCTACTTAGTTCTTATCATAAAAAACCTTTCAGTTTTGTTTGTCAATCGAAGACGTTGGGGGAGCTTTGTACTCCCAAAGTTATCGACCTTAATTGCGGCATTAAAAGTCCTCGAAAAAAAATCGATACGCATTAATATAATAAAGGCAGGAACAAGAATTCAGTCAAGTATTCCTGTACTTGATGAAGAATGCGTAGAACGCTGAGTTCACGAACGCTGCTCCATAAATCATAAGTGAAAACATAGGTACTCGTGCACACGATATGTACACACGTACGGATTTGTTGACCCAGTTCTACTTATGATTGCATTACTTTGTGTATTTAAAAACTAATATTAAAACGTGTGTTTGTTTGTACGCCAATGCAGATGGTAAGAAATGTAGACTGATTTAAATAAACTCACGCTGCAACGTGTTTGTTGATATGAGGAAATGATGAAACTCCGGACGGCCAGTGGCGAGTTACGAAGTAATAAACTTATGTGTAGCGATGCTACTTTGCAATATTTTCACTTTTCACCGCGCGCCGACGTGTTGCCGACTGAAATAGTCGGTAGATGTGACGTAAATGTACTAATGTTGTGATTTCTCCGTAAATATGTGTGAAAGATTTATTGAAACGGCAATTGTAATGGGTTAATAGGTAGTCTTGTCATCATCTGCCAAGTTTTCTAACCAGATGCATCTGAATACCAGTATTTTGCATGAAGTTACTGCCTATCCTATCTGACCTCCACAACCCAGTTACTGGGTAACCCCAATAACCCTATACCGCTTGGTAAGACTGGCTGTCAGAGTTTTGGGCTTCTGACGACATCTAAAGACTTTCAAAGATCCACGAATGACAACGGCTTAACGTGCTTTCCTAGGCACGAAGGGGTCTTGGTAAGTTAAGATGGTCACCCATCTACGGACTAACCGCAGCATACGTAGCTTAACCTGATCGATCGACTCGTGCGGCTGTTATTACTCCTTAATTAATTATTAAGTAACTTTCTTTTTTTGTCTTGTCTGGAACACTGTCTTTGTATACATTTGGGCGTTGATAGCTGCGCCACAGTTTTTACTTTTGTGGCTATCTTCGTTTTCATTTGTAAATTATTGTAAACTTAAGTTGTTCCAAATAAACTTTTATTTATTTAATTTATTTATTTATTACTTACCCACAAGCCCTTTAAATAGGTAGTTTTGTATTGCAAGAGATTTGAAAACTTCTCGTGAAAAATCTTTATGTTGCTTATGTAACTTAGGGCTGATTTTTCTATAGTCAGATAAATTTTATCTGAAGAATAAATCAGTTTGGCATATTTTCCATACGAAAGCTGTCAAACCGACATATTTATTCTTCAGATAAAGTTATCTGATTATTGAAAAATCAGCCCTTGTTCTAATACTAATGGAATGTAAGATGTTCTTGTTCTAGATCCCTAAGTAGAGTGAATCTGCCCTCGTAGTGCAAGTGCGACATTTTCCACCCTGTAACTCATGAATATGTAGATCGATCTCTTTCCTTAACGGTGAGCAGAGATCAGTGATAATGTGACAAAACAGACTCCTACATCACGTGCTAATGACAAACGTGACCTTGCAGTTATCGTTACCATTACGTTCGTTTTACCTTTTATTATTTCAACATTTTGCAATTCATAATGATTTGTAAATTTGTATTGACTCTACGTGATCAATTCACTCAAAAGATATAGTTGATGAAACAGTTATAAATAAACAACAAATAAGTAGGTATCTACGCGTAACTGTATTTTTATAAGAGGCTAATAAATGACGTCCAATGCCAACCCTAATCTCTATAAAAGTAATGGAAAGTGGCACAACGTTCTCAAACTCTTCATGCATTTCTAAAGCGTAGAAAGAGCTATACAAGTGTAGCGAGATTACCAAACGTAGGTAATTTGAAAATGTCTGATTTTGCAGCTGACGTGTCTGCTTGTAACTTCAAAATAAGAGCTTTTTTCTAAATGCATATGAAAGTATATACCTACGGTACCTATAACAAAAGAACATTTTTTTTTAAATTTTTGTCTGTCTGTCCGTCTGTTTGTTCCGGCTAATCTGCGAAACGGGTGGACCGATTTTGACGGAACTTTCACAGGCTTTTTGTCCCAGTAGCACGTTTTCGATAAAACACAGCTAATCAAAAATATATAAGGAGAATAAACCAAGTTAATGAGAATTAAACAACCCACAAAATGATGTAAAACCATTACGTCAAATGTGGTCTGAAGATAAACGGCCTCGAATAAGGCCGAAAGTATTTTAGTATTTGTTTTCGGCGACGTAATCCCTTTATAAAGTATCACAGATTTCATTATTGGTTCCCCATCCCCACATACCTATACCTACGTACGTACCCATACCAAGAAGGTTGAAAATAAGTTTCAATAAAATTATTAATAACAGGCATACAACGCTCGAGCCGTGGACGTAACAAAGGCTAGGCAAATTACAATAAGAGCTTATAAATAACAAGAGCTTTATTGCGAGGTAAACGTATAACGCCATTATAAAACTTAATAAGATATGAATCAGTAGCCATAACAATGCACCATAGCAATAAATACTCTATTGCTCACACTCATTATTGAAAAGTGTCTTAATTAGATTCTAGAGTAGGAACCACAAAAAAACACAACATTTATATTTAATCGATTAGTGCCATAAAAATGCATTTAAATTTTACATTTTCAAATTTCGCGCCTAATTCGACGAAAACGCTGGACGCTGTGGACGCCATATTGCTCTGTGGGTATGACGTCAGTTTGCTATATAAAAAAATGCGCTGATATTATAAAAGACTATTGTTTATAATTTAAAAAATTAGTTATTTTTCTAATTATCGTTGGTTTGCTGTTCCTGAATGCAAAATATTATTTAAATAAAAATTACTTTAGTTACGAAAATAATAAAAGTACAAAGTTGCTCAGTTGGCATGCCGTATGACGTAATAACATGGCGGCTACTATATCATTGTGTTCAAAACAGATCAAAAATACTGAAATCTTAAAATTGTATTTTAAAATTTATTTTGTTGTTTCATGAACTAAAACTAACATTTTCCGACAGCATTTTGCCTGAGCTATCTCAATAATATATTTATAGATTTTTTCACTTCTAGAGTAATAATAGGATACAAACTGCAGGAATTCAGCTGTGCGCTATCATTTACAGGTAAATAAAACAAGAAAGCGACTCTTGAAAAGAAAAGCAGTGGAATTAGGTTGAGCTAAAGTTCGGATGACATGTTACACGGCTCGTGTACGACCGTCTAGGAGGGATTAATTAGGTTGAGCTAAAGTTCGGATGACATGTTACACGGCTCGTGTACGACCGTCTAGGAGGGATTAATTAGGTTGAGCTAAAGTTCGGATGACATGTTACACGGCTCGTGTACGACCGTCTAGGAGGGATTAATTAGGTTGAGCTAAAGTTCGGATGACATGTTACACGGCTCGTGTACGACCGTCTAGGAGGGATTAATTAGGTTGAGCTAAAGTTCGGATGACATGTTACACGGCTCGTGTACGACCGTCTAGGAGGGATTAATTCACGTTGAGCCGTTCTCTATGCTCTTTTAAAACAGTTTATCTCATGGAAAAGTCTATGACCACTTTCTAGGAAGGACATCACACGCTACGCTTCTTAGTCTGTCCCATATTAATGTCCAAATTCCCTAGATTAGTGTAAATGGATTTTATTTTTCCGTCGCTTTTATAAAATGCTTAATTTTTTATGTTACTTTAGTTTGACAGCACTAATGAGAATTAGCGTCATTTTAAACCGCAGCACTCATAAAATTTAATTTCATAAATAGTAAACAAACAACTCATTTATCAAATTAAATTTCCTAGAGATAAGTTACATCCGACGACCCTGGATATTACTTATCTCTTTTCCTACTTACCTTATGTATAACTGTATCTAACATAAGTTAAGTTCGTAATAGTGGAACGGCTATTAATATTTATAGCTGTTGCAATTTAGCATTATGCCTCTCCAAAGCAAAGTCTGCGTCACGGTCTTGGCACAAAAGGTTAAATATGTCGGCGACAGGACATTTGGCCCCAAGGCTAAGGCTGTGGACATACTGTCTATTATACAGACTATCGCTCTACGAAAACAATGATGGCGCGCTCTCTCGCAACAAACAGTGTCATACAGTGTCGAACCTATCGAAGCTGCAAAGAAGAGAAAATGTACTGAAAAACTTGAGAACTGTTTTAATTCTGTGTACACACTGTCCTACAAAACTTTTGGCGTATTTTCGGGTCCACTTTGCGGAAAAGCGAAAGCAAACATTATTTGAAGTTCGATAGAACTTGAGACCATCGGTGTGTGTCTAGTGTGAGAAAAATAGAATTCTTAAAAGAAAGTCACACTTTCTATTCTCTATCGGGTTAATGTAAATGAAAAGTTTCAGTATGGAGTACCTGCCCAAGTTCCAACAATGGCTAGGATACAAATCCTACGTAGGTTTTGATTACAGGTTAAAATAATAAAATCTAGAATTCTAGATCTTCGGACACAACATCAGAACGAATCTTGTAATTCTGATATTGAACTAGAATTCCAGATAGTTTCGATAATAATTATTGGTGCAAACCTCATTAAACCGAATCACGGAAATTGGATTTCAATTAAAGGAAATGCAAGCATAATTTTTAATAATTAGGAACAGAATCTAGCTGGTTTGATTTGGATGATAGGTGCTTTTCGCACACATAGGGCATGAAAAGATCATTAATATATAAATATTACAGGAAAATATAGAGTGTGACGCTGCATTTTATTACACGTTACAAGAGGATGAAGGAAAATTGTTATATTTCGGGACCATACATCACTGACGAAGGTGCGTACAAATTAAACAGCGGGTCATCAGCGCGGAGGGCGGAAAGGGCCCGCCATACCCGGGGGCTCGGGGCTCCAGCTTCAACCACCACTCAAACGAGCACCTTTAATTGGGGTGAAAATAATTATACCAATCATAACATTAATCATGTCGAAATTACCCACTACCTTATTTTATACGTCAACGAAACTTGATCATTATTTCGTTGCCTCTAAAGATGATATCAGCCTGTAAAAATGATGTTATTTTTACTCATTAACATTTTGTTTCATTAGGAAATTGTTCAAGAGGTCCCTATTCCGCGTTTCCAACGGATTTTTAATTTATTTTTTCTACAAAAAAAGGGAACTTACTTTTAGTATGTGTGGGAAAATATTATAAGGCACAGTGGGTCATTTTCACATGTAAGAGCTATTAATTATATAAATAACGATTGCAATAAAAATAGAGTTGTGTAATATGTGTAATTATTTCACGATTTGTTTCCATACATCGTAGATTGTTCAATAGTGGAAAGAATTGCTGTGAATAATTTCTTTGACGAAATGGAGGTTATTCACTAACACGGTAGTTTTTGTAATTTAGTTGGTAGATAAATTCGATGTAAATATTATGTAAGAATCATGTGCGCGTTAATAACTGTTACTGGGTTCAACGTAACTATCTAGGACACACAGGTAAATAAAATAATTGAAATGAGCGCTCGCCAGTACACCGATAAACCCTGAGAGGTTTTCGTTGTTTGGCTAAAACGAATTGTTGAACAGGTGCTTTGGAAATAAATAAATAATAACAATAAATAAATAATGATAGTAAATAAATCATGAAAATAAATAAATAAGAAATAAACAGTATAAATTAATGTTATTTTTCTTTTAACAAAATTACAAAAGTAACTATTTCTTTCCAGTATTGCTATGCCTGATTACTCTATCTCTGCTAGCGTTAATTGTTAAACTCTCGTAAAATCAAAGGTTAAATTGCTTTAACAAACTTGAAAAGGCCAGTTCTTCATTCTACGGTGCCTGCGATTGGTAAGCAAAACGCACAGTTATCGAACAAAGGAATCGGCTAATGAAATCGAAATAAACAAAGCTCGTTATTACTTATTTAATTTTCTCTTGGGAAGTGAAGGGTTCTGATAAAATAAGTCATGTATTAATACCGGTTTCTTGGCGCCGGCGAGTAAATTAAAACTAGGCCCGGACTTAATGAAAACTCAATTAAGGAAAGGGTCAAGTAGGAAACCAAGGTTTTTCAGGGAACATTAATAGTTGAACATTCTCTTTGTATGAAACCAGCCAGCCACGTGCTAAATCCTCGGTATAGTTGTGACTACGGTTTGACTTGCATTCTAGGGAAACTACTTGACACACCCGGATTACAGTATCCTAAATAATAATCGAGTCTACATAATGTATACCTATGCCACATTCATCAAAAGCATGATGAAGAAAATTTGTATTAAATATTCTTTCTGTAAGGTACTACCTACCTACAGCTCATCTAAACGCTAGTTTTGAGATTTAAAATTGTGGTCCTAGTGTGTTTCATTTGACCATCTCGATCAAACGCGTCGAACGCGTTCTGCGCTCCGATTGGTCCGTCACTAATCCAGGGCCAATCGGTGGCCCTAGTATGAGTTTCATTTCATCATCTCGATCAAACGCGTCGAGCGCGTTCCGAGCTCCGATTGGTCCGTCACCAATTCAGGGCCAATCGGAGCGCCAAACGCGCTCGATGCGTTGGATTAAGATGGTTAAATGAAACTCGCACTAAGGCCTCTGATATTGAAAACTTTAAAAACTGATCAGCATAGTTCGAAAAGTTATCCACAGTCGTTTTCCTAGGAAAGTTTCTTTGGGCCTTGCCCTTAACCAAAGTAAATACAGATTGACAAAAGAAAAAGATAATCTTGTAAACATGATTGTTATTGCGAATTCGTGTCATTTGCGGTGTAAAAGTAATGTCAGCGACAGTCAGCGTTAATTTCTTCCTCAAACGAGAATGCCTTCTATATATACACAATATACCTACTTACCTACATATCATAATATTATTATAATTACCTTATTACGAACTTGTTGCTTTGAGTAAGGATAAACAACATTAAGTATATCTTTTGTTTCGTTAATCCCATTTCCTTGTAACACGACTAATATACATTGTGTTAGCCGTTAAGTTAACATCATCAACTGACTAATTTTTACCTAACTAGATTGGGGTCGGCTTCCAGTCTAACCAGATGTAGCTAAGTACCAGTACTTTACATGGAGCAACTGCCTGTCTGACCTCTACAACCCAGTTAACCCCTTGGTAAGACTGACTGTGAGATTTTCGGGCTTCTGACGACTCGTAACGACTGTCAAAGATCCACGAATGACAGCCGGGACGAACGGCTTAACGAGAGGTCTTGGATTCTAATGATGGCCACACGTCCACGGATCAACCGCGGCAAAGGTAGCTTAACCTGATCGATCGACCCATGCGGCTTTTATAACCTAGCCACAAGCCCCCCCCCCCCCAGCCGTTACGCTTGCACAAGCTACGTATTTTGTCATTGCCATTGGGGTTTTATATTTTGTATTTTATATCAACGTTCATTTATATACCTGAATCTAATAATGATGCTACGTTACGCACAGACGATTATATTTTATTGTATTTGAGGGGACGGCCATTAGGCTTTTATCGCACTACTATATTTAACTTGCAGCCTTATTTACCATATACATACGTGCGAGTACTGCGTGTATATCAAAGCAAGCCGTACAGCGTCAAGAAGCAATTTTAATAGTATGTTTACTGTTGTCCAACTAAACTATGTTAATTATAAGTTAACGTTTACGTTATAGTAACATCGAGGTGATAATGTGGGTGGTGTCGAGCGCATGTTGGGGTCTAGTGGCTCCGGTTCGAAGCTCCGGTAGCAGGCAGCGGCGCGGGCGCACGCGACCTCGTGTCATTGACCGCCGCTGAGCTGCGCTGCGCCCGCGCCGATGCCGTTGCTGCTTCTACGAATGGGTGTCAGACTAAGGATGCCAAAATACCCACCTTTGTTAATCTCTTCCATGAAAACATGAGGAAAATATGATTCATAACCAATAAGCCAGCAAATATCAAAGTTTCTCTTTTTATTACATACAAGGACTTTCTCTGACGTCACTTTTTTCATTATAGAAAGTATGTACTACTCTATGTAAAATTAGTACGACAGCAATTTGTTTACAGAGAAGTTAGCGTCTACTTATCAACTTAAAACCATCAGTCATCGACTTTTATTTTAGACGTGAAAATGTGAAATTTAATTTAGACAACCCTAACTAAAACCGTTTAGATGTACGTGTGAAAGAGACGACAATTTGATGTCTTCAAACAAGAACGAGGGAGACAGCACCAATCCTGTTGTGGTGATAGAAAAAGAGAAACAAGTGTGAGAAAAAATACGTTAAGTCATTGTAATTTTCGAAATATATGTGCGTGTATTTTATAGCGACACGTACAAAAAGGGGACAGGGAATATGTGGTGCAGAAATTTAAGATTTTAGGGTTGAATAGGAAAGGCGTCGATAACATTGCTCAAAGTCAAAACCTGCCAAGTGGAAACGACGCCAACGGAGATACCTCTGACATTTAGTCCATTCATACTGAGAATCATAGATTAGAATGTAATTTCTGAGAACTCGTTTTCAATGGGATCAACATGAGATGAGTAACGTAATACGCAGCATTAGAAAAAAAAAACGTGGCGAAATAATTCGTGATAGAGAATCAATTCTATGAAAACCTCTGTGGCAGACAAAAGTTTTTGATGCTAAATCGATCAATGTCAATAACTTGCTCTATTTTTACTTTTAGTTTACATCAAAAGTGGGTACTTTTAAGCAGAGTTAGTTCTAACGGGTGTTGGAACTAACTTTGTATCATGTTTTTTTTTTACTTTTTCATTATTTTCTATTTTCGTACTATTGAATCTATTTTTAATTCGGCTTGTGGCTAAGGAATAACAGCCGCACGGGTCGATCGATCAGGTTAAGCTACGCTTGACGCGGTTAGTTCGTGGATGGGTGGGTGATCGTTACATACCAAAACCCCTCCGTACCTCGAAAAGCACGTTAGGCCATTGGTCTCGGCTGTCGTTCGTGGAACTTTGACAGTAGTCTGACAGCCAGTCTTACCAAGGGGTATCGTGTTAGGTACCCAGTAACTGGGTTGTGGTGGTCGGATAGGCAGTCGCTCCTAGTAACTCATACTGGTATTCAGCTGAATCCGGTTAGACTGCAAGCCGACCCCAATATAGTTATGAAAAGGCTAGTCAGATGATGACTAACGGCCTTATTCATAAAAGTTATCGAACATCTAAACAGTTGCTAAAGTGTGGTTTTTCTATGAAAACCAGACTTTAGTAAGTGTTTAGATGTTCGATAACTTTTTATGAATAAGGCCGTAAGTATTGAACCAGTTTTTAGTTTCTAATAAACTAAAAATTGGTCTAAATTAAATAACTAGTAGTACTTAAAAAATTGTGTCTCAAAAGTTTTTATATCTCTCCTACAATCTGTTTTCCAGCATATTTTCTAGAAGTTATCTCATTGAAAAATCGTAACAAACAGTTGTGATAAGTTTTTCTCGATAGTTGTGATAACTTTGTCTAGTTAAATGTGACTGAATAAACTTGAGGTACTCAGATAAAAGTATTCTAATTTATTGTTTTCTGTCTTTATTAATGTCGTACGTGGTATTCAAGAGGCGTTTCTGAATTTCGTATGCTCACCGCTAGAGACACAACATAATTGGTTTACTGAATTATTAATATACGGGAGCTATCTATTATAGAATAGCAAGGATAATAATAATTATGACACTATGACATACAAGTCCACAAAAATGCTCCTTAAAACCGGCGCGGCATGACGCGACCGTCTCGTCGCGCTATTCTGCACGAGCCTTAACTTCGAATAAAAAGTAAAAACAAGTGAATGTACTCGTATTTTAAACAATAAAAGAAAGTGATCCAAATTCAATTTTATACATTGTCATTGAACGCTTTTTTTAGCCTTTGGCAACACTGAAGCGACTACGTTCTTTTCTGTCAGAACTTATTTTCTTTCCGTTTGGTAGTTCATTTAGGGTTTTGATTTTAGAATTGTAATTTTTATACTGGATATGGTCATGTTTTTATTTTTTCAATAAGTGCAAAAAATAACATGAACCATCTGCTATGATGAGAAATATTTACCTATGAGATGAGATATGTCAAGGATTTTTCCGGATGGGTTGGTAGAGGCAGGTCTCACAAAAGTTTCCGCTGTTTTCCTAGCAATGTTATGCACCGAGAAGATTACATTCTCCTGGCCTAAACAGTATATTTACGTGGAAATTTCGTGACCTCAATTTGTTGATTCATATAATATATTCGTAGTACATTTCATACTATCGCAGCTAAACCCGCTCAATCGATTGTTGAAGTGATAGTTTCATGATTAGTTTGTTCTTTGTTTAGATACGAAAAGCCAGCGGCCAGCGGATTTCAATGCATTGAGTTATATTTAATCAAGCTGGACTTTTGTTTAGAATTTGATAGTAGAATATGTAGATAGGTAGGTAGTTACTTTCTACATATAGTCTGTTGCAAAAGCAACTCATGAAGTTGTAAACAAACTCCGTTCAGATGAAATTTTAGCTCACTATTTTTCCAATAATTATTAATATAAGACAACACCACGTCTTATTATCGTGAAGGGTTGGGCAGAGTTATACCTGTAGTACACCCACATTTCGCCAGTTATGTCCCATGTAATAGGGGGCCTACAACAACAATTTTGTTCTAATAATAATACCAGCCTATAATAGTCCCACTTCAGGGCAAATGCCTCTTCTATAACATAGGTATAAATTGAAATGGGAAAATAATCAAAGAAATTTGAGGTACCTAAGTATTCAATTGATCAAATAAAAGCACTAAATTTGTAAGTAGCACTACAAATTGGAAACCACAGGTACGTTTTGATCCATTTGTTTACATTTTTGTCACATACTTTTGCAACAAGTTATAGTATAGTTATACCCATCTTACTAGGTACCCACCATACGTCGCGAAAATTCAAAACATTTTAAATTTTCTCATATGAAAAGATACCCGAGACTACATGCTATCTTTCCAGACTGACGAACGGTAAATTTAAAAGTGAAGACAAGATTGCCAACTTTATAATACTTAAACGTAAGGTAGACGAGGCCAGACGTTGCTAGAGGCTCCCGTTTATATTTAGGTAGGTACAAGCAAAAATTACTTACGATTGATTTTGTGTGTGTATTACCTAAGTGTTTGTGTATAATAATATCATATATTAAGATTAGCGTGATGCGGTGGCTCTTTCTTCTAAATGCCCTTCCAGATAATTATGGTCCTGCGTTGTTAGACTCTCATAAAATTCTAATACTTAATATAATGTTTGGTGGTTAGGTTTATTACCTCTTAAGTTTCTTTCGGCAGTTCTTCTCAGGGATCAACCAGCTAGGAAATCCCCTAGGAAACCTTCTACTTTTAAAATATTGACTTGTAAAAGTGCCTTAAAAGATCTACTTACATAAATACACATTTCATTTCGATGATTATGATAAAGATGATAGTTTTGTGTGTGTTTTGTTCTAGTGTGGTGCACGGTGCGCGGCGACGATGAGCAGCATGACGCGCGGGAAGGTGATGATGTCACCATGCAGTGTCGTTTCGCCCTCGAGCCCCTCGCGGGAGAGTCCCTCACCTACTACTGGGTGAGGAGCACCCCCAGTGGACACGAAAACGTCGCCATCGGCAACATCCCCCTCGAGACTAATTACCAGTAAGTTCCACTAACCTAACATGTCTTGACAATTTCTGTTAGCTGTACACCCGTACACGAGCAAAAGAAAAATAATTTTCCTTAAGCTAAGGTTGGCAAAAACAAGCCGAGCAATATTTCAAACACACACATTGTTTGGGTTCGTGCACACAACATTTTTTACCTCAAAATAAAGCGGCTTTAACAAATTTTTGTATAACCAGGGCCCGAGGTTAAATGTGTCAAGATGCAAATCTTAGTTACGCGCAAGTAGATACTTATGATCTTGCGACCTCCATTGGACGTCTCGTACTCCTGCGTAACCCTTTTTATTTTTTCCCCTAACAAGATATTCAAATAAGTACCGATCTCCAGGGTAAATATCGGACATCTGCCAACCCTTATAAAATAATTAATATTCATGAAAAAGTACAAAGAGTTTGCGTGCTAAACACGGAGGCGGGTCGAAATAATACCGCTATAACTTTTCAAAATAAGTAAATTATTGGGGATTAAAACTTATCTAACAAGTGTTATAACTTTTATTATATGAACGTGCCGTAAGTAACGCAGGTAGAGGAATATTTTAGAAGCTTCTCCCGACTAGCATTAAATTAATTCATGGAATATAGAATTTAGTGTTATAGTCAAATATAATTATAGCTGTAGCAGCAAGTAAGAGATCTATCTGCAAAATAAGAGAAAATACATTTACGTAATTTCATGCACGAGTAGCTACATTGAATACGATACGACGTCGTCTAATGCGAGGAAGATAAATTCAACGTCCAAATATCTTTCTTTCCGAGTGTACATTATTGCCAGAGACAGCCTTTAAACTGTTCGTTTGAAAGATCCCACGAGCATGGAATTATACCTAGCTATGTAGCTACATGACGTATAAAATGGTCGACCCAAGGGAGTCTGTGGCAACTGGCAGGGAAGAATAAAATAAAAAAAATTATCACACAGTGATGGCATTTCTGACAGGGTAAACGTAATTCCCTGTCGCAATGTTTTTCAGTAAAAAAAGTTATGTCAAGCCAGGGTAGGTACTAAGCCGCCAACAGAAAAAAAATATATCCTTTGATATTTTGTTCTATGTATAACGGAACAAGACCGAAGACTATCAACTCAATGTCAATTATAGACACGATTGTGATGAAACAAATAGGTTTTTCGTCGATTCAATAAACGTAAGCTTACCATCGGTGGCTAAGTTTTCTTATCAATCACAAAATTAATACGATTATGTTTATCGTCACCACTTATTTTAAGTGTTCACGCTTCTGTTCTTAAAAATCTAGAAACAACCGTGTGTTGACAAAATAAATGTGTGATGTCTCTTGTACTCAAACGAGGATGAAAAATCAATGAAAGTTTGTATGTTTTGTTCTTTGGATGTTTGTTACTCAATCACGCAAAAACGGCCGGACGAATTTGGATGACATTTGGAACACAGATAGTTTGTAGCCTGGATTATCTATCACATAGGATCCTTTTTATCCCATTAGTATATCCCCGTTGGATAATTATTGACTTCCAAACGGGCGAAGCCACTAGAAAAACTAGTATATTATAAACAGCTCTTTCATCCTAAATAATATTACAATGCGAAAGTAAGTTGGTTTCTTACGCTTTCATGTTAAAACGGTTGAACAGATTTGTATGAAATATGGCACGCGGATACCTGGGTTCCTAGGTTCCTGAGTTCCTGGGACCTGGGGACCTGGCTTCATCCGGGATAGCAGACAAAGTCACGGTCAACAGGTAGTATTTTAATTAAAATGAGAAACCAAAGCCGCATATTGCATGACATCATTAATTTTATCCTATTTGCATTCAATTATGCTAAATCAGATTGTCAGTACTCCACCTATCGTGTGATTATAAATAATTGAGTTAAATGTTCCCTTTCCTACTGAACCTAATATTAAAATTGTTTGCACAACTAAAGCTATTGGA
Source organism: Antitype chi (assembly GCA_947359405.1). Lineage (NCBI taxonomy): Eukaryota > Metazoa > Arthropoda > Insecta > Lepidoptera > Noctuidae > Antitype > Antitype chi. The sequence continues at coordinate 15,362,808 of OX375816.1, forward strand.
ATCCGATGACATTAATAATTTAAGGATATCGTTATCTCCCCTGTCCTAACATCACAAGTTCTGAACAAAAGCCATTTTCATTAAAAACTCATCCTTTTATAGATTGCCGAATTTATTTCTTACTGGTGAGTGGTAAAGTTACTTTTGAATCTACGGAACTTATTATTATGAGCTTGTCTCCGACAAAATATGATTAATGGCACAGTAATCACACAAAATAACAAACCACATATGGTTTGTTGAGAAAATGTCCAAGTTTATTCTGTTGATTCTAGTATTTTTACACGCTTTATATTAGCTTCACTTGTATGTTTGTTTGTTTGTATGTAACCGACTCCTTAGAGCGCGATTTTGACCCACTTTAAACGGTCAGATTTCATTGAAACTTTGTAAACTTAACGAGGACCGATGACAATACAATAATTTAAAAAAAAATGAGAAAAATGAAAAAAAACACGTATTTGTAGTTAGCAGAACTAAAAAATAGAAAATAAATAATACCTAGTTAAAAAAAATAAAAAACACGCTTTAAAAATCAAACTAAAAAAGGGGAAAATAATTTAAAAGCGGTGCTTGACATTAATTGATTATAAAAATACCTCAAAAAGCACCCCACGCTTTTTAATTGAATTAAATCATTTTCTCCTTGTTTAGTTTGGTTTTTAAAGCGTGTTTTTTAGTTTTTAACTATATTTTTTATAATACATTATCCTTGTATTATCCTTTACATTTGGAGCAGTGGTAACCTAGGCAGGCACTTTACTTTTGTAAATAATTGCATCACCACTGTCTCAAAATGGCGAAAGAAAACATCGGGAAAAAACCGCCATGTCCTAGTACCAAAAATTCGAAGATATATAACATCTATCAACCCGTGAGCCCGCGTGGTGGATTACGGCCCACTACCTCTCACAGAGAGGCGGCGTACGTCCCAGCAGTAGAAACGTTATAGGTAGATTATGATGATCCTTGTTTTTACAACGATATTGAATGGTATTTAATAGACGAGGTAATTAGGGCTCTCTGCCTTGTTAATGTAACGCTAATGGTATACATTAGCGGACCTAAGCGTTAATATTTTACTCGCCAATTTCTTTTCAATATATTTTTTTTTTTTATTACGACCATGCCCGTTTTCACCGACATCCCTAAGTTTATGGGATCCTCTAAGAATGGTTAGGGGGCTGTTACAAGGGGGTTTCTGTGTCACCAACAGAAAAGAGTCAGTTAAATGTTAAAAGGTCCCCGATATTTAGGTGGTCGAAATTCGGGTCCATAAACCGGCACATACGTATGTGATCTATCAAGCAACAAATATGGATAGTGATATATTTTAATTTGTTGAAAATTTAGAAACTGTTTGTACTATATTCGATGCAACTAACAGCCGTAGACCAAAAATATATCGGAAACGACCAAACTACTTCCAATTTTTTGATGAAACTGACTTTTTTTGGAGATAGGTATAGGTTATATAAATCTTCAGTGTTGTATTTAGTGGAAAAGATTGAACATAACTTAGAATTTCCTGATAATAGGTGGTACTTAACTTATTAAAGCTTTTATAAATAGCCTATAAAATAAAATAAATAAAAACGTGGTATTTTTTCTTTGTTTAGTCTACGATACATACCTAGGTACGGCGATGCCATAAACCGTCACTTGTGAGTCCTTATTGTATTTGCATAATTAAAATTAAGTAAAGCATGTTTTATTATACATATTTCAGAAATATCTCCAATAAATCAGTTTTTATGCTACTATATATTAAGAGAGGTTTTATGCTACGGGTAATCATTTGTTGGCTGCGGCAGGCATAGGTGGGATCAGTGTGGCTACTTGCAGTCGAATAATAAAAAGAGTGTCTGCAGCAATTGTGACTCTACCACGTCCACAGTTTATCAAAACAGTCAAAAAGTGTCAAATACAAATAAGACCCCAGATAAGACGTTACGTTTCGTAATGTATATACAGAGTACAATACGTTGTAGTACTAGCAAGAAAACATTAAATTAATTCAAAATATAAATGAAATAATATTTATAATTGCTATCAAAACACGATTTATATATATCTGTATCCATATTAGTGTACACTTTATAGAATTTTATAAAAAGCTATCTTACTTGTTACAAAGTATCCATAAGTTCATAGACGTATCAGTCACTATTATCGAAAACAAAATGTCACATAATGTGTCCCCTAGTTAGGTGGGAAAAATGATGGTGAAACGAAGTTTAATTTAGGGGCTAGTTTGGGGAAGCTTTTAAGCTAAAGATCCCATACGTAGGTTGCAGTTTAGGGGATTTCGGTGAAAACAGGCAAAGATTACTGAATAAAAACTATAAAATTATGAGTTATTACTTTTGGTATTATATTGCTGCTTTATTCAGAAGAATTTCACTACATATTAAAAAACAAAGACCACCCTCCGCGTCTGTCAGTCTGGTCAAAAATGACCGGTCGGATTTTCATACAGTTTTCACCAATAGACAGAGTGATTCTCTGATAAAAAAAAAACATGCCGACTGGGAGCTTTACTGGCGTGCGCCGCGTAAAACAAAACAGTTATATGAAAACAATGTATACTTAAATGGAACATTTTCCGATTTGTAAAAGGGCGATGACGCCGTCAAAACCTAGTATGTACTGTATATTTTAAGCACAGCAAAGGTTCTAGCGGGATTATCATTCGTAATACCTACTAATAATGCAAATGGAATATAGTTGTCAGTGTCATCTCTTAATAAGGTAAAACAGGAAATCTTTCTGAACACCCCGCAAACGACCACAATAATATTAAGGTTGTAGCTACACGCTGGGCCTCCATGTCACCACTAAGAGGGAATTACGTAAAATTCCTTTGTGTCATTTCTCTACCAAGATGTATAATATACACACGATTAGCATCCTTTCAAACGTTGAACGTCACGGGCTGGGGACTTACAACGGCTTTACTCGGTGAAAATAGTTTTTAATTTTGTATTTTCACCACCACATGCACTGTCAGACTACAGCAAAACGAACATTAAACAACGAATAGGTGTGCACTTACTGTGTCGGTGTGTATGTCTATTTACAAACGGCTTACAAATATTCTGCTAGCAGTCTGAAGAGTCGACGGCCTCGTTGCTTAAACGTAAAGATCTCAAGGGAACACATTCATGTTGGCACACTGAAGCTTTTGTTCTTTGTAGGATCGCGAGGAATCTGTCGATCCTGGAAAATAATGAGCGAAACCATTAGGGATTGTAGAGCTTAGCTTCTTCGAAATTAAAAAACGAATATGTTTTGTTGCAGGATCTCGTTTGCGCCGACGGAGGGTCGTTTTGACCTGCTGGTGTCCAACGTGTCGTATGAGCGTGACAACGGGCGGTTCGAGTGCCGCGTGAAGGCTGGCGGGTCGGGGCGCACGCTGCACGCGCAGGGTCACGCGCTGACCGTGCTGACGAGCCCGCGCGCACCCGTGCTCACGCCCGGCTCACACGCGCAGTCACAGGAAGGCAGGGAGCTCAACCTCTCGTGCTCAAGCTCGGGAGGCTCACCCGAACCTACCATCAAGTAAGACACTGATTTTGTTTCGTAATTCGGCACATGTTTAAAGCATAACTTATGTCATTATTCTCGTAACACCTAAGTACGTTCCGCCTTCAGCAATACATACAATTTACTTGCAAGGTGTGTATGAGGATGTGATTTTCAAAGCAAAATAGGACCGGAAGCCTTACTTAAGTCCGGAATTCAGATACACCCTACGGAATTAAAATCTGAAAAAATGCACCTATTTGACGCTTTAAATATCGGCTTAGTTGGTATTCCGAAATGAACGCTATTTCTAACCATCATGTTTCAGTTGGTTTGAACTATTATAATAAAATATAAAACGGTAAACAATGAAAGCTTTCCGCAAAACAAAACCAATTCACTTTGAAAGCTTTTGAAATACTTTGTACCAAATTATCCACTGTAGGTAATAATGTTAAAAACAACATGTAAATAAGTTAAATTAATGGCGAAAGTCTCGCAGTATTTACTGTTGATATGTAGGCGTGTCACTTTTAAAACTTTGCCGTGATATAAGCATAAAGTTACAAATTAAACATCTAATTGTAATTCCCAGTTAACATGTGTGACTTTGTAAAATTATTTGAAATTAAGTCTTACTCAAATATTTGATGTATCCTAAATTAAACTAAATCTAACTTTGTGTGATACGATTAGCTTGAGCCACAGAATTTCATTCTAGCGAATGGTAGCTGAGGTAGTAGTTATTATCACTACCCGACTTAGCTGGGTTCATTACAGCCGGCTTCAGATCTTACATAATGCAACCTATGTGTGGCTTTCATTATGAATTCGTACGGGAAACATCGAAACTCATAATCGTTACGGAATAATTTATTTGACACATTGCTAAAGCCTCAGAGAAATAAAAAGTCATTACCGGCAGTGCTATAAGCCCGTATTGCAGGCTAATTATATTCGTCATAATATTCCCTCCGGTGTTTTAATTATTCACTCACATATTCGCCATATCCCCGAGAACAATGGAATTGTGTGGAACCGCTCCGTGCAAAAACACGTGATTTCTTGAGACAACGTGAGTATCATGTTTTAAGACGGCAATCCTACTTCTGATTTGTACAAACTGCCGAAAACTTGACCCGGCTCTATACAAGTGGTTGTCGGTAGTAATCCCGCTCCACTTTGTACGTTTTCGTAGCAAACCGTAATTGGCTTTTACCTAACGCATTAAGAACGGCGTACGGGGAAGATAAAAAGCTGATAAATGTGGTGATAAATTTCATGTAGGCAGTGACTCGGATTCAATTAGAGTCGGGGAGAAAAGGCCCGCACTGAGGGTAGTACCCGGCGGGCAGCTGGTTGTCGGAATGACCGCTGCGGGCGCACATATTACACCCCGGTACAAATAATGAAATTGAAGCGTTGCACTAAGCCGGGGTTTACCGGGATATTTGAAAATGATGTCATATGAGCCAGCTACGGCGTTGTCGCAGAGCTGGCGCTAGTTTGCATAAAAAGGTCGGCATCTCGGCCGGATGAAACTAGGTGTTCTGGATACACGTCACAAAAACTCGGTGTACGAGGCACTACGTTTAACCGGATATGTGTCCCGGATACATGAACTATGAGACGCTGTGTAAGCTCAGAATAACTTTCAGTTGCAGCTTGAGTTTGTTGCGGTTATTTTTATATTGGTATTGCAGTTACAACCAGATTGAATTGTGAATACTAAAATATTGAAATGTAAAACAGACGGATATTTAGTACAGTTTGGGTTCTTGGAAATAAACTGACTAGTGGTATCAGGATTGTCTAATTAGGTATGTGTTCTTCGTCAACGGATAGCAGCCACTTAACACACGACACAGGTACACATTATATTGTGATTGTAATCTGTAAAGCCCAACCTCGAGCCTCTGAATACTGCAGATCTATTTAGTAACCACTTATCGTACAGACAATATAAAAGTAAGTAATGTTGGCTTTAAGTTGTGTTAATTTTACCATTAAAAACTTTAGTAATTTTGTATTAAATTATAGTAAGAGTTTATTCTTGAAAATGTTTTATTACTGAATAATTTATAATAAGCAATATGGCTACTTTAAGACCAAATTCACTTCATAATTTCTAAATACCTAAACATTATTCAACTCCAGCTCTTTTCTTTTGAACCTTGACTTTTATAAGCGTAGGAGCAAAACAGTGGCACAAGTTGTATTTTAATTAAAAACTAATCATGAATTTGTGCGTACCGCTCAAAGTTTGTACCTTACACCTGTGCGTCACCCATTCTTGTCCTAACTTACCAAAAAGTTGTGGCTTTGTACGGGACTGTGGCGCCAAGGACCGAAATTACAACGCAAGGACCACTAACAGTTAGGTACGTGACGTGTTGCAATAATAAGGTATGAAATTGCAACTCACAATTGCTCTAAATAAGGAAATCAAAAGAGCTGGGCACACACTAAATTATACGTAAAGTAAGGTCTGTGAAACACAAAACTTAGGTACCTTCCTGTTTAAATTTTAAATTCTATTCTGAGTGGGATCTAAATTGTAAAGTAAACATGCGTGGTTTGTACGTAGGTATGTATGTAGTTACTTATGTACCCAGGCCCACCGATGTGAATGTATAATTGTAGAAACGGCGGCATTACACAAAATGTTTTAGGACCAATTATGTATTTTTTTAACAGTCGTAATCCTACTAGTATGAGAGGTAAGATGTTTGGATGTTTGTTACTCAATCACGCAAAAACGACCAAACGGATTTGGATGAAATTTGGCAAACATATTTTATAACCTGGATAACCATATAGGATACTCTTTAACCGGGTAGTACGTTACCGTGGGATAATTTTCAGCCTCTACTTTGGCAAAGCCGCGGGTAAAATCGAGTTCGTACTTATATAATTAAAACATCGTGCTATATACTGGAGCGTATATTACCTATCAAAATATACCTACGCAGAATTTGTTTAAACATTGCACTCAGTTAATGTTTGGAGGTTCCATTGACCGACTATTAAATGGTTATTTGAAACGTATTAAGTTCATTGAACACGTATTTATAATATTGCGGGTAATAGCTGGTTTTGTAAATGAGAATAATTTTAATCGTAGAATTAAAATGGACTCTTTTATCACGTTCACGCAACAAAGAGAAGAATTTTGTTAATCTCGCTTTAAAAAACCGCAGCCCTAAAAGCCCAGTGGCAGTGGTTGAAACAGAAAATAGATTACTGCTGTTTCAATGGGAAAAAGCAATAAACATTATTTTGCCGAATACCGAAGGGTTTGCGACTAATGTAAACTCACTCACATGCTCTAAATTTAGTAACAAAGTGTCGAAGAAAAAGCTCAGTCCATTATCACATAGAGTTTTTTCAAAAGCTTGTAGTAAAATTAACTCTGTATGTAAGTACCTACACACGGGAAAATAAGTAAGCCACTTTAGAGGGAGCAGTAAAAGACGTAGTGACTTAAAAAATAACAACTGACTTCCGAAATTAAAGTTATTTTTCACTGAAGAACTTGGAGTGTTTTTTTGGAAGTCGTTTTGTTTTTTAAATACAATTTTATTTTTCTCTTTTAAGTTGTGGTACCTACCCTACGCAAAATGCGTATACCTTCGCTTACTACGTCTACTTCACGTACTCGCTGCATAAATAACAGTGACAGGAAGTTATTGTCATTATAACATCATCAATATATGTACACGAACTGGCAAAAATACGCATTATTGAAACTAACTTAAAAACCACTAACACCACCTCTAACAAACGTCAGAACTTTCCAGACCAAATTTATCTATAGGTAGGTATGAGACAAATCTATAAATACATAATATATACCCATTCAAACAAAATATGAAGTTTTCAAATCGGTATATAAATGACGGAGGTCTAAGGTAACAAACTTTAAAAAACAACTGAATTGAGAATCTCTTCCTTTTTATACGCTTTATATTAGCTTCACTTGTATGTTTGTATGTAACCTACTCCTTTGAGCGCGATTTTGACCCACTTTAAACGGTCAGATTTCATTGAAACTTTGTAAACTTGTCGAGGACCGATGACAATTCAATAATTTAAAAAAATGAGAAAAAAAAACACGTTTTTGTAGTTAGCAGAACTAAAAAATAGAAAATAAATAATAGTTTAAAAAACTAAAAAACACGCTTTAAAAACCAAACTAAAAAAGGAGAAAATAATTTAATTCAATTAAAAAGCGTGGGGTGCTTGACATTAATTGATTATAAAAATACCTCAAATAGCACCCCAAGCTTTTTAATTGAATTAAAATATTTTTTCCTTTTTTAGTTTGGTTTTTAAAGCATGTTTTTTAGTTTTTTAAATTATTTTTGATGTCAGTTAAACATGTATTCATACAAAATATTAACGTGTGTAATTTTCCAGATGGTACCGAGAGGGTTCAACGTACCCCTTGGATGCGACGATAGCGCACGCCAAGACTCGCTCTGACCCGACTGTGGCGACCCTGACCCTCGTGCCGACGAGGGAAGACGATGGAGCAGTCTTCCGGTGTGTGGTGTGGAACAGAGCCATGTCCGAGGGGCATCAGCTCGATGCCTCCGTCGATCTCAGTGTCAATTGTAAGTATTCTTTTATTCTTCTATGTTGATTTATTATCTTTTTCCCCGGACAGGGAGGAGCCGTCTCATCTCTATACATCCCATCCCTCTATTTCTTTAATAGGCCCTTTGAATTCAACAACAATATATTATTTCATTGTGCTTCATCTTAGTAGGTTGCTTGCAATTAAATCATTTTCATTTATAAAATCGATGTCATAATCATCGAAAATGCGATTTTATTAAAATCGAGTCGATTGTTTTTAAGCTCGAAAGTTTTTATAAAATCACATTTCTTGCGATCATCGACTTCGCATTTATAAATTAATACGTGAAGTAGAAACGACCACAGGGCGACCACTAATAACAAAATTCAACCATAGTTCACTTAAAACTTTATGTACTTATTTCTAATGCTATTCGGATGCATATTTACCTAAAGATAATTTTTGGCTATGAAAGTATGGAAGCGGCTTTATAAATTATTTGTAATATTTATTAAAAACCCCGGGATTCTTAGATTGCATAACTATTCAGATGTGTATTAATTTAAAATTAATGTTTAACCCGATATAAATATGTGTATGTACTGGAGGAGGGATTTGTATTAGTTAAAACAAAAAATAAACAAATTACTTACCTAAATTAAGACGTTTTCGATACAAAAGCGCATTCCATGTTAGCCAACATCTCAAATTTAGGTGAATATGCATCCGAATATCCGATCTCTGATATTATTATATAAGAACACTGCTTTCTACACTCCTTCTCCATATAAACGTTAACTGTGCAAAATTTCCTACTCCTCCCTCCACGTAGTTTTCGTAAAAAAGGTTGAAAATTTTTGCTTCACGTATTAATATATATAGAATATGGTTGAATTTCGACCACTCAGTGACCACTAGAAACAATAAATGCAAAGTCGTTAAAACTGAAAGGCACCACCTATCTAAGCACATTATAATTAACTTCCGAGAACGGTGCAGTACGAACACATCAACAATTACCAGGATGGGCGGTTGTTGTGGAAATGAAAGGAAAACATAGTTTAATATCTATCAGCTGCATAAATTCTCACGCGAATTGTAAAAGTCAACCGCGCCGGTAAGGAACACGGCTGGTCGGCGACACGACGCCGCTGAATTATATGAGTGCATTATGACATTCTTGTAGCCAGCACTCTTTATATCATTTTAACGCTCTTCTCCCTCAAGTCGTTTGAAGTAATTTAGACCTGTTTTATCATCGCAATTTTCGGAAAACGAAGCTTTATTCCAACTATGATAGATACTTCCCCCTAGAAACAGCAATCATATGGTGCGACTGCTCCCCACAACCCAGTTACTGGGTAATACGATATCCCTTGGTAAGACTGATAGTAAGACCTTCGGGCTTCTGACGACCCGCGATAACTGTCAAAGATTCACGAATTACGAATGACAACCGGGACCAACGGCTTAACGTTCTTTCCGAGGCACGGAGGGGTCTTGGTATGTAAATATAGTCACCCATCTTCGAACCAACCGCAGCAAGCGTAGCTTAACCTGATCGCTTGAATCGTGCGGCTGTTATTACTTAGCCGCAAGCCTCTCTAAACCCTAGAAACAGATATGATAAGCCAAAACTAGTAGCTGTGTCATGAAGACATCACATTCACGGCACAGTAGTCAGTACAGACTGAAATCAATATCGATGCAATTTATCACGTTTGGAATCCGCAGTGCGAGCGTCTGTCCCCGGTGTGTGATTGGGCACATCCATAGTGGTCACCCGTTACTTGAATAACCGGTTACATTACCATTACTTCACATTGAACTATAGCCCTTAAGGATTATACTAAATTATTCTCAAACCAAGGTTTGAATTATTTTAAGCACGTATTGTAAGACAATACAGACCAAAATCGACTTGACTTACCCTAAATGTTAGGGACTGAGCCAAATACATAATTGAGAATTGTATTAGACCACCGTATGTAAACAGGAGGTTCATTCATCACGTAGGTATATAAGCACCTACATTTTGTTTCTTCGTTCACATGTAGTGTTATACTTAAGCCAGTTACGTCATCCAATTCCTTTCACGCTCCGAATAAACCTATTCAGAAATTTGGCTAAGGGTGTCGCGAATCTGAAAAACAAGTGTAACAATAACTTGTTTGTACATCCACTGAATATTCCCGAAAGCTAATATTTGCTTCTTTATTTAATTTATACAAAAGTTTTTTATTTGGATTAAAGAAAAAAGCAGTATCGAATAAATAAGGTTGTGTTTTCATTTGTACGAAATATAAAAGTTCATACAACTTCTCTTTTTTATGAATTTGTAAGGGTATTACTATAATAACATATTCGATTTATTATCAGTTGTAGGATTTCCTATTTCAATTAAATTAATTCATTTCATCTGTTTTTTATTTCTTCGAAGTGGGTAGAGCTTCGTAGTAAAATCTTATTTTCGTACAATAAATCTTTGATGATTTGCTGCTCGTAAAACTTTGATGTTTTCTTCAAGTCTACCATTTGCGTCTCTGAAGTCCTTTTGTTTTTGAGTAGAGATAATAATAATGACATGATTTTTGTCAATTATTTTTATTAATCCTGTTGTAATTATTTATGTACTACTACTAACCTGAGAATTAATAACCTTACTTGGAATTAATACATAAGTCGTTGATCCCGGCTGACATTTGTGGAAAGATACAGTCGTTACGGATTGTCAAAAGCCCAAAAGTCTAACAACCAGTCTTACCAAAGGCTTTTGTATTACCCAGTAACTGGGTTATGGAAAAATAAAATACTGGTAACCAGCTGCATACGGTTTGACTGGAAGCTGAGCTGAAAAGCCTGGCCAGATGATGAATTGCAATTAATACTTCGGTACCAGTCTTGCAAAAAGTATTTATTTAGTTGTTCAGAGAGATTAACTTTAGCCAAGATTTATTAGCTAGCCGATAGTTCTAAAACGGCTACATAAAGGTCGTATGTCGTGTGTAAAGAAGCCTTGGCAGATAGTGTTTGTACGAACTCCTTTTGCGCGTTCAAATGTAGACGGCGTCTCGGCCGTAGGAATCCCTGAGCGAAGCCAGCGGCCATCAAGGAAACGCAAAAGCTCTCGGCAAATAACCTCAATGACCTAAACTTGCTCCCGCTGTACCTCGGGAATGGAATCCTGCTCGCTATTATTTACATGACCCTACTGTGCAAATACAAGACTATGAATGTTCTTGGTTTATTTTGGTACTGATATATTGCTATTTATTTTATAGTCATTTACTTCGTCCTTATTAAAATTTCCAGACCACGATACCCAAAAGCCTTTGGCTTTGCTTTAGACTAGTAATTTACCTTAGGTTAGGTTTAAAATTAAATTAACTGAAACTTGAGTAGGTACCTACTAAGTTCTTTGTTGAGTTAATAAACTTAAACTCTGTGGACCGAATTTAGGCCAATATTTTTATAGACTTCGGGTAGAGAATCCACTGGGCGGAGCTAGGCTGGCTCTGTTAGCCAGAATCCCCACGCACAACGGACCGAATGGGAGTCTACGTGCGGAAAAGGGAGTCCCATCATCATCATAGAGAATCCAATTGAGTCGATCATGTTTTGTAAAACGTTGAAAAAGTCGTTTTAAATTGAAATAGACAGCATTGTTCGACTCCCGGTACACGTTTTAGAAATATTTGTTGAGATTTTTCAGAATAAATATGTAGGTAGGTACCTACATATTTATTCTGAAAAATCTCAACTCAATTTCAAAACCAGTGTCGTCATAAAGTATAACATTTCCCGGTTCCTAACTGCTATTTAAAGCGTTTTTATTTATTACAGCTTTGACCGTAGGCAGGCTTTTATTTTGGTCTAACTTGTTTTGGTTGACACAAATTGCATATAAAAGCGTTGTTGAAAAGTATCTGGGCTTTTAAACAATGCTTGTATTCCCGGAATGAAGAGTTGTACCGATGGATGTATCGTCAGATGTTATAAGTCCGATGCAATAGGGCGTCTAATAGACCGTGCGCAAATCTAGTCGGGCTACTGATAATTTCCGAATGGAAAAACCAAATAAGTAACACTTTAAACTGGGCTTTTAAATTTTAGTCTAAGCTTGCTACAATGAATTCCGAGTCCGTTCTATCTACTTTTCTAACAGCTTTGTTCAAAGTAAGTAGCATTTGTAGTAGTTCCAGTTGGTTTAGGCGAGCCCATACGTTAAGACAAATCCCGCAATCGAAAGTTTGCCAGGTGAGCCGACCAACGAACAAAAACTTTGTTTTTGTTGTGGTTAGCCAACAATTACTCAAAGGAGAGGTGTGGTAGGTTCGTATAGAGTAACGATGTAGGATATTAAACACAGAATTGTATTATGTAATGAACATGAAAGGAGAACTGACTGAATGACATATCAACGCACAGCCGAAACTATTGGGACTTGGAACGTGCATATACGTGGGACACTCAGAAAGTTTTGCGAAAATAAAATAAAATGTTCTATAGGTAAATATTTTATTATTAAATCTTTTCAAAGTACTCTCCACTAGCATCTTTATAAAGTTTCATGCGTCTGAACCAGTTTTCGAAACACTTTTTTCAGTCCGCCGTAAACACCTCGTTACAGCCTGCCCGAACGCTGACAGCGCATCTTCCGGTGACGAAAATTGTATCCCTTTAGGCAGATTTTTTATTTTCGGGAATAAAAAGAAGTCACACGGTGCTAGGACAGGGCTGTAAGGAGGGTGACCCAGAAGTTTGACCGGCGTGCTGTCCAGGAAGTCCCTCGTTTTGACCGCGGTGTGCGAAGGTGCGTTGTCGTGGTGGAGCAGTAGCCCGTGGAGCCCTGTGTTTGGTAGCTTGTTGCTCACAACATAGAAAACTTCTGCCAAGCATTTGGTAGTATACCACTCAGCGTTGATGCTTCTTTGGTTCCGTAAAGGAATTGACACCAAGTAGCCAGTCAAATTGAAAAAGCTCGCGATCATAATCTACCTCCCGCTTCTAGGTCGCTTCACTTTGGTAGGCGTTGATTCGTTTAGAAACACCCAAACCGTCGACTGGCGCTTCGTTTCTGGTTCTTATTAATAAATCCAAGACTCATGACCTGCAATAATGTCGTAAACATTCCGAGACGAGCCTGCTTCAAATTTGTTTGTCATAACAGGGCACCATTAAGTATAGAATTTCGTGACGGCTTCCCGATCCAACCTGCAGTATGTGCTGAAACTCTTTATACGTAACTCGCCTATTGTCATGGATTAATTTTTTCACTGCTAGCACGTATTCTTCCGTAACAGCCGTCCACCAGCGATACACGGTTGCCTTAGAAGGGGGGATTCATCAATGCCATTTGAAGACTATCGTACGATTCGTCCGGTTTCAGGCGACACTTGAAATCGTAAAAAATCATAGCGTGAAAATGTTCCCGGCGCAGATCCATTTTTTAATGAGACACGATCATTAAAATTAGCTCGCAAATAATGTGGAGGGAAATTTTGAAATTGGAACGTACCTACTTACAAATAATTGTACCTATTTTCAAAATAGATTAGAACTGGCCAGTCTCTCATACATAAAAACTTTTTTACGCAACGCTTTCTGAGTGGCCTGGTAGCTTTCTTTTATGATCTAGGGGAGCACTAAGGAAGGGGATTTTTTTTATCTGTAAGGGGGTCAAAAGGGGTGATTTATTTTGTCTGAAAAATCACGTTCCTTTAGATTTAATAAACTTGAAACTTGGCATGAATACTTTTCTAAGTAAATCAAGTCGCCGGCGAAGTCATCATCATCATTTCAGCCGAATGACGTCCATTGCTAGACATAGGGTTTCCCTAGGTTCATCCACGTCGACCGGTCTTGTGCTTCCCACATCCAGCAGATTCCCGCGGCCTTCACAAGGTCATCGGTCCACCTTGTGGGAGGCCTTCCCAATCTACGTCTTCCGGTACGCGGTCGCCACTCCAGAACCTTTCGGCCCCATCGGCCATCTGTTCTGCGAGCAATGGGTCGTGCCCACTGCCACTCAAGTTTGGCAATTCTTCGGACTATGTCGGTTGCCTTGGTTCTCCTGCGGATCTCTTCATTCCTGATTCGATCACGTAGGGAAATTCCGAACATAGCCCTCTCCATTGCTCTTTGAGTGGCTTTAAGCCTTCTGATAAGGCCCATTGTGAGCGACCACGTTTCTGAGCCATAGGACATCACTGGCAACACACACTGGTCAAGGACTTTCGTCTTGAGACACTGCGGTATTGTCCCAAATACCGCTAGTAAGTAATGAAAGGAAATGAAATTGTTTATTCTGTAAATGGGATATCAGAATCACTTTTACAAAATCATATTTAAAAAAAAATAAGTTAGATGGAGTCGACACTTAAATCTGACTACCCCTGAGGAGAAATGACGAAACAAACTCAGATCTGAAATGGTCTTTTGAGGAAAGAACCACACAGAGTAGAGTGGACCAGTGCAGTCAGCATTTAGTAGTAGCCAGTAGGTGCCTAGCATAGCTGGTTGGAATGCATTTTTTAATGGCACGGGAAGAATACAAAAAAAAAACAATGTAAGCATCGGACATTTTTTTCTTCAACTTTAACGTCACACTCTTTACACCATTTTAATTTGTGAAAAACAGCGCTTTGTCTCTTGTCGTCTTGAAGGATTTTCAAAAGAAACTCCTAAAGTCTTATCTCATTAAAATTCTTATATTTCCTGCGCTTAGCATTAAACGCTACATAAACCTGCTCCACAATAAACGGTATTTATTTTTAGGGCTTAGAAACATCTTTTCAGAATTGCTATAGCAAATAAACAGAATTGAAGAAATAATAAAGCGAGAAAAACCTGAACCAAATTAAGCTGACTTTATTCAGTCCTTTACTTTTCTTTATGATTGAATGATGGGCTTGTGGCTAAGTAATAACAGCTGTACGGGTCCATCGATCAGGTTAAGCTACGCTTGCCGCGGTTGGTCCGTGGATGGGTGACCATCTTTCAAGCTGTTGACAGTCAAAGATTAACGAATGACAGCCGGGACCGACGTTTTTACGTGCTTTCCAAGACGAAGTATTGTCTAGGTATGTAATGATGGTCACCCATCCACGGACCAATCGCGGTAAGCGTAGTTTAACCTGATTGATCGAACCATGCGGCTGTTATCACATTAGCGACAAGCCCCTCTGAGCCTATAGTTATTTTTCGGGCATACTTCCAATACCGCGGCGCTATATAAGTAGGTGACACAGTTAATTGTTGCGATCTTTAACGCCAAAATGTTACTGTGATAAAAAGATTATTGACCTCCCGTTGTATTTTTATTCGAGTCGATGTTTAAAGATGCAAGTTCTGCAACCACATGTCTGTGTTCAATGCTCGGAATTTAGGTTAGGTAATTGAAATAAAAAGTTAAGAAGAAACGATAAATGATAAGATCGTTTTGATGCTCTCATCTCGTTGCAGCATCTGGATACTGTTTATTATGAACTGACCTGAATAAGCAACATCTTTCATCAGCTGAGGAACACGCACCATGCATGCGCGCCAGTGCATGTTTTAATTCTGACGGATTCTGTAAACAAATTTATTATTGGTATGCTTCGAACAGCTAACCGGACCAGCACATCCGCTTCCTTTGTACACTGTTAATACTACAAACCGTCGACAGCAATACACACAACACGTGCGGTGGAAATATTCCTTGCAGATTTATTCGTTTATCAATTGAGAATTTTTTGCGAAAACATTTCACGTATTACGTCATCTTTTATTGTTTTAGATTTTCCTCGAGTTGAAGTTGCTCCAGAAAATCCTTTGCGAGTAGAAATAGATGGTGTGGCTACAATGGAATGCAAAGTCGATGCTAAGCCCAAAGTGAGCACAGTGAGATGGACGAGAAACGGCAAATACATCTCAAACTCTTTCACACATACTATCCAGGGAGTTACTGTGCAGGATGCAGGAAAATATACATGCAGCGCTGACAACGGTTTGGGGCGCCCCGGGGAGAAAGAAATGTACCTTGACGTACTTTTCCCTCCGAGTGTTACTGTAGAGTCTAAAACTTATGAAGCCGAGGAAGGCGGAAATGTCGAAATCCGATGTGAAGTCTCTGCAAATCCTGAACCCACATCTATTGACTGGACGATGGAAGGAAAACCTGACTTCCATCAGAGCGGAAACACTCTTACTTTATCAAGAGTGAACGCCGAAATGGCCGGAACTTACGTTTGTCGGGCTGAGAATGTTATATCATCTAGCAACGGAAAGCGTACAGAGCGATTTAACAGTGCATCAGTGGCTGTGCTAGTGCGACACAAACCTGGTCGTGCGTACATCAGTCCTGACCGCCCAGTGGCCCAGGAAGGGGCAGGGGTCACTCTTACTTGCAGCGCCAAGCCACCGGGCTGGCCCGCTCCGCAGTACCGCTGGTTCCGAGATATGGATACTACTTCAGACGTAAAGCCTGCAGTGCTCGCTACAGGCAACCAATACTCTATACCTAGTGCACATCTGGGTAGTGAAGGTGTTTACCATTGTCAAGCTACAAATGAATTAGGTCACGGCGAGCTAGCCTCCGTCACACTAGAAGTTCACCAGCCGCCTCGTTTCCAAACCAAATTACAAACTCACATGACGAAACGGTCGGGAGAACAAGACTTCACGGTCACGTGCAGTGCAAACGGCAAACCGCGTCCTACTGTTAAATGGTTCAAGGACAACGCGGAGATTAAAGCCGATACGAATCTATACGAAGTCAAAACTGATATAACCGAGAGCAGTAACGCCGTTTACACTGTTCAAAGTACTCTTAAATTCAACGGCAAGGCGAGACCGAATACTAATGACCTATTGCCAGACGATCGGGGTATTTATTCCTGCGCATTCGAGAACGAGGTTAAGAAAGTCGAGTCTACGATGCATCTTCGAATAGAACGTGAGTATACAAGAAAACGAAAGTATATCATGTTGAAATCTCTTACGTTTAATAAGCAAATAAATAGAAAAAGAAATTCGCTCTTTATAAAGAACTAATTATAATTTTCTTTACTTTTTCTCTTCCTATATCAGTATATAGCAAATTGAATGAAAAAGGAAGTGAATAGGTAAAGAAAATTATGAGGTATATAATCCAAGTAAATCCATAGCAACATAATTTTTAACCTTGTTATCCTCATTTCAGACGAACCGATATCAATTCGGCAACATAATAAAGTTGCTTACGATGTTTTGGAAATGGCTGAAATAGTATGTAGGGTTCAAGCGTACCCGAAACCAGAGTTCCAATGGTTTTACGGGTCTAACACTGCACCGCTGCAGATGTCTTCTGACGGACACTACGAAATAAATACTACGACCGACAACAACGACTCATACCGCAGTGTTCTCAAAATAAGGACCGTAAAGCCGCAGGACTATGGGGACTACTACTGCAAAGTGAAGAACTCGCTAGGGAGCATACGACCTCAGATCAAGTTACAGCCTAAAGGCGCTCCGGAGTCGCCTCGATTGTTGGAGAGCCAAAAGGTGGGGCCGACGTACGTGACTTTGAAGTGGGAGGCTGGTTTTGATGGAGGGTTGTCGAGCACAAAATACTTCGTGCGTTACCGGCGCGAGACCCTTCGGGGCGCGGGCGCGTCCGCTAGCTCCGAGCACTGCGCCTCGGACCGCACCTCCGAGTTCGACTGGATGGAGTACGACTGCGGCCGCATCAACCCCTGCAACGTCACCAGGCTGGACCAGCACAACACGTATTCTTTCAAGGTAACACACTTTTCAATTAATGTGGACTGATTTTTTTTAATGAAACATTGTCTAAACATACTCTGTCATTAATAGAAAGTAGGAACTCATTTTATTTTTATGACAATCACATCGATATAATGTTTTAATATGTGTGCTAGTGACTGGTAGATTGTTGGGTTACGTACGTAATTACGTGTATGTCTCTGATAAATCAACAAAGTTTCCCAGTTTTGTGGTAAAAACCAAAAAAGAAAGTATTTCTTAATTAATTATTTAGGTACTAAAGTGCCAAATATACATTATTACTATTGTGTACAATTTCAAAAGAACCAATTTTCTCACTAGAAATAGTGATGGACTGAAATAAGCTTATAACTCAACCTCAACAGCTATTATTGATCTTTTAATTTTTTTGATATTCCATTGAATTCCTATTTATTTGCTAAACATTCGGTTGCATGGAATTACACTACAGACTGTCAAAGTATCGCGACTGCTAATCAATATTATATAAATACGTGAAGCAAGACTTTACGAAAATTAAGCGGATGGAGGAGTATGTTTGGTACAGTTAAAGTTAAATAGAGAAGGAGCGCAGAATGCTAATATTTTTATACAGTAATGCATTCGAAATACATAAAGTTGTAGATGAATTATGATTGAATTACGACCACTAGTAAAATTAAATATAGAATACAAACGGGCGCAATGGTCGCGAGCTAGTGAACTTATAAACCTGTCAGTGTCACTCTTAGCGCGTACAATTCAACTTAAGTTCGGCAAAAGAATCGCTTCGCTCCAGAATGTTCAGACGAACTCGGCGGTCGACAGAATCTACATTTAGTCTCAGTCCGTCACTAGTAAATTAGGCCAACTTTGGTTTCAAATGTAATGTCGCCCCAAGTCATTGTAGGTATTGTGTTTTCAGTTAGGATTTATCACAAATACGGTATTAACTTACATTTTTATTTTTCATTGTTATCGCTACCGACAGCAACTCACATTTGTTTTCAAGGTAAATCATGCGGCGCGTGCCGTTAGTTTATTTAAGTTTACAATGTTCTCTTTACTTTTTGTGCCGTCGCTATGGTTTCCGACACGCTTTAGAATGCTCACAATAGTGTCGTTCGCCCCTTCGAAGTTCTCAATTAAAATTTCGACTGCAGGTGAAAGCGGTCAATACCAAAGGGCAGAGCAATTATTCGAATGAGATTACGGTGACGACGAAGGTGGACAAAATCAATCCTCCGGAGCAGGTGACGTACGACCCGAGCACGCAGGCCATAGCCTTCACCGTCACCCCGACCTGCCTGTCGCTGGTGGGGGTCGTCGAGGGGCTGGCTTCCATGGGAGGTACCGCGGGATGGCAGGTAATTACCCCTATTAACTAAGTATTTCCTTTCTATTACGTAAATATTTAATGCACCCCAACACACCCTCACAATTCTTTGATGCTAGCTCACGTGTTACGCTTTTCGTGTAAGCTTCAGGAGTTTCGTACCTTGTTTAATTTGCATTTTAATATCATGCGCTTTAGGTATATGGTGGTTGAAGAATAGACAAATAAGTAGGCGTTTTTGAATCACAGTGTAGCAGGTCACTGCTTTGTAAGAAGTTGGAAGGAATATTACACGGAAAGTAGCAATTTACAGTCAGAGAGTTGAAGTGTGGAAAGACACCGATTAATGTTTTTTAGAATAAAATTTAATTAGATAAATGAACTGTTTGTTTTCTATTAATGAAATTTTACTTTATTCGAAAATATCCATCGGTTCCTTACTAAACTTCAACTAGACGACTCGGTTATTTATGACTTTTGGTGACCGTACTTAGCAAGTGCGAAACAGTATCTTAATTCCTATCGGGTCTCAGAATGATCCAATAAACACTTACTTAAACAAAATACAGACTGATCCAATCTATGTAAATAAATAGAAAAGTCCTGACTGACTGACTGACTGACTGTCTTATCAACGCCCAGCCCAAATCCTTGGACCTAGAAAGCTGAAATTTTGCACAGAGGTTCCCTTTCTAATGTAGACACGGAATAAGGAACGATTTTTCGAAATTCAACCCCTAAGGGAGTTAAATAGGGGATGAAAGTTCTGCGCGGGCGAAGCCGCTGGCAAAAGCTAGTTAAACATAGATTAAATAAATCATTGAAACCGGATAAAACAAACATGATTTCGTATCTATGTACAGTTACGAGCATAAATATCTTACACATACGCCAATATTCAATAGTAAAGTAGTAGTAGCAATCTCCTAAAGTATTGATAGTCTTATGTTACGAACAGATGTTTTTCGAAGCAATACTATTATAAAATATTCCTCAAAGTTGAAATGGTTATTTGACGAGAAAATCTCTTTTGAACGTTGCGTAAATGAAAGGTACGTATGATGTGCCTACCCACATAAAGATTTTTATAAACCTAGAGAATAAATACAAAAAGACGTAGGCAGTAAACAGTGTAATTTAAATATACCAAGACGCCTTTAATAATGAACAACTTCTTGAGAGTAGGTACTTATAATATTAAGGTGTAACATAAGTATGTTTTTGACCGACTTCAAAAAGAAGGAAGTGATCAATTCGACATGTTTATATACAGGCCAGAAATCAACGTCAAGCCGAAATCGAGCATTAGGCCAAGTCGTAACAGTTATCAGAAAAATATGAAAAAAAATCTTGGTCATGTACTTTTCAAATTATATGTATTCAAAAATAAATCTTAAAAACTGACACCCTGTGATGATCTTTCAAGTCCTGTGACTGCAAATATTAACTTTTGCACCTAAAACTAACAAATTACTTTTTTAAGTAGTGGTAGCCTTTGATCAAGGTACCGTCACTATCTATCTCGCTCACTCTTATTAAAGCAGTAAGTCACGTCACATTCATAAAAAATTTTTTTTTCCTTAATTATGAAGAAGCAATTAGTAAGTGTCATACCATTTTGGAATCCAGACTAAACGCGCCATCTTTTAATGTTACTTGCCAAAATAGTGTAGTACATTTGTTTTACAGTACAGTCGGTTAAAGTTGAGTAATGTAATTATTTTGCATTCAATGTTGGGCAAAAATCTAACTTTTTATTTGAAACTGAGGCAGTTATATTCTAACTTTTAACTGTGTTTGACAGAAGGGTTATTCATAGTTATACGGTAGAAAAAAAAATTACGAAAAGTTAATATTTGCAGTCACAGGACTTGAAAGATCATCACAGGGTGTCAGTTTTTAAGATTTATTTTTGAATACATATAATTTGAAAAGTACATGACCAAGATTTTTTTTCATATTTTTCTGATAACTGTTACGACTTGGCCTAATGCTCGATTTCGGCTTGACGTTGATTTCTGGGACACCCTGTATATATATATTTATGTATGTTCGGGCATAACACCGTCATATATAGACGGATTTGCAAAATTCTTTTTTTGTTCGAAAGGGGTTTATTTCGAAATGGGTCCCATATAAATATCGTATAGATCTGATGATAAGTTTCGGAGACAGACAACGGAACTCTTCAAAAAATCACAGCAAATCAACCGCGATTGCTGCTATCTCATAAATATGCATTATTTTGACCCCAAGGATAATACAATTTCGAATTGGTGTGTACTATAAATAAAAAGCGAAAACTAAAAATCTTTCTTCAAAAAACAAAAAAAACAACCGACTTCCGGAAAAACACTACAAAGTGAAAAATAACTTTAACTTCGGAAGGCGGTGACAAAAAAAGTTTATTTATGATAATAAAAATCAACAGACCTAAAGGATAGATATCTAGTGGTTTTTATTACTTATTAATTTAAAAAGCGCTTGTGAAAGTAACTATATTTACCTACTATAGTATTCCAATCAATAATCCCCTTGTTCTGAGGGAAATTTGGGAACCGCCATCGAAAATTATTGGTCTTCATTAGTGATAATTCTATCTCTTCCAACTAAATATGCTTTCCAGGAATGCGCTTGCCATTAGATTCGACCGGGTCGGATACAACATGCCAGACATTCTGTCCGAGAAATAATTACTCCAACAGCAGAATGTGAATGAAAATACAAACTACATCAAGTTTAAACTGCGTGAAGTTTGGGGATAACTAAGTTTAAAACGATTATATTTGCGCGACTGCCAAGCATAACGATTTTGGCGATATTCACTAAACTGTGGGTTTTGGCTGAATGCGGATAGAGCCCATGTTTAATAGTGAACATTTTCCGATGCTATACAAATGCTGTTAAGTTATGTTTGCGGATGTTAAAAGCACTGGTATAAATTGTATCTAAAATAAATTCAGCATCCGGAGTAAAAATATATTGTTAGAAAATAATGACAAACGCGTACGCGTTGAACGAAATTGTGTACCTATACAACTTATCGTCCGTATTCCAAGTAACTATTTAGGCAACCACAGAAAAAGAAGCATTACTTTTAACCACACTCCGACCGAGGGTTAATATAATTTCTTGCGTAACAGGTAGTGGATACAGTGACGCTCCGTCTGTCGGGCGCGGTGGCCACAGTGCAGGAGGCCACAGTCGAGCTGCCCAGTAAGACAACCCGCACGACCACCCGACACGTCACGGACCCGCCCCTGGACGACTTCAACCCTCGCATACGGCTGAAGCTTTGCTTGCAAGTCAATCAAGATGTTTGCAGCGAATACACGGAAGCAGAGAGTGAGTAATTACTCGCAGACTACGTAATTTCAATATTTATTGAGTTCTAAACTTAGCAGTTTAAAATACAATACAAAGTAATTAACCAGACATATATTTATTGGAAATAATTTTACAAACTAAAAAACAACATTTTAGGTGTTTCATTAGTGAGCTTTTACTGAAGCTTCCTGGTTTATTTTTAGCTGTTCACTTTAAATCTGATGTTCGTCTGACGGGCAATTTTATTAACTTGTATCCGGGTGAATGAATGAACATTATGATGTAATAAACAGTTTCTATGAAAGCATTAATAACAAGGAAAGACTCACTAAAGTGCCTTTAATCTTTTCGCTGAAGTAAATTACTTTGAATAATACCAACCTTAAAAGCGCTAAATCAAACAAATTGGGATACACAAATCCTCGTAGATTAACTTAGATTAATCACGAATAGAAGTCAAAACATGCGGTTATTATGTGTTTCTCTTAACAGTTGGAACGTCGTACATCAAGGAAACGTCTGCTAGAACCACGGCCGCCATTGTAGGAATATTTGTCACAACTGTTGTGGTCCTTCTGTTCGTGGGACTGTTGTTACTAATCTACCAGTGCAGACGCAGGCCCAACAAGAAAGATAGATCTAAAGACTATGAAATGGACTCTATGAGGCCAGCTAAAGTGACACCACAGAACCAGGCTCCACCGCCTTATTACCCTAGCTCGGGTATGGAGAACAAAGCTCTAGAACATTCGATGGATATGGCATTGTCTATGGATGACTCAAAGACAGCGGTATATGCGACACAAGGAGGCTATTCCTATCATGTACCACCACATACTCAACCTCATCCCGGACAAACTATGCCTAATTCTGATTGTAAGTATATTTTCGTCTAAGATCTTTGTGTTCACACTTCCACATTTTTCTCATCAATACATCTTATTAATGTGTACTTTTACGTTTCTTCGTAGTTGTGTTGAACACGAAATATATAATTTCATTTTGATTTCCACTCTATTATGTTGATTTATTTTTCTCATATGCATTCACTAAGGACTAACTACAGTCGACATAGAAGGTAAAAACAACCTATATCTGGACAGCACGCTTTGCATGTCGCGTTTGATCCTCCCAAAATCCGAAAAGGCCGCTATTAAACGAGGAAATTGTCCGCAGGGGTAAACATGGGCTTCATAGAGAACAGCTACACGAACAGTAACAACGGGGGCAGCGTAAACTCTCAGGACTCGTTGTGGCAGATGAAGATGGCAGCAGCTAACAATGCTGCGACGTTGCCAGCTCACCAGGTGCTAGATCGTCAGAGCAACTACGACTACGATCCTATCTCGCATGCGGGCTACCGGAACATCGACGACTACGCGCATTACTCCCACCTGCCGCACGCCAGCCAGCCGCCCGCACCCACCGACTACGACATGCGCGCCGCACAGAACCCCTCGCGCCAGGAGTACTGCTCCGACCCCTACGCCTCGGTGCACAAGCCCAAGAAACGGATGGATCAACACATCGGTAAGTGTTTTATCCCTTCACCACCGATTAATAATAGAAACACTTTGTTCTCTCAACGAGTTTTTCTTGCGCTACGAAAAGTTGTTCATAAATTACTACGATAAATTTTCGTGGAGCGTAGCCGCTCGGTAATGACCTTACGCCCACACTTTTGCAAAACACCGTGGCTTCTGTTAAAAAACTGCCAAAAAATATATTTACTCTATAGAAGCCAGACGTTATGCCGAGGACAAAGTCTAGCTGTACTATCGTCTTTAGTCTTGATTGTGGTGTTTTATATGCTATGGCGATCGTCAGAGCCTTCAGTCGGAAGCAGGGTGCACCAACGAAGGTTGCTATATTGAAGGAGAATGATGACAATCAGTAGGTACAGCATGTTGTCTTTCATCAGAATCGCCGTACCATGAGGTGAGCGGCCTGCCGGAGTACGGGCTGCGCGCGGAGGAGGGCGGCGCCGAAGAGAAGCCGCTGCACATGTCGCTGGGCTACGACGAGTCGCTGGAGTCGGGCTACTCCACGCCCAACTCGCGCGCGCGCCGCGTCATCCGCGAGATCATCGTATGAACTCGGCTGTAAGTGCCGCGTGTGACGCTCGGCTGCGCTCGGCCGCGCTCGTGACGCGTCGCGCCCCTGAGCCGCCCCTGCCTTCCACTTGTTACCCCTATCTGGAGGCCTAACATGAACACTTATTGCCAGTCAGTTCAACGACTGTTACTGCGTGAAACTCGTACTGTAAGTGAAGTTGGTGGTATACACCTGAATTTTTCGCAGCTGTTGCTTTTCACAACAAGTTAAGTGTAGCTAGTGCGTGAGAACAGTAATTTTTTGTGATAAGTCGAGTAAAATATTTTTATACAGGGAAGGAAAACTGAACTAGAAATAAGTCGGTGGTGACGGACTTACAAACTTCGCAAGTGCCGTGTAACATGAAGTGCTATAATGAAGTCGTAAAACGGAAACCAAATTGCGTAATTAACAGGTGATTTAACTTGCAAATTTTGTTTTCATTTTGAGAACTGATTTTCATCTTAATCAATAGTAGACGAATCTTTAGATTTAATCCAAGTCATGCTTACTTTAGGGGCGATGTATAGGTATACTTACCTATGTTGGAAACAAATATGAAATATAACCCCATTATGGTTGTATCCAGTTATTCTCTCTAACAAAAAATTAAGAGATAAAATCTGGATTGACTATTCTTGTATCAATATTTTTACTATAATTAGTTACATCAAGAGACACTGTTTAAAATATAAAGTATTTACGATAAGGAAGTTGCCATAAAATCGCTTAGTTCTTAAATTAAAATACCAATCTGTCGCGAAGAACTGGTACAAAAGCGATAGAATGTATTAAGTAAGCTCTTGTTATTCTTTAAAAGTAAAGTCTCTTTTACTTACTTTCGTCCTTCATATAAATTTCGAAACAAAGGTTTCGTTCGATAACGAATGACATGTGATCTCCATAGCTCATATTTTGTAAATGTGGTTTATTATTGACTTAATTCAAGTATGGTGCGACTGGTGTAAATAAATCATCGAATTGTAGAATAGTGACCATTGTCAATTGTGATGCTAGAATGTATATGGTTCGTAGAGTTTACGAGCACTGAAGTAATGGAGCCTCCATTAGGCATGACAGAGATCCGACGCACCACTCATTCGGTCCAGAATATTCGCATTCAGATTTAATCAATTGTTCGGTCGTTTATTTCAATTGCGACAAAGAGTCGAATTTAAACAAAAACACAAGATAAGATAAAACAATTTTGTGTTAGACATTAGCTTTATTCGAATCAAATAATAACAGAATACGGTTCACAAATCCGCAGTATTCATATTTTCCAAGCCACATTTTACGAGAACTCATTATTGGACAAAAAATATATGCAGATTTAAATCTCCAAGCAATATTCTGAGCCCTAATAATGTTGTCGAAGTCTCAAATCCTTGTAACGCGGCTGATCTGGTAATGGCCGAAATTTCCGAATGAATTGCACTGATGGAGGAAGATTACGACTCCCCGGGAACATTGTTTAGTAACGACTGTAATTACATTTTATTCCATATTAAAATGGTGTTTGTAGAAAAATAATTAACTTTTCCATCTCCGCCTTAATATAGAACGAGGGTGCCGGGATGTCGAAGCTCGCTAAACTAATCAGTGTATTTTAACTTTACAAGTCAGTGACTTGAACTGTTTAAATATAATTATTTTATGTGGTTTTCTGCAGCGACGTGGTCTCATGTCATGTTCTTTGCTAAATTCTAGTCTCATAAACTCTATTCTTATGTTGGACGGGAAGTCAAGCCGCATTCATCACAATGCATTGTTTATTGGAATATTGTGGAGTTCAGATCTTTAATAGAATAAGATTTATTATGAGAATGATGTTATTGGTTTCACAAATAATACTATAAGATAAATATTGGATAATTGTAAATATAAACTCGTGTTATGTCAATGTTTATATTTGAGTGGATGGATTTTCGAAAGATACTCTTGATATTATTCTTTTCTAATAGTAATGAGTTCTTAGATTATGTATGAGGACTCAAAATCTATTAAGTGTAACGATCTAGATGTACGAGACAACAGCGTGGCTGTAGCCAGGGGCGTAGTCAGGGTAGTTCAGATAGTACACCACAGTGTATGTTTTCATAAGTGTCTTCGGGTTGTCTGGGGTTGAGGACCCCGAAGCCAAATCTCCTCTTTGCCAGACAACCCCTGTTTACCCAACTCCCGTGGCTATAGCCTTCGACAAAAGACTGTCATACTAGTATCGGGGACATGTCTGTGTAATATTTCATGTAGTAGTAAGTACGCGGCGTTTGTTTGGGTCCTGCAATGTTATTACCTATTTCCACGTATACATTATGGGACATGAATTTTAATGCTGTACTTCAAATATTTATACCCATATTAAAAACGTATATTTTTATTGAGTTAGTTAAAGCTTATATTTTTAAACAAATACCGTTTTTTGAAGTAGGTACGTATTTTTTCAGCGTTGAGAAGTAAGTCCCTTTTGAATATTTTGTAACATTTTCATTTCCAACATTTTCATTTGCAGCAAACACATGACATCCATATAAATACAATCACTGCCTATATATACTATTCCTACATGGTTATAATGAGAAATTAAAGAAGAAAATGTTATTAGATTATTTATGTGCTATATTTCCACGAATTTATCAAGTGCTGCTAATTACGTTAAAAGCTAACAAGCACTGTAATATAACATAGGCATTTTAAATAAATATTTTACCTACAAGATATCTAGACGGAACATTAAGATTATTTTTTTAGTTCATAGTGTAGTTTTATGAAGTTAGCATCTCTAGACTTTAGACAGAATCGGTCTAAGTAAGGTGCCTGCGACATACGAGACTAATATTTTTAACTATTCAGCAGAATATCTATATATAGATCTCACGTCGTATGCAATGCAAGTTACAGTTTTATTTTATGCTTAAATCTACAGAACACATGTTTTTTTTAAGGCAGCTTATTTTCGACTTAAAACTACGGAAGTAAATGAATTTGAACGGTTCTATAAGTATTTGCTAGCTATGTTTTAGTGCCAATGTACTACTTATACCATTATTATGACCGACTACTTAAATAAGAAACACGAGATTTTGAGTTTCGTTTATTTCAATGATTTATAAATTATTATATATATTATTATTGCAAAAAAAATCTGCTGTTCAATTAAATCTTTCGTAATTAGATAATGGCATCACTGCGACCTTGTTCTGTAGGCTCGACTATTATATTACAAGTAATTTTAGGTACTCAACACTATTATTTTCGATCCTTATTAAAGTACAGAATCACCCATATAACCATCCATTTGTGTTGTGATGATAAACTCATTTAGACTAAAATTACGAAATTCCCACCTTAAAGAATCTAGAATTTTGTTTTCATTATATTAAATTATGAGTTGTAGAATTTAGAGTATTAATTCATTTTTTTGTATTGAATCTATGATTATTTTCGAATTGACATAGTGGCACGTATTTTACTTTTTATTTATTCATTATATCAATGTTTTGTGTACGTGTTCAATGGTCGATGTAAAGACGATTATTAATTAAGTCATTGTGACATTTATCACTCGTCAATTACTTCTATTAGCATAGGGTCATGAAGGTTCAAATCTCATTTTAATAACTTCAAACTTTTCATAAATGTATTGATACTTTTTACCATTAAAAAGTATTGCATGGTTGAAGAGAATAGGTGTAATAATGCGTGTGTGAAGCTGATTGTACTGGTCAGAAAATTTCAAGGAGAGTGTATTGATGCCCGTAAAGCGTTCGCTCATCGCCGCATATACAGATTTATGCAAAGCGTTCCGATCTCAATAAATACATGCCGCGAGTAAATGGAAGTCTTTTGACACCGGTACGCGCTCGAAATGACTGCAATTCATGGAAATGAATAATTGATATTCCAACTCACTTTGTCCTGTTTATTGTCTAAAAATGAAACAAAGGCTGCTCGTTTATTCTTTATTGCAGTTTGCGAGAGCATTATGTCGTGTTCTCACTTCGTCTGACCGTAGTTCAAAACTGCCGTTATAAACGAATTAGTATTTTGTTGAATGATTGTAGTAGATACACGTAAGATGTACGGCTGAATGCTCAATAACTATACTCACACAAATTATCAGCAAACTATGAACACTGCCTATATACTTTTGCCTGTTAATAAAAAATAACGCGACACACATAATTTTAGTATTTTTAAGTTAAGATGAAATTAAAAGTGACCATCGATTTTGTAAATAGGAACTTTTTTACAATGACATTGTAATTTACAATAAATAAATGATATTTGAAGTACTTAAGTGAACATATAAATATATGCCATATGGATATTTGATCAGTTCGAATTAATTTTCAAGCGCGTTTCCATTTTATCAAGCATTGAGCGTTAGTTTGCACACATCGCCAAGTTTGTTTAATTACACTTTAAGGAATTACATATTAAACTGTGTATGTAGTTGAAATTAAACGCAATACCTGACGAAGTGGAAACGTGACTTTAGATTTACATTACAGCAATGGGTAATTCATTGTTTATTAGAGATAAGTATTACAATTGATGTTACGACTTGTAAATAGTACTTTAAACCACAAGTAAGACTTATTAAATAAATTTTGTCCATAATAGCTAGTTGTTTTTTTTTACTATTCGCTAACAAAGTTAACTCTGCAGATCTGCGGAATTACACCACAAAATCATGGAAGCACAACAAAGTTTCAAAATAGATGGGTCGACTCGTAGCGGATCGGTTATTTGCTACGAAGCTACGAAATGTAGCTAGCGTAGCCGTAGCACGTTACCGCATGAGTAGATAGCCTATAGAGCGCTAGCCTACCGTTTACTACCTTTGTGTCGCAGGACGATTGTATGGAGCTTGGTCTTTGTTGTATATCTACTCACACGACAATGTCGCGTCACCTACGTCGTAGCCAAAATACTGCAATCCATAATAGGAACACAGCGTCTATCAGAAATGTGTGGTCAAAAAATATCAGCTGTCCCATACATTTGGGTTAAGTAGGTATTGAAGTTTTGTATGGGACAGCAGATTTTTTTTTTCGCGATTATATACTTGGTCCCATGGAGAAAGTTGTTGAGTTTGATGGTCTGTATCATACTCATACCTTACATACTGTTACGCGCTAAAGCTAAAGTAATTCGTTACCACTAGCGCCATCTAGTATCGAGTAGCAGAATTAATCGAGTCAAGATCTATCTAGCAAGTTCGATTAAAGAATCTTCTAGAGTTATCAACATCTGCTCAGTCGGGGCCGGTATGTACTCGAAGATACTAGATGATTCGATTCCCGAATGTTCTGTGGCTCTATAAAAAGGCGGGAACGGATCGGGATCGGGGTAGTATTGAATAAGCGATAGAGGCGAAAACATCTAAGGCGATCTTGAAGTGCAATTTAAAGTGATTAATAGTGAAATTGTGTTGTGTAATTTGTGTGTTTGATTAAAGTGTCGATTTTGGTAATTTTTATTGGCAGTTTTTAATTGTCACGAACCCGAAGCTCGTAACAATTGGTGTCAGAAGCGAGGATTTAAATCATGCCGATTTTACCTAAAGACGACACGGAGGGTATCCGTACCCGGAGTCAACGCCAGCAGGAGACGGATCAGAGGCGATTCGGTGGAGCAGTGCCACAGACGTCGGAGGGTCAGCTACCGACCACGGAGGCCGGCCCGTCCACAGCTGCTCCTACATCATCAGCGCCAGATTTTGCTGCTCTGATGATGATGCTGCAGGAGCAGGCCCGCCGACAGGAGGAACAGGCTCGCCGACAGGAGGAACAGGCCCGCCGACAGGAGGAACAGGCTCGTCGGCTGGAAGAACAGCTCCAGCGTGATAAGGAGGAACAGACCCGCCGACAGGAGGAACAGACGCGCCGACAGGAGGAACAGGCCCGCCGACAGGAGGAGCAGGCCCGTCAATTGGAAGAACAGCTCAAACGGGATAAGGAGGAGCAGGCGCGCCGCCAGGAAGAGCAGATGCTCCTCATGAAGGACCTTCACGCAGCCTTCGGGAAAGACATGAAGGAGGTGAAAGAGAAGGTTGCCCAGCATGACAACCGCCTGTCAGAAGCTGAAACTCAGATCAGCAAATTTAATGACGTCATTGCTGATGTAAAGCAGGAGTTGGGTAACCTCAAACTTGGGGATGGAATCGCAGCTCCCGTAGCTACAACACCTTCGCTACGTGGATTCAAAGTGCCGCCGTACGACGGGACTTCTTCCTGGTCGGCCTACAAAATTCAGTTCGCGGCTGTCATGAAGGCGAACGGGTGGAATAACAGTCAGGCCATGACTGCCCTCACCCTAGGTCTGCGCGACCAGGCTTTAACAGTTCTGGAAGCTCTCGGTAAGGAAGTGACTTACGAGCAGCTTCTTGAGGCATTGGAGGCTAGATATGGCGACGCTCACCTGGAACATGTGTTTCGTGCGCAGCTCAAGGATCGTGTGCAACGCAGTAATGAAAACCTGCAGCAGTGGGCCTTTGAAGTGGAGAAGCTGGTTCGTAAAGCGTACCAGTCCGTACCTGCGCTTATTGATGGGAACCTGGTGCAGGCATTCATCGACGGCATCCGCGACCTTGAAGTTCGAGCTGCTGTGAGGCTCGGTCACCACGGGACGCTAAAGGACGCCTTGGCCCATGCACTGGAGGTGGAAGCTGTGCGACAGGATCATCGTTCCCATCGCGTCAGGGAGGTTGTAGTGGCTACAGTTCGCGACCGTAATAAAGGATACAGCCCTAGGTGCTACGGCTGTGGGGAAAGGGGCCACCTTCGATCCAGTTGCCCTAAGCGAACTGCAGAAAGGGAAGATGGCCGGTCTACAGAGGGTAGTGCGGCTAACAGCACTGCCCAGCAGCAGCAGGGAAACGAGTAATAGCCAGGACTGCGGGGCGGGTGCTGGCTGATGTTCAAAGAGCCCCAAGGATTTCGATCACACAAACCCATGACGGGAACAGTTTAATCATCAAGGGCGAGGTCAACGGAACGCCTTGTAAGTTAACCATTGATACTGGAGCTTCTCGTACGGTCGTCAGTTCCCAAGTTATAAGTCGGCTCCTTGGGGACTCCGCATTCAACCGAGAACGCATTAATTTGGTGACAGCCACCGGTCAGCGTATACCCGTCCATGGAGAAAAGGAGATGGAGTTGAAGCTAGGCAACAGGATCTACCTGCATAATGTCATCGTGGCTGATATAACGGACGATTGCATCCTGGGCCTTGACTTTATGAGGAAGAATTGCTGCGAGATTGATGTCAAGCAAGGAGTTATGAAATGTGGGCAAGAGGAACTTTTTATGGAAGGGGCTTTACCAGGGAATGTGTATAGCCTTAAGAAGATTGTTCTTCCTCCGAGATCAGAAACGATTGTGCCGGTTAGTCTTCCTCGGAATTCTGGGCAAATTCATCGTTGTGTACTCGTGGAAAGGGTAGATAATGACATTCCATGGAAAGTGGCACGAACTTTGGTCAGAGCCACCGACATCTCAGTGGTACGTGTGCTGAACCTTTGTGATCAGGAACAGATTATTGAAAAAGGCACACTGATTGGTACTTGCGAGGAAGTGGATTGGTTGCGTCGATGCCAATATCTATCGACTGGGACCCCCAGCAAGGATGCACAAACAAGAGTGACCACACTTTTAGCAGACTCTCGCAGCGCTCTGTCGCAAAATGAAATGGCTAAGGCAAAGAAGATGTTACTCAAGTACGCCGAAGTTTTCTCTTCAAACGATGCTGACATTGGGAAAACTGGCTTAGTTCAACACAAAATAAACACAGGAGAGGAGTTGCCTATCCGTCAGCGGCCAAGGAGATTACCGGTAGCGCGTGAAAAGGAAGTGGAAACCATGATTGAGGGAATGGTGAAGGATGGTGTTATTGAACCTTCATCTAGTCCATGGTGTTCACCTGTAGTGCTGGTAAGGAAGAAAGACGGCAGTATGCGGTTTTGTGTTGACTATCGTCGTCTGAATGACGTTACGAAGAAAGACAGCTACCCTTTGCCAAGAATTGATGACACGCTGGACATGCTTACTGGAGTAAAGTGGTTTAGCACGCTGGACTTGAAAAGTGGCTACTGGCAAGTTGAAATTGACCCTAAGGACAAGGAGAAAACGGCATTCTCGACAGGAAAGGGTCTGTGGCAATTTAAAGTGATGCCGTTTGGATTGTGCAACGCTCCGGCAACGTTTGAAAGGCTGATGGAACTTGTACTAACCAAGTTAATTGGCGATGCCTGTTTGGTCTACTTGGATGACATCATCATTGTAGGCCGTACGTTTGAAGAACATCTTCAAAACCTGGAACGCGTGCTCATAAAGATCCAGAGTGCCAACCTTAAGTTAAGTCCGAAGAAATGTTCACTATTCAAACGGCAAGTTAGCTTTTTGGGGTATGTAGTGTCCGAAGAAGGTATCCGCACGGATCCAGAGAAAATCGCCGCTGTCAAGGATTGGCCAGTTCCAAAAGACAAGACGCAGGTCAGAGCATTTTTGGGGTTGTGCTCTTATTATCGGCGATTTGTTAAGAACTTTGCGGATATAGCCAAACCCCTGCATAAGCTAACCGAGGAGAAGCGACATTTCTGCTGGGATGAAAGTTGCGACATCTCATTCCAGGAGTTGAAGGACCGACTGTGCAAAACACCTATTTTGGGGTACCCTGATGCAGGCAAGGAATTTATAGTTGACACAGACGCAAGTGACATAGGACTTGGTGGTGTGTTGTCTCAACGGAATGGTGATCAAGAGGTTGTGATAGCGTACTTCAGCAAGTCGTTGTCAAAGCCGGAAAGGAACTATTGTGTCACGAGACGGGAATTGCTTGCTGTGGTAAAGTCATTGCAGCATTTTAGCAAATATCTTCTAGGTCGGAAATTCCACTTACGAACCGACCATGCTGCACTGAAATGGCTATTGCAGTTCAAAAATCCAGAAGGACAAGTTGCGAGATGGATTGAGCTACTGCAGGAATACGACTTTGTGGTCGAACATCGCAGCGGGAAATCTCATGGCAACGCAGATGCATTGTCAAGAAGACCTTGTCCTGAAGACTGCAAGCATTGTACTAGGCAAGAGGGTAAGGAAGTGGTACCTGTAAGGATGCTCAGGACGGACCTCAGCAACGAGTGGAAGGAAAGCCTACAACGTGCACAGCAGGAAGATTCGGACATCAAGCCGATTGTGGAGTGGATGAAGGCCAGAGCTCCTAAGCCCAGGTGGAGCGACGTCTCAGCAATGAGTTCGATTACAAAGAGCTATTGGGCCCAATGGGACAGCTTGGTAATTCAGGATGAAGTCCTGTGCCGCAAATGGGAAAATGCTCGGGGAAACAGCTGTCATTTGCAAATGGTTGTCCCAAAAGCTCAAGTACCGGATGTTCTACAGCTGTACCATAATGGTTGCTCAGGAGGTCATCTGGGAGTAAAACGAACTCTACTGAAGGTACGAGAACGGTTTTACTGGATCCACTGCCGGGACGATGTCGAGGACTGGTGTCGCAAATGTACAACTTGTGCAGCTGTAAAGGGACCTCAGACTCGTAGTAGAGGTGCATTGAAGTTGTACAATGTTGGTGCACCATGGGAAAGGATAGCCCTAGACGTTGCGGGGCCGTTTCCGGAAAGTGAAAGTGGTAACAAGTATTTCATGGTTGTGATGGATTACTTCACTAAGTGGCCGGAAGTCTTCGCCATTCCAAATCAAGAAGCTTCGACAGTTGCAGATAAATTAGTTCATGAAGTCTTCTGTCGTTTTGGAGTACCTTTAGAGATTCACAGTGATCAAGGAAGGAATTTTGAGTCCCAAATATTCCAGGAAACTTGTCGAGTTATGGGTACTCATAAAACAAGAACAACATCTTACCACCCACAATCGGATGGAATGGTGGAACGATTTAATCAGACATTAGAGAGGTACCTAGCAAAAGTTGTGGAAAATCGGCAACGGGATTGGGACAAACACATACAACCTTTTTTGTTGTCGTATCGAAGCGCTGTTCACGAAAGTACATCGGTGACACCAGCTTTCGCAAACTTTGGAAGAGAATTACGGCTGCCTGCAGACCTGATCACCGGAATACCACCTGATGCCCCACGCAGTATAACCGATTATGCGAACGACTTGCGGAACAAGATGAACGACATTTATGAGCACGTCAGACAATCAGGCCAGCAAATGTCTGAAAAGATGAAAACCCGTTATGACCGCAAAATGAACAATAAAGGGTTTGACGAAGGTTCACTAGTGTGGTTGCACAATCCAGTCCGCAGCAAAGGGAAATCTCCTAAGCTTCAAGCTAAATGGGACGGACCGTACCGGATTGTGACAAAGATCAATGACGTAACGTACCGGATACAGAAAGGTGCAAGAGGTACTCCTAAGATCGTCCATGTGGATCGACTGGCGCGTTACTATGGGGCCGAAAATGCTCGGGACGAGCATGTCTTAGGAGGGGGCAGTGTTACGCGCTAAAGCTAAAGTAATTCGTTACCACTAGCGCCATCTAGTATCGAGTAGCAGAATTAATCGAGTCAAGATCTATCTAGCAAGTTCGATTAAAGAATCTTCTAGAGTTATCAACATCTGCTCAGTCGGGGCCGGTATGTACTCGAAGATACTAGATGATTCGATTCCCGAATGTTCTGTGGCTCTATAAAAAGGCGGGAACGGATCGGGATCGGGGTAGTATTGAATAAGCGATAGAGGCGAAAACATCTAAGGCGATCTTGAAGTGCAATTTAAAGTGATTAATAGTGAAATTGTGTTGTGTAATTTGTGTGTTTGATTAAAGTGTCGATTTTGGTAATTTTTATTGGCAGTTTTTAATTGTCACGAACCCGAAGCTCGTAACAATACCATACGACCACACCATTCTGATACATCTGACCTTTATCGAAGCTTCAAGAGACATTCATCTTTATATTTTAAGTATTATAAGAAGACTTTGAATAAGAACCGTTATTGTATACTGTGAGTTAGTGATCCCAAATAGGTCTAAAAACAGAAATATGAATGGCACTAACAATTTTAGAAAAGTGGTATTTGACCGTGTTACCTATACAATTTTCAATTTCGACAAAGGCCATTAATCATTGGCCAGTTGTCATTCGCAAAAGAGCAATACATCAACTGTAGGGAATCACTCATTCGTTCACGGTCTTCTTTTGTTAACATTACGATAATTGCTATGAAACTAAATGTGATGGACCAATCACATAATACATGTTACAGGTTCAAAAGCTTAGGCAAGAGTACACGATAAACATCCCCCTTATTCATAACCGATGATTAAAGTTAAATGATGTTTAAACGTCAAAAATGTCTGGTTAAACAGACGCTAATCATTACTTAACTTTAATCATCATTTATGAATAAGGGGGTGAATGTCTAGGTCAATCAACAACAGCAGTAACTTAAAAACAGATAGCAGTCTCGAAAAAGAACTGGTCAAGCGATTCTTCAAGATGGTAATCCAGCAAACTCCGAGAAAAAGGACTGAATTAAGAAGAAAGTACCTCGGAGCAATGTTTACTACTATAAAGTACTTGTATGAAGACATACAAAGGTACGGTCACCAAAACAGATAACTAACCAGGATCGTCGGATATAGCTGAAGTTTAGTGAGAAACCGATGGATATTTTCAAATAAAATTTAATTTGATGAATAAACTGTTGCTTTTCTATTATCCTATTTCTACTTATATTATAAATGTGAAAGTTTGTATGTTTAGATGTTTGTTACTCAATCACGCAAAAACGGCTGAACGGATTTGTATGAAATTTGGCACACAGATAGTTTGTTACCCGGAATAACACATAGGATACTTTTTATACCAATAGTACGTTTCCCTGGGATAATTTTCGACCCCCACGCGGGCGAAGCCGCTGGGAAAAGCTAGTTTCTTACTAAACATCTGGGTACCTACTTATCCAATGACCCTGGTTACTTATCTCTTTCGTGACCGTACCTCGGAGAATGTTTAGATATTGCGAAGAAAGTATGAAGACATACAAAGATACACCGACTACATGGGTCACCAGATTCAAACCCCAAAGCGATTTTTAATGTAGATGGATATCTTATATCATAGGTACACAATAATTACTAAAGTTAACCGTAATTCTGCTAGCCACCACGGCTACCACCATTGCTTTACATTTACGTAGATAAGTGCATTTGCTAATATGCGGTTGCATACTAGAGTGACACGTCTGCATTGTGAACTGAATGCTTACATAAAATATGTTAACCGAGAATTTAAAGCCTATAGATTAAGTACGACTTTACGAGATCAGCAAGTCAGATTTCAGACAAGAAAGTCGCCAAGGGATTTTGGAACAAGATGAATTCTTACAACTTGGCAACAATTTTAAAAGCGCTACTAATTAAAGTTGGTACTGAAAACCGGGTCAAAGTTTTAACCCACAAAATTCAAAGTCGCTTAGCGAGCTATGCTATTAATTTATTTAAGAGAAACATTAGCAACGAAATGGTCTGAAAAACAAAAGAACGCGAATCACCAACATGGCTTTCGGTAACACTGGAGTGGGAGTTTGCTGGCTAAGTCTGCCGATGAACAAAAAAAAAAAGCTTTGGGCACTCTGAGGCGAGTGCCGCAGAACCCGACTGACGCGCGTCTATTGTTTAAAAAATTAAGAAGTCACGCTACCATTCGCGCCAGTTCGAACACCTCCAATGTATGCGGTCATATTATGTGCACGTTAGTACGGACGTAAAAAAATCGCGGCGGTCTTTTAGCGCGCACTCGATTTTCAACTCACGGTGATGAACAGAGCATTGAGAAACAGAGTGCCTCCCAGCGCGCCGAAAAAACTCACTGTTAGACTTGAAAGTCAAGAAAAAATCCCACCGTGACCGCAAAAATTAAGTATTTTAACTTTTTTACAATTTCAGGTCAGAACCAGCACCCTAATTGCGTAACACGCGATTAATCATAATCGGTTTCATTTTAACAGTTCAAAAATATTCATTGCGTTATTTACGTTGCTGAGCAGACACACTTTTCGAACATATGAAGCAATGGTTTAGTCATCTGTTTCAAAACGAAACAGATTATGGTTAATCGTGAGTTACGCAATTAGGGTGCAGGTTGTATGTTAATGCTTTACCAAATTAGAATCAGCAATTCAATCCTCTAAGATCTAAGTTTATATAATACCTTTGAATGACTATTCCAAGTAATAGTAATACTACTACTAACTAAGACAAAATTATAGCGGTCGCGAATCATATTTTGTTCAACTTAAGACCTGACACTGACCTACAAATTGCAAAGAACGTAAGAAAATTGGAATTTCACGGCCTACCCTGACGTTTCCCCCTTAAGGTGAATCTAGTCGACATTTTTTCTGTACAAACTTCGGGAGTGTATTGCTCCACTGTTCAAAAATTTACATCAAAAATTCAACATGGTATAGTTTTGTCTCATTATTAATATTGTCTGTGCAGAAATAGAATACTAAAATAAAAAGCCATTAAAAAGTTAGGAGTCAACAAAGATTCATTTTTCTTGCTGATTTAACCTAACTTTGGGCGTGTTTAAGTAATAAAAGAAGTGTAAAATCTCCAAAACCAAGTCGACTAACCTCAAATATCGAAAAGTTCAATACAATTTATTGGTCATTGATTTATGCAGTGGTTTTTTCATAAAACCCGATCTTGCAAAAGACTTAAAAAGAATGACTAGATTTTCCTTAAAGATAGAAAATACCAGGATTCCGTGTTAATAACGCACTAAGTTACTGGTGGTCAGAGATACGTTGTGTTTTGTAATTATGTATGTGAGAGTCATAACACTGTTTGTCAAACTCTCGACAACACACTAACTATCGGAAGAATATGGCGGACACAAACTAGAAGCGAAAAGCTGAAAACCGGGTGTAAACTTGAGAGCTATGTCCAATTAAAGTTCAAGTTGCTTGTTATACAAGGCACAGAAAGCGAGGTTCAAAGTTGGATACTAATTGTTGAGCCACTTTGATAATTTCAGTCATTTAATATACAGGCTGTAAAGGGAACGCTTCCGAAGCCAGAACGTAGGTTATATACAACCTAAATGCAAACGGATACCAATAACCTTACACCTTAAATTGGATATTTTACATAAATTTAAAACGTTTGACGCTTCTGTAAAGTTTCTACTTATTTTATTTTGGCAGCGCGTTATAAAGGATACCTAAACCTAAATTCGGCGCCCGGACTTGGGGTCGTTTTCAAATGTGTTTAATCTCAAATAATGGTTCATTTAACTGTTCTCACAGCATAGCGTACAAAAAATGCATAAAAAATAGGTTAAAATTGTAAAAAAAAACTAGATTTTTTTAATGGTAGGTACTGTATCGAGAATCACTAACCCTATCACTTGTCTCCGTTTTTGGAAGCGTTTCCCTTACACCCTGTATACACTGCAACAAGAGCACATTGATAAAAAAAAGAATGAGTCGTCCAAGATATGACCAGTAGCATAAGCATAATCAATCTATAATGTTCCCACTGCTGGGAAACAGGCCTCCTCTCTGTGAGTGGGCCGTAATCCACCACGCGGCCCCAGTGCGGGTTGGTAGATGACACATGTCTTCGAATTTTTGGTTCTATGATATGCCGGTTTCCTCACGATGTTTTCCTTGACCGTTTTTGAAAGCAGTAAGCAGCGGTACATAAAGTAAAACGCCTGTCAGGGTCCGAACCCGTGACTAACAACTTGTAAGTCGCGACCGTTACCAGTAGGCCGCCATTGCTCTAGAAATATGGTAGGTAGTTACATAAATAAATTAAAAATATCGCGTTGTCGTCTAAATAATCTCAATAAAACCTACTGAAACCCGAAACGGAATCCACTTGGATTTATAGCAAGTTCTAAAAAGTATAAAAGAGCAAGATCGTATTGGTATGAACGCAACGCGAGTTGTTCAGTTCTAACCCCGGGGTGACACGCTCCATAGCGTTGGTATAGAAACTATAAGTAGTGAGAATATTTCAGCGTCAGTACTGTGAAAAGGTTCATCGACTTCTTTTATCAAAGTTTAATAAATTCTGGTGAAAAACGGCCTGAGACGTCCATGTAGCATTTTAGTTTTACAATAGGGTATGACATCCATTTTTCAAAAGTGTCTTAACTAAATTCTAAAATAAAAAAATAGTGCCAGAGAAATGCATTTAAATTTTAAATTTGTGGCAAACTGACGTCATACCGACAGAGCATTATGGCGTATATTGCTGTGGGTATGACGTCAGTTTGCTATGTATAAAAATGCGCTGATCTTTTCTAAGATAATTGTTTATAATTAAAAAAATGAGTATATTTAGTTTTACTTATCGTTGGTTTGCTGTTCCTGAATGTAAGATATTATTTCAATAAAAATTACCTTGGTTACGAAAAAAATTAAAGTTGTTCAGTTGATTAGTTTAAAAAGCGGTATGACGTAATGACATGGTGGCTACTATTTCATGGTGTTCAAAAACAGATAAAAAAAACTGAATTTTAAAAATTTGATGTTATTTCAAGCACTAAAACTAACATTTTCCGACTGCTTTTTGCCTAAGCTATCTCAATAATATATTTTTAGATTTATTCTCATATAGAGTACAATAAAAATACCCTATTGATCAAACTATATGACGTTGTAGCATGGCTGTAATTGTATCCCGATTTGTCTACAGTAGACTTACAATGTCTGTTATTGTCTACACATAACATTACGCCTAGTTTTCCTGAAGGATTGGGCAGATGTGTACTTATAGTAGGTACACCCACATTTCGCCAGTTATGTTCTAATAGCGGGCGACCCTATTGCCATCAGCTAGGCTCAAATCCACACTCTGGGCTGCAACTACACATTCACTGGTGAATAATTAGCGAACTTTCTGCAAATGCTGAAATAGCTCGCTACCCTATGCGGCAATCGCTCTTGCGCATTCAAAAAATATTACGTCGCGCCAACGCGGTGCGAGCACATGGTAAACATCCGAAAACCGCGCATGCGCGTTGGCCGCGCTTATTGTTATTTCCTTATAATATGCTATTGCGTTAACAATTCTTCAAAATACTTGATAGGAAATATGAAGAAACAAATAGGCAAGCTCATTATGCAGTAAAGACCAATATCAAAGATAAAGAGCATAAACAGAAGAGGTTCTGAAATCCGACTGCAACTGTTGTATTACAGTAAATGAAACCCGACTCCCGAGTGATTCTAACTATCCTAACGATGCCAATAAGTCTGCATTAGTCTGTTAAAGAGATAAACATTCTCCTGCAGACTTAAATAACTGGATTTTCTGAGTCTGATGTGTGTTATCATCTGGCACTGAATCAATTTCGACGTAGCCTGTCCACAAATCCGTAGTGAGAGTCGTCAAGTTATTCGCAATGGCAGTCATTCCTCGAATTTGTGAATTTACTCCGAAGATCACTATTTCATAAGGTCCCGCGTCGAAACCACATTACAAATGAATACTATTATAATCCATTACCCTTATTTGACAGCTACAACTTGGGGTAATGCGGGAAATGAAATATAGCCGAAGAAAGTTGTGAAATATACGCGAGTGTGTTACTATTAAACATTGACATGGAACTACTTTCACGGATTATTGCCACTTTTATTTAAGGAATGTCTTACGTTTCCCGAAATACATTTATCTAATACCTACCTACCTTACAGTTCATAGACAAAGTTTCAAGGACTTTTGTGAAAATCAGAAACCACAATACTATGGCGCTCTATACCTACATACTTTAATAGGTATGTAGGTAGATGTATGTATCTGAAATCCTGATTGCTGATGCTCTGTGTAAGCACGAATGCGCCGATTTTTCAGAGAGCTTGCATCCGACCACGTTAATTTAACTTGCATGCTCTTTCTGACATCCTGGTAGCGTGGGGATCAGCACCAGTTACATAATTCCAGCCGAATATGAATTCACTAGTGCGGAACCAACCAAATGCACTATGTTTACTAAGTTTATTCCTCAGGAATTCTACTCCACGAAGTGTTGCCTTTGTGTCTACAACATTCACATTACCACGTGACACATAATATTCTGTTCTCCGTTACTTTGTTGTTTAGTAGAACCCACACAGAGACACGCTAAACGTGTTATTTAAAACTCCATTAAGAATGGCTAGCGCAGCTGAAGCGATTAAAGCCCAACTGTACGTACACTCCACCTCCTCCCAGTCTAAATTATGGACCTTTTGAATACGCCATAGCCGGGTAAAACGAGCTCACTTACCTGGATATATTTGCTCTATCGCTAAGCAAAATGTTCGTAGGAAATGGTGTGACTTTTCTAAGAATTTGGAATGCTGTTTAAATAATAGTGGTCGCCCAGTACTCGAAATTCCCCCACGAGTAATTAAGATAGCTTTCTGCCATATAGGTAATCATTTACTGTGCCAAAGGACATGGCCAAAAATTGTATGAGCTTGTACCTTAGAATGTACAGATATAAAATCTATGTCATTTAATAGTATCTACTGATCTTTCTATAAACAAAATTATAAAGGTGCATATTGCTCAGTTTTAGGGGACATAAAATATGAAGGTTTAATAAAGTTGATTTTTACTTTACTGCTAAGGTATTTTATGTAGATTAGTGTGTAAATATATGTGCCAGGCGTTTAATACTAATAGTATTTTAGGCGATTCCATGATGATACAACTAAGACGAGGGGCTCAATTTTGAAATGTGTTTTCAAAGCCTTATCAAACAATGTTGTGACCAATTTGTCTTTTCCTTGAATTGGTTGCAAGGCATCTTCTTATATTGTCATTGCAGGCACCACAGACACAGCTATGAGGTGATGACTGTGATGGTAAAATAAGAACCTATTATTATAGAATTTGACCACGACGCGACGTGAGATTATAGGGTAAATAATACCTCTGTACATACATATTTTAGTAGGAGGTACAGAATGAAAGTAGAACTTACGTCAAAAGTTAACCACTCCGTAAAAAGATCAGTCGCATCAGTGGGTAATGATGATATTACATGCTGCTTGATGCGTTCTCTAATTTTGATAGGTACCACAGTTAACACTCGCTTGTAAAAGGTTCATTTTCCGTGAGTATGTATTACACAGTCTACAACAATTTATAGCTAGGCTACGATAAAATAAGAAATATGTAAAAAAACAGGTTGAAATTGAAAACATGCGACAAACCATAATGGGAGATTGTACTCATCATTATGAACAACTTTTACTAAGGGACCAATGATGCAATCGCGAAAAAAAAAACAGCTGTTCCCTACATTTTGACGAGATAAGCGAACATAAATGTAGGGAACAGATGTTTTTTTTTGCGCGACTGCATCATTGGTCCCTTAGTAAAAGTTGTTCATAATGATGAGTACAATCTCCCATTTCGGTTTGTCGCATGTTTTCAATTTCAACCTGTATAAGCAAAAACATAAACACAATTCAAACCAATAAAGAATGATCGAAAGCAAACCAGCGCGAACGTTGAAGAGGGTATTAATTTGCCAGTATACTATTGTAGTCTTTGGTATTAACAAATAACGATTATTGTAACAATTGCCATTTGTCGGCGATGCTGCCACTAGTAAATGGATAAAATCCTATCTGTAACTGCACTAACATAGATAAAATAAATCATTGATGTTCACTTTATATAATTATAAGAAAACATACAAAAATTATGTGTTATATCTAGGTGAAGAATAATTCACGAGTATATTTTTAGACCTGCTATGCGTTTTGTTTTCTTTTTCTTATGCGTTAAGTTATTATTGGTCCCAGTTCTGATTTTTGTTAATTTGAAATAGTAACATTAAAAGGTATTTTAGAGCAAAATCAAACAGAAAACTTAAAATTATGATTATTTGTCCACATTTGCTGTAAGGCCTAAAAGTTATTGAAAATTCTATTATTTTTTATTTAAATTAAATTATTTTGTCCATCTCTTTTCATATTCCTCCGTCCGCGTAATTTTCGTAAAAAGGAGTATGAAGTTTTTCTTTCCCGTATTATTATATAGATAGATAGATGTAATTACCTAGGTAACCGGCTCCTTATTTTTACTTTACTTTGTTCGTTGTTGTACATAAAAGTTGAGACTGGTTTCAGTTCGCTTGAGGTACCTACGTCTGACAACTGTAATCCTTCGAAGATTCAAAGTTTTTCCGAAGGGTAGCTTGATATCAATCATAGATGTTGTTTTATAAAATTAAATATCCACCGCAAAATACCCATTAATCATAATAAGAGGTAGGTTTTTTTTTTGACGGTGGTAAATCATCAAATAACGAGCGGGCGTGTCAGACTTTTACTGACTAAAACCCACCCGTCTTCCTTCAGTTGCCTGTGTGCTAGGGGCCGCGGTATCTCTTTCGAACAACCCGCACCCCTGGCAGGCATCGGCCCTTGCGGACAGCGCGTGGAATACAACGCGCCGTCGATCCGGGCTTGGTACTTACCGGACAGCGACCCACTCATTACTCGGCATCTGCAAGCCCGCGCCTACGGTGGCCGGGTATCAGCCTGGGATTCCCGACGCCCAGGGCGTCTCCTGCGGCGACTAGGGCCGTGAGGACTCCTATACTGCCTCGCCTTCACGTGCGCCGCTTCCTTTTTTGCGAGCATTATTGCTTCCCAGAAGGATCTGCATGCACTCTCGCTTCGTACAAAGGCCTGGACCAGGGCCAGACGCGACAGATCGCCGCCGCCGATCGCCTCCACGAGGACACGGCGGTGCTCCGCCCAAGCCGGGCAAACCTCCACCGTATGCTCCACCGTGTCCTAATTAAAGGTAGGATAGGTAAGTACATTGGCGAATCCTGGATGAGGCTGGCACAGGAGTGGCGATTGGCCCAAGAAAAGAGAGGACTATGCCCAGCATTTGGTGAAGTCGGGCTGTGGATGAAGATGATAATGAAGTAATTTGTAACAAATTGTACTTTCAATAAAACCAATTTTCTGGAAAGAGCTTTATTCATTTAGTAGGTTTTGCCAGCGGATTGGCCCACGTGGAGGTCGAAAATTATCTCACGAGAACTTACTACCCGGGATAAAAGTATTCTATGTGTTAATCCAGGTTTTAAACTATCTGTGTGCCTAATTTCATTTAAATCCATTCAGTCGTATTTGCGTGATTGAGTAACAAACATCTAAATATTGATAGTTTCACATTTATAATATTAGTAGGATTCAAGAGTAGGACTTAATGAACTGCAATAATTTATCATAATTACCAACATTCTGTACTGTGTACAAAGAGCACTAACCGCATTGCATGTACCGTGTGATTCACGTGCTCATTTCTGCTAAAT
Organism: Antitype chi; assembly: GCA_947359405.1. Classification (NCBI taxonomy): domain Eukaryota; kingdom Metazoa; phylum Arthropoda; class Insecta; order Lepidoptera; family Noctuidae; genus Antitype; species Antitype chi. The sequence goes on from OX375816.1 coordinate 15,407,757, forward strand.
CTCGTTCCGTCTGGCAATGCCATTGTGATTGGGAGTTTTCATTGGATGCAATTTATTTTTAGTATCGTCAGACAAAACTGGCTGAAAATAAAACAGGAAATAACTTGGCGACGTATGTCCTAGTAATTACCTCGCAGGTCTCGTTCCAGTGTTTTGTTTTGTGCTCATGAGAGTTTCGGCGTGAAACTGTTCACTATTCAGCTGGCTTTTCCGCAACTGTTTCGGAAATTATTCCAATTGAATTAAATCCGAACCAAAAAATTTTGACTATTCACACTAAACTTATCTTCGGGCCTGTTTCACGTTCGGATAAATTCCGATTGATAACATAACAACAACATCCCCGAAGGGTTGGGCAGAGGTATGCCGAATAGTACACTCACATTTCGCCAGTTATGTTTAAGTACCAAGTTATAGGGAGCGAGCCTATAGCCATGAACCAGGCACAAATCCGAACTCCGGATTGCTACTGAGAAATTTCAGTTAGAAAAACCCAATAACACTCTGCCCGACGTGAGTATCAAACCCAAGACCTCGTGATCAGCAATGGTGCTTACGGCCACTAGGCCAACGAAGCAGTCAAGTTAATCCCAAGCGGCCGATGAATCTTAGCAGATAATTTCATACAAAATCTGCCCTAGTAAAGAATATCTGTAATTCTGTATGTATAAACAGTGCCTACTCGATCGTGGTAAAAAAGGTTCTTGAATTAACTAAGACCCAGGCAAAATGTCATTTGCCAAAAAGAGTCAGAAATCCGAGTTCCTGGAATTAAGGTTCGTCTATTTAAGATGAAAAGGATACGACCTTTACCGATCACAGGATGTAGAAAAATTGTGTCTATTTTCGATAATTGAGGAAGCTACGCAATGTTACAAGTCCTGTCATTCCGTGTATGCCTGGTAGACATGCCCGCAAGTTGTCCTGTATTAATAATTAAGCAGGGTCTTGTAATGTTGTGTATGCCGAAACGTAAATGATAATAATGTTGTATGTATCTGTATCCGCCCCCACCTGTGATAATATTATAATTTTATTGTTATTGATAGAGTTCATAATTTTCTAAGAAATAAATTTCCAATTCCTCATTGACTGCTGACCCTTGAGGGTCAGTTCAAACAAAACGGAAAAAAGGCTCCATTGAAAGTAGGGCCGTAATACCATAGCCTAAAGTAAAAAACTTGTGTGGTTTTATGAAACCACCGTAAAAGTGAAACTGTTTTTCACATTATAGACATTTAACTAAAAACTACACGGTCAGCTGATGCGAACTATAGGCGCCGCCATATTGGCCTCGGCTGCTCTGACGAGCGCCTTTCACTTTATCCCTACTCCGCGGTCGACCGTCACGCGACACGTCACGCGACACGTCACGCGACATGCAACACACAGACGAAAAAGTTTGAGACGATGTAATAAAAGTTTCACTTTAAAAAAATATGATTATTGACACAGTCACAGGCTAGCACATGCTTGCGACTCACCAAAGAAGGCTTGAGACTGCGCGTGGATTTTTCCGTTCCGTCTGAACTGACCCTATTGGATCAGCAGCTCTAGGTCTAGGCAAGGTATCAGTTTAAGGTTGGCATAACAAAATCACGGGTAGTACAAAATATTATTTAAGAAGTTACTTAAGTGTCAGCATGGACTAGGTATCTAATGCGATTCCGATTTAGTGAGGTTAGTAAGAGAAAATAAATTGAATGTCTCTACTTAGTTTTCGTCCTATAAATAACCGCCCTGTAACAGCTCAAACTACGTCAAAACAGTATTCATACAAAGATCGCTAATTTAACCTTGATCCTTTCTTCGTATTACCAAAAAGTTATACATAGCTGTATTACAGAACCAATACAATATGACGTGTGGTGAATATACAATTTTGCCAGATATTATTCATACTAAGGTTACAGGTATCACGTCCGTCTCTCACTCGTCCGCCGCCCCCACCGAGGCTCTATTTATAGCTCCTATCAAGTCCTTAATGATGTAACTTCTGTACATCCTTTAAACGCAACAAACAAAAATACATTTCCTAAAAATATAGGCCGCAACACATTAAACAAACAATTACCGCTACTAAGAAATTAATAAAGACTAATCTGAGTTTAGTCTAGATTAAATTAGATTTGATTAGTGAAGGCGACTAAGGGACTTACTAGAGAATGGGCAGCAGCATTCTCTATGCATTTTACCACCATACTGCGATCGCCTACCCGCCTGCCAAGCGTGACGATTATGGCAAAGCCCGACGGAGGCCTTTGTCCAGCAGTGGACGTCTTTCGGCTGAAATGATGATGATGATGATGAATCTGAGATTATTATGTTGACTCTCTTTAAGAAATATTAATATTTTCGAAGTACTTACACTTAATATTCACGTTCAAAGAGAACTTTCGAAGCGCTAATCTTATTCATCTTTGAACTTCAAGTACGGTACATAGTTGGTTTTGACTTCATTAATGTTGCTACGCGGCCTACGGCGTAGACGTAATCATAGTACGTAGCCAACAAGAGAATAAAAACAAATGATTTTCGCCTGGGTTTTCCTTAATCTTGGTAAAATGAAGGTACCGTGGGCAAACGCAAAATAAATTATATTAATTCAAATAAATTACTTCCTTTACGCAACACTACTCAAGATATTCGTAGCGGCACCCACACAGTAATTAAGTACAACACTAGGTTGCGGGTTTGCAACCGGGTATACTCGTATACCAATGTGACTTATATAGATTTTCTTGTTCTCATGCACATCACACATTTTACAATATTACTGTCGGTTTTTGTACATGAACCCCGTTAGGGCACTGCAAAGCACAATGTTGGTTTGCTGTTGAAGTGTTGTGTTTATGTACATTGAATCAACATTTAAGTCAAAACTTGATAACTTTTGACTAACACAATATCAAGAAATGGTATTAAATTCTTCTTATTCCAGTGGTACCTCCAATAAACCACACCACCATTTTCCCGTGGTTCAGACTGTGATGGGTAAACAGGTAAAACCAAAGAGTGGTAATCAATCTTCGTTCCTTTTTTAATGTAGACGAAGCCTTAATTGTCCCGCAGTGGGCAAAAACCAGCCTTTATTATATTATCATTATGCACGGTTAATGCGAAATTAAATTCGTATCATCAGAATGTACATTATAACGCATTTAATTCATAGGAAGATTTCAATTAGCGGTGCACACTGCATGGCTATTAATTATATCATGGCATGTGTTAACGACACGTGTTGATTCATATTTATGGAACAATTTTATTTTATTTATTTATTTAACCATTTATGCACACACATATAAACAGACAAGAAGAAAGGAACAGAAAAATAGGTACATAGGTAATGCTTATTTCTACAGAAATCTCTTCCAGCACACCTGCGATAGGAGAGAAGATAACAGAGATGTAGACAACGCGTGTAATAACAGTAGAAGGAAAATAATAAAATTACATATTAAACTCTAATTTAAAAATATACACACATAATATGAGAATATACATACAAACTAATATACATACATACTCCTAAAATAAATATCACTAAAATATATATAATTATAATGTAATTTAATTAATAAATACATAAGCAATTATGACAAAGTGGAGAGATAGTGTTCTTTCACTCTTCTTTTGAATACTGCTACAGTTTGGCAGTCCCTAATGTCAGGCGGAAGTGAATTCCATAACCGGACCGCGTGCACAGTGAAGGAATAGGAGTGGAAGGTTTTTGTTCCGTTTTAGTTTGTTTATTGGACAATATTGACTCAGCACAGATATTGATGGGAGCCTCAGCGGCAGCTCGACTGAATAGCTTGCATTTTCCCGGTCGAAAGGCCCCTTGGGAAGTAAGCATTGTCAGACGAAACGTGAAGTTGGTACCTACCTACAGCCTTCAGTAACCTCTGTCACAAAAAAGGAAAGTATGAAAAAACTTTTGGTAACAAACATCCATATTTTAACGAGATATTACAGTCGAAACTTTCTATAATCATATCCCTGTTGTGATTTAAACAATGATAGCTAAAATTCTCGACAATAATGTAGCTAAAATTAGACACTTTATTTCCAGGATTTAATGTTAAACTTTTTAGTAATTTCCACTGTTATTAGGTTGTTTTCAGTGTCGTTTACCCTTGCATTTTTTGATTTCGTTAGTAAAACCATGCACTAATCTTCACTTAGGAACGTCATTACCCAATCGAATGCACTGTTATATCACCCGTCTTTGGATTAGCAGGAAGCATCGCCCGTGATTAATAGCATAACTACGTGGAAGAGGACTTTGATAACTGATAATTAAATCAAAACGCATTAGTTCAATAATGGTTGAGTTTATTGATTGACTTTGTATTATATTTTTAACGTGTAACAAGTTTGAGTGTCTCGAGCTCTATCCATACCGTACCAATTACCTATTTTTGTTGTTGTCTGGCTGCTATTAATAATACTCCTCCAGACCGTATTTCGGTCATGGCGACCAATCACAATGGGCCTTCGAAGCGAGAAATATTATAGTGCACAAGTGTGCGCAGACACAGGTGCGCTAACTCTTCCGTCACTCTCATAGTCCGATGGGACGGCACGTAATCCGGCACGACCGGAGAGAGATCATGCACAGGACCAACTGGGTATCGCCAACTTTTTAACTCCGGGCTGTTACTAATAAATTTCTAATGCAAATGTGGCGACAACGGCGGCGACGGTGTGGCGGTGTGGTGCGACGTATGTTTGTGTGTGTGTGTCATGTGTGTGGCCATTAACACTGCTGAAAATCGAATCCACGCTGAGCAGTCGCGCTTACGACCCCGAGATCAGCGGGCCCTATGTTTGCCCCAGTACAGGATTAAGAGCACTTCTCATACATATAAGCAATGAGCATTGATTACCATGTTTGCTCAAGGCGAGTTGACGATTTTAGGCTTTTAAAAGTCCAGATTTCATCACGATGTTGTCCTTCAACGATATGTCACAATGATGGAGTAGTGAAGCAGTGAAATTCAAGCCAATGTTTAATTTTTTTTTGCCTATACCGAAAGTTAATTATTGATTTATTGATGAGGTCCACGACTTACGTGAGTTTGAACCCAAGCAGGCACTTCACTTGTGTAAATTATTTCATCAACACTGGTCTCAAAATGGTGAAAGAAAATATTGTGAGGACACCGGCCTATAAGCCAGCCGGAAAATGTCCTAGAACCAAAAATTTTAAGACATGTGACGTAGTGATATCCACCAACTCTCCCTGGTCCGCGTGGTGGATTATGGCCTGCTCCCAGCTGCGGAAACATTATAGGCTGATAATGTATGTTATGTATTGATGAAACTACTTAAGCTCATTTGTCTACAATCAGAGGGTTTCACTATGATTGGCGCTACTTCTATCAACTGAAATCAATTTTTAAATCCAGGGTGCGGGTTGTTCGAAAGAGATACCATCGCCCCTGGCACATAGGCAACTGAGGGAACACGGGTGGGTTTTAGTCAGTAAAAGTCTGACACGCCCTCCTGCTCCACCCAGAGCGGGAGAAGTTATTTAATGACTTCCCACGCTCAAAAGAAAATAAATAAAATGGCAATAATAGCTTCAAAGATTACGGGATATACGAATGTGTAAACGTGTAAACTCACACTCTAACCTAAATGTTAACTTAGTTGGTTCTGGTTCAATTACAATAGCCGGTAACCCGGCAAATATAGGATGCGGGCTGGTCCAGGGAATTCATAATGTACCTAATTGGTCATTGCAAAAGCACTTATATGGTCCCCAGATTGAGGTGAGGCATATTATACCGAATTAATACGCTTCGGATACACCGTAATACCTGTATTCCTAGTAATGGTACGAACTTTGTTATAGATAACCAGATTACGGGGGAAAAATCACGCCAATATTCTCAATATGGATTAGTAGGTGTGTGTAGCACGGCCAAATTCAGCTAGTTAAGCTGAAGAAGACTCTTCAACGGAGACTGGTCTCCAAGTCGCTACAGGCTACTTATTTCTAATGGAAAAACTAAATAACACTGTGACAGCTGTGTGTAAATTATAAAATAAAGTGGTTGTCTGTGTGAACGCATAGTTTTTATTTTAAACTACGCAACGAATTTTCATGAGGTTTTTTCATCCATATATAGCTAGGTACATATTATTAAAGTCACAAGGTATCTACATATTGTTATGTCAATAAAAAATTATAACAAACTACCCAAGGTAATGAAAAAAAATGAAGAAAAAGATTGCTGTTTTTACAAATAATATTTTTTTTAATAAATAAATATTATTATAGCATAAATGAATATTTAATTAATTAATCTATAGAACTGACATAATTATATAAATTAATAATAAAATTTTAGATTCAATTAATAATTAATAAAATGTTACCTTAGACTACTTAGAATAAGTAGTTGCATGTGTACCTAAATAAGTCCTCTTCCTTAAAAAAATCTGTTGCTGTGCCCGACAGGGTCCACGATTGTTACAACAAATGTTTACTTACCACCTAAGCATATATATTGTGGAATGCAATAAATGATTGAGTATTGAGTATTGAAAGAAATCTCAATATTATCCAGTCTTAAATACCGTTCGAATCAAGGTGAGTCGCCAGTTTAAACTAATCAAATTATTATTATTAATACGCAACAGCGATTGCTTCATGCTCCATTTCCCACCGAATTTCTTGAAGGATGCAGAAACCACTAATAGTGCTACGACGCTACGTCAGGCTACGTGCTACGGGAGCGTAACCTATTTCGTAGTAACATATATCTCGTAACGAAACGAAACCGCGCTCTTTAGAGTTAACTATCCTGGAATATATTCCACTTATTTAAAAACAGTTAACATAAGACGTCTTTGAACTAAAATAACTACGATATTATAACATGCTTGTTTGTAACATGTTTTTGTAAAAGAAATATTTTTATAAGTCACCATGACGCCAGCCAATTATTGTCATGAAAATTACGATGGCAGCTTCTATAAATAGAGCGTTTTTAATATCGAGTTAGGAATATAAGTACTCTCATATAAAAGAAAAATAACACGCATTTTGCCGTTTGTCATCATCAAATATCAAAAGCGTTAAATAGATGTGTGTGTGTGTGTCTGCGTTCCAACCAAAGCGAACGGCCGGGCGGATACGCGATCGTCGCGTTCATAATTACGTCACTCAATCGTTCCTATTCCTCAATCGTTCGGAAAACTGTTAGGCGCCCTTTGTCGGTACGACCACGCGTTCAGGTTCACTGAACAAAATAAAAGTGACGATCGCTTTGGTTAGGACGTGGCCTGTAGATTAAGAACAACAAAATAGATGGGCCGGTAGTATACTTATACAGCGTGGCAGAGCCATCGACGCACAATCTTGGATTCAGTACATGATTCTGAATCTCCCTGCGTTTTCCGCGTAGGTATTGGACTTTTTCCGCGTAAGTATTGTACTTTTTGAAGTGAAAACTTCTTTAGGCGCGTTTAACAATTTCTGGGTGAACAGTAATCATGGAACTCGCGTCATCGTCACCGAACGCTTTCCATGAGCCTTATGTATACTGTGTATAAATGTGTACTTTTTGGGTGAAAAAAAAGCGTGAAACTCGCGTCATCCTCACCGCACGCTTCCCATGAGCTACTGTGTATATACATAGATATAGGAGTGTCAAAGCGTCATAAATTATAATCTGATAGCTCAACGATACAATTCACAAGTTACTTAGTTGTTTTTTATTTAATCAGATTATGAGCCACCGCAGGGGTCTATTTAAAATGGTGGTTGGGTGAACGAGCACACTGATGAGTCGCGCGTTGATGTTTTTTGGAAAAGTTCCTTTCTTTTTTTAGGAAATTCTAATTCTTGTATCCCTTTCTTTCCCTTTGTATTTTTATCGTAAAAATCTGTGCTGTTACCTTTAATGGCTGAATTGATCGCTCGTTTATCATATTTTACCGAGAGCAATCAGGACCCAAGGACCCAATGTGAAATCCTGTATTGACGATTAAAAAAATACACACGTAATTGTTCAAGTTTTCAATTCTGTCGGCACTCTCGGAGTGCCACTGTTTTTCCGCTTAGATATTGTACGTTTTCCGCGTAGGTATTGTACTTTTCTATGAAACAGCAAACATTCTTTTTGATAACTGACAACAAAATTCTACGCTAGGGGTGTCTGGAACCATGTGCTGGATTCATGGCTACAAAGTGCGCGTTGATGTCCCTGCCACTCTGTATTTTACGAGACGATATTACGGCCAACTCACATCGTCTTCAGCTTGCTAACTCTGCAAGTCTGTAAGAGTGTCGTTGGCTCTAGTTTTCTTCCGAATAATTTTGAGGTAAATCGTTCAAAGAATCTTCACATAACTCCGTAGCTTACCAAAAACCGTATTGCTCAACAAGTTTTCCTCCTCGGAATACATGTCTTCTCTGAAATATATTTGTAGAATTTCATTAAGTTGAGGCAATGTTTTGTTGTTTTTAGAGTAATAACGACATCTCTTTGCCTACAACAAATTGTTCTCTCATGAGTCTAGTTCACCTTCAAATCTTGTGATTTTCTTCTTTTTTTTTTTTCAATATACGCACAGTGACTTCTTTGTGTCATGTACACAAAATTGTGAAATGTAATTACCATGTTTGCAAATGGTAATTTAATTTATTTCATCTTTGATAGTTGTGATAAATCATGTCTATTTTTTTTTGCATGAGTGGCTCCCTGTCTTACCTACACTACCGAGGGCTTGGGTATCACTTTACCCCTGGGTAATACTGGATGTCAAACTCGTAACGTAATTTATTACATCTTTTTAACCGTAAGTATTTTAATTCATGTCTATCTTAATATATTTTTGACGTGTATAAATCGTCTGCCTAGCCTTTTTCCAACTATGTCGGGTTGGCTTCCAGTCTAACCGGATGCCGCTGAATACCAGTATTTTACATGGAGCGACTGTTTATCTGACCCATACATCCCAGTGACTGGGTAACACGATAGGTACCCCTTGGTAAGACTGGTTATCTGACTTTCGGGCTTCTGAGGACCCGTAACGACTGTCAAAGATCCATAAAAGATAGCCGAGACCACTTCCGGTCTTGGTATATAATAGGTTAAGCTACGGTTGCCGCGGTTGCTCCGTGGATGGGTGACCTGCCTGCCTGAGCGGCTGTTGTAACTCAGCTACAAGCCCGTTCATAAAAATCTTATAATTTTTATATATTCAATAACGCGTCGAGAAATAAATATAGAAATCAGTGGTAAATATAAGTGGTTTCACCAAAAGTTTCGCCCCTATTCTCTTAATATACAATTTTCTTTATACAAATACGCGCAGCCGAGGCCTATAACTCAGTATATACTTAAAAATTAAAATTTAAAATAACATTTCCATTAGCAAACTTATAAAAGTGGGAACATTTTCATCACATTCGCCAAAACTGGGTTATAACACTTATAACTTAAACTGAGATGTCCAAGTTGAAATTATATTTAAACGAAGTACTTACCACTGTGCTTAACATCTATACAAATACATAAAATTGCAGTGTCTGTTTGTAATGTCAAAATGACAGCTTTAAATGCTAAATGCCTTTGACTGTTTCTACGTTACTTATAACAAAAGAACAGCGTTTGAAATTTTGTCTGGCTGTCTGTTTGTTCCGGCCAATCTTCGAAACAGCTGGACCGATTTTGACGGAACTTTCACTGATGTTATAAGGAACAACATCATATCAGCCGAAAGACGTCCACTGCTGGACATAAGCCTCCCCCAAAAGGGGGGATTTGCCATAATCGCCACGCTTGGCAGGCGGGTTGGCGATCGCAGTATGGTGGTCAAATGCATAGAGAACGCTGCTGCCCATTCTCTAGTAAGTCCCTTAGTCGCCTTCTACGACACCCACGGGAAGAAATGGGATGGTGCTATTCTTTTACGTCCGGCACCACACGGAACACCACCACACGGAACAACATACTTTTTCTATAATCTATAATCTCCGCCAATCACGCGGCAGAAACCGCGGGCACAGCTAGTATAATATAAAAAGTTTAGTCTTTGTTTGCAACTGTAATTACAAAAAGGCTTTCCTTTGTCGTAAAAGATTTCAGGAAAATCAAAGATGCGCTAGAACTTTACTGCTATTTAGTTACCACTATGATGTGCCCTCAGAGCTTATGTAACTTATATTATACTGGCTTTTGCCACCGGATTCGCCTGCGTGGAGGTCCGAAATTATCCAGCGGGAACGTACTACTGGAATAAAAAGTACCGTGTGTTAATCCAGGCCTCAAAATATCTGAGTGGCAAATAGCACCTATCTAAATCCGTTCGGCCGTTTTTGCGTGATTGAGTATCAAACGAGCAGTGCTGGCTCAGTGGTAACGGCCACGACTTAAGAGTTGTAGGTCGTAGGTTCAAACCCGGCCAGGCGCTTTACTTTGGGCAAATAATTTCATCACCACTGCTCTCAAAGTGGTGAAGGAAAAAATCGTGAGGAAACCTGCATGTTCTAGAACCAAAAATTTTAAGACATGTGACATCTGCCAACACGCACTGGGCTCGCATAGTGGATTACGGCCCACTCACTGTCACTGAGAGGAGGCTTATGTCCCAGTAGTGGGAAAATTATAAGGTGATAAGGAATAACAAACATACAAACTTTCACATTAGGATTTCCTTACGTAAACAGAATATCCTAACAAAGCATCAGTCAGCGCTTAGCACTCGATGCATCTCGACCCGACGCGCTGTCAGGAATAATTAACAAGATCTATGATGCATTGTTCAATATACATTATCTGCTATTTTCGAAGAGTTCCCATAAAATCCACTGGCCTCTAAATTAAGTAGGTATATGTAAAGACACGTCTTCAGCGTTTAACGACTGTTACTTAGTTTAATTGAATTACATTTAGATTCTATCTGCAACATAAAATATACCTACAGTAAAAATGCTATAAAACGTAGGTTATTGGATAAGGTTCTGTGTTTTAACGAATTGAATCTAAATACAAATGTAACACAACATAGTCAACACATGTCATTCTTACTTGTTAATTGACTGCCTCGTATGTCTAGTGTTAGTGCTAAGCTTGAGGTCGTCAATTCGATTCTCAGAGAGATTGCGTAATACACTATCAGTAGGACTGAATCATTTTCATTTTGACAGTTCCACAACATTCATGGCGTTGTTTACGTTGCTAAGTAGACAGTTTTTTCAAACATATGAAAGAATGGTTTAGCAAAAAATAAAACCAACTCCCGGAAAAACACTGCAAAGTGAAAAATAACTTTAATTTCGGAAGTCGGTGACTTTGTATTTTGATTTTTATTTTTGGTCAACGCCTTCCGAAATTAAAGTTATTTTTCACTTTTTAATGTTTTTCCGGAAGAAAGTTGTTTTTTTTTTAAAAAAAAGTACCAATTCGAAATTTCATCATCCTTGGGGTCAAAACAATGATTTTTTATGCTATAGCAGCAATCGCGGTAAATTTGCTGTAATTTTTTGAAAAGTTCCGTTGTCTGTTTCCGAAACGCATCATCAGATCTATATGAAAAAATGGGACCACTTTGGTATAAACCTCTTTCGAACAAAAAACTAATTTTGCTAATCCGTCTATATATGACGGAATGAGTCGGTTAAAAACCTTCAAAATTATTCAGATTCTGATTAATGGTGTGTTACGCAATTAGGGTGCTGGTCGGGTAGTGTAGTGTTTTTCTTACTGGAATTTCTTAGTAGCCAGTTAGCCCGGAGTCTGGATTTGTGTGTGGTTGATGGCAATAGGGTCGCCCTTTATTACTTGGTACTTAAACATAACTGGCGAAATGTAGTGTACTATAGGTTACATCTCTGCCCAACCCTTCGCGGAAACAAGGCGTGATGATAATACAAATGTAGCACAACGTAGTCAACACAAATGTCATTCTTAGTTCATGTTACCCGTAAACGTCCACTGCTAAATACGGGTCTGCTAATAAAGAGGATATTGCCACCTGGCAATCGGATTACTCGCTACATCGTAGTATCTTAGCTATAGGCGCCGATACTCCTCGTGACGTAATCCCTTACTCGCATAGTATGATACCGCCGAAGACTGACAGATTCTCAGATTCATTTCTATCTAGATTTTGAACAATTTTAATAAAGACCCGTAGTTTTTATAAAGCAGGGCAGGGATTTTTTTGACAGGGGCTGTCATTTGACCAGATGCCTATTAAAAAAGTGATTGAGGCGGTAGGGCTGATTTCTCCAACGTCAGATATTTTTTATCTGTTGAATAAAATTGATATCTGACGTCGAAAATTCAAAATTATTCCTCGGACTGAGATATCTGGCGCACAAGCAAATAGTTAATAAGACAAAACTGAAATGTCCCACATACACAGACAGCCGTAATTACTAACTCACCAATAAGTACCCTTCAAGTCCGGAACTCTGCTAAGCGGCAGAAATTGTTTCGGAGGTACCAGGTACTTCCCCGCTACTTCAAGAACCACTACTACTTCAACTAGGCTTAAAAAATCCGGGAAGCGATGTCTGATATATCGAAAAACACAAGGGTAATTACTAGATTTGTAAAAGGCTACGTGATTAGCTTCATCCTATTTCTTTCTTACAGCCTGACACATCTGATCTGGGTAATGGTACAATGATTGATGAAGCCTTCAGTTTCTCACAGATTGGATCTCGGATCATCCCGGATACGCAAGCAAAAATTACTACTTAGTTAATTTGTACAATTGACTGGCTTTGATAACATCGAATGTAATGTTAATGTAATGTTATCAGAAATTGTTGTTTTTGTTAAACCGATTATGAAAGCTCTCGTTCATATATTCTGTAAGCCGGCTTTGGCGGCTTTATTTGTGAAAAATAATACACAAAAAATACATAATTTATCAATAATTATCGGCAGTCAAGTCAGAAAAGAATCCAGTACCTACGGACTATTTTACTGTGAAAATTAATTAAATTAAATTTTTATTTATGTTTAAGTATCTTAGAGGACACTTTTACACGTCAATATTTTAAAAAGTAGATGGCGCCGCGTAAAATAAATACAATTTAATTAAATATATTGTGGAACTAATAAAAGGTGCTGTAAGCATAATTTTATACATGTGAATAACGGTGTCCGTATAGATTGAAGAGCCTTGTCTCATATTTAAACGCAGATATCTACTACTAATATCACTGGTCTACAAAACATAGCTTTTAGTTTGCTTTTAAAATAAATGCTATGTTTTTACTAATCGTTTTCTAATCGATTAGTAAAATTGGCAAAATTTAACTAATCTTAGTTAGAGCTGCTCTTGTTTTAAAAATAACACCATAATAAAAAAAAAACTATGATATAGAGAAAAATTTCAACGAATATAAATCACTTATTAAAAAAAACTACTTACTTACTTTATTTTTTACATGAAATTGAGAATTAATAACATACGTATGAAGCTAATAAAAGTGTGTTAAAAACAAACCTTTTTATTCAAGAACATCTCATCCTTTTCGCTTGAATTTTATAATCTTTTTAAGGAATATATCTAGTCAAGTTCCAACAGTAGTTTACTAACATTGCCACATCCCATCACCCTTGGTACCTCTTTATCAATATTATGTTTATTCATCTATAATCAGATATGATATAGTACAATTTCAAGTAATAGGCAATTTTGATGTAGAATATTTAGTCGTATATTAACAGATTTTCTAGGCCCTATTCTGGAATTTATAGTAAAAAAACGTTCTATCTCAAAAACCGATGCAATTATAGCCGATGGGTATTTTTGAAAATTCGGTATGATTTGATAGTGTTTTAAATGCGTAATCTGTACAAAAAATGCCTTTTGTACGGCAGAATTTGAGATAGCTACAATACATTGGTTTGTCAAAAAATCATAAATTTCACGACACTGCGGTTTTTCCGAAAGTTATCATCCATTAAAAACAGATTTTTAGTGTAATTAACTAGCAAATAGTACTTAACTAAACGGACACGAATAACTAAGCAGTTTAATACGGAAATTATATTTAGTAAGAGTAGTCAGATAGGAAACGCCGACCTCATCTAGTTTTAAAACTGTTTGTACAAACCTACTTACAGAAATAAAATCATTTATCATTTAAAAGCTCTAAGACTGAGTAAGCGTTATGATCGACGCTCGGTCCTACTCTGTATGTGAAGAGGTATTTTCCTTGCAATATTCGCAATATGAAATAAAATATAAAAGAAAATTAATCAGACATTGAATCTTATCATTCCAACCTCGCCGCCGAGGTCCTCGCGCCCCGCGAAGACCCCGTGTCGGTGCATAACGCCCAGGACCCCTGACCGACCCTTCCTCGTTGAAGCACCAGCCCGCGCCACAGCTGAGCCAGTACCTTTAAATTCCCCGACTAATAATAATAATGCCAATCTTTTGATCCAGCCTGTCCCCAATACTAGCTGTCCCCCTATCAGTGACGCCCTGAGCCGAGGCCCGTACCCCACAGGGGGTGCCCTCAGCGTGCAGTCGCTTAGTTTATAAGCCCTGGCTGGAGGCGTTAAGTTAACTCTTAATGGCAGCCACAGGAAAGCCCGGTTAAGCAGTCACGGCCTCTCAAGACCAACTGCGAGATGCCCGACAAAAAAAAAACATTGAATCTTAAAAGTATTAATATAAAGTGCTTGTCTTGACGTAGTCGAGAGATCAAGATTCTGCTGATCCGCTCCTTGCACGATTCTACCTAGTGAACTGAACTCACTATAACTAGAATATTAAACTTATTTATAAGAGTTACAGGACAACCTTTTTATTAACAATACATTTACACAAATAACCACCAGTCTGTAAATAATGTTTCTCAATTCAATAAAAATGTTAACCACATTTTGGACCGATCCGTTTTTGTGTTAACCAAGATAAAAATGAGATAAAATTATTTATATTATTCTCATTGTACGCTTGACAAATAAAATCCTCGGTCCCAAGGGCAAATCGGACTATTTGGTGCTAAGTTATTGGCCAATATCTTTCCATATATTCACGGCCCCTATATATCCTTCGTTACAGCTTTGTTCCTTGTAGCTTTAATGTCAATAAAGTGTCTCGTTTTCGTGTTAGAGCTTATTCCACGTGACACATACTATTATGTGGACGTCAGTGAAACTCTTAACACGCTGTATAACATAACATCACGCCTGTATTCTAGTAAACCCACATTTCTGTGTTCCAGTTGTGTTTAACACTTTCAGCTGAGCATCTGGGTATTCAAATGTTTGTTGCGCGGCGCACTATTTTCTCATACAAAATAAATGACGATTAGTGACGTTCTGCTTTTCATACAAACAAAGATAATATGAAATGTGACACAATCGTTGCTACACGTCGACATTTCAGGCTCTGGTGAGCTCATTTGCGAATGTATCCATAATTAGAATGTATGTGTGTGAGTAGCCTTATAAAATTGACAAAAAAACTAACGTGGAGTGCGCTAGCAATAAGAAAATTTAAAGTGATACGGCGCAATGACGTAGCTTGAAGAAATTGGTATAGGCTACAGCCGTTCTTTAAAGAAAGACAATTTTTATTCTGACGTGATTAAACATTGTGTCAATTAGCGTTTATAAAATTTTACGTATTATAACGTGTCATAAAACCGACATATCCAGGCGACTGAGAAATTCCTGATGGAAAAACACAAAAAAATTTGATGACAGGACCTCATGCTTGCTTCCAACCACTATACCAACGTGCCAATAACACTATGCATCTCCGTGTTTCAGTCATTTTCATTCAGCAGCTCACTACAGTCTTCCCTTCCCGTTCCGAACTCGTCGTTCCATTACTATAATATTGGTAAGTGTTCCAGCAGACACCTATAATGGAATCCTGATTTATCTACACGCTCGTTTTCTGCAAGGCTTTAGTAAAAATCCTATCTCAATCCGCATTTAGGTGCATCAGCAACGTTCGGAATCACGGTGAAAAATTTCAGCCAATGTTCAAGTAAAAAAGCTAAGACACACGGAGATTTTGAAAAACATTTTCTCATTCTACGAGTTTATTGTAAGTTCGTAGAGCAGTGAGCACATAGGTGCTAACCAAAGATTTGAATTCAAAACTTGAACAGACGCACACGTTCTTAGGAAAGTTGGAAAGTTGGCAAGTTGGTTCATACAAAGTAGTACCGGCCCACTTCGAAACTTTACACCATGCTAACTGGTTTATACGTTAGCAGTTCTCTCGATGGAATAATTCATCCGCAGCTATTTATACGGATGAACTATTTTTATTGTAATTACCGCCACGTGTAACCGAAATTCAGAGGCAATTTCCATATACAGTACATAAGCATTCGTAAGTAATAACGTACCTATTCAATAAAAGATATTTCTGCCAACAGCCAAATTACGGCTTCGAATATTTCTTAATTCCAATCGAAATTGATTATTCAATTGGTAAGCTCGATGAACGTTTTCAGAACGACAAATAAATCTCCAATAAACACTACTGAAACTCAAAGAGGCAATAATTTAATTAAATTTGCATCCGAGCTATTTGCATAGGAATTTCACAAAGTAAAGTCCTACAGTAGGTAGACACGTCAACACTGTTAAATAGTTTCATGATACGTTCTACTTAGTTTATGTTTTCTTACTTTTCCGCATTTATAATAACTAGGGATCTGCATGCAGGTGTATTTAAAAAGGGAAATAAAAGAAAACTATTTCAACACATGCAAGTTTTAAACAAGGTTATCGAAAATTACTTTAAAGGCAGGCTTTCTAAGCCACATAACAACCCAATTAAAAAAAACACTTCTTTCTTTTTTTTTCGGAGAAAATACTTTCTACAGTACTTAGCAACATTCACTCGTGATTATTTTGATTCATAATTCGTGAAACTTCAAACTCACTCTCCTCATACGGCACTCAAACCTGGTCTTTGCAGTGGCGGCGTAGCATGGGTTGGCACCCGGGGCGACTTTCTATTGAGCACCCTCAAAATGGTGCCGATTCTGTTGTACACCGAACTAAACTATCACTAAAATTCCTTACTTTTGGCTATGAGAATCTTAAAGCTATTCTGCAAATAAAAATCTCTAAACTTAAAAAATATTTTGACACAACTAAAATCGAATTTGACAATCGTGACTCCTGCAGGCTTAATAGCATGACGCTTTCTATTTCAACTCTACTGTAGAATAGAAATCGCTTGTCTACATTTCTCGGTGAAAAACTGACAAGTGTCTACACGGAAACGTAATTTTTGTCTAGTCTTCCGTCGACAAAACGCTTCTCTACGGTTGTCGTGCTAAGCCTGCAGGTGGTATTTTTTTTTCTTTTGGCTTCGCAACGTGGTACTTGTGTGCCCTACGCAATGATTTTTTTTAAGAAGAGCTGAATGAAGCGTGCGCAGGGGCCAGCCTCGACGTTTTTATATGGAATTTTTCACTTTTTGTATGAAAAAAAAAAAGAAATTACCTACATGTTGAGATTATGGGGCTTATGGCTTTATTAAAGGGGTCCAAATTATCATCATTTTTGCGATAGGACACACCATTTTCGAGATATAAGCAAACGAAAAGAAAAAAAAAGATTCAATACTGTTTTTGCACCTGAAGTCGAAGTGTTGGTGTGAATTTTAGTTCATGACCACTAGTTTTATTCCACACGTTTTTAATCGAGATTAAAAATAGTCAGATTTAGTTAGAAAAATTAATATAGTCAAAATCATCATCAAAAAAAATTTTTTGTGAAAAACGGCAAACTCAGAATAGCAAAATTACCATCTTCACTAAACTAATAATTCAGTGCAATCTTAGTGCTGTCAAACTAAATCATAGTTAAGTTGTGTCACTTTAGTCAATTTCAGAATGGGAAATCGTTGTTTGACAGGAATAGGAATAAACTAAATTTTGGTGATTTTTAGTTTAGTTTAGAGAATTTTGTGCCAACAGAATCGGCACCAATAACACGACAAAATAATACTAAACGTGCTTACGCTTTATCTTGCTAAAATATTCGATGACATTATCAAAATTTACTTTTCTGTCCTTTTCAATGGACAATATGGAAAGACTGGTAAGTCGTGTTTGGCTCATTGTAAATCTTAAGTAAGATTTTATCAACATTAATTTTGAGAAACTTCTTTCACAAGAAGCCACCGAAACACAAATAGTTAAAAAAAAATCTTAGACACAGCGCTAGACTTGGAACAGACTCGGAATAGTCCCATTTTACAATAGATTTCAGAAACTCCAGGGTAGTCCATTGGACCGCTTCTTGAAAAGAAATGCTGGCGGCTTCCAAATGGCGCCTCAGCCGTAAAATCTACAAAATAATGTTTGTAAGATTTGGAACGACGTTTGACGTAAGCAGAGTTTTAGGTTGAACAACATCAAATGTTATGAGAATGTTATCCATTGCTTTGTAACGATGCTCTAGTTCTTCGTAAAATCTATCAAGACTTTCTAACATAGCTCTCCGCAACTCTTCTGTCAATGTTAGTCCAGCGTCTTGGGACATTTCTCCTGGCATACGTTTTCGGAATCTCCTCCTTCCTTTTCTTTCAACGGAAATATCCAAGTCGTCACATTTTTCAGTTGTGTAGGAAATAGATCTTTCCACTATTTGGATACGTTGAGTTTGAAGAAAGATTTTAGGGCTTTGATTTTTATGACACACTTTTCCAGTGATAGCCCAGATGTTTGCATATACTTTTGCGTCTGATTAACTTCTTCTAGGACTTCACACCAAAAAGAGAGGTAGCATACAAAACGGAAGTCACACAAAGCTGGTAAGAGTGTGGATGCTGCTTCTCTTGTATCGACGTTTTCTCTGCTGCAGCTGGGATAGTAATCTGCGTGACTGATTTGGCATTCCGTTGTCACCCCTTGATGCTTGGCACCCGGGGCGGACCGCCCCCACCGCCCCCCCTTTACGCCGCCACTGGGTCTTTGATAGTTCAGCAGAGGTTCAAGCTTGATATTTGCGCAGCATTCTTGGAGACACTCTGGAACTCAGTTCTTCGCTCCAAAACATAAATCGTCAACGTTACCCAAAAAGCCGCCAAGCTTAAGTGGTATTGGGCTAGACATGTTTGCTGCATGTCGAACGCGTCATGGGCCAAATCTACCACCATGTAGCTCCCAGAAAACGTCCGGCGACATCGAGGCACAACCAGAAGAAGATGGCGGGACGAGCTTGACGCCCACAGACAGGATTGGTCCACACTAGCTCAAGACAGAGAGAAGTGGAAAGGAGAATGGGAGGCATTTGCCCTGCAGTGGGAAAACAAAGGATAGAACACCTACTATATAATATTAAATTGTGATAGTTTGTAAGTTTTGGTGTTTGTTACTCAATCATGCAAAAACGGCTGAACGATTTTGTTTTTTTTTTATTGAAGGTGGAAAATCACCAAATAACTTCTCCCGCTCTGGGTGGAGCAGGAGGGCGTGTCAGACTTTTACTGACTAAAACCCACCCGTGTTCCTTCAGTTGCCTGTGTGCCAGGGGCCACGGTATCACTTTCGAACAACCCGCACCCCTGGCAGGCATCGGCCCTTGCCGACCGCACCAGTTGGCGCTAACATCTCTTTGAGGCGCGCGTCGAACACAACGCGCCGTCGACCCGGGCTTGGTCCTTACCGGATAGCGAGCTACCCATTACTCGCCATCCGCAAGCCCGCGCCTACGGTGGCCGGGAATCAGCCGGGGATTCCCGACGCCCAGGGCGTCTCTTGCGTCGAAACGGCTTTGGATTGAATGAGGATGAAATTTGGCACACACAGTTTACAACCTGGACTTTTTATCCTAGTAACGTTCCCGTAGAAAAAATTGAGACCTCCACGCGGCGGTGCTGCTGGCTAAAGTTATGTAATAAAATAAATAATAATGATTCGTGAAATCGTCGATTCAAAAACTTCACTCGATCATAAGCTCATAGTAAATGTTCGAAGCGTGAAAAAGGAAAAGCTTATTGGAAAGTCTCAAAACCATCTTTCGATTGACGATAAGCTGAAGAGTACTTAGCATTTCGATCAAGTGGGTGTGTATCAATAGGTCTCCAATATCATCGACTTTTATCGACGGTTTATATTATTATTCGCAATTTATAGTCCTCAGAGCATTGTCAAGTTACAATCCATACTTCCTACTTATATTATATACTAGCTTCGGTCCACAGCTTCGTCCTCGTGAAGGTAGCAAATTATCCCACGGGAACGTAGGTACTGTGATACCTAGGGGGTCTAGGTACCAATAAAATATTGAGTAACGTTCAATATTGTATATTTAGATAAGTTAGACTTTTACAGGGCCGCGCCTAACATAATAATTAAAATATATTCTTAGGATAAAACTAATCCTATACTCATTGACGGATAGAATCCTAGTCTCATCATCTTGATCGTTCAAATGTGACAGTCCTTCCATTACCGGCCTGTATTAACATAAAGGTTGCATTCGTACGCAACAAACCTTTACAGTACCTACTACTAGGATAAAATGATTTTTTTAAGGTAAAAGTATCTAAGTTACTCCTCATAACATCAGCTATCTGCCACTGAAAGTCCCGTCCAAATCAGTCCAGCCATTTCGGAGTTCAGCCGGAACAAACGGACAATAAAAATGTTTTTGTGTTAAAGTATCGTATATATTTTAATATATAGGTAACATTTAGTAAAACCTGTTATTTTGACATTGCAAACAGATAGGTACCTCAATTTATTTGTGTGTATGTAGATAGGTATGTATATAGATGTTAAAACGAAGTAACTCTGGCTGTCTGTAACGTTTTGATGGATGGCTGAACATCTGTATAAAAGGTACAGATAGTACAGAAGTAGATTTCGCGGGAAAAAGCTTATACATAACATAACTTCATGCCTTGTTTCCCCGAAGGCTTAGGCAGTGGTGTACCCGACATTTCCCCAATTACGTTTAAGTCTCAAGTAATAGGGGCGAGCCTATTGCCGTCAACCGCGCACAAATCCAAACTACGGGCTGCTACTGAGAAATTCCAGAAAAAAAAACCCAATAACACTTCGCCCGGACCGGGAATCGGACCCAGAACCCGTTGCATGCTTAGCAGTGGCACATGCGCCCATTAGACCAACATATAATATAATTATTCAAAGGAGTACGGATATTACATCTTGCCTATATTCTGAGGACAATAATAGCACGACATGTCTTTGTGTAGAGTAACGTAGGTATAGGTACTAACTCAGTTACCTAGGTCCTGACTGACATCAAAGGGTTCCTTTGAAGACCATTAAATGCACGTATGTGGTGATAGATCCCTGAAATCTTTGCCACAAGGCAATACACGCTAGATTTTACTTCAACACTAGCTGAACTAAAACTGGTTTAGAAAAACAATCGACTTCCAAAAAACAGCAGAAGCAATTTTTTCGTCAGTTTTTTATTTATAAACTTTTTATATTTTTGAGTTTAATTGTGGTACCTCACACAAACAGTTAATAACTGTGACATGACGTTATTATAAAATCGTCAACATACACTTAAGTGAAAAAAATACGATACCTAATTCATACATAAACCACTCATCAGAACATGACTAAATGTATATAGGTAGAACAACTCTGTAACTATCCCCATTAAAACAACAATTTTTTTTTTTTAATCGTCGGTTTATAAATGACTGAGTTCTGCGGTAACAAACAAAACAAAAAATATACACCCGAATTGAAAACCTCCTCCTTTTTGAAGTCGGTCAATGGCTAAGTAGCCATTATGCAGTTAACTTAAGTGGAAATAATTAATTGAAATTTCAAATATATCTACTCAGTAACCTACACTTAACATAAACTTTAAATTTTCAATAAATTACACATAAATCGACCTACCCCGGCTCAGGTAGTTTCATTAAAATTCTTATCGCAGCCCAAATTCTCATACTAACTGCAAACTTGGACAGTAAACTCCGTGTGATCTAAATATTCGTAGGTTTCAAATATCTACTCATATTAGCAGGTACCTACGAATATTTGGTTGCAGCTTCGCCAGAATTAGGTACAACAGATTAACGCTTCGTCGCTTTTACTTCAGGATTTCAGCTATATGTAAACCCATTACTATAACGGAGCTGGATTTTCCGAGAACGGCTTTCAGTCACCGATCGCGCACTCATACCATAGACATGTCAATAGAACCCCACTCACAGTCTGATCCACTACCATAGATTAACTTTAGCGAATTGGATATTGATGGATTCCACCCTTGGGGAGCGGTTAATTTCATTATCAAGATGTTTCTGGCAACGTTGGACAGTGATTTGAAAAGCTTGACCTGTTATAATAATGAAATTAATAATGGACTGATGGTTGAAAGCCTCGATCGACATCTCTCGAGGCTCTCATCAGGCGGTTGGATCAAAGACCTGATTTGGAAGGCAGTACTCCTCGATCCGGCTCGCATTGTGAGGAGGTTCCTGTCTCTGGAGCCCTAACCACCGATAGCTTGGGCCCTGCTCCCGATACCGGCGGACCACATTTTTTTATATTTGTAAATGTTTTTTGTAATATTACTTTTATAAAAATATTTCAAATGTCGGATAAAAAATACGTAAACTAAAAAAAATATAAAATACAAGTTGATTTTAAAGTTAGAAAAACTTAGTGAAAAGATCAAAATTTAAACCCAAATTAAGAGAATTTCAAAACCGTAAAGTAGACTTATTTAAAGGTCATTCATACGGCGGGAACTTTGGCAAAATTAATTCAGTTCCCGATTTTAACTTAACATCTTTTTAGAGGCTTAAACTGGAATCTGATTTTAAAGTGCTTCATGACTAACTTATAAACTTAACTTAACCCTTAACTTAATGCTTAACAATCAACGCCTTTTCCCATCTATGTTGGGGTCGGCTCCCAGTCTGCAGCTGAATACCAGTATTTTACAGGGAACGTCGGCTTATCTGATCTCCACAACCCAGTTACTGGGTAATACGACACACCTTGGTAAGACTGATAGTAAGACCTTCGGGCTTCTGACTACCCGTAATAACTGTTAAAGATTCACGAACGACAGGTTCACAACCAATTTTGCAAAAAAAAGGATGTAAGTACTTAGGTACCTACCTAAATATTTTTTTCCTGAAAAATCGACTAAATATAATACAATACTGAGCATTTCTGTGTAGTTTATTTCAAAGTCCATTCACTAAATTCGCCGCTGCACCCACGGCCATTACATAAAATAATTTACAAGAATCTGCCCCGCACTGTATGCTACATCATACACTGTGTGATACATGGACAGTGCTATTAGGAACACGTGCATCTTACATACAACTTGACCCTTACTTATTAGCAGTATTTATGAGCACTTGACAACAGGAGGCCATTTGAAATGTGACCGATGTGGTAAATAGTCTTACGTACACATGTCACGCTATATAGATGGATGCACAGAAATGTTTCACTTGACGAATTAAAGAGTAAATAAACTGAAAGAGATTGTGAGATCCATCGAGTCACGAAAAGATATTTAGCAGGGTCATCGGATATAATTAATAAGAACCCTATGGATGTTTTCGAATGAAATTTAATTTGATTGAAATTGATTTAAAATAACTACCTATTTGTTTTGTATTTTTTTAAAGAAGAAAACCATCGGTTTCTGACTGTGCGGGTTGCTAGATGTCACATGTCTTCGAAGTTTTGTTTCTCGGACATGCCGCAAAATCAAAATCAAAAGTCATTTATTCAAACTAGGCTGAGAATCAGCTCTTTTTGAACGACAAAATTGTATAAGACAGTCCCCCCAAAATGCTCGCCCTTCACCACTTCCTAGTGCTTTAGCTGGAAAGAAGAAGTAGCGCCACAAACTCCCCAGCAGCACAGAAAACTTAATTCTATACAATAGTAGGTAATTAACATTATGAAACACAAAAAAATACATTAAATTTGCCATAATGTCAGCTAGCACACGCCAATATACCATCAAAACATTGAAAACTATAGGTACTCAAGTAGAAATAAAAAATAAAAAACTTTTCCAAAACAAAAACAACCGACTTCCAAAAAAACACTACAAAGTGAAAAATAACTTTAATTTCGGAAGTCGGTGTCTTTGGAGCTGTATTTGAATTTTTTGTCACCGCCTTCCGAAATTAAAGTTATTTTCCACTTTGTAGTGTTTTTTTGGAAGTCGGTTGTTTTTTTTTTGGAAAAAGTTTAAATTTTTCACTTTTTAGTGGTTCACATGTGCTTACCCCTTCACAGCATACTGGCGTGATGTTATGTTATGAACTGGTGTAAGCAATAAACAGACATGAGATTTCAGCAATCCCAGTCCATTTGCTATCATTTATTGAGGAGTTCCGTTGCCTATCTCCAAAGTTCTTCATCAGATCTTCACCAAATTGAAATGAGACCACTACGAGAAAGTACTCTTCCAAAAAATACCTAAATCGCTTCGTGTGCCTATAAAATTTTAAGAGTTCTCTCTATTTCTCCAGGATCCCATCATCAGATCCTGACTTGATGATCATGGGACCACCTGGGAAGTATACCCTTTCAAACAAAAAAAACAAAATCCAAATCGGTCCAGCCATCTTAGAGTAATCGGGGAACATACATAAAAAATAAATAAAAAAATATATAAAAAAAAAGGTTCCGACGAATTGATAACCTCCTCCTTTTTGAAGTCGGTTAAAAATTAAACGTAAACAGAACTTACAATCTAAATAAAAGCCTCAAGGCATAAAGGGCATGCCCGCTTACATATGCAATTCTGCATTATGTATGTCTGCCAATTTCCTCACGATGTTTTTCTTCACCGTTTTGAGAGCAGTGAGTAAAGCTCCTGTCAGGGTTCGAACTTACGACCTACAACTCGTAAGTCACAGCCGTTACTAGACATGGGTAGCTCGTGAGCGAGTGATAGAAAAGAGCTAGCTCTTTTTGTTGGACGTCGCTCTCGCTCACTCACTCGTTCGCTAAGTAGCTCACTAGCTCAGTTAGCTCTTAGACTCTCAGTACTTCAGCGAGACACCGATGACCGACCGAAGTCAGCGGCCGAACGGCTCATTCGGTTCGCTTCGGAATATTTCGGATCGCATAGTTCGTTCTTCCAACAATACCTCTTCGATACAATACGTCATTGTAGACTATCATACGACATAAATCACTGTAAATCTATCTTTATGGCCATAGCTTTAAAGTAGAAAATACTTTGGCATTGCATTGTTTATTTTTTTGCGTATTATTTACGTAACGTCATAACATTATATAAACAAACAGAAAAGCTTATTTAACTTAACTCCAAACTTCCAAAGAGCTATTGACAATGACTACTGAGCGGCCCGAGCCGTTTTCAACGACACGCGTGCACCGTGAGTCAAATGAACTAACAGCCGGCGTCTGAATCACTGAGCTATAGAAGAGCTAGTGAGTAATAAAGAGTCCAAACTTCCAAAGAGCTACTCACTATTGAGCGAGCCGATCAGTCTCTTTCGACGCGGTGCGGCGTGAGTCAATTGAGCTAACAGTCGGCGTCTCGGCGTCTGTGTCACTGAGCTATAGAAGAGCTAGTGAGCTAGAAGAGTGATATAGCTCTTTAGAGTGAAAGAGCTAATCGCTCTTTTTCTTTTCAGTGAGCTACTTCGCCCATGTCTAGCCGTTACCACTAGGCCATCACTGTTCTGCGGCTTCTTACTAAACTTCAATGAAATTCGGTGAACCTGGTTACTTATCTCTTCCGGTGACCGTGCTGAAAGAGATCGGGAGAGACCGGGTTGTGATCGTGAAGTTCAGTTTTTAAACCTACTTCGAATCTAAACCTGCACCCTAATTGCGTAACGCACGATTAATCATGTTTCGTTTTGAAACAGATTGCTAAACCATTGCTTCATATGTTCGAAAAATGTGTCTGCTCAACAACGTTAATAACGCAATGAATATTGTTGAACTGTCAAAATGAAACATGATTAATCGTGTGTTACGCAATTAGGATTCTGCTCTGAAAATTACAGTACGACTACGTATTGCTCATGCTACCGCAGTTTTATCTCCTAGCACAAACATCAAAAAGTTTCTTCATATAGAACTGTATGCAAACATGTCATGTTATTTTATTAGTAAGGTCGAAAGTAGGTTGAGAACTTGTAAGGGCTTCTCATTTTGCATTAAGTATTATTGTTAACGAATAATACGTACAATATTCATTAACATTTTTTAAAGTAAGTACGGGCAACTGTGGTAGTTCTCATTGGTAAAGCAAAGATCCCTGAGGATATTTACCTATTCCTCTTTACTAGCATACCGCATGCTACAGTATGTTAGCTAGCAGTATTTTTTTTCTCACGACAAGCATAAGTTTTCATGAACTCCGTAAGTTGATTTTTTAATTTTATTGTTTAACATTAAAATGTGCTACAACCACGTATAAACAGAAATATTTTTTTGAGTGTAATGCTGGTTACAGACAGACATACAACAAAGATTAATATGGAACTCATTAGAGTTTCCTTAAAATTACGTTGGCTAAGTAAACCCTCAGTCTCTCGCATTCACAATTTACATACAAACATCTGTGCTGAGCTGAGAATGAAAGAAAAATAAAGTTTACAAAGCTCTTTCTTCTTTACTTGTAAGTTTAAGCCCTTTGTTAGAGTTTGTGTGAAGATAAAGATTCAGTTCATGCTGGTTATGAAGTGAAGTGCATCATAAAAGCGTAGAAACCATATTGTTTTATTTTTTTATATGGCGTGGTAAATTGGCGTTATGTCATAGTCTGTCTAGTTCTTTTTTGCTTCTCACGGTTTGCGCATTAAGCCAATGTGAGGTTTAGTTTAGGTTTTTTTTTTAAATGTTGTCCCTAATAGGACACGTCACCAAATTAAAAGTGTTTTTCTGTCTACATAAGTAATGCCACCATTTTCAAACTTCATGTTGTTTCATCGACATATTGAACTAAGGCTCTTTGAAAAGATTGCGACCGAGTTAGAATGATATTAAACCGGCTTCACACGGTTCGATTTTAAATGAACAACTTTTGTTATTAAAAAAAAAATACCTACTTTGAATTTGAAATTACAATTGATTGATTAATAAAAGTCGTACTGTTTCAACCGGCGTTATGGTGCAACGGCCTCAAAAATTCTAAATATCAACATAGCTAGGTTTTCAGTGAGGCTGCCCGCTATAATGTATCGATCAGATCTATCGGCATTTGTGGAACTTCTTGTAACACCTAAACACCTACACGTACAGGCTATATTAAAACGCCATCAGAGTAGATGCCTTTCCTACTGTCCACTGCTTGATGCTCTATTGGGGTTAGATCTGGGCTGTTATCTGGCCAATCTAAGACAGCAAATGATTGCGTAGAGAGAAATTCCTTAACGGTACGTGCTGTATGCTTTAGATCATTGTCGTCCTGGAATGTCCAAATAACCGGAAACACGTCTTCAGCATAAGGTAACATTGTTTCTTCCAGTATACTTTCATTTTGACAGTAGGTACAACTACATTCATTCCGTTATTTACGTTGTTGAAAAAAAAACATAAAATTTGCAAGATCCTTCAAAATTATTCATATGGTGATTAACAGAGTTTTACGCAATTAGGATGCTGATTAAGACCGGGTAAAGTTATTAATGAGGTACAAAGTAAAACTTAATCTATTCGCCTCATAAAATTATCGGTATTTTAGTCGCTTCTTACTTCTTAAACCCTTGAGGAGAGAATTGGAAATATTTTAATACCTACATGCTTATATTCTTAGTAGATTGTAGATTTGTAGCCCATTTGCTATTTTATTAAGTACCTGGTACTTGTTGACAGGCGTACACTGTCCTACCAGACCTATTAACACTGTCATTTTAAAACGTTGTAAAAGAAAATTATTTTTAAAAGACCAAATTGGAACCATGCACCTAACTTCTGACGTTTCATAAGTGCCCATGTAGGGCTATGTGAAGTAAAATATTTGGATTTCAATTTTTTTATTGAGTGTGGCTCCACTAAGACAAGTTACGACTGATGACAACGCAATCTACAAAACCTTTAACCCCGCCAACTAACCCTCTATTACATTGAACTTGCAGAGGTCCAACATAATTGGCTGAATGTGAGTGTACCTCTGCCTAACCCTTCGAGGCAAATAGGCCTGATGTTACGTGTTATGTAATAACGAAAAAAACACATCAGAAGAGTCACAATTTAATTATTATATCACTAGTTTACAGTATTTTTCTGCAAGATAGACGATTAAACGCCAAAATGATTGTAAAATGTAATAGGTAACGGTTCGAAAATTAAATTGAAAATGGAGAGACATAGGCACTTGTAAATTAATTTACTTGTAACTGAATTATATAATGACTATTAGGTATACGTACGTGAATCGGGCGAATTGGTTCATTTATCACTCCACGTAAGATAAGATAGGGAGGTTTACCTTCCTGCAAACGTATTAGGGGCAGGTATTTTACAAGTAAGGGTCGAAATGTCAAACGAAACGTCCAAGTACGAGGTATTTTAATGTGTTCTTGTTGGCGAGGTGAACTAGTTTAATTAAAAATAAATGATGAAGGTACCTACTTACTTCAATGATAGAATTTGTTTCAGGAGGAACGTTTTAACTAAATAATTATTAATGAGTAAGTTTAAACATCATAATTACACATTAATTCGGACATCAGTCAGCACCCTAATTGCATATTACTTACACTATTAATCACAATCGAAATCATTTTGAAATATATAGGTAATCCATTCAAATGTACGATATGAATACGAATATGCGAATGAAAGCCATTCCTACCGTTACTGTGTTAGGCATTTATTAAATACTAGCTTCCGCCCGCGGCTTCGCCCGCGTGGAGTTCGGAAATTATTGCACGGAAACGTACTACCGGGATAAAAAATATACTATGTGTTAATCTACGTTATAATCTATATGTGTGCCAAATTTAATCCAAATTCGTTCAGCCGTTTTTGTGTGACTGAGTAACAAACATCCAAACATCTTCACAAACTTTCACATTTATAATAATAATATATGTAGTTACTTACCTACAGTAGGATATATCTAGTAGGATACAAACGCCAAATTGTATTAAATGGCTAATAAATTCTCTATAGGTATACCAAATACAATACATAGATAGTGGTAGATAAAGGGGCTTATGGCTAAGTAATAACAAGCCGCACGGGTCGATCGATCAGGTTAAGCTACGCATGCCGCGGTTGGTCCGTGGATGGGTGATCATCTCTACATACATCAGTTGTGGATAAAATATTACAACACAAATGAACTAAAACCCAGAAAAATCTTTCGTGAATAGGCTACATAAAAATACAAATTTTTGTGCCTCTGCTGTCATGTCCCTTGTTTCTCAGTTAGCCACGTTTGAGCTACAGCTTTACTGCATAAAATCTACAAAATCTGGCACAAACGTATTGCAGAAAAAGTCAAAAAAAGAGACCAATCTTTCGTCTGATTTGTGCCCAAGGATTCATTTGTTCAACGTGGGCAGGATTTTATAAATGTTTTTCGAAGCTCGAACGTAAAGCCTTGTAAGAACTATTGGACCTTGAAGAACTAATGAAGGGTTCTTGGAGATTAAAACGGGAAGCTATTGAAGCGTGTTAGCTCCACATTACAAAACCACTCCTGCTTAGAGTAGCGATTATTATGACAAATTTATTACCAGTGAAAGTTTATTGATAGCCAACTAGTAGAGTAAGCAGACAGTATCAATCACTAGGATTATTACTCAACTTGTTTAAATCTTTAAATCATACAAAAATCATAAAGTACCTTAATCATTACTGTTACCTACGATCACTAATTTCTTCTAAACTAGCAGCCCCTACCTACATTAACTACCTTTGTGCTACCTACCCTTTACATGTTTTGAGTGTAGGTATCTAGGGATAAAACTCAACCGTGTCAGTTCCTGTCCTAACATTTACGAGACTGTCGCCATTTCCCAACGAAGGTTCTAACTTAGGGAACATGTTAAACCACAAACGACACGAAAAACCCGCATCGGAACCGAAACGGGCTGCGTACGACATGTTAGGGAAACTTGTCCATTGTGAGCGTGAATACGAACCATCGACAATAGACTTACGATTCGAGTGTTACGAGTACTGAAAAGGTCTACTGGATTCCAATCCAATAATGGATATGGAAAAATAACAAACTGACAGGCGTCAGGCTTGTTGGCCGACAACATTTGGAACCGGATCATCCGAGTGCTCCTAGATTTTTGTAAGACAAGATTTTGTTTTTATCGAAAAAAAAACCTTGCGTCGCGTTCGGAATATCTCACGATACAGATATCGTGTTTACATTTAGAAACATAAATCTCACAACAAAGAGTCCAACCCGGAACCGATACCTATCTATTATATGGGCCTACCAAATATGTATTCGTCCGTGCGAAAATTTTACCCGCGACCAGTACCTAAGTCGCGGATAAAATATTGGTTTCTGCACAGTAGTGCAGAAACCAATATTTTCAGTGAGTGCGTCATTCATTCTTTCTTGTTAGCTACTAATGATAACAGAGAAGGACCATAGGTGGTTGTTGGAATAACCACACTTGGTAGTCGCATTGGGGATCACAGTTAGGTGTTACCTAAGCGTAGGAAGAAGAATGTTGCTGCTCATACTCTTGCCCATTCTTTGTCACACCTTTCTCACCAAAAAACAGAATATTATATAACAATATCGATCGCCAAGTTGAGGTCTTATTGTATAACTGAAGTGACTAAACACCATTAATAACAATCGCGTTAAACAAACAAAGCAATACAAATACAATAGACCGTTTGACGGTACATTATATTAATTATGTGCAAGTGGCCTGGCAAATGAAGCAGTATTTAACTTGTACCTATCAATAAACGATGACTTACAACAAAAGCTGTTCCTCGGCATCGATGATTACTTCAGGCAAACATTATAGATTTAAAAATCTGAGACTCATTATTTTACGAAAATCGAACGACTGCTCGTGTCACCCATTTGACTCTTCGTTTAATAAATGAGCCTATCAATCATATTTACGAAACCAATTAATGAAGCTAATATCTTTTTACTCATTAAAGTTTCACAGAGCTTTTTGTTAGCATTCATATTTGAATATTAATTAATCGTTGTTATAAAACGGTCCTCATTTACAACTGCGCCATGTTATTATCGCATTTACTCTGTACCCGATTAGCATAGTAAATGGCAAAAATATCGCTGTATTCCGAATTACACCAGCCCGACAATTAGCCGCCTTAGTTTACAAACAACTAACTGTTCCACACACAAATTAGAATTAATTATCCCGTCGCAAAGAATAGTAGTTGACACGATAGGTAAACTCTACTTGTACATACCCGGCACGTTTGGAAAGGTCCAAATGAGATTTTCGAAGGTCCTCGGTTCATTTATTGAAAATGTAAACGAGGGAAGGACATTTATTACACATGACAAGTATTTGACAAGCACCCTTCCAAATAAAATAGATATTTCAAATTGTGTTACTGAAATTGTTTCAGTTTCTGTCACAGTGACTTTTCATAATATTGACATATCATTTATGTGCTCGCTACTTTTCTTCGCAAACATTTCCGGCTGGAACTTACAATTTATGTAAAATTCTCACAAATGAGGCGAGGGATTTGTTTGTTTTTCTGAAGCGTCGTGGAAAGTTTTTAAAGTATAAAATAATGTAGTATCAACTTCTGGTGAACTGAGCTGTGAGCGGGACCTATCGATCTGTTGACAACTTGACAGGCTTTACTCAATCATTGTCTCATAATAATTATATCCACCGTAGCCCGTACCTACATTTATCAGTCTGTCGATCGCTAAGCGCCAGTTACTAAAAATGAAAGCGCTTTGTGCGTTCACATAATTGGAAAACTCTTTATTGTTCCTCGATTTAAATTGTACACCATGCCCGCGCAACCTCGAATAATTTTACAATTAATTCATCTGTTAATAATTGTTGCTCCTGTTATCAAAATGTACTCGACTCCAATCAACTAATGAGTTTCCATGAAAAAGGATAAGCGACGCTACTTATACTTGGAAGGTTTAAACAAGTAGGTACCTACTCCGCAGATAATCCGGATTGAAATGCTTTTAATCTAAATTGGAAAAAAGTTGACCTACAAATCAATTTAAGAATATTCGTGAAGAGTATCTGTAGCTACGGCCCTCGATCGAAACGGATTGTGAATTGTTAATCCTTAAGACGACCTCTATCGCTGAACTGCACCCTATTTGCGTAGCGCACTATCAATCAGAATCTGAATCATTTTGAAGGATATTGCTAATCCATTGCTTCATACGTTCGAAAAATTTGTCTGCTCAACATCGTAAATAACGCAATGAATGTTGTTGAACTGTCAAAATAATAGTTATTCCTGTTGTCACCATGTTACGCAATAACCCGCAGCTGCAGTGCAGGGTCAACTAAGAAATATTTTTTTTAATTTGAAGAGGTAGGTTCCAGGTAGGTACCAAATAAAACTTTATCCAAATCGATTTGAAATGATTAGGTACTAGCTGTGCCCGTGTCTTCGTTCGCGTGCATGTCGGAAAACAATAATGTGTCGTTTAGATGGTGCGTACCACTCCTCCAGATGTTTCCCATAGCGGCTCTAATTTTGCTATATTATGCTAGATGGCGTCACTGAGACATGGAATCACAATTTTATTTTTGCATGAATTTTCTTCACATAGGCCCTATATTTGTATTGATTTTGCAAATTTTAACCTAATAAATATTTATATAACATTACATTCTTTATCACTCAGAACACCACGTCAATTTTTATTATCACCACTTTTATTTGAAATTCGTTTAGCTTTTTTGATTCGAGGGAATCAACCATCAACGGAATGCGTTTTTTTTTAATGACTAACATTACTTTTTTGAAATAACACAAACACCTCTACGTGAATGACGTGTTATAATTAACATAATTAATTATGGTTGTAGTAGTACCATTTCGCGCCAATAGCTGTTCTTACGTGTCTCAACATTTTTTTTTTTTTTGGTTAGGAAATCATCAAATTTCTTCTCCCGCTCTGGGTGGAGCAGGAGGGCGTGTCAAATTTTTACTGACTAAAACCCACCGCTGTTCCCTCAGTTGCCTGTGTGCCAGGGGCCGCGGTATCTCTTTCGAACAATCCGCACCGTGTCTCAACATTACGTAAATATCTTCTTGAACACTTTATATTGATTAAATCTTTTGATAGAGTGAAACGATTGCCATGAAACAAAAACTAAAATATACTCCGAGTTATAAACAATATTTGAGTATGAAAGTTTCGTACTTTTGACGTGATACCTCTACAAATCACACATCTAAACAGATAAACAGAAAAGGCGACAAACAGACAAAAAATTTAAAAATGATAGAAATGGCATCTGGTGGCTATCCCAACACCCCAACTATTTTTTTTTATATATTTTGAATGTACAGAAACAGCTCGTCTACAGATTTATTATATTTGTATAGATTGGCGAAAAAAGCGTTGATATCCTCATAACGAATGTTTCGTTCATTTTATCTTTTGCCAGACTAATAAAAATAAAACAAACAGCCTTGTCTACCCACTTTGCATATCGTAGGTAAAACAAAAACTACTTTTCGTTTTAAAATATTTACTAACAGAGTGCCTGAAATAAATATTTAATGCGCCAAAAAAAACCCTAATTTGTAGACAGTCTGTGCTGAAGTCAATTAGATGTAGCATAAATTGACTTCAGTATCAATGAATGGTAGGTAGGCTATATTTAGGACACACATGCTCACCGCTCGCCAGCTTGCGTGACTAGTGACTGCACCAAGCTTACAGATTCATCGACTTATTAATAGCCGCTTTCAACTTTGACAGGTTTTATTTTTACTTTTACTCGTACATTTTCTAGATTGCATGGATATTATGCGAATTTTTGTGTAATATGAGTATCGTATCTTATGCCTTCCTCGGTATGAAAAAGCTTTTCGAGGAGAAAATTGTTTTCAATTGTTTTCTTTTATAGCTCCCAGAGGTGAAGCTGTGTGAAACGCAAAAGAGTAAAATACGTCGGCAGAATTTCATCTCAAGCTTTTTTTATGTCTCGCTTGTTATTATAAGGTAAACGTTATAAATTTTCGGCGAAATTAGCGAGCAAGTAGTCATGAATTTATATCACATGTGCAAGCTTTTCAATGGTTTTTACGACCACGGCTATTGTTAACAGAGTAATTTGTTCCTCCAAATTACTTTTTATAATGGTAGTATCTACAATTCAACATTTAACTGGATTCTACATGAAATGTTTTTTACTTTTGGTATAGAATAAAACTACTTACAATTACATTGGATTAATAACTGTGAGTAGGAAGGTATAATATAATATATTTATTTGACATAAAGTACACAGATACAAGTGACACTTAATTTAAACGTGCAATTAACCTGGTACAGAATAAATTATCAATGACCTCTATGCTAGGAAAACCTGCGTTACAGGGGTCATCCATCCGTCCGATGTTATAATAGATAAGTACATTCAAATTAGTAATGTGCACTTTACAAAATAATTTATTAAAAATAAACTAGACTATGGACTATGGATTTTGAGGATAAAAACGGGGGAAAAGTAAAAGGATTTTAGATTGAACAATGAAAGGGGAGTGTCTATTTGAGTGCCGGGTGTGAATTAGAGGAGTGTGGTTGTGTTTGTGCGAGTGTAGGGTGAATGTGTGAGTGTAGAGTGAATGTGTGAGTGTAGATGTGTATGGGTGTGTATATAATAAATGTATGTTACTTATGTATATGAGCAGTGGTAGCTCAGTGGTATCGGCCCCGACATCCGTGTTGTAGGTCGTGAGTTCGTGATTTCATCAACACTGCTCTCAAAACGGTGAAGGAAAACATCGTGAGGAAACCGGCATGTCAATTCGAAGCCATGTGACATCCACCAACCCGCACTGGGCCCGCGGGGTGGATTATGGCCCTCTCCCTCTCACAGAGAGGAGGCCTGTGTCTCAGCATTGAGGACATTATAGGCCGATTTTACACGCATACTTATGTATAAGTGATATCTAGTTTAAAATATTCCCAGTAGTTTTTTTTTTTTTTGGTTGGGAAATCATCAAATAATTTCTCCCGCTCTGGGTGGAGCGGGAGGGCATGTCAGACTTTTACTCACTAAAACCCACCCGTGTTCCCTCAGTTGCCTGTGTGCCAGGTGCCGCGGTATCTCTTTCTAAAAACCCGCAACCCTGGCAGGCATCGGCCCTTACGGACCCCACCAGTTGGTGCTGACATCTCTTTGAGGCGCGCATGGAACACAACGCGCCGTCGACCCGGGCTTGGTCCTTACCGGACAGCAAGCTACCCGTTACTGGCCGTCCGCAAGCCCGCGCCTACGGTGGCCGGGAATCAGCCTGGGATTCCCGACGCCCAGGGCGTCTCCCGCGGCGACTACGGCCGTGAGGGCGCATAAACTGCCTCTCCCTCACGTGCGCCGCCTCCCTCTTCGCGAGCATTACTGCTTCGCAGAAGGAGGTGACGGCTAACCATTCACTCTCGCTCCGTACCATGGCCTGCACCAGGGCTGAACCAATATTCCCATTAGTCACGTAAATATACATGAAAAGAAAAAAAGGAAAACTCAGAATTTCAAAACATTTGAGTCGAGCTGTTTTTCAAGTCAATTCACAAAAATCGTGGTGCCAGAATTACAGAGGCAAACTAGTATTTTGCTGTTCGATTCCGGAGCACATATTGTGAGGACTCACATAAATTCTCGCTCACGATGTTATTTGGTACTTTATGTAAGTAACTACATCTGCACACCTGCAAGCAAGAGTGAACATTTACAAAAGGAGAGCCGATTTTAAACAGGAGTGTGATGTTGTGAATACTGTGCATGTCGTGTACGTTAATTACTAGCTTACTTAATTGGCATGTTAAGAAAAGGGAAGCTGATTAAAACGTTTTTATCGCGCTAAGTATTAGTCACAGTTGAGAAGTGGTTGGTGGCCCACTGGTAGATGCCGCGACTTAATAGTTATAGCCGTTGTAGGTAACCCAAGCAGTTACTTTACTTTATTTCATCACCTTTTTTTTTGGTTGGGAAATCATCAAATAATCTGGGTGGAGCAGGAGGGCGTGTCAGACTTTTACTGACTAAAACCCACCCCTGTTCCCTCAGTTGCCTGTGTGCCAGAGGCCGCGGTATCTCTTTCGAATAACCTGCACCCCTGGTAGGCATCGGCTCTTGCGGGCCCCCACCAGTTGGTGTTGGTGGACATCTCTTTGGGGCGCGCGTGGAACACAACGCGCCATCGACCCGGGCTTGGTCCTTACCGGACAGCGAGCTACCCATTACTCGCCGTCCGCAAGCCCGCGCCTACGGTGGCCGGGAATAAGCCTCGGACTCCCGAAGCCCAGGGCGTCTCCTGCGGAGGCTAGGACGCATATACTGCCTCTCCCTCACGTGCGCCGCCTGCCTCTTCGTGAGCATCGCTGCTTCGCTGAAAAGGCGACGGCTACCCATGCACTCTCGCTCCGTACCATGGCCTGGACCTGGGCCGGATGCGAGAGATCGCCGCCGCCGATCGCCTCCACAAGGACACGGTGGTGCTCCGCCCAAGCCGGGCAGACCTCCACCGTATGCTCCACCGTGTCCTCAGGGCGATCTTTGCAGTGGATATTTCATCACCTCTGCTCTCAATACATGTGACATCCGCCAAACCGCACTGAGAGCGCGTGGTAAGTTATGACCCACTCCCTCTCACAGAGAGAGGCCTGTATCCCCCTAGAGGGAACATTATAAGCCGGCTATGATGATTGGTCACACAAAGAATAGGGTATTACACTCATTTTTGAAAAGTGTCTTAATCAGATTCTAGAGTACCTACTAATAATCCACTAAAACCACACAACATTTTTATTTAATCGATTAATCATCATCATCATATCTGCCGAAAGACGTCCACTGCTGGATGCAAGACTCCCCCAAAAGGGGGGATTTGCCATAATCGCCACGCTTGGCAGGCGGGTTGGCGATCACAGCATAGTGGTCAAAAGCATAGAGAACGCTGCTGCCCATTCTCTAGTAAGTCCCTTAGTCGCCTTCTACGACACCCACGGGCAGAAAAGGGCCATTAAAATGCATTGAAATTTGACATTTTCAAATTTTGCGCGTAATTTTACGAAAATTACTTTGGTTACGAAAATAATAAAAGTACAAAGTTGCTCAGTTGACATGCCATAAGAGGTAATAACATGGCGGCTACTATTTCTTGGTGTTCAAAAACAGATAAAAAATACTGAAATCTTTAAATTGTATTTTGTTGTTTAATGAACTAAAACTAACATTTTCCGACTGCATTTTGCCTAAGCTATCACAATAATATATTTTTAGAATTTTTCACCTACAGAGAGTAAAATACCCTATTGTTATCTTATATTTTCTTGTCAACTAAGATGACTTACCTCGTTACATTTAATTGCGACTGCCTCCTTGGTCTTAGTGGTCACAAGCGCTACTGCTGAGGTATTCCCAAGTCGGGCAAAGTGTTATTGGGTGTTTTCATCAGGAATTTCTCAGTAGAAACCCGGAGTCTGGATTATTTGCCCGGTTGATGGCAATAGACCCATCCGCTTTTATATATGGGTGCCAAGTACACTTCTGCCTAACCCTTCGCAAATTACAAGCGTGATGTAATATTCATTTATATAAAACCTAATTTAACATTGAAGCAAAGTCTTCATATTTAAGCTTAAGTTAGACCTTTTAGTTTCGAAGTGAATCTCTAGTCAGCGTCTTCTCAAAGGAATAGTAACATATCAGCAAATGTTACGATTGGCAAACGAAACGTTTCGAAACGTAGAAATCGCGGAGCACCTACCTAGGTAAATACCTACCTATACAGGGTGACAGGGATATCGACGTGAAACCAGTTACTATGGATTCAGTTCATTATTCTGAAAACCCCTGGCGTTGAAATTACTCATCAGTTATTTAGAAAAACATTGAGCAGTAATGGCCCCGTGGTAACGGCCCCGACTTACGAGTTGCAGGTCGTACTCGTAGGTTCGGACCCAGACAGACGTATTACTTTGTGTAAGTAAATGATTTCATCGCCATTACACTCAAAATGGTGAAAAAAATATCGTGAGGAAACCGGCATGTCCAAAAATTCGAAGACATCACGTGACATCTACCAACCTGCACTGGGCATGCGTGGTGAATTACGGCCCACTCCCTCTCATCGAGAGCGAGGCTTGTGTCCAACCACCGTAGGATGATTATTGTTATGATGATGATGAATTTAAAAAATAATATCTCTTCCATGCATTTTGACCTTTTTTTTTTAAAGCTTACGATAAATTTCTTCGGTGAGGGTCTATCATATGCTGAATTCATGGTTACAGTTTGCGCGTCAAGGTCCCTGCCACGTTGTATATTTGCTATTTGTGGGACATGCTGAATTCAATTAACAAACTCCAGTTTCACTATTAAACAGTTTCATAATGCTTGAGATATTATCTAACATTGCTGTAGCGATATATCTTTCTTAGCGAAAGCTCAACATAGATAATAATAGTTTGTTTTACACGGAAGCTTTTCTTGGTTTTATTTTAACGTGAAGCGACTATACGGTACGGTACGGTATTGTTGACACGACTTGGAAGGCTTTAAACAGCCTTTGTCCAGCACTGGCCAGCAATAGGCCGTGTTTATTGTTGACCTCCACGTCAACGTCCCTTATTTAGACTAATGAGGGTACCCGGACATGATCTTATTCACGTAGTTCAAAGAGGTGGTTCTACTAATTAAACTAATGACGGCGCTGATTCTTCAGCGCACCGGGTAAACTATTATAAGACAACAGTTTTCATTCTCTTTAGAGAAAAAGATGGATATATTTTCCAGCATATTCTGAGGTGTCGTCTAAACTTGTATAGAAGTTTAGTGTTCTAACTAATTTGACAGCTCCTAGGTCCTACTTGATTTATCTACTGCAAACAAACTGCAAGTGAAACAAAGCATTTATTTCAAGTTTCGTGCAGGCGGTGTTCAACAGAATAAAGGCAATTAATTAATTATTATTATTGGATCCCTAAGGGCAGACATCATACGACCATCATATTTAAGGGTTGATATCATACTGTTTGTATACGTAGTTACAAAAATTATCTTTAAGCTACCAAAAATATTGGATATAAAAAAATATTTATAAGATATATACCTAAAGCAAAATATTTTAAGGAAGAAAAAGTTATACGGTTCGGAAAACATCCTCATATCGTTATGCAAAAAATCTAATAAAAATATCGAGGAATACGAGACCTCAGTTTTATGAAAAAATATATTATTATCTACGATATATTTTTCATACTTACATAAACCTTAATAAGCAAATGGTTTATCTTTTGTATAGATTTTTATGAAGGTACCTAAGCACCACTTGAGCAGTCGTGGCCCAGTGGTAACGGCCGCGACTTACGAGTTGTAGGTCGTAGGTTCGAACCCCGACAGATACTTTAGTTTGTGTAAATAATTTCATCACGACTGCTCTCAAAACGGTGAAGGAAAACATCGTGGGGAAACCGGCATGTCTTAGAACCAAAAACACGATGACTTATGACATCTGCCAACCCGCATTAGGCCCGCGTGGTGGATTATGGCCCACTCCATCTCACGGAGAGGAGGCCTGTGTCCCAGTAGTGGGCTGATTATGATTACGACCTAATGAGGTACATCTTTGCTCATAAATATTAATGATGCATCGTTTTAGCTCTATAGTTGTTGCATTTAGGATTGGCATTATCGGTCATTGCCCTTTCCCAAATGTGTCACCATGGAAACCCATACAATAAAAAAACATGTAAGAATTTGAATTTCAAAAAAATAACACCAAATTACTATGAAACATAGTCGTTCTAGTGTTCCATCTATTTTATCATTTCTTTTTCGTTTTATTTTTAATTGTGTTTTCTTATTGATAAAATAGCCAGTCGTGTCCACAAACTGTTATGAACCATTTTTTTTTTTTTCTAATTAAATTGATTAATGTATAATCATCTTATATTAAAATTGTACTTTTTTATCCGTTGTTGCTAAACATAACTCTTTTTTTTGTAAGTAGGAGTCAAGGGTTTAAGCTGAAAACCAGCGCTTAGCAACCCGCTAGGGGGACCTGAGCATAATGCTGACGCTTAAACCTTTTGCTTCTGGTATTATAGTTTTATGTATAAGTGTACCTACTGCTACTAGCTGTAATACTGGAGACAATATACGTTATTCTATTCTATTCTATTCAATATGGGTACTGTAAACCTTGTATGCTCATCATAGAACCTTAAGTTTACTGGCAGCCAATGATTGGGCTATCTATGATCGAACAGCCAGAAAGTTTAAGTTTGAATTTAAGAATAGTTTGACATAGGTTTTTATTCCGGCAGATGATTTCCATTATTATATTAGGCGCGGCCCTGTAATGTGCTAATTTCTTTAAACATACGTGGAGTCACGAATTTAAACGCAACTAAATATTTTATATAAAGCTAGATCCTCCCGATCCCACAGTACTACGTAGGTATAGTTTTTCTTTATTGGAACATGTGTAAGGTGAACGCTCCAGGGTGTCCCGCGAAATTTTCATACGTTTTTTGTCTAAGTATTTCATAAAAAAGTCATTCAATCGAATAAATTAAATAAAGTTAGAGGGTTATACTGGTGACTTAAATGATTATTTTAAGTAAAGCCATATCTATTACGGTGGCGAATCATATTTTAATAATTATAGTATATAGTTTATTTCTCTCGTAAAGGTACATTGTTATAGTAATTTATTTATCCAATTTGGCCTTATACTAGAACCTTTATGAGAGCTGGAGTCTGAACTAGGTTCGGGACCTGTAAGACAGATCTCCAGGCTCACATACACCCCTTTTAACATTATCATATTTTATGGCATTGTAATTCAGACTTTATATAACACTATTAACAAACAATTTTAAGGCAGTGATTTCTTGAAAACGCTCAAAAAGGTGGTTTTTTAAACCAGTGTTTCTCTCTTTAACCGTAAATAATTTTGAAAGCAAAAAAGTATACGACATTTTCATAATTAAACATACTTTAATGCATCAAAAAAATCATCAGTCACCTCTTAATTATCTTTAAAACCAGTTTATCCCTTTAATAACAATTATAATTATAATTAAAAATATACTATAAAATTGTAAATGCCAAACTGTAAAGTAGCTAACTTAAGTGCAACGAAGGTTTGTTCTTAACTTAGAAGATAAACGAAAGAGGGAACTAAATATTCTAATTTTAGCAAGCCGTACCTATATAACGGAAGCCGACGCGCAGTTTGTGTATATTTTAGCTACATGCAGTAAATGATCGCCTGGATTTGAGTTTGGTTCTGGTTTATATTTCCCAGTTGTGGATATTATCGTTTCTAAAACACGCCCGAATCTGCAGCTGCTCCAGCTAATTCAAATAAGTTACTGAAATTCTCCACTGTTTTTTAATGGCGTTCTCTCTGAATGACATTATAAGAAGAAAAAAATGTTAAGAACATTTTAATCCGACTGTTAACTTCAAATAGTGTCATTATGAGCTGTCGTAAAAATGCAATTAAAATCTTATAAAATTAGATATTAACTACTTAATAAAAAATAATCCATCACTGAATGCAGTATGGCATTTGAAATTTTATGGTATATTTTTAATTGTAATTGTTATTGAAGGGATAA
Source organism: Antitype chi (assembly GCA_947359405.1). Classification (NCBI taxonomy): domain Eukaryota; kingdom Metazoa; phylum Arthropoda; class Insecta; order Lepidoptera; family Noctuidae; genus Antitype; species Antitype chi. The sequence goes on from OX375816.1 coordinate 15,449,510, forward strand.
ACTGCTTTTAAAGATAATTAAGAGGTGACTTAGATGATTTTTTTGATGCATTAAAGTATGTTTAATTATGTTTTGAGTTCCATCACTGGTATGCAAAAAAGACTTGAAAATAAGCATTTTTTTATCTTTCAAAATTATTTACGGATAAAGAAATACACTGCTTTAAAAAAAACATCTTTTTGACCGTTTTCAGGAAATCTCCGCCTTAAAAAGGAGGTTCTCAATTCGGTTGCATTTGTTATTTTTTTAAACTTTGGTACCTCAGAACTCCGTCTTTACAAACCGATTTGAAAAATTGTTTTTTCGATAGGTAATATAATAATATCCTATCACTGTAATTTACTTCGCAAGTGAAGGTATACGAATTTGTATGGGGTAGGTACCATAACTAAAAATTGTAAAATAAAAGTTCATTAAAAAAAAAAAATATAAACATGTCGCATTGATAACCTAATTCTTTTTGAAGTCGGTTAAAAACAAAACAAATCGACTTCCATAAAAAACACTACCAAGTAAAAAAATACTATTATTTCGGAAGTCAGTGGCAAAACCACTAAAGACCGCGACTTTTTTTTTAGAGATTTTTTTATTGAGTTTCTTAGAAGATTATCACTTGGCACTAGATAGGATCACTCACACGTCTTTTCCACTATTCTTTTGTTCTTAAAGTCTAGCAGAATAAATGTATGGTGATGTAGATCCTCACTAGCTAAGTACTAAGTACTTATGTACGCTGTGAATACTGCACAAACTTGTTGCAGGACTGTTTTACATAGTACATATCTCAGGACACAGAGCGAACCGAGACTGTAGTCAGAGTTGCAACCGCTTCCATTGTACATACCTATAACTAGGTACCAATAACTGTCACAAGGAATCGGTTATCGGGAACTGCGTTTTGCATTGTTAGACAAGGAACTGTACGAAACTGTATTTGGTATCTACTTATTCGTTAAAATAGGAAAGCGTACCTAACTGTAATGTTTATTACGTTCTGTAAAGTCAGGGTAACAAATCGTTAAGCAAACTGACTACCAACTTAAATGGTCCGTATATTCAAATCACAACTGTCGTTCCTTGACATCATACAACACGGCACAAAAAAAATCTAACTGTTCATCTTCTGCTTACCCATTCTCAACAATGTTGGGGTCAGCGTCCAGTCTAACCGAATGAAACTATGCCAGTATTTTAAATAGAGCGACTGCCTATCTGCCCTCCACGACCTTTCTTCCCTATTCCTTACAAATTTCCCTGACTGTGCATCTTTTGGATACAACATACCACTTTAACAAATAAACGACTTTTTGAGGGTAGGTACACCCAAAATCGGAAATATTTTCAGTAGCCATTCAACATATTTTTCATATTCAGCGCCATCTGGGCAACTGTGCCATCAATATTACTAAAAGTTCTCATAATGTCTCAGATTATTTCCTTCAGTAGGGTTTCTTGTATCAATATATGTCTTGCTAAACACAGATCAGAATGTTACAAAACTAACTAAGTTAACACAATCTTTGATATTACGTGCCAGCCATCGAAGCTTGCCATGCATCGGTTAAAGATAAAGATAAAGATGCATTTATTTGTAAAAACATGTGTAAAATGATACATAAATGTGCACATATGGATGGAAATTCGTTTAAAATTGCTGGTTCAACGTTCAACGTGCCATCCTCAATGACATACTTGTTTACAACTCTATAGAGGACACAAGACGCTACCAACTATTTCTTAAAGTTCCTAACTCCGAAAGCATCACTTCTCCCGCGCATTAATTACTCTGGAGCGTGACAGCAGTACAATTATGCCACAGACTATACTACAAATTCTGCTCATGCAAATTATAAAAGTTAGACCACTGCATCGAGGCAAAGGAAATAAGTTTTAAGGACATAAGCTGACTGGGAACATTATTGAGAATGGAATTAGGTGTTCCTCTTAACAAAAAAAATCGGATAAAAACATTAAAACCCTGCCTTAGCTGCCGCGCAGTCGGGTAAAAAGATATTTAGTTTGGTCTTGTGAGGCAGAAAGTAGACAGAAACCTACCCAAATGTTTAGTATATTGTCGCCCAAGCACCTTCCAACCTACAGGTTCCGTGGTGTGATCCTATTACTATTCCTACTATTTATAATATGTATAACATAAATTAGCCTACTAATATTATGAATGTGAAAGTTTGTATGGTTGTTACTCAATCACGCAAAAACGACCAAAAGGATTTGGATAAAATTTGGCACACAGATAGTTTATAAACTGGTTTAACTTTTTATCCCGATAGTGCGTTTCCGACATACACGCCGGCAACGCCTTGATGTGCTAATAAAAGCTAGTAGCACATCAAGTTACCCCAATCTGTCAAATTTCTATGATAGTTTTTCAACTTTATTACAAAAGAATAAGGTTTATATTCAATTCTTCCGGGCTACCAGTTCAGTTAGGTGTACCTCAAGGCTCAATACTAGGTCCATTCTTATTCTTAGTGTAGGTATATTAATGACTTACCATTGTATATAAAAGGTATCTGTGATGTTGTAGGTACTGTTTGCTGATGATACCTCTCTTATCTTTAAAGTAGACCGGAACAGACAAGATTTTGACGACGTAAACTGTGCACTATCAATGGTTACGGATTGGTTTACCAAGCCAAAAAAACGAAATGTATCAAGTTCGTCTCACCGAATGTTAGGAATCTAGGGTCCAACATCGTCTTAGATAATGAGGTGCATGAACTTATCATTAGATGCCAAACTTCACTGGGGTTCAGATAAATCAAGCCTAGCGGGAAGGCTCAGTTCGGCCGCCTACTTCGTCAGGAAAGTAAGACAATACACTAACGTTGATACAGCTCGGTTAGTCTATTTTAGTTATTTTCATAGCGTTATGTCCTACGGCATTCTGCTGTGGGGCAAAGCCGCTGACATTCAAAATATTTTTAACCACCAAGGTCAGGCTTATAGAAAAGCTCATTAATGTTTAGCAACACAACCCTATCATAAAAGAAAGTGCCAAAACTGTTTGGCACTTTCTACTACGACTACTTCCACTACTACTACACTACTACACTACTACTACTACTACTACTACTTCTTCTTTCTACTTCTTCTACTTTCTTTCTTTCTTTGTTTTTCTTTCTTTCTATGACGCCTTTCTATGCACTGGCATAGAAAGGCGTCATAGAAGCACTAATTGAGGCGAAAGGAAATGTCACTAAGTACTGATCACTACTAAGTAACATTTCTTTTCGCCTATTCTGCCCAACTATTTTAATTTTTTTATTTTATTTTAATTTTCGTTTGGAAAAACTTGATGTGCTTGGCATCTGTACCTAAATAACTCACTATGACAACTAATACAGCGTAGCTAAAAATCCGTGCTAAAAACTGACAATAATCCGCAAAGTCTACAGCATTGACAGCTATCTATAAGCGGATGGGTAGGTAGATACGATTTCCACACTTTTTTACCGCTTACTAAAGTGAAAAGATGTGTTAAGCACTTTCAACAGTCAACCCTATTTGACAGTCAATAACAGATCCCCAGTTCATAATGCCTTTGTTTCTTGTGAAATAGAGCTGCAAGAGAATTGTCATATTATTTCCCTCATAGTTTTCACGCTAATGTCTGTCGACGGCAAAATATCGTGCGTCTAGCAATTTCAGCACAATTTAGCATAAAAATGCTTTTGCTTTGTATTACTGCTATTATTTTAAGCAGCTATTTATACAATTTTCTGCATTTTAATAACCCTTGTTGTTCGTCTAGTCTAGCGAAATATTATGTTTGGATTACGCGCTGCTAAGCTTGTATCTGTTTGCCGATACATTGTGATAGCGATAAAGGTAGACTACAAAGGGTTGTTCCCTTTTGCTGATTATTTCCAGGGGTGAGCCCTGTGCGCCATTGAACAGGGTGTTATACTTTTGTTCCACATGATATGTGAATTAAATCCGCAAGGCTTTGTTCGTGATAAGAACGTATATCTCCTAGGTATAACAACAGCTATGAAATAATTTGTTCAATCTCATTTTCGTTGCAAAAGAGGGAGGCGCGAGTTCCTCGTCGCCTGAACAGAGGTGTCGTTTGTTGAATATAATATTACGAAACTGCCAGACGAAGTTTTCTAGGCTATTCGACCTCTTACCTACATGAATTTTCGTTATCTGACCACCTCTACCAACTTTTTTATGCACATAAATGTGGAGGAGAACAAACTTGTTTTTTAAAAGAAAATGAGAGTAGTTACGTCCTCTTTTTTCTTCTTAGGTATGTCTATATATACAGGGTGTAACAGAAACCCTTCTGCTATCCTTAAGCACTAAAGATAACAGCTGGTATACGAGTATAATCACTATCCATAGTTTCAGCTCAAAATAAAATACCCTAAGAATCATACCAAATTTACGGTTTCATATGTTTCAAATCATAACAAAGTGTCACCGCACTACGTAGGTTAATAACTTTCCACGTTACTTGCGAATATCACAATCAATCTCTTCCTAGTGATGTGTTTATTTCAATTTGAAAAGTTCGGTTTCTGGTATCAATGTATTAAAAATTATCAAAACTTCCGAACATGTAGAGATAGGTTTATAAAACCCTTCCAATATTGTTTGATATCATCCAAAGAAGCCGTGCCCTTGGTACGTATATACCCTTTCCGTTACACGTTGTATATATATATACAATACATAACATCACGCCTTGTTTCGCCGAAGGGTTGGGCACCTATAGTACACCCACATTTCGCCAGTCGGATTTAAGTGTCATGTGATATGAGGCGAGCCTATTACCATTAACCAGGCACAAATCCAGACTCCGGGCTGCTGAGAAATTCCAGATAGAAAAACCCAATAACACTGCCCAACGATGCCCAATATCGAATCATGGACCTCATGCTCGGGGATCTGGGACACATGCGCGAAAGACATTCCCGCGAGAGTCACTTGCGCGAATATACTTTTGCGCGAATGGACGTATGCGTAAAAAGCACTGGCACGAACGACATTTTCGCGAAGGACACTTGCGCGAAAGACGTTTGCGCGAATCCACCTGCGCGAAAGGACAGTTGCGCGAAAAAGTTGCGTAAAAGAGATTTCTTCATAACATCACGCTTGTAATCTATCGAAGGGTTGGGCAGGGGTTGTTCTATGAAAGGATTGGTCAGTAGCGCTTGCAACCACTAGACCAACGAGGCAGTATACTAATATTGTTATATTGGTATATAGGTGTACTGCCTCTCCATGGACCTCCTGCTTCGTCACGCACCTTGTTTAGTTATCTATACATACATAGTATAAAACAAAGTCGCTTTTCGTGTTTGTACGCTTAGATCTTTTAAACTACGCAACTAGACATGGGCGAAGTAGCTCACTGAAAAGAAAAAGAGCGATTAGCTCTTTCACTCTAAAGAGCTATATCACTCTTCTAGCTCACTAGCTCTTCTATAGCTCAGTGACACAGACGCCGAGACGCCGACTGTTAGCTCAATTGACTCACGCCGCACGCGCGTTGAAGGCGACACGGGTCGGCTCGCTCAATAGCGAGTAGCTCTTTGGAAGTTTGGACTCTTTATTACTCACTAGCTCTTCTATAGCTCAGTGATTCAGACGCCGGCTTTTAGCTCAATTGACTCACGCCGCACGCGCGTCGAAGGCGACGGGTCGGCTCGCTCAATAGTGAGTAGCTCTTTGGAAGTTTGGACTCTTTATTACTCACTAGCTCTTCTATAGCTCAGTGATTCAGACGCCGACTGTTAGCTCAATTGACTCACGCCGCACGCGCCTCGAAGGCGACGGGTCGGCTCGCTCAATATTGAGTAGCTCTTTGGAAGTTTGGACTCTTTATTACTCACTAGCTCTTCTATAGCTCAGTGATTCAGACGCCGACTGTTAGTTCATTTGACTCACGCTGCATGCGTGTCAAGGAAACGGCTCGGCCCGCTCAATAGTCACTGTCAATAGCTCTTTGGAAGATTATATAGTTAAGTTAATTAAGTTTTTCTGTTTTTTTAAATACTTAATGTTATGACTTTACGTAAATAACACGCAAAAAAAAAACAATGCAGAAAATACTTTGGCACATTATAAAAGGAACCTTTTATAATGTGCCAAAGTATTTTCTACTTTAAAGCTATGGTCATAAGGATAGATTTACAGTGATTTATGTCGTATGATAGTCTACATCTACAATGACGTATTGTATCGAAGAGCTATTGTTGGAAGAACGATCGGCCGCTGACTTCGGTCGGTCATCGGTGTCTCGCTGAAGTACTGAGAATCTGAGAGCTAACTGAGCTAGTGAGCTGCTTAGCGAACGAGTGAGTGAGCGAGAGCGACGTCCATCAAAAAGAGCTAGCTCTTTTCTATCACTCGCTCACGAGCTACCCATGTCTATACGCAACGGATTTTAATGCCGTTTTCATTAAGAGACAGAGTGGTTCAAGTTTATACATCGACCTTCACGCAGGCTAAGCCGCTGGCAAAAACTAGTTTAGTTATATAAACATAAAGTTTATGGAAAGTTCCATAGTTAGTAAGTAATAGGTATACTTACTTACTTCCACAGATTACCTATTACCCTTTAAATCGTGAAAGTTATCTGTAGAATTACGGAAAAATATTATCATATCCCACTTCTGTTTAAGATAAAGTTTTGGACAATTTACGAAATCCGATGGCTATTAAAGGTAAAAGGGCAAAATTTAAATATTACAACAAATCATATAACAACTAACAAGCTATCAAGTATCTCAGTTTGCATAATTTTTCTCATAAAGGGCCCAAAGTGTGAGCAGAGCAATAACTAGGTAACTTGGCTCTTAGATTTTAATGTAAAAAAGAATCGTGAACTTCGCCAATCGTTTACTTATTTTCCTAAGGGGAAATCGCTCCGTTCCTAAGCTTATTATTATTTTCAATAAGCAATCCTTTTTTTCAGGATTTTCATATCAATGGAGTTTCTCCCGCGCGTAATAAACGAAGGCAATTATTGATTAGAAAATTAAAGGACGTACTGTAGTGTTCTTGACCTGAAACGGTAGATTGCTTTTTCATTTAGCTTCTATTTTATTCAGGATCATTTTAATTGTTTGATTTTATTTGAAGTCATGTTTTTGATCACCTTTTCGTTGCTCTTTTTACTGGGTTAACTGTAGGATATCGATTCTTCTGAAATTTGGTATTGTATTTGCAACATCATCTTCATCATCACCTTCACTTCAAGTTCTGAGTTGAGCTGCATGATTACTGATAAATGCGTGCACTGATTGGACAGGTCCACTCAATCTGTGTGGTTCTTTCCTCAAAAGACCATTTCAGACACCAATCCACATGATCTGACCAAGATTATGTCTGGAATTTAAAAGAGACTGTGATCTCTGAGTTTGTTTCGGCCTTTCTTCTCAGAGTAGTCAGATAGGAAACGCCGACCTCATCTATGTAGTTTTAGAAATATGGTTGACGAGTAAAAGTGTTTGTACAAAGTGTACAAACCTATTTACAGAAATAAAATCATTTATCATTTAACATCTAGGTATAGTTATAGCGGCTATAACATTCATCTAGAGAACCTCTTCTATAACATAATTTGATTTTCGTGAGCTACCCTGGAGTTTCCACCCTAAATCGTTATTTTTAAATATTGTTGGTAATAATGAACCTATATCTAATGACCGAAAATTGTTAAAATAATGCTACAGGATATATTTTTAACGGACGAAAATTTTCTGCGCGGGTTCTAGAATGATATGCCGAATGTTTCTGTTTGCGCACTGGTTAAAAAACCCTGTAAATGCAGCTTGGAAACACTGCACGGCTCAAGTTAATCTGTTCCTGTTATAGAAAAAACTCATGAACGCGACGTGAAGTGCTAAACAAACCTGACTGAACAGATTTACGTAAGACCTACAGTTCGCTTGGCAATATTTTCACTCCATATCCTGTGATCCCGACCCGCAAAGGACACTTGTTTTTTTCACTCCGGCGTAATGGAAAACATTACGATTTGAAACTGTAATAAAAATTTTCTTGTGTTCAGACTAGCTGTAACTTGCATAATTGTATACTTACAAACTGTAATGTTTCTTTTGACTCGCTAAAAAGTGTAGGTAAGTACCTACTTATTAAAAAAAACTTATTTATTTCCCTTTTTTTAGTGGTGGTATGTAGCCCACAGTCATCTCAAAAGTGGCTGCATGCTGGGGCGGACTAAATGGGGAAGGAGGAGTAAGAGTACAAAAATATTAAGAAAAACAGGTACCTACTTACATGGGAGAGGTCTATATCCAACTGTGTCCATCGCTGTGATACGTTGATTTACCGAATTGCACCTCTCTATGTTTTTTTTTTTAATATCACTGCGCTCCATAACTCAAGTAGCAGATGTTGGACAAAAACAGCCAGGCTGAAGCGGGAGCGGGCCTTACACGTCGCGCGAATGCAGACTAATTAGATGCCTGAATAAGGGCATTGCCGTCGAGGTAGACCACGGCGAAGGTGGTGTGACGATCTAATAAGATCGAGCACAGGGCCATCATGCCCAGAGAACACACAAGAGACCAGCACCCTAATGTGTAACACGAGATTAATCATTATCGGTTTCATTTTGACAGTTCAACAATAGTCATTGCGTTATTTACGTTGTTGAGCAGACACATTTTCCGAACATATGAAGCAATGGTTTAGCCATCTGTTTCAAAACGAAACAGATTATGATTACTCGTGAATTACGCAATTAGGAAAAAGGGGAGGCGATTAAAAAAAACGAAACGTTTGGTCAGAGATAAGTACCTAAATATTACCTACAACGAATTGTATAATACCTAATAAGTTTACTAAAACCTAAAAACCGACAGTTTCTTTGAAAGCCAATACACAAATAATCAAAGAAATTCATTTCAACAACTCGCACTGGGCCCGCGTGGTAGATGACAGCCCACTCCCTCTAGAAGACAGAAGGCCTGTGTCCTAGCAGAAAGAACATTGTAGGCTGATTATGCTATGGAATTATTTTGGTCCTATAATATTTTAATCCCGCTGTCGAACTGTAACGCACTTTGGTGGGATCGTAAAATGTACCTTAGGTATTCAAATGTTTGGTCCAAAATAAAAGTTTCTTTTTTTAATAGATATTATGTTCTTAATTTCATATTTTCAGTGGCCTGTGCGAGGTCTGTTAGTCATGGAATTAGAGTTTCATTACGTCTATGTACAGTCACGGACTTTAATTGATGAGCCACTTGCCACAGTTCATATTTTAGCCGTGTAATGCAAATCGGGTTTAGTCGGTTATACTCGTACATAGTCCAGAGTGACGAACCAAAGTCAACCAATTGCAGGGCTAGCAACCGTAACCTAGCGACAATTATTTTAGCGTAGTGATAGTAACGTTAGCGTATGGAGATGATTAATCATTTAGGCATCGGAAAAACTCGTACCCACGGTTTTATCCGAACGCGTAGCGTCCAAGATACCGTTCATGGCAATTATGATAACTGTTGCACATAAACATAAATAGCTACGGCTACGATTCACCAAAATTCGAAATTATCGCCTCTGACATTTCAACTGTCACTGTCTTCGGATAGGTTTTGAGAAATAACGAGTATTTAATGAGCTCTAGTTCAAAGGAGGTCAGTATCAAATAGATTGGATAAACTAATGCAACAGTGTATTGATTTATCATTGACAATTTATTAGTCAACCTTCAACCTCTATGGATAAGACTATTTCCAATTATAAGTAATTTGTCATCTTGTTTACGAGCATGCGGTTTAAGTTCGTTTTTAATCGTGTAATCTCGTGAATGTATAAAACTGCAAAATTGGAAAGTTTAAAAGTGGCTCATCAATTAAAGCCCGGGACTGTACATATTAGAAATACAGTTACTAAACTGTATACAGGAAAAGTTTTTAACCAGTGCGCAAACTGTAACCATGAATTCAGCATATCATTCTAGACCCCCCAGCGCAGAAATTTTTCGTCGTTTATACAAAAAAAAACAGCTGTTCCATACATTTTGACCGCGTAGGTATTGCAGTTTTCTATCAAACAGCTGTTTTTTTTTGTAAAACCGACTAAAAATATCTTCGCTGGGGTTCTAGAATGGTATGCTGAATTCATGGTTAAAGTTTGCGCTCTGAATAAAATATTTTCCTGTATAAGAATCAAACGCCGACCCGATGCCCTATACCCGCCCTTGGGCAGTTGTGATAACATGAGATTCACTGAGTGTTTATTTTATTAGTTTGACTAGGTTTATTTAACAGAAATTTTCACAGTAGTTAGGTTACCTATGCTATGACAGAACCACTCAAGCATTAGCTACTTACAACTAGTTTAAAGCCATTTGATTTAAAACTAGTTTAAAGTAATGCTTGAGTCTTGAGTGAGGTTCTGTACGTAAGTTTAAACAAAAGTTTATGTAGTGATTGTAACATCCTATAACATAATTGTTTTTGTTTAAGTAGGTAGCTAAGGCACAGAATACATAAATCCCACAGTTGACAGATATTTTAGCCATTAGTAAACCCAACTGCAATTAACACATCAACAGGGTAACCATTAGCTACGTCTGAGTTCAACATGTTTTGCTCTTCGGCGATAAAAATGTTTCAATGCTTTCTACAATATAACATACTGGTTCCGCCATCTAGCGGCATAACATAGAATTAGGAAAAGTTACCCGACTCTACTGAGCCTTTCAAACTTGCAGACTTTGGTCTCATATTAAAAGTATTGAAAATAAAAAACAATTAAATGCAATGCAATTAAAATCTAAACATTATAATAAAAGAAATCCTAATTGGAAATGCAGTAGGGTAAAAATTAAGGTAGCTAGGTAGTACAAAATGTTAAATTTTGGACGCACCGAAAATATTGATCATCCTCGTTAGAACTGCGCATGCTCGGGGATGAAGATGGTTGAGGGTTGGAATCATACAACCAAGGGCTGTGAAACTGCTTCAAGTTAGATTTTATATTTTGCTCTCTATACTTTCCATTAGAGCTCATTCAAGTTTATAAAGTTCATTAAATGAGTGTTATAGAATCTATTAAACCATGGGGAACAGTCAAACCAACGAAAAACAATCCAAAACTGGAAAATCTCCTGCTAAGGGTAAACATTTTATGCGAAACTTGAACCGAAAATCACCGGGAAGAGACAGCAAAAAACATGGACGGAAGAAGAGCGACGCCAAACGTGACGCCATCGACAGGGAGTTTGATAAAACGCCAGATTCAGATATCAACGAACCGATCGAAATATCAGATAACGATACGGTCGAGTGCGTGTTCAAAACATTGCGGCAGGGGGAGGGCGCCGAGTCGGTGAGCGTGCAGTCGGAGGTAACGGTGACCAGGTGCGAGCCGCGCGCCCAGCCGCGGTCACCGACCCGCGACCAGTTGCCCGCCGCCGCTCCGCCGCCGGCGCTCTCGCCCGCTAACGACTCCACCTCCGAGTCAGTGTTTACAGACCCGCTCACGCCGCTCGCCGTCGAGCTCAACCAGTGCTACTACTCCGCCGAGAGCGACAGCGCGCCCGAGGAGCTGCCGCGCACCCTCACGCCCCCTGAGCCGGCCGTGCAGCCCGCGAGTGTAGCCATGACCGTAGACATGCCGCACGACGATGCCGCCTCCTCGCTCTCTACCGATGACTTGGAAAAAGAAGAAAAAAATGACGTATTCGATGACAGTGGTGACAAAAGCGAGAATGAAAAGGTTATGGGCACTGCATTTTCGGGCTGGTGTGGCGTCCACCAAGCGGAACGGAATTTAGAACGAGTCACCCACGAGTGCAACCACGATTTTCTCGACAACCGGGTGAAAGCTTGCCCGGGACAGACTTCGTTCACGCTGTCGAAGCATCGGAAGGTGGAGCTTCCTCCGGTGGCTTGCGAGCCGTCTCTCACGTTACTAGACAACGGTCAGTTTACTAATAACCATTAACATTCATCTGCACAGTTTCCTGAAAACCTCTTTGAGAGGCATTGATCTACAACTATTGTTGATCGAAACAGATCTCCGAATACACGTACCTAATATTACATAGTATCTATCTACCTAGGTACTTAGGCAGCCGACATGCACGACGAATATTGGCACACAAGATATTTCATAAGAAAATAAACTAGTTCTAAAACGTTTTATTTAGGTAAAAAGTATCATCCTCGTACACTGAGAGCATACAGATAAAGTTTATCCACGTCAGTTATCTATTTGCGTAGTTGCTTATCGCAAATCGTACAAATCAATCAATGCTCCACGGTGCCCCTCTTCACCTACATACCTAGATGCTATGCGTATGGCAGCCTCTATACTCTTAAGTACCTGTTGCTAACATACCTACAGTGCTTACTTTTCACAATGAGCGAGCAAACCAGTTTGTTGATGTTTTTACGCACCGACTCCGAAGCAGACCAAGCCCGAAACAATCAATTTTCAGCTCTATTTGCAGAGATTTAAACGTCGTTACGGCGAATCGATGTGTAACCAGCATCTACATAACAAAATGTACTTAGAACTTACTTACATAAGACAGTTTCCCGCACTTGTAATGAAACATGATTACCTTTGGCGTGCGTAACTTAAATGTATAAAACTATACCTCGAAGACCTCATCAAGTGGGCAATTTACTAATTTTTTTGGTTTTTTTTTTTGTTATGATGGGATTATAAAAACTTACATATGTTGAAGTTTGGTATACTTACCTAACTTAATACACACGCCACACATACTTAATGAAATCTTTATTAAGAAAACTACCTACTACTAAGAAGAAAAACTAATTATGTATTTAATTGAAGCTATTGTTTTTGCTGATCCGTTTCTCTCCCTCTGACATCAGTAATCAAACCAACAGACTCTTGCATCAGCGCAACAGTTCTAGTTCTGCCTACCCAACTTAATTTTGATTTAATGAAACTCAGTAAGTAATATTGACCCTATCTTCCTTTCCAAAACAATTGTAGATACCTACAGACACATCATTGACGTTTTTTCTTTGAGAAAATCAAAAGAATCCCATACTTACTAACAAAAGGTGCGATCTGAAACCGCTACATTTTTTATGTGTAATTAACAAAGCATTGATTGAAAAGATCTTTGTTCTCTATTCCACTCATCTGACTCATAGTACTACTAAGGTACATAAGAGAGTGTGCTATACGGCTTGCATAATTGGGCTATAATGTTCCCACTTCTGGGACACAGGGCTCCTCTCGCTAAGAGGAAGTGGCCCGTAATCCACCACACGGGCCAAGTGCGGGTTGGTAGATGTCACTCTTCGATTTTTATTCGAAGACATGATGTTTTCCTTCACCGTTTTCAGAGCAGTGGTGATGAAAATAATTCAAACAAAGTAGAGTGCCTGTCTCGGATAGAACCAACGACCTAGATTTCGTAAGTCGCGACCATTACCACTGAGCCACCCACCACTGTTCCTCACTATGTACGGCTTATTAGCTGAGTAAAGCTTGCATCGACAGTTCCAAAAGGAACTTTCCACCACTGCTGAGCCTGACCTCGTCGACTTGAGTAAGGTACAAGTGAGCTTTACAGAGTAGCCCACCTGATTTTGATGATCAGGCTTTTGAGCAATCATGGGTGACTTAACACAACTAAACAAGCTCGTGGAACAAACGAGACGAGACGACAGAGACATCTCCAGAGATGTCTCGTAAACAACCAGTAGCTGGTGCGCTCAAAATAACTGGAGAGATAAAAATTACTCAAACCTAGGTATCGTTGTTCGGGCATCTCTTCGGCTCCTCTCGTCACTGATGCCCTGGTGCAACAAAACAGCATACGCTTGATGAATTTATGATCTCAAACTCAACCAAAACTTTATAGTTTCTAACATTCTATTAATTTACATAAAAAGGCCCGTGTGTATATGTTGTAACTTGTACATATTTATTGACATGTTTGTTCGTTTTCGTTTCAGTTGTAACCGACAAAGATCGCAGAAGTTCGAGTGTTAGTGACAGCCCGATGTCCGATTCGAATGTGCTGAGAAAGGTCGCATCTCTCACACTCGACAAACTGACTGAGTCCCGGGTGGTGCGCCCCAAGTTCGTGCCTGATAAACTCAACTTCAAGCTATTGGAAAAGTTTGAAGGTAACCTATTAACTAACCAGTTCCTTTATACATTTGCTTTTGCCCGCGGCCCGCATATAGGTCTCAAATTATCACATGGGACCGTACTACCGGGATTAAAAGTATCCTATATCACCCAGGTCATGGTCTATCTGTGGACCATTTCATCGAAATTCGTGCAGCCGTTAAGGTGGAGGCGCCACGATATCCCGCGAAATTCAAATTTTCTTACGTTTGTTTGCAATTTACAGGTCAGTGTATGTGTCATGTTTTCATCAATACCTATACAACCTGACACAGAACTGATTAAATAAAAAATGTTTTTATTTCTGTAAGTAGGTTTGTACAAATACTTTTACACGTCAATCATATTTTTAAACTAGATGATGTCGGCGTATCCAATCTGACTACCTACTCTAGAAGAAAGGCCGAAATAAACTCAGTGGTGACAGTCTTTTTTAAAGTCCAGACATAATCTTGGTCAGATCATGGGAAGACCATGTGGATTGGTGTATGAAATGGTCTTTTGCGGAAAGAACCACACAGATTGAGTTGACTTGTCCAATAAGTGCACGCATTTTTTTTTTATTAGTAGGTTCCTGCGGATAGTATGGTAATTGGTTTATTTGAAATAAATGCTTTGAGTTTGAGTTTGAGTATGGATTGGATAAGGTACTTAGTGTTATTGGTTGCAATTGAGCCGCTGCGCTGCTAAGCTCGTGTGCGGTCCTGGATTCGACGTCATAGGTCGGACAGTGTTATTGGGTGTTTGCATTACGAATGTCTCAGTAGCAGCCTGGGCCTTGGATTTTAGCCCGGATAATAGCAATTACCTACATTACATGGAGCTTATTAAACATAACTGACAAAATATGAGTCTAGGTACCTACTAATGTTACACCTGTGCCTACCACTTCGAGGAGACCAGACGTCATGGCATAGCTACTCAGCTCATAAATCTCTCTGCGCTTCTTACATCTTGATAAGTTATAATCTGCACTTGTTAGGACAAGTGCAGACTATAACTTATCAATTCTATAACTTCCGACGTAGTCACTGTAGAGTTCTTCGTCATGAGGTAAAGAATAATTATAATGAATAATAAACTAAAGAAAAAATCCAAAGAAAGAACACAAAGTCAAAAAAGAACAAGTTGGGGGCAATTACCTATGCGTCATATTCACGCCAAATATCAATGCCAATGTCTATGATTTCCAGTCAATCAAAGGTCGTTTGCTGCTGCGCAGACTCCGTTGACTAAATTAGGCGCGTCTGATTTAAAAAATACAATAAAAATCATCTGTCTATATTAATCAAGGCGCTAACAGGTGAATGAACATCGCAGTAAGAATGTTATCTCTTATTAACAAATAGCCCATAATTTCTTATCGCCTTTAATCATTAGCCTTAGCAGAGATACTAGCCATTAGTAACGAGTGTGCATACGTGACATACAGAGCACGAGCTCTTACATCTAAAGCTATGCAATTGTCAACAAATCGTGTGAATTTCACCACCTCCTCGGTAGCACAGTTCAACTATGTTACGTTTCTCAGTCAGTTTCGTTCGAGGAGAAAGGGGGTGCAAGACATCGGGAACATTGTTCGCTTGCATAACGATGACTTTGCGCTGTTGAAAGCAGAAATTACACCTAAAATTAAATTACTTCGAGCTGTTTCAAAGTGTTTGATCAACAATCGTGCTCTAGTGTTATATGTGCCACCGAAAAAGTTAAGAATGAATGTGCCAAGGACGTTGCAGTGGTATCGCGTTCAGATGTTTGTTTTAAATAGAGAAAACTATAAAATTAATTTAGTGTGCGACTTGAAAATGTCGTTAATTTTGATACAAGTTTATATTCATAGTGAAACAACTGTGTTGTGTACAATCCATGTGTCGAAAAGTTGTCTTACGTCGAAGGAAGTGCTACAAAGAAGTACGTTTTAGGCCCAAAAGCCGCTTTTCTTAGTAAACTTATTAATAAGTACATAAAGTACAAACTCAATCCGTTACGTAAAGGTCAAAATCCGGTCATTGACGAGAGGTTATACTATGTAGACCAATATTATCTATTCAAACACTCATAATAGCCACTTACATGCATAATCTATTAGATTTAGAACGTTAGCGGTGACGTCATTTCTAACGAAGGAGTAGGTACCGAGTAGGTAATATTATCTGTCAAATAGAGAATAGTAGTTGAAAACGAGGGGAAACCCCTTCAAAGTGCCCCATATGTTTACAAACCAGATCGTCCAGATTCCCAATGAAAAATTCAATTTTTTAGATAGAGGGAAGAGTATCAGGAAATGTTGGAATAAAGTGGATGCGCTAAGGTAAACCGCGAAATTAAAATTTTCAAAAGGTTCATATGTCACATTGAATTACTATTTCATGAAAAAGTAATTTAATGGAATTTAGTGAACTTAGAGAGTTGTAATAATCCTACTATCCTACTCGTTTAGATGTTTGTTACTCAATCACGCCAAAACGGCTAAACGGATTTAGATGAAATTTGGCACACATATAGTTTATAACCTGGATTAACTTATAGGATACTTTTCATCCCGGCAGTACGTACTCCACACGGGTGACACCGCTGGCAAAAGCTAGTTTTTAATACCTAATTATAAATACCTATACGATTAATAATGTAAATACATACGTGTTACGGTCCCGAATCATAATTTGGTTCAATAGATAGCATGACACTGGCCTGCAAATATGAAAAAGTTTTCAATTTCGCGGCCTACCCAAGGCGCTTCCCCTGCATTGGTAAAGATAGTCGACACAAAATCAACGCCCACGCTGCTAGGTTTCTGCGCCCATAAATATAATTATCAGAGCGATTCTGTATCTTTTATCCAACAAATGGTAGGTGATTTTCGAAGTTGTTTACCCCACAACATCATGCATGATGTACTCATGTACAGACGCCAGCACATCAAGCTACCCCAATCTGTCAAATTTCTTTGCTAGATTTTCAACTTTGTTACAATATGCTAAGGTTCATGTTCAATTGGAAAAATTTGACAGTTTGGGATAGCTTGACCTGCTTGCGTCTGTACATATTCCCCGAAGGGTTCACCAAAGATGTATGGTGCCCGCACATTTTGGCAGTTACATAGGTTTAAGTCACATATACCTAATGGCTAAATCAGATTCTATAGGTATCCAACTGCGAGGTCCCATTGATAAGGTTGTTTCGAACCCTAGTGGTTCTGAAAAACCGCATTAAATAGGTATAGTAGGCACCTACGCTATTAAACACCCACGTCTACGTGGGTTTGTTTGTTTGTTGCCTGATGGAAATATAACGCGTAGGTAACATCAATGTAACAGGATCTTTTTGCCCTATGCCTACACTCGCGGTAGACTGGTACCTAATGTTTATTTTTTAGGCTTAAATTGTGGAATACTGTCCAGCCCGATCGCCATTACTCTCTAAGAGCCGCGTTCCTAGCCCAAATCAAGTGTAGAATTGTCTGCTGGACGATTGGTGTTGATATTACAAAAAAACGACGCAAACGTTTCCCTACAGTAGATTCGTTCGGTACATGTACCCCGGTTCACATGTGCACATCATAGGTAGATTTGCACAATGCTTGGGCAAATCGCAAATAGGGTGCAAGACTGCAAGTGCAACACGAATCGATATCCGTGTTGCACTTGCAGTCTTGCACCCTATTTTATTTGCGACCATCAATATGGCTATCGACATCAGTATTTAATTAACATACAAAATATCACACATTGTTTCCCCCAAGGGATGGGCAGAGGTGTACTTATAGTACCTACACCCACATTTCGCCAATTGTGTAATTCCAATTCCATGTAATAGGGGGAACCTATTGCCATCAATCGGACTCAAATCCAGACTCTGGGCTGCTACTGAGAAATTCCAGATAGAAAGACCCAATAACAGTTTGCCCGACCCAGGACTTCAGGCTCAGCAGTAGCGTTTGCGAGTTCTGTTACCACTAGACCAACGCGCAAGTCATCAACTTGTTGCCTCAAAATATGAGGTCACGATATCGGAGTCACCGATTAACCACAGTCTGGTAGTATCCTATACTAGGGACCCATACAGCGATAGACGGGCTGTCAAAATCTGTGTTAGGATGTGGGATTTTGAAAGCACAGGCGGGCGATCAAAGTCGCTGTGTGTGTACCTAGCATTAACCATTCAGTTTTTGTGTGAGTTGTGATTAATATTTTCGGACAATTTTAGCCCCACGTATAAATACATGAAATTTTTATTCAAAACGTTGAAATATACAGATAAATATTAAACATAATTTGTACTGTTACATTGTCATTAATTTTTGTCCCATACTAAAGTACTCGATGCAAAACAATGCATTATTTAACAATATGATGAGATCAATATGTGCGCTTGCGCTGCCGCGGCCGTGCCGCGCCGCCGCCGGTTGCGTTGCACCGGTTGCACGTCAGTTCACGTCACTAACTTGGATTAGCTGTCAAACTAATATGGTAATGGTTGGTTGGTGGCCAACCTTGTTTATGTTCAAAAATTACTTAAAAATAGTGTTTTGTGTGAACTTGAAAGCAAAACGTTTATGTTACTTCCAGGTCAGATGCTCCTGAACTGGTACATATCATCAATAACGGAGAACAGCCACTTGAAAGCCTTGTTAAGTATTCAAGATCAGAGGAACCTTGGGATACAGTACTGTACCAATCTGCTAGCCGCTGGCGTCCTCAGGCAAATATCTGACAAGGATGCGCCCACCGAAAACATATTTAAGGTATTAACTTTCCTATTGAAAAAACGAGAATGCTATCTTAGTATGTCACAAAAAGCTAATTCTTAACCAAACATGGTCTGCTCTGTTCTTGATTTTACTAACATTTCTGTGCGTTTAATAGTACATACTTACAATAAATAATTGTGAATAGTATAAAGTCGACAAATATGTTTTTGAAAGAATTGCGTGCATGCTTCACCATAAACAAGAAACTAAACTATATTAATCAGTCTATAGAATTGTTTCACAGAAAACTTACAATGTTTTTGAAAAATAAAATGCTAAGTTTATTTGGTTCAGACCATAATATTAAGACTACTGCTCAGCTTCTACAAGACCAAACTTCAACATTGTAAACTGACATGCAGCTTTTAATAAATGTATTTCAATGCCAGTTTGATGGCATACCTAATGGACAGCCATGGACAAAACAGTTTTTACCACGTCTTCATGGTTGCTAATATAACAGCGGTGGTCATATTATTAAGAATGCCTATTTAAAGGGAAGATTTTTTCAAACTAACAAGTATAACAAATTGCATGTATTTTTTTGTATGTCTCTCGGTATCGCAAAACTTTTCCATACTAGCGGTACATTCATTGATACACATGATTGGCTAAAAAATAAATAGATAGACAACTCACTCTGTTGCGTCAGTTGCGTTAAACATTTAACGCAACCTTTAGCAATAAACGTTTAACGCGACCTTGTTGGAATACTCATAAGAAGTTACACTTCAAAAATAGGTAGCGATTTTATTCTATATTCCTAATCCCGTTTGCTCTATGCATGTGGCTATTTCATATCATAACTAGTTACTTCTAAGATGAAACACATAAATACATGACATGATTAAGATAAAAAAGAATCTGAAACGTCAAATCGTTCTTAATTATATGACCACACCTGTATGTATTCTTGAATGCTTTTTACATGTGATACGGAAGAATGCAGAAAATTTTGTGAGGAAAGTTACGAGTATGACTTGATGGCTATAAGAGTAGGGGGAGACGAAAGAAATGATGGATGGACTGTGTGAATGATGATATGAAAGAAAGGATATGACTACGGAGATGACAACTAATAGGGAAGTGTGAAGAAAAAGACATGTGATGATGAATGATGATGATGGTTGCCTTATAAGTGTACTTTAGCTATTTTGAGAGTGTATTGTCGTACGGTATTCTGTTGTGGGGAAACGGCCGACATTCAGACTATCTTTGTCTTGCAGAAAAGAGCTGTTCGATCAATTTATAAATTATTTCCGAGACACTCTCTCAGAGGAAAATTTAAGAAAATTAATGTAATGACTGTGCCTTCACAGTATATTTTTGAAAATCTTTTATACGCCCAAAAAAATATTAAATTGTTTAAAAAATACAGTGATATCCATAGTATAAATACTAGCAACAAACGCAAATTTTTTGTACCGCCAACAAGGCTCAAGAAAATAGGTGGGTCATTCAGATGTCAATGTATACCTACGCTTTTATAATAAACTTCCAAGCCATGTTCAAGATCTAAGTCTCAATAAATTTAAATCATTCATTAAACGTAAGTTGTGGCTGAAAGCCTTTTATACCATTAAAGATTATATTGAGGACTCAAATCAAGTAAAAAAGGTATTTTTTTACTTGATCTGAGATTGAGGACAAAAAAGCTTGGGATTGAGCTGCTCCAATTTTTGCATACTGAATGTTGTTTTTTGTTTTTACAAACATATACTCTTTGACATTTTGATGATTATGTTATACAATACGACATGAATATTTACATAGAGAAGTATAATATTATTATTGTTTCAATTATTGTGAATGTGAGGACTATGCAGATCATGTTTTCTTTTTTGTTTTTGCTTTTCATCTCTTTTCAATTCATTTTAATGTTAATCTGGCAATTTGAGTACTTTATGCGGCCTACCAAGATGTCCTTTCTTTGGTATTGTTCGTCCAATCATTGTGCTTCATATGTTCTAAGTCGAACTGCATGATTACTGATAAATGCGTGCACTGATTGGACAGGTCCACTCAATCTGTGTGGTTCTTTCCTCAAAAGACCATTTCAGACACCAATCCACATGGCCTTCACATGATCTGACCAAGATTATGTCTGGACTTTAAAAGAGACTGTGACCTCTGAGTTTGTTTCGGCCTTTCTTCTCAGAGTAGTCAGATAGGAAACGCCGACCTCATCTAGTTTACAAAAAAATATGATTGACGTGTAAAAGTGGTTGTACAAACCTACTTACAGAAATAAAATCATTTATAACACTATGAGTCGCTAGAGCACATTCAAGTCAATGAAAGATTTAATCCGGTAAATGGTAGCTCTTTAGTACATATTACTCACACCTGTGTGCTATTCAATTATTTAATACAAAATACCTAATACAAACAGACATTTCAATACTATATAACTAAAAAACGTAATGTATTCTCGTTCTAGCCAAATTTGATGTACTACTGGGCTCATATGGAGGCGCCGGCGTTACAACCAGTCACACCAGGCAGACTACACACATCTGTCTGGCCACCTGACAAGGACTCACCCTACTTCACGCAGGATAACCAACGGGATTTAGAAAACAATAAGTTCTTTAGCCAAAACAATAATGAAGAAATAAGTGACATTGACGAAGCTAAAGTAGTAATATCTCAACTAAAGAAAAAACTTCAAGAGCTAGAATATCAAATAGAGAAATATAGAATAAACACACAAATTGAATCACTCAATAAGAATATAGAGAAACGTTATGATTCCATCAATGAATATAATCTTTTAAAAACCAGAACAGAATTAACAAGCAAAGAAGTACAGACTTCAAGTTTTGCCAGTGAACTAAATAAGCTATCAAATAAACCTGTGATAAACATACCTGAATATGACCCACTAAGAACAAATGTAAATATTGATAAAACATTAGATTTAAGTAGTTTAGAACATAAAAGTGAGACGGCTATTACAAGTAAACCTGATGTCAGATCTGAAAAAATAGTAAATTATTGTAAGTTGAATAAAAGTAGAGATTGTAATAAAAGTTATCGTAAAGATGATCTATCAGAGCTCAACACTACTGAAGATATGAAGAAGGATATCGACCAATACCTTCAAAATGTTAACCAAAGCAGTGCTTGTTCATCAGATGCATCATTTTGCAGCACCTTTGAATCCACTGATTTAATAACGTATAATGCAAAAAGTTTCATAGACTTAGATAAACATGGAGAACCCCCAGTGTTAGGGAATGAAAACACCATTCATTGTCCACATACTCAAGTTTTGTACACAACAGTTGAAAAGCAACCAATATCAACTAGTCAGTCATCACTGGGACATTCAAGTACTATCTCTTTGGACCATGACAATGTGAGCAGTGTAGCTGATTCAGATGATAAAACATGTTTATCAATATCTGACAGGTCCCCAGAACTGACCCTATCTGCGAAATCTGTACAGACCACAGAGACAAGTGTGCTAGCGCAAGTCTCGCCCGTGAGAGCTAGCCAACCTTTCCAACCTCCCCCATTACCAGGAATGCCTCCTCCTCCACCTCCGATGCCAGGAACACGTCCCGCTTCACCTGAGTTAGAATCGTCTTCCTGTAAATTTCCAGAGTCAACCGAACCACAACTTACGCACGAAATAAGCCCGTCGCCACCTGCGACAGTGCCCTGTATGGGCCCACCTCCTCCACCAATGCCCGACATCAGCCCCGCACCGCCTCCAATGGATCCTCGGCCTCCTACGCCTAAACTAGGCCCACCGCCCCCTCCAATGCTCGGAATGTGTCCTCCACCTCCTCCAATGCCCGGAATGTGTCCTCCACCTCCTCCAATGCCCGGAATGGGTCCCTCACCTCCTCCAATGCCCGAAATGGTTCCTCCACCCCCTCCAATGCCCGGAATGGGTCCTCCACCCCCTCCAATGCCCGGAATGGGTCCTCCGCCCCCTCCAATGCTCGCAATCGGTCCTCCTCCTCCTATGCCCGGAATGGGACCCCCAACTCCACCGATGCCTGGCATAGGCCCCCCGCCTCCACCGATGCCCGGCATGGGCCCCCCGCCTCCACCGATGCCCGGCATGGGCCCCCCGCCTCCACCAATGCCAGGGATGGGTCCACCTCCACCTCCTCTGCCAGGTATGGGTGCCCCACCACCTTCCGGTATGCCCGGGCTAGGCCCCCCTCCTCCCCCACCGCCCCTGTCTAGTGGGCCTGTACCTTTCCCAGCGCCGCCTGTCGGAGGATGGAATGTTCAAAGAGCAAGTAAGTAGCGGCCACTTCTATAAAACGATTACATTAAAAAAACGCAACCCTTTATTCATAAACATATTTTCGCTAATTTGGTGTTGGTCTGCTTTTCACTAACTCAATTTGCGTGAAAAAGACTAGAAAAATAGCTGTATTTATAAGATAAGTGGTTATGAATAGGGGGTAAGGGTTTACCAAGATTGTAATTAACATTATGCTTGTTTTAGCTTTAAGAAAAACTCCAGTGAAACCTGCTGCACCCATGAAACCGTTGTATTGGACGCGAATACTAGCAGTTCCGCCAGCGCCCGTCGCCCAGGCAGAGTCTATTTCAAGGAATTTCAAACCCTTGTGGTTGGAAATAGAAGAAGCCAACCTAGATAATATTGAGGAATTTACTGATCTGTTCTCAAGGCAAGTTGTCAAAGCGCCAGTCAAGAAAAAGGTCGAAGTTAAGACGAAGATTCAACCGATCAAAATATTGGACAGCAAGAGATCGCAAAACGTCGGCATTCTTGCACAAAGCTTACATGTTGAGTTCTCAGAGATTGAGAACGCTATTTACAATTTTGATACGTCGGTAGTTAGTTTAGAAGCTTTGAATCAGATTTACGAATTGGTTAGTATGTTTGTTATTTAATAAAGACATTTGGAAAGATTGAACATCGATTTATAAACCTGAATCGTCTTTTATTTATTTATTTTTTTTATTTTTCAGCGAGCCACTGACGAGGAGGTATCAATGATTAAAGAACATCTAAAAAGTAAACCTGAAATACCTCTGGACAGACCTGAAGCATTTCTACAGGATTTATCTGGTATACCAAATTTCGCGGAACGAATATCTTGTTTTATGTTCCAAGCAGAGTTTGAAGATGCAGTTAGCACAACAATGCACAAACTAGATAATTTGAAACATACCTGTGAGGTGAGAAAACCTGGTTTTAAACATTGTTTTTTTTATTATAAAAAAAAAAATTAAGCTTTGTAGAGCGCCGTTTCCATACCAGTGTGACACTCTGAAACTCGATGTACATACCACTACGATGTGCCATATTAACGGCCGGATCCCTACTGTATATCGAATACTATCGCCTTTATTTCATCCAATAAATGTAGCCCACCGTAATCAGGAACATGGTCCAAGCTACCGGCGATCAGGGCTCCGGCACAATGATCGCCGAGTCCACATCCCACATGTCGACAACCTCGCGACCCAAGATACTTGATTGTTTTAACTTTCTCGGCTTTCACGACGTTCCCGTCATGTAGGGTCAACAATCATTGCGCGCCGCTCTAATTAATCCACCACCACTACATTAGGGATATTGGCAACTATAGTCCTGTTAGTGATCATGGATCGATCCCAGCTCCTTAATTGCGTAACACGCGATTAATCATAATCGGTTTCATTTTGACAGTTCAACAATATACATTGCGTTATTTACGTTGTTGAGCAGACACATTTTTCGAACATATGAAGCAATGGTTTAGCCATCTGTTTCAAAACGAAACAAATTATGATTAATCGTGAGTTACGCAAATAGGGTGCTGTACTATGTAATATTTCCATTTTATAAATAATATTGTTAGAATACATGCAATATTAATTTGTTTTCCAGTTTCTAACGACCAGTGAATCTCTAAAGAGATTGTTTGCAATAATCCTGACTCTCGGCAACTATATGAACGGTGGGAATGGTCAGAGGGGACAAGCTGATGGGTTCGGTCTTGAGATTCTTTCAAAACTGAAGGATGTCAAGGTAAGCCTTCCTGATTTATTGATATTTTACCTTCATTAGAAACTGTGTCTAGTACCAAGTAAAACAAAACTGTTCAGTAGATATCATGCTTTAGTTCATGTAAGGGACTATAGTTAGGCACTTTACTAACGGGTAGTAAACTGCCTAATTAAAGTCCCTTACATCTAGATCGACGATACTTTAAATCAGGGTCTTCAGCTGTTTATTAGATTTCAAACTTTTTTTGACACCAGTTTCCGCATGCGGCTTCTCACGCGTCATACAGGATAAGTTTTTAACCAGTGCGCAAACTGTAACCATGAATTCAGCATAATCATTCTAGACCCCCCAGCGCAGAAATTTTTCGTCGTTTCGTCGTTCACCTTGCCAGCCAGTCTGAAAATAGGCTGCAAGCAGTCTGATAATTCACTTATTTTAATTTATTATAACTAAAATTATAAATCATAGTCGCTTTTCGTGTCTGTCTGTGTGACCACGTTCAACCGCGTTGTTCTTTTATAGTTCGCAACGGATTCTGTTATGGTTTTCGCCATCATTTAGAGAATTAATTCTGGAAGATTTACGTGTATTACTTCATATTCGATTAATAATAAAGAAATGTGGATGTTAAGTCAGGTCTTAAAAAAAACAGTGCGATGTAAGGGTGTGCCGTATAATAATAATGTATTTATTGATATTGTTTGCAGTCAAAACAATCGAACGTGACGCTGCTCCACTTCATAGTGCGCACGTACATGCGCTCGAGCGGCGGCGCGCTGTCTGACGGCTGCGCACTGCCCGTGCCCGAGCCCGGCGACGTCGCCCGCGCCGCTACCCTAGACTTCGCCGATGTGGCCTCGCACCTTACCGCGCTTAGGAACCAACTTGACGGTAAGTGGTGTCAGCAATGTTAGAGACCCGCTGTAGGAGCTGTAGGTTTTGTTTTTATTGCGTCGAATGCATGACATTTACATCAATATTTTAAGACATTCCTGCTAACTGCGACAATAAATTATTATTAATGCTTTTTTTTAACGTGTTACAGCTTGCAAAGATAAAATGAAGAAAGTTATAGACACCGACGTTCAAACTCGTAATCTCAACGAAGACTCCCCGACTGACGAGGGGAAGAGAAGGCTAGAGGTGTTCAAAGACAAGATGACCGTATTCCTAAACGCAGCTGAAGAGAAACTTAAGACTGAAGACGAAAACTTAGACGAATGCCGTACGAAATTCATCGCGACTGTGAAGTTTTACCAGTATACTCCTAAATGCGGCAAATTGGAAGACTGTGAACCGAAAGAATTTTTTTCACTGTGGACCTCATTTTGTAGCGATTTCAAAGATATTTATAAGAAAGAAGAACAAATTGCGATTAAAGAAAAGTGAGTATTGCTGCATCAGTGATTTTTTATTTATCGTGTCTTGTGACTATTACAATAACGCTTATTTTTAAACGGCATTATTTCAGGTTAAAAGAAGCCAAAAAACTGCAAGAAGAACGGAAACCTCTCACTCAGCCTAAAAAGGAAGGTGGCTTGAAGGCGCGCTTACAAAAGCTGTCTATTACAAAAAAATAATACTTCGACCTAATTTGTTTCTAATGCACAAAGGATGTATTAATATTTATTTGTATTCCAAACATAACATTCCACATAAAGCTAATAACAAGAAACTAACAACACCTTGTAGGTACATTTCTTCAATAAAAATGTATTTTGTTATGTAAGGATGAGTTTTGTGTAATGTAATGTATTGAAGGCCTAACTTTCAACTCAAGGAGGTTATTACCTTTTTTGAGAGCTTAGATACTTTTTTTTAAATGCTTTTTTAATACTGTCACTAAAGCCTAGACTAATAATTTACACTTTTAATGGAGCTACTTCAAGCTTACCAAGCCATACAAAGTTGGTTGAATTTAAAAGGTTGCAGGGATGAATTAAGACAATACAAAATCTGTGTGACTGCTTGGATCTTCTAAATAATGGACATAAATGCGGTTTTCACCATCATTTACAATTATTCCGTAAAGTTCATGTTTTATATATCATAGATATTTAACTATAATATAGCACAGAAATCTCGATATTTTGAAGTCGCCATTGCACGTGCGAAGCAGGGGCGGGTCGCTAGTGTTATACATAATATTATATATTATAGTTTTTGTACAATAGTTACTGAGGAAACACTTAAAACAAGTTCCCTAGAAATCATAATACATTGGTACTTAAAATATGTATCATTCAGAATATCATGAAGTATTCCTGCACATATATAATTGTACCTGATATACTGTTTTTTAATGCATTATGTTAATTTAAATGCCTGATTATGTGCATAGTTATTCATCTAAAAATGGTGCTGTAACAATTGTTGTATCTGTAAATATTATTATTTAAACAATATAAAACTCAAATATTATTAATAAAAGCTTTTATTACATGTAATCTAAACATTTTTGTTTCCATATTTTATGGAACTTCTTATCAATTTTCCTGTTGGTGATAGTGTCACTAAGTTTGAGTGAAGCATTTTTCAGGGCATGCCATTGCATGAGACTCAAATGGCTAGTAAGTGATTTACTATCAGATTCATTTCTGAACTTGTCCTCTCTTTCAATAAACTTCTTTAAAGAGCTAGAATTTGTTATTTTCTCATGAGAATGTTCTATTATTGTGACAACAGGTGAAGGAGGTGGTTTTTTGTCCTTTGTATTATTTTTATTAGAGTTGAGAAGAACTTTAAAACTTTCTCTAGATAACACTACACCATGATCTATTTTTGTTACAGCTGGCACTGGTAATGGGATCTCGTGCCTTTTTTCCACCAATGGCAATGGTTTAATAACCTCTTCCTGGTCTGATCCAGCTTCATTTTCATTAATTTGGTTTACATACCCAAGTATATTATCAAACAGATCATTATCATCATCATCAATCAAGGTATTATCAATGTCAATATATTTCTTCTGAGCCCAATCAAATCTACCAAAATCATCAATATGCTTCAGGTCCAACCATTGTTCAAAGTCTTCAGGTAGTTTATAATCGTCTGGTAGGAAATTGAGGCCTTTTAATTGTAATTTAATTAAATAGGGATATAGGTTTGAATACCAGGTTATAGTATGCTGTAGAAGTACCATACTCATAGACCACAGTCTACTCAAAAGGGCATATGGTAATAAGCTCATCCAGTGACTCTCACCCCTCTTTATCCTGTCCAAATAAAACACTGCTGCTTGTTTTGAGCAAACACAAACCCTCAACATTATCTTGGCAAATGCCATAATTCTTAACAAAACATATTCCAGCATCTGCCTTGTTGGTAGATAAAGATCATCATCACTCTCTGATGGCAGAGCTAATGAAAAGTTTTCAATATCTTTCAAGAGGTTTAAAGCCAGGTACTTCTTCAGAGCTGTGTTTACTTTTCTTAAATTCCTGTAGCCTATATCATTGCGGAATTTCTGATCATATTTGTATAAAAATCTTGAGCAAACAGCACTTTCTTTGTGTAGAGGAGACTGCTTCGACAACACTTTGATAATGTTATTAAATATATGTTTTAATGCTGATACATCTGGAAAAGTAAAAACACTTTAGTGGATTGTTTACACATGTTCTGCATCACAAGGTAATACTAATAGAGTGGTGCGGATTAAACAGTTATTAAATAGGTACTTAAATAAAAATGATGATGAGCCACCCCAAATAAACGGTCAGTGTGTCGTCTTAGGGAGTCAACGAAAGGAAAGAGGAAGGAAGATTTATTTTTTGTCGTATTATTTACAATGAGCAGTTTGGTAACAGGGATTGTAAACAACGAAAATGCCGCTTACCAAATTTGGTTACACATAAAAACATGTTCACTGGTGGTGGTAAGAGAGTAGCACAGTTCCATGGTTCTAACATTATAATATCATAAGGTTATCTTAAGACTTAATACGAAAATACTTTTCTGAAGTTCCTCATAACCTCGAAAGTCGTAATTTTGTTTTGACCGTTTGACGTCTCTTAAAAGATTAAGTTTTTTTTTTGGGTTGTGGCTTCGCACGGTTTGTGCATTTAGCCAATGTCACGTTTAGTTTATTTTTATTCAAATTAAAAAAAGATTAAGTTGAGTAAGAACTCACAGAGTACCACAGAACACATATGCTCCTGCAGAGTACATTAGATTTATAGATTATGATCTTACTCATCTCTCTCATGCGTTTTTCCCATCTCAAATCTCAATGCTTCTCATGTCAGGTTACAGATAAAGTTACAACAGCTACATGTTCTGTGGACTCTGTGGTAAGGAAAGGAATAAATGAATAAAATCAATCACTTGTAAGTATACAATGTAGAACCATGCATTCTACTCTCAAAACGATGAAGGAAACCGGAAACCGCCATATTATACTATCAAAAATTAGAAGACCTGTACCAACCCTCACTGGCCCCGCATGATAATTTACCTAAAGCGCCCGAGGCCCATATCTCATTCTCAACAATGGGAACTTTAGAGGCTGTTTATGCAATGCACAATTGCACATTGTTAACAATGGTTTAAAGATGAGGTCAATTTCATAAATCTGTGATGGTTAGGATTTTTTTTCGAATAGCTATAGATTAATAATATAAATAATCACACCTGCTACACTACGCTTGTATTTTCCCATGTATGGGGAGTAAAAATAAAATTATCATGTCTATTCCCATGGTCAAATCTATATACATTTTTGGTTTTGCAGTAGCAACTAGCAAGTGTAGCAACACTGTCTTGAAAAAGTTTTCTGAGATTGACCGGCAAGTGAATACCGCTAGAAAATATTATTTTTGGATTAAAAATAAGTTTGTATCAAATCGTAACATTATTTCATTGATAACAGAAGATACTGTGTAGGACGCAAAGTATTCATTTAATAAAATACTGTTTTAGATAAGCTGTGTTACCTACAATATGCCCAAACACAAGAAGCAAGAAAGCTCCAGCAGTTCTGATAGTGATGATGGACCTGTCGACGTAAGTTTTTTAGTCCCCTATGATTTGACATCTTGTAAGGCAATGCAGAATACATTTGAAAGTTTGTAGAAATTATTAACGTCCACGTTTCTATTACACGTGTAAATGCAAATGGCCAACAAGCAGCAGGTTAAAACTAAGCGACTTTCAATTTCTTTTATGGTTCTAAGTTGTTTATTTTTTCCTTGTTAGCAAAACGTCCACGAAAACTACTAAGTACTTGTACTTGAGTAGTTTTCATGGGCAACGGTTTTAAATTATGTTCATTAGCACCACACAAAGTGAGTTTTGCACTGTCTGCCTGTAAGTATCACAATTTTATTAATTTTAGTTGTGAATAACTACATAAATATGTATGATTGTGTTTTCGATATTTCGCTTCAACATCAGTTGTTGTAAAAACTGTAATTGTAGTACTCACTTATCTATTTTTATCTCTGATGAAGTTTACACTTCTGTTGCCAACTTTGTTTATTGAGTTATTTATCAAATAAGTATTTGCCTCAGTAGTCTAGTTATTCTTGACACTTATTTAACTTCCAACATTAGTTTATATAAATGGTGTTCGCATTCTTAAGCAATCTTATTTCTATTGGACAAATATTGCACTAGTACCTAAGTCTATATAAGGTAGATGTCCTTAATAAAAATAAGTTGTTTTATTATTTGCAGAGAAACCCTCCTGCAGAAAAGAAAGCCAAAATGGGCAGCAGAACGGCAGATAAAGAGCCAACTTGGGTTATACAAGGAAAGAAATTACTTAAAATCAGGGAGTTCAAAGGAAAGGTATATGTAGATATAAGAGAGTTCTATGAAAAGAATGGTGATCTGTTACCAGGCAAGAAGGGCATTAGCATGACACCTGAACAGTGGAAAAAACTGATGTCATTGAGTGATGAAATTAACGAAACGCTTGGTACCTTATGCTGAGAGCAAAACATTTATTGTTGTTCCTTGTAATAAAATATGTGAGTTATCGTAAAACAATGGCTTGTTTTAATTTATCTTAAGCATAGTTGCCCGCTCTTTAGTATCAATAAACGGGTACCTAACTTCTTCATACAGATTGTTTGTTTTATGCATGTTATTGAGAATGTTTTATTAGGTAGATATCATTAGTAGTGTAGTGGCTTTCAATGTGATCAAGATAGATTAGAAGATATAAATAACTGGAGTAGATACTGATTAACAATTTTATTTACATTTTTCAGCATTTACTAGTGTAGTTTCTAGGCATTTATGGTGTCCCCTAATTTTATAGACAAGAACAGAGCTCTCAACCTTATTTTCATAGACTACATTGTAGCCCACTGCTTGAGCAAAAGCCTCCCTTATTCCCTTCCAAAACTCTCTCTTTTGTACAATCTCTGGTCATGGCCCCGCACCGCATACATGATTTAGATTGTCACACCATTTTCTGCCTAAACCTTTAAAGGGAAAAGTAAATAAACGCAATTTAAATAAAGTCCTTTAATAACAATACAAGACATGAAATGTAGATGAGGCAGAGTCGCTTTACAGTTCCTGCCTTTTGGTTTAAAACCTCTAGGTGTACGTAATAACTATTAAAATAAAACAGGTACAATATTGAGCAACCTCACTTTAAATACCAGAGACGCAATAGGGCGAAAACAAATTCATATCATGCTGTTTTGTGCTTTTATCGTAAGATAATGCGATAATTCTGTGTGATTTTTCAGAGCACTACATTTTGTTATCCAGCCCTGTGAGCTTTAAATAGTGATGTGGATAGTTGACTTATTAATGCCCCAAAACTTTGACCGTACATTACTCATACTGCTAGAAAAATATAAATTATCGAATATAAACTAGCAAGAAGGAACCTAAACTTGCTAAATCCATCACAAAACATTATGTTGTCCCACAAATAAAACTAACAATATTGTATATAAGGAGGAACGCATATATCAACCTGAGATTTGGATTTCAGATCATTATCAAGTGTATCTAACAATATAACATTACATGCTATCTATAACATCGAGTTAATAAGACAAGAAGATCAGTATATAAAAATATATGTACACTAGACAACTACTTAATAGAAAGTATTTAATTTGACAAAATTGACTAAACTTTAACCTAAATGGAAACATTTGGCATGAAATTACACAACTATTGTATGACATATAATATGGCATGAGTAACAATTTATTACCTAATAAACATGACTAGCGTTACTAGTAACGTTTCAATTTAGTCTTATCCTATGAGGACTAAAAGTTCTTAAATTTAATTTAATTTTCAATAAATGCCCGCCCAATATTATTACAAATACAAACATAGTAACATAATTATGAAACTCTACCCTGGACTAAAGTTATATTTACAAGACTTAAAAAATTAGAGCAAGAAAACCCATCGCGAATAATGCATTAAAATCAGTTGATTTCATTTGTTGGTCCTCAGTTGATAGAACTAATTATATTTGAAATATCACTCAGAAAATAGTACTGGATAAATTACTATTAATAGTAAGTATGATAAATGCTTGCTTCAAACGGCATGTTAGATAGAAAAAAAACCAAAAGATTACACTTTTAGGGCCTACATTTTTGCTACTCTAACTTACTAAGAAGCTGCTAGTACTACGAAACAGTAGTTTTTTTTAAAAGGTACACTCACAATAAGTCATGAAAAAACATACACTATACATGTATTTCAGTTTGGCTAAGATGTATCGAATGTATATTTTATTAGTAATCTGGCAAGAAATAACAAGCCCAAAAAGAACAATAATTAAATAACTAAAAATAATCCAATCAATTTCAACTGGAATTAATTGCCATAAATAATATTGATACAAGTATCGTGGACATTCGCTGGGTATATGATTGCATACCTTTATTTCTAAATAAATACAACCACATTACAAGAGTATTAGGTACTTAATTATAATTTCTGCTACTTCACAACTTACAGTTGGAATTTATTGTTTAAATAACTTATTTTATCTTTGGTTTGATATGGAAACATTCAATCTTGAAATGGTCACACATTTCCTGCACCTGAGAAGAAAAAAAAATATGAATACAACCTTAAATGCAAATTGATAGAAAGAGTGAGAGATTGAGATAAAATAATTGTGGAAAAGATAGCTAAATGGTAAAAGCAATATAATTATGTATGTTATCTCTGCTAAACAGGCTTTGGAGCGACAACTTGGGAGTCTTTGACGTCGCACAGCAACATCCCATTTAATTTTTTAAGACAGTTGGTTAGACTAGAAGCATTACAAAAGCGTTAATGCATCAACTAAAATTGGGCGTATTATTTGTCCAGAAACTGCAGGGACGAACCGAACGCACTTTGTCCAGGCATTTTAGTTGTGTGCGTGACCCTGGCAAAATGTTGTGTTGACTTGTGCTTTAGAGAGGTGAGACTATAACCAGGCCTCCGTCCCTCCATGTACTTGCGCGCTATATGTGCCTACCGCCCAGCCGAGCGGTCTCGGTCCGCCGGCGGATCAAATTCAGTGCGGTTTTCGCAAGCGAAGCGCGCGCACGCCGTTCAATTTTAATAGTGCTGTTCGTTCGTACGCGTATTACGATGCCGTGTGGTGCCTTATGTGCTGTAGATGGGTGTAAATCAAGCAAAAGAAGGGATAAACACCTAACATTTTTCCAAAAAACTTTAAAAAAGAGAACCGACTTCAAAACACTAAACCGTAAGAAATAATTTCTTCTTTGATGTCGGTGCTTTTTCGATTCGTAATTACCAGCTGTTAGCACTAACATAAAAAAAAAAATATTTCTTACGGCTTAGTGCTTTATTTGAAGTCGGTTCTCTTTTTTTAAGGCTTTTTTTTTAATTTCTAGTGAACATCTCCGAAGATCATCATCAAACTAAGAAGTATTATACTTATTTTAAAACGTTCTCCTAAATGTAACGAATCCTTTTCTGAAAACCGCATCGATATCGGTTTAGCCAAACGCGAGATTATCGCGCACAAACATACATACCTACAAACCATACAAGTCAAACTTCTCAATTTGGCCTGTATGTCTGATCACCTCCTTTTTTTAAGTTGGTTAAATATTTTATAAATGATAAAATTTTTAACTGCCACATTAAAGTCAGAACATATTCACAGTTCTCAATAACATAGATAAAAAGTTATGTTAATTTAATTTTATCGAAGAGGCAGCCCTGCGATTACTGTGGAATCGCGCGGTGCGAAGCAATCACTGCTGTACGCTTGAGCATTTAGGCGCATTTTAGCATACAGTGGTTGTTGACGCGAGGGAGTAGGCAATTATCGTAATAGGTATTGGAAATTTTCTACTGAGTGAAGTATCTGTTACGTAGTAACTATTCAGTAATCTGTGCTATAACAAATAATTAGTGTACCATGAGGAGCAATTTATTTACTAATAGCAAAATTTGTTTGAATTGTAGTTTTAAAGTTATTTGAAAAAAAGAGATTTTGCTGGAGCAACGGTTTCAAACGGTACCCTGGCAAAATCATTTTCAAAAATTCCTTTCAGCCCGGAACCAAGTACATGAATAGATAGCTTTCGTTGCTTAGTAAATGTTTGTAAATAGCAAAATTTGTGTGTTCAAAGATCTTCAGTTATTTAAGATATTCCTGTGGTAATGTTTTGGGATTTCACAGATCTCAAAAATGGCTCAACGCAGAAGTCTGAAAAAAAAATACCCGTAAGAGACCTTAATTAGCTTAAGCATGATTTGGTTGACGTACACCAATGTAATTAAATGGTTTCAAAAATAAAAAAAAACGGATTTGCAAGTAAACCAATACACTTATAACTAGCAATTGAATACTCAGTTCCCATAACATTAAGAAACATGCCATACTTTAAACAAATTAAAATGGTTCATGAATATTTGTTCCTGTTAATTTCAGCTCTCAATGACGGCTTTAATGAAAGTAATATCAAAAACAAGAATATAATTATCAGAAAATGATTTTGCCAGGATAGGTAACGTTTGAAACCGTTACTCCAGCAAAATCTCTTTCTCTCAAATAACTTTAAAACTACAATTCAAACAAATTTTTCTATTAGTGTACAAATTGCTGTTCATGATACACTAATTATTTGTTATAGTCTCACTTCTCTAAAACACAAGTCAGCACAAAATTTTGGCAGGGTAACGCACACATTTTAGTTCTAAACAAAATATTATTTCATAGGATTATTCCCAGTAATTGGGTTGTGAACATCGGGTAGGCAGTCACTCTAACTAAAAATAGTGGTAGTCAGCTGCATTTGGTTTGACTGGAGCCGACAGCCAACACCAACATAGTTGGGGAAAGTCTAAGCAGATGATAACGATTTCTTAGGGTTATTGTTTGTCTTACCACTTTAGTACCATAGTAGATATGTGCAATGGAGCTGATGACGCAGAGCATGGCGAGTAGCAAGAGCTCCGTCCCGGGCGACACCGTGGTCCCGAACACTGCGCATAACACTAGCGCGTACGGGATAAGCAGAGCGTTGAACGCCTCGCACCGAGTGTCGCTCATTTGTGACACTATTAGACGACACTGGAAACATAAGCGGAAAATTTCAGAATGTAAAAGATTAGATCATAGTCTTCATAGCTTGCTTGGTAGATTGGCGATTTTGAAAAAAAAAAACATCTTTTGTGATTTTTTTGTAACAAGGGAATTCTGAAAGTGTGAAATCTAAAGAACTTACTATGACGTAGTTAGTGATAATAGCAAAACGCAAGATTGAATTTCCTTTATCAATGACCTCGTATGCCATAGAATTAAAAAAAAAACACCTTAGCTGTAAATACATTATAACTAGAATTACACATACGCGTGAATATGTATAAAGATTTTTGGAAATCATATTTTATTGCATTCTGTCACGTATTCCAAGTTTAAATATTTATGACTAAATAAAAAGAGTGAATTTATTTAAATAGGTAGGTACTAAAATTGTAGTCCTACTTTTTATTTAAATAAAAGGACAAAAGCTACAGCAAAAACACGTTTTTATTTGAATCTATTTGCAAAAAATTGCTTATTGTCAATCATACTTCAAATTCACACACGTTTACATTAATGTCAGACCGCCTCTGCCTATACTCAGGGGGGTAATGCCGTAACATACTAACAGCAGGAATGGAATTCATTTTGACAGTTCTACAAAATTAATTGCGTTATTTTTTTCCAAGATATAAAAGTCAATGGATTAGCAATATCTTTCAATATGATTCAGATTCTGACTGACGCGTAGTCGTAGTTCAATTGAGACCGACGTGTCATAGCAGCATTGCATCCCTCATCCTGAGACAAAATTGATAGGTTCCGAGTCCATTAGACCCGTCGCATTGACAGCAGTAATGTCACTGGTAGCCTTAGTAGCCTATCCCAGACAGGAACGTCGCAGTATATTTTCCTTAGATTCATTATTTTACAAAGCTTTAATCCTTACTAATATTATAAATGCAAAAGTAACTCTGTCTGTCTGTCGCGCTTTCACGCCAAAACTACTGAACCGATTTAAATGAAATTTGGTACACAGATAGTGTAGAGCCTGAGAAAGGATATAGGCTACTTTTTATTGCGAAAAAAAGGGTTGTAAGGGGATGAAAAGTTGTATGGAAGTATCGTCATTTTTAGAGCTAGAAGCTTGAAACTTATTTCCTAGGCTGTTGATTCGATATAAATAAATATGACGATTCCAAGTTTGTAAAAGTTTTACCCTCAAGGGTGTAAAATAACAATAGGGAATAGGGGATGAAAGTTTGTATGGAAATATGTAAGGTTTATGTGAATGTGTGAAGTTTGCGACATGAGGCAAAGACCCAAAGACACTATTCCACGCGGACAAAGTCGCGGGCACAGCTAGTATTCCATTTGAAAAAGGAGTAATAATAATGACAGCTGACAGGGGAGAATGAATGAAAAAAAAAAAACATGTAGCGCACACGACCCAAGTAACGAGGGTAGGAAGATGATGACATTTCTGACTTTTTGTTACTCAACCTTATTCTACGTGATATACCTAATTAGCAGAAATAGTAATATGTACTTACATTAATATTAGAGAATATAGTTCCGGTGAGTATGTAGAAGATCCTGGGCGCTCGGTTGATGATATCGTTAGGCGAGAAGATGGCCCATAGCGAGCTCAGCGCGAAGAATATGAACAATGGCACCAGCGGCCGTACTGCCTCGCTGAAGGAACGCAGCTTGCCCGTGCCGTCGCGATATGACCTGGGAATAAAATCACGTTATTTATTCATGAACAAAGCTTAAGGTCTAATATCTATGTATTAAGCAAAAATTAAAAATCAGCGTTATCAATCGCCGTTTAAAAGCTGCCACAAATTAAAGACTGATCTTCATTCATCAGAAAGCTTACAGTCTTAGGTTTGATATAACACCACGCCTGTAGTCCCCGTAGGGTTAGGCAGAGGGTACCTATACCCACATTTCGCTAGTCATGCTAAGGGAGGTTTGTTTGTTTGTATTTATTTCTGACTTGGACTATCTTTTTCTTTTCGCGTCAACAGTACCGCCTACTTTGATTTAACAGGTGGCCAAAACGCTGGTTACCGATAAGGGGATGGTGTGTATTTTCTGAACAAATGTGTCGCTCACTTGTAAATATTCCACAAGATGACAGTCTGGCTGGTGAGCATCGCAGAGAAGTACAGCACGAATTCGAACACGACGCCCGGTGTGATGCCGCCCGGCAGAGGCATGTGCCACGCTTCCGCCCCGAACACAGACGTCACCAGCAGTAGGATACAGGAGCCCTGTGAAAAACCCTCAACTTAGAACACAAATAGGTAGGACAAATCTAACGATAAGTACGCAACAAGTATGCCGTGGTAAG
Organism: Antitype chi; assembly: GCA_947359405.1. Lineage (NCBI taxonomy): Eukaryota > Metazoa > Arthropoda > Insecta > Lepidoptera > Noctuidae > Antitype > Antitype chi. The sequence goes on from OX375816.1 coordinate 15,487,221, forward strand.
ACATGTGTCACAAAACTCTTGTCACGGTAAAGCCTGATATAAACGATGCGATTTATTCGACGTTCACATTGATGTACTTAATAAAATCGCGGCGGGATTTTATCGCGCATTGGATTTTGAACTCTCGGTGCTGAACCGAGCATTCTGCCGTCCACTAGCTATAATGCCGTTAACCAACAAAATCATCATCCGTCAATCATGTTCCGTGTGGTGCCGAACGTAAAAAGAATAGCCCCATCTCATTTCTTCCCGTGGGTGTCGTAGAAGGCGACTTAGGGACTTGCCAGAGAATGGGCAGCAGCGTTCTCTATGCATTTTACTACCATACTGCGATCACCAACCCGCCTGCCAAGCGTGGCAATTATGGCAAGCCCTCCCCTCCCTAAATTGGGAGAGGCCTATGTCCAGCAGTGGACGTGTTTCGGCTGAAATGATGATGATGAACAAAATCATATTTCGAGTTATGGACAAAAAAGCGCAGAAAAATGTGAAATGCATGCTATTTAGTTATGCACAGGATGATAAAAATTCTAGTAAAAATGTAAATTATAAGCCCTTAGTCACTTTTTAGTTTAGTAATGTTGCTTACCTGCGTTTTAGCGTAGTAAACATATCAAACAAGGCAAGTTAACGGCGTTTTATTTTTTATCTGGGCATCCATAAATAATAGAAAAATACTGCTTAGACAGAAATATAGAGACTTTTTTCCTGGTTACGGTGGCATCAAAAATCCACCATATGCGAGTTAACGGCATTATAGCTTGTGGACGGCAGCATTGAGAATCACGGAGTGCATCTCAGCGAGTCGAAAAACGAAGTGTGCGTTATTCGATTTTCAACTCTCGGTGCTGCGCAGTGCGTTTAAGATCCCGTCGAGATTTCATTACGTGGGCTTTGCCAAAAAAAAATAACCGCTACCACTTAGTTTAAACAACTTAGTTGAAGTTTAGTAAGGAACCCATAATTATGTATTTTTCCAAATTAAATGATAAATGAATTGTTTGTTTTCTATTAATTTAAATTTTATTCGAAAACATCCATCGGTTTCATACTAAGTTTCAACTATTCCGACGACCCTGTACCCTAATTGCGTAACTCACGATTAATCATAATCTGTTTCGTTTTGAAACAAATGGTTAAACTATTGCTTCATATGTTCGAAAATTGTGTCTGCTAAACAACGTAAATAACGCAATGAATATTGTTGAACTGTCAAAATGAAACCGATTATGATTAATCGCGTGTTACGCAATTAGGGTGCTGGTTGGTTGTCTTTTGGTGACTGTACGTATACCTATACTCCCCGTATTACAACTACTACTTATATATGATTGACTTACGATCATGGTAAAGTCGTATCCCCAGGGCAGGAACATGACGCCAGTGTTATATTTCTCCCAGTGCGTCAGGTAAAAGTTAAAGAAGATATTCCAGATGAGAAACAGGAACCGAAGCGTGCTCACTTCATCTCTGAAATTAAACAATTTCATGATGTTATTTCATCATTACCGTACAGCTGACGATGATGAATATGTATATATGAGGTAGGTTTGATTTTTAATGGAGTGTCTACCTATCTGACCTCCTCAACCCAGTTGCTGGGTGACACGATACCCCTTGGTAAGAGTGACTGTCAGAATTTTGGGCTTCCGACTACCCGTAAGGAGTAACGACTGTCAGATCTACGAATGAAACCCGGGACCAACGGCTTAACGTGCTTTCCGAGGAACGAAATTGTCTCGATATGTAATGGATGATGATCACCCATCCACGAACCGACCGCGGCAAGCGTAGCTTAAATCTTCTATCGGCCCGTGCGGTTATTATTTTGCTGCGATAGGCAATATATTATTTACCTATCTACTCACAAATGCTTGTGGTGATAATATGCTAACTAAACATATGGGCTGATATGTGATAACAGTATAATTAGGTAGAGTCAAATCGTAGTTTAGTAGATAATCTTGTTTAGATAATATAGAAATGTCATTGGAGTAACCGGATCTACTTCATTTTACAATTTTTTTTACGAAGATAAATAGATTTTAGATATTATCCGACTACAGCGAAGCAAAAAGGAGGGTTATGATTTTGACCGGTTTGTTTAAATGAATGTATGTGGGTATGTATGTAGGTATGTGTACGTGGGCATGTTGTATGTATGTTCATCTGTTCCCTCATAACTTCTAAACTGCTTACCATAGTTTGACTAATGAATGAGGTATCATCGGAAGCGGGATCGTACGCTGGCTAGCAGTTATGTGACGTCACATTAAAATAAATATGGCGCCCTCTTGACGACATAAATAAAGTCATGAACTATTTTTTTTATTATTAATGAAATGGCTTCATCCCAAAAAAATATTATACAGGCAAAGTTTTTATCCAGTGCGAAAACTGTAACCATGAATTCAGTCATTCTAGACCCCCCAGCGCAGAAATTTTGCGTCGGTTATACAAAAAAAAAAAAAAATTGTTCCATACGTTTTGACCGCGTACGTATTGCACTTTTTTATGAAACAGATGTTTTTTTTTTTTTGTAAAACCGACGAAAAATTTCGTAACTGGGGGGTCTAGAATGGTATGCTGAAGTCATGGTTAAAGTTTGCGCACTGAATAAAAACTTTTCCTGTATATTGCTAGCTAACCACTAAATAACTAAAATATAATTTAAGTTCAGAAACTAAAACCCGACTACTGAAAAATCACGTATGAATCAAGAAAATATTTATTTATTGTTTCATACTTTTTAGAGTGTGATTTTCAGTAGTCGGGTTTTTGAAACTTTTTTTCTCAAAAATGATCTTATTTCATTGCCTTTTCCTTGGTTGGCAGCAGTGATACCGATGTCCACGCATTTCAAATACTATTTAGTACCCATCAATCAAAGTCAGAACGGAATCAGGATCGATGGAAAAAAATCCCGGTCCCGTCACGATAACGCATAAGTTATCTAGCTGAGTGCAGGATATTCCATCGGACAGCCCGGCCCTTTAGCGATATCCTATCTAATTTGTTACGAAGTGTCTAACGCGACTTATCTATTTTCATTAAAAAAATAAACAATTAATGATCTGCCCACGCTCTGCTGTGTTCTGATTGACATGTTTGTACAAAGCTTTTGGCCCTTCATTCCAGACCTTAGGTACTTTATTTTCGTGTTTCTGGCACATAAATTATTTCCGACTTTGAATACAGCACACCAACGCAACGGACTGTTGACCAGACCATGCCCCACTCGCTTGGGTGCCGTAAGTGCCCGTTCATCTGCACCTTGGATGATCGAAATAATGCCACTGATGCCGCAATAAACGTGGCCACCTACTGGGCCCAAACTATATTAAAAAAAAGTGTACGAATAATATCGACACGAAAAGCAGAAGAAGCAACGCAGTACCAGTGATACCTCCTAGTAGGCCCTATACGACGGACATACAAAATCGTGGAACCAGGTAGAAAATAAATAAGGTCTATTCCTATCAGTGGATGATCCTTGCACTGAGATGATAAACCTGTTTGGGACCATTTTTTTTACTACTCGTATTAGGTATAAAGTGTTAAGTTTTGTTCCGACATTTTCTCCCCCGACCGACCCTTGCTCGTTGAAGCGCCAGCCCGCGCCGCAGCTGAGCCAGTAGCTTTAAATTCCCCGATCAATAATAATAATGCCAATATTTTGATCCAGCCTGTCCCCAATAGTGATAGCTGTCCCCCTATCAGTGACGCCCTGAGCCGAGGTCCGTACCCCACAGGGGGTGCCCTCAGCGTGCAGTCGCTTAGCTTGTAAATTTTAGTTTGTAAGCCCTGGCTGGAGGCGTTAAGAGTAAATTCTTAATGGCAGCCCCAGGAAAGCCCGGTTGAGCAGTCACGGCCTCTCAAGGCCAACTGCGAGATGCCCAACAAAAAAAAAAAAACCGACATTTTCTAAGATCAATCAATCTGTTGGGGTCGGCTTCCAGTCTAACCGGATGCAGCCGAATATCAGTTTTTTACATGGACCGACTGCCTATTTGTCCTCCACAACCAAGTTACCGGGTAAGCCTTTAGTAAATAATATCATACTACTTTGTACACCTACATTTTGGCAAATAAATTACTTACTTACTTACTTAAAGTACCGACATATTTTATGATACCTACCCATATTCTCAAATAAACTAAACAGCCATTACAATGGATGTCGCGTCTAATGTCATGTTTCTACCGTACACTTTGTACTTACATAGTGATTGCGCACAAAATGTCAACGGTCAAGGACGAGCACTAAGTAATCACCGACGTCAATTTTTACTCAATTTGGCATTATAATATTGTGGTGAATAATTGTCTAGTTGCAACTCAGATTTATAGACCCATGTTTCTTTGGCCAACTATAGGCATCGCGTGACAATTGCCTTTGCGTGACCATGACGTGTCAGCCCAAAAAACAAATGCATAACAGGCTCACCGTTTCTGGTCTACATTTTCTTAGTAATTTCAGTTAAGGAACTTCATCAATCGCGTGCAACCTACGGCATGCGCCGTTAGTTAGTTGGAAAATTCTGAACCTTTGTGTATCGCCATCATGATTAGGCGGTTATTTAAAATTAAATATTGCTCTACAGGCTTAGCACGAGAACCGTAGAGAAGCGTTTTGTCGACGGAAGAGAAGACAAAATGACGTTTCCGTGCAGATAGTTGACAGTTTTGTACCGGGAAATGTAGACAAGCGATTTCTATTCTACGGTAGAGTAGAAATAGAAAGCGTCATGCTAAGCCTGCTGGACTTGTACAGTCAGCGTCAATAATATCGGGACGAACAGACTGTTCAAAATTATCTAAACAACTAAGAAAATTAAATAATAACTCAATGACACAGGGAATGTTTCAGAATGAAGACAGTACACGACAACTGTCATTCTGACAAGAACTTTATCACATTGAGATAAAGTTTAATTTTCTTAGTTGTTGAGATCATTTTGAACAGTCTGTTCGTCCCGATATTTTTAACGCTGACTGTACCGTATACAATAATCGTGTTAGTCTTGCACACTAACGCCGTAAAACACTATCAATCAGAATCAGGATTTTGCTAATCTATTGCTTCATAATCATCATCATCATCATCGTCATATCAGCCGAAAGACGTCCTCTGCTAGACATAAGCCTCCCCCGAAAGGGGGGGATTTGCCATAATCGCCACGCTAGGCAGGCGGGCATTGCTTCATAGTCATACATAAGTCCGAAATATTTGTCAGCGTAAATAACGCAATTAATGTTGTTGAGCTGTCAAAATGAAAGCCATTCCTATTGTTAGTGTGTTACACAATTACCCTTCAGTTCAAATTAAGGAAGGACCTTTGAAAATATTAACACAAACATTTGTTTTTTTCCAAATATTGTTAATTAATGATTTATTTTATAGAAAGGGGTGACTACGGAGATTGCGGACTAATAGTGAAGTAAATGTAAGAAAAAAACGTATTCCGCCGATCCCAAATAAATTGGAAGAGAATGATAGTTATGATAGCTACTTACTGCCATTGGCCAACTGGTCTGCCACCAACCAACTGTTTGCACTTTATAATATGTGTAGTTAATAGCTACTTACTCAATACTCAGATTATATTATTGTCCGTAGACAGTTACATTCAAGTTACACACTAACAGGCCTTCATTTTGACAGTTCAACAACATTCATTGCGTTATTTAGGTACGTTGCTGAGAAGACACATTTTTCGAACATATGAAGCAATGGATTAGCAAGATCTTTCAAAATCATTCAGAGTTACGCAATTAAGGTGCTAGTACCTACCTAGCTACTACGGTCTGTTCCAAAACTATCTGATGAAAGTGTAAATAGATCAGAAACGTGTGGATAGCAATTTGTAGTATCACTTACTACAGACTTTACTTTTTTTTCTGCCTATTGTCACATTTGAATATCTAACCACCCACATCCGCGCCGTGTCAGGGACGTGACCGGGTCATGACCTCAATAACGTAATGAATCGATGATGTACCTGCCAAATATGCTGTAGAGGAAGGTAGGTATAAGGACCGCGGAGTAGGAGTCGAGGCCGTGGTCGAAGAGCTCGCCCAGGGGACCGCTGGTGCCGGTGCGCCGGGCTTGCTTGCCGTCGATACCATCTGGAACAGTTGGTGGCTTGTAAGAATGGATTTATGATAATGAATAGGTCTTTACCTATGTAATTGGAGATTTTATGACCAGCATTCTTAGATTTAATTATCTCTGGATTAGCGCGCAATTCGAAATTGAAATAAATTTTATTCGAAAGCGGTTTATTTTAATTTCAAATTCAGTAGGTATTTTGTTTTTAGATAGTGATATGGTTTTGTGAAATTGTGGTAGTTTTTGGCGCTATGGATAAACTGAATGAGTTCCTACGTGGAAATACCGCTGCGCAAACAACACAAAGCACTAACGACGTGTACGGGCCTAACCTGCTTGCATAAACACGGTCCATTATTGGTTCAATCGTTTTAAATCTGGAAATTTTGAGTTAAAGAACGAGCCTCGCGGTTGGCCGGTAACCATTGTCGACAACGATGAAGTGAAGGCATAGTGGAAGCGGATCCAACTCGATCTACGGCTGAGCTTGCTGCGGGCCTTGGAGTTAGTGTCAAAACAACATTGAAGCACTTGCGTCAAATCGGAAAGATAAAAAAGCTAGATAAGTGGGTGCCACACAACTAAGCGACCAACAGCAAGACTTACGCGTCGAAGCATGCATAGCACTACTGAATCGGCATACAAACGAGTGAATTCTAAACCGAATTGTTACCTACGATGTAAAGTGGATCCCGTACGACAACCGTAAGCGTTCGTCTCAGTGGGTGGACCCGGGTATAGGTACCTAATCAGTGCGCTAAAAAAAGATTACTCATAGGAAGATGTTGGTGATTGTCTGGTGGACCAGTGCCGGACTTGTACATCACAGATTCTTACCGAATGGCACAACAGTGACGGCAGATGTCTATTGCCAAGAATTGCAAACAATGATGGAGAAGATCGCAATACAACAACCAAGACTGGTCAATCGCTCTTCCCCATTGCTTCTCCACAACAGGCAAGCTCACACTTCACGACAGTCCATCGCAAAGCTACAAGAGTTACAGCTGGAAGCTCTCCGTCTCCCACCGTATTCACTGGACCTTGCCCCAACAGATTTCTACTTTTTACAAAATTAAAAAAAAAATTAAGGGGAAAAAATTCAACACCCGAGAGGCAGTACAAAACACTTTCGCTGACTTCATCGCCTCCCGTCCGGCAGACTTCTACAGTAAAGGAATAAACAAACTGCCATCAAAATGGCAAAATTGTATACATAATTTGGGCCAGTAGTTCGATAAGCTAAAAAAAAATTACCATTCATACAAATCTCCAATTTCATAGGTAAAGACCTAATATTAGAGAAGCCTGTGAGCTTTTACTCTGGCAAGGGTGTGACTAGATTTAGATTATGCGGCCTACACAAATGTCGTTTCTTTAGTATTGTTCATCGAATCGTTGAGCTCTTTAAGTTCTGAGTTGAGCTACACGATTACTGGCTAGATAGGTCCCCTCAATCCGTGTAGTGCTTTCCTCATAAGCCCATTTCAGATGCCAATATACATGGCTTCGAATGATCTGACCAAGATTATGTCTCGACTTTAAAAGAAACGGTGACCTCTGAGTTAGTTTCAACCTTTTTTTCCAGCGTAATCACATAGGAAACGTCGACCACATCTACTTTTAAACATATGATTGACATGTAAAAGTGTTTGTCTATAAACATACTTACTTACAGAAATAAAATTATTTATGATTTATTTAGAGGTTTGTATGCTTCGAAGCTGTCGTAGCTACCAAAACCTATTATGTAATTACTCACCTATTTTTAAAATAAAATACCGCGAAAACTTACGACTAGAAACTCAGGTGAAGTCAGATTGAAGTGAGCTGTCATTCCACTTAATTTCACTATTGACAGTTCACTTAAAGCTGACTTCATCCGAGTTTTCAGTGGTTTTCACGGTAATTTTTTTACATAGTTCATCAGCTGGTCTTATTCTTTGAATTATCTGAAGGGCTATATAAAACAGAAGCCTTTAGATTTGAGAACTCAGGACGAGTCGTAAGATATTATTTTCGATAATTTTTGACATACCATTCAAAATGAGGTCTTCAATGGATTTTGTTAGCGACAAGAGTTGCAATGCACTAATCATCCACTTTATATCAAACATCTCTAAGAAGTGTGTGAGAGTATATTTGTAGGTACAAGCTTTATTAGAATCTTAATAGAATTGTTTGTTTATAAAATCTCTTTATTAGTTAACTAATACACAGCAGTTGTATTATACTATATTAATGAGAAATTGAGATAGAGATGTATGCCCTACTTATAAAAAGGTTTCGCGAATGATGTACCTAGTTCCTAATGTTTTATTTTGAATATGATTTGGTGCAGCATGACGAAATGTCGCGTGTAACTTACGTGTGATATCCGAAATAGGTAGTGACAAACATAATTATTCTGATTGGTAATTTGTTTGATATCCACGTAAATATTTGTGATTAAGAATTGCAAAATAGATAATTAGTTAGCATCATTTGCGTATATACGCTGATTTAATTATAGGTACGGTTCCAAAAAGCAAGGTCAACGTCTTTATAACTGCAGGGTCAACACAGCCAATGTGACGTGACACTCGTGTTTGATGTCGGACATTGCCGGCGATCGTCTGCGATGCGCCCGCGCCGGCCGACGCAACCACGTGTTGTGCACGCCCACTATAGATAAGTTTTTATTGTACTTTTGAACTCATCGCGCCACTTTCCATTGAGGATTAACTATATTGAATGATTAGCGAGGTAGGCTCGGAATAGAATCGAACATAGAAAAGCCACATGTAGGTACCTATCTATCTACTAACAAACGTCAATAGAACGCTTATTTATGTGTGCAAAACTCAAGGAATTTATTTCTTAGCAAAGATCGCAACTTTTGTTCTCATTTGCAAATACATATAGGTTTTTGCAAATCATGAATTAACGTTTCTACACAAAACCTGTTTGCCACGGTCAACCAACAGAAACAAATACGCTGGACTGAGATTATCCTTTTTGTTAATGGACTTTTTAAGCATAAAATTATGCCACTACACATGTAGGAATTAAATAGGTAGGGTATGTTGTTTTAGTATGAGGTCAGTTAACGACAAAATATTTTCATCTTTTGTTATTAGTTTACTAAGTAATAGCAGCCGCACGGGTCGATCGATCAGGTTAAGCTATGCTTGCCGCGGTTGGTCCAAGGACGGGTGACCATCTTTATATACTAAGACCCCTCCGTGCCTCGGAAAGCACGTTAAGAGGGGACGGGGCCTGCGATGAATTTGAAAAATAGGCATTTGAAGAAACTATTACCGTCGCGCTGTCAGTAAGTCTGCCCCCGTAGTGTGTGATAGGGACAGCTGCAGTTCAGACCGAAATTATCACAAAAATTTGGACGAAATCGACGTATTCCCCTTTTTTATCCTCGAAACCTGAGCAGATTCAATAATTTTTTACATTAAAATTTTAAGAAAGAGTATGTTTAGGTTCCTATAATTTTTATTCATGTTAAAAACTTTTCTAATTTGGCTAGTACCTAGTCTTCTAATCACGGCGGTTTATGTAATTTTTGGAGGGTCATATTTTCTTTTCTAATTAGTTGCTGAAAAAAAGAAAATAACATGGACTTGTTTACATCAAACCTTGATTTTATGAAAAAAAAAAAAATCTCTAGAGGCATTATTCAGGAAGAAAAAAGGATACTTAATACATTTGTATGGAGAATCGCACGCCCTGTTCCCTCTTAAGCCGTTGGTCCCGGCTGTCATTTGTGGATCTTCGACAGTCGTTACGGGTCGTCAGAAGCCCAAAAGTCTGACAACCAGTCTTACCAAGGGGTATGTTACCCAGTTACTAAGTTGTGGAGGTTAGATAGGCAGTCGCTCTATGTAAAATACTGGTATTCAGCTCCATCCGGTTAGACTGGAAGCTGACCCCAACATAGTTAAGAAAAGGCTCGGCAGATGATGTTGTTAGTTTACTCTTTACTCTTAGTGCCAATATTGCGATTCACCTATCGAACTGCTGGCTACTAAAGCGCCAGAGAGATAATTGCGCAACACACTAACAGTAGGAATGGCTTTCATTTTGACAGTTCAACCACATTCGTTGCGTTATTTAAGTTGTTGAGCAGACTGTTTTTCGAACGTATGAAGCAAAGTCCTTCAAAATTATTCAAATTCTGATTGATAGTAATTTACGCAATTAAGGTGCCTGTTAGGTAGATATAGATCACTTTGATAGGGGGCCATTCAAGTATTACGTAAGCACTACAGGGGGCTTTGCTTTGCTTATTTTTGATGACTTATGGGATGGCGGGGTCTGGATGGTGATTACATCAGCAGTATTTATTTTTTAACTTTTTTCTACAAAATTTTATCGATTTTGGTTTGAACAACTGAAATATAATATTATGATATGGTATCATGCCAGTCATGGTGTCCCAGTATCATATAGGTACCACACTACACAGAGCTAAGTGACTACATAGGTACTTTATCGGCGGGGACGTGCCACAACAGAGTCAATGGACACAAAGACAAGTACAAATAGCAGAAATGGGGCATTGGGATCCAGCATTTCACTGGGGATCCTGTATCCCCCTTCTAAATATGCTAAGGCAGCTCCCGCGTGGTTCAATCGGTAGGAAACTAGGAATACAAGTTCAGTTAGCAAAGAAGTCGTGTTAGATATTTCCAAAGTTTCGGCTACCCACGCCAGACGCGTGTAGATAAGACTATGTTGTTTCAATGAACTTATTACTTAATATCATTTGAGTGACTGATACGTGTTATGCTAATTACTTACATAACACTGTATTATTTTTAGCACAAGATTCTCCCAAAAAATAGATAGGTATTTTTTTTTAAATATATTAACTATTGGTAAAAAAAGTATCTAAGATGACTAGCCTAATTGCTGAAACTGGTTAACAGTTTATTTAATAGTTTACAATTCAAACATTAATTAATTAGTATACCAACTGCTTTATTAAGGACTTTCCAGTTTAGGACTTAACCGAAAATTTTCTGCCATTTCTATTTAGTTGATTTTTGATATATTTTTATATTATTTATTTTATTCCTCTTTCATGAATTTATTTATAACAACAACCCTTGAACTGCCACGAAAATAAAATAAATATTTATAGTCATTTATCTAATAATACATTCTTACAAGTTAATACTGCATTAAGTTTGAACTTTAGTTAGGAACGAGGATGTGTTGAAACGTCTATTATCGTACGACACATAAAATTTAACATTAGATAAGAAAGGGCAACAATAAGAATGAGAGATCAAGCAGCCATCACAATCGCACTTAGTTACTGTGTGTTCAGTTTTGATTTGTTTCATAAAACATATTTACGCCTTTCTTCATTCATCATCATTTCAGCCGAAAGATGTCCACTGCTGGACATAGGCCTCCCCAGGCTCCTCCACTTCGACCGGTCTTGTGCTTCCCACATCCAGCGGATTCCCGTGGCTTTCACAAGATCATTGTTCCACCTTGTGAGAGGCCTTCCCACTTTACGTCTTCCGGTACGCGGTCGCCACTCCAAAACCTTTCGGCCTCATCGGCCATGTTCTGCTAGCAATGTACCCAGCCCACTGCCACTTAAGTTTGGCAATTCTTCGGGCTATATCGATTGCCTTGGTTCTCCTGCGGATCTCTTCATTTCTGATTCAATCGCGTAGGCAAACGCCGAGCATAGCCCTCTCCATTGCCCTTTGGGTGACTTTAAGCCTTCTGATAAGGCCCATCGTGAGCGACCACGTTTCTGTACCTTAGGTCATCGCTGGCATCACACACTGGTCAAAGACGCCTTACGCCTTTATTCCAATCAATTTGCCTAACCTTTTCCCAACTACGTCAGGGGTAGGCTTCCAGTCTAACCGGTTGCAGCTAGCAATACCAGTATTTTACATAGAGCGACTACCTATCAGACCTCCACAACCCAGGAACTGGTAAGACTGATTGGACTGTAGCGGCATCTACATCGCCACATGCAAACTACGTATCACACTGACGTAACGCAAAATCATGCATCTCGCAAGCAGAGTTTACCGCGCAACTAGCGTCTTATACTATATACATACATCGTCCCGATATCAATCGTCGTACAGTTGCCCACCAGAGAGAATACCCGGCTGGTTGGAGGATACTCCCTTTTCTATGAAAGTTGAATGCACTTTACACCCTGTTCCTCACAACTCTATAGGATTTTCGGGCTTCTGACGCCCCGTAACGACTGTCAGATACACGTATGACAGCCGGGACCACCGAAAAATCCTAGGCATGGTGAGATCCTCGGTATGCATAGAATCTATCCACGGACCGACCCCGACAAGACTAGCTTAACCTGATGGATCGACTCGTGCCGCTATTATTACTTCACCACGAGCCCCCCTATTAACGCTTTTGTTCCATGAGGAGTAATCTACAACGTAATAAGATATTTTCACATGGAAGGTGTGAGATTATTTAGCCCCTTTCGAATCTCAACTTAAAATTGCTAGGAAGATGTTAAAATTACTGTGCCATCACATCACACAACGAGCGTAAAAAATGCTTGCCTGGCCTGCCAAAACAGTTTTGAGACATAATACTATCCCTCAAAACTGTTTTTTTTTTTTATTAATAATTGTGTTCCGATTTTGATTTGCAAAAATAATCTCTATAAGAACCATAGTGAGATGATACATAAATTAAAAATAATATACATAAAATTACCAGGAAAACTAAACCCATGGGGCATTTTCATGTTGGTTTATGGGCCTACTTATGGCTTCTATGGAGGAATTAAGTAACTAACTATGGAATTAGCTATGTCAAAAACAACATGTTAGTTAACTAACGTGTTATTTTTGACATAGTTTATAACTAGCTGTGCCCGCGACTTCGTCCGCGTGGAATAGTGACTTTTTGGGCAGCATATTTTGAATTACATAATAATATACCGTCGTTTGGGTAGCAAAAAATGTACTTTATAAATGAAATATGCAAACAGTCAGTATTCAAGTGAATCGCAATAATCGAATGAAACTATTCGCTTAAACTCTCCAGGATACGTGCGTTCGCTACGAATAACTGAATCCTTATGGCAGCGGCGCGTTTTTTTTTTTTTGTAGGGCATCTCGCAGTTGGCCTTGAGAGGCCGTGACTGCTCAACCGGGCTTTCCTGGGGCTGCCATTAAGAAGTTAATCTTAACGCCTCCAGCCAGGGCTTACAAACTAAATTTATAAACTAAGCGACTGCACGCTGAGGGCACCCCCTGTGGGGTACGGACCTCGGCTCAGGGCGTCACTGATAGGGGGACAGCTATCACTATTGGGGACAGGCTGGATCGAATTGGGGCAGCGGCGCGGCTCTCAGCGCGCTTTATATAGCCGCGGACGCGCAGGCGCGAGGCGTGTTCATACTCTGATAGAATACCTTAACAAATGTTCGCCGTGATTCTTTAAATTGACATAACTTTTTTATTTATGAACCGATTGACATGAAATAAACACTAAATGTTAAGTGAAGCTTACTACAATATATTAGTGAAAACCGCATCTAAATCGAATAAGCCGTTTCTGATATTAGCGTGCACAAACACACAGACAAACAGACAAACAGACAAAAAAAAAATGAATTACAATCTCGGGTTCGGCATCGATATAATAACAACCCCTGCTACTTTTTTTTATATATTTCGATTGTACAGACACCACTTTTCTACAATTTTATTATATGTATAGATAGTGATGAAACGGATAGTTACCAGATATCCGATCAGATATGCCGGATAGTATTTAGGCCGAATACCGGATAACTAGCGCTTATCCGGCCGAATACCGGATTTAAAAAATATAGGTAATTAATTGCTTTATTTAGTTCAGCAATCAAAATATAATTCTACAACTTAGAAAATAAATTAGTACTCATACTGCACTAAGGGCAAATTATGGTGAATGAATACTAATTTCTCTGTGTTAAGAGGTAGCAAGCGGTTCCGCTTGTCTACGTAAATAAGGCCAGCTTCAGAAAAAAGTATTTCGCTGTACACACTGCTGCAAGGTGCTGAAAGATAAATTTTGGCAAACTTTGTTAAATTTGAGTATTGTTTAGCATTAGCTACCCACCAAAAATAAGGGGCAACGTTCCGCCGGATATTCAGCGGCCGAAAATCCGGCTATGCGGCTACAAGGTTGGCCGAATATCCGGTATCCGGCTAAACTGCTATCCGTTTCATCTCTAGTATATAAAGAACACTTAAATAACACAAACAGCAAATGAGTGATTAATTTAAACTCAGTTGTTAAAACAATGATTACGTAGTTGCATGTTACTTTGGCTAAAACATTTTCTATTTCAGCGTTAATCTTCCTAATGCATGCTTATTATCGCATGAACAACAGCGTAGGTAATACACGGTTTTACTACACAAATAGTTCAATTTAATGTTGATAAAATTATGGAAACCATTTACATATTTTGTTGTCACGTAAGGGCCAATTTCAACGGTCGCTCAATAGCAGGACATTTCATTCATTTGTAATTGTATACAATCGAATGTTTTTGAGTGCAGCGCTATATTATCTTTTCAGATGACAGCTCATCTCAAAGGAATGAGGATGAAACGGTCTATAGTCACCACGGTCCGGTCACCAGTGGATCACCACCTACATACTGTGATAACTCTGTGCCTAGGTAGGTATTGTCCAGTAGGATCAAGGCACCTTTAGCTTGGCACTCATGGAAGATACCCTGATGTTCATTCAGCAGTAGGTAAACGGCAGGTAGTTCCAATAATGATCGAGGTTTCATTTTCGCATTATCACACATCTTTTTTTATTCAGTAAATCATACGACAGGTCACACGATGCTTTTGCCTACATTTTTATTTGTACATTTAATAAAAGACTAAACATTATCTTTTCATGCCAAATGTTAACAATAAACTGCTAATTTTAAACTGATTTTGGCATATTTATTTACCACCTACAACGTCATACAATCTAGCGCCGTTTGTTGAAGGTGTTTTTACAGTGTTAAAATGACGTCAACATTTCACATTCAGATTGGCGAGTACCTATAGGTATTATTTTTATGAGTCTATAAAATTGTAAAAATTCGTTATGTAGGCGGGAAAATCGTAGCTGTAACATTGTTAGAATATTTTGTAAAGATGTATGTATGTATAATTATACATGTTTCTCTGAAATTCTGAATTAACTTTGTCAGCGAGCCGGCCGGGGCACGCGTTTTGTAAAGATAGCCTTAAGACAAGGTATAATAAGGATTAAATTATTTTGTTACTTTTAAAGTATAGTACTAACTTTAATGACGACTAGGTATTACACATCTACCTATAGTGTACCCCTAAAACCAATGTCTACCTATATTTGTAATGTTGTAGTGCCATACCATAAGTAAGTTATTCTAGCGTAAGAGCCATACATTTTTAATGACATTAAAGGTCAAGTTAATTAAGCAGGTTACATGGTACTTAGAGGGTGAACGATTTCTAGTAGTGGCTTCATAATCTGTTAACTGCATTAAACTTATTATTTATCCGGCTGAAATGAATAAGGAAAGAATTAATGTTTTTTTTTATGAAATCGTGTATTGGGTACGTTTTACCTCCTGTGTGAATTTGTGGCAGCAACTAACTATGGTACTCTAATATCATTTAATAACACGTAATAAAACCCACAGCACGGCCGACCATTAATATATGCAACTAAGTACGTGGGTAGTTAAAATTGTACCTAACACCCATTTACGTTAGTGACGAAAGCTAGTTTTCAGGAAAATATAAATAAATCCTGCTAAAATTACAAAATTGTGAAAGTTTGTATGCTTAGTTATTTGGATGTTTGTGACTCTATCACGCAAATTCGGTTGAAAGAATTTGGACAAAATTTAGTAGGTACACAGGTGGTTTATAACCTGGATTAACACATTGTAGGTATATGAAGCTTTTTATCCCGGTAGTACGATCCCGTAGGATAATTTCCGACAACCACGCGGACGAAGCCAAAGCTAGTAATTTAATCAACATTTGAATATTTTAATTACTCCTGCACGTCATAGGTAGTTAGATACAAATGATTCGGTGCGTTTTATCAACTCTCCGTAATATTATCGTGTCACAATCGTAATGAGTGTTTCTAAATTAGGTAAGTATGTGATTAAATAAATTAAAGATTGATATGCTTAAACTTCACAAATATTGAGAGATTTAGTTTTATAATGATGTTACATGATCCAAAACGTCTAATTACCTGAATAATATGGAAAGAAATACATTTTCTGTAGATTGAAATTGACGGATCATGTGCGCGCAAAGCAAAGACCCAATCTGTTTCAGGAAAAATATTAAGATAACGTTGTTTTAAGCCCCTGCTGCCTGCCTGCCTAAAATACGCGCGCGACATGATTTTGTCGTCGCTTTGTCTCGTGCCGATGCGTGACATGATAAGCACAATATTCATGTTTCAATTCGGCACGAGATCATAGAATAACAAAATTTTGTCGCACTGGCGATGTTAGTGAGGCTGCTGGTGTCGTAGAATGATAATGATACAGCATCACAGATTTACAGACTTTATACCTACTTGAGCATTAGTTTTTCCTGGATCATGAATTTTATTCTATGTAGGTATGTTGACCTCTAGTTGAATATGTTATTTAGTTTGGAAGTGTTAATTTAACTATTTGACATGCTATCTTATTTAGTAACTGCTAGGATTACTTAGCACTTAAATGTGAATTAGGTACATGTAAAATACTTTGTTTTTATTTATTATTATTTAATGCTTCCATTGCCATTCCACTTAATCTTCCTTAAAAGAATTTGGTTAAAATTAAATTAAATGCAGTAGTTTATACATTCAAATTTAAAGCATAGGTACATAGGATGATGACTGATATCTAATACCTTTAAACGAGCAATTCTCGTATATGTATATAGATATATATATCTATATACATATACGAGAATTGCTCGTTACAGATTATAATCTGAATCTCGGAAACGACTCCAACGATTTTCATTAAATTTAGCATGCAGGGGGTTTCAGGGGCGATAAATCGATCTAGCTAGGTTTAATTTTTAGAAAACAAAAAAAAAATACTGAGCAAAGCTTGGTCATCCAGCCATTATCTGCCTAGCTTTTTCGCAACTATGTTGGGGTCAGCTTCCAGTTTAACCGGAAGGATGCAGCTGAAAACCATTATTTTTAATGGGGCAACTGCCTATCTGACATCCACTACCCAGTTACTAGGTGGTTTAGTACCTTTTGCTATGACTGGTGGTTGGACACTGAATACTATGTCATCATTCATCATCATCATTTCAGCCGAAGGACGTCCACTGCTGGACATAGGCCTCCCCCAAGCTCCGCCACTTCGACCGGTTCTGTGCTTCCCGCATCCAGCGGACTCCTGCGGCCCTCACAAGGTCATCGGTCCACCTTGTGGGAGGCCTTCCAACTTTACGTCTCCCGGTGCGCGGTCGCCACTCCAGAACTTTTCGACCCCATCGGCCATCTGTTCTGCGTGCAATGTGCCCTGCCCACTGCCACTTAAGTTTGGCAATTCTTCGGGCTATGTCGGTTACCTTGGTTCTCCTGCGGATCTCCTCATTCCTGATTCGATCACGTAGGGAAACTCCAAGCATAGCCCTCTCCATTGCCCTTTGGGTGACTTTAAGCCTTCATATGAGGCCCATTGTGAGCGACCACGTTTCGGTTCCTTCTGGATACTATGTACCTAGCATCTTTTGCTATGTACCACTTTAACCATAAATATAAATATTTTTATGGTTAACTTTTAACTACACTTTTCTGATATAAGCAATCCAATGTTGTATATTTTTACAAAACCACTAATCTACTTAAACTAAGGTAAACTTAAGGTACTTACGAAATAGAAAGAAAAATGCTTACCTAGTGTGTACGCCACAAAAAGATTCACACCAGAAACAGCCCACACCCATGTAGGTATGGAATCCTTAGCGGCATTGTCTTTGGTCAAGGCATAGAAACCATAGTCATAATAGGAGAAGACAAAGAAGTTGAGCACCGTGAGCAGGAACCCCGCAAACGTGAGCAGGTTTGGTGCCACCCATACTGGACAAAACTGAAAAGACAATGAGTATTAATAAATCGTTCTGGATTAACCTGATATTTTAATAATTAAATTGAATAAATAACTAAATGTCTGGCATTCTTTAGTTTCTGTTTTCCCCAACGGGAAGAAGGCATGAAAGTATGTCATCATCTGCGCAGCCTTTTCCCAACTATATTGGGGTCAGCCTCCAGTCTAACCAGAAGCAGCTGAATACCAGTATTTTATATGGAGCGACTGCCTATCTGTCCTCCCCAACCCAGTTAATGGGTAACACAATACCCTTGGTAAGACTGGTTGTCAGACTTTCGGGCTTCTGAGGATCCACAACGACTGTCAAAGATCCACAAATTACAGCCAGGACCAATGGCTTAACATGCTTTCCGAGGCAAGGAGGGGTCTTGGTATGTAAAGATGGTCACCCATCTACAGAACAACCGCGGTAAGTGTAGCTTAACCTGATTGATCGACCCGTGCGGCTGTTATTACTTAGCCACAAGCTCCTCCTGAGTATATGTATGTATGTTCGGGAAATGGCATGAACTTCTGTGTGTAAAATAAAAAGCTCAATTAAAATAATATCTTAAGATTTTATTTTAATTGAGCTTGAAATTTATTTAAAATAGAAAACGATCTAAGAAGCAGGAAACACAGTGTTCAGGTTATTTTTACAGGTTTTTTTATATCAAAACAGGCCTTGAAGTAGGGACTAAAGCAGGTGAAATGAACTCAGACACTTACATAAATGATGATCAATATTTTACTATTTGTAACTGGAACCTTACCTGAACACACCAGTTCCAAAATGGGTGCATAACATAGTTACTGAGAACACTGGTATCCACCGAGTTGTACTGTAACAAAAAGGATTTTTGCAATTAAAATATTTTTTTATTCACATAGAATAATTTGACACTTCGAAATAGTTACGTATTGATGAAAACCAATATAATGATTGCTTTTATTTTAGTCTCATTGGTTCTTATGCATTACAATGATATTTATTACGAGGAACACTTACTTTGTATTTTTCGAAACCTTTTAATTTATCCTCCGACAGGAAGCGAGCCATGACGAACGTTGGTGAATTATGTTTTGTTATTTGAAAGTAATATAAATTAAATTCATTCTTCTACGATCTCATATTTTTTATATATTAATTGTTGATCAGAACTTTTGTTATTGTTCCTATATTACGCAGTATTCTTTTATTTCAAGCAGCGTAATTTCTATTTAAATCACAAGAAAACCACACTCCCACAGTTCAAAATGACAACTAAAAATTTACTTTGACGTTATTGACATTTCTATTCAGCTGAAAAATTGCGGTAAACCATAGACAATAATTATGGTCTATGGAAAAAGATTAGTGTGTAGTAGAAACTAATATTATGGTCATGATAATTTCTAATGATATTTATACATTAATTAATTATAAGAATATAAAATCTTATAAAACAAAGAGTGTTTTTTTTGTAAGTAAAATACCGTGTCAAGAATTTCAGCCGTCACTATTCCTGCTCTAAACAGTTCTAGCTAAATTTTCTTCTCATCATCATTATCATTTCAGCCGAAAGACGTCCACTGCTGGACATAGGCCTCCCCCAAGCTGCTTAACTTCGACCGGTTCTGTGCTTTCCGCATCCAGCGGATTCCTGCGGCCTTCACAAGGTCATCGATCCATCTTGTGGGAGGCCTACCAACGCTACGTCTTCCGGACGCGGTCGCCACTCCAGAACCTTTCGGCCCCATCGACCATTTGTTCTGCGAGCAATGTGCCCTGCCCACTGCCACTTAATTTTCTTCGATTATTATGTAATTTTGAATGGAGTACAGGTACAGCACCCACAGCACCTGTGCACAGCGCTGAGTTGCAGCTGCGGTCTATCATTGCGGTTGGGCACTCAGAGCACGGAATAGCCACGCACGCCGGCCGCGCGCCGGCACCGTCCGCTGAGGCGTGCTCAGTGGGCGGCACTGCTTCTAAAGTCTGCGTTCTACCGTCACATTCGGAATGATATCTTGATGATTGCTGGTGTATACTTAGTTAGTAGTTCGTAGTAAAAAAAGAACCCTAGGCAATAAAATTATTACAGTCAATTAACCGTAGGTACAGACGCCAGCATATCAAGCTACCCCAAACTGTCAAATTTTCCCAATTGAATATGAACCTTATGCTTATGTTATAAAGTTGAAAATCTATCAAAGAAATTTGACAGATTGGGTTACCTTGATGTGCTGGCGTATGTACATTTCGAAATTGACAGCGCCTTTATTTCGTAACGTAAATCTTACTTACTTACTACGATTTTCGTTTTGCAAGTGTAACCATTGGGTGTCCTAGTAATTACCTACGTGACGTGCAGTTCATCGTCGGGGCATATCGTTGTGGCGTTCACCGGAAGTAAACTAGGTACATTTGGGGTCCCTCGATGGTTAGTGTTAAGAGTGTTTATTCTGAAAATGGGCAACGTCGCAAAAAGCTGTCAAATATTTCACTGTTTTGATATTACTGCTTGGAATTATGAAATATCGCTAACTAGTAACCTAAAATATTGAATAAGAAATGCAATAATTAATTGGAAACTTTCCAAATGCCCTTTTTACACCTAAAACGGTTACAACATCAAATTTAGTGTTATAATTGCAAATCATTTTTAATATTTTAGGTCACTAGTTAGCGATATTTCATACTTCCATACAGTAATATTAACAAATTATTAAAAACAGGTAAATATTTGACTGCTATTTGCGACGTTGCCAACTTTCAGAATAAACGCTCTTAAGACCTCTCTAGCGTAAACTCGTACATGACGCTGTCTTGCGTATTGATCGTCCCTATCATTTTTTGTAACAACCGGTAAGTGGGTATAACTCCTAAATGGCCATCGTCCAGCCATCGCCATCGTCGAGTTTGCATAGCGCCTGAATCATACGTCCGAGATTTAAACAGCCGAAAAGCAGCGAGCCGCGCAGCCATAGAAATATAAAAACAACTGACTTCCGGAAAAACACTAAGGGCCGATTTTTCAATCCTCAGTTAAACAGACAGATAGGGTTTATTCGATAGATAGCAAAAAAGTTTGTTGTTCAATCGTCAGATAGGCTTTATTGGTCGAATAATTCACTTAACTGAGGAATAAATCTATTTGCCTCTTTGACGGCCAGTTAACCGCTTATTCCATTGTTAAATTACTTTGACGTTACTAAATTTGAGGTTAGTCTTCGTGGTTTATAATAAATAATAAGAAATGGATATTTTCGGTAGTATTGACGACATGGCAATTGAGGAAGAAGCCATAATAAATTAATATTTTAATCCAAGTGAAAGAAAAGAAAGAATTGTAAGACCGAGGGTCGAACAGTTTATCGCGTGGGATTCAACAGAATTCCATCGTCGATTCAGACTTACCAAAGTATCAGTGCAATATTTGCTGTTGTTGGTAAAAGATAAAATAAAGAGCAAGACACAAAGATGAGTTTTTATAAGCTTGAACACATATGTTTATTGGTATTGACTTGCACAACGTAATGAATTAAGCACGGTACCTTACCTACTAAAAAAATACATTTTGTTTCAGAAATCAGTGTATTTGTGTTGTCTTTTAATTTTATATTATTTTCTTAAACCTCGCTACTAAACTCACAAATAATTGAACCTCAGCATTATTAAAGTTTGCTGAACGCTCCCTCTTTTTGTTTTCCATTATTATCAATTCAGAAATCACAAGTAAAAAGACCACACAGTCAAACTTACAACCTCGTAACATTTTGAAAAGTGAAATGACGACGCTGCCATCTGTTTGAATCACGTTTAGTCCGTCCCGTTCTAACATTCGCTTATTCTGTATAATTATTTGTTTCACCTCCCTGAAGTTAGCGTTTTCACAGATGCGATATTCGGTCGGATAGATAAACCTTGGTTAAATATCATTTGAAAAATTGACAACCACTTAACCGACGAATAAAGAGTCTAATAACTTTATTCTCTAGTTAGCTATTGGTACTTTTAACTGAGGATTGAAAAATCGGCCCTAAGAAGTGAAAAATAACTTTAATTTCGGAAGTCGGGACTTTGGCTATGTAAGTCGATTGTTTTTTTTTTTGGAAAATGTTTTTATTTTTCACATTTTAGTTTTAGTAGTACCCACCAATTCGAAATTTCATCATCCTTGAGGTCAAAACAGTGCATATTTATGCGATAGCAATAACAATCGCGGTTGATTTGCGGTATTTTTTTTAAGAGTTCCGTTGTCTGTCTCCGTAACGCATCATCAGATCTATATGAAATTTAAATGGGACCATTTCGAAATAAACCCCTTTCGAATAAAAAAGAATTTTGGAAATCCGTCTATAAATGACGGAGTTATGCCCGAACATTCATAAAAAAAATATATACCTATATAAACATGTCGAATTGATAACCTCCTTCTTTTTGAAGTCGGTTAAAGAAATCTATGCATGCAGCTCTTTGGTTCTCATGAGAGATGTGAAAGTCTACATTGGATGTGCCCTAGCAGGCTTCAGAGGTAGATGGTAACCACCGGAGTGGTCTAAGTGAGCTAAGAATCCCACACTCATTCCGCCTTTTCCCCGAAGGCTGGGCGAAGCATTGCCCCGAAAAAAAGGGAGGTAATGGTCTGGCAGGTCTCTGATCAACAGTGAATGTTAAAGGCCGTGATCTTTAGTTGTTGTTGATGTTTAGATCGTTAGTTGAATTTAAAAACCGTAATTACGCAGCGCCTGCGACTGCAGGTAATACCAGGTATGATAAGATTGCTATTATAATTTGAATAGGCTTGGGAAAAGTTTTTTTTCATTGGTTATTATAAACATATGTATTTGTTTGATCACTTAAGGGAGTCCATCCATCATTTTGCCGGAAAGAGTCCTATTTAAGGCACATTTAACGCACCAGTTATTGTCTACTACAAAACTACTATACTTAGTCTGTGCCTACTTCTATTTTTAGTTTTAGATGTTTTGTTTTCAAAGCTGAATTATGGGTACATAATATTGAAGAATCTCTGAATGCTGAACTTAACCATTGATTGTTACTAATTAGGTACTCAAAACCTAATTAGTAACAATCAATGGTTAAATTTTAGGTCCAATGAGATAGCTTTACATTACCCCGTTTATAGGTACCTATAATGTGCTGTAGTAATGTATGTAGGTAATGTTATGAAAACAAAATCTCTATTAGTTCTAGTTCATCTTAGCTATCGCTAAGTTGTACTTCAGTAAACTAATTAAGTACTTGTTAATAATACTAATTTCTTGTGTGAACTATCACAAGAAATGAGTACCTACATACAAAACATTAAATAAACACCTGACGTATTACCTAAAAGAAAACAAGTAAAGTAAAATATTTAAAAGTGCTGGAATAAAGTATCTTGGATTAACAGTAAGCAATCTAAATAAAATAAATAGTACGTTTATTGTACATTAATTTGTGTACGAAAACAATGTGGGATCTTGGTACGCAAGTAACAATCAAATAACAAATGTGGTATCACTATCACTAGTGATAAAACGTCATGCCGATTGTAATGTTTTCTCAAAGGAGCTTCGTAATTTATTTCTGAACATTAAATAGATGTCCGACACGCCTCGTAAGAAACAGAACGCTTTCATTGTGTACACTTAACATTTTTTTATTAATTTAATTAAGTACGCGTTCGTTGTTTGTGATATTTTAATTATTATGTTGCACAAATCTGCGGCTCTTCGCCCGAGGAGCCTGTATATGAAACATGTGGTTTACTTTTCTTCCGCTAAGGTGAGTCTTTCTAAGTTTTTCGATCAGCTAATAGCGCTTTTTCTGTTCTGATTTATTTAAGTTTTGGAATGTGAGGACAAAATGTTATTAATTGTTGTGGTTAAACTTAAGTACTTAGGTACTTTTATTTTTTTAATTTAATGTTTTTTTTGTTTTTTTTTTATGTTTTAATAATCAACTACCTTATGGAAAAGTGACAGAAGTTTTCATGTAGGTTTCTTCAACTTATTTTTACAGTAGAACAAAATTTATTTTATGAAAAATAATGAAATAATCTTTTTTTAACGTTCGGGAATTCTAAACATAGCTAATAAAAAATTGCTGCCTTAATTAACTGACCGCTAAAACGTCATGTAAACATCAACATTTTAATTCGTTTGCTAAAATATGTTTTATGCAGTAAGTAAGTAATAAAAAAATATGCCAACTATTAGAAACCTCACTCGAAAAAAGTTGCTACGACATACGAAGACAGTCGCGTAGCAATGACAACATAGGTACCTGCACTTTTTTCACCAGCACGAAAAAGGTGTTAATTACTCTTTATGTCAAGGGACGTAAGATTCATCATAGTATTACAGTATGAGTGCATGGTCCTCATATTTTATTACGAATTATTCTCGTTCTTCTTGCCAGCTCGTAGCTAAAAATTAACAACCGCAAAGTTCTTCCAGGTTAAGTCACCTTTGCCGAGGTCTGTCCGTGGATGAGTGATCATCCACGACATTCCGAGACTCCTCTGGGCTTCGGAAAGCACCTAGATCTTACGACAGTCGTTACTAGTATTTAGAAACCCGAAAGTCTGACAATTCGTTTTACCAAGGGATATCGTATTGCCCAGTAACTGGATTGGAGGTCAAATAGGCTTTATAGGATATATATAGGATAGGTTATCCGGTCCAACATAGTTGTAAATGGCTTGGCAGATTGATTGTTTCCCGTTCTTCTTGAGCAATTGTAGGTGAAGAACCCGCTAGCCTCGTTGCTAGGGCCTGTATAATAATCAATTAAAAACTACAAGTAGGTTTAAATTCTTCTACAAGATACATCTGAGAAAACACATCCAGAAAAAATTCATACGAACTTGGTTTAAGGATATTTTTTTGATTGGCAAAGTCTAAAGATTCGCAGCAAGTATATAAAATAGTAATCTATATATTATGTAATCTACATAAAATATTAAGTTTTTTTATCAAATTAAAATTAATTCATACTGTCAAATGATAACAGAAATTAACATTGAAGCAAAGTTAATATTGATTTACATTCGCTATTTGTTCGCGTAGGCCTGACATACTGAGTTATTTTAATTCCTAGGTAGCAACTGATAACAACAGTTATTGTTATGATGCCCGATATTCTTATTTACCTACGTTTAATTGAACATACATTAATATAAGATAACTTATCTTAATGTTACCTACATACATAAAAACTACGCTTGATACTTATAGGTAAACCAGATAACAGATCATGCAAGATATTAATTTAATCAATACAAAAATGTACTTAATTAAATGGGTTTTTATTTATTTCGTCGTTAATGCATGCTCTGCTGAAAATCTATGACCAAAATAAAGAAGTAAATAAAAATTAAGTAACTATACAGTTCACATTCCTACGCAATCTGAAGGCCCTCAAGGTGAAATATAGCTACATTGTTAGTGCTACGAATGTTCGTAGCGCTTGCTACGAACTACTAATTTCGTTTTTTCTATGCTCACTTTTGTTGCGCACTTTTGAACTAAAGAGATAGGTGTCGCTATTTTTAGTGTTGATTTCTTTCATCTCTATATTTCACAGTTTAGTTTCGGACAGGAAGCCAAGCAAGTGTGTGCTTGCGATGTTTTGTAAAACGCATATTTTAAAAATATGAACATACGTCAAAAAATAAAAGTTCTATCTTTGATTTTTTAACTCCAATTTAAACTATTACAATTTCAGGGGGAAAGTTCCATTCGTTCTAACATAATTATCTAATGAGATAAAAATACATTTCTATGGAATATTTTTCCTATTGCATGATGGTTATCAGACATTTGTTTTTATTATCGTTGTTTGTTACCTTAAACTTGTTGACATCTACTATCTTTAGGGTGTGTCAAGAACTCTCGATTTATTTAGAATCATAAGCTATAATAACAAACGACCTATAAATGTTTATACGACGGTTGGCAAATCTAATGATAATTTTATTTACTTACCTATGTACGTACCTACGTATCTAGACGAGCTCAATGAAGACAGCGAGCTGACACGTATTTTCCCGTGTATAAAAAATTACGTCAAACCATCGTCAAACTTTAACTTTAATCTTTAGTTTTTGTTTGAGTAGTGTTTTGAATATTTATTCAGGTTTAAATAGAGAATGATAACGAAATTACGAGTATAATAAGGTTTCACTGTACCTAGTCATTGAAAATCTATTATGAGAACATGAATTACCTCTTACCTTAATAATTTGTGAGGTACCTGCGGTTTATAGGTCACTTCACCGGTTGTGTTCCTGGGTACTATTATCAGTCCTGGAAAGTGTAATTGTATCCAGTAAATCCAGATTATAAACTCTAATGCCTAGTGCGAAGCTAGCACTTAACTTTTTAAAGTTACGAGGGTATTTGACGTATTCTGAAGCTTAGATAAATAAACATAACACATACTTTGACCTCTTTCTATATTTAGCTGAAATTATACTGACACGTTTCCGCATCTAAACAATGACATAGATCTGCGTATGATCCGAGTGCGTTGTACTGAATGCAAACGTTTAAACATTATGATGAATCTACTAAATTGTCTTCATGAACGAAGACGAATGAAAACTATATGCTCAAATACCGCAGCTGGTTTTTACTCCATGGTTAATTAAGACTCTATGATACGAATTTAGTAGGTATGTCAGATTTGGAGATTGGAGCTCAATGCTGTTTTGAAAAGCCTAATGTGGAGCAAGACCATGTTAGATAATTATTGCATGTTTTGTAATTTTCCAATTAGATACCTAGGTAAGTTAAGTACTGGGGAAACGACGAAACAAATAAGCAGTGAAAAAGAGACTGATAGATTACATTTATTATAAAAATAAAGCATGTTTACGTGAATTATTATTTTTAAGCTCTCGGGGTTTCTCCTTATTGGACACCATTTGACATTTCAATTACAAATTGACCTTTTTAAAGTTACATAGGCTGGCACAATGGGCGGCCGTATCGCTAAAAGCGATCCTATACGGACAACCTTTACATTTGGAGGAACTTAAGAAAGAAGGAGAAACGACACTGCAGGTAGTCCGTGGTGTAACTATTTACATAAACTGTACATAATGTACATAGCTATTCCAACATTATTAATCCTATATACATTATCTTCATTCAGAGTGGACGTATAATAGCTATACGCAGAGAAGACCAGTCAGTATGGGAGAGAAGAGCGCCATTCGCACCGACGAATGTCAACCGCTTGGTGCGGCAAGGCGTCAAGGTCATCGTGCAGCCTTCCAATCGACGAGCCTATCCGATGCAGGTAAGGCGTCAAGGACTTACAGACCTATGACCCTGATGTACCTTCCCAAAGAACAAACTTGTCTGACCTTATGACTTACATATGAAAGTCTTTTTAGCATGCCTACTTGTATAAAAGAAAATCAGGCTGTGCACAAGCTATCTTCTTGTTGGTTTTAATCACCTTATTCCTGCTAATAAAAGTGATCCCTTTATAAAGTTGTTCTTATCATCTTCATGGCAATTAAACACCATTTAGTCTTTAAGTTCTAAATATCCTTTTATAAATCGCTATAATTCCTTTGCAGTCATACATAAATGCAGGAGCGATAGTCCGGGAAGACATCAGCGAGGCGAGCGTGATATTTGGCGTAAAACAGACGCCTATCGATCTGCTCATACCGAACAAAACTTATTGCTTCTTCTCACATACCATCAAGGCCCAGGAGGCTAACATGCCAATGTTGGATGCTATTTTGAAAAAGGTAAGAAAGAGTCCATAATAATATATCTTTATTTCTAAAGTTAAATGGGCCTGTTCTTGACTTCGATCACGTGATGGATAAGGTCTATGATAAAACGAGCGTGACCAGAAGATGCCTGTTAGGTCTTACTATGAAGGCAGATGGGTCAAATCTGGAAGGGAGTGAGAGAGAGAGAGTTCCATACTTTGACTCTGAGCATAATGAATGTGGAGCAAAAGTGCTAAGTACGACGTCGAGATATCAACCAAATGTGGATAGTACGTCTGGTACTCCGGTAGTAAAAAGGCGATGGTGGGATCAGGTCGTGCAGCTCCTGCACACACTCTCCAAAGTACAATTTGTAGAAGACTTTCTGTGCTTGCTTAGGAGCGTTACCTAAACGTTAGATTGACATAATAATTGATTGACTATTATTATTATTTATTGATTGATTGGCTATTGATTATTTGATTGTCTTAATAATTGTGAGTTAAGCACATGTTCGCATGGTGGGTCATTGGTTTATTGATTTTTTATTCATAGGATTTGTGATGCTGTTTCGTATTTCAATGCTGCGCTTGGCAAGAAGTTGCAAGCAAAATAGTCAATTCCATTAAATTAATAATCTTTGCTTCCAGAATATCCGACTGATAGACTATGAGAAGCTAATGGATGACTCCGGGAACCGCGTGGTGGCGTTTGGTAAATACGCAGGAGTGGCCGGCATGATCAACATACTGCACGGCATCGGGCTAAGGTTACTTGCTCTTGGCCATCACACACCTTTCATGGTTAGTGATCCCACAACAAACAATATATTACGACTGTACTTAATCGTTATAGTTTAAGATATACTTTATATGTGTACTTACTTTAGTAAAAATGAACGGACTTTTCTGGGGAAATACAACCGACATTACCAAATGCCTGTCCCTCTTAGCAGTCTAAGTATGGATCTGGTGTTACAATGGGTTCCAGTGAAATGATGAGGCATTACATATGCCTCATCATTTCACCTTTGCGATATTTCAACTTTGTCTCTAATACATAGTTTGGCTATGTGAATGGGTGAACACTTTAGTGTCTGGCGGGGCACCGAATAAGTTAAGTAGTCCGCTGTCCTATACGACTGCAAGAAATCCTACCTGAATATGTTTAAATGAGTTCCTTGAAAGGCGCGACTCTCTATGACCTCTTCGTCTCAATCACTAAGCAATGAAGTAGAGGAGCGAAGTGGGTGTGAAACCTTGAGTGGGTACGGAAAATTTGATTTGAAATCTTTTAATTCGTTGTGATTGTGAGTATAAAAATAATCTCGTTGGTGTATTAACTTTATCTGAGATATAATGTGGGCAGAAACAAGATAAATGAAATACAAGTACTTATTACATTTGATTCATACTTCAGGTGGGGTCGACGGAGATTTATTAATGATATGTAGAGCACGATTGCAATAAATAACCTTCAATAATAAACTGATAACAATTAGGAAACTCCCTTTTGTATGTTGATTAAATACAAATATTTTTTTAAAGAGAGAGTTTGGAAAATCTTGCACATTGACACACCTTACCAAAAGAACAAAAATCCATTCTCTACTGACCTAAGATTGAGGACGAGGTGGTCACGAACCAAAGAACTTACGTTGTACTACATATATCCGAGAAAAAATGAATGCCTAATTGATGACGTGTTTCTTTCCAGCACATTGGCCCTTCACACAACTACCGCAACTCGAGCATGGCGCGGCAAGCCATCAGGGACGCTGGCTACGAGGTCGCGTTGGGCATGATGCCTAAGTCTCTAGGACCTCTGACCTTCGTGTTCACTGGATCTGGAAACGTGTCGCAGGTGATATTATATTTCTCAAGTGTAACTAGACAGCAGTATCTCAACACTGTCTTTTAAATATCGACACCCACCTAGTCAAGGATAATGCATAGATCACTTTGATAGACCAGGTGGTGGTCTTTCACTGTGATCCCTGTAAAGTGATAAAATAATAAAGAAGAAAAAGAAAAGAAAGAAAAATTGTTTATTCTGCACAAACAAGGATGCTTTCGCCCTAATACGACTAAGTACAGGTTTTTTTGGCTTACTTGCCATGTATGTCAAGATCATCACTGGTGATATGTGCAGTGATGATCTTGACATCACTTATGGGGTACCTCAGGGTAGTATCCTTGGCCCCACATTATTTTTGACGTATATCAACGCCCTTTGTAACCTTAAATTGCGTGGTGGCAGGATTGTCACCTTTGCGGACGACACAGCTCTGCTTTTCCACGCGGACACATGGGAGGAGGTCTATTCAAATGCTCAGCTCGGTTTCGACATAGTTGCAGAGTGGTTACAAAACAACAAACTCACTCTTAATGTGTCCAAAACAATGTATATTCCGTTTTCCATCAAAAATCACGCAACGCCTTCTAATGCAAATCTTTCAATAACATCGCACACATGCTCTTTCCTGCAAAACAATCCTTGTTCATGTCCTACTCTTAAAAAAGCAGCTGTTATTAAATATTTGGGTATTCAGATTGACAGTGGTCTTAGTTTTCAGCCGCACGTAGACGCACTTACAACGAGAATACGAAAATTGATTTTTGTTTTTAAAAATTTACGACATGTGGCGGAAACTAAGACTATTGACACCGTATACTTTGCACTAGTTCAGTCAATCTTATCATATTGCATAACGGCATGGGGCGGAGCCCCAAAGACACATTTGCTGAAGTTGGAGAGAGCTCAGAGAGCTATCCTTAAGGTTAGTCGTAAGCTTCCCTTTCTCTTTCCAACGAAAGACCTTTACCAGCAGTGCAACGTACTGACAGTTCGCCAACTATTCATTTTGAGCACTATCATTCGCAGGCATACTCAACTTCATTACGACCCTGACGAAATGCTTAACAAGAGGCGCAAACACACAGTCTGTAAATCAAAACCTTTCAAAACTAGCTACAGCCGCAGATTCTTTTGTTTCCTGGGAGATTATCTTTACAACAAAATCAATAAAGCCATTTCCATTTACTCCTTATCCAAATTCAACTGTAAGTCTAAAGTACATAACTGGCTTCAATCTCTCGATTATGAAGCCACAGAGAGACTATTGGAAGTCGTTTCATAATTAAGTTTTACATTAGTCATCATTATCAAAAAGCCAGTTTTGATTATCAAACACACCCACACACCCTATACACCCACATCCACACACTCTACACACCCACACCCACACACCCTACCTTGCTGTCTAATAATACGTTGTTTTTTATTTTATTTTTTGTTCTATTAAATTGTTTTTGTCTTCACTCCCTAAATTATCATACTATTAGTAGATGTTTGTATTACAATGGCTCGTCTGGATAGTTTGGAGGCCTGGAGACCTGTAACACAGGTATTCCTAGTACAGGCTCCAGTCTCCACAACATCAATGTACCTATTTTTTGTAATCATTATTATGTTTTGTACTGATTATTTTCATTATGTGGTGGAGAAAATAAAAGTTTTTATTATTATTATATTATTACTTGTCTTGTTGTGGCCTTCTTCTAAAAGAAGAGGTGGATAACATGGTCCTGTTTTATTCATGCTGTAATATCGTTCTTACCTATTCCCAGGGAAGTCAAGAAATATTCGGGGATATGCCTCACGAATATGTTCCACCAGAGATGTTGAAGAAAGTGGCTGAACATGGAAGTAAGTGATTCGTCACAATTAAAGTATCAAGAAATTTGCCGCGCAGACCTCCACAAATATACTTTACTTCACAATTAATTACCCATAGTGACACGGTGTCTGTATTCTTAGGTCCAAATAAAATCTACGGTTGTGAAGTGCGCAGGAGACATCACTTGGAAAGAAAAAATGGCGGAGGATACGATGCCCAGGAATATGATGAGCATCCTGAACGTTACATCTCTACCTTCGCGCAGAAGGTACCTAATCTTTTCAACAAGTTTTATGGATTACTATGATTGTATATTGCTATTCCAATTTTTATTGCCAGCTAATTACTTATGTAAGTGATTAGGTAGGTATATACCTACCTAATCACTTACATAAGTAAGTAGGTATATACCTACACGGATAGGTCAGGTACTTTAGGTAATCTAGACAAAATTAATACGTAATTAGGCATTCATTTTGTCTAGACCCATCGCATGGCGCCCATGTATAGTACGTGAGAGGACGGGGACTGGGGTGAAAGAGGGTTTACTTATACCCCTGGCTTCAAAATTAAATGTGGGTGTAACATTAAACACTAAAAAAATATCCGAAAACGCCTAATACAATAATAGTGAACTTGGTCTATTCTAGGCGAGATCTTAAAATTTTCGAACTCTCCCTTGCATTCTGCAATATCTCAATATTGTAAAGCTGTTGTGCATTAGTCAACAATGTTCAGAACTCCTGTTTCCGAAAATCTAATCGACCCTAAGCGGAGTGCTAACATTTTCGAGCTTGCTTCGCTCGCTCTTGAAAACTATAAGCATCTTTATATAAATTGACACAGTTGAACCTCTTTCAGTATGCATGGACAAAATAAAACCCTATCCCGTTCGAGGCGAGCGAACCGTTGCGTGGCGAATTGTCGATTCGCTTTGCTCGCTCTTGCATCCTACATTATCTGCTTTTCTGCAGAAGTCGACTTCGAGAGTTACTTCTTGTATGAATGGAAAAACGATAACCTAAAATATCCGAGGTGAAGTGCAAAAATTATCGACTTCGATTCGTAGAGCTAAAAGCACCCCCCTTAAAATAACTTTACCGGCGCTCATGGTACGCACGACTACACATCAAGTTAAATATTTCCAGTTTACGCTGATCTCGACCTGTACGGAAATCCAATAAAATGCGAGATCAGCTTATACTGGAAATGTATAGCTTGATGTGTAGCCGTGTGTACACAATTATATCATGACACATTGACACGTTTACTTGAATGCAAAAAAATATAGGTCGCAACGCAAATTAGTGTTGTTAGCATTTACTGTGTAGGTCACATGTGAAAGATAACGTTATCACTTTATATTGAGTGTTATCTTCTTATTAAGATTGTAATGAATGCTATAGGATTGTATTTGAAGCTGAGTCAAAGAAAAGTTGTAAAAATATTTTTGTTAGTTTAACAAATCAAAGAATGGGAATAACAAAGCAACTGATTGCAAACTACCTAATCGGTCAAAATGAGCGTCCGGTCATTCTCCACATACATTTTTCCTGTTGTGTATTCATTAGAATCATTAAGTGAATACAACTTATAATGTTAATTATGAAAACGGATTTTAAGAGTTGGACACAGATGTATGAAGTTATGAATCTGGTCTAAACAAAAATAAAATGTTAGGTTCCAGTGAGGTGGTACCTAGCAGGTAGTTTTTACCGACCCCCGCATAGAAAAATCGTTGATTTATATGTAGATATGCGTGTCAACGTCAGGTGAAAATAGAAGAACAGGTACATACCTAGGTAAAATGGGTTGCCGTATTGATGAAGACAGAGAAGAATATTCGATTAATTTATGTTTGACCTTAAAATCCACCACCAAATCAGATATAGGTACTCATTAAGAAGATTTATTTACTTGGAGATATTTCTGTTCCTACCTAGCATTTTCATTCCTAAGTAGACTTCAATCATATCTAACGATATTTGTTCCTGACAGATAGCGCCATACACATCGGTTCTGGTAAACTGCATCTACTGGGCTGTGGGCAGTCCCAAGCTGCTGACCATACCAGACGCAAAGCATTTGTTGATTCCGTCACATACTCCGTGGTTACCCAAGAGTATTGGAGCACCGGCGTTACCACACAGGTAAAATAAAAATATAAACTTCATTACTTGGCTTATGTTACTAAAATTAGTGACGCTCTAAGAGCATTATACTACGTTCTACAATAGACATGTCAAACATACGGCTTTCATGCATTTGCCTGCGGCACGATCCAATTTTAAAAACAGCCACTTGATGCGGCACGGTGTGTAAAATAATTTCAATGTTTTGGAAGCACCTACAAATGTGAGCAAATTAAAGGATTATCTCCCGCGAAATCGCGACTAACCGACGCGCATCTGAATGCAGTTTTAAAACTAATTTCCGCAAAAAAAAATACCCCTCGATTAGGTAATTTAGTTACAGACAAACTAGATTGTGTACTACATTTTTCTATTTATATATTAATTATTGGTCCAGTCTACGACCAGTCTACGCTAGGATACTACACTCTACGACTTTGCTACGAGCTACGAGTACCTATGCTACGAACTGACGCTGATTATTATTATTAGAATTAGGAATAGGGTAAAAAATCACGTGTGAAGTGATTATTTCTATTTTGTTTTCCCACTCATCATGACCACTATATGAAACGCTGAAACGCAATGTGCTAATATAGTGTGATAAAGTGATTAGTGACTATTCGCGAGTATAGTGTCGGTGCTTAGAGACTATTTAGAGTTGCCTTACCCAGAGGGTGCCAATGGGACCCTTTTACTAAGGCTTAGCTGTCCATCTGTTCGTCACTCACAGAGCTGTATTTTTTGACACTTGAAATTTTCATAGAGATTAAAAAATGTGTAGTGTCATTACTTGGTATGGGAACGTTCGTGTGTGAGTCCGACACCCAGTTGGCCGCATTTTTTGCTTTCATTTCTGAAGAATTTAATTACCTATCTTCATTATATTAATCACAAAAGTTCGTAATTGTTTCAGTATCCTATACATATGATGGCGTAATTTTTTTAAATAATTAAGTAATAACAATTTTGCAAGGTTTAGGTACCCCCAAAGTTAGCACCAGATAAAAAAAATATGATTCTTCTGGAGCTTTGTCATTCACGGTTCATTTCTTTCCAGAATGCTGGCTATCTGCGACATATCGGCGGATCCAGGTGGCTCTATTGAATTCATGAACGAGTGCACCACTATCGACACACCCTTCTGTCTCTACGATGCTGATAGGAACAAGGATACCAAAAGGTTTAGCAGTATTTTTAAATTATAGTTTCTGGCTGGCTGTTTTTTTAAAGAAATATTTATGTAGGTCATGGAAAAGCAACTGGCAAATTAACAAACAACAGACGTAGATACTTAGAAAACAAAAGATTTATTGAATGAAGGATAATCTCTGTTATAATTAAACGATAACATTTCAATAATCAGCTTATACAGGAAAAGTTGTTATTCAGTGCGCAAAGTGTAACCATGAATTCAGCAACTCATTCTAGAACCGAAATACCGAATAGAAGAAAAAATCCGCTGTTTCAGAGAAAAGTGCAATACCTACGCGGTCAAAATGTATGGAACAGCTGTTTTTTTTTTTGTAAAACCGACGAAAAATTTCTTCGCTGGGGGTCTAGAATGGTATGCTGAATTCATGGTTACAGTTTGCGAACTGAATGAAAACTTTTCCTGCATATATATATGGAAAGATTTGCTTGGTTTCAGATTTATTTTGCCTTACTTGTTGCTTGAAGGAAAATACGTAGGTAATCACAAGGTTACGAATGTAACTATTACAAGGTTACGAATGTTACGATTTACGTTTCGTGATCATTCAGTGTATATTTATATGTATATAGTCACAAATATGCCATAAAACGAATAAAAACAAATAATTTGTGAAGAAGCACCACCTTGTAATTCAAAATATACATACGTTAACCAAAATTTTTGTATCCCTTTTTACGTAAGTTTAGTTAATATAGGAGTGCAGAAAGCATTTTTTTTTAAATCCTGCTCGACTTTCGACCACTGGGGGACGACTAGTATTTATAATTCAGCTAAAAAAAATGGTACCCAAAAAGAATTTCCCGTACCGGGAATCGAACCCGAGCCTCCTGGGTGAAAGCCAGGTATCCTAGCCACTAGACCATACGGGATCATGAACATTTGTTTGAATTTTATCTACAGTTTCAAGGGCCCAGGAGTTCTGGTGTGTTCCATAGACAATATGCCAACGCAGCTACCGAGAGAGTCCACGGACTTCTTCGGCGACTTACTGTACCCGTATTCAGACGATATCATGAAGTCTGATGCTACCAAACCGCTGGATGAACACAGTTTTTCGCCTGTAGTTCAAGGAGTAAGTTAATAATATACATTTATACTACTTATTATCTAGACCTTTACATGCAAAAGCAAAACAAAACTATAATATTATATCTCTATAGTATGATACGCAAAAGTAACGTGATTGGTGGTCCTCTTTATCAATTGGCTAACAATGATAAGTCAAAGAAACGAGCGCTCTTAGCGAAAGTGATCGTAATTAAAGCAACAGGCAATAACAAAGAACAAGAATTTTAAATTTAATCTGCATTTATTGTAACATATTCTTGTATGTTCATGACGCCAGCACAGACTCGACTCGACCTACTTACAAACAAACAAACTTTAATGTAAATATTTATCTTTCAGGCTATCATAACAAGTAACGGTAGATTGACACCCCCTTTCGAATACATCAACGAACTCAGAATGGCCAACACGTAAGTGAATAGAACATTTTTCTGCTAAAAAATCTAATCATGTTTAAATGCTCTCTTTGCCTATCCTTACTATCAATATCAAACAGGTAGCAACGAAAGTCGGTTAACACTGTAACTTTTACATAATACCTACGTAAAGCGGAAAGGCAATAGTTATTTTCAGCAATTAATTACTATAATGGCAATACAGTTTTATTTATGTAGGTAGTTCAAATTCATTTAAAAAAATGACAAATTTCCTTTATATATCCAAACTTAACTAAAACGAAAGAAATAAAATAAAGCGTCGCTGTCGATTGGTATAATGTACCAGCCATTGGGTCACGGGAAGTGTCAACCAGCTGTGTCGGTTCCGTTAAAGAGAGCGAGATATTATGCAATTCATTTGCATAATATAAAAGTTTTTGTTATTTTAATTGTACGTCTGCATAGTTAGCTATTTACAACACAACCATTCGACGGGTGAGGAAACGCCCGGGTGTTTCCATTGCGAAGAAGGCCCTGAGGACACGGTGGAGCATACGGTGGAGGTCTGCCCGGCTTGGGCCGAGCACCACCGTGTCCTCGTGGAGGTGATCGGCGGTGGCGATCTCTCGCGTCCGGGCCTGGTTCAGGCCATGGTACGGAGCGAGCGTGCATGGTTAGCCGTCACCTCCTTCTGCGAAGCAGTAATGCTCGCGAAGAGGGAGGCGGCGCACGTGAGGGAGAGGCAGTATATACGCCCTCACGGCTGTAGTCGCCGCGGGAGACGCCCTGGGCGTCGGGATTCCCAGGCTGATTCCCGGTCACCGTAGGCGCGGGCTTGCGGACGGCGAGCAATGGGTAGCTCGCTGTCCGGTAAGGACCAAGCCCGGGTCGACGGCGCGTTGTGTTCCACGCGCGCCTCAAAGAGATGTCAGCACCAAATGGTGGGGTCCGCAAGGGCCGATGCCTGCCAAGGATGCGGGTCGTTCGAAAGAGATACCGCGGCCCCTGGCACACAGGCAACTGAGGGAACACGGGTGGGTTTTAGTCAGTAAAACTCTGACTCGCCCTCCCGCTCCACCCAGAGCGGGAGAAGTTATTTGATGATTTCCCACCCAAAAAAAAAAAACATTCGACGGGTTGTCGAATCAAAAATGACTCAGACTCAGTAATCCTTTATTTCCCCCGACAGCAAATAGACGTCGGAAGAATGGCGGTCATAGATGTCGGAAGAAAGGCGGTCAGATATTTGAATTTTAAACTGACAGCATTTCGGGTTTTGTATTTGTGGACGATTTTTTATGAAGATGAGGACTTTTTGATATGTTCGATTTCAGCACGGAAGCGTATCGAACGGTTGTGATTGTGAATAGCTGTGCTATTTAAATGGGACCATTTCGGAATAAACCCCTTTCGAACAAAAAAATAATTTTGCAAATCCGTCTATACAAGGTGTAACAGAGTAGACGCAAGACCTGAAAGTAGTTTGTTCCTAATTGACTACTGAATCGATTTCAGTAACTTTTAATATAAGTATTTTTTTTAATAATGTATTTTGCCATACCTACCACTGATTGAGCCAAAGAAAAATTAATCTGAAACTAGAAGAAATAAGACTCAATTTTAAATGCATAAAGTAATGCATGGGTCGACACGTTTTTCTTAATAATATCAATCAGCTTTTAAAAAAAAATAGTTTTGGTCATCGTATTATGCTTTTAACTCAATACTCTAATTGGGGTGTATGAGGTCTTGCGTTAATTATGTTACTCGTTGTATATGACGGAGTTATGCCCGAACATACATACAAAAAAAAAAGTCGAATTCATAACCTCCTTCTTTTTGAAGTCGATTAAAAAGACGTGCCAATAAAGGGTTTCTTTCCTTTCTTCTAGGCGTTCTCGTCATAAGGTGGAAGGCAATGATCAGCAGACTCCTATCCTGATCCTTGGCAGCGGACTGGTGTCAGCCCCGGTTGTGGAATACTTGGCTAGAGACAAGAATATTGCTGTCACAATAGGTTTGTATGAAGACTAGCTGGCTTCGTTCGTGTGGATGTCGGAAAACAATAATGTGTCTCATTACTAAAACTATTTTTGAAATAATATCAGCTATCTGCCAGTGAAAGTCGCGTCAAAATCAGAACAGCCGTTTTAGAGACTACCCGAATCAAAAATATTATTGTTTTTCTAATATCTATTGGATTTGTAATATCTTTCAGATGCATTTTGTAAAAAGCTAATATGTTGACATTACAAACAAACACTTCAATTTTATTTATTTGAATGCATAGATATATTATATTATTCAAGATCCAAGTTATTTCTTCAAAGATGTTCTACCTTCTAGATAGGTACCACTTGGTATTTAAACACATCTGTCCAATATTAAGTATGATAAGTAAAGAATTTATTTGCCTAACCAATGCCAATGAATTCTATCGTCATTCTTAAGGCCCATAGTATCCTCATCTCCCGTTTGTATGCTAAGCACGACGCCCGCGCAGGGGGCACCTCTGAGCCTTTATCTCAAAATGGGTATATTCCTTTGATTAATTTACAGTTGTGCTTCGGCGATTCTGTGGTACCTCTAACTATCAATTTTTCAGTGTATTTTTTTTTTCCAAATAACGAAGCCGTTTAGTAGGAGTATGGAATAAAAGCCAAAATATTGCGTGTTGGAAAATATTTTTTTACAGCAAAAGTATTAACCATAAAAAAGTACTTCCGGCAAAATGATCTATATGAATCTATAGCAAAATCATATATTTTTCAAATCTTCAAGACAAGCCGTTAATGAGCAGTACGGTTCATAAAGTGACCGTGTTACGCTACCAAACGGGACGTAGGCCCTTAAGCAATCGTAGCAGACTGCAGAAGTGCAGAAAACAAATAAATTATTTCATACGTTATGAACGTAAGATTACGGAGGCAGCAAAACACCTCTAGGCAGATTATGATGTTCATTTACGTTTGCAGCATCAGCAGTTAAAGAAGAAGCGGACGCTCTAGCCGAGCGTTACGGAATATCTTCAGAGTACTTGGACGCTAAGGACAAGTCAGCTCTCCAGACGTTAACCTCTCGTGCCCGAGTGGTAGTGTCACTACTGCCTTACGACCTGCACGGAGATGTGGCGAAGGCCTGTCTTAATACCGGAGCGCATATGGTTACCGCGTCTTATGTGAGACCAGAAGTACAGGAGCTCCATCAAGCGTAAGTTTGATTAGGATTTGGAATAGAAATATATTTTTTCTTTACAAGCAAACACCTAATAATAGTTATAATGTATTAATAAGAAGTTATAATAAATTCAAGCACAAAAGAATGTTGTTTAGGTGGCAAAGATATCGTACCATGGATTCAGTAGCTACCTGAATCTGAATCCCCCAAAAAAATATTGTCCCATACATTGTGCCCGCTTAGGTACAGACGGCAACACATCAAGCAAAAATTTTCCCAATTCAACGTGAACCTTACACTTATGTAAAGATTAAAATCTATTAAAGAAATTTGACAGATTGGGGTAGCTGGCATCTGTACCTACATATTGCACTTTTCTATGAAACAACAGATATTTGTTTTTAATAACAACTAGCTAGACTGTGTGGAATTATGTGCTGAATTAATGGGTACGATATGCGCGTCAATGTCCCTAGGCTGTCACCCGTTATAGATTTTTTTTAAATATTGCTACAATAAATCGTGTCTTCATCTGTCTTTCTTCTATTTCTATTATAATTCTCGCTTTTCCAGTGCAAAGGACGCTGGCGTTACCTTCTTAAACGAGGTTGGTTTGGATCCCGGCATCGACCACTTGCTCGCACTTGAATGTATCCACGACATTCAGAGCCATGGAGGAAGAATCGACTCATTCGTTTCATACTGTGGAGGTAATGACCATTTCTGACCATTGTCCAATTAAAGCGCAATACTCACCAAAGCCGACCCACTGACACAGCCCGCTGCCGCGCCGACACAAGCCGGCGGCATATATGACATATAGGCTGGAACTGAAACAAATGACAGAACATAGCGCAGAATTAGTAGGTTTGCCTCAATTTACTGAAAACTAGTTTAGTAAATGCTCTGTGCCCTTCAAAGATGTTTGAGTTTTCTCCTACTGATATAACCTCTTTACTGTCTTATTGTTTTAGGTTTACCAGCGCCGGAGTTCAGTGACAATGCTCTTAGATACAAGTTCTCATGGAACCCTCGAGGAGTGTTACTCAACACCATTTCTGCTGCCAAGTACCTGAGTAAAGGCCAGGTAAACATATTCACTTTTTTTTTGAAGTGCCTTCAAAACCTAGTGAGCTTTCTTCACAATCGAAATTGCTTACATACATACATAAATAATCAGCCTATAATGTTCCCACTGCTGGGACATAGGCCTCCTTGCTGTGAGAGGGAGTGGGCCGTAATCTACCACGTGGGCGCAGTGTGGTTTGGTAGAGGTCTTCGAATTTTTGGTTTGGACACGCCTCCCGGTTTCCTCAAGATGTTTTCCGTCACCGTTTTTGAGAGTTGTAGTGATGACTGGGCCACCACTGCTCTCCTTATTGCTCGATATTGCTTAATTGAAGATACTATGAGTGTAACATTATGGAAACCTCATTGGCGAATTCCATGGCAGTAATGGCGGTACCTGATGTGCATTTGCAGAAATCTTCATGTTCGTGTTGTTTCCCAGATCGTAGAAGTTTTAAGCGGAGGAGAGCTGATGTCAGTCGCTCGTGATCTGAACTTCCTGCCTGGCTTCGCGTTCGAAGGCTTCCCCAACAGGGACAGCACCATGTACTCCAAATTGTACGGAATCGAAGACGCGCACACCATGTTCAGAGGAACCATTAGATACAAAGGTAAGGGCTCCTGTGTAAAAAGGTTGGTTGAGATGGA
Organism: Antitype chi; assembly: GCA_947359405.1. NCBI lineage: Eukaryota > Metazoa > Arthropoda > Insecta > Lepidoptera > Noctuidae > Antitype > Antitype chi. The sequence continues at coordinate 15,528,541 of OX375816.1, forward strand.
CTGGTCATTTATTTTTAAGCAATCAAAAAAGTTTATTGCCATTAAACTTAGTTTATATGACGTTAATTTTACGCTCTACGTTTATAATTAAAGTAAATGTTATTTACTAACTTATATATTTTGTTTCCGACTAGGTTTCGCAGAAAATATGATTGCTATGCAGTTGTTTGGCCTGGTGGACCCCAGTCCTCATACGTCTTTGCACCCTGATGGACCTAAGATCACATGGGTATGATACTACACATTTTTACTACTATAACTACTTAGGTTTCCTTTCAGTGTATAAACATATTTATAACTCAACACGGCCGTATGCTAATTTTCGCCCTTCTTTGCCCAGCGTCAATTCGCCTGCGAACTTCTTGGACTGATGGATTCATCGATCTTCTATGAGAACCTAAGGACCAGGTTGTCTGAGCGCATTGGTCCTTCGGGGGCGCAGTCATTAGAGTCCCTAGGACTGCTGGACGATGTGGAGATCGTCAAGTGCGGGACACCTCTCGACACTGTCAGCCATTATCTTAGCAAGCGGTTACAATTACGTAAGTTGTTGTTTTGATATTACAGTCATTGTAGGAATGTGCTGTCTTTCTTTTTCATAATAATAATTCATAATTCATTTCATTTTTTTTTTCTTTTAAAATCAAAAGTCATTTATTCAAACTAGGCTGAGAGTCAGCTCTTTTTGAACGTCAAAATAAAATTACATAAGACAGTCCCCCCAAAAACGCCCGCCCTTCACCACTTCCTAGTGCTTTAGCTGGGAAGAAGAAGTAGCGGAACAAACTCCCCAGCAGCACAGCTGTCTGTTAAGTTAGAAGAACTTGTTTCTATACAATAATACGTAATAAAAATTACGAAACACAAAAAAAACCATAAAATTTGCCATATGTCAGCTAGCACACGCCAATATACCATCAAAAATTGAAAACTAAAAATAATAGAAAATTAAAATAAAACGTAAACAGAACTTCCAATCTAAATAAAAGCCTCTAGGCATAAAGGGCATGCCAGCTTACATATGTAATTCTGCATTATGCAAATATAGCTATAAGTAACTTATAACAAAAGTTAAACTAGGACCTCTGGACTAAAATTATTAAAAACTTAATACAATTAACAATAACAAAACCATGGTCAGCAAGACGACCAGTCACCACGAGCAGCACCCGTTCACGAGCATAACGCAAAGATCAGCCATTGCCCCCCTCGCCATATTTGAGGGAAGGAGGCAACCCGACCCCCGACGCTACCGCAAGCAGTGACATCTAAGGGAGCATGACGAACTTGCTGCCGGTTGCACTGGCAAGAATAATCATGAATTGTCGAGGTCGCTAGCTAACTACATATTGCAATACTACTCATTAAAAAAAAAAACATTGTAATGAGTAGATTAAGTCATAAATAAATGATAAAAAAAAGTAAAACCTGAATTATACAGTCAGATAAAAAAAAGCAATTATATGAAATAACATAATGATATAACCTGTCAGTGGGTAAGCTAATTCTGGTGAAAGAACACAAACATTGTCTTGAGTTAATCACAGCGACCAACAATTTTATTTTTCGATGCCCACATCTATCTGAATCGCCACATTCAATTTTATTAGAATCTATAACCCCACATGCGAACTCCTCATCGCATGACGTCACGCAAAATCCTGCATCGCGCAAGCGAAGTTATGCGTGCAATTAGAATATATACAACTTCCCAAAAACAACTGTCGGGCAGTAGCCGCCCAGACACATCACTCGTCGGGACGGAGGATCCTCCCTTTTCTATGGAGGTTGAGGAACATTCCATTCCTCATTCCTCTAAAATAGACATTTCAGTGCTCGTGACCGCAAAAGGCGGCTTAAGATATATTTTTCTCAGTCTCTGCATGTTCTCAGATCATAAATTTTTCTTCTATTTTAAATATCTATCATTAACCATCCGTTACAGAAAAAGACGAGACAGACCTCGTGGTACTACGCCACGAGCTCGGCGTGACGTGGAGTGACGGTAAACGGGAGCGACGTGAAGTGACCATGACCGTGCGAGGAGACTCCACCAAACACACTGCCATGGCCTGGACCGTCGGCCTGCCCACCGGTATTGCCGCTAAGATGGTGCTAGATGGTAAGGATCTTGAGATCCGTAGCCACTACAATGTTTTTGAAACTTCGTGTTTTGAATCAAAGACCAAACCAAAAATAAATCCGGCCGTAAATTTTTAATTACTTCAAACATTTTTCCCAACTTTGAGGGATCCGTTGACATATGAGAAGAAGATACATATAGGTGGTTTATGCTTCTTGCCACTCTAGTTCACTTAATGCTGAATCGTGTCCTCTTGGTCCTTGTGACTCCCAGCTGACCAACCTAACCTTAACTTGTAACCTTTTCTAATTTGCACGGATTTCAGTAAAGTCAGCTAAAAATACTTACTTTGATTTGTTTTCAGGTGAAATCCAAGAGCGCGGCGTGGTACTACCATTCGCTCCAGTAGTATACAAGTCATTGTTATCGCGACTCAGAGCTGATGGCATCCACGCGAAGGAAACCACCACACCTCTCAACTGAACCTCATTACGATAATGAAAGAAGTATTGATAAATGTACTCTTGTATAGTGCGTGAATGTGTTCAACTGAGTTCTGTTTTGCGCAAACGAATGTTTTGTAAATATTTAATTTAATTTTTTAGATTAGGAATATAATGTAGTAGGTACTTATGTTAATTGAATTATTGTTTAATATTCTGCTAATGTTATATCGTGTGAAGATTGTGTGTGGTTACGAACGTGGCAGCATTGTGAGAGAATTATTTTCTTAATAAAAACAAAATTTCACATTTGTATTTATTTTTTCATGAACCCTGGCTAAAAAGTTATAAACTTTAGGTATAACCTGACACTCTAAACCTTCATGCATGAACGCCACGGACGCCGTTATCTACTGAAAAAGTATCATTACAAACGTTTTTGATTTCAGCAAGACAACCGCTGAAAATGAAAATACTATTGTCCAGTAATGTCATCTGGAAAAAAAAGGTGTGACATGATTGTCATTCATATATCATTTTTTTGCTAACCTAAAATGTTTTATCAAATGACTTGATTCTGCTATTTTGAGTAATTTTTTACGGTTATTTTTATAAATTTATTGAGCCAAATCTCGATTGTGTCGACACGTCCATTTTACACTTAAGATTTTTTTAATGAGTGACAATTTAATAATGATGACTTTACGTTAAAGTCACTCTGAAATGGAAAACGACCCGAATAACACAGTAAGTACTGATGTAGTAGAGGTGAAGATGCATCGCCCACCGTATTCAGCCGTGAGCGTGGCAAGCACAAGATTCAGCGGGAATAATGAAGAGATGATCAGTTCCGCACCCGGTAAACATAGCGTCACGTGCAACGTGCATCTAATGAATATTCTTAAATTCTCGGAACCTCTCAACGTAGGAAATGCATGCTTTAAAAGATTGTTAGCCATGTACAAACTAACATTAGATAATAACACACACGGCATTTTGCTTTCGTAGTCTTAGTCAAAACAATGGAATCATTTTGGGATTTTAATTTTTATAATTTTTTTTATTGTTTACTTTGGCACGGTTTCACCCACATGGATACATTGTTAATTTTTCTGGCACTAAAGGTATCCTTTGTCACTCGAGAATGTTCAAGCTATAAGCATCAGTACAAGAATGCCTGTCAGCGTTTCAGCATTTTCCAGAGTTTTGTTTAAACAAACATTGAAACTCACAAACCACTGTACCTACCTATTAGCCAAAACAGAAAAAAAATAAGAGCTCTGGAAACTTTCTATGAGCCTTCCCGCTTTTACATCGATTCTTGTTTTCATTTTAATCTTGTGTTAGTAATTTAGTTTCGGTTGTGGTACCAGACGGCGGGTCGCGAGACTGGACGGTGCATGTCGGTAGCGGCGATGCAGGCGCTGCACCGACTCCGCGAGTGCCGGCTGCTCTGCGACGCGATAGTGCGCGCGGACGACGGCGCCGCCTTTCCCGTGCACCGTGCCATACTCTCTGCCTGCAGCCCATACTTCCTGTACGATCTCTTTAATAGTAGCCAGTTAATTAAATGATTAACAACTCTCTTGGAAGTCCCGCAACAATAGCTAATAGTTAATTAACATCAAACCTACAAAAATCGTCCAAAAATTTTGTCGGACACATTTCGATGTTGTGAATTCAGCAAACGACTGAAGGACGAGGATGTGTCTTAATAGGTTATCTGGAGTGTAGCATCATAGTCTACTTCCATTCTACTAGGATGAAGAAGATAGAGGTTGATTTGGTCACAATTTTGATGAGGTCGTTTGAACGACATGCTTGAATATACCTAGGACTAGGAACAATTTTTTGCTCTGAATGTGCCCTTTTTTTAAATATTTTGATAGAAATGCTATATCTACCAGTGGAAACTGAATCATTTTGAACACTCAACAGGGCACTATTTACAACAACACTGCACTCTCGCGAACAAAGCGACGTGCTGATATCGGGCGTGCGCTCGGAGATCCTGTTGCTGCTGATCGAGTACGCGTACCTGCGCCGCATCGACGTCACCGACACGAATGTTCACGAGCTGCTGATGACTGCCGACTACCTCGCCTTCCTCGGCGTGCTGCAGCTGTGCTGCGACCATCTTAGAGCCTCATTGAATCCGAAGAACTGTCTCGGTATTATGATGTTTGCGAGGTTAGTGGGATTTTGTTAGACGGTATTTTTTTTCAGTATGGTATAAAATTGACATCCTATGGAAACTGACGTGTCCTAGAACAAAATTAATTTGCACTGGGCCCGTGACTACGGCTCGCTCCTTCTATCTTTCCCAGCAGTCAGAAAATTATTGGCTGATTATATGGCTCTACCGACTCCCACTGCCAGATAATCACCATCTTTTTTGGGATGTTCTGAAGTGCTGGCCTAGTACCTCGTTATAAAGACACCAAAAGTAGAAGACTTAATAAATAACATTCGATTGTCAGCTCGTAAATTCTTCCTATAGTTTTGTTTGGCTGAGTTTATTTGTTAAAAGTAATTAATTGTAGCACAGAATATCTTCTGTGCTGCAATTAATTACTTTTAATAAATTTGGTTGCTCGTCTTTGCTACAATTACTTTTCTAAAGTAAGCTAACTAACTAACACTAGGTGGCGTGATTTCAGACGCGTGTTTTGTTACAAGCTCGAGGCAGACGGTAGACGTTACCTGCTGCGCTATTTCGTGACTGTAGCGACTCAAAGCGATGAATTCCTCCACCTGCCTCTCGAGGAACTCAACTCTATTATACTGGAAGACGAACTGAACGTGAAGAGTGAGGAAGTTGTCTGGGAAGCGGTGTTGCGCTGGGTCAACTATGACCCGGACAGCCGCTGGCAGCACACCGTCAAACTGATGGGCAGTATACGACTTGGACTACTGGACACACAAGTAAATAATAATATAATCCTTTGGCAAATCCTAACATAGATATAATCGTTCATCATAACTGGTATGGTGAAATTAGGAGTATGAACAAGCGAAGCTCGAAGCGAAGTAAAACTCGATATTACGCCTCTAAATCCCACCATAACCCTTTGTGATTCTAGATGCTTTTGAGAGCGTGACATTATTTTCAGCCATCTTCGTTGCAGGAAAATTATTAACGTGCATTTTGTTTCAGTTTTTCTTAGAAAACGTAAAAGACCACCCATACGTAACGGGCAACGAAGGTTCACGACCTATTATTATTGAAACCTTGAAGTTTCTGTACGACTTGGAGATGATTGCTCAGAGAGACGGTGAAGTCGCTACGCCGGAGATTGCCCGGCCTAGAGTCCCACACGAAGTAATGCTGTTATTCCTTTAAAATTTTATCTTTTGTAGAAATCTTCATTAACATCATCAGTATTCAACGACTGGGCCTCATCCTACTGCACCCAGCAGATTCTCTCGACCTTGACCAGATGTTCAGTTCCCTTTATTGTTGAGCCCCAATAAGGGGAACCGGTGACCTGGTGACCTCCAATAAGAAACCGCGATACAATTGCATATAAGATATATAGTCAAACTAATTATTCATGTAATTTTTTTATACGTAGTATTTTCTTCCTATCATTTTGATCCTCCTGTGTACTTTAGGTGCTATGTTTGAACTTACTCATATAAAAGAACTAATTGCCTTTTGCTAATCCAGGTTCTATTCGCCATTGGAGGATGGAGCGGTGGTTCACCAACAGCTTTTATCGAAACCTATGACACAAGAGCGGATCGCTGGATTAAGGTACCATAGCATATGTGATTTTGATGTTCATTGTAAAACAGCGGCTAAGTGAATCGGAAAGTAACGAATGAAATTATGCAAAATAACTGCATCAAATCTAAAAGGTTGTGCAAATGAACTTCTATTTGATAAAATAGCCAGTGGCCCACCTGATGATAAACAATGGTCATCATTACGGCGCTGCCTTAGGACGTCGCCAATACTTGAGGCATCGCATGTGCGTTGCCATCCCAGATACAAAGCACAAACAGCACCCTAACTAGTTGCGTAAAACACTATTAATCTGAATCATTATGAAGGTTATTCATTGCATCATATGTTCGAAAAATTTGTTTGCTCAACAGGGTACATAACGCAATGAATGTTGTTGAACTGTCAAAATGAAAGCCATTTCTACTGTTTGTGTGTTACACAATTACCCCGTAGCTCTACTACTACTTTTCAAAAGATACGTTAGGTCACAGTAACTATTTTTTTTTTAAAGCTTAGTACCTACTTGTTTTCCTCAGGTTGAAGAAGTAGACCCTGCAGGTCCTCGAGCGTATCATGGCACCGCTGTCCTGGGGTACTGCATTTACGTCATCGGTGGCTTCGATGGCATGGACTATTTCAACTCCTGTCGCTGTTTCGACGCAGTTACCAAGTCTTGGCGAGAGGTTACAATTATTGACTGTTGTTTTTTTTTTAATGAAATTTGGTGGTTATCAAGCAGTTAGCCCACCTGATGGACCATCGGTAATATCAGAAGTCTCAGAGGCAAAGCTGGAGTGTCTTATTTACCAGTAGGCGGCCACTCATGCCCTTCAAACCTGAATGAAAGCTTTCACAAAGATCTCTTATGTTTGTATAACATAACATTTGTTGTCCGCTATGACAAACTGTTGTGAAGGTCTTTGACTTCATAAATGTTTTTATCAAGTTGATAAAACGATCTATAAAAGTTGTTCGCGATTCAAAAGTACTTACGAGCTGAATGTAAATCAAAATCAATAGGCATCTGTGCCTCGGCTAAAATTAATCAAATTCCACACATTTGCTTTATTTTTTTCTCAATAAAGGTAGCACCAATGAACGCACGTCGTTGCTACGTGTCAGTGGCAGTGCTTGGGGAAACGATATACGCGATGGGCGGATACGACGGTCATCACCGACAGAATACGGCAGAGAGGTTCAACCATCGCACCAACCAGTGGTCGCTGGTCGCGCCCATGAACGCGCAGCGATCCGACGCGAGCGCAGCTGCGCTAGACAGTGAGTATAGTCTTCCTTCTTTGTGTTGAATCTACCTAGGCGAGAAAGATGTCATCAATGCCAAGGCACAACCACTAATCCAGATACCGTGATCAACAGAGTTCATGAACTTGCCAAGTCGCTGAACGATACGCAAAAATCGTTTAGAAGTCCTTACTCAGTCAATCATTATTATATAATATGAAATTATAAAATTATTAAATAATATAATTATTATAAAATATCTCTAATATAATTATTATATAATATTTATTGTATAATATCATTAGAATAATTACCTAATGACTGACTAAGGACTGAAATGATTCGAAAACACGACGATCAACAATGTCCCTTGAAGTAGGTACCCTGCACCCTAATTGCGTAACACGCGATTAATCATAATCGGTTTCATTTTGACAGTTCAACAATATTCATTGCGTTATATACGTTGTTGAGCAGACACATTTTTCCAACATATGAAGCAATGGTTTAGCCGTCTGTTTCAAACCGTAATAGATTATGATTAATCGTGAGTTACGCAATTAGGGTGCTGGTTTGAAATCCCTTATCGTATATCCTGGTATTTGTTGGTCTTCAGAGACACTTTTTCGGTGTTCCTGGTCGGGGGCACAGATTACCCGTATAATAATTTAAGTAAAGTACAAAACAGAACACAAAAATAGTATGATGCCAAAACAGAACACAAAAATAATATGATGCCACCTACAACTATTGTTTTATTAAATAATTGGTCTTAATTAATTTGAACTTGGTTGTTTAAGATAAGATTTACATAACGGGTGGCTTCAACGGGCAGGAGTGCATGAACAGCGTTGAGGTATACGATCCTGACACGAACCAATGGACGAACCTGGCGCCCATGCGCTCGCGCCGTTCCGGGGTCTCCTGTATCGCTTACCACAACAAGGTATTTAGGTATTATTGCTTGTAATTTTACTGTTCATGCTTTGTATTGTTCTTAAGCGTAGTTACACAGCACTTTGGGCCGTATTGGTAGATTTTGGGCATTTTTGCCATGTAGTCTTAGCTTGTTGTATAGCGTAGACATCTTTAGTCTTCCAATATCTGGCGGATTTCGTACCTATGCTGAAATCATTTTCGGGAACGTCTCCATACTTATCTTTGAGTATGACAGTCCTGGAAAAAGAGTAGGTGTATACTGTTTCGTAATTAACAATTACTTAATATGATATGGATCAAATCTTGGTACTTAATTACATAATATTAATTAATAAGCAAAATACATTACAAATCATAATCATGTTTCAAACTATTGACTCAAAATGGTAAACTTTATCATTTCAGGATCAGCGTAGGTCATAATATTGCGTCGTAATTAAGTTTTTTTTTATCAATATCTTCATATTCGTTTTGTATGAAGAAAGCACTAGTTTTATCTAGATTTATTCGAAACGTTCCATTTAGACCAAGTTTCTACGCCGCAAGAAACTTGATTAATTATTAAGGAATGTAACTATATACAACGAGTAACATAATTAACGCAAGACCTCATACACCCTAATTAGAGTAATGGAGTTAAAAGCATAATACGATGACCAAAACTATTTTTTTTAAAGATAACTGATATTATTAAGAAAAACGTGTCGACCCAAGCATTACTTTATGCATTAAAAATTGAGTCTTATTTCTTCGACGATAAGATTGATTTTTTTTTTACTAAATCAGTGGTATTATGTATGGCAAAATACATAATTTAAAATAAAAACTTATTTCAAAAGTTACTGAAATCGATTCAGTAGTCAATTAGAAACAAACTACTTTCATGTCTTGCGTCTATTCTGTTACACCTTGTATATCATCTGCCTAGCCTTTTTTGAACTATTGGGGTCGGCTTCGAGTCTAACCGGATGCAGCTGAATACCAGTATTTTACATGGAGCTACTGCCTATCTGACCACCACACCAGTTACTGGGTAATACGTATACGATACCCCTTGGTAAGACTGGTTAACAAATTTCTGGCTTCTGACGATCCGTAATGTCTGTTAAAGATCCACGAATGACAGTCGGGAACAATCGTTTAACGTGGTTTCCAAGGTACGGAAGGGGTCTTGGTATGTAAATATGGTCAAACATACGGACCAATCGCGGCAAGCGCAGCTTAAACCTGGGCCCCAATTCTGTATGGTTATAAATATAATGACTCCCCGCTGAATCTTACTACGTTCAAACTACGTCAATATTGTGTTTTTTAGCAACCAATGTAACGCTAAGGAATCGGAAATGTTATATTATGTATGTTCCAAGACCATTTCTCGATATTATTAATACGATATTAGCAGATTTCGTGTGTGATTGACGTGGTTACGAGTAAGGAATCGTTTAGTGGTCATAGTGAATTCAGGCCCTGGGTGATCGTGCGACTGTTATTAGGTACTGTGGGATCGGGGGGAATCTAACTATAAATAAAATATTTGGTTGCGTTAAAATTCGTGGGACTCCATGTATATTTAAAGAAAAGAGCACTATACAAGGCCGCGCTTAATACCATAATCTCTTTTCTTCCGGAACAAATCCTATCCTATTCTATTTGAAGGATAGAATCAAGAATCATCATCTTGTCAGTTCAAACGTGACAAAGCCATTTCATTACCTGCCTGTATTAACAAAAAGGTTGCATTCGATAAGCAACAAACCTTTACAGTACAAAGCAACAAGCCCCTCAATAATGTAATTACATAATCATCACAAAATTCTGCCTTGCTTTTGAAAGTCTAGTTGGTCTAGTGGTCAAGCGCTACTGATGACCATTAGGTCCTGAATCCGATTCCCAGGTCGAGCAAAATGTTTTGGGTTTTTCTATGTGGAATTTCGTAGTAGCAGCCCGAAGTCTGGATTTGTGCCCGGTTGATGGCAATAGGCTCGCCCCCTATTACTTATGGTACTTAAACATAACTGGCGTAATGACGTGGGTACTATACAGGAAAAGTTTTTATTCAGTGCGCAAACTTTAACCATGAATTCAGAATACCATACCAATAATATTTTTGTATAACCGACGAACAATTTCTGCGCTGGGGGGTCTAGAATGATATGCTGAATTCATGGTTACAGTTTGCGCACTGGATAAAAACTTTTTCTGTAGTGTACCCACATTTGTTGGTGGCTACTCAACTTTTCGGGGAAACAAGGCGTGATGTAGGTAATGTTTTTCTTTATTTCTAGATCTACGTGATCGGCGGTTTCAACGGCATTTCCCGAATGTGCAGCGGCGAGGTTTACGACCCCGCCGCCAACACTTGGGCCCCTGTCCCTGACATGTACAACCCTCGGAGCAACTTTGCCATAGAGGTTATTGACGACATGATCTTCGCGATCGGAGGCTTCAACGGAGTCACCACCATATACCACGTGGAGTGTTACGATGAGAGGACCAATGAATGGTGAGTTTTAGTACCAATACATAAGGAAGAAGAAAGCCTATTATTATAGGCATGCTCTTCACCTCGACCCTGCCTGATGGAAAGCGATAGAAGATAGTAATTTCTTATTGAAGGAACAGTTCCTTTTTTGGCGGTGGACTTGTTTCTTTTATGTGAAAGCAAGCATACTGTAGCCCACCTTGCGATATGCAACATAAGTGCTATACAAGGTGATTGAGCACGCACAACCTGTTACCATATAGATTCAGTACCTTTATGAAAAACTGTGCTGAATTTTTTCGTCGGTAATTTAAAACAAACTACATTTTTACCGACAGTTTTCTATGAAACAGCTGATATTTGTTAATTACTACGTAAAGTTTATACGCTAAGGCAGTATATGCGCCCTCACCGCCCTACCCGCCGCAGGAGACGCCCTGGGTGTCAGGAATCCCAGGCTGATTCCCAGCCACCGTAGGCGCGGGCTTGCGGACGACGAGTAATGGGTAGCTCGCTGTCCGGTAAGGACCAAGCCCGAGTCGACGGCGCGTTGTGTTCCACGCGCTCCTCAAAGAGATGTCAGATGTCAGCACCAACTGGTGGGGTCCGCAAAGGCCGATGCCTGCCAGGGGTGCGGGTTGTTCGAAAGAGATACCGTAGCCCGTGGCACACAGGCAACTGAAGGAACACGGGTGGGTTTTAGTCAGTAAAAGTCTGACACGCTCTCCCGCTCCACCCAGAGCGGGAGAAGTTTTTTTTTTTTTTTTTTGGGCTTTGGCTTCGCACGGTTTGTGCATTTAGCCAGTGTCAAGTAATTTTTCTTTTCGATCAAGTAAATGGCCCGATATCGGGCACGAAGTTACAAAAAAGTCATAGTCGTGTTTAGTCAGTCAAGTCAAAGTTATTGTAAAGCGGTAGCAACTTTACAACAACCTAACATGAGTTTTTGGGGGAACACGAAAAGTCCACGTTAGTCACTTATTTTCACCTTCACTACACTTGTGCACACACATGTAACTAAATTGAATAATTCACTACCAAAATTATACAATTTAATTCGCTATTTCACTAAATTTCATGAAAATTAAAATTCGTGCGACATGTTCCAACCCGATCCCGCCAAAAACTCCGCGGGAGAAGTTATTTGATGATTTCCAACCCAAAAAAAAAGAAGTTTATATGCTAGGGTGGGTGTCTAGAATCATGCAGTGCTGAATTCATGCTTACAGTTTGGGCGTCATAGTTCCTGCCAGCCTGTATTAAAAGCAAACATTTCAGGCTTATGAGAAACGGGAAAATTAGTCCCACCATACCTATTATTTATCTACTTTTTACGTAAAGCTTCTTTTCTGCTTATTCCACTCTTAGTCTTTAGCGTGAAATGAAATAGATTTATCGTGATTGCGTATGCAGGTTTGAAGTCAGCATTATCTTACTTAAGCATGTAATTAAGGAAATACATGCCTTTTAATCACGTTATTCACAACAGATTATATAACTTCGATTACATAGGTATAATAATATTGTGACTAAACGCACGTGGCGTGAGCTGTGACAGGAGTAATCAGCTGGTTATCATTCTTTCTCCGAAGGCTTGTCTAGCTGTAGATTATTCCCTTTTGGATCAAAATAGTGAGAGTTATGCACAGGGGGGCTGATTACTAAGTTTCATCTACTGAGAGTTGTAATAATCTACCTAATTGGTACCGAGGTATACGCCGTATATGTTTGTCATGTGTTTGTAGCTACTATCTATTAATTACTTAGTTTCTATTTATAACTTGGAGTTGCGTATGCGCTGAGATAATAAACTTAGTCGTACAGTCAGTGGGCAGTAAACCTGATTATTCCAGACATTTCTCCTACTTTCAAAGCCTTATCATATATTATGTCCTTTGTTTAGTACATCAAATGTTTACGGATATATGCAGAAATAAGTACTTCATGAGAAATAGTCGCATGCGCATAGACGCATTCAAAGTTGTTTGTCAGTTTAATCTTAATTCTATCTGTAAGAACTCGTATGTATAACAAGAGCAAGCAAGTCTGATTTTTCTATTGATTTTCATTTTCTTCAAAGGCCATGAGCCGTCATACCACAGAAACCGCCCAATTATGTAGGTAGCTGCCCAACTGACTTGTAGATTAATTTTCTATTTTCTTACATTAGAACAGCACCCTAGTTACGTAACTCACGATTTTGAAACAGATGGCTAAACCATTGCTTCATATGTTCAAAAAATGTGTCTGCTAAACAACATAACGCAATGAATATTGTTGAACTGTCAAAATGAAACAGATTTTGATTAATCGCGTGTTACGCAATTAGGATGCAGTTTATGAGCTATCAAGCTTGTAAAAAATAAGAAGATCATTCTCGTAGAACACTTACATAATTTCTAAAACCAAAATAAAACACGCTGAGAAGACACAGATAATGTCTGATGAAATGTCCGTTCTTCTCATTCATCATCACATTAATGAGGGATCAGTAAGTGGGTTATCTGTCTATAATACATCGTGATGGCTGCGTGTACATGTTTTTCTGTTAGGGTGTTGTGTAAAAATGTTATGAATATCCGGCAACATTCGCATCAGGACCGGACTAGCCACATAGCAGGTGTAGCAAATGGTCAAGGGGCTCGTGCTTAGACGAACAAAAAAAAGCATAGTGGGTACTTGACCCACCGCTAGACCCAAAGTAATATTTTTTTTTTTTTTGGTTGGGAAATCATCAAATAACTTCTCCCGCTCTGGGTGGAGCGGGAGGGCGTGTCAGACTTTTACTGACTAAAACTCACCCGTGTTCCCTCAGTTGCCTGTGTGCCAGGGGCCGCGGTATCTCTTTCGAACAACCCGCACCCCTGGCAGAAGTAATATTTAGTATAAATTCTGAAAAAAAAAATAGGCGGGATGCTAAGAATTTCGAACTCACTTCGCTTCTCGCTTTTGCATTCTAGTTTAGATAATTTTTTCAGCTTTTCTGCTAAAATCCACCAAACAACTCTTACTTCTGTAATAAATTGGCTAAGGATAATCTAACCTCACTGAGGCAGGGCGGGTGCTAAAGTTAAGGTTTCGAGCTCGTTTCGCTCGCTCATGCATCTTAATTTCTCTTGATTCTTAAACGATTTTTGCATAAATTGACAAAAAAACTCCTATTTTTTTGTATGAATACTTGAAACAAACATAGATAACAGGCAACTAGAATTTTCGAGCTCGATAGACTGGCTTTTACATCCCGGGTTTTCATAGAAAAGTAGTCCTTCATTCAGGGCTGGTATTACTCAAAATATTCTTTGAAGAAAGTAATTGGGTTGAAGTATTTAAGTGTAAAAGAACACGAGGCAAAGAACGACTTTGTTTATTAACATATTTGACTAGTATTTTCTCTAGGAAAACGAAGGAATTTGTTAAAGTACTATTTTATTATGTGTCAATACCTTTAAAACCTAAAACAAACTAAGTTCTACAAACGGGGGCCGTTTTGGCAGACTCCATTTCTTAGCCTTGCTTTACTTAATATTGCCAGCGGGTTCGTCCGCGTGGATGTCAGAAATTATTTCACAGGAACGTACCACCAGGATGGAAAGTATCCTATGCGTGAATCCAGGTTTTGAACTACATGTGTGCCAAATTTCATTAAAATCCGCGTAGCGGTTTTTGCGAGTAACAAACATCCAGACATTAACACTTTCACATTTATAATATTAGCAGGATAATAATTATTATAACAATGTTTTGATGAATGAATCAAAATCTTTACTCATATTAACTGGTACCAATGATTTTGCTTACAGAACTCGGTGTACGGCTACGAATAAGATAAAAGTAACAATTCATTCATTGGTTTTCGTTGTACAAACAAAAGTACATAATTATCAATCATAGCACGTTTTATATCATGTGCATGCAATGATTAACCCGTTCTGCAATCTATCTACCATTATTATGAAGTCTTTGTTTATATACTTAACAAGCACTGCACAAGCGACTTCGTCCCCATAAAATTTTGGCCTCCAACCCGCTACGACGCATCCCATCGTGCCCACCCGCGCTATTACTTCGTTTTCACCAAAGACTATAAAACCACTTAATACTCTATGGTTTTCACTTAGTGTTATTTCCAAGCTCCTTAGGGTCGTAGCGGGATGTTAAATAGCCTATAACGTCCTTAAAGAATTGGGTTATCCAATCGAAAAATATGTTTTCAATTCCGACTGGGTAGTTCCAGAGATTAAACCCTACATAGAAAGTTACAAGTAAATACATTTTGCCTCTACAGTGAAAGTATAGATTCATTAAACTGATGTTATTAACCTACTGCATCAATGTCACAGACATTCGTAATCTTAAATAATAAATAAATAATTGGCGCAATTAAGTATTTTATCGTGACCTCGTCGCCAGTTCTAAAGGTTATAAAATTTTGCGGAAAAATTACCTTCACCTGGAAGAAACATACCTTCTTCACCTAAAGGGCATACATGGAGTATAGTTGCCTGTGTGCCAGGGGCCACGGTATCTCTTTCAAACAACCCGCACCCCTGGCAGGCTTCGGCCCTTGCGGACCCCACCAGTTGGTGCTGACATCTCTTTGAGGCGTATAGTAATAGATTGGGGGCATATTGTGTGAGTAGAATGCGATAATATGACCAGCCGGTCTATGCTGTAAAAGCGTCGCCGTGAACAACCAGTTCAAGTAAGCTTGGAGTGAGCTGTCATTCCACCTGCAGTGCTATTCTGTAAAAATCTCACCGTGATAACTTGGGTGAAGTGAGCTTAAATAGAGCTGTCATGAGTATCAATCCCTAGTGCCAGATGGAATTATAGCTCACTTCACCTACGTTCTCACGGTGAGATTTTAACAGAATAGATCGGCTGGTGTTAGGAATTGACACTGTTGACAGCTCACTTAAAGCCGACTTTACTTAAGTTTTCCCGGTTAGATTTAGAAAGAATAGATCAGCAGCAAGCCTTACAAAAACAACACGTGGCAACACTCTTACCTCATCCGACGATAACAAGTAAGGTAATATCTCAAAAGATAGGCAAAACCGGATACAAAATGACCGATTTGTAACAAACAAAAATGGTTGATAACAACATCGCGCGATGTACCACCGTACACGTGATAGTAGATACCGTAAACTTCTTTTTGAAACCGTTAGTACTTTTTGCTGGAACTTAAGTTCTAGCTGGCAAGAACCCGGGTATCTGTAAACTAGAAAAAGAAGGGAATGATATGGTTTTTCTACAAAAGCATGGCTCTGTGGGACACTTCCGCCCTTAAACCTCTGGAAGTGTCCCACAGAGCTATACTGAAAATTGCAACATTTCTATTTATTCTGATTCCAACCATTTACAAAAATTCAAGTTTCCTCTGCAACATTTTTTTCTGTAAACTATTCTTCCCCAACACTTAAAAACTCCTTTAACTACAATTACCAAACGACGCGACGGAAAGATAAATGATTTGTACTGTTCCACAAAATAGATTTTTCTACTACCTTGGCCTTTGCTTGTAAAATAAAATTAACGCGTCCATAAATATCTATAATTTACCACAGCAAACGCAAATTCACCCTCCGTGCATTTCTTCTGAATAAAACGTACGACGAGACTGAAAAGTACTTATTGAATTAAGTTAAAAGTTATATTGAAAGTTACCCTATTTCCTATTATCCATATGCACTCACAAACACACTCACCCACACACACACTCATACCATACATACGTACACACAACTGGCCACACCAAATCTCCTCATTCTAATTTATTTTATTTTAATATTAAGATTATTGCTATTGTGTTTTGAGTTACATTATAAACTCCAAAAGCTAATAACATGATTTTAATGTGATACTCAAATTGGGAGTCGAAACTGCCTCTCCAAAATACAGATTACTCAGTGACCTAGCTAGAGGAGCAGTGCTTTCACCCTACAATTCGTTGTGCCTACACCATGTAAATAATTATGCATACTTTGTAAGTCCCTCATATACTACAAAACCTTTATGTACCTAAATAAATTTATATTTTATTATATTGTTCTTTGGTAAGCAAAATTTTCTACGACTGTTAGAGATAGTCAAACATCACAAGAAATTACAAACTCGTCCGTATGTCTATTTAGTCTCCTGATGGAAACACAGTAATTAGACATTAGATGATATTCTCTAATTACTGTTAATAGGCGTTGCTGGTTTCCATTTTAAACCTATTTTAGGTGAGACACGAGTCGTTATGTAGAAATTTATTTACATACATACGCTACCATTACAGTGGGGGACACTGTAATGGTAGCGTATGTATGTAATTCGGTAGTGTAGTTAATTAACCATAGCGACTTGCGATTTACAACATAAATATCCATTAAACAATTAAAAACATAACACGTGCAACGTTACCCTTGCGAACTCGCTCAGTGAACATGAGAAAAGATCAATTCTATAAGCTACCAAATTTAGTGTACGCATTGTTCGCGGCAGGGGGACGTTGTCTAATAGTTTAGTTCGGCCGCGCGGCATCGCGAACAAGTTGGGCCGTTGTCGGCGCTGAACGTACCCATCTGGCGCACACAAGCCACACCCGGATTATTTATGTTACCCCGGAATACTCCAAGGATATAAGACGCCAGTGCTAAATCCCTCCTCGTATCCAACTTGTTGTATCCCACCATGCCTAATACAAAAAAGGTAAAAAGGGTATACTCCTCCATAGTTACTGCCTTAAATATATGTACATACCTACCTTGTAAATTTGTTCTGTATGCGCTCCAACATGAGTCTATGTTTAGTCTCATGTGGAGCCCATACTGCTGCATTACCCTCCAACTGACTCCGTATTAGCGCGTCATACAATGCCGAAATGGCTTTAATATTTGTGAAAGATGCCGCTCTGCGAAGCACTAATCCCAGTCACTTATATGGTGTTTTACAGACATAGATATTATGCTCCCGGGATCTTCATTGAGTATCCATACGAACACCAAAATATAATCATTTGAATAATTTTCACTAATGACTTGATTCTCTAGGTACGAGGCAACAGACATGAACATCTACCGGTCAGCGCTGTCAGCGTGCGTGATCATGGGCCTGCCCAATGTGTACGACTACATCCATAAGCACCGCGAGCGCCTCATGGAGGAAAAGCGGCAGAAGATCCTGCTGTCAGAGACGGCGAGGCACGGACAACACCGCACGGCCTTGCCTGATGTTAGTACATACTTCTTATAATCATCTAAGTCTCTATAATATGCACTTGACTATGCGAACCATCACAATTCACAACCTTTAGAAAAACTAGCACCACCATACTTACGTTTTTTTTTTTTTTTAAATAGAGATAAATTGGTCTGTGACCAAACATAGACCGGTCTAAATACTGTGATTAGCGAACTCTTGCAGCCCGCTACGCCGAAATTTTCGTGCCTACGGAAAAAGCGTATGATACATAATTATTATTTTTAATTAGACTTATGTGGGTCAGGTAGGCACTACGTATCGTTGTTATATACGCTATTTAAACGAGTGATGTGCAAGGATATTGGTACCCAGTACCTATTTATTGTTCTCGTAGATCCGTGCTACGGCTGCTGTCAAAGAGCGCTACGAAATTTTTGTCTTTTTATTTCTTATCAGCTTCGGGAGTCAGTAGAATGTCACTAAGCACTAACGCATGTTAGTGTTACGTCATACTGACGTTACTTAACGGTGACGGATTCAAAAGCTATTGTTAAAATTCGTTATCAGCATAATATCATAGTTGGAATAAACGCCCAGCTACCAAAATTTTGCAATTTTAGATGTGCAGTATTTGTAGCAATCTAAAGCGCAATTTGTCTAGGATCGACAATAATCTACCGCAAACCAGTAATTTTTAATTGTAATTGTGATACAGTACCTCACTGATTTGACCTTTTTACGAAAAATAAACAATTAAGAGTTGCTGCATGTTCGAGAAATTACATACATACTCGGGCGTTTATTTGAGCATCGAGCTTTAAGATGGTTTCCTGCGGTACGTGATTTAACGGAGGAGGATAGGCATTGAGGCGATTTTTGACTGTATTGCTATTCGCATAAAAATCAAAATCGAAGTTGGTTAGGCAACTTTTGCTATTTCGATCTGTATTTTGTTGGCAATCCAATATAAATTGAATTGTTGAATATGCGTGCGCATGAAAGCCGGCTTTAGAAAGAGACGTCACATATGTATGAGTGACAGCGATCGACTCTCTACAAAGCCATATTAATTAACAAACGTTTTGCATCGACTGCACGAGAGTATGAAGCATGGATTTTGAGTTAGTGGTTTGCGGTCGGGACAGACTTAATCTTTAGGCCAATGTAATCTACGTTTTATTTTTACTTTAACTAATGCCGTTATAATCAGCATCCCAATATACTTGTTTACTTTTAAATAAATGTTTTGATAGGCCATTTTATCATGCAAAACAAGTTTCAAAACAGCTATAATGTACATTTTGTCACAGGGTTCCCTACGCTTAGAGGTTTTTATTTTGTCTTTGAAAACAAGAAATAACAAGATCTTTGAGGCTTCAATATAAACAATCACTCAATCATATCTGCGCATTTTTCAGTTTCTCTTTAACTTTCGTTTGACTTAGGGCTGATTTTTCAATAGTCAGATAACTTTTATCTTAATTAAAAACGATTTAAATCAAACATATTATATTTATGAAAAATTAATTTGATTTAATCGTTTTAATTGAGGAAATGGATATGAATCAATTTATTTTTATTTTTCTGTTAAATATCTCGTCCCAATCTTCAATTTAAAATAGTTTTTAATAAATGGGAAAATACCCTATTGACTAGTGGTAAATATATTCAGCGAACTACGGAATGTGTCGAGACTTATGAAGAGTAAATCACCGTTACTTTCTTCTCCTTAGCGTGTCAATAGCAATCTAAATACCGTCTGCCCAGAATTTGGCTACCAGCTTGACACTTTCAGCAGCGTCCATCCTACCGTTACTTTAATTTCATGTAATGGTCATGCAGCCCATAGCACGGAACCTTAAAAAACCGATAGCCGAAAGGTTAATGGTCAGCAAAAAAATAATGCGAACTCATGCGATTGATACTAAAATTTACCAGTTAGCCCCGACCGTGACTGGGGGGCTTTACACTTGGGACATTCCATACATGGTTATTGTGAATGATTTCCAAAAGGAATCTTTTGTTATTATTGTTCATTGTGGCGTAGCTTGCAATTAAAAAAAAACAAGACGCACCTCTGTCTTATTTTTTAGCTTCTTTATCTAATGAACTACATACGTAGGTTCATTTAACACTACGTAGATAAGAATTGATCTAAGAACACTTTTGCATTTAATTCGGTAACACAGCAGCAACTTCTTTTGTATCTGTACGTAACAGTAAGGATCACAAAGATTTTAGCTGGTTTTCGCCTTGCGAAGCCTGAGAAGTACCTTCATAATGCTTATTCACATCTACTTTCGGTTTTATTGATAAATCACTAAGTAGGTAGCTGTAGAATCAATAGACGCCAAAAACTCGACGATTTGTCCGTCTTGGATATTCAAATTGTTCTTTGCAGAGTAACCGGCCATGGTTGGTGCAGGTTCACCTGATGGAAGACAACGACGACATGCTCGAGCAACTCGGGTTAATGGAGAATCAGGCCGCCAACAACGATGCGCCTGCGCCTCCTCCGCCTCCGCCACCGCCCCCGCCTCTTCCCCCGCAACCTATGGAGCAGGACTAGTGCACTCCAAGGTAGCATACTAGAACATGAGTAGGCGTTGAATGTGGAAAGTTTTCCCCTAGGACGTATCAGGGGAACTTTGCATCGGTATACAGGTCTCTACACAGACTTTGACGAGAGAGCGAATGGAACGAACATTTTCTTTTCAGACACGTCAAGCAGGGCGGATGTGCCTCAATTCTTATCAATCTGGTATTATCAAGTAAGTATAATTTGGGAACTCTAGATACATACTTAGGTTGTCGTCGTAATCTTTGTTGGTATGAGGTTTGACCCCGCGCCGCGTGCCGGTTCAATAATACTGAACGGGTGATTGCACGTGACAAAGTGCAGAGTTGAAACTACAGCTGAAAATACCAACTATGGTGGGTGTGCCTCCGCATCTGCCCACACTTTTCCCAACTATGTCGGGGTCAGCTTCCAGTGTAACCGGATGTAACTGATTACCAGTATTTTACATTGGGTACTGCCTATCTGCCACAACCCAATTACTGAGGAATACGATACCCTTTGGTAAGATTGGTTGTCAGACTTTCGGGTTTCTGACGACCCGTAACGACTATCAAAGATTTACGAATGACAGCTGGGTGTGCAAAGGTGGACTTATTGCCTTCCTATTGCTATTATAATAATGATAGTCACAGTAAAGTTTTACCTATAATTATTTAAATACTAACTTTTTCCAGCAGATTCTCCGCGTGGAGACCAATAATTAGTCAGGCTATAAACTAGCTGTCTGCCAAATCTCATCCAAATCTTTTCAGCCGCCTTTGAGTGATCGACTAACAAATATTCTACATTCAAACTTTCATATTTTATAATATTATTCGGCGTAGGATAGTAGGATCTTTACCTCGTGGCGTAAAATAACCTACAAGTTGGTAAGTTCACGCGCATGACGCCTGCAATGTTTCAAACAAACAAAACACGTAGCAATCAATCATGCATGTCAATAAATAATTACGCAATCTCTGTAGATGTAATAACTTATTCAATAAATTCCACTCTGAACTTACATTGTATTGGTTGTTATAATAATACCTCTTATTTTTCCAGGTCTCACAGTAACTTTTCTGTAAATCGAAAAGCCTACCCTACTATATTAAACTACCTAATCAATAAGATGAAGAAATAAAAGTCTTAGGAAAAAGTATAGTGAAGTTAATATTATGTAAAATTATTATGTTACCGTCCTTTATTTTTAAAAATATTTACCTTTATTATAGCAATTTTGGCATATTTATAATGTTGTGATATTTTCATAATGTGAATCATTCCTGTATTTTTGGAATATTTTTGAAAATTGTATGAAATTTTTCAGACAAGTATATATGATACTGAATAAGAAAGAATTCTTGTTGTTTCAATGATTTTATCACCATGTTAAAAACTTCCCAGTACTTACGATTACATAATATAAAAGACTACATTACAGATAGAATAGAATAAAATTGCGAACATTTTCGTAGCAAGCGTAGCCGCGTAGCAATCTCGTAGCCGTTGCCTACGAGCGAGACACATCTAAATAAATGTTGCTTTTTAGAACCCTTTATATTAGTGTATTCTGGATTCCAAATAACTATTAACAACAAAATAGATACGTTAAAGTTAAATCTACTATT
Source organism: Antitype chi (assembly GCA_947359405.1). NCBI lineage: Eukaryota > Metazoa > Arthropoda > Insecta > Lepidoptera > Noctuidae > Antitype > Antitype chi. Next base: position 15,550,842 of record OX375816.1, read on the forward strand.
TTAAAGCTAGGTTCAAATGTAATCTACGTACATTATCGAAACACGCTGGAGCGCAATGCATGGGTGAATGTTCTCAACGCCTATTTGGGAATGGGTGGGAATTTTAATCTGCAACTTTACTAAGTAGTCAAAGGTTTAGAGCATCGATAGGTTAATAGAATACAGGTATATATTGTAAGAAAAACACGACAAATATAAATAACAACATTTTATCTTTGTCTCTTACTATGTCATGTACAAAAACTTTCTTTTATCATTAAAAAAGTATTTCATAAAGCTTAATAAATCGAACCTTGATTAAACATCAAACTGTCGGTCGTTGTTCTCACAAACTGCTTCACTGATGGCAGTGGCCTGCGCCAAAGTTTGAACACTAGAATCAGCAGCCATGCGCTGCCACACGCGCTCCGTCCACACCACCGCTGAGAAACACGCACCGTTGCTGATGAACGCGCGCAGCGTGACCGCACCAACTCCGCGACCCATGCTCCGCCAGCCATCTGCGCGCACAGACTTCACAAAACAGTCCCATGCACCCGCGTACTTCCCCAACACGTCTCCTTGATACCTCGATTTCACCACATCAATAGGATATAATACCACCCACGACAAAGCTCCTGCCGTACCCCCCGCCATAAACACTTTCATCACAGATTGATCTCCTCGAGTCATTGCTTCGTATGAGGTGAAGTAGATCGCCAACGCAGGGCTATCACGAGCCATCGTCACACCGAGTCCACGGAAAAGTGCTTTGAAGCCTCCAGTTCGTAGGATGTGGCGGGCTCCGGCCAACGCCCCCGACGGCATGCCATCTCCGGGCTTGGACAACTGCTGCCGTGTCTTAATTAACTCAACGGGAGAACACGCGAAGCTTTGGAGTAGTCCTGCGGCTGCCCCGGCCGTCGCATGGGTCCTCAAATCATCTGGATTGGGCAATGCTCGTCTCGTATTCCCATATGCCCCAAAAACGATAGCATTAACAGCTGCTATTCCACCCAAAGGAGCACCTACTCCACGGTAAGCGGTAGACAACGTTCCTCCTTTCAACAGAGCCTTCGTGCATTGCATCGCACTGCCTCTACCAGACTGTATGTGCACTTTCAATGTATCCAAAGGATGACCAGCAATGATTCCCGCACAACCTGAAATCCAACACAATGTATTAATTCATCAATATCATCAGATTAGTATAGTAATGCGAAGTTTTAGATATTAATTATGTTCATCTTACCCCCTATACATCCAGCTACGAAATCTAGCGCCATATTTACAAGCGTACAAAATTTCTTTCACTAGATGTGCCTGCAACAAAAAGTACATGTTAATCGTCTACTCGTAACTTACTTATTTGACACCAAAAGTATTAGAGAATGCTTTACCTAAGAAGATAAAGCTATGAAGTAATTAGTTTACATTAATTTTAAAATCATGCTTTACATGGATGATAGTGTTCGCCGGGGAATGTACATTGAATAGCGCTTTCTGTAGGAGATTACACGTCAGCCTATCGATAATCACTTATTTACATAAACTTTTAGGTTGACCTTCAGTAAGTTCATTATCTGAGAAGAGAGTTATTTGTGCTTACCTCCGGTGTTCAAATAAGGTAGTCGTAATGAGAATTCACGTTGTCTCCACTTGAGGTGACGCCAATGAACATATTGGTAGAGAGTAGAACAGTAGGGAGTGGTCGCACGGCGGTCCAGCCTCTCGGGTGAGTAGATTGAGTATGCGCTGCGCGGGCGTCTATACCGCGGGTCCGCCGCCTGCCCGCTCGCTCGCGATACTTCCACACGCATTATCTTCTCCTTTGGGTCAGTCTTATCACAAGGGTCAAAATACGTCTTTGAAACAGAATAATTACACCTACGCTAATAATTCATGCTGCAAATTTTTCCATTTACATGTGACAATAATTGTAATTTCATTATTTTGTAATTAATAAAATAATAATAATCTCAACAACCATGTCAGCACCCATATGCCTATTTAAATAATTTTATTGCCTAGACTATGTAGACCACAGCTTGTAGGCATGTAGTTAGATTAACCACTTATCTACGAAGGAATGGAGTTTTGTGACTTAGCTATTGAGGGATCAATGTCTGAAACAAATTATTACAGATCTCTTTCGCTATTAAGAATAGGGAAAGATCAGCAATTATAGATCTCCCCCTCTATTTTTATACACGTATTCACCCAATGCTGCGTGTAGATCTCCAGTTCTCTTCTATCATGCCATTCTTCCCTTTCTTGGGGCATGCCAGATCTGACATCCAACTCTTTCTTGCTGCCTTGTGGGCAAGTCATCAGTCCACCTGGCGCGTGGTCTGCCCTCGGTCTTACGGCCAGAAAAATAGCTGCTGGCGTAATAGAACAAACGAATATGCACAAACGTGGTGAACAAACTCATATACGTTAAGAAATATATTATTATTATCATTATCTCTATTATAAGGGAGACCTTTCACCCCCAAATAGATGTTGTTGACCGCGACGAATAACAACTTATGTACATTATTCGAATGGAGAAATTTCAATAATATCAATTTATATGTACCTACTAATACTAGCTTAAACCCGCAGTTTTACTCGTATCCCAGCAGAAAAACTTTAGGTATGTTGCTGGATAACAAGTAGAGCATTATCACTCCACTATACTCTGCGTCAATTCTGGACAGGGTCTATTTCTTTTTTTAATTCCAACCAGTTCCGCTCAGCCTTTTTCAAAACTCGCATTAGTTAGTTGGCTTCTAGGTGTAGTAAACGATTATCAACTAACTGAATAATGTTTTTGATTCCCGGATCGGACAATTAAGAGCTTTTATTCGGTGCAGGCTGGCAAAGTCGCATTTCAAGTGGTTTTTCGTAATTATCTTATTAGTTAAGTATTTTTTTTTAGCCAAGCTAATAAAAACTTTTTTGATCATATTTAATTAATGAAATAATCATGAAAAACCAGTATAAATGCGACGTTGCCAGCCCGCGCGAGATGAATGCTCTTAATTATAAAACTGTCTTAATTAATTTAGTTTGCATTTTTATAGGTATAGGTAGGTAACTGACAATCAATTTCTATCCGACTATTATCGCCGGAACTAACCCAGAGGTCAAGGCCTCTTTTAAGAGTCACACTTATTGCTACAGAATGAATTATATAACTAATGCACTTCACAATGTTTGATAACGTCTGGAATATTCTTGTGAAGAAATGAAGAAGCTTTAAGTTGACCTGTCCCAACAGACGAAGCCGCACGGTAGGTTACCTACCTACTTATTCCTTTAATAGAGCCAGCTAACGAATAGGTAGGTATCGTATATCCATTTCCCGCTCATAATTAAACATATAAAAAAGTTTTAGATAGGTACTTACATCGAAGAGCCGCGTGGGTTGATAAATCAGATACGTAAACAAAAACACACTGGATACAACCGGCACAGATAGCTTTGTATTTTTGGCGGTTGGCGTAAGCCACACCCATATAACCCATATTCCGACTGAATGTAGGTAAGTAGGCACATCAGTCGGTAGTGTGTTGGTAAATTATTTTAGGTAGAAAATACAATCACCGCTGCACTGGAGGATGTCTTCAAGATTCTGGACTGGAAAGAGGGATCAACATCAATGGCGAGTCATCACTCACCTTCGGTTTGCCGATGATCTAGCTGTCATGGCTGAGACCATGGAGGACCTTGGTGCAACGCTCGATGACCTCAGTAGAGCTTCCAAAAGAGTGGGTCTTAAAATGAACATGGACAAAACAAAGGTCATGTCTAATGCCCATGTAACACCCACTCTCATAACGATCGGAGGCGCTGCACTCGAAGTTGTGGACGAGTACGTTTACCTAGGACAAACTGTCTAGTTAGGTAGGTCCTACTTCGAGAAAGAGATCAATCGTCGAATCCGACTTGGCTGGGCAGCGTACGGGAAGAGTCGCAATATCTTCTCGTCCCACATACCTACCGCAGTGTCTCAAGACGAAAGTCTTTGACCAGTGCGTGTTGCCAGTGATGACATATGCAGCGTATTTCGAGAGGACGCGACGATACTTACTATACTGAGATCGTTAGGTGAGTCGCGATGGTCATCAATATTCACCAATATCGTTGAGTCGATAATAATTATATTGGTTTCGAATCGGTAGTGTATAGCTGCCGACATATCGGTATCGGGTGGGTGTAGATATCTAATAAGATGAAAAGGCTCAATAGGTAACTTACAGGACACTTACCCTACACAGGGCATTTTAAGTAATAATTTTAGTTTTACCATACCATACCTAAAAGTAAGGAAAAAATATTGAACCCAAGCAAAAATATTTCAGTTGATCAACTGCAACCTATGTTATACTGTGGCATGGATTTTCCGCTAAATGGTTGACAGTTCATCGTAAATAAATACGTAGCGCTACATTTGGGGGAGGCGGAGGTAGCGTTTCTAAGGCCGTCTGGTCCAAACAACCTAGCCTTAAGTGGCAGTGGGCAGGACACATTTCTGGAGTGCCGACCGCGTACTGGAAGACGTAAAGCTGGAAGGCCTCCCACAAGGTGGACTGATGACCTTGTGAGGGCCGCAGGAGTCCGCTGGATGCGGGAAGCACAGAACCGGTGGAACTGGCGGAGGTTAGAGGAGGCCTATGTCCAGCAGTGGACGTCTTTAGGCTGAAATGATGACGATAAATACAATCATTCGATAGCTTAAGCCACGAATAAATATGGGAAACTCTAAAGGAAAAAAGTACCAGCAGCATACATAAACACCATTCAAACCATTTATGCCAACAGCAAGGCTAGAATCCAATTGGAATCCCTGGGAAACGAAGTCCACATAGAAAGAGGTGTGAGGCAAGGTGACCCCACTATCTCCAAAATTGTTCTCTGCCGGTTTAGAAAGCATCTTTCGCAACTTGAACTGGGAAAAGTATGGTCGAAGAAATACCAGAAAACTTGCAAGCCATGCTACAAAGTCTGAGCGAAGAAAGCGAAAAAATCGGTCTAAAAATTTAGTACAGCAAGACAAAAATAATGACTAACTCGATAAAAGTAGATATAAAAATAAAGGAGAAAGCTTTAGCCTATGTAGGACTAGGTACATATACCTTGGTCAAATCATCTCTACCAAAGACCAAATTAACCAAGAAATAAATATGGGAATTGCAATTGATTGGTTGGAAGAAATACTGGTCCCTTAAGAAGATAATGAAGTCTAAAGCATAAGGTATGGCATTGAAAAGAAAGACTTTCAACTCATGTATACTCCCATTTAGCTTATGGGTGTGAGACATGGGCACTAACCAAATCGCTCAGACAAAAGCTTGCCAAATGTCCAAGTGCAATGGAGAGAAGCATGGTAGGTTCAAAGAGACAGGATAAAATAAGAAATACAGATCTCCGGTCCAAAACAAAAGTGACCGACATTCTAACAAGATAAGCCCACCAAAAGTGGAGGTGGACTGGCCACATGATGCGAGACACTTAAGGAAAGTGGAGCATGGTAGTGGCAGAGTGGTATCCAAGGGATGGTAAAAGAAATCGGGGAAGACAGCTCACTGGATGGGACGAAGAAATAAAGCTGATAGCAGGTTCAAACTGGAGGAGGGTACCTCGCGACAGACGACAGTGGAAATTGTTAGAGGAGGCCTAAGCCTATGTCATGAGGCATACCGAAATACGAGACATTTTGTAATAAAACAAAAAGTAATAAACCATTATTGTAAATATTTTTCCGTATTAAAGGGCATTATTATTATAATACAATCATTTATTATCAACTACCTACATAATAACTACTAAATACAACTGTCCCAAAAATATAGGATATCAGTCAAGATGCTAAGAAAACTTATTCAAAGGTCAATGGACCAAAAGCTGGTGCACTCACTTACACTCCGCAGGTCTCCGCATCCCGTATATTGTACAGACGCCAGCACATCAACCTACCCCAAACTGTAAAATTTTCCTAATTGAACATGAACCTTATACCTATGTAATAAAGTTGAAAATCTATCAAAGAAATTTGGCAGATTGGGGTAGCTTGATCTGTTGGCGTCTGTACTGCCTGCACTGCAGACCTGTAATAGACCTTGTATGATTGCGTCAACCTAAGTACCAAGCATCGTGATCCATACCGTTACCAATGGTCCATACCATTCATTAATTGTAAAGACCTACCAATGTTAAGCAGTGGAGTTTTACAGGCAATGAACAATGGTCATTCAGTATTCAATCTTATTGTTAGATTGGCTAATCAGTATTAAAATTAAACAAACGTCTTCTGTTGTGCGTCTGACAAGTGCATAGCCTTGTGTTGGTCGCGGCCGGAATTATGAAAATAGAGCAAGCTCGATAACAGGATAGAAATCGTATGGTAACCATGATTCGTTTGATGCATTATCTGCTTTTCATTTTCCTAAAAGTAATAGGTACCTAGGCAAGCGAGCATGGGGCGTGCATGTACGTACTACGTAGGTAAGTCGTTGCCAGCCACCCTCATGCGTTTACGCGAAGTTTATCGGGCCATAAAGCATTTGTAGAGCGAAATGAGTCAACGCTCAGCAAAAGAAGAGTCCGCCGTCCCTGTACCTAATTAGGGGGGCTGGAATAGGGCATTATCTGCCCTCTGCCGACGCCCGTGCGCCTGTTGCGGGCCGTGAGAGTTCTTGAAATATCCCTTTCACTTTTCGCTGCCTCCTTCCGCGACATAACATTTTCGCAGAATGAGATAACCGCGTCCCACGACGCTGCACCGCCGCCCATAGAACGAATCACAGCCGGCAGCGATAGGTAACTTCCCGCTTCCGAAACGAGAGCACGGCGCGTTTTCCCAAGCTGCACATTCTGCAAACGTAACCCACGCCGTTTCCTCCCGTCAATGGACGCAGTGATGATACTGAGCGTCAGGCTTCCTGCCTATACGATGCAGGCACTTCCCGAAGCACTCAGGCCCCGAGAGCACCTGCGTCGCCCTAAATGACTGAGAGCCGTGCCTCCTACCGAGCCAGTCGTCAGACACCGGCCGGACCACTTCGAATAAAAGATGAATAACTGACACAGAGTACTTTTTTATATAGGGAATAGAGGTACAACTCCGCGACAAAAGTGAGTAACGTCAATTGTCGCCCTCTGGACGCGTGTTTTGGAACTAATGCCAACATAGTCTTACGCACACACTCACACACGTAGATACACACATACGTACGTCGCCTACTACTTTATGCATTGATATTTTTTATTTAGATAGGTAATTTAAAATGTGAATTACATATTCGCTTGCAACTGCTATATAGAAAGCGAAAGTAATTCACATTATTAAACAATAAAACAAAGTTAGATTTCATTTCAAACTCAAACTCAAAGCATTTATTTCAAATAAACCAATTACAGGCACTTTTGAATTGTCAAGGTCGGTGAGATAGAAAGATGAAGCTAGTTGCCCATTCCAAAGCATAGGTACCTGTGGAGAAGAACGGGCAAGAAACTCCATGGACACTCTTTTAAAATCATGATTTTGTTACAATCAGTTGGTTACATCATTATGTTGAAATTATCAATGTGAGAACGATGTAAAAAGACGTGCACATTATAAGCGTCCGTAATTAAAACAAAACAAAAATAAAATAACAATTTAGAAATTAAAATAAGCCGTGGGAGCTAAGAGATGACCAGTCCCTACTGGCGGCGCCCATTCACGAACATGACGTATGGATCAGCACCATTCAGCTCAACCATTTTGAAGGGAACTTAATGATCCAACACACACGCCACCACCAGCGAGACATTTGAGTGAGCATGATACTCTCAGCTGCCAGGGCACATTCAAGTCAATGAAAGACGTACCCTGTAAATGTTAGCTATATAGAAAGGACATAGTGCTCACACATATGCTATGCAATTATACAATACTAAAAGTTTGAATTTATACAATGCAAATGTATCTAGTTTTACAGTCTTCAGCAGCTCCAACAATGTTTACAAATGCTATTCAATTATTTCTTTCTTTTGAAACACTTCTTATTCAGTTTTTTGGCTTTAATTTTATACGAATCCGTATCATCATCACACTCCCTCTTATTCATTAATATATTATTAATATCTTTACAATAGTTGTAAATGAAAAATCTACAGGATATTTTTATTAAAAAATCTATTAATTTTTCACTATGAATCAAGCATTTTATGAATGAAAAATCTACAGCAATAAAAATCACAGTAGTTATTAATTCTCTTAAATATTGTTTGTCTAAATTTTCTTTTAATATTACATAGTTTATATCCTGCAGATTTGAGATACAATTTATGAGGGAGTCGCTGGGACTGCAAAGCCATTTTTTATTTGCGTATTCCCGATATCTTAAATATTCGTGCTCACTGTTTGATATTAAATCTTTTTTACATTCAACACACCCCTTGAATACCTTTTTCTTGGCGCTTTTTACAAAATACCCACTTACGTACTGTAGGCCTCCAATTACGCGTGGGTCATTTTTTTCTGCAAGGGGTGTGAATGTAATATCGGGAATATTACTAAGTTCGCAATTAGTTTGCTCTTTGCCGTCCCCGCCTGTGATGAGTACTTCATGTAAAGTTTCACAATTATCTATTTCACAATTAGCACCAGGAGCATGGACGCTAGAGAGACTGTTTACGAGTAATGTCGTGAATGCAGCTTCAAATCGTTCTGGAGTAGGGTTTACGTTGCGGCATCCGTGGCTTCTTATGGACCCAAAAAAGTTTTCTATCGGGTCTTGATTCAGATGCCGCAGCCAAACTGATGATACACCATATTTTGTTTGCAATTTTTTTAATAATAATTCAATTCCTTCTAGCGTCCATACCCAATTGTTCAATGTGGGAACGTGTTCATTGTTACATGTTTTACGATGAATAAATTTCATATCTTTCAAAATAACTTTACTCTCCTTCCATATTTTGTGATGGACAGAAGTAGGCGTCGCAGGTCCTAGAAGAGGTTTTCCATATTTCTTTCTTTTGCCAAAGCTTCCGTTGAGGGAATCGAAAAGCTTGTCGAAAAACAACAGGATGTCTGCAGTGTCTTTGGCTTCTTTAGGAAGTATACCCTTATCTGTGAAAAAACATAGTTTGTTAAATAATGTGTTGTCTAGTCTGCGTAATGTAAAACTATAGTAAGCATTAAATATTTGCATTTCATTGTAATTGTCAGAAAAGAACTAGTGATAAAATAATGTAAAGACATTAGGTTTTGATGACTTTTACCTGCTAGATAGCCCATATTCGATGCCACAGTTTGACTGAAAACTTGTGTAGCATTTTTGACCTTCATCCGGGGTATTTTGCTCGGGTCACAGTGGGCGTCTGTCAATTTGGGCACCAATCGGATTCCTTTGTACCCCGGGTTTTCTTTGTGTAAGGCCATGATATGAGCCCATTTTGCCATTTTTACTTCGCCGTTTTTTATGTATTTCAAATGTTTTGAAATTAAGTTATTTCGTATGCATTTTATCAGATGGGGTGGGTCATATAATGGTATGATTTCTTGGTTGTTAATCATTAAACTGTTATCTCGGGGCTCTTCTCCCTGTCTCAACAGGTTACCCCTCGTCTCTTGTAAAAGATATTTAATGCAGTTCACATTATTTGTGCCTTGGTCGCACACAGTTGCTACCACAATAAGACCGGCATTTTGTAGCTCAGTAATGACTGATTTTAACTGCTTCGCAAGTTCAGGCCCCTTTGTTGCAGCTTGCGAAAAAGTGTATGCAACGGGTTGCTTATAGTTTTTTATTAAACCTCTTACCATAAACACCTGTGCATGATCAGCATAATCAGGTTGTGTCTCTAGGCCATTCGTGACAAACCCACAAACTTTGTCCTTCCGTTCATTGTATGTCACATTAGGTTTAAGTGACATTTCATCAAATAGAACAATACATAATTTATGTTCTAACTTCATTTTTTCAGTAGTTTTCTTTAACTGCTGAATCATATTTTGGTTGATTCCTGGATTTATATCTGCCATATTTAGCAACTTCAGGAGAGTTTGGCGTGATGGCAAGATAAATATTTTTCTAAGAAACCTGTACCCTTTTGGGCTCTGTTTGAGGAAGGACAAGGCAATAATTTTTTCCTTTAAAGTAAAACGACGTCCTTTGTTGCCTTTCTTATGCTCTCTGAACTGTAATAATGTCAAAACTTTTGATGTGCTAGGTAATTCGTCGAGAGTTTTCAAAAACTGCGGATTGGTCATTAGATTTTGTAGTGCCTGGATCTTTTTTGCCTGCTTTTTGACCTTATTGCGGCACTTACTAAGTCTTACTCCAACTAGCACCAGTTTTCTGTATAAAGCATGCTCTGATTGGGTTACAGCAACACGTTTCACCCGCCTTTTAGTAACAAGAGTAGGTTTTTGGTTTTTGTGATGCTCTGTAATGAAATAAAAGATATATTTATTATGTATTTTCTAATTACAATTTTGGTATTAAGTATTTTAAGTACTTTTAAATGGAAGATAAGAAAACTATGGAAGATTTAATTTACTTACCAAGATTTTTCTTAATTTGTACATCTTCCACAGCAGTGGTAGCATGCATAGGCACAAATTCTCTGGCTACTGTGCCACAACTGTGTGAAGTTATAGGTTCTGAAATGACAATTTAAATTACTTTTCATTAAAATAATCACATCATATAACATTTTCAACAGAAAAAGCACTTTGTAGCTTAAATTGCCCTTGCCTGATGATATAACAGAAACTAAAATCTTTGTGCTCATCATGGCCATTTTTAACATTAATTATTAGGTGTGAAAGTTTAGGACATTATATCACATGTCATTTTTTGTTTGTCTATTATAGGTATTATCGTACGACGCCATTAAAAAAATAAATAAAAACAAAACAAAATGGCAAACCAGGTCTTGGCCAGCCTCCATACAAAAAATTTAAATCCCCTTTATTATGCCTTAATGGAATCGAGGGCAATTTGAAAAAAAAAGGATGCTTAATGCTGTTATGATTACATTTTCACTTACCAAGATTTTCCTTTGTTTGTATATCTTCTATGGCACTTTGAGTGTGTGGCTTCATATCCACTGAGTCCAAATGTATAACAGGTTCTGGAATAACAATTAATAAATTACTTCAGCAAGCAGCAATAACCCTCGGAAGACTATACATAATTGTGTCTTATTAGCGCTGCTTGACAATTACGTTGGAACTGTCATCATATTATTATGTAAAGCTACATTGGTCTAGCAGTTGCAGAAACAACCACTGGGTTTGAGGTATTAGGTGCGATTCCCAACTCTGGGCAATTTTGTTATATCTTGAAAAGTAATATTAATTTACCTTTTGATGTAGATGCTTCTGACATCTGAAGAGGTCTCAACACTCTTTTTTCTGAGTTGAATTTTAAGATAGATCCTGTAATAACAATAAAATTATATTTGAAAAAGTAGTTAACTTTGGTTTACCTTACCCAAAACTAATTGAATTTTCTTAACAATGAAGTACCTGATGTCACTTTAGGGCCCATTAACCCTCTCTAAGCAAAAAACAAACATTCATCCCTAGCTCTATTGTTGCATGAAAGAAATAAAGACGACCCACTCACTGATCAGACAAACCAATAAACACACTTTTGCGTCGAAAATGGTTCTAATAGAATTTTTAATTGGTTTTTTACATTATTAATTTTGTTATAACATATAAATTATTATTTTAAAATATAAACGCTTTCTAGCTGACACAACTATGTTAGGTGTGCTCCTACCGAGATAAGACAACCTGGTAATTCAAAGACATAAAGAGTACAAAAATCTGACTAACAAACTGTATTTACATATATTAGGTGTGCTCTTACCTAGTTATGACAACCTGGTATTTCAAAGGTATAAAGCGGTTTCTAGCTGATAACTACCTATGTTGGTGTACTCCTACCGAGTTATAACAACCTGGTACTTCGAAGGCATAAACAATTTTCTATCTGATGCACCTATTTTGCTACTTTAGTTTACATTATTGCATTTTTCTTAAGGATCTCTATTTCTTTTTTAATCAATTATATCCTATGTTACTTCCTGATAGTTTAGCTTTCTATTGGTGAAAAAATGGTAAAAATCGGTCCAGTAGTTTCGGAGCCTATTCAACGCAAACAAACAAAAAAATCTTTTCTCTTTATAATATTAGTATAGAAGTATAGATGGATTTAATATCACCATCTGCCAATAAATTTTATTATTACTAACCTGGCATGTTTTTTGTTGGTACAGCTTCTTTGCTGAGTCGATTGTTCCTGCAGCAATATTTTTGTTCGAAGTGTGCACGACATACACGTCGGTATTTGAAAATATGTTCATTTTCAAGTTGTAATATGTCACCACCAACGGAATAGACCCATGTATTAAAAAAATCCTTATCCTTAGCTGGGTTAGGGAATTTATGCAAAATAGCATTGGTATCTGAAATAATCGAAAAAGTAGGTAATCAGTGGAGTCTAAAGACGAAACCTGAAATTTACGTGTGGCAGACTGCACGGAGCTTTGTCATACGGGTGCTCAAATGCTTGCATAGTAGCCGGAGCAGTATCGGAGTAGGGGGAGCGGGCTTGGGGGCCCAAATAACGAAGCATTTGGCGCAGCGGCCTTTTAAGAATAAAACACTTACCTAAGCTATTTAAGCATCCGGGGACGCAACACTTTCTGTTAGACATGATAATAGGTATAGATAACAAAGTCACAAACACAAAAGTTAGTTACGAGTCCTGTCTCAATACGTTTTTTTCCGATTTTAACAATCAACACAAGCACAAAATCAACACGGCCGGAGGGGCAGAGGCTCTACTCAACGGACTTAGGTGGAAAAAGCACTTTAGACAATTAAAATCAAGAAAAACAGATAAGAACAAACAAGCGCAACCGCAAACGGGTCAACGGGCGGCAAATTTTGTTTTATTTGACATTTGTAGTGTTGCATATAAAAATAAATTCAGCTAATATGTCTTGAAATTGTTTAATAAACTATTTATTTAGTTATAATTGAAGTTTTATCTCAAAATATATTTTCCCGTTGTATTGTGTTTTATTATATAAGTTTATTTATTTTGACGCTCATAGAAATTGGGCGAGGGTTGGTCACTGTTTTACCGCCATCTAGCGTACTGAGTAGAACTACGTATTCCCAAATCATGAATACTGCCATCTCTGAGAGTGTTTTGTAAAACTAACCCAATATAATGAAATCAAATTAAAATGTTAGTTTCATGTATAGGTCGGCAATACTTTAGGTGTCCAACCTTATTTTGCATACTTATAGGAGAACGATTTCCCGTTTGGCACTACTAAGATTGTCAACCCTGATAACTGACTTTTAACCCTTAATCACTGACGTGTCATTTTGTTACGCTACAACTGACGTACGAATGACATTCTTCTCTGTACGGTTTAGGTATCGGAAAAAGTAATATTCAGATCAATTATGACAACCCTTACTTGGTCAGAAGATATAAGAGTTACGCGATTAAAAGAGAGAGTTATCTAATATTTGTATCAAATAGCATCATAAAAACTTTTTTTTTGACAAAACATTTTACGTAAACAAACCGTTGTAGAAAGTGGTCATTGCCTCATTGGTAAGTGAATTTTGATTGTTTGAGTGTTTCACAGTGAATTTAGTGTATCTTTAAGGGTTTTAAACCTCTTAAACTATGAATAACCCTATGTATTTGTCAATCGAGGAGGTATATTTCATAAGATAACTATTTTTATAAAATCTTTGCATGTTCCGATTGACAAAACGGTGGTTGACCTCCGCGCGAAATGAAGTTTGAGTATTAGTAAGTATTATGAAAATGTTAAGTAGGATTCCTAAAAAAATACTGCTGTTCGATTATAAGTACCTAAGTCTATTTAATAAGTAAAATTTCGAGCAAATTGAGATAGTAGTTTTATGAGAAATCAACATAACACAGGACCAAACACACTTTCAGCCATTCTCTGTTATCTCCTTTGTTTAAAATAACGTAAGACGAGAACTGTTTACAATTTTTCATTATGGTTTGTTTAGTCAAGAACCCAAAAAAGTTTACTTTATGTTGCTTGCAAGAAAAAAAAAACTGGAGTCTATATTTTTTTCTGAGCAAGGCCGTAAACATCATCTGTCAGATATCGGCGCGGAGCTTTATAGGTTTTGATGTCATACTATACTACAACTCGTAAGTCGCAGCCGTTACCACTGGGCTTCTAACAAACACCTACAATGGTGGTGAGGTGAATATAACTGAATTGCATTAGTTTTATTGTGTCGAGTTAATTAAGAGTCGCTTTTCAAACGATTTTGCGGAGTGTCTAATCTGTGGTTTGACTGACACTAGAAAATAAGATGACAGGATACGTCCTCAATCTGTGGCTACGTTCCGAGTTACGATAATATCGATTTGAGCGTGCTCACACCCGTTCCGAATCGGCATGAGCGCGATATGATAACGATATCCCGTCATAGATGGTGTCATGACATGCGCCATCTTAACGCCGACCATGCGTAACTTAATACTAATATCACCGTAAGCGCTGTCAAAAATGACAGTTGTGCTGTTTTCTATGAATCGTATCATATTTTTAGCTAACTTAGATATAGTGCTTCTGGCTAGAGTCGCCACCTAACCAAATAGGAACACGAAATATTGTTGACAAAAATGACAGTTCTTAGCTGTCATAATCGTGATATCTATCTCAGAAAGCAAATTATTGATGTGAGGTGTGAGCGCTCACAGCGCTATTTTTCTAATTCGGAATGTGGCCTGTGGCTGTGGCTCACTTGTCATTGTCACTTTGTCAGTCTTGTCACAGAGTACATAGTCACAGATTACTCATATGTAGCAAGCTATACATAGTCTAAAATAGTCTTGTCACTGTCAGTCTCCCTACTGCTGCTTGCTTGCCTGCGTTTTTAGAGTTTACAGAAGTACTCTGCTGTGGTATAAACCGTATAAAGTGCTCTGTGGCCTGCCCTGCACGGCTGCGCTTGCTGATTGCTGATCAAAGATAATACTTAAATAATAATATCGGGAGGTGCTGATGCTGTTTCACATCATAGTGTTTCATGATTGGGGCCTTGGGTTTGTTCATTTGCTGGTGGCCTGGCCCTGGTTATCGCAAAAAGAACTATCAAAATATATATTCTGCTGGAAGAAGGCGTTGATATAAGCAATGTGGTTTAGTTAGCGAGTAAAACAAATAGTTTTAAACTATCTGTGAGGCTGTCCAATTTAAAATGACTTCTGAAACTATCCTAGCAGACAGCACAAATATAAATGAAGAAGAGAAAGGAACCAGAGAAGACTACATGGAAATAGAAATACCGTACAACTTGTACCAACACCTTAGCTCAGAGAACTGCAATGTTCAAAACATGTGTCGAATATGTCTCGCTACAGATAACGCGGTTTTATACCAGCTAGTTGATACCAAAGAAAACAATGTTTTAGCTCATATGTTAATGGCATTTACTACTGTTCAAGTAAGTTAAATTGCTTTTTAATCATGCTGGTGACCGAATGAATTGCTAATTCAGATTGTTGTTTTATGTTGATTATATGTTTAAAACTTTCCAATGTTTAATAATCCTCCAGCATAGAACCAGTTGCAAAATCCATAATTCTGATACCCGGTTGAGTCACTTTTGTTAATAAAAACTCCTTTTTTCATGATTTTATTTAATATGTGCTAGTGTGCTAATAAACAATCACTATGTCCATTCAGCTGCTTCCAGGAGATGGCATGCCATCAAGTATATGTGAGCCGTGTCATGCTCAGTTAGTGCAGAGCTATGAGTTCAAGACTAAGTGTGAAAAGTCAGACTGCATGCTCAAGTCTTTACTGAAAGGAGAATTCATTACCAAAGAGGAACTACCTGATCTTGGCTTGTTGGTATTCAACTTTTTCTCATAAAACTGTGCTAAAAAGCATGTCATATTATTTGCGGTTGTGTTGAAAATCTCTTGCAACTATAAAGTTGTTATTTTTTCAGGGAAATAAAGCAAGAAGAAAAGTCAGGGGATAATAATATTGGTGTAGATAACAGCAATATTTATTTAAATTACATTTTAGATGTTAAACAAGAAAAAGAACTACTGGAAGGTATTTTATTTCTTGTAATTTTTTTGGTATCTTTACATGTTTCTCCCCCCCCCCCCTTTTGGGGGAGGCTTATGTCCAGCAGTGGACGTCTTTCGGCTGATATGATGATGATGACATGTTTCTCATTGCTTGTAATATTATTACAAAGCCACCAACTGGGCCCAACTAATCTCAAAAGTACCATTGACTTAAAAAAAGAAGTAATTATAAGAGCAACTTTAAAAACATACTATTGCTAACACATTGAGACCTTTATGCGTAAGTATTGGCTTATGTAATAATAAAGTTATGTCACCATTCGGCATTCCGCATGACGAGAACCTAGGGAAAGCTTAGAGAGCGAAAAACTAATAAAATATCTCGACTAGCGCACGGGGTTCTTGACTTTTTTTTTGTTATTTTCAAGTAAAGTGTTTATCAATGGAAACTATGTAAATGGCCTTCAGTTTCAGATTGTTTAATAACACTGTATATGTTGTAAGCTTGGCTGTCATGGTCCCGAATTCTCTATTGTCCTACTGAGCAATGGCCTGATGGCCGAAAGTTTCGATCAACATCTCTTGAGGGTCTCGTTAGGCAGTTTAATCAAGGGCCTGATTCATAAGGCAGTACTCCTCATCACGTCATAAAAAAACAAAAATGAAATTTTTAAATAATATTTAAAAATTTCATTTTTAAATATTAAGGCATGAGGGCGAAGAAAAGATAAATATTATTTATCTTTTCTTCGCCCTCATGCCAATTTATTTGGAGTTGGTACAAAATTTTTTTCTTCCATTATTCTCTATTAGTCGTTACAGTCACCACCACCACCACCATATCATCTTTCACACAGCAGAATTATTTTTTTTACATGAAAAAAAAGTAAACAAAATATGTACATACTTATTATGTAATGTGACTAAACATGACTCATTCCAAATATTCACACATACAGAAAGTTATTTGTCTCAAGAATTAAGCATAGGTGGAACATTAATTATAAATTTATAAAAATATATAATTAAAGTCATTATCCTTGTAACAGTAGATAACTGTTTACACTTCTTTCCATTTACAGATGTGCAATATTTGGAAGATCTCAATGATAACAGTGATAGTGGCAATCTTTGTATAGTACAAAAAACAAGGAGTAAGAAAAAGTAAATTTTATCATACCTTTCTTCTTAATTTGCATTTAAATATATTTTTAATGAAATTGGTTACCTTTATTTCAGAAAAAAGTTAATTAATGATTATGATGGTAAGTTACATTTACTTATTAACAAATGCTATTAAGTCCTACTAATATTATAAACGCGAAAGTTTGTAAGTATGGATAGATGAATGGATGGATGGATGTTTGTTACTCTATCACGCAAAAACGGCTGAACGGATTTGGATGAAATTTGCCACACAGATAAATTATAACCTAGATTAACACATAGGATGCTTATTATCCCGGTAGTACGTTCCCGCGGGATAATTTCCGACTTCCATGCGGGGGAAAGCCGCGGGTGGAAGCTAGTATTCTATAATGACTATTATTTATCACGGCAAGAACTCAATTGTCAGTACTTGTATGCAATTTTTTCCCTCCTATAAAAGACCAATTTTTATTATTTGCATAATTGTTTTAGATTCTAGCCTTATAATGGTTAAAAATAAGAAACTAAGAAGTAAACATGAAAAAAAAGAAGAAACTAATTTCACTTGCAAGATTTGTTCTAAGGTAAGTACCTACATTTAAAAATTTTAAAAATAAAATGGTACAGTCAGCGTCTAAAATATCGGGACGAACAGACTGTTCAAAATGATCTAAAGAACTATGAAATTAAATATTAAGTCAATGACACAAGGAATTATTCAGAATGAAGACCGTACACGACACCAGTCATTCTGATAAGAACTTTATCGAATTGAGGTAAAGTTTAATTTTCATAGTTGTTTATATCATTTTGAACAGTCTGTTTGTCCTGATATTATTGACGCTGACTGTACCTAATAATATTCCTAGTATCAGCGGAGTAACAGTTCATCATCTGCCTTTTTTTTTTTTTTTTGATGACGGGGGAAATCCTCATGAATGTCCTCTGCCCTGGGGAGGGCGGAGGGGTCTGTCAGACTCTTACTGACTAAAACCACCCCGGTGTTCCGCCTCACACTTGCACCGGAGATCACGGGAACAAAAGTGACTTCCGCGATCCCCGGCTAGTGCCGGCCCGCCTGTGCGGGCCACCTCGCGTTAGGGGGGGAGTGAGGTGTTAAACTCTCCCCTTACATCACATAGAGGCGCGCGTGGAACACTACGCGCCGCCATCTCGGGTCCTAAGAAGTAGGGGGCGACGGATTTCCCCAGATCCGACGCCCCTGGACCCATTTAGGGGGGCCGGAAGAGGGCGTTATCCGCCCTCCGCCGACACCCGGTGCGTCTGCTGCGAATCGGGTTAGCGGAAGCAGTTCATCATCTGCCTAGCCCAACTACTTATGTTGGGGTTAGCTTCTAGTCTAGCGGAATACAGCTGCATACCAGAATTTTACATGAAGGTCAGATAGGCAGTCTATCTGACCTGCACAACCTAGTTACTGGGTAACACGATACCCCTTGGTAAGACTGGTTGTCAGACTTTCGGTCTGACGACCCGTAACGACTGTCAAAAATCCACGAATAACGCCGGGAACACAGGGTCTTGGTATGTAAAGGTGATCCACGGATCAACCATTCAAAAAAATCAACAATTCCAAAATTTAGATTAACTAAAACTAGCAAGTCATTTCTAATAAACAGTATCCGCTTCTATAACAAGTTGCCAAAGTCGGTTACAGAACTTAGCGATGGAAAGTTTAAAATTCACATCAAACGTGTCCTTATCAAAAAAGCATATTATAAGATAAAAGACTACGTTGAAGACAGGGAAGTTTGGCATTAATTCCTTCTGCACATGTGGCTTCCCTGGTACCTCATTAACAGCAAGACCGTGTGAAAGTCTGTTAACTGCTCCCAAATTGCAATGTTAATTTTTATTCTTTTTATTATTATTATTTTTTTTACAATGTCTGACATATTCTCGTCATTATTTGACATTATACATCAATTTTACTACCTACTATTTATTTTCAGTGATTGTCATCGAAATCATGTCACTTGGTTCAAATAGATTCATTTTATATAGGTAGATTCTTTTACATATTGTGAATGAGAGAACGTTGTAGGCCTTAGAGACTAGATTTGTAGACGTTTTTCTATTCTGTATTTTCATTCCTCTAAGTACCTGGTACTTATTGACTGGCCTGCACTGTCCTCCCATACCTATTATCACTGTAATTTGAAAACATTGTAAAAGCCAATTATTTTTAAAAGAGTAACCGTGGAGTTTCTTGCCGGCTCTTCTCCATAGGAAACGACAAATTGGAACCGTGCACCTAGCTTCTGACGTTTCATAAGTGCCCATGCAGGCTTATGTGAAATAAAATATTTTGATTTTTGATTTTTGAACCTCGGCAAGCGTAGCTTACCTGATCGATCGACTCGTGCAGGTATTATTACATAGCCGCAAGCCCCTCGACGGAGTAATAGTTACTTAATCAGTAAACAGGATCATTATTATTATGGTAATATGAAATCATTTTGATTAAAATTGATCATTTTCAGAAATTCATAAATTTGAAAGCATATCATGCCCATGTGAAGAGCAAGCATCCAAGCACCAAACATCTACATTTCTGTAACCAGTGCACAGAGTTATTTAATTCTGAACACGATCTCAAAGTACATGCGTCGATACACATGAAAGGAAACAGTTGGAAGTGTAACCAATGTCCTAAGGAGTTTCGTGGTAAGTTACATTCTAATTATAAAATACTTAGGCATTGACAACAAAACAATGACAAGAGGGATTTTTATATTGGATTACCATGAACTTTATTACTGACCTAAGCAGCCTTGAGTAATTAATAGATTTGGCCATAATTTAAGGGGGGGGGGGGGTATTATTATATCATTAGAGTGAGGTGAGGGCCTTTAGCCAGCTATCTGGCAGCATTGACTCCTAGGAGCATTATAGAACAATTTTGAAATAAGTTGCTAGCTATTTTTTCTATATCTGTTGTTTAGCGAGATATACCTATGAGCTACTGTGAAAGTCCATCACCATTCTTATTATTGTGTGGATACAGCGCGCGCAATGCTCCGGCGCCACATATCGCGGCACATGGAGTCGAAGCGCTTCTCATGCGAGGTCTGCGACAAGACGTTCACCGAACAGTACGCGTTACGGCGACACGCGCGCGTTCACACCGGCGAGATCCTTGAGAAGAAACATGCTTGCACTCTGTGCGATAAGAGGTGAGACGCCTGCACCTTACTACAATACAACAGCACCCTAACTGCGTAATCAGAATCTGAATAATTTTGAAGGCTAATCCATGCTTCATTTGTTCGAAGATTTGTCTGCTCAGCAACGTTAATAACGCAATGAATGTTGTTGCCAAAATAAAAGCTTTTCCTACTGTTAGTGTAACACGCAATCACCCCGCTGGTGGCTGTCACACGGACTAATCTCTGACAAAAGTGCGGTGAATTGTTATACAGGAAAAGTTTTTATTCAGTGCGCAAACTGTAACCATGAATTCAGCATAATTATCATTCTAGACCCTCAGCGCAGAAATTTTTCGTCAGTTATTAAAAAAAAATCAGCTGTTCCATACATTTTGACCGCGCACGTATTGCACTTTTCTATGAAACAGCAGATTTTTTTTTTTTGTATGACAGTCGAAAAAAAATTGCGTTATAGTCCCCGACTTGAGATTCGAGGTCTATTTAGAGTTATATAAATCTCTAAACAGACTTCGAAACCTAATTCAGTAAAGACAATCTCCACAATGGGGGTTCATGGATAGCTTAGATCATAGATGTCAAGTGCGCATGCGGCATTAGACGATGGCCCACCTTTCATCCTGTCTCTTCTCACCTGTGCACTTGATGACCATCTGATTGTATCAGTGAGCGTAGTTCGCATAGCTAAATATTGGGACAAACATATTTGAAAATTTTCTATTGTTAGAGACACTAAGTAGAAGATCAGAAATAAGATATCGAACTTTTATTCTTCCGTCCCGTCGTCAGGTACAGTGAGAGCGGCCTCCTAGCCGCGCACATGTCCCGCCACATCGGGTTGCGTCCCTGCGAGTGCAGCACCTGCGGCAAACGGTTCCCATCGGACCGGCTGCTGTCGTCACACCGGCTCGTCCACTCGGATCGCAAGCCGTACGCCTGCCAGTACTGCGACAAACGGTAACTTCCTTTTTGTTTCCTTTTACCTTTGTATCTTTGAGCAGGTACGCTCTAGTTTTCTGTCAAATCTGAAGTCCCTTTTAACCATTCATGGGAAACTTGTAGCGTTTTTTTTTTGTTCATTACAGATTGCGTATCAAATCTTTCCAGTGCGTGATTACTTTGAATTCAGGGCTTTATGTCGACCAAGTACAAGAGCCTAAGTAATAACATACGCATGGGCCGGTCGATCAGGTCAAGCTACGTTTGCCGCGGTTGGTCCGCGGATGGGTGACCTCGTGAATCTTTATATATCCCCCCCCCCCCCGCCGACCCCTCCGTGCCTCAGAAAGCTCATAAAGCCGTTAGTCCCGGCTGTCATACGTGGATTTTTGACAGTCGTTACGGGTCGTCAGAAGTCCGAAAGTCTGATAACCAGTCTTACCAAGGGGTATCAGTAATTGGGTTCTGGAGGTCAAATAGGCAGTCGCTCCATTTAAAATATTGGTATTCAGCTGCATTCGGTTAGACTTTAAGCTGACTCCAACATAGTTGGGAAAAGGCTAGACTGATGATGACGTCGACCAAGCACCAAGCACCCAAGGTCAAGACTAACCATACTTCATTAATAAGTTTATTAATTAGTGCTGTGTTGTTCGGTAACAGTTTCCGCCACGAGTCGACGCGCAACACCCACCACCGGACGCACACGGGAGAGAAACCTTACGTGTGCTCCGTCTGCGGCAAGAGCTTCATACAGAACTCCAACCTCACACTGCATATGAGGACACATACTGGTAATGTTACTGTTCATTTTCACCAAATTACTGGCACTACGGCCCAGTTAATGGGAAGTGGTAGTATAGGGAGGTTATCATCAGTGATCGGATAATCGGGAGCTAAAATACCTAAACTTCACTTTTATTCCCACGAAAGAATAATACGGACATGCCTTTCAGAATCCTGGATCCCGGAATCGTTTTAAATTCCTGAGATTGCAAAAAATGTTACCTGCATACAAAATATAGTTAAAACTCGTTGATTGACCACATTGTGTACATAATATTTTTTATTGATATTCCATTTGTTTTGAATAAAATCAAGATACTAAGTCAAAATGACCACTGCTATAATTTCAATCCCGGGAACCCGGGATTTCTTATTTATTCAGAAAGGAATGTCCATATTACTCTTTCTTGGGAAGAAGTTTAAGTATACAAGCGCCCGATTTTCCGATCACTGGTTATCATACACTCTTGACAACCAGTGTTGGCCCAGCAGTAGCGGCACCGACTTACGAGTAGTACGTCGAGGGTTCAAACCCAGTCAGGTGCGTCACTTTGTGTAATTTATTTCACCACCATTGCTCTCAAAACAGTCAAGGAAAATATCGTGAGGAAACCGGTATGTCCTAGAAACAAACATTCGAAGACATGTGACATCTACCAACCCGCACAGAGCCCGCGTGGTGGATTACGGCCCACTCCCTCTCACTGAGGAGGCTTGTGTCCCAGCAGTGGGAACATTATAGGCTGATTATGTATATAGGTTGACTGGTTATTAGTGACCGATATTTAAACACATGATTGTACTCATCATAACAAACAACTTTCCCAAAGAAACGTTTTTTATTTATTTAACTAGTGCATGTCCCCAAACACTCCAATAGAATATTGAGTAACTAACAAGAATAATATACCATCAGCTGTAATTTTATTTAGTTACCTACAAACAAAAATAAGTTTGTAGCGACACTACAGAAAAACACTTCGCAACAATATGTAGAAATACAAAAAGAGAAGTGGCGCCATCTACAACGCCACAGGCGAACTACGCAAAGACGCACGTCATAGAAAGCCTAGATCGCGCAGTTAAAGTTTACCGCGCGATTTGGATAGGTACAACATCCCGACATCAACCGTCGGGCAGTTGCCCACCAGACACAACACCCGTCTGGTCGGAGGATCCTACCTTTTCCAATAGGTATGAGCGAACTTTACACCCTGTTCCTCATACCTCTATACTGGTGACCCCGAGAAAGAACGTCAGCGCAGCCTTCGTGCAATACTTCAGCGTGACGTCATCATCATCGTCAAGACCACTTCCTCAAGCTTTCGAGCAGCGAGCCACACAGCCAGCCAGCAACCACGGCCTCAACGGGTATCCTGACCACCAGCATGCAGCGAACCGCATTCCTGGTCAGCACCCTCAGCCTCAACAAGCGACCACGGCACTACTGCTCTTCGGCCGGTCGAGAGCTCAATCTCCCGGTCGACAACAGCAGGCAGCCACATCGCGGCGCTGTACCACAACGCACTGGAGCAGCGCCGGCCCCGACTCACTGGGGTTCGCACTACCGCAGACAGTTCCGACTCACCGCGAACTATGCGACACCGGTTCCGACTCACTGGAACCACAACTGGCACTGGCAAGCATTATAATATGCACGAACTTCGCCCACTATCGACTTCCGGTCTCCGGGGGGGAGTGATGTAGTGACACTACAGAAAAACACTTCGCAACAATATGTAGAAATACAAAAAGAGAAGTGGCGCCATCTACAACGCCACAGGCGAACTACGCAAAGACGCACGTCATAGAAAGCCTAGATCGCGCAGTTAAAGTTTACCGCGCGATTTGGATAGGTACAACATCCCGACATCAACCGTCGGGCAGTTGCCCACCAGACACAACACCCGTCTGGTCGGAGGATCCTACCTTTTCCAATAGGTATGAGCGAACTTTACACCCTGTTCCTCATACCTCTATAAGTTATCCACTTTTACCATGCATTATTCTTTTGTCATTAATTTAACCACTGTACAGACCGCGCGCGCGCTATCAGCTGTGAGTCGCTTGATCCCGTTCTGTCTCACAATCATGTGTTTAAATATCGGTCACTAATTATTAACAGTCACCCTATATATCTTATAGCAGGTCAATATTAAACTGAAAGTTAAATGTCATTGATATTTTGTACCATGTGCGTGGTAAGTAACTGTCGCCTTGACGTACCCTGATTGTTTCTTTACACCAGCTGTTTTGCAAATTATTATGACAGGCCCCAGGACGCGTCATCGCTTGAAGTACTGTAGTTGAAATTGCAAACGTAAAAGAACCTTGCTTGATCATAATAAGATCGGTATTACATCAGCAACCTACAAGGTGTCCTAAAGAGAATGCTCTACGCTAGCCCGCGAAATTAAAATTTTCTTAGATTTTTTACAATTTGCTGGTACACTGACCAGCAAATTGCAAGTTGTATGTTGATTAGATACAGGCAAATGCCTAGTTTTATGGTCACCGCCCACTGTTTTTGTATAGACGCCATCACATCAAGCTACCCCAAACTATCAAATTTTCCCAATTGAACATTAATAAAGTTGAAAATCTATCAAATCAGCTGTTCCATACGTTTTGACCGAGTAGGTATTTCACTTTTCTATGAAACGGCTGATTTTTTTATTGTAATAGGTCTTTACCTATGAAATTGCCGTTTTGTATGAAAAAATTTAAACGAATTTTTTTAATGTATTTTTTATTTGTATTAATCGAAGTAATCACCCATGCAATCAATGCATCTTTGCCATCGCAGTGGCAGTTTATTGATGCCCTTCTTAAAGAAATCAGCTGGACGGGAGGCAACAAATTCTTCAAAGGCATTTTGTACTGCCTCTCGGGTATTGAATTTTTTTCCCGCCAAGAAGTTATCCAAATTCTGGAAAAAGTAGTAGTCTGTAGGCGCAAGGTCTGGTGAGTAGGGCGGATGACGGAGAGCTTCCAACCCCAGTTCTTGCAACTTGGAGACCGTCTGCTGTGCAGTATGAGGTCGCGCGTTGTCGTGCAGGAGCAGCGGAGACGAGCGATTGACCAATGCTGGTTGGAGATGTGCCAGCTTCTCCATCATTGTGTTCAGTTCTTCACAGTACACATCTGCAGTAATGCTCACCCCGTTTGGTAAGAAGCTGTGATGAATCACACCGGCGCTAGACCACCAAACAGTGACCATCACTTTTCTAGGGGTAAGTTTTCGTTTAGGGCATTGTTTAGGTGCTGAACCAGGATCCAACCAACTTGCTGAGCGCTTGCGGTTATCAAACAGAATCCATTTTTCATCGCAGGTAACAATGCGGTTCAAAATTCCTTCATTTGTGTGTCTGTTGAGCAGTGCAAGGCACGTCTCGACGCGTACTTCGCGCTGACGATCATTGAGTTCGTGGGGCACCCATTTGTCAAGCTTTTTTACCTTGCCAATTTGACGCAAATGGACCAATATTGTTT
This sequence comes from Antitype chi, assembly GCA_947359405.1. Taxonomy (NCBI): domain Eukaryota; kingdom Metazoa; phylum Arthropoda; class Insecta; order Lepidoptera; family Noctuidae; genus Antitype; species Antitype chi. The sequence goes on from OX375816.1 coordinate 15,576,487, forward strand.
TGACGCTAACGTCGAAAGCTGCTGCTAATTCAGCCGTAGATTGTGTATCATCAGCTTCCACAATCGCCTTTAATTCGTCATTGTCGACCAAAGTCTTCGGACGACCGCGAGGTTCATTTTTCAGGTCGAAATTTCCAGAACGGAAGCGAGCAAACCAATAACAGGTGGTGCGTTGGTTTGTAGTGTTAGCTCCGTAAACGTCGTTGATGTTGCGTGCCGCTTGTGCCGCGTTGCTGCCACGACGGTACTCATATTCCATAATTACTCGAATTTTTAACGTATCCATGATGACGAAAAAGATTGAAATGCGATGAAAATGTAACACTAATCAATAAACAAATGACTACTTTTGGAAAAAAAAATCCATGTTTTTAAAATAAAATTAATTTGAAATTAGAATTCTTACTCAAACAAAAATTATTTTGATTTGAAATGGCCAGTACTGCAAAACGGCAATTTCATAGGTAAAGACCTAATATAACCAGCGAAAAAAAAATTGTGCTGGGGCGTCTAGAATGATATGCTGAATTCATGGTTACAGTTTGCGCACTGGATAAAAACTTATCCTGTATTATTCTGTTTGTGTTTCAGGGGAGCGCCCCTACTCATGTTCTATATGTGGTCACAAGTTCACTTCTGGGTCTACACTCAAAAGCCACGAACGGATACATTCTGGGGAACGACCTTTCAGCTGTGAAATTTGTGGGAAAAGGTATTAATAAAGTTGCTTACGACCGAATACTCATAAGGCCTATTCTAAAGTGTGCTGTAAGGGCCTTGAGAGACACGCTACTTTTAGCTTAGACGATTTAGCAAGTTCAGCAACATAACATTTTGGCGACTAGCTGCGATATCAAAATTGCACGTTATCATTTTTTTCTAGCGGCGGCGTCTGTTATTGGATAGGTTCATTTGGACTCCAAAGGAACCTATCCAATAACAGACGAAAGCAGCTTCCGAAAGCAACTAAATCTTCAATGAAAAGTAGTAGTCTAGGACCTGATAAGAAATGTTATTTGTATTAAAATCTTTAGAACCAATCAATACAATAGACCGTGTGTTACAGCTTTACACGCAAGAACTTGAGCGCGCACATGCGCAAGCACACGGGCGAGCGACCGTACGAGTGCGGCGTATGCTCCAAGAAGTTTGCCAACGCCACGCGCCTGCGGGACCATCACCGCGTGCATACGGGTGAATTTACTAAACTTATACTTGATGGGTCCGACATAATTTAATATTCTTTTTTACTTGAGGTCAGAAACATCATTTACTTTCCATTGTCGCTTACTCAATTATCTACTGTAGCTTCATGTAATCTAAGGTTGATTTTTTGCAATCCCAGCTGTCGTAGTAAAAAGGTCTAGAATAAGTCTTGGTGCAATGGAATTTGAACTGTGTCTAAAGACAATGTCCCAATCAACATCGTGCCCTTTGAATATTACTTTCGTCTAAAATACTTACATTTTTCTGCTTCTAGGTGAAAAACCATTCGACTGCTCATTGTGCTTGTTAAAGTTTGCTACAAAATCTCAACTGTTAAAACACTCCAAAACCCACGTAGCGAAAAGGAAAAGAGCAGTCGTGCACGCTCCAGACAAAGACCGAGACCGAGGGAACGGGGAACTGGTCATCGTACAACAACTTGAGCCTGTTCCCATCATTACTGATAGAATTATGTTCAATAAGGAGCATGGAGAACTAATAACAGTCAATGAAAATTTAACCAATGACGAGTCGCTCGAAGATCAATACCAAGAACTAACACTAAACATCGTACAAAAAGTACCATTGGAAGTGTCAGGAGAGTTAATACTACAGGACGAGAGTACCATTAAAGGAGACCTTTTAGTAGTTGATAATAGCCAAAGTAACTTCCAAGGTGATAGTATATGCTTGGATACTAGCAACGTGAACATCATCGATGACGTCAGCTACGACGGTGATATGAACTTGGTGACGGCGAACGAGGGCGACGTCAGCATTTCGACCGGGAACCTCGAAGGAACCACAGTCAAACTGTACACGTTAGACCAAAGTTTAGTGCAAATACACAGCTCAGGTGGACAAGTCACTATTAGTAAGATAACTAGCAAAATGACTGCTAACTTTTAATTGTGGAAGTATTAGAAAAATATGTTTAGTAAATAAATAAATAAAAATAAATAAAATGTTCATGTATAAAAATATTAAAAATGTGTGTTTATTTATGTATAACAGTTTATTTTTTTGTCTTACGAGTGAATCAACAATATTCATAGCCACCTTAGTTAAAACAAAGTAGTTTAAAATGTGTGGAAGTGGAAATTGAAACATAAACACAAGTTTTAAGAAACAATAGTTTTATTTTCCTTAATTAAAAATACTTTGGAACTATATTCTATTTGTCTACGTAAATGCGTGTCGTAGTTAGAACCACGAACTTTTCTTGGAATCTTCATATTTCTTGATGTTCACAAGCATTGAGTTGTGGATATCTTTAGCGTTTCTGTTCTGGCCGTAGTAGTCAACAAATTCTCCATCAGGGTTGACAAGGTAAATAATAATTGTGTGGTCCACCTGTAACAAAAAAAGAGCGGTTATAATCTGATCATTGTAGCTGGGTATAACTTGTTGCTTCAGGCACATTACCCATGATTTTGTTTCACAACTATGTTAGTATAATTAATTATGACACAAACAAATAAATTACAATACAATCAAAGGATATTTATGTACGTAGTAAAATAGTATTCCCTAAATTTCGTTGTATTCAATACAACTTAAGGAACACTGTATCTATTATGCAATCTTCTGAAGACACCTGGCAACAATACATGCACTGCGCAGAGATGCCTCATAAGATGGCCTTTTGATTTACTAGCAACAATGCTCAGAAGTTAAGCTTGCACATAGGCTATACATCCAATCCAAGAGAATCCGTAAGCTCACTTAGGTCTTTAAAAATCTTCGGCACGTAGCAGACTGTCATGCGAACTGTCTATATGGCGCTCTGTCAGTCGGTCAGCTGTGCTGCTGGGGAGTTTGTTGCGCTACTTCTTCCCAGCTAAAGCACTAGGAAGTGGTGAAGGGCGAGCGTTTTGGGGGGACTGTCTTATGTAATTTTGACGTTCAAAAAGAGCTGACTCTCAGCCTAGTTTGAATAAATGACTTTTGATTTTTTCTTTGCCTATTGCATCTCCTCATGGGGAGGAGCAGCCAAAACAAACCTCCTGGAACTAGAACGAGCTCAAAGACTTATCCTGAAAATAAGCCTATTCAAACGTGTCCGTTTTAAAGGCGCGGCGATGTTTAAAAAAAAATCTACCAAGATTATGTAAATTTGATTCCCAAAACCATACATTTGTCAAAGTTATGGTTTTGTGGCAGCATCTACAACGCCACATGCGAACTATGTATCAAAAACTTGAAACAAAAAAAGTGATGTGGCGCCGTCTACAATGCCACATGCGAACTACGCAAGACTTGACGTCACACTAGTCCTTCGTCGCGCAATCATAGTTTACCGCGCGACTAGCATGTATACAACATCCCGACATCAACCGTCGGGTCGGAGGATCCTCCATTTTCTATAGAGTATGAGTAAACTTTACACCTCATACTTATATAAGTCGTTTAAAAGTTATAAGGGTTTGAACGTGGCCGCGCCATTTAAACGCGGAGAACCACGCGGCCACGGAGATCTTTAAAACTAAGTGTTGCAGAGACCTGAAATTTTGGTAAATGATAGATTGAATTTGTAAAAATATAGAAAAAAATCCTAGGTTTATATTTTAGGTGCTGTAAGACCCACCATGGCCGCACCATTGAAACGGTGAAAAAAAACGTTATCACCGATATCTCGCTGAAAAAGCATTTAGTCTTACAGCTCCTGAAATATAAACCCAGGATTTTTGCTGTATTTTTACTAATTTTGGAAATTCTTATCTGGGTTTTACAAAAAACTTCAGATGTCTGTGATGCTTTTTATAGTGTGTACATTATAATATGTGGGAGAAAATTAAGAAATTTATGATTAGGATGATTATACATAAATTAATATACATGACTATTGACCGCCCCAGTCAGATTAATATGACTAAGAACCTATGTATTTTTTTTAGTTATTGCTACCTTTTATGTTATGAGTATTTTAAAAAAAATATTCGCTGGGTGCTGAGGGCACGGCAGTTGATTTGAAACCAAGCAGTCAAAAGGTTCACGAAGCACTGCTAAAGACATTGATCCACAAATTTATGAATAATGTAGAATAGGATTGACAGATAAATATTGTATATCAATATAAATAATACTTACAATGTAATCATTGTCAACATCCTGTGGGCCTGCACTGAAGTACACTCGGTAAGACTTGCAAGCCTGTTGGACTTGTTCCTTAGTACCTGTCAGGCCCAGAAAGCGTGGGGAAAACTCCTTGCAGTACCTGCATCAAGGAATAGATTAGTAAATATGTTGGCAATGTCTTACAGGATCAGCTTGATCAACCACCAGTTAGGAAAATGAATTAAAAATCAAAGCTGTATGCACACAGCCATAAGTATCATCTACTACATGGGGTAAAATAATCAGTAGTCATCAATTGTCTAGCATTTTCCCAACTAAGTTGGGGTCAGCTTCCAGTCTAACAGGATGCAGCTGAGTATCAGTATTTTAGAATAGAATAGAATAGAAAACATTTATTCGACACAGACACAACACAGCAGCAACAAACATATATAAAAAGAAAGTGAACAACAAACACAACAATAAACATAACAATAAAATTGCAGTAAAATTGTGCTGAGCGTGCCCATACCGAAAGGGTTACCATCTCAGCATTTGCTGGGCGCTAGACACCCAGCGCTGGTTTTCAGTTGGCACCCCGCAGTGACACACACACACACACATGAAGCTACTGCCTATCTGAGCTCCACAATAGAGTATTACACCCCTTTTTTTAAAGTGTCATAATTAGATTCCAAAATGCTAATAAACCACTAAAAAATGCACAATACTTTTTATTGAATCGATTAGTACCATAAAAATGCATTTGAATGTTAAATTTTCATATTTCGCGCGTAATTTGACGAAAGCACTGGACGCTATAATGCTCTGTGGGTATGACGTCAGTTTGCTGTATAAGCAAAAGCGCTGATATTTTTTATAATAATTGTCTATACGTAATTTAAAAAATAAGTTATTACTTTATTTATTATTGGTTTGCTGTTCCAGAATGTAAGATTATTTCAATAAAAATTACTTTGGTTACGAAAATAATAAAAGTACAAAGTTGTTCAGTTGATTAGTTTCAGCGGTATGACGTAATAACATGGCGGCTACTATTTCATGGTGTTCAAAAATAGATAAAAAAAAACTAAAATTTAATTTTATACGTTTTGTTTTTATTTTTATTTCATGAACTAAAACCAACATTTCCCGACTACTTTTTGCCTAAGCTATCTCAATAATATATTTTAAGATGTTTTCTCTTAAAGAGTAAAATAACCTATTTGTTACAATAAACTTACTTTCCAACTACATCAGGTGTGTCTCTCTGGGGGTCTACTGATATGAACAGTGGCTGCACAGGTGGTAGTTTAGTGTCACTATCTGAAAGTTTAAAGAGTAAATAAAGGCATTAGTATATTGTTCAATACTAGCTTTTGCCAGCGGCTTCCCCTGCGTAGCGGTCGGACATTATCCGGACTGTGCTATCGGGATAAAAAGTATCCTATGTGTTAATCCAGGTTACAAACTATCTGTTTGCTAAATTTCATCCAAATCCGTTCCGCAGTTTTTACGTGAATTGAGTTACAAACATCTAAACATACAAACTTTCATATTTATAATATTATATAGTAGGATTGATACATATTAAATCATCAAGGTAAAGACTATGAAACTGTTACAAGAAAAGTTAAACAGAACACAAGACAATTAGTAATTGATACATACCATGCATATTTACAACTTCAGCTAACTTTTCCAACTCATCAGGGCATACATCGGGACAGTGAGTGAATCCAAAATAAATTAGAAGCCATTTTCCTAAGAAATCTGTGCTTTTTACTAGTTTTCCCTGAAACAATCCAAATATTAATATCATCATAATTTTAGCCGAATGATGTCCACTGCTAAATTTAGCCTCTCCCAAACACCGCTACTTTGACTGCTTCTGTGTTTCCCACACGCAGTGTGCTTTCAGTAGGTCATCGGACCTACTGAATCCATCCATCATGTGGGACGCCTTCCAACGCTATGTCTTCGTCAATATTGATATACTTGAGTCAATACTGCCAGCAATGTTATTATACATGACTATTATTCTATGGTACTGCACTGCAATTATGATTTAAGTATACAGGATAAGTTTTTAACCAGTGTGCTGTGCTGCTGGGGAGTTTGTTCCGCTACTTCTTCTTCCCAGCTAAAGTACTAGGAAGTGGTGAAGGGCGGGCGTTTTTGGGGGGACTGTCTTATGTAATTTTATTTTGACGTTCAAAAAGAGCTGACTCTCAGCCTAGTTTGAATAAATGACTTTTGATTTTGATTTGAGTGTGCAAACTGTAACCATGAATTTACCATATCATTCTAGACCCCAGCGCAGAAACTTTTAGTCGGTTATACTAAACCAAATCAGCAGTTCTATACATTCTGACCGCTTTGGTATTGCACTTTTCTATGAAACAGCTGATTTTTTATTGTATAACTGACTATTATTTTTTGCGGTGGGTGGTCTAGAATGATATGCTGAATTAATGGTTACAGTTTGTGCACTGGTCAAAAACTTATCCTGTATAACTTGAATTTTCATTGAAACAACTGAAATTATTTGATAATTTGTTTAACTGATAGCAATATATGCTTGGGTTCACACAATAATTAATATAGGTTACTTTATGATAAAATAAACCAAAACTATTAAAATGGAAGTGCAAGAAAATTATCGGATTTTGCAACCTACCTCTGTGTTGACCAATTCGAATTCACCTCCTATCTTAGCCTTCCCAAGTTGGCGCTTCCTCTCACGATCCAAAGCCTCCTGTTTTTCTTGTCTTACATACATCATGAAGGCGGTTAACCCTCCGCCGATCACCGCGGTCGCTGCCATGGACTTCCATGTTATAGCCGTTAAGATCTTCCTCGGTTTCTTCGGTGGGACTGGGGGCACGGCAGATCGTTTCACAACCGAAGTACTGAATGCACGACTTAACGCAACACACCTATTTCTTAAGACAGAGTTCATTTTTAAGGACAATACGTTACTATTTTTTTCAGGGTCTGTGTGTCTGTGTTATCAATTTCATAATAATTATCTCAGACGGCTTTCATAAAGTTTCAGCGTGCTCGATTTTGATCTTTCTGCGAAAGAACTGTCACTGTCACTTAAATTTATGTCAATGTCTGACATGAATCAGATTCCATTTGTTTTTGCTAACGAGACGGAACGTATACGAGTGAGAATAGAAAAATATTTATTAACGCACAAATATCCTTCTCACTTCGTCACTTTCGTACATTTTGTATGAATCATTAAACACTACAAGCGGAACAAACTGCACTTTTCTGTATTGAAATGCGATGCAGAGCGGCCCGGTACAGCTGTAGTGTGCACTTAGCTTTAGACTTACCTGCGTCTAATAGCGGGTTCCGGGCAAACAAAACGACTTTCAGTATATTCTAATGTACTCTGTGAAAACGACCTACGGTATGCCTACGGTGCGAACTAAAGAATTATCGCTGGACGGATTGATACCTAGCCGTTGGACTTGAAGTATTGTCACTTGGAATACCTACTGAAATTCTTTAGAACTCTCATTTCTCGCAAACGCGACTATTGAGCTTGAGGTCCTGGGTTCGATTCCCGGGTCGGGCAGTGATAATAGGTTTTTGTCCATTAGAAAATTCTCAGGAGCAGCATGGAGTTTAAAAGTTAGTGGTGTGAAACCCCTTACGTCGGATAGCAAGTAAAGTCTTGCGCCTGATTTCTCCCCGGTCGTATCGAATTACCATCCGATTGGACTATTAGAGAGAGTGTCAAGAGAGTGCACCTGTTTATGCGCACACGCTTGTTCACTTCACTATAGTATCTCCTGACCTGAGTCTTGCGTACTTAGCAATCTCCGTTGAGATTAGCCATTGTGGCCGAAATTCGGTCGGGGTAGTAAAATGCAAGTAGTAAGATCATGATCATGCCTAAGTAGGTACAGACGCCAGCACATCAAGCTACCCCAATCTGTCAAATTTCTTTGATAGATTTTCAACTTTATCACGTAGTTTTATGGTTCATGTTCAATTGGGAAAATGTGACAGTTTGGGGTAGCTCGATGTGCTGGCGTCTATACCTATAAACATTAGAAGCTAAGCTATCTTGAACTTGAATGTGCAACAGTGTTGCTTAATGTAACCGCGGCACAGATTCCCTAGTAAAAGTAATTCGGTACAGTTAACTGCACATTAGTGGTAACAATTTGACATTGACAGTGCCTTTATGTCGTTGCAGCAAGGGCGATTTTTGACTGTATATTCTTACCGTATAGGTATGGATGAAATGGTTTTTTTTAGGTGAAAAATACAGTTACTTAGTAGTTATTTAAATAGGTACTTACTTACGCCAATAGCATTTTTGATGAGCACATTAACATTAACATTAATTAGTACCTGAGCACATTAAATAGTAAAAGCTCACAGGAATAGGCTCTTGTGTATAAATTTACCAATAATTATTTTGAAACGACCGCGACATTCACAGTATACGATAAAGCAGTATCTTTGTAACCCAGGTTAACTAATTTTTTTTTGGGTTTCGCTTAGCACGGTTTGTGCATTTAGCCAATGTCACGTGAAAAAAGAGATGACGGATAAAAAACATCTATGGGGAAGACATGCTGCGTCAACCCAAATAAATTACCTTATGAGCAGAGGACGATGATGTCATAGAGTAGGTAGTAATACCTAGTAATTTGTTTCCAAACTTCAGTACATGAGGTCTCGACCCCTGAACTAGGACACCTGTATGACAGGGGTCGAGGTTTCTCCAGTTACAAGGATCAACATGAGAAGGTTTAGATTATAAACAAGGCACACATAGTTTAAACAATAATTAAATGTTAAATAAAATTGGAATAAAATAAAAATAAAAACATGCAAATATTTGGTAATCAACAGAACACCCTAATTGCGTAACTCACGATTCATCATAATTTGTTTCGTTTTGAAACAGATGGCTAAATCATTGCTTCATATGTTCGAAAAATGTGTCTGCTCAACAACGTAAATAACGCAATGAATATTGTTGAACTGTCAAAATGAAACCGATTATGATTAATCGCGTGTTACGCAATTAGGGTGCAGGAAAGTAAATGTAAAACAAAAATTAAATTGTTAATATTTTTAAAATACATTCAGTTTCCGTTATGTCATGAGTTGTGTCTTTTGGGATTCCCTGGGTATTCCCACGCGCCGCGGAAATGAATACCCAAATAATGAAGTAATAATGAAGTACACAAATCCAAAAAAATATGTGCTTATAACTGGGGTTTTTAAACGATGATTAAACTTAAGAAATGTTTAAACTTCAAAAAGTATGGATAAACAGTCGCTAATCGTTACTTAACTTTCAGCAACATTTATAAGGTTAGTCAAATAGGCTTACAATTTTGTATACCTACCTAAGTCACAACCACGACTGAACCCATTACTGGCGTGAACTAAGTCATTTAAATTCATTTCGAAATTTTCGTGGATCGTGCACCTTGCTAATGAAAAAATGCCAGGAGGCGGAGCCGTCTCAACCGCAGCCCTTGGCTTTATAAACATCGTACTTTTGCTTGAACCTCCCAAAACCACCCAGTGCTCCCCAGTAGAAGGATTACGAGAATTATTTGAAAATGTGGCGTATTATTTGTGTGAGTGTTTTAATTTATTACTAAAGAAGCAATAATTAAACGGCGCATTTGCTATTGGCGAATTCGAGCAATATTTATAAGTCAAGTAGTTTATACACGATGGTTTTACCGTATACATACATAAACTCACGCCATATTCCCATGTGGGTAGGCAGAAACAACAGAACGCCACCTGTTACGATTCTTACATACTCCTTGTGCCTCGTTTACGCCGCGTTCATACGTCTGGCCATACACGCACGCCGCCCGGTTGCTAATAGGTACTAAGTACCTGACTTTCCTGAAGAACATCACAAATAAGGTCACTGTGGGGTATATTCATAAACGATGATTACAGTTAAATTATGTTTAATTAAACGTCAAAAATGTATGGTTAAACAGACGCTAATCATTACTTAACTTTAAGCAACGTTTATGAATAAGGGGGATGTCCTTCCAGGACGTCCCCTGCCGAAGTTTCCATTCACATCTGTCTTGTAAATTCCTAAACACTGTCTTAAAATTATGATATAATTTTCAGGTAACTTTATTGGTGTCGTTATGGACAAATGCGTATGCTCAAGAGTATTTACCACCCAAAATCGGCAGTGGTCAAAAGAAACCTATACAGGAACCTTCGGTAAGATCCAAACTTCAAACTGATTTCTCACTTGCCAACAAAACGAAAATAGTTTTTCTTTTATTATGCACTGATTGATTTTTGACGCTGATTTCAATTTTATAATCTCAGTTGCCAGCTAACTACGATTTCTCGTACGACGTCCAAGACAACGGTGTAAGCTTGGACTTCGGGCATAACGAGAAGAGGAAAGAAGACCATGCGACTGGATCCTACCACGTGCTGCTGCCCGACGGTAGGATGCAGCTGGTCGAGTACGAAGCTGGACCCGACGGGTACAAGCCACAGGTCTGACTTCGCCTTGTTTTGTTCACAGCGTTAAACTACCAGGCCAATAATGGCCGTCGCGGTTGAAATCGCCGCTGTAAGCGCTGCAAATTTTACATCATATTCAATTGTTCTAGGATTTTTTTACCGAGTTTTTTATTTTTACTAATTATTTATAATTGTCGTAAATCGTGTGTCATTCCTGCGGGGTAATTGAGTAATACCTACACTAGCAGTAGAAATGGCTTTCATTTTGACGGTTCAACATTCATTGCGTTATTTACGTTGTTGAGCAGATGATTTTTCAGAGATCGAACATTATTATGCAGCAATGGATTATCAATATCTTTCAATGATTCAGATAGTGATCAATAGTGTGTAACACAATAAGGTGCTGATTAATAGCTATACCTAATGGTTTAAGATTGTACCTAAGTTACAACTCAAGATCTACTTTGGTAGCACTTGGAAGAACAAAGAAAATCTGCTTCATGCTTGCTAGCACAACAATGATAGCCTCCAATTGTCATGGTTCGATAGTTGATCAGCTCGGGACGCCGAGGATAATTACTAGGTACCTATATTTGATAATGGATCGATTATTGGGGGTTGCCGGGGTTCTCTCATGACTTACAAAGGCGTCAGTGGCCTCAACATAGATTTATAAAAGTATATTTTTATAGACCTCAAAATTTAATAGTGAGGCGACTGACACAGTTACAACTGTCATGAGCGAATACCAATTGTTATGAAGTTCAGTGCACAGCCTTGAAGACGACATAGAAGAGGCAAAGAAGCGGTACAAACAATAAAAAAAAAGTGTTTAAAAAAAATGTTTTATACCTATGCCTTTTATTTGAACTATTTCATGTTTGCAGGTGATGTACATGGGCACGGCCACATTCCCGCCGGCGGGCGGCGCGTCCGACAAGTTCGACGGGTACCACTACAACGCGGCCTCCAACCGGCAGAGCGTGCGCCAGGCGGCGCCGCGCGGGGGCTCGCGCGCGGCGCCAGCGCCCGCGCCCGCCTCCGCGCCGCCGCCGCACGCCGCGCCGCCCAACGCCACCCAGTGAACTATCATCGTCCAACTTACCGAACCGGCCGAATAGCGAATTCAGCGAATCCAATGCAACTGTATGAGCGATTAAAATGTTTTGGTATTTGCAACCCGCACTGACACCATATTATTACTATAATTCGGCAGACAGCACAACTACTGACTTCATTGATTATCAGGACTGACCTCTTAGCTTTCTGCTTTGCTCCATATTTTTTTGAAGTAACTTTATTTTGACCACACTTAGTTTGATTAGTACAAATTTATCGGTTGTTGTTATAATTATTATGTGTAAAACGAAAGATAAGAGGGTAATAAACTGAAGCGAACAAAACAACTTAATACTTCTTCAACGAAAGTGTATTCGCAGACTTTCAAGAATTGTTGAGTTCAACGAGACTGTCGCGTAACAGCTTCTATGAAAATGTAAAAAAAAACTTAACAAATGTAAATAAAGAGTGATCGTTTACGATACTTTGATTTATATTTTCCTCATAATCCCATAAATGATGGATGAGAGGGTCAGCACTGGACACTTCATTAAGTCAGGAGTGCTGAATGTGGACACGCCTAATGGAAGTTTAAACGACGGGGTGGTTGAAACAAAGTCTTTCTAAAAAAATATAATAATACTTATATTTACATTTCTTCTCTACATTGGCATTACTATTTGGTATTTACTAAAGTTAATGCTATTTACAGTCTAACTGAAGAAATCACACACATCTTAGATTCACATTAATTTGATCCTCTATAGGAAGACCAATAAGTACCTATATTTTAAATATACGTTCCTACTTTTGTAACATATATAACAAGATTTTTATTCCGTTTGTTTCAGAGATTTTTTAAACATTTACCCAACATCAAATGTACAACAGTTCAAATGTAGTAAGTTGCTAGATTTAATCAAAACTTAGCGATATCTTTCGTAACTTATTAGGTAAATAAATCCTGCGACTTCTAAGTCGCGTGCAGTATATCAATGTTCTGATCAGGCCAGTGCACGCGTCTGTGTGTCGACACTGTGTCAAATCCGACGTTGTCGAACGAATTATAGTCCTTCTGCATGTTCAGTTCGGCCAAGTTGCGATACCTGGGACACAAAATGATTTAGATTTAGTTTTATCTAACATTGAAAAGCTGCTGTGGATCACATTACCGATTTCCCCACGCGTACCTACCTATACGCAAAATACGCGCTTTGAGGTGAAGTTGCGGACACCCGTATTACCTATTAGGTCGGGAGGTACCTTTAGTCCGCGCGGAACTAGTTGGCCGCGCCTTAGTTGGGGACAGGGGTGAGGCGGTGGGTTGCTTAGTGTTCACAACGCACATGAGATTATAGACAGTGATGACTAATCTCAAGATATCGCACTTAATAAAATATAAAACATATATACCATGCCTAGTAAGTGAACAACAGAAGTGAATAATTAAAAACACCAACTTTTTGAAGTTTTTATTGTAATTATTTAGTAATTTAAAATAAACCGAAAACAAATTACATGAAATTATTCTGACATACATATCCTCTAAATCACTTGATTCTGGACTTTCTGAATTTGAGTCTGAACCATCTTGTAAGTTTATAATGATTTCGTCCATCACAGCATCAAAACGAATATCATAATTCCAGTATTCTTGTAAAAAAATTGTACATGGTCATCACAATTCTGCTATTTTTCGGCAGAGAATTCAGAAAATAACCTTGTTAGTATTGTATTTTTTTCGTCCAGTGTTGCATTAATGTGGTCTCTGGCCAGGCAATTTTTAATATTTGCCCACACAAGCTCGATTGGTTGATTGGGTTGAGGTCTGGATGGTATGGAGGTAGCCTTAGAACAGTATGACCTGCAGCTTTAAGAAGTCCATCAATCGTGTATATTTTTTCTGATTGAGTCGTATTAATCAACCTCAAGAGTTCTGGTTTGATCATTGTGGGAGAAAATGGCACGTTATGATTTCGCAACCGGTTCTGCATACTAATTTGCAAACTGAACATCGGTTTCTTCTCTGCTTACACACAATGATAAACAGCATTATCCATAATTACGACTGAGTTCGGTTGAAGTTCAGGTATTCATTTTCAATCAACCCAGTTGTAAAAATTTGTAGAGTTCATATCACCGTGATAATCCCGTTTTATAATCTGATTTCAAAATCAGCAAAGCATCATTGACTAACCCGTTCCGAATACCAGCGTGAACTATTATTAAACGCCTTCCTTTGCCTATATCAGTATATAAGCTTACCTCTTAACAAGCACGCAGCAACCCAATAGCAGCAGCACCTGCACAGCGAGCCAGGCGAGTGCTAGCGACACCAGCAGCAACTCGTGAACGCACACCATTGAGCCGTCGTCGCTCAGCTTGCTGTCTTCCGCTGTCAACATACAAGCAAATGTTAGACGATTTTTATGCTTCTACCACATCTCATTTACCACCTTATTAGTATGGCCAGTATAAATGAAAACACAAGTAAATAAATAAACTTTTTTGCTATAGGTTGAAGCGGTATGAATGGACAAAAGTAAACTTAATCTATTCGAGTCGATGTGTAAAAAAATTTGAGCTCACTACGCTCGCTCTTATCCAAGGTTCACTTCTCTTAGTAGGCAAACGCGGAAAGAGAGCATAATGTGGCGCTAAAGCCCCAACTCGGGCTTGCCAACGGCGAGGAGCTTGCGGACGGCGAGTAATGGGTAGCTTGCTGTTCGATAAACACCAAGCCCGGCTTGACGGCGCGTTGTGTTCCACGCGCGCCTCACAGTGATGTCAGCACCAACTGGTGGGGTCCGCAAGGGCCGATGCCTGCCAGGGGTGCGGGTTGTTCGAAAGAGATACTGTGGCCCCTGGCACACAGGCAACTGAGGGAACACGGATGGGTTTTAGTCCATAAAAGTCTGACACGCCCTCCTGCTCCACCCAGAGCGGGAGAAGGTATTTGATGATTTCCCAACCTCAAAAAAAAAAGGCAAGCCTATCTGAAAATTATCCTGCCAGTGCGACGTGAGACCTAATCTTGAAACCTATCCTTCTATATGTATCCGCAATTCCGCATACAATATACAAATTTTATCAGTGCGCAAACTGTATCAATGAATTTAGCATAATTATGATTCTAGACCCTAGAGAATAAATATCTCGTCGATTATTTAAAAAAAAACTATTCCATTCATATCTTGACCGCGTAGGTATAATTGCACTTTTCTATGAAGCATCAGATTTTTCTTTTGTTGGGCTAGCGGCGCGCGGCGGGCCTCTAGTTACATCTCTCTTTCGCACTGGAATTATGATAAAGGTTTTTTCAAACAGGCGCGACGCGACACTTGCAGAACAATTTCCATGATGTTTTCGTAGAAACACAAGTTATGTTGTAGAGGAAGTAGAGCGTACATGTTGATTATGTAGACAGTGTTATAATCAAAGACACTTTACAAGTCAGCAGGGTATTATTACGTGTGCACACGAGCGAATCATTGGTAGTCATCAATAGAGATTTATTCAATTGAATAAATACTGCGTAATGATGCCGTGTATTAGCAGATTACGTAGATTACAGTACAGGCATCCTAATGATTCTATGAATAGTGTTGCTATAGGAAAAAGTAAAAATGATAAGCCTTTTAGACAAATGTATGTAGGTTATTTTTTTTTTTTAAACCAAACTAAATAAATAATGCTTTGTTTGCACGATGTACAAGTAAGGTAAAAATCACTCTCTTCAGAGCCTTTTGTACATCTTTTTACACCTGCAGCCTGTGGGCAGTCTATACTCAAAGAGCGTACAGTGCCCTACGGGTACAATACAATAATGCGCTTAGAACGATGTTGCGGCTACCCCGCCACTGTAGTGCATCACGTATGTTTGCAGAGGCGCGCATCGATTGCTTCTACGCTACTCTGCGCAAGCGGTGCGCGTCGATGCTGAGCAGAGTTCGGGCTAGTCGCAACAGCGTTTTAAGTATGATAGCCAATAGACTTGACTGTCTGTACGTGAATCGATGTATTAGTGCACACATTAGTATTGATACCTCGATTCATGGGTCAGGTAGGGGGCGAGTAGATTAAGATTGTATTACTAACACTAGTTATAAGTTATTATACTACTAACAAATTGGATCTAAGTTATCTTAAATAAAAGTTTTATTATTATTTTGGGAGTGTTCTTTTTCTCAGCTCTAGGCTGGTTTAAGCTACATTTACGGGCCAAAACCAAGTAAAAGTGGTGAACTTTATGTTGAGAGTGTGTTTTCGTCCAACTGCATAAATTTCCTAACGATTCTGCATGTGTTTAGGATGGCTGCTTTCTGCAGATTGATGTAGAGGGATTCTTCTAGGTCTATTACTTTCAAGCTACGGAGGAGATGGTTGGGAATAACACCTGTCGTGGAAAGAACTACAGGAACAACATAAACTTTATCTTGTCTCCAAATTCGTGTTACTTCTTCCTTAAGTTCAGCATATTTGCTTATTTTTTCAGTGATTGTTTTTTGTAAGTTATGGGTGTTCGGAACTGCAATGTCTATGAGGTAAGTAGTTTTTCTAATTTTATCCTGAAGGGTTATGTCTGGTCTATTGTAGTGGATGGTCCTATCTGTAAGTATGGCACGATCGTAATACAGTTTATGTGTGTCGTTTTCTAGGATAGTTTGTGGCGCGTACTTATAATAGGGAGTGTTAGTATTTTTTATGAGATTATGTTTGAGAGCTAGTTTTTGGTGAATAATGTTTGCAACCTGGTTGTGTCTGTGAGTGTAGTCTGTCTGTGTGAGGGTTGTGCATGCTCCGGTTATGTGTTGGATGGTTTCTGATTGAATGTGGCATCTGCGGCATTTATCGTTAGTGATGGTAGGGTCTTTAATGATAAATTTCCTGTAGTTTTTGGTATTGATGATTTGATCCTGTATAGCCATGATGAAGCCTTCTGTTTCAGGGAACAGGTTTCCTATTTTAAGCCACTTATTAGACGCTACTATATTAATATGAGATTGTTCTAAATCGTGAGGGTGTCTACCGTGAAGGACTTTCTTTTTCCAGTTTTCAATTTTTTGGTTCTGTGGGTCAGGGTTATTTGAGTCTTGTGTATTTGGTTCCTTTAAGTTAAGTGGGGTGTAGTTAGAATCATTTAGAGAAACAGCTTTGTGTATATTACTAGAGTGAGATTTTGAATTGAAGAATGTTTTAAGACCAGTGATCTGTTTCTTCCAAAGGTGATGGATGTCGATTAGGCCTCTCCCTCCATTCTGTCTTTTGATGGTAAGTCGTTCAATTGCAGATTTAGGGTGCAGATTGTTGTGTTTTGTGAGTATTGTGCGCGTGGTTCTCTCTAACTTTTCGATGTCGGTTTTTGACCATTTTATGACTCCGAATGAGTAGGTTAATATTGGTATAGCAAAAGTATTTAAGGCTTTAATAAGATGTTTTCCTGATAGTTGTGTTTTGCAAACTACGTTAATTCTCCTTCGATATTCTGTGTTTAGTGTCTGTTTAATTGCTGTGTGGTCGAGTCCCTTAAGTTGCTTGTATCCTAAATATTTGTATAGGTCTGTTGGTTCCATTGCGTCAATGGTGTCGGTGTCGTTAACTGAATAGCTGCCAGGTTTGATTTTACCTCTTATGATATGTAATGTCTTGCACTTGTCTAACCCAAATTTCATATTTATATCTTGGCTAAATTCTGTCGTGACTTCTATAAGCTTTTTCATTTCTTTTTCGGTTTTTGCATATAACTTAATGTCATCCATATAGATGAGGTGTGAGATAACTGTTTCTTCAGTAGTATGTTTAAGGTTGTATCCGGCCTGACACCGGTGCAACAAGTGAGACAAAGGGTTAAGGGCGAGACAAAACCACAGAGGGCTCAGGGAATCTCCCTGATAGATACCCTTCCTAATAGATATCTGTCGTGTTATAAGAGAAGAATTGCGGTTATTAAGCTGTAGTGTAGTTTTCCAATGTGGCATTATGTTACGTAGAAAATCTATTATTTTTGAATTAATTTTGTAAATCTCTAAGATTTGAATCAACCAGGAGTGTGGTATACTATCGAAAGCTTTTTGGTAATCTATATAGGTACAATGAAGATTTCTATTTTTTGTGGTGGCATGTTTATGAATAGTGGAGTCTATAATTAACTGTTCTTTGCATCCCATGTGGCCCCGCCTGCAACCCTTCTGTTCCTCAGCTATTATATTGTGATGTTCAATGTGTGAGTTGATTTTTGTTGTGATTGCTGATGTTAATATTTTGTAAATAGTAGGTAGGCATGTGATCGGTCTATATTGGGAAGGTTGTGTTGTATATGTAGTTTTAGGTAGCATGTATGTTATTCCCGTTGCAATGAAATCGGGTACGTTCTGTTGTCCTAAAATAATTTCAGTCAAGTTCTTTGCCATAGACTTGTGGAGGATCGTTAGTTTTTTGTACCAAAAATTTTGTATTTTGTCTATACCCGGTGACTTCCAGTTATGTAATCTGGCTGTTATATTTGTAATATCAGACTCTGTTATCTCTTTAAATTCCATTTCATCTATTGCTCTCCATTTTGTTTCTTCTTCTGTGATCCAAGTTGCTTTATCATTGTGTCGTACTTGTTCTTCCCATATGCTAGACCAGAATGTTTCTAGGTGTTCTTTTGATGGTGCGTCTATGTTGTTTTCAATTGTAGTATCTGTGTGTGTTTTCTGTATGTTTCTGTAAAATACTTTTTCATTCATAGCAAATGTTGCATTATCATTTTTGCGCTGTTGTGCCTTCACATATCTCCTAAGCCTATGAACTTTAAGTGCTAGTTTCTGTTTTAATGTGTCCAGAAACTCCTCGGGTCTTCTATTATTAGTTTCGTGTCTAGTGTGATTAGAATAGTTATTAAATATTGTTGCAACTCTCTTAACTACTTTTTGCGATCTGATGCCATTGATATAATGTGTCAGTCTACCACAATCTGCTCTTAACTTTTCTATATCTTTTTCTAGTCTCTGTTGCCACGCTGGTTTGATAGTGTGGCTTCTTCTTGTGGTTCCTATATGGTCTGTGATTTTAAAGTTTAGTTCTTCAGATATAACTACCGCTGTGCAATATATAAGTAAATGTATGTCTATAAGTTGTGTGTCATCAGATATAAATTGTATAAGGATATTTTCATTAAATAAATTAACTAAACGAAATAGGTTAGGGGTGTATTTAAGTTTAGGTCGTTTTGGTCTTACTGTTGGATCCATTCCGGAGTATTGCGTTATTGTTGTTCTAAACTTATCAAGTATTTCTTGTATGTATGTATCTGTGATAAGGTTTTGATCTGTGACAACTAAAGTCTCAATATCATTTTCGAGTGTTAGGGTTAAAGATTCGGTTTGTGTGGATGTGTGTGCTGTTTGCGTGTAACCTTGCGATTGGTTATATGGTTGAGATTGATAATTAGGTTGTAATTGAGTGAGTGATTGTGGTTGTTCGTGTAGGGTATTTTCGTTTGTGTTTTGGGTTACTGTGATAGTGCCAATGTCTACATAGTTTTCTGATTCTTGTAGTAATTGTGTGCGTACTTCTTCTTTTAACTGATCTATTACTTCTTGCGACAACAGTTTATTTCTAACTATAGCTCTTCGTTGATCTGAAATCCGTTGTTCCGAAACAGAAATCTCAGGATATTGACGCGAAAAAAGTTCATGCAGTTGGTGTCTGTAGGTGGTCATGTCGGTCTCTAATTTAGTGATGTATAGATAAGTTCGCATGATGAATAGGTTTACTTCTTTGCTCCATCTCATGCGAACTCTTGCTTTGCCAGCCTTGGTGGACGCGGGTAAAAAGGTAGATACCTCCCGCGCAACATTCAAGGCCGGAGTGGGTGAAACTGTATTAAAACTAGTTATGGGGTGTATCGGTGAAGATGGTATTGACGGTGATGATGTTTTTGAGGGAGTGTACGATACTGTACTTGGACTATAAGGCTCTACAGGGGTGTCTGTCCTGTTTGTCAGTCTATCACCATCGTCAATGGTTTCGGCTGTAGTATCTTTGTCGGTGGGAGTCCGCCTGTTCAACTCCTCACCGCTGACGGTTCGCATGCTGTGACACTCAGCGTCAGCTCCAAGTGCGCCCCGGCGATCGCCCCCGGGCAGCGGTCCTATACGTTTTCTTTTCGAACGAGTCTCCATTTTTAAGTGGGTTTCCAGAGCCACGTTAGCCACGTCAGTAATTTCTCATTCGTGTGTCCGCCCCCCACGTGATTAGATGGTCAATCAGGACGTGTGGTTGTTTAGGGGGCTTATTATTATTATTATTATCTCCTTTATTCCTTTCAATATACATATAAATTACATTTTTAAATATTAGTATAAAATTATATAAAAACATTTAAAAATATAAAAAATAGTGGCCCACCGGTATCGGGAACAAGGTCCAAGCTACCGGCGGTCAGGGCTCCAGAGAGAGGAACCTCCTGACAATGCGAGCCGTGTCCAGGAGTACTGCTTTCTGGATCAAGCCCTTGACCCAGCTGCCCAACGAGAGCCTCCTCAGATGTTGGTCGAGGCTCTTGGCTATCAAGCCATTGGCTGTAACAACTATCGGTACAATGATCGCTGAGTCCACATCCCACATGTCGACAACCTCGCGAGCCAAGTCAAGATACTTTATTTGTTTATCTTTCTCGGCTTTCACGAGGTTCCCGTCATGCGGGACCGTTATATCAACGATCATTGCACGCCGTTCTAGTCGATCCACCACCACTATATCAGGTTTATTGGCAACAATGGTCCTGTCAGTGATGATGGATCGATCCCAGTACAGTGTGACATGTCCATTTTCGAGAACTGGGTCGGGCACATACCTGAAGGGCTAGCCAAGTTACAAACGTTTCGTATCGAATTATTTTCTACAATCGTTAACGCCTCGGCGTAAGCGATTTTAGAAAACGATAAGTCGGCAGCCAAGTTGACACGACTGAGTCGATCGCTCGTTCTACAATGTATTTAGAAAAAACCTATACTTTAGTCTATGGTAAGCGTTCCTACAAACGTCAAAAACAAACGTCAAAGTCACAGTTGTGTACTTTATGCGGGCTAAACTTTTATTTTGAATTGATTATTGTTTTAAGTGTTAAAAAAGTAAGCGAAATAAGGTAAGTTCTACTCATAATTGATTTTTATAATATCACAGTGCGAGATATAATTTTAAACATTACCTATTGTGTTTCGAAATGTTATGATCATGCATCAAATGAAAGATACCTTAGATGAAGGATAACTTATCTTTTATAGGATGGAATCTAGATCTCGAGCAAGCCCAGAACAGTTCGCAGCTTTATTAGAATTCATTGAAAGGTTCGTAAATTATTAGCTATTTCGTAAATATATTCCTTTGTTATTTGAAAATCTATCATACTCGTGCACTTGAAAGTTTGAAACATAAACAATGACGTGATACGCGACTTGAACTTATATTGCTACATACTTATGAAACAAACAAAACAAATTGTGTTTGACCCTTTATCAATAGACTCTTTGTTTCTCTGAAATAGTTTTAACTTATGTTCTAGCCATGGCGATATAACGAGGCCCCAGCAAGGGCCTCAAGGCCGAATAAAATCTGATCGTCTGTGGCAGGAACTGGCAGAGTTACTCAACTCTATTGGTGGAGGAGTAATAAAGCCACTGGACAAATGGAAAAAAGTAAGATTCTCACAAAAAATACACTAACTAACATTTAGTATTCCACAAGATGGAGTACAGACGCCAGCAGGTCAAGCTATCCCAAACTTGGGCACGCCACGATAGCGGCGGTAAGTCCCCTCTTTGAGGAGTGGCTTGAGAGGCGGCATGGTGTCCTCACCTTCCGCCTGACGCAGGTCCTCACCGGACACGGTTGTTTCGGGAGGTTCCTGTTTCGCATAAGGCGGGAGGAAACGCCCGGGTGTTTCCATTGCGAAGAATCGCCCTGAGGACACGGTGGAGCATACGGTGGCGGTCTGCCCGGCTTGGGCGGAGCACCGCCGTGTCCTCGTGGAGGCGATCGGCGGCGGCGATCTCTCGCGTCCGGCCCTGGTGCAGGCCATGAGCGAGAGTGAATGGTTAGCCGTCACCTCCTTCTGCGAAGCAGTAATGCTCGCGAAGAGGGAGGCGGCGCACGTGAGGGAGAGGCAGTATATGCGCCCTCACGGCCGTAGTCGCCGCGGGAGACGCCCTGGGCGTCGGGAATCCCAGGCTGATTCCCGGCCACCGTAGGCGCGGGCTTGCGGACGGCGAGTAATGGGTATCTCGCTGTCCGGTAAGGACCAAGCCCGGGTCGACGGCGCGTTGTGTTCCACGCGCGCCTCAAAGAGATGTCAGCACCAAATGGTGGGGTCCACAAGGGCCGATGCCTGCCAGGGGTGCGGTTGTTCGAAAGAGATACCGCGGCCCCTGGCACACAGGCAACTGAGGGAAAACGGGTGGGTTTTAGTCAGTAAAAGTCTGACACGCCCTCCCGCTCCACTCAGAGCGGGAGAAGTTATTTGATGATTTCCCACCCAAAAAAAAAAAAAAAACAAAGCTATCCCAAACTGTCAAATTGTCCCAATTGAACATGAACCTTATCAAATTGTAATAAAGTTGAAAATCTATCAAAGAAATTTGACAGATTGGGGTAGCTTGATGTACTGGCGTCTGTATTTACAACAATCAGCTGACTTAATAGACTAGAAAATGATTAATATGTTCAGGTGTGGGCAGACTGGAAAACAAAAACGAAAAAAAAAGCCTTGGGAATACGTCGTGAGGCTTCTGGTACTGGTGGTGGTCCAAGCAGCAGACAAACTCTCACTGCTTCAGAAGAGAGGGTGTTGGGCATAATGGGTTTGACTGCTGTCATTGGTCAAGCTGGAATTGAGGAGAGAGGCTTTGATGTTAGTTGTTTTTCTTTGCTTATTACTATATTTTCTTTTATAAACAAGTGTAACTTTACTCATTTATATTCTTCATATTTTTTCAGGCCCCACCATCAGAGAGAAACTCTCACCCACCACCAATCAGAGATTCTGTGCACAATGTCTTTCCGTCCCAAATTTCTGCCACAGATGAAATTATGTTGGATTTTATGCCTTCTGATTTTATACAAGGTACCTTTTAATATTTTTTATAAGATATAATGTTTTAGTTTAATAATTCATTTGGGCACATTATAATTTAAGACTGTAATTATTTATTCTCAGCAACACCAGTAGCTACCACCTCTGCTTCACTCCCACCTCCCTCTGGAGAACTTCCACGCCATCCTGCACCACCAGTGCTAACGCCGCCGCCTGGAACTGCGTCCGTGCTGATGCCGTCAGCGACGTCGCCTGCCACGTCCACGGCACGGAGGGCTCCACAGCGGCGGCGGCATCGTGCAAGCCCGTCGCCCGCGGCGTCGCCCACCACATCCACGCCGCGGCGCCGCGTGCTGTTTCGAGCGCGCACACGCCGGATACAAACGCCCTTCGAACGGGCCACTAGTGAGTTTGTGGCTGTCGAGCATCGCCGGCTACAACTAGAGCCAGACCGGGAAAAAAAATTTCACGAGAGGGAGATGGAAAGGCTGCGATTGGAATCGAGAAGAATTGAAATGGAAGAAAATAAAAATTCTATTTTAAGTCGTTTAGCTGGTACTGTAGACAATTTCATAGAAATTTTACCACAGTTGAGACTATCATCACTACCTTCGACAGATATTATACCCTAAAATTTCTAATGTAGTGATAGTGGTCTCAACTGTCAGCTGTGGGCTATGAATATTTCAAATTGCCTACAATATCAGAGTAACGATTAACTTTTATTTCAATTGTTTGTTCCAATCCAGTTTACTTTCCCTTCTCTAAAATTTTTATGGATAAAGTGTATGTATCACTATTATTTCTTTTAATTAGTATTTTTGATCTTTTTATAGTATTTTACAAAACCTATTATAATTTAGACTTGCATGTAATGTAAGAATAAAACCAATATTTATGTAAAGTAGCAGTAGGTAATTGATTTTTATGTTAACTATATTTGATAGCAATAATACCTAAAATGTAGGTATTGATTGAGTGAATTGTAAATATTGGGTAATTGCAAAATCCTTCTTACCTACCGTGCACGCCACCACCAAATTACTATGAATGTCAGTGTTTTAAGAAATACAATAATAAGCTTGTTTGTAATGATAAAGCTGTTTTATTAATAATTTAATATCTGTAAATCAAAATCAAAAGTCATACATATATTCAAACTAGGCTAAGAGTCAGCTCGTTTGAACGTCAAAATTACATATGACAGTCCCCCCAAAATGCCCGCCCTTCACCGCTTCCTAGTGCTTTAGCTGGGAAGAAGAAGTGGCGCAACAAACTCCCCAGCAGCACAGCTGTCCGTTATTAGTTTATTACATTCAAAATAAAATTAACTGGAACCACTAATAAAATTAACTTAACAAAATACTATTAATACCTTATTGCTCATATTTTTAAGACAAATTAAATTTAAGTAAAGAGTACATAGTTTAATTTATAAATAGGAACTGTAAAATAAAATCTTAAACTAAAGCTTACTTGTCTTTTATCTTAACCTATTTAATAAACAGCTCAGCATGGCTCTTCCTTGGATTAGTTCACTTTGGCTACCCACAGTCGCAGTGGGTGGTGTGGGATCTTGCATGGTTATATCATCCCCATCGTCATGTGCAGCAGGAAGTGGTTGTGGTAGCGGTAAGCCACCTTTCAAAGCTATGTTGTGTAACACACAACATGCCATTGTTATATTGCTAGCTACATGAGGATGATAGTGAAGAACCCTGTCTCTAAGTAAGCATCTCCATCGTGCTTTTAGTAATCCAAAACAACGCTCAATGCAGTTACGGGCTTGCACATGCTTTTGAGTGTATCGTTCTTCAATAGAACCTTGAACTGCATTGAGGATAGGTGTCATAAGCCAAGGGCGTTGTGGATATCCCGAGTCACCTGAAATCATACTTTTTGTAAACAAAACAGGAAACATCCCATAGATTAGATTTTTTTACTATTATAAATACCTACCTAATAGCCATACTTGTTCATTAGTTTGATGAAGTTCACGCATATATGATTCAACTCTACTGGAAGACCATATATGTGAATCATGTGTAGCTCCTCCGAACTTTGCATTAACATTTAAAATTTTAAGATTTCCATCACAAATCTGAAAGTAAAACTATTATTAAAAAGTGATTTATAGCTTTAACATGCCATACAGTATAAGTAAATATTATATCTACCATTTGAACATTTAATGAATGATACCCTTTTCTATTATAAAAAAGATGCTCTTCATCGTTGGGCTTTACCAAAGCTATGTGGGTACAATCTATGCACCCAATTACACCAGGCAGGCCGAATCTTCTTTGGAACCTGAAGCAATAATTGTTAATTTAGAACACTTTTATTTCATACCTAGTCCATTACATGCACTTAATCATTTAAATATTGTTAAATCGTTTGTAAAATACTCACTCTTGTTTTATTAATGCCCTGTCTTGTCGTGTTTTTGGAAACACAATCCATTTTGCCATCACAGTAGGGTGGTTCAAAGCATCAACAACTTGTCTAATGCACCGACTTGCTGTGCGTTGGGGAAGATGCTGAGTGACGCCAACAATTCGCTGATAGGATCCTGTGGCTAGGAAACTAAGAGCGCATAACACCTACAAAAACACAAACATTGAGGAAATGTAATGATAGCTAAGTAATAAAATAATTGCTAATACTTTATTATCAGTCAGATTAATAATCACTTACCTTAACTTTTAGGGGAATCTCGTTGGTTCCTTTTAATGAGGTGTTTTGTCGGAGTTCTTGACAAAGAGCTTGGAAAGTCGTTTTGTTTAGCCGAAATTGCTGCACAAATAAAGTTTCCGGCATTTCGCGTATTGTCTCCATGCACTGGCGATTTATGTCTCTTTTTTGGCGCCTAAGCCACACTTCTTCATTATGAGCGCACCACAACATATTTAAAGTATGCATTTTAAATGCTAAATGGTAAATATAGTCCAAAAATAAGGCTAGTAAACAAAACACTTATCACTCTCAACACAGCTGTATCATATAGACGCCATTTTTTTATCGTTTACTCTTGGGTCTCAGCGATCGCTTGGTTATCGTTCAAAAACATCGACATCGTTTCGTTTGCGCTTGTCAAAACTGTAACTTGGCTGCCATTTCTATGGGATGTAGCGACTATCGTTGTAGAAACGATTACATTTCATTCTATCATTTTGAACGACAACGAGAGTTGTCAACTTGTCTACGAATTTTCTATTCGTTTGTTATGACCACGTGACTTAACGTTGAGATGATGTCATCCCCATACATTTGATGAGTTTTCTATTAGCGTTCACGATTGTAGATTGTTAACTTGGCTAAGCCTACTGTAGTACGGCACTTCTGATTCCACAAGGCTGTATTTCAGAGCAAGTTGCTGGTGGATAATCCTGGCTACTAGGTTGTGTCTATGCAAGTACTCCTCGTTAGCTAGACGATAACACCCGGAGATTATGTGTCTGATTGATTCTCCTGGACGGTGGCATGCCCGACAGATGTCAACCGTGCCATCTTTCACAATAAATCTCCGGTAATTGTTCGTCATCATAACTTCGTCCATAATTGCACAGACAAAACCTTCGGTTTCCCCAAATAGGTCACCGAAACGTAGCCAGGCTACGGACGCTAGAAAGTCTACATCGGGTCCATGTAGGGCCCGGAAAAAGCGTCCGTGAAGCTCCTTACTCTGCCATACCTCCATGCGATCTTTAGTGTCAAGTACTACAGGCTTGCGCCAGTTCTCTTTACCCAAGGAGAGCGGGGTGAGGCGTTTGTCCACCGCAACCACATCTCGATGCATCCCCACGTCGGTTTCTAGGAAATAATCCCTGAGACTGCATATCTCGCGATTGTGGAGAGTCTTAGCATTTAAAAAGCCTCGACCTCCACATTTTCGCGGGATATACAGTCTCATTACCGATGACCATGGGTGATGCATTCGATATGCAGTCAGCAGCGTACGGACCCTCCTATCTATGGCGTCGAGTTCGGTCTGAGTCCATTTGAGTATGCCGAAAGAGTACATCAAGACCGGCATGACCCAACCGTTGAAGGCACGCACCTTGTTTCCGCCTGATAAAAGACTATTAAATACTTTTTTCAGGCGGCCAAAGAAGCGTTCCTTCAACGATTGTTTCATGTCAGTAACATTGATGCCCAAAGCTTCCGACATACCCAAATACTTATAGGTTTCGGCTGCGGAGAGGGCTCGAAGTTTTATGGAATCCGAAAGTTGGGTTCCCACGGATTCCACAATCTCCCCTCGCTTTACATGCATGACCGCACATTTGTCCACACCAAAATCCATCCTAATGGCGCTACTGAAAGTTTCAGTTACTTTCAGTAGCTCCATTAGTTGCAAATTGTTGGGGGCAAAGAGTTTTAGGTCATCCATGTAGAGGAGGTGAGATATAACCTGACCACCTCTCCTCAGTCGATAGCCTATACCTGAATCCTCCAGCAGTGTGCTTAGAGGATTCAGGGCTAGGCAGAACCAAAGCGGACTCAAACTGTCGCCCTGAAATATGCCTCGCTCGATCCTTATCGGTTCGCTATTCCTCTGGATATTTCGACATCCTGGATATCGAAGGACCGTCCTCCATTGCCCCATACATGACATCAGGAAGGTGCGCAGAGTTGTATCTACTTTATACAATTCCAGCACCCTCGTGAGCCATGTATGTGGCACCGAGTCATAGGCCTTCTTGTAGTCTATCCAACATGTCGAAAGATCCTTTCGGGAACGACGAACCTGTTGGCTAATGGCCATATCAATGAGGAGCAGCTCCTTAGTACCGCGGGATCCGTTCCGACATCCATTTTGAGAGACAGACATGATTGAATTAGTGTCTACATGATTGTAAATCTTAGCTCTCAAAATGGATGTAAGAACCTTATAGACCGTCGGTAAACACGTGATCGGTCTATAATTTTTGGGTTCCGCGGTACTACCTGATTTATGGAGCAGGTGGGTAACTCCTGTCGTTAGGAACTGGGGTAGCGAACCAGACTCCAAAGCAGTCTGGTACTGAGCCGCCAAGCGAGCGTGCGACCTTTGCAACCATTTAATCCAGAAGTTGTGCAGCCCGTCCGGCCCTGGAGACTTCCAATTGGGTAACGGACGGACTGCACGAGCTACATCTTGGGGGCAGATGGTAATAGCCCCCATTTCTGGTATTAGATCGCAGGCTCGCTCGACTTCCCGAGCCCAATCACCTTCGGTGTGACTGACAGGCACCGACCAGATACTACGCCAAAAAGAACACATAGCATCATCGTCTGGTAGGCGCGTGTCAGCCACACTTTGGTCCGGTCGCTCCCAAGCCCTATATACCCACCTTTCATCACTTTGAAAAGTGCGGTTCTGGGTGTATCGATCCACTCGCCACTCTTATTATTATTATTATTATTTCATTAATAAATTAAAACTTAAAAATTTAAGCAACCTAATAAAAACTACGATATACAAAATAAAAACAAAAGGACACTTAGGCGTCGAAGTATTCCTCCGCATCGCTGTAGGTTATTAAATGTGGGTAATGAACATCAAAATTGTTATCCCAACTATAATTTCAGTTATGAGCTCGTTGTAACTAATACCTTTAGCACTTTTTTATACTTCGAAAAAAGGTATGACGAACACATACATCCAGAGTCCCAGACATAGAAAACGAAAGTATTAAGTACTAGTACTGCATACATTTCATATTGAAATATGTGTTTCTAATTGATATTATTTCCGATTAATTAAATTTAACGTTATGATAGTGTACATTAATTTGATTTTAGAATGACTAGTAAATAGGAGTAGTAGGACTTTATGTATGGGTTAAGTGGGTTTATTATGTATTTATAAATATTTTTTAAACATTTGTTTTCATGTTAGGAAACTAATTTCCGAACACAAGCTATAATAACCTTATATTCACGTAACGTGGGTATATAATCAGCTCGCACCACCTTATCCATGGACAGGATATCCTTGGAATCGACGAGGAAGTCCAATTCAAGCGACAGCGCATCATTAGGTGCCATTCAAGTATTACGTAAGCAGATTTTTTTGCAATTATTAACCCCCCCCCCCTCCCTCGTCAGCAAAAGTAAGCAAAGCTCTTACCCCCCCCCCCTTCCATGCTCACGTAAACATTGGTAGGTACATGCATTTTCCAATTTGTTCTGGTTTATTTATTGATTCATGAGCAGCAGTTAAATAAATAAGGAATACGCTTGGAATAGAGGACTTTAACGCATATAATTTATTTAAGCAAATTTAATTGAGATGGTATTCAGTTATTAAAATATTTATATATTAACGAACACAACGAACTTCTTTTAAAAATTTGGTATACTTATATTAATTCAAATTAACAGTCTTTAGTACATGACACACGATTTCACACGAATCCATGACTTTAAGTCTTCGATGACATTGGATGTTTGCGGCTCAATGTTGTGGGTCTGCTCACTTTCGTGTGATTTTGGAATATCGACATCGTTTTCTTCGAGCCATTCATAGACAAGTAGGGTTCCCATATGTGTTCAAACCAAAATCGACTAAAGTTTGTAGAAAATCCAAAAAAGTAAAAACAAAAAACTGCTGACGTAATCACCATCCAGACCCCCACAACCCCCATGTCATCAAAAATAAGCAAAGCAAAGACCCGCTGCCCCCCTGTAGTGCTTACATAATACTTAAATGGCCCCATTATGTGTGCCCACACAAGACGCGTGCTCGCGCCTTATGCATCTAGTATATTGTGACTATACAGCATATTATATCATGATTAACGCAAGACCTCATACACCTATATAAAGTATCGAGTTAAATGCATAATACAATGACCAATACTTAGTTTTTTAAAGCTAACTGTAGTTAATAAGAAAAACATGTTGACTCAATATTTACTTTATACATTTAAAATTGAGTCTTATTACCATGAAATAAAATAGAAATAGGTTTGTTTTGTTTGAAAAAAATACCTATATTAAAAGTTACTGAAATCTATTCAGTACGTAGTCAATTAGGAACAAACTATACTTTCAAGTCTTGCGTTTATTATGTTACTCCTTGGTTACATAACAGGATAAAAACCTAAAAAATAAAGTTACTAAACACTTACGTAACGTAGATCTATGATCAGCTCGCACCAGCGTGTCTACAGACAGGATATCCTTGGAATCGACCAGCAAGTCCAGCTCGAGGGCCACTGCGTCATCACTCGTGGGCACACAGGGCACCGCCCCCCCCTGCGCCACGACCCCAGCCCTGCGCGGGCTGTCAGCTTGTACAGTGGCCGGAACTTCCTCACCCCACTGGTATAGTGTGGCGTTGGTCTGACGGACTCTACGGTTCTGTTTAGTGTTGCATTCCACCTGGATAAAAGAAGGGATGATGGAATTTTATGTCAGACATGAATGATATTGTAAGTCAAGTAAATGATGCAGACATTACGGTGACATACCAACTCAAAAACTGGTACAGTCAGTAATTAAATTCGTTAAACCTAACAGATTTTTCAATCATAATATTATTAATTTCTTGAGTAAAACCAGAACAGAATGTAAAATAATTCGACTTTTTAGCTATTGCTGAAGACCAATGTTTTGACCAATTTGTGTCAATTTATAATTGTGAAAAAGTATCAGTGGTAACTTCGTTGGTGATCGTACATTATTTTTCTCTTGTGCAATATTTGTCCTTAAACATAGTGAAACATCAACTGGTGGGGTCTGCAAGGGCCGATGCCTGCCAGAGGTGAGGGTTGTTCGAAAAAGTTACCGTTGCCCCTGGCACACAGGCAACTGAAGGAACACGGGTGGTTTTTAGTCAGTAAAAGTCTGACACGCCCTCCTGGTCCACCCAGAGCGGGAGAAGTTATTTGATGATGTCCCACATAAAAAAAAATACATAGTCAAACATTTCAAAAGTAAATATTTTGTATAAGCCCTTAGCCCGTATTGTCCCACAGAATCAGCCTACTGCCAGAACACAGACCCCCTCCCGTCGAGAGGGAGTGGGCTGTAATCTAAAATGAGGGCCCAGTGCAGGTTAATAGATGTTATATGTCTTCGATTTTTTTGTTAAAGGACATCATAATTTCATCGTTTTGAGAGCAGTGGTGATGAAATTATTTACACAGAGTAAAGCGCCCTGTCTGCGTTTGAACGAACAACCTATAACTATTGTCCCACAGCTGGGCAAAGGCCTCTCTTCTATCCTTCCACCTTTCTCAGTCCAGATCTGCCAAGAACCAATCTATGTTATAGGAGACCAGCTCATCCCGCCATACGCGCAAAAGTAAGCAATCAAAATCAGTTCACATTTATCAAGTGAAAGTAAGACACTTACCGGTGGGCACTTGTTATCACAGAAGCGCACCATGAGCGCGAACCGCACGACGTGCGAGGTGGGGAAACGGAACGCTTTGAACCGCGCCGACAAACGCTGAGTGCCGCCCAGCCACAAGCGGGAGAACGCTGGGAAGTCCACCTACAACATTGAAAAGAATATTTGCACAGTTTGAGCAATACAAAACATATGCTATTCCCATTGGAATAAAGTTCATTTTATATTAGTGAAAGAAAGTAAACATGATTGCAGATAGGCAAAGAGTAGTGCCACCAGCATTATGACATTATTCGGACATCATCATCTGTCTAGCCTATTCCCAACTATTTTGGGGTCGGCTTCCAGTTTTTACTTGATGCAGCTGAATACCAGAATTTTACATGGAGCGACTGCCTATCTGACCTCCACAACCCAGTTACTGGGTAATACGATACCTCTTGGTTGTCAGACTTTTGGGTTTCGGACATAATAATAGCCACAAATCATGATTTGTGTGTCTTACAGGATAGGTACATTAACCGTTGTAGCTACAGGAAAACTGTCTTAGGAAACTAACCTTAACCTTTTGAGTTTGATCAGCATTCACAGATTTTGAAAAAATTGTACAGCCAGCAGGAAAATGGGCAATTTTCACAAAAAACTTTTGTTGATGCCAATCGATCCTGTTTCTTTTAGGGATTAAAACGCTCTATCGGACCAACAAAGTTATTTGAGGTCAGTTTTGGAGGCTCAAATGTAGTTACAACGGTCAGCAGTAAGTCAGAAAACCACCGAGTAGGTAGAAACAGTATGAACCTCAGGTGTTTTTGTTAAAACATTATTTTCTTCCAGACTCCATTTAAAAGTGGCCGCATTGCTAAGCTTTGCCCTTCACGTTGTTTTGTCATCCTCTCAAAAGTCACGTACTTAGCATTATGTACCATCAGCGTCCGACTTAATAGATTGTGTACCCAAGTAGGCCGCTTCGGATACAATTTGTCAAAGTGGGGGACTACTTACTCATCCCAGTACGAGTGCGGTGCTTCTGATCAGACCATGCCCCGCTTTCTGGAGTGCCCTAAGTGCCCGTTCACCTGCTCCTTGTATGATCTGAATAATGCCACTGATGCCGCAATACATGTGGCCACCTACTTGGCTCTAACTACATATAAAAGTATACGAGTACCATCATCACGAAAAGAAGAAGAAGCGACTATAATAATAGCCACTATTGAAAAATTCCACTTACCTGTCCCGTAGGACAGCCCCTACTATCCAGTAACAGCACAGAACTGTCTCCTAGTCTTGAAGAAGCCACCAGATGATACGCCTTGATCTCCGTAGCGTCTGCAATCAACCGTGACGTTTTAAACAATAGTATAATGAGACATGAAATGACGAGTTACTAGCAATAACTCACAACTGTCTGTTTTTGTGAAGCCTGGTCGAGCATGACGGAGCGATCAATTAATTCAACTTTTTTCTTTAAACGTGCCACAGCATTTGGCTGGTAGATTTTTAATCAAAACGTAATTTTTGGTAGAAATCGGCTAAATACGAGGATAAAACAACCTATCCATACATTTGTCTCTAAATTAATATTAAAATAAGTTTCTCTAACCCTAATAAGGAATCACCCGTTATTAGGTGTAGGGTTAGAAAAAACTAATGTTGTATAAACATAGCCATCATTCTGACGCAGGAGGGTAAAAACGGGCAATTTCCCAAAAGAACCTCATCGACAGTATTATCCTATCTATAGGGCCTGACTGACCCAAAGACCATCATTATCTGCCTAGCCTTTTACCAACTATTGTTGTCCCTTTTCTCAACTGTTTTGAGGGACTGTCTTATGAAATTTTGACTTTCAAAAAGTGCTGACTCTCAGCCTAGAATGAAAAAATGTCTTTTGATTTTGAAGCCATATCACCTTTACACAGCCCACCCATCCCACTGTCCTGGCCATTTTATGCTAGCTTTTGCCAAAGCGACGTGCGTCGTACTTGTGAAATTTCTTGTCTAAATAAAAAAAAATCGTATAGCATCGCATCGCCCCGCCCATGATATTAGTTCGTCTTCCTTTTTGTCTTAATACTCGGCTCGTTAGGTTCGTAGATGGCGCGTTGTGTTCCACGCGCGCCTCAAAGAGATGTTAGCACCAATTGGTGGGTCGGCAAGGGCCGATGCCTGCCAGGGGTGCGGGTTGTTCGAAAGAGATACCGTGGCCCTGGCACACAGGCAACTGAAGGAACACGGGTGGGTTTTAGTCGGTAAAATTCTGATACGCCCGGCTCCCGCTCCGCCCAGAGCGGAAGAAGTTATTTGATGACTACCCATCCTAAAAAGAAAAGGGTCGTAGATAGCCTTCTTCCCATAACCTTCCTCAAGAATTTAGCTATGAAATGCAAAAAGAATTTGGCAAATCCGACTGACAGTTCCAGTAATTACCCCCTACATACAAACAAACAAATTTTACCTCTTTAAAATACGTATGAGTATAGTTTTTTTTTTCAGGGTCGAACTTGGCGAACCTATTTGGTTGACTACTGTGACAGTAAACAACATAGAAAGTAAACAATCTTACCAGTAGTCTCAATCCTGAGTTCAAGCGGCTCTCCCAGCGACACGGCGCCGGCGCCGGTGTCGTCCAGCGCGCGCACCACGTACATAGTGACCGGCGTTGTACTGCCGCCGTACACCGCGCTAGCCGCGGCCGGGGTGAGAGGACTGCGCGATTCTGTCTCACCGAATGTTGGCTTTTTGTAGCCACTGCTGTTAAATAAAGGAAGACTTTGAGTAAACTTTGCCATTACCAATACTGCCTAGATAAATAGCTATCTAGGCAGTATTGGTAAGTTGTCTAGATAAAGAATAAGGTGTAGGTGCTGGCAGCAGGAAACAAAAGATCTAACAGCGAAAACCTCTGCTTCTATTGACAACAACTTACTAGCTATATGACGTCACGAAAGAAATTATGCAGTTTTGGAAATATATCTTGGGAAAAAGTTAGCGAGGCTGCCTGCCTAGGGTAAAGTCACAAATAATTAGGCAATGTGACGTTTGCGTGGCGCTAGCGCAGCGGTCAATTAACTGCAGAGGAAACGCCGCGACAACGCGACGCACGCGTCGCGTTCTCGCGGCGTCTGCGCTGCGCATACGTTCGACTAACGCTAGTGTGAAGAGGCTCTAAGAACCAACTACGCTTTGGAATGGGCAACTAGCTTCGTCTTTCCGACCGACCAACTCCTTGACCATTCAAAAGAGCCTAATACCAGCGTCAAAACAAATATTTAAAATTTTCCAGATCTTTAGAAGATTTTTTCAGCACAGTTCTATGAAGACAATCAATTTATATATTATATTCACCCGATATCCCTGACGGCGACAGTAGTCCCGACCTGCTTGGCAGCGCGCGCGTCGGGCGAGCAGCCCACGCGCACCCAGCGGTCGCCCGCCGTCTGGATGATCGGGTTGTTCTGGATCATCACCATCACGTACGCCATTGTTCTGGGTGAAGAAAAATATGATGACCTTTCATAAAAAATAAGTCTTCGTGCTTCGTGTTTTATTATCTACTTTAATACCAGCATACAACAAAGTCGATATAACGTTAACACTTGTTGTTGTGTGCAAACGAAGAAGAGACGAGATTTGAACACAATGCTCGGTCACTGTATGTTGGGGATTTCAGACCAGGAAAAAGGGTGAGGTACCTACACAGGTACAGTATACGAAATTGAAAAATGATTAGCAATTAGTTAGCTGGAGTAGTCAACTGTACATCCAAGGCAATAATTTAACATTGACAGTTTCTTTATTTCAGACCAGTAAAGGCGGTTTTCAGTATCAGCTGCAGCTAAAGCGCTGCTTTTTAGTAGACATAGGTAGATCTAAAGCATACCTTGAACTTTTTACCTGTTAATAACTTCATTGAATCCATTCAAGATGCCACAAGCTAAGTTAATATCACGCTCCCTCCTCCCCGGCACATACCGCTGAACGGCCTTTTCATTCTACGGTGACTGTAATTGTGTTTACCTGTTAATAACTCCATTGGGTCCATTAGAGATGCCGTACGCAAAGTTAACATCACAGTCCCCTTGCATGGGCAGCGCCAGTCGCACTGTCCGTCCACTAGCGCGCGCGCTGCACTGATCTCCTCTCCCGGGCACGTACACTCGCCCGCGGAACACGCCGCGCGGGACATACGTCACAATCATGTCCGACCCCTCGCATTCTACTGTGACTGGAAATATAGACTAGCTTTAGAAGCATTATAATGTCACCGAGCAGTAAAAACCTCATCATTGTCAAGTCGGGGGACGGCTAATAAAAATGCTAGGCCTCCTCTGTTTGGCGTTTTCATTGACCGTCACTAGACTTGACAATGACTAGCCTTGATCAAAATATTACCTACACCTTAAAAGGACATTAATTTATATTCTTTTTTTACTTTTTCAAGTTTTTGTATGGGTCGGGGGATTTTTAAATTTTTAATGTTTTATTTCCTACTTTTTAAACTTAATGTCTCGCTTAAATCTACGCAGCGTTGCGTATGTTTCCCAGAGTGAAGTTTGTTACTAATTTATTCCTCGTCCTGATCACCATTTATCCATAACCTATTCATTGAGACCTTTTCAATGAGCCCAAACACGATACTTCAGCTGTTTATTAGTGAGTGACTTGGGTATCCAGGACATTCCAGGTGCTGCTCCAGCATCAATTCAAGGTTACTTTGTTCGTCTAATATCATTGAAGTAATAGAATTCCAAATTTCGAATTTATCAGACCCGTGGAAGATGCTCAAATCCCTTCATCAACTAGATAAGAGCTGATAATTTTCTAACGGCTGAACCGATTTTGATGAAATATATCTAAGAACGCTCCCGACTAATTCACCTTTCAAACACAAAAAACAAAATCAAAATCGGTTCATCTGTTCGGGAGCTACGATGCCACAGACAGACACAGACACACACACAGACACGTCAAACTTATAACACCCCGTCGGCGGGCGTCGTTTTTGCGTCGGGGGTTAAAAAGGAAAACAATTAATTTGCTATCCGGGTTTTTCACTGCACGGCGACGATAGGTAGGTTTATGTATGACACAAGTATAACTATTAGTTACTAGTCGTATATTTTTGGTCAACACACGAGATATTAAAAATAATTGACCATGAAAGTTCCTGCAAAAAGTCGTTTGATTGCATGTGGTTGTAAAATTATCGTGTTTGACGAAAATTTCAGGTGAAACTTTTACAGATAATACTGCGATTTCGTCTAAAGCCTCCCTTATATGGACTCTTTTAATGATTTTTACATTGAGCTCTTTCGACAATTGCATAAGCATCATAACGTTCCCACTGCTGGGACATAAGCCTATCTAATCTCTGAGAGGAGGAGGGCTGTAATCCACCACGCGGGCCCAGTTCGGGGGGTCGATAAAGATTTCTTAAGGATGACAAAAGATCTCAATCATTCCAAACAATCGCTTCAAGGATTTTTTTAGAAAAACCCAGTAATAAGATACCAGAAAGCTGCAGCGCTTGATACCTATAGCCACAATTCTCTTGGAAAGACGAAACTACAATGTGTTTATCAGTTGTGCTGAGGCGTAGTCCCAATGCAATTATAGGTACCTATGTAATCCTAAACTTACTGTTCAGACAGACGACTCTGCGGTAGTATGTGGCCGACGAGATGCGTCTGAGCAGCCACGAGCCCGTTGTGATGAGGTCTTCACTGTGCAGGTCGCATAGCCCGCGGCTCCCGACCCCCTTCACTTGCCCTTCTGATATCCACGTGAACCCTCGGCAGATAAAGCGCTCTGCTTGTTCACATGACGTTTTACACTGGAATTGGAAACAAGATTTTAAAAAGAGTCATAAATACTTACATAACATTTGTACTGACGCCAGCACATCAAGCTACTCCAATCTGTCAAATTTCTTTGATTGATTTTCAACTTTATTACAATACGATAAGGTTCATGTTCAATTGGCCAAATTTGACAGTTTGGGATAGCTTGACCTGCCGGCGTCTGTACATTATCAGCCTATAACGTTCCCAATGCTGGAACACGGGTTCCTTTATTACTTCTGTTACTCTTTGGACACAGGCATCTCTTTGAGAGGGTGTGCGCTGTAATCCATCACGCGGGCCCAATGCGAGTTGGTAAATGTCTCATGTCGTCGATTTTTTGTTGGTCTAGGGCTCTTCACGATGTTTTCTTTCCTTCACAAATACTTACGTACCGAATATTATTACGCAGGTATAGTAAGTAAGTTTCAACTGAGAACTTCACAGTGAGCTGAATTTGGTGAGTATTGTTTGTGTATTAAAAATATCATAGGGTGTGTGTATAAAATTTGATTGCGGGGTGTGTTTGTTTTATGAAGTAAGTGTGCTGATTATGTTTGTAGGGTGAATCAGTAACAGAGTGAGTGAGTGAGTGAGAGTGAAAGAGAAGAGTGAGTTTGTCGGTAAGTACAGACGCCAGCACATCAAGCTACCCCAATCTACATATGTAGATATAAAGCCAGCGCAGACTGACATCGCGGCAAGGCACGACACGGCAAACGATTTTATTTTTGATTAAATTATTTTTATCCTTATTTCTTCGAGTTTAGAATTCATATTACTTTATAACGATACAATTATATCGCGGCACGTCGTGGCATGCTGCGGGACGCCAAGGCACGTCGTGGCGTACCGCAGAGCGCCGCGGCACGTCATGGCATGCCGTTTTAATCCACGGACTGCCGCGGTATGACGCGGTGGCACACCGCGGCAGTCCGTGGATTAAAATTCCGTGGCGTCCCGGAAGTCACATAGGCCTCAGGATTATGACAGCTAAACTAATATAAATAAGATTTGAAACGTGTGCGGCGGTAACCAAATAACGACCCAACCAACTTCGCATCCGCGCAGAGCAAAACTAGTTGAATAGTGAGTGGCTGGGCTTGCTGCGGGATGCCACGACGTGACGCGGCATGCCGCCACATGCCGAGTCATACCAAAGCGTCCTTTGAGCTGCCGAAGCATGCCGCCGAGCCATGCCGTGTCGTGCCGCGACGTCAGTCCGCGCCGGCCTAGAGCGTTTAGTTTGGTTTCCTGTAGCACGCGACTTGTTACGCAAGTATGAGGACTATTGACGCATGACTGTTTTCTGGTTTCACAGAAAGACGCGCATTTGAATTATGACGCTCAACAAAACTGAACGTATTGTAAAACTCGATATATTTACTATGTTTACTAAACAACACACGTAGTAAGAAGGACCGGTTCTAAAACTGACACACCATTCTGGCTCCAAAATTATGCAACGGTTGTGTTCGTTTTGGCATAAGTATATAATATTATATTTACAATATCATAATAATTATAATATAATAAAGGTACACATAATATTCATTCAATCTTATTTTTTGTGTTCAACATACCTACATAAATTTAAACTAATGATACCTATACCTACTGCTTGTTAAAATACAGTCTGTTCATAATGCAAATCTATTAAGCCTCCCGCAGACAGGCGCAACGCGACAGCGCGACGACGTAATGGTTGTACTTACCTAAAACATTTTCCATGAAGTTTTCATATAAATTTGATTGTTCTACGAGAGTCGCGTCGCGCCTTCTTGTGGGAACCTTTATCCTATTCCGTGACCTTATGGAGATTCCTCGGTTCAGATTTATTGTTCCATAGTACAGCATTATGCTGAGTGGAAACCTTCTTGTCACAGTCACGGCATGCACCTGCCGACTATTTATGTTATATATGCCTATGTATCTGTGTTGTTATCTATCATGTTTTTTTTTATGGTATGTCATCTTTTTATATGCACGTGTTTCTGTGACTAATAAATCAATTTTTCTTTCTTTCTTCATGGATACAACAACGATAATTTCAATGGTCACGCACTGGGATTGAGTTCACAGCACACAGTTCAGGAGGTGTGGCACCTCAGTACCAATGTAAAGTCAAGGTAATTCATTGTTGTCAAATTGATTGAATAAATTGTTCGTAGGTATATTCAAACCACAAGCGTCATTTAATGTATGGAATGACTATCTCACGGAAAATTGAGTGAGTCTGTGAGTCGGACTCGCACACACACAGGGTTCCATAACACAAAGCATAAAATCGCCTAAAAAAGAACAGTTTCTTGTATTCCTTTAATTTTTAACTTTATTTTATTTTGATAAATATTTGTTCTAGCGGCAAT
Source organism: Antitype chi (assembly GCA_947359405.1). Taxonomy (NCBI): domain Eukaryota; kingdom Metazoa; phylum Arthropoda; class Insecta; order Lepidoptera; family Noctuidae; genus Antitype; species Antitype chi. Next base: position 15,615,943 of record OX375816.1, read on the forward strand.
AGAAATACACACTGAGAACATTTCAATTATCTAGCTATTACATTTCATGAGATACAACCCGCTGACATACAAACGGACGGATGAACAGCGGATGTGTAGTGAATAGGGTTTCGTTGGCACCCTTTGGGTACGGAACCCTGAAAATGGATTACCCTGGTTGTACTATTGTTTGAAGATGACGTTCTAACTGAAAGTTGTCCGGCTAGTAGGAATCGGTTTCAGTATTAATAAGAACAATTACTTTTTATCTCATCCTACTAATATTATAAACAGAGATCGGATATTCGGATGCATATTTACCTAAAGATAATTTTTAGCTATGAAAGTATGGAAGCGGCTTTATAAATTATTTGTAATATTTATTAAATTTTCCCAATTGAACATGGACCTTATTATTTTGTAATAAAGTTGAAAATCTATCAAAGAAATTTAACAGATTGAGGTAGCTTGATGTGGTGGCTTCTGTACGTTCCCGTGGGATAACTTTCGACCGCCACGCGGGCGAAGCCGCCAGAAAAAGTTAGTTGTAAATAAAATCGACACTACCATCAACCTCCTCGTAATCAAACAGATTCTTTGTATTATTAAATAGTTCCCATTACCATAATGAAGTAGGTAATTAATTATCAGCACGACAAACATAAATACAAGCAACTGTTGACCTCAATATTTCTAAGAGCGTTCATATTTATTTTATAAACTATTGCTACCTATACTTAAATATTTTTTTCTTGAGTAACTTTATCTTCTAAGTTAAGCGATAATTTTGCACCATTATGGGTTATTTCACGAACGTGAATATTACGTAAGTTACGACTTAGAGATAACGACATACTAGTACGATTTTAATGAAGAAGATAAGTGGTACCTATGTACTGTCAACCGCTTGTCTATTTGTCTTCGGTAGTGCATTTATTTCGTCGTATTGAGGGCGGTTTTCGTAGCTACTGTTAGGTACTATCAACGTGCTGTTGTTCGTAAGTAACGACACCGGTACGCTGAGCATGACGCTTTCTATTTCTACTCTACTGTAGAATAGAAATCGCTTGTCTACATTTCTCGATGAAAAACTGTCAACTGTCTATACGTAAACGTCATTTTTGTCTACTCTTCCGACGACAAAACGGTTTTCTACGGTTCTCGTGCTAAGCCTGCAGCACATCAAGCTGCAAAACAATAGCAATCAATCAATAGTAAGCAATCTGTCAAATTTCTATCATAGATTTTCATCTTTATTGCATAAGTTTAAGGTTCATGTTCTATTTGAATAACTTGATAGTTTGGGCTTGATGTGCTCGCGTCTGAACAGGAAAAGACTGATTTTTTTTCAACTTACTTCGTCCTTCGTGTAGTTCTTGATAGTAAATTCGACGTGTCTCAGAGTCTGGTTGTAGTATTCCTCGTAAGAACACCTGTCTATCTTCTCTGGATCTGGAAATTATGAACTTTTATTGTAATTTTATTAAGGTTAGAAGCCTGATTGTTCTATCAACAATCTGAGTAAAGTTTAAAGCCATTGATGTAAATAGCCCTACTTCGTGGAGCTAGTACCTTGATAGGAAATTACTGAATGATATCTAGCTACTTTTGTCAGAACAAAAAACTGCTGTAACTATTACAAATTACCGCAAAATTCAAATTTTCTTGCGTTATTTGCATTTTGTAGATCAATTCCAAGCTGTATGTTGAACATAATATGATTCTCGACCGTAACAATTAGGTATGTATTTACAGAATTATTATAATCATTAAAATCTTCCCTGCAACCCTCTTAAATTCATTTAATCCCATCTCATTGAAAGTCTTTTACATGAAGTAATAATTTCATTTTTCAATCAATACCTACTTATACGTTTATTGCAATTTGTAACGTTGTAATGTGCGTTTGTAATTTTGTAACCTGGCACGGACCTAGAAATTGAAAAAAACTTAAGAAAACAGGCTACCTTCAGAAATCCAGTGTCTGCTGGTAAAGAGGTGCATCCACATTTCCACACCGAAATTACTTTTTGTCAAACAACAATTTGCAACATTATAACACTAAGTAACTTTCTATTCTGGAGTTTATTTACTACATACATATTTCTTCGGTTATCCACTAACACTTGTAAAAGTTGCTCCACAAAAACTAACTTGTGTGGATGCACCAGCAGGCTTAGCATGACGCTTTCTATTTCTACTCAACTGTAGAATAGAAATCGCTTGTCTACATTTCTCGGTGAAAAACTGTCAACTGTCTATACGGAAACGTAATTTTTGTCTACTCTATCGACGACAAAACGCTTGTCTACGGTTCTTGTGCTAGGCCTGCTGTACTAAACGCCACTGGTAAATAAAAAGAAAAACTTTTCCTTGGAACGTTGAGTTACGACGACGACCAGCTGCGAGTTTTTGAGAGGATTTATTATGACGGGGCAATCCATGGACATCTATATAACACGTAGGTAATCCGGGGATAACCCGAACTATGTGTGAATCACTTTGTCACCAGCTAAATGCGTCATCGGATGTTATAAGATTTGACTGCTGTTTATTAATAGGTTAAATCTCCCATTAGTATGTAAGCAACTAGCAAGCATTTCCGCGAACCACAAAATATTTATGGCGGATAAATCAGGTAAACCTGAATCACTTTAGTTATAGAGTAGCAATAGCGATCATGGTCCCACCTACATTTTCTAGCATTATTTATTTATTTACCTAACCATTTATGTACACATATTTTATATTAACCAACAAAAGACAAGAGCAGAAAAATTGGTTACCAAGGTGAGGCTTATTTCTAAAGAAATCTCTTCCAGCAAACCTGCTGGCTTAGCATGACGGTTTCTATTTCTACTCTACTGTAGAATAGAAATCGCATGTCTACATTTCTCGATACAAAACTATCAACTGTCTACAAGGAAATGTCATTTTTGTCTACTCTTCCGTCGACAAAATACTTCTCTACTGTTCTCGTGCTAAGCTAGAATGTAGACAAGCGATTTCTATTCTACATTACAGTAGAAATAAAAAGCGTCATGCTAAGCCTGCTGCGATAGGAAAGTAGATGAAGAGATGTAGACAGCGTGTGTAGTAAAAGAGAAAAAAAAATAAAAAAAACAAAACAATTCACTTAATATGATGATAATTGATAATATGAGAATATACTATAAATGATCCTGCATCTCACTCAATAACGTTGTGCGTGTAGATTAGCGTCAAACTGCTCATCACTGATACTATCTCTGTCGGACACGAAGCCTGGTGAGACAGCGTTATTTTTAGCCAGGCCCAACAGTGAGTTCGAGCCCGCGACTAGGTTCCCCTTAATTTATTATTCTCAAGTATGTTATATGAAATAAGATGACTCATGTAACCTGCTTACAAACGAAAAAGACCATAGGCAGGACTCACATAAATAATGTAGATATCTACTGGTACATAAAAATACAAATTGCGCCATACATATTAATGCAAAACGAGTCCCGCATCATCGCCTAAACATGCGGGAATGATATATTATGATAATAGGAACTAGTCGTTATGAGTTAGCGTGAGCAAGTACCTATAGTAACGGCAGTTGTTGTTGTTGAAGACACAATATGGCGCCAAAAATGGGCCATTTTTTTTTTCAATTTTTATATTCCCAGTCTAACGGCACCTCTCAAGCTGAAATCGATCAAGCCGTTTAGGCTACAGAGCGTGCCAAAGAAATATACATACATACACTCGAAAAACATAACCCTCCTCCTGGCGCAGTCGGGTAAAAACCTGTTATTTTGACATTACAAACAGACCCTTCTATTTTATTTACTACCCGACTGCTCTAGAAGGAGGGTTATGTTTTTTTGATGTACATGTTCAGCTAAAGATTTTCTAGCGTCGAACTTTATTATTGAATGTTACCAAAAGTGATGCTTACTCACTCGCTGGGTTGGCGACCGCAAACTTAACCTGTGCGATAATGTTCAAGTTACAGATACATAATATTATGAAGATGTGATTCATCTTACGATATTTACCTACCTATAGCGTAGTAAAAAGTTCACAACACTGTCTAGTCACAGTTCAGAGAATACGTCTGATCCAAAACTGATGGGTGACCATCAATAATGATATCAGTTTCTGAATGTTTATTGGCAACGATATAGTTCACAGAATAAGCGTTAGGTATCCAAAAGGTTACATACTTTTAAGTGGCGTGATCATAATCACTTAAAAACTTTGAGCTCATCTTCCATTTCATCTTAACAGGATTTTAGGAAGCGGGGCTCACTGTTTGATTATAACGACATGCCTATCTCATATATCAGACTAGCTTTTACACGTCGCTCCGCCCGCGTGGATGTGTGTTATCGCGTAAAAAAGTAGCCTATGTCCTTCTCCGTATCCCAGGTATCTCTGCCAAATTTCACGACGATTGGTTCAGCGGATTAGACGAAACCGTAACACACAGACAGATACTTTCGCATTGATATTACTTATTAGTAGGATTAACAAACGATTTAAGGACCACTTGGCTTTGAAAACCATATCATAATATAGATAGGTAAGTTACTTACAGTCATGTCTGCACTGGTTTTCTATGTAGACCGTGTAGTAGTTGGACACCCGGTAAGACTCCGGCTCAGTGAACCTGTTCTCCGCATTGAGTATGCAGTTTCCAATCATGGCGTCTGATGTGTACAATACTTCGGGGTCGAACTCGCCTTGAGGCACAACCCACTGCGCAGATCTATGATAGGTAAAAAATGCTATAAATCTTGGTAAACGATCTGCGAAGGAACGCTGTGATCAAGTGACATCCAGGTAAAATGTGTAGCCTTACTCAAACCCATGTGGATTCCATGAGGATGTGAAAATAAAACACAATTGTATTATGTAAACAAGTAGCAGGGCGAAGGGTCAATACAAACCGATTCCATCGGCTTATCATTAAGAAATCCCACCTCCCATCGATCCACCATTCATTATTTCAATGTACATTACATTTTGATATGTTTCTAAGTTTTACAGAAAAAAAAAACGCCTGCACGCAATGAAAACCAATTATCTTCCGTACAAAATTCTCTGATTCCAACTAAGTATGATTGAAAGTGGAGCTTTATCCTCTGAGGAAACTAAGCTTGCATCACGCGGTGAGTGTTTTTTTTTGGAACGGCTTACCCTAGCCATAATTCCAACCCTCGCCACTGACAAGTAGTATCTGTAGTATATTTATATAAGCCTGTATTTTTAGAAGTATATACAGAGTTATTACAACACCAATAGGTAGGTATTTAGTGATTAAAGAACAGGGAAATATCAACGTTATTGTTACACTGGGTGGCACCCCGATCATACCGTCTTACTTTAGGAAAACACTGGGATAATTTACATCAATGAACTTAATACAAAAATAAACATGGGTTTTGTTCATGGAATTCTATAAAATTACGGTCAAAACAGCACACTGCGGTGGGAAAAGCCAGCTGCTAATTAGATTTTTCATAAAGGGGCCTAATTGGAAAATTATCTTGGTAGAATATTGTGTTTGTTTACCTCAAATATACTTTGGGCGGTAACAAACATTGTTTCATATTTATTTTATTGAATGGAACATACCCATTCAATAAAATAATAACAAAAAATAAATAAACCGCATAATTTATAATAAAATAAAATTTAAATACATATCCAAAGTCGGTGACTTTGGATATGTATTTCAATTTTATGTCACCGCCTTCCGAACTTAGTTACTGAGGTTAAACAAAAAAGGTTTATAATTTTTTGCGTTTCAGTTTTTTTCGGCGGTTTAATTTTTTTGTTAAAAAGTTGTTAAAAAGTTTAAAAGTTTTTATTTTATAATTTTTTGTGGCTATAATCTACTAATTACTACATGCTTAATTTTTGATTACTTATAGTAATACACCACTTAGCAATAAAATCTGTGAGTGAACAATAAATCACCCCTATTTTCCCACCCTTAGGGTAGGATTTTATTTTCCAAATTTATATGGGACCAACTTCGAAGTATAACCCTTATCCAATAAAATAAGAATTATCAAAATCGAACTACGCTGTAAAAAGTAATGCGTGGTCACACATAAAAAAAAATATATACGCGTTGACTTGAGTAACCTCCTCCGTTTTATCGTCGGTTAAAAAATGAACAATGTTCGATGCCAATTGTTTCAGTTCAGACCGGAAAAAAGCCAGAACTGGATTACATAGTTTTTCATAAACTATCTATGTAGATGTCGAATAGTAGCTAGTCAGTAGCTAGTTACTGACCTATCATTCGAAGGGAACACTTACAAAAACTAGAGAGCAGTAGGTGGAAATTAGTCCCAAATTATTACAACGAAGCGTTTAAAAAGTAAATAGTGTTGTTGTTCTACCCACAACAAAACAATGTTGGCAGTTACAAATAAGCATTAGAAGAAAGAAACAAACAACGCAACGTCTTCGCTTTTAGACTGTTAACCGTTTTTGTCTTAAAATCGAAAGTTACTGCTACGATTTATGAGTGATTCTGTTTATCCATCCCAAAAATCCACTGAAAAATTTTCTGACTAAAACCCACCCGTGTTCCTTCAGTTGAATCCACCCTAAGGTGGATCCGCGGTAACGCATGTTCCATAGTTTACTCTGAGCCGATAGGGTGAATTCTCGGATATACGTTCCCGCGTATTTACCTTGTTTTTTTTTAAGCTATACAGTCCCTCTGCTGGGAAAAGGCCTTCCCCAAGTCCTTTGAGGAACTCTTTTCCCGCGCCACCTCAAGCCAGCCCTCGTGGTACGCGTCTAGGTCATCTGGCCACCGCTTTCTGGGCCGGCCGCGGCGGGCGGCGTCGACTTTTGCCCTGCAGTTATCCTACATGAGGCGGATGTGACCCGCCCAATCCCATTCGAATCTGGCAGCCTTCTTGCTTCTTACCTACGTCTGTGATAACTATTCTGGAACGCAGCGAGGTGTAACGCATCAAACCTTAGGGTGGATATTTTGGGTTAGGTAATCAGAATAATCCCGATTTATAACATTCACGAACCCTCGACCGACTGCCTTGTTGGTGACTGAGAAGTCATGCTCTTTTGGTAGGTAGTAGTAATGCCCGGATTCTGTATTTGTGCCCGGCTCAAGGCAAAAGACTCGTACTTACTCTTTTAGGGACATTAAATAACTAGCGACTTATGATTAAAAGTCGTATTAAATATGTTTGCGTAGCCCTTAGAGACACAGGCATGCAGTTATGTAGGTACCTACTGGTACACTTATAAAGATCTTGTTAGATTTAATTCTCATTAAATAATTACTTGGTGTAATACAAAAACTTTTGCAGCAGGAAACAAATTAGAATTTAATGATCCGCACATGTTCTTGCGTAGTGTCGTTAGGTACCTACCTACTTTATGATGACTTAGGTATTAGGTACGTATTCGCATGAGTACCTAAGCCTCAAGAAAGATATGTTTTTTTAATCAGTTAATTTTGATACGTAAGGTACATGACAATAAACAAAGCAGGTAAGTAAAATAGTTTTAAATAATAACATAATGAAAAGCGCGGCCAGTCTTAGAGCGCTTGTGCACTGCGTTCGATCCGAACTTGATCAAATACGGATCGAGAAATTCAGACCGGAATCGGATAATAATAACGACAGATTCACTGCGTATGAAAACTTTTGAAAATCAAAAGGTCCGAAGAATCACTGACTAAATTCGGATGCCGCTTAAGTGTTACAATTTATTTTTTAATTACGAAAATTGCAACGGCAGCGTCGCCGTCAGAGTGTATTTTCTCCGATTCGATTCGATTTGCAGAATCAGTGTACACGAGCATAACCGCAAGATAGCTGATTCTACCGCATCTAGTTAATTATGTGAACTTTGAATTTAGTTTTTTTTTGCGTGGTTAATGAAATCAAAAATTATCAATGACATTTGGAACTATTACCAACATTATTATGATCTCAATGATCTCATAATGATTCACTTGAGGTAATAGCGCATTTTTGTATTTTTTTATTAAACAATATATTGTTAGCCATGTCGATCGTTATATACCAGTATACATTATTACTAACTTCCTGTTAACCCAAACCAAGCTAAAAGTAAAAATCATTCGAGTAAGACATCGAAAGGGTTTTCACTATGTATATGTACTGTGGCACTGCTAAGTAGGGTTGCCAACCGTACTATAATATATATTATTGTACTGTATTTCGGGGTCTGCGTACTATATACTGTTGAAGAAACACATAGTACGCAAAAATACTATATTTTCAACACCGAAATATAACAAACAAATCCTTTATTTTAAAAAAAATATGAACGTGCCTTTTCAATAACTTTGACTGATGCAATAGCGTGTAGCGTATCTAGGGTTGCCAACGCAGCGTATCCAAACGTAACTATCTTACTGCGTTCCGAACTTGTCATGTCAAATTGACAAAGTCAAACAAATGTTTGGTCGTTGGTCTGCTTTATTTTTGTTTTGGGACACTTAAAAAACACTAAATTTTCCATAAAATACATTTTTTTTAAGTGTACTAAGTATATTTTTTTATAGCTTAGTCTGAAAAATACTATATTTCGCTGAAGAAATGTTGGCAACCCTACTGCTAAGATTAAACCATTCCGAACGAGGGTCCCAGCACTACAGAGCAATTACACCGAAAGACAGAGCAGTGTAATATTATGATCTCTATCTGATTGGCATTGATTCCAAAATACAATTTCCAGGCTTACAGGTGGGGGCTTCGGGCAATATAACGTGAATTTATGTAACTTAAATTATAGTTAATCATCTTCCCGAGTATTGATAATAAGGAAAACTTAGAAGTAATGTAAGCTGTAAATCCTCATGGGACCAATGTCTTGTGACTCGTGTCTCCAAAGATATCGCAAACAACGCACGCGCAGCGTCGCCATCAACCTCGTATCTCATTACATTTTCAACGCTTTGGATGTCGCCAGACATTATGTCGCGTGAAATCGCGCGACATCTCGTGATATCTTTGGAGATCCGTGTCGCGAGAAATTTGACCCCTAGTGAATACATTAGTCTACACTACTCTCGTACCGAAACTTCTGGTTTCCGCTGTAGGTGAACACGGCATCGTAGCACTCGTAGACAGTGGTGTTGAGGATGACTTTGAGGTGAGAGCCCTCCGAGTGCAAGTGGTAGCCGGGAGTGTTCTCCAGTGCCCACCACCGCACGCCGCAATCCTCAGGCACTGTTAGCAAAACAAGGTTGTTAAAGTTACCAGTTGATGATGTCTTTTAAACCTTTGGATGATTGGCATTGAATGTTTTTATACGGAAATCGATGGCATACAAAAAGATAAAGAACAGATGTTAGGGGATGTTGAAAATGGTTAACTAATAATGAGGCTGTAACGAGCACTGACTATAGATCGCACTGAGCCAGTACAAATGAGCCAGATTTGTGTCAGGTAGTAATGTTCCCATCACCCCATGAAAACTAACTTTGCGTCACCACCCTCGTACTGGCTCGAAAGAATGCTTAAAAAAAAATTAAGGGTGGTGCGGGTCGTTCGAAAGAAATACCGCGGCCCCTGGCACACAGGCAACTGAGGGAACACGGGTGGGTTTTAGTCAGTAAAAGTCTGACACGCCCTCCCGCTCCACCCAGAGCGGGAGAAGATATTTGATGATTTCCCACCCAAAAAAAAAAAAAGATATCGAAGCGACGTCAGCAACCATGTGGAAAAACATTAGGAAGTTACTCTAACCACTTACATGCCAAACAAACTTTCTTGAAGAAGGCGACATCGTTGTCCACCTTCAGCTTTGCCGTGGTATAGTCCGCTATGCCTTGGCAGTTTCCTCTGCCATAAGCTACAACAACGGCAGCGCAATCCGGCAGCTCACGGCATCTGGACAAGCAGGCTCCGGCGAGGGACTCTTCATCACCGCTCGCCGAGTACACGAATACCGGAGTAGCGATCTCCGGAGCCACCCCTGACCATCGTGTAAACGACACCATACGACCAACCCCGCATTGTGCGTTGGATGCTATAAGTAGTAGGCAAATAAGAAGTTTTAAAGTGCATTCAATTATGATTTTTAGAGCCACGATAGTAAATAGTAGGAGATATCTTACTTCAGCCTGTCATACTTCAGGTTTTACGTGTCGCACTGTAGGATACAACAAGATTAGATTCTAGCACTAGTAGGTTAGAGGCACCTATATTTAGGGGCCATTCAAGTACCTTTTACGTAAGCAGATTTTTTTAAATTATTAACCCCCCCCCCCCCCGCCCTCGTCAGCAAAAGTAATCAAAGCTCTTACCCCCCCTCCCATGCTCACGTAAACATTGGTACATGCATTTTTTCAATGTGTTCTGATTTATGTATTGATCCACGAGCTAGAAATAATAGGAATAGGCTTGGAATAGAGGACTTTAACGCATATATAATATTTACTTAAGCAAATTTTATTGAGATGGTATGCAGTTATTATAATCTTTTTATATTAACGAACAAAACAAACTTTTAAAATAAATGGTTTATTAATTCAAATTAACAATCTTCAGTCCATGATACACGAATCCATGACTCTAATGCCCGTTTTCACCGACATCCCCTAACATTATGAGATCCCCTAAGCATGGTTAGGGGGCTGTTAGATGGTGGTTTCTGTTTCACCAACAGTATGGGCTGACCCCTTACTGTTGGTGAAACAGAAACGTTAAAAGGTCCCCTAAATTTAGGAGGTCGAAATGTGGGCCTATAAACTGCACATATGCGTTTGTATAAGTCATCGATGACATTGGATGTTTGTTGCTCAATGTTGTGTGTCTGCTCGTGTGATTTTGGAATATCGACATCGTTTTCTTCGAGCCATTCATATATCGTTTCATTCATTCAAGTAGGGTTGCCTTATGTGTTTAAACCGAATCGACTATGTAGAAAATCCAAAAAAGTTAAAAAAAAATACTGCTGACGTAGGTATAATCACCATCCAGACTCCCCCATCCCCCATTTCATCAAAAACAAACAAAGTAAAGACCCCCCGCCCCCCTGTAGTGCTTACGTAATACTTGAATGGCCCCTTACCACATACCTATGCTTCGGTCAGTATTCGTATAATATATAAAAATACATGCATACAAGATAAAATAAAATATAGTCCTTAATTGCAATTTATTCGACGTTTAACAGACAGAACAGTTTTAATGTATTCACTGTATGTATTTAAATATTCTATGGGCCCATAGGGTTCGCAACATGAATAAAAGACGTCATCGTCGGTGAATCAAATTTACGAAACGTCAAAACTACAGACACCTACGACTCGCGACGGGTCGGCTGCTATATAAATTCGTTGTCTGGAGATTCCCTCACAAGACCGCCACGTCCATTGGCTTGTCAACTGCATACTCAAGTGTTCGTGTCCTCTCGTCAAGTGCGTGTGTTTCAAATTTACTTAATCTGAACATTATATCATCATCATATTATCTGCCCTGCACATAAATATTATATTCTACTAATAATAGCAGAAGCATTATAAGGTCAGTCATGTTTTTTAAAATTTTAATTATTTTTAGGATCTCGCCGTCCGGTTTAAAATATGCTAAATAGGTTAAAAATACCTAAATATTTAGTAGATAATATAATTAAGCTGTTGTCAAGAAAACAACATAAATAGGGAAGAAAAGTTAAAAGCTTTTACAGTTGTTTTTGTGACTTAAGGTGATAATTGACTGATTAATAAACCTTAATTGCGTAACGCACGATCAACCATAATCTGAATCATTTTATTTATTTTATTTTAATGAAGGCTTAGGTACTGATTATCAAACCAATGATATAAAGAAAATAATATTAATAAAATTGCTAATAACAAGCCTGCACATATAATTAAAGAAAAAGTAGAAAAAAAAGTACATACAAGTTAATATAATTAGATAATATTAGATAAGTTAATTATCCATGAAAAATTACTATGCTAAAAGCCGTCTTAAGGTCGCCACACTGGTGCAGAACAAGTCAACATTAAGGTCCATAGGAAGCCTATTGAAACTAAGTGCAACTGCACTTCTTATTGAGAAAACATTGCGCCTATAAAATTAGTAATTAGTATTTTGAAACAGATAAGACATGATCCATTGTTTCATATGTTCCAAAAATGTGTCTGCTCAACAACGTAAATAACGCAATGAATATTGTTGAACTGCCAAAATGAAACAGACTAAGCTTGATCGTGTGTTACGCAATTAGGGTGCAAGGTGGCTCGCGAAAGGATTTTTTCATGAAATAGTTGGAAGAATTAAATGAACTTCAGAGGGTTGTATTGATGATTTAAATGATTATAACTATGTAGAGCCATGTGTTGCGGTCGCGATTTATATTTTAATCAACCATGCACTGACCTGCAAATTGCTAAAAACGTCAGATAATTTGAATTTTGCGGTCTACCCTGGAGCTTCCACCTTCAGAAGAAAAGTCAATAAAGGTAATACCTAGTACATTATCCCCCTTATTTATAAATGCTGCTTAAAGTTAAGTAATGATTAGCGACTGATTAACCATACATTTTTGAAGTTTAAACATCTCTTAACTTTAACCATAATTTATGAATACACCCCTATATCACCACGCCTGTTTTCTCCGAAAGGTGTTCTACATTTAGTACACCCACATTTCACGTTCGTTCTGAGGACCATAATCTAATCTTTTGTCTCTTTTGATTAGATTTCAATCAAAATGATGCAAATCATTCGATTTGCATTTTGCAAGTATGGCAACTAAAGTGGCAGGTATTACGTCGTGACAGGTTTACTCGATTAACCAGACGCCTTTGAAAGCGATCTCAACAATCGACATTTATGATTTTGCGAGTGCGTTTCGACTTTGTTAAATTGTGTTATTATAGCTAGCAAAATAATGTATGATACAACGGAACGATTTATTATTAGGTGCAACGCAGACGACACACTTTTAGTGCGATCGAGTCTGTGGTGCACAAAATGTCTGCATGGCAGGCAAAAAGTCCGTCGCGGATTTTACGCAGACTCAGCGCACACGACGCACATCTTCGACCATTCTGTCGGGAGAACTGTAGGGACGTAGACGCTATGGAAATGCAGAGATTGCGATGTATTATTTTATAATTGAAGTACAAAAAAAGAAGAAGAAATATAGAATTTTGGGTACATCCTATACTTTCGGAGAGATTACTGAAAGGACAGTTCCTAAGACAAAATTGCTGGTCTGTTTTGTATTTCTTGTATTAACATCAATGCATCAATCTCTAGCGCCATGGTATTACGTCCCCCACTAACGAGTGCAGATTGCCCACTAAAAGTGTGCGCCGTCTGCGTTAGCGCGCGGAGGCGCACTTTTTGTGCAGCGCGGCGCGGCACGATCTGCCAGAATGACACGGACTTTTTGCGCGTCGTATGCGTTACTGCATATAATTGCTAAGGTTCTATTTTCACAGACTAAAAAGTGCGTCACGGATAGTCTGTCGTCATCGCTGCACCTTAACGTGACAGATAGTTCATCAAATTCTGATTCAGATTCAGAATAGAGCCTATTATTATATGACTACTAGCTGACCCGACAGACGTTATCCTGCCTTAACTATGAATATTGAGTTCGCATTATAAAAAAAAAATTGGGGTGCACCACCCTTAACATTTAGGGGTATGAAAAATAGATGTTGGCCGATTCTCAGACCTACCCGATAAGCACATGAAATTTTATCAAAATCGGTTCAGCCATTTCGGAGGAGTTAGGGAACAAACACCGCGACACGAGAATTTTACCTATTTGATAAATAAATAAAAAGTTTCGCATTTATGAGTCACGTGTTTTTTTTTTGTTTAACTATCTAAACCTATGGAGTATAAACATGAAAACAATGCTTTACGGAATTATTGATTAACACATAGAATACTTATTTATCCCGGTACGTGGGGTACCTACGTTCCCGCGGGAAAATTTCAAACCTCCACGCGGGCGAAATTGCGAGTAAAAGCTAGTGTTAAATATTTTTTATAAGTATTCAGAAGTTACCTACCGCCCCACATTTAAAGTTCATTAGAAAGAATACAACAGCGTCATGTCTTGAATGAGATCACAGTAACAACTCCACCCTACCATTCAAGTTTATGGTCAATTGGTCAAATAAACCATTCAATACTCTGAATGTCAATAAAGTGTTCAAGTGGATTATGTAAAAAAAGCGTCACAAGAACAAAACTTTGTTGGTACCTGTTTCCACTACTAAGAAAACATTTTGTCTTAGTTCTTAGTATTAGTCTCAAAACTTGAAAAGAGAATAAATTAAAAAGCACGGAATTTAATTATTTCCATATTATATCATTTAAAATATTAATACCTAAGTAAACAGTGGGAGACGGTCGTCGGCGACTTTATACATATGTACTTGAAAATGCGATTGTTTATCGATATCGAAAGCAATGACAACTCTGTTGAAGTTTCGCTAATTCAAAGAGGGTTTTTAAGTAAGGTTCACTTTTACATTTTATTTCAATGGTTAAATTTTTATAAGGTACAATGTGGTAGGTACAACCTTTTCACAGGTCAAAAGGTTCCCGCAGACCGGCGCGACGCGACTCTAGCAGATCAATCGATGAAGATTTCATAGAAATTGTTCTAGTAGAGTCGTGTCGCGTCTGTCTGCAGGAGCCTAAATAGTACGTAATTTCATTGTAGTTTGGAAGATATTGGTTGACGTTGATTAATTTAAAATAAAAATATTATGTCATTTTATTAATATTAGATTCAAATTTATGAATTAGATAACAAGTACCTACTTATATCAAATTATAGTTACAAGCTTATATATTGCAATGCCTGTGAAGCCCACTTAGTTATTATTAGGTACACACGGTTAAACATCAAGCTATACATTTCAAGTAAAAGCTGATCTCGCATTGTATAGAATTTCCGTACAGCGCGAGATCAGCGTAAACTGGAAATGTATAGTATGATGTGTAGCCGTGTGTACACTGTATACTTATGGGATAGCTTGATGTGCTGGTGCCTGTACAGCAGTGTAATGTTCGTTGCAGACGATTTGTAGTCGCTCATGCAAGTAGTTAAGGCAACCGTAAACCGAATTGTTTTACAAAAGTCAACGGAGCCGTTACTCTATCTGAAAGTTTATCGTTCAAACATTTTTTGCTTAATAAAAGTGCGAGCCCTACAAAGACCTACGTTCGGACCCTAGCTGGTATTTACTGGGTGACTTTGTCAGCGACTTTTTCATTAACATTGGTATAGTCAGCAACAAAAATCGACTTTGTCTGTATATCCGCCAACCCCCACTGGGTCCTCGTGAAGAATTACGTCTCACTCCTCTCACAGAGAGGAGATCTTTGTCCCATCAGTGGGAACATTATCCTTATGGCTTATGCTACAGCTTATTTATCGATACAGTGCATTTTAGCATTCAATGTAATAGCGGGTTTGTGTAATTACATAGACACATCAGTTTCGTTTTATTTTTTTTAATACTGTGTTAACCGACTTTCGTTGCTTGCTGACCCTTCCAAAATTAAGTTCTAGGTACATAATTTTGCCTACACATACACTAGCGACCTGCCCCTGGTTTGCGTGTTTTTTACGACTTGACAAAACATGAAGATTTCTATATTACATTTAAGATATTGTGCAAAAAAACCTTCCGGAAATAATTCTCAAACTGATGGTGAAAACTGCATTCAATCAATTGCGTAGTTTAGAAAAACAATACGCGGTCACACGAAAAGCGACTTCACCCGCGTGGAGGACGGGACCGTCAACTGTGGCTTCTTTACTTTCCATGAGCAACTTTACCAATGAGAACTTTAAAAAATATCTCTAGATTAGGTACTAAAAATTTGTTACAAATAAATAGTAGATTTATTCTTCTTCTGTATCGGTTGGATATTAAATGGCGGCAACAGATTTTTAGTTACCTATCGAGAGAAATTTAAGTACCAGTAAAGTTGCTCATGGAAAGTAAAGATGCCACAGTTGACTGTATATTAAACATATACCTAAACATATTCCTCTTGAATCACTCTGTCTATTGATGAAAAAATGTAAGCATACAGACACGCAAAGCGACTTTATTTAATACTATGTATAATAGATAACACTGAACTCTTTGTCATAGCTGTACATTTTTTTTTTTCTAGTAAATAATACAGAGAAGTGTTTGATAAAGTCTCAGATATAAATTATAAGAAATCAAAGCCATTTGAAACGTTTGGTCAGAGATCAGTAAAATATTACAACGAATTGGATAGATAAGTATAGTTTACAAAAGCGTAAAAAATAGTTTCTTTCGGTTTCACTATCTCGCACTGGGCCCGCGTGGTGGATTTACGGCCCACTCCCTCTCACAAAGACGAGACCTGTGTCCCAGCAGTGGGGACATTGTAGGCTGATGATTATACAGGAAAAGTGTTTTTTTTGTATAACCGACGAAACATTTCTGCGCTGGGGTCTAGAATGATAAGCTGAAGTCATGGTTAAAGTTTGCGTACTGGATAAAAACTTTTCCTGTCATACCTAATATGTTATGCTGATTTTTTTTTTTTTTGTGTGAGTATTGGTGATTAGCTGCGCTACAGGTCGCGGTTTCGATTCCCGCATCACGCACGAATGAATTGTTTGTATGGCCTACAGATAAATGTGCCCTGTGGTTTTTGTACCATAGCTAAGTGTCTTTGGATATGTATTTAGTTTTTTTGCCACCTACTTCAGAAATTCAAGTTTATATATTTTTTTCACTTTATACTTGAGTGTTTTTTCGGAAGACAGTTTTTTTTTAAGATTTTATTTTTCACTTTTTAGCTATGGTACCTACCCCACACTAATTCGTATTTACTTGCTATGTAAACAACAGTGACAGGAAGAAGCAGAATGTTTTCGACGTACATAAAGTGGATTAAAAACGTATAATCGAGGCTAACACAAAAACTACCGAAGCAAAGTTAATCAAATTTATATGGGACCACCCCTGAAGCATACCCTATCCATTAAAAAAAGAATTTTCGAAATCCGAATTCCCAAAACAACTGACGTAGATATCGCGGCACAAACATACAAAAAAAAACATAGACGAATTGACAACGTCCTCCTTTTTGATGTCGGCTAAAAACACAAATTTAAACTGATTTTTTTTCAGATGAATATGCAATGCGTATCCTGGCTGCTGCTGACGTTAGCGATGATCTTCACAAAGGATGCTGCGCACTCATGGTCCTTCCCGATCAACTGTCCCGTAGGAACCAGAGCACTACTGCTTGGAAAAGGAAAAACCGAGCGGTGTATGAACACATCCCTGATTAGTGTAAACAGTATAGATTATTAAATGAAGAACTAAATAAATAACAACATTAAATTATAGAAATGAAGATATTGTAATTTTGATTTATTTGAAAAAAGTTAAAAGCCTAATCGACCTAGGTACCGTTCAAGCTTTAAGTATTTATATAAATTTAAATATAAACAGCATTTTAACCGACTTCAACAAACGGAGGAGGTTGTCAACTAGTTTTTTTTTAAGAGCTTATTTATGTCAGACAAGACACGGGCATCCGGGGCATCAGATACTAAGAAATAATCTACATAGTGTCTGTTGAACGTTTCGTGGATCTAGAATCGATTCTAAGTCGAGTTAATTTTCGATAGACATTACAAATACAATAAAAGAACACACAAAAGAATGAGATCTGTAAAAACCCAGGAAAACTGGCAGATATAAAGAGATGATTAGTTGGAAGTGAGATGAGTATGACAATAGGCATGCTTCTTATCAAATTGCTTGAGTACAGCATCGGAGAACTGTAACAGGTCAAGTCTATCAGCCTGGTTAATTCAGAAATACCTACACACAGATAAAAACGAATCAAGCTAACACAATTCTAACGGGGCTCTACAACACTTAACGATGAGTAGGTACCTATTTCTTCATAAACATACCAAGTAAACCTTATTTCGCGTAAAAGGCAATCATCATCATTTCAGCTGAAAGACGTCCACGGCTGGACATTAGACTTTCCCCCAAACATTTTGGCGCCAGATTGTGCGCCATAATCGCCACGCTTGGCAAGCGGATTATTAGCGATCGCAGTATGGTGGTAAAATGCAAAGAGAACGCTGCTGCTCCTGCCCATTATCTAGTAAGTACTAAGCCCCTTAGTCGCCTGTTACGACACCCACGGGAAGAAATGGAATACTGCTATTCTTTACGTCCACACGGATCAAATGCAATATTTAACTCGCAATTATTACACCTAAATCTTATCACAAAATAAATTTTATAGCTATAAATAATGAATCACTTACTATTAAAGAACATGAGCAACGACAAAACAATACCAACTCCATACGGCTTCATAATAATAGATTTTGATCACGTCCAACCGCACTTATGACTCATTAAAGTAGGTTTAATGAAGATAGGTACACAACTGTTCAATAATTTACGATTGTTAATATCACTTCACATCCTGTTTTTCCGAAGACGTACAAGTTTGCTGATAAGCATTGTCAGACGTTAACTTCAAAACTGGTAATACCAAGGCGTGCCTGCCACTGCACTGCTCAGTATAAAGGAACTCCGGACTACTAGGGTGATGAACCAATTGCGCAATTAGATACAGATCGCTTTACATAAACTTTAGTCGCACCTGAACAAACATACCACTCGAACCCCTTTTGATTGGAAACCAAACTTTTACAACATTTATTTTTGTAAATTGGAAGATTATTTATACAAAAGAAAGCGCATAATGATCTCTTCAATCTAATTTCTAGTTCACAGTTTAGAGGTTCAGGTGGAGAGTATGAGAGGCTTCAGGATATCTAGCAAGTGGACGAACTCGTGCGCAAGAGATGCGATCGCAGGTAGGACGGTCGTCAGTCACACCGCGGCTACTGAAACTGTATGAAGTGCAGGCGTCATGTGCCGGCCGGCCCCCACTATGCCAGGTAACCGTCGTCAGCGCGACCTTGCAGTTTATTATTATGGGTTTACAGACTACAATTTACAATAGAGTGACGAGTCAACGTCAAACGATAGTGAAAACGATAATAATGACGTTAGGCGCCCAGAACGGTGTGTTTTGTAACAGCGGTCTATGCGGGCTAGTTTATACACACGACATGCTGAGGTTAGCATATATGTTATTTCCCGATGCGATATATAATTTTCGTAAATTGACGGATATTTCGCAAACGTCCGTCAAAAGGATGACTTCTTAATTTATGGACACAATATGCATGGCTCCACCCTTACATCCTCCGACAAAGGTGCAGTTGACCTTGTCATTATTAGAACCGGGATTTGACTATTGCGAGACACTGTTCATGCATACCTATTACCTACGAACATGTAGAGACGATAGATGTACTTAAAGGTAGTACGTATTTACTTAAACTGTTAATATCACTGTGGTTTTCTTATAATTGTAAAACTTTTTCCAAGTAATACAACATTGTCAGAATGTATTGTTTAATAATAGCATAGACAATATAGATGTATAATTAAATATATAATGCTAAGATAAATAAATGTAAAAACCTAGTAATATTTGTGCTCACTTTAAAACGAAACGTGCGTCTGCAACGGCAAACGCACGTGCTTTGTGATTCATAATTCCCGCCATTTTGTAGGCGTATATAAACGGTTGTTGCACAAGCAAACGGGTCAGTTGAGTTCGGACGTTCGTAGAGTGCGCACCTCTGATGCTAGATTTAAATGTAAGTACTATGGTTTGTTATATTATTTTACTTATTGCAACAATGATTGATGTTGTTGGTTTCAATGTTTTGAATATAATATAATGTTGTAAAAAGTAGTTTGGTATATTTATTTCAAACCCATATTTATATTCCTATAATTTTTAGAGTCCACACAATTTAAATAAAGTATTATGAATATTGGGATTGTCCCACAAAAAGGGTGGGACGATCTGACATATCAGAAGCGGGATTCGAGTTCGAGATTTGTTGTAAATAATTAAACATATTTTTTTTTATTACTTTCTTTTTTTTAAATTGTGTAACGGCTGAAATCTTTGTAGTTGCTTTCGCTAATTCCTATTTTCCAGATAAGATGGAGGAATTTACTGGTACTACTGCGGGACAAACATTCTCGCAGCAGTCTACAGGCCGATCTGACAGACATCGATCGCGCAGCCCCATACATCGCACTCCAAGTCCTATATTAACGGTGAGGACAAGCAGAGGACGCAGCAATCAACTGAATAGTCGAGAGGTACAACGACAAAGCCAATGCGATGATCCATTGCCTAGCAGCCGATGCGATGATTGGTTGGTGCGTCAAAATGATGGCCAGTCACCACACACAGTGCGCAATGGCCGGTCACCGCACACAGTGCATAATGGCCCGTCGCCGCACAGTCGGCGCGATGGATCGGTGCCGCACAATCGGCGCGATGCTTCATCACCGCGTAGTCGGCGCGAAGCTCAGTGGCCGCAAAGTCGGCGCGATGGTCCGTCGCCGCACAGCCGGCGCGATGGTCAGTCGCCGCGTAGTCGGCGCGATGGTCAGTCGCCGCGTAGTCGGTGCAATGGTCCGTCGCCGCGCAGTCGGCGCGATGGTCCGTCGCCGCGCAGTCGGCGCGATGGTCCGTCGCCGCGCAGTCGGCGCGATGGTCCGTCGCCGCGCAGTCGGCGCGATGGTCCGTCGCCGCGCAGTCGGCGCGATGGTCCGTCGCCGCGCAGTCGGCACGATGGTCTGTCGCCGCGCAGTCGGCGCGATGGTCCGTCGCCACGCAGTCGGCGCGATGGTCAGTCGCCACGCAGTCGGCGCGACGGTCCGTCACCGCGCAGTCGCACGCCCACCGTGGGTCAGCGCGATGGTCCGTCGCCGCGCAGTCGGCGTGATGGTCCATCGCCGCGCAGTCGACGCGATGGTTCGTCGCCACGCAGTCGGCGCGATGGGCGCCTGCAGAGCCAACGCGATAGGTGTTCAATGCACAGCCGAGATGATGATAGGTCACGCAGCTTACAACGTGGTGGGCAGCCCTGCAGCCAACGTGATCAACGGCCTTCAGGAACACAAAATCATCTTAGTGAAGAACGGATCCAGAATTTGGGTGAGTCAGCTGCACAGTCTTATAAAATTGAAGATATTGCTCAGATTCTCCAAATGATAAAAACTGTAAACCAGTCTGACTCCTTGGATAAACTAGGGTCTATACAAAACACTATACCGGAATTCGATCCAGGCAGGAAGGAACAGACGATGACCATGTGGCTACACAAAGTCAACGAATGTTCTATGATTAAAGATTCTGAGTTTCGAAAGATCAGTGATCAGTTTGACACGAAGAACTTGCCAATCCTGACGGGTTTCGGTAATTCAATAGTCAGTGCCATTGGTAAATTTAACGTTCATATTATCATAGACAGTGCTGCGGCTAATGTAGATCTGCTCATAGTCCCGGATAACGTCATGCCTTTTCCTCTTATGATCGGTCAAACGTTTACAGAGCAGTCGCACATAATAATTAATAAAACAAGCGATTATTTAGATATATCAAGCCTAGGCACACTTGACAGCTATAATCATAAAATTAAATTATTTTCCAAAAACAAGACTGAAGTGTCAGGACTTACTGTCGTCGAGGTATACAGTAATGATCCTAGTTTTGATGGGGAAGTATTCGTAGAAGGTAGTGTACGATATAAAGATAACGTAAAATACTCCATTCTGTCTGGTATGTATTATGTTCGGAATGGCGTAGGACTTATAGTTATCACTTGTGCTCCCTCTGCAAGATTAGGCTTCGAAGCAGACCTTTTAATAGCGCGAGGCCTAGTAGCTCACAAAGAGGACGCATGTCACGTTTTAAATGTCACAAACTGTACAGCCCGTATGCCTTTAACCTTAACAGAAGCCCAATTAAATATTGCAGATGATCTATGTGCTGAAGATAAAGGAAAACTTCTGTCGTTATTAAATGATTACCGAGAATGTTTTGCTCTAGATTTAACTGAATTAGGTACTACGTCGGTCGGTGACATGAAAATAGAAGTAAATGATGATCAACCAGTAGTTTATAGGCCCTATAGACTGGCAATTGCCGAAAAAGAAGTAGTAAGAGGAATGATCAAAGAGTTATTAGATACTAATATCATTCGCCCCTCTACTTCATCTTATGCGAGTCCCATAGTCCTCGTTAGGAAGAAAACTGGTGAATTCCGACTTTGCATTGATTATCGAGCGCTCAACAAAAAAAACGATTAAAGAAAATTATCCAATGCCTCTCATTGACGATCAATTAGATATTTTATCAGGGAATAAATTGTTTACTACATTAGATCTGGCATCCGGATACTATCAAGTGCCTATCGCTGAAAACGATAAACATAAAACTGCATTCGTTACACCTGATGGACACTACGAATTTAATCGCATGCCATTTGGGCTTGCTAATGCACCAGCCGTATTTCAGCGATTAATGAATCAGATATTAGGGAACGCTCGACATGGCGAAGCTTTGGCATATTTAGACGACGTAATTATACCCAGTAAAACTCTGTCTGAAGGTATGGAAAGGTTGCAGTCTGTATTAGATTTATTTAAAAACGCTGGACTATCTCTTAAACCCTCTAAGTGTTTTTTCTTTAAACGTACAGTAGACTACTTAGGGTTTGAAGTAACGGAAAATGGTATTCGACCAGGTTCAAAAAAAATTGAGGCGGTTGAACGTTTTCCTGTACCACAAAACCAGCATAACATCCGTCAGTTCCTAGGACTAGCTAGTTTTTTTAGGAGATTTGTCCCCAAATTTTCTATTTTGGCAAAACCACTCACTCATTTGTTAAAAAAGAATATTTCATGGCAATGGGGACCGGATCAAGAGACGGCATTTAGAGTTTTGCAAAAAGAATTGTCTCAAAAACCTACTTTGGCATTATACAATCCTAACGCAATAACAGAATTACATACCGATGCTTGCAAAATAGGCATAGCTGGAATTCTTTTACAAAGAGACGAAAGTTTAACTCTCAGACCAATTGCTTATTTCAGTAGACAAACGACTCCCGAAGAACAGAATTACTCGTCCTATGATTTGGAAACATTAGCGGTTGTGTCCGCCCTTCAAAAGTTTCGCGTTTACTTAATTGGCTTGTCATTTAAAATAATCACAGACTGCAACTCGTTAAAAGCAACGTTTCAGAAAAGGGATATGCTTCCCCGTGTCGCGCGATGGTGGGAACAGATGCAGGAGTACAATTTCTCAATTGATTATAGACCAGGCCCATCCATGTCCCACGTTGATGCGCTCAGTAGGAATCCGGTACCAAGTTCGGAAATCGAAGTTTTTGCGGTGTCAGAGTCTACATGGTTGACTACTGTACAAGATGCCGATGATGATATACAAAGAATAATAGGCATTCTCAAAGATCCAAAATTCGATGACTTAGTCGATATTAAATCTAATTTCAAGCTGAAAAATGGCAAATTGTTTCGAATAACTGCTGATGGGGATCGATGGGTTGTGCCAAAAGGAGTGCGTTGGCAAATTGTAAAACAAAACCATGATGATATCGGTCATTTTGGTTTTGACAAAACTTTAGATAAAATTAAATGCAATTACTGGTTTAATAAAATGAGACGTTTTATAAAAAAATACGTAGATTCATGCCTAGAATGCGCATATGCAAAGTCATCCGGTGGTAAAAAACCTGGGTATCTTAATCCAATCCCAAAAATAGCAGCTCCTTTTGACACAATACACATGGATCACACAGGTCCCTTTGTGCGAAGTAGTAGAGGCAATATGTATATTTTGGTTTTAATAGACGCCTTTACTAAATATATTTATTTGAAAGCAGTAAGAAATACTAAGACTAATACGTCCATTAAAGTACTAAAGGAGTATTTTCATTTGTTCCCAACGAGTAACACCCTCAAATGTCACACTGTTACTCGATGGGAATGTTTTTAAGAAAAAATTCCTAACCAGTCACACTGTTACTCGATGGGAACTTTTTATTACTAATTTCCCAACCAGTCACAATATTACAAGTTTCTTTTGGGAACAGAATTAATATCTAAGCGGAAACTTAATGGCGAAAATAAAATAGAAAATGGGCATTCATAAATAATATATTATTATTGTATTATTAGAGCAGGTTTAGATTTTCTACATAATCTAGTCGTTTCTGGCACTCGCCGGCCGCTACCGCGGCACCGCTCGCTTCGCTCGCTCGGCTCGTGCGTAGGAAGTCACAGTTTTAACCTAACCTAACCATAAAAAAAAAATAACCTACTCTAACTAGACTGGTAATATATTATCTTTGCCACCCTACTAACATTATTAGTCGCCAAGTCATTATTGTGTTCCCATCGAGTAACAGTGTGACTGGTAGTGTGACCGGTTGGGAATTTTTTCAGAAAAAAATCCCATCGAGTAACAGTGTGACATTTGAGGGTGTTACTCGTTGGGAACAAACGAGTATTTTGGTATCTTCGGGGTTCCTAGAAGAATAATTTCTGACAGGGGATCCTCATTTACAAGTGACAGTTTTAAAGCATTTATTAAT
Organism: Antitype chi; assembly: GCA_947359405.1. Lineage (NCBI taxonomy): Eukaryota > Metazoa > Arthropoda > Insecta > Lepidoptera > Noctuidae > Antitype > Antitype chi. The sequence goes on from OX375816.1 coordinate 15,640,480, forward strand.
GAAAAGGGAATCAAGCATATACTTAATGCTGTTGCTACCCCCAGAGCAAATGGGCAGGTAGAGAGATATAATAAAACAATTGTAGATTCATTAACAGCAAAAACTATTGGTGTTGCTGAGAATAAATGGGACGATCACCTGTCTGACATACAATGGGGAATAAATAATACGTTAAACAAGGGTATTAATCGGACCCCAGCGGAAGCTTTATTTGGCAAACGGTTAACGGGGAGTAGTGAGAATAAAATTATTTCCGAATTAGAGGGAGATATTACCAAGGCTAATGAACAAAATTTAGTAGATATCCGTGACGAAGTCAGTGAGCATATAGCCACGAGTCAGGAGAAAGATAAATATTACTTTGATAAGAAGCGTTGCGCCCCAGTAAAATATCAGGAAGGGGATTTAGTACGTATTGAGCGTCAGGTGCCTTCTTCAGGGCACAGTAGAAAGTTAATACCTAAATTTCAAGGTCCATACCGAATTACAAAAATATTGGATCACGACCGATATCATATCGAAGACACACCTCTTACAAAAAAGGGTGGTAGAGGTTATTCTACGATAGTTGCAGTCGACAAAATAAAACCATGGCTAAATTTTAATAGGCCACATAATAGTGACAATGATTTGTCCAGCGAGTCTGATTGATGAGCAAGTATTTCTATTGGTATAAAATAAATCTGGATAAAATAATAATTAGCTTAAAGGACTAAAAGGTCTTATTGTCTTTGAGTCTTTACTTCAATACTGTTATTGTGTATCTAATGTGATTATTTATTGATGTGTGAAATTATTTATGTTGGCAAAGGTGTCATAATATTAAGGACTAAAGGGTCCCATTATATTGTTGATTATAGGGTCTGATGAAATGTGTTTTGACAAAGGTGTCTTATTTATTATATTGGACGGAAGGGTCCCATGAAATGTAATTTTGGCAAAGGTGTCATAGTTATTATATTGGACGGAAGGGTCCCATGAAATGTAATTTTGACAAAGGTGTCTTAATTATTATATTGGACGGAAGGGTCCCAGGAAATGTAATTTTGACAAAGGTGTCTTAATTATTATATTGGACGGAAGGGTCCCAGGAAATGTAATTTTGGCAAAGGTGTCATAATTATTATATTGGACGGAAGGGTCCCATAAAATGTAATTTTGGCAAAGGTGTCATATTATATTGGACGGAAGGGTCCCATAAAATGTATTCCAGACAAAGGTGTCATATTATATTGGACGGAAGGGTCCTATAAAATGTAATAGTAAAAAAAAAAAAAAAAATGTAAATTATATTTAATTTATTTATTGGTTTTAGAAATTCCTATTTTAAATAAAACATGTGATTACGAACGGAATGGTTCAATCGTATAAATATATATGTATATACATACATATATTTAAATAAAAGTAATTTTATCATTTGTCATGTTTATACTAAAATTATTGTTGTATAAGCACGAGGTCATGCTTATTATAGGATGGCCGACTGTCAGAATGTATTGTTTAATAATAGCATAGACAATATAGATGTATAATTAAATATATAATGCTAAGATAAATAAATGTAAAAACCTAGTAATATTTGTGCTCACTTTAAAACGAAACGTGCGTCTGCAACGGCAAACGCACGTGCTTTGTGATTCATAATTCCCGCCATTTTGTAGGCGTATATAAACGGTTGTTGCACAAGCAAACGGGTCAGTTGAGTTCGGACGTTCGTAGAGTGCGCACCTCTGATGCTAGATTTAAATGTAAGTACTATGGTTTGTTATATTATTTTACTTATTGCAACAATGATTGATGTTGTTGGTTTCAATGTTTTGAATATAATATAATGTTGTAAAAAGTAGTTTGGTATATTTATTTCAAACCCATATTTATATTCCTATAATTTTTAGAGTCCACACAATTTAAATAAAGTATTATGAATATTGGGATTGTCCCACAAAAAGGGTGGGACGATCTGACAACATGTAGGTACCTAACATAATTAACGCAAGACAATTTTAATTTGAATTGAATTTTCTTTGGTTCAAACTTTAATCGGCTGTAGGTAAGGTATATGGCAAAACACATTTTTTTTTTAAACAAAATACCAATATTAAAAGTTACTGAAATCGATTCAGTAGTCAATCATGAGCAAACTACTTCCATGACTTGCGTTTATTCCGTTACATCTTGTATAGTATAAAGATTCCCTCTAAATCACGAGCCATCGAAAAGCTACAAGAAATTTGGGGACACGAAAAAACACAATAGCAATAAGAGTTAGTTGAGTGTACAGTCCCATCCCGACCTAGAAAAGCAATCTGTTATGTTAATTCAGTAACATTCATTCTATTGTTATGTAAATGCTGTTTGGACGAGTCGCGGTATCGAGGCAACTCGATAATACGCCAAATACATTACGTGTACATAATGCAGCTAGTACATCATCTACGTAGGTTCAGTGTAGTCGGTAGCCCTTGCAAGACAATTTAATTTTTCAATGACAGCGATTAACTGAACAATGCATTTGCATCCTTTGAAATTAAGTACTTGTAGCAATTTTCCTTTGCCTTGTTGCACTGTGCAATTTTCCTATAAGATCGTGTAGGACAACACGAGCGCTTTAATAGATATTCTTGGTTTTCTACATGACCTGTCCTAATTTCCTTAAAGCAGCCAGAGTAACAACTGAAGCTAATTATGCATTGTTATCGTTCGTATTTATTGTGTCTAACATCTCCATCATTTTAAGCGATTTGTTTTCTTAATGATCACAGACTGTAGATCTATATCACTGTAACTTGGTTTGGGTGTGTCACTGTAACATTATGAACATCGTCAGTTTATTATCTATCTCGGGAGTTTAAAAGTATCGAAACATTGTGCAAAAACCATTTACAATTTAACGCACTATTTTTCGATAGTTATAATCTGTCCGTGGCAAACCGGCAAATTGTGAACTGCACCCTAATTGCGTAACACGCGATTAATCATAATCGGTTTAATTTTGCCAGTTCAACAATATTCATTGCGTTATTTACGTTGTTGAGCAGACACATTTTTCGAACATTTGAAGCAATGGTTTAGCCATCTGTTTCAAAACGAAACAAATTAAGATTAATCGTGAGTTACGCAATTAGGGTGCTGGTATCAAAGTTGCATGCGAGCCAAGTAACTGCCACTAACTTAGAAGTAGCTCGGGGTGCCATTGTAAGCAGTATGTAATGGTGCAGTCTACATTTATTGACAGTTTATAAACTCGCGAGATAAATTATTATAAACTATCGGTGTTCACAATCATACGGTGACAGGTATAATAAGACGCAGGAGATGGCGGGACGAACCTGGATAGGTACTGTCAAAACTGGAAGGCGGACGCGCGGGCTCGCTAAACATGGAAGAAGCCATAAAATTGGGGGTTAAATATAATGACCACCATAAAATGCTTTGATACCCTTAGTTCTTTTACCAAAAATATAAACTTGACACCAGAAAAATAAAGTCTATAATTACAATAGTACTAGCTATTTTAGTCACGACTGCACTTTAAATTGTATTCGAACACCAAATGTAGTAAATGATCACCAAATCTTAGCGAGCAAATTAATGCACTATTTCTATCTAAATAAACCACTGTCATTGTTAGGTTAGGTTAGTTTATTTAGAGTCATTTTGCCTAAACAGGATAGCGAGATGTTAAAACTTTGGTTATAATTTTACATTATGATGCGGGTTTAATTTTGGTGATCATTTACTATTTTTGTCTGTTATATGTTACTATATCTGGTGGTAAGTTAAACATAAGCCATAAAATTGTGTGCAATAGGGACGCCCCGGAGATTGGGGAAAATTTTTGCTAGTTGTCGAATCAAACTTTGCTCGACCACATAACATCACGCCTTGTTACCCAGAAGGGTTGTGCACTGGTGTACCTACCTATCACTTACATTTCGCCAGTTAATAGGGAGCGAGCCTATTGCCATCAACCACGCACAAATCCAGACTGGGCTGCTATAATGCCCAATAACGCTTTCCCCGACCTGGGAATCGAACCCAGGACTTGTTCAGCAGTGCGCTTGCAACCACTAGACCAACGAGGCAGTCGGCTCAAAATCATTTCCCGGTTTTAAGGTACATTTCTGCCTTAGTCTTAGTGACTGAGTCGCAATGATATCGCAACCTATATTTATGTTTTTATGCTATGTTAATAACAAGCATGACAGCAGTATGATAAATTATAACATTCTTCAAAGTCACTCGAGCCATTATTTATACATTTTATTCTTCTTGTACACACGGCTACACATCAAGCTATACATTTCCAGTATAAACTGGTCTCGCATTGTATAGGATTTCCGTACAGTGCGATATCAGCGTAAACTGGAAATGTATAGTTTTTTCATGTGTAGCCGTGTGTACCTATGCACAACAAAGACTAAATACCGTGATCTAGTACTTCAATAGTTCTTGTAAACGATTTCAACTTTATTTTATTATCATAAGGTTCAGTGTTGCTTGCTTATTAGTTGACGACAGTTGACACTTGCAATTTACACTCATATGTTTTCTTCCTAGTTTCAGTCTGACCCTGTAGTATTTCTGTACCCTGTACACACAGCTACACATCGAGCTATACATTTCCAGTTTACGCTGATCTCGCACTGTACGGAAATCCTATACAATGCTAGATCAGTTTATACTGGAAATGTATACTTTGATGTGTAGCCGTGTATACCATAATAAAGTACCTAGATCACGACCATCAATTACGTATTGTTTTGGATAGGTATACATTTTTACGTATTAAGCTGATTTAAATAAAATTTCATGGAGTAAGTTATTTTAACAAACAATAATATAATCAACAGGTAATCGAAATACATAAAAACGTGAAAATATCGCGGCCGGGTTTTATAGCTCACTGGATTTTGAACTCTCGGTGTTGAACCGAGCATTGAGAATCCAACAGAGTGCATCCCAGCGCGTCGAAAAGACCAACTGTTCGATTTTCAAATTTCGGCGCGAAGCAGTGCGGTATACACCGAGAAATTTTAATGGTTGCTTTCCCGCAGCGAAATGGTTTTGTCTTGGTAATACAATCGTTTTATATACAAATAAAATATTAGAAACAAAAAATGACAGATTAACTATTGTGAAAATAACCACGTGCGAGAGTTTATTTTGCTTTGAACATATTTTATACTTCGCTGTTCCCTTTGTGGGCGGCGCGTGCGATTCGAGTAGTACCTACAAATTACCTCTAGTGTAACTATTGATTCTCACGTTTTCGATTTGATGAATATAAAATATCTTTATTTTTTTACTTTTACTCTATGCTTCGAAAGTACTCCTTATGGCAAGTTGTTCTGCCGCGGGAAAACAACCATTAAAATTTATCGGTGTAGATCTAAAAGACAATTATATTATACTATTTTAAATAAAAATACATAGTTTCTTTCCAAGCATATATTCATAATCACGCGATATGCTTAAAGATTTCCAATTTTTATAATATCGTGCTCACGAATTTTCAACAAACTTGTGGTTTTATTTGTTTATAATACTTCATGCACTCAAGCGGCCAACATAAAAGGATGTGTATATTATATAAAATAAACTTCAGGTACTTCGAATAATACTTTGGTAAAATTTCAAACAACATGTGAGTTTATTAGATTCCTTAATTTAAATTGCTGACTATACGGATTACTTGGTTAGATTTTTATATTTTTTTATTCTATACTTATTTTCAAGATCTATTGTCAATTATGAACATAATTTTTTGTACCAAAAAATACCTGATACTATAATAATACATCTACGGGCAAACATTCAAACCATTGTACATTTGCATTGATGCATTACATTAAAACAATGTGTCCAAAAATATCAAACATTTCCTTACCTTTGGCAAATAACATATTGAGTACTCTAGAGTCAACTTTTTGTAAATACTTGTCGTTACTTATCATTAATATAGAATTTCATGATATATTATGACATACTGAATATCTCACAACCCATATTCTCTAATGTGTTATTTATAGATATCAAATAGGTTAGCAATATAATTTAATAACAAATGTATTTAAATCAACAACGAAAATATAATAAAATAATAACGAATAGCTTTCATAACAATAATAAAAAAAAAGCGATGTACTATTTTTACCGTAATCAGGTACGCGAAAAAAGAAAATATTTGGCTTCAGTAAGCTGACTGCGTTTTGTATGGCAACACTGTTGACTTGACGTCCTACAGACTGCTGGTGAAAGTTCGCTTATTTTCGTTTACATACTCTGTTTTGGATCATTTAATTGAAGGGCAAAAAGTAAATGCAGTTTTGTTTCCATTTCTTGTTTTGCTACGACCTTTGTAAATATTTGAATTTCAAATATTGTAAAAGTCCCAGTGAAACGGTAGGACACGTTATTGTAATAATTAAAATGAACAAAAAAACATGCAAATTAGTGCGACAGTCACGTAAATTGCCAGAGCGCTTGTGCATTTTCAGTCTTTTTCAGACCCCATACAAATTAAAAAATATATTTGTGCGTTTATTTCGATACCATGAACTTAACGAACTTCCCCAACAATCTTTAGTACTCTACACCGTGTATGGCCATAAAATCGATTAAAACTAATTGGTGGGTATGCGGTCTCTCAGGTAAGAGAGTATGGAGGCGGTGCCTTTAGCCAGGATGGCGTGCCGCGGCTGACGGAAACAGTTGCCCATCAGCTCCAAGCTCCTGGAACAATGGAACTGTTCTACAACTATTGCTTATATTAATCAAATATGCTACGCTTTTTAATGACAAATGGAAAAAGGATCCTTATCATTTTGGTAATAAAATATTTTTTGTTTTACTAATATTGGCTACCTCATCAACTGCTTAGCCTTTTCTCAACAGTTTTTTGGGTCGGCTTCCAGTCTAACCGGATGCAGCTGGATATCAGTATTTTACGTGGAGCGACTGCCTATCTGACCTCCACAACCCAGTTACTGGGTAACACTATAATCCTTGCTAAGACTGGGTGTCAGATTTTCGGGCTTAAGACGACTGACGACCACTAACGACTAACGGTCTTATTCATAAAAAGTTATCGAACATCTAAACAGTTGCTAAAGTCTGGATTTCAAAGAGAAACCAGACTTTAGCAACTGTTTAGATGTTCGATAACTTTTTATGAATAAGACCGTAACGGTTTAACGTGCACGGAGGAGTCTCGGTATCTGACAGCGGCAAGCGTAACTTAACCTGATCGAATGACCCGTGCGGCAGTTATTATTTAGCCACGAGACTTTCATGACTACCTACTGGTAAACAAAACAGGAATAGGAAGACACAAAATTTTTAATGCATCTCTTTCAGTAGCCAGGGGTGTTCGAAAGAGATACCGTGGCCCTGGCACAAAGGCAACTGAAGGAACACGGGTGAGTTTTAGTCAGTAAACGTCAAACGCACCCTCGCGCTCCACCCAGAGCGGGAGAAGTTATTTGATAATTTCCCACCCAAAAAAAAAGGCGTGAGTTTAAAGGTGAATCATATCATTAGGTATGAATGTCATTTGTCACGTAAATCAATCAAATCTATCAATAACTCGTATGTTTTGGTTTGAAAGAAACTTTTAATTTAATATAAATTGTCTATTCACATACAAACATACGTCACTGATTTTCTTTTATAAACTTCTATATTTTGTGGTTCATATTATTAAACAATGGATTATAATCAATCGTGGTATTAATTGTGGTATATTGTTTATACGACAAGCTGTTTTATTTTGTATTATTTATTGTACAGGAAATATATGAGGTTTGAACTGTTTAGGGTTTTTTTTTTTCGAAAAATGTAGTAAACAACAAATATGTTTTTTTTTTGTGTATGGCATCTCGCAGTTGACCTTGAGAGGTCGCGACTGCTTAACCGGACTATCCCGTGGCTGCCTCAAGCTAACTCAAAGACTCCAGCCAGGGGCACAATATGTTTCAAGTTTATTTCGAATGTATTACAGTTGATACCTTTTAGGCTGCGAGAAATACTCGCGCGTTCGGCTCCACTGCCTATGTAGGTATAGTATTCATTTATTGACCCTCACAACTTCACAAGTCACCGTTATTTTTGCGCCGGCCGTAAGGCGAGGGCGTTCCGTCCCCTGCAAAGTCTCTATGAGAGACTGCAGCAACCATGACAAATAGGGTTTGGCAACACTTTCGCCAAATGTCACTTAGTGCAATAATAAATTAATTTAATTTTTACACAAAAGATCATGTTTGTTTCATGGATTAAACAAAACCTTTTTTTTGTCTCTAAAACAGAAGTCGTGTTTTTTTATTTATTACATCACTCTATTTTGTAAAGGTTTCCACTCAAAGTCGTCAATCTCAAAAGTTCAGCCTGTGGTTATATTCTGACTCGTCTATCTACAATTCCAGTCCACGACCCATCTTTTTACCTTATAATTTTCAATTATTACTATAATTAACTCATCTCATATACTAAACTCACCTAAGATGTGTGAAGTGTCCCAACTCCGGCGGTACAGCGAAGATACTGTTATTACTGAGGTCCAATACGGCCAGTTTCTTCATCTTAGCTAGTGCGTCAGAGGACACATTGATCTCATCTATCTTGTTCTCAGCTGCTAGCAGTATTTCAAGATTCTCCAGATCGTACACACACCGTGGTATCTTCGTGAATCTAGATGTAACATATGGAGAGTTATATTGTTCGTTAGTAAGGCAAGAACATAGCTTTATTTAATTCAATTAAGTATGAAAATTTTAGTTAAAATGATTTTTTGTGATGATATTAATAAAGGGTGACATCCTGGATACACACATGCAAGTTGTAAGAGAATTAAACGCAAGACCTGAAAGTAGTTTGTTCCTAATTGACTAGTGAATTGATTTCAGTAACTTTTAATATGGGTATTTCAAAAATTGTGTACTTTGCCGTACCTACTGTTTGAGCCAGAGAAAATTCAATTTTATTTCAAAGCTATAAGACTCAATTTAAAATGCATAAATTAATGCTATGGTTAACGCGTTTTTTTTAAATAATAACAGTTAGCATTAAAAATTCAAAATGTTGGTCTTGTATTATGCTTAACTCAATACTCTAATTGGGGTGTATGAGGTCTTGCGTTAATTATGTTACACGTTGTATATTATTATAGTCTTCTTCACTGTATCTGGCGACAGCGACCCGGACTACATTTCTCTCCTTTCGTGAGCTCTCTGTTAACTAGCAAAACCAATTAGGTCTTGAAAACCAAATCGTCACAATAACTGTAGTTGTAAGATGTATTTTTATCAAATGAATCGTGCCTAGAGCTGCGTGAGCGCATGCTGCATTTAATACTGTAAAAGAAGTGAGATTGGCAAAATGAAATAGCTTTGTGTATTATTAACCCGGAGTAAAAAGATAGAGAGAGAGAGGAATTTTTCTACTCATATTTACAAAAAAAAATATTTAAATTTGAAAATCGATCTTTATTTGGAACCATACTCACTTATTATTAGAAATGACTAGTTCTCTCAAGTATTTCAATTCGCCTAGTTCGAGCGGCAGGTCCATGAGGAGGTTCTTGCCCAGGTCGATGTACTGCAGGTGCTTGCAGCTATTTATTTCCGGAGGAATGCATGTCACGTTGTTTGATGACAGCACCAGTGACGTCAACGTATCGCTCAAGTGAACGATACTGTAAGGAAATCAACATTTTAAAACAAAAAAAAACTTTTTTTAAAAATTTTGCTCTATGCTTCGAAAGTACTCCATAAGGCAAGTTGTCCTGCCGCGGGAAAACAACCATTAAAATTTCTCGGTGTATAAACATGTTGAATTGATGATAACCTCCCTTCTTTTTGAGTCGGTTATACATAGGCTTAAGTCTTTTAAGGCTTGTAAAAGTAGTACTAACCCGGCTGGTATCGCATTAAGCTTGTTCTTGGAGAAGTCAACGGTGTGCACGTCAACCTCGGCGGCCGCAGTGAACACGTGCTCAGGCACGTGCGACAGTTCACGGCACGGCATCATCAGCGCTTGACATTTCTTTAGTGTGTACCTAGTTTATAGGGGAGGTTGAGATACTAAATAGTATTCGTTTTTCCTAATTCATGTGTAAAATAATAATTAAAAGACACTGCGACAGGTTTACTTAAGAAGTGACAAAAATGGAGTTTATAAGTATCGTAATAAAGTCCAAGATATTATATAGAAAGTGTAGGGGAGTTTGTGTATCCTATCGTATGTCAAACAACAGGGAGTTGTGATGGATGGGCAAATGAGTTGTCTGTACATATTTTTGTAAATGGATGATTAGGATGTCCAGCATAATCAGCCTATAATGGTCCCACTGCTGAGACATAGCCCTCCGCTCTGTGAGAGAGAGTGGGCCGTAATCCACCACGCGAGCTATATGGTAGGTGGTATGGTATGGTAGATGTCACATGTCATCCAATTTTATTATAATATTTTTGGATATGCCGGTTTCTTCACGATGTTTTCCTTCACCGTTTTGAGAGTGGTGGTGATGAAATAATTTATACAAAGTAAAGAGCCTGTCTGGGTTCGAACCTATGACCTACAATTCGTAAGTCGTGACCGTTACCACTGTGCCACCACAGCTACTCCTTGTCCAGAAAATGTAATAACTATAATTTAACTTGAATACATTTTTTATGTTAAGAAAAATATTGAAAGTAACAACCTAAATGAGTAATATGCTCACTTATCAGGCCACTCGTCAGGTGTGAACCTGGTTTCGCTGACGACCTCCTCAGTGATGCGATCTCGTAGGAACTTCATCATGCGGTCCGTGCCGCCCCGGATGACGTCCTGTCGCACGAACGACAGCTTATTGCCTTCCATGTTAATGCTTTGCAACTGGGATAGCAGGCCTAGGTTTCTAGGTAACCTACAAAAAATATTAAGTTATATATCTTTAACCATTTATAACTTTAACCATTTATAACTTTAAACTTTAACCATTTATAACTACACTATTGTATTAGGTAAGCCTGTGATGATAGTGTATGTGTTTTGTGAATAAATAAATAAATAAATCTTTTTAATAATAAGTTTATGTTAGTACGCAAGACCTCAACGTTTCTTTAAATGGTAACCCCCCACCCACATTTTTTCTTATGATGTTTTTGCTGGCAACACTTACTTATTAATTCAGTAGCTACCCGGCCCCGGTTAGCACGGTTTTAGGACTTCACAAAACATCGACATTACTTTTATTAATCGAGGTTAATTTATTTAACTTGAATATAAAGTTAAATATAAATGTATTATATTATACACATAATCCTTCCAAATTACATTCTTTAAATGATGGTGAAAACCGCAAGCGGTCCAACAGACACGTTTTTTCGTTCGAATAAAATAAGTTTAGATTTCCTGGTTTTCGTTTAATTTAATTTACCATGTTTGCTAGAGAGATTTGATCCTTATGATTGACCCTATCGATTGGTGCTATAAAAGTACAGGATGCAATTTTTTCGGATTTTAGTCGGTTCGATTTCCGGGTGTGGAAAGCGTATTTTCAAAAATCCTTAAATGCAGTTTTGTTTCTTTTTAAAAATAAAATCATATTTCCTTTGAGTAAAATTTGCTATCTTCAGCATTTAGAGTACTTTTCCTTCATGTACGCTTCGAAAATTCCACCCTGTATATATATGTATAGGTTATGTACCGTGAACTACCGTGTATACATCCATACGCATTTAGTAAAAAGCGGTTATTTTAATATTACAAACAGACACTCCAATTTTATTTGACAAGGTCCTGTTGATATTAACGTGTACTATTTACTATAAATCATACTCACTTATTCAAATTGTTATTAGTAAGCTCTAGCCTCTTTAGACTCTGCAACAGTGATATGTTGTCGGGCAGCACTTCCACTTTGTTGTCCCTAATGTTCAACACACTCAAGTGCTGCATTTGGTCACAAAACTCTTCTGTAATTTCCTAAAAAAATAAAGGAGATGGAAAATGTTGTTGTAATTGTATTGATTAAATACGCGATAGGCCTTAGACAAAGCACAGTAAAAAATAATGTAAGAAATCTTGAGGACTCAGGATCTTGAGTCATTGATGCAAAATCTCATTGTATTCATGGTAAAAAAAAGTTATGCCAAATCCTTATTGTTGCAGCATCAAGTTTTTGTACTGGCAACTTTACATGCAGTATTTGAGGGAAACATTTTTCCAGAAAACCAAAAATTATGTTGCCTGCAAGTCTGCAATAATATTGCATTACTTTTGTTCACAGCGTAAAGGCGACTATGTGGTTTTATTCACGAGTTACCTTTATAAAATTATTAGCAATATATAATTCTTTGAGTGCGCAACACCCATAAAAGTCGGGTAGTTCTTGAATGTCGTTATGATTTGCGTCCAATATTTCCATTTTTCTCAGTTCTCCTAATGGTGGTAACTTCTTTAGGCTATTGTTGCTGACATTCATTTTCCTTAAATCTGAAAGAATTTAAGCAGTAAGTACTTAAGTTGTTCTTTGGTTAAGTTGAAGTCATTGAATTGTAATCATCTAGTGCTAGTTTTGCCTTATTATATTATTATTATTAAGTTCGACTTTTAATTGTATTCAGTAACTTGACAGTTGAAGGGTTACTAGCTTTTGACAAAAAAAAATAGTGAAGTGGTGTAAGAATGAACGTAATTGAATGAACTTGAAATAATGTACGTATATGCAATTTTTATTATTTTAAATTTAATAACTTGTCTTAGAAACAAGATATGCACTACTAAAAATTATAGAATTTGTTATATATTTTGTTTTTCAGTAGTAAGGTAATTTATTTAGTTTCTTTCTATTAGAAGAAATAAAAAAAGGAAATTACTTTTATTAATAAATTGTTAATTATTATTATGTTCCAAATCTTAGAAATGATTTTTTAAAGTTTTAAAACGCATGATAAAATTGGTTTAAATTAAAATAAAACCATTTTTAATCATTCGCTCTTTACGCAAAATCTTTCACTACCTCAACACTATTCGTTTTAGTATTGTAACATTATTTTTCATTGAACTGTCGAGTTACTGAATACAATTAAAAGTCGAACTATAGGCAAAATTTGAGCAACAAAAATCTGTTTCTAGACATTACTGAATCGCATAATAAATTCTCGACACCTTTGGCCAATCGATTATTACAACAAAGTTAAAAGCAAATTCCTTGTCAAGATCAAATCGAAAGTATTAATAATATTTTAAAGAGAAAGCATTTGAATTTTTGTGTTTGCTTCGCTTTCACGCTAAAACGGATGAACGAATTTGGATGAAATTTGGCACATGGGAAGACCATGACCTGGATTAGGATATAGGATACTTTTTATCCCGATATTCCTCCAGAATCAAGTCTTAAGGCTCCCGCAAACAGGCGCGACGCGACAGCGAGACGTGACTCTCGTACAACAATTTCTATGAAAACTTCATGGAAATTATTCTACTTGCGAAATCTATAAGCGGGTGAAAACGCGGGGCGCAGCTAGACTACAATAAAATTAGTCACGGGAGTAAACACATTAATAATGCTATATGCTATTTATATATATATATATATTCCGAAGCTATCTTCTAGTAAGTTAGATTCGGAAAAATAATTAGACGCTTCATTTCGTAGAATTTCCACAGTCGCGTGACATTAATTATTTTGGTGAAGTAGAGCAATTATTTACAGTTGTGATAAGAGTTGATTACTTAAAATTTAGTTTGTTGTTTGAGACAGCTTAAGTTTTAAAACAGTATGATTGTTGCATTTTCATAATCGGCATTATCTCTGCCGAAAGACGTCAACGGCTGCACATATGCACACGAACAACAACAACAACATTTTGTTTCCCAGATGTATAATTTAACAAATCACACATATTGGTGAGATGCGTTCATAACATGCGGTCATGTGGCAAGAGACAGGAACCCACCAACACCTTTACTTAAGCCAATATAACAATAGAAAACATAATATTGCAACTCACACCAATGTCAACCTTAATAACTTGAGTCGTAAGTTGATTTCTGAATGACAAAAAACATTAACACATAATATTTTTGTTGCAATAGAATTTGAACTGTGTGGCTTAGGATTAAGGTTTACATTCCTGTATACCAACTAGTACAGTTGACCCACACATTTTAAGACATTATTTGTATAATTGTATTGTTATGCATAATCATAATCATAATAATTGTGTTATATAATAATACTTTCATTTCCTTTATCTTTGTCTACTTATCAATATTTACAGTTATAAAGATATGAATAGGTATTATTTAAACCTAGATTTACTAGAAGTCAATAAATAATATTTACCTCGAAGGTTAACAATATCTGGGGGTAGCTCTTGAAGGTCATTGTGCGATAGATTAATGTCCACCAACCGTACCAAATACCCCATCCCTGGAGGTAACTTGGTCAATTTATTGTGCGATAACTCCTGGTAAATGAAATAATTAAGTTTATTAATGTATGCTACAATGTATGCTATGCTTTGCTGTGTGCAACAAAAACTTTTAAATTTAGATTTCGGGCAATATTGTTGCTATGCAACAAACCTCTTAAAAAAAAGATTAAGAGCATAGTTTTTTACTGCCCCTGGAGTAGGGACTCCTCAGTACTCACAATTTTTTTTTTCAGTATATAGCCTTTTTTTTCAGTGTAATAGTTGTAGCGCAAAATGTTTAGTATCAGTTCTGAGTAGTTGTGTTGCAAATGCCTCCTTCAACCCTACTGTCTACTTTACTGGAAACTAAAACTTAAAAAAAAAATCGATATATCTTTTGTTCCTTACCAAAAAGTTCAACATAACAAGATCTCCAAAGTCTGGTTCTATTTTCGAAAGTTCATTGTGAGATATATTCAGCCAGCGTAATTCTGTCAACCTGTAGAATTCTTTGGGTAGTGTTACCAATCTGTTATGAGACAAACTCAGGTTCATAAGACTCTTGAGTTCACCAAATTCTGGTGGTAGACTTGATATGGCATTATCGTGAAGCTGTAAAAATAAACACAATAATGGATTAACTTTGTACTAGATAACACAGTATAGAAACATCCAGCAAAGAATTAATTAAATATAATGGATTCTGACTCAATAAAATATTGTAATATACTAAGAAACATAAATTAATTAATTTGCTAATTATTGCAAAATAAATATAATTTCGAAACGCTCGGATCATGGGGCCCGAGTGCATGTCTCCTCTTTAAGGAAATTTCTCGCTGGTTGGTTGACACTTCACGTGACCAGAGCTGGGCTGGACTGGGTCATTCTTTGGCCAAAGAATTAGCATTGCCATTCAACGTGGCAATGCTGCCCAGTCTTCTGGGCACTTTTCCTGATGACAGCGATGTGGACGAATACTTCGATGCCTAAGTGTCCTTTTGTTTTTGTATGTATTTGTTTAGTTAGTTAGTTTAATTTTTTTATTCTTATTGAAATTTGCAAGATAGATTTTTGGTTTGGTACACTCTTTATAAAAAAATCACCAATTAAAGCTCTCATTCATGAATTTAAAATTTTATGAGGATTATTAATTGGTTCTATGAAGCATCAGCTTTGCTCTGAATACATGCAAAAATTAACATGCCTAATGATATAAAAAGCAATAAGTGTCACTTGTCCTGCTCACCTTGAGGTTGACGAGGTGTTGCAGAAACTTGACATTGCCTGATATCACCTTTATAGCATTCGAACTGAGATCAAGAGTCTTCAGGGGCTCTGCTGTCCACCACCGGTTGGAATCACTTCTTGCGAAGTCAACCTCCTTGGTTTCTTCCAACACCAACTCGTCAATTTTCCATACATTTTCTGGAACTGTAACAGTAACCTTATAGGTAGTGTAATTATCAGAAATAATGTTTAATTCGCAATGTTTTTAATTACGATTTTCTAAAAGGTTTACTTGAGCACTGGTCGCATTTCTATTTAGCTTCATAGTTCTATATTCAATCTGTAAATCTGTTTATTTACTATAATTATTAAGAACAGTTTTATTATTACTAATGAATTTTGTACTTCTATGTAAGCAGTTCATAAATTATATGATTTATGAGAAACATATTTTCATAACATTACGCACGGAATAGTTGTATGAACCGGTCACATAGTTATAAGTAACGTACCTACACTGTCAATTACAATACGAGTAATAAATAATTATGTCTCACCTGACCCCAGTCCCCTGTTGCATAAACTGAGTTGTCCGGTCCTCTTCGCAGATTTAATCAAACCAATGGATAATTCATCTTCGTCTGCTTTTTTGTCTTGAAGGTGAAACACAGATTTGTTACAAACTTTTATTCGGGATTTAGAATGTGGTCGATTAGACATTTTTACTTTTATTGGAGGACTGCGCTGTATTTAATTCCTGACTACTGAAGCAATCTCATCATTGTTTTTGTTGAAGTCGGAATAAACTTGTGTACAGATTGGACCTGTTTTGTTTTTTTTTTTCAGCAAGCGCAGATAGAGCGCTTTTTCTACATTCTCACTAACTAAAGGAGGTTGGACAACAAAGTAAAGCTTAATTGTCGAGATTTACTATCTTGAAACATTGCTTAAATATTCATTCATAGTATTTTTTTACTTTTTACTTTACACTCATTTCATGTTCATGTAGCCTGTGGCAGTAGGTGGCACAGTCAAGTCAGTACTTCAGTTTTTTTTTTATTTTGTTTGTACACCATGTACACACAGCTTTAGCATTAAATGTGACATTTCTGAGGACAGATTAATAATAATAACACAGATAAAAATATAAAGTCAAAGTATCGTTTGATTAGATTGCAAAACGAATTTCTTACCGCCGTGAAACACGAGGACAGTTTATTAAATTAATAAATACTAGCTTCTGTCCGGGATTTCGTCCGTGTCAAATTTGTTGCTCCCCGCATCGCATCGCCTGCCCGTGCTTAGCTTGGTTATCGCTTAGGGTTCTTTCTAACGTTTACATTTTTGCTCTATTAGCGCTCCTCAAAAATTGGGTATCAAATGCAAAAATATTATTTTTGACTAATAATTGCGCAGATTAGTGCGTTTAACAAATTAACTCTTCAACTTAATTAGTAGTATAAATACCTCATCATCATCATTTCAGCCGAAAGACGTCCCCTGCTGGACATAGACCTCCTCCAAAAGGGGGGTTTTGCCATAATCACCACGTTTGGCAGGTGGGTTGGCGATCGCAGTATGGTGGGTAAAATGCATAGAGAACGCTACTGCCCATTCTCTAATAAGTCCCTTAGTCGCCTTCTACAACACCCACGCGGAGAAATGAGATGGTGCTATTCTTTTACGTCCGGCACCACACGGAACATATATGTATATACCTATGTATAATCATATTAATATGCATAGTTTTAGTATGTATAGATTCCCATCATTTGCGGCTTCGCTTCGCCAGTGGGGTAAAAAGTACACTGCATCCAAAAGTGGAACTATCACCTGTTTGAGTTGGGAATGGTGCAATAAAGTTAAAATAGCATCCAAATATACCTACCCTCGGCGAATCCTGGGTAGTCAGACAGCCTCACCACCAGGCTACTGACTGCTAATACTTATTTTACCACGTGGCATGAGCTATTCATAGATAGTTTGTGGCTTCGTGCGGTCGTGCCGATACGAGGGAAAAAGAAGACCGGAAATCGAACCAGCCAAATGATGAAATAAACAAACTTCAAAAACCTAAGTACTGATCGCCTGATTGAAAGAGTTAGGATCAATATGCTTTCTGAATAAATAGCAGGTGGGTACCTAAGCAAGCTGAATAATAGCACTCGGTTTATGTGCGGCTAATAATAGTCGGCAGGCAGATCGCAGGTAGAACTGCCTACCTACTTAATGTACAAATAATAACTACTTACAATTACAAGGGCATTCATTTAAGTACTTTACTTACTATAGAAAGACCCTAGCTGAAGTGACGGCTGCTCCTTTATATCGAAATGGTTTTGCTTACAGATATTTTCAACTTTGCACCCTTCATTTTCTGACCTACATATAGGTGCCATCTTTTTGATCCTGCACTTTTTCATGAGTAGGTTGCACCTATTAACTATTATTACATAATATTTTTATACACTGGAATTCTGGGAATACAAATTCATTTGAGTCTTATTTATTGATACTGTCATATATAAAATAATAATGATGTACCTAATAGTTTTTACTTTTTTATTTTTCTTAAAATAAAATACAACCAGTGCTTTGCTATTCAAACTTATTATACGGCATGGGATCGAAAAGGTTTTCTAGCAAGATTGTTACTGATGTCAGCTGCGACCACAGAGCACGAGCGGGGGGACCTAGGATGTCTCGGCGGCAACGCTGCGGTAGCGGCGATTCCATGTGCTGTGGCTAAAACCGACGACGCTATTCTCTAGTGAACTAAGTATACGTATACAGGAAAAGTTGTTATCCAGTACGCAAACTGTAACCATGAATTCAGCATATTTTTCTAGACCCCCCAGCGCAGAAATTTTTCGTCGGTTACCTATACAAAAAAAAAACAGCTGTTCCAGACATTTTGATGAAACAACTGATTTTTTTGTAAAACTGACGAAAAATTTCTTCGCTGGCGATCGAAAATGATATGCTGAATTCATGGTTAAAGTTTGCGCACTGAATAAAACTTTTCCTGTATACTTCCTATCATATTATCTTGGTTTAAATCTAACAGAGCCTTAAACAGAAAGCCACTAAAAGCAAAATAACAACACTGGTGGAGGAAACAGTGAGTAATCCCGCTAAATTAGAGTGGACACGGTCAGCTTTTGTGTTTATTTCAGGTGCAAAAGGAGTTAACTTATTGTAGACCTTCCCTCTTTCTAGCACAGCGCTCTCTTCGTTGCTACGCCAGTAGAGAGATGTGAGGGTTGCTAGGCACTGGAATAAGACATAAAAACTAGTATCAGACCATTGGTTACGACAGGGTTCGATTCAACACTATAATAGTACTTAACTTAGACGAGTTTACTGGAGGGGTTCATGAATCATTTTTGGGAGAAACATATTTTTGACGGTCGCTGTACCTTTAGCAGTGAGTAACGTTTGGTATTTGGTTAAGATCTGAGATTAGGTAAAACATTTCCAAAATGGTGCTATAACTTACTTTGACTTTAAGCCCGTTACTCCTAAAATGTTGCTCGGTAAGTATAAAATCTAGCAGCAGTGTGGTGGTTTCTAGGTGTTTATAAATCCGATGGACGGAAGGCATCACTGCTGTGGTCGGTGCTGGCTCGCCATTGATGTACCATGAGAGATGGTTTGACGGACGAGACCGACCAGAGGTGCAGTTCACCTGCACGCGGTCCCCAAGACGATATCGTGATCGCAATCCTGACAGGATTGGCCCATGCTTAGGGAGGACTAGAAGGAAATAGACGGAAAATTAGTTTAAGATGGAACGCAATAGTCCCTCATTTCTTGTGAAGTCAAATAAGGATTACGTACCTACATAATGAAGAATGTTACTAGGTATGCCAAATCGCTTGAAATTTTGTCTCAGTGAAGCCTGTATGTATACAAATACACTAGTTTTTGTTGTAGTCAAAAATACCTAGTAGTTTTGATTTTATAGGCATTCAAAGTTTCGAAAAATATCGAGTCCCGCTAACAGTCAAGTGACCGCTTGTGACGTCATGTCACAACGCGCCGCGCGGGCCGCGGCTCGCTTAGTATCAAGTCGCCAGCTATTATAGTAGGTGTAATAGCTTGCGCAGTATTTTGTTGTTTTTTCGTCCGCGTATTACGTTAATAGTCTAATAATAGTAAATATTATTAGATTAATAAAATGGATGAAGGATTCGAAAGAGGGCAATCGGATAATCTACCTAAAATAGATGGATTAATGGTTGCGCATTATTTATCAACAAATAGTGATTTTGTTGCCGCTGAAATGCGAGGAATAAAAATGCAAAGGTAAGTAAACTTTCCTTGCTAAACTCATGCTTAATAGTTTATCTGTTCTAAATTGTTTTATCAAAACAAAATACCCAACTAATGTCGTAATGGAAGAATGCAACTCAAATAGTAGAAGTACCTACCTACCATTAAATTTTTACGTTAAAGACAACAAATATGTATTATAGTTTTGTAGCTATAGGTAGGTACGTATGTATATATAGGTAGATACCGCTCTTCTTAGTAAATTTAAATGAATACAACATACATTTATTTATTGCAAACTAGCTTCCGCCAGCAGCTTCGCCCTCGTTTCCCTTGGAAACTGTACATTTTCCCAGGATTAAAAGTAGCCTATGTGTTATCCAGACTTCGTCCAGATCCGTTCAGTAGTTTTTGCGTGAAAGATAACAAACACACACACACTCACAAACTTTCGCATTTATAATATTAGTAGGATTCTAGGATAGGTACTTAGGATGTAGATGTAGTGGGTTGAACGTTACAGATGTACTAAACCTTTTTTTTATTTGTATTTTTTTTACTAACAAAATACGTAAGGCCATTTAATTTAATTTTTATTGCAAATGTAGATGTTTGAACAGATGTACTAAACTTATTTTATTTATTTGTATTTTTTTTACTAACGAAATACGTAAGGCCATTTATTTTTATTTGAAACTTATTTCAGATCGGCAAGAGACAGCTATGGCGATGATGCTATTGGTTATGTTCAAGTAAAAAGAGTAGGTGATGTATGTACGGTTAAATGTAGAATCACGCCAGAACATCGCGTACGTACCACACCTTATCATTGCAGTTTAGAATGCAATGAAAAGGATCGAGAAGTTTTAAATGTAACGTGCGAAGATTGTGCCGCCAGCAGAGGTGGCTGTAAACATACTATAGCATTTTTAATGTGGCTACATCGTCGAAGCGAGGAGCCGTCAACGACTTTTATCTCCAAATGGATTAGCTTTTATCCATTTTTTTCGCATTTTAACGTCCTTTGGAACTATAAAAAACAACTTTTCCGGCGAATTTGTAGTTGTATTTTTACATTTAGGCACAACACATGATTTCCTAGTATTTGGATTGGACATTTTTAAAAGTATTTAGGCATAATTTCGACGGCACGGGCGCGCGACCGCGAGCGGACAGAGTGAGCCAGACTGAGCGTGTTGTGCAATGACGTCACACCGTCACCGGCAGCCCGCGTCGTGCGGTTACAACTTGTTTTACTTCTAAATCGGAAACTAATTGACGTATCGAAGTAATTCTTTCACTAGTATTTTTTATTTTTGACAGAGAATATGGAGTGCTAATAATCAAAATTAGTTAACATTCTTCATTATGTGGCTTTAAAAAAACAAGCTATGGTATCCTCATTTCGATACGGTTCTGTAGCAAAATTTGCATTGTGAAAGCACAAAAACTCCGCTGGTAATATAGCGTACTGTATACACACCGACGACATTCAAATCTGCATGTCCAGATACTGTGCGGAATAGCGGCCCTTCGCCGGACACCTCGCAGCGATACCGGCCGCCCGTCTCGGACACGGCCGCTGACAGCACCAGGCTCGAGCCGGACGCGGCCGATTCCTGTGTCAAATTTGAATTTAAAATAAGACGTCAAAATAGGAACATTAGCGGAGACATCTTACGTTGCAATACTGCATTTTGTTACCGCATACCGCTTCGGTATAGACATGGGCGAAATAGCTCACTGAAAAGAAGAAGAGCGATTAGCTCTTTCACTAAAGAGCTATATTACTCTTCTAGCTTACTAGCTCTTCTATAGATCAGTGACTCAGACGCCGCGCCGACTGTTAACTCATTTGACTCAAGCTGCACGCGTGTCGAAGAAAACGGCTCGGCTCGCCCAATAATCATTGTCAACAGCTCTTTGGAACTTTGGAGTTAACTTAAATAAGTTTTTCTGTTTGTTTATATTATTGTTTTATGAATTTACGTAAATAACACGCAAAAAATAAACATAGCGGTTCCTTTTTATAATGTGCCAAAGAATTTTCTACTCTAAGTCAATCGCCATAAAGATTGATTTACAGTGATTTATGTCGTATGATATTCTAAAATGACCTATTGTACCACAGAGCTATAAATTGTTGGAGGATAGAATGATACGTTCCGAAGCGAGCCGAATGAGCCGTTCGGCCGGTGATTTGGTCGGTCATTGGTGTCTCGCTGAGTACTGAGCTAGTGAGTCTGAGTGAGCTAACTAAGCTAGAGAGCTATTTAGTGGTTTAGCGAGCGAGTGAGTGAGCGAGAGCGACGTCCATCGAAAAGAGCTAGCTCTTTTGTATCACTCGCTCATGAGCTACGTATGTCTACTTCGGTATGCTATTGAAACTTTGAACTATAGAAGTCTATCAGACCTCAACATCAACCCCAGGCAGCGGGAACTTCCTGTGCGGCTCGTGGTCGCGCGGCACGTGGTGGAAGAACTCCTTGCCGTCCTTGTACCACTTGACGGAGTAAAGCACGTCGGCGGGGCCCAGCGCCCAGCGGCACGACAGCGCCGCGCGCGTGCCCAGCGCCACGTGCGCCGGCACGCGCACTTCTAGCAGCTCCAGGGGTAATATGCAATCTGGATGTTAAAATATGTCGATGTTAAAATTACTGCAGCTACTTGGGTTAGACAAAAAGATAGAATAATTATAACATCTTCTCTTTATTATGCACACCGTTATATTAGAGCAGTATGTAGGTAAATGTAGAAAAATTACATGGTGACACAATGGGCGTTCTTACTGTTAACGTTAAATACGATCAGAAGTCAGCAGTCATAGCCATTTCTGTCCATATCCTTATACGCCCCGAGTCAGTGATTGTACTTTGCTGGATAAAGACACTTTTGCAAATTGGGAATAAGCTACAAAACTTTGTCCTTGAGTAGTTCCTTGCGAAAAAGCAATAGCAGTACTCGACTCATTCGCAGATTAATAATTAGGTATGTATAGCTACAAGACTACGACACTTTGAAAGTATAGAGTAAAAACTGCAAATCTCTGACCGTAGAGTTTTAAAAATTTATTCTCACGTAGAAAGTAAGTTGTACTATAGTGCTTTTGCCCAACATAAGTATCTATATAATTTATTTTTAGTTTCAAATCGTTTTTTTTAAGTATAAAATGAATATCATGTCATAGTAAATCTCATCGTTTAAAAAAATATCTGAGTGAATAATAAAGTTTAAAATACCAATAAAGATCACAAAAGTGAAGACTGTCCATAAAATTGGACTGCAACAGCCAGTCACCATTTCTGACCACTCCGTCATCACCGATCGAGCATTTCACCGCTTCTCGCTGTCATTTCTGAGCCTGAAAAATGGAAAAAATAAGTAACGATACCTTTTGTTCTATCGTGGCTACGTTTTCAACCACATTATAAATACTAGGTATACGGACCTACCTATTTATTTATTTATTTAATACTTCACGCACAGAAATGTACAGAGGCGGACTTAATGCCAAAGGCATTTTCTACCAGTCGACCTTTGGGTGATGCAGAGACAAACAGTGGTAGGTGCAATTACTCGTGTTTTGAATATTTATTCACATATAAGTAAATATAGGTACTACCAACCTATCTCACGCAACTACATAATAACACTAGACTCGGAATTTCGTTTTGCGCGGGAATTGAACCTATGACGGCCACGACTCGTACAAAACCAAAGACTACAATAGTATACTGTACAAAACACAACCGCTCAGCCACTGCGCCCCGCGCCGACACGACAGCACCAGCCAATGGCTGCCTGCCCAATGTCTACCCGATATATTATAGTAGGTACTCTTTGCCAATGTCCGTGCCATGAACTTGTTTCGACAATTTTACGCCCTGTTTCTGAAATATCATGTTACATGCCAGATTTCCAGGAATGAAATCAACCATTTTACGTGGTCCGTGGCTGTAACATTACTTATTTTGATCTTTGATGTTTGCCCAATGGTAGTTATCTATCTAATACCTAGAGTTTATCTTAATTTCTATAGACAATAATAGTTTATTCAAATTAGCACCTCACCTAGATACTTATTAAATTTGCATGCCTATAAATGTCTAAATGTGTCATCGCGTCATCGCACAAGAATATTTATTCACCACCTTTTGAACAAATAGGTAAAGTTTGACTTTGAATAATTTCGTATCTTAACGTAGGCATACCCAAACTTCTAAAAAAATCTATTCATTTTTATGACACTAACCTAGATTTAGCCCGCGGCTTTGCCCGTGTGTCGACAAAAAGTAACCTAAGTCCTAACCGAGGTCATACATGGTCTACCTGTGTGCCTAAATTTCATTCAAATCCGTTCTGTTGTTTCTGCGTGATTGAGTAACAAACATCCAAAGTTTCACATTTAGGTATCATTATTTATCATTAAAGAAAGAAAGATTAAAGTAAGTTTAAAAGAGGTTTTAAATATATTTAACTTAATTAATTAAAAAGGCTGGCCAGCTGTGCACGAAAACATGTAGCTAAAGCCATTCATTAGAAAAAGAAAAAGTATTTTTTATTTTAAATGTTTTTTTTTTTTAAATTCTGTTTATGCTAGATCGCCAGGATTGTAAATATAATTTTATCTTAGTTAGCTACACTAGAAATTCGACTAAATTGTTTTATTTTTATAACTTATCTAACTAAGAATTGTTTATAAAATCGATTTGTTTTTTTTTTTTTAACGCAGTCGCCATTAATATAATTAGTGTTGATTAATGACGTAATCTTAGTTCACTAAACTCTTTACTACAATGTTTAAAGAACTTCATACCTATTGTTTATAAGGGCTGATTTTCCATTATCTAGTCAGAACTTTTATCTGAGGCATAAATAAGTCGGTTTGACAGCTTTTGTATCTAGATTTAGGAAATATGCCAAACTCTCAGATTTATTCTTCAGATAAAAGTTATCTGACTATTGAAAAATCTGCCCTTTGTTAGTAACCATAATAAATTGTTAATAATAATAACAAAGTTACCTGTCCTAATAAACGCTTAAATGAACTGCTAGATATTCATCTAAGTATACAAATACAAAGAGAACTTAATCACTACACAGTTTTCAGATAAACCCATGGAATGGACTTAAACTTTCACAACTTAACTACTACTTTAACGTCAACCACTACTAAGCTTGCGTGTATCTTTAGCGAACGATACCATTAAAGTAACGCAGGAACGTTAGCACATTGGAAACCACCGCTTACAATTTATTGCTTGAACTTTTGAAATAAAAACAACATAACAGCTGCAACTTTTCTTTTTTCAACATGAGGATGTAATGTACCTAAATATGTACTTAGTTAATAATAATAATACAGGGTGAAATTGAAAACATGCGACAAACCGAAATGGGAGATTGTACTCATCATTATGAACAACTTTTACTAAGGGACCAATGATGCAATCCCGAAAAAAAAAACATCTGTTCCCTACATTTATGTTCGCATAACTCGTCAAAATGTAGGGAACAGCTGTTTTTTTTATGCGATTGCATCTTTGGTCCCTCAGTAAAAGTTGTTCATAATGATGAGTACAATCTCCCATTTCGGTTTGTCGCATGTTTTCAATTTCACCCTGTATAATAATAATTTATTTATTTCAAAAAGTGTGGTACAGTCTGTTACAATAAAATAATTTTTAAAATTTAGGGTTAAGTAGAATAGAAATAAAGTAACATAATTGAATCAGGCGTCCTAGCTAGGTTACATAGTAACCTGTATTAAGGTTCGCCAGCCCAGCACCCTAATTGCGTAACTCACGATTCATAATAATTTGTTTCGTTTTGAAACCGATGGCTAAACCATTGCTTCATATGTTCGAATAATGTATCTGCCCAACAACGAAAATAACGCAGTGAATATTGTTGAACTATCAAAATGAAACCGATTACGATTAATCGCGTGTTACGCAATTAGGGTGCAGGTTCCCACAGGGGTACAAACATTTTAATAGACTGCTTAGAACTATAAGGTACAAACGTATTTAACTTATACTAAACTAAAAGTGTTAGTACGTGTGTATGTTTTGTGATGTAGGTGTGGTGTGCGTGTGTTTTGTGTTGTAGGTGTAGTGTGTGTGTGTTTTGTAATGTAGCTGTGTATGTCTGTGTTCTGTGTTATAGGTGTGGTGTATGTGTAAACTGAAAGTTTAGTTAGTTAAGTATTTCAAAAAGATAAAATTAATAAGTAGGTTACTAATGTGCATTTTTATTTACTTTTTGTGATTGATAACTTTGCACCTATGTCGGAGTTACATATATGATTAAATACCTAAGTACCTATTTAATACAAACATGGTGGGTGTACTTTAGGTACACCTCTGTCCAACCCTTCGGGTAAACAAAAATGCATTTTTTTTTTCTATTCCTGGCAAGAATCTGGTAAGAAGCATAGTTTAGTAAATAAACTAAGCTTAACTAAGTTTTAGGTAAGAAATGCTTGAATATTTCTCTTCAACCCATTCAGTATACTAATTCGGAATAGTCGTAAAAAAGAAGAAAAACTCAGATTTATTAAATCATGCTTTTCAAAACTATATCTAGACGTAGAGACACGCCCGCGTATTATGACGAGGCTGCGTCTTTTGACAGTTCTCACGGGCGTAAAAACATCGCGACGGGATTTTATAGAGCACTGGACTTTTGTCTCTTGGTGTTCAAACGAACATTGAGCATCCAACCGAGTGCATCCAACCAGTGGAGTAACGGGTGGTGCAGGCAGGTCAAGAGGCCTGGGCGCCTATCGAAGGAGGCGCAAAAAGTCGCCAATTATTAAATAAAATTAAAAAACAACAGTGGCACTCCGGGAGTGCCGACAGAAGTGAAAACTTGAACAAATAAGCGTATTTCCAAATCAGCCTATTGCTATTCAAATTCTCTTAAAATTGCAGCATTGCAAGCGATTTTTAAGCAAAACTTTCGTTATTAAAGGCCAAGAAAGAATTAGGTCAAGAAAGGTTATGCGACCTAGCTTTGCTCAGTGTAGACCGAGAAGATAATTTACGAAGAGGCGCAAATGTGATGCGTGCCCTAGGCGCAATTTTCTGTTGGTACGCCCGGCGCCCCTGGAGACACGCCCGCGTATTTTGACGAGGCTGCGTCTTTTGACAGTTCTCACGGGCGTAAAAAGATCGCGTCGGGATTTTATAGAGCTCGGTGTTGAAACGAGCATTGAGAATCCAACAGAGTGCGTCCACCAAAAACACAATGTTGGATTTTGAACTCTCGGCGCTGAGATCCAATGCCCGAAAAAATCCCACCGCAATATTTGTACTTACGTGCGAACTGTCCGCCTCTGTACATATTTTGTGTGCAATACATTCAGATTAAATAATAATAACGTGGACAAATAGGTACTACTTAGTAGGGAGTAGGGACATTGTTTACAAAGTATTCGGTAGGGGGTAGCCGTGGTAACCGAGACTTTCCGACGGTCGTTCTATGAATCAGTAATGACCGATCACGACACAGACGCAACTCATTAGGGGAAGTTTGTTAGTTTACTTTGAAACTGGCGTAATAAATCTTTAATTGCTGTACCTAGGTAGTTATACTTTAACCAGTAGATTTCGGGTCTAACTAAAAAACCTTTTGATACATTTTAGTTAAGGTGGAATGATAGATACGAAAAAGTTGAGGCTTATATCGAAGTTCACCTTTCATTACGCTACTTACAATCACCAATAACCTATGAAATCAGCCCTGCCGATGAAGCGATTGCCTGTAGGTATATGCGTTGAGATGAATGGAACTAACAGATGGCTAATTCTGAATCATCATCTGCCTAGCCTTTTTCTCAAATATGTTGTGGTCGGCTTCCATTCTAAATGGATGCAACAGTATGTTACCAGTTTTTATTTCATGGACAGACTCCTTATCTGATCTCCACAGCCCAGCTACTGGGTTTAACGATACCCCTTGGTAAGACTGGTTGTCAGCCTTTCGCGTTCAGCCGTCTGAAGACCCGAACGACTGTCAAATATCCACGAATGACAGTTGACACTTTCCGAGGCACGGTGTGGTCTTGATATTTAAAGATGATCATCCATCCACGGACCGACCGCGCCAAGCGTAGCTTAACATTACTTGCCACGAGCCTCTCACATAATTAAAGTAGGTGCTAACTTATATTTCTATGGTACTAACAATCACCTAACCTAACCTATGAAAAGAGCTATGCCTATAAAGGAGCTACCTATAAATGCGTTCAGAACTTCAGATGGTAGGAACGTAGGTAGGTACTTAACTAACAGATTGCTAAATCTGAAACTAAAGGTAGATTAATTTGAAACCGTGTGGTCGTCTATAAACTATTTCAACGGATGTTACTGCTTACGAAAACATACGAAGTAAATAGAGTTAATTAGATATCGACTAATTTAAAACTCCACGGCCCCTCCACTAAAATTTCTACACAAGCATTTGAAATGTGATGCATCAAGCAGCAGAGGGGCGTGCAGTTTTAAATTAGTTTATCTCTACCTAGTTACCGCCTATGTTACATTATGTAATTGTATACTTAATACATAACTACAAATTGCCCGACAGAGCCATTTAACTGCACTGACAAATAGTTCGTCGATTATGGTTTTGTGCAAGTATCTCGATCAGGAACTTTATGAATCACTGCAGTAATGTCATCGGGAGCCTTGCGATCGCCATATTATTTGATGATTGTTACCTTTACTTGGTAGCAATGGGAGCGGCGCTCGCGCAGCGATGGCTGTAATCATACCTTACCATAACGGTATTCAAACTGCAAATAGAAAGGGTGGCACACGACTTCTGGACCGGACTTGAGTAAACTAGCCAAAGAATTTTAAGACGAATAATACGTAATACAATTTAACACCTTCATTATCATCATTTCCCCCAAAAGGGAGGGGGGGCTTGCCATAAACGCCACGCATGGCAGGCAGTTTGGCCATCGCAGTATGGTGGTAAAATGCATAGAGCACGCTGCTGCCCATTCTCTAGTAAGTCCCTAAGTCGCCGTTTACGACACCCATGGGAAGAAATGGGATGGTGTTATTCTTTGCGTCCAGCGCCACACGTAAAGAAATTTGACACCTAATAACCTTTATCTAACTTTAGGCCTAAGTCCAGCAGTGGACGTCTTTCGGCTGAAATGATGATGATGAACCTTTAACTGCTTTAAAATTCCACACATTACAATCAGCTTATAATGTTCCCACTGTTGGGCCAGTGGTGATGAAATGAAATACACAAAGTAATGTGCCTACCTGGGATCGAACTTTCGACCTACAAGTTACAACAACTGTGTTCAAATACGATATAGGTATGAGATATATTCCAGCCAGTCTCAGCCACGGTCTCAACGCTCTGAGAAAAATAAAGGGAATTCCTAAAACTCGTATCACTACAGAGGACTTTTAAAATACCCACAGCCTTCTTATATATCTTAGACAATTCTCTAACCTATTCGACTATCATAATCATAAAATTACAGAATACAATAGGTATCTGTGGTGCACTTTCCTGTCAACGATAAGTCCCCTTTGAACAAGAGTCTGTAAGTAAGGGCAGCGGCTAATAAGGCCACAAACACAATGCGAGCAAATTGCACCATAATGACGAATGTGCTACGGGTTGCTTAGCTCCGAGCCAAAGTATCCAAACAAGTGTGATTCACGTTTCGCTACATAAAATTAAAGTTTATAGCAACCCTTTACACTTTCTATACCGTTTAAAGAGGCGTCTCACATTTTAAGTTATGGTTGATAGCTTAAATACCTAATTAATTTCAGAATGTCTGTAGGTACGCACGGCTACACATCAAGCTGTACATTTCCAGTTTACGTGAACTCGCACTGTACGGACATGTTATACAATGCGAGATCAGCTTATACTGGAAATGTATAGCTTGATGTGTAGCCGTGTGTACCTATAATTGCACTCCGTCAATTTTAGGAGCAGAACAAAATAATATTAGACTAGGGTCCTAATAAAATTACTGATTACCTATGCATACTACATAGGTAATCAGTAATTTTTCCGGCACCTATGTTTCGGTACGATCAGCAACGAGAGTCAGTAAAAACAGTTCGTTTTTATCCTACTACGGCGAAGCAAAGAAAGAAGCAAGGAGGGCTTAGAAGGGTGATGATTTTGACCGGTATGACATACGTAGGTGAGTATGTACATGTATGTCCATCTGTTCCTTCATAACTTCTAAACTACGTATCATAATTTAACAAGTGACGTGTCGTTGGAAGCGTGTTGATTGTCATTAAGTAAGGGGCGCCTTACTAGATTGCACATATTACAGTTATGAACTACAAAAAAAAGATGCTGTGTTGGGTATATGAAAGCGCTTAATTAGCAAGTATTTTAACTAAAAAATATGTTAATTAACCCCAAAACAATGTTAATAAAAAGTTGGTTCGAAAACCAAAAACCGACTTCTGAAAATGTAGATAATCATCTGAAAGGCCCACGCCTTTACGACCACTACGTACGACTACATACGACCACTCGTATGCCACCATCGATATCCGTGTATGCCACCTACCCTAACAGAACAATAAATTCTAATGCTGGGGCCACACTACGGGCAATGTCAAAGCCCATCATCGCGTTAAACAACGCGGTAAAATTCCGATAAGAGCGATAAATTCAGTGGTGACACACTTGAACGGTCAACGTCAAGTTATCGCCTAACGTCAAAATTAAATGGCAATGTGATTGCCGTTGTAAAATTATCGCGATAAGTTGTGGCTACACCTACGGTTTATGTCCATCATCGCGATAGTCAACGGCGTTTCCCGTTGGTGTGGCGTTGTAGTAAGCGATCACAAGCGATAAGGCAAAGTAAAGTGTCATACGACCACGGCTGCTTTCTGATGAGAATACTTTGTTGTTTCATACTTTTTACAGCGTGATTTTTCAGTACCTAGTCGGGATTTCGTTTTTAAATTTACTTTTTCACAAAACCACTTCGCTATGTTTCTAACTATCAAGTAGGTACTATTATTATTGCAACAACATGTTGGTATTGGTATGTATATCGTAGCCATATTTCATTTTTGGAATACTAACTAATTATGTACCTCCTTGCATTCTAAAGATTGATCTTAATTCAAAAACCGCTTGTGACGCATGTTAATTTTACGCGGAGCCATGACTTACTGAGATTTATATATATTTATACGGACATAAGGTATGAGGAACGCAATGCAATTAGTTCGAACTTTGAATTTGGTCAGAGTGCGGCATCAGGCGGGTGCGACACAAGGAACCTCGCACAAATGAGCCAATTTGTTCTGCGCCACCGCTTTTAATGACTTTTTTGGGTCGACTTGAAATCTCGTTATTTAGTAAGCTCTCCTTGTTTATTTATTAGCTTTATTTTTATCTTGTTAGCGTCTTTTTATCTGCGTGAAATGTACCTACATTTACACTTCGCTATAGGAAAAGGAAGTTTGTGGGATTACGTATGACATGCATCTAGAGATAAGATCTTGGCTCTTTATTTTGTATGCACTACCTACTAGCTGTAGACACGATTTCGCCCGCGTGAATTTCGGCAATTATACGACGGGAACGTGCTATCGGCCTATGTTATTTT
This sequence comes from Antitype chi, assembly GCA_947359405.1. NCBI lineage: Eukaryota > Metazoa > Arthropoda > Insecta > Lepidoptera > Noctuidae > Antitype > Antitype chi. Next base: position 15,672,022 of record OX375816.1, read on the forward strand.
TTTTATAACATCAGCTATCTGCCAGTGAGAGTCCTGTCAAAATCGACCCAGCCTTTTTGGAGATTAGTCGGAACAAACTGAAAGACAGGCAAAATAATAAAAAATGTTTCAAACACTTCCATTTTATTTATTTGAATAGAGTATAGATTGACCCGTCTATACTATCTAGAAGAGACAGTCTTTTGCTAACAGTGCTAAAGTCACTAAATTAAGTATGCAAATGTGATGTATTCTAACAGGCGATTCTTCTCTATTTTTATCCAGCTTAACGGCGCAATCGCGAAGCTAATGGTTCGTGCTCCATAGTCATGTGAAGCGAAGTGAGAGAAATGCCGTGACGTCCACCTCGATCCTTTATAAAAACATTTTGTGATGGACATTCGGCACAGTTCGGGATCAGCTTCAGATAAGGTTTGGGAACAAGCGTCTCCAACTTTTACTTATACTTTAGTCTAAAAGTTCCTAAGTGGTCTCTGTTACCTTTTTCTAACTGTAATTCATGTGCCTCGTTCTTATCTTGGCCATAATTAAACATTTTCTTTGTTTTTATTTTTCCGAGCTTTTAAACTAACTATTTCAGCAGTTTCATCGGGTGTAAAAAAGTGCTCAATCAATACAAAATTATTGCAGTGTCGAAGATGTCGGGACTCATCAGAAGCATGCGTGCCACCAGCCTGACGTTGATGCTCTGTTGCTGCGTGCTGATCTGCGCCGGAGCATCCCTGACAGGCCGCTGCAAGATCAAGCGCCACACGCACAAAGCTATGCAGACCGACCTCAACGGACGACGCTGCTGGGATGATGTCAAGATCACGGGATGTGGAGGATATTGTCTTTCTTATGAGGTACGGTGGCAGCGACTTCTTTTTTGTTTGAAGACTAAAGCCCCATTTACGCGATCCAAGTTGCTTGCCTGTGGCATTCTATATGATGGAAGCAAGAAATGAATAAATATTGCTTAAACTTAGGAAAGGCAACAAAGAATAATTAAATGGTGTAAATCAGGCTTGGAGATCAGTTCCGTGTCCAAGTTTCCGTGCTAAAGTAATGATCCAAACTAAAAATCTGTAAGCAGCTCAGGTATTTACTGTTTGGTAATGTTCTGCAGTGTGGTTCATCATTATTTTAGAGGAACAATTAAAGTTTTGTGTCGTAAGTTTTGCTAAGCTGTTTTTTACCTATTCTGCTTTAGTTAGCTAGCTAGGACAGCTACTAATAATTACCGGTCTACCTAAGTATTGGATATTGGAAAGGAGACTATAATATTTTAAACCAAACGAAGTTAACTACCGTCGAATCTAGCACAGCCACCTGTGGTCGGACCGTCATCCATTAAGCATCTCCACATTATGACTATTATTCAACTTTCAGATATCCGACTGGCAGTTCCCGTACAAACAGTCGCACCACCCGGTGTGTGTCCATGGGGACCGTAAGCACGCCTCCGTGAAGCTGCAGAACTGCGACCCTGGAGTGCAACCTGGAACCGACACTTACCACTACGTTGAGGCCACGTCCTGCAGGTGTCAGGTGCGTTTTATCTTTCAGAGCTGATAACACAGTTACAGCTGTACAAGGATCTTTTAGCGCGTGGTTAAAATCGGAACTAACGCCGCCATCTTATTTTTAGGGATCCGTACCTCAAAAGGTAAAACGGGACACTTAAAGGAGCTGTTCGTTGTCCGTCTGTGTGCAACGCAACGTCAAACATACGTACATTTATGCGACATATTTTGCTACTCGCGAATAAATCAAACGTCCGAAAATCAAAAAGTCAAAAGCAGGTCCGCCTTTGTTTGATAACTATGAATAGATAGAGAAATAAAAACATGTAGTAGCAATAGCATCAACCAAAAATGATTGATCGATTGGTAATTTATGTACGCGGTAGTCGGTCGGCACCGGGGCACCACTACGGTCAGAACGAAAGTCGAATAACACTTTAGTTTTCATAATATTGTTAACCCAATAAAATCTCTTGACTGCTCAACCTTAAATGCTGAGAAGCAGTTTCAATTTAGAGTTGATTTGTGTAAAAGTCTGTTAATTGACTTTCGATGCTAACCGTACCACAGTTAATCCTTTGCATAGGCGTGTGTTTATGCTCGCAAACACAAACACGACCGACTAATTTACTGACGACGAGTTCAGTAAAATCCATACTTGGAAAGTAGAAAGTTTGTACGTAGCGACTACATACCAACCTGCACCCTAATTGCGTAACTCACGATTCATCATAATTTGTTTCGTTTTGAAACAGATGGCTAAACCATTTCTTCGTATGTTCGAAAAATGTGTTTGCTCAACAACGTAATTAACGCAATGAATATTGTTGAACTGTCAAAATGAAACCGATTATGTTAATCGCGTGTTACGCAATTAGGGTGCTGGGCTCTAATTCTCTATGACCACTTAACGATTCCTTACTTCGAAACCACGTCAATTCCTTAGATCACACACGACATCTGCTAATAAATATCGACAAATTGTCTTGGAACATACCTACATAATATGACATTTCGATTCCTTACCGTTACATTGGCTTCTACAAAACACGATATTGACGTAGTAAGATTCCGCGGGGAATCATTATACTTAACCATACAGAATTGGGGCCGTGATTAGGATGAGGAGAGTTCTTAGTGAACGTCATATAGGTCGTCGAACGTCATACAGTGGATATACCTATAGCCAATTTACTTAAACCCGTCACGTGGCTAATTAGCAGACAATAGAAATTCTATTGTTATCGGAACACCATGGTGTGCACTTGACGTGCGAGAGGTTAATCGTTAATCGTACACTTTCAGGCATGCTCATCGGAAGACACCAGCTGTGAGTGGCTTCCTCCGGACTCTACTCTTCTCGGTGGACTGGTGCTAAGAGAGGAAATTGAGGAAGAACTGGAACAAAATACTTTATAAATTGAATGTACAAAACTGAAACCTGTGAGCCTATTTAATTCTATTTGTTGTTACCTCATGTTGCAAGTTACATTTTTGAAATAAATAATAACAAAAATATACCTAAAATTGTTTTTATATGGTCGGGTATGTGTTACTGTGAGTACTTGCAGTACGAGCGACAGACCTTTGAGAAAAATAATTTCGGTTGGCTATGGACAGCATGTAGCTTGATAGGCTGTAATTGCCTTTATCCACATATGAGTTTACCGCCAGGTCATGTGACCACTCACCTGGTGGTAGAAACTGGAGGCCAGGAGTGTGGGGATAGCCACAAGAAAAGAGCCTATGCTAAGCAGTAAGTTATGTTGGCCTGTGGGTGATGAAGTGATCACTCGTCATTAAAAAATTGGGTCCCTATGCGTACCAGCCAGGAGTTAGCCACTCTGCTGGATAAAATGCGTTAAGCTACCTACTATTACATGCAAGATGAGGCTGTCAAATACACCTCTACCCTTAGACCAAAAAATATCCTACCTGTATGGGGAAAAGGCGAAATTATGGCAACCATTGTACATGACAGAAATTAAAAATCACGCCTGGCAGCACACACTCAGTTTGCAGTGTTACCAACTTAGTGGATTTTCCACTAAAACTGGTGGTTTCGACCCCCCTTTTAGTGGCGAAATATTGCTTTTAGTGGCTGGTGGTTTTTGGTGGTTTTTTCTAGTGGTTTAATAGAATTCAGTTTCAATTACTGAAAATGCTATCACTCAATCACTAAGCCACTAAAACGTTACGAAATATAATTATTTTTACTTCATTTAATTTTCCGGAGTATTTAGTTTTAGTGTGTAGGCAACACTGATCCGTCAGAATGACGTGACATGAACATGATGACGTCAAACGATCCATCCCGCACATTAAACTATACGCAGGGATTCAGCGTAGAATATTTTCAGTAGTATTATGTAGTTAGCTTACAATATATGATATGTTACAAAGATGTAAAACTCACCAATAAACTAACAATCAAAGTCGGCCCAGCTGTTTCCGAGAAAAATCGTAACAGACACACACACCCTAACACCTAACGCAAACCAAAACGCATAATATACCGTCTCCGTGGTCGTCGCGGATAAAAAATTAAAAAAACAGCAGTTTACCTTTTTATTTTGTAGATGCTTCTTTGACATCTCATGAGATTTAAAATCTCCGTAGTGATTTCTTATAACCGTTCCACATAGTTTACATTTTGCTACTTGACCAGTAGTACTTTCAATAACTTTTAGCCAGTCAAATAAAGAACATTTTTACTAATAAAACTACTTACTGTTTTCTTTTATAAAGATCAAAAATTTGTTTAGTGGAAATTTGAGCGATTTTTGGAGTAGGGCCGATTTTTGTTAGTGGATTTCTGGTGGTTTTAGAAGTTGAATCTGGTGGAGAGCTCGTTTATCTGTTGGCAACACTGTCAGTTTGTCATTCATTGATATTGGTTGGTGTTATTTCGCTGTCATTCGTATTTCCAATAATTTTAGTTTCATTGGAAGGATTCTGCTGTAAATATGTAACTTAAACATGACTTACAGCTAATTATACAAATATTTAACTGTGCCACGCAAACGAATAACTGAGTATTATAAGAAACAAGCGCTCGATTTATAATTGTTTTAGGCATCGGTGTTATGGGAAGCGTTAGTCATGAAACACTGCAGTGTATTTATTGTTTTGTGCTTCTATTTGTGTGTAATTAAATCCTCAAGATCCGACAGACCAGATTCTATCTCATTACTGAAGTCAAACTCAACATCGGAGCAGAAAGTATGGAACATAAAACTTGACATTTTCTTTTCTAAAACCTTGCCTCCCGTCATCACCAAATCACCCAAAAGTGATGTACGATTCAAATGTGAGGCGATAATGAACTACACGAAAGTTGAAAAATATACGAAAAATAGGGAAGGCATTGCTACATTGTTGAAGGAATCTCCACCTGATCATATTCAACAGAAACTGTTAGAAAATGTTAAGGTATATTGGTTGAAAGATAACAAGATTTTAGATGATAACTCAACTCAGAGAATGAAAATAACTACTAAGATTGATAAAACCAATGGCACCATAGGTACAAATCTGAGGATCAAAGACTTAGCTGTAACTGACAAAGGTAACTACACATGTGTGATCAAACAAAATTATGAGAAGAGGCAGACATCACAGTTAAAAGTTGAACAAGGCCTAGAAAACTATGAGATTCCTACATATGCATCACTATTTCCTAATACTGATATCTACAGCCAACTGGATATTAATGTTCAGTCCACTCCTGGTTTGATATCAGAAAACATACAAACACTGAATGCAAACATTACTAATTCTACTGAGCCCCAAAAGTTAGAGCCAATATGCCAGGAGTACTTAGGAATTGTATGTGCCGAGCATCTAAAAGGTCAATTTGTTTATATTCCTTATAATACAAGTCAAGCAGCTCTTGAAGATAAGCTGATGAAAGCTTTACAAGTCACAAGGTATTCTAATGACATCAGTCCCCGCTGTGAAGGCTATGCAGTGCCCAGTCTGTGCTATTCCACATTTCCCATATGCAGAGATCCTTTCATCACTAACAGCAAATTCTACAGGGAGGCTAAAAAACTGTTCTCAATAGAAACTGATGCTATGAGTAAAACTAATGAAGATGGCTTGCCAGAAATTGTTTTTGAAAACTTACCTCTTGGGAAATTGCCTAGTATGTACACAGACTCAAATAGCTCATTTGCAGCCATGTTTAATTTCCGACACAATTCAACTGTCCTCAGACGTGTGTGTAAACAAGATTGTGAGATATTGGAGAATGAATTGTGCCAGAAAGAGTATGCCATAGCTAAGAGACACCCTCATATAGGACAGCAGCTGACTCTGGAGGAATGTCAAGACCTGCCTGAAGATGATCCTGACTGTCTGAGGATCAGCATTGGTGGAGTCATGGCATCTGATGATGAATGTTACTGGGAAAATGGCAGCGGGTATCTAGGAAGAGTCAACATTGCAAATAATGGCATGGCTTGTGTTGAATGGTCTAAACAATTACATGTTAGATTATCTGATTTCCCTGAACTTGCTGGGACACACAGTTATTGCAGAAATCCTGGAGGAGTTCTTGAGCAGCCCTGGTGTATTATTGAGAAAGATGGCAAAACAGATAAACATTATTGTGATATTCCAAAGTGTGCTCATAAAATCTGGATTTACATTGTTATAGTTTTTCTTGTTTTGACCTTATCAATTATTGGTTTTATTATCTGTTTATGTTATAGACATAAAAACAAGAACAATGCTGCTGCCATAAGGGATATAAATCTACCTAATGCTGATAAAAACATCTATGGGAATTCTAGATTGAATTCACCGATAGAAATGAGTGAATTATTGACAAACAATATTGCTAACCAGCCTCATCTGACAAGAAATACACGTGGTAACGGGGTGCTACGTATACCACAGTATTCTCTTTCACAAATAAAATTCTTGGAAGAATTAGGGGAAGGAGCATTTGGCAAAGTGTACAAGGGAGCGCTGAAGAGGAATGGCGAAACACAGTTTGTGGCAGTAAAGGCGCTGAAAGAGAATGCTTCAGCTAAAACACAGGCAGACTTCAGAAGAGAAATAGACTTGATATCTGAGTTAACCCATGACAACATAGTGTGTATTGTTGGTGTGGCTTTAAGAGAAGAACCTTTATGTATGTTGTTTGAGTTTATGGCCCGTGGGGACCTTCACGAGTTTTTGATGGGACGCGCGCCACCCTCCGGAAAAGGTCTACCGCCCATGAGGTTGCTAAACATCGCCAATAACATTGCTGCAGGCATGCACTACCTTGCTTCCAATCATTATGTTCACAGAGATCTAGCAGCCAGAAACTGCCTGGTTTCCGATGATTTTATTGTCAAAATATCAGATTTTGGACTTTCAAGAGATATCTACAGTTCAGATTATTATAGAGTAAGTATGTTTCTTTAAAGTTTTCTAGTTAAAAAGAAACTGTGATATTGACTTGATTGTTTCAGCGCATTTTATGCATGAGTAAAGATTTAATGAATGGTTACCGATTGCTGTGAATGCTTGGCATGCAATATTTGTATGGTCCGCGAGAAATTCATGCTACCTATCGACGATCTCAGGGTATCACGCGTCGGAATTTATTATGGCCAAGCTTGTGTAGATTTTCCATTATTACTTTTCACTAAAGTAGGTACTTATTGATAGATTTGCATCACAATTAGGTACAATATTACTTTTGCGTTTTTCTGTTTGTTGTGCATTTTAAAAACTTTATGAGTGCAGTTAAAATACAGATACAGGTTACAAGCAAATGCCTAGTGTGGGGGTCACCATCCAATTTCTTGTACAATCTGATTAGGTATTTATTATTATTTGAAATTCAAAATTATAATAAATGTTACAGGTACAGTCAAAAAGTCTACTGCCTGTGAGGTGGATGCCGCCAGAATCTATACTTTATGGGAAGTTCACAACTGAGAGCGACATTTGGTCGTATGGAGTTGTATTGTGGGAAATATACAGTTATGGACTACAGCCTTATTATGGGTAAGAAGATAATATTATTATTATCATTGCAGCAGACATGTTATTATGCGTCATTTGTTTTGAAGGCTAGTGTGGTGTGATTATGTTCAAGGTTTGTTTTTCGTTTTTTGATCAACTTTAGGTATATAGTTACGTATTGTAACAAGGTTTTTATATAATAGGGTAATTGATAATTTGACCTATTGCTTGTGGGTTTATTCTAGACCCTAGCAACAGATAATATAATGCTAGCTTATAAGCTTATAGTTTAGTTATCCAATCGTCTAAATTCACCATGTGATCTGCATTTCTAAATTCTTAATTTTTTGTTATTTTACTTTTAGGTACAGTAATCAAGAGGTGATATCTATGGTGCGGGGAGGAGAGCTCTTAGCAGCTCCAGCGAGTTGTCCACCACCCATGTACTCACTCATGAGGGACTGTTGGAAGCACCAGCCGCAAAGGAGACCCAACTTCGAAGAAATTGTTAATAGGTAGGTAGCCTGAACAACTAGCGAGTCGGATGCGTTTTAATATGTTTGGAGGTAGTACTGGCAGATGCACAGGTTTTTTGCACTAACACCCTTTAAGAACTCCTGTTCAATCTAAGGGCAAGGGGTTGTTGAACTAAATGTAATGCACCGAAATTGTTCCAGAATCCAAGAATGGATAAACATGGGCGGGTGTCCAGAAATCGCACCTTCCGAGGCAGGAAGCAGTGGTTTCGGGCACCGGCCGTCCACCTCCAGCCGAGACTTGCAGGAGAGAGTACCTCTGCTGCCACCACACTGCTCCTCATCCAACGGATCCCTTGCAACCGGCAGCCTGAAGAAGTTCAGCGTCGCAGGGTCTAGCTCCAAAGTCACCGATGATAACTGTTCTACATGCAGCGAGGTACCGCCCCTTGCGCCCAAAACAAAGAAACACAGCTCGGGATCCCTCATTGATACGGATAAAATAGGTACGAGAGATACAGTTGTTAGGATACTACCCAACACACAGTTTGGAAACGAAATTTAAGATGGTACAAATCAGGGAGTAGTTGATAAATGGAGCGATAAACTGCGCACCTGATCACACAATATCTGCACGATTGCTTATCAAACCTACATGTCGCACGCTTCACGAATTTGGCCACCAATTCTGGAGATAAAAAACACCGGTTTTTACACTCCATTTGCATATTACTCCTTGGTAAATAGATAGCCAATATTCGACATGTTTTTCTTTGATGCTGTATGCATTTTTACAATTAAGAAGAAGCGTTCTAGTTTAAGATAGGTTTGTAAAAAGAAGTAGTTTTTGTAACACTTTAGTCTTCATATGTTATTTGTATGTGAATGTGTTACTTCTAACCTTAAAGCATTTACAGCAAGAACTGCGCGAATAGTGCATGATACTTCGTTTTTACTTCTGATTGTTCAATACTCTGTTACGTTATCCGACTTTAAGTCACAAATTATATTTATGTGACAAAATACTGCCGAGTTCATTTAGTTTATAAGAATAACTGTACCTATTTGAAGATTTGAATAGGTCCCCAGATTTAGTAATTTCCATTAGTTCCGTCTTAATATTTACGTCTAAGTGTAGTTTAAATAAAGGTTGTGTACTATAGTGTAAATGATTACAGATATCCCAAGAAAGTATGTGCTTCGGAAATTATCGTAAATCTTCGTAGTTACGAAAGCGCAATGATGAGATCTAATGTTGTTGAGTTGTTACAAACATGCTTACTTTTTTGAATTACCATGATTACAAAATTATAAATTAACAACTCTATGCAATTTCAAAAACTTTCAAAACTTTTGAGTGACTGATGACGATCTGCGACGGAAACACTTTGCCTCTGTGGGGCTACTCTGTGGCGAGATGTTTGTGCTAATCCACAACCACGAAGATTACCGAAGTGCATACCTGATTTGGTTTATCTGTACCTAATCGTTTTTGGCTAAACAATGAAAATTAAGTACATAAATATTCAATTGGCTTTACTTATCTATTTAGTTAGTAATTATCATTATTCCAAATAAGACCGTAATGGAGTTATGAGTTTATTATTTCGTTGTCAATTATTTATTTAAGATAATTTATACATTTTAGACTTAAGTACTGAATCATGTTTACAAGAAATTCTACTTTAGATGTATTTATTAGTTACTTATTAATGGCGTACCTGCCGTAAAACTAGCTGACGTCCTTAGACTAACCAAAAAAGTGTATGTAAATACTTTTTATTAATTTCATGTTACTTTAATCGTAAAGATCATTCGTAATTCGAAGAAAGCCTTTGATAGGAAATTATGGTCAAAAGTAAGCGTTTCGCTATTCTTTTATTCTCTCTAGTTAATATATTTTATTTGAACATAAAAAAGGATCTATGACTTGTGAGTCTCGATGAGAAGCGTTTAATAAAAGAGTTATAAGTATAACTCTCATTTACTGCGATAACAGTACAACTATTTTTTAAAGCAATTGTTTATTACAAACGCCAAGTACATCAATCTACCCCAAACTGTAATTTTTTTCCAATTGAGCATGAACCTTATGCTTATGTGATAAAGTTGAAAATCTATCAAAGAAATTTGACAGATTGGGGTAGCTTGATGTGCTGGCGTCTGTACATACAGAATTTCCTTGTAATAATATTGTTCTATTTATCTTCAAAAATTGGACGGACAAACAGTTTAGTAGGAGAAAACGGAAGTTATCAGAACTTAACAATAACATCACGCCTTATTTCTCCGGAGGGTTGGGCAGAGTAGTCACCAAAAGAGATAAGCAGGGTCGTCGGATTTACTTGCAGTTGCGATTGAAATTTCATTTGATAAATGAACTGTTTGTTTTGATTCGAAAACATACATCGGTTTCTTCCTAAACTTCAACAATATGCAACGCTCTTGGTTACTTATCTCTTTTGGTGACTGTACATCCACATTTCGCCAATAGGGTATTTTCCAATTTATTAAAAACTATTCTAATTTGGAGATGGGACGAAATATACAGAAAAAGAAAAGTAAATTGATTTATATCAATTTTCTCAATTAAAAACGATTTGAATCAAATGAATTCCTCGTTGTTTTGAAATTCGCGCCAAAACGCTCCCTACGATAACTTTTTATCACTTGATCACACGTGACGTCAACTTTGTGTAAACTAAAGTAGTTAGTAAGTAAACAAGTGAATGTCGAGTTTATATAATTAACAAGATTTTTAATGGATAGAAAGTGCTATCAGTGGTGTGCGGTGCCTCTGTGCACAAATACTTCTAAAACTGCGCCAAACTAAGTATTTGTACCAGTGCCGTTTACACAAAGCTGTTGTCACAATGTCACATGATAAAAAAGTCATCGTAAGGAGCGTTTTGGCGGTAAATTCAAAACAACGAAAAATAAATTTGACTATAATCTTTTTTAATTGAGAAAATGGATATTAATAAATTTGTTTTTAATTTTCTGGACGTCCCAATCTTCAAATTAAAATAGTTTTGATTAAATTAGAAAATACCCTATTATGTTTAAGTTCCATGTAATAGGGGCTAGCCTATTGCCATCAACCAGGCACAAAACCTGGCTGCTACTGAGAAATTCCAGATGGAAAAACCTAATAACACTTTGCCCGACCCAGGCATCGAACCCAGGACCTCATGTTTAGCAGTAGCGCGTTTTGTCAGAACTTATTTCTGTCATTTCAGTAATTTATGTAATATTATATTTTATGCCCCGAAAGTATACTTGTCTTTTTGGATCCAGTATTAGTTGGATATGGGCCATACAAATTTATTTTATCAAATTGTTTTTGTTGCTTACATATCTTCCCAAACTCAGTCATTGGAGTTTTCTTTTACCATGTTCGTTGCATATAGCATAACTATTGTAAAATGTATAGGACGTGTCTGAAGCAGTTTTTGTTCCAACTAAATAAGTATTTCAAAATTCAAATTTTGTATTAGCTTATAAGACTGACTGAAAATATCAAAACTACACAATTGTCAATATTGTACTATTTTAGAGAATTTAATTGTCACATTGAGTGAACAAGACATTTGACTGGCTTTAAGATTGTAATGTATCATAATTTTTGATAAAATTGGCAGCACTATAATACGATCTCAATGTGTAAACAGTATGTTTTTATAGCATGGTGTTACCGACTCATCAAAAGTTGATCTTCCAAACAAAAACATATTCAAGTGAGCAAGTTGGCAGCTTGTTACTTAATTTATTCAACTGTGTGATGTAAGTTGGTGGCACATGTACGCTTGCCTGTTAGTACCTAATTGTAATCTAAGTATAAAGTAAGACTTATCATTTTCCCGAACCTTTAAATCGGTTTTTGTGAAATTTTACTGGTTTTCCATTTTTATACTTTTTTTAAAAATGAATGTTTATATTTTATATTAGTACCTTTCTGTACTTGCCAAAGACTTTTTGTTTGTATGTGATACACTTAGTTTCTTACTTAGATGTAAATTGTATTTCTATAATAAATAATTTTTAAAAGTTTTCTAAAAATAATTTATTTTTAATTAAGTAAATACTTAAAATACAATTTGGAAGAATTATTATTAAATAACAAATATAAAATTTAGTAAAACCCAACTACCTTCACTTGGTAACATTAAATTTAGTTAAATCCTCTTGTTCACTATTTTTTTTAACAATCAAATACTCGCCATGTACTTTCATATGTACTTTGAGGTTGTTGTTGCCTGTAAATCCTTTGTTACACACCCTGCATACATATGGTTTTTCACCTGAAATAAAATGATTTTTAGTTTGACTGGTAATCATGAAAACCTAGACAGAAAAATCAGCTAAAAATTGTAACATACAGAACTACGCCAAAGTAAAATAGTTTTCAACAAATATGGCTTTACATAATAATTATAATCATTGGAATCATCCATCCATCTTCAAGTTCATTTAGGCCCGTATTACAGAACCTCACTCAAGACTCAAGCGTTACTTAAAACTAGTTTAGAGCCATTTGATTGGTTGAAACTAGTTTTAAGTAATGCTTGAGTATTGAGTTAAGTTCTGTAATACGGGACTTAGTTTCATTGAATTACTTTTTCATAAAATAGTAATTCAATGGAATTAAATGTCCACAAATTTAAGGTCGCTCAGCGCGCTGTGGAGCGGGCTATGCTCGGAGTTTCTTTGAAGGATAAAATCAGGAATGAAATTATCCGGAAAAGAACCGGAGTCACCGACATAGCTTGTAGAGTGAGCAAGCTGAAGTGGTAGTGGGCTGGCCATGTTTGTCGAAGGACCGATGGACGGTGAAGCAGACGAGTCCTGGAGTGGAGACCGCGTATCGGCAAACGTAGTGTGGGACGCCCCCAGCTAGATGGACCGACGTCTTTAAAAAGGTGGCTGGGACAAACTGGATGCGGAAGCCGGAGGATAGTGTTGTGGCGCAGCCTGGGAGAGGCGTATGTCCAGCAGTGGACTGCAATAGGCTGAGTTAATTGATTGAAATGAGCATATGAGGGTTGTATTGATGATTGTAATGATTATATTTTTTTTAATACATCGCGAATCATATTTTGATCAACATACAACCTGGCGCTGATCTACAAATTGCAGCGAAAAACAAGAAAATTTGTATTTAGCGGGATGCCCTGGTACTACTGGCCAGACAATGTTATGAAATCCCTACTAATGTTATAAATGCGAAAGTAACAAAAAAATCAAAATCAAATCAAATCATTTTTATTTCAGGCACTGTATAAGTACGTACACACAAATACATTTCACCCATAGTGACTACAAGTCATAAATAAGCAGATATATTGTTATTACATGCTTATTACTAAGTTATATTAAGTAGGTAGTCTTGTCTGTAACGCTTTCACGCCTAAACCGCTGACCCGATCGTCATGATATTTGGCAGAGATATAACCTGGGATATGGAGAAGGACATAGGCTACTTTTTTACACGATAACCTACGTCTACGCGGGCGGAGCCGCGGGCAAAAGCTAGTCTGCTATATGGTAATCTACCTGTATGTATCCGTCGATGTTTGATCAGCACAGTGGCGGTATAAAACTTAGCAGGGCAGTATTCACACTGCTTCGTGCGATTACCGTCGTGTCGGTCCAGGTGAGCTATCAGTGCGCCCTTCGTCTTATACTTAGCCGGACATCTAGTACACTCGTACCTTTGAATGTCGCTGTGTTTCATCATGTGCCTGGATAACTGAAAAAGTATAGAGTAAATAATTATAATTGAGTGTTTTAAAGTTGATGGAAAAGGTTAAGTTTTGGGCAGACAAAAATTGGGCAAACATTGAGCATGATTAACCGTAGGTATAGTCGACATCGTAATTGCTTTCGATTCCCAGTAAATTGCAACTTCACTAAGGTAATCTATCTAACTGTCACATTGGTTTGACCTTGTCGTAGTTCGTGTAAGCTACAATATCTGGATGATTTTTTTTGGGTTTGACGTTTTCTAAAAATGAAACCTAGCTAGATCGATTTATCGCCCCCGAAACGCCCTGGATACTAAATTTCATGAAAATCGTTGGAGCCGTTTCCGAGATTCAGATTATACCTACTCGTATATATACCTACATAAATACACGAATTGATCGTTTAAAGGTATTAGATTTAACCTTGGGTGGTACAGCAGTTACGAGGTCGACTATAAAACTAGTCATGCATAACGTTTGCCTAATTTAGTGTATGCCCAAAACATAGCGACAAGTTATTTTGGAATTTTGCGAAGCGCTTAGTTGTATTTATCTTACTCACTCTAGAATTTCCTTCGAGTTGAAGGCCACATATAGGGCATACTTGCGACTTGTGTGTACATGTATGTTTATCGTGGTCCACTTGACTCTGGAATGGTCGTTTACACTGTTTACAGTAAACCTTCTTTGGATTATGTCTTCTTATTTTATGGTCCTGCAATTAATTTTGTAAGTACCTCTGTAAGATCTATTTTATATCATCTGTTTATATGATAAATAATTTAGTTCTGGAAGTAGGTTTGTACAAACCCTTTTACACTTTAATCATCTTTTTAAAACTAGATGAGGTCGGCGTTTCCTATCTGACTACTCTGAAAAGAAACTCAGAGATCACAGTCTCTTCATAATCTTGATCAGATCATGTGAAGACCATGTAGATTGGTTTCTGAAATGGTGTTTTGAGGAAAGCACCACAAAGATTGCCTGGACCTGTCCAGTCAGTGCACGCATTTGTCAGTTTAAAGAAAATCACGTGAATATTTTTGAGTAGACATAGAATTGAACTAAAGAAGCGCTTACTTTTAATCCACCACTATATCTGCAGGAGAATTCACACAAATCACAAACGTATGCTTTATCCTCACCATGCGACTTCATGTGCGATTTTAAATTCATTTTGCTTTGGAAACTGAAAATAAGAAATAAAATATTGAGCTTGGCTAAGCTGCCTGGATCTTCACCGACCCGCTTAGCGCCGAGAGTTGACAATCGAACAGAAAAAACGCTGTTCGATTTTCGACGAACTGAGATGCACTCTATTGGATTCTCAATGCTCGGTCTAACACCGAGGGTCGAAAATCAAATGGGTGAAAAAATCCCGCCGCAATTTTATTACGGCCGTGTGTACGTCGACTGAGGGGATTATAGAGACAAGAGACTGCTAGATAAGGCGTACTTCACGCAGGCGTTGTGGACGCAATGTGCGCTCTTATAATTTCTAACGTAAAGATAGGTATTAGGTAGGTATAGTCGACGTTTACGTGTGCGTCCATAAAATAGATGCGTATTGGGTGGAAATCAGCCCCGGATCTACGATTATTTCGTCGATGGTGAACCAACCAGGCTTTCGTATGCTAGGCGCTTTGTAGAGAAAGTTTTTTTTATCATACTATATTATGATTTTGGCGCCCCCTGAAAGTGCCGCCCAGGGCGGGTGCCCCGGTTTACCTCCCCCCCCCCCGATCCGGGGCTGGTGTAAATACGTGCACGTTATAACGTTACCGTGGACGGAAATTTGAAAGCGTCTTTATACATTTTCATCGATTATACTTCCCTTTTTATCGCAATAATTCATGCATTATCATTCAATGTTCTCACTGCTGGGACACAGGCCTCGTCTCTGTGAGAGGGAGTCGGCCGTAATCCACCACACGGGCCCAGTGTGGGTTGGTAGAAGTCACAGATCTTCGAATTTTTGGTTCTAGGATATTCCGGTGGATGTGTGAGAGCAGTGGTGGCGAAATAATTAAAAAGAGAAAACTAACTGTGAATGTGAGTACTATGCAGGCTAGATTGAACACATGACTTTATAACTCGTCTGGTAGTTTTGAGTATTTTGTAAGTGGCCTACGCAAATGTACTTACTGCAGATGTGGTAGCGTCTTGTGACGGGTCGTTGAGCTCCACGCTGACTGAAACATACATGCGATCTGTTGGGACAGGTCAGCTCAAAGCTGCAATGGCTCTTTCTTCAAAAGGCCTTTCCAGACATTGCCCTGCATTGTTAGACTCACATAAAATTCAAATACTATATTGTTTGGACTTTAAAAAGAGACTATGACCTCTAAGTTCGTTACGGCTTTTCTCCTCAGGCAACAGTCAGCTAGGAAATGCCGGCGCCATCTAGTTTTTAAAATATTGACCAGCAAAATATTGACGTGTAAAAGTGTCTTATAACATCTACTTACTTATATAAACATTTCATTTTATTTCAATTAACGCGAAGTAAACCGGACTTGTTTCGAACATACGATCAAACAACTCGCGGCCGTTTCCACGGCGCCACCACTGCCGTCTCACGATATTATCGTCACATTAGACATAAAAACGCACACTACAGAAATAAATAACATTTGTCACTTGTTTGTTAGTTTCCTGACTTAAGGTCGTCATAAGAGGATTCCTCTCATGTTATTAAGAAGCAAACTAGCAATGTGATCTAAATTACTCACCCTTTACTACAAAAGTCGCAAATATACTTAATACTGGAATGTACTTGCAGTATGTGACTGCTAAGTTTTCTTGGTGTGTTGCATGTCATTGGACAGTGATTACAATAAAGCTTTTTGTCCTGAAAATAATCACAACATTTGAAAAAAAGTTTTTCTTTCATCATCAAAGAATATGTTTTGAATAATGAGTATTACAGCATACATACATCTTCTTCAATGTGGAAATTTCTGTAGTGGTGTTCTAAATAAAGACAAGATTTGTATTTCTTCTCACAAATGTGACATTTACTCTGTTTCAATGGGACATGTATCAGTCTATGAGCAAGCAGCTGGGATAAGCTGTTTAGTTGCTCTCTACAAAGTTCACACTTTCGGTCCCTCTTATGGCTATCTAGATGATGATTCAGGTAATTTTTTTCTTCAAACACCTTAGGGCAAATACCTGGAAATTTTATAGAAACTTTTACTAAACTATACCAAAGATAGAAGCAATAAAGTGATAAAACAAACTATAAAAGAAAAGATGGTGGGAAAAGCTTGGCCCCTACAGACAGGATTGGTCCACACTAGATCAAGAGAGGGGGGAGTGGAAAGGAGTAAAGGAAGCCATTACCCTGTACTGGGACAACATCGGCTAAAAATAAATAAATATAAAATTTGGCACAGTGGGCTTATTTTATTTTTTATTTATTTAAATTCACATATGGGAAGTACAACTTATAAACTAAGCCCCACAAAACCGTAATAGTGGTTATGAACAATTAACTAAAGAAATAAAGTTTATAACAACAATAATGAACGATTAATAATTACCACAGAACCACTTGTCTTCAAGTCCATTAGCAAAGCTTTCTAAGAAATTTGACGTTTTTACTTTGAGCTTTGTATGTTTATTTCTTTTAATCTTCTTTGGTTTCACATCTGAAATATTTATGTTCTACATCTATACATACATAAAGTCACACCCTCTTCCTATGGGGGTAAGCAGTAACTACAGAACACAACCTGCTATGAACTTTAAATACTCCTTTGACAATTATGTTCCGTAACTTCTATATCATAAAAATAAACTATAGCTAACTATAGCTTCTATAACATAAAAATAAACTATAACTTTAAATACCAATAAAGCTGAATATTTTATAATAGTTTTAATTTGTCAACCAATATAATTAAGTTAAAAAAAAAAATGGTTTCTTTTTACATATAGTTCAGATGAACGCTCTGCATTAAAAAAAAATATCTAAAGTATGTATAGAATAGGGTCTATATTTTATTAACCTTTTGACCGCCAGTCAAACCAAAATGTGCCCAGCACACAATGATCACAACTACATGACAGACTTAAGCGTAAATAAAGCCGCTTGGCACCAATGGCATGTTTTTGCTTTTTCAATGTGGTGGTCAAAATGTTAACGGAATATAAAAAATAAGGTTGCATAGTACCTTCTTTTTTAACAATAATGTTCTCATCCTCTTCATATTCAGAAAAGGCATCATCATAATTGTCTAAAATTATATCATCATCATAGGTTTCTGCCTTAATTTCTGACTTTATATCCAGTAGCTTGTCATTTTCAGTAATTGAAGTCCTATCAATCTCTATGACAAGGGTTTCATTTTCTGCTTTAATATCCTGAAAAAAGTTATTTGATCAGTATTAAAGAGTTTGAATTTTTTAATGAGCAATAAGATAATTTTAATTATGTTTCTTGTGCAGGAATTGCAAATGAAATGCAGGATTAAATTAAAATACGTCAAGGTCAAACAATGTTGAGGCCTTCGTTTTTTCTTATCTTATCTTTGTTTCATTTATGAATCTTAGCTGAACCTAGTGACTCACAGAATATATAATTTCTCTCAATGTAGTTTCTGCTGTTATAGACTTTTCTCTGAATTCTATAAAATATTTGACTGTGTCCGAACATATCTGACATGAATATTGTGGCATACCATCCAATAAGGTGATCTGAAACAACAAAATTAATTGCAAATTAATAAAAGACAGTACAAGATAAAAAATTATGAAGAACACACTATCCCGGTGTAGTTATTTTCTTGAAAACTGTCTAAATAGTTTAATAACTGAATAAAGTAATAAAGATAACGAACATTATACTTACATTAAGATTTGTTAACAAGTTATAGTTGATAATGAAAGTTTCATCCAGTGGAAGTGTTTGTTTTTCTGTTGATAAACATACTCTACACATCTCCATGTTCATTTTAAATTTGTAAAAACTTAATTTGAATAATATAAATGACCGGTATAGGTCAAATTTACGAATTTTAATTTATTTTTCTAGTTTACATTGCAAAACAACATAGCACAACCAAACCACATATTTTCACATCAATGTTGACGGATGTTGAGTTGTTGACATTTGTAACGTCATGCCGTCAAGAGTCATTCAAGACGAGATGTCAATGCAACGATAAAGTGTCAAAGCGGCCGCGGCTAACCATTTAGCATAGGTACTCTAAATTAAAATCGACTAAATTTTTGAAGAGGATTTGATTCAGCTTTTGTTGTGTCTCAAGCTTTAAATATTTTTGTCTGTGGCGTCGCGACTGGGGCGTGCGGACTGTCAAAATTGTATAGGATAGGTACCTATCGATTGTGCAATAAATTCGTATTTTATCATGTTAGTTTAATAAACTGCGTTTGTTTTTTATGTAGCAGTAAGTAGTAAATGTCTAGCCATAAAATGAATTAAGATATATCTTGAGTAACACCAATATTGTGAATGTCTTAATTAAAGTCTCATATTTTCTTGTTGTTTGTTGTGAAAACAAGAGAAATTATGGTGGAGAACGGAGCCTCCAGCGGGGGCAGCGATAGCCCCAGTGCAACCTGTACACGTTCAGGTTTACTAGAGACACTGGTGCGCGGCGTGTGGTATCGTGTTCATTGTACGCTCGAAGAGGATTATCTAAGTGTGTGTCTGGATGATGGCTACGACGCGACCACCACACTGAATGGCACCCTGAACAACAACAACGTAGAGACTCCGAACAGTGACTTCACAGAGGTTCCCGAAGCGATTGCGAATCAAAAACGTTTAGTACAAGTGGTGAAGTCAGACAATAATGGGTTGGGAATCTCAATAAAAGGTGGTATAGAAAATAATATGCCTATATTGATATCGAAAATATTCAAAGGCATGGCAGCTGACCTTACAGAACAGTTATATGTTGGTGATGCCATACTATCTGTGAATGGGGAGGATTTGAAGGATGCTACACATGAGGAAGCAGTCAAAGCATTGAAAAGAGCTGGAAAGATGGTCCAGTTGGAAGGCAAGTTATTTTATGAATGTTGTAATGCTTGAAACTTGACTAGCTATAAGGCACAGGCTAACTAAATTGACCTTAATTACACCAATTCAGTAGCGCGTAGTTGCTAATTGAGCTATTCAGGGCTGTGCTATAGATAGACACATTAAAACTAAAGTAATTTATCTAATTGCTAGGAAATTATACCCAATGGATTATGGTTGCCTAGATATTAATTTGATTATTTCAACAAGTATAGCTTTACTTTGTCTGCTTGAATTTGTTTGCCCTGATGTTAAAGTTGATTTTTCTGTTATATTTTTAATGTCTAAACTAAAATAAATAAAGTATAGGTTTATGATACCTATTAGGCCTCAATAGGAAAGAAGGAAAAATATTTTTTTTTTAAACGTTGCCCCACACTAGGAATTTCTCCTGTATTGTGGGTGCGTTTACAAACATTTAAACACACATACACAAACAGCCAGACCCGAAACAACTACTTGTAGGTCATACAAATATTTGTTCCGTGCGGGAATCGAACCCGCGACACGCAGCGCAGCAGTCAATCGCTTAACCACTGCCACTGCCATTGTAGACATAGATTATAATCAGATGGAATGATGAGTCTTTCTGTTGTAATACCAATGTTCTGTACCCTGTACCTAAAGGATGACGGTCAAAATGGGCGTAAGTCCTACGGACTTTAAATATATCTCAAGTTATAGCTTATAACTCTATTTCATACTATGGCAAAAAGTACCAAAGTCGCTGGAGAACATAGATAGAGCCAATTGAAAACAAAAAAAATCTGTATAAATACCGAAGATTTGACTACATTATCAAATAAAAAAAAAACTGAACTTGCTTGACAGGAAGAAGGACCATTGGTACCTGTGCACATAATATAGTAGCTTTTTTTTGGTTGGGAAATCAAATGACTCCTCCCGGTTTGAGCGGGAGGACGTGTCAGACTTTTACTGCTTAAAACCCACCCATGTTCCTTCAGTTGCCATTGTCAGGGCCACGATAACTCTTTCGAACAAGTTGTGATCCTGGCAGGCATCAGCCCTAGCGGACCCCTTCAATTATTGCTGAAATCTCTTTGAGGGGCGCGTGGAACACAACGCGCTGTTGACCCGGGCCTGGTCCTTACTGGCCGGCGAGCTACCCTTTGCTCGCTATCTGCAAGCCCACACCTACGGTGGCCGGGAGTTCGCTATGGATTCCCGACGCCCAGCGTCTCCTGCGGCAGCTATGGGTGCGAGGGCGCAATCCTGACGGCACGGTTGGCGCAGTGGTTAAGTGATTGACTGCTGCGCTGCGTGTTGCGGGTTCGATTCCTGCACAGAACAAATATTTGTATGACCTACAAATAGTTGTTCAGGGGCTGGCTGTTTGTGTATGTGAGTTTAAATGTTTGTAAACGCACCCACAATGCAGAAGAAATTCCTTGTGTGGGGCAATGTTTATGAAAAAATCCTTGCTTCTCCCTCACGCCACCCGCCTCCTCCTTCGCGAGCATTACTGCTTCGCAGAAAGAGGTGACAGCTTCCCATGCACTCTTGCTCCGTACCATGGACTGGACCAGGGCCATACGTGACAGATCACCGCCGCCGATCGCCTCCGCCAGGACACGGCAGTGCTCCGACCAGGCAGGGCAGACCTCCACCGTATGCTCCACCGTGTCCTCCAGTCGATCACAATATGGTTCCTTGGCTTAGGACGACATGAGCCATTTATTGCCCCGGCCCGTCATTTGTTAGATATTGTCATAGACTGAAATAGAGTTTATTTATTTAAATATTCTTGATTGTAAACCACAAAAATACATTACAAAAAAAAACAACTTACTTGGGGACTTTATTTTGATTTCATTGTGTTTTTTTGAACATGCTTTTCATTCAAAACCGTTCAAATAACATTTTTTTAAATTTAATTATATCCCTGTTATTAATTACGTATCTTTGTATTGTTTTTTTAACAATAAAACGATACGTAATTATTAAGTTTCGTGTTTTATTTCATATTTTTGAAACAATAATTTCAAGTAACTACTGGTGGATATGGCTAGGATCATTTATATAATTACGATTCTGGCATTGGGTCCCAATAACTGAAACTAGTTGCAGTTCTGCTGTTGTTTGTAAATATGTGAGCACCATGTATCTATCATAAAATTAATTTATCTGTATTGCTTCAATTTCATTCTTTTTACCTATTTTGGTATAGTAATTTTATTCTGGGTGCATCGTTTTCACACATAATTATATTATAATGAATGTACTATGTTAAATATTGTACTTAAAACATTTTTAAAGAGTATTGGTGGAGGTTCTTGCCCATTCTTCTCCATACGAAACTACATTTTGGAAGGAGCGACTAGAATCAATTCTATTTTAATGTAAATGTTGACATTCAAAAGTGCCTTTTAAGTGCCTATTTGAAATAAATGCTGTGATTTTGACTTTGTTGGTCTTACGCCCAGGTTTCATACAAATTTGCCCATCATTCTTTATAAAGGCTCATAGTTAACATAACTAAACTCTAAAATAATCTCAATCAAAATTACATGACAAAACAGCATTAAGCCAGCATACTCAAAAAACTGAAATAGATAAAACAAGTGAAGATCTCAAGAATGGCCAATTAATAATAGCAGTCCTTAATTTTATTGATGTTGAAGTTTACTCATAGGAGTTTCTACCCTAAATTTGCCACAACAGAGTTCATGTTTTGTTCAAAATCAACTAATTAATCCACAGTCAAGTATCTGCGTGAGGTGACTCCATACTTCCGTAAGGCGTCAATCATCAGCGAGGTGGGATGGGAATTGCAGCGTGGCTTCATGGCAGATGTGCCCCCCTCTCCCCCTTCACCTCGACGCCGCAGAGCTGACACGCGTTACGTGCCTCTGCTAATGGCATGCATCGCCAAGAATTTACGTCATCGTGATCCAGGTAAAAATGAATGACATGTGCCAGTACAACAGAAGAAGACGTCTTTAAAAACTTTTGGTATTAGGAGGCTACTTCCTGTCAGGCAATAAACTCCTATAAAGATTTTTGATGAAAGGCTGAACCAATGAGTTCCTTATTTGCCCATTGTAGAGGAGCGAACAATCGAGATCTACTCTCCGGACGGCGTCCACGCCCTAGCGTTGCGCGCGGGCAGTGCTCAGGGTGCGACGGGCTGGCATCGCGCGTTGCACGCGGCTGTACGGCGTGCCGCACGTGCTGCCCTCGCGCGTGCTCGACCTCGACTGCGGCCTTTGCTTGGTGATGTGCGATATGCTGGCTGGTTGGCGAGGAGACCTCCTCAAGATCATGTGAGACTGACTTTCGAAATTCGAATTCAAAGCCTTTGTTTCAATAAAAGTACAAAATAATAAAATAAAAAATTCCGAATTAATCTAATTAACGCAAGCAGCTTTCTTTGTACCGTGTCTTGGACATCCAATACGCCTTCTCTAGCACTTTTCATTTATTTTAGAATTTATCGACTCTTTAAATGTGTGTTGCACAATACTATTACAAGTGGTTGATTTAAGGGCCTACGTCCCGTTTGGTAGCGTAACACGGTCACTTTATGAACCGTACTGCTCATTAACGGCTTGTCTTGAAGATTTGAAAAATATATGATTTTGCTATAGATTCATATAGATCATTTTGCCGGAAGTACTTTTTTTGTATGGTTAATACTTTTGCTGTAAAAAAATATTTTCCAACACGCAATATTTTGGCTTCTATTCCATACTTCTACTAAACGGCTTCGTTATTTGACAAAAAAATACACTGAAAAATAGATAGTTAGAGGTACCACAGAATCGCTGAAGCACAATTGTAAATTAATCAAAGGAATATCCCCATTTTGAGATAAAGGCTTAGAGGTGCCCTGCGCGGAAGCGGGCGGCAGTCGTGCTTTAGCATACAAACGGGAGATGAGGATACTATGGGCCTTAAGTAATTTCAAATAATTTTTGGTTTTCACAGATGAGTGCTTCCGGCGGGTCTGACAGTTCAGATGAGGCTGATGGTTGGCAACCCACGTTTGTTGCGATAACTGATAGAGAAATCAGGTGAGCATCGCCTACAGCCTTATAATATTCATAATGGAAAAGGTTTAGTCAAAGACTGGGTTGACAACATTGTCAGTTGCAGGAAACACCTGGATGCTCAGGAAAGAAAGGAGGCTTTTACCGAGTAGTGGATAATTCTAAGCTGAAATTATCATGAAGCTAGTTCTTTTATATGGTCAGATGACAGTGTTGAAGGACATTGGTGACTCATAAACGGAGATTTCAAATATTTGAATTAAATAACGGTTGTCACTCACCAGATTGTACGAAGCGGCCCCGTGGTCGGGCGAGGCGTGGTGCGCGCCCAGCGAGTGCTTCGGGCTGGCGGCCACGCGCCTGGCGTGGTGGCGGCGCGCGCGCGGCGGCGCGGCGGCGCTGGGCGTGCGCGCGGGCACGCCGGGCGGGCTGGCCGTGCGCGCGCTGCGCGCCGACACGCCGCACGACCTGGCCGCCGTGGCCGGCGCCTTGGTGGACGGCGCGCACCACGCCGTGCGTGCGCAGACTGAGTTTACCTTCCGTAAGTAATCTATACCACGACTGTACTAGGATATTTTAGCGCGTGCCCATGTTTTGAACCAGTTGCTTGTGTTTTTTATACATTTCACAAAACAATTACACAAATGGGGCAAACGGTTACCAACAGCACTGTGGTGACAACATCATTCAATCGTCAAAATATTCTTCTAGCAGGTGTGAAAATGACCTCAAACGACGTACGTTTGAGGTCATTTTTAGAAATACTGATCAAATTATAAACATTATTTTATTGATAGGGACTATGGAGAACTGCACTATTCCTAAATGATTAAATGAAATAAAACATTTTTTTTTTGAGAGACATATGACTAAATAATAACAGCCGCACAAGTCGATCGAACAAATTAGACTACGCTTGTCACGATTGGTCCATAAATGGGTGACCATCTTTACACATCAAAATCCCTCCGTGCATCGGAAAGTACGTTAAGCCGTTACAGGCCGTCAAAAGCCCGAAAGTCTGACAACCAGTCCTACTAAGGAGTCTTATGTCACCCACTAACTGGATTGCGGAGGTCATATAAGCAGTCGCTCCATGTAAAATACTGGTATTCAGCTGCATCTAGTTAGACTGGAAGTCGACCCAACATATTTGGGACAAAGGCTAGGTAGATTACGAAGTAAAATACTTATTAGTTCTTAATCTGCCTCGCTTTAGTTTGCCAGAACAAGGCATAGTTTCTTTGAAAATCTCCATACGGATGAAACCGGGGTGCGCAGCTAGTCAAATATTTCAAAATTGTATATCATGAAATAAATTTAAAACAGCTAAAATAAAAAAAGAAATGCCTGGATCTTGCATCACCCCATCTGATTTTTTTACATTTATATCTGTAATTCGTATGCTGTTAATTTTTATGAATATATCATTTTAATAGTTCACTCGCGTTCCGTGTGGTGCCGGACGTAAAAGAATAGCATCATCCCATCTCTTCCCGTGGGTGTCGTAGAAAGCGACTAAGGGACTTACTAGAGAATGGGCAGCAGTGTTCTCTTTGCATTTTACCACCATATTGCGATCGCCAGCCTGCCTGCCAAGCATGGCGATTATGGAAAAACCCCCCTTTTGGGAGAGGCTTATGTCCAGCAGTGGACGTCTTTCGGCTGAAAAGATGAGTGGAGTAGGTATGCAATGTTGCTAACAAGACATCCGTTGACTGGCAGGCTGTCGCTTCCGCGGCGCGTGCGCGCGCCTGTCGCTGGGCGCGGGCGGCGTGTGCGTGTGGGAGGCGGCGGGCTCGCTGGGCCGCGCCGGCGCGCGCGCGCTCTACCGCCGCCCGCTGCACGCGCTGCGCGCCAGCGCCGACGACGACCGCGCCGCGCTCTGGCTGCACTTCGCCGACGACGACACGGTCGTAAGTGCACTGCGATTGGCTTAATTGATAGCTATGTTCTCTTGTATTATTTTGACAAGGGAACCAGTACTAAAAAGAGCTAATAACCAGTAGACATGGGCGAAGTAGCTCACTGAAAAGAAAAAGAGCGATTAGCTCTTTCACTCTAAAGAGCTATATCACTCTTCTAGCTCACTAGCTCTTCTATAGCTCAGTGACACAGACGCCGAGACGCCGACTGTTACCTCAATTGACTCACGCCGCACGCGCGTCGAAAGAGACGGGTCGGCTCGCTCAATAGTGAGTAGCTCTTTGGAAGTTTGGACTCTTTATTACTCACTAGCTCTTCTATAGCTCAGTGATTCAGACGCCGATTGTAAGTTCATTTGACTCACGCTGCACGCGTGTCGAAGGAAACTGCTCGGCCCGCTCAATAGTCATTATCAATAGCTCTTTGGAAGTTTGGAGTTAATTAAATAAGTTTTTCTGTTTGTTTATATAATGTTATGACTTTACGTAAATACGCAAAAAATAAACAATGCTTTAAAGCTATGGCCATAAAGATAGATTTACAGTGATTTACGTCGTATGATAGTCTACAATGACGTATTATATCGAAGAGCTATTGTTGGAAGAACGGACGATGCGATCCGAAATATTCCGAAGCGAACCGAATGAGCCGTTCGGCCGCTGACTTCGGTCGGTCATCGGTGTCTCGCTGAAGTACTGAGAGTCTAAGAGCTAACTGAGCTAGTGAGCTACTTAGCGAACGAGTGAGTGAGCGAGAGCGACGTCCATCAAAAAGAGCTAGCTCTTTTCTATCACTCGCTCACGAGCTACCCATGTCTAATAACCAGGCGGAATCCATGACAATTTGAATGCAGCAGGCTTAGCACGAGAACCGTAGAGAAGCAGAAGAGTAGACAAAAATGACCTTTCCATGTAGATGACAATTTTGTAACAAGAAATGTAGACAAGCCATTTATATTCTACGGTAGAGTAGAAATAGAAACGGTCATGCTAAGCCTGCTGAAGTCACTAACCCTTTTAACAACTGTTGTGGTGTCTTTATTACATCAGATAACAAATAAAACGCACGGCAATTTAAGGATCATGTTCTTGTTGTAAATGGGATGTCGACCATGACGGCTGAAAGAAACAAAAAGCAATCAATCGCAATCTAGTTATATATATTATTTTGTAAGGTTTGGTTTCCGTACATGCCCTTCAGATGGACCTTTGTGCATGGGCCATGGCAGCCGTCGGTAGTTTTTTTCAACCAGCTCACCTCCCTCCATAAGTTGATTATATCTCCTGATCTGTTGAGAACATTTGTGTAAGATTTAGATGTCCCGAGGGTTTCTGTCCTAACCCGAGTGATAACTGCAATCAAAAGAGCACAAAAACTAACACTGTACCGTAAAATGGGGTGATTAGAAATGCAGGGGTGAATTGAGACGGAACTTTAACGTGGATTTGCCGATGAACTTATGATCGTTTTCTGCCATTATAGGCACTTAATCGTTAATTATAAAACATTAAACATATTAGAGTCCTTTTTGACTACAAACTATATAATTTCAACGGTAAAATCCACTTCAAAGTTTCGTCTCGATTCACCCCTGCATATCTATTCACCCCATTTTACCGTTACTCAGCCTCCATGCATGCCCTGCATAGAAGACTGTCCGTTATGTATATTTTTAGCGTAAATTCTATTGATCTGCTTGTGGAGTACACATGCTGTTGTTAGGAAGTGGTTTTACCCAAAGAGGTACGTCTCGAATGTGTCTATCATAGAATCTCTCGTGTTGTGATGTAGCCAGGACCTTTTCGACTTCCTCCGGTGGCACACCCAGGGTCAAATAAGTCCTGTCATTGCGGTCACCGACGGTAATTGCCCTGTACCTAGCAATGTCGTACCAAGTATTCTGACGGATCAGAATGCTTTAGAGTAGGGTACGTCGCCTTTGTAACGAGGGAATAAAAGCGAGGCTTGCGTTAATGTGAGGTCAGTGTTTGGGAATCTTATTTGGGGTCCGTTCTGGGTTAGCCAGAAAGGGCATTGGGTCCGCGTCTGGCCGTTTTTCGCGCTGGGTTGTCCACTCGCGTACTTGTGGCCGATCGCCTTCTACCTCTACTACCTCTTGGGCGTCTGAACGCGCTTCGCCCTGGCTAGTGCCTTCGCGGGTATGACGCTTTCGATCGCCTACTTTCCTCTCCCGGGCCGTGCTTCAGCAGATTTACTTCATCAACCGGGAAAGTGAGAGTCCTGCCAGGCCGGATGACGGGCCTCCGGGCTCCCTCTCTGTCTGCATCGGATTTGGTCGTTGTCTGGGTTGGTAATGCTGTTACGCACGATAATCTGTTGCCAGAGGCTCGTGGCATGCACACAAAGCGTAGTGGGTATAGTCAGGTCTTTCGGCGCGTAAGTCTTTGCCTGTGGTGTGGGCTGACTCAGCAGCCGGCCGCGCTGAAGAACGCGTCAATGAGGTTGTAGTCGTTCCTTTTCCATTTTCATTGCGGGGGTGCCTTTTTTGGAATCTAGCTTATCCCTCTTCTGGGACCGACGGAGTATAGAGATCTGGGAGGGGAAGGGATTGGTGCATAGGTTATCCTTAGCCTGGGATTCCTTCGGGAATTTCTCTTGTCTGGGATCTCTTTTCAAGATGCTGTGGGTGGTGGGCGGGATCGACCGTTGATAATCGGTCTCATAGCCAGAGTTGGGCTATCCGCAACCTGGCCACCCAGTTGGTTGCAAGACAAGAAGTGCTTGGCAGTCTGGGTCGCCCCACCACGGATGTAGGTATACTTGCGCGTTGGAGCGATCTAGCCAGCCCCGAGTCGCGCTAGTTGTACCTTTCAAGCGTAGTTGATGCGATAGTACATCGTCTTCACAAATAATTATAATTAATTTATACAAATCTATTTGGTACCTAAAATCAAATCTATTTTCTTTTACATTTTGATGTTCAAAGTAGACTGTCTTCACCCATCCCATACCGCTTGCCTGCAGGAGCTGGACATGGAAGGCAGCCCCAAGCCGGCCGTGTTCATCCTGCACAACCTGCTGTCGGCGCGCGTGCACGCGCTGCCGGGCGCCGGCGCCGAGCGCGCGTCGCCGCCGCTATAGCGGGCCGCACTCTGCGCCACGGCGACCTCGGCCTAACTAGCGACAGGATTCCTTTAGGACTGTTGTCGCCTTCTTTTTAAAGATCGCGACCGTTATTGTACTAGATCTGAGAACGTGTTGGAAAGATTTGAAACCGGTCGTTACCGGTAATTTGGCAGCGAGTTTTGCTTAGAGTTTTTATGTACATTTGCACACGAACAAATATTACGAAGAGTGTGAAAATGTATGTAAACTTCAATTTGTGATGTGAGTCAGCTGTAGGATTCTTTGGAATATCTATTGTAATTGTAACTATTACTACACCCATTCCTAGAACATTGTGTTTACACATGATAGTAGTACCATAATATAATTTGTAACTGTTCTCATCGAATCTCTTGTAACTGACGTATCTGTGATGTTTAACAATTTATCATGATCCCTTCATATCTGACCCGTATCAATAGTAATATTTTGTAAACCTATTTAGTGACTTTGTGGTTCATAGAACTATTTTCCAATGGAAGTCAGTGATGATTACATATTTAAAGCACTTTTTATCTTAAAAACGTTTGATCAGTATAAAACTTAGTGTTGGTAGTACTGGGACAGCCAGAAAACTAAAGGATTTTCTTAATAACACCCAAATATAAATTCATTAATATTTTTTTGTTTCTGTAAACTAATATTGCCAAAGAGTTCAAAGTATAATGGACAATACATTTCTGGACATAGTGGCCATAGTTCCCTGTACGTGTATTGCTGAGCCACCCACGTTATCCGCACGTGTACGCCGCGTGGTCGCTTGGTGTCGGCAGGCGTCCTGCTTCGCTTGTATGTGGCTGTCATTGTTCTTCCAAAGATATCAATTATTGAATTTTTGTTTTGTTTGACATTGTAGCTTAATGTAGCGTAGAAAAATGTAATTATCGTTTGAATTGATCATAATGTATTTTTATAATTTCGGTTGTAAATAAATAGGTATACTGTTTTATAAATGGTACATTCCCAGAATGTAGACGATTACATTTGCTTTAATATTTGTAGCGTTTATCTCTAGTAAGATAATGGTAAGGTTTCAATAATATATAATGTATATTGTGTAGTCACATGTAACTAATAAGAAGGCAATATGCGAGGTGATATCTAACATATTAATATTATTTATTTTGATATCGAATCGTACAGCCTGTGTTGTTATTGGAGGTGCCTCCAATTTTTATTTAAGTAAGTACTCATTTATGTACTGCATTATTAGGTATACAAAATATTTATAATCTCAGAAAATGTACCTCAAAATTGTTTACTTTGTATAATCTCATTAACATTCCCTAATCGTGATTACTTTTACAAAAAAAAAATACTTAAGATATGCTTACTCGATTTTTTATAAATAAGTACTATAACACTAATTTGTATTTCACTAAATTACTAAAACGAACACTTACTGTAACTTGAAAAACGAATGTATTTACTAAATAAATTGTATTTGTTGTTTATATTATCAAATGTTAGGTTTTAAGCTGGGGGAGGGAAAGTTAATCGACTTTACGGATATCTATGTTTAGTTAAATTATTTTGCAAACAAAAGCTAGTTACGGTGAATTTCACAAAAAGTAAGATCTGAACAATCCGTAAAGAAGATTACTTTTGGAAGACGCAGTGTTCTGATATCAAGCTAACTTCTATAAAAGACAACTCATATAACATAGTTACCATGAATTTAACTTATTTAGGAACTATCAGGAATCTCTGTGCTATACAGTTTCCAGATCCGTATTATAAATTATAACGCTAAGATACTAAATCTTGTAATCTCTTAGAATTTCTACTGGTGACATTCCTTCATACTATGATATTACACTTCTACTGCGGGCGCATAATGCCGACGCATCGAATAGACTCTATAGAAGTAATATTGTCTACTGTATCGTTATTTGTTTTGATGACTTTAATCCCGTATTTATGGTAAACAAATACACATCATTGTTGCAGCAACATTTTTTTTTGTTACATGTTGCATTGTTACTAGCAAAATGTTCCGCAACACAAACTGGCTATTAAGTACAACACCGTTGGGCAAATTTTGTTTGTTTGTTTTGTATACCATGAATACGAGGCTCTAAGCTGCCTTCAGACGATCCACCTTGACGCCCGATCAATGAAGCCCATCCGTGTGGGTTTAAGGTCGAAGCTCTACAGTAGACCGTGAAATTCAAAACTTTCTTAAGTTTTTGGAATTTGCAGGTTTCAATTGCCAGGTTGTATGTTGAACACAATATGATTCGCGACTGCAACCAATATGGCTTTACATAATAGGGCATTTAACTGTACATGAGAAAAAATCTAAAAATATATTATTGAGATAGGCTAAGACAAAAAGCAATCGGAAAATGTTAGTTTTAGTTCATGAAATAACAAAATACATTGTAAAATTAAATTCAAAGATTTCAGTTTTTTTAATCTGTTTTTGAACACCATGAAATAGTAGTTATTATGTCATACCGCTGAATTAACTAATCAACTGAACAACTTTATAGTTTTATTATTTCCGTAACTAAAGTAATTTTTATTGAAATAATATCTTACATTCAGGAACAGCAAACCAACGATAAGTAGAATAATAATTCATTTTGTAAATTATTAACAATTATCATACAAAATATCACCGCATTTGTTTACTCAGCAAACTGACGTCATACCCGCATCCACATACCAACATGGCGTCCACTGCGTTCAGCGTTTTCGTCAAATTACGCGAGAAATATGAAAATGTAAAATTTAATTGCATTTTTATTGCACTAACCGATTAAATAAAAATGTTGCGTTTTTGCACTTTAGAATCTAATTAGGACACTTTAAAAAAATGGGTTTAATAAATACCCTATTATAACTATATATATTATAACCATTTAAATTATCTATACAATCCTCGTAACTTCTTTTACTTTCTTTAAATTACTTTTTAACCGACTTCAAAAAGAAACGACAGAAACTTTTTCCAAAAAACAAAACAACCGCCTTGGAAAAAGTTTTTCATCAAATAGTCATTTAATGGAATTGAATGAACTACGAAGGTTGTATTGATGATTTTAATGATTATAATTGTGTAAATACATACGTGTTGGTTAAGGAGATACGATATCACCTAAACTCTTCACAGCCTGCTTGGAAGATGTATTTAAGCTTCTCGACTGGTCTAATAGAGGCTTAAACATTAATGGTGAACGGCTAACCCATCTGCGCTTTGCCGCCGATGTTGTCGTTTTTGCCAGCAACGTGGAGGATCTGCAGGCCATGGTCCAAGAAATGTATGACGTGTCACTCAATGTCGGACTAAAAATGAACGCCTCAAAAACAAAAATAATGTGCTGTGATGACGACATTGATCACATTCTAGTGAATGGCCAGCAAATAGGGAAAGTCAAGGAGTACGTATACTTGGGACATACTTTGAGTATAGCGATGAACGGACAAGACCGCGAAATCAAGCGCCGCATCCAACTAGGGTGGGGTGCTTTCGGTAAGCTGTCCGACGTACTCAAGTCGAAGCGGGTGCCCATAAACCTAAAGCGTCGCATGTTTGAGCAGTGTGTCCTCCCAGTCATGACGTACGGGGCTGAAACTTGGACGCTCACCAAACACACTATCCACCAAATGCAAGTCACCCAGAGAGCTATGGAACGAGCCATGTTGGGCATCTCCCTCTACGACCGGGTGAAAAATACCGAAATACGGAGACGAACGAGACTCACAGACATAGCGGAAGTGATAGCAAAAAGAAAGTGGAAGTGGGCGGGCCATATATGCCGTAGACTGGATGGGAGATGGGGGAAAAAAGTGCTGGAGTGGAGACCACGAACAGGACGGAGGAATGTGGGAAGACAACCGACTAGGTGGACAGACGATATCATTAAAGTGGCCGGAAGAAACTGGATAGCCACGACACAAAACCGCCAAAAGTGGAGAGATTTGGAAGAGACCTACACTCAGCATTGGGTGGCCAAGGGTTGAAGAAGAGAGATACGTGTTGCGGTCGCGAATCATATTCTAATACATACAACCTGTCACTAACCTATAAATTGCAAAAAACGCAAGAACATTTGAATTTCGCGGGCTAATCTAGAGGTTCCACCTTAAATAGATCTTAATATTAGCTCAACTCGTCCACTCTGCCAGGGGTGTGGGTTGTTCGAAAGAGATACCGTGGCCTGTGGCACACAGGCAACTGAAGGAACACGGGTGGGTTTTAGTCAGTAAAAGTCAGACACGCCGTTCCGCTCCGCCCAGAGCGGGAGAAGTTATTTGAGATTTCCCAGCCTCAAAAAAATAAAAAACTCGTCCACTCATCGGCTTCAGATTGTCTGGTGGGATTGTTTATAAGCAACTTTTCTTATGACGTATTTCATTGTACCCCAAGTGAGTCATTTTACCATTTTGTTATTTATTGAATGTTTTAATATATTTTACAATTAATTCCAGTTATTATTATTAATGGTTTTGCAAGACATTACGATGAGTTGTAGTGTTATATCCTAGTCTTGCACTATGAGACTGAGTTTTATTTTCAAATTATATTTATATGTTATGGATCAGGGACATAGTATTTCTACACCGTCTATGCAAAACGCTAAATTACGAATCATAATAAATTCATAAATAATTAGGTACTTAACTGTATTCTGTTATAATATGTAAGGCAACTGTTATATATTCAAGTGGGGTGCAAGTACGAATTGTTGTTGTGAAGAGATACAGGTTCTTGGTTCATCTTCCAACTGGTTGTATGTTTGTGTCACAAATGTTTCTATACTTTGTATGAAGACGAAATCACGTGACAAAAACACGTGGAGCGTGGAATTCTTGTACCTACTTAGGGTTCCTATCTAACTGTTGGATAGAGACCGATAAAAATGCTACCGAGGGCTCCCATCTATCTGTCGAACAGAAAATGATAAAAATGCTACCGACACGTTTATCGAATACTTCACCGTGGCTAATACTTCTATACTAATATTACAAAGAGGTAAAAATGTTTTGTATATAAGGGATAATCTCCGGAACGGCTGGACCGATTTTGATGAAATTTGGTATGTGGATACTTTATACCTTGGGGAAAATGATATGGGCCATTTTTTTAATCCACGCGGGCGAAGCGGGGGCAGAAGCTGTTACTTAATACACAGTCGGTGTTATAATAATGCGATCGACTAGGGCGGAGTCCTAATGCAAAGCTCGCCTTTTATATAAAGACTATACTTTTATCTCACAAGAATATAACTTATTCTATCAACTAGCAACAGTGATTCGTAAATGCCATCCCCATCGTGCAACGCTATAGTTGACTTTTATGATTTCCAACTTTACTATAAGGTTTTCTAAAATGTGTTTACAATGCTAGTTGACTTCTTTCATAATACGACCCATTGGTAGCTATCATAACATTCATGATCATCTGTAGTAAGATCTGTCATTCTGTCATGCATTAAAACAACGAAGAAACATGCTGTGTTTATTTTTTATCGACATTTTGTAGTACGTCCAATTGGAGAACTGAGTGGTAAATGGCCTGGCACTTGTCTAGCGCTTCAGATTTCACGTGCGTTTTGGTATCACTTAAATCCGTCAATAATTTGCAGATGATGTCGTGATGAGCAGTGGTGGCCCAGTGCTACCACTGAGTAGGTCACTGCCGCTATTTGCGAGATGTAGGTCGTAGGTTCGAACCTAGACAGACGCGATTTTTTTTTTTTTTTTTTTTAGGAAATTATTTCCATATCTATCTGACCTCCACAACCCAGCTACTGGGTAACACGATACTCCTTGGTAAGACTGGCTTACGGGCTTCTGTCGACCCGTAACGACTGTCAAAGATCGACGAATGACAGCCGGGATGAACGGCCTAACGTGCTTTCCGAGGTACGGAGGGTCTTGGTATGTAAATCCCCAAACCCATCAAATTACATAGAAATAAAAAGCTTTACATTGTGTAAATTATTTCATCACCACTGCTCTCAAAACTGTGAAGGAAAACATCGTGAGGAAACCGGCATGTCTTAGAACCAAAAAAAATCGAAGATATGTGACATCTACCAACCAGCACTGGGCTCGCTCGTGGTAGATTACAGCCCACTTTTTCTCACTGAAAGGAGGCATGTGACCCAGCAGTGCGAACATAACATGCTGATCATGAAGTGCCAACTGAAAGTTGCATGCATGCATGCATGCAAGCGAGCATGCAACATGCGACAGGCACGGTTTCTGTCACGGCTCCGGCGCTGCGGGGCTCCGGCGGTCCCACGCGAGCTTATCGTCGCAGATGGTATTCACGCTCACCACCGCAGCTTCGGCTTGCTGTTCGGCTTTGCCGGTCAGCCTCAGCCGCCGCGGCGGGCGTTAAAACCACCTGCTCCTCAGCTCGCGGGCCGCCTCGCCCCTCCGCGCTTACGCGGATTTAAATTACACTCTAGAGGTAGGGCAAACAAGACTACGTAGAGTCAGTTTTGCAGCGATTCGTTTCTGTCACTAACATTTGTAGCACAACATATTGACTTTTAAGACAATATTTGAATTCGTTGAAATAAAATACCATGGAAAAATACACCGAACAAACAATATTCGTTAAATAATAATTCTATTGTTTGATAAGTTTGTTAAACAAAAAAATGTGATAAAAAATTCATTGAATTGTGTTTCTGTGAAATATGGTCTTTGAAACAATAATATTCGAAATAAAAATACAAGGACCAAATATCATATGAAACATTTTCTGGGAAACGAAATTCTATGAAATTTCTGTCTGCGAAACAGGGGGACACCGTATTGAACCATATCATACGTATACATACTCACGTATGTACATTTTTTCTACTTGATATCATTGCAAATTCCATGCCTCTAGCAATCATCATAATTTCAGCCGAAAGATGTCCACTGCTGGACATAGGCCTCCCCCAAGCTTCTCCACTTCGACCAATCTTGTGCTTCCTACATCCAGCGGATTCCAGGGCTGCTTGTCATTGGGGGGGGGGGGGGGGTTGGTTATTGCCATAATCGCCACGCTTGGCAGGCGGGTTGGCGATTGCAGTATGGTGGTAAAATGCATAGAGAACGCTGCCGCCCATTCTCTGGTAAGTCCCTTAGTCGCCTTCTACGACACCCACGCGAAGAAATGGGATGGTGCTATTTTTTGTACGTCCGGCACCACACGGAACTCTAACAATACTTACGTCAAATAGTAAGTATTGGCAACAACCAGTTGTATCCCGATATTTTTTTGATTTTAAAACGTTGCCCCACACTAGGAATTTCTTCTGTATTGTGGGTGCGTTTACAAACATTTAAACTCACATACACAAACAGCCAGACCCGGAACAACTACTTGTAGGTCATACAAATATTTGTTCCGTGCGGGGATCGAACCCGCGACACGCAGCGCAGCAGTCAATCGCTTAACCACTGCGCCAACCGTGCTGTTTAGCTAAAAAGAATCTTGAAATAAAAACACATCTTCAAAATGAACTGTCGTTTTTCTCGTCTAGGCGACAAAGTGTAGGAGAATCGTGTTGTTCCGATGAAGTCTACGTTTCATTAGGTCGAGGAGCTGAGCAGGGGCAGTGCTCGGCGGAGGGCCCTCGCAGCCTACTTCAATAGTCGGCTTATTACTATCTATACAATAGCTTTCTTTACCCCACACATCACCACATTTTCAACCTTATTTTTTAAACAACAAGACGCGATATACGCTGGCATGTGAGCGTCGGTATGAATAGTCGTGTCTGCGCTATTGTCTCGCCTTTCTATTGGAAAGCTGACAAAGAAATTAGCTATGTCTGTGTTTAGTACGTAAAATGAATGATTGCTTTATATTTTACAGAAAAGATTTGTCGTGAATCTGGTTTAAAAATCAATTGATTCACTTACGTCACCTACATATTTGATGAATATTACAACCTATTTATCTGGAAAATAGCAAGGAGTAGGTACTATATTACGCTGGTCAGCGTTTAACTGCACCTCGTTGAACATCGAAGCCTAGGAATAAAAAGGAAGCCGTTGCATATTGCTGAAAATACGTGTAGGTCTTGAAATCATGACGTAGTCATTGGTCACGACCCCCAGCAATGGGGACACGATCCCAGGACGAAAGGGGTATTTGGATAATCTGTAAACGCACTAATATCTAGTTAGAAAATACTAAATTCAAAGCTGCAAATAGACATAGCCCATGGCTTCGAATAGCTATAGTAAAGACGTGAGCCGTGACGTGACCCAATTAGTTGCAATGTTACGCCAGTATCATATAATATTATTATTGTATCTTTTAACATATCTCAGGAGCCTGGGAACCCAGACCTTTGGAAGGCGTACGAGGGGCCGAAGCCAACTCGCAGAGGCCCGTTTAATGCTTTCAATGAAATCAGGCACCGACCGACACGGTTAACCCTGTACGCACTATGTAAGTGTACGCAAGGACAGACCCCGATTGGATATACTACTAAAGGATATGGAAACAAAGATATTGGAATATGGATGTGGGTGGTTACCTAAACTATGGATGGACTTTGGCCCATGCCTGACCAATGTTTTATACAGGTTGGCCGGGATATCGACGCGCCACCATAACCATGTGTAGCTACCTACCCATGAATTAAGCACATTGTCGATTACTTATTATAAAAAATATCTGCCGTACCATACATTTCGACTGGGCGTTGGGCTTTTCTAAGAAACAGCTGATTTTCAGAATCATGTACTAAATCGGAATCAATGGTAATAGGTTGCGCGATGATGTCTCTGCCACCCAGGGGTGCATTACATACTCAATAATGGACCCCGAAAACGGTCGCAACATGTCCAGGGGTGCTTGAGGAGTCGAGAGTCATTCCACGGCTATCAGGACAATCCCCGAAATACCTACGGTCAAGATCCTAACTCGCATCTTACCGGAATACTTCCTTCCTCCGAGCACGTTTTCTTTTGTGACTGTCTCAAGCTGGGCAATAAATGTAAAAATGAGGTGGGAGCTCTGTTTCTCATCAGTGTTTGCTTCATCCGGTCAATAAAGGCAAGCTGGAGGTGAGGAACAAGACTTCTCCCGTGAGGTAACCCTATTCTAAGTTTATGGACCCCCGTTGGGTCGCTATTTCCCGATAGCTGGCCACATGCTGCCCTACGGGTTTTATTATTGTCTGCAGATGCATTCTGTCAGCAATCTGTCATTCTGTTATTCTTCGTCGCAACGATAATTCCTTAATGATTCCGAATAATGAATTAATAATTTCCCTAACGATAATTTAATGATTTTTGTGCCGATAGTCGTGACGGCCAATGGAATTATAGCCAAGAGCCTCGACCAACACCTCAGGAGGCTCTCGTTAGGCAGCTGGATCAAGGGCT
The DNA here is from genome assembly GCA_947359405.1 of Antitype chi. Classification (NCBI taxonomy): domain Eukaryota; kingdom Metazoa; phylum Arthropoda; class Insecta; order Lepidoptera; family Noctuidae; genus Antitype; species Antitype chi. The sequence goes on from OX375816.1 coordinate 15,710,179, forward strand.
TGATCCAGAAAGCAGTACTACTGGACACGGCGCGTATCGTGAGGAGGTTCCTCTCTCAGCAGCCCTAACCACCGGTAGCTTGGACCCTGTTCCCGATACCGGTGGGCTACTATTTTTTATATTTTAAAATATTTTTATGTAATTTTTTTTTTTTATGTTCGAATATTTAAAAATATAATTTAAATGTAAATTTAAATGAATTGAAGGAGATTTAATGATTTTAATTCACTTCGGCCAAAACATGAAAATATCGAAAGAAAAGCTCGTGACTCTGCCTAGCCCTTGGCAGGTTTTGTTTTGCAGGCACTTAGGTACTTCAGCATACCTACCTTTCCTACTCGTATTTTAGACAAAGAAAGCCTAAATAATAATCCACTTTTCCGAACTATCTCATTTCGGCTTCCAGCGTAGCCAGATGCAGCGAATAGGTACCTATATCTAAATATTTCGTATGGAGATTGCCATCCGACCTCCACTGTTTATTGATAGTTATCGTTATATTTTTGCGATTTTATAAAAAATATCCGATGCACGGAAGGGACTTCATCACTAAATGTGGCAGTTAGCAATGTCTACCTACTCTATTGACTGACCCCAGGAAATACAGATTAACTTCCCAATTTGATCAATTCGCACAACTGTTATTTCTATGACTAACACGAGTCGCATAGAAATTGTATTGAAAAGTTTAAAATCCTTAATTATTTTTCGATCTCAAGTAGGCAGGCAGGTGGGTAGGTATAATTATTTTTTACTTTCATAAAAATCTGTTTTGAATATCGGACGACCAAAAACGCTTCCACTTTTAAAGACAAGTTCAAAGAAATGAAAAGCGCAAAGGCGTACTTGAGAGTGGTGTGAAAGTAGAAGTGTTTTTACAACCGTCTATATCTCATAGGGACTAAAATAAACCAGGAAATTCGTGTAACTGCGAAATCTAAGTTAAATAACATCAGTACGACGTTGTGCCATGAATAATTTTCAGGAGATTTGAAGCAGCGATGCCGACGTATCTCGAGTCGCTTTTGCCAAAATGTTGCTCTATATTTTGTTGTAGCTATTCTCTAGAGGACGACAACGTCGCTGGTCAGCTCGCGTATCTTATAAAGTGGATGTATCTGCCTTTAATCATTCCACCAGAAAACAAAAATGTAAATAAGGTAAGATAAATTATATTTAAAGTTTAAATAGGTTTATGAGTATCTTTATATTCAAAATATTTCCTCTTCAAATTTCTTTATTGCACCTACCACTGTTTGTCTCTGCATCACCCAAAGGCTGACTGGTAGAGTCCGCCTCGATAGGTAGGTGCTTAAAGTATTAAATAAATAAAAATGTGACATAAATATCTAGCTGCTACTCGTAGGTGAACACTATTTACCTACCTCCTATTTTTCAACAATTTCGTAGACAACGGGTAGTTCAGGGTCGCCTTCCACAATAATCATTTTTTGTCTCACATCTATACAGGAAAAGTTTTTATTCAATGCGCAAACTGTAACGATGAATTCAGCAATCATTCTGGACCCCCCAGTGCAGAAATTTTTCGTCGGTTCTACAAAAAAAATCTGCTGTTTCATAGAAAAGTGCAATACCTACGCGATCAAAATGTATGGAACAGCTGATTTATTTTTGTATAACCGACGAGAAATTTCTGCGCTGGGGGGTCTACAATGATATGCTGAATTCATGGTTACAGTTTGCGCATTGGTTACAAACTTTAAATCCTGTATACAATGTTGATTCTTTTGACTGTAGACTAAATAATAGTGTTGGTTGGTTTCCCAAAAAGACTCAATTCGACAGTAATCAGTATTTGTGTTGCAGGTACATATGTGGGAGTGTTTCTGTGTTGCCTAGTAGTGTGATGACCTGCATTGAGATTGGCACACGCTGCATTCAAAAGTGAAGGTGTTCGGTGCTACTTGCCTAACCCTGGTGATATTGAAGGTATATTTTATTCTTGATTCATGTTTTTTTTTATTCATTGGTTTGTTCTTGTAGTCCCACAAGACAATGAAATATACAATTTGAAATTCACCAATTTCTTCCTGTTCCTACCAAACCAATGGTGACGAGAACAGCTGTCACTTGGCTCGCCAATTTATTAATGAAGTATATTTCGTAGATTCCGCTCGCCGCTCCAGTGCGATTCATTTCATTGCTATAAATTTAGTTTAAACGTCGTGTACCGTCCTTCCGCATGATTAGCGGATGTCTGTCGGCGACGTTTTCAATTGTGCACGAATTATCGCACTTTGATGTCTATTAAAGTAGAACTGATTATTCCAGTTATTGGGTTATCTTGATGGGTGAAGGTTGTGTCATCTTTAAGGCTTTCAAGAGATCTTTGCTTGATCAATATGTACATACATGATGATCAGAAGCCTCTTTGTAGGCATCGGAGAATCGATGGTTGGTTTAGTTTCCAAAGTCAATTCGTATATTTCAATTAAACCATTAAAAGGCAATTTTGAAACTGAAAATTACAAGAAAAATGAAACATTTCAGTCGTGTCGCGAGTCACTAAATTCTAATTCTGCAGACACATTATCGCGATAAGGCGAATTACACTTCGCGCGTTCTCTGTTCATGCTACGGCTACATTGTCGCGATAAAGCGAACTACATTTCTCGCGCTCTGTCTCGCACACCGCTCGACGTCTCGCTATACTACACTTCGCGCGCTCTCTGTTGTGCAGTGAGACGTTGAACGATGTGCAAGAGAGCGTGCGAAGTGTGGTTCGCTCTATCGCAACAATGTGGCCGTAGCATAATCGAGTAGCTATATTAGGCGCCCCTTGGGCAGACAGCCCTGCTGCAGGCAACAATATCAGCTATCAGTCAGCAGGGTGGCTCTTCTGACTGATAGCTGATATGGTTGCCACGCCCAGAGTTAGTTTCAGGTAGATCGTGCCGAAATGACAGATAACCTATTTATGTAATATTATTTATAATTCATTATGATATATTTTATATGTTTTTTCGTCATTCCTCTCATCCAAAGCACCTGCCATCTAATCTCTGCACCACCCTTGGTTGACTGGTAGAGAATGCCTAAGGCATTAATTCCGCCTTTGTACCTTTTTTGTGTGCGAGAAGTTGAAGTGGGCGATCGCGAGGGAATAGTGCTTTAATTGAAATACCAATTTGGTGTTTTGAAAAGATTTTGCATTGTCTGTTAATATTTTTACATCAAGATTATCATTTGCCGCAGGCAGTAGGCAGCCCAATATCAAAATCTAGTATGGGACAAATCTTTTCTTTCACAGTATCTAATTCCCATCAAATTGTAAAAACACCTGCGTGAGAATGTTAGCAAAAACGGAGATTTGAATACCGCTAAAATTATTAAATGTATGTATGTACGGTCACCAAAGATAGGTATGTCACTAGGGTCGTCGGTTATAGCTGGAGTTTTGTGAGAAATCAATGGATGTTTTCGAATAAAATTTAATTTAATTAATAGAAAACAAAAAGATTATTTATAAAATTAAATATCATTCGAAAATATCCCTCGGCTTTTTTCTAAACTTCAACCATTTCCGACGACTTTGATTACTTATCAGTTTTGGCTTTTCAACAAACTGGTATGAAACCAAATTAAAAAATAGTTAGTTAGTATGGTCTTTTCAAAACCCTAACTAGTGTTTGAAATTTATCTACTAGGTTTTGGCGCTCTCGTGGAAAAAGATAACCGCTTACTTGGTTTTGATAAGGGGCAGCCGAGCTTGGACACGGATGTGAGTGCGGTTAGATCTTCAGGACTCGTCTAAATCTATCGTTAAATCTGTAAGAACCAGCCCTAACTCGCGTCTTAAGACACCCACAGGAAGACAGAGGGTAGTCTAATCGTTTCCGGGAATCCAGACACGGCCAGTGGCGTCTTTCAGCGCTTTTGTTCAGCAGCAAGTTCGTCTATCTGTTATATGTACAGTTGTAACCATACAATTACTTACAGCTCGGAGTTTGGCAAACAATGGTGCAAGTTTAACGAGAGCGTTTGGGGAATCATTAGATAAGATGCATACAGACTTAGTTCTAACATATTGTGGCTGGTTATGAAATTACTGGAAACTATCTGCAGTCTACATAAGGAAGGTCTAATCACCTTATTTATTGGAAACGTTTAATACAGACAATAGTCTTATTAATTTATTTGGGGCTGATTTTTCAATAGTTAGATAACTTTTATCTGACAAATAAATGGGTCGGTTTGACAGCTTTTGAAATACCGTTAGATTATAATCTATCTCGCGAGATAGTAGCGAAATAGTAAGTAGATAGAACAGTTCCCAAACTGTCGAAAGATTGTGAACTGCAACATACTGCTTACAATTTAATGCATAATTTTTCGGTAGATTATAAATCTATCGTATTGAAACCGTCAAATTGTGAACTGGTATCAAGACGGATAGTACCTTGCGCTCTTACTAGTCAGTCAAGTAACTGCCACTAACTTGGAAGTAGCTTTTGCCGGCCGCTTCCGCGGCACCGCTCGCTTCGCTCGCTCGGCTCTCGCGCAGTTGGTCGCAATTCTAACCTAAACTATTTGGTCGGTAAGCAGTATGTTGCAGTTCACAATTTATAGACAATTTATAATCTCTCGAGATAGATTATAAACTAACGGTGTTTACAATCGATACATATATTAGGAAATATGCCAAACTGTCATATTTATTATTCAGATAAAAGTTATCTTACTATTGAAAAATCAGCCTTTAGTTGAATTTCTTGTCACGTCAATTCAACTAATTACATAATTCAGCGTATAATGTTCCCACTGCTGGGACTCAGGCCTTCTCAGTGGGAGGGAGACAACTAATTAATCTTTACTAATTAACTTTGACGATTCAACACTCGTAAGACTGCCACTCTTTTATGAAAACAAAATAAGAAACTATAGTATCTATCGGCATCGAGTCTTCTCGTGCAGAATAATGTTAGTTCATACATTATTGCTTCATAACACAGTACCACAGTAGCAGTTCGATGAACTGTAGCGTAATATTTGTAGAATTTACGGCGCCGTAGACGCTACGGGCCGCTACGCCGTAGCACATACCGTAGCAGGCAATTAATACCGCATAGTGTTGGCATTTCGTTTCAAATATGTAGCAATACGTTGATGTTGATAGTAATAGACTATTGAATTCTAGTTAACGATATTATTATTGGGAATATTAATTTGTTTCTCGTTGGAATAGAAGCTTAACTAAGCGGATACAGTAGGTATTAGAATAATTTTTCTGATTTATAGGAGTAGTGCCTGGCATATTTCCTTTTAAATGTATGATATAGATTAAAGGAAGGTGAAGCAACTAAACAGTTTAAGAACATTTTTTTGTTGTTGTTTTAATTAACTCTTAATCACATAAACACATGAAATAATGTGTCCGTTGACAATCTATAGCTATAAATGACTATTTCCTTTTTTTTTCTATGCCATTCATTTCACCCAACTCAACACACACATCGCCCGAGCAGCCATGATAAGTTGATAACTAACTAATAAACAGCGAACCGAATGCTAGGCACTTGTGCATTGCCTCTTAAATAAAAGTTTCACGAGCGCACACTGTAAATCATAATTTCGTGATGCACTGCAGCCAGACGCAGCGTTGCGAAGTTACTTCGCTGTAAAAGTAATTTCATATGTAGGCAAAATAAATACGTTGCTCGGAGGAGCTCGCATGACTGTGAAACTGACGGTACACCTAAGCAACTTAAAATTAATGTTTGTCTATAAAAACATCATCTATCGCATCATTTGTCTTTGGTTTTGATTTTTATCGTAAACATCGACACTATTGGCTTTGTTTTTATTTGGGGTTTACTGTCATATCCAGGAGTTTGCTTGAAATTTAAAAGCAAGCAGCAATTTTTTGTTGTGGTTTGGAATAAGGAGCTAAGTATTGTGAAAATATAAGGAAGAAGCGATAAGAGAAGTTGTAGACAAATAAATAATAAAAATGTATGAAATTCTGAGGTGTCACTACGCTGTTAGAAATGTGAGAAAGAAAAACTACATTTGCACAGCATTTAATAAATTGTGATATAAAATCGAATCATTTTTATTTCAGGAATACGGCCATATAGATTTTACATCGGATTACAAATTATTCATTAATTATGAAAAGTGTGCTAATCTGCTGGATGCGTGAAGTGTCAAGCCGGATATTGAAGCGATGCTTGCGGAACATATGCCCAACAGTGGACAGCCTCCGACTAAAACGTGGATAAAGTGTGCTAAGATGAAGATAAACGATGCAAGAACTGACGTTCATGAGCTGTGGAAGTGTGGATGAGGAATATGTCACCTCTAGACAGTACCAATGTGCCTAACAATATTAGTCAAACTTTCTATGACGACATCAGATTACATTAAATTAATGTCTTATTTATTAAAATCATTAATATAATCCTCTAAGTTCATTGAATGACTATTACGTGAAAAAGTTATGTTATTGACATTGACCTGCAAATATCTTATTTCTATTTGTCGATCCTGTAACCGATGAGGCAGGATTCACTGGGGACTTAGTGCGTATTTAATTTCGTACTTACGATTGATTTGGAGCAACTTACATAAATGTCGAGTGCTCGTCATGTCGAACTGGAGTGACACTCGAACGAGCTACGATACTTATCCGAGGGTTCATGTGATTACACACAAATAATAAAAAAGCTTGTAAAAAGTTGTAGCGATTTCTATCTAAGGAGGACTTATCCGAAGAAATGTATTCTTATTTTTCATTGTTTATATTGTGAATATGGAGGAATGGAATAAGCTTTAATTGCAAAACAAGTGGAATCAGGAAAAATGTGATCCATTGAATGTTGATAAGATGCGCTCCTGAATATTGTCATTGTTGTTTTCTAACTAATTATTGTTCTATTAAGCCTGCTTGAACTTTAAATTTGTGTTAATGAAGATCGACATCGACACGATGTCTTTAATAAAATATATTTATTTTCAGATTTTAAAATGTTATTGATTTTTGTGACTTTATTTTCTCGCAAAGAAGAACGGACAAAAGTGATCACTAACTTAAAGTGGACGATTTGGTATTGTAAGGAAGTTCAGGATTCCCTCAATGTTTTCTTAAACAGTCATTAGTGTTCAAGAGAGTTCACAAATAAAATTTTAAAAGCCACACGGTTACCTGCCACGTTCCCGCAGCCCAGCCAATAATTAAAAGTTAACGTTACGTGTAGTACACACGCTAAGAAAGTCGATTACATTTCTTTTGACGGCGTGATTCTTAAGACGAGACTTAATGAATATGAGGACCTTTGCGTAATAAAGACGGAGTATAATAATTATATTTTGGAAACAATGTGAGGAGCATCGACTGCTGAGTAATTTCATTCGTGTTTTAATCAAAGGTGCGGCTATAAATAATATGATAACACATTTAAGGTTTATTGTGAAAGGAACGTGTAGGCACCTAAATTGTTCGGATAATGGATTGTTACTGTTTAATGATTTATAAACGTTTGGATTTTGATTGACGGAGATGTTCTCTGAGGATTTTGACGTCTTTAAAATTTATTGTAAGTACAATTAATTTTTGTCTGGCTGCTTAGCAGAGAGCGTTATTTAATGTTTGTTCTTAATAATGTCTATCATAATTTTTTAAAATATTAAAATTAATAATGAATACGACGCTTTAACAAGTTGTAGACTTTATTCGATACTTAGAAACAATTTTCACTAAATAACACGTAAAACTAATACCCTGAATTCAGGTAATTACTTGTTATAATTAATATTCCTGGCTGGTTATATCAAAGAGGCGTAAGCCCAGATAGACATCGCGGTGTACTGGGTAGGTACGCTAGTTTGCAATTTTCCGCCTGGCTGGCCACGACTTGAGGCAACGGCACAACCCTGCATCTATATGACGCATACAAAGATTTATTAGTATTACGTTTTGCATGTAAAAATGCTATGGAAGCTAGGCTTGTTGTACTCTAGATTTTGCCCCACTTTGCCCCCACATTTGCCCGCGTTTCGCCCCGGGCAAGTAGGTTGTTGCTTTTTATAATGTAATACCGACACTCGCCGGAATTTGTTCGTAATACTTACGTGACGCGAGTACGAACGGTGATGGATAAAGTAAAACGGTAGATAATTTTTACAAGCTTTTATTTTTTGTCTTTGATGTTTCCTTTCGATGTTACGTATAAATAATTCTGTTCAAGGCATTTACTTCGTTTTGTTTTATTTTTGTACCAGATTTTGTAGATTGTGATTTATTTTCGAGATAAAGCAGGAGTTAGGTTTGTCGCTGAGGAAATTTGATTGAATAAAGGAACAGAGAGGACTATTGTTATCACCAACAACGTCAAAGGCCTAGTTTTATTTTTGGAGCTTTTATTTAATAATTACCTGGAACACCGTTGCCATCGTACCGATTGCATCGTGACCTCTCCTCTAATTGCTCTGCATCGATGAAGCCGTGTAGCATTTCCAGCTATCCTCTTGTTTCGTAACACAAGTCTTGGCACAAAGCATTTCTGAAAACGCACTCTCGGTGCAATGGTGAAGAACTACATATTATCTACTAGTTTTGGCCAGCGCCTGCGCCCGTGTGGATGACGGAGATTATACCACGGGAACGTACTACTGAGATAAAAAGTATCCTATGTGCTCAATCCAAAATTGAAACTTAGTCAACAGTCTTGAGACGTACCTATCATATTTTTCTGGTCAAAGGGAAAATAAGAAAACGCAATGGTACAACTGTAGTACAAAATATGTTTTATTTTAAAAACATATTCACGCTTATGTACCCTGTAGGTGTTGGTAGAGATTGTGCACCCCATAAATCGTTAGACAAATGTAACTGAAATGCGATTTTTTTCACGAAACCCCATATACTTAAGACTTGAAACCAACGGTTTGTCAGTATGTAGCCCGTACCGGAACATCTGAGACGAAAATAAAGTCTGTTGGATAAACAAAAACAAAAATGGAGACGGAGTCCAAAGTCGCTTGCCCCTCGTCCTTTCATCCAAATCTGTTCGGCGGTTTTTGCGTGATTGAGTAACAAACATCGAAACATACAAACTTTTACATATTTTATAATATTAGTAGGATTGAACAACAGTAACGTGAAAACTGACTTGAAACGTACGGGGAGCATTGTACGCGGCTGTAGTCGACAAAGTGACGTTTATTGACGCCGACTAAACGTTAATGTCGCTCATTAGCACATCAAACTGGCTGACTGTACACTGCCGTGCAGAGCACATACTGACGGCACACGTCGCGGCACAAAGCTAACTTTTGTTAGTTAACGAACCTCGGAAAAACTGTGACTGTAGTAGTCTGTTAGTTTGATGGTTCTACTCGTATATTAGACGAGTTGGTCGTTAAAAACTGATTTTGATGTTCAATTCAATCGGCGTTTAAGTATAGAAGGTTACGCAAGAATTAGCTCTGTACTTTATGGACTCCGCAGCCTTATATTACCTACCGGGTAGTTCTAATAAAATACTTTTTAGTATTTAAAGAATAATTATTCTTACAGTTGGATTTTTGTTTTTTACACGATGATGACGTGCACTCTGCCACCTCTTCATGCTGACTCTCTCTATGATTTTCTAATCTTCTAAATTCGAAGTAGCGTTTATCGCAGAATCTTATGCCATGAACATATATAATTTTCATAAAGGTTGCATGGTAGAATCAAGCAGGCTAAAGGCTCTACAGTACCTGCCTACAATCAAGAAATAGCCTAGCCTATTCATGCCCAGAACCTCAGATCCGGTATGTACTGATGTATCAATAGATTCTTCATGGTACAGTAATCCTACCTACCGCTGTGTTGAAGTAAGCCGTTCAAACGTACCGCTTCCGATTGACTTTATAGATCAAACGTGTTTGTTGCTTCGTCGAATTTCTAGACCATCATGTAGCTAGGAATTATATCGGGACCTCAAACCTCAGACCTAATACGTGTTTGACAACTAAACTAGGTATTGACAGTATGAATTAAATAACCACTTGAAGTGCTTTGGAAGTCTGTCGTGACATCGTAAGAATGCGTTGTTTGTGAACCACTATCAAAGGAAAATTGGCTTCTGGCGTTTAATTTTGGATGAAGGACTTTATTAACGAATGCAAATCTAAACATTTAGTGGTTGTATCCATCTAGTTATACTGAAAACAGTTAGTTTCTAAAATAGATTAGCTCGCGCCCGCGTGGAGGTTAAAAAATATCCCACAGGAACGTACTACCGGTATAAAAAGTGTTAAACCAGGTTATAAACTATCACATCCAAAACCGTTCAGCCATTTTTGCGTGATTGAGTAACAAACATCCAAACATATAAACTTTAACTTTTATAATATTAGTAGAATATCAACGAACTATTTTAGCCTACAGATCAGCATCTCGGTATCTCAACTGGGCATTTAAGACCATCAAACGCTAGCTCTCAATTGAGTGCAGTTTGTCAAAACAGGCCTAGGTTTATAAATCCGGATGTGTCACATCTGAGCTCACAATAGCAAAATCTCTGCGGACGGTAGTTAAAGTGGGTACATAGTACATAGGTCGGTCCTCTGTCCTGTATTTGGTGACGGGATCCAGTTGAAGTGCCGCGCCGCGCCGTGCCGAGCCGCAGAGGCGCACTGCTTGTTTGTCCTAGGTACCTTCGTTAGACGCACAATTGATTATCGCTGTCTTTGAAATCACAATTGTGTAGACACTACACTATCCAATTAACTAATGGCTCTGCTGTCTATCTTACTTTGAATAGCGACACGTGATTGTTTTTGTGACTAGTTAATAGATTTATATTAGCTAAATTGGCTAAATAGTTTCTTTGTTAGTCTCGCCTTTTGTTTCGCGGTGATGGAGTTTTGTCATTGATATGACTTATCGTCGGCCTAATTCGTTAACCTGCTAAGTTCATTTTGACATAGTTTACAAGACAAAGAAAAATCTGAATAATATCTCTATTAATTTAGCAATCAAAATTCTGAAAATCCCGTTGGTTTCCATAATTTTTCTTGATATTTTAACAATATATGTAGCAGCATAACTTATACACATTTTATAAAATTTAGAAAAACAATTATTTAGCAGTTTGTCGAAAAATGGACTTAGCAGGTTAATGAATTAGGCCGACGTTATATGAATTACCCAATGAGGCAACGACCTTTTGAGGAGCAGCTGAAAGTAATTTAAAAATATATTCAGGAATTATCTCGCTTCGCCATCTTCTGCCTTTTGCCAACCATGTTGGGGTTGGCTTCCAGTCTCACCGGATGTAACTGAACACCAGTATTTTATATAAAGCGACTGCCTATCTAACCTCCACAACCCAGTTACTGGGTAGTACGATATTTGCTAGCTTGATAGCTGATAAGCTTTGTTGTCAAACTTTCGGGCTTCTGACGACCCGTAACGACTGCCAAAGATCCACGAATGACAGCCGAGACCAACGGCTTAGCGTGCATTTCGCGGCACGGAGGGGTCTTGACATGTAAAGATGATCACCCATCCACGGACCAACCGCAGCAAGCGTAGTTTAACCTGATCGACCCGTGCAGCTATTTTTACTTAGCCAGATGCACGTAATACTTAGCCACAAGTATCTCTCTTCTCCATTGGATAATAATTACATCATCGTACAGCGGGGTAATTGTATAACACACTAACTGTACAAATGGCTTTCATTTTGACAGTTCAACAACATTCATTGCGTTATTTACGTTACTGAGCAGACAAATTTTTCGATCATATGAAGCAATTGATTAGCAATATCCTTCGAAATGATTCAGATTGTAATTGATAGTGTGTTGCAATTCGAATTACGCATCATCATCATTATTTTAGCCGAAAGACGTCCACTGCTGGACATAGGCTTCCCCCAAAAGGAGGTGGTTTGCCATAATCACCACGCTTGGCGCCTGGGTTGGCGATCGCAGTATGGTGGCAAAATGCATAGAGAACGCTGCTGCCCTTTCTCTAGCAATTAGAGTGCAGGTTTTAAATAAATAGGTACGACTCAAACGGCTACTTCGTGGAACAATTTCGTTCCAGGAACATCGAATTAATCTGTTTCGTAAATACATTCGTCATCACACTTTGCGAAATTGAAAGCTTGTCTTTTCAAATTATTCATGACGACTCAATTAAAATTAAAATCTATATCTACAAATGGCCTGTTTTTCTCTAATTAGAATTGAAGCTTAACTGGATTCGGCCTATTTGCAAAATAAATATTTGAACAGGGATAGCAGAAGATTGAACCTGCTATATTTATTTCACGGAGGCCATTTCAAGCGTTCATTGATTGCCTTTGTTCAGTTTTCTTTTTGTTAAATAAATAATTTTATAACATTAATTTGTTTTAAAACAAATCAATTTTTTTTCATATATTTGTTGATTTCCATGTATATAAATAGTTGTTACAAACAAACAGTTTCGATTCGGTTTATTAAGTTTCTAACAAACGCGCTTGCTCTGTCGTACAATAAATAGTAAAATCGTGCAAGTCTTGGATTCTACAATTATAATATATTATTATGGCAAATGCTCTTTTGCAGATTATAGCTTTCTGGAATATTTATAATACTTAGTAAATCTAGCGAAACAATGCTTCTGTCGCAATTTGTCAGACAGTTTTGCCGGTAGCTTTTCAGATGTTGTGTAGGTACCTACTATGAGCTGGTTGGTATGTTTTGTATGTAGGTAGTTATTAGAGCTCCGGTAGCTTCTACTAGTAGAGCAGCGATTCCGGTTGCCGATCCGGTATCCAGTTGGACGGTACCTAACCAATTGGAAATACAGTGTATTTACCTGCAATATTATGGATGAAAGTCTCGTGTGTCTCCGGCTTTTGGAAAAATAACTCAGTACCTCCGAGTATGTGTGTGTGTTCAGCAGCGCTCATATTAAATGCAAAAATCTCAGGTTTATCTTCTTGCATCTCATATTTGTAGTGAGTCAACTGACAGAGGGATTTTTAAATCAAAGTTCAATTTGAACCACCAAAGTATGTGTGTTGAAGACAACAAACGTGACCGATGTGTAGTCATTTACCTGAAAAACCTATTCTTCATTTGACATTATACTGTTTGTGGGTGACACAGGCGTGGTGACGGCTATACCCGTATTTAGGGAGTTCGTTTGCGACGTGCTCAAGAGGGGTCGTTAGCAATCGGGCTCGAGAGCTACACTGGAGTTTTGAATTAATGCCTTTCCGATCGTGATTACCTGGGCCAAGGAAACGGGCCAACAACCACTGTGACGTTCGTGACTTAATTAAAGCGAACAAAAATCGTTCACCATTTTGATCGTCGAGTGTATCTCGGGTTTGAGTGGACGGAATTAGAACAATACCGGATTGACGACGTCGTGGCCGTAGTTCGGATTGGTTTTTAATGGGCAAGAGAACTTTGATGTTTGATTATACTTGTTTGAATAAGTTCTGTGCTTCGACTTTTTGAATGAAGAAAAGATTTTCCTGTGGAAGGAAAAACTGTCTCAGGCAACTCGGATGGTAACTTATTATTTCTGAATAATGTCCCTATAAAATAATTTAGAGGCTTGTGGTTAAATAATAATAGCAGCGAGGGTCAATCGATCAGGTTAAGCTACGCTTGCCACGGTTGGTCAGTGGATGGGCGACTATCTTTACATACCAAGACCTCTCCGTGCCTCGGCGTGCACTTTAAGCCGTTGGTCCCGGCTGTCATTTCTGGATATTTTACAGTCGTTAGGAGTCGTCAGAAGCCCCAAAGTCTGACAACCAGTCTCACTAAAGGTTACCGTGTTGTCCAGTAGCTGGGCCGTGGAGGTCAGATGGGCAGTCACTCCATGTAAATACTGGTATTCAGCTGCATCCGGTTAGACTGGACGCTGACCCCAACATCTTGGGAAACAGCTAGGCTGATAAAACAATTTACAATACATACAATGTTTTATTTCTTGATACTCGGTTTGATAACTTTGTCCAGCAAGAATCTTTGTGGAAGTGTTTTCGAAAGCAGAACTTTTGGCTATCATAAGGATATTAATAACGAATGTTACCCTTAAAAGTTTTCTTGGGCGCTAAAAGTCACCTCCTGTCGCCTGAATAAGTCGTATAAGAAGTTTTTCATTAGATTTATTTGAAATAATTATTATTTCATATAGGTGCTCCGGTTATCAGCAACAATAAAATAAATTCCAGCTTAATCTTGATATACATTAGGTCACCGATAACGGCCTTTGGGAATTCTTTATGTTTGGTTTTATGGTTTCGTTTTAATCGTGGTTTAAATACTTACATTTGAATTTTAAAGTTTAATTGTATACCAAAGCGCTTTAAGCGTACTTAGAATATAATTCCGTATTTATATAGAACCGCTTCATAAAACTGTTGCTCATGTTGGCATATCCTAGATCCTATCTTACTAATCCTACTTTTTTTATAAATATGAAACTTTGTATGTTTGCATATTAAGATGTTTGTAACCCAAACACGCAAAAACGGCTAAACGCATTTAGATGAAATTTGGCACACAATTAGTTTATAACCTGGATTATCACATAGGATACTTCTATTCCGGTATTTAGATTCGGTAGGATGATTTTCAACATCTACGCAGGCGAACCCGCTGGCAAAAGCTCGTATAATTGAACTAACTGCAGTACTAAATGACAAAATTTCATAGCAGCTGCTTTATTACCTGCTCATTTCTATAATATTACATAATAACTTATGTACAATTGCACGTTCACAACTCTATGTAGGTTAAAGTTAATGCACGAAAGATGTTAACGACTCAACTTACATATTATTTATATTTGTGGTGAGGTTAAGTGAGAAGTTTTCTTTAAAATTTGTGCACTTCACCTAAGTAACAGTTAGAGTGCTAAAAGTTGGTGATAGTGCTGCGAATCGTCGGAGCCTAGCGACAACAGTAGTTGTTGTCTACAGTGTGTCTATGGTACTTTGACATGTACTTTCAAGTGACCGTGCAGACTATTATGACGTCGTTGTGTTTGCGTGTCGTTTATGCTTTCGCTTGTGAGTTTTAAATACCATCTCTCTTACTAGTAAACACAGAATAAAGTTATTCCAAGTTTAAACTTATGAAAATGTATGTTTATACCTGGTATAACTTTATTCCGTGTTTTAAGCAAGAGGGCTAGTTTCCTAAAAGAACTTCTCTGGATTTTAATACAGGGTGGTAGAAACATCCACGCGCAAACTATAACCATGAATTCAGTAGCTACATGATTCTAAACTCGAGTTTTTTTTAGTTATTAAAAAAAGTCAGCTCTATTAGATAAAAGTGCAATAAACCTACGCGGTCAAAACGTATGGCACTGCAATTTTTTTTTTTTAAGAACTGGCGAAATATTTCAACGCAAGGTGGCTCAGAATCTTGTACTGATTCCAAGGTAACAGTTTGCTAGTCGATGTCTCTGTAGCCCTGTATGGTTGGTGAAAATGTGGAGTCGTGATGTTATGTACACTCTAGCTCTTTCTATAATTTATATTTGATATTGTAAAATGATTATTGAACTAATTGACGTTGATACTAATATTTGTACGCCTAATGGCAAAGCGTAGTAGAGAACTAACAATAAATAATAGTTTAAAAAACTAAAAAACACGCTTTAAAAACCAAACTAAAAAAGGAGAAAAAAAAATTCAATTAAAAAGCGTGGGGTGCTTTTTAATTGAATTATTAAAATTATTTTCTCCATTTTTAGTTCGTTTTTTAAAGCGTGTTTTTTAGTTTTTTAAACTGTTATTTATTTTTTAGTTTTTGTTTTTGTGTTTTTGTTTTTTTTTTCTTTTACATTTTTCTCAATTTTTTTTTTTAATTATTGAATTGTCATCGGTCCTCGATAAGTTTACAAAGTTTCAATGAAATCTGACTGTTTAAAGTGGGTCAAAATCGCGTCTAAAGGATTTAGTTACAAACATACATACAAGTGAAGCTAATATAAAGCGCGTAAAAATGTAACATCTCAAACACTTGTGTTTCTGTAACCTATGTTTACAAATAAATAATCTGAATCTGAATATGTTTTTACGTGCTTCGTAACTCTGCAAGCCGAAAAAAAAGGAAAATTTTGTCATGGATACAATGATGCCTTTATCAATAGATTAAATAAATATTGTCAGTCACATTGAAAACCTTTTGAAAGTCGGTACAGTGAGTTTAATTTCCTAGCCAACTTGTATGAGTCCTCGACTCCTATTTGTCTTCCTAGGAGGAAAATTCCTCTATACAGTTTCCTTTGTTTATACAGGAAGTCTTTCAAGGTATTCTCTCAGGGATTTACTTCGATTTTTTATTATGTTTAATAGATTCCCTTAGCTCCGAAAGGCATGAGTTTTATTTAACTAAATTGCCACGGCTTTAACTTCGTTCAATCAGTTTATAACTGATTGAACGATTGAATGGAATTATTGTGCAAAGAAAATTAAAAAAATGGTATCTATGTTTATAAGTACCTACTACTTAGGTGGAGGTACTTTCATATGTCTTAAGTGGGACTTAGGTAGTTAATTAAAGAAGACAGATTACTAGGTACACGAAAAGTAAGTACTAGACAACATACCTACCATTAAATAACGTCTAAAAAGAATAATTACCACCATTACTACCTACGCTAAGGTTATCATATTTAATTATACCTAATTAGTCATATGCTTTCTTCAGTTGATAAAAATTAGTAGTTTGTTTCACCGTAGAAACATAACTACAGATTTTTTTTTTATGTTGTGATAAGTTGTACTGCTAAATTATCCAATGCACGTCCTTTTAGCCAGGATACAAAATGGCGACCAACCAGAAAAGCCGAACCAATGAATGTGCGGAATCGTAGAGAGTTGGAAAATTTTAACAATTCAAAACATACAATTGTATAAACACAGAAAGTTTTAAAAATTAAGTTTTACAGCCTTTTCAAAATAAAAATAACCCTTTAATTTAATAGAAAGGATCGTAACGAAAATAAAACGGCGCAGACATTATTATTTGAAACGGAGAAAATTACAGGTTGCGTATATTTGCTGGCAACTTAATGTAAACATCATTTGCTTAGTTTCTGTTAGTTATTAGCATAACATTGTAACTTTGTGATCGCGATCCCTTTACTTTGTTATAGGTACATACCTAATATTAAAATAACTTTTGAATATCATCGTGGCTTATGATTAAATTGTAGACGTTAGAAAAATACTGAGTGGTTAATTTATTTAGATTATTACTTGATTATTTTCATTCAGCTGAGTAGATTTTATTATAAAATATAAAAGGCTTGTAAGTTGATTTGTTTTTTTCTTATTTGTAATTAACTAGTTTTACAAGGTTTCTGAAAGCTTGATCAAGTATCTGTTAAGTCTAAGTAGGTTGACGTGACTATGTCATCAATCACAGAAGTAATCTTATTTTGTCAAATTAAAAAAAAACCTGTTCTGTCTTATTACAAATCGCGAACTAACGTTAGTTCTAACCTAAACCTCTGAGCCAGATTTTGTATGTCGAACTTTATTTCGATTTCAATAAAGTTTGACAACTTAGAACTGGACTAAGATGTCAGTTTTGTAAAAAGAACTGCATCTGTTTACATATTCGGTTGTTAATTCAAGAACAGGCTATATGGTTTAAACACTACCAAAAGAATAACCTTGTTTTGTACTAAGACTGTAAATTTTTTATGGTAAGGTACTTAATTTATAGACATATCTTAAATCTTACCTCTTTATAATACATCCTCCTTATTGTAGAGCTACTCGTAAGTCTTAACTAGAGATGCAAAGTATAGTGACGAGTTCCTAGTTTCTTTCCTTTACCTAAGTATAATATATGATATAAAATCTAGAATCTAAATATCCTTACCACAAACTATCCCATTTTAAAACTTCTATTCGATAACTATAACACGTGTTACATAAACGTAACATTAGTTTTTGCGGTGAACACAATAAATGTCGGTACGAACAGAAGTGTAATGAAAACAAGTGCCTTATTTAAATGTCTGCCCCCTTATTTGAGTTAGGGCGATCTCGCACCTGAGCACAGGGGCTTAAGGAAAGGATGCTAAATAAATATTTTCTAAATGGAAAGGATAAAGGGCCACGCTTCAGCGATAAGTTTCTCGGGGTAACGTGAACAAGCAAGCCAGTTTGCGTAGGTTCCGACAACATTTCTAATTAAGCGATTCCTTGTTATACCGTATCGTATATTACTTTCTACAGGTACGCACGTACCTAATTGTGTGTGCCCTGATTTTGTACACAATTTTAAGACAGCCGTGAGCAAAGTTTTTGTTCGGAGGAAGTTTTAAGATTTTTGTGGAATCGATCCGAGTTTTCAACTTGGCCGTGTTTTGTTCTAACTTTTAAAGTATTCTTATTAATAATGATTAATAACTTGTTTTTATCATATGTTCATTTTATTAATGGTTTACTTTGTGAATTAAAAAATATAGGCAAACTTCTTAGTTAATGTGTACCCCGCTTCGAGTAATGGATAGAAAGAAATTGTTCCGCTCTTTATCCGTTTCAACTAATTACAAGTTTCTGAGGCGCGCCGAGGAATGTGCTACAGCGAAACTAAATAAATTCACTTTATTGTTATTTCTTTGCATTCTATTTTATTTTAATTTTATTCCATTAATGTTAAGTTTTTCTTCTGGACTGACTAGCTATTGTAACAGAACGTGTTGATGAGATTATCTATATTTGACCTCTTGTTAAAATAAATCTTGCTCCAATTTTCTATGTATTTTTACAGCGAGGTGAAAACTAAGTAAGTATAAATAGAAGCTCATTACTAACTTTTTTCACAGCTTAACTCAGTCTGAGGATTTTATCCGATTTATCTGAAGGCGCGGAAAAACATTCTACCTTACCTGGCCTGTTTTAATAAGAAGTTAAATAAGGAGTCCTAAGCTAACAATTTATTTTGATCCAAACCATCCTTTCGTGCTGGGCCGACGTGGAAGTTATGAAGTGGGATCGAGGGGCAGATGAGATTTTCCTGCTGGCGGTGAAAAATTGTGACGAATAAAATAAAATTGTGAGTGAGAAATTAATCTGTTCTAACTTTTCGTTAAATCTCGACTTGGTTGAAGACAAAAACGTTTAGTAAAATGTAAGATATAAATATTTAATTTTCGGCGTCTGTGGGTGTTCGCGGCACAACCCTAGCGTAATCCGCGGCCGGCCTTATCTGTCTCCGTTCATCTTGTAAGCAATAATTTAATGCTGCGATTATTTTTCACTCCTGACAGCAAGTTTTAATGTCTTTTGAAATGAAATTCAGTCACACTTACCGCTTTCGTTTCATTCATTAGGGTGATTGCTGGACAAAGACGGAAAGTAGGTACTTTACAATCCAATTGAGGTTTTTAAAGTAGTATCAGTTTTTAATCTTTTTTAAAGATTTATTTGACGATGTTTTTATCATTAGGAAAGTTGTTTACATGAAAAATGCACAAAATATAAAATATAAATGAAGAAATTAAATGAACATTAGAATCGAACTAACTACCTACTGATATAAGTATCTCCACGATGGAGGTACCTATATCTAGACTAGACTTTGCTGTGGGGGTTCCACCACAAAGTCTAGTTAACGCCGAATTATTTCATTAGATACCATAAGGAAAATAATGGTAATTAAACACATATCAAAGTAGGTAGCATTTTTCAGGAAATTAATTCCTGAAAGGCTTCTCAATATTAAATTTTGACGAGATGAAATTAAAAAACTTGTTAAAAAACAATCTACCTTTTTGACGCACGTATTCTCGATTGGATGAACTTGTCTGAGGAAAAAGGGCTGATTCTACAACTACCCGCAGGGATAGCTACGCGGCAAAAAACTTTGCGAGTAATACCTTCGAAGGAGGAAACCATATCAAAGTTGAATCACTAGAAGTTGATGAATGATCATGTGTTCCAGATTTTTTTATAGATTTTGTATTTTGTCTATTGATATTGGTTTTTGGAACACACTAAAATTACCTGTACTTTAATTGGCTGTTGGGTATTTCGACTGACTCTAAATCAGGCAAAAAGCCTTTTTATGCAAAAAGCTATTGTGAGACATTACATTAATTTAATCACAGAATTAATCGGTCTTTCAGATACCCTGTAGGCACAGACGCCAGCACATCAAGCTACCCCAAACTGACAAATTTTCCCAATTGAACATGAACGTTATGCTTATGCTTTAAAGTTGAAAATCGATCAAAGAAATTTGTCACTGTGCAACTGTTGGTGTGAGTCGGCTTTTTCATACATAATCTAATTAGTCTATAATGATCCCACAGCTGGGACACAGGCACCCTCTCGGTGAGAGGGAGTAGTCCGTAATCCACCACGAAGGCCCAGTGCGGGTTGGTAGATGTCACATGTCTTCGAATTATTGGTTTTAGGACATGTAAATTTTCTCACGGTGTTTTCCTTTAGCGTTTTGAGAGCAGTGGTGCTGAAATAATTTACTCCAAGTAAAGCGCCTGTGAACCTACTTTGAACCTGCGACCTACAACTTGTAAGTCGCGACCGTTACCACTGGCCCACCACTGCTCCGGCCTTTTCATGACTGGTTGAAAATAAAAGCTTGTAACCTAAAAGTTTTTATTGTACTTACTTCGAATTCAAATTTCATTTATTAATTTTGTAAACATTGAGTAAAAATTATATAGATGTTATATAAAACTAGGTTTGTCCATACTATGTCTCGCCACAAGGCATACAAAATAGGATGGTTAATCGAATGTCAATTAACAAAATTAAAACAAAAAATAAATTCAATAGGTAAGATGTTACAATTTCTTTCCAAACACTAATAATTAATAATATGTCAATAAATTAAGACGGCACGAAAAAATAGATAATATTTAGTCACAATTTGGTATAGAATAATAAATGCTACAAAAATGTCATTAAAGAATATTTATTAATTATCATTAGAGAGCAATACTTTAATTATAGACATAATATATAAAATTTTGCAAACATTATTTTATTGTGTCACTAAGATATTCTTTAACCGAGTAATACGCCTTGTCAATCAATAATATATATCTAAAGCTTACGTTTAAATTCATGCATGTTGCTGCTTGATACAATTTGATCAGGTAATTTGTTATAAAGGTTTGGGGCCATTGCATATAATTATATTATTGTAGAAAAAAATGGTTTTAGTGCATAATGGTGCAACTTTTTGAGCGCCGTTGACTTTCAAAAGATTTAAATAAAGACATGTTGGTTTTTACAAAGATACAGGCTTCATAGACAAAGTGATGGTATAGTTACTATTTTTAAGTTTTGGAAATGTGGCTTGCATGAATCTTTTCGTTCTCACTGTGCGGTTTCTGGGTTACTATTTGGGAAAACAAAAAATAAAAGATTACCCACATACTTGAAATACTTGGGGTAGGTATTTTAAGTATGTGGGTAACTATTCTCAGTTTATCACTGGGTCGAGAAAGATTTGATGTGCGTACGTTTTAAGATATTTTTTTTTTACTTTGTTGTAAAAACAAAAAAAAAACTGTAGGTTAAAACGATTGTAAATTGAGGTATTGCCTATGATCTGACATTAGATTAATTTGATCAGAGACTTTATCGATCTTTCAGATAAGTGACGGGTATGTATAACTGCCGACAAATTGCTTTGCAGTTTGGCAGATGATGTATAAAAATAAAAATGTAACATATTGGATAAATAAATACCTAAAAAAAAAAAATCGCCCGTCTTTTCATGGCTGGTTCAATGTAAAAGTTTGTGGATTACTTAGTCGTTTCTCGGTTAATATTTTTAGAATAACCCAAGTGAGTATAGAATCTATGTGGGTAAGTTTTTCAAGTTATCACCAGCTCTGATGTTTTTTTGCGTGGCCGTTTTTTCTTACGTGTAGCGTCTGTTGCAGTTGACAGAAACATTTGATAACTTTTTTTAATTGTATTCTAATAAATTAATGTATAAAATCTGTAGATTATGTAAGATGATTCTAAATGGAGGGTTTATACTCTAGTCATTTAAACTAGCATAGCAAATACTTATGGCATACATGTTTAGTACCTAGTATAGAGTTAGATGTTGTTTGACCTAGTAAAATAGATTTGTTTATTTAGGACCTAACTCATATAAATAACATGTAAGACATACACCAGATTACATAGAAAACCTTCTCTAGTTAATTCTACGTGATCTGTGTCATGCTCGTAGTTTTGAAGCGGTGTTTTAATCAAAGCTTTCTCTTGTTTATTCTCTGTAGTTGGACATGGAATAACAAAACGCAATTCATGTCCTTTTTATTAAAAATAGGTACCCGGTGGGCTCTGTGGAGCTCGTATCCGTCAGCGCAAAGCGAGGCAAAGCTCAGACTACGACGGCGAACAAACAATGCTGGACAATACACACCAACTCAAACATTTTGGCATGCAGGCAAACAGCTATTTACTGCTCCACAGGGGTTTGTCAAATTATCGAAATATACTTTTTATTACCTCCCATGATTTATAAAGCGAAGGGCTGCCCAAATTTATATTGCAAACCTTTTAACTGGTGATTCATACACTTTCGGGAACATTAATAATTTGGGTTTTATGACGAATAAAACGACTCGTTCACGACGAATAAAATGACCGCTTCACTTTATCATAAAGTTAAGCCTGCCGCGGCTCTCGGAGGTCCTATTTTTTCTAGACGTTGTAAGATACAATAAGAAAATATGGTAAAAGGTTGGGTTATATGGCTCACAGGTGATTCGTGAATGTTTTGCTGTATCATAAAATATATTTCGTAGTTTAAATAATGTTATAGATCTACATTAGTTGTTTCTTCCGTTTCCGTTTTGTTTGTTCTTGACTTGTTTTAAAAGGAAATGGTGCTTATTGGCACCCTTCCTGAAATAATTATTAAACAGAATTATCTACCAACTAGCTTTTGCTAGCGGCTTCGCCCGCGTGGATGTCGGAAATTATCACAGGGAACGTATTACCGGGATAAAAAAGTATCACATATGTTAATCTAGGTTATAGACTATCTGTGTGCCAAATTTCATACAAATCCGATTAGCCGTTTTTACGTGAAAGAGTAACAAACATCCATCCATACTTACAAACTTTCGCGTTTATAATATTAGTAGGAAAAGTAGGATTTCATTTCATCACCACTGCTCTTAAAATGGTGAAGGAAACCATCGCAAGGAAACCGGCATAGTACTACATGCTGTGTAGACAACAGTGATAGGATGTATTATAATATCTTCAAGATACACAAACCGGATTAAATACGTCTTCTCGAAGCTAACTCTAGAACTACCCAAGCAAGTTAATAAAATGTATATGGGACCACCATTCTGCAAGTGATAAATGTATTTTCCAAATCGGTGCACATTTGACGAGATTCTCGTTAAACATAGCATAAAAAATAAACAAAACAACATATTATAACCTTCTCCTTTTAAGAAGTCGGTTAAACATGGAACGGTTAAAAATAGGAAATTTCCTTCTCAATTTAGCGTTTTAATAGTAGGTACTTAGTTCACATATCAACACTAGAGTATCGGAAAAAACTTGAATTCCTTAGCATAAATAATCTGTGTTAATAAAATAGCTATGAAACAAAATAAAAGAGGTTATATACAATATCAGCAAATATCCATTTATAAAATAAGTAGTAACGTTGTTTAATAAACATAATTGTTTACTTACAATCGAGAGACTTTGTTCTATTTATTGTGTTATCCTATTTCAACGTAGGGTTCCCAGTATTTGAGAGAAAGGTAGTGCTTGTAAAGAATAACTGAGAACTAGATTATATTTGGGTAGGCTATGTCCTACATAAAAAAGTATATATACATTTTCTGTTGAGCAGTGAGATCACGATTTCAGTCAAATAAAACAATCAATTAAGAGAATTCTAACCAATTGATGAAAACAAAGAAACACGAGTTTAAACTTGCTACACTAACTGTTTCGTCGAAATCTTTTCAACTAAAAGTGTCATCATGCGTTTATCCGGCGTAGGCGCACCGTAGATTCGGCGCAGGCGACGTGTAGGCTCGGCGTAGACATTTGTAGGCACCCGTTAATGTTTTGTAGAAGCCGCGTTGTCCACCGCTACCTACCTAAATCCCTTTCTATTTATTTTTTATTTGAATAAGTATTTATTCGAAAATTTATTTCGATGAAGGAAAACGAATGTTTAGTAGCTTAAATACAATGATTACCTAAGAGCAAAAAATAGAGAGTGAAGTCTTCGTATGATGCTAAGGCCTATGCGACATAGGTAGAATGGAAATATTTTGTATTTAATTGCTGCATTATTTGTTGAACTTCATGAACGGTAGTGGCAGTGGTTGTAATGGTAGTCGTTAATTCAAGAAGAAACAAAGCTATGGAAGTTTTCAGTCGAATGAACGCGGCTTCCACGCTGCCCATACGTTTGACGAGCGCCTACGCCGGACCTACTGAGTTTCTTTCTTCCCATGCTCAGTAGCCCTTGACAGCTCATTGAATAGAGTTAGATATAAATAGTCAGCACCACAAACAGTCCCATCAAAAATTACAAACTCAAATCAACGTTTTCTGGGAATAAAATGACAAGTAATTATTTTGAGGACCCGCCGTGTCGGCTGTGATAATGTAAAGGAAGAAGTGGTTCAATTAATGGCTACCATGTTCGACAGAGTCTGCTCCGTGACCCAATTAGGTGGGCTCGTTTCTTATATTGTTCTGATTCGGCAGACTTTGTGCCCGATGGAAGTTCGTCAACGATTAATTAGACAATATTCAGATGACTTTTTTAATTGTTTTGTTAGTTAATGTTGGTGTTACTGTTGATAAAGCTGTTTGTACACGCTAATAGAAGGAATGGCCTTTCATTTTGACAGTTCAACAACATTCATTGCGTTATTTACGTTATCGAGTTGAGACATGTATCGAACATATGAAGCAATGAATTAGCAATATAGATTGTCATTAATAGGGTGCACTAACATCCCGCTGACGACAAAGCAATCGGTAAAGAGGTACAAAATAGAATATCCATATATTAATACGTGAAGCAAAAACATTGTACCCCTATTTACGAAAATTACGTGGACGGAGGAATATGAAATTTGGCACAGTTAAAAGTTTATATGGAGGAGTTCAGAAAGTAAATATTTTAATATAATAATGACCCAAGGGCTGGTTTTTACCTTAGCCAGAGGCTGAGCATTGCTATACAACGTGGTAGTGCCGCCAGTCTCTTGGGTACATTACCAGTCGACAGCGATGTGGATGAGTTTTTCGATGCTTTGTTTTAGTTTATTCGTTTTAGTTAAGTTCGCTCGTTCGTTCGTTCGTTTTAGTTAGTTAGGAAATTTGTTATGTTTTTGATATTTTTTTTTTTGAGTGGGATATCATCAAATATCTTCTCCCGCTCTGGGTGGAACAGGAGGGCGTGTCAGACTTTTACTGACTAAAACCCACCCGTATTTCCTCAGTTGGCCGTGTGCCAGGGACCGCGGTATCTCTTTCGAACAGCCCGTACCCCTGGGAGGCATCTGCCCTTGCGGACCCCACCAGTTGGTGTTGACATCTCTTTGAGGCGCGCGTGGAACACAACGCGCCGTCGACCCGGGCTTGGTCCTTACCGGACAGCGAGCTACCCATTACTCGCCGTCCACAAGCCCGCGCCTACGGTGGCCGGGAATCAGCCTGGGATTCCCGACGCTCAGGGCATCTCCTGCGGCGACTACGGCCGTATTGTATTTTACTTGAATTTAAAAATAAATAATAATAATAATGCATTAGGAAAACATTATGTTTTAAATGAATTATGGTCGAATTTCGACCACTGGGCGACCCCGGCCACCACTAGTTTTATTAAATGCATCAGCTTCTTTGAATAACACAAATTGACAACAAAACAAGCGTAATAAATGATTTAAAAATGTGAACGATTCGACAAAGATTGGAACAGGAAAGTAAAGGAAAACAAACCACATAAACACAGCTTGTTATAAATCATCCCTCGACAGCTGTGCACCAATTTATCTCCAAACGATACCTCTCACAGGACAGTTCTGCTGATCCCCTCGCGAATGATCGTGTTTGATGGTTTCCCTAAGGGTTGAGGTCAGGCGACAGTCGGGCCGCGTCACACTCGGGTGTCATGGATGAATGAACTTCCCATGAGGAGCAAGCGCACGACTGATTTGGGACGATAGATCAAGAAACTGACTCCAGATAATCTATCATAAATAGAATATGTAAATTGGTGAAAACAGTGGAGGCCTAGTGGTCGTAAATTCGAAACCAGCCAGGCCTTTACTTTGTGTATTTTATTTCATCACCACAGCTCTCAAAGCGGTGAAGGAAAATGTATCATGAGGAAATCAGCATGTCCTAGAACTAAAAAATCGAAGACTTGTGACATCTAGCAACCAACTGGGCCCGCGTGGTGGAACACAGCCCACTCCCTCTCGAAGAGGAAGCTTGTGTCCTAGTTGTGGGAATATTATAGCATGATTATGTACGTATGTAAACATACATAAATAAAATATATAAATAAATGATGAAAAAGTAATTGGTTCACAAGTCATACATAACAATGTATGACTTGTGAACCAATTACTTTTTAATCATTTTCCTGTTCTGCACAATTACCCGTTCGTGATTGTCCACGTCTGAACCTGGGCTGGGTCTCTCAATAAGTATGAAATCATGACTAACCGACATCGCACACAAGTCATGTTTATCGTAAAGTGACATGTTCATTATGATAAAAAATAATATTTTAGCTAAAAATATCGAATATGTATTTGAAGATTGAATAGGTAAAACTAAAAAAATGTCGGTTGTTGTTTTTTGTAATAAAGTTTTTCAGGTAAACTGTTATTTACCTGAAAAACTTTATTACTGAAACTTATTACTATTATTAGAACCATCAATATACAGTAAGTAGAAAAAATAGGTATTATTGAAGCTAACTCAAAAACCACTCATCAGAACTTGACAAAATTTATATGGGACCACTCGTTATGTACCTATACCCTTTAAAACAATAGCAGAATTTAGAATTGACACCCTCCTCTTTATTTAATTCGGTTGAACATTTCTTTTATTTTTAAACAAAATCAGGTTCGAAAGCAATTTCTCTAGTGTTATGTCTATAATCCCCTGTTTTGACCACCGTGGGACAGATTCATTACCGTACACGTAAACAATGGATAATCACGATGATTTATATTGTTTCACGTGAATCTGATGAGGTGACATTGGATGAAAATGAAATAACTCACTTTGACGTTTACATAAATTTAAATAATGTACATTTATGTTATTAAAATTTACATAGAACTATCGCAGCTGGTTGAATACACAATGAGGACGAGAAATGGCCGCCGCAAACTAGCATTGATAAGATGAAAAGGGCAACCTCACTGAGACGAACGTGTGAGCGATGAGAGATTCACGACAGAGATACAATACAAACACATAACTGTATTGAACAAGAAAATGAATACAGAACTCCGGAATTCTGGATTAGCTGCATGCCATCCTACTTTAATTACGAGCAACGTGTGACGTGTCTCTTAATGGGCTAATAAATCAGTTCTGATTAACCAACCGCTATGTTCCTTAAATGGGACACGGCATAAGCTTCAAGTAGTTTCAATTAGGTACAGCAAACAGTTATACGAACACAACAATTTAATACAAATTATTCATACAACAAAATTGCCTTGATCTTGTCTATCCGTCTATTAACAATATCCATTAACATCGTAATCACGTCACTAAACGCAGGCTGATTCTGTTCATTGTACAGAATATTTCCACGCTCGGCGGCAATGATATCGCACGTACGTTGTTTTCCGGTGACAGGAGGGTTTATAGTACAAATCTCGGCGGTTTTCCTCATCTTAGGCGGGGCCCGTCTCACTGCGAAGGGAGATCCGACAGGGGGAATATTTATTAGGCCCTATGTTTCAGAGCGGTCGGGAAATCTGAAACGGAGCATTTGCTATAAAGGTTTTTTAGTTCTATTTTAGTAGTGGGGTCGGTAATAAATACCTATGTATCCCATTTTTCTTGCCATTGAGTAGCTGAGCTCTGAATAAATGGTGCTGATTCTGTATCTGTTGTGCAAACATTTGTGTTATGTATTACGTGTCTTAGGAATGTGCCGGGTGGTTCTGTGTATATATCAAAAAGTTTTAAAATGTGTGCTCTTTTTTAATACTCAATTTATTTAAAAATACTACTTATTTCACTAGGTACTAAAAACTGCATTTTTATTTGGAAATAAATATCCAAATTAATATACAATCACGATCAGGCGTCAAGATCAAAGATGACGTTAATAAAATCACCTGTGTTTTATATTGTGAGTCACGTAAGAGTATTGGAATTCATCAAGTAGTTTGGGTGTTTGGATCCCCAAATGGAGTAGATATTTCACTTAAAGTACGCTAGCCAGAATAGTACATTGAAATTTATGAGTGACCCCGGCGGACAACGTATGGAAGTGGGTTTTACTCTTGAATACGAGTAGTGCTTTCAGATATATAAAACGCACTGGGAGCATTTACTTGAGAAGTTACGGCTGGGCGATAATGTGCCAACTTACCAACAAAATTACTTCATATTCGCGTCGTATAATTACCTGCGGTGTACCGCGGAGTTCCGCTGAAAGTCCAATTTCACAGTTCTTACGTTAAGGCGATGAGATTTAGCGAGCTTGTTACATTCTATTATTTTAAAGCTCTCTCCTCCTGTGAAGCGCTCATAGAGAGCACGACAACATCGCAATAATACTTAGAACTAGGTCTGTACCAACACAATGGCGTATCCATCCATTTGTCTCTTCAAAAACAAATGGTAAAAGTATAACTTTGCGTATTCTGAGGAGAATGACTGCATTGGAAGCGATTGTTCATCGTCAAAGAGATTGTTCATTAGTATTCAGATAACACGCCGTCTAAGTAAGTTATAAAGTCATCTTCGTTATATAGAATCAGGCTACGTGGTCAACGTTTAAAATATCTGTGACATTCAAATGAACGGTTGGAATGTTTGGAGCCAGTAAATAAATTTTAAATGAATAAAGCAATCAAATATTAAATATTTAACTACATACTTAGTACTTAAATATTTAATATTTTAGTGCTTAAATTGATGAATCAATATTATTAAATACTAGCTTTTGCCAGCGGCTTCGCCCGCGTGAAGTTCGAAAATTTTCCCGCGGGAACGTACTACTTACCAGGATAAGAAGTACCCTATGTGTTAATCCAGGTTATACACTATCTGTGTGCCAAATTTCATCCAAATCTGTTCAGACGTTTTGGCGTGATTGAGTAACAAACATCCAAACTTTCACATTTATAATATTAGTAGGATAGGATTATTGATAGCACTGCATTCTTAGGTATAAAATAAATGATTAAGGGTTCATTTTTCAATAGTCAGATTGACTTTGATTGAACTTTTATCTGAGGAATAAATATGTCGTTTTGAAAGCTTTTGTATAGCATATCTGTCAGATTTACCAAACTGTCAGATTTATATAATCAGCACACTGAAAAGAAAAATAATAAAGCCCAATAAAATGCCAAATGTGTTTACAAATTACTTCCACTTCAAAGGTTCATACTCAAGCTACCCCTCCTCGAAGTGATTTAATAAAAGGAGATTAAAAATAAAAGTTTTCGTCCGCGCCATCGCCCGGCGCCGCCGCCGCGTAGCATTATGATTGTAACCGAATTCTCCGAGATTGAGAAGGGTAAACGTCCCCGACCGCGGCGTCGCCGACACCGAGTTTGTTAGCACACACTTGCGAATGAAGAAAAATGTCTTGGCTTAAGCCTTTCCACTCGCCGAGCGCGGAATTGTAAATAGAGATTTATTAAAACGGGACATAGCGAAATTCGCGCAGTTATGTACACGCTTTTGCGAAAATGCTCCGAATGGGACAAAAGTTTCGCATTTAGGTGTCTGTTATAAAACTACATAATTTTTTATTATAAAGAGGTTCTAGATAAGTAGATATTTCTTGTGAAATCAGTCTGTTAGAGGTGCTTTGAAGTAGTCATGAGAGGTGGGAACTAATACGTTCGGTATACCTCGGACAGTCATACTTTCCAAGTCCGTCAACGAAGATACGAGACGGCGGAAAATAGTTGATCCGTCAAAACAAGTGCTAAATAATTTTTTTCGAACGAGCATTTACACATCGGGAGTAGGGTCAACTGTGAAATCGTGTTGTCATTCAATCTTATGTCCGTAGGTGATCGTAGGAAACATCCGTAGATTCGGCCGAAAGTACGGATTTCTTGGTTAGGTAGTAGACCCCCAGCTGCCACCATTCTGATATCTAATATTTTTACAAAGACATAAACTTAGCATTTTCATATGGTTCTTACCAAGTGAGAGAATATTAAGTAGCTATGGTAGAATCAACAGCACTTGAGCACGGCACAACGCCGAAATTAAATATCGTTTGGTGTTCCATAATGTCGAATTAGGTAAGCAGTTATGGCCGATGCAATATGATACCTGTTTTATGTAAATGACGTACTCTAACGAGGGCGGAGACTGCCGTGCTCACGGGTAAATAAGCTGTTATGTCATAGAAGCTGGGGACTTGAGTACATTAGGTACTGAAGCATCATTATTATAAACCTTGTTCAGGATGGCACCTAGATGCGTAATTTTATCTTGTTTTCGTTTCGAGAGTACATCTATGTTTCTTATACTGTAGGTACTCATGCCTACTTCCCATGGGATAGGCACGAAACTAGAGAAAGCCACCTACTACAATCCTTACATACTCCATAAGCCTCGTTAATGTTCATACATCTGAGGCCTTAGTGTGAGTTTCATTTAACCATCTCGATAAAACGCATCGAGCACATTTGGCGCTCCGATTGACCCTGGATTGGTGACGGACGAATCGGAGCACGGAACGCGCTGGATGAGTTCGAGATGGTTAAATAAAACTCACACTAAGGCATCTGGACATACACGCACGCCGGTTGCAAGTACTACGCAACTGACCTTTTTGAAGAACGTCACCAATAAGGTCACGATATGTCCTCCTTAGGCGTCTCCTCTCGGCGTTTACACTCATATCTGCCTTCTTAGTCCTTCATTCATCCTTTCAACATGACCACACCATCTAAACATACTCTTTTCAATGTTTATCACAACATCTTCTTTTACACCGCACCATTGCCATATTACATAATTTCTCAGCATATCATTCATAGTCACACCACACATGCTTCGCAAGGAATGCATGTGTGAATAAAATTCAAATTATAAGGTTTTCTAATTCGTAGTTCTGTAAACTTTATTATGATTAAATTACGAGCTTAACTGTCTTAATGGTTGGCCTTATACACATTTACCTTATTTAAATAGCTTATAAGGTAAACTGAGGCGTGCAAGAAGTTTGTATCTTACCTCCACCGTACGTTGCGAAACAAAAGTTCTGAATTATGTAGACCAATTCATTTCCTCCTTGTTTATCGTACAACGTAGGTATTTTTTTTGGTGGTCACGGCTGAATTAAAAGTGCGTTGGTCAATTGTGAAATCTTTTTAAGAGACTCGCTGCTCAATAGGTACGACTAATGTTCACGATTCGATCTTCTAAAAGTATAGAAGATCGAATCGTGAACCGTGCCTTGGGCAGTGTATAGTTCATTTGTTTTCTAACATATGTATGTTACGGTAATGTGTATGGCTGTAAGTACACTCGTATGCAAGGACGATGCTATGAGGTCTCACAGTGCACACCAACGCAGGCCGGTGAATCCGATTCATAAACAATACTTGAGTGATGTGCAAGTGAAACGTTCACTATTCCGTTACAGATACGGCCTTACATAATTATTATCATTAAAATCATAAATACTACATTTATTCCCACCAAATGATTTTTTCATGAGATATTCTTTCAATGGGTTTATATTAACATAAAGATTGCTGTTTTTACTTTGCCACAAGCTCCTCCGCAGTTGTGATTTAAATATATGGACGAATTAAGTTGGTAAGCAATACATTTCCTGACTGTAGATATCGCTTACCTACATGATACGAGCCATATTAAAGTTCTAAGTGGAATGGTTCCATTTATTGATATGATATGAAATATCAGTGACTTTGTTGACATCAAAGTACCTTTTTATGTTTTACCTGACAAAGGGGCGCAATAGCCACAAAGGCTTGTTGTTATGTCAAGCATTTCAGATATGTCGCCTGTACGACATCGCGACATACGCTTTTATGTACATAGTTCGGAATGCTATGTTCGGGGATTAGACATTTTTAATGTCTCTGCCCCTCAAAACAGGCGTATTGACACAAGATTAATGCAATATTTTGAGCTAAGTAAATTGTACTAAGAAGGTACGCTATAATTGTGGCTTTACGCAAATCAAATCAAATCATTTATTGCAAACATGGGTAATATAGTACATAGATATTTTATTTTATGAGCCCTCCATGCTACGTATCGTAATAAGTGTTTCATAGACTTTTTTTTTTATTAAATAAAGAAGTATTTGGCAAAAGTCTCCACACTATGGGGGTACTGGACGGCGCCGCCGCGGTCGGCCCAGAAAATGGTGGTGAAATGACCTGGACGCGTACCGCGAAAGCTGGTTCGAGGTGGGGTGAGAAAACAGTTCTTGGAAGGACTTCGGGGAAGTGTTTTCTCAGCAGTATGGGCTAAAAAAAGAAGTTTAGAAACCTTTCAATGCCAACCAATTCCGACATACCGATTCCTAGAGTTTGTAGATCAAACTTCTGTAAAGTATTCATCATTTCAGCCGAAAGACGTCCACTGCTGGACATATATAGGCCTCCCCCAAGCTCCTGCACTTTGATCGGTTCTGTGCTTCCCGCATCCAGCGGAATCCAGCGGCCTTCACAACGTCATCGGTCCACCTTGTGGGAGGCCTTTTAACTCTACGTCTTCCGGTACGCGGTCGCCACTCCGGAACCTTTCGGCCCCATCGGCCATCTGTTCTGCGAGCAATGTGCCCTGACCACTGTCACTTAGTTTTGGCAATCACTTCAGCCGAAAGACGTCCACTGCTGGTTTTGCCATAATCGCCACGCTTGGCAGGCGGGTTGGCGATCGCAGTATGGTGGTAAAATGTATAGAGAACGCCGCTGCCCATTCTCTAGTAAGTCCCTTAGTCGCCTTCTACGAAACCCACGGGAAGAAATGGGATGGTGCTATTCTTTTACGTCCAGCAACGGACGGCGAGTAACGGGTAGCTCGCTGTCCGGTAAGGACCAAGCCCGGGTCGACGGTGCGTTGTGTTCCACGCGCGCCTCAAAGAGATGTCAGCACCAAATGGTGGGGTCCGCAAGGGCCGATGCCTGCCAGGCGAGCGGGTTGTTCGAAAGAGATACCGCGGCCCCTGGCACACAGGCAACTGAGGGAACACGGGTGGGTTTTAGTCAGTAAAAGATCTACTGTAAACTGATCACATTCTACTTTTCCATACAATGATACAACCTACCTTTAAAGAACATTTGAAACAGTTCTAGTTTTATTTCAACAATTATTTTGTCCATTTAAGTAGTCAATACTGAATAAAATTAACTAGAATCATGAATGGTCATCCCAGTCATCGCTGAGCGGATGGCACACTCAGTATATCCGCGATAAGCCAGTGTTTCACGCCAGTTGACAGCGCGCTGTCATAGCTGTCATGCGACATTTTTGGCTCTCCTGAACTAAGCTTCATATACCGATTTTAATGATATTGTTATATTTTTAAACGGATGCGTTCTGAGTTTCTTAGTGTAGTGTCAGAGCAGATTTTCTTGTAGTTACAAAAAATATGTAGTGTCATTTTGATCTATTTCACGTTTTTATAATTTATTTTTAGTTTGTACCTATTACTGAGTCGCATTGACAGAAAAATCTAGCGCCCCAATAGTAAGTTTCAGTAAATTCCACAGCCAGCAGGTCCCTTACGATTTATTTAGTTGCGATCAACTATAAACTACGCTATTGGAGTTTGAGTTGAAAATATTTCTATAGGTACTTTTGTTTATTCCTTTGCTTCTAGTTCTCAACATTGTTGGATTTATTTATTAACAGGATCAACAGGTCAATTTGCTACTTTCTACAACAAATAAAAATTGAGAGATGAGTGTTCTATTCCTGAAATAGTTTCAACCCTTGAAGTAGGTACCTACTTAGTACTTATCTACTTATTTTGGTTTTTCCATTTGGAATTTCATGACATTACTGAAAACCCAGATTTTGCGGTTTTCTAAAACAGCAAAATAAACTAAAATAATGCATCAAATTCAGTGGCGTTGCATTACACGGTCCATTTCTAAAACGTAGACTTTTTAATATATACGAGCTGAGTGAAGCTACCCGAGACTTCAGTCTTTATTTTAGCTCAACAGACAATGCTTATTATAGCAATTCCTTGGGTAACTAGTTTGCAATGATTTACAACAGATCTTGCATGCGGTCCCGTAAGTGTACTGCACGTACCTACATACAGACAAGAGCGCGTGTATACAACAATGACATGAATATACGACTGGTTTTAAAGCAGCGTTATTGCAGTTAAACCAATAATGGCTACCTATTTGGTTTCCGGAGTGAAAAACGTCCTTTGATATTATTTTCCAATTAAATTGGTTCATCTGTTTCGGCTTTATTGATTCACTAGCTTCTGCCCGCGATTTGGTCGGCGTGAAATTTCTTGTTTTTACATAAAAATATATCCTACTAGCTTTTGCCCGGGGCTCCGCCCGCGTGGGTCGTAAAAAATAGCCTATGTCCTTCTCCATATCCCAGGCTATAATCAGTTCAGCAGTTTAGGCGTGACAGACAGACCGAAAAACTTTCGCATCTATAATATTAGTAGGGATGATACAGAAGAGACTTCCTGAATAGCTTAGTGAATGACACTCTATACACGTATAATAGACCAGGAACACAGGTTAACAATCATAATAATTGAAACAAGCGAAAATAAGCCAGTGTGCAACACAGTAAAAACGGTGGCTGTATTTCTAGATGTCGCGCAAGCTTTTGACGAAGTTTGGCATGAGGATCTTATATTATTTTTTTTAACTAACAAAAATTGTGAGATTGTTCATAGGGACGTACAAACTCACAAATTTTACCACTTTAAGTATAATATTAGTAAAGATTAATGGACATTTATCAGAATGTTTCGCTTAAACAGGATATAATTTTTTAACCAGTGCGCAAACTGTAACCATGAATTCAGCATATAATTCTGGATCCAGCACAGAAATTTTTCGTCACTTATATTTCACAAAAAAGAAACAGCTGTTCCATACATTTTGACCGCGTAGGTATTGCACTTTTCTATCAAACAGCTGATTTTGTTTGTATATCTAACCAACGAAAATTTCTTCGCTGGGGTCAAGAATGATACGCTGATTTCATGGTTACAGTTTGCGCACTGGTTTAAAAATCCTGTATAATCGAACGTTTTTGGTAACTATAAAATAAGTGTAGCATAATGAACGAAATGTTTATCCCATTTATTTATATATTTACATTTTACTGGTAAAACTGTGTGTAGTGTTCTGCGGGTTGTAAACATATATTCACATACAGCAAAAATAAAATGCATAAAATACATATCTGCATCACAGACCACCATGTTTGTTTTTTACTGAAAATATTTATTTTTGCTTGTAGAATTTAGATATAATCCTCCATAGGTAGGTACAGTCACCAAAAGAGATAATTAACCAGGGTCGCCAGTTATAGTTTGAGTTTAGTAAGACAACGGTGGATGTTTTCGAATGAAATTTAATTTGATGAATGAACTGTTTTTTTCTATTAATAAAAATCAATTCCATTCATAAACATCCATCGGCTTTTACTAAACTTCAGCTATATCCAACAACCCTGGTTACTTACCTCTTTTTGTGACTGTACTAATTATTTTGTATGTTAGTGAGACATAGAAATTAGGCAACAAATAGATAATGTTCCAGGTAGATTACTACCAATACACCATCTTTAAACACATTCTTAGGAGTCAGTTGTCAGTGTAAGTACAAACTATGCTTTTTGCCAGCACATCAGTATCTAATCTAAATCTAGGTAGGTTTGTACACTAACTTATGTATCCTGTCCTTTTTTTACGGGTCGTTCGATTTATTTCTATCGTTTCTACGCATGTTGCTTCAGCGGTGAAAGACAGGTTATTGAAATACCAAGAAGGTTGTAGACAGTAATAAGCCTGTGTACATCTAGACCTTTTTGTTATTGTGTGAGAGAATCTCCATTTACACGGAGTGATCACGGGTGGCAGGGACATTTCTTTCCTTTTATGACTGAAAAAAAGAAAAAATCTGATAGGCATTGGTAGGTGCAGACACCTGCATTAAATGGCTACCCTTTTTTAATGTATGAGGAGCCAATAACTGCCTTTTTTAATAACAGCTTAGGAAGATTTTCTCGAGCAGTTGCTACAACATGCAAGATTGATTTTCGGAAACCGTGAAGCTTTTTTTTTTGGGCTCGATTTTCTATTTTTAACTTTAACGATTAATACGGGTTTAAGATTTTTTTCTAATTACTCTGTCCCTTCGTTCTCTGATAATAAAGTTGGTCCCAGTTTTTATAGATAGGTAGGTACCTACTCGTTTGTTTTTATACTGTCGCAAAGTCGTAATGATATTTAAATATGTAGCAAAATACGTCTCCACACCCATGTGTGTCAACAAACAAACAGTAAAAAAGATCGTCTATTCAAGCGATTCTTCGAAACTCATTAGCAGACTAACGAATAAAAGCTTAGGAATAAATTAATATAAATACAAAATTTTCAATTATATGTATGTACTGATTAAAGTATACCTAGTCTGTAACTCAAAGAAAGAATCAACAAATTATGAAAGAACATGTAAGTAAATTGGTAAAACCTGCAACTTCTGTAAAAAATCTCTATTTAAGTCTGACGCTTCGTTCAATCTATCATCTAACTGAATACTATGAAAAAATCCAGATTTTTTCTAAAAAGCTAGCTCCGTGTGTTGGCACGTGTTGCCAACACATGTGGACAGGACATTGTTGTACAATGTGTTGTTATGTTGTGTTGTGATCGTCGAGATACTGTCGCAGCCGACAGCTACGAGCATGTTGCTGATGTAACCTTTTTAATTTTGCAGACTTTTCAGAATCTACTCATAAAATATTATGTGAGGTGCTCAGGACCACTATGTAAATTATCTGTGTTGAACGGAAACTTGTTTACTTTTGTGTTTGATGTTTGAGCCCATATATCAAGCTAACATTTTTTTCTTTAGTTTCTTTTGATGTTAGGAAATCATTAAATAACTTCTCCCGCTCTGGGTGGAGCAGGAGGGCGTGTCAGACCTTTACTGACTAAAACCCACCCGTGTTCTATCAGTTGCCTGTGTGCCAGGAGCGCCGGTACCCATTTCGAACAACCCGCACCCTTGGCAGGCATCGGCCCTTACGGACCCCACCAGTTGGTGCTGACATCTCTTTGAGGCGCGCGTGGAACACAACGGCCGTCGACCCGGGCTTGGTCCTTACCGGACAGCGAGCTACCCATTACTCGCCGTCCGCCAGCCCGCGCCTACGGTGGCCGGGAATGGATCAGTCTGGGATTCCTGACGCCCAGGGCGTCTCCTGCGGCGACTAAGGCTGTGAGGGCGTATACACTGCCTCTCCCTCACGTGCGCCGCCTCCGTCTTCGCGAGCATTACTACTTCGCAGAAGGAGGTGACGGCTACCCATGCACTCTCACTCCGTACCTTGCCCTGGACCAGGGCCG
This sequence comes from Antitype chi, assembly GCA_947359405.1. Taxonomy (NCBI): domain Eukaryota; kingdom Metazoa; phylum Arthropoda; class Insecta; order Lepidoptera; family Noctuidae; genus Antitype; species Antitype chi. The sequence goes on from OX375816.1 coordinate 15,747,994, forward strand.
GACGCGAGAAATCGCCGCCGCCGATCGCCTCCACGAGGACACGGCGGTGCTCCGACCAAGCCGGGCAGACCACCACCTTATGCTCCACCGTGTACTCAGGGCGATCTTCGCAGTAGCGCACATTGAGTTCTTATTTTTATCTACCCACAAAATAATAATTATTTTGTGGGTAGATGTACAAATGTCTAGTTTTTGTAAAACGCCCAAAAATATTGAAGTTTGTTATTATTTAAGTAATGTAAGTGAATTATGGAGAGGGCTATGCTTGAAGTTTCCCTACGCGACCGTATCAGAAATTAAGAGATCCGTAGGAGAAAAAGGTAACTGACCTAGCCCGAAGAAATGCCAAACTTAAGTGGCAGTAGGCAGGGCACCTTGCTCGCAGAACAGATGGCCGATTGGGCCGAAAGGTTCTGGAGTGGCGACCGCGTACCGGAAGACGTAGCGTTGGAAGGCGTCCCACAAGATGGACCGATGAATTGGTGAAGCCCGCAGGAATTCGCTAGATGTGGGAAACACAGAACCGGTCGAGGTGGCGGTGTTTGGGGGAGGCCTATGTCCAGCAGTGGACGTCTTTCGGCTTAGTGATGAAGTGAATTATTGTATAGAATAAAGTTATCTTACACCTCAATAAAGCATTACATTGTGCGAAAAAAAATGGTGAGACAAAAACTGATCTACCTTGACTGTCAGACTTCAAAGACATCAAACTTAAACTCTCTCGGAGCAAAAGAGCAAACCATCCGGACGGACCTCAAGTCCTCAACCCTTTTTATCAAAGCCCATTATAAATTCTATTACAAAACGTAAAAAAATAATAACAATTAAATTATACGTCTGTCGTAGCGGAAACAAGCTGAAAATGTGTACAAAAAACGAATTAAATAATTAAAAATCCCTTCCCTTATTAAAAAAGGTATACTAATTTAGCTTGCTACGAGTACTTACCAGTATTTTTACTGTAAATTGTGTGAATTTTGTGGGATATTCAGGTTGGCTAGGGAATACCCGCGGATATGTTAATTCACGACAACGTAATGTAAATAGGCGGCAGCAATTTATGTCGCTAAAACACTCTGTGGGATAAGTTGGGACGGCCGGAGTCCGGGGTGGGCCCGGCGGCAGGCGTGTAGCAGCCACACTCACTGCCAACCTTCACTCCGATAGTTGCCGATGCCTGCGAATCTGATTATTCAGTCACCCGTGGATACTATATGTAAAGTGCCCCATAATATAGAAGTGTTTAGGATCATAACACTTTCTACGATTGGGTAACATTTGAAACTCTCCATCGCTTTCAGCGGTTGGAAGCGATTGATAATTTTATGGAAATAGATATAGGTTAAGTGTTATTATGCTAGCAATTCACGTTATTACGTCTGAGAGTTTTTGGTTCTATAAAGTGGATAATTTGACTGTAATCAGATCCCCGTTCACTGAATGTTGGTACAGTTCTGAACGACTAAATCTCATATAAATTGCACAATTACTACTAAGTAGTCGGATATCGTCAATTATTATTTTCTACTTATTGATTCTGATGTTAGCTCACCCACCCCAGCCGCTTGGGTCGATCGATTGGGTTAAGTTAAGCTTGCCGCAACACTGCCGAAAATACTGGTGGTGGTTCAGCTGCATCCGGTTAGACTGGAAGCCGACCCTAACATAGTTGGGAAAAGGCTAGGCAGATTGAATTTTGACCAACTGTTTCTGATGTGCTATTTTTTGTTTTTGTAGTTAGGTCCGCGCCTTACATAATTTTTACCTAGAATATTAGGTATATGTAAATCTGGTGATAGAAATTTCTACTCAGTTTCTCTACTCTCTCTGTAAGTAGTTAGTTAGGTACAATTTTACGGTTTCAGGATATCCATCCTGCTTCCCGTTATTAATATGTAAAGATAAAAAAAACTTGACATAAATTCAGCTTTTCCTCTTTTCAGCTTTGTCAAGAACGTATAAACCAATTTATTGACAAAGATTCTTATTCGAATCAATTCGTAGTGAAAAAAAGTGGCTTAGGAAGGTAAGTAAGTACCTATTTCTTTAAAAAGATAACTTATGTAGTAACTGCCCACAAGGTAAAAAAAAAATGGAAATATCTTATTTTATCTGGTTTAGACAGGCGTATGACGTACTAGATGGAAGTTTGCTAGAAACTGTTACCTACACAAAGATTTTAAAAGAATTCCTATATACCTACTTTTAGACATGACATGGGTTAGACATGCTTTTTAAAACAAACGAAATTACTATAATATTTTGCTGCAATTGGTCGTAAAAGTAGTATCGTTGTTCTTTAACAAAAATCATTTCGGGATTGAAATTTAATGAAATATTTATATAAGTAAGTAGATCTTATAACACATGTACACATAATATACCTCAATGGCACCGGCATTTCCTAGCTGACTGGTCCCTGAGAAGAAATGCCGAAACAAACTCAGAGGTCATGGTATTTTTTAACTAATCCAAACATTGTATTATTAGAATTTTCTGTGAGCTTAAAAATGCAGGGCAATGTCTGGGAGGTTTTTTGAAGAAAGAGCCACTAGAGACCTGACCTATTCTATCAGTCATCGTGAAGCTCAACTACAATATTGATCGAATCTCGCCACCAGCACAATATAATTATGTATATTACTTTCAAAATACCATTGTTGTTAGGTATTTAGATTTTTGAGCCACGCAACATATCCTCCAATTCAAATTCTATAAAAGACAAAACAAACTTCCAATAGATACAAATATAAATAGAAGAAGTAAAAACACCTGCATTCAGTGCACCTTGCTGCCGACGATGTTCCGATGACCGACAGATGGCGGAATAACCATTCAACCGTCTAAATGCCTGCCAGGGGTGCGGGTTGTTCGAAAGAGATACCGCGGCCCCTGGCACACAGGCAACTGAGGGAACACGGGTGGGTTTTAGTCAGTAAAAGTCTGACACGCCCTCCCGCTCCACCCAGAGCGGGAGAAGTTATTTGATGATTTCCCACCAAAAAAAAAAAAAAACGTCTAAATGTAGGGTACGTATTGTATTCTTGTATAAATGTCAAATCTTTGTATAAAGAGAAACACTTATTCTCAGAGAAATACAAGACATTTTGTTTGTATTGTGACGTAGACCAATGTCATTAATAAAAAAGTGTCTTGGACTGTTGGACACCGCCGGAATTTTGAGGAGGTTCTTCACTCCGGATCCCTTACAGTTCGCTTAAGTTAGTTATAATCTCAATTTTTATAATATGTTTTTGTGTTTTTTTTTATCTACAGACGCCAGCACATCAAGCTACCCCAAACTTTAAAAATTTCCTAATTGAACATGAACCTTACACTTATGGAATAAAGATTAAAATCCATTACATCAAGCTACCCCAATCTGTCAATATTTTTCGATAGATTTTCAACTTTATTACAAAAAAATAAGGTTTATGTTCAATCGGGAAAATTTGACAGTTTGGGATAGCTTGATGTGCCTGTGTCTCTATGTCAATATAAAGAATCAGCATTCTCTTATCTTCTGCCCTTATCCCAATTTATTTGGGGTCAAGGCAACATGATTTTTACACGCTTTATATTAGCTTAACTTGTATGATTGTTTGTTTGTTTGTATGTTTGTATGTCCCGAACCGACTCCTTAGAGCGCGATTTTGACCCACTTTAAACGGTCAGATTTCATTGAAACTTTGTAAACATGTCGAGGACCGATGACAATTCAATAATTAAAAAAAAAATTGAGAAAAAAAACACGTTTTTGTAGTTAGCAGAACTAAAAAATAGAAAATAAATAATAGTTTAGAAAACTTAAAAACACGCTTTAAAAACCAAATTAATAATTAAATTAAATTATTTTTTCCTTTTTTAGTTTGGTTTTTAAAGCGTGTTTTTTAGTTTTTTTGTTCCATACTTACTATTAGTCGTCATCTTGGTAGTCACCTCCTCCCTAACTATATCATCATTCTCATAGTCAATCCATCGTTTCATCATCATGATCATCATCATTTCAGCTGAAAGACGTCTACTGCTGGACATAGGCCTCCCCCAGGCTCCTCCACTTCGACCGGTCTTGTGCTTCCCACATCCAGCGGATTCCCGCGGCCTCCATCGTTTACTACTCTTATCGTCAAAACTTTCCTCACGACTTCTTTTTATTTTTTGCAATGCCTGACATCTTCTCGTCATTATATCAATTTTAATATCGACTATTTATTAGTGATTGTTGCACTTGATTCAAATAGGTTAATTTTATTTATGTAGATTCTTTTACATACTGTGAATGAAAGAACGTTGTAGGCCTTACAGACTAGATTTGTAGACGATTATCTATTGTGTATTTTCATTCCTCTAAGTACCTGGTACTTATTGACTGGCCTGCACTATCCTCCCATACCTATTATCACTGTAATTTGAAAACATTGTAAAAGCCAATTATTTTTAAAAGAGGAACGTGGAGTTTCTTGCCAGATCTTCCAAATTGGAACCGTGCACCTAGCTTCTGACGTTTCATAAGTGCCCATGCAGGTTTATGTGAAACAAAATATTTTGATTTTAATATTGATTTTGACATTTTCCTCAGTCCTGCATATCACATGCTCATACCATGACAACCGATTTCTACACAACTTTTCAGTTTTTTTTTTTTTATCAGGTGGGAAATCGTCAAATAACTTCTCCCGCTCTGGCTGGAGCAGGAGGGCGTGTCAGACTTTTACTGACTAAAACCCACCCGTGTTCCCTCAGTTGCCTGTGTCCCAGGAGCAACGGTATCTCTTTCGAACAAACCACACCCCTGGCAGGCATCGGCCCTTCCGGACCCCACCAGTTCGGCGCACCAGGACACATGGCACGCCGTGACCACCCCAGGAACCAAGTAACATGAGGGCCCCAGACGACCCCGTGTCTGGCACCCTTGGTCCCTCTGCGACGGGTCAGCGCAGTGGTCCCGCCGCCTACCAGTTTTCGGCCGCAGGGGATATGGAGAGCGGCCAACGCTATACCACTCCTCTTCCCCCCCTGCGGCCGCACCACGTCCGCCATCAAACGGTGGCGGCCCCGTCCAGACCACGGACGGGAAGAGCGCTACTCAAAAGTACCGGCACTCCTCCGCCGCAGCCTATAACCCTCAGCCGCGATGCCTCCCATTCGACATCGCGGCCCGCTTCAGTTACGGTGCACCTCACCGCATAACCTACTTTTTGGCCGCTACGTCGTCGGCTTGGCGGCAAAAGCCCTGACGAGCGGCCCCACCTTGGGGTTCTTCTTCGCTTCACCGTGGGAGCGGACCACGGGTACTGAGCCCCCCCGCAACGACAATGCGGGAACCCACTGGGGGGGGGGGACAACTTTTCAGTTACGGTGCCACTTTCAGACTTCCTCTTATGTACTAATTTCTTATTCTATCCATCTATGTAACACCACATCCCTCTTAGCATTCTCATCTCAGCTGCATGTAATTATTTTTTGCGTTTTGTTCATCACTTTTATAGCCCAACATTCTGATCCATAAAAGACAGCAGAAGGCCAATTCTTGTAACTAAAAACGTTCAAAATCTAGTCGCAGTGTCATCTCGGCGACAAACAAATATCAAAAACTTGTCAAAAATGTATTGAAACTCGAGGTATTTTTGACAGATTGAGACTGAGATCAGACTGTGAACGTTCTTAAAAGTACGAGAATTGTCCCTCAGGTCTGACCAATGTTTTATATTTTTTATGTCAAAATAAAGAACGCTGAGTAAAATATAACAAAAATATTTAGACCTAGAAAAGAACCTAGAGGTATGCCTGTGTAAAAGAAAAGCTCATTGTTTTTAATTTTTCATTCATTGCAAGTTAGATATACTGCTGAACATTTAATAAGCCACCGTTATTGATACCGTGATTGTAGGTTTCGTAAAAAGGAGAGAGAAAGTTACCTAAGTTAAGTTACTAAGTCGTCTAACCATATTTCAAATATTATTATGCTCCAAATTTTGTTCATATACTTTGCTAAGGTACTTGTATGAAGGGCACTAGAAAGTTGTGAGACCCTTAACCTAAGTTAAGCTTTTAAAGCTTCAATTCACTTTCCAATATTCCTTTAAGCATACCCAAATTTATAAAAAGCTGTATGTAGGTATATCCTGAACATTCAACTCGTACAATGGATTTATTTATGAAGCATTCAGTTTATTTCTCATTTAAAAATTTTACCTACCTACCTGTTTGTGCTTTTTTCGACAAGGTTTGAAGGAGCTGTACACTTGGATTGATAACGCAATACATTCTAAAATTAACCCTTTCATGTTAAACTTTATTCTTATATAATTACGTTGTGAGACGTTTTGAGTTTATCCGGTTGCCTCTGGATGTCACCGAATGTATACTAGTACTAATATTTTTGGCTTATTCGTCTACTTAATCGCCGGCGCATATTCCATCCTCTTCGACTATAAAATTGGTTAAATCCAATCAATTTTACAATACAACTATTATGCTGTCAAGGGCATCTCAGGACCTAGGTACTCAAGTAGGTATATAATATCATATTCAATATGCGCCGTAGGAACATAATGTGCTGCGGTGGGGCAAAGCCGCTGACATTAAAAATATGTTTGTTCTTTAAAAACGAGTTGTTGGTGTAATTTACCAACTAGGTGCTAGAGTTTCTCTGAGAGATTTTTTTAAAGATAATGTATTCTCACGGTGGCATCGCAATTCATCTTCGCTAACATCTTATATATTAGGCAAAATATACACCTATACACTAAAAACAGTGATATTCATAATATTAATACTAGAAATAAGGACAAACTACGTGCTCCCTTTCACCAGCTTCATAAAGTTCATAACTCATTTGTTGGGGTTGGTATAACCTTTTATAACAAGCTTCCCTCTTCTTTGCTAGATTTACATTTTAATGCGTTTAAAGCTAAAGTAAAATCCAACCTTTGTTCAAAGGCATACTATTCTATCAACGACTACTTAAACGATAAGAATTGTTGGTCGCTGTTATTAACTCAAGACAACGTTTGTGTTCTTTCACCAGAATTAGCTTACCTACTGACAGGTCATATGAGTTACTTCATATCATTGTTTATTTTATTTGACTGTAAAACCATAAAAAATGTATATACAGGGTGATTGGAAGATGGGTGCAAAGCTTTAAGGTGAAGATAGTATAGACAATTTAGAACCATTTAAGCCATGGTTGTCTTAGACGAAGTCTTACCAATTTTTTTTTTTTTAATAAGGTTTAAAAGACGTATTGTACAAATTTTTTATTTTTTCTGAGCTTTAAATGTCTGTAAAAAAAATGTCTAATGACACAGAAGCCTAAAACATGTTTTGCTTGATTGCTTACACATTACTTTAATTAAATAAATAAAAAATGAATTCATTTATCATTCAATTTGGCCATAATTATGCAGTTTACATTAAATTTTGAGAATTTCCGAAAAAAAACTTAAAAATTTGGTTAAAAATATTTGGTAAGACTTCGTCTAAGACAACCATGGCTTAAATGGTTCTAAATTGTCTGTACTATCTTCGCCTTAAAGCTTTGCACCCATCTTCCAATCACCCTGTATATTTATGTTTTTTTCATTTATTGTTGAATGTTAATTACTTACCTATTTTTGTATAGAATCAAGTTCTTCCAACTTAACAGACAGCTGTGCTGCTGTCGAGTTTGTTGCACCACTTCTTCTTCCCAGCAAAAGCATTAAGAAGTGGTGAATGGCGGCGTTTTGGGGGACTGTCTTATTTAATTTTGACGTTCAAAAGTGCTGACTCTCAGCCTAGTTTGAATAAATGACTTTGGATTTTGATTTTGATACAGTTATGCGTATACAGCACAGATGCAATTACCTACTTATTTATTCTCAGTTATCGAACAAGAAACACAAACAATGCTAAATATAGCATGCAGTGTATGTCACTACTCGTTAGGCGTCTTGTTTAAACGTACCAGAGACATGTATTGGTTAGCTGCGAGTACGTAGCACGAATGTAAGACAAATCGGTTTCTCAATCCCGCGGCGCTCACTCCGAGCTATCTGTACCACTTTGTATCTCTTCTTTATGCTAACTCTTTTTATTTATTCAATGAATGGGTTACATTAGGTTAAAATATTGCTTGCACAAACATTTAAATGATTTGATTTGAAAAAGAACACAACTCGTAATTTGATTTTCTATATAACTTACTTCCTTTGTCCGCGAAAATATTCAGGTGTTGGCACATAAATATGTTTATGTTGGAGGGTCTACAAACGCGTCAAATCTTACCATACAGCCCCTATATTTTTAATTCTGTGCAGAAAGATGTGTTAGCAACATCGCTAAGGGTGAAGAGCATACAACCATACCACTGTGGAATTGATTTCCTCCCTATGTCAGAAACTTTAATTATTGGCAGTTTCGTGTTTTTGTCGTTCTTTTATATTGTTAAAATTTGTTATTTTACTGGTCCTATTGTTTCCCCGCTGATACTGGCATCAAAGGCTAACAGAGAGGACAATACAATATATTGTCCCGCCTGATAGAGCGGCAGGCTAATGGTATTTGAAAGGGAAGGGAGGCCGACCACACATTAAGTATACCTGCTGAACTATTGCAATATTCAGTACTCTACGTAAGGCTTTTAATATTTATGTGGTATCGTATCACTTGCATGTTAAATTATAGAATTTCTCTCTAATATAATTTTGCCTCCAGAAGATTTAACCGCGCCATTTTTAAACCGGTAAAATAGTAATTAGTAGACAAACACGTAGAGAATTTCGGACGTAGACTCATGAAATACCGGGTGAAGTTGTTACATTTTATGAATAGTGGCCATTTCAAATGTAACATTTCGTACCTGCCGTGAGTGTGGGTAAATTTAAATATGTACCGACGGAGTCCGCCTGTAATGTTTATTTAATGTAGCTAGTGCTAGATTTATAACAAAAGAAGTTTAAATAGCTTATTAGTCAGGGAGTGCGGACCGTAATAGATACTTGTGGCGGTGCCCCTTTTGCGTGATTTAAACGTCAAAGTTGCGTAAATCTTTTAAGTAAAAGGATTTGACCTCTTTAGCTATTTGAAGGTTTTCTGTTTTTCTGCGTGGCGTCTGAAAGTTAATAAGCGGCTTGTGGGGTGGGCGGCGGGGTGCGTGTGGAGGATTATCAGCTACAGGTGTGGGTTGTGGCGGCACACAGTATTACGTCGCCGTCGCGTTGCGGTGCAGCTTTTCTTGTCATCAACTCGTTAAAACGGTGTTTATTAGGATGTTTCTTCCGCGGATTATCCGTGGACGTGTCTTTTCAGGATTTAATCGTTGCTCTGTTAGCATCTATTATTATTCATGACATAAATTTCCTTGGCAAGGAAGGCATTAGACGAAAACTCATTAAAACCGAGACGCGGTCTGACTTTTCAAACTAGACACGTTAAGTCCACGCGTGACGCAAGACGGAACTAATTGCTATTCGCAACAAGTAAACTCGTTGCTTATTAAAACTCGCTGTCGTTAACACTAATTTACAAACTTTCACTGTTTACTCACTTCTGTACTGCTTTATTAAGAACCCACTGAAACACGAATAAAGCGATGTAAGGTAAAGCGTGCGAAGCTATATCATCAAAAGTCAGTACAACTGGACTCGGACTGAAACCGTTCCGCAGTTTAATGAATACATACTTCGAAGTTCATGCAAATGAAATTAAATGAATAAATACCATGTATTGTGAAGATTATAGGCACCGCGTTGTATCGTAATTGTACCCTTTTAAATATGTATTGCATGCCAAAGTTTTTTGGTTAGGTTCAGCAATTGAGTCGGTTATAGAACATGTAACCAATTTAATTTAGTATTCGATAACCTTAGAGGCAATTTGGACAGCTTGTTTGTGCGGTAGATTAGATGTTTACCCTCGAGCCGCGATGTCCCGCCTGATAACGCGCAAGGGTCGGCCGAGACGTGCCGACCGGGACCCAATATGTGAAATCGTTACATTGACGACTCCATTGCTGCATACCTTATCTTTTTTACAGTCCAATTCCAGATAACTGGCAGCGTGTAATATCTGCGGTAAACATCTGTAATATTAAAGTGTTAATTTTAGCTTTTTATTAGCAGTTAGAAGCAGTGTAACGGTTATAGCTGTAAGTAAACTTGCCACTGTATAACTATTGCACAAACACGTTTGTTTTTTACGGCGGCCTCTTACTTTATTTAAACATGGAATCAGGTCGGATCGAGCTCGCGCGGCGTACTCTTGTGTATAAACAAGTTCGCTATTCCGTAGTTGTCCGCTAATCATTGTGTGAAGTCGTGCGCGGTCGCCTCGCATCCCGGATCAACCCCCGTCGATACATTAATAAGGAGATCCCTGCGACTCGATGGAACCTGCTGCGAATGAAGTGAAGAGTGCTCTGTCAATGTGTCGTCGTGTTCCGGTAATTTAGATTGACTTGTTTCGTGCCGGCGAAATTGTTTTCAGGTCGAAGTATACACAAAACAACCACCGTGGCACATTGTTGAAGTACGCAATTTATTATTCACAAATAGACTACGGAAATTGAGTTTTAACGAAGACAAATTGAACTAAAGCGGAATCAATTACGGGAGATTTATTTTCACTGAGAGAAAGAATTAAGTAACTGCGAGGCAAAGAGATGTAAATTGAATTTTTGTCGTAGCCCCGAAAAGAAAGGAGTTCGGGGGAACAAATAGAATGTCGCGATACATTAAAAAGTTTGTCGGTTCCGTATTTCGTAATTTTTTATAAGTAAATAAAGTGGGAACAATAGGGTACCAGGTCTCCCCAACCAATTAAGTGAGTTCCACCCTGTCAATATTGCCTTCATTAGGCAAGTTTTCTTCATTATTTATTCACAACTCGATTGAAATCCTTTCGCCGTATCGATGTGTTTAGAATAGTACGCTTGTTGTGACAAAACATGCGACGTCTGGACTGTGCAGTATGGACGGAGGGTGATACTTGATACACTCAAATTATCGCACGGTTATTTCGAGTGAGTGAATTCTTACAATTTACGAATGACTTACTGGAAGAGACCTCTAAACCCATATTATAATAAAGAGAAAGGTTATGATTTTTTGTGTTTATTTGTTACACTTTCACGCTAAACACATGCATGGGTAGACTATGACCTGGATTAGAATACAGAATATTTTTTATCCCGATATTCCCACGGAATTAAGAGTCATGCAGGTGAAAGCACGGGGCGCAGCAAGTCGTTCATAAATAAATAAAAATCAAAGTAAAGGAAACAGGTAAATATGAGTAAAAGCTACACCCCTTTCAATCATATAAATTAGTGTGGTTTCCGCTTACGTGGCGCAGATAATGAAGCGATGTCCCGACTGTTGAACTGACTCTACTCCGCAATACAACGTGCGTGTTTATTGTTGACACCTACTCTACGTACGGCCTCACTCTGACGCTACAAAACGCGTTGACGCGCGATCCTGTGCGATCGTGTGAACTAACCATTATTGGTTAGGCAGCCATTGTTACTTGTTCGTTTATACGGTCAAATGAAAATCGCGGCACTACTAAGTTAAATTAGTGTGATTGTCATGCTTCATCATTGTCTTCCTGCCCTAACCCTTTAGGGGCCATCCAAAAATTTTTTGACCCCCTCCCCCGTCATTGTCACAGGTGGTCACACTTGTGAAACTCCCTCTCCCCTTGTGTGACGTCACTTATTTTTCAGTTGTATATTTAGAAATAATTAAATAAAAGCAGCTGTTTAAAAAAAAATATATATTTAAATTAAAACACAGCACTCGCCGACGGCTTAAACCTACATAAGCCTTGTAAATATAAATCGAGTTAGTAATATTTTTAAGTTTTTGGTTTATATATAAATTCAGAGTTATACATTTTAACATGCGACGTCACAAAGCTTTTGAACCCTCCTGTCCCTTGCCACACAGTGTCACATTTCCTTGACCCTCTCCCCCCTTAACATGTGATGTAATTTATGGATGGCCCCTTAAATGGCCAACACAGCATGTCTTCATGTTTCAGACGTATCTACTGGCCGTCAAGCTAACTTCTCTTTTATATGAAATGAAATGTTAATTTATGTAAGTAGATCTTTTAAGGGGAACCTAGTCGCGGGTTCGAATTCACTGGTGGGCCTGGCTAAAAATCACGCTGTCTCACCAGGCTTCGTATCCGTCAGAGATAGTATCAGTGATGAGCAGTTACACTCTAGTCTACACGCACAACGTTATTGAGAGAGATGTAGGATCATTTATAGTAAAAAAATTAAGAAAAGTCCTTTGGAAGATCGGGTTTTATGAAAAAGCTAATGCATAAATCAATGACCAATAAAGTTTATTGAACTTTTCGATAATTGAAACTTGTCGGTACCGACTTGGTTTTGGAGATTTTACACTTCTTTTATTACTTAAACACGCCCAAAGTTAAGTAAAATTAGCAAGAAAAACAAATCTTTGTTGGCTCCTAACTTTTTGATGGGTTTATATTTTAGTATTCTGTTTCCGTACAGACCATATTAATAATGAGACAAAACGATATCATATTTTACTTTGGATGTGCCATGTCAGACAGTGGAGTAAAACACTCCCGAAGTTTGTATGCAAAAAATGTGGACTAGGTTCATCTTAAGACACTGTTACAAGTTACGTTATTGTTGATTGGGCCTGCTCTTCACCTCAACCTCGCGTGATGAAAAGCGATTGATGAGAATAGTCAATATTATAAAACTAGATGGCACCAGGGGTTCGGTACCCAAAGGGTGCCAACGGAACCTTATATCTAATATCTAAGCCTACGCTATCCGTCCGTCTACTGTCAGCGGGCTGGTATCTCATGAATCGTCATAGGTAGACATTTGAAATTTTCACAGAGTGTGTATTTCTATTGCCGCTAACAGATAATAAAATAAACAAACTAATTAAGCTTTAAAGCGGGTCTCCAATCACATGTAAACTTCCAACTTTTTCATACCTGCCCTACAAAGGTCCAATACAAAAATTTAACTTTTTTGCTGTCGCTGCATCCGTGTTCCAATTAAAAATATTCGTATTCAATTTTATATTAAAATATTACAAATCACCATACAAAAAACGTTTTTTGTGCAGCGGGCTGTATCTTATGAACTGTAATAGGTGCAGTTATTTTTTTTATATTCCCGTGTTTCTGTTACAATATAAACGTGTTTCCTTTCTTTATTTCCGTAGTCTCAGTAATCCCTCACTTTCGAGCCATATCATCTGTAACACCACTAATCTATCGTTCTTTGATATTTGGTCTGTCTTAACTAGAATAATAAATTTAAAAGAAACAAAATATTACGTTGGAAATAAATTAATATTCCGAAATGCCATGTAGGTACATATTTAATCGAACTCCAAGTAATTCCCATTTTGCTGTCCTAAAAATATTAGAGGATTAGATAATTAAACATTTGCTTTCAAAAATTTCCAAAATATAACCATATTTTCTAAGAATCCATAAAGGTAGTTCTAGTGATATAAGCAATGTTTGTCTGTCGCTGTTCTGTGGCGGCAGATGTTCCGGTTCTCACCTGGCGCGCGCGCACATGACCACCCGCACGCGACTCCTGCGCACACCATGAGTATTATTAATATCACAGTATCGATCACTCACCCTCGCTAAGCCGAATTTAATTTATGTTTTATCATTACACGCTACATTGACACGCAACTGAATTCTTATTTATTTGATTTCTTTTTGTGAATTTATAGAGCACTTAGATTTTTTTTGCCGATCGTGCTTTGTTCCTCTTATGGTTTTGTGATTCATTTTGGATTGTAGGTTAATTCTATTTTATTATTAAGTTTAAATATAAGACTATCATAATATAGCAGCATTTGAGGTCTGATTCAACCTATTAAATAAGGTTATTTGTGGGCGTTCTTGTATTATTACTTGGTTTTATTCGCCAATCACGCTGCACAAACACAGCTGCCTCCTAAGACCTAGATTTGCAAAACAGAATGTGATTCATTACTTTCAGAATTGTTGTTACATGAGCGATAAGACGTGGGTGTTGTCGTTTTAAATGTAGGTCTTACAAGAATTATTACTAGGAGTTACGTTTTGTTCACTAATTTATTATACACTAGCTTTTCCCGCGGCTACGGCTCCGTGGAGGTTGGAAATCATCCCATGGGAACGTACTACCGGGATAAAAAATACCCAACATATTAGGTTATAAACCGTCTGTGTGCCATATTTTATCCCAATCCGTTCAGCCGTTTTTACGTGATTGTGTACCAAACATACAAACTTTCACAATTATAATATTAGTAGGATCTTCTACGCTTCTTACACCACTTAAATAACCTTTTAGAAACTTTTAAAACTTTATATCTGCCGTAAATAAATCCAGTCGACCCTAAAATTGTAAGTAATAAAAAAGTATTGTCAAACTTTCGATGTCAAAAAATTGCCAAAAATAGACCATCACAATATCTTTAAGTAGCTTTTTGAAGACAAAAATAAGAAGAAAACATAATCATACCTAATTGGCTAACGTTTTACGGCTTGAAAAATTTCACGTACCTATGATATAATTATACCTGTATGAACAAATGTCTTCTCAAGAAAAAAGATTATATAAAAAAAATAAAAGCCTCTTCAAATAACAGAACCTGATTGCTGAAAAAGTTTTGGCCTTATAAGCTGTGATTGTGAGGGAAACGATTTACAAATACTTATCAATTTTTTTATAGATGTTTTTTTGGCAAGGAATTAGAATATTGACTCACATACCAAGTCAATTTTCCGTGTAGGTAATAGCCGTTATCGAAGTCGTCAAGAGCATAATTACTTTTGATGATGTGGTCCAACTGGAGTTAGTTTTTGTTAATTAAATTAATAAAACAGCCAAATACTTGACCTTAAACCGGTTAAAATAATCAACATTTTTTTTCTATTAGCAAGCAGTTTCCACTGCTGGGACACAGATCTCCTCTTTATGCTGTGTTCCATAATCCACCACGCAGGCCCAGTTCGGGTTGGTAGATGTCACATGTCTTCGAATTTTTGTTTCTAGAAGACACCGGTTTCCTCACGATGTTTTCCTCCACCGTTATCAGAGCAATGGTGCTGAAATAATTTACAAAGCATAGCACCTGTCAGCAATCAAACCTACGACCTATACAGTAATCGAAAGGCAAATTATTTTTTAATTAGTTATTGAAAGTGCGGGCGTATATGCATGAGGTATATTCGTGGCGTATATTGAGCTGACATCACGCAGTTTTAAACCGACGGCAGCCATATATATACCTAGCGCTTGTTTGTGGAGTGGATAGTGCATACAGCTTCACGCTTCAAGCCCCAAATTCGTGCATTTTGATGGAAATTGCCTTTGTGATGATAAAAATTGTGCTCGGCCGGACGAGAGGGGCCGCCGCTCGGAAATGAGTTCATACATTTTATTTCACAATCGATTTTGTTTGATTTAATTTTATTGCTCAATACAGTGGACCTACAAGTAAATGAGAAAATGTAAATGCATTGGTACTTTTGAATACGTATTTATTTTGCAGGCATGAGTAATTATGAAATCGTTACCAACATGGAATTGTAAACTGGGATTAACCCGCATTGGAAGTTCCGACATATTATTATACGTTTTCCACGCCAATCTAAAAACGAGCGTAA
Source organism: Antitype chi (assembly GCA_947359405.1). NCBI lineage: Eukaryota > Metazoa > Arthropoda > Insecta > Lepidoptera > Noctuidae > Antitype > Antitype chi. Next base: position 15,763,657 of record OX375816.1, read on the forward strand.
AATTAAACCATTAAATAATTAATTTCGTACATTCGATATTTTGTTTACTCGTTTGCATTGTGTAAAACAACCCCAGTGGATTGTAGAGTCGTGGCCGTAGCAATTAAAATAATGTATTATTCCAAGCATAGGTAGGTAAATAGTTTTCAATAAACACAACTTTGTAAATACTATTAATTAGGTATACATACACATTAAACAAAAGAAGTAAATAACTAATTGATATTGTAATGTTCGATACCCAACGCGGCTTTCAGTGAACAATGATGAATAATACTCGTTTAGTTGTTTAAATAGAGTCTATAATAGAATGTGTAAATGATGTGAATTTAAGGGCGATTTGGTTATGTAAATGCCATAACAAATATCAATTTTTCGCTTGGCTAGGTTCAGATAATGGCGAGGGCGGTGTCGCACCGCGCACGTGACGAACTGACGACTCGCCGATAGTCGCGGTCTGATATTGCTAGTAAAGTTTAAGGGCGCAATCACACATGCTCCGCTTGGCAGCTGGGACGTATCTGCGTGGCTTATTAGTCAATTCACACGAATTTTCCTACTCGCACGAAGCGGGCGAATGGTCGCTTTTAAACAATATAATTATTATTTTCTACAGGCGACTCGCACTACGTTGATTTATTTTTGGGCGAATCGACAACTTCAGAAATACGTTTTAGGCAATTGGCAATTTTATTTACTATATTACGTGTGCCTACTTACTAGCAGTGACCTTTTCTCATAATTTCATAGCATATAATTGCCAAATATATTTCTGGAGTTGTTGATTCGCCCACAAAGAAATTAACGTAGTGCAAGTCGCCTGTGGATAAATTTATTTAAGTATCGTTCCACCTGATTCGGGCGAGTAAATTCGTGCGAATCGAGTAATAAAGCCACCTGCGTCAATCGCAGCATCTCGATTTTTCGTACAAACATATCTAAGAAGTTTGCCTCATATCCGTTTTCATCAGTGTGATTTGCAACTTCTGTCGGAATTGCCTTTACATCATTGTGTCTCATGTCAGTCTGCGCTCAGCAGCTGCTGTCAAATTAAAATTGGCGCTTGCAATCGATTTGTGTTAAGGTTCCACAATAGTCGATATTACCGGACATGGCGAATTAAAGTTTCACATTGGTTTTGTTAAGTGATTTTGGTATTTTAATAATTTTTTGTTTTGCTTGCTGTTCATAAATCATTCTTTTACCCTTAACCTTTGTGTAAAATATGTTTTCTCAGAAAAGATATTTGTTTTATTTGAAAAATACTACAGTAAATACAATAAATAATACTTTTTATTAATATGAAACAAACACGAGGGGCATTATTTTAGAGTAATAAATTGCAAAATATTGTAAATGCAGGCCTTTTTCCCTAAGGCGGTAAGAAATACTGAAAACATAAAATGCTAATATTTTTAAAGCATAATAAATATTTAGAAATCTTCACATTTGTAGGCGATGGTAATGCGTGCCTCTCCCGCGAGGCATATGTTAATCAAAATACATAAAATTCATCATACCTAAGTATGAATCTAAAATTGAATTTTAAAACTAAAACGTTCTTCATATAAGTTCTCACAACGAATCAAAAATGTATTTCAGCAAAATGTACAACAGTTTTGTAATAAACTGGCTCCTTTTATTTAAAAAAGGTTCCTAGACTTCCTCTGAAGAAAGGACTAAAACAGATAAACACTCCAAATTTTTTTGAGAAAATAATGTAGTTCACTTTGCAAGACAGAGGAGAAAGGTTTTATAGAGTCCACTTAACGGAATGAAAACCTACCTACGAGTCCTACACATTGACATTTAAAGGACGTTATTGTATTTACTCCCAACAGTTACTTTCGAGAACATAGTTAATCGAAAACAAGTAAATTTAAAGAATTAGCATTGCCATTCAACGTGGCAATGCTGCCAGTCTTCTGGGCACGTTTCCTGATGACAGCGATGCGGAGGAATACTTCGACGCCTAAGTGTCCTTTTGTTTTTTGTATTTATTTTGTATAACGTAGTTTTAATTATCCAGATTAAATAATTAGGTACATTAAAAAAAAAGTAAATTTAAAAATCAAAAAGTCTGACTACTTAAAAAAATAACTTTAAAAAAGATTAAAGTTCTTTAGCAACCATTCTCACTTAAATTTGCAAAACATTTATCAAAGCGCTGATGAAGTTCTTATAATTATAATCATATAATAGGTCTTATTATGGTGAAAAATAATTACATTAAATAAAAAATTAATGATACCGCTCTTGAAATAAATCAACAACTTTTGTCTTTTTCACAATATGGTAGGATAGCGTCTTATAGTCACCATTCTGATTTTTTATTACTTTCATGTTTAGTGACACTCGCAAGATTGAGAGAAATCGATTGACGTAAGAATCATCAAAATCGGCCCACGCGTTTTGTCGCTAGACTGCCACAAAGGAACAATAAACATACATATATACATAGGCCGATAAACACATAGCCCTCCTATGCGTCACGCAGCCGGGTAAAAATGGCTCAAAACATGCTTAAACATTAAACAGTAAATGATCAGTAAACTCGATACTATTAAAGTGTACTGCGAATACTACATACAGGAGGTTTCGATAAACTTCGGCCTCCCGCTGTGGGGCTGTCAGTAAGGCCGAATGAGCTGAGCCTTCACTTCAACAATGTTAATAGTTATGTTAACACGGCACGTGGATACATGCCTACTTGTCTTTTAAGATGAGCTCTTAATTAACGAATAAGTAAATTCGATTTACCTAATTCAGTCCGAATTTGAGCCTGATTTTAACTCTTATCAAGTCAAAAGACATGAAATATGAACGTGCCTGACTGGCCTGCACTCGGTACGAAGCTACAAAATGTATTGGGCACGTATAAATGGAACCAGTCGATTAGATGATATAAATAATAAAATGAGATATACTTAGGTCCAAACATATACAGGCAGTAAGGGTAAACACCGTTATCCTTGAAACCAGTGGTTTGATTTCGTTTATAAAACGTAAAACAATGAAAAAAAAACAACCTTTTTTTTAAAGGAAATCTGCTTTTTTTCACCCTACGCGCGAGGGCAACAAACTTGCGTCTCAATACGAGAGGGGGCGCGGGGCGCGGGTACCACGCCGCGTGACCCGACTCCGACGCACGGGTCGCGACCCTGGTCAGTTAGCTGTCAGTCTCGCTGGCATAGACTACTATCGCTGGCGAGCTCACGTAACGCCGCGCCGTAGCATCGCTCATTTCGCGCGCGTATTTTTTTTTTAAGGCGATTCGCACACTGCCCCGCATGATGCAGCGTAGCGCGTGGAACACACAGAAAATGCATCCACGTGAACGCGCGTGGATGCATTTTCTGTGTGTTAGACTGTGCGTGTTTTCCATACAAACGGAGATACTTACAAGCAACGGAAGAACACGCATCCACGCGCTACGCTGCATCATGCGGGGCAGTGTGCGAATCGCCTAATAGCTCGTTTATTTTAGATTTAAGTCAACTACCCATAGTTTAAGGGACAACGGTGTTTACCCTTACATCCTGAATAGGCACGCACGCACGGATAAGACTGGTTGTCAGACTTTCGTGCTTCTGACGACCCGTAACGACAGTTTCATATCCATGGATGACAGCCGGACCAACGGCTTAAGGCACGGAGGAGTCCTGGTATTTAAAGATGGTCACCCATCCACGGATCGACCGCGGCAAGTGTAGCTTAACCTGTTCGATCGACCATGCGGCTGTTATTACTAAACCACAAGCCCCTCTAAAATCTATAACACCAATCTAAAATGGCATTAACAGCGCAAAATTAAAGTAGTGTGTCAGTCTGCTAGTAATAAATTTCCCTGATTGTTCATTTGTGTGTAGAATTGTAGAAATTCATTAATTATTCCTTGAGTTTCAAGGAATACGTGTGAGGTAATGTAGCTTATCTTTTACACAAACGGTAAAACAGCTCTAAGGGGTAATTAGTAATTAGAGAGGGGTAATTAGTGTCTAGAGTGAAGTTGAAAACCCGATACGAATACCGACAGTACGAGGCTGCAGGCATTTTACAGGAAAACCATTAAGAGTAATGAAATGATTCATTTTATTTATTACAATGTGAACCGACGAGTTATTTCTTTGCAGCATAGCTATTCACAACCATTGGATCCGCTTCCGTACCTAACGGAACATCAATCAATGTTATCCTAGGAGTCCTATATACGCTGTTCGCAAATCTAAAACCCGAAAATATTGTCAGTTTAAATCAAATAGACGTCTGCTCTTCTTCATGCAGCTGTTTGCTGTTCCCGGCAAGGAAAATCAGAAAATTGTTAAAATAGAAAAATATTTACTGTCCAGTAAGCATAAATAGATTAACAACAAGTTAAGACGACATATTGAGTAGCTTAAATATTACCTACAGCTAGTTACATAAATATATTATTTGCTTGTGAACCCCAAACTAGACAGTTAGTCTGTATCTTTGGGGTTCAGGGTACGAAATCTAGAGTGCAGACTAGAGAGTTGCTTTCAAGTATGGTATATTATGAGTATATGTGTAAAGTTTGTGTGGTGTCTGGCGTGTGTGTGGTGTGTGCGTGTGTGGCGTGTAAAGGTGTGTATTTTGCTCCCCATAAAATATACTTCGTTTGATTCAGTATCAGGTCAGGGTCGTTACATTAATTGTTCCGAGTCATCATATCCAGCAATATGCAGCAATTTTTTAATTATTTTTTTTGCATTCGAATGAGTTAGTGTTTTTAATTTAGCAGACTTTATTGTACGTATTAATTAGGTTGTCGATATATGTTATTTTCGACACGATAGCCTGTCGAATGCTTGTGAATAGCTATGCTGGTGCGACCTTTAGGGGCTTACAGAATAATAAATACTAGTGGTAGTGGTCGAAATTCAACCATAATTAATTAAATTAAAATTTAATGTTTTTCTAAGGCATTATTATATAAAAATATTAGCATTCTACACTCTTTCTCAATATAAACATTAACTGTGTCAAATTTCATACTCCTCCGTCAGCGTAATTTTCGTAAAAAGGGGTACAAAAGTTTTTGCTTCACGATCACGATAGGATAGATATTGTAATTATGCTATCTCTCCTGCTGGTTCTTTTGCGCGTTTCGTCTTCTACTACATGGGACTTTAACATAACTGGTGAAATGTGGGTCTACTATAGATACACTCCTGTCTAAGCCTTCTGGAAATATAGGCGTGATACTATGATAAATGTGTGTTCTACCAGAGCGTCTATGTTGTTAATGTATGCCATATTTAAATGGATTTCAAACATAATAAATCACTAAACTAAACCTCTTTTCCTTTCGTGTAATCTTTGATATGTTTTATGGTGATTCCTTGCAATTCTACTGAACTCCGAATAGGAAAGTAAGTGAGTCTGATCGATGGTTGATGGTGTTAATATGCTTGAAATGTCCCGCTGCTGACGGGTGGCGTGTTAGCTTAGTGAACGGCGCCATACGTTGGCACAGCCCGCGACAGTTGGCCCCTGTTGATTCGGCACGAAGCCAATTATGTCTACCTTATATATCAGACTCCACGGCGCATAAGACACATTATTTAGGAACAAAAATGCAACATTCCCTCCACAATACACTTGAATTCTCAAATTACTTCCAACATTCTGAGAGCATTCAAGAATCTCCACAAGCTTCGTGTCTAGATGCGATCTCATCTGCATAACCATGCATAAAATCTTATTTTGTGAACAATAATAATTTGTTACAGCTTCGCTTTTAACCGGACTTTATGTAGATGATACGAGTGCAACAATATGATAATTAACCTGTCTGCGAGTCGGAGATACGCGGCTGCTACACTTTTATTTGCCGCGAATGCACAAAAGCGTGTTTGGATTCGTTAATTACTGAAATTTTCATGAAAGTCGGCCGAGACCGACTGAAGCATTTTTAATAACAGATCATTGAATTTACTAGTAGGTACGCGGGTGAAATATGAACAAGCTGGTCGAGGCAACAGGAGGGTGGAACTGAGGCGTATGGGCGGTAACGGATGACCGAGTGTTAGCTAAAGCTGGCGCTGTGCCGCTCGGCGGCCTGCGCTCGGCCGGCTCACTCGCGCGCTGTCGGCGGTCGGCCTCGCACGGACGCACCCGCACGTCACTACTTCGTACGAACTCGTAAACTTTGCCGAACTTTCGAACTGAGGAAAAGTGCACAGTGCCCCCGGACCAAATTGGATGCAATTTGTGCAATTTATTTCGTGTGTGCTGTGACGTAGAATAATTCTGTGCATTTACTAAGTTGGAGAAAACTGTTTAGCGCTGTCTATTTTGGATTTTAGCTTTTGTTCGGTAATGGATGACTTTTGATTATTTTATGGGTAAGTTAAAATACATTAAGGAATATAAACCTACATTATTTCTTAACATTAACAAATTTAACAATATCTATTGAAGTAACTATTAAGTTTTCTTTTTTTAATAGTTTTTTTTAGCTCTTCACAAAAATATTAAAACAAATACATTTTGTATACACAAAGCAAATGCCAAGTTCTAAATCATAAGGACATAAACCAACCAACCGAGGAATTCATTTAAAACTTTTCTCATAAAGCAATTACTTCATAATAAATTATAAATGAAGGGGTATAATATCAGTAATTATATGAATTAATCTACCTAAACGTTAGGTGAGGCTTAATGCAAAGTAAAAATGTATGTATGCATGTAGGTATGCCGTGCATGCATCATATTTATGAATAATGGATTACATTACTTACCTACATAGAATATTAGGGTTAGCTATTAAAATTAAAATTCTCTACAAAGTTTGTCAAGGATTTTTTTATTAAGGAAACATATTTTTTGAATCTACTTACATTTTATTTATTTTCGCGTTGTTTGGCTTTTAGGCTCCCGTAATTCAACAGCTAAATCCTGAATCCCTGAAGGATTCTCCGTTACGAGCGTAAAGTTTACAAGCACAAAAACAGAATTTGTTCTTTTGTGGAATGTGTTCTACTTTTTTACCACATGTTGAAAGAAAACGTTATTCATCGGCTTTGAGAGGCCTCGCTGAAGAAAAATCCCATAAAAACACACTGCTAAAGCTAAACGATAGAAAGGGCTATCATATGCCTATCAAGTTTAGTACGCCTACGGTAACGTTAAAAAGGCAAGAAGGCTATTTTAAATTTAAACTCAGCTCTCGTAAGTTATTTTCAGGAATTGTTATTTTTGCTGAAATTTTCTCTCTCTTATTCAATAAATTTCCACTCACAGCAGGCTGAAGGAAATTTGCTGTTAGGGGTTATTTAGTGTGTTATCGAGATAACACTTCTAAGAAAAAAGTCGTACTGTAACCTTAAGAATTCAAACAAAACAACATAAAATTGATTTGTTTAGGTAACTATACATAGTCAGCCTATAAAGTTCCCACTGCTGGGTCACAGGCCTGCTCTTTGTGAGAGGGAGTGGGCTCTCATCCACCACACGGGACTACTGCGGGTTGATAAATGTCACATGTCTTCGAGTTTTTGGGTCTTCCGATGTTTTCCTTCACCGTTTTGAGAGCAGTGGTGATGAAATAATTTACACAACGTGAAACGCTTGTCTGGGTTCCAACCTACGACACACAACTCGTAACTATATGAATAAATAAATGGATATCACTATCCAATAAGAGAGCATTCTTGACATGCTTCTTTATCGTCTTTTAAGTTATTTCGGTTTTGTTTGATTAAGATTATCTACCTAAATTAGTTTAGGAGAAAGTTACTATTTGTAAAAGTACGATGGGATTGACATCGTCACATATCAATCTGCCCCGTCTTTTCCCAACAATGTTGCAGTCAGTTTCCAGTCTAACCGGAGGCAGATGAATACCAGTATTTTACTTAAAGTGGCTGTCTTTCTGACATCCACAACCCAGTTACTGGGTAACACGATACCTTTTGATAAAACTGATTCTCAGACTTTTGAGCATCTGACTACCCGTACCGACTGTCTAAGATGCCACACGAATGGCAGCCAGGATGCACGGCATAACGTGCTTTCCGAGGCGCGGAGGGGTTTCGTTAGGTAATGTATGATCTACCATCCAAGAACCGACCGCGGCATTAACATTCCATCGACGCGACGTCTTCATGAGTGGAGACCGCGAATCGGCAAACGTAAAGTAGGATGCCCTCAGGCTAGGTGGTGTCACGATCTTCGCAGGGTGACTGGTAGCATCGAGCTGAATGGCGTGCAATTGGAGAGGCCTATGTCCAGCAGTGGACTGCTGTAGGCTGATGAAGATGGTGAAAATGTTATCTAAATGTATTTAAACACAAAGAAGGTTTATAATTATAAGCAAGCTTAATACTATCAACAACTCAAAGACACGTGCCTTCTAGCAAATGCTATCTTACCCGGAGCAGTAATACTAATACTAAATCTACAAGATTTAAAGCTCCGTATAATCCATACTGTTAGTGCTTTAAGATTTCCTTTTACAGTAGAACGTGAAGATCTCGCTAAGTCTAGACCTTAAGCTAGTACTAAACGCTTCGCACTACAGCCTGTGTGGATGCACTTAAAGAAGCTAGGCACGTGCGCAAACACCTAGATTTGGAACAAATATTTGATAGTTGAAATATTTTAGCATATTGCGGTGTCGAGCATGTGACCAAAGCCGCTTTGTTTTAACTTTTAGGTCAGTTGGGCTTGGCTCTTAAGGTCTAAAGTCAGTAGAACCTTTTTAGATTACAAAACTGGACCTTTAAAAAGAATATGAGGTTATTCTAATACGGTCTTCATATTCATCATTCATTGTATGTATAAGCTACAAAGCAAGATATGTTTAAAATGAATTAATTAGTACTTCTTATCCGATATTAGCTGTGCCCGTGGCTTCGCCCCCGTGGATGTCGAAAATAATCCCACGGAAAAGTGCCAACAGGACAAAAATTAGCCTATGTTTTTGCTATCTCCCTATAATATCAGCTATCTGCCTAGTCGCGTCGAAATCGGTCCAGCCGTTTCGGAGATTAACTGAAAAAAAAAAATTTTGTTTTTTGTTTTAAGTAGGTAAGTACCCACCGTATTTACTTTCATAATATAATGCATTTATTGAAAAGCTGTTATTTTGATATTACAAGCAGATACTTCAATTTTATACAGGAAAAGTTTTTATTTAGTGCGCAAACTGTAACCATGAATTCAGCATATCATTGTAGACCCCCCAGCGCCGAAATTTTTCGCTGGTTTTACAAAAAAAAAATCTGCTGTTTCATAGAAAAGTGCAATACGCGGTCAAAATGTACGGAACAGCTGTTTTTTTTTGTATAACCGACGAAAAATTTCAGCGCTGGGGGTCTAGAATGATATGCTGAATTCATGGTTACAGTTTGCGCACTGGATAAAAACTTTTCCTGTATATTTGGAGTACCTATAGTATGTAGTATAGATAGTATTTTTATAGTAGGTATAGATTACAAACATATACCTCATCTTAATTTATATCTATAGATACATTGGTGAAGATACGATAGAGTTATGTTATACCAATAGCTGTCAATAAGACATTAGGAATCTGGTAGAACTTATCAGCCGATATATTCGCTACATTAAGTTGATCCAGATGTGGCTTATATTAGCGGCGTACTAGAGTGACTAATACCAAAGCAATATGCTTCTAGTAACTTGCCTTAGATCTACTAAAATGATCACATGATCTACAACTGCAGCTATTGTGCCCAGGGTTTTGTAATATCAAGATTTAAAAGAGTTTCCATGGAGCTTCTTGCCCGTTCTTCTCCATAGAGAGCTTGCTGACCAATTCTTTGACAATCCAAAAGTGCCCATAAATGGTTCAATTCAAAATAATATGTACAGACGCCAGCATATCAAGCTACCCCAATCTGTCAAATTTATTTGATAGATTTTGAATTTTAATACATAAGCATAAGGTTCATGTTCAATTGGGAAAATTTGACAGTTTGGTGTAGCTTGATGTGCTGGCGTCTGTACAACTAGGTACTTATGTAAAAAAGAAAAGAATCATAGGGCATCGTTGTCAAAAGGGAAGGTGACCAAAAAGATGGCAGCATTGCCACGTTGTATGGCAATGATTGAAATAAATGCTTCGAGTTTGAGTTTTCAGACAAAAATATTAGCCTAATTTCTGCGCACCAGAGGTATATTGATTCCTGAAAAACGGCCTTTATTTAATGAAAAATTCCCATCGCTATTAGATGCCAGTCCAAAGTCCTCGTTACATAGTTGTTAAGCCGTTTCAAAAACTTTAAATGACCCAGAAAACCTAGAAATTTAACAAATATTTTCCCATCCTTTTGCGGGATCCCTAAACCGGACGTTCCGCGTTCCGCCGCTGCGCAGTTTGGGTCGTCCAAAGTGTAGCTATTAAAAATGGCTCCTCTACACAAGAGGTCATTTTAGAGGCACTTAAACTTGCATTGACAAATTACTGGGTACATACCTTGACAGGCCGTTTTGGAGAAATGATAGATGTAGTTGTAAAAATCACGCAAATACAGCTCAATGCTCACCATCCTCAGGGTTTGATATAAGGAACAATGATAAATGCAGTATTTCACTAACATCTACCATGTTGGAAAACGGTATTGTAGTCAAATGAAAACTGCATAATAATTTAGCGAAATTTATTAAAATATTTTTTAATTTGTCATTTCAACAAGGATTTGGTGTAAGTAGGTATGGTCAACAAAAGAGATAAGAAATAAGGGTCATCAAAATATAGTTGTTTGGTAAGAAATTGATGGATGTTTTCGAATAAAATTTAATTTATTTAATAGAAGACAAATAGTTTATTTATCCGTATAGTTTATGTTCCGTGTGTTGCCGGACGTAAAAGGATAGCATCATTCTATTTCTTCCCGTGGGTGTCGTAGAAGGCGACTAAGGGACTTACTAGAGAATGGGCAGCAGCGTTCTCTATGCATTTTACCACCATACTGCGATCGCCAACCCGCTTGCCAAGCGTGGCGATTATGGAAAAACCCCCCCTTTTGGGGGAGGCCTATGTCCAGCAGTGGACGTCTTTCGGCTGAAGTGAGTGAGTGAGTTTATTTATTTAAAAAAAACGAAAACATCCATCTGTTTCTTACTAAACTTCGAATGTATCCAACGATCCTGGTTATTTATCTCAAATGGCCTTCTTGAAGTAGCGAAACTAATCTTTTTGCCTTATCAATGGAGACTGTCCTTTGACAGTCAGAATAAGGACAAGTCCTTATTCTTGTCCTTATTCTGACTTTCAAAGGACAGTCATTTTTGACAGCCACAATAAGGACAGGTCCTTACTCTTGTCCTTTTTCTGACTTTCAAAGAACAATCATTCTTTGATAGTCAGAATCAGGACCAGAGAACAGCAGTCACCGTTGGTAAGGCAAAAATATTCGTTTTCAGAAACAAGGACTGGGACATAAATGATTTAATCAAAACACTATTTATTTACCTACTGAGTTATAAGTTTCAGTGGTGGCCCTTGCTAAAAGAGTTAAAGGTTAATTCAAAGCCAAAGGTGAACATGTATGTAGGTACATTTGAAGTTCCCCAATTACAGTACCTACGTCCTATTTAACCTGTTTGAAGTTAAAATTAACAAGGACTCCGAAATAAGGTCGTCCGTCAAAAATTCAAATGATAATATTTGACATGGAGTCAACGTTTTTACTCAGTATGTTCCAGCAATGCTTGAAAGATACAATCAGGGAAATTAATTGTTTACGAAATTGACACTACGTCTATTTGCGGTGTTATAATAGATATTTCATTCAACTGCTGTGGTCTAGTGGTTGCATGCGGAACTGCTGAGCATGTCTTGAGATCGGTTCGGACAAAGTGTTATTGGGTGTGCCCGTATGACGACCATATGGATCGGGTTATTCCCTGATTACCCCGATCCCCCAGGCCCCCGTCTCGGAGGACCCCGAATACGATGAATGTGATACCATTTGCTTTTTTCCTTTTTTCTATTGTTTTCAATTTGTATGGTGGACATAAAAAGTGCTTAATTGTATGTGTTTGTACCTACACATGAGACTTAAACGTAACTGGCGAAATATGCTGTATGTGTATTGCGTCCGATAGGTGCACCACTAGCCAACCCCTCGGGGAAACAAGGCGTGATGTTATGTGTGTTCATACAACTGTCAAATAATGACAGTTATGATTTGAATTTACGGACAGTTTAAGTTGAAAGTCAATTAAATTCCCTGACTTAACTTGGTTCCCAATGAGACAATATCTACAACTCTCAAGTTAAGTATAAAGTATGTGCCATCTGTGTAACGCCCCACTTCCCTAAATAGTAATGCAAGTAAGAGCGAGGGTCAGTAAACAAACCTTAAGTTAAGGATGTAATGAAACTAGGTTGTCCCTGTAAGGTGTGCCCTTTTCTTCGTCCTACCATTTGGTACGTAACTACCTAAGGGCTCTCCTTAATTTATAGGTACTCGTCTAACGTCTTTGTTAAAGATAATTTGTTTTTGAATTGAAAAAAGGTAAAAGTTTGTGGTGAACGGTCAGCAAGTGACAATTTAGTGTTTTAAATATGAGAACTTTGGCCCTCATCGGGTAAATAACAGCGTAATAGATCGTCCTACAAAATATAACCTAGTTATTAAAAAAGGCATATGTGGTCTTATTCATAAAAAAGTTATCAAACGTCTAAAACCTTGATAAACTCTGGTTGTCAAAAAGTGTTATTCATAAACGCATTTTAGCACAAAAACGTTCTTTAACACTACTATAAAGTTAGCAAAGCCGGAACCCTACTTTAACAGTGTTTTAAGGAAAAAGTGGCCGACTCTATATAGCAGCCGATTGATTTCACGTGAGGGAGAGGCAGTATATGCGCCCTCACGGCCGTAGTCGCCGCGGGAGACGCCCTGGGCGTCGGGAATCCCAGGCTGATTTCCGGCCACCGTAGGCGCGGGCTTGCGGACGGCGAGTAATGGGTAGCTCGCTGTTCGGTAAGGCCCGGGTCGACGCCGCGTTGTGTTCCACGCGCGCCTCAAAGAGATGTCAGCACCAACTGGTGGGGTCCGTAAGGGCCGATGCCTGCCAGGGGTGTGGGTTGTTCGAAAGAGATACCGCGGCCCCTGGCACCGAGGCAACTGAGGGAACACGGGTGGGTTTTAGTCAGTAAAAGTCTGACTGCTTGGAAAGGACTCAGATTTTCTTGAACGCTGTGTGTACATACTATTAATATTACTTTATGTCTAATGAATTATTTTCATAATCAGCTTATAACGTTCCCACTGCTGGAACACAGGCTTCCTCTCTGTGAGAGGGAGTGGGCCGTAATCCACCACGCGGGCCCAGTGCGGGTTGGTAGAAGTCACATATCTTCGAATGTTCGGTTTTAGGACATGCCGGTTTCCTCACGATGTTTTCTTTCACCGTTTTGAGAGCAGTGGTGATGAAATAATTTACACAACGTAACGACGACAAAGTACGACCTACATATCGTTAGTCGCGTCAGTTACCACTGGGCCACCACAGCTCTTGCTATGAATTATATTACTTACATATACATATAGTTTTAATAAACATAATTGTAACATCTTGCACACTGTTGTACTTATAACCTATCTATACAAATAAAGATTATTTGATTGACTGATTGAGCAATTTATCAGCCTACGTACTTTTTATCTGGTTTTGAGCTACGTGATCGCACTTGATACGTGGTAGTTGGATTTAATATAATAATAATAATTTATTTAATATAAACGTATACAAAAAGAGTACATTTAGCCAACAGTAGTAAATTTCCCATACAATTATAGTGCCTAAAAATAAATTATTTCTAAAATATTTTTACTACAAGTGCAAGTGATAATGTTTCGGAATTAGAATGATAGGTAGCGACCCACCCGATCTAGGTTTATTCAAACCTGTGTTTCGGGCCATCACTTTACATTTCAATTAAATTGGGGCATTAACATTTAAAAATTAAATTGATATAAAAATAATCGATTAACAACTATGAGATAAAGCATATTGGTAATTAAACATTAATACCTACAACTAAGCCAATGTAAATACTACAAAAGTAAATACTTACGAGGGAATAAATTATCGTCATGACATACCTAATACGATTAGATCTATGAAATCAACTAGATATAAAGAACTTTTTTGGTGATCTCTAATTTATAACAGCTAGGGGGACTCCCAAAACGAAGTATTGAAGTTCAAAAAGTAGATTCAAAGAGAATAAAAGTATGATATTTCTGTTATAGAGTCACTTATTAGTCCATATATATTTTTATATACACATTTTTTTTCCTCGTAGTTTTTCCTCAGTACAACATGGAAGAACTGGTCACAAATCCACGGATTTCATCCCCCTTTCATATCTTTTCTTAATCTATGAGAAACATAAACAGGCGGGAACAGCACAAATTTTATTTATTTGAATGTGTGAGAGAAAATACATAAGGCCCACTTGAACCCCATTTATAACATAAATGAGCGCCGAGTACGACTTTATGTACATATTTTTCGTACTCGTTCAAGAACTAAGAAAGTATTTTTTCGTTTCAGCGGCGGCGAAATGTTGAAGCTTTCAGTTTATTTCAGTAAAGAGCACTTTGATAAAACTGTTAATTTACCATTTTGGTATACATAGACGAAGGATTTATATTGGGATTTTTTACCATAGTGTCTTTTGAAGAGGTGTAATCTTCGACCAGTCAAAGCTTGGGGAAGTGCTGTGATTCGGCTATAGGAGTCATAATGGATATTAAAAGATTGCAGTGGCCCAAGGATTCCAAAAGATCCTGCCTCTTCTATAAAATAAAAACAAATGCTGTCCTTATAATGACACTGCTTGCTTCTGGAGATCTCATCTCTTATTGAGCGTAATGAACGACTAGACAACATCCCTTAATAGACTGTATTATAAACGTTGAATGGTTTCCAACTTATTACTTCCAGTTCATAGCGGTTTATGCAGTTATTATTTCTAAAGCAGAGCGTACTTTTAGTTTGCCAAAAATAGCGTGTAGCCAGTTTACGCTTTACTGAAACTAACAGCGTTATTTTAGGTCTGCATAAATGAATAGTACAATGTATTATTAATGCTCTCTAAATCGTTTTGGAGTGATTCCATTGGTCAGCGGAATGGATTGATTGATTTAGACTAAATTGATTATAAAAGACTCGACACGTAGGTTTGTATAAAATGGGCATATTATAATGTCTAATGAAAATGTAGCATCCCTGGGGTTAATACGTTTTCGTTTGCTGCCCGCCACATATTATTCGTCACCCTTACTTAAAAACCTATACCGGAGTAGCTTCCTTGCCCTTCGGGTTACTTTGACTTGATGACAGTGTGGTTTGCAACTTTTTTTTTTTTGGTTGGTAAATCATCAAATAATTTCTCTCGCTCTGGGTGGACCAGGAGGGCGTGTCAGGCTTTTACTGTTTAAAACCTACCCGTGTTCCCTCAGTTGCCTGTGTGCTAGAGGCGACGGTATCTCTTTCGAACAACCCGCACCACTGGCAGGCATCGGCCCTTGCGGACCCCACCAGTTGGTGCTGACATCTCTTTGAGTTTGCGTGGAACACAACGCGCCGCCGACCCGGGCTTGGTCCTTACCGAACAGCGAGCTACCCATTACTCACCGTCCGCAAGCCCGCGCCTACGGTGGCCGGGAATCAGCCTGGAATTCCCGACGCCCAGGCCGTCTCCCGCGGTGACTACGGCCGGGTTCGCGAGCATTACTGCTTCGCAGAAGGAGGTGACGGCTAACCATGCACGCTCGTTCCGTACCATGGCCTGGACCAAGGCCGGACGCGAGAGATCGCCGCCGCCAATCGCCTCTACGAGGACACGGCGGTGCACCGCCCCAGCCGGGCAGACCTCCACCGTATGCTCCACCGTGTCCTCAGGGCGATCTTCGCAGTGGAAACACCCCGGGCGTTTCCTCCCGCCTTATCCAAAACAGGAACCTCAACAACCATGTCCGGTGAGGACCTGCGTCAGGCGGAAGGTGAGGACTCCGTGCCGCCTCTCAAGCCACTCCTCAAAGAGGGAACTTACCGCCGCCATCGTGGCGTGCCCATGGTTTGCACCTTTACACTTTTATTAAAATAGCATGCAACGTGGCGATGACGTCACGTTGCATGCCACGGTGGTACGCTAAACCATGGGGCGTAGCAAACCCCTCCTCAACTTAGAAATATATATTCTCGTTTGTTAAGGAGGGTTGTACAGGACTACAGGACAGATAGGTAGTCGCTCCATCTAAAATACTGGTATTCAGCTGCACCCGGTTAGACTGGAAACTGACCGATGATAGTTGGAAAAAGGCTAGGTAGATTGAATGACATGTTAAACGAATTTGAACATTATTCATATAAAATCCCTTAAGCTTCATATTTGTTATGCAACGTATTAAAAGTTCCTTTCATCTTGATAATTGCTAGTGTTATTTTAAAACAATTTCTAAAATAAATATAATTGATCTTCAGAGTCATGTGAGGATTTATAATTCCTAATATGACGATATTATCGTGGACGTTCATAGCATCACGACAACATAGGGAAAATAAAATGTACGGAAATATATGAAGACGCTTCTAAAGGAGAATGGCAGTTCTGATGTCACTTAATTTCAGAAGTTTTCATGAATGCAACTAGTATGTACTTTAAATGAATCATCTACAGCTCTTCAAAAGAAAAATGTATATTGAATATAATAAAGGAAATAATAAATGATATTTTGTCAATCATCAAGAAACACGTCATAATAATGGCTGCTTCGAAAATAAGTGCATGAATCACGATGGGACACGACGAACAATGTGTAGAGGGCTTAATGTAAAAGTCAACTGCCTACTAGTGCCACTTTTGCCTTCAGTAGTAATAACTAGGACGATTCATTTCCGCCATCAACGTAGGTAAGGCTTACAGCATTGTACTCTTTAGTTAACTGTCATGGGGTATGTGTAAATAGAGCCACGTGCTCTTTAAACAATGATTTTCTGGCGTAACCTCAATATTTAAAACTTTTATATTAATCATTTCAGAGTATTTGTACGAATGTACGATGGTCTGACCAAATAAAAGAAGCTACGTCCTCCAGCAAATTTTAGCAGGTGGTGTTGGCAACTTTAGACCGGAGTTGATGGAGGCAGATTGTCCGTTTGCGGTGATTACTTGAAAACGCCCAAAAAGGTTGTTTTTTAAACCAGCACCCTAATTGCGTAACTCACGATTCATCATAATTTGTTTCGTATTGAAACAAATGGCTAAACCATTGCTTCATTTGTTCGAAAAATGTGTCTGCTCAGCAACGTAAATAACGCAATGAATGTTGTTGAACTGTCAAAATGAAACCGATTATGATTAATCGCGTGTTACGCAATTAGGGTGCAGTGTATCTCTTTAACCGTAAATAATTTTAAAGAAAAAAAATGATATTTTCAAGTCTTCTTTGCATAGAGTGATGGAACTCAAAACATAATTAAACATACTTTAATGCACCAAAAAATCATCAAAGTCACCTCTTAATTATCTTTAAAACCAGTTTATCCCTTCAATAACAATTATAATTATAATTAAAAATATACCATAAAATTCCAAATGCCAAACTGCATCCAGTGATGGATAATTTATTATTAAATAGTTAATATCTAATTTTATACGATTTTAATTGCATTTTTACGACAGTGCTTACTCATTTATTATTCGAATTTATTACAACAGATTTTAACCCGTATCGGATTGCAATAAGAACTATTATCGCTCATAACGACAATATTTAAAGTTACCAGGGCCTTAAAGGGGTCCAGTGACCACGATCCTCAGTAATGAAGAACCGATTAAAGAAGAAGTACGAATGTACCCGAAGTCTAAATGCGTAATTCTAGATTACACGGAGTCCTACCATTCTTCTTTTCGACCTCGATAACTTTCAAACGTGCAAGATTGCCATATATTGTGGACGTGGATATCCACTATATTTTAACATCGTCACGATAGAAATGTTAATAGAGCACATTCTATAAGAGTAAGGATTATGTAAAGGACAAATGATAGGTACGAATGAGATTTTTTGCCCCGAATTTCTCATTTGATGTCTTTACGACGTTTTTACATCCTACGTATTTTGTAGCTCAGTAAATATGAATGTTGGCGTAGTTTTAAAGAAAATCCTGATATTGGATAATCTATCGGCACATGGATAAGGTTTCAGGGTGTTTCAGAAAACCCACCGATAAGTTGGAAGTCTGATTTTCAGATCAATGAAAAGAGTAATTGACTTTTCTGGGAATCGACAAAATGGTCGAAGTATTGGTTTTTCAATCTGGAGTTTCTCATTTGCGCCCGGTTAATGGCAGTAGGGCCTGGATGAGGAAAGCATGGAACCGGGAAGTAGGTATATACCCAGCAGCGGGTGAATTTGATGATGATTATGATGGCAATAGGATCCCTATTACATGAGACAAAAACATAACTAGTCAAACTCAAAGCATTTATTTCAAATAAACCAATTACAGGCACTTTTGAATTGTCAAGGTCGGTGAGGTAGGAAGATGAAGCTAGTTGCCCATTCCAAAGCGTAGGTACCTATGGAGAAGAACGGGCAAGAAACTCCATGGACACTCTTTTAAAATCATGATATTGTTACAAAAAGTTGGTTACGTCATTGTGTTGAAATTATCAATGTGAGTACGATGTAAAAAGACGTGCACATTATAAGCGTCCGTAATTAAAACAAAAATAAAATAACAATTCAGAAATTAAAATAATTGGGAGCTAAGAGATGACCAGTCCCTACTGGCGGCGCCCGTTCACGAACATGACGTATGGATCAGCACCATTCAGCTCAACCATTTTGAAGGGAACTTAATGACCCAACACACACGCCACCACCAGCGAGACATTTGAGTGAGCAAGACATACTCTCAGCTGCCAGGGCACATTCAAGTCAATGAAAGACGTACCCTGTCAATGTTAGCTATATAGTAAGGACATAGTGCTCACACAGTGAAATGTCGATGAATTATACGTACATCTTTGCCCAACCCTTTGGGGCACCAAATAAGGATCAAACAAGGCGTTATGTTATGTTTGTATTACCTGTACATATGTACATTTTAAGACAAACGATGTCTGATTGAAGTCAATATGAACACGCAACTCAATAGGTCATCTTTTGGCTAACCGCTGTCGCGGTCATGGACAAACTATTTATAAAATAATTTTGGTTATAAATGATTTATTTTTAACCAACTTCAATAAACAAAAAAGTTCTGATTAGTGGTTTTTGATTATGCTTCAATAATACGTAAACAATGCCTCAAACGCAGATATTATATAATTCCGTGTAATTGGTAGGTACGAAATCTTAACAAAATCAACGAAAAAATACTTTATTTCTTATGTTAATGGTGATATAATCATTTCATGTTACTGTTATTTACTTAGCAACTAGTGTAGAAGGTATACGAATTAGTGTAAGGTAGGTACCACAGCTAAAAAGTGAAAAATTTTAAGTTTATTACTCACTTTGTAGTGGTTTTTAGGTCGGTTGTTTAGAAAAAAAAACGAATTAATATATTTATTTATTGAGGCGGTGAATGTAATAATCTTTCTTGTCTTTTTGGACATCGCATAACACAGTTTTAACGTTTAAGCAACAATTTTAACATATCTAGTAGATCGTGCTATGAACATAGTCAGTACTTTGGGACTATGCGTCGCGAACACTATTCTGTTCAAACAACCAGTTAATTGCAGTGTGGACTTACTAACCACGATTCTGAAAAACAGCTTCATCATAATTAACAGAAACAACAGTCACCCCACTATTTTGTTTAATTAACATAGTAACATAATCTACAAAGTCATCATAGCGTAAGCTTTAGAATTAACCCTATCTGAATTTAAATTCAAAAACCGTAGTAAGTTATGTAGACTTTCCAGAGTTCTGTGGTATTATTTTACGTGGTTACGAAGCGAGTAAACTTTTCATTCTGTAAATGCGGTTTATTTGATTTAAGCGGTGGGTACACGGGAGGGTACGTATGCAGGTACAGAACCCACCTAATTGAAATCACGCAAACTACAATGTTAAGTGAGATTGTGGGGAAAGTAGGTACTTGGGTATGTGGCTTGTTAACTCTATTTGTAGAATATGTTCTTATTTATTTTACCTGTAGAGTGTAGAGGACGATATACAGAGTGTTCTATTTGTAAAAGGAATACTTTTAGCAGTAAATGAATGAGCGAATGAAATAGTTTTAAAAACGTATAGTACAAATTGTTGTAAATGCTATTTCATAATAAAAAAATAGCACTTAATAGAAGGTACGTACTCTTTTTATTCCCGAACACTTTTGAAGTACACTTGAAGGTACACTTTAAAAAGTGGGCGAAAAAAACAGTAGATGTACACTATAGATACCTACGTAGGTAATGTTGCGGAAACCAGATGGCAGTCACTTTTTTTAAAACACAGATATAGGCCTTATCTGGGTAAAAAGATGTCTTAGGAAAAACAATATTTCCCTTCCGTTCACTTTCATAACTAAGTTTTGTTAACTGGTTAAGAAAAACCCTTTTTTATTATTGTTTTCACAACTGGTTTTTAAACAAGAATACGAAGTGTTCATTCATAACTGACAATCACAAATAGTTAAGAAACGAATAATTATGATTATGTTTTTATAACTAGCTACAGTCAGCAATAACATTTTTCCTTTAACCTTAAATCAAAATAAAAACAACAGAGTTAGAGTTTTTATCGAGAGTATTGCATGCGGAAAACGGATGAGGTTCTTATCTCAATAAATTATTATCTATTATTGATATGTAAACTGCAATGACATGACATTGTCATTTTAGTATTATTTAGTTTTCTATTGCAATTGAGTGTCACCGTAATAAGTTACAAAACTAAAAAAGTTCCAAAAAATTACATCCAAACTTTCCTTAATTTAGTATATATACAAGTGATTCTCCATAAGTTACAGGCAGCGGCAGAGCGCTCCACTATTATAATAAGTCCGCCGCCGTCTGTCCTGACAAACTTTCGTTGTTTGCGGCACCTGCATTTCTCCATTTCAGAGACAGTAATAACCCACTTTAGAATTATTACTTCATAAGAGCACACCAAGACAAAACTAAGCGAGTCACTCCTTTGATTGTAAACATCATACCATTAGAATTAAGCATGTCTAATTAGAATAATCCAAACATCAATTTACACGCCGTAATTGGAGCCATATTGTATTATAAAACTATAAGCTTACAGAAGATTAAGCGTCTCCTCCGTCTGAGATTTGGTTTCATGTGACTATGAAGAGTACATAATGTCTTAGTAAATGTTAATTAATAGCATCCTTACGTGCGCCGAGGTACTGAACCCGATCTCGTTCGATACTAGTTAGCGCGTTGGAACCCGCCTGGATTAACAATGACTCCAGAAATACATAGTTGAACCAATTGAGTAGAGAATGTGTCTGGCTATGTGATATCGATCAGCCAACAAACGGAGAATGAGTATTATTGTATCGCACACGACGCTCAAGTTCTATAATTTAAGTGGAAAATAAATCGGAATGTATGTAAACGTTCAGTGGTCGAGTCTTCCGAGTCACATTAGTCTGGTTGTTTTCCGACGTTCTGATGTTACAACCGAGTTTTATCCCTTCCGTTGAGCTCCGTCGATCGGTTAGTCAATGCTTCAGTAAACCCGTGTTTTGTTTTCGTAGATTTACAGCAACAATGTTATAGAAAGCGTGTTCTACAGCGAGGTCAAGTTATTAAAGTTTATCGACATCATACGGCCGCCACACTATATCCATCGCGTTTAATGTGATGATGATGGCATAAACGTTTCAATATAATTTGGTAACACACTGTTTGTATAGGCGTGTTGGCAGTGCTCTAGGCTCTATTCTTAGCCTAAAAGGGATAAGGGGATCAGCCATGTACGTTCTGGAACTTGTGGGCGGCGAAAAATGAAATCAATAGGCTTTGACAATCGGCTTTACCATTGACGTATTGTACTGTACCTGGCAGCTAATGAGGACGCAGCTGTGAGCTATTTATAAGGCTTATAAAAGGTACTCATTGAAAGTTAGATCAATTCAAATGTAACTCCAGTTGCATTGAATTTGCAAAATCAATTGGACAAAAGTAAGTTGGAATGGGTAAAATATTGGCTGCTGCACAAACTAGTTCCTAGTAGTATGGATTACTAGTCTTCACTTGGATAATTAATGAAAGTTTCGCCAAGTTCAGCCAAGCGTTTGGCCAGTGAAAGCTCGGAACAACAGCAATGCAATCAGAAGCACTGCAAATATTTTGAATAGCACGCTTTAAATACGGGCGTCTTTTATTTTAGTCCACCGTTGTTCGGAAATATAAATTAGCTTATTCCTTTATAGCCTCGGTATTGGGTTAATGTCTCTCCGCTGATCACAACGTAATGCTCCGGCGTACTTTGTTAAGCCAACATGAACTAAACTGAACTCAAAGCTTGGCGCAGTCGTCGACAATTCGGAACCAGAAGCACTTATTAGAATTTAATAGCAGTAGAGACATGTCAACGGATTCGTTAATAAAGTGTCCTTTAACCGGAGGATTTATTGACCCGGAGCAGTTTACTAATAAATAAGCGAGTAGCGTCCGCAGGGACGGGCGGCGGGAGGAGTGCGTTTCTCAAGCGGTCAATTGATTAAACGAAGCAATTAAACAATCAGTCCTCAATGGCAGCGGCGATTGTCGCAAATGAGTGCGGGTTCGACATCTGCGTGCTCCACGATGTTCGTTAGCTCCATGTATCACACCATAAACATTAAATTTATGTGTCCATGTGGTCGGCGTACATTTTCTACCGAAGCTCCTAAAAACACTCGTGTAAACTAAGTTTTTGTCGCTAATTAATGTCGCAGTCAAAGTTAATTTGGTGATTCAAAGGACCGTTCCCGTAGCAATCTATTCAATGAATTCCTGAAAATACAAACCTATGTCGTCTAGACATGATTTAATTTCTTGCGAAGTGTATTTTTTGTGCTTGTTTTTGATGTTAGCATTAGGAACATTATTTCATCAATGAAACACCAATCTAGTTTTCGCGTTTTGAAATAAAAACAAGATCAAAAATAACCGTATCTGTCTAATATTCGGCGTTTATAAATAGGCAATATTTGTTAAATTATCCACAAAGAAACCATCAAACTAAAGTAGTTATTGCTCACGATCACGATATGACATAGTTCCTTTATGTAAAACGTCTCATTTTATTCCGGAGCCCCTTTCCGGGCGTGTGACACGTTACATTTGTATTGCAATAAACAAGTCGCAGGATAACTTTATAGAGCTATGAATCGTGGCTCTCTGGGTAGCTGTAGCGAATTATTCTAAAATTAAACTGTATTTATTGGAGGACAGTTTGGCGAAACAGTTCGAAACGACTGTGACATCCGGGCCGATCAAAGTGATCGAGAACGAGCGTCGAGTCGGCGTTTTATTGCGCGCCCGACGCGGACGTGGCCTGTGTAGGTACACTGTGCGACTGTGCGTAGTGTACTTACAGAGTACGCCACCGCCGCCATGCCGGATAATTGACTCCGCTCAGCCAGCTATATGAATGGTAATGCCAAATTTAGGTGCAATCCCCGCGATCGCGTGCTGTTCTACGTAAATTGAACCTACAAAGTTGACGATCATAATATAAATTCAAAAATGTTAAAGTCGTTGTAAATATTGTAGCAGTTAATGCAAACAAGCTGTGTTGGGTTTAAAGATGGCTATTATGCATAAATTGTGTGGCGTGCCTTGTTAGCATCCTCTCGCTACTTATTCACAAAGGAGAGCTAAAAGCATGTAGTTCTAGCTTGCATTATAATATCAAATTCTGTTTTTTGTAACGCTATCGATTAATAAATTATGTCACAAATTACGGGTACTTCAACTTAAAGAGATGCTGACGCATTTATCTTGATTAGAAAATTATGCTGACACAAAATAGTAATTTAGTAAACAAAATAAGCGTTCCAGTTTTTTATTTACGACTGAATTCATGAAACTAATTCCTTATAAATATTTAAAAATTCAAATTAGGTGAAACTCCTTACGGGATTTTATTCGGAAAAGTTTTTTCGTTAGTTAATTACAATAACCATAAATTAACTAGGCTGATGTCAGTGGTGACGAGCGTGTCTGTGAACAAGTGGCTAGTATGCCGCATACACACACGGGGTAATGGGTAACAGAGGTCACGTTGTCGTCTCGACAAGTTTTCCATATGTTCGGGGCCGATGTTATAACAGTTAATCCCCTGCCGGCCGGGGCTCGCGCGGGGGCCACATGTCACCGGCCCATTAAACTCGACACCCTAACAAAAAATAATTACTTCACCATACAGCTCCACAGTCCACAACTCGTTCAATTTGTGTTTAATCTCCTTAAAGCGCGACGGACGTAATGAAATTAAAAAGTCACGAATAAACGAACTAAACTACCCCTATGGGACGTATGGGTTTGTTAGTACTTATTGTTAGACGCGATCGGAGATTACAAGGAATGTTTTTTTGTGTAAGAAATCATGCGTGAGAGTGGGGCAATTACAGTCAAGTTCTACTATATTCGAAGAAGTGCGGTATTAGGATACCGCACTTGGAGTAAATAAAAAAAGTGTTAGGTACAGTCAGCGTCAATAAAATCGGGACGAACAGAGTGTTCAAAATTATCTAAACAACTATGCAAATTAAACATTAACTCAAAAAAAAAATGTTTAAAAAAAATGAAGGCAGTACACGACAAATCTCATTCTGACAAAAACTTTATCAAATTGATATAAAGTTTAATTTTCTTAGTTGTTTAGATCATTTTGAACAATCTGTATGTCCCGATGTTTTTGACGCTGACTGTACTAGGGTGCCTTTTAGTGAAATTTTTTCAATAGTTAGATAACTTTTATCTGGAGAATAAATCTAACAGTTTGGCATATTTTGTATACAAAAGCTGTCAAACGGACATATTTATCCCTCAGATAAAAGTTATCTGACTATTAAAAAATCAGCCATTAGTTAATATAATTAATTAGGTATACGATTTTATAAGACCTACACCACTTTTTAAAAATGTAAGTGAGAATGGTCACTTATCAACTTTAATTCGTAATAGATCCTAAATGGTCATTCAGAATGAAAAATCATTAGATAAACCTAACCTGATACCTCACTTGACATATTTCGTCGACTGTTTTATTTTTATTTTTCACAATATGGCATCTGGTGGTCGCCATATTGAATTTTGATTACTGCCATATCTTTAATAACATTTGCAACATTAAGACAAATCGATTGACGTAAGAATCATCGAAATCGGCCAACGTGTTTGGTCTCTAGAGGAAGAAACAAACATACATACCTACATCCATAGGCCGATAAACTCATTATACCCTCCTTTGCGTCGCGCTGTCGGGTAAAAACTGTGATTATTAAGGGTTGGCAAATAATAAGGAGCTATGAATGCTAATTTATTATATATAATATATTAGGCTGCATATAGCCGTTGAGGACCTCAATCATGCTCAGTTGAAATTAAATTATTTATAGAGCCGAGATCCTTTGTTGGCAGAATGCAATTAATAGATACTACGAGGCAATACGGGGCTTGCTGTAATGCACGAGATATTCGTAAATAGTCAGTCTCCACACTGAAAATTATAATTACTACAACTGTTTTACCCTCGACTTCGTCCTCGTTTAATTCGAATTTTCACATGCAAACTTCAACATCCCATTTTCAAACAATTCCTCATAAATATTCAAGAGGAATAGTAACCTATGTCCGACTCCAGGTCCAAGACTAACTCTTTGTCCAACATTATTTGATTATTTTAATATTACCTATTATATAACAAATGTCTATGTTTTATTTCTTCTAGGTATGCTTCCAAAGCTCATCATCATCTGCCTAGCCTATTCGCAAATCTGTTGGAATCGGCTTCCAGCCAAACAAGATGCAGCTGAATACAGTATTTTACAAGAAGCCTCTGCTTATCTGACCTCCACAGCCAGTTCATCATCATCATTATTTCAGCCAAAAGACTTCCACTGCTGGACATAGGCCTCCCCAGGCTCCTCGTCATTTCGTCATTTTTGGGGGGATTTTGTCATAATCGCCACGCTTGGCAGGCGGGTTGGCGATCGCCGTATGGTGGTAAAATGCATAGAGAACGCTGCTACCCATTCTCTGGTCCCTTAGTCGCCTTCTACGACACCCACGGGAAGAAATGGGATGGTGCTATTCTTTTTACGTCCGGCACCAAACAGAACCAGGCCCTTGGTAAGACTGGTTGTCAGACTTTCGAGATCCTGACGACCCGTAATGACCGACAAAGATTCACGACTGACAGCATGTATTTCCATAGCTTCTGTTCCATTTTAGAGACGCGCACAATTTTAGGCTACTTAGTATGCAACAGAGTGCTCTTAAACTTATGCTCTATACAAACTTACCGGGCAACTCAAGTTAAATATGAAACTATCACATTTCTGTGTACGTTTCCATCCTCATCTTGGCTCAGGACTAACTCTTAAGGGGAACCTAGTCGCGGGCTCGAACTCACTGGTGGGCCTGGCAAAAATCACGCTGTTTCACCAGGCTTCGTATGCGACAGAGATAGTATCAGTGATGAGCAGTTAGACGCTAGTCTACACGCACAACGTTATTGAGTGAGATGCAGGATCATTTATAGTAAAAAGTTCGCGAAAAAATTAAGAAAAGACCTTTGGAAGATCGGGTTTTATGAAAAAGTCAATTGCATAAATAATTGATCAATAAAGTTTATTGAACTTTTCGATAGTTAAACTTTGCCGATACCGACTTGGTTTTGAGGATTTTACACTTTTTTTATTACTTAAACACGCCCAAAGTTAAGTAAAATTAACAAGAAAAACGAATCTTTGTTGGCTCCTAACTTTTTAATGGGTTTTTATTTTAGTATTCTGTTTCCGTACAGACAATTATAATAATGAGATAATACGATATCATATTTTACTTTGGATGTGCCATGTCAGACAGTGGAGTAAAACACTCCTGAAGTTTGTATGCAAAAAATGAAGACTAGGTTCATCTTAACAGACTATTTCCGTATGAGGAGTCACTATTATCGTCAGGTTTCTTGGTTATGTCAAAGATTAGGCTCGGATTAGGTCGATGGGCGGTGGTATTAGCCAGAAAAGGTTCTAACGATCTCCCGGCATGTAAGAAGGCTAGAGTATCACATGTTAACTGGTACTCTTCTGGTAATTGGTCGTTGCACGTATCGTAATGCACGTGTCGAGGTGTAAACCTGCATACTAGGACTTTACAGAGTAGTTATAGTGTGTGTTTAATATGTATCGTTCCTTGCGAAGTGAATACAAAAGGCGCTATCCTTTCTCTTACAGTGGGAAAGAAAAATTAATTTTACAGAACTTAAAGATAGTGTCACCTCTTGAAAATATGATTTAGCGTAATCAGCCCATAATGTTCCCACTGTTGGGACACAGGGCTTCTCTTGTCGAGAGGGAGTGGGCTGTAATCCACCACGCGGGGCCAGTGCGGGTTGATAGATGTCACATGTCTTCGAATTTTTGGTTCTCGGACATACTAGTTTGGGACACAATGTTTTCCTTCACCGTTTTGAGAGCAGTGGTGATGAAATTAATGAACTGAATTAATAAATGAATATTCAAATGAACACTCTGTTTAATCTTATATATTTTATCGTCAAAGTCACCGAATTTGATCCCATTTTGCATTTGTTTTGTTTTTGTTCCCATGTCACATTGTGCGCTTATCAAGTTTTTGGGGTTAGCGATGTCATGCAGTTTTTGTTCAAAATACTGTGATTGCCAATCTATTGTACTGATTATACTATACCTTTACGGCGTGTGATTGTAGGTGTTGTTAACAGAGGCAGTTGAGTTTACGAGCATATGCGGTAAACGAATTAGCACGAACATAGGCCATAAGTCTAAGCAAACTGCAAATGGAACTATAGTGATTGTTATAAGTGGGTGTTGGATCGTTTGAAGTAAAATAGATGTAGATACATTCAGCGGCCCTTCTTAATTCAGGTACCAGGTGGAGAGTCTAGACTACTAAATACATCCGCTTCCCTAATTTGACTTTTATAACTTTCACGACAATGTAAACAGCTGACTTTTAAAACTTGTCCTATACTCATTAAACAACGATCTAAATACAATTAACACAGTTAAAGTAAGTCTTGTACACGACAAACTTACAAGTTCAAAGTATTTAATTATTCGCTCAACATTAAGAGGCCGTATACGAAATTTTTCCGATTTCGCTTATTTACTTATATTTATTTTGCATTTAAAATACTGTATTTCTATTAGTTTAAATGCAACATATGAAATATCATTTCAATTAGGATCTAATGAATGATTTTGATTAATCGACCTAAAACCTGTTTTGTGATTTTCTCTGTAAGACGTTTCACACATTTACGAATCGTTTTGACGTCTTCACGGCATGAAAAAAAAAACCGTATTATTGTAAATGTCATCTATACTATACATGAAACACTTTTAACCACTTTGATATTAAAAAGAAATATATATATATATAAATTAGTCAAATTTCAGAGGAAATGGCTAAAGAATTGGTTTTGATTTCGGCTACTCAGAACTCTCGTTTGTAAAATTGAAACAACATAAATAAACTTCAGTTCACGATCAATACATTTTCCGGAAAAAAAAAGAATTGGCAGTACTCGACAAAAATTAAAAAAGAGCTCATTCATTAGAAAATATTGAAACAATATTTCATGTTGTGCATTAAAACTTATGACAATGCAGTATTTTAACTGTGAAAGCACTTTTGTAGAATCAACTAAATCTGCGAAATCGACAAAATTTCGTATACAGCCTCTTAACGTATTGAGTGAAAACTGAACTATAGATAAGATGGCACAACTATTGTCGATTATACCCACATCCCTCTTGGGAAACGTTATGAAAGTTTAATAGAGTCAGCATTGAGTTCATGTCCTTTGCACAAGTCTCCTTTATGTACCTTATGTTAGTTTACAGAGAGAAATTTCCATTACCTATAGACATTTTGTGAAAAGATTCCGTGTCTTGTGTTCGGGTCGAATATTTTCGCCGACCGACCGTGAAATGGTTGCGGGCGCTGTTTTTATCATATTTACTCTAATTTAGAGTGATAATATTGACCGTATTTTTGGCGTTTAACGTCGGACCGGTGCTGAAATATTAAAAAAATAAAATTACTAGTTTATTTGTTGGTGCGTAATTATGAGGGGCGCTGATGGCCTTAATTGTTGATAGCGGTTGGTCGGCCCGCGCTTGATAATGGCAAAAAGAGCAAAAATAAACACGTTGAAAAAGCTCCTGGCTTGGCTTGGTACTTTATGTCTGTTGTCACCCAAAATTCCTTCCCTGTTCTAGAGGTCTTTGCCCTGAAGTGCCACATTAACTGGCTACTATGAACCCCTAAATACAAATCATCAAAATCTGCTTAACCCTTTCCCAACTATGTTGGGTCAGCTTCCAGTCTATCCGAATGCTGTTGAATACCAGTATTTTACATGGAGCGACTGCCTATCTGACCTCCACAACTCAGTTACTGGGTAATGCGATACCCCCTGGTTGTAAGACTTCCGGGCTTCTGACGACCCGTAACGACTGTCAAAGATCCACGAATGACAGCCGGGACCAACGACTTAGCGTGCTTTCCGAGTCACGGAGGGGTCTATAAAGATGGTCACTCATCTACATGCGGGGTATGTAAAGATGTTCACCCATCTATGGATCAACCGCGGCAACCGTAGCTTAACCTGAGCGATGTGTTATTACTTAGCCCTTAAATCATGTAAAAGAGGTAAACATATTTTCAATCAAATTTTAGACAGCATGCAATGCAGTACTGG
The DNA here is from genome assembly GCA_947359405.1 of Antitype chi. Lineage (NCBI taxonomy): Eukaryota > Metazoa > Arthropoda > Insecta > Lepidoptera > Noctuidae > Antitype > Antitype chi. The sequence continues at coordinate 15,793,614 of OX375816.1, forward strand.
AAAATAGTAACTTCAAAGGAGGTTATTAATTATAACATCTGGTCGTTGGTTCTCGGAAGTCTTGAGGCGGTTGTGGTGAGGGTGGTCGAGGAATATCGAGCGTGCTCGGCGCTCGCCCTGTTGCCTGCAATACCGTCTTATTTTAATGATGACACTATTCAATAAAAGATGGTCGATGTCGATGAATTTTCTATAAAATGAAATAGCGAAGCAGTATTTTTTACTTTCATGAAAAGGGCACCAATTAGTGTTTGGTCGGCTGTTTAAAAGATAAATCGATAAATTGTGCAGTTATGTTGGTAAACTAGAACAGAAAACGATTGAGGATTACTGAGTTCATCGTTAGTATGCCGATGGAACCTATTCATTTTTAACCGACTTCAAAAAAAGGGTGGAGTAGGTTGTCAATTCGGTCGTATTTTTGTTTTTGTTTTGATATGTTTGCTACCTCAGAACTCCGTCATTTGTAAACCGATTTGATAAATTCTTCTTTGGTTTGAAAGAGAATATAGGTAAATAACCAGTGGTTCCATTTAAATTTGCCCAAGATCTAATGATTGGTTTTTGAGTTAATTTGAATAATACGTATTTTTTCCACTATCCCTGTTATTTACTATTTACTTAGCAATTCTTATTTTTATTTACAGTGGGGTAGGTACCACAACTAACTAAACATTTTATTTGTGGCAAAAACGAAAATATGTACAAAACCACAGACTTCCGAAATTAAAATTATTTTTTACTTTGTAGTTTTTTTTTAAGTCGGTTGGTTTTCTAGATAAACTTTTTACATGCTGCTTAGTTATTATCATTTGCACTGAATATTTAGCTAGCTGCGCTGCGGTGTTTGGGTAGTTGGGTACAGTGTACAGTTGGAAGCAGTTCACAGTGGGCTATTCCGGTTGGTGTTGGTGGCAAGAGCGCCAACTGTCGCTAGCGGGGCGGCGGCGGCGGCGGGCGCTGCGGTCGCCCCGGCCTTAAATTCCTAAGTCGGGGGAGCGAACAAAAATAACATAACGAGTCGAGCTTGTAATAACATTTGTCCTAATATATTACTATTGTGACGGCTCACAGCGTGCCGGATTTATATACTACCGTGCGAACCGTCACCTTATTATTTATTAATATTTATGCCAGCTGTCTGCACCCAAATTATTTTTCATTAGATATGCGAGCTAGAAGAATTTCCCCGTGTTTAACACGTTAATATTGTGTGTAAGCAAATCTTTTGATGCGCGGATTTTTCTTCGTTAATTTGCTTGATGTTTTGTGTCTTGATTTGTGTTGAGTTTACGTCGACGCGACGCACAGGCATACGTTTTAATATAAAAGAAAATAAAGTCACGTAAGACATTATTGTTTGCGATCATACGAATGTAGCTGAATGAGGAGTGGCTAATAAAGAGAACAATTTGATTATATTGTTTATCCGCTTGTGAGGTAAACGGAAGTCTCTACATTGTAGGTATTCGTATTCGTAGGTATTCGTTTCAGTTGTAAATCTTGTATATTGTATGTCTGAGCCTGCTGAAACATGTACAATTTGCTTGCGATATATTATTATATAGATATCAGCTACATTCATTATAGTAGTACCTACGTTCTATGAACAAACTTCAATTTCATGGTACCTAAAGTTGTAACCTCATATCGTATTATCACCATATCCTTCCATTTGATTTGTGTATGATGTTTTAGGGTTCCGTACCCAAAGGGTGCTGTAGTGTATCTACTATCTATATAATAGATATGGTAACACTGTCTCATGCACACAAGCGGAGGCAGCTGCTGTCACTAATAGCATCTGTCAGTCAGAGGGAATGGCGGGAAACGGATACAAGTGAAGCAGGTCTGCACGGTAGCGCTGAGGTGATGAGCCAGTGAAGTGATATATTCTACTGAATTGTGGAATCAACAGGATTCTACAGGTGCCAACGAGACACTATAACTCAGCTATTCGTCCATCCGTCTGTCTTTCAGAGGGCTATATCTCATTAATCGTAATAGGTAGGCAGTTTCACAGAGTGTGTATTTCTATTACCGCTATAACAATAAAATACCAACAGTTAAAAATTAAATGGTGTCTCCATACTCGAAACGTGTTTTTTTCGGCGTTTTTTGCCGAGTGGTACGGAACCCTCCGCGTGTGAGTCCAACTTGCACGTAGCCGTTTTCTTTTTTAAGAACAAATATTGTCAAGGAACTTTCATTGAGTACCTTCTATATTAAATTACTTAGTTGATGGCCATAGGCTCGCCCCCTGTTGCAGGTGAAACTGCAAGGCAACCCGTGAAATTCATATTTTATTAAGTTTTTTTGCAATTTGCAGGACAGTGCCAGGTTCTGATTTGTTTAAATTCAATGTTGATTTGTTTTTTATATTTGTTTATTTCATCATTTTAATCATTTAAGTCATCAATACAACTCTCTTACTTCATTTAATTCGATCGAATGAGTTTTTCATGAAATAGTCATTTACCACTCAGACACCTCTGCCCAATCCATGGGGGAATACAGACGTGATGTTATGGTCAATTATTTAAGTGTCTCCACAACTTAATAAGTGTTTTTTCCGAATATCAACCGCAAGATTTAGCAATTAGCACTAAACTTATCTACTTCCGAAGACAACTAGAACTACATACCCTTGTGGGCAAAACATCGACCCACCTTGTGCTCTCCATATGAGAGACGATAGCTCATAAATTTAATGAATATAATATAATTTATTACTTAGTAATGTGTGAAAGTAGGTAAGGTACAGTTTATTGGCACATGCACACATCATCATCATCAATTCAGCCGAAAGACGTCCACTGCTGGACATAGGCCCCCCAAGCATCCCTTTCAACCGGTTTTGTGCTTCTCTCATCGAGCGGATTCCTACTGCTTTTACCAGATCATCGGTCCATCTAGTGGGAGGCCTTTCCACACATACAGACAGTATATTATGTTTTTGTACTTATTACCTAGAATTTGAATAGCATAACTAACTATAGAGCGATTTGGTAATGTAAATACAATCGATGACCGTTTTTAGCATCGCAAGCGTCAATAAATTGAAAAAAGAATACAAAAAAAACTGTCATCATGGCGGCACACATGGTGTCATAAAATGGCGCCCAGTATTTAACAAAGTGACACGTTCTTTACGCACTATAAATATAAAATGCGAGGTTAATCTAGGTTTAACATTTTGCGGTTACCGCTCGCAACTTTATTTTTGCCCACTTTTAGTTTATTGGTGGTATATAACCTTTGTTGAACACAATGCACGTCATAATATATTATATATATATATAATATCACTTGCCTATCTGTAAAAACAGTTTTTGACATTCAATACGGGTCATATTCATATACATATTCATTTATTGCATTCCATATTGTAAATAAATAATAGTTTAAAAAAACTAAAAAAACACGCTTTAAAAACCAAACTAAAAAAGGAGAAAATAATTTAATTTAATTAAAAAGCGTGGGGTGCTTTTTGAGGTATTTTTATAATCAATTAATGTCAAGCACCCCACGCTTTTTAATTGAATTAAATTATTTTCTCCTTTTTTAGTTTGGTTTTTAAAGCGTGTTTTTTAGTTTTTTAAACTATTATTTATTTTCTATTTTTTAGTTCTGCTAACTACAAAAACGTGTTTTTTTTTCTCATTTTTTTTTTAATTATTGAGTTGTCATCGGTCCTCGACAAGTTTACAAAGTTTCAATGAAATCTGACCGTTTAAAGTGGGTCAAAATCGCGCTCAAAGGAGTCGGTTACATACAAACAAACAAACATACAAGTGAAGCTAATATAAAGCGTGTAAAAAAGGTCGGCAGAAGCCTGACCAAAAACAAGTCTTACCAAGGGGCATCGTATTACCCAGTAACTGGGTTGTGGAGGTTAGATGGGCAGTCGCTTCTTATAAAATACTTGTATTCAGCTGCATCCAGTTGGAAAAAGGCTAGCCAACCAACACCACCAACCAACACACATACAAATATGGCTTACTTAAAGACAGTTTTTTTTGGAAACATGTTTATGTGTTGGCAAAAGCTTTTATCTACTGACACCTTTAAGAATTTCGACTAATTATGTAATTGGAAACACAGGTTGTACGCAGACTTGACTGTATACTCCAACAAGAAACAACAAACTCCATATACCTAAATAAGTTGTAAGCCATTGTATTAAAAAACGCTGTCACGGGTCGCCTGGTAGATGTGAAACATCGAAATTATTTTGTACAAGTAATATGCATAAAAGAACAAATTACGACAGGAACTATTAAGGCATACCTAATGTAAAAATAAAATAATACGATTTTTTTCCGGAAAATGGATCAGCATCAGGATCTTGTGGGTACCTAAAATCAATCATCGTTTCACAATTAATTTAATGTGTATTGTAATAAGTGATTCAAAAGATCTTCGTATAAATAGTAGGTATAGGTTTTTACTTTATCGAACAATTTTATTTGTGTCATAGGATTTGGTGTACCTATCACTATTATGTTTACCAAATAATAGAGGAAAAGAGATAGCTAAAAAATTACATTCAGAAGAAAGGGACGCAAACATAAAACGCATCAACGAGAGTCCTTGCACCTTTTTTCACCTACAATACTATCATATAGCGTGGCGACGCGTCGCACGGCATGCGTCGCCACGCCAGCAATGGGTTTTACGTGCGGCTATAGATGTTTCACATCAAAAGCTGGCGCCTACGCGCTTAAAAGTTTCAGAGGTTACAAGCAAACTACAAAAATGTTTGCAAAGGTAACAAACATTGGCTCAAATATTTTTGACCCAACCATGATTCAGTGACAGGCTTTCAACTATGTTGAGGTCGGCTTTCAGTCTTACCAGATATAACTGAATGCATTCTAAAACGACTGCCATCTCCATTATTACTGCGAACAAAATAGCTACTGGGCACAAGGAACCAATATCCTTAAGTTTCGCGAAGAGGGAGGCGGCGCACGTGAGGGAGAGGCAGTATGTGCCCTCACGGCCTTAGTCGCCACAGGAGACGCCCTGGGCGTCGGGAATCCCAAGCTGATTCCTGGCCACCGGCGCGCGGGCTTACGGACGGCGAGTAATGGGTAGCTCGCTGTCCGGTAAGGACCAAGCCCAGGTCGACGGCGCGTTGTGTCCCACGCGCGCCTAAAAGAGATGGCAGCACCAACTGGTGGGGCCCGCAAGGACCGATGGCTGCAAGGGGTGCGGGTTGTTTGAAAGAGATACCGCGGCCCTGGTACACAGGCAACTGAGGGAACATGGGTGGGTTTTAGTCAGTAAAAGGCTGACACGCCCTCCTGCTTCACCCAGAACGGGAGAAGTTATTGGATGATTTCCCACCCAAAAAAAAAGATGTTTGATCATAGAGCTTTATGACTGTGGCGGTAAATATGTAGGACTTGCCTATTGTTATTAGGTAGGCACCTAGATTCCTTACAACGAATGAATAGTAAGCAAGTAATAGTTAAGGCACAGGTACTGTAATGTTGTCTGCAAAATTCAACCTTAAGGTGTACTGGCTGACGATGAAATAACTTTAGTTGGTTTCGAATATTCGAGCATTTTTAAGAATAAGTAAGCTTTTAAAAGAATTTAGAATAGTTTTTTGTTTCGAGAAGAGATTATTATGACAACGCATGGCTGTTAACACGAAGCGTGGAATAAAAGTATGAATTGTAAATAATGAAATCGGTGTATTATTTCCGCTATGTCCATAAATACATCACTCAAAAATTAATACATTAGGTACAGTACTTAGTAGTTGTGGTACCAACCCCAATCAACCTATTAAATTAGTTTTTGTTTAAAAAAACAGCTCTTAAATTTCGCTATAAATTAATATTTAAAATTCGTAAATTCATTTTATATTGAACATAAATGAGCGCGGTTTGGGTACAAAACCAGTTGATATTAAATTATAATTTTGAATCTATTAATAACGTATGCCGAACATAGGTAATTAATTATCCTGTTGCATAGGTAACAGCTGTTTTGTTGTTAACAGCCGTTCTGATCGCATGCAATTAATATGTTCAATTTTGTGCTACATTCAAGCACCATATTCAGTTAATCAGTTTAGAATATACTCATATAATTTGCCCGTGTGTACGTCAGAATTTATCCCAAGGGAACGTGTTACCCGGACGTATGTTACTCCTTATAAGTTTATAACATCAGCTATCTGCCAGTGAGTGCTCGTCAAAATCGGTACAGCGGTTTCCGAGATTAACCGGAACAAACAGACAGACAGACAAAAATGTAAAAAATAAAAAAAATCTTTTTTGTTTTATAAGTATCGTTCGTATATACTTAAACATACATAAACACCTAGTGAGTAGCTGTTATTTTGACATTACAAAAAGACAATTCAATTTTATTCATTTCTATAGATTCAGAACACAGGCACACAGAAATCGCTAGGACAAGTGATGTGAACAATGCTTGTACTGTTCTCGTTTGAGCAGTGACCTGCCGGAGGAATAATATATTTGATATTCATTTTAATATTTCAAACTGGTATTTTTATACGAGTCTTTTCGTGAATATCGTAAAGACGACTAAAGGCTAAGATTTCGGCTTATGGAATTCATTTTTCACCTAAATAAATATCAAATTTTTGCTTCGGGTCTTTGTGGGCCCAGTGTTTTCACCGCTTCGGAATATGAGACGGATATCACCACGCCTTATTTCCCCGAATGGTTAGGCAGAGTCTCGGTGTTCTGACTCTCGAGAATGTTGGTGTACTATAAAATACACCAATATTTCGCCAGTTATGTTTAAGTCTTATGTAATACTCGTAGGAGGTGAACCTATCAACCGGACATAAATCCAGATTCCGGACTAAGAAATTCCAGATGGAAAAACCTAATAACCCTTTGCCCGACCTGAGAATTGAACCCATGACCTCACGCTCAACAGTAGCGCTTGCGACAACTACACCAACGCGACAGTCACGCTCAACAGTAGCATTTATACGGTGGAGGTCTGCCCGGCTTGGGCGGAGCACCGCCGTGTCCTCGTGGAGGCGATCGTCGGTGGCGACCTCTCGCGTCCGGCCCTGGTCCAGGCCATGGTACGGAGCGAGAGTGCATGGTTAGCCGTCACCTCCTTCTGCGAAGCAGTAATGCTCGGGAAGAAGGAGGCGGCGCACGTGAGGGAGAGGCAGTATATGCGCCCTCACGGCCGTAGTCACCGCGGAGACGCCCTGGACGTCGGGAATCCCAGGCTGATTCCCGGCCACCGTAGGCGCGGGCTTGCGGACGGCGAGTAATGGGTAGCTCGCTGTCCGGTAAGGACCAAGCCCGGGTCGACGGCGCGTTGTTTTCCACGCGCGCCTCAAAGAGATGTCAGCACCAACTGGTGGTGTCCGCAAGGGCCTATGCCTGCCAGGGGTGCGGGTGGTTTGAAAGAGATACCGCGGCCCCTGGCACACAGGTAACTGAGGGAACACGGGTAGGTTTTAGTCAGTAAAAGTCTAACACGCCCTCCTGCCCCACCCAGAGCGGGAGAAGTTATTTGATGATATCCCACCCAAAAAATAAACAGTAGCACTTGCGACAACTACGCCAATGAGACAGGCTGAGAGAGAGCTCCAGTAACACTTACAGCCTTTTTTTTTGGTTAATTTATATGAAAAAACTGAATTACTAAGTCAATATTGTTGTGGGTACTATATTTGTTTGTTGTGGGTACCATGTTTGTTAAGTTTAATTTTAAGATTTTTCTGTTTATGCTTAATATACTACTGTTTGTTTTCCCAAATGCAATAAATAAATATTCCGCCATCATCAGGCTTTTCCGACCAGCGCATGCCTCTGAATAAATTAGATCGTTTATCAGCAATCGAAGCGTCTTAATTAATAACAGCTCTATTTTATTTAGATAGGATCCGTAAATAATTAACAAGACAAGATACTGTACTGCCTTATCGTCTTAGATATTTAGATAGTTACTATTTTATTTGCTTCATAATCAACGTCGATTTGAGAATCCAGTGTGGTTGGGAATCCAACAGAGGCCTTAGTGCGAGTTTCATTTAACCATTTCGATCAAACGTTTAGAGCGCGTTTGGCGCTCCGATTGGCCCTGGATTGGTGACGAATCAATCGGAGCGCCGAACGCGCTCGATGCGTATGTTCGAGATGGTTAAATGAAACTCATACTAGTGTGCAGCGCGAGTGTTTCTCAACGCGTCGAAAAAACTGATGTTCGATTTTCAATTCTCGGCACTAAGCAAAGCATTGAAAATTCAGTACGCGATAAAATCCAGCCGCAATTTTGTTACGTTAATGTTGGATTATTGATTGTCTACTCGAGAGTAATAAACATCAGGTAATATTTAAGTGAACCTCTAAAAAAATATTGACACATTTTTAAATTTATAAACAACCTCTGAAAACTTATTGCGTATCTTATGATGCGCACATTTTTAAGTAATTGAGCCTCTTTTTAACTTTCTGATCTATTGTCACAGTTAGTTGCGGGTTAAGTTAGGTTGGAATAGTGACCAACCGCGCACAAGCCGAGCAAGCGAAGCGAGCGGTGCCGCGGCAACAGCCGGCGTGCTCTATAGTTCAGTAAAGTCGGTTCCAACTTGGTTGTAGTTAATTGGCTAGTTAGTATTATAGGACCCTAAAATATAGGAATTATTTGAGATTCACGAAAAGAGGCGCTATCATTGTATTAGAGGTTCGATTAAATACATGCCCATAGGTATTGAAGTTACAAAAACAATATGTACAATAATACAATATTTCAATAGGTACCAAGAAGCGAAACCTCTATCAATAACGAATAAAGTAAACAAAAGAATTTATAAAGAATACAATAATCACAATAGAAGATGGTTTATGAATTATAAAGAGCCCACATAATATGTTTCAGAATATAGTCATTTATTAGTTATGTAGGTACTTCGTGAAATATTGTTTCTTACATATTAATTTGTCTTTCTCGTGTAGGTATTGTTTTAACTACTAGTAGCTGTGTCCTCGGCTTCGCCCGCGTGGATGTCGAAAATTATCCCACAGGAATGTGCTACCGAGACAAACTAGCCTATGATACTCCCTATAACATCAGCTATCTGCCAGTGAACGTCACTTCAAAATCAGTTTAGCCGTTTCGGAGATTAGCCGGAATAAACAGACAGACATAGACACCAAAAGAAAATCTTTTAGAGGGAGACCAAAGAAACGATGGATGGATTGTGTGAATGATGATATGGTAAGAAAAGGGATGATTACCGAAATGACGACTAATAGAGAAGTATAGAAGAATAAAAACCAAAGTAAATAAGTAGAAAATAATTTAATTCTATTAAAAAGCGTGGGGTGCTTTTCGAAGTATTTTTATGATCAATTAATATCAAGCACCCCACGCTTTTTAATAGAATTAAATTATTTTCTACTTTTTAGTTTGGTTTTTAAAGCGTGTTTTTAAACTATTTGGTTTTATAAACTTTTAATTATTTTCTATTTTTTAGTTTAAATTATCAAAATGTCATCGGTCCTTGATATACATGCAAAATTTCGGTTTAATCCGACGTTTTGAAAGAGGTTAAAATCATGTTCAAAGTTTCCGTTACATAGGCACATACTAACATACGTATGAAGCTAATAAAAGCGTGTTAAAAAGACATGTTGGATACCTACAGTTGATAATTTGGGATAATGGCAGGACAGTGATGAAGTAGTTACCGTAATATACTTTTATATGCACGTAATAAAATAAAATAAAAATTGGCATTACAAACAGACACTCAATATTATATATTTTTATAGATTCATAACCAGAGCCAATAAATTATGAATAGGTACGTTCGCCTCAGGTTCCTAACATAGTAGATGTTAGGAAACAGAGACGAACGTATTCACTAAGGTAAAGTATTATGTAGGAAATGTAGGAATACAGAAATTCGATTCCGCATTGAATAAAAATAGTAGCTACGTAATACTTAACTTCTTGAACGATTTATAAGAGTCAAACAGAGGGAAAATGGATTACTGCGGTGCTACGGCTCCATTGGCGGCGCTTTCTCAGGCAAACGGATATGGAAAAATGTGCCACTTGCTTCATGACATATTCGGTTGTTGCGTATGCGGTTAATCCAGTTTGCTTTTCAGATTTATGTTGCTCCTTACCTATACTAACTAAGTTGTATGAAATGGCTTTTTTTAACCTGATAAAATTGGCATAGGGTTTCAATTAGTTGAATAATTAATTTTGCGGACTTTTTTTATTATAATTTTTAGCCGAGGAAAAATTTATTAACTGCCTAATAAAGGTAAATTTTTTCATGTACTTATTTATGGCCAGTATGGCTACGTAACACCATTTGTCATAACTTTTTACTGAATAGTCCGATTTTGATAATTATTTTTATTGAAAAGGGTTTACTTCGAAATTGGTCCCATTAAAATTTAAGGACAAGTTCCCCCTCAGAGTAGAAATAAAGTCCCAAAAAATTAAATGCAAAAAAATTAACCGACGATAAAAAAAACTGTAACCTATTAGCAAAAAATAAAAATATATTTTTAGTCTAACTAAGCTCCTAAATTAATATACCTAATGACTAATTTTGAGTCGGTGCCAAAGAAACAGGAAGGCACCAATAATGGCAGCTTGATTGATTGATCTGCATTGATTGTTTGTTTGGCGCCGACTCAAAATCGTCGGTTAATTGTTTGTTAGATTTTTTTTTTATTGCTGGGCCTGCTCTTGACCTCGATCACATCTAATGCAAAGCGATGGATGAGCTCTATGATGGAACGAGCGTGCCCAGAAGATGCCTGTTCAGTCTTTTTTTGCTACCCCCAATTAATTAGGTGCTGAAAACCTAACGCCATGTTTCTGCCAACACAGTTATTTACGACTTAACTAAAGTTCCAAATAGTTACTAGTTTTGAATTTCAGTTCAATATAAACTTTAAATCTTAAATATCAATTATGTTCGAGACAAAAATTAATTATCGTTACTTTTTTAAAATGTTTCATGTTCATATTATGTCATCTACACATACATACACACACACTCTAAACACACTAACCGCGTACCTACACATATTCAGACATTTCCTATCGTACAAACGACGTTTCCTTCAGTGTCAGAAAATCCTAAATCTTCCAAAATGTATTTTGGTTAATAATGGAAAATGCCTCACACTAACTTGTTGGTCACTGACAGACCCTTTAAAAAAACTTTCTTTCTCTAAATTAAAATACTATATTAATGACATTACTTAATATAGTACAAGACTTAGACGAAAATCTACAAGTAAACTGTCATACCGTTGAAACTATTGAACATTGCCAAACATTAATGGAAAATACTGAGTCAAATTTTAAAATTCTGTCACTCAATATCAGAAGCTTCCAACACAATTTTGAAAACTTTGCGGTAATGCTACAACGAACTACTGTCTGCTTTGATGTTATAATTTTAACGGAATGCTGGCTGACTGACAGTAGTATTATAGATCCTCTGCCAGGATATAGTTCATATCGAACAACGGTTCAGCAAAATAAAAACGGAGGTGTAATTTGCTTTGTTAAAACTGATTACAAAACTGTGGCAATCGAACCGTTCATACTAGACGCGGATCGACTTCTCATAACCATCGATGATAAAGTTGCAATACTAGGCATTTATAGATCCCCGTCGTTTACCAATATTGAACCATTCTTAAACTCATTAGACGCCTTACTAAGCTCACTGGTAAATAAACAATCATTGATTGTCACTGGTGACATTAATATTGATATTTGCAACTCTACCAATAGTCAGTCATCAGAGTACCTTACTTTTATGTCTTGCCATGGGCTACTTCCTGCCATAACTAGCCCAACTAGGGACAAAGCGTGCCTAGACCACATATTTATAAAAACTCAGAACACATGCTTTGGGGTCGTATGCAAGTCTTCAATCACTGATCATGATATAGTTGTTGCTAATGTTTCCTTACACAAACCTTCAACCAGTACTGCGAAGAGATGGATAAGCAAAACAGACACTGAAGCTGTTATTGCTGACCTAAACTGTGTTGACTGGTCCGTCATCACAAATGACACAAATGTAAACACCGCAACTACTGAATTTACAAACATTGTTACATCTACCGTGGATAAACACACGCAAAATGTAAAAATTGGTAGGAAATTGGCATGCATCAAACCTTGGATCACCCCGGGATTAATAAGATGCATGATTCATCGCGATAAATTGCATAATGATTGTAGATCTAACCCTGATGATCCCATTCGAAATAAAATATACACTCGATACAGAAACTTTTTCTCCAAACTTCTTTCAAGAATCCGATCTAAATACAACAACCAACAGATACTTGATAGCAAAAACAATCCAAAACATCTCTGGAAAGCAATAAAATCAATAGGTCACATATCTCCTAAAAACAACGAAACCTCCCAACTACTGAGCCCAAATAGAGAAAAAGAAACACTCAACTCTTTTAACTCACACTTCACCTCAGTAGGAAAACGTCTGGCAGATAAAATACTTGAAAAACTTAACCTATCTCATGAATCTTTAATAAATACATACATCTCAGACACTTCAAACCCACAGTCTCTTCTCCTTGAACCGACAGATACTTACGAAATCATCAAAATTATATCCGAACTTAAAGTCGACAGTGCTCCAGGACCTGACAAAATTTCGGTTTATCTTATCAAAAGAGCTCTAAAATCTCTAATAACACCAATGGCACATATCTTCAACTTGAGCCTTGAGACCGGTACCTTCCCAGAGTGTTGAAAAATAGCTGCGGTTTCCCCCATCCACAAAAGCGGTCCCAAACATGCACCAGACAACTACCGGCCTATAGCATTACTAAGCTCTGTCTCTAAAATATTAGAGAGGATAGTTAACTCCCGTCTTATTTCTTTCATTGAGAAAAATCACCTCATCTCTAATAACCAATTTGGTTTCCGAAGGAATAGGTCAACCGAAGACGCTGCCACTCTTCTTGTCGACTGTATCTCTTCTCATATAGAGAAAAATGAAAAATGCCTTGCCATCTTCCTTGATCTTGCAAAGGCATTCGACACGGTTTCAACTGGCCTTCTCCTCAAGAAACTAGAATGGACAGGAATACGAGGCATTTGCCTTGAATGGTTCAAAAGCTACCTGACAAACCGAAAGCAGTACACAAAAGTAAGCTCCCTTTCTAGTGATCAACTTCCCATTGACTTTGGAGTTCCACAGGGCAGTGTACTTGGTCCCACGCTTTTCATTGTCTATATTAACGATATACTTAAACTCTCTGTGAATAATGCTGAAATAATAACTTATGCAGATGACACAGCTGTGATATTTCACGCAAAATCGTGGGAACATGTACATCGTCTAGCAGAAGAGGGATTGTCTCTAATCGCGCATAACCTGGACAGAAACCTTCTCACGCTAAATGGCAGCAAAACAAAATATATTGTTTTCTCCAAGACCGCCGCTTCTATCCCACCAGTACACCTAAAACTCCAACTACATCACTGTTCTTCTAATATTTCTACTCTCCCTTGCGACTGTCCTCCTCTTGAACGTACTTCCTCTCTTAGATACCTTGGAATTCTTATCGACAACCACCTAACCTTTAAGCACCATATATCCAAAATTTCTGGCAGAATTAGAAAACTTATTCACACCATGCGTAGACTACGAGACTGTCTACCCACAGACACGCTAAAACAAGTTTACTTAGCGCTTTGCCAATCAATAATTCAGTATTGCATCAACGTATGGGGTAGTGCTGGAAAGACCTACTTGATTGAAGCTGAAAGAGCTCAGAGAGCGCTTCTTAAAGTAACTTTTAAGAAGCCCTACCGGTTTCCCACTGATTTACTCTATCGCGAAACAAGAGTTCTCAGAGTCCGCCAGCTTTTCATTCTTTCTGCCTGTATTAAAACGCACAAAAATATTAAAAGTAGATTCGACTATACTTCAATAATCAGCAAAAGAAACTATAGAATCCCAACACCTGACGTCACCTCTTTGCTAGCTAGACGCTCCCCGGCCTACTCTCTCATTAATACGTACAATAAAGTCTGCAAACTCTGCGAAATTAAAAACACTAACTCATTCGAATGCAAAAAAATTGTTAAGAAAATGCTGCATATTACTGGTTATGATGACTCGGAACAATTAATATAACGACCCTGACCTGACACTGAATCAAACGAAGTATATTGTATGGGGAACAAAATACACACTTACACACGACACATTTTACGCCACATACACACACCACACATACACACCCCACACACACGCCAGACACTACACAAACGTTACACATACATACACTCATAAAATACCATACTTGAAAGCACCTCTCTAGTCTCCACTGTTGTACTCGTATCCTGAACCCCAAGATACAGACTAACTGTCTAGTTTGGGGTTCACTGGCAAATAATATTTGTAACTAGCTGTAGGTAATATTTAAGCTACTCATATGTCGTCTCAACTTGTTGTTAATCTATCTATGCTTACTGTATTACCTGGAAATAAATATTTTCTATTTTCTATTCTATTTCTATAATTATTAATAATTAAAATGGTTTTCGAAATACCTAAGTCTTAAACATATTTCTGCTCAAAATGCAAAGTCTACAGCCAACTTCTATCTTATAAAATCTCTGATTATATAATTCCCAGAACGTCAAAACAATCACGGTGTATTCCGCTGCGATAGAAGATAGATAATAAATTAAAAGGGACGACTGGACGATGAGTAATGAGCCCTGTTGAACATAAATTTGTATTGTCGTAACTTATTTGACCCCGTGCCAGTTTTGACGGCGAAATCCCTCCCATTTAGTAAATTGGCAGCTGCAATCAGTTATTAATGACGAATATGCACATGTCATCATCTGCCTAGCCTTTTTCCTACTTTGTTGGGGTTGGCTTCCAATCTAACCAGATGCAGCTGAATACCAGTATTATTTTTAAATCTGGCAATCAGTTGCAATGCCATCATTAGCCCTTAGCAACTGGTTGTCAGATTTTTGGGTAACGACTGTCAAAAGGTATGGATAGGTAGCATGGACGTCGAGACCAACGGCTTAAGGCGGAGATTTCTTGAAAACTGTCAAAAAGGTGTTTTTTTAAAGCAGTGTATCTCTTTAACCGTAAATAATTTTGAAAGTAAAATATATATGACATTTAGAAGTTTTTTTTTGCATACAGTGACGGAATTCAAAACGAAATTAAATACAGGGTGAAATTGAAAACATGCGACAAACCGAAATGGGAGATTGTACTCATCATTATGAACAACTTTTACTAAGGGACCTAAGATGCAATCGCGAAAAATAAAACATCTGTTCCCTACATTTATGTTCGCATGACTCGTCAAAATGTAGGGAACAGCTGTTTTTTTTTTGCGATTGCATCTTTGGTCCCTTAGTAAAAGTTGTTCATAATGATGAGTACAATCTCCCATTAGGGTTGGTCGCATGTTTTCAATTTCAACCTGTATACTTTATTGCATCAAGAAAGTCATCAAAGTCACCTCTTAATTATCTTTAAAAACAGTTTATCCCTTCAATAACAATTATAATTATAATTAAAATATACCAAAAAATTTGAAATGCCAAAAACTGCATTCAGTGATGGATTATTTATTATTAAGTATTTAATATCTAATTTCATACGATTTTATTTGCATTTTTACGACATGCGCTTGCTCATTTATTATTCGAATTTATTACAACAGATTTTAACCCGTATTGGATTACAATAAGAAGTATTATCGCTCTTAACGACACTATTTAAAGTTAACATGTTCCGAGGCACGGAGGGGCCTCGATATCCGCAACCCACGACTCGTTCGCGGCAACTATAGATCCGTGCGGTTGTTATTATACAGCCCCGAGACCAATGTATCTAATATAATATACATGCATGTATTGGAGTTGTAGATTAGTATTGAATTACAACAGCTTTAATTGTATCTACTGCGCTTCCCGGTCGAGCTCAGTGTAATTAAGATTGCAGGGCAATTGTAACAAATTATACAATAGACGTGTATGTATAGTTAGTCACGTTCATGCTGGCATGTGTACCTACTTGCAAATCAATTGAATTGAAACACACGTTTAAATCATGGAAATAATTTTTATTACTGTCGTGAATCAAAGAGTTTTCTAGTTTTTCAAAGTCTGATAAAGCGTCTGATCAGTAAATCTCACATAAGCTGCTATGATTGCGTGATTAAAACAGCAAAATCGTGTTAAATCACTTAGTAATAGATATTACAAAAGATTGAAACGGTTTTCAGAAAATTCTAAAATTGTCAGTCAGTTCACAATATATACTCGTAGCAGTCCACTGTGGGACATCGGCTCCTCCCAAGTAGCACCACAAAATCCGAGTCTCCCCCTTTCGAATCCTAGCTGTCCCGGCCGCCTCATAAGTTCATAAGTCAACGGTCCATTTAACTGGGGGCTGGGAGTCCTACGCTGCGCTTACTAGGTACATCACACATCTGTTATAATACAAATTTTATGAAAGCTCTGTCATAACTTCTTACAAACTTTTTCAGGGCACTTGTGTCTGTAATTCGGTTTATTTACCCGTTGTATGTGATATCGTCGGAAGTCGTACGGATGCCATGTTTACTCCAGTGACCGCAACGACACGTTAACTGCGCACGCGCCGCCGGCCTATGTTATTATTATTTATTTTTACACGCCTGCCCAACGTTTGCGCAGTTTTCTTTTGAAGACCACCCGAAAGTGTTTTTAGTTATTCGCTTACTGAAATATGGAATTTATGTGTAAGTAATGTTGAAAGCTGAATAAAAACTGCCCTTTGTAGCCGTTGTGGAGGATATTCGGAAATTTACAGAATTTTGTATTTTCGGTACTCTCATTGGCGTGTACATTTTGATATATTTTCTCTAACGTTGTGAATTAAGGTTATTATGCTTCAGATTACCTACCTAGGTAAAATTAACTTTCAAGGAGTTTCTTAGAGTGTGTTGTCATGGTAATGGAGTTTCTTGCCAGCTCTTCTCCATAGAAAACTACCAATTCGAACCTTGCACCTAGATTCTTACGTTTCATAAGTGCCCATGTAGGTTTCTGTAATATAAAATAATATATTTTGATTTGATTTCCCAAACCTGACTACTTTTCTGCCTGGTAGATCCCTGAACTTGCACCGAATAGAGCTAAACTATTATATTTGAACCTGGTTTAATATACTGTTTCCGGCATTCAAGTTTGAGTCGGTAGCACCAGTTTGCTTGCCAAATAAACTTGCTGAAACCGATGTACTGCGGAAACAAACTTGAAAGTTTACTGGATATTTTACGGGTGATTAATTTTGTGTCATAGTTACACCTACAAATCTTTAGAAACGTAACAAATTCTGCTTTCTGAATCGATGCACCTAGCTTCGATTTAGAAAGCACAATTTTTGTAGAAATATTTTGAACTGTTTTTAAAGATATTGTCTTTAGATATTTTGACTATTTGCTGGGAACATAATAATGCAGAAAACTACATAAGTAAACACACATACCTGCTGTCCTTATCGAATATAGCTGTAGTATTTTTTGACACGTGAAGTAACAAATGAATGAGGTCAATATGACACATCTTCCCAGATTTATCGAGTGGCAGTGTATCGAAATACCGACCTACAATATCTGTTATTCCATGTTTTTCCTCAAATTAAATTTGCTGAATCGCTCTTCAATACGCAACAATAGGTTTTTCCGAATGAAAAGGAAAATAAAGCCATTTTTACAAATAATTGGTTTGGTCACGACGTGACGAATTCATGTTACTATACTATTACTTACATAATGTATATCAAGTATGTACCACCCCCGCTCATTCAGTTGTTTTGTTTGTAAACAGAACACAGTCAGTTTTAGATTACTTCAAAACATGACCCTCTTCGTATAGATTAAAGCTTCATTTCAGCATTACGTTTAATCTCGTTAAAATACAGTTCTCGTTACAATGTCACCTAAATATTTACTATCTAAGCATTCGTTCAGGCAAAAAATTGTCTCTGTATTCATAAATACTGAGTTAATTGAAACGCCTCGTTAATCGTTGCGAGTCGCTCGTAGATTACCAGCAGGAGACCGAAGCATTAACATTTTTACATTTGCTATGCATCTCTCCTGACGTTCACATAAACCAAAAAGAAACAGTACGAAAGTGTACCTAATACCTTCCGGCACATTGACTCCGGGGTAATTAAATCCTGGAGAGAGAACTCGGAACTGTACATTGAAAAATTGAGGAAAAATTTGTCACCCTCAAAGATTGTTCGTTCGCATTGAGTTGCTGAAGTTCTCGATGGAGCACTGCTAACTTTTTGTCGACTCAGAGTGGACTTTCTTGAACGATCTTCAATAATTCCAAAGAGGGAGATATTATCGAGGATTTATTAAAGTCACATTTATTTAATGCGACTTATAACGTTATAAAACTATAATCTATTAAATAAAAATGTAAGTGTTTATAGAAAATCTTTTAACTACTTAAGAAAATACCATTGACTGGAATCTGTGAAGTTTTCAATACTATATTTCATGCGACATACATTCCCGATAAGAGATTTTTTAGAATTCCATCAATTCAAACGAAGTGGTTAAAAAGTCCCTGGCAATAGGTAGTAAGGTACCTACTTTCAACATGGAAATACCTATTGTATGTTATCGAAAATCGGTAGCTGACCTATTTCGTTTAGAACTAAACTTAAGTAGCCAAGTTTGAAAGTGGGCAAATCCGTGGGTGATGAATGCATCGTAGCCCGCGACCCTACTACCGCCCGTCATCCGTCACGGGGCTATCGCCCGTCTGAGCCGACGTAAAAATGCTCCCCCCACTAACACTTGATTAATGTTTGAAAAAAGCCCTTAATTGGCCGACACCCGAACATTTCATTTAACTTCACCCGTATAACAGCTGGTTAGAAGGGATCCTTCCGATTTTTACCCCATTATTACAGGTTCTTATTAAGTCTTTATTTTTAGGGTTAGGCATTCTTCGTTATTGTGTTTTTTTATTTGAAAATTATGTTGAATAGTTGGTGAGATTTCGGCCATCTGCTGTTTGATCACGAATATTGACTGGCGTTCCCTTAATTGAAACTGATTATCTAATTGTTTGTAGTTTCTTTACCTCTATATTGGACAGTGTTGATGGTCTGTTGTGACCAACTAAACTTAACTTAGGCTATTAATATCTTTTTCCTTCTAATTAAACAAGAAAGTGACTATATAAATAAGAGCTGTCAAATTTAGATCAACTTAGATTTTCTTCGACGACACTTCGACTAACTAAATTCATCATGCTTAATCACGCCAAGTTCAAGGTAATCGAGACGTAATGTAGTTTGACATATCTAAAGCGTCACTCTTCTTTTTCCTTCGCGGTCTGTCGGTAAGAGATAGAAATACTCTAATTTTAGTTTTGGTGGTGAACAAAAGAATTGGCACCATTAAAATTACTTTTAACGCTAAGGTCAACAAATAGATAGATGCCTTTGTTCTGTTGTCGCGGAATCCATAATTTATCCAAAACCCTAAATAAGAGTTTATTTCAAACTCAAACTCAAAGCATTTATTTCAATTAGACCATTTAAAGGTACTTTTGATTTGTCAAAAAGTCGACCAGTTGGAAAGTTAAAGCTAGTTGCCCATTCCAAAACGTAGATCTCTATGGAGAAGAACGGGCAAGAAACTCCATGGACACTCTTTTTAATCATGTTAAGTATTACAAAATCTTGGGAACAATATTCTTGTTGCTTCTATATGTGAGAACCATGTAAAAAAAAAAAAAACAATTCTAAATATAAGATTTAAAATAAGCCATGGAAGTTAGGAGATGACCAGTCTCAACCGACGGCGCCCGTTCACGAACTTGACTCGTGGATCAGCACCATCCAGCTCAACCATTTTGTAGGGAACCGAATGATCCAACACACGCGCCACCATCAGCGAGACATTTAAGTGAGCATGACATACTCTCGACTGCCACGCTTTTTCAAGTCAACGTACATCAAAACAACATAATTATTATACGGATGCATGGTACTCACATTTACAAAGTTTAAACAAAATGCTTCTAAATTATATAAAATTATAGTTTGCAATGTATTTGAGAAATTAATAAAATTTGATTTCCAAAAAGAAAGAAAAATATTTAACATCTTT
This sequence comes from Antitype chi, assembly GCA_947359405.1. NCBI lineage: Eukaryota > Metazoa > Arthropoda > Insecta > Lepidoptera > Noctuidae > Antitype > Antitype chi. The sequence continues at coordinate 15,813,818 of OX375816.1, forward strand.
TGAAATTTTAATAAATAATACTTGATTCAGTAAAAATAAAAACTTATACGTAATGTCAAAAAATAAAAATAATAGGAACAGAAATGTTCATAATGTCAGAAAACATAAAAAAGGGGCGCATCTCTTCCAAATATGAAAATTTTAAATAGTAAGCCCAGGAGCCTGTGGAGTCGGACCAGCGTTAAGCCAAGCATTTTTATCAACAATATAATCATCTAACTTATAATATGCTTGTCTAGATAGTGTGCGTTTAATGCATAATTTAAATTTATTTTCATTTAGTTCCAGAATATCGGCTGGTATTTTATTATAACATTTTACACAGTACCCCATAAACGAAGTGTGTACTTTAGACTATTTCTAGGCGTCTATAGTTTTAAGCATTTCTATTTTCAGTCCTTTTGTTTCAAAGGTATTCAAACTAAAATAACTTACTAACAAGTGTTTGCCTTCATTTTATCGTTAATTTAGGTGATCTTTATTCACTGAAAGCCTGATCAACAAAAGCTAAAATTAGAGTTTACAAATAAGAGACTATCCGATTTGTAAACTCTAAGTTTAGCTTTAGTTGTCAACCAAAAAATAACGACCACCAAACATAGCAGTTGAAATGACACTTGACGACTACAGGTGAAAATGAAAAAGCTTTTAGTTTGAAATGGTTATAACTATCCATATTTTATAGTTAATTGCTTGTAATGATAATGGATATGTTGTGTTGAACTAGTCATTAGGATTTTCCAGGAGAACTACCGAGCAAGTCTTCATTAAACTTAGACCTAAACCGAGTTCAAGAGCTGTCTGTCAGTTTCAATAAACGACACCAATGACAGCTCTTGAACGCGGTTTAAATTTGCTGATGACGATCAGTTTCATTGGTAGAATTCGCCCTTAAAAGTTACGACTACGGCGAAGCAAATATGAGGGTTATGATTTTGACTGGTAAATGTATGTTCATTTGTTCTCTCATAACTTCTAAACTACTTATAATTTGACAAATGAGGTATCGTTGAAAATGTCCTGATTGTCTGCTAGTTATGGGCTATGACGTTACATTTAATTGAATATGGAATTATGGAATTGAATAGGGAGGACATAAAGCCATGAACTAAGAAAAATGCCGTGTTGGGTCAAATGAAAGGGCTTAATAAGCACATTTTAAAAATATGTAAGTATTATTGTTAGCTATCCCCCCCCCCCCAGAAAAAAAAGTACGTAAGTTCAAAAACTAAAACCCGACGGCTGAAAAATACTTTTTTTAAAGTTTTAAGTAACTTATGAAATAAAAATCACCCCAACTCAAACCTTAGGTACCTAAGATTTCAACGAAGTTTTCTGGGAATCAGTAGGTATATTGTGAAGTAGGTCCCAGTTCGCTTATATTACATTTTTCGTTAAACATTTACCACAAATTTGTAAAATTCTGAGGACGTTGACGTCCAAATGAGGTTATTTGTAGGCTTTAGCTGCGGGTAAAATGGATGCTCGGCTAATCGGGGTAAATGGTAAATAAACAGCTTCGGGTTTTTCCGAGTTTTGTCGTAATCATTGTGCGGCTGGTGTAAAGCTGAAATAATTAGTTTATACTTAACTTTTTGTGTTAAGTTAGGCTCAGGACCCAAGTCAATAGGAGAACGACAAAGAAAAACAAGAGTTGTGCTGAATGTATTATGTAATGAGGTAGGACGATTCATTCATTTCGATTCGTTTCACACACTTAATTCACATAATTATGTATGTTCACTCTAGTTTAATTTCTTTTTATTTAACTGTACTTAGAGTTTAAATCAACGTCATCACATACTTCTTTATGTCGATTAATCTAAATTTATATATATATGTCTTTCCTAGTGATCCGTAACACAGTTATTTTATGCCTTTTTAGGTACCAGTCTCTAACAAATGTTAAGCCTATTTTTGAGATTGAGTACTTCCTGCCCACAACAACATTTTTGATAAATAAATAAATAATTATTACATTATTTTTACAAACCACCAAGAGTTAAAATGAAGTTTTCTTCTGTTCAATTTTATTGTATTTAATTCTTTACATTCCTGTATCAATTTTAGATTGATAGTAAGTATTCTTTATTGATAAGTTACTAAGTTAAAGCCAACGCTTTGGCTTCGGCTTCGCTCTTAGAAAAATTTACACCTCGCCGCTACCTGCTTATGTTTTTGATAAATTTCCTTGCACTAGACTAGGCCGCAAAATCCTCCTTCCCAAACCTGACGGTTTTTGTAATTTACAGGCAGTTTCAGGCTGAAAGTTGAACAAAATATAATTCGCGACCGTAACATGTATGTATTTAAATAATTATAATCATTAAAACACCAATACAACCCTTTAAGTGCATTCAATCCCATTTAATGACATGAAAAAGTCATTCAATGGGATTATGTGAACTTAAAGGTGGACACTCACGGTACGGCTGGTCCATCAATTCAAAGTCGCTCAGCGAGCTATGGAACAAGCTATGCTCGGAGTATCTCTGAAGGATAGAATCCGGAATGAAGTGATCCGGCAGAAAACCAAAGTTGTCGACATAGCTCACAGAATTAGCAAGCTGAAGTGGCAATAGGCCGGCCATATTAGCCGTAGAACCGATGACTGTTGGGTAGACGTGTTTTTGAGTGGAGACCGCGAATCGGCAAACGTAGGGTAGGCCCTCAGTCTAGGTAAAGCGACGGTCTTCGCAGGGTGACTGGTAGCAACTGGTTGAGAGTTGCCGAGAATCGAGCTGAATGTTGCGCAATTGATGAGGTCTGTGTCCAGCCGTGGACTGCTGTAGGCTGATGAAGATGATGATGAAGTCATATTAGTTGCGGTCAGGAATCATATTTCAATCAACATACAACCTGGACACTGATATGCAAATTACAAAAAACGAAACAAAATTTATATTTCAGGGGCTACCCTGACGCTTTCCACTAAATAAAAAAGAAAGAAACTCATAACGCTTGTTAAAAAAAAATGTTGCATGTGTAATCTTACTAATAGGGGTACGCCCCCTAATTTTTCCGATGTTTGATGGGCAAACTTGGAACCCTTAATAGGTCTGTCGAAGGTCACAGACTCCCTTCTAACCGTGACCCCCATTTACTGGCGTTTAGTGGGGGACGGAAGGCACTGTCATAGAAAGACGAGTGAATGCAGGAAATAAAGCGAATGAAGTGGTACGGATGTTGCCTGTTTGCTGGGAAATTTACGCATTAAAGCCCGGCTTCCATGCATACATAGACGCTTATTTTACGGCTGGGTTATTCAAGTAACAGGTTGATTCTATCGTGTGATAAATGTTGTACAACAAAGCTAAAATGACATAGTGTGTGTGGCTTTTTTTTTCGGGGGTGGGAAATCGTCAAATAACTTCTCCCGCTCTGGGTGGAGCAAGAGGGCGTGTCAGACTTTTACTGACTAAAATCCACCCGTGTTCCCTAAGTTGCCTGTGTGCCAGGAGCCACGGTATCTCTTTTGAACAACGCGCAGTCCTGGCAGGCTTGGGCCCTTGCAGGCCCCATCAGCTAGTGCTGACATCTCTTTGAGGCGCGCGTGGAACACAACTTGCCGTCAACACGGGTTGGTCCTTACCGGACAGCGAGCTACCCATTGCTCGCCGTCCGCAAGCCCGCGCCTACGGTGGCCGGGATTCCCGAAGCCCAGGGTGTCTCCTACGGAGGCTAGGGCCGTGAGGGCGCGTATTCTGCCTCTCCCTCACGTGCGCCGGCTCCCTCTTCGCGAGCATTATTGCTTCACTGAAGGAGGTGACGGCTACCCATGCACTCTCGCTCCGTATCATGGCCTGGACCAGGGCCGGACGCGAGAGATTGCTGCCGCCGATTGCCTGCAGGAGGATACGGCGGTGCTCCGCCCAAGCCGGGCAAACCTCCACTGTATGCTCCACCGTGTCCTCAGGGCGATCTACGCAGTAGAAACACTCGGGCGTTTCTTCCCGCCTTAAATGAAATTGGAACTTCCCGAAACACCCGTGTCCGGTGAGGACCTGCGTCAGGCAGAAGGTGAGGACGCCGTGGCGCCTCTCAATCCACTCCTCAAAGAGGAGACTTAGCCGCAATCGTGGCGTGCCCATAATGTCTGGCTAAGTTATTTGTTGGTATCCACTGTTGCAGAACAGTTAATAACGCTAGAATAAAATTTAGAATTCTGAAAAAATATATGACACAAAAGGAACAGTGGAAAGTAATGGGGGAGGTTTTGTCGATATAAGAAAATCCTACTAATATTCTTACAATCCTACTTCCTACTATTCCTACTAATAGTATGTAGCGGCACTACAGACCTCGCAACAATACTTCGCAACAACATCTAAAAATACAAAAAGAGAAGTGGCGCCATCTACAATTCCACAGGCGAACTACGCAAGACGCACGTCATAGAAATCCTAGATCGCGCAGTTAAACTTTACCGCGCGATTTGCAGGTACAACATCCCGACATCAACCGTCGGGCAGTTGCCCACCAGACACAACACTCGTCTGGTCGGAGGATCGTCCCTTTACCAACAGAGTATGAGCGAACTTTACACCCTATTCCTCTTACATTTATAAGCATAAATGTGAAAGTTTGTATGTTTAGATGTTTGGATATTTATTACGACAATCACGCAAAAACGCCTTAACGGATTTGGATGAACTTTGACTAGCAGATAGCTTATAACCTCAATTAACACATAGGATACCTTTAATCCAGGTAGTACCCTAATATAATTTTCGACCTCCACGCGGGTAAAAGCGCTGGAAAAAGCTAGTAAAAAATAAACTATTCCTTATAAAACCACAGTCTTTTGTTTTCATTATTTCCAAAATCATTTGCCCCGAAGCATTAGACGTTGATAGCAGCAAACGTCCTCGCAAAGTCATGAAAGCAATATTAATGCGCTCAGGAATCAAACCGCATAGCGAATGAAGGTGGCAACTAGGTTACTTTTAGATAGAGAACTGGCCTAAAAAATACAAAGTTTTGGCCACGTATGGGTAGAAATAGTGCCGGAGGGGATTACTAAGAGGGATGAAAATAGAAATAGACTAATGAGATTTAGTCGAATGCATATTATGAAAGGATAAGAAATATCTAGGACGGATTTCACCGATGAAACTGAACGCGATCAGCACATCTAAGCCGCGTTCAAGAGCTGCCAGTGTCAATATTCCACAACAATGATGAGACACACAATGTTCAGATGTGCTGATCGCGTTCAGTTTCATTGGTGAAATTGCCACTTAATGTATTTGAGCGAACAGCACTGACATTACTAGGTACCATAACAAATTAAGCCTGAAACATGGAACTGTAAATATCTAGCAACATTCGTCTGGAAAGTGAGAACTTAAAAAGCTGGGAATCACAAAGTGGTCGCTTTTTAATAAGGGTTCTTGCCCACATGTATACACGGGATGGCAGGGACATCGACGCGTAAACTGAAACCATGTATTCAGCAATTTTTCTTCGTTCATCAAAAAAATCTGCTAGTTCAAAGTAAAGTGCAATGCCTACGCGTTCAAAATATAGTAGAGCATTTTTTTTTTACTAACCTCCGAGAAATTTTCACCCCCTCATAATCATGTAGGGCATCCATGTTGACGCGCAGCCATAAAATTCTGGGTCTAGAACCCAGAATTTTATGGCTGCGCGTTATGTGTCAGTGAATTTAAGATACTTATTCAGTGTAATCATAATCAGCTACTGCTGGAACACAGGCCTTCTCTCTTCGAGAGTGTGTGGGCTAATAATCCACCACGCGGGCCCAGTGCGGGTTGGTAGATGTCACATGTCTTCGAATTTTTGGTTCAAGGAGTTGACTCACGATGTTTTCCTTCACCGTTTCTAGAGATATTTATTAATAGGATTTATTTTCATAATTTAAAAATTACTGGTCTTAAAATAATAATATGTAGGTACGGGTATATAAGAACGAAAATAATCATAAGGCATCAAATAATACGTCTGCATCGTGGTCAATGGGAAAAGTGTTCAAAAGGCTGACAGCATTGCCACGTTGTATGGCGATGAAAAATAGGCCAGCACTTTGTTCACATGAAGAGTCGACCAACTCCTTTATTAATTAGATATTTCTTGGTGTTCCAGGGTGTGTACGATGATGTTGGCGCGCGGTGGGGCGGCCTGCGCTCGCGACTGTTCGCTGCAGTGACGTGAACGGCCGCACCATGACACCGGCGCTCGCGCACCCCTGTCTGCTCCTGTTCGTGGCGATGCTGCTCACGAGAGGTCAGTACTACTAAAAAAAAATTAACTCTGGGTATTTTGCTTAGGAATAACCTGATGCTTCTAGATTCTGTTTTACGAATCAGTTAATGTAGCAAAGATATTTTTAGTGTAAAGGCTGTTGGTTGTTATAACTTACGCAATTAATTAAAATGGTGTTAAAGTTCTTAAGAAAATACTTAAGTAATTCAACATGTCCTGATCGATAATACTCACGCAAGATTTACGTTTAAGTTTTCACGTAAAATCTTCAATGCTTCCTCTGAAACATTACGGCTTTTTAAAGCAATCATCATGAAGAGGTTCAATATTTATTAAGATAGTAAGATTAGATAGGCACACTCGTCATCATCCCATCGCCTATCTACTCATACAACAGTAAGTACCCTTCTTCCTCCAATTTTATGACTCGGGTGGGTACAAATGGCTGATACAGTTTTATGCTTTGTTTTTACTCCCAATTTACTTAGAATACTTGAAATAAAGGCCTATTAGTTGGTACGCACGAATTTACTTGCCCGAATCGGGCGAATAGACACTTTGTAATGATATATTATTTTCTATAGTCGATTAGCACGATTTTATGCATAAAGTTATGAGAAAATGTCTCTGCAAGTACATGCAATAAAGTGCATAAAATTCAAAACGTGTCACTTGTCTAGTACGTATTTCTGGAATTGTTCATTTGCCCACAAATAAATTCGAGCGAGTCACCTATAGAAAATAATAATATTATTAACAAGTGTAGATTTGCCCCAATCGGGCGAGAATAATCGTGCGAACCGAGTAATATGCCGAAATACCTAAACATGGCTTCAGAAAAAAATAGCAGCAAGCACATTAAATTTCATCCCAAAGCCGACAAGTTTTTGAATGGCGAAACTAATCGTGGATGACAGGCTGACTGACATTCGTACCTCATTGAATATTCATACAGCAAGTTCAATTTTAGTGGAGAAGCTACAATACGTAATTAAATAGCTACTCAGCAGTAAAGTGCACGTAGCTAGGAGTCAGCTAGTCACGCTACGAAGTAACAGTATGTAAATATAAACAAATTAGTTTACCTAATAGCGCGCACTGATCGCTTTTCACGTTGGATTCCCTACAGCTAATTTTCTAAGCAACTTCCTTAACAGTATCTACACTCGATACAGAGAAACGTACGTAATGTACGTTGGTACAGGTAGTTGTACACAATGTGCTCACTGCCGAGATTACAACACTGCGTAGGATGGGGAATTGAATATCATTTGTACATATAATTATTCAAGCACACGTCTACAACTTATCTAATGCCGAATTAAAATTGTTAGCGGGATTTTCGAGTTTGTAGGTGGTGTATTCGAACCCTGACAGGCGCTCCACTTTCTGTAAATTATTTCATCACCACTGCTCTCAAAAAGGTTAAGGAAAACATCGTGAGGAAACCGGTATGTCTTAAAACCAAAGATTCAAAGACATGTATCATTTAAAGAACCGCACTGGGTCCGTGTGGTGGATTACGGCCCACTCCGTTTTACGGAGAGGAGGCCTGTGTCCCAGCAGTGAGAACATTATAGGCTATAATTAGCCTACACTAAATAATACAATAATAATAAAATAATTATAATTAGCCTATACTTAATAGTATGCTGTTCTGTTTTATTTACGCCATGTGTCTACAGAAACACAGTTTATTTTTTATTTTTGTGTGAGAAATCATCAAATAACTTCTCCCGCTCTGGGTGGAGCAGGAGGGAGTGTCAGACTTTTACTGACTAAAACCCACCCGTGTTCACTCAGTTGCCTGTGTGCCAGGGGCCGTGGTATCTCTTTCGAAAAACCCGCACCCCTGGCAGGCATCGGCCCTTGCGAACCCCACCATTTAACAGAAACATAGTTTAAGTGCTAAAATTTGCGTCCGTTCCCGCAGCAACGTTTGTTGCGCTCATTGATCGCTCGTAATGTAATTAACGCGACAGGAAGGACGACACAGAAGTGCACTTTACGCCGCCACTTCCACAATAAGAAATCACGCCGCTGTACATTTTTTCCTCATTTTTTCCCTTTCCCACAGACAAAATATCTACTGACTTTGCTTTTATTGAAATTACCCTCTTCGTCGCGGGAAGAACGAATTAAAATCGCATTAGGAAATCCCGTTTCCGCCTAACTTTTCCAGTCTGTGCACAGAGTCTCGGTGTATCGGAATAAATGGCCCAAACTTCGTTTATTTATATAGTCTTGCTGAATATTTATGTTTTCGTTCCTAATTTTGCATTCCCGTCACTTCAAATACAAGTTTACCGAGTTGAGAAAAACTCGGCTTTGTATTTCAAGAAAAATATGGGTGAGTTGGAAGTTTATTTGAATGTTGTTTGTGTCTGCATTTACTGTTTTATAACAATATAAAATTAAAGCAGTTATAAACATTATTGACTCGGGTAGAACCCTGGAACTTTGGAAGTCATAATCAAAGGATAAAGTTTATAGAGCAGCTTTCTAAGTACCACTGCTGTCGTCACCGTGAAAATCTTTTCCTCGTAAACATGAAATGAGGAAGAAGTACCATTTATATTCAAACCTTCAGAGAAATTGTGTGCGAATTATTCACAGAACTGTTACATAACGTGATCAAAACTACCAAAACCGACAAATACTAACATCAACTGACGTGTAACGACGCCGATGTCGTTCGCCGCAAGTTCAGTCGCAGTAAAGACTGTTTATGCTCCAACACCCGTTAAATTACTAGTAAACCTACTTGTAAGAACAAGAATACAGTGCGAGCTTAATGTGTCCCAAGTTGGTTAATATGAAAAATGCGAATGGAGTCACGCCTGTTCGTTGTTGCGCACCCAAATAGGATAATCGCGTAGTTATTGCCTATGTCGGAATAGACACTAGCCACGCCAACCGCTCGTTTATTTACATGCTATATAATCCATGCCATAATTCTGTTATGTGGAAATGTCTTACTAAGGCGGCGCGACGCTGCGGGTGAGGCGTGATCGATGCCGCAGCTATATTCAATGATTGCCTTTCATAACCAATGCCAAACACATTATTTACCTCCGGCCAGTATCTGTACTCTTCTGTAAACATAATCGGGCAATCAACATTTATATAATGTTATTGTGTTAAGAGTTTACTGATTATTATCTCAAAGTTATCCAAAGCAAAAACAAAGACTTCTGAAATACAATCTTCCTAAGTTGAACCAACAATGCTGAAGATCTGTAATATTTGTGCGTTGTTATTACAATGATGTTTCGGCGTCATATTTCCTAATGTTACTTTCTTTATTCTTGGCCATTAGTACAGATATATGATAATTGCTACAATCATCGCGAGCGTGTAATTAATTAGGGACGGTGCGATAAACAGGCTATCGAAATATTTTTAGTTTGTTTACGTGCCGGGTGTCTGGCCTTTTCCATGTTATTTACATTTTATAAAATATAATAGCGTTGTCTCGTAAAAGGCGACATTTCATCCAGAATGCGGCAGATGGCGTCAAGGTCTAATATTTTACGGGACCTGCCGCGTTGTTGTTGACTCGTCGCGAAGCCAAGTGCCCATAACATGCACAAGCACAGTGTAGCGAACGATAATAATAGAGCAGGCATTTGACGCGAATCTTCACATAAGCCTTAGTGATTACGCGAAAAACAAGGAGGCAGCGCGGCAAAATCCTCTTAATCTCTAGATTTGTTTGTTCATTTTGTAATTACAGTCTATAAGAACAGAAACTATAAAAACTGACAAATGAAACACTTTAAGTCTTTTCATGATTACAGTATTTCGTAAATATACTTACATATATACATGTTCTATAACAAATCGGGAGTCATCATCTATCAAATAGCTGGAACGAGTAGGATATAGGTAGTTAGTTATGAAGTGAAGTAAGTCAGTTATGCGGCGTGTAACTACCCACTACTAGGCAAATTTCAGTCATGTCTAGATCTAACTATAAGCTGGAAATTGCTCAGCAAATGAATCAATATAAATGCATGACTCACACCTGAAAGGAATACCGCATTTAGAAACTTTTTTCAAAACGCTATAACGTTTTAGATTGAAAATATTTAAAAAAAAATTCTTATTGAAGAGTTCAATTAAATTGTAGACAGGTATGTTTTTGGCTAGTATTTACATTATCATGAACATCGTCAATCGTCATTTGAATCTATTATGCGCTAGACGGTTATGCGCTTTCCTTTATAGAGCCCTGCTTCCCTGGCTAGTGCAAGTCTTATCCAGGTCTTGCCTTTGGTCTTTTTAATCGACTTCTAAAACGAGGTTTCAATTCGTCTGTGTTTTTTTTTGTATGTGTATATTCTGTGATATTAATAAAAGTTTTTGTTAATGGATAGGGTGTGCCTCAGGGGTGGTCCCATATAAATGCTATTACTTTGGTTGGGTAGTTTTTCGTTAGCTTCGGTAATACGTATTCACTCCACTTTCTGTATCTTGATGAGGTTCTAATACTATGTAACTGTTGTATAAATAGCAAGACGGTTTATATACGGCGGTTGGTCATAGTTGTAGTATAATAATTGGTGTGGGGTAGGTAGGTACCATAACTAAAAACGGGAAATTAAATTTTATAAAATATCGTTGTCTTTGGATCTATATTTTAGTTTTTGCCACCGACTTCCGAAATTAAAGTAATTTTTTCACTTTTTTGTATTTTTTTTAGAAGACCCTTTTTTTGGGAAATAGATTTTATGTAAGTCACATCCACGCATCTAGCTGTTGGTCAACACTCTTGTACCGTAATAACGTTTATTATATTTCTTTATACCTTTTATTTCCCGTTCATTAAACTGTTAATCAGCCCCATGAACTTAAAACCAAATAATTTATTGCTTTCATTGTTCAATGAGGTGCAGTGTATCGGAAATAACTAGTCGGCATCTCGCTGCGATCGTTGCTTTGTTTAATTAGCCTCCACGAAGTAATCACGGCCTTCAGTACGATACCTTTTAATTGATATTTTCGTCGAAATTAAATATTAAAACGCTTTATGAAGTATCGTTCCTGGAGTTGGGAATTTATTGTTAGTGAAAGGTTTTTTCTGTGAACTACGTAGTAAATATTACACTCAATGTTGGTCTACGTATTTCGTTGGTTGACTTCCAGTTTATGGTCATTTAGATACCATGAACGTTCGAAAAAAACCGTTCATCCTATTGTTGGGACGAACGGGAATTTAATAAATAATGTTAAATTTATTTATAACTAGCTTTCGCTAGCCTTTGTTTTAATCCAGGTTATAAACTATCTCTATGGCAAATTTCATCAAAATCCGTTCAGCCGTTTTGAAGTGATTGAGTAACAAACCACCAAATTCTCTGTCAAAATCTTTGTCAATGAGAGTGACCAGGTTTAACCAGCATTTGTTTCATCAGACAAGGGCCGCTGCAGGGATTCATGGATGGCGATTCGTGTGGACGAAGCGCGGTTGCATCTTGGTCCGTCAAAAGCCTGGAGAATCCACTCACGGATTTATTATTTTATTTTTATTTCTTATTGTTCCCACAGCATAATTTTGAGTCTGGTTGTTCAATGGTAAAAAAACACCTCATTTACCCTAACTAATAAATATCGTCTTAAATGCGATACTTAGTGAGTTTGTTTGTTTATTTGTTACCTACGCTTCCCGCTAAAACAGCTGAAACGATTTCGATGGAATTTGGCACATGGGTAGACCATGACCTGGGTTAGAACATAGGGGATATTTTTTACACGGGGATACATGGAACAAACAATCAGTTCAAAGTTAATGTTCGTATACAATAGTTTATTATAATAATCCGGACCGAAAACAGTAACTCTAACGCTCACAACAATTACACGCAATAATGATTCTTTTAATAAATACTAGCGAAGAGCTACATGGGTGCTTATTATGAACACAACAAATATTTTAGCGTCGCTCATACACTACGTAGATTACACAGTAGCATGCTCGGCACTAAGAACAAATAACTGAAGTCGTTACCATAAAAATATACAACGATATTTTAGAAGAGCGTGTATTCCGCATCGGAGCGGTATCTCCATACTTTTCACATTACTTATGCATAGAGTACAGATTGAAACGAGTCGCGTAGTTGCGCCGTCATCGGTATTCAAAGCCAACTCCGGACGGCTTAACCGCAACCTGTCTTCAACCCTGATTGTCTACAAACAAAGAATAACAAAAATACACGCTTCATATCCTGTGCTAACCTAGTTTTATTAAATGCAATCCCTGATTGATTCGATTGTTTGCTGCACACAAAAACTTTTTGTATAAGGCTTTACAATTTCACGATGGAAAGGTTTTGGTAGTGAAATTATTTGTTGACTTGTCGACTTGGTAATTTTAATATTGTGCGTGAATTTAATTAGAATTGTAGATGTTTCTAGATAAAACATAATTCAAAGTATTGTTTATTATATGTTTTTCGTACTTATATTTTATTATACTTGTACATGGACTGGTTATTTAGAAATGCACTTGGGCATCAATGTTTGGGACATTTCTATCGCCTATTTTTCCACTCATGTCGAGTTAAATAGAAATCGAAATTATCAACCTACTTGAAGACAAGGCAAGACTGAACAGTGAAGGACAACATCGTGAGGAAACCGGCATGTCCTAAAAATAAAAAATCGAAGACATGTGACATCTACCATTCCGCACTGGGCCAGCGTGGTGGATTACGGCCTCCTCCCTGTCGTAGGAAGAAGGCCTGTATAGGCTAATTACGTGAAAATCTACTAGTGAATTTTTAATAAAAACCCCAGTTTGTTTCTAAAACTGATTTCCTCCGGCAGACCTGTGATATTTATAGTGTTGACATTTTATTCACCGTATTTTGTGTATCAGTGAAGGTTTATCTGGCGACACGACGTTTGCCCGAGACGGCGTCTCGTGCCGTCGACGTGAATCCGCTTTTCTTTATCGTAGGTACGGTGAAAAACGATTTATTATTTCGTGATCCCCAAACCAAATTACTGTTAGATTATCTACATAATATTTTGATTCTTTATTGCCAACAAGTGAATAGAATTTGTTGCATGGTTTTTAAATTAAATTTTGTGTTTGATGCCACAGAAAATAAAATGGTGGATAAATAAGTTAGTGAACTTTCGTGCAGCTTTTAATTAATATTACCTATATTATGTCAACCACTGTGGTTTACACCAAAATGCACGATATTATTATAATTTCACAATTTTCTTTAACTACACGCATGAAAACCAGAGAATTTCACATTTTTAATCAGTGACGCAAAAATTTAAAATGACATTCATAATTTTCCCGTACAAAATTATTTGTAAAGCTTAACTGTGAACGTGCATGATTGCACAATGATGTTAATATAAAAGGAACATTTATTTCACAGAATTAACGTTGTCGGTATGACGCTATAGTGTATGTATTTTTTTTTTGGGTGGGAAATCATCAAATAATTTTTCTTGCTCTGGGTGGAGCAGGAGGGCGTGTCAGACTTTTACTGATTAAAACCCACCCGTGTTGCCTGTGTGCCAGGGACCGCGGTATCTCTTCGAACAACCCGCAACCCTGGCAGACAGTATGTAGTTAGATACACACTACAAAATCCTTTGGCGATTTCTGTTAGTACTAATCCTAATTAAAGTTTTTGCATACGAGAATTCTGCTTTCAGTACTTAAGCTTCTAACAATGAGATAACATAATTTGATGTTAATTGGCTTTTTGAACTTACAAGAACTCGGTAAAACAAAAAGCAAGGTAGAGAAAAAAGAAGAAGTCAAAGTCAAAGCATTTATTTCAAATAGGCACTTAAAAGTCACTTTTGAACGTCAACATTTACATTAAAATAAAATTGATTCTAGTCGCCCCTTCCAAAATGTAGTTTCGTATGGAGAAGAATGGGCAAGAAACTCCACCGTTACTCTTTTAAAATAATATGTTTCTATCTTTCTTACTTGAGATGTGGAGCTTGGGGCTAAGTAGTAACAATTGCACGGGTTGATCAATCAGGCTAACCTACTCTTCTCGCGGTTGGTCCGTGAATGGGTGATCATCTTTACATACTAAGATGGCCGTGCCTTGGAAAGCACATTAAGCTGCTAGTCCGGCTGTCATTCGTGGATCTTTGACAGTCGTTCCGGCTCGTCAGAAGCCCGAAAGTCCGACAGTCAGTCTTCCCAGCGGGGTTGTTGTGGAGGTCAAAAAGGCAGTTGCCCCATGCAAAAAAATCCTAGTTTTCAGCTGCATTCGATTAGATTAAAAGCCGAACCCAAAATCGTTGGGAAAAGGTTAGGTTTATATACTTACCTGTAATAGTACTCCACCAATAAACAACATTGTAAACCCAAGAAATGAAATATTCGGACGAACCGAACTTCCAAAACAAAAGGTGAGCAGGGATTTCCAATCAATTTTAAATTTCGAACATCGATGTACACTCGATAGAGAAACTAATAACGCAAGTTATAAATAGAGTATAGTGGGAAATATTGGACCATGGGCGGTACAGTCGCAGTCACAAGTGCGTGCCCCTTGTTATCTCGCCCTTATTGGCGGGTAGTCGCGGCCTCAAATAATTTATGAAATATGACATAATAGCGTTTGTAATAAAGGCTAGAGCGGTGCCTCCATGCGGATAAACACTTGACATTTATATTGTTATCGATGGATATCTTAAATAGAAGAGTTGGGAAAAATCGAAAATATCCCTATGACGCTTTTCGGCTGGAGGATAACAGGAATTTTGTTTATACTGTTATTGTAACTTGTATACGTAATTGCAGGGGTCTATGTTAGGATTAGATACAGGTAGATAAAATGTTTTCACATACGCTATTTCGTTCAAGGTTCTAATACATGCCTATACCTTTTTCTGAGCAGCCGAATGTAGATTTAAAAACTAGTTTTCATTCCGTTTTAACAAAAGTTCGTTTGGTATAATGTATTACGCAATCACTTTGTAATTAGTACACTTTGTCAATAGCATTAATAAGACTACGGAGAATAGATTAATGATTCAATAAGCTCGGTGCTCCACCGATCTATCAGTCTATTTCAGTGCCACAATGTATCTAGGTATTATGAATACTTGAACAGTTATCAAAGGTATAATCACTTATCTAAGTACACACAGTAAATTGAGTCGAAGACGAGCAGAGGCTTGATTTTTAAATTGAAGGAGCAATTCGATCTCGCGGCTTGCTTGCTCGGCTCACGTACTTACCTGCTCCTGTAGTGGTGTGCGTGGAAGGTGTGCCGCTTCATGATAATCATTCGCTCGTTACGAGCAGGTAATGCGCCCCAAATTCCTAATGCTCGACAATAATTCGATATTTTTGCTCGAGTGCTCGACGCGCCGCGGCCGCTACGTTCCCGAGCACACCCGCCGAATATGTGAAACAATTTTCTCCTTATGAATAAAATTTTAAGGTGCGTATGCAAATTTCCATTACGGAGGGCTGTCTCCTGTAATGGTGTCATATGGGATGTTATTTTCTTTTCATATAGACTACGTAAAAGCGACGTTTAATATAGTCTCTAACTCTTGTTGTCTTCTTCAAGTTCTTAAGTGTGTCGTTGTCTAATGTATTAAGTAATGTCGCTAGTTATTTCAACGACTGTAGTAGTTGTTTTTATTTAAGAAATTACCTGGTCTTCATTAATTCACTATCAGCTACTAGTTCAAACTTGTTGGTGAACCTTATAATTTAGGAATAACCAAAAACAAGGTACCCATGCGTTTTGCACCAACGCACAGCATGGTGTGTGGCCATACATAATGAACAAGCTGCCAAGCCTTACCTTTATAGCCTTACTATTGCCTACAGTTGACTTTGACAACTCGTACAGCACCTACAGCTGAATCTTTTGGTCATTCCTTTAGACTAGGTGGCAAAAATTATTGCATAGGCAAACCCTTTTTTTATTGTTAGCCTTTATTGTGTCCCACTACCAGGCAAAGGCTTCCCCTTTTTCCTTCCCAACTAGTGTCTTGTGCGTTCTCTGGCCATGATGGCCCTGCAAACCTAGGCGTCCAGTGGGTGACGAACTTAGCCCTTCTCTCTGGTGCATTCAAGCGACGGGTCCAGCCCACTACGACTTCCTGGCTGTTTTTTTCCAACATCTGCAACTTGAGTTAACATTAAATAACAATACATACATATAATGTTTTTAATGGATGCAATTCTGAGCTTCCAACTTCTCGTCTAACGCAGAACCTCGCATCAGATGCACTGTATTTTAGTAGTTCAAAAACCCGCGCACTCTAGCAATTTTCTATTTTACCAACTTTTTCATTTCTTGCTCAGTATGTTTCGACATTTTATTTTTGTAACCACAACGGCAAAGCCCTTGGCATTTATCGCACCTGGCCATAAAGCGATGATCAGGTGGAAAATGGAAGCAAGCTTCACACGGAATCCTCAACCACAAAGGAACTGGGTATCTTACCTCTAACTGCCGAAACACATATATTTCTGTTCTTATTTAAAATCTGTCATTTCTTTTACTCTATTTTCAAATCAATCAGTTTATTTATCCAGGAATCTTTTCACTTTTTCACAGTACTTTAGGACCTGAAGGGTACCTGGGTTGGATAAATGAAACGCTTGTATGCGTATAAATATAAATAAAATTTATATTCATTTGAATAAGAATTAATACTACGATATACAAATAAATACAAAAACAAAAGGACACTTAGGCGTTGAAGTATTCCTTCGCATCGCTGTCATCAGGAAACGTGCCCAGAAGACTGGCAGCATTGCCACGTTGAACGGCAATGCTAATTCTTTGGCCAAAGAACGACCCAGCCCTCTGATCACGTGAAGTGTCGACCAGCCGGCGAGAAATTTCCTTAAAGAGGAGACGTGCACTCGGGCCCCATGACCCGACCGTTTCGACCCCAAACGGCTAAAAATTGTAGTTACCCATAAGGTTACAGTATTTACGCCGCTTGAGGGTCTCAGCAACCGCCACAGCGGCGCCAGCACAGCCCGCCGTGCTAGGAACATGGGAAGGCGCAAGGGTGTCGACATAGGTTGCGTCCCACACCAGAGGTCTTCCCACCTTCCAAGGCAATAACGTCATGCCGTCTGGTCTCTTCCCATCGTCACGTACCAAGCCGTTTGGTTCTAATACCGCTGGTACGCCGGCGGTGACAAGGGCTCGACGAATAATATCGTTGATGCTGGCGTGGCGTGCTATGAGATCTGCGCTCCTGCAGCAGGACAGGCCATGGTGCCCGAGACTGTCGACAGCTTCACCGCAGTGACACCGATGCGGAGCAACACAAGGTGCGCCCAAACGGAGACACGTAGCGAGCCGAAATGATGAGTCATCCATCATAGTGCCTATAGTGGATGACGGGAGCGCCTGAAGCCACAAGCCTTACTCCCATTCTCCCACAGCCAGCAGACGGGCACGCTCAACAGTATTAGGTGACGTATTTACCAGGGTATTCCGTATAATACTGCAGAACGGCACGTCGCACGGTCTCTGGGAGGATGGGTTGTCAGGTAAAACCGTATTGGGACAAGCCATTTTCCAAGCGTTCAAAGTATCGGTCAAACACGGTACTTCAAAATCGACCAGTGAGGAAGATAAAATATTCCTGGTTAATTTATCTGTAGGTACTGTGGACCGAGGAGAGGAAGGCCGGTAAACTTATACTTGAAATTTTGCGGACGCGGAGACCACCCAGGCGAATGGGAAGTGTGGCTTGCTGCCACGCTCGGTGGTCCAGGGCCACATTTAGGATTGAAGTTAGTGTATTTCTAATAATTTGGTCTACATTTTCCTAAAGTTGTAGATGCTTCCAAAGATGGGAGGAGCGAACGCTATATGTAAATTTTGGTCCAAAGCAACAGTATCGAATAAGCGTTAAGGCCGAATGAATATTAATTTTGAAAAGTCGTTCCGCGACATCATTGAAATTTTTAATTTTCTCCTCAATAAACGTTGGAAAGGATTCTTCGAAAATTGGGGACCCTAAGAGGTGAAGAGAGTTTCTTTCCGAATAGAAATGATATCATTTATTCCACGTTTTAGGTCTTTACAGCTCCGCGCCTGTTAATCATTTATTTTCTTTCAAAAAAAAAACCTATGCTACAATATTTGAAGAATTGTCCTAGATCTCTTTGACAGTTCGATTCTGACCACTACCGGTACAACGATAAGGTTGCATTCGGAAGTAGCCAACCTTTACAGTACCTATCGTACGGGATGCTTCCCGTTTTTATAAGCGCACAGGTTGATCTATTGTCAAAACGCGGCCACATAATTAGTTTCTGGTTCTCTGAATGCTCTCGATGATGTTAGACATATTATTACGTAAAACGGGTCCAAACAGTCTAAGTTGTTAAGTTAGTCAGTGTGAGGCTATATGTTGGACATGAACACGAACGTTAAACTAGGATTAGCGACTGTTTTATCTGTCTACACGTATGGATTTACTGAACAGTAATAAACAAAATCATCGACAGTACAACTCTCGGAGTTTATTTCATTCCATTAAATGATCATTTCATGAAAAGTTGCCAATGAAATTTCAAATTCGTGTGGGGTAGGTACTACAACTAAAAATTGAAAAATAAAAAACTTTTTCCAAAAAAAAACAACCGACTTCTGGAAAAAAACACTAAAAAGTGAAAAATAAATTTAATTTCGGAAAGCGGTGACAAAAAATTCAAATACATATCCAAAGTCACCGACTTCCGAAATTTCAAAATCAGTTTGAAATTATTTATAGAAAACCAGTTATTACAAGCAGCTAGAAACCTATTTACTTTGTATTCTAAGGTCATTATATCATCAGCAGTTAGAATAGTACTGGTATAGTCAGCAAACATAACTAATTTAACATCCGGTAAAACACTTTTTATATAAGCAGTTAAATCACTTGCAAATACTATAAAGAAAATCGGACCTAACACTGAGCCTTGAGGAAGCCTCTATTAATAGTAAATAATTTTGATTTGTGAATTTGTTCACACCTTCTTCTACTGTTTTAATTTCAACTTAATGCTTTATATTTGTTACGTAAGAAATGAAAAGTTTTAAAATATTTTTTCTTATGCCGTAGTGCTCTAACTTGTCCAGTAGAATTCAATATTCTACGGTATCAAATGCAGAACTTAGGTCTAGGAATACGCCTGCGACCTTTAGTTTAATATTCAGATAATTCACGACATCATTAACTAATGAGTCTATTGCATCCAATGTTCCTATACTTTTTGATATCCAAATTGATTATAATTTATAATTTTTTGATTATTTAAATGACTGAAAAGTCTGGCTTTGATCACCTTTTCAAACAGTCTTGATAAAACGGGTAGTAATTAAATGGGCCTGTAATTGCCTGGATCTGTACTAGATCCTTTCTTATATAGTGGCAGAACTCTGGCTGTCTTAAAAAACACCTTGATTTATACCTTGATTTATTATTTCGGATATTGGATGTGCTAATATAGTTATATAGTTGAGAAGACTTGGAAACTTCAAGTAACATGTAATGAGGGAGAATTTCTCGGAATCATACTTATTAGATAGGTATACCTCATACTTGGAGAAAGTGATATGCTCGTGTTTCCTTATGATTTACTCTGTATAACGTAGTTAATAAATATATTGAAGTGGAATATAAGAATTGCTTAGGACTGTCATTTCTAAAGAACATCTAGAAGATTACCTAGATGTAGGATTATTTTTAGAATTGGTAAGTAATACATACAGAGCATAATCATCCTATAATGTTCCCACTGCTGGGACACAGGTCTTCTCTCTGTGAGAAGGTGCGGACCGTAACCATGTGGGCTCAGTTCGGGTTGGTAGATGTTCGAATTTTTGGTTCTAGGACATGCCGGTATCCTCACGATGTTTCGTTCACCGTTTCGAGAGCAGTGGTGCTTAGATGATTTACAAAAAGCATTGCACCTGCCTAGGTTCGAACCTACAATACGTAAGCCACGGCTGTTATCACTGAGTCACCACTGCTCAAGCATTTGTAAGTAGTTTAAAAATAAAAGATCTTAAATAATAGTTTTTCCTGGCCAAAATAATTCAAAAAATTCTAAAAAAGTCCTAAAACCAAAACTGAAACTATAATTCGCTCATCAAAAATCAACTATTTCAACTTCCTATCAAATATTCGGTTTCGGGTTCCGTGTTTGCACTGCGGTGCGCCGACGAATCGCAAACTTGCAAAGTAAACTGTGCAGCGAATAAAACAAACAGCAATATTTCTCTTTTTTAACTCCAGTCGGTCAAAAACCTTCGCTGGGTTCGCAATTACGTCCTCAAATGTTCATACAATATTATCTTAGGACTTTATTAATTAAACTTTTAAATGGGTTAACCTCCTAATAGAGCTAAGTGCGTACATGCCTTTAACATTTAATACACTCTACCGTTCAATTAGCATATTGTGGGAATAAAATATTCATTGTTTAACATTTTGTAATTGGTGTTATTACAAATAGAAACCTCTATTGAGTTTGTGTTAATTGTGATCAATGAATGACTTTCTCTGTTTTAAATACATTATTCATCGTAATCATCACTCCTTTCTGTGCATGTCGAAGAAGCGGATAAGAAATATTGTCGGGTCGATTGATTTATGGTAACTATTCACCTAGTTTCTCGAATCTTGCAGCTTTATAGATATCAGCGTTTCTTTCGAAAACAGAAGTCGACGACTGAACTACAGCGTAGGTACTTGCGTAACATAATATTTACAAAGGCAATGCCTTTTATTTTGATAATGGAACAAAATTTATAGCATATCTTGTTTGCCCGAAGGAAGAGTTGTACATATAGTATACCCACATTTCGGTAGTAATGTTTAAGTCCCATGTGGGTAATACTCCGGGTTGCTACTGAGAAAAAATTGAATGACTAGAAGCTTTTTCAGAAAGAAAAACCCAATAATACTTTGCCTGACTTTAAACAACATTCATTGCGGTGTTTCGAAGTCAAAGCATTTATTTCAAATAGGCACTTAAAAGGCACTTTTGAACGTCAACATTCGCCCCTTCCAAAATGTAGTTACGTATGGAGAAGAATGGGCAAGACACTCCACCGTTACTCTTTAAAAATGTTTTAAGTACAATATTTAACATTGTACCTACATTCATTATATGACTACCTATGTGTGAAAACGATGCACCCAGAATAAAATAACCATACCAAAATAGGTAAAAAGAATCAAATTGAAGCAATACACATAAATTAATTCTATGATAGATACATGGTTCTCACAGATTTACAAACATTGTAAAAGTAAGTATACGATTTTCCTAGAATATTAACAAGTAAAGAGTCAGTGTGTGAGTTAAAGTCAAATCAATGTCATAAATATAATTAATTATACAATTCAATTAGCAACCAGTTTGATTTTGTCTATACTCTAGATTGTCCTATGGAGGGAGAAGGACCAGCATGTTTCCAACCATTTTTACCTTGTTTAGTATACAAACTTTTCAGACTTAAGAATGAAGGAATAGATTAGCAGTTTCCTTCAAAATCATTTGGATTGCGATTGGAAGTGTGTAACAAGTGCTTATCCTGTCTATTCTTACTTGAACCTTAATTGCAACAATTCGCACATAGACATCCAATTTGATACTCGAATACAACATCTGAAAAATACTTGTATAGTTTATTCGTTACGGGAGCTATAAATGTCTATCTGTTCTGAGCTATCATAAACTTTGTAGAAACCACATCAAAGTTAGTTTAATTGTAGTGAAGAAAAACGCCGGGAGTACACGAATTCTTTTATTTGTTTGTAGAAGGTACTATTTATATGAGTCACTCTTCTTTTTAGTGGGCGGCGCTCATCGTGGAATTGAAACGTGTTTGAAGTTTGAACAATAACAGGGAAATTGCTACTGGAGTGGTGATTGAAAGACAGCCTGACTCATGTAGATTATCTATATCTATATATTAATACGTGAGGGAAAAATTTCGTACTCCTTTTTAAGAAAATTACGCGGTTGGAGGAGTAGGAAATTTGGCACTTGTTAAAGTTTATATGGTGAAGCTGATATTTTTATATAATAATGCATTAAATAAAAAATAAAACAAGGTCGAATATCGACCACTGGGCGACCAATATAGGTAGTAGTAGGTACGTGAAGCAAAAACTTTGTATCCTTTTTTTACGAAAAATACGTGGATCGAGGAGTACGAAATTTAGTTTATATGGAGAAGGACTGCAGAAAGAAAATATTTTATATAGTTCAAACTTAAAATGTATTTGAATTATTGTAGAATATCGACCATTGGGCGACCACTATAAATACTTAATAACTTCATCAGTTACGCATGTTGTCAAATAGCATAATCAGAACGTTTTCACTGCTGGGACACAGATCTCCTCTCTGTGAGAGGAAATCCGTCAGCTATAATCCGTTTAGTCCACTCTCGGCCCCTCGACCCCTAGAAAAAGATTTGTTTATTTGGTTCCTCTCAACCCTTAAACATGGTTCACACTCGACCCCCAGGGGGTGAGACTGAATTTTAATACAAACGACAGGCATACCTTGTCCACTTTCGACCCCTAGTTCGGTAAGTAACTAAAATTAATATAATGGTACAGTAAGGTAGGTACAGACTTCTTTGGGGGTCGAGAGGAAACTAAAACTTGGTAGGAAAATAAAATCCACTCTCGACCCCCAAGGGTCCAGAATAAACTGTCAAGAGTCCAGTGGACACATTATTTATTGGGAGTCGAGGGGCCGAGAGTGGACAAAACGCCATAAATCCACCATGCGACACTATCAACCAGACTCTGAATCATTTTGTTTGTCTACTCAAGAATGTAAATAACACAATGAATGTTGTTGAACTGAAATGAAAACCATTCCTACTACTGTTGTCGTCTAATGGTTGAAACTTAACCACCTCAAAGTGGCTAGAACACCAACTGAAAGTCTAATGCGTCTGTAATTTCACTGTTAATAATAATGACCGTGACTTGACTTCGTCAAACAACGGTCAATATAGTCCACGATGGCGACTGCCTTACACTCGAAATGGGACTTTAATGTCTTTATTGACAATATAGGAGAAGTAAATAACAGTTATTTATTTAAGAAAACGGTTATTTTAGTATGAAAACAATAATAGTTCGCTTCGTTCATAACGTTAACATGAATGGACGTTTTGTAGCATCTGTTTATTTTGTTCGATTGCCAACAGAAGTATCATATTACCGTTATTCGCCGGTGCCTACTCCTCATTCATTCGTAAAAACGGGAGGCATTCGGCTCTAATTGATACTGTCACGGCATTAACTCAATAACGACAAGTATAAACGTTGCCGATTAAAACCAGTTGAAATATTTTCGTTGAACGATGATAATTTCAAGAGCTTAATTGCTACTTTTTGTCCTCATCTATTTTGTTTAATGAGACAGCTATCGTAACAATTATTATTGTATGCGATCAAGAATAGACAAACACTTTAATATTACCGTGTGGTGGATTATGGCCCACTCCCTTTCGCAGAGAGGAGGTGTGTGTCCCAGCAGTGGGATCGTTATAGGCTGATTATAGTTATGTTACCCTTTAATTCTCTGATTACATCTTTAGATACCCATCCTGGCAATGTGATTGCAGTGAATATATGAGCGTCAAATATATATCCCATAATTAATTTCTCTGTCACTAGCTTTCGCCAGCGGCTTCGCCTGCGCGGAACTTTCATCCCCTATTTAACTCCCTTAGTGCTTCCTTATTCCTTGTCTACGAAATGTACCCATATTTCGCCTGTTATTTAGTCATAAGTCATTTGTTCATTTTTTTAACATAGGTTGGTACAATAATTATGGTATTTATAAAGATAATTTTCACTTCTCATGCTATAAAAGTACGCCAATATAGCCCTACGAAGCGGGACTAAAGTGACCACTTTAGTCTCTAGGGAGTGAAAAGTAATTCGTTTTTTAATTTCCTTCATGTGACATAGACAAACTCAAACTGCCAGTAAATATACTATTATCTGTGGAGTGTGCACCATCTTCATTGCGTAAATGTTGAGAGCTATAGTTCCATGGTTTTTGCCAAGGTGGCGCCATGTGTTTTAAATTTTTAATTTGTGACTGGTATAGAAGAAAAACCTGACCGCGAAAATTTCAGAGTTTTTGTCGAGTGTAAAGTTTGGTTTTAAATAAATTTATTAAGAATGTCCAGTGACACTTGTGGTATATGTTCCTTGGTGAAGAGTTTGACGTCGAGCAAAGAGCAAAAGACATAATAGATACTGTGATTTTTATTTTATCAAGTAATATTTATTAAATGACTATTTTTCTCGCACTCAAAGTGAAAAGTACAGTTTGCACCTCGAGACTAAACCCAATTGAATATACCCTCGGTTTCATTGACTCCCTCGCACGCTCGGGAGTCAAACCACCTCTGGTATATTATGGCTTCGTTTAGTCCCTCGATATAAAATATAGTAAAAGAGTGCGCTATGTTATACCAGAGGGCGTACAAATGTTTGTAAGTAATAAACAAATAAAAGTTTCAAGCTAGCCAAGTTTCAATGATGAAATAAAATACAATAAGTCTGAATTATAAAGACTGGATTATAAAGACTCACACATTTCATAATACAAAATAATTATTGGTAAATGGCAATAGAAATTAATGTCAATATTTTTTTTTACTGTTAATACCTTGCACTGGTACCTTCCTTGGTACTGTGGGTACAACTCTGCCCAACCCATGGGGAAAACATATGTTATGTTATTCTATACCTACCCATAACAAGTATGTACAAACTACAGCCATTCTTATTTTCAGCGATAGTACCCCTTCTGAAAAGTTACTTTTTAAATGAGGTGCCCGAAGTTTCCTTACGAGAACAATGCCGTATAGATATTGCATTTCCAATACATAGGTAACGAACGCTGAAATATCGAGTAATACTAACATAAATATTTTGTTAGTACGAGTTGCCACTCAATATTCTGTATTCTATCTAGAAATGTTAAATTGCCTTGTCAGTACCAGTATGTTTCTGCAAAAGGAATACTCCGTTAGTAAAGTTGAAATGTTTTGAATAATGTACCATACGAAGGTGTTGCACACCTCAATTTTGTGTAAAAATTAGGTAGGTACTGTAATTTGAAATACCTTCAATTAAACAACGTTGTGTTATAATGGTCAACACAATGTTAATTGTTACGAATAAATAAATAAATAATAAATAAAGGTAGGTTTTTCAACTTCGTCCACGTTTACGCGGACGTAAAATATCCCAGCGGGATTTTTTTGCTCGTTATATCTTTTTCGCATTGGTGGGCGCCGAGAGTTGAAAATCCAGTGCGTGGTAAAATCCAGTGCGTGGTAAAATACAGTGCGTGGTAAAATCCAGTGCGTGGTAAAATCCAGTGTGTGGTAAAATCCAGTGTGTAGTAAAGTCCAGTGCGTGGTAAAATCCAGTGTGTGGTAAAATCCACTGCGTGGTAAAATCCAATTCGTGGTAAAATCCCGCCGAGATATTTTTACGTTCGTGTGAAGATGTGAGCATGGTGATTTCTCCTTTAAAGTTTTATGTTTTTACTGACAACATTGACTATTTGCAATGATGCCTTACTATTTCCTTTTATGGGCGAATGAATTCAGCACATGGTTCTAGAACTAGCTCTTAGAAATTTTAGATCGGTTATAAAAAAATATAGTGGCTCTTTCATAGAAAAGTGCAATACCTACGCGGTCAAAATGTATGGAATAGCGATTTTTTTTACAATAACCGATGAATAATTCCTACGCTCGGGGGTCTAGAATCATCTGCTGAATTTACCATTTTTCCCAACTTAATCACGGCTCCGCAAAAATACTAGGCACATGATAACTGAATTTCCATTTTTAGTTAGCCTTATAAATAAAAGCGTTGACTGGATTATTTGAAAAAGCTATTTGCGTTTCCAGTAAAATTTCAGCCTGAATCCGACAAACGGCCGATTAATAAAATGTTCAATTTCACGATACGTTTTTTATTGAGAGCCATATTTTTGATACAGAATTGTTTGCAATCCGTTTGTAGTTTTAAGTCTAATAGGTGTAATTTTAAAGATTCATGACAATGCCAGTTTTCAGAGTCAACTCATGCGTTTTAAAATTTTCTGGAATATTTAGGTACTTTTAGAGTTCCGTACCACAAGGGTACCAACGAAACCATATTACTAAGGCTCCACAGCTGTCTGTCCATCCGTCTGTCTGTCACAGGACTGTATCTTTTGAAACGTATTAGGTAGACACTTGAAATTTTCAGAGTGGGTGTAGGTCGTACCTTGACCACTATAACAATAAATAAATTCGATATTTAAATTTAATTCAATATTAAAGGATACGTTAAACTCCCATACAAGAAACGTGCTTTTTTAAATATTGTACCATGGTACGGAATCCTTCCTAAAAATTTGATCAAGTTCTGATAAGTGGTTATTGAGTTAGCTTCAATAATACGTATTTTTCCACCGTTAGCAATATTGAAAATGTGAGTATATTGATATCTAGATTTTCCCACCGGCTTCGCCTGCGTGGAGGTCGGTGTATTATACCTACATATAAACCTACCTCTTGAATCACTCTGTCTATTGATGTGACTTTTAGGTGCCTATTTGAAATAAATGCTTTGACCTTGACTACTTGGAAAACCTTAAAAAGACTTAGTACCCAAGTAGGTCGCAGCAAGGATAACCTCCACAAATGGGGGTTTATGGAAGGTTCAGATCTCCGGTGTGTATGCGGCGTCCCTCCATAGACAATGGCTTACCTCCCATCTTGCACCGCATGCCCTGTCACCTGCACACGTGAGGACCTAATGGCTGCGTCAGTGAACGGTATTTGCATTGCTGAATGTTGGGCCAAACAAATTTAGAAAATGTTACATTCACATATTTTTTTTTCGTGTTATTTTTGCTATAGACATGTTAAGAATAAGACTATTATTCACTAAGCGAATGAATGTGCACGAAGTTTTGTGGGCTAGGTACCACGACTAAAAAGTGAAAAATAATTTAAATTTCGGAAGACGGTGGCAAAAAAAAAAAAAACGTAAATACAAAACCAAAGACACCGACTTCTGAAATTAAAGTTATTTTTTACCTTTTTGTGTTTTTGTTTTTGGATATTGGTTATTTTTACTAGTTTACCACCTGCGCAAAATATACCTACCTGCGCTTATTAATAATCCAAACTTCAATTTACGATTTAAGAATATTATTCAAAGAATCGTCGTCCTCAGTCGTTCTCAGAATATGATATTGACATTCGTTATTTTATTTTGTGTGCTTAACAATACATGATTCGATCGGCAATAGGTCCTCCGCCCTGCAAACGACATCTGATGTCAATATTTATAGTTCACTTGACTCTAGGTTCCATATTTTCTTCATTACTTATGCATAGAACACAGATTGGCTACAGTGCTGCTTCACCGTCATCAATATTCAGCCAGCGAGAGCAAGTAGGCGCTGGAACATCAACCTTTTGATATCTTTATAATTGCTTCGCCAACTTTATGGGGTATTGTGTGAATTGCAAATTGCGATTGCCCTTTGTAACCACATGAAAGTCTACGGGAAAGTTTATTTGTAGACTTTTCGTTCGGAAATCGGTCGGCTCGGCTCACGCGTGTTATGTATTGTAAAACCAAGCCCGGTTATCGTATCCAAATCGTTTGTTGTGATTCTCTACAATACAAATAAATAAATTTGAAATGTGTGTTTGTAATATAACAAAAACATAACAACAACACCAACAACTAACAACACGCATTGTATAACAACTTTTTACTAAATTCATATGAAATTATATACGGTACTCTTAACAAACATATAATTTTTATTTTTTGTCAGTGTGTCTGTCTGTTTGTTCCGGCTAATTGCCGAAACGCCTAGATCGATTTTGACGGGACTTTCACTGGCAGTTAGCTGATATTACAAGGAGTAATATAGGCATAAACACTTCACATTCACAACTCTTCTTTCTTTCTTTTAAGAGCAGTGGTAACGGCCGCGACTTACAAGTTGTAGATCGTAGGTTCGAACCCCGACAGGCGCTATACTTTGCGTGAATGATTTCTTCAACATTGCTCGCAAAACGGTGAAGGAAAACATCCTGAGGAAACAGGCATGTTCTAGAACTAAAAATTCGAAGACATAACATCTACTAACCCGTACTGAGCTCACGTGGTGGATTACAGTCCACTTCACTTCACACAAGCACAATCAGCCTTTAACGTTCCCACTGCTGGGACACAGGCCTCCTCTCTGTGAGAGGGAGTGGGCCATAATCCACCACGCGGGCCCAGTGCGGGTTGATGGATGTCACATGTCTTCCAATTATTGGTTCTAGGACATGCCGGTTTCCTCACGATGTTTTCCTTCACCGTTTTGAGAGCAGTGGTGATGAAATTATTTACACAAAGTAAAGCAGCTGCCTGGAATCGAACCCGCGACCTACAACTTGTAAGTCGGGGCCATTACCACTGAGCCACCACTGCTCTCCCATGCTATCCCAGCAATCGGAACATTATAGGCTGGTTATTTAAGCGGACGAAGCCGCGGCCATCAGCTAAGTAGTGCTTTCAAGCAGATATCGTTTTACATTATTTATTAACTCCCACATTTCGATTGAACAATCTGATTGATTACATCAAACTTAAACAAGTTTCCGATGGAACATTTTCAGCAAAAATATAAAATAAAAATTTCTTTATCCATGACCAATCAGGATACTTACATCTCTCCCACTTTATGTACTCGTTCAATATTCATAACTATAACAAACCTTTTAGTGGAACTTTCCACATGTTCAACAATCACGTATTATGAGGGAAAACATGTTGTACCCAGAGGTACTTATGCTCTCGGAGGACGTACCGAGTGATATCTGTAATACAATCGCATCTAATAAGAACTCTTGATGTGGGTTCGATGTCTATCGAGTGTCTACTCTTATTAGCATAGTAATCTGCATCCGATGATACGGGTTCATTACGCAAATACACATCTTAGGAAAAAAGAACTGTTTTTAATAAAAAAATACATTTCTTTTGCTATCTGATAATTTAATCGAACCTTTGGAAACCTACCTACAAGTTTTACTTTATAATAAGAATATTTTTGGAAAATTCTAATACATACATACAATAATCAGCATATTTTTACACGCTTTATATTAGCTTCACTTGTATGTTTGTTTGTATGTAACCGACTCCTTAGAGCGCGATTTTGACCCACTTTAAACGGTCAGATTTCATTGAAAATTTGTAAACTTATCGAGGACCGATGACAATTCAATAATAAAAAAAAATGAGATAAACGAAAAAAAATACACATTTTTGTAGCTAGCAGAACGAAAAAATAGAAAATAAATAATAGTTTAAAAAACTAAAAAACTCGCTTTAAAAACCAAACTAAAAAAGGAGAAAATAATTAAATCAAATTAAAAAGCGTGGGGCGCAGGGCGCTTTCACATTTTTTCTTGATTTTGAGCGTTTGACTCGAGATTTGATGAGTGATTATGGTTTAGATATAGGCAAAAAATAAAAATATGTCCGGGAAAATTTCATTATTTGTCTAGGGAGCGCACAAAACAAATTTTTGAATTTGTTTACATAAGTCAGTAAAAACCTTGTCTCGGCAAAGGATGTTTCGTAAAATGTTACTTTCGGGCATCTTTTGATGCTCTGTTACATGGAACATATAATAGTTTAGTAATTTATAAAAATATCTGGGGTAGGACTGTAGCTTGTTATTTGGAATGCTCAAATAATTTTTTTACGTTTCATACAACAATACACCAAAAATAATTCCGTAAAAGAGAGAATTAATGATAATTTTTCGTCTGAAATCACTTTTTTATCTATGTATGTTTAATCGAAATTCAAGCAAAAAGTATTTAATAACTGAGGTTACTAAGTCAACTTGCTTGAAAAAAAGAAACAGTCTAAGTATTTAAAAGTAAAATAATATTTTTAAACAATCTTTGAATGCAACGCAATAAATCAATCAGTAATAAACCTCGGGACGCGCGGGCTTTAGCTATAAGTCCTCGCCGGTTTGTTCCTGGGCGTCCGAATCATAATGGTTGGCATATCTGAGTAGCATACTTCACTATACATGCACGCACGATCAGCTACCACGCGCTGTTAAATATACCTAAAACGAAATACTTCAATTTGTAATAGCCCTCTTAGGTGATTATAAAAAAAACTCAAAAAGCACCCCACGCTTTTTAATTGAATTAAATTATGTTCTCCTTTTTTAGTTTAGTTTTTAAAGCGTGTTTTTTAGTTTTTTAAACTATTATTTATTTCCTACTGCTGAGACACAGGCCTCTCTCTGTGAGAGGGTATAGGCCGTAATCTTCCACGCGGGCCCATGTGCGACTTTTTTTAGTTCTATGGATGTGCTGGTTTCCTCACGATGTTTTCCTTCACGGTATTGAGAGCAGTGGTGATGAAATAATTCATACAAACCTGCGTTCGAACCAACGACCTACAACACTAATCTTTTCCAATTTCTGCACTACTTGATACCAATACAATTAATGTGAAATTAGTGTAAAATAAAAAAAAGACACGGTGGTAATTTATTTCACTCGATTTTAGCTACCATACGGCTGTATAGTTGCAAATACGCCCGTTAATATTGAATTGGCATGAAAGCACAGTAAAAGGCTCATGTTCACTGCTTACATTTTTAATACGGTTGATAATGAACGACTAATGACAGCAGTACGGCCGGACCACACGCTAATATTGCACGTAGGTATTTGCGCTTCATACATTTCACTGATGAGCAATGAGTAGGAACTCGATAATCCAGCGCAACTGTTTCATTTGTAATATTACTGTTATTCCATCACAAACACCCATTGATTGATAGTCGGCCCCCAAGTGAAGGGGATAATATTTATGGGGACATTTAACGTATCCTTCCCCCATTTCACAGATTAGTGGGAAGATAGGAGGCCTACCTTTAAGTAGACAAGGATCCACAATGTTCTATTGTATATTCCAAGAGTTCTATACATATATAGGGTATTTAGCAACACAGTAGCTTAAACTGTGGTTTTCAAAAGCAGCATTTATGAATAGTTTATTTGTTTTCATTTTGTAAACTCGTACTTACCTATAGATACCTTAATTTTCCAAAGAAAAACATAGACAACGTCTAGAGGTTATTTAACGATGTACCCTCTGTTTTTTGTCTGTGTCTGCGGACTAATTAGACGCTCCCATATGCCACTTAAAGATTTATTATTAGTACACACAAAATGAATGGTTTGTTTTTACATAAAATGGAAATTGCTACCTACGTCTACCGAACATATTTACGTAACAATCTAACTAGCAAGATAACTTTTAATTAATTTAATTAAAACTTCCCATCGCTGTTGTTAAGAACAAAAATGATAACAAGAAAAATATTTCTCCATTTGTTGTATTATGTTTCGCCTATTCAATGATTCGTTTTCTTTGTGTAGCTATTTGAGTAGCATTTACTTAAATCAATATTTAGAAGACTTCGCCGCTTTGATTAACTGAGAAAATAATTTGCGTAGGAATCATTTACGTGAAAAGTAAATTATATTTAATAAAATATAATCAAATGGCGATAGGATTGTTCTCAGTTGGTATAACATAATGGAAAAATACAGAATTTTGCTGTTTAAAAATCATTAATTTTTTTTCAGTAGGTATGGTAGTTACCTAATATAGTCGCTCCATGTAAAATACTGGTATTCAGCTATATCAGGTTAGACTGGAAGCTGACCTCAACATAGTTGGGAAAAGGCTAGGCAGATGATGATGAGTTACCTAATATTTTCTTAGACTTCTTAGTTAAACCAGTAAACAAATTGTTGGCGGGGTACCAACTAGTTGTTTACTGGTTTATTTGGTTAGAAATAAAGTTAATTGTAGTCTAAATAAATGTCGGTCACTAAAATATATGGAATTTGGGATGCATTTGTAATGAAAACACCAATCTGAACAATTGCGTCCAATATTAATTGATTTGATTGTTACACGTTCACGTCGCAATCAGTAGTAGTTTATGTCCAGAATTATTAAGCACAAATCTACATTGTTTTGTCTGTCAATCCTGCTTCAGTGACGAGACGAAGTATTTATCATTTAAACAATTCTGAAGACTTATCTAGACTTATTATATTATTAAGATTGAGGCCTTAGGAATTAATTGTATTTTTAATTTTATTTATACATTACTAACTTAAACATGACTGGCGAATTGAGGGTGTCCTGTAGGTACGCTCCTGCCCAACATATCGGGGAGACAAGCTGTGATATTATGTTACATAAACACCGAGAAATTTTAATGGTTGTTTTCCCACAGCGAAATGGTTTTGTCTTGGTAATACCATCGTTTTATAAACAAATAAAATATTAGAAACAAAAAATGCAGATTAATTATTGTGAAAAATCACCACGTGCGAGAGTTTATTTTGCTTTGAACATTTATGCATCGCTGTTCCCTTTGTCGGCGGCGCGTGCGATTCGAGTAGTACCTAAAAGTTACCTCTAGTGTTACTATTGATTCTCACGTTTTCGAGTTAATGAATATTTTTTAATTATTTTAAAACAAAAACATCTTTATTTTTTTAATTTTACTCTATGCTAATTTTTTTTTTTTTGGGTGGGAAATCATCAAATAACTTCTCCCGCTCTGGGTGGAGCAGGAGGGCGTGTCAGACTTTTACTGACTAAAACCCACCCGTGTTCCCTCAGTTGCCTGTGTGCCAGGGGCCGCGGTATCTCTTTCGAATAACCCGCACCCCTGGCAGGCATCAGCCCTTGCGGACCCCACCAGTTGGTGCTGACATCTCTTTGAGGCGCGCGTGGAACACAACGCGCCGTCGACCCGGGCTTGGTCCTTACCGGACAGCGAGCTAATTTTACTTTATGCTTCGATAGAACCATAGGGCAAGGGGCAAGTTGTTCAGCCGCGGGAAAACAACCATTAAAATTTCTCGGTGTATATTAAAAGTAGCTGACTGAACAGATGTTGTCCTGCCCGAACAGCGCCACCTAGGGGTTCAATTGTGAATCTAAACCATCCAGGGACCCAACCAAATGCACACAAAACGATTCATCAAAATAGGTCCAGCTATTTAGGAGGGGTTCAGTGACATACATACGTACAGAGGAATTATATATTTATACTAGCTTTTGTCAGCGGCTTTGCCCGCGCGGAGGTCGGAAATTTTCTTTTTTTTTATCGAATTCATTCAGGGCGCCACCCAAATGCATACAAAAAAAATCATTTAAATCGTTCCAGCCGTTTAGGAGGAGTTCAGTGACATCACACGTCCAGTAGAATTATATATAATAAAGATAAAGTTAGGTAAAATAAAACTACGATTGAAATAGTATAAGGTATGTACTTACTTATGCCTATACTAACTAAACTATATATTAGTCATATATCTGACCTACTTAAATCAATTAATTACTCTTATCTTTCAGTTCATCTTGAGAGCTTGTGACTGAATTATTTGCATTTACTCGACTCCTGAATGGCTGTCCCTTTTATTGTGACAGACAGATAAATAATGAATCAAATTGGAGGAAACGACAACGAGCAGGGCCCTATTCACTATGACCGCTTAACGATTCCTTACTTCGAAACCACGTCAATTTCTTAGATCTTACACGATATTTGCTAATAAATATCGACAAATTGTCTTGGAACATATAGAATATAAAATTTCGATTCCTTACCGTTACATTGATTTCTAAAAAATACATAATTGACGATGTTTGAACGTAGTAAGATTCCACGGGGAATCATTATACTTAACCATACAGAATTGGGGCCCAGTTGTGATGTTATCGATGGCTAGTACGATTTGTGTTCTGTGGTGTCGTAGGATTTATGTAGCTTGAACACGTCAAGGACCAAATTAGTGTTGTTCTTTGTATACTATCTTGAAGAATTTGGTTTTGTCTTATAATTTGAGGATATCAAGTTGAAGTACTGGTAATGTGCTTACTTTACTTATTTTGCTTTAGGTAGGTTATATTTTTTGCTACATTAAAGTAGTTACCTTAAGACTTAAGTAATGCTAAAGTAGAGTTTGACAAGTTCTCAATTTCAAATTCTCATATATGTTTTTGAATTACAAAGATTTTAGAAAGTAATTTTACTACCCGCCTTTAGATGCATCACCTCTTTTCTAAAGACGACCTATTCACGCTTATACCTCTCTTATGGAGGAATAAGTCTCATGGGCTTGCCGATCGCTATGTTCTGGGCACTCTTGCAAAGCCAGGTTGCAATTTTGTAATGGAAAATCCAATGACACTTACCTGAATTAATAATCGATCGAGATGTAATCGGTATCGTTGTCTTTTGAATCTGTCTAGTTGCGTGCTTTTCTGTAAGATAAAAATCTAAATCAGTAGTATTCATATTAGGATATGAATCAGCTCTTTTTGACT
This sequence comes from Antitype chi, assembly GCA_947359405.1. Lineage (NCBI taxonomy): Eukaryota > Metazoa > Arthropoda > Insecta > Lepidoptera > Noctuidae > Antitype > Antitype chi. The sequence goes on from OX375816.1 coordinate 15,848,537, forward strand.
GTTTTAATTACATAGGAAAGCCCCCAAAACGCCAACCAACTGGTAAGATATGGCTCAACAAACTTCCCAGCAGCTCATTTATCTGCTCAGTTAGCAGAAGTTCATTTTATACAATAGAAAGGCGACGAAAACCAAAAAGTTACCAACCAGCAAGCAATAACATTCATTGTTGGCCTCCTTTTATAACTCCTGGACCCTTAAGGTATAATCTTGTTTACAAATGGCGGCAAAGATACGCGCCGTGCAGACATGGGCCATAATATGTTAATTTGGCCCACAACTGCTGCGCCAAGTCGACCCTATATTGAATATTTTGCTTTCACTGTATAATTTAACAAAATTAAACTTCTAACCTAATTTAAATTATAACAGTAAATGTTATTAATGCTAACATTTTTATGGTTTGCTATTTTCCTTAAAAAAAATTAAATTTGGGTTTCTTCTTCTTTGAATTGAGTTAAATAGTACCTACCTTAGGCACATAGATAGATTATTGATCGCAATATTAGAATACAACTATAGGTACCTACTTATCTATGAGTTTCTATGTTATCTTCACGTTGTGATTCCTATTACAGGGGGGTGAGACACGTGTCGAGGGCATTGACCACTACCATAACGAACGACTTAAAATTCCTGCTCATTTTTTTCTGATTCTTCATTATTAAAGCTCCATTTAACTTGAAGGCAGGTCTTCCACTTTCGGTATCTTGTTTTACGTAGAGCGTGTTTAGTCTGGCTTGATTGGACGATGTAATTGTAGAGCACCCTGTGAAAAAGGTACCGCGCAGCCAACTTCACATTCTGGTAACTCTTTCACTACAAATATCGCCCTTTCAGCTATGATATACAAACGCTGTCAATGTTCAATTTGTTACGACTAATTTGCAGTGGCCAGTACAGCTTCTTTTCATCTCTTATTCGATTTTTATTTTCCCGTTTTCTTGATTATACCTATGTTTGCTAGTGGTGGTACCGCAGTGTCTCAAGACGAAAGTCTTTGACCAGTGTGTGTTGCCAGTGATGACCTAAGGTACAGAAACGTGGTCGCTCACGATGTGCCTTATCAGAAGTCTTAAAGTCACCCAAAGGGCAATGGAGAGGGCTATGCTCGGAGTTTCCCTACGCGATCGAATCAAAAATTAAGACATTTGCAGGAGAACCAAGGCAACCGACATAACCCGAATAATTGCCAAACTTAAGTGACTTAGGTGACAGAACAGATGGCCGATGGGGCCGAAAGGTTCTGGAGTGGCGACCGCGTACCGGAAGACGTAGAGTGGGAAGGCGTCCCACAAGGTGGACCGATTACCTTGTGAAGGCTGCGGGAATCCGCTGGATGTGGGAAACACAAGACCGGTCGAACTGGAGGAGCCTGGGGGAGGCCTATGTCCAGCAGTGGACGTCTTTCGGCTGAAATGATGATGATGACGATTGCCAGTGGTATGGGCCCCAACTGTACCTACCAGTTGTAGGTCGTGACTTCGAACCCAGACAGGCGCTTTACTCTTATCAACTATTTCATCACCACTGCTCTCAAAACGGTGAAGGAAAACATCGTGAGGAAACCGGCATGTCTTAGAACCAAACATTTGAAGACAAGTGACATCTTCCAACCCACACTGGGCCTTGCTGGGGTACCGCAGCCTCTCTTTCGAAGAGTCTGCCTGTGTCCCAGCAGTGGGAATATTATAGGCCGATTATGTGGGACATTTACATGATTTAAGTCAGTTATACATGACAAGGCCAGACTGATAGTAGGCTCTCGTCGGTCGTCATCCGCGCTTGCGGTCAACAGCAGCGTCATCGTCAGGAATGGTGACCGCGACTGTCAAGCACTCGAAATAGCGAAACAAATAAAAACGTTATTTTGTTTATTTTGCCATGTACGTTCTATTTTTGAAATACGTAAGTAGATCCTGTCAGTAATGCAGATCTTTTGAATGCAGAGAATGAACGCGGGGGGGTAGTTGATAAACATTTATGCAATTGTTTTGTGAAATGTATTTTATATTATTAATTTATGTGATATTGCACTCAATGACGTAATCACTAGAACATATACACAATAAAAATCACCTATAGCTTTAGATACTGTGTGTACGTCACACAGAAGTGCACAGCACTAGCTGATAAAATGATGTTTACATAACGTTAGTTGAATTATATACCTATGTAATTCCAATAAAACGCAAATGAGCTATGTTCACAAAAACGATAAGATTTTTTTTTTAATTACAAAAAAAAGGGCTGAAAGGGCAGATATTTGAAGTGCATATGTTACCGGCCAAACCCGATTTCAGGCCAAACTAGTTTTTCCTAGGCCAAACTGGTTTATTAAGCCGGGGCACCCCGATTAAATGGGTTAGGTTAGGTTAGAACTGTGACCAAAAGGGCGCGAGCCGAGCGAGCGCAGCGACCGGTGCCGCGGCAGCGGCCGGCAAGCGTTACTTCCAAAGGCTGTTAACGAAACGGCTAATTAAGCTAGTTGGCTGCGACATATCACGCGTAGGATTAAGTCTGTTCGGCCTAGGATAAACTAGTTTGGCCTGAAATTGGGTTTGGCCGGTAACACTCGGCTCGCGCCCTTTTGGTCACAGTTCTAACCTAACCTAACCCATTTAATCGGAGTGCTCCGGCTTAATAAACCAGTTAGGCCTAGGACAAACTAGTTTGGCCTGAAATCGGGTTTGGCCGGTAACACATACAATTAAATTGACGGCTCGTATCGTACAGAAGTCTTGAGGCTCCGAGCTGGTTCAACGCCTAGTACGAAAGGGTTAGAGAAGATGTCGACGCTATTGGTTCGTGTAGCATTTTAATTGTAGTTTCCCTTTAGACGGTTCATGGATGCGGTGCTAGCTTAGTACAACTTATAGTTGTGGTAGTATTTTGTTCTTTTGAGTCTACCGTGAGGTAAGCGAGAATAACTCAGACCGCAAACTGTGGCGAGAAGTTAGTCAGCAAGATTGGTAGCAGAGTTAACTGCTCTGCTAATGCTAACTACAAAGATTCTCAAGCATAATACCACTTACAGAGTGTAGTTGAAAAAAACTATTTAAAATTGTTTTAAAAAGTCAATTATTTAACCCGTAGGTACCCTTAATTGCGAAACACATTTTCGATCACAGTCCAGATAAATTTGCTAATCTATTGCTGCATATGTTTTAAAAATTCGTCTGCCTTACAGCGTAAATAGAGCAATGAATGTTGTTCAACTGTCAAAACTATAGTCACTGCTATTGTAAGTGTGTACGCAATTAACCCGCTTCTCTGATTCAAATTATCGTACAACACAAATGGATCTATATTAGGTATTTCGTATTGCATAGCATCCATTTTGATGCATTTAATTCCGAAGCTTACATTAGGATTAATAAAGCTATAACCAAAGCCTAAAACACAGCATCGCATCAATTCGTATAAGGGGCCATCCGTAAATTGCGTCACACAAATTTTATGGTTTTTTGACCCCCCCCCCCCCTTCCTTGTCACATTGTGAACCCCCCTCCCCCCTTGTGTGACGTCACATATTTTTCAATTTTATATTTAGAAGTAGGTAGGTACATAATTAAATTAAAACAACAGTTTTTCTTTATTATGTTTTTTTTTATTTATATTTAAAATAATCTTTAATCAAATTAACACAAAGTCAAATAATTTAGACACATAATGATGATTTTAACATATGACTTCACAAAGCTTTTGATCCCCCTGGCCCTTGTCACACAATGTCACTTTTCGTTGACCCCCTCCCGCCCCTCAACGTGTGACGTAATTTATGTATGGCCCCTAATCGTAATGAATCGACTCGACTCAAAAGCCTAGATTTATGTAAAGTTACATAGAGACTGAATATAAAGTAGAGCAATTCTGCCCACATTAATTAATTCGAAATAACTTTACGCGAATATTATAGGCAATGAAACATTGATATTAGCTGTAACCATAAGGTTACGACCGACATAACCGTATGATCGTTAACACTTGGTCCGGTTTTCGTGAAATCGTGACGTCATAGCGTCCATCCGTCTTTCATCGTGCTAGGACAAAAGGCACTGATTGATCAAAACATTATCAAAACGCTTTTTTTTTTTTCAGGTTGGGAAATCATCAAATGACTTCTCCCGCTCTGGGTGGAGCAGGAGGGCGTGTCAGACTTTTACTGACTAAAACCCACCCGTGTTCCTTCAGTTGCCTGTGTGCCAGGGGCGACGGTATCTCTTTCGAACAACCCGCACCCCTGAAACAACCCGCACCCCTGCACCCAAATTGCGTAACACGCGATTAATCATAATCGGTTTCATTTTGACAGTTCAACAATATTCATTGCGTTATTTACGTTGCTGAGCAGACACATTTTTCGAACATATGAAGCAATGGTTTAGCCATCTGTTTCAAAACGAAACAAATTATGATTAATCGTGAGTTACGCAATTAGGGTGCTGATTATCAAAACGCTTGGCTTGCTTCTCTGATAACAGATTGCGAGTTTGTAGATAGTTAGACCGAAATCAGGGCTTTGGTTTTCTTCTTGTTTCGTCTACCTTGCTTGTTTTTCTCGTTATACGTTCTGTTTTTCTGTTTCTAAATGGAGTATTGTGTTACCATCGTTGGTCTAGCTAGAAGGTGTTCTTGTAAATGGTGAGTAAAAGATCCTAGGTGTGAGCGTATATGCTGAGCATAGGGTCCTGGATTTGATTCCTTGGTTGCGCAGTATTTTTTTAATTATTATCTTTTGATTATCGACGAGTTATTCATGTGCTGGTCATGGTTTCTGTTTGCGCGTCGATGTAACTGCTAGTCTACATATTAATGTAATTTGTTATCATTTAATTATGCTTTTACAGACACCGTTCTGTCTGTTGTGTGCATTGAATAAATGATTTATCTATCTTAAAAGTCAATCCATCATCGGGTTTTCAGTAAGAATTTATTAGAATTTAGATTTATATCCAGTTATTAGCTGTATGCTTGCTCCATATGGGTTTTAACAGGGTCTGCAAGGGCCAATGCCTGCCAGGGGTGCGAGTTGTTCGATAGAGATACCGTGGCCCCTGGCACACAGGCAACTGAAGGAACACGGGTGGGTTTTAGTCAGTAAAAGTCTGACACGACCTCCTGCTCCACCCAGAGTGGGAGCAGTTATTTGATGATTTCCCACCCTCAAAATAAAAAAAGTACTATAATAAAACAATGTGGGTGTTTCTAACACCTCTGTCTTAATCTTTCAAGTATACGGGTCTAGTCATGTTATGCTTACTACTTGCCAAATTGCTAGCAAAAGTGGAAGCAAGTCTGTCTGTGTGTGTTAGTTAGTACTTAGTTCATTTTAGATAAATGAACCTAATTTTTTAGCCATTTGTGTTCTTTAATTGCAGAAGAGTTAGTCGAAGTTAACACAGACGTAAAAATATCGCGGTGGTTTATATCGCGCAAGGGATTTCCAACTCTCGGTGTTAAAACATTGAGAATCCAATAGAGTCCACCTCAGAGCGTCAAAAAAACACACTGTTCCATTTTCAACTCTCGGCACTAAGCATTGCGTTGAAGATCCAGTGTGCGGAAATATCTGATGCGATTTTATTACGCCCGGAACGTGGGCTTAAGGGGAATCTAGTCGCTGGCTCAAACTCACTGGTGGTCCTGGCTAAAATGCACGCTGTTTCACCAGGCTTCGTGTCCGATAGAGGTGATGAGAAGTTAGATTCTAGTCTACATGCACAACGTTATTGAATGAGATGCAGGATCATTTTATAGTGAACCAGGTGCGTAAAAATTTAAGAAAAGTCCTTCGGAAGATCGGGTTTTATGAAAAAACCACTGCATAAATCAATGCCCAATAAAGTTTATTGAAGTTTTCGATATTTGTGCTTTTTCGGTACCTATTGACTTGGTTTTGGAGATTTTACACTTCTTTTATTGCTTAAACACGCCCAAAGTTAGGTTAAATTAACTTTTTAGTAACCTAAATTTTTAGTGGCTATTTATGTATTCTGTTTCCTTACAGACAATATTAATAATGAGATAAAACCATACCATGTTTAATTTTTGACGTACATTGTCGAACAGTGGAGTACTACACTCCCGAAGTTTGGATGGAAAAAATGTCGACTAGATTCACCTTAAGCGTTACACGCGCCAGACCCAACCTTCTATCATAAAACATCTACATTCATCTTCAATAACGGAAGTGTGAAATAAAATATAAAATAAAGTTGTCATCGTCAGCGATGTGGAACACATTACACTAGTATTCATGGGCGGTGGACCAGCAAACAGTTACTGCAGTAACTACACACTCTCCGGGGATCATTACACATTACATCGTTGCGGTCACTAAGCTGCACACTAAACGGTACTAATGCATCACAGAACTAGTACACCAAATTCACGATAATTATCTCTCTCGTATTTCGTATAATCAGCCTATAATGTTCCTACAGCTAGCTGGGACACAGGCTTCACCTCTATGAGAGGACACCATGCGGGGCCAGTGCGGGTTGGTAGATGTCACATGTCTTTGAATCTTTGGTTCTACGACATACCGGTTACCTCACGATGTTTTCCTTCAACGTTTTGAGTTTAATTAATGACATTCTCTCTCGTGGTGGTATTTATCTCGTATTATGCGAAAATTAAATTATTAAAGGCACTATAAAACCTATCATCATCACCATCATTAGCAACCTGCGCGACAATTGCCTAGCACATTAATAGTAGGAACGCCTTTCATTTTGATAGTCCAACAATATTCATTGCGTTATTTACGTTGTTGAGCGGACAACTTTTTCGAACTTATTAAGCAATGTATTAGCAATATCTTTCAAAATTATTGTGAATTAGGGTGTGCTGGTTTTACCCACCTGCTTAGTTTAGGCCTTCTTCCTCTTGTGATTTTTATTTCATGTGCCTCACGTGTTTTGTGTCTTCCGAAAGGCGTCCCCCATCTGGCAGTCGGTCTGCTAATGGTCCTTCTTCCGTCTCTCGGCAATCATATCCTGTAATTGGTGTACCTAACTGTATCAGTTTCCGAGGCGTTACTCCGCTGCCGCGAGAAATCGAGGTGCAGCGGACAGAGCTCCGGCGGGATCTCATGGCGACATGGAGAGTGCGATTGTCGCAACCCAGTGCTGGGCACGCCACGATAGCGGCGGTAAGTCCCCTCTTTGAGGAGTGGCTTGAGAGGTGGCATGGCGTCCTCACCTTTCGCCTGACGCAGGTCCTCACCGGACACGGATCTGCCCGGCTTGGGCGGAGCACCGCCGTGTCCTCGTCCAGGCCATGGTACGGAGCGAGAGTGCATAGGTAGCCGTCGCTTCCTTCTGCAAAGCAGTGATGCTCGCGAAGAGGGACGCGGCGCACGTGAGGGAGAGGCAGTATATGCGCCCTCACGGCCGTAGTCGCCGCGGGAGACGCCCTGGGCATCGGGAATCCCAGGCCGATTCCCGGCCACCGTAGGCGCGGGCTTGCGGACGGCGAGTAATGGGTAGCTTGCTGTCCGGTAAGGACCAAGCCCGGGTGTCGACCCGGCGCGTTGTGTTCCACGCGCGCCTCAAAGAGATGTCAGCACCAACTGGTGGGGTCCGCAAGGGCCGATGCCTGCCAGGGGTGCGGGTTGTTCGAAAGAGATACCGCGGCCCCTGGCACACAGGCACAAGGCAAATTTTATCATTTTCAACAAAATGGCAGCCAATTCGCATTATGACATTACTTTTGGCCTACCTTGTAATTTGCTAAATAACTCTCTTAGGTCTACAATTTCAATTCTGAAGTGTATCTTGTACATACGGACGTCTGAAGTTAAACGTCTCTATTATCTACATACTAGTAGTTTCCGGTTTCCGTTGTTTAGTTATACGGGGCAATTATTATTACCAACATGTAGTATGTAGGTAGGTATGTAGAGGAAAACACAGCAAATGTTGTTTTAGTTTAGTACACAGAATAAATTGACACAACTTGTTGATTTTGACTGTGTGTGAATTGTGCAGACAAAATTTCGAAATTGTAACAAAATAATGATTATATTTTTATTACCAGGATTCTGGATCACAAGAGGGTTTGGTTTTTGCGTACCACACAACAGTAGGAATGAATTTAATTTTGAATCGGGGCGAGTGATTTTATTGTCTTCAACTTTACCAGCTAAACTGTTATTTGAAACACATATTATTCATTACATTGTTTAAGAACTCTGGGTTAATTTAAATGTATGTTTAGTCATTTAAATTAAATGTGGGTTTAGCAACTACTAATTGTACTTATTTATTTACGTTATTACAGGGTTATTAACATAAACGTGTTCCACCTTATTACAAAACAAGGTTATTCTTTCGAAAGGTTTAAACCACCTAGCAAGTTTTTGAATTAAGATCCCAATATGTACAGGATGTTTGGCAGTACGTTGAACATACGAAAATGGTGGGTAGGTGGGGTCATCTGCTGCTTACTCAGCCCTAATTTATTTGGCCCTGTCCCCCTGGATATTTCAATGTTTTTTTTTTGCTTTCTTCTAGTTTCACCACTTTCTTAACTTTAAAGTGTAATTCTTATTAAAAATGGGTGTTTTTTTTAATGCAAGTTGAAATTAAGATTTAAGTATTTTTTACATCTTTCTGTAAGTTTGAGGACTAATAACTTTTTTTCTAGCTAATATCTGAATAAAGCAATAATTTTATAAAAATCTGCCAACATTAAGGATTAAAAAAAAATATTGCCTGTTTTACCCATTTTTAATAAAAATTACACTTTAAAGTTAAGAAAGTGGTGAAACTAGAAGAAAGCTAAAAAATATTTTTTTTTTATAAATCCAGGGGGCCATGGCCAAATAAATTAGGGCTAAGTAAGTAGCAGATGATCCCACCTATCAACCATTTTCGTATGTTCAACGTTCTGCCAAACACCCTGTAAAAAGAAATGCAGTGCTTTTTATAAAACTGACATCAAAAATAACAATTTAGCACTAGTAGGTAGGCTGGTGCTAAATTGTTATTTTTTGTAAAAAAAACTTTCTCCATATCAAAATAAAGTTAGAAAGGCAAAAACTAACTCACAGCTTTAGTAAAGTCGCATCGGGTTTTGTAATACGATAGATTCAGTTTTAATTAGACTGTAAAGTTCATCATGATGTAATTTTCATTAGCATTGTGATTTAAACTCGATCCATTTCTGTTTGAAACTACACATTTGATGTGTCTTTCATGTTTGCCACTCGCCAGAAAAGCCCACGGAATTCAAATTTTCTTACATTTTATGCAATACAGGATAAGTTTTTAACCAGTGCGCAAACTGTAACCACGAATTCAACATATCATTCTAGACCCCCAGCGCAGAAAGTTTTCGTCGGTTATACAAAAAAAACCTACCTACGCCTACCTATATGGCATATTCTTCTTATTCTGAACGAAAAAGTGGGTCATCGATCAAATGTTACCAAAAAAATATCTATAAATTTATTTAAGTTACTTTTAGTTGTTATCTTTGTATTTGATGAAATACAAAAGTCTACAAAAGTTTGTTAATTACCATCAAATTGCGGTTAGTTTTGATTGTCGGTTCATTTGACGGTTTTAGTTAGCTAAAGTGGAAAAAGAAGTTCATAATAAGAGAGAGTTTTCAGTGTTGATTGTTTGTGTAGGCTTTGGTTGATTAAAGCTGCCGTGACTTAATTTTATCAATAGATATCTACCAATAACAAAGTTGAAGAGTTTGCTTGTTTGTTTATTTGTTTGAACGCGCTAATCTCTGGAACTTAAAGTCGGATTTGTAAAACGCTTGTTTTCATTCGATAGCCCTATATTTGAGGAAGGTTATAGGCTATTTAACATTACGCTACAAATCTAAGCAGCCGAAAAAAACAAAAAAGTCGGGGGGCAAAATTTCATACGCATAGTTAGACTATACTAGGGGTGTCCAATAAAAAGTGATAACGAGTATGAAGCAGTTATATATTATTTATTGTTATTTTATTTTTCGACATAATCACCTTTGATGTTTATACACTTGGTACCTATATCGTTTTTCTAATCCTAAGATTCCCTTCTTGAAAAAATCTTGTACCTACGGTGGCAATCACTAGGTATAAGCTTTATTGTACGCCAGAAAATATATAACAAAAATAAAACATTCAAAAACTAAAACATACAATGGGCGGCCTTATCGCTTTCTGCGATCTCTTCCAGGCAACCTTGGAATGGACAGTGACCTCATGATTGCCATATTTGTGACCTCTCAGTTGTCCTTTTAACCGCGGGAACAAGTAGAAATCACTAGGCGCAAGGTCAGGTGAGTATGGAGAATGTTCCATCAATTCAAATCCAGCATCTTGCATAGCAGTCATCGCAACTCGGGACTTGTGTGCGGGGGCGTTATCTTGTTGAAACAACACAACTTTAGCAAGTTTGCCGCGGCGATTTTCGCGTATTTCCTGACGCAGTTGTTTTATTTGTTCTGCGTATAAGGGCTCCGTATTAGTGGCTCCATGATTGAGATATTCAATCATTATCACCCCCTGGCTATCCCAGAAAAGAGAGCCCATAATCTTACCGGCGGATGGAATTGCCTTAAACTTCAATACTCAATATCTTTATTGCTTTACCATAATGTGTACCTAGGTGGTACTTCTTAGGCGTTGGAGATGACGGCCTCTTCCAAGTCATGGACTGTTGTTTCGCTTCAGGATCATAATGGTGGAGCCATGTTTCATTCATAGTTACGAAGCGAGCCAAAAATCGGTCAGGATCTTGTTGTAACAATTCCAAATTGATTTGAGAAATCCGCAGTCTTATTTGTTTATGAGCATAAACAAACATAAGAATAAGCATAAGAATGCTTACAGACGAGCGTCTGTAAGCATTCTAGGCACCCAGCGCGCTGATACTTTTTTCATGCTCAAATGTTCATGCATATATCCTATCGAAATCTTTAGTTCTTCAGCTACAAAACGGACAGTAACACGACGATCTCCCAAAACAATTTTTTCCACTTTTTTATCATTTGTTCGGTAACTGCCGTCGTAGGGCGTTCGTCTTTAGTTAAAGTTCTTCCTCTCTTATACTCGGCACACCACCGCGCTAGCGTAGAATACGGAGGAGCATTAACCCCTAATGTTCCTTTCAAGTCTAGATTTACTGGCTCAGTAGTATTTTTTTTCAGGCAGAGATATTTTATTACGGCGCGAATTTAAATTTTATCCATTTTGCGTACCACGCTCCGACACGGCGAAAACAAATGACTTCTATTTTTAAAATAAGAAAAGAAAAACATTTTTTTTAAAATCAAATGTCTGGGCTTTACCTGCCAGTATTTACTTCTTTGTTGTTCAAGGAGTTTATATGCCATTATTACTTTTTATTGAACACCCCTCTCTCTCTTCGTGACCTACATATCATAAATTCGGAACCATATCACTAGGCCACCACTGCTCTTCTACTTATTTGATAATGCCTAATATTGTATTATGATTATGTTAAGCGTAAACAGAGTAGTATGGCATTAGAGAACAACACTTACCTAAGATATTTAAGGCTCTAGTAGACCGGCGTGACGTGACAGCGCCAAGCCACTCTAAATGGCACCACTTCTATGAAAACTGCATGGAAAATGTTCTACTAAAGACGCGTCGCGATGTCACGTCGCGTCTGTCTGCGGAAGCCTTCATGTACAGTCTATATTCTGTCTTCTGGCATAGCATTAATACCAACGGTACCTTGGAAAAGGAGAATCTTTAAAACCATAAACCACCGTATTCATAATTGGAACTGCATTTTCTCGAAAATATTACATCGTCTAAAAAACCAGCAGTAAGTAGGTATGAATACCTAGCTATGTATCTAGCCAGCAACAACGTTCGAATTTCAAATCGCAATATTGCATCGATATGCGCACCAACAAATGCTTGTACAATCTGTGCTTAGAAATCGACCCAATACTAGTTCGTATCTACTAGAACTCCGTTTTGTGCCTAAACAAGAGGATTCGTTAAAAGGAATCCGCTGCACGTCCGATACACACGTAGTTACGTTTGTGTGGTACTCACTGTAATGGTCGGAGTTATTTTGATGCACTTCATCGAGGCGCCTATAGCGGAGACATAGAGCGTAGTTTTGTGATGGAAGAATTGAAGTATAATTTGTTTGTGGTACCTATACAGGGTCAAATTAAATTAGCTAGCGAAATTCTGCAACTTTTCCCAACCATGTTGGGGTCGGCTTCCAGTCAAACTGGATGCCGCTGATTACCAGTATTTTACATGGAGCGTTGCCTATCTGACCTTCTCAATCCAGTTGATAGGTAACACGATACCCTTTAGTAAGACTGGTTGTCTAACTTTCGGGCTTCTGACGACTCGGTAACGACTGTCAAAGATCCACGAATGACAGTCGGGACCAACAGTTTAACATGCTTTCCGAGGAACGGAGGTCTTGGTATGTGAAGATGGTCACCCATCCACGGACCAACAACCGCGGCAAGCGTAGCTTAACCTGGTTGATCGACTCGTGCGGGTTTTAGTACCTAGCCGCAAGTCCCACTGAAGATGAATATCGATGTCTAAACACGATAAAATTAAAATGAAAAAAGATCAGTTTTTTTTGGGGTCTACGGCTGCTTGTAGTGTTACGAAATATAAATTGAGAAAATCTGTTTTCTTTTGTTTTATCGTGTTAAGATATCGATACTCATCACGCCTGTGACGTTTACACAAAACACTGATATTTCAAGTAAATTAACAAACTGCGGTTCCATGAACAGAAAAAAAAGCAATAATACAATATTGTTAAGTAGTTTTTTGTTTTATCTTTGTTATTGTTGCTGTCATTCCAAAAAGTCGTATGTAAAAACAGACTGTTTCAGGAAACACAAAAACATTTTTTTTCCATTACTACTTAGTTTAAAAAAAAAAATATATGAAAACGTATATTTTTAATGTGTCTATCAAATGTCATTTGGATAGACACAATAAGAATATACTAACAGTTTTTTGTGTTTCCTGAAACAGTCTGTTTTTACATATCACTTTTTGAAATGATAGCGACGTTATATCTTTGTTCCTTGCTTGTTATAGATACCCATCACGTGTATAAAGGCTTCTTCAAACAGGAGCAGCGCAACAGCGCGACGCGATACCTTGTAGAACCATTTCTATAAAGTTTTCATAGAAATTGTTCTACGAGTGTCGCGACGTGACCTTGTCGGCGTCGCGTCGCGATAGTCTGCATGAGCCTTAAACTTATTCCGTACCAATATATACAAGATGTAACTTAAATAGCGCACAACCTGTTAAGGGGTTATTGTGCTCATCATTATCAACAACTTTTACTATGGGACCAAACCTGAAATCGCGAAACAAAATCAGCAGTTCCATACACTTGTATTCGCATAAATCGTCAAAATGTAGGGAACAGCTGATTTTTTTTTTACGATTTCAGGTTTGGTCCCATAGTAAAACTTGTTGATAATGATGAGTACAATGACCCCTTAAGAGGTTGTGCGTTATTTAAGTTACACCTTGTATATATATTTTTTTGAGCTTGGGTAAACGTCAAATATCTTCTCCCGCTCTGGGTGAAGCACGACGTATCAGACTTCTACTGACTAAAACCCACCCGTGTTCCTAATGGTAATTCCAACACTGTGGAGTTTCCACCTAAACTTTATATGAGCCCAAAGATTCTATACTTACTTCGGTTTTCTGGAATAGATTGCTATGTGGGGTTAGACCATCACCACCCATTATTGATTCACAATACTAACATGCTATGGGCCTTCAAAGACTGAAATAAAGCCAAGTATTAGTGCAACAAATAAACAAATGATCATAAGAGCGTTCATCGCGTGCGGGGGTGGCAACTTCGCATTTGTAGTGATTATTTCATTAAATATTAACAAAAGTACAATTTTTTTTCAGCCAAGCATCGTTGGTATTTATAATTTTATTGTTTTTAAAATTTAAGTACCTACTCTTATATAAAAACATTTAATCGTAATAAGTAATGCAAATATAAAATAATTGACGGTACTTATATCGTTTTTTATAAGTAAATACCAAAATAACAGTAAAAAAACTATCATACACCTTACCTACCTTATAAATATCAACGAAAATTGTAGTAAAAATAAAAATAAATTGTACTTTTATTTAAACCTAATAAGATAAAAACGAAAAACCATTTGAAATGCGAAGTTGCCACCCCGCGTCTGATGAACGCTAAGCATTTGTCGATTTGATTTTAGCGGGGCTTTATCCAACGAAAACATGTGAAATTTGTGTTTCAGTAAACCCACCCTGATTGTCCAGTAACAAGGATTGCCTATGCACTACAAGTATTAATGCATGCGCAGAACTCAAAGCTAATTTGGGTCGCAACATTGAGTGGACAATATTGTCTCGATGATTGGAACCTCTCTGCTGTGCATATTTGCACAGTGATGTACCCTTTTGTTGTTTCATTAGATCAATTAGGTCCCATATTCTCTATGGGTCGATTGAATTTTCTTTTGGGTTATGTCTAAATATGTTTTTTTTAGAATTCAGCCTGCAGTTTCAGGGTACATAATGTTGTGTGGTAAGCTGAACTAGTTTATATCACCCTGAATGTGGTTTCCCTCATCATCATTTCAGCCGAAAGACGTCCACTACTGGACATAGGCCTCCCCCAAGCTCCGCTTCATCGACCGGTTCTGTGCTTCCCGCATCCAGCGGACTCCTGCGGCCCTCACAAGGTCATCGGTCCACCTTGTGGGAGGCTTTCCAACTTTACGTCTTCCAGTGCGCGGTCGCGACTCCGGAACTTTTCGGCCCCATGGGCGATGGGCAGGGGGCACATTGCTTGCAGAACAGATGTGTTCTGCAAGCAATGTGCCCCCTGCCCACTGCCACTTAAGTTTGGCAATTCTTCGGGCTATGTCGGTTACCTTGGTTCTCCTGCGGATCTCTTCATTCCTGATTCGATCACGCAGGGAAACTCCAAGCATGGGCTATGCTTCGAGTTTCTCCATTGCCCTTTGGGTGATTTTAAGCCTTCTTCTTCTTCTTCATTGTGAGCGACCACGTTTCAGTTCCATATGTCATCACTGGCAACACACACTGGTCGAAGACTTTCACCTTGAGACACTGCGGTATGTGGGACGAGAAGATATTGCGAAGCTTCCCGAACGCTGCCCAACCGAGTCGGATTCGTCGATTGACCTCTTTTTTGAAGTTGGACCTACCTAACTGAACAGCTTGTCCTAGGTAAACGTACTCGTCCACAACTTCGAGTGCAGCGCCTCCGACCGTCATGAGAGTGAGTGTTACACGGGCATTGAACATGACATTTGTCTTGTCCATATTCATTTTAAGATCCACTCTTTCGAAAGCTCTACTGAGGTCATCGAGCATTGTACTGAGGTCCTCCATTTTCCATTTCGAAGTGTATTTGCACTCTCATTACCTATGTCTCTTTTTGACTAATCATATAAAAATACATGTACGTCCTTCAAAATGAAATCACTAAATAAATTAAACTAGTGGTCGGAATTCAACTATAATTAATAAAAAATACCAAATTCGACCATAAAGAAAAAATATCATCATTCTGCGTTTCTTCTCCATATGAACTTTATTCAGGAACCAAACATCCTCCTCCACGTAACTTTCGTAAAAAGGGATACAAACTTTTCGCTTCACGTATTAATAGATACGTATATAGATTTTGCGAATGATCTCATTCTTCATCGTTCGGTTTTAATGTCTTCTTCCTATATTAATAAAACCGTATGTTTCATTTAAACTGAAATCATTTAAAATGACATGTTATTGCGTTTGTGCCACTTTATTTCTCGACAAGACGTTGACATTTATGAAGAAGCCACTGACATCATCAGAAAACAAAACGTTACCACGGAAATTACTTGTTAAAATAATAATGTTCCCATTAAATATTCATTTGAGACTGTTCAGTTGCTGAAGAGATTTCTAAGAATAGCTGAGAATCATACTAATCCTACTTAATATTATAAATGTGAAAGTTTGTACGTATGTTAGGATGTTTAGATTATTGGATATTTGTTGCTTCATCACGCAAAAACGGCCGAACGATTTTGGATGAAATTTGGCTCACAGATAGATCATAACTTGGATTAACACATAGGGTACTTTTTATCCCGGTAATACGGTCCTGAGCGATAATTTCTGACCTCCACACTGGCGAAGCCGCTGGCAAGGGCTAGTCATCATCATCATCATTTCAGCCGAAGGACGTCCACTGCTGGACATAGGCCTCCCCCAAGCTCCGCCACTTCGACCGGTTCTGTGCTTCCCGCATCCAGCGGACTCCTGCGGCCCTCACAAGGTCATCAGTCCACCTTGTGGGAGGGCTAGTAGGAACATATAATTTTAATTCAACTTGTAGATACTCCAAGATAATCAGCTAACCACAATCAACCAACCTCTTATAACGGGCCAATCTTTCGACCACTGTCTCGTATGGCTAAGCCGACTGGAAAGATACATTTATCAATTCTAGAACCATTTTTTTAAAACGTGCTACATATTAATCAGAAAAACCATACAACATTTTCCTATCGGAATGTAAAAGCTCTAAATCCCATCGAAACACCCTCGAAAGCAACTTAGGAAAAATATATTGCGACTATCCAAAGGGTTCTAACACAATTCAGAGCTCGTAGACCGTTACATTACCCCAGTTGAGCAACCCAGACCACGGATACCAACAGATAGATTACTATTTACGTACACACAACTACGAATTTCTTTTCCATTGGAGAAGGTACATTAGAGTCTCATTTGTTTTTATTTCGACCATATCCGTGGGTACTATTCTGCTCTCTGCTTCGTCAATGTGCAGTGATCAGTGTTGACAAATTAAGTACCTACACTCACAGCATTGATATACAAAAAACCCAAGATGAACAGTCTCGAACAAAATTAGTAATACTGAAAACTGTCCCCAATTATACGTGAGTGGTTATAGTTATGATAATATTTTTTTTTTACAAATTCAACCTTACACGCATGACTTAAAGTGGCTTTTACAAAGCAATGTCCAAAACGACTGACTGAAAAAGATGACTGACGATACCATTTGTCACCTGCGCACATTGCGCCCTTTTATGCGGACTTTTTTGAGACGCTGACGTGTATCTTGGGTTTTTGTATATCAATGACTCGCAGCATAATAAAAGTAAGTAAAATGCAGTGCAAAGTAAAGTGCATAAACATACATCAGCGAAATTTTTTTTTTTCTTTTTCTTTTTGTACAAGACCCACCCTGAAAGTCTTCCTTGCACTATGGCCTACAATACTCAATACTTTATTTGCATGCCACAATGTGGACCTGGATCATAGATCATGGTTATTCTTTAACTATTCTGTCTGATCAGCGTACAATGCGTTTAATTTATTGATATGGTTTTACAAATCGTACACTTTTATCTTCTATACATACAATACAAATCAATAAAAGTGTCTGCTTTTTATACTTAACAAAATAACAGCTTTTACTACATGCTTCTGAAAGTATATACGGTGCTCATAAGCATTTTTTTGTCTGTCTGTTTGTTCCGACTAATCTCCGAAACGGCTGGACTGATTTTGACGGGATGTTCATTGGCAGATAGCTGATGTTATAAGGAGTAACATAGGCAATTTTTCCCGGTAGCACATTCTTGGAGAATCAACGCGGGCGTAGCTCCGGGCACAGCTATTTATTACTATAAGTCTTCCAGTGTGTTGTCAAATAGTGAAGTCTAGTAACACACTCGACATTGTTTCCGAGAAACACGCTGTATATCACGCACGATGGCGCTGTCTAAACAACACGTTAATAAAATTGTTCTCTGACACAACAAGCACCCGCAAATGTCCTCACAAAAACAACTTATTAAATAACCGTCTTCCATCCTAAAATATACATCCCTGAAATTTAGCTACTCAAATCACGACAGTGATATTTTTTCAGCGTCGAAATGTCCCCATCTTTGTATAAAATTCCGAGTCAAAACAAACATTTTCTTAACAAAAACAAACATTCCTACTATTTATCGTTTCAGAGAATCAAGAAGGGTTAGTATTAAAAAAAACCGTCCGTTATCTAAGACAAGAGAAATACAAGCAATTTTTATAAGTTACTTCCTTACTCCGTTAAGTTGACATTTTGTATTTACGCCGTCTTCTGTTTATTGTATAGTGAATGTTAAATTGCCGTAAAATCCATTTAACCCATTTCGCTTGCTCACAGTGATCTAATTTAGCGTCATTGGGCTTTCAGACTCTAACAGTAGCTCTTGAGCTGCCAGTAATTCCAGTTTAAGGTGATATTATATTTTTCAGCCGAGTTAGATAAACTCGAGACATCTCTCGCATTAATCTCCATGAAAAAGTTGTTAAGACTAGGATTATTTATTTACGACTTTCTTAATCCTGAACCATAAATCCTTTCTGTAATTCCTTCTTGACGTATAATACGTTCATTCTGACAGCCAGTGTATCATAAAATAAAGGATGCTTTCTCCACAGTTGCACATAAACGGGAGCTTAATACGATGTAGTGTGTGCACATAAGTCAGCAGAGTATCGCAACCGCGTCTGTTACACTGTAGTGCAGGATTAATCATTTTGTGGGGGCTCTCATCAGAGTCAGCAGACTTCGATAAATAGCCGCGCACCCGCGCCGGCCGCGTCAAACAATGCGTGCAGTAATTGAAATGTTCAGACCGTGTCCGTCGCGTCGTCGTCGCGTTGTCGCCCACTAAACAATAATCCCATTACGATTTTTATAATCCTACGGCAATTTGGAGACAATGGCCTTTATGACTCAGTTGTCTCCAAGTGTTACTTCTTTGTTCGCTTAAGTACATGGTCGTGTTTCATTTCGCTTACTATGGTAAGAGACTGCGGTTTAGGAGCTGATAAAATGACGTCAGCATTATAATAATTTATCCTTATGAGACTTTACAATGGTGTAAATTTTGCAAGATTTACTGCCAACTGTATTCTATGGAAAGATTTGGACAACAGAGATAATTATCCAATTGAAAAAGTTACTTCATTTTGCGTACAAGTTCCGACATAAAGGCAAACATTCAACCAGACGAAGGTAGAATAAGGTCTCAGTAACCATAAGGGTACCATTGTACATTTTGTTACGGAATCAAAAAAGCCCACACGCACAACTGTAAAGTATCCATTTATTCATAAGTACAGGAGCAAGGCCCCTATCCGTCCTGAGAATGCAAAACGTAGGCGTTTTTCAAACATATGTACATACAAATACTTTGCGAAAGGTCTAATCGTTGCGGTATCATTCTGTTTGCTCTGGAGAACTCTGAACTTGCCAACGCGTTCGAAATCAAATAGGTTTAAGTTTTTAGTAGACTAAACAAAGTTTTGCAGATTGATCGAAAACACAAAGTTCAACGCAAGCTCTCTACAGGTTGAGTTAGAAATATTCGTAGAAAAGTTGGTAAAGATTTTTCGGATAATTATCAAACAAAATTTGTTATATTCAGACTCTTCATAATATCGAGTGATCGAACTGACAACAATTCATAATTAAGATAAAATGAACTGTGATGACGAAACTTTATTATTAGTTTCGTTAATCAAGACATTTCAGACGAGAGTTCTTTTATTTAAGAGACGATTTTAAACTGCTTTTACGCATCACCTTGTAAATGTCGTCTGGTAAAAACATCTAGGTTACAGGTAGTTGTCAAGATATACATCTAAAGCTGTCAGTGTCACCTGACGAAAGGCCTTGCGATAAAGGCCGGGTTTGCGTAGGTACTACGCGTACCTCGATAGGAAAATACCCGGGTAATGTCCTTTACAAATTGTTACGCGTAAAGTCTGCCGTATCATTTCGTTCTGTGATCCGCTATATTTGAGGGAAATTATAGCCAGAAATTGGGAAAATTAGCAATTTCAAGCTGGTCATTGGTTTTTCGGAGTAGGTAAACAATACTCTCATCACGTGGGTTTAGCATCACAAAAAGACAGGTGCACACAATCTGTGTGGTTCTTTCCTCAAAAGACCATTTCAGACACCAACCCATATGTATGGTCATCACATGATCTGACCAAGACTATGTCTGGACTTTAAAAGAGACTGTGACCCCTGAATTTTTTCGGCCTTTCTTCTCAGAGTAGCCAGATGAAACGCCGACCTCGTCTAGTTTTTAAAATATAAAATAAAATAAATAAATAAATCTTAATTTTTTGCCAAACTTAACCTAACCTTACAAAAAAGTACACTATGACTTACGTTCGCCGAATCTAAAAAGATATAACCAACTAGTATATCAGTGCACAATTACAATGACATGACAAGTGACATGTAAAGGTGTTTGTAAAAACCTACTTACAGAAATAAAATCATATAACATTTATAAATTGAAAGCAGAGCGCTCACAAAAGCGTCAACAATTCTTTGAACGATCACCAAATGCAACAATGGTGATTTTGGCAAAACTATTAGAGTTGGTCTGCGTCAACAATGTAAACTAATGCACGATGTTGACGTGCATTAGTTTACGCTCATATGATATGAAATGAATATCTTACATATGTGGAACACAGTGATATGTCACTGCCAACACATAAGGGACATGTCAGCGTTCTAACTAAGAATGATCAGGGAGAAGGAAACTAGGTGATTTTTTTCCGAAAATATTTGTCTTATTTTCCCGACTGTTAATTTTCTTAATGATTACCTTCGTAGTTATTTTATTTTAACAACCGTGCGGTTGATCGGGTTAAACTAGTGTTGCTACGGTTGATCCGTGGATGGATTACCATGTTCTATGTTCTATGTTATGGGTTTGGTTTCCGCACTTAGTCCTTCAAGTGGACCATTGTGCGTGAGCCATGGCGGCCTTCGGTTGTCATTCCAACCAGCCCACCTCCCTCCAGAAGTTGGCTATAACTCCTGGTCTGTTGAGAATATCCGTGTAACATTTGGGTTTCCCGAGGGTTTCGGTTCTAGTCTGGGCTACGCCTGTGCATTTGAAAATGGATTACCATATTTACATACGTCTCGGCCCCGACATGCCCCCCATGCCTCGGAAAGCACGTTAAGCCGTTGGTCCCGGCTGTCATTCGTAGATCTTTGACAGTCGTTACGAGTCGTCAGAAGCCGGAACGTCTGACAATCAGTCTTATCGTGTTACCCAGTTACTGAGTTGTGGAGGTCAGATAGGCAGTCGCTCCATGAAAAATCCTGGTATTCAGCTGTATCCAGTAAAAATGGAAGCCAAACCTAACATAGTTGGAAAAAGCCTAGACAGATGAATCATCATCTGGTGGTGATGATGATAAATTATTTAGATGATGATGATGATGATAAATTTAAAGTTAACTTCGTGACGCAGTATTGTTTGTTGTTAAAATTAAGTGTTCACTGCGGGAACTTACGAGCAGCATCGTAACTAAAACTCCCAGTAATTACTCGATACCGAGTATTAAAAGTTTTTCCTTAGTTTCCTAACTCACTCATTAGATTTTCGAACTTACGTTTCACTATTACTAGTGGGTAGGTTATCTAGCTCTAGGTACCAAAATATTTTAAGCCATATTTAAAAAAAAAGTAAACCTTTATCTTTACATAGTATAAAACAAAATCGCTTCTCGCGTCTGTACGCTTAGATCTTTTACTATGGAACGGATTTTAATGCGCTTTTCATCAATATACAGAATTCAGTATAATAATATCATTGTAGAACCCCCAGCGCAGAAATTTTTCGTTGGTAATCCAAAAAAGAAATCTGCTGTTTCATAGAAAAGTGCAATACCTACGCGGTCAAAATGTATCAACAGCTGATTTTTTTTTGTATAACCGACGAAAAATTTCTGCGCTAGGGGTCTAGAATGATATGCTGAATTCATGGTTATACTCGTAGTTTGCGCACTGAATAAAAACTTTTCCTGTATGTATAATACACCGACGTCCACGTGGGCGAAGCCACTGGTTAAAGCTAGTTAAAACATAATTATGCATATCGTTATAGGTAGCATCACACATCTATAACTTTTATTTTTTCCTGTAATATTTATGAAACTTTTATGTATCACAAAACTTGTAACGTAGAATTTGTCCATAAAAAACTAAAGTTAATTACTTGATCTTAGTTAGTTAAAAATAATAAACCACACCAATACCTATTCAAATAAAGTTAGAGAAAAACTCACGGAATAAGTTTTTAAAACAGTGGCCCTAGTGTGAGTTTCATTTAACCATCTCGATCAAACGCATCGAGCGCGTTTGGCGCTCCGATTGGTCCTGGATTGGTGACGGACCAATCGGAGCGCCGAACGCTCTCGATACGTTGAGATGGTTAAATGAAGCTCACACTAAGGCCTCAGATATGACTTTACATAGGAACTTATTGTGTTTTTGTAGTTTAGGTATAAGACATGTGACATCTAGGTACCAACCCGCACTGGGGCCACGTGTTGGATAGCGACCCATTCCATCACACACAGAAAACGCCTGTGTCCCAGCAGTGGGAACAGTATAGGCTGATGTCATAGTCATGGCAATCAGTACTTTTATTGTTTAGTGACTATGAATAATCTGCAATGTATAGTACAGTCACCAAAAGAGATATGTAACCAGGGTCATCGGTTTTTTGTTTTTTTTGGGTGGACATCATCAAATAACTTCTCCCGCTCTGGGTGGTGCAGGAGGGCGTGCCAGACTTTTACTGAGTAAAACCCACCCGTGTTCCCTCAGTTGCCTGTGTGCCAGGGGCCGCGGAATCTTTGTACAGGGCGTACCAATAGAAAATGGCGCCAGAAATAGTAGGCAGATGTGGAAATACGCTTTCATCCCCGTACTGCACCATATATTTAAGGAGCTCTTCAGATTTCTTAGATATAGGTATGGTAAGTACAGTATGAAATCATCAAATCACTTCAGCCGAAAGACGTCCACCGCTGGACATAGGCCACCCCCAAAAGGGGATTGTGCCAAAATCGCTACGCTTGGCAGGCGGGTTGGCGATCGCAGTATGGTGGTAAAATGCATAGAGAACGCTGCTGCCCATTCTCTAGTAAGTCCCTTAGTCGCTTTCTACGACACCCACGGGACGAGATGGGATGGTGCTATTCTTTTACGTCCGGCACCACACGGAACAGTATGAAATGGTTTATATATATATTTTTTTTTATTTGATAAATGGCGACTTTTTGCGCCCCCCTTCGATAGGCGCCCGGGGCTCTTGCCCTGCCTGCCCCACCCTAGTTACGTCACTTGTTTAGTAAGAAACCGATAAATGTTTTTGAATAAAACTAGATACGTTAAATAAACTGCTTGTTTTCTTTTAATTAAATTAAATTTTATTCGAAACATGCATTAGTTTTTTAATAAATTTCAACTATATCCGACGATCCTGTTTACTTATCTTTTTCGGTGACTGTACATTGCTTGTGTAAAATTATTAAATCACGTAAATAAAAATGTGTGTTTAAGAAAGTTTTTCTGTAAATGTAATAAAATAACAAATAGAACTCGTCTGCCGTAAAAACATTGATTCATGGAGTCTCAAAAAATGCCCGAGATTCCCTAGGTCTATAAATAATGTATTAGGTGAGTAGAACAAAATATATTGTTCCATTTCAAACTCACTTAGGTAATAAATAAATGAAAATGTGGTTTACATTGAATCAGCAGTCTTCAATGAATATTGTGTTGTACAGAATGTAATGTTATTTTCAGGATAAGGAAAGATTTGCTAAGGCAGCCCGCAAATCCAAATTTTCGTTTTTACAATTTGCAGATCATATTTTAATTAACATATAACATGACGGTTGTAGGTATGTAGATTAAAATTTGATTCGCGACCATAAGATATATGGGTTTACAGTATATTATCATCAGTAGGTACAACTCTATGTAAATTTAATCCCATTGAATTACTTTTTCATAAAATAGCCGTTGTTTTATTTATTTATTTATTTATTTTATTATTTATGTACACACAGTAAAATACATACAAATACAGCATAAACAAACAATTGAGTACAAAGGTACTGCTTATTTCTATAGAAATTTCTTCCAGCAGACCTGCGAAAGGAGAAACGAAAAAGAAATGTAGACAATAGTGTGTGAGAACAAGAAGAGAAAATATGAACATGTGACGTCTTAAACTAAAATATAATATACTTACACATATTATAATGCAGGAAATTAACAAATAAATAAATAATTAAATAATTTTATGAACATAAAACATTAGTCCGTAGGTAATATGTAAGATTACAGCTAAAATCAGTTTCGGTTAGATGATTCTGAATTCTTGAATGCATCATTATTGACATGGGCGTTTGTTATGTTTGATTGTTAATGCGCCAATCTATCTAAACGATGAATCTCAATTAATGCAATTCGTCATTAAAATTGGATTTCAAACCCCAGAAAATCCACATTTACCTACAAGAAAGGGGTAAGGAGTAGTGTAGAGACAAATCAAATCTCGTCCCCCAATTTTACACTGTCAAAGCGTTCGCCCGTTGTCCGTGGACCATAAACTTGGCAGCAGTCCATAAAACTTGCAAAAAAACTAGCGAACAAATAAATGTCCGTCGTCTGTTTTGTCAAATCTGTGCAGTACGTGTGCTCTTTGGAGGCGAGAGCAGAGCGCGAACTGATTTTATAGCGCCATAAAATCTCGTGAAACGCGCCCTTAAATCACAACGCTGCGTCGTATTTCATCGTTTTGGTTGTCAATGTTTATTTTATATCATATTTTACAGATCCCTCCTGTATAAATCACGCTCGGATTGATATACATTAAGGTCACGTACTTTTGGCAGAAACGCTTAGTTTGCAGCCCCCTCGCCGCGCCGCGCCGCGCCGCGCCTCGCTGCGATGCGTTGACAAGTGGTCGCTTCGCACCGCGCGCCGCTGATCTATCACGGATTGTTTCGTCGTGCCGCCATAAGTGGGAAATATTGCGCCGATGCACTTTCAGAATAACCGATGGAGCGCGGAAATATCACAGCAAATACATTTATCATCCGGATCTTTGATGATAAAATATTATTGTGGAATAAATTGACATCAAGCGGACTCTACACACATTAAGAATCGGGAAATGTTCACAATAATAGAGTTAAGTAGTGGTCAACAGTGAGTACGTCGTTTGAAGGGGAGGATTGTGAGAAAGGCCCCTAATGTGACGTAATCTTGGCAGAGATTGGCCACTTTAGTGAGAGTCGGGAAGCTATTCATTGAATGCCGTCCCCATTCAGGGGCCCGTCACCCGAGTCAGAACTAATCTCGCCAACATTTTTAATTTGTCACTAAGAAAGCCTTGTCTTCGGTGTCCTTCGTTAAATCAGTTAACAATTTTATAGGAATGCTGTTCTCATAAGGAGCTTTTGAATAAAATACCTTCCAAAATACCACCAATTGTAGTAGACAAGTAAGTACTTCACCTTTAAATAATCAATACTTCAAATGTCACACTTCACGGCTTTGTATTGTGACTTTGAAAACAAAGACGAGATAAAACAGGGGCATTATACCGCGTACATTATCTGCCTTACTGCTCGGCTCCCACAGAACAGCTATAAGAGGAACACTTCCAGATTTATCAGCAATAACTATCTCCTTAATTTAAAACTTTGCTGACGTTGGAGTAGAACAACAATGGGAATAAATAAAGTAAGCTTGGTGCCTCCAGTCGCCGGGATTCTTTAACGTGAGGCGTGGTTACTGCCAGCTGTGGCAGCCGTCTCGAAAACAGAAGCAATTTTGAAATTTAATTTTGCAACAAGACTACATGCTTGCCTATATTATAAAATTATGTTTTGTAAATAAAGAATAAATGGGCTTTAAAACAAAAAGCAAGTTTCATAAAAAATACTGAAGAAAGGCAACTCTTAAAAAAATCCTACACTTGATTAATTTTGGTACAGGTTACCTGTAATTAATTAGCCTTTTTGGAGCCAACAGTACCTAGTAGCTATATTCCGAGTACTTTTTTGCCTATTTACTAATTATCTATAAAAGCTTTCTTCTGTTAAATGGTGACTGATCTGTAGGGACATCAGGAAACGTAACATAAACAAGTTTATTCAGTTCGATTCAGTAAAGACTCGATAAAGAGCCAGTCGTAATTATCGAAGACAAAACAAAGCGATGAAAAGGATCAGCGATTATCACTGAGCCTGGCTTGAGACGGAAACTATTGAATAAACAAGCGACTGGCGATCCGTCAACGTGCGCGCTTCTTGACGCGTCACCTCGCTGCCACACTGCATAGACACACGGCAGAAGGTGAGACACGACACGACATAGGAATACCTGAAAATATTATAAGAATAACTGGTGTTTTAGTGTAGATCACCTTCATATTTGACTGCTAAACATCGTGTCTAACACTAATAAAATGACTGTATAGTGGTTTCACAATTGGACGGCATCCAACAAAGTATGCCAAGGATAAAAAATTGGATCAACTTCAACCAAAAACTGAAGGCGAAAACGTTATGGCTTGCTACAGTTTAATAAGTGCGTACACATTGGGTCGTTATGAACAACGAGCCACGAGCCACGAGTGAGCAAACGATATTGCGATCGACAAACTCGTTTTCATACCGAAGCGACATTCATTTCATGCGGTTTCATATCGTTGGCGGCGTAGCGCTGTGCCGCGTGTAAGCAATGGAAACAATTTATACGCGTGACACAACACACGATTAAATGATAGCATTGTCATGACTCTGTTACATTTTAACATTAACACAACACTGTGGTATAATCTCATTAAATTCCGAAAGTTAAATCTTCCGAGTTAAGCTCCGAGTGTATCAAACATGCGACGTTCGCGAAGCTCGTTTCTTTTTATGGAGCTGAACTACTGCGTGATTATTGTTTTGCGTCGCGTTACTGCGGGCCACGAGTAATCCACTTAGGATTAGCCATAAACAAGAAGGGCCATTGTCGCGACACGAGCGATCTGTTAGCGTCTAAGTGTAACTGATAAAGGGCGTCGACGGTATTGTTCGCAGCGGCATTAGGCTTTAATCCGGTGTCGCGAGCGCGCCTCGTTAGCTTGATTGTTCGGTGTCGCCGGCAGATGGCCGCCGTAATCCGAGCCGGCACACGCCGCTGCCCTCCAGCCCCCTGCCCCCCTCACATCCTCCGCGGAAATATAGCCTCTTTGTGTTTGTTGCATCTGCAGGTAAATTGTGCGCCAAAATTGGACCGTACGTTACTGTACGTGCCCCGTTTTGAATGCAACCAGTATGAATTTTATTATTCTTGAAAACTTATTGTTATCAGAGCAGCTGAATGCATTGTTTATGCGAGCATATTGCATCTGGTCATTTGGTAAACATGAATGCTAAAACGTTCATGTAAATGCAAAATGGGCATAGACCGGGAGGTTACTTTTAAAATGGGCTAATAAAAGATGAATGCGCTATTATGGCTGCCTTTTTTCTCATAAAAAGTTCGACTATAGACATTTGCAAGTATAAGGTTAGTTAATCTGTAGCGTACATACTAGAGCCTCATAACTTGTTCTTTATCCTTATTTACAGCATAAAATCACGCCAAAGTCGTAACTTCAAAGTTAACTTAAAACAAACATGATACAGTTTTTCCCATAAAAGTGTACACGAACCGCGTTTAACAAGTAATAAAGTCGCCATAACTTTTATAATTGAGATTAATCGCTCGCCATTTTATGATGTGAAGAAATAATAGTAGAAGGGAAACAATAGTAATGTGTTACTTTCTCCTTGTATTAGAAAGTGTACCTACAAGCAATCGGACCGAACCGTGAGTAAACAGTACGTGGAGAATGTAGTCAGTTCTCTGTAGACTGTTCATAGTCATCCATGACTTGAGTAAACATAAGTGCACCGTTTAATTTACTCTGTCAGAATAACACATGTACGAGAAGTTTATATGTAATTTGAATACCAATTGATTGTAGTACCTACTTGTGTTTGTTATTTGTTGTTGTATCTGGAATACTGGAGTAGCGGGCTTGGAATTGCGTTATCTGTAAACATTTGTACATATCTAAATATTTACGCTCATTTCCCAAAGGCTTTGTTGAGCAATCATTTTCAGCGGAATTTGAAAGAACTGTTTGTGTTGTAAATAAACCTTCAAAAATCTACTAGTAGTAGGTAGTAACTTATTGTTTTTCCAATTATAATTAAGTTGGTATATAGGTAATTGGAAAGTCGAATATCCACTACCACCACAGTTGTGTTTAATCCTGTAAGAAACCGTGCCGTCTTGGACCATCCCTTTTTCTTCATAATCTTTCTTGTTCGTTCAGAACTTTTGTCACTTTCCAACTTTTTTTTATTTCAACGTTTTTCTATAAATTTTGCCGCCCTACACTAATCAATTAGACCAAACTACTTACCGGTTTGTAGTATGTAGTTACTGAAGTAGGTACCTACACTGCTACAATAATCTTTTGGCGCTCGCATAATATAAAAAAAAAATAGTTTCAAAAACTAAAAAACACGCTTTAAAAACCAAACTAAAAAGGAGAAAATAATTTAATTCAATTAAAAAGCGTGGGGTGCTTTTTGAGGTATTTTTTATAATCACTTACTGTCAAGCACCCCACGCTTTTTAATTGAATTAAATTATTTTCTCCTTTTTAGTTTGGTTTTTAAAGCGTGTTTTTTAGTTTTTTAAACTATTATTTATTTTCTATTTTTTAGTTCTGCTAACTACAAAAACATGTTTTTTTTTCTAATTTTTTTTTTATTATTGATTTGTCATCGGTCCTCGACAAGTTTACAAAGTTTCAATGAAATCTGACCGTTTAAAGTGGGTCAAAATCGCGCTCAAAGGAGTCGGTTACAAACAAACTAACAAACAAACATACAAGTGAAGCTAATATAAAGCGTGTAAAAAAACTAAATAGTTGTCGATTCGCCCACAAATAAATTCACTTCGTGCGAGTCGCCTTTAGAAAATAATTATTATTTAAAAGCGTCGACTCGCCGGATTCCTGTGAGTAAAGTGCGAATCAAGTAATAAGCCACAATGACGGAGGACCGTTGTTGGTAAACATTAATTTGTAAAACGCAGCAGGATTTTTTGGCGCACTGTAACTTCAACGCACGGTTTAACGCCTAGAGTTGAAATTCAAAGAGTGGTTCTTTTCGACACGCTGAGATGCACTCTGTTGGATTCTGAATGCTCGGTTCAACACCGAAAGTTGAAAATCTAGTGTGCGATGATATCTCACCGCGATATTTTTACGTTCATGTGAACGTCGAATAATACTGTGTCGGTCTATTACCTAGTGTGTGTGAGCGGTGGTGGCCCAGTGGTAACGGCCGCGACTTACAAGTTGTAGATCACCATTTCTCTCAAAACGGTGAACCAAAACATCGTGAGAAAACCGGCATGTCCATCTACCATCCCGCACTAAGACTGCGTGGTGGATTACGGCCCACTCCCTCTCACAGAGTGGAGATCTGTGCCCCAGCAGTGGCTACGTTAAAGGCTGATTATGCTATATATCCCAACCAACAGTTACTGGTAATAATATTCTGTTTAATGATTATGTAAAAAAAAAACATTTATTTGGACCAAAACGTATACAAATTTTATAAACCTGCCAAACTGCGTGACAGTTTGTCGGCAGGATTAGCGCTCGTTTTAAACATTTCCCATCAACTGTGAATATCATAGTGATTGTGTTGGGCACGCCAAGATTGCGGCGGTAAGTCTCCTCTTTGAAGGGTGGATTGAGTGGTGCCACGGCGTTCTCACCTTCCGCCTGACGCAGGTCCTCACCGGACACGGTTGTTTCGGGAGGTTCCTGTTTCGTATAAGGCGGGAGGAAACGTTCGGTTGTTTCCACTGCGTAGATCGCCCTGAGGAGACGGTGGAGCATACTGTGGAGGTCTGCCCGGCTTGTGCGGGGCACTGCCGTGTCCTTGTGGAGGTGATCGGTGGCGGCGATCTCTCGGGTCCGGTCCTGGTCAGGCCATGGTATGGAGCGAGAGTGCGTGGGTATCCATCACCCCCTTCTGCGAAGCTGTAATGCTCGTGAAGAGAGAGGCGGCGCACGTGAGGGGGAAGCAGTATATGTATATTTGAATAAATAACTTTTGATCTTGCGCCCTCACGGCCCTAGTTGCCGCAGGAGACGCCCTGAGCGTTGGGGATCCCAGGCTGATTCCCGGTCACCGTAGGCGCGGGCTTGCGGATGGCGAGTAATGGGTAGCTCGCTGTCCAGTAAGGACTAAACCCGGATCGACGGCGCGTAAGAAATGTCAGCACCAACTGGTGGGGTCCGCAAGAGCCGATGCCTGCCAGGGGTGCGGATTGTTCGGAAGAGATACCGTCGCCCCTGTCACACAGGCAACTGAAGGAACATGGGTGTGTTTTAGTCAGTAAAAGTCTGACACGCCCTCCTGCTCCACCCAGAGCGGGAGAAGTTTTTTGATGATTTCCCACACTCAAAAAAAAAATGGGGATTGTATCCTGCTACCTAAATTTAAACTAGATTGAACATAGACTGAACGTTAGTATTGACTGTATTGACAATATTGACATGTTCTACATGGTTTAAGTTCTGTTAATGTTTTTGTTTTTACTATTTATTTCTGCTTGAGTAAATTACAAAGTGTTATTTTTATTGCCACCGACTTCCAAAATAATTTGATTTTAATTTTGGAAGTCGGTGGCGAAAATACTATAATACAGATCCGAAGACACCGACTTCCGTAATTATACTTATTTTTCATCTTGCAGTGTTTTTTTTTGTAAAAAAGTTTTTCACTCTACTAAACATAATAAGAAAGTTTTTTAGTTGTCCTTGGAAAAGTTAACAGTCACAATACCTACTTCTGACACGCCCTCCTGCTCCACCCAGAGCGGGAGAAGTTATTTGATGATTTCCCACCCAAAAAAAAAATCATAGTCACCAAACCATACCTAATAAAAACAATATAATAATATTTAGGAGTGAACGCCTTACCAAAACGGTACATATGGTAGTAGGTATAAGAACTTGAAAGGAAAGTTTTATTCATAAATAAAATATAAGAATTTAAAGGCCTAGCAAAATTTGTATAATAATATGCATAGTTTTAGATTTTATAAGCTAAACGAGAATGTTATCATATCTATTTTAAACGAAAAGTGAATACTAAACATTTAGTTTTAAGTAGGGTTGAATTTTAAGTCAACTTTAACATATTTTTTTAATTGTGTAGACATGATCATGTACTTACCAGTTAAACACTGGCGACTCGGACGCTGTCGTTATCAATTTTACCTATCGAAAAACCGCGACATCATTTAACAACAGATATAGTTACCACTAACAATTTATATATTAATAAACGATCCAATCACTTGCAGCCTGCCTAAATATTTCAATCCATATTATATTCAATGACTATAAATAAATCACTTCACTGCGCCTATCCCCTCGTTCTATTACATAATATTTTAGCTGGAATTGAAACCGCATTTTGCCACTTCGACATCTCGGGCAAATTTGATTTAAAGAAAAATATGGAATACCAATATTACATAAGTTGTTTATATACGGTTTATCCCTTTTTGCCCAACGTTATCTCGGCTTAATACCAAGTCTGCTTTTTGACCGTATCGTGTCCAGTTATCTTGAAAATACTTGAAGATTCTTTCTTTGATTTACCAGGTGACATTCCAGATAAAATTACTTACGTGGATCCTTTGCGGAACCTTATCAGAATTACCTACAGGACTAAGAAAACGTAGCCTTTAATCTGTTTTTCTTAAATATTACGAATTCAGGTAGCAAAACATTTCAGGCTCGCTTTTGGTATGTACTGACGTGACTTCCGACCACGGAAAAACGCGAGCACGTCGATCAGATCAACATTTATGAAAAGAATAAATTACTTACACTCAGTATTATTTATTTGTTTGTTTTTCAGAAAGCTAACAGTCTAATTTCTACTTAAAATAATATACAATATCTGGATGACCGAGCTTTGACCCGTTTTTTTTTTTGGTTTGACGTTTTCTAAAAATGAAACCTAGCTAGATCGATTTATCGCCCCCGAAACCCCCTGCATACTACATTTCATGAAAATCGTTGGAGCCGTTTCCGAGATTCAGATTATATATATACACCGTGACATTTTAGTCGTCTTACAACGCGACGGCAGCCCGCTTCATGTATCCAATGACTACTAAACATATATATATTAAAAAAAAAAATTAACATATGCAAAATTTAAAAAAAGAATATTCACTAAGACGCATGACGTAGTTTGACACACCCTGTTATGGAGATGGAATTAATGATGGAATGTAATGGTAGGTAGGTAGATATATTTTACCGTTTGATACGTAAACATTATTAACAGGGAGGGTGTATCATAATTCTAAAGCATTATTTATTTTTTCTTGTACCTACCTATTATTTTAATTAATGGTAGCAATATTTTAATCGCGTTTTGAGGTATTTTATGACGGATACATTGAGTGGACCACCTTTGTAAGACGACTAATATGTCACGGTGTATACAAGAATTGCTCGTTTAAAAGTATTAGATTTAGCGCTTACAGTTGACATTTACAATCTTCCACAAATTAAAATGGTTATTCCACAAATTAAATTATGGTTTATATTATACATTATCTCGCTGGGAACCCAACAAAGCCAAATATAGATTAAATGGATTTTCTGTGTGGGCTTTGAGGCCTTGCTGGCTTGTCGCCGGTAGCCATGCAAGTGAGGCGAGTGTCACGCCCGGGTTGATCCGGCCAACGTCACAGCGGGCGAGGGGTTAACAAGAGATGCAGCTCCGGAATACGCAACACATAAACTTGTGTTCTTTAGTCCTTTTAGCAGAGAACTATACTATGTAGTAACGATGTGTCAGGTATGAAAAGGGAGTTTCAAATATTTTCAAATAATGTTTTCCAAAGTACTTACCTACTATTTCGTAATTTAGCTAAAAAAATAGATTTTCGCGAAAACTTGTAAGTACCAAAATTTACCTTAATTTTCAAATTTTTCCTTTATTTGTGCTGTAAGACCTTGCTTTTTGCCGAATTTCGTGATTCTAGGTCAACGGGAACTACCATATAGGTTTTCGACCCAAAACCTATAGGTCAATTTTGGTTAAAAGCAAGGTAATATGGCACAAGTACCTAAAGAGAAAACTCCGTAAAATAAAAAAAGTTGAAAATTAAGGTCAATTTTGGTACTTACAAGTTCTCGTGAAAATCAAAATTTACCCTTAACTTACACGGGCAACTGAGGGAACACGGGTGGGTTTTAGTCAGTAAAAGTCTGACACGCCCTCCCGCTCCACCCAGAACGGGAGAAGTTATTTGATGATTTCCCACCCAAAAAAAAAACCTTATCTTTTATCGTGTTGACTCAGGCCTTTGATTTTTATACACCTAATAGGGACTATAGACCTTAGTATCTGGTATAAATTTCAACTTGCTAGGTCCACCCGTTCCTGAGAAAATTGGTGCAGGTGACACACGGACAGACAGACAGACGAACAAGAGAGTGATCTTATAAGGGTTCCTTTTTTACCTTTTGAGGTACGGAACCCTAAAAAGTGCTTACCTAGCCTTGTCCCAATTATGTTGGGATGGGATAGGCAAGGATACTAGGAAGGGAGAGAGAGACTGTCATCCTAGATTTCTCGACTTACATACATACCTTCAGGCTGTGAGCATAAACCTCCTCCGTATTTTCTTAAAAAACTAAGTTTAAAATCTTAACATTTCCAGTACACGAAACCAAAAATTCATCACTTTTATTCCCAGAATTAAACATAAAGGTACCTTAAATACTTTAGTACGCGGCAATATAAGCTTCTTATAAGCACGTAAAATAAACAGAAGGTTAAACGTCAACAGATGGATTACCTCTCACTCCTCCCGGTCTCAGCTATTGAAGTGTGAGGAATAAACAATCTGTTTCGTGAATAATGTGCCGAACAACCTGCCAAAGAATTCTCTCCACATGTTCTCAGAAGCAAGCAACCGTTACGGATCCTACGGATAAATGTGAAAGTTTGTTTAGATATTTGTTACTCAATTACGCAAAAACGGCTGAACGGATTTGGATGCAATTTGGCACACAAATAGTATATAACCTGGGTTAACATATAGAATACTATTTGTTTCGGTAGTACGTTCTCGTGGAATAATTTTCGACTACCACGCGGGTGAAGGTGTTAGCAAACGCCAGTCGTAAATAAATTAATCAGCAAACATCTACTGATTTTTGCTGGTTAATTTATAATAAAAGACACAATATTATTGTTTCCTATAATTTTGCTTTCCAAACTACGGATTGATATCAAATTTTCCGGTAAATGAATTAAGTTCATTAATTAAAGATGGCTTCTCGCCCTTTTAGTTATTAAACCAAAGTAAAGTGATATTATGAATAGGCTGCCAGTATTGTCAGTTTCTATGTAATTATAAAAGTTAATGCGATGAGTAATAAAAACACTGGCCGGTTCGTAAAGGTCATATTTCGAATCGATGAGTTGATTTGAGTAGAAAAAGAAAATATTTTATATAGTGCTGGTTCAGATATCAGTTGACCCAATGTGACTTACCTAATATGTGTGATTATGAATGTCATGTAATTGTAAGTAAATCATAGACACTGCTTCTACTACGTCTAAGGATTTTTTTTTATTGAGTTAACGTTCTGATCAAAGCTCTGCAATAGGATTACATGCTGATATAATATTATTATGAATAGTTATAACTGGGCATCATTTATATCTTACTGCGACCACACAAACACAGAGTGTGCACGTGCCTCCGATGTGAACCACGTGACCTATGACCATTGTCAAATGTGGCCAGTTCTGGGAATTAGAATCGATTACAACAAAAACTACTTAATTGGGATTGGTGTTTAAAATTGTTCAGGGTAGGTCAATAGTCACAACAGCACGTAATGGTGTAGCTATAAGTGCTATAACTTGACGTTTCTTCAAAAAACAAGTAAAAACTTGGCTTCTCCAAAATAATTTTTATACACTAAAAGAATTTTTTGAATATAAATATGTAGATAGGTATTATACATAGGTATTAGATTTTTTTTATATTAATACGAAGGTTGTTATTGTTGTGCTTTATTTTATTTTATTTTATATTGTTTATCTGTGTCCTTAAAGTGTTTTATATTGTGTTATAAAGTAAACATAGTTTAAAAGTTAGGTTCTACACCCATGTGCAATTACTAATGATTGTAAATATTCGTATGCCGCTTTTAGTGGCGGATGTGTCCTGATCATATTTATACTTGACCAACTCTGTATCTACCATAACCGACAAATAAATATCTTGTGTCTTTGTCTTTATCGTCATCAGATGTTTTTAATGTAAAGCCATCGAACTTAACATAGGTATTTCAAATGCATGTATGTATGTTCATCTGTTCCCTTATAACTTCTAAACTCCTTATCATAATTTTAAAAAATGAGGTTTCGTTAGAAGCGTCTTGATTGTCCACTGGATATATGGCTATGTAACGTCACCTAAAATTTAATATGGCGCCCTCTAGAGGAAATAAAGTGATGAACTAAAAAAATGTTTTTTGCAATGATTCCGTGTTGGGTATCAAATGAAAGGGCTTATTTAACACAGTTCAAATATATACATATTTGTATTGCGAGCTAACCCCAAATGAAGTTAAATAAAAAGTAAGTTCCAAAATTAAAACCCGAGTACTGAAAAATAACGATCTAAAATTCCTGGCTGCAGTCACCTTGGTCCACTCTTTGTTTGTGATGCTGGTCCCTGGTGCGTTTTATTACCAGAGTACGTACGTGGTCTCCACTCCAGAACATGTCTGCTCCACCAACCATCGGTCCTTCGACAAATATGGCCAGCGTACTGCCACTTCAGTTTGCATCACTCCTGACAACATTATAGTACATGCTACGGTACCATTTCTAGAATAACCAATACGTTTTCCATCAATGGTAAAAATCCCAAAAGCTTTTACACTCGATCACGAGTCTACTGAACGTTGTACATTCGTTGATAGCTTAATGATGATGATAATGACTTAGTTATCTAGAAGCCCATGTAGGTATATTACCAACCTACGTGACTATGATTACCATAACTTCACGTTATGCTTTATGTAAATGTGAACCCCTCATTAGGCACCCTAAAGTAAACGGCCTGACATTACAGTCACATTTTAGTGATTAATCATGAAATGAATAACTAATAGACGCTATTTATAATATAATATCGATTGTAGAGCTTCGATTATATCGATATTCCTTAATTAGAGCTGAGAACGTTAATGATGTGAAACTTATACGAACGAGTAATCCTATTAATTTGTGTATCTCTGTTGTTCCCGATTATATTGTGACCTGTGTCTATTGTGATATTATATTACGTGCGTCATAATTAATAGTAAACAAAAAGCGAATTACTGTTAAACAAGAGTTTTGTTATTTGTGCTGATTATTTTGTTATTACAGTGGTATGATAATATTTAAATATAACCATGATGAAGGGTAACATTTTTGAAAAGCGGCAGGCGCACCCTGACTGTCCGTTCAAAGCTATTATCCTGAAAATATCATTTACTTAGGTAGAAAGGTATGTGATAAAACATTTACACAGTTAGCTAAATCACATCCAAGTAAAAAAACGTCCGTTACCTAGATGCGGTTTCAGACGCTGCATTCAAAGACTTGCAGGCTCAGTAGGCAGTCTAAAGTTACACTGTAGTTCGGAATTATACATCTCACGGCAGAGCTGTTTGCGGCATCCGGCCACCAGCGCACATTCAGCGAGCACCATTGTTTATTCAGAAAGCTTGCACAACCCGTGTCTTAGCAAACCACTCGACGCTGCGCCGCTCCGCTGACCGGACGAGTGTGATGAAAACGGGCGCTCAATGATCCAGTTTAGGCGAACTAGCGCGCCAGTCATTACCATCTCATTACCATATACAAACATTAGTCACACATCGGAAAGGCTTAGAGAGCCCGCTGTGCCAACAAGGCACGGCTCTCCCGGCCACTTCATGCACAATTATTGTACTTAGCTATTGTCTGCACAAACACGCGGGATGTTTGGAGAACAAACGTTACGGAGCACAGAACGAGATTAGCCCTTGTTTATAGTCTTACTCACTCTCCTTGTGAGTCACAGGCTCGACGGCATGGCTCTGCTCTGCAAACAACAGAACGTAGTATTCATAAAATTCTACAACATAAAAAGGGTGTGTTTACAGGTTCATCACGTTAATTGATTTGTTTTAAATTGGTAAAATGTTTTCATTAAATTTTTACTCATACTTCCGAACGGTTCTGCGATTTTTCTGAGGAAAAATAACATCGTATAAATGAAAAATAATATTGTTGTTGATCAGTAGGAGTTCATTGTTGGTGTTGAGGAAAGAGTGTACCTACGAGAATTCGTTTTGTTCAGAAAACGATCGTGATTCTTTTCTTTTTTTAGCACTGCGTTTTATATCACCGTCTGTGAAAAATGAACAACACTGCATCACTCCCCAGTCCTCACGTGTTTCATGCCCGCCTCTGAAATTGCATAAAGTATTAAATTCAATACAAGTAGGTACCGATGTGAGGGGCCGTAATCTGCCAAATCCCTCGCAAATTTGGTCCTAATTTGGATGTCATTCGATTTTCACGCGTAAAAATCTATTGCTCTCTAAAATCCATGACGTGCAATACTTTTAGCAGGATTAGAATATGTCAACTGTATGGATGATTTGCCGAAAGCATAGATAATAATCAATCGAGCCTACAATGTCACCACTGCTGGGACATGAACCTCGTCTCTGTGAGTAGGAGTAGGCCATAATCCACCACGCGGGCCCAGTGCGGTTGCCACATGTCTACGAATTTTTGGTTCTAGGACATGCCGGTTTCCTCACAATGTTTTCCTTCACCGTTTTGAGAGCAGTTTAATTAAATACACAAAGTAAAGTGCCTGCTTGAGTTTCAACTCACGACCTGCAACTCGTAAGTCGGGGCCGAAGCCACTGGGCCGCCACTGCTGTCGCCACCGAAAGCATAAAGTACAGTACACAAAACTATCTGAATTACTGGCACAATGTGTCGGAGCTGTTACTAGCTCTTGATCTTGTGTAGCAGAATAGAACCTCAATCAAAGTCAACACAAAGTTTCCGTTTGCGTTTTGATATTCAAACTGTAGGAGCACGCTAACTATCAACGAGTGGAATAATTTCACAGATCAAACAATTTTACAAATGATGGAATTTCAGGGCCATAAAACGAATAGATTCAGCAGAACGTACAGATGGCGCGGGAACATTGTTCAACACAACAAATTCGTGTTGTTATTAACGGCGCTCCCTAAATAATTCATGATATTATTGAAGTTACAAAGTACACAATACGAATTTTGGTTATAATTGAAAACGGACCGAGTTCGGCTTATTCTTTGTGAATTTATCACTAGGGCCGAGGTGGCAGAGCTACGACGACGCGTTGTTCAGATAAAGTTTATTTTATGACTTAAGCGAGAACATTAATATTCATTACTGGCGCGAAATGAACTAACTTTATTATTATAATAAAGATCAAAGAATGAGCGCTGCACGGGTAGCAGGCTAGCTGGGCCCTCCCGGAGGTTATATTATTATTTTTAACACCCATATTGCACCTCAATTTGGTGAGCACTCGTAATCTGCGAGCGCTACTTACTATGTACATATCATATATTTTTTATTCCAATCCTTCCATTCCCTGGTGGCTGCACACGAGGTGGATGGTTGTGCTCACAATGTAACAAAATATAATAAGTGTGTCAAAGTGTCACAAAGATGATATTTTTAAATTATATTTTGTTGTAAACAAGAATAATTTCAGTATTTTGCAGCTTAAGGCCCATAGTTTCCTCATCTCCCGTCTGAATGCTAAAGCACGACTGCCGATGCCGCCCGCGCCCGCGCAGGGCATCTCTGAGCCTTTATCTCCAAATGGAGATATTCCCTGGCAAATGTGGATTTATTTACAATTGTGCTCTAGCGATTCTGTGGTACCTCTAACTATCTATTTTTCAGTGTATTTTTTTTTTTTCAAATAACGAAGCCGTTTAGTAGGAGTATGGAATAGAAGCCAAAATATTGCGTGTTGGAAAATATTTTTTTACAGCAAAAGTATTAACCATACAAAAAAAGTACCCTCGGCAAAATGATCTATATGAATCTATAGCAAAATCATATATTTTTCAAATCTTCAAGACAAGCCGTTAATGAGCAGTACGGTTCATAAAGTAACCGTGTTACGCTACCAAACGGGACTTAGGCTCTTAATAAAAGTTGTAGCACCAAAAACGAGACGGTAGTACTAACACAAAAGGGTTGCGGAATTAACCAATATTTCAAAGACGACATTGCTCTGTTTTAATATAATTTAACTTGTAAATGATTAAATAGATCGTTTACCTACCAAGAGCTTGTAAACTTGGACAGTTATTTTCACGTAGACTTGAACATCTTGTCTGTAATCACAGATTTAAAAGCTTTTATTTTTAATACTCATAATACCTACCTTTCATGTTTACTGTGGGACGAGTCTTAGAAGCTTTTTATTTTCTTAAATAAATTAATCTCAAAGAAATTTCTTCTCTGTATTTGTTTGTTGTAAGCAATCTTGGCAAACACTAACAAACCGGGACATTTGTGAGATTTTCTATCTTATCTCCACCGTTTTGTCTCACAGAGCGCGCAACTTTAAACTCTATAAGAACTATGAGTAGGTAGGTTGCTTTATCAACTGTTACAAAAATAATATTCCCGAAAAAACTATACCATCTTTTAATTTAATAATATAAAGGTTCAAATGAAAGATTCTCTTACATTAATATTGAATACATAATTTATAACCTAAGTAATATTAGTTCGTAGTTTCGTAGTCACAGCCCACGTTCAGACGGCTTCCAAAATGGCGCTTCTTTAGATAATATAAAGCAAATATCATTCAGCAAAATGTCTAATTTAAAACATTAATTTTTTTGAATGGCCAGACTTCTGCAAGAAATTCGCAGCGACTTGCTTGTCTGCGTGACTTCCCGTTAAAGTCTTCGTGTCATTTCTAGATCTGCAATTCTTCATGCGCCCTATCTAAACGAGCATCGTAACGACACTCTGGTAATCTCACAGTGTTACGGCAACTCCAAATTCCATCAAACGAAAATAAACTCTAACTTTACGAAGTCAGGTCTCAATTTTGAGGAAAGCTTCACTGTAGAAGCATGAAATGAGTAATACCCTTTGAATAATAACTGCATTTAAAAGTTTAAAATCATTTTTTCACAGCTACACCTTTAGGAACTGGAATGAGAAATTGCAAATATATTTAGTTGTTGCGTTCATGGAAATTATACAAATGGTTTTTAAACGAGAAGACTGGCAAGCAGTCCTATGGGTGCTTTCGAAGGTTTTTCTACGTTCAGAGTTGCCATCAATGGTTAAGGAAGAGTGGGCAGACCAATAGCGTTTTCAGACACCTACGCATATAAAGCGGCGATTAAATTTTAGTAAAAACTTCAGCAAAAACACCTTTATAAAAGCTAAATACAGCATCGTGTGTGTGTATTATTCCTTTTTTTTTTTGTGGATGGGAAATCATCAAATAACTTCTCCCGCTCTGGGTGGAGCAGGAGGGCGTGTCAGACTTTTACTGACTAAAACCCACCCGTGTTCCCTCAATTGCCTGTGTGCTAGGGGCGACGGTATCCTATATTCCTTCAGTTACAAAAGCGGGGAGAAATCATCGTCGAAATATTTACGACTGTCAAATTGTGTATTGTATATAATTTCAATTTCAGAGCTTCTATCTATTAACTAAAATTGGAGCAACCCGACTACAATATTAATTTAATTGATATTGAAGACCTCGGGCGTTGGTATTGTTTCTTGATTTCAAATTAAAAACTGATAAACATCAAAACGTGGTTTCAATTAGCTTCAAGTAATTTTCAACCGACACTTCCAGCTAATCAAGTTCGGCAAAGTACAAGTGGAGAGGAGTATTTGATAAAATCAATGTTCAACAAACGAAAGCCCATTAAGTTAGAGCCTTCGCCGCTACTACTCGCAGCTATCATCATAATGTTTCTCAACCTTTACACAGTGTCGGTGAGACGGTGTGAATTATGCTCACTTAGTTACTGTTCTGCGCTTAATTTCACATAATCCATCTGAGTGTCGCGTAACCCACATAATTGCGGTGTGGAATTTTGCTATGCGTCGGTCGGATTTGTGGGAGAGCGGGCGGAGCGACGCTATAGCGCGGGCGAGCGCGGCGCGGAGCGGGCCTAGGCGCCTGATCCCGCATCAAGTTGCGAATAATTGAGTGGCACCCTCACCCGGCACCACTCTAAGTGTTACACTTAATTAGACCACGTGAGAAGTGCTTAACGCCACTCACTCCAGCTTTGTACACATTGTTGCATTAAGCGTAAACAATCAGCGGTAATTACATTATGTTTGTTCAACATATGTCGCTGTCGCTACATGATACGCGTTATTATTCAGCGTTTGTTTTCTTCATAAAACGCTGAGAGGTGCTTTTATCGCGTTTCATTGTACGCCAGGAGAGAGTTGTATAATTTTATTTCCACTTGAACCGTTTTAACGACGCTGTTAGATCAACATTGATGTGGCTATTAGCTGGAAGGGTGACCAATTACGTTCCGCTTCATCTTTTGTGTGCATGTGACAACAAGTTCAGTCAGCATTCCCAGCTGACACGCACTTTGACATTAGAGGCCATGGCGGAGGCTTTTAACTCCGTGAAATGTTTGACTCGGCGCGGGAGGAAGTCGGAAAAACTCGGGCGGTAAATACTCTCGACCCCTAATCTTTTTCCTTGTATACCTACATGAGAATGAATCGGCCATTACTTAAGCCGAGTAAGTTTTGTGTAAGCTGTTAATTTGATAACTAGTCAGAGGGTCAGTTAGTTGGTTAGTTCATATTACATTATTTTTGCTGACGCATGTCGGACATCGGTTCCCGTTCATGTGATACTTGTGTAACGGTTTATCCATCGTTTTTGTGACGTATAATGCTGACTAAGCGTACCTACTCAGTCAATCGTATTGATTAAACATCAATAGACTTGGATATTTAAACAGTTATTAATCAGAGTAAGGGCTGAAAGTTCTACTAATGCAATGCCTGAAATATGTAGCTGTTGTGTGACCTCTCATAAAGTGATCTTACCTTTCAGTTAACACCCCTGACCTGCTCCTGCTATTTTGGCTAAGTAAAACCCGAAATTATGAAAAAAAAGCAGTAAAAATATCCTTACAAAAGTAAATTTTTGTTCGTCGTTCGGCTGAGCACTTGTTCAAGTGTATTCCGATCCCGATGTAATTCTATCGGC
The DNA here is from genome assembly GCA_947359405.1 of Antitype chi. Lineage (NCBI taxonomy): Eukaryota > Metazoa > Arthropoda > Insecta > Lepidoptera > Noctuidae > Antitype > Antitype chi. Next base: position 15,890,929 of record OX375816.1, read on the forward strand.
GGGAAGACCCTGGGTGCCGGCCGGCGCGACGGCTTCACCTACAGGATTAGGGAATTTGTTCCTTAACTTATGTACCTACCGACATACCGACTCACCCGCCTCACGAACTTCAACGAGACAGTTTACATCCTACGACATTTTTATGAGATATTATGGGAACAATAGGAACGTATATCCTAGTATATTAGAAACTTTAGCAATTGTACGTGAACCCCTTATGTTTCGCTGGAGCTATTTCAACACAAAGTTTCGACTTTTACGATAATGTCAGCCATTGCCATTCAAACGCGCTAAAACTTTATCAATGTGTGTGAAAGGATAAGCGTTTGGCTCGTATCTTATACATACGTATAGCATAATGCTATCTGATACATTTTGAGTGACTTAATAAGGACCACCGACGTTTCGAACATATAGCTAGGTAGATACGTGGTTGGTTTCTGCATAGTGCTTCGTTGTCCTAGTCTTAGTATTCTGTGGTAGCAATGCAAGTCGATAATGCAGCCATTCTGATTTCCCGCGAGAACAATAAGTTTTCTCGAAATGTTGCACAATATTGTACAGGAAATGTACAGACTGGGAGAACTAGGATTACCAGGAACTAATAGAGATACAGAATTATCAATCAGTTGTAATATTTTACACTAATTACTGAAAAATGTCGCAACAAGTTTTTCCCAGAATTTACAATGTAAGGTTTTATTTACAGTCAGCAGCGTTTTGCTATATTAGATATGCCAGTAAAAAAAAAACATTGAATAACAGAGATTTTGTCAAGATTTCCCACGTTGGTGACAAAACTCCTCTCCCTGCTGTTTATTTTGTTCTGAATGCACTGTATAATTGTTTTTTTCTAACGGTCTATCAAAAAAAATCTATAAAAATAATTAGAAAAATTTAACAAGCAAAATCTGTACAAAAGTCAACCCTCACATTAATATGGTTATTTCCCAAAAGCATAGAAGACCTTTGTTAAGGTGTTATTATCACTCGGTCCGTTATCAAAGCGTCGCAGGTCCCCTGGTGCAGACCCCACAAGTTGGGAACTCAAACGGGTCACTAAACCGTCGTGTTCACAGTTAATAGAGAGGTAGCCACTCCTGCAGTTTGTTTTAACTTTCTATTGCTCATTTTCAACTCTTTTTAAGTGCTTGTTTTGCGGCTTCTCACGACATCGACATTAACAGGTTGATTTAAATAGGTACTTACAAATTGTCACGTTAATTTTGTTTTTGTTTTTCCGAAGCGGATTCGCATACTTTATAGGATTTTATAGGTGAGAAAAGATCCTATTGTTTAGGTTATAAAATAATGTTGAGCGAACAGAAGTCATTGAAAAGGCCGTATTTAATTTTATGATCAGAATATAAGAGGTTTTATAAAAAGAAAATTTTTGAAAGTTAGATTATGGAATAACATTTGAAAGGTTAAACATCTTACTAATATCGTACTATCCTATTAATCCTACTAATATTATAAATGTGAAAGTTTGCTTGTTTGGATGTTTGTTACCCAATTACTGGATGAAATTTCACACACAAATAGATTAGCTATAACCTGGATACTTTTTTATCCCGGTAGTACTTCCCCTGATATAACTTTCGTCTTCCACGCGAGCGAAGCCGCTGTGAAAAGCTAGTATCCAATAAATAACAAGGAACCTAATCAGTGCAGCAGTAACCTGTTATCTATTGAATCATTAAAGGCTCAAAGACCTATTATATATTTGAACACAAAGCGCCAACCCTTCCAGATGTCACATTGAATATACAGACATGGCGTAGGCGGTATCCGTTTTCTAGGAATTTCTGAACATGCTCAATATAATCCTCTAAGGATTTAATATTGTATTATATTAGCTGTTGATAACACGTACAGGAAACTATGGGAATAACAATTCTGATGAATAAAATTAAATCATCTTCTCTTCTGCTTAGCCTTTTTACACGCTTTATATTAGCTTCACTTGTATGTTTGTTTGTTTGTTGGTTTGTTTGTTTGTATGTAACCGACTCCTTTGAGCGCGATTTTGACCCACTTTAAACGGTCAGATTTCATTGAAACTTTGTAAACTTGTCTAGGACCGATGACAATTCATAAATTTTAAAAAAAATGAGAAAAAAAACAACACGTTTTTGTAGTTAGCAGAACTAAAAAATAGAAAATAAATAATAGTTTAAAAAACTAAAAAACACGCTTTAAAAACCAAACTAAAAAAGGAGAAAATAATTTAATTCAATTAAAAAGCGTGGGGTGCTTGACATTAATTGATTGTAAAAATACCTCAAAAAGCACCCCACGCTTTTTCATTGAATTAAATTATTTTCTCCTTTTTTAGTTTGGTTTTTAAAGCGTGTTTTTTAGTTTTACCAACTATGTTCGAGTCGGCTTCCAGTCTAACCGGATTCAGCTGAATACCAGTATTTTACATGGTGCTACTGCCTGTCTGACCTCCACAACCCAGTTGGTGAGACTGGTTGTCAGACGTTCGAGCTGCTCATGACCCGTATAAGTTGTTATTTAACACCAGTAAGCCCGGTGCTCCTGCCCTCTGGAATATTATTATATCCATTTGCATGCATCAGTCAGTATATGAATAACTATAACACTAATTACAATGTCTTAGTTAAAACTATAGTCACAATTAAAAAGGAATAATTGTTTTATTGTCTTTGGGCTTTCATTAATTAACTCATTAGAATGAAATCGAATCTGAAATCGACTTTTTCTTGACTTATGTGTCTGTTACTCACCTCAAATAAATTGGGATGAGTGCTGTAATGATGATGTTGAATTATGTTGGTTAATTTTTCAAAGTTAAGTGACAAAATTAGCACTCAGCTTTGCTGCTTTACGTAGATTGAATGCAAACGTACCTACCAATTGCGTTCATTAGTTGATTCGCATGAATTTACCTACTCGTCCGAATCGAGTTGTCATTTTTAAATTAGGAATCCGATACCCCAATGATATATTATATCGAGAAACGAGAGTGCTTACGGTGCGCCAACTGTTCATTTTATCAGTGCTACTTAAATTTCGCAAAACTTCAGTGGCCACAGTGGTAACGGATCAGCGCTCACGTAGAAAACCCATATGGAACCGATCTTTCTGCTCGGTAATGTTTGGCAATAAGGTTTTCTCATGTACTCGATCAGACCTGTATGAAAAAGTTAACAAAAAGCTCAACATCTACTCCTTGACGAAGTTTGGATGCAAAAAACAGGTTCAGGATTGGCTGCTTGGTCTTAACTATACCGAAAACCTTCTATATTTCAACTGTTAAAGTATTATTATCACACACACATCTCATGCACGTACTCACATCATACGTACACTCATCACAGACACACACAATCTTCACATACACACTAACACTCATCACATTGTCTTACACACACTCATCACATGCATACACACTTTTGGTTACCCCTTATTAGTTTTAGTGCATTATTAAATAGTCTAGTCTAAATAGACTAAGACTAAATAATTCTCTAAAACTAATACTGTTTTAGTGAATTAATTAGTCTTAGTTTAAGAAAATTACTTAATTATTTATACTTGTGTACTTGTACCTACTCTTGTATACTTATCTTTCATACTTTCATATAATCTGTCGAAAGAGACTTGATCCTGCGACACAGGGTATTCTAGTGCGGGATCCAGTGTCACATCTAATATTGTAACACTTTTTTATGAGCCAATAAATAAACGAAATAAATAATATATTATTTTCTACAAGCGACAAGTTAATTTATTTGTGGACGAATCTACAACTCCAGAAATACATATTAGGCAATTGGCACGTTTTAAATTGCATGCAATAAAGTAATAACATTATGTTGATTCTCTACTATTAACTTGTTAGAAAAACTACATTTTGTTTTTCTTTAACATTTTACACGAGCTTTTGCCAGCGGATTCGCCCACGTTTACCAACTTACACAAAACCTTAATCAATAATACACCTAAAACTTCCGCATTAACTCGTGCTCTCCGAGTCCAATTTAATAATGCGTTCAGGGTGCTGATGGGGCTGCGGCGATTCTGTAGTGCATCAGGGATGTTTGCTGAACATCGCGTAGACTGTTTTTACGCTACGTGGCAGCGCCAACAGTATCCTTAGCATGATCGCTAGTCGGCTGGACTGTGGTTACATCAATCATTGCAGCGTCATTTGTTATGGAATGGCGCAGTAGTGATTGTTGAGTTTACTCTTATATGTTTTGTTCTGGGTACTTTTAAGTATTACTTACACTAGTTTAAAACAACATTGTTACTAACAAAATGGACACCATGGTCTGAAATAAAGTTTTTTATTATTATAATTATTAATCACTCTGTCTATTGTTGAAAACCGCATGAACATCCGTTTAGTCGCTTTTGAGTTTATCACAAACAGACAGATAGACAGACGTGGCGGAGGACTTTGTTTTAGTAATGTAAAAAACAAGTCGCCCGCCGCGTCTAATATGTATTAATATATATCTAATACCTAGCTATGATCTTTTATTGGGCTTCGATAGGATATTTTTATACTAATTATTTCTATTTAAGTGACTAGTATAATACAACATCATTATTAATTTCGTCTGTTATTATTGTTGGTTTATGTATATTAATTGATTGAGGCAATTAGTCGGAAATCGAAACGGCAGATATCTATTGCTGATTAAGGGTCGATGGAGATATAACAGACAAAGTAAACGTCTTCAAAAGATTACTTCCCCAAATCCTAGATTATTAATTAATACAGCTTTTCTGTATTATTTTTTCGGGTCTTGAGTCGCCGTAATCAATGCTGGGTAATAAATGGAAATATGCGACGAAAAAAAAATGTAAGAGTTATTTATTAGTAATTTAACATAACAAAATTATACTAAGTTAACAACAACCATTAAAAATTACGATCAAAAGCATTTAAGCTTTTATATATAGGTAGTACGTACAGGGAGGGAAATTAATTGATACGCAAATTGCCAGTTATAAAAAGTCATCATAACAAGCGTTTTGGCGGTATACTCAAAACAACGAAAAATAAATTTGATTTTAATCGTTTTTAATTGAGCAAATGGATATAAATAAATTTATTTATGTTTTCGGTTAAATTTTTCGTCCCAATCTTTAAATTAAAATAGTTTTTATCATTGGAAAATACAATATTACAGTAATACATTTCTAAATTTATTCAAGTACTTACACATTTTTTTTAATGCTAATCGTAAAAATAGAAATACCAACACTTTTCAACGCTCGTTACAAGGCGGAGAACACCGAAATTAAATTTCTGCACCGCATGCATACAGTGGGCGTGTGGAACATTGAGGAGTTGAAATTTTTCGCCAAGTATTAACTACTGCTACTACTAGCAGTGACAAACCGGCCGAGAGTGTTTTTGGATCAAAGTCCAAGTTATTCCGTAGAACAGAATCATAATAAAAAAATAATCTGACTGATTAATCTACTTACATCTACCAGAGAATGAACACCAAGTATAAAACAAGTTTATTGATTATTACTCCACAGTGACTTGTAAATAGGTGTCATCATCATCATCATCATTCATCATTTCAGCCGAAAGGCGTCCACTGCTGAACATAGGCCTCCCCCAATGGGGGGGTTTTGCCTTAATCACCACGCCTGGCGTTTATGTTGGCGATCGCAGTATGGCGGTAAAATGCCTAGAGAACGCTGCTGCTCATTCTCTGGCAAGTCCCTAAGTCGCCTCTTACGACACCCACGGGAAGAAATGGGATGGTGCTATTCCTTTACGTCCGGCACCACACGGAACAAAAACGTAAATAGGTGTATCAAATCACAAATATCGCAATGTGGGTCTGTCTCACCAATTTGCTAAAGCATTCAGAATGCCGTTGTGGCTGGCGCGTACTCTGAGCATGATGGCGTGACACGCAGAGCGCTGTATTCCCCTATGTGTGTAGCAGGCTAAGCGCTCTTCACACTACTCATGATAGGTAATAAATTCAAATAATAACAGCTGACGGGAGCTTGCCGCGGCCGGTTCGCGGATGGGACCATTTCACCATTCATTACATATCGAGACCCCTCACCCCACAAACCGTTGGTCTCAGCTCTCATTCGTAAATCTTAGACAACCGTAACGCGTAGTTAGAAGACCAAACTCTGACAACCAGTCTTATCAAGGAGTTCCGTGTTACCCAGTAACTGGGTTGTGAAGGTCAGATAGGCAGTCGCTCCATGTAAAATACTGGTATTCAGCTGCATCCGGTTAGACTGGAAGGCGATCCCAACGAAAAGGCTAGGTAGATCGATTGAAATAAGACCCGAACTAGAACAACTTGAATTTTAAAATCAAATATACAAGGTGTAACTTAAATAACGCACAACCTCTGAAGCGGTTATTGTACTCATCATTATCAACAACTTTTACTATGAGACCAAAACTGAAATCGCGAAAAAAAAATCAGCTGTTCCCTACATTTTGACGATTTATGTGAATACAAGTGTATGGAACAGCTGATTTTTTTTTCGCGATTTCAGGTTTGGCCCCATAGTAAAAATTGTTGATAATTATGAGTACAATAACTACTTCAGAGGTTGTGCGTTATTTAAGTTACACCTTGTATATTCCAATATTGCTTCCTAAGGACATAAATTCCCCCCCCAGTGGGTTCCCGCATTGTCGTTGCGGGGGGGCTCAGTAGCCGTGGTCCGCTCCCACGGTGAAGCGAAGAGGAACCCAAAGGTGGGGCCGCTCGTCAGGGCTTTTGTCTCCAAGCCGACGACGTAGCGGCCAAAATGTAGGTTGCGGTGAGGTGCACCGCAACTGAGGCGGGCCGCGATGTCGAATGGGAGGCATCGCGGCTGAGGATTACAGGCTGCGGAAGAGGAGGAGTGCCGGTACTTCTGAGTAGCGCTCTTCCCTTCCGTAGCCTGGACGGGGCCGCCACCGTTTGATGGCGGACGCGGTGGGGCCGCAGGGGAAGAGGAGTGTCGGTATAGCGTTGGCCGCTCTCCCTATCCCCTGCGGCCGAAAGGTGGTAGGCGGCGGGGCCACTGCGCTGACCCGTCGCAAGGGGACCAAGGGTACCAGACACGGGTTCGTCTGGGGCCCTTTTGTTACTTGGTTCCTGGGGTGGTCACGGCGTGCCACGTGTCCTGGTGCGCCGAACTGGTGGGGTCCGCAAGGGCCGATGCCTGCCAGGGGTGCGGGTTGTTCGAAAGAGATACCGCGGCCCCTGGCACACAGGCAACTGAGGGAACACGGGTGGGTTTTAGTCAGTAAAAGTCTGACACGCCCTCCTGCTTCACCCAGAGCAGGAGAAGTTATTTGATGATTTCCCAACCTAAAAAAAAAAAAAAAAAAAGGACATAAATTCAGATAATCATAAGAACCTCGCTAGCCCTATCTAAAGTATTCGAAGTTAGGACATACCTAAGTCACAAACAGTCTTTTCCTTGACCTAAGATAAATCGTCCTGAGGTCTTAAGAAATTAATGAGTGCTCTTCACACTACCTATATAATTATATACATTAAAAAATAATTAACTTCCTCAAACCCAAATCTGAAGAATTCAAAATTAGGACATAAGACACCGCCAGTTCAAAGGTCATCGCTTGTTTCAGGTTATCTACGGGTCGTCAAAGTTTCTTTGCCCCAAGATATAATTCCCCATACTAATACTTTATTAGATATTAAACTTTCAAACGTTTATAAAGTTTGTGGGCCATCGAATGACAGCCGTTACTAAAGGAATTTCGACAAGGGGTCCCCCTGGGCCCCGCTCGTTAATTACACATAAAATGCACAACTGCTTGTTTACACCGCGACATTTATCGAGCACTGAACGGGACTTTTATTGACACATTCACTTGGCTATTAGGGTTGCCAGTAGCCAACACGATAAAGGAATAGAAAGATTTTTGTTTAAATATTATGTTACCAGGCAACTGAAACCCGAGTCTTTTTGAATAAACTTTAATCTTTGGTGGAGAAGGCCTAGACAACTAAAATTAAATGTAAACGTTTTAAATTTTAAAGCTTTTAAAAAAAGCCCAAATAGCCTGGATTAAGAAGGTAGGTAAACATTGTCTTATTGTGAGTAGTCGTTATCTTAAAGGTCAAGTCGTAGCTTTTATGTTTTCAGAAAGAGTTTGATCTTTCTGGTAAATACTTCTGGTAATCTTTCTGGTATTTAGGCTCGTGACTATACAGTCACGAGCTTAAATACCTTACATTTAACAAACAATCAAATGTAATTTCCTCGCGAGACAACGATTGCAAAGAAAAAAGACCAATTTTATATGAATATCGTGTCGATAATCCCATGTTCGGCTCATCATAAAATTTATATCAATAGTTTAGGAGAAAAACGCTTTTGAATCTTGCGTAAGTATAAGGTATTTAAGCATGTGAATGTACAGACGCCAGCACATCAATCTACTCCAATCTGTCCAATTTATTTGATAGATTTTCATTACAATAATATAAGGTTCATGTTCAATTGGGAAAATTTTACCGTTTGGGATAGTTTGATTGACAGTTGTAGTTTATTAAGAAAACAATGGATATTTTCATAATTTTGTTAATTGAAAACAAACAGTTAATTGAACAAATTAATTCGTTGCCATTTGCCTAATATGTATTTGTGGAATTGTCAAATTGCCTACAAATAAATTAATTACATTAGAGTCGCCTGTAGCAAATATTATATTATTTAAAAGTGAATATTCGCCCGTTTTGGGAGAATAAATTCGTGCTAATCGTAAGCCAAGGCAACAGTCAACTAACGTCTTGCCAGCCCTACCAAATAGGTTTCACAACAGCCACAGCTCGTAGTGTTTGTGTTGAGCGTTAGTACTAAGTACGTGTGTCCGTACGTATTACCAATGAGTAATTAGTTGCACAGAGATCGTTGCTACTGACGTATGTACGATTTACATTAACGTGTGAACTCTGTTAGTTGCCTAGCAACCAGATTGAATCAAGTTCCTAGCATAACCTGCGGGGAAATTGCCTAACATACTAACACAGGCATGGCTTTCATGTTGACAGTTCAACAACATTCATTGCGTTATTTACGTTGTTGAGCAGACAAACTTTTCGAGCATATAAAGCAATGGATTTTGTATATCCTTCCAAACGATTCAGATTCTCATTGATGTTGTATTACGCACTTTGGGTGCTAAGCTGTTTTTACTGTGCCTTAACTGTTCGTGATGTAATGCATTTCAATTACCTTCGATAGATCGTAGTTATTATTATTTACATAAACACCTTTGCCTTTGACCTTTCAGTAGGTAGGTTGGATAATACATTTAGTTAAAATATCGTTCGATCGTCGACCCATTCCTAAGCATTTTCATCAGAAAAAAACGGCTTATTTGCACGAACCTGAAACCGGCGAATAGATACTTTTTAATATTATATTATTATCTGTAGGCGATTCGCACGAAGTTATTTTATTTGTGGGCGAATCATGCACTCAAGAAATACATAGTACCTAGGCAATTGGCACGTTTTGAATTACAATCAATATATTAAGAAAAACAAAAAAATATATCTTACTAGTAGGAGAAAATCGAACGAATGTTATTACTTTATCACATAAAATGCAAAACATGCCAATTGCCTAAAACGTATTTCTGGACTATTTAATTCACCCACAAATAATACGGCTGCGCACAGAGAACCTTTCCTAAAAACTGCGGTCACTTGTGTTAAAATATACCAGTGTGAAAATTGCTATATTTAACGGAAAATTATGAAAATTCGGCCATTATGTTGAGTGTAACAGTGGCATAATTTTTATAGAACATTACCTTTCCGATTGGTCAGTTTTAATCCACTCTGTAATCCCTATCATAACCTAAAAGACGAGGACCGACAAAACAATATTCTATGTAAATGAGGTGTTATTTGTTATTTCAAACGAAGCAAATTATTGGGATAATTAATTAATTTCAGACAAATAATTCAACATTTTGAAAATCAAGGACAAAACAGAAGGATGTTAAAGGCCAACAATAACGTTCAATGTTTAAACTGAAACTCACTCCACAAATCAGATCACAACAAATCAACAACTCCGCGAGGTTGTCTTTAATTTTCGAGTAAACAAAAACAAACAGGTAATTGATAAAGGACACTGTACAGTTTCATTCTGGAACCAAATTTTCCATAAGTTGCTACCGCGCTTTTGCAGCGCATCGGGGATGTTCGCGGAGTATGGAGTGCCGGATTTTTATGCACTGATGCGGACACGAATAGCATCCCTGATGCGGCGAGTGCGCGATAGCTCCAACAGCTTGGTGGCTATCTTTGCCAGCAAAGTAGACAGTCCAATGATGTGGCACTGGATGACCACTCATCGTGGGTCATTTGCTTATATAAAATAAGTGTTATTGTGTATCTTTTTGTGCGTCGCCTTTTGTTTTGTGTATGTAGAATTTAAATGGTTTTTAAATATTATTTTTAAATATGGATTTTGTATGGTCTGAAATAAATATTATATTATTATTATATTTCGGGAACTGGGCTTTTTAACTATATGTCACCCAAAAGACCTAGAAATGTCATTTATACTACTTTTGACACATGACACAATAAGAGCGTTCGTAATCAGATTTGAAATCTGCAAACAAACACAAAACAAAAGAAGGTTGAATATATTTTTTTTCTTTGTAGATTAATTTCGGTAAATACCTAAATAGAAGAAAAGGCGGATATAATCCAACCAGATTCCTACCCACGGGTCATTATTCCAAAAACTATGGAGTATCTTTTAAACTTAAAAAAATCTCCAAAACAGAATTATTATTAGTCACCACGATAGCTAACTGTTCGTATCTGCACTCGTTGCATCGTTGGCTACTCTGCCAAAGAGTACCTACTCAACTAACTGCGAATGGAAATAACAGAGATATGCTAATGCTTCCATTTTAACGTAACAACTCCTTAAACATTCTAAAATGAGCGACTCAAACTCCATAGAGAAAGCTTTATGGGATACTAGTTTTTGACAGCGGCGTGGCCTGCGTGGAGCTCTGAAATTATTCCGCGGGAACTTACTACCGGGATAAAAACTACCCTATCTGTTAATCCAGGTTATAAAATATCTGTGTGCCAAATTTCATCAAATTCCGTTCAGCAGTTTTTGCGTGATTGAGTAACAAACATCCAAGCAACCAAACACCTAAACATGCAAACATTACACAAAACATTAAAATTATAATATTATAGTAGGGTTAAAAGTTCTATAGATCGGGCACTTACTTGGAAACAGCAGATTCGACGACGAGGATTTTCGATTGTTCGAAAGTCGACACGCCTCTTTTATTAGGTAATTATATAGCCTTCCCCGGCTTAGTACACTATTAATTAGAACAACCACACGGCATCATACAATGATTGGTGCTATGACAATTCGGTTTCGTCCGTATAAGCAAATGATATGCTGCTTTTGAGTTGCCCTCAACACCACTCAAACCAGTGTGCTTCAATAGAAGCTGGATTAACATTGTATACTGAACAACAGGCCGAACAAGCGTGGTGATTTTCGCAATTTCGTGAAGGCCTACATTCGGCTGCAACACTGAACGTCCGGCTAATTCCACGATATAGCGCACTAACGCATGAGTGCTATTTATCGAAGGGAACATACAAACTAATGAAACGTCCAACGTCCTCTAGAACATAATAGACCCCACATAACGTAACTCCAACTTGAGAAAAATATGGTTCAAGAAAGACCCTACTTTTATATTATTTACAAGACCTCTTAATTATTTTATCGTTACGAACAAGAGCTTTTGTTTAACTGAATCTATTTCGGTCTCAGGTAATTTGAACAAGCTACAATATAATTAGCAAGGGAAATAACAAATGCTCTCAACTACTAGGTATATAGTTATGGGCCAGGTTATAGAAAGTTAGAATTTTAAAACGCCGCTTAAGAACCCTCCCCGATCGTATACCCACTTAATGTTTTTCGTACTTGGTAAGTGGTTTAATTAAAATGTTTAAACGTTCGCCAAACAGTACAAAACATTATGAAGGAACCCGTATTAAAACGATTAAAAAACAGAAAGTTTTGCTAATTATTTCGTTTTTATTTTGTTGTACATGAAGCAAAACAGCGTTCCAACTTAGCAATTAACTACTGAACTTTGTAAACAAGCTTAATTTATTGTTACATGAACATTTAACTTAAACCTTATCATGCAATGGCGGGGCAATTGCAAAGCGAAAATTGAAATGTCCGTACTTCTGTAGCATTTTCTGAGAAATTTATTTTATACGAGTACTTAAGCCTAAACAAACAAAACAGAATATGTTAGAATACAAGTTATTGCAGCTATTTAACTTGTGGATAAGACTCAGAAAATTGTCAAGTCTCCGAAAAATAACCTTTCTATCAGTAAATTTGTGTGGAATGATAACTATCATTACGTACATTCGTCTGTGCCAGCCACACAAACGAATTTAATTTACAAACGACCTAAAAGCCTAGATGAGAATGTTATGTAATTAGTAAATTAACCTCATTTTATCTGCCATCCATTTTCGTTTCGTTACAATACCAGTAAACATATCGTAGTCCACAATTTAGTGTTGCCTACTGAAAGCATGTTTATTTGGTGTGTACCTTGCCTACTCGTAATCAATGGAAGTGGGTCGCGATTAAAAGGCACTCAATCCGATGCCCATGTGCGAAGTGTATCGACGCCAATGCCACCACCACTTGTGCTCGACATAAACCAGATGCTCCACACCACATTGATGCAACTTTTTGTACAATTTGTTTAAGAACAAGCCGATATTGTACAATTCTCTTTGCTAAACGGAAAGTACGTATTTATGTTTCACTCTGCCTCAGTTTTGATACGAGTATTCTACTCGGAGTAGTAACGCTTGAAACTTACATGAAATAGAAATATGTTGACTTTGTAGAACATAATTATACATAGTAGACAACCCACTGTGTAATTACATGTCCGAGCTTTAAAAAACTTTTTGGTAGGTACTTTTTATAAGTTTTAATGATTGTCCTATTGTTTTACTTCAAATTTAATTGTACTTAAGTGGTCGAAGCACTCTTTAATCAGACACTTAAACCCGTTTTCCCTTACGTTTTCGTTTCGCTCAGAAGTTCAAGGAACAAGGTCAAAGCCCCTTAAAATGTAATCTACCTACTGATATAAATGTCAAGTTTTGTCAGCATGATTGGCACATTATTAAATTAAACTTCAGAATCTATAGGATTTATTGTAAAATGATAACAAAAGGACTGACTCATTTAAAATTTAGGGCTTCTATTCATTATAACAAAGCTTCTAGAATTCGCTGATCAAGCGCTACCTCAGTAATCACTTTAAGCTTAGATTGTAATGGAGATGCCAGTTATTAGATTGAAGGAAAACGATCTTATTTAAATGACATTTTACCACAAAATACAGGTACATACAGATATAGATTATAAAGATATCATCAATAAACAAATCTTGAAAAACATTTATAGCAAGTCAATAAGTAGAAATCACGTTGGTATTCCGTTCAAAAAGGTTAAAGCAACTTTTATACAGCCTGAATAGTGCAAGCAATACAAAACAACTACATCAGAAACCTAGATTCTCACAACTTTCTTTTGTTCTAATACCTAGTTAATTCACCAAGAAAATATTCCCTTACAATAAAATCGTGAAACACGCCTGTCTAAGCCAGGCGCAGGTATCTTACATATTCTAGCATGGATTGAGTTCGTAATTTTAGTGACAGCTGCCAATTCATTACGGCAGGATTATCGCGTGACTCCGAAATACGTCATGTTGGAAAAGTGAAGGTTTCTTACAGCTCCATCGGGCGTCCACTTTCATAAATGTCAGGCGAACCTAGTTAGAGTTAAATGTACAGTAATACTTTTATATTATAGAGTAAATTCCTTTTTTTTCGAACTACTGGCAGAAATGGTAGAACGTTTAATTTGAATTTTCTGGATAAACTAACAATTAATACTTATCTTTTACTACTTATAAAATTGCATGGCTGAAGTTTATAAGTATTTATATAAATGTGTATTTAGCTGTATATCATCTGCTTAGCCTTATCCCAAGTATGGCGGGATCGGCTTCCAGTCTAACCGGCCTATCTGACCTCCATAACACAGTTACTGAGTAACACGATACCGCTTGGTAAGACTGGTTGCCAGACTTTCGGGCTTCTGATGACCCGTAACGACTGTCAAAGATCCACGAATGGCAGCCGGCACCAACGACTTAACGTTGCTGTATGTAAAATGAAATAAACTAATTAAGTGTACTGCAGGGTTGTATCATAATAAATCTAAATTGATACGCTCATACTTAACTTGTAACCAACAAATAGAATACAGATGGAAGCCCTGATTAATAAAAGTACGTATTTTGTGAAATTACGTTTTAAGACATAGAATGGTTCAGAACAAAGAGAACTACTACAGCCTGAGGTGTTTTCACAAAAATAAAATAATATATAACCTCGATACGGAGCGTCGTATAATAAAAGATGCAAACCGACGACGTTTGCGAGCCGTTTTTTTGATAACATATATTGAAACCATACATTACTTCGACTCTTCGGTATTACCGCTACACCTGATACCAAGATTGCTTGTTAGTATTCAGGGTATCGCATTCTTTCTTTTTACTATCGCACGTTTTAGAGATGATTAAAAACAAGCGGTGGTTTACGCGAGCGTTATATCGTTATACCCCATTTCCTCGCTCGTGTTCACCATAAATATACATAAGAATATATTGTAAAAACGCTGCATCGGTGCAAATTATAATTACCTAACGAGGGTTTGATGTTATCACTAAATTTGCATTCGCTTTTTAATTAATTAAAGTAAAGTAATAATGGTCATGCATAAATTATGAACTATTCTATCTACTCAAAGCACTACAGAAACACAGCTTGTGAATTTCTTGCAAATACCACATTTAATAGGCATAGGTATAATATGATATGCGAAATAATAAATCATAAGATATTCTCCACAATGAGCAATATTTTACACACTTTTATAGGACCGTTTTTACGACATTATAACTTTCATGGAATAAAGTAGTCTGAAAAAATACGAAATTCCTACCTCCTGCATGAGTTGACTAGCGTCGGCAGCTTCGGACATGAAACTATTTGAACAAAATATATTAATTAACTTTGACTCTATAGTGGCTTTTTAATTGAAGTTCATTCAATTTATTTTTCAGTCGAGAAGTATAGCGTTATTAAAAAGTATTAAATGGCAGTTCTGATGTAGCGACGATTTGAAGAGCCAGTGCTCTTAGTAATTGGCCGAGGAAGCATAGAGCGGGCTCTTAAAGTGTTTCAGTGATGACGCAATTGGTAATTAATTAATTATACACTTGACATGTACTATTACAAAAGTTATTGCTGTGAGCGGCTAACGCTCCTTGTATTATTAACATTACTCAATATTGCCAAATGCTATCTACCTACCTACTTATACAACCCTAGTTTTAGTATATGCGAAACCCGAAACACGTGTCTAGTATTTTTATGTAAAGAATCTATGTACAAAATTTAAAAACTGTTTCTTGAAAAATCACAAAGTTATAAGCTTGTTATGTACATAAACATGGTTACCACGAGGCGCCCTCGCGCATCCCGCGCGTCCAGTGTCGTATTGTGCTCATTGAAAATAATTAGGCAGCAGGTACCTAACCGTCCGGCGATTGTATTGTAATTAATTGGTGATAACATTTTCCATCACACTTGCAAAACGTTTTTGGGAAAAACTATAACATGGCATAAAATTATTGGAATCGATTCAGTTACTTATTCTCAACAAACTATATTCAGGTTTCGCATATACTAACAATAATGTTGTGTATAGGATCGTAGAGATCTTTGGAAAATTAAACGATTGCTATTTTTACTCGCAGCTAAAACAAGCAGCAGACAGGCAGAAATAGTAAATGTGAAATAGTTAATAGTAGTGTCAAATTAGCATCAACTAAGAAAACCAGCGAAGACATCAGAACAAGCTTAGGAAATTTAAGGCACCTAAAATATGCCTAAGCAGTTTAGAGCTGTCAAAGTAGTATACTTTGACAGCCCTGAACTGTCAAAATCTCTTTCCCGCTTCTGTATCAGAATTTCTTACCAACATACATAACTTCATAGTTTACTTTATACGAGTAGGTATAAGCAAGAGACTCGGAGCGCCAATACAAACTAAAGTAAAAAGTCAAACTGTGGCAAACTGCGTATTATTCACTAAATTGCCTTCGTTTTTATTTGTCTTCCGTCCACAATCCACAATAACGAACGCAATTATTCAAAACCAGCTGAAGTATTCTATCGATACCTATTCAATTCGATATTTGCTCACCAGCTACCCGAGGAACATCGTTACATTTATTGAAGCGTACTATTGCCTCCAATTGTTCTGGATAGCGGCTAGACCGGCCAGAGAGGGGCTGTCCTGTGCCTACTTCAAATAATGTACACTCAGCCCCACTGTAGCGGGAGCTTATCTGAAATGAAAATCTGTAGTCATGAATACGACGAATTTAAGCTTTTCAATGCATCGTTCGACTGAGTTTTAAATAATAAAAAAATCAGTGAAGCTTTCATAAATGTAATGTGCTTTATAATTATTCCATGACAACCAAGAAAATAATTGATTATTTCCCTAGCATCATTATATTGTTTTATCACTGTTCATTTTTTATTATCTGACTGAATTTCCTACAGGCATCGAACAAATACTTGGAAGGCCAGTCCTCATTAAAAATATGTCTACGTTTACTTTGTGTGTATATAAGAGTCCCTTTTGATCTTTTTGGATCAAAAACCGAACCGCAGCTTACCTGTACTAAGCTTCACAGAGTACTTAAAATGCGGCGGCTGGTTCGTGCACTATCTCCGCCCGCCGGCCCCGCCCGTCTGCTGACACCACACTTAGCACCATTTCCGTCTTCACAAGAGAGCACTAGCCCTCTGAATGCGTGCCTAAGATAACTAAATATCACGCGCGGATAACATGCTCTTTTGTGTACGCAAATATGACGTCACCCTAATAAAATGGCGTCACTTAAAAGTAGCCGTTATTCAAAGTCACTTGCCATTCGAATATTCTTTAGAGTATTCTTGAGGTTTACGTCTACGAAACTTGTGAATATTTTTGAAATTGAAGGCCCTGTGAATAGAAAAATGTATTACACAGATTGAAAATACCTATCTAGTCTCGGATCGTAGAATCTGAGGCACGGCCGTTATTGCCATTGTCTGGTCTGTCAATTAAATATGCACCGTTTTAATCAATACAGAACTATCACCACAGTACATTTCAACTATAAATACCAACACTGTAGGCAGTGGTATAGGATCTAATAATATTTAATTTCGACATTTCCATGTTAGGTTGACTGTGACGAACCGAGGAAAGTAAATCATTTCAAATGAGCGTAAGACATTGGGAAAACGATCGTTCAGAATTTTTATTAGCCGTCAGTTCTCCACGATCGTCTTCTAGCAAAATTGTTGTGCTAATATTGGCATGTGCCTTTACTGTTTGCTCGTTGTCTTTATTCACCAATTTACTTACATTTGAGCTCGCCCCGCGGGTCGTAAAGTAATATTATCCACCGTTGGGCGAGGGCAATAGTGCCTCTTTTACGGGCCGCGAGCGAGCGTCACATGGGAAATTATTTGACGTGGCGTTTAATGGATTTTTGCCTTCATAACACGCTACCTACAGCCAAATAAAAATACTTCTACCTACCTACTTATAGTTACACTTGCATATGTAGAGCAGCTTTTATTGAAAAAGGTTTTGTAAGCACTTTGGTTGCGGACCGTGTGGTTGAAAAATGTGTTGTTGTTCATTTATATTTTCCTGCCTTTCAGTTTTCAATCTTCTTGTTTAAATTGAATGTCGTTTTAAATGATCGATTGAATTGAATATTCACAACAACACAGTTTCATCAAAAGTCAACTTTACTGGTTCCACTTTGCAACATACCGACTAGGATTTGGCAACAGTGAAACGACCATTAAGTGGTAAACTAGGTTAGAATAAGCAAGTATCAGAAGCTTCAATACCAGTATCTTCGGGCAGTCTTATGGAAGAGAGGTGTTTGTCCAGCTAAGGACCTTGATTCATTGAATAGACCAATAGGACCAAATTAACATTCTTTCTCTTTGTGCAGAGTACGGAGTCACAAGCCTGGAGCTGCTAGAACTGCGCGTGCCGGCGCACGTGGCGCTGGGCACGCGCGCGGCGCTGTCGTGCCGCTGGGCGCTGGGCCCCGCCGACGTGCTGTACTCCGTCAAGTGGTACAAGGACGGCAAGGAGTTCTTCCGTCACGTGCCGCGCGACCACGAGCCGCGCAGGAAGTTCCCGCTGCCTGGGGTTGATGTTGAGGTCAGTGAAGGAACACCTTTAGTATTGGCGCTTCTACCAATGGCTGTACTTAAATGGGCAGTCAGCTCTAGGTTACAATCTTTCTTCTTCTTCGTTGCGTTGGGGCTCTGACTCGCAAAGAGTCGTAGCATTATCCTGACCGATGGCCGTTTTGCGTGGATATGTCGCATATTTTCCTTCAATTTGTTTATTTTTTGTGTTTGTGTTCTTTCCCTGCGTCATGTGTATGTTCGTGTGAATACGAGAGAAGAACAATTCGTGCGATAGTTGCAATTCTTCAAATGGTGTGTGTGTATATTTTGCAGTAGGTAGGTTGCATGAGAGTGGTACCTACCTATGTAATACAACATTCATGAAAATCCGTAGCACATGTCTTGAAGTGTTAGTTCTGTAATTCGGCGAATACTTAGAATGGAATCCGGGACTAATACCTAACTGTTGTCATGCAATGCCGTGCAGTCTCGCCTGTGGAAATTGAACGGAATGAGGAGCAAGGCGGCAATCGCGCTTACGGCAGAGACTATTACCTTAAATTATAAGCGCCTTTAGGTTCGTATAGGTGTAGAAATTGTACGTTTATTGCAGGAACCGAAATTAGCACTGCTACTTATGTAGGTAACTAAAGATGAGAAAATTATTACCTTAAACAAAAATTAATATAGACGTTTTCGATACTGCGGTAAGTGAGACGCCCGCCCGCATAAGAAGCTCCACTTTCAATCGATATTCATGTCACACTTTTAATATTTCCCGTGTTACGTTGGAAACCACACAGTTTCAAGAGTTTGCAGTACTCAGCGCTCTAACTATATCGAAGGTTTGTTTGTTCCTAAGCAATTGTATACATAAATGCCGGCCGACCAGTTAATGCGGATGAACTTTTAGAGTAGATACGTATAATTGGATTAATCCGGTCGTGAGTCGAGTTTGCTTAGGTCTCCCCGAGAGGAAACAATATAAAACTGGACCGGATATTACGCGGTGAAGAGGCGCAGGTGTAAACACACGCGCTCTCGTGTGGGACTCATTTATACTTTCTTTCATTTAGCTGCCGCCGCTTATCATCTACAACCCATTTACAAATTTTTATTGCTTTTTTATATTTATCGAGCAAACAAAACGTAATGAAAACAATATCTCCAAATAAATGTAACATTTACGCGAGTTTTTATGTGCGGAGGTATCCGCTCTTACATTATATACTTGTTTTATGTGTTTCGGAACTCTATAACTCACTGAGAGAAGTACAACAAGAACTTAGGAGCAGTTATTGCAAGGGTTAATAACTGCTGGCAAAAAAATCTTGTAAATCCTTTTAGTAGAAGTATCGCTAATAGATATTTTCCTAAGACCACGCTGTATACCCTGACGGTTTAATAAAAACAGGAGGAAAATAAATTCTCGGCTTGTTGTAAAACACGGAAGAGAATCTGGGAAAATATTATAACGGGCTTTACGTATGGAGGAGGTAAATAATTTAGATGGGAAAATAGCCGTAGGTTACTTTGAACTTTGTAAGCAATTTAAATCTATACATTAATATTGCGACAAGCCTCAGGCAGAGCGCCGCCGGCGGCGGCGGCGCGGGGCGAGCTAATGACGCCATTATAATTAGCGGTCTCTACCTACTCACTTACTTACGGACGTTGTTTAGTTAACTTACTGCGCGTACGCTTTGTTCCTACACTGTTTATCCACAAACTCCACAGATTGGATTAAGTGTTTACCAACATTTTTTGGTAATAAGATTTTTCTCTCCGGATTTTTCGTAACTTTAATTAAGTTAAATTGAGTTATTCAATTAAGGGAGAAGTCAAACAAGCAATTTTAGGGTGGATTTTCTTATATTAATTTATTACACATTTCTGTTAGTCTGACAAGATAAACAGGGGTATTGAAATCTTCTTTGGGTTTTGTTAATTCGATGCACATAGTCTACGATCTTCCGGCACTTGAGGGCTCCAACGGGGCTCCAAACTTCTCCAAACCAAATTACTGTTATAGGTTTGTGTTTTAGAATAATGCTAAACATGACTATAGATCCAAAACAAGATTTAAGTGTAGATTAGTTTAAAATATATCAGTTTTAAATCGAAATTCATTGTAGAATGAGCATTCCCTGTAGGACGCAGTTCCTAAAACAAAAATAGCTAAAACAGGCTTTCTTTTTAACCGACTTCAAAAAGGAGGAGGTTCTCAATATATATGTTCCCCGATTACTCGAAGATGGCTGGACCGATTTGGATTTTATTTTTTTTGTTTGAAAGGGTATACTTCCCAAGTGGTCCCATGGTCATCAAGACAGGATCTGATGATGCGATCCTGGAGAAATAGAGAGAACTCTTCAAATTTTATAGGCACACGAAGCGATTTAGGTATTTTTTGGAAGAGTACTTTCTCGGAGTGGTCTCATTTCAATTTGTTGAAGATCTGATGAAGAACTTTGGAGATAGGCAACGGAACTCC
Organism: Antitype chi; assembly: GCA_947359405.1. Taxonomy (NCBI): domain Eukaryota; kingdom Metazoa; phylum Arthropoda; class Insecta; order Lepidoptera; family Noctuidae; genus Antitype; species Antitype chi. The sequence continues at coordinate 15,911,812 of OX375816.1, forward strand.
TCAATAAATGATAGCAAATGGACTGGGATTGCTGAAATCTCATATCTGTCTATTGCTTACACCATTTCATAACATAACATCACGCCGGAATGCTTGGAAGGGATAAGCACATGTGAAACACTAAAAAGTGAAAAAAAAAACTAAAGTTATTTTTCACTTTGCAGTGTTTTTTTGGATGTCGGTTGTTTTTTTTTTTGGAAAAAGTTTTTTAAGGCTCACTTGTTGTTAAAGTTGTTGACACCGGAATAAACACGTTCGAGGAAAAATGGTACTCACAGTTTTAGAGTCTGAAGTCCAAGCCAGTGGGAAAAAGAATAACACTTTATTGTACAATTATATGGGAAACACAACCATAATTACTTAGCAATCAATTTTCTAGAAACAGAAAGTACACATTCTATTGTGCTGTAAAGTAACATAAATTCTAATAAATAATAGTTTAAAAAACTAAAAAACACGCTTTAAAAACCAAACTATAAAAGGAGAAAATAATTTAATTCAATTAAAAAGCGTGGGGCGCTTTTTGAGGTATTTTTATAATCAATTAATGTCAAGCACCGCACGCTTTTTAATTGAATTAAATTATTTTCTCCTTTTTTAGTTTGGTTTTAAAGCGTGTTTTTTAGTTTTTTAAACTATTATTTATTTTCTATTATTTAGTTCTGCTAACTACAAAAACGTGTTTTTTTCCCCAATTTTTTTTTAAATTATTGAATTATCATCGGTCCTCGACAAGTTTACAAAGTTTCAATGAAATCTGACCTTTTAAAGTGGGTCAAAATCGCGCTCAAAGGAGTCGGTTACATACAAACAAACAAACATACAAGTGAAGCTAATATAAAGCGTGTAAAAATAGACTCGTTGGGTGGCTAGATTCCTAGAGCGTTCTTTATGAGAGAAACTAAGCTTATTTCTAAGAAAAAAATGTTCCCTTATTTTTCCTTGGAATTGTGTTTTATAGTTTACGGTGATTGAGAATATAATTCCTTTAAAGTTTTAGTTGCTTTGCTTTAGCGTCCATTTAAAGTATCGCCAGAATATTGACCGTTGCCAACGAGTACATGAAGAAATAAGAAGCCCGAAAGTCTGACAACCAGTTTTTCTATTGGGTTTCGTGTTACCCAGTTACTGGGTTGTGGAGGTCAGATAGGCAGTCGCTCCATGAAAAATTCTGGTATTCAGCTGCATCCGGTTAGACTGGTAGCTGACCTCAACATAGCTGGGAAAAGGCTAGGCAGATGATAACCAACGAGTACATGAAGAAGAAATGGAATTACTTCAACACCAATTATTTTGTCTGTACCATAGATATCATAGTTTTTTTTTTACATTTATTTGTAAAATACTTTTCCATAAAAAAACCAACCTACTTTCACTTCTACTTTCATATATGGATTTTATTTATATAATAGTTTTCTTACCTAAATTGAGTTTTGTTTATTTTTATATTTTTGTAATTTGGCTTTGCAGTCTCGAAGAGGCTAACTACTAGTTTAAACTGTCACCAACATCAACTTTTATTTAATAATAACCATATGGATAATTATATGTATAATGGTGCCCAAGATACAGGCCGGTCCTAGTTTGGGACCAACGATATCTCAATACTGTAATTTTAATGATTAAATAAACGATTTTTACTTTTACTTTTTAGTTCCGAAAAAAACACTACCTAGTGAAATTTTTATTTTTTATTTTTCACTTTTTAGTTTTGGTACCTACCCCACGCCAATTCATATACCCAATGCTTGCTATGTAAACAACAACAACATCAAGGAACACAAAGTGGATTATAAACGTATTATCGAAACTAACTCAAGAACAACCCAGCAAAGTTTATAAAATTATATAGGTATATGGAACCACCCCTGAGGCATACCCAATCCATTAAAAAATACATTATTGACATCGATTTACAACTGCCCGAGACATCGCGGAACAAACATACAAAAAAAAACATACATACGAATTGAGAACCTCCTGCTTTTTGAAGTCGGTTAAAAGTGTTTTAGACAAACAATATAGACAACAAATACTTAAACAAACACCATTAATGTCAAAACCTGTCTGTAATCGGCGTCACCTTAAGAACAAGCACTTAATCACACGTACAATGAATATTAAACATCTTCATTTCTTTGTGCCAGAAATCAAGTCCAAACGGGGCGAATGTGACGCTGTACCCGGCTGTGCTGGAGACGGGAGGCCGCTACCGATGCGAGGTGTCGGGAGAGAGGCCCCTCTTCCCCACCGTGTCTGACCATGGAGACATGGTCATTGTTGGTAAGAATTCAGATCATTTGTATACTGACTACCTATCTAGTTTTTAGCTCTTTATAACTTACTAGCTTTTGCCGGCGGCTTCGTCCGCGCGGTGTTAAAAATTACCCCACGGGAACGTACCACCGGGATAAAAAGTATCCTATGTAATCCAGGTTATAATCTATTTGTGTGGCAAATTTCATCCAAATCCGTTCAGCCGTTTTTGCGTGAATGAGTAACAAACATCCATAATAATATTAATTAGGATAGTTATTGCCTCGGAAGGTGGGAAGACCTCTGGTATGGGACGCAACCTGTGTCGACACCCTTGCGCCATCCCATGTTCCTAGCACGGCGGGCTGTGCTGGCGCCGCTGCAACGGTTGCTGAGACCCTCAAGCCGCGGAAATACTGTAACCTTATGGGTAACTACAGTTTTGAGCCGTTTAGGGTCATGGGGCCCGAGTGCACGTCTCCTCTTTAAGGAAATTTCTCGCCGGCTGGTCGACACTTCAAGTGACCAGAAGGCTGGGTCGTTCTTTGGCCAAAGAATTAGCATTGCCATTCAACGTAGCAATGCTGCCAGTCTTCTGAGTACGTTTCCTGATGACAGCGATGCGGACGAATACTTCGACGCCTAAGTGTCTTTTTGTTTTTGTATTTATTTGTATATCGTAGTATTAATTCTTATTCAAATGAAAAGATTTTTTGTTCTTAAATCCCAAATTGAAATTACTATCTTTAGTAGGATAGTAGGATTTATAATATTAGTAGGAAGTAGGATAGCATCGCATCGCCCACCCGTCATATTATTTCGTGTTCTATCTGACTTTTTTTTCTTTTTACTCGGCTATTTAGGGTCGTAGCGTGATATTAACACCTTACTAATATTATAAACGCGAAAGTTTGTAAGTATGGATGGATGGATGGATGTTTGTTACTCTTTCACGCAAAAACGGCTGAACGGATTTGGATGAAATTTGGCACACAGATAGATTATAACCTAGATTAACACATAGGATACTTATTATCCCGGTAGCACGTTCCCGCGGGATAATTTCCGACCTCCACGCGGGCGGAATCTAGTAGAGTCAATAATTGTGCTATTAAATCCAAAATCATTTTTTTCATATCCAACTGGTACTTCCAGATATTACCCCCTACATACAAAGTGTACTTGAAACAAACAGATTAATACCTCTTAAAGTGTAATGTTAAGTATCGATTAAGTTTTTTTTTATATTGAAGATGTTAACTGAGTAGATACACGTACACCTTGTGTTTTTAACAAAAAAAAAATACACTTACCTAAATGGTATTTAGGTAGCTACTTTTTTATTTATCGCATTGTTCACTCATGTTATAAAAAATTAATAGGACTTTTGAGTGACCAATTTATTGGAAAAGGCTAAGTGGACACAATCTCGAGCACACTAGTCACGGCGCGTGCAGACTATTTGAGTCTTGACTTCTTGAGTAGAAACAATGGGGATCTTTAGAAAAAAAAAACTGAAAAAACTGAAAGACAACGCACTTTCATGACGAGACTTGTAGATCTAAAAAGGTTTTGAACATCAAACAGCATCAACAACAATCGAAAAAGATAATTATCGTTCCAGATTCGATTTTCGAAATGTTTAGAAAAACAAAATGGCTGTCTAGTTTGTAGTTCATGCGGCACATCATGACATTTACTCCAAATGTGAATTTCAATTTGGAGATGGAGGCAGAGGGCGGCAGCATTAGTTTATTGCCTAGTACCTACTTGGTGGAATTGCAACACAATTAAATAATCGCGTCCGCTCTTACATTTTTGTACGTTCGCTTTTAAGTAAGTTAGTTGTTGGAGCAGTAATGTATTGCTAATAAATTGGTTTCGATAACATTGACCTACAAAATAGGTTCTGTTTTTGGATTTTTACTAAGTAATAGGGATATTTGTTTTCATACTGAGAATGAGGTCACTTTTATAATGTTTTACCCAGCTAATATTGCTAAAGATGTTTTTACCACCTATAACTATGTAGATATTTTCAACTATACGACCCACACGAAAACGACATCATGATACGAGATTGTGAGAAATTTTCGAACGGGCAAGCGTGACGTGTGAATTCACGTGTAGTGCTTGTTTATTATTCCTATGGCGTAAAACTCTATATTTCGCTCAAACTTCACCATCAGGATCTACAAACTAAAATCAATCATCTGTTGAGGGTTTTGGCACGTTATATTTTTGCAAACACTTTATATTTCCACAATTTCCTTGAAATAAAATTCTGGTCGTAAATTTCTAAGAGATGTTTGGCTCCTTTAGGAGGCTATAAACGTCAGCTACAAATTAATATTTACAAGTACCTATTTGCATTATTGATGTTGAGTATATCTTTTTTCCTGCTGATGATTAAGCAATCAATATGGTAGATACCGTACCTGCCTCATTTTTCAAACAGCACTTATATAGTATCTTTCCTTAAGTTTAACTTTATCTAACATTCCTTTATCACATCCAGCGCTTCCTGACCATGGACCCACAATCACGGGCTCCCGTCTCCGGTACCAGATCGGGGACCGGGTACAGGTCAACTGCACTTCAGGCCGGTCCAGGCCCGCGACCCGCCTGGCCTGGTACATCAATGGCGAGCCAGCCCCCTCCATCGCCCTGCTGCCTCCCTCCCATGAGAAGCACGAGGATGGGCTCGAGACCACGAGCCTGGCGCTCGACTTCAAAGTCAAGCCTAAACATTTTAGAAAAGGAGACCTAAAACTTAAGGTGAGAAGATTTTGACCTTTCGCAGTACACATTAGCGATAAGCGAAAAGCAGACAATTTGGATCTAAGTGCCAATATTTATCATCATACAAGACATGGTATAGTAATACAATAACAGGTGCTTAAAAACGTTTCATTTCAACTACATAGTTCAACAAGGCTTCTGAGGTGTATTATTAATACCGTTGACCGATTAGAGTTTGTAATTGCAAACAGTGATTACTGTTTGCAATCAGAAACTGTAAACCATACGTTTAGTCTCGGATATGGTTAAACCGTGCTTTGTAATAAGAAAGTAAGATTTTTAAAACACGATACCTCAAAACACCTTTTGAATACCGTAATTTTAGGTACCCATGATCACGAACGGTTGCAATTCGATCTAAACATCGGGAAATTAAAGGTGCCTAGTTACCTATCGTGCTTTCAAACTCTAAGCCCGATTGGACCAAACCTAGGCTTCACTGAATTTGGGTTGCTAGTTTTAGGAACTGCCTTTTCCGCTAATTAATAATGGAGCTGATTGGAGTACTTCAATTAAGATAGTTGCCAATTAGAATAATATCGAATTTTAATGAGCATATTGATAGAAAGAAAGTTCTCGTGTAATCGTAAAATTATTGCTATTTTTTCTTGGGAATGACATCTCGCAGTTCGACCTTAAAATTATTGCAAAGGTCTGAAGCTATTTATAGTAAGAGATCAGATTCAAAGTAACAGATTATCATTATTTTGGAAAACGAAATGCAAATGCCCTTTGATCTTGCAAAAATGGAATAACCTCTTCGAAATCAAATGAAGACTGATCGTTTTCTATATAAATATATATGTCGTTATGACCCATATAAGCAAAATAAACGAATAAATACACATAATCATGTTATCAATAGACAAGGGGGTCACATTGTACTGTCAAACAATTCCGGGAAACTCATAAAGTGACTCCAATCAGGTGGAAGTAAACTGTTGTCTGACAAGATCTATGGAGCAGCCGACAAGAAAATATTGTAACAACACCGAGATAAATGATTATTTTTGTGTAGACGTAACAACAAATTGCGTTAAATCACATGAAACATCAAATCGAACGCGGTTAAGGAAATACTTAGTTTATCGAATGAAATATACGAGTAGTACCTAGTATAAATATAATATAGCCTTGTCACGTCTAGCAATATTTACTTAGGTAGGTTTTGTTTTCGTATACAGGGTCAAATTAAATTAGCTGGCAATACTTTAAGTAAGTACCTACTAGACCTAATCCTGTCCTGTCTTTATAATTTTATCAGAAGAATGGATACCATCAGTTGGTCCGTTAACTAGGGAATAATTAAGATATTACAGATCAAAGTTCGGCTTGGATCTAATACTTATCCTTATACACCCCGTGTTAACCTGGAGCGGTGAATTCAGTTAGTTGCCTTGACAACCCCTGCATGGCTCCCCTTATGACCCTTATGCACCCTCCACCACGTTGACAATCTTAACGATAAATTATTGACATGGTATCACCAAATTATGAAGATATCTTTTTGAACGTTAGGATGACAATCTTTTTCACGTATTAATATGTATATTTATCTGCAGCTACACATATCAATAACTTCTCTGTAAAATATCATTGAAAGGATACATGTCATTTGAGTTTCTGACAAAGAATGAAGCAATCTTTTCCGCGGTGTCGTAAAAAGCGACTAAAGTATTGTATCAAAAGTTTTGCCGCCAGCATCACAGAGCAATCGGTAACTTTTGTAGTTTTCCCGCTCGATTGCAGCCATCCGTTGCGCTGTCTACTTTCAGGGGATAAAAACTGACTGAAATATGAGGGTAAATAGTGTGATTGACGTGTATACTGTTTTTTCAGTGTCTAGCCACAATAGCGACGGTGTACTGGCGGAGCAACGAAGAGAGCGTTCAGGGAGAGAGGCTCAAAGGCTACTCCAGGTCCCGGGAGCTGACAGAAGGCGGTTCCAGGGCAGACCGGGTGCAGGCTGCAGGCAAGCCAGGCAGTGCCGCGCCCGCCCTAAACATCACACCCTACCTACTTCTATTATGTGTCATGCTACACATATCACAAAATAAATTCTACTCGTAAAAGAACGATTGTTAGAAAGTATCGAAGTGAACTATTAGTGAAAAGTTTGGTAGCTAAATAAAGTGATGAAATGTGCTAAAACTTTCGATATAAAATGCTTGATTCAATACGACTACGAGACTTAGGCTTAAATGAATGTATCCAATTTTGCATGTCTGACTAATGTAAGTGATGAATTTATTGATAAACCATTGTAAATTCTGTTTTGTGATGAAATGTGTGCCATCATTGTCTACTTAACAATCAGTATTTATTGACACCTCATGCTTTTTTCCAAAGATAATTTCGGTAGCCAAAGTTAGAGCATTTTAATTAACTGTTTTACTGTCAACCATTTTATAATGACAAATATATTTTATAATTACAAAGAAGCGCAAGTTTTTACGTCGTGACGTCATTCCAATATAAGGTGATAAAACGTTTTATTTGATTGTACATAAATATAATTAGGTATGTCATTTTATAATGTTAACATATCACAATTGAATATCTGTTATATTAAGAGGCGATTAATGTTGTTTAGCCATGCATTTATTATGTGTACTTTGAATAAGGATACCATTATTTTAAGATAATCATAGTAGAACAGTTTTGGTTTCCACATTCTACATTGCGTTACAAAGTGACAAGACTATTATACAATACATACAAATCGCTCTTTCGATAAATTTAGCTTTTCCTTTCACCTATCTAAAGTCAAAACAGGCAATTTTAAAAGCTTAAAAGTGGCACCTTTCTGAAAAAAAACTCCATTTCCAGTTTTCCTTGTGACCTTCAATAAAAACAAAACTCAAATGACGCGTCGAGAAATACGAAATAAAACGTCAGTCAGAGTTGAACGTGCGTTTTTTCGTGTAAATTGCAGCAATCATCGACAGTGCCTGACGCACGTGTAGTTTATAGCGCCGAAGGTGACATCCATCGTGAATTGGAACGCACTGCGTTAAACGGACTTACCATTTTATTTCAACATTTTCATCACGGCGCTCTGCGTTTGGTTGTAGCAAGTTATTTATAACATCAAACGAATGAGATCGTTTGATGTGGCCCTTATGCTAAAACATCTCACACTGCTCATTTTGACAAGTATTTTATACATACATATACGAATCGCAAATTCGCGGTAATTTCTACAGAATAAACGCATGTATCCCAGGTGATTGGTGCAAAGTATTCGGAAAGCTAGTGGCGCTTAAGTTTCCAACTTGCGATATCAGGCACTACAATATAGTAGCTACAAAGAAAACTTGGCGCTACAGAAACACTACGATAGACAAACTCGTCCACAGCACTTTTGTGGCGAAAAGAAGCGATTCTTGTGTAGTTTTATAGTTTCTAGTGGGACTCAACCACATGGAGTTTGTATTTTTTTAAATCGACATAAACTTTCAGTTTTTGTTCGACCGTCATTCAAGTGTTCCCTTTGTCACGAATAACGATGTAATAAAATATTTATACAACTAATATAAAAGCTAGTGAACCAATATACTCTTATATAAAGTACTAATTGCTTATCTAACTACGTAAAGCAGTCATTTGTGATGTTAACATGCGACAAGGCTAGAAGGTAAATTGGTCACTTTCATAACAATTACACCACGATTGATATCATTTTTACCGTAACGGGGCGAGGTAATGTTTTGCCATCCCGTTGAATTGAAACTTATCAGAAAATTATGTAAAAAATAATCTGAAACTGGCAAATGAAATACAATTTTAATGTGTTCTTATCAGTTTATTACAGCATCCTTTTTGTGGAATAAATTGCACCCAATCTAGAAAAATATTTATCAAATACTTTATTTTAAACTGTTTAGTATTTATATAGAGCATTAAGAGAAATATAATTACAATGTATATATTTTGTAAATTACTAATATTTATATTTACATAGGTAAAGACTCATTTTATAAGTTGATGCGTCACCTTTCCAATTATTATATTTTATAAGTAATAACATTTTATCGAATGTAGTAACGTATTCTGCAATAAATGGTTGGTCGCAAGATCGCATCAATTTCTAGAATGCAGTCAATCTATATTTTACCTAGTCACCCCATACATTTTAGATGTTGCTAAAGTGACTGTTGTTTTTATGTAAGAAAACTTTTATTGCCGTACTTTCGGTCTAAAATTATCAAAAATAACTATAACTTTGCCATTGAATAGGCATGACGGTTTTGCGTATTGTATTCTGATAAAAAAAACACTGACTGTACAGGGATAAGTATAAAGAATACTTAGTTGAGAAAGAGTAATATACAAAATTATTAGTAAAGTATCAAAAAGCATTTTATTATAAATAATGTTTGTAACGAAGAAAAATTTAACAAATCTGTAAAGTCAACAAACAGGTAACATCATGCCAGAGAATATTTTCTTATTTATTCAAATGAGGCGGCTTTCCACAATTATGTTATATCATCACCGTAATTTTAAGATTATTTTTCCTTAAAAATATTAAACGCATATCAATTAACGTAAATAATGGAGATGCAAAGAAAATGGCGGACTTCAACGCAGAAACCCCATTTTGCCGCAGTTTGCCCATTCTTACCTGCTTCAAACCAGAATTTTGAAAGCTTTCATTCATCTAACTCATTCTCATTCATTTAACGTGGTTTTGCAAAAGCATCCCTGCCTACAGCGTTCAGATCTGAATCAAGGATGGTGTGCTTAAATTATGTAGTTACATAATAAACAAATCTGTATAAAAATAATGTGGAATATAAAATTAAATATCGTCATAGGTTTACAGATGCATAAAACTGTCAGTAAGAGCACGGTATCGTAAAGTTTAAAATTAACATCGAAAACGGCCATTATACATTAATTACAAAATTAAATGTGGCATACAATGTATATCGTCAATTTATTGGCTTGTGTCGGCTTGGAGTTTCGTACCAATAACAAGTAATGTACGGAATTTCCGATATTCGTGTTACTCATGGTCCGAAGCGGGTGGAGCACGGGAGTTTTAGCCTAGCACAGCCTTTGACTGAGAATACATCTATCTATAAATCGACATGCACTATTATTAATGTCGAATTTGCAAAATAGCAACTTCACAGGAGTGATATTCAAACATGAGATAGGGTGTAAAATCTTATGTATATTCCATATTATTTAAAATGATCAGTTAAGTTTATAACTATACAAATCAATAAAATTGAAGTGTCTGTTTGTAATGTTAAGATAACAGCTTTTTATTAAACGCCTATGAAAGTAAATGAACAGTAATGTAATTTTATTTTATACAAAAAAACATTTTATTTTTTTATTTTTGTCGGTCTGGCTGTTTATTCCGGCTAATACCCGAAATGACTGGACCGATTTTGATGGGACTTTCACTGGCAGATAGCAGATGTTATAAGGAGTAACATAAACTAACAACATCCACGCGATCAAAGTTAGTAATATCATAAACGAGCTCCTTTTCATTAATATTTTAATCACGTTCGCAACTATAAAGTTTCTATTTTACAGATCCGACAAACTTAATAATGGCATGGCGGAATAATATTTACATATTATGTAATATAATTACTATTAGGTATGTGTATAATTTTGTGGACTACGCAGTACGCAGTTATTGTTGCTTATTGTTATTAAATATTTATAGCGTATAAATACGAGTTTGTACATAATGGATATACCGTGTAGCTCAAAAGAATTGAATATAAATAAATCATGTGACCTAATTATCGTAATGTTATTATTGTTTCCTAACTAGGCGTTTAAGCGGGGTCACTGTACAACGAGGACCTTTATTTATCCATTTTAGGGTGTAAATGGATAAATAAAGGTCCTTTTTGTAGTGGGTCTCTATTTATTTATCAAATATTTTAATTTAGTTTGCCTGTTTATTTGAACGTCTTGATCCTTCAATCTGCCTAGCCCGTTCTCAAGTATGTTAGGGTCAGCGCTTCTATTCTAGATGTATGCTGCTGAATATCAGTATCTTACATGGAGCGATTGCCTATCTGACCTCTGCAACCCTGTTACTGAGTAACACGATACCTATTGGCAAGACTAAGGGATGATTCTCATTAGACTGGGCCGTGCCCGGGCCGTGTCGTGTCCATGGCTCAGACGGGGACGGATTTGAAACGTTACATGCATTTTGTATGAAGCAGTTTATATTACACAGTGCCGTGTGGTCACGGGCACGGCCCGGTCTAATGAGAATCAGCCATATAAACTGCTTCATACAAAAGTGTCCCGTCCGCGCCGCGGACACGGCACGGCCCAGTCTAATGAGAATCATCCCTTAAGGTGAACCTAGTCCACATTTTCTGCATACAAACTTCGGGAGTGTTTGACTCCACTGTTTGATATGGCAGATCCAAAGTAAAATATGATATCGTTTTGTCTTATTATTAATATTGTCTGTGCGGAAACAGAATACTAAAATAAAAACCCATTAAAAAGTTAGGAGCCAACAAACATTCGTTTTTCTTGCTAATTTTACTTAACTTTGGGCGTGTTTAAGTTATAAAAGAAGTGTAAAATCTCCAAAATCGAGTCGGTACCGACAAAGTTCAATTATCGAAAAGTTCAATAAACTTTATTGCTCATTGATTTATACATTGGTTTTTTCATAAAACCCGATCTTCCAAAGGACTTTTCTTAATTTTTTCGCGAATTTTTCACTATAAATGATCCTGCATCTCACTCAATAACGTTGTGCGTGTAGACTAACGTCTAACTGCTCATCACTGATATTATCTTTGTCGGACATGAAGCCTGGTGAGACAGCGTGATTTTTAGCCAGGCCCACCAGTGAGTTCGAGCCCGCGACTAGGTTCCCCTTAATGTGAGACTTCGGCTTCTAATTACCCGTAATGACTGTAAAAGTGTATCTTCGAATGACAGCTGGAACCAAACGCTTAACGTTCTTTCCGACGCACGGAGGAGTTTTGATACAGTGGGTGATCACCCATCCACGAACCCACCTCGACGAGTGTAGCTTAGCCTTCGATCGACACATATGGCTGATATCATTTAGCCACGAGCGTCTTAGTAACTCCAATTGAATAATTTCAGGAAACGTTTCTGTAGTATAATATAAAGTGGAATTTCTAAAGTACAAGCCGTTTATATTATTTTAAATGTAAGTAGGTTACGTAAACATAAACGAGCTTATAACTGAGCTTCTAAGTAAAAATAACATACTTGACATGGTATGTTACGGACTATTTATTTCCTTAACCGTTTGAACGTTACTATGTTCCCTGGAATAAATGCTTATACATTTTATTCTAATAGTTTTTATCCGCGGCAAGGCTGCCGTGAAACTGTACGGATTTATTATCCCGCGGGAACCATGTATAATTCAAGTGATTTTTAAAATATTGAGCAGATTTATTTTAAGTTGAGTCGAAGGTATTTCTGCACCTACTTTTCTGTACCTAAGTTACCGTAGTAGACTCTAAACTGATGCTGTTTTTCAGGACGTAGCTCTCTGGATCCGCTCTCAATTTACACCTTGTACTAATTACGAAATACTTTATATAATTTATTAAAATTGTGGAACAAAACTAGGTGTAACTAAGAGGAATACGTGCCAAGACCCCAACAGCAGGGATTAAATCTGTACTCGGTACTTTTACCCCTCTCGCTAAAGTTGATAATAACGGAAAATTATAAAATTAGGTGCTCATGTAAATGATGCTTATGATTTTGTCAACATACTTAGTTTTTAAACAATTATCGCGTCCAGACTATTAATTAAAATACCTAATATATCGGTATGAAATTGATTGACTAGATTTATGACCTAGATTAATCGCCTTGATTGATTGATTTTGTAAGCAAACGGAAGATTCCTAATGACTGTATAATTAGCGACATCAGGCGGTCGATCAGCAAACTAGAGCAAATCAATCAGCTAGAACTAAACCGCTATTAGTAGCCAAATAGCTGACACTCTCTGACTAGTAGCATCTTAATTAAAAGTTCAACAGCTCGTTAAAACTTGTACACTTTCTAGACAACTATTATAGGCACCATTTATACAAAACTTAAAAATTATTTAGAAGAGATTAAGTGGCCATGTTTGAATTTTTGTCGAAGCTACTCAAACCTTCATGTAGTATTTTTTAAACAAAATATTTTAATTGCGTCAAAGCTAGCCACTGCTCCCTATGTGGCATCAGTGAAATAAACTTTATCCTATTTGAATAAATTGGGTATCCCGTGTGTCAATTTTATGTCGAAAAGGGGCTTAAGGATACTGATAGAACGACCCAAATCTAGGGTCTTCGCGGACGAGAAAACAATCTGTCGATTTTTTATCTTTTCCTTCATTGGAAAGGGGAAGAGTTTTAGTTACACCAAAGTATCCATAGATAATTTGTAAGATTACATTTGAATACACAGTAATTCAATACGGGAAGCTATAGGTAGGTATAGCTAAATATATCAGTCCTTTTAATCCCGAATCCTACATTTGTACTCGTAGGTAGGTTCTGTTTTTCTTGTAATTCACCGAATTTATTTCAAAGAAAGGACGGGGGTAATTTGCGTTCTACAATTGTGATTTCCGGACCAATACATCAGCATCGGTCTTTGTATCACGACCCTTCGCTTTTCCCCTCGAGTACTCTAGCCTTTGTCATCATAATGACGTACCTACACGTGAATTACTACTTCCTAAAGCTGTTTATACATAAGTACCTACGTGAACAACATAGGATATCCATTAATTTTCCCCGCCAAGCCAAGTTTTGACATAAAAATCGAGTTATTTATTTCGCACCCAACACAAGATTATCAAATTACTTCTGAATTCGTTATGAAAAAACATTTTCGCCTTTTATCCAAACCACGGATTCGTTGCACGAATATAACTGATAAATGAATTATTCATCAAAATCTGCGTAAACTGGTTCAAATTAACTAGTTTACTTGCTGACCTGAACGAAATAATTTATGAGTTGATGAAATATATTGAAGTAGTTTGTACATCCAGGCTGCTTATCATCCAAGACAAAACTTTGTACAGTCTAAAATCCGACTCATTCATAATTTATAACAATACTTACCTACCTACCGGAATTTCACTCGAATTATTCATAAATTAAATTATTTATCTAGAACATGCCTTAAGAAATAAACCCGACCTTTATCAAGAAACAATTTAAATCGTGAAATATAGTCAAATTAAAATTATAATTTATATATTCATTTGGTTAATGAATGCTGCGGGAAGTTTAATTTCTTTTGATTGATACGCTTGCTTTGTCGTCCCGAAATGAACGAGAACGGCTGCCCTATTATGTTCAGTAGCAAGGTTTGCAGCGCAAAAAAAAGTGAATCAGCGTGCATCGCGTGTCATGCAGCCGTTAAAGAGTCCCTGCATAATGTGCCGCGCGGATGCAGAGTTGTGCCGCACCGCGCCGCACCGCACTCTGCCGCACGGCCCCACGCGCCGCCGCAACGTCACACTCGCCCCCGCACGCACGCCACCCAATCACATTATCGCAAATAGGGCAAACATATTCATTATTCTTAATTGTTTGTCATGTAGTTTACAAAACAGTATTAAACACTGGGTAATATTATTTTATGATGAATCACGACAATGACGGCGTTCCATCGGACATTTAATTATCTATCGTTTGTTGCTGTGTGCCTTATTATACGTGGAACAATAAATAATCAATGTTCGCAGTTGCAAATGAAAATTAATAGGTCAGGTTGTACGAAGCGGGCCCCGGTTACCTTTTGCAGCCGACCTTGGGTGAAAAGTTCGCGCCCAAGTAACCCCGTTGTTAGTAGTACAGTGTGTCCGACAGATATTCCTACTTTATTATACGCATGAATAATGAACGTGCGCATAATCAATTGAGATTTATTTCGAAAGTTGTCTGTTCTTCTTTCTGAAAACTTTTTCGTCGAAATCTTGGAATTTTAGGTATCGATTTGAGTGAGATAAATTAACCAAGCATAATAGGACTTTGTTTCCTAAGCTAACATAAAAAACAATCGAGTGTCCCATACATTTGGGCCGAGTAGGTATTGAAGCTTTGTAGGACAGCTGATTATGGATTATTTATGGATTATGGATATTGGTCTCATGGAGAAAGTTGTTTAGTTAGATAGTCTGTACCTATGACCACACATTTCTGGTACATCCTATATACCAATAAAACGTTAAGCCAAGCGCTGTCCATATATACCTAAGCTAACATCTAGCTTGCGGGTATGTGACAAAGTAACCGATATTCTCGTAGCATTTTCGTAGCACGCCGTAGCACTCTGTCAATACCGCGTAGCGCCCGCTTACGACGACGTCAATGCACAATGGCGTCAACAATCTCTTATAATAATTCAAGAAACATTTCATGCGTTATCCGCTTCCTCTTTTTGTAATTCATAGGGCCTTCTACAAGAGATGGCAAAATAAGTGGCCCGTCTTCAATTCCAGTACAAATATCTAGCCAATCTAAATATCTGTGACGAAGGAGTCTCGCGAGACGTTGTCGCCGCATCTGGAAATAAGCCGGCATTTATAGGCTGGGTGGAACCGTACCGCGCAGACTTGATGAGTGTTCTTTAACTGCATCATTTATTTATTTAAAATGATAAGCTGGTTAATCTGGTTATGAAAGAACAGTTTAGGTTTGATTATCGAACTTATGGATGTGGCAGTCGTCAGTTCAAAAGTCGGAGCCGATAAGTTAGTTAGACGGTTAGTAATTGGATTTATAGTGAGGTTAACTAGTTGGGAAAATCGGCGCGTAGTACCAGTTTCATACCTCTGCAGATCACAAATAGTCAACTATACATAATTAACATTTAATATCTTGTCCAGCGTGTCTTGTTGTCTGCACGCTACAGGATCTGATGGATGCTGCTCGTGGCCAAATTCTGGACTGTATTTATGTAGATTGCTATCGACACTCAAAGAAAAAAATAAACAACACGCTTTTAAAGATTATCTCATTGCTACAGTCTTATTACCCTAACATTGAAATGGAAACTAAATTATTTTTAAATGTTAATGAAGCTTTTATTTAACTAGATTTCCAAATAGGATTTTTATAATAAAAAGAAACTCACAAACATACATGAACCTTGAAAACAAAACAGTCCTTTTTTAGGCAGTCGTGTAAAATTGGAAGTTCCGTACAAATTTATTTCACTCATTATGTTCAGACAAACAAATTGATGACGTTTTAAAGTTTTTCATTACATTGACTTCCATTATTTCATGATTGAATACGTTGTTGCGTCTGAAGCACACAATGTCCAGAATTAAATTCGATATTATTGGAAGCAAGGTATGAAATAAGATTTTGTTATAATTATTATGAAAGGTGTCAGTGAAAACGCCGGGAGGGGCCTAGGAGGATATACAAGGTGTAACAGAATAGACGCAAGACCTGAAAGTAGTTTGTTTCTAATTGACTACTGAATCGATTTCAGTAACTAATATTAATATAAGTATATTTTTTTAATTATATATTTTGCCATACCTACCACTGATTGAGCCAAAGAAAATTCAATCTTATTTCAGAAGAAATAAGACTCAATTTTAAATGCATAAAGTAATGCTTGGTTCGACACGTTTTGCTTAATATTTTCAGTTAGCTTTAAAAAAAATAGTTTCATCATCGTATTATGCTTTGAACTCAATACTCTAATTGGGGTGTATGAGGTCTTGCGTTAATTATGTTACTCGTTGTATAGTGACCTTATTGGTGATGGGCAGGTGTGTAGTACTCGCAACCGGCGTGTGTGTATGATCAGAGGGGCAATTCTCGTAATTTTAATAACGTTCACAGTGTGATCTCAGTGTCAATCTGTCAAAAATACCTCGATTTATTTTTCATACATTTTTGACATTTGCTTGACGCTGAGATGAGACTGCGACTAGATTTTGAACGTTTTTAATTACGAGAATTGGCCTTCAGATGTATGAGCGAGGCAAGAGAAGTATGTACGGACTAGCAGGTGCCGTTCTGTAGTTTCTGCCTACCCCAATAGGAAGAAGGCGTGAGTTTTACGTATGAATTATGAAAGATAAGCGCTTCAGAAATACATTTTTGAAACATAAGTTTTCAGAGGGTTTTTAATCTGTATAAGAATCATTTAAAGTGGTTTTCAAAGTGACCTATTACTTAACTGGCATATTTAAATAAGTTGGACTTTTTTTATGGTCGACTATTTTCTTATTTATAAAATATATTTTTTCGGGGCTAAACTGCAAACCGAATTTTTAGTTCCAAACTCGAAAACTATAGTCAACTAGAAGGTACTTTTCATGCCAAAAATTGAACTAGGAATTCATATGAGCAAAAA
Source organism: Antitype chi (assembly GCA_947359405.1). Classification (NCBI taxonomy): domain Eukaryota; kingdom Metazoa; phylum Arthropoda; class Insecta; order Lepidoptera; family Noctuidae; genus Antitype; species Antitype chi. The sequence continues at coordinate 15,929,248 of OX375816.1, forward strand.
GCTCATAAATCAAGAAACATTAAGACATACAAACACAGTAATTTCCGTATACGTCGCGTCAACAGCAAAAAAGTTGTTTACCTCTGCAATGTCATCTTGTCATTACTAATAATGCTACCCAAAATCACAATATTCGTCAACGTCGCCGACACAGTTAATCTAATAACAACGATTTGTACACAAAATGCGGAAACAGAGAGCTTACCTTGGATTCTCGAAGAAAAATTACGACATAACTTATATCTCTTGACAACGGGATGCTTTTCCATAAAAAGAAAAGCGGAATTAAGCGGATTTGTGCCTACTTAGATACTTTAACTTACTTATTTATGTTTGTGAAACGAAAAGGCTCACAACGATTCAAATTGTGTCAACGCTGATACTGACGATGACTAATCTCATACACATAATTAGAACCAGTTAGTATAGTAACTAACAGCGAGTTAAAAAAAATACATATGTCCACACAATTAAAGATAACAGACTTGACGGTTACTATAACAAAAAACGAACCAGGAATGCAATTTATTATACCCCAGTTCATGCTAGTAGTATAATTCCAGTTTATCAGTTGTATCAATAAAACTTTAATGCCCGATAACTTCACAGAAATATTTAATCTACACTCGTATTCTCGCAAGTCGATACGATTTAGCATAAAAAGGCAATATTTAGCGTCCTTAGTAGCGACAGACGTCGTCGGCGGCGTGTGAGTCATCAAGCGATCCCCTCATGTAATGCACCGCCGCGTGTCTCTTCACGTCGACGCTACCCTCCCGTCGATAAGGAAACCGAGGGAACAAATTTAAATGGGAAATGCCTGGAAATGGCTCACGCTATTGTTGTACGATACCCAAAGGGGAGATATCGGGCCCAATATCTATCCGACTATTAGCATTGATATTTATTTTGTGTGAGAATTCAAAACAAACCCGCAACGCCCTGCGCGTACAATGCGGAGATCAGCCCAGCTGATTGATTAGATAGTACATATCGGCCTGCAGCCGATAGATTTTATCGGACAATGGGGATTTAACAACCATGTCGCCCCTTTCTAAGTTAAAATTACAAGGTTATTTTTATTGAGGCGACATACAAGAAGCGTTACAACGTATGACGCATTCTCCACATACTCCTTCATTTATTTATTTTCCGCAGCGTGCCATATGAAGTCAAAAGAAGCTGCATTTATAATAATTATAATTGAAATATAGTTCTCTTAGTTTGGTGTGAGAAGTTAGCGTGGTTCCGCTGCGCACTGGCGCTCCTCCGTGCTAGCTGCTAACTCCCAGGGCGCGGAGTGTGGATGTGCGCACAACTTTTATTAAAACGCAGCGGGAAATGGCAAGTTCAGACATTTACCTATTACCGTGACGCCATTATGTCTTACGAGGGAATTACTTGTAAAATAGTTGGTGTTTAATTTAAACGAGTATTCAATACTCAAAGCTAATAAATGTCGACGATTGGCGAGTTTCCGAAACTGCAACTTTTGCAGCAGGATTGTTTCTAGTCTGCGCGAAGTTAGGACACAAGTTTACAAGCAAAGTTGACCAGGTTCTGTAACGAGATTAATGAATATCTATGACTCTTGTTCGTGCTACTTGGCAAACTTCAATATTGCTCGACCAACTTTAGAATTAGAAGTTTTGCTAAATACAGTGCGCTTTGTGACTTCAAGCACAGTTTTGAATACAGTTGGTTCACAATAGTATTGAGGTTATTTTTAAACAAAGTAAGTTAATACACGTATATGGTTAAGTAATTTCCTTAAATCGAAATGTTCTTCATCTGCTTCGTATTAACCCAAAAGATCGTTTGCGTGAGTATGCGATCGTCACTACTAGAGGGCGCCCTCTGTCGATGCGACCACGCCTTATAGTTCAACGAACAAAATAAACGCGACCAACGCACACTGGCGTGACGATCGCATTGGCTGGGACACGATCTTAGAATAGCCGTTTCACAATACTCCAAAAAATTGGTTCGTTTTCCAAAGGAACCAGGTGCCTGATCCACCTGCACAAACTTCCCTCATAATATGGAAAACATTTCAGGCAGCCAGGACCTAATCGATCGAACATCACTATCGATAACTGAATGTGAAAAGCTGAATATTGAAACACGGTTGAAGACGTGAAACAAATATTGCAAGAAAGCGAATTAAGTGCACAATACCCTTCCGGTTTGCTAACTTCCCCGAAAGGGCAAATTTAAACTGTAGAACTGTGCTGTTATATTTTTGTCACCGCTGTTCGCATATGGCGACGTTCAGTTTCTGCGAAGCAGTAATGCTCGCGAAGAGGGAGGCGGCGCACGTGAGGGAGAGGCAGTATATGCGCCCTCACGGCCGTAGTCGCCGCGGGAGAAGCCCTGGGCGTCGGGAATCCCAGGCTGATTCCCGGCCACCGTAGGCGCGGGCTTGCGGACGGTGAGTAATGGGTAGCTCGCTGTCCGGTAAGGACCAAGCCCAGGTCGACGGCGCGTTGTGTTCCACGCGCGCCTCAAAGAGATGTCAGCACCAAAGGGTGGGGTCCGCAAGGGCCGATGCCTGCCAGGGGTGCGGGTTGTTCGAAAGAGATACCGTCGCCCCTGGCACACAGGCAACTGAGGGAACACGGGTGGGTTTTAGTCAGTAAAAGTCTGACACGCCCTCCTGCTCCACCCAGAGCGGGAGAAGTTATTTGATAATTTCCCATCCTCAAAAAAAAAAAACAATGCGTTGTACCCGTTGATTAAAATAATATAATTTATCACTTTCTCAATTTTCTTAATTTTCTCTTTATACTTTTTGGAGGTAAGTACCTATGCCCAGCCTTTCGAGTAAACAAAGAGTGATATGTTGTTGTCATTTTCACTTTTTAACCGTCTTCAAAAAAGAGTTTCAGTAAGGATAAATCAAGTAAAATTAAAATTTGGCCTATTGTTAAATTCATGTTAACGGTTATGGTTGGCTGACTTGAATAACAACTGCCCATGAAGTCACTTGACACGAATGTGACTATCTGACAAACCGGTTGTTACTTCCACACCTCCACTCGAAAAAAACACTACGTATTTACCCCACACAAATTCATATATACTTGCAATGTAAACAATAGTGAGATACTCGAAGTAGATTAAATCCGTATTATAAAAGCTAACTCAGAAATTGAACTTCAGGAGTCTCAAATAAAAAAATACAAAATCGGTCCACAGTTAATGGAAATACCTATAGATGAACACACATAAAAAAACATACGAACACCTTTCAGAAACCGGTTGGTAATATAGGACCTGCCACTCAGCAACCATACCACTGTACCAAGGAGGTTGTTTCTCAGAGTTCCCTAATTAATCAAGACAGTTAGCTTTGTATAACTAATTGGTGTAAACAATTAACTACTGTCAATTGAACGTTACATTAATTTGATTAGATATGGTGATAATATTATATCACATGTATGGAATATTCTCTTCAGAGCGATAATTATCAGGACTTACGAGGAAGCCTAAGATAATTTTTGACAGTGAATTTCGCTCGTGTTAATTAAATGGAGTAATCAACAAGGAGTATCCAGTGTTTTCACCACAAATGGCCAGTGGATTTGTGACCACAAAACGTTTTCGTACACATTTTCACTCACCCAAGCCATAATCGGAACCACAATTACCCAACGAATATTGGTTCCATGCAGAAACAAACCCGCAACCTGTAGCGCAGCAGCAAATCACTTAACCACTGCACCAATCTGTCCGTCACTCTATTTATATAGCCTTTTCCCACAAAAAATTGCGTCGGTTTCCTGTTTAATCGGATGCACCTGAATATCAGTTTTTTACATGGAGCGACTATGGGCTTCATAAGAAGGCTTAAAGTCACCCAAAGGGCATGGAGAGCTATGCTTGGAGTTTCTCTGCGTGATCGAATCAGGAATGAAGAGATCCGAAAGAGAACCAAGGTAACTGACATAGCTTGAAGAATTTCCAAACTTAAGTGGCAGTGGGCAGAGCAAATTGCTCGCAGAACAGATGGCCGATGGGGCTGGAAGGTTCTGGAGTGGCGACCGCGTACCGGAAGACGTAAAATTAAAACGAAAAGCACAGAACCGGTCGAAGTGGCGGAGCTTGGGGGAGGCCTATGTCCAGCAGTAGATGTCTTTCGGCTGAAATGATGACTATGATGATGACATGGAGCGACTGCCTGCCTGACTTCCACAACCCAGTTACTGTGTGACACCGATACTCATTGATAAAGGCTCCTGCAAACAAGCGCGATGCGACTCACGTAGAACAATTTCTATGAAAACTTCATGGAAATTGTTCTACAAGTGTCGCGTCGCGCCTGTTTGAAGAAACCCTAAGACAGGCTCTGGTTGTCAGACTTTCGAGCTTCCAACAACCCGCAACGACCAACAAAGATATATGAATGACAGTGGGAACCAACAGTTTAACATGCGTTCCGAGATACGGATTAATCTACCAACCTATCTGACAATGATACTTTTAACAACACCTTGATCATAAGTCAAGCAAATTTCATCTGTATTGACTAAGGAAGGCCTACTACAGAGCTTTCTAGGTCAACAGTAATCACTAAGTAAGATGCAGGTCTAGCTCCCTATTATAGGCTAGTAGTAAATCTAAAGCCTGAAGCATAACAGTTGTTATTATTCATAACAGCTGCCTTAGCTTTCCTTTGTGCTCCCCACTTGGAATCCAGCTAACTTGAAATCATGTCGAATCTACTCAAATTACCTTTTAACTAGGTTAAGAGGTCTGTTTCTGCGTATTTCAGTGCCAAATAAACTTATATGAGATCTTACCTAAATATGAAAATAAAATGGGCCGTCTCGTGGGTGTATCGTCGCAAAAACTTCTGTTATTTAGAGTCTTAGAATTCGTTCTAGACTTGTAGAAGTTTAATTACTCGTATCTTTTAGATAATTAGGCAATAACTTTACAGTTACCTAATAATACTGTTAGCTTAGGTTCACAAAAGCCGAAACACGTGAATAAGATTTTCATTAACACTGTTTGAATATTATAATTACGAATAAGCCTGTAACTTACATGCTGGCTAGTTAGCTAGACCCTTTGAACATTGTTTGTGCTTTGATAGTAAGTGTAAATAAATAATTTGTATAAATATTGTTATTTTCCTGAGGACTGTACAAAATTCAATTCCTGTTTTTAGTCTTAAAAAATCCTGAAGCTAAACCGTTGCCGCGTTGTTAGAGTTCTAAAAAATACTGAAGGTACACCGTTGATAAAGAAGAATATTTTTGAACTGGTTCTCGTCTTGCACCCGACAAAGTTCTTCCTATAGGTAGGTTTTTCGTATTATAATGATGTCGTAATATATCGAAACTAATTTATTTATTCTTTGTTTGTTTCAGTCCGGTACTAACCCCACAAGATCAACATTGAGCCCAACTGTATCATCGAAGATTATTATCGTTCTTCTTTTTTTTATTTTTTTTAAAGTAACGTACACATGCTTTTCTAATTCACTTTAGACATTGGCAGAATAGTCGACATCGGCTTTGCTTGAGATAATAAAAAATTGAATAGAATAGAATCGAAACTAATGTTACTAGTGGTCACTGAGTGGTCGAAATTCGACCATAATTTCTTTTAATCCTACTAATATTATAAACGCGAAAGTTTGTAAGTGTGAATGCATGGATGGATGTTTGTTAATCTTTTACGTAAAAACGGCTAAACGAATTTGAATGAAATTCGGCACACAGATATATTATAACCTAGATTAACACATAGGATACTTTTTATCTCGGTAGTACGTTCCCGCGGGATAATTTCCGACTTCCACGCGGGCGAAGCCGCGGGCTGAAACTAGTTAAAAATATATTAGCTTTTGCAATCCTTATCCGTATAATATTTAATTGTCCCAAATTTCATACTCCTCCGTCGGCGTAATTTTCGTAAAAACGGATACAACGTTTTCGCTTTTATTTTGAATGAAATTTAGCACATGATTATATAGGACATAGAATACATTTTTATTTCGACATTCCTACGGGATCGGGACTATTATACTGGTGAACCCGCGAGATGCAGCTAGTACTTAGATATTTTCTTTTTTTGCCTTTTATTCAAGGAAGTAACCGTAATTTTCAGTACTTTACACTTTCACAAAGAGCTACAGGTTCCCTTAATAAATGATGAATATGCAATTTTTCACCTCACTGCTGAAAATCTGCGCCCCCTGTAAGGCTTTCACGGCCGGTCGGTATTTAATATCGCGTAGGCTTGTAGCAATAAACAATATTACCTTCATATAAGAAGATAATGGCGTGCAATGCTGATATATTATTATTATATTACGTTGGCAAACCTGGGAGTGCTCGCGCACATTACATGCTGTTAATTTGTGTAATAGTTGTTAGGTTGGTACTATGTGGCCCTACGGACAAATTAAATGCTCGTATAATTTCTTTACATTTGCATATAATGTTATATTTGCTAAATTGTTTGCTGAGTGAGTCATGTTGTCGAAAGAGGGTAAAACTAAAATCATTACCAGTGCATCCAAGTTTTTGTAGTACAGATAACTTTAAGGCGGAGATTTCTTGAAAACGGTTAAAATGGTGGTTTTTTAAAGCAGTGTATCTCTTTAACCATATATAATTATGAAAGCAAAAAAAAATATGATATTTTCAAATCTTTTTTTGCATACAGTGATCGAACTCAAAACATAATTAAACATATTTTAATGCATCAAAAAATCATCAAAGTCACCTCTTAATTATCTTTAAACGCAGTTTATCTCTTCAATAACAATTATAATTAAAAATATACCATAAAATTTTAAATGCCAAACTGCATTCAGTGATGGATTATTTATGATTAAATCTAATTTTGTACGATTTTATTTGCATATTTACGACATACGCTTGCTCATTTATTATTCGAATTTATTACAACAGATTTTAACCCGTATCGGATTGCAATCAGAACTATTATCGGTCATAACGACACTATTTAAAGTTAACATGGCCTTAAGATCTCGTTCGGACTGACGGCAAAATAGCTCGGTGTTGTACTGATTATTGAGAATTCACCAGTGTGCCTCCGAGCGCGAGCGTGTCGAAAAAAGCACTGTTCGATTTTTTACTCTCGGTGTTAAGCAGTGCGTCGAAAATCGAGTGCGAAAAAACCCGCCACAATATTTCTATGTCCGTGTAAACGTAGAGTAAATATAAATTAGTTGGTAGGTACGTAGAAAATACCTATTTCTCAAAATGCAGTTGCGCGAGACTACAGGTGGCGTGAGGTGATGTCAATCATATCACAATAGCACTACTAATTTTAATGTGTGAATTCAATTTGGTTGTTCTCTTACATTAGAAACTAAGAAACTACAATTAAAGCTTCTGAAAATCAGATTATACTATATTAAAAATAACGATATACAAAATAATAACAAAAAACACAAGGACAGTTAGGCGTCAAAGTATTCCTCCGCATCGCTGTCATCAGGAAACGTGCCCAGAAGACTGGCAGCATTGCCATGTTGAATGTCAATGCTAATTCTTTGGCCAAAGAACGACCCAGCCCTCTGGTCACGTGAAGAGTCGACCAGCCGGCGAGAAATATAAAAAATACAACTGAAATTGGGGGTAAGACCTGGGCGGGACTCGCATAGACCAGGAAAGCATGGCACAAAGTGGAGGAGGCCATTGTAATAGTTAATTGTTGTGGTATTACAGCTCTTACGTTATGACGTAAGAGATGTAATAATACCGAATATAATCTGCATGTATATGTATAGGTTAACCAGGTTGGTGGTTGCTCCTGTATCGTATAATCCCTTGTCACAGCAGACGACACCCTAGGGAAGTGATGAAGCACTCTATTGGTGGCGGAGAGCTCACTGAAGCAGATGCACAGTAATAAAAGAAATATGAATTAATGTTCATTCTTTTTGTACACAAGGACACAAAGCTAGCACAACAATGCTATTGAATATACGTTATATGGCTGCACAGGTCACACGTGGAGGCGCGCTTCTATTGATTCCCGAAATAAATGTGAAAAATATGAAATCTACTAGCTTTTGCAAGTGGTTTCGCCCGCGTGGAGGTCGGAAATTATCCCGCGGGAACGTACTACCGGGATAAAAAGTATCCTATGTGTTAATCTACATAGGTATCTATCTGTGTGCCAAATTTCATCCAAATTCATTCAGTAGTTTTTGCGTGAAACAGTAACAAACATCCATCCATCCATCCATCCATACTTACAAAGTTTCGCGTTTATAATATTAGTAACGATATTATAGTAGGATTAAGTAGGATAGTAAGTATTAGGATAGTAGAAATAGTAGGGATACAACAAACTGACGCGGTTTTGCGGATGATTTTACGATAACAGATTGTTAACTATGGCGTAGAAGAAATTTTCTGTATCCGTTATAAAAAAATATTATTATATAGTTTGACTACCAAAGTAATCTCGCCAAAACTCACAGAAATATTACAGTAGCCAAGAACCTGACAGTTACGTAATGATAAGACAATTAATTCACAAAATTCAGCCTACACGTAGTTTCCTAGAATAAGTGGGCAATTAACCTATGTAAATTGAATAATTTTAAAATATTCCCGGTCGGGCCCATGTCAAGGGATAGTGGAGGTGAAAATTCTAACTAGTTAGACCCGGCAGCTACCTCCCGCTATTCTGATTAACAAAACTTTGCGGCCACCGCCCACTAGACAGTTTCATAAATGTCCTGCATTTAAAGTTTTCAACTTAATAATATACCAGTCAAGTTGCAAAATTTACCTCGCTGACGTTTGTGCAGAGGTCGCTAAGTTGGCGTCAAGTCCAACTTGCTTACTTAGCCTCAAGACGAGACCAACTGAGAAAACAGAGCGGTTCTTAAAAGAAATATTTTACCTTAGAACAAATTGAAATCACAAAAACTAGTTCATAGGCAAAGTTTTTTGACATTTGACAAACGTCTAGAAATTATGTCATGACGATAATTTATTCCCTCGTAAGGATTTACTTTTGTAGTATTTACATTGGCTTAATTGTAGGTATTAATGTTTAATTACCAATATGCTTTATCTCATAGTTGTTAATAGATTATTTTATATCAATTTAATTTTTAAATGTTAACGTCCCATTTTTATTGAAATGTAAAGTGATGGCCCGAAACACAGGTTTGAATAAGCTTGGATCGGGCTAACATTCTAATTCCGAAACATTATCACTTGCACTTGTAATAAAAATATTTTAGAAATAATTTATTTTTAGGCACTATAATTGTATGAGAAATTTACTACTGTTGGCTAAATGTACTCTTTTTGTGTACGTTTTTATTAAATAAATATATTATTTATAGTATATATTTATACATAAAAAACTGTTTTAGGTACCAACCATCATTCTAGAAAAGGATTTTGGTCGTTTGTAGCTCCTTAGCCTATCAGCGCCATAAAGATGAAAGAATATTGTTCTTGCTTGGGAGAGCATTAAGGAGGTAGGTATTGATCTTCACAAAGCTATAACTTTTCGCGATATCTGCATAATTGCTGAAATATGCTAAATTCGACTAGATACTACCTATGAATGAAGGTTTCCTCGAAGAAAAAGAGCAATTACAGACCAGGAACGAATTTCCCGCAAGTTCGTTTAAACCTGGTGTAGGTTTTGTATCGCCGCCTCCTATTCATTCTAATTATGAGCCATCCATTGTAAGAGTATGCGATACAGGACGGTTAATTGCCGAGATTACTTGTGCGTACGCGCCCATAGGTCTTAGTTAATTTTAATGGCGCCTAAATGAAATACAGCGCGTGTAAAGTTGTGCGAACAACGCACAAGTAACTCGGCCATTACTCGTCCGTCTCGTTTGTATCAAGCTGAATCTTTTATAAAGACGAGGCGTGTCCCACGGCCGCGGCGGCGCCTCTAATGATGATTTACTCGCGCGAGTTCCCACGGGCGGTGTAATTTTCCCTTAGTAAAGCTAGACTACACACACACCATTGTGTTGTCTGAACTAAAGTGAAAACAAATGAAGAAACGCCTCCGTTTAATCATTCATTCGTGTGCGCCACGTGAGGCACCTTTATTGAGATTTATTTTGCCTTTTATCGGTCAAGCGATGGAGGCTGTTACTTATTACATCTGTACCACTGCCGTACCATCCCTAGCCTACTATAAAATTTTTGGAGACACAGATTTCATGAATAAATATGACAATTAAATATAAATTACATGTGTCTAATTAAGTTTCAATGGAATATAATATTTTGTTTTACTTGCAAAACATTTTAGTCTTCAAGGAAATGACGTAATTACCTACCTATTTTATTTTATAAAAAAGGTTTCTTTTTTGAAGAAGTATAAATCGTATTTACCTTCACATTATTTTATTTGCTGAATATAGGTACATTGGTAGGTTGCCATTACATGGCCACGCTTTGAAAACAGGAAACATTCCACGAGTTATTTCAAAATTCTGACAAAAACATTTAAAACGTATTGTGGGTTTACGTCTGTATGTTGGTAGCGAGTGTTTTGTTTCTTTTATCGAGTCGAGGGTGATTCGAGGGTGCGGGCATTGGGCATCGGGCATACGAACCCAACCAACCCGGCTTAATTAACGCGGGCCCGAAGCGAATATTAAATGTTCGCAAATAGACTTATTTGTCCATATGTCGGCCGTGGACCGTGCCTTACGTGTACCGCAACTCGACATTAATTGAGATATCCAGAGCTTTGTTGTACAACGAATTGTACAAATTCAAGGTTAGTTAGCTGGGCAACCGCTTTAAACTAAATGTTAACTGTTAGTGATGTGGTTACGATTCGTTTGTACGCCACTAGGTGACTAGGAACACAACTACGTCCACAGCGGCCGCTTTAAACAGAAAATTGGTATTAAATAAAATAATTATGTTCGGAATTAAATAAATTGAAACACGTATTTGTATGAGGGTATTCAGCTGAACTTTATAATACATTTGAGTGTTATTTGGTTCGTGCCATTTTGAATTTAGATCAGCATGTTGAACTAAATTAAATAAGTCGAACACAACTCCGCAATCAGGCTCTATTTGTAACAAACTACTTTTGATGAAAGTTAAATGCATTGCAGTTTGTATCACATTGTTTTTAGTGTGGATTGTAGAGAAAATAAATTGGCATTTTGTTGCTTAGCATAATATCTTATAACGTTCCCACTGCTGGGACATAGACCTCCTCTTAGTGATAGGGAGAGGGCCGTAATGCCCCACGCGGGCCTAGTGCGGTTGGTAGATGTCAGAAGTCTTATAATTTTAGGTACTAGTAAATTTGAAAGAAACTAGACAATAGAGTCAACCCACAAAATGTTTTCGACCGTTTCTGTAAAAACAGTAGGTACCTACATGGATAATAGAATGCAAAATTAAATAATAAAATTGTACCCAAAAACGTCCAAATCCTTTAAAAGAGAGCATAGTATCCATTTGATAATATTCCCTCTGGAGAGTGGAACGTCCAAGCAACTGAATGTGCTCCCCGAGGGAATAGGATTGGGCTCACTACAATAGTTTAAGAGGCGGGATGCCGAGCGAACAGCACAATCTCTAGCCGTTGGAGCGCTATTTTCACCTTTTGAGAGCAAATAAGAATGAGGCGAAGTTTATAAGGAGCTAATCTTCAAGTAAGGTGGGAATTACAACCGAAAAATTGGATGCTCTATCTTTAACTATGGTACGACGTTGGGTATTGTAGTACTGAATTTTTTTAGGGACTTACGTCAGTGGTTCTACATTGAAAATATGAGTCGTTCGAATACACCATGTTTTCGAACGGTTTTATGGTTGAACTATGGCTCCTTTATACGATACTAGCTTTTGCCCATGGCTCCGCCTGCGTGGATGTCGGTTATCGCGTGTAAAAGTAGCCTATGACGTTCTCCATATCTCTGCCTAATTTCATGACGATTGGTTCAGCGGTTTAGGCGTGAAAGCATAACAGACAGACAGAGTTACTTTTACATTTATAATATTAGTAGGGATTTCTAGTTTTTAATAAACAAAAAGAAATATAAATGGCTCTGAATCCTAGTGTACCTAATAACTTTTTCTATACTCTGGTTTTGACAACGAATTGAAGTCAGGTGTTTTTGGTGAAAAGTGTCTCTGTAATTATCTCTTAAGCACTTTTGTTACTAGAAAATGTACAGGTTACAATTTTGTATAATTACATACTATTTTATTCTTCAAAGTTGATCAAATAGGTTAACGACGTCGCCAGTGGTCACTTTCTTTTTTGGTGGAAATGGAAATCAATGGATGAGGTCTATGATGCAACGAGCATGATCATAAGATATCAGAAGGCCAATTCTCGTAAATAAAAACGTTCAAAATCTAGTCGCAGTCTCATCTCAGCGACAAGCAAATGTCAAAAATGTACGAAAAATCGAGGTATTTTTTACAGATTGACACTGAGATCAGACTGTGAACGTTCTTAAAATTACGAGAATTGCCCCTCTGTTCACTTTTATTTCATGATTTTCAAGATACCACATTTACTGCTCTCTATGGACAAACAATAAGTCTATGGGTTCCTAATTTTCTTGATGCCCTTAATGGCTTCCGGGAAAAGTGACATGTTAGCTAGGGAAAACATACATACAACATTTTTTCTTGTGTTAAACAAATGTTTGGACTTTAAAAGGGATTAGCCCTAGAGTTTGTGTCGGTCTTTCTTCGCAGTATAGTCGTAGGTATAGGAAACACGGAACTGACTATTGCTCTATTAAGATTATGTGATTTTTTTTATTAAATGGATGAAGTCTTTTGTAAATAGTGAAATTCGTTGGTTTCCTGAAGAGTACCTAATTATCCACAGGTATGGAGAAGCACCGAAAATCAAAAAATCTATTGCACTTTTATTCTTAGAGTTTTTCCTTCCTATTTTCCTATACCATTAGAGAATAGCCTGAATCAAACTTTTGAAACTTCGCACAATGCGTTGCTTGAAACTCCGTGAACAGGCAACGTGCGACATCTAGCGATAAGTCTTAGAACTAGCGCCAGTCGGCCGACTCCGCAACGGAAATAACTAGAGCTTCTCTCGCCAGGATGTGTACGGAACCACGTTTTATTAAATTTGTGCTGAGTGGAAATAAAGCTGTGACGACATTTTACCTATTAAAACGGGACTTTTGAATTTCAATTTTAGGATATTTGTAGGATACGACTGCATTATTTTCTCTAGGTAGGTACCTAATTTTTTTTAGTATTTTGAACGTGTTTTTTTCTGATCGTAACAGTGCTGTCTTCCATTGAAAGAAGTACCACCTGCTTTACATAAGTAAACTGCAAGGGTCATCAGCGAAGCCTTAGAAAAATATACCTACAGTTGCACTTCTCTGCCTATATTACAAGGTATATACAGCATGAATGTAAAATTAAAAATTTAATTATTTAAAAAAAAATACAGAAGATAATTAAAGCGAATGTGCTGTGTCTTTTGTTTTTATCTTAGTAAATGTTTTCATTAGATTATTCGTTACAAAAACATTGAAAATACCGCGAGCGATAACTTGGCTACACTCTGACCTTTAGCTGAGGTACAATTAAAATTATTCTTGTCTGTACAATAAAATCATTTCTTTGTAATTTAAATGCCTATTCAGATAAATGAGTAAAATCACTCATTCACACTGACGTTGTTGAAGAGACTACTTATTTGCAACCGATCTCCAATTTTTATATTATTTTTTTATAAAAAATCGAGAACGTCAAATCGTTTTTTTTTTCGCTACAAAGGATAGCCTTTGAACCCGCTCACAAAAGCTCTAAAAGTTAACACAATACAAGTTTATTTCATCCAAATATTAAGTGGCTCCAATATTCTCCCACTGGCCCGGCCGTGTGTTATGCATGAACTTTTACAATAATTTTATTAACGGTTGTTCAAACAAACTATTAGCTATGTAAAGTCTTTTATCATACTAATTAATGCCGTTGGTAATACAAAATATAATTAACATAACTGCATATATTTGGTCTTAGTCACACGTGTGCACCCGAATAATTATTCGTTGAGGTCACGCCACCAACCCTGCGTGTACGCTCGCGGAAAAAGTGCACCCTTTAATATATAAAAATTGCAAATAATAATCATCGACACGCAATCTTCTTGATATTGGCAGTACGTTGTTAGCGCGGCGCATGCGCTAGACAGTTCAGTGGCGACCAGTTTTAAATTTAGAACGGTGTCGCCGGAATTTCGCTGGCCTATTTAGACACCGCAAACGTTTTAAGTGAATTCAAAGGTACAATTGTTATTGATGTTCAGTTAAATTCATCGAGTCAGTGATTTATCAGTGATGGATCCGTGTGATGTGAAGTGAAGTGTGAGCTGTGCTGCTGTCTCGGTCCTGTGAAGTGTGCGCGTGGTTATGTGGACAGACTGCTGAGAATACTGTACCAAGATGTTCGGCAGGACGATTGTCATGTTGTTGTTGTTGTGGACGCAAGGTATTGTAGTTCAGTGCACATATTATACTATACTATTGTCTGGCGTGACCGGTGTGTGCTCCTAGCCACTATGAGCGTACGCAACCATGACATTTAGACAGCTACGTTGACATAGTAGAGTTATACTTCTGTAACTGTGAATGAGTCATAGTCAATTATACTCACTGACAAAAATCACCACACGCATTGTACGAGAATCATAATTAGACGTTAATGCACCAAGCTTATTAATTAATCTCTATAGCTTTAGAAAATCTACATCACATAATTAAATACTAATCCAGCTTACGTGTCTAGTTCTAAAACAATGAAAATGTTAGATCGGTATTAATTAGTCTTTCGTAGATAATTTGCTTTCTTTCTTGAAAGCCTTATTAATGAATATAGGCTGTATACAATAACAATAGCGGGTACCTTTTCACATTCAGTGTATGGAAACTAACTTTTTATTACGAAATGTAATTCTTTATTTTTTTTTAACTCTATTTTCTGTGTTGGCACTATTGGCAGATATCAGATATTGTGCAGATGAGGAATATTGAATTTCGCGATGTTAATTTTTTTTCATTCATTATTTCACTCAGTATAATCTCGTTATTTTTAATACCAACAATGTCAATATTGCTTACTATTATTTCCGATAAAACTGTAAACTAAGCTATAGCTGGTACTATGATTTAGGTTCACGTGAAACGGGGATCGAACCCATGACTTCTCGCAAGTCATTCAACGAGTCAACGCCCTAGCCTTTGGCCTATTGCGTCTTTGTCGTATTCTTTAGAATAGAACATTCGTTATCATCCACACGATATGAATTACAGATTCATATAATTCAGATTTCTGTTATTTCGAGTATATTAATAACAATATGAGCCTAATGATATCCAGAACAAAGGCCTCTTCTGATTTGTCTCTTCTGTTATCATAATATTCTATTGATCATCACGCTTGCTCAAACGGGTTGGCGATTTCAGAATTATATACTACTCCTACTAGGTATAATATTATAAATGTGAAAGTTTGTATGTTTGGATGATTACATGTTTGGATGTTTGTTACTCAATCACCGATGGGGCTTAAAGATTCTGGAGTGGCAACCGAGTACTGAAGGCTGCAGGAATCCGCTGGATGTGGGAATCACAGAACCGATCGAAGTGGCGGAGCTTGGGGGAGGCATATGTCCAACAGTGAACGTCTTTCGGCTGAAATGATTATGATGATGATAATATCAACTTTATTTCAATGTTTTGCAGATTCAGTAAAGAGCCTTCGTCTGGTGGAGCTACGGGTACCTACACACGAGGCCGAAGGAGGCATGGCCCTCCTAGGCTGCCAGTATGACATGGAAGGGGACACCCTGTACTCCCTCAAGTGGTACAAAGACGACCACGAGTTCTATCGTTTCGTGCCTAAGAATGAGCCGCCTGTATATTACTTCCCAATGGCTGGAGTTAATGTTGATGTGAGTAAAAAATACATTTAAATGTTTGATCATTTACAAAGACGATCACTAAGCGTGGGGTTCGATTCTAGAACAGACTGTGTTAAATGGGTATTTCAAAAAGATGTAACAGAATTAACGCAAGACCTGGAAGTAGTTTGTTTCTGATTGAATACTGAATCGATTTCAGTAACTTTTCATATGGGAATTAAAAAAAAAATGTATTTTGCTATACCTATCGCCGATTGAGCCAAAGAAAATTCAATCGTGTTTCAAGGCAATAAGACTCAATTTCAAATTCATAGTAATGCTAGGGTCAACACAAAATTTTGTCGATTTCGCTTAACTTGATTAAATAGACGCATTTTTGCAGTTAATAACTACATCTCTATTTTATCATTTAATTTTGATTATTCTACCTCAAACCGGCGACAGCTTTGTGAATTTTGCGGTTTAGAATAACACATCATTATGTATAATGTTTAAACGATTCGTAATCGTTTTAACGTCTTCACGGTATTATAACAAGTTATAGGCTTCATAATATTAATGTACTATTTTTTTATATTTTTAAATGTTTTTATATTTTTATACTAATATTTAAAAATGTAATTTATATGTGTTTTAAATGGAATAAAGGATATAACTATTACTATATGACCAAAACTTATTGTTCTTTAGCGTTAGCTAAACAAAAATAAGTTTTGGTCATTTTTATTTATTTTTTTGGTTGGGAAATCATCAAATAACTTCTCCCGCTCTGGGTGGACCAGGAGGGCGTGTCAGACTTTTACTGACTAAAACCCACCCGTGTTCCCTCAGTTGCCTGTGTGCCAGGGGCCGCGGTACCTCTTTCGAACAACCCGCACCCCTGGCAGAAGTTTTGGTCATTGAATTACGCTTTTAACTCAATACTCTAATTGGAGAGAGCAATGGCGGCTCATTGGTAACGGCCGCGACTTGCGAGATGTAGGTCGTAGGTTCGAAACCAGACAGGCGCTTTAATTTGTGTAAGTAAATTATTTCATCACCACTGCTCTCAGAGCGGTGAAGAAAAACATCGTGAGGAAACCAGCATGTCCTAGAACCAAAATTTCAAAGACATGTGACATCTACCAACCCGCAATGGGCCCGCGGCGGATTATAGTCCCTCTCTTAAAGAGGAGGCCTGTGTCCCAGCAGTGGGAATATTATAGGCTGATTATGCAACTCTAATTGGAGTTGGTTGGTCTTGCGTTAGTTTTGTTACACCTGGTGTATGGAATTTCACAGTAGCAGCCCAAAATGTGGAGTTGTGTTCGGTGCATGCAATTGAAATATTATTGTAGGTACTATACACCTCTGTCCCACCCTTAAGGTGAACCTAGTCCACATTTTTTGCATACAAACTTCGGAGTGTTTTACTCCACTGTCTGACATGGCACATCCAAAGTAAAATATGATATCGTTTTGTCTTATTATTGAGATTGTCTGTACGGAAACAGAATACTAAAATAAAATCCCATTAAAAAGTTAGAAGCCAACAAAAATTCGTTTTTCTTGCGAGTTTTACTTAACTTTGGGCGTGTTTAAGTAATAAAAGAAACGTAAAATCTCCAAAACCAAGTCGGTACCGACAAAGTGCAATTATCGAAAAGGTCAATAAACTTTATTGGTCATTGAATTATGCATTAGCTTTTTCATAAAACCCGATCTTCCAAAGAACTTTTCTTAATTTTTTCGCGATTTTGTTACTATAAATGATCCTGCATCTCACTCAATAACGTTGTGTGTGTAGCCTAGCGTCTAACTGCTCATCACTGTCGGACACGAAGCCTGGTGAGACAGCGTAATTTTTAGCCAGGCCCACCAGTGAGTTCGAGCCCGCGACAGGTTCCCCTTAGGGAACACAGGCGTGAAGTTCTGCATGTTATTATAGTTATATAATTAACAAAGAGCTCTTTCAATCATTCAACTAAATAATTTAAAGAAATCTCTACTAAAAGCATTCGATTCCGAACGTATTAGATATTGCATCAGATTTGAAAACGGTTGCGATTTTTTTTGTACCCATTTTATTCATATCTATCTGTACCTAGACTATTTTTGGTTATCACTTCACTCGTGTTTAACACAATTAAGCAGTTGTATGAACTATTACAAAACTTTGAACCTACAAAAAAATGCTTACTATATTTATTATAGGCACGTCATTTTCAAAATAAAATCTGCTATTTCATAGTTAAGAGAAATACGTACACGGTCAAAATGTACCGAACAGCATTTGTTTTTGTTAAGTACTGAATCCATGGGTTTACTTCATTGTTCCTGCCACCCGATATGTTTATGAATAATACTACTAGGTGTAACAGTCAAGTTTTTTCAAACAGCAGTATTTTCTGTTTTTAATGACATTTAATTCAAATCGTATCAAAATTGTCACACCTAAATGACATTTAGTGCGAGTTAATACACTAACGGTACATGTAATTTTGCTATAGATACTTTCAGTGTTAACATGGTGTTAACATTTAACAATGTAACTGTCAGTGTAGAAACAAGTAGCATTGTTAGATGTATCAAAATGTCAGCTAGGTACCAATAAATCATTAAATAAATTATTCATGAATGTGTCAATCGTTCGATGGAGGTGTTCGTGGCTAAGTAATAACATGCGCACGGGCTGATCGATCAGATTAAACTACGCTTGCCACGGTTGGTCCGTTGATGGGTTACTATCTTAACATACCAAGATCCCTCCGTGCCTTCGAAAGTAGGTACGTTAAGTTGTTGGTGGCGGCTGCTATTCGTGGAGCTTTGACAGTCGTTACGGATCGTCAGAAGCCCGAAAGTCTGACAACCAGTCTGTTACTAGGTAGTAATGTACATTACTATGGCCGCTGAACTGTGAAGACTTTAAGTGTCTTCCTATTACGATCCAAAAGATACAACCGTATGTCAGACGAACGGACAGCTAGGGGCCTACTCCCTAAGCACGAAGTCCGTCGTTTCGGTCGAAGTAACGGGCGTTTCCAACTCCGTATCACTTACGGACAGAAGATTAGTTTGGAGCCCGAACTAAGAATTGTCAACACGATTTGACAACTGTCCCTACTCCCGATATGTTTATGCCCGTCCAAAAAAGTTAGTTAATTGGCCGTAGGATTCACTAAGAAGTTTCTACTTTCGGAGAACGAAGAACTACTTTCGGTCGGGCCCGTATCTTCGTTTACGGAGTTAGAGAGTAGGCCCCCTGAGCATTAGTAATAGGGTTCTGATGGTGACCTTTGGGTACAGAACCCTAAAACTTTCAATTGTTTTTACTTTAAGCGATTGGCAATTCAATTTTAACGCTGTAAATGTTATAATATATTTCCTCATTCATGCAGGTAAGTCAATACCCCGTTGACTGCGTATACGTTACCAATTTATTGCTGTATGTTTGTGCACGAATTGTGTTTGCTGCATACACACCTATCGAACGAAGATATATGAAGATGAACCAGTGTGGGCTTAAAAACAGCTGCCTTTATTATTTAATTACTACAGTTGAAAGTTAAACTCAATCATTTGCGTCCATAGACGCTTTTGAAAGTCAAAAAGTATTATCTATATAATATAGAAATGAATCCATTTCACATGAACGGCTGGTCAATTTTACTAATTCTTTTTGTTCTTATGAAAGAAAAATTAAGAAAGTTGCGCGCAACATACAGGTATAGGTATATATATATAAATAATGCGAATTTAATATCCATAGTTATGACAGGACAACGTGTGTTGGGTCAGCTAGTAAACGATACATTTCTAAAGGTCCTCTGAAGGAGAATGTGCCAAACAAAATCATTTAAATAAGACGTCTCATCTACAATATAATTAATAATAATATGGACACAGGTGCATATTCTGCTTATAATGTTTCTATTGCTATGACACAGGCCTCCTCTCGGTGAGATTTAGTGGGCCATAATCCACCACGCGGGCCCGGTGCGGGTTGGTAGATGTAAATTTTTTTGGTTCTAGGACATGCCGGTTTCCTCACGAGGTTTTCCTGTACCGCTTTGAGAGCAGTGGTGATGAAATAATAAACACAAAATAAAACGCCAGTCTGGGTTCGAACCTCGTCAGTCGCGGCCGTTACCACTGGGCCTCCACTTCTCTCAGAACGACACACCTAGAAATAAAACTGTATCCTAATACAGTAGGTGCAAATCAAGCAACGGCACATACATTAATTATGTTGATAGCTACATGGTGCTCACATTTGCAAATATTGCAACCGTAGACGATAATTACTAGCCTTATATCATGCATGTAGTACTAATACATAGTTAATTTCCTTCATTAACCCTACATAAAGCCTATGATAAACTTATTTAGTTTTGTCAATCATTATAAATCTATCTAATATAACTGGCCTGTATAGTCCCACTTCAGTGTAAAGACTTCTTTCTGATTTCAAAAAAATCTCGCCCCGACATCTTTATCTCGGCCTGCTGCGATGGCGTCATGCATTTAGTGAGACCCAGTCGGTGGTTTTCTTAGCCCATTGAGTGTCAGAAGGAGCACACAATATCCGGACTCCTCAGCGTCAACCTCACCTGCGGGTGCGGGTTGTTAGAGGGGTGCGGATTGTTCGAAAGAGTTACCGCGGCCCCTGGCACACAGGCAACTGAGGGAACATGGGTGGGTTTTAGTCAGTAAAAGTCTGACACGCCCTCCTGCTCCACCCAGAGCGGGAGAAGTTATTTGATGATTTACCACCCAAAAAAAAAGCATGAACCTTTTCTATTCTACTCTACCGTAGAATAGAAATCCCTTATCTACATTTCTCGATTCAAAACTGTCAACTGTCTACACGGAAACGTAATTTTTGTCTACTCTTCCGTCGACAAAAGGCTTCTCTACGGTTCTCGTGCTAAGCCTGCTGCAAGTGGTATACCCTGCTGCTTACCAACGAGGCACCGACGACCGACAAATGGTGGGATATCCAATAGAGGGCTGTTAAATCGATATTCCGCCAGTTATTGAGGGCTTGTGGCTAAGTAATAACAGCTGCACGGATCGATCAATCACGTTAAGCTACCGTTACCGCGGTTAGTCGTGGATGGGTGACCATTTTAACATACCAAGACCCCTGCGTGCCTCGTAAAACAAGTTAAGCCCCTGGTCCCGGCGTTCATTCGTGGATCTTTGATAGTCGTTACGGATCGTCAGGTGCCCGAAAGTCTGACAACCAGTCTTACCAAAGGGTATCGTATTACCATGTAACTGGGTTATGGAGGTCAGATAGGTAGTCGCTCCATGTACAATACTGCTATTCAGCTGCATCCGTGAAGACATCAAGAAGATGGTAGAATATTTGACATCAGTGAAGGATGTCAACTCAGGATGGCGGCGGTTGAGTATTTCATATACCAACGGCAGCAACCACAAGCCAAGCTATGTAGCTGGTTTACTGCGCACTCACCAACCCGCATTAGACAACCGTGATGAGCTATATCGTCTAACTATCGCGGCGGGAGTTTATAGTGCACTGGATTTTGAACTCTCGGTGGTGAACCGAGCATTGAGAATCCAACAGAGTGCTTCTTAGCGAGTCCATAATCGAACAGTTTGTTTTATTGTTCGATTTTCAAATCTCGTTGCTTAGGAGTGCGTTCAAGACTAGGCGCAAATTCTCCTTATGCGAGATTATGCAATGTCATAAATAATTGCAGCGACCAAATCGATCTTCACTTTGATGGTTTTGGAAAGTTAAAAGCCACTTTTCATAAGTATTTGCCCGATTAGTTTTAGTTAATATTTTAATAAGTTAGTTTTAAGTATTAAGCATTTTTAACTTTGTTTAGTTACTTTAGTTTAGTTTATTTTGTACTACTTCCTTTAATGCATGCGGAGTTTACCTATAAGTGATTGTTACACTAGTACATTATTTATCTTACATGTTATATTAAGCATAATACCAGTGTAAACAATTGTTGGTGAACCTAATAAATAAATAAATAAAAAAGTATTTTTTTGCGCACGGGGGCGCAAAAAAATCACGTCCGTAGGAACGTGGGTTAAAATGTTTTTTTTTAATGAACCACACAACGATATGTAAAGATGCAATAATTAGCTATTAGTTACTTATTATGTGAAATCATCTTCTCAGCCTTTTCCCTACTATGTAGGCCATTTTCTAGTCCAACCGGATGGAGCTGAATACAAAGTAAAAATATGTACAATGTAAAATAAAAAAGTAATCTTATCTTTTCTTTTGTCATTTATTACTCTTGTAAGCACTGATTCCTGTCATTAAGAAATAATTCTTATTAATATAAATTGTCCCAATGACACACACGTTACGTAGAAAAGGTATTTTTATAAAAACAATAACATATGGTACCGTTCTGTAGTGACGTCATTGACTGGATTTGATGTATTTTTAATCTACTCCGTTACGTTTATGATGGAATAATTCAACTGTCGCAAAATGTTTAAATTATTTGTTATGTCTAGATGTTTTTTTCTTCTGACCGTTCTATACTTCTCTCTCTCTCTCTCGCTCTCTCTAACTCGATATTTTTGATATAAGCATCTAAGCGAAAATGTAACAATTCTCTTTTTGATTTTTGTATTTCACCGAACTTGTTACAAACAAACTTCGGAGTTCTCGTCATGGAAAAAGCTATCTGTAACTTCTGAACAACTATTCGGAATATCAGCAATACTTGGAAGAACTCCGAACTCACTAAGTAGCTGCTCTCTACGTCGAAAATACGAATACTTAGACCTTCTTTATCATGTTCACTCAAAAAACCTGGCTATACTTGTACAGCTAGTTTTTTAAACGAATATTATGAAAATTTCTTAATTCAGAACATAACTTTTTAATCATTGATTGCGCTGAGATTCCCGCCAACTTTCGCCATCTGTCAAATAGCAACTGTCAAATTCCGTATTTATTTTTATTGTTTTATGGCATTCCAAGAATGTCTCAACGGCCATGTGTATCATTAATCAAGACGAATATTCCAATGTCGACCGGTAATGTGACGTTATTAGTAGGTAGGTACATGTACACGGTAATACGGATACACGAGAAGATGTGGGTAGCCACACGGTAATTCACGATGCGCCGCGTTACCCAACTTACTTGTTCTGGATTATGTATAGATATTTACGATTGAAGTGCTTGTCATACATTGTTATGTACATACACTACTGACATACGCTTATTTTGCAATCCATGAAAGTTTTCACACTTTCAAGTTTATTCTGAAGTTTCTACACTTAGTATCTTTTAGTTGCTGAAGACCCTTTATTTGCCTCAAAATTCTCAATTTTCTTTTCTTTCTGTTGCAGTTAGCGCGCTCTTCAAACACAGTGGTGGCGCTGGTGAACCTGACGCAGGAGTCGTCAGGACACTACCGCTGTGAAGTGAACGGTGAAGCGCCGAACTTTGCTACTGTATATAGACAGAAATACGTTAATATACATTGTAAGTTTGTCTTAAACGATTTTGTATTTAACACGTGTCAAATTCAGACTTGCCCCTAATAAGCTAAACTCGAATCTTATTAAATATCGAGAGTTAAACTACGATGTTAGCAAAGAGTGTTTATAATAAATACAAGATTATTAATAAGGTTAACAATATGAGTTTTGTAGTCAAGGAAAATCAATAAATCGTGAACTGGAAACATTTATTTTTCTTTACATTAAATTCATGGGGCAACATTTTAGGTCATTGAAACCGGTCGAGCGGTAACAATAACATTTGTGTTTTCTAGACTTCCTCAACGAGAGTTATCCTCGTTAGTACAATTTTTATAACTATACTACTAAAGCTGAAGAGTTTGTTTGATCGCAGAGCGTTCTGAGGGGTTCTCGCAGCGAGATCTCTGAACCTACCAGACGGTTTAAATTTCTTTTAATATTTTTTTATTTAGTCTCTGGTGATTGTCTGATTACATTTCAGTACTACCAAAAAGCGGACCCCGGGTGGTGGGTCTCAAAGAGCAGTACAATTTCGATGACTTGGTGGTCGCAAACTGTTCACTGCCTCCCTCCCGTCCGAAGGCCCATCTGAAGTGGCTCGTGAACGATAGGCCTGCCCCCTCGTCCTACGTCCTGGGACCCTGGTACCGGGTTTCGGCTGAACGCCCTGATGCTGCAGAAACTATTCTGCAGCTCAGCTTCTTCGCGACCACCTCTGATTTTGTTAATGGAGCCATAAAATTAAAAGTGAGTATTTCAGTAATAGATATCAGTTTAATGACATAAAATTACGCCTTGCTTCAACGAAGGGTAGGGCAGAGCCAGTTATGTTTAAGTCCAATTTAATAGGGGGCGAACCTATTGTCATCAACCGGGCATAAATAGAAAGAAAGAAAGAAAAAACGTTTATTTGCGGTAAACATGACGCAAAAAAAGACAGGAACACAAAAAAAAAATTAAATAAGAAAAGGTTGAGGGAAACATGCGTCACATCCACGCAAAACGGCTATCACTCAGCATTATACTGCGACCCTGTGCAAGACAGAGCCCCAGCGCTGGTTTTCAGCGACAGCCGGCTTTGACGTAATGACGTCGCCCGGTGCATCAAACAATTTATTAGGACACTGTACTGGTACAGCGAGCTTATAGAATCAAGACTCCGTCTGCTACTGACAAATTCCAGATTTAAAACCCAATAACACTTTGCCCAACCTGGGACTCGAACTCAGCGAGGACCTGAGTTCGAGTCCCGCTTAGTTTAGCAGTAGCGCTTGTGACCACTAGACCAACGAGGCAGTAACATCGTTTATAATTGATAGTTGATTCACTTTATATTAGTAATGAATCATAATTAATGTAGTTGACCTCTGAACCCAGATAGTTGCAAAAAATATGAAAATTGCAAGAGAATGTATTGTCAGATAAACAAGTCTGGCGAAACCAGCAAAATTTCTAAAATTCGAAAAATACATTTCACGTTTTCTACAAAACTCGAGCCCATGCCTCCTTTGACCTCTTTACTCTATATTTCATAGTTTTGTTTTTTTTAGTTCCATCACAAAATCTCCTGAATGTTCATTTATTTATGTTTGTTTTAGTGCCAGGCTACGATAGCGCCACTGTACCAAAGAGAAACAGAGTCGACCCATTACATCGCGCTACCTTTTACTACCGCTACGGATGCAACTGGGGCAAAGGGAATCAAAGGTGGGTAAAGGTAAATAGAACTAGAACTTAAAATATACCAAATTTGATATAATCTCTATACAAATAAATAAAGAAGTGTCTGTTTGTAACGTCAAAATTACAGCTTTTTACTCAATGCATTATATGATAGAATATTGGCATTTAACAAAAAGCTATTTTTTAATATTTTTCTCTGTCTGTTTATTCCGGCATTTCTCCGAAACGGCTGGATGGATTTTGACGATACTTTCACTGACAGATAGCATATGTTATAAGGAGTAACCTGGACTACTTTTTGTTATGGTACCACGTTCCCATGGGATAATTTCTGAAATACAAGCGAGCGAAGCCGCGGCCACAAATAAAAAATGCGGTTAACATAAGATAACTATTTTTGTTCCTTATGATTTTGCTTGACCAACGGATTGGTGACGCAACGGTTCAGAACATTGAAGTATGCTACTACTACCAGTCTTTTATATTCTCAGGAAGAACCAGCTTGCGTACGTTTCAAGTAAAATAAAATCATGTAATTTATAATTAATGCTTCATTTTTTTAAATCTCTTGTCTTATTTTCAGATATCGCTACTTCAGCGGACAATTCGTTAGCATCTTTAGTTATACCATTTCTTTTCTTAATTTTAATGTAATAGAATCGTGATATTGCAGGATAGCATAGGTGGCCAGAAATCTGCACAAAAAGTCTCAAATTATTTGTTCAACAAATCTTTCACGGTTCACATTTCAAGTGTTTTGTGGCGAAACGTGGCGAATACAGTGTACGGCGTTTTAGATACGGTTCAAAAATTCTTGGGAACTTCACAAAACTTGAACATCAGGAAATGTACGTGTAGGTTAGTTGTACATACATATGGAGTAAGTAACTAGGGAAGTTGGTCTGCCACGAAGCAAAGCGCTCGCAATCTTGAATACTGTCGTTTTGGAACGTAACAATTATACTGCCTTAGTATGCTCTGCACTATCCTGGGGAGAATTGCTCTGCATCGCTCGTTGAACAGCGTGCATGTACCAGAGACGTCAACTCAAGGAATTATAGTGTGTTTAAATAAGACAATACCAGAGATTGAACCTCGCAAGTAAAGTGATTTGAATGAAAAATTCAAAGCCTTAATTTGGCTCCTATTTAACTTTTTAACGAAATCACCAAAATATTTAAAAGTAATAAAGTTCTAACAGTATTTTTGTGCAAGGTTAACCTTTCAAAGTATACAAAGAACGAACTACATAGAGACTTATAAATAGCCACATAAGCTTTTTCTTAGCTGACGTATGAAGTGCGGTTGTGTATCCTGAAAGACAAATTGCGGGCCGGATCTTTTTTATTTCCTTTCGAATAAAAAGTAGTCACCAAGCGAAATATTTTCTTCTTCTTGTTCGAGATGCACTTCCCAAAAGCGTATACTGAAAACCCCCTGATACACTACACGATATTTAAGGCCTGATGACAGTGAGGTGAGGTGACGGTGCTAGGAACATCCACCAACCCGCACTGGGCCTGGTAGGTAGATTACGGCCCACTCGTTCTCAAAAAGAGAAGAGGTATTAATCCTATCAATGGGAATATGCTGATATGCTATTTAGGTGATGTGTTTTTAATAGGGACTCTTCCTAACTTTCTCTTATTAAACCATCCAGATTTAGGGAAAGGGTCCCTGAATATCGCGTAATGTAATAAAGCTTAAACCCCTGCCTTTATTTTGTGCATTTGAACTATTTATAACTTTAATATAACTGCCATCTTTGACAGTGTAAATTTTTGGCTACCTTCAAACGAATGTGAGATATAAAGACGTATCTAAGTTATTTTTCGATGTAGATTTTAATTATGTACTTACAAAATAAGTACTGCAGAATTATATAAATAATAGTAATAATACCTAACCATAAGCATAATAATTATTATATGGCTTTAACATGTAATCGTCAAAAACTAGCTGGGCTTGAAGTTGTGAAGATTAGTAACGAGTAAGAAATAATCACAACGACGACCAAAATGTGTAAGTTTTAGTACATTAAGAAGCAAGTGTGCTATGTTGGTCATTACACTCTAGGTGGTATTATTCGTGGCGATAAGGGAGCCGAGTGTGTAATGCTAATCACGCGTTTCATACGTTTTTCAACAGACTTGCAAGGGAAAAAACAGACTTGTATTGTTAATTATTCTTCTTCCCTATGTGAAGTCGACATTTTTGATAATAAATTAACCATGCAACGGAACGTTACCAAATGTTTATGGAAAATGGCGCGCTGGTTTTGTTTTTTCTGCGCATCGCACTAGCAACTCGCGCGCAGGAGTAAAAAAAAATACTGGCATAACCGCTAAACAGCAAAACTCTTTGCAGAGATTGAAACAAGATGTAAAGTAAAAAACACTAGTGTAGTAATAGTACAGTTACAAGCAAGTGTGTTGAAAAATAATTTATCGAATCCTGCGGGATTGAGGTTTTGTTTTGGAAAATTTCTAGGCCTAAGTTAATAGTGAATAAAATTCAATGGCACTAATCTATACGCACTTTAAGAATTAAAATGTTTACTCCAGTTCGAGATACAATGTATCTCGTCCTTTTCTGTTGCAGATAGTATACATCCATGTTATTTTTTATTTATGTTTTTTCCGTGATACTTTGAAGCATTCGAATGTAATAATTATATTGTTTTCTATGCATTTACACTATTATTTTCTTGAATTGTTTTTGTTAATATTAATGTGTGAAGGTGATACCATACTAATTAGAAGCATTGTGATAGCGATATGACTGCTTTGCATGAATACCGATTGTCCTTTATAAATAAAGGAACTAGTGAGTCACAAAAACCAGTTGTTTTTTTACATAATTTATTTACAAAGCTATACAATTCATTTAGGTTTGTAAGTTTTAAACTTACTGAAGCGTTTTATGTATATCGTTAGAGAGTCGATGTCGTTGTTCTGTTATCAATATCCGGAGCCCCTAGCGCCACTGGGACCACCGCTGGGGTATCCTTCTTCTCCATTACCTCCACCGTTCTGAGATCCTGGGCGTCCTCTGCCTCCGTTCTGTCCACCTCTACCTCCTTGCAGTCCACTCGGTCCTCCACTTGAGTAACCACCGCCATTACCTCCATTACCACTAGGGAAACCTCCATTGTTACCTCCAAAACCACCACTGGGGTAGCCTCCGTTGCTTCCCCCGGCACCACCGCTGGGGTAACCACCATTACTACCCTGTGGGCCTCCACTTGGATAACCATTTCCTTGGCCACTGCCGTTCAAATCTTCTGCACCACCTTGGGGTCCGCGGGATCCTTTACCATTCCTTCCATTACCACCGCCATTACCATTACCACCAGGCCTTCCACTGGGGTAGCCCATGAAGCCTTGACTTCCCTCTCCAAAACCACCTTCTTGGTATCGTCCAGGGCTACCTGATTGATCCTGTCCAGACCCTGGGTAACCGCCATAACCACCAGGACCGCCTTGAGGGTAGCCTTGACTTCCACCTTGTGATCCTCCACCTCCTGCAAAATAGTAGATTTGAATATACAGGAAAAGATTTTGTCTTGGTCCTTACCGGACAGCGAGCTACCCATTACTCGCCGTCCGCAAGCCTGCGCCTAGGGTGGCCGGGAATCAGCCTGGGATTAGTATAATAGATTAGGTAATAGTATAGTATATAAGTAAAAATATTAGAACATTTATTACCTCGGCCAAAACCATTCCCGGCTCCTCCATTACCACCACCTGAACAAAAACAAATATTATAAAGAAAAAAACTGAACACTAATTAAATAGGAATTTGAACCAACAAATAAATTCAATTACCAACAGCTTTGTTTGGGTAATGCGAAGATTAGTTCCCATCCATTTTACTACGTAAATTTAAAACAACAACCATTTTCCTGATAAAGTGGATGGTCTTACGAAAATTAAAAGGAGTACTTTAGTATAAAAAGTTTATATTATGGATCAGGTAACAAGCCGTTGGTTTCGTTATGATTTCATGACCAAGGCAACTGATTTGTAGTAAACTTTTAAAGGCTTTCTCCAAGTGTTTTTGACAATAGTAGAGCGACACGACACGATATTTAAGGTAGTATTTTGTATATTTTCATTAATAAGAAACCCTGGAATCTTTTCAAATGCAGACGAAAGCTATACACAGGTATCGTATCGCCAACCAAGATAAAGAACCAACCCTCGTATCGGATCTGAGGCATGTATCCCTGCAGGCCGGCCTCGTACTCGACAACCTGTCTTCTGCCATCGGGCAGCACTACGTTATACTCCCCAGTGGCCAGGTCGCCATCACGCTGCTCAGAATGACCAAATTTAGTACCTGTCTGAGCGTCGTCCACCTCATAGCTAAACTCGTATTTAGCCGGCTCCTAAAAAGCAACAAAAGTATATACTATATATACACAATGAGATATACACGTTCTTACCCAATCTAAACAAAAGTTTGCACGGCCTGTTTTATGAAAGACGCCGTGTATAACAGAAAATGTATTATTTTTGTTGATGAGGGAATCGATGAGGTATGCTCAAGAAGTTAAGTACTTACATTCGATTGTCCATCATCATAACTTGATCCACCACGACCATTGCCTCTCCCGCCCGGACCGCCGGCACCTCCAGAACCGCCACCAAAATCAGGCGCACCATACGACGATGATGGCTGACTACCAGGCCCGCCATTGAATCCAGCTTTTGACTGACCAGAGGCTTGAGAACCAGCACTAGGAGACAAATAATTAGAGTTTGGCGCTTGAGAACCTTGACGTTGGTTGCCAGACTGACTACTACCTGGAGATGAGAACCCTCCAGTAGGTGGTGGGCCATATGAACTGTCTGGTCGTTGACCGAATCCTGGCCCAGCCCCATTTGATCCTCCTTTCTGGTTTGGTGGCCCGTATGAGGATTGCGGCCGCCCTCCTCTACCACCTGTACCACTAGGACCACCTCGGCCGCCAGGTCCCCTCCCATTACCACCATTACCACGGCCTGGTGGACCGTATTGTGAAACGGGTGTGCTTTCTTGATTGAAATTGCCTTGTCCTTGTTGAGAGCCAAAACCTTGAGGACCTTCTCCATTGCCTCTTGATGATGGTGGACCATATTGCGTGTCCACAGATGGGCCTGTTTGTCCGTTAGAGTAAGAATCTTGAGGTCCAGAAGGGCCTAAACGACCACCAGGTTGTGATCCACTCCCTGATCCGCCATTATTTCCAGGTGGGCCATACTGCGAAGCTGGTCGACCACCAGAACCAGATGGAGGGAGGTAGCTGTTTACTGGAGGCTCGCATCTACTTGCCGGCCACGCAAGTGCGCTTAACAAAAATATATACTGAAAAATATTAATACAATTTGAATAAAAGTGAATTTAAATCCATAATTGGAGTAACCTAAAACTGGTATTTTTATATACGGAGGGCTAGAGGAGCTTTGTCGTACAAAGATATTTATCGGAAAACCCAAAACACACAAATAAAATTTGTAAGAATTTAAAAAGGCACAAAATAATACTTGAATTGCCTACATGACTAACGCACACTGCAGGACATGCATGACACAACTAGAAAGTTTGACATATAAATCGATATAAACAAACACTTACTAAAATCATCACTGGGTTTTCATGAAACCCTAAAGTAAACTAAGCTCTGAAGATGTGTTACTTTACAAAGTTTTAGCTTTTGAATACATTAAATTTGAATAGTCGCTGTTTATATAGGAAAGTTGGTACTGGTGAGCGTGATACCGATACGATGCAAGAGCTCACGCGTGAGTTAAGTCTAGTTTCGTGCATCTGCCGCGCGGCCGTCGTCACCGCGGCACCCGCGACGCATCACCGTGGGACTCCCGGATGGCGCAGGCGCATGCATAACGAATACATACAATTAATATCGACAAAACGCTCCCGTTTATTTTAAAGTAAACGTTTGTCTGTCAGTGCAGTATTTATTACCTGACAAATACTTTACAACATTATTGTAAATATCGACTCCTATTTACGGGATTGGTTTATCAGTTCTTTGTTATTTCAAATGTAGTTCCTCTTTGGCTGTTTCATACCACTGAAACACGCCATGGTATTTCTTCCCCGGTCTCTCCATTTCTATTTGTATGCGTTTCCTCGACATAATATCTTGTTCTATAGACAAATACACGGATGTGCGCTATGCGTCAAGTTGACTGCCGACCGGCAAAATCTCATGTTGGATGGAAATGAATGATCCTTATCCGTTACCTATTTATGATAAATTACACGCAACGGATTCTTTCATTTGATTACATTTAATTATTTTGTAATTTCACCGAGTTTCACCACTTCTATTCGTATCTAGATAAGTAGATAAGCTATGCAGTTTGAAATATGTTTAAAACATAAGACCTTAAAGGCAATAATCGCAATCATTTCTAAATCTGATAGTATACATTGCCATCACGCATCGTCTAGAGAGGTCCACACCACATTTTTCCTTACGAAGGCCATGTGACATCGAGGCGGTGAATCGGTGACTATCACTAAACTTTAGGCTACGTCTGTACATACAACTTCAGATAATAACATAATCGTTATAAACTGCGTACAACAAAATTACCTACAAGCCATAAGATGCAAGCGATGATGAGTGAAGACAAAGTGTCTGTAGTCGTTAAAGTGTTGTATGTGTCAAACCTAAGAGCCTTTCCGTCACCTTCCAAATAACCCTGTGACGATTATAGCAGCCTTCTGATGACTCCTTGTGATATATGTGATGTGTGTGCGTGTGATGAATGATGACCATAACCGTAGTGTAGTTACCGCAAAATATAAAGACGGAAGTATAGACCACCAGATTAAGTATCCTTTTTCTCCTAAGCGCTCAAAGCACAGCCGCTTGTCTTACGCACTAATTTGTAAAAAAAAAGGAAATGGACGATTTGTAAGGAAAGGCAGGCTCTTATTATTATTCAAAAACGTAAAAATTAAACCGCCGAAAAGACTGAAAAGCAAAAAATAATTAACCGTTTTTGTTTAACCTTAATAACTAAGTTTGGAAAGCGGTGACATAAAATTAAAATACAAATCCAAAGTCACCGACTTCCGAACTTAGTTATTAAGGTTAAAAAAAAAGGATTATTATTTTTTGCTTTTCAGTTTTTTCTGCGGTTAATTTTTTTTTAAAGTTTTTATTTTATATTTTTTTGTGCTATAATCTTTTAATTACTACGTGCTTATTTTTTAATTACTTTTTGTAATACACAACTCAGTATTAAAATTTGTGAGTGAACAATCAATCATCCCCTGTTTTGTACCCTTAGGGTTGGTTTTTTTTTCAAATTTATATGGGACCAACTTCGGAGTATACCCTTTCCAATAATAAAAGAATTATGAAAATCGGACTACTCTGTAAAAAGTTATACGTGGTCATA
Organism: Antitype chi; assembly: GCA_947359405.1. Lineage (NCBI taxonomy): Eukaryota > Metazoa > Arthropoda > Insecta > Lepidoptera > Noctuidae > Antitype > Antitype chi. The sequence goes on from OX375816.1 coordinate 15,961,749, forward strand.
CATTAAAAAAAATATACGCGTCGACTTGAGAACCTCCTCCGTTTTTTCGTCGGTTAAAAAAGAGGCAGGAATGAAAGACGAAAATTGACGATGGTATGACATGTAGGATTGATATTCATTTAAAACCCTTCCGCCCAGTCAAATACTCATCATCATTCGCCTATCCTTTTCTCAACTATGTTGAGTTCGGCTTCCGGTCAAGTAAAGACTATGGGGATGTATTGATGGCTAGATATCACACCAAACTTTATTGATATAGGCAAAGCCAGGTGTTCTGATGTTTATTACTAATATATGCAGTTGTTTATAAATGGAACATTGTATCCGTGATGTCGGGCCGTGCAGTGATCTGTGTCATCCTCGCTAGTTAGCTAGTCGTGAGTGTGCGCGTTGCGACAGAGGCAAGCCGCCCCTTACCTGCGCCCGCGCAGCGACACCGACGCGTTGATAACGTACTGCGAAACTTTACACTTATAATGAGGCTTATGAGTTCACGATTTTTGGAGTCGTTATGATTGTGTCTCGAATCTCATAACAGTGTATTAATGGATATTACTGTTGTACTCGCACCTATAAATGTCGTGTGCAATTGAGCTTGTTTTACACTCATTCATTTCAGGAAGCGATAAAGTGTGCGTTTTAGGGGGTTTTTTATTATTGGACGTTACAGGTATGAGGAACAGCGTGGAAAGTTCTATTCCGCTTCTTTCTTTTGTGTGTTGGAGAAGAAAAATAATCAAAAATTATGATTTTTCTACTGTATTCCTTAAAATTTCGTGCATGTCTGTTGGCTATTTCTGAGACTATATGACGAGAAAGGTATTATTTTTGTTAATTACCATTTTCTTGGTAGATATTTTCTACATTCATTTAAACATAACCAAACCATCGTTTTCCTAACTTACGTATAAGGTTTTGATTTTAAACTTTGAAGACCCCGTATCTGTAGATAATTCCTAAATCGTACCACGAGAACAAAACAAAGCAGAAATGGACGGATGGATGTAACTTATATTACAACAACATTTAATATTAATATTATAGTATGTACATGTATCTATATAATAAAAAACAGCGAAAAGAATCACAGGGCATCAAAAAATTCGTCCGCATCGCTGTCAATGGGAAAAGTGTCCAAAAGGCTGGCAGCATTGCCACGTTGTATGGCTATGCTGTTTCTCTTAGAGTCTAGTGTCTTCGTGTATTTTACTAACCTAAAAAAAAATAAGAAACATTATCAATTACCTGATGTGCTATTACTGTACTCCGAAAAGGGAAAAATCCCACTTGATCCTTTGAGAAATTATTTGTTTGTAGGTAGTTTTTAATTGGTGATTATGACGTCGTGATTCATTATTCATACTTACATTTGTCTATCGTATCTGACACCTTATTATGAGTATGACTGGAGCTGTAGGTGGTACGAATTAGGTACCCATACCCATTAACCGTACCGAAAGAACTTTTTTGTAAAACGCAAAAAAACTATGATTTTAGTCCTTTAACCTGGTTGAGCTTAATAATAGGTCTTTACCTATGAAATTGCCGTTTTGTATGAAAAAATTTAAACGAATTTTTTTCGTGTATTTTTTATTTGTATTAATCGAAGTAATCACCCATGCAATCAATGCATCTTTGCCATCGCAGTGGCAGTTTATTGATGCCCTTCTTAAAGAAATCAGCTGGACGGGAGGCAACAAATTCTTCAAAGGCATTTTGTACTGCCTCTCGGGTATTGAATTTTTTTCCCGCCAAGAAGTTATCCAAATTCTGGAAAAAGTAGTAGTCTGTAGGCGCAAGGTCTGGTGAGTAGGGCGGATGACGGAGAGCTTCCAACCCCAGTTCTTGCAACTTGGAGACCGTCTGCTGTGCAGTATGAGGTCGCGCGTTGTCGTGCAGGAGCAGCGGAGACGAGCGATTGACCAATGCTGGTTGGAGATGTGCCAGCTTCTCCATCATTGTGTTCAGTTCTTCACAGTACACATCTGCAGTAATGCTCACCCCGTTTGGTAAGAAGCTGTGATGAATCACACCGGCGCTAGACCACCAAACAGTGACCATCACTTTTCTAGGGGTAAGTTTTCGTTTAGGGCATTGTTTAGGTGCTGAACCAGGATCCAACCAACTTGCTGAGCGCTTGCGGTTATCAAACAGAATCCATTTTTCATCGCAGGTAACAATGCGGTTCAAATTTCCTTCATTTGTGTGTCTGTTGAGCAGTGCAAGGCACGTCTCGACGCGTACTTCGCGCTGACGATCATTGAGTTCGTGGGGCACCCATTTGTCAAGCTTTTTTACCTTGCCAATTTGACGCAAATGGACCAATATTGTTTTGACGCTAACGTCGAAAGCTGCTGCTAATTCAGCCGTAGATTGTGTATCATCAGCTTCCACAATCGCCTTTAATTCGTCATTGTCGACCAAAGTCTTCGGACGACCGCGAGGTTCATTTTTCAGGTCGAAATTTCCAGAACGGAAGCGAGCAAACCAATAACAGGTGGTGCGTTGGTTTGTAGTGTTAGCTCCGTAAACGCGTCGTTGATGTTGCGTGCCGCTTGTGCCGCGTTGCTGCCACGACGGTACTCATATTCCATAATTACTCGAATTTTTAACGTATCCATGATGACGAAAAAGATTGAAATGCGATGAAAATGTAACACTAATCAATAAACAAATGACTACTTTTGGAAAAAAAAATCCATGTTTTAAAAATAAAATTAATTTGAAATTAGAATTCTTACCCAAACAAAAATTTTTTTGATTTGAAATGGCCAGTACTGCAAAACGGCAATTTCATAGGTAAAGACCTAATAATTAAGATTCAGTCAACGAAAATGATTTTGATTATTTAGAATTGACCTTAAAACTACAGTAGTTCTGCTTTAGGGCTTACGACATATGCAATTCTTTAGAGCTTTTTATACTTCTTGACTTTTGTAATCACCTACTGTATTTTTCGTATCTGTTGACATAATAATATGTGCATCCAAATTCTATGATCGATTATTTTGACCGTGCGAACACCATTGCAACTCATGCATCCGATAAATTATATTTATAGTTCTAGATCTCAGGAGTTCACATGAATTGTTCGTAAGATCGATTGCCAATTTGGACCTAACTACTGAAGGCATAGTGGTGCCCATTGTACACGTGTAATGAGTATCGGACCTCGTACTGATATGGGCATTAACTGTTCTTCTCACAAACCAATCATGACATTAGAATCGACTTCGAAAAGTAAGTAGGTACTTGGTATCGGATGCTAAATATTGCAACATGTTGCATGAATAACTGTCATATTCTAGTATAACATATTAGGATTATTCCGAGTCTAATGAAGCCATTACAATAGATTGTAATGCGAGATGTTAACCATAGATACTCGCGTGGAAACATGCTCTATATCATACCTATTTAATTAATTCTACGAAACCACAATATCTGTTTTAGTTCATGTAAGCGTTGCCTAATAAACAGCCTAATACGATTCGTGAGTTACTCGCGGACTTACCGAGAATCTATGGTCCTCATTGTTCATCATTATCAGCTATTCCTAATGCATAAATCCTGCGTCGTTATGGCCGAGGCTGGTACAATTGTGTTGCACTCTGTGTCAATACTGGAAAGTGGGTCAGCGAGACAGATTGATGACGTATGCTGGCACATCGCTCCAACCGGCGGCGGCGACCCTTTGTCAATTGTATGTACGTCCCTGCTGTATGTTCACTTAAATAGATTGAATCGTCCTGCCTGGCTCTTTAGAATATCTGCAGGCAGCGTATTTGCAACTTTGATTTGCAATTAAGCTGATTATTTTGATAACTGTCGTAAAATTTAAACTGGTCTTGCAACATAGCCTTGTTTGTTGATGCGATTGTAACGCTCTTATTAAATAATCTGCTGCCTGTCCACTGGAGCGGAGAAGAGTGGAGAGGAGCGGAGCTGTGCCTATATTAACTAATGATTTTATTTTAATCCTTGCGGAGCGGATTGGAATTTCAATTCTATTGGTTAATATTGGCACAGTTCCGCTCCTCTCCGCTCTTCTCCGATTCAATGGACTGGCAGCCTTAGGGCTGATTTTTCAATAGTCAAATAACTTTTATTTGAAGAATAAATCTGACAGTTTTAAACTGTCAATCCCGGCTACTGAGACACAATTAATTATTATCTATTGTATTGGAACCGATAGGTTCCGCGCCGGACTTAACCGGTTCCTGACAAAAACATTTCAGTCTAAAATAAAAATAAAAACAATTAATCTAATAATAATTACTAATATAATTTAATTTTAAATTAATTTCTTGTAAAAAAAAATATGTTCTATACAAAAGCTGTCAAACCGACATATTTAGTCCTCAGTTAAAAGTTATCTGCCTATTGAAATATCAGCCCTTACAGAGCTAGAAAATATAGGTACGTATGTGCAGGAGCTCCCTTCAATTATTCATCTGCTTTGGCATTTCCCAAATAAAATAAATGTTAGAGTAGGTTTCCTGACTACAACAATATTTTACACATAATAGTCATAGATCAGAAGGTCAATCCCGTAATTAAAAACCAAAGAGATTTACATAATGTATATTGAAATATGTCTGTTTAAAACAAAATCTATTCCTAACCTATTGTCATCTTAAATAGTGACAATATCAAAAATTTGTCAAAATGTTAACAAAAAATTAGAAGCTTTTGTGACAGATTGACACTGAAAAAGGTTGCGAGTGAAGAATTAGGGAATTATACCTATCCGAGTACCTATGATGTGTCCAAAGCCGACGGTTGAACGTCTGTTATTGTTGACCGATATGAAAGCAAAGCGTACTGCAAAATAGGATTTTACACAGTTAAAATTTATTTAAAAAAAAAAAGTAAATCCATTAAAATCAATTGAAATTATAAAAATCCACTAAGGAGCATTATCATTGATTAAAATAAACAAAAAGTTTTGGCCGCCCAAAGCACTCAATAATGTGTGGGTCGTCGGATAAAGTTTTCGAATTAAATTTTATGTGATAAATGATCTGTTTGTTTTTTTAATAATTAAATTCAATTCGAACACCCATTAGGTTCTTAATAAACTTCAATTATATCCATCGACCCTGGTAATTTATCTATTTTGTCGACCGTACCTAACATACTGTACCTACATTTAGTTGTTCATCTTTCATAGACTGTTCTACAAAGTGTAAAAGTACCTCAAGTATTTAATTTAGTAAAGTGAAGTATCATGAAAACCCAGTTGACGACTGTGACGGACACTTTTTTCTACAGAATAGATTACGGTAGAGTTAGATTCCTCGGAAATACATGAAACTACGGAACCTTGACAATCAATCTCAGTCGAAAAGTTTACTTACAGTTCACGATGAGATAGCCGGCAGGTACTACATAAAGGGCAAAGAGTGTGCAATAAAACAAAAAATCGTTTTATTATTCTTTATAATTCTCGTCTACTTACATAATAATTATACATTACGTTTACAGAGACACCATATTTTCCAATTCAGTTTTTATGTTTCAGTAGGTATGGCAGATACTAGGTATATTTGCCATATATATTAGTGCCAAGTCACATACTGTGTACAATTTCATTCACAATGAGGACTGGCACAGTACTCCTTTATACAAGTTATTCTATAACCTAGCAGGGAATGCAGAACCTCACCACCATTTCATTTGTAGTTTTAGTACACTCAATTTGTCTACCCTGTAAACTGTACTACAATGCTGTTATGATGAATAAACAATTTGTTTTTGTATATTTAATACAAATATAATAAAATAAATATCTACATACATACATTGTATACAAATAAATTAAATTGAAATACTAATAACGGCTTTACTATGTATATGAAAGTACCTATAAACGGTACTAAGATACAATTTTAAAAAATGTTGTATGTCTGTCGGCTAATCTCTGAAACGGCTGATATGCATCTGATGTTATAAGGAGTAAAATATCCATTTTATCCCGGGAGCACATTCCCGTGGGTTAATTTCCGACACCCATGCATCGACGGGCGAAGCCGTAGTTGAATCTATCTTATTAAATAAGAAGAATACAGTAGTTACAATGTATTTTACAATACCAAATGAAATCCTAGCGCTTATATTACTATTACGAATAGTATAGTAGTAGTCTAAACTACTTCACGAGTAATTTTTACTTTGTATTTCTACTAATACAAAGTAAAAATTATTCGTGAAGTCCCAGCCTTCGAGATCAGAAACCGATACAAAGCCTGAGTGAAAACAAGGTGTTTTATTCGAATACAATTTCCATACAAAACTTAATAACAACAAGATTGGTCAGTAAATGGCATTGCTTTAAATGTTGTCATAAGATTTTTTTCAGAAAAGCATAGAATATATTGAAGATTCAATGTTATTTATTTGTATACTTGATAGGCTTTCCAGAATTCATAGGAAAATTTCTAAAAGCCGATGTTTGTTTAAAAGCTATCAATGTTTTCCATCGCTAAAAGTTGTTTATCGTAAACAGCTTTAAATAAACAACTAGGTACGGTTTTCAGAGAAAATCATAACAATAATTGTTTGAGAAACTTTAATAATATAATCAACGTTACAATTATGACAATAAAGTAGAAATTGGACTAAAATAAATACTTTTAACAAAACATCGTCATTCTACAAGGTAGGTACTAGGTTATCTTACTGTTAATATCACTATGGTGCTTACTTCTTACGGTTACCTCATCTATCACAGTTCAAAGGTACTATCTACCTACATATACGGTACTACCTACTTAGAAATTACTTTACTCTATTTACATTGTATCAAAATATATTGTTGTAGTGTTTTCACGTGAATACGTCTTCAAATATGCTACCATACGGGGGCAATCCAAAAAACCTAATGATAACAAAATCGGGGGATACAGTTTGGCGTTATAGTTTCGAATCTATCCTCTACATTCAAAATTAAATTATACCACTGGATAGCTAAAGGATCAAAAAATTCATTACGATAAACGTATTCACGTACAACACACGGCCGTGTCCATGACACAGCCACACCCCATTTTTTTCTTAACTAAAAGCATTAACTTGACCCTTTTGATTTTTGACCAGCAAAGTTAGCTTTAGTGGAAACACCAGGGATCGTTTCTTCGCTCGTTTCGCTATGATTTTAATAATGTTACTAGAAACGTCTAACGGGCCTGTGCGAGTTAGCTTCGGCCCCTCGTACACTTATTTTGGAGAAAGAATCCATATACTAATATAATCAAATACAATCCATATATCCAAATATAAAGTGCACGTATTTCCATATATTCGTAGTCCCTGATCACGTTCGAAAATAAAAAATCGCACAATTCATTAGCAATACAATAGCAATACGCATCAAAGTCAATTGAGAACCAGTTTTCCACAGGCGTAACGATTGGGTTCAAAGTTTTGTAAAACAACTCTCTCTTTACTGTGCATACGATATTGAAGCTGTCGGTAATAGGGATTTAGCTACTTATATTAAAAAAATAGTCGATGGAACCCCTAAGCTTATTAAAAGTAGGTTTTTTTTACCTCTGGCTTAACTTACCTACCTATAGCTAATCACAAGTGGCACTAAAATATCTTACATTTAACCCAATTTAATCTATTTAGTCAAGAACTTTGGGCGATAATTATTTAATCCTCAAAATTAGCGGAAATGTAAGGTCAAAACTAAATGATTTTAGTAACTCATCTCTAGGGTTCTTTAGAAGTAAGAGGAGCAGGGTGTTAAGTTCACTCGTTCTTAGAAAAGGGAGGATAAGCAGACTGCTTGCGCGACGTAGGATTTTGCGTGACATCGCGCATGTAGTTCGCATGTGGCAATGTAGATGCCGCCACAGTTCTATGTCAAACACCCTGTAGGTACAGTAACAAAATGTCTGTCTTTTGATAACAAATAATTTTATCGTTAAAAACAGCGTTTCAGTAAAAATTAAACGCTACTTTGCGAATATCATAGTATAAGTTAAACCTACAGCATACCTACTCAAATCCTTTAACAGTTACTTTAGGAAACTTGAACTTGTAGACAAAAAAAATATTGTTAAATTTGACCGTCTCCTCATTTCTACACATTCTTGACCAAACAAAAAACATGGGCGTACATAGAACCTTAAAACTACAATACTGTTTGCATGTTGATGTTTTCAGCTTTCTCCTTTTTGCTTTCTCCGCGGAAGTGCTGCTCGATCTCTGCGAGGGACTTACCTTTGGTCTCGGGCACCATAAACAACACAAAGAAGAAAGCCATGGCACAGAAGCAGGAGTACAACCAGAATGTTCCCGCTGATGATAGCACGGCCTGCAAAGAGGAAAATGATAGTTATACTCTGTTTTTTTTTTGGGTGGAAAATCATCAAATCACTTCTCCCGCTCTGGATGGAGCAGGAGGCGTGTCAAACTTTTACTGACTAAAACCTACACATGTTTCCTCAGTTGCCTGTGTGCCAGGGGCCACGGTATCTTTTTCGAACAATCCGGCACCCCTGGCAGGCATCAGCCCTTGCAGACCCCACCAGTTGGTGCTGACATCTCTTTGAGGCGCGCGTCGAACACGACTCGCCGTCGACCCGGGCTTGGTCCTTACCGGCCACAAGCCCGCGCCTACGGTGACCGGGAATCAACCTGGGTAGTTATACCCCGTGACATTTTAGTCGTCTTACAACGGCAGCCCACTTCATGTATCCAATGTAATCACTTACAAAAAACATTATTTTTTTAAACATAAGTATGCAAAATAAAAAAATAAAAAATATCATTCATTAAGACTCATGACGTAGTTTGAAACACCCTGTTATGGAGATGGAATTAATGATGGAATGTAATGGTAGGTAGGTAGATATCTTCAACCGTTTCATACGTAAACATTATAAACAGGGGGGTGTTTCATAATTATAAAGCATTATTTATTTTTATTTGTATCTATTATCTCAATTAATGGTAACAATGTTTTAATCGCGTCTTGAGCTATTTTATGACAGATACATTGAGTGGACCACCTTTGTAAGACGGCTAAAATGTCACGGTGTATAATATGACAACAAGCCTTCATCCAGTAACGGTTAAGAGGTGTATCTATTCCCTACACCCACATTTCGCTAGTGTAACAGGAGGACTATCAACCGGACACAAACCCAGACTACCCTGCTACTGAGAAATTCCTGATACAAAAACCCAATAAATGCAGAATTGCATAATATATGTAAGTGGACACGCCCTTTATGCCTGGAAGCTTTTATTTAGATTGTAAGTTCTGTTTACGTTTTTTTATACATATTTTTTCTGCCTGATTACATAGGTAATCGCCAATATACCCAATATACTGAAATATGGCAAAACCCCCTTATTCATAAACGATTATTAAAGTTAAATGATTTTTAAACGTCAAAAATGTTTGGTTAAACAGACGCTAATCATTACTTAACTTTAAGCATCGTTTATAAATAAGGGGGGGGGGGGGGTATTTTTGTGTTTCGTAATTTTAATTACCTACTATTGTATAGAATCAAGTTCTTCTAACTTAACAGACAGCTGTGCTGCTCGGGAGTTTGTTGTGGTACTTCTTCTTCCCAGCTAAAGCACTAGGAAGTGGTGAAGGGCGAGCATTTTGAGGGACTGTCCGTAATTTTGACGTTCAAAAAGAGCTGACTCTCAGCCTAGTTTGAATAAATGACTTTTGATTTTGATTTAGAAAATAACACTTTGGCCGACCGGAAATAGAATGCAGGTCCTCCTGCTCAGCAGTAGCACTTGCTACCACTAGATCAACGAGGCAATGAATATTTTAGTAGACAATTATGTATTTAAATACTAATGAAGACACAAGCATGTTTTGAAAATAAGCTGTGCCTTAATGACTCAGTATAAAAGCAGTAGGTAAATAGCCCACTAAGACATCAATAGTTCTGTTTGTTGTAGACCGAACAGCACCCTAATTGCGTAACGCACGATCAATCATAATCTGAATCATTTTGAAACAGATTGCTAATCCATTGCTTCATATGTTCGAAAAATGTGTCTGCTCAACAACATAAATAACGCAATGAATATTGCTGAACTGTTTAAATAAAACAGATTATTACGATTGATCGTTTGTTACGCAATTAGGGTGCAGTTTTGAGTTTACGTTACGTTATGGTAACTCTGTCTGTTTTTCAGTTTTGTTGCAGATTGCGCGCCATCATTGTTTTCATAGAGCAATATCTGTCTAAAGGCAGTCTTGATTCAGGGTTGTAAGTGCACTGCCTTGCCATTCACAATAAAGGATTCTCGATGTCAAATCCCTTCTTCACGGTTCATAACTACTCCATTATGGAGTAACGAGTTATAAACAGTTTAGAAGTGAAGGGCAAACGGGTAACAGAGTTTTCTGATGATGGCCAGGAGTTTGCAGCGTCCCTACTGGAGTTATAGGGTGGTAGTTCACTTAGTTAACAACGAATTCGTTATTAAAATGAAACCAGTAAAATTCAAATAACTAATTCCGATTCTTTTCTTCGTGTTATCTTACAGCAACTCTAATTGCAAATAGGTATAACTCGACTTGGAAGTAAGTTTAATAGAAAACAAACAACTACCCACTTCTATTTAATGTTATTGACTAATAAGAACAAGAGAATTATTTCAAGTGTGGGCTGATGAGTCACCAGCCCACAATTAAAATAATAAATAAACAATTTACAGAAGCAAAAGGTCATCAACGATGACTTTTTGCTTCGGTTCACTTTCATGAATGACATTTAGGTAACACTTCGGCCAAAATCACGATTAACAGAAATGTCGTAAGTGTGTAAGTAAGGTACAGTCAACGACAAAATTCAAAAGCTTCTTGTAAAATATCGGTTCAATTGTTGAAATATGATAGAAATACCTACATACAAGCAATGTCCGAAGATACTACATCTTCTAAATTTCAATCAATACTTTTCAGGCGCGATATGCGCCCGGTTTGTATAAATGAAACCATGTTCACTAGTACAGTAGGTGTGTATTTATTTTACCACACAGTCTATATACTACAACAAAGGAAATACAGAGAACACACAGTTGGCAAATATGGACTACCGAGCTTAGAGTAATTACACGGTATAACTTAATTACGTTGCTGAGCTTTACATTCTGATAAATTCTGATTCAATGTTCCTAGTGCCACTGGTTTAAAAATTCTCTACCATAGACCTCTCGTCTAGAAACAAAATTAAAAAACTAAAAAACACGCTTTAAAAACCAAACTAAAAAAGGAGAAAATAATTTAATTCAATTAAAAAGCGTGGGGTGCTTGACATTAAGTGATTATAAAAATACCTCAAAAAGCACCCCACGCTTTTTAATTGAATTAAATTATTTTCTCCTTTTTTTAGTTTGGTTTTTAAAGCGTGTTTTTTAGTTTTTTAAACTATTATTTATTTTCTATTTTTTAGTTCTGCTAACTACAAAAACGTGTTTTTTTCCTCTTTTTTTCATTTTTTAAATATTTTTATTTTTCTTCATATTCCTGACAGCAAACTCTTTCATTTGATACCCATATCATGGGGGTGGATTTCAAACAGTCAGTCCAACATCTTGGGGAGGCCGCCATATTGGATTTGTAATGACGTTTCTTAGCTAGTCATGTATTGTCATCAGAATTCAGAGCGTGTGCAAAATTTCATCCTAATCGAAGACCGGGAAGTGGGTCAAATTAAGATTCCAAGATTTTCTTACATACATAGTTAGTTACAAGTGAAGCTAATATAAAGCGTGTAAAAAGTGTTGCCACCTAACTAAGAGTGCGAACCATAGATATTAGTTTGGTTCGCCACAACTTCAAGAATCATATCGTCTCCCGTGACTGTAAATACGATCATGGTGTATGTTAATTGCGATCGTACAAATTACCGTTGTTAAATGTAGCTACAAAATTACATTTTCAATTCATTGCTTGTTCAAGTTACGCATTATTAATTTATCACACAACAAACCATATGCTTATAATAGCTGAAATATCCATATCGTGTCGAAATTATACGTACATTATATTGCCAGAAATTATGGTACAATTATTATTGCAAACAGCACCCTAATTGCATAACACGCGATTAATCATAATCGGTATTATTTTGACAGTTCAACAATATTCATTACGTTATTTACGTTGTTGAGCAGACACATTTTTCGAACATTTTTGGTTTAGCCATCTGTTTCAAAACGAAACAGATTATGATTAATCGTGAGTTACGCAATCAGGGTGCAGGTCCTGCTTTCAGCAACTAATTACATTTGCGCTGATAACGAATGCATATAGGGAATACAATTTATAGTTTGAATATTTTTTTTATATTGTTTGCGACCATCTTCGTGATTATTTATTTATGGCAATTACCGATAGCTTATTTAAAAAAAAACCGGCCAAGTACGGGTCGGACTCGCGCACGAAGGGTTCCGTACCCATTATCTATAAATACGGCAAAAAAATCACGTTTGTTGTATGGAAGCCCCCTTAAATATTTACAGACAAGGGCAAGGCAAGGCAGCAGAAATACATCATCTGTGAAAATGTCAACTGTCTAACTATCACGGTTCATGAGTTACAGCCTGGTGACAGACGGACAGACAGACGGACGGACAGCGGAGTCTTAGTAATAGGGTCCCGTTTTACTCTTCTGTACGGAACCCTAGAAAAGAACGTTTTGTTTATTTTTGATGAATCCTACACCTCTTACACCAATTATTTTTACCTGTTGTGGTATGGTTATTTAATTCTTACAAATTAATTTAAAGTAGAACATGTTGTTTTTATAAGGTATTTTTATCTTCCCGCCCTTTTCCCAGATTACTTGGGGTTGGCGCAACACGTTTTCTTGTACCATTCTCTCCTGTCTGCCGTCACGCTATCATTCTCTCCTTTCTCTGTCATATTAATCCATCTTTTCTTGGGCCGTCCTCTCCCTCTCCATCCATCACCATTTATACAGGATGTAACAGAAACTCTATTGCTATCCCTAAGCACTATAGATAACAGCTGGTATAGAATCACTATACATAGTTTCAGCTCAAAATAAAATACTCTAAGAATTGATACCAAATTTTTACAAAACCAGCAGTACGCGACCGGTTAAATTCAAATCATAACAAACGTGTCACCGCACTACATAGGTCAATAACTTTCCACGTTACTTGCCAATATCACGATAAATCTCTTCCGAGTGATGTGTTTATTTCAATTTGAAAAGTTCGGTTTCTGGTATCAATGTATTAAAAATTCTCATAACTTCCGAACATTTAGAGATAGGATTAAAAAACCCTTCCAATATCGTTTGATATCATCCAAAGGAGCCGTGCCCTTGGTATGTATATACCCTTTCCGTTACACGTTGTATTCGTCTCTCTTTTATTCACATGCCTAATATGCTCATACCAAGCCAAACGATTTCCTTTCAACTTTTCTACCACTGGCCACACTTTCAAACTTCCCCGTATATGTATGTATACTCATTTCCCAAGGTAGGTAGTGTAGATGCACTATATCTGAGTTAAATACATAGTTATACTTACATCAAGAATATGATAGGACTTGATGACCGAGAACATGCACATCAAGTTGACAGCGCTGGCCATCGCCGACAGCTGCGAGCGGTACTGCGCCGGGAACAGCTCGCCCAACAGCAGGAAGGGCAGCCCGCCGAAGCCCAGGGAGAAGCCCAGCATGAACACCACCAGGCTCGCGATGGGCAGGTAGCTGGGGATTAATACATTAAATTATACTAGATATCACAATCACACCATAGTATAAGCATAATCGGCATAATTTTCTTTCTGTTGGGACCCAGGCCGTCTCGTTGTGAGAGGGAGTGGGCCGTAATCCACCACGCAGGCCCTTCAAATCTTTGGTTCTAGGACATGCCGGTTTTCTCACGATGTTTCCCTTCAACGTTTTGAGAACAGGGGGCCTACTCCTTAAGTACGAAGTCCGTCGTTTCGGTCGAAGTAACGGGCGTTTCCAACTCCGTATCACTTACGGACAGAAGATTAGATTGGACCCCGAACTAAGAATGTATGACAACACATTTGACAGATGTCCCTACTCCCGATATGTTTATGCCCGTCCAAAAAAGTTGGTTAATTGGCTGTAGGATTCACTAAGAAGTTTCGAACTACTTTCGGACGGGCCCGTTTCTTCGTTGACGGAGTTAGAGAGTAGGCCCCCAGGGGTGATGAAATAATTTACACAAAGTAAAGCGCCTGTCTGGGTTCGAACCTACGACCTACAACTTGTAAACCTGACCTTGTTGACCTACAACTTGTGCTCTAAAACTTAGACATCACACCAGTACAGTATTGAATTTTGCGGGCTATCCCGGAGGTGAATCAAGTCGACATTTTTTCCATACAAACTTCGGGAGTGAATTACTCCACTTTTCGACAATTTACATAAAAAAATAAACATGGTATGGTTTTGTCCTATTGTCTGTACGTAAACAGAATACTAAAATAAAAAGCCATTAAAAAATTAGGAGCCAACAAGGATTCGTTTTTTTTTGCCAATTTAACTTAATTTTGGGCGTGTTTATGTAATAAAAGATATATAAATGTCCAAAACCAAGTCATTACCGATAAAGTTCAAGTATCGATAAGTTCAATAAACTTTATTGGTAATTGATTTATGCAGAAGTTTTGTCATAAAACCCGATCTTCCGAAGGACTTTTCTAAATTTTGTACGCGCCTGTTTTACTATAAATGATCCTGCATCTCACTCAATAACGTTGTGCGTCTAACTGATCATCACAGATACCACCTCGGTCGGACACGAAGCCTGGTGAGATAGCGTGCCTTTTAGCCACCAGTGAGTTCGAGCCCGCGACTAGATTCCACTAAGTGGGCCATGAATATGTGAGAATTACTGATAATAACAATGAGGTCCCGATACTTTTTCATTGAAATACCTCTGTTACTGGGGCCAATTTTAATTGACAAATGCATTATTTTGTCATTATGCATGTCATTGTGATTTTTTCGGTTTTACCTCTAAAATTGGAACTGTGTACCTAGTTCAGTAAAGTAAAATAAATTACCAATAGTGGTCTGGACAGTAGTGTTTAAGGAAGCCGTTTTTTTTTTTTGTAAAAAGGTTTTTAAGTGTCCGTTTTATTTGTAACCACATCAAAAAAAGCTTTCCTGTTAATTTTTAATTTAAATTACGAAAACCCAGTACAAACCGGATTAGTAGTTGTTTAAGAAAATCAATAAAATTAAGTCATCCCCTGATTTTCAACACTTAGAGTCAGTATATACTTAATAGTTTCTTGAAAATTATATGGGACCACCCTTGAGGCACACCCTCTCCATTAAAAAAATCTTTTTTTAAGTCGATCCACAATTGCGGGAGATATCGCGTATCAACAATAACCAAAAATATCAGCTTCCTACACTCTCCATATAAACTGTGCCAAATATCAAACTTCACCGTCCATGTAATTTTCGTAAACAGGGATAATAAGTTTTTGCTTGTAGAGATTCTGGAGATTGAACATAATAAAAAACGGTCAATAACTACATGTGTAACATCTTATATAAGTAGTGATTGTCCACTTTTTAAAGTAGCCATGACCTGTGAGAGGTTGGGCAACATTGCGATAAACCATTTCGTTCACATCTTTACTATTCTCATGATGATCTAACATTATTGACCAGCTAGCTCATATTGTTGCAACGACCTGCCTTTTGTCGTCATCCCACGTTTTCTATAGTTTACCCAGGAATCTTTCTTTGATCACTTCTTTTTTTCCACTAGGTAAGTCTTTTGCAATTTATAAAAAAGCTGCAGAGTTTTTGATATTATAAATTATTAGTTATTAAAATATATGGAACTAGCTTTTGTCAGCGGCTTTGCCCGCGCGGATCTTTCATCCCCTATTTAATTCCCTTAGGGGTTGAATTTCGAAAAATCCTTGTTTATTCCTTGTCTACATTATAAAGGGAACCTCAGTGCAAAATTTCAGCTTTCAAGGTCCAAGGGTTTGGGCTGGGCGTGGTTGAGTCAGTCAGGACTTTTTATTTTATATATATAGATAATTTTATAGACCATAAATACTTGAATTTTATTCAATTTCTTATATTTGTACCAACTTGGTCAAAATAATACCTATTCGCAATCTCACGTGCCTCTCGCAATGCCGAATGACGAAATACATTTAACAAGTGAAATTTAAGCCTCAAAGCTAGGTGGCACAATGGCGGGGATACACGCTAACGAAATGACTAACGTGTCCAGCAATGTGGCCTGCCACTCTCACAGGCGCGTCAAATTCAACCTTTCAAGTTCGGTCGAATTCGCAACTGCAGACGCGGTACAAAACTTTTTAAGTATGAAGCTGTAAGCATATAAATTATTTAGTAATTATAGTTTGCAATTATTTATGTTATACAACACCAATACCTGAAACATGCAATTACTGGAATTGTCTATTACTAAACTAAATAACTACATAATTATTGTATTACCTTTTCAGAAAATATAACACAATGAGAATACCGAACATCCGGTAAATTCCGGTATCGTCACTCGCGTACCGATGTAAAATTGATATCGCTTTACAGATACATAAGGAACATAAGGATAACATAAGCCAGCTGTTTTATGAACGATAAAAGAATTGATCTTCAATCACTTAAAAAAACTGAACATGTCGTGTTATGTTACAATGAATAAAAAACACGCTTTAAAAATCAAACTAAAAAAAGTAGAAAATAATTTTATTTTATTAAAAAGCGTGGTGCTTGATATTAATTTATTATAAAAATACATAAAAAAACACCCCGTGCTTTTTAATAGAATTAAATTATTGTCTGCTTTTTTAGTTTGGTTTTTAAAGCGTGTTTTTTTTAGTTTTTTAAACTATTATTTATTTTCTATTTTTTTTAGTTCTGCTTACTACAAAAGCGTAATTTTAATATATTTTTTTCAATTTTTTTTTTAATGATTGAATTGTCATCGGTTCTTGATAAGTATGCAAAATATCGATTTAGTCGATTTGATTTTTGAAGGAGGTCAAAATCATGTTCAAAGTTTTCGTTACATAGGCACGTACTGACATACGTATGAAGCTAATAAAAGCGTGTTAAAAAAGTAGCTTACCCCAGCCACGGCGACTCCTTGAGCTGGAAGTAGAAGGCGGCGCCCATGGCCGCCATGGAGGCGCACATGACGGCGGCCGACACCAGCAGCAGCGGGCGGCGGCCGGCGCGGTCCACCAGCAGCGTGCTCACTGCGTTGCTCAGCAGCTGCACCACGCCGATGGTGATGGTCGCGGTCATGGCGTCCAGGGTGCTGCCTGCGGTGGATACGACACATTGAGGGCTTTCATGAATATTCAAGCCACCAGTTGGCGCCACTTCGACAAGACGTCTTCCAGTTCGAAAATGAACTTAAAATATTTGATCGTTTCTTTCATTCGCCATTCAGTCCGTGGGCGCTTTGACACTTTTGACCCGTGCCCGGACCTGACGTCTCAGTGCTGCCTCCTAGTGAGCGTCATTTCAGAAAACCCTCATTTTTGGGTTTTAACTATCAACATATTTGATAAAAATAAGAGCTCTCCAATTTGTTTATTTTAATGTCATTCAGTCCACTTCGAAACCTTCGGTTTTAAATACTGTTCTTTTCACCAGCAGCGTATTTTTAACCGGCACCCGCACTGTTCCCGCGTGGTGGATTACGGCCAGATCCCACTCAGCGAGAGGAGGCCTGTGTCCCAGCAGTAGAAACATTAATGGCTGATTATGCTGTATTTTTAACTTTCAATGTTAGGTTTAAAGAACTTTATTTCTCATAAGAACTTAAAAATAACAGTTCGCTTATAATGAGATACTTAAATTAACTATAACTAGTAGGTACTATTAATATTAGGCACCTCTAGGGTGTTGGAAGCATTGCATTAGCATTATTTTATTTAAGATGTTATTAGGTATTGTCTTAATCTAAGTTTGAATGTGGGTACACTGTCACACTTTTTTATGTCTTCGGGTAAACTATTGAACAGCCGTGCTCCTTCAACCAGTATTGTTTTTTTGCCATAATTAGTGCGAGCGTGAGCTGGTTTTAACTGGATTTTGTTTTTATTCCTTACGTTGTATGTTATCTTTTTCCTGTGTAGGTGTATGTTTGATTGTACAGATTTGGTGATGATTTTTTTAATAAGGACGCAAGTGCAGTATGTGTAAAGTTGAGTTATATTGAGTAGTTTGGTTTTTTTGTATAGTGTTCTTGTCGGAGTAAAATAATTATAGTGAAATAATGTTTTTATAATTTTGTTTTGTGTTCTTTGTAGTGGGTCTAGGTAAGTTTTCGCCGCTGACCCCCATAGCTCAATTAAATATTCAAGATGAGATTTTACTAGAGAATTATATATTATTTTACGTACTTTATTTGGAATGCAGTTTGAAACTTTACGTAACGCTGCTAGTAATGACATTAACTTTGTTTTGATGTGGTTGATGTGAAGTTTCCAAGTGAGTTTGTCGTCTACATGTAATCCTAAATATTTTTCATGGGTGGACCGTTTGAGAATTTCTTTATCTATTGTGAGAGGTATGAACTCTGGTAACTGTTTGTTTTTGGCACAGAAAATCATAAAAGATGTTTTTGTGGCGTTAATAGTAAGTAAATTACATTTTAGCCATTCGTTTAGCAGATCAAGGTCGTTTTGTGCGTCTGATATAATGTTATGAATGGATTTATTAAAATAAAATAGACATGTGTCGTCTGCATATAGAGTTAAGTGCCCCTTAAGCCCTATTTTATTGATATTATTAATATGTTATGTATATTATTAATGTTTATTTGATGATTCCGTTTAATAATGATCTCTAAATTTTGTCCAATGAACTTTAGCAAAACTCTGTTGTTACCTCTGCAAAAGGCGGAAATCCGAGATATTTATCACTAAACGAAAACTTCCGCAGAAAAAACTACTTGTTGCGGAGTTCACATCAGTATTGATAAAAGAAAAAATGCTGCAATCTGTGAGGACCTCCAAGAGTGCAAACTATCCACAACGAATTCTATCCACAATTTCTTTCTATTCGATTGACGCTAAATTGTAAAATTATATTTATTGTAACAGACTGCACCACAGTTTTGAAATAAATAAATTATTATTAACTAAATACTCTACTACTAACATGCCCACATAAAGTTATCTCGGAAAACCTAACCTTTAAAACAGCAACTCAAACACACCACACTTACCTACGGCTATGTTCAAGGAACACGTTACTCCGGGACCAATTGCTGTCGATGGCGGTACTCTCGAGGTTGATCGAGAATACGTTTACTTCCAATAAACTTTGCAGTTTGGTAAGAACAACTTTTGAGAACGAACGTAACAGAAGAATTCAGCTGGGCTGAGTAGCGCTTGGGAATCTTCGTCAACTCTTCTCGCTCTTCTTCGTATTCCGCAGAGTCTAAAGACAATAACTACGTCCTGCCTGTTATGACCTACAGAGCCTAAACGTGGATATACACAGTACGAATGACCCATTAATTCTAGGTCGCTCAGTGAATTATGGAATAAGCTATGCTTGGAATCTCTCTGAGTTATAGAATCCGGAATGACGTGATCCGGCAGAGACCCAAAATTGTCGACATAGCTCACAGAATAAACAAGGTGAAGTGGCCATATTAGCCGTAGAACCGATGACCGTTGGGGTAGACGTGTTTTTGAGTGGTGAGAAACCCCTCCTCATTTTTTGTTGGTTAAAAACTCACCAGCATTCCTGAAGATCTCCACAGTAAAGAATATGACGGCATCAATGCCGCTGAACTGCTGGAAGAACAGCAGGGCGAACCCGATGATCATGGGCTTTAGGACCACGGGAGAGAACATCACCTTGCGGGTGAACAGGCTCGGGGGACCAGCCGGGTCTTCGGCTTTCCTGTCAACAAGTAAGTAAATGATAAAGACGACAGCAGATATATGTATTTAACATATCCTTCAAGAGAATATGAAAGCACTAAGTGACAAATTAATTCCGCACGCTGCTTCTTTATTGAAACTCCACAACCTGTTCTAGCACAAGTTTTCTTTAGAATCTGGAGCTACGTGAGAGTAGCTGACATTGACTTAAAATCATAATTCTGCCAGTAAAATTGATAGAGGATGAAAAGATGAATGGTGATACATGAGGTGTCCTGTCATATCCCTAGAGCCCTATAAAGCTTGGTAACTTCGATGATGGGGCGATGCAAACCAATAGTTTTTAGTAATAAGTCCAAATTACTGTTTCGTATCTATATTTCGCACTTGAAAATCAGCATCAGTGGTGACCTTGTGCGTGTGACCTGAGGCCATTTTGGTATTAAACAATACTGTCCGTTATATATGGTTTTACGGTGTTTTTTTGTTGCTGTAATGCCAATAAACGCATTTTTCTTTCTTTCAAGATAACCAATGGCGACCTACTATTTAAGTATCGTACATTGTTATTATAATAAACATTAAGCATGGATGAGTCGTTCTAGCTACGTAGAGTATGGATAATTACTTTTTAAATTATTACCACAAGTAAAACTCCGTTAGAAATCATGTTTATTTATTACTTTTTATAATGTTCACTGATCACGGTAACCGTGATATATTAGGTAGGTACATTTATGTAGGGATACCTACCTATGTAAATAACTAATTAATGGTTCATTATTTTAGATATCACTATAGCCACGTGCAACAGTGGTCCCACTGCTGGGAAACAGGAGTGGTAGATGCCACAAGTCTTCGAATTGTTGGTTGTTGGACATGCCAGTTTCCTTACGATGTTTTCCCACACCGTTTTGAGAGAATTGGTGATGAAATCATTTACACAAATTAAGGCGCCTACTTATCTGGAAACTCATAAGTTGCGGCCATTAAAAGTAGGCCATTACTGCTACGGATACATAGCGTTAACTGAAATCAATCATAGAAAACAAACAGAAATAATTTATTGGATCTGTGACCTATAAAATACGAATTTGCAAACTAGCCATGCCTAAGATGTTACCATAAGCAAAATTTTCAGCAATCCTATTATCGTTGAGTAGGTTAATCTGCTAATTCTAAACACGTGCCAACGATTTACGAGTTAAACAGAGAGAACACGCCAATATAATTATTTGGGAAATTGTCACATCATCCTTATCGGTATTGCAACCGGCCTTAGAATATGTAACACAACGTGACCGGTAGCAATTACACTTATGTCGCCGGTTGCCGGTTGGTGCCCCGTCAAGTCGACCTCATGCAAGGTGAAACTGTAACACGTTGAGGCGTCTTTTATGGACTGTAGTGGTTGCACGTTTGAATCTATTTGCTCTTTTAAGTGGCTTTACTGATAGCATTGTGGTCAGGACTGATTGTCTAGTTATTATTCATAATTATTGACTGCTTAATCTTTCAACAAAATTGTCATCAACTGCAGGAAAATTCAAACAAACTAGATCGACCGGAGTTCAATATCAGAACTAGCAAAAGGAGTTCTGTAGTCATCTAAACAAATATCGTCTAGTCAGTATGGTAAAGCAATAAACTTAATAATAGAAAACGCCATAATTAACCACTTAACTGCACCATGCAACATGATGATGTAAAAAGGAAATCGATAGGTATGCTAATATAATAATACACAATCGTAAACTATTAAGGAAATTACTAACTATTTAACTATTTTTACTGATAACAGAAAAACCAAAACATGCAACACACGATGACAGTGTCCCCCCCAGTGGGTTCCCGCATTGTCGTTGCGGGGGGGCTCAGTAACCGTGGTCCGCTCCCACGGTGAAGCGAAGAGGAACCCAAAGGTGGGGCCGCTCGTCAGGGCTTTGGTCTCCAAGCCGACGACGTAGCGGCCAAAAAGTAGGTTGGGGTGAGGTGCACCGCAACTGAGGCGGACCGCGATGTCGAATGGGAGGCATCGCGGCTGAGGGTTACAGGCTGCGGCAGAGGAGGAGTGCCGGTACTTTTGAGTAGCGCTCTTCCCTTCCGTGGCCTGGACGGGGCCGCCACCGTTTGATGGCGGACGCGGTGGGGCCGCAGGGGAAGAGGAGTGTCGGTATAGCGTTGGCCGCTCTCCCTATCCCCTGCGGCCGAGAAGTGGTAGGCGGCGGGGCCACTGAGCTGACCCGTCGCAGGGGGCCAAGGGAGTCAAGGGTGCCAGGGTAGTCTGGGGCCTTTGTGCTACTTGGTTCCTGGGGTGGTCACGGCGTGCCATGTGTCCTGGTGCGCCGGACTGGAGGGGTCCGCAAGGGCCGATGCCTGCCAGGGGTGCGGGTTGTTCGAAAGAGATACCGTCGCCCCTGGCACACAGGCAACTGAGGGATCACGGGTGGGTTTTAGTCAGTAAAAGTCTGACACGCCCTCCTGCTCCACCCAGAGCGGGAGAAGTCATTTGATGATTTCCCACCCTGAAAAAAAAAAAAAAAAAAAAAAAACGATGACAGTGTAGTGATACTGATCCCATTATGCTCACATTTCCATGTCGTTATTTCGTAGACCACAAGCAAGTAATTAACTTAGTTACTCCAACTAAAAGTAAGAACGTTTGCTGAATACAGCACCGACGGACGTAACTATTCAGGAATTTGTAGGTTTACTTGAACATGAAAAACTCACATTTGTATATGAGTTTGGATGTAACGTTTTGTGTCTTAGAGAAGCATACACGTATCTGTCATTCAATAATAAAATACTTAGTAAATAGGAGGCGTGTTATGCATACGTTGCTTCAAGTTAACTCATAGCTCAAGTTTATCATCCACAAGACCAGCATCCATCACGAGTTAAGTAAGTACCCTGCAGGAGAGTACACTCTGCTACCAAACTTACTACTACAGCTAATCTTCACATCACAGAATTTTGGTCAAATAAGCTATGTTACTCTTATAAGGGGCCACACACCAGCGGGTCACACATAATTAGTATACATCAGGACAGTAGGGTAGTTGGACCAGGATCGTCACACTGTGGGTGCCTGAGACGCTGCCTGAAACCCTGAACGCTAAACCGTGACGATTTGGATTCGTTCCAGAACGATTGGCCCAAAAAGGCAAAAGACAAAGAAAATTATAAATGTATGTGCGAGATCTTTACCGAGCAGTGGGACATCAAAAGTTTTTTTTTAATCTACATTTTTATATTCTGCTGTAATTCACCTCAAACAATTCACACAAACCAGGATAAAATAATAAAATACTACTTACTCTTGATTATCTTCCTTAACGGTGGCAGTAGCTCGGGCAGACAAGTGCAACCACTTGATCGACTCCGAAGCGTCCAGACCCTTGGACTGCAGCCATACGGGAGACTCTGGCAGAGGCAGAAGTACCACGAATAAAGCCACTGGAAATAAATAAATTGGATATTATTTACCTTCATACTGGAATACTTTCGTCAGCTTACTTATCTTATTGTTGGATATCAATTTATGGCAAGAGTGGCGCCATAAATAAAGTTGGGTATCAAACAGGTATTTTAATGCTGGGCGAATGAACTAACAATTTCTATATACAATTGAGTTTTAAAATGTGTTGGTATGAGTTTGTACGAATTGATGATTTTTGAAGACTATTTTAGATGTAGTAATTACCACAAAACACAGCGGACAGGAAGGCCAGGTATCTCCAGTACAGCCAGTTGCCAGCGACATATGATATGAGGATCCCAAGAGACATCGAAAGGGTTGGCAGCGAACCCAGCCGGCCGCGGATTTCAGGGTCACAGCATTCACTTACCTAAAAGTACACATACATAATAACATTTCACTTGTAATCCTGGAAGGGTTAGGCAAAGGCGCACAATTAGCTCACCCACGTTTCACAAGTTATGTTTAAGTCCTATGCAATACAGAGTAAGCCTAATACCATCCGGCACATATCCAGACTTCGGACTGCTATTGAAAAATGCAACATGCCCTACCTGAGAATTGAACCCGCCTGACGATGGTTACCTACATTTAAAACGAGGTAAGTCAAATATAAGCAACAAATTGAAACAATAATCTCTTTCTTTATTTGAACACAATTAATTAACAAGTAAGTGATGAAAACACACAAGCGTGAATAAACTGAGCGACAAAGTTTACACGAAAATCAAAAGGAAATGTTCAAGTATTTTTTTTATCATTTGAATTTTTAACATTTGAGTAAAAAATAGTTCAGTATAAAAAAATAAACCACCCAAACCAAGCTGATTACATTAAAACCGGTTACAAACTCAAGGACCAGTAAAGGTTTACTTTTTGTAATAATAATAATGACAGACGAGAGTATTGACCGCAAAAATGCACACATAATGCATGTATGTAAAACATGTGGTATTAAAACAAAGTATTAGCCTGTAAAGATGTCTATTCTGCGGCCAACTAATACGCTTACGGAACAATGCTCCAAACACTACCAAAGGTCAGGTGAACTCTCGAACAGTCATATGACTGTAGATTAAAGACTTGACTTATTATATTTGTGCAAATTATATCATGTGTGGGTAATTATTTGATCCGATGAGTTTGATGAGCCGTTTCTTGTAACGTTTCCGGTTTAGTTGTGGATGAGTGAATTAGCGTCATTCCTGAGTAGAAAAACATTAGACAGAATATACTAAGACTTGTATAAAATAAGCTCATTATTGAGTGATGCTAGGAAGCATTTCCTAGCATCACTTTCTCTGCATATAGCAACTGGCTATTTATAATGTTTTGAAAAATTTGCATTGTAAATCGCAATACCTGTCTAGTGTAATATTGATACCCTAATTTATTTATGACATCAATCAAATAGACATTCCAATGTAAACTTACGTAAACTTGAGCCGTAGCCAACACAAATCCGACTCCGACTCCTGTGATCACCCTGCCTACTAGCAACAGCGGGTAATACTTGGCGAAACCCAGGATTAGCCAGGCAGCCACCCAGATGGGTGACGTCAGCTGGAGCGTGCGCTTGCGACCCAAACGTTGCATCAGGGCACCGGATAACATGCTGCCCAGGAAGGCACCCAGTGGAGGGATGGCACCTGGGTAGTAAGAACAAGAGATAGTTTCAATGTAGATAGTACTACGTTTGGTTGAAAGGATAATTCACATCTGTAAAATTTAGTAATAGATTTCCATGAATACTTTCATAGATTTCGGTTTCCATAGCTGTTTGTAAAGAGCATTTCGTATTTTAAAAAAAAAAACGTTTTTAAATTCAACGCGAAAATATATTTTTTCGGCGCAAATACGGGAAACACGAAAATAAAACATTTCTACTTGATTACTGCATCCAGGTAAATAGTTCTTTCATCAATAAATATTCGCGAAAAAGAAGGGTAAATATAATGAGGATAATGTTAAGGTCTCATCAATTACTTGGTGCATCAGCTGATAGGCACATATTTTTTGTAAAAGGCTTGACCTTAAAATTACATCTGTAATTGCGGCCATGACACTCTAACATCAAACCTGTAAATTGGTGATATAAGCGCCTTTCGTTTGCAAAAAATACCACTGAAGTGCTAATACGCATTCTATGCATTGGGAAAACAAATGTGAAGTTTTCGCGAACACACATTTTGTTAATTGCTGATTTTTCATTAGATATAGGAAGGTATCTACTGCTAAAAAAACTCTTCATCCACGTTATTCACAGATATTCTTCACAACAAAAAATCATCTTAAGTATTTTGTGCTGATTTTTTTTTTTACCGTACGTAAGAATGTTTATCTATGATTTAGAAGTCCAAAGATCTATATTATCCATTTGGTTTGTAATTGTAAGACTTTGCATCCGAGCAAAATTCCAGGCTCATATGGAAATGACAAAGTAACATTTCTGGTTTTTGGTACAAAATTTATCGCCCTAAAGGACCCTAAAGTGGCCAGTATACATTAAAGCAAAGTAGGTACTCAACCATAAACCGCTAGGATAAAAGGAGGAAGTATTAAACCCATACCAACAATGCAAAAATAGCCGCTAAATTGTGATTGTGTCTAAAATCAAGGTGTCTGCCCACGACATCGTCGTCGTACTCCGCTTGTAACTCAACGCCCCCTCAGTGTTTAACTTCCGTCACTAACCGAATCGTCCCAACCTTACTGGTCCCAATATTAAACTACGAATTTCTTCTTTCTACATAACATAACGCCTGTATAGGTTAGGAGATAGTAGAGAGTTAGAGGGTAGTAGAGAGATAGTAAGTGTTTAGTAGAAACACGATATCGCACCAGTTATGACTATTTAATAGGGGTGAGCCTTTAAAAGCCTATCATTTTGACTGGGCACAAATCGAAACTACAGAAAAGTTCCTAATAACACTTTGCTCGACCAGGGAATCGAACGAATGACCCAGTATTTGACCCTACGAGTATTAGACCAATGAGACAGAACACAGGCAGTTTCTTTATTTTGATTTCAGTTATACTTTGGTCTCCCCTTACCATAGTATGTACTTATAAACTTGCAGAAGTGCAGAGTCTACTTTCTACGATTCTCTACCTATACCTATAAATCCTTAGGAAATCAAACCAGTATAAGCTGGCTTCTTATTCCATCGAAACTCCGTACTACGTTAGGCCAGCTGGCCAGCTCAAGGTCATCTGTGCTGATTATTACGTTTGATTAAAGTATACAGCATTCTTATTCTTACCTATCCATGATTTCTGTTCACTGCTTTGTATGATCTCTGGATCTATGGCCTCGATGGACGGTATAGCGGAAGCGGAGTAACCCCTCACCAGGCCGATGATTAGGAATGACAGCGATGCGCCAAACGTCAGCCATAACTGTAACAAGCAAACAAGGATGAATATGAATGTCTCGGCTGATTTAAACCTAGGTCATTCGGTGTTCCTGAATTTGATTTCTGGATTTATTCTGCTTTAAACTGACTGTTTCCACTTTTTGCAGAATATTTTTTTCCCGTATCTTATTTTGTTCCTATTTATTTATTTGATACCTACTTCAAGCACACAAATGTAGGTACCTACAGAGACAGGCTTAATGCCACAGGCATTTTCTACCAGTCACCCTTCGGGTGATGCTAAGACAAAACAGTGGTAGGTGAAATTACAAAATTAAAGAAATAATAATATATGTCTCTAGTTATTTGTACTCAATAACACGACTATAAATTACCTATACCTACCCACCTACACCGAGGAGATGAGAGCAATGTAAAAATAAATAATTGACCTCCTTTCGTAAGTAAACAACGCAATATTATTGTTTTATTATTAATTTATATTTCAGTAGATACCAATTACATGATTATAAATATTTTTTTCTCTTGTTGAAAGTACAAGTAAATACCTACGCTAATAGGTATGTGATTAGTTGAAAACCCAAAAAATAAATTAAGAAACATGCTTATAGGTGGAACGGTAAATTGCAACTTTGTGCATAATACATGAAATATGTGGTCAACACAACAGGTGAAATTGGTAGGTACATATTATGGAAACATTCAACGCACCGGACTGAACGAAGTGTGCAGACTTAACATCATAACACAATAATGGTAATGCTGAACCAAAAAAACAATGTGATTGCATTGTTTTTTACCTCCATTCGAACGTACGAATTTTTTTCTAAACAAACAAAATATGCGCCATATTTTGTGAATGTGGCGTGTTCCCCTACATCCTACATTCCTTCCGGATACGCAGTTCACACTGCTCTGAGCGCGAAAAAATCAAAAAATGTTTTACCTACCCAAACTTACAGAATTAAAGTTTTTGTATAAACATGGCTCCATTTCGGAAATAAATATTACCTATACCTATGAAGTACCACTCAATTAGATCATTAACAAATGACCATAGACACAATATGACAATAACTGCTGAAGTGCTGAAGAAGTAGCATCTCACATGGAAACCCGTTACCATGTCCTTTACTTTAAAGAGGTCCTCTTTATAGGGGGTGCCCCTAAGTAGGTAAGTAAGTCTAGTAGCACTTTAAAGTAACAATGATTATGATAATGTTACTGAATAGGCATTTCAATTGCTATTAAGGTAATAAACCGCTCCCTAGGTCATTAGCAAGCCAGTAGGAGATGTGTCCCGAGTATTTTTCCTAGTCTAACTAACTGTGATTGAGAGACTTGTTACTGTCATGGAAATTGTCTTTAACAGTCCTGGGAATGAAATAGTGCCTATTAGTCGACGTTCACACAATCGGAATAAAATCGTGGCGGGATTTTTTGCGCGCTGAAGTTGCAACTTTTGGTGTTGAACCAAGCATTGAGAAAACAACAGAGTGCATGTGAAGGCGTCGAAAATCGAATAGTGTGTTTTACAGTTCGATTTCCAGTGCGTGACAAACTCGCGGCGGCAGCCATAATTGAATAGGGCTGTAAGCCCACATGGCAAACTTGATGGCGGCTCTAAATTGCGCTATACTATGCAGTATCTCACCCCTCACTCCCGTTGGCAGGTGAATTTGCTAATGTGCGGCGACTCGCCTCATGTTCGGAACCCTCATAAACTTTGAATCGGGCTGTACCTATGACATGACTACCTTTTAGCGACTGAGGATGGTGAAACCGACGACGTTATTGAAGTAATACTTAGGCAGTTTCCAATAGGATAACATCCTACTCTTATATTTCATGGGTTTATTTTAAAGTAACTTCGAAAACACCTTAGGACCACCTTAAAACACCTTAGGTCCTAAGCTACTTCCGCAAAACTATCATAGAGTTCACGAGACTCGGGAAGAACAAGGAAAGCTGTTTCAAAAATAAACGCTTTCTTTCCTGAATCCAATATGTAAAACAATGAATCATAATAAAATTATGTTCGCTGCTTATTGTGTTATGTTTCACAGCGCATCCGCAGTCTGCGAGACGCGCAGCGGCTACAAGTCAAAATAATGGCCGGCAAATTACATAAGTTGTTTAATAAATTGATCCATTTGCCATTCATCTCGCTATTTTAGTATTATATACAATTGGGTGCATCTGCCCGTGGCGTGACCGGCGGAAGAGGGCTATCACGACACGTGATTGCGTTTAAAACGATTCACGTGTACCAACAGCTGAATCATTTGCGTGACAAACTTTTTATACAAAATCCCTTGGTAGTCTGTATGTAGACCTATACATAGTTTTTGGGGTTCCTTTTTAAAGGTAAAATACCAAATAACGTAAATAAATAGAGTAAACCGGTAATATGTTAAACCGTTTGAGTAAAAAAGTATTTTGCCTTAATTATCTAATTTAAGTCTTAAGATTTAATAAAACAATTTTTCTTCCATGCTGTTCTCACGAGTATTGGACAAATAAAATTCGAAACCCCCCTAGAGGTCCATGTGAATGGACAAGGCTAAAGAGCCTTGCCCCTCTACATGGACCTCTTGAACGCTCACGGCAGACTTTGTTGTATAAAGATACAACAAGGTGTGCCTACCCTTGGAGATGAAACGCTAACGACATTTAATTTTTAATCACCCTAATGGCATACAGTGCTCGGCACGTTTCAAACGTTGACTTGGGTGGTGTATTGCTAACCACGTATCATTATTAGGCACCCTAACGTGCCATAGTTTTCGGCACAATACAGAAACTTTAACTTGAATTCAAACAACCAATAATTATTCCAATGAAATAACGTGATCATTACCTACTTTTTAATTTAGGTTCCAATGTTCATCTCCTGACTCCATCATCAAATCCTCGTCAAAAAACATACTGTATAGAACTCATTAAAACCAAGCAAATGAGTCCAAACTCGATGGGGTTACCAGTAACAGTTGACGTCAACCGTCCACCTCCTGACTCAATCACCAGACCCTCCTTGTCACTAAACATACTATATAGAACACATCAAAACAAAATAAATGAGTCCAAATTCGACGGGGTTACTAGTAACGGTTGAAGAGTTCCACTATTCTCCTTCAGACTCCATGATCGGACCCTCGTGAATCTATCATGCTATTGTATTGTCACGGGAACTCTAAATTTGTACAAGGTTTCATAAGAACCGGTTAAGGAAGTAGATGAAAAACCAGTCGCAAGAAGGACATAATTATGTACATATACGACATCAAGCTAAATAAAATCATTAAATAAAAATGGTCGAATAACTTGCTGCTATTTGCATTCTAGATAGACTCAAACTAGATCTATCAGACAGATGACTTTCAGGTTCCACCTCAACATGGGTAATTATTTATCTAGAAACTTAACTTTGATGGGTTGTTGGCTTTTATTAATAAATTGGCATTTCCTTATTATGTGTTGACATATGTATTATGTTTAGGTTCTGTAGTAGGTACCTTTAGGTATAAATGCTATCATCAATGAAAACGTCAATCGATTTACATGGCTCGAGGTCATTGCTCGAGATAGGAATTGCTCGTTCTCTTTTGCGTCTACATAATTTTCTACTACTGATTAAAAAAATTGAGCAAGAATTTGATATTTTTTTGTTTATAATAATACCTGGTGGCCTGGGTAATCTTAATATTGCAGCGCTGCAATAACATAATGCTTTTCGTGGTTTATGTGACACCCGCCGCTGTGACCAAAGGTAGGCAGGAAGCTTAGTATTCTGAGCAATCACAAACTCAGTTTTTACTGGTGTCGTGTTGGTTATATCACAATATCGTCCTTCACCTCTCGAGAATACGGAGGTTTATTTAAAATATACTTAAAATATCACTCACTATACATAAAGCTCTTCAATAGCCAAGGTAAGCGTGAGCAGTAATTCAAGCACGTAGCAACAGCAGGTCAATAGGTGCCACACCAAACTACACCTTTACAAGTCGCAATAACATTCATTATTTCAAAATTATCAAGAAATCATGCTACGGTATGCCCGAACTCTTTAGATCCTTACCTATATCAAGATTAGTCTGTGATGATTTGCCTACATCGTTAATTGATGGTTTTTTAGTTCTCTTTTCCAGGGTAATAAAACAAAAGGATATTATTTGAAGTCGATCGTCAATTATCTACAATATTTGCTTTGAAGTATGGGTAAAAAAAAAATTGAACGCCATTGTAAACGATTTTGCACAATTAAAGTTTTGCAACATTTTTATGGTGCGAAAAATAATCAGTAGCACAAGATACGTGTACGTTGTATAACATAAAACATCATTCTGATGTTTATTGTAGGTATTACCATAAATTAGTTATCTGTGGTTATAACCTAAGTAATTAATTCTTGGATCTAACGGGTTTATTCTTTGCGCTTCTAGCTCTATTTATCCGATCACGACGTATAAGAGCATCAAATGCTTTAAATGATACCTCTATCATCATGTCAATCAACTTAAGTACCCAATTATACTCCCTAAATCATTTGCTATACATTGATCATAATTAGAAGTGATGTCAGCCGAATGCGGATATTAACATATCTATGCTTTAGTCAACGAGGTTATTTTATTTTTAGTGACTAGCACTTCGCCCGCAATTTTAACTACATCCTTTTAATACCGAAAGTGGTTAGGTTTTGAAAAATAATTTGTGACGTTTCTTTTATTTGGCTTATAGATTATATGTAAACATCTACATGTACTGTCCTGCACCCTAATTGTGTAACGCGCGATTAATCATAATCGGCTTCATTTTGACAGTTCAGCATTATTCATTGCGTTATTTACGTTGTTGAGCAGACACATTTTTCGAACATATGAAGCAATGGTTTAGCCATCTGTTTCAAAACGAAACAGATTATGATTAATCGTGAGTTACGCAATTAGGGTGCTGGTTTAGTCCGTTTGGACTAGATTTATGAAAAACCCCGATATACCTACGTTAACCTTTATTTAAAATTCTTCCATACTTTTTAACACCCTGTAATCCCCTTTATATATAAACTATAACTCTTACTTAATTCAAAGGATAAGATTTTTGCATACAAACAAAATCCCTCCTTTTCTCCATATGAAGGCCGAAGTTCCCAAAATCCCTTCTTAGTGCTCCCGTACATGACAAAATAAAGTTGTCTGTGAAACTATTAGTTTTGGCTGTGCGTTGGTATGACAGACAGTAAGACAGTTTTTCCTTATTTAAAAAGCATACGCATAACCTTTATGAAGATAAACATGTATTTAAATATAGAAGAAGAAGATATATTCTAAAAATCACGATTTGAATTCGGCATTTATTCAAATGAATACATAACATAATAATACTAGCCGTTATTATTATTATTAATTTAGGTAAAACTAGCTGTTACCAACATTTATTTAGTAGGTTGACTCCGAGAATTGATTAGATATTTTGTTTAGATAGTACGGATAATAAAAACGGATCTGTAGAAAATAAAAATATGAAAAGTAAAGCAATGGCAATTATCAAAATAATAGTATCTTGTGTCTCTACACCTTAGTTAAAATATGTGACTTGGCTGTTTCGTTACTACAAGAACTGTTGTATGACAGAAAAGTAATGAACAGTGGATAAATTCACCTTATAAGAGAGAATAAGAGAATAAATTTATTGAACCAATGTTACAATTATTACCTTATGATTAACTTAACTTAATGTTGGTACGTAACTATTAGTGATTTTCGTTTTGGTCTTTACGGCGGACCCCAAACTAGGCGGTGCCTGTATCTTGTGAATGTAGCGAAATGGCAAAGCCACATATTTTGACTAAGGTGTATAGTTTTTGAAATTAGGCCTTGTAGAAGAAGAAGAAGCTTGGCTCTACATGGGCTTTTTCATATGGTCTCTTCTTGGCAACATTTTACATGAAAATGTTTTTGATGGGATACATAAATGTGGACTCAGTGATAATAGTGCCGGTAGTCGTAATAGCCAATGGCTTAATAGCCAAGTCAAGCTTCTCAGGTGTTGGTCGAGGACCAACACCTGAGGAGGCGCTCTTCGGCAGCAGGATCAAGGGCTTGATTCAGAAAGCGATACTTCTGTTAACGGCTCGATTTGTTAGCGAGGTTCCGTTCTCTGGAGCCTTGACCGCTAGCTTGGAACCTGTTTCCCGATACCGGTGGGCTACTATTTTTTATATTTTTAAATGTTTCATATTCTAACAGGTATTTAAAAACAGAATTTAATATGCATATAACAAAATAAAGGAGATAATAATATTAGAATAATTAAATGATTGAAATGAGATGTTCCAAAATAGTTATGAATAAATTATACCGACATACCTATAATGTAATACGTCAAACAGACGAACAGCCAAGGTTGTAATCGAAATCAAATAGAATTACTTGCTTTAAAATATCTTCATTATAAATTATACGTTGTAATACATAGTATCCCACAGTTGACTTCCAGTGAGGTGTTGCTCTAGGCATTGTTGTTAATGAAAGCGTCACCACCGAATTCGATTCATACAGTACGTAGGTACCTACGCCAACGTAACAAAATACTTTTCTTAAAAAAAAAGTTAATAATGATCTACTGAACAAACGCTTCTTTCTTAGGAAGTAATCGGCCTAACCATGCTTCCCGGCCTGACCACTTCTAAATCAAACAAAGTTAAAACCACACTATCTTTACAAAACACGCAAAAAAGAGTCAATTGTTCGTCAAACACAACACGGTTGGTCAAGCAAAAACTGTAGCGAATCCTTCCGGACCACGCAAAATCACAACAAGTTATTAGGTACCTATGCGTATGCGCAAAAGATTACTCTGTCACTTTAATATTTTTTTTGGATATTTCAACTCAGAAATATTGTTTTTTTTTTTGTTTTGAGGCTGGGAAATCATCACGTAAATTCTCCCGCTCTGGGTGGAGCAGGAGGGCATGTCAGACTTTTACTGACTAAAACCCAGCCGTATTCCCTCTTTTGCCTGTGTGCCAGGGGCGACGATATCTTTTTCGAACAACCTGCACCCCTGGCAGGCATCGGCGCTTGCGGACCCCACCAGTTGGTACTGACATATCATTGAGGCGCGCGTGGAACACAACGCGCAGTTGACCCGGGCTTGGTCCTTACCGGACAGTGAGCTACCCATTACTCGCCGTCCGCAAGCCCGTTCCTACGGTGGCCGGGAATCAGCTTGGGATTCCTGACGCCCAGGGCGTCTCCTGCGGCGACTAGGGCCGTGAGGGCGCATATACTTTGTCTCCCTCACGTGCGCTGCCTCCCTCTTCGCGAGCATTACTGCTTTGCAGAAGGAGATGACGGCTATCCATGCACTCTCGCTCCATGTCATGGCCTGGACCAAGGCCGGACGCGAAAGATCGCCGCCGCCGATCGCCTCCACGAGGACACGGTGATGCTCCGCCCAAGCTGGGCAGACCTCCACCGTATGCTCCACCGTGTCCTCAGGGCGTTTTTCGCAGTGGAAACACCCTGGCGTTTCCTGCCGCCTTATGCAAAACAGGAACCTCCCGAAACAGCCGTGTCCGGTGAGTACCTGCATCAGGCGGAACGTGAAGACGCCGTGGCGCCTCTCAATCCACTCCTCAAAGAATGAGGAGACTTACCGCCGCAATCGTGGCGTGCCTAACTCAGAAATATCTGCATCTGCATCTGCCTAGCCTTTTCCCAACTATGTTGGGATCGGCTTCCAGTCTAACCGGTTGCAGCTGAATACCAGTATTTTACATGGAGCGACTGCCTATCTGACCTCGACAACCCAGTTACTAGGTAATACGATACCCCTTGGTAAGACTGGTTGTCAGACTTACGGACTTCTAACGACTGTCAAAGATGCACCAGCCGGGATCAACGGCTTAACATGCTTTCTGAGGCACGGAGGAGTCTTAGCATGTAAAGAAGAAAGAAGGTCACCCATCCACGGACTAACAGTGGCAAGCGTAGCTTAACCTGATCGATCGACCCGTGCGGCTAGTATAACTTAGCCACAAGCTCAGAAGTATCTATGCGCCTTTAACCAAGGAACCGAAATCTATAAGTTCGAGATACTTGATTTCAATTTAAAGCAGCCGTAGGCATTAAGAGGGGACGGGGCCTGCGAGGAATTTGACAAATAGGTATTTGACGAAACTATTGCCGTCGCGCTGTCAGTAAGTCAGCCCCCGTAGTGTGTGATAGAGACAGCTCCAGCTCAGACCGAAATTATCACAAAAATTTTGACGAAATCGACGTTTCGTATTCCCCTTTTTTCTCCTCGAAAACTGAGCCGATTCAATTATTTTTTACATTTACATTTTAAGAAAGAGTATGTTTAGGTTCCTATCATTTTTTTTATGTTAAAAACTTTTCTAATTTGTCTGGTAGTCCTCTAATCACGGCGATAAAAATAGGGCATTTTTTGGAATTTTTAGAGGGTCATATTTTATTTACTTATTAGTTGCTGAAAAAAAGAAAATGATAGACACGTGTTTACAGCAGACCTTGATTATATGAAAAAAAAATATTACTCTAGAGGCATTATTCAGGAAGAAAAAAGGAGAATACATTTGTATGGAGAATCGCACGCCCTGTTCCCTCTTAACCCTGCATTTAATATTAGGATGTAAGTTAAACATCCATATTTATAATATTACATAAAATTCTATTTATAATCCACGTGTAAAAAACTCCCGATAAGTTATAGATAAGTTTCTCACGCAAATCTTTAATCTATCAGCAAATAAATCGATGACTATGTTATTTGTCATCAAATATTTATCTGATTTGCACTCATGAGGGTGGTACTTATACCATCAGATCAAAGCAGTGATTTTAAGTACTCGAGATACTGAGAGACATCTTCGACAGGTAAAGTCAATCCGTACTCTTGGACTAAACTAAAATCAATAAGAAAATATTTAAAAACAAAAGATGATTCTGTATCATAAGTAGATTCCTTCAATGGCTTAACTTTCCGAGGGGCAATTCTCGTAATTTTAAGAACGTTCACAGTCTGACCTGTGTCAATCTGTCAAAAATGCCTCGATTTTTCATTAATTTTTGACATTTGCTTGTCGCTGAGATGAGACTGCGACTAGGTTTTGAACGTTTTTAATTACGAGAATTGGCCTTCTGGTATAATATAAACTAGACATTTTTTTTTCCTTTACGGTAACGTAGAATGAAATTCTTAACAACAAATAAGTTTCCATAAAAGAAGATACCACTTTTCATAAAAACATTTTATTTTTTGTATGCTGGTTTGTTACGCTTCACGCTAAAACAGCTGAACGGATTTGGATGAAATTTGACACATGCAAAGACAAAACCAGCGGGCTAATTGCGTAACACATAAACTGTAGGAACGGCTTTTATTTTGACAGTACAACAACATTCATTGCTGTTTACGTTGTTGAGCAGACAATTTTTTAAGCAATGTATCAGCAATATCCATCAAAATTATTCAGATTATTGATTGTGTGATACGCAATTAGGGTGCTAGATTATGACATATAACACTTTTTTATCTTTTGTGAAACTATGGGGCGCCGCATACAGGATAGATTTTTAACCAGTGCGCAAACTGTAACCATGAATTTTAAGACCAACTAGCGTAGAAAATTCTCGTCGGTTATACAAAAAAAATCAGCTGTTCCATTCATTTTGACCGCGTAGGTATTGCACTTTTCTATGAAACAGCTGATTATTTTATGTACTCGTATAACCGACAAGAAAATCTACGCTAGGGGGCTACAATGATATGCTGAATTCATGGTTATAGTTTGCGCACTGGTTAAAAATTTACCCTGTTTAAGAAGGAAAGAACAACAAATTACAAAACGTCCCTTGGTTATCGCTCATACGTTGCACAGTTTCCTAGGTTTACTTAAACTTTTACCAGCACCCTAATTGCGTAACTCACGATTAATCATAATCTGTTTCGTTTTGAAACAGATGGCTAAACCATTGCTCAAAAAATGCATTGTTCGAAAAATGTGTCTGCTTAACAACGTAAATAACGCAATGAATATTGTTGAACTGTCAAAATGAAACCGTGTTACGCAATTAGGGTGCTGGTCAATACCCAATACATAACAGAGTTGGAGACTGATTTTTACAATTCATTGTTGCTTTGTCAATAGCAGCGAGAGGAAACGAAGTGTAACCCTATACTGGCGATAACGACTGACGTTGCCTTTAATTAATTCACAATACAACATCCCAGTTAACAATGTAATTGCTTAATTTGTGAAAATATAAATTTTCATTTCCGTAACCGTGTTTAAGAGGAGTTTTTTGGGGTCCAAAAAGAAATCATGTCTCTCTGTTTGTATTTCATTGAAGAATGTTATGAGCTGTATGAAGCATAGTCAAATATGCAACGAAAATAAAGAATAAAATGTTTAAATATTAAGTAATTTCTTCTCATAACAGTCGGTGCTATCCTGAGAGATATGTTTTTTGCCGAAGACTCCCGGTTCGATGCCCGTCTAAAGCGGCTTGTTTTACAGACTTTCTAAAAGTTATACTACTTTCCCTTTTAACCTGCAATACGACCTTATAGATTAGGTGGGTACCTACTCTGCATCTGCATATTCATGATTTATTGATCTGATCCAGAATTATATCTGTGCACTTTCTAAAGAAAGTTGCAGCAGATATCTAAACAAACCAATCCATCTTTCAAGCCACCGGCTATGTAGAAAGTATAAACAAAAAGGAGTTTTACCCTAAATTAGAAATAGTCGCTCCTACAATGAGTAAAATAGACTAAAGATTATTACAAAAAGCCTGAACAGGAAGTCAGTCCAAACAAAAGCAATTATTTAAATTGCTTATTCACATTTCGGATTTCGGATATAAATATATTTTATTCAAATACTAATTTTCTGAGCTAACAGCGCGAAAAAATATATAATTTTCTTGTATAAACATTTGTATGGGTGGCATTGGAACATAAACAACTTGCTACATCAGGACCAACATTAATCTTCTGAATTCTATCAAAATGCACCCAAATCAATATAAAAGTTACTTTTAAATCACAAATCGTACAAAATGGTTAACGCGCAGATAAACTAAATTGTAAGCTAGTACTAATCACTTTTCTTATCTCAGCGCCTATTTGAAAAACCAATGACTTAGACATAACACTACACTCAAACTGTTCACGAAATTAACGACTTACCTGTTTCAACAATGCTGGCGAAACTTTAGTCATCACGCAGCGTTCCGACCGTGCTGCTTAGTAAATACAGCTGATTATAGCAACAATACACCTACTATCAAATTGGTAGCACTGTACATACGCTGCCACAGAATAGCGCGATGTAGGTAAGTACCTATATATCGCACATATAGTTTCAAACATTGACCGACGACCGACTCCTCTTGGCGGTCAAGAATGACTGTACAGATACCAGTCTCCTACCACCTGTTTTGATTACAATCTGCGCAAACGCCTGATCATGTGAGATGATCCTCCACCACTGGCTCAATAGCCTCGATACAATAACCTCGACAATTGACACATGTTCAAAAAGAACCGGTTCAAAAATGTTACATTATGCATATCAACTGAACAAATAAATGGTTACGTTATACTTATCCTAGTAGAATGTTCACAGTTGTTTAATTATAAGTCTCCAATTACCTACTCAAATAAATACTAAAGCGTTTGCTTTAGTATTTTTTGAGTCATTGGAGACTAATGTTGGTCTATTTATTTTACGCAAACAGCAAAAATGTTGTCTCATTCTAAAAATATTATATGTACGAAATGTTCAAATAAATTCCAGCAAAAACAATTTTTTAAAGCGAATCCATTAATTCTTCAAGACACAATCTAGGTAAGACCTACGGCTATTCCAGGGCCTCTTCCTAAAACACGCAGATTCGATTACAAATGTTTGTTGTCAGGCGGCAGTTTTTACAGGAACTCTATTTAGATGCTCCCGCAAATACTATAGTTTTTATTGAATCCTACTTATACATTGTATATCATATAGCTTTTTCCTGCGGCTCCGCCTGCATGGATGTCGGTTATTGCGTAAAAAAGTAGCCTATGTCCTTCTCCATATCCCAGGCTATATATCTGCCAAACATGACAGTTCAGTGGTTAGGCGTGAAAGCGTAACAGGCAGACTGAGTTACTTCCGCATTAATAATATTAGTAGGGATTATAAGTGTGAAAATTTGTTTGTTTGGATGTTTGTAACTCAATCACTTCAAAACAGCTGAACAGATTTGACACATAGACAGTTTATAACCTGGATTAACTCCTAGGATTTTTTTTTATCCCGGTAATACGTTCTCGTGGGATAATTTTCGTGCTCCACGCGGTGAAGCCGCTGCCTGGAAATAACTAGTCCTTACTAATATTATAAACGCGAAAGTTTGTAAGTATGGATGGATGGATGCATGTTTGTAACTCTTTCTCACAAAAACGGCTGAGCGGATTTGGATGAAATTAGGCACACAGATAGATTATAACCTAGATTAACACATAGGATACTTTTTATCCCGGTAGTACGTTCCCGCGGGATAATTTCCGACCTCCACGCGGGCGAAGCCGCGGGCGGAATCTAGTAAGTAATAATGTCGATTGTTAATTTACTTATATCTACGAGTAAACATATACAACTGTAAACTACTCATAGTAATTTTATTTGGACTGATTTTAATTAAAAAGACATGCATAAAACAAATGCACACGATTAACTTTGCAAAGACTTAAATAACAATAATCAGACGAGATGATAAAATAGCTATGAATGTGATTTCTAATGATCTTTGTTTTTTTCTTGGTATTCATACAAGAAAGTAACTTAACTCCAGCTAAAAAAGTCATTAGCTTGTCCAATGCAAACACGTAAGTAGGTAATCGAAGTGGTATGATTACACTATTTGATCGTAGGTAACACACAGTCCTATATAAATACTAATAAAATTGTATCCTATCTTAGGATAGGATACAATTTTATACTAATTGTATAAATGTGATAGTTTGAATGTTTGTAACTCAATCACGCAGAAACGGCCAAACAGATTTGGATGAAATTTGGCACACAGATAGTTTATAGCCTGGATTAACACATAGGATAATTTTATCTTAGTAGTACGTTCCCCCGGTATAATTAACGACCTCCACGCGAGCGATGCAGGTGGCAAAAGCTTATAAATAATATCTGTACGCGAACACCACACGAATTCCTATAGATTACCCAACAATGATATTTTCTGACGTAACTTGGGAGAGGCCTGTGTGCTTTGCATATACATACGATAAGCTGATGAACGATGACACACCAATACATAATATTGGTCACGATAACACAAAACAAAATCTCTCCTTTTCTTTACCTGCTCTATATACGTTTTCTATTTAACTGCAGGCAACAGTTTAAACATCAAATCAATCTTTAATACTTAACTAAGTACTCCATATCTGAAGTTTAGACGTGATAGGAGTATTATCTTGAATGTCCACTACAACTTGATGATTTGATCTTGATATCAGGCTAACTAACTGGTCAGTACGAAGTTTTTAGGTGTAGGTACTTCGGTAGTAGAAAACATTCATCGTTCATTCATTTTAATCGTTTATTTGCTTTAAAAGTCGAGCCATAAAATGTTACTGTTATACGCACACATACATACATACATTGTATTCAAATAAGTAATAGTTATAGGCACCGGCACTGTGTGTAAGAGTATTTATGAAAACGAAGCAAAATAAACAGGGACCGACTTTTCATGGGTTTTCTTGAATTTTCTCAGCTCGCCAACAGCAACAAAATTATTCGATACATAGTAGAATTTACATAGTCTGTCTAGTGCTAGATAGCGTGTCTATTGTCTATATCTGAGACAATTTGTTGTGCTTATGTTGGACATTCATCGTATTTACTTTATTTATAAGGTTCACCCACAGCACATACAAATATTAAATCATACAGTTATATTCTAATATATGTATATGCCAATTACAGGTAAACACAACATTGACAGCATAGCATTGATCGCTTATAGTTGCTAACTTAAGTCTTTTTTTTTAAATAAATTATTGAAATGCAGGCAAGGCGTACAGTAGTACACACAAACACCGAGCATTATTCCTGAGATTTAAAACATAAA
Source organism: Antitype chi (assembly GCA_947359405.1). Taxonomy (NCBI): domain Eukaryota; kingdom Metazoa; phylum Arthropoda; class Insecta; order Lepidoptera; family Noctuidae; genus Antitype; species Antitype chi. Next base: position 16,002,692 of record OX375816.1, read on the forward strand.
AGGCCAGTTTTCAACTGTTGAGTGCAGCCAAGAAGTACTTATTAGGTAAACCAAATGTTTCAAAATAGACCACATTAAGTCGTAAGTATTGTGGTTTCTGTCTACATTTCCGAAAGCCCGACCGACGTTTTGCATGTTTATTCTAATGAGTCATTTCAGGCGCCTTGAATCTTATAGTTTACGGACTCTGACGCCACTACCCTACTAATATTTTAAATGTGAAAGTTTGTATGTTTGGATGTTAAGATGTTTGGGTGTTACTCAATTACGTAAAAACGGCTGAACGGAAATTTATATCATAGATAGAATTTATATCGTAGATATATTTTATGACCTGGATTGACATGTAGGATACTTTTTTCGCGGTAGTACGTTCACACGAGCGAAGCCGCGGAAATAAACTAGTTGAGTAAATAATAAACTAATCAAAACACTGATATTGTTATAGATATCAATACTCAAAAGACGATAAACCATAAGATTTGTTCTGATCCTTTGATCAGTATGCTCACCTCGATACAATGCTCACATGACGGTGAGTGCACGTGATTTTGTATACCACAGCAAATTTTAATCTAAGTAGGTACATTTTCAGATTTTGCTTATACTGGCCATGACATGCCTTAAATATCTGACTAAATATTGATCATTCATAGGATAAGATTTAATCAGCCTATGCAGATAAATATCGACCGATCAAATCTTGCCTATTTGTCAAAAGCAATAGAGAAAACTATACAAAACAGTCAGTTTGGTTCTCATAATTGATATTCCGTACTAGAGTTTTTTCAAAAATGTAAGTAATCATGACTGAGGTAAGTTTGAGATTAAAATAAATAAATCCGAGAAAAAGCATACTAGAGCGATCTTAAAACAGTTCCGATTTTATTTTTAGATACTGTAGGTACCCTAAAAACAGTGCATTGTATTTTATAGGTAGGTATAAGCCACACTTGGTGGCAATGTGATTAACACTTCGAAATCAACACTTAATTCAACACCAGCAAAGATATATTTACTATTATTGAACGCTAGGTAATAACGTTGATAAGTAAGAAGCTTGAACTTAGTTAATCTACTAAATAAAAAATCATTCATTTACTGACAGACAACGCTCAGCCCAAACCATGGAGTATAAACTCTTAAAATTTTGAAAAATCATTCCTAAACTATGTTAATTAGCGGATATCAATTTGTATGGAAGTTCGTTACGGCTTATAAATAAATAAAAGCAGATCTATGGTCTGCCCGGCTTGGGCGGAGCACCGCCGTGTCCTTGTGGAGACGATCGGCAGCGGCGATCTTTCGCGTCCGGCCCTGGTCCAGGCCATGGTACGGAGGAGCGAGGGTGCATGGGTAGCCGTCACCTCCTTCTGCGAAGCAGTAATGCTCGCGCAGAGGGAGGCGGTGCACGTGAGGGAGAGGCAGTATATGCGCCCTGACGGCCCTAGTCGCCGCAGGAGACGCCCTGGGCATCGGAAATCCCAGGCTGATTCCCGGCCACCGTAGGCGCGGGCTTGCGGACGGCGAGTAATAGGTAGCTCCGCTCGCTCGCTGTCCGGTAAGGACCAAGCCGAGTTCGACGGCGCGTTGTGTTCCACACGCGCCTTAAAGAGATGTCAGCACCAACTGGTGGGGTCCGCAAGGGCCAATGCCTGCCAGGGGTGCGGGTTGTTCGAAAGAGATACCGTGGCCCCTGGCACACAGGCAACTGAAGGAACATGGGTGGGTTGTCAGTAAAAGTTTCCCATCCAAAAAAAAAGCAAATCACAACAGAAAACGAGATCACTTGAAAAAGATACTCTGCAGGAAGTAGATAAAGCAAGGAAGTCACAGAAGATGAACGAACACTATTAGGTAAAGATTATTTGAAACATCATTTCAATAGTACCTAGTTATCAAATCGCCCGTGAACTCCTAACTCCGGGTACGTACTCGATGCTATAAATACAAATTGACATTGACAACGTGCAGCATTGTTAGACACTTGACAATTGAAAATGACAAAGAACATCCATTGCCCTATACCACAAAACTACAAGTCTACAATTCTATAACATTGTTAAATTGTAGAAAATATTAAGTAAACAATAATTACAAATAAGTATGTAGGTATGTAAACTTTTGGCTTGATATTACAACTTACATATTTGTAATGTTTTTCTGTTACAGTTATGTGGCTTAGATTGTAGTACAGACACTTGTAAGATCGTCAAAATTGAAAATAACTGTGAGTGAACTTAAACTGTATTGCAAGTGCTGACTTTAATAAAGAACACATGAATCAAGTGTCTTATTACCCTTAACTTAAAGAGAATAAGAAAGTCGTTAATGGACGATTTCTTAGTTTTATAGTTACTTAGCAGTTTAAGTTATAATTAAATTACTTATTAGCTAATAGGCTACATTGTAATGTGAATAAAGTATCATCTATGGTGATATTTTATAAAGGGGAAAAAACCTGTAAATTGTAAAATAGTTTACAATAGCAAATAAAGGTTTTCATTTTGACAGATCAATAATATTCATTGAAAGTATATCTTAAGAAGTAATGTTAAGTAAGATTCAGATTGTGAATGAGTGTGTTACGCAATTTTAGGGTGCTAGATGGTCTTCAACGATTGCTCTATAAGATACCCCTGCTTTGTGCATGTCACATAAAAATTCTAAAACTGGTCTCAACAAAAGATATTACTGACAATTAGCTTCTTTGTCCTGCGTAAACAAACATTCAAAAATATGGGCACGTGATTTTTAAAATCACATGTTGATATTTTGTCGCATTTAACTCGTATTCAGATATGACGTGATTAGTGAAATTGTAAGTGAACACTACAGGGTAGTATAATAATATAATTCTAGATATTCTCAATTCTATTCAACTGTTTCTATTTTAATTCAACAGTGCTGAGCATAAGGTCCTGAGTTCGATTCCCGGTTCGGGCAGTGTTATTGGGGTTTTTCATTAAGAATTTTTCAGCAGCAGCACAGAACCTATATTTGGATTACGTGGGATAACTAGCGAAATGTAGGTGTATGATTGGTACACCTCTGCCTTCAGGAAATCATGTTATGTATGTAATTCTAAGCCATTAATGGTCTACAAAGTCACCATTTTTACTATTCCAAATATTAATTTAATTTAATTTAACATTTGCGCTTATAACTTAAGTTAGCTTAATTTTCTAATTAGTTGTTTTATGAATGTGGTGTTTATTTTTAAGTACTTAATTGTTGCAATATAATTTAATTTTAAGAATGTGTTATGTCACTGTAATCAGTGTGAACAATTGTTGGTAAACCTAATAAAGATAAATAAATCTACTATCAGAAGGACCAGGGTTACCCGGGACTCTTGAAAATTTTCGTAAATCTCCATGACCGCACCAGAATTAAGGTACCTACTATCTAAGACAAATTGTTACCATGGTCATGCGGTTGACTGTTCTAATCAACGTAAACAATCTCAGTCATATAGACAGATAATTCTCAAGTAGCTAATTACCTACAGATAGAATTAGTGACATCGTTATCAAATGTAAGCAATAGTAGTATATATCTGCAATAGACTGTAGATTAACATTCCTTGGCTTATGATTAAGATATTATACTTACTTTTTATCAAGTGATTACTAAACATAATATATTAGCTCGTCTGGAAAAGTATCATCACGGTCTGTCAGTGAAAATAGGAAAGTATAATCGTCGGTCATTACTGTGTTTCGGTTCGAAAGATTTGCCGATGTAGTATAGGCACATGAGACATTTCAGATTTGTCTCTGAGATGGTATTGCGCTCGCAATGTATGGTATCGATGGTATCCCGTATTGCAGATATCCATTAGCGGGATCAAATGTGACGTCAGTATGTCGGTATGTTAACTTTCCAATAATATAAAAACCATAGTTCAGAACTTAGAAAACGTTGGATCATTAAGTACCATTTATACAACACTAAGAAAATAGAATGAGAGTGAGGTTTCATTGATCAGTCAGAAAGCACCAGAAGACCTGATGTCCTGCCTGGCTAAAAGCGGGTTTGTACATAGATGATGCAAATACTGCTGCTGCCAGGCCCAATTCAAATCACTAGAGTATTTACCGCATTTATAGATAGCTGCATGTTATCCATCTTCTACCATTTTGGGTGATCGGTAGACAGTGTATTAATAATAATAATAATATTAATAATAGCAACACTGATACGTCAACCACGTACTACAAAATCTTATCTCCTATTTTCCGTTTTTATTAATTCATGTGAGCTGCATAGCACAAGAATCACAACAAATCATTCAGAATAAAACCATACATAAATCAACAATAAAAAGCATCATTATCATGAAAAAACTAAAAGAAAATACAGAAAACCGAAGAATGACGGCTGTCAAATTTAGACTTCTATGAAGGAACGAAAATTTGGAATATGAAAAACGTGAAAAACATCCAATGTTGACGAGATCAGGAACTCGAAATGCACGCCTACCACCCCCGGACTCGTCGCTCAGCTCCGCCTCGCCGCCGCCGGAACCCAGCCCCATCGACAGTGCTGTGACACCGGCCGTGGCAGTTGCGTCGAGCTCGAGCGACGAATATTTTTCCCCGCCGACGTCGCCAACACCTGTACGTCGGCAGGGGAGAGGCCGGCCACCGAGGAGTTTGGGACTTAGGGGCCATCCGGCCCCGAGCCGGGTCCCCGCTGCCGGTGGTTGTGTGCAGCGCATGAGATGGACTCAATCTATGAACGAGAACGTCATGCGCGCATATTACGGGTCTACAGAGGGGGGAACTAACCTCACTGCGTACCGCGTAAGGATGCTGTCTCTGTTCCAGGTACTTGAACCAACCGTCAACGTCTCGGCCCAACGACTATCGGATCAAGTGAGGGTCATCCAACGCAATCACAGGTTGGACGACACCGCACTTGATAGGCTGCGCTCAGAAGTACTGAGCAACCATATCGTCTCGACTCCGACACAAACCGCGGCACAGGCGTCAACTATTGATGCTATCTCGCCGCGGTCCAATCATGTTGAAGAAGAGGATGATAGGGTTGCCACAGTAAGTAGTCAGTACAACGCCCGATTGAGGAGCGCACTGGAGGATGCGTTTCGTGAGTATCGGTCCACTCCAACCGAACTTAGACCCCGATTACCACGGTTACCTATGCACAAGAAAAATAGGGCGCTGGTGTATGCCTTGGACTCGCAGCTCAAGAATTTCTTCGAGAGCAGCGAGGATCTCGTTGATACACACTCGATCCTGTATTGCGCGGCTGTTGCGGCATGTCGTTTAGCTAACGTCAAGTTTCCAAGCTGTGACGGAGCTTCTCGACCGAAACCAGCCGCACCAGCCTGGCAATGCAGGATCGAGCGTCGTATCGATGGGGCCAGGGTACTCATCGGCAAACTATACTGCTTCAGGGAGGGCAATACACGACCACGAGTGATGCGCTTTGTGAGGCGGGCTTTCTCGGGGACTGGAATTAGTCCTTCAGAATACATGTCCCGTGTCACAGAGCGCATCGACTTCCTGAAGCAGAAAGTCTGTGCATGGGCGAGCCGTATTCGGCGGTATAAGCGGCGGGTTGACCGGTACATACAGAACCGCATGTTCCAGAGCGATGAGAGGTGGGTATATAGAGCTTGGGAGCGACCCGAACAAAATGTGACAGACGTGTGCCACCCAGATGATGCCACCACGAGTGCATTTTGGCGGAGCATTTGGTCGGTGCCCGTCTGTCACGTTGAGGCAGACTGGATGCAAGATGTCGAGCGAGTGTGTGAACCAATACCAGAAATGGAACCCGTTTTCATCACACCAATAGATGTAGCCAGAGCAGTCCGTCCGTTACCGAATTGGAAATCACCGGGACCGGACGGACTGCATAACTTTTGGTTAAAATGGCTTACTAGTTCACACAGTCGCCTGGCATCTCAATTCCAGTCATCTTTAGAGTCTAGGTCGCTACCACAGTTTCTAACAACAGGCGTTACCCACCTGCTCCATAAGTCAGGTAGTCCCACGGAACCCAAGAATTATAGACCGATCACATGTTTGTCGACGGTTTATAAACTTCTTACATCCATTTTGAGAACGAAAATTAATACACACATTGAGAATAACTCGATTATGTCTCCCTCTCAAAATGGGTGTAGGAATGGGTCTCGCGGGACTAAGGAGTTACTCCTCATTGACATGGCCATAAGCCAACAGGTTCGTCGATCCCGCAAAGATCTGTCGACATGCTGGATAGATTATAAGAAGGCCTACGACTCGGTGCCACATACATGGCTCATGAAGGTGCTGGAGTTGTACAAGATTGATGCAACTCTACGCACCTTCCTTGAGTCGTGTATGGGGCAATGGAGGACAGTCCTTCGCTATCCGGGATGTTCACAGATCCAGGGGAATGATGAACCTATATGGATCAAACGGGGAATATTTCAGGGCGACAGCTTGAGTCCACTTTGGTTCTGTTTAGCCCTGAATCCTCTAAGCACACTGCTGGGGGATTCAGGTCTAGGCTATCGGCTGAGGAGAGGTGGTGAGGTTATATCTCACCTCCTATACATGGATGACCTTAAACTCTTTGCCCCCAACAAATTACAACTGATGGAGCTACTGAAGGTAACTGAAACTTTTAGTAGCGCCATCAGGATGGAATTTGGTGTGGACAAATGTGCAGTCATGCATGTAAAGCGAGGTGAGATTATGGAATCCGAGGGAATTCAACTTTCGGATTCCATACACCTCAGATCCCTCTCCTCATCCGAAAGCTATAAGTATTTGGGTATGTCGGAAGCGTTAGGCATCAACGCTGCTGACATGAAACAATCGTTGAGGGAGCGTTTCTTTGGTCGCCTGAAGAAGGTATTAATTAGTCTTCTTTCAGGCGGAAACAAGGTGCGCGCCTTCAACGGTTGGGTCATGCCGGTTTTGATGTACTCTTTCGGCATACTCAAATGGACTCAGACTGAACTCGACGCCCTAGATCGACGGGTCCGTACACTGCTGACTGCAAACCGGATGCATCACCCACGATCATCGGTGATGAGACTGTACATCCCGCGGAAGTGCGGGGGTCGAGGCTTTTTAAATACGAAGACCCTCCACAACCGCGAGGTGTGCAGTCTCAGGGAATATTTTTTTAAAGCCGAAATGGGTATGCACCGTGATGTGGTCGCAGTGGACAAGGGGCTCACCCCGTTGTCCATGGCTAAAGAGAACTGGCGCAAACCTGTAATACTAACTATCGATGACCGCAAGGAAGTATGGCAAAACAAGGAGCTTCACGGGCGCTTCTATCGGGCTCTCCATGAACCCGGTGTAGATTTCATAGCGTCCGTATCCTGGCTACGTTTCGGTGATCTTTTCGGGGAAACTGAAGGTTTCGTCTGTGCAATTATGGACGAAGTTATCTTGACGAATAACTATCGGAGACATATTATGAAGGACGGGACGGTTGACGTGTGTCGGGCATGTCATCGTCCGGGTGAGTCTATCAGACATATTGTCTCCGGTTGTTCTCGTCTGGCTAATGGCGAATACTTGCACAGGCATAACCAAGTAGCCAGGATTATTCACCAGCAACTTGCTTTGCAATATAAACTTGTGGATTCCGAGGTACCGTATTACAAGTATGTGCCCGACCCAGTTCTCGAGAATGACCATGTCACGTTGTACTGGGACCGGTCTATCATTACTGACAGGACTATTGTAGCCAATAAGCCTGATATAGTGGTGATAGACCGGTTAGCGCGCCGCGCAATGATTATCGATGTTACCATTCCACATGACGGGAACCTCGTGAAAGCTGAGAAAGAGAAACAGATTAAATATCTCGACTTAGCACACGAGGTTGTTGACATGTGGAATGTGAACTCGGCTGTCATTGTGCCGATTGTCGTATCAGCCAATGGACTGATGGCCGAAAGCCTCGATCAACATCTCTCGAGGCTCTCGTTAGGCGGTTGGATCAAGGGCCTGATTCAGAAGGCAGTACTCCTCGATACGGCTCGCATCGTGAGGAGGTTCCTGTCTCTGGAGCCCTAACCACCGGTAGCTTGGACCCTGCTCCCGATACCGGCGGACCACTATTTTTTATATTTTTAAATGTTTTTTATAAGGTTATTTTATAAAAATATTTAAAAATGTATTGAAATATGTAGTTAGATTGAATAAACGAAATAATAATAAAACTTTTATTTAAGATAACTTAGATCCAATTTGTTAGTAGTATAATAACTTATAACTAGTGTTAGTAATACAATCTTAATCTACTCGCCCCCTGCCTGACCCATGAATCGAGGTATCAATACTCATGTGTGCACTAATACATCGATTCACGTACAGACAGTCAAGTCTATTGGCTATCATACTTAAAACGCTGTTGCGACTAGCTCGAACTCTGCTCAGCATCGACGCGCACCGCTTGCGCAGAGTAGCGTAGAAGCAATCGATGCGCGCCTCTGCAAACATACGTGATGCACTACAGTGGCGGGGCAGCCGCAACATCGTTCTAAGCACATTATTGTATTGTACCCGTAGGGCACTGTACGCTCTTTGAGTATAGACTGCCCACAGGCTGCAGGTGTAAAAAGATGTACAAAAGGCTCTGAAGAGAGTGATTTTTACCTCACTTGTACATCGTGCAAACCTGCGAGCAATCATGTTTGCTCTAACGGACAGTGCCCTACGTTCACGTTCAATATCCGTGTCGTCCTTAAGGTCCTCGGTAATTAGATGACCCAGGTATCTGAACTGATGTACCCTAGCCAACTCACTCGTATTATAAGGTTGATTAATTCATAACATATTTCGATACAACACGGAGCTAACACTTTGCATCTACCACCACAAGAACTTGCACTTGCCGAGTTTTTTGTTCAACTTGTAATTTAAATGGTCCATCTCTTTTATCTATCATCTAATTTAAAAGTCAAAGAACGCCTTACATTAAACTACTATTAAAACTAGTAGCAGGACATTTGCGCGAAACATATTTCTGCAAAAGTCTTTTCGCCCAAGTGTCCTTAAAATGATATCCCGGGTCGCTTTACAAAACCATGAAGAGCTGACGATTTTACGGGTTATCAACGATATCGAGATCATTTTCATGTAGATACCTAGTCTTAGTATCTTTATCCTAATATCATGTTCAAGCGGTGAACGATATATGAACGTAAAGATAAGGTAATCACTAATTGATAATAGGTAGGTTTCTTAGTAGATTATCCACTTCCAGTATATTGTATTCTTCAGTATCATGATGTGGTTTTATTTCATTTTAAGCATAAAAATTGGATATGTAGTTGGTAAGTTTGGGTTTGTTCTTCGATCAACAATAGGGTTTGTTATTCAAATCAAGGCTGCCATTATTATGCTCAAATTAACAAATTAAAACACTAATGAGCAAATAGGTATAGCTAAATGATGAGCTAGTGAACTCTAATTCAATCATCATCGGAGAAACCGTTGCCAATGAAAATTCGGCGATTTATCTGCGCTCGCAAGAACGGTTTCTTGCGCAAAACTTGCTAGTTCTAATAGATTTTCAAAATGTAACAACGAAATTGAATAGCTATTTATTTACTTAATCCAAAACCTTGATAAATTGTATGGCATTGACACAATTTTGGCACGGGATCTTCTATTAGCAATGTAATATCTCCATAAACAATCTAACAAGAAACGTAAATAATTCAATAATCGGTTAATGCTTGGTGTAGGTCAATTTGTGACGTTCAAACAAGACTTTAGATATGTGTCAGTGAGAGGCGGTGCTCATATGTTCTACTAGCTGTTCTATACCACTGCTGAAGTAGAAAATATCAATGATAGAGTCCTAGTGGTATGGCTGCAGGGTGGTCGCAATGGATCTTCTACGGGCATCGGCAATTTTAAGATACTAGGACCTTTGGACTTGTCCTTGCAAGAATGAAACACCACTTGGGTGAGATGTCCCTAAAAAAGTAAAATTTTACATCATAAAAATTACAATATAAAATATCACATGAGTGTAGTTAGATGAAGATGAGAACAAACATTGCACTTGAGTCTAGCAAAAATTAGCACTTTAAAGCTTAATATTTAAGAAAAGTTACCCTTATACTTGACTAACAAAAATTAGCACTTTAAAGCTTACATAACATCCGCATTAAGCAGAAAAAGCACAATTACAAAACGATGCCAACATGCCACGAGAAACGCCAAATCATTACTACCATTCAAACTAAACTCAAAGATGGACTGGAAGTTAGCTAGACTTATGTATCGAATGGTTATCGTACCTTGTATGACATATGGCTTAAAAGTATCGACACTCACCAATGCGAACAGATCAAGACTCAGAAGATATGAACGAGTTATCATGAGAGACTTGATTAATCACGCCAGGAACAAACCAAGAACTAAGAAAATGCACCAAATCTTAGACCGTAAAAAATGCATCAAGAACCATAGAATGTGCTACTTCACACGTCTTCAGACGGGATAAACCACACCTATTGCATGCTATAGCAATGCAGTATAAGGCGAAATCTAAGAAGGTCGGACGACCTATTTACACATGGAACGACAACCTAAAACAGGACATGAAATACTTCGGCATGGGAATCACGTTTTGGAAGGACATGGCTGGAGACAGAAACAAGATCAAGAAAGTGGCTAGCGATGTCTACAAAAAACTACCTTACTTTTAACTGATAGCAACGAGAACACAGAAGACGACTATGAAAACAATAACACAGAACATAGCGAAGCAGCGGCATAGAAACGAGCTAAGAAAACAATTGAACCCATCCAAGAAGCTTGACCTGAATCAACATGCCGGCGACGTCGTGAAAAGATGCCCCCCTATAAATAAATACCACCCGTCTCTCCACTAGTCCAATGCTTACTCAAGGATGCATATCCGGTAGACTCGCAATCCTTTCCTATCCTAAGGGCACGTCTACCTGACCATTACCGCGCCCCCCGGTCTACTTCTTGATATGCAATGGCCTCTGTAACACGATGAAGCATGAGGCTCCAGCGGGTAGTGCGAATCTTGGGGTTCATTCGATTCATCGAGTCTGGTCAAGTCACGCTGGAATCGGTGCATTACATTACGTACCTACAAGAGATATTTTAGATTTATCTTTGGAATGGCAATACACGCGATGTCATGGTATTGGTGGTATCCCATAGAGCAGATATATATTAGCGACTGCAACTTAACATCAAATGATCCGTCGGTTGGTTTATCTTACGAAACTAAAAGAACCATAGTTAAGAAGTCAGGAACCATCCAATTAATAAATTGGTTTCGTAATTCAAACAATATAAACTCTGCATTCATTAATTTCTGCATTATTCGATCTTGTCCAAGTTCTTAGAGACATCACCAAGAATTAATTAATGAAAAACCTAGGTAGAAAGATAAACTGATTTCGCAACCTATTTGATTCATCATAACGCACCATAACACCTGATGTCCTGCCTGACTAGAGGCGGGCCTGTATATAGACGATGCAGATGATGTTGCTGCCAAGCCCAATTTTAATCAGTAGAGTCTTAACCGCATTTATATGCTGATAGCTACTTGTTACCTGTCTATTGGTTGATCGGTAGACAGTTTATTATGGTTGATTTATTTTTTAAAGGTCGATTTTGATACAACTCGGAACTAACACCTTGCACCACAACTTACACTTGCCGAGGTTTTTGTTTACTACTGCAATTTCAATTGTCCATCTGATATATCTATCACCTAATTTAAAGGCCAAAGAATGTTTTGCCCTAAATTTATACTAAAAACTGTCAGCAGGACACTTGCGAGAAAGTTATTTCCGCGAAAGACGCGCAAGTGTTTCACAAATATGTCCATTCACACCAAAGTCCATTCGCTCAAAACTCTTTTCGCTCAAGTGGGTTCGCACAAGTGCCTTTAAAACGATTTCCCGGGTCACTTTGCCCACCACGAAGAGTTGAAGATTTTCAACGATGTCGCACAATGTTACGGGGCGTCAACGGTGTCGAGATAATTTTCATGTTTTCTTAGTATCTTTATCCTAATATCATGTTCAAGCAGTGAAGAAACTATAGAGACTGCCGAAATGCCTAAGCAAAGATAAGCTAATCACTAATTGATAATAGGTTTATTAGTCCACTTTCAGTATATTGTATACTTCTGTATCATGATGTGGTTTTATTTATTTTTAATATTAACCTTTTCAAGTGGATGTGTAGTTGGTAAGTTTATGTTTGTTATTCAAATAAGATTTCCATTATACATTCAATTTAATAAACAAACACTCTAATGAACAAATATCGAGGCAATTCAAACATCATCGGACAAACCGTAGCCGATGAAAATTCGGCCATTTGTCTGTGGTCGCAAGAATGATTCCTTGCGCAAAACACCCTAGCTCCAATAGCTTTTCAGTAAAATAACGATTTACCATAAGTAAGGTTTTGGTACGGGATCTTCTGTTATCGATGTAATCTTCATAAAAAATCTAATAGTGAACGTAAATAATCCAATAATTAATCTGGTAATGCTTGTTGTAGGTCAATTTGGGACGTTCAAACAAGACTTCGGATATGTGACGGTGAGGGGCGGTGCTCATATGTTCTACTGGCTCTTCTATACTACGGCTGAAGTAGAAAACTACACTGATAGACCCCTAGTGGTATGGTTACAGGGTGGTCCTGGTGGGTCATCTACGGGCATCGGAAATTTTGAGATACTAGGACCTTTGGACTTGTCCTTGCAAGAGAGAAACACCACTTGGGTAAGAAATCCATATAAATGTAAAATTTTACATCATAAAAAATGCAATAAGTGAAGCAGATGATAAAAAATGACGATTCAATTACCAATTATTTTTTACAGGTAAAGAACTTCAATGTGCTCTTTGTAGACAACCCAGTAGGTACTGGTTTTAGTTTTGTCGATGAATTAAGATTCTTGACAACTACCAACGATGAAATAGGTAAGTTGTAGCTATCAATAGGTCAACTAATTCGTGATTAAACCAGCTTTTAATGAGGTCATCAATAAAAAGTTAATTATTTTTATAGCTTTAGACTTTGTTCAGCTCATGCGTGGATTCTACAACGATCATCCAGAATTCAATGGAGTACCGCTATATATTTACGGTCAATCGTACGGCGGAAAAATGGCGATTGACATGGGCATACGTATGCATGAGGTAAGCTAAGTCATGTTGGTACAACATATTCCGTTTTTTATGAACCTCATGTGACATGGTTTATCAGTGTTAATGTAGTAATCACTTGACCAAAATCATGTGATTCAACGAACTAAAACAAAACTTATACCCATATGCGAAAAAGTACGTGTTGGCAGTTTATCAGGTACTTATTATTGTTTATGTTTAGGCGGAACAAGATGGAACAATTGGTTCTAATTTGAAGGGAATAGCGATGGGCAACGCATGGATATCTCCAGTAGATGCTACCCTTACATGGGGCCCCCTTCTACTGGCGGCTGGACTTGTGGAGAAAGCAGGGCATGATGAAATTCAGGTTGCTGCCAGGGAAGCTGAACGCCTCTTTAATGAAGGACTTTACACTGAATCGACAGCTCAATGGAGTAACACTCAGTGGGTAGTGCTGCGTCGCACAGACAACGTTGATTTTTATAATATACTCACAAAAAGAGTGAGCTATACACCTATTGACACACTAAGCGCTTTTGGTAGGTAAACTATAACTAGGAACGTTGGAATAGAACTGAACAATTTTCTTAAGAATACTAAATTTGTTCACAGAATATTCAAGGGAAATGATGATCCGGGATGGTGCACCCGAATCACCTTCAGAATCCAGACAAACCGAATATAATCTTAACACCTTGATGAACACTCTAGTTAAACAAGCTCTAAAAATACCTGCGCATGTGACGTGGGGCTCGCAATCCAACCCAGTGTTTAACTATTTGAGTGGAGACTTCATGAAACCCGTCACCGATGGCAGTTAGTATAAAGTACACGTTCTCTCGATAACGTTCGCCATAGAGCAGAGTCCTAAATTAAAGTAGTTCCTAACTTCCTTGTTCGGCCATATTGTTTGAAATGGAAACTCATCGAGATATTTGTTTTTAATTAAAAAGTTTTTGGTAAAATTTCAGTTGAGAAGTTGCTGAACGAAACGGATATTATTTTGACGAAATATAATGGAAATCTTGATTTGATTTGTGATACTCCAGGTAAAATATTTCATTACTTACTTTAGATTCAAACTTAGTTTTTCTTAGAGAATTTCATTAAACTCCTTATTTTACTAGAAGTCTACCATAAAGCCTCGTTAAGTCTACCTTGATACATCTATAGTATGAAATAATTTACAGCTACAATTTGCAGTTATAAAGTTATTCGATCCAATATTCATAATTAATTGGGATAAGGTTAAAATTAATACTATAATTTCAGGACAAATACTGTGGGTGGATCGCCTGAAATGGCCCGGTGCTGAAGGGTATAAGAATGCGCAACGTCATCCTATCTGGGAAAACGACAAGTTAGAAGGTTATTACAAGTCTTACGGAAACTTCCGGTTCTTCTGGATAAATGATGCTGGGCATAGTGTGAGTATGAGTGCGTAAAGCACCTAAATTATAATAGAAAGATTGAGACTTGCAGATTTCTAATTATCCATGAAAAATGCACACAGCTCTATATACTGCATAGACGTTATTTTTTTAGAGCCTTGTTTTGTTTTTGTGATGTGTCATTATTTTTACAGGTACCAAGAGACAATCCAGCTGTAATTATCCATGAAAAATGCACACAGCTCTATATACTGCATAGACGTTATTTTTTTAGAGCCTTGTTTTGTTTTTGTGATGTGTCATTATTTTTACAGGTACCAAGAGACAATCCAGCTGGAACCAATGCCTTCCTTCGCGACATGACATCTTTTGGCTAACAATGTATTAATTTATACTGCGTAGAAATAATAAATTGGTGATTGAGCCTAGTCACGTACACGTCGTACACATACCTACTGGCTAAAACCTTCGGAGTTGTTTTATTGAATCCTAAGTAATAAAAAGTAGAAAGTATTTTGGAGTTTTGAGTGAGTGGAATTACTATTTTAAAATAGGTGTCTACTTTATACCTACTGCCCAAACTCGAGAATCCAGAAACATAGAGTGAGTACGTACCCACGGCATTTACGCCTGAGCTAGACCAATACCCAATGTTGAGGTGAACCTAATAGTCCACATTTTTTGCATACAAACTTCGGGAGTGTTTTACACCACTGTCTGACATGGCACATCCAAAGTAAAACATGATATCGTTTTGTCTCATTATTAATATTGTCGGTACGGAAACAGAATACTAAAATAAAAACTCATTAAAAAGTTAGGAGCCATTAAAGATTCGTTTTTCTTGCTAATTTTACTTAACTTTAGTGTAAAATCTCCAAAACAAAGTCGGTACCGACAAAGTTCATTTATCGAAAAGTTCAATAAACTGTATTGGTCATTGATTTATGCATTGGCTTTTTCATAAAACCCGATCTTCCAAAAGACTTTTCTTAATTTTTTCGCGATTTTTTGACTATAAATGATCCTGCATCTCACTCAATAACGTTGTGCGTGTAGACTAGCGTCTAACTGCTCATCACTGATACTATCTCTGTCGGACACGAAGTCTGGTGTGATAGCATGATTTTTAGCCAGGCCCACCAGTGATTTCGAGCCCGCGACTAGGTTCCCCTTAAGGCACTTTAAAATAAAAGACCAACTGAAAGTCTAACTTTTGCATATAATTCCGATTAGATTTGGACAGTGTGGATTAAAAAAAAAACACCAATTTACATTATCAAAATATGTATGATTATTAGTAGATACTCATTATATGTTATGTAGATCAGATGTCAGATGGTAATCAGATGTTTCATGCGTCATTGGCAGACCTGGGTATTTACATTTTACGGTAAATTAGGTTGTAGGTCTTGTAATATTATCTGAAACAAAAGTGGGGCCTAACACAGGTACCTATATAACCCAACGACGGGGTACCTATTTGGTTGAAATCAAAACAGATGCGCGAAGTTGTAATAAAGTGCTCTTCGAGGCCAAATGGTCACCCATCCAGAAACTGACCGGGACAAATAAAGCTTAAAGTGCTTAGCTTTATAGACGCTAGCTTAGCTTGTAAGTTTATCTTATCATAGTCTGCTATTTTCCAAAATGTTATTATTAAAATCAATCTTATTAGCTTTTTATTCATTGCTTAACACTATCACAGCAAGATAACTAATCAATGTATGGTGCAAATCATTAGGTATTATCTTAATAAAAGAGGGCTGTCATTATCGTTAGATAAAACAAAGATACTAATGATTAGGGAGAATGTTTTAGTTATTATACATACTTAAGCTAGTCTAGTTTATTCCGGACGTATATGAAAGTTTAAAATGGTGAAGACGAGTGTTAAAATCGGAACTGGTATCGCTGCAGTAGTTGTTCTTGCAGGAGCGGGAGTACTAACATGGTGGTTAGTAACTAGGGAGACGGATACTGACACGCCAGATGCAGGCGTCATATCAGATCCTTTCACTGTTAATCGTAAGTATATTTTTCTTTACGGAAATCAACCCACCAGACCTTTGTCCCTTAAAAGAAGACTCATTCACGTGTGCATACTTCCCCTCTCACTTATGGTGGTCAAACATGTTCTTTGACAAATCAGCAGAGGTCCACGCTCGAGGTTTGCCAGAGGGCTATGGACCGGAGTATTCTGGATATTAAACTAACAGACCGGGTTAGGAACACGTTCCTAACTCGGTCTGTTATCACAAAGATTATTAGTGTCACTTGGAAAGCTGCCACGCTAAAAAGGAATTGGGCAGGACACATCTTCCGCATGTCAGACGACCAATGGCCCAAACTTACGACCCAATGGGTCCCTCTTAATGGCAAGCGACATCGCGGTATGCCCAGACGGAGATGGTGGGATGAGCTGGACTCCTTCAACAAGAACTGGTTCTTGGCAGCTTTATACAGTGAGAAGTGCAAGGAGGGTAGACAGGCCTTGGCCTTGCATTGGGACATTATAGGTTTTTCATAGTAATTAAAAACCCACCAGGAAAAAACTTCATAATTAGCTAAGTGGGTAGGTATGTGATAAAAATAATGGACAAAACTATAATCATGAAAGAAAATACTATGTCACCAAATAATATCATAATAAGCACTAGGCGCAAAAAAATGCCTGTTAATGTCCCCGTGTGAACGTTGACAATTATTGTTACAGTGTTGATGACCGCCTTCCGCATTATTATCATTGTATGAAGATGTCAAATTATGTAGCTATTTATTTACTAACATGCATCTTCATGTACTCACATATTATGTCTTATTTATTTTAATCACCCCTGTTTATTATTAAATCGAAATGTATATTCAGTTTTTATTTGAGTGATTTCAAGTCAAGTTAGCTACTCATCTTCATTTTCAGTATTGGAAGGTGAAGGCATTGGTGATTTGAATTATACCGCAGCTTTCACCCAGATACCAACTGTCGGAGATATATTCTGGTGGTTTTATCCTACTATCGCTATTGGTAATCCTCGTAACCGGCCCATAATACTGTGGTTAGATGGGGTGACAGGCGTCCCACCTAGCCTGTTGGCCAACATAGGAATGTTTGGCCCTTATGACATCAATTTCAACAGAAGACAGAACTCTTGGGTAAAAAATTATTTCATTAATCGATGGTAGCTTCGTTATTGTAGGTATGTAGGTACCTACAGAGATACACTTACTTATACTGCGTTTTTGTACTTCCAGATCAACCGATACAATTTGCTGTTTATTGATGCACCTCTGGGTACAGGTTTTAGTACTCCCCTAACTAATAATCAAATTCCGAATACTGTTGATGAAAATGGTAAGATTTGCCTGTATTATACGTACCTATATCCAGTCTAGCTTTCCGTACAACCTACTACTTATTGAATATTAATTTCCTACAAACCATGGGCAGAAAATTAATATAATAATAATATTTTTGTACTCTTCTGTTATTTCAGCTGAACACTTAGCCCTTACTTTGGAATCGTTCTACACCGTACATGAAGCGTATAGAAATACTTCACTGTACATTTTCGGGCAGGCATATGGGGCACAATTGGCCTTAGCACTGGCAGCCAAGCTGCATCAAGTGAGTTATTTTAATGCTGCTACTAAATCAATCAAATCTCAAGTTTATGTTAAAAGATGGTTAAAAGGTTAAATTATTTTCATAATAAATTATATTGCAGAACCAGGAGGAAACAAATGTCAACCTTCGTGGTGTAGTATTAGGCAACGGTATAATTTCGCCTGCCCTAGCTATGACGAAACTTGGCTTTTACCTCGAAGAGCTCGGTTACATTGATGGCAATGGCCGCGACGCCATAGAAACTTTATCCGAAGAGACTACACAGTTGGTACAAGAAGAAGATTTAGAAAATGCGTTCGACAAGTTTATTTCTTTGGGACAGTTTGTTAACGATAATGCTGGTGCCGTGGCTGTTAATCTTGGAAACATCGTTGAAAAGCTAACTAGGGAGCCCACAACACAAGGTAAGCTTAATAATTATTGGATAGATCTTCGTAAAAGTATAGGTACCTAGGTACGTTGTTTTTTTTTTTCATGGGTAGCAGCCGCCACGCGACGACGGTGTGACATGACTCCAGTATAACAATTTCTATGAAAACTTCTACAAGAGAAATTCTGCTGAAATTATTCTACAAGAGTCGTGTACTAGTATACCAATGATAAAAAAATCGACGGGGAACTAGTGTGGAGAGCCTTTGTGTTTTCTTTTAGAGATAGGTAATGTGCGGTTTTTAGTACAATTTCTAACGTGAGGATATAACCGTCGGCGTCCACGTCCATTAAATGTATGGAAATTTAGAAGCGCCATCATACATTTTACTTCCCTCCCTGCGTTATCGTGAACAGTAAAAACGCACATTGTGTGGTGTCTTTTTTATATATTTCCTTTATAATAATTTCCAGATCTGTTCGGTCAGCGAGAATATTTGAGAAGTGTATTCAAAAACACAGATTTTGATATCATGAACAGCGTAGTAGCACCAGCTTTGGGAATATCTTCAACCGTAACTTACGATTCAGGCCGAGAGGCCGTCATTGAGGCTTTTAGGAGCTCGTATATGACCCCAGCTACAGACAAAGGTATTATGAATGCACTTTTATTGAATGTGTATGCACATGGTAGGAAAATTCGGATTTCATGAACATACTTCGTGATTTCGATCTGATACAATTAAATATCAGATCCGAGAGAAAATTAGGTTTTGGGATTACTCGATGGATTCTCTTACAAAACTAACAAAATACCTACCTAATTAGGTATCAGATAGTAGGTATTGTGGTAGAAGTTGGCTTTTTCATAAATATCAGAATATTCAGAATGTAACTGGCACTTACTTGTTATTACAAGTGAATCGGTGACTAGGGCAACGAGAGTTTGTTTCGGCCCTTCTTCTCAGAGTAGTCAGATAGGAAACGCCGACCTCATCTAGTTTAAAGAAATATGATTGACGTGTAAAAGTGTTTGTACAAACCTACTTACAGAAATAAAATCATTTATCAAGTACCTACCTAATTACATTTTATTATTGCAGTTGAATATATTCTTCAAAACACGGAACTTACCGTTGCTATCTATAATGGTAATTTGGACGCAGTATCAAACACGCCAGGTAACTAACTAACTAAAAAAATAATTAATAATTACATAACCAGTAACTCGGAAGGCAAACAAACAATCAAATAAAACTTATTTAATTTTTTGCCGCTATTTTGAAAAATAGAATGCTTTATGGCATTGGGCATAGAGCATGAATCATATTTTTTTTGAATGGCGATTTTTTTTTGTCCGGTCATTAATAGTATTTTTAGCAGGAATGATTTTATTAATTATACCGAACGCGAGTTACATAGTGCTACACAAGAGCACGAAGCATTATTTACATATTTTGATCAGTTAGCACCACAAACTACTTTTATGTTATCACAATACTCTCAACTTTTATAGGTAGGTCTCAGGTATCTACACTGGTTAAAGGAAATAGGGAAGATGCCTACAATCTCTTGGGCAAAGTCTTACGAGAAAGCTGCCCGATGCAACGCTACAAACGAGTCAGTTTACGGTCGGCAGCGATATCGGTCACGCAAAAACATGCACTTTCTCAAAACCTACTGTCATTTTCAGGGCAACTAGAATGGGTGGAAAATCTTGAATGGTCTGGACAAAGTGACTTCCTAGCCGCACCCAGACGATCTCTAGTTGTTAACAGAATTGTTGAAGGCTATTTTCGGAATGGGACAAGACTTCAATTCTTCTGGGTAAACGGCGCAGGACAATCGGTAATATTTTTTTTTATCTTAGCAAAAACTATCAAGTACGGAGGTACTTACCTATTTTTCAAACTTTGCCTGAGCTCAGGCCTCTCTCTCTCTATGTCGCCATTCCCAATAACCACCAGTTGTTCAGAAAATGTACGATCCAATGGATTACAAAGATATATATTCCTATAATTTGTTCCACCTACCACTGTTTGTCTCTGCATGGATCATTCCGATCTGTCACCCTGCTTTGCCCCTTAAAGGGTGAGTGAGGTTGGAAAAATGGATCGGAAGAATTAATAAATTAAATTTTAAAAAGTAAGTAATGCCACACATTATATGCAAATAAAAGACTAATGGTTTGGGTTTATAATCATCTGTCTCCGATCCGTTCCTCCAGGGGGACAAAGCAGGGTGACAGATCGGAATAATCCCACTGCATCACCCAAAAGTTGACTGGTAGAAAATGCCTATGGTAATAAGTTTGGCTCTATACATTGGTGTGAAATAAATATACCTAAGTAGGTACGTACATACCATAAATTTCCTTTTGTTTGTTGCAGGCTCCTCTGGAAAATCCTGCAGCACTGACTTCTATTTTGAATAGAGTTGTTTTATAATAACGAGCAAAACAAATAAAATTTCAACACATTTGTAATTTAGTTCATACATATTCCCTATTATTGTATGTACTTGTACATACTTTAATATCTGTGTGCTTCGATGGAACCAGATCCGAATATAATGCTCGGTGTCCCCTTGTTTCGTAGACAGAAATTTCATAGAATTTCGGCGTTTCCCAGAAAATATTTCATAGGTATCATATTTGATCCTTGTATTTTTATTTCGAATATTATTGTTTCAAAGACTATTTAGTTGAATGAAACGTATTTCACAGAAACACAATTCAATGATTTTTTTATCACATTTTTTTGTTTAACAAACTTATCAAACAGTACATTTTTTTTTACGAATAGGTATTGTTTGTTCGGTGTATTTTTTTATGGTATTTTATTTCAACGAATTAAAATATTGTCTTAAAAAGTCAATATGTTGTGCTTCAAAAGTTAGTGACAGAAACGAATCGCTGCAAAACTGACTCCACGTAGTCTTGTTTGCCCTACCCCTAGAGTGTAATTTAAATCCGCGTAGGCGCGGAGCAGCGAGGCGGCCCGCGAGCTGAGGAGCAGGTGGTTTTAACGCTCGCCGCCGCGGCTGAGGCTGGGCTGGTGTAGGACCGCCGGAGCCCCGCAGCGCCGGAGCCGTGATAGAAACCATGCCTGCTGCATGTTGCATGCTCGCTTGCATGCTGCATGCTTGCGCATGTTGCATATTGCATACTTGCTTTTAAGCTGCATGCTTGCACGCTGCATGCTGCATTCTCTCTTGCATCATGCAAGCAGTAGGTTTGGTTAGAACTGAGACCCCCAACAGAAATTACCAACAACAATCTTTACATATAAAAATGAATTACTGTTCGTTAGTCTCGCTAAAACTCGAGAACGGCTGGACCGATTTGGTTAATTTTGGTTTTGAAATATTTGTGGCAGTCTAGGTAAGGTTTAAACGGTGAGAAAATATAAAGAAAAAAAATGTGTTTTAGTCTCACAAAAAGTTCAGGCAACTTTTATTGGCGGTACGAAGTTCGCTGGGTCAGCTAGTAATAAGAATAAAATAATAAACATAAACAATAATAAACAAATAAATAAAATCAATAAATAAAATTCATTTATTTCAGGCAAGTTTTTACACATACACCCATAGTATTAGATTTTTTTTTAAATAGATATTAAATTAATACATATATTTAAATTAAATTATTATTATTAATATTAATTAGTCACTCTAATTAATATATAATAATTTCATTTAATATGTATTAATTTAAATTATTATTATTAACTATAATAATCAATATTATAGTTTTCTTATAATTGCCAGGTGTGATAATAAAATGTTATTTTTGGTAATAAGTTAAAACTTATATTGTTTATTTAATATAAATATTAAATAAACAATATAAGGATCAAGAATATTTGAATCGTTATTCTATGATATGATTATTCTAACATTACATTAAAACATTATGTTAACTATTAGCAATAAAACAACGTACAACCATAATGCTCAATAGTTGTGCCCGCGGCATCGCCTGCGTGTATATCTTTCATTATTCCACAGGAACTAGCCTATGTTAATCCATATATCATTAGCTATCTACCAGTGAAAGTCCTGTCAAAATTGGTTCAGCTGTTTCGGAGATTAGCCGGATCAAACAGACAGACAAATATATTTTTTATGGTTTTTTTGAAGGATCGTACATACGTCGATCAAAAAAAAATTCGTCTGAATCGTTGTCAACAGGAAAGGTGTCCACGTCGTGTGGTAATGCTGATTAATAGGGCAAAAATAGGCCGAAACTATAATAGAAAGAGGCTGTCATACACATAGTTAGATCGGTCCTTCCTACAAGCCCAAAAATCCCAGCTTGGTTGAGAGCAAGAGAATGACTGAATGAATGAAATGCACCGATCCCAGCGTGGCTTGACCAGACTCGATTAATCGAATGAACCCCAAGATTTGCACTAACCCCTGGAGCCTCAAATGCTTCATGAAGCAATCTGTAACACCATGGTATTACAGAGGCCATTGCATAACAAGAAGTAGTGGCAAACACACAATTGTAGTAAGAACTATGAAAACCGAGATTTCCCCTGTGGTTTTCCCTTATGCTCCCGATACACGGTGCGATTTAAGGTGAATTCGCAGTGGTAGAGCGCGAAATTCAAATTTTGTTACGTTTTTTGCAATTTTCAGGTGAGTGTCAGCTTGTTACTTGATCAAAATATGATTTGCGACTATAACATGTACGTATTTACAGATTTATAATCATTACAATCAATAATACATCTTTCTAAGTTAGATTTGTTCCATAAGAAAAAATTTCTTATGGAAAAGTGCTTGTGGAAGAAATCTAACTTATAAGAGATATATTAGACATTCTAGTGACTAAATTCTGTAAACACGTACCTGTTATATTCGCAAATCACATTTTGATCAGGATACAACCTTATACTGACCTGAAAATTGCAAAAACGTAAGAAAATTTGAATTTCGCGGTCTACCACTGCGCATTCACCTTAATTGATTGTGATACCAACAATAAAAGTTGCACCATCTAAACAATGTTCATGCAAGTCATTTATTGCTTCAACTTCATGCTAGTCACTGCCATTAATGGGGTTTTAGTGAGATTTATTTGGCATTGGCATTTGGGATGTATGAAGTTTAGTGTTACAAGACGTTATATCGTTCACAATTATTATTGATAATCTATTCTAGTGTCAATGTCATGTCTTGTCATTTGGGTTTTGGCTTGCTGTCACTGTCAATCAGAAAATAGATCGAAGAGTCGAAAACGCTATGTATCATTGTATGTTTTTCCGTAGTTTTCTTGTAATTGTAAAGAATTTAAGTGCCAAGGGTATTTTTCAATAATAAAAAATGTACAAGAACTAGTATATCCATATTACTTTTTACGAAATAAGTGTTATTACTGGGCTTGGAAGCCCTCATTTCTGTTCCTTGTTAAAAAGTGCCAAAACCCAATTAAGCTCACCGTAACCTATTTAACATCAAGTAAAATGGCTGATATACTTGATATATTAGAACTAGAGCAACCTGCGTCTGAGATCAGTAGAGATAGTATCATACATGGAGACAAAGTGAAGAAGAAGTATGTGACTGCTAAGGCGGTGAAGCGGCCTGAGGGAATGCACAGGGAGGTGTTCGCATTGCTCTACAATGACAACAAAGATCTGCCACCGCTGTTACCCACTGATACAGGTAAGTTATGACTAAAAACAGCTTATTCCTTTATCTTGCTTCCATAAATAATGCTAAACTAAGCATACAGATGCATATTTTCTACAAACAAAGTAATATTCTCTCACTACCAGATTTAAAATGATAGACTTAGACACATTTTACCATTCTCAACTTTTATATTAACAGGAAAAGCGTACAAACAAACTAAAGCTAAGCTTGGCATGAGAAAAGTAAGAAAATGGGTATGGGCACCATTCACAAACCCTGCCCGCACTGACAATGCCATCTTCCATCACTGGAAACGAGCTGCCGATGAGGCCAAGGAGTATCCATTTGCACAATTTAATAAGGTAAGATACTGAATAGTAGTATTAAATTTTCTGTTTGAAGAAAGTAGTCTCAGAAAAACTACTAATTTACTACTAGTAACGTAATTATTTTATAATGTCAATGTAATAAAAAATTGTCAAACTGACTGAACTGACTGATCTATAATATTTATTATAATTTCTCTTCAGCAAGTGTCAATTCCATCATACTCGGAATCTGAGTATAATCAGTATTTGAAATCAGAAGACTGGAGTCAAGCTGAAACTGATCACCTCATGGACTTGTGCCAAAGATTCGACCTGCGTTTCATAGTCATACATGATCGATGGGACAGAGCAGCTTTCCGGGACCGAAGTGTGGAGGACTTGAAAGAACGCTACTACGGAATCTGTGCTACATTGAGCAAAGTATGTTTGTTGTTACTACGTTAATGATAATGTAGTGCAATGTGAGACATTAAATCAGGGCGGCAGGGACATCGACATGTAACCATGAATTCAGCACATGATTCTAAAACGCCTAGCGTAGAAATAGCTATTGGGTTATAATGGAAAAAATTACTTTTTCATTGTAAAGTGCGATACCTACGCTGTCAAATGTATGGCAGTTTTTTTTTTTTTTTTGACAATTGGCTACTGAATCATGCAATTAATCTATGGTAACAGGTTGTGCGTCGATATACCTGCCACCCTGTTTATTCTTACTTAATTTTTATTGTTAGGTACAAAAACAACTGCAACCTATGATTGATTGTGATTGGTTGACTTGTTATTACTTTCAAGTTCTTATAAAATATCCTGTTTATTTTTCAGGTAAAAACAAATCCTTGGTCAAACACTGTAACAATGGTGAATGGTGAGAAACGCATTTATCATTATGATGCTGAGCATGAGAGAAAGAGAAAAGAGCAATTAAGGAGACTATTTGATAGGACACAAGATCAGGTAAATATTCAACAAAAGAAATAATGCAATCCACCTATTACCTACAACTATATCACCACAGGCCACAATAAAAGTTCCTACACACGATGTCCCCGGGTTTTTGCCGTACGGGTAAGCCTTCGGCATAATCCGGCCACCGGCAATTACTGGAGAAACCAAAGCGGCAGGGCATCAATTCAGTTATGACAGCCGTTTAGAACACTGCGTGGTGTGCAATGTGTGTTTCTAGTTAATTGTAAAAAATTCAATAAGAAGCAACACAGCTTCGTCGTCCCTATTGAACAACATTTTAAATTGATTTTCGATAATCAGTGCATAACACTATCATGTGAATTCCCAAAGTGAACTTCACTTGCTCTTGTGCGGCAAATACTAGCCGAGAATGCCGCCGGCCGAGCTTGTTGTGTTGGCGGCATGCCTGCCGGCTGTGCAGCTAGCACAGTATGTAGGAGCCTTTATATGTATAAAAATAATGGGATCATTTCCATCTCACATACATTTAGTCAAAATATAATATTTTAAAGTAAGATAGGTACAAAGCAATAGATTCAAAATCTTGACTGGCCTTTAAGGGCCTGTACCCACTAACGGCACGGCACGGCAAGGGATTTTTATGCTACGAAAAGGAATAATAATCTTATATGTAAAACGATAAACATCAAATTTCAATGATGATGCCTAAGGACGCCGCGGCATGCGTAAGGATACCGCGGCATCGTTGCCGTTGCAATTTAAAATTTTATTGTCATGCTATTAAATTATATTTCTATTCGTGGCTAAAAAATCCCTTGCCGTGCCGTGCCGCCAGTGGGCGCAGGCCCTAAAAGTCCTTCAGCAAAGTCTACATTATTAAAAACAATTACTTTTTGCAGATTGATGAGGAACAAATGCTGCTAGCTGAATTGAAGAAGATCGAAGCCAGGAAGCGAGAAAGAGAAAGGAAAACTCAAGATTTACAGAAACTGATATCTAGAGCAGACAGTGGCAATTTGCCGCCAATAAGCCAAGTTAATAATAATAATGAGGGTACCAGTACTCCATCGAACACGGCTTCTAGTATAGCCAGACGCCATGACAGGAAACTACATAAGAAGAAACTTACTGCTCAACAAAGACCTGTGCGGGCTGTGGAAAGTGTTGTAAGTATTACATCCCAGTGTCCTAACCGAAAGCGACCATCGCGCGAGTACGCAATTGACGCGACAGTTTGTATGAATTATATAGAAAACAAGGTCTTACAGCACAAGTAAAGGGAAAATTCAGAAAAATTAAAAAAGTTGAAAAAAGGTAAATTTTGGCACTTACAAGTTTTCGCGAAAATCTAAATTTGCTCATATATTATCTTTTTATCTCGTTGACTCAGGACCTTGATTTTTATACAGCTAATAGGGACTATAGACCTCAGTATCTGGTATAAATTTCAGCTTGCTAGGTCCACCCGTTCCTGAGAAAATTATTCATAATCATAATAATTTTGGTCATATCTTCTAAACAGGTTATCTGATATTCATAATTCCAATTAGAATATTCTTTCTGGAACTAAACCTATCTTTTGAGACTTACATTATTGAAATACCTCTACTAAAAAACAGACGTGTCGGTAACGGTGTCGCGAGTTCAATTGTTTTTTCCCATCTCAAAGCGCCTAAAGAAGTTTTCACTTAAAAAAAACCCACAATACATGAGAAATTCCTAGGTAAGGTATAAAAACCACCGTAAAAGTGAAACTTTTTTTTTCACATTATAGACATTTAACTAAAAACTACACGGTCAGCTGATGCGAACTATAGGCGCCGCCATATTGGCCTCGGCTGCTCTGACGAGCGCCTTTCACTTTATCCCTACTCCGCGGCCGACCGTCACGCGACACGTCACGCGACATGCAACACACAGACGAAAAAGTTTGAGACGATGTAATAAAAGTTTCACTTTAAAAAAAAATGTCGATATTCACACGGACGCTGCGTAATAAAATAGTGGCGGGATTTTGTCAACTCTCGGTGCTAAACAGAGCATTGAGCATCCAACAGAGTGCAGCGCGAGTGAGTCTCAGCGCGTCGAAAAAACACTATTCGATTTTCAACTCTCGGCGCTAAGCATTGCGTTGAAGGTCCAGTACGCGCAAAAATCCCATCGCGATTTTATTACGTCCGTGTGAATGTCGACTTACGGTAAACATAACGCAAACACAAAACACCGACCAAGTTCGTGTCGGATTCGCACACGAAGGGTTCTGTGCCACAAGGCAAACAAAAACGCCGAAATAAACGTTTCTTATACCCTGTGCGAGAGAGCTCCAGTGATGGTTTTCAGCGAGCGCGGGCGTGGATGTGATGATGACAACCGGAGCAGAAAACTTAATCTAAGACAACCGCGACTTGACTGATCACGCGATCATCGCATCATAATCATATAAAAGAGCGCGACGATCGCCGACTCGCGCGACCACTTTCGGTTAGGACGTTGCCTGAGCTTACGTTATTATCTGTGGGATTAGAAATGGTACTTTATAAGCAATATTATCAAAACGCTGATATTTCTCAGTATCACGTAAAAGATTCAGAGTAGATGATTGTTTGCAAAGTTTGAAGAGGCTTATAAAATCTTGCTATGATATTTTTTTTTAGTAATTACTGTACCAGCAAATTACGATATTTTATTCACAATATCAATAAATTCATTGATTCATTCATGACAGACTGTGGAGTGGTCCGGTATCAAGTTCCCCGAAGCACGCGGCACTGGAGTCTGGTTGCGTTCACAACGCATGAAGTTGCCTCCCGGAGTAGGACAGAGGAAGACCAAGGCCATAGAGCAGGAATTGAGACTTATGAATATTGGTATGTTAATTTATGCATTTTATTTCATCTAAAGAGGCAAAGGCGATGATCTTTCGGCTGAATGCTGATGAATGACGATTAAATCTGAAAAAGGTTTCAATTTGTCTATCACTTTAATTTACCTACACTGTCCCACTGCTGGGCAAAGGTGTGGGAACATAGATGACCAATCATACACCCATCATCCATCTTGTATGACCTACAAGTATTTGATCCGGGTCTGGCTGTTTGTGTATGTGAATTTAAATGTTTGTAAACGCGGGTGCGTTTTGCCCCATACTACGAATTTCTCCTGTATTGTGGGTACAATACAGAAGAAATTCGTAGTGTGGGGCATAGTTTATTTATAAAAAAAGATAAAAATAAAGAAAGAGATTTTACTGCTCCTTCGTGACTGATTGGCCAGAAAAGGCAGCAGATGTAATGTGATCTTTATGACAGTCACGGAAGAGAAAAAACAGGTGGAACTGCAATGCAACAAAATTACTATAGGAACCGTTGTCGCCAAACTCACACACATATTCCGATCATCATATAATGCACTACAAATAAACAATTCGTTTGATTTGTCGTTTTAGTTTTAGTCAAAACTAGCATAAGCCATAGATCCTACATCTGGAAATAAACCTTCAGACTCTGTAGATAGGATTTATTTTACTTTAGCTCAGAAAGTATTTACAACGTTTTGTAATCTAAAGTCAAACTAGATTCGATTGCCGAGTAAATTCCGCTACTCGACCATAGATGGCAGTATTCTCAGTGGTCCCAATTTTAAACTTAATTGGCATAAAAATAAGGTCGACATTCGTGTCATAGGTCGATATCTATTGCTACTCGACCAATGCCGCACATGCATTGAATTTTAATTACATTATCGATATCGATGGATATTTTTTTTGAATTAAACAAAAAATTGGGTGTCTTGTTGAGAGTTCAGTAATAAAACTGTAGGAAGAATAACGTAGTGTTATTTGAAAATAAAATAAATAACTGAAATAAAAATAATACTATTGAAAACAATACCAATAAAACAATGAACAGGAGAAAAAAATATTACTGTGTTTAATTTAATTTCAATTCAATCCATATTTTTAAGCGATAATAATAAAACATGATAACTGACTTGATTAAAAAACTTAATGATTTTCGAAAACGGTGAACTGTTCAGTGGCACTGGAGTGGCGTTGAAATATTTGTTGTACTGTCATTGAGGCGGTTCGATGACTGAATGATCTTACACACCGAAATGACCGATTAGTCAATGCAATGCAACGTCTCAGGCATCATTAAAATTATAATAATTGCGTTATTATGTAAAAGTTTGATTACATTTTTGCTATAAAGCATCTATGCAACATAATACACTTCTTAAAATAAATTTCGTGTATGAATGTTAAGCGACCTATAGTGGTATTGTAATGTTATTTTGCAATAAATATTAAATGACTAATTTTATTTTATCGATATCCATCGATAAAACCAACATCCGACCCGACTGCATCACTAATTGAGTAGCGAAGTACTTTCCAGAATGAAATAGAGAATACAATCAATCTAAAATAAACTTTATTTTAATCGTGTAAGGTTGATTTTAACCAGACGTTATATTAAATTATTAGTAAATTGAAATTAACTAAGATTTTATTAGAAAACAAATAAAACCGTACATATCGATGGTACGAAACACCTCAATTTTTAAGATTTATTCTCCTACTATCATTTTTGCGCTCCAAAATGGAACAATACAGTATAGCTACGGAAAAATAAATTTGTCGCGAGACTAGCAACTCGACGCGATGTTAGAACACGACTGGGACCAAGTTAGCGTAACAACGCTTAATTGTGGCACGCGTGCCACGCCTATTTTGCAATTCCATGTTTTTTCTCTTCCGTGATGACAGTCATAAATATACAAAATAATCTCATCAATCTCAATTTAAAATGTTCTTTCTAATCAATGTATTTATTTACTTTCAGATGTTGCTCCTACGCCGACAGAGGCAATCTGCAAACATTTCAACGAGTTGCGGTCTGATCTTGCTCTAGCTCTGGACTTGAAGAATGCCCTGGCTTCGTGTGAGTTTGAACTACAAGCTTTGAGACACCAATATGAAGCTCTCAATCCTGGGAAGGTGCGTATTAATATAATACTTATTAATGCCTAAGAAAGCTGCCTGGGCATTCTTGACAGATTACTCCCTTGGGTCATCTCTCGTCTAACTAGATGTACTGCCCAAGTCCATTTGAGGCGCATCACAACAAAATAAAAGTATGGGAGAGTCATTTTCTCAGCAGTGAGAAAACATAAGTTTTAATTAAATAAAAAATTATATTATGTTGCCTTCAAATGTTTCAGAAACAATATTGGTAGAGTTAGGAAATTAGTGGTATACTGACCAATTTAGTTTAAATATCGAATACTGTTGGAACTTCAGCCTTTTGACTGCCACCGTCGGGTATAGCCGACAAATGAAAACGTGCCCAACACGCCACCGTCGGCTAATGCCGACTAGAAAACAATATTTTAGGATTAAATTAAATAAAAGAAAGATGTTACGAGTAATATTTTATTTAAAAAATAGGTAACGAAAAGCAATGATTAATTGGTTATCGAAAAAAAATTGGAATCCCTATTATTTTTGTAGGAAATACCTATAAAAAAGAATAGCGCCGAATTTGTGGCTTTGCGTGGGACGCCGATGCGTTTACGCTTTGGCGGTCAAAAGGTTAAAGCCAAAAACATTATTAAGTGCAAGTAAACAATAATGAGAAATTATCTGGACTAGGCCAGGTGTAAAGGCGCTGAATTGAGTGAAGTGATGTATCTTGAGAGAACTTATATCTAGCAGCAGAAAAGTAAAAACAACCGGCCAAGTGCGAATCGGACTCGCGTACGAAGGGTTCCGTACCATTATCTATAAAAACGGCAACAAAATCATGTCTGTTCTATGGGAGCCCCTTTAAATATTTATTTTACCTGTTTTTTTTTTGTATTTGTTGTTATTGGCAACAAAAATACATCATCTGTGAAATTTCAATTGTCTATCATGGTTCATGAGATACAACTGGTGACAGACTGACAGACGGATGGACAGCGGAGTCTTAGTAATAGGGTCCCGTTTTACCCTTTGGGTACGGAACCCTTAAAATATCTGATAACTGTCTTTTTTTGTTTCAGACACTTACTATTCCACCATCAATATGCAATATGGTGACTGACAATGAAACCAAGCCAGTTGGTGAAATAATTGATGTCGTTGGATCTCCTAGTGCACACAACACAACTATCTAGTATTACATAGTACCTATACCTACACATATAGGGCTTCAAGCCTCTGAACTTAAATCACTTTGTGACAGTGTAAAAATAAGACTATGTTAAAACTCTTTTAATTATATTTTATTTTATTTATTTGGAAGAACAAATAATAACACATTAATTTTTACAAATAGATCGTACAGAAGTTACATAAATGTGCAACCAACAACGTTCTCCACAGATACACAAAAAGACAAAGACAATGTTGGCTAAGTAACTTATGTAAGTTATAGTTTACTGTATGTAAGGATCATAACAGGTGGTGTTGTATAGTTTGTGCCTACCCCCGTGGAAATAGAATGCATTGAATTGTGTGTAGTATGTACTAAAATTAAACAAGGAACTTTGAACTTTTATTTTATTTATTTCTGATCATCTTAACACTATATAGCACCTTTGGGTGCTCCATAAGCATCTGGCATCCTCTCAATTGTGTATTTGTGTTCAGCAACATACATGATGGGAACTCCTGGTATTTTCCTTATTCTCCTTTTCAAATCCTTGTCATTAGTAGCCACTATGTAACACTTGTGCTGTGTTACCCTTTGCACAATACAGTCATCAGCATATGTTCCTTTGTGCAAACAGGTAATCCTTTCAAAGCGTGGGTCTTTGATTATTCTTAAAGCTACACGGTATTTTCGCCCAAGCTTCTCTAACTCTGCCAATACACAGTCCGTTATGTATGGAATACATTTGGCATATAAACAATCCATCATACTCTGTACTATGTCTAATTTGTTTTTGATTGAGAAATTGATAAAATTGGTGTCAACGAGAATATGGTAGGGTGGGCCTAGCTGCGTGTTATATTGAAAGAACAACGCTGAGCTGGTTTGCGGTGCTTCACGTACTTTTAACTCATGTGGATCAATTTTTTTCTTCTTAGGTTCAACTCTTTCTGTGGGTTTGATCCTACTATCACTGAGACTAATGAGCTTCTTCATTTTAGCGAATTTCCGTTCAACAATTTTTCTAGTTTTTCTTTGTTTTCCCTAAAATTAAATATGGTTATTGTACCAATTCCACAGGTAATTTTTTCATTAATAAGTTTAATAAACAAGACTTACCATATTCGCAGATTTTGGTACTATTCTTATGTAGGCTTTGTTATTCCAGAGCTATAAATATTGTAATATTTCCTGAAGTTACAAATTTTGTAAACACATCAATATAATCAAAATAACCTCAAACAATTTTATTTTCAATGAGGTTTTGACATAAGCGGAGACTCATTACTGTCAACATAAAAAAGTACTCTGTGCTGTCAACTATGCACAAAACACATATACTCTTGCAACTATGAACTAATGAAGGAAATACATTTTGTTTAGTCGAGTACCTAATGATTTTTATTTTTGCCTTCGCACGATGTCACGTTCAGTAATTCAGTTTAGTTCGGACTTAAGCTGGGAACATACAGCGACTCATTGGCGAAATAAAATCACATGTCCACACGCCAATTTTGACACCGCCGACGACAAATCGGATGTCAAAACAACAAGAACAAAGGTATGTAATATACCGTAAATGTACTCTGTGAAGGTATGTACCACCGACTTCACCCACTGCGGCCTCTCACCTAAATCCAGCAGGGATGATGATGATGATAACATGCCGAAGGTATACCTAACATGCTGCCCGCGCAGTATGTTTAGACCGCAGAATACTTTGTCATAGTCATTTCTGGTGTGGACTTGAAAATCTACATAAACTGTCATATCGCCACAAGCAGTGCTACGTATGGATGCATGATAGTGGACCTTAGACACAGGAAAACGGTGCTAAAAATATTTATTGAAAAATAACAATAAAAACCAGTGGCGGCGGCCGTAAAAAGAACAGAAAAATCCGGAGTACTAATTAAAAATGGATAAAGAAGAGATACAAATTGAAAAGTTAACAGATGGGGAAGTTTTCTTCTATGGAAATTCGAATTCAACATTCATGCGAAGGCGGCAAAAGTAAGTGAAGTTTGTCACAAGAACCGAATGAGCAAGTAAGAAATACGGAAGAATTTAGTACGAAAGATGCTAAGGTACAAAAGATCATAAACACTATAGATAAGAAACTGAAAAGTCATATCTTGGCTTGTCAGAATGCCCAGGAAATGTATAAGAAACTTTGTAAAATATTTGAAATACAAGAAAAAAGAAATAAGTCATCATCATCATCATCATATCAGCTGAAAGACGTCCACTGCTGGACGAAAGCCTCCCCAAAAGGGGGGGGGGATTTGCCATAATCGCCACGCTTGGCAGGCGGGTTGGCGATCGCAGTATGGTGGTCAAATGCATAGAGAACGCTGCTGCCCATTCTCTAGTAAGTCCCTTAGTCGTCTTCTACGACACCCATGGGAAGAAATGGGATGGTGCTATTCTTTTACGTCCGGCACTACACGGAAATAAGTCATCATTGTTCTTTAATTACAGACAGGAAACTAAGTCTCTCACTCAAATGATGACTGACGTAGAAAACCTACAGTTTCACCTGCTTGGGAAC
This sequence comes from Antitype chi, assembly GCA_947359405.1. Classification (NCBI taxonomy): domain Eukaryota; kingdom Metazoa; phylum Arthropoda; class Insecta; order Lepidoptera; family Noctuidae; genus Antitype; species Antitype chi. Next base: position 16,036,832 of record OX375816.1, read on the forward strand.
CTACATCAGAAGATAAAAATACACCAATAAATTGAACTGACCGCTTGTTAAGTGAAGAAAATAGGTTTGAGAACAATAAAGAAAACAAAATAGAAAATCAGCTGGCGTTTCAAGCCGTTAAAAAGGGGAATTCAAGCATAAAATGTTTCAAATGCAATAAACAAGGACACTTCAAGAAGGACTGCAAAATGTGTTCTCTATGTCAAAATTATAACTATTACTATCCCCACTGCTATCGCCGAATATACTGTGAATATGGGAGGAGTGGATCATTTTGATCACTTCCGTGCCTCATATACAATCAGCCGAAAATCGAGACGCAACTGATTGCGCCTATTTTATTTCATGTTTGATGCAGCCATCATCAACGCGTATATAACGTATACATACAAATTCACAAGCAAACGGTTCACACACATATAATTATTTCCAGGAACAAACAAAGTGGGAATTTCGGAGTACCCACAGAAATCAGACGCTCTTCTGGCCGCACTACCCAGAATGCCAAGGGAAATTTACTAGATGCCAATTTTGCTGTACGAAAACTACTCAAAAACGATCAAGGATCATTTGCGATGCCTGCAAAGTGGCTTTATGTGCCACACCGTGCTTTAAAATCTTCCATATTGCTCCAGAAGAAGGCTATGAACGATAGCAGCACTACTTCTAGTACCGTAACGGGCTAAGGTCAAATAGTTACCACCTGCACCTAAAGGTAAACGAGCAATGGTAAAATAATTACCACCGAAATTTCGCGTACTTTATGATTACAGATTTTTAGATTTTCATGGATAATGTTAAAAATAAACATATAAATAATAATACAAAACCTGGCTTTTTTGGAACGAAGTTCCTTATCGCGCATTGTGAAAGGGGGCTAGACGGAAAAAATTCTTACGAAAAGTTGTCACGACACTTTTTGCTATAGTAAGCTATTGTAAGCTGTGCGGCGTGCGCATGTTTCTCTGTCTGTCTGTCTCTTTCTCTCTCTCTCTCTCTCTATCTCTCTCTCTCTCTCTCTCTCTCTCTCTCTCTCCCTCGCGGCAAGTACTGGCGGCAAGTACTGGCGGCAAGTACTGGCGGCAAGTACTGGCGGCAAGTACTGGTGGCAAGTACTGGCGGCAAGTACTGGCGGCAAGTACTGGCAGTAACTACTGGCGGCAAGTACTGGCGGTAAGTACTGGCGGTCAGTGCTAGAGGCAAGTACTGGCAGCAACTACTGGCGGCCAGTGCTAGAGGCAAGTACTGGCACCAACTACTGGCGGCGAGTACTGGCGGCGAGTACTGGCGGCGAGTACTGGCGGCGAGTACTGGCGGCGAGTACTGGCGGCGAGTACTGGCGGCGAGTACTGGCGGCGAGTACTGGCGGCGAGTACTGGCGGCGAGTACTGGCGGCGAGTACTGGCGGCAAGTGCTAGAGGCATGTGCTGGCAGGAACTACTGGCGGCAAGTGCTAGAGGCAAGTACTGGCAGGAACTACTGGCGGCAAGTACTGGCGGCAAGTACTGGCAGTAACTACTGGCGGCCAGTACTGGCAGTAACTACTGGCGGCAAGTACTGGCGGCAAGTACTGGCGGCAAGTACTGGCGGCAAGTACTGGTGGCAAGTACTGGCGGCAAATACTGGCGGTAAGTACTGGCAGTAACTACTGGCGGCAAGTACTGGCGGTAAGTACTGGCGGTCAGTGCTAGAGGCAAGTACTGGCAGCAACTACTGGCGGCCAGTGCTAGAGGCAAGTACTGGCACCAACTACTGGCGGCGAGTACTGGCGGCGAGTACTGGCGGCGAGTACTGGCGGCGAGTACTGGCGGCGAGTACTGGCGGCGAGTACTGGCGGCGAGTACTGGCGGCGAGTACTGGCGGCGAGTACTGGCGGCGAGTACTGGCGGCGAGTACTGGCGGCAAGTGCTAGAGGCATGTGCTGGCAGGAACTACTGGCGGCAAGTGCTAGAGGCAAGTACTGGCAGGAACTACTGGCGGCAAGTACTGGCGGCAAGTACTGGCAGGAACTACTGGCGGCAAGTACTGGCGGCAAGTACTGGCAGTAACTACTGGCGGCCAGTACTGGCAGTAACTACTGACGGCAAGTACTGTCAGCGACTAGTACTGGCAGCAACTACTGGCGGCCAGTGCTAGAGGCAAGTACTGGCGGCAAGTACTGGAACTTCGTTCCATCCGGGTGTCCCTTGTTATTTTTTTACCTCTGCATAATAAGGGGTAACTTATACATTGAAAGTTTATTTTTTGACCACATCGTGGCGCTCGTGTCGATTTGTCCATGCCAGTTCGTGCACGGTCCTTAAAGAACTAGAACGCATGGCGTTCGTCTATATTTTAAAAATATTTTTTGGGAACCTATAAATGCCCTATACTAACATATATTTTATCCAAAAAGATTTTTGTTTTTTTTTTTTAAACGTTGCCCCACACTAGGAATTTCTCCTGTATCGTGGGTGCGTTTACAAACATTTAAACTCACATACACAAACAGCCAGACCCAGAACAACTACTTGCAGATCATACAAATATTTGTTCCGTGCGGGAATCGAACCCGCGACACGCAGCGCAGCAGTCGATCGCTGAACCACTGCGCCAACCGTGCCGTCAAAAAAAAATAAAAAACGATTAAAAAATCGACGTCGATTTAAAAATTCCATGTGGTTATTGAGATAACATCATCTATCTCGTTTATAAAAATATACGGAAGTTGATAGCTAGCTGTCAAGTTCAAAGAAGCGTCTAAGAATTTGTCAACTTCCATACATTTTGCTACTATCCCACTGGATAGTAGCTTAGGACTTGGATACAAAACCTTCTTCTTCAGCTTCTTCTTATTTGGTTAGGTGGTGACTCTAGCCAGAAGCACTATCCCTACTATTATAAATACGAAGGTAACTCTGTCTGTTACGCTTTCACGCCTAAACCGCTGAACCAATCGTCATTAAATTTGGCAGAGATATAGCCTGACATATGCTCCTTTTTAACGCGATAACCGACATCCACGCGGGCGGAACCGCGGGAGTATACTATTGTAGACTTTGACCGCGGGCAAAAGCTATTTTCTAATAATTCTATTTAAAGATATGATGCGACTAAAAACAAAAACAGCACAACTGTCATTTTTGACAGCGCTCACCTATCTACGGCGCTCACGGTTGGGTGGTTTATTTATTTTAGGACGACACATAAGCCGGTTCGCGAGACATCCATCGTTATCGCGGTCACACCAATTCAATTTGTAACGGGTGTGAGCACACTCAAATCGATTTTATATTAGCGCTATTCGGAATGCAGCCTGTGTTCTGTAATGACAGCAATCAAATTAAAAACTGCTGTCAGTCAGTGTCAAAAACTGGATTTATTAATAATACGTACTTTGTAGTATTTCCTACCAAACCAGAGCGGGTCTGAGACATTTTGTAATAGAAGCCAAAATAACGCAGCAAATTACAAACACACACGACGTAACACGAGTGGTATCTGGTGTCTGACCGAGTCTGTTTTTCTTCTGTCAAAATGGCTACACCTGCTTCACATTTATCGGCCCAGGAACTGCTTAATTTAGGAGAAACAGGGAGACAAACCCCTTTATTGAATAAGTGGTGGCCAGAAGTAGTTGGAACTTTTTTTGGAATAGGCTCGGGGGTATTCCTCAACTTTCAAACTAGACGTCCCGTCTTCAGTGGTAAGGCTAAATAAATTACATAACAGTAACAGCGAAAACAAAATGCACATTTATTAGCACCACAACAATAGTAGGCCTATGTTCTTAACGGTAACCATGAGACTGATTTAATATTGTGGAATGAATAGGACGAGAGTTCTAGAAATGAGGTTGTCGAGATCGTTGTAAACATGGACGATTTTTTTTCAGGAATTCAAAAACATGTGCTCTTTACTGCTGGATTTATTGGAGTACTAACTTATGTACAGAATCAACGAAACAGTTATTTAGCAGAGAAGGATGCTGTGTATAGACATTATATTGAATTACACCCTGAGGACTTCCCAGTCCCAGGTAAGTTGATTTAGTTTTTCTTTTTAACAGCCTTCTGTTCGAAAAAGCCTGTCATCACAATTTTATTTTAATATTAAAGGGCTTGCAGGTATTTTGATTAATCCTAGGGTTATTTGTTTAAAAAAAAATCTTACTAGCACTAACTGGATTATTCCACTCTGCCCCACTTTTAGACTTGAGTGGGAATCTGCAAGTGGGACAAAGTGGACATAAATATTTCAAAGTTTTCTTTGTCCCACTGTTGAGGCAGTGGAATTATCCTGCATAACCCTATCAGTTGTTTGGGCATATTCAACTGATAAACACTGTTTCGTGGTCATAATTGTAAGGTTTGTTTTGCTTATAATAATAATCATTTTATTGTCAGGCAACTAAGGCCTAAAGATAAAATACACAAAATAATCTTAAAAAATTATAACTAATACATATTATGGATCTTATTAAAACTGTAACTATACACGTAAAGTTGTCAGCGTCTTGTTTCGCTGCGAGGTGTCGCATAACCGTCCTCGGACATGTCGATATAAGACACCTTTCTGCCAAGTCTTCTTACATGCAGTGCTGCAGATGGTGGGTTGGAATGCGTACCACAAATGACTTAAAGTTGATGTCATGGCGCAATTCCAACCTTTCGACCCTAGAGTCCAGTTGGTCTTTACTTTCAAGTACTGCACGACTTCCTCAATCTTCGTGGCTTATAAAATGACCTATGAATCTTAACTTGAGGCTATATCTAACTACTAAAGGTACTTATATTTTGTCTTTCCAGAACGTAAGAAGATTGGTGACATCTTAGAACCGTGGATCCCAGTACGTTAAATGTTATAGCTATTGCTTATAGTTCTGTTATTAGATCATGTGAGTGAAACACTTTATTTCATTTAATAAATAATTTATTCCAGAATAACATTGTTATTACAGTTGTTGATATTGTACTTGGGAAACATAAATAGAATACTATTCATTACTCTACAATGATGTTTATTATAACCTTATCCTTTCCTATATACATAAATAAACTCGCGCCTTTCCCCATAGGGGTATGATGATGATGATGGGACTCCCATTTGGTCCGTTGTGCGTGGGGATTCTGGCTAACAAAGCCAGCCTAGCTCTGCCCAAAAGCTCCTGTAGGGGTAGGGTAGGCGGAAAGTACTGAATGCCACCTGCAATGATCCTTACATACTCCTTTTTCTTTGTTTACATTGATACCTCGGCAGGTTTAGCACGAGCACTGTAGAGAAGCGTTTTGTCGACGGAAGAGTAGACAGAAATGATGTTTCCGTGTAGACTGTTGACAGTTTTAAACCGAAAAAGTCTAAATTTTTCGGTTCAAAACTGTCAACAGTCTACAAGTGAATTCTATTCTACGGTAGAGTAGAAATAAAAAGCGTCGTGCTAAGCCTGCTGGCCGATCCTTACATACTCCTTTTTCTTTGTTTACATTGATACCTCGGCAGGTTTAGCACGAGCACTGTAGAGAAGCGTTTTGTCGACGGAAGAGTAGACAGAAATGATGTTTCCGTGTAGACTGTTGACAGTTTTAAACCGAAAAAGTCTAAATTTTTCGGTTCAAAACTGTCAACAGTCTACAAGTGAATTCTATTCTACGGTAGAGTAGAAATAAAAAGCGTCGTGCTAAGCCTGCTGGCCATACATGCATGCCAGTTGCGAGCACGATGCACCAGACCGTTCTGAAGAACCAATAAGGTCACTATCACGCATAAATATAATGCTAAGAATACATGTTCAAGCAGTAGTCTACTGTGTTAGCCCATAGCTTTTTGACTGAACAGTTTCATGGTCCTTATGACGATGTAGGTAATGTTGGGCTAAAGCTGTCACATATTCAAAGCCTTCACCACAAATAGCACAGTCGTGAACTTCAAACACTTTATTGGGATACTGGTGGAACATCTCTTTAACACTTTTCTGTTCAAAAGGCAACAGACCTGGGTTGCTTTCTGGAATAACTGGCAGGTTTTGCTGTGGTTTCTCACTAATCAGATGCGGTATGAGATGGCTGACATCTTTCATTGGCATTGGGGGATCTTTCCCAACATCTATTCCTATTATATCTATATTACCACTATTATTGAAGCCTTCATTTTGAACTTTAGAGTTCTGAGGGTCTATTTGATGTTTTTTCAGTTTGTGCAGTTTCTGCAAAAAGTACACAAATATTTAATGAAAAAGTTTATACACACAAAAAAAAAGTTAGACTACATTTTTAGAAATGTAGCAAGACTTTATTGAACTTATATTTGGGCTTGAATTGATGATAAGACTTACCAGGTCTCTAGAGTGTACATATGCAGCTCCACATAAATCACATTTAAAATTCTTTACACCTCTATGTTTACTCATATGTCGAGTGAGTTCGCTTGAAGTTATGAATGTCTTGTTGCATAAAGTACATACCTGAAACATAAAGTACGTACTTGACATAAATACATAATAAGAAAATGGGTTAAAAATTACAACCAGCTACATCAGCCCCGGATCTAGGTGGGGGGGGGGGGGGGGGCAAAGGGTTTCAGGGGCGCCAAAATCAAAATATAGTACCTATGATTAAAAATAAAAAACTTGCTCCACATAGCGCCTAGCATACGGAAGCCTGTAAGAATAAAAACTTTTTCCAAAAAAACACTAAAAAGTGAAAAATAACTTTAATTTCGGAAATCAGTGACTGGTGACATGAACATGAAAATACGTATTCAAAGTCACCGATTTCCGAAATTAATGTTTTTAATTGGTGTGGGGTAGGTACTATAACTAAAAAGTGAAAAATAAAAACATTAATTTAGTTAAGTTATTTTTCACTTTTTAGTGTTTTTGGAAGTCGAATGTTTTTTTTTGGAAAAAGTTTCGAATTGTCTGATGACAATTCGAATTGGTGTGGGGTAGGTACTATATGCATTGTTTTTACCCCAAGGATGATTCCTTGGGGTAAAAACAATCCATAAATGCGATAACAGCAACCGCGGTTGATTTGCTGTCATTTTTTGAAGAGTTCCGTTGTCTGTCTCCGAAATGCATCATCAGATCTATATGAAATTTAAATGGGACCACACGGGAAGCACCAGCTTTCAAATAAAAAAGAATCAACAAAATCGGTTCACTCAGTCGAAAGTTCGGAGCTAACAAACATAAAAAACGATCGAATTGAGAACCTCCTCTGTTTTTTTGGAGTCGTTTAAAAAGGCGCCACACAGGCCCAAACCTAATTAATTTATCTCAAATGTTGGAGAGAGGGGCGCCAGTATTAAGTTTCTGCCCCGGTTCGAAAAAATCGTAGATCCGGGGCTGAGCTACATTAACATTATATTTCTTTTTGGGTATTCAGTGATATTCATATACAAAGGAACTTACATGATCCCTTTGCCCAGTGTGGATCTTGAGATGAGCGTGAAGATTTCCTTGTGCTGAGAATCTTTTGCTGTAAAGTATACAAACAATAATTATTTAACCAACAGATCCTGCCAGGCATAGATAGACAGGCTGATCTTGGACTCTAACAGCGCTTGTCTACCGCAGCCGTCACCGAGAAACCAACCGAACGTAGCGTGCCGTGATGAGATGGGTAATCACCCGGGTTAAAACCCAGTTATCACCCGTTTCATTCCACCCATCGCCGGGTGGTTTACTGGGTGAAAACAAAATATTTCTGATTTTTCAAATAAACATGTAGCGCGCTACGGCTGGTTTGCGGAGATGGCTAGAGATGGGTAATCACGCAGATTAAAACCTACTAGTGGTTTAAAACCCACTTATCACCCGTTTTAATCCATCCACTTGGTGGTTTGGACGGGTGAAAACAAAATATTTGTTTTTTTTATATATTTAAACATGTAGCGCGCTACGACCGGTATGCGGGGTGGCAGGACTGAGAGGAGGGTTACGGTCCTTCCCTACTCAAACTCTCACTCTAGTTTACATCAGCTGGTGTTTTGAGTGATTTTTGTTTTTATTTACGACCCGGAACTGTTATAAGTATTGCGATCTATTAATTCCTGCTTTTACCTGAATGACCTTGTCTTGGACACATTTACGACGATTATTTATTTTCGACCAAACAAGTGTATGTACATTTCATAAACAGTTTGCCGGCAGGACGATTATCAAATCAAAAATCAAATAAATAATAATCGTGATTTAGATTTGTTTGAGAGCAGTGCATCTCCAGTGAGTATGACAGCTGACAGCAAAGTGTGTTTGACAGCATGATGTTGTTGTAAATAAACAACATTTCTATTCATTAGGTATTAGATAAGGCTATTTATGTGAACACCCCCCCCCCCCTTTCAATAGTAGAATACCCCCTCTGGATCAAACCTTTGAATTAACAAATTGCTTAAGTACCAAAAAACCTTTTCTACCACCATTTTGGACAAAACATACATATAAATGTATCACGAGTTAAAGGAAAACATGAAACCACAGACAAATGTTTGCACTTGGCTTCATTCCTACAATTAGTTTGCTACGATGATATAAATAATGTACCTAAGTACTTCAACTATGAAGACATCTTTTGTCTCATAAAAGACGTTCATACTCACAGATATCCGGAGTTCAGACTGTTTGGCACTGGTGTATTGTGCAAATACGACCATTGTTACGGAAATGAAATTTTGAATTCAGTGAGATACAAATCTATCGCCTAGACAGAAAACAAAGAGAAAAAAGAACTTCATACCTACGATATACCCAGTTAAAAAGTGATTTTGCAAAAATAGGACATAGGACCAGAGAGCTCTGGTGGAGTATTGTTTGAAACCGATTCACTTTGCAGCGTACTTATTAGATCCCCAGTCCAAAGATCTGAACTTGACGAAAGTCAAGAAATCAACGCTATGGAGTTGATATGCGAAGTGGGACAAAGCTTTGGCTTAAATGTCATGACAAACTTAGCATCTAATAGAGCAAGAGATGGTTTCTAGAGTTGGATATTTCTGTGGGCTAACATCAACGATGTAAGTGTATCAATCTGGTGGAAGGAAATATGTGAATCTACTGCATTGAGCAAAGTATCTGTCCATATTCTTACAGCACCGTGAACTTCTGCTGCTGTAGAGCGGTACTTTAGTGCTGATAATAAATAGGTACATAGTATAAAATAAATAGACTCAAGATGGAAAGAGCAGCAAAACTGACATAGGCATAATAACATACAATAGTGTATTTAAAAATAAAAACAAATTTATTTATTTAAATTTTCTCAATTAAAAACGATTATAATCAAATTTATTTTTCGTTGCTTTGAATTTACCGCCAAAACGCTCTTTACGATGATTTTTTATCACGTGACATCGTGACATCAGCATTGTGTAAACAGCTCCAGTACAAATACTCAGTTTGGCGCAGTTGTAGAAGTATTTGTGAACCGCACACCAGTAATATCACTTTCGATCCATAAAAATATTGTTAATTATAAACTCGACATTCACTTGTTTACTTACTAACTACTTTCGTTTACACAAAGTTGACGTCACGTGTGGTCACGTGATAACAAAGTCATAAGGAGCGTTTTGGTGGTAAATTCAAAACAACGAAAAATTAATTTGATTTAAATAGTTTTTAATTTTGAAAATGGATATAAGTACATCAATTTACTTTTATTTTTCTGTTACTAATTTTGTCCCAATCTTCAAATTACAATAGTTTTCAATAAATTGGAAAATACCCTACTGGAATTTATCGCACAAGCACGTTGATGTTTTAAGTGATAACACAGGACTGCGTGCCTGACTCACCACCAATACATTTCAAACCCGGAGATAACCAAACCACGCGGCCAGGTACAAAAGCCCAGAACCATCTACGTCCGGCATTAACAGTTTCAATTGTTTAGATTGTGACCGTATTTCCGATGCAAGTGATAATGATGATTATGCCATACCTAATAATCCTAATAATAAATGTATCTATATGATTTTGTGTTCAGGCTGTTATTTTTGACAATCTAGCAGTGGACTGTATTTCCCACTATATTATAATTAACAATATCCATTTTCACCCAGTCAAATGGGTGATAATGGGTTATAACCCAATTCACCGGGTTATAACCCGAATGGGAAGAATGGGTTTTAACACACTATCCATCTCTAGCCGTGCACCGTCTATCGTGCATCCACCCCAACCGAACTCGGCGACGCACGGTGGGCTGAAAATCGCCTTTCATAGACATACGAGACATTAATGTAGAAGAGTCCTTTTTTTAGCTAGAAAAGGATTCTGCTGATCATTACTATACTATAAAATTTCATATGAGGCAATTGCGTGTACAAATGAAGGAGTTATAATTTTGTTATGAAAAATTTGTATGGCGCTGCCATGAAAAATGAGGCTATCTCTGGAATCATAAGGTTCGCATTATATCCTTACACACAGATATAATACCATTTATTTGTAATTTTTTGACATACTTCATGTTGCGCCACCATTTGTGGTTTGATTGAATCCTCAAAATTAAAAAAATGTTGATGATTCATTTTAGCGGTTAAATGCTTTAAATATGAGTATGCTAAGTGTAGTTCACAATATTTTTTTATACCATAGGCCAAAACAGTCTAAGAAATCGCAAAAGTACGTTTTACTAAATTGAAATGACAAATTACCTTTTGAATGTAATCTCTAATTGTCAAGTCCGCATTAGCTAATGACTTCGTTAAGGTAATCACCTCTTATGTCTAAATACTTATGTACATACGTATGACTGAATTATATGTAATGAATGTGAAATAATGTAGTTAAAAGGATACACCCAAAAAATTAGGGTATACGTTAATTTTGCAATTAGTGCAAAATTAACGATAAGATAACAATTTTGCAATTAGTGCAAAATAACGATATTTATTAAAAATAAGTAAATGTAATACCCTCATTAGTCAATGACAATAAATAAATCAAAAATCACGTTCGTAAGTTCAGTTCATTTTGAGCATTTCTACTGCTAACATCTGATATCACCGTGCGTATCAGTGATTGTGAATAATGGAAAGCATAACTATAAACTTGGATTTGTTTGTTATTCTGAGAAACCAGGATACTACTTCCTTCGATCATGAAATATTGTTCTTCTCATTCTTCGTCATTTGTACACGCAATTGCCTCATACGAATTTTATAGAATAGTAATGATCGGCAGAATCTATTTCTAGCCAAAAAAAGGACCCTGCAAAATTCGAGTCTCTATGACTATGAAAGGCGATTTTCAGTCCACCGTGCGACGTGGCATCTTGTTGGCCAGTATAATAATAGTTATGATAGACATAAAAAAACCAGGTGGTTCCCCCACCTGGTTTTTTTGATAGTGCAATCATATCACATCAACCCGCCACACACAATCCCGGGCTGAGTTCTAGCGGTTACGCTGAACTACTCGAGATTTCGGCGGCAGGGATGACGGACGTGCGGTTGACACGTGCCATCAGTGACGTCCTGGTGACGGTGGCGGTGGACAAACGCTCTTAGCAATTTTCTGTAATCAGACGAAATGATTAAATCCAGCACTATGAAAAAAGACAATTGTAACATGTCAGCGGAAACACAGTAGGTATAACTGCCTATTGTACTATTATTGTGCCCGATTGATGGGAATAGGCTCGCCCCCTATTACATGGGACTTAAAACGAATTGGCGAAATGTGGGTGTAGATACACCTCTGCCCAACACTTCGGATAAACAAGCGAGTGATAACTCACCATGCATTTTAAATTACCTGCATACTTCACATTGGAAAGGTTTTTCGCCAGTATGAATTCGGAGATGTATAGTAAGGTTGTGCTTCTGTGTGAAACGCCTTGGGCAGTACATGCACACAAATGGTTTGTCTCCAGTGTGGGTCCTGAAAAAAAATACTTAAAATATGAAAAAATTATCTTGTAGCACAACATGCAAAAAAGGCCTAATGGCTATATTTAGTCGTTTAGGCGTTAGCAGCAGCCTGCACTACGCTGAATAGGGTATTTTACTATGCAAGGGAAAAATTCAAAAATATATTAATGAAAAAGCTTAGGCAAACAGCAGTCGGAAAATGTTACTTTTAGTTCATAAATTAACCAAATATATTTTAAAATTCAATTCAAGGTTTCAGTTCGTTTATCTGCTTTTTCACCATGAAATAGTAGCCGCAATGTCATTACGTCATACGGCTGTATAAACTAAAAGATGTCAACTGATCAGCGTTTAAAGGCGTGTTTACACAGCTATCTGACGTCATGCTCACAGAGCAATATGACGTCCTCTGGTTCTAGCGTTTTCGTCAAATATGACGCGAAATGCAATTTTTTGGCACTTAACTATTAAATAAAAAAAATGTGTTTATTTTTTGTGGTTTATTAACACCATAGAATCTAAATGACACATTTTTTCAAAAATGGGTAAGTATACGTATACCTAATACCCCCTATTGAAGCTGAAAATAATACTGCTTGATTATAACAACCATGCCTCTCTTTTTAGCAGTTGGTGAAAGTGGTGGCTGTGAAATTATACTATAGGATGGCATCGATACATAAACTGTAACCATAATTTCGGTACAAATGACATGACTAGGCCTCCTAGTAGCTAACCTAGTAGAAATTTTTCGTCGGTTATAAAAAAACAAATATTTTATATAAAAGTGCAATCAATACTTATGCGGTCGAAATATACAAAACAACGTTTTTTATTTTATTAACTGACGCAGCATTTCAATGCACAGCGTTTCAGAATCACGTATGAATCCTTGCGCGTCGATGTCCCTGCCATGCAGGCGTCAAGCGTCCCACCATTCATACCCAGGACAAACCACACATTAGAAGTAAAAGTAATATATCAGAAAAATTGTAAATTGATACATTCACGTCAAGTGTACGCCATGTGTACAGATAACAGTCGAATTTGTATTGTGTCTGCTAACTGGAAACGCGACGGGTTAAGGGCTAGATGACGGCTTACCTAACATGCATTTCTAATTGTGCTTGGCATCTGAACTGCTTATCACACTGGTAACACGCATGATCTTGTTTGGGCTTTGGCTTAGGACCTCGCTTCTGCTTCTCTGATTCAGACTTCTTTTTGTAGTTAGTATGTCTTTTAATTTCTGGTTGCTTACATTTACTGTAATTAAATGTTATGTTATGAATTTAAGGTAGCAAGGGTCAAATGTTACTGCATAATAAAGCTTTATTTAACTTACCATTTCTTAATTATTGTTGCATGTGATGGCACCTGAAAAAAACATTACATTCATTTGTTTATATTTACTTAGAGCACATAGTGAATCTAATAAGCAAATTCACATTTTTCTGAAAAAATATTTGGTAATACTTACATATGGATCAGTTGCTACACAGGCATCATTATATCTATAAAAAAAAATATTGTTACTCAAATCAAATCAAGTCGTTTATTGCAATCCATAATGTAGACTTACAGGTGGTACATAAAAATTAGAAACAATTATGGAACCTGTCGGGCACAGCTAATAAAAAAATAAAAAAAAACGAATGAAAATTAATTAAGCGCTCTTCCTCTCTCTAGTAAATTAAATGAAATTTTCGTTCGAATTATTTTATATATATCCTACATTAAGTATTTTATGTTTCTATTCATTTACTTATTATATTAATAATATACAGGAAAAGTTTTTATTCAGTGCGCAAACTTTAACCATGAATTCAAACTTACCATTCTAGACCCCCAGCGAAGAAATTTTTGGAACAGCTGTTATTTTTTTGTATAACCAGCGAAAAATGGCTGCTCTGGGGGTCTAGAACGATATGCTCAATTCATGGTTACAGTTTGCGCACTGGATAAAAACTTTTCCTGTATGTGCAAGTCTGTCTATTCATTTATTATTTATTTTATTATATTTAAATAATGATTATTTGTTTACTAGCTTAAAATTTGTTCATTATTTGTGCAGTGTAGGTAATTATTAAGCACTTATTATTTATTATTTTACTTATTAAATATCTGTTATTCATAATTATGTACTATTTATTGAATTTATCCGTTAGATATACATGTACTGTATAATAGCCTTTTTTAAATTAAATATTGCTTTAATTTAGTTAAAAATATACTGGTTTTGTTGTTTAAGCCCGTCGCGCGTCTAATTAGCAGACACAATAGAAATTCTATTGTTATCAAAACACTTGGTGTACACTTGACATGAGAGGGGTTAACGTCTTCTGGTAATTTATTATATTTTTTTATTGACATTGAATATGGACTAGATGAGTGTAATTAAAGGCAGGTGGGGGCAAAATTTAGTCTGTTTTTATGGCGCTACTCAGTAATGATTAGTTTGTATGTCTCTCTGTGTATTGTAAGATTCTGGATATTTGCGGTCTAGTTTACATAATTCTAAAATATAAGTACTAACTAAGGTGAGAATCATGTGTTTCTGAAAGTAAGGCTTGCAACTATTTGTTGGTTCGATATTGGTAATTATGTATATGTATTGGTTTTTTTTTGGAGGGTAAATAGGGAGGGAGTGCCTGTGCTATTTCCCCATAAGATGATGCCATAATTAAACCAAGTGTTGACATTCGCGTAGTATGTGACTTGTGCGGTTTGTAGTCTTTAATTTTTGCAGAGAGCATATGAAAACTTTGAATTTTAGATTTTACCGTCTGTCTATGTGTTTTCCAGTTAATATGTATGTCTATTGTTATACCTAAGAGAGTGAAATGGTTAACTGTTTCTAATTTTTGTTGATTACAGGTAAAATCTATATTTATTTGGTTTTTCTGCTGGGGGTGAAACGCTATAAATTTGGTTTTGGGTAAAATTTCTTTTGAGATTATGGTTGCTCATCCAGTTTATAATTTTTCCAAGGATAGTCTTAAGTTTTTCATTTAAATTATTGTTTGGCACGACGTCAGGGGTACTTTCTAACTCCGTCAACGAAAATACGGGTCCGTCCCAAAATAGTTCGAAACTTCGAAGTGACTCCTACAGCTGATTAATTAACTTTTTTGGACAGGTAAAACCATATGCCTAGGGAGTAGGGACAGGTGTCAAATCGTGTAGTAATTCATTCTTAGTTTGGGCCCCAAACTAATTGTAGGTCCATAAGTAATACGGAGTAGGAAACGCCCATAACTTCGACTGAGATTACGGATTTCGTGCTAACAGAGTAGGCACCCAGGATCGAGATATTGTCTGCAAAAAGTACATATGGCCCGTCTATGGTTTTATTACTCTTTTTATTTACAATAACGCACGGTTTTCACGACCCGACAAAAAAACGAAATTTCTTTATTATATGTGAGTTAATTTTAAATGTAGTTGAGACATAAACTTTCCCAAATAAATTCTCTAAATGATAGTGAAAGCCGCATCAAAATCCGTTGTCCGAGTTAAGAAGAAGTGACCACACAGACAAAAAACTACTTTAATTTGTATAATAAAAGATGATCCCAATTTTCTAACTTTTGTGGTAATTCATGAATGGACTAGTCTGAAGGCTGATTTAATGTAAAGCAGACGTTCACTACTTACTTGCTAGGGATTCTTAGTCCTAAATATTGTCTTAGTCTTATATCTGCACTTTCACATGTTTGTTTGAAGTGATATGCTATACCCAGCTTATAAATGCAGTTACTGCACATTTGCTCTGGTAAACCATCGTCTTTACTAATCTAGAAATATATTATAACAAAGGCGGTACATTACTGATATGTTGTTTATTTACAAATTAGTATACCATATTTGTTTTTATTGCTTTAATATTTTACCTTTATATTACAGCAATATTCTACCATATCACATAACGATATATTGTAGTTTTTAGTAAAAACAGATGAAAGTACGCCTTCTTCTAGGCATATTCTACATATTTTATTCATATTATTTTGCTAGCTTTTCGCAGAGGAATGTAAGATTTGTAAATAATAAAAACCGTCGGTCATGTCATCTGTCACGCCGATCAGTATATTACAAAGTACTCTGTGACGCCGATGGAAGGTGACCTGACCTGTCAATTCTTTAACCTGAAAATGCCTGTCGGATCACAGACTATAACAAAATTGATCTTTGAACGATGACCTTTTGTAATTTTGTAACATATTCTTTAAAAAAATGTAGAATGAAATGTGGGTTTACTAAAATACCTCTGCCTAACCCTGAGGGCAATACAGGCGTGCTGTTATGTATCTATAGTTGAATAGTTTGTGTTTTATTTTTGGTGGAGATCAAAAGTTATCCCACGGGTAGGTACGGACTATCGTGATAAAAAGTATCGTCTAAGTCAATCCAGGTTGTATGTACACTGGTGCCGATTCTCTTGTAGGTACACCGAACTAAACTAAATATCACTAAAATTCCTTACTTTTGGCTATGATAATCTTAAAGCTATTCTGCAAAAAAAATATCTCTAAATTTAAAAATAATTTTGCCACAACTAAAATAAAATTTGACAATCGCGACTCCTTGTGGTATTTTTTCGTTTCACAACGTGGTACTTGTTTGCCCTACCTCGTACATTTTTTTAGAGCCGGAGGCGCGCTGGTGGCAGTCTCGACGTGTTTCATAAGGAATTTTTCACTTTATGTTTAATAAAACATGAAAAATTAGTACCTACATGTTGAATTTTAGAGGTCTATGAGTTTTATAAAGGATATCGATTATTTTTATGATAGGACACAACATTTTTTTGACACAAGCAAAAAAAAAGATGCAGTAGGTACTGTTTTTGCACCTGAAGTCAAGGTGTTGGTGTGAATTTTAGTTCTTGACAAGTCATTTTATTCCACACCTTTTTAATCGCGATTAAAAATAGTCAGATTTCTCAAAATTTTAGGTTGAATAGAATAATGAACAACCGAATAGTAAAATTGCCATTTTTATTAAATTAATAACTCAGTGCAATCTTAGTGCTGTCAAACTGAACTATAGTTAAAAGTTGTCAGTTTAGTCAATTTCAGAATGGTCATTTTTTGACGGGAATAAACAACATTTTGGTGATTTTTAGACTAGAGAATTTTAGGACAAGAGAATCGGCACCACTATCTGTTTGCCAAATTTCATCCAAATCCATTTAGCCATTTTTGCGTCATTAAACATCTAAACATCCGAGCATACAAACTGTCGCATTTATAATATTAGTAGTTTTGTTTATTTTAATATCACACTTAACATCACGCCTGTATTCCACTATTGGTTAAGTAGAGGTGTAATAGTAGGTACAGAGGTCAGCACATCAAGCTACCTCAATCTGTCAAATTTCTTTATCCCAAAAACTGAACTAAAGGTTTATAATCAATTGCGGAAATTTGACAGTTGGGATAGCTTGATATGCTGGCATCGTACACCCACATTATGTCGTTCATCATTACTTTTTTTCATTCATTTTGTTTCTTACGATAGAATCACGTAGGGCGATAGATTCAATTGGCTCCATTTCTAATTTGTTAGCAGTGTCTGCCAGTCCAGATTATAAATTGAAATAATTGGAACCACAATAGGGTATTACACGTATTTTTTTAATGTGTCTTAATTAGATTCTAAAATGCTAATAAACCACAAAAAAACACATTTTAGCCTGGGGGAGGCCTTTGTCCAGCAGTGGACGTCTTTCGGCTGACATGATGATGAATCGATTAGTGCAATAAAATGCATTCAAATTTTACATTACATATTTCGCGCGTAATTTGACGAAAACGCTGGACGCAGTGGACGCCATATTGGTCTGTGGGTATGACGTCAGTTTGCTGAGTAAACAAATGCGCTGAAATTTTGTATGATAATTGTTTATAATAATAGAAACAGTTATTATTCTTCTTATCGTTGGTTTGCTGTTCCTGAATGTAAGATATTGTTTCAATAAAAATTACTTTGGTTACGGAAATAATAAAAGTACAAAGACGTTCAGTTTATTCAGCGGTATGACGCAATAACATGGCAGCTACTATTTCATGGTATTCAAAAACATTTAAAAAAAATGAAATCTTTGAATTGAATTTTTAAATATATTTTGTTATTCCATGAACTAAAACTAACATTTTCCGACTGCTTTTTGCCTAAGCTATCTCAATAATCTAAGTCATAATTCAATAGACACCAATGTTTAGTCGAGGTGACAAAATATTAAGATTAATAAAACCCAATCTCTACTATAATATTTTTAATATTATAACCATTACAAAGATATAATAAGAATAAAACAATTATACTTATTAGCAACATATCCACTGTAAAAATAAAATATTGTTTAAAGACTGCAAAATGCATAACAAAAACATACAATAATAAAAGTAGATCATAACTACGTATAATATGAATGCAAAAGTAAAGATTAAAACACATAACTACGTACAGGCGGCAGCACATCAAGCTACCCCAATCTGTCAAATTTCTTTGATAGATTTTCATCTTTATCACATAACTTTAAGGTTCATGTTCAATTGGGAAAATTTTACAGTTTGGGGTAGCTTGATGTGTTAGCGTCTGCGTCTGTACAATCAGTACCTTCACTTACAGGTTTATGTTAATGTTTTTTATTTAATTTATTTTAAAGAAGGCTTACAGACTAACAAACCATTGATACAAATAAAGTTATATAAAAAAAATGCTAATAACAAACCTCCACATAGTAACATTTTATCATGTAAGTCATGTCATTTATTATAGATTATTTACAATTTATTTTAATGATTGTGTTTATTTTTATCTCTGCACGTAAGTTAACAATAATTATAATTTTATTAAGTTACGTAAATTAAAAGTATTAGTTATATAAAGGCACAGATGGTAGGTCGCTACATACAATACAATAATCAGAAGACTTTATGGAAGGTAGTTTGCTACATTATTTATTTGAAAAATAAATGCAAAGTTTATATTTAAATAACACAACCGTTTTAAACGTTGGCAACAGCCGTAAGCAGAGAAACATAAATATCAATGCCTTTCAAGAATATATCGACTTTAAGGAACTCGTCATGATCGTGAAGAAGAACGGGAGTGTTATTCATCGGAGAGAAGCCCAACGCTGGTATTCCAACATCACGCACATACCTGCTATCGGTACCACCGGGGAAAATTCTGCAATCCAGCTTGAGTTTCCTGTTAAAAAAAAATTAAACATGCGTTACCAAGTATAGTATTACCTATATAACTCCCGATTTCATCAAAGTAGAATAAGTTTGCAGTAGACAACTAGACAAACTGCACCAATCGCGAGTCGCGTAGTAAAAGTTCAAGTTAAAGTTATTTCAATACCTAAGCAATTTACTTACAACTCATCGGCAGCGGCTTTGAATGCCACCCAAAATGGATTGCTTGCGTCCAGCTTTGTGATTTCTACGCAAGGATTTTTCTGCTCGAAATCGAAAGAAACTCCATCGCCTGCTTCCTTGCACCAGTTATTGAGCTAAAAATATAAATTGAATAAACGCTTTTTCTAGATCAAAGGTAATAAATAGCTGATGTTTCCATTTAATGGAATCATCAGCCAAACTACTTTGCGAGGCCAACGACAACGCTGTTTATGTGACTGAATTCGGATCTGCATAGCTATTCACAACAATTTGATACGCTTCCGTACCGAATCCAACATCATTAATGTTATTGTAAGAGTCCTACGCTGTTCTAGATTCCAAAACTTGTTTTTTTTTTCAATTTTAATCAAATAGACGACCGCAATTCTTCCAACAGCTGTTTGCTGTTGGGGGCAAGGCAAATCGTTATGGACAATGTGTCACTTTCGATACGAGAGCTTGCGAAGAAGAAGATTATCAATACGTATTGGTGTATCATATTGAAAATACTGTGGATGAGAATGTGGATTCTAAAACCATTATCTATCATGAAATATTTCCACAGTATGTTATTTAATTTACAGAAGCATCGCTTATCACGTAAAATTAACTGAGGCACCCATTTACATTGAATGGAATAAAATAGCAAATTGGTTCTTCAAACACTGATTAGTTAAGTACTTGGAATTCTATTGAGAATCAAATAACGACAATGATTGAGCTTTACCATTTTCTCAAACTCCACGTGGTTGACTGTAACAGCCAATCTTATATCAAAAACTGCAGTTAACTTTTCCGGGACAACATTAGATTGCACTCCACCCTGTAACAAAAAAAATAAAGATTATTGTTAAGATTAATGAAAAAAAATGCTTCAGGCATTGTGTAAAGACTGATAATATTTATGAAAAAAAAAAACAATATTGTTTACAATATAATATGAAATTTCATCTTTGTGATATAATCATAGTCCCATTTTGGATTAGCATTCTAGTCCACTTACCACAATATGTATCATTTATAGTGGAAAGCTTGAAAACAAAATAAGGCGAAATAAATTAAAATGAATACTTACATAATGTAAATAGATAGGATTTTACGTAAGAGGTACTAAGTGGAACATAAAAAAAGAGATAGACTTAATACTTTTAGGACTGGTCACTTCACTGTGAATACATTCTACTATCGCAAACTTACGTATATTTGAGTCAAATTGATAGTTGTAACGTCACCAATAGTTAGCTTCGGATTACTATCCAATATTTTTTTTTGTTCAGCTCTCATATCCATGAACTTGTCTATTATTGTCCTTAGCTGGAAAATAAAAGATAAATTCTTTAGCCATGCAAGTGTAAAAAAAATTAGGTATGTATGTTTATAACAAAATCAAAACTACGATGCGATGCTACGAAATGATTAAGAGGTCATCATTAAGAGGTTTTCAAAATATGCATGTTGTTAAGGTAGGTATGCCAGCTGGTAGTGAAAGTTATGACACTCAAAAGGTAAGTAGTATTCTACAACCAATTAGAAAACGAACCTTTTCACCAGCAGTGTTTGGAAACAATAATGATCCATGGCCAGGCTGTCCAGTACAATGGACATGTATTTCTGTAAGCAAAATTGTGGACATCATAATTTTACATCTTTTAACTAGCTGGTATTCATTTGAATTCAGTTTTAGTTACTAATGACTTACGCCAAATGCTCCTTTCACCATTAAACAATACGAAGTCTTGATTTGGACTGGCCATTCCCTCATCTAAGGCAAAAGCTACGTTCAGGTCCTTGAAATCTTTAGTGTGGACGAATTTTTCCATACCATCGTGTCCACCGATTTCTTCATCTAAAAATAACAAATACTGTAAGTACTTTGTAAAATTTTGCAACAGTAGGTATCTCAATTAGAAGATAAGGACGGGTGGAAAAATAAGCTAAATGTTATATTACCAGGTACAAAACAAACGTGTAGAGTTCTTTTTAATTGCACTCCAGCCGCCTTCAGCTTCCTAATAGCCTCAAGGTATTGGATACCGACACATTTCATGTCTTGTGAGCCACGAGCGAAGATCTTTCCATCGTTATCAATGTGTCCGCTAAATGGAGGATGAGTCCAACTGTTCTGAAATGTCATTAAATCTGGTTAATGTTAGTTCTTCCTACTAGATCTGTGGAAGAGCTGTTTCACTAGCATACCTAAACCTTGTTTTTACCCCACAGAAATCAAATCCAAGTTAGGAGTTGTACATGCTGTGCTTATCTCCCCTAGTTGCATAGTTAATGATACATATTAAATAATCATGGGCACGTTGACATTAGGTATAAGTTTTTGTTCAATTACCGTACTTATGCAATTTACGGTGATGTTCATCTCTGTCTGTCTATCTGTATTTATTTATCTTGACATGATAAGTAATCTAGACTAGGTATTTATTTAAGCTGTTTTATCTTTTGGGCGAAGCAATACTTACTTCAAAAACAGGTACGACGTCCATGTGAGAATTTAGCAAGATTGAACCGAGCGATTTGTCCTTTCCAGGCCATGTTATAATCACTATAGGTTTGCGTGGAACCAATTCATAAACTTTCATGGCAAGGCTAAGTCCATTAGCTTGTTTTTTCAGGAATGCTACACAATCGTCTGTAATAATAAAGCTATATAGTATGGCACGGTTAAAGAGAACGCAGTTCAACGTATACCCTTGACATTTTCATGAATAGGTAATTAGGTAGGTACCTAGTGAAAACAGATTTTGTAGAAGAAGAGTGAGATTTTTTTTTATCGTGGGTAATAAGGACGTGTAAAGTATAATAAGGTATCCTTGACTGAAAGCGATTGCAATCTAAATAACTACGTCAAGCTGCATGATAGATGACTAACACAGTCCAGCAGTCCCCCACCGGCAATCATCAATTTCGCACTTGAGTACATAGGTCGATGTTTCATATTATCCAATTCCACCGGCTAGGGGTAGAGTCAATTGGGAGTTCCAGATACGTCAATGATACAATCCGTTGTATCCTGATTACGTTACATTTGCACAGTAGATATATGAATTGATCGAGCTAGCTAAATACACACATCAACACAATCTAGGAATATTTTAGTTATTCATGTATTGAAAAAAAAAACCTACTCAGAAAATATCATAACATACAATTATATCAAAATGCATAGGTAGTATTTTAAATTAATTAAAAATCTAACTACTGTAAAAGCATCTCGGATGTTAATAACGCATCTGCAATGATTATTATTCATACTCAAAATGGGTTATCGATATCTTCTTGTGGGATAAGGTCCCAGGTTTAACGAAGAAATATGAAAAGTTCACTGTCTGTGACCATTTTTTTTTTGTTAGTTTGTTTTTTCTTCATTGGAGCAAATCCCACGAGGGCTTAGTTTAATTTAAATCCGGGGCTGCAAGGGCCACTCCTGGGTTGCCACATTATGTTGCTGCAACCACTGAGTTACCACTCGTGCCATTATGTGGGCGGGCATAATCATGCATGAGCATAAAATCTTGACCCATTTACAACCAGTGTTACAGGTTCCAGTAGTTTGTATTCTTATTTAGCACCAGTGTTGCCGTGAACACAAACAAGTTCTGTACCTATCTACTCGATTCTCCCGCGTAGCCGTGTTCCTGCTAATGCCATTACTGTTTCACCTTGGTATGCATGGACTTCTTGGAGATTTTGCAGACGGCTCTCACGTGCTCACCAAACACGTATTCTTCGTGAATCTGGATGAAAGCCGAAACGGGATTCATCAGAGAATAATACTATAATGGCGATCGTTCCAAGCCAAATATTTATTTGCCCATTGTAATCGTCGTCCGCGATTGCCCCGTCGTAGTGCTGGAATCCGAAATAGTCTACGAGCATGAAGGTTGACATCTTTGTGTGTCTTCCTTACAGTTTGTTCACTTACCAGCACCTGGTGCTCCGACTGCAATGTTATAACCAATAGACAAAGTAACTCAGTAGCTGCAGCAACATAATGCGGCAGCCTTGTGCGGGCCCGCACAGTCCCCGTATTTGAATCCAATTGAGCATGTGTGGGATATGCTCCAACATCCGAGGTGCATTTACAGATTGTTAATGTTTATTTCGTAGTAAATTTAATGTTTCATTTGATTTGGTTTCTTTAATTAATCAGCATAAACAGAATTACGTTTTATTGTACATTGTTATTTTTTTTAATTTCTACTATAAACACCATTTTTTTAGTTAATTTTATTTCCTGTATTTTTTTTAGTACCTATCTAAATACTGAGTATTTTGATTTATGTATGTTATAGGATTTCTAAGTAGTTTCTATTCAATACATGAATTAAGTACTAAAATATTCCTAGATTGTTCTGTAGTGTGCGCGTAGCTAAGTAAATAAAAACTTTGTTTGGACAAACTAATATATTGTAATGTGTTTTAACATAATACATATTCTTTAAATTTTTAGTGACCGAACATTAAATGCTTTCAGCTGAATGTCGTCGGTGCGTATACCTACCCAGCTGTTGTGTACAATCCACGACGACGTTGTGTACGTAAATAAATACAGATCTACTTCTAAGTAACAAAGAAAGAAATACTTGGAAAGAAAAAATACCTATGCATTGGTAGGCAGGTCAAACATCAAAAATAATTACAGAAAGAAGCAACTTTCTTTTTATGCATTCAATATTTATTTACCTCGGGATGTAAAGTTAACTACTTTATAAATACAACAGGTGCTAAGACCTAATCACATACTTAATACATTTTTATTTTAAAGTATTATAATTACACAAATTAATGTATTGAGGACTTACCATAATTGATGTCGGGTTGTACACTTGGAATTTTTAAATACTCGACGAAATTCGCTACAGCGGGATTGTTTTTGTGAGCTGCCATGGTACGTTTCGCAGCAAACACTGCAGTGGTAATGAATGATCGTTCACATCGGACGGTGAGCGTAGCCGTGCCCGTATGATAACAGCCTTCAAGTATTTGTGCAAACCTACAACGTGCAAATAATGTAGGTAATAATGGATTACTCTTGTAGTAGAACTATTGTTCTCTAATTAATTTGTTTGAATAATAATTGTAAAATGTTTGTCTTTTGTATTTGTTTATGAGTACCTAGTACCTAATAAATACAATGCAACAAGTGTTGTGTGAATAATTAATTAATTGTCTTTAGCATGCGTAATTTAATGAATGTAATGAATAACTGAAAATATTTTTAACGGTTGATTTCCCACCAAAATAAAAACATGACCTTGAGCTTGTTCGTTCATTCAACAATCTCGTTGCAGCAATAGGGTTAATAAGTTTATCTCAGTCGTTGCAAAATTTAATGTAATGTCATTTAAGCTCAACATAAGCGTGATATGATGACAAAGTGTACATTGACCGAAAATATATTAAAATACAAGATCGATAAATGTTTATACAATTTCCAAATGCTAGAAGTTGGACTAATATAAACAATAATAATAACAATATGTTATTTTGTCTCCTTGCTGAAATAATAACCCAATACGTTTCCCGCTCACAAAATAGATTCCACAACAAGTGTTAAGTTAAAGGTTTGGCCACGGCAATGCTGTTTGTTTATCCAGATACTGAATGAAAATTGATCTATTTACCACTAGTTTAATCACAGATTTTGGAAACTGACGTCAGAAGTTTACACAATAAATACGAAATATCAACCGAAGACCTTATTTTCGATCAGAATTTATTGTTGCGCTGCTCTTTTTCTAATCACACAGTAGTCTGCCACACAGTGAGCAATTGAGCATGGCGCGGCACAATCAGCTGATGTGTCAAAGTAATAATCAAATAATATAGGTCAATAAAAATCTATAACACAATTTGTTATTACAGGTAGACTGTAAAAATGTTGTAAGCTACGCTTAATAATGCTGGAAATAAATGTATTACCGCTAACCATTATTTTGATATCTCGCTTTTCAATTATTCCGTTTTAGTCGATTTTATCAATGATTCAATCACTAGCATTGTCTATGGACGAAAAGGAGGGAATAACACGGAATATCATGACAAAATAAAATAAAAAAACAACCCAAACGTTTAACATTGTCAAAATTTTAATGTCAATGTCAATGTCATAAAATTGGAAAGAACGTCGTTACTCGTCGAAGAATTTTAAAACTTTTCTATCAAATTAATTCTAAGTCTAGTTGGTTTTATTTTCTCACTTTTTATAGAATGGATGTAAATTATTACGAAGTCACTGCCGAGTTGGATGCCAGAGAGATTTTGAGGTATCTCAACAATTTAGGCATTCATAATATAAGTGGAGAAGTCCTTAAGTATTTCATAACAGGTATGTTTATATATTTGTGTATTTCAATCAAATATAAATTAGAGTAATAAAATTCGATCCAATTAAGTTCGTCCCGTTAACTACGATTTTACACAACAACACTGCCTATTTTGTAAGTCTATGTGGTATATTTTTTTCATGAATGATCCTTTTAAAACTATGTTATGGTTTAAAACGGGAAAACTTTGATACAATGAATTGAAACTTTTTTATAGTTTTCAATACACTTGAAGAAATATCATTTTTGGGCTTTGATTCAAGACCCATGCAATTTTTTTTTCAGATTTAAAGAAGCTAATAAAGTACGACCTTCAACAGAAGAGTCAGTCTAGGTCCACCAGCCAGGAAAAGTATGAGGTGCCAGGACTTGAGAGGCTGCACAGTGCCAGCACCTTCAGTTCCCGCCTTAGGTCCAAGAATCAAGAATCTAACAACTTAAAATGCACTAGGGAATGTCCGAAGCCCAGGAAAGGGATGAATGTGAGAAATGTACATTCTGCACCTAACCTGGGGCTGCCGAAAACAGAAGATAAGCCTCTCAGAAGAGCCTGCTCCTGTGTTAGAGTAGAGAAGAAACCTGACACAGGGAAAGAAAAGAGTACTTCTTGTACCCCTAGTTATAATTGTAAGTATTGTTTCATTGTATTGTATTCAAATTTTGACCTAAATTATTTCAAGCATACACATTTTTTTGTGTACATAACAGGAAATTGGTATGTAAAGAATGTTGCAATCTTGTAAAAAGTAATCTTTCTGATTTTGTCTCAATAAATTCTTAACAAAATATTTTTATGCTTCAGTAAACAATACATGTTATCCTTTTTCAGTAATAAAAGTTCCTATACAGCCGGCAAAGAAGAAATGTGATCCCGTAACTCTGTATCATTATTATACTGCTTTATGGGACAAGTATAAGTCTAATGTACCAGGGGAAAATGACTGGTCAGATCTAAGATGGAGCATCAGACAGAAAATGGCTGGCAATATTGTGAAACAGACATCTTCAAATAAGGTGAATATATTTCCTTCATTATCATTATACATTGGATTTTGTGTATAAAGTCTCATGGATAGTAAGTAGTACATAAGGGAGACTTGATGACACAAACGTTATTTGCCAGTCAATATTGTGATACAACCCTGGGTTTAAATGTGTGGAGAGAATGCACATACCACTGTGTGTCTGCATCACCCAAAGGTTGACTGACTGGTAGAAAATGCCTAGGATATTATGTATGCCTCAGTACATTTGTAAGCTTGAAGTATTAAAAATACATAAATATTATTTTGCCTTAAAGCATTTAACTACTTACTATGTTAGTTTCAACTGTGTGAACTTATTAAGAGTATTCCTTGCTCCAAACTAGATTAAAAGTTTTTTTAATCCTACTTAAAAACCTAAATTTTCTACTTACAGATTCCTCAATCACACCGAGACAAAGAACGGGGATCAACTAGATCCTGACAATAATATTGGATAATTATCATTTCTTCTCCATCAACTTATTTTATGTTCCTTATTTTTATAGGCATGATTTTAAATAAAATAACAAGTATTTTATCATTGTTTTCTATATTTTTTACACTACTAATAAGTATACAATAACATAATCAATGTCTTATCCTCTTAAATCAAAACACTCAAGTATTTTAACCTTTTATATGGTAAAACGAATATTGAAAGGCAGTTAATCATGCAAATTCAATGGAAATTAATTAAAATGGATTGCCAATTTTCATTAATAAAAGGAAGTCTTTCAAGGTTATTGAAGTTTGAACTATTTTATGAAGAAAATACTTATTTCTGCCTGTACTAAGGTATTCACACAATTTCTTCTGTGGTGACCTAAGGTATATTAGAATATCTCAATGTTTTAATTAGTATTTCCCTACTTTTATTAATTGCAGATTATGTATGGAATATTTTAGTATATTCAAAATTGGTTATTTTAAAACAGAAATATGGCTCCATACACCAAAATATTATATTACACTTGATTAACTTTGAATTCTTGTGACTGGGTTCTAGTGTTAGCATGAAGCCAGTGCAGTATCCTTTCTTCAATTTTCTCAGCAGCTGATAGGGTTAGAACGAGGGTATCATGTTTCAACATAGAGTAGACATTGAGGCCATATACTGGCATTATGTTGATGTGAGCTATGCTGTCTGTTGCTGCAGTTATGTTCCTTGGTGCATAGTCAGTGCTGGAAATAAAAAAAAACAATATTTTAGTTATGGTTCAGTGTTACTATAAATTGAGGTCTTTTATTGAAGAACACTTAATTCTTTATGACCAGGTCTCTATGGCTTGCCAAGTCACAATCCGCTTGTGGTATATATGTTCATTGGTCACAATATCACAGAATATATATACCTATGTGATATTGTGTGTGTGTGTAATACATTATTTTATGATAATAATTATTAGCTTTCTGCACTCTTTCCCAAATTTCATACTCCTCCATCAATTTTTGTAAAAAGAGGTACAAAGTTTTTGCTTACATTTTATTTATAGATAATAATTTGTCAATGTTTTTCTACTGGTCAAAATTGCTATACTTACTCGTCAACAATCAGCACTGAAGGTCCCCAGTTCCGCTTCTCAACGAGTTCAGCTAAATATTCAGGCTCATCTGTCGGCAGCTCCAAGTCCTTAACAATGTGTAAGTCGTCTTGAGCTAGTTTTGATGATAAGGTTGTTGTAAGGCCATGTATCCTGACGTGAAAGGGCAGCATGAAGAAGTGAGATTTGCCGGAGCGTGGGCCGTGCGCGATACCACCGCCGCGCCATAGCGGAGAACGAATTGAGCCATGACGAGATCGACCCGAACCCTTCTGAGGCCAGGGCTTCCTGCCACCACCTCGTACTTCGGCTCTAGTCTTCGTATTTGCCCACGACACATACCTCATCTTTCGCTGCCATACAACATTTTGATTTATAATATCAAGCCGCGGAGGCGCGGCGTACACTGAAGGATGCAACTCAAATAAACCCAATTTCTGCTCTTCTATCGTATCTAAGTTCTCAATCCATACTTCACGGGGCTTAGTGTACTGAGGCTGGAAGGCCCATTCCTTTCTTGTGATAGATAAACTGTTTGAAGCTGAAGAAGTAGCTGCAGCGACGTTTGATGAATATACTCTTATTTGAGGTGTCACAGAAATGTGCAATCTTCTGATAGCACTTATTAATGCAGAAGTCATGATAATAATGTTTTGCGATAAAGTTTTCAACTAGAAATGCACATACAAATGAAATTCGAAGTTAACCTTTTGATAAATCAAAACATCTGTAATCTGTCAATTTTGTGAGGTTATGTTGTTTTCTTTTGACATTTAGCATTCGAGGACGAGGGAATTTCTTACATTCTGCCGAAGGTTAATTATGTATTATGAACAAACATGAATGATTAAAAATGTATATTTTCAAATACAAATAAATTCATAAAGAGGGACATTTTTTTCTCACAACTAATTAAAACAAAAGGTAGGTTTTAGGTTCTTTTTCAACCACGGTCATCTACAACTATTTTAAGAAAAGCTGACGAGCGGTAGGAAAACCTAAGGCTTACGTAGAGTATACATAAACTGACCATTAAAAAAAACTCGAAACGGGACATAGGTTCTGTCATTTTGTGCAGCAGAGGCCAGCTGTAGCACATCATGTTACCCCAATCTGTCAAATTTCTTTGATAGCTATTCAACTTTATTTTAAAGCTTAAGGTTCATTTACAATTGGGGAAATCTGACAGTTTGAGATAGCTTGTGTGCTGCGTCTGTACACCAGTTAGCTGGTTAACAATGAAAATAAACACAAATGCATTGCAAAGTTATGATAAAAGTGAAATCACGAGAGGAAACATTATAATTTGCTGCAAAACCAACACTTAAAATATCTGACATATAATAACGCGGAATAGCGAACCCTGACGTCATAAATGTCAAAATACAGTTTTCTATTGGTTGCCAGAATTTGTTAATTCGAACGGTTACGTCACTTTTCGAACGGAACAATAGCGAACGTTTTACTATATTGTATTTTCCGGAAAATACACGTAATACTTAATTAAAAAGAAATATATTGTTGTATATGAATGCATACCAATTAGGAATATAAAGAAAAATATCTGGCCTTAATTCGAATCACATGCATATTCCCTATTATTTTTATTGTGATAAATAAAAATCAATCACCAGCGCTCGTGTCTTTAAATTTTCGCGCGGTTTCGGAAAAAGGGACTATTTTGCATCTCGGAGCATTTTTTTGGGTCAACGGGACAAGTGTTCGAGAAAAGGGACAGTCCCGTTCATAACGGGACGTATGGTGTCCATTATAACTTGGAAATTATAGTAATTATTTATTGAACATATAAAAAAAAACTTAGGTAGGTACATTGGTGTTTGCTTTTTTTTTTTTTTTGGGTGCGAAATCATCAAATAACTTCTCCCGCTCTGGGTGGAGCGGGAGGGCGTGTAAGACTTTTACTGACTAAAACCCACCGCGGTATCTCTTTCGAACAACCCGCACCCCTGGCAGGCATCGGCCCTTGCGGACCCCACCGGTTGGTGCTGACATCTCTTTGAGGCGCGCGTGGAACACAATGCGCCGTCGACCCGGGCTTGGTCCTTACCGGACAGCGAGCTACCCATTACTCGCCGTCCGCAAGCCCGCGCCTACGGTGGCTGGGAATCAGCCTGGGATTCCCGACGCCCAGGGCGTCTCCCGCGGCGACTACGGCCGTGAGGGCGCATATACTGCCTACATTGGTGCTTGCTTAGTTTCATTCATAACTTAGAACAATATTACAGCAGATTTTATAGTTGAAACGGGAGTATCTGAAAATATTCTTGTTTTTACGGTGACTACTCTCACTGAGTGACATGACTTTGAATCATTATCAGCTGTCAAATCTATAGTGTAACAGGGTTTTATGGCGAAAACCATTGAGGGGGCAACCGGCATCAACTCATTGAACAGACTTTGATTCGACGAGGCGATGTTATGATTTGTAGCCTG
The DNA here is from genome assembly GCA_947359405.1 of Antitype chi. Taxonomy (NCBI): domain Eukaryota; kingdom Metazoa; phylum Arthropoda; class Insecta; order Lepidoptera; family Noctuidae; genus Antitype; species Antitype chi. Next base: position 16,067,461 of record OX375816.1, read on the forward strand.
AAGCTCTATTATATGACTACGAGCCTCAAGTAGCTGCTGTTGTAGCAGGTGTTTGTGACTAAGAGCTTGTTCATACTCTATGCTACACTGGCTGAATCCGTCCAAAACGAGTTGAAGTCTGTCGCGTTCTTCTATGGCATCAGTGTTATGAGTATATATCTGAGCCATTTCAATTTTCAACTTCCTGTTCTTTTCATTGGCATCAAGAGCACCTTTTCATTGTCATCTTTTGAACTTGCTCTTAGAACCCTGGCTTCCCCTAAGTAGGTAGGTACATACACTAAGTACCAACTTTTCATCTTAATACACCTAACACGTAGAACAAATCCTGAAGCATAGAGCCACCGCGATATCACCCGCTCAACATTAGGTACTTAGGCACAAATTGAAAGTGCAGATTTGTGGCAATTTTCTCTTGGCGGGGCATTAATTACGCTACAGAGCTGCCGAGAGCAAGAAGCTCGTTCGGATCACTATATAGCACCATTACACAGCCCAATCTCAATTTCAATTTCATCTCGCCGATTTGGCTCTGAATTAGGGGCGATTTATTTTCATTCGTAACATTCTCTCGCGCCGTCGTGGAAGGTAAATGTTAAGGCTTGCACAGATTTATTGCCTTTCATGTGAAACTTGACATCTTCATTGTTACAATAGACAGGGGGATTACTCTTTCAAACTAGACTTCTAATCTCGCTGCGCTCAGTGTTTGAATTTTTAACGGTCCCCGAAGTCGGCGCGAGAAAAAAGCCTCACGCGGGTTGTGTACGGTCATCCAGTATGAACAAAGCTTGTCCATTAACTTGTTTTGACGTTCTCAGGGCTCTGGGAGTTCACCGTATGAAGCTGTAGTTAATAGGACATTACTACGTTAGCAGTCAGCAAATATTAGTAGTCTGCAAAAGTCCTGACGTAGGGAATGCACGTATACTTGAATGCATAATGTATTGAGTCTAATGTATATAGTCTGTTTCAAAAGTACCTGATAAAAGTGTAAACAAACCCTGTTCTGCACTATAATTTCGCAATACGCTATCAATCAGAATCTGAATCATTTTGAAAGATATTGCTAATCCATTGCTTCATATGTTCGAAAAATTTGTCTGCTTAGTAACCTAAATAACGCAATGAATGTGGTTGAACTGTAAAAATGAAAGCCATTCCTACTGTTGGTTTGTTATGCAATTACCCCCCCAGGTTGATACTTTACGTAATCAGTCACTAAATGGAGTACTTAAGTCATTTTTTTATCTATATTAGGAAGTTTTCTTTATAGTTTAGGTACCACTTTAACCTACAATAATGGTTTGAATAACTTTATTATGGTCAATCAGTCAAATTGAGGTTATCAAAATAACCTCAATTGTCAAATGAAAAGATGACTTTAGAATTTTAGGTTTAATTATTCAAATAATCAACTCAAAGCACTCAATTATAAGTGGCATAACAAATTGGCTTCAATAGATAGACGTTTTAGGATTCATTTGTTTACATTTTCATTAGGTATTTTTGGAACAAACCACAGTTCTCGCAACATATCGAGATAAATGATTTTATTTCTTTATGTAGGTTTGTACAAACACTTTTACACGTCAATCATATTTTTTTAAACTAGATGAGGTCGGCTTTTCCTATCTGACTACTCTGAGAAGAAAGGCCGAAACAAATTCAGAGGTCACAGTCTCTATAATCTTGGTCAGATCATGTGAAGACCATGTGGATTGGTGTCTGAAACGGTCTTTTGAGGAAAGAACCACACAGATTGAGTGGACCTGTCCAATCAGTGCACGCATTTATCAGATAAAATAATAAATAAAATAAAATGTTTTTTTATTCATGCTTCAGTTTACAAAACAGGGTTTCGTATTTGGAGCCTCCTTTTAAGCAAACAATGCCTGTGTTAGGGGAGACTCCGCTCTTCCATAGTACAGCATAATATTAATCTATTTACAAAAAATCCGTAGGTACTTAAAATATCAAATAAAAACAAGTATGTTAGTGAGAGTGTGATTCGAGTGTGATAAGTGTCTTTATCCAACTAGTATTTTTTTTTTTACATTCTTATTTTTTTTTTTGAGTATAAGTAAATATGTTTTTTATATTGTTGTATACATAGTTGAGCAGACCGTTTATTAAATTGCCTGCAAGCAAACATAGTTTTAGTTTTTGGAATTCGTGCAACAATGTCGGTCCTCCTTTTCCGTAATAAGTTTGGATCATGTGGCAGGGTTTTGTGTTTTTTTAAGACTATTTGGACAATGTACAGTTTTCTTACGGAAAGTAGATCACTAACTTTATATAAGACATCAGTAGGATATCTTTTATTTTTAAAGTACATTATCTTTATCAGAGCTCGTTGGGATCGCTCCACGACTATAAAATTAGTTTTCGCTGCACCTCCCCTTACAGGGATGCAATATAAGAAGACATACTGCACTAGTGCAATGTGGATCTCGTTTAGAACATTTCTTGGGGGTCTCCTTTACTGGTGATATTTTTTGGAACAATATATCGAAGTGTTTTAAAGATCCAGCTTAATCTCCTAACCCTATTTGAGACCTGTTCAATATGTGGATACCAGGATAACCGCGGATCTACTATCACGCCTAGATACATGAACAGTTACAGTATCTGTTATTGATATCTTCACAAGTGTGTATTCTTAGCTTGAGATCCTCACTTGGTTAACTACTTTTGTTAATGCTGAAGCAAATGTAATTGGTTTTTGATGTATTGTGCCATACCCATCTCAGCTTTGAGTTACACATCTTGCCAGGAGTTCCCAGAGACAACAACAGCGGTGTCATCGGCGTATGGAAAAACTTTTCCATTGTTGATATGCATGTTGCAGAGATCGTTTAAATGAACCAGGAATAGTGTAGGGCCCAGTACGCTGCCCTGAGGAACGCCGTATGGTGACCTCAACGTTACTACTGGTCAGTAGACGAGAGATAGTCTTTGTGCAATTTCAGAGTGGTTTCTCTTATTCCAACTTTTTCAAGTTTGCACACAAGGAGAGGGATCGAGACGGTGTCACGCATTTATTGCCCTTGTCAAGATGTTAAGTTACTATAGAACTCAGTGCTGTAACTGCATCCTCAGTGGATAAGCTTTGTCTAAAGCCAAATTGGGCGCGGGATAGTAAATTAGATTTTGAAAAATATGTTGTTAGTCTATTATTAATGAATTTTTCCAGTATTTTTGAAATGGGTGGTAAAACAGATATAAGCGTGTAGTTGTTGACATAATCTCTGTCGAACGGGAGTAATAACAATGTTTCAGTAGGTCAGGGAACGTGCCGCTTTGGAAGCAGAGGTTTGCATGGTGAGTTATTACTGGAACAACTTCCTTTCGTATGTGTTTCAGAAATTTAGTCGAGACATTATCCCAACCGGGGGCACTATCAGACTTAAGGCCCGTCAAGATTAGATCAACTTCATTGGGGTCAGCATCCAAGAGGACAAAAGAATTACACTGTGCAGGAAGTTTGGTATGTTGCTTTATAGGGTAATTATTACTAGGTAGAATTTTCTGAGCCAACTGTTTACCAACGTTGGCAAACTGATCGTTGATAAAAACTGATTCAAGAGGGAAAGACTTGATATTTAGTAATTCAGAGTTGTGATTATTTAATTTGGTGGAATAAGTGATATCTTTAATATTTTTCCAGAGTAGCTTATTATTTGTAATAGATTTTGCTAGCAGATCCCTTTTATATTTACGTTTTAGTTTTTTTTTATCAAATTGTTACAGTAATTCCTGTAGGTATCTATTGTAGGTTATCTTTTTATTATCATTGTATGTATCAGATTTATAAGGTTTTTGTAATTATTGCGATTTCTTGTGCAACGTAGTATACCGTTGGTAATCCACGGTTTTATAATCTGTTTACTGTTTGATATGGTGCGAGTGGTATCTACTACTGCTTTTTAAAGTATTAGCGAGTTTATTTATTAGAAGGTTGGTCAGTAGATTTGGGTCATTACAAAACAATAGTTCGGCTAGATTATTTTCCTGTAAGTCTTTCATAGCTAAATCAAAATTAATAATAGTAGCAGTTTTTTTTGGAAATCTGGTGTTTTTTAGTTTACACAGGGACAAAAATATTGTAAAGTGGTCAGTGATAGAGGTATGAAGAATGGCAATAAATGCTGATACCTTCTTTTTATAAATTTTTAACATGAAATGATCTAGGCAGTTTCTTTCTCTAGTGGGTAGCATATATCCATACATTGACAACATATGAAGTTAACTGTTCCTATTGTTATGCTCATAGGACGATTCTATATCAATCTTTAGGTAGATAACAGATTAGTCAAGAACCTCTGTAAGTAGGCGAGGTACAAGTCCGGAATTCGTCGAATCACTCACTGCCAAGCGTCTTCCTACGAACAATGACAGGTTACCCGCTCGCTGAACTTAGCTCCAGCCTGAATTTCCGGCGCAACGAGAATAACTCGCTACATTGATGATCGGTATACTGACACGTTGACACGTTCAATAATGTAGCAAGGAATGTCTCTGGTACTATGTTTTTATTACATACTTCATGCCGTACTTATTCACAGATGGGATCTGCAGAGTTGTAATAGTTTTGACGTTCAAAAAGTGCTGACTCTTAGCCTAGTTTCAATAAATGATTTATGTTTTTGTAATAGAAGGAATGCCCCCATTTCGCCAGTTATGTTCAAGCCAAAAAAATAAATATCACAGTCAGTTGCCTAGGCACAAAGGCAGAATTTGGGTTGCTACTGAGAAATTTAAAAGTGATAAACGTGATAACCTGATAATCGAACCTAAGACCTCACCACTCGTGCTCACAACCACTAGAGCAACTAAGCATATTTTTAATGGTACCTCATTTAGAAATAGGTATCTTAATTTATTCAGAAGCTAGATATGAGACCCGTTTTTTGCGCCAATTTTCAAATTATCAACTAATAGAAAGTCTTTATCTACCTGTATATATTCAAATATTCATCCTTATATTTTAAATAATTTCACGTAGGGAAGTCCTCTGAAGTTTAATTAAAAGCCTGGGGGTGTAACTGTTAATTTCGGATTTCTCCGGTGTTTTCGCCGTAGCTTCCATTTTGTTTCTATCGAACGTGATTAGTTTTGCCGATAGGCGATGCGAATTCCAGGACGGAGTTTGGCCAGGCGTGTTTTTGTGAAATAAGCTCGGTATCAAAAAGTCTAAATTAACTGTTTACGTGGAGTCGGAAATATCAAAAAGTTTATAATGTAGGCAAACAGAACGTTCACGTGTGACTTCCGGCTAAATGGAAAAATAATAATGTTTTCTAATAAGACGATAACAAAGCTGGTTGTTCTGGTCCATGCCTTATTAAGTAGGTACATAGGTATTTTGGTCTGCACTTCCGCAGGAATGGTTTTTTTTATAACTAGCTCCAGACTACTGTTTCACCCGTGACAAAGAAACATACCAAAATTCAAATGTTTTCTCTTTTTTAAACACTGACGAGCAATACAAAAAAGCAACTTGCAAAGTGCTTAAATAAATCTAAATATCTCCTAAACCACACAAGTTTGAGGAGGCGATCGGCGGCGGCGATCTCTTGCGTCCGGCCCTGGTCCAGGCCATGGTACAGAGCGAGAGTGCATGGGTAGCCGTCACCTCCTTCTGCGAAGCAGTAATGCTCGCGAAGACGGAGGCGGCGCACGTGAGGGAGAGGCAGTATATGCGCCCTCACGGCTCTAGTCACCGCAGGTGACGCCCTGGGCGTCGGGAATCCCAGGCTGATTCCCGGCCACTGTAGGCGCGGGCTTTTGGATGGCGAGTAATGGGTAGCTCGCTGTCCGGTAAGGACCAAGCCCGGGTCGACGGCGCGTTGTGTTCCACGCGCGCCTCAAAGAGATGTCAGCACCAACTGGTGGGGTCCGCAAGGGCCGATGCCAGCCGGGGGTGCGAGTTGTTCGAAAGAGATACCGTGGCCCCTGGCACACAGGCAACTGAAGGAACACGGGTGGGTTTCAGTCAGTAAAAGTCTGACATGCCCTCCTGCTCCACCCAGAGCAGGCGAAGTTATTTGATGATTTCCCACCCAAAAAAAAAATCCACACAAGTTAGTTTCATAAGGTTCAAAAAATCTTTTAATCAGTAATAGAGCACATTAAAACTAGTAGGGGGGAGTTTTAGGGAGACTGGACTTAACCGAAGAAGACCAAGCAATGGCAAGCCAAGGTGCTCAACGACCCGAGAAGATGGATTCATTGTTTCAACGATGTTAGCAAATTGACATCAGACGTTGAGTAGCGACCCAGCTACAAGTTTTGCAGATCCGAAGGGATCCAATCAGTCAGCGGACAGGCAGGAGATGTCTTGACAATTTAAAGCATTACCGGCCAGAAAATGGCCCTAAATTCGAACGGCATCGTAAAGTTGCAAGATTAAGAAATGCCCGTGAGCTCATCGAATGGGGTGAGGACGAATGGGACAAAATAATGTTTTCGGTGAAACGAGATTCGTGTTTTATAATTATGACAGCAGACGTGTACAGACGGCAAGGAGAACGTTTTACACTAGCATGTTTCGAAGAAATAATCCCGTACGGGGAGGTTCTGTACACGTGTGGGCCAGTATTCCATCAAATGGTCGCAAACTTGCACGGCGGCTGTGACGATGTCGTTAGAAAAAGGCAATCTGACCACAGTGAGAGTCCGTATTTAGTCAATTTGGGCGACAATGCATTGTCTTAGGCATGTTAATGCATGAAATGCCCTGCCCCACACAGATCATGTGGTAAACGAGTACAGACCTGCAAGAGTTCAAGAAGTGGGAATCTTTTCCATATATTTTCTGATTGCAGGTGTAAAAAACCACAGGATAAAAAAGTAATAGTAAGAGTACTTCGTGGGTTTGCAATTTCAATCTTTACTAATATTATAAATATAAATACTAATATTATAAATGTGAAAGTAACTTTGTCTGTCTTTTACGCTTTCACGCCTAAACCGTCGTGAAATATGTCAGAGATATAGCCTGGGATATGGAGAAGGACATAGGCTACATTTTTTTCGCGATAACCGATATCCACGCGGGCGGAGCCGCGGGCAAAAACTAGTCTTTTTATAATTTTATGTTCGTACTCAACTTTCCAATAGATTGGTACATCGCGTAGTCTAGCTTTGTCTCAGGGGTGTCTGAAGGCTCTTTTGAGATTCTTTGTATTTCACAAGATGGCTTTTACGTGATTTATTAACATCAAAATACATAAAAACAAAAGCATTTCTATTTAATTGGTAAATATTTCATCGTCTAACATAAAACGCGAAAACCGAACTTATTTGCATGCATAATATTTTGTGCTTTTTCGTAAATTAAATAGAGTTGTTTTAGAAAGTAGAAACCTATTACTGCTACATGTAAATAAAAAAAATGGATCCTAAAAAATTGTGCGAAGGTCAAACATTATTAAGGTAGCTAGGTAAATAGTAACTTGTTGTCAAAGTTATCAATATCACAAACTCAACATTTTCTAGAGAGAATATTTTTTGTGTCTGAACAGAAAAAGCGTTGTGTGGAAATATTCTGAACCAATATTGCAAAAAGAAAAAACAAAAGCTATGCTTGGTTAGTCAATATGTCATATTTCCCACAGCCACACACGTCATAGTATATCCAATGTGTCAGGATTTCAGGATAGAGCTAAGCCGGAAAACCTAACTATTTTCAATCTTTCGCCGGCCCATGGCAAAATGAGAAATAAAAATCTGTTTCATTCGATTTCTCTTTTCGTTTTCAATCTGATTTTATCAGATATTCAAATGGATTTTATTTGCATTTTAATACATAGTGTTGATCAGTAGATAAGCTTTTATCCTTGTATTATAGACATAAACGACAAAAAAACTGTTGATTGAATTGCTTTGTACCTCTACTTTCCTAATCATTTAATGACACTTCTTCAAAGATCACTTTGCAACACCACTGATCTCATTTTACACTTACAGGAGTAGCCCTCGACAGGTTCATAGGGTAAATGGCCTATGCTTCTGAAAAGCTGAAGCAGGACTGCAGGAGAAAGATACTCTACGACGAAATGAAGCCGAGGGGCAGCTCTAGTGTGGCTCGATTAAAACTGGATTGTTAAACTGCCCCCCTCCTCCAGCTGACTATGTTGAGCCTGAAAATTGCTCCCACCGGGCCACCAACTATACCATGAACTCCTTGGAACTGTCCCTGCTAGGACAACTTAGCCAGGAGGTACTCCGATGAGCCGCAGTGCAACTGTGGAGACACATCAAACCAAACGATGCCTCACCTATTGTCGTGCTGCAAAACACCTGCACGATGGAAGACCGAGGCCAACGCCAACGCGAGGCAAGGCCAACGCTAACATGGGCTTCCTATCACCTCAACATTACCAATCAACAACATACAAATTGGCGGTTACAATTGTCAGTTATTAGTAGAGGACGATGCTGCATTACGACTTCGCTGGTTGCCTTTACGGCGCCAACGGCTGCGATGTTCAAGAAACCTAATCTATTTAGGTATATCCGGTTGTGACTAGGCTAAGTAGATATTTCAATACATATTAGACAATTTCTGCTTCTAAAAATATCAGAACGTAAATATATTTCGTTGGTATAAACACTAATCTATCTTACTTCGAAATGGGCTCAAGAATCTTCGAGGAAGAAAACGGAATGGACAGCTTCGATTTATTTATAGCATGGAAGTATCTAAATAAATTGTTATAGGTAACACAAATTCGTATTGCATGTGGGTGTTTTTCTATATTAACAAGATAATAAAATTATAGTAAAGCATTTCAAACACATGAATGCCATAAAATGGTAGCAGCGATGATAAAAATTTAAAAATATTGAACAACTTTTTTTATGTGGTATCCTACATTTCAAGAACGGACTGTTTTGTATGCCAATTTTAATTTTTCGAATGCATTACTTGTGTTTTAGAAAAAGGATCCATTTCACTAATAAACACTTCTAAATTAGGTGTCAAAGCGCTCTGCGTTTCTTATATTTTTCTCAAGACTTCGCAGAGATAAGTAGCTAACATTTTTTTACGTTTTTGTCTTGTCTCGAAGCATTACAAAAGAAATCGTTACGCCGCTCTATTTTTTGTTTTATTTAAGTCGGCATCCACATTTCATGCTGCAAAGATACATATAATCAAATTTTTATATAAATTACTGGCTGTAAACAATTCAACGTCAGAACGGAGATGTTTTTTTGGCAAGTGATTGCTGCCTGATACATAAGATATAGATCGAATGGTTCCATTGTCTAAATAAGGGAAAAGGGTTCGGATAAAGTTTCGTAGTTTAGACAAGGACAATACACACAAGTAAACTTTGATACGACATATTTTTCGGTAAATGGAAAACGATAGTGTGATATAGCCGATAGAGAAAACACCATAAGAAGGAAGGTACCTATGTACCTAGTACAGTGTCTAGTTGACGCCAACGTAAATCAAACTAAGCGCCTCAGCGATTACATTCGGAATTTTTAATCTAATGTTTCTAGTATGCATGACGTTTGTTGGGACAGTTCAGCTCAAAGATACAATGGCTATTTCTTCAAAAAACCCTTCCAGACATGGTTCTGCATTGTTAGAGTCCGGAACATCGTAATAATATAATGTTTGGACTTTAAAAGAAACTATGACCTCTGAGTTTGTCAGCGCTTCTTCAGTGAGCTAGGAAATGCCAGCGCTATAAAGTTTTAAAATATTGACCAACAAAATATTGACGGGTAAAAGTGTCTTAAAAGATCTACATAAGTAAATAAACATAGTATTGCGTGCCACAATGGTAACATTAGTTACCACTAGCGGCATCTAGTACCGAGTAGCAGAATTAGTAGAGTCTTTCTAGAAATTTCGATGCTAGAACTTTCTAGAACTATCGACATCTGTTCGGTCGGGGCCGGTATGTACTCGAACATTCTAGATGCTTCTACAGTAGAAGGTTCTGGAACTATCCGAGGGCCCTATAACAGGCCGGAACGGATCGCGACCCGGGGAGAATTGGACGAGCTATACATGCGAGAACATCGAAAGCAATCTTCAAGTGCGATTTAGAGTGATCAGTAGTGCAAATGTGTTTTGTAATTAGTGAGTTTGAGTTATTATTAGATTGTTTAATTAAAGTGTCATTTTTGGTAATTTATATTGGCAGTTTTTAACTGTCACGAACCCCAAGCTCGTAACAATATTTATTTAAACTTGACTAATACGTCCAAAGCTCCACACTCACCTAAATTATACCAGCACCGCACATAACTTTCAACATGCACGAACCACATCAACATGCATCAACAAAAACACAATTTCAACAGCGAAAAGAAAGAAAGAAAGGGCCGCGCAGTGGAGAGTTCATTGAAAGGGCCTGCGAGTCCCCGGGCTCACCCCAAGACCCGCCATGTTGCTTATTTACGAGGCACGGCGACTCACGACTATGTTTTGTTTATGTGAAAACTTTTCAGATGCATTGTATTCTCTCGATAGAGATAAAGCTCCGATTTCGGGGGAATATGAAACTTGAAAGTATTTGACGCTGCGATACGTTCGAAATGTACGTGTATGCGTTTTTATAAGTTTTTGGAAATTGTTTATACTTGTTGCTTGTCTTTTGTTTTGGTTGTCTATTTTGTTTTTTCTTTCATGTTTCAAATAAATTTTATTTGGTGTTTGACAGGATTTTATATGCGAAAATTGACTACGCGTTGGAAGGCCTCCAAGATGGATGCATTTCTTTAATTTACCTAATTGTGATTAAAATTAATCAAATCTCGCCCTATAGAGTTTGTTTCGGCCTTTCTTCTCAGAGTAGTCAAATAGGAAACGCCGGCCTCATCTAGTTCAAAAAAAAAATATGTTTGACGTGTAAAAGTGTTTGTACAAACCTACTTACAGAAATAAAATCATTTATTATTTATCATTTATGTTAATTAATTACTTCTTTAGTTTTTGTTACTTTAATTACACAACATATGACATCACGCCTTATTTTCTCGAAGGGCTGGGCAAAGGTGTACGTACTTACCTATTGTATACCAACTTTTCGCCAGTTATGTTTAAATCCTAGGGGTGAGTGTCCAATTAAACACCTAAAAAGTGGCACCTAAGTAGATACCTTCTAAAGTAATTCCTGAAAGTACCTATACCTAGTCTATCTTCAGTAAAAACACGTTCATGTATTGTATTTTGAGCCCACCATGCGTCAGATACTGCACTGGTGTGCAATCAATAAACTGTAAAGCTCATTTATCAGTGTTCGGACGAATGTAACATCATTTTTAACAGTCCGCTGACTAAACATTTCATTCGTTTTCAGTGAAATAAACTAAACCATTTGATGTATAGAGATTAAGAGGTAGACAGTAATAGCACTGTTTGCTGTTGGGTTATATTTAACTTAAATTGGCTATTTAACACCCACTGAGACACCAATTTATTCTGTCTTGGGTCTACATTTCGGTTTAGCGTTATACAAAATCAATTCATCTGCCTAGCCTATGCAGAACCCAACTATGCAGATTGGGTCGGTTTCGCAGTCTAACCAGATGCAGCTGAGCTGAATACCAGTATGCGACTGCCTATCTGATCGGTACTGCTTATTTGACCTCCAAAACCCACTTAGATACTGGGTAACACGGTACCCCTTGGTAAGACTGGATGTCAGACTTAGTTTGGGCTTCTTTTGGACTACCATTAACGACTGTAAAAGATTTGCGAATTGCAGTTGGGACCACCGGCTTAACTTGTTTTCCTAGACACGGAGTGGTCTTGATAATGTAATGTATGGTCAACCATTCACGAACAGACAGTGGCAATCGACCCTAGCGTCTGTAATTATTTAGCAAGTAGGTATATGACCCAGATTTGTTAGTTTGTTTATTTATGAACATAACTAACCTAGGTCTTTCATGATTTCATGCGTAGTTGAGAACACTGTCATTGTCACTAAATGGTCTTAGCTGTTTGTGCATGTAAAAGTCGTGTTAGTAAACATACTCGCAAGAAATTCATTATTTGCGCAACCTCATAAGCTTTTGCACAAATCCACAACTTTTATGTACCTACACATCACGCCTGTAAGTCCGAAGGTTAAAGCAGAGGTGGCCATGGTAACCATGGTGACCAGGTGGCCATGGTGATGGGGGTGAGGTAGTACGCCCACATTTTGCCAGATGAGGAGTGACTTTTCAAAAAGCCGTTTTTCCATATTTTTTTTGAGAACTAATACTAACAGGCTACACGTCGATGTCCGTGCCACCTTGTATGTTCGGGAAAAGCCACTGGGCTCAGCTCGAATAGTGCCGAGCCGACCAAAATATGATTCATACCAAACGGAGTTTGTCGAGCCGAATGTAAGTCGAATATATTGAGTAGTAATTGCTTCAGGCGGCTAGCTATGTTGTTCAACAAATACATTCAAATCGAATGTGCCGACCCAAACAAATATGTAACACCTCTGATATTTATGAATTGAAGACCCAACATAGTCTGTTTGATTAATTGAAAGTCTAGTCTTTGATGACAAGTATTGTGCATACAAATGTAATTGCAATTGTTTGCTCGTCGTCCGTAGCTCCGTTGGAGATAGAAAGCATTCTATTGCATTTTTTCAGCATCTCACGCAAGCTCCAAAGGTCAGTTTAGAGAGCTGAGAAGTTACTCAGTTTTTATTATAAATTGAAAATGTTCACAGACTCCTTACTTATAAGGATTATACGAACTTTGAATTCTGTATGAGATATTTGTTTTTATTTCTATTATTATTATTACTCCATTTGTACATTTAAAAAAATATTATCGATTGTTTCATCAGCACCTCCTTTATTTTTGACTTTTGTTAGATAGACTTTGTTAGATAGCTTGATTGAATGAAGATGTTTTTCCCATAATTAGTACGCTTGATACCATAGTAAAATGTTGACCTATCTGTGGTCGATTTTTGAAATTGGTTAATAAACTTCTTCCTTGTTTGAGGTTTTGGAAAATTTGGATACATCGAAAGGTGTATTATAGTATAATGTACCCAATGGAACAGTAATGAAGGCCATTTGAGAGGTTAGAGAAAAGCGATTTAATTCATTTGCAAATTCTGAGAAATTTTTATAAAATCATTAAAAACATTTTCGAATCCCATGCATTTTTTTAGCCTAGGCTTTATAGGGTGCTTTATTGTTGCAAATGTGTCACACTGTCATATCTTGGAAGGAATGCATCAAATTACAAGACACCCTTTACAATATTATGTGAAGACGATGAACCTAGACTAAAATGACTATACACGCTTCTTATACGAGTATAGCTGATTCTAAATAGTCGGAAACAAATGAACAACCTTACTGAGGTGTTCTTTGTTTGATTATAGATACTATAAATAACCTTAAAATATATAGGTTGGTAGATACTTACAACACCGTAGCTTTGTAAAAGCCATAAATTGAATCAATTTCGGGTCATTTCACACTGAAATATTTTATTCGTAAATTAAATTTAGGTGAAGTAATTTTAATTCAATCTTCGGGAACCATTTAAGGGTACGAAACGAGAGGAAATTAGAGAATACTTATAACGTTATTGATACGAATCCCTGTGCGAGTGTGAAATCAATTACGTCTTTATTACGTTCCCCGATCATATTTCATGAAAATCTTAATTACGTTCATGCTACGGAGGTTACGTTGCTATACCTACATCTTCCGTGTGTTGCCATATAGCTGGCATGTGGGTGTCATATAAGTATCTACTTATGTGTTTAGTCGGTGATCATTTGAATATTGGATCAATGTTAAGGCGCTGCCTAGCCTTAGGACACAGTAAAATGCTGTTTTCAATCGCACAGTCCCTAACTGTGCATATTGGTACATAATACAAGTAAGAACGAAATTTTGTGTATTGTCAAATGTTCAAAGAAAAGACAGATACAAAAATATTTCATAAAATAAAATAGTAAGTATCATGATAAAACAATCGTAAAACAGACCTCAAAAACGTATTTTACGTCGAATTATTCTTGAAACTTTGAGCGTAAACCATCATATTTTATGTAATGATGATAAAGAGTAACTTAAGAAATACCTATAAAAAATCCAGTGAGTCGTGCATCAATTTTTTAATTTAATTATGACTGGAAAATAACTTTTATTATTGTGGCAATTTGATCCAATTAAATGCATCGCTGTTTTGAACCATATTTATTGCCGTGATTCGCCTTTGTAAAATAATTACCAAAAAATTGCTTCTTACCGCGCATTAATAAATAGTTAACATTTTGGAATTGACAGCTAAAATCTCGGCTGACATATCGTAGTTCAGTGTATTTTGTATTATCATTAAACTTTCAAATCATGGACTTAGTGGGGGGGGGGGACGTTAAATACCATACTTTTGAAATTCACCAGCAGTTTACTGCTGGAATCCAATTGCCACGCCACTAAAGAGGCTTAATTCTCAACAACTCTTAGACTTAATCATCCACTATCCTGAGGGCGTCCTAACAGCCTTTGCTATTACAGAGGTTGGGATGTCGGTGGAATAATCGGATATCAGGTGGTCCTATATCATCGACGGCGAGATCAGCGTCGATTTCGACCAACTGATCGTGCTCGGGTAGGTAGGGCGTGCCGCTGTCTGTGCTCCCCAGCCCGCACAGCGCGCTCACGTGGCGTGTGCCCGCGGTGTTGCGGCGCAGCCCCGCTACGGGACAGAAGAGAAGTGCGCTGATGGCAGGTAAACCGGGGATGTTCGGCATCAGCGTCGAGTAATGCAGTCAGTCCAGTTAGGGATTCGTTGCAACACGCTAAGAACACGTCGGTGCTAATGGCCATTTATACTGTTGGTAGGCTACTATACTCCATTTGAAATAAGACTAAACCGGTAGAAAAGAAAGAAAGAAAATACATTTATTTAGCACAGACTAAAAAAGGCACACAATATACAGCAAAATAATAAAATTAAACAAACCAACAAAAAGTATAAGTGCGTCATAGTGTGCCTCACGGCTGCGCTAAAAAGGCCCAGTTCACCATAAATGCCAGACAACTAGTGCCTTTTTTTTTTTTTTTTGATGGGAAATTATCAAATAACTTCTCCCGCTCTGGGTGGAGCAGGAGGGCGTGTCAGACTTTTACTGACTAAAACCCACCCGTGTTCCCTCAGTTGCCTGTGTGCCAGGGGCGACGGTATCTCTTCCGAACAACCCGCACCCCTGGCAGACAACTAGTGCCTGACGCTGATTTTCAACTGGACGATTAGACATTTAAACAAACCTTTTTCACAGTCAGTTCAACCGATTCTGACTTCTATACCGTAGGCATAAGGATGGCATTAAAAGCAAAAAAGTAGTTACAATACCAACTATTTACTGCAGCTTTCGTTTGTTATGCCACCAACGCAATAGAAGTCAAAATCAGTGGATCGGACTGTAAAAAAGGTTTAGTTAAATGTGTAATCTTATTTCAAATGGAGGTATAGGTTCACATCGAAAACAAAAGAACGGCACTTTGGCTGATAAAGTCTTCCGCAGGCAGAGATTCTGGTAGAACAATTTCCATGAAGTTTCATAGAAATTGTTCTAAAAGTGTCGCATCGCACGTGACTTCGGGAGCCTTAATTTAAATATAAAAACTTTATGCACAAGAAACACTGATTTTAAGACTTCATGACTGAAGCGTTTTTACACGCTTTATATTAGCTTCACTTGTATGTTTGTTTGTTTGTATGTAACCGACTCCTTTGAGCGCGATTTTGACCCACTTTAAACGGTCAGATTTCATTGAAACTTTGTAAACTTGTCGAGGACCGATGACAATTCAATAATAAAAAATAAATGAGAAAAAAAAACACGTTTTTGTAGTTAGCAGAACTAATTTAGTTTGGTTTTTAAAGCGTGTTTTTTATTTTTTTAAACTATTACTATTTTTATATCAGTCAACCTTACCTAATATTATTAATATTGTTGGATGTTGATTGATAATATAATTCAATAATTCGATACAGTCGTGTTTTATGCCATGGTGGAACTTTGCCACCAAACAACCCGATTAGGTATAGACCATATAATAAAGTCCCATAAAAATGTGATCTAAGTATAAAATCTATTTTTGGTAATGACGTAATTCCCAAGATATAGGTACACTTAATCCCTACAGTATTTTTTTCATATTTTACGAGTTAGAAACGAAAAATATGTTTGTTAAGTTTTTCCAGAGAGTAGGCTATAAATAGAGTACCGTGTCAATCCTCGTGGGTGTAATAATATGCGACGTTGCTATTCTGTAAACAAATAAACAAAGAACATAAATATAAATAAACTTTCATCATTATGCATCGATCTTTATTTTCGCTGTTATTTTCTGAAGATTTCAGTGTAGTTCACAAAAGTTGTTTTCTAACCAACTGTTGAAAATATGTGGACAATTTATGGAAATTATTAGCAGGTACCGTATATTAAATTATTAGTAGGTACCGTATATTAGTAGGTACCGTATATTAAATTATTAGTAGGTACCGTATATTAGTAGGTACCCTATATGATAGTATGTTTGAAATATGAAATATTTTTGTAAGTCCCTGTGAACCATCGCTACGGCTACATTTACCTATTTATGTAGAAAAAAAAAACAAAACTACACACATACTTACCTATGTAGAAGTAACTATGGCAAATTGTCTAACTAAAGTAACATGTAAGATCTATGATAAAAATATGTATTTTGTTGAAACAGCATACTTCCTTGTTAAGGTATTTTTGACGAAACAAGACATCGAAAGGAAAACAAGAAAATCGCATTCTACAGAGGAAATATACGACGCTCTAAAGAAAAGATACGATACCTACTTTAAAGAAAGTGTCACGTTTTATTTTGTAACTCCTGCAAGCTGTCTTTTTGTTTACAACCAACCAACGCCTGGTTGATAACGTCTAGTTTATACATGTTTCTAGACAACCTAGAGAATCTAGACTAACAGCAGTTGTTCACGAAATATACTCAGCTTTACTTCTATGCTGACTGCTCAAGAAAGTTTTGTAAGCTTTCAGTAATCCGACTTAACGTGTCTAAGAAACAACTTAGTCGGAGTTTTGATAAATTGTTCGTATACTGTTTTCGACCCCTGCGGTGTGCAAAGATTTCATCTAATATACTTACGTGTCTAGTATGAGGCAGAGGTTCTCAACTTTTTAATTGAGGTAATGGTGAACAGTTGAAAGAAGTGAAGTTTTCTCGCAGTATGCCTATAAAGAGGTTGCTATGATTCATTAAAAAAGGATTTTATAGAATGAATCTAGAACTAATTATTACAACGAAACTATTTTTTATCGAAGTTCTAGTAGTTTCTCCATAGTCCTAGGTCCAGCGATTCCTTATCTTTTGATACAGACTTGAATCAACAAAATGAAACTATCGTTTGTGTATAGAATAGAATAGAATAAGTCTTTATTTCTTAGAATGTAGATACATAAAAATAAGTTGTTAAATTAAATAATAGGATCCATGTACATTCTGCCTTAATATAGCATGCAAATTGAATACAAAATATAGGATGATAAAATTATTACAAAAAATCGTCATTATCTGGTCCTCTATTATCGTCTCCCCTAACATAGTATCAGTGGTGGACCAGTGGTAACGGCCGTGACTTACGAGTTGAGGGTCGTGAGTTCGAACCCAAGTAGGCACTTCACTTTATGTAAATTATTTCATCACCACAGCTCTGTTTATTAAACAGAGCCCCGGTTTCATACAAATTTGCCCATCATTCTTTTTCGCGGTAGTCAATTTATCACTTTTGTGGTAGCATTATATTTAACTAAATGATAATGTGGTACCATGAAACTCGATGCCTTTACTTAGGCCCAAAAATAATTCTCGAATAATCTGACACGACCGAATTTAGCTCTGGAACCATTTTCACCTTAATATAAACTGAATAATGTAGTGAATAATATTGTATTACATTTTGATGGAGGATGTAGGCGTACTTAAATTCTGCAATCTTTTCGATCGTCAGCACACCACAACTAACATAATATTGTCGTATTACTAGGTATTCACAAATCTACAAAATTAATTTCGTCAAATTAGACAGAGAATCTGCACTTTTTGGACGTTACATACTGACATACAAAAACTCATGCCTTTTTCCCATGGGGATAAGCAGAAACTGTCGACGTGACCTGCTATGATTCACACACGCTTATACGCATACCGGTTGGTAGTACCTACTACGCACGTGACCTTTCTGTGGAACATCACCATTATGGTCACTATAAGGCTCTTCTAAGGCGTCCCCTCACTGAATTAATAGTTACAAAAGACAGCCCACTTTTTACCACTTCTTAGTGTCATTACGAAAAATTACCTTTCATGGTTCTTGAAAAACCATAATTAATTTTATGGAGTGGAAAAACCTAACTCTTGCAATAAAAAAAAAAAAACTTTAAACACTGCGTATTTAGTTATCAACTTCACACACACTCTTCCAGAAAGACAAACCAATGACCCCGCCATTATTTAGCTCTGTAAACTGGCAACATTTTAACACGGCACGTTGTCAATGTGTCCATGTAAACCTACTCAGTATTCACGTGTAGCAACACTTGACCTAGCTGGCTTCAATAGACTGAATGAGACGATAGGTAGGAGTCTACGCCGCTGTTAATCTCTGCTAGGCTTTTGTCATGCTTGAAATGGTTTATTTTAACGCGAAGTGTGGGTAGTTTTTGGGTATATTTACTTACAGATTACGGAGAATCAATTTAGTTTAAGTAGAGGCTGGAGGGTAGTTGTGGGAGAACTCACCTGATAAGTAATGTTTTTGAAAGTAACTATACGCTACTTACCTACATGTTTATATAATAGAAGAATGTGTGGTAGATACTGTCTGTCGGTAGGTACTACTTACATTTATATAATAATTGGAGGTTAATATAGACAAGTTCTAAAAAATGCCTTTAGAAAAATGTGCAGAAAAGCCTTTTCAACTACATGAACAAGGTAAAAAGTAAAATAAAAACATTTTAAACAATAACATAGTATGGCGGATATTTATATTGAAAGTTGAATAAAGGCAAAAGGCACACGGAAGGAATTCCAAATATCTATGTTTACTTGTTACGAGCGTTATTGAAACCATGTTTGCCTTTTGTCAGATGGCTCATGGCTCGTATAGACTTTACAGATCCGTTTGATTTCCTTCTGAGTATTGACTGAGGATTTCATTTTACAATTCTCACTGCAAGAATTACGCCGGATTTCTGAATTTGATTTAAGTTGAGTACTTGTCAAACTCCTCTTAATTAAGGTGAACACCCGGTAAATTCCATTTGAAAAACGTAACAAATTATAATCATAACATATTATCACGCCCGTAATCCCCGAAGGGCTTAGGCAGAGGTGTAAGTACCTTTAGTACACCCACATTTTTCCAGGTCGTTTATTAAGTCGGATGTTTAAGTCCCATGCCCATTTTTTTAGCTTCGCTTAACCAGAGAAATGTCTGATGGAAAAAGCTAATAATACTTTGCCCAATCTGGATCTCTACCTACTCCACGCGTCTAGTGACATCGACTGCGACGTAAAGGCACGCATTGCTGCAGCGTGGCCCAAATGGCGAGAGGTGTCTGGTGTCATTTGTGACCCAAGCTTAAGCCGGTTAAGCTAAAGGGACAGGTCTATAAATCCATCATCAGGCCTGTCGTTTTATATGGCAGTGGAGCGTGGCCAGTACTTGAGCGCCACAAGCAAGAACTGCGTGTCACGGAGATGAAAAGTTGCACTGGATGTCCGGAGTTATGCGGAGAGACCGTAAGAACTCACGCATTCTCGGCAGCCTTCATATCCGTGATATAGCAAACAAATTGCAGGAGCGTCGCTTACGTTTGGTACGGGCAGGTTTTTCGGAAACCGGCAAGCTACTAGGACCCAAAAAGCGCTGGCTTGACGTCGTAGCGGATGACATGCCTGCCAATGGACTCACCATAAGGGATGCAAAAGACCGTCCGAAGTGGATGCTTAAAAGTAGGAAAGCGGATCCCGGGCTCCGAAAGGATGCAACCGGGAAAACGCGAAGATAATGATGACTTTGCCCGATCTGGGAATCGAAAGATTCCCAGATCGGGCACAGCAGTAGCGCTTGGAACCACTAGACCAATGAGGCAGACGCCGTAAGTAGGTATATAAAATATTATTAATAAAGTTACAGTCGTTGAATTAGTATGATGTTACAGTACCTATAGTTTGTCCAGTTCTAAACTTCAAATGCTCAATTAAAAATACGGGTGACTATCAGTTTTAAATTTAGGGACAGTGAAGTCATCGGCTCATATGAATATTTTATATAGAGTGGCAGAAACATGGGCACCGCAAACTACTAGACGAAGAAATTTTTCGTTCGTCAAAATAATCTGCTGTTTTATACAAAAACAGGAAGGTTAGGTTTGGGACAGCAATTTTTTTTAATAACTGACGAAAATGTTCAATGCGGGCGGTTTAGAATCATGTACTGAAAATATGGTAACTGGCTGCACGTCAATGTAGGGTAAAGTAGGGTATCCGCGGTCAGGCGTCAATGGCGGTCACCACACTATCTTCTAAATACTACCTACCTGCCACTCCGTATGCTGAGTACGAAAACTTTAAAACTGACACCGGTACCTCACACTACTTCCATTATTGTACCTATGTAACACACAAACAATACATACATAGATTAATCGATCACTTTTTGTTTTGCTATTGACCTTTACACTTTATCTCCTCCAAATAATACACATCGTTGCAAGAAACAATTACCTATACATGACATATAAATTCGGAATACGCTCTCGTTTGGCATGCGAAGTCTTTGCTTCATTGAACGACACAGTTATAAAAGTCATAGGTACTAAGAGAAATGGGTCACAACAGCAAGCAAGTTCAGTTTCATTTTCCATTTTTGTACTCGTACTTTTCAGATTGCATTGGTTTTCGAGATTCTGATTATGTGAAAGGGGACATCTGTATACTATGTTTTTATTGTAATACACGTTGTTGTGGCTTTTATGTTTGGTTATTACTATTGTAGCTGTGGAGCATACATTTTTAAAGCTAATTTTCAAGACAATCAGTCGACAGTCAAAATCATCATCCTCCTGGCGTTATCCGTATTCATTAGGGTCTTCAGCTGGTCCTCTTATTCCACATATCTTTATTAGTTACTATTTTAGTGGTCAATCCCTTTCTAGCTATATCATGAAGACAAGTTGTCGATATATGTACAGGTTTTTAATAAGTAAAAATTTTAAATGAGCCATTACTTTATTAAACGTTATTAGCCTGGCCTTTACAAGATCATCATCATTGTGTAATGATAAATGCACACACGCATCAAACCACGTTTTTCAACAGACTTGCAAAAAAACAAAAAGTTATAAACATCAGATTTTGCCACAAATATTTGTAAAAAACAAGCACAGGTCTCTGCCAAGTAATAAATAGGTAGTTACCGCAGGCACACTTTAATGCACCAGTGCGAGAAGGCAAATTTAAAAGCACCATAATTGCGTAAAGCACGATTAATCATAATCTGTTTCGTTTTGAAACAGATTGCTAAACCATTGCTTCATATATTAAAAAAATGTGCCTGGTCAACAACGTAAATAACGCAATGAATATTGTTGAACTGTCAAAATTAAACAGATTATGATTAATCGTGTGTTACGCAATTAAGGTGCTGTACTATGAACCTAAAATCTGTGCAATAAGAGTTACTTTACGAGCAAGTGAGCTGAAAAACACAATACAAATACACCCCCAAGATATCATTCACAAAGAAAATAAGGCGGTATTTAATAAAACATCACACACCGTTATGGAGCCGAACATTCCTCGGATACCAGGCCACCAATACCCGAGACGCTGGCGGTCCCGGCCACAAGTTATGAACATTTCTGATCAAATACCATCGCCAGCGGCAGACTTTTCTCAATCAATAATGCATTAAGTTTAGATATAAGCTTGGCTTATTTAAGCGGATTGTCGTGAATGTGACCTCTAATGGAAATGAATAAGGAAGGTATATGAATTTGGTCTGCTCCAAAAACATCTCATGAAGTGTAAACAAACACTGCTCAGGTTAAATTATTATCACTCTATAACTACGTAACACATTCGCCTATTTAAAGAAGATTTTATGTTTCCTTACCACTTTTCCCAATAAATATTGTTTAAATTATGATTTCGGGTCTAGATATTCAAATATTGAAAACTCCCAATTTGTACTTACCATGGCACTATAAATTAGCTCTCACGGGTACGTTTTTTAATCCAATTGTATACATTTTCATCATCCTCGGAGTTCGACTTACCGACCGGATACGGAATACGATACTGCGCTCATAGACGTCACCGAAAAAGCAGTCAAGCTCAAATGGGACTTGGCCGACGTTTGCCACATGTCAGATGCATTGTGAGCTAATACCACCCTAGCATAGGTCCCTTTTTTATTTTGAGTGTCGGAAATCATTAAATAACTTCTCCCATTCTGGGTGGAGCAGGAGGGCGTGTTAGACATTTACTGACTAAAACCCACCCGTGTTCCTTCAGTTGCCTGTGTGCCAGGGCCCACGGTACCTTTTTCGAACAACCCGCACTCCTGGCAGGCATCGGCCCTTGCGGACCCCACCAGTTGGTGCTGACATCTCTTTGAGGCGCGTCCCTGAAAACGTCCAACGGCATCGCGGGAGAACCAGGCGTAGATGGCGGGAAAAACTTGTCGCATAGATGAGCCATTTTTGGGATTGGCCCATATTGGCTCAGGAACGAGTTGAGTGGAAAAAGGAAAGCGAGGCCTTTGCCACGCAATGGGAGAACAGGCTCATTATTATTATTATTAGCCGAGCGAGCGAAGCGAGCGGCGCCGCGGCAGCGGCCGGCGAGCGTTACTTCCAAAGGCTGTTACGAACGAAATGGCTAATTAAGCTAGAAACCAGTTTAGCCTAGGACAAACTAGCTTGGCCTGAAATCGGGTTTGGCCGGTAACATATACATACCATACATACCGAGGGCACGGCTTCTTTGGATGATATCAAACGATATTGTAAGGGTGTTTTAATCCTATCTCTACATGTTCGGAAGTTATAAGAGTTTTTAATACATTGACACCAGAAACCGAACTTTTCAAATTGAAATAAACACGTCACTCGGAAGAGATTTATCGTGATATTGGAAAGTAACGTGGTAAGTTACTGACCTACGTAGTGCGGTGACACGTTTGTTATGATTTGAATTTAAGAAATACATATATGAAACCGAAAATTTGGTATCAATTCTTAGAGTATTTTATTTTGAGCTGAAACTATGTATAGTGATTCTATACCAGCTGTTATCAGCAATAGGGTTTCTGTTACACCCTCTATATCACCCATTCCTCCTGCCCTTATGCCAATTTATTTGGGGTCGGTGCAACATGTCATTTTCTTCTATAATTCTCTATTAGTCGTCAGTCGTACTAGTTACCATCTTTCTAACCATAAAATTAACTAGCTTCCGCCCGCGGCTTCGCCTGCGTGGAAGTCGTAAATTATCCCGCGGAAACATACCAGCGGGATAAAATGTATCCTATGTGTTAATTTAGGTTATAATCTATCTGTGTGCCAAATTTCATCCAAATCCATTCAGTAGTTTTTGCGTGAAAGGGTAACAAACATCCATACATACAAACTTTCGGATTTATAATATATATATTATATTATAATTATATATTATAGAGGAAAAGTTTATATCCAGTGCGCAAACTGTAACCAAGAATTCAGCATATCATTCTAGAGATGAAGCGCAGAATTTTTTCGTAGGTTATACAAAAAAAACAGCTTTTCTATACATTTTGACCGCGTATGTATTGCACTTTTCTATGAAACAGCTGATTTTTTTATTTCTTTGCTGGGGTGTCTAGAATGGTATGCTGAATTTTATTCATGGTTGAACTCTGCGCACTGAATATTTATTTTTCCTGTATAAGTAAAGATTAACACATTTCATGTGTCGTTTCTTTGGTCTTTCACTGCTCTTATATGCGGTGATCCCTATGTCTATTTTCTTTGGTATTTGGAAAGAGTCGTATAGTACTGCTAAAATAACAACGAGGGTCTATAAATCAAAACTACTGAAATACGTCGTTATAACTACTCAGACTGGGCGCGAAGCCATCATTAAAATGATTATGAGTGAAGTTTTATGATCCCACACGTCCGTATAAAGACATTTTATTGTGCAGCATTCAGTTAAACTAGACAGGGCACCGTCAGATCTAGATGATAGGATAGCATTAGATTTTGATATCACAATGTGCTCAAAATGAACCCAGTATTTTTGTGTTTTCTGTCAAAATGTCTGATTACTCCAGTTCGCCTGTCTGTCTACCATAGAAGATTTTTTCTGTAACGGATACTCCAGGAAAAGTGGAGAATGTTTACAGCAGCATTCGGCTGCCAGAAACTAATTAGGTAAATAAATAAGAAAATGGTTTCAGCGAATTTACAAGACAGGTCACCGCGTTTCGTGTGAAATTAGACCCTTGAATTTTTTCGTTTGTGAAAATACCCGAATCCCTTAATTACTTTTTGAGATTGCTATGAGTGCATAGCAGAGAATTTTGGGTATATGTTGGGGAGTCCATTGAGATACGTAGATTTTTCTTCTTTATAAGCACTTTGAGAACCGAAAAAGTGGGACGCAAAACTCCATGAGTCATATTTAAGACTATCGCACGTCTATCATTTCGTTTCAAAAATAGGTAAATTTATGTAGATAGGGCCAACTTTTTCGTATTAAATATAGTATTTTAGGAGCCAAAGCTTGAAAAAATATGGTAGATGGACAGCGAAAAATAAAATAAAATATACTTAGTATGTTTAAAAAAATATTTTATTTCTAAAAGCATATATATTTTTGGCTCTGATATCTCTCTGAAATAAAAAATAGTCGTTTCACCTTCTATTTATTTTAGAAAAAGTATTAAGGCCTGATTCGTTGATTTAGTGGTCGCAAGAGCTACTTATGACCATGATATCCTGAGTTCAATCACAATGTAGGGTAAAGTGCTAGTGGGTTTTTTTATCTGGAATTTCTCAGTAGCAGCCCATTGGATTTCTCAATAGCAGCAGTACATTTGTTCCCGGTTGATGGCTATAGCCTCGCCCCCTATTATATGGGACTTAAAATAACTAGCGAAATGTGGGCGTACTACAGGTACACCCAGAGGTGTACCTGTAGTACGCCCACATTTCGCCCGAAGGCTTGGGTAGACCCAAGCCTTCGGGGAAATAAGGCGTACGGGGAAAATGTGGTGTTATTTAGGCCTCTAATATAGCAGGATACTATATTATATAGTAGAGTAGGCCACCCTAACTAGTGCTATTCTGTAATAATCTCACCGTGATAACTTGGGTGAAGTGAGCTGTAAGTGAGCCATGAGTATCAATCCCAAGTGGCAGATGGAATGACAGCTCACTTTACCCATGTTCTCATCCGTGCGGGTTGTTCAAGAGGTGCGAGTTGTTCGAAAGAGATACCGCGGCCCCTGGGACACAGGCAACTGAGGGAACACGGCTGGGTTTTAGTCAGTTAAAGTCTGACACGGCCTCCTGCTCTGCTCCAGCCAGAGCGGGAGGAGTTATTTGATGATTTCCCAACCAAAAAATATTATAGTTTAAAAAACTAAAAAACACGATTTAAAAACCAAACTAAAAAAGGAGAAAATAATTTAATCAATTAAAAAACGTGGGGTGCTTTTTGAGGTATTTTTATAATCAATTAATGTCAAGCACCCCACGCTTTTTAATTGAATTAAATTATTTTCTCCTTTTTTAGTTTGGTTTATAAAGCGTGTTTTTTAGTTTTTAAACTATTATTTGATTTTCTATTTTTTAGTTCTGCTAACTACAAAAACGTGTTTTTTTTCTCAATTTTTTTTTAAATTATTGGATTGTCATCGGTCCTCGACAAGTTTACAAAGTTTCAATGAAATCTGACCGTTTAAAGTGGGTCAAAATCGCGCTTAAAGGAGTCGGTTACATGCAAACATACAAACAAACAAACATACAAGTGAAGCTAATATAAGGCGTGTAAAAACAAACCTTTGTTCTGACGATGAGATTTTAACAGAATAGATCGGCAGTAGACGCGACCCACATATTGTCACTACAACACAAAATATCATCTGCATGACCGGAACACACCCTACATACATGTCCTTCATTTTCCAGAACTAGATTGCCAGAGGAGACACCTTACATATGGCAGAGCTTTCGGTAATTCAAATTCACTGCAGGTAGCATTACAATGTTGCTACTTTAAGCCGGTGTTCTCTGCGATCGTGGTACAGACACCTGCAATCCTGCTGTAATTGGTTGCCCCTCCTATCTGAGGTGATTTGATGCATGAAATGTAGGTGTCCAACTAATGCAGGGGTCTTTACCTTAAGCTGCGTTTCCTAGTAGAGAGGTGGCGCCACCTAACGGCTGCAGTGACGGCTTTCATAAGAACAATAGCAGTGGGGTTTAACTTTGCATAACATCATCTGCATAGCCTCTTCCCAACTATGTTAAGGTCGGCTTCCAGTTTAACCGGATGCAGTTTGACACCAGTATTTCATATGGAGCGTCTACCTATCTAACCTCCACAACCCAGTTACTGGGTAATACGATACCCCTTTGTAAGCCTGGTTATGAGACTTTCGGGCTTCAAAAGAGTCAAAGATCCGCAAATGACAGCCGGGACCAACGGCTTAACGTAATTTCCTAGGCACGGAGGGGTATTGGTATGTAAAGGTGGTCACCCATTCACGGACCAACTGCGTCAAACGTAGCTTAACTTAATCGATCGACCCGTGCGGTTGTTTATGACTTAGCCACAGAACTTACCACGCAGATCCAGTGCAGGTTGTTAGAAATCAAATCTCTTCGAATTTTTGGTTCTAGGACATGCCGGCTTCGTCACGATGTTATCCTTCACCGTTTTGAGAGCAGTGGTGATGAAATTATTTACACAAAGTAGAGTGCCTGCCTGAATTCGAACTCAGGACCTACAACTCGTAAGTCGGAACTGATACCACTGGGCTACCAGTGCTTACGGGTTTGACTTTACGGTGTCAAAAAAGTTCTCAAGGAAAACACACAACTTTGGTACTTTCATAAATGATTGATTTGCAGAATGCGTGGCAGTTGCAACGGAATTCTGAAGAATGTAGCAGATAGGATCTCTTCTCTGCAATGGAGTTCCTTTATTATGCGGGTAATTTGAATGTATAATAATTTTGATTTTAATTGTAACTGTAATTTTAATTTTTGATTATGGCATCAGATGCCTTATGCTTATTTTCTTTTTTATATATCTGTACATATTATTAGCTTTATTTCACCCGTCTTTGGAATTGGAAATCAAAAATAATGAAATTATAACACAAAAGCTTTATTGCGTATTAAAATAAATTGCTTCTTATAAAAAGTCTCTTGTTTTATTGTGCATGACTGCCACAACGTGGCTTTTCTTTAATTCTGGGCCTTAGAAGGCATCATCATTATAGTATAAAGTACTCTGTTGGCGTCATAAAACGACGGGTACATGATAACACATTGGATAATCACTATCTCCGATGAGCTTCCGCACGAACTCAGTCTCTTCAAACCTACTGAGGCTCCTGCCGATTGAACTTTCCCTATAAATCCTATCATCATATCCATGTACTTAGAATGAGGAATATGTATTCTAGTAACGGATTTAAACGAGTCTTGTAGGTCTTCCTCCGTCTAACAACAGGCGCGCGCGTCGTTTCAAAATTATTTAATTCTTCGGTGTCGTTCTGAAATCCCGTAAAATATTGTCGAAATCCACATTTACAAAGTCACAATTCGATATTAGGAACAAAATAACCTTGAAGCACACAAAAATCCTATTGAATAGATCAGCTGATTCACATAAAATCCGCCATTTTGCCTTTTGTTTAACTATGACAGCTACAAATCAATTGCTTAGCGACCTCTTACCGCTAAATAGCGTTTATAAATACAATTTTGTTAATCAGTTAGTTAGCAATTGATTAAAAGTTAAGAGGCGATTATAAATAGACCGTATTTGTCTAATTTCAGAGATAACGTTAACATCATCATCCTTAAAGACACGAATTCTCCCTAATTTCTTCATTAAAATGTGTTTATATATCGTGTCTTACCTTTTCAACGTTCTGCAAATCCAGGAGCCACGTAATAAAAACACATTTGTACGGAACCACGTAACCTCCATTTGTGTCGCTAAACTTGAGCAAACTTTGCTAAATCCACTCACGACCTCGCTAAAGCTGTCACACTGATTTCGTTTGAGATGGTCCTAAATAGCTGTCAGTATATCTGTGCTTGGATGTATTAGCTGTTTCGGCGTGATCTTTAATTATTAATCCATTTTCCACACTTGTTTTGTTACCGAAGGATTTACTTTTGTTTCCCAAGATATAAATAACAAATATTGAGCTTTCGCTGAGACCGGTTAATATCGCTAAAAACGAAAAACCTGTAAAAACCTATTGTGTTAGAATTCTCATGCATATTATAATAAGAATGAAGTCTCACATTATTTAAACTTTTACTTTTAAAAATCTAAAAAACACGCTTTAAAACCGAACTAAAAAAGCAGAAAATAATTTCAAAAAAGCGTGGGTGCTTTTTTGGGTATTTTTATAATTAATTAATATCAAGCACCCCAAGTTTTTTAAAATTATTTTCCGCTTTTTTAGTTTGGTTCTTTTAAGCATAGTTTTCTTTGGTGGAAGCACAAGGGTAGCTCCCAAAAAAATCAACACACGTATGTAATTACACTTTTTGAAGTATTTTTATAATCAATTAATATCAAGCACTCCACGCTTTTTAATTGAATTAAATTATTTTCTCCTTTTTTAGTTTGGTTTTTAAAGCATGTTTTTTAGTTTTTTAAACTATTATTTATTTTCTATTTTTTAGTTCTGCTAACTACAAAAACGTGTTTTTTTTTCTTAATTTTTTTAAAATTATTGAATTGTCATCGGTCCTCGACAAGTTTACAAAGTTTCAATGAAATCTGACCGTTTAAAGTGGGTCAAAATCGCGCTCTAAGGAGTCGGTTACATACAAACATACAAACAAACAAACATACAAGTGAAGCTAATATAAAGCGTGTAATAAGGAGTCGGTTACAAACAAACAAACATACAGGTGAAGCTAATAAAAGCGTGTTAAGCTATTCAACCATTGTAAATTACCAACACAATTCCCAGCAGCGTCTCTAGACTATTTATAAGCTATTTGTTCAGCTATACAGTGAAGGTATAGGAAATAGGTCATTGTGATGTAACTACTAGCTATATGCGTTATTTACGGCTTCGACTCCGATGCACTTAGCATGTTTACAACTGCGACTTTATGCTCAAAACAAACTGTGGAGCGGGAGAGTTATTACACGAACAGGTACTGTACGAAGTTTATAAAGAACACAGCGTACAATCAAGAAGGGGTAGGCAGAGATGTTCACCAATATTTTCCAAGTTATGTTGTATTTACCATGTAATACGAGTAAAGTGCCGATCGCAACTGTTCAAATCAAGAGTATTTATGTGTTAGCCTATAGGTAGGCCTTTTTGGAGTCTGGGGCTGGGTCCATAACCTGTTAAAATCAAGAGGCTATTTGGATGCCTCAACTGGTGGGGTCCGCAAGGGCCGATGCCTGCTACGGGTTCGGGTTGTTCGAAAGAGATACCGCCGCCCCTGGCACACAGGTAACTGAGGGAACACGGGTAGGTTTTAGTCAGTAAAAGTCTGACACGCCCTCCTGCTCCACCTAGAGCGGGAGAAGTAAGTTGATGATTTCCCAACCTCAAAAAAAAATGGTATTTGGATGGACCACATTTATTAACACCAAAATTAATTTATAACACAAACTCGCAACCGGTGTCCGTGTATGACCAGATTCATGAACATAAACAAGGCAAAACGGGTATCTAAGGATCAGATCAGAAGGCCAATTCTCATAATTAAAAACGTTCAAAATCTAGTCGCAGTCTCATCTCAGCAACAAGCAAATGTCAAAAATGTATGAAAAATCTTGGTATTTTTGACAGATTGACACTGAGATCAGACTGTGAACGTTCTTAAAATTACGAGAATTGCCCCTCAGGTGGCTTTCTGTAGTTCCTGCCTACCCCACGGGAAAAAGATGTGAGTTTATGTATGTATGTCAAGGAGAAAAAGTCGTTGCGTTGTGTACGCAACGACTTTTTCTCCTTGACGGAACAGATTTTAGCACATACCACTATTACTCCTAGCGGAAGTTTTTAGTGATAGATTCTAAACGATTTACTCGAATCTTAAATCACTATCATGTCAAACAACCTTTTTTTTTTTTTTTGTTTACGGGGGGAAATCCTCATGGATGTCCTCCGCCCTGGGGAGGGCGGAGGGGTCTGTCAGACTCTTACTGACTAAAACCACCCCGGTGTTCCGCCTCACACTTGCACCGGAGATCACGGGAACAAAAGTGACTTCCGCGATCCCCGGCTAGTGCCGGCCCGCCTGTGCGGGCCACCTCGCGTTAGGGGGGGAGTGAGGTGTTAAACTCCCCCCTTACATCAAATAGAGGCGCGCGTGGAACACTACGCGCCGCCATCTCGGGTCCTAAGAAGTAGGGGGCGACGGATTTCCCCAGATCCGTCGCCCCTGGACCCATTTAGGGGGGCCGGAAGAGGGCGTTGTCCGCCCTCCGCCGACGCCCGGTGCGTCTGCTGCGGATCGGGTTAGCGGAAGAAATCTCCCGCTCCCTCTCCGCAGCCTCCTTCTGCGAAAATACGATTTCGCAGAAGGATACCACCGCGTCCCAGGACTCCTCGCTGCCGACCATCGAGTCGACAACGGCCGGCAGCGACAGGTCACTGCCTACTCCTGAGATGAGGGCACGGCGCGGCTCCTCCCAAGCAGCACACTCTGCAAGCGTGTGCCACGCCGTATCCTCCCGACAGTCGACGCAGTGGTGACACCGAGCGTCCGGCTCCCTGTTTATGCGACACAGGTACTTCCCGAAGCAACCATGCCCCGAGAGCACCTGTGTCACCCGAAACGACAGGGAACCGTGCCTCCTCCCGAGCCAGCGCTCGAGTACCGGCCGGACCGCCCCGATGGTGGCGGGGCCGGCGGTAGGGCGTGAAAGCCTGTCCCGCCATTCCGCCACCAGGGCTGCGCGAAGCTGTGACCGACGCAACTCCAAATGTCGCGGCGTCAGCCACTCGCCCCGCGCCCTCGAGTCCTCGCGCCACTGATACAATGACGCGAGTACCTTCGCCTCGAGGTCCCACGGCGGGGATCCGGCCAGTACGCAAGCCGCCTCGTAGGAGATCGTGCGATATCCCCTAATGACTCTGACGGCCATCGCTCGCTGTGGCCTTCGCAGGACAGCGATGCTGCCGGCCGTCAGGTCAGCCGCCCAGATCGGGGCCCCATACAGGGCCATCGATCGCACGATCCCCACGTAGAGCCGCCTACAGGCGGCGCTCGGGCCCCCCAGATTGGGAAGCAGCGTTGACAGCGCCCCAGCCGCGCCCAACAACTTGGGCGCGAGCCGCTGGAAGTGGAGGCCGAAATCCCACCGGCTGTCGAGCACCAATCCAAGATATTTCATGGTAAACTCGACAGCGATTCGAGACCCCCCGACCACGATGTGTGATCCCAGCGGCGGCGCCCGCCGGGGGCCATGAAAGACCATGGCCTCCGACTTGTATGTCAAACAACCTTTTTTTTTTTTTTTTTTTTTTTTACGTGGAGAAATGCTCATGCATACTGCGCTACCACGGGGAGATAGCGCAGTTATGTGGGACTCTAACCCACTAAAACTCCACGGTGTCCTCCAGTGCCGCTTATGGCGGGAACACGGGAACGCGAAAGCCATCCGCGAACCCGCCGCGGCTGTCCGTCACCGGACCCTCCTCTTAGGGGAATGACCCCCATCACCGGCGCACCAGAACACACAGCACGCCGGACCACCCCGGGCACCAGACAGCGCATGGGTGCCAAACGACCCCGTGTATGGCACCCTTGGTCCCCCTGCGGCGGGTCAGGACAGTGGCCCCGCCGCCTACCACTTTTCGGCCGCAGGGGATAGGGAGAGCGGCCTACGCAATACCGACACTCCTCCTCCCCTGCGGCCCCACCGTGGCCGCCATCCAACGATGGCAGCTCCGTCCAGACCGCGGAGGTGAGGAAAGTGGCGATCTCCATACACCACTCCTCTCCCGCCGCGGCCCGCTACCCCCAGCACCAGTTGCTATGCCGCCCCGCGGCACCGCAACTGGTTGGCCGCTACGTCGTCGGCTTAGCGGACAAAGCCCTGACGAGCGGCCCCTCCTCGGGTTCCTCTTCGCTTCACCGTGGGTGCGGAAAACCACGGCTACTGAGCCCCCCCGCAACGACAATGCGGGAACCCACCGGGGGGGATGTCAAACAACCTAGCTCAACCTACATCAGCATCTACCTATTTTATAGTAAAATATGTTGATTAACTATGCAGTGGCATAAGTAGAGGAAAACTATTAAGTACTTTTATTTTCATAAACATAAATGAGTAATGAATTTTCCTCATGATTCATCGAGTAGGTACAATTTGCATACCATTACATCGAGCAAAAAAATTAGCTGTCGTTCCAAGTACTGGTAAATAATGGCAACACTTACGCCTGCATTCCATTATTGCCAACTAATTAACTAGTTTCAACATAGATAATAATAGGTCTTTACCTATGAAATTGCCGTTTTGTATGAAAAAATTTAAACGAATTTTTTTCATGTATTTTTTATTTGTATTAATCGAAGTAATCACCCATGCAATCAATGCATCTTTGCCATCGCAGTGGCAGTTTATTGATGCCCTTCTTAAAGAAATCAGCTGGACGGGAGGCAACAAATTCTTCAAAGGCATTTTGTACTGCCTCTCGGGTATTGAATTTTTTTCCCGCCAAGAAGTTATCCAAATTCTGGAAAAAGTAGTAGTCTGTAGGTGCAAGGTCTGGTGAGTAGGGTGGATGACGGAGAGCTTCCAACCCCAGTTCTTGCAACTTGGAGACCGTCTGCTGTGCAGTATTAGGTCGCGCGTTGTCGTGCAGGAGCAGCGGAGACGAGCGATTGACCAATGCTGGTTGGAGATGTGCCAGCTTCTCCATCATTGTGTTCAGTTCTTCACAGTACACATCTGCAGTAATGCTCACCCCGTTTGGTAAGAAGCTGTGATGAATCACACCGGCGCTAGACCACCAAACAGTGACCATCACTTTTCTAGGGGTAAGTTTTCGTTTAGGGCATTGTTTAGGTGCTGAACCAGGATCCAACCAACTTGCTGAGCGCTTGCGGTTTCAAACAGAATCCATTTTTCATCGCAGGTAACAATGCGGTTCAAAATTCCTTCATTTGTGTGTCTGTTGAGCAGTGCAAGGCACGTCTCGACGCGTACTTCGCGCTGACGATCATTGAGTTCGTGGGGCACCCATTTGTCAAGCTTTTTTACCTTGCCAATTTGACGCAAATGGACCAATATTGTTTTGACGCTAACGTCGAAAGCTGCTGCTAATTCAGCCGTAGATTGTGTATCATCAGCTTCCACAATCGCCTTTAATTCGTCATTGTCGACCAAAGTCTTCGGACGACCGCGAGGTTCATTTTTCAGGTCGAAATTTCCAGAACGGAAGCGAGCAAACCAATAACAGGTGGTGCGTTGGTTTGTAGTGTTAGCTCCGTAAACGTCGTTGATGTTGCGTGCCGCTTGTGCCGCGTTGCTGGCACGACGGTACTCATATTCCATAATTACTCGAATTTTTAACGTATCCATGATGACGAAAAAGATTGAAATGCGATGAAAATGTAACACTAATCAATAAACAAATGACTACTTTTGGAAAAAAAAATCCATGTTTTTAAAATAAAATTAATTTGAAATTAGAATTCTTACCCAAACAAAAATTATTTTGATTTGAAATGGCCAGTACTGCAAAACGGCAATTTCATAGGTAAAGACCTAATATAATATAATATTTATGGTGCCGAACAGATGGGTAAAAATTACCCTACATCCCTCTTCCTGGGCCATCCTTTGTTCTGTTCCATAGACAAATAAATCACAATAGGACCTACTTTCACTCATTTTCCCATGAATACAGACAAAATAAATGAAAATGGCGAAGGGTTCGCGGTACCTTCGTCTTTTCGACAAAGGACATGGCCCACATTACGTAGAGGAAAATTGCGTCTCCTGTGTACCTACTTCCATATGTTTTGGGAGTTAAAAAGAAGTTGATGACCATTTAAGGGCTATTGTTGTATTTTTTGTGTTTGATTTCAGAAATGAAAGAGTTGTTTGTACAGTTTTATTTTTTATATTGTACTAGCCTTTGCCAGCAGCTTTGTCCGCGTGGTGTTCGGAATTTAACCTACTGGAATGTACTACCGGGATGAAAGTATCCTATTTGTTAATCCAGGTTATAAACTATCTGTGTGCCAAAGGGCATTGTCTAAACCTGGCCATTTTTAAACACGATGCTATACAAAAAACGTATTTACCAATATTTTAAATTCTATTTTAGTAAATATCTGATGCAAATAACTTTGTATCAATTAGCACTGTAAGAAAACATATTTTTTTTAGTATCTGATTTGATGCTACACATGAACCGGCTTTGGATTTGGTTTCAGTGTTGCCAAACCCAACCCCCATAAAACACCAAATTCAAATCGATTTAGAATACAGTGCAATTTCTCCAGTGTATTTACTATATTTTTCGTTAATCACATAATTAAAAATGTTAATAAATGATATAGATGATTTAGGACATAAAAAATCATAAACTGACGTTTTATACATTATTTCTGGAGAATTATAACATTTTGAATGATTTCAAAAGGATCGATATGGAATTGTTTTTACTATAATGGCAACACGATGCTTAAAATTTTTTGTGTCAATTTTTCAAAATGAGAGCTAACATCCGCTTTGTTTCTTTGCATCGTGAGTGTTGTATTTAGCGACTGCTTTGTTTTATTTAAAATGGATTCCGATTCTTCCCTTCTTGGCGACCCCGGCACTTCTATGGACCCCGAACCTTGTATTTATGTTGAACCTGGCACAACTATGGACATCGCCCTGACGATTACCCCGGCTTGAATGCTGACATGGATCCCGTGTTACCTCACATTGATCTGATGACGAATGAAGTGATAACATAGAGATGTGTGAATTGTGGAAGCGATATATTCCAAAGTAGGAGACACAGTTTCATTCTAATGGATGTGCGGTCAATTGTACAACATCTCAAAAAAAAAATAATCGAAACATACATATTGATACAAAACTAGGTTTATATCCTCATTCTAACTAATATGAGCTAATAAATCAATCACATATTATTAGCTGAACTGTTTGTTTACAAAGTCAAAGTCAAAGGCCAAAGTCCTATACAAATTGGACAATCCCCTTTCATCCAAATCTGTTTTTGCGCGATTGAGTAACAAACATCTAAACATACAAACTTTCACATTTATAATATAAAGTAGGAAGTAGGATATCGACACCCTATAGAATTACCTCCTGGTTTTATAAATTTTCATACAAAATAAATTAAAATGTATTACTAGAATCTTGACAGTATGACCTGTTCACACACATAATCATGCATGACGCATAGTCCTACTCAAACTCAACTCAAAGCATTTATTTCAATTAACTCATTTACAACCACTTTCGAATAGTCAAGAACTCGGTCACTCAGAAATATGAAGCCCATTCCAAAGCGTTTTAGGTACCTATATGTAGAGAAGAACATAGTTACGGTTCGTCAGAAGCCCGAAAGTCTGACAGCCGGTCTTACCAAGGGGTATCGTTTTACCCAGTAACTGGGTTGTGGAGGTCAGATAGGCAGTCGCTCCATGTAAAATACTGGTATTCAGCTAAATCCTGTTAGACTGGAAGCCGACCCCAATGTGATTGGGAAAAGGCTAGCCAGATGATGATGAGAGTAGAACATAATTATTGTTGCTTAGGGATCAAACACCGTTCAATCCTTGCGAGCAAAATTCCTTAAGGTGAAGCTAGTCCACATTTTTTGTATACAAACTTCGGGAGAGTTTTACTCCACTGTCTGACATGGCACATCCAAAGTAAAATATGATATCGTTTTGTCTCATTATTAATATTGTCTGTACGGAAACAGAATACTAAAATAATTTTACTTAACTTTGGGCGTGTTTAAGTAACAAAAGAAGTGTAAAATCTCCAAAAGTAAGTCGGTACCGACAAAGTTCAATTATCGAAAAGTTCAATAAACTTTATTGGTGATTTATGCATTGGCTTTTTCATAAAACCCGATTTTCCAAAGGACTATTCTTAATTTTTTGGCGAATTTTTTACTATAAATGATCCTGCATCTCACTCAGTAACGTTGTGCGTGTAGACGAGCGTCTAATTGCTCATCACTGATACTATCTCTGTCGGACACGAAGCCTGGTGAGACAGCGTAATTTTTAGCCAGGCCCACCAGTGAGTTCGAGTCCGCGACTAGGTTCCCCTTAAGGAAACATATTGGTGATCGTGACGTCACAACGTCAAATATGGACGATGTTATCCATCCTTGTAATATATACCTACTTTCTACTCGTAAGACCCTTCTTACGGCATTCACGAAGAAGGAAGGAATCCTCAATTTTTGGGGACAGCAAGTTTGTACAGTATTTTTCATAAAATAACCTTTAATAAAAGTCCCATGGCAATGTTTTAATAAACATTATTTGTTATGTACTCTGCCTTAGATCCTCATCATAATGAAATATGAATGATTTTGATAGCGATGCTGCAAAATCTTATTTCCGCACAAATATTTGGAGGGCATACAACAGAATTAAACAATGTTTTATTTTTCAATAATTACAAACGTCAACAGAGAAGACCGTACCTATTAAAAAAAATATAAATCATAGGCTCATGATTGAAAGGTACCCATCTTTTGCCTGGAATAATAATAAAAGCTTTAATGACACAAGACTCAATCTCAATGTCATTATGGGCGACTCTGTGTTGTCGACAGCAATCGTAGACAGTCTTGCATGTCATGTGCCTTGTTTGCCCTAGGCGCACCAATCAAATTGTCAGTCAGGACTTAGAACAATTCCTTTCTAGCAGTTTTTCTTCGAACTTTAAGAAAGTAAACAATAACGTATCCACAAAGCACAACATTTTTATTTTTATGTTATTTACAACCCACAGTAGCTTACCAAGAACTTGTTAGGGGAGCTCATTAATTCGATTTCACACGAATTTTACCGAAAATTGGCGAGTTTGGTAGCTGCCAGAATATTTTCCATTGAAATGCTGAGAGATACTTATGTGGAACTATAGAGGTTACCAACCAACTTACTCATGTGTAATTTCCGTCGAAAAGGGCACGTGCGTAGTACCTGCGCATGTACATATGTCCCTGATTTATG
This sequence comes from Antitype chi, assembly GCA_947359405.1. Lineage (NCBI taxonomy): Eukaryota > Metazoa > Arthropoda > Insecta > Lepidoptera > Noctuidae > Antitype > Antitype chi. The sequence continues at coordinate 16,104,981 of OX375816.1, forward strand.
AACGTGCACAAAGCAATGAAGTATATAAAAGGCTTCGGGGGACCTGGATGGTAGTCTGTAGTGACCCGCATGTTCTGTATGTATATTTTTGTTCTGGGGACATCCTAGCTTTATAGGTTCGGTGATAGAAGGAACTTACCCGGAGGAGCAAAGGCATCAACGAATTACCAGAGTAATACTTCCTATCTATCTTCTATTAATAAATGCTCAGCCTATCTATTAAATTAAACGAAAAATAATGTAAATTTCACTATTGAACCGAGTTTTAACAAAAATAATTCATGTTTCATTGGCAAATTCCGAACAAGATCTGCCTCAACGCAAACACATTTGTTATTTTATGTTAAAATTATTTAAATTTTATTTCCGATCCATTTTTTTTTTCATTCCGATATTTATTTTTACGATATCGCTCGTGGCTATGGAATTTTAAATTGTTGTGGAAAAAATTCACATTATGCCTAGCCTTTTCTCAACTATATTGGGGTCAGCTTCCTGTCTAACCAGAAGCAGCTGAATACCACTACGGACTGCCTGTCTGATATTCTCATCATGAGTGGTTCTCGTCATGTAACCCTTGGCAAGACTAGTTGTCAGTCTTTCGGCTTTCTGACAACGTTACGATTGACAAATATCCACGAATAACAGCCGGGACCAACGGGTAAACGTGCTTTCCGAGGCACGGAGGGGTCTGGTTATGTAATGGATGGTCTACCAACCATGGACCGACCGCGGCAAGCGTAGCTTCAGCTGATCGAGTAAGTAAGTGGAATACTAAAGGAAGCTTATAACTTTTTTCTGTAAAGGATAAGTACTAGAATGAAAGAACCTATTTATGTACCAATCTTATTTATTATTCATTATGATACAATTTGTATAGCTTTTTTCAATCATTGTTCCTCTCAACCTAAGCACCTGCCGTCTAATCTCCGCACCACCCTTGGTTGACTGGTAGAGAATGCCTAAGGCATTAAGTTCGCCTTTGTTCCTTTTTGTGTGCGAGAAGTTTAAATAAATAAAGATATCGTTCTCTTGCATTATCTTTACATTTAATTTATACCAACAAATACAGTATCATCGACGCATGACTACGAAACTACAAGTTTGTAAAACACTTTAAATAAAAATGACTTGTCTTTACTTAGCAAAATAGGCCTAATAATACTGGCCCGTATGTCAAAAATAAATATCAAAATGTAAAAGCAATTTCGTATATGTCAAGAAAAACGTTTAGATTGTCCCCTGAGACAGTTCAGAAAACATGTACTTATATGTATTATAAGTAGTTGTAGAAAACTCAGTCTGGGTCCTTTATTCCTTGGGCCTACAATCATGGGCTATTATACTTCAAAGCGTTTGTGGACGTTTGATAGTGTACTTAAGAGTCGCTCTTTTTTACAAAAGGTGATATTATAAAAAAAAGTCCTATTGTGTCCTTAAAATATTTGTCCGATTGAACAAATTCACAAATGTAAGCAACAAAAATAATAGTTTAAAAAACTAAAAAACACGCTTTAAAAACCAAACTAAAAAAAGGAGAAAATAATTTAATTCAATTAAAAAGCGTGGGGTGCTTATTGAGGTATTTTTATAATCAATTAATGTCAAGCACCCCACGCTTTTTAATTGAATTAAATTATTTCTTATATTATTAAATTATTTGCTTTAAGCGTGTTTTTTAGTTTTTTAAACTATTATTTATTTTCAATTTTTTAGTTCTGCCAACTACAAAAACGTGTTTTTTTTTCTTATTTTTTCATTCTTCTCATTTTTTTGTTAAATTATTGAATTATTGTCATCGGTCCTCGATAAGTTTACAAAGTTTCAATGAAATCTGACCGTTTAAAGTGGGTCAAAATCGCGCTCTAAGGAGTCGGTTACATACAAACATACAAGTGAAGCTAACATAAAGCGTGTAAAAATCGATTAACCTTGTTACTTTTACCTATCATCTAAATTGATACAGAATGATTCGATACAGTGCTTTTTAGCATTTCATGTAATAGCTAAGAGATCATACTATTTAAATTTTATATCAGATTTGATTTTTTATAAAAATTGTGCGCAAAAATTAAGATAAAAAAACGAAAGAAGGGTTCCATCGTATAATAATAGGTCTTTACCTATGAAATTGCCGTTTTGTATGAAAAAATTTAAACGAATTTTTTTCATGTATTTTTTATTTGTATTAATCGAAGTAATCACCCATGCAATCAATGCATCTTTGCCATCGCAGTGGCAGTTTATTGATGCCCTTCTTAAAGAAATCAGCTAGACGGCAGGCAACAAATTCTTCAAAGGCATTTTGTACTGCCTCTCGGGTATTGAATTTTTTTCCCGCCAAGAAGTTATCCAAATTCTGGAAAAAGTAGTAGTCTGTAGGCGCAAGGTCTGGTGAGTAGGGCGGATGACGGAGAGCTTCCAACCCCAGTTCTTGCAACTTGGAGACCGTCTGCTGTGCAGTATGAGGTCGCGCGTTGTCGTGCAGGAGCAGCGGAGACGAGCGATTGACCAATGCTGGTTGGAGATGTGCCAGCTTCTCCATCATTGTGTTCAGTTCTTCACAGTACACATCTGCAGTAATGCTCACCCCGTTTGGTAAGAAGCTGTGATGAATCACACCGGCGCTAGACCACCAAACAGTGACCATCACTTTTCTAGGGGTAAGTTTTCGTTTAGGGCATTGTTTAGGTGCTGAACCAGGATCCAACCAACTTGCTGAGCGCTTGCGGTTATCAAACAGAATCCATTTTTCATCGCAGGTAACAATGCGGTTCAAAATTCCTTCATTTGTGTGTCTGTTGAGCAGTGCAAGGCACGTCTCGACGCGTACTTCGCGCTGACGATCATTGAGTTCGTGGGGCACCCATTTGTCAAGCTTTTTTACCTTGCCAATTTGACGCAAATGGACCAATATTGTTTTGACGCTAACGTCGAAAGCTGCTGCTAATTCAGCCGTAGATTGTGTATCATCAGCTTCCACAATCGCCTTTAATTCGTCATTGTCTACCAAAGTCTTCGGACGACCGCGAGGTTCATTTTTCAGGTCGAAATTTCCAGAACGGAAGCGAGCAAACCAATAACAGGTGGTGCGTTGGTTTGTAGTGTTAGCTCCGTAAACGTCGTTGATGTTGCGTGCCGCTTGTGCCGCGTTGCTGCCACGACGGTACTCATATTCCATAATTACTCGAATTTTTAACGTATCCATGATGACGAAAAAGATTGAAATGCGATGAAAATGTAACACTAATCAATAAACAAATGACTACTTTTGGAAAAAAAAATCCATGTTTTTAAAATAAAATTAATTTGAAATTAGAATTCTTACCCAAACAAAAATTATTTTGATTTGAAATGGCCAGTACTGCAAAACGGCAATTTCATAGGTAAAGACCTAATATTTAAGACCCCATATTTAGAAAATTGTATGGGGACACCCTTTCATTTTTAACTTAATTTTATTTTATTATTTGTTGTTATAGTGGCCATAAAGACACTCTGTGAAAATTTCAACTGTCTGCCGATTACGATTTATGAGATACAGCCCAGTAACAGACAGATGAACGGACGGAAATAGGAACCCTTTGGGTACAGAGCCCTAAAACTGAACAGTTAATCGACTTCTCTTGCTAATTGTACCTATAACATAGAACGATCTCGAGACATGTTAGCAGTTTTCTCAGAAAGTATTGTTCGGTTCAATAAATTAATTATTAGTATCAAAGAAAACGAATTTGAAAATTTCCAGACTTAGCTTTGACTTTGCAGTACAAAATTTAAATTATTATTTCTTTCTCAATACTTTATTAATTAGAAATACATACCAATTATCACCAAGTTCGTATGTAAAATCTTTACACCACAAAAACAATTATCTAATCAATAAATTCCTTCGGCATATCGTTTACTTTGCGTTTCTTGCCGACTGTTTCCTCACTCCTCAATCCTCCTCCGAATTCCTCCAACCATTAATTTTACGTCGGAACGCTATTACATATTCCTGCCTCGATTTCCTCTTAACAAAATACATTCCAGTGATTTTGTAATGAATTTTACGATACTAATTAAAATGTTACTTTAATTAATTTTTGTTCAAATAGAGTATATTTTGCTTTAATGTTTAATAGAATCATAATTGAATGTCTAAAATAGGTCCTCGTTCCGTGAGGTACTTTTTATAATACGAAAAACGAGGTTCCTTTATAAAATCTTTTTAATTTAAAGGTTTTTTCTACGCTCATATCGTAAAATTCGAATTATAAACTTCAAAACGAGTTTATATTGACATACTTTATAAACACAATACCGAAATATAAAAACAAAATCATATTATAACACTTTTTCTCTGACAAAATCAAAATCAAAATTTTTTATTTCACATAAGCCTGCATGGGCACTTATGAAACGTCAGAAGCTAGGTGCACGGTTCCAATTTGTCGTTTCCTATGGAGAAGAGCCGGCAAGAAACTCCACGGTTACTCTTTTAAAAATAATTGGCTTTTACAATGTTTTCAAATTACAGTGATAATAGGTATGGGAGGACAGTGCAGGCCTGTCAATAAGTACCAGGTACTTAGAGGAATGAAAATACAGAATAGAAAAACACCTACAAATCTAATCTCTAAAGCCTACAACGTAAGCGGCCTACTCTAAGACCTACAAATAAAGTTATAAAACATTTTTTTACCAATACGATACAGGGCAAATCTAAGAAGTTAATATCACCAAGGAGTTTCCATCAATTATATATAAAAAACAAAAAACTAATGATTTTTTTTACTTAGATCTTGTATTAAGTAGGTTCAATCCCAATATGTATGAGAGTAGATAAAGTAGTGTATGGAACTGCACATCACTATACTCTATTTGAAATAAGATTAGACTTTAAAACAAACCTTTTTTACAGTCCGTTCAACCGATTCTGACTTTTATACCATAGGCACAAGGATGGCATTAAAAGCAAAAAAGTAGTTACAATTCCAAATGTTTACTGCAGCTGCCATTTGTCATGCCTCCAACGCAATAGAAGTCAAAATGGGTTGATCGGACTGTAAAAAAGTTTTACTTAAATGTCTAATCTTATTTCAAATGGAGTATAGGTATTTAATATTAAAACATAATTCAATAGTTACATAAACTATGTTTTTTGACCAAATCGAAACTCCCATCCATAAAAACTTGACACAACACTCATTTGTATCAGCACATGGAGATGCAAAACAAGACCAGTAACATTAATTGTTACTTAAACTGCGCTGTAGGGGTGGAAATCGCAGAAAGATTCAAGCAGACACTGAATTAACAACAACAAATACTGCATGTCCTTTCAAAATGGCCTTTATTCACCAAGAAAATTATGAATATCAATCAGTTTATACGTCTTTCTTAATTCCTGTTATGTGCCAAAAGTATTGGGATTCCTCTTTAGATTTCAAATCATAATAAAAAAATACATATTTCTTTTATAACAGAAATCTAGCCAAACAAGAGCTTTCATCATATCATTATTCAACAAGTTACTACAACGAATATTTCAATAGAAATCCTGTTACGAAAATATCCTAGTTTCCGCTTTTCAGTGCTTTTTCACGGATGAAGTTTAATATTGTAACTTTTGAACTCAATTCTGAGCGTAACTTTATTCATAAAAGTAGTGCAATAGCATGAGAAATATAATGTTACCTACTGTATAAGGTGGGTGAGTTGTTGTTGAAAATGTAAATAAATGAAAACAATCTTTAGCAGGATAATAATACGAGTATGATCAGTCGATGTGAACCACATAATAATGCGCATAGCAGTTTGCTACGTCGTAGCAGAAGCTACGCTTGCGTAGCGCAGTTGCTACGTATCTCGTAGCGCCAGAATTGTAAAAATACCTTCGGCTCAGTTGAATTTACGACTTCATAATAGGATTATAAACTGATTATAAATTACAACACACCAGGGCCTCAAGTCTGCTATTACAATAGTGTCAGAATGGTCTATCATTGATTTCATAATTGTTGATTTTGACAAGTTTGGTAATCTACTGATAAAATGGCGTCATTATGACTTTCCAATGGTCAGCCACTGACACTCCATTGAAAGAAATGGCATTTATTGGTAATCTCGTACATCATGACAAATTAATGACTGACTTAATTTACGAACTTCCTACTACTTTAGATTGCATAAAACTAATAAATAATATGTAAAAATATATATAAATGAAATATGGCATGAATAAATGTTCAAATTTAGTAGTAGTTTTTCGAAAAACATTTCTACTACCGAGTTTTATAATAATGGCAATACGAAAATGCCACTATGACACAATTCTATTACGAGACCATTGACTGACCAATGATCGACCATTATGAATTTAGCAGATTACGAACTTTTAGCAAAATGACAAATGAATGACAATGGGATCGTGTTGGAATGACGAATTTATAAAAAAAGCAGACTAAGGCCCCAGTTTTAATATTGTCAAATGTTCTTTTTACTACCAAGCTTCCTTCTGAACAAACTTCATACACTTACACCCAAAACCCTCTCAGATTTCTATGTTAATACTTTAGTTTAAATTTATATTACATGTTACATACTCAGAAGTTGTAGGAACATATCTGCGACAAATTCCTTGACCCACTTGCAAGAGTGACGGTTTGTGATCACAGAATAATGCGGAGTCACCGTCGTAAATAACTTTTCAAGCCTTCATAAACACTGGGACAGCGGCTTTAATCTGTCACTCCGTTGTTTTGGAATGAACAAACAAAATTTTGATAATTATCGCGTTTCCTCTCATGCAAGGGCTAAGAAATTAAATTTTTATTACATTAACTTGTGTTGGGTTGATAAGCTTAAATGACAAGAGAGATTAAACATGCATGTCTGTTTTGTATCTCGGGTTAAAGTTTATTTTGGTTAAAAAAAAAAGATTTTAAACAGGAGCAGTGGTTTCAATCACAATGAGCCAGTTATTTGATGATTGCTTTTCATGTTGCAAAAAAATGGCCAATAAGCAAGCCAGGTGTATTCACGTAGAAAGCTGGTAACAAGCGCTAATATGGGCCTAACAAGCGCTGGTGGTCGCCCATAATCTCCGACCAATTCCTAACTCAATTAGTAGGCGCACTGATTTGACAAACCGTATGAAAACTGCCTGCTCTGACTAGCGTTAACCACCAGCACTTGTCCGGTTACCAGCTTTCTGCGTGAATACACCCTTTTGCCATTGACCGGACACAAATTCAGAATCTTTGCAGCTATGTACAGGCGCCAGCACTTCAAGCTACCCCAAACTGTCAAATTTTCCCAATTGAACGTGAACCTTATGCTTATGTAATAAAGATGAAAATCTATCTAAGAAATTTGACAGATTGGGGTAGCTTGATGTGCTGGTGTCTATACATTGACAGTGGCTAACGCCATAGCCCACTTCCTCTTAGAGAGAGGAGGCAGTGGGGACATTATACCTAGGCTGAATATGTAAACACTATAGCTAAAGCTCATCTATCTTGTTACGCTTTTTACTCGCTTTATATAAGCTACACTTGTATGTTTGTTTGTATGTAACCAACTCCTTAGAGCGCGATTTTGACCCACTTTAAGCGGTCAGATTTCATTGAAGCTTTGTAAACTTATCGAGGACCGATGACAATACAATAATTTAAAAAAAGGAAAAAAAACACGTTTTTGTAGTTAGCAGAACTAAAAAGTAGAAAATAAATAATAGTTAAAAAAACTAAAAAAACAAGCTTTAAAAACCAAACTAAAAAAGGAGAAAATAATTTAATTCAATTAAAAAGCGTGGAGTGCTTTTTGAGGTATTTTTATAATCACTTAATGGCAAGCACCCCACGCTAAATTGTTTTCCGTAGTCAGCACCCTAATTGCGTGAAACACTATCAGTCACAATCTGAATCATTTTGAAGGTTATTATTAATCCATGGCTTTATTTATTCGAAAAATTTGTCTGCTCAACAACGCAAATAACGCAATGAATGTCGTTGAACTGTCAAAATGAAAGCCTTTACAACTGTTAGTGTGTTACAAAACTACTCCGCAGGTTGCAGTATCTATTTTAAACTTTTATTGAGACAAAATTTTTAACCCACAATTCGTAAATAAAACATTGTTGACCGAAGTTAAATTGAATTTGACTGCCAGTAGTTTACCAAAGGGCCGACGCCTAATTTGTAATCATTCGGCGAACAGAAAAACAATATGGTTCGTTAAGATCCATGTTGAATTGTTGACTAACTGAAATCACAGCGGCTATGCCGATTGAACGAAATATTGTTAATCCGATTTCTGTTTATAATTCAATGAAGCCATAATTTTGGAATATTTGAGAAGATTATGTTGTAATAGCCGCTTGCTGAATAGTCTATTTATAAATAAAAAACGAATTCGGTTTGTATTTCTGAATTGATCAAAAAAATATTTTAAATCTCACAGATTCTCGTATATATTTTTGCATATTGACACACAAAGTGTCTTAGGCTTGCATTCCAGTTTCTTGTTTGATTTTAATATTGCTGTTGCTTAGATATAGCTTTATCCATTATATCTTTACTCATCAACAGAAACACGGTATATTTCATCTGAATGAAAAAATATCCGATCCTGAATATATGTATTTTGCCCACGCGGGCGTTAGGAATGTGCCAACACGAGCTATCATGCGCATGATACCTATATTGTTCCATTTTAAAAATGCCTCGTTCGAGCTCAGTTAGCCTTCAGTCATTCTGACAGGTTGGCTGACGTGTGCAGGCGCTCCGGGTGTTCGATACAACGCTACAAACCGCAAAATATGAACCAACGTCGCCATTTTGTTTTGGCAATACAATGCCTGTGAAAATTTCAGAAATACTAACTAAGTATTATCAGCAATACGGGTCCATCGATCAGGTTAAGCTAAACTAGCTGTGGATAGTCCGTGGATGGTTGATCATCTTTACATACCAAGACCCCTTCGTGCCTCGGAAAGCAAGTTAAGCCGTTGGTCTCAGCTGTCATTTGTGGTTCATTTCAAAATTGTGTAGTACCTAGTTGTTTTTTTTATTAAATAATAAATAAATTGTAATATAATATAATATAATAAATTGTTCTATTTAAAAATGCCTCGTACGACTTCAGCCAGCCTACAGTCGTTCTGACATATTGGCAGACGTGTACACGCACTCCGGGTCTTCAATATGTCTTTATAATGTTATAGCACGGAAAGTGTTCATGTCTTAATTATTATTTTGTTTTTGATACACTTTCTGGGTTTATCAACTGATGTCGGTGATAAGAGAAACATCGTGAGGAAATCTGGAGTTTTAACCAATTAAGTCTGAAACAACCAACCCGTCTAGAGCAAGTATGGTGACCAATGCTCGTGCCTTCTCTGTATGAGAAGTGACCGTTTGCCGTGCAGTGGGCCAATACCAGGCGTGTCTGACCACTATCACACACGATGGTAAACAATGATGTGGTCGACAATGGATTGTACTCAATCCGATAATTACAGTAACAAATTTGGTAAAATACATAGCAATTATCTACACTCAAGAACTTTCCGGAGTATTTAAGGCATTTATAAAAGTACATAGCTTGAAAAATATTGCACAATTTAAATTAACTTCTGCTTTCAGTAGTGCTGTGTGATGTTGCTGAATATATATTTTTCAAGAATAAAAAGCTTTCGAATTCCTTTAATCGTGTAGATTAATTTTTGAACTCGTGACGGTACTTATTTAAGGCGGAATTTAAGATGAACGCCATAAGATCAAACTCTTAGGAAGTTTGCTCTAATTAATCAAACATCTTCGGGCAACTTACCATCGTTAAACATCCGCCTAAACTCCCGTTTATGTTCCATAAACAAACAAACCAACTTAAACTTTAGATATTAACGTTTCTTTAACATGTGACGTTAGCAAATAGATGAGATCATCCGTCGTTTCTTGGAAGGTTTGGCCTATGGGATACATAAATGGGCCACCTAATTTAAACCCATCTCAATTTGATGCTAAACAGGTTTACTTGTAATATGACTTATATCCGTTAGGAGCTGATAGGGGGGCCAGAATGCAACAAATTGAACCCCCCATATGTATGGCCGAAATTAAATAGTTTTCGTGATATTTGAATTTTAAGGGTTTTTCGATATTTACCCAACAATGACATTTAATTCCAAACAAAAAAAAAAAACACAAAAAATTATATCGTAGCTAGTACTTCAATTAAGCTATGAACATAATTAAAAGTACTTAATTCAACAAAATAATTAAAATGATGAGCGATTTAAGAATAATATCTTACAAATATTTTTATTTTACGCTTAAAAAATGTCTCCAAAACTATTGAATTTCGGCCATACATAATATATGGGGGGTTCAATTTGTTGCATTCTGGCTCCCCTACCAGCTCTTGACAGATATACGTCGAATTACAAGTAACCCTGTATAGTAAACACAGCTATCGATTTTGTCTATTATCATCATTTCAGCCCGTAGAGCGATTGCCCAGTGGTAATACCCCGGCTTAAGAGTTGTAGGTCATAGGTTCAAACCTAGGCAGGAGCTTTCATCATCATCATATCAGCCGAAAGACGTCCACTGCTAGACATAAGCCTCCCCCAAAAGGGGGGATTTGCCATAATCGCCACGCTTGGCAAGCAGGTTGGCGATCGCAGTATAGTGGTCAAATGCATAGAGAACGCTGCTGCTCATTCTGTAGTACCTCCCTTAGTCGCCTTCTACGACACCCACGGGAAGAAATGGGATGGTGCTATTCTTTTACGACCACACTGAACCAGGGCGGCACGGCAGCAGCTTTACTTTGTGTAAATAATTACATCACCACTGCTCTCAAAACGGTAAATAAAAACATCGTGAGGAAACCGGTATGTCCTAGAACCGAAAATTCAAACACATGTGACATCTACTAACCTGCATTGGGCTCGCGTTGTAGATTAGGTACAGCCCACTCCGTCTCACAGAGAGGGGGCCTGTGTCCCAGCAGTGGGAACATTACTGGCTGATTATGCTGGTTTGCATCATTTTAGACTGGAATCATCCACTGCTGGCCATAAACCTCCCCTTTCTTTTGCCATACTTCTCGGTTCCGTGCGTCTCTCATCCCGCGACTGTGATGATATCATTTATTTTGTCCATCGAAAATCTAAGTAGGTTTTAATTTGTTTCTTCTGGTAATATTTGCTGGTTTTTTTTGTTTGGGAAATCATCGAATAATTTCTCCCGGTCTGGGTGGAGCTGGAGGGTGTGTCAGACTTTTACTGGCTAAAACCCACCCAACACGGGTGGGTTTTAGCCCTCAGTTGCCTGTGTGCCAGGGACCGCGGTATCTCTTTCGAACAACCCGCACCGTGACAATTGCTGGTTTTGGTATATTATTATACTTTTGTTATTCGTGTTACCCTAAATTTTGAACGTTTGAACGCTCTAATATCTTGAATCAAAAATAGGATTTGAAAAAAAAATACATTTGGTTGCCCAACTCTCAAGGATAGGCTTGAACTTCACGCTAGGACTCTTACGAGCCAAGCAAAAACAAAAAAAAAAAGTTGAAGGAACGATGAGCGAAACCAAGATTTCTTTGTTTTCGATCATCGTCTTTTCTCTCTTTTGTTGTGGCTAGTTGCGCGGGCAGCCGATGCGATGCGATGGGTTGGGTCGGGGGAAAATAAATTTCACGAACGAAGTCGCGGGCAGAAACTAGTCTTGTAATAACTGATATTTATTCAGTTTATCGGTCATTAATAACACTTTTCCCGATTTTTTTTCAATTGAGCTTAGTTCGGTGTTTCCTATCCGACTATTCTGAGAAAAAACATCGAAACAAACCCAGAGGTCAGACTCTTACAACCCTTACATTATTAATTTTACATGTTCTAAATAAATAAACAAAAAACGTAAGATTTACCATTTATACTTTGGTATTGTAATATTATAAAGCATTCAACTTTGAACATGACTTGTGCGAGATTAAGGATTGTGTAACAAACAGTACGGCATAGTTACATTACAACAGGCAGAACATGTATACGGAACTAACTAAATACATAATGGATCTCTATGTAATCCTCAGGCCCGGCTGACGTCATACGATAACCCTGACCTTCAGGTCAACGAACCTACAACATGGAAAGTCATGTTTGATTCTAGGCACACATCGAACAATTACAATCATGTGTACAACGGATATCTTTTATCCTTTGAATATCCTTACCAATATTTTAAACGCGAAAATTTGTATGTATGGATGTATAGATGTTTGTTACTCTTTCACGCAAAAACGGCTGAACGGATTTGGATGAAATTTGGCACACAGATAGATTATAACCTAGATTAACACATAGTAATACTTTTTATCTCGGCAGTACGTCCCTCCGCGGGATAATTCCCGACTTCCACGCGGGCGAAGCCGCGGGCGGAAGCTAGTTAGTAAATAGATTAAAAAACATCGCTAAGGCCATTTATCTTTTACCAACACTGTATTATAAAATAACAAATAAAAGTCCCCGTGACACCATTAGTACCCTTTGTCCGTCACAAAGAGAATTATTTGTCGGAATATTCATAATTGTTTTCGTACCTTCGTTACAGCGAGGAACATTAATATATTCTGCTCAAAGTAAGGCGCTTATTGGAAACGGTAGTCGGCCTTGTGTGCCATTAGTTGTGCATTTAAAATTAAATAAAAACATTTCACAATTTTTGAAATTGGTCCACAATTGCCGAAATTTCGCGGATCATATTATGTACAAAAACACTTACAGACGACTTGAGAACCTCTTCCTTTTTGAAGGCAGTTAAAAATAGCATTTGCCTATTATCAAATGTATCATCTATCTTTGTTTTTTAAAGCAACGGTTTAAAAAAAGAAACTTCTGCATTAAAAGTTTTTACTACTATAACAATGATGACTAAAACATCGTAGACTGAATTTTGTGTTGCGTGCTTACAAAATAAAATAATTTTATGTCATATAATTTAGCTTACATTGTTTTATTGCTTCCGATCCTTCGAAGCAAGTTTATTACCAGCAACCAGCATAACTACTTTTTGGTATTATGATTAATATCACATTCCTTCATTTTTTTTTTCATACATATTAAGTATATTTTTAAATATTTTTACAAAAATCATTATAAAAAACATTTAAAAATATAAAAAATAGTGGCCCCTCGGCATCAGGAGCAGGGTCCAAGATGCCGGTGGTCAGGGCTCTAGAGAAAGGAACCTCCTGACTATGCGTGCCGTGTCTAGGAGTACTGCTTTCTGGATCAAGCCCTTGATCCAGCCGCGCAATGAGAGCCTCCTGAGGTGTTGGTCGAGGCTCTTCGCTATTAGGCCGTTTACTGTAACGATTATCGGTACAATGATTGCTGAGTCCACGTCCCACATGTCGACAACCTCATGAGCTAAGTCAAGATACTTGATTTTCTTATCTTGCTCAACTTTCACGAGATTTTCGTCATGAGGGACAGCGTTATCAACAATCATTGCACGACGTTCTCGTCGATCTATCACCACAAATCAGGCTTACTGACTGCAATAGTCCTGTCAGTGATGATAGATCGATCCCAATACAATGTGGCGTGACCATTCTCGAGAACTGGGTCGGGCACATACTTGTAGTTTGGTACTTCAGACTCCACAAGGTTATACTGCAAAGCAAGTTGCTGGTGGATAATCCTAGCTACTAGATTGTGTCTGTGCAAATACTCGCCGTTAGCAAGACGAGAACAACCGAAAACGATATGTCGGATTGATTCACCGGGACGGTGGCATGCCCGACAGATGTCAACCGTACCATCCTTGACAATCACATTCCTTTATTATTACAATACAAAATCGAAGAAAAAGTATTGAAAAAGCAAAGTGTGTTCTATGAAATAGGAACCTATGTCAAAATAAATAAGTGTTTGAGTTTAAAATTTATTTTGCAGGTGATCTAAAGTTACAAGTCTTTCATCGAACGAGCTGGTACATAGGGTCAAATTAAATTAGCTAGCGAAACTGCAGATTTCATGGATGTTTGGGGGGTTAACGACCGCTAGTATTTGTAACTTGAAGTAGTTATAAGTTGATCATTTTTTTTCTTTTGCTTTATGTATATATTTTTTATTGCTAAATGGGCCTGCTCTTGACCTCGAACACGCCAGGTAGAAAGGGATTGATGGGGTCTCTGATGGAATGTGCATGTTCAGAAGATGCCTGTTCACTTGAAGGCAGACAGAGTACGATTGGTCGGGATATTAACCAAGTGCAGATAATGGTTATCTTGTTAAGATATCGATATCCATAACGTCTGTGAAGTTTACACAAAAAATTACTCCTGTTTAAAACATGAGTAAATGTGTAGTGTTTTTGTGGACACTTTGAGTATCCACAAAAACTGAAGTCAAGGACCCCACAAAACAAATCAGGAGGACACGGTGGAGGTCTGCCCTGCCTGGGCAGAGCACCACGTTTTGAACGTCAAAATTACATAAGACAGTCCCCCAAAATACCCGCCCTTCACCACTTCCTAGTACTTTAGCTGGAAAGAAGAAGTGGCGCAACAAACTCCCCAGCAGCACAGCAGTCTGTTAAGTTGGAAGAAGAGCAACGCCGCACTCAAAAGCTAGTATACAATAACAACCTTTTTTGTTTCGTTATAAAGTAATCATCTTTTAAGCATTGTGTCGGATGATGATAGAGTTTGGCAGAACCAGTTGGATAATTCCGTAACACACTTACAGTAGGAATGGCTTTCATTCTGACAGTTCTACAAAATTCATTACTTTATTCACGTTGTTGAGCAGACAAATTTTTCGAACATTTGAAGCAATGGATTAGCAATATCCTTGAAATTGATTCACATTCTGATTGATAATGTATTACGTAATTACGGTGCAAGAAGGTAATCCGTATTTAACAGGGTTTTTACAATTTCAAAACCATTTTTGCCTTTATATTCTTAAGGGCTTACGATACAGTTTTTTATTCATCTGTGTTCTATGAATAATTTCGACCTAAAATTATGACTTTTGTGTTTATGACTAATGAAAAGCCTTTAGCTAAACGGTGTTATTTTCACACATAAACCCAATTTTATTTAGCAGTAGGTACCTAGCATTCGAGCCTAGGCCTTCTAAAGCCACTTTACTCAGGCTCCAATTTTCTACAATAGTTATATGTATACCAAAACCTAATTAGTTTTTACCTCAGCAGTAATAAAAACGCTGCTACGTTTTGTCGTGCGTAGTAACACCAGGAAAAACTAAAAGAAACAAAATGGAGTAGTTTTTATTTAGCGGTGCTTTGATTAACCAATGTTCTTTGTGGTCCGCCCCGACAAATGTTAGCTGGACATGAAAAACCTTTGTTTCCGTACAACGAGGATTGGTGCTAATTGTATATTATTTCATGTTCATAAAGTTTTGCCGTGTAATTCATTTTTGTATGGCTTTTTATGTTATTATGTTCTTTGAGCTTGCGGCTTTTAATGTCACTTTTCGCGACCTTTTGGTGAGTCCTTTTGATTACATACAAATGGGAAGTCAACGTTGTGAAATTACTTTTGTGAGTGATATTCTTTGTAGAAGCAGGCGTGTACGAGATCTTTATGTAGAAAGGTCGAAGAAATTTCGAACATTGACGCTTGTTGCTTACGAAAACCAACGACAATTAAGTCGGTTTATGGCCGATTCCTAAAATTAACAGACCGTTATCGGTTAAAATGAAGACTGTGCTGTGTCCTTATAGCTTTGCATTTTAGACCCTCCCTTATGGAAGTACCTATCATAGAGAAAATTAGCTCACGAATCGATTTATATGCCTAGTTTGGCAATAAAAAATTGTACCATAGATAAGCACAACGATCCGTTTTTGTTTATAGGAACCGGGCTTAATAGGCTGGTATAACATAATGATAGACAAAGATTAATGTCTGTTGTAACTTGTGAATCATATTTCAAACTTGAATGTTAAATTGATCTTCAAAATCTCTTCAGCCGAAACATGTATGAGAAACCCACATTTCTAACATAATTAGTAGGTAATTGAGACTAATTTTATTAATGAATATACCAAGTAAAGCTTTCTACGGTTGCTTCACAATCTCATGTTACTTTGCTAAATATAGTCAACAGTGTAATTGCTTTATCATCCGAAACTTTAATGTCATTGCACATTTTCAATTCTCGTAATTTTAAGAACGTTCACTGTCTGATCTCAGTCTCAATATGTCAAAAATACCTCGAGTGTCCATACATTTTTGAGAGGATTTTTACATTTGGTTGTTGCCGAGATGAGACTGCGATTAGATTTTGAAAGATTTTAATTACGAGAATTGGCCTTCTGGTGTGTTTATGTTGTCTATGTGACTGTGAGATAATTTCAACTTAGGGAAAGTTTCAATTTACTGTAAAATGTTGTCAAAAGTGGAAAACGATTACGTGGTCGACTACACAAACAAGCGTCAACTTCACAAGATATCGACTTTGAGCCTGTCTCTACAAATTAAATTCTATAAGGACTTATAACTACCTACTTCGGATACTAATTGAACACAAATAAGCTGATAGAGACCTTAAAATTTGACTGATAGGGTTCATTTTTGAAAGGTCGTGAGCATGTCTTGAAAAGGGTTAGTTTTCCTGTCTTGGAGTTTACGTTACAGGGGTAATATAGGTAATTTTAATGTCATTAAGGGCTTAAAATCTTAGTTGGTATTACAGAAATGTAAGCGCAGATTAGGTGGGTCACTGATAAGACGGTCACCTGAAGGCTTCGTATTTATTTACTCCGTCTTAAGGTTCATTTTTGATAAACAGTAATTTCGTAATGGATATTGAGATTAATTGGTTTAGCTTTGTAGTGTTAATCTGATATACTAATGTTATACCTGACCTTTTTCTAGGGACCTATTTGTAATAGACATGAAACAGTATAGTTGTGACCTTTTTCTGTATACCTATGTAGGCTAGATGTACCAAAAAGGTCAAAGATCAGGTGGTTTAGTCTGTAAAAAACTAAGGTGAACGGAGCTAATAGAGATTGGCACTATGGACTACTCACTTCACGCTTGCTTCACCTAAGGTTTCACGGTGAGATATTTGTAGAATAAGTCGGCTTTTTGCGTTACTTTTTCTAGAATCTTGCTGACACAGAACCTTTGTAGCATTCATGATCCGTTCTTTATGAGGACTTTAAATAAAGGTTCCGGATCCTCGTTAAAAGGTAAGGAACCACAGAAAGGAATGGGATATGATAAAATAGCGAGCAAGTGCGAGCAATTGCGAGTTGGTTTCACACACTAAGGGTGCCGTACAAAATTTAACACTACATATTTATTTAAAGATTTCCGCAGACAGACGCCTGACGACGACGGCTTGACGCGACTCTAGCAAAACAGTTTCTATGAAAACTTCAAGGAAATTGTTGTACCAGAATCGTGTGGCAACGTCGCGTCACATTTGTGTGCCTTAAAATGTTTTTAGTATGGGGCCCCCTAGAAATTTTAACATGTCAAGTGTGTTATTACGGTTGAAAAGATACAGCCTTGTGACAAACAGATGGACGGACAATGAAGCCTTGGTGATAGGGTCCCACTGGCTTCCTTTAGGTACAGAACCCGAAAAATCGCAAATTGTGATGGAAATTCAATCCTAACTTACAAATTGTGGTTCGTCTAGAGCCACAACCTATTTCTCTCTGTTGACTTTAGGAATTTGGATTCCAAGCTCGTTTTAAGTTATAACATTTTGTTTTTCTTTGATGTCCCCGACTGAGAGGTATAGAATAATAAGTTGGACTTAAGTTACTTAATATAAGGGTCGTTTTATTATGGTAATTCTCGTGCTAGATTAAAAACGGTTGGTTTCTTAAATAAACGAATATATTGCTGTAAGGTTTTAACCACCTTATTTCTTTGAAAAAACTGCTGGATTGAGGCACCGTCTACATGCTTTGACAAATAGGTACATTTTTATAGATTATTCCACCTATATTTTTCCCAAACATGTTGGGGTCAGCTTTAGGTCTAACCGGATGTAGCTGAATACAAATATTTTACATGGAGCGACTGCTTATCTGAACCCCACAACCGAGCTACCATTACTGGGTACTACGATACCCGTTGGTAAGACTGGTTGGTAGGCTTTCGGCGCGACTGTCAAAGATCTACAAATAACAGCCGGGATGAACCGGGACCTTGGTATGTAAAGATGGTCAAAAACCGCGGCAATCGTTGCTTAACCTAATCGATTGACCCGTGGGGCAGCTGTTCAACAGCTATTAAGGGCCTACGTCCCGTTTGGTAGCGTAACACGGTCACTTTATGAACCGTACTGCTCATTAACGGCTTGTCTTGAAGATTTGAAAAATATATGATTTTGCTATAGATTCATATAGATCATTTTGCCCGAAGTACTTTTCTTGTATGGGTACTTTTGCTGTAAAAAATATTTTCCAACACGCAATATTTTGGCTTCTATTCCATACTCCTACTAAACGGCTTCGTTATTAGGAAAAAAAAAATATACTGAAAAATAGATAGTTAGAGGTACCACAGAATCGCCGAAGCACAATTGTAAATTAATCAAAGGAATATCCCCATTTTGAGATAAAGGCTCAGAGGGGCCCTGCGCGGGCGCGGGCTGCAGTCGTGCTTTAGCATACAAACGGGAGATGAGGATACTATGGCCCTTAATTAGCCACAAGCCCTTTTATATATTTTTATAGATTAAGTGCAAAAGTAAAAGCTATATGGTAATGAGTTTACGACCTACGCCTAAACCGTTGGATCAGTCTCTTATTGATATTTAACAAGTCAATATCAAACAAATATAGTATTACGAATGCCTCTAAAATTGGATGTTGTTGTTCAGTTATCCACATTCACAATTAACATCCACCTACAGACAACTATTCGTATCTCAACACGGGATTCTATTTAGAGAAATCGAGAACATTGATTAAACAATAGGCGACTAGTTACAATCACCCACGGCTACCTTCCTGGAATACCTACTTACTTAACTACCTACATTATAAACGCGTCCCTTTTAAACTTGAGTAGTTGAACACAATACGTTACCTCAAACTTACCTTTATTAATAGCAGGTGGGTAAGTCGTTAGGTAGGTAGGTATTTTGGGTTTTCACGTGATATACTTACCTTATCATCATCATCATCATCATTTCAGCCGAAAAAAGTCTACTGATGGACATAGCCCTCCCCCAAGCACCGCCACGACCGGTTCTGTGGCTCTAGCTGATTCCTGCGGCCTTCACCAGGACATCAGTTCACCTTATGGGAGGATTTCCAACGCTATGTTTTCCATTACGCGGTCGCCACTCCAGGACGTTTCGATCCCATCGGCCATCTGCTCTGCGTGCAATATTGCCTGCCACTGCTACTTAAGTTTACCTAATTCTTTGGGCTAGGTCGGTTATCTTGGTTGTCCTACCGATGGTGGATGATGGAGAGGGCTGGCCTATTTGAGGCCAAAGAATCAGAATAGCTATCCAAGATGAAAATGCTGCCAATATTTTGGGCTCTTTGCCATCTTTTGGACAGCGATGCGGAGTAATTTTTTAACGCCCAATGAGCTCACGCGCCAACTAGTTGCGAAAAGCCTACGCAGATGATGATATATTTTAGTGTTAGCTTGTATATTACATTACAAAGGTCATGTTTAATGCCCGTGTAACACCCACTCTCATGACGGTCGGAGGCGCTGCACTCGAAGTTGTGGACGAGTACGTTTACCTAGGACAAACTGTCCAGTTAGGTAGGTCCAACTTCGAGAAAGAGGTCAATCATCGAATCCGACTCGGTTGGGCAGCGTTCGGGAACCTTCGCAATATCTTCTCGTCCCACATACCGCAGTGTCTCAAGACGAAAGTCTTCGACCAGTGTGTGTTGCCAGTGATGACATATGGAACCGAAACGTGGTCACTCACAATGGGCCTCATAAGAAGGTTTAAAGTCATCCAAAGGGCAATGGAGAGGGCTATGCTTGGAGTTTCCCTGCGTGATCGAATCAGGAATGAGGAGATCCGCAGGAGAACCAAGGTAACCGACATAGCCCGAAGAATTGCCAAACTTAAGTGGCAGTGGGCAGGGCACATTGCACGCAGAACAGATGGCCGATGGGGTCGAAAAGTTCTGGAGTGGCGACCGCGCACCGGAAGACGTAAAGTTGGAAGGCCTCCCACAAGGTGGACCGATGACCTTGTGAGGGCCGCAGGAGTCCGCTGGATGCAAGAAGCACAGAACCGGTCGAAGTGGCGGAGCTTGGGGGAGGCCTATGTCCAGCAGTGGACGTCTTTCGGCTGAAATGATGATGTATATTGTATTTAACGTTTGTAATAGTGAAATACAACACAAATGCTGCTTCTAACAAGTGTTAAATATCTATGTGATAAGTATGTAAGCTACAGATACCACTATTGGTTCAGAAGTGGCGAAAAAGACGCCGAGCTGGCAGTAGGTACGTTCCGTACCTATAATATTTATATTTCAGACGGACAGTGCAGCCTTAATAATTAGGGTCCCGTTGGCACCCTTTGGGTACGGAACCTAAAAATGGATGTAAAATTAAACCAACTCGAACTATATTTCGTTCGAATTGGTTTCCATTTTACACCGTGGGTAGTAGGACATTTTTAGTTTATCGTGTATTGGAGGTACTTACAGCGAATGTCATATTACTTCCAAAACCCATTAATTGATTATAAGGAAATTCTTAGGCCCATTAAGGCAGCCACTAGTAACAGGGATGGTGGGTTTTTTTTTTTTTTCAGGGTGGGAAATCATCAAATGACTTCTCCCGCTCTGGGTGGAGCAGGAGGGCGTGTCAGACTTTTACTGACTAAAACCCACCCGTGATCACTCAGTTGCCTGTGTGCTAGGGGTGACGGTATCTCTTTCGAACAACCCGCACCCCTGGCAGGCATCGGCCCTTGCGGACCCCACCAGTCCGGCGCACCAGGACACATGGCACGCCGTGACCACCCCAGGAACCAAGTAGCACAAGGGCCCCAGACTACCCTGGCACCCTTGGCTCCCTTGGCCCCCTGCGACGGGTCAGCGCAGTGGCCCCGCCGCCTACCACTTCTCGGCCGCAGGCGATAGGGAGAGCGGCCAACGCTATACCGACACTCCTCTTCACCTGCGGCCCCACCGCGTCCGCCATCAAACGGTGGCGGCCCCGTCCAGGCCACGGAAGGGAAGAGCGCTACTCAAAAGTACTGGCACTCCTCCTCCGCCGCAGCCTGTAACCCTCAGCCGCAATGCCTCCCATTCGACATCGCGGCCCGCCTCAGTTGCGGTGCACCTCACCGCAACCTACTTTTTGGCCGCTACGTCGTCGGCTTGGAGACCAAAGCCCTGACGAGCGGCCCCACCTTTGGGTTCCTCTTCGCTTCACCGTGGGAGTGGACCACGGCTACTGAGCCCCCCCGCAACGACAATGCGGGAACCCACTGGGGGGGAGGGATGGTGGGTTTAGGTACAGGTTCCAGGATTTTAGGTAATGCTTCACCTTTTCTAAACCAACTAAAGGAGAGTCTTTAATGTCGTGCTATTATTAATGGCCCCTCACCCTCCATTACATGGGACTTAAACTTAACTGGCGAAATGTGGGTGTATTATGGGTACAACTCTGCCTAACCATTCGGTGATTACAGGCGTGATGTTGTTTGAGTATCTACAGTAATATTATAAAGAGAAAATATTTTTTTTGTATGTTTGTTTGTTACGCTTTCACGCGGCCAAAATGGTTGGACGGATTAGGATGAAATTTGGCAAATAGGTAGATTATGACCTAGAATAGGATAAAGGATACTTTTATCTTTTTATCCTGATATTCCCACGGGATCGAGATTCACGCGGGTGGAATCGCGGCGCGCAGCAAGTATATCATACAACAGAGTCTAAGTAATTGTAAAACCAAAGAAATATTTCTCAAGATGGATGTAGTTCCTATTTATTCTTCGGCTCCAAGGAATACAGAGCAGCCGGTAATCGATTCCCTGTTGACCATTTCTCAAAAATGGCTTCGAAAAATGAGCGTCACTCCAGTTCCGGATATTACATTGATGGTTCAATCAACCGAAAACCCCTTTGAACAGCGGATATCTTCACTCTATGGCGTAGTACCTACTCGCTATAAATTCTGTATTTTTCTACCACGCATACTTAGTAAGATACGCGTAAATCTGAATGTATTCTCTCGAAGGTTTTTCTACGCGCAGACTTTGTCTGCGCTAATACATAAACATATAAAAACAGACATTTGTCAGACAGTAGTAAAAATCATATACGTTTCTTGAATCAAGTCCTTATCAACAATTCATACCATCCCCGATTTTCTGCACAGACACACGGTAAAGAATAAAATATTTTTCTTGTGCTTAACTCATAAAAAATATTATTTTTAGAATCTTCTTGTCTCGCATCGAATGTAAGTTTTGTCATATTTTTCTAGAATTTTTATTCTAAAGCTCTTTTATTATTTTTTCCTTTCTTTTTGTCTTGTAATTTTGTAAGACCCTTGGCTTAATAAAGGTGAAATGGTGTCAAGGTAGGTTTACAAAAAGCATTTAATTTTTGTCTATCGCGATTTTTAACATATTCTCTGTTAATTAAGAGGTGAATTTGGAGGTGGTGTGCGGGGCTCTTGGTATACATGAAGTCCTAGGACTGGCTCTGGTACTAGACCAGAGCCAGGGCTACACAAATATTTGTATCTTGGTGTGAAAATAAATAAATTATAAATTATTATCCCAGTATAGCACCAAGACCTACAAGCGGTGGTTTGAAAATAGCCGCGTAAAATGTTTGTGCTTATTTATGTGCAAGAGAAGAAAGGCGTGAGTTTGTGTGTGTGTGTGTGTGTATGTATGTTATTTAATTGTATATTTTTTCTTCTTTATTCTATTTTTTTTATTTATTTTTTATTGTCTTTCTTTATGGATCATGTGGTCTGCAGTTTAGATTTATATTTATTTATTATATATAAGCATAATCAGAATATAATGTTCCCACTCTGGGACATAGGCCACCTCTCTGTGAGAGGGAGTGGGCCATAATCTTAATAATAAAAATATTTTCTTATTAATCAAATGGTTGACCGCGTTCTTCTTCAAAACTACGCAACGGATTGTAGTTAGTGTAGTTTTCACTATAATTAAGAAAATTTATTCCGGACGGTGTGTGGATAAAATAAATAAATATTAAGCATTCATATAATAAAGACAACTCGATGGTTCGTCAAGTCGTAAAGACCGTGAGAAGCGCGGACCGTATGCAAAAAGCAAAGAGCTGTTGCTTGCACACAATAATCTGATATATCCAACTGAACTATAAAGAAAGAATTTTTTTTTTTCGATTTAAGTACTTCTCGGCTATTAAGACGCACTATATTTCATCTTTCTCAAATTCCCCAACACCAGATAAACAACAAACTAAGTGCAAAACCTTACAAAAACACTTGAGCCACCAGCACTTATTCCATTCAATCAAACCTGGCTAATTGCCGGCGAGCGAGCGGTCATTTTACTCCCGCACTCCCGCCCATCAGACGCGCACGCGATCGCATGATTAGAACCTTTGAACAATATATTACTTAAGTAAAAAAACCTCCAGCTAATGGACCTAATAGATTTAGAACAAAATGTTGTAGATACGGATCTACGAGCATATAGAACCAATTACGCAGTAAGTACAAGAATAGCTTTGTCGTGTTGTGATTTTTATAGGCTTTGAGAAAACATATTTCTTAACTCTCGATTTTGTGTCTTTATTCTGTATGTATGATATGAGTAATAATAATGTAAGATATCTGGCTTATATCGTAAAAGATGATAGTAAAATGTTAACTTAGGAATAATTTTGTAGTCTGGGATTCTCACTGATAACTATGACTAGAACCTATTCTACAGGTGAAGTTTAATGGTTCATAGTACTTTATACATATTGGTTAATAGAGTGATGAGTTGGTGAGTACACCAACTCATCACTAAAGATTACGAGAATTGGAAATCTGAGTTACCAGTAGGTAACTCAGATTTCCAATTCTCGTAATCTTTAGTTTGAGCGGATATTTCTTGTTTAACTATTTAACTAAATGAAACACTGAAAAAAGAATAAAATTGGCTCAGTCTGGATAAAAAGTATGGAAATCACGGTACGCGGTGGGATCTCATAAGTCAACATTAAGAAAATACGGAATCCTAAAAAGGCAAATTTCTATTCTTTTTCGTAATAAAAAGAATTATTGGCCTCCGTTCTCCTCTTCCTACGCAGATTTCAATACAATTAAGTCGTCCCTCGGAGATCATAAAACGCAGAGCATTCTCTGGAGACTACTTATTGGTCAAACAACACGAAGTTAAGGTTATGCACCTTGAACTTAGAAGAGATGGATTTAAAAATAGAATAAATGTCTGATTGCGAACAGCCAGTGTTTTGTTTTCCGCAAAAAATCTCATCTGAACTCATTTCTATTTTCGGAAAATCAATGTCAAAAGTGGGTACCTAATTGATGCTACAGTCCTGTCATAATTATTTTGATCTTTATTTTATTAGTCATAAGGTTGCTGGTGAGTTGCTGTCAGATGTAAGATGACTGAAAAGGGACTGTAGAGTTATGATTGTAAAGATATTTCTTTTCAAAATGTTTTCAAAGTAAAATTATAAATAACAATATTTTGAGACTTAAGAGTCTCAAAATATTGTTATTTATAATTTTACTAAGGGACTACCTACTTAATGTTATACAACTGACTATTTACTTGTATACCACATAATAATAAGCATGGCGGAGATCCGTGTGGCTTTAGGTATTAGGTAGTCTGACCTAGCTCAACCGGGGCTTGCTTACTACTTAGACGTAGGTAAATGTACCTATACTCCATTTGAAATAAGATTAGACATTTAAACAAACCTTTTTTACAGTCAGTTTAACCGATTCTGACTTCTATACCGTAGGCATAAGGACGACATTAAAAGCAAAAAAGTAGTTACAATACCAACTGTTTACTGCAGCTGCCATTTGTTATGCCACCAACGCAATAGAACTCAAAATCGGTTGATCGGACTGTAAAAAAGGTTTAGTTAAATGTCTAATCCTATTTCAAATGGAGTATATATGTTACCGGCCAAACCCGATTTCAGGCCAAACTAGTTTGTCCTAGGCCAAACTGGTTTCTAGCTTAATTAGCCATTTCGTTAACAGCCTTTGGAAGTAACGCTCGCCGGCCGCTGCCGCGGCGCCGCTCGCTTCGCCCGCTCGGCTCGCGCGCTTTTGGTCACACTTCTAACCTAACCTAACCTAACCCATTTAATCGGCGTGCCCCGGCTTAATAAACCAGTTTGGCCTAGGACAAACTAGTTTGGCCTGAAATCGGGTTTGGCCGGTAACATATGTAACTTGATAAATATACGACTAACGTGGTAATATAATGCTGTCCTATAAATCGAAGATATGATTGTGTATTTAGTTGCAGAAGTCACTTACCACGGGGTATCGTGATACCCAGTTACTGGGTTGTGGAGGTCAGATAGGCAGTCTCTCCATATAAAATACTGGTCGACTCCAACATAGTTCGGAGAAAGCTAGACATGATGATGATGATTATTTAGTAGAAGAAGTCTAGATCACTGCGGTTGTAAAAAGTTTAAAACGTCTCTTGTCTGCTAATGACAAACACTGGGACAACCAATCTGTTGCCCACATCCATACTTTTGACGGCACGGTTGGCGCAGTGGTTCAGCGATCGACTGCTGCGCTGCGTGTCGCGGGTTCGATTCCCGCACAGAACAAATATTTGTATGATCTGCAAGTAGTTGTTCTGGGTCTGGCTGTTTGTGTATGTGAGTTTAAATGTTTGTAAACGCACCCACGATACAGGAGAAATTCCTAGTGTGGGGCAACGTTTTAAAAAAAAAAAAAAAATACTGCGAGAAATTATCTCATTCTTCACGGCTCAAGCACTGAACCGGTCGTTATGAAAGACAGATAGGAAGTCTGGAACTTAGACGACATTTAATTGATGTATTTTTTGACTACCGTTTATCGCAGGTCAACCCAGGA
Source organism: Antitype chi (assembly GCA_947359405.1). Classification (NCBI taxonomy): domain Eukaryota; kingdom Metazoa; phylum Arthropoda; class Insecta; order Lepidoptera; family Noctuidae; genus Antitype; species Antitype chi. The sequence goes on from OX375816.1 coordinate 16,131,075, forward strand.
CGTTGTCAGCTGCTTAATCGGACTTGCCTGTGGTTGCCTCAATAAATTAAGGCCTCCAGCCAGGGTTTAAAATTTTAAAACTAAGCGACTATATGCACGGGCATGCGCACGGGCATGCACGGGCACGGGCATGGGCAACCCCTGTGGGGTACGGACCTCGGCTACTTTTCATCCTAAATGTTTGTCCAATAAATGATGAAATACAAAATACACGCAGACAAAATCGCGTTTAAATAGCAAGTTAATTTAATAAATAATTTTCACAACATTGTAAATAATAGGCATTCACGCACCCACAATAATTGCGGATTTGTGTTTATTTTATTAATTAGTAATTAAACCCAATAATACCAATCACCTAAGCCGAACTACCAGTATTGCATTGTTGAAATACTATTGTTTATAATTCCCGGCCATAACCAACCTCAATTACATGGATGTAATCAACGCTGTAGCATAAACATAAATTAACATCGACTATTGTTAAATTATAGTGCAGACAGAATGAGGCGGGAAATGTGTGCACGCGACTAATGGGAACATGGTATGCATATCATGATTTTCATCTGGGTTCAGAGGCAAAAAATGTAGTACTTCGTTTATGAAGGCTTTAAAATTATATTAAACTAGCTTCGCCCGCGTGGAGGTCGGAAAGTATTCCGCGGGTACGTACTCCTGGGATAGAAAGAACCCTCCGTGTTAATCTAGGTTATAAACTATCTGTGTGCCAAATTTCTTCCAAATCCATTCAGTAGTTTTTGCGTGAAAGAGTAACAAAAATCCAAACATCTAAACATACAAACTTTCACATTTATACTATTATTAGGATGAGTCGAGTTTCATGCAGTGGTTGATCCAGGAATTCAAGCACTACCACCTATTAAGTCCACTTGTATGGATTCCATTTTATAAAATCACTGTTTTCCAAACGGGTTAAGAGCGTTCATCCGACGCGGACTGGCAACGTCGCATTTTATGTAATAATATAAATATAAAAACTTATTCTCTCTCTACACAAGTTATGAACTTAGTGCTAAGCTTAGACAGTAGTGCACGAAAAACGACCGAACTTTGTGAGAGACTGGTGCCTGAGGTAGGTTTATTTAAAAACCTGTAATACAGGTCACCAGGGCCCTCCCGGGGCTAGAAACCTGTTATTAGGATACACGACATAATAACAAAACAGGATACATAACTAACAATAACTTAGAGAACCAATATACAATTTAGTAGTATCAAATAAAAAGAATAAATAGAAAAATAAAAATACAAAAACATTGTGGAGATACTAGAGGGTGTGTGAGTAACCGCAGAAAGTATATGAAAGAGATATAAGAGTATATGTGAGAATGTTAGAGGTTGCTTGAGTAAATACGGAGCAAGTATGGTTGACGGTATGCAGAAGCAGGAGAGGGGATGAGTATAAAGATAGTCTATCTGGGGGGGATCAACAAGTTCTCATTTCCCTGATAGTCTTGGGTTTTTAAATAGGCAATGACTGGAATTTTACATTTGTATTCAGTTAGAGGATAAATATTAAGGGTGCTATTCAACTTATTATAGAGGTAAGGTCCGAGGAAGAAGAAGAAATTAATAAATTAATTAAGATTGCATTTGGTTTTGTTGACGTTTAATGTCAGGACATTCGATCGGAGCCATACGCATACTCAATTATAACCCTCTTGGGCAGTATCAAAGACCTCCTCCAAGGAGCTGTACGCCCAGGAGGTATATATACGAACTTTCGCGTTTATAATATTAGCAAGGATAAAGGTATGTACGAGTGTCACGTAAGGAATTTCGATCGGGGAACCCCCGACTGCACGTTTTTTTTGGTATTGTATTTGCTGTTTACATTTTAGTCATCATCATGATCATTGCAGCCGAAAGACGTCCACTGCTGGACATTGGCCTCCCCAAGGATTTTGGGGGGCTTGTCGTTATCGCCACGTTTGGCAGGCGGATTGGCGATCGCAGTATGGTGGTAAAATGCATAGATTACGCTGCTGCCCATTATCTAGTAAGTCCCTCAGTTCCCTTTTATGAGGCCCACGTTAATAAATGGGATAGTGCTATTGTTTACGTTCGGTACCACGCGTAACACTATTTACATTTTTGGATCATTTGGCTATATAGGTACACTATAAAGGTACTAGAAAAAAACTAGAGCTCACACAAACACTGATAAAACTGCAATGCTCAATCATCATGCTCAATATAACGTCCTGGACTAGTGGTTATTTTCCTCCTAATATGAGCACCAATACTGACGATGACCTCACATATCCCTAAAGATTAGTCGCAACAGCTATTAGGCCTGTATTTAGCCACACTCCAGACCGACCATCAAAGTTGGAATATTAATGAGGCTATGTCACAACTGCCGAGAGTTTGCGAACAATATGCCACAGGATCACATTAACTATCGATGTTTGTAAGCACACGCGTTTGGAATTAGTGGTATCAATCTGTGATTAGTTTTCGTTGTGAGCATCCGTTGAATAAGGGCAGAGCATGATCGTCGCAGCGAGGAATATGACTATAATCAGCTTATAACGTTTCCACGCGGTGACAATTCGGATTGGTAGATGTCACATGTCTTCGAAGTTTTTGTTCTAGGTCATATAGATTTCCTCACAATGTTTTCTTTCACTGTTTTGAGAGCTAAGGTGATGAAACAAATTACAAAAAGTAAAGGGCCTGCCTGGGTTTCGAGCCCATGACTTACAACTCGTTAGATAGGGCCGTTAAACATTGGGCCACCACTGTTTGTAAATATGACCAACAGGACCAAAGACGGGTAAAAATTATAATCTTATCACCATATCAAGGATATCGGCTATGGCTATACATATGGCTATCGGTTTTCGTAACGGCAAGTTATAATTTCTTATTAAAATAACTATTGAAGCGTAATGTGTGGTGAAATCATGCGAGCCATGTTCTAACAACAGGGTCCAATACCAGGGGTGCGGGTTGTTCGAAAGAGATACCGTCGCCCCTGGCACACAGGCAACTGAGGGAACACGGGTGGGTTTTAGTCAGTAAAAGTCTGACACGCCCTCCTGCTCCACCCAGAGCGGGAGAAGTTATTTGATGATTTCCCACCCAAAAAAAAAATTACAGTTGAAACTTGGAGTTGTTTTTGGTTATCGAATTAAAATAATATCAAGTCTGTATTCTTCGAAAAGGGTAAGCATGTCTGAACTCGCACATTTCGCCAGCTATGATCAAATTCCAGCGGAATTTCAAATTCCGGGTGGCTACTGTGAATTTGCTAATGGATAAATCCAATAACACTTTTCCCGACACGGTTATCGAACTCCTAGACCCCACAGACCTCAGTGTTACAGGGCATACAATTTTCACCTAATACTAACCTATAGGTTGCATTTATTCGTAACTTTATGTACATATTCGCCTTTTGGCCTCCTACAGGACTTCTACTTCTGTTTTTATTTTGTTGTTTGTTAAATATATTGTGTTTGTAATATTCCTGTTCGAGTCCATGTTTTTTCTTACTACATACTTTTATTTGACACACTTTTACTATCATTCTTTCTTTCTTTTTAAAAAAACGTTGCCTCACACTAGGAATTACTCCTGTATCGTGGGTGCGTTTACAAACATTTAAACTCACATACACAAACAGCCAGACCCGGAACAACTACCTGTAGGCAACACAAATATTTGTTCCGTGCGGAAATCGAACCCGCGACATGTAGCGCAGCAGTCAATCGCTCAGTCACTGCGCCAACCGTGTAGTCTTATTTAGGTAAGTGTGCATACACATATAACGTTGCAGTATAAAACTGATTTACATCCGTCACCTCACACTTCAGGTCCTGTTGAAAACCAGCGTCATGCACTAGTTGTCTGGCATTTTTCCTGAGCTGCTAATACACACTTTTCTGCTAATTCCCTACATCGCACTTTAACCCTTTTTAAATCTGCTGTATAGAGGGTCAAATTAAATTAGCTAGAAATACTTTGCCCACGTGTTGGGTACCATCGATATCGAAAGCTAACGATTTTTTGTTAAAATGTAATATTTCAACTCTGTTCAATACTTTAAATGACGCTGCCATGTATAATTAAGGCAACTAAACGACTGTTATGTTTTGGTTTTTGGAAATTCCTGAAAAATATCTATATTCCACGAAAAATTACACAATTTGACCCAGTATTGTACGCCTTATTAGAAAGAAAGAAAATACATTTACTTAAAGGAAGTTGACTTTTTAGATCGATCCTAGCTCCAAAAAAAACCTCACAGTCAAAACATTCTGCTATTTTGTTCCACTTTCTCGGTAACGCTCACTGAATGCCAAACGGGGCTCAATTGGTCCCCTGTTACTAATCACTGGCACTGTTGCTCTGCTTCACCTGACGCGAGTCATAAATGTTCGGGCAGATACGTGTTTTCCAACAAATTGATTGATTATATTCAATTTCTATTGTGATTGGTTTAATTGATTGATTATGAATTTTCGATTGATTGAAATGTTACTTTAGGTCGTAACATTGAGAGGTCAAACGTTAACCACGTTCATAACCTTTACCAATCTATTAAAATGGAAACATTATAAAACTTCCGAATCTGTATTGCCAACACTATATACAGGGTGACTTGTAATTTGACGTATTCCTTCCGGGACATGATAGTGTGACCTATTTGCAACAAACCCATAAAGACTAGGCGAAAATACATTGAATACAAAACCCTAAACACAATTATTTCTAAACTCTCAAATTGAATGGTATTAATTGCTATTTCCTAAGCTAACAGGGTGCTTGATAGTTGCAACTAGGTCACACTATCGAAGGAATACGTCAAATTACAAGTCACCCGTATATGTTGGTATTTTTCCACAAAATTAGTCTAAATACAATCAAGGTCCGATAATTGATGCTTTATACCTGTTATATCAGAAATCTTAACAAAAAAATAAACCTCAACTCATTAGTCAAACCTACAGCGAAAAATAGCTGTTTTTTTCATTCTTTTGGATTGTTTAGTAGAACGTGAAGAAGTGAGGTTTTAGTCGGTAGAAGTCCAAATCTCACTTCCCACGGAAAAAAGCTCATTATTTAACCCCTCGTCTGTTAGGTAGACTCATTGAGTCTGCTAAAAATTGAAAAGTAATTATGTTAATTACTTGACACTTTATTTAACAATAATCTTACAATTAGATGAAACTCTAACTCAAATTATTTCAATTATACCATACAGATACTTTTGAATTTTCAAAGGAGTCGATCATAAAGAAAGATGAAGCAAGTTGCCCATTTCAATGCGTAATAGGGTCCTATGGAGAAGCACGGGCAATAAACTCCATGGATAAATAAAAGATATTGTTACTAAATGACATGTGAAAACTATGTAAAAAGACGTGCACATCTAGGTATATTCCCGTTACAATTATTTCCTACTTTATGTACACCCCTCTTTCTCACACACCTCCTATTACTTAACAGCATCTACAACCACAAAGCTACCCTGTAGTACACTTACGAATGCACTCAATGCACCTTTTGACCATTCAACCGGGGAATATTAAGATGCCGCGGTAGAAAAGTGTTGACCTATATTTGGTCGATGAAAAATATGAACTGTAGGTGTCTTTGAAATATGTATGCGTTGCCTACATGTTATGCGACATAAGCTGGCGACTTTATGGCTATAAATGGACTTTGCTGTTTGTTATTTGATGTAATTTTATGACATCCTAGCTCTTGCCCACGACTTTGTCCTCGTGGATTTTGTACTTTCCTCTAAAAAATTGAACACCCCCGTTTGAAAGGTAGTTTTCCAAAATTGATGTTTTTTATTTTTATAATTTATTTAGACAAACGCGAAGGCTAGATTTTTTTTAATGAAAACAGCATCAGAGTCATCTACGTCGCCACCCCGTAATTCAAACTTATTTCAAAGGCAGTACTGTAACTCCCAAAACATGAGCAGTAGTGGCCATTTGATAACGGTCTCGACTTATGAGATGTAGGTCATGAGTTTGAATCCAGACAGGTAGTGGATTACCAGCCCTCTCCCACTCGAAGAGACGAGGCTTGTGTCCCAACATCGCCGACTATTGGGTCAAACATTGGCTCTTATAGAAGTCTAAAATATGCAATTTAGAAATTCACTGCAATTATGTTTTGGTTAAATAATGACTGTTAAAAATTCTCATTCAACATGAGAATTCCGTAGTCAATAATGAATATCCTTACAATACGAAAGTATCAAAGTTATTATCATTAAGAAGTCACAAGGGTCGGCAAAGAGGAATGAAAGCTTTGACACGGTCCACAAGGCACTTGCCTTTGATTTCAAACGTCGGGCCGCAGTGGATCACTTCTCGCCCAATGTACCTACGGATATATATATCCTCTCTTTTACACTCCATAAAATCGGTCGAGAGTTATATGAAACAAGCTAAAGGTTAATAGTAGAAGATATACAACGTGGAGATGACAAAACGACAGTAAATGAAAATACTGACATTACTGATGCATAGGAGTGTATTGAAACTATACTTAATAAAAATTCCAGTATTGAAATTGAAATTGAAAAAAAATATGGAAAAAAAAATAGCCTCAAGAATCGAGCTATCAAATGCAAAAAGAGTTTTGAAATCCGATTGGATTTACCAGAGATTAACGCGTTCAAACAAACCAACTCTTCAGTTTTATCTTTAGTAGCAAATATATTGTATATAACTATATAGCGAATATATTTTTTCTGGCTGAGTTTACTTAAGCGGGTTAATAGGCATAGGTATGCAGCCTGGTTTAAGCTAGAAACCCCAGAGCTTCACAATTAAAATCTTTCAGATTTATTTCAATCTCGTTTTTAATAAAGATCCCACACGTCGAACACGACAAAAAATCAATTTCAGAATCATGGTGAAAATCATTATTATAAAATTGATTTTTGTCTAAATAGTAGTGATGGGCCGACTATGGGTTTTGCCAATCTTTAACTAGCTATAGTTAAACTATTGGATATATTGGTCGTGTCCGCCTTGTATGCGGTACTTTCATCTACCCTGATGAATCACTAACATAACACTGCTTGATTGAGAGTGAATGCAGTACACAGGCTAACTTGCGTTTGGGGAAGCCTAATCAAGTCTCTGGTCAGTAAATTAGCATTGGATTCTCGTGTTATCTGATTAGTTAACCAAAATAATAATAAGCAATCTTCTGAGATAACACGAGATTGGAATACACACCAAATAATAAAAGCTTTTCATAAAAATGTTTTAAAAAGCTTTTAAATGGATGTAAACACGCAAACAAAGAGGTGCCGGGCGTAAAGAACAGCACCATTCTATTTCTTCCCGTGGGTGTTGTAAAAGGCGTCTAATGGACTTTCTAGAGAATTGGCAGCACCGTTTTCTATGGATTTTATAACGACACTGCTATCGCCAATCCGCCTGCCAAGCGTGGCGATTATGAGAAACCTCCTCCCTTTTGGGGAGGCCTATGTCCAGTAGTGGATACTTTTCAGCCAAAATGAAACGCTTAATAAATTACATGAGAGGGTTAAATCCTAAAAATGCTTTGTGCATGCTTAGGATTTAACCATAAACTCGGTATACACCGCGAAATTTTAATGGTTGTTTTCCCGCGGCAGAATAACTTGCTGTAAGAAGTACTTTCGAAGCATAAAGTAAAAGTAAAAAAATAAAGATGTTTTTGTTTTAAAATAATAATAAAAAAATGTTTTTAATATTTTATTTGTTTATAAAACGATTGTATTACCAAGACGAAACCATTTCGCTGCGGGAAAACAACCATAAAAATTTCTCGGTATTAGCTATTGTATTCGATTGACGTTTTATGAACAACCATTTACTGCTATTCCCAGGTCTGGCAAAGTGGTACTGGGTTCTTCTATCCGGTATTTCTCAGTAGCAGCCTGGGGTCTGGATTTATACAGGGTTGATGGCAATATAGGCCTACTTACATGGAACTTAACCCATGAATGGCCAAATAAATATAAATTAAAAACGTTACTGTTTCAAATGGTTAATTTTTTTGATGAGTGAAGTATTAAGAAATATAAAAAAGCAAAAAAAGTTTGGTTTCGTTCGCTGCTTTTTATAAATACGAAATCGCCTTTAGAAAACGGCTTGATAGTGGCTCGACCTTGGTTAAATCGTAGAGGATACTCTACGGGCAGGCTCTTGCCTAGCTGAATCAAGGTCGATTCTCTGTTCTTTTTCTGGATCAGGACTGGAAGACCTAATTTTCGACATACCTAGCGATTGGGAACGGATACCGAACATGAGTTCTGTTGGCGTAAATTTGGTGACTGTAGACTTAGTACTATTAAGCGCTAACTGAACATTTCCTAACTCGTCACGCCACGCTTTATTGGGATCGTTTTCTATAATCGTTAGCAAACTTTTCAAGGTGCGCATCACGCGTTCTACTTGCCCGTTTGCCCTGCTGGAGCCCGTTGCTATAAAATGCAGCTTAATATTATATTCTGAACAAAAGTTCTTAAAATCATCTTACAGTTTCCCAAGACGATGTTATACATCATTTCATCATCATATCAGCCGAAAGACGTCCACTGCTGGACATAGGCCTCCCCCAAGCTCCGCCACTTCGACCGGTTCTGTGCTTCCCGCATCCAGCGGACTCCTGCGGCCCTCACAAGGTCATCGGTCCACCTTGTGGGAGGCCTTCCAACTTTACGTCTTCCGGTGCGCGGTCGCCACTCTAGAACTTTTCGGCCCCATCGGCCATCTGTTCTGCGTGCGATGACGATGACGATGACGATGATGACGATGTTATACACACATATTAAACTATTTATATCTGTAAAATACACTTTAACATAAAATTTAACAATAAACAAAAAATAAAATAAACATTACAATTTCAAATATGTACGCCTTCTTCAATGCATCTTTGTACTCCTGGTGCAAATTTCGGCAGGCCATCAAAAACATCTTCCGTCGGCATATTATTAATAATGTTGCTAAGACGAGATCATATAACTCGTACTGTCAAAAAGTTATCAGATCTCATGTAGAGCCAAGCTTCTAACTCTACAAGCCCTAACTTCACAAACTTATTATCTTAGTCAAAATATGTGGTTTGGCCATTTTGCTACATTCACATGGGCGTAAGGTGAAAAATGTATCTACTGTTCATTACTTTTCTGTTATACAATAGTTCTTGTAGTAGGTGGGTTGTTGCAAAAGGGTCACATTTTCACAACCTGCATGGGATACGTCAAATTACAGGTCACCCTGTATGTGTAAACCTATTCTAAGTAAATACCAACTTTCACCTTCGGCTTCCAATGTATTTTTAAGAAACATGATCCTTTGTGGATATTTTATTGCTTGTTTTACCTTTTGTACTTTCGCATGTTAACATTAAAGTAAAGAACTTTGTAACTAAGTAAAATATTGGCCAATTAACGGTTAGCTTAAGAAAAAGGGACGCCTAATTATAACATGAATATTTTAGAGCAAGACTCTGAACGCACTAGGCATTTTGTGTTTACATAATTACTTCATTTTCACAAAGTGTTTCTATAGGTTGATGTTTTATAGTAATTATGGAAACAGAATTAGGATACTTTGTGGGTATTATAATGAAAAATTAAATGTTTAATAATTTACGTGCTTCGGGAAGTGGCTCGAAAAGTGAACTTCAATTAATAGGTAAAGTACCTATACCTATAAAACAAATAGTGAACCCTTTTTTTTTGGGTGGGAAATCGTCAAATAACTCTTCCCGCTCTGGGTGGAGAAGGAGGGCGTGTCAGACTTTTACTGACTAAAACCCACCCGTGTTTCCTCAGTTGCCTGTGTGCCAGGGGCCGCGATATCTCTTTTGAACAACCCGCACCCCTGGCAGGCATCGGCCCTTGCGGACCCCACCAGTTGGTGCTGACATCTCTTTGAGGCGCGCGTGGAACACAACGCGCCGTCGCGTCGACCCGGGCTTGGTCCTTACCGAACAGCGAGCTACCCATTAATCGCCGTCCGCAAGCCCGCGCCTACGGTGGCCGGGAATCAGCCTGGGATTCTGACCCCTGTCTGCTTCGTTTGGTGCTTACGAATTGGCCTAAGATTGAGATTTCATTACAATATGTAAGTTTAATATTATGGTAAAAGATTTTATTTCTGTAAATAGGTTAGCACAAGAGCCAAAAATTCGGTGACATGTGACGTCTACCAACCCGCACTGGACTCGCGAGGTAAATCAGAGTCCTCTCCCTCTCACAGCGAGAAGGCATTTGACCCAGCACTGGGAACAAAATAGGCTGGTTATGATTTTGCCATATAAATATTAACATCACGTATTTATGGCGATATTTTTCAAACTTACGTAATTAAACATTCCACATGTCTCTTAGTTCTCGATCCCCATTATTACAATCAACATAATACACTGCCATGTCACACAACCCTTTGAAACTTCCCTCATAGGCACTAGTTGGAAAACGTGAGTACGAAAGTCAAGTATAATTTAAACTATTCCAATATAAGTATACGAACTAAGTTCTAAGAGAATAGGAATATTTCCATACGGATGTAGGCGAACACAATACGGTTATCTGTGTGTTTCTACATGAGCGGCGTGTTAGCCGGGGCAAAGGGCACAATGGAACAAAGCAACGCACTACTAACTTGAAGTGGGTATATTTTGCATGTTCTGAGCCCTGTTTGAAAGCAGTTTTAGATGTTGGTGAGGTTATAAATTGTTTGGTTTATGAAAGTTTAGATATTTATTAGGTCAGTACATCTATGTACATAAGATCAGATAAGATTTTATTTGTTTAAACATGGTGTACATGATACGCAGGATTATGTATAAAACGTAAAATTGTATGTAATCGGATCTTAACATATCAGAGCTTCTTGTATAATTAGCTAGAGATTAATACGACGATATAATATAAAAAATACAGTCGCTTTTCGTGTATTTCTGTGTTTCGCATTATATTCTTCTAAACTGTGCGACAGATATTTATGCGGTTTTCATCATCATTTAGATAATTTAATCCTGAAGGATTATAATTATGTATTACATACAAATAATAAACTTAGAAATAATAAATCGCCTTTTTGTAAAGTCATAACAACCGTTACAAGCTGAACGGATCACAGGTTTGTTTAAAAGCTTTTTTTCTCAAATATTTTGTGACCATCGCTAAGTTTTGACTAAACAAAGTTTAAAATATGAAGCCGCAATTATCAAGTAAAAAAGCATAATTGAATTAAAAATATCGCAATGTCGTATGCCTGCCATTGTGGGCTTTGCGGTTTTGTGGTTTCATTTGAAAAATCAGGAGACCACAGATTTGCGCGGTTAGACGCCACGAAAGTCTGCGGGCGTTGTTCACATGTTTTTAGGTTTTGAATAGAAAATGTATAAAGCCCCACGCTAATTTTGGATTCTATACTTTAAACAGATAACATTAAAATGTTTTACAGATTATTCCTAATAACCCAGTTGTGTTAGGACGTAGGCATGGGTTGGTACTATTAGTGGGATCTCGACGCTATTCTAGTAATTGAACTACGGTTTTCTGTGATACAGGGCCAAAACTCTTGAAAGAATAAGAAATACGAATAAAATCGCGCCCTAAATTGGATTGGATTGGATTCCACAAACAATAAAACCACTTTTTCTAACTATAAATGAAAACAGTTAAAAAGCCGAACTCAGTTCCACATCCAAAGTCACCCAGACCCGGAAATGTCTTAACACAATAAAGTTCTATGCCATAAAAATATTCATTGTTTTGGGCGAGAATAAAACTGGCGACTCCTAATCCGATTACTAAGACATCTGACGAGATCGGAAACTATCTCACAGCAACTACATATAATACCAATTGGCATTTCAAATACCTATAAGTTATGACTTAGGTACATACATAATCAGCCAATAATGTTACGATAGGCTTCGTCTCTGTGAGAGGGAGTGAGCCATTATAAATAAATAAAATAAATAAATAATCCATCACGCGGGCCCAGTGCGGTTTGGTGAATGTCACATGTTTTCGAATTCTTGGCTCTAGGATTATTTATAATACATGAGTATTTTCAATCATGAATAACAAATTGGCTACCAAGTTAATTTGTCTGTGACTCAAATGGCCATCGGCATACTTTGACAGCCGTCATCTTAGTCGTGTCGATGGCACGACTGTGTATTTGAAGTGAAACTTTTTATGCAGCTTCCAAAAAGGTTGCGTTAAACGTTTAACGCTAAAGGTTGCGTTAAACGTTTAACGCAACTGACGCAACAGAGTTAGTAGGTTTCACTTCTTCCGCGCGGAGGGACTCCACGCACTTTTTTGAAGTGAAACTTCTTATGCGACTTCCAACAAGGTTGCGTTAAACGTTTAACGCTAAAAGATGCGTTAAGCGTTTAACGCAACCGACGCAACAGAGTGAGTCGGTTTCACTTCTTTTTTGCTTGGCCCAACGCCATTTCCCCGTCATCGTCGGTGGTAGCGCAGAGGTCGCTGTGGCTGCATTTTTTGGAGCACAGAGGGCAGATAGGAGGTAGTACATAGTTTGCACCATAGCTCCACATGCACACCCTGCTGCATTACCATCGAGATGCCTAACTTTGCGAGGTTGGAGTATGTTGAAGGCGAAGGGTTGGCGTTTTTTTTATATATATTATATAATAATCTTTTCTCTCTATATAATCTTTTTCTATTTTTATATATATAATCTTTAAGTATTTGTTTTTAGTTAATTTGACAATTTTATAGTATACATTTAATTTTTATATAATTCTGACATTTTTATAAGTTTTTTTACAATTTTTATTATATTTTTGGTGAATATTTTAAATTTAGTTAATCAAAAATGTATTTTTATTTTTATCTATTCTATATTTTAAAAATTGTTTATGATTGAATGTGTTTAGGAAACTATGGACTAATTTTATGTCTGAAATAAATAATTAAATTAAATTTTGGGGACTGCCATAAGTAATTTTGACGTTCAAAAAGTGCTGACTCTCAGCCTAGATTGAATAAATGACTTTTGATTTTGATTTTGGTTGTAGACTTTGACAAAGCGTTGTATGAAATGGCTTTAAAACGGCAAATTTACATCATACGCCTAGCCTTTTCCCAAAAATGTTGGGGTTGGCTTCCGGTCTAACCAGATGCAGCTGAGTACTAGTATTTTACATGGACCTTTCTGACCTCCACCATCCAGTTACTGGGTAAAACGATACCCCATGGTAAGACGGGTTGTCAGACTTTCGGGTTTCTGATGACATGTAACGACTGTCAAAGATCTATGCATGACAGCCGGGACCAACGGCTTAACATACTTTCTTGTCTCATGTCTTGGTATGTAAAGATGGTCACCCATCCACGTACCAACCGCGGCAAGCGTAGCTTAACCTGATCAACCGTGCGGCTGTCATTATTTAGCCACAAGCCTCTAAAGCGGCAAATTAAGGTAGTGTGTCTATTTGAAAAATAATAATATTTTCTCATTGTACTATTTATTGCGTAAGCCTCTTCTGATTGAATGCGGATGTTGAGTCTTACACCAGAATAACGAAGAAGAACAAACAAAGAGAATAAATACAACGTGGGTGTTAATTTATCGAGTCTCTGTCTAACTAAGCATAACATAATCTACCCTCAAGCATGTTACTTTCACTAATGTTGTAAGTACAATGAACATAAATATTACAATCATTTATTATGGTTATTTTAGGACTCTATGTAAAGGATCAAAACGTAACCCCTTTGTAAGATTAATAAAAAATGCGAAAATTATTACTGAAAAAAAAAAAACGGCTAATAAGCCGTTTTTTTTTTACAGACAATAATATATTATTTAAAACTGTGTTATAACACAGTTTTAAATAATATATTATTATTATCTATAGGCGACTCGTAAGAAGTTACTTTATTTGTGGGTCGACAACTCTAAAAATACGTATTAGGCAGCTAGCACATTTTGAATTTTATATGTACTTTATTGAATTTACTTGCAGTGACATTTTTAATTATTTTATTGCTTCAAATTATGTACCTACTACAAATAAAGTTACTATGTACGAATTGCATATTGAAAATAATATAAGAGTTATTTAAAAGCGTCGATTCGGCTAATTAGGGCGAGTGAGTTCATGTCTCGACTAAAGAGCCTTTTTTTCAGTAAACATTTTCGATAAAGATTTAAAACGCATAGTTACATAAGTTTTACCTAGGACCTTTAAATGATTTAAGAATTCTAGATTTTTATTAATATATATAAAATGAGGAGGTTTAGGAATTCGGAACTTAATTTTTTACAGCTCTAAACTACATTTCACGAGGGTCAAAAGTAGAATAGAATAGGTCTTTATTTGCTTAGAATGTAGGTACATAAAAATAAGTTATTAAATTATTTATCAGGATCCATGTACATTCTGCCTTAATATAGCATGCAAATTTAAAACAAAGTAGAGGATAATAAAGATATGTATTACCAAAAATCATCATTTAAGAAATCCTGCACAGAATAATAACATTTATCTACAAGGAATTCTGTGAAACGTTTTTTAAATTTTTGCAATGATAAGTTTTTAATCTGTTCAGGTATTTTATTATAGACTACAGGAGCCATACAAATCACATTTATTTTCAATAAGCTAGTTTGTAGTATTGAGATCTCATAGCTGTACTTCGTTTTCTAGTTTCTATTAAAGTTGTAAATAGACATCGATTAGTTATTTCAAATAATGCTAATTCAAGGATATAAAGGCATAGTAAGGTTAATAATTTATGAGACTTGAATATAGGTACGCAACTGTCTGTTACTTTAAGACTTACGTTACGTTACTTTAGAGAAGAGAATGTTCGAATTTCTAGGCCAGAAACCAGATAACATTTTATGTATTCCCTGCAATCTTGTGAGACGTACCCAGCTACCCAGTTATACAGTTCGCCGAGGCTAGCATTCAATTACAGTGATCGGGAGACGCTATTTGTCAAGCGTTTCAATCAAGTGCCTAGATAGGTCACGATAATTTAACATTCAATCTTCGTACCTATTAGTGTTGTCGATTCGAAAATTTGAGGGCCTAGACATGGTGAAATTCTATGAGCGATAACGGTGATGGAAAGGTCAAAAATATATAAAATAACTAGCTGACCCGGCAAACGTTGTTTTGCCATATACGTTGAACTTTCTCCAAAAATAAAAAAAAATTGGGGTGGACCACCCTTAACATTTAGGGGTATGAAAAATAGATGTTGGCCGATTCTCAGACCTACCCGATAAGCACACAAAATTTTATCAAAATCGTTTCAGCCGTTTCGAACGAGTTTGGAAACAAACACCGCGACACGAGAATTTTATATATTAGAAGATAATGCCCATGGCATTAAGTCCGCCACTGTACATTTATGTGCTTGAAGTATTAAATAAATAAATAAAATAAATCCCACGGGAACGTACTCGGGATGAAAAGTATTGTATGTGTTAATCCAGGTTATTAACTATCTGTGTGCCAAATTTCATTCAAACTCGTAGAGCCATTTGCGTAACAAACATCCTAACATCTAAACATCCTAACTTTCACATTTATAATTAGGATAGGATAGTTGGATTGACTTATGCTACCCAAAATCTTATAATATGTACTTACATATATGTCATTTCAATCCACTTGAAAGTAAAGCAGACACGCACCCTAATCGCGTAACACGCGATGAATTATAATCGGTCTCATTTTGACAGTTCAACAATATTCATTGCGTTATTTTCGTTGTTGAGCAGACACATTTTTCGAACTTAAGAAGCAATGGTTTAGCCATCTGTTCAAAACGAAACAGATTATGATTAATCGTAAGTTACGTAATTAGGGTGCTGGTAGTGGCTTGTGACGGGTCGTTGAGCTCCCTAAAATAGGGTTAAGCTATACGATGACTGATGCATGCAAGCCTATCGTCGGGACAGGTCAGCTCGAAGCTGCAATGGCTCTTTCTTCAAAACAAAGTTAAAGTTAAGTTAAAGTTTACCTATAAGTGATTGTTACACTAGTACATTAATTTACCTTACATGTTATCTTGAGCATAATACCAGTGTAAACAATTGTTGGTGAACCTAATTAATAAATAAAATAAACTAATAAAAGGCCCTTCCAGGCATGGCTCTACATTGTTAGACTTACATAAAATCCTAATAATATAACCCCTTATTTATAAACGTTGATTAAAGTTAAGAGCCGTTTAAACGTCAAAAATGAATGGTTAAGCAGACGTTAATCATTACTTAACTTTAAGTAACATTTATAATTATGGGGGAATAATGTTATGACTTTAAAAGTGACCCCTAAGTATGTTTCGGCATTTCTTCTCAGGGATCAGCCAGTCACGAGATAAAATGTTGCCGAACAAATTATTGACGTGTTACAGTGTCTCTAAAAAGAGTCTTCTGACATAAATAAATAATTCATTTCAGTTGTTGTAAAAGTACGAAACGCTTTAAAAGCAATTGCCACTTGTCTAAGCACTTTGAGCATAAATATGAAGCCTAGGTTTTCCCATAAAATCATCTTCAGACTCAATAGTGAAACAGACAAGTCGATCTAATTGGCAACTCACTCGCAACTGAAATAACCACAGTTACTGATTATGGTAACAAGAAACATCCTGCCATTTCTGATAAATAAGACTGCGCCAACAAACCTCATCAAAAGTAGTATTCAGGCTTTTCCGCAACTTGCTAATCCTATTCCGAGTACTGTCAAAAAAAGAGATAAGTATACAAGCCTAACTTGCAAATACTTTTAAACAATGTTGTGTGTGTGCTACAAGTCGTGTTTTTAACATCGCGTGTCTAAAGTTTATGAACTTTTTACAGACACAAAAAAAAGAATATAGTCAGTGTGACTCGCGGTGAAGGAAAATGTCGTGAGGGAACCAACAATATAACACGTTCAAAATCGCCAATACGCCGTGAGCAACCGTGGTGATTAATATTTGGCTTATCTATATGCGAAGAGGTCTTTGTTCTGCAGTTTGACATTTATTGGCTGAACATGCGTACCAGCCTATTATTCCTCAAGTTTACTCTCCTAGCAATCAATTATTGGAGTACAGTCTGCAGAAGAGTCAATAATCAATATCAAATGATTTTTGACAGCGTAGTGGTAAGTGAAATATTTTAGCCTGTGTACCAAACTCTTTAGCCGTCGGTATTCCTATCATTGATTACTCGGAAAGGAAACTCGGCCAGCTGTGAAATGGCAGCTTCTTTGTTTTGCTCCGGTGTATCCGCAACTTTAATACTCTAACTAGGAGTAAACTGTAGTCATAATGGCAACTCGGACGCTGGTTGGAAACTTTTTGGGGGAACTGAAGTGTGATAGGTCTTAGGAAATGTTTCAAGTGCTTGAGAATTAAACTTTCATCTTCCTCGTAAGTCCCTGTTGTTAATTAGACAGAAATCTTGAGCTCTCGTCGAGTTCTGCGCAGGTTTAAGCAAGAAATTATCTCTTGGCGGTACTTAAATTTTACATTTAATTAGCATTTTAAGTTAACTACGAGTATGAATATAATAAGAATTCTTTCACATTGTTTTAAACATCATTGGCAAATCTCTTTTGGTTGGAACCAAGTAACTGAACAGGGTGCGGGTGCTACTGGGCCACTTCTTCTTCCCAGCTAAAGCACTAGGAAGTGATGAAGCGTTTTGGGGGACTGTCTTATATAATTCTGGCTTTCGAAAAGTGCTGATTTTCAGGCTAATTTGAATAAATGACTTTTGAAACAACTAAACTGTTTCTGATGAGAGTTACATAGTATTTGTGATGATCAGCGTAATAAAAACATTCAATGCCTAAATGTAGTAGGTAACCATCTCTTCATGATGTTATGAAGAGGTCAGCAGAAGTATTTTCTTAACAAATAGCGTAGAGTCGTCTCAACACCTATCTCCCTTGAATAGTGGTTATGTATGCATGTATGTGTATTATTAGTTAATAACCTATTTATGTAATCTTATTTTTTGTTCAGTATGATATATTTTATAGTTTTTTTTATCATTGTTCTTCTCATCCAAAGCACCTGCCATCGAATCTCTGTACCCTTGGTTGACTGGTAGAGAATGCCTAAGGCATTAAGTTCGCCTTATAAATAAATAAACGAAGATTCTCCTGAACTTGTCCCATTTATTTGCGGTCGTCGCAACATGTCTTTTCCTTAGACGCTTCTCTATTAGTCGTCATATCCGTAGTCACATCCTTTCTAACCGTATAATCACAACACAACACAACAGCGGCGAGGTGTCAATTTTTCTAAGAGAGATGCCGAAGCGAAGTCGTCTTTAACTTACTGACTTATCAATAAAGAATACTTACTATCATTCTAAAATTAATATAGGAATGTAAAGAATTAAATACAATATAATTGAACAGCTGAAAACCAAATAAAATGTGCAATATAACTCCATTTCGTTCAGCTCTCGTCCATATCAAGCGGTGCCACGTGACCCAAAGTGACATCATTACGGGATCGCTGTGGTCCCGATTATGACGCTTTGGCGCCGGGTTAATTTAGAACATTTTTTTTGTTGTGATACAAAGCTATTAATAACTTTTGTTGTTTGAATGTTATGGTGAATTAAATACCCGTAGTGTAAATATATCTATAATAGTAGCCAATCTTGACGTATAATTTTTTAATAGCGTTGGAGTTGCCGATGCGAATCCCCGAAGGGAAGCCGGTAGGAATCGTGTTATATGGTCCTTTCGCCACTGCAGCCCAACAACACAGTCCATCTACCGTTTTTTTGGACTCCCCCTACTCTTATTAATAGCCATCGACACTTAAATTCAAAACTTTCCTCACGACGTTTTCCTCATTCCTCCGTATCACATGCCCATACCATGACAACCGATTTCCACACAACTTTTCAGTTATCGAAACCACTTTCAGACTTCCTCTTATAAGAGGTACTCAACTACCTCTTCATATAATCATCAAACAATAGCATTAGGTACAGTATTATATACTAGCCGGTCGCGACGTCACAACTGCCAACCACCACTCAAACCTCAAAAGGGATACAAAAATAAAACATCCGGTCAGAACATAAATACTCTATCCGCAAAGCTAAATATCAGGGCAACACTAAGTAAATTTATCTCTTATGCATCAAAGACCTCGTTAAGCTGTCCATCTAAAGTTAAGACACAGTTGATCGATTGCGAGCCAGTTGCCCAAAAAAGAGCAATTCGGTATTTAAGTCCATCCGTAAAACTGTATAACCCCGTCTTGCCAAAATTGGTGGACAAAAAACTAGCTGGCGTGTAGCCAACTCTGCAGAGTGGAAAAACTTTTAGTGTGCATATTAACATCATTATAGCAATTACTGTTTCTCTTTTACGCGTTCTAAAAAGTTTGAAGCATTAAATAACGGCTCAGTGCTTATGTTTGCTTAAAGGTGCAGTTATTTTCGTTTGTTTATCTCATTTTCTTATGTCAGCGGTTCTTATCTAAAGTCGTGTACAGTGTTAAACGTAAAAAGTTTATTAAAAAACTACATCCGACTTTAGAAAAACACTAAGAAGTCAAAAATTACTTTACTTACCGACTAATTGCGTAAGTCGTTGTCAGTGGTTTAGTATTTTCGTGTTTGTGCTATCGACTTCCCAAATTTTTAACTTTTGGTGTTTTTATGGAAGTCGGATGTATTATTTTTAAATAAACTTTTTTATTTTTCACATTTTAGCTGTGGTAATACCGCACACGATTTCGTGTACCTTCTCTTGCTAAGAAAATAACAGTGACAGGAAGTTATTATAACACCATCAACATAAAATATACGTATTTATTGATACTAACGCAAAAACCACTAATCAAAACTTGAGTTAATTTTTAAGGGACCACTCGATAAGTCCCTTCAAATAAAAGAAGAATTTTTCAAATCGGTTTATAAATGACGGAGTTTTGAGATAACAAACATTAAAAAAAATATGTACAACGGCATAGAAAACCTTTTCCTTTTTTTGAAGTCGGTTAATCCTAAAAAAAAGCTGTAAGAAAAAGAGAATTTGTAACAGAACGTCTCTGGTTCCCATGCAATTTTGTTCCAGTTTAAATTACAGGGGAATCAGAACCGATCGGCCGTCTTTTATTACCGCAGTAAACTTTTTCTTTTCTATGCAATAAATGGCGTTGTCATGGCGTTGTATTGAAAACTAAACAAGTTTTTTGACAGTAGAACGGCCAGTAGAAGTGACCCAAAAAGTTTCGAACAAATTCAAAACGTTCATCCAATGTGCTCTTTGCCGTCTGCCCAAATGAAGGAACGTATTTTATGGATTACGACCTTAGCAGATTGCAAATTCCAACCAACCTGGCAATCAAATTTACATTTTATTAAGTGCCAGTCATTTAAATTAATTGAAAGTCGAAAAGTAGACTAGTGTGCTTGTTATTAGTCCACTATTATTCCCAAAGCTCGCAATAAAAGAACCTCTTTTTGGTTGTTAAGTACAGTGGAGGTAATTGGCTTAATTGCTAGGCCAGCCCCCATTGTGCCGCTTCTGAAGTCGAATCATGTCGAAATAAATTCACCTAATTTCTTTTTGCCTGCTTGCTATGCTGAACCTTTTTTAGTTCGGTGTAGGATAAATGATTGAAAAGGCTAATTATTTTTATGCTAATTGGAATTTTTCTCTTTTTTGGAAGGGTGCCGTTTTGAAAATAATTTGCGTAATCTTTGCTATCAAACCTGCTTTTTAAATTCGACCATCAAACATTTTTTTATAATTTTCTAAACCCTGTGGTGTTGGTAGGTCCTGGTTCACAATAAAACACCTCTCTAGTCTTCACTCTAGAATTAGTATCCTGAACCCCAAGATACAGACTAACTGTCTAAGTCTGGGGTTCACTCACTGGCAAATAATATACAGGGTGTCCGGTAATTAATGGATAACCTTGAAATGGTTCATGGTAGAACTAATGGCCATTCAGAAAAAAACATTTTTATTTGTATTTAATCGGTAAATAAAAAATAAAAAAATTACAACCGACTTTCGAAAGAACACTACAAAGTGAAAAATAACTTTAATTTCAGATGGCGGTGACAAAAAATTAAAATACATATCCAAAGACACCGACTTCCTAAATTAAAGTTATTTTTCTCTTTGTAGTGTTTTTTCGGAAGTCGGTTGTTTTTTTTTGGATTTATTTTCCTGAAAATAATAATAATAATAAATGTTTTTTTCTGAATGGCCATTAGTTCTACCATGAACCATTTCAAGGTTATCCATTAATTACCGGACACCCTGTATGCACCTAGCTGTAGGTAATATTTAAGGTACTCAATATGTCGTCTCAACCTGATGTTAACCTATGTATGCTTACTGTACTACCTGGAAAGTAAAAATATGTTTCATTTAATAGCCAAGACAGTACCTTAGAGTTCATCGCCATTATCATTATTTCCTGCCCTATTTCAATTTATTTGGGGTCCGGCATGACATGTTGTCACACTTCTCTATTAGTCATCATCTCGCTACTCACCCCCTTTCTAACCATATCATCATTCACACAGTTCATCCAACGTTTCTTTGGTCTTCTCCTCTTTTTTTTCGAAAGGTAACTTGAAAGGTATAAAAAAAAGTTTTTTTTAAAGAGAATGACCAAAAATGTATGGAGGTTGGTCCAAATATCCACCACTAACGAGACCTATGTAATAAAATAGTCTATTATATACTGAGTCATTATACCAAACGGCAACCAAAAATATGCAGTCAGTAAAAAGTTATGACTGAATGAAAAGTCATGTTTTTTACCTTTTTATGCGAAAAATATTGTTAATATCATTCTGTCCATCGCACATTTTGAACTAATCTACGCATGTTATGTATGTTTATGTAATACTTATTAACGAAGGTCTATCAAGCATCATTTGTTTTGTTTTTATTGTAGTTAAATTATTCAATATCACACTGTATTATATTCAAAGGTTTATTGGTTTACTTACGTAACTTTTAGAATACTTAACACAGCTATTTACACTGGGCACTAAATTATATTACTAACTATATCAACATCATTATGTACTTATTAATTACTATTTTTCGTTTTTTTATTTGACACAAATTTATTTTATTTCATTTAAGTATGCATACACACGTTGCAGTATTGGTATATAACTGATTTACATCCGTCACCTCAGACGTCAGGTACAGTTGAAAACCAGCGACAGACACTAGTTGTCTGGTATTTATGCTGAACTGGGACTTTTTAGCGCAGCCGTGAGGCACACTATAATGCTAGTTTCTGACTTTTTACCTTGATTATTTTTTTGACTTTTAATTATTTATTATTTTGCAGATGATAATTTTGACCTAAAAACCTCACGTAGAAAAGTAGATATTAGCCTTTAAAACCTTTTTACTTTTACCATCGACTCGAAAAATTTACATCGAAAAGAAAGTCAATTGAAGCACTGCAGAAGTACGCATATAAACGAATAATTCCTCTACAAAGTTTCCTTTCGCATGTAACATACATTTGTTAACAGTACCTAACACTAATTGGAAAGCGCATTGCAATGTCAACATGGAGTCATTACTTTCTTCCTTCAGTTGCGTGGCGGTCGGAGATTACTTCCATCGCATTATTCTTCTCTTGACATGGCACATCATTACGCCATGACACTTTTGCGTAACCGTATGTGTGATTATGTAGGAGTTTTGTCTAGATTTTAGCCGAGCATAGGACGATTTTGAAGTTTAGTATTTCGATTTTTAAATTACTCCTAACCTCCTAAAAGGTAATAGTGGTTTGTGTGGTATGTCCAAGTATCAGTAGGCTGCTAGAATTCGTATTTATAAATAACTAGCTTTTGCCCTAGCGGTTACGTTCGCGTGGAAGTCGGAAATTATCCCACGAGAACGCCAAATTTCATCCAAATCCATTCAGCCGTTTTTGCGTGATTGAGTAACAAACATCCAACCATCTAAATATAAATGTTAGGATCGTTTTAGGATTTTTAGTCCAGATATTAGCTGAGCATTGAGCGATCGTGTAGTTAAGCAGTTAGATTTTTATATAACTTCTTAATTGAGTAGTAGGGTAGAGTGATAGTTTTAGTAGTTGTAATAATTTCTTAAGTCCGACTAGTGAACGCCGCGTAGGTTTAGTTTGGCAGACGTTCTCCTACTGAGCATGAGGTCTGGTTCGATTCTCAGGTAAAAATGTGTGATTATATTTTTCCATTTGGAATTTCTCAGTAGCAGCCCCCGGACACGGCTGTTTCGGGAGGTTCCTGTTTCGGATAAAGCGGGAGGAAACGGCCGGGTGTTTCCACTGCGAAGATCGCCCTGAGAACACGGTGGAGCATACGGTGGAGGTCTGCCCAGCTTGGGCGGAGCAACAACGTGTCCTTGTGGAGGTGATCGGCGGCGGCGATCTCTTGCGTCCGGCCCTGGTCCGGAGCAAGAGTGCATGGGTAGCCGTCACCTCCTTCTACGAAGCAGTAATGTTCGCGAAGAGGAAGGCAGCGCACGTGAGGGAGAGGCAGTATATGCGCCCTCACGGCCCTAGTCGCCGCAGGAGGCGCCATGGGCGTCAGGAATCCCAGGCTGATTCCCGGCCACCGTAGGCGCGGGCTTGCGGATGCCGAGTAATAGGCTGCGGTGCATTACGTCAACACCACAATTAACATATCGCATTGGTTCCTCATTCTCACTCAAAGTAGCTACGTGTAGCAGAACAGTCCAAGCTCGTGCCGTGGCTTGTCATTTAAAGCAGGTTCAACGTGAGCTGCAGATTCAGTGTCCGGGTAGGGCCGGGTCATCATGAGGAGCGGTATCGGAGTCCATGATGAGAAAAACAAACGTTCAAAGCAGCGAATAAAGAAAATATCAACCACCGTGAACGGAAGCAAAGCGTATAGTTTTTTTATTATTGTCAGATGTTATTTCACTTGACGTTAGAGATGTTCAATATGTATTCTATCGATACTCAAGTGGGTCGGCTAACGGGATTAGATTGATTCACATCGATTCAAGAAACTACAATCCACCTCTGTAAATTGATAAAGATAGTGAGGATCGGATCAAAAAATCGTATTACTGTACAATCGTAGTGGTCAGAGAAAAAATATAAAATCTCAGGAAAAATACTATTAAGGCTGTTATTTTCCATGCACACGCTTCTCAATCACTACTGACATTGGCAGAATTGTTTGGGAAAAACGGGGACCCTGTTTGTCATAGTAAGAAATTGAATTGAATTAAAGGCAAACATTTTAAAAATGATTAATTAAAAGCAATTTTATTTCGATACTCGGACCGAAATGATTCATTGTGAAGCAAGAAGAGAGATATCAATACACAGCAACCGGATCGATCATCTCTATAAACGATACAGTAGGAGTTCCTAGGAAAAAAAATCTAACAATAATCGATTTATAGACCTGTTATTCCAATCTAACAAAATATGTGCAAATACTAATAACGTTTATAATTGTTTTATTTTAAAACAATGTAAATGAGTATAATTTTTTTATACAGTATTGATCGGTACTCGTTTTAACGACAAACACTTCTTTTTGGTTACCATAATTGATTATCTAATCGATTACAGACTGAAATTGATGTTTTATTTCCGTGCTGGTAACACTGCGTCAAACAAAATGGCTATGCTTTTTAACTGCTGCATACAGTTTACATGCTTTTTATTTCGACTTTTTGTAAGTGTACTTGGCTACTATGTGATTTGCAAAAATATTTCTTTCAGAATTTATAAAATTGTTTAGTAAAAATAATTATTACCGGGAATCTTGTCCACGCTTAGCCGAATTTGGTGATTCCCTTTGTCCTGGTAAATATAATATTATTTAAAATGTTAAATGATTTTATTTCTGTAAGTAGGTTTGTACAAACACTAGATGAGGTGATTAAAAACTAGATGAGGTCGGCGTTTTTTATCTGACTACTCTAAGAAGAAAGGCCGAAACAAACTCGGAGGTCACAGTCTCTTTTAAAGTCCAGACATAAACTTGGTCATTCTGAAGAAAGAACCACACAGATTGGGTGTGTTTGACGTTACCTGTCCAATCAGTGCTCGTATCTATTTGTCATTAATCGTTTAGCTCAGATTTTAATTATTTAAATCATTCTAAGAGATATTGTAGCCCTTATGTAGGAAGATAGAACAGGAAAAAAGTATCGCATGTCTGTAATCTGTTGTGCTTATCCGCCTAAGTGGTAGGTAGATGTATGTTAGCTAGGCCGTGCAGAGATGAGATCGGACATGCTTGCTAGCTTGGTAAGATACATTGTCTCCGCTATCTGCTTCATCTTCTGTTTATTAACTCTACTAAATCGTTTACTTTTTCCTCTTTTTCTGTATTTTTATTTATTAGGGAAACAGTGGCACATTACATATTGTAGGAAGGTGTGTAACTAACAACATTTTCCACGAAATACGCAAAAACAAAAAAAAAAATACAAACCATGCTATTTAAAGAAAAACCTACAAACTACAATCATTTAAGTTAAGGAAAATATTTTTCGTGTTAAATAGTAGAAGCAAATTATAGTAGTACACAGTCATCGTCTAAAATATCGGGATGAACAAACTGTCCAAAATTACCTAAACGACTATGTAAATTAAATATTTAGTCAATGACACAAGGAATGTTACAGAATGAAGACCGTACACGACACCTGTCATTCTGACAAGAACTTTATCAAATTGAGATAAAGTTTAATTTTCATACATTTTGAACAGTCTGTTTGTCTCGATATTATTGACTGTACATAACCTGTGATTCAACTCTAAGCTCTATTGGCGCAGTGTTTGAGTAATTGACTTCTGTGCTACGGGTCGTGGTTTCGATGTCAGTAGTAAACAAACATTAGTATGGACCACACAGTTGCTACGGGTGTTTGGGCATGTCAGATTTGTGTGTGTTAACGCACATATGAAACATAATGGATTCACTGTGGGAGCATCGTTGCCAAAGCTGTGCTGCCCTGCAATCTGTCTCTCAAATAGACTGAACCATTCCTCTATAAATGTACTTGCAGCAAAGCATATTTATAGGTGTAACTTTCAGACATCCTGAAAAGCAGACTTAACAATACACAGCTAGGTACGATAGACATTTTTTCAGAGTATCTACTAAAAATGTCTAAGCTAAAATGAGTGATGTACCTAAATCACGCAATTTGTTTAGATAAAAGTGGTCGCAAGCGCTAATGCTGAGTGTTAGATCCTGGATTCGATTCTCAGGTCGGGGAACGTGTGATTGGGTATTTGAAGCAAGAATTTTTCAGTAGCAGCCCTGTGTCTTGATTTGTCCCCGTTTGATGCCAATAGGCCCGTCCCCTTATGGCGAAATGTATGTTTAATTTATGTAGGTACAGACGCCAGCACATCAAGCTAGCCCAATCTGTCAAATTTCTTTAATCGATTTCCAACTTTATGACAAAAGCGTAAGGATCATGCTCAATTGGGAAAAAAATACAGTTTGGGATAGTTTGATGTGCTGGCGTCTGTACACCTCTGCCTATCCCTTTAGGCAAAATAGTCGTGATGTTATGTCTATGTTAAAAGTGGCGTAAAAACGAGCCTTTAGCAAAAAAAATACAAGATTCTTTTATATAAACCTGCCATGTTTTGGAATTTGACTCCCCTTATCTGTTGACTATTAGTATTCAGTCGCCGTTTGCTCTGAAACTTATTTTGTGTGATTGTTTTAATAAAAATGCGAATTTAGTACGCGCCACGCATGTTAGCGGTTGACAAATTCTGTGTGTATTGGGACGCTTACTAAAATGTTAGAGCGTGTAATTGATTTTGTAAAAGATACCTATACTCCATTTACAATAGCATTAGACAGAAGTTAAAAAAGGTTATTTTTAATGTACACTTCGTAACAAAATTATATTAAAGGTATGAAAGTTTCGATTTATGCCAAAAAAATTAAAGTGTCAATGCTAAAAACCTAAAAGAAACAGGAGTGAAAAACACCGAGTAACTAAATTAGTTTTTGACGACGAAGTTTTACCAAACGTATTGTGGGTCGTAAGTTGTTATTTAAAATAAAGTATTGTAAAAAATATATATTTTATTTTCTTATAACCTTATTTAGATTTAAATCATCATGTGATTGTTTGTTTCATTCATTCGTTTTGTTGTAGGTTTGTATGTGTGATGAAGATGTTATTGTAAATAGAACATTATCTAAAATAAACACTACTTTTACTTCGTTTATCTCAGTATTTAGTACTGTCTTAAATCTACCTAAAAAAGTTAGAACTTAACTTTGAAATAAAATGTTTTGCACTCCTGCTTCTACGAGCCTCTTTTTCCTAAAGCTATTACAAATGGGGTATACATGTTTGAACTTGGTACATTTCGTGGTAAAGAGATAGTACTACTAGTCCTACTACGCGAAAGTTTGGATGTATGGATGGATGTTTGTTACTCTTTCACGCAAAAACTACTGAATGGAATTGGATGAAATTTGGCACACAATCCGTTCAGCCGTTTTTCCGTTTTTCAGTCTTATAATATTAGTAAGATTAGCAAAATATTCTGCTTGTCAGTATGGACAGATGCATTAAAAAAGCACCAACCTTCAGAACACATTTATTTACTTGTGACAGTAAATGCTTACCAACCACGAAACCTGGATTTTTTTTATATAAAATATTATTTGTATCAATTAATTCACATTACCAAATAAATAAATAAAAAGTTCAACACATACTCTCACTCTAAATCGGATGTAGATTGTGCGATCATATCACATACTGTTTTGCTTTTTAAAACTATGCTTTTTAAACGGCAGCACTGTCAGCACTGTGATATATTTCTGAACAATTTAGATAGCAACTAAACAACGATGCAAAACAAAAAATTGATGGATACGGGAAATACAAACCATTTTTGTTGCGAATAACTATTTTTTTCTAACAAAAAAAAAATGGTGTTCTCCATCATGTGATTGTTTGAAAGTTAAAAACGAAACATTCATATTTAATTGGAGTGACTTTTGTTTTGTACTGGTATTACCGAAAAGGTCGGTTAAGAGTGTCAATAAATAAAATAATAAATGGCAATGGTAATGGTAATGTCAATGGCTGGTGACAGTCACTCTAGCAGAGAGTCGAATCGATGGTTGCGTGGCGGTCTTAGAGCATTTAATGCTCTAAGGTGGCGGTTGTCTTCTGATGACAGATATGGTAGAGAGAGCCGCTGCCGTACCATGTTCCCAACAAACTGATTTACGAAATCAGCCTAAAATGTTCCCACTGCTGAGACACCAGCCTTCTCTCTGTGAGAGGGCCGCAATCCACGCGGGCCCAGTGCGGTTTGGCAGATGTCACATAAAAAAATATATATTGCGTAACCATATTTAAGTAACACGTTAGTGATTGGAGCCTCCTTTTGAGCAAAAAATGCCTGTATTAGGAGACTCCGCTCTTCCATAGCAAGGTAAAAATAAACAAAAAATACAAATTAAAAATAAAGATAAAACAAGTAAACAATTTTCAGGTGCAGGTGTATATGTGTGTATGAGAGTGGGTTTGTGTGTGCGTCGTGCGTGTGTAGGTAGGTGAGTGTGTGTGTTGAGAGAAATGAGTGTCACATGTCTTCAAACTTTTGGTTCCTCACGATATTTTCCTTCACCGTTTTGAGAGCAGTGGTAATAATGAAATTAAATACACAAAGTCAAATGCTTGGGTTCGAACTCACGACCAACAACTCGTAAAGTCAGGGCCGATACCACTTGGCCAGCACTGCTCACTTTTGGTGCAGGTGGACTTATATACTAGATGGGGCAAAAGGGTGTCCACAGAGACTATCCATCGTGATCGGTCTTGAGCTTTCGAACTTAATTTCACTTGAATTTCCGATGTTTTTCGTTTCGTCGAGCAAAGTGCGTCACCAAGTTTGTTTGGAACGATCACTCTATTGCTTTCATTATGAAATTCTTGTGGCAGGTCTCTAATCTCTTGTTTAGATAGATACAGAAATAAAGGAAATTAAGGCTTTTATTCAAATGATCAACCATATAGGAGTTAACATTTTTCAAACGTCGATATACCTTACTTCTTTCGTAATTCGTTTGTGAATTATTAAGAGACGTTAAGAAGTCAGCTTTAATATTATCTAAAAAAAAATCTGACTTTACGAGAAAACACTACAAATATTTATAATTTAAAAAAGGGTATGAAATGCATACCCAAACGAAATAAAACAGACGCAACTCAACAAAATATTTATTTTCACTCAAGCTAAAACCACTCTTCGGCGAAATGTTTGTGAATAAACATATAGAAATTCAATCGTCTATCGATTCTCTCGATAGAGTTTGTCTAGCCTAGAATGTGTTGAAGTAAAGAAGCTAAGACTTTCTGCACTGATGGAGATGCATACTGTACTGTGCATATATGAGCTTGTTTGCATTTAACTCAATCGATAGTCGGTGCAACCCCAGCACACGCATAGGACCACAGTACAGAAAGCAGCAGTAAGGAAACTAGTGTCATTGGTTGATTATGTACCTATTATGATAGTTGTGTAATAAAATAATCCAACAAACAAAAAAATTAATGTGAATGTTTGTGAGGATGGATGGAGGTTTGTGGAGAGATTTGGAAGAGACCTACACTCAGCATTGGGTGGCCAAGGGTTGAAGAAGAGAGAGAGAAGAGATGGAGGTTTGTTACTCTTTCACGCAAAAACTACTGAAGGGATTTGGATGAAATTTGGTACATAGATAGTTTATAACCTGAATTAACACATACTTTTCATTCCGGTAGTACGTTCCCGCGGGATAATTGCCGAGCTTCACGCGGACGAAGCCGCTGGTAAAAGCTTGTAAAGTATAATTTAAAGCAGTTTAAACATAGACACACATTCAGCACCTTTCCTCCAAGAAAGTAAAAAAAATCAACAATATCGGTAAACCGACAAGTGATAGGTCGACATGCATCTATTTATTATTATTCAACGTGATTTAAGGTTGTTTACAATTCAATTAATTAGCGCCAAAATTAATTAAAACTTTTTCAATCAATCAACGTAATCTCTTATTTTGGCGTTGAATGAAAATTTTATGAAAAGCTGTTTACCGAGGATAAGTTGGTACAAGGATATATCAAGATCAAGGGATAAAAATATGACTTTCCTGTCTTAGCTTACCTCTTGTTTTTATTAAAAAAGGTAAGACCATATTTATGTTTACGTTTTTCTGATAAAGAAATCTCTGTGGCAAATAAATGTTTACTAAATTATAAACATCACTCTATGTTAAATCTATTGATTATGAACATGAATGCGTGAGCGCTACTGCTCCTTGCACCCTAATTGCGTAACTATTCTAACTATCAATCACAATCTTAATCATTTTGTAGGATATTGCCAATCCTTTGCTTCATATGTTCGAAAAATTTGTCTGATCAACTACTTGAATAACGCAATGAATGTTGATGAACTGTCAGGATGAAAGATATTCCCGCTGGTCTCAGGGAGTTAGAAGACCATTGTGTGGTTCCATTTAGTAAGAGATAGCACCGCTCGTCTTTGGTTATAAAACACTCATGAGGATTACCTATCACAAAAAGGGGTAATAGAAGCTACTTTCAGTTAGAGTTGATCTACTTTATAGTTTTGTCTATGTCGTGTGGCGTAGATCTGTGCCAGCGACAAGATCGCGCCGCGCCGACTGAGTGGCGCCCACCACCCTTCATTCATGACTGTACCCTCTAGCTGCTGCAGCGGAAACAGCGCTGTTTACCCGAATTTATGGTTGCTTTTCTTTTTCTGTATTATTTTATTGCATTGTTTGTTTCAGTTTAAATTATGTTTATTGTTTTCAGTACGTCATTATAACTACGAATTATCAGAGATTTTCACTTACAGTTCACTTTTCTTATTGTTTCTATTCCCACGATCAATTACTAATGATGATGTTTATTTTCCAAACTAGATCTGGTCGATGTAGTTTTGTATCTTTTAAATGTACAAAGTACTAAAAATTCGCACTAAATCCAAACAAAGGTGATGTTTCAATTCTCCCCATATCCTGTATGAAAGACAAGTCAAAAAAAGAACAATTTGTGGAGTGAAACAATTTCGTTTAAAATACCTCCCATAAAAAAATACTAAATAATAATTTAATTAGACAAAAAAGAGAACGAAGAAAAAAAACGATAATACAAAAAAAAAAAATGATGTAGCGATATGACACAGCGATGGAAAAGCGTCCTGTTTTCATCGGATTGTTTGTTCTGGCTGAATAGGTCGTCGCCCCGGGACGGCCACATGACTCTGACGAGAAACAGGTATTCAATCGACTCGTTAGTACCGATAATAAGTTTCGGGACAATCTCCGTCACTCCCGAGATTCCGATACCGATAGTGTCATGGTCCACAATTATCTCTCTCGGTTTCTTGGCGTAAATGATTATTATAAAATAATAGCGTAGTAGGTTATTGGATTTTGCTCTACAGGTTGCAGGTTTCGCTTTCAGAACAAATAACTAGTATGGCCTACAGAAAGTTAGTTATTTACCCTCTTATTTATAAGCGTTGCTTAAAGTTAGGACATGTTTAAACGTCAAAAAATTATGGTCTCTATATCTGTCGCTAATCATTACTTAACATTAAGCTACGTTTATAAACGCTAGGTCAGTGTTTGTGTTTAGCATAATCAGCCTATAACGTTCCCACTGCTGGGAAACAGGTTTCCTCTGTTTGAGGGGAGAGTGGGCTGTAAGTAGGTAATCCATTACGCAGCCCAGTGCGGGTTGGTAGATGTCACATGTCTTCGATTTTTTGGTTCTAGGACATGCCGATTTCCTCACGATGTTTTGCGTCACCGTTTTGAGAATAGTGGAGTTAAAATAATTTGTGTTCATTGTGTGTTAATTTGTATTTGGTACCTGGGAAATGTAAATGGTTGTTACATACAGGATGACATGACGAGGTACATACAGGGTGTTCCGTGTGGTGCCGGACGTAAAGAATAGCACCATCCCATCTCTTCCCGTGGGTGTCGTACGAGGCGACTAAGGGACTCACTAGAGAATGGGCAGCAGCGTTCTATATGCATTTTACCACCATACTACGATCGCCAACACGCCTGCTAAGCGTGGCGATTATGGCAAGCCCCCCAAATTGGGGGAGGCCTATGTCCAGCAGTGGACGTCTTCCGTCTTCGGCTGAAATGATGAATGATAATGATACAGGGTGACGGTTTCAGCAAAGATCTGCACTATAACACCGATGTTGATACTTTTAAGGGTAGGTCCAAAGTAGTCAATAAATACATATTGAAGGATATTTTGTTCTATTACATTATGTTTTCATCCCGGTAAATAAACTGATAAAACAGAGTTAAAGTCTTAGCTCAACTTTTAAACTCACGGAAAAAACACAGCTGATTCTGTCAACTCCAAAGATTACCGTCGAGTTACATCTTAAGACTAACAATACAAAGTAATCCTCCGTTGTAATAACCTATTCTGATGGCTTAAAATTTAAATAGCCTGCTCTTTGGTATACTTTGAATAATTCTGAGAGGTAAAGCGTCTCAAGTGAAGGTACTCGAACACCTACTAAAGGTATCAGGAAAAAGATTTGTGCGTAATCTTTCCTAACAGGTTGGATTTAGTTGGGAGTGACTGCTGTGACCAGAAATTGTTTTTTGTAAAAAAAAAAAACATCTGGGATATTAATTAAAAATGTAAATTAACTTCTGTACCCGCGGTTTTACTTACATACGTGACTTAGTATTCTTTTAGTTTTACAAAGCAATGGAAACTTTAAGATACAGTATATTATTATAGTGTATTCAAAAAGATTCAATTCAACTCCATTCAAAGCATTCCTTTTTTTTGTTTACATATTTAGCGCAGGTCTATCATGCGGCCGTCTCATTTATTTATTCACAAGCCTATTGTTCTGTTTTGAACTTTTATTAAATATCGTACTCAAATATTCAAAGTTAAATCGGTAAGGAAGTTGATTTACTTATCTTTTACAACATTTAACACAACTACTCGTATTATTGTTTACACTAGGTACTAAATATAATTACTAGCTAACAAACTACCTATATCAATATCAACATCTCACTATTTATGTACTACTCGTTGCTATTTATTTAGTTATAACTGACAAAAGTTTATTTTATTTAAGTATGCATACACACGCCATGTTGCAGCATTGGTATAAAGCTGATTTACATCCCA
The DNA here is from genome assembly GCA_947359405.1 of Antitype chi. Classification (NCBI taxonomy): domain Eukaryota; kingdom Metazoa; phylum Arthropoda; class Insecta; order Lepidoptera; family Noctuidae; genus Antitype; species Antitype chi. Next base: position 16,164,318 of record OX375816.1, read on the forward strand.
GGTCCAGTTGAAAATCAGCGTCAGACACAAGGTTGTCTGGCATTTTTGCTGAACTGGGCCTTTTTAGCGCAGCCGTGAGGCACACTTTAATGCTAGTTTCTGACATCGCACTTTACAGTTTTTAACCGACTTCAAAAAGGAGGAGGTTATCAATTCGTCGGGACCTTTTTTTTTTTCTTTTTTTTTATGTATGTTCCCCGATTACTCGAAGATGGCTGGACCGATTTGGATTTTGTTTTTTTTGTTTGAAAGGGTATACTTTCCAGATGGTCCCATGATTATCAAGTCAGGATCTGATGATGGGATCCTGGAGAAATAGAGAGAACTCTTCAAATTTTATAGGCACACGAAGCGATTTAGGTATTTTTTGGAAGAGTACTTTCTCGTAGTGGTCTCATTTCAATTTGGTGAAGATCTGATGAAGAACTTTGGAGATAGGCAACGGAACTCCTCAATAAATGATAGCAAATGGACTGGGATTGCTGAAATCTCATGTCTGTCTATTGCTTACACCAGTTCATAACATAACATCACGCCGGTATGCTGTGAAGGGGTAAGCACATGTGAACCACTAAAAAGTGAAAAATAAAAACTTTTTCCAAAAAAAAACAACCGACTTCCACAAAAACACTACAAAGTGAAAAATAACTTTAATTTCGGAAGGCGGTGACAAAAAATTCAATCCAAAGACACCGACTTCCGAAATTAAAGTTATTTTTCACTTTGTAGTGTTTTTGTGGAAGTCGGTTGTTTTTTTTTGGAAAAAGTTTTTTGTTGGTTGTTTTTTATTTTATTTTTTAGTTTTATTTTTTGCTGTATATTGTGTGCCTTTTGGGTCTGTGTTAAATAAATAAACTTATTTAAAAAAAAAAAACGCAAAAAACATAAATAAGTTATAAATCGTGATCATTTTAGCCTAAGAATTAAACATTTCAAATTCAAGAAAGTAGCTAACATTGACTACATCGTGCGGTCCGCAAGTTACTTAAACATATCTTTGTTATATCTTGCAATCATTACATTATAAATAACTAAATAATTCGCTTTATTTTCACCCATGATTATCGTGTGTTAAGTTTATGTTGTTAGCGGTTAAAACATACACTCAGAAATTTTAATGGTTGTTTGCCCGCGGCAGAACAACTTGCCATAAGGAGAACTTTTGAAACATAGAGTAAATACAAAAAAATAAACGATGTTTTAGTTTTAAAATAATTAAAAAAATATTCATCAACTCGAAAACCTGAGAATCAATAGTAACACTAGAGGTAACTTGTAGGTACTACTCGAATCGCACGCGCCGCCGACAAAGGGAACAGCGATGCATAAATGTTCAAATCAAAATAAAGTCTCGCACGTGGTGATTTTTCCCAATGATTAATCTGTCATTTTTGTTTGTAATATTTTATTTGTGTCTAAAACGATTTTATTACCAAGACAAAACCATTTCGCTGCGGGGAAACAACCATTAAAATTTCTCGGTGTATATAGGTATATGTAGTTTTCACTGCTAACAACATAATGACCGCTTTGAAAGGGGCGCATCACTAGTCTCACAAAGTGCCCTGATTACTTATAATGAGTTAATATAACTTAGGATACGTGCATTTTGTTCCTTGTTCCATTGGTAACTAAAGATGTTTGAAAATTAAGTGAATGAAATGATCACCAAACAATTTTATTATACTTAAACAATTTTTAATAAAAAAAAATGACTAAGATACTGTAATCGCAAAATTAAGAATGAAATTAATTGTTAAATATGTAACTATACCTATTCCACCAAAAAAATATTCAATTAAGTCTTATTGAATCAGATTATTAAAGAAGGAGTTTAAGTCAAGATAATAACATCGGTTAACATCGGTTTACGTTCTCATTAATAGGAAGTTTGTTAAAGTTTGCGCCGCGGTTTCTGAACGCGTCGTTCATTTAAAATTAATTATTAAAGCGAAACGTGGCTTATTATTTGGTCGGCTTTATGTAATTATGTCGATGAAAGCCTTTTCAATGTGCCATTATATATTTTCGAACGGTATTTCATAGCCAATTATTGTTAAGTAGTGTTAAATTCCAGTTCAGCATTTGTAAAAGAATTATAATGTCCATTATATAGGAAATTTCTAGTGTGTTTGATTAGGTATTTTTAAAAGGCAATTTTGTTTGAATCCAGTGTGGTTCTCAAAACCTCAAAATATACATTTAGAAAAATAAGGCTAGGGCCTAGGTTAGATGGAAGGTGCATCACAATGCTTCGGATTTCGAAGAGTTCACACTTTAGCGATCTAGATTCCATGATGAATGCAACAATTGTTATAAAAAATACATTAATTCCGTTGAAGATGGTATTCGGAACAATGTGAAGCATTTCTGGATGTTCATATCTATTTTTTTTTAATCTACTGGCATTCCATCCACTAAGATGTTTAACAACCAGTCAACTAGCAACCTAGAAAACATTTGTAATCTTTTTTAAGTCGGCTTAAGAACCATCCACTTCTATTAATATTCCAACCACGTATGACGACTGCTCTGATAGCTGTACTCTCTTAAATGACACACAGTTTTACAATAGATGAAGTACTTCGTGCGCTCAACGCATTGGATCCTTCTAAAGGGCCAGGAGCGGACGGTCTACCAGTATTTTTCATTAGAGAGACAGCCGTTAATCTGTGCATGATAAATTTAACCAATCTATTTCTCAAGGTTGCTTTCTTCAAGCATGGAAACTTGCAAATATATCCCTTATTTACAAGTCGGGACCTAAGAATGATGTCGTGAATTATCGTCCTATATCAAGAGACTAGTTCATGATAAAGTATACCATCACTCAACAAAAACATGGATTCGTCAAAAGAAGGTCAACTACAACCAACCTGGTAACTTTTATGGACTACTTGTTCAACAACATGGACTCTAATGTAAAGTCGATACCATATACACTGAGTTCCAGAAAGCTTTTGACATAGTTGACCATCAACATCTCTTGAATAAAATTTCATTCAATGGTATATGTGGTGACCTTCTGAGATCGTTCGCTTCTTATGTTCTAATAGGAGTCAGAGGGTTGTGATAAATGGGTTCTTTTCTAGCATACTAAGCGTCACTTCTGGAGTGCCTTAGGGCTCTATTTTGGGACTTCTATTATTCATCATATTTATTAACGACATCAATAAATGATTCCAAAATTCAAAATTATTGCTATACGCAGATGACCTTTAAATTTTTAGACCTATTAAAAATTTTCAAGATTGTTTACTCCTGCAGGATGACCTAGATAGGTTCTCTACATACTAATCGGTTAATAAACTACAACTTAGCGTCTCTAAATGTAGCTGTATTACTTTTACTAAAAATAAAAATGTTATCAAGCTCTTTGAATAATATCATTTTAACTAGAAAAACAGTAGTGCGCGATCTTGGAGTTCTGTTGGATGATAAACTACACCTTGACGTTCATATTGATAAAATTTTAAATAACGTTTTTCGTATGTATGATTTTGTGACGAGATCAGCCACAGAATTCGTCCGTCCATCTACATAATTATTTATATATCTACAAATCGCTAATCAGGTCTCAATTAGAGTATGTTGTTGCGGTATGGAATCCCTTCTCTAGTAAATACTCAGACGTGATAGAAAAGGTTCAGAGTAAGTTTTTGAAAGCCATGCATTTCCGTTGTTTTCGTACTTATGCATCTTATCCCGAACTTATGAATAGGTGCAAGCTACATAATCTGAACGCTAAACGTATTATTTTGGAGACAATGTTTTTATTTGATGTACCCATCATGTAATAGCGCATGATTGCATGGATATTACCAATAAGATAAGCTACGTCGTACCAAGAACAACCATAAGTCGTGGGGTGTGCACACAACCTCGTTTTGCCGTATCATCTAGTCGTAAGAATGCAGGCTTACAAGCACCCCTACGTCGCATCACAGGTTAATGTAACAATCACTTCCAAAATACATCTTTGCTTTACCAACTGGTAAATTTAAGAGCCTTGTTCTGGAAACAATTTTGGATATTGATTTCTAATATTTAACTTTTAGACTGTATTTTTTATCATTTCTTGAATTTTCCTTTTCATTCGCATGCTTGTTTGATTTTATCACTAACACTTTATGAAATTTCATTGTACCTATCAAACTGTAAGCGCACACTGCATTAATTTTATAATTTGTTTTTGTAATACGTGGAAAATGTCGTGGGTTTACACATTTACTCACTCTTTATCAACTCTCATATCAACTTTTTTATAATATTGTAATTTGTATTAGTTTATTTTCCCAAATAAATAAAATAAATATCCGGTTCCTAACCATACATAATAACAACAATTTTAAATTTCCTACATGACTTGATCAGTAACATTTTGATTGAATATTCTAATGTATAAATTATTTGCCGACCACATAGTTTTTCAATTTTGAATGAGTAAATATGCATTAGGATTTCTCTCGATAAAAGATAATATAATGTATGAAATTGACATCCGGCACAACTTTAAATTAACTAGCTTCTCGTGGCGACTTCGTTCGCGTGGAGTCTTATGATACCATCAAATACAAAAATAACATTTTTCAAAAATTTCCCGGTATGCGTTTAGACTATAAAGTCTCAACAGCCAAAATATACACAGAGTCAGGACTGAGAAGCAGCTTTTCCTGAGGTCAACACCCGCAGCGTTCGGTACTTTTCCCATTGCTTGCGAAGTTTTTAGTTTTTAGTATTCATACTTAAACTCCCTAATATTACAACACTGATAAACTGACTGATGCTCTCTTACAGATTGTTCCTGGCGAACAGGAGTAACTGTAAGAAAGAGTTAATAAATAAGTATTATAACAAATAAGAGTTCTCAGTAACAGTTACCTAACCACGATGACAGAAGACGCTTAACGTTCTAAGAAATTAAGATATACAAAAACTAGCTAATGCCCACGGCTTGCCTCGCGTGAATATCAGAAATTATCGCACAGGATCGTGCTATCGGGACCAAAAGTATGTTACTGCTTATATCATCAGTTCATATCATCATCATATAAGCCGAAAGACGTCCACTGCTGGACATAAGCCTCCCCCAAAAGGGGGATTTGCCATAATCGCTACGCTTGGCAGGCGGGTTGGCGATCGCAGTATGGTGGTAAAATGCATAAAGAACGCTGCTGCCCATTCTCTATTAAGTCCCTTAGTCGCCTCCTATGACACCCACGGGAAGAAATGGGATGGTGCTATACTTTTACGTCCGGCACCACACGGAACATATCAGCTATCTGCCAGTGAAAGTCCCGTCAAAATCGGTACAGTCGTTTCGGTGATTAGCCGGAGCAATCAGATAGACAAACAATTTTTTAGGTAAATATATTATTTCATATGAATTTAGTAAAAGGCTGTTATTTTACAAACAGACATTTTAATTTTATTTATTTGTACCTATAGATCTAACAAAAAGAATCACAAAAGTATCAATAATTGGGAATCGAAATTATAACCAGAGGTTAGCTAAGCAGTCATCGTACCGCTAAGCTATGTATTTGCTTTATCAACAGTTGCCTAGAATAGTCGTTCTTAAAAATTTCAAGATTGACTGCCTAGTACCTTAGAAGTATAACGCGATGATAATAATTCCAAAGGTCAAATCTGTAGCCATCTACAATAACCTAACCTTTTGTTGGTACGACTATCCTATTAATATTATAATTGTGAAAGTTTGTATGTTTGGTTATTCAGATGTTTGTTACTGAAACACGCAAAAACGGAAAATTTGGCACACAGATAGTTTGTACCCTGAAATAACACATAGGACACTTTTTATTCCGATAGTACTTTCCTGTGGGATGATTTTCGACCTCAACGCGCAACTATAGAAGAATACTACCGAATGCTACTTATACCCCATAGCAAATAGCGTGATAATTTACAATACATAGTCATAGCAAATCGCAAGCCGTTTGTTTTTTATTTCATTGACATACCAATCAAATTGACGCGCGGTCGTTTAATACTACAAGTGAACTGCCTTCCTAAATAAACAAATAATAGTCATCGAAAATAACCGGCAATATAAATTGACATAGTTATCAGACTCAGAGAATAGACACGAGATACATTTACCACTGAAAATCACTCCTCAAATTCACCAGCTATAAATTACGTGCCCTATCGTATCTGACTCCATTAAAGTCAAAATTAAGGTGAAAACTCACAAAACTGACGTGTTTAATTAATGAAAATTCTCGTCCCTTTCATTCGGATACTTTTGGACCGTGTTCGGGAAAATTAACTCAGTACTGAAAACCTAACGGCTACTACGGTAGGTAATATTTTCATCCGTAAAAGCGTTGAAATATTTTTCCAATACCTTAAATCTTTGTTTAATTTGTCTGCTTAAGCCGTCCATGCTCTTATCGTAATACTAAAATATGTAAATTCAACATTGGCGACGAATGTATGTAAATAAATGTAATTTATTCAACCCTACGTCGCTGCCTTTTCAGCCCAAGATCGTGTTTGCTTTTACTTCGAGGACCGCTGGCACATTTGTTCTAGAAGTTATTATTCGCTTTACAAAAGATTACATAAGTGGTCGGTAGAACTGCTGATATTCGTGATTAGTGTGTAAAGTTGAATTGTGGAATAGGTCTGATAACATTTAAATTTAACAATGGAATTCGTTCGAGCATTTACAGAGGCCCTAGCACTAACACGCGACATAAACGTAACGTAAATTCGAAAGTTTTTTTAAACCGAAAATACAACTATCCTGAAGCATTTTTTTTTATTTTGCGAGACTTGCATTTGTTTGTACTAAAAATATCAGATTAGATTTTTTGCATGTTTGTTTGTTACGTTTTCACGCTAAACGGCTAAACCGATGTGGATGAAACTTAGCACAGGGGTAGACCATGACTTGGAACAAGACATAGAATACTTTTTATCCCAATATTCCAACAACGAGATCGAGACTTATGTGGGCGAAACCGTGGGACGTAGCTAGTTGTCACCTATAGTTAGGAAAAATGTAGAAAATAAGAAAACATTATTTACAAATAAATCGTTTACGTAACGTTTACTCCATGCTTTCGTGCTAGAAGGGCCACAGATTACCTAGAATCTATGGCAAGAATATATTTATATTTTTTAGAGTCATTGCACTTACGTTGCGGTTTGAGATGATCCCAATACTCCATTCAGTGTGAGTTTAAACAGAAAAAGGGCCATTTACTAGCTATGCAGGTATCTTTCAAATTTTAACATTTCAATACACGTAAACCCAACTAAAACAGAACTTTGCAATACAATTTAAATGTAAGCAGGATTATGCAAACTTTGCGGTTTTATTTTGTTCCAGTAATGTTTTTACTTATGATGAGCACCTACGTTTGAAAACTCAACATTCTGGCATAATGATTAATATGTAAAAAATATAAGGTCGGTATTTTTTCGGGAAAATGTCAAAGGTCTAATGACTCTTTATCGAACCATCATTTATATTATAATAACACTAGTAGCCACTGCCCGCGGTATCCGTCCACTTCGAAGTCAACCATACCTCAAACTTCAAACTCAACACTTACATCTTTATATAGTTAAGCTAATTATTCAATCTTATTATCCTACTATATATTATACTAGCTTTTGCCCGCGACTTCATACGCGTAGACTTTAGAATCAATTAGATAATCATTTTCTTTTGATAATATTAGGTCTTTACCTATGAAATTGCCGTTTTGCAGTACTGGCCATTTCAAATCAAAATAATTTTTGTTTGGGTAAGAATTCTAATTTCAAATTAATTTTATTTTAAAAACATGGATTTTTTTTTTCCAAAAGTAGTCATTTGTTTATTGATTAGTGTTACATTTTCATCGCATTTCAATCTTTTTCGTCATCATGGATACGTTAAAAATTCGAGTAATTATGGAATATGAGTACCGTCGTGGCAGCAACGCGGCACAAGCGGCACGCAACATCAACGACGTTTACGGAGCTAACACTACAAACCAACGCACCACCTGTTATTGGTTTGCTCGCTTCCGTTCTGGAAATTTCGACCTGAAAAATGAACCTCGCGGTCGTCCGAAGACTTTGGTCGACAATGACGAATTAAAGGCGATTGTGGAAGCTGATGATACACAATCTACGGCTGAATTAGCAGCAGCTTTCGACGTTAGCGTCAAAACAATATTGGTCCATTTGCGTCAAATTGGCAAGGTAAAAAAGCTTGACAAATGGGTGCCCCACGAACTCAATGATCGTCAGCGCGAAGTACGCGTCGAGACGTGCCTTGCACTGCTCAACAGACACACAAATGAAGGAATTTTGAACCGCATTGTTACCTGCGATGAAAAATGGATTCTGTTTGATAACCGCAAGCGCTCAGCAAGTTGGTTGGATCCTGGTTCAGCACCTAAACAATGCCCTAAACGAAAACTTACCCCTAGAAAAGTGATGGTCACTGTTTGGTGGTCTAGCGCCGGTGTGATTCATCACAGCTTCTTACCAAACGGGGTGAGCATTACTGCAGATGTGTACTGTGAAGAACTGAACACAATGATGGAGAAGCTGGCACATCTCCAACCAGCATTGGTCAATCGCTCGTCTCCGCTGCTCCTGCACGACAACGCGCGACCTCATACTGCACAGCAGACGGTCTCCAAGTTGCAAGAACTGGGGTTGGAAGCTCTCCGTCATCCGTCCTACTCACCAGACCTTGCGCCTACAGACTACTACTTTTTCCAGAATTTGGATAACTTCTTGGCGGGAAAAAAATTCAATACCCGAGAGGCAGTACAAAATGCCTTTGAAGAATTTGTTGCCTCCCGTCCAGCTGATTTCTTTAAGAAGGGCATCAATAAACTGCCACTGCCATGGCAAAGATGCATTGATTGCATGGGTGATTACTTCGATTAATACAAATTAAAAATACATGAAAAAAAATCGTTTAAATTTTTTCATACAAAACGGCAATTTCATAGGTAAAGACCTATTATATAGCCTATTTTTTAAGTTAGACCTCTCGGAATACATCATTGAAAACTGCATTCAATTCCATGCAGTGGTTTTTGCGTGATGCGGTAACAAACATACAGACAGACAAAAATTCAAAAAACCGTTGTTTTGGCTTCTGTTGCTCTAATAAAGACCCCCCATACTATTTTTTCTTCAATATCTTTAATGTACAGACATCGGCCTGTTACAATTTTATTATATGTATAGATAAATGATTTAAAAAAATGAAAAACAATAAAATAAAAATTTGAAAGTTTGTATGTTTAGATGTTTGTAACTCAAGCACACAAAAACGGCTGAACGGATTTAGGTGAAATTTGGAACACTGATAGTTTATAACATGAATTAACATATAGGATACATTTTATCTCGGTATTATGTTCCTGTGGGATAGTTTTCCTCGCGGTCGAAACCCCTGGAAAAAGCTCGTTGCTCAATATTTCTATTGTCAAGATTCTTAGTGTATCTGAAAAATAAGATAAAAATAATTTCAGGCTTATACTACCTCGACGGAATGGCAGCAGGGTCTGGATGTGGAGCTGTCTCACAAACTATGCTTCACCTCCTATTCTGCCCTCTGTACTCCAAAACAGCCACGGTGGTGGTAATATGAGCTGCCACTGAACGCTGTAGAAGTGGCGAACTTTTGGGCTAACAAAATTTGATAATTGTCGTGCCAGCGACACGAAGATTTCAGGCAGATGATGATCTGAAAATTTCTTTTCAAAATACACATCTATTCCGATGTAAGTGTGATCTTAGATAATAAGGCCACCACACCAATTATGCGCCGTTCAAACATCGTTAACGAGAACCATCACTCGACTTCGCAGTCTAATGAAAAAATAACATCTCAGAATAATTAGAGAATTAAACATCTAATTTATCGGAGTGGATCGTGCTCGTCTGTACTTTGACAATGGCATGATGGCATCGGCAATATGGCGTATCGTCACGTACACCCATTCCCGCCGACATTCATATGATTTCTTAATAAAGTGCGACCCAGCCTCGAGCGCCAAGCGCCCATATCAATAAGAGCTGAGGGAATTTAATGAAATTCCCTTTAAGAATTCCTCGCCAGCTCTTAGGTGGGTACATTCCGTATTTCCGCGTCATATTATATCCTTATTACTTTTAATTGGTTTATGATATTTCATATTCTCTTTTTTTATTATATTGCATTTTAAAAAGTCCATCGCAAGCAAGCTTCCGTAACGCATTGAATGCGTTACGGAAGCTTTAAGAAATGGTACAATTATTTGGATTTTTTGGATTGTTTGATAATTTTTTGATCTTTATTTAAGTCCAAAAGTTCTGTCTATTTCAATAAAAAAAAGCTTAAAAACCTGCACTTCAATAGAAAAAGATCGAGTTGCGAACTTGCTAATGAGCCGACAAGCAGATCTTGAAGAAAGTCAGATTCAGCGAAAATCCGAGGAATCGCGAGCACGGAGAAGACATCCTTTAATTTAGGAGTTCAGATTAAGGCCAACAGATGTTTCTCAAAGCTCACTTGGAGATAATAAAACGACTCCAAATAAAACGTCTTCATAATGTGGTGAACAGAATAAGATTCGATCTAACGCGATCTCGTGACGCGGGACGAGGGACGATTTGTATTGAGGTTGATAGAATCATGCGGTCGCCATCTTGTATTTAGTTAAAGGATTATAAAATGTGTTGGGAAGTTATAAATTAGGCTAGAAAGAAGTTAGTGCGAATTTCAACTGTGAAACTAAATCCGATCAGCACTTCTAAACCGAGTTCAAGAGCTGTCAGAGTCAATATTTACAACATATGACATAATATCACGCCTTGTTTCCCCGTAGGGTTTTGCAGAGGTGTAGGTACCTATAGTATTATAGAGGTATGAGGAACAGGGTGTAAAGTTCACTCTGTGGAAAAGGGAGGATCCTCCGACCAGACGGGTGTTGTGTCTGGTGGGCAACTGCCCGACGGTTGATGTCGGGATGTTGTATATATACGAGTCGCGCGGCAAACTGTGCTTGCGCGAATCAGGATTTGTGTGACGTCAAGTCTTTGATGTGTAGTTCGCATGTGGCGTTGTAGATGCCGCCACAGTATATCCATATTACGCCAGTAATGTATAACTCTCATGTAATTGGAGGCGACCCTATTGCCATCTTGAGGGCCTAAATCCAAACTCCGGGTTACTACTGGAGACATTCCAGATAGAAAAACCCATTAACACTTTGTCCAAAATGTGAATCGAACTCAGGACCTCATGCAGGATTTTCTGTTGGGGTCGGCTTTCAGTCTAACCGGAAGCAGCTGAATACCATGGAGCGACTGCCTATCTGACTTCCACCACCCAGTTACTGGGTATATACAACGTGTAATATAATTAACGCAAGACCGTTTGACACAAAAAGTTTTAAACGTTTAAAATAAATCTGAATTCGCAATATTTTTGCACTAATAAGATGTGGGCCCGACGCAAAAATAACGTCTTAATTTCACGTGCAAACATGCGTCGGCGGCGGCACATTTACAGCTTGTTATTTTTAATTAAAAGAAACTTTCTTCGGGCCTCCACGACATACACGAGTTGGTGAATTAATTCAAATTAGTTCCCACGTAACAGATACAAAACTTCAAGAACATTCAAACTCGAATCAAAATTAATTCAGAGTAAATAATGCTAATGAAATTACGATCAGACTTATTAAATACTTTTTGGCATAATTTTCTTAAGGAAACTGATACAATATTAAAAGTTCTGAAGGTTCTTTAAAATATTTATACACGATCCAACTATGGAAGTTACTTTAAGTCTAGTCTAATTAAATATCTGGTCAAGGATCAGATGATGTAATGATTTTTTTATTTTTATGTAACTATTGTATGCCCTAAGGGCGGGACGTAGCTACAGACGTCACAATTAATTATTTAAGAGCTGTATTATGTACCTACCTATGATCCACAATAAAGACATTGAATTGAATTGAATTGATGTTTTTGGAGTCCCGTGCTACATTATTCTCGTTGACTACCTCGTTGGTCCAGGGGTCATACTGCTTATAGCATGAGGGTTCGATTCCCAGGTCGGGAAAAGTGTTCTTGGGTTTTACGGAGTCGGAGTCTGGATTTGGGACCCGGTTGGTGGAAATAGGCTCGCCCCTTACTACAAGGGACCTTAACACAATCGGCGAAACAGCTCCCCAAGCCTTTAAGGTAATAAGGCGTGATGGTGTTACGTAAAGTAATTAAACTCGTTTAAAAAAAAATTGTCGCTTTTTTGCTGACAGGTGAAAAATATCTTTAAAAAAAATCCCCAATTGCGTGGCACATTCTTTTATTGTTGGTAAAAAAAACCGCATCAAAACATGAAACCTTGAGAATATTCAATGATTCCGTCTTTAGTAGCACATAACCAACCAGTTTAAGTGAATAAAACACAATATAGGTACACTGAATACAAAACTCGACTCCGCAATGAGGTCGGAACACAGAATCAATTCAATTTCACGCTACTTATTTTTTTTTTATACGGGCAAAACCTAACCGTCTATCCTCAAATACGGAAAACGTTCTAAAAAGATTGACTACTAATGTTTTCCACAGCTTAGGCCGAAGTTAAGGCCTAGCCACACAAGCGCCTTAGACGCGCGTATAACGAACCACAAACGAGACGCAGACGCTAAGCCCACGTACCCATGGACGTAATAAAATCGCGGCGGAATTTGACGCGCACTGGATCTTTAACTTAGCACCGAGAGGTGAAAATGGAACAGTAAATCACGCTATTCGATTTTTGACGAGCTGAGATGCACTCTAACTCGACCAACGAGGGTTCAAAATACAGAGCATAAAGAAATCCCGCCGCGAATTTATTACGTCCGCATCGTACATCGACTAAATGAGTCAGTATTTTAACGCTCCGTCGACGGTTATGTAACGTCGTGTGTATACTTTACGTTACTTTCGCGGTGCATTCCTCTGTTATTATATTTTAGAATTTGTTATGAAATTATGAGCTCTGTGCGTCCACATAATACAATTAGAGCCAAAAGCTCTTTGCTTCAGCTAAAGGCATCGTCCAAAATGTTGGTTATTTAATTAGGCTTTAAATTCTAGTTTGTTTTGTCACTGACAGTCCCTTTTTAGGGTTCCGTAACTAAATAATAAAATATGTGACTATTGTTTTTATGTGAATATTAATTAATGTGTAGTTGTCATAATAACAACTCAAGTTATTTATTTCAAATAAGCGCGGTATGTTTTTTGCACACCCCGTCGTTTAGCTTATAGATAGGTCTTTAAAAATTCAACAAAGGTTCTGAAATTGCTTTTCAATTGAGGTGAAATTATGATCTTCAGAAGTATGCGTTTTTCAACTCGTTCTTTACTGTTGGTACCTTTAGTTAGGGTTTTGTTGTGGAACCATGATTAAATCATCAAAAAAAAATTCGTGACAAAAATGCATCCGCATGTGTCAACCACTTTTTTACTATTTATTTATTAAGGATCTCCAACAAAGGATACACATATACATTATTAATGAAAAGGTTCTTTTACGTGTGCTTCTTCAATTACAGGAGACCACAGCATGCACATTTAACTAAGTGTAACACAATAAGAATAGAGAAAACAATGATGAATGATGAAAAATTGATTGAGATGATGAAAATAGAACAAAATAAATGAACATGTTTTTTTTTTTGGGGTGGGAAATCATCATATAACTTCTCCCGCTCTGGGTTGAGCGGGAGGGCGTCTCAGACTTTTACTGACTAAAACCCACCCGTGTTCCCTCAGTTGCCTGTGTGCCAGGGGCCGCGGTATCTCTTTCGAACAACCCGCACCCCTGGCAGGCGTCGGGCCTTGCGGACCCCACCAGTTGGTGCTGACATCTCTTTGAGGCGCGCGTGGAACACAACGCGCCGTCGACCCGGGCTTGGTCCTTACCGGACAGCGAGCTACCCATTACTCGCCATCCGCAAGCCCGCGCCTACGGTGGCCGGGAATCAGCCTGGGATTCCCGACGCCCAGGGCGTCTCCCGCGGCGACTACGGCCGTGAGGGCGCATATACTGCCTCTCCCTCACGTGCGCCGTCTCCCTCTTCGCGAGCATTACTGCTTCGCAGAAGGAGATGACGGCTAACCATTCACTCTCGCTCCGTACCATGGCCTGAACCAGGGCCGGACGCGAGAGATCGCTGCCGCCGATCGCCTCCACGAGGACACGGCGGTGCTCCGCCCAAGCCAGGCAGACCGCCACCGTATGCTCCACCGTGTCCTCAGGGCGATCTTCGCAATGGAAACACCCGGGCGTTTCCTCCCGCCTTATGCGAAACAGGATCCTCCCGAAACAGCCGTGTCCGGCCGCATCTTTCTACTCTTTATCAATTAACATTGTTTAATACAAACATTTTATAATTATTATGGCTTTGGTACTTACTGTCCCTTTCAGGGACACTGGGTGGCGACAGTCTTGATCAAATAATTAATTAATTTTGTGAAAACTAACAATATTAACCTATCTTTCTAAGCACTATAAATTATTGTTACTAACATCAAAATACTAACAAAAATATGGACCATAGACTGAAATAAAGTTTTATTTATTTATTTTGCGAAACACCAAAATGGATTGCATCCGAACAAACACATGTAGTAACTAGATGAACTTTCAAAACATTTATTTCTGTATCTTTATTCATCCATTACACTAGAAACGTCAAAATTGTACTGCCTCGTTGGTCTTGTGGTCGTCACCGCTACTGTTGAGCGTGAGGTCCTGGATCGATTCCCAGATCGGGAAACGGATATTAGATTTTTCTATTAGGAATTTTTCAGTACGGAGTCTGAATTTGTTCTTCGTTGATAACTATAGGCTTGGCCCCTATTAACCCGTCGCGCGTCTAATTAGCAGACACAATATAAATTCTATTGTTATCGGAACACATGGTATATACTTGACATGCGAGGGGTTGACTGGCACAATGAAGGTTTACTATAGGGACGCCTCTGCCTAACCCTTTAGAGAAAAAGGCATGACGTTACGTTATGTTAAAATATACAGCATTTTAACATAACGTAACGTCATGCATGTCGATATACTTACAGTTTAAGTTATAATGAGGCTATTTTTTTTTTCGGGTGGGAAATCATCACATAACTTCTCCCGCTCTGGGTGGAGCAGGAAGGCGTGTCAGACTTTTACTGACTAAAACCCACCCGTGTTCCCTCAGTTGCCTGTGTGCCAGGGGCCGCGGTATCTGTTTCGAACAACCCGCCATCCCTGGCAGGCAGCGGCCCTTGCGGGCCCCACCAGCTGGTGCTGACATCTCTTTGAGGCGCGCGTGGAACACAACGCGCCGTCGACCCGGGCTTGGTCCTTATCGGACAGCGAGCTACCCATTATTCGCCGTCCGCAAGCCCGCGCCTACGGTGGCTGGTAAGTTATGATGAGGCTGACATGCCATTGTGGATAAAAGCCTCGTACAAAAATTTTGAATAAAAAAATAAAAATAAAATGTCGATATACTTGAGGCTTTCTTTTGATGTTATGACGACAAAAACGGACGCAACTTCATAATTCATCTCTCCACTTCACAACTAACATTTTCATCTAATTAGCTCGCACTAATCAATGGACATAATACTGTGGTCCAAATAGGCCATTGTGTACACGGTTCATAAAATAACCCTCATCATCATTAACCTGCTTAACGTCCCGTACAAGTTTTAAGCATTAAGTAAGGGAAGTGAAGGCGCTTAAGGTGTTATTCGACCTTCAGCTGTCAAGGGTTGTATCGCTTAGTTTTGATTTCCTTATCGAGGAAAATATTTTGGGCGGTATTACATTTTTGCTTACGAAATGTTTTGATCAAAGGTGAAATGTTATACGTAAATAATTGTGGCGGTAAGGTTGCTACGTGATGTTTTTAGCCGACTGCACGACAGCATAGTCAGGGTTGTGTTTTTCATGTGTGTGTATGTGCCTTTGTATGTGGTATTATTTATACCTTTTTAGCATACTTACGCGACGCGTATGAATTGCGTAATATGGCGGTATATGCTAGGTTTTGTTTTATATAAAATCAAAATGACGGGGTATTGACCATAACTATATCTTGAAAATTTTGTTTTAGTTCCATGTCAATGTGGAATATTATAATAAAGGGATTGAAGAAGTGATTCCAAAAATATAACACACTAAAAGTTTGAATAATAAATTAAAAAATCTATTAACCCGATTGCATCTTAAATTATACCTGATAATGTGATATCCATTTCATTTATAATAGAGTCTACGCAAAAAAAGTAAAACAAAAATCGCATACGGAAATAAGAAACTCTTTCTTTTGAACAATTTTCTGATGTTTCATAATTATGCCAATGTTAATTTTACGTAAGTACACGAAGTTTAACAGAACTCGCTGAAAAGCAGTACGCATAAAATGAAAAACAGCACATACGAATTTAAAAACCCAGTAAGCCCCGTCATAAACCACGGAACCACTTACTGCGAGACAGTTTATTGGACTCTTTCATTCCAAAACCTCTTCATTTCGAATCACACAAATTGCATCTGACTAAACACGAATGCCTTTCAAAGGATTTCTGTATAGTGCTGCGACACTAATTCATATCGATGTCACCACATCGATTTGATGCTAATTAGTAAATCGAATCGGTATATCGGATTTACGAGCAGGTAATACCATTCGTGTTTGAATGTGTCGTGTTTCAGTGAGCTTAGTTACTGCAATATAGGGTTACTGTATCACAAACAGGAACTTCGCATTACCAGCAAATATTTAAATCGCTAGATTTATCCTCACCATGCTTAGTCACGCGAAAAAGTATCTATACTGAGAAGAGTGAGCTTTCACATTAATAAATAGCACTTATATCACAGTCAAGTTATGTCAATGCGTCATTGTGTGTAAAAACGAAACCCGACAATCATTTGACGCGGTAAGGCGAATCTAACGATTATAATCTTTGATTACGAGAAACCTGGTTGGGGGTTGTGTTAATTGAATATTTACCATGTTTTTCTCTGTATAGGTATTAGTTTTGCTTGCTTTGCGGTTTTTTCTGCTTGAAATAAGTCAAAAGCCGTAGAATTTCACATGCTACGTTACTTTAAAACTGAAAACGTTCTCAATATTGCAACTGGAATATACTTGATGCTGACTCGACTCTGTGGTTTTGGTAAAACTTGGGAGAGGCCTTGTAAGCATGCCGGATATACCTAGGCAGAGACATACGAAATATCAAATTTATGGACCTAGTTCTGAAGATGACTCATCTTTCGTATCTGCACGAACTAAATATTTATATGAGAATATGTTATCCCGTGGTTAAAATATTAGTCAGTTAGATAGTGGTATGAAAATGTTAAAAAGCGACCTAATCAGGCTGTTTTTTCAATAGTCCGGTATTTTTTATCTGAGGAATAATTATGTCGGTTTGACGGCTTTTGTATGTAGCTATCTATGTGCTTTTGTAGATACAAAGCTATCAAACTGACGTATATTAATGACATAGACATTTACTCTAATATTGAAGAGATCGTCGTTGCGTGTTTGTTTGTACTTGCTAATCTTTGGAACTACCAGTTGGATCTTTAAAATCGTTGTGCATTTGATAGCCTAATGTTTGAGTTAACATTTTCAGCAACCTATATTTAACATCACTCTAGGACTCTTAAAAGCCGAGCAATTTTTTTTTGAGGGTGAGATATCATCAAATATCTTCTCTCGCTCTGGGTGGACCGAGAGGGCGTATCAGACTTTTCCTGATTAAAACCCACCCGCGCTCTTTCAGTTGCCTGTGTGTCAGGGGCCCCTGGCAGGTATCAGCAATTGCGGATCCCACCAGTTGGTGTTGACATCTCTTTGAAGAGCGCGTGGAACACAACGTTCCGTCGGGCTTAGTCCTTACCGGATAGCGAGCTACCCATTACTCGCCTTCTGCAAGCCCGCGCCTCTGGCGGCCGGGAATCAGCCTGGGATTCCCGATGACCGGGGCGTCTCCTGCGGCGACTAGGGCCGTGAGAGCGCATATACTGTCTCTCCCTCACGTGCGCTGCCTCCCTCTTTGCTAGCATTACTGCTTCGCAGAAGGAGGTGGCGGCTACCCATGCACTCTTGCTCCGTACCATGGCCTGGACCAGGGCCGGACGCGAGAGATCGCCGCCGCCGATCGCCTCCACAAGGACACGGCGGTGCTCCACCTAAGCCGGGCAGACGTCCACCGTGGAGCAAACACCTGGGCGTTTCCTCCCGCCTTTTCCGAAACAGGAAACTCCCGGAACAACCGTGTCCGGTGAGGACCTGCGTCAGGCGGAAGGTGAGGATGCCGTGGCGCCTCTCACTCCAATACTACTAAAATTAAAATGGCATGAAATAAAGAAATCCCGATGTTTTAACAAATTGTAAAATTTAATGAGATAAAAGTTAACCAAGATTGAAAAAATCGGCCACGAATATAATTTTAATAGTTGAGAAAGTAAATTTTCAGTATATTTGTCAAAAATAACTTTTTCAGCGTTACTTTATCACATCGTTGAAGACAAAAGAGTGTCACAGACGGACAATTTGTCTTCAATGTAAACCTCATTATGTATACTCGATTCTTTCTCCTTGAGACAATTTCCTCCGCCCCCGTTTGACTCTCGGAAACCTTTGGATGATTCAATAGATTATAAGATTTAAGAAATATCTATGTCTTCCAAAATGTCTACTTTTTTGAACGGCTTTTCTTGTTTCTCTTCGATTTAATCTGAGGGGCAATTCTCGTAATTTAAAACGTTCTAAATCTAGTCGCAGTCTCATCTCGGCGACAAACAAATGTCAAAAACTTGTCAAAAATGTATGGAGACTCGAGGTATTTTTGACAGATTGAGACTGAGATCAGACTGTGAGCGTTCTTAAAATTACGAGAATTGCCCCTCTGTTGTTGAAGCTTTGTCAATTTGTAAGATTGGTAAATAATATCAGGTAAATTAAGAGATTTAACAGAAAACAGATTATCATTTATCTCTTTACTAATCCTATTATCTGGGTGAATAAAAAATCTTAAAAACAATTTTTTTTTGTTTTTATGTTCATATTAGCTTTTACCCGCGGATCGGCCCGCGTGGATGTGGCTATCGCGGAAAAAAGTAGGCTATGTCCTTCTCCATATCCTAAGCTTATATATCTCTGCTAAATTTCATGACGATCGGTTCACCGGTTTAGGCGTGAAAGCATAATAGACAGACAGACAAACAGAGTTACTTTTGCATTTATAATTTTGGTAGGGATATTCAGTATTTTTTTTTCTTTTATGATCATTCCATCGATATGAACAAAAAATACTTTTCATAGAAAAGGCTTGGCAGATGATGGTAAAATTTTCTTAAGCAAAATACACAATAGCTTGTGGTGTCCTTGGAGCATGCTGAAAACGGATTCAGACTTTGCCTAAACATTTTGCCCGTCACTTTTGATAGGGGACGAGGAGAAGCGTAAGGAAATAACATTACGCATACCAGTGGAAAAACCGTGTCATTGGCTTTACCTAGCCAAGCATGACTTTTTGGAAGGGAAATAGATGAAAATGATAAACAAAGCATTTTGTTTACCTACTTGGAAAATATGGGTTATAAAAAAATACCTCAAAAAGCACCCCACGCTTTTTAATTGAATTAAATTATTTTCTCCTTTTTTAGTTTGGTTTTTAAAGCGTGTTTTTTTAGTTTTTTAAACTATTATTTATTTTCTATTTTTTAATTCTGCTAACTACAAAAACGTGTTTTTTTTCCTTTTTTTTTCAATTCTCTCAATTTTTTTTTTTAATTGTTGAATAGTCATCGGTCCTCGATAAGTTTACAAAGTTTTAATGAAATCTGACCGTTTAAAGTGGGTAAAATAGCATCCAAAGGAGTCGGTTACAAACAAACAAACATACAAGTGAAGCTAATATAAAGCGTGTAATATATATATAAAGCGTATAAAAACATTCGACGAGTACATTTATAAAAGCATCTTTGCTTTAAATCAGAATCTTATATCGCTGCCGATTCGATAACCAAGAGTAACCGCATGCCCCGTCTCACTACTTCCAACAACCATTGTCCATCTAGTCACGTGTAAGTCCTAATGGGTACGTACAATCGAACAACCTTTCCACCTGAAACGATAGCCTTACCACTAGCATTCCCGACGTGCTAACCATTCTCCGCACCATTACACATTTATATGCCGTATTACTAACGCAGTAAAGACGTGAGTCGCTTACAGGATCATCCCTTAGATGGTATCATTAAGCGCGATTGTACAAATTGAGTGGAGTTATGACGCGGCATGAAGATTCGTGGAAGCCCCTCGCGGATCTTGAATTTGTAAGGGCAAGTTGGCAGTCATCGTTGTAATAAATGATCTTGTTGAAACGCTACGCCGCAATATAGGAGGTCGTTGGCTTACTGAGTAATGGCAGCCAGTATAATTAGCATAACTGCTTTGTACTTTTGCGTAAGTATATATTAGTCATGGCCTGAGATAATGTTGCGCTTTAAAACTGTCAACCGCAGTCGGTTAGAATTCTGATCGCTTCGTTTTCCTTTTCACCCTTCTGACCCCTATTTCCCCATCTACCCAAGGCCTGTTGCATCCCCCTTTTTGTTTAAGACCCTTGAACATTCGCAGCCTTAAGAATTTATTGCGAGGAGAAGCTATAAAATTTTACAACTTCGCATTTTTCATAGTTGTAGAATTTATAGGATTTGAGGAAACTTAATTAAAATTTTGGTATAGAACAGTCGTGTCTAAGAAAGGAAATTCTGTGACTTCATCAGAATTGGTACCTTAGTTTGCGAACGAAACTATTAAATTCTAAACGAAGTTAATCATTGTTACAGCCTTATCGGGAAGGGCTGACACAGTGGACAAAAGCCGTCTAGGCTAGCGAAATAATATTTTGCTTATTATGAAATGACAGACAAACCGACTAGCGGTTTACAACTCGTTGGATATTCGCCTCATAGTGTAGGTGAAAGGTTCAAAGGCTCAGGTGGCTTTGACGTGGATTCCGGGATCACGGACGGAATATTTTGTCAGTTCCGGTTTAAGACTCTCTACTCAAATCGACTTTGTGTTTGTTTGGCCGCTGAATGGACGTGCCGCTGACGTAATTGAGTCTATAACAACTTTCTGTTGTTCGATGTTCAAAACGAAACGAAATATAATTTAAAAGTTTTGCAATTAAATCAACGAATCCATTTATTTTGAAGAACTTATTATAAATGAATTATAAGTAAAAGGGGTTTCTTGTAAGTGACTGGTGCGAACCTACTTATTATTGCTTCTGTTTTATTGTGGTGCTCAACTGAAACAGTTAGGATTGTTTACGCTTAGAAAGGTAATAATTTCACGACTATTAGATTTTGTCTTCATAGTTTATCATTAATATTTTAATATAATAATCAAGATAAGTATTCTAAGCGTAAAATCTACGTTTAGACAAACAAATTATGATACATATTCATAACAATAGATGAATAGCATTTATAGCCTTATAGAAGAACTATTCAACAATGTCCAAATTCAATTTTAAATAACTAAACATCGCTATCATACCTATTTCTTTTCAGCTACAGCTGGTTTTAAAAGTGCTTAAGTAATTTCTCTTTGCCTCATAATATGCCCGAATTAATATGCCCGAATTAATCTGCCTAGCTTTGTTCCCAACTATGTTGGGGTCAGCTTCCAATCTAACCGGATGCAGCTGAACACCAGTGTTGTACATGGAGCTACTGCCTATTTTACTTCCGTAACTCAGTTACTGGGTAATACGATAGTCCTTGGTAAACTGGTTGTCAGACCTTCAAAGATGTCAGACCTTCAAAAACCAGCCGGGACCATCGGCTTAACGTGTTTTCCGAGGCATGAAGAAGTCTCAATGTATCCTGGTTGGTCACTCATTCACAAACCGACCGCGGCGAGCGTATAGCTTAAGCCTCAAGCGATGCGTGCTGCTGTTATTATTTGAAATTATATAAATAATGATAAAGAACTATCAAACTTTATGACCTCATTTTGAAGAACACGAAATATTTTATAAATTTATTTGAAAACATAATTAGTAATGAAAGATGCGCAACAAATCGCTCATTTCCCTTTCAAAACTCTCGAAAGATCGATGGATGAATATTAATATTATGTATAACGAACCAAATTGATATCTAAAGAGTAAATTTTTTGATAAAGTGAATGTGTATATGACTTGTTATGTATGTAGTTGGAATTTGGTAATCGAAATGATTGATTACCGTGAGTGTACAATGGGGGTCGGATCCATCTCGTTAGGAGGGGAGCCAATGATCGATGCGAGAAGAGCACAGCCAATTATCATAATCCACTACTAGCTATGTATATTTAGGTACCTAGGATATGTATTATCATAGCTATATAGGTATTGTTCCTATAGTTCTTACGTACACAAAAGACGAATCAACAAACTTATAATTACAATTATAACTTTGTAACCAAAAATTCTTCACGTGACCAAAAGGCTGGCCTATATTTCGGCCAAAGAATCAGCATTGCCATACAACGTGGCAATGCTGCCAGCCTTTTGGGCACTCATCCCGTTGACAACGATGCGGACTTATTTTTTGATGCATTATGATTTTTTTTTTTTTTTATATACCTGTACATATTATTAGCTTTGTTTTGTGTTTAACTTAAGGACTAAATTAAAATTCCATTAAAAATGATATAATAATTTACCAAAAATCATAATCGTACAATTATTATCGTTAGTATCGATACTGAAATGATTCAATTTTCATTGAGAGGTTTCGCTTTTGGTTTTTTCCATATTTTTCCTTCTCATTAGTGAAAAATGTTTTTCTGATTGAAAAAGTTAGAAATAGGCCCCTTGGGAGATTAATCTGTACAATGAAATCCTCAAAATTCACTAATGCCGGCTTGATTTTGTTCGTAAATAATTTCATAACGAGGATCCTAATCCAATTGTAACCGAAAGTATCCGGGAAACAATTGAATTTTGGCGTAAACTTCGGCTTTTGGGACGTTATAAAGTACGCAAGTACGTTATCGTATTTTTGCAAATGTGGGGCATTTGGCAACGTTTCGTATCGTTCGTATATTTGAACAGTCAGCACAAAGGTTGTCGTATCCAGGACACCAGTGCCCCATCGATTTATTGGAACAAGTATTTTACGGACAGATGAAGAAGCTCCCGTCGAAAAACGGAAATAAATTTTATTGAATGTGTGTCCCATTGGCTTCAGAGACAAGCAACACCAGAATAAAAATATTCATAACTTCATTCCTTTGCGTTTCCCTGGAGTATTACCGCAGTTTATGCCGATGACGTTGTAGATACGAGGCAATGGAGTTTATTGAACTACAAAAGTTCGTGATTCTGGCTTTCGTGTAACTTGCAGATACTTTCCTAGTAGAAGTAAAGTTGAACTTTCAGCTGAGCTTTGTCTAAGATTTATAGTGAAGAAAGAACAGTTTGGTCTACAAAGTTAGAGGTAAGATAGGTTGTATTGTCTTAGAATGTGCTGTGGGCTGTTTGTTAATCATTTATTAGTAAAGGCGAAGTTAGTTCTCGATCAAGGGTTGCGGCCTTGTGGGTGAGACTTGCCCTATTGAATTATTGTGGCGTATCAAGTATTTGGGTTAATCAAAGAGGCTAACATGAAAATTGTTGATGAGGTTACGTGTTAGTGATGTGGTTACGTGTATTGGGAAATGTTTTGATTTATATAATGTTAAATTGAAATATAACCTGCCTTATGGTTGTTGTATGTAAAAATTAGGAAAGACATTTTGCGTTAAACAGAAAAAAAGATTTCGCGAAAACTTGTAAGAACCAAAATTTACCTTAAATTATAACTCTCTTTATTTTTTGGAATTTTTCCTTTATTTGTGCTATAAGACCTTGCTTTTTGCCAAATTTCGTGATTCTAGGTTAACGGGAATTACCATTTAGGTTTTCGGCCCAAAACCTATAGGGTACCTATTTCCGGTTGACCTAGAATTGTCAATTTTGGATGAAAGCAAGGTCTTATAGCACAAGTAAAGGAAACATTCTGAAAGATAAAAAAAGTTGAAGATTAAGGTAAATTTTTGTACTTACAAGATTTCGCGAAAATCTAAATTTGCCCATATCTTTATAAAATGTTGACTCGGGACTTTAATTTTTATACACCTAATAGAGAATATAGACTTCAGTATCTGGTATTAATTTCAACTTGATAGGTCCACCCGTTCCTGAGAAAATCGGTGGTGACACACGGACAGACAGACAAACAGACAAAATGGACAAGAGAGTGATTTTATAAGGGTTCCTTTTGGTACGGAACCCTAAAAAGAAGAAGTTAAATGCACAGCAGAGTAGACAGCGCCCACAGTGCATAGTCAGCCTATAACGTTCCCACTGCTGGGCCACAGGCCGCTTCTCTGTGAGAGGGAGTGGGCCATGATCTACCACGAGGGTCAAGTGCGGGTCGGTAGATGTCACATGTCTTAGAATTTTCGATTCTAGGACATGCCTGCTTCCTCATGATGTTTACTTTACTTTGAAAAATATAATATTATTATTGTTTTCATTATTGTGAATGTGAGGACTGTGTGGGTCATGTTTTGTTTTTTTTTTGTTTTGTGTTTCATCTCTTTCTCAGTTAGTTTTAATGTTAATCTAGCAGTTTGAGTAATTTATGCGGCCTACCCAAATGTCCTTTCTTTGGTATTGTTCGTCAAATCTTTGAGCTCCTCAAGTTCTGAGTTGAGCTGCATGATTACTGATAAATGCATGCACTGATTGGACAGGTCCACTTAATCTGTGTGGTTCTTTCTGAGAACCTCTGAGTTTGTTTCGGCCTTTCTTCTCAGAGTAGTCAGATAGGAAACGCCGACCTCATCTAGTTTAGAAAAATATGTTTAACGTGTAAAAGTGTTTGTACAAACCTACTTACAGAAATCAAATCATTTATCATTTACTGCTTTTTGGGCAGTGCTGATGAAATATTTTACACAAAGTAAAGTGCCTGCTGGAGTTCGAACTCACGACATTCGTAAGTCACGGCCGTTACCACTGGCCCACTACTGGGGCCTCAGTCTACTATTTTTATAAATTCGTCATTCCAACACGATCTCATTGTCATTCATTTGTCATTTTGCTAAAAGTTCGTAATCTGCTAAATTCATAATGGTCGATCATTGGTCGGTCAATGGTCTCGTAATAGAATGGTGTCATAATGGCATTTTCGTATTGCCATTATTATAAAACTCGTTAGTAGAAATGTTTTTCGAAAAACTACTACTAAATTTGAACATTTATTCATACCAGATTTCATTTTTACATATTATTTATTAGTGTTCTAAGCAATCTAAAGTAGTAGGAAGTTCGTAAATTAAGTCAGTCATTTATTTGTCATGATGTACGAGATTACCAATAAATGCCATTTCTTTCAATGGAGTGTCAGTGGCTGACCTTTGGAAAGTCATAATGACGCCATTATATTAGTAGATTACCAAACTTGTCAAAATCAACATTTATGAAATCAATGATAGACCATTCTGACACTATTGCAATAGCAGACTTGAGGCCCTGTTCTCACGCATAATACCTACCTATAGATAGAAAGATACTTCGACTGTCAAACAATTACCACAATGACTGAAAGCCACGTATCTTCGTCCGCAGATACCCATTGGGATTTTGTGGATTGTACTTCAAAATTATTAGAGAAACTTCACACCAAATTATGATGAGTAAAGGTTTTAGTTTTGATTGAGTATTTTCATGACACTTCTCCTCATGGGACTAAAGTTCCTAAATTGCAAAACACATTAAGTACAGAACTAGTTGATAAACTTGTTCACGGTGGAAATACTAGTTCATGGTGTAAAAACTGGTTGATATACTTACTAGTTGATGGAGATTGAAAAACTAGTTGAGATGCTAGTTCATGGTAAATGAAACTAGTTCATATTGGTGTAACTAATTTAGGAACTAGTTCAATATGGCAAAACTAGTTCATGATTGAAAAACTATAAAACGCTTGTTGAGATATAAGTTGAGTTATTAATCCATGATGGAAAAACTAGTTGGTATATATAACTAGTTAGTATAAGTTCATGATGGAAAAACTGGTTCAAGATGGAAAATCTATTTTAAAAACTAGTTCAAGATGTCAAAACTAGCTGTGAAACTAGTAGAGAGCGAATGCTAGTTGAGAGAGTTCATGATGGCAAAACTAAGCAACTGTGTCCATCAAGACGCTCGCATCTGATACTTGAGGCTTAAATAATAACTTTCATATATTATCATCATAATCAGCCTATACCATTCCCACAGCTGGGACACAGGCCTCCTCTCTGTGAGAGGGAGTGGGCTGTAATCCACCACGCTGGCCCAGTGTGGGTTGATAGATGTCACATATCTTCGAATTTGAAGTTCTAGGACATGCCGGTTTCCTCACGATGTTTTTCCTTCACCGTTTTGAGAGTAGTGGTGATGAAATAATTTACACAAAGTAAAAGGCCTGTCTGGGTTCGAACTTACGACCTACAACTCGTAAGTCGCGGCCATTGCCACTGGACCACCACTGCTCTCAACTTCATACTGGCTGCTCTTAAAACAGCGAACGAAAACATCGTGAGGAAGCCGGTATGTCCTAGAACCAAAAGTACGAAGACATGTGACAACCACCAACTTCCACTGGGCCTGCGTGGCGGATTACGGCTCACTCCCTCTCACAAAGACAAGCCTTGTATCTCAGTGATAGGAACATTATAGGGTAATTGTGTGCGTTGTGAACTAAAGAATATAATTATGTAGATACAGTTCTGCTTACCTGTTTGGGAAATATAGGCTTGACGTTATATAATGTTTTTTTTTTTTTGTTGGGGTTGGGAATCATCAAATAACTTCTCCCGCTCTGGGTGGAGCGGGAGGGCGTGTCCGACTTTTACTGACTAAAACCCACCCGTGTTCCCTCAGTTGTCTGTGTTCCAGTGGCCGCGGTATCTCTTTCGAACAACTCGCACCCCTGGCAGGCATCGGCCTTTGCGGACCCCACCAATTGGTGCTGACATCTCTTGAAGGCGCGCGTGGAACACAATGCGCCGTCGACCATGGCTTGGTCCTTACCGGAAAGCGAGCTACCTATTACTCGCTGTCCGCAAGCCCGTGCCTACGGTGGTCGGGAATCAGCCTGGGATTGCCGACGCCCAGGGCGTCTCCCGCGGTGGCTATGGCCGTGAGGGCGCATATACTGCCTATATATGTTGTATAATGATTAGGCCAACACCAATCGACCCACAAACCACATAACCAGTGTTTTAAATACAGGAACAGAGTTTCAATTAACGGAAATAATTTCAAAGGAATTGGAAATACAGTGAAAGAGAATATGTTAAAAAGAACAACGAATGGGAATCGGATTAACAACGAACGATTCGTATGAAAAGAAAATGTAACAGGTTTTAACTGAATATCTGAAACTTAACGAGTTATTTCGGCACAAAAGTGTTTTCATTTGACTGTTTTCATAACTGAGAATATAGTCTTTCATCCGACGTTTTTTGGATATTAAAATTCGTGTAGATATTCACTAACCATAAAAGCCCTGGGCGTCGGGAATCCCAGGCTGATTCCCGGCCACCGTAGGCGCGGGCTTGCGGACGGCGAGTAATGGGTAGCTCGCTGTCCGGTAAGGACCAAGCCCGGGTCGACGGCGCGTTGTGTTCCACGCGCGCCTCAAAGAGATGTCAGCACCAAAGGGTGGGGTCCGCAAGGGCCGATGCCTGCCAGGGGTGCGGGTTGTTCGAAAGAGATACCGCGGCCCCTGGCACACAGGCAACTGAGGGTACACGGGTGGGTTTTAGTCAGTAAAAGTCTGACACGCCCTCCCGCTCCAACCAGAGCGGGAGAAGTTATTTGATGATTTCCCACCCAAAAAAAAAAAACCATAAAACCTATAAGAAAAGTCTGGTGTACTAAGTTAATAAAAAATAGGGATAGCGGGAATTAAATAAACGAGTATGACCCTAATAACATAACATTTCGCAAGTTATGTTAGTCTACTATACAGGGATTTTTTTTTTTTTGAGGGTGGAAAATCATCAAATAATTTCTTCCGCTCTTCGTGTCAGACTTTTGCTGACTAGAACGCACCCTTGCTCCTTCAGTTGCCTGCGTGCCAGGGGCCGCGGTATCTCTTTCGAACAACCCGCACCCCTGGCAGGCATCGTTCCTTGCGGACCACCTACCAGTTGGTGCTGATATCTATTTCAGGCGCGCGTGGAATACAACGCGCCGTTGAACCTGGCTTCGTCCTTACCGGACAGCGAGCTGCCCATTACTCGACATCCGCAAGCCCGCGCCTAGGGTGGCCGGGAATCAGCCTGGGATTCCTGATGCCCAGGGCGTCTCCTGCGGTGACTAGGGCCGTGAGTTCGCATATACTGCCTTTCCCTTACGTGCGCCGCCTCTCTCTTTGCGAGCATTACTGCTTCACTACTAGACAGGGGTGCAGGCACTTCGACTCGCAAACTGTAACCATGAATTCAGCTCATTTTTTTAGAAAGCGTAGAAATTTGTGGTCGGTTATTTAAAAAAAAAACAGCTTTTTCATAGAAAAGTGCAATACCTAAGCGGTTAAAACGTATGGGAAAGAAGTTTTTAATAATAAGAGACAAACAAACCGGTCAAGTGCAAGTTGAATTCGTGCGCCGAGGGTTCCGTACCTACCCATTATACCGCCATAATAAAAAAAATATGGGAAAATTTAGATTTTCGCGAAAACTTGCAAGTAGCAAAATGTTTCTTAATTTTCAAGTTTGTTATTTTTTGGAATTTTTCCTTTATTTGTGCTGTAAGACCTGAGCAGTGTTGGTGAAATTATTTACAAAAAGTAAAACACCTGCCTGGGTTTGAACCCACGACCTTGTAACCACTCGTACGTCGAGGCCTTAGTTAGAAGTGTTTTATGTATCGTGTACTATTAAAATAATCCCTTCTGTGGTTGTGTTATAGGCCAGAATCGTGCTACGGGTTACTGGTTGTTACAACCTTTGTTACATAAAGCTTAGCAAAACGATTAGATGTAGTGTCTGTAGTTGTTGATAAGTCATAAGACGGAGTCAAAGTTAAAAGTTTATTCCAATTAGCTCTTGTGCAGCGTCATGTCTGTTGTTACTAAGCAGAAGTTTGCTAAGTTACAAAACTACGCTTAGTTGTAAACTGTATTCATAATGTTTTTGGTTGGGTAACCCTATGTCTATAATGTTCTAGAACATAAAAACTTTATTTTGTTATCCAAAGGATTATTTTTTACAAAAGTAAGTAGTAAGTAAGCTAAAGCGGCAATTGGCCGGCCATATTAGCCGAAGAACCGATCACCGGTTGGGGTTGACGTAATCTTGGGTGGAGACCGCGAATCGGCAAATGTAAGGTAGGATGTCTTCAGGTTTGTTGATCTTCGCAGAGTGGTTGATAAAAGCTGGATGATGGTTGCCGAGAATCGAGATGAATGGCGTGTGATTGGAGAGGTCTAATGTCCAGGACTGTTGTCGGCTAACGATAATGTCGATTTTTCAGCACATATGTTGCATGTTTTATTTTATACTAGCACTAGCGACCCGCCCGGCTTATCACTGGTGTACAGTGGATGTGACGGAGGTCATAGGGGCAATATAAAAATATGATTTTTACATCACTAAAAATCTTTGAAATTCTCAGTTTTCCTCTGATATATGTTTGTCTTATACACTTAGAACCTTTCGGAAGAAATGATAATGAAAATCGTATCAACTTTACTTTATACTATTTAAAGATTAAAATTAAATGGCACGTCTAACAATTAATCAGCATAATCTACATTATGAGTAGGTGTATCCAATAAACCAGGCGCAGTATGCAATAACATTTCGGCTCGAAAATGCCATACTATGGCTAATTAATAACCATGCAAATATAATTTGTCAGGGGTGTGGCAAGCCCGCGTGAGAGCACATAAACAATAGGTATAATTTATTTTGTAACCCTCGGCCCCGACGGATCACAAAGACTAAAGTTAAATGGACCATCCCATGGAAAAGGCATCGGTATGGAATATGATCGTTTTGTTGTAAGCATAAAATATGTGACTAAAATGTATTGTTGATGAAAAGGCTTTGACCCGTGGTTTCTCATGCCTTACGTTTTTGTTTCAGTAGATAAGCTGTTGAATAATAATATTTTACACAGAACGAGTGGACACCCAATTTTATGACTAAGCAATTTTGGTACTCAGAAGGCGCACGAACTCATATAGCGTAAACGCCCGTGTCGGCTATCCGAATTCGGGTAGTCATTCGGATTCCCGCATGCGGGCTACCGACTTTGCGCGAATTTCACCAATGAAACTGAACCCGAATAGCACATCCAAACCGCGTTCAAGAGCTGTCAGTGTCACTGTTCCACAGAAAATAATCACGACTTATACATTGTTTATGTGCTGATTGCGTTCAGTTTCGTTGATGAAATTCGCCCTTAGTCTGAGCCCGCATGCGGGGATACGAATGACTACCCGAATTAGAATAGCTGATACGGGTGTTTACGCTATATGAGTTCGTGC
Organism: Antitype chi; assembly: GCA_947359405.1. Taxonomy (NCBI): domain Eukaryota; kingdom Metazoa; phylum Arthropoda; class Insecta; order Lepidoptera; family Noctuidae; genus Antitype; species Antitype chi. Next base: position 16,194,961 of record OX375816.1, read on the forward strand.
GCCTTCTGAGTACCAAAATTGCCTTTGTCTATAGAATTGTATAACAAAACTGGACGACCATACCCAAAGAGGTGCTAACTGCAAGTCTTTAACGTTTGAAGTTGGTTGTCAGCCCTAACGTAATCAGTATGCTTTTGAAGACAAGAAGATTGGTAATAATCGGTCACGACATCCGTAATTCATTACCTTGTACTAAGTTCCTCATATCTGTTTGTTCTAACTCAAACTCAAAGCAATCATTTCAAATAAACCAATTACAGGAACTTTTGAAAGGGTAGTAGGTCAGTCAGAAAGCTAAAGCAAAGTTGCCCATTCCAAAGCGAAGAAGGTACCTATGGAAATGAATGAGCAAGAAACTCCACAGTCAGTCTTAGAAATCATAATATAGTTACAAAATGTTGGTCACATCTTCATGTTGAAATCATGCATGTGAGAACGATGCAGAATATTTAAAGTGTCCGTAATAAAAAGAAAAAATGAAATGCAAACATTTTTTTTTTTTAAATAAATCGTGGCTGCCAAGAGATGACCAGTCCCTACTGACGGCGCCTGTTCACGGACATGACGCCACGCGCGCCTCAAAGTGATGTCAGCAACAATGGAAGGGGTCGCGGATTTGTTCGAAAGAGTTACTGTGACCGCGGCACAGGCATCTGAAGGAACACGGGTGGGTTTTAGTCAGTAAAAGTCTGACACGCCGGTTCGCTCCTCTCAGAGCGGGAGAAGTCGTTTGATGATTTCACAACAAAAAAAAAGAAGGATTTGCACCATTCAGCTTACAATAATTTTGAAGGGAGCTAAATGATCCAACACATGCGCCATTGCGTTGTAAATGAATACCAAACTGCCCAATATTTTTGAAAACTCTTAAACCAAGCCTTTTAGTTTAATGTCGTTACTTGCTAATTACGTCAGTGTTTTCTTGTAAAAGGTTTAACTGAAGTTATTTTCGTTGCGTCTGTGTGTATATTGGACATAAAACCCAATTTACTAGATCTGAAGCTGCCATCTTTTATATTTTATTATTTCTTCAGAATTGCTTTTCAAGTTTTCGCTTTAAATAATGTTGTTATCGGATCACTTAACTTATGATGCCAAGTTATTTTATATGCAAAGATACCGTTTTGGTATGAAAATACGCTTCTTTTTTATTTATTTAGAAATTGTTTTCAAAAGTTATTTTTTTTATTATTATTATTTATTTCTACTTGATTACCTATAGTTTCCAATGTTTTAATGGTGTTTTGGAGTGTGTTAGCTGACATATGGCAAATTTAATGTTTTTTGTGTTTCGTAATGTTAATTACCTACTATGGTATTGAATCAAGTTCTTCTAACTTAACAGACAGCTGTGCTGCTAGAGAGTTTGTTGCGCTACTTCGTCTTCCCAGCTAAAGCACTAGGAAGTGGTGAAGGGCGGGCGTTATGGGGAGACTCTCTTATGTAATTTTGACGTTCAAAAAGAGCTGACTCTCAACCTAGTTTGAATAAATGACTTTTGATTGATTTAAACTCAAACTCAAAGCATTTATTTCAAATAAACCAATTACAGGCACTTTTGACTTGTCAAGGTCGGTTTTTTTTTTTTTTGAGGATGGGAAATTATCAAATAACTTCTCCCGCTCTGGGTGGAGCAGGAGGGCGTGTCAGACTTTTACTGACTAAAACCCACCCGTGTTCCCTCAGTTGCCTGTGTGCCAGGGGCGACGGTATCTCTTTCGAACACCCGTCAAGGTCGGTGAGGTAGAAAGATAAAGCTAGTTGCCCATTCCAAAGCGTAGGTACCTATGGAGAAGAACGGGCAAGAAACTTCATGGACACTCTTTTAAAATCATGATATTGTTACAAAAAGTAGGTTACATCATTATGTTGAAGTTATCAATGTGAGAACGATGTAAAATGACGTGCACACTATAAGCGTCCGTAATTAAAACACAAATTCATAAAATATGGGTATGCTACGCTATAAATAATAGTAGGTAGCTAAATACTGTAAAAGTTCAAGTAAATAATCAAACATAAGTTCAAGTAAATAATCAAACATAAGATCAAGTAAATAATCAAACATAAGTTCAAGTAAATAATCAAACATAAGCTCACGGCTTCATCCCACGGGGGTAAGCAGAAACTACAGAACGCCACCTACTTCGATCTTTATACAGGGTGATTGGAAGATGGGTGCAAAGCTTTAAGGCGAAGATAGTACAGACAATTTAGAACCATTTAAGCCATGGTTGTCTTAGACGAAGTCTTACCAAATATTTTTAACCAAATTTTTAAGTTTTTTTTCGGAAATTCTCAAAATTTAATGTAAACTGCATAATTATGGCCAAATTGAATGATAAATGAATTCATTTTTTATTTATTTAATTAAAGTAATGTGTAAGCAATCAAGCAAAACATGTTTTAGGCTTCTGTGTCATTAGACATTTTTTTTACAGACATTTAAAGCTCAGAAAAAATAAAAAATTTGTACAATACGTCTTTTAAAACTTATTAAAAAAAAAAAAAAATTTGGTAAGACTTCGTCTAAGACAAACATGGCTTAAATGGTTCTAAATTGTCTATACTATCTTCACCTTAAAGCTTTGCACCCATCTTCCAATCACCCTGTATAATCCTTTTGTAAATCCAAATATATAAACTAAAAACCTCTCCCCTCTTTTCAAAAGTAAAATGATCATCTGCCTAGCCTTATCCAACTACGATTATGTTGGGGTCGGCTTCCAGTCTCAGTCAGACTGCCAATCTGACCTCCACAACCCAGTTACTGGGTAACACGGTACCCCTTGGCAAGACTGGTTGTCAGACTTTCGGGGTTCTGACGACCCGTGACGACTGTCAAAGATCCACGAATGACAGCCTGGGCCAACGGCTTAACGTGCTTTCCGAGGCACGGAGGGGTCTTGGTATGTGAAGATGGTCAACCATCCACGGACTAACAGCGGCAAGCGTAGCTTAACCTAATCGATCAACCCGTGCGGCTGTTATTACTTAACTACAAGCTACATTAATGTGGTTTACTATTGCTACAATAAGACACTAACTTAATACAACACAAACCTATATTAGCACAAATTTTAATGAAAGCAATTTTCTTATCCTGAAAATGCAAAAATTTTGCAAGAACTTTCAAAACTTAGTTTCGCAAGGCGTCAGGAAGGAACTATTCAGGTCTGTCATTTGCATCCGAGGTACCTTATTACGTTCATATGATCGTCTAAACGGCTTTCGGTAAACACATTAACCTCGTTTCAGGTTATCTGCAGTTGGGTAAAAAATCCGCGTGAGCTCTTAGATTAAAAAAAAATATCTATGGTTTGTATGAATTTTTATTAGCTTTTGAGATAATCAGAGGCAAAGGTGATTAGTGCCTTTAATTATTATACATTTTTCAAGATCTTAAAATTCGAATACATGTGACATTCACCAACACGCACTGGCCCGCGTGACGAAATGTGGACTCACAAAAAAGAGACTTGCGTCCCAGCTGACGCAAGTCTCCTCTTTGTGAGTCCTGTTGTCGACTGCTGAGTCGGAACTGATTATGGTTAATGCTTCGAGATTTTCAAGTTTATTTAGCCTTAATGTAAAGCCATGTCTGCCAGGAACTTTTATTTATTTATTTAACACTTCAAGCACAGAAATGTTCAGAGTCGGACTTAAGTTCATAGGCATTATTTACCAGTCAATCTTTGGGTGATACAGAGACAAACAGTGGTGCAATTACGCAAAATTTTGGAACAAATATTCATTTAAAAATAAAGATACAAATATACTTACCTAGTACAAACTGTAATATAATATACCTAATGAAATATAAACATAAGTATTTTTTTATCAAAATATAACCAGATGTCTTGGAATATTTTCGATTTAGGGCACCGATATAAACTGTGATGTCTACCTACTACTGAAATAATCCAATCAGATGTAGGTTACCTGGTAAACTTTTAAATATCAAACCAGATAGACATCTATGAGGTTTCCGATCAAAAGTACCTTCCTACGCAGTACTGAATTCGTGTGTAAGTATCTATGCGAACACCCACGACGGATCATTCGCGCCAATGCTTATTTCAGAGTATCCTATCTTGTGTGAGTGTCTTTCAAATCTATGTCCCAGTACGCATAGGTATTAATTTATTAACGTGTATTATGAGAGCTAACAGAAATAGCATAATTAGCCCATAATGGTCTCACTGCTACGATACAGGTCGAGAGATAGTGGGCTGTGATCCACCACGCGGGCTCAGTGCGGGTTGGTAGATGTCACATGTTTTCGAATTTTTGGTTCTAGGCCATACCGGTTTCGGGAATCCTAAGCGGACTCCCGGCTACCGTAGGCGCGGGCTTGCGGACGGCGAGCAACGGGTAGCTCGCCGTTGCCTCATAGAGATGTCAGCAATAACTGAAGGGGTCCGCTAGGGCCGATGCCTGCCAGGGTCGCGGATTTGTTCGAAAGAGTTACCGTAGCCCTGGCACAGGCAACTGAAGGAACACGGGTTGGTTTTAGTCAGTAAAACTCTGACACGCCCTCCTCCTCCGCCCAGAGCGGGACAAGTCATTTGATGATTTTCCATCCAAAAAAAAAGAAGGTAATGCCGGTTTCTTTACGATGTTCTCCTGCGCCGTGTTGAGAGCAGTGGTGATGAAATTATTTACACAAAGTGACTGCCTGAGTTCAAACCCACGACCTTCAACTCTTAAGTCAAGGCGGATACCACTGGGCTACCAGTGCTCTGAAAAAATAGACATTTTGTAAATAGAAGGTGGGTATATAGGTCATTTTCTACACAAAATAAAAGCCGATAGACTTTTTTGTTATTAAATTGCCTGCCGACAAAAATCTTTGAAACAACAATGATGATTAAAACTTACCTACCACAGTGTTAAGGACGTCTCTAATACCGTATTATAAAAAGAACACACAAAACTTTCTTACGCAGCGAAAATTCAGATAGGGAAGGAACAACGAAAAAGCAATTATGATAAAAATACAAAAAACACTACACTTTGTTCAACTAGTTTAGAGGGACCTTGAACGAAACTCTTACTCCTCGGATATCTACCTTTAAGAAAAAACATTTGCTCTGCAATACGGAATGAAAGAAAAACAAAAATCAGCTGGTTATTTTCACGTACGAGTCATAAAAATTCAGGGTACTCCTTCTACGTGGTAGTACAGAATTCTGTAGGTAGATACGTTTGTACGGTCAACAAACGAGATCAGTAACCAGGGTCCTCGGATATCGTTGAAATTTGGTAAGAAACAAATGAATGTTTTCGAATAAAATAAAATTAAAAAACAGTTAATTTATTAGATTTCCTGAGTTTGGTTTGTTTTGAGAATTTAAGCCCACGTCTCCATACATACATAGGTACATAAGAAGCCTGTAAAGTTTCCACTGATGGGACACAGGCCTCTTCTCTATGAGAGGGAGTGGGCCGTAATCCACCACGCGGGCCCAGGTCTGATTGGTAGATGTCACATGTCTTCGAATTTTTGGTTGTAGGGCATGCCATTTGGTTGCAGGGTCACGATGTTTTGCTGCACCATTTTGAGAGCAGTGGTGATATAGTATATTTTATAACGAGGGACTAAACGAAGCCATAATATACCAGAGGTGGTTTGACTCCCGAGCGTGCGAGGGGGAGTCAATGAATCCGAGGGTATATTAATTTGGCGTTTAGTCTCGAGGTGCAAACTGTACTTTTCACTTTGAGTGCGAGAAAGCTAGTCAATTTAGCACAAAAACATGGACTTACCTAATAAATATTACGTAATAAAACAAAAATCACAATATCTATTAGGTATGTCTTTTGATCTTTGCTCGACGTCAAACTCTTCACCAAGGAACATAATTATATACCACAACAGTTTTTTTTTTTGAGGGTGGGAAGTCATCAAATAACTTCTCCCGCTCTGGGTGGAGCAGGAGGGCGTGTCAGATTTTTACTGACTAAAACCCACCCGTGTTCCCTCAGCTGCCTGTGTGCCAGGGGCCGCGGTATCTCTTTCGAACAACCCGCACCCCTGGTAGGCATCGGCCCTTGCGACTCACCAGTTCGGCGCACCAGGACACATGGCACGCCGTGACCACCCCAGGAACCAAGTAGAATAAGGGCCCCAGACGACCCCGTGTCTGGCACCCTAGGTCCCCCTGCGACGGGTCAGCGCAGTGGCCCCGCCGCCTACCACTGTTCGGCCACAGGGAATAGGGAGAGCGGCCAACGCTATACTGACACTCCTCTTCCCCTGCGGCCCCACCGCGTCCGCCATCAAACGGTGGCGGCCCCTTCCAGGCCACGGAAGGAAAGAGCGCTACTCAGAAGTACCGGCACTCCTCCTCCACCGCAGCCTGTAACCCTCAGCCGCGATGCCTCCCATTCGATATCGCGGCCCGCCTCAGTTGCGGTGCACCTCACCGCAACCTACTTTTTGGCCGCTACGTCGTCGGCTTGGAGGCAAAAGCCCTGACGAGCAGCCCCACCTTGGGGTTCCTCTTCGCTTCAGCGTGGGAGGGTGACCACGGCTATTGACCCCCCCACAACGACAATGCGGGAACCCACTGGGGGTAAATTCTTATAAGTTACGTCAAGATCGCTGACAACAATATATTTTTCAACGAGCAATCAATATCTTATGTTCTTTATAATTATAAGTCAAACGTCAATTCTTATAAGTAAATGCTGAAAAATAAACCTACCTAAAATTTCCTAATAGCAATTAGTTTCATTGATGACTTTTCGGTAGATCACGTCAATCACTTCGAAAATTCTCGTACAATATTCACTTTAACTCGCTTTTCATAGACGTTTTTCCTTTTTGGTAATTTTTCTGCAATCGATTATCAGTTCGTATGTTCTTGAGCACCTACACATTTATTTCAAATACATACAATTTTCCAAGGTTGAATGGATTAAAATAGAATATTCTTTAATATGTTTACCTCATGAATTGAAGGATATAAATGTAGGAATTTTACATAGCGTGACACAATGGACTGTCTCATCGCTAGAAGCGGCAGCGTGGGCGTCTTTTAAGGCCCATAGTATCCTCATCTCCCGTTTGTATGCTAAAGCACGACTGCCGCCCGCGCCCGCGCAGGGCACCTCTGAGCCTTTATCTCAAAATGGGGATATTCCTTTGATTCATTTACAATTGTGCTTCGGCGATTCTGTGGTACCTCTAACTATCTATTTTTGAGTGTATTTTTTTTCCAAATAACGAAGCCGTTTAGTAGGAGTATGGAATAGAAGCCAAAATATTGCGTGTTGGAAAATATTTTTTACAGCAAAAGTATTAACCATACAAAAAAAGTACTTCGGGCATAATGATCTATATGAATCTATAGCAAAATCATATATTTTTCAAATCTTCAAGACAAGCCGTTAATGAGCAGTACGGTTCATAAAGTGACCGTGTTACGCTACCAAACGGGACGTAGGCCCTTAATAAAATGGAAACATTCCAGGAAAATACCCTGATTGATTTAATGATAAATATTTATTGTTATACAACGTGTAACATAATAATTAACGCAAGACCTCATACATCGCAATCAGAGTATCGAGCTAAAGGCGTATTACAATAACCAAAACTTATTTTTTTCAAAGCTAACTGTTATTATTAAAAAAAAGTGTTGACCCAAGCATTACGTCATGCATTTTAAATTGAGTCTTATTGCCTTGAAATAAGATTGAATTTTCTTTGGCTCAATCAGTGATAAGTATGGCAAAATACATTTAAGTTTTGAAAAAAAAAATACCTACAGTTAAAGTTACTAGAACAAACTACTTTCAGGTCTTGCGTCTATTCGGTTACACTTTGTTTAAGTATTCAATCTTTGAGTACCTACGGAACCCTAAACAGAAGCAAGGTCTTCAGAAAGTGTCCCTAAACATGAGTCGCACAATATTAGTAGTAAAATTCTGTTTTTAATTGGAATAATTGGAGTCCAGGCGTTTTTAATGGTCAATAATAATATACAACTTGAACAGTCGGTGTAAAGTCGTTAAATATTTAAACTTTTCAATCGATTGACTCAATTACTAGTCATCGACTTCAAAAGTTTGTTCGTTTAAAGTTTTTCATACTTATCTATACTCCATTTATTATAGCTTTAGAAAAAAGAGGCTCGTAGAAGCAGGAGTGCAAAACATTTTATTTCAAAGTTAAGTTCTAACTTTTTTAGGTAGATTTAAGACAGTACTAAATACTGAGATAAACGAAGTAAAAGTAATGTTTATTTTAGATAATGTTATATTTAAAATAACATCTTCATCACACATTACAAACCTACACCAAAACGAATGAATGAAACAAACAATCACATGATGATTTAAATCTAATTAAGGTTATAAGAAAATAAAATATATATTTTTTACAATACTTTATTTTTAAATAACAACTTACGACCCACAATACGTTTGGTAAAACTTCGTCGTCATAAACTAATTTAGTTACTCGGTGTTTTTCACTCCTGCTTCTTTTAGGTTTTTAGCATTGACACTTTAATTTTTTCGGCATAAATCGTAATAATAGGTCTTTACCTATGAAATTGCCGTTTTGTATGAAAAAATTGAAACGAATTTTTTTAATGTATTTTTTATTTGTATTAATCGAAGTAATCACCCATGCAATCAATGCATCTTTGCCATCGCAGTGGCAGTTTATTGATGCCCTTCTTAAAGAAATCAGCTGGACGGGAGGCAACAAATTCTTCAAAGGCATTTTGTACTGCCTCTCGGGTATTGAATTTTTTTCCCGCCAAGAAGTTATCCAAATTCTGGAAAAAGTAGTAGTCTGTAGGCGCAAGGTCTGGTGAGTAGGGCGGATGACGGAGAGCTTCCAACCCCAGTTCTTGCAACTTGGAGACCGTCTGCTGTGCAGTATGAGGTCGCGCGTTGTCGTGCAGGAGCAGCGGAGACGAGCGATTGACCAATGCTGGTTGGAGATGTGCCAGCTTCTCCATCATTGTGTTCAGTTCTTCACAGTACACATCTGCAGTAATGCTCACCCCGTTTGGTAAGAAGCTGTGATGAATCACACCGGCGCTAGACCACCAAACAGTGACCATCACTTTTCTAGGGGTAAGTTTTCGTTTAGGGCATTGTTTAGGTGCTGAACCAGGATCCAACCAACTTGCTGAGCGCTTGCGGTTATCAAACAGAATCCATTTTTCATCGCAGGTAACAATGCGGTTCAAAATTCCTTCATTTGTGTGTCTGTTGAGCAGTGCAAGGCACGTCTCGACGCGTACTTCGCGCTGACGATCATTGAGTTCGTGGGGCACCCATTTGTCAAGCTTTTTTACCTTGCCAATTTAACGCAAATGGACCAATATTGTTTTGACGCTAACGTCAAAAGCTGCTGCTAATTCAGCCGTAGATTGTGTATCATCAGCTTCCACAATCGCCTTTAATTCGTCATTGTCGACCAAAGTCTTCGGACGACCGCGAGGTTCATTTTTCAGGTCGAAATTTCCAGAACGGAAGCGAGCAAACCAATAACAGGTGGTGCGTTGGTTTGTAGTGTTAGCTCCGTAAACGTCGTTGATGTTGCGTGCCGCTTGTGCCGCGTTGCTGCCACGACGGTACTCATATTCCATAATTACTCGAATTTTTAACGTATCCATGATGACGAAAAAGATTGAAATGCGATGAAAATGTAACACTAATCAATAAACAAATGACTACTTTTGGAAAAAAAAATCCATGTTTTTAAAATAAAATTAATTTGAAATTAGAATTCTTACCCAAACAAAAATTATTTTGATTTGAAATGGCCAGTACTGCAAAACGGCAATTTCATAGGTAAAGACCTAATATAACATTTAATATAATTTTGTTACGAAGTGTACATTAAAAATAACCTTTTTAACTTCTGTCTAATGCTATTGTAAATGGAGTATACATATAAAACAAAGTCCCCGTCGCCTCTGTTTGTCTGTCTGAACGCCACAAACTCAAACACTACCTAACGGATTCTCATACGAATTTCACCAATAGTTGGAGTGGTCCATGATGGTTTGGGTGTAAAATTAATTAAGGTTTCGTATTAATCTGCTAAAATATTATTGTTGAAGATGTCGGAAAAAATTAGGACAACTTGTGAGCTTTATCGGGGTGCGCCACGTAAACCAATAGGAGTAGGTACAGACGGCTACACATCAAGCTATACATTTTCAGTTTACGCTGATCTCGCACTGTACAGAAATCCTATACAATACGAGATCAGCTTATACTGGAAATGTATAGCTTGATGTGTAGCCGTGTGTACGTTCCTGTGGGGTATTTTCCGACATCCACATGGGCGAAGCCGCGGGCGAAAACTAGTTTTTTGTGATTTTGAAAGGCATTTATTTCTTTTGACCTTTTCTTGTTTTTTTTTAAATTATAAGTAAAACCTTTTTTCTTGTCTGATTATTTATTTTCATCAATTAAAAGTAGTATTAATAGTATGTAGTAGGTACATGTATGTAACAAAAATAGAGAGAAAAGAATCACAGGACTTCAAAAAATTCGTCCGCTTCGCTGTCAATGGGAAAATGCCCAAAAGGATGGCAGCATTGCCATGTTGTATGGCAATGCTGATTTTTTGGCCAAAGAATAGGCCAGCCTTCTGGTCACTTGAAAAGTTGACTAACCGTTTGGTGATGTCTCGGAAAACCAAGTGGGCACTCGGACCCCATGGCCCAGGTGTTTTGAACCCCAAACGCTCGAATATATAACTCGCAATAAGGTGGAATATTTTCGCCCGACCGACCCTTGCTCGTTGAAGCGCCAGCCCGCGCCGCAGCTGAGCCAGTAGCTTTAAATTCCCCCTATAATAATAATAATGCCAATTTGATCCAGCCTGTCCCCAATAGTGATAGCTGTCCCCCTATCAGTGACGCCCTGAGCCGAGGTCCGTACCCCACAGGGGGTGCCCTCAGCGTGCAGTCGCTTAGTTTGTAAATTTTAGTTTGTAAGCCCTGGCTGGAGGCGTTAAGAGTAAAATCTTAGGAAAGCCCGGTTGAGCAGTCACGGCCTCTCAAGGCCAACTGCGAGATGCCCAACAAAAAAAAAAGGAATATTTTCGCCGTTTGAGGTTTTCCGCATCTGCAGCAGCCGCCCCCATCGTACTAGGAAGATGAGATGGCGCAAGAGTGTCGACACATGTTGCGTCCTACACCAAAGGCCTGCCCAACTTCCAGGGCATTGTGGTCATTCCATCTGGTCTCTTCCCATCGTCGCGTGCCAAGCCGTTAGGTTCTAAAACAGCTGGCACCCACCTGGGGTGATCATCTGTCGGATGATGTCATTAATACTGGCATGCCAGGCCGTAAGGCCTGCGTTCTTACTGCAAGATAGGCCATGGTGTCCGAAGCAGTGGACAGCTTCACCAAACCTTTTTTTGTGTAAATTGAGTGCATTTTTTTTTGCGTGTCACTGTGACGGTATAATATGGAGGACTAATAAATAATAATAAAAACATCTGATGTATAAATTACCCATGTTGGCAATATAATACTTATTTGATTTTGATATAAGTTTTTTCAAGCAAATTAAATTATTGGATGATCACGAGGATTATAATAAGACAGGTACAACATTTTAATTGAAATGCATGACATCTTACGAATGGTGACGATATTTGAGGTAAATAAAAGTCGGTTGTTCTTTTTTTGGAAAAAGGTTTTATTTTTCACTTTTTAGTAATAGTACCAATTCAAAATTTCATCATGCTTGGGGTCAAAACAATGCATATTTATGCGATCGCAACAATCGCGGTTGATTTGCTGTAATTTTTTGAAGAATTCAGTTGTCTGTTTCCAAAACGCATCATCAGATCTATATAAAATTTAAATGGAACCACATGGGAAGCACCAGCTTTCAAATAAAAAAAAGAATTATCAAAATCGGTTCACCCAATCGATAATTCTGAGCTAACAAACATTAAAAAATAAATAAAAAAAAACAGTATTATTGAGAACCTCCTCCTTTTTTTGAAGTCGGTTAAAAATAGGTGCGTAGTACTTGCAACCGACGTGCTTGTATGAACGTAAACGAAACAAAAGGAATATAAAATTAAATAAATAAAATCCATTTATTTCAGGTACTCCCATATTTATCACAATCACAGTTGCATCAATCAATCAATCATATGTAGCAGGTGGAGTTCTGTAGTTTCTGTGTGTGATTTTTGCTGAGTTATGCATATAAACATTAATTTATATATTACTGCCAATACATATAAATGCTAAATTAGGTAGCCTGAATATACTCCCGACAACCTATTGTGAACCACTATATTGAAAATAAAGCAAAGTCTGTTTATGGTATATTCGTTTAATTAGTACACTTTTACAACACTCTATCTAAACACATCCAATACGTCTGCACTCTACGAATGTTTAAAAACCAATGCCATGTTCCCAAGTGAGGTTATGTACGTTGGCGACCGTTTTACAACTATTTGGCGCCAACCGGCAAAAGTCAGTTTAGCAACTATTATTCAATATTATTTCACTTGGGTACATGGTTACAACTTTGAAAAATAAAATATTAAAACTGTAAATAAATGATTATAAAAATAAATAATACAATAACAATGGCTAACACTATAGAGCTTATAATTTTCTTTCATAACATTTAAAACAAAAGCAGTTTTAAATTAAAATGACTGAAAAGCTCGTCTCACAACACAGGTTCGCATAGTTATGCTTTGAACAACCCGCACCTCCAGTTTATCTCTTTGACACGAACTCTAAAACACTGAGAAACTAAAATTAATCTGTTCACAGGAGGTAGACTATTGTAAAGGGAATTATTTGTAGGAACGAATCGTTAGTCACGTACCGTTGCCCTTCACTTTATACAATACGATGAAGACACAATTCAATTTATTATGTACTAAAGAATATTTGAGGGGCCCGCGGTAATGCTGAGGGACGAAATGTACAACGATTTGTTTTGCTGAATTAGATTTGTGATTTTTATGATATTATTTGTATTTTTAGGGAGAAAATTGATTTGGAGAATAAATGAGGTTTTTGTTTTGGATGTTTTGATCATTTTGTATTAGACACAAAGATGTATATACTTTTCCTACTGCTACTAATAAACACTACGGAAGGAAACAAGTTTCTTGTGGTTTAGAAAAGCATTTAGTTTTTCTTTGTTTTTTTTTTTTTAAATAATTATCACCATTTCCTAACTATGTTGGGTTTAGCTTCCAGTCAAAATGGATGCAGGTGAATACTAGTATTTTTACATGGAGGGACTGTATATCTGACTTTCACTACCCAGTAACTGGGTAATACGATCCCTCTTGGTAAGACTGGTTGTCAGACTTTCGGAGTTTTAACGACCCGTAAGGACTGTCAAAGATCCACAAATGACAGCCGCGAGCCACAGCTTTACGTGTTTTTCGAGGCAGGGAGGTCTTGGTATGTAACGATGGTCACCCATCTACGGACCAAACGCGGCAAGCGCGAGCAAAAAATTCGTACCCTGTTATACGAAAAATACGCGGACGGTGAAGAAAGCTAATATTTTCATAATATAATAATGTATTAGAAATGCATTAACTTTTAAATTAATTATGTACGAATTTTGCCCACTGGGCAACCACTAGTTAAAATAATTTCTTGTACAGAGTTGTTTGCGGTTTTAATAACGGTTGGAAATATTTCTACACGACGAATTTCCGATCTAATTACCAAAACTCTAACCCTTAAACATAACAAGCTAATTTTCACATATCGCAGGAAATTCCAAACTTTCACCTTGTCATAATAAGGGCAACTTTAATTAATGACAGACGCGATACAACCGCCATCCCTAACAATTGAGAATGCATGTACGCCCTGACAATGGGCCACCCCTAACTATTAAAGCCAGCTAATAATTACAGATCGCTGAACATTGGACCGGGTCGGGTTGTCGCACATTAATGTTAACGCACTAAGTGGTTATGGTTGAACAATTACACAGTGCAATTACACAAATAACACCAGTGTGTGTTTGTGGTTGCTCCCTCGTGGTTGATGGTTGAGAATGACCAGTGCACTGTGACTGGATTTATCTGATAGAAATGGTAGACAAGCTACAGATTCCTCGTATGAATTCGTAAGGTTTCAGCTATCTTAAAAATAAATGCGTTTTAATTGTTAGTTGTGAGTTACTGAGTTTGTTACTAAATTGAACCTTAAATACATACATACTCAGCCTATAACGTTCTCACTGCTGAGACACAGGCGTCCTCTCCGTGAGAGGGAGTGGGCCGTAATCCACCAGGCGGGCCCAGTGCGGGTTGGTAGCTGTCACATGTCTTTGAATTTTTGGTTCTAGGACATGCCGGTTTCCTCCCGATGTTTTCCTTCACCGCTTGAGAGCAGTGGTGATGAAATGATTTACACAAAGTAATGCGCCTGGCTGGGTTCGAACACACGACCTACAACTCGTAAGTTGCGGCCATTGCCACTGGGCTACCACTGCTCTTACACCACTTTAAATTGCTGAGCAGTGTTTGATGAAGTTTGGCACATAGAATGTTTTATCCGTAGTTTTTAGTAGTAAGAAAACATTTTGTAGTGAAAACTTCTTTAAGGCGCACTTTCTGAACAGTGAATAGAGTTGAAAATCAAACGGTGTGTTTTATCGACGTGCTGATATGCACTCTATTGGATTCTCAATGCTCAGTTCAACACCGAGAGTTGATAATCTAGTGCACGATAAAATTCTGCCGCGATATTTTTAGTTCCTTATGGGCTTCGACTAAGAATATTTAAAGTAGGTACCTTTTCTCTGAGAAATCATGAAAATGAAAGAAATAAGAAGGTTTCGTTGTTTTTTTTATAAAAAGTGGAAATTAGTCTCTTTATATTATTAATTAAACTAGCTCTGTCATAAGGTAAATAAATGCAGTTAAGCAAGGAAAGCAAGCTAACAGGATTTTTGTTTTGAAACGAGCAACAGAATCGGATAAAGTTCTTTTTCCCTAGTGGGTTTAACAAAACTGCTGCGCACTGCTTTATCTATAAACAAAGTTTAGTCCAAGAACACAAAGCTTTTAGAAAAGAGAGAGTTGCCTATATATAAACGAGCGAGAAGAGTTTATGCCTTTATTACGCGATCTTTGGTTAGTAGAAAAAACGTCATAAAATATCCCCGTATACCTCCAATGGTTATGTAGCGGTGCTCAGTACTGGCACATTCACAAAATATTATATTACAAGTAGTTTGGGGTCTATTGCCATCAACCGGACCAAATTTGTCTCCGGACTGCTACTGAAAAGTCAAAGTCAAAGCATTAATTTCAAAATGGCACTTAAAAGGCACTTTTGAACGTCAACATTTACATTAAAATAGAATTGATTCTAGTCGCCCCTGATAGAAATAACCTAGCAACACATAACCCAACCTGGGGATTGAACCTAGGATCCTATGCACGGCAGTCGCATTGACAAATGAGGCAGTTGGACCACGTTTGTAGGGACGTACAAATATCGCGACGGGATTTTTTTGCGCACTCGATTTTCAACGCACTGTTTAGCGTGGAGAGTTCAAAATCGAACAGTATGTTCTTTCGACAAGCTGGGATATTTTGTTGGAGTCTGTTGTTGTATGTATGTATGTAATGTTTTATTATCTACTGGCATTTGCCAGCGGCTTCACCCGCTTTTAGGTTCGAAATTAGCCCACGAGAACGTTACTACTGGGATCAAAAGTATCCTTTGTATTAATCCAGGTTACCTATCTGTGTGCCAAATTTCATCCAAATCGGTGTTTGCGTGATTGAGTAACAAATATAGAAAAAACTAAACATACAACCTTTCACATTTATAGGAAGTAGAATAGGACTAGTCTGTTCTGTCGTTACGCGACCGACGATATACTTCCGTCAAATAAATAAATAATAAATAAATATGTGCGACCTTAAATGGGATTAAAATGAACCAAAAAATATCGTATTTCGTAGTGGTATTGTAGCGGTGAGCATCAGAGTGCAAACAACGTAATGAACAAAATAATTATAAAACCACCGTCGTAAAAATCACAGCAGTCGGCAATATGTCTGCGGTAGAGCGAAATACGGTTTTAAATAAAATGGTGTGAATTGTTAATGTAGTGGTTTTATCTCGCGTAATTGGGGAATGCATGGTTCATTAAATGGTTTTGAAATGAAGGGTATAGACGTCCTTATCTGTGGCCTAGAGTATTTTTTACCTGTAAGAATTTTTTGTTTGTATTTTTCACAGCAGTATCTAACTACTAACTCAGCTAGTCTAAGTAACGGATTTTGTACTTTTTTAATTTATTTATCCTATAATTCAGGCAACTAAAAAAATATATGTAAAAACACAACACATATAAGTTTAAAAACAATAACTATTAATGAATACATATTTTATAAGTAGTGGGTAGCAGTGGGTGGGTAGGTATTATCCAGTAACTGGGTTGTGGACGTCAGATCAGTGGCTCAATCTTCATAAAATACTGTAATTCAGCTGCGTCCAGTCAGTCTGAAACTCGACCTCAACATAGTTAAAGTGTAAATCTAGTCAGATGATATTGATGATAAAGCTACAGCTTAAATTATATGGGACTCAAATGTAAGTAAAATAACTGCAAGTAACTAACCCATAAAAGTTGAAACAAAACACACACTTGATATCACAGCCATAATAAAAGAAGAATACTCATAATAAAACACAAGCTATACACACATAAAGAACGCAATACTTTTCTACGCAATGTCTTGCGCAATAATAACGCATTGTGAACCCGCCACAGCTACAACTAGGTTGCTGGCCCATTGCCTGGAACTACCCTGAAGCCATTGTACTCCACATAATATTGTTTTTCATTCCTACACTACAATGAAAACGCCGACCCATGGCTGCCAAAGAAACGTGCTAGCCTTAAAGCCAAGTTTTGATTTATTACTACAGTATCTCCCTATTCGTCTTTCTCTGTAATTTACACTTGGTGTAACGCTTCCATTCTTTTTTGGACCTGCATTTGAATTGCAAATCGAGGATTTGATTACGTTTGTTCAGCGGTCTGCGAAACCAAAATGAAGAGTAGCAATCCTGACGGTCCGTGCGATTAAAAAATTATTACAATTAAATAAGATAACAGGGGCAAAGAAAAATAAATAATGCTTTATAATTATGAAACACCCTGTTTTTACGTATTAAACGAACCCAGCGCATGAGTCGAGCAGATCATTCTATCTCCATTACATTCCACCATTCATTCCATCTTCATAACAGGGTGTTTCAAGCTACGTCATGCGTCAGTGAATGATATTTTTTTTTTTAAATAATTGTTTTGTTCATAACTATCTTTTTTAAAATAAATGATTAGTAGTCATTGGATACATAAAGTGGGCTGCCGTTGTAACACGATTAAAAAGCCACGGTGTATAAATGTTCTGAATGTGATGAATTTTCAGCGAGTGAATGGTTTTGACCGCCCTTATGATTTTATAATAGCCTAAACATCTAAAAGATGTCTGGTAGATATCTCTTAATAGCTTAAAATAGAACAATATCAGGGTACAATCAATGGATTGTACCCTTACCATGCATTCCCCAATTACACGAGATAAAACCACTACATTAACAATTCACACCATTTTATTTAAAACCGTATTTCGCTTTACCGCAGACATATTGCCGACTGCTGTGATTTTTACGACGGTGGTTTTATAATTATTTTGTTCATTACGTTGTTTGCACTCTGATGCTCACCGCTGCAATACCACTACGAAATACGATACTTTTTGGTTCATTTTAATCCCATTTAAGGGTGGTCGCACATATGACGGAAGCATATCGTCGGTTGCGTAACGACAGAACAGACTAGTCCTATTCTACTTCCTATAAATGTGAAGGGATGTATGTTTAGTTATTTCTATGTTTGTTACTCAATCACGCAAAAACGTATTTGGATGAAAACTGGCACACAGCTGGCTTATAATCTGGATTAACACAAAGGATACTTTTTATCCCGGTAGTAAGTTCTCGTGGGCTAATTTCGAACCTAAAAGCGGGTGAAGCCGCTGGCAAATGCCAGTAGATAATAAAATATTACATAGATACATACAACAACAACAGACTCCAACAAACTATCCCAGCTCGTCGAAAGAACATACTGTTCGTTTTTAAACTCTCCACACAGTGCGTTGAATATACAATGCGCAAAAAAATCCCAGCCGCGATACAAGCAATGGATTGTACCCTTATATTGTTATATTTTAAGCTAGACCTATTTAATTATTAGCATTTGGCTTTGGTCTAAAGATTTTTATTTCATAGATTAATTTCGCAGTGTTAAAACTATTTTAATTGGTAGAATCTAATACTAATAGTCATCATCTGCCTAGCCTTTTCCCAAATATGTTAGGGTCAGCTTCCAGTCTAACCGGATGCAGCTGAATACCAGTATTTTATACGGAGTGACTGCCTACCTGATCTTCACAACCCAATTACTGGGTAATACGATTCTCCATGGTAAGACTGGTTGTCAGACCGTAACGATAATACTTATAGTAAAAATAAATACTGTGCCATATTAACAAAAAATACTAAGCGACTGCTTCAGAAGAAAGGGATTATTTTGATGTCTTTAATAATCAGCAAAGTCGACGTTTATTGATTGTTCACAATGACTCAATAACATAAAACATCCCCCACTTCTTATTTGGGGACGAAAAATAAAACAGGACTTTCTTCGTTTATTATTTTATTGTGTAAATGCATCTCTACCCCCTAGCTTCCTGTCTACCCTCTCCCTTCGTCACAGCTGCCTTGATTATATCATCCGGCTATCTCGACGCAGCGGACATTGCCCTCTGATCGTAAAATATTGAAGCACTTACATTAGCATTGTATTAATAAAGAATGATTATTGCTTTGGATTAATTTACTGTTTTTGCCTATCTTACAAACGAATACAAAGGTTGGATGTCTGCACAGCAACGGATTGTTTGACAATCCCACAATTTAGTTAAAATTCGTACAATAATGTATTTAAATTCAGAGTTTCGCATAAAATCACGGTTGATTTTTTATTGACGTCCAATCGAAAATGACGTCTCATCGTACAAATTACAATATTTATTAACACTTTGAACACTAAACGCTTACATGCGAATCACAATACATGTGTGTCCTTTCATATCCTACAGTCGTGATTGAAAAAGGAAAGTTTGTTTACCTCTAGACATATCCATAAAACCAAGGAAGATATCATACAGTTATCAATCCTTTGACAAATGCTAGAATTTTCTTCCCACGTTTTTATTTATGCGTCGACTATTTCGATATCTAGCAAAGAGTAAAATAATTATAATATGTTTAGTAATCAATTAAAGCTATTTCTAATAAATAAAAGCTATTATACTATAAATGAATACATGAATGATAAACTGTGACTGGAATTGCAATAAAATGTAAATACTTAATTGAGATTACTTCTACATTTGCCAATTACATTTAGACATATAAAATAAACAATAAATATTGTATAATTATTATAATCGAAAAACATTTAATTTAATTAAGAATTATTCATGTTCTAAATGCTATTACTTATTTTATTTTATTTTAATTATTTATCCATACTTATGTTGCTGTGCCCTTACAGGGTCCATAACTGTATCTTAGCTTTAAACCTATTTGTAACAACTTAATTCACATTATGGTATGCAAATAAATGAAAAGAAAGAGTCCTTCTTCAGTCTACGCTTTACCTTTGCAACCTACACGATACTAATCCAAGTCTGTGTAGAATGTGTACATGAAATCCTAATAAAGTTCGTCACTTCGATCTAACTCAGGAGGGCTTGTGGCTTAGTAATAACAGCCGCACGGATCGCTCAATCAGGTTAAGCTATGCTTGCTGCGGTTGGTCCATAAATGGGTGACCATCTTTACATACCAACACCCCTCCGTGCTTCGGAAAGCACGTCAAGCCGTTGGTCCTGGCTGTCATTTCTGGATCTTTGACAGTCGTTACGGATTGTCAGAAGCCCGAAAGTCTGACAACCAGTCTTACCAAGGGGTATCGTATTAACCAGTAACTGGGTTGTGGAGGTCAGAGAAGCAGTCGCTCCATGTAAAATACTGGTATTCAGCTGCATCCGGTTAGACTGGAAGCTGACCCCAACATAGTTGGGAAAAGGCTAGGCAGATGATTACTTCGATCTAACTCACAATTTCAAGGAAACATGAAGCCTTCGTTAAGGTCAAAGACAAGACGTTTTAACAGAAAACCCACCGACAATTTGTACCAATGCACCTTGCATTGATGTAATATGTCGGTGAATTCGAATTTAATAATTCTCGTCTTGCGTACCTAAGTATTGGGACCAATGGCGGCCCAGTGGTATCAGTCCCAACTTACGAGTGGTAGGTTGCGAGTTTGAATCTAGACAGGCACTTAAATTTGTGTATATAATAACATCGCCAATCAAACTCAAACTGAAACTCAAAGCATTTAATTCAATTAAACCATTTACAGGCACTTTGAATTGTCAAAAAGTCGATCAGTTGGAAAGTTGAAGCTAGTTGCCCAATGCTCTTAAAACGGTGAAAGAAAACATCGTGAGGAAAATGGCATGTAGTAGAACCAAAAAAATCGAAGACATGTGACATTCCCAGCTCGCATTGGATCCGCGCGGTGGATTATGGCCCATTCCCTCACACAGAGGCCCAGCTGTGGGAAAATTATAGACCAATGATGTAAATACTGAAATCAAAGTGTGTCATATATATTGATTGATAATGATTCTAGTAAATTGCCAGTTATTCGCATTGTCATTTCTTCAAGAAAAGTAAAAATAAATCGTAGCTTTTGTACACGATTGGCTGAACAAACAGGTATTATCAATTCAATCGAGTATCTATCTCTTACGTTTTGTTCTCCAGTTTGCAATAAAAGTAAGATACTTAAATTGGAACTAGGCATACTACGAGTATTGTTAATACTGAACACCGAGAGAGGCACACAGTATAGTAATTTTGACCTTTTGTGTATACTTATAAGGTTGAAATAAAACAGTATACTGTTCTATAGCTGATAATATATTTAAAAAATTCACACGAACCCAACCAAATCATTGTAACGAAACCATAGCGTGATCTAGATTTTGCGACAACGCCATCTATCGAGCTTGATAACAAACTTTTTAAAATAAACACTAATTGGTATGGTTTCTTCATGAACAAGTATCTTCTCTCTAAAACTCCGATATTTGATTTCATGCGATCTTTTTAGCCCTTTTAGACGAAAGCGTGATTTAATTAACGTTCAGTCTCGGAATATGAGAGGTGCATGTCCAATGATTAAAATAGAGTGGAATGTAGTTTTCTGGAAATCTAAAATTTTAGTCCTCGAATTTCGGCCATGGCGACATGCAATCTCGATTCCCTTACTCTCTTAGTCCGATGGAACGGCAAAGACCGACGAGAGATCAGGTGCAAAACTGACGGCTTAACGTGCTTTCCGAGGTACGGGGCGTATCACACCACCAATTTACAAACCCCAGTTTATTACCAAAAAAATCCCAATAGAAAAACCCAACAACACTTTGCCCTAACTGGGAATCAAACCCAGGACCCGACGCGCAAGCCCACGAGATCAACGGAGCAGTCCAAGTGAAAATATACATAGGTATCATCAGTATCAATTTTTGGTTTTTTTTTCCTACATGACTCTACAGTACAGTAGGCACATCAGTCAGAAACTCTGTACTACACTAGGCGAGCTCAAGGTCATAGTGTTACTACTGACGTGGTCGACTGTACATGGACGAGTAAAATGGATCCCTAAAGTTGCTGCAATAAAATTTACATAGGTAGCAGATAATAACCCTACAACAAACTTAGTCTTTGTTTCATTGTAATATCTCGAAAGTTTCGAACGTATGGAAAACTGGATCCTCGGCAGGGGAATTGGTACCAAATGTGAGCTGTTTCTAGCATATTTTAAAACTTATAACCCCGGGTTTTTTTTCCTGACCCAACGCAAACGTCGGTCACTTATTTGCGTCGAATACGTGACCCATTGAAATACAAAAAATCCAAGATGCAAAGTCTCGAACAAACGTAACACTTAAAACTGTCCCCAATTATGTATACGTCAGTTGTTATACATATTTTTGCAAATTACACGCATGACTTAAAGTGCTTATTATAAAGCAATGTCCAAAAAGACTGACTGAAAGATGACTGACGATACTATTTGACATCTGCGCACATTGCGCTCTATTTTATGCGGACATAGTCGAGACGCTAATTGTGTATCTTGGGTTTTTTGTATCTCAAGGATGTGACCAACATGATTAAATTAAATCAAATATAATATGGTTTTGGTATTTTGAATGCCGTTGTACGCCAGCTTAATCGGATCTCCTTATTACACGCTTTATATTAGCTTCACTTGTATGTTTGTATGTAACCGACTCCTTAGAGCGCGATTTTGACCCACTTTAAACGGTCACAGTTCATTGAAACTTTGTAAACTAATCGAGGACCGATGACACCTCAATAATTTAAAAAAAAAATGAGAAAAATGAAAAAAAAGGAAAAAAAAACACGTTTTTGTAGTTAGCAGAACTAAAAAATAGAAAATAAATAATAGTTTAAAAACTAAAAAACACGCTTTAAAAACCAAACTAAAAAAGGAGAAAATAATTTAATTCAATTAAAAAGCGTGGGGTGTTTGACTTAAGTGATTATAAAAATACCTCAAAAAGCACCCCACGCTTTTATTTATTTTTTAAACCAAATTACACTGCTTCTACCTATTGACACTTGAGTACATCTACACTTATAATCCTTTCGAAATGGCAGCCTCTTTATATTAATATTGCACCTCGCTCCACACCTATGTTGATATTTGTCC
Organism: Antitype chi; assembly: GCA_947359405.1. Taxonomy (NCBI): domain Eukaryota; kingdom Metazoa; phylum Arthropoda; class Insecta; order Lepidoptera; family Noctuidae; genus Antitype; species Antitype chi. The sequence goes on from OX375816.1 coordinate 16,217,866, forward strand.
CGATTTTAATATACGTCTTTGTTCCGCAGTACAAAGAGTAGTCGCAGACGATCGCTACTAAATAAATAAAAGAACCAATAACGTTTTATGAGTCGTGTGTCTTATAAACGAGACCGGTGGTGGCTGCTAACACACCAAAACAAACCAACACAGACATAACTCCACAGAAAATAAAATTGATGCCAGCATTTTCGGGCAAATAACTAGTTTGGGGTGTTTTTTTACAAAAAAAAAAATATGGTTTTGAATTTTTAACAGTTTTTTGTCGAGAGAGCATTCCTGCGGCTTAAAAACCTTTCAGTATGAAATAGAAAAGGTTCCTAACAGTACATAAACAAAAATATTTAAAAAAAAACAATTCAACAAACGTGCAAACGTAAAACATTTAAAGAGTATTAAACAGTAATCAACGGCTACTTCCTCGAGAGTACCTCCGAAATGGAACATGCTACCCTCTTGGGCGGCTGTGAAAAGAGCCCCGTTAGAGATTCCATTTGAAAAGAACAAACAGATGAGTAACCTCGTTCATCAACCCGCCAGAGCCCCCGACGCTTAAGCGCGCCCTGTGTAATAGCCAGTCTCCTCGTAGACCCGCCGATAGCGCACGCTTGCTACGCGCCCCGCGGCCCGCTACGAAGCTACGCGCTACGACAGTACGCCATGAATAAAAACGCTCCGAAAAGTGCAGTGCTAAATAAAAAATAATTGGAAATTAATATAAAGTGTACCATATTATTTCAATGTATATAAAGTGATAGTTGATTATTGTTATAGAAATTAAATTCGATATAGTTCGTAAAAATGTTTAACTTAAGGATTGCGATTAGAATATTCATATTTCTATTGATAACACAAGGTAAGTTGTTATTTATTTATCTATATACATAATTAATATATGTGAGCAAAATGAAGCATGCAAATCGTACTACTTATTTTATTATGCGGCAAATAAACTTTAAATGGAATTTATTTCTGTAAGTAACATCTATTATACATTAATTATATAACTATACAAATAAATAAAAAAACAAAACGACACTTAGGCGTCGAAGTATTTGTCTGCATCGCTGTCATAATTTTAAGCCGTATTTTATGTAGGTATCCTGAAATTAATTGAATTACTAATTAATTTATAAAGGTAATAATGAAACATATGCAACAAATATATATTCTATGATTAACTAGATTCTATTGTTAACTTTTTTTTAAATAAAAATGTGGTTTGGTATTTGATTCTAGTGTGCTAATGTTTCGATTTTCAGATGAAAATTCAATTTTTATCTTTCTCCTGAAAAATTATCTGTAGGCATTAGTGCCTACTGGGAATTTTCAACAACAACAGATTACGTTTTATTGAATATCCGAGTAACTCCTGTTTATAGTAAACAGTAGTGTATACTAGAAACAGGAGTTACTAGAATGTTCAATAAACAGACATGAATTCTTAAATTTTCATCGCTGAATTAAAGTTTTTTAACCGGAATATTGCGTTTATTATTTTTGTCTACGAGCAAATTAGAAACAAAGATTTGTTAACATTAAAATCTACACGTTGTTACTAACTAGCTATTTCGTAACATAAATTTTCCGAGGCATTTAATTATAAATAGTACTTAAACATTAAGAAGCTTAAACTGAAACAAGATAGGACGTAAAACCTAGGCCTAACGGACAGACGTCCCTAAAAATAAACACGAAAAATAATCAAAACATTTAACACACCCAAATTAAATTCTCCACTAATTACACATTATACCTATTTGTTTTCCGTTTATATTACGCCAAAGGTTGTTTGTACAGAAATTCCGGAGAGTTATAAAATAAATATTATGTAATGGTTTTCTTAAGATTTACTTTGTTTCTTGGTAAATGTATTACTTACCTTGTTTGAAGTAGACTTTTAGGCAATTAGCAAGGATTTGTTACCTGGATCGCGCAGCTTTAGGCGTAGTTATGTTGGATTTATACTGAAACCTTTGATGATCTGAGCAATGTATTTAGATTAAATACCTCGCGTAAGATGACGGTTCTCTGAATAGTTGTCATATGTCATCATTAGTTTCGGGGCGTAGGTTGTACGTAAATAGGTTAATACCTGGACTAAGAAATGATTTATGACATAGGTTGTGTATATTCAGTTTGCGGCGAATTTTGATATGCCTTTGTTTGTAGAGCCTTATGTCCAGCGGTGGAGTTCGATTAAGTTCCGTAGTAAATTAATAGTGCTTGTATATACATGACTAGCCAAGGGCTTGTGGTTAAGTAATAACAGCTACACGGGTCGATCGATCAGGTTAAGCTACGCTTGCCACGGTTGGTCTGTGGATGAGTGACCATTTTTCCATACCAAGACCCATCTGTGTTTCTTTTTAGCTTTTGAACTTTAAGCCCCAGCGGCTTGCTATCATGTGGATCTTTGACAGTCGTTACGGGTCCTCAGAAGCCCGGAAGTCTGCTCTGTCAGTTAAGCCTCACTTGCTACGGTTGGTTGGTTGGATGGGTGACCATCTTTACATACCCCACCGTGCTTTAGAAAGCACGTTAAAGCCGTTCAACCGGCTGCCATTCGTGGATCATTGATAGTCGTTTCAGGTCGTCAGAGGCGCAGAAATTCTGACCACCAGTTTACCGAGGGGTATTGATCTTATTACCCAGTAACTGGGTTGTGGAGGTCAGATAGCTCTATATAAAATATTGGTACTTAGCTGCATTTGGTTAAGCTGGAAGTCGACCCCTAAACAGTTGGAAAGACGCTAGGCCGATTAATTGGATATACATGGCATACAAACACTGCATGGATTTTGCAACAATTTTTTCAAGTTTCTTACTGTGGATCTCACATTTTAACGAACTCGCCAAGATATTTAGCAGTATCCACTATCCATATTTAAGATAACACCAACATTCTATTATCACCAAGCCGTCTTTGATCACCAAGTTAGCGCTTTAGCTAAGCACCACAAGGAGGGTTCTTACCAAAGTTCAATATTGAAGTTTCAATAGTTTAATCTGCGCCTTACTCGTCTGTCGATAAGTCACGTGGTGTATAAAGATATCGATTGTAATTATAAACACCACTTAAAAGTCCATTGCCCTTCTCGAATAATCTTAAGTGATCTATCAACATATTAGCACGTCAATGTAAGTCAAAGTGCGGCGAAGTTTTGCCATTGTCTACAAGACCAGGGAATATGTTTTGAACGCGTGCCAGTTCGAAGATAGTTCTATTAGTAAGATGGCTGTTTTGTCTTATGAATCACTAGTTTTGGAAACTAATTTAAAAGTCTGGCTATAAATGGTGTATCATTTTGGGTGTTATATTAGCTTTGTTTTGATATAAAATGGTTTTTGTTGCCACTTTTTATTAATAATGATACCAGCTTATTGAAGTCCGACTGCAAGGCAAACTGCAGAAATGTGGTGGCCCTTTGGTATCGACCCAGGTTGACGGGTTGTAGGTCGTAGATTCGAACCCAGGTTGGTGCTTTAGTTTCTGTAAATAATTTCATCATTAATACTCTCAAAACTGTTAAGGAAAACATCGTGATGAAGCCGGTATGTCCGGTATATCCAGTAAAAAAAATCAAAGACATGATACATCTACCAACCCGCACTGAGGTCGTGTGGTAGATTACAGACAACTCCTTCTCAAAGAGAGGAGGTCTGTGTCCCAGAAGTGGGAACATTATAGGCTAATTATGCTGGGCAAAAACCTTGACACATAGAGAGAAGGGATGAGCAAGAATCACCAAGTTTGTTCAAGATTGATTGGCGGTAAAGATAAATAAATGATATCATTTATTTATTTACTAGCTTCCACAAACGGCTTCGCCCGCTTGGGGTCGGAAATTATTCCACGGGAACGTACTACCGGAAAAAAAGTATTCTATGAGTTAATCTAAGTTATAATCTATCTGTGTGCCAAATTTCATCTAAATCCGTTCAGCCGTTTTTGCGTGATTGAGTAACAAACATCCAAACATCTTCACAAACTTTCACTAGTGTAATATTAGAAGGATAAAGAAGTTTTAGTAGTCTTTTAGGTACTTAAAACTATGCCCCGATTTTAGATTAATATTTATCATAAGCCCAGGTTTCCTCACGAGCTCTTCCTTTACGATATCAGTGATGTAGAAAGTATACATAAATTTTAAAAAACTCACATCGATACTTATCCCGATCTGAATACACAACCATCACTTTGTATTAGCAGTTACCTTATTTTTCAGCTTTAATCGAAAATAAAATTTGGGGCAAATTAGTTTGAAAAACTTCTACTATAATATTAGCTAGGTATAACCCTAGAATAGACGGACAACCCAAATTGCAAGCCAAACCTTCTGAGGTCAGGGCTACGTGTTAGATTTCTGATTCGAGACCAACATGGAATGTTAATCAAGCTAGATAACAGACTGGCGAGGTTGTGTTGGTCTAAAAAGTATTTTATTGTTTTTAGAGTAAAACTTTGGTTTCCGATGAAAGAGATGAACGGTCACACGAAAACGGCTGTATATTTATAGAGCATTTTTTGACACCCATATACCAAGTACGGGTTAAAATGACAGATTTACATGACGGCTGTTATAATATGACGGAACCGCTCTTCTAGGAACTAGCTTAAAGCCTCTTGTCCGCGACTCTATCCAAGGGTCATATAATATGTTACAAACTCAAATCAACAATGCAACGAGTATTGCATTTAATAAAAAAATCATTTCATTTAGAAAAAAAAAAATTGTGTATATTATATTTCAGTTTAAAGCTACAATTTAATTTTGCGTATGTTTTTCCTTTTCTATTAAATTTTAAGTAATGTAATTTTATTATCTTGCTGCATAAAACTTGTTTTGTAACTCAACTGGAAAGTCATTGGCTCCTGATATTACATGTAGGTTTTCTAACGTTTTGCTTTTTGTGACCTGTGTTTATGCCAACAAAGAATTAAATTACTTCATTTCGTTCCGTTTCATTTTAATTTCAATTCAATTGTCGCATCGTGTACGGACCGCCATTCAGATACTACTGCTTTGACATTCTGCATACGCATTCTGATTAGTGATTTGAGTTTGTAATACGTTACTTCTGAGTATAGCTTCGTGGATGATGGACCTTACGGAATCAGGGTAATTCAATACCTTAAGCAAATTCAGTACCAATTTTGATAACAGCCCAATTAATATACTCTCAGGTATACCGCGCAAGCTTTTGTAAGTCTAAATCACTTTCTGTTATGAAATTATTACATTACGAAGGAAAATAAAAAATAATTATTAAAATCCGCTTTGAGCAGTTCGTTCCCAAATTATGTGAAATACTTAGCGGATTCTCTTTATTCCAGTATTATTCTAATTGAATAATGTTCTTTGTTGTGAAGCTACAAATACTACGGTCATTGCCCTTTAAACGTTTGTCACCTTTCGTTGTAAGGCGTGCTACACACTAATTCGGGTTGGCTAATTCGATTCGGCAGTATTTTTCTAACAACAAATCTACCCGAAGCAATAACTACTTAATGTTGGTATATTCGGTGACACTCAGCTCGTGCTGATGGGCAAACCCCGTTCTGTCTCTCTAACTTAGTTGACTACTTATACATTTCGATCAAATAAAAAAAAAAAACAAAATGTTTACTTCAATAACTTAAAAATACGTTTACATTAGGTCATTAGGGAATTTCTATTTAAGTAAGAAATATACTTGTGTTAGGAAGTTCCGCTCTTCCACTAGTTACAACTTGCAGTATAAATTGTGGTATTTTCTCTCTGTTTTTCTTCTTGAATTGTCTCGTCTTCTTTAGGAATTCGGTTTTGAGAAGTGTAGAACCCATTTCAATTATAATTGTACTGTTTTTAGTGTTCGACCGTTTATTCTGTACTTGATATATGTCTGTGACATCTTTTGTTACTATATTATACTCGATCGAATTCGATAAACAAGTTACCATTTTTGTCGTCTTTCTTTTCCATTGCCACTTTAGGGTCATTTTTTATCTCCAGGCTTGGCTTGCGACTTCCTCGTTGGAGGTCCTCGATTTTATTCTCCAGGATCATCTAGTCTATCAGTACTCATTATCTTTTTAGCCTGAGTTTCTAGCAGTCCAATCTTCTTCTTAAGAACATAAAAAAAAATTAATTGCCTCGTGTTGAGTTGCCATTATAGTTGATATCATGTTCTTCATTTCCTCCTTGAAGGTATTGAATTCATCATTGTCAAATTCAAGCCCCCTCGGCCTCTTAGCACGATGAAATACAAAGCTGGGGGGAGGAGTCCGTTGTTCCGTTTGTTCGGAAATATTAGATTCGGAAAGCGATTTATTGCCCAATTCCTGCATAGTGAGTACCAGGAGATTATACGCATTTGGAAGTTCTCTTTTACAAAGCTGCTAATAAATAGATTTTTATTCGTGATGCGGTTGATCAGTAAAATACAGTTTTACAGCAGCGTAAAAAAATCTGTCATTTCAAGTACCAGGAGACAATAAATGGGTTTATAGTAGTCCTCATCCACATTCTGTAGTTCATGTGCTAGGTTAATTTTATCTGCCTTTTAGGTCCAAATCACAGGAAATAATGAAAGAGGTGGGGTTGTTTGCAGGTTGTAGCAGTAAATTAGATAAATTTAATAACAAGTGCTCGGGTCATGGGGCCCGAGTGCACGTCTCCTTTTTAAGGAAATTTCTCGCCGGCTGGTCGATACTTCACGTGACCAGAGGGCTGGGTCGTTCTTTGGCCAAAGAATTAGCATTGCCATTCAACGTGGCAATGCTGCCAGTCTTCTGGGTACGTTTCCTGATGACAGCGATGCGGAGGAATACTTCGACGCCTAAGTGTCCTTTTGTTTTTTGTATTTATTTTGTGTATCGTAGTTTTCATTATTAAGTACATTATGTAGAGGTACAAAGTAATAAAAGATGTCAAAGTGCAAATAGAATACCAAGCAAATCATTTTAGGTATTGAGTTAGAATCATTCTATTTGTGTTTTAATAGATGATCACAGGCACCAGGAGATAATAACTCAAAGGGAGTGCTCTGACACTTTGTAGATTTCACACATCCACTGTAGTTGCGCACATTGAATATGTCCTTATAGGTGTCACCAAGTGGGTGGGGCTAATTGACTAATGACGAGTAAGGAGGCGGGGTCTCTGATCTCTCTCTCAAGCAGGGGGTACACGTGCGCTTGCGCTTATTCACTCGCTGCGTTATAAAGGAGTACACTGTACCTAAGTAGCGTTGAGTGGGACGATGGTACCAGGATGCTATCTATATAATATATAATTATATTATATCTACGCAAGTGCAACGGACCGAATGGAAGTCTAAGTGCGGAAAAGGGAGTCCTATCATCATGATATATCTACATAATAAGGTCTTAATACTCATTTAAAACAAAGATAATAAGTAGGCTTCTCATCCCTGTTATACGATGAAAGTAAGGAAATAGTAAGTTAACAACAAAATCTACAACCAAACCATACACACAGTCATTCATTCGATTCTATCACACACAAACCCACACCAAGAATCACACTCACACACAAACTCACGCTATAACACTATTCAGAATTATTTTATTTTACCTTGATAGTTCAGTATCCTTATTTTAATGAATTATTCTGTCCATTTTCAAACATCTTGAAATTAAATTTAAGTTAGCACAAACATAATCTCTAATTAAAATTTAAGATAACACAACTCAGGAACCACTGTCCAAATAACTACATTTATTAATATTCTAGTTATAGTAAGCTTATTATTTTCGAAAAAATATTCTTGTTAATTTTTTGGTCGAATAATTTATTCAATTTTAGCGCCCGGTTATGCCGACCTGAACAACAGAGTGTACCACGCCTATTTGTTTTCTTAGGACAATAATAGTAGAAGTAAATGTAGGCGTACAATCTAGGCTGTATTTCTTGAAGCCCTCCTTTAGCCATACCCTCATTTGAAAGCTATGAAGATGGAAAAATATATATACATTATTTAGATCAAGAACGGAATGTAGGTCAGCCCATTAGATATTAAATGTTTTTGTCAAAATTTTAATTAGGGAAATTTTGTTGAGCTCCCCGTAAAATAAGCAGTCTTATATTTTTTATTTTACGGCGAAACAGACATGATAGTAAAGGTTAAATAATGCTGAATTTTCAGGCGCCGTTGTTTTATAACCTTTCTTTATTATAATACTAAGTTCTGTACTAAAATATCCCAAATAGTCATGTGTGTGTGATGTGGCGTGTGTGCTGTTGTATATGTTCTATGTGTGGGTGGGTTTGTGTGTGTGCGACTATGTATTGCTAGCCGTAAAGACTATGAATCACCCATTTTATCCCCATGGCTGTCGGAGAAAAACCACGGGGGACTGCCCTCGTCCAATCTCACATTTAAACATAGTGGTCACTTTGCTACCGCTTTTGGACATTTTGTCACTGTCTTTTGGATGTGTAAGCATTTATTTTGACCGAAAGAAAACTCTGTGGGCGTGAATTTTTCGATGAATTTTTTAGTTCAAGCACGCGATGCACGGCAAATTTCATGGTCGAAGAGATAATTGAAGCATAAAAACTTACGTATTAGTAGTTCGCACTCGCATAAGTGGTTAAGTGAGCATTTACGATCATAAACGAGTTTCATCACTTATTTGCAACACCTGTTAAAAACTTCAAGGAATACTAAAACTGTTCAACTTCAGCAACTTGTTCTTGATAACCGACCAGATATTAATAGTAATAGTTCCTTTACTCCATTACGTTAGAACCCGAGACTGTCGTTAATCATTTTTATTAAACATTCAAATAAGTTTTCCTCTCATATCATATTTCGAACATAAAACGTAGAATGAAGTGGCATCGTAAAGATTATCGTAACGTCATTTTATGGCGAGACCTAATTATGTTATATATTGCCCAATTTTTCCACATCGTGGAGTAGAAGATTATGCAAAATGGTTGAATCTTTAATGTGGATAATTGCGTCGCTTCCCCGGGGGTTGCGGTACCAAGTTATTTTATTATGCGGAAATTCTTTCAAAGGTATTGCAGTTCTCGAAATATTCTTGGTGTGGTTCCCAAGTGGGTACTCTACACTTTCAAGGAGTTGTGTGAACATACCGTTTGTGTTTCGGGACTAAGGCTGCTATTCCACCAGAGATGTGCTATGCGACGTTGCTATGGATGCGTTTTATATCCTCCAATCATATTCATTGCTCCACATAGGACTGGTGGACACAGGTTCGACTAAGTTATGTTTTTATATGTAAAGATGCGTGGTATAGATGGGAGATAAGGATGCGTGAGTGGCGTAGCTATGTGCAGAGCAGAGTACAGTAGGCAGTACTTCGCGGTGGCGCATTTTCATAGTGCATCTAACTCGCTTCGCAGCTTAGGTATTATTAGTGGAAACGGTCATATCCTCGCAGCATAGCTGTATAGCACATCTCTGGTGGAAAAATAGCCTAAATCTACAGTGGACGCATTATGCAGTTGCGGGTACTGTTTGTTTTGGACTTCACATGAATGTGTTAGTCACTCGCAGTGCCCGAATTTAGGTACTTTAGTATTTATGCACACTGCGCAGTTACGTGTTGTTATAATTATTGCGGGCTTAGAACTAAATGTATTTAATGGACAGAGCGTTACAGCGTACCCATTTGTGCTCTGAATGGTCTTTAAATAAGTGCCCTGTGTGTTTCTGTACGTATTTAAGTAAAATTAGGTACATGCGTTCTGAAAACTATTCTTAGGGTTTTGGTTTTTCAGTCACCGTCGTCTGTCTGTCAGTCTTTCAGCTGTCTTATGATAATTTTTCTACGTTATATATACAAGAGGGCAGTGGTAGCCTAGTGGTAGGCCATCGATTGGAACCCAGACAGGCGTTTTACTTCGTGTAAATTATTTCATCACCACTGCTCTCAAAACGGTGAAGGAAAACATCATGAGGAAACCGGTATGTCCTAGAGCCAAAAATTTGAAGACATGTGACATCCACCAACCCGCACTGGGCCCGTGTGGTGGATTACGGCCCACTCCGTCTTACAGAGAGGAGGCCTATGTCCCAGCAGTGGGAACATTATAGGCTGATTATGATGATGATGATACATACATAGGTACTCGTATATAATATTTACCCACATCTATAATTTATTATTATACCATAAAGTGATTAAGTAGCCGCAGGAGACGCCCTGGGCGTCGGGAATCCCAGGCTGATTCCCGGCCACCATAGGCGCGGGCTTGCGGACGGCGAGTAATCGGTAGCTCGCTGTCCGGTAAGGACCAAGCCCGGGTCGACGGCGCGTTGTGTTCCACGCGCGCTTCAAAGAGATGTCAGCACCAACTGCTGGGGTCCGCAAGGGCCGCTGCCTGCCAAGGGTGCGGGTTGTTTGAAACAGATACCGCGGCCCCTGGCACACAGGCAACTGAGGGAACACGGGAGGGTTTTAGTCAGTACTACCCAGAACGGGAGAAGTTAATTGGTGATGACCCACCAAAAAAAAAGTGATTAGGTAGCAACTAGCCAGTATTGATTTTCCAGACATAGGGCACTAGTCAATAACTTTGGTATCAATCACGTACAAAAAAAAAAAACTATCATTAGTCAAAGACCCAGACGTGTTATTTGTGTGGGACGAGACAAGATAAACATCCATATTTTTTCTATTAAAAGTTATTTTTAAATTAGATTAACATTATGTTGAAAATGATGTAGTGCGGAATAGGGCGTGGGTGTGGCGATCGGTTTTTTTACCGTCTTCAAAGAGGAGGAGGTTCTCAATTCTTCGGTTTGTTTTTTTTTTTGTATATTTGTTCCTCGGCATACTTCGGCATAACTCCGGCAATTGTGGATCGATTTCGCAAACTCTTTTTTTAGTGGATAGGGTATGTCTTAGCTCAAATTTGAGACCACCCAAAGGGAATCACCAGTTTCGGCTAAGCGTGGACAAGATGCCCGGTAAAAAATATTTTTAATGAACAATATGATTAAATCTGAAAGAAATATTTTTGCACATCACATAGTAGCATATATTGTACTTATTCCTCGCAAGTAGTGATATACGAGTTGGTGTGAGAAAAGTACCATAGCTAAAAAGTGTAAAATGAAAAAAATTCCATAAAATAAAACAGCCGAAAAAAACACTACAAAGTGAAAAATTACTTTAATTTCGTAAATCGGTGTCTTTGGATATGTATTTTAGTTTATTGTCTGAAATTATTTTTCACTTTGTAGTGTTTTTTTCGGAAGTCAGTTGTTTTTTTTATTAAAAGTAAGTTGTGCGCATTACTGTAGAGTTAAAAATAAATAGTACGTACGAAAAAATATTGTTAGATCCTTGTTAAAGAGTGTGCCTGGGGATTAGTAATAGTTGATGTTGAACTTGATACTAGTGGGATACTTTGTCTTTTCATCTTCTATTATTTTAATGTAAAATTATACTTTTCATCGGAATACAAGAAAGTACTGACAAGTAGGTCAGGAGCTCGTATTTAGCTTGAGGGGTACGTAATAGCTACTGCAGGTTATGTACAATGTTTGTAGAAGTAATCTGTGTTGTTCTGAATAGCGAGGTTTGGAATAAGTTCGGCTTTGTCGAATATCGTCCCTGATTCTTATGTGGTTTCTCCACTGACAAGTATTTCTTTACTGAGTGGAATGTGTGAAACGGTCTAGAGTATGTAATGTTCGCTTCGTGACCGGGTGCTGTCGGTCATCGCTTAGCTGCCACAGAATATTTAATTTTTTGACCTGTTTCTTGTTAATGTCTTTTTATTACGGCCGCTTTTAACATGGACGTCTTTCTACATCGGCCTCACATTAATAATTTCAAGATGAGTGATGTAACCAATATTTTAGAACATTATTTTGATTTAAATGAGTGCCCATACGCTTTCGAATGGGCAACTAACTTCATCTTTCTGAGTCTCTGTCTGACCGACCCCTTGAAAATTCAAAAGTGTCTGTAATTAGTTTATTTGAAATGAATGCTATAAGTTTCAGTTTTTATCAGAGTCACACATGACCAGAGATCGGATATTCGGATGCATATTTATCTAAAGATAATTTTTAGCTATGAAAGTATGGAAGCGGCTTTATAAATTATTTGTAATATTTATTAAAAACCCCGGGATTCTTGGATTGCTTATCTATTCATATGTGTATTAATTTAAAATTAATGTTTAACCCGATATAAATATGTGTATGTACTGGAGGAGGGGTGGTTTGTATTAGTTAAAACAAAAAATAAACAAATTACTTACCTAAATTAAGACTTTTTCGATACAAAAGCGCATTCCATGTTAGCAAACATCTCAACTTTAGGTGAATATGCATCCGAATATCCGATCTCCGCACATGATACATGTGACTGTCTCTATAGCAGTACGACACGTATTCACTAGGCGACAAACTACGTCATTGACATAGCTATTTAAACTCTACATAACGAAAAAAATATAGTAAAATGAACAAAAATTATTTTAATAAGAGCAAAACTATTCTGATGTTTACGACTGTCTCTACAAACTGTTGCAGTACGTGCACGTCCATTAAAGTTTCGCAGAGCTTGGTAACTTTCTTAGCCGCTTATATGCAGTCAGCGTTTTACATATTGTATTCCGTGCACCAGCTGCGTAATAAAAGTCGTTCAGATATATTATTGAAGTTATCAAAATGTTTTCAAATGGTTGCTGTGAGATTATTTTGTTGCAAATTTTCTTAATGCTACGTAAGTTATTTTTGTAGATACATATACATAAATATATAGGATGACTGGTAATTAGTGGCCGATATTTAAACACATGATTGTACTCGTCATAACAAACAACTTTCCCAAAGAAACGATTTTTTTATGTCTTTTTTTCATTAATTTAACAACGGACCACGCGCGCGCTGTCAGCTGTGAGTAGCTTGACCCCGCGCGTGGTCCGTACGGTGGTTAAATAAATGACAAAAGAATAATGCATGGTAAAAGTGTTTTATTTTTTGTTTGCAGGTAACTAAATTAACTTACAGCTGATGGTGTATTATTCTTATTAGGTACTCAATATTCTATTGGGGTGATTGGGGGCGGGCGACATACGCCAGTTAAATAAAAAAAAAAGTTTTTATGGGAAAGTTGTTTGTTATGATAAGCAATCATGTGTTTAAATATCGGTCACTAATTACCAATCACCCTATATACAGGTAGGGACATCGACGACAGACCGGTCACCGTGGATTCCGTTTACAGAGAATATTTTGACAATTATCTATACATATAATAAAATTGTAACAGGCCAATGTCTGTACATTAAAGATATTGAAGAAAAAATTGTATGGGGGGTCTTTATTAGAGCAACAGAAGCCAAAACAACGGTTTTTAGAATTTTTGTCTGTCTGTATGTTTGTTACCGCATCACGCAAAAACCACTGTATGGAATTGAATGCAGTTTTCAATGATGTATTCCGAGAGGTCTAACTTAAAAAATAGGCTATATATTATCAAAAAAAATGATTATCTACTTGATTCTAAAGTCCACGCGTATGAAGTTGCGGGCAAAAGCTAGTTTAAAAATAAAACAGTGGCACTCCGGGAGTGCTGACAGAAGTGAAAACTTGAACAATTACATGTGTATTTTTTTAACAGTGTCGCGAGTTCAATTGTTTTTTCCCATCTCAAAAAATGCCCAACGCGCCTAAGAAATTTTCACTTCAAATTCGTAGCTATAGAGGTGTCGGTAACGGTAACGGTAACAGTGTCGCGAGTTCAATGGTTTTTTCCATCTCAAAAAATGCCAACATGCATGTGTATCTATGTACCTACACATACAATATATGTACATATCTACTTATATACAGGGGTGTCGGTAACGGTGACGGTAAGAGTTTCGCGAGTTCAATTGTTTTTTTCCATCTCAAAAAATGCCCAACGCGACTAAAGAAGTTTTCACTTCAAAAATAGCTGTTCCTAATATTTTGACTATGGCCATCTTTACATACCAATACCCCTCCGTGCTTTGGAAAACACATTAAGCCGTTTGTCCTGGCTGTCCATTGTGGATTTTTAATCTATACGGGTCGGCAGAAGCCTGAAAGTCTGACAACCAGCAGTCTTACCAAGGGGCAAGGGGTATCGTATTACCCAGTAACTGGGTTGTATATGTCAGATAGGCACTCGATTTATGTAAAATACTGGTATTCAGCTGCATCCGGTTAGACTGGTAGCTGACCCCAACATAGTTGGGAGAAGGCTAGGCAGATGATGATAGTCAAGCTCATACTTCTCATTGTAAAAGCTCTCTGCTGACCTTACAAATAACAACAAGCGTGAAGAACAATCAATAAACAAAAGTGTTTGTTAGTACCTAATAGCGGTTCAGTGAACAATGTAACGTAATGAAATTACACATTTCGATAAAAAAGGTCAACGAGTCGAAAACAAGTTACTATTACTCCAACGTAAAATATTTATTTAATTGAATAGAGTCTAAGATTATGATCTAGACTTCATTGTCATTATTCAACTTTGTGGGTGAATTAGACTGAAACTAAGCACTTTATGAACTTTCAAAGTTACAAAAGACAGCCCCTAGAAACGCCCACCGTTTCCCACTTCCTAGTTTTATGGAGGAAATAAGAAATGGCGCAAGAAACTCCCTAGTATCTTGCATATATTTCCTTAAATTTACGATATTAAGTGGAACTGGGCTAGCCACATCTGCTGGATGATGGCGCAGCAATACGCAAATCCACCACTCAGTGGATCCCAAATCCCAGAAAACGACTGCTTCGCAGACTCAGAAAGAGATGGTGAGATGAGCTGGACTCCTTCTTAGAGGATTGGCTGTAGCTTGATGATAAATAAAAAAAAACATATAATCTTGCTCAATAATTGAGCTATCAAATGCAAAAAGAATTGTTAAAATTCGTCTCTACCACTCGAATTTGTAAAATTCTTTTTCCAGAGATTTGCGCGTTCAAATAAAAAGCAAGTAAACTTTAGCTTTATTATTTTAGTAGCTATAGATAAGTATGGCATTATTTTTAATCATAATGTGGCGGGTGAAAGGCTGGCTGGTAGGCTAATATATTAACGAATTGTTTTAAGAATTACGGGAACTGCATCATTAAATTATCCAGACGGTAATGGGTAGTTTGTATCAGATCCAAACATATTAGACGACTGTACAGGGTCAAATTAAATAAGCTAGCAAAATTCTGCAGATGTGTTGGGTATCGTTACAAAAACATGATAAAATAAAAAAAGGATTTAATTTTTTTAGGGGTTAACGACTGGTAGCTGGTAGTTTTGTTACTTGGAAAAGTTAAGTCCAGAAAATCATTTTTTTTTGTTTTATCGTGTTTTGATATCAAACCCCATCACGTCTATGAAGTTTACACTGATATTTCAAGTGACTACACTAGTTACAGCGATCCATTGAATGATCCATGACCCACAAAAAATCATTTTTTTTTGTATTATCATTTGTTTCGCTAGTTATTTTAATTTGACCCTGTATTTTGAATCTGATACAAAACAAGCATATTATGGGTAGGTAACCCATAATAAGTCTGTCTGGACAACTTCAGATCATTATCTAAGTCCACACGTACAAAGCCACTAAATGTTATGGTACAAAGTAATTACAGTCTGCACCATAACCAAAGTTTCGTACTTAGTAAACTTGCACAGGACGTGTACCATCATAGTATGGGGGAATGGATTATTATGGCAGGTGGTAACGGCACGCGAAGGACACAGTAACTACCACAATGTAATTCAATTTATTTAGTTTAGACAGACTGGAGAGCAGTGCTGGCCCAGTGTTATCGGCCCCAACGTAGGTATGTACGTATTGAAGGACGTAAGTTCAAAAACCCAGGCAGTCAAACCCAGTCAGGCACATTACTTTGTGTATTTAATTTCATCACCACTGCTGTCAAAAAGCTGAAGGAAAACTTCAAGAGGCATTTTTTTAACCGATTTCACTAAGAAGAAGTAGGTTATCAATATCTTCGGGCATAACTCCGTCATATATAGGCGGATTTGTAAAATATTTTTTTTGTTTGAAAGGGGTTTATTCCGAAATGGTCCCATTTAAATTTCATATAGATCTGGTGATACATTTCGGAGACACAACGGAACTCTTCAAAAAATGACAGCAAATCAACCGCGATTGCTGCTATCGCATAAATATGCATTGTTTTGACCCCAAGGATGTTGGCATTTCCCAAGGATGTTGGCAATTAGTGTGGAGTAGGTACTATAACTAAAAAGTGAAAAACAAAAACTTTTTCCAACAAAAAAACAAACAACCAAATTCTGGAAAAACACTACAAAGTGAAAAATAACTTTAATTTCGGAAGTCGGTGACTTTGGATATGTATAAAAAAAAATAGTCACCGCCTTCCGAAATGAAAGTTATTTTTCACTTTGTAGTGTTTTTCCGGAATTCGGTTGTTTGTTTTTTTTTTGGAAAAAGTTTTTAGTACCAAAACTTCGAAGACATGTACTTAACATCTACCAATCCGCACTGGGCCCACGTTTTGAATTATGGCCCACTCCCTCTCATAGAGAGGAGGCCTGTTTCCCAGCAGTGGGAGCATTATGGGCTAACTATACACCTTAACCTTCCTCATGAATCTCTCAGTGCATTGGAGAAGACTGTATGAAAATCTGTTCGCTAGTTTTTGAGTCTAATGCGTGTAGATAGATAGACAGACAGGGCGGTGAAACTTTGTTTTTAATGTCTGATTTTGTGACAACATCACGCTTGTAGTCCCTGAAGGGTTAGTCAGAGGTGTACTTAAAATCAGAACCCCCACATTTCACCGGTTATGTTTAAGTCCTATGTTATAGAGGGCGAGTGAGCTTCTCAGAGTCTAGAATTGTGCCCGTTTGATAGCAATAGCTCCGCAAATTGCAGAGAATGAGGTCTTGGGTTCGATTCCCGGGACAGGCAAAGTGTTTGCTGTGTTGTTGGAGTTTGGATTTGTATCCAGTTGATGGCAATAGGCTCACCTCTAATTACATAGGACTTCAATATAATTGGCAAAATGTTCATGTTCTATAGGTACATCTCTGCCCATTCCTTCGGGGAAACAAGGTGTAATGTTATATTTAAACATGTATATCTAGAATTTACAGAAATAACTTTTAAGCACCTCTACCTACTTATAAGCTTCCCGGAGTATTCGGCGAACTGCGACAAGTTTAAAGATGAGCTTTCTCGTTTCTTGCAAGTCGTTTATCACTCGGAATTGAAATAATACTCAGCCGCTAAAAATATTGAGCTGAGCTTAGTTTGGAATAACCTGGGAATTGAACTTAAGACATCAAAATTCTACCACATTTTCACTTTTCACACGTTCCATGAACAGAACAAATAACAACCCACTAAAGATTGTGTGTTTATTATTTCTTTCACGTCAAGAATTAAAGTTAGAAGCAAAGTGAAAAGTTTTGCTACGGTAACAAAGGAAATTTAAAATAATATTTCTACATTTTCCACTGCATTCATATTGGATTATTCGAAAATATTTATAACGCTCAATATTAGAGAGTTGTTCAGGGCATTTAAGTGCTTTTGTTTGTAATAGGGATGCAAGAATAGTTGGATTAAGGCAGGATTAAGGAAGCTAGACAGAAAACAGATTAAATAGATACTTTATAAACGGAATAGGGATAACAAGCAGCCGGCGAGAGTCAATTTCCGATAATTATCAGTACGTATTCCTGGGTTTTAAAATTGATTTTGGTCGTCTCTCGAGAAACTTTATAGAAAATCCGTTCTAAGAACGAATTATTAAAGAGCTTGGAATTAGGGCAAATACGGGGCATATACGGGGCTTACAAGAATGTATAGCTAGCATGTCTAGTCCCAAGGGGAGGTTAAGAGCCTAAGTGATTGTGTCATGTAGACATAAAGTGTAGTCTCTAAATCTAGTTTATTAAGTTACCAGTGTTCCTAGAATCAAACAACAAAAATGTTAAGAATGAACAAAATATGTTTTTAACAGCGTCGCCTATAGTCCCAAATCTGTATCGACTATTCTAGATTGAATAACAAACATTAAGATTCTTATCTCAACATTACACATATACACGCGCGCCTTTTTCCCATGGGGCAAGAGAAAAACTTTAGAACGCCTCATGTCACGAAATGCCCCTTTTGCTTTATCTACGTTCATATATCTTGCCATACTTGCACTCTATTGGCAAATGTTTAACCTGACCGTTTTTAAAAGACGCTTCTAGAAAGTTCAGTTTACATAATAATGTCTTTATAGAGATCCCCTGTCAGTATTTCAACTGGCATCTGGCTTATTAATAATTCTCTTCTCAGTCATTCCCTCGACATAACCAAACCCAAGCTTACCAAAGCTAATTTATCTAAACATCTACCACAAAAATGGCTAAAACATTCCGCAGCCTGAAAGACCTTGCTCTCAAAAGATTCCAAAGTAAGGGTCGGTTAGAGGAAATGTATAAATATAATACGGTTCCAAAAAATATATTGCGTCTACATGTCAAAGGGATTATTTATTGAGGCCCACAGATGTTGAGCTAGTTTGACGACTATTGATTGGTCTCCGGGCCCGTAATAAGGGGACAGACCAATTAGAATTACAGAATTAGGATTAAACGGATCAGGGGAGATAACGAAAACAACTTTTATTCCCAATGAAGAAAATTCCTTACAACCCGAATAATTCTCTTTTGGAAATTAAAGAAAAATGTGGCGAACATAAATCTTTATGAGCCATTCTATTTTATTATTCTAAGCAATTGAAAAAACAGTAATGTGCTTACTTCGGTCGTTCTAAGTGCGGTTATTACTCTCAAGTGTTAATGGCTTGTTACAGTATTTATCATTTACGTAAGTGGCAGTTCCATTATTCAAGTCTAAATCTGTAGTATGTCCATTGGTTAAAACATAGAATAAGTTTATGTCTTGTTCAAAAATGTTTAGCTACAAAATAAAATTAATCTATTTTTTGGACCAACCTTTACGTCTAGCCGTCTAGCAGCAACAAAGGTAGCCCAAATCACTGTCTACGACTTACGTAGTGACGGAAAAAAGATGCACAAGAAAAGGTAAGATGTGACAGGTTTTAAACCGACTTCAAAAAGGAGTAGGTTATCAATTGATAACCTACTCCTTTTTGAAGTCGGTTACCAATGGATACCGAATTCGGTATGTATACAGGTTGAAATTGAAAACATGCGACAAACCGAAATGGGAGATTGTACTCATCATTATGAACAACTTTTACTAAGGGACCAAAGATGCAATCGTAAAAAAAAACAGCTGTTCCCTACATTTTGACGAGTCATGCGAACATAAATGTAGGGAACAGATGTTTTTTTTTCGCGATTGCATCTTTGGTCCCTTAGTAAAAGTTGTTCATAATGATGAGTACAATCTCCCATTTCGGTCTGTCGCATGTTTTCAATTTCACCCTGTATATTTATTTTATGTGTGTTCGGGCATAACGCTGTCATATATAGACGGATTTGCAAAATTATTTTTTTGTTCGAAATGGGTTTATTCCGAAATGGTTCCATTTACATTTCATATAGATCTGATGATGAGTTTCGGAGACAGACAACGTAACTCTTCAAAAAATTACTGCAAATGAACCACGATTGCTGCTATCGTATAAATATGCATTGTCTTGATTTGATGGACTTTGAGAATACCCCAAGGATGATGAAATTTCGAATTGCTGTGGGGTAGGTACTATAAAGTGAAAAATAAAAACTTTTTCACCCACACAACCAACAACCGATTTCCGAAAAAACACTATAAAGTGAAAAATTACTTTAATTTCGGAAGGCGGTGAAAAAAATTCAAATACAAATCCAAAGACACCGACTTCCGAAATTAAAGTTGTTTTTCACTTTATATAGTGTTTTTTGGTAGTTGGTTGTTTTTTTTGTGATAAACAAATCAACAGGAAATGGCTGACAAATACCGAAGGTATAATTGATGACCTACTTTTTTACTGATAACTTCACACCTACACTTACCAAGGTAAGCGGTGGGAAACTTACCAAATGGTAGCAAGAATTTATGACCTTTCATCGGACACAATTCGAAAATTGAACAATTAAGTAATTAATTATGGAAAATTACGTGCGACTCAGAAACACAGTACGACGGTACATTGACATTTATATCGGTGTTAATGTACCTATATTGAATTGAATTGAACTTTTGATATAACAACATAACAGTGAATATACAAACTATTTTATATATTTCTATACAAAGAAGATTGTTTATAACGTGTTACTCATGTATTTAAAAAAATCGTAACCTGTTAATGTATATCTGAAATTGCCGACCTGCCCTAAGCAAGCGTGCTGATCAATAATCGTACCTTCTCTATATCAAAAGAGGCTAGCCTTGTAATGGGACAATCCTATTAATATTATAAATGTGAACGTTTGTATGTTTAGATGTTTGGATGTTTGTTAATCAATCACGCCACAACGGCTGAACAGATTTGGTTGAAATTTGGCACACAGATAGTATGTAACCTGGAATAACATATAGGATACATTTAATCCCGATAGTAAGTTCCTTTGGGATTATTTTCGACTTACACGCGGGCGAAGCCACTGGCAAAATCTAGTCAATTATAGTTCATAAATCACAACAATTTCTAATCTGAGTTGGACACAGGAATATACACCCATATTCCTGTTTAAATAACATTGACAACATATTGATTGATGACTTACTTAGTCCCTAATCTCTATATATAAAAATGAATCCCTATTTCCCTTGGTCACGGCATCACACATGAACAGCTGGACCAATTTTGCTAATTATTTTTTTGTTGTGTTTGTTATAGTCAGGAGAAGGTTCTTATGAAGGAAAAAAATAAGAAAGTTATATATAATTAATTGTATAAAATGCGAATTCAATATTCATAGTTAAGACAGGACAACGTCTGTCGGGTCAGCTAGTTTCAGCTATATGTAAAGTTACACAACCTTCTCACAATCCCACACGAACGAAAACTTCAAAAGAAAATTTGTTTTTCCAATTTACTTCTGTAATTTGTCAGCAAACTTCATTAGACCATTGCTTTTGCGATAAAAGATATGGCGGAACCAATTTATGGTTCTAACTTCGAGTAATCCGAAGTATGGTCACTAATAAATTTCATGTTAATTTTTTCTGTGGATAAAAAAGGGTGCTCTCATAAAAAAGGAAAAGTTTGTTAAGAACATTACGTTCTTTTAAAG
This sequence comes from Antitype chi, assembly GCA_947359405.1. Taxonomy (NCBI): domain Eukaryota; kingdom Metazoa; phylum Arthropoda; class Insecta; order Lepidoptera; family Noctuidae; genus Antitype; species Antitype chi. Next base: position 16,239,101 of record OX375816.1, read on the forward strand.
CACTTTAGTAATGAAGTATAATTAAGTAAAAACGGGGATTTATCTGTTTTGTTCCTCTGTACATTATTAAGCTGTATCGTTTATTTTTATTACTGTGAACCGTACAAACGTTGGCAGTACATTTGCCTTTACGTACAACAAGGTATGTAATTGAAAATGTTATTTTGATTGCAACGTGAGGTCGTATTAGATTTTGCGGGGTGCCTAGTGTTATCGTTATTTTGATTTATGGACCATTATAATGCTCAGTTCCAGTTTAAAACCAATTGTACAATTTTTATTAAAAGTAATAAAATTGGTTTCAAAAATTCTTTATTTCTACTTCCGCAGTACAGCATTTCGGTATTGTGGATGAAATTACAGGTACTTATGACATTAAAAATGTATCGCGGTGTGTCTTTCGTAATTCTGGGGTCTTTTGGTGGTGGTAGTTGCCACTGTAGACTGGCCTACTGTTTACAAAAATGATGACATAACATTATTTTTTGATAAAACGGTACAGTACGGTATATGTTTATCAGTCATTATGGTTTTTGTTATTTCTGAGTTTCTAACATTCGTTACAATTATTAAAAAAATATCAAGATGAGAATAATAGTATTCATCTAGGCATTCCTTAAATTCTCAGACGATAGCAAATATGCGTAATCATAAAATTATTTACATACGTGAAAGTATTACATATGTAACGAGTTCCAGAAAAGTGTCGTAGACTTTAAGAAAATGGTGAAACACTTTTTTCTTTTTGCCCGTTTGTAGGTACATACGCAAAATTTCATTTTATTTTATATCCATTACTAAAGATAAATTTTTATTTTAGATGTGAATGCGTAGTCTGTGTTCTAGTTACGTACAATGGAATATTCAAATTTGGGGCGAAGCCAAAGAGCTTTGAACGTTTCATGGTGGAGCGATCGTGAAATATAAAGGCTGTTTAGACGCATCTAACGTAACCACACTAGCGGGGGTGTTTGTATGAAAATGATTGTTATTGTAGTCGGGCCACAGTTTGTCGATAGTTGAAGTCGTGAAAACACAACCTTAGCAACCACAAAGCATATAGAAACACTGCTTTGTCGTACTATAACAGAAACTGTGCATGAAAATGTAACCTGCTTTCTAAACAAACATTACATCAAGTTTAGTAAAGCAGCGCAGTATTTCTTCCACAGATTCCTTCTGAAAAACAAGTTTGCCAACACCAGTATTTCCCTAGTGTAGTAGGTGCGTTTGCCAGCGTAAATCTAGCTTACACAAACACAGACGGAACTAGTCGCAGACAAAACAAATATTTGTAACACTGAAGCTAACTCCAATCGAGGCTGTTAGCTAGTGTGTGGAAGATTTACTAATTTAAACGTATTTGCCACCACCTCGCTGTCACTATAAAAGGTTTGATTGCTCAATAATTGCCACATTGCCACCTCGTTGACGTCACACACAGTTTGAACAGCCCCTTACCAGCAGCCAGATTCTATGATACAACCACTTTATTCGCTCGATTTCGAATAATTCGTGATTTCAGCATTGTGATTGGTTAGGCTCTGTGGCTGTCTGAATCTGGGTGGAATAGATGTGTGCAAATCAATGCTATACGTAAGACGGGCTTGCCGCACGAACGATCGTCTCTGCCGCTGATAGATTCGTAATGGATTATGGAAAGTTATGGTAAAGAGAGTCTGTGTACATTTGGATGAAATGAAATTTGTTGCCGTGAAGTTCGAGGAACAAATAGATATTGTTCTGTTGTGTGAAGATGGGTTATGCGAATGTCAGGAGCAGAATGGTGGCAAATAGTGAAATGATAGATTGGTTATCGTGTGTTGGGTACGGAGAGTTTATGGTTTCATTTTCACCTAGCTGTGACCGCGACTTCGCTAGCATGGATGTCAGAAGCTATCCCACGGGAACGTGCCACTGGGACAAAAAGCAAAGACAAGCCTATGTTACCCTTATGTTAACATTCTATCTGCCAGTCAAAGTCCCGTTATAATCGGTTTAGCTGGCATCTACATTATGTAAACCAGAGGGGAAAGACAAAGCGACATTATTCGAAAAGTAACAATGAATGAAAACCCAAAACTGTATGGGATTGGAAAAAGCTACCAAAAGCTTATATTGTAGACATACTAAACGTTTTGAATGCGGTTGCCTCATCTAGGCCCTCAGGAGTTCATAAAAGCCCATGCTAAAACAGAACAATGCTGATTTTCAGTAGAACTATTTAATCGCTATAAGTAAACTAAGTAACTGAACCATTTCCACCAATTTCAAAAGTCCTTTGTTAAAGCAAACACTTGATAAGATAAAGGAATGGATTGTGCACTTGCTAAAGAGCGTCATGTACGGTTGAATAAACTTAACAGAAGCGCGATAATGCAAAAGCGGGTTCTTGCTTGCCTGAAATATGTATTGTTATCCGTACCTATATTATGATATAGTCTCAACTATTGGCGATAACTCGAAGCATTTATTACAATTAAACCAGGCACTGTTGAATTGTCAAAGGAGTGCACGTACATAGGAAGGGCAACACCTGTGCTACAAAGATGTCCTCAAACGTTACCATAAGACTTGCGGTATACCCGTTGATCAATAGCAGGAGCTTGCTCAAAACAAAAGCTGGTGCACTTTAATCTACAAAGTAGCTGAAATGCTTTGAAATAAATTGTCTTGAAGACCTGGACAAAAAGCGCCAAATACGCAAAAGTCATCCAAAAACTTCATATACATACAACAATGCTGATCAGCTGTTCTGTACATGGTGTGAACGGGTTTTGAAGACCAAAATTTGGTTTTGCTACCCATCAGAGAGCTGACAAAAGAAGAGTAGTCTGGGTCGCTGTCGCCGCATACGGTGAAGAGGAATACACTTACTTACATTATATGGCAGCCCAGCGCACCGTGGGCTCGTCAGCTACGCTATCAGCTCACTGTCTAAGTGGATGTATGAATAATGTTTATATGGACAAAGTTCCTGAAACAAAATACAAATAACAAAATGAAAAAGTGAAAATAATGTGTTTGACTAAAAATGTATCACCATTTACCTAGTCTTCCATTTAAACTGGATGCATCTAAATACCAGTATCTGTCTATCTGACCTCCACAACCCAGTTACTGGGCTATACGATACGACTTGGTAAGACTGGTTGTCAGACATCCGGGCTTCTGACGACCCGTAACATCCGCCAAAGATCCACGAATGACAGCCGGGACCAACGGCTTATCATGCTTTTCGTGGCACAGAGGGTCTTGGTATGTAAAGATGGTCACCCATCCACGAACCAACCGCGGCAAGCGTAGCTTAACCTAATCGAACGACCCGTGTGGCTGTTATTACTTAGCCACAAGACCCTATAAAATTGTATCACCATGCGCTATAGAATATAAAACATCTGTGAGAAAGTAAGAGTAATCAATTCCTGGAACTGCTTCCTATGTGCCTAAGTGTGGGTGGTTGAAGCAGTTAAATATGTCTATGTCCGACGTTTCTAAAATGGTTTGATTCAATAAATATCCAGCTCATTTCCTTTATTAGGTTTTTTCCGTAAACCTACTGTCCCACTGATGGGCAAAGACCTCACCAAGTCCTTCCAGAATCTACCCGTGCCACTCTTTATAATTTTACTTTGAATAACGTCACAGACTCAATAGCATCATTAAAATTTAAACAAACTGCGATCAACATTATAGTTCTCATAACTCACGACGCACTATTTTATAAGCTCTGGCCCAAGCTATTTATTTCTTTTATGACTAGCCGAGTCGTTTCTGAGATAATCAGGTGTAACCCATAAATAATAGAGTGGCAATAAAGCCGTTCTATGTACGTGAAATATCGCCGTCTTATTTGCTTCTGTTTAGCATTATATCATCCAACTAGTGATCCATCCCTGCTTTACACGGTTTTTATGATTTGACAAAACATCGATTTTTTTTTTATTAATAGTAAGTTTAATATTAATTTATTTTACATAAAAACCTTCCGGAATAAAGTTTTTAAATGATGGTGAAAAACGCAACAAAATCCATTGCGTAGTTTAGGGAAACTATCGGTCACATAGACAGATACGAATCCGGGATTTATTTTTATCTAGATGCTGGATCTCGGAATTTTTTACGGGAGGTGCTACCGGAACAATTAGTAGCCTATGTTACTTCTTCGTCTTACTTCATGGTATCTGCCAGTGGAAGCCGTCAAAATGACCCAACCGTTTCGGCGATTAGCCGGTACAAACAGACGGACATACAGATAATTAATTAATATTTCACAATAATTATGCATAATTTACTAAAAAACTTGTTATTTTGACATTACAAACAGACACTTCAATTGTATTCATTTGAATGTGTATCGATACATCGATTTATGAATATACATAATAATATACAGAAGTTTGGCCCGAAGCGTTAGACGAAGGCTGTATAGCTGAATTGATACATTGTGTGCGAACAGTGATTCCAGTATATATTCCGCAGTGTCTGCCTGCAACGGCTAATTACTGATTTTGACATGAATAGACGTGGATGGTTGGATGTCTGGATGCTCGTATATCTCAGTAGCAAGAACGGCCACAGTAGAAACAACAACTGTGTTTTCGTCATTTGTTTATAAGGATATTTTGAAGTATGAAGCACTGTTATAACGAGGTTTGCAAAAAGGATGGTGATATTTGTTCTGTATGGCCCATGTTTATGACTTCCACACGAACGAAGTCGCGGGCAGAAGTTAGTACTTTCCCAAGCTATTTCTGGAGTTGTTGAGATTATTGCCTTCCTTTGATTTACAATCGTTGGGTGTTAAGCAACTAAAAGGTATAACAATACTAAACCAAATACATTTAAGACGTTTTTTTTTAGTATGGGAAATCATCAAATAACTTATCCCGCTCTGGGCGGAGCGGGAGAGCGTGTCAGACTGTTCCTGACTAAAACTTACCCGTATTCCTTCAGTTGCCTGTGTGCCAGAGGCCACGGTATCTCTTTCAAACAACCCGTACCCCTGGCAGGCATTGGGCCCTTGCGGACCCCACCAGTCGGTGCTGACATCTCTTTGAGGCGCGCGTGGAACACAACGCGCCGTTGACCCGGACTTGGTCCTTACCGGACGGCGAGCCATTACTCGCCGTCCGCAAGTTGGATTAAGGTCTTAGATTTTAAGATATTTAAGACCTTAATCCAACACAATCTTAGACATAAATGTATAACTTTATTTACCTACCATTATTTTCATAGCCATATCTATTTCAGGTAAAATAGACGCGATTTCTATTATATTATTATCGCCGGGTTGTGTAAAGTAGATTTAGGTGGCGCACATACCACTGGCTATACACAATAGATAAATAACGCCGCGTGATACTTCAATTGGATACTATTTTTCTGTAAACTGATGTATGTTGGGTATTTTTGTAGAACAGAAAATAGATAGACGAATGGAGCAGCGTGTTTTTGTTCAATTTGAATATTTTTATCGTGAAAAAACACGTGGAAACTATTCGAATATTATGTACCTACGAGCGTTGAATTATCTAGAACTGAAATATCAGATGTAGACTAAACTTATTTATTATTAAGTTGTTTTGTTTCGTTGAAAGTCAGAGGTTAAAAAAGTGCTAGTGATACATCGCTGGTAAAAAAAATATGCAAATTTTTGAGTAGTGAAGACGCTTTTAAATTTGAAGTCCACGATAACGTTATAACGCAGACGTATTTCCATTTATTTGATGACGTGAACCTGTAAGTTTACAATCATTTCATCACGTTAGAAATTATAAAAGCACACATTGAATGGCACCCTTTTACTGATCGTCAAAAACAGGAGAGGACTGACAAAGGAACTGTAGGAAGTACTGTTAATAAAAACAAATCCTTATAAGTGAAAGAGAACATTTCACAAACAAAAAGAACAATGAATAAGTTTATCAAACGGTGTATTGAGCCCTTCATCACTGAGCCGGCTGCTAAAAGAGAAACACTACAACCCGAGAGCCTTCAATACAAAAAAAAGTATTTTTAACACAGTAAAAAAGAAACATTTCTTTTGTTCGTCATGAATTGCTAAAACCATAATCCTTCCTCTCAAGATTCTCAGTAAAAAATGGCCTTTTAACGTTCTCAAGATGCAAATAAGATGCAAAACGTCAGCGTTTATTGTGTTGATTTGTGTAGCAGCTGGTACTTTATCCATCCTTCCGACAGCTACTGAAAGGTCATAATGCACCTTGTCCAAGATACATTAAAATTAAATGAAGCGTTCTTCCTAGGGCCTCTTCAGAGACATCGCGAACGGCGACTTTATTTTAAGAGCTGCATTTCCACGTTTACTATACTCTTAGTGTAAAGTGTCAAAACAGCTACGAACGTGTTTATAATAGGATAGGAAGTGTTATAAAGAGGCAAGCTATTTCAAAAATACATCAACGTTGACATTATTCGCTTGAGTTGTACACTGTATTGTTGGCAGTGAAAGAGAGGTGCAGTTATAAGCATATGTTTTAATCAACGCTGCGTCCTTTCTTTAGAATAAAAACGTGTGCGATAAAATGAATGTCTTTGTGTAATATTAAACCATTATACGTTACGTTCTAAATCTTACTAATGAGTTACCTAAAAGAAGACCTAAAGTTTCTTACATATCAGCAATCGCCATTAATATACGTTGTCACTGTTTGAGAAGATCCATTTTACCGGACTACGGTGAAGCAAAAAGGATGGTAATGATTTTGACCAGTATGTATGTGTGTTCATCTGTTCCCTCATAACTTCTAAATTCGTGGAGTAGAGTTCTAGGCTGATAAAAATATTGGGAAAGTCGGCTTATATAAACATAAAGGCTTCTTCAAACAGGAGCGACGCGACACTTGTAAAACAATTTCCATGAAGTTTTCATAGAATTTTTTCTACGAGTGTCGCGACGTGACCGTCGCGCTAGTCTAAACGAACCTTAATTAAAGGTTAAGGTTGGTTGGTCATCATAGTTCATCCTTTTCAGACTCATTCAAATGAACGCAACTGACTTTGCAGAATATAATTGACAATTCGCGCCTCATTATCGAGTTTAAGCCAATACCCAAATTGAGCAGAAGTCGTCTTAACTATGTAGGTACAACACTTTAAGCTTCCAATTAAAATCACGTTAATCTGTTTAAAGTGACGTCACTCGTTTTGCTCGCATTGTCTGACTTCACGCAGTGTTCGCCTGATTTTCTTCAGAATGGCGGAGAATGGGCTCCCGTCCGCTTGTCGCCCTGTATCTACTCCAAGGCGCGCTTTCAAAACTTTGTATCAACCCTGGCAATCTGCCAACACCGACTCCACTTCCCTGGCAATCACAACTTAACATGAAATTTCAATTTTTATGCTGGTAAGCACTCGAGAGAAAAAGATCCTCGCTTTCATTTTGTGCGTCAGAAAACATGTAAGTGATGTAAAGAGCGTGTTTTGTACGTTCATTTTTCGTTATTTTTAATGAATGGAGGTTTTTTGTCCTTTTTGTAACTTTGGCTGACTATGAAACGAAAATGTGGAGAGTGGTGCTCTATTCTTTTTTGTGCGCGGAATGAAGATTTATTTTTTCGTCATGTGTGATCACGTGTTACATGAAAACATAATCACGGGTCCAACGAAAGTTTGTTCGCTACCTATACAAAAAAATGTATGGGTATTATCCCTATTTGTATCCGTCTCTGTTTGTATCGGGAATGGTGGGCATAAGCACATTGGAACTGAGACGTAAGTGTGCGCTTCTGATGCACTACTACCTATTACTAAATAACAAGATCGATGACGCGACTACCTTAGCTCGCTGTTCATTGTTTGTTCCGGACCGGCTGCGGCGGTCGCGCGCCTGTGCCTCGCGGTGCCTGTTCGCAGCCCCGCCAGTGCGCACTCATACTGCTCGATATGCTCCCACAACCCAGGCGATCAATCTGCTTAACGCCCTGATTGCTCAGAGGCCAGATATTGATATATTTGTGTATAGCAGTAGATCTATGTTAAATGTTTGTGTGAAGTTTTTTAGTTAAATGTATTGTTTTGTTGGCTTGTTGCGCGCTTTGGTCCTGACTGTAAGTGCAGCAAGCAATTGTTATAAAAATAAATAAATAAATAAATAAATAAATAATGTACGATTCCATCAACGTTTAGGTACTGTAAAACTTTTAGTACTAAGGGCGAATTTCATCAATGAAACTGAACGCGATCATTACATCTAAACTAGGTTCATGAGCTGTCAGTGTCAATATTCCACAAAAATGGTGTCACTGATAGCTCTTGAACGCGATTAAGATGTTCAGATTGCGCGATCGCTGGCCAAAGAATCAGCATCGCCATATTTTTCACATTGACAGCGATTCGGACGAATTTTTTGATGCCCTGTGATTCTTTTCTCGCTGTTTTTGTATGCATGTACATACTTGTATGTCTAATGAATTAAAAGTCATTGTGCTTTTTTGATGGCGATCACTTTCATTGCTAAAATTCGTCCATAGTGCTGTCAGACAATTTACATTAACCATTGCCACAAACATTCGATATAACCGGAATGATTCGTCAAACTAGATTGAACATGACCAAATCACGACGATTGCGTTCTGTCACCAACTCACGACACACGGATGTGACTAGGTTAACAGAGCGCCATACAAATGAAGTTAGTCGTGACCGTTTCCCTCTTGACATATATCGGAAATATTACGAGAAATTTCCTCAACGGCGAACTGGAATTCGATGTATGGTCATTTGGCAAAATGCGTTGATGAGACATAATTTAATCTCAACAATCTGTAAGGAGTTTCTTGCCCGTTCTTCGCCATAGAGATCTACGTTTAGGGATGGGTAATTTTAATGTTCAACTTTCTGACATATTTCTGTTTAATTGAAATAAATTCTTCGGGGAGTTTTTGGCGGGTTGGAACATGTCGTACGAATTTTCATTTTTGTGAAATTTTGTGAAATAGCGAATTAAATTGTATAATTTTGGTAGTGAATTATTCAATTTAGTTACATGCAAGTGCACAAGTGTAGTGAAGGTGAAAATAAGTGACTAACGTGGACTTTTCGTTTTCCCCCCAAAAACTCATATTAGGTTGTTGTAAAGTTACTACCGCTTTACAATAACTTTGACTTGACTGATAATAGACGACTATGACTGTTTTGTAACTTTATGCCCGATATCGGGCCATTTACTTAATCGAAAAGAAAAGATACTTCACACTGGCTAAATGCACAAACCGTGCGAAGCCAAAACCCGAAAAAAAAAAACTTCGGAAATTATCCTTGAAATGTATCTTTTGTAGTAATCCAGGTTACAAACTATCTGTGTGCCATTTCATCCAAATCCAATCAGCCGTTTTTGCGCGATTGAGAAACAAACATCTAAATATCGAAACAGAAACTTTCACATTTACAATAATAGTAGGAAGAATATTGTCGGCTACATAGTGAACCAATATTTAAATATCAAAACATCCAACGATTTTCGCTGTTGACATCCATATTTTGGCACAGCCTGACTAGTTTTTGACGCAACCGAGTCCCGTCGTGCGGAAAACTTATGAATATAAAGCTCACAAAGCTTCGCGTCAAGGACACGAGCGGAAATCATTCTATGCAGGAAGGGACACACCATTATGAGACCTCAAGTTCAATGACCGAATAAGCACTGACATTTGGCAAAGCTGTATCAAAGTCCATTTCAAAGGCGTTAATTAGGTAGCGAATGCTTTTGGGCAACTTTGACGATCTTTTAATGCTATAGTACCTACTTCATTGAAGTTGGCACGACCTTTCTTACTTATTCACTTGAGAAAAAAATGTGCCATTAATAAAAAAAATATTAAGGTCTGTCACTGAGGGTCTCGTGGCTAAATAATAAGAGCCACATGGGTTAATCGATCAGGTTAAGCTATGCTTGCCGCGGTTGGTCCGTGGATTGGTTACCGTCTTTACATTTCGTGCCTCGGAAAGCACGTTTAGCCGTTGATTTCGACTGTCGTTCGAAGATGTTTGACAGTCGTTAAGGGTCGTCAGAGGCCCGAAAGTCGGACAACCAGTCTTCCAAGAGGAATCGTATAACCCAGTAATTGGGTTGTGGAGGTAAAAACTGGTATTCAGCTGCATCCGGTTAGACTAGAAGCTGACCCCAACATAGTTAGGAAAAGGATAAGCAGATGAGTGTGTTACGCATTTATGATGGATTGATATGACTGTAAGACTACGTCAACACTATCAAATATCTGCTAGGGGTGCGGGTTGTTCGAAAGAGATGCCGTCGCCCCTGGCACACAGGCAACTGAGGGAACACGGTTGGGTTTTAGTCAGTAAAAGTCTGACACGCCCTCCTGCTCCACCCAGAGCGGGAGAAGTTATTTGATAATTTCCCATCCTCAAACAACACACAACACAACACAGACAACACTGGGATACAGATTCCAGTGAATTATGATGTGAATACCCGCCAGTCAAAGATAAAATCACTTAAAGTGCCACGTAAAAACAATTTTTATGGTAGGCGCACTGCATCTTTCACAATACCCGTCTTATTAAACCAAATACCTATAGACATTCGCGACTCAATGAACAGGAAAAACATAAAACACAAGCTCAAAGAATATTACCACTCCATTTTACCTTAATTTCACAGTAGCGCGTTGATTAATTCCAGACCATGGCATGCTAAGACAGACCCAGAGGTCTAATAGTGTGCCTTGTATAATTTTAAGAACAATAACCTGTGTTCAGATAAAAATAAAAATAAATAAAACAAAAAAAAAACAAAAAAAAAACCCTGAAATATCACGTGTGAAAAGCACGACCGTGTGACATGGCTAGAACTAACATTATTGTGTGCCACGCTAACCGCTCTTGTTTTTATAAGTAACAGATACGCAAACAGGCCGTCTGCCGTCCTAACAGAAAGTAGCAGCTGCTGTTTACACACCTGCTTAGCTATTAATAACCATTTGACAGACTTCCGAGTCGAAAATGACACACTTTCGGTCACCTGATTTGCCCAGTCCGCAACAGCTGTCAGAAGAACAGCAGTTTTGGTTTAAACGGTCAACATTTTCTGGTTTCGAGTTTGCGCAAAACTTGGTATGTAAAAATGGTCACCTGTCGAAATTGATAACCCTTGTCTTCTTATGTTCGAAAAATGTGTCTGCTCAGCAACGTGTATACCGCAATGAATGTTGTTGCACTGGCAAAATGAAAGCCATTAATTATTACTGTGCGTGTGTTACGCAATTACCCCGCCGGTTTCAAGTTGACTAATACGAGCTTGGTCTATGCAATTTTTTTTTTGAGCGTTGGAAGTTGATAACTTCCAACACTCAAAAAAAATAGCATATATAAAATAGCAAATAGCATTAATAACTTCTCCCGCTCTAAGTGGAGCGGAAGGGCGTGTTAGACTTTTACTGACTAAAACCCACCCATGTTCCTTCAGTTGCCTGTATGCCAAGGGCCACGGTATCTCTTTTGAACAACCTGCACTCCTGGCAGGCATTGGCCTTTGCGGACCCCACCAGTTGATGCTGACATCTCTTTGAAGCGCGCGTGGAACACAACGCGCCGTCGACCCGGGCTTGATCCTTACCGGACAGCGAGCTACCTATTACTCGCCGTCCGAGCCCGATGCTATTAAAGTCTATTTACTCAAACTTCGTATTAATCCGTTTACTAAAACGTATAATTACTGTAATAGATAATAATTGTTGTAATTATCTAAGGCCAAATAATTAAAGTAAACACGCCAGTTGCTATATTCTATAAAGAGGATAAGTTTATTGCTTTTTCTTTGAACTCCTGAATTGGGCCCGTTAATGAAAGTTTTCTAACAGAAAAAGCCAATTAAACTTTTGGCCGACCTTAAAATTGACTATGAATGAACTCAACGCCACGTGTTTTCTTCGAATTTGCTTACGTTCGTAGAATTTTTTAGGCTTCGTAAATATTTTAAGTAGGTAATTATTTATTCATCAGACTTTGAACATAAAAGCAGTTTGGCGATAAGTGCTTGAAAACAGTAAACATATGATTTGTGTACCTGTCATCTGATTTTGTATTATGTCTCTGTGTAGATATATTATATATTTATTTTATCTTGTTCTCGGCTGTTTTACTTCTAGAAATAAAGAGTGCATGATGATATGGTTTGAGAGGGTGTGACTACGGAGATGATGACAGCATATAGAGAAGTGTGGAGAAAATTACATGTTGCGACGCCCCGAGTCATCATAATATGTCATTTTATTAAGAAGGGTGATGGATATCTTAATAAAATATAAAATTGTACATTAGACGAAGTGTTTTTAACCCCTGACGCGAAAACGACGTGGTGTTATAAGTTTGACGTGTCTGTGTGTGTTTGTGTGTGTGTGTGTGTGTGTCTGTCTGTCTGTGGCATCGTAGTTCCCGAACGGATGATCCGATTTTGATTTTGTTTTTTGTGTTTGAAGGGGGACGGTCAATGAAAACGCCAAACAGAGGAGCCCTAGCATTTTCATTAGCCGTCCCCCGACTTGACAATGCCTTGATCAAAATACTACCTACAACTTAAAAGGCCAATAATTTATATATATTTTTTACTTTATACTGTTTTTGTAAGGGTCGGAGGTTTTTTAAATGTAACTTTTTTTACTTGTAGTTTACATACTTATATATGAAAAAAAAAAACAGATTTTAGAACTAAATATGCATGAAAATAATTCGCACACTCGCAGAGGTTAGTTATATTTGTAGGTAATACTTGATCAAGGTGACCTTTCATTTATTTTCGACAATCGGTAGTTTAATCAGTAGGTACATAAATTATAAAATGAAGTCCCCCGCCGGGTCTGTCTGACTGTTTGCAATAAACTCAAAAAGTACCAAACAAATTTTCCTGCTGTTTTAACCAATAGACAGAGTGATATTCTAGATTCATGATATTTTTTTTTGTATTACCGACGAAACATTTCTACGCTAGGGGTCTAGAATATACTGAATTCATGGTTACAATTTGGGCACTGGTTAATATTTTATCCTGTATTTGTGTATATTCTGATTAATATCTAGTGTGTTACGCAAGGTGCAAACTGGTTTCCTTTTGATTAAAAACCAATAAATTTTAGAGAAAAAAATTAAATAACAACAAATAATCCGTGAACCAACACGAGTAACCAAGACAACATCCACTTGCATTGACCTACTGTTTACAAACTACCCACCGTTCATAGAAAAAGCAACTGTCAAAGATTATGGACCATTGGACCATGAGGCGATAAATGTTCAGTAAAATGTAGACTATTTATCAAATAATAATACTAAAACTTGCTATACCAAAAAAAGGTTATTTACGAAAAATTACGTTGAATGTTTAAAAAAAAAACAGAAAAATAAATAAATAAAACTATTCAAAATAAAGTAATTAATAGCAGAAGCTTTATTGAAGTAAGTAGTTAATGATCCGGAAAATCAGGTAACGAGGTAATTCATTTTGTTACGATGTATTAAGTGCACTTTCATTAAACTACGTGTCATTAATATTAATTATTATTACTGAATTACCTGACAGATCATTTAGAAGTTGATACGTAGTCAAATTAAATTCATGTTGTATTATTTAACCATGCGAATGGTATTTAAATTATAATTGTACAATTTTACTAAGTACTTAAGTAATTGCAAACTATATTGTGACAAGCCAAATATGGTTTCGGTATTCAGGTACAATTAGTCGGCTTTAAAAGGTGGTTAAATGACCGAAATTCCAAAATAGGGCTTGCCTTTATTCACAAACTGTGAAAAATATGAAAAGTTAAAAGTTTTTAGGTACTAGGTAGGTATCTATTGCTTCAATTTTTCAAGAGATCATCGTGGTCTTGGAATTTTTGTTTCCAAGACGTGCCGGTTTATTCACGATGTGTTCCTTCACCGTTTTGAAAGCAGTGGTGATGAAATAATTTACACAAACTAAAGCGTCTGTCTGGGTCTGAACCTACAACCTGTGTCGAGAATATAACGCCGCGCTGGGCGACCGCGGGGAAGCTGCGGTGGCGGAGGGGGCCCTCCAGCAGCGGGCGCGCACCGGACGCACACGGCACTGCATCATCGTCTGAGCGACAGCACACACACATAATAATAAACTCCTTTTCTTTCTCGCCGGTTCAAATCTAGTTGACCGTTTTGTTACCCCTTTTTATAATTCTTGTAATACAGTCCACTATTAATGAAGTTACGCATTTTAGTCCTCATACCACCTGTAGGATAATACCCATTTCTCTTCAACCTGCAACTTGTCACACGCGGCCGTTACGTATAAAATGAAAAAAAAAAAATTGACAGTACATTAACCCTTTCACCCTAATCCACTCCCTTAAAAAATACGTAAATTTTGTATTTTTACATATTCCCACATGTCCGAACAAGTTAGCAATTGGCTTGCCTGTAATAATAACCTACCCGTGATAACATTTTATTACTTTAAAAAATCCTTTTTGTAGAGGTTACAGACTCAAAAAAAGAAAGTGTTTTTTATCATATAAAGAGAATAAAACAGAGGACTTTACAGTCCAATTATTGCGTGGAATATCCTGCTAGATATTATAAATGTGAAAATTTGTATGTTTAAATGTTTGTTACTCAATTACGCATAAACGGCTTAACGGATTTAGATGAAATTGGGCACACAGATAGTTTATAACCTGAATTAACACATAGAATATTTATATTCCGGTTGTACGTTCCCGAAGAATATTTATCGAACCCCACGCGGGCGAGCCACTGGCAAAATCTAGTAATAAAATAATTCCTGGACACCACAAAGTAACTTTTAGTCTACCCAGGGAAGGGTTAGAAAAATAGTTTAATGTATTTTTGAGTGGCGTTGTAGTCTAGCCAGATGAGACATTTTATAAAAGAAGCCCTATACCACGATAAAAACGTTAAATTACTTAAAAATTAACCTTAAATGAAACCTATTAAACTTCTTGAGCGCTCAGAATCATCTTAAAGTGGTATCGGTTTCTTAGTTATTCTGATACAGAATTTAATTAATTATTATTCATCATCATCATCATTTCAGCCGGAAGACGTCACTGCTGGACATAGGCCTCCCTCAATTCGGGAGGGCTTGCCATAATCGCCACGCTTGGCAGGTGGGTTGGCGATTACAGTATGGTGGTAAAATGCATAGAAAACGCTGCTGCCCATTGTCTAGTAAGACCCTTAGTCGCCTCCTACGACACCCACGGGAAGAGATGGGATGGTGCTATCCTTTACGTCCGGCGCCACACTTTAATTATGATAAAAAACTATAAAAGCATTAGCAAACAACAGTCAACCACTTTGTTTATACAAATAACGCCTACTCTTGTTATGGATTGTCATAAGCATCGACAAAGATCAATCAGTATAAAAGACTTTAAAAAAATTAGGAGGTTTCCATTAGGTATTTTTTTTGTCTCAAATCATCTATGCTATTACGAGTATTTTCCGTGAAACCATTCCCCTTGTATTGCAATAAGCAAAGAAATGAAATAACGCAATAAAATGGTTGTCCGTGCACCGCACTGATTGAGATGTCTTGGACCGACAAGCAAGCGAACCGGCGGCATGGCACCGTGACCGTTCATTCGTTCCTACGTTCATACGTTCTTTTTATACACTCACTCAAAAACCGACTATCGTGGCATTAGCTTGTTAACCATATCTTTTAAAGAAAACCCTGAGTCGAAACAATGGTCAATTCGTAAAACATCTCTGACATAATTATGATTGTTACTTTGGCCTGGAATGACATTTGAATAACTCGATAAACTTATCAATATATTAAAGCTACATATATAAAGGTCAGGTTCTTAATTATCCCAAATACGACTTTGTAGCTATAAATAAATGGACTATCTACAAAAAAAACATGCGAATAACAAAACAACACATTTAAGCCTATAATCTTCAAAGTGATATTACACCCACATTTCGCCAGGTATGTTTAGTAAGGTAAGTCCCACGTAGTAGGGGGCGAGCCTTTTGCTATCAATCGCTCACAAATCAAAATTACAGATGGAAAAATTCGCCAACACTTTGCCCGAGTCAGGAATCGAACCCAAGACCTCATTCTCCGCAGTTTAGATTGTGACCACCAGACTAACGAGGCAGACATGCGAATCAATATCTGCTTATACCTGATCCTCTTTGTTAGAAAAAAGATTTTAGGGAATACAATTGTAGCGTCACACGGTCCAGTAGTTTTCCAATTGCTGAACAAAACAGCCCTCTAATCGAATCGTTTGGGCGGTAGTCTAAAAAATATCGCCAAATTGAATGAATATATTGTTTCTTTTTTGTATACTTCGCCTTTTTTCGGGTTGCGGTACTTGATAAATAAATTGTGAAGAGTATAAAAATATGGTTATAAAAATATCGTTTGTATTTTTTTCAGTCCACTACAAAACGTTTGGAATCCATGTTTTGAATGTGAGTGTGAAAAACTTTTGCTCGCAATTTGATTGATATTTTTGGGATTGATTGACCTTGAACATATAAAGCTATTGCTATCACTTACCAGTGGATAGAAGAAGAATGAGACAGAAGTAATTCAGAGCTGTCAAATAATGTAACTAGTGAAAAAAGAAACAAATGCCGACGTGCCATCTGCACCTGTGCGGAAGATTTAGTTGAAAGTAATTTGACAGATACTACTTTCTTTTTATGATAAATCTGCAAGAAAAATGGAAGCAATTGTTTCATACTGATTTATATAATGCCCTATTAGATTGAAATAGAAATACTAAATTGTAATAATTGTATTATAATTTAGTAACACAAAATTACACACGTTACACAATGCAAGCGATCGCTAAACTTTATCAGTCGTACAATACTCAATTGCAATAGCATAATGCCATTATCTGAATGGTTCGGCGAGCAATGGATATAGAATACAAATGGACGCCCGGATGATGTAGGCTTAGGACGTGAATCATGGTAGCGGGTCACGGATTGAATTAGTGCTGCATTTTTATTTCATTCATCAACCCCGAATATTTTTATCGCAAATATTTATAGCAGGGTTGGGAACATAAATTGGCATGTTTTTCGTATTTTTATTCGTGTTATCGAACAAAACAATATTATTTATTTGAGTATTAGATATGGAATATTTATTGAAATAGGTGTTTCAGTGCGCTAGATTTTCAGTAAAAATAATTAAATTCATTGGAATATTTAATCACTTTACATGTGGGCATGTAAAAACGACAATATATTATTTATGTTTCATTATTTGGTGACATAAACTAGACTAGGTATGATTCTATTGTTGTGTTTACTATTTTAACATTAAACAATTCATTGCAAACTTTATTAAATGAAAAGAGCTTCAGGCAACGCTTATTAATTTACTACAGTTAATATACAAGCAGCTTATAAACACAATGTTGTTCTACTGTTAAGATTAGAAACACGCAAAGCAGGTATTAAAAAAATATCAAAAGGGGTTGTATATTTTAGATATAGTCTACTTATGAATAGCCCCGTTGGTCTCGTGGTCTCAAACACGACTGCTGAGCGTGCGGTCCTGAGTTCGATTCCCAGGCCAAAGTGTTATAGGATTTTTCAATTAGGAATTTGTTAGTAGCAGCTCGTGGTTTAGAAGTTAGCGGTGTGGTACCCCTGAGATGCTGGCCCTACAACTGATCTCTCTCCGGTCGTGTAGGATGGTCGTCCTATCGGACTAGAGGGTACACCTGTGACTGCGTACACACATATGCACTATAAGTAATCTCCTGGGCCGATGACACAGAGATTGGCCGCCAAGGTCGAAATTCGGTCTGGAGGACTACTACTTTATGAATAGTGAAATAACTTGATAAGTGATCTGTATCTACATTAGTGTAAATTAAATTAGTTTTTGTAAAATATCCATCCAGTTCCAAAATTGAGGCTGTAATGCTTATTTTAAAGCATTTTTAATCCTTTCGGAATATCAAGCGAGATTATTTGGTTTTTATGTTTTAAACGATTTGACCGACATTCATAAAGTTCGTTAATTAGCAGTGTTTTAATGTAACCATTAGATTTAAAGTGCTTTTCGATATCACATTTGATAGAGCACATTATGGAACAGTATGTAAATTCCTAACTTCCATGGCTTATTTTAAATCTTATATTTAGAATTGTTTTTTTTTACATTGTTCTCACATATAGAAGCAACAAGAATAATGTTCCCAAGTTTTTGTAATACTTAACATGATTAAAAAGACTGTCCATGGAGTTTCTTGCCCGTTCTTCTCCATAGAGATCTACGTTTTGGAATGGGCAACTAGCTTCAACTTTCCAACTGGTCGACTTTTTGACAATTCAAAAGTGCCTGTAGATGGTTTAATTGAAATAAATGCTTTGAGTTTGAGTTTTGAGATAATCCGCATAACCTGAATATTTATCATTTTGTTATGAACGAGGTTTTAATGCAGCTTCTAGAGCATCAGACCAAGGATCTGACATCAAAGCCAAACATTTTATCACCATTCTGAATCGGTTACCGGACCTTTTTCAGACCCACAGATAGATTTCAGATTACTATAATAAACCGACTTTCCGAACAATACACATCAATACATATCTCCAGCTAACCGCACATCACTGGCAACAATTTGACATTGACAGCTCCTTTATGTCGAAGCAGTAAGGGCGATTTTCGTTGAAAAAGTGTTACCACAGATTTGCATTTGAATGTTAACATACATCATCAGTTCTTTACATCATTTCTTTGGTACGAGCTGGGACTAGTGAATTCTAGTGGTGAAAAACATCGGTTCACATGTTGTATTTCTCTTAGCAGTCTTTAGGCATATTCTTTTAACTTTCTGCATTATATGTCTGCGCATGGGCACACTCAAACCCTTCACTCAATCCAAGATCTGCACAAAATATTGATATCAAATCTCGATTCGTAATGGACTTCCAAGTTATTAATGTCTAATGAAAACAGAAAGATATGGAGTCGTTAAATAATAATAACTTCAAGATTGCCAAAGTTACTTCGGGGATTTCTTTATACGTTCGAAGAAACTTACTGCATAGCAAGTAATATATATGTGCGCTTAGAATTTTACGATCGAGGAAATTACTTCGCGAATATTGTTCACGTCATTCTGTGATATTAGAACTCTCGCAGTTGACACCCGGGTATATACTTAATATCTCGCTCATTTACATCAAATGTTATAACGTTAGATTTTATGGATGAGTTCTATGGTATGCCTTTAACAATTCAAAGTTATCGTGAATGTGTTCTTATACTAACCTAGTGTTTTCAAACGACTACTAAAATTTAGGGGCATAGTTATACTGGACATTAGGCTGTGGTATGATGTAGCCATTATATGTAGGGCCCACATAATAGATAAAGAGGGAATTGGGTGATTCTGAGGCTATAAAGTGTGGTCGTTTCTTCGCAGCAATACATTTTAGGTGTAATTTTCAGTGTGCGTGAGGTTGAACGGATCGTTGGCTTGTTTTGTTACATCGATATATCCAATTTGTGGCCGTCTGTTTTGTAACTATAGACTGTATAGACACTAGCAGATACACATACTAATTGCGAGGCCACTCGTGTTTGGAATAATGTGTGGTACTATTACTTTCCGTATGTGTCAGGAGAAACGAAACGACTAAGGAAGAATTTCACCAATGAAGCTAAACGCGATCAGCACTTCATATTCGCGTTCAAGAGCTGTCAGTGCGTCATCATTGTTGTGGAATATTGATACTGGTAGCATATAAACGTAGATTAGATGTGCAGATCGTGCTCGTCATCTTGAGAACAGGCAAAATACTGGAAAGTATTCAATCCCGATTCTATAACCAGTTTGTTCTGCCAATCATGACGTACGGTGTTGAGACGTGCACGCAGCAGGAGGCTGTGTACAGGCTGAAAATTGCACAGAGAGCCATGGAGCGTTCCATGCTTGGCATCAGACTAATAGACCGAGTTCCAAACGTCGAAATACGAAGACGTATGAAGGTCATTGATATCGGAGAGCATTTATAATGGAGCTCAAATTCAGTTGAGCAGGATACCTGGCAAGGCGCAGTGATGACAAGTGGAGTAAGGCTTTGACAGAGTTACCTCCAAGGACTGGAAGACAAGATATCGGGCGTCCGCCGACGAAATGGGTGGACGACAGAGTTGCCATCGTTGGCAAAACCTGGATAAGGCTGGCACAGAAGCGTGGCCATGCACAAGAAAAAAGGGGCCTATGTAAAGCAGTGGGTGAAGTCGGGCTGATGATAATGATGATGATCGCGTACAGTTTCATTGGTGAATTTCGCCTTTAATTGGCCAGCACCATCAATTAATTCACTCACAGCATCACACATCACGCCCGCAAAATGACAGTATGCTGACGTAACACCCTAAAATCGTTCATTTTAACGACCAATGGGGGTCCGTGTTCATAACGGTAGCCTGAAATGTATGCCTAACATCTCATATTCGGTTGGGTATAAAAATTGCTGCGAATGAGTTCTAAACGATCCAGTTGGTCGTATTTCCTATGCGCGTAATGGTCGTTTCACGCATAATATGAACGAGCCAATCATTCACGGATGACCTACTTCCATATCCAATAATAATAAGGATGTTATGGCTGTGTTGATGAAATGCTCATTTTCTTAACTGGTTATGTAAAATTTGACGGAGAGGGTAATGTGTTCGGGTAGAGGCTTTGCAGAATTATTATTTTACGCTCGGGTACAAATCTTCTTAATGGTGCTTAGGCACGCAAGTATAAATTTTAGCATTCTGAATGAATGAACTGCCTTTAAAATATAGATTGTGAATCCTTGTTCAATATTGTACTTTTAAACTAATTTGAAACGAATTTAGAAGGTTATTAGCAGAACTTACAATGAATAAATCCTAGAACTGCGACTAACAGACCAACGAGGCATGCAAAAGAAAGGAGTTATCAACTATGGCATCTTTACTTTCAATGACCAACTTTACCCGTGAGTACTGTGCTTAAATATTTCTAGATAAATAAAATCTTTGACAAATAATCGAATTTTGTACTTTTGTATCGCTAATGGCGCCAACAGATTTTTTTGTAGTTGATAGATATTACAGCACACATGGGTAAAGTTGCTCATCGAAAGTAAAGATGCCAGTTGACCGTAATTCACATGATTTTAATTTAGATTAAAGTGGGTTAAATATATAAGTTTAAGAAGGAACACTGACATTGACAAACAACTGGATTTTTGTCGATGTACTTACATCTCTTTGATCCTGACTGTACCTACTATAATAAGACAGTATATTCTATTTCTGCCAGCCTACATAATAATACAAACAAATGTTAGACAAAAGACATATTTAAGCTAGCCAGGCGACCGAATTACGTCTATTTTCTCAATAAGATCCCGTCCATATTCCAGCTCATTATTTATTTGGCACACAACCGTCGGACTGTCTTCTTTGAAGGATGCTGCGAATTCCTTATGGACATGGATATATAGCAAATAATAATATCATGGAATTCGTTGACATTTCTGTACTTTTTATGCCTGAGTTAGTTGGGTTGTATTGTGGAATATATTCAGAAAGAAAGAAAGAAAGAAATTTTATTTGCTTGAACATGTGTATACATACAGAATTAAAATAATACATGCATGCAAGATCTTAAAATAAAGAGTGACTCACGACATGTCTGCCATTTCTCATGGCGTGCAAATCTCTAAGGTACAATTATTATTATTTATTATTTTTATATTAATGATTTATAAGTTTTTACATTTATACATTAAATATCAGTTACAGTTAAACAAAATTATATAATATTCAATCATTTACATTATTCAATTAGTAATTTTCCATCCATTAAATATTACAGATTATAATTCTTCATGAAGGTAGGTTTGTAGGACTTCATAAGGAGATTATGAAAGAAAAACTTAACCATTTACTTAAGAGCGTTCTCCCCACGCGGGCTGGCAACGGCGCATTTATGGCGGTTTTTCGTGATTATTTTATTAAATACAAACAAAAGTAAACTTTTTTTCAGCTTTGCACTAGGTCGTTGGTATTTTCAAGTATGTATGCTATTTTTTTTACAGTTGTTTTGGTATTTACTTATAAAAATCGACATACCGTCAATTATTTTCTATTTGCATTACTAAGTACGATTTTGGGCGTCTTTGGGGGGACTGTCTTATGTATTTTGACGTTCGAAAAGTGCTGATTCTCGGCCTAATTTGAATAAATGACTTTTGATTTTCATTTTGATTTTTTGATTAAATGTTTTTATTAAAGAGTAAATGTTAAAAATAATTATAAATACCACCGACATAGTACTTGGCTGAAAAAAAATAGTACTTTTGTTTGTATTAAATGAAATGATTACGAAAAACTACTATAAATGCGTTGTTGCCAGCCTGCGTGGAATAAACGCTCTTAACCCGGTGCATGAGGTCATAAAAATTAACATGGGTGGGACATACCCGTGTATGTCCCACCCTGCCACATTCTTGAAGTTAATTTACCTAGATCTTAATGTACCGTCCTTTAATAGATCTTAATGTACCGTCCTTATTGTTATTTTTTTAAGATTGTTGATTATATTTTGTAAAATAATTAATTGTTTAATGGAATTAAATGAGAGAAGTTCTACATAAAATAAGAATTATTTGTTTACTAACGTTTTTCTTATACTTTAATAATTATAGGAACAAAATTTAGGGTTTTACAAAAATTAAGAATTTAATAAAAATATTAATTTTTGGAATGTAAATCCACTTAAAACTAAAAGATAATGAGTTCCTCCTCGTAATATTTTTTTTTAATTGAAAGGAGGATTAATCAGTACGATTGAGATCAGCACAATCTTCGCAAATTTTTGCATGCTCCAAATATATTGCCTTGGCACAAACATTGCAGGAATGTTTGATTTTTCTATCCTTCTTGTATGGACAATCCTGGCATCTGACATATCGTCCGGGTAACATGGCACGAATCTGTTCCTCTTGACTTTCAATATCCAATTTTGTCAAAAACTAAAAATAATAATAAAAATGTTCAATAAATGAACTAAAAACATAATTATCAATGTAATATAATAAAAAAATAACAAAAAGCTAAAAACAACAAACAAACCACAAAGAGCTAAAAATAACAGAAAAAACTACTAAAACAGTTAAAATTCATGATTCCACCACTAAGTTCGTAATAAAAATACGTCAAAAATGAGGCAGGGTATAACATACCCGAGACAAGTTTGCACACGTATACCCCGGCCAGTTCCTCGCGTCACAGTGTGACTGCGATCACGCCACTACCTCATCCCGCACGCCCGCCCCTGCCTCCAGCTACGGAGCGAGCTAGTGTCGTCAGATGAGGATTTTAAAATATACACTTCTTTTGAATTTTATCAGGGCGTGAGATACCCTGGCTCATGCTCGCCGGGTTAACATTTCGAAAAAAAAAACCCTAGACTTTCAGGTTATCCGCGTGTAGGTAACAGTGGTTCATAATTATTGTGAATTATATTCATATTTGTTCAGTTCTTACAGAGTTCAAGATAGCAAAACACGGCATCAGACTAAAAAGTACTAGTATCTAAGGTGGCGCGCGAAATCAAAAATCACTTATTTTTTTTTTGCAATTTTCAAGTCAGTGCTTCACCAACAATGTATTTCTTGCAAATAAACATTTAATTTGATTTAAAAAAAACTATACGACAGCTATGACATAGTTTTAATAGTTTACGTTTTTGATGATAAAATTTAACATTTTTATTCATTAATTGCGGTTATTTTTCTAATTTTTGTTTTTCTCCGAGGTCAGAACTTTGAGTGACATTAACTTTGAGTAGGTTGGCTCCTTGCCACATGCAACAGTAGCCGCTTGAGCTTAAACACTGCATATTGCACTGGCGCAGTGTCAGTACTGTAATCAGTCTTGTGCTAGGTCGTAAAGTGAACAGCTGTTAGAAAAATTGGACATTGAAATATATTTAGAGAAATTAGATGTTAAACAAGTAGAAAAATAAAATCATAGGTAGGTATTGTTTACGTAAAGGTTGTATTCAAAAGTTGAACGTAAGTAGCAGGCTGGTAATAAAATGGCTTGTAGTTGCATTCGAACAGTCAAGCGAATTTAAAAATGGAATAGTAGAAGAAACAAAAGCCGTCACATGAGCTAACAAGCGAAGATGAACAAGATAATAAAAATAAAAAAATGTAGGACGAATTCTAAGAATACGTATTGATATACTTACGATTATTCTATAATCTATGCTTACGATAAACTGTGATTATTTTCTTGTCCGGTGGTCCCGGTACCGCTGCTTGCGAAAAGCATCACAGTATTTCTAGTCAAATGACAACTGTCACTATTTGACATTAGTGTTTAGCTTATGTATAACAGTATTTGTTTCTAACTGACAAGGCACACGTTTTAAAATAAGAACTAGTCAGCTTTTTTGGGTCTTGTCATTTGAACTGGGCACTAAGCTCAAATCATTTGGATCAATTTTCACATTTTATTTGACCCGCCATCATGTCACCCGTGATGTGAAAAGTTTTTAAGGTAAATCCTGCTACATTTACTAAAGGTCGACCGAATCGTTGCTTAGCCATAAAACAGATCTATAAATAGATCAGACGGATGTAGACACTCTGGCATTTATACAAATATTATTTTGATACAAGGACATTTCTCTTTTAATAATACGCTGACAGAAAATCACAAAACATTTAATTTGTTCAAAAATGTGTACCTTAATTTAATGTAGCAATATTAATAACAATTTCCCGAATACCTTCATAACAGAAATTCTTTTGTGCAAAGAAAAGTGAGGTTGCAAGAAACTTACTTATTATAGAAACACGAAATACTGTTATAGAAAAAGTAGGCCTTACCTGAATATTAGCTAAAATGAAGAAGGTTTTATATTAAAATGAAGCCCACCAACCGCCCCTTATAACGCTCGGCAGAAAAAGACAGTTTACTTACCCAAATTAAAAAAAGTCGGCTGCGCTACTTGGGAAGCTAAATTTCGTAGTGCCACTTATATTTCTTCTCTCTTTTAGGACACCAAAAACGTATACAAAAATGTCTAAGCTGAAAGACTGAACGATTAAAAAGCTTTGGTAAAGAAACTTGTCTCGGCTGTAGCATAAAATTTTATTAATTTTTTTCGCCAAACCGCTTTTTCCGACTGCTTTTGAATCTACGAGAGGTAGTGCTTTTGTACCAGCCAAGCTTCAACCTAGCACTATACGTAAAAATAGTTTTTTTTTGGATACTTACATGAATTAATAGATAAAATAAGTTAATGCCCTTCAATACTTTACTAAAACCTTAATTTTTGCATGCTATGTTTTATCATAGGTGAACATGTTTGTTCCATTCTAAAGTTTGTTCATTTTATTCCATTCTTTTCATTTTCATTTCTTTTTAATTTTCATTTTCTTTTCATTTCATTTCATTTTCATTTCTTTTCGTTTTCATTTCATTCCATTCCATTTCATTCCATTCTCAAGTTTGTTCATTCCATTCAAATTAATTATTTATTTATGTACTTAAATGTACTTATTT
The DNA here is from genome assembly GCA_947359405.1 of Antitype chi. Taxonomy (NCBI): domain Eukaryota; kingdom Metazoa; phylum Arthropoda; class Insecta; order Lepidoptera; family Noctuidae; genus Antitype; species Antitype chi. Next base: position 16,264,689 of record OX375816.1, read on the forward strand.
AAAGTTTTCTTTACTAACACTAATGCTAATATAAATTATATTTATAATCATGAAAACATTTAAAAATATCTTAAAAAAAAACTAGCTTTCGCCATCGGCTTCGTCCGCGTGGAGTTTAAAATTATCCCACAATAACCGGGATAAAATGTAGCCTATGTGTTAATCTAGGTTATAAACTGTATGTATGCCAAATTTCAACACTCAATCCGTTCAGCCATTTTAGTAGTAGCCAATGGGACCGTGGGGGGTTCAAGCTGCCGGCGGTCAGGACTCCATTATTTTTATTTATTTATTATACACTAGCCACCCCCACCCGCCCCCTGCTTTGCACAGTTATATTCAATACCTATGTAAGTTTAATATTAATTTATATAAATTCAATAACTTCTCTAAATGATGGGTAAAAACACATTAAAATCCGTTGCGACGCTTAGAAAAACAACGCGGTCACACAATCAGACACAAAAAGCACACAAGTATTAATCCCTACTAATGTTATAAATGCGAAAGTAACTGTGTCTGTCTGTTACGCTTTCATGCTTAAACCGATGACCTGATCGTCATGAAATTTGGCAGAGATATAGCCTGCGATATGAACTCAAAGCATTTATTTCAATTAAACCATTTACAGGCACTTTTGAATTGTCAAAAAGTCGACCAGTTGGAAAGTTGAAGCTAGTTGCCCATTCCAAAACGTAGATCTCTATGGAGAAGAACGGGCAAGAAACTCCATGGACACTCTTTTTAATCATGTTAGGTATTACAAAATCTTGGGGACAATATTCTTGTTGCTTCTATATGAAGAAGAACATAGGCATTTTCTTACGCGACAACCGACTTGCACACGGGCGGAGCCACGCGCAAAAGCTAGTTTATAATATGTATAGACATAGATTTCTAAATATAAATCCCGGGAAACTACAACTCTGTTACATCCTGTCCCATTAATACATTTATCAACCCTCATGGGAATAAATCGAAGTCCAATATTGACTGATCCAGAAATATCTATAACCGAGATACATACATATTTAATCAAATACAGCGGTGATCATATTGAACAGTAACATCTGGCTTCTGCCCTTATGCCCCTTTTGTTTACTACGCAGCTGGTTAATAGGCTAATGATAACTCAAGCATTGACTTATTAAGCACATGACTGTATGTGTGTATCAAGTTGCTTTGATAAATACGGGTAATTAACATTTCAATGTGACTTGCTTATCAGACAGTAACCTGAATAATAAATAAATAAAATAAAATAAAAATCTTTATTGCAGACCACATGATTCATAATAAAACACAATCAAAAATTAAAAATAATGATAAGTACTTAAAAAGAAAAATGTAGAATAAAAAAAAATATACAATTAAATAGCATACACACACACACACAAACTCACGGCTTTCTTCTCTTGCACATTAATAGGGACAAATATTTTACGCGGCAATTTTCAACCACCGCTCGTAGGTCTTGGTAGCGTACATCCTATCAGCAATGTCCTTAACTAATGGGTGGCACACATCATCGTCATCATCATTTCAGCCGAAAGACGTCCACTGCTGGACTTAGGCCTCCCCCAAAAGGGGGGTTTAGCCATAATCGCCACGCTTGGCAGGCGGGTTGGAGATCGCTGGTAAAATGCATAGAGAGCGCTGCTGCCCAGTCTCTAGTAAGTCCCTTAGTCGCCTTCTACGACATCCACAGGAAGAAATGGGATGGTACTATTCTTTTACGTCCGGCAACACACGGAACTTTGGCACCACACGGAACACACGTTGGCACGGGTGGCACACACGTTACGAGAAATCGTTGCGATCGAACTGTACCGTTTAAACTGCACCGATAATCGAAACGTGTATGTGATAAAAACTGTACAGTTTTTTTTTTTTTAAACTGTACTGTAAATGGAGTAGATTGAAAATTTGAATAGATAAAACGAAATCGGAGGAAACTATGCCGATAATCGTAACGTGTGTGCCGAGCGTAAGGTGTTTCTACACGTACCACCTCTGGACATGAAAGGCGCAATTCTGTTTCTCGGAATGGCATTAAACGCCCTTCTTGCCTTGAACATCATGCCTGTCATTTCCTAAAGGAGTTAATAGATTTAAACTTCAGCTAGTGTTTCGTCAGCTGGCCATTGCTGGCGAAATGTTGATGATCTGGCTTGGCTCGGTGTGGTGGCTTTTCGTTCGTTTTCGTAAAAAGTGCAGTGACTCATTCTTCTTTGATACCGTCGTACGTCTACACGGAACGTCATTTCTGTCTACTCTTCCGTCGATAAAACGGTGGTCGTACTAAGCCAGCAGAAAACATTACAAATAAGCGTTTTCTATTCTTATACGTTTTCGGTAGGTATACGGAAATTACAACCTACTTACATTTTGTACCAAGATTTTTTTATTATTATTTATGTGATAAGCAGAGGTCGGAATTAGGTAGAGTTATTTATGTACTTGCATCGAAATGTTGATATTAATTTGGATCTTCCCGGGATTTGTAATAGACAATCCCGTGTGACCAACAATATTACAAATAAATAATAATAAAAACCTCAGAGATATAAATTTAGCATCGTCGCGCGTGCAGTGGTTTAAATTGTGCAAAAGTAAATAACTTTTATTTAATAAATCACGGGATTTTTCTGCTCTTCAAAATTAATCCCGGGATTTGGGACATATCCACTGTATTCTTTTGTTGTATGAAATCAGTGTAAGTACTTATCTAACTCTACCTAATTCCGACCTCTGGTGATAAGACATCAGATTAAATCATCTTCTATTTTACCTTCTTTGGGGATGATTGTACAAAAACGCTGGAACAAATTATTTTTTATTACTTAGCAAAAGCATACATTTTAATTTTTATATCCCTAACTTAAAAAAACACCAAGTTTCCGATACATATTTTCATCCCCTGTATCACCCCGTTATAGGATTATTTTTGAGATAAAAAGTATCCTTCGTTCTTCAACAGGATGCCATCTATCTCCTTGTCAAAGTGTATCTATCCGAATCCGATAAGTGGTTTAGGCGTGAAAAGGTGACATACAAACAGACGGACAGAATTCACTTCGGATATACAACATTTTTTTTAGTATATGTGAAACCTGAATATATTTTGTTCAGAATAAGTAAAAGAATGGATTCCAATAATTTTTACACCTTGTTATATTTTTCCCAAAAAAGTATTGCGAGTGTGATGGGAATGTTATCACCAGTTAATTACAAAACAATCGCCGTATGTTTAGGTACCTACTGCCTAATTATTATGAATGAGTACAATACGACACTGGACACGCGGGCAGTGCGGGGTGCCGCGTGGTGACCATGTTTGTGTAAACAACTAGGTAACATAACCAGCTTATAACTTTATGATTTTCCATGATAAAGTTTTGTTTGTTCATAGATTCTTTAAATAAAAAAAAAAACTAGACACGTGTTTCGGGTTTCGCATATACTAAAACTAGGGTTGTATAATTTTAGTATGGATTGACAAGGATGAAAATAAGCCGGAAACTATTTAAAAAAGCCGAAAAACGTAGAGGTTCGTAGCAAGGAAACAATTGCAATTACGGTAGCGTCTTCTGGAAATGCTGTCACACTGCTTCCTGGTTGCAAAATAGCGCACGCCATGTATAATATTCCCATTGATTGAGTAAGCAACGAAATACCTGTTCATGGGGTGTTACGCAATAGTGACAAGGGGCGCGTGCTTAGAGCTTGTGTTTTCATCCTACGGGATGAATGCACAATGCACATAGGAAAGTGGTGGAACCTATAAACGGAACCTAGCAGGACATCCGCAGGAAATGAACCAAGACATGTTGGGTGGTGTGACAGTTCTGTTTAGTGGCGATTTCCGGCAAATACTACCTGAGGTGACGCAAAGCAACTAGGTCTGACAAGGGGAATGCTTCGTTAAACAAGTAGATTCGATGGTCGTAGGTTTGTAGACTGCGCTTGGCGCACGCGAGCTCGACTTGGCGGGAATTCACGTCCTCGAGAATTCTCCGATATTCTTCTACCAGAGGAGTGTGGCCAGGTGGACCTACCAGAGGCTCTTGGTAGAGAAGTTCCCACTTTAGAATATTTGATTTGTCAGGTGTACGAGGACATAAGATGAATACCGTAAAAGGAGAATTCTTGGGTGTGTGAACGCCCAAAAATTACCAAACTGCAGCGATTAACCACAGTATTCTCTCGCAAATTGAAGCGAGCGAAGTGATAAACACCACCATTAATACTGTTGTGGAGCAAGATGATGCTACATATTACCTTGTAGAATTTCTAGTAGCTCTCTTTATAAGCCTTATTTAAACAATTTACTTTGAAAAAAGAAAACAATACATTTCCATTGAACACAACATATAAATAGACTCTATTCAGTCTCCATAACTAGCTTTTTCCTGCGGCTTCACCCGCGTGGAAGTCGGAAATTAAACCACAGGAACTTACTACCGGGAGTAAAACGTATTCTGTGTCCTAACCCAGGGTCATGATATACCCGTGTGCCAAGTTTCGTTCGAAACGTTTAGCTAATAACTATCTTGTAACTACTCGAGTTTTTATTCAAATAACCCACAGTTATTTTTCTTGTCGTAATTTAAAAACGAAATAACTGGCAATGTAATGTTCGCCGCGCCCGGCGGCTTGTAGCGCTTTGTAAGTGCATCGTGCACAAATCAATGTAGATAATCGCTCGGAAAAGGTTTAGTTCCTGTTGTTTACGTTTTATTTTGCTTTTGTAAGTTTATGTGATTACTTGTTTATATAAAAGTATACAATTATGTATTAGGTACCTATGTTAAAACTGTTTTATACTTATCGTCACTTGTCCTTAAAGGTTCATTATAAAACCAGCGTCAGACAGCATCAGTCTGTCTGGCATGAATGCTGAAGTGAACCTTTTTGACGTAGCCGTGAGGCATACACTGTTGTCGTTATTTATTTTCACTTTTTTATTAGTTATTGTATTTTGTGTTTCACGAACTGTGTCCAAATAAACGGTATTCTATCTTTCTAATGAGGTGAAAGCGCCGGGTACCGCTCGAAATACATTTTTTTTTACGTTTATTGCAATTTGCAGGTAAATTTCAAGCTATATGCTGAAAAAAATATGCTTCGCGATCGTAACACGTATGTATTTAATTAAAATCACCAATACAACCCTCTAAGTTTTTTATTTTATTATTTCATAAAAAAGTCATTCAATAGAATTAAATGAACTTAGACAACTTACAACCAGGCACTAACCTGCTAATAGCAATAAACGTAAAAGACAAAATAATACTGCGGGCTACCCTGGAGCTTCTATCATGGCGAGAAAAGTGAATAGACTGACAGACGAGTTTCTTTCGCATTCTTCTTCTTCAAATCGATGGTATTTGTACTATCATCACCATCTGCCAGGGGTGCGGGTTGTTCGAAAGAGATACCGTGGCCCCTGGCACACAGGCAACTGAAGGAACACGGTTGGGTTTTAGTCAGAAAAAGAATGACACGCCCTCCTGCTATACCCAGAGCGGGAGTAGTTATTTGATGATATCTAACCCAAAAAAAAAGAAAGAAAAACTATCATCACCATGGTGATGGTACCATTACAAATGTTTAATACATCCTCAAAAGTACAGATGTATGTACACTACCCTACAAGGGGTTCATGATATGAACAGCACCGCATGGATTCAATTCCGCAATTTCAACAACAAAAATCTGTGGCCATAGACATCCACATCTTAACCTCCTTTTATCTCTTCCTCAGGTTCACTATGCCTCCGCAATGTCCACGTGGTGGTCCCGGAAGCGGTGGAGCGAGGCTCCAAGGTGGAGATGAAGTGCCTCTACGACCTCGAACAGGAGGTCTTATACTCCGTGAAATGGTACCGAGGGGACCGCGAATTCTGTCGGTATTCCCCCAGAGACGTTCCCCCGCTCAAGATATTCCGGATACCTGGCATAGAAGTTGACGTAAGTTTAAAAGTTTGGGGTCTAACATTTAAGGACTATTCAAACTGAGGCGGATCCCGTGCGCAATGTTGGACGTAATTCGCTCGCCCTGATTCTGTCAACTAACTTGTGGTTTCAACTGGCGCAAATAGTTGCGTGGCATCCTAATCTTTAAAACAAAAGGCTCGCATAATCGTGTCCATCGAGCGTGGGTTTCGGCTCATTTTGAACAGAGCTTTAAAATCCGTGTTCTGTAGTTCAGTATTCGTGAAAGTTGTTGGTTGTTTTGAGGACGGCGAATTTGTATGTATAACTAGGGCGTTTTTAGTGTTCTGTGGATATGCTCACACACGTGGGAAAGGTCCGCATGTGTCATAATTTAACTAATGGAATATAAAAAAGTGTTTTCCGGGTCCCATGCAGGCTAACCCCACATTCTTGAGAAAATCCGATTGGCCCTAAAAACCCCGTTACCTTGATTAACGTCAATCTGCCAAGCCAATTCCCAAATGTATTGGGGTTAGCTTCCAATATAACTGAATATTAGTATTTTTCATGGAGTGACTGCCTATCTGACCTTCACAATCCAGTTAATAGATAATACGAAGCCCCTTGGTAAGACTGGTTGTCTAACTTTCTGGCTTCTGAGTATCCCGTAACAACTGTCAAAGATGCACGAATGACAGCCGGGACCAACGGCTTAACGTGCTTTTCCAGGCACGGAGGTTTTGGCATGCTAAGATGATCAGCAATTCAAGGACCGACTTCGGCAAGCAAAGCTTTACCTGATCGATCGACCCGTGCGGCAATAATTATTTAGCCACAAGCCCTTCGAACGTATACCCTTTTTAATACTTAATAAAGTTTTCGTAACATATTACTCGTGCAAAAATCATAATTTGTGTGGGCTAACAGCAGTTTAAAGCTAAGGAATCACACATTTAAATTCTGTACAAGTTCTGCGCATATTCAGTTTATTGCGGTGAAGACGTAATGAATAAGTAAGGTAGTTAATTAGCAGTGCTTACACTGAAGAGAAATACGAGTAACCCTGGGGTTTGTTGTTTATAAAAGATGCAGGAATTGTTACCCACTAGCTACTGCCAGCGGCTTCAACTGCGTGGAGTTTGGAAAATGTTTTTAATGTATATTATGTGTGATAAAAGTATCTTATGTGTTAATACAGGCACTGTCTGTGGAGTTATTCCACTCGGAGCAATGATTTCAACAGCACCTGAAGAATACATACGTCCCATCACTACAAACTGTATGCAGGTGCCGTTCGGAGACTGAAAATAATATCATTAAACTGTTCCACCGAACCGCACGTTACACAATTTTGTTTCAGCGCTGTTAGTGGAAGTGCCCAGGTGCTGTTCAGTCAAGTGCTGTTAAAATCAGTGCTCTTAGTGTCCTGTATCTGTGCAACAAATTTCATCCGTATCCGTTCGGCCATTTTTGCATGATTGAGTAACAAACATTTAAACATACAAAGTTTCACTTTTATAATTTTAGAAGGACGGTAGCAGCTGTTATTTACTGACTTATTGGTGTAGTGGTCGTAAACACTACTGCTGAGCAAGAGGTCCTGAGTTCGATGCCCGGGTCGGGCAAAGTGTTGTTGGGATTTCTATCTGGAATTTCTCAGTAGCAGCCCGGAGTCTGTGTGGTGCCGGACGTAAAGAATAGCACCATCCCATCTCTTCTCGTGGGATCCATAGGAGGCGACTAAAGGACTTACTAGAGAATAGGCAGCAGCGTTCTCTATGCATTTTACCACCATACTGCGATCGCCGACCCGCCTGCCAAGCGTGGCGATTTTGGCAAGCCTCCCCCAAATTGGGGGAGGTCTATGTCCAGCAGTGGACGTCTTCCGGCTGTTATGATGATGATGAGCTCGGAGTCTGGTTTTGTGCCTGCTTGATGGCAAAAAGTTCCGTTTACTCTACGCAGTAATTTATTATAGTATGTGATAAGCAGAGATCGGATATTCGGATGCATATTCACGTAAAGTTGAGATGTTGGCTAGCATTAAATGCGCTTTTGTGTCGAAAAAGTCTTAGTTTAGGTAAGTAATTGTTTATTTTTTGTTTTAACTAATACAAACCAACCCCTCCTCCAATACAAACACATATTTGATTCGGGTTAAACATTAATTTTAAATTAATACACATCTGAATAGTTATGCAATCCAAGAATCCCAGGGTTTTTAATAAATATTACAAATAATTTATAAAGCCGCTTCCATACTTTCATAGCTAAAAAATACCTTTAGGTAAATATGCATCCGAATATCCGATCTCTGGTGATAAGTGATGTTTATTACATCTAGAGGCGTGACAATCATCACTCTGACCTAATGGAATAGTCAGTTGTTTTCTTATCAAGCGAGCGGTTTAAAAATAATAAAGAAATGCTTGGTAGGTACTCACTTTCTTGATGTTATTGGTTTGCTGCCTATTCATTCATGCCGACATTCTTCCAATTCTATAGCACTACCATCCTTGTTGGCATGATCTCAAGTTTAAAGTTCGCAGCAATTAAAGTTCCACGTTTAGGTACTGATCCAACTTGTGTTGATAAGCTGCGTTTTCGCACCGTACTTTGATGGAGTTTATAATATCTTAGCAAAGTTCCAATTTCTTACAAGGGTAACCCTTAAACTTGCAATGCATTGGAAATTTCCGAGTATTTTAGCTGGATGTTAATCATCAATTTGCAGTGTTATCGTAGGCTTTCGTGTTTCTATGGGAAACTTTACTTAAACTTAACTTATACTATACCAACGCTGTGTTGACGTGAACCCAATTTAAGTTGAGAAGGTGATTGGATGTCTGATTTCGAACTTGCAAGGTCTTTATCAAGACTCAAGAGTCTTGGATGTACTTAGGTTTCGTCTGTCTGGCGAGAATAAAATGGTTTTTGTTTGGGTTCAACTTCATTTGTTTGTTTCTAATAAAGGAATTACTAAGTTGTTTTGTAGTATTAAACAATAATAATAATTGCTTTATTTTCAGGCAATTATGGCACAGACAAAATACAAAAAGACAATCTTACAAAATAAAAACATCACTACAGAATCTGTTTACAATGTAAAAGTAGAAATAATACATTATTGTTCGTAATGTAAAGTGACGAAATTAATTGTTTATCAAATTGACTACCAACTTACATAAATTGTTTGTAGGTATATTAGATTTACAACTGTCATTCTTCAGCAGTTGTATGGAATGGCTATCGATAAAACTGACAATTGACGGAGTGTGTCATTTTGATACCCAATTGTTTTCCCCGACTGAACAATGAAATATTGCCGTAGAGATATGCGGGTTTAAATCACATGAGATTTACCTACTTTATTCTGGAATGTAAGACACGTCCCAGGAACTGGAAGAACTAAAAAGAAAATGCATTTTCCTGACGTTCACAGTATTAAAATAAGGTAAAGTTAGGATGTAAACACTTAAAATCATCAAAATCAAAAGCAATTTATTCAAACTAGGCTGAGAGTCAGCACTTTTTGAACATCAAAATTATATAAAACAGTCCCCCAAAACGCCTTTACGACTTCCCAGTGCTTTTCAGCTACAGCTGGAAAGAAAAAGTGGCGCAACAAACTCCCCAGCAGCACAGTAATATTCTATAAAATTCACAAACTTAATTAAGTTAATATAATAGAAAATGTGTATATTCAAAATTACTATTAGCGGCAACCCTTTATCCACATTTGGTACCTTCGTGGTCGCACAGAATTACACATCAGGTTAACCTTTCAAAACAAACAAGAACCTCTTTATTTATTTAGTACCCAACATCCAGGAAAGTAACTTTGTGTCACATAAAGTAAAGAGTTTCAATACGTGCGAAAACTTACTGAAACTATGGCATAAACAATGCTGAAAACGAATGGTTTTGAACAAGAATATGAGCTGTTGACAGTTCACAAATTGCTTTTACATTGATCAGCACGGAGCCTGCCTGTGTTTTCAACACAAATATTTATACTTCACAATATGTATTTCATATGCTCGCCAAAACGTATTATTTAAAATATGGCACATTTGTTCCAAACTGTCGTTTCCCTGAAACATTTTACCGCATAACGCCAAACAATACGAATAAAATGATTTCAAAATGGCAGCTACAAAACATTGGCTACAGCCACTGTTCGGACTCATACATCGCTGGACGACCCATTAGTGTCTAGACTCTTGACAAATACAATGCTCGATTACGCTCGTATTTGTCTGTTGAGATATTTATTTGCACAATTTTAATTGAAAAGATAGACTTCAACAAACCCAAATTAAGGAAAGTACTTACTGATATTCGGTCTTATTATAAGTAAAGTAAAATTATAAAATTGATCTAAAGGACATACGTTGTTCAAATATATTTTAAAGCAAATTAATTTAACGTCGCGGACCAGATAATCACACTGTCAATATCAGTCGACCCAACAAGTGATTCACTTTATTTCACAATTTATTTGTACAGGCATGTAAGATTAAAAATGTAACCCTTTTTTGCCGCGTTGGAGTCTGCAAAAAACCGTTCCCATAGACGCACTATGTATAATATTTAGACACAAGTCCGCAATGAAGCAAGTTGTATTCACGACACGAGGGCACCATGTGACTGACACACAATTCAGTTGCCATGAAATAACATTTCAGCAGCCATTTCTCTTGTACGTTATACTTCACCACGACGAATTAAAAAGTATGAAATTAAGTTTTGTAACTTTATTCTGAGCTATTCAAGTCTCCGTCTGAGTTTACAAACATTCCACAGGATGTAATTATAATTTTAAGTAAAGCCCCAGCCACAGAACATTTTCGTATTAATGTAATTCATTACTTCCCTGTCTGCGCGGCAGAAGCGTAATTTTTTCACTTAAACGTACTCGAGCAGCGGTAATATGGAGGGATGTGTAACTGCAAAAAGATTCGACGAAAATTAAATTATAATAACCATTCCATTTAGGTCAAATTAAAAATTTCCCTCTAAATTAAAACCTCAAAGGGCACTTCGTTTGAGCTTTTAACTTCTTTAGGTACTCTGTTACTTGACCGTACAATGTGTTTGAGAAAAATAGCTTTCATGTTATAAAAATACCGTGAATTTGTATGTCAAGGGAAATTGTTTAATATTTCCTGCGCAAACATATAATTAACGATCATTGTGTGGCTAAATAATAATCCTATAAATTGCGGAAAACACATCTAAAAATATATAAAAGACAACGCTTTTCCAGTGAAAAAATATAATTTGTTTCAGTGGTTGCGTTTGGATAACGTGACTTAGCACAAATTCCACATTACGTGGCGCTGTATTCAGCATTTAAATACATCATGTCTGCATAATTGCGTGTACGTAACGTTCACGGAGTGATAACGGAGCAAACATTTATATATTTTATCGCAGCTTTTCACGTCAAGAAACTCGCGTTACCGTAATTACGGCTTCAATCGTTTTTAGAAGGGCCTATCGGGAGTGTGGTCTAACTAGACCATTATTATCTTTATCTGTTGCCGACACTATCCGTGGTATCATTTTATATGGCCGATTGTTATGCCAACTGTTTCGAGTATCAACTCATTTTATGTCCGCATGGGCCACTTAAATTTTATCGCAGGGACGTAACATGGCTTCATTACTGAAAACTGTCTGGCATCCTCATTAATGCCTATAATACATACGTTTTGTACGGGCATTAATAAAGTTTTTATCGTGGAAGGCTATCGTTCGCTAAGGGATCGTTTCGGCGACTGACGATTAAATAAGGGATAACGAGCTGGAGGTTCTTGTACATGGGATAATTGTGTGAATGTTTTTAGTTGAATTTATGGATGTTAAATATTGATATAGTAGCAGCAGATATAATAGGTAGACATGTCGTAGGTTTACTTTGTGAAAGTTATTTCGTCACCACTGCTCTCAAAACGGTGAAGAAAACAGTGAAGAAACCGGCAATGTTCTAGAGCCAAAAACGCGAAGACATAATATGACATCTACTAACCCGCATTGGGCCTGCGTGGTGAATGATGGATTCTTGTATGTACAGGGGATATTGTGTTAATGGTTTTATTTGAATTCATGGATGTTAAATATTGAAATAGTAGCAGTAGTAGAAGCAGTTGCAGGTCGTAGTTCAAACCCTAAAGCGCTTTACGTAAATTATTTTATCACCATTGCTCCCAAAACGGCGAAGGAAAACAGTGAGGAAACTGGCATGTCATGGAACCAAAAATTCTAAGACATGTGACATCTGCCCACCTCACTGGGCCTGCGTGGTGGATTATGGCCTACCTACTCTCTCTCACAAAGAGGAGTCCTGTGTCCCAGCAGTGGACACATTATAGGGTGATTATGCTCAATATTGAAAAGGATAATTTCGTATTTTTTGTGTCTGTTTTAAAGGGTAACGCTAATCAAATATGATTCGATCTTGGTTGAAAAATGCTTCTTTTTCTTCACAGGAACGAGGATTTCCCCCAGCGTTCCCAAACCTGATGACCCTCTACGTGATATTGCTGTAGTTCACAATAATTTGTAATAATACATCGTTATGCTAAGCATTGTAATAATGCATTCATTAACAAGGCACGTCCACGTTAATTAAGGCATTAATGCATTTGTCCTTGACATATTGTTTCACCGGAATACTGGAATTAGATAGAAGTTATGAGCAATTATTCCATCGGGCATGTTACCGTCCGGGTGAATCCATCAGATATATTATCTCAGGTTGTTCAGGCATAACCAAGTAGCCAGGATTATGCACCAGCAACTTGTTTTGCAATATAAACTTGTGGATTCTGAGTTACCGTATTACAAGATGTGTCCGACCCAGTTTTCGAAAATGACCATGTCACATTATACTGGGATCTGTCTATAATTACTGACTGGACTATTGTAGCCAATAAGCCTTATATAGTGGTAATAGATCGGTTAGCGCGGCGCACAATGATAGTCGATGTTACCATTCCACATGATGGGAACCTCGTGAAAGCTGAGAAAGAGAAACAAATTAAATATCTCGACTTAGCACACGACGTTGTTGACATGTGGAATGTGAACTCAGCTGTCATTGTGACGATTGTCGTATCGGCCAATGGGCTGATGGCCCAAAGCCTCGATCAACATCTCTCGAAGCTCTCGTTAGGCGGGTGGATCAAGGGCCTGATTCAAAAGGAAGTAGTACTCCTCGATACCTACGGCTCGCATCGTGAGGAGGTTCTTGTCTCTGGAGTCCTAACCACCGGTAGCTTGGACTCTGATCCCGATACCAGCGGATCACTATTTTTAATATTTTTAAATGTTTGTTTTATAAAAATATAAAAAAATGTATTATAATAAATAAGTAGATAAATGAATAAACGAAATAGGAATATATTATATAATAGTATATTAATGTTAGCCTTTGTGGTATGCTTGTGCTGTATGATTAGTCAATATGGAAAGTGCTTACATTTGTTGGCACTTTATCATAATTATTATCACGATCATTTATGAACCCGATAAATGCCTCAGAATGGGTAAATGAAAGAAATGGGCGATGATAAACGTTTCACAAAAGACTGATCCCAGCAGATAAAGGCAAAAAGGTAACAAAATAGTCGTGATTATGTTTTTCTGGAGTTTGAGCTGTCAGAACTTAATTTCTTCTGCTTTGAGAAGATAATTATCTACCTCTAAAAATATTTCCATCATAATTATTTAGGTAGGTACCACTAAGGTCCCTTGGGTACCGGGGTCTATTAATGAAACGCTCGTGTGCGTGAAATTCAAAATAATTGCGGTTATTCCACGCGTATGTCTTTACAGCTCCGCAACTTTCAAACAAAACAAAAAAACATATGCTATAGTATATTTTATAACGAGGGACTAAACGAAGCCATAATATACCAGAGGTGGTTTGACTCCCGAGCGTGCGAGGGAGTCAATGAAACCGAGGGTATATTAAGTTGGCGTTTAGTCTCGAGGTGCAAAATGTTTTTTTCACTTGCGTGCGAGTGCGAGAAAAATAGTCAATTTAGTACAAACACATGTACTTACCTAATAAATATTACTTAATAAAATAAAAATCACAATATCTATTAGGTATGTCTTTTGCTCTTTGCTCGACATCAAACTCTTCACCAAGGAACATAATATACCACAACTGTCACCGGACATTCTTAATAAATTTATTTAAAGCCGAAAAAATTTACACTCGACAAAAATTCTGAAATTTTCGCGGTACTTGAAGCTAACTACTATTCGAATTATTTTAAAAACCATGGAACTGAAACTCTCAAGATTTTCGCAATAAAGATGGTGCACACTCCACAGATAATAGTATATTTACTGGCTGTTTGAGTTTGTCTATGTCACATGAAGGGAATTAAAAAACGAATTACTTTTTACTCCCTAGGGACTAAAGTGGTCACTTTAGTCCCGCTTCGTAGGGCTATATTGGTGTCTTTTTAGAGCATGAAAAGTGAAAAAATATTTGATGAGTTGTTCTAGATTTTCTTGATATTTCGAATGTGATACAGCCATTTCGTTGCCTACCGGTACAATACAAGGTTACCTTCGGTAAACAACCAACTTTTACAGTACCTACTTAAAACTCCTTGGGTGCATTGTGAAAAACGGTAATTATTATTTCAAAAGCAATGCATCTGTCAAAATCATATCATACTCAATAAAATATTATTATCTATCACCAGAATACCTTTTCTATCTGAACCAAATCCAACACTTCATCTCTATAATTCCTTTACACCCTTCCAAGAATCCATACAACTATCATTATATTTTATTAAGCTCCTATAAAGCCCCGTCAGATAGACACGCACACAATAAGCGCGTATTGCGTGGACTCAGGTGTGCTCGCTGCCACTGATTGAAAGCCTAACTATTACTGCAAACGTCTAAAATACTTAGGCGAATAGAGGCGAAGATAGAAAATAAGCGTGTAAGGCTATGGGAATTATGCCCTATATTTTAATGGGATCGAATTTATTAGTATCGTACAGTGAAACAAGAAAAGGTTTGCGCTTCGGTAATTTTCGTGTTTACGAATGAGTATAATTACAAAACAGGCACTACTTTAATTGTTGTAACAGTTCTATATAAGATCTCATGGTATTCATCATCAATTTAGCCGAAAGACGTCCACAGGACAAGCACCCCCCCAAGCATCGCCACTTTGACCTGTTTCATACTTCTCTCCACCTGCGTATTCTTGCGGCCTTCACCAGGTAATCTATCGGTCTCATCGTTGCGCGGTCGTAGTTCCGAATATAGACGATGATTCTTGGGTCATCTGTAGGTACTGTAGTAATGCACCTCTTTGCTGCGGTCGTCGTCTATACGTAGGCAGATTCACTAGCAGTTTGTCATTGACCATACTTAAAACGTCAGATTTGCATGACATTTTAATAGGTGTAACTTTTTAGTCTGTTTTCCGACAGTTTCAATTTTAAAATTACAAGCTCCAAATTGGTTACGTAAACTACATTGCTCGGTTTATTGTACTCTATTGTGTCAACGGCAGACGGGTGAGGTGATTTGAAGACGTAGCATAATTAATTAGTTGCGTTGAATTGATTGCACACTAATACACACATTCACTAACAAAAGGTACTACTGAGAACATACATGAGCATTGAGCACCACTTCCACGAATAACCATTCCAGTAAAGCCATTGGAATGACTACAGATAGCATTACAGAACTACAATAGGGGTCAAACGTCACACAGTATATCTGTAATGAAACGAACATATTTCTAGCTTCACCATTAATATGAAGAGACAAGTTGTTTCATACAAAGTTCTCTCTCTTGAGAAGTCTGTAGTTTGTTCTTAAGAGGCAAAGTGAACATTCTTGATCATAACTTGTTTAGACAAAGCAAGCTTCTAAAGCATTCTGGAAATTGGATTTGTGTTGAACTATTGTATACAAATAGAACAGTTATGAAAAGATATTTCATATTTATGTACATATTAGAGATATGTACCTACAGCCAGCCTCGAAATGATACAGGTATATCGACAAGAATTAATGTAACTGTCTACAATCTTTGTTCTAAAATATTGTAACAATCTATTGCGTAGCTTCAGTCCACGACGCCTTCTGCGTGGTCTTTATATTTGGGTCCATGTCATTTATCGGGATACAGATGAAAGTACCCTATGTGTTAATCCAGGTTATAAACTATCTGTGTGCCAAAGTTCATCCAAATCAGTTCGGCTGTTTTTGCGTAATTGAGTAACAAACATTCAATCATCAGAACATTCAAAAATACAATCTTTCTCATTTATAATAGCAGTAGGCTTGGTTACTTAATTGCACACATCGATACAGTATAATGGGTCACAAATTGTAGACAGTGAAATGATTGAGGTATTCTTGTGTTTTATTATCTTTTTGTTGCTTACTGTACTTACGTCGTTACGGTTAAAACGTGACGTTTGGCCCTCTTTAGGGTAGATACGTAAGTCCCGTGAACTCCCGTGGGAGACCAACTGGTCCCCCCAACTATTGCAATTTAGACACAATAGAACGTTGCCACTCCGTTCTGAGATCTTTCCCTAAATCGTATGTCTCATCTGGAATGGACGCTGCGGTTTCTACTCTTACGTATTTGAAAGTATGAATATACCAGGACTAGAGACTATAACCTCGTTCTACATAAAACTCGCGAAAAATAAATCATTCTCAACATCCTATCAAATAAGCCAACGACGAATTTGTCAAAAAATACGGAATTGACACCATGTTCACGACAGGTTTTGTTATAAAGAAGAAAACCTTACAATAAACTCAAACTCATAAAATTGCCGGATTGACAGATTGTCGCCTGTCTATTTTATTAAATAGACCCCAGAAGTCACTAGTAAAAGTAATATCGCCTCAAATTCAATACTCATGTCATTTATAGATGTGATTACAAAACATGGCAGGACTACAAAAGACCGGAACCAAAAATTGCTTTTCCTGTATGTATGTTGAATCCATCTATCTACCACTGAACTAATAACTTCCTCATATTGTTAACAATCTGTCTTCCCAATATGACATATAAGTTCCCCATTTCCCCATCATGTCATAGTTCCCTCAGGACTAATAAGCTGACTATATGAGCCCATTGTAGGTAGAGATTCGACTGACTTCGTTACTGAACTAGATTTCTGCTCAATCATGATGGATGACGTTCATACGTACGTATTCAATATTTTGAGAGCAGATTTTCAAGACGATTCATAAACATTCCAAGATTGTGTAAAGCGAGGAACTAATGACGAATCTACATCAAAACTACCTTAAATTATATATTGACGAAGAATTTTTGACTGTTCGTTTAGTTTATATACATGTTCCGGATTGCCGCAAAAACGGCTGAATTGATTTGGTTGAGATTTGGCACACATATAGTTTATAACCTCTGGATTAATAAGCACAAAGGGTAGTTCAAATCCCGTTAGTAATTTCCCGTGGAAAATTTTCCGATATCCACGCGGGCTTAGTCTCGGGAATAAGTTAGTTTTTTTTTTTCAAAAAGGATGTTCAAAAACAGCTTTACAATAAAAAAATAGTAAAAAAAAATTGAGAAAAATGGAAAAAAGGAAAAAAAAACACGGTTTTGTAGTTAGCAGAACTAAAAGATAGAAAATAAATAATAGTTTAAAAAACACGCTTTAAAAACCAAACTAAAAAAGGAGAAAATAATTTAATTCAATTAAAAAGCGTGGGGTGCTTTTTGAGGTATTTTTATAATCAATTAATGTCAAGCACCCCACGCTTTTTAATTGAATTAAATTATTTTCTCCTTTTTTAGTTTGGTTTTTAAAGCGTGTTTTTTAGTTTTTTTAAACTGTTACCTATTTTCTATTTTTTAGTTTTGCTAACTACAAAAACCTGTTTTTTTTTCCTTTTTTTAAATTATTGAATTGTCGTCGGTCCTCGATAAGTTTACAAAGTTTAAATGAAATTTGACCGTTTAAAGTGGGTCAAAATCGCGCTCTAAAGAGTCGGTTACATACAAACATACAAAAAACATACAAGTGAAGCTAATATAAAGCGTGTAAAAATACAAAAATTAAGAGTTTAGATGATAATAGACTACCTTTTATACGAAGCGACTTGCAAATATAAATGTAGAAAGGCAAAGAGAAGTAGTTATGGTTCGAACATAATAATATTACAGTCGTGAACCTTCCCTTTCATTACAAGCGAACATATACGAATACCTACTTAGTAAATATATGTAAAATATTTCATAAATTCAGTTGAGAAGAAAATTAAGTAGGCACTTGAATTTTGCTATGAGTAACACACATATTTCTACTCTCGTCGGCACGTTTATAAGCTTAAAGTTACGTCAAGTTTGTATTATGTTTGCTTATCAGTAGCAAAGTGTCTCTCACATTGTGTGGTAGTTTAATATATTGTCCAATAATGATTTCGGAAACTATTCTTTTTGTAAAAGTTTACAGCGCCGATTAGCAGCACTTTGTCTGTTTTCATAATTTCTTTTTAAATTTTAGCATTCCGTGGGTACGTCAGAATGAAAAAATCGAACCCTAATACACTCGAGAGCAATGAATCCGGGTCACTTAAAGAATGTTAAAAATCTCGGAAACTAAAAATGATAGGTTAATGCAATAAATTGTATTTAATAGACAATGTAATACTCCTTAAATGAAAATAAAAAAAAATATGAGTCACCATACATTTTATTAACACAAAATTACATAAAGAAAAAAACTGCTGATCTCTCCTTAAAACAAAAATAGGAAACATGAAATTTTTGAACTTTATTACGATTTTCTT
Source organism: Antitype chi (assembly GCA_947359405.1). Classification (NCBI taxonomy): domain Eukaryota; kingdom Metazoa; phylum Arthropoda; class Insecta; order Lepidoptera; family Noctuidae; genus Antitype; species Antitype chi. Next base: position 16,283,469 of record OX375816.1, read on the forward strand.
GAATTTTAATACTTCGTATTGCCTCCTCGTGCTTCCATTACTGCGTTTACGCGGTTTGGCATGCTGTACACCAAGTTCCTTATACGATTTTGGGGAATATTCTCCCATTCCTCTGTGAGAGCAATTTTGAGCTCACGAAGCGTGATTGGGGGAGGGTTTCGTTGTTTTACGCATCTGCCTAGCTCGTCCCAAGCATGCTCGATCGGGTTGATATCCGGGCTGCGCGCTGGCCACTCCATACGAGTAATGTTCATCTCTTGAAGGTAGTTATTCACAATCCTACCTGTATGAGGTCGGGCATTGTCATGCATAAATATAGCATCCTCACCTAAATTGACCATAAATGGACCAACGTGATCATTGAGGATTTCTTCCACATATCTTACGCTCGTTAAAGAGCCGTTTTCTATGATCACCAGCTCTGTGCGACTTTCAGAAGAAATTCCGGCCCACACAAGTACAGACCCACCACCGTAGGCTACTTTTTCTTCGATGCATGCTTGCTTGAATCTTTCCCCTGGTCTTCGATACACTCTGTGTCTTCCATCGTGCTTGTAGAGCATAAATTTTGATTCGTCGGAGAACATAACTTTTGACCAATCTTCAATACTCCAATTTACGTGGCTCTGGGCATATCTTAGTCTTGAAATACGATGCCCACGCTCCAGTTTAGGGCCGTTTGCAGGTCTAAGGGGTTTTAAGTTAGATTCAGCAAGCCGACGTCTTACTGTCCATGCACTTGGGTTACTTCCTCCGAGGCGTCGAAACTGATTTGTGAGTTCAGTTCCTGTGAGAAAGCGATTTCGAAGCATGGTGTTCACCAAGTATCGGTCTTCTCGTGCTGTGGTACACCTGGTTCTGCCCGTTCCTGGTCTGCGTAGGTTAGAACCAGTTTCTTCGTAACGTCGGAGAACTCTTTGTACTGTTGACAGCGACACACCGACAGTCCTGGCTGTATCGCGCTGACTCCGGCCGGTTTCCAGCATTGTAAGTATTCTGGTGCATTCTTCAGGCGTAAGCGACATAATTTCAGCTTGAATAATGAATATAGAGCACTATCAACATGGTTTATGTACCCACATAAATGACAGATTACAAACAAAAGCAAAACCAAATGCTGTAATTTCGTAGTTCCATCTTCGAAAGTGGCCCTTTTTCAAATTAGATTTTTTTATGATATAACTTTACAATAACTATGAAGTTTTAATACCTTCATTTAAGGAGTATTACATTGTCTATTAAATACAATTTATTGCATTAACCTAGCATTTTTAGTTTCCGAGATTTTTAGGATTCTTTAAGTGACCCGGATTCATTGCTCTCGAGTGTATTTGCTCCGAATGTAATGACCGATTAAGTTGAAATTAGGTACACATATAAATGATATGACCCAAACACGGCCGTGTCATGTAAATAAATGAAATTTGGCTTATACGGAAATAATAAAAAAAGGAGGAAAATACCTAGAAGAAAATTTACCTATATCTGAAACTATTGAGCTAATTCTTTACTTATGAATTACAGGAAAACCTATGAGAAGATCTAAGTTGAAGCCGTAAAATTACATGTTCAATCTCGGAATATTGTGTGTATCTACATAAACTTACATTTGCAGTTGGAATGTATGAGATAACATATTTTTAACTACAATAATAACTTGATTCTGATGAATTAATTCCAACTACATGACCCTTAATTGTGCGTGGTCCGTCACACATTTTGCCGGTTTTAACATTTAATTTTAAGAACAAAGTTGGGGTATTTCTGTTTGTTCTTATACTGAAAATAGCCTCGTGTAACGGGTTTCCTTTAGAATCCCATCCTAAACATAGCATTTCTTTGAAGTTGGCTAAAATTCTAGCAATTCTTCCCTAAAATTTTATTTTCAGTATTCGTCACCGTTACCTATTTATAAATGCTATTGATTGCAGACTCTGTCTTCTTCATTCAATGAAGCAAAAATGAAGCCATTGAGTTCATCAATGACATTTTGCCGGTGACAGCCAGCCCGGCCCCAGTCTCCATTGAAACATGAGATCCATTCGCTTTGTTTGCTTATTTCAGTATCACAACGCATTGTCTACACTCAGTTCCAATTTCTATTGACAAAAGCATATTTGTCGATGATAAGGTGTAGGTAGATACGGTAAAATTGAATAATACCTACTTTAGGCATAGAAGAAAAATATCTGGCTGACAATGGAAGGAAATTCTGAATGGTTTTGATTTATATTCTCGTGCCAGCTTCGTAGAATCGATTAGGATAAGAGTACTTCTTACCTATGTGGAGATGAGATTTACAGAATCAACTAAAGGAATTGGCTTGGCACCTAAATTGGTATTTTTTGTTCAAGAACTCGTCTTCCGATATTGTGAAAGCAAAGATTGATTGACTGATTTCAGTATATTTTCTATAAAAAAATTGCGCTTTTTAATTGAATTAAATTATTTTCTACTTTTTTAGTTTGGTTTTTAAAGCGTGTTTTTTAGTTTTGTAAACTATCATGTATTTTCTATTTTTTAGTTCTGCTAACTACAAAAACGTGATATTTTTTTTCCTTTTTTTGAATAGTCATCGGTCCTCGATAAGTTTACAAAGTTTCAATGAAATCTGACCGTTTAAAGTGGGTCAAAATAGCGTCCAAAAGAGTCGGTTACAAACAAACAAGCATACAAACAAACATACAAGTGAAGCTAATATAAAGCGTGTAAAAACAACTGACACATAATAAAATTATACTTTTTAGTTTATAGAGGGTTTGATCGGGATTCTAATTCTAATTTCAGTGGTTGGAAGAACAATCATGTCATTTGGTTTAAATACACGTTTATATATTTTTTTAAATATCATGTAGATTCTTTTATATTTTGTGAATGTGAAAACGTTGTAAGCATTGTACACTATGGATAATTTTCTATTATTCAATCCATGTACTTACTACTGGTTGACTGGTATAATACACCAGTCAACCAGTACACTACACTACCACACTAGTCACCAGTCTGGTTGATTACACTGTAATTTGAAAACATTGTAAAAGCCAATTATTCTTAAAACAGTAACCGTGGGAGTTACTTTCCGGCTCTTCTCCATAGGAAACGACAAATTAAAACGTGCACCTAGCTAAAACGTTTCATAAGTACCCATGAGTAACAAAATAGTTTTATTAAATTTTTGCGGTAGCTTTATTATGACTTCGCGTTTTTTTTCACTTATGCCAAAAAATACACAGTGACGTGAGTTAAGCCACGAGAAAAGCTGACTTTGATCTATGTTAGAAGAAATAACAGACAGAAGATCACTCTACAAATATGGTTGGTCATTAAAATGTATTTTGAAAATGTATGCATGGCGGAGTACGGTAGTCTGAATCACAGGCTCGCTGGTGCGAAAGGGGCGGTCTGCAGTTACTGACGAGTCAGTATGTGAACTAAGAGAACCAACTGGCTAGCTGGGACTTACTGTGTTGAGTGAGAATTCAGAATAATTGTGGCTAAAACAATTAATACCAGAGTTACTACGAGAAATATTGTAAGAGACATTTTAAGAAGATTTAAACATTTTTTTGTTATAAAAATCCTCAATAAAAACATAAATTTCTTAGTATTTCATACTTCTTTAGACTTCGTTGCTAGGCACTTGAGGGAAAATTTTGATGTTTTTACTACAAAGAAAAACATGGTAATTTTTGTCGGTTTTTTCCAGAAAACTTTTGTAGAAACCAAAGCAATGGTGATGTCGTGTTGTTTCGTGGCTTTTTAACTTTTATGTAGTATTTTTGTTTAGTTCGATTATTAACTAATCTTATCAAATTGTTTAACATACTTTCTTTCTATTTAGATTCGTATTTCCGAAGTATTTTGAAGAAAATTACTAAACCCTTGCTTCATTTGTTTGGGCAAATTAATCTATTTGACAAAGTAATTAACGCAATAAATGTAATTGACTTCTCAAAATTATAGGCATTGCCTAATAAGGTTTTATGAAGATACAAAGTGAAAGCAATAAAATTGGCAATATCTCCAGCTGAATTAAAATTTTGCACCCGAAGATAATATAATGAAGATATTTAAAACTCAGTCCTAATGAGACCAAGGCGTAATCATTAGGAATCAATTAACAATCAGGATTGCTTTCAAGTATCTACTTCAAAATTTGATTGCAGATATTTTATCAAATGAAAGATATATGATACCTACTGTGGACGGAGGGGAAAACACTTTGTCTACCAAAGTAGGTGCTTTAAATAGTGAAGTTATTACGTCACTAGTTCACGTTGGTAGATAAAAACCTTTTAAGCAGTACTTTTTACTCGTGAATATGAATAACTAGCGACACGACCCTGCTCCGCACGTTTTTTACGACTTGATGAAACATTGATATATCATTATTAAATTTAAGTTTAATATAAATGTATTAGAAACATAAGCCTTACGGGCTAAAGACTGTGAACGCCAAAAGTGAACTAAATATAGCAACGTAATGAGTATTTACTTTTGCTACATTTTGTCCACTTTAGTAGGTACTTGTAAATGAGGTCTTTAGGCAAAGTAACACACATAATCATAATGATATGCTTTCGAGTGAGCCGACACGAGTATGTGCGGGGCACCATATGCAAGCATTTAACGCGAAGCACTCCTACCCCATAATTTTCTAAGTAGGCAACATCGGTTTTACACACAGTGTTGCCAACAATCACGATGCCACAGGGTTGCCAGCTCTTTGTTTCGTTTTTTGTCTTAGATTAGTAGCGTCTGCGAATTTTGGAGTAAGTTTTTACGTCACGAAATAAGGTTGAATTGTTCAACGGCTTACTGTACAATTGTACGAAGTTTTTGTTCGAAACAGTTTAAATTGTTCCTAAATCTCGTTTAGTTTAGATAAATCGTTAACTCTGTGGAGTTTTTCTAGAAACTCGACGCATTCTGGGACTTTTTACTTTGTTCTTTTTTATTTTTTTAAACTAGAACTCGCTTTAAAATGTCAGTTCTACAGCTGAAATAAAACCTAACATATACATTGCGTTGCCAAATCTCTTTGAACTAGAGCACATAAAATCTTTCCTGAGCACCCGTTTTATTCTACAGTGTACTTCTAACTAAACCTTTAGCTAAAAATCTGGGACCGATTCCAATAATTCTGGGAAACCACATAAAAAATGACGTATTTGATACGACAAACACTTACAACCTCTCAAGAATTAAACAAACTCAAACTCAAAGCATTTATTTCAATTAAGCCATTTTCAGGCACTTCTGAATTCTCAAAAAGTCGATCAATTGGAAAGTTGAAGCTAGTTGCCCTGCCACAACGTAGATCTCTATGGAGAAGAACGGGCAAGACACTCCAAAGACACTCTTTTAAATCAAGATATTACAAATCCTGGGTACATTATTCTTGTTGCTTCTATATGTGAGAACATTGTTAAGAAATGAAGGAACAATTCTAAGTATAAGTTTAAAAATAAGCCCAAAAATAATCTTTGTGCATCAACCCTATCAATATCAGATGGTGACATATTTTGGAGTACTTGAATATACGTATCGCGCCCGTGTGCACTCAAAGGATAGGCAGACGAGTACCCCCTTTTTGCCGTAGTATTTCAGACCCCACATTTTGCCGGTTATGTTTAAAATGCCATGTAATAAATGGTAACCCCAGTGACCGGGCAACCGGAACTACTGCCAAATTTTCTAATAGAAAAACACAATAATGATTTGTCTCACCTTAGTTTCGAACTCTGCAGTAGTGTGGTTCAGTGAATGTTGCATATAATAATATGTTACCATCGTTATCACCGTCAGTCTAGCCTATTCCCAACTATTATCACCGTCAGTCTAGCCTATTCCCAACTATTATCACCGTCAGTCTAGCCTATTCCCAACTATTATCACCGTCAGTTTAGCCTATTCCCAACTATTATCACCGTCAGTCTAGCCTATTCCCAACTATTTTTGGGGTCGACTTCTAGTCTAACCTGAAGCAGCTGAATTCCAGTATTTTACTGCTTATCTACTCCATAACCCAGTTACTGGGTAACACTATACCCATTGGGAAGACTGGTTGTCAGACTTTCGGGCTTTTGACGACTCGTAACCACTGTCAAAGATCCACGAATGACAGCCGGGACCAACGGCTTAACGTGTTCTTCAAGGCACGGAGGTATGTAAAGATCCCATCCACGGACCAACCGCGGCAGGCGTAGCTTTACCAGATCAATTGACCCGTGCGGCTGTTATTACTTAGCCGAAACCCTTGCTTGCGTGTCACCGTATATTTATTAGAAAGTAACATTATATATTATGTTATAGGTACTATAATATTGTATAAATTACCTCTTTGTCTCACCGTGTCGTTTATAATCCATTCATGCTAAAAGGGTACTTAACGCAAGTAATATTAGGTAAATATTTGATCGGTGTGTGAAGTGGTAAGTGCGGTAAAGTGAAGACTTACTTATTAAGCAACGATCGACGAAGATATATCTTAATTAATTTTGTTAAGAGTTATATTATTCGCGGTTATCTTAAACTTGATAATATATCTGTTGTTTTAAATGCAACTTAGGTATACCTACGCAGCTTGCTTTTTTAAAGAGAGAAGTTATATTCGGCATTTAGTATTTTTTAATTTTAACTGAAGATAGAGAGGATAATTTGAAATTCATGAGAAAAGGCTGAAACAACACAATACCTACTCCTTTTGTTTTGTTTTCATACGCAAGGTTCCTAGTACTACGTTCCTGACCTTTCTGAAGAACATCACCAATAGGCCACTATAATGTCCTTCTTTTGACTTCTGTTTTTAAATTCAATTAAAAATAAAATCTATTAATAGTATATTTTATAACGAGGGACTAAACGAAGCCATAATATACCCGAGGTGGTTTCACTCCCGAGCGTGCGAGGGAGTCAATGAAACCGAGGGTATATTAAGTTGGCGTTTAGTCTCGAGGTGCAAACTGTACTTTTCACTTCGAGTGCGAGAAAAATAGTCAATTTAGTACAAAAACATGTACTTACCTAATAAATATTAATTAACAAAAAAACACTATAAAGTGAAAAATAACTTTAATTTCGGAAGTCGGTGTCTATGGAGCAGAATTTGAATTTGTTGTCACCGCCTTCCGAAATTAAAGTTATTTTTCACTTTGTAGTGTTTTTTTGGAAGTCGTTTGTTTTTTTTTTGGAAAAAGTTTTTTTTTTCTATTTTTAGTGGTTCACATGTGCTTACCCCTTCATAGCGTACCGGCGTGATGTTATGTTATGAACTGGTGTAAACAATAGACAGACATGAGATTTCAGCAATCCCAGTCCATTTGCTATCATTTATTGAGGAGTTCCGTTGCCTATCTCCAAAGTTCTTCATCAGATCTTCACCAAATTGAAATGAGACCACTCCGAAAAAGTACTCTTCCAAAAAATACCTTAATCGCTTCGCGTGCCTATGAAATTTTAAGAGTTCTCTCTATTGCTCCAGGATCCCATCATCAGATCCTGACTTGATGATCATGGGACCACCTGGGAAGTATACCCTTTCAAACAAAAAAAAAATCCAAATATGTCCAGCCATCTTCGAGTAATCGGGGAACATACATAAAAAAAAATTAAAAAAGGTTCCGACGAATTGAGAACCTCCTCCTTTTTGAAGTCGGTTAATAAAATAAAAATCACAATATCTATTAGGTATGTCTTTTGCTCTTTGCTTGACGTCAAACTCTTCACCAAGGAACATAATATATAGGAACATAATATTTGTCACTGGACATTCTTAATAAATTTATTTAAAGCCGAACAAATTTACACTCGACAAAAATTCTGAAATTTTCGCGGTCTTTTTTTTCTTCTAAACCAGTAACAGATTAACAATTTAAAACACATGGCGCCACCTTGGCAAAAACCATGGAACTAAAACTCTCAACATTTTCGCAATGAAGATAGTCCACACTCCACAGATAATAGTATATTTACTGGCTGTTTGAGTTTGTCTATGTCACATGAAGGAAATTAAAAAACGAATTACTTTTTACTCCCTAGGGACTAAAGTGGTCACTTTAGTCCCGCTTTGTAGGGCTATATTGGCGTCTTTTTAGAGCATGAGAAGTGAAAAATACATGATTGATTTTAAATTCAATTGAGATTAAAATCTCTTTTAAAATACATTATTGTTTTAAATTCAATTGAGAACAAAATCTCTTTAAAAAATACATTATGGTTTTAAAATTCAATTGATTATAAAATCTCTATTAAAAGACATTATTGTTGCATGACTTTGGTGTTTTCGGGAATAGAATGTTATATTGCAGCTATTAATAACAAAAGAAATAGGCACGCCAACATAAAAGTCGGATATCTCAAAAATAACAATAAATTGTTTCGCTAAGGGTCCATCGTTTGTCATAATTACACAGCTGAGCCGCGATCACGAAAGGGACTAGCCATGTTCCCATGGGAGCCTTATGGGCAATTAAATGGTATGACCAAGGAAAAGGACTACATTTAGAAGAAAATATTATGTTATGTAAAACTGGCATGTCTTAGAACCAAAAATTCTAAGACGTGTGACATCTACCAACCCGCACTGGGCCCGCGTGGTGGATTACGGCCTGCTCTAACAAACGAGGCCTGTGTCCCAGCTGTGGGAATATTATAGGCTGATTATGATGAACTCAAACTCTAACTCAAAGCATTTATTTCAATTAAACCATTTACAGGCACTTTTGAACTGTCAAAAAGTCGATCAGTTGGAAAGTCGAAGCTAGTTGCCCATTCCAAAACGTAGATCTCTATGGAGAAGAACGGGCAAGAAACTCCAAGGTGATGATGATAATGATTATGTTCTGATCGTTATTGTCAGTCGTAAATGGCGGCGTTTAACTCCGAATTGAATGAAAGTTTCTGACTTATTTAAATTTATTACCTTTTTTCAATTTTATAATATAACTTAGCATCACGCCTGTAATCTTTGAAGGGTTAGGCAGAGATTTACCTATAGTATAGCCACATTTCGCCAGTTATGATTAAGTCCTATGTAATAGTGGGCGGGCCTGTACAAACTAGTTAACTACACAATCTGAATTGTTTTTAAGGATATAGTAATCCATTGCATCATATGTTTAAAAAAATTGTCTGCTCATCAACGTAAATAACGCAATGAATGTTGTTGAACTGTCGAAATGAAATCCATTCCTACAGCAAGTGTGCTATGCAATCATCCCACAGATCACCATTGTAATACTAGTGCTGTGAGATTCTGGCACCTCAGACTGGTGATTGGACTTTGCAACTAGTTAATTTGAGTAATGTCGTAGACTGTGGTACGTATAACATAATACTAATATTTTCTGACTTCAATTCTTTGTCTACTCGAATCGAATCATCGAATTTGTCTTTTTTATATAACTCCGCCTCGTATTGACAAGTAAACTTTATACAATGAAGATGCTTTTTCTTCTTCGTCATTTCCTTAATGCTGTGGATCACGACCACATACACCGTTTCTCCAAGTTATGCGGTCTACTGCAGTATGGAACACTCGGTAAATGCTGCCTCCAACAGCTCGCTTGTTCGCATCTGACCATCTTACCAGTGCTCTGCTATAAGCATGAAGATGCTTAAGACCACATTAATCAATTTTCAGTTCTGACAAATATTAGGCTGACCAGCGAATATATTTTACAGAAAAATAATAGAACTGTCGCCATTTTCTGTATACAAATGTACCTATACAGCCACGATATGTCGACACAACCGTTGTTCTTCTATTATTCGTGAAAAGCGAGCATTTTTATTGTTTTACTCCCTGCGTTCCGTATTCAGAAATGTAACTCTATTTTTATACGTTTCTAAAACGTTTTCTAAAAATAAAATAAAATATTGCAATTTATATTATATCTGTAGGTCCCTTATTTTACTATCCTGTGATTTGACTGCATTCATTCAATAATGCCCAAAGGTAACGGTTAAAAGTATATTTCAGATTAATTATTGAAGGATATATTACTCGCAGTCCAAATCCATCTGATTCAAGCAATAGATTAAAGCAGCCTAGATTGTGGATAACCTTGTAAGTTTAATTACTTATGACACAATTTGTAATGTAACTTTAGTTAAACCAACTTTACTTTGCCATGTATAAAATTGAACACAAACATTTTCCAAAAAATATTTTAATTTTCATTGTATCTGACTGCGAAGTCTTTATTCTACGTGACCATTTTACAGAATGCCTTTTTATCCGTGTCACACTATATTCTGAGGTATGAATTAATTATGAAATGTGTCAAGTCACATCCACAGGCGAGATAACGAAGAGAGACAAAATTCAGTTTTTTATCTGGCACGTGTCGCAATTAAAAGATGCATTCTTTTATTTTAATCATCTTTTATGTAAATGAAATGAACCCTAAAGATTCTGTGGAAAAATATTATAATGTTTCTAAGTACCTTAGCCATTTAATTCAATTGTTTTTGAGATTTGGCAAATTTTCAGTTACAACCGCAGAATAAACTTAGGTTTTCATAGTTTTTCAAGAAATACAAACGTATTTTTGCGGTCGACGGTATGAATCCTGTGCAAGCGTAAATATTCGTCCTATCCACGTAACCCATTAGTATGTGTGAGCGGTGTTTAATAATTAAGAACTAAGAAGTAATGATGACTGCAATTATTTACGTATTTACATGACAGCTGGTCAAGAACAATTGGGTTGAATTATGATGAATTTCTGATTATTCAGTCACGAAAATTGATAGATTAGCAAATTACGTTTTAAAGTCCAATGTCACTGCACAACCCCTATAACTTTGATTGTTGGCAATGTTTAAGAAATACTGAAAATGCCATTATAGCTGTATTCTTTTAAATATTGTGTTAGGTTTTGATTTATTTTTGTTATACATTTGACGCAATTTATTATGACCAAAGATTTAATGTTATTTGTTTTTATGTTCGATTATTTGTAATCGACTAATTGTGCTGGCAACCTCGCAACTATTCAATTGGTGTGATTCTCTTTGGCAAAACTGACAGTAAAAAAGTAACATAATGACGGACGAGCGCATATGAGATCGTCACTTGTTTGTTTGCTGTCGTCGAGGTCGGACGCACAATTGATCTTTTACGTTGCTGGTCTCCATCTGCTTTATTATATTCAGATATCAGAGCTGTTATATTGTAGTACCAAAATAATAAATACCTATACCGGAGTGATGTAGTTTTATTACAATTGTTTATTTTTGAAATGTCTTTGAATAATAAATTTAATTAAGTAAACGAAACCGAATAAACTTGTTTCGAACTATGAACGTTTACTCAATTACTTTTATAAGTAAGGATTTACGCACAGAATAGTTGGAATTAAGTTATTTCAAGAATCTAATAATATTTCTTGAGAGAGAAAGATCTATCTAATTAATTTCTTAAAAGACATGGATAAAGTCTGGCCTAGCATAGACAAAAAGTTAATAATATTTAACTAGAACTGAAACATTTTTAATCCCACCATAGCTTGCGTTACTTGGCAAAACTTATTATATATAACGAGAAATTGGGATGCCGTGCTGTTGCATCTGATTGCTGATTACGACCTCGTTAGCACGGGAATCCATAGTGGGCGTTAAACTTCAGGAAACGTTGAAATAAATACACTGTAGCGTTGATTGTTCACTATTTTAAGTATACAGATACTTAAATTACTTAAGCAATTAAGGATTGCAGTTATAATTAACGATTTAGAGCCAATGGGTTTGCGAGTGACCGCCGCGTGCAACGGGTGTCACAAACAACTCAATAAATTGACACGACGTCGCCCGCCATGACAGACGCAACTCCATTCGGCGTTACCCGCTCTTAATTAAAATTACCAAATTAGTTGATTTCAAATCGATTCATCGTTAAAACTATCAGAATAATGACCAACGATTAAAAAATGACAAAATAAATTACAATTCTAGAAATTAACTGATTTTCGTTATTTAATAATGTTACGCGCCGTCATTATATACTAGCTTTTGCCAGCGGCTTCGCCTGCGTGTAAGTCGAATATTATCCCACGGGACTGTACTATAGGGATAAAAAGTATCCTATGTCTTAATTCAGGTTACAAACTATCTGTGTGCCAAATTTCATCCAAATCCGGACATCGAAAATCTTCAAATTCATGAAAACTGAACATTCTTTTTTACATTGAATTTTTGTATGAATTCAAGACCATACCATATTTCCATACTCACAATTTTCACCAGGACAAAGTCTGACGGGTCAGCTCTTAGTAAATAAATAATACAAAAACTCATTCCTCAATACACATTAAAATGGACTACCAAAACAGTGCACACAGATTAATTTTATTCAACAAATTAAAAGCTAGGCTTAATTCAGTTACAGATGCAGACGAGTATCTAAAGTTCTACACTAGGTACCCTTTTGTTTGTTGTTTATATACTTAGTTGTTAGTTGTAGCCTTTAGAACCACAGGTGCGTTAATAACGTTATGCTCCATAACTCGATCGAGAAGTCATTAATCTCGCAACAATGGCGAAACATAAATCTAATTCGGTTTAATGGCGTGAAATCACATTCAAGTGTGATTTCACGCCATTCACCGTATTATTGGTAATTCTCCTCTATGTACCAATATAGAGGCGCGAATTACCAATAATGCGATAGTCAGACAATATTCCCAATACCCGTAAATCTATCAGGAATAACGCATTTAAAGCTTTTGTTTTAAGCAAAAGCTTTTAACTAGTAATGAAGCAGTTTTATTTTACCTTCATGATTATTGCTAATACGCTGTAGGAGTGCATAATGGTACATTCAATTCCGCTTTAATAGATTTTCAGAGAAACGTTTAGATTTACGGAATTACGGGTTCCTGCACCTAAAATGAAGTTAATATACCTAAATCAGCCTATAATGTTTCCACTGTTAAGACACATGCCTCCTATCTGGGATCGGGCCCAGTGCGGGTTGGTAGATGTCACGTGTCTTAAATTTTTTGGTTCTAAGACATGCCGGTTTCCTTACGATGTTTTCATTCATCGTTTTGAGAACAGTGGTGACGAAATAATTTACACAAAGAAAGTGCCTGCTAGGGAGCCAACCCACGACCTACAGCTCGTAAGTTGCGGCCGTTAGCACTATGCCACCACTGCTGTCATGTAGACATACCTAGTATTAATAGACCAACCAATCGGTGTAGGTATGTCAATCAGATTATCAGCAATTTACAAAAGAAAAACGAAATTTCTTTGAGATTATTTTAAAAAGAAGATAAGCAAATGATGTACCTACAGATTTGAACTCAGCAAGACTTAGTGAAAACCTCAGGGATCAAGAGATTACACCAAAATAACAAGATAACAGTAATTTTTAGTTTTTTGAAAAACTCTTCGCCTTATAATTCTAGCGTATAACGTTCCAAAGGAGAAAGTAATCCATTTACGAAGACATACCTATCAAGTATCTTTGATGGATGTGTGTTACTGAAACCTTTATACATACATTTCGACCTGTTTTTTACCCGACACGGATGAGCCCAAAACTACGGTATGTTTTTATTCAGTTTTTAGTTTTCCAGCAATAATTATTTGCAGTTTCCTTCGATAGTTAAACATATGGATGAGATAGAACTTAAAGAAAGATTAAACAAAAACTAAGTAGGGGTATGGATAGGTATGTTAATCTTACACCGTTCGTAACCACGATAGCAGTCGTGTACTAAGTTAGAACTTCGCTATTGTTCGCAACTAGTTACAGTACTTAGTCAGATACACAAAGGTTACGTCTTAAAGAGTTGTGTGATTGACTTTTACTCGTAACAGTTCCATTGATTTTTTCTTTTAGTGCGTAAAATCCATCACAATTACTCTACGATTCTAGTAGAACAATTTCTATGAAGACTTCATGAAATTGTTCTACAAGACTCACATCGCGCCTGACTGTGGGAGCCTATACGTTTCGTTTTGTTATCTAGCTTTTGCCAGCAGTTTCACCCGCGCGGAACTTTTATCCCCTATTTAACTCCCTTACGGGTTGAATTTCGAAAAATCCTTCCTTATTCCTTGTCTACATTATAAAGGGAATCTCTGTGCAAAATTTCAGCTTTCTAGGTCCAAGGGTTTGGGCTGGGCGTTGATGAGTCAGTCAGTCAGTCAGGACTTTTCTTTTTATTTATATAGATAATATAATATATTTTTAGAATACCTAAGGACTTTATGTGGTGAGTGGAGTGCTTCTCCCAACCACTCGAAGTGGCGGTGCTTGGGGGAGGGCCTATGTCCAGCAGTGGACATCTTTTGGATGAAATGGTGTTGATGATGAAGATGAACTTTCTTTTATTTCCATCTATCCCAATGTATAACTTAAAATCAAATTAAAGTTTTTAATTTACAAGCAACAATACGATGTTATAATTAATTTCTATAAATCATAAATACCCGAATGCTCTTCCACAAGTAATACCATTGAAAAACCTGCTTCATTGCTATATTTATTTCCATGAAAAATAATCTAACGAAATGCTAAGTCGCTTACAGCAAATCTTCTTGAGGGACGTTTCCTAATTTGATTACCTGTATCGAAGACGTACTAAGCAATCGCTCATCCCTTTGAACTGCAGAGGAGCAAAGCCAATTTTCTGAGAAATACTCTGTTTGCGGTACCAGCCCACATCTACTTAAAACTTATTGGTAGTCATAGCAAAGGAAACTTTTCTCCAAGAAACTGGAATTGAAATGAAATGGGTAATTTATTTACATCTGCTGATATAGGGATTGGCAATAGGTGTCTTGCTTCTGCTAGTTTTATATTTCAATGAAAATAGGTGTCGTTGTGATACTACGCTTGCCGCGGTTTGTCCGTGGGTGATGTGGGGATGACTATCTTTACATACCAATACCTCTCCGTGCCTCAAAAAGAACATTAAGCCGTTGGTCTCTGACATTGGTGGATCTTTGACATTTGTTACGGGTCGTCAGAAGCTTGAAAGTCTAACAACCAGTCATACTAAGAGGTATCGTATTACCCAATAACTGGGTTGTGGAGGTCAGATAGACAGTCGCTCCATATAAATTGCTTGTATTTAGCTGCATCTGGTTAAACTAGAAGCCGACTCAACATGGTCGGAAAAGGGATAGGCAGATAATGAAGTGATCAAAATTTAAAAGAATTGTGAAGTAGGTAAAGCGTATTAGGTAACGCTGCCAGTTTAAGATGATTCTTGTTTATGTAGTTATTAAGTTACAATTAGGTACTAAGATATATTGTAGGTATATGTTGAATGTAATTGAGCTAAGCTAACTTTAACTTTCCACAATGAATAAATTAGAGAGACAACCCGCTTTTGTATCACATTTTAACAGAGAAAAGTTTGAATAGGAACGACTGAACACAAAACCATTTCTTCTCATTAAATTTTTCACTACTCTCACACAGGATCAGATACAAGTCAAGGAAATGGAACCACATTCATACAGTCATCCACTATACGAGTAATTAGACGGCTCCAATTTAAAAGGGCGCATCTCCCACCGGATGGGCTGTATCTGTACCCGGATGAAAGGTCTAATCCGTCCCGGATTTGATGCTTGCAGGTTCCCGTTATTACTCACGTTTCCCGGGACATAAATGGCATTTTCCTCATCTGACATAATCACGTGACAAGTTGAATTTCGTTTGTTTCCGAGTATGCGTATGTTGGTGGCCGTTCTCCTTTTCGGAGTCGGTAAATTCCAATAGGGATGGAGGTAATGTACTGTTACTTTTCCGTTACCTTTCTATCCTTTCGTGGGTAGATAGTGGTGATTCAGGGATTATTTTCAGGTGGGTGGATATTTGTCCGCTGGTTCACTAGTGACACAACAAATTAGGAGTATAGGTTTTTTTTCTTTTGTGAATTGTGATTGACTATCACGAATTTCACGAACAATAACTGACAGTTCGTAGTATTTGTCAAAAATTACAAAATTGACACATTATGCCGTGCTATTTACTATAGCAGAATACTGTGAAAGAAAAATTGTCGGATTGTCACGGATTGTCGACTATTGGTCACAATAAATAAGCCCCTGAAAGGAATACGTTGATTCAGAAATCAGCTGTATCGCTAGAGCGTAGGTATAAAAACATATACAGGGTGATTGGAAGATGGGTGCAAAGCTTTAAGGTGAAGATAGTATAGACAATTTAGAACCATTTAAGCCACGGTTGTCTTAGACGAAGTCTTACCAATTTTTTTTTTTTAATAAGGTTTAAAAGACGTATTGTACAAATTTTTTATTTTTTCTGAGCTTTAAATGTCTGTAAAAAAAATGTCTAATGACACAGAACCCTAAAACATGTTTTGCTTGATTGCTTACACATTACTTTAATTAAATAAATAAAAAATGAATTCATTTTGGCCATAATTATGCAGTTTACATTAAATTTTGAGAATTTCCGAAAAAAAACTTAAAAATTTGGTTAAAAATATTTGGTAAGACTTTGTCTAAGACAACCATGGCTTAAATGGTTCTAAATTGTCTGTACTATCTTCGCCTTAAAGCTTTGAACTCATTTTCCAATAACCCTGTATATCTACATACATAAACTCACGCCTTCATACCACGGGGGTAAGCAGAAACAACAGAACGCCACCTACTTCAATCCTTCCATACTCCTTTTAGCCTCGTTTACGTTCAAACATCTGGTCATACAAGCACGCTGGTTGCGAGTACTACGTAGGTACTTCACCTTTCTGAAGAACATCACACATCAGGACTGGTATAATTAAATAAATAATACCTATGCTTAAGTAATTCCAATAGTAAATTAGTTCACAATATTGTCAGGTATCCAATCCTGTTAATACCAAAACAATTTGAGGTAATTAACTAAAAGCAACGGTATCTGTCATGTTTGAATTTTACGACACACAGTTTGGCACAGTTGCCTAGTTATTTGGCCTAAGCTATTTACTTAATTGCCTATTGTTAGCCAGATTGAATATGGATGCTCCTGATACATATTCAAGTTTGTATTTGCACAATCACTTGTTTTGTGCTTCTATTTGGAGTCGAGGACGAATAATCAAGAGTCTGTTGAAAGCTATATTGCTCCTGTATTCAGAAGTGCCTTTAATCTTGAAATTCGTAATCAAATTGCGTTATTTTTTTTCTTATCTCGTATGGTTTCTTGTCTCAATAGGTCATGTTCATGGGATGCTATATTCTTTGTTATTTTTTTGTTATGGAATGGCATCTCGCAGGTCAACCTAGGAGATTGTCGGCTTCTTATCCAAGCTTGCCTATGGGTGCCTCAAAAAATTAAGCCCCCCCAGGCTTAGTCCTTTCAAACTCAACATCAAAGCTTTTATTTCAATTAAACTAAACTAAACCAATTACAGGCATGTTTGAATTGTCAAGGACTTGGTCAGTCAGAACGGTGAAGCTAGTTAATGCTCGTTTACCCCTTCCAAAGCATTTCATATTATAAAACTATGTGAGAGTTGAGAAAGCAATGGTGGTGCATTGGAAATGGCTGTGACTTACGAGTTGCAGATCGTAGGTTCGACCCCTGATAGGCATTTTACTTTATGCACACAGTGAAGAGAAGTGAACAGTGAAGGAAAACATCGGGAGGAAACCAGCATGTCCTATAACTAAAAATTCAAAGATATTTGACATCTACCATCCGTGATCCATGACATATACCAGCATAGTGAATTATGGCCCACGCCCTCTCAGAGGAGTCCTGTGTCCCATCAGTGGGAACTTTATACGCTGATTACGCTATAAGTATGAGTATAGGATTCATGTTGACTTCATGCCATGACAATGATCTCTTTTAATGAAGATCAATTATATCACACCATATTGTTGTAATAATATCTTGGTATGATTATATTATTAATTCCCTTGCATGTGCTGAAGAACGTGAACATTATGGTTTGAGTGAATAAAACTATCACATGACCCAGGTTCTGCAGAAGTTGGGAGTCGTTTTGTAGGTTTTCCTCTGAAATACGGTTATAAAATAATACGACATAATAGGTGTTGTTAAACTAGTGTTCACTCCGCTGGTGGGTTCGAATCGTAACCGGAATGTGGATTGTGAACATTGGCGGCGAAATGAAAATTCGCTGAAAATATTCAGTTGGTTGACTTGATGATAAGTAATAAACATACACACTTAACAGTAATTTAACAATATTAATTTGATGAATAGTTCCACATAAAATTGAATGAAAGAAATATTACAAAAATTGTATTTTTGGTGGGTACAACGCAGGGTACCAAAAATGTTTGAATATGAGAGGGCAACAAACCATAGATTCACAATTAATAAAAATGATTGAACTAGTGTTTCAAGCAATGAATTAAAGTGTCGATATTCAACACAGATAAATTAAGAATAAGTTATTGAATTCAAAACTAACAAGCTAGCAATTGATTAAAATATACAAAACATGTTAATTTGAGTTTACAATTATAGAACAGAATTTGTAAAACGTGTTCATTCTTTGAATTGAATTTTCGTAGCTATAGTTTTAGTCTTTGTAATGTCTCCACCACATTTTAATGTGCTAAATCCACCTCACTTTTTAACGATTCTTAACTTGTTCTAGCATATATTATGACGCTTTTACATAGTCATCTAAATCCCAAAAGGTAATTTAAAGCGATGTTTTCCTACACCATATAATCCACGGATTAAGCGATTACAATTAGTGTTAAGCATTTGAAACTATGTTCGGGATAAGTGGCGGGATTAACTTAGATAAAATTACACTAATGGTTGGTGTCGTAAAAGCTAATTAAAGAGACATTGAGAGGAGCCTGCACGGGTTATTATCGTCGTTCAAACTCTTCAATTAGTATATTATTGCACTTGTCTTTACGAAACGCATGATTGTATGTGTACAGGAGTTGTCGGGGTATTTAAAGTTTAGTTAAAACACAGAAGGGATCAGAAGGTTTCCAGGTATGGTCAAGCATTAAAAAAAACAGTATCACTCCGGGAGTGCCGACAGAAGTGAAAACTTGAACAATTAGGTGTGTATTTTATGAATCGTCAAAACAGGATTTCACATTATTCATAATCATAGCTTTGGTCATATCTTCTAACCGGGTTATCCGATTTTCATAAACCCAATTGGAATATTAGCTCTGGACCTAAATCTATCTTTTGAGACTTAAATTATTGAAATACCTCTAATAAAAAAACAGAGGTGTCGGTAACGGTGTCGCAAGTACCATTGTTTTTTTCCTATCTCAATAAATGCCCAACGCGCCTAAAGAAGTTTTCACTTCCAAAACATTCGGTTTAAGTTCGTACGGACGTAAATGAAGCGGCGCGCTGGATTTTGAATGCATTGCTTAGCGCCGAGATTTAAAAATCGATATGTGCGCGATGTCGCACTGAGATGCAGTCGGTTGGATTCTCAAAGCTCGATCTAACACCGAGAGTTCAAAATCCAGTGCGCGATTTAATCCCAACGCGATATTTTTCCGTCCCTGCGTACGTGGTTAAAGCGTCATTTAACACCCGTTATGCACATTATACTAATTGGATAGCAGCAGCCTAGTTACATAGCAGACTTACAATTGCAATGTTCTTTCATTTTGTCAATTCAGCAATAATCATTGCGTTATTTACGTTGTCGAGCAGGCGATTTTTTCGAACACATGGACCAATGGATTATAAAAAATCATTCAGAATACTTCGAATGTGTATTATCTACGTAATTGGGTTAGGATTAGTAGGCATGCACTTTATGACTGTCACAGTTCAACGTTCTAAATATTTATTATTTTAATTAGCGTTAAATTCTAGTCAGTTATATTAAAGTCCATTTTTATTCCATCCCAGTTTGCATTGACGTGTATGAACCTCTTTCGTTCTTACAATTTAAACTTGGCCTTTTTTGTACAGAGAGAAGGAAGTGATGCAGAGAAGCTAACAATCCAGGCAGCCACACAGACTGCTAGCGGTCGCTACACTTGCGAAGTGTCCGCCGACGCGCCGTCCTTCCAGACCGCGCAAGTACACACGCACATGTATGTTGTGGGTAAGTCTATGTCCTTCATCAAATTTGAATGACTTAAAACCATCAGTAAGTCATTGGAATGTAACTCTTATATCATTAAACAAGTATTCAATAGAATGATTGCCGTGAGGTTGAAAAAACTCTCGGCGAGCATTCCAGTTTATACCATACCGAGATAAAAGTTTAATTACTTACTAATAGTTTTGCGATGATCATGAATGTCTTACCTTAGTTTGCATTAAAAATTAAAGCGGTCGCTACACGTGCCAAGTGTCATATGCTGCACTTTGCTTGACCGTTAAGCCAAAGATTAATGTAAACACTTCTTCACAAAGCTGTCTCGGTCCCCGGCAGCAGCTGCAGCGATAAACAAACAAATAACAAAGCAAGTATAAAAAGGTACTGTGCAAATGGCGCCTGGTGTTGGTCAAACGTTTAGTTCTAGCTGCAAGCGGCTGAGTTGATTGATTGATGCATGTGTAGGGTCAATTTAGGCCAAACACTAAATCATAGTCATACAGTAGTTAAAAATCGTAACACTTGTGATTATCTAACCCGAGTATTTATAAAAGCGAAACACGAAAGGACGCTTTATAAATAACCACCAGTCTTTTTTATTCTTATGAGAATACGGAGAACATGTTACTAGATTTTCATGAATAAAAGGGTAAGACTATATCATAGATAGCTCGAAATAGGGTTAAATATGCAGACCTTATCATCAAACAGTGGTGAACCCATCCTGAAAGGTAAAGTACTCGATATATTTTTCCTTTCTTAGACCTGAGACACCTTTAGATACACAAGGCGATAAAAGTGTCTCCCAATCAGCCCTTTCAAAAGTGACACATTTTATAGACTACAGTCTAAGGGATAGACTATAGTCTAAGACCCTTAAAGGGCAGTAAAATACCTTAAGGGTGACACTGTTTTACGCAAGCAATGCGTTCTGAACGTGAGGGTTCCGTATTTATAGGCTGATGGATATATTTTCACCTAGAAAATCGGGGGAAATGGTTTCGTAATAGATTTACCGTTTTGCTTTTCTAGAGAAAGACATGCCACGTAAATGTTTATTTATTGTCTTTGGAAAGAGTTTAGTTATTATTTGTCAAGAAGTTACTAGTTCTTCAAAACAGTGTGTTGGCGTTCTAAAGGTTACAAAATAATTAAATATCTTGAGGTTATAACAATAATCGTGCAAAGTTACAGAAAATTTATAGTTGCGGTTTTTTTATTAGTTTTTATTAATTATATTTTACGTTAAAAAGTTATAATTGCTTACGTTTTTAATGTAATCTACTCAAAAACTAGCACTGCCAAACCTATAACCGATGATTCATTTGTGAAACCCGTAAAAAAACTTTTCCGGTAAATGTCCTGCCCAAATAGTTCGATTTTGCCTTTTATAGAATACTGAGCTTTTCACAATATGAAACAGCATACATTGAAGCTTAGTTATCTGATGTCGCAATAGTTCTCTTAAACCTACCTACATAAGGTATATCGAACGGCATGACCCAATATACAGCGTGTGTGCTTTTGTTTAACTTTGCGAATAAATCTAAACTAGTGCCCTTGTTCCCTTTTATCGTACCAAAGAATCTCACTCCTATTTGCATAATAAAGGGATAGAATATGGCCACCTATCAGCGATGAACAATATCCATTTTATATGTAAGCTTAAATCCGACCCCTGTTCACGATAATCCGGAAATTATCTGTACTTGAAAATGAGTGAGATAGATCCTTTTTGCTGTTATGACCGTACGTTATTAACTTTTCGGCGAAACGTTCGTTAAAGTTGAATTTAATTTATTTGAATGGCAGTTTTGGTTGCGTTTTGCATGCTTTTATGGTTTTGAAAGCAGTTGGTTGGAAAAGCAAAATGAGTTGTGTATTAAAACATTGAAACTATATTTTGTTTGCATGTTGAAAAACTCAAATTCAAAGCGTTTATTTTTCAATTACAAGCACTGTTTGAATTGGTAAGGGGTCGGTCAGTCAGAAAGATGAAGTTAGTTGCCCATTCCAAAGCTTACTAAGTAGGTTCCTATGGAGAAGAACGGGTAAGCAACTCTACGGACACACAAAATATTGATTACATCAATATTTATTTTTCAGTTGCTAATGAAACGGTGCAGTTAACACTATTACACATAAAAACACATTGAATTCTCAATAGTATCCATTAGTATTTTGAAAAAAATATTCCGTCTAATCGTACTAGACGTACATATGTATATGTTTCCAATTTGTTGTACAAATAAGCATAATAATCCATCTAGCTAGGATTAAGCAGATACTTAAACTAAAATGGAGATGAGCAGGCTACATTCAGAGGCTAAAACTACAAAGATGGGCCCAGGTCGTGACAAACTGGACACCCAGAAATAAAAAAAGAAAGAGAGGCAGATCTCTCAAAAAGTGGAAGGGCGGAATTGAGAAAATAACTGGCAAATTTTGGGCAAAAACAGCCAGACTATGGTACGAATGGAAACATTTGGAGAAAGTTTTTACCGCCTCATGAAGTTTTTACGTAGAGGAAACATAAACATTGAAATACCAACAAATATGCAGTTAAGATTTTAACTTAACGTACTAAAATATTTATATATTTTTAATTATATTCTTAGCGTTAAAACCTCATAGTTATAACTGTAGGGAACTAATAAAAACTTTTATTAAAATTTTATTTATTTATTTTATCTATCTATCTATGGGGAAGAGTGGCTACCTTTTTACAGCGTAACTACTCAGCAGAACTAGGGTTGAAAACTAGGACTGATTGCAGTACCGCAAAACTGAACATGGTTCAAGTGCTGCAATTATAAGCTCTAGTTATTTGCATTTAGAACTAACCGAAGCTTTGAGAGACGTTGCAATTACTGTTGGTTCAATGTTTAGAGTAGTAGGGGAGATTTCAAGTAAAGGAAAGTTAAATCGATTATTTCAACATTCAAAATGACAATATGGAGGTATTGTTGGCCCCAAAGTATATTGTGTATAGAAATGTAATACATCTACACCTTTTATTTCGTCTGAGCCAAAAAGCTCCAAGTATTAGACGAGATAAAATAAAACAGACTTTTGCGATATTTTGGTATAATGCCTTACCAAGATGGATGATCCACCATTTGGTGAAGGTACAACGCTTAATTTAATAAATTTATGGTTCTCTTTTATCGTCACATCTTGGACCTCATCCATCGCTTTCAATTGAGGTCGACGTCAAGATCGCTGCCATTAACTAATAAAAAAAGTAATGACAATATTCAATTGACATTAGTTTAAAAGACTCATATTTTTCACAGCCCAAACACTCTTTCCTAAATTACGTCATCATCTCCCAAAATGTTGGGGTCGGCTTCTCGATGCAGCTGAATACCTGCATTTTACATGAAAGACTTCCCTATCTTACCTCCATAAGCCAGTCTCTGATTCTTCTGAAATGATGTATTATTAACGTTATTATTTCCGTTCCCAGTTCTGCCTAAATCTGGGCCGTCGATGCATGGCCTGAAGCGTCGGTACAGGCCCGGCATGAAGCTTAAAGTGGAGTGCATCAGCCGCCACTCGCTACCAGCTGCCAACCTGTCTTTCTTCATTAACAACGATGCGGTGAGTAGTACCAGGCAAAATTGTCAACTTTACTTGTCTTGTAATTGAGTTTGTTTTAGAATGACAAATATGACTGAAGAGGTTTCTTTAACCATTTCACTGCAAAATATGGCTTAGCATGTATATGATAATCCTGTTTTGTAAATGTTTGATTACAATTAAAGTTAAAATGGGTGCCAGACAGGATTATTTTAGTGTCAGTGTTAAAGGTGCCACATTTACTAATATAACATTTTCCCGAACAGTTTTAGCAAGTTTTAAACTCGAATTTCTAAAACCTTTACCGCCAATAGAAAGTGAACTGAGCACAAAGGCCTGAAGGTTCCATTTACCAAAGCAGGTTGATGCTGTAGTGTCGTTTGAGAGTATATTTGGAATTTTCGAGGCGGTGGCAGGACGTGCAGGTGGTCGAGCTTGCAACTGAAATGTTCGTTATTAGAATATTGTTTCAAGTTGGAATACTATAGCATTTGTCTTGTCTTAAGCATGTTTAGAATGTTCGACTGCATCGAAAATGCCTTATTGCATTTATGTTAAATGAAGTTAAGTGAAGTTAAGAGGATGTTTCAGAAGGTAAAGCTGTTTCGTGTCGTGTACCAATCTTTGAAATACATTTAGGTGATGTGTCTTGTACAGTTTAAGAATGTAATGTAATCACATTCTTCCTGAGTAAAATCAAGGTAATCTAATTACATAATTTGGGAATTTTGACAACGTAATATGAGTCAGGATTATTTTACTGTTTTTTTTTAAATAATATTGGGATAAGTCGATTATTCGAATCCACTGGATGCAAGAAGCACAGAACCGGTCGAAGTGGGCGATCGGTTCTGTAACATAGGCCTCCGCCTTCATGGAAGATGAAGTAATTATAACTGTGCACTTGGGATTGTCAAATTCAAAAGATTGGTAAGACTTAATTCACTCGCCCGCTTCCCTTCCTACCTCACAGCTGATGGCTACCAACCAGTACGATCTGCACTCCTCGTGTCGTCTGCGATGTTATTTTCTTTTAAAATACTGTTGCTGACGCTACCAATGAAACCATCATGTCAAAATGTTGTCGGTGACAGGTTTGAAAACACACAGCTATGAAAATCGGGTCATATATGTGCCATCCGACCTACTAAAACTACAACCTCTTTTTTGTTTTTCTTACGAAAACCATGACCTTTAACGGTTAAATAATAAAAAGGAGTTTTCGACACAAAAAATAGAAGTAATTTTTCTAATTCTTCTAATCAAGGCAAGCTCATTACGCGCTCTTTCACCAGTTATTTGTTACTGTCAACATGTATTTAATCTTGGTTTATTTCGCAAATTGAAGAGATTTATTTTGGATATTTCATTTTCGGAATTGATTTTTTAAACCAGTGTTTTATTTTACCATATTGCTTAAGAACTAGTTTATATAAAATTTAAATATCAGTATGAAATCGAATGTAGAATCTTTAATTAGAGTGACAGTGTTAAGACAATTTCACATCGTATGGCTTCTTGTTCCTTCTTGTATCTGTTTTTTCAGGATATTAATTAATTACAAAGCTCAAATCCTTATCCTAAAATAAAACAATTGGCTATCCAAAATTTATCTTACTTGAAATAAGTCAGCCTAAACAAACATTTCGTACAAAAACTGAAGTACTGGTATCATTTCAATCTAATTTAATTAATCTGCTAACACTTAACAAATATTTTAAGCTACTTGTACGGCCGAAAAATTTGACCTACAATATTCTTTGAACGTCGAATTAAATATTTTAACTAAGTACAGACTGAAATTAGAGTGACTCGTAGATATTGCAATCACCACTTCAGAGGCTTGATATGGTGATAACTGACACACTATCAATGACAATCTGAATCATTCTGGTATTGTTAATTCATTGGTTCATAATTGTTCGAAAAATGTATCTGCTCAAAAACACAATCAATGTTGTTGATGCCATTTCTACTGTTTGTTTGTCACGGCATTACCGGCGTTATCTAGTACTTATAGTCCAAAATTGGTTTTAGATTTACCATCGTGATTCATAAGCAGTTTTGGCACTCTTCTTACGTTATAACTAAGGCTGGCAAAGGACCTATTAACTGTTGATTTCTGAGATGTCATAGTTTTATACATAAACTATTTTGTGCAATTATAGACTAAAAAATCAGTACCTACTGACTACTACTCAACTTCGATTTAAAAACCAAATTCTACTAAAACGTGGCTTCCTAATGTGAGTCAACCGTTATCCGGGTATAAAAAGGTAGGATTACAAATTCCCACAAGCTCAAACATACAGAATCGTTATGAAAATGTTTGACTTTTTAACGAGCTTCCTAAACGAGCTTTTACAAACTAGTTCCAAAGTACGAGTTGATAAGCGGTGGCGGCTCAAATTTTAGGTCACCTTAAATATACGAGTATGTATGTTTCGATAAAAGTTGCCAAAAATCAACTCTGTATACTGGAAAATGGTAATCGTTTTTAGGAAATAATTTTGTACGTTTTCTGCTCGACAAAGCTTAAATTTTAGGCTTAAGTTAGCACTATGTACTGTCATATAAATAATTTTGTACGTTTTCTGCTCGACAAAGCTTAAATTTTAGGCTTAAGTTGGCACTATGTACTGTCATATATAAAATCAGTGTTCGGTGTTTGATAAATTATAAGGTTTTATGAGTCTACTGACTTTAGGCAGCGGCTTCACTTGCGTGGAGGTCGAAAATATCACACAGGAACGTACTATAGGGATGAAAAGTATCCGATGTGTTATTCCAGGTTACAAACTATCTGTGTGCCAAATTTCATCCAAATGCGTTCAGCCGATTTTGCGTGATTGGGAAACAAACATCCAAACATCGAAATATCCAAACCTACAAACTTACACATTTATAATATTAGTAGGATTATTTCATCCATGTTATGTAGGTATTTTTTCAAGTAACTTTGTCATTATGTTACCTTTTCACGTTTAAACGGCTGAACAGATTTAGAAGGAACTGCGGGGTAATTGCTTCACACACTAACAGTGGGCATGGCTTTCATTTTGACAGTTCAACAACGTTCGTTGTTCAAACTGAGCAGACAAAAAGTTTCGAACCAAAAAAGCAATGGATTAAAAATACCCTTTAGTCGCAATTAGGGTGCTGGATTAGGTAGGGCATAGGTTATTAATTTTTTATCCTAGTATAACGTTCTCGTGGGGTAATTTGCGACGTCAACGTGGGCGAAGCTGCGGGCACGCCAGTAATCCAGTATTGTAGTAAGAACAATACAATTTTGTATTCATGTTCATTTTCTTATTTTATTACTAGGCACCAGCTCGCTCAGACCCACGCCATAGATACTCATAATTATAATAACAAGAGAATACACAATTAAACCAACCTACTTTGAGATTTATTTGTTAAATTTTATTGAGATAATTTATTTTCTGTGGGTAAATATATCATTAAATTATTATTAACTTGTAACATACAAATACTCATTTGCAGTATACTCTTGAAATCAAACTTAATTAGGAACTCGAAGTAGACATACGTATTTCGCGAACAACAACATCAAGAAGATTATATACACAAGTGGAGGCAACACTCTAAATACCTAAGTGAAGACGACTGTGGTCGGACGCTCTCCTTCTAAATACATACATAAGAAGGAGATAGTAAATGTGTTTTCTCTCTCTTCCATGTATTTAGAAAGAGTACGGCCGACCACAGTCGTTTGGAGTGTTGCCTCCATTTTATCCATAGGCTTCTTGAACCACAAACGCAAACCAAAGGAAGTCAAACGATTTCTTAGAAAATACATTATTTTCCTAGTAGATCCATTTCAATTTGTTCAGCAGTTTTCCCCTTTGTCTCGGGTAAGAGTATCAGGCTGACAAGAGCCCCGCAGAGGTTGATTCCCGCATAACAATACACTACGGTGTGTGTTCCTAGAACGTTCGCTACAGCCGTGAAAGAGGCCAGCTGGACGAACGACATGAACCACGCCAGTGTCACTAAACATCCCATTACCTTTGCTCGTATCTGAAATTAAAAAGGAAAGGAATATTACGTGACTAATAATAATTATTCTTAATTACGTTACTTGATAATTACGTAACTATGTGTAATAGATATGAAAAATGTAAAGTGATGAGCGGGCCGGGGCTGCCTTGAAGCGGCTCCTGCCCAATCTAGGGGGTCCAAATGCCTCCTGTCGGAGGCTCTACGCGGGGTTCGTGCGGTCCAAGGCCCTATACGGGGCACCGGTGTGGGCGCCTTCAATGAGGCGCCGACCAGCCCGTCGATTGAACGCGTCCCATAGGGTCATGCCATACGAATGATCCGGGGATACCACACGATCTCCGGTGAGGCGGCAGGTCTCCTTGCCGGATTGCCGCCATGTGATCTGGAGGCAAAGGTCCTCGCGCACACTTGGAAGTGGCGCGAAGAGGCAAAACGCCAGGGCGTTACTCCGCTGCCGCTCCAGATCCGGCGGGATCTCATGGCGACATGGAGAGTGCGATTGTCGCAACCCAGTGCTGGGCACGCCACGATAGCAGCGGTAAGTCCCCTCTTTGAGGAGTGGCTTGAGAGGCGGCACGGCGTCCTCACCTTCCGCCTGAAGCAGGTCCTCACCAGACACGGTGGTTTCGGGAGGTTCCTGTTTCGCATAAGGCGGAAGGAAACGCCCGGGTGTTTCCACTGTGATACCGTGGCCCCTGGCACACAGGCAACTGAAGGCGGGTTTTAGTCAGTAAAAGTCTGACACGCCCTTCCGCTCCACCCAGAGCGGGAGAAGTTATTTGATGATTTCCCACCCTCAAAAAAAAAAAAAACCGTTGTGGAATAATAGCTCATATAATCGAATAAATAATGGGTTATGTTACTAGGGCGACATTAAACCTTGAGGGTTGAAATTATAGGATAAACAGCCGTTGAAACGTACCTAAATGTGGGTTTTTACCGCGACATACCTAGTAGTCATTTTTTTTGTTGCCCTACATTATGTCTCATTGCTGGGCAAAGTGACGGGAGTACATTAAGTATATTAATTGTAGGTTCCTGTTAAGGTAGAAATAGCTACTTAATTAATTTTAAGTTTATAATTAACACCTTTTCATGAGTGACAGAAGTTAAATCACTTTCTGAAATCTGAGGCCACTGAAAAAGTTGGATTAAATTTATGGAAACAGTAAACGTAACATCACGCTTTGATGACTCGAAGGGTTGCGCAGAAGTCCACCTATCGTACACCCACATTTTTCTAGTTATGTTTAAATGCCATGTAATATACCCCCTATATGTATAACCTAAACATTTGTCAACAACCGAACACAAATTCAAGCTTCAGACTGCTATTGCGAAATACCAGATATAAAAAACCAATAAGACTTTGTCCAACCTGAGAATTGAACCCTGGACCAGGAACACTCATCATTTCAGCCGAAAGTCGTCCGCTGCTGGACATAGGCCTCCCCCAAAAGGGGGGTTTTGCCGTAATCGCCACGCTTGGCAGGCGGGTTGGCGATTGCAGTATGGTGGTAAAATGCATAGAGAAAGCTGTTGCCCATTCTCTAGTAAGTCCCTTAGTCGCCTTCTACGACATCCACGGGAAGAAATGGGATGGTGGTTATTCTTTTACGTCCGGCACCACACGGTACCAAGGAACACTCAGCAGTAAACAAATAAAGAATGAAAAATATTTTATCTGAGAAACACAACGGAAATTATACAAACAATAAATAAATAAAAAATCATTAAATGTAACAGAATCATGAGCCCAATAAAAAAAGACGTTCAAACTTTACTTTATCTAAGATTAAAACTAGCAAAATAGTGAAAAAAAAGGGAAGTCTTGTGCGAGGCCAAAAAGGTTATCGAAATTTGCAATTTGCATCAGTTTTGGCGTAATACTAATAGGATTAAAATGTTTATAGCTTTGAAAACATAAGCTTTTATTACTACTTATATCTATCAGTTAAAAGCCTAGCCTTTTCCCAACTGTGTTGGAGTCGGCTTCTGGTCTAACCAGATGCAGCTGAATACCAGTATTTTACAATACTAGGTAATACGAAACTCTTTGGTAAAACTGGCTGTCAGACTTTCGGGCTTCTGACGACCCGTGACGACCATCAAAGATCCAAAAATGACAGCCGGGACTAACTGCATAACGTGCTTTCCGAGGCATGGAGGTGTCTTGGTATATACCAAAACACCTCCATGCTCTTCTATACAGGCTGATTTTTTAGTCACCGTCCAAATTTTTCAGGGTGATAGTACCCGTGAAATTGAACAACTTTCTCCAAGGATCATGGGTCGAAATATGAAAAAAAAAATCGACCTCCCATGCAAAATCAATAGTTAGCTGGTCGATTTTGTATGGGAGGTCCGATTTTTTTTTTCATATTTCGACCCATGTTCCTTGGAGAAAGTTGTTCAATTTCACGGGTACTATCACCCTGAAAAATTTGGACGGTGACTAAAAAATAATTCTGTATAAGTAGTATGGGTAGTATAGTAAAAATTTTAAATATGAAATCGAATCCGAAATCCTTTTTTGGACATTGTCGTTGTTAGCGAATTGCTATTATAGAGTTTTTTAGTTGGAAACTACAGCAAGAAGGTACCAATTTATTTTTACAAGGACGTACCCCGCAATCTGTTGGTAAAGTACACACGTAGGTAAGTCAAGGTTACCCTCATAAGACGTACCCATCCTACATTAATTACGTCATATGTCCACAGACATAATAACATTCACTCCGTCATCTAATTTGTTAGCATACTCCACACCTACGATTTGATTGACCCTAATCGACATGATAGCCTAAATACTCGGTCAAAGTAATGAGCCTCTAGGGATCTAGCGTATGTTTGCTTTGATTCAATTGAATATTTCACGATTTTCAACGGTATATTGCCATAAAGCCTTGTCTTGGTAAGTCTGACCACCAGTCTTACCAAAGGGGTATCGTGTTATTCAGTAACTGGGTTGAGGAGGTCAGACAAGCAGTTGAACCATGTAAGGTATTGGTATTCAGCTGTATTCGATTATACTAGAAGACGACCCAAATTGAGAAAAGACAAAAAAGATTGTAAGCCAATATACAGGGTGAAATTGAAAACATGCGACAAACCGTAATGGGAGATTGTACTCATCATTATGAACAACTTTTACTAAGGGACCAATGATGCAATCGCAAAAAAAAAAACAGCTGTTCCCTACATTTTGACGAGTTATGCGAACATAAATGTAGGGAACAGATGTTTTTTTTTTCGCGATTGCATCATTGGTCCCTTAGTAAAAGTTGTTCATAATGATGAGTACAATCTCCCATTTCGGTTTGTCGCATGTTTTCAATTTCAACCTGTATAAAACCCCATTTACATGAAGCAAGTGGTTGGTTCAAATATGTATACTCGTTTAAGGTGATTGGTAATTCTTGACCGATATTTAAACACATGATTGTACTCATCGTAACAAACAACATTCCCAAAGAAACGATTTTATTTTTTTACTAGCGCATGTTCCTAATCACCCCAATAGAATATTGAGTACCTAACAAGAATAATACACCATCAGCTGTAATTTAATTTAGTTAACTACAAACAACAGCAAAAAAAACAGTTTTATTTAATCACCTTTCGGAGCTGATCAGCCGTGAGTCGCTTGACCCCGGGGTCAAGCGCGCGCGCGCATGATCCTTTGTTAAATTAATGAAAGAAAGAATTTTGTTTGTAGATAACTAAATTAAATTACAGTTGATGGTGTATTATTCTTATTAGGTACTCAATATTCTATTGGGGTAATAAAATTGGGGTCAATAATC
Source organism: Antitype chi (assembly GCA_947359405.1). Taxonomy (NCBI): domain Eukaryota; kingdom Metazoa; phylum Arthropoda; class Insecta; order Lepidoptera; family Noctuidae; genus Antitype; species Antitype chi. The sequence goes on from OX375816.1 coordinate 16,314,934, forward strand.
TGTAATATAAAAATGAATCGCTATTTCCCTTGGTTACGGCATCACACGTGAACGGCTGGATCAATTTTGCTAATTCATTTTTTGTTGTGGTTGTTACAGTCAGGAGAAGGTTCTTATGAAAGAAAATAATAAAGAAAATTGCGAATTCAAAAGTCATAGTTAATCTATTATATAAAAATGAATCCCTATTTCCCTTGGTCACGGCATCACACGTGAACGGCTGGACCAATTTTGCTAATTCTTTTTTTGTAGTGTTTTCCAATAAAAAACAAAACAGTGATAGGTAGTTATACGAAATCTGAATGAAAATAGACATTCATACGAGTAAAACCCGTCTGACCAAAAAAGGAACGCTGAAGAGGATTAGTCAGTTAAAAAATTCGTTCAAAACGAGCAACGCTTTTTATGAATATCCCGATACGTAACCAAACCCCTTTTGTGGGCTAAAAACATTAAGCCGACGTATATTGATGACGTGTTCGAGGTATTCTTCACTTTAGAAAGTGGGCAGCTTTTGCATATATTTTCGGTTTTTTTGGACAGTGAATAAAAACGTGGGAAAGTGGGTTTGCTAAAGCAAAAGACTCATTTTTTTGCTGCAGCTTTGTTAACAAGTGTTTCACAGAACGTTCAAAACGCGTCATTTAAAAATGTTTGAATTGGTAAGTAGGTGTCTTTCTACTAGAAGACCAAGAAAAATACAATTTCAGACACATAACTATGTAGTCAAGACATAATCTTGGTCAGATCATGTTTTTATGTTATTAAGTTTTTTTTTACTTGTAATATTATTATCAACTTGATATAAATATACCTGAGAATTTTCATTAAATGTAATATTTTAATACCATTATTTAAGCAACAAACCAGCAACTATAAGTAAAAAATTTGATGTCGTTGTAAACGTCGTTGTTACCTAACGGGTGGGTGATCTAGTGTTCTAAATTTGAATCGGCTATTTAAAAAAACTGCTGATATATTTTTTTTAATTTCTGCTTTTATTGGAAAGGTTAAACTTTGTCATTTAAGAATGGAACACAATATTATTCATATGACTACCACGACTAGCTCGGTAGTACCCCATCCGATCAACCCAATTTTTCAGTACATTTTCGATTGTTTCGGCTTGAATCTCTTCAATGGCAACTTCGATTTCATGTTTCAACGCTTCAATTATCTCTGGATGTTTTGCGTAACATTTATCCTTAATGGTTCCCTATAGAAAATAATCCAAAGGGCTCAATCACAGCTCCGAGGCGGCCAATTGACATTTCAGCTGATTATTCGATTTTCAAAATTAGTGCGCAAAAGATCGATGGTTACGTTGGCTGTGTGACATGTGGCCCCGTCTTGTTGGAACCAAATGTCGTCCATGTCATTCTCTTTAATTTTTGGAAACAAAAATTCGTTGAGCACGTAAATTTCTTACAGTTTGCATTAAAGACTACTTTGGAAGTAAATTTTTAATATTTCCCAATTTTGTTCGAGCGTATAGCGTTCCATTCTGCAAACGTCAAACATAAAACTAACTTCCTGTCAAAAAATTAATGTCATTCTACCTTTCAAAGTCAAAGTAATCGGTACTTCAAATTTAAAACACTAGATGGCCCACCCTGTAGTTACAATTCAATATTTCACTCAAATCGAAGAGAATAAGGTAATCAATACAATAATAATAATTTGTACTGTTTACTAAGTAATTTGTTTTTGTAGAATGTTATTGAAGATGAATCCGAAAGCCATTAAGATTAGTGTTGATGTTGTATTAACGAAAGTTCAATGTACCTGTTTAATCTTCAAACCATCGTTATTTAGTTGCTTTAATTAATTAACTTCTCATGAAGCCGTAACATTAATTAGTTAGCGTGAATATTTTGATATGCCACCTCTTTCGTGTTATTTTCATCAAACGTCAATGAATATTAATGACTTGTCACTGGACTTACGATTTGATCCAGGTTGGAATACAGATGGTATTGAATGCGGTCGTGGATTAGTATAAATAAATATAAATTCACGATTATGAGTCAACAAATTCTATACAAATATTTCCTTACGCGGTTCAATTGAAGTTAGATTGACAGGTTATTTGACATTACAATATGGCGTCAAGGTCAATCCTATTCTTGGGTATATTGATTGCGTGGGCCAACTAATTTTGTGTAGAAATAACACCTAAAAAGTTTGTAAGTATAAAGCCAGCACACGATGTAACCATAAGTAAAATCCAATCTTTTACTACGTGAGCCCCAAAAATCTAGAAGGCACAGAAAGCATGTAATTTGAAATTCGGCGTCGCGTCGCCGTCGCCATTTTGAGGTAGATAGAAAAAGCGTTCCAACTAGCGCAGTTCTAAATTCAAATTCCCGGGAGCAGACATGTAAATCGCCTAGAACTCTACCGGTGTAGTTCTGAAATCTAATTAGGTACAAACTTTGCCTGGCCCGATTATAGCAATGCGTTTGGATTATGACGAATAATTCATGGTTATTGCTTCATGTTATTATAGGGGATATAACACTATCATAGATATATTTATTTATTTATTTATTTATTTAATATTTCACAGAAATGTACCTACACGGGCGGACTTAATGCCAAAGGCATTTTCTACCAGTCGGGTAAGGTCGATATAGGGTCGATTGATCAGGTTAAGCGACGATTGCCACGGTTGGTCCGTGGGTGGGTGCCCATCTTTATATACCAAGACCCCTCCGTACCGCAGAAAGCACGTTAAGCCGCGCGCTGGTCCCGGCAGTCATTCGTGGATCTTTGATAGTCATTACGGGTCATCAGAAGCCCGAAAGTCTGACAACCGAAAAAAAAATCAGCTGTTCCATACATTTGTGTTCACTTAAATCGACAAAATGTATGAAACAGCTGATTTTTTTTTTGTGATTTCAAGGTTGGTCTCATAGAAAAAAATGTTTAAAATGTTGAGTACAATGACCCCTTTTCAACAATAACTAATGTTGTATAAGTAGGTGTGATTCGAGGCGATGGAATGAATCTTCAGGTAGGTATTGTAGGTAGCTTACAATACATTCCAAATTGCTACAAAGATATAATTTAAGCGCAAGAAGACCGGAGCATTCAAAAGCATAGATATGTCGAAAGTATATAGTCACATTATTCATAAGCACAGGTGTCGAAAGCGAATGGACTATTTTCGCTCAGGATAGCACCAGTCCTAGGCAATCTGGGTTGGCCAATAGTGTTGCGTTTGACAGGCTCTCTTGCATTGTTCTAGTGTCTTAAATACATAAAAAAACTACTCAGAAAAACAAAACACATTTTTAATCCAATACAGTTAGTACCTAACAATAATGCATCTGTACAACTGCGCCATTACATAAGTCAAAGGTGAAAAGCTCGCTTTACGCGGGAACTGGGATGTTGCGATGCCCAGTTGCGGCTCTATACTTTGCCCGCTCAGTGAATTACGTCCATCACTCTATTATTAACTGCCTTAATAGGTCTTTTGAACACGTAAACGACTTAATGGATGTTATTCTGCAGAAAACAGGCTGGACTGATGTAACATGATACTGCCCACGCATCACAGCACCTAATTATCTGTGTGTTAACGTAATGCCTGAGTTGATTAGAAGCTAATCTAGAATTTAAACTGTGTGGGTAGTCATTAGACAGCTGACACTGTAAATAGATACTGCTTCGAAATTATCGGGCTGCATTCAAAGAGACTCTAGCATACCTATTTTCAATCATTCGATAAGCTTCCGTCCCGAATCGAACATCAATCAATGTTATCCAAGGAGTTCTCTAAAAGATGTTGACGAATGCCAAACTCATAAATTTTGACAGTTTAAATCAAATAGACGACCGCCTTTCTTCCGATGGAGAGCAGTGGTGCCCCAGTGGCGAGCAGTGAGTTTGAACCCGGGCAGGGACTTTATTTTATGTATTACATTTTATCATCAATACAGCTCTCAAAAAAGTGAAGGAAAACATCGTGAGGAAACCGGCCATGTTGGATGGGTCAGAGCCAAAAATTCGAAAACGTGAAATCAAATCAAAAGTCATTTATTCAAACTAGGCTGAGAGTCAGCTCTTTTTGAACGTCAAAATAAAATTACAAAAGACAGTCCCCCCAAAACGCCCGGCCTTCACCACTTCCTAGTGCTTTAGCTGGGACATGACATTCATCAACCCGCACTGGCCCAGCGTACTGCATTACGTCCCACTCCCTCTCATAGCGTATTGGCCTGTCTCCCAGCAGTAGGAACATCTTACACATCACAGCTATTTGCTGTCGGGGGTAAAGCAAATCAATTGAAAATGTGTAATTTTCGATACGACAGCATCTGACAATGGTCGAGCAGGAGTGACAATACCGCAGTGTACATCTGGATGGAATACACTGAGCAGTAAACTTTTCTACCGCCTTGCTGATTGGCAAATATTAGCTGAGCGGCATTCGCGCCACACACACACACATTCAGCATTCAACATTTCGTGTTTTAGGTAGTTGTGAGTTTCAGTTCTAATCGAGTGAGATTTGTATTGAAGTTTACAGAATACTGCCACTGAGTTAGAGCTCAGTTTTTTGATAAAAAACAACAAAATATTGGCTGATTAATGCTTGTCAATAGTCGGGATAGGTTCACTCAAATCTGCGTCTCATTCTTCAAACGGCCATTCCAGATATTGTCTTACATTTGTCTCACATAATTGAATCTTATACGAAATTTCTAGACTTAAATTATCTTCGAACATTTGTCTGCGTTTCTTTTCACTCACACATCACAAAATGCCCAGACTTTGCAAGACCTTTATACTTTCTTTCGAAATTCTTACTCACACAGGGAATTGTTGGCCTTGTTAAATTCCCTCAATTTATGAAACAATCAATAGTGTAATAACTAAGTAAATACAATCAAAAACCCATTAACCTAATTGGTGAAGTTCTTCAGGTCAAGAACGTTATTTTTGAAAACCTTCCTGGTCCTTAGTAACTGAACTAGTGGTAGACTGTTATTATAGAGATTCGCGAGAAAAGAGTTAAATATATCTGCGTTTCTACAGTCAAATAAAATTACGAATGTTATAGAATAATGCTTTTAACTCTAAATTTGAATTGGGGTGTTTGAGGTCTTCCATTTTGTTTCTAGTTATACATTTCGAGTAAAACAATGCTTTTCAACGCTCATGGTCATTTTTAGTCCCCTGCGGATTGCGACCGCAAGCTCTGAAATATACTCGGCGAATGCAAAGTAAAGTGCACCGCGATAAAATCTATGGAAGTAAGTTGCTTTTAATTTAGTGTTTAAGTAACTTACTGGAACAACTCTTGGGAAAAGAAAAAGTACCCACTTAAAACGAAATTGTTTGTTTTAAGAAACTGGCTTTAGTACATGGAAAATTCAATAAAATTTTAACCAAGGTGAACTAGAATTAGGTAGGTACAATCAGCCTCAATAAGATGAAGGTATTGTATAACGGCTATAAAATAACTTTAATCACATTCGAACTGATAAGCTAATTTAGATGAAGAATAGCAGAAAAAACAGTAACTAGGCGAGAGATTGGGCTGGACAAACCGAAAGAAGAAGATTAAAAATAAGATTCGTAGAATGAACTTAGAATAATTCTTTCATTCATTGTTTTCCATTGTTTAAACTGGTATGGACCCTGAGATCCACCCGAGGATCTCACAGTACCTACCTGCATACGGACAAGTGTTCATTTTACCGTCTAAAGTGTGGGCACGCCACGATAGCGGCGGTGAGTCCCCTCTTTGAGGAGTGGCTTGAGAGGCGGCATGGCGTCTTCACCTTCCGCCTGACGCAGGTCCTCACCGGACACGGTTGTTTCGGGAGGTTCCTGTTTCGTATAAGGCAGGAGGAAACGCCCGGGTGTTTCCATTGCGAAAATCGCCCTGAGGACACGGTGGAGCATACAGTGGCGGTCTGCCCGGCTTGGGCAGAGCACCGCCGTGTCCCCGTAGAGGCGATCGGCGGCGGCGATTTCTCGCGTCCGGCCCTGGTGCAGGCCATGGTACGGACCGAGAGTGAATGGTTAGCCGTCACTTCCTTCTGCGAACCAGTAATGCTGCGTGCGGCGCACGTGAAGGAGAGGCAGTATATGCGCCCTCACGGCCGTAGTCGCCGTGGGAGACGCTCTGGGCGTCGGGAATCCCAGGCTGATTCCCGGCCACCGTAGGCGCGGGCTTGCGGACGGCGAGTAATGGGTAGCTCGCTGTCCGGTAAGGACCAAGCCCGGGTCGACGGCGCGTTGTGTTCCACGCGCGCCTCAAAGAGATGTCAGCACCAATAGGTGGGATCCGCAAGGACCGATGCCTGCCAGGGGTGCGGGTTGTTCGAAAGAGATACCGCGGCCCCTGGCACACAGGCAACTGAGGGAACACGGGTGGCTTTTAGTCAGTAAAAGTCTGACACGCCCTCCCGCTCCACCCAAAGCGGGAGAAGTTATTTGATGATTTCCCATCCAAAAAAAAAACCGTCTAAAGTAAATCTTACAAAATATCTTATCAAAGTAAAGGGGCTCGTGGTTCAGTAATATCACGCCTCGAAGAAAACGTTAAGTCTTTAGTTTCGTCTGTCATTCGTGGATCTGTAACATCGTGTCTGGTAGTCAGAAGCCAAAGACCACCAAAACCAAAGAGTATCGTGTTACCTAGTAAATGGGCTGTGGAGGTCAGATAGGCAGTCACTACATGTAACGTACTGGTATTCAGCTGCATTCGGTTAGACTGGAAGCCAACCTCAACATAGTTGAGAAAAGACTATTATACAGTTGGTGATAAAATATTATACAGGTTGAAATTGAAAACATGCGACAAACCGAAATGGGAGATTGTACTCATCATTATGAACAACTTTTATTAAGGGACCAAAGATGCAATCGCGAAAAAAAAACATCTGTTCCCTACATTTATGTTCGCATGACTCGTCAAAATGTAGGGAACAGCTGTTTTTTTTTTGCAATTGCATCTTTGGTCCCTTAGTAAAAGTTGTTCATAATGATGAGTACAATCTCCCATTTCGGTTTGTCGCATGTTTTCAATTTCACCCTGTATAGTGAAACTATTTAGCTATACACAGAAATTGTACATTATTTAAATCCCAGATAATAATCTGACATTTTATATCTCTTTTGTGTTTGCTTCTTAGTAAGTATAGGAGTTTGACATTAAGCATGTAAAATTACATATGTATCTAGATTTAAGAGGGCTACACAAATTGAAGTATTTAGTTTTAGGTAAATAAAACGGCGCTTGGTAGCTGATTGTGCGTGCGTGTCATAGTGAAGTATGCTACTCAGTTATGCTAACCATTATGATTCGGACGCCCAGGAACAAACCGGCGCGGACTTACAGCTAAAGCCCGCGCGTCCCGAGATTTATTACTGATTCATAGCGATGCATTCAAAAATTGTTTAAAAATATTATTTTACTTTTAAATAGACTGTTTCTTTGTATCAAGCAAGTTGACTTAGTTACCTTAGTTATTAAATACTTTTTGTTTGAACTTCGATTAAACATACATAGATAAAAAATATGATTTCAGACGAAACATTATCATTATTTCTCTGTTTTACGGAATTATTTTTGGTGTATTATTGTAAGAAACATCAAAAATTTATTTGAGTATTTCAAATAACAAGCTACAGTCCTACCACAGATATTTTTATAAATTACTAAACTATTATATGTTCCATGTAACAGAGCATCAAAGATGCCCGAAAGTAACATTTTACGAAACATCCTTTGCCGAGACAAGGTTTTTACAGACTTATGTAAACAAATTGAAAAATTTGTTTAAAGCACTCCTTAGACAATGACATTTTCCCGGACATATTTTTATTTTTTTCCTATATCTAAACCATAATCTCTCATCAAATCTCGAGTCAAACGCTCAAATTCAAGAAAAAATGTGAAAGCGCCCTTAAAAAACGAAAATATGTTATGTAATGGAAGTCCGTCTTTGTACCTTTTTTGTGAGCGAGAAGTTTGAAAAAAATCTATGCTTGTGAACAATAAAATGAATCCTTGCCCGCCTAAATCTTGACAAAATAACTTTATTTTATTTTTATCTTTATCTTATTGTGGTTGATTGTACTACGAGTATATTTTCATAATTCTGAACTAAGGTACCTACTAAGTATGTTAAGTGTAAATCTAACGTTATTTTAATTATGTTGAAGTGCACTTATGACGTCAGTGTACTCCAACAAAACGCAGACATGACAAGAACAGTAATATAATTGTAATTTTACACTCTTATTGAATGTTAAACATAAAATTATTTACCTACCTACATTAATAAATAATTCATAAGTTTATAGAACGTACAGTGACTGTAGTTTAAGTGTTAAGTCAATGATGAGATTTTTAAATGCTGGTAATTTAATATTATAATTGAATTAGTATGTAATTCGATTTTAAAAAACATAGGTATACGTTTTTGACAATTATTATTATTGTATTGGTCACATCATTATACCATAAACAATGAGACATCTCAAAATCCTGGCCGTTCACAAAATAGGATTCAAAAAAAGAACCAAAGCATAAAATTCCACGCGCACTATCCTCGTAGTGGCGTACCGACTATTAAAATTAAATTAAACAAAGATTACCACTAAACGACTTTGTTTGAGAGTCCTATTAATACATAACTATGTTGAATGAACAAGAATTACATAGGTTAATTTGATGAAAAATAATGATCATGTTAGGCCATCTACTTGATGAACATCTTTAATTCATTAATTTATTGATTGCTCAAGAGTTCCTTATGTTACGTAAGTGAGCTATAGGTACTTAGAAGGGATTTTTGAAATTTAATTACTTTTTTTTTTTTTGGGTGGGAAATCATCAAATAACTTCACCCGCTCTGGGTGGAGCGGGAGGGCGTGTCAGACTTTTACTGACTAAAACCCACCTGTGTTCCCTCAGTTGCCTGTGTGCCAGGGGCCGCGTATCTCTTTCGAACAACCCGCACCCCTGGCAGAAATTTAATTACTTAAAGGAGATAAATAGGAAAAGTGTGTTGTGGCCGATATGAGAAATCTCATAAGGCACACGGGTAGATTCTACTGAGTTTAATGATATCTTAAATTTGAATGAACCATCTATTCATCTTACGCGAACAGCTCATGTAGTGGTTAATAGATGCAGTTGAATGCCAGGGTGCACCAGATGACGGGTAAAAAAAACACTTAACGAAGTCGAGACACTTACATAATCATCCTATAACGTTTTCACTGCTGGGACACAGATCTCTATGAGAGGGAGTGGGCCATAATCCCCTACGCGGGCCCAGTGCGGGTTGGTGGATGTAACATGTCTTCGAATTTTTAGTTCTAAGAAATTCTGGTTTCCTCACGATGTTTTCCTTCACAATTTTGGGAGCAGTGGTGATGAAAATAAATACATAAATTTAAGTGGCTGCCTGGGTTCGAACCACGACGCACAACTCATAATTCGGAGCCGCTACAACTGGGCCACTGTACTGTTCTGTTTTTTTTTTTTTTTTTTTTAATTCTTAACCAAAGTGAGCTCGTTTCATAGTGACCCATACCTGGAAACCTTCTGGTTACGGAGATATTGAAGGTCAAAGTTACAAGCCAAGGCAAGCACCCTTAAGCACAACGTTTTGCGTGAATTATATTGTGGCTTCGTGGTGGACCTTTTACACCCTGTATTTTAACGTATCGTTAGACGAGATGGCTCTTATTTAAATAAAAATAGAAGCTGCAGACAATTCTTTTTTTAAATCTCTCAAATTGTGCCAGTCTTTTAGACAAAATCCAATCTCGATTTTATTTTTCTATTCAACTGAATCTCTAACTATTATAGCTAGTTGAACTGACTTGAATGCTCAAAGGTAAGAAATAATAAAAATAGATTAAACGAGTCACGAGATTGACATACTGAAGCGAAAAATAAATTGCAGAAATAAAACGAATGCATTTTTTTAAATTTTAAAGTCAGCAATGTTTCAGCTGACAGGACTATAAGTTAACAAGAATAACGAGTAAATATCGATTGACCAGTAATAATGGTTGACTTTTGTAGTCAAATTGAGAGACTTTTTTGCAGTAAAATAATTAGATTGAGGCTCAATAAAGGTAATCATTTATATACAACATTATATTTAGAATATGCAAAATCCGAATATAGTTTGTTGAGAATTAGTAACATATCGATTTCAATAGTTTTTACACCATGTTATTTTTTTTCCCAAAAAAGTTTTGCAAGAGTGATGTGAATGGAAAATCTTAGCACCAGTTAATTACAATACAATCGCCGTACGGTTATATACCTACTACCTAATTATGATCAATGAGCACAATACGACGCTGGACGCACGGGGGACACGTGGTGCCGCTTAGTGACTATGTTTGTGTAGACAACTAGGTAATATAACAGCTTTTTACTAAATGCATATAAAAGTCTATACGATATTTAAAACAACAAAAAAATCTTTTTTATCTGTCTCTCTGTTTGTTCTGGCTAATCTCCGAAACGGCTGGGTCGATTTTGATGAAATTTAGTATGGGGATATTTTGAATCCTAGGGAAGAAAATAGGCTAGTTTTTATCAACACACCACGCGGGTGAAGCCTTGGGCGGAAAGCCAGTATGTAATAAGAACGATATTGTGTTTGGACAGGTGCGGGTTGTTCGAAAGAGATACCATCGCCCCTGGCACACAGGCAACTGAAGGAACACGGGTGGGTTTTAGTCAGTAAAAGTCTGATACGCCCTCCTGGTACATCCAGAGCGGGAGAAGCTATTTGATGATCTCCCACCCAAAAAAGCAACTTTATCCAGCACTAATTGTCAGCTTTGTATTAAAAACTTAACTAAAGTATTAAGCTAAACTAACTTAAATAAAGTTCGTAATTCAAAAATGCTTACGTCGCTTAAACCTGAGTCGGAGACGGATTCAGTCCATTCAAAATGTGATATTGGCAAATAAATCTAGTCTAAAAATTGTTAAAGAGAATCTATTCTGAGCCTATTTTCAAGAAAGCTGACCAAGATCACGGTAAGAAACACCTAAAACGATAAATAGAAAAATCTGTTAAATCACCTTTTTATCTACGATCTAGGTGTAAAAGGTTTTTGAGTGCTTTTATAGCTACAAGACGCTTATGCTATGAATAATTCTAAGCGGATAAAGCCTCTGTAAGTTACCGGCTAAATAGAAAAGGATTTCACGATATTTAATTTACACAAGCAAAAAAGAAAGTAAGAAAAACAAGGTCGACCAATTTATGTTAGATTAAAACTTTAAAACATAATTAAATCAAGTGGGAAGATTATTATTTAGTAAAAAGGTAAGGCTACGTTTGTTAAAGCTTTAACTTTTAACTATTTCGAAATACCTAGAAGTTTAAATAAAGAAGATTGTAGTTTCCACGATAATATTTACAAATTTTAAAAGATGATAGTGTTAAAATAATAATATAAATATCTATGTATAATATTATTTTCAGCCTATCATCTTTTATGGCCAATGTATGGTATATTTATTTTTATATCTGTGTATAAACGGCGCAAGAGAGGTAAGCGATCGAGAGGTTCTATGGACATGTATTATACACGTCAACAAGCAACCCCGTTACGAATCTGGCAAACGACCCAAGAGTCAGATTGACCGAAGACATCCTGGACGTTAGTTAGTACGAGATTAGGATGGCTCTGAAGCAGCTTAAAAAACAAAACGGCGGTGATGACTGAAATACGGTCGAACTCCTGAGGGCCGGCGGAAAACCCGTTCTTAAGGCCTCCAGAAGATGTTTGATTTCGTCATACTCGAGGGCAAAACGCCACAGGCATGGAACACAGGTATGGTGATACTTTTCTTAAGGAAGGGTGACAATACCCTACTTAAGAATTATAGGCCCATCTTACTTCTGAGCCATGTCTAAGCTGTTTTCGGGAGTCATCACGAACCGTCTCGCGCACAAGTTTGACGACTTCCAGCCTCTCGAAGAAGCCGGATTCTGTAAAGGCTTTAGCACCGTAGACCACATACATATGCTGCGGCAGGTTATACAGAGGATCGCAGAGTATAACCTGCCTCTCTGCTCAGCGTTTGTGGATTACTAAAAATCCTTCGATTCGATCGACACATGGGCTGTACTGCAGTCTCTTCAACTGTTCCAGATCGACTATCGGTACATCGAGGTGCTGAAGTGTCTGTACCAAAACGCCAATGCCGCATAATATTGGCGATCGCAATATCTTCTCGTCCCAAATACCGCAGTGTCTCAAGACGAAATTTTTTGACCAGTGTATGTTACCAGATGACCTATGTACAGAAACGTGGTCGCTCACAATGGGCTTTATCAGAAGGCTAACAGTCACCCAAAGGGTAAGCCCGAAGAATTACCAAACTTAAGTGGCAGTGGGCAGGGCACATTGCTCGCAGAATAGATGGCCAATAGAACCGAAAGATTCTGGAAAATGGTTAAATAAATAAATAAATAAGGTGGACCGATCACCTTGTGAAGGCCGCGGGAATCCGCTGGATGTGGGAAGCACAAGACTGGTCGAAGTGGAGGAGCCTGGGGGAGGCCTATGTCCAGCAGTGGACGTCTTTTGGCTGAAATGATGATGAGGATGACGAAACGAGGCAAAAGGAATATATAAGGCCTTTCTTCTCAGAGTGGTCAGATAGAAAACGCCAATCTTAACTAGTTTAAGAAATATGAGTGACGTGTAAAAGTGTTTGTACAAACCTACTTACAGAAATAAAATCATTTATAAGAATCGTAGCTGGTGGAAGCTGGGAAGAAGGCGTGAGTGTTTATGTATGTATATAAAAAAGGACAGCAAATAATCGTAGGGCATAAAAAAATACGTGATTGTCGTTCCACTTAACTTTTAAAATTACTAAAAAAAAATCTGACTCTATGACATCCAACTTATATTTTTCTGAAACACATCCAATACTTTAAAGAATTGCTTGAATGTAAACTAAAATAAAGTAGCTAAAAAGTAGGTAGTAAGTACTCGTTAAATAATAAACGAGTATAAGAAAATGTACCAACGGACCCCATAAACCAAAATTCAGTTTAAATTTTAATAACGTCATCTACAAACGACAGCCTTGAATTTCTCGAAATGACAATATCTAGGTTTATGTTCTGTCGACGATTTTTTTTTAATAGTAAAAAGACACTATACTACCTACTCAGTATTCCGGTACGTTAAGGTCCAAAACATGGCAAGTACAGTCACGAGCATAAATATTTTACGTATAGGCAAAATTCAAAGGCGAACTCCTCCTAAAGTCGCATGGTGTTACGAATAGAGCATTTTTGAAACCATACTATTATGTAATAGGTCTTTTTTCAAACTTGCAAGCGATATTTCACCGCAAAATCGCATTTGAATGTAATAATAGCCCGAATATAGGTAAAAAGTTTACAGACATTTAATTTTACTATAATATTACGATAAGTTTCGCATAGCTAACAGAACAGGTGTGAGTCGGAGAGCAGAATGAAGAGCAGATGTGGCCCAGTGGTAACTCAAACGGTGAAGGAAAACATCGTGAGGAAACCGGCATGTCCTAGAACCAAAAATTCGAAGACAAGTGAGATCTACCAACCCGCACTGGGCCCGCGTGGTGGATTACGGCCCACTCCCTCTCACAGAGAGGAGGCCTGTGTCCCAGTGTGGGAACGTTATAGGCAGAGTATGTATTTATATAACAGAAATGTTAAGTAACATTTTTGTACAACTTATATTATGCGAATAAGGGAGGATTTTACCAAAGTCAGATAACTTTTATCAGTGGCAAAAATTTACGTTTAACAGTTCTAGTATTGTAAAACTATCAAAAATTCAAAATTAATTCTCAGGATAAAACCAGGTAAAAAATTGCTGAAATTCGCCCTAATCGTTTTTAATTTGATTTTGCATATGTACCTAAGTGTAAGTGAGTGTTTTTGCTACTAACTGTACCTGCATAAGTAATATTCAGAATCTTCCCCGTGTACCTGAGGTTTACGTCGGGTTGACAGTTTCTAATTACTTATGGACATTTGAGCCCTCTAACATGTTTGTTGTGATTGTCTTGTGGTTTTTGGGTAGAATTTGTAACCCCATTTTGGTCGAGTTTTGATAAATTTTAATACACAGTCAGAAACAGGGCAGGACATTAACAATGTATGGTTTGTTTTTATGTAGCTGGACGTTTAAGATCGCTGGTTAAGCTACGATTGCCGTGGTCGGTTCGTGGATGGGGACAGTAATGAGATTTCCTTTGTTTGCCCAAGTGATCTGTGAATGGCTGTGTATTGGGCTTAATGAGGTGACAGTGTGTCATGAGAGCAGTTGTCTTGGCTGTCAGGCCACTGAGAGGTCAACTCGGTTCGAATATATACATAGTTTGAAATCCAAAATATTAATTAATACGTCAGAAGGGCTTGTGGCTAACTTATAATAGCCGCAAGGGTCGATCGATTAGGTTAAGCTACACTTACCGCGGTTGGTCCGTGGATGGGTGACCGTCTCTACATACCAAGACCCCTTCATGGCTCGGAAAGGACGTTAAACCGTTGGTCCCAGCTGTTATTTGTACATATTTGACAGTCGTTACAGATAGTCAGAAGGACGAAATGGAGTATTACCCAGTAACTGGGTTGTGAAGGTCAGGCAGGCGGTGGCTCCATGTAAAATTCTGGTATTCAGCTGTATCGGGTAGGACCGGAAGCTGACCCTGACATAGTAAGGAAAAGGGTAGGCAGATTTTTTGGATGTATATGATCCGCATTTTACATTTTACGATCTCATAAATAAAAAAAAAACTAAGTAACTCAGAGTAGGTAAGGCAGGTACGGACTACTAAATAACTTTTTGTGAATTTTTGGGACGTCAAAAAGAACCAGTTCGATTCGTTGCTACACCAGAAGCGTATTCAGCTAAAATATCGTTTGCTTTTTTCCGGAGTCGAGCTTATGGTTCCTTTGAATACTTTGCTTAGGATTTCGTAGTTTCGCTCTGGAGTACCATCTCAAAAATTCACCATGTACATATATAAATGCAACGGTATAAAGTTCTTTAGACTCGTGGCCATAATTGGAACTGACGGTAACTGACTGTTATGATACTCAATTTCTGTGAAAATATTACAAACGTTTACCAACGCCTCCCTGTCAATCTCATTAAAACCCCAAAAGATTCTTGTAGCACTTTACAGGGTGACATCGATGCGCAAACTGTTACCATGAAGTCAGTAAAGATTCTAGACCCTAGCAAAGACATTTTACGTCGGTTATCATAAACGAAACAGCTATTTCATAGAAAAGTGCAATACTTACTCGGTTAAAATGAATGGAACAGTATTATTTTTTTCAAGAATCATGTACTGAATTAATTGTTACAGATAGCACGTTGATCTACAGAGGCCAGCACATCAAACTACCCCAATATGTCCAATTTCTTTGATAGTTTTTCAACTTTATTACAAAAGAATAAGGTTCATGTTCAATTGGGAAAATTTGACAGTTAGGGATAGCTTGATGTGGTGGCGTCTGTACCTGACACCCTGTATACGTATGTGTTACGAAATATCTACTCACTTGAAAATTAAACATCTCAGCCATGATGATGTATGGCATCGGTGATATGCCGCCTGCGTAGACAGCGACATACGTTATTATAGCAACCACAGGCATCCAACCTGGTGTGGAACCTCCTTGATGCTGCATCAACATCGTTGTTCCTAAGACTGCATGTGACAAGACTGCTACTGCGAATGCTATACTGATGAGAGGCTGAAATCAAGAGACAATTTATATATTTCATTTTATTTATTTATTTATATTGATCGCTATATATGTACATAGCTTCTAACTTTTGAACAGTTGTTTGAAGGCTTTATAAGAAGGGATGGCAAAGTGCAAAATATGTGCTGAGTTTGCACCCAAAGGTTCAAATTCCCGTGTTATATCGCAACTTTGTAGGTATTTGCGTATTTTGGGCTATACTAATGTCAAAACTGTGAAATTGAAGTTTCGAAGCCATTTCTTACGTTTAATGGCCTGTCGTTACCTCTCTTACTTTGTTAAACAAGATCATCAAACTATTTTACTGGGCCGTGGTCGTAATATTCAATATTTTGTCTAGAACTCATCACACACTGTCCTTCGTAGTCTGTCGCGACGCTGCCGTCAAATCATTACTTAACTAAATGTAGCCCTATATCGCCTCGTAAATATTTATTATTATTATGTTACACCGACGAAGTCTACAAACTAGATTACTTCGCCTACAAGCATAAATCTGGATTAATCAACTTTATCTATCCCAACAGATGGCTCATCTCTCCCGTAATTTAATTTGTTATTAAATAGTTTTTCTACGTCACTATCTTTCGCTTCTCTATCGAGCGCTATCTCTCTGATTCCTTATTTCCTAACTTGCAGAAAAAGCTTGTCATTTTCTGCATCTGTTGCTTTGATTAAATTCCTTGCTGACTCAACGACATCTTCATTTCGTCTCGGACTAACCGTGCCGTCGGTGCCGTTGCTAGTTCGTCTTCCTTCTTTATTAGTTTAAATCTTAACACTATCTAGATTCTCTTCTATAATTAAAGTTTCTTAACTGATTATTTATTTAACGAAGTTCGTGTCTCAGTCAGGGTGCTTTTATTTTTTTGAAAACTAGGTTCTTAAAGTGCATTCTCTCAGTTTAAAGTTTGTACCTTATGTCTCTGTGCTCTGATTTTAATATGACTAATGCATAATCTGTCCTAAGATTTTAACACGCTTTTATTAGCTTGGTATAAATGTATCTATGTAACGGAATCTTTTAACGTGATTTTCACCCCTTTCAAAACTTAGGATTGATTTGAAATTTTGCAGACTTATCAAGGACTGATGACAATTGCATTTAAACTAAAAATAGAAAATAAATAAAAGTAAAAAAAAAACATGCTTTAAAAACCAAACTAAAAAAACTAGAAATAATTTCAAAAAAGCGTGGGGTACTTGATATTAATTGATTATAAAAATACCTCAAAAAGCACCCCACGTTTTTTTGTCATTATTTTCTACTTTTTTTAGTTTGGTTTTTAAGGCGTGTTTTTAATTTTTTTAAACTATTATTTTATCTAGTAGTTTGTTTCATTTTAAGTAGATTACTTTTCAAACAATGCGTTCCTAAACATACCAGAATGTTCACATTCTAATTACAGTATCAATCTGTTAAAAATACCTCTGATTTTCGTCATTTGTTTACAAGTTTTTAACATTGATTGATGCTGAGATGAGATTTTGAACGTTTTTAATTATACGATAATTGGCTTTTAGATATTCAGTAGTTAATATCATATGAAACATTCTTTAAAAGCATTGAGCATTTGAAGCAAAATATGTGAGAAAAACGAAAAGAGATATGTAATACCCGATTTATCGAAATATTGAAAAGTCATTTCTAAGTTAAAGTGACATTTATAAGGAAAATATCCCTCACTATAAATGTTTGAAAGATCGCAACTCCGTCATTTGTCGTAGCTAGGTGCATATTAGAAGTTTTAGACAGAAAAGTAGTAGTGTCAGAAAGTACTTGCTAAACAAAGTGGACTCTCCTGTCACATTTATTGCGGGAACTTTATGACATACTTTTGTTTTGCGATATTTCCCTGTTCTGAGAAAACAGAAATATAACGAAATAAGCGAACAGTTACTAACCTACCACTTTGGCTTACATAACATAGATTATATACAAGAGACGTCAAAGCTGTTCAATATCTGAAAAAGTTATTAATTTTTCCCGACTTTCTTTTTTTTTCGTAGAAATTTATGATTCTTTGGTTTATTTTTCTAAGAACTTTGTTATACCCACGAACTCGAGTATTTCACGCGCGAAACAGTAATTCTTGTGAAATATGAATAATAGGTACTATCGTAATACGACTCCAATGCGTCATTACTAACACCACGAAGGTACTAATTCATAACAATGGTACACTTGCATACCAGCGGTGCTTGACAGTGATTTTATTTTTGGTACACATGTGATGAACCAGTCGTATCCGGACCTATAGGCGTTTTAAACTAACTCCGTTTCCTGGAAGTCTTGAATTTATCTGTTGCTAAATTCCACGGTGAGCAGTGGTGAACCAGTGGTATCGACCTGAAGTTACGAGTTGTGGGTTGTGAGTTCGAATCCAGGCAGGCACTTTACTTTATGTGTTTAATTTCGTCATCACTGCTCTCAAAACGGTGAACGAAAACATCTAGAAGCATGTCTTACAACCAAAATTTCGAAGACATGTAACACCTACAAACCCGCACCGCTCCCGCGTGGTAGATAATGGCCCACTACTTCTCTCAGAGCAAAAGGCCTGTGTCCCAGCAGTGGGACATTGTAGGCGGATGATGCAAAAAAATCCACGTCTAGTGATTTGAGTGATTGTTGTTGTTTCGGGAAACAATTACAGCAGTTAACATAATATTTCAAAGCGTGTTGAGCCTTTTAGAAACCGTAAAACCGTATATGAATTAGGTTCTCCACAATAACAGAAGTCTAAGTAAAAATGGTTTCTTTTCGGCTCCAAACAAGCTAGTAAAGCTTAAGTTTAAAAGCTGACAAAAATGGTATCTTTTACTTTGTCCTTCCAAGTTGTAGGTATCAAGTGAAAACCTTGTCTGTCTTATTGGCATGGAGCCAGCCTCACCACAGTTTGCACGCCGTACGTCCTTTGACCCGGAATGTTATTTTTACACCGATTTCTAAAGTCGATACGAAAGAGACGATGGGTTAGCAACGTCCCGGGTCGGATCTGGATTTAAAGAAAGAAAGGAAATAAGTTTTACAGTAATGCTGCTGTTATACTTGTCAAACCATAGGTAAAACTGTTTAGATAAAGGAAGTTTGTTACTTTAATTCGATATTTTGCTTATTTTTCCCATTGCTGGGAAACAAGACTTCTCTGTTCAAGAGGGTGAGCTGTAATCCACCACGCGGGTCTAGTGCTTGGTGGTAGACGTTACATGTCTTCTGACTTCTGGTTCTAGGACATGCCGGTTTCCTCATGATGTTTTCCTTCACCGTTTTCAGAGCAGTGGTGACGCAATTATTTTGATAAAATAAAGTGCCTGCCTGCCTGGTTTCGAACCCATGATCAACAACTCGTATGTCGGGACCGTTACCACTGATCTACCACTGCTTTTGCTGCTTATTTGAGATATTTTTCATGAAACGTATTTGCTAATAGTTGCTTAAAGAATAGTGGATAATTGCAGGATAAAATTGTTTATATAAATATTTAAATAGGACTCATAACAGTGAAAAGCAAAACGATTCCATTAAGAACCGGGCAAGATTACATTGTAGTAGTCCAACCACATTATGCGGTTCCACAATCTCACGCAATATATTTGTGCGAAACGTGGATTCAAGTAGCGCCTGGGGAATAATATCAACTTTGGCAGAACTGATACCGTAAGAGCGATGCATATGATCATATAGGTCCATAAAAATCATCATACTATATGTATAATAATGTATATAATTTTTCATCATTCCAACTTTGTTTAAAACTATATTGTACATAAGACACTGACATGTACAGACGCCAGCAGGTCAACCTATCCCAAACTGTCAAATTTCCCCAATTGAACATGAACCTTATTACATTGTAATAAAGTTGAAAATCTATCAAAGAAATTTGACAGATTGGGGTAGCTTGATGTGCTGGCGTCTGTACATTTGTGATTTTTTTTTCTAGCCTACACTGTCCCACTGCGGATCAAAAGATCCAAGGATCTGCGGATCCGATCCCTTTCAGGCGTCCTTTTCCAGGGCCACATTTGTGATTAGATATGGTTTTTGGAAATTCGTAAAAACAACGACTACACAACATGAGACTACACGACTACACAATATGAGAAGTATGGAGTCTTCGCCCAAACGGTGCCAAATGCATGCAGCGATGTAATAATGAAAAGCTGTGTGAATTTTAAGCCACAACCGGACGACAAAATTGTAATATGTTTAGGTGAAAATGATCATAACATGAAACATGTGCTATTCCAACTAAAATCCATGCTGAAATTATTTTATAAAAATACTGTTATTCTACTAAATGTACAACAAAACTACCAACTTGATGTCGTGAAGTTAAATTATCGCTTAAAAAGTATTTGCCACTATTATAAAAACTGCCACTTCACGAACTGCCAATATTCCAATATAGCTGATATTTGCAAATCAATAAATTATGTCCTAGATTGTGAATACTATAATGCGACATTTTTGAATCCTTCTGAAATCAAAAAACGACTGGTGAGTAGCAAAACAAGTTTTTTAACAAAAACTAAGGAGCCCAAGAAGGGAACTATCCCCTTTTATTTCAAAAGTTCCGCAAACAAAAAACTGGAAATCAAAGATACTTGTGCTCCCGCTGAGAAAATTGAACACATAAAAAAGGGTACTATACCATACTACTTCTTCCCAATAAAAAAATCCAACAATTTATTTCGACCTTAAAAATACGTCACCTAACACATCTTCGTTTCACCACTTTAAGATATTACATCAAAACATCGCAAGCATTCTATCTAAACAAGAACTATTAGAAATAACATTACAAGAGATGCGAGATACTCATAATGACCCACATATAATATGCCTTTCTGAAACATTTATTAAAAAAGGCCATGAGAGCTATCTTAAGATACCAGACTACATAATGGCAGCCAGCTTTTGTAGAGAAAAAAACCGAGGTGGAACTTGCATCCTAGTTAAAAAGGAACTCATTTTCAATGAAGTATCCATGGTTAAAAAATACGCTTCAGTAAATACATTCGAGATTTGTGGCATTGAGTTGGCTAACGAGAAACTGTTGATAATATGCATATACAGAACACCCCAGTCCGACCCTAACCTATTTTTAACTAATCTAGATAGTCTCTTACATGAGATTCTCAAAAAATATAAACCTTCAACACGCATAGTTCTAACAGGAGACTTTAACATAAACACACTAAAAAAAGGTAAAATCACTGACGAGTTTCAAGACTTAGCAAACAACTATCATTTAAAAATTCATATTAATGAAGCTACTCGTAAATCCTCTTGTATTGACCATATAGTGAGTAATATCCCAGATGCATCTACAACAGTACTCCCACTCTATCTCTCTGACCATGAAACCGCACAAATGATAAGCTTCCCCTTAAAACGCCAATCGATAAAAGATGCAATTTACTACGTTTACAAAAGAGATTACAATGTCCATAATATACACAAGTTCAAAAAATGTCTACAAAGTTTGTCTTGGTCAGAAGTATACATAGAAAAAGATGCAAATATAGCATTTAATTATTTTCATGAGTTAATATGCCTTTTTTACTATCTATGTTTTCCGAAAGTAAAGATAAAGATAAATCTAAACAAAACAGTAAAACAAACATGGATAAGTAAGGGCCTTAAGCAGAGTTGTAAAACTAAGAGATTCTTGCGGTATCAATATTATAAGAAGAAAACTCAACCCAACAAAACTAAATACATGAAATACTCAAGTTTGTTACAAAAATGTATCTATAATGCCGTAAGAAATACTAATATAAAATATATGAATAAATATCAGAATACATGTAAGGCTACATGGACAGTTATAAAAAATGAAATACATAACCCTAGTCCTAAAAACAACATAGAATCTATCAAAATTAATAATACTATACTTACGGAACCAACAGAAATAGCCTCCGCCTTCAATGATTTTTATCTTAATCATAACCCTACACAGCAAAGTACAAATAGTCATTGTAATGAAAACCTAACACCTAGCTCAATGTTCCTCGTTCCAGTGTCAGAAAACGAAGTAGAACAACAAATTATGTTATTAAATAACACTACCTCAGAAGGCTACGACGAACTTAGCACTAGTATAATTAAGAAATGTGCTAAGGAAATATGCGGCGTTTTAACGCATCTTATAAATTTGTCTTTTGTTCAAGGAGTGTTTCCGGATAAATTAAAAATATCAGTTGTAAAACCACTTTTTAAAAAAGGTGACAAATATGATGTTAACAACTATCGCCCAATAACCTTAATACCCGTTATGTCAAAAATCTACGAAAAATGCATGCATAAAAGGCTTATTAATTACTGCGAGAAATATAACATTATAAAAAAAGAGCAATTCGGTTTCCAAAAAACAAAATCAACAACTTCAGCTATCTTTTCACTCTTGAAAGCGGTTCTGACTAATATTAATAATAATCAACTAACGACGGGCTTATTTTTTGATTTATCTAAGGCGTTTGACCTAGTTTCGCATAACGTGCTTGTTCAGAAATTAGAGACTATAGGAATTAGAGGACCTCCACTGCAGTGGATATCGTCATACATATCCGGCAGACAGCAGTGTGTTACTATCACTACTATTAATGCCAATAAGGATATGGTTTCATACCGCTCTGAATTTAAAAACCCCAAACGCGGCGTTCCTCAGGGCAGTATATTGGGCCCGATTTTGTTTCTCCTTTATGTGAATGATATTGTTGAAGTGACTAATCATAAATGCTTTCTGTTTGCTGATGATATTTCGATAATTGTTTCTACCGATAAAAAATGTAAATCAATAACTGATCATGAAGTAGATATTAATAATACAATAGAAAATCTTATAAATTGGCTTAATATTAATAATTTATCCATTAACCTTAATAAATCAGTATATGTACAATTTAATAAATCTTATAATAACAAATTTAATTTTAAAATGAATATATCAAAACTTCAACAAGTAACACACACTAAGTTTTTGGGAACAATTATAGACGAATATCTAGACTGGAAAGCTCAAATTGATAGTGTATGTAATAAAATCAATAAATTCGTATACGCTCTTAGACGGGTTAAAAATGTTACAAACATTAAAACAGCTGTAATGTCCTACCGTGCATATGTGGAGTCCTCGCTGCGATATGGACTAATTGTATGGGGAAATAGTACCGACCATAACAGAGCATTTATCGCTCAAAAGAAATGTGTTCGAGCTATTCAGGGCATTCCACCGGACGTATCTTGTCGACCAATATTTAAAAAATTTGGTTTGCTACCACTTCCTTCGCTATATGTATATGAAACATGTATGTTTGTACGGAAACACAAAGATTTATTCAGAACAGCAGCGGAAGTAAGCTCTAGGAATCGGCGTGACAAATTTAGACTTGTTTTAGACGAATTCCCTCGATTAACTAAATATAGTAAAAGCTGTGTAGCTATGGCTGTACGTATATATAACACATTACCATGTAAACTTAAATTACTAAATAACAGTCTGTTCAAAATTCATTTGTTTAAATGGCTAAATGATAATAATTTTTATAGCATTAAGGAATACTTTGAACATAAGTTGTACTAATCACTTTGCATGCTTTAATTTTAAGCAAAACATGTATGATCTCATCCTTAACTCATTTAACAGCTTGTATACCATGTTTTATGCAAATAAATAAATAAATAAATAAATAAATAAATAAGAAAAAAAATATAAATGTTACACGAAAATTACAAAAATAGCCGATCGATTACGGGCATTGACCTTCGCCCATTAAATGATGAGTTTAGTTTTTTTTTTTTTTGGTCCATTATTTTACATTTACAATAACGATACCAAACACGTGAGTAAAGCATTGATAGCTAATTTAATTTCACCCTGTATAGTTCAATATCTCGAAAGATATACGCATCACTGCCTCAGAAGTGAAATAAGTACCATTGTATTCTGAATAGTCCTGAAGAGAGGTCTCTATATCAAAAGTTCAAGGGGCATTAACGATTACGTACCATTGTATGGTTAATAAGACCAAGAGTCAAAGGGACGGAAGGGTCTGTCATAGTGACACGTGTAATCGAAACTCACCACGCAAAGCATCTAGAAAGTTCTACCCAAACATTATGCCTTGTAAAACTTAATTTATTATCCTGGGAGCTAATAAGGTTGACGTGACATTTACCAAAAGCCACGTTCAAAACCAGAGTAATAGACTTCAGCGCACTATTCAGAAATAGTGTGAATATTTCTGAAAATTAAAGTTATGCAATGAAAATGTAATATTAACAACATGCATAATGAATTAGCAATCAACTGCGATGGTTGTCACGACGGAAACGGTTTTTAAATGGTGAGTTAATTTAAATAAATATAAAAGGTGTACAAAGACGCAGGTTGTTTATCAAAGTAAGACACTAATTACGTTATTATTAACTAAAAACGGTACTTGTTATTATAGCCGTAATGTAAGACTGAGACTTGAGTTTTGTATGTTCGTAAGAAATTTTTTGTCAGTCCACGACAAACCATTCCTTAAAGCTTAAAGAAATCTCAGCAAGAAATAATAAAATGAAAACCTACAAATCAGAGCTCAGCAAAATCCCCCGCGAGGAAACAAGAAACGTACAAATAAAACGTTGAAACGCAAAGTATAGGGAAGATTTCTTCTCTAATCCGATCAGAAATAAAGATTAGTCAGCAAACGCATTTATCAAAATTACTTTAGAAAGGCTCTTACCTTCCGGCCGAACTTTTCCACACAACTCATTGAGATAAACGAGGCAAGGATCATAACTGCCGGGAAGCTAAGCGTCTGGAGTTCTGGATTCCACGTGACGCCGGCGGATTTCAAGATGGCGGGCGAATACGTCAACGTTGCGAAGTTCCCGCTGTTCGTTTGAAACATCACCAATGTGACGTTTAGAATGCACCCGCGCCGCCACGCTTTGTTTTTAACTGAAAGTTTATCAAAATTTACATCGTAATTTATACTGGTTTTGGGTTCTATAGAGTCTACTTGTCTTTATGTTAAAGGCGTTAACCACACTCAGCCTATAATGTTCACACTGCTTAGACACAGGCCTGCTCTCTGTGAGAGCGAGCACCACGCGGGCGCAGGGCGGGTTGGTAGATGTCACATTGCTTCGAATTTTTGGTTCTAGGACATGCCCGGTTTCCTCACGATGTTTTCCTTCACCGTTTTGAGAGCAGTGGTGATGAAATAATTAACCCAAAGTAAAGCACCTGTCTGGGTTCGAACCTGTGACCTATAACTCATAAGTCGCAGCTGCTTCCACTGGGTCACCACTGCTCTTAGGCAGGCATTAACACTTTACTTTAAAATACATTCTGTGAGGTTATCAATTGAAAGCACAAAACTAAGGCTGCAAAAAAAAAATGTTTGTAGAATAATCCTAATTACATTATGATCACAGTATACAAAGTGTTCGTATTGCAGATTAGTCAGTTTGTGCCTGAAAACGTAAACTAGAACAAAACGGCAAAATAGCAATGCAACTTCGACTTAACCCAACATTATTATAAAAGAGTGACAAGTTTATTCCAATTTGATTTGCCTCAACCCCGACCTACGTTTACTGAGGGAAAATTCCCGAAATACAAATCTTGACAGCCCAAAAGACTTGCAAATCCTTTAGCAGTTTGACAAGTGTTTAAAAGATTAAACTTCTTTGAGGAAGTTGATGGATTTAATAGTAGCGTCAGTAATAAAATAAGCATTAATAAAATCTCTGTTTTAGATTAAAAGTGAACAGATTTACAAATAAAATAAAATTGTATTTATTTTTATTTATTTTCGGAAGGCTTACATACTAATAACACTATAATAACAATAATATATAAATAACTTGCTAATTACAAGCCCCCCACAGATAAAATTAATTGATAAAAAATAATAACAGATAAAATTATCTTGATTAAATAATAGTTATTATTATGATTCAAGCCAACATTAATGTCACATACCTACATATTTGCTTTTGCAACATTCTACATATAAACTGCAACAAAAGAAAAATAAATGTTGATCCCGCCGCCGCCGGTCGTGTGGAGCAAGCCTTATCTTTATTTGTACCTATACAGGGTGAAATTGAAAACATGCGACAAACCGTAATGGGAGATTGTACTCATCATTATGAACAACTTTTACTAAGGGACCAATGATGCAATCGCAAAAAAAAAACAGCTGTTTCCTACATTTTGACGAGTTATGCGAACATAAATGTAGGGAACAGATGTTTTTTTTTTTCGCGATTGCATCATTGGTCCCTTAGTAAAAGTTGTTCATAATGATGAGTACAATCTCCCATTTCGGTTTGTCGCATGTTTTCAATTTCAACCTGTATATACGACACGTGTCGTATTGTATATGTACGTAATCTTCGACAGATATTGAAAACAAAAGATGAAATATGTTTTAGTTACTCACATATGGTTTTGAAAGAAAGCTTTGGAAGTGAGTTATATGTAAGCTCTTGATTTTTCATATAGTCAATTTCATTCTGTATTACTTTGTCGTTGACATCCAGTTTTCTCAGAAACGCTATCGTAGAAACAGCTTCCTGTAACACATATTTATTTAAAAATCTTACCTCTGATATCGCATTTGCTAAGACAGTTGTCGAACAAAGGAACATTCATATGTAAATCTGTGAAGATATTTCTGACTACAGGTCACAGCTGCAACCATTTCCAGGAGAAGAAAACGTGTTTTATTGTTATGGACATTTTAAAATTAAAAAGCAAAATGATTTGAAAATACATTTGTCTACTGTGGTTCAAATGGAATCCACGTGATACGCATTTTCACCGGGGCTTCCCTAACCACGCATAATCAGCCGGGTATGTTCCCACTGCTGGGATACAGGCGTCCACCACGTGGGCCCACTGCAGTTTTGTTGATGTCACATGTTTTCGAATTGACATGCCGGTTTCCTCACGATGTTGCCTTCAACGTTTTGAGAGCAGTAGTGATGAAATCAAATACACAAACTAAAGTTTCCTGGTTTCGAACTCACGACCATAATTCGTAAGTCTTGGCCGATACCACTGGGCTATCACTGCCCTCTAACAACGGCTTGACCTTTATAAATGTTTTTTAGACTTTCATCCTTCTCACAGGAAATAACACTACATTGCTATTCTCGCAGAGTACTCTCTCTGGGGAAAATGCAGTATTTCTGAACACGGCTTTTGGTTCCCTTTGCTATCAATTATGTACATACTCATACAGATCTTAAGAGCCTGGTAGGAGGGTGGGGGCGATCCTTTTTTGTTTAAATTTTCTATTAGACCTCTTTCTGGTTCTGATTTATGTCGAGAAAAATTTAAGTTGACGTTGTAGGGTCAGTTCACATCGAGACGAGACGCGTCGCGACGCTGCGCGCACTTTTTAAGATCACGATACAAAATAGATCTTATTTACTTAAAAATAAGGTATACGGGCTGCACAACACGGTGCATCTCAGCGTTCTTCGACACGATTTCGCGCTTATACCTTTTCGTGTTGTAAATAAGTTAGATATTCTGTTGCTATCTTAAAGTTGCTGCTAAAAAGTGCGCGCAACGTCGCGTCTCGGTGTGACCCTTAATGACGCGTCGAACGACGCGCAGACGTTTCAGATCGTTAAGTAAGCTCGTTTTTAGGGTTCCGTACTCAAAGAGTGATAACGGGACAATATTACCAAGTTTCCATATGGTCCGTCCGTCTGTAACTGAATTGTATCTTTTAAACCGTAATAGGTAGACACTGGTGTGTAATACTATGACCGCTATTATAACAAATTCGCTCGACTATAGCCAGCAGCATCGAGATGGCGAAGCTCCAGGACGACCCACGCCACCCAATGCACAACTCTAGTCCAGTGCCACAGAGGCTTAAAAGCCGCAAAAAAATTCTCGGGTGCATGAGTCCAGCCGACGGCAACCCCTCCACAGGAAGACGCGATCTTTGGAAAGAACTACTGAAGCCTCCTGATTTCTTCATTGAACCATCAGAAAGCCTTCTATCCGGCCACAAGTTACCGTGGACTACTTGCAAAATCTTAAATAGACTTCGAACCCAAGTGGGTTGCAGCAAAGACAACCTCTACAAGTGGGGATTCATAGACGGTTCAGATCACCGGTGTGTGTGTGGCGTCTCTCCACAGACAATCGCTCACCTCCTATCTTGCACCGCATGCCCTATTACCTGCACACGTGAGGACCTAATGGCTGCATTAGCAAACGGTATTCGCGTTGCTGAATTTTAGGCCAAACAAATTTAAATAACTATACATATTACGTAGTTTTTTTTCGTTTTATTTTTGCCATCGACACGGTAAGAAGGAGATAGCAAATATAATAGAAATAAAATAAAATTAAAGGGACTAAGACAGAGAAGAACAGACCATACAAGAAAGGTTTAAAAAAATAAAATTAATAAAATAATAATTAATCAAATTATTTTAAAAGATTGTAGTGTTAAATAGTTATAAATTACAAACCGTACGTGTATTCATTTCGTCTGATATTTATGCCACCAGGCTTCGCCATTTTAGTTTTCATGTCAGGAATTATATTGTTTATCTGTTTCTATATTTTATTCAACCCAGATATGTTTACGCGTTATTAATGTATTAATGTAAATTGCCCCATTACCGGAGCATTCTGAACGAATGTATCAGTTGTATGTAATGAACTGGTGTTAACGGACTGAGAGAGAAGTGTTGTGCGGACTTAGTATGTAATTGGAGTATATAAATGAAAAGAAGAAAAGAAAAACTTCGGGAAATTAAGACTAACTAACTCCTAAAGAACAAATCAAAATGTTTTCTACGAAACCTGGGGCAGACATCTCGGTACACAGTCGGAATTATAAAATAGTAGAACTTATTCTGTCTAATCTAAAAAGATTAGTAAAAATATACCGTCAAAAATATTATTTACAAGGTTATTAAAAAATAAATCTGTTGTTTCAAAGAAAAGTTCTACCTACCCGGTCAAAATGTATGAACACATTTTTTTTCTGAATCTGAACCCTCTGGAGTTTAGAATCTTGTACCTACTGTATTCTTGGTAGCACATTGTGCGTATAGAATGTCTTTTAAAAGAAAAAAGAATAAACCCCAGTTAAGTAGTCATAGCGTATCAATGACAATCTAAATTGAGATGGCCCAGAATTTGACTATAAATTTAACGTAACCATAACGTGCAGACGACAGGACACCAGACACAATATTAAGTAACCCATCGTTTGAGGAACAGCACTGCATTTACATTCCAAGGCGATGTAATTTATGATTCTCCACCTGAGCAAGTTTTCCTTAGGTACTTCAGCCGACCTAGGTCTGGAATCTGTTTAAAGGCTTTCTGATTAGCCAAAGCAACTCATCTTACTCACAGATTAGTTATTGATAGGATAATTTTATGAATAAGCGAAGGAGTTTAAAAAAAATAAAACTTAAAAACTTACATCAATCTTCCCTTTCTTCACCAAAAACGCTGGCGATTCCGGTGCCTTCAGCATCATCACAATAGTAAGTACAGGCACCCATAACACAATCCATAATACAGTGTAGTAATCAAAGTACGCTCCCATAGCAAACATGGCTAGTATGCCAATGTTTTGAAACAATATTATAAATGATCCGAGAACTCCTCTAATTTCGTCCTGACTTATCTCTCTGACGTACATCGGCACTACATTGTAGCATCCTCCTGCTGACAAACCGCCGCAAAGTCTCGCTATGATTAACACTGCAATGTTTGCTGATGACAGCTTCATTATCCAACAAAGCTGAAAAGGGAAAGTTGCTATTAATATTATTAAATTATATTATAAAGTCACCGTCAGATTCAGGCAAGCGTCTCTTGATAGATGGAATTAATAAATAAACATTTTTATCTACTCCCATATCGTAAATTCGAATTTTAAACTTAAAAACGATTTATATTGACAATACCGAAATTAAAAAATTGAATCGTAATTATTATGACTAAACTTTTTCTCTACCAAAATAATTTTATAAAATATTTTTTTAGTAATACGATACAGGGCAATTCAAGAAGTTAATATCACCAAGGAGTTTCCATCAATTAAATTTTGCCAATGGAACGCATTTTCGGGGCGCGTCATTTTTGTAATATTACAAAACTATTTATTACTCTTATAACTTTCTTCTGTTATTTAGTAGTATTAATATCAATGTATAGGATAGTAGATAAAGTAGTTTATTATACAGCACATATCTAGGTTTTGAAACCCTCTTGTGATACTATTAAAAGCCGAGCCGTAGGCGAAGTTTTTAAACACACACTCGTGTTTTAATGCCCCTGATTAAGCAATACTTATATAAACTATAGTTCGACTTTTAATTGTATTCAGTAACTTGACAGTTTGAAGGGTTACCAGATTTTGACAAAAAAAAAAATGTGAGGTCGTGTAGCATGAACGAAATTGAATGAACTTGAAATAATGTACTGACATGCAATTTTTTTTATTTTAAATTTAATAACTTGTCTGAAAAACATGATAGGTTTGCACTATATTTTTTTTTTAGTACTTAGCTAATTTATTTATAGTTTGTTTATATTAGAAGAAAATAAAAAAAAAAACATTACGTTTGATAAATTATTAATGATTCTTATATTCCACATCTTACAAAAGATTTTTTAAGTTTTATAACAAATGATAAAAATGGTCTAATTTAAAATTATACCATTTTTATCATTCGTTCTTTACGCAAAATCGTTCACTACCCCAAACACTATTAGTTTTAGTATGGTAACATTATTTTTATTTGAACTGTCAAGTTATTTAATACAATTAAAAGTCGAACTATAAATACTATTTTTTCAGCCGGGTTTTCCTAGACTTTGGACTCTAGCGTATTAGATAGGTAATCAGCATTCATAATTCTCTTGTCCGTATCCCAATTTATTTGGTAACTTTTTTTTTTGTCGGGCATCTTGCAGTTGACCTTGAGACGCCGTGACTGCTTAACCGGGCTTTTCTGGGGC
Organism: Antitype chi; assembly: GCA_947359405.1. NCBI lineage: Eukaryota > Metazoa > Arthropoda > Insecta > Lepidoptera > Noctuidae > Antitype > Antitype chi. The sequence goes on from OX375816.1 coordinate 16,345,754, forward strand.
TGCCATTAAGAGTTAACTTAACGCCTCCAGCCAGGGCTTAAAAACTAAAAACTTACAAACTAAGCGACTGCACGCTGAGGGCACCCCCTGTGGGGTACGAACCTCGGCTCAGGGCGTCACTGTTAGGGAGACAGCTATTGGGGACAGGCTGGATCAAAATATTGGCATTATTATTATTAGTCGGGGAATTTAAAGCTACTGGCTCAGTTGCGGCGCGGGCTGGCGCTTCAACGAGCAAGGGTTGGTCGGGGTTGTTTGGTATCGGTGCTCCATGTCTTTTTGTAGCACACTTCTCTATTAGTCGTCGTCTCGGTATTAACCCCATTTCTAGCCATATCATCGTTCACTCAGTCCATCCATTCATTCTTTGGTCTTCTCCTACTTTTATAGCCATGCGAGCGAGATAGCCATGATGAAAGTTTTGAGCGGTTTTGAGTATAGATCACTCATGCTCAAAACTTCCCTTACCACATTTCGAATAGATAGGTAACAATACAATACATTTGTCCCTGAAAACTTATATCTATCAAGATCAGGCATAGACTTAGTTAATACCACACTGTATTAAACTATTCATATGGACAGACTAGACTAGAGCCTCAATTAAACCACTTACGTAGTCGATAATTACGATACTAGATTATAAGATCAATCAATATTTCAGACTTTGACCTTTGAAGGCTAGATCTACTTTATAAAAGCTGTATTTCCACTGTTTTGCCTTGACTCGTAAAAATTACAGGTTTCACAATAGTAAGATCGAAGTATATATATACATAGCTTTTTAAATTACTTAAGAGACATGAGGCCGAAAATACGTCGCGTAATTTCAAAGCACGCGGAATTTCCGTCGCGTGGTGAAGGGCGGGCATTTTTGGGGCTCTGTTTATGTAATTTTGACGTTCAAACTCTCAGCTGAGTTTGAATAAATGACTTTTGATTTTGCGTAACTTTGAGTCGTGTACAGCTACGCTTATGAGCTCTTTGAATGTTCCCTACATTCTTACGGCTATCTACCTTTGGAATACTAGAAAGAAAGTTTTAAGTATTGTTGCAGTACTTTTTGTTATTTCATTTCTAAGTAGTCAAAGTGGCGTCCCAACCGCAAAGAAATCTTTTCTTATCTAATGCAAAGTTGGAAAGGTTTCGGTGGCTAATCTAACATGCCAGACGGGCCAAACTCAGGTCAAGGTTAATAGACTCTTTTAGCCTTTATTAAAAGTTTTTTTTATTGTTTAGTTCTTAACTAGAATACACTGAAAAATAATTCTAGCTACGCTTAACGATGTCATTTAATTTTTCTGATATTAAAAAAGTAATTGCCAAAGTAAAAAGTGTTTACTCTGAGTAAAGATTGATTATATGAAATATCTTACATCTATTGAATAGCCAATAGAATAATTGCATTAGGTATAAAAAAGTAAAAGCTTTTATGGAATCTATACTGTTTGACGTTATGAAGAATATTTCATTTATTCAGCAAAAATGTTTTATTAAGACGTAATCTTTAAAAAACCCTAAAGATGCTTTACGTTTTTGAGATAATTACTATTATTATCTGTTATCCATTTTACATAAATCATCACTCAAAAAGGAGGTTAAACTACGCATAACTAAATACATTTAACGATAAACGAATTTAAAACATATTTCCGTGTCTATTAGCAGTGGTGGCCTAGATAACGGCCGCGACTTACGAGGTAGGTACAGGTTTAGGCATAGGTTTAAACCCTGACAGGCGCTTTACTTAATGTAAATTATTTCATCACTACTGCTCTCAAAACGATGAAGGAAAACATCGTGAGGAAACCGGCATGTCATGTAGAATCATTAAATTGAAGACATGTGCGTTAGGGTCAACTCGGCCTGTGTCCTAGTGTTAGAAACATTATAGGCTGATTATGCATATATTTATCAACCCCTTGAAGATGACAGCGATGGAAAGATGTTTTAAAAACGCACAGGAAACAAAACACAACCAATAAAACAAAAGAAAATACCCTTACCGCTTGCAGGACAGCCATGATCAAAACTGCCACCTTCCTTCCAAATCTGTCAACGATATAAGCGAATAGAGAGACTCCAAACACTGCCGCCATACAAAGAGCACTCGCTATCCATGATATTTCATAGTCTGATAACGGGTACCCGGCCGGGGAGTCCGCTGATTGTAAAACTTTTGTCATCGGTGATACCCAGCCCGCTTGGAACCCGTATGTTAGAAGTGTGGTATTCGCTACAAATGAAACAGTTCGTTTATTTCCTGATATACGTTGTCTTGTTTTGAAGTTTCTTTTTCGTATTTTTGGGCGACGTTTGGGATGAATTTTCTGGGGCTGAAATTTGATGCAATAATATGGCTCTTTGGCACAATAAGACGCGTTTAGTGCCTCTGTTTACGACGTTTTGTAGACAGTCAGAAACGTGTTAAGTAAATTCGCAATTTATCTCAACTATACGATCACTGTGGAATTTTAAAACGAAGTTAATACGTCTTTTTCTTATAAAAAAACATACAGGATGGCGATTAGGTTATCATCAGTGTGTTAAAATAATAACATTAACGATATTACTAAAAGTAGTAAACTGAATTCTGCAACCAAAATAAATAGCATAAAAATTGGCATGCAATAAACCACCCTTGATAAAGGCATTAGACACGAGCGGGGCAGTGGTGTCAATAATTCAACACAAATTTTATGGTATTTTTGCCAAATAATCACAAAACTACTTTGATTTGTTTAATTACTAAAAACAAGAAAAATGGTTCCACGGCTACAATGTTAACTGTCATAAATTATTTTGAATTATGTATGTTTAAAATACGCAATGTATGGCTTTAACTAATGTGATAAGATAACCTTATCGCCACCCTGTATATGCAGACACGGACCATCCTATATAAAAAATATGTCGCATTATTCTAGTATTTTCTCCGAAGGCGTTTACAGACACTAATCCCACATTCGCAACCAACCGGAGATTTTCCACATTCCATAGACCAAAACACATTTTTTTCTTGCTGGGATCGCAAACCAGTAGGACACAGCAAAAAAAAAAACACGCCCTGATTAAAAGTTTGTACAAAACTATTCAGATCAGTGTACTCTACGGCTTTTGTGAACCAGGAACAGAGCAGCAGTCTCCTGTGAATTAATTAGTCATACGGCAAACACAATGCAACTTGCCAAGTGCCACGCTCGCTAATTTTGACAGTAATGAGATTTCCTTTGTTTGCCCAAGTGATCTGTGAAATGGCTGTGTATTGGGCTTAATGAGGACTTGTATTATGACTGTATTTCATGCGAGCAATTGTCTTGGCTCGCAGGCTATTGAGAGTGCGACTCGGTTCGAATCTATGCATAGATTCAAAACAAAAATAATAATTAATACATCAGAGGGGCTTGTGGCTAAGTTATAACAGCCGTATGGGACGATCGATCAGGTTAAGCTACGCTTGTCGCGGTTGCTCCGTGGATGGGTGATCGTCTCTACATACCAAGACCAAGCCTCCTAAAGCACGTTAAGCCGTTGGTCCCGGCTGTCATTCGTGGATCTTTGACAGTCATTACGGGTCGTCAGAAGCCCGAAAGTCTGACAACCAGTTAAGACTGAAGTTGAATACCAGTATTTTACATGGAGCGACTGCCTATCTGACTCCCGCAACCCAGTTACTGAGTAACACGATACCCCTTGGCTTACCAAGGGGTATCGTGTGAAAAGGCTAGCCTTTTCCCAACTATGTTGGGGTCGGCTTCCTGTCTGCCTAGGCAGATGATGATTATGATGATGAGTTAGAACATGCCAATGATGCATCTCACAAAGCGAAATTCAAATTTACTTACGTTTTTTGCAATGAGGGTGTTCATGAATATTCAAGCCACCAGTTGGCGCCACTTTGACAAGGGGTCTTCCAGTTCGAAAATGAAATTAAAATATTTGATGTCATTCGTTTCATTCTTTCGTTCATCATTCAGTCCTTAGGCGCTTTGACACTTTTGACAGGTGCCCGGACCTGACGTCTCAGTGCTGCCACCTAGTGAACGTCATTTCAGAAAAGCCTCATTTGCGGATTTGCAGATTTGCAGATAAGGTTGTGTGCTGATTAAAATATGATTCGCGACCGTAACATTACGTTGCATGGACACAACAGGTGTTACAATGAAGGTGTTCTGAAATGACGTTCACTAGGTGGCAGCACTGAGACGTCAGATCCGGGCACATGTCAAAACGCCTGAGGACTGAATGGTGAACGAAATAATGAAATTAATGACATCAAAAATTTAAGTTCATTGTCGAATTGGGAGACCTCTTGTCAAAGTGGCGCCAACTGGTGACTTGAATATTCATGAACTCCCTCATTGGCCTCAAATTACATGATTTGATGTCATTCAATAGGGTAAATATCTGGTTTTTTTTTTAAATGAAACCTAGCTATATCGATTTATTGCCCCCGAAACCCTCTGCTACAAAATTTTATGAAAATCGTTTGAGCCGTTGCCGAGATTCAGATTATATATCTTAAATACAAGAATTGCTAGTTTAAAGGTATTAGATATGAACTTAGTAAGTTGTATTGTTATTTTTATAATAAAAATTATAGTTTTAGTTAGGGTATACCAATACAGACAGCTGGTCATCGTTTTTTATGTATTTGGACCACTCGCTTCTTCTACCAAATGAAAAAACAGTTCTCTAAATCGTTCCACAATTGATGGAAATATCTGACACATACAGACGAACATACAACCTCCTGCTTTTTTGAAGTCGGTTAAAAACATTACACACAGAAAAAGAAACGGCAGTCTATTTACCTAGCATAGCCACCAACCATTGCATACAGCCATTGCCTTTTTTACCACTAACACTGTCATTTTCCGCAGCCATGGTCTTTAACAAACTATTTTCACGTTTAACGAAGCTACGAATATCAGAACGCTATCGGATATTACAGCAAACATTTTCTACAAACACTGAAGATGTAATCTGATAACGGTTCATTTATAGTAACAAAGGAAATCAGGGCTGCACAAAAACCAAATCGAAAGTTATTTCTCACCTAAAAGATAGCTCGTTGACGTCAACAACTAACAGCCGGAATAAAAAAGTCAACCCTTTGAAATATTTTTTTATTAAACCTTTATTGAAAAATTTGCACGTTATATGCTTATTAAAATATGATTCTCGGTCGTAACGAATATATATTTACAGAATTATAATCATCAAAATCTGTACATCTATACATCTATACATACATACATATACATACAAACATACAGATAAATAAAATTGGAGTGTCTGTTTTTAATATTAAAAAACCGCTTTTTACTAAATGCATATGGATGTATACACGGTACATATAGTCTGTTTTTAATATTAAAAAACCGCTTTTTACTAAATGCATATGGATGTATACACGGTACATATACCAAAATATGTTTTTTTTTTAAATTTTTGTCTGTCTGTCTGTTTGTTCCTGTTTGTTCCGGCTAATCTCTGAAACGGCTGGAACGATTTTGACAGAACTTTCACAGGCAGATAGCTGATGTAATAAGGAGAAACTTAAGCTACTTTTATTTTCAAAATCTTATTTATTTTTATTAATAGGTATGTCGAAATACTTTTTGTTAAATTCCACGCGGACGAAGTCGCGGGCACAGCTAGTTATCAATAAAACCCTCTAAATTGACTATTTAATGAAAAATCATTCAATGGGGTAACGACTTTAATTTTGCGCTTCCACCATAATATCCTCCATAGCAAAAAAACGGCTGTGATCATGCCCGCACCAAGAAATATGAATACTCACTTGATAGCACAGCAAAATTAAATGGCGCCGTCTAGTTGTGTTACGATTACACTGGAGTCACTGAAAAGGTTGGATCAGAGTGACACTGGCTGATGACAGTCACTCTAGCAGAGCGTCGCATCGATGGTTGCGTGGACTGTCTTCTGATGACAGATGAGGTCGGGAGAGCCGCAGTTGCTCCACGGCCACGATGAACTGCTATCTCTTCTCTCTCTCTTCTTCAACCCTTGGCCACCCAATGCTGAGTGTAGGCCTCTTCCAAATCTCTCCACTTTTGGCGGTTTTGTGTCATGGCTATCCAGTTTCTTCCAGCCACTTTAGTGAGATTGTCTGTCCACCTAGTCGGTTGTCTTACCACGTTTGTGGTCTCCACTCCAGCATTTTCTTCCCCACTGCTATATTACGGCACAATCCTGATGATATCAAAGCTTCTGAACCCCTAATACGATGACCACTCCTGACAAAAAACGAACCTGCGCCGTTATATTTATCATCACCATCGCCATTTTTAACCATTGATTAAGGTAACCAATAATTTGATTTGAGTACCTAGTGACATTTATATATCAAGCTAGACGTGTCAAATTTTTAAATAATCATTTAGGTATGCAACATCTATTTATGTCCTTGCAACCCTGCCTGTTTCATTAAAAATAAACTGGCGTGCTTACTTAACCTAACCTAACACCATCTGACTAATAATATTGACGAAAACGCGAAAAATTTTTCTCGCTCATCGACTTGGAAAATTCATGCAAATTTTTGTATAGGAAACATAAAGTAATTTTTATTTCAAAATTCTTCCCGTAAATCCCGTTTAAATTAGTTGAAACAGATACTTACCTGCCTTACCTGCATTCCGGTGCGCGTTCCGCGAGTCCGAGTCATATAGGGTAGTTGGTATTCCTGGTTTTGTCAAAATTTTCTTTCAAAATTCACGTTTTTCACCTGAAAAACAACATTTTTGTTCAGCACAATTTTCAGTAACGCCATAGTTAGCTAGATCGCGCGGAGACGCGTCTTTCGACACCTCGCCCGTGCGCCTAGCGTATATAGCCACTTTATTACATAGAATTTTCGTTTGTTCTATATAACTGGTAGGTACAAAAATCTACCTAACCGAACCAAGTTTGCGTACTATCGTCATATCTTTGCTTCCAGGTGACGCATTTTGACGCTGTTTTCAGCTGAGTTGTTCCTAATTAGGCTACCTAACACCATCTGACTAATAATATAAACTTAAATAAATAGTTGAGAGAAAATATTGTTCATAAAATAGATTTTATAAAATAATGATCTAAGATTACATAGCGTTATTTTTTTGGTTTTGTCATTTTTAATAACTAGATGAAATCGGCGATGCTTTGATTTGGGATGCACTTGGACTGCAGTATAATATAGGTACTAATGTCTAGCACTTATAGTCGTACATCATCAAACATGTGTCAGTCATTAACCAAGCGTATGTAGCCACATTCACTTAACTACAAAAATGATTGCCCGTCAATGAAAATACGATTTAATACGGGCCCCTCAAAAATGTGTAGAGAATTTACTTGTGAAGCGGTTTCCCAGTAATGCCACCGTCATCCTTGTGACGGAGTTCACAGGACGTCTTAAATAACTCCTGCGTACCCTTAACACCAACATTTTAGGAACGTTTACCACGAGTTATCCTTACCCACGCACACACACACACGCACTCGAAAGTTTACAATTTACGATAGCGTACACTTTATTAACTGGTATTAATTTAATACAAGATTTAGTATTTGCTAATCTTCGTATTGTTATTCAATTACATTATCTTTAGGTGTATGACAGAGTTTAACCAAAATTTATTTCGTCGCGTGACGAAATAAATTTTGGTTTGTTGTGACAGGTCCACTCAAAACTGTGTGGTTAGTTCCTGAAATGAACATTTCAGACATTAATCTGCATGGTCCTCAAATGGCTTGACCAAGATTATGTTTGGACTTTAAAAGAGACGTTGACGTCTGACTTGGTTTTGGCCTTTCTTCTCAGTTGATAGAAACCACCGAACTCATCTAGTTTTAAAACAAGTTATTTTTGACGTAAAAAAGTGTTTACAGAAATAAACATATCATTAAAAATAAAAAAAATAAACAATTAGTACTATTATTGATCTTATGTCGTGGGTGCGTAAATCATATTATACGAAAATGTAAACATATATTATTAAAACTTTACAGTAGATTATTTTATAATTCGTGTTCGTTATTGTGGCCGATAGCGTGCGTTTTCTAATTAAATTCAATGTCAGTAAGTTTAAAATGTCAGTCACCTAGTCTTCTTGAGATACTATTGTTGCTACCAAACATGTTATCAATATGTACATAATAGTAGATATGATAATAAAATGTAAATATAATTATGAATTTGGCTATGTGTTTACATGTGTGTGTGTACGGTGAGCTGCATCAATTGGGTACCCCAGTTGTATTAAAATTTTAATACAACTAGGGTACCTAATTGATGCAGCCCACTGTACATATTAGTGCTCGTGACTGTAATAAAGGCTCACCTCTGCTTATCTCTTCAGGGAATAAAGTCGTGATGTTATGTTATCTTTATGAAGCTTACGTAAAAGATAAATAATCTACACTTCCTAAGTTAAATTAGGTATAGTATGGTTTTGTTTGTTTAGTTTATCTACTATTATTTGCCTTGATAAAAAAATTGTAAATAAAAAGGTGATTCCAGTCATGATAAGTTTATTGTTGTTCAAGAAACACTTATTTTTTTGAATACATTTTATTAAAAAAGTTACCCAACTAAATACTTTCCTTTGAACAGCAAGACTCGTGGCCTAATTTCTGCTTTTGATTCACTGACCAGAAAAACTGCAACAGTATCTATCTGTCTTTCATCGTTATTATCACTTCAGTCGAAAGACGTCCACTGCTGGACATAGGCCTCGCCTAAGCTCCGCTACTCTGTCCAGTTCTGTGCTTAACGAATACAGCGGATTCCTGCGGCCTTCACAAGGTCATCGGTCCACCTTGTGGGAGGCCTTCCAACGCTACGTCTTCCGGTACGCGGTCGCCACTCCAGAACCTTCCGCCCCATCGGCCATCTGTTCTGCTAGCAATGTGCCCTGCCCACTGCCACTTAAGTTAGGCAATTCTTCTGCGGAATATCTGTCTTCAAAAACATACATTTCTGAACCAAATGCAAGATATATATTAGGACTTTACCTATGAAATTGCCGTTTTGCAGTACTGGCCATTTCAAATCAAAATAATTTTTGTTTGGGTAAGAATTCTAATTTCAAATTAATTTTATTTTAAAAACATGGATTTTTTTTTCCAAAAGTAGTCATTTGTTTATTGATTAGTGTTACATTTTCATCGCATTTCAATCTTTTTCGTCATCATGGATACGTTAAAAATTCGAGTAATTATGGAATATGAGTACCGTCGTGGCAGCAACGCGGCACAAGCGGCACGCAACATCAACGACGTTTACGGAGCTAACACTACAAACCAACGCACCACCTGTTATTGGTTTGCTCGCTTCCGTTCTGGAAATTTCGACCTGAAAAATGAACCTCGCGGTCGTCCGAAGACTTTGGTCGACAATGACGAATTAAAGGCGATTGTGGAAGCTGATGATACACAATCTACGGCTGAATTAGCAGCAGCTTTCGACGTTAGCGTCAAAACAATATTGGTCCATTTGCGTCAAATTGGCAAGGTAAATATGCTTGACAAATGGGTACCCCACGAACTCAATGATCGTCAGCGCGAAGTACGCGTCGAGACGTGCCTTGCACTGCTCAACAGACACACAAATGAAGGAATTTTGAACCGCATTGTTACCTGCGATGAAAAATGGATTCTGTTTGATAACCGCAAGCGCTCAGCAAGTTGGTTGGATCCTGGTTCAGCACCTAAACAATGCCCTAAACGAAAACTTACCCCTAGAAAAGTGATGGTCACTGTTTGGTGGTCTAGCGCCGGTGTGATTCATCACAGCTTCTTACCAAACGGGGTGAGCATTACTGCAGATGTGTACTGTGAAGAACTGAACACAATGATGGAGAAGCTGGCACATCTCCAACCAGCGTTGGTCAATCGCTCGTCTCCGCTGGTCCTGCACGACAACGCGCGACCTCATACTGCACAGCAGACGGTCTCCAAGTTGCAAGAACTGGGGTTGGAAGCTCTCCGTCATCCGGCCTACTCACCAGACCTTGCGCCTACAGACTACTACTTTTTCCAGAATTTGGATAACTTCTTGGCGGGAAAAAAATTCAATACCCGAGAGGCAGTACAAAATGCCTTTGAAGAATTTGTTGCCTCCCGTCCAGCTGATTTCTTTAAGAAGGGCATCAATAAACTGCCACTGCGATGGCAAAGATGCATTGATTGCATGGGTGATTACTTCGATTAATACAAATAAAAAATACATGAAAAAAATTCGTTTAAATTTTTTCATACAAAACGGCAATTTCATAGCTAAAGACCTATTATGATACATACCATAATATTTAAATACTGCATAGAAACAGGTAACTTAATCTTCCCATCGTTTAAGTTTTCTGTTTTATATAACCCGTCAAAAAGAGGGTAATAAATTACAATTAATCTATAAAGTTTGTTTTACAATTAAGTTCAAACCAAATTTTAGGGTGTTGGGGTAATTTGAATAAAATCCTTTATACTTGACGAGGATAACGACAGTAAATTAACTTAAAGGGGAAAGTGTTGGCTTTGCTAATATCTTTCGACGCGAACGTTTAAAAAACCTTTTCAAATGTGTTAGGCTAACTGACAAAGATGCATGAATGGCAGCCGGGCCAATATGGCTTAACGTGCTTTCTGAGGCACGGAGGGGTCTTGGTATGTAAAGATGGTCACCCATCGACGGACCAACCGCGGAAACTGCAGCTTGATCGATCGAGCCGTGCAGCTGAGATTACTTAGCCACCAGCCCATAAAGTACTGGCAATGTTGAAAGAAAGAAAAAGTATTTATTAGACTCGCACAGGAATATCACAAACTTAGCTGCACAATATGCTTAACAAAAAATTAAAATTTAAAATTTTATAAAAAGTAAAAAAATTATAAAACAAAATAAAAAAGGCCCCTATCTCTGCATGATGCTGCGACATTTAAAGGTGTCGCAGCGCTGGTATTCTATGTTGCGTTTTTAACTGACTTCAAAAAAGGAGGAGGTTCTCAATTCGATTGTATTTTTTTTAAATGTTTGTTAGCTCAGAACTTTCGACTGGGTGAACCGATTTTCAACCGCGATTGCTGCTATCGCATAAATATGCATTGTTTTTACCCCAAGGATGATGACATTTCGAATTGGTGTGGGGTAGGTACTATAACTAAAAAGTAAAAACTTTTTCCAAAAAAAAAAAACAACCGACTTCACCGATTTCCGAAATAAAAGTAATTTTTCACTTTGTAATGTTTTTTTGGGAGTCGGTTGTTTTTTTTTTGGAAAAAGTTTTTTGTTCTACATATATTGCAGAGTCATCATCATCACCATCATTTCAGCCGAAAGAAGTCCACTGCTGGACATAGGCCCCAAGCACCGACACTTCGACAGGTTCTATGCTTCTCGCATCCAGTGATTTCCTGCAGTCTTCACCAGATCATCGGTTAGAGTAGCAGAGTGTAAAAATTACTTTTCCAATATCGATTTTCTAGTCTTCTTTTGTATGAAGAGGCACGGTTACAGGGTGTCAAATTATGCCTTGTATTTTCCGTTGGGGCAGGTAGAGTGTTTTTGCGAAGCAATAATGCTCACGAAGAGGGAGGCGGCGCGCGTGAGGGAGAGGCAGTATATGCGCCCTCACGGCCGTAGTCGCCGCGGGAGACGCCCTGGGCGTTGGGAATCCCAGGCTGATTCCCTTCCACCGTAGGCGCGGGCTTGCGGACGGCGAGTAATGGGTAGCTCGCTGTCCGGTAAGGACCAAGCCCGGGTCGACGGCGCGTTGTGTTCCACGCGCGCCTCAAAGAGATGTCAGCACCAAATGGTGGGGTCCGCAAGGGCCGATGCCTGCCAGGGGTGCGGGTTGTTCGAAAGAGATACCGTGGCCCCTGGCACACAGGCAACTGAGGGAACACGGGTGGGTTTTAGTCAGTAAAAGTCTGACACGCCCTCCCGCTCCACCCAGAGCGGGAGAAGTTATTTGATGATTTCCCACCCAAGAAAAAAAAAAAAGGTAGAGTGTTTAGTTATAGAAGGTGTTCATATACCTAACCACCAGACATATTCTAAATGCATTTATTCTAGGCATATCTGTTGTAGTTTCTACACATCTAAACCATTCTTCTTGGTACTGTACTTCAGTACTGAAGGTCGTGACCTTGAAAGGACTTCGTGGCTTTATGTATGATGTTCTTCTACTTCGCTTTCTCAGTAGCAGCTCAGAGTCTGAATTTGTGCCCGGTTGATGACAATAGGCTCACCCCCAACAAACACCTCTGCGCAACACTTTGAGGATACAAGTCGTGATGTTATCTATATATTCTTCTACTTCGTATGGTTATTACTTACCTAGATGAAATAATATCTATCGGGTCCAGACATATTGGGTCAGCACTCACTCAGAAAAAACGCAACGGACACTTATTCAATTTGATAAAATCTTGGTAAATATTTTTATGAATGTCAGTTAATATTTGTCAGTGACGCAACCTTTAACTATAGATACCATTTGGTTTATTCTCTTTCTTGTTAAATATTAACAAGAGAGTTTATTTTTCAATCAAATCATAATCGTATTGTCAACACGACGGGAGGAGGAAATAATCTTTGAAGGACAATTCGAACTTGACGGAGAGCGTCAGACTGGATCGAAGCGTAGTTTTTTTAATTTTTATTAATTGGGTGTCGTAGGTCATCCTAGATGGTTCTTGGCTGCTGCTTGTGGATGCCTCAATCAATTAAGGCCTCCAGCCAAGGCTTAAAAAAAACTTTCAAACAAGTTTACACGCTAAAAGCACTAACCTTTGGAGTACGAACCTCGGCTCAGGACACCACTAGGCGAGGGTATTAAAGGACAGGCTGGATCGAATTTTAAAATTAAAGCGTAGATGAGAATGTGTGCTTTTATGATTCCTAATGATATTATCGTGGATGTCCACGGCAGGGAAGTATGTATGGAAGCACGTGCACTTTATAACGGTTTCGTACATTTTACTTCCCTGTGTTATCGTACTGTCCCCAATAATATCGTCACGTTAGAAATGCCTCAGGCACTTGGTCCGCCTTTGTACAGTATTTTTTACTTGTGCATTAAGTTTTAATAAATAAATAAATATTTAAAGCGTACATTACGTGCATTTAGCAAGGAACGCACTCTGAAATGACCGGCTCGCGTATCTCGGCGCAGCTTTGCAAATTCGCGTGCGCTCTAGCGGATCCTCTCAGTATTAATAGTATAAACATAATCAGTCTATAATGTTCCCACTGCTGCGACCCAGCGTTCTCACTCTTAGAGGCAGTGGGCTGCAATCCACCACGCGAGCCCAGTGCGGATTGGTAGATGTCACATGTCTTAGAATTTTTTGGTTCTACGTCATACCGGTTTCCTCACGATGTTTTCCTTTACCGTTTTGAGAGCAGTGTTGATGCAATAAATTATAAAAAGTAAATCGCTTTAAGTTCGAACCCATGACTTACAAAACGTGAGTCTGGGTCGCTACCACTGTACCACCACTGCTCCAGTATTAATAGGTTATGCAAAAATAATAATATACACAGATTTAAATAACAACATTCAACGGTAAATACGGTTCGGTCCACGCCTACGACCTCCAACGCACCCAATCGATCGTGAACAGCACTTTAAAATAATTATCTACCCTAATAGGTGTCAAGCATCAAAAGTCAACATCCATCGCTAATTTTATGGGATTCGACCGAAGTTTCATTGGCCCAAGTTGCCAAACACACTTAAGTTGGCTAATCAAACAACATTCTGTTGCCATTAAGAAGGTAAATCAATTACTATGATTGCTTCGCTTGGGAACGCCCGGGTCAGTCACAGTTAGTGTTAATTATAAGAAATAACACGCAACTCTATTGAACTAGCTCTAACTGAGGCACTTTCAGGGTGTTAGAGTTCTTCGCGAGTACTTTTTCAGGTACACATAACAAACTTAAAAGCAAAGTACCTGTGTGTGGTCTGTAAACTTTTTGTTCGAGTGTAGGCACTTGTATCTCAACTTTTTTGATGAAATAAAGTCTATCGTTGTGTCGTGAGAACACGTAATAGGGGCCGAGAAATAATTTTGCTTTCAAAATTATTATCTACAAATATAAAAGTACAAATAAATAAAATTGAAGTGTCTGATTGTAATGTCAAAATAACAGCTTTATACTAAATGCATATGAAAGAATATACCTAATTACGGAACTTATTAAAAAAAAACTGTCTGTTTATCTGTTTATGCTCATCTCCGAAACGACTGGGCCGATGTTGATGACATTTGATATGGGCATATATAGAACTCTATAAAAGGACGGAAAGAAAGGTTTCTTTTTATCAACATACAATGCGGGCGAAGCCGCGGGCGGCAGCTGGTTGCAATTTCATTTGTTTCTGTTAGTTCGGAAAAATCTAAACAGATGAAGTGACTAGATCGGACTTTCGTAACCAGATGCTTAAAGGATTACTGGTTCCTTTCAAAGACACAAAAATGTTTTCCTTGTTCTTTTTCAAAGCTAATTGACGCTAATTAACCACCAACATAAAATGCCGTATTTTTAAATCACAACTGTCTTTCTTTGACCGATGTTTGAAATGATTATAACACAGAAAATTGACGTAAGGTGTCAATTTGCTTAAACTTTTGAACGCCACACCATAACAGCATCTCCATGTCCTGTACGCCAAGCCCGATAGCGATAATCGATATAAATACCTGCGTAAAGAATAGGGATTCCAAAACTATATCTTGTATTTTATTTTGTATTTTTCTGTTTTTTGTAGTATTTTACTGTCAAGTAGTAGACGTTATTGGCGCACAGGGTAAGCTTGCGCATGCCGAGTACCTATTGCCGAAGTTGGCATTCAAAAGGTTAAAAATGTATGTCCCTGACTGTACCTAAGTACATAGCTCTTTCGTATTCAAAAATTTAATCTAGTTGAACACGTTGACGATCACCTGGAATCCCTGAACGTTTTCGTCGGGTTTATTTTTCATTTGCCCTAAACAAATTACAGAGCTACTGATATACTGGTTACTGGTTGGTCCCAAAAAACGCAGATAATAAACACTGAACAGGTCAGGTTTTTGAAATTTATGATTATTTTAGCTTTTGATGATTGATCTACGTGAGGGTCTCGTGGCTAAGAAATAACAGCTGCACGGGTCGATCCATCAGGTTAAGCTACGCTTGCCGGGGTTGGTCTGTGGATGGGTGATCATCTTTACATACCGAGACACCTCCGTGCCTCGGAAGGCACGTTAAGCCGTTGTTTCCAGCTGTCATTCGTGGATCTTTGACAGTCGTTACGGGTCGTCAGAAGCCCGAAAGTCTGACAACCAGTATTACCAAGGGGTATCGTGTTACCCAGTAACTGGGTTGTGGAGGTCAGATAGGCAGTCGCTCCATGTACTGGTATTCAGTTGCATCTGGTTAGACTGGAAATCAACCCCAATATATTTGGGAAAAGGTTTGTCAGAATAATTGATGAATGATCTACAGTGAATGTTTCTACATAGATAAGTATTGGCTTTTTCTATGTTAACTCCTAGTTTCTGTGGTTTCGTATCTTCCAGAATAACCATTTTTTTATTTTACTTACGTACTTAGTATAACTACGTGTAATAATGTTTTCAATTAGCTCCAATTATATTTGGGCGAGAGACAGAGAGAGATGGAAATCTTTAGAGGAGGCCTTTATCGAAAGACAACCGGTTTAAAAAGAGTGCACCGCCGATATTTTAAGAAAATAATTGTAGAACTAGCATTACAGGCTAATTTTTTTATTTTATTTTATATTTGGTACATGTAAATAAGCATGTTTTAAATGAAGTAAGTGTGTTGCCTGTGGCATATAATAAAATTAAAGTCATTTACTTAAACGCTATTTAGACAGTACAGGGCAACTTTTATTCTTGCTTATTGAATTGTCATATGGTGACAGAAGAAATGGGGAAGGTCGGTCAAAGCTAATAATAGCAGATGGCGTGACCATAGCTCGGTTCCTAGGGACTACAATAAATTTGAGATTTCGTTCATTCATTCCAATTCGTTTTCATTCATTCCTTTTATTATTTATTAATTTGTTTGGTTTTATTTCACTATTTTTTCATTTTCGATGTTTACAATATTTTAAATCACGTATTTGACATTGAAAGTGTCAGAATTTAAAACCTTTAATACATTAATGTTGCATTCCTCATACGTATGAAGAATCAGTACTTTTTGAACGTGAAATTATATATTTAAGACAGTTCCTCTAAACCTCCGCCCTACAACCGTCATTCCGACCTCACCGCCGAGGTCCGCGCGCCCCGCAAGGACCCCGAGTAACGGCGCCTAACGTCGAGACCCCCGACTGACCCTTGCTCGTTGAAGCGCCAGCCCGCGCCGCAGCTGAGCCAGTAGCTTTAAATTCCCCGATTAATAATAATAATAATGCCAATATTTTGATCCAGCCTGTCCCCAATAACAGCTGTCCCCCTATCAGTGACGCCCTGAGCGGAGGCCCGTACCCCACAGGGGGTGCCCTCAACGTGCAGTCGCTTAGTTTGTAATTTTTTCTAGGTTGTAAGCCCTGGCTGGAGGCGTTAAGTTAATTCTTAATGGCAGCCCCAGGAAAGCCCGGTTAAGCAGTCACGGCCTCTCAAGGTCAACTGCGAGATGCCCGACAAGAAAAAAAAACCCCGCCCTTCAGATCTTAGCCAAAAGGGCGAGGCTGTCTTCCAAGTGCTTTAGCTGGAAAGAAGAATTGGCGCAATAAACTCCCCAGCAGCACAGCTGTCTATTCAGTAAGATAAACTTGATCCTAGTAGGTATGCAAAGTAACTAATAGAACGAGACACGATTTTAAATTAAACTATTTGCCATAAGTCAGCTAGCCCCGCCTATAAAGGTACTAATAAAAACAATAAAAACGATACTCAAGCCAAAAATGAAAATGTAAACAAAATGTAATACCTAAATAAAAGCCTCCGGCCAAAAAGAGCGTGACAGCTTCAACCAATCATTAAATTCTAGGGTATTTCGGAAAATGGTAGACTCCAATTTCGGAGTATTTTGGAAAATAATTACGAGTCATTTTCGCAAAACTAAAATAAAGGCTTCTTCAGAAAGGCGTGACGCGACACTTGTAGAATAATTTCCATGAAGTGTTCATAGAATTTTTTCTACGAGAGTCGCATCGCGCTGTCGCGTCGCGGTGTCGCGTCGCGCTGTCGAGTCGCGCCTGTTTGAAGAAGCCCTAAAACCACCTGTCGCCTTGTATTACTAGCTTGTTTCGAGAACTAGCTATGAAAACACTATTTTGACAGTTGCTTTCCTCATCAAGTTGCACCATGTAAATGATAAATGATTTTATTTCTGAAAGTAGGCTTGTAGAAACACTTTTACACGTCAATCATTTTTTTTAAACTAGATGATGTCGGCGTTTCCTATCTGACCACTCTGAGAAGAAACAAACTCAGAGGTCACAGTCTTTTTTAAAGTCCAAACATAATGTTCGTCTGATCATAAGATGACTATGTGGATTAATGTCTGAAATGGTATTTTGAGGAAAGAACCACACAGATTGAGTGGACCTGTCCAGTCAGTGCACGCATTAATCAGTAATCATGCAGCTCAACTCAGAACTTAAGGAGCTTAACGATTCGACGAACCAAAGAAAGGACATTTGGGTAAGTAGGGGGCATTAATAACTATTACTATGAATAAAACTAAATGAGAAAAAACTAAACCAAACAAAAATCAGGCTTTACTCTTCAAATACTTAAAAAATACGTCACTTTCTTTGCTCTTTAATCCAGAAGGGGACCTATAATTATGTCTATCATAAATCTAGTCACGATCCCACACTACTCGGGAATCAAGACCAAGTTTAAAGGAATGGCGTGAACTTGTTATATGGCAGGAAACTATTACCTTATTTATGAGAAATATGATAATAACAGTGAACGAGGTCGAATATTAAATGTTTGTTTGGGTGAAACCCTTTCGATTCCACTAACGTATTACGATATGATTTGAAAGACGATATAAGATAGGCACCTACTATGTAACGGGTGTAAAAATACACTTGACGAAGCCGAGAGTCATGTCTTCTTCACGTTTTTATGTACTGGACCATTCTTGGGAATGGTTACCTATCATAAATTCGAAAAATATTTGACCGAATTGCATTTCACCTAAAACTTTTTAACTATTATCGTTTCGTTTTTTTTTTACTTCATCGAAGTCACGTCTGCCACTGTATCAGTTGACCTATTGTCAATTTGATTTTTGTAACTCCGACGTTTCATTTGGTCGAAAAACTTTTTACCGAATTTACACTTAGCCGAAATAACATTTGTTCTAAGTATTATGTTTCCCAACATTCATTAAACCACTGTTTTGTTTAATTAATTATTTAAATGTAATGGCACTCAAAGTCAAAGTCAAAGCATTTATTTCAAATTGGCACTTAAGAGGTACTTTTGAACGTCAACATTTATATTAAAATAGAATTGTTTCTAGTCGCCCCTTCCAAAATGTAGTTTCGTGTGGAGAAGAATGGCCAAGAAACTCCACCGTTACTCTTTTAAAATCTTGTTTGTACAATATTTAACATAGTACAATAATTACATAATTATGTGTGAAAATGATGCACCTAGAATAAAATTACTATACCAAAATACATATACGTACAAAGAATGAAATTGAAGCAATACAGATAAATTAATTTTATGATAGATACACGGTGCTCACATATTTACAAACATTGTAAAAGTAAGTATACGATTTTCCTAAAACATTAACAAGTTATAAGTCAGTGTGTGAGTGAGTTAAAGTAGTCACTGAGTGTAAATCAATGTCATAAATATAATTAAAAATACAATTCAATTAGCAACCAGTTTGATTTTGTCTAGACTCTATATTGTCTTATGGATTCACTTAGTGAAACAGTTGGTTATGAACAAAAGTAGTTTTAAGTAGTCCCAGTAAGAAGCATGCGAACAGGGATGCTTGCTTCAAGCATGCAGCATGCAAGCAGGCATGCAGCATGCAAGCAGGCATGCTGCATGTAAGCAAGCATGCACCGCAGCTTCACCTAGCCTCAGCCGCGGTGGCGGGCTTTCAAACCACCAGCTACTCAGCTCGCGGGCCGCCCCACCCCTCCACGCCTACACGGGCTTAAATTACACCCTAGGGGTAGGGTAGGCAAGACTGCGTGAAGTCGGTTTTGCAGCGATTCGTTTATCACTAAATTTTGTACCACATATTGAATTTTTATGACACTACACAATTTAATATTGAAAATGCTACCAAGTACATAACTGACCATAATATTTGGGACAAAATAATATTCCGTAAAATGTTGTTTCGGTGTGGTGAAAATATGGCTAAATCAGTTGGCAAATGAAAAAAGTTCAAAAGAGGCAATAGAAAAAATTACTTTATAAATCGGCGAAATATAGTTCGGTAAAATAATACCTATGACAAATGATACTTCGATGATCTAAAAATATGTCAAATAATGTATATAGAAAATAAGACATCGGTCAATAGTTTCCAGTAAAATTAAATTCGAACAAAAAAAATTGGAAAAATGGTCGAAGTTCCAACTTATTTACATTTATAAAACGGCAGGGAAGCCCGCGCAGATCAATTTTGGCGACTATTTCGTGAAAAAGTCATTCAGTGGGATAAAATTAACTTTTATCGCTTATAATTCTGTAAAACCATAGTTGTTACGGTTACAAATCATATATTAATCCACTTTTCAAAAAAATAAAATTTAGGAAAGTTTTTATACCTGACACTGACTTGACTGACTTTCTAGTATTTTTTCGGAAGTTTTTTGTTTTGGAAAAAGTTTTTATTTTTCACTTTTTAGTTACAGTAGTTCCTACCCCCACACCAATTCGAAATTTCATAATTCTTGGGGTATTCTCAAAGTCAATCAAATCAAAACAATGCATAGTTATGCGATAGCAGCAATCGCGGTTGATATGCTGTAATTTTTTTAAGAGTTCCGTTGTCAGTCTTCGAAACTCCTCATCAGATGTATATAAAATTTTAATGGGACCGGATTAAACCCGATTTTCATCGCGATAGATGATTTAGTTTATAAGTTACACCGTTTTGTTTACACTGGGGTCACAGAAGCGACCAATTATTGCCTGCATCACCCAAAGGTCGACTGGTAGAAAATGCCTTTGGCATTAAGTCCGCCTCTGTACATGTCTGTGCGTGAAGTATTAAATAAATAAATAAATATATATTTTTTTTATCTATAAAAAATATTAAGATTTTTTCTGGCAATAAAATTAAGCATAGATTCCCTCATTTTGATATGTGCACATTATAAAGGCTCACACTGTATATGACTGAGATATTCCCAAATATACATACAAAACATAAACATACCGAATTGATAACCTCCTCCTTTTTGAAGTCGGTTAAAAATAAAAGTCGTTTCCCAAAAAATATTTTTACACAAAGTTACATAATTTGGTGTAGAAAATGCGAAGACGACGGCTCCTTGAGGAGTCTATTTACACCCGGTATTGTGTATACAAGATTTTGACCTTATAAATCATGATAGTATTGGTGGATTTGAAAGTAGGCAATTTATCCCTCTATTGCATACATTATACAGGATTTGTTGTAGCTACTATCACATAAACCTACCACACCATGGAGTATGAATGAATATCTGTATTTTTAAGTCTATACAACTTATGTTTAATCTCATAAATAAAGAAACGATGTCTTTTAAATATTCTGGAATACTAGACTCCAGTGAATCCAGAATTATACTTTCATCCTATGGAGAGGTGTAAACAGGAATATTAAAAATACCTATGCAACATAGTGCTTTAATAAAATATGAATGCTTTCACCCCACTTCCATTACGCGCTCGTATCAATATTAATGATGCCGTCAATACCATACCAAACCACAGCAACAAGTGTTGGGTTAATTGGCTGCTTGCTTCAGTTTTTTTTTATATTAATATCACGGATATATTTTCATAGTTATAGGCAGATTAAACAAACTGTCAGTGGTCAGATTTCACTCGCATCCCAGGTGAACTTCTTCTTAAACCCGGATAAAAATGATTCTAATGTAAACATACACAAACTCATGTTTAAAAAAAGATAGGTCAGCAGGCTTAGCATGAAGTTTTCTATTTCTACGGAGAATAGACACTGCTTTTTCAATACAAAGTGACATTTCGTTTCTCCATTTTTGACATCGCACCGTAGTTATTCTTCTACAATCTGTCATTTTGTCTTTCGTTTCCAACGATCTTTGTCTAGGTTCTTATAAATGTAGACTATTTCAGAAGAAAATTCCTTCCCAAACTGTCAAAATCACACTGACAATAAACTTTCTACTCGACGGCCACAAAGTATATACGATTATCTACAAAATCATGATTCATTTAGAACGCATAACTGTGATAATTAATAGAAAAAAAACATAGCTATCTTCTCCTATTGTACATCTTTTAGTTAATAGTCATGTCTATTCTTCCGTCGACAAATCGGTGCTCGTGCTAAGCCTGCTGGTGCGTTGTATTCGCCACGGGCGTGCGTGTGTAAATCTGAACGGAGCAAAAGGAGCATGTAAAAATCGTAGCAGCTGGTGATCTGTAGTTTCTGCCTATCCTAGCATGGGAAGAAAGAGCGACTTTATTTATTCTTTCAAATAAAATTAATTTAAGACCAAGTGCCAAGTTTCATCCAAATTAGTTCAGCGGTTAAAGCGTTATTAAGTTAAAGCGTTATTAAGTTACATTATCAGCTGCCTAGCCTTTTCCTATGTTGGTATCGGCTTCCAGTTTAATCGGATGCAGCTGAATACCTGACCTACACAACCTAGGTAGTCACTGGGTCACACGATACCCTTTCGGGCTTCTAATGACCCGTGAAGACTGTCAAAGATCCAAGAATAACAGCTAGGACCAATTTCTTATCATGCATTCCGAGACCCGGAGAGGTCTTGGTTTGCAAAGATAGTCACCCATCCACGGACCAACCGCGGCAAGCGTAGCTTAACCTGCCCGATCAACCCGTGCGACTGTTATTACTTAGCCACAAGCCCTTCTGCTACTTCGAACAAACATAAATAATTCACAAACTTTGGATGTTTTTAACGTTTAGGATTTCTTCAGTTACTTTTAAGTCCATGTAAAAGGGGCGAGCCTGTTGCCTTTACCTTGTCCAAAAGAAAATAAATATTAATAAAAGAACACTCTAACAATTAATCTCTATAAAACGAAAAACTCATCGGCTTTCCATCCCTTTAATAAAGATGTACGGTTAAGTTCTCGTTATTAATTAATCTATGCGTATAAAAGTCAAAGGCAATTGATTATCTCATTCATCAGGTCCCCGCGAGCAGTCCAACGTAAATGAGGCAGGGTTTCAGCCCGAAACTTGCTAAGCCATCAATATATTTATCAGAGTTTTCACTAATACTAGGCGACACATAAATGAAAGCTGTTGGATTTTTGACACTCAGCTTAGATACGAAAGTTGAAAACCCAAGAACGCACTTTTATTTAGGCGATAAGTGTTAGTGAAAACGGGCATTAGGGTAGTTTTTCAAGGGTATTTTTTGGAGGAAAAGTTATTTATAGATTGTAAGTACCTAATTCCTTACCTGTAGGTCGAGTTACATTTTCTTACGAAGTCATGACCCGTGTTTTGTAGTGATTTATGAGGTGGCTCAAAAAATAGACCACATTTCTTCCCATGCTCGTTGGAAACGGTGATTTATGATGTATGCTGTTTAAAGGTTTTGCCCGTGGCAAAATAATCCCACGGGACCATATTACTGGGATGAAAAGTATCCTAAGTCGCCAATTTCATCGGAATCCATTCAGCCGTTAGGATGTGGAAAAATAACAAACAGGCTCAAAAATAAATCACTTTCGAATGAACAATAATAATACTACAGAGGTATGAGGAACAGGGTGTAAGGTTCACTTAGCCTCCATAGAAAAGGAAGGATCCTCAGCCCAGATGGGTGTTGTGTCTCGTGGTTAACTTCCCAACGATTGATGTCGAGACGTAGTGAATATACCAGTCACGTGGAAAATCGCGCGATGCAAGATTTTCGGGTGACGTCAGTACGGTCTTTGACTTGTGACATCTACCTAGCCGTAGTTGGCCCACGTGCGGTATACTGTATATGGTATACGGTCCACTCCCTCTCGCACTGAGGAGGTCTGGGTCCCAGCAGTGGGAATATCATAGTCTGATTAGCATCTAATACTATCACCAAAACGTCTGTCAAGCTACAGGTGATTGTTTGAGTAACCATTGACGATGTTCTAAGAGTCCATGACTCGTCATCCCACTGTCCTTGTCCCAATTTAT
Source organism: Antitype chi (assembly GCA_947359405.1). Classification (NCBI taxonomy): domain Eukaryota; kingdom Metazoa; phylum Arthropoda; class Insecta; order Lepidoptera; family Noctuidae; genus Antitype; species Antitype chi. Next base: position 16,369,125 of record OX375816.1, read on the forward strand.
TTTAGGTCGCCACGGCATGTTTTTTTTCATACTTCACCTCTTTCTAGCGATATTATATCATGATCAAATACAAATCATTTATTTTAAGTAGGCCATCAAAAGGCACCTTTGAACGTCAAGGTTTATTAAAAAATAGAATTGATTCTATGCGCCCCTGAAACAACGAGTTTTAATCAAATAAACCATAAGTCATTTTTTTTAAACTAGGCTGAGAGTCAGCACTTTCTCAACGTCAAAATTTCATAAGTTAGTCCCTCAAAACGCCTGCCCTTCAACACTTCCTAGTGCTTTGGCTGGGAAGAAGAAGTGTTTTGGTGTGGTGATTATTCTTACGTCAGCTCATTCCAAAATATGCCAACAAAACATTGAAAACTATACTCAAGCAGAAATCGTACTAAAATTATAAATGTGAAAGTTTGTATGTTGGATGTTTGTTACTTAATCACGCAAAAGCGGCTGAACGGATTTGAATGAAATTTGACACACATATAGCTTATAACTTGGATTAACACATAGGGTACTTTTTTCCCGGTAATACGTTCCCGCGGGATAATTTTCGACATCCACGAGGGCAAAGCCGCTTGCTAAAGCTAGTAAATAGGTAAAAATATCATAGTCTAAGTATGCGGCTCGTACGGATAGTAAAAACATTGGTGAAACTTTGATTTATGTAAACTCAATGACAGGCGCTTCGTTAGGACTCAATAGGAAATTCATTAGTCAAAAGCAGTCAGCAGTGGGAGCGGTCATTAATTCGCAGATTCTGTGAAAATGGGGACTGTGGGCATTGCCTTCCTGTTTAAGGCCCTGGTAACTTTCAATATTGTCGTTATGAGCGGTAATAGTTCTTATTGCAATCCAATACGGGTTAAGATCTGTTGTAATAAATTCGAATAATAAATGAGCAAGCATTGTCGTAAAAATGCAAATGAAATCGTATAAAAATGGATATTAACTATTTAATAATAAATAATCCATCACTGGATGCAGTTTGGCATTTGAAATTTTGTGGTATATTTTTAATTATAATTCTAATTGTTATTGAAGGGATAAACTGGTTTTAAACATAATTAAGAGGTGACTTTGATGATTTTTTTGATGCATTAAAGTATGTTTAATTATATTTTGAGTTCTATCACTGTATGCAAAAAAAGACTTGAAAATATAATATTTTTTTTTTCTTTCTAAATTATTTATGGTTAAAGAGATACACTGGTTTAAAAAAACACCTTTTTGAACGTTTTCAAGAAATCACCGCCTTAAGTGGTTATATGTGGACTGCGTCAAAAGGTTCAGGGAATTAAATACTGTGCAAATAGAAAACATTAACACACACATTTCATCACAAATCTCTAAACCCTATGACACTTTGCCCGACCTGGGCAGCGAAACCAGGATGTCATGTTTAGCAGTGGTACTTACGACCCCTAGACAAACGACGCAGTTGAAATCATTTACTGCATAATATATGTTATAATAGTTAATATTTAAAAAATAAATTAAAACTATTCCGAACTTAACATTTTTACTAATGAATCAGTTTTACAGTTTTCGATCAGACATTCCAATACGTAAAAAACTTCAATAAAATGGGTGCCTGAGCGATTTCGAATTTACCCTCAAATTTTAATTATACTACTTTTGCAAAAGACGTTTCCAGAGGGGAAAGTTGAAACCTGCCTTCAATTAAAATTATATTTTACTCACTTTGCTGAAGAGCTTGTTAAATAATTAATGACTGGTGTGACTGCTTAGTATTTTTGATGAGCTTGTGAAATTCGTAGGAAGGAATGAATTTGGGGAAGGTCGGGAGGAGGAGGGCGAGGGGAGGTTGGCTTAGCGTGCGGTCGGGACGCGTAATCTACAGTTGTTTTAGACATTTTGGAGTAGGTAGATTTATCTTCAGCTTGGTATGTAGAGCTTTTAAATTACTCTTTTCAAGTACCCTTATCAAAATCATGTAATGTATTACTTAAACTTATGGATCACTTATTAGATAAAAAATAAGTAGCTCAAAAATGTGTAAAAGGTAAAAAACCAAAAGGGCTTTGATACTGCCAGTCTTTCACAAAACCGAAGATTTTCTTTGTCCAATGATTAGGTACGTAACACATCATTTATATCTCTTCAATACTATTTTATTTTTGATAGACATAAAAACGAACTAGAAAGAACGCAGCTTGTGTGTAGTTCTGATTTTAAAAATTGTTTTCTTTTTTTGTGCTGCAGCAAAATACTGAATTAAAAAACTTATAAAGCGCCTCAAGAATTCGAATTACTCGTAAACTCATGTACCCGCACTATTTTATCCCACAAGGACGATTCGCTCGACAAAGTCATAAAAGCCGCAAAAGCGATACTACGATAAATACAACTGCGCTGTTGACTTTAACATAATCGGACGATAAATACACCTATAATTCTTGGCATTATCCCGAAAAAAGGTGATTCGGAACGTCACCCGGTCCTAGAGACCGTTTGATATTCGGAATACGCACTTTTAGGCCGCTTTTTATTGTCCTAACTTGATAGATGGAGGCCTATCTCTTGAACACATTTATACGCGTGGCCGCCAACGATTATGGAAGTATAACGTCGTTTGGATGATATTATTGTGGGGTTTTGATTGAATTGAATGTTCAGTAAAACATAAAATGGTTGTAAATCATTTTTATTTAGATTCGATTTTCGGTGTCGACTCTATGGTTGGTTTGTAAAATGTTTTAGAAATATTCAGTTTTTCACTTTGTCACTGTGTTATTGCATGCTGAGAAAAAACGTACATTAACATACGTCATCATTATAGTAATCAGCCTATAATCCCACTGTTGGGTCACAGGCCTCCTATCTTCGAGAGGAAGTTGGCCGCAATCCACCACGCGAGCCCAGTGCGGGTTGGTAGATGTCACAAGTCTTAGAATCTTTGGTTCTAGGACATGCCGGTTTCCTCACGTTTTCCTTCACCGTTTTGAGAGCAATGGAGATGAAATTCTTTACACTAAGTAAAGCAATTAACTGGGTTCGGACACACGACCTGCAACTCATAAGTCACCTACAACTCGAATTTTCAAGACCTGCAAGTCGGGGCCGTTATCACTGAGCCACCACTGCTTCAACAGTCAGCTGAATCAGCCATAAGTCAGACACAGCACATGATAAGTCTTGCAGACGCAACACCGACACTTCCGATTCGCCAAAAAGTTTATTTGCAATGATTGCTTGAAATATCAGAATTAAAATATTTTATACCTTTTGGAGATCAGCCAGAATTTCATCAACCTATCTTCTTGCAGTAACTGAATTATAAATTCAGCTTACTAGAAGCGTCCTCGGACATATTAATTCATAATTAGAACAGCAAATCGTTATTATGATTAATTTCTACACGAGCCAATATGTTACATATGTACATACATTACGTTCACGGTTCTTGATACTAGAGATGTAAAAAGACATGGTGCAAAATCGGATAAGTGTCAGACTGGTTGAATAGTTATTTATCAACTTGACTATTCGGTGGTGCGGTCATGTTATGTGTATATCACCACTGCTCTGCAGACAAAAACCTACAGTCAAATAAATGTCTTCTATGACACGTCATGTAGATAGACATGTCATAAAATCCATGCTATAGTCATTTTATAGGATTGATAGAAATGATAGTTGTGGTCTCAATATCCGGACAATTTAAAATGATAGGCCATTTGCTAAGCAATAACTTTCTCTGACCTTACGTAAAATATTCAAGCCGCATTAGTAAGAGGCGAAGTAGATTCAGACACAGCCAATAGATCAACACATTCTGTTTATCTTATTCGATTACGTCTGCTACTGGGGCCGTTGAAAAGGGTATTGATTAGTAATTAGGTTCATCCAGCGGTTGGGTTGGAGGTTCATTAGATGTCGGACGAAGGTCTGCCCGGTAAATTAATTTTAACCATTTACTGGCACGAATTCCGGTGTAATGATACAGTGGCCTACTTTTGTTGATAGCTTTTTGAGATTAGATCTGTTTTGTATGAACAGGATGAGTGTCGGTAACGTTGTGTGGACTATCTATGCCGTTTTGTATTGAAAGAAGAATGCCATTTTTCACCTGACTATTTACCTATAGAAATAAAATAAATCTTAAAATTCAGCTAATTGAATTATATATTTGATATGCCCCTTTTCTCACAAGACCTTAACATAAACATATCCAGCCCGCTGGGAATGCTAAACACCGTATACCAAGCGGAATGTGTGGGCATTATACAAGCGGCGTACGCCACGAAGCTAGGAGGGTCACAGACACACACATACGTATACTCTCCGACAGTGCTTCAGTTCTCCAATCCCTACGAAAAAAATACATTACATCGAGTTTAGCACTAGAATGTCATAATGCACTAGAAAGAGTAACGGTTGCCAACCGCAACTCTGTGACACTGCAATGGATAAAAGGACATAGTGGATCACTAGGCAACGATGCTGCTGATGAACTGGCCAGAAGGGCATCCAGCGCGTCAGTCTGTGGTCCCGAGCCCATCGTGCCCATCCCCTTCAACCAACTACGCAGGTGGCTTCAAGAATACACCCACACATAAGCCGAGAGCTGGTGGAACCTAACACCAGGCTGCAGGCAGTCTAGGGAAGCAATGCCATCCTTGGATGGCAGGCTGACCAGACGACTGTTACGCCTGGACAGGAAAGATCTGCGTCTGGTGACTGGAACCATCACAGGACACTGCCCACTAAACAAACACTTCTACACAATAGGCATAACGGACAGCCCCTTGTGTAGGGCTTGCATGGAGGCCGAGGAAACCGTCGCGCATGTGCTTTTCGAATGCACAGGCGTAGCCCAGATTAGAACAGAAACCCTCGGGGAACCCAAACGTTACACGGATATTCTCAACAGACCAGGAGTTATAGCCAACTTCTGGAGGGAGGTGGGCTGGCTGGAATGACAACCGAAGGCCGCCATGGCTCACGCACAATGGTCCACTTGAAGGACTAAGTGCGGAAACCAAACCCTTAACATAGAACATATGCCTATCAAAATGTTAAAAGATACGCAGGGAAAAAATATTTTTGTATATTTCTTTACGCTTATTCTACAAAAAAAACATACCATGTTTTGCACGCATCTCAACTACCATTTTTTCGACGTTCCATTTTACACACTGCTACTTGACTTTATTCAACCCGTTTTTCAGTTTTAAGTAAACAATTTTTTTTAATAATTCATAGGCAACATTTTGGAATTTTCATTTATCAAGGAGTCAGTTAATTTGAGTTGCGAAGTGAATCTAGTTGCATAAAGTAGGTTCTCTATAGAGAAGAACGGGCAAGAAACTCCACGGACACTCTTTTAAATCAAAACATTATGTTACAGAGGTTTATTGTTCAACGCTTAAAATTTCAGTCCTTTTTACACACTTTCATCGCGATACCACCCGCCATCATAAAACGTGACTCTACCTAAATTGGGCGGATGTCTGAAGTACAGAATCTTATTACTTAGTTAGTTTAATAAATCATGTTAACAATGGTGACATGCATACTTAATAGTATTGTTTTTTTTTTTTATTAAACAATGCTAATATTCACAAATACAAAGGCGTTGTAAGATGAAAGTTTTATTAGGAACGTCATTACATTTTACAACTCAAGTATGACTACTTAACAACCGGTAGTTTAAAGGAGTTAATCAGGCAGGTTTTCATAATTATTTCAGTTTGCTGTATAGTTCGTAAATTATTATTGAAACTGATTTAGTTCTCATATAAAATTAAGGTGTTGACCATTAAATCGTAATCGACGCCGTTTTCTACATCATTTGGGTGCCACCTCATAGACAACTTACTCTGTCAAATGTGGAATTCTGAATACGACTAACAAACCAAGTCATTAAATAATTATTCCTTTTTAACTTTAGTATCAACCATAACATCCAAATTAGTTTAATAGTTAGGTACTCTTCCAACATTCTAGTCTAGACATAAAATGGATGGTCAACCAACCACGAACCAGCAGCGGCAAGCGTACCTTAGATCAACCCGTGTGGTCGTTATCATTTGGCCACGATTTCATAGTAGGAATCCGCAATCAAGGTCATGTCGGATTTCAAAAATTAGCCATCCTTTTATGCAATGCAACATTTTATTTATTTATTTATTAACACCAACAAGTACAACATCTAACAGTTTCCCAAAACGATGTTATACACACATATTAAACTATTTATATCTATAAAATACACTAACATAAAATTGAATAATAAAAATAAAACAAAAAATTAAATAAAAATTACAATTTCAAATAAAGCCTCCTTCAATGCACCTTTGTGCTCCTGATGCAAATTTCGGCAGGTCATCGAAAATATCTTCCGTCGGCATATTATTAATAATACGAGCGGCCCTTGACAAAGGGGCAAACTTTAACAAATTTGTCCTAGCCCATGGTATATCTAACAAGCAACATGTAATGTAACACAACAACAAGGGGAATTTGTTACGACATAAAAAAATAAAAAAAAAAAACATAAAAAGTTTATTTCACAAGAAGCATTCACAAGAATTTGGTACATAGCACAAAGGTCAATTTTAATGATTACATTCGGTACTAAAAACTGATACCCAAACTAAGCCAGGGCTTGTATTTTGGGAGTCAGTCCTCAAACGTGGAGCATTTTATTGAGATCGTGTCAGCGTGAATGTGAATGGCGTAACGTAGATTATTATGTTAGCATAATAAGCACTTGTGAGTATGGGTGTGTTTGTGTATGGGTGTGTTTGTGTAAGGGTGTGTGGGCGTGTGTGTGTGTGTGTGTGTGTGCGTGTGTGGTGTGGTGAGGTGAAGCGTGGGGGTCAGAATAAATGTGGAATTGTGTGTTAAATGATATTATTCATTGCGAGCAAGTAAGTCTTCTGTAAGTTGGTAGTCTAATTGCTGGAGCCAGCCAGTAACAATGTTTTTAACGCTATGCCTAGAAAGTCCTACAATGCTCAGCTTTTGGTTGATGGTGTCGTACAGTCTACTACTCAGGCTGCTAAACTGCCTACTCGCAAAAGCTGTTTTACATGGGGTACGAGGACAGACAGGCATTTTGCTACGTCTGTTTGGGTCGGGAAGGGGCACAGATGGGTGTTTCCTCAGTATGGATTTCAGCACGAAGAGCTGACGAACTGTTAGTACTTTATAGTCAGAGTACAGTTGTGCTGTAGAGTACCTGTATGGTTTCTTTGTGATCACTTTCAGGACCGCTCTCTGTGCTCTCTCCAGACCAAGAAGATGCGTTTTGGCAGCACCTCCCCACACGGTGGCGCAATATTGAATAACCGATTGACATAGGGCTAAGTAGACCAGTTTAAGCTTGTCGGGGGGTGCAGACTCCCTCAGAGATTTAAATATGTGGATCAAACGCCTCGTTCTCGAGGTTACAACATCTATGTGCTTGTTCCACCTCAGTCCACTATCAATATGTACACCAAGATATTTAACAAATTCCGCACGGTTGAGTACTTGGCATGTGCAATTACCTTGCGAACTACAGATATGAGCTCGAATAGAGAAATCATGTGATGGTTTTTTATTTTGGGTGATTGAAAAGGGCACATAGTTGGTTTTAGATAGGTTAAGCGTTAACAAATTTGTTTTTAGCCAGCTCATGACCTGTGATAAGGAGTATTCTGCTCTTTCCTTTACAGTCTGCCAACTCGGACCCCAGACGAACAGAGCAGTGTCATCTGCATAGGTGAATATTTTGGTGTATGGCAGAGACATTGAGCAGAGATCATTTATATACAGCAGAAAGAGAGTGGGGCCCAAAATGCTCCCTTGCGGAACGCCATAAGAAATTGTGTTTTCGTCACTGATGTGTTCATCTATTCTAACTCTTTGCTTTCTGTTATTGAGGTAATCACTAAAGATATTATGAGCGATACCTCTTATTCCGAGCTTTTCTAATTTAGCTAAGAGAATGGGGACAGAGACCGTGTCAAAGGCCTTGGATAGGTCCAAAAATATACATAGACAGCTATTTTTAGCATCTAGCTCCTTGACGACTGCGTTTGTTAGGTCCATCACTGCGTCTTCGGTTGAAACACCAGAGCGAAAGCCATATTGATTTTTGGCCAAAATGTTAAATTTGTCCAAGAATGATTTAAGCGCTCGGTTTAGTATTTTTTCCAGGACTTTTGACAAAGATGGAAGTATGGCTATGGGACGATAATTATTAACATAGCTTCTGTCGCCATTCTTGTGAATGGGATGTATTATTGCTTTTTTAAAGGGATCGGGAAATACACCAGTGGCTATGGCGCGATTGCAGATATGCGTGATAGGAGGGATCAGTACCTGTCGACATTGTTGGATTAACCTGGACGAGATACCGTCCCATCCTGTTGCGCAGTCGGGACGGAGCTGCATTATGATGGTCTCAATATCGGTATCACTCATCTCCTCAATAACCAAAGAGTTGGGCGGACTGATTAGAAGCGGGGTTGAGGAGTTATCAGTATCAGTGTGAGAGGAACAGTTACTAGTGGAAGGGGTTGAAGAAACAACTTTATCCGCCAAGTTTTTTCCAATTTCAGAGAAAAAGCTGCAAACATGGTTAGCAGCTGTAATGGGGTCATCTGATGTTCTTAATAACTCAGAAGAACTAACCTTCACTTTTTGAGTGTGAGTAATGTTTTTAATGGCTTTCCAAAGAGCCCTGGGGTCAGTGCCTGCTTCGTCTATTTGAGATTTTTCGTACAGTATTCTCAATTTTCGAAGAAGACGATTACAGAAGTTACGGTAACGAGTGTAAGTTACCTTGAGGATCGTATTATCTGGAGCTTTTTTGGATTTGGTGTGTAGCCTGTCGCGATTTTTAATACAGCGGAGTAGGCCAGGTGACATCCACGGTTTGAGAATTCTATTTCTCTTAGTTACAATGGTCGTACGGGTGTGATTGGCTATAACGCCCGCTATCATGGAAACAAGATCATTTGCTGCTAGGTTGGCGTCACTAGTTGCTAATATATGCGCAAAGTTTGCACATTCTAATTCTTTTTTTACTAGTGAGTAATCCGTATATGAAGAGCTGGTGGAGAATTGTGTTTTAGGGTTAGATTGATCGATTGCTAAAATAATTGGCATGTGATCTGTTATGCAAGATTCCAGAACCAGTGTCGTGGAAGAAAGACTTGTTTTTGTCAGATAGTGGTCTAGACAGGTGTTGATCCTTGTAGGATGGGTATGTGTTGGGAATAGGCCATGAGTTGCGTTAAATGTCAAATATTCCTCTCGAAACGGGTCAGAGCTATTTGGGCTTATGTCAATGTTTGTATCACCTACAAGAATTATATTACTAGATGTCATGTCATTGTATACGTCATTTAAGCTGTTTATGAATTTGGTAAATTTATCTTTCGTTTTTGATGAAGGGGAACGGTATACAGCCACAATTCCCGTGCTTTTTCCTACTAGGCAAACCAGACAGCTTGCCTCTCCGAAAATCGGTTCGCGGATTTTACAGGTCAGACTTATATTAGTAAAAATAATTATGCCATCATTTTGGTTACGGGTATGCTTTGTGGAGTGAGCAATATATCCTTCCAAGATGGGTAGGTTGTTTACCTTTCGGAGCCAGCACTCGGTCAGTACAATGATATCGAATTTAATGTTAGTCTGTGTTAGAAGTATTCGTAGTTGATCAAAGTTCTTGTTTACGCTACGAATATTTATGTGGAGAATCTTGATAGCTGTCTTAGCAGGCCTAATGTAGTTTTGACAGTCCTCTGGGCGGCAGATATAAGAGTTTTGAACTTCCATTGAGTCTAAGTCGGTGTTAATTTTATTTAAGTTAGCCATTGGTAGTAATAATATTCAATAGTGACCATAACGTGAAAACAGGGGTTTTTTTTGTGTGGATGTGTGATTGAGTGCATGAGAGATGTATGGTAAAATTGAGTGTGTGTGAATGTGATGGAATTGTGAGGCTGAGTTGTATGTGCAAATGGATATTGCTTAAATCTATACATACATATTTTTGTTAAGTTTACATTAAACAAGTAAGAATTCATGAAAATAGAGTTGAATAAGAACAGGTCTAAACTATAAGAAAAGAACGGACACAATGAGAGTCACATATTTGTCTTAAGGTCGACGAGGGATTGTTCGGAAGAGATAAGGATCTGTTTCTCACCCTGTGCTTTGCGGAGAAATATGTTTCCGTTAGAAGACCAGCAGAATTTGTACTCGTATTGCTTTGCAAATTCTCGTGACAGGTGGAACAGCCTCTTCGCACTAACAGGGAGATGTTCGGCGACATATACAGCCTGCCGCTTGCCAGGGATGTTGATTAGTTCCGTATTAAGTTTCTCTTCTGGTTTATTTTTGGCGTTGTTGAAGTCGCGCACCACTGAGATCGTCTTCAACTTCATTTGTACGGAGTGAAATTCAGCAACAATCGGGCGTATCGATCCCGGTTTTCCGGGCAAGCGGTATACGTCACGCAGATCGGATGCGGAGATCAGAGACCCAACGGTTTTCCCGATCTTGCAGACAGTGTTAGTTAGGTCGTCGGGGGACTCTTTTTCTTTCACAGGGATGTTTCTTATTTCAATGCTGGACGATCTTGATTTGAATTGCAGGTCCTGAACTTTTCTTTCTAGGTTTTCAAGACACCTGCGTTGCTCCATGCGTTCCCCCTGAAGAACTTTAAGGCCTGATCTTATTTCTTCATACTGTTCATTAATAAACTCCATTGAAGTTAGTATGCCTCCAGTTGATGTCTGGATTTCATTGGTTTTTGTTTTTAGTTCCGAGATTTCAGAAGACAGTTTTGAGATGAGTGTGTTCTGGTTGTTACAGATGTCGTTCAATTTACCATCTAGTTCATTCTTCCACCTTCCAAGCATTTCCAGTATTTCAACTTTGAGATCTTGGTTGTCTTTACCGGGTGACAGGGTTGGGTCGGTGCGAGGCCGTTTGCATCGGCTTTTAGTCGCAAGTGGGGAGTCGCTGAATTGCAGTGAATTAAGGTCAGATTCCGAATGTGAATGTGAACTATTACTCAAAGAAACCGAAGGAGGTGTTCGTTGCGTCGCCATTCTGGTGGTTTCTAGCTGTTGCTCAACAGTTAAGCCGAGTGTATAATTATTTAGAGCTTCGTTGGTTAATTGAATGTTTTCCCTTAATCGGGGAATTTTTTTGTGGGCTGGTAACTCTGATTTATCACAAATGTCAATTGGCTTAAAGGGCTTGGTTACAGAGGAGCAAAATTAGTTGACACCAGTTCCAACGATGACAAGCTTTGTTATTTTATTTGACAGTTACGGTTTTGACACTGCTGACAGCCGCCGGTTCGTCGTGAATGATGTGAATGAATCCCGAGGAATGAAGTGCAGCAAACTAATTTGCAAGTGAGGGTGTAAGAAGATATTTGCAACGTAGGTACTTACAAGAAGCACGCAAAGATTAGGCTTTTCTTGCGTAAACGTTGGAGTTTATCGGTACCAACAATGTCACTTATGCACTATAATGTGATTCTCACAATCAGTATTCATTTGGCGGGAAACCAACTTTGTTTGCACTACTTTATAGATTAAAAACACGAAGACACTTCAAAAACGGTTTTGGCTTTTTGACAGCTCGTGAGTGAGTGTATTACATTTCACTAATTTTTTACTTCTTTCCGTCATTGTATTGTTGTACCATGGTAATTTATTTTTAACCGACTTCAAAAAGAAGGAGGTTATCAATTCTACATGTTTAGATATTTTTTTCTTTTTATGTATGTTCGGGCATAACTTATTCATTTAAAGACGGATTTGCAACATTCTTTTTTGTTCAAAAGGGGATTATTTCGAAATGGTCCCATATAAATTTCATATACCTAGATCTGTTGATGCACTTCGGAGACAGACAACGGAACTCTTCAAATAATGACAGCAAATCAACCGCGATTGCTGCTATCGCATATATGCATTGTTTTGACCCCAAAGATGATGTAATTTCGAATTGGTGTGGGGTAGGTACTATAGCTAAAAAGTGAAAAATAAAACCGACTTCCGGAAAAACACTAATTACAAAGTGAAAAATTACTTTAATTTCGAAAGGCGGTGACGAAAAATTAAAATACATATCCAAAGTCACCGACTTCCGAAATTAAAGTTATTTTTCACTTTGTAGTGTTTTTCGGGAAGTCAGGTTTTTTTGGAAAAAGTTTTTTAAGAAACAAGTTTGAGTAAAAATAAGTTGTGAGAAAAATAAAGAAAGAAACCATATTGAAGATTAACTGTGGTTATTTCTAGGATATTATGTATTTAAATTAAGCTGAGAATTAGTACCTACTTCTAGAACGTCAAAATTATACAAGTATTACCCGCCCTTCACAAATTCTCTATATTTTGGGTCAACAGACGCACATACAACCAGACAGACCAACTATTTGTAGGCACACAACTATTTCGTACCGCAGATGCCAATTACTCACCCCTACACCAATCGAGCTGGACAAATAATACCCAGTTGTCATTCACATTGTGGTTTTACGGCCATGGCACCGAAAAATTGATTTGTCATTGTTTTTATCAACCACAAAATCTGTGAGGGAAAGTATGGGCTGCACGACACATGTCATGTCAAGTGCCAAAAAGTTTTGACTCAAATTCGATAATCGATCTTTTTGCAACCGAATTTATCCAAGTAATAAATTCACAATTTAAAGAGTTTCCTAGAAAATATTTCAATTTTACTCTATAAACAAAAAAAAAAACAACCGACTTCCAAAAAAACACTACAAAGTGAAAAATAAGGTTAATTTCGGAAGTCGGTGTCTTTGCAGCTGTATTTAATTTTTTTGTTACCGCCTTCCGAAATTAAAGTTATTTTTCACTTTGGGGTGTTTTTTTAGAAGTCGGTTGTTTTTTTTTTGGAAAAAGTTTTTATTTTTCCAAAAAATACCCAAATCGCTTCGTGTGCCTATAAAATTTGAAGAGTTCTCTCTATTTCTCCAAGATCCCATCATCAGATCCTGACTTGATGATTATGGGACCACCTGGGAAGTATACCCTTTCAAACAAAAAAAAAATCCAAATCGGTCCAGCCATCTTCGAGTAATCGGGGAACATACATAAAAAAAAAAGGTTCCTCCTTTTTGAAGTCGGTTAATTAGTATGTCATGACATAGTGCAACTATGTTGGTGTCGGTTTCCAGTCCAACCGAATGCAGTTGAATTCCAGTACTTTACATGGAGTGACTGTCTAGCTGACCTCCACAACCCAGTTACTGGATAATACGATACCCCTTGGCTAGACTGGTGTCTGACTTTCGGGTTTCTGACGACCTGTAACGACTGTCAAAGATCCACCAATGACAGCCGGGACCTCTGTTAACTTGTTTTACGAGGCACGGAGGTGTCTTGGCATGTAAAGATAGTTACCTATCCACGGATCAACTGCGGCAAGCGTGCATTGACCCGTGCAGCTGTTATTACTTCGCCTAAAGTGCCTCTCTCTATAGTTCAGTATGTAATACCAACTAAAAGTACTCAACTCGTCGAATGTTAGTCAACGGAAACATAAACAGGGCTCAAAGCTGAAAGTAATCTCACTTTGAGGCACTCCATAATGTCTCATGAATAAATTACTGACTAGTTGTTTGAAAGAGAATAAAATGCTATTTTATTATTCACTTGCTTATTTACCGAAGGTTGTTTAACGACTACGGACAGGTTTCAATAGTCGGCTTACGTTCGAACAATTTGTTTTGAATCGTCAATCAAAGAGACACGCTTCGCCTTAACAGAACTTACCTATGAGTTTTAAAGGACCCTCTTTAAATATAAAAGATTCTGAATTCACCCCTTACAAATATGGTTTTTATTTACGAATATGTAATGAAAATGAAAAGTTTATTTCAAAACCAATTTTGTGGTCTTGTTCAACATTAAATTAACAAAGTTTTAAGCGAATGATCGGTATATTCAGAATCGATCACTTTGAATTTTGAAAAAAATATTATAGTTTATTAAAATTTATATTCTTGTTCACGGTCTAGCAATTTTAAACCGAATTAAAATGAGACTAAAAAGGACTTTGAACTTTGTAATAATCGCTCACTATAGCCACGTTCTACGTTGCCTAGCTTCCAACACATTAAAACTGCGATAACATTAACCAAAACATAGAAGTCATTCTCCAAAATTATATTTAGTATTTTTTTACTTTATAGGTTGGCAAAGAAACGACCCATATTGGTTACCTGAGCGTTAAACTGAAAGTTTTCTGGGTCGTGTCGGCTTTTCTTATCTTTCGTGTCACGCGAGCTAACACCTTGTAATGTTATCTTCGCAGGCGCTGAGTCAGCATGTCTTGCATCGGGTGGATGGCGAAACAGTGGGAGGGCCAATGACCGCTTACAGCACCATACAATTCGTCGTACAAAAACATCACTTCGTCAGAGGGAAAATTAAGGTGAGCCAAATCTTATTTTTATTACAGCCATAAAATGAGTCGTCAAATGAAATCTTATGACTTAATTATCCACGTTGCTATGGAAGTAAAAAGTCGAAGAAATAATCTCTAATTTTTAAGTAATGAAATGTAAATCCGATTTGACGTAAGTATTGGGTAATTTGCTCATTCAAAGACCCGATAATTTAAATATTTGGGTCGTATACAAATTACTATAATAAGTACAGGGATATTACACATACATAATGTAGAAAACACAGGCATTTTTCTTCCTACATAAAGCTTGCGAAATATATGTTTTATTTTTATGCCTATTCTCCTCTTGTTTATAGCCTTTTCATATCCAGGTTTTCACTGTAATTTCGTCTCTTTCATGTTTGTTTCCGACTATTTCGGAATGCCATCGTTTTTGACGGTTATTTGGGCGCTAAAACACTCAAATAGAGGCATGGTGAAATTACTAGAGTTCATGTTTCTGAACGAAATACGTTCAAATATTTCGGCACGAGGGTGCTAGTTGGTAATGTGTCTGACTTTCATATCGAAGTTCAGGCAAAGTTATAATTGCTTTATTTGTATTATTGATTCCGCAGTTTATACAGTATTGTGTACGATTCAATTATGAAAATAGTAGAATTAATCCAATGCCTATTTTGCGTAACGTAACGGAAAAATCTTTATGTTATATCTACTGCGCACCTATTTGCGTTTTTGCTTTGTTTGTCAGTCCATTCATACATCGGTAGATACTTTTTTATGTTTGATAAAAACTTTTTTATTTTATTGTTGTTTCGAAGTAGCTTTATAATTCAGTGATTCCTTAAAAAGTTATGTATGTATTATTAGTTACAACAGTCGAAGGTCTTAATGAAAGTTTTGTATTTTCATCTTGATCAGATGCTATTGTGTAACAATGGTCATAAATAAATCTTCGACGTCCCATTTATTAAGCTACTTACTTAAGGGATAAGATAGAAAAAAACCATATCATCATCATCTGCCTCAGGCTTTTCCCAACTATGTTGGGGTCGGCTTCCAGTCCAACCAGATGCAGCTGAATATCAGTATTTTACATGGAGCGACTGCCTATCTGACCTCCACTCATGGCATCTGGCATTCACATAACATCAGACCTTGTTTCCCGGAATGTTTGGGCAAAGGTGTACCTATCTATAGATAGGGGTAACATAATTGGCGAAATGTGAGTGTACTATATACACTCACATTTCGCCAGTTATGTTTAAGTTCCAAATAATAGCGGGCGACCTTATTGCCATCAACCGCTACTACTGTGAAATTCCAGATAGTAAAACCCAGTCACACTTCGAAATACACTTTTTAAATAGCATTTTTTTCATGAATGCGCCATCCGTCCCGCAGGTCACACCCACTATAACCAGGGCCACATACTAGGTAATATTAATAAACTACGGCCACATAGGGGTACGCTTTTCAGCTTCGCTACCAGAAAACTTTAGCTATTTCGGCTATAAGTTCGGAAAACACTACATCAGCCAACTTCCCTATAGTTTGTAGCAATAAATAATCTAGCATTTTAGTGCAGTGGGGTAGTTATGAGGCATTGCCTAGCCTTCGTGGAATAATTGTGACCAGTCTTTAGTACCGTGACTCATAGTTAGTTCTGATTACAATCACGGGTCGCAATTTTGACTTTCGTTACGGTAAGCATGTAATTTGTTACTGTACGATAAAATGAGAAGGAAACGTTTCAATTATATACTTTATGAACCAAGCTGGTAGGTGGTTTATCAGAATGGTTTAAAAAGTATGATTAACTAACATGACATGCAACTCGGAAAGGACCATTGAGTTTGTAGTAGGTAAATAAAAGATGAAGTTGGATGTTTTTTGAGAGCATCGCAAGTCTTCATACTTTAAATCACAATTCAAAAGATTTCGAAGTTTACTGCTTATGTTTGAAATATTCTACGTAAATTACGCAATGAATATTATTGAACTGTCAAAATGAAAGGCATTGTAAGCGTGTCGCGGAATAACCCCGCTGGTCCTTTCAAAAACGTGAATCAATTATCGAGGTTCGTCCGGCGAACTGCGGGCAGTCAGTAAGAGGTGTTTTTGTCTCGACAAAAGCTCGTCTCATACAGTTAATCCCATTAATGTGCAAGACTTATTCCAACTTTCTTGCATGTCTCAGGTCTCCTGCTCTCTTTTCCATACAACTCTGTCTCTAACTGTAACAATAAAATTAACCGACGGGAAAAGGAACAGCAAGGCAAAAAGTAAACCTATAAGGGCTTATTTTTCAATAGTCAGTTAAGTTTTATCCAAAGAATATTTATGTCAATTTGACATATTTTCTATACGAAAGCTGTCAAACTGCAATATTTATTCCTCAGATATAAGTTATCTGACAATTGAATAATCAGCCCTCAGTCTAAATAAGTTTCTAAATTAATGTAAATTATTAATTTGAAGTTGGCGTCAAACATACAATCAATACTGCAGATAAATCAAGCTGGCATTATTTTACTTGACGCCTTGATGTTTCAAAATGTTAACTTCAAAGTTTGTCTCTTTTCAATTAAAAAATATTTTCAAAACCGGACTTCTCAGTAAAAAATTATGCGTCAGTTATGTCACACATCAAAAACAATCTCGTCGACTTGATAACTTCTTCTTATTTTTTCTACGGTTAAAAAAACAAAAACATTATTATGATACCAATAAATTATTTTTCTTTGTTTAGATTCGGTGTACAGCAAGCGTCTACTCAATATACCTACAAAGCTTAGAAAAGAGTGCTGAAGAGGAGAGGATACGAACCACTCCCGTCAGCCTCCCAGAGGTACACGAAGCAGTAGTGTACTCTATACATCGCCTGCCAGAAACCAGTAAGTCTCTAGAGATACCTCATATTATACACAACGGACTTTGAATAACTTATTTAACTGAGATGCATGCTATAGTGTTAAGTTTGGTCTTCATATAATCTTGTTTGGAGTTAGTGCAATAACTTGACATAATTCAAAGGTATTATGTATTTCGGTTATTCTTTTAAATTTCGACTTATCCCTCTTCGTCATACCGATGATTCCATTTTTATATTTAAAATAAGTTTCTACCAAAATGAGTCCACGTTGACAGCGTTATCGTTGGCTCAGCAAAGGTTTTCCATAGTGCCGGTGTAATTGCACAGAGAGTACGACAAGAGGTGAGGTATTGTTTCTGATGTGGCTCCACAGTCGCATTGTGGCTCATTAACCTCTTGCACGTCAAGTGTACACCATATGTTCCGACAGTTGAATTTCAGTTTGAATTTCTATTGTGTCTGCTAATTAAATTAGACGCGCGACGGGTTTATGTACACTGAGCTTATGGAAATACCATCGTGTGCCCAGTGATATAACTCAGTGAGTCGCTGAAAACCAGTATTACGGTGTGTGTGTGTGTGTGTGTGTGTCGTACTGATGTGCGTAGTAAAAATGAAAATCAGAAGCATAACGAAAAAATCGAGTCGAGTCAAACAAAAAAAATAAAACCTCTCAAAATCTACGTCCTTACATAGATGACCGCTTTTGTGCTATTTGATCAAAGAACTATAAATAAAGGTAGAAAAAAATATAACATAATATTTTAATATTATACCTACCTATGTAAGGTATCCTCAGACACTAGCTAGACCCCTTATTCATAAACGATGCTTAAAGTTAAGTAATGTTAGCGTGTTTAACCATATTTTTTTGACGTTTAAACATCATTTAATTTTAATAATCGTTTATGAATAAGGGGGAGATGTTCAGTTTGAAATGTTATAACTCTTTTCAGAAACGTTGGTTCTCACGAATTCTTCATCCAACTAGGTTTATACTTCAAATAATTATCACTCAACAGCGTGTTTTTTTCTTCTTCAAATAATAATATTTTTAGGAATTTAAATTGATTTTATTTAAAAAAAAAAGAACAATGAACACAATCAACAGAAATATTTAATAATTTACAAATATAACGAACAATTTTTAATTAAAATAAGCAACACGATATTCTAAGTCAATGTTCACGAGCGCACGTCTGTCGGCCAAAAGAGGGCGCGCGCCGGTCTGCGATGGCTTTTATAGGGCTGGTAACTCGTAACTCCAATCTAGTCTGAAGTTGCAGCTAACACGGCTTCTCCTGACTGAGCAGCGTCCTCGATGCTCTCAGTTGATGCTCTTTGCTCTGGTTCTGAGGCTGTCTCAACAACCAAATCTTCATAACCTGGGAGGCAAACACATACATGTTAGGTACACATACATCATGTTTATCAAATAATTTAATACTTGGATGGGCCAAGATGTTACTATGCGCTTTTATATCTTTCTACACGTTATGTTTTCGTGAAGAAGTTAATGAGCGATGCCACACAAGGCCTTATACGCTGCAAATACGACAGTCTCGATGTCACACAAAGCCTTACACGAGGTAAATGGGATACACTCTCGATGCCACACAAGGCCTTACACGAGGTAAGCGGGATATACTCTCGATGCCACACAAGGCCTTACACGAGGTACACGTGATACACTCTCGATGCCACACAAGGCCTTACACGAGGTAAGCGGGATATACTCTCGATGCCACACAAGGCCTTACACGAGGTACACGTGATACACTCTAGATGCCACACAAGGCCTTACACGAGGTAAATGGTGCGCTATTTCGATGCCACACGAGGCCTTACACGAAAACCACACAATACAATGCCTTATGCCGAAGCCATCCAGGCCTTACATGTACAAACTCAACGCCACACAAGGCCTTATAAGAGTTTGGTCCAGATCACCCTGATATCCACATTACATATGTATGTAGGCAAGGTAGAAAGTAAGTAACTACAGCGCCATAGTCTTCCAAGCATATAGGAGCTGAAACATAATAATCAATAATAACAAGAAATCTTACATTCAAAAAAGGCTGCACATGTCTCGGGGATCGGAGATTTGGCTAGTGCTTCTATTTTATTTACGCTCGGCCGGACCTGACCCTTACTGATCGTCCTCTCAAGATACACCACTTCAGTGGTAAGGAAGGTGCATTTTCTTAAATTAATTGAAAAACCCGCCTTCGTTAAAGTCTCCAGAACAGAATCAAGTCGAGACAAGCCATCCTCTACGGAGTTGCTCATTATCATGACGTCATCGATATACACTAAGACCTGACCTGCATCAATGAGAGATCTCAATGTATCAGATATAATTCGCTGATAGACTACAGGAGCGTTAGCGAGACCGTAGGCATCTTGAGATATTCAAAGTGCCCTTCGGGTGTTACAAACGCCGTTCGGTGCACAGAATTTTCGTTAATTTTTATTTGGTGGAAGCCTGTCACCATATCCAACACAGTGAAATAATTACAGTTCCCGAGCCTATCTATATGATCATCGATCAAAGGAAGAGGGTACCTGTCCTTTACCGTTATGTTGTTTAGAGCTCGGTAATCAACAACCATTCTATCCGATCCGTCTTTCTTTTTTACCAACAAAATCGGACTCGCATACGACGACTCGGACTCACGGATTATACCCTTTTCCTTTAAATCACTAACGATTTCACGAACACGCAGTTTTTCGTCATATGAAAGTTTGTACGGTCGATAATTGACTGGTTCCTCACTAGTAAGCCGAATGTGCATCTCTCCGGTATTTACGGTAGTTGTGGCTGTTCCACTGAGAAAATATTTAGAATACCTGTTTAACACGTGAAGTAATTGCGCTTTCTCATCACCATACAGTTTTGTGTTGATCGAATCAAGTTGCACAGTCGGTTCACTATGTGTCATGTTATTTACTAGCGAGCTATTCCTAATTATTCGCTGCGAATCGCTCGTACGAATGTATGCGAGGCCCTTCCTATTAAGTACATCTGTACCGATAAGCACTGGCGCACTAAGGTAATCACGGGGCACAACATAAAGATCTACCTCTAAGGTGACGTCACTGAACTCTATAGACAAAGTTACGAAACAATCTGAACGCATTTCTATTCCACCTAAACCACGCAATATCTGTACACTCGGCTTTGTACGACATGAAAAATGTTTAACAAGATCATTTGATATTAAAGAAATACTCGAACCACTATCAATTAGAACATCGGTGGGTACTCCACTGATCACGGCTGTTATGACATCCCTTTTAGTACGGTCGCACGTTATTTCACGACAAAAGTTAATATTCGATTTATTTCGCGTTTCAGAACGTTCTTTCGTAAAACAAGTATCTACAGTGTGACCTACTTTCTTACAAAATGAACACACGATTTTAGGAACGGATTTGTTAGTAGATTCGGGGGTAGTCACGGATTTATTTGTATTAACGTTACTATCATCGATCTTACTACGTTTTGAACAATATTTGCTTTTATGTCCGGTTTGCTTACAATTATAGCAACGTGAACGTGCATCTGTATCTGTGGTTGGACGTTTGCGAAATCGTTCAGTGGAGGAATCAGTGGTGGATCGGCTATTGCGTGTCTGATCATTATGAGGTACACTTACGTTTGAACGATTTGATTTCACATAAATAGCTAAGAACTCCACGATCGTTTCTGGTGTTAATTTAGCGTTTATGGCGGCTGCACGTATTTGTGCATCTTTTATACCACGAACAATGATAGCACACAATAATTCGTTACTTAAACCGTTCACAATACGTAGTAGCAATAATGATTTACGTGCATAGTCTGCATACGTGGAGTACTTATCGGAATCTTTACACATCGACATCAAAAAGAATATTCGCGACGTCAATGCGTCGTGGACAAAGTGATTTCAGCTCTAGTTTGAAATTTGACCAAGTACGATTGTTACTGGTCCACTCGCGCAGCCAGGAACGTGCGTCGCCCCTTTAGAGATAGTCCCACACGGGCTAGGCACTCTTTTTCATCCCACTGGTTTTGCGATTGAGCTCGATCCACCTCGTCACACCACGCACCACGTCATGAATGCTAGGGTCGAAATCTGACACATAATAATGGGTGGATCTCACCGGGTTTATGGATTTTAGCGCGTCAATGAGACGCTCCGTGATGTCCGTTGAAGCGGTTGTAGATATAGCTGTGAATCTGGCGTCGCTTGGGGTACTGGCCACGCTCTCGCCACGTGGCACGCTCGTTGCGCGGGCTGGCGCTGGCTCGGCGAGGGCAGGCAACGGTGGTGGTGGCGTGTTGCCACGTGTTGCGGCGCGCTGCTCCAGCGTTGTCAGGCGGTTGAGGATTGCTTCCATCATCGCTGCTGTGTTACCTAAATTAGGCGAAGACGCACGCTCTCGCGGTGTCGTACGTTTTCTGCTAGACATTATGATGGAACCAGAAATGAATTCGAAGCGGCTATAATAGCATTCAATCCCACTTCTGATTTTAGGAATTTAAATTGATTTTATTTAAAAAAAAAAGAACAATGAACACAATCAACAGAAATATTTAATAATTTACAAATATAACGAACAATTTTTAATTAAAATAAGCAACACGATATTCTAAGTCAATGTTCACGAGCGCACGTCTGTCGGCCAAAAGAGGGCGCGCGCCGGTCTGCGATGGCTTTTATAGGGCTGGTAACTCGTAACTCCAATCTAGTCTGAAGTTGCAGCTAACAATATGATTATTTTCGGACAATGGAAAAACCTAAAACCCTTACATCTTTTGGTAGACTTTTTAATGTATTAGGGACTAGCTTTCGCCACTGGACTCGCCCACGTGGTGGTCGAAAATTATCCCACGGGAACGTATAAAATCCAGGTTATAAACTATCTGTGTGCCAATTTTCATCTAAATCCGTTCAACTGTTTTTGTGTGATTGAGTAACAAATATCCAAACATACAAACTTCCACAAGTATAATATTATCTACAAATGCATGTTAATAATCCACACGCCAGGTCTCGAAAACAGTTTCGCGTATAGTACAGTACCAAACAATATTAAGCATATTGTGTATTATAATTAAATTATCCTGCCACGTGTGAAATATAGGGATACCGAACTTCGAAAACGTATTGGACGATCTGGTTCAATACGACAGAATATTGTAAAGGGCCGCTGTTTAAGGCTTTATGAATTTGACCTTCCCGCCTTCGTTAAAAATAAATCATCGCCAATAATACCCACCTTACCTTTCAATTTGGAACTTCAATATTTTAATTAAAACGTTATTGGTTGATATTCAAATGAATATCAACCAATAACGGTACCCGTACTTTAGGTTACTCTTCAGAAATCTGAAGAGTAACCTTTAGTACGGTCTATATATTTTTAGTAGTTTATTATTTAAGAGAAGCTTCATCAGGCTTGGTATTTCGAATTGATTTTGGTTATTAATAATTCCATCTTTTCTCATTCCTTTGGAATTTTGTAGGGGAATAACACTTAAATATCTACTTTCACGGCTAATACAGAGCACACTGCTGCAAATTAGTAGCAAAATAAACTTTCCTGATATGATATCGGATAGATGAAATTCGATAGTCTTTTGTTGGTGCAACGTGGTCCATGCTATCTGGGTTCACTTGCCTCCTCGTTTTAAGATGGAACTACAAGCATTGATAGAACGTCTGCACTTGGGAGAAAAAATAATAGTTTAAAAACTAAAAAACACGTGCTTGGGGTGCTTGACATTAAGTGATTATAAAAATACCTCAAAAAGCACCCCACGCTTTTTAATGGAATTAAATGATTTTCTCCTTTTTAGTTTGGTTTTTAAAGCGTGTTTTTTAGTTTTTAAAACTATTATTTATTTTCTATTTTTTAGTTCTGCTAACTACAAAAACGTGTTTTTTTTTCCTTTTTTTTCATTTTTCTCATTCAAATTATTTTCTCCATTTTTAGTTTGGTTTTTAAAGCGTGTTTTTTAGTTTTTTAAACTATTATTTATTTAATTATTGAATAGTCATCGCTCCTCGAAAAGTTTACAAAGTTTCAATGAAATCTGACCGATTAAAGTGGGTCAAAATAGCGTCCAAAGGAGTCGGTTACAAACAAACATACAAGTGAAGCTAATATAAAGCGTGTAAAAAGAAGAACAAAAAGTCAACGGGATTCGGATCTTTGACTCAAACGCAGATGTATCACCAGATATATGAACGTAAACGAGGCAAAAGGAGTATGATTATAGCAGGTGGTGTTCCGTAGTTTCTGCCTTCCTCATGGGTCGTGAGTGTATGTACAACAATAGTTTTCGTTTACCCTATACCCGAAAAGGGGTCATTGTACTCATCATTTTGAACAATTTTTTCTATGGGACCAGCCTTGAAATCGCAAAAAAAAAATCAGCTATTCCATACATTTATGTTCACTTAAATCCACAAAATTTATGGAACAGCTGATTTTTTTTCACGAAAAAGTTGTTCAAAATTATGAGTATAATGACCCCTTTTCGGGTTTAGGGTAAACAAAAACTAATGTTGTTTATATGATAAATTATTTTATTTCTGTAAATAGGTTTGTAAAAACACTTTTACACGTCAATAATATGTATGTCTCAAACGCATTGATGTAGTCTTACGCAATCTTTTATTATTGAGTTTTTTTTTTCATTTATTTTTGAATGTTAGTTACGGGTACTTACCTTTTATTGTATAGAAACAAGTTCTTGCAACTTAACAGACAGCTGTGCTTCTGGGGAGTTTGTTCCGCCACTTCTTCTTCTCAGCTAAAGCACTAGGAAGTGGCGAAGGGAGGGCGTTTTTTGGGGACTGTCTTATGTAATTTTGACGTTCAAAAGGTGCTGACTCTCAGCCTAGTTTGATGACTTTTGATTTTGATTTTGAATCGATGCACGCTAAGCATGTCTACTGACCTGTTAACAACCATAGAGGTCTATCCACAGATATTTACCATTCAAAGTTGCTTATTCGTGTACCTACAAATTTTCATAGCACCTAACCGGTGTAAGGTAACGAGAAAATTAAACGTTGTTAGTCTAGCTGATCTAAGCTAAACTAGAAATGACCTAGTTCCTCACCTCGGTGACCGCGTTGACCAAGTAATATACTTTAATAATATTATCGAACAAAATATTTACTAGCTCAAGCCTTTTTGGGCTTTAATACATTTTAATAGAGTGGGTGAGTTTTGTGAATCTCTTGTCTAAATTTTCTTTTGCCTATTTCATCATGACAAAGGGTTTTGTAAATAGATTCTAGGCCCATAAAAGCTTTAGTCTATTAAATACGTTAACTAAATGAAACTATGTAACATTGATCAAAGTGGTTATAAAATATGGGCTGTATTGAATTATGGAACCAATCGCTTAAAATTTAAAGAATCCTTAGATATGGTTTATATAATTAAACCGTAGACTTATAAATATGACAAGAGCAGCGAAGCCCAGTATTAACAGTCGCGACTTAAGTACGTATTGCAGGTCGCGAATTTGAATACAAGCAGATACTTTACTTTCACTGCTCTCAAAACGGTGAAGGAGAAACATCAAGAGGAATTCGGCATGTTGTAGAATCAAAACTACGAAGACATGTGACATCTACCGACCCACACTGGGTCTACGTGGTGGATTTCGACTGACTTCCTCTCAGAGACAGGTGTCCCAGCAGTGGGAACACTAAAGGCTGATATAAATATAAGGTAAAGAGTAGACCTTGAATTTTAATATAAGGCATTAAATTAGGTTATTAAATTGGATAATCCAAAAAAGGCAACAAATAAATAAAATATTTGTTACCCCTGTCAAAATAACAAAATCAAAACTTTTTTCGTAAAAAAATCTTGTGATTTTGCACCAAGAAAACCGAACTCACGCTATTTTAAGTTCGTTCCGAATCGTTACGAAATGTTCCGAGCTCCTCCGAACCGTTTTTCAGGAAGGCCTTGATTAGATCAGTCGAATTTGAACTGCATTTTAGGAACACGAGCATGCGTAATTTAGTGTCTGTTCCATTAAAACACAAAGACAGTCTCTAAAGTTAAATTAGTTTAGACGGTAACAGTTCGTGACTTGAATTTTTTATACATTTTTACAGGCTGAAATGTCTGTTTCAGATTTTGAACAAATTTTTGTAACATTCACGACTGTTTTTGTTGTTCTGAGGCTTGGCAGTTGTGCATAGGATATTAATTAAAGTTATTTGGATTATTAAACCTTTTTATCCAAGTTTGTGATGAAGAATTCATCTCTAAAAATGTCTTGTCACATTTCACTAGTATCGTTTTGAAATATGTAAAAGAAAAATGGTCTTCCTAAGAATGAAATAAGTAAAACCTAGATTAAGAACTTTTTAATTATAAACTAAACATCAAATAATGTTGATGAGGTGGAGATTCACAGATGACTCCGCCTTTGAGTGTAAATGTGGTGCTGTCCCACAAACATTGGGGCACTTCATATCTTGTCCAGCGTGTCCTGCTGTCTGCACGCTACAGGAGCTGATGGACGCTGCTGAAAGTGCCAAGCTCGTACCCATTCTGGGCTGACAGTATTTAGATTGCTATCGAAACGCTAAGAAGAAGAAAGAATGCTGTGAATCTAAGCTATATATACATACCTACTTCTCCAACATTTAAGGTTTTTTTTTTGTCAGGCATCTCGCAGTTGACCTTGAGAGGTCGTGACTGCTTAACCGGGCTTTCCTGGGGCTGTCATTA
Organism: Antitype chi; assembly: GCA_947359405.1. Classification (NCBI taxonomy): domain Eukaryota; kingdom Metazoa; phylum Arthropoda; class Insecta; order Lepidoptera; family Noctuidae; genus Antitype; species Antitype chi. The sequence continues at coordinate 16,395,187 of OX375816.1, forward strand.
AGAGTTAACTTAACGCCTTCAGCCAGGGCTTAAAAACTAAAAACTTACATACTAAGCAACTGCACACTGAGGAGCACCCCCTGTCGAGTACGAACCTCGGCTCAGGGCGTCACTGTTAGGGGGACAGCTAGTGGGGACAGGCTGGATCAAAATATTGGCATTATTATTATTAGTCGGGGAATTTAAAGCTACCGGCTCAGCTGCGGCGCGGGCTGGCGCTTCAACGAGCAAGGGTCGGTCGGGAACATTTATGATTGTGTTTCTTTTCTTATTAACGTCTGAAAGATTATCTCAAATAACCATTTCTTACAATTTATAGTAACAGAAAGGATTCCTTTAGCAACCTATAGCTGTAGGGTTTAATTCGGCTTGTGATATCCAGCGTGTATGTAGTCACTATGCAATATTTACTTGAGACTGGCGACGTTATTCGAAATCGTCGAAATCGTCGACGTTATACTTATAATGTAGGATAAATTATTGTGTGACAAACTATGCAGTACATTACTAATTAATGTAATTAATTGAGTAATTTCTAGGCGGCATAAATACGATTTTTAACCAACTTCAAAAAGGAGGACGTTCTCAATTCATCGGAACCTTTTTTTATGTATGTTCCCCGATTACTCGAAGATGGCTGGACCGATTTGGATTTTTTTTTGTTTCAAAGGGTATACTTCCCAAGTCAGGATCTGTTGATGGAATCCTGGAGAAATAGAGACAGCTATTCAAATTTATAGGCACACTTGAAGCGATTTGGGTATTTTTTGGAAGAGTACTTTCTCGGAGTGGTCCCATTTCAATTTGGTGAAGATCTGATGAAGATCTTCGGAGATAGGCAACGGAACTCCTCAATAAATGATAGCAAATGGACTGGGATTGCTGAAATCTCATGTCTGTCTATTGCTTACCTTAGTTCATAACATAACATCACGCTGGTACGCTGTGAAGAGATAAGCACATGTGAACCATTAAAAAGTTAAAGATAAAAACTTAAAAAAAAAAAACAACCGACTTCCATAAAAACGCTACACAGTAAAAAATAACTTTAATTTCAGAAGGCGGTGACAAAAAAATTAAATACAGCTCCAAAGACACCGACTTCCGAAATTAAAGTAATTTTTCACTTTGTAGTGTTTTTTTGGATGTCGATTGTTTTTTTATTAATGCGTGTCCAATTTTGTCACCGACTGCCTCGTTGGTCTAGTGATTGCAAGCGCTACAGCTGAACATGAGGTCCTGGGTTCGGTTGCCAGGTCAGGCAAGGTGTTCTTGGGATTTTCTATCTAGAATTTCTCAGTAGCAGCCCGGAGCCGGCCTGATGGCAATAGGGTCGCCCCTTATTACTTGGGACTTAAACACAACTGGCGCATTGTGGGTGTACTATACGTACACCTCTGCCCGATTCTTCGCGGAAACAAGGCGTGATGTTATGTAACTTCATCTCCTTGAAAAGCATAAAAAATATTGCGCCGATATAAAATACACGAACGTGTAGATAGCAACAACAGATACGTTTTATTTACTCTTCAGATCAATACAATACAATACACATAAACAAAGCCTTTCTCTTCATGAGAAATATAAAATGCTAACTACACATAAAGACTGATTTACACGGAGAGATTTTCTCGCAAGTAGAGAGGTGAGCAAGTGAGCATGTCCATGTGAGTCTCGTAGTTAGGCTACACTTGCCGAATGATTTCCGCACTCATAATATTGTGTTTAGAATTAAGTAAGGTACTAAAACACGCCTACGATTATGGCATTGTATTATGAGATGCACTTTTGATTATTTCTCGTACCTACTGTCTGTATGTGCGCTGAAAACCAACGCTGGGGCTCTGTTTCGTATAGGGTCGTAGCATTATGCTGAGGATGGCCGTTTTGCGTTGATGTGACACATGTTTACCCCAACTTGTTCTTTTTTGTGTTTCTGTTCTTTTTCTGCGTCATGTTTACCGAAAATAAACGTATTTTCATGCTCTAAAAGTACGCCAATATAGCCCTACGAAGCGGGACTAAAGTGACCACTTTAGTCTCTAGGGAGTGAAAAGTAATTCGTTTTTTAATTTCCATCATGTGACATAGACAAACTCAAACAGCCAGTAAATATACTATTATCTGTGGAGTGTGGACCATCTTCATTGCGAAAATGTTGAGAGTTTTCATTTCCATTCAATAATAAATTGTAATTTCCTGGCGAGATTATGTCCTTCTGTAAACGATACTTATGAGTGAGATGCGCACGTGTGTGACTGATATTAGCTACGCTACGTAATTACAACCGCCCTTGTATTTGGCACATGACACAACTAATTAACTCGAATTGTGTCAACTATCTTACCGTAATTAATATTCAGGCCAATCTCGCTAGTAACACAAAACCAAGTTTTATTAAGTTGGGATATTCAAGTTTGGTTTTCATGATCCCATTAATTTTAAAGCTATATTTTATTAGGTAGGGTAGTTAACGAATGGGTCCCGATCTCAACAAAGAGCGACAATGGCTGGATACGGAACGGGCCTACAGTGGTTTAACGTTGCGTTAAGAGTCGGGTTTATACCGAATTATTTCCATTCCGGAATTTGTTTAAACAGAGCTATTTTTCCTTTTAATTGATCCGGTAGCAGATACGTGTACCTTTCTCTGAAAAAGCTTTGTAGATTAACGGGAATAGCTTTTAATCACGGAATGTTTTGATTGAAAAATTTCGTGTGTCGGTTTCGTGAATGTTCGAGAATTTTGCCAAACGTGTAACCTTGTTGTGAACTCTAAAATATGCCAATGATTTTTACTAATATTACCTGTTTTTGATTGCATTCGAAGAAGTTAAGACTTTTCTACATAACTAGCTGTTGCCCGCAACTGTGTATGCGATCCAGGATGAAAATTAGTCTATTTCCATTTCTAGGTCGTGGTCTACTCATGTGCCAAATTTCATTTAACTCCTTTCATACGTTTTAGCGAGAAAGCGTAAAAAACAAACATACAAAAGAAAACCTTTTCAAAGATTTTCATGAAGTAGGTTCCTTGCTAGTTTCAGTTTAACGTACAATATTATTAATATAAACGCGTGTTAGAAATTATTGTAATAACTTAAATAAGGTACCCGAGTTTCCTTTGAACTTGCGGCATAAGCTTTTATCTGAGAACTTGGTTTCACATTGTCCTGAATAACATTATCAATGTTTGTTACCTACGAGTATTCAGCCCTGCGGCTTTGAGCTGAAATACTGCTGAAGACACGATCTGTACTCATATTACAAATAAGTAAGACATATTGTGTTTTTTGTCACAGTAATCTTACCTAGAATATAGGCTTAAGCCGAGTTTGGAACTGCTATTGTGTGAGTAAGATCTATGAGAAATAAATTCTTTGGAGCTAAAACCTTGGAGCGAGTAATTTATAGGAACCTACACGTGGTGACAGACTTCTTAAAAATAACCGATTTCCAAAAAAACCCTTAAAAGTGAAAAATCACTATAATTTCGGAAATTGGTGTCTTTGGATCTGATTTACAGTTTTGTGCTAACGACCACCGAAATAAAAGTTATTTATCATACTTTTTGTAATATTTAGTTTGGAAGTTGGTAGGCTTTTTTTAAATAGTTTTTTTTTTCACTTTTTGTTATGGTATCTGTCCCACACCAATTCGTATTAATACCTACTTGCTATGTATGTAAACAAGAGCGCCGACGACGACGTTGACGACGTTCTAATACTTCCTAGTATTAGAACGTCGTCAAGATACACAAAGTAGATAATATAAATACGTATTATCGAGGCTAAACCAAAACCTTCCAAAACAAACTTGTTAAAATGTATACGGAATACCCTGAGGCATACCCTATCCACTCAAAAGCTTTCGGAATGTTTATTTTTGAAAACAATTCACAATTGCCGGAGATATCGCGGAACATTACATACAAAAAACAAAGTACGGACGAATTGAGAACCTCCTCCTTTATAAAGTTGGTTAAACATGCGTTTATTGGTATAAATAAAAACAGATAAAACACCATAGTTAAACAAATATGTTAATACCAAAACACACATACTATTTGTGTATAGCAGTAGATCTATGTTCAATGTTTGTGTGAAGTATTTCAGTGAAATGTTGTTGGCTTGTAACGCGCTTTGGTGCTTACGGTAACTGCAGGAAGCAATTGTTTTAAACAAATAAATAAAAGAGTCTCAGCTCAGCATAATGTCAGTAACAACACTAGGTGCTACCACACAACGCTGATTTTCAGATCATATTAATACTAGGTAATGATGTAAGCAAGGAAAAAAAAACTGAGCTTGGGGGAGACCTATGTCCAGCAGTGGACGTCTTTCGGCTGAAATTAAATGGTGACTAGCACTTCGCTCGTGACTTCGTCCGCGTAAAATTTTAGCCATCGACACGCCGCGTCGCATCCCATCGCCCGAGCCTGTTATTCGCGTTCTTTCCGACTTATTTTTTTTTTGCTCAACTCCTAAGGGCCTAAGAATCGTAACGAGATATTTTTCAGATCCAACCGGTAGTTCCACAAATACTTCTTTATAATGTTAGTATGAATATACAGTACCTGGACTTTAAGAGCGTTTATTTTGAAAGTTGGCAACGTCGCAAATAACTGTCAAATATTTTCCTGTTTTTATTATTTTGTTAATATTACTGTATGGAAGTATGAAATATCGCTAACTAGTGACCTCAAATATGAATAATGATTTGCAATTATAACACTAAATTTGATGTTGTAATCGTTTTAGGTGTAAAAAGGGCATTTGGAAAGTTTCCAAGTTCTTTTTTTACATCTAAAACTAAATATTCGGTGTCAAGATATTAGTTATTGCATTTCATAATCAATATTTTAGGTCACTAGTTAGCGATATTTCATATTTCCATAAAGTAATATCGCCAAATTAATCAAAACAGTGAAATATTTGACAGTTATTTGCGACGTTGCCTATTTTCAGAATAAACGCTCTTAATATGACACATAGAGCTTTAGAAGAGACTGTAACACAGGTATGAGTGATACTCGTCGACTACGACGTTATACAAATCAGAACTTGTATAAAACTCGATATGCTGGGCTGTTCCTAAAGTATTTGATGAATAGGTTAACAAATCTTGTTTAGGTTAAATTATTATGCATTCACTCACTGATGGTAATTAAGAACACTTTTATGTGTTTTCAAATCTATCTTTTTTAAATATATCTTACCACTTTTACAACAGTTATTGTTTTGATCACATTAGATTGTAATTGAAAATCTTCTACGAAAATTTAGGTTATAACCTGAATATTTGTCTAACAAAAAACATCTTTAAGGTGATTTAAAATTATAATTTCAGAAATAATCTATTGAAAGCACTCAATTTGTAAGTGCAACTACGAATTAGCATCCACAGGTCCGGTGTAAATCATTTGTTTACATTTTGACCACAGACTTTTGGAACTGACTATACCTACCTTCACGAATACAGAACATTTTATTACAAAACACAGATCCGTGTTACTAACACCCTAATAAACCTCCGCACAATAAAATGCGTCTTATTCCAAATGTGAGTTCCAGTACTTTTACAGATTGGTAAAAATAGGTTTTACCTTATTAGTATGCCGGCAACATAGCGTTAGGTCTAATAGCCTAAATGTTACGTTTTAAATGTAGGTTGCCCGAATTTGTATTGAGGAATACACTTCGTGGTAAATCCACTCTAAGTGCGATTAAATTTGCTCCATTTGAGGTATTATTCCGAACAGTAGTGTTATATCCGTAGTTGCCTCATTAGTTTAGTCTAGTTTTGCCGATCTTGAGTTGTTAATTCCGAGGTGAGAGTGTGTGGGATTAATAATGATCAGCTTGAGGCCCTTTGTACTCGGCACGGTTTCTTTACAGTACGTATCGTCAGCATGCTTATACGTATATAGTGCTAAATACAACACTGACTAACTGTGCCGACACACGGTGTATAAACCGTGCTGTAGAAAAACATGTCTGTCAACAAGCTTCTGTAGTGATTCAAACAATACTGACGATCGTGCCTAAACGACGAATAAACCGTTGTTATTAAATATGCCTATTGGTTTATAACTGAAAAAGTATTGTGTGTCACAGTAGGAGCAAAAAAAGGTGTCACTCAGCATGAAAATAAAACAAATATGTTGCATTATAAAACAAATGTATTGACGTTTAAATATAGATAGATACGCTTTAAAACTTAAAAGCATGCTTAGAGAACATTTTCGCAGTCACAATCCTAGAACTAAGGCATTGATTTACATTGAAACTAAATTTTTCTATCGAATTGACGTCGGGGCCATATAACAGAAATAGTTCGACCCGTTTGCATATATTAACAATAAAAATGGCCCAACGGTTGATTCCAAACGGTCAGCTGATGTTTATGGTCCAGTTTTGGCCTCGTTTCTAGACATATGCTTCTCCCAAAGACCAGCTTTGGACTTTTTTTTGGCTAGAATTATGATGATGATAAATACCGCGGCTTCAATGGCGTGTACCTATTTGTCTCTCATTCCAATGTCCAATAGTCTTATAATTTTTAACGTGACGACATTATCTTGGACGCTAAAACGTTATAGTTGACAGAAATTTAAAAGCATCTCCAAATATTTCCATACATTTTACACATATCCTCACTCACACTTACACCACACACTTACTCACTTTAACTATGTCATTTTAAAAAAAATGTTTTTTTGTTCTGACATAATTGTCAATTTAAAAATCATACAAAAATTCTGAATTGTAACAATCTTGCGCTTGCAGTTTTATTAACTCTGTGTACTGTTTGGGTCACCAAGATACAGGCTGTGCCTAGTTTGGGACCCACTGCTTAATCTGTGTAACTTGTTAGTGAAAATTTCCTACGACGTAAAACCACTTTGTATATTTAAGAACCATGTGTAAGATAAATAAATGAATGAATGAATTTTAATTCACTATATTACCGTGATGACGGCACGTGAACGTGCACATTAATTTAAGTTTCTTCCTACTCTATTTCAACATCATTCGAGTCTCAACGACCTCCATAAGAAAAGATTTTCTCACCATAATGGATTCTGATATTTGACGATGCAGTTTGCTCACCACAAAGATTTTATACGACTGTCATTTGGACCACCGGGACGCTATCAAAGGGGTCCGATTGTTCTCACGTGAGATACGGGATAAACAAGATGGATGAGTAGTATCCATTTGACCATTCACTATAGGAACGATTTGCAATGCTGAGTAATGACAATCGTTAATTTAAAAACTCGTGCAAGCAAAAACGTTTTCTCCTAATAATCCTACTAATATTATAAACGCGAAAGTTTGTAAGTATGGATGGATGGATGGATGTTGTCAAAAACGGCTGAACGGATTCGGATGAAATTTGGCAGAAAAATAGATAATAACCTAGATTAACACACAGGATACTTTGTATCCCGGTAGCACGTTCCCACGGGATAATTTCCGACTTCCACGCGGGCGAAGCTGTTAAAACTCTTTATATTTACATAAACACTGATATAATTTCCCTTCTTACGGAAACGGTTGATTAATTAATGTATGTTATAATAATTTTACTACTGAACACATAAAGTTGAAGTTTATAAGGTAACCAAATAGCTAGAGCCGAGCAACTAGCGAGAATGCTTTTGAAAACATTAATAAAGAATCACCAAAAACTCACAGAAAACCGAAAGAAACGTAATTATGAGTCCACTGACAAGGGCATACTTCTTCTAGGAGATATTAGAATTACGTTTTAGGGTTTCGTCCCCAAAGGGTGTGAACGGATACCTATTAGGTACTGAGCCTCCGCTGTAGGTCTGTCTGTCTATCAACGGGTTGGCCTGTATCACATGAACTGTAATAGGTAGACGGTTGAAGTTTTCAGAGTGTGTATATCTATTGACGGTTTGATAGCGACTAAGGTAAAAATTTAAATTATAGGGGCCCAAGAAACGTGTGTTTTTCAGTGTTTCATGTGCGAGTCTGACTCGCAATTAGGCGGTTTTTTTTAATAACTTTTTGCCTACTGTTTCATCATTTCAGTCAAAAGACGTCCACTGCTGGACATAGCCCTCCTCCAAGCATCGCCACTTCGACCGGTTCTGAATCTACCTTACTTACTGTTACTGGCCCACATTATCACTTTCCATACATTTTTTACTAGTTTTTCCATACCAATATTTCTGTACACCTATTGCATCAAGCCAATATGATTTAAAACGTGACATCACTGAAAGATTCCGCAGCCATAATGGAATCTGATATTGCACGATGCATTTTGCTTACGTCAAAGATTTTATACTAGGGACGGGTCACGGGGACACTGACAAAGGCGTCTAAGTGCACGAGATACATGTCTTTTGTTGGTGGTCAGTGTCCAACACCTACTGAATGTATGGTGTGTCTAAGAAATTGATATACAGTATTGTATCGGCAGGTTTGATGGATATGGATTAATGGTGCCGCTCTCGTGAGACGCCCACATTATGACTCAATATTTTCTTATACAAATCAAATCAAATCAAATTTATTCGTAAATGTAGGTTTCATTACAATACGATGTTATAGTAAGATAGTCAGTTCGCTACATTTTACTCGAAAGCATACAAATAATAAGAATGTTAGTTTTGTCGAAACCACCGACACATTTAAAATAAAATAACTCAATTACTTACATACTAACACACAATTGCCAATAATCTAAATGTAAGGACAAGAACATAAGATAGTGCAACTTAGAACGTATACACACTCTATACGTATACATACTCAATTGACATACGTTAAAAAAACGTTCCGCTTTTCAAGTGTCCTAGAGTGTTATAAGATTAAACACTAAGTCAAAAGACGTTACCGCTCCACATGCCTTGTTCGGATATCGAAAACCTAAATCGCCAAAATTTGATTTGTTGTGACCTGGGTTCATACCCTAAATTTAAAGGAAAAACCTTTTTTTTTAAATAAAGTGCTAATAAAGGGTTATTCTGATAGAATAAATAATTTACCGGTTTTTTTAAGCGTTGCCCCACACTACGAATTTCTCCTGTATTGTGGGTGTATTTACAAACATTTAAACTCACATACACAAATAGGCAGACCCGGAACATCTACTCGTAGGTCATACAAATATTTGTTCCGAGCGGGAATCGTCCCGCGACACGCAGCGCAGCAGTCAATCGCTTAACCACTGCGCCAACCGTGCCGTCAACCGTGCCGTTTGTTACATAGAATTAAACTATATCTAATAGTATGAAAAACTATTGTGCATCTTACACTAAAATTATATAATTTTGTATTGAAAATTCAGTGATTGGCACTTGCATGTGTTGCGGAACTAAAGTTTAACTAATGGACTTTACAAAAGCTTTCTGGCGTTGTGAGAGTTATTGCAAATAATATCATATTTTTATAAGCCGTGATTAGACGTTGTGTTGAACATCGTTAGGAAAAGGCTATATAGACAGATGATGACGTCACTTGTTCTTATAAATCTATAGATACATAACAGCACGCTTGTTGTCACCGAAGGGATGGGCAGATAAAATCTACACCTATATACTTTCTGGCTAAAGCGAAAATAATTGTTAGAGGTTTCTGCAGCTAGGCATAGTCGAAGTGCTAGTTAATATTATAATAATTGTTTTATGAACTGATGTAAAGATTGTAATTATGTTGTACCGTGAGTTTTATTTTGATGTTATTAAGTATTCTGTTCTCGTACTCCGTGGGTGTAATTATTTCGGAGTTTATTTCTTCTGATTTATTAAGTTAGCTTAGCAGCCCACTCGTGTGTGTCGCTTTCATTGTTTTCCTTTAAGAATTCGTTTATTTATTATTTTTTACCATTTACTTATGTAATAAAGAGACAAGAAGAAAGAAACAGAAAAAAAAGTACAAATGTGATGCTTATTTGTAATGAAATTTCTTAAATCGCAGGTATGCCTACGAGAGGTGAGAAGAAAGATAATTATTTTTGTCCTAGGAATATGTGGAATACTCGTATATCCAGGAAATTGAATTCATCCGGAACCATATTTATTTATTTCTTTTTGTTCGTATACATTTTTTTTGCAAATATTATATTCAAATACACACAGTACATTTCCGTTAAATAATGTTTTTTTTTTTGATTGGGAAATCATCAAATAACTTGTCCCGCTCTGGGTGGAGCAGGAGGGCGCGTCAGACTTTTACTGACTAAAACCCACCCGTGTTCCCTCAGTTGCCTGTGTGCCAGGGGCCGCGGTATCTCTTTTCAACCACCCGCACCCCAGGATTATGTTTACTAATAATAATTCATTTTGTTTCAGACCAAGTCTATTACGTTAAATTAAACTAAAACTTAATACTGATAAAGAGATCACACACCAAACATTATACGATTCAAAGTTATTTTTCTCGTGAAACAATATTATACAGAATGATTTCCATAAAATATTAAATATTGAATCTGCAAAACCAAACAAGCGTCAAGAAATAGAGCAAAAATGTGTTTTATACGACATCTGTTTGAAAAGGCGAAAATTCCTGAATATTCCTTTGCAGGTCACGAAATGTGTACTTTCGTACCAACTGCGAATGCTAATGCGGCCTTCTAACGGCATTATTTTTGTGATAAACTAGTTTCTTACGTAATACCCACATTCTATTCTATACTATACATAATCCTACTAATATTATAAATGTGATAATTTGTATGATTAGGTGTCACGGAAAAACGTCAGGACGGATTCGAATGAAATTTGGCACACAGATAAATTAAATATTTATTTTATCCTGTTTTTAGTATTTGTTGTTATAGCAGTAACAGAAATACATCATCTGTGAAAATTTCAACTGTCTAACTATCACGGTTCATGAGTTACAGCCTCGTGACAGACGGACAGCGGAGTCTTAGTAATAGGGTCCCGTTTTACCCTTTGGGGACTGAACCCTAAAAAAAGGCATTCCTACGAGGCGTGGATATATTTTTGCGAATTTTAGTCCGTTTGTGTATTTGTCTAGGTGCTGATGCTGATGATATTGCAGGTTGGCGCAAAAACGGCTGAACAGATTTGGATGAAATTTGGCAGACAGATAGTTTATAACTTAGATTAACACATAGAGTACTTTAAATTGCGGCGGTACGTTCTCGTGAGATAATTTCCGACACAAACGCGTGCGATGCCGCAAGAAAAAGCTTGTTAAAAATATAAAGCTGGATAAGTACCGTCTCACACATCCTATAAATAATAATGAGCCAGTATGACAAAATATAATTTGTGCGCAACGGAATTTGGAAGGAAAATAGACCACATCAGTGGTTTAGATACTATATAATTAATATGAACATCTTGAAATGAAGAATTAATTTGTGTAGAGAGTTTAGTTTTAATGAATATTCAACGTATAATGTTATTACACGTGGAAAGGGTGTATGATCTAAAGGAGTCTATTCTAGACCAAACATAGAAGTAAATCTACGTGAGATATGGGTTACAGCTAAATCATACCAACTTTGCTTTATGACGTCATTTATCCGCGCACTCGGAACATTGAAAGTACTTAGTAATAATTCTTCTTCTACGAGTACTTCATAATTCTTTTGTTTTTCTGATTCATTACTATGATTTACTCTTAAAAGGTATGAGTAAACTAGTGGCTTTTATACTTCATGAATTCTTCTCAGTTTCTGGTCATCTTAAGTCTACCCAAATATCCTTGAGGTTGACCCCTTAAGAGGCCGTAAACGCAATTTAGCTGATTAATGTGATTATACTGTATTCATATGAGTATTCGCAACACGAAATATTGTTTTTTCATTTTCATTGGTCGACCTCAAACCGCCGACTGTTTTGTGAATTTTGCTGTATGAGGTTTAAATGTTACATATAATATTTCCGAATCGTTTTGAGGTCTAAACGGTTTGTCAAAATACCATGTGTTGTTGTGAAAATCGTCTACACAACGTAAGCATCACCTTTGCCACTTTCAAACAAAATTTTTAGTAATAATTCTTTAACTTAGTAAAATTTTCGAGTAAATGGGCAAAAAATTGCTTTTAATTTCGGTTTCTTAGAACTCTCTCGTTCATGAAATGAAAACAACAGAAATAAGTTTCAGTTCCAAATTAATCCATTTCCTTTAAAATAAAAATAAAACAACTTAAATCTCGCATGCATACGTATGACAAGCTTTTTTATTGTTATTTATTTATTTCCAAAACACTTCGAGTATTACAAACGTGATTTAAGCCACACAACGAAAACCTCTCAGGGTTTATCCGTTATCGAGTACGCGAGTAAAAAATTGAAAAATAAAAACATTTATCAAAAAAAAATAGGTACAACCAAGTCGGTGACTTTGGATATGTATTTTAATTTTTTGTCACCGCCTTCCGAAACTAAAGTTATTTTTCACTTTATAGTGTTTTTCCGGAAGCATTGAGTCCGCCTTTGTACTTTTTATTGAGTGCGAAAAGTTTAAATGTTTGTTAAAACCAGTTTACAGAATAAACAGTATTTATCGTTATTAATTACCAATAGAACATAACATAATCTGCTTATAATGTTCCCACTGCAGGGACATAGACCTCCTCACTGTGAGAGGGGCATTATTATTTACCATCCTTCATGAATTTAAGTTTCTGGTGATCAAGTGTTATTTTGAGTATTGCTGAGTAAGATTTTCTTTCAACTTTTGCGTTGAAAAATAAACGAATGTGTCATGAACCAACCTCGTTACATAGAATTATCCACCTAGTTAATTAAGGTGACTTGCGAAATTGCTTTGAAATATTTATTAAATTGATATGGACTTGTGAATTGTTTAATTTTGTTCTTAAAAAGTTGGTTTTGTTTTTTTTTTATTATATTTTGACGTTCCGTGTGGCGCCGGACGTATAGAATAGAACCATCCCATCTCTTCCCGTGGGTGTCGTAGAAGGCGACTAAGGGCAGCAGCGTTCTATATGCATTTTACCACCATACTGCGATCGCCAACCCGCCTGTCAAGCGTGGCGATTAAGGCAAGCCCCCCCAAATTGGGGGAAGCCTATGTCCAGCAGTGGACATCTTCCGGCTGAAATGATGATGTTGATGATATTTCGGCTGGTAGATCAGAAGTTTCTAAGGAAAGTGCCTAAAATCAGTATAAATTTCAATGTTTAGTTGCAGATATCTATAAGATATCATTGAATAGCACATGTTAAAACTTAAGTCTTTCTATACGAAATGACGTCCAACAATAACATGTTTATTTAAGACAAAGCCTTGGCTTTGCAGCTCAAGTGCTGTAATACATATGTATCAAGTACACATGCTAAGAAATCATGCTTAAGACATATGGCTGCAAGCACAGACACTGCACTACTGTATACAATAATAATTTGATATTCAGCTGTATATTCCTTGTTATGTCTTATTCCTCACACAGCTTCTAAATAATTTATTTTCACACTTTCTTCCTACAAAATGGGAGAAGTAGCAAATATAAATGCAAGATCTCATGAACCAACAAAGTTGGGATTAAATATTACAAAAGGTAAAAATTCATGGAGCAGAAAACTGACATTAAAATCTTCATAAAAGATCTAATGAAAACGAAGAAAAAAGTTCAGAATAACAATTAGGTTAAAAAGAAAACGGGGAAAATATTAAAGTACCTATTTACTTAAGTGAGGAAATATTCCATTCATTTGCGAATTTTTACATTGCTGTAGCAAATAAAGTCAATAAGGAAAGAGTGAAGGAAAACTAAAAATGTCGAGAAAGAAAACTTAAAATTCAAAGGAATTTTTGTGCCAGGAATAAAGGGACAAAATATGAAATTACATCAGATGCAAATAACATTGGAACGATTCTGCAACCATTTCTAGAATACTTTATGCATAGATAATGCTACGGAATACAGATGTTGGCTTTGATACCTATAAAAGCAATGACTGGCGTATTAAAATTGGATTTTCTTTTTATAGGATTATCTGTTGTCATCTAGAGTGCCATGTTTCTTTAGTGATCGCAAGCACTACTAAGCAGGTCCTGAGTTTGATTTCGAGGTCGGACAATGTGTTATTAAATTTTTCTATCCGGAATTTTTCAGTAGAAATCTAGAGTCTGGATTTGTGGCTAGGTTCGCCGCCTATTACATGGGACTTGGGTGAACTAAACTACAGATACACCGCTGACCAACCTTTTGGAGAAACAGGGCGTGATGTTATTTTGACATCTATAACATAGGCAATTATACATATGACCTATGAAGGTTGAAACAATCTTGAAATTAGAAGCAAGTTATTAATTGTAGCCACTTTTGGCACCAAATTTGTGGGTTAATAATAGTTAAAATAAAATAAGTGCTACGTCGTAACATGTTATTAAACTTTGCTCTTCTATTAATATCTACATTCTTTATTAAATTAATAATTAACATTCAAAATTTAATAGCGTCAATGATAAAATATGTCTGTTACCGTAGAAAATAATTTTGGCACTTACAACCACAATACGGTTTTAATATACTGGGTGGTAAGAATTTCGTCGGATATAAATCAAAAACAGCTGTATTCATAGAGTAATGCAAACTCTACGCGGTCAAATTCTCTGCTAATTTTGATTATTAATTACTAAGCATTAGATACTATTGGTATCTAATGCTTAGTAATTAATACTCAAAATCATTTAATTTTGTTACTTACAAAAGTGATTTGAAATGTCTATTGGTGATAACACTTTAATAATTATAACATAATGTTTTGTAACAGGATGACGATTGAAATAAACTGCAGTGTAATCAATTCAATTGATTAAAAACTTGATTCTTCTTCTTCCAATATTGAAATCACTAGATAGTGTAGCCCACAACACATCATTCTCCTGCCTATTTTTTTCTTGAGAGTGGGAAATCATCAAAAAACTTCTCCCGCTCTGGTTGGAGCGGAAGGGCGTGTCAGACTTTTACTGGATAAAACCCACCATGTTCCTTCAGTTACCTGTGAGACAGGAGCCACGGTATCTCTTTCAAACAACCCGCACCCCAGACAGGCATCGACCCTTGCGGACCTCACCAGTTGGTGCTGACATCTCTTTGAGGCGCGCGTGGAACACAACGCGCCGTCGACCCGGGCTTGATCTTTACCGGACAACGAGCTACCCATTACTCATCATCCGCAAGCCCGCGCCTACGGTGGCCAAGAATCAGCCTGGGATTCCCAACGCCCAGTGCGTCTCCTGCGACGACTAGAGCCGTGAGGGCGCATATACTGCCTCTCCATCACGTGCGCCGCCTCCCTCTTTGCGAGCATTACTGCTTCGCAGATGGAGGTGACGGCTACCGATTCTCTCTCGCTCTATACCATGGCCTGGACCAGGGCCGGACGCGAGAGATCGCCGCCGTCGATCGCCTCCACGAGGTGCTCCGCCCAAGCCGGGCAGACTTCCACCGTAAGCTCCACCGTGTCCTCCAGGCAATCTACGCAGTTTCTCCTGCCCTTATCCCAATTTATTTATCGCAACATGTCTTTTTCTCCATATTTCTCCATTAGTCGTCATGTCGGTAGTCTCCCTCTTTCTAGCCATATCATCTTTCATACAGTCCATCCATCTTTTGCTTCCCCTCTATTATACCATTTAGCCATCCACATTCTTCCTCAAATTTTTCCTCACGACATGTTTCTTAATCCTCCGCATCACATGCCCATACCATGACAACCGATTCCCATACAACTTTTCAGTCACTGGTGCCACTTTCAGACTTTCTCTTATTTACTCATTCATACAGCTCAGAGCTCATTTTCTCGTATTCTTAATGTACATATAGAATATTAGCGCTCGAATATAACGGCTGAGGTATAATCTCGAAAAGCATACATTAACATATCATTACCAACAGTTTACCCACTAGTAAGCACCTATAGATTGCATCCACAGATGAATCAATTTGCCTTAATTACTCGCATAATTTCGGAACCATCAGGCACTTTCCACACACATACATGGTTTCCGTTCATACGGCAGCTATATAATGTGTAACTGAATTAATGTACATTACGAAATTATTATTATTGTTTTTGTCTCACATTTTTAATATAGCTTAATTTTTAACCCAAAAATAATTAAAGCTACGTTAATACCAGCCACACTTTTGCTGTACAGTCAAAACAAACTAAAATGGATGAAATAATTACTACACTAGACCAATATTCCCGTACGACTGTGTGCGTGCGTAGATTTATAATGTGACTTAAAATTTCTCCCACCGTCAGTATTACTAATTTAATCAATAAACAATGTTTTAGATGTATATAACTAGCTGCCCCTTGCGGTTTCACCCGCATACGTCTCAATCCCGTAGGAATATCGAGATAAAGAGTAACTTATGTCATAAACCAGTTCATAGTCTATTTGTGTTGACACACACTTTCATCCAAATCCGTTAAGCCTTTTTAGCGTGAAAGAGTAACATACATACTTACTTTCGCATTTAAAAATTAACTTACAATAGTAAAAATTTCGTGTATCTATGTACAGACGCCAGCACATCAAGCTACCCCAATCTGTCAAATTTCTTTGATAAATTTTCAACTTTGTCACATAAAAATAAGGTTCATGTTCAATTGGAAAAATTTGGCAGTTTGGGGGATCTTTATGTGCTGACGTCTGTACTATGAGTATAACATAATATTATAATTGGGGTGTTCGGTGGTGTGGGTTAGTTCCGGGACATGTTGTATAGACAGAGCAGACCTTTCACACGTATACGGCTAGTGTTATCCGAGCGATCAGTTGAGTATAAAAATATTAGATATCATGTTGTGTCTGTGTCCGTGCGTGTGAAAGTTTTCGTATTAGGTAATAGACTAGCACGCACGCAGCGTGGCAGGACCGCACGCATGCAGGTTTGCACGGCTACACCACGGCAATGGCACGTTCGTGGTTTTTCTTGAAAGCTTGTATATTAATGACAAAACGTTGCAGGACATTTTATGCGGAAACCGTATGTGTGTGAAAAGGGCCTTACAGTATTGATACAACATGGCGGGCTTAACATGACACTCCAATATAGCATTATCTCACGCTCCTCTCTAGATTGCTTTATGGTTTATTAATGGTATCAAGTTCATTATTAAGCAAATATTTATTAAGCGGGAACGTTTGCAGAAGCTCGACTCTCATTGCCTAAATGCCGATGTAGACACGACGCGATGTAATAATACCCACTTAGAATTAATTTGTTATTCACACTATCAATAAAGCTTAGTGTTCTGCAAAGTTATAGCGGTTTGCAGCATATGATTATGATTTGAACTTTGAATGTAGGCGTTTGATTGATTTAGGTAATGTTTAGGAGAGCAGTGGTGACCCAGTCGTAGATGTATTTCGTAGTTTTGTTTTTCTTAAATTATTTTATTATTACCAAGGCAACCGACATAGCCCAAAGAATTGCCAAACTTAAGTGGCAGTGGGCAGGGCATATTGCTCACAGAACAGATGGACGATGGGGCCGAAAGGTTCTGGAGTGGCGACCGCGTACCGGAAGACGTCAAGCGGGAAGACCTCCCAGAAGGTGGACCGATGACTTTGTGAAGGCAGCGGGAATCTGCTGGATGTGGGAAGCACAAGACTGGTCGAAGTGGAGGAGCCTGGGAGAGGCCTATGTCCAGCAGTGGACGTCTTTCGGCTGAAATGATGATGACGATTACTGCTCTCAAAACAGTGAAGAAATTCGAAAACGTGTGACATCTACCAACCCACACTGTGCTCGTGTGGTGGATTATGGCCCACTCCTTATCACAGAAAGGAGGCCTGTGTCTCAGCTGTGGGGGGGACATTATAGGCTGATTTTGCCAATGTGTAGGAACTGCCTTATGTAACGAATAACATTTTATTTTTCATTTGAGTCCTGTTTTCTATCAGCCTGCATCATTCCAATTTTGGTCATAAGCCTTTCCCATGACTTCTCACGACGGTCACACACGTTCAATATCAGGTACTGCTAAGCCAGAGGTCGTGGGTTAGATTTTGATTTTTTTGACATTTAAAATGTGGGTGTACTATAGATAGCTACACCTGTGCACAACTCTTTGGGGAAACAAGGCTTGATGTTATATCCCTTCCCTACTAATATTAGAAATGCGAAAGTAACTCTGTCTGTCTATCTGTTACGCTTTCACGCCTAAACCGCTGAACCATTCGCCGTGAAATTTGGCAGAGATATAGCCTGGGATATGGAGAAGGACATAGGCTACTTTTTTACGTGATAACTGACATCCAGTTGGGCGAAACCGCCGGTTTAAGTAGTTAAAATATATTTAGTTATAATATATTTAGTTCAAACATTTAAATAAAAAAAAATATCAGCATCAATATTTTAACTCAACACTTTTAGTGTTACCAAGTGATAAAATCGTAATTAATATCGATAAAATATATAGATTTCATATCGAGACCCCGCCCGGTCGCACTGATGTGTCTAATTGAAATGTCAAAACGTTTCCGTTTTAAAAACTGATATTTTCAGCTGCGTATTTTTCAGTCATGTGCTGACTTTTGCCTAAAATATGTTTTTTGAACGCATATTAATCCAATATTGATATACATATTATATTTTGTTTCATGAGTTTACTAAGTACCTATGATAACTTTTAAGAATATTAACTGAGGTTTACAGAAAACATACCTATTGTGTTCTAATAATTCTATTGAACAAATTAGACGGTAGATTAATATGTACGTTTCATCTTTATTTTGCTCGTATTAAATAGCTGAATACTCTACAAAAAACTAATTAGGCGTAAAGGTCGTTTTCTAAAATCTCGTCGAAGTAAATGAAATTATTTTCAAATGGAAACCTTTGAAATAAAAGGTGACTCCTGCAATAAGGTCGTTATACCCTAAAAGTTTCTATAATTACACTATATAATTATTACTAGATTCGCTGAACTTTCCTTTAATTGAGCTGTCCACTCAATTAAATAAAAGTAATTTTCAATGAAACTATTCGAAGCTATTTTGCTGACAGCAGGCATCGACCTTTGATTGCTTTTCATTTGACAGTCTATCATAGAATCGTTTAGCTGGACTTCTATCTATAATTAATAGTCGCTTTACGAGTCTGTCTGTGTGACCGCGTTGTTATTCTAAACTCCGTAATGGATTTTGATACGATTCTCATCTTCATCTAGAGATCTATTGCGGAAAGGTTTTTGTGTAATACATTAATATCAAAGTTGCATTATAATAAAGACATCTTGATGTTCTGTCAAGGTGTAAAAATCATGCGAAGACGGGGCGGGTCGCTATTTTACTATATTATTATTTTAAAGATCACCAACGTGCTAGTTGCATATTTTTTTTTACATTATGGCTGTTGTCTTGAGTAAAAAATGAAATGGAAACTAAACACATACTTAAAAATATAGCCTAGGCCGTTAATTTATAAATAAGATTTAAAAGAAGTTTCTACAAAAAGAAAAAGTCAGTCAAAACAACTTTTTCACTTGTTTACGGTATCAATCCCAAACCGATTCGTATAACTCTACTTGCTGTGTAAACATCAGTCACAGGTAATATTACAACATCATCAAGATACAGAAACTAGATTTTAGAACGTATTATCGAAGTTAATGCAAAAACTACCGAAGCAAATTCAATAAAATTTGTATGGGACTACCCTAAATCTAGAGGCATACCCTATGTATACAATTATCCTACTAATATTATAAAATAATGTGAAAGTTTGGATGTTTGTTACTGATCAATCACGCTAAAACAGCTGGATAAAATTTGGCACACAGATAGTTTGTAACCTGGATAAACACATATAATACTTTTTATCCCGGTAATACGTTCCCGCGGGATAATTTTCGACAGCCACGCGGTTGAAGCCGCTGGCCAATTCTAGAAATAAAATATATTTTTAAATCGATCTATAGTTGCCTGAGATATCGTGGAACATACACACAAAAAAAAGCCACACAGACAATTTGAGAACCTCCCACTTTTTGAATCAGTTAAAATGATAACAGTGTGACTAGAGACAAAAAGAAGAAAAGGTACATACAATACCAACCCGACTTTAACCCTTAACTAAATAAGGCAAAAACACACAATTCGTTGCATCACCACACACCACAGCGTCATTTGTTTGCGTCCGAGAAGGGTAATCCTATAGTAAATTCGTACGTCACGATACGTTGCGGCGACGTAGCATATGCGAGACTCTTGCGGTCACTAGCAAAGCGATTCCTTCGGAAACATTTGTCACTTGTATGCACATATGGTGCAGCGTACGTCCGTTCTAGACCAAGCGATGCATTGAAATGATTACGTCGTTTGGACGTGTGGATAATGGTGGTTGGTCATAAAAATACTGTTGAAAACTCATTCGTCCATGAAGTAGGAACAGTTTAATTACAGGTTTTGACCTGTTATTAAGTTGTAAAGAAAATGAAACGTACATAGAGCCGCAGATGTTTCCCTATTACCTGTTGTTCGCTGTACTAGTGAATAATGGGGCAGTTTTTTGCAATAGGTAATTTATTAGCTTAACCAGGGTTTTTTTTTTGAGGGTGGGAAATCATCAAATAACTTCTCCCGCTCTGGGTGGAACAGGAGGGCGTGTCAGACTTTTACTGACTAAACCCCACCCGTGTTTCTTCAGTTGCCTGTATGCCAGGGGCCACGGTATCTTTTTCGAACAACCCGCACCCCTGACAGGCATCGGCCCTTGCGGACCCCACCAGTTGATGCTGACATCTCTTTGAGGCGCGCGTGGAACACAACGCGCCATCGACCCGGGCTTGGTCCTTACCGGACAGCGAGCTACCCATTACTCGCTGTCCGCAAACCCGCGCCTACGGTGGCTGGGAATTAGCCAGCTCCAACGAGTTTCATGAAATTTAGTATGCAGGGGGTTTCGGAGGCGATAAATCGAGCTAGCTAGATTTAATTTATAGAAAACGTCAAACCAAAAAAAAAAACAAAGCAAAGCTCGGTCCTCCAGATATTATAGAATTATAAACGCAAGGAAGAATTATCACAGAGCTTTTTCCCCTTACTATTAAAATAAAATTTAAGGTAACTTTCTAAAACTAACCTACGTTAACTAAAACATAAATCCTTTATTTTGGAAGCCTCGGGGCATACAACAATGTTATAAGGGGGTAATTCGCTCTAAGTTGCAACTAGGGTTGGCGAAGCATCCTAATATTTTGTTTAAAAATTTAGCTTGAAACTGAATAATAATGTTCTGTTCGAAAAACAAGTAAACCATCCTATTATGGTTGGGTTATTAGCATTGTGTAGTTAAGTATCTTATATTCCTGTGCGAGTCTAATAAACACTTTTTCTTTCTTTCAATCTCGAAAATCGGGACTGACCCTGTCCCGCGCGGGACATTCAATTTCGGGCTAAAAATCGGGACGTCCCGCCAAAATTGGGCGTCTGGCAACTCTGCCACTGGGACACAGGTGCGCTGTAATCCACCTCACAGCCCAGTGCTGGTTGGTGCATTTGTTTTTCTTCATCGTTTTGAGACCAGTGGTGATGAAATAATTTACACAAACGAAAGCGCCTGATTGGATTAGAACCTACGATCTACAACTCGTCAGTCACGGCCGTTACCACTAGACCACCACTGCTCTCAATTATTATTATGCTTGTGAAAATATAACATAGTATTTTCAACATACACATTTACCCATCTAAACTAATCTAAACTAATATTATAAAGAGGAAACATTTGTGTGTATGTTTGTATTGTTTTCACACAAAAACTACTGGACCGATTTCAAAAATTCTTTCACTGTTGGGAAGCTACACTATCCCCGGGTGACATAAGCTATAATTTATCCCCGTATTCCCACGGAAACGGGAACTACGCGGGTGAAACCGCGGAGCGCTACTATTATGTATATGATTATAATTATTAACCGACATATTTTGTTCCTGTATTTTACTCACTCTACTGTTTTCTGAAACTAAAATTTATAAACAAAAACTATTTTCTCCTTTAACATTATTAGCATCCCTAGTTCAGTCTCGTTATAATAATATAAGAGAATATACCACCTCGTTAGTGGAACGCAACATAATATCACCTTGTACACCTTCCCGATTACGTTACTGTAATATACCGGCTGTTTATTAATTATTGCCTTTGCCAAATAAACAATTCTGCTACGGGAAAGCTCTAAGTAAGACTTGTAAATTAAAGGAAGTAAAACTAAAAATATTGTAGAAAAGGTCAGATTTAATTTTATTCAGATTTTTTTATAGCTCCAGAGAAATTTCTTAAAAAAAGATAGATCAGTATTAAAGAGCTATAAATACAGAGAAGAGCAGAAATAACTTATGTTCTTTCTCAAAAATAAATCCTCATTCTGTTTCAGATCATATTTTACAGATAGACTATAGTCTCGTTCTTGTTAAATGATATTTTTTTTTTTTTATGTCTATGGGAACCTTCAGATTTATTAAAATGTTATCATATTAGTATCTTTTGCTAGCGGCTTCGCCCGCATGGTTTGCGAAAATTATCCTACAGGAACTTAATACCACAATAAAAAGTATCGTATGTGTTAATCCAGGCTATAATGTATCTGTGTGCCAAATTTCAAATTTCCGAATCCATTGAGCCGTTGTTGCGTGATAGAGTTACAAACATCTAAACATCTAAGCATACAAACGTTCACATTTATAATATTATATATATAAGTAGGATTGATGAAGTCGATAAAACAATTAGATATTGTAGTACATAAGTTATATCGTCCACAAGCGCCCAATACCTCCTATCTGACTCCGGGTGGATTTTACATAGTAGAGGATCAGATACCCGATAGATAGTAGATCACCCGGAGTCAGATAGGAGGTATTGAGCGCTTGTGGACGAATATGGGACTTACACATAACTGACGAAATGTGGGTGTTGCTATAAGTGCACGTCTACCTGAAAGAAAACATTATGTTATAATTATAACAACATACTCGTATACCCTAATTATATCCACAAAAACATTTTCTGTTAAGCCGTTGATCCCGGCTGTCATTTGTGGATCGTTACGGGTCGTCAGAAGCCCGAAAGTCTGACAACCAGTATTACCAAGGGGTATCATGTTATCCATTAACTGGGTTGTGGAGGTCGATAGGCAGTCGCTCCATGTAAATACTGGCATTAAGCTGCGTCCGGTTAGACTGGAAGCTGACCCCAACATAGTTGGGAAAAGGCTAGGCAGATGATGAAACATTTTCTGTTAAATTTTATTCAATTTGTTATTTCTGTTATCAAAGTTCTGTTCTAGAATGATCAGAGGGGCAATTCTCGTAATTTTAAGAACGTTTTCAGTCAGAGGGGCAATTCTCGTAATTTTAAGGACGTTCACAGTCTGTTCTCAGTGTCAATCTGTCAAAAATACCTCGATTTTTCATACATTTTTGACATTTGCTTGTCGCTGAGATGAGACTGACTAGATTTTGAACGTTTTTAATTACGAGAATTGGCCTTCTGATCTCAGTCTCAAGCTGTCAAAAATATCTCGAGTTTCCCTACATTTTGACAACTTCTTGACGTTTGATTGTCGCTGAGATGAGACTGCGACTAGATTGTGAACGTTTTTAATTGCGAGAATTGGCCTTCTGAACTTTGATAACAATGACAACCTCTGAATGGTCGCCGCTTTGTTGTTTACATTAAATCATTTTCACGGGTGAAATTCATATCAGAGTTTTTATAGGCTTCCTCACGTGCACTTTATCGGGTTAAAAACGTGTATTATTTTTATGTTGGCTTTATTTTTAGTAAAGAAGCCGTTTAATGGCACCCTTACACAAACAAAAATTAAACCAGCGGGGCAATTGCGTAACACGTTCATTGCGTTATTTACGTTGTTGAGCAGACGAAGTTTTCAAACCCATGATTCATTGGATGAGGAATTTATTTATTTAAAACTTAACGCACACAAATGTATAGAGGCGGAATTAATGCCATAGGCATTTTCTACCATTCAACCTTTGGAGTCAACCAGGAATTTGCTTAAAAACCCTCGTAGTGTAATTGAAATTATATTGGTGCTGATTCATGCACTGGTGCAAACACTTTTTCCATTAAAATTTGAGACCTAACACACGACAGTCACACTGTGCTAACTCTAAGTTTTCTAAACCTGCAATACTCATTAATCTATTAATATAAGTGCACGTTGCCAACTAGTAATAAGTAGGTAGGGAATGTAACAATTTTAAAGGCCGGCTCATAACTAATCAGTCACATTTCCATATGAAAAGTGGGTAATTTTGCGGAAAACCATTTCTGTTGACGCCTATAGTAAAGTTTTATAGGTATGGATGAACAACCATACTCTTATTACATTATGTAAATCGGTACTTCATAGGCGTGCCTTCGAAGTTTTTATGAAATTCAATTTTTTGTTTGTATGAATATTGTTTTGCATTTGGAAAATTCTAAGTAAATATGGCATTAATATCTGCCTAGCCTTTTCCAAACTTTTTTGGGTTTGGCATCGGATGCAGCTGAATACCTGTAAATTACATGGAGCGACTGCCTTTTTGAACACCACAATCCAGTAACTGGGTAAAATAATACCCATTAACACTGGTAGTCAGACTTTTGGCCTTCTGATGACCAGTAACGACTGTCAAAGATCAACAAATGATAGCTGAGACCAGCAACTTAGCGTGCTTTCAGAGGCACGAAGCGGTCTTGGTATGTTAAGATCACCCATCCACAGACTATTAATTAATTATTATTAAAAGTCACAGTTGAGTAATTCTCTCATAGGATATTGTAGGCAGTGGCAAGTAAATCCTTCAATATTGATAAAAGCTTCATATTTTGTTAACGAATAGCTTATAATTGAGTTCAACCACAGCCATTTGTTATATTTTAAACTTGTTTTAAAATAGAGGCGGAGTTAAATTGGTTTTTGTTTAGATAAACGCGCAAATACCGCTTCAGTCCGCGTGAATTAAATGTAGAAGAAAAAATCGTGTTTCGAGGTGGTAACTGTCTATCTGAAAACAGTATTATGAAACATTTGTTTAGTTTGCTGGTCAGTTTTCAAATTTCAAGCAACAGTATTTACTTTTGCAAACTAACATACAACAAAAACCTCGAAAACAAACATGAACATTTCATTACTCATGTTTTCAAACATCTATTTACAACACACAAAAAACAACATTCCCCCTTCATATATAACGAACAGCAAACAATAAAAGGAAACACCGCTAAGCTTAGAATTGAAACTGAGATAAGTGGCGCAAAAACATGTGGCGCCCCACAGCGGCACAAAAGAAAACAAGTTTGTACACGTAATTCTGGAGTGCAACACTGCGGATGTTTGAAAAAACAAATTAAAAGGGTTAGCGGTTGTTAAAATAAATAACAAGAGTATAAGTACACGTATACCATAATGAATGAAAATGTCAAATAGATTCATTTTATATAGGTAGATTCTTTTACATATTGTGAATGAGAGAACGTTGTAGGCCTTAGAGACTAGATTTGTAGACGTTTTTCTATTCTGTATTTTAATTCCTCTAAGTACCTGGTACTTATTGACTGGCCTGCACTGTCCTCCCATACCTATTATCACTGTAATTTGAAAACATTGTAAAAGCCAATTATTTTTTAAAGAGTAACCGTGGAGTTTCTTGCCGGCTCTTCTCCATAGGAAACGACAAATTGGAACCGTGCACCTAGCTTCTGACGTTTCATAAGTGCCCATGCAGGCTTATGTAAAATAAAATATTTTGATTTTGATTTTTTTGATTTTGTCACGATTGTTTTTGTGTATTTTGGCGAAACTACTAAGCTAGAATAACATCTTGTGGAGTAGATCTAAAGCTACAGTTTCCTAGAACAACGTTGTCTGTCACTAACGGGCGCACCAATGGCTACCATTAAAAATTTAATTTACTTATTTATTTATTCACTCCAAATATACAAATATCTTTAATTCTTTACAGGCTAGACCCAATGCGATATTGTAGTAAACTTAAAAAAAAAATACTACAATAAAATTTTATTAATAATGGCAATGGTGAAGATTTAGATCGTAAGAGTAGTCTGACTGCGTCGCGTTTTTGTCTCATTTTGACACCTCAATTCTTTATAGGCTAGGCTTAATATTAAATAAAAACATATAAAACCTGTTGGCACGGCATATCAGCATAGTTAAACTAATAAGTTATTCTTGTAACCGTATTTTCAATTTATAACAACTTTTTCTAATATTTAATTTATTGAAGTAATATTTCAATAAAATATTTTTGCTTTATCTCTTTAAGTTATAAAACATGGCTGCTTGAATAAGTAGGTCTTTTTTATTGTATACCTTTAAAGTTTTAGTTAGAAAGTGTTTCCTGTTGTTTGCACCACCTCTGACACACAATAACGCAGTGACTTGACTTAATTGGAAATCAGGGAAACGCTATTTAATAATATGTGAGATTACTCTTCTTACTATGACCACTTTTTCGTGTGACCTAGGCTCCTACGGTGAGGGCAAATCTAGCGATATACTCGTATATTTTTGAGGAGTTTGACAATACGGTGTCAAAAACGCCCCCTTAGGTAAACACAACAACTTACTGTCATAAATAATGTTTCAGTGACATTATTCGTCGCTGAATTGGAGACGCTATGTAGCGGCAACTACTGTTTTAGAATACCGTAGCTTAAGAAAATTCAAAACTCAATTCATGTTTGTAAAATTTATCGGCATTTTTCAATGAATAGGTCTAACCTTTACTCTTTCTTTTAATTCTAGATGTTTTTCGTAATTAACCAAAGAAAGTAATTAAGTAGCCCCACTTTCAAGAATGGTAATTTGTTAATTAGCAAGGAAGACAGTCTGTTCCTTATTCAATTATTAAAGTTTGTCTATCATAACCCCCATCTGGGTTTAAACACCGTCTAAATGTCACTAGTTCCTTATCAACAAGTTTTAGTTTGTAATAACAGTAACCCTGTTTATTCTGTAACTCACAGAATAAACATGAGCATCACATTCGTGTCCTAAATAATTTAAACAATCAGAAACGACATGACCTTAGCTGACTTAACCTCGATTTCCATGACGTATAACGGGCAAATAGCCTAAAATAACACATGAATACTTAAACGTCCTCACAAGTCTCATGACCTAGGTCATCTGTTCACATACAAGCTTGAATCACGCACAGAACCTATTAAATACACGCTAGTTCTTCAAGGGTTAGTAAAAGCTTTTAAGTCAAAAGTGTTCTTTGTACATTTTCTACCACCCCTCAGGGAAATTAGCCTTAAATCTGGGCAACTTTATGTGATGTAGTGTTATGGGGCTGTTATGATAACTTTACACTGTAGTGAAGAAATAGTTGGATCGTATAGATAATGCGGCATCGTATGGAGGAAGGAGATTGTTGGTCGTTATCATACTTGTCGTGGTGGTGACCTAAGGTATAAAGGCAATGATGTTTTATAACATGCGACTATGTCATTGATAAATAAATATGAATTAAAAATCGAATTACCTGGTAACAATATTCAATCGAATAACAACTCGATAACGTGCCCTCGAAGTAATCTCCTGTAACCAATTGTCCTTGTATTACAAATTACTAAAGCTAAAAAACAATCAAGAATACGTCTTTGTTTATCAAATCACACAGCTGCGTCGTTGATTTTTATTTCACACTACAGAGGCGATAGATTGAATTGACTTGAGTTTGCAATTTTATTCGACAATTGTAATAGTTATTCGATTCTTATTGTGGGCTGAATCGATTCTCGAATAAGACGAAACAATTGTTTTTTTTTTCATTAGATTCGAAATTGCCTATTGTTTTAGGACAAATTCTCCTTGACGGCAGTATATTACACTCACATGTCATCAGTGGCGAAGGGCGAAATTATGGCAAAGGAAAGCCGTTCTAACAAAAAAACCACTCACTGAGTGTTGCAAGCTTGGTTTCCTCAGAGGGTAAAGCCCCAATTATATCTCATAGGTACTGAGTTGCAATCAAAGAATTTTGTACAGTAGATTTGGGTTACTGTGCGCGCATGCGCTTCTTCAGTAATACGATACATACTTAGGATTAAAAACAAATAAAATGAATTTTACTTTGAAATAATGAATAATGGATCGATGAGAAGTGGGATTTCTTAAAGGTAAGCCGTAGTAAATCGGCTTGTATTGACTCTTCGCCACTGCATGTCATACATACTTATATTCACTTCTTATTTTCATAGAGCAATTCAGAAACTACAGAATGTCACTGGCTACGGTCCTTACATATACCGTTTGCTTCGAATACGTTCATACATCTGAAGGCCATTTAATTTTCTCGTAATTTAAAATGTCCGAAATCTAGTCGCAATCTCATCTCGGCGATAATCAATTATCAAAAACTTGTCAAAAATTTATGGAAACTCGAGGTTTTTTCGACAGATTGAGACTGAGATCAGACTTTGAACGTTCTTAAAATTACGAGTATTGTCCCTCTGGTCAATAAAAACAGATGAAACCTAATTTAAGCTTACAAATAGTTTTCTTTCCTGATATATGAATAAATAACATAATTTTTTATAAGTATCTTTAAAAAAATGTTCAAACTCCCAAACCTTTTCCTTTAACGGAAATTCTCAAACGGGTACCTAATAATGTTCAGATTCTATTCTTAAAATTTTGAAATATGTAGTTACTTCCTTAAAATTTCCAAAGTTGATTTGTAAAATCAACCAATTAACCTAACTTGTTTGGGTGGATCTTGAATTAATTAAAAGTAACTCAGAATTTCAAGTCTACCTTACTTGGTTGTATCTTATAACTTCTGTATAATCTGATTGTTCCGCAGCCTTTTGTTTTTCTTCAAATTACATTTTTAGTTGCTAAAGATCAAATAGTTTTGAACCAAAAACATGAATTTTGATAAAGTTTTGTTTACTCTTTAGAAATAATCTTTCGAGATGCCTGTTTGTTTCAACTAGTTTGTTCAACATTAAGTTTGTTATTATTAATTATTTCATTAAAGTATACACTATACACGCAAGTGGTATTTATTTTCCATTAAACTGGTTTTAGTGGATTACGTTGTAGTAATAATATAATATTATCATTGAACCACACAATAAATTGCAAATGTTTGTTTGTAATAAAATTTTGCGTAAATGATCATTTATGAGCGCCTCCTCGTACGCAAATACAGTTAGACTCGAATTTCTATCAAGCCTACACCTAAGTTATTATTGTACAGTGGACCGCACTTTCCAATTGAGCTGGTCTAGCGTAGTACGGAGTTCCAATAGAATGTAAGGCCAGTTTATACTGGTTTTGTTCATTCATGAAATAAGAAAGATGATGAGAACTATTTATCTCATGACGAAACTCACAAATGAGTCTTTATTACATTATCATATTTATATCACATATTTGACAGTGTAATGATCCCCCAAGTGGTGACAGGTGGTAGTTACCTTCGAACATCAATTCGTTAACTGGCTTCAAAATCAGGTCACGGACCAGAGCAAGCCATAATTTTTCTCCGGCTGCCCTGCTAGTTAAAGCAAACTCCGTTGAGATCACTTAGGCCTTTACAGTAACGACTTGTTAAGCTAAACTTCCCAGTTAAAGTCTAAGTACTGACAAAATGTCGGTCCTTGGAGCGTAATATTAAATGAAGCTGACTTTCACAATTTTCGTCGACTTGCTAAATAGCCAGTTAGATTATTCTTTTTCTTGCTTTGAATTATGTCAATCTTTATTTAGGATTAAACAAACAACTTTTTTACACGTGTGATGTTTAAAAGTGCTACGAGTGCGCTACGGGGCTACGCCGTAGCCAACTGCTACGTTGTAGCAATTGCGTAGACTTTTTTCTTGAAATGTACTCAGAATAACGTCTGCGTATTATTTATTTATGTGAATGTTACAGTTGATCCGATTATCTTTGGACGTGTGTTATCTCTATAATTGTAAAAAACGAGCAATAAATAACTTGGTTTTTTCTTTCACAGATGGCAGCAACATTTCGGGGAGCACATCAACTACAGTGAAAATTATTCTTCTGTTAATATACCTTCTTCCTAACGTCCTAAGATAATTTGTTGTATTCTAATTAGTTAGTAACAATTTATAATCGCCTATGTTCTAACGAACGTATAGAACCAAAGATCCTGATGT
This sequence comes from Antitype chi, assembly GCA_947359405.1. Taxonomy (NCBI): domain Eukaryota; kingdom Metazoa; phylum Arthropoda; class Insecta; order Lepidoptera; family Noctuidae; genus Antitype; species Antitype chi. The sequence goes on from OX375816.1 coordinate 16,425,370, forward strand.
TTCTATGACTGATAAATTCTTCTCTATATTTTCACTGTTAATACTTTGTAGTTGTGCCAACCCGAATTTATGTATTTCATTAAATGGAATACACGAAATATGATTCTAATTTACTTAATTCCCCCAAGCAATTAGTTCAAATCTTAAATCTGTCTGACAAACGGATCGTAAAAGAAAATTATTTAGAAGTTGTTCGAATACAAACATTATTACTTTTTGGTTATCTTTTAGAAGTTATTAATTATTAATTTGCGTTATATTAAATAGTAATTTTAAGAAGTTATTGACCTGGCACTAAGGTTTTTGTGTATGCCTAGGTATGTATATATGTACATATGTATGTGCTCAAATACTATAAATAAATTATGGCTATTGTGCGTTTTAAATATTTTAATAATTTGTTGTTTTCAATCACTCTTCATACCATGCTGAAAATGGGTGAGTCTTATTATTCTACTGAGAGTTGTTGTTATCTCAATGCTTAATGGCAGAAAATAATATAAATTGCACGTGGTATATTATCCACATGGGTGGGTTTTATTGAAAGGCGATGACGCGCCGGTACGTGATAATGCAGAATGGGAAGTTAAAGAAAAGAAGAAGATAAGTTTGACAGGTACAGTCACCAAAAGAGACAAGTAACCAGGGTACATTGGTTTCTTACCAAACTTCAACTATATCCGACAAATATGGTTGAAGTTTGGTAAGAAACCAATGTATGTTTTCGAATAAAATTTAATTTAATTAATAGAAAACAAACAGTTCATTTAAGAAATTAAATTTCATTCGAACACATCCATCGGTTTGACTTCTCTCTCTCTTTAATAACTTTTAAAAATTCAACGCAGGGCGTTTCGGAATTATGTAATATATTCATGGTAAAAGGTTGGGCGTCGATGATTTTACCACCTTGTATAAGTTCACGCAAACACCCGATGACGGTCGCATGCGACACGTCAATACGACTGTTTCTCTCGAACACCGAAAGAAAATTAACGCTTCCTACACGACGTCTGTCGTAACGACTAGTCGCAAACGCAAAGCATCTGCGTCTAGTCGCACCGACAACACGTAGATGCATGCGACAACTTTGCGTCTTGTTGCAGCTACTAGACACATAATTTGTGCTACTGTACCTGCATTCCTGGCATATATTGTTTAGGCAATATCAAGCCTTCTACATAGCATAGACTAATAAGCACAACTATGTAATATTAGACTTGACACCGAAAATTAGCGTTGTCAAGCCTGCGCATTACGGTGCATGGTTTCGAAATTGGAAATTAGATGCCAACGGCAGGATAAAGGTAGAAACACACTAACTAACACATTCCATATCATCAGTATGGGTAGATACCATACTAAATGTGTGAGTCTGATTATGTTCTCGGCGTTAGACGAAACTCCCAGAAATGTAATATGCTTAGTGTCATTAGTAATAACTGGGCAAACCTTGGGCGCAAATAGCAAAGAACTGGTATACTGAGACAGTAAGATGGGGTCGTGCCACGCCACGAAGGAGATGGTATGACGAACTGGATAGCTTCCGTCCAAAATAGAAGGTGGAAGCGCGGGTTAACGATGGAAGGAGTGGAGAAAAGCCTTTACCTAGAAGTTAGTTTAACAGGATAAGAAAAAATGTGTTAACAACACTGTTTTTTCCGGCTGGTTTAGGAATGCAAATTCAAATTAAAAGTTTTTTATTTGTAGAACACGGGTAAATAAAAGCACAGTAAATTATAAATTTTCGTCTAGATACTCAATGATTGAGTAAAATGCTTTTTTTATCAAATCAATTGAGCACAGCTTTTTTGAAATGATCGATGCCTATATAATTTATTGGATTGGCTATCTTGGGTATGTAATGAACATTGTTGAAAAAAATTATGAACATATAGGTACTCAACGCCTTGAGACAGACACAGTTATAAAATGTGTAACTAGGATAGTGGCTGTTTAGATTGAAGTTACAAAAATTAATGTACTCAATCACGTGTCGTCTACACGTTTATTGACCGCATCTGCCACGAACGTTGGCGTTTAGTATAGTAAGTATCACACATAAAATACCTTTTTTTTACAACAGTTTCTGCAGAAACTGTAAGTTTACAATAATAGTTGACAGCTATCGGTATCAACTTAAAACAAAGATTTAAACCGTTACATTCGCCCTACCGCGTCAAAAGATAGTAGCATTTCTGTTTCGTTTTGACACCACTGACAAACTTAATTGTCATGGAAAATATTTAATACTGTATGAGCTCACTCTTCTCAGTATGAACAATTTTTGGCGTGAGCAACTATGGTGAGGGCAAATCTAGCGATTTTAATCGTAAAAACAATTTTCAGGAAACAAATGAATATAAAATACTTCCACAATATTCTCGCCGTCCAACCACTCTATTAAAAAGCCTGCGAAAATGCAAAAGGCCCGCGAAATCGTTTTAAGTATAATTCGGTACGAACGACTAAATTGATGTGCGCGACGACGAAAATTCACGAAAATGTTTCAACGAAAAGGATTGTTATGATTTCATAGCTTTCATATTTCATTATTTTCGACTCGTTTTGAATTAGTATTAAAAGAAATACAGGCAACTCACAGGCCTATGCCCTATTCTGTGCTGCATGCCTCACCTATGCATTTGACGATCTCATGACTGCGTTAGTGAGCGGAGTTCGCGCACCTGAATTTTGGGCCAAAGATGTTTGAACCATCGGTACGCTGCGAAGAACCATAGACCATGTATTGGTCTACCTACATAGGTAGGTATAACAACCGATTTAATCCCACGTTCCTACTGCAAAGTAAAGACGAAAGAGTAGCCGAGAATTGAGTAAAGTAGCGTATGATTGCAGATACCTAAATGACATGCTTCCGCTGGTGACAATGGTGAAGCCAAATAGTTCGATCAGTTTTTATTTGGGAAAGGAAAATGCATTGATCACCACAATTGCTCAGTCTCGTTGACCATTTCTGACCACCTTAAGTCCAGGTATCTTCAATATAACTTAGAAACTGGGGTCATACGAAACTGTGCAGCTTACCTTGGTATTTGCTTCTTACTCAAGGACTTATCAAACACTAGTATGCTTGAGAACCTCCTTCTCGGCTCCTTTAAGTTCCGGACCGTAACGACGAAAATTGGGAAACTTCACCAATGCACCACTCTTCAAATATTTCATATTGCAGCAGTCGATATATTAAAGCTCCAAACTTAAAATAGTAAATAGCTTACAGTAGGGTTTAAAAAAAAATATCTATACATGTAATAAAATTGCAGTGAAGTCTAAAGTGTACATTTTGTTTTTCGAACAAATATTTGTCAGGTCGTCTGGGAACGATTCTAATGGCAAAAATATAATTATGAAATTGTTTGTCTGTTTGGTCGAATATATGTTTAAGCATCATGAAAAAACTAACAGATACAGAGTGCCCTTAGCGAGCAGTCGGTTTAGTTTTATGTTTTTTAAACCCCGGCTGGTAATCTTAATTTATTAAGATTATCACCGACAAGTCCAGTTAAGCAGGCGACAACCTCATAGGTAGACCTGCCAGATGTGATTCACAAAAAATAAAGTAGAAACTTCTAATTCCTTAATCAATATGGACATAACACGATTTATTTCTCTTACAAGACCCTAAAATATGCGACAGAGAGCTAAACTTTGCTCATCACTCTTACTCGAATGCACCTCGTAAAATTTTATGACTGTGCTCACTAAAAGCACTCGAATTTAAGCAGTAAAAACCGGTGAGTAAGGTTTCAATTAGAATGGTAATTTCTGATGTTTGTTTACGTTACATTTCTGTGTCTGGATGGAATGACAGTTTTCGATTGAATATCATCTAACAACGTTGTAATACCCTGTGGGTGCATCGATTCCAGGAATTTAATTAAAACTTCTTGAAGAACCCTTCTATTGAAAGTTCTATGACCATAAGTTTGTGTGATACTTGATAGTTTTACTTAGTTTGTAACGATCCGGCTTATCTTTCTAATATACAGGTTGAAATTGAAAACATGCGACAAACCGTAATGGGAGATTGTACTCATCATTATGAACAACTTTTACTAAGGGACCAATGATGCAATCGCAAAAAAAAAAAACAGCTGTTCCCTACATTTTGACGAGTTATGCGAACATAAATGTAGGGAACAGATGTTTTTTTTTTCACGATTGCATCATTGGTCCCTTAGTAAAAGTTGTTCATAATGATGAGTACAATCTCCCATTTCGGTTTGTCGCATGTTTTCAATTTCACCCTGTATATCTATACATATTATAAAACGTCATAAAAGTAGCTTTACGTGTCTATCTGTATGACCGCTTAGATTTTCTAAATTACACAAAGGATTTTAATGCGGTTTTCATCATCATTTAAGGTATTTATTCTGAAAGGTTTATGTCTATAACATATTAATATTTGACTTGGATATAGCACAGAAATCTCAATGTCTTGATATGTGTCATCATTGACTTTCTCACACGTTTATACGTTAGTCTGTCCGTGTCTTTCTGTCGTTAGGCTATACTGTGCCTTAAATTAATTAAAAAAAAAATAACCTAAACAATCTTTTGATTATAGGTCCTCTTTTATCACAAAAAATACAGCGTTGTTACACAAAATGAATAAGGGTAATTTATAGTAAAAAGATCTAGGTTGCTGATAACGTTCCGACGGGAGGAAGCTAAAAAAAATTGAATGTGATATAATAACGAGAACCGGTCACGCTTATATTGTCTGAAGGGACAAAAATGTTAAGATGAACGCCAATATTTTGTCAAAATCAAAAGTCATTTATTCAAACTAGTGGTCGCCAGTGGTCGAAATTCGACCATAATTCATTTATATTTTAAGCATGATTGTATTAAAATCTTAGCTTTCTGCACTCTTTCTCCATATCATGTTGTTTTTGCTTCACGTATAATTATAGATTATGCTGACAATCAGCAATTTTTCAACGTCAAAATTACATAAAACAGTCCTCCAAAACGCCCGTCCTTCACCAATTCCTTGTACTGTAACTGAGAAGAAGAAGTGGCGCAACAAACTCCCCAGCATCACAACTGTCTGTTTAGTTAGATAAATTTGATTCTATAAAATATATTAGTATGGTATCCCGGAGTTTGTATTGGAGCCCGGTTGATGGCAATAGGCCCCCCTATCACATGGGAGTTAAACATAACTGGCGAAAAGTAGGTGTACTATAGATACATCTCTGCCAAACCTTTCGGGGAAACAAGGCGTGATGTTTATTATATAATGTAAGAAAATATTTTTGTTTGTTTTATGGTCATTAGATATAGATACCCATCGCATCTGTAAAGTTTTGCCAGCTAATTTTATTTGACCTTATATTCATAGCTTCGGCCGTATTGCAACTCAAATAAATTTACAAGGGACGTAAGCCAGCATTTTTTGCACTAAAATAGACTTGTGTCTTTTTTGTATTTGGTTCTAGCATGCGCATTTCTGTTTTGGCAAAAAAAATACATTAGAAAAGCACAACTTTATTTTTAAAATAAACATAGGAAAAAACCCAGGACTCGACACGACTTCGCAGAGCTCGGCTAACAATTAGTCGGCTTCGAGAACAACGGACCATTGGGGCAGTTAATGGAATTTTTCTTCAATATTTTCTGCAAAATTGCGGAAGCTCTTTGCAGACTTTTAAATTCTCAGTATTACTACGAAAACTACTGTAGTAAAAGGCATAACGCAATGAGTGTTTCGAGTACTTTTGAGTAGTGTTTTGATTTTATACTGTTATTTCACTGCTTATGTATTTCCGAAAATTGATGTATCAACGTTTGAAGTAGGTAAACATTTCGGATTTTTTGAAAACTACTCGGAAAATTATTATTTCCTTCAAATCATTAAACAATTAAAGTAATATACATAAATGTTACTCGTAGAACATAAAACATCTAAATTTTTAGCCCAAGAATCAGCATTGCCATACAACGTGGCAATGCTGCCAGCCTTTTGGGCACTTATCCCATTGATAGCGATGAAAAAAATTTTTGATGCTCTGTGATTATATTCTGTCTTTTTGTATTAAGTATATGTTGTTCATATTATTTTATGTCTGTTAGCCTATACAGGATAAGTTTTTAACCAGTGCGCAAACTGTAACCATGAATTAAGTATACCTAATTATCATTCTAGACCCCCAGCGCAGAAAATTTTCGTCGGTTTTACAAAAAAACAAACAGCTGTTCCATACATTTTGACCTCGTCGGTATAGCACTTTTCTATGAAACATCTGATTTTATTTGGATAACCGACGAACAATTTCTGCGCTGGGGCGTCTAGAATGAAATGCTGAATTCATGGTTACAGTTTGCGCACTGGTTAAAAACTTATCCTGTATATCATGTAAACAATGTAGGTACATAAAAAAGTTATTATTATTACTTTGTGTCTTTTATATATCTCGGGACCCTATTATTATTAAAAGCCTTTGATGTCCTGACTGCAAGGCAGAGGCCTGCCTACTCTCTTTCCACTTTTTTTTGTTTAAAGCTGCTAAGGACCAGTTCTTATTTAAGGAGTCCAGCTCATAAAAGCTCAGCTCGGGTCCAGCTCGGAAAATGAAGGTACAGAAACAAATTTTATTCATAAAACAATTTCTAACTGTATAAATATAAATTAAAATAAAATGAGGCATTAATGCTAAGTGTACCTTATAAATACTTTTAGTGAATCCTAACTAAATTAGTATTATGATGTTCCATTACAGGCTTCTTTCGTTTAATTTCAATTAACGTCTAAGAAAAAAAGATACTAATTAATTTAATAAGAAATATAATGAAGACGTCGGCAATGTAAATTTTAATATTATATACCTTAGCACTAACTTAATAACCTCTATTTAAAGGAAATGAAACATAAACCGTATAAAATATAAGCACTTGGTTGGAAAATGGTCGGTTCAGATGAAAATAATAGTTCGTTTCTTGCAAACTGGACAGAAGTTGGTAGTTCCAGGACATTTTTATTACCAACATTACAATGCGAATAAAGCGGTTGTCTATTATGCAACTGGCTGCAACCAGAAATTTCTGGTTAGTTGTACCTATTTTATAAGTAACAATGACTTTTAAAGCAACCTCATCGCAACTAAGCGGCAATAAGTTGAAATGTATTATGACTGCAATAGTTGGAAATACTTCCTTTGCTGCTATGAGATTTAGAACGCTTTTGTCACGACTTTTATGTACCTAGTTACCCTGCCCTTTCGTCTGTGTGTATTCTCTGTTTCGTAATTTTTTATACTATCTAAGATAAAAACAATAGAAAGAATTTTACCAGGTCTCAGGCTGCCTATCTGTCATGCAATCGGTTCAGTGGTTTAGAAGAGAAAAGGTAACAGAAATACAGATAGAGTTACTACAGAGTATGAATATTATAAAATAGACTAGTTTCTTCTCCCGACCCACCCCGTCGTATCGCATTTCCTATCCGTGCCATAACTTCGTTTTAGCTTAACGTTCTTTCTGACTTTTTTTCGTTTTACTCGGCTCCTAAGGGTCATAGCGTGATGTTAAATAGCATATAATCTTCCTCAAGAATTGGGCTATCAAATGGAAGCAGATTTTTTTTAAATCCAACTTGTAGTTCCACAGATTAACAGATTACTACAACTAACAAATAGAATTTTACCTGTTTAAAATTTTAGTAGGTATAGATAATTCAGATTAGCTTCCAATATAACCAGACTCGGCTAAACAGTATTTTACACAGATTAACTCCTGTTTCTACCTTATTACTGGCTAACGAAGCACTAACACAGTGATTTACGTCAACGCGCTGCGCTCTAACTATATAAAGTTAGTTTTATTTTGTAATCAGTTCCAAAATTGACCATATGGGACCGCTTTTATTACACTGTATTATCACAGAATATATACCCGAGCAGAAATAAAGCTTCATACTAACGCCGTACGTAGGTACACTACTACACGCAGAGCTATGTGTGCGTGACGTGTTACCAACAAGGCGCGGGGTCGAAGACAGGCGCCCGCTCGCGTACAAACCGGTTTGAACTAGCTCAGTAAGAGGACGAAGTTAAGGGCTGCTAGCGGCAGCGATACGACGCGGACGTTTATATTAGTTTTTTTAATTACTGTGCACAAACAATGGGAAGAAAACCAAAGAGATTTCTTATTTTGTGTGTCCAAAGGATCTTGTCAGGTAACTTACTATACCTATCTATCTATACCTTCACCTTTTAATGCTTATTATAGAAGTATTTAGTAACGAGATAGGTAGTATCCAAAATAATTAAGATGGCGATAAGTTTTTCGCATAAGAATGACTATTTATTATTCTTATGGTTTACCTACCTATATTGGCGTATTATTGTCCGTCACCAAATTATTTGTTTCGTATTTGTATTTTAGTATGTTTGTAGGTAAGTACTAAAGTATGTGTGTTGGCCGTCTTAGTAGGATTCCATTTGATCTTTTGTATTAGATACTTCTTATGTTCGTGAAATAGTAAAACAAGGAAGATAGGGAAGGTTTCCTACCTTACAGCCTGGCCATGACCTTGCCGTTATCAGCGAAAGTTTAGCGCGGGGCGGCGAGCGGGAAAAAAAATGCACAAAAATTTATGATTCATGTTACAAGGCGCCGCACGCAGCGGCAACATTAGCGGTATTCGCCGAGCGGTTCGCAGCAGCGCAGCGGCGCGTGGCGCGGCTTGAACATGAAAACATATGCTGGTGAGTGATTGAGGCAGTGCTGCCAACCCGTACGATAATTATGGGGGCCGTACGATAATTTGCCCAATGGTGCGTAAATATTAGAAACTTACTTTTGAATAAAATATACATTTTCTTTTTTCTACCCTAACCTAACTTAACTTACTTTGGTATTATACCTACTTAAATTTTAAACAAACTGTCCATTATTAAACCATTTTGTCTTTCAAAGCTACACTATTTTGTATGTTAGTCATTCGTTTATGACAAAACTGGAAAACTGAATACTTATGGGATCACCTCAGTCACAGTGTATGTCCGTCCGTCTGTCCGTTCTCATTGTCGAACCTCGACTCGCACTTGCTCGGTTTTTTATTTGCACTAACGGAGTGACAGCCCTATAAAAGTAGGTAAGAATTTTGAGCTCTGTTAGAAATCTTTCATTCTGCTCAGGTATATATTCTGTGGTAATATTCACAAGCATCATGGATTTAGAATGTAGCTTTGTGATCGGGCACTTTACTTATTTTTTGGTCATTTCTTCAGTTGGTTTAGTCCGTCCCAGTACACAGGATAAAGTTTCGAAATCGGAAAGCTGTAGAATATCTGATTATTCTTTGGAAAAATGCAATTTACTCTTTTATTAATAGGTACTTAGCTTAGAAGTACCTACTAAGAGTATGCAACATGTTTTGTACAATTTCTTAGTGCCCGTTTAGTTTTAAGATCAAAATAAAGTTTTTATTTTGAAACAAAAACAAATTGACATAAATTACAAAGGAAACGGTGATATCTACAAAAGTTAAAAAACTGTGATGCAGCTTGCAACGCTCATCTAAATATAACAAACACATTGTTTCCGACTTAACTAAGTATGTCATGGGTATCTACGGTTTAGCTATAATAAAGATCGTCAACACGCAGAAATAAAAATATAAAGAAAAACCAGCTGTGTATGTTGAGTTGTGTGGTTTACTGTTAAAGTTACCAATTTTTATATCTTTGAGTTCCAAAACTGCGTCGTCTATTGATTAGCCCTAAAATTTTAATCATAGTGCCTCTTCCAAAAATATTGGACAATTTTCTAAGTCTACAGTTAGTGACACTGCCCTTGGGTTGATTGATTATTTAATACATATATTTTTTGTTTGGGTGGGGTAGTATAGATGCAATGTAAGTGCGATTGTTGTCGCATCAGCATGTTGACGTGTGACAGAGACGCATATGATGATCGATCAGCAGCGTCTGCTCACTGGTCGTGAGTGATTGTGTTTCACCTTTCGGGATGCAGAAATAAATACAACATTAATTGTGCTTGTATATATACAATCTTTTATATGGTGACTTTTGCAGAGACTCCCTAATACAATAATAGGCATAGTGTAGAATCCATCCGTCGGTCTAAGCTAAGTATATGCCGCATCATGGTGGTCGAGATGCGAAACATCGGGTCTCCTTCACTATCCGACATAGTTAAAGGTGTGGGCATTGTAGTGAGAACTCGAACGAAAAGATAATTATTTGAATTTATAATAACTTTTCTATACTGGCGAGTAACAAATTAAATAAACATGTGCATCGGAAACAAACACGTGCGTTGGTAATGAGCGTTTCCCTAGAATCCTAGAATGTCCGAGCTCGACTGTCCACTGTAGACTGTCGCCGCACTCGGTTTCTCCGCCAGTCCTCGCTTCATCCCCTCCATCAACGATCGTGTCCAAGCGGTAGGGCTCGCTTGCGTTTCCAGTAACATGATTACTCGTTTACGAGTCAAATTGTTAGATGGCGTTGTCCGCTATACTTTGGCGCTATCAAGCCACGACATATTTATATTTAAGTACAGAAAAAAATCACTTCTTTTGTGGGATAAAAATAATAACTGTCGACTACAGGAGTGTAAAATATGTTATAATTTTATGCCTTTACAAGTTTACAGTTAGGTACATCATTTCGTTTTAATTTTCCTCTTCCTCAATTGAATTCTGAAACATCATTTTAAAAAGAGTTTCCTTATTGGCTTCACTCAAAGTGGAGATTAATTTTTTATATTATAAGTAATTCAAATTATTTCTAAAGTAATTTTTCCGTTATTCGTAATTTTATTTATTTTACTGCCTCGTTGGTTTAGTGGTCGAAAAAGCGACAGGTTCAGGTTCAGGTGGGTAGGTTCTTGGGTTTGATTCCATGGTCAATGTTATTGGCGTTTTCTATTGGGACATTCAGTAATTTCAGTAGCAGTCCTGAATCATCGATCGATCGTCCTGAGTCCTGATCATTTCTTAAAAGGCTTAAGTATTGACAGACAAAATACTTTAAAGGTATCTATTTATTTATTTTATTTTATTTTTGTTCCTTATAATACTTTTCCTAACTTGTGAATCTAACCCAGAACTTCGTCGCGGCCACTAAGCCAATAAGGCAAAATATGCCGTTACAGCATAAATAAAATATGGGTTTCGTACCCATATCGTGTTTTTTTATACATTCTTGTTTTTCTTTCCTCTCGAAACTCATAAATGTTGATTGAAGAAAAGGGATTGCCGCGATGCTCTTAACCTTTAGCCGAATTCAAACAATCTTTCTAAGTTAATACGTACTGACTGGTTTTTCTGATATATGAGTCTGTATTTATACTTTAACCTTTTTTTTTTTGGATACATTTCATTAGTATAAAAAAGCATATCAGTATGTGTGGAGTGAAACGTGATAGCAATTAAGTACCCATGCATTAGTACTTCAATAAAACTGCTGCTTGATTTTACGAGTAAGCTATTGTATTTTTATTTTCCGTTTTCACATAACGTTTTTTCCTACCTCATCATGTCCCCTTTTTACTTATTAAACATTTAAAAATTTATTCACTGTCTCTTTCACTCCTCAACTATTTCGTATATTCATCTCTGCCTCTCGTTTATGCTTCATCTGCATAAGCTAGCAAAACCTCTGAAATCTATGCCAAATCACAGTACTTACCCACGCACAAATGCAAATATACGTCACTGAGCGCTCACACAATAAATTTAATCCACTCCCAGTTTTCCTTATAACCCAAGCTGTAGGTACGTCACAACGCTGTTTCTTTCCAAAATATTCGCCAATCGCAATAGTAAACAACACATCACTGTATGTATTTATATATATATATATATATATATGTGTGTGTTTGTATAGCCATAAAATTGGCTTGCCCGGCCGCCAATACCTAACGAATCAGTCCGATGGACCGCATTGTTGACTTAGGACGAGAATCCTGCCTGATCAAGTTTTATGCCATAATCTCGGTCCATAATAATATATGATGGGCATGTTTCATTATACCCTGGTGGTTTGATTATGTGGGTAGGTAGCTACGTGTGAAGGTGTGAGTCGTAAAGTTTGGGTTTACAGTGATAGTTTGGCTCTGAGACAAAGGTATCTCAAACATGACTGTGTTTAAATTGATGCAATGCATGTGAATACCTTCCAGGTTAATTAGAAAAAGAAAACCTTGCTCTAAAAATTATGAAACAAGAAAATATTTTCCTGAAAATCCGTGGCTTATGCCTCTTTGCCCTAAAGCTTACGATCGCTTATTAGTGTTTAAATGTATTATTTTTTAGGATAGGTGGCATACGATCATGGTTTTCAGATGTGAATATTTTCTTGTTTCATACACATGACATGACCCATTCACGAACCGACCGTGAGAACCGTAGCTGAACCTGATCAATCAGCCCGTGCGGCTATTAATACTTAGTCACGAGCCGAATGGATTGACATAATCTACTTGTAGCCAAATTGAAAATGGGAAGATTAGTAATGTAATGTAATGCACCGATCCCAGCGTGGCTTGACCAGACTCGATTAATCGAATGAACCCCAAGATTCGCACTAGCCCCTGTAGCCTCATGCTTCATGGTGTTACAGAGGCCATTGCATATCAAGAAGTAGACCGGGGGGCGCGGTAATGGTCAGGTAGACGTGCCCTTAGGATAGGAAAGGATGGCGAGCCTACCGGATATGCATCCTTGAGTAAGCATTGGACTAGTGGAGAGACGGGTGGTATTTATCAAAATCCTGCTTAACCTTTTTTGACACCCACAAAATCATTTGGTTATTTTACAAACCTTTGCAGAATTCTTAGGAGTCTGGTCTTAGAATTGAAGTAAAAAGCTACTGGAACATGTGCAGCATGGCGTGCGACTAAGTGCTGAAAATGTGTCTGAAATACGTTGCATTTACGCTTTTAATACAGAAAATTTAACGTAGGTACAGTCACCAAAAGAGACAAGTAACCCAGAGTCGTCGGATATAGTTGAAGTTTAGTGAGAAACTGATGTTTGTTTTTGAATGAAACTTAATTTGATGAATGAACTGGTCGTTTTACTATTTAATGAATTAAATTTTGTTCAGAAATATCCATTACTTTCTTCCTAAACTTCAACTATATCCGACAACCCTGGTTACTTATCTCTTTTGGTGACCGTACATTCAAACTCCAGACTCCCACAAAATGAGGAATTCTTTTAAAAGCAAACCAATGTTAGCCTTCTATAGACTCGGTATTTGCGAGAATTTTTAATCTTCCAATTGAATGGGAGCTTTGATTAAATATTGATAGCAATACAATGGCATTGTTGTGCGCTGAATAAACTAGCTCTAAAATATTGATATTTATGCTACTTCTAACTGAAACAAAAATAAAGGAAAATAAGAGCAGCCACAGTAGGTTGAACTATATTTTGATAAACTATTTTTTGCAATGTTATGGGATGAGATCTTGGTTGCCTCAAAACACAAGATTAGGGCTTCATTATACTGGCGATATGCGAGGGATAAAAGTTGGAAAGAAGACAGGGTTTTTTTTTTGGTGGAAAATCATCAAATAACTTCTCCCGAGTTAAAAGGGGATGAAAGTTCGCGGGCAAAAGCCAGTTTAAAATACATAGAAACCTATTGCGTCTACTATTTATTATTGGTAATGTACCTTCACTGTTACAATTCTCTTTATGAAAGGCCTTGACTTTCGATACCGTGTATTGAGGTGTCAATAGATCACAGCTTTGTTACGTAAATATAGACTCAATAACCGCGTTTGTAAGAAGAAAAAAAAAAAAAAAAAAAAAAAAAAAAAAAAAAAAAAAAATAATAATAATATTAATTTATTATTTGTAAATAAATAAATAAGAAAGGAAACAGATTTTATTGGAAAATTATATAAAAGGTAAGCAATATGGATCGTATTTCGCTATGTAGGTACTATAGAGGATCTTTGGAAAAGACGACTTATTGTTATACATTATTATTCATCATTTCAGCCGAAAGACATCCACTGCTGGAAATAGCCCAAGCTCTTCCACTTCGAGCGGTTCTGTGCTTCCCGCATCCACAGGATTCCTGCGGCCCTCACAAGGTCTTCGGTCCACCTTGTGGGAGGCCTTCCAATTCTACGTCTTCCAGTACGCGGTTGCCACTCCAGAACCTTTCGGCGCCATCGGCCATCTGTTCTGCAAGCAATGTGCCCTGCCCAGTGCCACTTAAGTTTGGCAAATCTGCGGCCTATGTTGGTTACCTTGATTCTCCTACGGATCTCTTCATTTCTGATTCGATCGCGTAGAGAAACTCCAAGCATAGCCCTTTCCATTGCCGTTTGGGTGACTTTCAGCCTTCTCATGAGGCCCATTGTGAGCGACCACGTTATAAAGTCAGGCGATAAATAACTTTAATACATTCGAACTGTCAAACTTATTTAGAATAGAATAGAGAAAAAACGGTAAGAGTGAGATTGCGTTGACAAGCCGTAGGAAGAACGTAAAAACAAGAATCTGTAGAGTGTAAAATGCTCAAGGAATACTTACGAAATTAACTGCACAAACGTCTTTTATTTATAGGTACCGGTACAAGGAGTCCTGTCCTAAAGTACCCAGCATAAGCATAGCATGATCAGCCTATAATGTTCCCAATGCTGGGACACAGGCCTCCTCTCGGGTTCTTTTTTTTATGGTGGGAAATCATCAAATAACTTCTCCCACTCTGGGTGGAGCAGGAGGGCGTGTCAGACTTTTACTGACTAAAACCCACCCGTGTTCAAGTATTGGTGAAATCGAATGACAAGTATTTGACATTTGATTGTCGCCGAGATGAGACTGCGACTAGATTTTCAACGTTTTTAATTATCAGAATTGGCCTTCTTATATTATGTCCATGTCACGGGTCCAGTGCGGGTTGGTAGATGTCACATGTCTTAAAAATTTTTGGTTCTGGGACATTGTTTCATCACGATGTTTTCCTTCACCGTTTTGAGAGCAGTAGTGATGAAGTAATTTACACAAAGTAAAGCGTCTGTTAGGGTTCGAACCTACGACCCACAACTCGTAAGTTGCGGCCGTTACCACTGAGCCACCACTGTTCTACCCACTGATACACGTTTGAGTGGTTTTTTCATAAACTAAAATACCGAGGTTTATGGCAATTTGAAAATTAGGTATATAACTAGATCAACAACTTACAGAGGACATTTTGGTTACGTAATAATAACTGCACGTGTCGATCGATCAGGTTAAGCTACGCTTGCCGCGGTTATTCCGTACATAGGTGACCATCTTTACATACCAAGACCCATCTGTGAATCGGAAAGCACGTTAAGATGTTGGTCTCATTTGTGGATTTTCGTTCCGGGTCGTCAGACGACCGAACGACTGACAATCTTACAAAAGGTTTATCGTATCACCCAGTTACTGGGTTGTGGAGACCAGATAGGCATTCGCTTCATGTAAAATACTGATATTAAGCTGCATTCTATGAGGCTGGAGCTGGCTGCTGACCCAAACATAGTTGGGAAAAGGCTAGGTAGTTGATGATGACTAGATCAACTCTTACGCAGTTATTTCATTGAAGAGTATTACAGTAATTTCACTTCGTATAGAGCATCATAGTGATCTTTATCAATATTGTTTTAAGGTTCATAATAGGTTGCTAACAGAAGTAAAATATCTGTAAGGAATGCTTGAAAAAATTGCACAAAATTATGTTGTATCAAAGTCGTTTCGAAAGTTTCATCTCATCTTTTTCGTTTAGATCTCCTTTTAAAACCTCCCTTGTTTCTCAAATTGGACGATGCACGCCACAACCGTTTAGGGCCATGTATCATGCAAAACGAGCAATATCGCCGCTTAGAGGATGCTATTACATTGCTTATATGCGCGAAGATGAGCAATTCCAGGCTTTCTTTCACACGCTAATATTGTAGCAAAATGCAAGTTTTTCATGCAACTTCTACCTTATATATAATATGAGGTAAATGAATAAGTAACAGCATATATTTGTCTGGCACTATCATCACAATAAAGGTTGAATATTAGGGCTTAGTGCTCTCAAAATTATGTGAACCTTACCAACCAAAACCGCCTATTGTGTCACACGAAATTTCTAAATTTATGTTTTTATTTTTATGGAGTACATAATAACGAATATTATATTACTATGAGAAGGAGTTTTCTATTATATTCTTCCTTTAATATTAAACTTATCGATGAACAACATTCAATTTTGTCGCTGAATGAGGTGGTACTACTACCCTACCTATTTTAAAACAATCGAAACCTATTAAACTGTACGCATTGCACTTGACTTGGATATCATGAACAGTCGAATCGCCGAGAATCGAGAACTGTTTCATTCCTTTCTAATATTATAAATGCCTGTCTGTATACTACATTTTTGATATCTTACCTAACGGTATAACAGATTTCGTTGCCTACGTTAAATGTTAGAATTATTTTTATCCCGGTTGTACGAACCCACCAACCCGCACGGAGCCCGCATGATAGAGATAGCTCACTCCCTCTTACAGAGAGCAGGCCTGTGTTCCAGCAGTGGGAACAATAAAAGCTGTTTGTGAGTACGAGCCCGGTAATGCCCGACCTCAACACGGGCCAAGCCACGGGCAAAAAAGTAGTATAAAATATTTGTGGCGTGCAGAAAAATAACTTTTAACTCAGCGAAGCTAATCTAACCGGCAGCTTAACAGGCTCATTTCATTACAACTAAAAGCAATGTTAATATATAAGCCAACTTTCTAAAAGTATGTTTAGAATTAACTTCTACATTCTTTGATTAGCTCAGCATGTTTTCAAAGAAACTCCTGCTAAAGATTAAACAATAATTAGTCGTCAGGCAGAAAGGCAGGTGTTGTTTATAGGGAAAGTTTCGTCGCTACAGAAGGTTGTCATGGCAACGGACTGCGTAGGGTAAGCGTGAGGGGAATGGGGAAACGTGACGTCATAAATCAGGGGAGTTGCGGGCTTTCGCTTGAGTTTTTGCGTATGCTTCGTCAGATAGATCTAACTGTTGTCTAAGTTGATGGTACTGCTGTTGAATCTAGATATAAATACGTGAACCAAAAACTCTGTACTTATTTTTAAGAAAATTACGAGGAATATGAAATTCGGCACAAACAATGTTTATATGGAGATTGAATGTTGAAAGCTAATAATATTTTTACATAATTCAAACCTAATTTTTTTATTAAATGTGGTTAAATTTTTCAAAAAACACTTCAAAAAGCCGCAATTTGAAACCTGTAGAATAAAGAAAATTCATACAAATTAAGGAAAATGAAATCTTTCCTCATAGCATACATTTCTTGAGATAAAAATTCACCTCAAACGCTACATTG
Organism: Antitype chi; assembly: GCA_947359405.1. NCBI lineage: Eukaryota > Metazoa > Arthropoda > Insecta > Lepidoptera > Noctuidae > Antitype > Antitype chi. Next base: position 16,442,740 of record OX375816.1, read on the forward strand.
CTTGAGTTAAGCTCGTTAATGTAGCTTAAACGAACTAAAATTAAATAGATTACCATTTAATAAGGAAAGAAAGAAAGAATACCGTTTATTTGGATACAGTTCGTGAAATACAAAATAAATAACAAAAAAAGTGAATATAAATAACTAGGTACAACAGTGTGTGTCTGACGGCTGCGCTAAAAAGGTTAATTTCAGCATTAATGCCAGACTGATGCTGGTTTTCTAATGAACCTTTAGGGACAAGGGACGAGAAGTACACAACAGTTTCAGCATAGGTAAATAAATATTTTTATACTGATAAATAAACACATAATATAAACTTACAAAAACAGAGTAAAACGAAAATAACAGAAGCTCAGCGAGACTTGTTCTTAGCGTTTATCTATGCATTGATTCGTGAACGATGCACTCACAAAGCGCTACAAGCCGCCGGGCGCTGCAGACACTCTCAGTTATTTCGTTTTTAAAACAAGAATAATTAAAAAATTACAGTGGGTTATTTGAATAAAAAAGATTAAACATTGAGTAGTTACAATAATAATAAACTCGAATAATTGAGAAGTTAAAAATAAGTCACAAACAGTGAGTTTATTACTATTCGGAGAAAATGAAGTAAGTACATACCTACCTATAACAATGGATTAAGTATCTTCTTCAGCTAAGAATTGTAGGTACGTATATTATCGAGTTTAATTATTCCGTTTTAGGGCGTGCTAGGATATGTTTAAAAAAATCTGCAAATACGGTTAAAATACCCATGAAAAGTCAGTCCTTAAAAAATATTTATTGAAATCCAAATCAAAAGTCATTTATTCAAACTAAGCTGAGAATCAGCACTTTTTGAACGTCACAAATTACATGACAGTCCCCGTAAAATGGCGTCCAGTAAAATGGCCGCCCTTCACTAGATTTGAGGTAAGATGTTTGTGAAACTTTATGATTTAGAGACAGTTCCACAATGACAAAAAACGTCTAACAAAAAATATTTGTAAAACCATGAAGCTTATTCCCCGAAGACTTAAGCAAAGTTGTCCTGTTCTACACCTTTTAATCGAGTCAATTTCCGACCCCATTTCCAGAATCCGGGCTGTTATTGAGAACTTTCAAACAAAGAGAGGAAGTCCCAATATTGAATTAATTTTATTCTTTAGCTACACCGTTCTCGCAATAATACCTGCCTCTAAAGACCTTTCAACCGAGAGTACACTATAAATGTACCATGTACTCGTAGCTATAGGTACCTACATATGTGCACTTAGCTAATGTAAAGCCATGTGCTCACGATCGTTCGTTTTCGAATATTCTGATTGGATGCATGACACGCAAAGACTCGAGAGATTTGTTACAAACGTCATCGAATTCCCATCAACCTTTAATATACGCTGAGTAAATTCCACCATTTCATATAATGGCTAAGAATAAAATCATTTGACTTGTATTCCAGTTTCAGTTTAAATGTTTATCTCAATAATAAAAAAAAACTGAACAGTTATTCAACTGTTTTCACAGATCATTTATAAAAAATCTCCAAACACGGGTGGTGTTTGGAGATTTTCTACAGAACATCATTATCATTCTCCAAATTTATTTTCGGTCGGCGCAACATGTGTCTGTCACTCATACATTTCTATTAGTCGTCATCGCGGTATTCACTCTCTTTGACTCTTTCTAGCCATAAGACACAGTTCTTCCACCGTTTCTTTGGTTTCCCCCTACTTTTAGGTGTAAATTAAAAGGAAAGTGTTGAATATAAATGTGGAGTAGCCGTCCACGTCCATAATTGATATTCCTCCACGAAATGGTCATCCATCCATACAGAACGTACCTACGTTTTCGCTGAACAGTGTTCGAAAAAAATGCTAGCGGTCGTCAACGTTCATGTTGAGAACAATGGTGGCCCAGACGAACCGGCCGCGACTTACGAGTAGTTTAAGTTCGAACCCTGACAGGCGGTTTACTTTGTGTAAATTATTTCATCACCTCTTCTCTTAGAACCAAAAATTCGCGGACATGTGACACCTACCAACCCGCACTGGGACAGCGAGGTGGATTATGGCCCACTCCCTCTCACAGAGAAGAGGCCTGTGGCTCAGCAGTGAAGCAGAACACAGGCTGGATATGTAGTGTTTGATGTCCGAAGCAAGTTCTGCATCATACAACGCAGCGTTTTACGGAAGTGCGTACACAGCTTTATTCTGAACTAACTGAATGCAATTTGGATCGTCAGTTTTCCTGAAATCCATTCCACCGTATGGCTGGCGATAGATTGGAAGGGGCATGGAACATTTAGCCTTTATTGGCAGGATCCTGTTGCAGGATTCCTTTTCGCTGTGCTCGGCTAAAAGCTTGCACCTGTTGGTATGCATTTAATATCGTAGCTAGAGTTATATTTTGATCAAATTACAGATGTTGCTGGCATGTAGTTTATGATGATATTTTGTTCAAATTATAGATGTTGTTGGCATGTAGTTTATGATGATATTTTGTTCAAATTATAGATGTTGCTGGCATGTAGTTTATGATGATATTTTGTTCAAATTATAGATGTTGTTGGCATGTAGTTTATGATGATATTTTGTTCAAATTATAGATGTTGCTGGCATGTAGTTTATGATGATATTTTGTTCAAATTATAGATGTTGCTGGCATGTAGTTTATGATGATATTTTGTTCAAATTATAGATGTTGTTGGCATGTAGTTTATGATGATATTTTGTTCAAATTATAGATGTTGTTGGCATGTAGTTTATGATGATATTTTGTTCAAATTATAGATGTTGCTGGCATGTAGTTTATGATGATATTTTGTTCAAATTATAGATGTTGTTGGCATGTAGTTTATGATGATATTTTGTTCAAATTATAGATGTTGCTGGCATGTAGTTTATGATGATATTTTGTTCAAATTATAGATGTTGCTGGCATGTAGTTTATGATGATATTTTGTTCAAATTATAGATGTTGTTGGCATGTAGTTTATGATGATATTTTGTTCAAATTATAGATGTTGTTGGCATGTAGTTCATGATGATATTTTGTTCAAATTATAGATGTTGCTGGCATGTAGTTTATGATGATATTTTGTTCAAATTATAGATGTTGCTGGCATGTAGTTTATGATGATATTTTGTTCAAATTATAGATGTTGTTGGCATGTAGTTTATGATGATATTTTGTTCAAATTATAGATGTTGTTGGCATGTAGTTTATGATGATATTTTGTTCAAATTATAGATGTTGCTGGCATGTAGTTTATGATGATATTTTGTTCAAATTATAGATGTTGTTGGCATGTAGTTTATGATGATATTTTGTTCAAATTATAGATGTTGTTGGCATGTAGTTTATGATGATATTTTGTTCAAATTATAGATGTTGGCATGTAGTTTATGATGATATTTTGTTCAAATTATAGATGTTGTTGTCATGTAGTTTATGATGATATTTTGTTCCAATTATAGATGTTGTTGGCATGTAGTTTATGATGATATTTTGTTCAAATTATAGATGTTGTTGGCATGTAGTTTATGATGATATTTTGTTCAAATTATAGATGTTGTTGGCATGTAGTTTATGATGATATTTTGTTCAAATTATAGATGTTGCTGGCATGTAGTTTATGATGATATTTTGTTCAAATTATAGATGTTGCTGGCATGTAGTTTATGATGATATTTTGTTCAAATTATAGATGTTGGCATGTAGTTTATGATGATATTTTGTTCAAATTATAGATGTTGTTGTCATGTAGTTTATGATGATATTTTGTTCCAATTATAGATGTTGTTGGCATGTAGTTTATGATGATATTTTGTTCAAATTATAGATGTTGCTGGCATGTAGTTTATGATGATATTTTGTTCAAATTATAGATGTTGTTGGCATGTAGTTTATGATGATATTTTGTTCAAATTATAGATGTTGGCATGTAGTTTATGATGATATTTTGTTCAAATTATAGATGTTGTTGTCATGTAGTTTATGATGATATTTTGTTCCAATTATAGATGTTGTTGGCATGTAGTTTATGATGATATTTTGTTCAAATTATAGATGTTGTTGGCATGTAGTTTATGATGATATTTTGTTCAAATTATAGATGTTGTTGTCATGTAGTTTATGATGATATTTTGTTCCAATTATAGATGTTGTTGGCATGTAGTTTATGATGATATTTTGTTCAAATTATAGATGTTGTTGGCATGTAGTTTATGATGATATTTTGTTCAAATTATAGATGTTGTTGGCATGTAGTTTATGATGATATTTTGTTCAAATTATAGATGTTGCTGGCATGTAGTTTATGATGATATTTTGTTCAAATTATAGATGTTGTTGGCATGTAGTTTATGATGATATTTTGTTCAAATTATAGATGTTGTTGGCATGTAGTTTATGATGATATTTTGTTCAAATTATAGATGTTGTTGGCATGTAGTTCATGATGATATTTTGTTCAAATTATAGATGTTGCTGGCATGTAGTTTATGATGATATTTTGTTCAAATTATAGATGTTGCTGGCATGTAGTTTATGATGATATTTTGTTCAAATTATAGATGTTGTTGGCATGTAGTTTATGATGATATTTTGTTCAAATTATAGATGTTGTTGGCATGTAGTTTATGATGATATTTTGTTCAAATTATAGATGTTGCTGGCATGTAGTTTATGATGATATTTTGTTCAAATTATAGATGTTGTTGGCATGTAGTTTATGATGATATTTTGTTCAAATTATAGATGTTGTTGGCATGTAGTTTATGATGATATTTTGTTCAAATTATAGATGTTGGCATGTAGTTTATGATGATATTTTGTTCAAATTATAGATGTTGTTGTCATGTAGTTTATGATGATATTTTGTTCCAATTATAGATGTTGTTGGCATGTAGTTTATGATGATATTTTGTTCAAATTATAGATGTTGTTGGCATGTAGTTTATGATGATATTTTGTTCAAATTATAGATGTTGTTGGCATGTAGTTTATGATGATATTTTGTTCAAATTATAGATGTTGCTGGCATGTAGTTTATGATGATATTTTGTTCAAATTATAGATGTTGTTGGCATGTAGTTTATGATGATATTTTGTTCAAATTATAGATGTTGTTGGCATGTAGTTTATGATGATATTTTGTTCAAATTATAGATGTTGTTGGCATGTAGTTCATGATGATATTTTGTTCAAATTATAGATGTTGCTGGCATGTAGTTTATGATGATATTTTGTTCAAATTATAGATGTTGCTGGCATGTAGTTTATGATGATATTTTGTTCAAATTATAGATGTTGTTGGCATGTAGTTTATGATGATATTTTGTTCAAATTATAGATGTTGTTGGCATGTAGTTTATGATAATATTTTGTTCAAATTATAGATGTTGCTGGCATGTAGTTTATGATGATATTTTGTTCAAATTATAGATGTTGTTGGCATGTAGTTTATGATGATATTTTGTTCAAATTATAGATGTTGTTGGCATGTAGTTTATGATGATATTTTGTTCAAATTATAGATGTTGGCATGTAGTTTATGATGATATTTTGTTCAAATTATAGATGTTGTTGTCATGTAGTTTATGATGATATTTTGTTCCAATTATAGATGTTGTTGGCATGTAGTTTATGATGATATTTTGTTCAAATTATAGATGTTGTTGGCATGTAGTTTATGATGATATTTTGTTCAAATTATAGATGTTGTTGGCATGTAGTTTATGATGATATTTTGTTCAAATTATAGATGTTGCTGGCATGTAGTTTATGATGATATTTTGTTCAAATTATAGATGTTGTTGGCATGTAGTTTATGATGATATTTTGTTCAAATTATAGATGTTGTTGGCATGTAGTTTATGATGATATTTTGTTCAAATTATAGATGTTGTTGGCATGTAGTTCATGATGATATTTTGTTCAAATTATAGATGTTGCTGGCATGTAGTTTATGATGATATTTTGTTCAAATTATAGATGTTGCTGGCATGTAGTTTATGATGATATTTTGTTCAAATTATAGATGTTGTTGGCATGTAGTTTATGATGATATTTTGTTCAAATTATAGATGTTGTTGGCATGTAGTTTATGATGATATTTTGTTCAAATTATAGATGTTGTTGGCATGTAGTTTATGATGATATTTTGTTCAAATTATAGATGTTGTTGGCATGTAGTTTATGATGATATTTTGTTCAAATTATAGATGTTGTTGGCATGTAGTTTATGATGATATTTTGTTCAAATTATAGATGTTGTTGGCATGTAGTTCATGATGATATTTTGTTCAAATTATAGATGTTGCTGGCATGTAGTTTATGATGATATTTTGTTCAAATTATAGATGTTGCTGGCATGTAGTTTATGATGATATTTTGTTCAAATTATAGATGTTGTTGGCATGTAGTTTATGATGATATTTTGTTCAAATTATAGATGTTGTTGGCATGTAGTTTATGATGATATTTTGTTCAAATTATAGATGTTGCTGGCATGTAGTTTATGATGATATTTTGTTCAAATTATAGATGTTGTTGGCATGTAGTTTATGATGATATTTTGTTCAAATTATAGATGTTGTTGGCATGTAGTTTATGATGATATTTTGTTCAAATTATAGATGTTGGCATGTAGTTTATGATGATATTTTGTTCAAATTATAGATGTTGTTGTCATGTAGTTTATGATGATATTTTGTTCCAATTATAGATGTTGTTGGCATGTAGTTTATGATGATATTTTGTTCAAATTATAGATGTTGTTGGCATGTAGTTTATGATGATATTTTGTTCAAATTATAGATGTTGTTGGCATGTAGTTTATGATGATATTTTGTTCAAATTATAGATGTTGCTGGCATGTAGTTTATGATGATATTTTGTTCAAATTATAGATGTTGTTGGCATGTAGTTTATGATGATATTTTGTTCAAATTATAGATGTTGTTGGCATGTAGTTTATGATGATATTTTGTTCAAATTATAGATGTTGTTGGCATGTAGTTCATGATGATATTTTGTTCAAATTATAGATGTTGCTGGCATGTAGTTTATGATGATATTTTGTTCAAATTATAGATGTTGCTGGCATGTAGTTTATGATGATATTTTGTTCAAATTATAGATGTTGTTGGCATGTAGTTTATGATGATATTTTGTTCAAATTATAGATGTTGTTGGCATGTAGTTTATGATGATATTTTGTTCAAATTATAGATGTTGCTGGCATGTAGTTTATGATGATATTTTGTTCAAATTATAGATGTTGTTGGCATGTAGTTTATGATGATATTTTGTTCAAATTATAGATGTTGTTGGCATGTAGTTTATGATGATATTTTGTTCAAATTATAGATGTTGGCATGTAGTTTATGATGATATTTTGTTCAAATTATAGATGTTGTTGTCATGTAGTTTATGATGATATTTTGTTCCAATTATAGATGTTGTTGGCATGTAGTTTATGATGATATTTTGTTCAAATTATAGATGTTGTTGGCATGTAGTTTATGATGATATTTTGTTCAAATTATAGATGTTGTTGGCATGTAGTTTATGATGATATTTTGTTCAAATTATAGATGTTGCTGGCATGTAGTTTATGATGATATTTTGTTCAAATTATAGATGTTGTTGGCATGTAGTTTATGATGATATTTTGTTCAAATTATAGATGTTGTTGGCATGTAGTTTATGATGATATTTTGTTCAAATTATAGATGTTGTTGGCATGTAGTTCATGATGATATTTTGTTCAAATTATAGATGTTGCTGGCATGTAGTTTATGATGATATTTTGTTCAAATTATAGATGTTGCTGGCATGTAGTTTATGATGATATTTTGTTCAAATTATAGATGTTGTTGGCATGTAGTTTATGATGATATTTTGTTCAAATTATAGATGTTGTTGGCATGTAGTTTATGATGATATTTTGTTCAAATTATAGATGTTGCTGGCATGTAGTTTATGATGATATTTTGTTCAAATTATAGATGTTGTTGGCATGTAGTTTATGATGATATTTTGTTCAAATTATAGATGTTGTTGGCATGTAGTTTATGATGATATTTTGTTCAAATTATAGATGTTGGCATGTAGTTTATGATGATATTTTGTTCAAATTATAGATGTTGTTGTCATGTAGTTTATGATGATATTTTGTTCCAATTATAGATGTTGTTGGCATGTAGTTTATGATGATATTTTGTTCAAATTATAGATGTTGTTGGCATGTAGTTTATGATGATATTTTGTTCAAATTATAGATGTTGTTGGCATGTAGTTTATGATGATATTTTGTTCAAATTATAGATGTTGCTGGCATGTAGTTTATGATGATATTTTGTTCAAATTATAGATGTTGCTGGCATGTAGTTTATGATGATATTTTGTTCAAATTATAGATGTTGGCATGTAGTTTATGATGATATTTTGTTCAAATTATAGATGTTGTTGTCATGTAGTTTATGATGATATTTTGTTCCAATTATAGATGTTGTTGGCATGTAGTTTATGATGATATTTTGTTCAAATTATAGATGTTGCTGGCATGTAGTTTATGATGATATTTTGTTCAAATTATAGATGTTGTTGGCATGTAGTTTATGATGATATTTTGTTCAAATTATAGATGTTGGCATGTAGTTTATGATGATATTTTGTTCAAATTATAGATGTTGTTGTCATGTAGTTTATGATGATATTTTGTTCCAATTATAGATGTTGTTGGCATGTAGTTTATGATGATATTTTGTTCAAATTATAGATGTTGCTGGCATGTAGTTTATGATGATATTTTGTTCAAATTATAGATGTTGTTGTCATGTAGTTTATGATGATATTTTGTTCCAATTATAGATGTTGTTGGCATGTAGTTTATGATGATATTTTGTTCAAATTATAGATGTTGTTGGCATGTAGTTTATGATGATATTTTGTTCAAATTATAGATGTTGTTGGCATGTAGTTTATGATGATATTTTGTTCAAATTATAGATGTTGCTGGCATGTAGTTTATGATGATATTTTGTTCAAATTATAGATGTTGCTGGCATGTAGTTTATGATGATATTTTGTTCAAATTATAGATGTTGGCATGTAGTTTATGATGATATTTTGTTCAAATTATAGATGTTGTTGTCATGTAGTTTATGATGATATTTTGTTCCAATTATAGATGTTGTTGGCATGTAGTTTATGATGATATTTTGTTCAAATTATAGATGTTGCTGGCATGTAGTTTATGATGATATTTTGTTCAAATTATAGATGTTGTTGGCATGTAGTTTATGATGATATTTTGTTCAAATTATAGATGTTGCTGGCATGTAGTTTATGATGATATTTTGTTCAAATTATAGATGTTGTTGGCATGTAGTTTATGATGATATTTTGTTCAAATTATAGATGTTGCTGGCATGTAGTTTATGATGATATTTTGTTCAAATTATAGATGTTGCTGGCATGTAGTTTATGATGATATTTTGTTCAAATTATAGATGTTGTTGGCATGTAGTTTATGATGATATTTTGTTCAAATTATAGATGTTGCTGGCATGTAGTTTATGATGATATTTTGTTCAAATTATAGATGTTGTTGGCATGTAGTTTATGATGTTATTTTTTAACCGCCTTCCAAAAAAGAAGGAGGTTCTCAGATCGGTTGTATTTTTCTGTTTTGTTTGTTACCTGAGAACGTCATTTATAAACAGATTTGAATGATCTTCTTTTGTCTAATACTTAACGATCGCAAAAAAATTTGGTCAAGTTCTGATTAGTTGTTTATGTGTTAGCTTCAATAAACGTATTTTATCCACTTGCTACGTGTTGATGATGCTATAATACTAATAACTTCCTGTCACTGTCACACACAACAAAAACTTTTTCACTTTTTAGTGTTTTTTTTTTTTAATTCGATTGTTGTTATAAAAGATGTTGGTGGGTAACAATAAATTGGAGTTTCATAAGTTCTTTCTGAGTTGATCTTGGACATAGTGACATGAGAAATCGGTGAAGGAAAATCATCGTGAGGAATTCTGGTCTTTTAGTAATAAAATAAATATCTTTTAATAATATAAATAAAGGTCTGATATCGCCAACCCGTCTTGAACAAGCGCGATGGCCAATTTTGGTGTATTTTCTATACAAGAAGAGGCCTTTTCTCTACAATTCAAATTCGAAATAATATTGTATATATTTTTTATTGCGGTTAAAGCACTGATCGAAATTGGCCTTCGTAACCAGCTTACTATTGTTTTTTTTAAATTAAAACAATAACTTTAAAAATTAAAACCCGACTAAAATCATGTTTTAAAAAGTGTGAAACAACAATAATTATTATCATCTGAAAGCCATGGTTTAATTTGACGTCACATATAACCAGCAGACGATCCAGCAATACCTCGTTAGTCAAATTATGATAAGGAGTTTAAAAGTTATAAGGTAACAGAATAACATACATACAAACATACATATTTACTGTATAACGGTAAAAATCATAACCTTCCAAGTAAAAAGAGGGGGTGGTGATTTTTACCTCAAAATTTAAAAGATTTTCTTCTAAAGACAACGAATGAACAAAAGTCTGTATTTCCGACTCTCTATGTCCGACACGAGAATCTCCATCTGGATCTTAGAATTAATTGACGGCACGGTTGGCGCAGTGGTTAAGCGATTGACTGCTGCGCTGCGTGTCGCAGGCTCGATTCCCGCACGGAACAAATATTTGTATGACCTACAAGTAGTGGTTCCGGGCCTGGCTGTTTGTGTATGTGAGTTTAAATGTTTGTAAACGCAACCACAAAACAAAAGAAATTCCTAGTGTGGGACAACGTTTAAAAAAATGCCCAACATCCAGCAGTTCATGAAACGCCTCTCCAAGTGCTTCTTTGACTCTGCTGCGAAGCACCCTCATCCCCTGATCGCGGTAGCCGACCGCTATATTCTCTCCTGCATTAGTAGCACCCAAACCATTCCCCATGAAGCTACAACTCACCTCCAGAAGAGTAGTAAATTCACCAACACCCTCAAGATACACCGTTACAAACCGCCGTCCTTCCGTCCTCGCCGCCGAGGTCCGCCGTGACGTCCCAATAAATGTCCGTCCCGTCCCTTGCTCAAGCCGCCCATGCTGCTGAGCCTGCAGCATTAAATACGTCCCTAAATAATAATCAGCCCGATCCAGCCTATCCCTTGCAATCTTCTACCAGCGATGCCCTAAGCCGAGGTCCGTATCCCACAGGGAGTGCCCTTAGTTAGCAGTCCCTATAGTTTTAAGTTTTTAAGACCTGGCTTAGTTTATTAAGTTTACCACAGGTAAGTCCGGTTAGGTAACCGACAACCTCTTAGGTTGACCAGCGAGACGGCATTCCCAAAAAAATATATTTATAGCAATTTGAAGGTAAATTGTGAGGAACTCTTTTATTGGATCAGTTATAAAAAAAATAAGAATTTTCCTTATTATTCGTTTTTTTTTTATCTCTTTAGAAATAATCTGAAAGGATGAAAATATTTTCTACTTAAAGCTTAAGTTCTAGGAAAATAAAAAAGTACACAAATCTATAAGTACCATCATGAAAAAATTCACAATATTCTCCTCAAATGAACATTTAAAGTACCACGAGCTAGCAACACCTCAAACAAAACCAATAGAAGAAGCGTTTTTAGTGTTTGGACCGGTTTGGACCCACGCAAACATTTTAAAAGGTAATTCTATCCTCCCAGTTCGTTGACCTCTTATTAACAAACAAAAAGGTTTTAGTCTCATTGTTTCTTCAATATAAATATCCCTACGTATTTCAATCCGTAAAAATATGCAAATAGAAATTGAAAACTGTTTTTCAAACGTCTGCTATCTATCGGATGATTAAGTACCTACCTACTAATAATATGGAGATAGTCGGATCTTTTGAAAAGATATGTTTTTCTTTTTATTTTCATAATTTTCAATTTATAATGCTCATAGAGGAATGGAATATTAGGTTTCTGTGCGTTTGAATCTCGTTTGATGCAAGTTACGTGTAAACAGAGCATGATTGGAGTGTGTACATTGGTAGGTTTGTTAGACATTTATGATGTTTGTGAAATAAATGTTAGAAGTAGGTAAATAAACTAGGGGTAAGCGACTTAAAAATTATAAGGCTGGATCACCTTTTACTTAACCTTTCCAAAAGACTAGGCACTAGACAGACTACTTAATGAAGTACGAGTACAATGCCATATTTTGAATTAAAATAGCTCTAATAACTAAGAGCCCGTCCCTAAAGTTAACGTGATTCTTCTTTCTGATCGACCAACTTGACGACAGCAAATTGTTGACAATTCAACAGTGCCTGTAAAGTTACGCTTTCTTAGGGCTACGGTGGCCGCCACAAAGCATTCGCAGTGACGGCACTCATGAAAATGAGTGCATCGGACTTTACGGTGTCAAAAAAAAAAAACGTGTACGATCGGGGGACTCCCGTCAGTGACTAAGTTCCTTTTTTTTTTTTTGGATGGGAAATCATCAAATAACTTCTCCCACTCTGGGCGGAGCGGGAGGGCGTGTCAGACTTTTACTGACTAAAACCCACCCGTGTTCCCTCAGTTGCCTGTGTGCCAGGGGCCGCGGTATCTCTTTCGAACAACCCGCACCCGTGACTAAGTTCCTTACGTGACACTCGCGCGCATGCACACACACACACACTCGTAAGTAAACAGGCTGTAAGGGTAAACACCGTTATCCTTGAAACCAGTGGTTTGGTTTCGTTTATAGAACGTAAAATCAATGAAAAAAAAAAATTTTTTTTTTAAGAAAATTTGTTCTTGTGGAAAATTTGCTTTTTACCACAGGAACATTTCACCCTACGCGCGAGGGCAACAAACTTGCGTCTCAATACGGGGCGCGGGGCACGAGGACCACGCCGCGTGGCCCGACTCCTACGCATGGCTCGCGACCCTGGTCAGTCAGCTGCCAGTATCGCTAGCGAGCGCACGTAGCGCCGCTTCGTAGCATCGCTCATTTGTCACGCGTATTTTTTTTTTTAACTCGCTTGTTTATTTTATATTTAAGTCAACTACCCATGGTTTAAGTGACAACGGTGTTTACCCTTACATTCTGTAATAATTAAATAAATTGAGACAAAGTTGCGTATAGGGGGCATAATGCTTTTCCTTACGTGACGATTTCAACTAGTCAAATTCTATCGCAAGCCAAGTTAAGCAACGTCATCCCAAAAACGTTCACTAGGGAAACACAACTTACTTTCATAAATAACGTTTCAATGACGTAATTCGACAGTGGGTACATCATGGACGCTATGTGGCAGCCACCACCTTCTTAGGAATTTGTATCTTTATTGGTTTTTGTTGCGTTTGTTGTATTTGTACAATGTGTTTTTTTTTATCCCATAACTCTAGGGTTATATTCTATAAGTAAAAATTATACAAATAGTCCTAGATTTTGTGGTCCAAATATGCATAGTTTCGAAGTTATGAATTATTTATCAATTATTTGTTGACCTAAAGTAATTAAGATTGATGATATTTTCGAAGATATCATCAATCATAATTACTTTAGGTCAACAAATAATTGATAAATAATTCATATGCCAGTTGGTTCTTTGTTAATGGTCTCATTCATACCCTGGAGTTATGGGATATCAACAAAAAAATAACACCTTGTAACTGACATTGCATTGCACTTGACGCTAGTTAGAATAGGTAAACAAAGCATGAATGCAATGCAATGTAGCAGGTGGTATGCAAAATTGTGGTAAATGTTTTTGCCCTGCGGTCGCCACTAATCAAGCATGTCATAGTTCGACCATTCGAATTGTTTTTGCCCACAAAATAAAACGATGTCACACAATACTGTCGGAAATTTTAACAAAAATATAATAAATAATAAAATAATTGTTAACATCACTCTTTGTATGGATACTAGTTGTCGCCCAGTTACCGAAATTCGACTACTGGGCGAATATTATGCGTAAAAATTTACATTTGCAGTTTGACAGATTGAAGACCACAGTCTGAAACGTAACCCTTACGGTGAGAGTCCTACTCGCACTTGCCCAGTTTTTATATTAAAACGGCTAAAATAGAATATTCATTCAACATCCTACATAATATAGAAGATAATGACAGATGAATCATCAGCTTAACATAACCACACTTCAGCAACCTCATCCCTACAAGCCTTATGCGGCACGTAACGTTGTCACATCCGAACGAAAAGCCAGCGTACAGGAATGCCTAATGCCAAGCTTTACAGCACTGTATTTTTAACCCCCTGTGTTCTATTGTGTCCATAAAGCTTAGGCTGCACTGGCAGACCGCAGCAAAAGAACAAAAAATCCGCTGTCCTGTTCACAGGCTAATGCAACGTGTTGCAGTCGTTTGCGGAAAAGGGTGTAATAATTCATCTCAAGTGTGTTACATTGCAGCGCTGTTCGCGTACAAATTCTGATCATTTCCATACTAGGAATAAAAATGTACACCCGAATAGCACAGTGGGCTATTCAGGTATCTCGACGAGGTGAAGCGGAATGTTATGCTTTTATGTATCTATGTTTCGAGCAATATCTACCGACCTATCGATCTATGTTGATCATCTAAAAATAGATTTTTTACTTCCTCTATCTGACAATTCAAGTCTTTGTGTGTTTGCATTTTAGTTTTGTTTGCGGTTTAATTGTTACGAAATTATCCCACAGTTCCATCCAGTCTTGTGCACGGTGGTTGGATTACGTGCTTCGATAGACGATCTATTATATTCAGGTGACCTATAAGGTGGGCTAAGTAGATGAGAAAAGACCTCACGGCCGGTGACCTAACCGCTCGTCCGACCAAGTAACCGCCCTCAATGGACTCTCTGTTACAACCGCCATTAGAGAAGCTGAGAACCGAACCAAGTAGAAGGACATCGTACATCAAGCCACGACGGCCTTCAGGGACACGACATTCAGTAATGAAGTACGCTACCAAGAAGAAGAAGATAAGTATCAGCCAGGAAGTAGTTTTGCAAGTCAAGAATTACCTTATTCAATATCTAAATAATAAGTTAATAATAATTATAAAAACCTTTACTTTGTCTGCCACATAATGAAAAATCAGTACAATGTTTATTAGTGTTTACAAAAATACATTGATAATGTGGAGACTGGAGCTTGTACTAGGAATACCTTCGATAGGCCGGACAAGTCACAGTAATATAAAGATCTACCAATTGGTGATAATATTGGGGTGGATGTCAAAAAAACAATTTAAGACAAAAAAAATACAGTAAAGTAGGGTGTGTGAGTGTGAGTTTGTGTGTGATAATCAAAACGGGACTTCTAATATACGTCTACGTTATATAAATAAATATAAGTAGAATATATCGAGCAGCTTTTTATGAAATTGCTTCTAAGAGTCTCTCTGTGGCTTCTTAGGTGTGAGATTGAAGCGAATTTTGGACTTGTTGTTTCACTTTTACATAATTCAAGCAAGCTACTGTTGATCAATATTCCTCGTTGTTCACTGAAATTGTATGGAGTGATACTGGTCCAGATAGTTCACCTAATTGCTCTGCTGTGTTCGGCGATTGTCACAGGGCAATAAATTTCTCTCAAACAAGCCCATTTATGAGCAGTACCTATAAATCGTAGAATTGCTGAAACATCAGTTTATTTGGGGTAGCTATGTTCAAATACAACTGGAATTCTGCAGATCGTAAAGACACTAAAGTTCTGGTTAAAATACAGGGTAAACTAGACGTAAGACTAAACCTAGAACTTTATATAAACATGTTGCGGTCTGTTTGGTCTAAAGTTTAGAGCAACGAGCTGAGTCTACATGTTGGTACCGAAATCCCATAATAGGCTAAACCTTACAGTACGTAGTAGGACTAAGAAAAAACTTTTTCCAAAAAAAAAACAACCGACTTCCAAAAAACCACTACAAAGTGAAAAATAACTTTAATTTCGGAAGTCGGTGTCTTTGGAGCTGTATTTGAATTTTTTGTCACCGCCTTCCGAAATTAAAGTTATTTTTCACTTTGTAGTGGTTTTTTGGAAGTCGGTTGTTTTTTTTTTGGAAAAAGTTTTTATTTTTCACTTTTTAGTGGTTCACATGTGCTTACCCCTTCACAGCATACCGGCGTGATGTTATGTTATGAACTGGTGTAAGCAATAAACAGACATGCGATTTCAGCAATCCCAGTCCATTTGCTATCATTTATTGAGGAGTTCCGTTGCCTATCTCCAAAGTTCTTCATCAGATCTTCACCAAATTGAAATGAGACCACTACGAGAAAGTATTCTTCCAAAAAATACCTAAATCGCTTCGTGTGCCTATAAAATTTGAAGAGTTCTCTCTATTTCTCCAGGATCCCATCATCAGATCCTGACTTGATGATCATGGGACCACCTGGGAAGTATACCCTTTCAAACAAAAAAAACAAAATCCAAATCGGTCCAGCCATCTTCGAGTAATCGGGGAACATACATAAAAAAAAATAAAAAAAAAAAAAAAAAAAAGGTTCCGACGAATTGATAACCTCCTCCTTTTTGAAGTCGGTTAAAAATACAGTCGTTCTCAATAAGGAGCGACGATGAGGTAAATAATACAACTTGAATTAACCGCTTGTACATACTTACGTTTTTTAACAAAATAAATAATTACGTATACCATTAAAAAAACAACAAAAAATGCATTTTACTTGGAGCGGAAAACGCAAATCCTAAAAAAGTTCCTTTTTAGAACAACATCAATAGCGTAAAGGGCCTTATGGCGAAATAGTTCAAGACACATGTGCATAGAAAACTATGTCGGCTGTCATTGGTGGAGTTTTGACAGTCGTTACTAATCGTCAGAAGCCCGAAAGTCTGACAACCTTATCAAAAGGAGGGCACAGTTGGCGCAGTGGTTCGATTCCCGCACGGAACAAATATTTGTATGACCTACAAGTAGTTGTTCCGGGTCTGGCTGTTTGTGTATGTCAGTTTAAATGTTTGTAAACGCACCCACAATAAAGGAGAAATTCCTAGTGTGGGGCAATGTTTAAAAAAAAAAAAGGTATCGTATTATCTAATAACAGGGTAGTGGAGGTCAGATAGGTGGATACGCGCTCCATGTAAATTACTGGTATTCTTCTATTCTTCTGCATCCAATTAGACTGGAAGCTGACCTCAAGATAGTTGGGAAAAGGCTTAGCAGATGATGATAAATATCTAGGTATAAAATTTAATAAAATAACAATAACAATTAAAACATAAAAGGCGCATGCGCGATCCAAACTACCCTCAAGGACAGCGGCGACGGACCGTGAGTGACGCATATACCGTTACACGCGCCGGAGAAATTCGAATGTTGACAACACTCTTCACATTTTGGGCATAAATAATTAAGCCTTAAGTCGAAAGCAGTTATTAAATTTTTTACGTTGTTTGAGGAATACCAACGTTTGAAATATCTTCGCCAGTTAAGAGTCGTGGATCTACTAGTATTTGCCATGTATTTACATGATGTTATTTAAGACTAAAACAAAAAGGTACCGCGTTACTGTACAAAATTTTTATATTAAAATAGTGTGTACCTATGTTCAAACTCAAGTACAAATTAATGTACTGAAGTATGCTGAATAATTTTTATAAATATTTTTACTGCGTTGATTTATACGTTTTTTAAATTCTATGATTCCCTTCGGGAATAAAATATCAGGAATCGTAGCAACCATAAATTAAAATCACAATTTAAATAATCACGAGCTGTGCTCTACATGTGACAGGTACAAATTGTTATTATCATACCTAGACTAATACATATTCTATGCTCAAGCTATTTAATGTCAACAATGTAGGTAGTGAAGCGATTTGAAAACGGTTACTAGTCCCCTATGGCACATTACGCTATGCAGTGATATATTACCTTATGGTAAAGGTCAGTTTTACGCCACTTCTGCGACTTATAAGGTCGTATATCATTTTAGGGACCTTACACCACGTTAGGAAAACCTTGAATGTTTAGACCTTTTTTCTACGTTTATAAGTCGAACTATAAGTTTTCCGGACCCGTGCAGGGATTCTGCAGAACTTAGCAGGTTTTAACAGGCTTTTATTAGCTTCATACGTATGTTAGTATGTGCTTATGTAAAGGAAAATTTGAACATGATTTTGACCTCCTTCAAAACGTCGGATTAAATCGTAATTTTGCATACTTATCACGGACCGATGACAATTCAATAATTTCGGAAAAAAATTAAAACTCACACTTTTGTAGTTAGCAGAACTAAAAAATAGAAAATAAATAATAGTTTTAAATAGCGTGGGGTGCTTGATATTAATTGATTATAAATAAAAATACCTCGAAAAGCACCCCACGCTTTTTAATAGAGTTAAAATATTTTCTACTTTTTTAGTTCGGTTTT
The DNA here is from genome assembly GCA_947359405.1 of Antitype chi. Lineage (NCBI taxonomy): Eukaryota > Metazoa > Arthropoda > Insecta > Lepidoptera > Noctuidae > Antitype > Antitype chi. The sequence continues at coordinate 16,461,131 of OX375816.1, forward strand.
TAAAGCGTATGTTTTAGTTTTTTTAAACTATTATTTATTATTGTGAAATAAGTTAAAGATCAATCTTTATACCTAATATCTAGTTTTCATTATTGTTTTATTTTTATAGCAATTATTATACCCTCGACCAACACTTCGCTCTAGTTGGGCAGCTGAATTAAGAGCATTCTTCCCACGCGGGCTGGCAACGGCGCATTTATGCCGGTTTTTCGAGGTTATTTCATTAAATACAAACAAAAGTAAAAAAAAATCAGCCATGCACTAGATCGTGGGTATTCTCAATTTTGTATGCTAGGTTTTTTCCAGTTCTTTTGGTATTTACTTATAAAAATCGACATATCGTTAATTATTTTCTATTTGCATTACTTAGTACGGATAAATGTTTCTATTTTAAATTTAAAAAATAATTATAATTATCAACGATCTTGGCAGAAAAACAAAATAGTAAATTGTTTGCATTTAATGAAATAATCACGAAAGTCTACTATAAATGCGTTGTTGCCAGCTCGCGTGGAATGAACGCGCTTAAGAGCTTGACTCAGAAAGCTGTATAATTTTGAAGAATAATGTTAATCCATTGCTTCATATTTTCGAAAAATATGTGTGTATGTTTTTTAGCCGTTTCAGCGTGAAAGCGTTAGAAAAGAACATACACAAAATCAAATATTTTCTCTTTATAAAATTTGTTTATACGTTTTGAAGAATATGTTGAATAGCGATAAATTTAGCCTTAATTTGAACATGATTAATAATACCAATTAGAAGCACATTTTACTAATAGCCCGCTAAAATCAATTATCCTTTAAATCGTGCTAAATTCTTGGATAACGCTCGGATTTGCCACAATAGCTGGGGTTGAGTTTGACCTTATGACCTTTAGGTCGGCAATCGACACTTTGGTTCGATGGTTAAGATGTTATTGGTGCCTTAAAATGTAGTTAAGCGCTAGTAGTATACAATATCTGGCATAATTAAGTAGACTTACTTTAACAACGGTCATTGTTATACGTAATTTTATTGGGCAGATCTGTTAATTGATGCGATTGTTTTCTGTAGTAGAAAATGATAATAGGTATATTCTTTATTTTGTATTTGTGCCGATACAAAAAAAAAACTGCCCATTACCCGAAAATGTTCGATATAATAGATGAGTGTCTATTTTAGTTTAAACCCTACTTAGCAGGTACAACATATAGGAGGAGAAGCTTGTGGGGAGCCTGTGGCTGATTAATAACAGCCACATGGGTATAGTTTTTCCTGTAACTGGGTTGTGGAGGTCAGATAGGTATGGTATTCTGCTTCATCAGGTTAGACTGGAAGCCGACCCCAATATAGTTGGAAAAAGGCTGAGCAGATTGATTGAGCAGTTACAACAAAAATTATCAATATTTTATTTCCTGACTTTGCTACCTTTGAAGCGCTGACTTTTTGATCGTCAGTAACCTGTTTTTGTAAATAAAATAAATGTCAAACCACCTTAATTGCCTATCCTGGCTTTGCTATCGGACTTGAGCAAATCTTTAAGGTAATTTTACCTGTTTGTTTTGAATTTGCGGCATTCATAGGTATATTAAAGTAGCTAAAACATAACTGTTAAAATCCCATGGATCATGGGTATTTCATATTAGTCTGATGGGATTGGCACAAGTAGAAAAGTTGGAATAACAGCAACCTATGAAGGAATATTTGTCAGTCATCTACCTTTCTTCACAGATATAAAAAGATGTTAAAATAATTTGCAATAAGAGAGGTATAGGTAATCAGCAGAAATCGGATATTCGGATGCATATTTACCTGAAGTAATTTTTAACTATGAAAGTATGGAAGCGGCTTTATAAATTATTTGTAATATTTATTAAAAACCCCGGGATTCTTGATTGCATAACTATTCAGATGTGTATTAATTTAAAATTAATGTTGAACCCGATACAAATATGTATATGTACTGGAGGAGGGGTGGTTTGTATTAGTTAAAACAAAAAAATAACAAATTACTCACCAAAATCAAGACTTTTTGGATACAAAAGCGCATTCGATGTTAGCCAACATCTCAACTTTAGGTGAATATGCACCCGAATATCCGATCTCTGGTAATCAGTCATCTGTTATGTTCACACTGCTGGGACACTGGCCTAGTCTCAGTGAGAGGGAGTGGGCCGAAACCGCACCCTGTGATGGGTTGGTAGATGTCTGATGTTTTCGATTTTTTTGGTTCTAGAACATGCCGGTTTCCTCACGATCTTATCCTTCACCGTTTTGAGAGCAGTGGTGATGACGTAATTTTTACAAAGTAAAGCGCCCGTCTTTACTGGTATACGTCCGTCCGCAATATCACGCACCGTTTCAAGCCAGCTTTAGTTATAACCCGCCGGGAATCCCAGGCTGTCCCGGCAACCGTAGGTGCGGGCTTGAGGATGACGAGTAATGGGTAGCTCGCTGTCCGGTAAGGACCAAGCCCGGGTCAACGGCGCGTTGTGTACCACGCGCGCCTCAAAGAGATGTCAGCATCATCTGGTGGGGTCCGCAAGGGCCGATGCCTGCCAGGGGTGCGGATTATTCAAACGGGATACCGTGGCCCCTGGCACACAGGCAACTGAAGGAACACACGTGGGTTTTATTCAGTAAAAGTCTGGCACGCCCTCCCGTTCCACCCAGAGCGGGAGAAGTTATTTGATGATTTCCCACTCAAAAAAAAAACCTACTTACTATTTATTTTGTAAGACTACGAGGCTGCAATAATCACTTCGTGATTGAAGCCTTTTTTCCAAATAAAGATATAAAAAAATTAAAGCTCAATGGTACAGGTTTATGTTCTAATTGAATTAATTTTAACTTTTTATAAATTTTATTCTAAAGGGCCTAGTTTAACTTCTGTTACTTCAAGTTATAGCTATATTTTACATAATGCAGAATTGCATACGTAAGCGGGTACGCCCTTTACGCCTGGAGTCTTCTATTTAGATTGTAAGTTCTGTTTACGTTTTTTTGTTTATTTATACCTATACCTACTCAAGTAGAAAATGATAGTTTTCAACATTTTGTTGGTATATTGGCGTATGCTAGCTGATAGATGGAAAAAAATATGTTTTTTTGTGTTTCGGAATGTTAATTACCTACTACTGAATCAAGTTCTTATAACTTAACAGACAGCTGTGCTGCTGAGGAGTTTGTTGCGCCAGTTCTTCTTCCCATCTAAACAACTAGGAAGTGGCGAGCGAAGGGGGGGCGTTTTGGGGGGACTGTCTTATGTAATTTTGACGTTAAAAAAGAGCTGACTCTCAGCCTAGTTGGAATAAATGACTGTTGATTTTTTTATTTTATTTAGTCGAGCAGTCGACGTTAATACACGGACGTAATAAAATCGCAGCAGTATATTTTGGCGCACTGGATCTTCAACGCACTGCTTTGTGCCGAAAGTTGAAAATCGAACACTGTGATTTTTCGACGCGCCGAGATTCACCCGCACTGCACCCTGTTGGATTTTCAATGTTCGGTTCACAACCGACAAATGATAATTCAGTGCGCGATAAAATCCTTCCACGACTTTATTACGTCCATGTGAATGTCATAATTATAGGATTTGTTTTCCAAACAATTTAAGAATAATATAATTTTTATGTATACCGCGTATTGGAATTGGGAAATTGATCCCAATTAAGCATACTCCGTATTTTATTTCATGTAGTAATTTTTGTACTTCTGGTTTTATTTTTATTTTTTTATATAATTATTTGTGGAATGTAAGACTTCCGGAGTATTGCCCAAAAACTTATGTTGTTTTTTGTGATTTGTGATTTTATTCTACAAACATTTCCGTTATTTATAAAACTAGGTACATGTTTTTCCTTATTGACCAATAGGTATCATATAAAATACATCTCAGAATAAAAAACAAAGGTTGATAGACCGCGCAAACACCAAGAGTGAGGCCAAAAAACCAAATACTAAAGCGTCGCGTTATATGCGACGCTTCGTGGCGTACTAACTCGAGTTTTGAGTTTTGTTCAGTCCGTGTCGAGTATTTGGTTTTTTGGCTTCACTCTTGGTGTTCTGCGCAGTCAATCTGCCTTTGTTTTATAATCTGAGCAAGACATATTAAAAGATCAGGGAATCATAATAATTATAAGCACATTATAAGAAAGAACATTATAAGCTATCGTGTTTGGGAGTCCGTTCTCTTCGACGTAGAATATTCATGAAGGTTTCTCCATCAGACTGCCTCGATGGCCTAGTGGTCTCAAGAACTACTATAGAGGTTCTGGGTTTGATTCCCAAGTCGGACAAAGTGGTATTGGGTTATCCCATCAGAAATTTCTCAGCTGCAGCCCGGAGTATGAATTTATGCCCAGCTGATGGAAAAAGGCTCGCCCCCTATCACATGGGACGTAAACCTAGGTGGTGAAATGTGGGTGTTCTAAGGTACACCTCTGCCTAATCCTTTGGGGAAACAAAGCTTGTTGTATTGTTAATTTACCACTTGTAAAGTCACTAAATAACACTGTTCAAATCAAACTAACAACTTCCTTGGCCATAATTGTGATGATATTTTATTATTCGGAGTACCAAAAGGACATGGCTATTACCTATCATTTACAGGCCCAACAAAAACTTGTATTTGTTCAGGTGTACAACCAAACCCGGAAACACAATATGTTATACCTATTTATAATCACTCGATAAACTTACAAGTGTTTTGTTTGTATTTCCCATCGGAACTATATTTTCGGTATAACTTTAATGGTGGGAGGTGAGAGTGTTCTCAATGTATTGTGTCATTGTGACGGGGCTTATTGCTTTCAGAGGCTTCAGTCTTGAAATGTTACAACGGGTTGGCGAGATTGAATGTAGCCTATACCCCATTTGTTATAGCTTTAGAAAAAAGAGGCTCGTAGAAGCAGGAGTGCAAAACATTTTATTTCAAAGTTAAGTTCTAACTTTTTAGGTAGATTTAAGACAGTACTAAATACTGAGATAAACGAAGTAAAAGTAATGTTTATTTTAGATAATGTTCTATTTACAATAACATCTTCATCACACATTACAAACCTACAACAAAACGAATGAATGAAACAAACAATCACATGATGATTTAAATGTAATTAAGGTTATAAGAAAATAAAATATATATTTTTTACAATACTTTATTTTAAATAACAACTTACGACCCACAATACGTTTGGTAAAACTTCGTCGTCATAAACTAATTTAGTTACTCGGTGTTTTTCACTCCTGCTTCTTTTAGGTTTTTAGCATTGATACTTAAATTTTTTTGGCATTAATCGTAACTGCCACACGTTTAATGTAATTTTGTTACGAAGTGTACATTAAAAAGAACCTTTTTTAACTTCTGTCTAATGCTATTGTAAATGGAGTATAGTTGAAATGAAATATTTATTTATGTATATAGGTCTTATAAGACACTTTTACACGTTAATATTTTATTAAAAACTATTGTCACCGGCATTTCCTAGCTTACTGATTGATCCCTCAGAAACTCAGAGGTCATGGTCTCTTTTAAAGTTCAATCATTATGTTATTACAATTTATGTTAGTCTAACAATGCAGGGCCATGTCTGGAAGGGCCCTTTGAAGAAATAGCCATAGCAGCTTTGAGCTGACCCATCCCAACAGACGGCATGCCTGATTCTTCCTTCAGTTATGCCTCTTTCCACCTGTGAACTTAAGATCAATAAAAGCTTTATAATAAAACCAGTCTTCATTTTCATAAAATTATATTGCTTCGGTGGTTACGGCCTCAAAATGACAATAGAGCCCTCAACAATTTTAATTGTAAGAAGCTTATAAATGGTTCCGTCTAATTTTTGAGGGGTCTTAAGCTCAGGTTGCTCTTCGAAATCATGGTTTTCGATTTTCAGGTCAGGTAAGTATTATTGCTATTAAAAATTCTTAGTAGCAGGGAATTTTAATTGTCTTGAAAAATATTTTGTTTGTGGAAGTAATTCACGTTTTCATGATGTACAAAATTTATATAAAATGATTAACGCGAGACCTCATACACCCCAAAGTTGAGTGTAAAAGCCTAGTAAAATGATCAAAACTTTTTTCTTAAAGGTCATCAAAACCTGCATGGGCACTTATGAAACGTCAGAAGCTAGGTGCACGGTTCCAATTTGTCACTACCTATGGAGAAGAGCCAGCAAGAAACTCCACGGTTACTCTTTTAAAAATAATTGGCTTTTACAATGTTTTCAAATTACAGTGGTAATAGGTGTGGGAGGACAGTGCAGGCCTGTCAATAAGTACTAGGTACTTAGAGGAATGAAAATACAGAATAGACAATCGTCTACAAATCTAGTCTGTAAGGCCTACAACGTTCTCTCATTCACAATATGTAAAAGAATCTACCTATATAAAATGAACCTATTTGAACCAAGTGACATGATTTCCATGACAATGACTAATAATAAATAGTCTAAATTAAAATTGATGTATAATGTCAAATAATGACGAGAATGTGTCAGACATTTAAAAAAATAAAAAGAATAAAAACTAATATTGTAATTTGGGAGCAGTTTGGGAGACTTTCAGATAGTTATGCTGTTAATGAGGTACCAGGGAAGCCACATGTGCAGAAGGAATTAATGCCAAACTTCCCTGTCTTCAACGTAGTCTTTTATCTTATAATATGCTTTTTTGATAAGGACACGTTTGATGTGAGTTTTAAACTTTCCATCGCTAAAATTGATTCAATACTTAATTATAAACAAGCTGGTTTCTGGACTTGTGTTTATTTTCTTACACATTGTGACATTAAAATTGTGTAATTTTTTTGTGATTTCATAAACTCTTACGTTCGTAGTAATGTAATGACTGTAGAAGCAAAAAGCAATTAAAAATTATGATGTCGGAGGAAATCCTGTATATGTAATTATTTTATTTATTTATTTGCAAACAGCCACGATGTTCAGACACATCTGTAACTGAAACCGAATTTATCGACTTAACGAGCCAAAATTGATGCCTGTACACCGAGCAAATAGTTCGAACAACCATTAAATTGATAGCTGTAATTAAAGAAGCACCAAATTGAATCGCACCAATTAAAATCATCATTTGTCTGCATCGAATTGCTGTAAAATATCAGATGAGTGCTGTCATTCATCGTTCTAGCAATTTAATGTTATGAAAACAATAAAATTTTACCTTTATGATTATTTTATTTTTTGCTGAGAGAATTTGAAGTTATGCAAATACTTTTTCCAGTATTTTACGATGGTCACGAAAAGTTTCTAGTCGCGCATCTCCTAGTAAAGAAAACTGTCTTGGTCCCCCACAAGCTTAATCAAAAGTCAGAAGGATCAAATAGGGGAATATCCCCCTTCCCCCTTTGTAAAGAGGGGAACATAAACATGGTAGAGTAAATGAAATAAACAATTAGCTCCGCAAGTATAAATGAAATGTAAGCAGAGATTTGTTCTAATCTCTTAAATTAGAACATGGAAAAGAGGGAGGTATATAGAAAACTTTGTTTAGATATCATTCAAATATTTTGTCATACCATTCAATAATTTCATCTTTCTGCTTGATAACTAATACAGATTATTACCCTTACATGTCAATACGATGTCACCCACGAAAAATTTAAGAAAAGAGGGTAGTGACCTCTGCCTAATCCTTCGGAAAATATATCCGTGATGTTATGTTGTTTGTGTGTTTTATTATTTTAGCGTTTGGTAGCACATTATAGCGGAGTCAACATCGATCTAATCCAACAATCCCACTAATATTAAAATGTGAAAGATTGTATGTTTAGATGTTTGGATGTTTGTTACTCTTTCACGCAAAAACGGCTGAACGGATTTGGATGAAATTTGGCACAAAGATAAATTATAACCTAGATAAACACATAGGCTATTTTTTATTTATTGATAATTTTCGACTTCCACGCGGGCAAAGCCGCAGGCGGAAGCTAGTATTATAAATGTGAAAGTTTGTATGTTAAGATGGAAGTTTGTAACTCAATCATGCTACTAATAATCATAATATGGATAATTTTTGGAATACAGATAGTTTGTAACCTGGAATTACACATAACAGAGATCGGATATTCGGATGCATATCCTCCAGTACATACACATATTTGTATCGGGTTAAACATTAATTTTAAATTAATACAAATCGGAATAGTTACGCAATGCAAGAATCTGCGATTTTTAATAAATATTACAAATAATTAATAAAGTATTATACTACTTACTTACTTTCATAGCTAAAAATTATCTTTAGGTAAATATGCATCCAAATATCCGACCTCTGCACATAAGATACTTTTTATCCCGATAGTACGTATTTTAGACCTCCACGCGGGCGAAGCCGTGGGCACAAGCTAGTGGATGAATAAAAATTGAAATGCTTACATAAACCGTTGCAACTGCCTTAAAAGGACCTTCGTTTAAATTTTTCCTCATGTAACTTGCAAGTAAGCTATCCAAAAGTTTTCTCTACAATCGGCAGGTTTATTTCTTCCAGATGCCTGGATTCGGGTAGATTTAAAGGTCCCCGGGGAAATCAGAAGTGTTACAGATAGCACGGGCCTTTCATCGACCACCATTACTCGTATAAATAAAATTATTCTCTAGACCGATAAAATTAAAAACCATTCGGAATTAGAAAGCCACGGAATTAAGTAAAGCTGCCTTAATTTAGTTGAAGAAGATTTATCACCGGGTTCGGTACTCTTGGAATGAAATAAAATGCAAAGCTGTTCCGAATTTCGTAGATAATTTTTGCAAACACAAAATTGAGGAATGATTTATTGTACTTGACTTCTAATGACTTTGAACGGAATGGTGCAGATGCTACTAAATGCAACCTTTTTTCGCTTTTAAACGAATATGAAAGACTAACTTCCGCCCGCGGGTTCGTCCGCGTGTAGGTCGGAAATTATCCCGCGGAAACGTACTACTGGGATAAAAAGTATCTTATGTAATAATTTAGGTTATAATCTATCTGTGTGCCAAATTTCATCCAAATCCGTTTAGCCGTTTTTGCGTGAAAGAGTAACAAACATCCATCCATCCATCCATACTTACAAACTTTCGCGTTTATAATACACTCGAGAGCAATGAATCCGGGTCACTTAAAGAATGTTAAAAATCTCGGAAACTAAAAATGATAGGTTAATGCAATAAATTGTATTTAATAGACAATGTAATACTCCTTAAATGAAAGTAAAAAAAATATGAGTCACCATACATTTTATTAACACAAAATTACATATAGAAAAAAACTGCTGATCTCTCCTTAAAACAAAAATAGGAAACATGAAATTTTTGAACTTTATTACGATTTTCTTGAATTTTAATACTTCGTATTGCCTCCTCGTGCTTCCATTACTGCGTTTACGCGGTTTGGCATGCTGTACACCAAGTTCCTTATACGATTTTGGGGAATATTCTCCCATTCCTCTGTGAGAGCAATTTTGAGCTCACGAAGCGTGATTGGGGGAGGGTTTCGTTGTTTTACGCATCTGCCTAGCTCGTCCCAAGCATGCTCGATCGGGTTGATATCCGGGCTGCGCGCTGGCCACTCCATACGAGTAATGTTCATCTCTTGAAGGTAGTCATTCACAATCCTACCTGTATGAGGTCGGGCATTGTCATGCATAAATATAGCATCCTCACCTAAATTGACCATAAATGGACCAACGTGATCATTGAGGATTTCTTCCACATATCTTACGCTAGTTAAAGAGCCGTTTTCTATGATCACCAGCTCTGTGCGACTTTCAGAAGAAATTCCGGCCCACACAAGTACAGACCCACCACCGTAGGCTACTTTTTCTTCGATGCATGCTTGCTTGAATCTTTCCCCTGGTCTTCGATACACTCTGTGTCTTCCATCGTGCTTGTAGAGCATAAATTTTGATTCGTCGGAGAACATAACTTTTGACCAATCTTCAATACTCCAATTTACGTGGCTCTGGGCATATCTTAGTCTTGAAATACGATGCCCACGCTCCAGTTTAGGGCCGTTTGCAGGTCTAAGGGGTTTTAAGTTAGATTCAGCAAGCCGACGTCTTACTGTCCATGCACTTGGGTTACTTCCTCCGAGGCGTCGAAACTGATTTGTGAGTTCAGTTCCTGTGAGAAAGCGATTTCGAAGCATGGTGTTCACCAAGTATCGGTCTTCTCGTGCTGTGGTACACCTGGTTCTGCCCGTTCCTGGTCTGCGTAGGTTAGAACCAGTTTCTTCGTAACGTCGGAGAACTCTTTGTACTGTTGACAGCGACACACCGACAGTCCTGGCTGTATCGCGCTGACTCCGGCCGGTTTCCAGCATTGTAAGTATTCTGGTGCATTCTTCAGGCGTAAGCGACATAATTTCAGCTTGAATAATGAATATAGAGCACTATCAACATGGTTTATGTACCCACATAAATGACAGATTACAAACAAAAGCAAAACCAAATGCTGTAATTTCGTAGTTCCATCTTCGAAAGTGGCCCTTTTTCAAATTAGATTTTTTTATGATATAACTTTACAATAACTATGAAGTTTTAATACCTTCATTTAAGGAGTATTACATTGTCTATTAAATACAATTTATTGCATTAACCTAGCATTTTTAGTTTCCGAGATTTTTAGGATTCTTTAAGTGACCCGGATTCATTGCTCTCGAGTGTATTAGTAAGGATTTTGTCTTTTGTTTTTTTTTGACGCTCTTTTAGGATGTAAAGTATCTTCCTATCATCACAATATTTTTAAATAGTTACTGATAACCATTATAATCCCACTACTGGGAAAATTCCTCTCCCTTTGACTTCCAGAACTTGCAATCTAGGGCTAATATGGATCACTTGTTTGTTTGTTTTTTCCAGCTCGTCCCTTCGTAGTCCAATAGTAGAGACATCCAAAAGACTGAAATTGAAACTGACTAATTGAAATATTTATGAAAGTAATTCATATTTTTATTGATTAATTTATTTAATAACTACCTTGACACTGAATTGTATCTAAAAAATATGCTTGTGGAATTTTAATGATACCTAATCTTTAATGAAAAATAATAGTTTAAAAAACTAAAAAACACGCTTTAAAAACCAAACTAAAAAAGGAGAAAATAATTTAATTCAAATGAAAAGCTTGAAAAATGTGCTTTTTGAGGTATTTTTATAATCAATTAATGTCAAGCACCCCACGCTTTTTAATTGAATTAAATTATTTTCTCCTTTTTTAGTTTGGTTTTTAAAGCCTGTTTTTTAGTTTTTTAAACTATTATTTATTTTCTATTTTTTTAGTTCTGCTAACTACAAAAACGTGTTTTTTTTTCTCATTTTTTTTTTAAATTATTGAATTGTCATCGGTGCTCGACAAGTTTACAAAGTTTCAATGAAATCTGACCGTTTAAAGTGGGTCAAAATTGCGCTCAAAGGAGTCGGTTACATACAAACTAACATACAAGTGAAGCTAATATAAAGCGTGTAAAATGATGATTTGATAAGTACCTACATAATGTCTATAATTTAATTTTGACGAATTATATCACGGTTTTGTAGGCCACGATATAGGGCTGAACATGTTAGAACTTTTCTGTATCTCATTGTTATTTTACATGCAATGTATCATGTACACCATTTTTAAACAAATAAAATCTTTATCTTATCTTATCTTAATGACCAGCAAGGGTAACGTTACCAACCTCGCAGATAAATCAATCATCATGGTTGTATCTTCGCCAAAAAGCTATCTCATAATAAAACCCATATAAATGCACATTTACTTTTACTCCTTGTTACGAATCTTATCATAGTCAAAATACACCATTCCAAGCCTTTTATAAATCTCAGGGTTTTCACACATCCATTATAATATTTTCGGTAGTTGGGCTTTCATATAACATTATACGGTTTCCTGCTTATCCAGAATTACATGTATATGTATATGGAAAGCAGTTTCGCCTCAGGGTTTTTTCAAAAGGCGAACTTATATGGCGTCCCAAACACGTGTAATGTTGATGCTTTTATTACTACAATTTGAAAAGTCTTTTTTACTTGTTTATAATACATGTTCTTTTGAATAATATATCTATGTTTGTTATTCCAAAAACAGTTGTAATTATTACATTGTAACAGTTGTAGTTGTAATTACTAACGAAAACCTGTAATTTTTAGAATTCAACCAGGTATTCCTGGTTGAATTCTAAAAATTACAGGTTTTCGTTTTTATAAATTTAATAAAATTATTGTCTTTTTTCCGAGTTACCAACCTATTTTAAAATATCCTGCTAACACTTAAAGTTATTTAAAGATAGCTACTCACTATAATTACTGTTGATCATTAACTACCCATTTTCTAACGCCCACAATACCTTTCAATCGTCTAAAGGATATTAATTGGATAGGTTGTAGGTGCCATCTTGAGTCTGCTTCCAAAGGCCTTAATGTAGGAATACGGAATACCTACCTTCCCTGGCAAAGATAGCAGACATTATAAAAACTCCTAGTTGAGTGTTGACTCGGTCAAAATCAATGTGGTCTTTGTTATTGTTAGAATAAGGTTTACTTTGGGTTGCTGCCGCTTAGAAGTCTGTCAATATCACAGTGATCTTTATTGTCGTTACAATAGGGTTGCTGTTGGGTTGTTCCTGTAAAAGGTAAAATAATGTGAACGGACTGTACCATGCATTACACAAGTCAGACCGAATATCATGTGATATTCACAAATGCCATTTACCAGTCACACTGACATCTAAGCTAACATTATAAAGAAAAAAAAATGATTTTTTGTATGTTTGTTAGTTACACTTCCATGCTAAACCGGCTGAACTGATTTGTATTAATTTAGGCACATGGCTAGGCCAGGACCTAGATTAAGACATAAAGTACTTTTAATTCCGATATTCCTACGCGATCGACACCTATGCGGAAGAAACCCCGGGTCGCTCCTAGTTTTTATACATATACCACTCACTCTTGCTTCAATTTTTTATGGAAAACCATTCAATTTTAATTACTGTATAACATCATTAAAAGAGGCTTTTCGAAATGCACGAGATGAAATTATAATATTTTTAAGCATCTTCACTTTTATGACCGCAGTTCGTCAACATTAAGAAGAAAGTTCAAGCTTTATAGACTAAAGTATTTTATGTTCTGCGAAGATGAGGATTATGAAAATGTATTACTCGTAAGTAAGTATTATGGCTTGTTATAATGGAATATTTGGTAATAAAATAAGAAATAGGTTTTAATTTAAGTCACCTGTTTTTAATGGTTCAAGCATCAGAAACCCTAGACTTAGGTAAAAGGTTGCCAGGCTAAAATCGGACTGGGCGGGTCACGGCAGCCGCATGCACAGTGACCGCTGAGCAGTAGTCTCCTCACAGCGTGTGCCTGAGGATGGACGGCGCCCCCGAGGCCTGCCCAAGAAGAGGTTTCGTGACGACTTAGACGATTGCAAGGGTTGGATCGAGGTGGTTCTGGTGGTTTTAAAGCACAAGAATAGTCTAGGAGAGATAATTTCAACGTTTAAATTTTGTTGGTGGTGGTGTTTGATTGGTTTCGTAATGGAAGGGTATCATGGCTGAATAATGACCTCGAAGGATAAGCTACGCTCCATGCTTCAGAAAGCACGTTAACCATTGGTACAGGTCGCGTCATGTAAAAAGAACGCTGGCGATCAAGCTGTGAACTTGACGATTTATCGGTCTATTTGGTGGTATGACGTGGGCTTTTCAATGTACCTAACAATTAAAGAAACGGCGAGCGAAAGGCAAGTTCGAAAATAAAATAATGGGCCTAGTACTTTCATGCGCGAGTGTACCCTTGCGCAAACACACCCTTTCCACTTTCTTCCAGCGTTATTTTTACATGACGCGTACTGTACCAGCTGTCATTCGTAGATATTTGGTAGTCGTTACGGGTAATTAGAAGCTTAAGTTTTATAACCACTTTTAACAGAGGGTCGACGTGTTACCCAGTGACTGGGTTGTGGAGGTCAAATAGGCAGTCGCTCCATATAAAATAATGGTATTCAGCTGCATGCAGTTAGATTGGAAGCCGACCCTGAAATAGTTGGGAAAAAGGCCACGTAGATTGATTGGCGTTTGATTTGTTTTTGGGTGACGTCTCTGAGTATTGAAATCGGTGACTACAGTGTTATTTTGAGTTCCCGCCTGTTAAAACAAATGTAAGTGATAGTAGTAAATAAACGAATTCAAAAAAATAGTTATTTGCTATGCAAGGTTGCAAAGTTGTTTTTTGGCGCGAGTACTTGTGTTGAAAGCTGAGCAAGCGATTCTAGGTTTGAACCATGAGTGAAGCCATTCGTTCAAATATAGAATCCTGAGTGTAGCGAGGCTTTCAAAGGTACGAGACACAGAATACCTTTGCTCCTGAGCGAAACACACGATTTTTCACCTCACTACAGCGAGGAAAATGCTAGGTGCAAGAAAAACAGCCTAAATAATATGTTAAATTAGTGTAGTTCAATGAAGTATGATTGTAGTCTTCGATACCGTTTCCACGCCTTTAGAATGTCTCCATGATTGAACAAATTGTACGCTTTTATGTACTTTTCGCGCGATTTTTCCGGAAGATGACTCAACTCGTATAATGTACCGCTTGCACTAACGTAGAGTTAAAAAGGGGCTTTTAGTAAAAAAGGTGTTAAACTTATATCTTCATCAATTGTGGACTCGTTCATATTTTATGATTTCTTACGATTTTATCAAAAAACAAACCAAATATGGAAAGCGAATTGAATAGAGATGAAAAAAAATTAAGTTTCTTTTTTTTCATGCAGTCGTCGTGCTGGCCAGTGCGATTACTCTAAAAATACGGTTGGCGCACCGACATGAAATAAGTATTAATGCATTTTCTGTGGACTGGTGGTATAGAAAATTATTGAATACAAAGGTTCGAATTTCAAAAACTCTTTCCAAGCTAGCGGGTAAAATGCACTTTTGCACGCAGATTTCGAATGACAAACAGAATCTTTCCGAGGTTGTGAGGTGAAAATGAATTTTTCAATCTAATTCCTTTGCCACGTAGCGGGAGAGAGTCACCGATTCGAACTGTCATTTTAATTTAAAATATTAAAATACGTAGTCTAAAAAATTATATGGTGCGAGTAAACATTTACCTTAGGGTGCGTAACATTATAATTTCCTCACTGGACATGGATTGTTCACTAACGTAAGGAGACTTGAAGTCTTAGCTTTGGCAAAAAGTTAAAATAACCAGTACTAGTGCACCTCTCATTCCCACCACCTTAAGACCAGTGGTGTGGTTACGGCCCCAACTTATGAGTCGTGGGTTCGAACCCAGGCAGGCAGTTTAAGGACTGCCTCGTTGATCTAGTGGTCGCAAGAACTACTACTGAACATTAGGTCTTGGGTTCGATTCCCAAGTCGAGCAAAGTGTTTTTTTGGTATTTCAATCTAGAATTTTCCAGTAGCAGCCTGGAGTCTTAAAATCCCCCCTATTACATGGGACTAAAACATAACTGACGAAATGTGGATGTACTACAGGGACACTTCTGCCCAACCCTTTGGGGAAACAAGGCGCGATGTTATGTTAAATGTTACAAATAACATGAAAAATAAACCTCAACTGCAATAAGAGAAAACCCATTTGGCAGTTCAACTTAAAAATACATAGCAACATCTCCAAGAAATTTTATTTATGACTCTCTGCCAAAGTTCTGGCCAGAAAAATGTTTCCGAATACGGCACCACCCGTCACAGGCGCTATGTATTAAATTAAAGCAATTTATAAGTGTTGCTTTCGATGGTGCCCGCAGTGCGGCGGAGGGTGGCCGTGTTTAGGGGACAAAACTTAGGACATTACACTAAAATGTTATAGTGTCGGATGTCAAAATACTGTTTAAGGTGCAGCCGCTTTAAGCGCTTGAAGTTTTGTTATGTTTATAGTGCAAGGGTTTTATGACCGTTTTGGAAATTCTTTCTGAGATGTTTTGTCTTTTACTATTTAACAGAGAGTTACAATTTACCAGGTGTATTTATACCCTATTACAATTAAAATCATCATTCATCATCGTCATTTCAGCTGCAAAACGTCCATTGCTGGACATAGGCCTCCCCCGAGCTCCTCCACTTCGACCGATTCTGTGCTTTCAGCATCCAGCAGATTCCTGCGGCTTTCACAAGATCTTTGGTCCATCTTGTGGGAGGCCTTCCAATAACCACAATTAAAATACCTTAATTTAACTAAACACAATTAAAAAATATCTTTTAAACCAGTTTAGGGAGGTTTTAGTTGTCCTCCACGACACTGAGTCGGCTGCTATGGACAATCATAATAATAATAATTTTAATTGACAAAGGTAAGCTGATAGGTATTATTATCATAGGTTTTGTAATTCGTCGTTTTGTTTTATTATCACATTTAAAATTTTGAAGGTAATCTTGAGGTGTCGGCCAATACCATTTTACGATTGCTGACAGCAGATTTACAGCTAAAACATGCGACTAAATCTACTAATTGATTTACAAATAGATATTCTGCTGTCTACAAGAACACCTCACATTTATTCAACAGAATTCCAGCTTCTAAGATCAATAATGAAAATTAATGGTTATTCAAAAGAGGCTATTTATACTATTACCCAAACAAAAGACTTAAAAGGCCAACTTCTTCAACTAAACGAAGCGAACATCCAGGCTTATAATCTTCGTCTCACGTAAAATTAAATCAATGATGAATTACGGTGATTCAGCGGAAAAGCTATAAAGCAGCTGGATTGTACTATGAGTCACCGACCGGCGCCGTCTAGTCGACTGCCTCCGATGCAAGAATGCCTCGACGTCACCCTAACCAGTGTACTAAGATCTCTAGGAATACTCTGAACTATAGTCACCCTAGTACAATACACAAGACAAAGAATCGAAGACAGGTCTTGATAAAATGGCCACCTCTGTTTATTTTTATCTCATGCATGCATTGAGGTTGGGGATACGGTTTAGGGGAATACTTAAGTTCACGGTACGGCAGAATTATTATAATATGGAACTCGGTTAGTGTGGGGTTTTCTTGAGGAAGTTAAAAGTATAACTGATTTTATGTTTTTTTATAAAGTTATGGTATAGTTATGACAAAAAGTTTGAAGAGGCAATAAAAATTGATTATACTTATAAAGTATATCGAGGGGTCTTTATTTCTGAATGTTTAATATTTTACCTTTAGTAAACATTGGGAAAAGAAACGATCGGTTATCTTAAAAAATAATTTCTACAGATTACTTACTAGTATTTAAGCTAGAATATTTAGATTAAGTAAACCGTGAAAGATCATTATAAAACAGTTTAATGGATAGGCTATTAGAGGAGCAAAGTCTAGCGATTTTCATTAATAGTGATAGTCTACCTGATATAAGGTACCTTGACCTCCATTTTTTATGAAAATAAATTACTTTTCGTCCTCTTTCTTTCAAATATCCTGACTTTCATTAATGTTTTATTGAGTCTAGTTTTATATTTTACTTTTTCCTTTTTGACTCCGGAGAGGCTTGGCAATTTTAATAAATACTCTGTCCTAGACCGATATTCCAACTCATGTCTGTGTTGTGCCATGTCTGTGTTATGTTTATATTTTTTTCTATTCGAAATACCTACCTGAAATGTTTTTGTTACTATACAGTACAATAAAAATGTATACACATTTTCAATGAAGATTCATTGCTAGTCGAGACCTAATTATTTTTTATTTAAAGAGTAACCAATAAACTATATTTTTATTTGTCACATCTAGTCGTATTACTGTAGAGGTTCTTTGCTAAATACAACCTTACGTTGTACAGACAGAAGATAAATAACTCAAATGACATTCGAACAGTCAAAATAATTCAGAGATAAAATAGAGCAAAAACGATAGGTGAGAGATTGCGGTGACAAGCCAAAGGAAGAAAAAAAACTTGTGTGGTTTTATGAAACCACCGTAAAAGTGAAACTTTTTTTCACATTATAGACATTTAACTAAAAACTACACGGTCAGCTGATGCGAACTATAGGCGCCGCCATATTGGCCTCGGCTGCTCTGACGAGCGCCTTTCACTTTATCCCTACTCCGCGGCCGACCGTCACGCGACACGTCACGCGACACGTCACGCTACATGCAACACACAGACGAAAAAGTTTGAGACGATGTAATAAAAGTTTCACTTTAAAAATATATGATTCGTAAAACGATTTACAGGAATAATTGCTGAAATTAACTGAACAAACGTGTTTTACTATTAAATCCCGGTACGGGGACACCTTAAGGTTTCTGTAGTACCTAAGTACCTCACATAACTCTATATACCACTATTTACTATTTCAATAACAGCCACAGGAAGTTATAAAATCAGCAACATAACTTATACTCAAAAAATACTCATGCCAAGTTAACAAAATTGAAATGGAACCACCGTGCGGGCCTTTTTCACGAAATGTGAAGAATAATCGCATCAATAGGCCCACTTATTGCAGCGAAATAAGTGGGCATATATGAAAAAAGACATCACAGAAAGCATCGTCTTTTTTTTATTAGAAAAAAAAAAATACGATGCAATGCCATTGGGTAAAAAGCAGATTTAGAACTCCAGCTCAAGTTCCAGCTCAAGTTCTAAATAATTGAGTTTTACGTTATTATTTTAATAGCCACCTAAATCAGTGTGAGGTGCCAAAATAAATTCGGAATATAAATAATATTATAGATTCGAAAAACAAAGACTGTGAAATTAAATAAACTTCACGAGAAAATTATCTATTTTTTGATCTGTCGTCAAATCAGATTAAATAGCTTAAACATACCTACCACCTTCTGGTTTCCAGAAACGAATTGTATTTTTTTGTTAAGGAATGAACAAACGAGAAACTCCACAGAATTTAATCAATTTTTTTTTCTAAAACTGTTCCCCAACTCGAAATAAGCAACAAAAGTTTAACACAAAAATATTTGCTGCTGATTATAGATCTTGTAACGGGTTCCCCTAACTGCAGATCCCCGCATCAAAGTCCATTCGGCGTTATTTAGGGGTTAAGTCCTGTGTAAACAAGCCCGAGAGGGTTAAATACCGTTTCGACGAAGCTGCGGATTCAATGAATATTATTTAGGGTTTACGGTAAGCTTTCCATATCACAGAATCGGCAGAAATGTTCGGTTAACAGGGTTTTGTGACGTTGTTTAATATTGTAAACTATGGCCATAACATCACGCCTATAATATCCTTAGGGGTAGGCAGAAGTATGTTTACCGTACACACATTTGCCATTCAGCCTTATAAATTTAATAAACTTTAATGTATTACGGGGATATTGTATTGCCGGGCACAATAACAGACTCGCTTCGGAGAATTTAATAATAGAAAAATATAAATAAATGTCCAACACACACATCTATTTATTTTTTCGTGGTTGTTAAACACAGCTATTTAAAAGGAAAACTGTTTTACGTGATCAATACTGAATTCATGGGGTTTCTGTAGGAAAAATTTCAATTTTATTATGTATCGAATTCTGTTTAATACCTACTTTTAGGCACAGATTTCAATATGGTGATTGTTAAACGTACCGATAAAAATGTATTACTTGAATTTTTTTTTTTAATATGAAGTAAAATGTAGAGCAGTGGTGGCCCAGTGGTAACAGCCGCGACTTGGGAATTGTAAGTCGTAGGTTCGAACCCAGAAAGGCGATTTACTATGTGTAAATAATTTCATCCTCACTGCTTTGAAAACGGTGAAGGAAAAGATCGTGAGCAATCCAACATGTGATATAACCAAAAATTTAAAGACAAGTGACATCTATGAACCCGCACTGGACCCTCGTGGTAGATTATGGCCCACTACCTGTCACAGACCTGCGTCCCAGCAGTGGGACCACTATAGGCTGATTATCAGGAAAGGTTACTCTCGCTCACCACCAAAATGTATTTTTCTTTTAGAACTTTCACGATGTTCTAATTAAGCTGTTACGAGCTCTATAACTTACAGCATATGGCTAATATTGCCATAATTACAATATATTATTAAACAAAGTCCTGGCCTCGTCTTCTGTCTGTCTGTTTGCAATAAACTCAAAAGCTACTGAACGGATTTTTATGCGGCTTACGCCTATAGACACAGTGATTCATGAGGAAGGTGTATAATTTTTTTAAGGTTTTTATAACTGGTTAACGTGGACAAAACGTAAGCACTATTTCAGTCTGTAAATAATTTATAAAGGTCATCGTCCCTTCTACCACTTACCTATTCTAGCTGACTATTGAAAAGTGCTTCTAACTCAAACGCACACGCCCAGTGAGCATCAAAGTTTCCACTGAATTATATTTTATTCATATTCTACCTTAAGCCCTGACCTCTCTATACCACGGTTATGATTTTAGTGTTACTTCTTCTTCTTCTTCTTCTTCAACCTTTGGCCACCCAATGCTGAGTGTAGGTCTCTTCCAAATCTCTTCCAAATTTTAGTGTTACGCTAAGATATAAATCGTTAGATTTGCCCTCACCGTACAAATGTCGCGCGAAGTGTCAATAAGAAGACGAAGAGTGAGCTCACACATCCAATCAACCCATATCTCCATATATATTATGGCGTTTCCATGACAACATGCGCCATTGTGTGTGTCAGAGGTGTCAAACAAAATGAAATAGAAATGTGACCATCTTTTGACGCGGTGATCCATAGACATAGAAAATGAAGTGACCGCTCTCTAGAAAGAGACAAAGTGACTGTGCGGCCAATACCTGTCTCTTTTCTGCAAGCTTGTAATAACAAAGGTACAGTGCTCAAATTTTAATGAACAGAAAAAACAAAAAATTACAGTGAGTAAGTAATATTTAAACAAGTATTTATTTCGAGATAATTTGTTAATAATAATTATTATAAATATACTATTTGCATCCTATGAAAAATTAGCACAGTTAAAATTGAGAATAATTTAAAACTTTTAATAGAAAATTAATTTTTTGTCACTTACGAACTAGGTCTTGATAGATTTATCTGTATTGTTTATCGATAGGATTTCGAAGATTATATTGGTATTTTATAAGCATGAAAGATTTTGCATTAAAATCTCATCATTGGACCTATCAGAATCCTAGAAAGAGGCTATTTCTGGCCATACATTAGCTTTGTCTCTCTCGTACTTTTCGATCCGTATTCTATTCACTTGAAAACTGAATTTGGAACAATTGGTCCATTGTAAATGTTTATGGGCCATTCTAACGATTTAAATCTTTGGTGTTGTGTTACACCGAGAGTGGCGTGAAGTTTATTTCTTCTACGAATGTTCTTTTATGAAGAAAATAGGTCTGTAGGTGGAGTCTTATCAAATACTGATTGACTTTGCGTATGGTCTGATATTAAAACATCAACCGTTTAATACATTATGTCCTTCCAATCGGGTTTCCAGTACAGAAAAGTAATCAAGAACACGAGTCATTTAATGGGGACATTCCATGCTGCATTTCAGGCTAAAGACTAGAAAATACCACTCAAATAGGCTAGGTATAATATTTTGTACAAGGTGCAATCAACTACGTACTAAATACCTAAAACAAAATCCAAAAAATATGTCTTATTTCTCGCATTTTGCAGTTAAGAAACTCAACTACTTCACGGAGCCGGATAAAAGGAAAAATAAAATTAGAAAAAGAATAATAATAATACGTAGGTACATCTTTTTGAATAAAATCTAAGAAATAAAACCTACGTACGTAGTAAATAGGTTGGCAACTTTCAGGCCCTTGGTATGATTTGCGTTTTTAAGGGTAGCCTTTTTTTAAAAAACTTGCGTTTGATCCTCACAAAAATCAAATATTTTAATGAACCTCAGCATCTACAATTAATATTACAATAAGAAAAACTCGTTCAGGGAACGCCTACTTAGGTATTGGGCCACAAGGAAAAGGAAAACAATTTGAAGAAAAAAAGCGCTGGTCACAAAAAGCTCGTTTTTAGCAAACAGCATAAACGATTTTAAGAAAATAATATGCTTAAAGCCATTTTTGTAGAAAGGTACCTATTATTATTATAATCTTATACATTTTAAACTCGTAAGACTCCATTCAATTGCTTCCAGCGTCCTATCTGATTCACAATAAGCAGTCTCATTAGGAAAAAAAAACAATTTCACTGAACTTAAAAGCATTAAGGAAAATCAACAGGGCGTATTGTAAAAGTGTTGTTAATGTATTCCTTGCCTTCAAAGAGCTGGGACTTTACGCCGAGTACCCTCGATTCTATCAACTTAGTTCTTTTCTATCTGGTTCATCTCTCAAATTATCTTGATGAAATCTTATTCCCAACACGCACCTGCAAACGTTATATCCTGATTTTCGTTTTTCGCTAACAGTTTCTATAAATACAAGGTACTTTAGAACTTTCGAAAGTCTCCAACAACCTTTATTTTAGCATAAAGTTGTTGTGCAGTTGTTTCTGTTGTTTTTTTCAATGACTTCTTTTTATTTTTATTTGTCTGCTTTTTCTGAAGGAGGCATTGTTTCCAAGATTTGTATTTTTTCTACGTCTGTTCTTTAGCTGAATTATAAAGTAGTGGAGTTCTTACAGAATTCAATGCATGGCTTCAATCTTTTAGCTACCTATAGAAAGAGATACCGCGGCTCCTGGCACACAGGCAACTTTAGTCAGTAAAAGTCTGACACGCCCTCCTGCTCCACCCAGAGCGGGAGAAGTTATTCGATGATTTCCCAACCTTAAAAAAAAACCCGTGCAGCTGTTATCATTTAACCACGAGCTCCCTATTTATAGAAGGTAATGGATAAAAACGGAACGGCTTTAGAATCGAAATGACAACACTTCAACTAGAAAGGTCAAGAAATGCTGAAAAGCGGTATGTAAAGATCAATTTAACATTTTAATCAATTTTTGTTGCTCATTGTACACCAAGAACATCAAGTTTTTAAGTATAAGTGAAAAACTCGCAAATTCAGTTGTGTTTCAAAACTTAGTAAATAATTTTTCCAATATTATTTTGCGAGTTTGACGTTTTGGTGTCCCGAATGATGGATGTACGATGTGACAGACATAAAAAATTGAGTGCTCACCGTCAATTTTCACTTTTGTTTACCAAGCCTATGTACACTGTCGCAGCCTTTGCAAATGAGGCCGAGGTTGCAAGCGACGAAAACAAACTCCCTTTAACATAATTATTGCTACTGCGATGAAACATATTTTTCAGTGTTCACCGTTTGAAATACGTTGCGAGTTTGTGATCGATGAATAAAACTTGTGCGGATGAATTGATTCCAAGAAGGAACTTAACACTGTAGTTGAAAATCATGTACTCCCATACATCAATATTTGTCACAGTCAATTTTCTAATTACAAATGTAAGTTTGTCATAGCAGTCTTTTTGTGATAAAACTACAAATTAACTCTTTTCGACTTTTTCCTTTACTTGTACTGTAAGACCTTGCTTCAAGCCAAATTTGATGATTCTATGTCAACGGAAATTACCCTGAAGGTTATGATTTACTTGCGAGTGAGAAAAATAAACGACATAAATGACCATAGTTTTTCATTGCATTGACTTTGTAGCTTGATTTTTGTAGAGCTTCAAGAGACCGTACACCTACGTATTTGATATTACATTCATCATGATGACCTTCATACCGTTCTGTTCCAGGTCTTGACAGACCGACAACAAAGTGATACTATAATGGTTCCGTTTTATCCTGTTGTGGTACGAAACCCTACAAAAATAGTTACGACTACTAGGATAATTACTAAAGGTAGGTAAGTAGTTACTTACTTGAAAGCCCACCAAGTAATCAAAGTCATCATCTTTTTCCGCTATCCCAATGTAATATCGGGGTTGGCGCAATATTGTCTTCTTCTTCCATACACCTAGGTCAGCCAGCAATTCACCTTCCCAGCCATACCTGTAACTATTCTTCAATACCTTGACACTCAAAATATCAGTCGTTCCAACGGGTCACCTGCATAGCATTGAAGAATAACTTCGATGGATGTTACGTAGTCCATTGCGTCGCAACAAGTTTAATGGAAAATACTTCATCCTTTAGAAACCGCCTTCTGAAGCTACAAGGAATGTCTTTGAGGATAGGTATACAATTTAAGCTTTGAGCCGCTTGGCTGCCAAGAACATCGTATCTGATATTTAGTGCTATGTATATGTCAAACGGGGCAACTGTTGTCACCTGAATCCTTATGCAACTTAAATTAAGTCAGTAATCTGAAAAAAACTACATCTAATAGGATCTTGAATGATTATTGTCCTACTAGCTTTTGCCAGCGGCTTCACTCGCGCGGAATTTTCATCCCCTATTTAACTCCCTTAGGGGTGAATTTCGAAAAATCCTTCCTAATTCCTCGTCTACATTATAAAGGGAACTTCTGTGCAAAATTTCAGCTTTTTAGGTCCAAGGGTTTGGGCTGGGCGTTGATGAGTCAGTCAATCAGTCAGGACTTTTCTTTTTATTTATATAGATATATAAGGGAATGTAATTTAAAAAAATCCTTCTAAATCATTTTATAAAGGGGCTTGTAGCTCAGTAATAATCATAGCCGCACGCGTCGATCTTTAATTTTAAGCAATGCTTGCCGGCGTCGATCCGTAGATAGGTGATGACCATCCATTACATACTAATGCCATTCGTGGATCTTTGACATTTTTTGTCTTAGTTTTAGTTAGTAGTACTAAGCCTTAGTTTTCCAGTAGGTATTAGCCGGCGTCTGGATTTATTCACTTTACGGACCCCGATGACACTGACAATTTACAGCACAATCAGTCTATAACGTTTCCATTGTTGACACATGCCTCCTCTCTGTGAGAAGGTATTTTATATAGGCAGCCAAATATGAATATGTTTGTGTGTGAATATGTGTGCCTTTAATCTAAAGTATTAACCTAAAACAAATAGTTCCACATATTTTTTTGTTAATTAAGTTGTCCAGCTCAGTTTTGACTAGCACATAGCACTGTTATCATTAAAAATTCAACTAACTGCTGGTACTATCATTATATAGGCTAGTCCATAAATTCGTCAGTTTGGTAGTTACGGAGGCATAATGGGCAATTTTCAGGTTTTGAAATTTTGCTATTAAATATTGAACTAATGGTTTGACTGTATTGATCGATAGTGAAAATAAGATGTCAAACGTAAAGTTAGGACTATTTATTGTTTACACTCCTAAACTGTTCATATTTTGGGCACGCCACGATAGCGGCGGTAAATCCTCTTTGGGGAGTGGCTTGAGCGGCGGCATGGCGTCCTCACCTTCCGCCTGACGCAGGTCCTCACCGGACACGGTTGTTTCGGTAGGTTCCTGTTTCGCATAAGGCGGGATGAAACGCCCGGGTGTTTCCATTGCGAAGATCGCCCTAAGGACACGGTGGAGCATACGGTGGAGGTCTGCCCGGCTTGGGCGGAGCACCGCCGTGTCCTCGTGAAGGCGATCGGCGGCGGCGATCTCTCGCGTCCGGTCCTGGTCCAGGCCATGGTACGGAGCGAGAGTGCATGGTTAGCAGTCACCTCCTTCTGCGAAGCAGTAATGCTCGCGAAGAGGGAGGTGGCACACGTGAGGGAGAGGCAGTATTTGCGCCCTCATAGCCTTAGTCGCCGCGGGAGACGCCCTGGGCGTCGGGAATCCCAGGCTGATTCCCGGCCACCTTAGGCGCGGGCTTGCGGACGGCAAGTAATGGGTAGCTCGCTGTCCGGTAAGGACCAAGCCCGGGTCGACAGCGCGTTGTATTCCACGTGCACCTCAAAGAGATGTCAGCACCAACGGCTGGGGTCCGCAAGGGCCGATGACTGCCAGGGTGCGGGTTGTTCGAAAGAGATACCGCGGCTCCTGGCACACAGGTAACTGAGGGAACACGGGTGGGTTTTAGTCAGTAAAAGTCTGAGACGCCCTCCCGCTCCACCCAGAGCGGGAGAAGTTATTTGATTAAAAAAAAAACTGTTTGCATTTTCAAATCACATCTGTCATTCTATGGCAGTTGTATGAAATAGCTCAATCTACCTAGACTTTTCCAAACTATGTTGGAGTCGGCTTCCAGTTTAACAGGATGCAGCTGAATACCAGTATTTTACATGGAGAGAAGCCCATCTGACCTCTACAACCCGGTAACTGGATTATATTTACTTGCCCTGGGTGAGACTGGTTGTCAGACTTTCGGGTTTCTACCCGTAACGACTGTCAAAGATCCACGAATGACGGGACCAACGGCATAACGTGTTATCCGAGGCATAGAGTGGTTTCGGTATGTAAAGATAGTCACCCATCCGCGTAACAACCGCGACAAACGTAGCTTAATCTGATCGATTGACTCTGTTATTGCTTAGCCACCGACGACCTCTTCTTGCATGACTCTTGTTGTTCGTTGTTATAACGCGGAAAATTGACGTTGAGTGTCCATTTGTTTAATAATTAATTTTTCTGACTGTACATTGTCACATTTACTCGAATTTTCATTATTATTGCAAGTATTGATCGACAAAAAAATGAGAAAAAATGGGACCTTAACATTATTATTTTACCAAAACAATTGCCCCAACAAATCCAAATTATACTGAGTTTTCACGTTAACTGTCAAAATTAAATGGCTGCCGAGTACTTCCGGCACATAAAATATTACAACCATAATAACAAGTTGCGTTTCAATTACCAAATCTTGACACCGAACCAGTAATTTTATAAACAGCTACTTTTTTTAATCGGGGCCGTCACGAAACTATTAGCTGGGTTAAATATAGTTCGTTACAAAATGGAGGTCTACGTTGATATGATCTCCTCTTATACTCGGGAAAGCTTTTACCCTCGATATGTTGGTTATTACTTACTGAATGGAAAGGTCCGAGATTTCCTAATAGCATTTAGTTATAAATAGCTCAAAAACTACGAAGAAAATGTTGTTTTAGGACGTATAAATAGGTTATAAACAGAAAAGATTTTTTTTTAAAGTTTGTGTAGGTATATAAATAACTAGAAGTCGTAACGATAATATTTTTTTATTTAGTAAAATATCACAATAGATGATACTTTATTCACATTACAATCTAGCCTATTATTTATTTATTTGCTCTCATGCACATTACACATATTACAATTCTGTCGGTTTTTGTACATGAACCCTGTCAGGGCACTGCAAAGCACAATGTCGGTTTGCTGTTGAGTTTCAATTGAATTAACATAAATTTTAATTTGAGTTAACATAAATAACACATAATTAACTAAACTAATATTAATACGAATTATTAACTAACACAATACAATACATGTCGGTAATCAAAATAAAATAAAAAGTCATTAGGATGTCCAATTAACAGTAATAAATAACATACAATAACACACATAAAGTCACATAAAGTCTTAAGTAGTCAGATTGTAGTACTACGAGTGGGTAGGTAGTAAAAACAGTACAATAAATAATTTATGGAAAAGGTAGTTACAATCATGTCATGTCAAGTTCTTGATTAAATTGAATTGAATTGAATTATGGCATATAATTTTACAATATTTTATATTTTACATCTATAAAGCTATTAGCTATTAAGTATTTTAAATATAACTCAAACTGCTAAGTAACTATAAAACGAAGAAATCGTCCAATAACTTATTTCGTATTCACTCTAAGTTAAGGGGAAGACACTTGATTCACGTGTTCTTTGTTAAAATCAGCACTTGCACTACAGTTTAAGTTCACTCACATTACACTAAACTAACTCAGAAGGTTTTACCCTTTTTAGTCTTCGCACTAATTCAGTGTTTTCAAGGAGTTGGATCGGCTCGAGATTCACGTGATGATGAAATCGGTGTTCATAAGCTTCTGCATATTTTTGTATAACTATGTTTGCGACATCCATCTTGAAGTCCCGGTGGAGGTTGCTGTTTCTAATGTACCACGGCACGTTTACTATATCCCTTAGTACTTTGTTTTGAAAACGTTCTATGATTTGATGATTACTTTGGCTGGTGCAGCCCCACAGCTGAATACCGTAGGTCCATACATGCTTCAAAACTTGTTTACCTATATAACAACAATTTATTAGATATTGACAATGGTGATTTTCTACCAAGTAGCCAATACATTTTTTTGTATCGAATATCTAATTCCGCTCTTTTCTTTTTGACATGCTCTTTCTAGCGCAATTTTGCATCCAGGGTCATGTTGAGATACTTAGCAGTATTCGCGTATGGTATTTGTTGATTATTTATGAATATTGGGAAGTATTGTGGCTTTTTGTTACTGACTTGTTGAGACTTGCTTTATTTAAGTTTGATACCCCATTTTGCAGTCCACTCATAAACACGATTTTCGGACTCTTGAACCTGTTATACGGCTTCCTTGTGACTATTTCCAACAGCCATGATAGCTGTGTTGTTAGCAAACGTTGCAATGACATTATTTTCTAGCTCAAGAATATTGCAGGTGTATAGTAGATACAGGACCGGACCTTGTGGTACTCCAGCTTTTATCTGCCTAAGGTTTGAATAGGCATTTCTTTGACTTATTCTAAACAATTTGTTTGATATATAGGACACTATGATGTCTGTAAACTGTTGAGGCAGCATTGTTCTTAGCATAAAAATGAGACCATCATGCCATACTTTATTGAAGGCCTGTGCAACATCAAGGAAAACCGTGGAGCACACCTTCTTTTAGTCTAGTGTTCTTTCAATAATATTAGTAATTCTGTGTACTTGGTCGTGCGTAGAGTGTTGTTCTCTAAATCCAAACTGGTAATCGGGGACTAGATTTTCAGTCTGGGCTTCATTTGGTTGGAATATTTGCTCTAAATGCTCAGCCAACCTTAAAGCTTTTTGTTCGTCTGTCACTGCCCATTTTCCGTTTACTTCCTTGATAGAAGGAATTTGCACGATCGGTCGTTTCATGTGCTTGATAGCTTTTCACAGCGAATAGTCGGTTTTAGAGTCACTCCTTCATTGGCAAACGTAGCTGTTTGTTTAGGAGTTGAAAATACATGATTATGTACCTAAAACATTTCAATACTGACTGTCTCGTTGGTCTAGTGTTGGCAAGCGCTACTGCTAAGCATGACGTCGTTCGATTCCTAGGTCTGGCAGATTTATTGGGTTTTTCTATCTGGAATTTCTCAGTAGCTACCTAGAGTTTGGATTTGTGCCCGGTTGATGGCAATAGGCTCGCCCCCTATTACATGGGACTCAAACATAACGAACTAAATGTGGTTTTACTATAGGTAAACCTCCGAGAAACCTTTCGGAAAAACAAGGCGTGATGTAACAATTTAATATTAAGATATTGTCAATTAAACGCTGTAAACTTTTGATCATCCTAACAATTGTACAGGGTGAAAGGGACATTGATACGTAAACTGTAACCGTTAAAGCAGCACATGATTAAAATTTTCCCCCAGACTAGAAAATTCTTGGCGGTTATTGAGCCTGTGCCCCAAGATACAGATTAATTGTCTAGTTTGGAGTTCACTGGCAAATAATACCTATACCGTAACTAGCTGTAGGTAATATTTAAGCTACTCATAACGACCATATCGTCTAAACTTGATGTTAACCTGTGCTTGCTTACTGTATTACCTGAACAGTAAATATTTTATATTCTATTCTTTCAATTCTATTAAAAAACCGCTGTTACATATAGAAGTGCAAAACCTACTCGCTCAAAATGTATGGAACAGCTAATATTTTTTTTAAACCGACGAAAAATTTCAACGCTGGGGTTTTAGAATCATGTACTAAACCATGGTCACTAATATAGTATGTCCCAATAAATGCCTACAAGTTTGCACAGCAACGACCAAATAAAAATTAAAAATGCTACCTACAAAACCGACCAGAGACCGCCTATTGTGGGCTGTCGTAAAAATTGACACAGCGTAAAATTAACTAATTAAGTGCCTTCTATTAACAAATAGGAAAATATCAGAAATTAACGTACTTACATGAAGCGCATTTGCAAGCTCAGCAGCATTCGCAGTACACGTACAAAAACTTCTTGTTTTTAAACACTATGTTTTATTATTGCTAGCCTATTGCTAGACCTTTGGCCAGCAATAATAAAACATAGTGTTAGTATAGTATAGCCCCATAGTCTTCCATTTTTTTTTGTCTTTTGTCTTCTCGCCTGCGTTTCTTAGGCCTGCCTAGGTGATGACGCCTAATTTTGTACACCCACTGCAAGACGATCCAGCACGCGATTAATCATAATCGGTTTCATTTTTACAGTTCAACAATATTCATTGCGTTATTTACGTTGCTGAGCAGACACATTTTTCGAACATATGAAGCAATGGTTTAGCCATTTGTTTCAAAACGAAACAAATTATGATTAATCGTGAGTTACGCAATTAGGGTGCTGGGCTATCTGTCCTGGTGCATCCTGTAAGTATGACCCGCCTGGACTGAGCGGCTTACACATTTCATACAAAATTATTCTTATTGTTTAATTACCTTACTCTAAATCTTAAAAAATCCAACAATAATATCATCATAGTTTCTTATCTATTATTTGTAACAATATCTGTTAATAAAGCTTATAATACCTGAAAGCAACCCAGCCCTCATTCCAGACGATAATATCGCAAACAGCTCGAAACTTTGCAGTTTACTTGGCGTTTAATTGATAAAGAATTAACGCTCTTATGTAGTTCTTTATAAAGATTACTTTGTCGTGGTTGTGAGGTTTGCCTTTGGCTATTGGATCGGCTTCATTTTCATATATTTTTAAAGTTTCCATTTTTCGACGAATGAGGTCGGTAATCGTTAATGAGGCTTTTAACACGCTGATCGTTTTGTTGGCTGTATATTGTTTCAATTTCATTTTTCACCATCATTCGAGGTACCCGTCACCATTGATAGCTGATGCCCTATATTAAATGTTACATCATCTGTACGTATACGTCTAACTCTATTCTCATCGTGGGTCGGTTCAGAAATATTTCGGCTGGCAAGTCTGTTGGTGTTGGCCAGCATTGTTAATTGTTAAATGAAGATTATTTTAAAGATACTCTAAGGGCGAAACAAAAATCGACCTTAATTAGAGATGCGATATCTCTTCAACCAGTGGTTGCAAGGAGTACATAGATATACTCGTAGCTGGCTTCACCAGTATTTCACCAAATTCATCTGGTAGATGCACAAACGGAAATGCATTAAATCTTGGTACACATTAAAACTTTCACCAATTTTATATAAATTAATGAACGCAACACTTCATTATTAAAATAAAGCTCGTGCGGGCAAGTGCTCCGCACGCATTTTATTCAGCCAACGAAAATTGGGCTAAGCCTAATCAACCTCGCTTTCATTGTGAATCCATACAAATGATTCCTTCAAGCCTTTGTGACCCAGCTCTTAGATTCATAATTTTAATGTAATAAACATAATAAAAAAACAAAGGACCGACGATAAAAGCTTTTCCTTTGTAACAAAGAAATTCCAATAAGGCTTCTAAAGAGAATAAGAACGTACCTACCTTCTACATCATAGGCAGAGAATATCGCCCTGCTTTACGCGCTGTAAAATTCACAATTTGCATACAATACTAAAATTCCCTTGATGTATTTTATATTGTTATTTTATATGCTTTTTACTGGCTGACTTGACCGTTTACAGTCAAACAGCCGGAATGAGAAGCCATGATGTTAAGCGATGAGGAAAAACTGCATGTACAAAAGAGTTTCGGTGAAAACAGACCAGTTAGAAACAACCCTTCAGTCAAAGACTACGTCTCTTGTTTAACAAACTGTTACTCGGTGAGTGCTCTTAAACTCTAAAGTGAAATTAACTAATCTTTTTAACTGAAGGTTCTCTTGCTTATCTTAACTCTCTTTGAAAGTGTTTAACTAACTTGATGAAGTGGTCTTCGCATTATTTAAGAAAGCTCTTTTACAATTTTATGGAGATTACGTTAACTAGCATTGAGTATAGTTTTAAATAGTTTATTAGACAGAACTCGTCTTGTGATACTTAGTTTCTAAATAAAATATTAGTAAAGTTTTGTCTTGTATGTATGACGTTTGCGAAGCGGGTTTTATTAAATTAATAACAAAATAAGCGCCAGATCTCTGAAATCCCAACTAGATTGTTGAGTTAATATCTCAAATAAATATCTGTAATTTAATTCCAAGAATACTCTTAGAGAAAAAGACCAAGACAAACCCATCATTATAATTTCAAATCATTATATTTTGTAACAGAAGACCATGACAGTAAAGTTATGCCTGCTTCCAATCCTGATGCTGTACATGGTGACGTCATCGCATGGAGTTCTACCGTGCAAGCTGCGGGTCCACCTTGCAAGGGCTGAGCAGACCGATGAGCATGGCCGCAAGTGCTGGGATACTGTGAAGGTTCCTGCTTGTGGAGGAAGATGCGATTCTAGAGAGGTAAGGTAATATTGACTTAAAATCGTCACCAACACAACTCAGCCGAAAAAACGCTGTGTTTTAAGTACAAAACAGTCTTATATTTTTTTTTTCATATAAAATAAAATAATAAAAACGTTTATGTGTCACTATCAGAAATACATAAAAATATTACAGACACTCACTAGACACAATCAACTATTTAAATGTATAGGTACAGAATATTGATCCTAACTCCCAAACTAGGCCTAGGCCTGTCTCGGAAAATTTCACATACTTTATTTTTTTTTTACATTGCGGGAAAACCGGATTAAATTATGTAAAAACATGTTTTTCCACTAATATGGCTAAATCCTACAAAATAATATTTATCGCGGTTATGCGAACGCCACAAAGTAGCACAGTAGCTCCTCGATGGTTACCGTTACCGGCCAGCCAAGCCAGCCTAATGCAACGCATAAATCCAACGCAAATAAGCACAGATTAACGAATTTGCACTAAAAACACGTATTTTGAAATATCTCACTTGAGATTATGGGGAAGGGTCGAGCCAAATCTCACAACGTCTTACCAGAGCGGGGGTGGGGGTCGAAAAATCGCTAAAATTGCATCACGTAATTAATGGATACCCCCTATTGCCATCCACTGGACACAAATTCGAAACGTGGTCGCTCACAATGGGCCTCATAAGAAGGCTAAAGTCACCCAAAGGGCAATGGAGAGAGCTATGCTTGGAGTTTCCCTGCGTGATCGAATCAGGAATGAAAAGATCCGTAGGAGAACCAAGGTAGCCGACATAACCCGAAGAATTGCCAAACTTAAGTGGCAGTGGGCACCTTGCTCGCAGAACAGATAGCCGATAGGGCCGAAAAGTTTTGGAGCGGCGTCCGCGCACCGGAAAACGTAAAGTTGGAAGGCCTCCCACAAGGTGGACCGATGACCTTGTGAGGGCCGCAGGAGTCCGCTGGATGCGAGAGGCACAGAACCGGTCAAAGTGGCGGAGCTTGGGGAAGACCTATATCCAGCAGTGAATGTCTTTCGGCTGAAATGATGATGATGATGATGATGATGGACACAAATTCCAGACATCAGGCTGCTACGGAGAAACTTCAGATGGAAAAACTCAAAAACATTTTGCCGACTAGAAATTCAACTTCATGCATCATTAGCACTTGAAAAAACTAGTTTAATGAGAAGTTTTTAACATCATCATTATTAATCAGACAAAAAACGTCAACTACATAATCAGCCTATAATGTTCCCACTGCTGGGACACAGGCCTCCTCTCAGTGAGAGGGTGTGGGCTGTAATCCACCACGCCTGCCCAATGTGGGTTGGTCGAGACGTCAACTGCTGCGCATAAAAATAAACCACGACAAATAGTAAATTCCTTATTAAATCGATTACCATCTTAACATAATTAACATTGATCATGTCCTTAATGCTTCATTCGATAAATTAAACGTTAGCTTGACTCTCGTGTCTGGTAAAAGCCAATTACTATTTATAAAGGCAATTTCAATGATCATGATTTGAGCTGCATAATTATTGACGAATGCGTGCTGTGACTGGACAGATCCACTCAATCTGTGTTGTGGTTATTTCGTTAATATACCATTTCAGAGACCAATTCACATTGTCTTCACATGATCTGATAAAGATTATGTCTGGACTTTAAAAGAGACTGTGACCTTTGAGTTTGTTTCGGCCTTTCTTCTCAGAGTAGTTAGACAGGAAACGTCGACCCTCATCCAGTTTTTATAATACCTATGATTGACGTATAAAAATGCTTGTACAAAACTAGGTACTTACAGAAATACAATCTTTTAAATCAATTTGAGTATAAGCTATGTCATGTCTAAGGTGAGCCTAGTAGTAAGTGAACAAAATAATCTTTTAACATACACAAAAGTTCTATAAATGGTGTATTTACTTATCATGGATATAAAACAATAGGGTTCGGGACGAAGATACAACTTGTGTAAAATAGTAAAACTATATGTTTTTGACGCGCAGCCTAGTTGACGGACGTCAGATGACTCCCGTCAAGAGAAGGGTGTGCGTCGCCTATTTCTGACACATCTTCTAGAACTTTCTAGAAGCTGCGCTCTTATTGGTCGAGTGTATTGTGACGGGAACGGTTTGAATTGAAAAAAATGTACAGATATGCCTTAACACAAGACAAAAGTTGAGTTTGAATTTGTTCTCTAACTTTGACCGTTAAGAAAATAAGAGGTAGGAACAAAAAACAGTGTTTAGTGGCATTTACTTAACTTATTCCGAAGTATTACCTCACCGTTGTGACCTATAAAACTTAAACAATTACATGAAAACCTATTAAAATTTTACATTAATTCTTGTAAAAATTACCTTACTTTAAATTGCCTTTGTTTATAACAAAAATTATTTCCAAAATAAAGCTGTTGTGTAACCAAGTTTAGAACATAAAAATGTTTAAAAGTTTTGGAAATAAAATGCCAGATGGACGATGCCTGGGGAGCAATCGTTAAAAGTCTGTGTACCTGTTGTTGGCATAATACCAATTAAGCTGCGTCCTAATTTAAACGATATCCGCGCGAATACGCGGTCGTTGCGATTTTTTGTCATTCATTTGTTCGGAAAATCTGAAGGCACCATCATCAACATGTCAACAACAACAACATCATCATGTCTATCAGTGAGTGAATTTAAGTGTAGAAAGATAGTAAAGAGAACAATACCGCGGCCTCTGGCACACAGGCAACTGAGGGAACACGGGTGGGTTTTAGTCAGTAAAAGTCTGACACGCTCTCCTGCTCCACCCAGAGCGGGAGAAATTATTTGATGATTTCCCACCCAAAAAAAAAAACGACCGGTTCTGTGCTTCTAGCATCCAGCGGATTCGCACCCGCAGGCCTTCAGAAAGTCAGCTGCGGCATCACAAGGTCAGTCGAGGCACCATCAGCCGAAAAAAAGAAAAACGTGACAATCGCAAATTCACGTGACGATCGCTTAGGTATATTAGGTCATGGGATTGACCTCAGAGATTGTGGGCCTGGGTTAATTAAAGGCATTTGAGAAGTTTGTATAATCGATCGGTATGTTCGCCGATACTTAATGTCTGCCTACCTACAGATCATGCTGTACGGGTTGTAGTAGTTAACTTCGTACACTGATTTGTTGTGAAGGTTTTTAAGTTAAAGTTAGATAGAGAAACACGTTCCACTAAGATGCACTAAGTAGTTAAGTTTATTTAAGTTAAGAGTAAGTAACAACAGTACAGTGGTAGGCGATTATTTCTCTCAGTTATTGATAGCTACAAAGTTTTATGTACACTACATTTAAATTCGTTAGTCAATTTATTTTATAATGCTAAATTATGACGCGCATCGTTGGCCTTAAGTAGGTTACTGAGTAAGCAGAAAAATGTACGGCGATGAGACTGTACACATGCATATATCATAACCAGCCTATAATGGTCCCATTGTTGGGACACAGGCCTCCTCTCTGTGAGAGGGAGTGGGCCATAATTCATCAGGCGGACCCAGTTTGAGTTGGTGGATATCACATGTGTCTACGAATTTTTTGTTTCTAGGTCATGCCGACTTTTTCACGAGGTTTTCCTTAACCGTTTGGAAAGGATTGGTGATGAAATTAAAGATACAAGGTGAACTGCCTGTCAGGGTTCGAGCTCACGACCTACAACTCATAAGCTGAAACCGATACCCTGGGCTACCACTGCTCCTGCTCAATACATCATCCATGTGTTTGCTTCTAATTCGTCATTTACAGTTAAGCATTAAAAAGCACCTATTCATAATCATCATGATTTCAGCCGAAAGACGTCCACCGCTGGACATAAGCCTCCCCCAAGCTCCGACACTTTGACCGGTTCTGTGCGTCCCGCATCCAGCGGACTCCTGCGGCCCTCACAAGTTCATCGGTCCACCTTGTGGGAGGCCTTCCAACTTTACGTCTTCCGGTGCGCGGTAACCACTCCAGAACTTTTCGGCCCCATCGGCCATCTATTCTGCGAGCAATGCGCCCTGCCCACTGCCACTTCATCTATAAGCGCCTATTAAAGCTGAATTCACGATGTTTACAAAATTTAAATTAATCACACCTCGTCGTTTCATCCTGTAGTTGACTACAGATTTTTAAATTCAGGCCTCCCAGAAGAACAATCCAATTTATTAACCTCATATTTCATATTGGCACTCAAGTTTCGCAGTCATTTTTATTTTTACATTAAAATTGGATTTTGTACTTTTAACGTTAGTATTTTATTTAAAAATCTGTACGAAGGTAATTCTGACGAAGGGTGGATACGAAAATTGCTGGTAGCTTCCCCTGACCGGATATTTATCTGCCAAAATAGTCCTTTCGATGATGTTTTGAGTCCTTTTTTTGTGTTTTTGGATAATTAGCAAAGGGGTTTTTGTTTGATAAGCAAAGTACTGAGGGTCCTTTTTGGTTTAAGATGTCCAAAAGGTGTTAAAAAAACCAAAATGCATGAATGGAAAACCTGAAAACCGGGTAGTGAAATAGAAATGAATAGTCCTTTTAAAACTTTACAATATACGAATTAGTCGCCTACTTTTTTCCCAACTTCTAAAAGAATCATATGTATGTTTCGCGATATCTCCGGCAATGGTGGATCGATTTCAAAAATTATTTTTAATTTTATTCAGTTTTTTAGTTATCATGTATTTAATTCAATTAGTTGTATCTTGATGACGTTCTTATACTTCCTGTAACTGTTTTTTACATAGCAAGTGTCACACATTTCAACTTCAGCCGAAAGACATCCACTGCTGGACATAGGCTTCCCCCAAAAGGGGGTTTTGCCATAATCGCCACGGTTGGCGATCGCAGTATGGTGGTAATATGCATATAGAACGCTGCTGCCTATTATCTAGTAAGTCCCTTAGTCGCCTTCTACGACACCCACGGTAAGAATTGGGATGGTGCTATTCTTTTACGTCCGGCAACACACATAACTAAAAAGCGAAAAGTGAAAAAATACAACCGTCATTAGAAGTTTTTTATAATATAAGATTAAAACCGACTGTAATTCTTTTTTCAATAATTTAAACATCGTAAAAACTTTACTTTGTAATGATTGACTAACACAAAGAATTAGGTAATATAATAATTAAACCACGGAAGCGTTTGGAACCGAACAAAAAATCGAGATCAGCGGGATGTTCCTTCTTAGAAGTGTTATTAAAATTGCTAAGAGCCAATAGGCTAAGACTGCGTTTACAGAACAACAGCGCGAGAACCTCATGTTTATTTTATTCCATCTTTGCCTCGTTGGTCTAGTGGCCAAGTGTTTCTGGGTTCTATTCCCAGGTCGGGCAAAACAATACGGGTATTTTTTTCTTCAGGAGTTGCTCAGTAGCAGCCCATCAGAGTCTCGATTTGTACCCGGTTGGTCGCGGCAACAGGCTGGCCTCATTTAACATTGGACTTAAATATAACTGGTGAAATCAGGGTGTTACGTAAACGGATTTTTTTAAATGACCATTAAATGATTTACGCTTTTTTAAATTACTGAACTTCTAAAAATATTTCGGCATTCAGTGATGCACGGTTTTTAAAATAAATGAGCCTCTTTTTTATTTCCTTTTCCTCACAGTTGGTCGTAGTAACTAAGCCAGGGTGTAACCCTACAACCGCTGCTTCCATGTTGGTCACAGTTACTTGGCTATTTAGTATTTTTAGGACACTAAAATAGCAATTTATTTAAGGTTTACAGAATAAGGGGCAATTATTAGGTATATTAATGTTAATAAAAAATAATTGGAAACCAAAATAGTAATTATTTGAGGTTCGATTTGTCATGGCATTAAATACATTTTCAAACACATAGCTTTCTCTTATAGTTTTTCTCTTTCATTTATCATCTTTTCGACAGTTCATAACCTAATACTGCATTATTTTTTCATCCCCCTTCTATTACATGTAATTATTTTATGTGAAACTTTGAGATCCTACTATCCTACTTACCACTAATATTACAAATGTAAAAGTTTGTATATTTAGATGTTTGGATATTTGCTACTCAATCACGCAAAAACGGCTGAACGGATTTATATGAAATTTGGTACACAGATAGTTTATAACCTGTAATAACACATAGGGTACTTTTTATCCCGGTAGTATGTTTCCGTGAGACAATTTCTGATCTACACGCGGACGAAGCCGCTGGCGAAAGCTAGTCTGCTATAATATGTTAGCTGGATTGCGAGCGAATTTTCTATTTCCATAGAAAGAACTAAAGCTTGATTTTTGAATAAAAAAACATTTTTCTTCTCAGAATAATCAAGAGTTATAACAAAAATAGTCAGTATATACTCCGAATGAATAAAACAATACATTCATAAAGGAAGACGAAC
The DNA here is from genome assembly GCA_947359405.1 of Antitype chi. Taxonomy (NCBI): domain Eukaryota; kingdom Metazoa; phylum Arthropoda; class Insecta; order Lepidoptera; family Noctuidae; genus Antitype; species Antitype chi. Next base: position 16,499,826 of record OX375816.1, read on the forward strand.
GCGTTTTCTTACAAAAATTCTAGAAATATCTACTGGTCTAGCTTTAATTACTCAATTTAATTGCAAAATTATGTGCACTGAAAGAAAATTGCTACAACCGGTCCACATTAGAAATTGAGCTCCATATAGAAATAGTAGGTACAAGTTGCTGCACGCGAATTCTCCCACGTGGTAGTTAACCCCTCACATGCCAAGTTAACACCAGGTGTTCCGATAACAATAGAATTTGACGCGCGACGAGTTAATTATGCTTTGGAACAATGAAAGGTATAAGTGTTACTTAAAATCCCAATAACTTCTGTTCTGGGCACTGCAGCTATTGTTTCAATAAATCAGAAAAGAAAATGCCGCCATCGCAGCAATTTGCAAAGTATCAAAAGAGTTGGTCGCGCTTTAAATTAAACTTCTCACACAAAGTGTGCTCATAAAGTCAAGTGAATAGGAGAGCATCTTTCATTGCAACTCATTACTTATTACCTGCATTTACACTCAATAAACAGTGCAAATAATATTAGAACTGAAAACGGATTAATAATACGGTTATACACGATGTTGCATTGGAGCATTAATTAAATAATTTGATAATAACAGGTAAAAATGTTCGCGTATATTTTTATAATCACTGACAGATTTCTTAGTACTCGTATTTAAGCACACAACAATGAGTGATTTTCGCAAAATCAAAAAAAAAACCCTCGCCTTGTATGTATTAGTTGATTTTGAGACTAGTGACGACGGCGCCATTTTGAGAGTTGCCTTCCTTATTTAAAGTAAATGACGGAACTCAAAAAGTTCGATAACGTCTTAGAACTGTTCTATTCAGATGTCTTTATTGATTCGTGGAAGCGTTCACAATATTATTAATTTCCTGTTCCCAATTTCAATTTATAATTACTTTGATCGATCAGTTGTTACTGAAGTTTGTGGTCCGGGTCAGCTTAAAGTTAACTGTAGTATTTGAGTTTAATTTCGAAGTTTTCATTTTGGATTTAAACCATAATATAGGTACAAACAATAGTGTAGTGTTGTAATGTAATAGGGGAAGAATATTCTGAACAAACTGTTCTTAAGCATAAACTATGTTATATTTTCAAACATTAACCTAATATCGTTAGTGTGTATATAACTTTCATGTCCCGTCATATCACTTGCAATCGATTGAATTGCAAGTGATTGATTAATCATTATAATTATTGTTGGTGACTTATGGTCCAAAGCCGTATGGACGCATTTAAAAAAAAATCATACATGTAAAGAGCGTTCATCCGGCGCGGGCTGGCAACATCGCATTTCAACTGGTTTTTCGTGATTATCTTATTAAGTTGAAATCAAAGTACCTCCTATTTTTTTTTCAGTCAAGCACTAAATAATTGGTATTTATAAATTTGTATACTACTTTTTACATTTATTTTGGTATAATACTTATAAAAATCGACATTCCATCAACCATTTTGTATTTGCAATACATAACACGATTAAATGTTTTATTAAACTTAAATCTCAACGACTAGATCATTGGGATTTATAATTATTTTTAACATTTATTTTGCTTGGCTGAAAAAAAATTGTCCTTCGATTTATAATTCAAGAAAAATCACGACAAACCACTATAAATGCGACATTGCCAGCCCGTGAAGAATGAAAGCTCATAATATCAATGAGATGGATAAGAGCAAGCGTTGCTCAATTATTTTACTGTTATGTTAAAATTATAGAAGAACATGAATTGAGCTGAAAATCATAAATATATTTTTGGTGAATATTTACCGAATATCGAAAATAAATTTCGTATTAACACTCCACATTAACAATTGTAATTGCGTTAATTAAGGCTTTCAACCAAAAACCAGCACTGCACAGCATTTTTGCAGTCAATTACCAAAACATTCTTCTGAAAATGCTTCATTTTAATTAAAACGAATTCTACTATATAAATAAATAAAATACCTACAGGGTTATATTATTAATTAAAAGTAGAATTCGTTTATTGTCACTGGAACACCGTCATTACTTGTTATTATTTCACGCAATTTCCATCAATGTATCAGAAACAATCGCGGTTTGCGAAAATCTCAAGTTTTTTTTTAATACAGTGGCAGCCCAGTGGTAGGTCGTAAGTTCGAACCCAGACAGGCGGTTTACTTTGTGTAAGTTATGTCATCACCACTGCTCTCAAAACGGTGAAGGAAAACATCGTGAGGAAACCGGCATGTCCTAGAACCAAAAATTCAAAGACGTGTGATATCTACCAACCCGCACTGGGCCCGCGTGGTGGATAACGGCCCGCTACCTCTCACAGAGAGAAGGCCTGTGTCCCAGCAGTGGGAACATGATAGGCTGATAATGCATATGATTGTAAATTTCAGATCTGGTAATTTATTGTTACGTTGTTTATTTTTGTTTTCACCGAAAATATTAAATTATGTTATTATCCCATCTGTGTTGGCCATTCTAGTAATTCGTGGTTGAAAAAACCAAGCAAAGACAGCGGACCAGGTGACTTCACGCTGAGTTAGCTTGTCCTAAATCATGTATATGACAAACACCACTCACACTTTTGGCAGACTCTTTGCAAGGAGTGTGCAAAGAGGAAAAAATTGCATCACATCGCTTTATACTCTTTCTTACTACCATACCGAAGTACTATTTACCTATAAGCTTTTTATTGAAATAAGACTTTCCTCGAATTTTCATTTCTTATTATGAAATCAACATATTTTATTTCACACTAGCTTTTGCTAGCGGCTTTGCCCGCGCGGAACTTTCATCCCCTATTTAACTCACTTAGGGGTTGAATTTCGAAAAATTCTTACTTATTCCTTGTATAAATTATAAAAGGAACCTTTGTGCAAAATTTCAGCTTTCTAGGTCCAAGGGTTTGGGCTGGGCGTTGATGAGTCAGTCAGTCAGTCAGGAATTTTCTTTTTATAAAAAAAAAAGATATCCTACATGCCCACTTATGAAATGTCAAAAGCTAGGTGCACGGTTCCAATTAGTTGCTTTGTTTTTTTGCTTTTAGGTGTCTCATTTTATGCTGCGCTGGTTGACATCACGGCTATCGCTGAAAACCAGCGTTGAGGCTCTGTCTCGCACAGTGTCACAGCATTTAGCTGACCGATGACCGTTTTGCGTGGTTGTGACGCGTGCTTTCCCTGAACTTGTTATTTTTGTGTTTGTTTTTCTTTACATCATATTAAGCGAAAGTATTTTTTTCTCATAAATACGTGAAAAGATTAGTCAATCATTAAGGCTAGGTAAGGCGCTGACTGTTCACGTTGCGTCGGGTGTGCTTTTTTTTTTTTTTTTTTTTTTTTTTTTTTTTTTTTTTTTTTTTTTTTTTTTTGGGTGGGAAATCATCAAATAACTTCTCCCGCACTGGGTGGAGCGGGAGGGCGTGTCAGACTTTTACTGACTAAAACCCACCCGTGTTCCCTCAGTTGCCTGTGTGCTAGGGGCCGCGGTATCTCTTTCGAACAACCCGCACCCCTAGCAGGCATCGGCCCTTGCGGACCCCCCCATTTGGTGCTGACATCTCTTTGAGGTGCGCGTGGAACACAACGCGCCGTCGACCCGGGCTTGGTCCTTACCGGACAGCGAGCTACCCATTACTCGCCGTCCGCAAGCCCGCGCGGACGGTGGCCGGGAATCAGCCTGGGATTCCCGACGCCCAGGGCGTCTCCCGCGGCGACTACGGCCGTGAGGGCGCATATACTGCCTCTCCCTCACGTGCGCCGCCTCCCTCTTCGCGAGCATTACTGCTTCGCAGAAGGAGGTGACGGCTAACCATTCACTCTCGCTCCGTACCATGGCCTGAACCAGGGCCGGACGCGAGAGATCGCCGCCGCCGATCGCCTCCTCGAGGACACGGCGGTGCTCAGCCCAAGCCGGGCAGACCGCCACCGTATGCTCCACCGTGTCCTCAGGGCGATCTTCGCAATGGAAACACCCGGGCGTTTCCTCCCGCCTTATGCGTAACAGGAACCTCCCGAAACAACCGTGTCCGGTGAGGACCTGCGTCAGGCGGAAGGTGAGGACGCCATGCCGCCTCTCAAGCCACTCCTCAAAGAGGGGACTTACCGCCGCTATCGTGGCGTGCCCAGCACTGGGTTGCGACAATCGCACTCTCCATGTCGCCATGAGATCCCACCGGAGCTCTGTCCGCTGCACCTCGATTTCTCGCGGCAGCGGAGTGCGTCGGGTGTGCTAAAGTACCTATTGTAACTCGTTCTAGTGTATAGTATTATGTTGAAAGACATTCAAACGACGGTTTGGCCATCCTTAGTTTTCTATGCTTTTCTGGATCATGGTGATAAATAATGAAAAAAATGCGGAAGTTACTTTTTCAGGACCATGTTATAATGTATTCATAAGTATGTTACGCGGTTACCCTTTGAATTCGTAAGTTGTCCCTTTTCCTAAGTTGTTTTCATGGCTTCATAAGTTAAGTACCTACCTACATATCTACATGTCGTAGTAACCGATAGCTGTTGGAATATACGTGTACTGTAGAGGAGACTGTAAAACGGCAAACGTAAGGTAGGAAATACAATTTAAAAAAAAAGAAGTTCATTCAGACATAAAATTGGAAATCAAGTAGGTGCTTGGTTTTATTGCATTGTATTGATGCAATTTTAAATTTTATATTACCATGCATATAGGTATGTATGTTTTTTATTTATTCTTAATTTTACTATGTTTTCAGGGCATGTGTAAGCTGTGGTTACCTGTAATTGAGTGTGCATTACAGGATAACGTATTTATTATATGAGTTTAATTTTTAGATAATTATTTAAATATTATAATGAATACCTACTCTATTGCTATCTGTGTAGGCTTGTAAATGGCTTGTAGTTAATTATCTTACTACTTCTTTTGCGATGTTACCTGTAAGCCACCCAAACACGATGAACAAAAATAAAAAAATTGTGATGTATTTCGTTGGTAATCCTCAAATAGATAAATAGGACGCCCTGAGGTTAGGTGGAGTGACGAACTTCGACTTCGCAGGGTTGCTGGTAGCAGGTGGATGAGATTAGCCGAGGATCGACATAAATGGCGTGTGAATAGAGAAGCATAATTATGTTCTGCAATGAGTGGCTAATGAAGACTAACAAAATTTTTTGTCGGCGTATTTTATAAAAAAATATTTAAAACTTTTTTAGCAAACGTAAAAAAAATACTGAAAAAGTAAACAATGCTGTATTGGCAAAAGTTTTAAAGCCCTTTCTTTAAGAAATACAGTCATTTGGAAACTTCCTCTTTTCCTGAATAAACGTAATAACAATGGTTTTTTTGTGTAGTATTGTAAGTCTTCCAAGGTACCACATTTAAATAAATCAAAGAGCAAATATCAAAGTTCAAAATCAGTCGCCTTCAAACTTCTTTTGTATTTCTTTTTCATGGGTTTCTGAATTTTTACTTGATTAGCAAAGACACATTTCTAATTCTAATTTACATTGTCTGCTCTCTTCCGAAAGAAATTACACGATTTAGTAGGTATATTAAAAGGACACGGGTTCTTTGGATGATATCAAATAATATTGGAAGGGTTTTTAATTCTATCTCTACATGTTCGGAAGTTATGAGAACTTTTAATACATTGATACCAGAAACCGAACTTTTCAAATTGAAATAAACACATCACTCGAAAGAGATTTATCGTGATATTGGTAAGTAACGTGGAAAGCTATTGACCTACGTAGTGCAGCGACACGTTTGTTATGATTTGATTTTTAGAAATATATAAAACCGAAAATTTGATATCAATTCTTAGAGTATTAGATAGCAATAGGGTTTCTGTCACACCCTGTATAACAAGACATGAAATTATTTGAAAGATTAAAAGAAAATAGATTTATTTAGCAGACTAAAAGTCATAAAATATAGTAAAAAAAAAAATATAGTAAATAAAAAAAAACTTGATAATAAAAAGTGAGAAACTAGCATTAAAGTGTGCCTCACGCCTGCCCTAAAAAGCCCCAGTTAAGGAAAAATGCTATACCATTAGTGTCTGACGCTGGTTTTACCCTGATACGTGTAAATACAGGAAAAGCTTTTATTCAGTGCGCAAACTGTAACCATGAATTCATCATATCATTCTAGACCCCCATCGCAGAAATTATCAGTTATACAAAAAAAAACAGCTGTTCCATACATTTTGACCGCGTAGGTATTGCACTTTTCTATGAAACAGCTGATTTTTTTTTGTAAAACCGACGAAAAATTGCTTCGCTGGGGGTCTAGAATGGTATGCTGAATTCATGGTTAAAGTTTGCCTACTGAATAAAAACTTTTCCTATTCATGCCTTCTGGAAAAAATCCTCTAAATGATAGTAAAAACTGTATAAAAATTCGTTGCGTACTTTAAAAGAACAACGCGGTAACACAGATATACACAAAAAGCGACTTTTATTTATAATAAGGCGGCCATATTTACCTTTCATCATCTTTTCCAATAAAAATTACACGACGAATTAATAAATTCGTTCCATTTACACATATTTTATTCAATATCCTAGAGTGCGTGACCGATTATCAGGCACACGTACATTCAGGATGTATGACCGATTCCCGATGACAAAAGATACAATGCTTTTGTGATCATTGCTCGGAAATTAGCGATCATTGCCTTTACCAACCATAGACCTACTTTCGTATTTTTTATTTTAATATGCGTGTTTTTTGTTCGGTTTTGTATTATAAATTTTCAGAACCTATATTAAGGGACTTCTATACAAATCTTATGAATGTATTTTTATTGCTTTTTATCGTCCTACTTTTATTCATTCACAGGTTCTTGACACAGAGACAAGTAAAATTAGTATTTTTCCGGATCGAAGTTACACTATTGAAGTTCCAAGAAAAAAATATTCACTAAAATATTTAAAAACTTAGAGTGCTGACAGTACTTTTAACTTGCTAACCATCGGGCGCGATTTGGGGTAGGTATCTAATATTCAAGGGGGCGAGTAGATACACTTAGGCACTTAACTAAACGTAGTACTAAATAACACTTCATATTATAGTGCCGATGATTACTTTTTACACAACAATTATTGTTGTGTAAAATATCTGGAACGCAAACGCAGGATAAAGCTACGCCAAAAGTTTTTGGCTAAAATCATTGTCCGAGTTGCCAAGAGGAGCACATTGAAATGCCTGCACTAATATATTATTCCAAAGACTGGAAGCATGGTATATTTTCATTTATTCTGTGTAATCACTCTGCAAGCCAACTTAGGTGATGTGTGTTTGTTCGTACGAACTTTATTCTGTACACCGTGTTCATTTCGTGAAGCTTCGTCCGCACTTGAGTCGAATCACATACTGTTCGAAAGTTACAACCTCTTGCTTTTGTTAAGGTGTCAGGACACATTCTAGCTGGATTAAGACAGACCACTGATCACCCTTACCATGTTGTGTTACACTGAATAAATGTGCAATTGAAACTAATATTTTAAAGAGGTAAAATTGTTTGTTTGTAAGAGGTAGATAATCTCTGGAAATACTGATGCAGTTACAAATTTTTTTTTCACTAACAAATAGTATACCTTTACTATTTCAATGTTATGGTATAGTTGACTACCACACAGACGAAGTCGGAGACAGAAACTAGTTATATTATCTTTTACTAAATAATATTATGAAGAGGTAACATAGGTGTGTTTGTATGTAAGGGGCAATCTTCTGAATGGGATTGCAATGGGAAGCTACATGTTACCAAGCGTCATAGTACTCGTATATACGCTGAAATAAGAAATTTCGCGAACATGAAGTCCCGGGATGAATCTAGTAATAAATAAAATGCTTTAACCGGGAACGTGTTACTCTTCTCTGTTAGCTGTAAATCCTAATAAAGTGAACTATAATCTTACTTTATATTATAATATTGTATTGACGGCACGGTTGGCGCAGTGGTTAAGCGATTGACTGCTGCGTTGCGTGTCGCGGGTTCGATTCCCGCACGGAACAAATATTTGTATGACCTACAAGTAGTTGTTCCGGGTCTGGCTGTTTGTGTATGTGAGTTTAAATGTTTTTAAACGCACCCACAATACAGGAGAAAATCCTAGTGTGGGGCAACGTTTGTTTATATTTAAAAAAATGCATGGTAAAATCAAATCAATTAATTTCCTCTACAATAATGTAATATGTGCTCATCACTCAATAAAATTTGTTAATTTGATAGCATGCAGATTAATTGAATGCAAAATAATTATATCCTTTGTCAATAAACCGCGTGGACAGTTCATTGCGTGTTATTAAAAAATAATAACTGTTTATGACATTAATTAATACTTGAATGTAACAGATTCTCCTGTAATAATATTAATAAGCCATTAACCGCGACTAAAGGTGAAATTCCATTGGCCCGCACTGGCCGCAACGCACGCAACATATTGAACATATTTTCCGATGGCATGCGACCACTGTAGTCGGATAAATATCTGTTTTTTGCAAATTTCAATATTGTCGATGTTTCAGATAATACAATTATTCTTAATATCTTTCGTTCAAAGATATTTTTTCCATTTTGTAAAATTACAAAATGTTTGGCAGTTCTCACCTCAATTATAAACAAAACGACGTTGAACAGTGAGCATTAGGTCGGAGCGAAAGTATTTTTTTTAATTATGTTTTTCCTGTATTACCAATCACAGACCTGGGAAGTAAGATATTTCATACAAACGTTACACCCATCAACCGATAGCCGGTTTCACAAAAAAGGTTTTTTAATTACTTATTGAGCATTCTTTAGATTTCAGACTGGGAGTTTCCGTTCAAGAAGTCTCACCACCCCGTCTGTGTGTTTGGTGGTCGCCGGCCACTGATGGTGCGTCTACGTCACTGTGACCCTGGTGTGGCCGTGGGCACAGATGTCTTCCACTATATTGCTGCCGAGGATTGCCGCTGCAAGGTAATTGGATAAAGTCATTATTGCCATACTATTATTTTCGCGAGGAATTCTATAAGCATAGGTAGGTACTAATGCCTATTAAGGCTAAGCTTTTATGTTGGACCCTTACCAAATAAAACCTTATCGTATAGCTGCTGATGATTTCCCACCCAAAAAAAACCGTATAGCTGCCCTCAGCACCTCAGCACATTCGGAATTGTAAGTCAGAACTGGACTATGTTTTTGGCACGACTCGGGCGAACATCAGATGCCTCCATGAAGACTCCATGAAATTCAAAATCCTGAATGCGATCTTATTGGAAAAAAATATGAAACCCGTTGACGTCAAATAGAAGGCATACCTACTTAAGCATTTAAAAATGGCGATACAGAATTATTAAAAAAAATGGGTGGCTGACTTTTTAAGTGACCAGATTTGGCCAATTTTTATCCCAAAAAATCAGCGTTGTCATCCATTGTGATAGCTACCAGCCTTTTGAGTACTTTTGCCATAAAATGAATAAGTTTATTTCTGTAAGTAGGTTTGTACAAACACTTTTTTCCATTGACTGCAATGCGGAGGAATTGTTTCATGCCCAAGCTCTTCCCTTTTTAACAATAACCTTAATAACACTTTCACTCGACTTAGAACTAGAATCAAGAAACTCGTTAGTGGTTTAAAATAGCTTGGCATCACAAGGCCAATGAGGCGTTGGTTTTTTCTTCGAAAATTTGCATGCAAATGGCCGACCCTCTTCGTAGGTGGCGTAGGAAGCGAGTAAGTGCCCCTTTATAGTTCCGACGGCTGCCGCGTCGCTACGAGGTCTCGGAAATGTCGCAAAGACTGTGTAAAACTAGTAAACTAGTGGCTATTAGAGTCTATACAAGATGTAACTTAAATAGCGCACAACCTCTTAAGGGGTCATTGTACTCATCATTATCGACAACTTTTACTATGGGACCAAACCTGAAATCGTAAAAAAAAATCAGCTGTTCCCTACATTTTGACGATTTATGCGAATACAAGTGTATGGAACAGCTGATTTTTTTTTTACGTTTTCGGGTTTGGTCCCATAGTAAAAGTTGTTGATAATGATGAGCACAATAACCCCTTCAGAGGTTGTGCGTTATTTAAGTTACACCTTGTATATTCACTGGTATAAAAATGGGAAAGTGTTTTACTAGATTCTAGCCTGTGCTATCAAAATATACACATATTTGTGCCTTAAAAAATATAATGTTATGCAATTGTGAAAGGAAGATGGGCAGATAAGTCATTTGTCAATCTTTTGATGCTAATTTAAATGTAACCTATTCTGAAATTCGTTAGCCCCAAAAACCCCAACAAAAACCTCGATTACAACAAAATAAATAAACGTAAACAGCTTTTTTATTGGGCTTTGATACAGAGCGAGAAAAAAAAGTACTAAAATTAGCACATAAATCGTGAATTTGTCGAATAAAACAAAGACCATATAACTCAAACGGAAAAACATCGGTAAATTACCTATAAAATCCTTCTTTTGTCTCTGAATGGGCCGTATTTGCGCACTTTTTACTGCATACAAATAGGCTTCTGAGGGAATATTTCAGGACAAACCTGTTTTATATGGAACATCTTCTATTGAGCTCATTCTGCTAGGACTTGCGAATAAGTCATAAAAAAGTTATGAAAGATGCGCACTGAAATTTACAGGATTCTTCGAACTACCTACAGTAGATAGGATATTCGTGGATAATAATTCAATATCAGAATATTAACATTCAAGTGGGCGCGCGGTAATTCGTAATGGCAGTGGTCGCGCGTAACCTAAAAGATCTATGGGATATATCACAGAGATAAAACACGAATTAATCAATAATCATTCATTATCTTAGGATTCTCAATATGTCGAAAAAAAAAACATAAACCCTCCAATAACGTACCTAAATATATATTTTTTAAACAAACAAATGCATAAAATCTTGCTTTTGCTCTTGCTTTGCAAGATACTGCGATTTGTGCATTGCCGGGAAAGCGGGGAGGGGGGTATACTGTTTATTTCGTACACACTGAAACAATGACAGGCTACTAAGGATGGGAAACGCATACGACGATAGATAATAAAGTTATAACCGAAAGTGTGTTGAGAGCTGGGCACGCCACGATGGCGGCGGTAAGTCCCCTCTTTGAGGAGTGGCTTGAGAGGCGGCATGGCGTCCTCACCTTCCGCCTGACGCAGGTCCTCACCGGACACGGTTGTTTCGGGAGGTTCCTGGTCGGGAATCCCAGGCTGATTCCCGGCCACCGTAGGCGCGGGCTTGCGGACGGCGAGTAATGGGTAGCTCGCTGTCCGGTAAGGTCCAAGCCCGGGTCGACGGCGCGTTGTGTTCCACGCGCGCCTCAAAGAGATGTCAGCACCAAATGGGGGGGTCCGCAAGGGCCGATGCCTGCTAGGGGTGCGGGTTGTTCGAAAGAGATACCGCGGCCCCTAGCACACAGGCAACTGAGGGAACACGGGTGGGTTTTAGTCAGTAAAAGTCTGACACGCCCTCCCGCTCCACCCAGAGCGGGAGAAGTTATTTGATGATTTCCCACCCAAAAAAAAAAAAAATGAGAGCGGTCGATTAGACGTCGCGCGACGGTTGAAGGACAAACAATGTTGTAGTTTATAAGCTCATATTCAAAGGATAACCGGTATTTTGTAGTCTTCAAAAATATATTTTTTCCCAGAGAAACTGGTCTTTGAAACGAGGAGCGAAAATCTCAAAATCTATTGCAAAAGGATGGGTAAGACCTTTGTCTAGCAGTGGGATATAATAGGATTTTTTTTTTAATTCTAGATACATAACATTATCGATAGTAGGTTTTGTTCATTTTTTTACTTTATTATTTATGTACACACAGTAAAATACATACAGATACAGCATAAACAAACAATTGAGTACAAAGGTACTGCTTATTTCTTTAGAAATTTCTTCCAGCAGACCTGCGAAAGGAGGAATGAAAAAGAAATGTAGACGATAGTGTGTGAGAACAAGAAGAGAAAATAAAATAGAAAATAGTTGAATCCAAAACCTAATTCAATGTCAAATCAACACTGTCTTTGTAATGTAACCTTACGTATTCTAATCGAGAGCTTATTGTCAGTTGAAAGTACTCTTTAAATTGAACACGTATTAATTCCACCTAATAATATTCCTAAATATCAAACTAAAGCCCTGATCAAACTGAGTTGAATGCTGCGTGGGATGTGGGATCCCGATTGTGTCAACTAACTTGGGTGAAGGTTTTCGTACTGACGGGAATTTCGCGACTTCCTAATGATTAAAACAATCGATGCGCGCAGTCACGTGCCACGTCCCGCCATCCCGCATGGGTTTTCCAGTTTTCAGTTTGAACGGTCTTTAAAGCTTTGAGCTAAGTGTTCACAGAAGCAACTGCAGCCGTCAACACGCATCAACGGATGTAGTTGCGTTGACACGTGTTGCTCGTGTGTATGTACTCATATAGAGTAAAATACCCTATTCAGTTACTGGGTAACACGATACCCTTTGGCAAGACTGGTTGTCAGACTTTCGGGCTTCTCCGTCCCGACTGGCAAAGATCAACGAATGACAGCCGAGAACAACTACATAACGTGCTTTCCTAAGCACGGAAGGATCTCGGTCTGGACCTATCTACGCCCTGACCTCGGCAAACGTTGCTTAACTTTGTAGCTGAACCACGAGCCCCTTCAACATTACTGTGTGATAAATGTATATTCAAAATGAGTTCTATATCTATAGTATAATACTAAACATAAATTAAGAGTACGTGAAAATAAGATAAATGGCCTTCAGTTCCTGGGTCTAGAATTTATTTAGAAACGCAACACAAATCAGGGTTTTATTCCTCCCTTTTGCTGTCATCAATATCCTTTAGGCCGTACCTACAAATCCTTAAATGCCTCAGTTTATTTCTACAATAAAATAATAAAGCGGGCTATTATTTGTGGGCTCCGAGACAAATTAATTCAACTTTGTATACCCTTGAATTTCTAAACTTGGGTAGGTAGAACTTAGTTTTCTCACAAAGGAAACTTAACTTTGTGTGCTATAGACATTTGGTCTAATTTCATTGTCTTGAATTGTGTCACACAGTTTTGACTTTGTATAGACCCACTTCATGCTTAAGGGGCGAGTAACCAATGAAACTATACGTAACATAAAATAACATCACGCTTGTGTAAAAGTCATGTAATACAGGGTGAGGCTATTGTCATCAACTGAACACATATTCAGAAGCCGGGATGCTACTGAGAAATTCCAGATAGAAACCACCAATTAAATTTTCCCTGACTCGGGAATCGATTCCAGGACCTGACGCTCAGCAGTAGAGTTAGCAAGCCAAGAATTACGCGAACACGTTTTGAGTGAAAGCTGAACAGGTAAACATGGGAATTTTCCTCCCACTTCTTAACAGATTAAACGTCGTCTTTCTAGCGGAAAATCTTATAATCTTCTTGTTAAAAGGACATCTTAAGGGGAATCTAGTCGGTATTTTTCTATACAAACTTCGGGAGTGTATTACTCCACTGTCTGACAATGTACATCAAAAATTAAACATGGTATGGTTTTGTCTCATTATTATTATTTTCTGTGCAGAAACAGAATACTAAAATAAAAAGCCATTGTAAAGTTTGGAGCCAACAAAGATTAGTTTTTCTTGCTAATTTAACTTTACTTTGGGTGTGTTTAATTAATAAAAGAACTGTAATATCTCCAAAACCAAGTCGAAAGCGACTAAGCTCAAATATCACAAAAAGTTCAATAAACTTTATTGGTCAATGCTTTATGCAGTGGTTTTGTCATAAAACCCGATCTTCAGAAGGACTTTTCTTAATTTTTTACGCGCCTGTTTTACTATAAGATCCTGCATCTCACTCAATAACGTTGTGCGTGTAGACTAGCGTCTAACTGCTCATCACTGCTTTTACCTCTGTCGGACACGATGCCTGGTGAGACAGCGTGCTCTTCAGTCAGGCCCACCAGTGAGTTCGAGCCCGCGACTAGATTCCCCATATACGGCAATTTCATTTTTCAAAAGTTTTCCTTGTTTGGTCAAAAAGGTACAACATACATATATTAGAAGAAGTATGTGACTTGTAGCTCAAAACAAAGTAAGTACATGTGTTGTAACATGGTATAATAGCTAGCAATTAAAAACTTTCATCATTATCTTGTGGCAGCAACTTTATGACGTCACTCGACACTAAGTTAAATATATAAAGCAGCGTGTAATCTTCCTGGGAACTAAGCTATGTAATAAAATGTAATCTGTATCTTTATATGGCAACAGGAGACGCTCGTTGTTCATTGTGGATACAAAATTACAATGAGATTTGTCAACTTGGAAAGTTGATGTAAATTAGGGGAGACCAGCGCTTCTTTGCACCACGTCAACACACAATTGAAACGTTCTAAGCAGCCAATAGGCAGAACATAACAATGTTACACAACATAACAACAACAACAACAACAACACAACAACATAATAATGTTCCCACTGCTGGGACACAGGTTTCCTCTCTGTGAAAGAGAGTGGGCAATAGTAATCCACCACGCGGGCCACGCGGCTTGTTGTTCTAAGACATGACGGTTTCCTCACGATGTTTTCCTTCACCGATTTGAGAGCAGTAATAATGGTAATACCTAATTTAGGTACACAAAGTAAAACACCTGTAAAGGTTCAAACCTGCGACCGACCACTCATAAGTCGCGACCGATTCAAATAGGCCACCACTGTTCTGAAATGTTCTTAAGCTGTCATATTTTTACACGCTTTATATTAGCTTCACTTGTATGTTTGTATGTAACCGACTCCTTAGAGCGCAATTTTGACCCACTTTAAACGGTCAGATTTCATTGAAACTTTGTAAACTTATAGGAGACCGATGACAATTCAATAATTTAAAAAAAAATGAGAAAAATGAAAAAAAAAGGAAAAAAAACACGTTTTGTAGTTAGCAGAACTAAAAAATAGAAAATAACTAATTGTTTAAAAAACTAAAAAACACGCTTTAAAAACCAAACTAAAAAAGGAGAAAATAATTTAATTCAATTAAAAAGCGTGGGGTGCTTTTTGAGGTATTTTTATAATCACTTACTGTCAAGCACCCCACGCTTTTTAATTGAATTAAATTATTTTCTCCTTTTTTAGTTTGGTTTTTAAAGCGTGTTTTTTAGTTTTTTAAACTATTATTTTTATTTGAGTTTAGTATTGATTATTTATGAGTACCTTCCCTGAACGCAACAGTAAGAGACTATCAGAAAATGTCCGGTGCTATTTAGACATCAATCAAAATATGTCACTACAATTACGTTTACGCATTCGGTTTCTTAGAATACGGTAATATTAACTCCTCAACTGATTTTACCTACGTGAGAAATCTGGGTTTTGCTCGTCGAACCGTGTTTAGTGTATTCTATAATACGCACTCGCCTTATAAAAAAATAACACAGTCTTCCGACAAATACTAAGGCAGAATGGCTTTGGTATAAAAGCACCTATTTTGATTAAATCCACCATTGCTTTTAGCAAAATATCCTCAAGTTTTCTCCGTACCGCTTCCTAGAAAATGTCCTCGGAGTTTGGCTTGATCTCCGTTATTCAAATTCACTGACCCTGACTTATCCTGGCATTCAGAGATGGCTTTGAGTCAAGAACATGACATCCCTTATACTCGTATTCAATACAACGCGTCATCAAATAGATGCGTTTTAAGATGTCTTTTGAAATAGAGTTCTCAGAACTCCTTGAATTTCTTAAGATTTATGCGTTTATTTTCATCTCAGTATTTCTTTATTAGTTAAACACACACTTTACAAATCGGTTGTATTTTTTGTGTGTTTTTCACTTATTAGTTGTGGTACAGTTTACCTTCTTCACACAAATTGTATACCTTCACTAAGTGCAAACAATACATTTTATAGAAGAATTTTTCAAATCAGTTTATAAATGGCAGAGTTCTGAGGTAAGAAAAAAAAAACATGCTGAATTGCCGTGCGAACATTTTTACGTACGAAAACTTGACGCAAGTTTGAATCGTTGTGCAAAAAGCAAATACCTTAATTGATTACTGCGCCAAAAGTCTTGCACTTTTACATCTCTGATTTAATTTTAAATTCAACTTTAAGAACGATCTGGTTATTCTAATTAAAAATACCGTCCAACTTCATAACTTCGTGCTTCATTTTTATTATAAGAAAGAAAAAGAGCTATTAAAAAATACTTCGTTATAAGAACCTGGTTTATCGGCTTTAAAAGCTGGGTATGTGATTAGCGAATGCAGGCGCCTGTTAGTAATTCTTGCAGTTTCCGACAAAATCTACATACCGTACGTCCGTACCTCGTTTGGCAACGCTGTACGGAATAAATGTCGCTCGTTCTCCGAATAGAAAGGTTTTTTTAATGCTCCAAATACAGGGAAACGGGTAAATGGTAGGTAGGTTACATGTAGAAAATAATATTGTGTTGAAAATAAAATACATAGATTAACATAAATTAATTAGGGAAGCATTTTATAAGGGTTTACTACAAGTTTAACTAAATGGTTTTTTACTAGCTTTTTATTAACTTGCTTCGTTCGTTTGTGATTCCAGTAACTGTGTTTTTACCTAAGGATCATGAATTTCGGATGATGCATTTATTTCAATTAAACCTGGCACTTTTTAATTGTCAATAAGTCGACCAGTTGGAAACTTGAAGCTAGTTGCCCATTCCAAAACGTAGATCTCAATGGAGAGGAGCGGGTAAGAAACTCCACGGACACTCTTTTAAATCAAGTTCGGATATTACAAAATCTTGCAAACATTATTCTTGTTGCTTCTTGTATTTGAGAACAATGTAAAAAATATATAAAAACAATTATAAATATAAAATCATGATCATGATCAATATCATTATCATGTCTAGCCTTTTCCTAGCTCCTGATGCAGCTGAATACCATTACTTGACATGCAGTGACTGCCCATCTGACCTTCACAACCCAGTTACTGTTTAATACCTTAGTAATCCCTTTTTAAGACTGGTTGTCTGGTTTTCAGGCTTTTGACGATCCATGAATGAAAGCTGGAACTTAAAAAAAAAAAACTTAAAAAACTGCTTAACGTGCTTTCCGAGGCACGGAGGGGGCGTATGGTAAGATGGTCACCCATCTACGGACTACCCGCGGCAAGCGTAGCTTAACCTGATCGATGAACCTGTGCGGCTATTATTGCTAAGCCTCAAGCCAATCTCTTCTTTAGATAAATACTTAATGTATTTTTCACCAATTGTCTGTTAAATATGTCGATCTATGGAAATGTTCGTTGCTATGCTTTGTCAGAGAAAATTCCTCAATTTAGTAGCAAAATGAAATCAGTTACTAACATCAACGTTCTATTAATATATTATCTATTATGCGAACAAACAAATTTTCCTTGTAATAATACTAAGTACTTTCAATACTTCCTCGTTCAGCTTTTTCATGATACAAAATCTAAAAAAGTAAGCATAAATTCGGCACTCTTTACATAAGTATTCTTAAAATCAATTTTGTAAATGGCCGTTTCTATGTCAAAGACGAGCTTTGCCTTCGGAGATAATAAAAACACTCTATCATTTCAACGGCTTTTTCGTTGTAATGGACCTCGGGAAGAGATAAGTAATTCTTCTTATTGTTCTGGGCTGTTAAAAGGCCCAGTTTAGGCCACGTTGACTAGTAAATAGGCATCATTATAATGAAATGAGATAAAAATTCCAACACCATTTTATTCCCACAGTCTAAAAACATGCCAACTACGTATTTTAAGAAGAAAATAAATCTGAAGTTCAGTTTGCGCATTCAGCTGGGCAAAGTGCCTGATTTCAAAAACTATTGATTTCAAAATCATTGCCTTTTTACTCGCTTTATATTAGCTTCACTTGTATGTTTGTTTGTTTGTTTGTATGTAACCGACTCCTTTGAGCGCGATTTTGACCCATTTTAAACGGTCAGATTTCATTGAAACTTTGTAAACTTGTCGAGGACCGATAACAATTCAATAATAAAAAAAAATGAGAAAAAAAAAACTGTTTTTGTAGTTAGAAGAACTAAAAAATAGAAAATTAATAATAGTTTAAAAAACTAAAAAAAAACACGCTTTAAAAACCAAACTAAAAAAGGAGAAAATAATTTAATTCAATTAAAAAGCGTGGGGTGCTTGACAGTAAGTGATTATAAAAATACCTCAAAAAGCACCCCACGCTTTTTAATTGAATTAAATTATTTTCTCCTTTTTTAGTTTGGTTTTTAAAGCGTGTTTTATAGTTTTTTAAACTATTATTTATTTTCTACTTACTCGTATTTTTTATGTTTTTCCTTTTGTTATCTTACTGTGCCATAACTAACATAATTAAGCTGTTTAGATGTTGTATTCCCATTAATGACCCTGAAAATCGCTTCAATTTTGAAAACTGGCGGTCGTTGTATGAACCAGTTTAAATAAATATTGCTTGCAAGTGGGATCAAAGAACAAATGTATATTGTACTCACAAATCGTTATGTTAGATATTAAACTTTTGCATTTGATCTTTTGCGATGTCTTCTTTGTAAACTAGAAGCGCAGTAAACCAGACATGCTCAAAATATTTTACTTGAGGAACTTTCATGTAACCGACTTTGTTGGAGTACATGGGTAGTCTGTGACTTCAGCCGTTTAATACTTTTACATAATAATAGTCTTCCAGACCGTGTTTCGGCTATGGTGGCCAAGACAAGTTTTTGGCACAGTAGAAGTCTTAGTGCACAAGTGAGTTTGCCTTCACTTACATAGTCCGATGGGACTGCACGCAATCCGTCACGACTGGAGAGAGATCAACCGCAGGACAAACGGTTCTTCTACACAGTCTGTTATTCTTAAGAATCTGATGCTTATCATACATTTCAGGTGGCACACGAAGGAGGTTTTCTAAGGATCTTGTTGCTAATCGATGGATTTTCACTCTTTAGGACTAGATTAGAAAGAACTTTCACATAACTCAGTTTATTTATAACCGTTGCTTGAAATTTACTACTGATTAGCGACTTCTAAACTATATATTGTTTGACGTTTAAAAGTCTCAACTTTAAGCAATATCTACTAGTTACTATTCCTCTAATTTTAAATAAGAAAGGAACGGATTGAGATTGCGAAAGCATCGCGAAACGACGTGGCGTGTCTATTACGTCTTGGCCTCTTTTACCTACATCACGTGAAATATGACAGTTAACATGAGAGAAAATACCTCTAAATTCAAATATTTTCATGTACCTGAATAGGTGAGACTATACAGAGAACACACGTTTGATGTCGTATAAAGGATCGGGTTAGACGACAGATGAATGGAGTGACGCAACAGTAGGTATGTAGAGTACGAAGTTTGTCGTCGAGCCATTTACAGTTGTGTCGCCTAATACCTGGATAAGACAGATCAGACGTTTATTTTTTTTTCATTTTTGTATTTTATTCGGCATATTTCTCTCGAAGTTCTGGTCTGAACACAAAAAAAAATCTAAGTTAAAAGTGAATCAGTGAATCAATCCAATGAAGTTGGATTTCAGTACACGGTGGCATACTTGGCTTTAAATCACTATTAGATCCTTAAATTTTAATGAATGCAAATATTATAGATATGCGCATCTTTCACTCGCCTACCGAGTGGTCGAAAAATTTAATGAAAGGAGCAAATTAACTTTCATTCCTAAACAATTGCAATTCATTACAATACAATACATGAACGTGAAATGAAACTAAAATGAATGAAGTTTCTACTATCAGTCTTACACAGAGACCTTAAAAGGAGACTACAAAAGAAAGTTATCACAATTTCAACACTTCAGAGTGCTTTTGCACTGAACTTATATCTAATATATATGCGTTTACGCCACTTCGATGCTGCGTTAATACTGCGTAAATGCTGCGACGTGATTTCATCGAACATACGTCACGTTTTCGCGTCGTATATAACCAATCACCTTATAATTTAAATTGTATGAAACTTACTTCTATATTATCACAGTATCTACTGTAATAATTTGAGTATATTGCAGGAAATTGGGAATAATGTATAGTGCAACTAAGCTGATTGCAGTACTCACTTTTTGTATTATTAATGTAAATGTTTTATTCAATATTTCAATCCATTAATGGTGGGTTGGTATGCTTTGCTCGCTGACATGACCAGTCAAACATAATCCTATATTAAATATATACCAATACCAATGAGATTTGAGCAAATAATTACTATTAGTAGCTCCTATCAGGGGCTTGTCGTTAAGTAATAACAAACGCACAGGTCGATCAAAATATATTGGGGTCGGCTTCCAGTCAAATCGGATGTAACTGAATACCAGTGTTTTACCTGGAGTGACTGCCTAGCTGACCTCCACAACCCAACTACTGGGTAATACGATATACCTTGGTTGGACTGGCTGTCAGACTTTCAGACTGACGACCCGTAATGACTGCCAAAGATCCACGAATGACAGCGGGGCCTGCCGGTGCGACAGGTTTCCGAGGAATGGAGGGGATTTCGTATGTAAAAATGGTCACCTTTTGAAGAACCAACCGCGGTATATACTTGGAATAATATTTATTCCCAGCCATTTACCACTAGATCTTCTCACTTAACTTGCCGAGTGACCTCTCCCATGTTAAAACGCGCTGCGCGTAGGCCTACGTCATGTAGAACATGGCTTGTGGCCCAAATGTGGTAACAATATTGATCAGCTGTGGCCGCAGAACACGACAGATCGTAAACATCCACTGTTAAACACGGTCCGAGCCTGTAAATCAAGAATAGGTTTTAAATGGTTCGAGTTAGGTGGTGATTAAATCACGGCTATTTCTCGTTTTCAAATGTTTGGTCAGTGAAGCGGGCTTCTAATCACTTAATTATTATTACTACTATAATTAATTTAATACTTTATGTATTTCTATTGCAGGGTTATGTAAAAATATTAGCTTTCTGAACACTTTCCTCATATAAACTTTAACAATGCCAAATTTCGTAGTCCTCCGTCCGCTTGATTTTCTTAAAAAGAGGTTCATAGTTTTTGCTGCACGTATTATTATATTACTCCATCTGAAATAAGATTAGACATTTAAACAAACCTTTTTTACAGTCAGTTCAACCGATTCTGACTTCTATACCGTAGGCATAAGGATGGCATTAAAAGCAAAATAGTAGTTACAATACCAACTGTATACTGCAGCTGCCATTTGTTATGCCACTAACGCAATAGAAGTCAAAATCGGTTAATCGGACTGTAAAAAGGGTTTAGTTAAATTTCTAATCTTGTTTCAAATGGAGTTTCGATGATTTGAAAACACTATAGTTTTTATTTATTTATTTATTTAACCATTTATGCACACACATATAAACAGACAAGAAGAAAGGAACAGAAAAATACGTACAAAGGTAATGCTTATTTCTACAGAAATCTCTTCCAGCACACCTGCGATAGGAGAGAAGATAACAGAGATGTAGACAACGCGTGTAATAACAGTAGAAGGAAAATCATAAAATTACAAATTAAACTCTAATTTAAAAATATACAGTACAGTAGTTCTTATTTTGTTCGTTTTGATCTGAAGTTTATTTCTAAGATTCGTGGAATATGGGAAAATATGGCTATAAGCGTAACGTACCTACTACTACCAGCCTTTTCACCGTTTTCTCAATTTCTGAGTTTTTTTGAATCATTTAATTTACAGAATTATGATTTTGAATTGAATGACAATACCTAAATAGGAGAAACTCCCTACTTCTTCTTCTTTTAGCCGATGTTATGATAATGGGATCCTGCCGTTTTGCCGAAAAGATTTTGCCAAATTTTCATTACCCAAACAAATTTTAGCAACCTTTTTTTATACCAATGTAATATTTGGAATAATTTTAGTACGCACATTTTCATTTGGTCAAATGTTTACTTGGCAGATTGTTAACAAGGATAATGTCATTAAGGCTTTTGGTCTTTAATCAAATGATTTATGTACAAACAATATTTAGACAATAAACGTTTAGTCATTGCGTATTTCTTTGTAAGCTTATGTGCTTGAATTTGTCTGAAACAAGTCAAATTTATGGTTACTAGACATTAGGTTATTTATGGAACTAGTTACAGTAGGTTATTAATTTAAAAAAAATGGTTAGGTTAGGTTAAAACTGTGACCACCTACGCACGAGCCGAGCGAGCGAAGCGAGCGGTGCCGCGGTAGCGGCCGGCGAGTGCCAGAAACGACTAGATTATATAGAAAAAAATATGGAAAAAAGAGATGTTATTATACCAACTGAAATATTTGACTAGATAAAAAATGGTAAAAGTACTAGTTGGTGAACAAATTATTGTACAAACGTTCACTTGCCAAACATAGGTTTTCGTAACAATTATTTGTAAAGAGATTTTTTGGTAAGTAATAATTTGGCAAATGAAATTATGCGAAAATTTGTTTGGGAAGTGATAATTTGGCAATTTCTTTTCGGTAAAACAAGGGAGACCCTATGATAATATATGTTGGTACGATTGCCACTTCAACAAAAAAACAGTTATTTTCAACTAAACCAAACTCAATACCTCAAGATTTTCAATAAACTTTCTGGCGTTTTGCCGAAGTACCACCAGCAATAAATTCATTAATACCCACATAAAACCATTAAAAAATCCCACTCATCAGGCTATAAATCCCGCAGCTATAAATCATCAGGCTGCGTCAATGGACGACTGAGCACAATTTCCGACCGGCCGGCCACGGTAACGGTCCACACTGAATGATTCAAGCTAATATTTAACCTTAATACCACAAGCTGCGATAACTAACTGATATTGACTTTCAGCAGTTCCATGGAACTAACTCTAATGATAACAAGTTAATTTTCGCGTTTGCTTTAGTTTTAGCCTGAATTTTGAGAGTCTGGTTTGTGATGAGAGCAATGATTGTGTTTAAACATTCGATAATTGATCATTTGAAAATTTGAACAATTGAACATTCATATTTTGCACATAAGAGTACACTGATCTTTTGTTTTTAAATCTAAACCTCAAAATTGAAAAAAAAATCTCGATATCAAAATTTAAAAGCGCTTCATCTAAAAAGCTTTCTCTTTTCAGGTATGCTCATCTGAATATACTAGCTGCGAATGGCTTCCTCCAAACTCCACTCTGCTTGACGGAATCTATGACTTTGAAGATCTGGACGAAGAATGAAAACAACGAATAGAACCAAAAAGTTCTCCAGCACACTTCGGCCAAAAAGCGGTCATCGACAGTATTTTATTTACAATTTAGCACATCACATAGTTTTTAGAATATTTTCAATACAAAATGTCCAGATTTTCTAAGGACAGCAGGAAAAAAAGCGCATAAAACCAAAAAGTTCTCCAATACACATCGGCCAAAAAGCGGTCATCGACAGTATTTTATTTACAATTTAGTATATCATGTAGTTTTTAGAATATTTTCAATACAAAATGTCCCGATTTTCTAAGGACAGAAGGAAAAAGAGTGCATTTGCTTCTCAGTTTTTATTGTCTCCTGTTATCTGGTTGATTGATGATTCTGGTTAATTCTTCTATCGGCTGAATTATCAAACGTCGCTCAATTTAAAGTTATGTTCCGATACTATTATAATATGAATAATATATTGTAGAACGTGGTTAAATAAATGCTATTTTTAAAAGCAAGCTTTGTTTATTTTTATTCGACCTCATAAAAAGGAAGTTTTTAATTTGGTTGTATTTTTTTAATCTTTGCTATCTAAACCTCAGAATTCCGTCATTTATAAACCGATTTGAAAAATTCTTCTTTTGTTTGAAGACTCATTAAGTGGTCCCATAAAAAAAATGGTCAAGTTTTGATTTGTGATGTTTGAGTTAGGATTTGTATTTTCAGTTTTGGCCACCGACTTTTACTAAAATGACTTTGACGTTGTATTGTTTTTTTGGAAGTCGGTTGTTTTTTTTTTGTTGTAAAAAGTCTGTATTTTTCACTTTTATATTTAAAAAAAAGTACATTCGGCAAAATAAAGGTGTACTACACAGCTGTTTATCTCTTGAAACCCTACAGGCGCGATATTATATTATGGAATGGTGAAATCAATAAAATCATAATCAAAATCAAAAGTCATTTATTCAAACTAGGCTGGTGTCATCACTTTTTGAACGTCAAAATTACATAAGACAATCCCCCCAAAACGAAGTTAGAAGAACACAATACATAGACATACGATCGCAGTAACCACGGGTCATTTACATCATCATCATCATTTTAGCCGAAAGACGTCCACTGCTAGACATAGGCCTCCCCCAGGCTCCTCTACTTCGACCGGTCTTGTGTTTCCCACATCCAGCGGATTCCCGCGGCCTTTACAAGGTCATCGGTCCACCTTGTGGGAGGCCTTCCCACTCTTTTGCTATGGAACTCTTCAATTACTACCTAGAGAGTTCCATTGTCCATTTCCGAAGTTCTTCATGAGGAACAGATAAATGATATACTAAACCTTCCCTGTAAAATATGCATTTAACTAACGAAAACCTCACTCAAATCCGGATTTTGAGCAAATCCTAGACATACAAACATACATACATACAGGTAGAATACAGAGCCTCCTTTTAAAGTTGGTTAAAATGAAACACTAGACCTTTTAGAACATTTTGTCCTTTTACGAAGTTAGGTGGAAAAGTGGGCAAGCATGAATAAATAACTAGAAGACACCCACGGGAAAGTGTTTTGCCCTTGATAGATACACAGCCCATTATAAACCTATAAAGGTTAAAGGCTGTATTGAGGTGACCTACCAAGGTCCAATTTTGCTTAAAAATTAAGTACCTACATTAAAAAAAGAGAAAAAAACAATTCACGGTCGGTTCAAGGTCATAAGTTCTTCCAAAACTAATATTTGAGTAATTTATGCGGCGTACCCAAATGTCCTTTCTTTGGTATTGTTCTTCGAATCGTTGAGCTCCTTATGTTCTGTGTTGAGCTGGGCGATTACTGACAAATGCGTGCACTGACTGGGCAGGTCCATTCAATCTTTGTGGTTTGTAAGGAAAGCCTTAAAATACCATTTTAGACAAGAATCTAAGTGGTCTTCACTTGATCTGACCAAGAGTATGTCTGGACTTTAAAAGAGACCGTGACTGTGAATTTGTTTCAGTCTTTCTTTTCAGAGTAGTTAGATAGGAAAAGCTGCCACCTCATCCAATTTAAAAAATATGATTGCGTGTAAAAGTTTTTGTACCAACCTACTTACAGAAATAAAATCATTTGTCATTTATCAATACAAAAAGGTTATAGTTTTTTTTTAAATAAATTACCTAATAATAGAACATCAAAAAACCTATTGGTAGCCAGATGGCCAATTCTCGTAATTGAAAACGTTCAAAATCTAGTTGCAGTCTCATCTGGGTGACAATCAAATGTCAAAAACTTGTCTAAAATGTATGGAAACTTGAGGTATTTTTGACAGGTTGAGACTGAGATCAAACTGTGAACGTTCTTAAAATTACGAAAATTTCCCCTCAGGTGTCATATAAAACAGCAGCATTATTATTATTGTGTACCAAATGTGGTAATCATTACCGTTGGCGTGACCGTTCATTGTGGTGGTCTATTTGGAAGCCTATAAGCCGATATAAAGATCATGACCGGCACTTGTTTTCGAATGCAGACTATAACACGTAGGTAATACCCACCACGTCCACGCATTTAGGCAGTATACTGAATGACTGCAGCTAGTGGGCACGTTGCCAACTAAACCCCATATCTTCAATAACGGCCAATAAATAAACAAACGTTTAAACTCGTTTAGGACTAGGAAATAACAGATTTTGCTTTGAAATGAAAACTTCTTTGGGCGCGTTTTGCTCTCTCTCTCTCTGAACAGTAAACAAAACTGAATCGTCATACTGTCTCGTGTATACTCGGCTCCAGTCGGTCAGTGACCATTAAGTATTCTCGGCACCTAATCGCGTAATCACAGATTCAGTCGGTCAGTGACAATTTCATATTGTGTAACGAAGGATAAGGATAACACATTAAAATTAACAGATCACAGACACATGAAAAAAATGTTCGGTGAGTCTGAACCTCCTTTGTATGTCATCTTTTTTCTTTTTCTGTTCTCGGTGTTGCCAGACAGACGAGACATAGTGCCAGTCGGTCCTGCACTAATTACCTATCAAGACACTTGTCAAATGCAATGACAGAATGCACCTCTCTAATTTCATAGAGGCCCATAAGAAGTATTCTCGTCAAAAAGAGGGCATTGTTTTGCTGAAAAATCTAGGAACTAGGATAGGATTTTTTTGCCTGAATAGAATAGAATATTTTTGGCCTATTGTTGCTACATTATCATAAGTAATAATATAAAGAGAATAGATATCATATTTTGTATGTTTGTCGGTAACACTTTCACGCTAAAACGGGTTTTAGAGATTTGGAGGTTTGGCACATGAGTAGACCATGCATCTTTCTTACGGTCGTTGGTCTACCCATTCGAGGGGAGTCTCACGCAACTCTTGCCGATAAGCGGTCTCTACTCCGGGACTCGGATGGAGACTTATGCGGATAAACCGCGGGGTGTAAATAGTTTATAAATAGAGTTAGTAAAAATTAAGAAAAAAATGTCTTTAACATGAGGTATACAGCCATGTTACAAAATAAAAAGAATTAATTACAGAAAGGAAAGAGTATTAATACCAATATACTCACAAAAAAAATCATTATAATAATTTCATTGACAGACGTATTTACAGCTAATGACAGGTACCGCTGTTTAAACTGTATTTAATTATAAGAAATTCAAAAATTGCCACGGTTGGTCCGTGAATGGTTGATCATCTTTACATACCAAGACCTCTCCGTACCTCGGACACCACGTTAAGCTAGGCGATCATTCGTGGATATTTGACAGTCGTTACGGGTCGTCAGAAGCCCGAAAGTCTGACAACTAGTCTTACCCATCTAAGGGTTATCGTATTACCGTTACTGGGTTATGGAGGTCAGATAGGCAGTCGCTTCATGTAAAATACTGGTACTTTGCTGCACCCGGTAAGAGTAGAAGCTAAACCCGACATAGTTTGGATAAAGGATAGGTAGATAATGTAATTGGTTTTACCCCTTTCATATTTCCTATACTCCATTTCAAATAAGATTAGAAATTAAAACAAACCTTTTTTACAGTCCGTTCAACCGATTCTGACTTCTATACCGTAGGCATAAGGATGGCATTAAATGCAAAAAAGTAGTTACAATACCAACTGTTTACTGCAGCTGCCATTTGTCATGCCATCAACGCAATAGAAGTCAAAATCGGTTGATCGGACTGTAAAAAAGTTTTACTTGAATGTCTAATCTTATTTCAAATGGAGTATAGATAGGGTTAAAAAATGTAAACAATGTCAGGAGCAAAACAATGCTATTTTTATTTTATAAAACTATTAATTTGGCATGTTCAAACCATTTTAGCTTTTCAGCATTGTAACGAAAATTTGTGTCAGTATTTCACTTTCATTTTGTATATTTTTCCTCACCCGTATTATTTTCCTATGGCCTGATTGTCCGTATTCAGGCCAATCAAATAATATTAACGCGAAAACCTACTTCATTATGTACTTCATTGATATAATGATATTTCGATTACCAGCATCGCGATCATATTACCTATCTCATTGGTAAACAGATCTATGTTACGTACTACTACATAGGCTGTTATTAGGTAAATTATATTTATTCGGTATATGTGTGAATATATTTTTGAAAATTATGTGAAGTTTTTTTACTTATTCCTGGAATCAATTCAGCAGCATGAAGGTACGTATCTACCAACCAATGATTTAAAAAGTTCGTTTAAATAACAGACTGAAGCTTTTATTTTTAACCTACACCGTCATCTGCCTTGATTGATAATAATCTGCCTCGCCTTTTCCCAAACATGTTAAGTCAGCTTCCAGACCACCCGGATACAGCAGAATAACAGTATTTTACATGGAGCAACTAAGTATCTGACCTCCACAACAAACATACTGTTTAAAACGATACCCCTTGGTAAGACTGGTTGTCAGACTTAAAAAAAAAGATCTACTATATGACAGTCGGGACCAAAGGCTTCACGTTCTATCCGAAGCACGAAGAGGCCTCGTTATCTAATAGATGGTCACCCATCCAAAGGCCAACCTCGGCAAGCGCAGCTTAACCAATGATCGACCCATGCGGTTGATACCTATATTAAGATTATAATAAATTGTGATGTGCCGCGAACAATCATCAAAAAAAGTGACAAGAAAGATGTTTTTTTTATTATTATAGCTAGCCTGTACTGTCTCACTGCTGCCCAAATGCCTCTTTCCATTAATTCAAAGACCCTACCGAAAGAAAATAAAAAGATGAAGAGTCCAAGTCAAAAGTGAATAAATTATTTTTATAACATCCACTGACATAACTTCAAGCCTGTATTCTGCAAAGGGTTGTGTAGAGATGAACAGTGTTGGAGGCTGGAAGTACGTACCTACGTAATCAACCATCCATAGAGTAGCTCACAGACTATAATATACCTACCTACGCTATTACAGTCAGTCTCAAACAGAATCACATCAACAAGAACTCATGAACTCAAGAATGGTTTTCAGTCCGACTCAGTCTGTCCCTTGCTGCCTCTACCAGCGATGTCAGGGCATCGCTGGTAGCGGTCGCTGAGGAGGTAGCCGAGGTCCGTACCCAAGGAGGTGCTCTTAACGAGTAGTCGCTCTAGTTTTAAGTTTTTTGAGCCCTGGCTGGTAATCTTAATTTATTAAGAATATCACAGGCAAGTCCTGTTAAGCAGACGACAATCTCATAGGTTGAACCGCGAGATGTAATGTAGTAATAATATAGTAATTCATCAAGTACATATGTAATGTCAATAGAAATATATAATAAACTACCGGAACATCTCACGAATATAAATAAATATAATATGTTTAGTAATAAATTAAAGCTATTTCTAATAAACAAAAGCTATTATAATATAAATGAATACATGAATGATAAACTGTGACTGGAATTGCAATAAAATGTAAATACTTAATTAATTGAGATTACTCCTACATTTGCCAATTACATTCACACATATAAAATAAACAATAAATATTGTATAATTATTGTAATATAAATACATTTAATTTAACTAAGAATTATTCATGTTCTAAATGCTATTGCATAATTTATTTTATTTTAATTATCCATACTTATGTTGCTGTGCCCTTACAGGGTCCATAACTGTATCCTATCTTTAAGCCTATTTGTAACAACTTAATTCACATTATGGTATGCAAATAAATGAAATGAAATGATGTCATTCCAAAAAAAAAAACCTCGAGTATGGAACTCAAATTGTACACAATCAAATGAATCTTTGTTTATGTATATATTTTTGGGGTGGACTGTACATCCATAATCCATATAAACTATGTACGCGTATATGCTCAGTCATAATGAACGTGTCGCTAGGGAAAAGAAATATTGTGGCATTCATTTTGCGTGGCCCAAATCTGGTTATTGCAATCATTAACTAACAGAATTAGGTGGCCGGTTTCCTTCAACACGCGTAATATAAAGAAATAAAGTGTTTCAAATATATTATGATAAAATGAGAACGGTAATAGTGAGGTTTTGTGGTTTCGCTAGTGAGAGAAAGAAGATATAATTATTTCTATGAAATAAAAGAAAACTGACTGAATGTGAGTACCATATAGGCTAGATTGAATACATGACTTTATAACTGTCTGGTGGCTTTGAGTATTTTGTTCAAAGCCTACGCAAATGGCCGGCAGATCTGGTAGCGTCTTGCATCAACGGGTCGTAGAGCTCCCTAAAAAAGGGTTGAGGTCACGATGACTGATGCATACATGCCGTCTGTTGGTACAGGTCAGCTAAAAACTGTAATGGCTCTTTTTACACGCTTTATATTAGCTTCACTTGTATGTTTGTAACCGAATCCTTAGGGCGCGATTTTGCCCCACTTAAAACGGTCAGATTTCATTTAAACTTTGTAAACTTATCGAGGACCGATGACTATTCAAAAAAAGGAAAAAAAATCACGTTTTTGTAGTTAGCAGAACTAAAAAATTGAAAATAAATAATAGTTTTAAAAACTAAAAAAACACGCTTTAAAAACCAAACTAAAAAAGGAGAAAATAATTTAATTCAATTAAAAAGCGTGGGGTGCTTAACATTAAATACCTCAAAAAGCACCCCACGCTTTTTAATTGAATTAAATTATTTTCTCCTTTTTTAGTTTGGTTTTTAAAACGTGTTTTATAGTTTTTTTAAACTATAATTTTTACAAAAGGCCTTTAGTCCTGCATTGTTGGATTCACATTACATCCACATCATAATCAGCCTATATTGTTTCCACTGGTGGGACACAGGCCTCCTCTCTGTGGGAGGGAGCGGGCTGTAATCCATCACACGGGCCTGGTGCGGATTGCTAGATGTCACCTGTCTTCGAATTTTTGGTTCTAGGACATGCCGGTTTCCTCACGATGTTTTCCTTCACCGTTTTGAGAGCAGTGGTGAAGCAATAATTTACATAAAGTAAAACGCCTGTCTGGGTTCGAACTTACGACCTACAACTCGTAAGTTGCGGCAGTTACCACTGAGCCACCACTGGTCTCAGCCATCACTCTCCAACATCCTATTAATATAATATTTGGATCAGTGAACTAGGAAATGCCGGCGCCGTCTAGTTTTAAAATATTGACTAACATCATATTGACGTGTAAAACTATCTTACAAGATCTACCTGCTCACATAAGTAAACATTTAATTTAATTTCAATACTTATGAGTTTTGGTAGACAGCGCTTTTTTCTTACGCAAAGGTCTGATTGATTAACTGGAAGAAAAAATTTACTGACACACAAAAGTATTGTGGGCATACAAATCTAATGTTTGAAGATACATAAGTGATTGAAAGTTAAAAAAAGATTTACTATGACATCAAATGAAAATACTCAAACAATGTTTCTTTGCTTGCCGAGAGACAGTTTGTCATTTGTCTTCTGAAACTATTCAATATCCTCCAACCACGTTCGATCGTTGAAAAGCAGACTATTTCATAAACCCGCGCAAACTTTTTTTGCAATTCAATTTGTAGGATCTATTCTAGACTCAACTTTTTATAGTAACAGAAGATAGATTACATTTGAAAACAAGAAAAATCTTTTGATGTGATCGAGTGAGCTTCAACATAAATGCAAAAATGTTCGAGGAGAGTGTAAAATAAACTCTATCTCATTACGGCCAGAGCTAACACACGGTTGGTGCTCGACGCACGAATGATCACACGCCTCCAATTTAATTTGGTACAGCTATAATGAGATCCGCTCTGAATTAATATAGGTTTTTGAATAAGGTATCTCGCGTACAAACCTCGTTTACCCGCCTACTTGAAGCACGTATTTCCCCTCACACAATCACGCATTTTATATTAACTGTTATCGAAATGTTGCCAGCTGAAACTCGAGGTGTTATTTTCGCTCGTTCTCGCGTCAAACTTCACCAGTGTGTACATAAATTCAAATAAGAAAATAACTTTGGCAATATAAGTATGTAAATCGCGTATCAAACAATGCCTCAGACGGTTCTGTAAGTGCGTGATTATACTTCTTGAGACTAGGTGAATTGTGAGGCTTTGCTTGTTTGCAATTTATTCGTTTCTTTGAAATTAAAATATGTGCTTCGACAGACAGTATATGCCTAAGTATGTAATATATTGAGAGTAGTGCTCCCAGTGGTAACGGCCGTGACTCGCGAGTTGTAAGTCGTGGTTCCAACCCAAGCTGGCACTTTACTTCGTGTTTCATCACCACTGCTCTCAAAACGGTGAAGGAAAACATCGTGAGGAAACCGGCATGTCTTAGAACCAAAAAATCGATGACATGTGACATCCGCCAACCCACTGGCACGCATGGCGGTTTATGGCCAACTTCCTCTCACGAAGAGGCCTGTGTCCCGCAGTGAGAACATTATAGGCTGATATTATATTTGAAATACAGAAACCACCTGAAGATTGCTTCAAGAAATGGGTCTGTTTTTACACGCTTTATATTAGCTTCACTTGTATGTTTGTTGGTTTGTTTGTTTGTTTGTTTGTTTGTATGTAACCGACTCCTTTGAGCGCGATTTTGACCCACTTTAAACGGTCAGATTTCATTGAAACTTTGTAAACTTGTCGAGGACCGATGACAATTCAATAATAAAATAAAAAATTGAGAAAAAAAAACACGTTTTTGTAGTTACCAGAACTAAAAAATAGAAAATAAATAATAGTTTAAAAAACTAAAAAACACGCTTTAAAAACCAAACTAAAAAAGGAGAAAATAATTTAATTCAATTAAAAAGCGTGGGGTGCTTGACATTAATTGATTATAAAAATACCTCAAAAAGCACCCCACGCTTTTTAATTAAATTAAATTATTTTCTCCTTTTTTAGTTTGGTTTTTAAAGCGTGTTTTTTAGTTTTTTAAACTATTATTTTTTTATCACATTCTAACATAAAATTTAATTACGAGAGCCATCAGAAGCTCTAATTCCAGTTATTTTAATATTGATTTGCGAGTACATTGGTATTATTACCTATTTCAGTAAATGACTCCCAAACAGACGTAAGGCGCTTATTCTGAAGTGTAATATGTAGTTACAATCACGCTAATTTTACCAATATAGCTGTCTAGATTAACAAAATTATTGCAATGCTTACGTAAGTCCAATCATACATTGCATACGTAATGAACTAACAAAACATTTTTTATCTCTAATTCATCTTTATTCAACACTGCCATAACTTTGTTTATTCTTGCTAAAAAACAAGCATATTTTTAGAGACTTTTCCAAAGGTTTTTATTGCTTTCCAAGTATACCGCAGGAGCTGCCAACATAAGCGTTTGGTAAATAAATGCTCGTGGTAAACAAAAGACTTATCTTTTGAGCTGTAATGAGTCATGTACGCATCTGTAGGGCTCTACATATGCAATATAAAGACGTCATGATATTAATATTTATCAGGGTGATAGTTAAGGAAGCATTGTTTTCATAAACATTGGTAGTTCCATGCTATTCTCAGTAAAATTTTTGGTATTAGGTTAAAAATAACACCGGCCAAGTGCGTGTCAGACCACCTACAATCAGGGGTGCCGTAGTTAAGATGAATATTATATCCCAAAAACAAACTTAACATTGTAGCTGAGAAATATATTCTCCTACATATCGATATAGGTCACGGTAAATTCTCCAACTCCAAATGGGAATGGCATTACCTCTAGCCAAGGTAAAAACCATCTCTTGGGTCAAGGGAAGTGTCGACCAGCCGTTTCAGTTCTTGGGTCACGGGAAGTGTCGACCAGCCGTTACGAGATTTTCTTAAATAGACCATGAGCACTCGGACCCACGGCCCAAGGGATTGAACCCCAACCGGCTCGAAAATACAATGGTCAATAAGATTTTTATACTTACACCACTTGAGGTTTTCTACAGCCGCAGCAGCAGCGCCAGCACAGAACGCCGACCCAGGAAGATGGAATGACAGTGGACTTATTTTGCAGTAAACATAATTTATTAGGTCCAGTCTACATACACGTTTAATTATAACAAAGGCATTAGCACACGGGTCATTGATCCGGTAATGTGCACTGTGCTGTTGAAGCCACTGACAGCTTAGGAAACCGCAGCGTATGACCGTTACAGTGGTTTGTGGTCACGCCAGTTACCTGTGTGTTCTACTCTTTAGACACTTAGTTAATTTACTAAACTAAGTTGTTTCATCTCAAAATTGTATACCGTTTAAGGTGGAAGCTGGTGGTAAGCGCCAGGATAGTGGCGAAATTCACGTTTTTTTTTGCAATTTTCAAGTCAGTTTCAGACTTTATGTTGAACAAAATCTGATCCCCGACCGTAACATGTATGACAGCGCTTTGCTAGCGCCATCTTTTGAGATCTAAGTCAAAACGAGATTTGACGGCTGTCAGTCTGACGGAGCGTCGAGGCGATATGGTCAGCGCGGCCATGTTGAACCACACGGGTTTTTTAGAATGTCAACGGCGAGCGCACTATGTATCCGACGAATCGCTTTTGTTCCGAGTAATCTTGTCCCTTTTTGTTTTAAAAATATAATTAAAACCGATTGATTAACTGATTTTCTAATTATCAGTGAATTTTTATTAGTAAAATCTGTAAGGAAGATATTTTGTGCAATTAAATAACTTTTGATTATGACTCGAGTGATTCTTTGTCGCTTTCTACCCACATTACCACATTAAATCCCATTGAATATTTGTTTCTAGAAATATACATTCAATGGGATTAGATGACCTTAAAAGGTGTTGATTGTATTGATAACTTTAATGATTTGAATTCTGTAAAGCTGTATTATGACCCCGATCATTCGCTGGTTAAGGTGGATGCGCTAAGATTTAAATTTTCTTCCGTTTTTTGCATTTACACAACTTAACGACCCTGCCACAAGGTGGATGACTTGGTGAAGGTCGCGGGAAACCGCTGGATGCAAGAAGCAGAGGACGGGTTAGTGTGGCGACGCTTCGAGAAGGCCTACGTCCAGCAGTGGACATTTTTCAGCTAAAATGATTATATTTGATAGGCAAAGATGCGTAGGACATCCACATTTGTCTGATATGATAAAACATAACGCGATCAGCACTTCTAAACCGCGTTCAAGAACTGTCAGTGTCAATCAATTCTATTCATAATCAGCTTATAACGTTCCCACTGCTGGGACACAGGCCCCCTCTCTGTGAGAGGGAATGGGCCGTAATCCACCACGTGGGCCCAGTGCGGATTGGTAGATGTCATATATCTTCGAATTTTTGGTTCTAGGACATGCCGGTTTCCTCACGATGTTTTCCTTCACCGTTTTGAGAGCAGTGGTGATGAAATAATTAAGACAAAGTAAAGTGCCTGTCTGGGTTTGAACCTACAACCTACAACTCGTAAGTCGGTCGTTACCACTGGGCAATGTCAATATTCCTCAATAATTTTGACACTGACAGCATTTAAACGTGGTTTAAACGTGCTGAACGCGTATTATTTGTGAAATTCGCACAATAGTCTCATGTAAAATGAAGCGTGACGTATACCGTTAACTATCCTAATAAAGAGTCCGAATTAGGGGATCGAACTCAGGACCTCAGACTCAGCAGTCACGTTTGCGCTCATATGCCTAACAAGGTAGTCCAGGCAATAATACATACTAATCTGTATTATAAATGCAAAAGTAACTCTGTATCTCTATGACCTTTTCGTAGAGTTCGTCGCAATTTGCCACATAGGTAGAACAAATGATAATTTTCGACATCCACACGGATGTACCGGCGGGAAAATTTAGCTTATAATAATTACTTTTAAATAAAATGTATACTGAAAGCACTAACTTTCAGCAATTCATGTAGCAAATCTCCCAGCTAACCTATTTTTCAAGGCAATGTCGGTTAGTCCGGACATTTGTCGTTTCGTAAACGGTCTATAAAATTTTGATGAGTCTGTGAGGGTAAGTTAAAACGAGTTAGAGAGATAGTTCCCGTCCCGGGAATTTAAATATCTTTTTAGCGGACTGTCTCTTGTTTTACAATTATCTGGAACAACGAAGTTTTTAGGTAATACGCGTTGCTCATGATCAAACAATCATTATCACCATCATAAGCGTACGGCAATCCACTCCTGGAAATTTGGTGGCCATTCAACTTGAAAGGGAGCCGTGATAGCCAGGGAGCAGTGGTGATCAGGGAGTAGTTGTGAGTACAAATCAGTTTGAATCCAGACAGGCACATTACTTTGTGTATTTAATTTCATTCCCACTGCATTCAAAACGGTGAAGGAAAACATCCTGAGGTACCGCTATGTCTTAGAACCAAAAATTTGAAGATACTGGGCCCGCGGGGTGGATTATGGCCCACTCTCTTTCATATAGAGAAGAGGCCCGGGTCCCAGCAATTAGAATATTATAGGCTGATTAGGCCAACTCTCATCCAGCGGCCACCAGCCAATCTGCGAAGATCGTCGCTTGTTGCTAATATCTTTCACTAAATGTTTGCAGTGAGATTTAAATTCAATAACTTGTTAGAGTTAACATTTTGCTGTAAAAATGATTAAAATTAAACAAAGACTAATAAAGTATTTCAGCAGTTTATTCATTAACATCGTGAATTTTGACTATTACGTTATTCAGAATGAAATTCCCATGTGTAGCATTCATTACTTTTTCAACGAAACCTTTTGAAAGAGCTATGTGAGTCTGTGTGTCCCACAGGACCTGATAGTAAAGTCAGTGACTTTAATAAATTAGTATTTCGGTAGGTACAAACGTCGTCAATATACCTACCTACTGTGAAGTCACAAAGTACTGCTAAATCCTTGGCAAAGTAAGACCATCTTCACCGCAGATGTTGACTACTGTACGTTCAGCGAAATTAATTGTTTATCGAATTGACACTACGGGCTGGTGTCGGCATCTCCATAATATCAAAGCGCGTATTTTGCGTAAGGGATTATCATATACTAGTCATTTAAAACTAATAAAAACCATCAGTTGTGATTTAAATATATGTAAAATTTTAGTTTGTAGTAAGCTAACTGTTGCCCGCGATTTCGTCTGTGATACAGGATAAAAAGTTACCTATCTCCTTATCTAGGTCATGGTCTATCTGTGTGCCAAATTTCATCCAGATTCGTTGAACCTTTTTGAGCGCGAACAAGCAAACTTACTTTCGCATTTACAATATTAAGTTAAGATTAGGATTTGCTAAACATTTTCCCCTTATTTACAAAAGTTGCTTAAAATTAAGCAATGATTAGCATCTATTTAAAAATATATTTTTGACGTTTAAACATCTCTTAACTTTAAGCAACGTTTATAAATAAAAGGGTATATTTGCCGACTTTACATTACTAGATGAGCACTTGTTTTTTTCCTTTGGTGAATGTCTGGTTGGTTTGGTGAATGGTCATCAGGTCTAGAGGAAAACCAGCATCAGGCGTTGTCTGGTAGTTTTGCGTAACTAGACTTTTTTGGAGCAACCGTAAGGCACACTTTCCTGCTAATTCCTTATCCCACTTTATAATTTATAATTTATTTATATATTTTTTTATCTGCTGTTTGTATGCCTTTGAGTCTGTGCTAAATAAATGTATTTTCTTTCTTATTTTGTTAGCAAAAGCTAAAGATTTAACAGTGGTTTTTGACTTTTCACAGTAGGTCACCAAACATTAGCCAAGCATAGACTTTACGGCAGGTTAATTATGGTGATTATTTTCAGTGGTATATACATAAACAGTAGGTACATCATTAATTTACGAAATAAATTACGTAAACAAAATAACAAATGTACGGCACAAATTCTCTTTATGAGCCAACCTAGAGCAAACGGAAGCGTTTGGCCTGAATTTAGTAATGAGAGTCGGTCACCTTCCGACGTGGTGTCGTAACCAAATTTCTACGTGACACACAAATGAATTATTTTGTTCAATACGTAAAGTAAGACACT
The DNA here is from genome assembly GCA_947359405.1 of Antitype chi. NCBI lineage: Eukaryota > Metazoa > Arthropoda > Insecta > Lepidoptera > Noctuidae > Antitype > Antitype chi. The sequence goes on from OX375816.1 coordinate 16,537,273, forward strand.
TTGTGGATAAGTAATAACAGCCGCACGGCTAGATCAATCAGGTTAAGCTACGCTTGCCGCGGTTGGTCCGTGGATGGGTGACCATCTTTACATACCAAGATCCCTCCGTGCCTCGGAAAGCATGTTAAGCCGTTGGTCCCGGCTGTCATTCGTTGATCTTTGACTGTCGTTACGGGTCGTCAAGCCCGAAAGTCTAACAACCAGTTTTACAAAGGGGTATCGTGTTACCCAGTAACTGGGTAGTGTAGGTCAGATAGGCAATCGCTCCATATAAAATACTGGCATTCAGCTGCATCCGGTTAGACTGGAAGCCGACCCTAACATAGTTGGGAAAAGGCTAGGCAGATGATGATGATGATGAAAAGTAAGATACGAAAACATGACCTTTGCTTCCGGAGAAGGAAACATCATTTCATGATCCACAGTACAACAATATTGGGGTTTACTTGCATACTGTATACTCGGACACATAATGGTCCCGCTGCCCATCCGATTTTGAATAGCCTCTATGGATCGGAGAGCTGTTATGTTTTGGTCGGTTTTGGCATAGAGGTACAGTAAAAACAACACACGGGGAGTAGAATATTTATGAAGATAAAATTGCTCCCAGTAGCAACGTTACAAGATTTTTACGGTGTATCGCGTTAACCTGCTAGAAAATCTGACTATAAGCATATTAAACAAGTAGGTACGTTGTCGCTAAGAAAAATATGAGAGACAAGAAATTGTACTCTCATATTGTATCAGCAGATAATGAGGTGAAAAATTATTTTTAAGTATTAAAAAAAACTGGCTACCAAAAAGAAAACACTACCAAGTGAAAAATTACTTTGATTTTGGCAGTCGGTGTCGAAAAACTAAAATACGGATCCAAAGACACCGGCCGGACTGACACGCGTGTTTCTTTTTGTAAAATGTTTTTTATTCTTCAGTTTTTATTTATGATAGGTACTTATCCCATATCAATTTGAATACCACTACCTGCTATGTAAATAACAGTCACAGTGTATTAGAACATCATCAAGATATACGATGTGGATTAAATACGTATTATCAAAGCTAACGCAAAAACTACTATTAGTTAATATAAATTATATGGGCGACCCATATAATTTATTTTAACTAATAGTAGTTTTACCAGGAGTGTAATTTTTTTTTTAAATAATCAATTAACAATTTCCAGAGATAACGCGGACATACATTAAAAAAAATACAGACGAACTGAGAATCTCCACTTTTTTAAAGTCAGTTAAAAATATACTTTGTTGTACCCGAAAAGATAATTGAAGTCACCGAACCGGAAAGTAGTGTCGTAACAATAACTACTGCCTTATAAGTCAGTAAAATGAATAGTCTTGAGTATTTCAGACAAAAATATATGACGGTCGCGTACCAGGGGATCATACATCATGCGAAAGTTGCCACAGTTCCAGGTAAAGTTGGATATCACTACGAGTCTCCGGTGACGCACCAAAATGTGACTTTCCTGAGGAACTTTTTCGCGTTTTTGTAAGGCGTAATATGATGAACGGAGCGACCATGTCACGGTAATGTTGTTTTGTGATTATATCGTAGAACAAGACAAAAGTAACTGGTATTTTTGTGATCTAATATTTCTTTTTGGTTGAAATAAGATAGTGAGAGGTGTGTGATAAAAGTTTTTTTGTTTTTCCTTGGCCAATGTAGTATTAGTTAATACAGCTACATAAACGAAGGTGTCTAAATATCTGTGGATAGAGGTCAGCCTCCTTTCAAAGTTGTGTTTATCTTTTGCTTGCTGAAACATCGATTTTGTATTCTGCCGTTCGGTTTACGTTTCCTGTTCCCAGAATAAATAAAGCTGCAAACTGTTCCAGGAACGCCTGAGTGAGTGTTTATAGTGACAATAATGTAAGGGTAGCGACAGTGGTCTTCCCTGAGCACCATTAAGTAAACCGACCCATAGGTACGCTAGGCTGCACGGCAGTCGTAACAAAACCAGTAGATAAAAGCTACTGGCCTCGTATTCTATTGAAATTCCGTACTACGGTAAACCAGCTCAAAGTCAAAGTACACTGGGCCGCAAAGAAAAAGGGTCGGTAAGAAAATCTTCGATATCTTCAAAAGTACCTTACCTAGCTTTATGAAATAAATACTAAATTAAAGAATATTTAATGCAACATTAAATAATAGATAAAACCTTTTTATTTATTTTTGATAATTGTATAAAAAAAATTAAAATGTAAAATACTGGTCGTTTTTGAATTTAGTACCATAAAATTCAATTCAATTGTTTATGGTAGAGAACACGAGAATTGGACTCTGAATGACTGGTCAAGACTTATGTTTTCAGACGAGTCTAGATACTGTTTATACTAGCACGACGGGAGGAAAAGAGCGTACAGAAGACCGGGAGAGCGCTATAACCACGCCTGTAGAGAAGAAAAAGTACCATACGGAGGTTCTGTTCACGTGTGGGGTGGGATTTCTTCCGAAAGCCGCACTGAGCTATTGGTGATAGAAAATGGAACTTTAACTGCAGAAAGATATGTCACTGAAATGCTGAATTACTACTTTGGTAGATTTGTAGTGGACATGGGCGAGAATGCCGTTTTTATACAAGACCATGCAGATCCGCATACAGTTCAGATAGTGTTTGCCTATTTTCAAGAAGTCAGTATCACACACATGAAGTGGCCAGCACGCAGCCCCGACTTAATTTCCATTGAGCATGCATGGAACGAACTGGGACGACGTGTACGTCAGCGGAATTCACCTCCAATCATGCTACGTAAAATGAAAAAAGCTCTAATAGAGGATAGGCAGAATATTCCGCAGCATCGCCTGAAAAACCTAGTAGAAAGTATGCCAAACCACATAACAGCAGTATTGCGGGCTCGCAGAGGCAACACAAAGTACTAAAATGCGTGAAAACGGCACATCTGTAACCGATCTAAATTTACGAAAATACTGGAAAAACTACGCATTTTTATTTATTTTACATTTATTAAAAATAAAAAGCTTGAATTCATTTTTGTTTATTCTCATTTAAGCAAATTAAAATATTCTTTAATTTGGTCTTTATTTCTTAAAGCTAGGTCAAGTACTTTTGAAGATATTGAAGATTTCCTAACGGCCCCTTTTTCTTTGCGATCCAGTGTATTACCATTGACGTGTGGTCGACTGTACTCTGATTCTTATATATTGCATGAGACAAGAAACGGTAGACACCAAATAAATGTTTATCTTACATTTCCAGTTGGTTGTGGGCCAATACTTCAAAGATTACTTTGCACTTCGGGTACCAGGAGGGCATAAACCCGGAAGAGCATTTTATCTGTCCCTTGCGACCATGATTATGAAATATTTATTTGTGCGTCTGTTCTGCGCATGTGTAAGTCTATTTTTGTTTTGTAAAGTTTTTTTTATGGGTGTTAACTTGGAGTGCCATGTTTTTCCACACACTGCTGAAAATTTGTGATATCGGGAAAAATATTAAAATGGAACGCGACTGGTTGTGGGTTATTAGTTTTTTTGTAGTTTTAATAAGTACGAACCGCCGCACCTACCAGATACTGAATTAATATTATAGAGTGTTTTTGAAACAAGCCAAAAATAAAGAAAAGCGAAAAATAAAAATGTTTCGTCTCCAAAAATTTATTTCCTCTTTCTTTATTTATTTTTGGCTTGTTGTTGTTGCGTAGCCCAAATAGCTTAAAAATAAATCCCACCTCAATCAGCCTGGGATTCCCGACGCCCAGGGCGTCTCCCGCGGCGACTACGGCACTGAGGGCGCATATACTGCCTCTCCCTCACGTGCGCCGCCTCCTCTTCGCGAGCATTACTGCTTCGCAGAAGGAGGTGACGGCTAACCATTCACTCTCGCTCCGTACCATGACCTGCACCAGGGCCGTACGCGAGAGATCGCCGCCGCCGATCGCCTCCACGAGGACACGGCGGTGTTCCGCCCAAGCCGGGCAGACCGCTACCGTATGCTCCACCGTGTCCTCAGGGCGATCTTCACAAAGGAAACACCCGGGCGTTTCCTCCCGCCTTATGCGAAACAGGAACCTCCCAAAACAACCGTGTCCGGTGAGGACCTGCGTCAGGCGGAAGGTGAGGACGCCATGCCGCCTCTCAAGCCACTCCTCAAAGAGGGGACTTACTGCCGCTATCGTGGCGTGCCCAGCACTGGGTTACGACAATCGCACTCTCCTTGTCGCCATGAGATCCCGCCGGAGCTCTGTCCGCTGCGCCGCGATTTCTCGCGGCAGCGGAGTAACGCCCCGGCGTTTGGCATTTCCAGAGTGGAACCGGCGAGAGATGTCGTGCGGTGTCCCATAGGGATCAGCCCTGGGGCCGCATCTGTGGGACGTCGGGTACGACTGGGTGCTGCGCGCCGACCTCCCTAGCGGCGTCAGTGTAGTTTGCTACGCTGATGGCACGCTGGCCCTGGCGCAAGGGAGGTCGTACTAGGCGGCAGCCGACTTAGGGATCTGCGGGGTGATTCCGTAATACACTATCAGTAAGAATGGCTTTCATTTTGACAGTTCAACAACATTAATTGCGTTGTTTACGTTGTTGAGCAGACAATTTTTTCGGTCATATGAGGCAATGTAGCAATATCCTTTAAAACGATTATGATTGTGTCTTACTTAATAAGGGCAGCAAAGCAGCTTCCACCTACACCCGACCGACCCGTGCCGTTCGAGAATTAACAAGAACCGCTGCGGCAAAGCTCCTGCGAAGCCTGAAGTGAGCCTGCGTGCCGATGTACATCTTCCGCCTGCACTACACTCTAAGGAGGAGGACATCGTGGAGTACGTGCGCCAGAAGACAAGGTACACGCCGAGGGTTACTGGAGTTGCGCCGCATCGTCAATTAAGGCGTTCGCATGTCATGGCATCTGCATGTCGTCATGGAAGAGGACTTTTGGCCGTGGGTGGTGGTCTTCCGTCGCGAAGAAGTTCCGCAGGACAGCACAAAGGAAAGCTAGTGCAAAGTGAAGTGCTACTAATATGTTTTTTTTAATAAGGTATGTATATAAGTCTATAAGGTATTTATGTTATGGGTCTTTGTTGCCTGAATTAAATGATTTTTTGTTGTTAATGCAGGCTGGCATTGTAGGTGGAAGTGCGAAGCCGGTGCCACTTAACCTTACAGTCATTCATGGTCCTCGGAATGCGCCACCGGCGGGTTCCCAGATAACGGCAGGAGGGGTTCGCATCGGCGTCGAGTCGACGATGAAGTACTTGGGACTCGTCCTCGACAGCCGGTGGAACTTCGCGGAGCATTTCCGACGTTTGGCCCCCAGACTGGAGCGGGCCGGGGCTGCCTTGAAGCGGCTCTTGCCCAATCTAGGGGGGCCAAACGCCTCCTGCCGGAGGCTCTACGCGGGGGTCGTGCGGTCCATGGCCCTATACGCGGCGCCGGTGTGGGCGCCTACATTGAGGCGCCAGCCAGCCCGAAGGCTGAAGGCGTCCCATAGGGTCATGGCGATCAGGATGATCCGGGGATACCGCACGATCTCAGGTGAGGCGGCGGGCCTCCTTGCCGGATTACCGCCATGGGATCTGGAGGCAAAGGTCCTCGCGCACATCTGGGAGTGGCGCGAGGAGGCCAAACGCCGGGGCGTTACTCCGCTGCCGCGAGAAATCGAGGTGCAGCGGACAGAGCTCCGGCGGGATCTCATGGCGACATGGAGAGTGCGATTGTCGCAACCCAGTGCTGGGCACGCCACGATAGCGGCGGTAAGTCCCCTCTTTGAGGAGTGGCTTGAGAGGCGGCATGGCGTCCTCACCTTCCGCCTGACGCAGGTCCTCACCGGACACGGTTGTTTCGGGAGGTTCCTGTTTCGCATAAGGCGGGAGGAAACGCCCGGGTGTTTCCATTGCGAAGATCGCCCTGAGGACACGGTGGAGCATACGGTGGCGGTCTGCCCGGCTTGGGCGGAGCACCGCCGTGTCCTCGAGGAGGCGATCGGCGGCGGCGATCTCTCGCGTCCGGCCCTGGTTCAGGCCATGGTACGGAGCGAGAGTGAATGGTTAGCCGTCACCTCCTTCTGCGAAGCAGTAATGCTCGCGAAGAGGGAGGCGGCGCACGTGAGGGAGAGGCAGTATATGCGCCCTCACGGCCGTAGTCGCCGCGGGAGACGCCCTGGGCGTCGGGAATCCCAGGCTGATTCCCGGCCACCGTAGGCGCGGGCTTGCGGACGGCGAGTAATGGGTAGCTCGCTGTCCGGTAAGGACCAAGCCCGGGTCGACGGCGCGTTGTGTTCCACGCGCGCCTCAAAGAGATGTCAGCACCAAATGGGGGGGTCCGCAAGGGCCGATGCCTGCTAGGGGTGCGGGTTGTTCGAAAGAGATACCGCGGCCCCTAGCACACAGGCAACTGAGGGAACACAGGTGGGTTTTAGTCAGTAAAAGTCTGACACGCCCTCCCGCTCCACCCAGTGCGGGAGAAGTTATTTGATGATTTCCCACCAAAAAAAAAAAAAAAAAAACCTTACAGTCATGTAGGCCATTTGTTTGTTTGCTAATAAAGCCTTGTAGTTGCGTACCTTTCACGGTTTCGAGCAAGCTCCTGACATTGATTGACGGGTATGCCGAAAATCGTACCTTTGGTGATGTTTGAGGACTTCTTTGTAGAGCAAGTATTACCCATCCTGTGCGCGTTTTCCTTGTACGAGGTCTGAGTAGAAAGCGTTTTAATGGTATCCATGCTAGTCATCAGAGAGCTCACGAAAGCTGAGAAAAGTAGATTGTGGCTGTAGCCAGAAACGGTGAAGAGGACTGTATAAATAATAAAGCCTTGATTCATAGATGGGGTATAATAGCAGCGATACGTTGTCAAAAATCTGTGAAATCCACCATATTATTCAATTTTGTTTCTCCATTTTACGTATATTAAATAAGCCGAGAGCGGCGTCTATACAATTATGATTTCAATACACATTTCCAACATCAAACAAAATTTTGCTAATGGCAATATTACTGAAACGTTCAAATTGACGATTATAACCCAAATCGATTGTTCCAAATCATATCGGTTGAAAGGCAAATTAATCATTGCGTATTGACGAAACTAACTAAACAGCAGTTTGCATAACAAATGCGGTGTACATCACTACTAAATTTTGTGTATCGATAAATTTTGAATCGATGTTTGTTCACTTGCTTGGTTTGTTTGTTATCAATTTGGTATAGTTATCTGATATCAAACCAACGAAGGTAAAACTGAACTGGGAATTGAATGCCTTTTTAACCGACTTCAAAAAGGAGGAGGTTATCAATTCGTCGGAACCTTTTTTTTTTTTTGTTTTTTTTTTTTTTTATGTATGTTCCCCGATTACTCGAAGATGGCTGGACCGATTTGGATTTTGTTTATTTTGTTTGAAAGGGTATACTTCCCAGGTAGTCCCATGATAATCAAGTCAGGATCTGATGATGGGATCCTGGAGAAATAGAGAGAACTCTTCAAATTTTATAGGCACACAAAGCGATTTAGGTATTTTATGGAAGAGTACTTTCTCGTAGTGATTTCATTTCAATTTGGTGAAGATTTGATGAAGAAATTTGGAGATAGGCAACGGAACTCCTCAATAAATGATAGCAAATGGACTGGGATTGCTGAAATCACATCTCTGTCTATTGCTTACACCAGTTCATAACATAACATCACGCCGGTATGCTGTGAAGGGGGTAAGCACATGTGAACCACTAAAAAGTGAAAAATAAAAACTTTTTCCAAAAAAAAAAAACAACCGACTTCCAAAAAAACACTACAAACTGAAAAATAACTTTAATTTCGGAAGGCGGTGGCAAAAAAATCAAATACAGTACCAAAGACACCGACTTCCGAAATTAAAGTTATTTTTCACTTTGTAGTGTTTTTTTGGAAGTCGGTTGTTTTTTTTTTGGAAAAAGTTTTTATTTGTCATATATTCGACCACGAAAAGTTACTTATTATGTTTGTGTGTATGTGTATTTTTAGTAATTGTTTTTTTTTGAATTTTTAGGAAAATACATTTTTTCGGAATTACATTGACCAGGCACAAACAGTACTACTATTTTATTAATGTCCCTCGGCAAAGTTCGTGTTTCATCAGTCGTCGGATTTCAATCAGTTGCCCTTTGCAAGTGGTGCTGACCGGACGCTCTCAATCGACTTGGAAGTATATAGAGTTGTCAATACTCTTTTAACTTATTGTAATTGATTTTAAAAATGGGAGGAAAGCTCGTTTGTATTCGGAAATGCGATGATTCCGATTGAAAATTACGAAAATAGTTGTACTGTAGGTACTTTGCATTACTTTAAAATGTACACGATTCGCTGATATTTTATACAAAAAACTAAACACACGTCAGTCAGTGGAATATTTCTTTTTAGCATTAGGTAGACCAAAAGCCATTTTCAGACATTTCTCAAGTTACAGCGACCTTACAGGATTCCAAGGGCCTAACGACCTAAGCCCAGGATTTATCCACGGCCTACTAAAATGACGGGATCCTTTTAAAAAGAGATAGGTTTTTTTTATGAAATACTGATGTTTTCAGTAATCCGTGCTGTAGGTACTTATGCCTTACTGTCTGTCAAAGGCGATTTTTTCAGAATCTTTTTAAGTATGTTTTTTAATGAGGCATGTAGTGGTAGAAAGCCGAAAGTCTGACAACCAGTCTTTCCAAGGGGTATCGTGTTACCCAGTAACTGGGTTGTGGTGGTCAGATAGTCGGTCGCTCCATTTAAAATACTGGTATTCAGCTGCATCCGGTTAAAATGGAACGTAGATACAACTGTGAGGGCACTAATGCAATGAAGCTGTGATATGTCTTGCCCTAAGATGTTTTAATTAAATGTGTTCTAATAATAGGCCAAAGTAATAAGGTAAGGCTTCCTTATGTTGCTCACATTTACCCTCATATTTATAAACGCTAAATAAAGTTAAGTAATAAAAAACTAAAAATCTTTATTGCAGACCACATGATCCATAAAAAAGATTTAAAAAAATGTACCTACATAAAATAAAATAAATAGAAAAAAATAGCATACATACAACCATACATTTTTGACGTTTAAACATCTCTTAGTTTAAGCAACGTTTATAAATAAGGGGCTATGATGCCTCGTTCTTTCTCAGACATTACCATTAACTAGCTCGTTGTTCTAGTAGTCGCCAGCACTACTGCTGAGCTTGAGGTAGGTACTGGGTTCTGTTCCTAGGTCGCGTTGCACCTACCACTGTTTGTCTCTGCATCACCCAAAGCTTGACTGGTAGAAAATGCCCATGGCATTAAGGGCGCCTCTGTACATTTGTGTGCTTGAAGTATTAAATAAATAAATAGGAGCCTGGGAAGCCAAGGAATAAATGGAAGAATGATGGGGTCCATCATATTTGGGCAAAAGCTAAGCAGATAATGTGGTAAGTAGAAAATCACTACATTAGACAGGATATTTTTATATAAATAAATTATTAAAACAGTGTGTGCCTTACGGCTGCGCCAAAAAGGTTCATTTCAGCATTAATGCCAGACAGACTGATGCTGTCTGACGCTGGTTTTCTAATGAACCTTTAGGGACAAGTGACGAGGAGTACAAAACAGATTCAACATAGGTACCTAATACATAATTTAATACTTATAAATAAACAAGTAATCACATAAACTTACAAAAGCAAAATAAAACGTAAAGAACAGGAACTAAACCTGTTCCGAACGATTATACATTGATTTGTGCACGATGCACTCACATAGCGATACAAGCCGCCGGGAGCGGCGGACATTACATTGCCAGTTATTTCGTTTTTAAATTAACGGCAAGAAAAATAACTGTGGGTTATTAAACATTAATGTTTGGCACACCTAAAAGGTTAACACATAGGGTAGCTACGTAGTACCTACGTTTCCGTGGGATTTTTTCCAACATCCACGCGGGTGAATACGCGGGAAAAACCTAGCTTCATTATAATCCTATAGGTACTTGTAGTATCGATGGAAAGGTATATGAGTTATTTTAGTGTATACCACGTACACCGCCACCACCGTTATTTCAGGCATACTTGGGGTATACTCTCCACAAAATAGCTTTATCTATTCCGTACTTCACATTCTATGTGCCACACACCTCCATTCTATATTTCGGCTTAATTGAGCAAGAAATATCGTGTGCATAACTCGAATACGAAAATATAGGGTCAAACTAAATTAGTTACTTTACTCACGTATACCCAACAGATATAGAAAAGTAACGAAACTAAAAAAAAACGATTTTTCCAATTTTGTTTAGGTATAAGCATAACTTTAAATGACACTGACATGTACATTAAAGCTGTAACTAAAGTTGAGAGTTGAGTTAAAGTTGAGTTTAGTTGTAAAGACTGTTTTACTATGGTTTTTGGAAATTTGTAAATTATAACTAAGTTTCTGAGTTACCAACAATACAACACTTTCGTACGTATATAACATCGAATATTGAGTATGTATCTCTTTGAATACATCTTCCCTGCAAATGGAAGTGACCGACTGACTAGCTGTGTGAGTGATGAAGTTTTCAATAATACAGCCCGAAATATACTAGGTAGCTGAATTTTTGTTTCCTAAGTCATCTTTCGGGGTTAAAATACTGGTGAATTTATATAACACTAGCTTTTGCTAGTGGCTTCGCCCGCGTTGGTATCAAAAATCACCCCACCGGAACGTACAACCAGGATAAAAAATATCCTGTGTAAATCCTGGTTATAATCTATATGTGTGCCAAATTTTATCCAAATCTGTTCAATGGTTTTTGCGTGATTAAGTAACAAACATCTTAACATAAAAACTTTCACATGAGTAATATTAGTAGGATTTACTAACTCTGAAATATAAAAGAAAATCTGCTCTTTCATAGAAAATGATCAATAAAAAAAAGAACCCACATCACACACTGCACACACACACACTTACTTTTAACAGATATAATTTCACCATGTCAGACTTGGTCTGGTTGCTTATACCTTATCGTTAATTCTATTTTTTTACTAACCAAACTCTACCCTAATCTAAAACTTACAACCAAAACTTCGTATTACCAACCCGAGGACTAAAAAAACACCAGTGGGTACTACAGTCTGTAAACGTTAATATGAGTGCCCAAAAAACTTGAGCTCCGACCAACATTCGAAGTAAATCCTAACAGCAGGTGCGACTTACTGCCAACTTGAATACAAGTAGACTTTTGGGGCTCATAACGACATCTTTGAACTTTACATTTCTCTTGGTAACCAGTAAAAAGTGTCAAGAACAACTTTGGTGTCAGAAAAGTTACATGGAACATTATTGTTTTGGCTTAATTGGCTTTTTTATTGGCATAAAATAGATAAGAATAGGAATAATTAATTTGCTCAAAATACAGGATTTACCAGATGAAATCATATTAAGCTCCCACGACAACACAATGTACAGTTTCGATTATTTATAACAACACTGCAATCTCCCTAAATTTAAACTAGTACCTAGGTAAGTTAAAAAAAAAATAACATCATATAAAATTCCCCCTTATATCTCAAAGGATAGGAAGAGGTGTGTTGTTCACCAAACGTACACTTAAAACGTTTTAAATTAAACGTACGGAATCGAAAATTATCGTACACACATTACCGTTCGTTTCGTAACTGGAACCAAATTTTAATCATTGCCTGAGGCGACTGAATTGTGACGCACACGTCTTGTTACCTAGCCAACCTAAGGCGATATCTTCCTGAATTTACAACTGCAATTACATGCCTTTTACCAGCACGAGACCATCTAAATATCTCCAACCCCGCCTAATAAAAAGATTTGTGTGTGCAAGTCTTCGCACCAAAATTAAACACGTAAATATAAAGAGAAAATCAATTTGTCCGCTTTACGATTCTTTTCTGAATGTTTTTTTACTACTTTACAGCTTTCTCGCTTCCTTATATAAATCGTAAATCTATTTACATAACGACTGTCGTTAGGTTTATGAAGGCGGATCCGAATTATCCAATTGAGTTGCTTTTTATGTTGACATTTTTAAAGACGAGGACGACTCAATGAAGTTACTGATTTAGATGATTATGGGAGATGTTTTTTTTTTATTTTAAAGACGGCCACTGGATAGCGTTCTTCTGTGTGTTTTGTTTAATAAACTTGCACGCAAAATACGAAAGATTTCAGTGCATTATCTTATGAGTTTTTTTCCAACTTTCTTAATTAACCCACATTCATATTTGATGGATAGCATTAGGTATATTCACGTAATCAATTTAGGGTGTCGGATGTCATCATTCCTGGGCATACATCGGGACACATCATCATCATCACATCATCCTGGGACATATCGCTTCGTGAGATAACAATACTACACCATCGACTCGAAGAAAAGAAGAAGATTAACCAAGTACTGAAGTAGGCACGACCTCTGGCCTCAATAGAAGTTTTACACTACTTAGTAGATATTCAGTGAACACTACAAGTTGACTGTTGAGGTATTTCGGAACCCCAAATTGTTGGCGAAGTAACTTAAGCATTAGGCCGGGATTTAGTTGTCTGATGAAGTAAATGCACCGTAACTTATGTAATGTGAGTACTGCATAGTTGACCAACTGTTCAAATAACATATCAAATGGGGATCGACAATGTTTGTAGAGCAGTGTTTACACGGAATTTCTTATAGCAAGAAAAATAGTACGTTTTGCAACATAACATGACGCAAAGAATAAACACGAACACAAAAAAGAACACATTGGGTGATCATATGCATCACATTCACGCAACACGGCAAGTATGGCGGGTGGTAAAAGATTAGTGGAGCGATATGGAACAACTTAATAAACTGCTACAATAATTGCCGGCAACAGGTATTACCAGAATATCATGGTATAATGGTAAGATCGCCCTGAGGACACGGTGGAGCATATGGTGGAGGTCTGTCCGGCTTGGGCGGTGCACCGCCGTATCTTTGTGGAGGTGATCGGCGGCGGCGATCTCTTGTGTGCGGCCCTGGTCCAAGCCATGGTACGGAGCGAAAGTGCATGGGTAGCTGTCACCTCCTTCTGCGAAGCAGTAATGCTCGCGAAGAGGGAGGCGCTGTACGTGAGGGAGAGGCAGTATTTGCGCCATCATAGCCTTAGTCGCCGCGGTAGACGCCCTGGGCGTCGGGAACCCCAGGCTGATTCCCGGCCACCGCAGGCGCGGGCTTTCGGACGGCGAGTAATGGGTAGTTTGCTTCCGGTAAGGACCAAGCCCGGGTCGACGGCGTGTTGTGTTCCACGCGCGCTTCAAAGAGAACACGTGTGGGTTTTAGTCAGTAAAAGTCTGACAGGCCCTCCTGCTCCACCCAGAGCGGCAGAAGTTATATGATGAATCCACACCCAAAAAAAAAGGGTACAATGGTAGCCTCAGGTACCTATGAATTTTAGAAAAAAACAATTTAGCCTCTCATACTGCCCATAATAATATAAAAGATATAAACAAACTATGTAAAGTTAGTTTTTTATCCCAAGCACTAATCTGACAGGTGTAATGACAAACTAATGTCAAACTGCTATTCTAAAAAAGCAAACACAAAAGATTGAACTGTCAGATTAGGGAATAAAAAACAATTTTAGTCTAATATTTTACGATTACCTTTTAAATCGTAATGCTTTCCTCAAAACAGTTTCCGACGCACAAATTCGAATGATACTAAACTATATGTTTTTTTTAATTGTTTGGGAGTTAATTCCATAGTTCATTTCGTCTGCCCACCTTAAATTCATTCCCCACAATTTAATCAAATTTTCGACTTCAAAACAGCCTACAGTCATCTTCTATTGTCATTTCAAACTAACCCCTATTTATAGGCCTATACTGGAGTCTATACCATAAAGGTTGTATAGTTTGCTATAGTAGTTTAGCAAGACGATCCCGAGCTTAGAGGTTACGTGATGGGCTTAGCACGGCAGGCTGTGCTGCTAAGCTGAGCTAATTCTGTGAAGTACTGAACATTTGGAGTGTATTCAGGAGATTAGCCTGTAGACGCTGATCATGTGATAGGTACCTATTGTTTATCTGTTGGTTAATATTTTACTTTTTATTTGTGTGTGATCGTTAGGTCATGTTTACATAAGGAGGATGCTCTAAGTTAACCCGCGCAGTACAAATGACTTTTTCATGTAACAGTGATTCAATGAGATTATAATTATTATGAACTCAAATACAACCAACCACATACAACAACCCTGTATTGCTGATTTTAATGATTATAATGCTGTAAATACAAAACGTTTTACGGAAAGGGTACCAAGGGCACGGCTTCTTTGGATGATATCAAACGATATTGGAAGGGTTTATAAATCCTATCTCTACATGTTTGGAAAATATTATAATTTTTAATACATTGATACCAGAAACCAAACTTTTCAAATTGAAATAAACATATCACTCGAAAGAGATTTATCGTGATATTGGCAAGTAAAGGAGAAAGTTATTGACCTACGTAGTGCGGTGGCACGTTTGTTATGATTTGAATTTAAGAAACAATGAATCCAAAATTTTAGTATCAACTAGCTTTTGCCCGCGACTTCATACGCGTGGACTTTAGAATCAAGTAGATATTTTTTTTTTTTTGATAATATATAGCCTATTTTTTAAGTTAGACCTCTCGGAATACATCATTGAAAACTGCATTCAATTCCATGCAGTGGTTTTTGCGTGATGCGGTAACAAACATACAGACAGACAAAAATTCTAAAAACCGTTGTTTTGGCTTCTGTTGCTCTAATAAAGACCCCCCATACTATTTTTTCTTCAATATCTTTAATGTACAGACATCGGCCTGTTACAATTTTATTATATGTATAGATTCTTAGAGTATTTATAGAGTATTTAATTTAGAGTTGAAACTATTTGTAGTGATTCTATACCAGCTTTTATCTTTAGTGCTAAAGGATAACAATAGGGTTTCTGTTACACCCTGTATATGTCGCAGACATCTAAACTAATTGAACGCCTTGATGCGGGTTGTTCTGAAGAGATACTGGCACCCCTGGCACACTGGCAACTGAGGGAACACGGATGGATTTAATTTAAGTCAGTAAAAGTCTGACACGTCCTCCTGCTCCACCAAGAGCGGGAGAAGTTATCAATCATCAATCATCAATATCCATGAGCCATCTGGTTAAACGTCGCGCTCTTTGGCTAGTTGTCCTTTAGCTATTTAATTGGATGCCGGCGTTTAATCAACGGCCTAGGCGTAAAATTAGCTGGCTAATTTAACCAGATGGCTGCGACATAATTATATACGTGTTATGGTCGTGCATCATGCACAGCCTTACACTAACCTGCAAATAGCGAGAAAGGTAAGAAAATTCGAATTTTGTGGGCTATTTTGGCGCTTTCTGATAAACAATAAATAAGGCGGCAAATGCTGGCGGCAAGTGCTGGCGGCAAGTACTGGCGGCAAGTACTAGCGGCAAGCGGCAAGTACTGGTGGCAAGTGCTGGCGGCAAGTACTGGCGGCAAGTACTGGCGGCAAGCGGCAAGTACTGGCGGCAAGCGGCAAGTACTGGCGGCAAGCGGCAAGTAATGGCGGAAAGTGCTGGCGGCTAGAGCTGGCGGCAAGTGCTGGCAGCAAGTGCTGGCGCAAGTACTGACGGCAAGTACTAGTGCAAGTACTAACGGCAAGTACTGGCGGCAAGTGCTGGCGGCAAATACTGGCGGCAAGTTCTGGCGGCAAGTTCTGGCGTCAAGTGCTGGCGGCAAGTACTGGCAGCAAGTTCTGGTGGCAAGTTCTGGCGTCAAGCGCTGGCGGCAAGTACTGGCGGCTCCTATTGGCAGCCAGTGCTGGCAGTAACTACTGCGGGCCAGTGCTGGTGGCAAGTACTGGTGGCAAGTAGTGACGGTAAATACTGGCAGCAAGTATTGAGGTTAAGTACTGGCGGCAAGTACTGGCGGCAAGTGGCAAGTACTGGTGGCAAGTACTGGCGGCAAGTACTGGCGGCAAGTACTGGCCGCAAGTACTGGTGGCAAGCGGCAAGTACTGGTGGCAAGTGCTGGCGGCAAATGCTGGCGGCAAGTGCTGGCGGCAAGTGCTGGCGGCAAGTGCTAGCGCAAGTACTGGTGGCAAGTACTGGCGGCAAGTACTGGCGGCAAGTACTGGCGGCAAGTACTGGCGGCAAGTACTGGCGGCAAGTACTGGCGGCAAGTACTGGCGGCAAGTACTGGCGGCAAGTACTGGCGGCAAGTACTGGCGGCAAGTACTGGCGGCAAGCGGCAAGTACTGGCGGCAAGCGGCAAGTACAGGCGGCAAGCGGCAAGTACTGGCGGCAAGCGGCAAGTACTGGCGGCAAGCGGCAAGTACTGGCGGCAAGCGGCAAGTACTGGCGGCAAGCGGCAAGTACTGGTTTTTTCGCTGTACTCCTTTCAAAGCATTCCTTTCTTTGTTTTTATTTACCCTATTTGTTTTGTTTGTTTTGCAGTTTTATTAAATATTACACTCTGGTATTTATTTTTCAATATTTAACACAAATGACTATTTTATACTAGTTACTAAATTCAATTAGTAGCTAACAAACTATATATAAATATCAACATTCTCGCTATATAAGTACTACTCGTTACTATTTTTATTTATTTTATCTGACACAAATTTATTTTATTTAAGTATGCATAAACACGTCACGTTGCAGTATTTGTATTAAAGCTGATTTACATCCGTCACCTCACACGTCAGGTCCAGTTGAAAACCAGCGTCAGGCACTAGTTGTCTGGCATTTATGCTGAACTGGGCCTTTTTAGCGCAGCCGTAAGGCACACTTTGACGCACTTTACACTTTTTGATAATTGTTTAATTCTATTATTATGCTGAATATTGTGTGCCTTTTTTAGTCTGTGCTAAATAAATGTATTTTCTTTCTTTCTTTCTTTCTTTCTTACTGGCGGCAAGCGGCAAGTACTGGCGGCAAGCGGCAAGTACTGGCGGCAAGCGGCAAGTACTGGCGGCAAGCGGCAAGTACTGGCGGCAAGCGGCAAGTACTGGCGGCAAGCGGCAAGTACTGGCGGCAAGCGGCAAGTACTGGCGGCAAGCGGCAAGTACTGGCGGCAAGCGGCAAGTACTGGCGGCAAGCGGCAAGTACTGGCGGCAAGCGGCAAGTACTGGCGGCAAGCGGCAAGTACTGGCGGCAAGCGGCAAGTACTGGCGGCAAGCGGCCACTGCTGGTGGTAACTACTGCAGGCCAGTGCTGGCGCGAGTACTGGCGCGAGTACTGGCGCGAGTACTGGCGCGAGTACTGGCGCGAGTACTGGCGCGAGTACTGGCGCGAGTACTGGCGCGAGTACTGGCGCGAGTACTGGCGCGAGTACTGGCGCGAGTACTGGCGCGAGTACTGGCGCGAGTACTGGCGTGCGTACTGGCGGCAAGCACTGGCGCGAGTACTGGCGCGAGTACTGGCGTGCGTACTGGCGGCTAGTATTGGCGGCCAGTGCTGGCGGTAACTACTGCGGGCCAGTGCTGGTGGCAAGTACTGGTGGCAAGTATTGACGCGAGTTCTGGCGGTAAGTACTGGCGCGAGTTCTGGCGGCAAGTACTGGCGCGAGTTCTGGCGGCAAGTACTGGCCGCCAGTGCTGGCGGTAACTACTGCGGGCCAGTGCTGGTGGCAAGTACTGGTGGCAAGTACTGGCCGCAAGTACTGGTGGCAAGCGGCAAGTACTGGTGGCAAGTGCTGGCGGCAAATGCTGGCGGCAAGTGCTGGCGGCAAGTGCTGGCGGCAAGTGCTGGCGCAAGTACTGGTGGCAAGTACTGGCGGCAAGTACTGGCGGCAAGTACTGGCGGCAAGTACTGGCGGCAAGTACTGGCGGCAAGTACTGGCGGCAAGTACTGGCGGCAAGTACTGGCGCGAGTTCTGGCAGCAAGTACTGGCGCGAGTTCTGGCGGCAAGTACTGGCGCGAGTTCTGGCGCGAGTACTGGCGCGAGTACTGGCGCGAGTACTGGCGCGAGTACTGGCGCGAGAACTGGCGCGAGTACTGGCCGCCAGTGCTGGCGGTAACTACTGCGGGCCAGTGCTGGTGGCAAGTACTGGTGGCAAGTACTGGCGGCAAGTACTGGCGCGAGTACTGGCGCGAGTACTGGCGCCAGTACTGGCGCGAGTACTGGCGCGAGTACTGGCGCGAGTACTGGCGCGAGTACTGGCGCGAGTACTGGCGTGCGTACTGGCGGCAAGCACTGGCGCGAGTACTGGCGCGAGTACTGGCGTGCGTACTGGCGGCAATTACTGGCGGCTAGTATTGGGGGCCAGTGCTGGCGGTAACTACTGCGGGCCAGTGCTGGTGGCAAGTACTGGTGGCAAGTATTGACGCGAGTTCTGGCGGTAAGTACTGGCGCGAGTTCTGGCGGCAAGTACTGGCGCGAGTTCTGGCGGCAAGTACTGGCCGCCAGTGCTGGCGGTAACTACTGCGGGCCAGTGCTGGTGGCAAGTACTGGTGGCAAGTACTGGCCGCAAGTACTGGTGGCAAGCGGCAAGTACTGGTGGCAAGTGCTGGCGGCAAATGCTGGCGGCAAGTGCTGGCGGCAAGTGCCGGCGGCAAGTGCTGGCGCAAGTACTGGTGGCAAGTACTGGCGGCAAGTACTGGCGGCAAGTACTGGCGGCAAGTACTGGCGGCAAGTACTGGCGGCAAGTACTGGCGGCAAGTACTGGCGGCAAGTACTGGCGGCAAGTACTGGCGGCAAGTACTGGCGGCAAGTACTGGCGGCAAGTACTGGCGGCAAGTACTGGCGGCAAGTACTGGCGGCAAGTACTGGCGCGAGTTCTGGCGCGAGTACTGGCGCGAGTACTGGCGCGAGTACTGGCGCGAGTACTGGCGCGAGTACTGGCGTGCGTACTGGCGGCAAGCACTGGCGCGAGTACTGGCGCGAGTACTGGCGTGCGTACTGGCGGCAATTACTGGCGGCTAGTATTGGCGGCCAGTGCTGGCGGTAACTACTGCGGGCCAGTGCTGGTGGCAAGTACTGGTGGCAAGTATTGACGCGAGTTCTGGCGGTAAGTACTGGCGCGAGTTCTGGCGGCAAGTACTGGCGCGAGTTCTGGCGGCAAGTACTGGCCGCCAGTGCTGGCGGTAACTACTGCGGGCCAGTGCTGGTGGCAAGTACTGGTGGCAAGTACTGGCCGCAAGTACTGGTGGCAAGCGGCAAGTACTGGTGGCAAGTGCTGGCGGCAAATGCTGGCGGCAAGTGCTGGCGGCAAGTGCTGGCGGCAAGTGCTGGCGGCAAGTGCTGGCGCAAGTACTGGTGGCAAGTACTGGCGGCAAGTACTGGCGGCAAGTACTGGCGGCAAGTACTGGCGGCAAGTACTGGCGGCAAGTACTGGCGGCAAGTACTGGCGGCAAGTACTGGCGCGAGTTCTGGCAGCAAGTACTGGCGCGAGTTCTGGCGGCAAGTACTGGCGCGAGTTCTGGCGCGAGTACTGGCGCGAGTACTGGCGCGAGTACTGGCGCGAGTACTGGCGCGAG
Source organism: Antitype chi (assembly GCA_947359405.1). Classification (NCBI taxonomy): domain Eukaryota; kingdom Metazoa; phylum Arthropoda; class Insecta; order Lepidoptera; family Noctuidae; genus Antitype; species Antitype chi. The sequence goes on from OX375816.1 coordinate 16,556,735, forward strand.
TACTGGCGCGAGAACTTGCGCGAGTACTGGCGCGAGAACTGGCGCGAGTACTGGCCGCCAGTGCTGGCGGTAACTACTGCGGGCCAGTGCTGGTGGCAAGTACTGGCGGCAAGTACTGGCGCGAGTACTGGCGCGAGTACTGGCGCGAGTACTGGCGCCAGTACTGGCGCGAGTACTGGCGCGAGTACTGGCGCGAGTACTGGCGCGAGTACTGGCGCGAGTACTGGCGCGAGTACTGGCGCGAGTACTGGCGCGAGTACTGGCGTGCGTACTGGCGGCAAGCACTGGCGCGAGTACTGGCGCGAGTACTGGCGTGCGTACTGGCGGCAATTACTGGCGGCTAGTATTGGGGGCCAGTGCTGGCGGTAACTACTGCGGGCCAGTGCTGGTGGCAAGTACTGGTGGCAAGTATTGACGCGAGTTCTGGCGGTAAGTACTGGCGCGAGTTCTGGCGGCAAGTACTGGCGCGAGTTCTGGCGGCAAGTACTGGCCGCCAGTGCTGGCGGTAACTACTGCGGGCCAGTGCTGGTGGCAAGTATTGGCGGCCAGTGCTGGCGGTAACTACTGCGGGCCAGTGCTGGTGGCAAGTACTGGTGGCAAGTATTGACGCGAGTTCTGGCGGCAAGAACTGGCGCGAGTTCTGGCGGCAAGTACTGGCGCGAGTTCTGGCGGCAAGTACTGGCGCGAGTTCTGGCGGCAAGTACTGGCGCGAGTACTGGTGGCAATTACTGGCGGCTATAACTGGCGGCTAGTATTGGCGGCTATTACTTGCGGCTAGTATTGGCGGCCAGTGCTGGCGGTAACTACTGCGGGCCAGTGCTGGTGGCAAGTACTGGTGGCAAGTATTGACGGTAAATACTGTCAGCAATTATTGGTGGCATGTACTGGCGGCAAGCGGCATGTACTGGCGGCAAGCGGTAAGTACTGGCGGCAAGCGGCAAGCACTGGCGGCAATTACTGGCGGCAATTACTGGCGGCTAGTATTGGCGGCCAGTGCTGGCGGTAACTACTGCGGGCCAGTGCTGGTGGCAAGTACTGGTGGCAAGTACTGGCGGCAAGTTCTGGCGCGAGTTCTGGCGGCAAGTACTGGCGCGAGTTCTGGCGCGTGTACTGGCGCGAGTACTGGCGCGAGTACTGGCGCGAGTACTGGCGCGAGTACTGGCGCGAGTACTGGCGCGAGTACTGGCGCGAGTACTGGCGCGAGTACTGGCGCGAGTACTGGCGCGAGTACTGGCGCGAGTACTGGCGCGAGTACTGGCGCGAGTACTGGCGGCAAGTACTGGCGCGAGTACTGGCGTGCGTACTGGCGGCAAGCACTGGCGCGAGTACTGGCGCGAGTACTGGCGTGCGTACTGGCGGCAATTACTGGCGGCTAGTATTGGCGGCCAGTGCTGGCGGTAACTACTGCGGGCCAGTGCTGGTTGCAAGTACTGGTGGCAAGTATTGACGCGAGTTCTGGCGGTAAGTACTGGTGCGAGTTCTGGCGGCAAGTACTGGCGCGAGTTCTGGCGGCAAGTACTGGCCGCCAGTGCTGGCGGTAACTACTGCGGGCCAGTGCTGGTGGCAAGTACTGGTGGCAAGTACTGGCGGCAAGTACTGGCGCGAGTTCTGGCGGCAAGTACTGGCGCGAGTTCTGGCGGCAAGTACTGGCGCGAGTTCTGGCGGCAAGTACTGGCGCGAGTTCTGGCGGCAAGTACTGGCGCGAGTTCTGGCGGCAAGTACTGGCGCGAGTTCTGGCGGCAAGTACTGGCGCGAGTTCTGGCGGCAAGTACTGGCGCGAGTTCTGGCGGCAAGTACTGGCGCGAGTTCTGGCGGCAAGTACTGGCGCGAGTTCTGGCGGCAAGTACTGGCGCGAGTTCTGGCGGCAAGTACTGGCGCGAGTTCTGGCGGCAAGTACTGGCGCGAGTTCTGGCGCGAGTACTGGCGCGAGTTCTGGCGCGAGTACTGGCGCGAGTACTGGCGCGAGTACTGGCGCGAGTACTGGCGCGAGTACTGGCGCGAGTACTGGCGCGAGTACTGGCGCGAGTACTGGCGCGAGTACTGGCGCGAGTACTGGCGCGAGTACTGGCGCGAGTACTGGCGCGAGTACTGGCGCGAGTACTGGCGCGAGTACTGGCGCGAGTACTGGCGGCAATTACTGGCGGCAATTACTGGCGGCAATTACTGGCGGCAATTACTGGCGGCAATTACTGGCGGCAATTACTGGCGGCAATTACTGGCGGCAATTACTGGCGGCAATTACTGGCGGCTATTACTGGCGGCTAGTATTGGCGGCCAGTGCTGGCGGTAACTACTGCGGGCCAGTGCTGGTGGCAAGTACTGGTGGCAAGTATTGACGCGAGTTCTGGCGGCAAGAACTGGCGCGAGTTCTGGCGCGAGTACCGGCGCGAGTACTGGCGCGAGTACTGGCGCGAGTACTGGCGCGAGTACTGGCGCGAGTACTGGCGCGAGTACTGGCGCGAGTACTGGCGCGAGTACTGGCGTGCGTACTGGCGGCAAGCACTGGCGCGAGTACTGGCGCGAGTACTGGTGGCAATTACTGGCGGCAATTACTGGCGGCTAGTATTGGCGGCCAGTGCTGGCGGTAACTACTGCGGGCCAGTGCTGGTGGCAAGTACTGGTGGCAAGTATTGACGGTAAATACTGTCAGCAAGTACTGGTGGCAAGTACTGGCGGCAAGCGGCATATACTGGCGGCAAGCGGCATGTACTGGCGGCAAGCGGTAAGTACTGGCGGCAAGCGGCAAGCACTGGCGGCAATTACTGGCGGCAATTACTAGCGGCTAGTATTGGCGGCCAGTGCTGGCGGTAACTACTGCGGGCCAGTGCTGGTGGCAAGTACTGGCGGCAAGTACTGGCGGCTAGTACTGGCGGCAAGTACTGGCGGCAAGTACTGGCGGCAAGTACTGGCGGCAAGTACTGGCGGCAAGTACTGGCGGCAAGTACTGGCGGCAAGTACTGGCGGCAAGTACTGGCGGCAAGTACTGGTACTTAGTGACTTAGTAGTTCTTATAATTATTCAATCACATTTTATATAGATAATTCCTGTTTCACAGATGGCAAATGATTTAGTACGAAGGCAGTTAAAAAAAAAAATATCATTCAAAAATGTCTAAAACATTAAGATGTCAACTTTCTAGAAATAGTTCCCATGCGAGAGCATTAATTGCTCTATGCTTTTACCGAGCATTACAATTTAATTTCCATTTAAAATCGCAAAAGGTTAGGGTATTGAGCAAAAATGTTACATTACGGGATTACCAAGCTTTTCAAAAGAGCTTTTCCTACCGTATTAGCGCTTACTACATTTAGGTCCTTTGCCACACGGTATTAAAAAATGTCTAGGCAACTTAGCAAGGAAAAGCAGTATAATCTTAAATTACCAAGAAATCTTCATGGTTATGAATTTCCAAGAAAAACTTATCGTTTTTCTTTCAACTTGGTTTTTCCCACTCCTTCAAAGCCTTCCTGTCGTCAAACGTCAAATAAATTCTTGACACCCTTTTAGTACGTGTTAGGCGACAGATGATCACCCTGTTTTTGGAGCCTTAAGCTTATCATTCATAGATAATTTATTTAGAGAGCTCTCTTCTTGTTAGAGTTTGTTATTATAAGATAAAGTACCTATAACGTTCGCTCACTGCTAGGACACACCAATAAGGTTACCAAAATAATTTTCCACCTATATCGGAAGTGTTGCCATTTTATAAACAGACCTACCAAGTGTATTTTTATTAAGGAGGATAAAAATATGTTCACTAAATGAACTTCCACTAAATTAATGAACATTAATTAATATTTAAATTAAAAAGACGTGGCAATGCCGTCAGTATCTTGGGAACTTTACCAGTCGACAGCGATGCGGAGGAATTTTAGTTTGTTAATCATTTAAGTGAGAACAACGAGAACAGTGGGTCCAGTGGTATCAGATAGGACCCCGACTTGCGAGTTGTAGTTGGGTTTGAACCCAGGCAGGCGCATTACTTTGTGTCAATATACTTTTTATTTTTTACAATGTCTGACATATTCTCGTCATTATTTGACATTATACATCAATTTTAATTTCGACTATTTATTATTAGTGACTGTCATGGAAATCATGTCACTTGGTTCAAATAGGTTCATTTTTTAAAGGTAGATTCTTTTACATATTGTGAATGAGAGAACGTTGTAGGCCTGAGAGACTAGATTTGTAGACGTTTTTCTATTCTGTATTTTCATTCCTCTAGTACCTGGTACTTATTGACAGGCCTGCACTGTCCTCCCATACCTATTATCACTGTAATTTGAAAACATTGTAAAAGCCAATTATTTTTAAAAGAGTAACCATGGAGTTTCTTGCCGGCTCTTCTCCATAGGAAACGACAAATTGGAACCGTGCACCTAGCTTCTGACGTTTCATAAGTGCCCATGCAGGCTTATGTGAAATAAAATATTTTGATTTTGATTTTATATTCATCACCACTGCTCTCGAAACGGTGAAGGAAAACGTCATGAGAAAACTGGTATGCCCACTCCCTCTCGAAGAGAAGAGATCTGTGTCCCAGTAGTGGGAACATTATAGACTGAATAGTTTATGTTAGGTTAGAATTACAACAGATTAAGTTGTTAGTACTAAACTTTTAGAAATTGATTTAAACCTAAATCTGACCACACCAAATGCTCTGTTTACCCTCAGAAAACGAAGTCTTTTCCCCGACTGAAAAGCATTCGGTTCATCCTCACTTCGTTCGAAGAGAAATGACATCGCTAAAAATAGAGAAATATTTTCCTAAGACCGACCGAGCTGCTCAATGAGGGTGAAAAAGAAACATTTTCAAGTTTCACCTCATTACCCGTGTGTTTCCCTGTTCTCTGCAGCTACGTGGAAACTAGACTATTTTAAATTGTTTATTTAACTAACATCTAGATTCTAGACTTTCTGACTTAAACGTATTTTGTATGTTTTATTTCTCCAGTCACGTCTTGAATAATGAGACAAAATTAGGTAATTAGCCATTGCTACGTTACTCCCGGGAGTCACCACTCTAATTCGACACACTTTCAATGAAAATCCGAAGTATTTTTAATGAAATCCATAAAATCCATAAAAATATATACAGGGTGATTGGAAGATGGGTGCAAAGCTTTAAGGTGAAGATAGTATAGACAATTTAGAACCATTTAAGCCATGGTTGTCTTAGACGAAGTCTTACCAATTTTTATTTTTTTTAATAAGGTTTAAAAGACGTATTGTACAAATTTTTTATTTTTTCTGAGCTTTAAATGTCTGTAAAAAAAATGTCTAATGACACAGAAGCCTAAAACATGTTTTGCTTGATTGCTTACACATTACTTTAATTAAATAAATAAAAAATGAATTCATTTATCATTCAATTTGGCCATAATTATGCAGTTTACATTAAATTTTGAGAATTTCCGAAAAAAAACTTAAAAATTTGGTTAAAAATATTTGGTAAGACTTCGTCTAAGACAACCATGGCTTAAATGGTTCTAAATTGTCTGTACTATCTTCGCCTTAAAGCTTTGCACCCATCTTCCAATCACCCTGTATACCTACATATATATTGTACTTTAATTTTATTTTCAGCATCTGCCTAGCCTTTTCCTAATTATGTTGGTGTTGGCTTCCAATCTAACCGGATGCAGCTGAATACCAGTAACTTACATGGAGCGACTGCCTGTCTGACCTCTACAATCCAGTTACTGGGTAATACGATACCCTTTAATAAGACTGGTTGTTAGACTTTCAGCCTTCTGACGACTGTCAAAGATCTACGAATGACGGCCTAAAAGTTTTTGCACAAACCTACTTACAGTAATAAAATCTTTTATTATTAATAATCAAGTTTATTCATCAAAGAAAATGTTTGCCAAATTCGGTGAGCTAAAAACTAAGCGTTGCTTGTATGCTGTTGAACTTTCAAAATTAATTTCACCTAACTAGAATCAAAAGGCCGTAGTTGACCGGTTAAAGGCATTCCCATTGTACCTTTGTGTTACGTAATTACCCCATTGAAATAAAAAAAATTTTTTTAACGATTACTAAGAAAAGTTGATGCTTCACTTTTAAGTTATAAACGCATTGCAAAGACCAGTCAAAAAACGAACAAACAAAAACACCACGAAGTTACTTTATATGGCTTTGTTGCTACGGAAAATCACCGATTCTTAAGTCACAGAAACTTACACCGTATTCAAATATTGACCAATGAATTAATTATTTTATGATTTAGTCGTAAACAATTTATTTATTTATTATTTTTAACTTTGCCGCAAGTAACTAAATCGGAAGAACGCTAAATTCCAAACAAAAGACTTTAGCCTTTTCAAATACGTAGGTTTACCTGCCTATCTTGTGACCAGAAAAATAACTTACAATGCGGGTTAGCAAACATGTGGTCACTTAGACCCCCATCTAAATAAATAGAAGGGGAAGAGCGGTCCAAATAAATCGAACACCCAAGTGCGCACTTAAGCCCTTTATTTTATTTATGCAGTACTTAAATTATTATTTTGACCCCTAACCAGTCAGCTAAGAGGCACTTAGGCAAACAATGTGCCTCTTAAAAGGTCAATTGCTTCTTTGAAACTAATGTAAGGACAGGACACTATATCTTGGGGTGAAATGCTTTAAATTGTGTATGGCTTTGGTCTAAAACCTTACATTAATCTGTACAATACGATTTAATGTTTAGATTTAGAGGAGAAAGCACGTAAAGCCGTTGGTCCCGGTTGTCATTCGTATCTTTCACAGTCGTTACGGGTCGACAGCAACCCGAAAGTCTGACGACCAGTCTTACCCGGGATATGGTCATCATCATCATCACTTCAGTCAAAACACAATCATTCAAACTCAAACTCAAAGCATTTATTTCAATTAAACCATTTACAGGCACTTTTGAATTGTCAAAAAGTCGACCAGCTGGAAAGTTGAAGCTAGTTGCCCATTCCAAAACGTAGATCTCTATGGAGAAGAACGGGCAAGAAACTCCATGGATACTCTCTTTAATCATGTTAAGTATTACAAAAACTTGGGAACATTATTCTTGTTGCTTCTATATGTGAGAACAATGTAAAAAAAAAAAAAATAAGATTTAAAATAAGCCATGGAAGTTAGGAGATGACCAGTCTCAACCCAACCCAACATTGCTGGACATAGGCCCTAAACCTCTTCTTCCGGTTTGATATTACCCAGTAACTGGGTTGTGAGGTCAGATAGGAAGTCGCTCCATGTAAAATACTGATATTCAGTTGCATCCGTTTAGAATGGAAGGCGACCGCAACATAATTGTATAAAGACTAGGCAGATGATGATGAGATTATAGATATAGATAGATTTACATATTACAAAATGGATATAAATGAATACAATGACATAGTTTTTACAATTTTATGAATTACTGGCACCCAAGCTAAGATTAACCCCGTGTTATAGGTGCCAGAGATCTGTCAATGAATGTAAGTATTGCAATACTCCTATTTAATCCACATAGATTACCTACATTATATCACAATGTTATATAGCCTTTCATATCCCACACAATCAACATCCTGGGACGTACAAGACTTGCTTCATCTCATTATGATTAGCTCCAAGCTGTATTAAATATAAATTAATGTTAGTTAGTACCCTGGCTGCATGTGAAGCTCCTAGTTTGTACCCCAAAGGCTCCAAATTTCTCGCTAAGTGTAAGGAGGTTGATTATTAAATGGGTATTTACTATGTAACGTATTATACTGTATAGTGTTCTGTTGATTCGAAATGAATGCATTTGTGTAAATCCTTACTTACTAATATTATAAACATGTATTGTATGTATGTATGGTTGTATGTATGGATGTTTGTTAGTTAGTTACACTTCCACGCAAAAACTACTGAAGAGATTTGGATGAAGTTTGGCACACAGATAGATTATAACCTAGATTAACACATAGGATACTTTTTATCCCGGTAGTACGTTCCCACGGGATAATTTCCGAAATCCACGCGGGCGGTAGGTAGTATTATAATTAAGGATACAAAAAAACGACGAAGCACTTCGAGAAAAGGTATTTATTATGGACTTACATTTAAATAATTTACCAAAGGTCACTGACATGCATCATTGACCTAATATTATAAAATCTGAAAGGTTGTGAGGATGTTACACTTTCACGCTAAAACGGCTGAACCGATTTGCATGAAATTTGGCACACAGATACTTTATAACCTGAGTTAACACAAAACATACTTTTTATCCCGGCAGTATGTTTCCGTGGGACAAATTCCGACCTGCACGCGGGCAAAACCGCTTTCAAAAGCTAGTATTTTATAAACATACCCGTACCAATGACACATTCAATTTTACGGTATTAGAATAATAATACCTTCAATATCGCTTCTATAGTTGAAATTTGTATAAGAATGGGGTCGAATCGAGGGAGAATTATAAGCTCTAGGTACGGTGCAAATTGACACCTATTATTCGAAATAAATTGGAGGGACTTGCATCGTTGCGACCATCGACCTGTCATGGTGATTGCGCAATGCACGACCAATTTAGAACGAGAATATGTTGAATTTTATAGTCTGTTCCAAAAGCATGTTATAAAATTGTAAGCAAACCCTTTTTAGGTTAAATGCCTACGCAATCTTTCACTAATCAGTAACAAGTAACACATTCATGTGTTTAGAAGGTTTCAACTTTATATCTTACCATATTACCGGTCGAAATGGCGGTGCTTGGGGAAGGTCTATGTCCAGCATTGGACGTTTTTCGGCTGAAAAGATGATGATGGTGACGATGAATTTTGGACAGTTCTTAACCCCAATTTGCTTAGACAATTTTTCAATTACATACAATTTAATAATGTTGTTCAAACTACATATGTTGACAAAATTTGTCATATTTGACATAGACCTTCCCCAAGCACCGCCATTTCGACCGGTTATGTGTTTCTCGCATCACACCAGGTCATCCACATTGTGGGAGGCCTTCCAACGTTACGTCTTCCGGTACTCGGTCGCCTCTCCAGAACCATTCGGCCCCATGATGATGATGATGATGATGGGACTCCCTTTTCCCCACTTAGACTCTCATTCAGCTCCATTGGTCATCTGTTATAATGTGGGCTGCCCACTGTCACTTATGTTGGGCAATTTTGAGGACTATGTAGGTTACTTTGGTTCTTCTGCGGATCTTCTCATCTTTGAATCGATCGCTTTGGGGAACTCCAAGCTCTCCATTGCCTTTTGGGTGACTTAAGCCATCTTATGACATCCTTTGTGAGCCACCACGTTTCAGTGCCATAGGCCATCAGAGGCAACACGCTCTGGTTAACGACCATCGTCTTTAGATACTGCGGTATGTGGGATGAGAAGATATTGAACGCTGCCCAGATGAGTCGGATTCGACGATTGACCTCTTCCTCAAAGTTAGACCTACCACCTAACTTTACAGTTAGTTCGGTGTGATTTTAAAATTAGAATTCCGGATTTAAGTACTTACATGTGTATGTATTCAAATAATCAGTTCAAAGCATTTAGTTTGAAAGTAGCTGTTTCAGAACCACTTGTTTATATTTTAATAAGTAAGATAGTTTTTGAATAGACCATACTCAATACACGTCTAAGGAAAACGAGGTGTTTTCAACTACAAAGTGACAGGCCAAACAATTTATGAAAAAAAACTTACAGCACTGAATCGAGTTTTAGAAAAAGGTCGGTTTTTTGTCATATTTCTGGCGAAGACCCTGCTTTACGGTAGTTGTAAGTAGTTATAGTTAGTTGTAGTTATACTGGCTAGTCTCTATAGTATTTACTATTCTTCTTTGCCTTTTACCAAATGGGTTAGATTCAAAAAAGTTGGCCAACCTAAAAAAAATACAATGCACAAATAAATAAACTTTTTCATTTACAATTTTATAGTCTCTTTTTTAGCTGACAGTACTTTTCATATGTCACGTGTTTTATAGTTCTATTTGTTTGATAAAAAATGTAGTTAGTCGCAACATGAATGGTTGTTGATATTTCCCGTATCCATCAGTGTTCTGTTTAAGATATACCTACCTATGTCAATATGCGTTCTAAATTTATCAGAAATATTTCACCGAATTGACAAATTACAAAATACCTACTACAGTTTGGGATAGAAATAAAAACGATTAAATTCTTCTATGTCATAAAATATTTTTAGCATGAAAAATTGTAGCCCTGAAAAATGATCCCTTAGATTAAAAACTCCAACGGTCAACTATCTACTTAAAAGGTTAAAATATAAATAAAATGAAACATCTACGCAAGCCATTTTGATGATTTCCGATAATTCCCGAAGGTTACTGGGGAGACCTGACCGCAGCACTCGGCCCAAACGAATTGCGTACAAAGCGCTGAATACTGGAGTAGTCATTTCGCGGAATGGCCGCCAGAATAATAAACACAGCTGTAATTGATCATGTTTTGTATAAAATCTGATATTTACATAATTTGCCCGATGTTTTCATGAATAATTCTGAAGCAGCATTATATGTTTGAGGAAAATATGTGGGTAGTCCAACCTTGCACTTCCTACCTACATGAAAAAAAGTGTACGAATGATTAAAGATTTTTTCATGGTTTGATCATAAAAATATCATCAAAAATCAAAATCAAAGATTTACTGACTTTCGAAGGGTAGGAATATCCTGGTAAGTAGGTACACCTGAAGGCCAGATTATTAATATCAGGAAATCCTATTGTGAAATTTTCAGCTTTGACGCAAGACATAGCTAAGCTGTTGGCATTCCTCACATTACCTCAAACAAGAAAAATCAGCGTGAAACAATGTCTGTGAGACATTGTTTCATCCCGATTTTTCTTGTTTTTCATTCACTGTTTGCTTAGAAAATAACATAAACCTCAAATGTTTTAGAATTATTTCACTAACAATAATATCGCCATTATTTTAAGCGCCACAGCATAAATTACATCATGAGGCCTTGCCTGACTCCTATTCGCAGCGCAACGTGGTTGAATTCCAGTCCAAAACTCTCATACAAAATGTATGCAAAGGCCAAAGAATCCCAACACATGTGTACGAATTGTTGCGTAGAAATAACAATAAACATATTATGAAAACCTTTATTGTTGGAAGGTTTTGTTTTGTAAAACAAAGGCCACTTTCTGTATTATATTAAATGGTGGCCTGTGGCCTCGAGTTAAGCGAGGCAGCGGGGAAGTGTTTACGTTTATAGAAATATAATGACTTCCTATTTTGAATACCATACGTGCTTGAATCAACACCGTCATGTTGTTATTTTGGAATGACGTCATTTGTGGCCTGACTTCCACCCTGATATAATACGTACAAATTGTCTGAAGTGTTTTGGTTTGTAAATTATTTTCTGTCAACTCAAACATTTATTTTAAGTTAACATTGACAGGAACTTTTGATTATTTGTTTTGAGACAGAGTTTTGCTGTATTGTATCATTCGCGACAATAGAACGAAATGCTTCCTATTGTAATAAATAAATACTTTGATGGATTGAGGCCAGACCTAGGGGTCTTTAAAAACTGTCGCTTTTTCCGCTGTTAGCCTTTAGCGTTTCACTCGCCTTTTCTAAGCCCTAAACTAAGTTACATTAGGCATTCGGTTATGTAGGGCCACTATGTAATTACCTAAACTGTGGATCACAATGTTACATTCCCTTTATTAACTTCAATTAAAATAATGCCCGCTCTGAGGAAAGACAATTAAATATAATGGGGCATTTTCTGACTGATCATTGCTAGTACTTTAGCCTGAATTTCTAGACTTTAGAAATTCACGTAGGTCGATATTTGTACTGAAAAACGAAGTTTCACCTTTGATTCATTTCAATGTGATAAAAGAAATCTCTTGAAAACAAATGTAGACCAAGCCCTCGTACTCCCGGGCGCTTTTTTTTGCGCACTAGATTTTCAACCCAAGGTTTAGCGCTGAGAGTTGAAAACTCAACAGTGTATTTTGGATGCTCTGGGATACACTCTCTTGGATTCTCAATGCTCGGCTCAACGTCCAGAGTTCAGTATTCGTGAACGATCAAAAATCGTCGCGGTAAAAAATTGTCAGTGCGAGCCTGAAATAAATCATTTCGCTATAATTCTTTTTTGCACATCGAATCTTTTCACGCATTATTGAGTAGATGGTACATATCAATATGCTTAGGTGGGTACTTGTAGTTTTATATGTTCGTCTTTTATCTAGAAATACTTTGTATTTACTAAAATAAATTGCTTGAAATCTATAAGGTCACTTTTGCAGTTATCGTAGGCAAAGGCATGAAGTCGGACAGTCTTGTAAGACTGAGGCTACGAGAGCGTAACACAAAGTGAATTTTGCAAAGTGAGTTTCCAAGAATACGTTACATAATATGGTTCTGAGTTTCACCACGCTTGACGTAAAATGAATTCTCGGAAAATTAGAAAATTGATTCAAACGTGATTCCGCAACTCATTTTGAGCAACCCAATTTAGGTACTCCTGTGTGACCCGAACCTACTAGTTCAATACTTTTATTAAAAACTAACTTTTTCTTAATTGTAGTAGTAGCTTATCGATCAATTTACTTAATTACAAAGTATGTTTTGAACTTTTAGATTGTATGTGATTTTGCGGCCAAAGTGTTAATCAAGGGTATACTTACCCTTTAATCGGGGCTTTTAATCATTAAACGAAAGTTTCATACAAATTGTATTAAAAAGTATAAAAATCTGGCGCGAGGCATGGCTAACAATTAATTAGGTGAACGTTATGCTGACCAGTGCATGTAAAATATCTTTTAAATAAAAGCTTGAGGCACTGATGTACGCTTTCCGTTATACAGGTTTACTATACAATATCACTGCTTCAAGATTTCAAAAGGTTTAAAATAATATTTTGAATAGATCTACATTTATATTTGTCCATAATACTTACATATCTATGCCTATATTATAATTTATGAGTTACCAAGAGAGTGGTTATTCTGATCCTGGAATATTTGACAAATGTCGCTTAAGTATTAATTGATAATTTTTGGTTCACTTTAAAAAAAAAGATTGTTCAAAAAACATATTAACTTTTAATTTATTTTATAATTTTTTAGTCTTGGCCACCTTCTGACTGCATCATCCGACCCTAGATATCTACTAATAGATTACTCGTTAAGACAAAATAAAACAGCCCAAACTCGATATGATCCCAGTTCTGGGCAAAGGCACAGGCCAAAACACAGCTCATTGGACATTCGACAGATGTGGCCAGCCAAGTCCCACATACTCAATAAAATATGTATTGTTTTTCTACTATGTGTTTTGCCTGAGTTAGCCCTACTAGTTTGGGCACGCCACGATAGCGGCGGTAAGACCCCTCTTTGAGGAGTGGCTTGAGAGGCGGCATGGTGTCCTCACCTTCCGCCTGACGCAGGTCCTCACCGGACACGGTTGTTTCGGGAGGTTCCTGTTTCGTATAAGGCGGGAGGAAACGCCCGGGTGCTTCCATTGCGAAGATCGCCCTGAGGACACGGTGGAGCATACGGTGGCGGTCTGCCCGGCTTGGGCGGAGCACCGCTGTGTCCTCGTGGAGGCGATCGGCGGCGGCGCTCTCTCGCGTCCGGCCCTGGTGCAGGCCATGGTACGGAGCGAGAGTGAATGGTTAGCCGTCACCTCCTTCTGCGAAGCAGTAATGCTCGCAAAGAGGGAGGCGGCGCACGTGAGGGAGAGGCAGTATATGCGCCCTCACGGCCGTAGTCGCCGCGGGAGAAGCCCTGGGCGTCGGGAATCCCAGGCTGATTCCCGGCCACCGTAGGCGCGGGCTTGCGGACGGCGAGTAATGGGTAGCTCGCTGTCCGGTAAGGACCAAGCCCGGGTCGACGGCGCGTCGTGTTCCACGCGCGCCTCAAAGAGATGTCAGCACCAATAGGTGGGGTTGCGGGTTGTTCGAAAGAGATACCGCGGCCCCTGGCACACAGGCAAAAGAGGGAACACGGGTGGGTTTTAGTCAGTAAAAGTCTGACATGCCCTCCCGCTCCACCCAGAGCGGGAGAAGTTATTTGATGATTTCCCACCCAAAAAAAAAAAAAAAAAAAAAAAAAAAAAAAAAAAAAAAAAAAAAAAAAAAAAAAAAAAAAAAAAAAAAAAAAAAGCCCTACTAGTTACGCTCGCATTACTTGTTTTCCACTATTTAAAATCGTACCAGTTAATTTAGTTTCGGTACTTTCAAGTTCGTTATATTCGAGTGAATTGAGCTTTCAAATACGCCCAATAAGATAAAAGCAACAACCATGTCCCATATTTTTATCAATTCTAAGATATGCATATTTTATTGCACATATAAAATGGGCATCTGTTGGTTTACGTATAAAACAAGGGGATACACCAGCTATCTACATTTTATAGCGGAATAAAAATACTTTTGTGGAGGTTTGTACGAAAAATTGACATTTTTTTATCAGGAACTTTGATATACTGCTTGTAATGGTCTGTCTGTTGAGATATGACCGTGTCCATAAAAGACAAATAGACGCCCGGAAAAGGTTAAGAGTTGAATGAAATTTCATTGATTTGACAAACGGGAGTTTGATTGCCAAAATTCGACGTCTTTTCTTTGTACTGTTGTCCCCTCTTTCCTCTGTTCCGTGGTTGTCCCCGATGGAATAGAAACGAAATATCATATTTTATAATTCAGTGCAAAATAATTACTTTTTTACACGATTTATATTAGCTTCACTTGTATGTTCGTTAGTTTGTATGATTGTAACCGACGCCTTAGGGCGCGATTTTGACCCACTTTAAACGGTCAGATTTCATTTAAACTTTGTAAACTTATCGAGGACTGATGACAATTTAATAATTTAAAAAAATAGAGAAAAATAGAAAAAAAATTAAGGAAAAAAAAACTGAAAAAAACACGCTTTTGTAGTTAGCAGAACTAAAAAATAGAAAATAAATAATAGTTCAAAAAACTAATAAACACGCTTTAAAAACCAAACTAAAAAAGTAGAAAATAATTTAATTCAATTAAAGAGTGTGGGGGTGCTTGACATTAATTATTGATTATAAAAATACCTCAAAAAGCACATTTTCTACTTTTTTAGTTTGGTTTTTAAAGCGTGTTTTTTAGTTTTTAAAACTATTATTTATTTTGTATTGTTATTCAACACACGTTTAAACTTGAGCAGGCGCATTACTTTGTATAAATAATTTCATCACCACTGCTTGCTAAACGGTGAAGGAAACCAACATATCCTAGAAAACAACTTACTAAACTGTAAATCTTAAACCAAGGTCCGCACACAATTTCGGTCTTCCCTTTACATAACGAGGTCACCCAATTCAGGCCCTTTCTCCAGCATCTGAGTATTTCTCAATAATACCTCGTAACAATACAATGGGGGGCCAAATCCGGAACTAATACCCCACTTGTTATTAGCTGTCAACTTGTCTACCAGCTAGAGACTTTACTTCTAATAAATCTTGGTACACAATTTTCCCCACAATTTCTACCAACTTTTGGTTATAATGAGGAGGTTATTTTTGATTTATTGGATTTTGTTTAGAGCTCTTAGAAAGTAGTATTTATTTTGTAATGAGGTTTTAGCCCACCTTTAAGTATTAATAATTAGATTTTAAATCTAAGGGTTCGTGGCTAAATAATAACAGCCGCTCGGGTCGATCTTCAAAGTTAAGCAACGCTTGCCGAGGTCGGTCAAGTGGATAGGTGACCTTCCATTTAATACCCCTGTGACTCGGAAAGCTTGTAAAGCCGTTGATCTCGGCTGGCATTTGTAGAATTTTGACAGAAGCCCAAAAGTCTTAGCAAGAGGTATCGTGTTAACTTGAGTGTGGAAATCAGAGATGCAGTCGCTCATGAACAATAATAGTATTCAGCTGGAAGAACTCAACATAGTCAACAAATGTTTAAACAGATGCATCACTATCTTGATTCCGTGTCTTTGGGACGTAGGGATTCAACCACTTTTTTTAAATAGATTTGAAAATATTTAAAAGTCGATTGGTTGAAGCCCCTGAAATGACAGCAGGTTGACATATCGATTATAAGGATCCTAAGTGCGTTGCAATCTCAATAGCGGGATTAGAAGGAACTTCCTAATCCATTGCTTCACAGGTTTGAAAAAATCATCTGTTTTGTAGAATACAAATAACGCAATAAACGTGTCTGGACTGTCAAAATAAAAGAAAATGCGATCAATTGCCATGTTATGTATAACGCAATATTATCCCGTGGATTTTATTGTGAAGCAACTGATTTCACAGTCTGAACATTTTATGGCATACCTACCTGACTAGATTTTTTTTGAATTATTAAATAATTGAGGTTTGCATCACTGTCGCAACCTTATTCTAAGCATAGTGTGACTTCCAGTAGTTCCAGTGTAACTTAGCGGGCAAAGGTTACGTGTGAGTCATAAGTTATGCGACGGTGAACAGAACTCTTAGGCACATACCCCACCGCCGCACTATGGGACCAACCGGTATTTTCCATCTCAAAAATCGATAACTCTGTTGTTTTGTGATTTATCTCCTTGATTTTTTTTTCACGTATTTGTGAATATCTAGGCAATAAAAAAAATCAAACATCATCATTCTAAAAAAAATATTTTTTCCGAAAAAAAATGACAAAGATAAAGTTATACGAAATTTCATACAAAAAATCATACAGTTATATTAAAATAGCAATAAAAGTTACACTTATGCTTAAAATAAGTTTAAAACTAAATTATTATTATTAAACAAACAGTTACATGACAAAAAAAAAATATTACTTAAACTTATCCTACTCATCACTTTCTATTTCCAACAATTCTTTAGCTTCGTCAAATAATTCTTTGGATATTAGAAAACTTGGTTTATTTAAGCTAGATATATAAGGATCAGATGTATATAACAAAATATGCAGAACGTCTTCGTTTGTTGCTGATCTGGAACACTTCCTAGCGTGATGTAACCTATATTTCTTATAATCTTTATTTCGAGCTTCCTGGGCATCTTCGGATATTGTCCTCTAGGCAAAACTGCATAATGCTCTATTATTTTAGCACCATGTATAAGTACTTTATGGACCGAAGATGGCATGTAGTACCAGTTATATTTGCTTACATATAATTGCGCGGTTACCAATGTATACTGACCAAATTTTTCTGCATTTATAGGAAATCCCGATGAAATAGTTTGAAGAATTACATATAGTCTCTTGATTAATTCTTCATCAATTCCGGTTATCTCTGCAGAACATTGGTAATTTTGGAAAAATCTCCTTGCCGTATTACCGTCATTGCTATTACCGGAACCTTGACGTGGTTTATCAATATGCAAGCCAAGCACTTCTCGGAAACGTTTTTGGACAATTTTTTTCTTGTCTTCTTTAAGTTGCTTATTTTCTGGAGTTGTTGCAGACCACTTCTCAAAACCTAAATTGTAAGAAATATGGAGGATCATTTCCATAAATCTTATCCATGCGTGTAGCGTCGACAATCCGTATTTAAACGCATTTTCATTTTCAACTCTCGTTGTAACTTTTAAAAGATCATTCATTTGTCTGGGAGTTGCTCCACAAACAGTGCAGGTAGCACTGGATGATGTGTTTGTCAACACTTGAGCAACTTTCCCATCAATCATTGTCATAAACAGTTGATGTTTAACTTCGATGACTTTGTCTTCTATTGACACAAGAGTTGGAATCAATTGATTAATTTTGGCTTCAATTTCACTGACAACCGCTGTAGTTTTTTCGGGAGTTTCTTTTGCAAATTCTAATGAAATTGGTCTGCAATATCTAACAGATAAGCAAGTAGGGTTTTTCCATATGACCGTAGAAGTTTCTTCGTCTACTAGTCGCAGTGGTACAAGGGACACTATAAACAAATTAGCGTCCGATATTTGTTCGTTTTCTTCCGGTAGAGTTTGTTTATACTCACTTTGCCCGAAGGATCCATCAAATCCCCATTTAGTGAAAAGCTTGAGACGATTGTAAGTCGATCCTGACTTTATCCTTATAATACGGCAGACTGTATGGTCTAAGAGATCTTGCAGGTTGATTTTTGCGCTTATATTTGTCACCGTAATGCTGGATGCAGGCGGATAGCAAGCCTTTTTTGCTTCACTTAGTGTTTGATACGAAGGCAATACAGAACTTAAATTCTTATCAACGAGCCTTTTTCTTAGGTACGCATATTGTGCTTTGGTTAAATCAGTTTCAATGCATATACTCAATGCTTCCTCTTTTGTAAAGGAAAGTGCGTTATCTGGATTGAGTATATTTTGTAGAATAACTTTTTTCTCTTCTTTTTCCTTATTTCTGATAATAGTCACAATCGACGCTTCGTCATTTTCCCCCATGGATTTTAAACCTTGCACATAAGCGTTACGGACATGTTCCATTCCATACTCCTGGACCAGCTCCATATTTTTTCGTTTCTTTGTGTTTTCCGAGCACTCGTCATATTGTTTTGTTGGTCTTCCACGTTCACCAGAAGTATTCAAACCAGAATTTACAGTGGTTGAGGTACTGCAAGAATTCAATGATACCTTAAACTCACCATTTAACCAATTTGAGTATAGGCTCTCGAACCGGTCCGGCTTTCTTTGAGCTTTGGTCCATTTCTGGTTGCAACTCGATGTTAGATTTTTTTGAATACTCTCTATTACAGTATTAACGTCAGTTTCCGATAGTTGAAAATTTTCCAATAAATATTTTTTGAGGTCTGAAGTACTTTTCCCTTTTATTATTTGATCACAAAGATCGCGTCGAACACAAACGAATTCACTCATTGTTAGATAATAATGTTTTTTATGCGTTAATTGTTATTGAAAAGAAGTATCTGAACACTTTGATGAATCGTATGCTGAACATACACGGGTATTTAAAGGACTGATATTTTAGTGCCTTGTGCAAAAACCATGGGACAATTGATTATAACAGTTCTCATCGAAATAGTGTAATCAGTACTGATTGTAATTATTTACCACAACAGATAAATAGAACTTCCGCAGCAATATAGTTTATCATACTTGTGGTTAAGGTGACCACCCCAAACAAAATTGCCATGGGAAGATTCTTTCAAATATAATAGCAGTTTTTGTAATTTGCAAATGTATGTTTTTATCATAGAAATAGAAAAAACAATATAGACATCAAAGGATAATAACTAAATATAATATTTCATAATAAAAAAGAAGAACCGTAATTTTCGAGGATTTTTCCCCGATTGACATTATTGCTTCAAAATCACCTCTGGCGCAAAAAACGCGCAAGTTTTTTTTAAATCCTCATATTACTGAGTAGATAAGGTCTCTAATAGAGTAATTAACTTGACACCGGCTGCTTTCGGCAACAACGAAAACTCCAATTGAAATTAACAAAAACTAAATTTTCTTTACTTCACTAAAAAAATATTAAAAAATTAAATAAAAATATTTTTTTTACAAAAACTGAACGTGGTTGCAAAGTGTATATTCTAAGCTATCTAATGATGTATAACACTAATATGTTTCCTTGGAAAACTTCCGAATAATTATGTGTTGAACTCCCTTAACGGTAATTTAATTGGCATGACAATATTTATGCCCAATGTTTGAGGTTCATTTTATAAACGTAAAACTATATATTTTTTTATATTTTGTAATTTATTCGTAAGTTCCATCTTTTGAGAGTATAAAACCATAAAACAATCTATGGATTTACGACTTTCGACAAAACCATTTTTGAGATGGAAAATACTGTTTGGTCCCATAGTGCGCCGCCGCCGGCGATTAACGAGAAGCGAGTAGAGAGCTCATAATCAGCCCACAGGATAAGTTTTTAACCAGTGCGCAAACTGTAACCATGAATTCAACATATCATTCTAGACCCGCTAGCGCACAAATTCTTCGTCGGCTATACAAAAAGAAAATCAGCTGTTTCATAGAAAAGTGCAATACCTACCTACGCGGTCAAAATGTATGTGTACCATACATTTTGACTTTTTTGTATACGTATATTTTTTGTATAAATAATGAATTGAATGTTAATGTAAATTTAAAATTTAATGTTTTATATACCGGCTGATTTTTTTTAGCGTCTGGAGAACAATATGACATGTTGTGTAAGTAGAATAGAACTCATATACGCTAACCTTTGCCTGGTACCATTGATATAGAAAAAGTTCCGAATATCCTTAAAATACATGAAAAAGAATACATCCTACAGCACTCGCGTAAAACGAATAATACGCAAAATAGGTAATAGTAAATGGGCGTAAGCTGCGACGGCCCATGAATGGAGCATGCCGAGAGTGTGAGCGAGACGCTAGCATTAATTTCGCGGCTGATCTCTACACTCTTCTTACGCACACATTTGCGCGTGTATCTACATACGTCACCTTGCTGTATGTAGTTTTAGTAGGCAAATAATTTGATACACTGAGTGACGCGTGTCTTGAAACCGTAAACCAAATAAATAACGTCTTGTAAGATCAGCTTTGATAGAAATGTAAACAAACCTGTTGATGTTAAATTCTTATAACAATCACTCACTAAGCGTTTTAGTTCAGCCCACAAATAAAAGTCTAACGGCGTTACGTCTGGTGATCTCGCCGGCCAGTTCACAGGTCCACCAGCGACCTATCCACTTATCACGGAATTCACTGTCTAAATACGCGCGCACAGATCGCTCGTAGTGAGCTGGACATCCGTCGTGCTGGAAGTACATGTCCCGCAGACAGTGCAGAGGAACGTCTTCCAACATTGTGTCGATAACGGACTGTATAATTTCTCGATACGTTATCCCTGTCAATCGACCTTCGATCCAAACTGGACCAATTATGCGATCGTGTATTATCGCGGCCCAAACATTCACACTGAATTGAACTTGATGAGCGCCAAATCGATGAGCTGCTTGCCGGGTGCTCCTCCTCGGGTGTCGATGGAAATATTCCAGGATGGCGTCTTCGACGAGTATGGATAAGGGTGGCCGGCCTCTGCCTCTGGCATGACCAGGAAGGTGAAACTGGCCATGGTCAAGTAACCGCGCTGATAAGTGCGGAGTATCAAGTCTGTGCTAGGGATTCGGGGGGCAGGGATACCGTTACGTCTAAGGGATTGTAGGTGTTCTTCGTCGGCGTACATTCGCCTTGCACCATTTACATTTTCACCAGACAAAAAATAATACCTCATCATGGCAAGATACTGGACGTTGAAGCACACGCGGAAAAAAACAGCGATCGACGTCACACTATGACTAATCGCACTGGACTGGAGACTTGGAGAGAGACCGCGGGACGCGGTACTCGGGTCGAAGGGCGCGCGGGTGGGAGGGGGAGCGCATGCGGCGACACTTGAGCGGTACGCCTGCAAAAAAATGTTAGTTACCTATCCCCGGCCGGCTTCAATCAAAGGATTGAATTTCGCTACGAATTCATTCATAATTTCTGCGCGTTGATTAGGGTGCCCATAAGTTGGATTTTGATATTATTTGTCGATTTTTTGTATTTTTATAATTTTTTTATTGTTTTTTAATTTTTATATGAAATGTTTACTACAAATAAGTAATAGTATTTATTGATAGGTTAATTTCATTTTAGAATTTAAAAAAAAAAGTTAAATTTCCGTGCCATAGGCTTCTACTCCGTTCACCTATTAACCCCTATTTTTTCCAGACGGTAAAAAAAATCATCCGGTATATACTAGGAAAATTTAATTTATTTATTTGCGTGTTTAATTTATTTAACTATGAGATTTTAAATGTATATTCTGTTGGCAATAAAGGCTTAATAATAATCAAGCGTGAGTCTCGCAGCGAGTTTTCTGCTCGCCAAGCGAGCATCACTGAGTGAGTACTCTTCGCAGAGGCAAGAGCTATCAAGCTCTTGTCGCTGCAAAAAACGAGTTTATTTTTTAGATAGTTGTCTACAACAATACATTTTCTTTTTTTTCTTTTTACAGTTTTGCTCGCCCATCTTTGCAGTTTGATGGCGACTCAATTATTAATAAAAGAATCTCTCTATCTCTTTTACTTATATGGTTCCTACAATCTTTGATAGATCGAGAAATCGCTGATAGCGTGTCGCTTCCTCGCCAGCGCTGGGACAGGTACCTTAGCCAGAGTTGCGTCGCTTGTAACATGTGAAGTCTGTGGTGCAAAGCTTTGGGAGTGAAAAATGCTCCTTCTTTGTTCGATAGAGCGACAGCCATAAAATACTTTAACAGGTATTCCATTATTTTACACTAGGCTGTACGAATGTTTGAGAACACTACCATTTCATGATATGTTTCTTACCTACTTCTAAAATTACTGTGCATTAATACTATGGTATTACACCCATTAAAAAAAATGTCCTAATTAGATTCTAAAGTGCTAATAAACCACTAAAAAAACCACTAAATTTTATTTAATCGATTAGTGCCGTAAAAATGCATTAAAATTTTACATTTTCAAAGGAGATGTTTCATTTTCCGCCATAAACTGTATGGTGATGAAAAAATAGGAAATAATTCCACGAATTGTGGAAAAATATTCTATTCTGAAAAATTACTTTGCTTACAAAAATAAAAAAAGTACAAAGTCGTTCAATTTACACGCCGTATAACGTATGATGTAATAACATGCTGGCTACTATTTCATGGTGTTCAATAACAGATTAAATAAACTGAAATCTTTGAATTTAATTTCATAATTTATTTTGTTATTTCATGAACTAAAACTAACATTTCCCGACTGCATTTTGCCTAAGCTATCTCGATAATATATTTTTAGATTTTTTTTCTTATGGAGTAAAATACCCTATTACAGCAATACAAGCAGTGGTTGCCCACTGGTTTTGGCCCCAACATACGAGTTGTAAGGTCGTGAGTTCCAACCCAGCTAGGCACTTTACTTTGTGTATTTCATTTAATGACCACTGCTCTCACAACGGTGAAGGAAAACATCTTGAGGAAACCGGCTTGTTAAAGAACCAAAAATTCGACATCTACAAACACCTACTGGGCCCGCGTGGTGGATTATGGCCCACTCCCTATCATAGAGAGGATGCCTGTGTCCCAGCAGTGGGAACATTATAGGGTGATTATGTCAAATATATTAACCGCATTGAGAGCATCCAAAAAAGGATCATATGGTACTTATGTTATCACCAAAAAAATACCGTATCGTTCGGAAAACTACCATAACCTATGTAAAAAAATTCACATATTACCTTTAGTCAACCGCCGCGAGATTTCTGACTGTGTGTATTTATTGAAAATCTTTAACAATAATTTAAACTGTTCCGATATCTTATCAAAATTTTATTTCAATAAAAACTTTTTCCAAAAAAAAAAACAACCGACTTCCAAAAAAACACTACAAAGTGAAAAATAACTTTAATTTCGGAAGTCGGTGTCTTTGGAGCTGTATTTGAATTTTTTGTCACCGCCTTCCGAAATTAAAGTTATTTTTCACTTTGTAGTGTTTTTTTGGAAGTCGGTTGTTTTTTTTTGGAAAAAGTTTTTATTTTTCACTTTTTAGTGGGTCACATGTGCTTACCCCTTCACAGCATACCGGCGTAATTTTATGTTATGAACTGGTGTAAGCAATAGACAGACATGAGATTTCAGCAATCCCAGTCCATTTGCTATCATTTATTGAGGAGTTCCGTTGCCTATCTCCAAAGTTCTTCATCAGATCTTCACCAAATTGAAATGAGACCACTACGAGAAAGTACTCTTCCAAAAAATTGCTAAATCGCTTCGTGTGCCTATAAAATTTGAAGAGTTCTCTCTATTTCTCCAGGATCCCATCATCAGATCCTGACTTGATGATCATGGGACCACCTGGGAAGTATACCCTTTCAAACAAAAAAAAAACAAAATCCAAATCGGTCCAGCCATCTTCGAGTAATCGGGGAACATACATAAAAAAAAAACAAAAAAAAAAAGGTTCCGACGAATTGATAACCTCCTCCTTTTTGAAGTCGGTTAAAAAGTAAATGTTTTTGCCAAACCGCTTTGAAGCTGCCGTCGTTTCAGCTTAACTACGCTGCTAGCTATTGATATTTTACAGGACGCAACCAATTTAATCTCCCTGACGTTACTAGTGAGTTATGTCAAATTGCTGGAGTATTGATTTTTATTTCAGAATATTTGTAGAAGAAAAATAAATTAAAACAAGATTATTAGGTTTGGGAATTTTATCCGTATGATGTCAGAAATTATTAGTAGATTCTTTTCACCAAGAAAAAACACCTTAAATGAGGGTGTTCATAAAAAAATTATGCCACTAGTTAGCGCCACTTTGACAAGCGATCTTCCATTTCGGCAACGAATATAAATATTAGATGACGTTCCTAATATGTCTCATTCATTCGTTCATCATTTAGCCACGACTATAAGAAAATGTTATATATAGTTCCGTGTCGTGCCGGAAGTAAATGAATAGCACCATCCCATTTCTTCCCGTGGGTGTCGTAGAAGGCGACTAAGGGACTTACTAGAGAATGGGCAGCAGCGTTCTCTATGTATTTTATACCACCATACTGCGATCGCTAACCGGCCTGCGAAGCGTGGCGATTATGGCAAAACCCCCCTTTTGAGGGAGGCCTATGTCCAACAGTGGACGTCTTTCGGCTGAAATGATGATGATGAATGATAAGAAAATATTGGTATTTTGACACTTTTGACAGGTGCCCGGAACAGACATCTCATTGCTGCGACCTAGTGAACGTCATTTCATAAAACCCTCACTGTTTTACGCTGCTAATTGGTTCCGGACTTCTAATTCAAAAAGAGAACTTTCGAATTCTCTAATTCAACTTTCAAATTCTCAAACAAACCGTCATTTATTTCTGTGCCACGATATTTATAAACAGACGAAGAGCGATAGTTGTTTTTAGTTTTAGTTTCCATAACTTTTTATAGTGCCTGCAGCGTATGTGTACCAAAGTTTTTTCAATCAATTCAGACGACCCACTTGATATTCAGATGGTTATTGAGTGTGGTGAACTTTTCCGGTGCGCGGGATCGGGAGATAGGTGGCCCACTAACTTTAGCTTTGAAATCTTTACCGGGCTTTTTATACGAGCACTTATACAGGGCGAGGTGGCAAGAAGATAGTTATCGAACGATTTATTGGTACCTATACCTAGATATTGTTTCAATTTGCAATTTTGTTGTGGATTTTACATCAGCGGACTATTTTTTTTAGAAGTTGGAATGTTGGTTATTGACAATATTTTTTGGAATAGTTTTATTCATAATGATTTTAGCTCATACGGACATGACTGTGGCATCTATTTCAACTATTCACCGTAAATGGGTTATACAGGTAAAGGACCTACACTATTTACACCGCACCCTGTACATGTAAATGGCGTACACCGAAATTTCCTTTTAGACGTGGTTGGCGTAACTTTTTATTAGTGTGCTTACCTTCATGGATCGTGTTAAAATTTACGAAGCCTGAATGTAACATTCTATAAAATTGCTTAATTTTGGCTTCAATATAGTCTCATATTGTGGTTATTTGTTGCTACAAATATCGTTATTTGTATGGAAACGATAGCATTAATTTGTTTACATAAAATTATTTGCATAATAAAGGTTTCACACTATGGGGGGCTTGTGGCTAATTAATAAGAGTCGCACGGGTCGATCGATCAGGTTAAGCTACGCCTGCCGCGGTTGGTCCGTGGATGGGTGACCATCTTTACATACCAAGACCCCTCCGTACTTCGGAAAGTACGTTAAGCCGTTGGTCCCAGCTGTCATTCGTGGATCTTTGACAGTCGTTTCGGGTAGATACCCCAGCGAAAAGTGAGAAAAAAAACTTTCCACTTAACAAAAAAAAACACAGACAGAAAAAAGCTCTACAAAATGAAAAATCTAAAATAAAATACAAAAGAAACCGATTACTGAAATCACCGTCTTTTTTCACTCGACAAGACTCAAATAAGAAATCTGCATTTAATTTCAAAATAGCCTGCTCATCGCTAACCCTCTCCCCGAGGTCCTTATAGATTGTACTACAACATGGGTACTACATTAAACTACTGCAGTCAGGGTTGCGTAGTGACGTGTGCCGCCAGTGAAGTCACTCGACTCAGATAGTAGGGAGCGCACGTCAACAATAGTGTGAGTGGTGCTGGACGCGCCCGTGTCGTCCGCTAGACTGGTGCTTTACTATATATACATTATTTCATCACCACTGCTCTCAATACGATGAAGGAAATCATCGCGAAGAAACCAGCATGTTCTAGAACCAATTCTTCAAAGACATGTGACATCTACCTTCCCGCATTACATAGCAATACAGGGCACGGAAGGACAAGACATCCGCAGCAATACAGACAAGATGGGTGGTGTCACAGTTCTGTTTAGTGGCGATTTCCCGCATGTGGTGAGGCGAGGAACTAGGACTGACGAGGTGAATGCTAAGTTGAATAGGTCGACTCCTATGGTCGTAAGTTTATAGACTGCGCTTGACCATCAACATGTGAGTTTGGTTTAAAGTTAGTGAAGACACTCTAGCAGAAGAGTGCAGTTATAGGTGAACCAATCAGAGATATGTAGAGTAATTCACACTTTAGAAGATCAGATTCGTCTGGTATACGGAGATATCAGTCCAATACCATATCAAGAGAATTCTCGGGTGTGTGAACAGGCTATTTTAACGCCCAAAAATGATCAAGCTGCAACGAACAACTGCAGTATTCTCTAGCAAATTGAAGGCCAATAACCATAGGACCATTGGGTGAATGTCAACCTTAGGTCAAGCTGCTTCTCACACGGACAACTGTACTGTAAGCAAAACTGCAAACGCAGTTTAAAGGAAAGTTTTATAACTTGTGGTTGTCATTTTAGTCAATTGACTTACGACTTCCACGCGAACGAAGTCGCGGGCAGAAGCTAGTTTACTAGTTATCGACTTCAGCTTCAAATGAATTTTTAGAAATGGTACATAGTTAGTTTAATTCATAACAGTAATTTATAAATTTATCTTGGACATTATTAACATCAGCCAAGTAAAGCATCGTGAGGTCCTGAACTTTCTAGTTAAGGTAAGTCTGAAACCGCCAACCTGTTTGCGCAAGCATGGCTATCAATGATCGTCCCTTCTCTGCATGAAAAGAGGACTTCGTACTGCAGGGGGACAGTAATAGGCTGGTATCCAGTGGCGAAAGCACCATATAACACGATTCGTACCGGCTTCCCTTCGGGAATTCGCATCGGCAACTCTATCGCTGTAAAAAAATGGCACGTCAAAAGTGGCTACTATTATCAAAAAATATAGTTACACTACGGGTATTTAATTCACCATAACATACATCAACAAAAACGGTAATTTTTAGCTTTGTATTACAACAAAAAAAATATGTCCTAAATTAACCCGGCGCCAAAATGTTATAATTGGGAACTTAAAATTCAAACAATAGCGATCCCGTAATGATGTCACTTAAGTTTTCGTGGCATCGCTTGGTATTGACGAGAGTAAACCGCTGTACAACGGATTACAACAGGGACAGATATAGAGAAAAAACCGTGAACGACGACGAGATGTAGGAATATTGCACATTCTATTTTATTTAATTCTTTACATTCCTGCATTAATTTTAGAATGGTAGTAAGTAGGTCTTCTTTATTAATAAGTCAGTAAGTTAAAGCCGACTTCTCTTCAGGTTCTCTCTTAGAAAAATTGACACCTCGCCGCTGCTGGTATCATTGTTTATTGTATGGTTTCCTATTATATAGTCATATTGTATAGTCCCATTTTAGCCTACAGAAGTAGGCTGGGCGAGTCACGCCAGCCGCATGCACAGTGACCGCTGGGAAAAGGTCGCCACACAGTGGGTGCTTAAGGATGGACGCGACGGCGCCACTGAGGCCGGCCCAAGAAAAGGAGGCGTGACGACCTGCCTGGAAAGATTTGGAGGAGGCCTTTGCTGAACAGTGGGACAGTGTAAGCTAATTTTAAAAAAAATATGTGGCAAAACCTACACGAAAGTTGTGGTGCATAAATACAGGCTGTACTTTTATTTATTGCCCAATAAACGTTATGCCAAAGCCAGGCCTAAAATGTAAATTCGTAGAACTGCGCAGTAAATGGTTCACCGTGAAAACGTTATGAATAATATTTTATTATTTTCAGTTTTTTTGTTTTTCATAAAAATATATTAGTACAATGCGGTTTATTTAACCGCATGCCAGTTATTTATGAACTGGATTTTTCCAGGAGTGCTGAAAACAAAAATGATGTTCGGTATTTTTATGAAAACTTTAACTTTCAACTGAAAATGCTATAAAGAATTTCATGGTCCATATTTTGAATCGGCTGTGCGTTCAAAATGCATCGTAAATATAGTTTGGGACATTTTTCAAAAAATTTGGTTGAAAATATCTACAATAACTCATGTTGGCGCTATTCTGAGATTTATGAGCAATATAGCCCCTTTCAATTATTAGTGCTTTATTCTTCTATGATATTTTAAAAATAGTATTCTTTTCAAATATCTATGTAATATAAGTTTCACATGATTTCTTTCTAGAAGCTAGATTCTTTAATTTTATTTTTAATCAATATCCCTGACATAGGAGGTACCTATAACTTAACTGGGGTACATAACATGTCTTCAAATTAATGAAAAAAGCTTTCGACTCTTCACGTGACCAAAGGGCTGGCCTATTCTTTGGCCAAAGAATCAGCATCGCCATACAACGTGGCAATGCTGCCAGCCTTTTGGGCACTTGTCCCATTGACAGCGATGCGGACAAATTTTTTGATGTCCTGTGATTCTTTTCTCTCTGTTTTCTGTCATACACGTGTACATACTAATAGTATTACTTTTAATTGATGAAAATAAACTAACCTCCAAAAAGCTTCTAAAGTTTCTGCTAAGTAAAAATGTGTGATTTTGATTTTAAGTGACACGATTTTTTTTTATAAAAAAAAGTATTTTAAAACCAAATTATAATATCCACTGTGGCAACACTGTTACGTAAAAAAATATTAATATTGTAATAATATTTTAAATTTGCTTTAATTATTTATGGCAACTGAATGTATTATTTGACTTTGGCAACACTTCGAAATAACTGTTATGATATTATGTGTCGTTATATCTGAGTGGGGCAAAATTCATTTTAAAATGGTAAAATGTAGTGGAAAGGCAGTCTTTGTAAGATTGTAAAAAAGTACAGTTGTGCGATTAAAAAGTATAAGCGAGAAAAGACTTTTATTCAAACAAATCTCAATGCAATGCAATTTCTGTATTTTATTCTTCCCTACAAAATTCAGAGCATCCACATCATCCCAGTCACAAATGTTCTAATCTAAACAAATTCACACGTTGCCTAGCAACAGTAGCAATGCAGACGTACAAACTACCCCCCAGTACGGAGATCAACATTCATCTATCTATATAGTCCTATATGTAACGTATGTCCGGTCCAACATACATTTCCATTTGCTATATCCTCGGGCCCACGTCTTATGGCACTACAGCTTTAAATCATATGTATGGGTTCTACGTTGGTTTTTGTTGATAAACCAATGTGATTTTGTATATGTGATGTATATTAGGTCAAACGTCTACTTCTGTTTTTTGATGCATGAAGCAGTATTCATGGTAAACAAAGACTTGCAACACGTTTTTGTGTTGCTGCAAACATTTTGCGCACCTTCTGTCACCTACAGTCAATCATTATGCCTATACGAATAAAATCCTATCTAAATAATGTTAAATTGTCAATAATATTAATTAATTTTGCATGAAGAAAATAAAATAATGGCAATCATTAATAATAATAGAATTATGCGAATAATTTTACATTCTTAATATATTACATAATATTAAAATACATTAAAAATTTGCATGATGAAACTCTTATATAATATAATGTTTATTGTTAATAAAAAATTTAAAAAAGAGCATGAAGAAACAAATGTACTATGTTATTTTGAATAATTGTAATTGTTAATAATAATAAATTCTATTGACTATATAGCATGATGGAATAAAATATGTAATAAATTAATGTAAATTGTCAACAGTCAATTGGGCACAATATTAACTTCATTGAATTACCAAAAACAAATAATATAAATAATTGATTGATGTACACACAATGTAAGGAATTAATAAAGCTATTTTTATTTTATTACATTGTTTTATTATTCCAAAATATGTTGAGGTCAGTTTCCAGTCTAACCAGATGCAGCTAAATACCAGTATTTTACATGGAGCAACTGATCTGACCTCCACAACTGACCCCGGCTGAGCCACGTTTATCCTTCGATTGACTCGTGGGTTGTTACTATTTAGCTACGAGCCTTTCTTTACTGTTACTTACATTTTTACACAAAAACATGTCGCTGCTGCACTGTTGTGCAACTTTTGTTCAATGCTTTAATAGTTTTTTAAAATGCCGTATCAAAGTGGAGTGGGAAAACGTATATACAGATATGTCACCGCCAATCGAACATGTCACTACGAAAGCTGCAATTATAAAACTGCGTACCCATACTGTATCATAATATCAAAGGCAAATGAAAAAACCATTTTTGTCTGAATATTGAAGAGGCAAACAGGGGTCGCTTTCAAGTGGGGACGCAGATCGAGTACGGACTCAGCGATCGCGAACGAATCCATTTTGCTCTTGACCGATTTTTTGTTTGTAGGAATTAAAATACTATCTGGATCAACATTTTGTTATAATGTGGAAAACGGGTGCGCTGGTGCTGAGCACGAGGTCCTGCATTCGATTTCCGGGTCGAGCAATGTGTTATTGAGTGTTTCCATCTGGATTTTCTCAGTCGCCGCCCGGAGTCTGGAATTGTGCCCGGTTGAAGGCGATAGGCTATTACATGGGACTTAAACATAAGGGGCCATCTTTATATTACGTCACGGGGAGGTAATCAATAAAATGTGACATTGTGTGTCAAAGGACAGGGGGGTCAAAAGCTTTGTGACTTCACATGTTAAAATCTGAAACACTAAAATTCGAAATTTATATGTAAACCAAAAACTTAAAAATATTACTAACTCAATCTATAATTATAAGGCCTATGTAGTTTTTTTTTTTAATGGGCATACTGCTGTTTTAATTTAATTACATATGTACTTCTAAATATAAAATTGAAAAATACGTGAAGTCACACAATGGGGGTTTCACAATTGTGACCACCAGTAACAAGGATGACGGGGGGAGGGTTAAAAAACCATAAAATTTGTTTGACGTAATTTATGGATGTCCCATAACCGGTAAAATATGGGTGTACTATAATGGTGCAACTTGCAGCTGGAAAAACAAGGGTGATTATATGTTACTACAACCATAAAATGGCCTTGGGTTGTTAGCATTGCTTAAAACAACTCGTGTGCGATGTGGGCATCGTAAATGTGTAAATTTACCAAATACATTGCGATAAAGAGATCGAGAGAAAAATCTAGCAGCGTCTTAAAACAATTTGCAACCAATTATTTAAGCATTGAAAATAAATAATTACATAAACTAATAGGTATACTGTAACGCAAACTTACCAAAGATATCTGAATAAGGGTAATAAACTACAGCTTTTTTTTACACAAATTAGCAAATTATTGTCAAACAAATTAGTCTTCAATGTCTCACTGCTGAGCAAAAGCCTCCCCCAAGCCCCTCCAAGTATCCTTTTGCAGGGCCACCTCGATCCAACCCTATTTAATATAACTAAAACAATATTTGACTTAACAGCACTCTACCAAAGCAAATATAAAGATAAATAAAAAATCATTCATTTGAATAACTTTATTCATTAGTACCCAGTTCATAGTACTAATACCGTGTTTCTGAAATAATTTTCTAAACTTCGAGTTATCAAAGTGTTAGTGGTCCTAAGCGTTTAGTGAACGAAAGATTTTAGCCAACTCCATTTAGTGCCTTCTCATTCCCTAATTAAAAGACTTACAAAGTTATTAATTTCAGAATAAATTGGAATTTTAAGTCGGATCATTGAAAACTGTAAAGTCTTTAATTAAATTTCAGTAATCGTTCAGATTTTATTATTTTGTAGGGAATGTTATTGACGCTGATAGTCAAATATCTTTAGATAAAAAAAAATCTTAATCTAATTAAATAAACCTCAAAGTCCATAAGATTTTTTTTATTACACATGATTGAATATGTCTGCGTATAGCATTAGGTAGATCAAGTGGTTTTAATTTATCGAGGTCAGTGGTCTGACGTCATTAAAAATATATTTAGAAGCATTTCAGAAATTATATTCTTCTTTGATTCGTTAATGAATATAGCCTGCTCTCGTCACATACAAATTAAGGACGTGAGCTGAGAGTTTTAATTAACAACATCATCAAAACATGGATTGTATTTAAAACATCCACCAACAGAATGAAAGAAAGAAAGAAAATAATGTTTATTTGGACACAGTTCGTTGTGTTTTACGAACTGTGTAGGTACTGTAAAGACTGGTAGTTAATCGAATGCAACCTTATGTTCGTACCAGTAGGTAACGAAATGGCTTTGTCACATTGGAACTGTCAAGGAAAGAACAGTCCTTCAAAGAATTTAGCCTAGGTATTTGTTTTGGAAGTAAAAAGATGATTAACAAGGCGCGGAACTGTAAGAATCTAAAATGTAGAATAAACGATATGATTTATATTGACACGCATACAAGCATTTCATTTATTACATCCCGGTACCAGGGACCCTTCGGGTCCTACAGTTCCTGTAGCAAATTAAAAAAAAGTGTGTGTGTGTCAGCTCCGCCGCACGATTTTTCATTTTCATATATTTGACACACATACATATATGCGTCAGATGTTGCGCAGCATACCCTGTATGTGTATACGTCAGCTGTATAGGTACAAGTATACACATATATGATTTAAAATTGAAAGGTGCTTATGGTACGTTGCGCTGAATAACATAACATAATATTCACTCCTCAAAAAATTTCACATTCACTCAACATATTTAAATAATAATAGTGTCACCTCACGGCTGCACCAAAAACGTCCATGTTAGCGTTAAGGGCCTAAGTCCCGTTTGGTAGCGTAACACGGTCACTTTATGAACCGTACTGCTCATTAACGGCTTGTCTTGAAGATTTGAAAAATATATGATTTTGCTATAGATTCATATAGATCATTTTGCCGAGAGTACTTTTTTTGTATGGTTAATACTTTTGCTGTAAAAAAATATTTTCCAACACGCAATATTTTGGCTTCTATTCCATACTCCTACTGAACGGCTTCGGTATTAACATTTGCCAAGGAATATCCCCATTTTGAGATAAAGGCTCAGAGGTGCCCTGCGCGGGCGCAGGCGGCAGTCGTGCTTTAGCATTCAGACGGGAGATGAGGATACTATGGGCCTTAATGGCGCTGGTTTTCTTATTAACTTTTAGAGAGAAGTGACGGGCAGTAAAAAAAAAACACTGCATTTTGTTTTATACAACTTTTCCTAAAAATACCAACGTTGGTTATTTATTAATTACCTGTTTCGCTTATTTTCTTCTAACAAAGCTGTTATAAAAACTACAAAAACTTCCTGCCTGCAGCTGCCGATAGTTCTAAAAAAATAAAATAAAGAACGGTGATTGGTCGAAGCAGGCTAATGACTCCTCTTTCCCATCGGTTTATTTTCGCCTAGAATCGACTCGCTCTAATTTTTGGAGGGAATACAAAATGGTTATTGCTATATTAGTAGTTATAGATCACACTATTTATTAGTGATTGTCATGGAAATCATGTCTCTTGGTTCAAATAGGTTAATTTTTAACCGACTTCAAAAAGGAGGAGGTTCTCAATTCGTCGGAGCCTTTTTTTTTCTTTTTTTTTATGTATGTTCCCCGGTTACTCGAAGATGGCTGGAGCGATTTGGATTTTTATTTTTTGTTTGAAAGGGTATACTTTCCAGGTGGTCCCATGATCATCAATTCTGGATCCGATGATGGAATCCTGGAGAAATAGAGAGAACTCTTCAAATTTTATAGGCACACAAAGCGATTTAGGTATTTTTCGAAAGAGTACTTTCTCGGAGTGGTTTCATTTCAATTTGGTGATGATCTGATGAAGAACTTTGGAGATAGGCAACGGAACTCCTCAATAAATGATAGCAAATGGACTGGGATTGCTGAAATCTCATGTCTGTCTATTGCTTACACCAGTTCATAACATAACATCTCGCCGGTATGCTGTGAAGGGGTAAGCACATGTGAACCACTAAAAAGTGAAAAAAAAAACTTTTTCCAAAAAAACACCACCAACTTCCAAAAAAACACTGCGAAGTGAAAAATAACTTTGATTTCGGGAGGTAGTGACAAAAAATTAAAATACAGCTCCAAAGACACCGCCTTCCGAAATTAAAGTTATTTTTCAACTTTGTAGTGTTTTTTTGGAAGTCGGTTGTTTTATGTAGGTAGATTCTTTTACATATTGTCAACGAGAGAACGTTATAAGCCTTACAGACTAGATTTGTAGACGATTTTCTATTCTGTATTTTCATTCGTCTAAGTACCTGGTACTTATTGAAAGGCCTGCACTGTCCTCCCATACTTTTTATCACTGTGATTTGAAAACATTTAAACGACAAATTGGAACCGTGCACCTAGCTTCTGACGTTCCATAAGTGCCCATGCACCTTTTATGTCAAATAAAATATTTTGATTTGATTTGATTTAACTTAATATTTACATTCAATACGTAATATTAAATCATTTGGTTGGTACATAATACGATGATTGCATTTTTTTATGTAAAAAAGAAAAAGCATCATTATAATTCTTTTTCGGAAGTCGGTGTCTATGGTGTTGTATTTTCGTTTTTTTGCCACCGACATCCAAAATTAAAGTTTTTTTGGAAATTGTTCGTTTTTTTTAATAAACTTTTTTATTACACTTTTAAGTTGTGGTAAATCCCACACAAATTCATATACCTTCACTTGCTAAGTAAATAACAGGGACAGGAAATGATTATAACTAGTGGTCGCCCAGTGGACAAAATTCGTATATAATTCATTTAAAACTCAATGCATTATTCCATAAAAATATTGGGTTTTTGTACTCCTTCTCCATATCTAATACTTTTAAACGAGCAATTCTTGTATACATGGTGTCCAGTAAATAGTACCACATAGTGCAGGGGGTGATAGCTTGGGTCAATACCTACCAAAAAACCATAATATATGTTCCGCAAAATGTTACGGATTTACAGCTATAGTTTTAAGCGATAAGAAAATTGTTCAGTGAAAATTTATACAAATAATAATATTTCTTGAAAACATCCTGTTTTTGATACAAAAAAGACTTCCTCATAGTAACTATTGACGAATAATTTGATGTATGAAAAATAATAGAAAACGATTTTTGGAGGAAAATGAATTTTGTATGCGAGGGCGATAAATCAATCTAGCTTGGTTTCATTCCTAGAAAACGTCAATCCAAAAAAAAAACGGTCATCCAGATATTAAACTTTATCTGTATCAAATTTCATACACCTTCATCCGCGTAATTTTGGGTTTTTGCGTCACGTATTGATAGATAGATATCATCGAAATAAACGAAGTATAGTATTATAACTGCCGCTTACCGAAAAACCACTTATCAAAACTTGACCTAATTTATAAATGACCATCCGGTATGTAGATGATAACTCCCTTTCAAACCAAAGAATATTTTTCATATCGGTTGATAAATGATATTTTTTTTTTTTTTTTTTTTTAATAATAATTTATTTTAATAAAAACGTATACAAAAAGAGTACATTTAGCTAACAGTAGTAAATTTCCCATACAATTATAGTGCCTAAAAATAAAACTATTTCTAAAATATTTTTACTAAAAGTGCAAGTGGTAATGTTTCGGAATTAGAATGATAGATAGCGACCCACCCGATCTAGGTTCATTCAAACCTGTGTTTCGGGCCATCACTTTACATTTCAATTAATTTGGGACATTAACATTAAAAATTCAATTGATATAAAAATAATCGATTAACAACTATGAGATAAAGCATATTGGTAATTAAACATTAATACCTACAACTAAGCCAATGTAAATACTACAAAAGTAAATACTTACGAGGGAATAAATTATCGTCATGACATAATTTCTAGAAGTTTTTCTGTGTCTGTGTAACTGAGCAACGCTAGGTATTCTGATAACTTAGTACTACATTTTTTATAGCTTAAAATATAGATGTTCGTTAATTTGTTAAGTCTATTATACAGAAAAGGACCTAAAAACACATAAAATCGATTAGCAAACGCATGTCTAGTTTGAGGTTTTATGCAAACTAAATCCTTCCTTCTCTTGTCGGAAGGTACTGGGTTAAAAGGAAGTGCAGTGTGCTGGTGTAGTACTATGCTTCGAATGAATAATTGCCGAACTGTTAGTATATTACATGCAATGTAGAGCTGTTGCGTAGGAAATCTCAAAGGGCGAAAGGTAGCAAGAAAATGACGGAGGTCTGAGGTAACAAATATAAAAAAAATATATTTAAAAAAACAAGCGTATTGAGAACACCCTCCATTTTCTGAAAACGGTAAAAAATATTAATAACTCAATCAGGCTAAAAATACTTAACAGTTTCGGTTCTCTAGCTATTTCAGTAACAGCAGACAACTTAATCCCCTTTAAAAGGTTTTCCGTAAACCTTAAATTCCACTTCGACGAATTCGTGGGCAAAACAAACTTACGGTTAAATTCCAAATTAAATATTGTAAACGCTAAAATAAGACCATTTAATTAACGTTTTAAATAGCTCTATAAAAGAAATAACTCGAAATCTTTTCACAGCATTGCTAATTATCGTGACCGGAGCTAAACCGGAGAGAAAACCAAGGAAAAACTTTCCAGCAGCTTGCCCGGTTGGTTAACGTTCTAAAAGCGCGAAACTATGATAATTTATTTTCGAAGTACGGTATCTAACTTTATATAGAACAGAAAACGGATTTCTGTGCAAATTTACTGACTTTTACCTAGTTTATACCTGATTACGGCAATGCAAAAAGGAGCGTTATGATTTTAAACGGTATGTGTGTTTGTATGTGGTTCTGGGTACGTATTCGCATGAACATCATCACATACATATGTTCATCCGTTTCCTTGTAACTTCTAAACTGCTTATCATAATTTGATAAATAAAGTATCGTTTGAAGCATCTTGATTGACCACTGGTCTTAAGCATATTCAATTTAATGTGACGTTAAAGTAAATTTAATACAGCGCCCTCTAGAGGACAAAGTCATGAACTAAAGAAGCAGTGCTAAGTCTCAAATGAAAGGGCTTAAATAACACACACAAAAATATAAATACTGTTAGTCAAGCCCTAAATAATTTAAATAAGAATTTAGTTCTAAAACTTCAAACACGACTTCTGTAAAATCACGCCGTAAAAATAAAAAACCAAGAAAATATTCTCATCTATTAGCCGTGGGTGGTCGTATGCCATCTACCCTAACAAAACAATGCATTTTAAACGGTACGCGATCATAAGCTTTAGAGCAAAGTGGCATAAGACCACGGTTTTCATTGTTCGGGTTTTAGTTTTTGAACTTCTTTTATATAAAGTCTTTAAATGTAAAACTAACTAGGGCTTTAAGACTAACAAGGTTTTGCTCGCGAGTTCGCCTGCGTGGATGATTTGGGATTACATTCTTTTGGGGATACCGTTCATTCGGGATGGATAGAAATAGACAGATTAGAGTTAGGTTAGGTTACAGTTTGAATTCTCTTCCAGCCCCCCTAAATGGGTCCAGGGGCGATGGATATGGGAAAATCCGTCGCCCCCTACTTATTAGGACCCGAGATGGCGGCGCATAGCGTTCCACGCGCGCCTCTCTATGATGTAAGGGGGGCGTTTAACATCTCACTCCCCCTAGCGAGGTGGCCCGCAGAGGCGGGCCGGCACTAGCCTGGGATCGCGGAAGTCGCTCTTGTTCCCGTGATCTCCGGTGCAAGTGTGAGACGGAACACCGGGGTGGTTTTAGTCAGTAAGAGTCTGACAGACCCCTTCGCCCTCCCCAGGGCAGAGGACATCCATGAGGATTTCCCACCGTTATCAAAAAAATAAAAAGGTAACACAGTTTGAAATGGTTTATTGGTGATATTTTTTAATTCTTAATTGGCAAGTTTTTGCGCCCCCCTTCGATAGTGCGCCCAGGGCACTTGCCCTGCCTGCACCACCCTAGTTACGCCACTGCAATAGCCTCACCCCCTACTTATGTGCATGGGGCTTAAACATAACTAGAGAAAATTGGGTGTATTATAGGTACATTCAGGGAATACAGGAGTAATGTTATGTTATGTAATTGTAAGTACATAAAATATAATATAGTTTTCTTTACCATCATGAAAACCGAACCAATCATAATACCAGAGATCCATACATTTGTCGTTGTTTAAATATGGCCAATGAATAGAATAGGGGCTTGTGCATACGTAATAACAGCTGCGTCAGCGTCAATCAGGTTAAGCTACGCTTGCCGCGGTTGGCCCGTGGATGGGTGACCATCTTTTCATACCAAAACCCCTCCATGGCTCAGAAAGCACGATAAGCTGTTGGTTCCGGCTGTAATTCATGGATCTTTGACAGTCGTTACGTGCCGTCAGAAGCCCGGAAGTCTAACAACCAATCTTAGCAAGGGGTATTGTATTACCCAGTAACTGGGTTGAGGAGGTCAGATAGGCAGTCGCTCGTATAAAATACTTGTATTTAGCTGCACCCAGACTGACTGGCAGTCAATGCCAACATCGTTGCGAAAAGGCTAGGCAGATGACAGATGATGAAGATGAATATAATGATCGAATACCTAGAAATATCTAATTTACAAAGATCAATGCAGATGTCAAAGATATTGGTGGTGAACACACAGAGTTGCTTATCCCAATACCATGTAGGATTAATAGACAGGCAGAGAGAGAATATGCAATCTGCTGTAATACGTAATGCTCATTACGTAATTGTACACTTAGCACTCGTAGGGCTTGTATTATTAAACCGGTCTCAAATGGCTCCTGACAACCAAATCATATGCTGCTGTATGGCAACAGAGAATGGAAATTTAATTACGGGATTTTTTTTAAACGTTTTGACTATATAAAGATGTTTTTTTTTTATATCAATGACTTTCTAAAACTTTTGGCGCCAATCATGATGCAGACTTTTTTAAATAGTTGAGCCTCTTTTTTTTAATTTTCTGGCCTTTTTCAACCAATTATTGCATACATCAGTAAATCAATCATTAACACATATATCTACTCACACACAAACACCGCACATACCTGAACATAATACAAAAATTTTGTAGCACCTTAGAACCTAAGCTTTTTCTTTCCTCTTTTAATTATGTCTCATTATTATTGTAGCTAGCAACCCATGGGAAGTTGCGAGGTAACCCCATTACAAGTATCCTTATAACTTATCGAGGCTGCCTCAATTTTGTGCTCTAAAACAATTGTATGAGAAACAATAAAAACTTTTATTTTGTTTATTTATTTTCTTAAACTAGGCTTTTTTTTTGAAGGTAGGAAATCATCAAATAACTTCCCCCACTCTGGGCGGAGCGGGAGAAATGCGTAAAGAAGGGCGTGTCAGACTTTTACTGACTAAAACCCACCCGTGTTCCCTCAGTTGCCTGTGTGCCAGGGGTGACGGTATCTCTTTCGAACAACCCGCACCCATGGCAGGCATCAGCCCTTGCGGGCCCCTGCAGTTCGTGATGACATCTCTTCGAGGCGCGCGTGGAACACAACGCGCCGTCGACTCGGGCTTGGTCCTTACCGGACAGCGAGCTACCCATTACTCGCCGTCCACAAGCCTGTCCGTGGTACAGTCAATATGGTACAACGTGGACCCATCCACGGATCAACCGCGGCAAGTGTAACTTGATCGTAGACCCGTGTGGCTTTTATTAATTACCAAAGCCCCCTCATCATTTATTTTATCTCCCGGTATCTTAAAATGGAACGAGTCAAAAAAGAACTCACTGCTTGATAATAATATAACTTAAAATAAGTCCTATAATTCTCGTTAAAAACCACATTCTCTTAGTAAAACACGCGGGAATGTGTTTATAAATGACAGTATAGAGCTCTTTGTTAAATGCTGCTACATAATCTGTGGTACAGCTTTATCAATGGCCTTTGTTCTCAAGCGCAGGCAGACTTGTGAGACTTGTGTAACCCCAGCTTAACGCAGACAATGAAGTAATCTTGGATATTCATTTAACACAGCTAATAGGTAAATTATTACTACACATTCTGTTCTGAATTATATCCAAGCTAAGTAACGCTTTAGTGAATATGGACAAAAGGCTAGAACTTACTTTAGGCCAAACCTTCCGTCTATAATAGTATTAAAAGGAGATACATTTTGTATGAACGGGGTAATTCTTCGGAACTTCTGATCCGATTCCGAAGCAGTAAAATCTGAGGAGTATCTGCTACGCTGTTCGGATGATCCTTTATTTAGAATCGTTTAGATCAGCCGTGAATCTTGCAAAGGATAGTATAAGCAAGCAATTCCTCTAAGTAATAATCCTATATACACTTCATCAAACATCATCAATCAAACAGCTCAGCCTATCGCCGTCCACTGCTAGACATAGGCCTCTCCCAAGCTCAACACCCTGTCCTACGCTTTTTGCATCCAGTCTACCCCAGTCACCTTCCTGAGACCGTCGTTCCATCAAGCTGGAGGGCGTCGATACGCGGTCTTCACTTTAGGACTTGACTGCTCCACCAGTTATATGTCCATCGACAAACATGACCAGTCCACTGTCCGCTCCAGTTCACCTACTCTGCAAGCTATGTCGGTAACCTCACTACATCGGTGCGGTCATCATACTACAAAATTATAAGTGTCAAAGTTTGTCGGTATATTTGGATGTATGTTAGGTACTAAATAACGCAAAAACGGTCGAATGGTATTGGATGAAATTTGGCACACAGATAGTTTAAAACCTGGATACTATACAAAGGATACTTTTTATTCTGGTACTACGTTCCTGTGGGATAATTTCGAACGCCCACGCGGGCGAAGACACCGGCAAAAGTTAGTACATCATAATCATCTCATATCTCAACACGTGATTCTATTCAGAAATATTAGAAAACCCGCTACGCTGAGCAAGCTGACTTAAACTTTGAAATGTTGCCTCATATCCTTTTGTTCTAAGTTCTATTGTAGCTCATACATAAATCCTAGTCTGTCAATTCAGATACGAATGAAAGTTTAACATGAAAGTCGGTTGAGAAAATACACATTAGTGTCAGCGGACCCGTAAAATGTATTACCTTCTGTACTTTTTTATAAAAATCACTTTGGGCTTCGTACCATAAGGGTGCCTGCCAGGGGTGTGGGTTGTTCGAAAGAGATATCACGGCCCCTGGCACACGGGCAACTGAGGGAACACGGGTGGGTTTTAGTCAGTAAAAGTTTGACACGCCCTCTTGCTCCATCCAGAGCGGGAGCAGTTATTTGATGATTTCACACGCAAAAAAAAAAAGGGTGTCAACGGACCCCATTGTTAAGGCGCCGCTGTCCATCCGTCTGTCACAAGGCATCATCTTTTGCGCCCGTAATACAAAGTCATTTTCTTTTTATTTGTTGAACAGCAGATAAAATGAAGTAAAAATTAAACGTTTTTTCTCACCGTCGGCGTCGAAGTAGTGAGATTTTTTTTTCTCAGTAATTCGACCGTCAAACTACTGAGAATTTTTGAGAGTCAAACAAAACAAGAAACGTGTATAAAAATGTAGTGTTAAACATAGTACGGTGGTACTTGGCCGCTTTTATGTACCTATTTGGGACTTGTGTTTGTAAATGCCAATGTTTGTTAAGACACACCATTAGAGGAATATTCCAAGTTTCTCACAAGAAGGCCGCTAACAGTATATATACCACTACTCTATAGAACCATAGTCAGACACGATTCCAGAGAACTAAAACCGTTCATTGCGCTCTGCCGACCAGTTGAATTAAATTAAATTGAAATTTGGAAATTTAATTGAGATGACAGAACTACCAAAAAGTTTTCTTTATTGTGACAATTCACAAACTTAGATAATTACCTATCTACGAACTAACTCGACAAACTTTTCGAGTGAAAATATCACCGCGACTGACTTACTTTCTGAATACTAACTTATTGAATTACTTTCAGGAAATTTGAATGGAATTGATTTGTCACCCTAAGTTTGAATGTCACATGCACGTCATAACGACAAGCCGTAATTGCGAAACAATAATAGTAAGAATGCCTTTCATTTTGGCGGTTCAAAACATTAATTGCGTTATTTACGTAATTGAACAGAACATTTTTTCGAACTTACGAAGCCATGGATTAGTAAAATGCTTCAAAATGATTCAGATTCTGATTAATGGTATGTTACAAAAATAGGGTGCAGGTCTATTATTTTCTGCGCCAGTTCAAGTATACCTCTACCT
Organism: Antitype chi; assembly: GCA_947359405.1. Classification (NCBI taxonomy): domain Eukaryota; kingdom Metazoa; phylum Arthropoda; class Insecta; order Lepidoptera; family Noctuidae; genus Antitype; species Antitype chi. The sequence continues at coordinate 16,599,127 of OX375816.1, forward strand.
TAATGAAGTTTCAGTTATTGGAAATTCCTGTCAAAAGATATTATGCAGTTATGAGGTCGACTACACAACTTGGCAAGAAACAAGCTAGCAACTTATGATGTTCGTATTCTAGCGAAGTCAAAGGGTATAACTAGTATGATAGTATCTATGTCCGTATAGACAAACAGCAAATTCAAACAAGCGATTCAGGAGCGATTCAGTTGCGGTTCACTCTTGTGTCTGTTGTAGACTTGTTAGTATCGATAACACAGAGTAGAGAGGTTACAGAGACTAAGCTTTACATATCGCACGCTTTCAAAGCAAGAGTGAACGGGCATTTTCTAGGCCCGTTCTTTCCTTCATATCCTTTGCTTTCCATCAGACGTGATCGAGGTCAAGAGCAGGCCCATTCAAGAATCAAAATGAATAATGGTTCGGTTTTTCTACTTGCACTACGAACAAAATACGCACACATTTGCTGCGTCATTGATGTTTAACGAAGGTAAGTCAACGCTTACCGCGGTTGGTATGTCGATGGGTGACCATTCATTACGAGAGCTCTCCGTGCCTTGAAAAGCACGTTAAGTGTAAATTCCGGCTGTCATTCGTAGATCTAGATAGTGGTTACGGGTAGTCAGTAGACCAAAGTCTTCTGGAGCGGTATCATCTCACCCAAAATCTGGACTGTGGAGGTCAGATAGGCAGTCGCTCCATACCAAAATACTTGTTTTCAGTTGTAGCCGGTTAAATTGGAAGCTAAACCCGACGTAGTTTGGAAAAGGCTAGGCAGACTGTGTGAGTTGTACAGCCAACCGCAGGACCATGGCAACAATAATAGACTATGCCAGCGCTTTTGTTTCGTAACAGTAGGTTGATAACAGCCAAAGATTTAAATCTTTAGATGTACTCTCACCGTATTTAAGTCGCGCAAAAAACTGTGTATATACCTCAGTAAGCTTTCTTCTCAAAGAGAGCGCTTACGCAGCCCTAATAGAACTACAGTTACTATTTTTAAATTTACACAACATGGAAACGTGACCGTCTTTTGACGCGGTCCGCTCTTCGGCGGTAAGTCCCCTCTTTAAGGAGTGGCTTGAGAGGCGGCACGGCGTCCTCACAGGACACGGTTGTTTCGGGAGGTTCCTGTTTTGCATAAGGCGGGAGGAAACGCCCGGGTGTTTCCATTGCGAAGATCGCCCTGAGGCCACGGTGGAGCATACGGTGGAGGTCTACCCGGCTTGGGCGGAGCACCGCCGTGTCCTCGTGGAGGCGATCTGCAGCGGCGATCTCTCGCGTCCGGCCCTGGTCCAGGCCATGGTACGGAGCGAGAGTGCATGGGTAGCTGTCATCTCATTCTGCGAAGCAGTAATGCTCGTGAAGAGGGAGGCGGCGTACGTGAGAGAGAGGCAGTACATGCGCCCTTACGGCCTTAGTCGCCGCAAGAGACGCCCCGGGCATCGGGAATCCCAGGCTGATTCCCGGCCACCGTAGGCGCGGGCTTGCGGACGGCGAGTAATGGGTAGCTCGCTGTCCGGTAAGAATCAAGCCCGGGTCGACGGTGCCTTGTGTTCCACGCGCGCCTCAAACAGATGTCAGCACCACCTGGTTGGGTCTGCAAGGGCCGATGCCTGCGGGGTGCGGTTTGTTCGAAAGAGATACCGCGGCCCCTGGCACACGGGCAACTGAGGGAACACGGGTGGGTTTTGGTCGGTAAAAGTCTGTTACGCCTTCCTGCTCCACCCAGAGCGGGTGAAATTATTTGTTGATTTCCCACCCAAAAAAAAACGTGGTCAACGGAATCTAAGGAATGAAATCATTTGTAGCTGATCTTTTCGTAATTCAAGTGCAACTAATGACCATTCGATTTCGATTCGACGCACAGCTGTATTAATTGCAGCGTGATTATATGATGTTTGGTATCCGTTGAATATTTACTCCGTGTCTTTAATGTCTCTTCAAATATACTCGCAGAAGATCGCTATATAATGATGTCTTATGTTACTTCGTCTGATGCAAGTTATGGAGTTGTTGCATTGTATAAGTCAATGTTTTTAAAAACCACAAAGACGCTCTATTATGACGTGCAACGATGGTCGTTGCAAGCACAAAATAACGAAGAGCGTCATGTGGCCAGTGTGTACATAAGTTGTGTTTTTATTTTTGTTGATTTATTTTTAGAAAGGTCTAGTATTTCACCGTACTTTATAATAATAGAAAATACTCAGGCTCAGTCGAAAAAGTAGACTAAATTATTATTTACAAAGAAATCGTCTGAGAGTTTGACTGTTGTAAAACATTTTAGGGACAGTTAGTTAACCGCTCAAGTATCAATGTGCAGCGGCAGTAACCTTAACTGCTAGAAGTTTGGCAGGTTGATGAAATGTATATGTTACCGGCCAAACCCGATTTCAGGCCAAACTGGTTTATTAAGCCGGGGCACCTCAATTAAATGGGTTAGATTAGGTTAGAACTGTGACCAAAAGGACGCGAGCCGAGTGTTACCGGCCAAACCCAATTTCAGGCCAAACTAGTTTGTCCTAGGCCAAACAGACTTAATAAACAGACGTAACAAACATGCAAACATCTTCACAAACTTTCACATTTATAATATTAGTAGAATAGCACTCACTAACCAACCAATCAGACTCCGATATGTTGATTTTAATGGAATGTGAAAGAGAGACGAGTAGTGCGATTGCTTCGTTGATCTAATGGTTGCAAACGTTACTGTTGAGCTTGAGGCCCTGGGTTCGATAGGTCGGGCAAAGTGTCACTGGGTTTTTTTGTCTGGATTTTCTCAGTACCAGCCCGGAGTCTAGATTTGTGCTCGGTTGATGGCAATAGGGTCGCCCCTTATTACATGGGATTTAAACATAACTAGCAAACGGTAGGTGTTCTATACGTACAGCTCTGCTCAACCTGAGGAAACAAGGCGTGATACCTAAAAGGACGATATTTTTCAGGGTATCATCATCATCATCATTTCAGCCGGAAAACGTCCACTGCTGGACATAGGCCTCCCCCAATTTAGGGGGGGGCTTGCCATAATCGCCACGCTTGGCAGGCGGGTTGGCGATCGCAGTATGGCATTCTCTAGTAAGTCCCATAGTCGTCTTCTACGACACCCACGGGAAGAGTTGGGTATAGCCATACTTATTTAAGACTATGTCTGTATATTATTAGATTTATTAGTAACTCTTGTGTGACGGCCATTAGGTTTTTCATTCGATTCTTTCACTTCAAAAGAAAATGCTAAATTAGTCATTTTATATTTCAAAATGAAGATAAAGATAAAGTTTTGCTACCAAGCAATTTGCTAGCTCTTTAAGATAAAAACGTGTTAAATTACTTCAATTTATTCTACTCTATGTCTATTACGACATAAAGGAATGAATCATCGGGAATTTGGTTTCTTCAATGATTACGTTAATATTTTGGTATTTAGTTTATTATTAATTTATTACAATAGGACAGAAAATTTCTCGACCGCTCGTGCGGTGGCAAATTAACAAGTGTCACTTTATAAGATTTTCTCACACCGCCACAAAACATGCGCCTTGTCAAACCTGTAGGCAATGTGTCTGTAGCACACGCTGCTACTATACTTCTCACAGGCGAGCCTAAACATCCTCCCACCCGTTGAAAGGCTTCTCTTTCAACAGTAAATCTTCAGCAGTGGGTAGTGGACACAATTTGATAATGGGCCGACGTAGAACACCTCTTGTGGTTTTCAAATCAGCCACTCTTGAAACTCCATCCGGACCAGGGAATAATTTAGTAACCCGGCCAAGGCGCCAACACAATGGAGGTACGTGGTCTTCATGGATTAGTACGAGGTCTCCAATATTTAGGGGTTTTCCATTCGTCTTCCACTTCAGCCGTTGTTGTAACTCGTGTATATATTCACGCTGCCAGCGTGACCAGAAATGCTGCTGAATTTGTTGCAGACGCGCGTATCGTTGCAGGTGACTTTCTTTTAAGTTTTCTAGGTTAGGTTCCGGCAGTGCCTTCAGCGGTCTTCCAATAAGGAAGTGCCCTGGGGACAAAGGGAGGTAGTCATCAGGAGATGAGGACAAAGGACACAAGGGGCGACTGTTCAAAACGGCCTCCACTTGTGCGAAAAGTGTAGATATTTCTTCAAAGGTGAGATGGGTATTTCCCATAACTCTTTTTACATGGAATTTTGCAGATTTGACTCCGGCTTCCCAGATGCCGCCAAAGTGAGGAGCGTGAGCAGGTGAGAACACAAATTTTATATTTTCATGAGTTGCAAATTCAGCTAAGTCCCTGTTATGCAATTTAAGAAAAGTCCCTATATCTTTAGCAGCAGCCACAAAGTTACCCCCGTTATCACAAAATATTTCATTGGGTTTGCCACGACGGGCAATAAATCTGCGTAATGTCATCACAAATGCGTCCTTAGTAAGATCACAGACCGCTTCCAAATGAACGCACTTGTAACGCAAGCACACAAATATGCAAAGGTAACATTTGTTCACTCTTGCTCCTTTACCTTTACGATTAATTATGTAAAAAGGTCCAGCAAAATCTATGCCTACTGAATTGAATGGGAAATCAGTGCTCACACGTTGTGATGGTAAATCACCCATTTTAGGACAAAGAGTTTTGCCTCGGACACGACAACATCGCACACAATTGTGAACTGTGCGCCGAGCTAACCTTCTGCCATTTAGCGGCCATACCGATTCCCTTATCATTGATAACAACAGCTGCGGGCCAGCATGCATGTGCCGTAAATGCTCTCTTTCAAATAAAAGTTTTGTCAAATGATGGGATGAATCAAGGAGAATTGGATGTTTTTTATCAAAACTATAAGGTGAAGAACTTATTCGTCCTCCAACTCTAATTAAATTGTTGTCGTCTAAAAAAGGTGACAACGATAGTAATTTAGATTTAACGTTTAACGCTAACCTTTTAGATAACGCTTTGTATTCAATTGGAAAACATTTAAACTGAGCAACACGACATAGATAATGAAATGAGTCATCCAACTCATTAGCACTGAGAGGTAAAACCTGTTTGTTATGAACATTACGAATGTTGAAACAAAATCTTTTTATCCATGCGACTATTCTTATCAGTTTGTTTAGTTTGCTATATTTTTCAACATCTATGATGGGTTGTAGTGTGTCAGTGTTAAGGTAAGTATTTAATTCGTTAAGTTCATTTCGCTCAGATAAGATTTCATTAGGTGTTACTAATGAATTTTCTGTTTTATGAATTTTTGTTACAGATGCTGATTGTTTCGTCGGTGAGTATTTGGTTTTATTTGTAATTTTAGGTGTAGTCTTAGATTTAGATATATTTTTAATTTCAGGTACATTATTGATTTCAACGGAGTTTAGAACTGGCCAATTGTTTTCACCCTTTATTAAATAATTCGGACCAGTCCACCACAGGCTATTATTTATTATTTGATTGGCATTTATACCCCTAGAAATGAGATCGGCTGGGTTCATGTCTGTGGGAACATATCGCCATGAGGATGCGTCAGTGAGCTCGGTTATTTCAACCACCCTATTTGCGACAAATGTTTTGAGTTTAGTCGGATCACCTGTGAGCCATGCTAGCACTACGCTGGAATCGCACCAATGAAAGATTCGAGACGGCTTGTAACGTATAGACTCAAGGACACCTTTACATAGTTTAGCTGCCAGTAACGCAGCGCAAAGTTCCAATCTCGGTATTGTCATAGGATTTATACGAGCTACCTTTGATTTAGCAGCTAATAGCCGTACCGTGAAGTCATGGTTATTTTCCGTGCTTCTCATGTATACACATGCCCCATATGCCTTCTGTGAAGCGTCACTGAAAGAATGAAGTTCTATTAATTTCGGTGAATCGCATAACACTCTTCTAGGTATTTGTAAATTCAATAAACAATTCAAATTACTCGCAAATTCTAGCCACCTTTCCTCTATTTCTTGGGGAATAGCTTGGTCCCAGTCTATTTTTTGTTGCCATAATTTTTGTAGTATCATTTTTGCTGTAATTATACATGGGCTTAACAACCCTAAAGGATCGAATATCTTAAATGCATTTGATAATATGCGTCTTTTTGTTATGGTATCATGACTGTCGTATGGTTGAACAGGAAAGTTTAAATTATCAGTTTTTGGCTCCCACCCTAAGCCCAGCGTGCTTGACGCTTCACTTATAGTTAATTTGTCTTGAATATTTAGAGATGAATTTTTGAATAAATTTTTAGAATTAGTTTTATATTTGCGTAAATTAAAACAGGCTGACTTTAGAGCGGAGGATATGGAATTTTTAATATAAGTTAATTGTGTTTCATCATCACAACCAGTGATTAAGTCGTCGACATAAAAGTCGTGTTGTATTATGTTTTTTATAGTTTCGTCCCCACACTCCTCGCCCACCTGCCACAGACAGCGAGTGCTTAAATAGCTCGCACTTGTGGTGCCATAAGTAAGAGTATTCATTTGCATCGTTCTGATGGGCAAGGACTCATCTTCTCTCCATAGGATTAATTGTAAGTTTCTACAGGATTCATCTACTCTCAATTGTCTGTACATTTTTTCAATATCACCAGTAACTAAATATTTATATTGACGTGCTCTTATGAGTATGGATAAGAGAGAATCCTGAATATTTGGGCCCACCATGAGGATGTCGTTGACAGATATACCCGAGGAGGTGGGGACGGATCCATCAAAAACGACACGGACCTTGGTTGATTCGCTGTTGTCCTTAAATACAGCATGGTGGCATAAGAAGTATGAGGGAAATGGTTTACCTTTAGGTGCTATAGACATGTGTCCTAGCTCTTCATATTCTTTCATAAAATCAACGTATTGTGTTTTTAGTGTAGGATTTTTTCTAAAACGTGATTCTAAATTAAACAAGCTTTTTTTTGCAGTATTATAGGATTCACCCAAATTGCTTGGAGAACTATTTAGAGGTAATTTAACATTAAATCGTCCGTCACTCAAACGGACCGTATTTTGCAAATAATGCTTTTCACAAGCCCTTTCCCTTTCGCTGAGAATGGGTTTGTTTGGGAGTTCTTCAATTTCCCAAAATTTGGTAAGTAATTTATCAATGCAAGACTCTTGAGCCTTGTTGTTTTTTGCAATTATGCTATTGTTGCAATGTATGCTATTCAAATTATTTTTATTTAAAGGACCGGCTATTAACCAGCCAAATTTGGAATTTCGTAACTTTAGGTTATCTGGGCCTATAGAAATTTGCTCATTTCCTAGGATATCCCAGAAAAGATCACATCCAATCAAGATATCAACTTGAGAGGGTTCATTAAAATTAGGATCTGCTAATTTTATGTGTTTAGGTATTTTGAATTTAATATTAACGTGGCTTTTCGGCAAATAACCAGTTAACTCGTTCATGACAAGCATGTTATAGGTAACATCAAACTGTTTATAAATAGATTGCAATTTAACAATGCAGCTCTCCTCTACCCTATTAGACAAGTGATTTCCGATACCTATAATATTAATACTAGTTATTGGAATAGAATCAAGTGACAGTTTATCTTTTAGAGATTTTGTAATGAAACTGCCTTGGCTACCACAATCGAGCAATGCACGCACTGTTTCATATCGATTGTTATTAGGGTTATGAACTTCAATTAAAGCAGTAGATAAGAGAACATGATTGAATTGATATTCCGATGAGTTAACATTAATAGATTCCGATTGTGCATGATTATTATTTATTGCCTCGCTAGGGTTATGCAGGAGACGATTATGTCTTTGTTTACAATCAGGACATGGTCCAAATCCACAAGCCTTTGCTGGATGACCCTGTTTAAGGCAATTAGAACAAAGTTTATATTTATTTACATCTGCCCATTTTTCTTGTATAGTTTTGTTTTTGAAAATAGGGCACTCATGTATTTTATGATTTTGACTGCAAATTATGCATACAAATGAATTTGAAGTAACTTTATTAGTAGCTGTTACTGCCTTAATAAAACATTTTTGATATTTATCTTGTTTGCTGTTGTGATTATTTTGTGTATAGTTATTCGAACGAATTTGATTATTTTGAACCTGCGGACCCTTTTGGTGGCTGTAGTCTGTTTTATTCCTATCTAAGGCTTCAAGCACATCAGCGCGATCTATCAACACCCTTTTAAAGTTTTCTAAGGTTGGAATATCGTTACCAAGCTGGTTTCTAAATTCCTCCCATTTTAGAAGTGTATTATTGTCTAATTTTGATGTTAAATTAAATATGACACACATATCCCAATTATTCGTGGGCATTCCCAGACTAGATAATGCTCTTAAGTTTTTTGTAACATGGTCAACTAAAAATCGTAAAGACCTTACAGTTTCCCTGCTGAATGATCGTATGTTAAACAATGAATTCATGTGATGATCAATCAGAAGTCTTTTATTATCATAACGATCACACAACAACTTCCAAGCTTCATTGTAATTTTCAGATGATACTTCAAGATTGGAAATTATGAGTGCCGCGTCTCCTTCCAGGTAAGATAACAGATAGTGAAATTTATGTACCTTCGAGAGTTGCTTATTTCGATCAACTAAGCTCAAAAAGGAGTCTCTGAACTCGAGCCACCTAAAATATGCGCCGTCAAACTTTGCGATTTGTATACGCGGCAACCTGATACCAGAGTCACGAGGCTCAGATCGGGATTCATGACAGTCATGACTACATGATTGCATACAGCTGTCTAACAGATCCTTTGCAATGGCAAGCGCACTCACCATATCAACTTCTATTTTGTCCCGCTCCTCAAGCTCTAATGACAGGCTCCCACTATTTATGACTTCAATCTGACTTTGCAACTCATCAAACTTAGCTGACAATTGTTCAAATCTACCAAGTTTAATCTTTAATTCAGCTATTTCCACATTTGTTAATGAGTCCGAAGACGACAATTTATCCACAAAGTTTTTAAACTTGGTAATCTGACCTTTTATTGAGCTGCGCCTGACAGTCAACTCGCGTAATTTCTTTGAATCGGCTTCTTGCGCCATTATTTAATACTACAATTTAGTCAAAGCAAAATACGCTAAGTATAGTTAGTTGACTATCAAGCAGATTAACTCAACTACGTTCAGCACAAAAACTATGATTTTAAAGTTAAATAAAAGAATCTCACGCCCCTCAATTCGACTTCACCACCCGCCGACCAGGAAACCGGGTCCACGCTGCCAAGCACGGAATGCAACCTCTGCTCGTACCAATGGTGCTAGCGTGATGTTCCGAGATATCTGGAAAGTTTGGCGAACAAAATTAGAGACTGATTGGGAATGATACGTTATCTTTTCCTAGAATGGCATGAGAAATACACGATGTGGGTAGATGAAAAATCTAGTGAAAATTATTTTTAAATAGTAATTTAGGATGATTATTTAGATAAATTTCTTGCTAACTTATTGATATTGAATGCAATTGATGGCCTTTACTGAAATATGTTAATATTATAGTGACTTAAGTGGATTACAACCAAGTTTGATCAAGTAAAACTTTGATCTTGTATGAAACCCTTCGAAAATACCGAAATACCTAATTAATAGAAATGATTGCACAAGTGGAAGGCACGTTTTTCACACCTTTCAATTGGAATTAGGATAGCTGTGGATATGTTGAGAATAGGTAGGTAAGAATGAGGAAGGAAGGGCACTTAACTTAGGATGATCCGGTTCACATGAATCTTCTGCACTTGTTTATTCTTCCGTACACCTGTGTCGATACTTTAGCTGCATCGATGCCAAGGTTTCAGGATGTTCGTTGGTTTCAGCTTCACGACGGGAACTCGGCCTTTTGTGGTCTCGATGATCACGCCACGTGCCAACTCAACGACACAATTTTGATATTTAGTTTTTCTGTCCTGTCACGGTCGCCAATTTTTATGTCTATTACGACATAAAGGAATGAATCATCGGGAATTTGGTTTCTTCAATGATTACGTTAATATTTTGGTATTTAGTTTATTATTAATTTATTACAATAGGACAGAAAATTTCTCGACCGCTCGTGCGGTGGCAAATTAACAAGTGTCACTTTATAAGATTTTCTCACACCGCCACAAAACATGCGCCTTGTCAAACCTGTAGGCAATGTGTCTGTAGCACACGCTGCTACTATACTTCTCACAGGCGAGCCTAAACACTCTATGTGTACCTAAAATAGACTTTATGGATGACGTAAGAGATATCTGATCAGTTCGAATAGTAGTGATGAGTTGAATGGACATAAGGCGTATTTTTCTCTGCACTTGTCTGGGTACAGCAACCCATCTTCGTAGGCTTCTTTGAAGACTGCATGAGCTGAACTATCCTGTTCTGTTGGCTCCAATCTGCAAGAAAATATAATATTTTACAATGAAAGCAAACTAGATAGATAGATAGATAAAACCTTTATTTAGTACACACAAAAGACATACACTAAACACAAAAAAACAATTAAATGATAACAAATAACACGAATTAAAATAAAAAATAAATAAAAAACAAGGTGCCCATTACATCTACAAAAAGAAAAACATACTTAGGTGCTTGAAATATAGTGACACTATTACATTGTTCCATTCAAATTACAAGGTGCGGTGTGCGAAACTTGGTAAACAGGGTGGCAGGGGCATCGACGAGCAATCAAATGTCAGCCGGATACAACGGCTTAGCGTGCATTACAAAGCATGGTGGGGTCTCGATATGGCGATATAGTCGCCCATCCACGAACCAACCGCGGCAACCATAGCTTAACTTTCGATCGACCCATGCGGCTATTATTATTTACCCACGATTTTCTCGCACACAATCATCTTATAATAATAAACTACCAACATACACAATAAACACGGAAAAGTAATAATAATCTTATATTTTATACCCGCCTTAGTCGCACCCGTTTACGATGCCTTCAATAGTAAATATACCAATAATAATTCTTCATAAACAGACCAATAAATGTATAACAGGTTAAACAAGTTATAAAAATAGTTATAACCAAGAATAACCAGTAGTTTATGATTTAAGCTAGGTCGTAATGTTTTACCCTTTATGTGGGGGTGGTTCTTGTATTTTTCTTCGTGAGGCATTACAACCATTTTCTGACTACAGTCACTAAATCGACCCATTAAGGTGAACCTAGTCCACATTTTTTGCATACAAACTTCGGGAGTATTTTACTCCACTGTCTGACATGGCACATCCAAAGTAAAACATGATATCGCTTTATCTCATTATTAATATTGTCTGTATGGAAACAGAATACTAAAATAAAAACCCATTAAAAAGTTAGGAGCCAACAAAGATTCGCTTTTCTTGCAAATTTTACTTAACTCTGGGCGTGTTTAACTAATAAAAGAAGTGTAAAATCACCAAAACCAAGTTGGTACCGACAAAGTTCAATTATCGAAAAGTTCAATAAACTTTAATGGTCATTGATTTATGCATAGGCTTTTTCATAAAACCCGATCGTCCAAAGAACCTTTCTTAATTTTTTTGCGAATTTTTTACTATAAATGATCCTGCATCTCATTCAATAACGTTGTGTGTGTAAACTAGCGCCTAACTGCTCATCACTGATACTATCTCTGTCGGATACGGACCCTGGTGAGACTGGGTGATTTTTAGCCAGGCCCACCAGTGAGTTCGAGCCCGCGACTAGGTTCCCTAAGGAAATTTTAAGCTCGTCGATTGCAATAAGTTGTAGAAGTTTCATTGTCTTACTGTTACTAGCAGAGTAGAACAGTGGTGACCCAGTGGTAACGACCGCGACTTACAAGATGTAGGTCGTAGGTTCGAACCCAGAGAGGCGCTTTATTATGTGTAAATCATTTCATCACCACTTCTCTCAAAACCGTGAAGGAAAACATTGTGAGGCAACAGAATGACCTAGAACCAAACATTCGAAGACATGTGACATCTAGCTACCAACCCGCACTGGGCCCGCGTGGTGGATTGCGGCCGGCTCCCTCTCACAGAGAGGAGGCCTGTGTCCCACCAGTGGGAACATTATAGGCTGATTATGTACTGTACTTACTAAGGAACTACTGTATGTTACTAAGGGCTTTACTTAGGGCATGTATTTAATCGACTACCCACTTTGTGCTCCTAAAAATATTTTTGATCAATCAAATATAATCGTTACGCCTCTTTTTGTGAACCTCAAATAGTCTCTGATTTTCGGTCCTTAAAATACTAAAAAGCCAAGTAACTGCGACTAACTTGGATGTAGCGCTTGCCGGACGTTCCGCGGCACCGCTCGTGCGCGTGCGTTGTCAGTGTCACAGTTCTAAGTTATTTGGTTGGGGTACCCTAACTATCTTACTACGACCAACTGTGAGATAAGACAAGAAAGTTAAAAACAGGGTCAATTATTGAAAAAAGTGTGTGTTATTAGAAACGAAAAAGTTTTTAGAGGTTCAATAATTCATAAAAATAACATCATTAGACAAAAAGGGAAAAAAAACGTGTCCATCGTTAGAAGGCGAATTAGTAGATCAGTTAAATAGTTGCCGATTATAAGTAATACTATCATATAGCTAGGATCATACATATCTCGAAGGTATATTAAACCGAAACTCACATATGAATCATGTTTCTATTATATTTTCATAATGTCCAGACACATAAGACCCATGGTCATAGATATTATGACAGTGGAATATTCCCTTAGATTTAGGTAGTCAGTTGCAGAATAACCTGTGCATTGGATGGCGCAACTTAAAATATCGGTTCGAATTATTGCATTCATTGGGTAATTAAACAGCTTCGTGTTGCCCAGAATGTACCTACAAATTAAATTATACGAAATTATTATTGCTGCAAGCTATTACATTCAACAGGCAATTGAAATGCTTTTATGGGTTACTTAGTACTTATCATGGACTAAACTCTGTATGTTTGCATGTATGTGTCACAATTTAATTAATATCCCATTATGTGTTATTTTTTGTCTGCTCCTTGCACGATACTATCTGCTTTGCCGAGTCAGCATTAGGTATACATTGCGTCGTAATGTTATTATCTCAGAATGACATTTAGTTGTCATAAAAAGAAATGCCAGGACCAATTAAAAATGTGACATTGACAGAACCTGATAATGTTTTATAAAAAAAAAGTATTATTTCATGAAATGACCACAAGTCATTAAAACGGTGTTTAGTTCATGTCAACTCGACATTGGTCAAAGGTATTTACCTATTTTGATATTTGTTCAAGCAATTAAATATAGTTTTTAGTGCCGTTGCTTCAAAATTAATTACGTGTGGGTACTGACTTTATAAAGAAAATAATTTATAAACTGACGAAGATCTGTCCGTACATATTTTGACAAAAACCAATCAATGTTGTGTTTGTATTTGTGGGATCACCAGTTCTACCAAAAAAAATATATTATGGGTAATAACCTACACCTTTACCTATTATTATCTTTGTTAGTCACTTTGAATAAAGCTTCGAATCCAAGTATCATAAATAATATGCTACGATTAACTAAGCTATAAGACAAGTGAAATTTCTACAACATGAAGTTACCAAGTTAAGTTTAGTAAGTTATCTAATGTGTGCATTGAGTAGTTTATGCAGTAACTAGCTACAGAAATTTGCTGTACCTAAGCTGGAGATTAAGTTCCAAAATGTAGGTACTGAATTATTTACACGAGCACATAGATGCACTGCTATGTAACTTCATCATACATGATTTTCATAATATCGTAAGGAATTCGGAAAGTTTTATACATAACCAAACATTTGAAGACGTAATTAATGATGACGACCAGCTCTTACTGGGCCAGGCTGGTGAATTATGGCCCACTCCTCTTGATACTGAGGACTCCTCTCAAAAGAGGCTAGAGTCCCAGTGGTCTGATATAGAAAACCTGTATAGACAATAATATAAACCAGTACGTTTAACAGAACCACACACGAGGGTCTTGTGGTTACAAATGATGTATGGTGACGATGAGTTTTTCAAATGAAATGAAACCATAAGACTGTCTTTTCCCGCGATTACAAGTTACAAGCATATTAGAAAGAAAGTACACAGTTTGTTTGGTGCACAATGGGCCTCATAAGAAGTCTTAAAGTCACCCAAACCGCGATGGAGAGAGCTATGCTTGGAGTTTCCCTGCGTGATCGAATCAGGAATGAAGAGATCCACAGGAGAACCAAGGTTCCCGACATAGCCCAAAGTGGGCACGGCACATTGCTCGCAGAACAGATAGTCGATGGGGCCGAAAAGTTCTGAAATGGCGACCGCGTACCGGAAGACGTAAAGTTGGAAGGCCTCTCACAAGCTGGACCGATGACCTTGTGAAGGCTGCAGGATTCCGCTGGATGCGGGAAGCACAGAACCGGTCGAATTGGCGGAGCTTGGGGGAGGCCTATGTCCAACAGTGGAAGTCTTTCGGCTGAAATGATGATGATACAGTTGGTGTAAAATTGTTGAAATCATCACCATGCACGTGCATAACATGTATGTTATGACAGGGACATTGATGCGCAAACTGTAATCATGAATTCAGCACGTGATTCTAAACACCGTTATAAAAAATAAAAGCAATTGGGCAATGCAAAAACGAAGTAATACTATTAATTAAATAATTAGGTACTATCCTGAATTCATGCAAGCCTAGTACTCTTTGTTAATTTACTGCTCAGAACTAGTGTACGTGTCGTCAACAAAATTACCGTCTTCACATGTAAATTGCACCCGTGCGAAAACGGGGCGGATCGTTACTATTTTAATAAACAAACGCGGTTCGCTGAAAAAGATTACGTAAATCTCCGAACTGTATTAATACCACCTCGCCACTTAATCCTCAAACAATATCACAGATACACAACAGTGGATATTGGAACTTTAACAGGATTACGGTTCGGTCGCACTAAGTTGGCCCGATGCACGTAGTATCAATATTTGCGTGATTTGATTAAATTCCGATTCATAGGGTTCCAATTCAAATTGATTCGGTCTTCATCAATACTATATTGTTAGTGGAGTCTATAAATAGATTTTATTGTACAGGCTTATCCGATACAGCGCGGAGATTAAAGAAAAATATGAACGGATTTGTAAATGCATGGTTCATATTGCTTTCAAAATAACTGTTCATTGTGGAGACTTTTTATAAATTGTAACAGTGACTCTCGGATTTTCGAAGGTAAATAAGCTATTGTTATGATAAATAAAATTAAATTAAAAATAGTCAACAATGAATAAAAAGGGAAAAATATGTTGCTGTTAAGACGCCTCGCCCACGACGACTTTTTGGTAGCGATGCTGTCGCGCATGTGTATCGATACAGCCGCGATGCCGTCGCTGGCTGTGTACTTTCGCCCAGATTCTGTATCGCTACTATCGCGACGCTGTCGTGCTTCAGTCGCGGTCTTATTAGGCTTCTTTCTTTTTTCGGCTGAATCGATACAGCCGCGCGTGTCTGTCGCACGTTGGAAACGCGACTATCGAGACATAGTAGCGATGCAGAAGAGCGTTTACAAAACGCGCGACAGCATCGGTACAAAAAGCTGCCGTGAAGCGAGGGCCAAACAAAGAAAGGGTCATGAATGCAGGCTAATCTCGATTACAATGTTTTCAGTATATTAGAAAGAGACACTTGTATTTTTTATGCCACAGTCTTAAAACCCGCGCCGCTTTTTGTGCTAAGCAGCACTAAGTTAAGTTCAATAGTTTCCATATCAGCAATTTTTGAACTAAGTACCTATAAATGAAAATAAATATGATTTTAGTTAAACAAATACGCCTATTAAAATTGATCTGGATAAAAAGAGAATAGGAAGATATTAAAAGTAAGAAAACAAATTGGATAACGTGCTTGTTGTGTAAACACTGGGTTCGTGAGGTATGTACGGATAGACAATAACATCGGCGGGCTATAAGTTTGATCTCTGTTGTTAATTTGAAGACTGATAATATAAGTTATAATTACCCCAACAGCAATCGGGATTACCCGACCAAGAACGGGTAAACACGAATTGCAGGAGTTTTTTTTTTCTATTAATAAACAATTTTTAAAGTTTAATTATAACCAAAAATAAATAAATAAAAATAAACTTGCTCCCAAACCGATAAAAAAAAGTAATACTTTAAAATTCTGTTGTTTTATTCAGAAAATCTCTTAGGTGCTCGTAATTACCCCACCTTTCCCTACTCTTCAGTATTTACTGAAAGTTCTGCTTTTTAAAGAAAGAAATGCTTGTCATGCCGCGGGAGGTATTTATGTGTACAATTTATGAAATACATTGTGACACAACTAGCAGACATTGTAGAAGACTGCTACAACTATCTAGGAAAACGGAACTACTTCTTTCTATGTTGATTTAAAAATGTTTTACGTACCCCCACAGCGTCTGTCTTCTGTTTGCGATAAATTCAAAAATTACTGAATGGTTTTTCATTCGGTTTTCACCAATAGACAGTGTGATTCATGAGGAAGGTTCATGCGTATAATTTGTTACGGTTTTGTTTAAATTTGATAACGCGGGCAAAGCCGCTGAAAAAAACTGATTGTATAATTAACTTATTTCGACTAGAGACCTCGCCGCATGAATAGCTCGTAAGAAGCAACTTGGGACAACTCGAAATAAGCACATGCTTAAAACATTAATAATTAACGCAAAAAAATATATTTGAACATGTAATAATGTTGCAGCCATCTGGTTAAATTAGCCTACTAATTGGACGCCTAGGCCGTTCATTAAACGCCGGCATTAAATTGAATGCCTAGGCCGATAGTTAATTGAACTAGAATCATTCAACGTTTAACAACTTGGCTTATCGAAAGTCAGCCCTTTGAAGATGTCTGAGCAAGGCTCAGCCAAATAAGTCAAATTTTGTTTAGTTTTTTGCACTACGGCGATAGTAGGTTGTCACCAAAACAAATATGGCGTCACGTCAATAGCGCAAACCGTGAATATTATTTTTCGTTCTTAAGTGCAATTTTAAGTGAAATTATTTATTTTTAATAGTTACTTAGGGGTGCGTATTAGTAAAAAGTAGTCGTACATAATTTGTGAACTCATAGTCACCACAATATCCAATTTTAACTAAATGCCTAGGTACACGACATTCAGCCCATCTGGTTGAACGTTGCGCTCAATGACTTTGCTAGTTTCCCTTCAGCGATTTAATTGGATTACCTAATGAACGTCCTAGGCATCCAATTAGCTGGCTAATTTAACCAGATGGCTGCGACATAAATAATAACACCACAAACACACACCTTTTTCACCTAAATAATCGACAAGTCAAATTCCTGCTTCTAACTTTTTACTTATGAAAAACTTTCCCTTGTACACGGAAATTGTTTTCAAACATGCGTTTCTTTTTACGGATGTGGCAGTTCCGCCATACTTATTTAATAAGCTACCCTTATGGGCTAGCGAGCCTTTTTATGCGAGTTGGTAAATGTGAGATATTAGAGGCTCACACAATACGGGCTCGAAACGAGACACTGGAGAAGAGTGGTCGGGCTTTTATTTTTAAGTCAAGTTGTAATACCTATTGTTTATGTTTTCACGTTTCGTATGTTCTTTGCAATAACTTTACAGTTGTGTTTTAGAAGGCGCATGTATAGTAGAAACCAATCTAAAAATATATATATCTTTGACTGGGGATCAGTGTGCGCGTCATTTCATTAATTTTTTTATTAGACATCGAAGTCCTACTGCTGGGCAAAAGCCTCCCTATTCTCTTTTCACCTCTCACTCTCGAAAACTGTCAAGGACCAATCAGAATTTACTCAGTGCCAGCAAGTCCAAAGCTGGACATTGCTTTCTTAGAACAAACCAATTCGACTCCACATAGCGGTATGGTATTTTACGTCAATCCACAGCGTCAATCACGCTTTAGTTAGTACCAAGTTTTTAACAGTTGCCTAGTTACTGTCAGATTTAGAATACTCTTTTCAACTGAATCAGTTGTAATCTTGACTTTTTAGGTATACGTATAAGCCTTATACGTATACACAAAAAGTCAAGATTACAACCATATACTATAAGGTTGAAATAAATCAATGAAACTGTATATTATTCTATAGCTGGAAATACGAGTATATTTAGAAATTTCACACGAACCCAACCAAATCATTGTAACGAAACCATAGCGTTATCTATATTTTGCGACAACGCCATCTATCGAGCTTGATAACAAACTTTTTTAAATAAACACTGATTGGTACGGTTTCTTCATGAACATTAGATCTTAATCTTCTTGAATCATGAAATACTAACCGAAGCAGAAAAAAAAATGGAGACCATCGTCTATTACTTTATTATTGCTATCAGACTAATAATTAACAATCTTATTGGAAATTATATGTTGGAGCCGTTTGGGGTTGATACTCAAGGGCCATCGGGTCCAAGTACCCACTCTTCAAGAAGAGGGAGGGGAGGAGGCCAGAGGGCTGCCCTATTTATTCGCCAAAGAATAAGCATTGCCATACAACGTGGTAATGGTGCCAGCCTTTTGGGCAACTTTCCTGCTGACAACGACGCGTACGAATTTTTTGAAGCTCCATGACTCTTTTCATTTTTATTATATACTAGCTTCCACCCGCGGCTTCGCCCGCCTGGAAGTCGGAAATTATCCCGCGGGAACGTACTACCGGGATAATAAGTATCCTATGTGTTAATCTAGGTTATAATCTATCTGTGTGCCAAATTTCATCCAAATTCGTTCAGCCGTTTTTGCATGAAAGAGTAACAAACATCCATCCATCCATTCACATTTACAAACTTTCGCGTTTATAATATTAGTAGGATTTGTACTAACATATTTTAAGTCTTAACTTTTAAATTATGTAAATATTTATAAATAATTATTAAATTTGTTTTAATAAGTTAAACATTAATAATAAAAAGTCAGAATTGCAGAAAAAAATGCTATTCCCGAGTGGCCCTATTGCAGCTAGGGACGCATGTGACACGTGAAATTTTACACGTTTATCATACTTGCAATTGTTTTACATAATTCGATTATAATTTATTAACAATATTACATTTATGTTACGGAGGGGCTTGTGGTTAAGTACCTAATATTAGCCGCATGGGTCGATCGATCAGGTTAAGCTACACTTGCTGCGGTTGGTCCGTGGTTGGGTTACCATCTTTACATACCAAGACCCCTCCCTGCCTCGGAAAGCACGTTAAGCCGTTGGTCCCGGCTGTCATTTGTGGATCTTTGACAGTCGTTACGGGTCGTCAGAAACCGGAAAGTCTGACAACCAGTCTTACCAAGTGGTGTCGTATTACCCAGTAACTGGGTTGTGAAGGTCAGATAGGCAGTCTCTACATGTAAAATACTGGTATTCAGCTGCATCCGGTTAGACTGGAAGCTGACCCCCACATAGTTGGGATAAGGCTAAATAGATGATGACATTTACGTTACGCAATTAAAAATACAAAATGTCTGTCAACTGTAATCAGTTGACAGACATTTTGTATTTTTCACATAATATGCTCATTATCCTATACTCAATATTGTACAACGATAAGTATAAAATGATAACTGAAATAATAACGAACGTAATAAATTCTAATTTACATAATAGGTTCCAATGTGTAGAAGCTAATGGAGTAAAATCGTCCGGGCCACCAGTTCAGTTAGGTGTGCCTCAAGGCTCAATACTCGGCCCATTCTTGTTTTTAGTGAATATCAATGACTTACCATTTTATATACAGGGTATTTGTCACTTCACTCAGTCACTTGCAAATTCGTAAGGCAATGGTAATCCACTGCCTTACGAATTTGCAAGTGACTTGTCTTATAATTGAATGGGTCAAAGCCTTTTTTACCAAATGAATCCTGTTTTAATATTGCACAAAAGATTAATAAAAGCACGGAACAAAGAAAGGTTCGTTTTTAATAACGAAAACAAAAGGCGCTTTTGTCATGTTTTCAATACAGAATCTCCCTTAACCATTTCTTTGGTTGTTTTTGAAATTAAACATGTGCTTCTTCACTGTAAACATTATGTATGTATTGTACACATTTGTCATTTTGTTTATTATTTTGATGATGTATTGTATTTGCTTAATGTATTTTTAATAGTCTCTAGTCAAAATCGATGTTGTAATTTTTAACTTTTTTGAAAGAGGTGTTGGCCCACTGTTTTCCGCCCCGACGCGCGACGTACGGTCGTGAGTTCGAACTCAGGCAGACTTTTCTTTGTTTATTTATTTCTCTATCTCGTAACGGTGAAGGAAAACGTTATGAGGAATGATGTCCTAGAACCAAAAATTCGAAGACATGTGACATCTACCAATTCACAATGGGCCCGCGTGGTGGATTATGGCCCATTCCCTCTCACAGAGAAGCGGCCTGTGTTCCAGAAGTCGGAACATTATATTATAGGTTATGATAGTTTCTTTTTGTTTTTTTTTTTCAAATAATTAGTTTTTTTTTTGTTACAAAGGTCAAATTATCACTACATATTATAAAACAACGTCCCCCGCCACGTCTGTCTGTCTATCTGTTCGCGATGAACTCAAAAAGTACTGAACGGATTTTAATGCGGTGTTCGCCAATAACCAGAGTTATTCATGAGGAAGGTTTAGGTGTATAATTTGTTAAGGTTTTGTTTAAATTGACTATCAAAAGCTAGTACCTACCTACTAAATATATACTTAGGGTCAATCCTCACCGAGACGCGACGCCGCGCACTTTTTAAGATAGCAAGAGAATATCTAACTTATTTAGAACACGAAAAGGTATAATTTCACTACAAGCACGAAAGCGTGTCGAAGAACGCTGAGATGCACCGTGTTGTGCAGCCCGTATACCTTATTGTGAAGTAAATAAGATCTATTTTGTATCGTAATCTTAAAAACTGCGCGCAGCGTCGCGTCGCGTCGCGTCTCGGTGTGAACTGACCCTGTATTAGAAATCTGTAGCTAAAAAGATGTGGGAGATGTAAGTAAGATAAAATAACAGAGGGTTCATTAAAGGGTTATTATGAAGAAAAGCTACGGAACTAATTAACCACCATACTTATGGGAGAGTAAGTAGGTACATCCATTTGCTAATTAGAGATTTCATCGAATAATAGCTTTGTTCTGTGATGGAAAATCCTTTGTGGTTTGTGAAAGAAAATGATGTAAATAATTAATTAGCCCCTCTTTAAGTAAATGAGGGCTATGTTAGGTGAACTCAATTTATATTGTATTCTGCACTTTCTACTTGTGCAAGATATTGTAGTTACCTGGGTAAGTATATCTTATTAGGTACCTTAAGGCGCGCTTACACGAGCAACTAAAATTGACCAATCCTGGTCAATTCTCGTCAACTATGACGTCACGACTACATCCAGCAATTTAGGGCGATGGCAACATGTAGCAACCTGCTGCCAGAGATACGGCCACACAATACCTACCATGCAATAAGGAGTAACTTATAAAACTAGGCAATAGGCCCCCCATCGCCGCCTCCGCCGCCGGCCGGTTACTCTCGCAAAAACGAGACGTAGTTATACGTAAAAACGACAGAAAATTGACTAAAAATTTCCAAACCGATTCAGCAACTTAAATTGGCTACATTGAGAAATGTGAAACATATGGAGCAATCAGAAGCAATATTCTGGAAACAATTTCCCCATTTTATTGTTTTTGCTCCAGATTGCTCCACTTAATTGATCCAGATTGATCGATTATTGTTGCCGAGCAATCATTGCAAAAAAAATGGCCTGTTTAAGAGCACCTTTAGTAGGTACTAGACAACGTCCACACGGGCGTAATTAAATCGCGGCGGGAGTTTATCGAGTTTATTTGATTTTTGACTCTAAATCACGAACAATACAACCCTCTAAATTCATATAATCCCATTGAATTAATAAAAATAATAAAAAATATCACGAGCTGTTCTAGGGCTGCCTCCTTAAGAATGAATGCACATATCTAATGCACAAAGACTTGGTACATACAAAACTAAGTATAATACATTGAGAACAAGTCGATGTTTTTCTTGATTCCCGATGTCCCGACGTGCTCATGAAACGTAAACACAACAGTCAAGTTATATTAAATCGGGGAAGACATCTCACCGTTTATGACAAACGAGTGTTTTTATGTAGCGTGACGGGTCTGTAACATATTAGGTTATAAAAGCCTTGAATACTTGCTGCGTGTGTCAAATTTCATACAAATTGCTTAAGATGTTTGGGAGATTTTACACATTTTCATGTCCAATTTCGTATAGGTATCTACATCACGATGTTTTTTAAGAATACCGTGTGTCATAAGACGGAAGCAAAACAGACGATAACATTTATTGATTTTATAATGGTATCGTTTTCCTAGGTTATCATCACCTGCCTAAGCTTTTCCCAACCATATTGGGGTCGGCTTCCAGTCTAACCGGATGCAGCTTAACTAGTATTTTTCATGGAGTGACTGCCTATCTGACCTCCATAACCCAGTTACTGGGTAATACGATACACCTTGGTAGGACAGGTTGTAAGACTTTCGGGCTCCTGAGTCCCTGTTTTATAGGTACACTAACAACAGAAACAATGTTTGCATCTTCAAAACTAAAACGAGATGCAGATTCAATTTTCAAATGCATCTATTCTCTGAACTCGGTCCAATATTTTATAAAAACCCTTGACCTGATTTATGTGACCCAATAAATCGTTCAGAGGAAGGCAGCACTGTTCCAACTCTATCCAAAGCGTCTTCGTTTCCAGTTCACTAACATTTGTTTTGTGAAGGTCGATCAGTCAATAGGTACTAGTAAAATATTTGAGACCGATGGAAAGCCAATTTGCGGTCCGACAAACCGCATTTTAATGGCGTAAGGAACGTTAAATGGTTGAAGGAACAGGTTTTTTTTTATTGAATCATCATCTTCATCATCTACCTAGTCTTTTCGAAACTATGTTGGGGTCAGCTTCCAGTTTGATCGGATGCAGCTGAATACCAGTATTTACATGGATCGACAACCTATTTGACCTCCTCAACGACCTCAACCACTTAACTAGGCAATGCGATATCCCTTGGTAAGACTAGCTGACAGATTTTCGACCTTCTGACGACCCGTAACGACGGGCAAAGGTCCAGGAATGACAGGGAGGACCAACAGTTTGTCAGGCTTTATTTATTGAAGTGTGCATTAATTATAGATAGGTATTTACTGCACAGATTATGACCTGCTTAATTATGTGTTTTATGTATGACGGTACCGCTAGCTTGCCGAGAGCTAACAAGTACCTACAAAAAGAAAACAATGTGGGACTTATACTCTACCGAGAGGAAAGAATACCAATTCTGGAGGTAAAATAGATAGGAGGTATGCAGAACATGGTCTAAAGTTCACTCATCTTCTATAGAAAAGGCATGATCTTCCGACCAGGGCGTCAAGTCTGCTATTACAATAGTGTCAAAATGGTCTATCATTGATTTCATAATTGTTGATTTTGACAAGTTTGGTAATCTACTAATAAAATGGCGTCATTATGACTTTCCAATGGTTAGTCACTGACACTCCATTGAAAGAAATGGCATTTATTGGTAATCTCATACACAATGACAAATAAATGACTGACTTAATTTACGAACTTCCTACTACTTTAGATTGCTTAAAACACTAATAAATAATATGTAAAAATATATATAAATAAATGAAATCTGGCATGAATAAATTGTTCAAATTTAGTAGTAGTTTTTCGAAAATCATTTCTAGTAACGAGTTTTATAATAATGGCAATGCGAAAATGCCATTATGACACAATTCTATTACGACACCATTGACCGACCAATGATCGACCATTATGAATTTAGCAGATTACGAATTTTTAGCAAAATTACAATGGGGTCGTGTTGGAATGACGAATTTATAAAAATAGCAGATTTGGGCCCCAGATGGGATGGACCGATTGATGTCGGGACGTTGTATATTCGATGCAGGATTTTTCGTGACGTCATTCAGTGTGATGCGTAGATCGCATGTAACGATGTAGATTAGGTAAGAAAATCGACCAATATTATATCTATATTCATTTAACTTATACGTACAGACCTACTAGTTTAAATTAATAGGTACATTTATTATTTCCCTGTGGCCAAGGCTACAGAGAACCTCAATTTAAATATAGCTGTCCTGATTTAAAAAAATAAACAAAATATTTACGATGTATTCACACATTTAACTGTTACCAACTTGCGTGCCACGATGCCGTAACAGGTATATAACATCGTAATTCAGAACGTAATTCTACTGAAACTTTAAATGAAAATATTTTATATTTATGTAAGACCTATTTTAATTCACACCGAATAATTTACTGTAACACGAAAATTCCATAAAGTTTATAAGGAGCATAATGGATATACAGGGTGTCCCGAAACTCAACGTCAAGCGGGTACTAAGCAGCGGGGCAATAAGCTAGGTTGTACCAGTTCTAGCAAAAATAAAAAATAAAATCCATGTTACTTGGTTAAGTGATAATAGGTATTCTTTTGAAAATGTTGAAAATTAACACCCTAGATCAGATATCTAAATATCTGATCTAGGGTGTTGAGAATGTGATCACAAATTTCTAAATTGTTCAGTGTTTTTTTTTTAATGTAGGATCCTAAATAACTATGCTATTGATTGCAGCCACAAAACCAATAATTAATATTGTGAGTCTAGTACAAAAAAATAAAGTTTAATTAAGTCATGGTTAAAAACGTTTTATCACGAAACTTTGACGCCATGTCATTAAAAAAATGTACTATATTTTTTTATTTTTGCCAGAACTGGTACAACCTAGCTTATTGCCCCGTACCCGCTTGACGTTGAGTTTCGGGTCACCCTGTATATTTATTTTGAGTTTCTGATTACATTTACCTATACGTTAGTTTGGTATGTAGAAAAGTTATGAGAATAATAAATAGTTCTAGCGCTTCAGCATGGTAATTGCGGTCACTGACCCATCTATATTTCCTAGAATTTTTCTTACATAATCACGCTCTAAAAAATATGATACAGGAAAATATTCTTTTTAATAATAAATTAATGGTTTAGTAAGAAGCAACTACACCCAACAGGCTGTGCAGCCTCTGTCCCAGCAGTGGGAGCATTATAGATCGATGATTAATGAAACAATTAAAACGATGCAAAAGGAGTTCATAAGGATCTAAGCAGATGAGATTCTGTAGTTTCCGTCTCAATCAACTCAGCCTATCGCAGTCCACTGCTGGACATAAGCCTATCCCAGGCTGTGCCACAACACTCTATCCTCCGCCTTCCGCATTTAGTCGGTCCCAGCCACCTTTTTAAGGTCGTCGGTCATCGGAAGCGTCCCACACTACGTTTACCGATAAGCGGTCTCCACTCCAGGACTCGTCTGCTCCACCGTCCATCGGTCCTTCCACAAACATGGCCAGCCCACTGCCACTTCAGCTTGCTCACTCTACAAGCTATGTCGGTGACTCCGGTTCTTTTCCGGATAATTTCATTCCTGATTTTATCCTTCAAAGAAACTCCGAGCATAGCCCGCTCCATAGCGCGCTGAGCGACCTTAAATTTGTAACAATTTATAACAAGTTTCTATCTACCCCCATGGAAAGAAGGCATATATGAAGCAATTACTAGAAAAAGTTACAGTTAAGGTATTATTCACGACTATCATTTTGCCCGTGACTTCGCCCACGTGACATTTTGGCCATCGAACTGCTGCGTCGCATCCCATTGCCCGCACGCAATCAATTTTTTATTTTTGGTCGGCTTCTAAGCGTTTTTTTTTTTGAGGGTGAAAAATCATCAAATAACTTCTCGTGTGTCAGACTTTTACTGACTAAAACTCACCCGTGTTCCCTCAGTTGCCTGTGTGCCAGGGGCCGCGGTATCTCTTTTGAACAACCCGCACCCCTGGCAGAGCTTCTAAGGGTCGAAGCGTGATGTTAAATGTTACCTCTCTAAAATATTAGTATAGATATAGATAACGGGTCACATACATCTGAATGTTAAGCATTTTCGTTAGATATACCAATCCTGAAAAGCAGAGAGCCTGTTCATGCCTTTATACGTGCCATTGATACATGTTTGAAGTTTAGTCCAATTCCGTCTATATTTTACTCTGCAACAGTCAAAGGAAAGCATCATGCCCGAATTAATTTCTGCATGATATAGCCTGTTACCGTGTTTATTTGGATACTAGTAGCCTGAAAGTATGATAAACAGTCGGACCAAGATATAGTGTTACCTGTAATTTTATGCAGGTCATCATCTCTACAATATGAGAACTGTAGAATAGATAAGAGGCCTATCGCTTCACGATAAGTTATTGGTCCCGACCATCATTCGTGGATCTTTGATAGTCGTTACAGGTCGTCAGAAACACGGAAGTCTGACAACCAGTCTTACCAAGGGGTAGTATAGGTCAGATTGGCAGTCGCTCAATATAAAATTAACTGGTATTCAGCAGCTTCCGGCTTGACTGGAAGCCAACCCAACATAATTATAGTTGGGAATAGACTAGGCAGATGATGACCATAATAAGTTTTTGGTTTAAGCTGTCCGTTGTCTTTCAGTGAGTGAATTTAAGTGTAGAAAGATAGTAAAGAGAACAATACCGCGGCCCCTGGCACACAGGCAACTGAGGGAACACGGGTGGGTTTTAGTCAGTAAAAGTCTGACACGCCCTCCTGCTCCATCCAGAGCGGGAGAAGTTATTTGATGATTTCCCAACCAAAAATAAAAAAAGGAAAAATATCGGAACTACATAATATTTGTGCCTGTAAAACGTATAGCTACCAATTTGAAACTATGTCTATTAATTAAGCCTAAGCGTACGTATCCGCAACGATAGCCCAAAAGTTTTAAATGCCCGGCTTCAATTACTAAGCTGACCGATCGATCGTTCTAGAAGCGATGGAGCTTGAAAGCGGCACTTTCCACCGCTAAATCCTATCTACTAGGTACGACAAAGATCTAAATTTTATGAGTTCGCTCGATAACGTTCTCTTGTACTTAGGTCTTGTCGGCTGATTTATTGGGCTTTAAAAAGGACGTTAATGTACGGGCTGGGTACCTAGAAGTGTGCGTCCGGTCGGGTAAAATATATTATCATGTTCCACTTTCCTTGCAAGCTGCTGCACCACATATACCTAATATGTTTTTCAAAAGGGACCCACCAAGAACTTGTTAATTAACAGTAGGATCCTCATTGCTTGACAAATATAAACTAGGTACATAATTAGTGCTTGGCAAAGTAATTGCGAAATTCCTTAGTTTTTTATGTCGAACATTGGAATGAAACTCCGTGCCTGAATATAGCCAGGGTGCGTCTCTTCAAATCAGGGGTGAATTCTGTGAATAGAGTAATTCTAAGGAAGCACGCAACACCGTTGCCATGGGAAATGTTGATCATACGCGAGACTTAACAATTTAATATGTGAAATGCCGATCAAAATATTTGTTTCTTACAGTATCTCCAATTTGCAGAACGTAAGTACACCAAAATAGATTCTATAGGTTTTTTCACGGTTTCTTAACAATTCCACAATGTAACAGAACTTGAACAAAACGAGAAAAATAACGTAGCCCAAGCTTTTTAAGGACTCTCGTTAACTTTGGTATTGTTTTGACACACCCCAAACTTCTCCTTTTGGAGGAATAATAATGGAATACGTGATAAATCTTCGAGAATTTATTTCGCCGCCCATTACACCCGCAAATGTGAGGTGAATTCACAGCATTAGATGGATTCTCGAGCGAGACTGCTGCTTTCCAAGGTTTTGTATGTTGATAAAAGCTTTCGTGATCATTTTATTGATTCAGTCGAAATTTCGTTGTATAGACAACGTATGAGATGGGTTAAAGGAAACGAAATAGGAAACTAAACTACATACCTACTTAAGAACTACTGACGTCTTTAAGAATGAAACAAACTGCAAGAAAAACATTGAATGTTAACAAGCGTGAAGGTCAGGCTTTATTAAAGGAAAATGTATTTTGGACAAAACGGCTGTCAAGAACTATGTCTTAGGTACTATGATTACAAAAAAAAAAAAACATTTCAACTGTGATATGAATATGTGACAGACCGTTACAAAATGTTGCATCTCACTTTACTTTACGTACAGCATTTTAAAACTCAAAAAAACACAGGCACAAATATGAGTAGTGAGTAAAAGATATTTGTTCCTGCGGAGTTATGCAGAGTTCTGAGTATACACACGAGATATTGCTTTGTTGGGAACACGTGGCCTTGACGATATAGAAAAGCCAACGAGGGAAGTACATTATATTTTACTAGTACTTCACCTGCGTCTTCGCCCGCGTATTTTCTCCTACGAACATAAACAAGGAGTTTTTAAGTTTAAAAGAACATAGAGGATGCTCTTTATGTTATGTAAAATAATTATTTGCCTAAAGAAGTATTTGTGCCAAGTTTTAAGTTTCTAAACCGAAAATCTCCAATTTTCCATACAAATTATATTACCTTATTTCACCCAGACGGGGGTTTATTTTTGAAAAATCGTTTCATTCTTTCATTTATTTTTCTTTTTTCACCCAGTTAAGGGTCGATTGTTGCAAAATTCTTTCTTAGTTTTCGTCTTCGTTTTAAACCACAACTTCTATCCACAAATTCAAGTTTGTTCTTTAGCGGTTTGAGCTGTGCTACAGTCTTACGAGCATACCATGTTCTATATAGTATATAATTATCTTCTTTCTCTCTCAAATTGCACACAAGACATTTACTATAACATATGGGAACTAAAATTGAAAATTGTGCGACTAATTTTCATTAACCGACTTCAAAAAGGAGGAGGTTATCAATGCGTCGGAACCTTTTTTTTTTTTTAATTTTTTTTTTATGTATGTTCCCCGATTACTCGAAGATGGCTGGACCGATTTGGATTTTGTTTTTTTTGTTTGAAAGGGTATACTTCCCAGGTGGTCCCATGATCATCAAGTCAGGATCTGATGATGGGAACCTGGAGAAATAGAGAGAACTCTTCAAATTTTATAGGCACACGAAGCGATTTTGCTATTTTTTGGAAGAGTACTTTCTCGCAGTGGTCTCATTTCAATTTGGTGAAGATCTGATGAAGAACTTTGGAGATAGGCAACGGAACTCCTCAATAAATGATAGCAAATGGACTGGGATTGCTGAAATCTCATGTCTGTCTATTGCTTACACCAGTTCATAACATGACATCACGCCGGTATGCTGTGAAGGGGTAAGCACATGTGGACCACTAAAAAGTGAAAAATAAAAACTTTTTCCAAAAAAAAAAACAACCGACTTCCAAAAAAACACTACAAAGTGAAAAATAACTTTAATTTCGGAAGGCGGTGACAAAAAATTCAAATACAGCTCCAAAAGACACCGACTTCCGAAATTAAAGTTATTTTTCACTTTGTAGTGTTTTTTTGGAAGTCGGTTGTTTTTTTTTGGAAAAAGTTTTTTTTAATAAAGTCTTGCTCGAAACTAGGAACTCTTGTAGCCTTTTAAGATATTGGCTCACTGGAAATGAAGGTTTAATACCTTCAATTAATTATGGAGAGGCGTTTGGAAGGGTAGTTAGGCCGAAAATTTACAGCTGATGTCCAACTGCTCTAGAAAGTATTAAGAATAAGTTATTTTACAGAATTGATATGTTACAGTTAAAACCCGTTTTTCGTTAGAACTCATTTTTCCTAGTTAAAACTAGTTTTTACTAATTTGTTTGTAACATTGTAAATACTAGAAATACCTAGTCAAAACTAGAATTTACACTGATATACTCGTATTTGATTTCCAGCTAAAACTAGTTGTCACTCCAAGCTTTAGTTAAAACTAGCACTAGAGAAACCAATTTGGGATTGAAAACAATATAGATCTTACCAGTGTACGACTAAACACCGACAGACTGAACACCGACAAGACTTTACTTCGACCGGGCTCTTCACCGACAGGATACTTCGCTGACAGGACTCTTCGCCGACAGGGCTCATCAGGTAGGTTAGGTTAGAATTGCGAACAACCGCGCGCGAGCCGAGCGAGAGCAGCGAGCGGTGCCGCGGCAGCGGCCGGCGAGCGCTACTTCCATGTTAGTGGCAGTTACTTGACTATTTAGTAATAGCGCAAGGATGAACCCTGTTGGCGAAGAGTTCTGTCGGCGAAGTGTCTTAAAGTCTTGTCGGTGTTCAGTCTGTCGGCTTAGTATCTGTCGGCGTTTAGTCGTACACTCAGATCTTACACTAAAGGAAAATTTTAGAGAACATCGACATAAAGTAGCTGCCAAGGTGACAATATTCATTAAAAGTAAATAAATGCTCCACCCAGAGCAGGAGAAGTTACTTGACGATTTCCCACCCTCAAACAAAAAAAAAAACATAAAATTTTAAAAAGGAGCAGTTTTAACTGACGCGTTTCGGAAAAAACGCGTTTTGTCTA
The DNA here is from genome assembly GCA_947359405.1 of Antitype chi. Classification (NCBI taxonomy): domain Eukaryota; kingdom Metazoa; phylum Arthropoda; class Insecta; order Lepidoptera; family Noctuidae; genus Antitype; species Antitype chi. The sequence continues at coordinate 16,629,470 of OX375816.1, forward strand.
GTAAGAACTAGTTTTAACTGATATTCAATTTTGAGCATTAATTAATCTAGTTTTAACAAAGGCATTTAATAAACTAGTTCTAACTAGGGAAAACGCGTTCTATCTAAAAACTGGTTTTAACTGTAACAGATACATTCCTAGTTCTTAATCGAATGGTACCAAACATTGTTTTTCTTCATCATATTCGGTATCAGCAGCAGAAATTTGACGCGAATTCTTTGTTTATTTTGGATTCTTTGCATGAGACGAGGCTTTTTCTCTGCAGTCGGACAATAATAGTATATATTACAATAAAATTACAATACCAGCGTATTGTAATTTTGAATTTATTCATTCCCTTTGAGGCGAAGTTCTTTAATGTGGCTTGCAGCAGGAGTAAACTGGTACCAACCGTTACGTAACTATGTAAATAGTGTTATGCCCTCACCATGCTACTTTCTATCGCTCTGTCTCTGCATCATGGATATCGTTTTCATAGTTTTTGAGGTAGCTTAAGTCGATAGTGTGGTCAAAATGTAAATCCAAGATGGCGACTGCGAAAGTTTTCATATTTTTTATCATGGGTGTCAATTTTATATTTTACGAGGGTGCTAAAGCCGATAGTACGGTCAAAATTAAAATCCAAGTTGGCGACAACTTTGCGAGAGTTTCTGAAAAATTATATTAGATGGCTCAGTATTACAACGCGTATAAAATTCACCTTTTATTTCTCTCTCTGTCTGCCTTCAGTTTCTGTGACATGCATTTAAAAAACTGCTATCAATAGTAGGTAGAAAGTAGATCGGATCTTCTAATTAAGTCAGATGATATAAACTCATTGGTGGAGAAGATGTTAGTTTTGTAAATTACACAAAACTATTTTACTCAAAGAAATTCATCTTTACAATAAAATTGTTTTGAAACAGTCTTAGTTTTTAACAGACCCGCACCCTAATTGCGTAACACGCGATTAATCATAATCGGTTTCATTTTGACAGTTCAACAATATTCATTGCGATAATTACGTTGTTGAGCAGACACATTTTTCGAATATATGAAGCAATGGTTTAGCCATCTGTTTCAAAGCGAAACAGATTATGATTAATCGTGAGTTACGCAATTAGGGTGCTGAACATTCAAGTACTTAAGATGACAACGATATTTTGACTAGTAATTAAATTGGATAGGCTGTAAAAAACAGGCTGTACTTTTAATTTTACCAAGGTTAATTTATGAATATATTGTTTTAATGTTTGAATTACCACAACAGTACCAAATTAAAAAGGAATAGCAAATACAATTTCGGGCAAATTTATGAAAACTCTTCGTAAATATATAATAAACTAGCAGCGCACCGCGGTTTCACCCGCGTATTTCCCGTTCTCGTGGGAATTCGGGGATACAATATAGCCTATGTCACCCGGGGATAGTGTAGCTTCCCAACAGTGAAAGAATTTTTCAAATCGGTTCAGTAGTTTCGGAGCCTATTCAATGCAAACAAACAATCAAATATTTCCTCTTTATAATATTATTATAGTAATATAGATAATGTACTATATACTAGCCAAGTCACTTCCATTTTTTTACGAGTCTAACGTGAATTTCATCCTGTTGCACAATTGTAAATTCATTTCAGAGACATGAATAGGCAAACATGGTTTCTTTTTAATCTTTTGACACGAATGTGAAACGCCGATCAAAGCGATGCAGACGATACTGTCGATTCGCCATGTGGGTTCCGTGAAAGCTTGCATATCCTGCACCATGATTACCGAACGAACGCATCGGTGGCCATGATGTTATAAGCCGTGCGGTTTTATGATAGTTTTTGTTGCTTCATTTTCACATACAGTATTTTTATCTCAGGAAGCTACGCGCGCTTTACTTGTTGTAACCATGTATGTACATTGTTCTTGGGATGAAACCATTCCAACTTCGTAAACCTTCATTGTGCGTGGACCGACATAACCTTAGACAGTTTCTTTCGAGGCACGGAACCCTAAAAAAAGTGTATGCTAGACTAGAGGAGACCAACTTATAAGACCTTACCGATGGTATAAGGATCTGGAATACAGAAAAGATCCATAATATTATAGCACAGACTAGTTGCTAAAACGATTCACGTTTCATGGATGTAACATACGATATTAGAGTCGGCAAACGCACAGAAACAGGAAACGATGGCTATCAGCTGTTCCAACTTACGACTACAAATACTCAATAATTATGTGTTTGCGCAACTTTACTTACCCTGAAGCGACTCTAGTCACATACGAAACGAGGTCACTTTTGGAAATAAAGTTTGAGTCAATTCTGTTACTATAAGGACTGAAAACAGTACTTCTACATATTCTACTAATAATACAAATGTTAAAGTTTTATGTTTAGATGTTTGTTACTAGATCACGAAAAAAGGGCTGAACGGATTTGGATGAAATTTGGCGCACAGATAGTGTGTAACCTGGAATAACACATAAAATACTTAATATCTCGATAGTACTTTCCTGTGGGATAATTTTCGAACGCCACGAGGGCAAAGCCGCTAGCAAAATCTAGTGCATTATAAATTGATTTTGCCTTTACCTATTATTCCTGTACTAAGCACCCTATTATTAAAAAAAAAATCACATAAAGGCTTACCGCAATTCATTCTGATTTCAAAACCATTGAAGTTTGGACAATGTGCAAGTTAGAACTCTTTCATTCGGTTTTAAAATATGCAAATTTATGTTCAAATGAAAAACGTGTTCACTCCAACATAGATGTAAAAATACTGTGTCTCATTTATTTTATTTTTTTATTCTATTTTATTACTCATGTGACCCACGAGTAGTTTTTAGGGTGCCGTACCCAAAGAATGCCAACCAAAATATTACTAAGGTTCCGCTGTTCAGCCGTCCGTCTGTTTGTCACAGGTAAGTCAAGTGAGAGAAAAGTCAATTAATAAAAAAACGGGACTCAATCAACTTTATCTATTGAACAGTTATAAGTAGACACTTGAAATTTTCCTAGTGCCAGTGTCTACAGCCGCTATTACAATAAATTATAAAAATAACATAAAGTTAAACATTATAGGGTCTCCACGGAAGAAACTTGTGTTTAGACTAAAATATTTAAAAAATAAGTATTATTATTTTAAAATATTTATATGGGACTTAAACATAACTGACGAAATGTGGGTATACTATAGGTACACTTCTGCACAACCCTTTGGGGAAACAAAGCGTGATGTGATTAACCTATACAACGTGTAACGGAAAGGGTATATACATTGGGCACGCCACGATAGCGGCGGTAAGTCCCCTCTTTAAGGAGTGGCTTGAGAGGCGGCATGGCGTCCTCACCTTCCGCCTGACGCAGGTCCTCACCGCACACGGTTGTTTCGGGAGGTTCCTGTTTCGCATAAGGAAACGCCCGGGTGTTGCGTCGGGAATCCCAGGCTGATTCCCGGCCACCGTAGGCGCGGGCTTGCGGACGGAGAGTAATGGGTAGCTCGCTGTCCGGTAAGGACCAAGCCCGGGTCGACGACGCGTTGTGTTCCACGCGCGCCTCAAAGAGATGTCAGCACCAACTGGACGGGTCCGCAAGGGCCGATGCCTGCCAGGGGTGCGGGTTGTTCGAAAGATATACCGCGGCCCCTGGCACACAAACATTTAAGCTCATATATACATACAGCTTTCTATACCAGCTGTTATCTTTAGTGCTTAAGGAAAGCAATAGGGTTTCTGTTACAGCCTGTATATTTTTTTTATGTAGTGTTAAATATTGGTCGGTTGTACGGAATCGTCCGTGTACAAGTCTGACTCGCACTTGGTCGCTTTTTTGCTATTAGTTCTTGAAAGAGTCATAATTATTCCATTGCACTTGCATGATTTCAAATGATGGTTTGAAAAAGTCACTCCTGGCTGAATTAATTATATTTTCAGACGTCTCGATAAAGTCAGAGAAAAGCGATTCCAGAATAAAGTCGAATCCAATTAACTTTATGAAATATTGATGAAAATACCTAATTATTGTTTTTTGCAGTAATAAACATTAATTATACTTAGCTACGTAATTATACAGGGTGATTGGAAGATGGGTGCAAAGCTTTAAGGCGAAGATAGTACAGACAATTTAGAACCATTTAAGCCATGGTTGTCTTAGTCGAAGTCGTACCAAATATTTTTAACCAAATTTTTAAGTTTTTTTTCGGAATTTCTCAAAATTTAATGTAAACTGCATAATTATGGCCAAATTGAATGATAAATGAATTCATTTTTTATTTATTTAATTAAAGTAATGTGTAAGCAATCAAGCAAAACATGTTTTAGGCTTCTGTGTCATTAGACATTTTTTTTACAGACATTTAAAGCTCAGAAAAAATAAAAAAATTGTACAATACGTCTTTTAAAACTTATTAAAAAAAAAAAATTTTGGTAAGACTTCGTCTAAGACAACCATGGCTTAAATGGTTCTAAATTGTCTATACTATCTTCACCTTAAAGCTTTGCACCCATCTTCCAATCACCCTGTATAACCCCACGATAATGTGAATGAAATCACAGCTAAAGACATGAAACCATTTGACCTTCAAAACCAATATGTACTCGTCTGGAAGTTGTAGATTTCGTAACACAACAGGTACTGACTGTTCAATGTGCTCTCCAATACACAAAGTTCAGCTTATCCAAATCAAGTTTTAATACAAACCCAGCATTACAATCAAAATCGTCTGAGCCATAGGACATACTACGATATACTCGTACTTCAAGTAAATTATAAATTAAGTACATTAAATAACAACTTTGACTGTCCGTATTATTTGAAACACGATTGTCATTCTTTGACAGTTGCAGGAAATGGCTAAAACACGGAAAATTTACGTAGAGTAACAATTTTCTTAACATCGTATTTCCCTGACTGTGCTCGGCGTCTTCGAAACATCGTCAAGTTCAACTCTTTCCGCATTTACCTTACTCCTACATTTTCATTCATTATATTAATATATAGTCCTCTTCGCCGTATCCGGTGACAGTGACACAAACTACTTTAGTTTTCTTTCGTAAGCTCTTTGATTACTAGCAAAATCTTGAAAACCCGGTCACACCGTGTACAGAAGAGCTGATCAGCATCATTGCATGCATTCAACAATCAAAAGAAACAGCAAGCTTTTACAAGATACTTTAACTTACGTAAGCATATAGACGAAACCTCGCAGCACCTCGTTGTTCGCAGGCTGTGCCCCGAGTTCACAATAGAAGTACCTCGCGCATTGTATCGGGTCGCATAGCAATATTCTTTTCCATCTTACGGCAGGCTTCTGCGAATTGTTCAAAACATATTGTTGGACATTTAAAGTGAAACGAACATTGCTTGGTTGTAATGGATACAGTTTAGTTTTGTGTACATTCGTGGGCTGTAAATGCAAGGGCTTGCTCAGAAGTTTAAATGCGAAATTCTAGTTATTATTGTAGTGGTGAGAATATTTTTACAGCGCCTTTTGAGCGTTTTTGGAACTTAAACAATAATATTTTGATAAATGTGTAGGAATGGTATTTAATAAATATATAATTTAAAATAAAACTAGATCTAAACGTTCGCTGAGTCCACATGAGAGAAGGCCTGGGTCCCAGAATTGGGAACGAGCCTAAAACATTCCCACTGTTGGGACACAGGCCCGCTGTCTATGACAGGGAGTGAGTGATCCACCACGCGGGTCCATTGTGGGTTTTGTGAATGTCACATGTCACGGTCATTGATTTTTTGTCTCTAGGACATTCCGATTTTCTACGAATACTATCCTTCACCGTTTTGAAAGCGGTATAAATGGAAAATGTATAATGATAATAAATAAATTACACAGTTAAATGTTGTACTAATCCAAGTGAAATTCATCATCATTTTACGTTTCACAATGCGTGTCGGTTACTTTTCAAGTCTTTAAAAATTCGGTGGAATATTCCCTAGTTATAATCCTTAAGGCATTTGTCTGAACAAGCCTTAAGTGTAGAGCAACGTTTCGGGTAGTTAAACTTTACTCCGAGTGGCGTTAATGTAGTAAACGTTCTGTTCTTGATCTCTTTCGGGTAATGCGTTGTAATCACTTTCGACTTTCATCGTTGGCGGATACGGATACATTGATGTTGTCTCTCTGTTAATGGTTTTACCAAAAGTATTAATTGTGCTTATTAAATCTTATAGATATCACATTTATTGATTTAGGATCTCCAGCAAAAGATGTACACAATACATGACACATAAATACAAGGTAACATCAGGTATTAAGTAGGTGTACTCCTTCACTTATAGGAGATCACAGCATGCAGAATAGAATTAAAAACTTACCTAATAAAGTTAAAATTACATTTAGAGATACTTAAATTAAATTAAATCTATTAAACATTTCTTATATTTAGACAGAGACTCGCTAACTCTAAATATTCTTCGTTTTGGCTAATGTGTTATATTGCCTACTAAGTCTCGACATATTTATAACTGCCGTCACCTAAGACATTTTCATCATCATCCACAGTCTAACTGACCATTTATGGATTAATGATTTTATTTCGAAAATTTGGTTTGTATAAACACTTTTTCAGTTTTGTTTTGGGAGAAATGTATAGTGCTAATCCTTGAAATAAACGTAAAGTTTATATTTAGACGCATATCATACTTTCATTTCATACTTTTGTATTCCTCCCGAGTATTTAGGACTCTCGGAGTCCTTACAGTACCTACCTGCTTACCAATGCTTTCCGAATCACTGCGACCATGTCAATGAAAATACTTTTTTTACATTTAAAATAAATAGCTATGGACAGAGAAGTCGTAATCGCTATCCATAAATATTTATTTTCTATTTTCTTCTAATTTTTACTACAAATAAAATTATTCTACCACGTAAAACTTCAGAAAATATCATCAATATAAACTAAAAAGTCAATAACAATAACACTATCCATTTAAACGTGCCCCAAGGTGCGTTTATCCAAAATGCCAGATGGCAAGTTCTAGTTTACGAATTACTTCGATAATTTGTGCGTTATTAACGTACCAAGTTTTCAGACGATCCGACTTAAACTGTAAGCCGATGTTAATAGCTTGTCAAAGATCGAACTGATTGTAGGAATGATTTACACGTAGGTAGATCGTATAATTAGAAGCTTTTAGTAAAATAATTATATTCTCAGCCATGGAGCGCAGTTTCTTGGAGATTTGACTTTCAGGTCGTAAAAGGAACACAACACTGCGCGCCAAAACCAAGGTCATGGACGGAGCTTTCTAGGTAACGACCTAGAAAGCTGCTCAGCTCAAGTGGAACTGGGCCGGACATGTCTACCACATGTTAGATGACAAATGGGATAAGAGAACCACCAATTGGGTCCCACTAAAGGCACGACGCCATCGTGGCAGGCCGAGAAGAATATGGCGGTACGAGCTTGACTCCTACCGAAAGGACTGGCCAGCACTAGTAAACGACAGAATTGTGAGGAAAAGGGAGAGGGAGTCTTTTGGCCAGCAGTGGGATAATTCAGGCTAGTCAGATAGATTTTCTACGAGAGATTAGCAATATTGCATTGTCTTTATTACACGCTTTATATTAGCTTCACTTGTATGTTTGTTTGTATGTAACCGACTCCTCAGAGCGCGATTTTGAGCCATTTTAAACGGTCAGATTTCATTGAAACTTTGTAAACTTATCGAGGACCGATGACAATTCAATAATTAAAAAAAAAATTGATAAAAATAAAAAAAAAGGAAAAAATAGTTATAAAAATAAATAATACATAGTTACGTGAGCGAAGCCACGAGCACAGCTAGTAATGAATATTAATAAATAACTATTACACGAGTAAATTAACAGATCAAAGAAAAATATTCATGGACCTAACCTAGATAGATAGAAACACACCAAAACGGAGATGTTAACAAATATCAAAGTTTTCTTGCTACGAAGAAATACTTAACTAATAATCAACTAATTAATATTCTACCGATAATTAACTTTACACGTTTGTTTAATAGGTTAACAATTTATTTACTTTCAATTTCAAGTTCTTGAGATTCATAATTTGATATTATAAATAATTTTCATCTAAAGATTGTGTTTATGTTTTGATTCGTAAAAAAAAAACATTTCCGATTCTGGCCGACATATTTATATATATGTTACCGGCCAAACCCGATTTCAGGCCAAACTAGTTTGTCCTAGGCCAAACTGGTTTATTAAGCCGGGGCATCCCGTTTAAATAGGTTAGCTTAGAACTTTGACCAAAAGGGCGCGAGCCGAGCGAGCGCAGCGAGCGGTGCCGCGGCAGCGGCCGGCGAGCGTTACTTCCAAAGGCTGTTAACGAAACGGCTAATTAAGCTAGTTGGCTGTGACATATCACGCGTAGGATTAAGTCTGTTTGGCCTAGGACAAACTAGTTTGGCCTGAAATTGGGTTTGGCCGGTATCACTCGGCTCGCGCCCTTTTGGTAACAGTTCTAACCTAACCTAACCCATTTAATCAGGGTGCCCCGGCTTAATATACCAGTTTGGCCTAGGACAAACTAGTTTGGCCTGAAATCAGGTTTGGTCGGTAACATATATAAAGCATGTTGCGCCAACCCCAAATAAATTGGGATGACGGCTGGAAAATGATGACAATGATTCCGTATGGTCACCAAAACTTGAGTTTAAAGTTCTACCAGCTATCCTGGTCGCAAACATAAAGCAAAGCAAGTTGATGCATGTTTGTAAGACTTCAGATGTTTTCTATTAACTAAATTAATTTCCATTTAATTATTTACCTACCTACTTATTGTAGCATAGCATAGCATAATCAGTCTATAATGTTCTCACTGCTGGGACACAGGCCTCCTCTCTGTGAGAGGGAGTGGGCCGTAATCCACCACGCGGGTCCATTGCGGTTTGGTAGATTTCACTTGTCTTCGAATTGTTTGTTCTAGTACATGCCAGTTTCCTCACGATGTTTTCCTTCACCGTTTTGAGAACAGTGGTGAAGAAATAATTTTCACAAAGTAAAACACCTGTCTGGGTTCGAACTTACGACTTACAAGTGGTAAGGCGGGGCCTTTACTACTTGGCCACCACTGCTCTCTCGCTTACAGCAGGAATTAAAAATCATTTATTAAAATTGAGCCGAGAGTCAGTACTTTTTGAATGTCAAAAGGAAAAAAAAACAGTCCCCCAAAACGCCCTCCGTCTATCTCTTCCTAGTGCTTTAGCTGGGTAGATAAAGTGGCGCTACAAACCCCCAAGCGGATATTAATAGTCTGTAAATAACACGTAGGCAATGTCAAAAGTATCTGGTTTTATCATAGGCCCAATGAAGGCCACCACCACTCTCACTGGGCGACAATGAATGCGACTTACAAGTTGAAGGTGGTACGTTCGAACTCAAAGAGGTGCTTCACTTTGTGTAAACTATTTCATCACCACTGCTCGGTCAATCAATCAAAACGGTGAAGTAAAACATCGTGAGGAAACCGTGAGGAATCATGTGATTCAACCAAATTCGAGGACATGTCACATCTACCAACCCGCACTGGGCCCGCGTGATGGATTACGGCCCACTCCCTCTTACAGAGAGGAGGCCTGTGTCCCTGCACTGGGAATATAATAGGCTGATTTAAGATACCACTTATCTTCTCCTACGCCTGTTTTCTAAGTTAACTCTTAAACATCTTCTATGACACCCACTGGTAGAAATGTGCCTTTATTTTCCGCAAAAACAGACATCTTCAAATATCCTTTTTGTAATAACTTTCTTTATCTTAACGAAAATGATGAAACGGTCTAATTATTAACCGTAAACCAACAATTAGTTGCGTAAGAAAATTAAACGATTCGTCGTTAAAAAAACGTACAAAAAAGTTAAAAGTGGGGTATTTGAATACTTTTAAAGGTTAAATGTTGTGTAGACACGCCGCCTACGCAAGGATGGATCAAATGTAGGACGATGGAACTTAAATAACAGATGAAAATAAATGTTTACCTAATAATTAAGTTTTAGTTCGTCTACACTGGCCACCGCAGTCTTATTTTAACCAAAGTGAAAACGTAAAATTTTCGTACATATTCCATTTTCCAAACTTTTAGCATTTTCTAAACGTTTTAAGCAAAATTGTCCCACCGTGTCACGGGGAGGGGTTAAAATTCATAATAAAGCTAACAAACTCTGAAAAAACATCGTTAAAACAGTAATAAAAACTGAAAACACGCATCAAATGAACAAGAAATGCATACATAATGATCGTTGTACCTACAGCCCACCGCAAACATACCAATTTAATGATATTGTTGCACCCGGACTGAGGTTTCAGCAATTATTACCATAGTCTAGTTAAAACTGGTTTTAAAATAAATAAGGCATGAAATCCTGCCGAAAGCTTCCCGAAAATGAGTTCATTTGCAATAGCTGATAATTTATTTAAAGCAAATGAATAAAACAACAATGTTTATTATTCGGGCGCTGACGGCAAAATGGACGAGTGCCTTTGTTTAAAAAACCTCCGGAATGACAAAAGGGCGTAACGAAAAGGCCTGGGTCTCATACATTAACACAGCTTTGCAGACAGACGGATTCACAAATATAATGAGTTTGCTGTGTCTTTAAAGTTTCATCCGATTGCGAAGGGAATAATGACGTTGTTTTTTTTTTCTGAGGATAGATATTTGTGACATATCAACACACAAAATGGGTAGGAAAGAATGATGTATTTTTTTTCTTCTGTAGATGGTGATGTGACTATTATATGAGTATTGTGAGACTCGGCTAAAAGTAAGTTACAATATTCTTAATTAACTTAGGCACTGAACAAACCCACCAAAATACTCTCGAGATCTATTCAATTACGTAGTATTTAGGAAAGAACCCGAAATCCTCTTAAGTTTCCTAAATGTTAATGCCTGTTATTAGACGCGGAGTTTGTTTAACGACATTAAAAGGAAAACGTAAACTATTCCTTTGATGGTTGAAATCACTCAACCAGTTACGAAGTATTAAATTCCTGTTGATTTCTCTGAGGATTACACCAATTTGTACGTTGGTATAATAATAATAGAAGGTTTTGGTTTGACTGTTTGTTTGTTAAATATTGAAGAAGATGCTGCTGAACAGATTTACGTGAAAATGAGGCCTTTTTTATTACGGTATAGTCCTGAACTTGGGTGGGAAATCATCAAATAACTTCTCCCACTCTGGGTGGAGCAGGACGGCGTGTCAGACTTTTACTGACTAAAACCCACCCGTGTTCCCTCAGTTGCCTGTGTGCCAGGGGCGACGGTATCTCTTTCGAACAACCCGCACCCCTGGCAGGCGTCGGCCCTTGCGGTCCCCACCAGTTGGTGCTGACATCTCTTTGAGGCGCGCGTGGAACACAACGCGCCGTCGACCCGGGAACTGGGGGGCTTGTGACTAAATAATAGCAGCCACAAGGGTCGAGCTATCGGGTGAAGCTACGCTTATCGCGGTTGGTCTGTAGATGGGTGACCATCTTTGCATACCAAGACCCCTTCGGTAAGCACGTAAAGCCGTTGGTTCCAGCGTTCATTCGTGGATCTTTGACAGTCGTTACCGTCAGTAGCCCGAAAGTCTGACCACCAGTCTTACTAAGGGGTTTCGTATTAACCAGTAACTGGGGACAGAACCCCGACGCTAATATTGTTGAGAAGAGGCTAGGCAGATAGTATACTGCTGAACTTTTCATCACTTTAAGAGCCACACACATTGATTTGATTTTTTGTAATAGCAATAGATTGCGGGCAAGACCTGGATGAGACTAGCGCAGACCAGGGAAGCATGGCACAAAAGGGAGGAGGGTATACTTAGCAGTCCGACAACAATAATGTAAGGTATGTTAATAAGAGTTTTATGTGGGTATGTAACAATAAACCAGTGGTCACTCGGAATCGCAGTTTCATTCATCGCTTCACGCTATAATATTTCATAAATACAAGTGGCGACGAGGAAAACAGTTAAATTCGTGTGGTTTAACAAAGTTTAAGTGTGGGACTTCAAGCTGCCTATCGAGAAAATTGAAGAAGTTGTTCTATCAAGTAAAAAGTGGTTGGCGTATATCAGACGCGTGGAAAAATTAATAACCATAAATGAAATAAAACCAGAGTTACAAGTTACAACGTTGGTGACGTTCGTCGGAGCGGCCACTTATGAGTTAATGTGTGATTTATGTGTACCCAATCATTCAGAAAAAAAAAAACTTTACGTGAATTAGTAAAAATAGCGGGTGATCATCTTGAACCAAGACGCTTCGAAATTGGGGAACGCCATGTTTTCAGACAAAAACGTCAGAACCTGACCAGTACATGTTATTTCAATACTACATTGGAGGAAAATTTAAGAAATCAATTTGTATCGGGTTTGGCTAGTGATGATATGAGAGCACACATTTTTGCGGAACCATCGATTACATACAAAAAAACCGTCGAATTGGCGTTAGCATTGGAAGCGGCCGAGCGACACTCACAGACCAGAATGCCGCGGGCGCAGCATACGCGTCAACGGTTGGGACTCGAACGTTTGAGTCGTTGCATCAAGTGGCAAAGCGGGCAGACCGGCCGCCCGAGCGCGGAACTGCGAGCAGCGACAACTCGTCTACCAAGGGGAGTGCGGCAAAATCACGCTCAACAGAAGTGTCGGAGAGTGTCGGTTTAGTACCGTGTAGGCTAGATTGAATACATGAGTTTATAACTATTTGGCTGTTTTGAGTATTTTGTACATAGCCTACGAAAATTTCTTGCAGACCTGGTAGCGTCTTGTGACGGGTCGAGCTACGCGATGACTGATCCAAGCATGCTGTCTGCTGGGTAGGTCAGCTCAAAGCTGCAATGGCTCTTTCTTCCAAAGGCCCTTCCAGACTTGGCATTGTTAAACTCACATAAAATTCTTTTTTTTTTCTCTCTCTACTTCTTGCTCCGGGACAATAAGCCACTGTTTTGTCTGATACGAGTGTATCTGTATAGGTTTTTTAGCTTGGTGAGATACTTGTCGGGTAGGTGTCTCATTCCATCCTGATGAATCTATCTTTTAGATTTGGGACACTATGTCTCTTCAATCTTATATGTTGAAGGCCTTGATCTCCACTGAGCTTGAGGGCAAGCTCATTTTTGTGGTTTACGAGTCTTTTTTGGTATTTGGTGCTACATTTTGCTATCCCCTGTTTGACAGTTGGTACATTTAAGTTAAGATATATGTTCTTATTACTGATGTATTGAGGGATGTTAAATATGGTCCTCAGTGTTTTGGTTTGAAATCTTTTCAGTATCTCAATGTTACTATTGCTAGCAGTACCCCAAAGCTGTATGCCATAGGCCCAAATTGGTTTCAAGATGGCTATGAAATTCTAATAACATAATGTTTGGACTTTAAAAGAGACCATGACCTCCAAGTTTGTTTCATTTTGACAGCACAGTTGGCCCAGTGGTTAAGCGATTGACTGCTGCGCTGCGTGTCGCGGGTTCGATTCCCGCACGGAACAAATATTTGTATGACCTACAAGTAGTTGTTCCAGGTCTGGCTAAATGTGTATGTGATTTTAAATGTTTGTAAACGCACCCACAATACAGGAGAAATTCCTAGTGTGGGGCAACGTTTTTAAAAAAAAAAAAAAAGATTTCTTTTCTTCTCAGGGATCAATCAGCTAGAAAATTCTGGCGCTATCTAGCTTTAACATATTGACGTGTAAAAGTGTCTTAAAAGATCTACTTACATAAATAAACTTTTCATTTCAATAATGAACAAAGTCGAAGTCAAAAGTTAACTCACAAAATGTAATAAAATAATAACATATAATTTAATATCATTAATTCATGAGGTATTTTGTTTGTAATTGTAGATGGTTTAAAGCAAACAAAACTATGGTGCCGAAGAGAGCAATATAAATTATTATATTCCTAGAAATTAAATGATGAAGGAATATACGAGAGGAATGTCTTAATTAAGAAATAGAAATAGACTAGAAGGTCCTATTAATATAATATTATGGCTGTATTTCCCCGAAAGTGTACTCAGAGGTTTGTATACACACAAATTTTGACAGTTATGTCAAAGTTCCGCGTAGGTAATCATCCTACTGTCTTAACCTACTAATATAATAAACTAGTTTTGTCAGCGGTTTCGCCCTCGTGGAGGTCGAAAATTATTATCTCACAGGAACATATTACCGGGATAATAAGTATCCTATGTGTTAATCCAGGTTATAAGACTACCTGTGTGCCAAATTTCATCTAACTCCGTTCAGTCGTTTTAGCGTGATTGAGTAACAAATATCCACTCATCTGAACATACAAACTTTTACATTTATAATATTAGTAGGATGTGAAAGTTTGTATGTTGTCGTAACCATGTCGCAACGCAGGAAAATCCATTTATATTGTCTATGGTCCCAAGCTTTGACTGACATTAACAGTCAATGGAACTTTTTCAACTTGAATACGGGGCTTTTGTCCACATTGTACGTGTGCATTTTATGTTTCTTATTTTATTTTATTTTTTGTAATGTGCGTTTTGTTTGTGCAGAATATAGTTTATTCTTTCTTTCTTTATGTTTAGATGTTTGGGTATTTGTTACTCAATGGTACGTCTCTACCTTGAACAAGCACCACTAGTTGCGTTTGTAGCGTGCTGTACACGCGCGTCGACTGCGCGTAAGTGTCAATGCACAATGCGTTATTTTTACGCGCCGTGGATGTCCTACCCCAATGTGGATCTAAATGCCTATGCCTTAAGATCGAGATTGGTGTAGGGAGGTGCCGAACAATGAAGGGAAAGGCGTTCAACATGACTTTTGCTAAACCAGTTTAAAGCTTAACAGAAATGGGTATTGTGATACTCTAATGGGTATTGTGATACTCTACAATTATTTTTTCAAATTCAAATATAATTTTTCTTTTCACAAACAATAGCATAAAAGCTTCAAAACTATGTGAAACTAGTTTATGAGAGATTGGTGTCTGCACTAGGAATACCTGTATACTAGATCACCAGGGTCTCACCACACGGTATGTTAACATTATTAGTTATTTAGTAAATGTGAAGGGATAGGGAATAATAAAACGAAACGAGAAGTAAGTGGTAAAAATAATAGTTTAAAAAACTAAAAACATGCTTTAAAAACCAAACTAAAAAAGGAGAAAATTATTTAATTCAATTAAAAAGCGTAGGGTGCTTTTTGAGGTATTTTTATAATCACTTAATGTCAAGCACCCCACGCTTTTTAATAAATTGAATTAAATTATTTTCTCCTTTTTTAGTTTGATTTTAAAGCGTGTTTTTTTAGTTTTTTAAACTATTATTTATTTTCTATTTTTTAATTCTGCTAACTACAAAAACGTGTTTTTTTCATTTTTCTCAATTTTTTAAAAAAATATTGAATTGTCATCGGTCCTTGATAAGTTTACAAAGTTTCAATGAAATCTGACCGTTTAAAGTGGGTCAACATCGCGCTCTAAGGAGTCGGTTACATACAAACAAACAAACATACAAGTGAAGCTAATATAAAGCGTGTAAAAAGGGTGATATTTTATGTGCAGGGAAACCATCTGGATGGATTATTTTGGATGAGTTAGTAATTCCTCAGCTGCATTACACAGTGTGTGTGTTATTACATCACCTATGCATCAACATCCTTATCTGGTTAAATAATTTTTAGTATGGCTATTATTTAAATGTTTGGCTATCCCTAAATCTTTCTGGCAAACACTTATCCTTATCTGGACTAAAGTTGGATAAGTCAGAGCTTAACAAAAAACCTTTTAAACTAAGTCAATTCTAATATCAACGAATACGATCTGATAGCATTTGAGCAATCGCTTATTGTTAATGCAACACATTTTTACTAAGGCTAATAGCGTCTTAGATAGTTTTAGCGTGAACTTAGACACTGTAATTGCAGACGGGTATACAAGTTATATATTTTTTATCATTTTCGCATGCTAAATAATAAGTAAAATAATTATTTTGTCTTTGAAAAATATTTCTCCACCATTAATATTCTTAATAGACTTCAATATAGGTACAATATGTAACATACTTAACGCAAGACATCAATTACAGTATTGAGTTAAAAGCATGACCAAAACTTAATATGTTAAAGCTATTATTTTACTTTATTTTCTATGGCGCAATCGGTGGTAGGTAGGTATGGCAAAATACATACTTTTTGAAAATATACCCATATTAAAAGTTACTAAAATCGATTCAGTAGGCAATTATGAACAAACTACTTTCAGGACTTACATTTATTATGTTAAACGTTGTATAACACAACTTACTATTTACTACTAACTTATACTTAGATTATAACTATCAGAGATCGGATATTCGGATGCATATTTACCTAAAGATAATTTTTACCTACGAAAGTATGGAAGCGGCTTTATAAATTATTTGTAATATTTATTAAAAACCCCGGGATTCTTGAATTGCATACAGTGGGTTGCCAAATTATTAGGGACAGTCATATTTTTTATCAATTTCTTTCTTTGGGCGCACTTGACTGCAGTTTTAAGTGGTGCAAGTGTTCCAGGAATATATTATTTGTTTTCGTCATGTCTCTGTAACTCAAATTTTAAGTGGATGTTGATATTTAGAGGGTATATTTATTTTCTACAAATTTTTTAGTTACGTGAGAGCCGTAGTAAACTTTTGACGCTAATCAGTGAAAGACGAATTTGAATATTTTAACCAAGTTATTTTTGTATTTGTGCTACAAAATTTTGATAAAATGTAAGTATTGTTATTATGTTGTTATAAAATTCAATTATTGATCTAATGATTGTAAAAATAATATTTTTTTTATTATAAAAAATGCTTTCAGTATGGGTCGAGGGTGCGATTTGACTCCAAAAAAAATATCTGAAATTAAAACCCCACTGCAGCATACCAGTCATTCCCAAAGGAAAATAGCAGACATTGCTGGTGTTTCTTAGTCTGCAGTCAATAAAATAAAAATTAAATCGGACCTAAATCAGCCAATTTCGCCTGAGAAAAGAGGCACTTGCGGCAGAAAACGCACCACTACCCCACGGTCGGATAGGAAAATAAGAGGTATCTGTTTGCAAAACAGAAAAAAAAGTGCTGGACTGTTAACTCAGTTAGTCCAGGAGTTGGGAATTCCAGTTTCCAAGAGAACTGTGCAGCGCAGATTGGCAGAGGAAGGCTTGACAGGTCATCGTCCTGTGAAAAAACCACGGCTGACTGATGCAATGAAGAAGAAACGCCTTGCCTGGGCTAGGGAACATCGCCAAAAGACGGTTGAGGACTGGAATAAGGTCAGTTTGCATTATTAGTGGTATTTTACATCATTTAAAATAATAATATTCAAAATAATAAACAATTTTCTTTTTTTTTCAGGTGTGTATCTCGGATGAGTCAACATTCGAGATTCTAGCCGACAAGAGCAGCGTCGTCAGTCGACGTCCAGGAGAAAAATACCACCCCGACTGCATCGTGGAGAGGGTAAAACACCCTGTTAAAATAATGGTGTGGTCTGTCATAAGCGCCAAGGGGGTTGGGCGCCTGTACATTGTCCAGGGAACCATGAAACAAGACCAGTACACACAAGTTTTACAAACTCGCCTGTTACCGACACTTGAAGAATGGTTCCCCGATGGTGAGGAATTCATATTTATGCATGATTCAGCGCCATGCCATAAAGCCAGAAGCGTTACCAAGTTTTTGGCAGACCACAACATTCAAGTTTTACCTTGGCCTGGTAATTCTCCTGACATGAACCCCATAGAAAATGTATGGGAGATTACCAAGGCCGAAATAGCCAAAGAAATGATAACCACCAAGGTCAGACTGATAGAAAACCTCATTAATGTTTGGCATCACAACCCTATCATAAAAGAAAGTGCCAAAAAGTGCATAGAAAGCATGCCCAGGCGTATAGAAGCACTAATTGAGGCGAAAGGAAATGTCACTAAGTACTGATCACTACTAAGTAGCATTTCTTTTCGCCTATTTATGTACTTAATTATTATTATTATTAATTTTTTTGTTCTTATTTTACTTCATCAATAACTGTTTTGTGTAATTAAAGCTTTTATCATTAAAATGTGTTTTCCTAATTAATTTAAGACTCATACTTTACAAATTAAAAAAAAATCGTGACTGTCCCTAATAATATGGCAACCCACTGTAACTATTCAGATGTGTATTAATTTAAAATTAATGTTTAACCCGATACAAATATGTGTATGTACTGGAGGAGGGGTGGTTTGTATTAGTTGTAACAAAAAATAAACAAATTATTTACCTAAATTAAGACTTTTTCGATACAATAGCGGATTCCATGTTAGCATACATCTCAACTTTAGGTGAATATTCACCGGCATCCTTGCAAACCTAATAGAAGCACACACACTCAAAGTCAAAACGAAACATTCAGCCCTGGATCACACCCGGACTTATGAGGTGTATAAGTCACCGCGACAGGCTACATCTATCACTAAGATCTGACCCCGAAAACGAGACAAAAAAACTAATCTACCACCGTTATAAAAACTTCTGCAATAATCTCTTACGAAAACTTAGAATTGAATACGACAGTAGACAAATCCAAGAAAATTACAAAAACTCTCAAAAGCTTTGGAAAGTTCTCAAGTCAATGTACGACCCTGGATGCCAACGGAACAATACATGCAAATTAGTAACAGGTTCACCTGACCCTGTCGAGTCCCTCAATAAATGCAACTCCTATTTCACATCCGTAGGAAAAAACCTGGCTGCTACCATACTGGCAAGACTATCAGAAACTCAGTCATCCCTCACGAGCAATTACTCATCACCAAATACGTCACCTTTTGCCTTCTTTCTACATCCCACTGACGAAACAGAAATTACGAACTTCATTAATCAGTTGAAGAACGATAGCTCCCCAGGTCCCGACAAAATCAGTGTAAGACTCTTGAAGAAAATACAAAACCTAATTATAACACCTCTGACCCACCTGATTAACCTCAGCCTAGAAACGGGAGTATTTCCCGAACAGTGGAAGGTTGCAGCAGTAAGCCCTATACATAAAAGTGGTCCTAAAAACAAACCAGAAAACTATAGACCAATAGCACTTCTTAGTATATTATCCAAAATCCTGGAAAAGGTGGTTAACACCCGTCTTGTAAATTTTCTTGAAAAATATCATCTGATTTCAGAGCGACAATTTGGCTTTAGAAAAGGGAAATCAACTGAAGATGCGGCCTCGCTACTTACAAACTCCATATCAACAATTATAGAAAAAGGTGAGCGCTGCATGGCGGTCTTTTTAGACCTAGCTAAAGCGTTCGACACAATTTCAACAGATCTACTACTTAAAAAACTAGACACAATAGGAATAAAGGGAAAACCACTCGAATGGTTTCACAGCTACCTCACCAATCGCCGACAATATGTTAAATCTGGCGAACACTCAAGTGGTCAACTTCCTACCAATTTTGGAGTTCCACAAGGTAGCTTACTAGGCCCAACACTTTTCATAATCTACATGAACGATATACTGAACCTCACTCTTCCAAACGCAGAACTAATATCTTACGCAGACGATACGGTTATTACATTCCACGCACCTACCTGGGAACAGGTCTACTGCCTTGCAGAAGAAGGATTAGCAACAGTAGCGCAAACACTCGACCGTAACTTACTCACACTCAATATAAAGAAAACAAAACTTATAACATTTTCCAAAACACATTTATCTAGCCCTCCTCCCAATCTAGCTTTGAAATTCCACACATGCCAGAACCAACCGCACACATCACGCGAAAACTGCTCATGCGACTGTATCAACCGGACACAATCTATTCGTTACTTAGGTCTACTCATTGACGAACATCTTTCATTTAAAGCCCATATTCAATTTCTTTCTGGCCGAGTAAGGAAACTTATACATGTAATAAAGAAGCTAAGAGACCGCACTCCAAAAAACATCCTACGTATGGTTTATTTTGCAATATGCCAGTCCATCATACAATATGGCGTATCTATTTGGGGTGGAGCTGGAAAAACTATAATGATTGAGCTTGAAAGAGCCCAGAGAGCTGTTATAAAAGTTTTATTAAAAAAACCATTTTTTTACTCCACTGACTCCCTGTACAACGAGTTCCAAGTTCTACGTGTCCGCCAACTATTTATTCTCAATGCTTACCTGCGCATACACAAAACCTTAAAAATCCGACCTGACTACCACTCATTGACTTCCAAACGTGTCTTTCACATTCCGCTACAACGAACCACATCTCTCCTAACAAGACGCTGTCCCGCCTATTTACACACTTTTGTGTATAACAAGGTCACCACCAGTTTGCCTTGTGACCCTAAAGAATTCTCACTCCCCACATGCAAAAATGTTGTCAAACAATGGCTATTAGGTCTTTCATACGATGAATCGGAAAACATTCTCACTTCACTCAACCCACACTCGGAATCCTACTCTCACCACAGACACTGACACTTCACACACCACACGCGTACACTCGCACACACTAACACGGATACACACTAACACACTCACACCTTATTTTTGATTTCCAAACATTTTAACATTTTATTTTTATTATTGATAGTTTATATTTGTTTTAGATTGTTTAACATTTAATTTTTGATTGTTTACTTGTTCACTTTATTTTAAATTGTTTAATATTTTAGTTTTATGCGTTGCTTAGTACAAATTAAGCTTTATTTTTTGTTTGTTTTATGTATAATTTACGATTTAAGTTTCACTCTCACTTTGATCTCAATTTTCATTTAATTTCGTTTTATGTAATCGTTTGCAATTACGTACCCGTTGTCACCTTAAACTTCAGTGGTAAATAGCACTATGTCTCAAAACTCTGGTCCCCAAGATACAGGCACCGCCTAGTTTGGGGTCCGCCGTAAAGACCAAAACGAAAATCACTAATAGTTACGTACCAACATTAAGTTATGTTAATCATAAGGTAATAATTGTAACATTGGTTCAATAAATTTATTCTTATTCTTATTCTTATTCTTATGAATATCCGATCTCTGATAATTATAGACAAAATAATAATGTAAAGATTATCTTACAGTATGAGTTTGTGAGCTAAGATCTCTTTTGAATAGAAACCTCAGAAGTTTGGATGCTGCTGTCAGTGCCTGGTAGTCTTGTACAAGAAGATGTAGACTGTACAGCACTCCTACTAGCAACGCCAACAGGATTATCAGTCTGGAAAAAACAAAATGGCTGTCTTACAGAAATGTTTCACGAACT
This sequence comes from Antitype chi, assembly GCA_947359405.1. NCBI lineage: Eukaryota > Metazoa > Arthropoda > Insecta > Lepidoptera > Noctuidae > Antitype > Antitype chi. The sequence continues at coordinate 16,650,685 of OX375816.1, forward strand.
TAAAAATTAATAGTTTAAAAAACTAAAAAACACGCTTTAAAAACCAAACTAAAAAGAAGAAAATAATTTAATTCAATTAAAAAGCGTGGGGTGCTTTTTGAGGTATTTTTATAATCAACTAATATCAAGCAACCCACGCTTTTTAATTGAATTAAATTATTTTCTACTTTTTTAGTTCTGCTCTACAAAAGCGTGATTTCTTCAGTTTTTTTTTCCTTTATTTTTTTCTATTTTTCTCATTTTTTTTTAAATTACTGAATGGTCATCGGTCCTCGATAAATTTACAAAGTTTAAATGAAATCTGACAGTTTAAAGTGGGTCAAAATCGCGCCGTAAGGAGTCGGTTACAAACATACAAGTGAAGCTAATATAAAGCGTGTAAAAAAAATAGTCCCATGGAGATAAGCATTACTGATGGGCATAAGGTCTTGGGGCGTTGGATTCCCAGGTCAGGCATAGTGCTTTTGGGTCTTGAGGATTTTCTCAGAAGCAGCTCGAAGTGTAGATTTGTGCCCAATTGATAGCATTAAGCTTGCCCGGGGTATTGCATGTGACTTATACATAATTGGCGAAATGTGGTTGTACTTCATACTCATCAGAACCCTAATTGCTTTAAATCACTATCTGAATTATTTTGAAAGATATTGCTAATCCATTGCTTCCTGAGTTCGAAAAATTGGTCTGCGCAGCAACGTAAATAACGCAATGATTGTTGTTGAACTGTCAAAATTAAAGTCATTCCTTATGTTAGTGTGTCACGCAATTACCTCGCTGCCTAAACCTTCGGGGAAAACAGACGTGATGTTATGTTAACGAATAAACTAGCCTGGGGCTAGTTTCCTTCCTTAATGTGGAAACAAGTATTAAACTAAACTTTATGCCGGAGGCTAGTTTATCTTTGAGTGAAGACGATAAAAAAACAACATAAAAAGTTTATGTTCTAAGAGAACAATTAATTAAAACATGTTTTAATTCTAACTAGGTTTTTAAAGTATTAAAGTGGCTATATAGTATTTTAGTAAAACTAAATTAATTAGGTAATTTATAATTGCTCCACAAAGATATTATTTTGTAAACCATGATATTTTTTTTTGTATTTGATTGTAATTATTTTTAGGGTTCCGCACCCAAAGGGTAAAACGGGACGCTATTACTGAGACTCCGCTGTCCGTCTGTTTGTCTGTCTGTCCGTCTGTCACCAGGCTGTATTTCATGAACCGTGATATTAGACAGTTGAAATTTTCACAGATAATGTATGTGTTGTCGCTATAACAAAAAATACTAAAAAATAGAATAAAATAAATATTTAAGGGGGCTCCCATACAACAAACGTGATTTTTTTGCCGTTTTTATAGATAATGGTACGGAACCCTTCGTGCGCGGGTCCGACTCGCACTTGGCGGGTTTATTTGTGTTGTAAAAACAAACATCCATGAAGAAAAATGATGATGATACATTAATTTATTAATTAATTTATATTGTTTCTACAATTAATCTACTCCCTTAATAACATGAGCATAACATTATATACCCTGGAGACTGCGGGCAAACTCCTAATTGCTTTATGAATAATTTATATTATTTGTGAGAAAAACAATAAAAATAATAAGTCTCAAGAAATATCTTCGGTTCACGCGAAAAAATCCGTTGGCAAGTCGCCAGAGCAAAGGATTTCAAGAAATATGTACTTCAACGACTTATACCGAAGGAAATTATGTGAAAAATGGCTTTTTGTTCTCGGAAAAGATTGCTTTTTTTAACAGGATTATACTGGATCGTCTCGTATATATAAATTGTATTCTTTTCTATATCTCTTTGGAATATGACCTACCTAAGAATATAATTTCAAAAGTTCTCTAACTTTGTGAAGAAAAAGATACTCGTATTTCGGGATTATGAAAGATTATGAAAGTAATTAGTAACTAGTAATTGAATTGAACTTAAGACGTCATGCGCAGACTTAATCAACTGCCTATAAAAACAATGATTGTATTTAATTTTATTAATTCAGGGACAATAAACAGCTACAATAAGTGTTGGAACAAAGAAAAAATTATACAAAATATTAACAATATTGCAACTCACTACATTATCCGCAATTAACAAAAGAAAATACATAATGATAATGAGTGCCACTAGATAGAGAATATAATGGTACGCATTACTGGATTACAATAGAATTAAAAACGTTATTTATTATAAATGTTGGTTTACAGAAAAGAAAACCCAAAAAAGCGTTTGGTTCCAGTTACGATAGCAAAAGTATGTTTTAATTTAAATTGGTTTGTCAACGATAGAAAATAAATTGTTATAACTAGATCCGCCACAGCCTTAAAATTATACAAACAAATATAACAAAATAGAAAATACCAAGAAATAATTAGAAAATGATAGCAAAATATTTAACGTCGCCTAGAACAAACAACCAAGTCAGCTTATTTAATTAATTAAAGGCGTCCATAATTCAGCGCAAGATTCATTTCGACAGAACATTTGAATTTCGAAAAGAATCGTCCGTGTTCCAGTGTTTTCTACCAAGCTCTGTTTACAGGACCATTCCGGAAATTAATTGGCTTCCAGTTTAAGTTATTTACTGTTTAATTGTGTTATTAGCCGAAGGCGAGGCTGGAATTTGGTTGTATATTCTCCCAGTATCTTGTATCTTTTACTTTATCTCCAAAGTTTTCGGGGATCTAAATCGCAAGCCCCTTTACTCTAAAATGTAGAATTCTTTCTTTTTTTGTAACACCTGCCTTCGACGCTAATGGCTGAAGACCAAGAATTTGTAAGAAGTTCTAAACTTCATGAATAGTGTACCTGAACTGTCCTTTGTTTTGTTTCGGGAGGTTCCTGTTTCGTATAAGGCGGGAGGAAACGCCCGGGTGCTTCCATTGCGAAGATCGCCCTGAGGACACGGTGGAGCATACGGTGGCGGTCTGCCCGGCTTGGGCGGAGCACCGCCGTGTCCTCGTGGAGGCGATCGGCGGCGGCGATCTCTCGCGTCCGGCCCTGGTGCAGGCCATGGTACGGAGCGAGAGTGAATGGTTAGCCGTCACCTCCTTCTGCGAAGCAGTAATGCTCGCAAAGAGGGAGGCGGCGCACGTGAGGGAGAGGCAGTATATGCGCCCTCACGGCCGTAGTCGCCGCGGGAGAAGCCCTGGGCGTCGGGAATCCCAGGCTGATTCCCGGCCACCGTAGGCGCGGGCTTGCGGACGGCGAGTAATGGGTAGCTCGCTGTCCGGTAAGGACCAAGCCCGGGTCGACGGCGCGTTGTGTTCCACGCGCGCCTCAAAGAGTTGTCAGCACCAATAGGTGGGGTTCGCAAGGACCGATGCCTGCCAGGGGTGCGGGTTGTTCGAAAGAGATACCGCGGCCCCTGGCACACAGGCAACTGAGGGAACACGGGTGGGTTTTAGTCAGTAAAAGTCTGACACGCCCTCCCGCTCCACCCAGAGCGGGAGAAGTTATTTGATGATTTCCCACCCAAAAAAAAAAAAAAAAAACTGTCCTTTGTTTTTGTCTTCCAAAGATTGATTGTGGCAAAAACTTGAGTAACTAATGGAAGTTTGAGAAGTTTTTTCAATTCAATCACTAGATAAAAGTAGTGCTTTGAAATGCCTAACTCTAAAATAATATTTTAAATTGAGAGTTAAGAACATTAAAAATAAACTAGAGCTAAATTGCCATAACAATGGTAACTTAACCTAACTTTACGAACCGAGTTTTTGTTCCAAGAAAGTTTTATTTTATAACAGCAATTTAGAACGAGAAAAATAATAACAAAGATAAGAAATATTGAATCAGTTTTATAAAAACAACACCATAATGTTTTTTTTTTGTTGTAAAAATTGCCTAAAAACAAAAACAAATAAAAAAAACTCTTACTTGATACCCATTTTACAACACACACACGACTAATAACAAACACAGAATTCAATGAAATACCTGGGCATTCCTTCCCGCGCTGATTAAATTCGAAAATGCCATTTCTCCGTTTAAGCGTGGTACTTACTGTGTCTTTGCTATACCACTACCATGTTTGGGAGGATGCTATTTCGTACAGACTGTAGTAACAGTTAGGCCTCCTAAATTGGAGCGTGCTATGTGAGCAGTTTGCGGCTGGAGGAAAGTGGTCGCGGTGCACTGCCTCAACGAGTTTGTTGTTTAATTTCCTCTAAAGATTATGGATTCGCAGATGGCTTGCTGTTTAGGAAATCAGTTAAGTTCCAAATGATTTCAGTTTTTAAAGTTTTTTGTTTTATTCTCAATGGACTGACAGACAGTCACTGAAATTTTGTAGAATCATGTACAATAAACCTACTTCCTACTTTATTAAAAATGTTAAAGCTTGTATGTTTAGATATTTAGAAGTTTGATGTTTGTTACTCAATCACGCGAAAACGGCGGAACGGATTTGGATTTTTGGCATACATATACTTAGTTTATAACCTGGATTTAAAACATATGATTTGACTTTTCATCTCGGTAGTACGTTTACGTGGGATCATTTCAGACAACTACGCGGGCGAAGCCGCTGGCAAAAGCTTATAATTAATAATAAGGATCAGTAAAGTTGATTTAGACACCGTCTGCTTCAAACTACGATTGAACAATTTTTCAAAAAGTATACAGCATCTGGCGCTCTTAAGGCCACGCTCGACATGCCAATTCCAACAATGCTGATCCCAACTTCGCCAATGTCGGCGTAATAGCTGTTTGTTTGAAATATTTTGGTTTTTTTACCTCCCACAGTATCTGCCAAAGTAAATATCAAAAAAAGACAGAATACAGAAATAATAAAGCCCAGATTCCCTCAGCAGAAAGTAGCGCGGAAAGTTTTTTTTTTTGAACTAACTGTTCAGTATCGGAAATAAAAAGTTTTTCAATCTGTTAGCTAAAGTTACTTGACCGAGGCGGTTCGCCCACAATTTGATATAACCAATAAATCAGCTTCTTGAAGTAGGTAAATTTTTATTGCTGTCTGAAAATGGTTTTAGAAAAATGTTATAGCATTTCGAACTTTTTAGACGAGGAGTAGAACTTTATTTAGGCAGGCATAAAAAACTAGGCAATTTTTAGGTCCTGAATTCGATTCCCGGTTCGGGCAAAGTGTTATTAGGTTTGTCATTTGGTCACTTTGTAGTATTATTTTTTTGTAATTAGTATGAAATGTATTCGAAAAAGAAGAATGCGATGTTAGGTACTTCCGATTTTCACCACGCTGCCAAAAGAAATGGAATTTCCTTTAAATTACAGTTTCAAATTAATAATCTTGGCAGTACTGAGTAAACTGTTTTACCTACATAAGAAAAAAACTTTTTCCAAAAAAAAAAAACAACCGACTTCCAAAAAAACACTACAAAGTGAAAAATAACTTCAATTTCGGAAGTCGGTGTCTTTGGAGCTGTATTTGAATTTTTTGTCACCGCCTTCCGAAATTGAAGTTATTTTTCACTTTGTAGTGTTTTTTTGGAAGTCGGTTGTTTTTTTTTTTTGGAAAAAGTTTTTATTTTTCACTTTTTAGTGGTTCACATGTGCTTACCCCTTCACAGCATACCGGCGTGATGTTATGTTATGAACTGGTGTAAGCAATAGACAGAGATGAGATTTCAGCAATCCCAGTGCATTTGCTATCATTTATTGAGGAGTTCCGTTGCCTATCTCCAAAGTTCTTCATCAGATCTTCACCAAATTGAAATGAGACCACTCCGAGAAAGTACTCTTCCAAAAAATACCTAAATCGCTTCGTGTGCCTATAAAATTTGAAGAGTTCTCTCTATTTCTCCAGGTTCCCATCATCAGATCCTGACTTGATGATCATGGGACCACCTGGGAAGTATACCCTTTTAAACAAAAAAAACAAAATCCAAATCGGTCCAGCCATCTTCGAGTAATCGGGGAACATACATAAAAAAAAAAAAAAAAAAAAAAGGTTCCGACGAATTGATAACCTCCTCCTTTTTGAAGTCGGTTAAAAAGAGTTTGGTGTCACGAAGATATTCTCCATCTTCGAAACATAGCAGAGCCGAAGCGACCAAAGAATCTTTTGTCAGATTTAAAAGTATACAACAGAGGTATTCGTAAGTAGGACATGAATGTTGAAAGACGAAAATAAATCTAAAGTTGATCCAGCAAAGTTCGAAACATTTCAACAGGATAACGGCGAGTCTATAAAGACAAAGTCATAGGTTTTTAAGACCTTATTTTGTTAAAAGTTAGTACAACGAGTGCACCCAAACTCGGGTCGTGAACCCTTAAATGTAGGTCTACACACGGGGTCAAAATGACCTTTTCTCTTCGGCTGTTTACGACCTGTTTGTAAATAAAAGCTTGATTATTACTTTCACCCTTTTTATTCAGGGTATTTGATTAGGTACTTAATTTAAGATGTTGTGTCGAGATGTTAGTAGTGGAAAAGAGTCGTTATTTACTTGGTAATTTGAGTTATTCCAGGAACTTAGTAGAAGCCGAATTAAAAATATCAGATTTCTGACAGATAGATGCCATTTATTGTCAATGAAAAACTTGTAGGTGATTTATATCATTGCCTGAAGACCAATTCTCGTGCCTAAACATCAAACCATTATCATCATTGAAGTAATCACCAATACAGGGTTGTTGTATGTGGTTGTATTTGAGTTCATATAATCTCATTGAATGACTGAAAAAGTCATTTGTATTGCGCGGGTTATCTTAGAGTATCCACCCTAAGTAAACATGACCTAACGATCACGGCGGCGCACGTGAGGGAGAGGCAGCATATGCGCCCTCACGGCCTTAGTCGCCGCAGGAGACGCTCTGGGCGTCGGGAATCCCAGGCTGATTCCCGGCCACCGTAGGCGCGGGCTTGCGAACGGCGAGTAATGGGTAGCTCGTTGTCCGGTAAGGACCAAGCCCGGGTCGACGGCGCGTTGTGTTCCACGCGCGCCTCAAAGAGATGTCAGCACCAACTGGTTGGGTCCGCAAGGGCCGATGCCTGCCAGGGGTGCGGGTTGTTTGAAAGAGATACCGCGGCCCCTGACACACAGGCAACTGAGGGAACACGGGTGGGTTTTAGTCAGTAAAAGTCTGACACGCCCTCCCGCTCCACCCAGAGCGAGATAAGTTATTTGATGATTTCCCACCCAAACAAAAAAAAAACGGTGCTGGTGTTTTTTTATTTTTGTTTGGTTTCTTTTTTTTCTCATTTAGTTTTAATCATGGTTTGGCAGTTTGAGTAATTTATGCAGCCTACCCAAATGTCCTTTCTTTGGTATTGTTCGTCAAATCGTTGAGCTCATCAAGTTCTGAGTTGAGCTGCATGATTACTGGTAAATGCGTGCACTCATTGGACAGGTCCATTCAATCTGTGTGGTTCATTCCTCAAAAGACCCTTTCAGACACCAATCCACATGGTCCAAGATTATGTTTGGACTTTAAAAATACTGTGACCTCTGAGTTTGTTTCGGCCTTTCTTCTCAGATTATTCAGATAGGAAACGTCGACCTCATCTAGTTTAAAAAATATGATTGACGTGTAAAAAAGTGTTTGTAGAAACTTACTTAAAGAAATAAAATCATTTAGCATTTATCGATCATCATAAAATTCTTTAAAATCTCCAAGCGACATAAATGTTAAAAACTTGTCAAAAAAGGTATTTAATTATGAGGTATTTCTGACAGATTGATACTTAAATTAGAATACCAACGTTCTTCAAAGTACGGGAATTTTCTCTTTGATATTTTCAAGAATATTTGTCATTCATATTTCCATCCAAAGTAACCTAATAACAGAGACAAAACTCAGATTATAATATTCCCAGCTTATTCATTGTTAACATTCCACGTCTTCCCTTTGTCACTATGATAATAGTGTGACACAGGGAAGGAGTCTTCTCGTAAATCTTCTTCAACGTTATGTGTGGAAGCGAAAACCGCATCAAAATATATCTTATTGTTCTCCAGATTAACTTGGGCACGGAAGTAAATACCGTCGGGGGATTACGTTGGTGTACTATTTACTGTATGGTGTCTTTGAACAAGATTATGGAAGGTGATAGAACTACAATCATGGTTTTTCTTTTTAGGTAGGCAAGAAAATTATTTTCTTCTTGATCGAATTCATTATAATGCGAAACATTCGGTGTATTAACCATTGTATCAACTTATATTGAATCAAATGACATCGCCTTACGCTAACAGAAAATAAATACTTCCTAAAGTATTTGTCTAAATGCTTAATATTTCCTGATTTAAATTAACTTTCAACTCAATCTCATCAAAAATGGACGGTAGTAGGACCTCAAAAAATTATAAGAATTTAACTCAAAACGCAACTGGCAACGGAAGCAGGAATTGCTCCTGATTACTCAATTTACGTGACAATCTAGGGTTAGATATTGTATGGTACCTAACTATGTATGTACCTAAGACTAATCTCTAGGGAGCTTCGCATAGTAAACAAGGAAGCACTGCGGGATCGAGAAGGAGAATTGCTCAAGGAACTACACTCAAGCACCGTAGGTAGGACCTATTATACGATCTATATTGCGGTGCAAGTAGGTGCGAACTCGAATTCCGTCGAGTATGCGAAGTTTCCAAAGTTTGGCAATAAACTTCGTGCAATTTCCCGTTTAATGGAAGAAGGAAGGAATTCGGCCTATATGTGTGGTGTTTGTGAACGATATATTTGTGGGTAGGTTTATATGGCTTAAGGGATAAATTGCAATTAAGTTTTAACAGTTACATCGAACTAAAAAGTTTGATAGACGCTTAAAAAGTTTCTAATTTAAAGGGAATATTTTAAGACGTGGATCATTTTTATACTAAAATTGCTCTCAATGATCGAAATTTCATAATGATTACTATTTTTCTAATGATGATCAATATTCTTGATGATCTAGTTTCTGCCTACATCCACTTCTCGACTCTTTAGTATTTGCCAAGTAAGTTTGAATCGTACAAGTACAATTGCATAACGTTCCTTATCGCGCAAAGATGTATCGTACTAGGAATGTGACCACTTACGTGGCGAACGGGTAAGCAGAGGTTAGCATAATTTGTTTACTACATGTCTAACTACTTAAAAGAGTAATATTTATGCTAATAAGCACTTAATCTTTAATCTTTCTGGAGCCAAAGGTCTTTCCTAGAAACTGACGCAAATAAGAAATGTCGCGTAATCAATGACTGTCGGCTGTCGACTGATTTGAATATGTCTATGTGAATATTTTTTTCTGTAGGTATCTGAGGAGAGGTTAATTTTGTGTGTAATTAAAATTAAATGTATGATGCGAAGGTAGATAAAAAAGCGAGATACTGTGTTTATTTCTGAAGTACATCATAAGTTAATTCAGATCAAAGTTAAATTGATAAAAGGGTTTAATATAGAATTTTGTATTTTAAGTCTATTTTAGATTTGGATCGATGAGCACAGTTCATAACTTTCTTTGCAGGTCAGTTATAAAGGTCTTCGTTTTGAGGTCAAGACTAGTCGAAACCCGATGTAAATCCTTGAGTAAAACCGTATTATTACATAAATTAATAAAGCTTACCTATACCACAGATTGTGCCCGTATTCGAGACAATAGCCTAAACGGGTTGGTAAAATGGTAAAGCTAGTCACTTTCTCACACCGCGGCACCGGTTTTGTAGGCTAGTTGCACGATTATCCCGTTCATGATGCGTGTGACGTCAGAGCCTCGTACGGTCAGTGCCAAGGCGCATAATATTGTCCAGAGGGGATTTCATAATACATACTTTGCGCTGTTTTATTTTTTTTCCGTTTTAACTTTTAGTGATTGTTTAATGAAAATAGAAACCATGAAAATTCTTCAGTCTATGATAACTAACTGTGATTACCTACCTTAATTGCTTATCTCAACACTATCAATCATAATCTGAATCACTTTGATAGATATTTGCTAATCCATTGTTTCATATTATGTGAGAAAAATGTTCAACTTAACAACGTAAATAGCGCAATGAATATTGTTGAACTGTCAAAATTAAAGCCATTTCTACTGTTAGTGTGTAACGAAATTACCCCGCGGGTCAAATTACAAAGAAGTATCATTTTATAAGTTTGTATGTCGGGTAATCTTTATGATAAATGATAAATGATTTTATTTCTGTAGGTAGGTTGGTACAAACACTTTTATACGTCAAACTTTGAAACTTCTTATCCGATCTTGAAAATTCTTTCACATATAGGAAGCTACATTATTGCGGATTGTCATAGGACATACACATACACACATATTTTAAGTTATTCTAAAGACAAGAAATGTCACGCAGACGAAGTTACGAGCAGCAGCTAGTTAGTTATAATGCAGTCATTACCTTAGTACTAACTGTAGTTAGCTCAAGGTATGACTCACTCAGATCGAACCTCTGTATTTCCGATTTGAAAGTACGTCAGTACTTTTCCTGTAGCTCTTGAGAAAGTTACTATAACTTAACATCACGCCGTATTTCCCCGAAGGGAAGGGCAGAGATGTACCTGTCGTACACACACATTTCATAACTTATGTTTAAGTGTAGATCGAGGACCAATGACAATTCAATAATTTAAAAAAAAAATGAGAAAATTAAAAAAAAATGTTTTTGTAGTTAGCAGAACTAAAAAATAGAAAATAAATAATAGTTTAAAAAAATAAAAAACACGCTTTAAACACCAAACTAAAAAGGAGAAAATAATTTAATTCAATTAAAAAGCGTGGGGTGCTTGACATTAAGTGATTATAAAAATACCTCAAAAAGCACCCCACGCTTTTAAATTAAATTATTTCCTCCTTTTTTAGTTTGGTTTTTAAAGCGTGATTTTTAATTTTTTGAACTATTATTTTTATTTTATTTACCCACGTGGCAGTCAAAAGAAGGCAGTGAGGAAGTTACCTTTTGCCCAAATTTTATCCGTTACGCAAAAAGAGCCCCTAGAGCATCTTCAATTTACATAAGAGGAAAATTATGTGGGTATCATAAACGTGATCTTATTTATTTCATGATTCAGAAATTATGTTGATTTGGTTAAGGTGCCGAATGGAGTAAATAAGAATACAATTCTGCAATTTTCGACTTTTGAAAATTTATTGAATAGCCCCTGAGTTTGTTTCGCCGTTTCTTCTCAGGGGTAGTTAGATGGAAAATGTCGACTGCATCTACTTAGCTTATGTTTTTTTTTTTATATGACGTGATACCGATTGCCTTTACTGAATGAACATCATCTACCTAGACTTTTCTAAACTAAGTTGGGGTTGGCTTCCAGTCTAACCGGATGTAGCTACCAAGAGTACCAGTATTTTACATGAAGCGACTGCCTATCTGACCTCCACAACCCAGTTACTGGAAAGTACGATACCACTTGGAGAGATTGGTTGTCAGACTTTTGGGCTTCTGATGACCCGTAACTGCTGTCAAAGATCTCCGAATGATAGTAAAGACCAACAACTTAACGTGCTTTCCGAGGCACGGAGGGATCACGGTAGGTAAAGCAGGTCACCCACTCACGGGCCAACGGCAGCAAGCGTATCTTTACCTGATTGACCAAACCGTGTAGCTGTTATTACTTAACCACAAGCCCTTTCTTTACTGAATAAACAATTTCGTTTAATTAAATTGAGTGTAATTATTTTAAAATGAAATATTGCAGGCATTTTTTTTGTGTTCAAATCATCAAATAACTTCTCCCGCTCTTTGTGTCAGACTTTTACTGACTAAAACCCATCTATGTTCCTTCAGTTGCCGGTGTGCCAAGGGCCACGGTATCTCTTTTGAACGACCCACCCCCAAAAAATGTTTTTATGTATGAGAAACTGGCCAGTTATAATCTGAAAATATGATTATTTGTTAGTAAAAATGGGTACGTTTCAATTTCAAAATTTCCCCCCAAATTGTTAGCGAGCCAATTTAAATTGACGTGTCTTATAAAAATGGATCTGCACCGAGACGCTATGATTTTTACGATTTCAAGTGTCGCCTGAAACCAGACGAATCGTACGATAGACTTCAAATGGCATTCATGGATGGAGGCCCTTCTAAGGCAACCGTGTATTGTGGATATAACGAATTCAAGCGTGGTCGACTAACTTTGGGGGATGAAGAAAGAAGCGTTCGCCCTTTGACGGCTGTTACGGAAGAAATCGTGCTAGCAGTGAAAAATGTAATCTATGACAATAGGCGAGTTATGTATCAAGAGATTCAGCAAATACTGCAGTTGGACCTTCACGAAATTCTACTAGTGCATCTTCGCGTGAGAAGGATAGTTTCACGCTGAGTGCCACACAACCTCACCGATGCTCGCAGAAGCAGGCCCGGGTGGAATGGTGCTGTGATATGATAAAAAATTTGAAGAACGCTCGTCTTGGCATGTTTACGACATCATTACAGGTGATGAGTCTTGGATTTATCAATACGATCCAGAAACGAAGCGCCAGTCGACGGTTTGGGTGTTTCAAAATGAATCAACGCCTGCCAAAGTGAAACTTTCTGTGTGTCCCACGTATACTGCCTCTCCCTCACGAGCGCTGCCTCCCAAGCTCTCTTCGCGAGCATTAAACTGCTTCGCAGAAGGAGGTGACGGCTACCCATGCACTCCCGCTCCTAACCATGGCCTTGACCAGGGGCGGACGGGAGAGATCGCCCCCGCCGATCGCCTCCACAAGGACACAGCCATGCTCCGCCCAAGCCGAGTAGACCTCCACCGTGTCCTCAGGGCGATCTACGCAGTGGAAACATCCGGGCGTTTCCTCCCGCCTTATGCGAAACAGGAACGTCCCGAAAAACCCGTGTGCGGTGAGGACCTGCGTCAGGTGGAAGGTGACGACGTCGTGGCGCGTCTCAATCCACTCCTCAAAGGGGGGACTTACCGCCGCAATAGTAGCGTTCCCAAAATATTGCAAGCATTGTGTGGTTATCTGAATCATTTCATCATAACAGAGTTATTTGTTAATAATTAATCGGTGTTGATAAATTTATGTTTACTGAACGTCGCTAATGTTTAATCACAGCTTTAAAACTAATACCAAGACACACTCAACTTATAAGAGATTACATAATTCTAGGTTATTCTAACGAAAACCGATGAGATCGACAATATAATAAGGTAGGTAGTGTAGAATCTAATTAATAATTACTTCAGGCTTACTTTAAGATTTAGAATGTTAGTAGTTAGTGGAACGATGAGGTTCCTCCATAATTAATTATTAATATTAAGTGCTTGGAAAGCTTCCATTATGATAATTATGTTTACATCATTACCAAAATTGTCCCAATATACTGGAAATAGTACTCTGTTGAGGTAATAGTGGATTAAATAAAATAAAAATTGAGTTATCGCGGGACGCCTGGCAGGTGTAAAGCATCGAATCTATTTTGTACTAGCTGACCCGACAGACGTAGTCCTGTCTTAAAGTGAATCTAGTCTACAAACTTCGGGAGTGTATTACTCCACTGTTCGACAATGTACATAAAAAAATAAACATGGTATAGTTTTTTCTCATTATTGATATTGTCTGTGCGGAAATAGAATACTAAAATAAAAACTCATTAAAAATTTAGGAGCTAATAAAGATTTTGTTTTTCTTGCTAATTAAAGTTAATTTTGGGCGTGTTTAAGTAATAAAACAAGTGTAAAATGTCCAAAACCAAGTCGATACCGATAAAGCTCAAATATCGAAAAATTTATGCAGTGGTTTTTTTCATGAACCCGATCTTCAGAAGGACTTTTCTTAATTTTGTACGCGCCTGTCTTACTATAAAATGATCCTGCATCTCACTCAATAACGTTGTGCGTGTAGACTAGCGTCTAACTGCTCATCACTGATACTATCTCTGTTGGACACGATACCTGGTGAGACAGCGCAGCGTGCTTTTTTGCCAGGCCCACCAGTGAGTTCGAGCCCGCGACTAGATTCCCCTTGATTATGAATATCGAATTTGCATTGGTATAGTATTAAACAAGTTAATACCTATGCTCGTTAAGTTTTCTTACATTTTCTAATGTTAAGCGAGCTACCCATTACTCGCCGTCCGCATGCCCGCGCCTACGGGTGGCCGAGAATAAGCCTGGAATTCCCGACGCCTAGGGCGTCTCCTGCGGAGGCTAGGGCCGTGAGCGCATATATATTGCCCGTTCACGTGTGATGCCGTGACCAAGGGTAATAGGAATTCATTTTTTTTATAGGTATATATAAGATAGAAAATAGGCATGAAAGGATGATTTACTAAAGGAAATAAATACGCTACGGTCAAAAACAAAATATGTACCAATTCTGATGTTCTTAGATTTTTTTTTTATTTCAGCGCGTGCAGGGTTACTATCCGCCGGTCTGACATACATAAGATTGCATTGAATTCGACAAAAATATAAGGTCAACAAAAGCATGGCTTCATGCAATACATAAAATACACAATTTACGCAGTCTGACGAATAATTTTAAACTATCGTTTATTTTTGTGTAATAATCTGAATAAAATTAAAATATTACCATCTACATTAAGATATCTATGAATTACAAATCCGTAAATATAAATCTTAGAATTAAACGTAGCATGGTAACCTAACATGTTGTCAGTTATAGATGTAACCTATTTGAAAAGGGTAAACAAAGTCGGTAGACATAAACGTCGTAAACGTTGTGTCACAACAAAAATATTCCGCGTTGTAGGCTAACAAACAAACGTGATACTAGCCTCATAGTGTTATTTTTGTGGGTGTTCGAGCCTGTATGGAGTTAAAATACACAGAATATTGTTACTGGATTTTAACTAAATTTTGATTTTAATTTGCTATACTACATTTACAATAGCATTAGACAGAAGTTAAAAAAGGTTTTTTTTTAATGTACACTTCGTAACAAAATTATGTTAAACGTGTTGCAGTTACGATTAATGCCAAATTTATTTAAATATTAGCTGTCACACTTTATTGTAATCATGTGTAACTATTTATGTTATGAAATTATTTGGCTTTCATTTATATAATTATTTCATTTCAATTTAATATTAAAGTGTCAAAGCTAAAAACCTAAAAGAAGCAGGAGTGAACAATACCGAATGACTAAATTAGTTGATGATGACGAAGTTTTACCAACGTATTTGTGGGTCGTAAGTTGTCACTTAAAATAAAGTATTGTAAAAAAAAGTATTTTATTTCCTTTAATCTTAATTAGATTTAAATCACCATGTGATTGTTGAAAATGTTTTGCACTCCTGCTTCTACGAGCCTCATTTTTCTAAAGCTATAATAATATTATAGCTATAATATATTATATGGAGTAAAGACTAAAATGGCAGCTGCTATCAACCTTTTTTGTAAACATGACAGCTAAGCGATAGTAACAGCTGTCAGTTTAGAATTCTAGCAAATAAAAAATCTGAATATTTTTTTAAATTTTTTTTTACTTAGTTTGAACTTTGAAGATGTACCCTGATTTCTTTCCAGCTGGTGATGACCCATATTATGATTCCTTTAATTAGGATACCAGTGAAGCTTTGTTCGAAGCAAATGAAACGTCAATGTGATAGATATTTTATTAGAAATACCCGTTTCGTCCATAATAGGTGCTACCGCATTATCCAAGATAAACATAGAAAGTAGGCGCATATTTATATCACACACACACATATGTCTATATTTAAAAAAAGTCACACTGTTGCCTGGACTTGAACATACAAAAATTGCTAGTAAAAAATACATAACATAACAGCGCAGAATAGATTCTATCTCCTTTCTTCAGGAAAGTGTTAAGCGGGGCTGACTGGCCACGGTACGCTAGACGTACTTAAGTGTACTCTTAGCGGCTCTTTTTATGCACCCTAAAAACTCCTTTCATGTAGCGAATATTGTACAAGCTGCGGTAGGTGTGTGAACCGGGCAACACAAAATGAAAATCTGGAAATAGGTAGTTATAGCCATTTAGAGCAGTGGCTCAGTGGTATAGGCCCTGATTTGCGGTATGTTATAAGTTGATTAAAAAATGATTCGCGTCCGTCACGATTATCTGTAGGTTTGTATATTAATACGTGAAGCAACAATTTTGTACCCCATTTTACGAAAATTACGCAAACGGAGGAGTATGAAATTACGCGAACGGAGGAGTATGAAATTACGCAAACGGAGGAGTATAAAATTTGGCAAGGAGTGCAGAAAGCTAATATTTTTATTTATTAATGCATTATCATTAGAAAAACATTAATTTTTTAATGAATTATAGTCAATTTTCGACCACTAAGCGAACTTTAGTGTAAAATGATACGCAGCATTTTATGGGATATAATCCCAATTTTATGAAGTTGTCCTTCAATGGTATTATAATTATGAACTTAGCGGATTATACTTATGAATTTAATGATTATATAGGCATTTCTGTAAATACATACCGACGTGTTATGGTCGCGGATCATTATTTTAATCAACATACCTACTAACAACCTGATACTTTTTGCAAATTGCAAATTAAATATTTGAAAATTTTAATTTCGCGAACTACTCGGGCGCTTCACCCGTAGTAAGTTTTATTTGGGTGGGAAATCATCAAATAACTTCTGCCGCCCCGGATGGAGCTCAAGGGAGTATCAGACTTTAACTGACTAAAACCCACCCGTGTTGCTTCAGTTGCTTGTGTGCCAAGGGCCACGGTATCTCTTTTGAACAACCCGCACCCCTGGCAGGCATCGGCCTTTGCGGCCCCCATTAGTTGGTGCTGACACCTCTTTGAGGTCACCAATTTTCCTTCCAGGCCCCTGCCTGGAAGCAAAATTACGCATAATGTTCGCTGAAGATCGGTAAAGAGCATAATGCTATAATCACCCTTGATTATAGAATTATGCTCTTTACCGATCAGCGAACATTGTTCAGAATTTGACGTTTATGAGGTGATACAATAATGATGAGATAGATTGGCTGCTTTCCAAACAATCCTGAACGCAATACTGTTGCAACGTAGTGGTGAAAAAGTTTGATAGCTTTTATGCAGTTTTCAGTCGATCATTGACCCTATGACGTTCATTGACAATGATAATATTTTTGGTAATTGGCTATTCGGAATCCAGTGCTTCCACCTATTACTGCATTTGTGGATGCTACCACTGTCTATAATTATACAATGTGTTGCATTAAGCCTCGTTGACATGATACGAGTACAGTCGCATCATGTTTTGTCAGCGAGCTAGTAAAATTAGACAGAGGTCCAATTCCACTGTCACGTAATGCCCACGTTCAAGTGTGCTCGGATTACCGTTTGTAGTAGCTACAAGTGTCTTGCTCGAGTGTTCTGGGTTCGTGTCAACGGGGCTCAATCGGCAAGTGATATCTATCAATACCTATCAATGATTGTTTTGTGTTCATAGTAATTAGACCCAAATATCACCTTACGAAAAGGCTTTAATTTGACATTCTATTAAATGGACCATAATTTGATGTTGAAAGCGTAATTTATATTAACATAAATAGTTACAGCCGGGTCGTTGAGCAGTTATTACGTAAATTACTTTTTAACGGCTTGACAAGTGCTAAAACTAAGTTATTTGGTTTAAATAATATTGATCCTGATATTGCTTTAAAATGTTTTTATTAAACCACCGTGTTTACTAGAACTACTAGAAGTGAACTTTGCGTCTGTGTTAGTATGAAGTGAAAATCGCGCGTAGGTGCTTATAGCTGAATGGACAAAATCCTATTTAAACCATCTTACAAGCGGACTGGCACCCACACATATTTAAAGTTCATCTGCCAGGGGTGCGGGTTGTTCGAAAGAGATACCGCGGCCCCTGGCACACAGGCAATTGAGGGAACACGGGTGGGTATTAGTCAGTAAAAGTCTGACACGCCCTCCCGCTCCGCCCAGAGCGGGAGAAGTTATTTGATGATTAACCACCCAAAAAAGAAAAAGAAAAAAAAAATCATGTCTCACTTCAAAAAGGTTTGTAGCTAAGCAATAACAGCCGCACAGGTCTATCGATCAAGTTAACCTACGCTTGCCGCGGTTAGTCCGAGGATGGGTGATCGTAATATTTATTTATTTTATTACTAAATGGGCCCGTTTTTGACCTCGATCACGTCTGATGGAAAGCGATTGATGAGGTCTATGATGAATCGAGCGTGCCCAGAAAATGCCCGTTCACTCTTGTTCAAGGCACTGGTACTCCCACGCATCGACGAAATACAGCAAACTGCTTGACGCTGGACTCCGGTGTGAAGGTCACGAACCAGGCGGGCGCTAGCCCTACCACCGCAAGGGAAGAATTGGCCAGTCATCAAGGTATTGGGTATGACGGTCCAGGATGCGCCGAGCGCTCGATTCATTCGAGTTACTGGCGGAACAAATTGCGCTACACGAGGAGGCTTCCTCATGCATCCCAAAATAATACTTGGTATATAAAGATGGTGCTTCGGAAAGCACGTTAAGCCGTTGGTCCCGGCTGTAAATCGTAGGTGTTTGACAGAAGGTTCGTCAGAAGCCCGAAAGTCTGACAACCAATCAAACCAAGGGTATCGTATTACTCAGCAACTGGGTTGTGGAGGTAGGTCAGATAAGCGGACGATCCAGTACTGCATCCGGTTAGACTGGAAGCCGACCCTAACATAGTTGGAAAAGGATAGAGAGATGAGGTGCCTCACTTCAAAAAAAATCTTCATTGGTTTTTCAAATTATTGTCGTTATATTTTCAAAGATCCTATGAATTAAATAGAATGTAATGTGTGCGTATAAACGTTGTTCTGTAGTTATGGACACGCTATAATGGAGCATGATATTTTACAGCCGCTTTTGTGGCTTGTTGTACATGATATTAAATCAAAAACAATGGCTGGCCTGAAGCCATTTTTGATAACCTAAATAATAATAGCGCATACGTTGTTCAAATTAATTTGAGCTTATACAGAGAAGGCATGCATATTAATCACCACATTTCGACGGGTTGGTGATTTCAGTCTTACTATCCCTACTTAATATATAAATGCGAAAGTATCTCTATCTGTCTGTTCCGCTTTCACGCCTAAACCATAGAACCGATCGTCACGATATTTGGCAGAGTTGTAGCCTGGGATATAGAAGAGGACATAGGCTACTTTTTTATGCGATAACCGACTTCCACGCGGGCGGAGCCGCGAGCAAAACCTAGTTAACTATAAGTGTAGGTTTTCTCATGCTGTTTACCTTTACCGATGTCAGTGATGTCCAGAGATCGGATAATCGGATGCATATTTACCTAAAGAAAATTTTTAGTTATGAAAGTATGGAAGCGGCTTTAAAAATTATTTTTAATATTTATTAAAAACCCCGGGATTCTTGGATTGCATAATTATTTAGATGTGTATTAATTTAAAATTAATGTTTAACCCGATACAAATTTATATGTGTATGTACTCGAGGAGGGGTGGTTTGTATTAGAAAAAAACAAAAAATAAACAAATTACTTACTTAAATTAAGACTTTTTCTATTCAAAAGCGCATTCCATGTTAGCCAACATCTCAACTTTAGGTGAATATGCATCCGAATATCCGATCTCTGGTGATGTCCAATATAAACTTAGTAACTACTTATATATACAAATTAAAAAAGTCAAATGGTACCTACTTGTCCTGATTTGAACCCTATTAAATCTAATTAACATTTTTTTTTTTAATATGGGTATAAACATATCATACTCATTTGGTGCATATTAACATATCATTTTTCATGTCTTCTTTCAAACGATTGACAGCAACAGAAAATCATGTTTTAAATAAGTTTAACGTTAAACGAATTTGTTTATTTGTGGTGTAAATTGGCCTAAGAACTAAATAATCAGCTTATTTGTGCACTATCAATCACAATCAGAATCATTTTGAAAGATATTGCTAATCCATTGCTTCATACGTTAGAAAAAAAAATCTGCTCAACCACGTAAATTAATGATGTTGAACTGTCAAATTGAAAACCATTACTACTGTTTGTGTGCTACGAAAGTACCCCACAGGTCAAGATAAAGCGAATCTTACCAATGAGCCAATCATTGTTCTAGTATGCAAACAACCCAACGTTTCTGCATCAACTGTTGTAAACAAACCTGAATATCTTACCCAAGCGAAGAAGGAAGACTTCGTAAAAAAAATACCTCCCTCAACTTTTTAATGGGACGGTCGAGTTAAGATAAAAATTCTGTACCGCTCAGAAATTTAAATAGGTTTATGAGTCCCATTAAACGAAATTTATTGTCCAGTTTGAGGTCATTTTTTATAATTATTTTAGAAAAAAAAAACTTAATCCTGATGAACAAAATTATACATTTTCAAGTTACGTTTACAAATAACACCTATCTAAAATTATGAACATCGTAAACTTGAAAATTATGATCGCTTTTGGTTTTTCATTTTCATGCAAATGAGGTCTGATCCAGTCGAGATTTTTTCCGGTATTTATGTTCAAGAATCGCCTTCTGATTTATGTCTGCGATATCGTCATGGATCGCGTGAAAAATCTTGAACCACTTGCGGACCAGAATAGGCGACAAGCTGCAAGGGAAATTTGAGGTTCAGAATAATGGTCGGTAAAAAGCAGCATTCATCTATTAATAAAGCAATCACTTATTCATTTACAGTTCAACAACATTGCGTTTCTCACGTTGTTGAGCAGTCAAATTATCGAAGAAATGGATTAACAATAATAAGGGTACGGGTGGTTAATGAATGAAATACTATTTGCACATTAAAGATTAATCGTTCCTATGTTGCAGTCTATAATTTTTTACATCATGACATGGCATGTCAGCTCTCTAAGCTGACTGTTTATTTTTCAGTATTCTTAATTAAAACAAAATAATGTTTGTTTCATACTTATGACATCAAATCATAACAAATTAGCAGAGGTTGCTTAAGAAGCCTCTCTACAGCACCAACGCTTCAGATATATAAATAAAACCAAGTACCAATGTAACTTTTAAAGTCTAATTTCACAATTAAAGTTCGATATAATCTTTTTGGTCAAACTGGGTCCAAATGTGCCGAGAGCGGGAGTGGTATAACCAATATTCGTTCCTTTTTACCCGACTGCGCTAGAAGGAGGGTTATGTTTTTCGAGTGTATTTATGTATGTGGATTTCTTTGGCACGCTCTGTAGCCTAAACGACTTGATCGATTTCAGCTTGAGAGGTTCCATTAGATTTGTCTTAATTGTGAGAGTGATACTAAAATAAAATAATAAATAAATAATAATAATAATAAAAAATGGCCGATTTTTGGCGCCATTTTGTGACTTCAAAAAACTTTTTTTTCTTAATACTTATTGAGTGGGGTATCAAAATAAAAGGTTTCATAAATAGGTATCATTAACGTCAAAAATAATTATATTAACTAAAAACTGTTAAATAAAAATAAAAAAATTACAAAATCAAAAAACCCGACTGCTTAAAAAGTGAATTTTAATTAAAAAAGATAGAAACTAGAAACTTGTTTTAAAAGGATCACTATTAGACTGAATACTATAAGCAATCTCATGCAGTCGGCGGCAGTAAATGTGGTTATTGTTAAATTTAAGAAGATTCCTCCGACTGCATAGTCATCCTTTTAAAAGAAGTTTCATGTTTCCATCTTTTATAATTAAAATTCACTTTTTTTGCTTTAAGAGTCTTCCTTAAGTCGCTATTCTTCTTCTTACTTCCGTGCAAGAAGAATCTTTCTGCATGTCAACTGTTCTAAGTTAACTTGCAGAAAAAGATCGCTAGCGAAATATTGTTGTTCATCTACTCCTTTAACAAATGCCTAGCCTTCCTTTACCCAACTATATTGGGGTCGGCTTCCAGTCCTACTGGATGCTGCTGCATACCAGTGTCTTACATGGAGCGACTGTCTATTTGACCCCCATAATAAGACTGGTTGGCACAATTGCGGGCCCGTAACAACGGCAAAGATCTACAAATGACAGCCGGGACCAACGGCTTAACCTATTTTCCGAGGCATGGAGGCGTGTCGATATGTAATGGATGCAGGTCACCCATCCAAAAACCGACCGCGGCAACCTTTAATCAATCCTACCAAACAATAAATACACCCTATTCCTGTGATTACTCCACTGCAAAAATAAATTAAAAGACCATACGTTTACTATTTTCATGGGAAATTAGGTTGAGGTTGAGCAGAGCTCCATGATTCTGATATCTGTGTAGAAAGGAAGGATACAGACAAAAAAGATGAAAAGATTCGCATTGCGGGTAAAAAACCATGGCCATCTTTTTTTACTTACACAACCCGGTTGAACAGGAAACTAGCGTGTATGTAACGTTTTCTTTTTGCGAATCGCTTTTCCCTCTGAATATGAACTGAGTTATATTGCCTTAAGCTATTACAGTAGTATTGAACGTTGGAAATGAAAACAGATAGACTATTGAAAATATTCGTACCGGAACTGAAACATCTTTCAAGTGAAAAATCACTTTAATTTCGGAAGTCGGTGTCTGTTGCCACCGACTTCCGTAGTTAAAATGGTTTTTCACTTAGTAGTGATGTTTTTGGAAGTCGGTTGTTTTTGTTTTGTAAAAAAGTTTTATTTTTTCACTTTTTAGTTGTTACCACAGCAAAAGAATCCTTGGAAGTAAATACCCTTTCAAACAAAAAATAGTTATTTGTTATGCAAGGCTGCAAAGTTATTTTTTGACGCGAGTACCTACTTGTATTGAAAGCTGAGCAAGCGAAAGATTTTAGGATTCAAATTATAAGGATTCAAATATAAAATCATGAGCGTAGCACGTTTCAAAGGTACGAGATGCAGAATACCTTTGCTGCCAAGCAAAACACACAACTTTTCACCTCTATAGCGAGGAAAATGCTAGGTGCAAAAAAAAACAGCCTAAATAATAGATTAAATTACTATAGTTCAATTAAGTATGATAGCATTGCATTGTAGTCTTCGAAAACGTTTTCGCGCCTTTAGAATATCTCCATGTATTGAACAAATAAAAGATGAAAAGATGTTTTTAATGGACTCAGCGACCGTAGTTAGTCCAGTAACTTGAAGTATAAGCTTCGGAAATCCATATTTTTACCATCGTGTTGAGATATTTACTCCTCTCAACTTTGTGAAGTTTACACAATTTAAAAAAATCCCAACCAATTTTGTTTAATTTTGTTGTTTAGATATCGTATACCTACCACGTATGTGAAGTATCGCTAGCTAATTTCATTTGACGCTGTTTAAAATATATGCAACGATCATAGTTGAATTTACTTTTTTTTTAAATAGGTCCAATGGCTAAAAAGAAGTCAACATTTGTAAGGCTTTTTCTTTTTTCAAACACGACTGAAGCCGTTTACTTCAAACTTTATACATTACAGTTTCAAACATTTTCCGGAAAAATCAGAAAAGGGTAGCTTCTGCACATTGAAATGTTACAATGCAAGCGATTTTTGAACCTACAGGTACAATACGAGTTTTAGAGAAACGTATTCTAGGGCCAAAAACTAGATTTTAGAGCTCAATTCTAAAGAAAGCTAAAACATCCCAGTTTCAATCCCCGACTAAACTAGCTTCCTTTTCAAAAATCTGAAAACTTGGTTTTACTTATCTTATTTTTTTCTGCTATACAATTTTGGCCCTGCATAATCTAGCCTGAACAAAAGTACAAAATATTTTCATTTCCGTGATAGGTATAATAATAAAACGAAATATCGGAAAAATAAATAGGCAGTAGTTAGAGTACGAGCTGTTAATATGGCACATCAATAGACAGTAGTTAGACTATGAGCCGTTAATATGGCACATTACTTAGACAGTAGTTAGAGTACGAGCTGTTAATATGGCACATCAATAGACAGTAGTTAGACTATGAGCCGTTAATATGGCACATCAGTAGACAGTAGTTAGAGTACGAGCTGTTAATATGGCACATCAATAGACAGTAGTTAGAGTACGAGCCGTTAATATGGCACATCATTAGGCAGTATTTAGAGTATGAGCCGTTAATATGGCACATCAATAGACAGTAGTTAGACTATGAGCCGTTAATATGGCACATCAGTAGACAGTAGTTAGAGTACGAGCTGTTAATATGGCACATCAATAGACAGTAGTTAGAGTAAGAGCCGTTAATATGGCACATCATTAGGCAGTATTTAGTGTATGTGCTGTTGATATGACACATAAATAGACAGTAGTTAGAGTACGAACCGTTAATATGTCACATCATTAGGCAGTATTTAGTGTATGTGCTGTTAATATGACACATAAATAGACAGTAGTTAGAGTACGAGCCGTTAATATGGCACATCATTAGGCAGTATTTAGTGTATGTGCTGTTAATATGACACATAAATAGACAGTAGTTAGAGTACGAGCCGTAATATGGCACATCATTAGGCAGTATTTAGAGTACGAGCCGGTAATAAGGCACATCAAGTTTTCGAGCGTTTGTTGTCACTCATACATTTGTAGTGACAGCAGTGGCTATCATTTTAACGGGCGGCTCATGAAATTGTCATTGGACTATTTAATGAAAAAATAATTCAATAGGATTATATGAATTTAGGGGGTAGTATTGATGATTTTGTTCAGTATAATTCTTTGCGAAAAAACGTAAGAAAATTTGAATTTTTTGGTCCACCTTAGCATACCCACCTTAACTACGAACAGTGAACTAAGGGAACTAAAAATAAGAATGGAAACTTAGTTAAAAACATGACGAGCTCTGCTACAGAGTAAAACCCTGCCTGTGCCTACTCTCCTTCAACTTCCTTTTGTCACACGCTGCTACCTAAATCTCATAATTTTTCAATATTCCGCCATTACTATCTTCAAATAATTTCCTATAAGAGAGTCATAAGCTTGTACCATTGTCCATGCAACACACCACAGACATGTCAAGTCCAATTTACATAAAACCAACTTCAATACGCGTTTTACCACAAAGCAACCACAAACAAGCGTTTATACAACACCAAAAGGAATAAAATTCACACAGTTTTATTAATCAAGAAACACGTTACATTAACCCAACCAAGAGAGAAAACAAAACGGGAAATGTTATGTACAGAGCAGATGAGTATCATGTCAAAGGAGAACCGTAATCGTAAAGCGTGCATCAGATAAAATTATGTAAACACAATCTTGTTGCGAGCGGACGAGTCAACACTATAAGTGATAGGGAACTTGTGTCGGTACTTTGTAGGATGATTAATTTATTTGGGGTCAGATGTGAGGTCCTGTTCCTTATAGTATGGGTAGTCATGTCATATGATACCTATGCAACGTAGGTATGTGAGGGTGTTGCATACTCGTTCGGGTCGGCACAGCCAGTCGGCAAAAGAGATATTCGATTTTGCCGGCCGACTGTAGTTTGTATTAGGTCACCGTAAAATTGTAAATACCGTTAGATTATAATCTATCTCGCGAGATTGTGAACTGTCGAAAGATTGTGAACCGTAACATACTCCTTACAATTTAACGCATTATTTTTCGGTAGAATATAATATATCGAAGTGAAACCGTCAAATTGTGAACTGGTATTAAGACGGATAGTACCTTGCGCTATTACTAAATAGTCAGTAACTGCCACTTACTTCGAAGTAGCGATCGCCGTTGCCGCGGCACCGCTCGCTTCGCTCGATCGGCTCGCGCGCGGTTGGTCGCAATTCTAACCTAACCTAACTTATTCGGTCGGTAAGCAGTATGGTGCACTTCACAATTTATTTATCGACAGTTTATAATCTCGCGAGATAGATTATAAACTAACGGTGTTCACAATCATACGGTGACATTTAAAATTCTAATGAATGACTATATTTCATTATGAACAAAGAAGGTTGTATTGATGACCCGTAACGACTGTCTAAGATCCACGAATGACAGCCGGTACCAACAGCATAACGTGCTTTCCGAAGCACGGAGAGGTCTTAGTGTGTAAAGATTGTCACCAATCCACGGACCAACCGCGGCAAGCGCAGCTTAACCTGATCGATCAACCCCTGTTGCTGTTTTTATTTATCCACAAGGCCCTTCATATAGGCAGTCGCTCCATGTAAAATGCTGGGACTGAGCTGCATTCGATTTGACTGGAAGCTGACCCCAATAGAAATTGTAAACTTCTCGGGTTAAGCTGTTGGCCAGCGAAATTTTCTTAGGTTTTTTTCACAAATGGCCCTAATAAAAGCTACTTTCCCAGTAAAGTTTCTTTCAGAAGGGAGATAATTATGTAGTTTGATTTCCTTCCTTCGAATAAGTTTTTAAGGGTTTGAAATTTTCCTGCACCATTGGTCATTCGGTAAGCGCCATCTATTAACAGTTAAATGAGACCTTTGTCCTTGGAAGAGGTTTCAGTTCAAGCACATTCTTTATCCCTCCACGAGATGGCGTTAAGAATATAAAAAGCTTCCTGTATATATATAGGCACCAGCAATTTTGACACCGACATAGCCCGAAGAGTTGCCAAACTTAAGTAGCAGTGGACAGGGCACTTTGCTCGCAGAACTGATGGCCAATGGGGCCGAAAGGTTCTGGTGTGGTGACCACGTAACTGAAGACGTAGCGTTGGAAAGCCTCATACAAGGTGTACTGATGACCTGGTGAAAGCCGTAAGAATCCGCTGGTTGCGAGAAGCTCGGAACCGGTCGAAGTGGCGATGCTCGAGGGAGGCCTGGGTGCAGCAGTGATGTTTTTCAGCTGAATTGTTTGTGATGATGATGCGAGTCATGCTTTTACTCAGTCAAAGAGCTTGTCGATAAAAAAAAAACTTTATATGTATTTCCTAAGATTGGTCTGGGACGGGATAATTTGCCAAGAGATGTAGCTTTATTGTATCCCTCATAGTTTTTGAGGGTTTGAAATTCAGCTTTAAATAAAAATCAAAATTTAAAGTCATTTATTCAAACTAGGATGAGAGTCAGCACTATTGGAACTTAAAATTACATAAGACAGTCCCTCAAAACCCCCTGCCCTTCACCACTTCCTAGTTCTCTAAGTGCCATTGTAGTATGTAATTATGTATGTTAGTGAATCATGGATAATGAATAGACAAGTGTGGAGACGGTAATGCGGTCCGCTACCGATCTATGTATGTAAACCAACTAAAATTTTTGTACATGTGCAAAAATGTAACGTTTTTTTTATTATTATCAACATGATACAGCCATCCACAGGCATTTTTCTGCACTAGGTAAGATTCTTCCTTGGTCATGCGGCAAGCGCCATCTATTGACAGTTTAATACGACGTTTGAATTCGACAGAGTTTTCTGTTCCAACATGTCCTACACCCTTTCTCGAGATGGCGCGGGCGTTTAGAATAATAAAAACATTCTGTATTTATTAATTCTGTCAAGTTTTGATAAATACTTTCGTGATTGGCTAACGGCATTTATCGGCATACATTAAATTAATATATATAGGAGAAGTAAAATCTACCCTTTAACAAGGGGTCAACCAAGGGAAAAAAATACAAACTATGGCTTATAACGATGTCCTATAATGCAACTGATCAACTTGTAGTATCATAAATAAAATCACGTGTTAGCGTTCTCTCATACAGTTATTCCTTATAGATATGAAAGTCTGGATCAAATTTTACTGCCTTCCATGTATTTTGTGATGGGCGTTGATTTTTCTTCTGCTATCTTCGTTTCTTTTATAAAGTATTGTTTAATATCCTAAACTGTTCTAATATATACTTACTTTGATATTTATTTCTTATGAATTCAGCCAAGCTGATCTCATTATAAGAACTTTGTAAACTTTATCAAATTATCTAATAAGTACCACCAACTTATTTTAATATAAATCTATCTATACATTTTGTAAATTAAAGTCACTTTTCGTGTTTGTCTGTGTGACCCCGTTGTTTTACTTAACTACGCAATGGATTTTAATGCATTTGCACCATCAATTCGGGAATTTATTCCGGAAGTTTTATGTGTGTAATAACATCAATGATAAAATCAAGTCAAGTTGTAAAAACTGTGCGAAGCAGAATAGCGGATCGGCATAATAATTAAATAAACGTCGTGTTACATCAAACTTCTAACAAATAGAACAATGGTATAGTTCTTAATAACAATGGTGGCTAGAATATCAGCCTAGTTTTCTTAATTAAGAAATTCAAGTTCGTCCCGATTCTGTTTTCACTGTTTCTAAAGGCTTTGTACCTGCAAATATTACTTTATTGTTCATTTCAGTATATTCAAACGGGAATTTGTTTCCAAAACGCCAGCTCATTAAGAAGATGATAGGTTTAATTTTGACATAGCTCACAATATTTATTTGACGCTCAATTTCGTCAGATAAAGCACAAATGTTATGCATTGCTTATGCGTTCATTGTATAGAGTTATGCATAAATTGGGCCTGATATTATACGTAACTATAAGTAATTTTTTTTTATTAAATTGGAAACTAACAATTTTTCAAATCTATAGGTACCAAAACAATAATTATAGTGCCATTGGTTTATTCTTTATTATTTTCCACGTGATGGTGTTTCTACGCTAAATACCAAGAATGTTCCTTGAAGGTTTATACTTCGATAAAAAGCGACATCTATTTGATTCATAATGTACTTATTGTTACGTGCATCTGGGAATAGAGAAACTTCATGAAAGAGTTATAGAAAGAGAAAGAAAGAAATAGTAAGGAAGAGGAGGGTGCGGTAAGGTGTACAAAGTCTTGAAAAAATACACCTAATCTATAAATAAATTTATGTAAATAACGCCATCGCTATCTTATTATTTTTTAAATGTAGAATCGTCAAACTTTACAATTTCATATTTAACTGCCATCTGACGGCGAAAACATGTACGAATTGAGTTTTCACGTTGAAAGAGATTCTTCCCCTTAGTAGACTATGTGAGGGTTGTTTGTAACTAAAGGTTCTCTCACTAGGTGGCAGCACTGGTTCCAAGGTAATATAATTTTGAAAGTAGGTATGTAGCAGATGGCTTTTAGAAAAAGTTGATCCGGAAATGTGATATCATTTTTCTGAAATTTTCTTCCTATGTTTGTTCTCGATGACGATTTACCCAAACTATATCTTTTTATGTATGTAAACTCCACAACCCAGTTACTGGGTAACACGATACCCCTCGGTAAGACTGGTTCACAGGCTTACGACTGACAACCCGTAACGACTGTCAAAGATCCATGTCTGTACGGCTGTTATTACTCAGCCACAAGATCCTCTTACTTACTTGTTTTATTAATAAGTATAAAAATTATATATCAGGCATGTTCAATCTGTTCTGTTCATTAGAAAGCGTCAGATAGTATCTGTCTGGCATTCATGCTGCATTGGACCTGTCTGGCGCTGCCGTTAGGCATAGACTATTGTTTTTGAAAACGTTATATTCACTTTTTTTAATTATATTTTGTTTCACAAACTGTGTCCAAATAAAATGCTTTCTCTATTCTTTCTTTTTTTGGTAACTTCCAGTCACGCTCTTGAAGACGAATAAAGACGAGATAGGTATTCGTAGCGGCCGCAAAATTGCGGCCGCTACAAATACCCCTTCGATTTATTTAACCACAGTGTTTAAACTATAGATCTGAAATCAATCCAGACCAAAAGCGTAATAAACATGTGCCTAAATAATTAAGCGGATACTAAATTGGGGTTAGTATTGTTAACCAAAGAGAAGGTAATGAAATTTTGAGCAGGTGTCGTTACGCCGGCGGCGCGGCGTCTCGGCAGATTAAAGTGTAGGTACCATGTCACCAAATAACACGGGTTTAGAATCTCGGAGTATAGTTGAAAAGGAGTGCTAAGACACAGAAATTAGATTTGTAAATTATTAAGATATTGTCTCTATTATAAGAATAAGATTGAAGTGGACAATGTCACCTTATAGCAAAGTTTATGAGTAAATTATTAAAACATTTATTAGTACCTAAGTGGTAATCTTAATAATAATATATTGTGCTTGTCTAACAACTACTACATATATTATGCTCAAATAGGGTATTTTCCAATTTATTAAAAACTATTCTAAATTGAAGATTGGGACAAAATATGTAACAGAAAATTAAAAGTAAATTGATTTATATCCATTTTCTCAATTAAAAACGATTTAAATCAAATTTATTTTTCGTTGTTTTGAACTTACCACCAAAACGCTCCTTACGATGACGTTTTAATCACGCGACATCGTGACGTCTACTTTGTGTAAACGGCACCGGTACAAATACTAAAACAACAGGAAAAACATATTAATTTGAGTACAGTTAGGCGAAACTGCCGCTGTCTAACGAGAATAATCCAAAAATGTCTTTATGAGTACAGATAAGCACCATTGCCACTGACTGGCAAGAACGAGATAGCTACTTACCTACTTAAATTTAAAAACAACGTTTTTATCTAACCCCTTTGTATTGCCGCCATGGGATCTGGAGACAAAGGTCCTTGCGCACATCTGGGAGTGGCACGAGGAGGCCAAACGCCGGGGCGTAACTCCGCTACCGCGAGAAATCGCGGCAAAGCGGACAGAGCTCCGGCGGGATCTCATGGCGACATGGAGAGTGCGATTGTCGCAATCCAGTGCTGGGCACGCCACGATAGCGGTGGTAAGTCCCCTCTTTGAGGAGTGGCTTGAGTGGTGGCATGGCGTCCTCACCTTCCGCCTGACGCAGGTCCTCACCGGACACGGTTGTTTCGGGAGGTTCCTGTTTCGCGTAAGGCGGAAGGAAACGCCCGGATGTTTCCACTACGAAGATCGCCCAGAGGACACGGTGGAGCATACGGTGGAGGTCTGCCCGGCTTGGGCGGAGCACCGCTGTGTCCTCGTGGAGTCGATCAGCGGCGGCGATCTCTCGCGTCCGGCCCTGGTCCAAGTCATGGTACGGAGCGAGAGTGCATGGATAACAATCACCTCCTTCTGCGAAGCAGTAATGCTCGCGAAGAAGAGGCGGTGCACGTAAGGGAGAGCAGTATATGCGCCCTCACGGCCGTAGTCGCCGCGGGAGATGCCCTGGGCGTCGGGAATCCCAGGCTAATTCCCGGCCACCGTAGGCGCGGGCTTGCGGACGGCGAGTAATGGGTAGCTCGCTGTTAGGTAACGACCGAGCCCGGGTCAACGGCACTTTGTGTTCCACGCGCGCCTCAAAGAGATGTCAGCACCAACTGGTGGGGTCCGCAAGGTTCGATGCCTGCCAGGGGTGCGGGTTGTTCGAAAGAGATACCGCGGCCCCTAGCACACAGGCAACTGAGGGAACACGGGTGGGTTTTAGTCAGTAAAAGTCCGACACGCCCTTCTGCTCCACCCAGAGCGGGAGAAGTTATTTGATGATTTCCCACCCAAAAAAAAACCCCTTTGTATTTAGAGATATAGACAATGTAAGTATTTTAAGATTTATTTGTGACATAATTTGTCTATACTTATCGTAACTTTAGGCAGCCTGTGTTCAGTATAAGAATGCTATTCAATTGAACCTTAGTCAACATAATATAGCAATCACCAGGAAAAATATTTCTGCATTTAATTTTCACTTAATGGTACATTTCTAATCATAGGTTCAGTCGTATTTACATGCGGTGCAAATTGGTTAACCACAGACTGTACATAAATAATTAAATGTATCAGCAGTTTAATATTTAATCTGTATAATAGAACTAATATGGTTAAATTAGCCAACACAATTTTAGGGAGAAATTAATGCAAGCAAAAAATTAAAATTAATCAATGGATTTGTGATCTATTACATGGGACTTAAATATAACTGTACATCATCATCATTTCAGCCGGAAGACGTCTACTGCTGGTCATAGGCCTCCCCGAATTTGAAGGGGCTTGCCATAATCGCCACGCTTGGCAGGCGGGTTGGTGATCGCAGCGTAGTGGTAAAATGCATAGAGAACGCTGCTGCCCATTCTCTTGTAAGTCCCTTAGTCGCCTCCGACGACACCCAAGGGAAGAGATGGGATGGTGCTATTCGTAATGCCCGACACCACATGGAACTATAACTTTACACTTTTGCCTAGCCCTTTAGGGAAAGAAGGTGTGTGTGTGTGTGGTGTGAGGTGTGGTGTGTGTGTGTGTGTGTGCTGTTGTTGTTTACGTTTTATTTTGCTTTTGTAAGTTTATGTGTGTGTACTTGTTTATTTATTTATAAGTATAAAATTATGTATTAGGTACCTATGTTAAAACTGTTTTGTACTCTTCGTCACTTTTCCCTAAAGGTTCATTAGAAAACCAGCGTCAGACAGCATCAGTCTGTCTGGCATTAATGCTGAAATGAACCTTTTTGGCGCAGCCGTGAGGCACACACTGTTGTAGTTATTTATTTATTGTACACTTTTTTTTAATTTGTTATTGTATTTTGTGTTTTACGGACTGTGACCAAATAAACGGTCTTTCTTTTTCTTTCTTTTCTTTTTGATGTTATGTTATATTATTAATGCAAGCACCTTCTCAGGACCTACTTTGCAGCCCTTGAGAAGGGTTACCAAAGCGATTCCTTAGTCTACCTGAGCCTACTTGTTAAGCTAATCGGTGTTTAGCTGACTAAGCTTAAAAATATATATATCACACCTACCTCTAATCCGTACAAAAGGTGTAAAACAGTGTCTCATTAAACTATTTAGGGTAGCTTAAATACGCCGAGTGGTGACGTTGACATTTTAAGACAGCCCAAATTACCATAAGCTCTTTTAGCTACTCAAACCGGAACAGGGGTAGATACCCTACTTGCTATAGCTATGTACCTTCTCAAATGCGGGTAGGGCTGCCGGCACTAAGTTTTGAAGAAGTAGGTCGAAGAAAATCTTTTTTAATTTTGAACCTTGATTTCGTTTCGTTTTAGTCTAATGGAAGAAAGTGTTACTCTTGGTTTGGGAGGCGTGTTCTTGGTGGATTTTTTTGGGGGTTAAAGAGCTGGACTCAATTCTAAGGTTTTTTTTTTGTTAAATCATAATAGAGGACTTTAAAGGACTTTAACTAAACACAGTAAAAAAAAATGGGATGGACGTAAATGCTCAATTTTCTTTGTAAGCTGATGTCTATTAGGTACTACTCCACTTCCAGTTCAATAAAAAAATAATGACGAAGACGTGATCAATGAAATAACATCCAATTTTTCAGACAAAGTAATATATCTATATATACAAACGAACGCGCTCATCTCTGAAACTAATAGCTGGAATTGAAAAAAAAATTGTTAGGTAATTCAATTCTTAAGGAAGGTTCTATACGGCTAACATCATGTTACGACCCTAAGGAGCCGAGAAAAAAGAAATAAAATCTGAAAAACTTCCAATTCGATTTCAGGAAAAATACTACAAAGTGAAAAATAACTTTGATCTGTCAATCCCGGCTAATGAGACACAATTAATCTCTATTGTATTGGAACCGATAGGTTCCGCGCCGGAGTTAACTGGTATTGGAAGGCGGTGAAAAAAAATTAAAGTATTTTTTTTGAAGTACCTACCCCACACCAATTCGAAATTTCATCATTCTTGGGGTCACAACAATCCATATTTATGCGATAGCAGTAATCGCGGCTGATTTGCATGCATTTTTTGAAGAGTTCCGTTGTCGGTCTCCGAAACTCATCATCAGATCTATATGAAATTTTAATCAGACCACTTGGAAATAAACCCGTTTCGAATTTAGCAAATCCGCTTATACATGACGGAGTTATGGCCGAACATACATTAAAAAATATATTTATAAACATGTCGAATTGATATTCTCCTCCTTTTTGAAGTCGGTTAGAAACAAAATGAAAGCGCAGGCGGGATGCAGGATCCGACACGGCGAGTCGGTGCCGAAAATTCACGCGGATGAAGTCGAGGGCAGAACCTAGTAATAATATAAACAGTGTTTCTCAAATATAATTTACTTAATTGACACATAATTACGTAAGTTGAAAAGCTATTTAAATTAACAACAGTCTCCAGAAAGGAATTAAATAATAAGTGGCACTTGAAAACCGAATCTACTTGAAAAGGGAGATTTTATTAGGCACCATTATCAGGCTTTGCTGAATAACCTGGGTTTTCAATTACCTAATGAACATATTGTACGTCTGGCTTCTGCCCGCGAGTATCTCGGCTTGAAATTTTGTATTATAACATCAAATATAGCTTATTAAATTCGGCAATACTGTAGCTTCTCATTAGTGAAATAGTTTTCGGAATCGGATCAGTAATTCGGAAGATTACCCCTGACATACAAACTCACAAATGTTACATTTGTATCATATTAGTATAGATAGATATAGAGGGTGTAGTCGTTGTTAGGTTCTGTTAATTCTTCCTAATTACAATAGCAAATGAGTATGGGCTATCGCTTATACTGTTTATTGCTTGAATGTATAAATTGTCTGTAAATACAGTGTGATGTTATCCTACATAAAAGAGTATGTTTTTGATGATAATGATTTTGCTCAGATTGGGAAAATACCGTTGTTATTTCAACCTTATTTTCCTATTATATTATTCAAAAAAATCTCTAACAAAAGTAACAAAATTTACATTACCGTGAAGAAATTTCTCACAAATAAGTGTAGAAATAGTGTAAAAATTACATTATGCTGATTTTGTAATTTTGTCACTAGTTTCTTGGTAAACTCTGCTTGCGCGATGCAGGATTTACGTGACTTCAATATGTTGCGTAGTTCGCATGTGGCGATGTAGATGTCGCCACATACCTATTGACTTGTATCTTTAAGATGTGACTTGTATGAAACTTGTAATACATTACTATAACAATCAGTATAATTTAAAAAAAGCTCATAGAAATCCTTCAAATGTATTATGATTAAATTATCCCATATTAGAAAGTCATAACCCTAAGCAAAAGCTTGGAACATGCCTGATAACACGGAGAAATAGAGTGAGAAGCCAGAAGGGCGCAGCCTCCGAACTGATGTGAAAACGATGTTCCTCACACACATTTTCTTTATTGCAAACATCTGCTATGTTCCGTCGTATTTTATACGTTAGGCTGTTACTTATAGTTCGCTTTGCAATTAGACAGATTTTATTATCTTTCGACGGTTAAACGGTAAACGGTAGTTAGTAAGATGCCTACTAACCTTTCTTTAAATATTTTGTCTGTAAGTAGGTTTGTACAAACACTTTTTGATGTCAAAAATAAGCTATATTTGAAAACTAGATGAGTTCTGAGAAAAAGATTCATCATTGTTCTTTTAAAGCCCGAACATAATCTTGGTTGGACCATGTGAGGACCATGTAGATTAGTGTATGAAATGTTCTTTTGAGGAAATAACCGTAAAGATTTGAGTTAATATGCCTGTCCAGTCAGTGCAAGTGTTTGCCATTTAGATCATTTAAACCACAGATGCGTTTCTGACCATTTACTTATTTGGTACCATATTTTTACACGTATACAGCTTGACGGATTTCTTTTGAAAGATTATTCTATTAGCAGAATATTTTTCTTTTGCCATGTCCTGTGAGTTTTGGTTTTAATTAGGTTGTATTTTATTCACATTATTAAGAAGATATAACAGCACAAGAATGACACTACACATCTCTGCATACCTACCGTCTAGAAATTTGAAATATAAAAGACCAAACTACAAACATCACTAAACATACATAACTACTAAAAATCACTCCAAACCATCCATGTAAATTTGTTAATTTGTTGACCCCGTTCCTAGCTAAACTAGGTCTTTAAACTCGGTCTGCATACTCGATCATCCAATCAGGAATCCATTTATCCTAGAGCTGTAAGACAAATCCTCGCATTCGGAAGTCTACCGAAAGTCGCCCCGCCACAGATGGCTTTTAAAGCTTGAAAACAATCGTTAAGATGTAAGGATTAATGGGGTCGAGTTTGGGCGTTTGGGCTTGAATCCTGACCCACTTGTAAACAGTTCCCAAGCTTATTTTAGAAGTCAATAACATTTCTAGTCTATTCGAGTTTGCTCTAAACTAACAGGAATCTAATTTATGTCTAACTTTGGATGCGATTGCTGCATCTAGTAGTCGGTCTTCCCCGACCGATGAGTTTTATTTGTTTCCTTTATAAAATGGAGGAAAACTCTGTTGGTTTTTATGTAAAACAGATGCTGCTAGTGGAACGTACTAATTAGGAATAAAATGTCAGGTGGGTTGGTTAGTTAATATTTAATTAAGTTGGTGAGTGATCAATTAGAATCCATTTATTGAAATTATTTTACTCGCTTTGTATTCAAGTTTTAAATGTAGCAGCGATTTATTACAGTTATTAACTTAACTTTTAAAGTTACACTGTACCAAATCAAAACAATGTACAGAAAGACTAAGAGTTGTTTACGCAGTCCTCTCAGTGAGAGCGAGTGGGTTGATTGATTTCACATGCTTTTGAATTTTTGGGTCTAGGATAGGATGCCGGTTTTCTCACGATGTTTTACTTCACTGTCTTGAGAGCAGTAGTGACGAAATAACTAGCACAAAGAATCTACGACCTACAAGTAGTAAGTCACCGTGGGCGGCCGTTACCACTGGGTCACCACTTTACCAAAAAAGCGTGTAATTTAAAAAAAAATATTTTGGTTTAATGTGTCTTATTACTGGTGAACCTACTGATTCAAATCAACCAATTTCCAACCACATCAGACGATAGTTGCCCACAACAATCAAACTATTCGACCCTTGACCTCTATTCCACTAATGTCACAAATAGGTAATCCAAACAACGTGGTTTTACGAGAGGACCCGAAATTAGGTAACCGGAAAATAATAATCGGTTTAAGCCCCGATCCGTGGTAAAACCCACCCGAACCGACTTTGAATTAAAAACGACAGTGACTTTCGTTTGTTTGCTTGGAATAATTTGAATAATTTTGTGTTTTATTCATTCGGAAGTTCGGTCATCGACAATTCCTTGATTTATTGTTTCTGGTTCATGATTTGGTAAAGGTTTAGGTGTGTGGGTTGGACGAACAATATTAGTGTGTGAAACGGGGAAAAAAAATCGTAAGCAGGTAGGCGGTAACGTTTGAAATAAGTATAGGTGTTAATAATATGTTAGGCGATGTAAAGCGTGGCGTGGTGTTTGGGCAAACCGACCAATAAAATCTTGATCGTTCAACATTCAAGAGTGGATCATCATCATCTGCCTAGTCTATTCCCAACTAGGGTCGGCTTCCAGTCTAACCGGATGCAGCGAAATATGTACCAGTATTTTACATGGGGTGACTGCCTGTCTGACCTCCACAACCCAGTTCCTGAGTGGAAGAGGTCAGATAAGCCAGTTGCGGGTCAGATAATGTTAATAAACATATTTATTTTTTAGAATATGGACAAACCTTGAATACAATATTCAATCAAAGACTCGTACTGTTAATTAAAATAAACATTATAAATTAAACAAGGTTTTCGTATCTGTTTGCGTGACGGCGTGACCTATTCTTCTTAACTACACAATGAGTTTGATGTGGTTTCTGACCGTACTTCAGAGATTTGTTCTGGACGATCCCGTGTGTAAATACAAGAAATTGCAATGTATCTAGGCACGTCGTTGAAACCGTGCGAAGCAGTGGCGAATCGCTAGAAGATCAATAAAAATTAAATATAGTATAAAAGTAAAATATATAGTCGTAAAACACCGTAGAATATTTTACCCAAAAGCTAGTTCTATTTGCTTAAAAATATCCTCCATTGTTAGCTAAAAGATAAAGAGATCACAGCGGTTCCTAAATATAACACAATATTGGCCATTCGACGCGAAGAAAATATTGGTTTTATCTCGTGAGGGCGATCTGTGGTGCCGAGACAAAGACTCCGATGGGTCCTTTTGTTATTCACGTTGGTACTATTTTGGGTAGATTTTGTGTAATAATGGAATGATATCTTTATAATGTTGTGTGAACAGACTGTGTTTAGGGATTATGGGTTGTGATTATGATGTATGAGGCTTTGGCCCTTGGAAAGGTTGATCAAAAATAATGTCAGTTATGAATTTACTGTCAGTTTGGCAAATTTATGGTTGTAGCATATTTTATTTATGTTTTTGTGGCGACCGCGTACCGGATGACGTAGAGTTGGAAGGCCTCCCACAAGGTGGACCGATTACTTTGTGAAGGCTGCAGGAATCCGCTGGATGCGGGAAGCACAGAACCGGTCGAAGTGGCGAAGCTTGGGGGAGGCCTATGTCCAGCAGTGGACGTCTAACGGCTGAAATGCTGATGATGATGATGACTATGTTTTAAATCATCGTATTATGTTGAGCTTGTGGCTATAAAATAACTGCTGCATGGGTCGATTGAAGGTTAAGCTACGATTGCCGCGGTCAATTCGTGGATGGATGACCATTACATATTGAGGCCCCTCCGTGCATGGGAAAGCACGTCAAACTTTTGGTCCCGGTTGTCATTCGTAGATCTTTGACAGTCGATATGGGTAGTTATAAGCCCAAAACTTTGACTACCAGTCTTACCAAGGGTTATCGTGTTACCCAGTTACTGGGTTGTGGAGGTGAGATAGGCAGTCGCTCCATGTAAAATACCGGTATTCAGCTGCATCTGGTTAGACTTGAAGCTGACCGCAACATAATTGGGAAAAGGTTAGGCAGATTTTTGAAGTAGGGATGTTTTTTTTTTTTTTTTGTGGGTGGGAAATCATCAAATAACTTCTCCTGCTCTGGGTGGAGCAGGAGGGCGTGTCAGACTTTTACTGACTAAAACCCACCCGTGTTCCCTCAGTTGCCTGTGTGCCAGGGGCCGCGGTATCTCTTTCGAACAACCCGCACCCCCGGCAGGCATCGGCCCTTGCGGACCCCACCAGTTCGGCGCACCAGGACACGTGGCACGCCGTGACCACCCCAGGAACCAAGTAACAAAAGGGCCCCAGACGAACCCGTGTCTGGTACCCTTGGTCCCCTTGCGACGGGTCAGCGCAGTGGCCCCGCCGCCTACCACCTTTCGGCCGCAGGGGATAGGGAGAGCGGCCAACGCTATACCGACACTCCTCTTCCCCTGCGGCCCCACCGCGTCCGCCATCAAACGGTGGCGGCCCCGTCCAGGCTACGGAAGGGAAGAGCGCTACTCAGAAGTACCGGCACTCCTCCTCTTCCGCAGCCTGTAATCCTCAGCCGCGATGCCTCCCATTCGACATCGCGGCCCGCCTCAGTTGCGGTGCACCTCACCGCAACCTACATTTTGGCCGCTACGTCGTCGGCTTGGAGACAAAAGCCCTGACGAGCGGGCCCACCTTTGGGTTCCTCTTCGCTTCACCGTGGGAGCGGACCACGGCTACTGAGCCCCCCCGCAACGACAATGCGGGAACCCACTGGGGGGGGAAGTAGGGATGTTTGAATGTGCTAGTTGTTGATTTCTACTACTTACCTAATTAGACTCTTGTGTGTGATTAGACTATCACGGAAAATTTTAAGAACCAATTTGTTTTGTTCGTACCGTTTGTTTCTGTAAGATTTTGGCAAAACGCCGACTGGCTCATTAACTGTGTACACAGTCCAACATTCAAAGAACTTTCGACTAATTACCCAACACCATAAACTTACAACTGAGAAAAAGGTCGAAAAAACCTTTTCCGAAAGAATCTAAACTTTGCCCTTTCACTCAGAGGCATCATGAAGCTAATCTTCCCATGCCCGGCCAGATTTCCTTGCGAGAATACGGGCAAGTAATGCGAGTTTATGACTGTTCTGCAAAGCTCACACGCCGAGATTAGGGTAGGGCAGGTCTTATGTAGGTCCGTAACTGATTCGGGTTAGGTTAGTTACAAAATAGAGGGTACTATTTTCACTGACACAACCTTGGGTTATTCGAGTACCTAAAACCAATTTAAGCTACAACAATCTTGCTCTGTTTTTATGTAGGTTTTAGAAATCGAATATCAAAAACTAAGGTACGTGATAATAATCAATAGTCCAAAGTCTCTATTTCTATCTGTGACTTTTTTTTTGGTTCCAAGTCATAAATCATGACCGTGATTCTCTTTCCGGATTACGAGATCGACGGCTGAAGTCGATGAAACCACTGCTTAGTCATTGCCAGTGTAAGTGCATAACGAGCAACGTCTGTGCTTCTCTACTATATCTTCTGCTGACATCAGAGTGACAGATGGAAAAATGGCTCTACTTTGTCCATACTCGGCCTAGGTGGCTCATTCTTGGTGCGAGTCCACTCTGAATTTTAGCATTTTTAGTCTGCAAAAATGACCTGTAATGGCCTGTAACTGACCCAGGAAGTTCGTCTTACAAGATCAGGCATCGACTGTTCTAACTTGTATGTTTACCGTGCCCACTAACTGAACAAAGGACATGTGTATGATCACGTCCTTGACTACAGCTAGTCTTTTCGTCTGCAGTGTTGTACAATGACCCCGACAGCCCGCCCTGCGAGGAGTTCTCCCCCTGATCTTGCGCTGTGCCCTCCAATAGTTAGAGGATTTGAATCACAATAATCAAACAGTAATCCTTCATCTCCAACTCCACAAAGAGAAGGAGAGGAGGTCTTCTAGTGCCGCATCCCTCGTGTCTTGGTGAGATGGTTCGTGACGACTTTCAAGAATAGTTTGTTTGCGTGGCTCAGAAGTGCCACGGTCATCCGTAGCATCGTGTCTATAGTTATTCAGCAAGGTTTTGTCATCTATTTTGATGAACAGTACCATCGCAATTCTGCTCCACACCTCGGGCATTATACTTTCTTGGATGATGGAGTTGAAAAGACTCGCTATCTTTCTCAGGACTGGAGCCCCACCCGCTTTAAGGAGCCTTGTCGTTATTCTGCCGTCCCAATCTCGTACTGGTCGACATCCGGGATGTCCACCAAGTAGTATAGATATACTGAATAGACAGACAAATACTAAAGTATAAAGCTACAGAATAACGACAAATCACTGCACTTGGCACCAAGCAAGAGATTACTCGTAAAAACACTTCGCGAACGACAAAGAAGATCTAGTTTCATTGGGTGAAGTAGCAAATTGCATAGTATTGGGTAGGTAAGGCAAAGTTGTTGGAAATTGCAACAAGTTGCGACTGGGGCGAGCGCGAAGCTTAATGCTAATGGGGCAAACTTGGCACCAGCTCTGTACGAATAAGGACTCTTGCACACTGGGCGACAAGTTGGGCAAAGTTAGCGGGATGAGACATGATGCATGTGTTTCTAGTGAGTTTTAGCTTAGTTTAAATAGATGTTCAGGCACGTGTAGACTCTCGAATAGGTTTTAGTTTTTCGTCGCTTGGGATAGATTCGTTAAATTGGATTTGTTACGCAGTTGTTCCAATATTAATTGTTATAATGTATTTGGAAAGAGCAACTATAAGTTCCAGTAATTTGTTGTTTTTGTTTGCCGAAAATTTTTACCTCTAAGAGATAAAATTTTCGAAGCTTAAAAATAATTGTAATTTTGAGGGAGAAAATCTTGCAGACACAATACATTTTACACCAATTTTAAACACGACTGACGTCATTAGGACTTAAACATGAGAGCTCTGGAATATCTGGTGCGGCGCATCGTCTGCCATGACTGTGCTATGCCATAGGCACGTTCTGGGGCATACAAAGTCCTTGGAATGCGACACCAACGGGTTCCAAAATAAAGGCAGGAGGGGTTCACATCGGTGTCGAGTGTACTACGAAGTACCTACCTGGGACTCATCCTCGACAGCCCGTGGAACTTCGTGGATAATTTCCGACGTTTGGCTCCCAGACTGCCCAATCTAGGGGGTC
Organism: Antitype chi; assembly: GCA_947359405.1. Lineage (NCBI taxonomy): Eukaryota > Metazoa > Arthropoda > Insecta > Lepidoptera > Noctuidae > Antitype > Antitype chi. The sequence goes on from OX375816.1 coordinate 16,692,255, forward strand.
CAAACGCCTCCTGCCGGAGGCTCTACGCGGGGTTCGTGCGGTCCATGACTCTTTATGGGGCACCGGTGTGGGCGCCTTCTTTGAGGCGCCGACCAGCTCGCCAGCTGAACGCGTCCCATAGAGTCATGGCCATGCGGCTGATCCGGGGATACCACACGATCTCCGGTGAAGCGGCGGGCCTCCTTGCCGGATTGCCGCATGGGATCTGGAGGCAAAGGTCCACGCGCACAAATGGGAGTGGCGCGAGAAGGCAAACGCCGGGGTAAGTCTGCTGCCGCGAGAAATCGCGGCACAGCGGATAGAGCTCCGGCGGGATCTCATGGCGACATGGAGAGTGCGATTGTCAAAATCCAGTGCTGGGCACGCTACGATTGCGGCGGTAAGTCCCCTCTTTGAGGAGTGAATTGAGATTGAATTCTTTCTTTCTTTCTTTATAAAGCGAGAGGAAACGCTCGGGTGTTTCTACTGCGTAGATCGCCCTGAGGACACAGTGGAGTATATGGTGGCGGTCTGCCTGGCTTAGGCGAGCACCACCGTATCCTCGTGGAGGCGATCGGCGGCGGCGATCTCTCGCGTCCAACCCTGGTCCAGGGCATGGTACGGAGCGAGAGTGCATGGGTAGCCGTCACCTCCTTCTGCGAAGCAGTAATGCTCTCGAAGAGGGAGGTGGCGCACGTGAGGGCCCTAGTCGCCGCAAGAGACGCCCTGGGCGTCGTGAATCCCAGGCTGATTCCCGGCCACCGTAGGCGCGGGCTTGTGGATGGCAAGTTATGGGTAGCTCGTTGTCCGGTTACACGCATGCTTCAAAGAGATGTCCTTTCGTCTGAATGATAATGATGGGGTTATTATTTAATACATTCATGATCATGTCTATTATTCAACCAGCACCTTCACTACTTATGATTTAAATTTATTGCCATTCTAAAATTGCCAATATCACGACGCGACATCGCCAACGCTTTCATAAAAACTTGGCGAGATATATCTCTGTCATTTTTGTGTAAAGAGGACATTATTTGCATGCATCCACTTGAGTTCACTCGGTGGCACGGTTAGCGCAGTGGATAAGCGATTGACTGCTTCGTTCCGTGTCGCGGGTTCGATTCCCGCACGGAACAAATATTTGTATGACCTACAAGTAGTTGTTTCGGGTCTGGCTGTTTGTGTATGTGAGTTTCAATGTTTGTAAACGGACCCACAATACAGGAGAAATTCCTAGCATGGGGCACCGGTTTAAAAAAAACTAAAATAATAGTAAAAAGTAAATAAAAAGTTCGTCAGTAAATTAACATAGTCGTTGTTAGGTTACTTTTAAGAGACCTACCTAATCTGTAAAATGTCACCATGAAAACCAATGTGAAGTGAGCCCTCAATTGTCTCAATCCCTAGTATTAAAACCTGGATGATGTGAGTACAGGAGCGTCCTATGCCCATAGTGAGTGTAGTGGCGTTGTGGATGATGATGATGACAGCTCACTTCAAGGTCACTTCTCCTACTGTGAAAACTGTTCCACTATGGGATTTTTATGAAATAAACCGGCTGGGTAGTTGCTGTTCTTACCTAAACAGTAAAACAATTAATTCTAAGAAACAGTGTATTTTAACCGACTTCAAAAAGGAGGAGGTTATCAATTCGTCGGAACCTTTTTTTTTTTTTTTTTATGTATGTTCCCCGATTACTCGAAGATGGCTGGACCGATTTGTATTTTGTTTTTTTTGTTTGAAAGGGTATACTTCCCAGGTGGTCCCATGATCATCAAGTCAGGATCTGATGATGGGAACCTGGAGAAATAGAGAGAACTCTTCAAATTTTATAGGCACACGAAGCGATTTAGCTATTTTTTGGAAGAGTACTTTCTCGGAGTGGTCTCATTTCAATTTGGTGAAGATCTGATGAAGAACTTTGGAGATAGGCAACGGAACTCCTCAATAAATGATAGCAAATGGACTGGGATTGCTGAAATGTCATGTCTGCCTATTGCTAACACCAGTTCATAACATAACATCACGCCGGTATGCTGTGAAGGGGTAAGCACATGTGAACCACTAAAAAGTGAAAAATAAAAACTTTTTCCAAAAAAAAAACAACCGACTTCCACAAAACACTACAAAGTGAAAAATAACTTCAATTTCGGAAGGCGGTGATAAAAAATTCAAATACAGCTCCAAAGACACCGACTTCCGAAATTGAAGTTATTTTTCACTTTGTAGTGTTTTGTGGAAGTCGGTTGTTTTTTTTTTTGGAAAAAGTTTTTATTCCAACTAAATTAGTTTCGGCTTTCAGTCCAATCAAATGCGACTCAACATCGGCATTTTACACAGGGTGACTGCCATCTAATCTCAATCCAATTACTGAGCAATTATGATGTACCCAACTGATTCTTCAATTCACCGCTGTGTATAAGTCTTCTCGAATTGTATGTATGTATTTATTGTATAATAAAATGGTACATCATTGACTTCTACCTTCAGTAATAACTCTCCTTCTTCCTTTAATCCATCCAAAAGTTGTCTAGCGCCTCACCTCCGCCCGACGACACCTCTTGTATTTGTACCGCGCTTTACAGATCGCTTTTAGCGATACGACCGCCCATAGGATTTGCAAAATTTCTACTTTAGTATCTGTAATTTTTATGGTACACCATAAAAATTACAGATACAAAAGTAGAAATTTTTAGATATAATACTCTTTATAAGGTACACCTTATAAAGAGTATTATATCTTACTCGTGAGATTTCCGTAAGTCCCGGTTTTTTGCTATCCTCAATGAAGCTTATATCATATTTGCCTTGCCATAAAAACCGTAATTATAAACCACTAGCTGTTGCCAACGGCTTTGCCCGCATGTAGTTCGTAAATTATACGACGGGAAGTTACTACCGGGATAAAAATTATCCAGATTATAAGCTGTGTGCCAAAATTCATTCAAATCCGTTCAGCCATTTTGGCGTCATTGAGTAACAAACATCAAAACATCTAAACATAAAAACTTTCACATTTATAATAATATTAGGATAGGATAAACAAACGTGCTTACGTGATTATCCTCATAATTCTTAACACGACAACAATAATAACATCTACAATTACACTGAAATCTGAATATCTCCACAATATTCAAATAGAACTCAAACACAAGACTTATTTCTGTAGGTACAGCTGCATGTTAAATTGACACGACAGCATTCTGCCGAGAATAATTCCCAGTTGCAATTTGAATTTGAATGTCTCAAATGGCGTACGGAGGATTATAATTGCATACCTTTTCGCCCGGCGAACTCTTTAATTAGAGGTCTCCCGTAAGACAATATGACTGGCTCTAATTTGATACGGTATTTTTTAACGGAATTGTTATTGAGAAACTAATGAAGGGAGAAAGGAGAAGAATTTTAAAATGTTTTTTTTACTTTTTAATGGTAAAATTAATAAATATTTAGTTTATTTATTTTATTTATTTATTTAAAAAAAAACATGGGTGACTTACATCTTAAGCAAACAGATCAAGGACAGAACATTAGACAGAAAGCCAATTACAGTTCCCCACTTATGAAATATAGATTAAGAAAAAGTTAATTACTATTTTACTCGCACTGCATAACAGCCATCATAATTTATTTGTTATTTAATGGTGTAATTCTTTAGTTATTGTTTATTTTACAAGCAACTTGATTATAAACTAAGAATATAGTGATTTGACTAATTAAGAAAAAAGTTTCCTATAAATAACTTCTGTAATAAAATAGCAATTGAAATAAAAAAAAACGTATAAAAACTGTTTGTTGCATTGCAAAAAAGAACTCTACCTATCAGATTAAAACTCAATCCGTTCATTCCGGAAAAACATAAAAGTAACAGAGAAAAAAATCCTATTCACCACAATAGCATGAATATTCCATTCAACTGTGTACGTATAAAAACTGTAGAGAGAAAACAACAATGATCGTCAAATATAGGCGTGATACCAGCTTACTCTAATATTGATATTCAAAGGGTATTTTCTTGCATTACAAAGGGTTTCAATTTTATTTGCAAGCCCCCAGGGACCTCACATAAAATCTGTCGGGATTTGACGCAGCGCTGACTGGATGAAAATGGAGGTATAAGTATTTTACGCCGACACTGTCTGTGTTATGCCATCGTGTGTAGCGACCCGAATAAATTCAAATTTAGAAAAAAAAGCTGTTCTGGTTCACACGTTATGGCGTTCGAAAATCTAATTTTAAAACGAATGCTAGCGTTTTTTTTTTTTTTAAACAAACGTTCGGAATTGGGTTCGGAGTATACTCCTCTAATTAAAATTTGCTAATCGAGTTGCCTAAAAACAATGGGTTAACGGTGACATTAAACAATAAAGGGTACCTACTAAGAACAAATCCAAACCCTTTCGGGCGGTTGGTGCACGAAAACAATTAATATGATTTATGAGAGAAATAAAAACCCTTGAGGCCATTTAGCAGCATTTTTGCTTTAGCAATAGTCGACTTTCGTAATAAAATTTGATTTATAATATATTAAATTTCACAAAGAAAGCTCCCGGAGAATATTGTATTAGCAAAATTGTCGGTAAAAAATCGTGAGTATAGGAATTATATACGTTATAAACAAGGCTTCGCTTCCCTTTACGTTGTATTTTCTTGGAATTTTGAAGCCTCGCCGGTTCCCTTTAAACGAAGTGGGCAATTTATATTTACAAGTAAAATAAGCAGGTGTGTACATACTCAAGAGAATTTTTCGCGTACTAAGTAGGTATATTTCGTTCGTAAAAATGTCGGTGTTTTTCCTTTCTAGATAGATATAGTGCCTACGTAAAATATTTATTTTTGCTTCGCACTATACCCATATTATTTATGATGATAGATAGGTACCGGAAAATGGTATTAGATTGAAAACCAAGTCGAATACAGTTGGGGAAATGCTAGAAGTATAATTTTACACTATATTATTATTTTGGTAACAAGTTTTAGGTATTAGACATTACCTGACACTAGTTACCAAAATAATAACCGAAAAAAAAACTTTTGAAAAAAACCTGAGAAACGCCTTTTTCATTATTTAATGATTATTAACTGACTATTGACTTCACTTGTATGTCCTAGAATTTTTCAATCAATATTTCACCCACTTCCACTGAAGCTATCGGGCTGAAGTTTGGCACACGCGTTGATTTCTTGTGGCAATGAACGATACAATTTTTTTTTCCAGTCATGTTTGATGTGGACAGTGTCTTCCTCCAAAACACAGATCATGGATAGTAGCATACTTCTGGGCTTAGTAATAACAAACTGGAGATAATTAGCCATTCTGGTGGCAACAGCATTTCAGCTAATTTCCCAGTAGGTACTGTCCAGTATGAGGCCAAAGACCACCCACCGTCAGTGGCAGTATTATACTCGTACTAGCTACCACTAGCTACTACCACTACTAGCTATCTCCGACTAGCTATTTTCCGAGATGTTTGGAAATGATCCCACGGAAACGTAAGTACTACCGGGGAAATAATGTTCCCACCCAGGTCTTATTCTACCTGTATACTATGCAGTGGTTAAGGCGTGAATAGGTAATAGACAGACAGAGTTAATTCCAAAATGTACCTATGTAGGAATGGAACGTTAATAAATGCATGAATTGTGTGAAAGAGTTGAATGCTAAGGTGTAAGTGAGACAGATGACGTACGCCAAAGATCTATGCTTGGGATGACGTGGAAGATGTTTGAAAAGGTAGAATGACAGAAGACTGGATGAAGTACAAAAAGACAAGAAGACGCGTTTTTCAAAAACGTATTAATATAAATCTGCTTTAAGTTTATTTAAACAATAAAGATCTATGTTAGTTTTCTGATCTCAACCTTTTTTATTTCCACATTTATAATATTATTTTACGGATATAATTATTCTATTAGCATGTACTAACTATGCCCGCGGCTTCGCCCACATTGATGCTGGAAATAACCCACGGGAACGTGCTACCGAAAAGTAGCCATGTTACTCCTTATATCATTAGCTATCAGCCAGTTAAAATTCCGTCAAAAACAACAACAATAAGAAAGTCAAAAAAATATAATTATTATACTTTCACATGCGTTTAGTAAAAGCTGTTTTAACATAGACACTTCAATATAAATTATTTGTATGTACGAGTATGTATATCCCATTTCTTCCCATGGGTGTCGTAGAAGGCGACTAAGGGACTTACTAGAGTATGGGCAGCAGCGTTCTCTATGCATTTGACCACCATACTGCGATCGCTAACCCGCCTGCCAAGCGTGGCGATTATGGCAAATCCCCCCCTTTTGGCGAGGCTTATGTCCCGCAGTGGACGTCTTTCGGCTGATATGATGATGATGTATGTATAGATTAGTATGTAAAGGGTATAGATTAAGTATACCTTAAAACTAAACTATAAAACTTTCAACCACTAAGAGAAGTACTAAAGAAAACCTACAGTCTGCCCACTGCATGTAGATAGAAGTTATCTGTCGTGCAAAGGTCACGTGCCACATAAACACCTCAGTAACCTTTCTTAGCGCAGCGGCTCGAGCGAGCCTTTATTTATAACCTACTGAGCTAATGGCTGGTGACATTTTAAAACTTGCTACTGTAAGAAAATTAGTTCTGGTTCAGTCAGTTTTAGTTTAGAATGAGATATCACTTGATTTAAAAGAGTCTCCATGATTTTTCTTTTCATTTCTTCTCCATAGAAACCTTCTATGCTTTAGAATCTAGTTTCGTCTTTCTGACTGACCGACTCTTTGAATATTTAATAGAAAAAAGAGCTTTGAGTTTGAGTTTGGTTGTGGGAGTCCCACCAACCCTTTGGGAGTGAACTGGTTAGTCTAAACGCAATCCTTTGAAGCAAGAAAAACTAAGACAAAAGGCTTTGCCCAGCAAAGAAAGATTTTTTTTAATTATTTGTGACACGCCCAGGAAATACAAACAATAAAACACGATCATTAAAACTAACAAAATCATGACAAAAAACAGGACTTTTAAAGTAAGAGAATCATGAAATTAAAAAAAGAAGAATCGTGCAAACTGCGAGGTCAATAAGGCAGCTGTGGAATCGTGCAAACTGCGAGGTCAATAAGGCAGCTGTGGAATGGTTGGGTATGTAGCAGATACCATAAAGTTATTTTTATTTTTATCTGCTAACTTTTTGATAATTACGCAGTAGTACTCCTCGTAACTCACCAAGAGGACAGTCATCACAATGACGTAATATAAGGTAAAGCTCCTCAAGAGACAAATAAAACTGGAGGTTATGCCTCATAACATAACCACAACTACCGTTTAAAACTTCATAAGGCGACAATGTTGCATTTAAAGATCATAGGGGCGACTGTTCCTTGCCGTAAACTTGGGGTTAGATTGTAGTAAAAACTAGAGATATTCTAAGTAGTTACTGAAGTGATAAGCTGCTGAGTGGTAAGTCTTAGCCTTCCTTTGTTTTTGGGCTTCTTCAGATGTATTTTGCACTCTTTCTGCAGTGAACGAAACTAAATTGTTACGCTCGACTTGGTGACGGTAAATCGAACATAGGTACTCTGCTAAAGTTGCTCAGTGACAATCGCGTATACTCGGTGCTGAATCGCGCATACTCGGTTTCAGTCGTAAGTTTTCACTTCTATCATAATATTATGGTCATAAGCAAAATGGAGTGTTGTGATTTTGACCGGTATGTAGGTATGTATGATCACGCGGTCTTTCATAACTTTTAAACTCTTATCATAATTTCAGAAATTTGGTATCGATGGAAGCGTCTTGATTTTCTGCTCGTTATATCCGTCAGCTAGCATCACATTAATATGGCTCCCTTTAGAGGAGAAAACTGATGAACTAAAAAAAAATGTTTTTAATGATGCCGTGTTGGTTATCAAATGAAAGGGCTTAATTCGGACCAACTAACAACAGTAAGCGATCACAAGCTTTAGAGAAAAGTGGCATACGACTACGGACTTTTTGTTTCATAATTTTTAGAGCAAGACTTTTCAGTAGTCGGGTCTTATACAAATCTGCTTCCTAATACCACACAGCGTGTAGCATTGCAATGAAATCATCTGAACATACCTATGATAACAGGATAGCTATACCGAATCACGTAGTAACAAACAGCATACTGTATGCAAATATTAAGCTTGCAGCCAGTGGCCGGACTGACGATTGACTGAAATACATTGGACAGATACGTCTAGGCATTTAAATATAGATTTGAGATAGTTCATAGTTTATTGATTATTTTACGTGGGTATTTGCATTTAGGTATCTTAAAAAGCTAATTTGTAAGAAAAACTTGCATTGAAAAACACTGGAGCTTTCCTATTTTTGACTATGTCCAAAAAAATGCATAGGTTATACCTGATCTCTGCCAAGCTATTGCCTTTTCTTTGCAAATTGATGTTTGCAGTTTTTGTACGGTGTTAATCGCATATTCATTTGTTTTTATCTTTTAGCCTTTTACGAGAACCACGAATCGCAAAGAACCGACCAACAAAAATCTTGCTGAAGAATGTTTCTTCTACATAAAGAGAATGCCAAGGATCCAAAACGACCCGTAGAACTAGGAACAATATGTATAATCAATCAACGCGCATAAAAATGTCAGAAAACTGAACTGAAAATTGATTTTCATAGAATGTTAGACATCGTACGTAGTGAACGAACATACCGGCAGCTAAAAATACCGTTTAGACTGGAATCTGTTAAACTGTTCGTCGGTGAACTTCAGTTATTTCTCGTATTTTCATCAATTGTTCGAAAGTGAAGATTGTTTGAATGCTCTGGTGGTATCTGTTTGTTTTCAGTGAAGTGAATTTTATAGAAATAACCACGCATAGACAATATTTTTTTTTTTTTTTTTTTTTCTTGCTTTTGTATTTGTAACATTTGACACTTTTTATTGTATACGTAGTTCGTTTTAGGGTTCCATACCCGAGAGGTATCCAATGAGGGTCCCGTTGGTTACCCTTCGGGTACCAAGTGCGAGTCGGACTCCCAAATGATGGGTTCCGTACTGTAAAATATTTAAAACTACATTCAAAAGACGTTTCTTGTAGGAGAGCCCCTTTTAACATTTTATTTGTGTTATTATTTGCTGTTATAGCGGCAACAGAAATACAAATTCCGTGAAAATTTCAACTACCTACCTATTACAGATTCATGAGATACAGCCCGCTGACAGACAGATGGACGGATGGACGGACAGCAGAGGCTTGGGTCCCGTCGGTTTGTAAAAACTAACTATATTCTGTTGAAGTATTGTGTTTTTTTATTAAGAATGGGGTTTTCCCGGATTAAAATTATTTTAATTTTATTATTTATAGAGTAGTTTTACCCTTACTTTTCGTAAAAACCTGACAACTTTGGGATAAATTACTTATGGCACTTTATACTCTGCGTACGTGGCGGATGAGAGTTACCAAGTTACCAATCTGCCCACTGCTGGGACACAGGCCTCCTGTCTGTAGGAGAGGATGTAATGTTAAGATCTTGTACAAATGTTAAGATCTTGTACACACATGAGATATGCAATAAAGATTTGAATTTGAATTTGAATTTGAGGACCATAATCTACCACGCGGGCCTAGGGCAGGTTGGTGGGACGTCACCTAATATCAGCATCTGATTTTTTGGTTCTAGGACATGCCGGTTTCCTCACGATGTTTTCCTTCACCGTTTTGAGAGCAGTGGAGATGAAATTAAATACAAAAGTAACGTGCTTGTCTGGGTTCGAACTCACGACCTACAATTCGTAAGTCAGAGACCACTGGGCGCCACTATTCATATTATAATCGAAAAATATGATAAATTATATTTATTTCTGTAAATTGGTAAAGTCGGTGTTTCCTATCTGACTACTACGTACGATATGTTCTACATCGATTTCAGTACTTTGAGAAACCAAAAAAATCATTACAAACTTTTAGAAAATATATTTTAAAACGCAACTGGTTAACGGTAATCATGATTCAGACAGCGTTCATCGCATGCGGCTGTGAATCGATACAACCGTGTCCGGCTTCCGGCTGTCAGTCACGCCGGACAGGCCGTCCGTAATTGCACGTGTCAGTGTGAACGATACCAATTTATTCTGTTACCGGCTAATAGGCCGGCTAATAATACTTTTTGAGGTTATCCCGAGTGTTGACCTATGTCAATTGGGAAAGCGAAGGTTAAGTAAACCCTAAATTGTAACGCATGGTGGATTATCTTTGGATTTCGCATTTTGCATGTACAGTGGCGTGCACAGAGTTTTTAAATAGGCTAGGCAGAAATGTTAAAAAAGGTAAAAACTAAATAACCGATTGCTGTACCTACACAGCATGTAAACTGTGAGGAAATTAAATGATTTAAATGATACAAATCAATTGTAATGAATTTAATACGACAAATATGTAATGGTTTTTAATAGAGCGACAATTCAAAGAAACAATGCTACTTTAAAAAAAAAGTCGAATAGCCAACTTTATTCGGAAAATTTCGGTAAGATTCGTAATTCGTCGTGGTGTAAAAAAGCGTAAAAAGCCAGTGACTGCCTTGTACGGTTGTGTGCGTTAATTGTTACATTGTATGCCACGTATGTATAAGAACGCACACCCAATAAATCTGCATGACCACGAGAGCAGACATATAAACATTAAGACGCGAATAGTTCGTGTCTCTCCCGAAGCACTCAGCGGCGCTAGTGCATCGCAATGCGAAGTTGCGTCAAATTGTACGAACGAACGGATATTGTATCGATGACACTAATGATACCACCGACGCTCGGCAGGTCGAGCTGATTTATGAATAAAGATTTTTTGTTAATTGATAAAATAATATTAGTTTTAAATATTTATCTGATTTGGGTAGGGTAGGTAGTGTCTTCCTGTCCTGTCTTTATGGAATGCATGCCGCTGTGTGTAGCCTGAGAAATTAATATTTTCTTCAGTTTTTTGCAATTTGGAGGTAGGTAAGTGTTAGGCGGTGTAGTATAGACAAAAACACGTATTTAAAGAATTAATACATTTCTCTCAATTCAGTTAATTCCATTAAATTACTATATAATGAAAAAGTCAGCGTACAACCTGACACAGCTTCTAATTGCAAAAACGTAAGAAAATTTTAATTTCGCGGGCTATTCTGGAGCTTTCTTAACGATTTATTTTTCATCAAGGATGATGAAGGTCATTACTGCTTCTGTGCAATAAACGGATGGCCCTGTTATCTATCTATAGATATTTAAAAAAAATTGAGTATGGGAAATCATCAACTTCTTCCTAACTAACTTCTAACTTCTCCCGCTCAGACTTTTACTGACTAAAACCCACCCGTGTTCCTTCAGTTGCCTGTGTACCAGGGGCCACGGTATCTATTTCGAACAACCCGCACCCCTGGCAGGCATCGGCCCTTGCGGACCACACCAGTTGGTGCTGACATCTCTTTGAGGCTCGCGTGGAACACAACGCGCCGTCGACCCGGGATCTGCTCTTATATTCGCATTAGAATAATCATAATTTAAATAATAAAGTCAAATCATAAATTCATAGAAAACAATCCAACTAATATTATATTTATACTGCCAGGGGTGCGGGTTGTTCGAAAGAGATATCGCGGACCCTGGCACACAGTCAACTGAGGGAACACAGGTGGGTTTTAGTCAGCAAAAGTCTGACACGCCCTCCCGCTCCACCCAGAGCGGGAGAAGTTATTTGACGATTTCCCATCCAAAAAAAAAAAACTAATATTATCAATGTGAAAAATTTGTTTGTTTCGATGACTCAATCGCGCGAACGGCAGAACGGATTTTGCACACAGATAGTTTATAACCTGGATGTATATTTAGAATACTTTTCATTCTAGTATGTTCATGTGGGATAATTTTAAGGACATGCCGGTTTTCCGGCGATGTTTTCCTTCACCATTTTGAGAGCAGTGGTGATTAAAAATAATAAACATTAAGCAAAGCGTCTGCCTGTTCGAACCCTCAATCTACAACTCGTAAGTCGCGGCCGTTACCACTGCATATAGAACCTTAAAATTACACACGTGAATACAAATTTAATAACGCTTGATAGTGACCGTAGCCGTGGCATCTGGGCAATACACTACGGTATGCGGACAGGCGGTTTACGAGCGGCCCAGTTTAAAACACTCCGCCCCTAGTTATGTGAATGAACAATGAAAATTTCAATCATTCTGCTGTAATTGCTTTAGTGTTGTTGTTTTCGCTTTTTGGACGGAAAAAGGGAAATTATGGCTATATTATTGCTGCAAAAATACCAATTGTAGGATTGTAAATGAATTTTGGCCGCAAGAATCCGATGGATGCGAGAAACACATAGCCGGTTGAAGAAGCGATGATTTGGAGAGGCCTAAGTCTAGCAGTGGACGTCAATCGGTTGAAATGATGATGATGAAATTACCTTTTCGGCGATAAGATAATACCATCTAGCATAAGCAAGCTTACCAAAACGTACTTACACTTATAGAATCTCTTCAGATGATGATGTAAATACCACCGTCTTTTTCTACTACACAGGTATTATAGTCAGTCTGTTAATGCAAAATTCAAAACTAACCAAGACATTTTGCTAACTTAGCTCAAGAAAAAAGAAAGCTAGCTACAGTTTCCGATTTTCTTTATAATGCAAATGAGATAAAACTGAGGTAGAACTTCTGACAGTGAAAAAATAGGAAGTCTTCAAAAGTCTTAGGTACTTTTGATTCCATACAATTATGTAAGCTCAAATCGTCCTGTCGGATATCAATGTAACTATGAACATTGTCATCATCAAAATATGCTTTGATGACTGTCTTTGTTATGCTATCGCGTGAAATGACAATCGAATGACATTTACGACATAACGGGAACCCGAGTGTCAACCAAAAGTAACGCAATTGACATGTTTTATTTGTGTTCGGCCGGTTATTAAAAACTTGAAATTATTTATTAAGTACTTTTAAATAATTAAGGAATGAAACTACAATTATTTTCGAATATGTTGCACTTGTACCATATTTGGGCAAAGTTGTATGGGCTTTTGTTGACCTCTTTTGCTAATCAAGTTGCCTAAAAACGATGTACGAACGGTAACATCTAACAATGAAGGGTAATAATGAACAAAGCCTTTCGGGTGGTCGGTGACCATAATAATGGGTGATCATATCAAACTCAAATCATCTTGTCCGTCTGTCTGTCGTCTTATCAATGTAACTATTGTCATTGTCAGCATCACAATATGCTTTGATTGAGCCATTTGTAATGGAGTTGCAAGGGTTCATTATAAAGGTCAAAGCGTCTCAATCAAACGGTTATACATAACTGGACATGGTATATGAGTTTATTGCAGCTAATGTTAAACATCTCTAAGATGTTAAATGCCAAATGTTTAATGACAGATAATGGTTTACTTAAATATGTTTTTTGTTATTAAAGCCGAATGATTTTTTAGCAAAGAAATTATCTATTGACCTACTTTATAACGATAATAATAACGACTGTATAAATTAGGCATCCAATATTTATATATTTATCGCAGCTTTTAAAACAGCCCTGTACCTATCGTATCTTGAACCATTATGACATAATAATAAAATGATGTAATCTTCCTGCCACCTTGTATTCGTCTAAAACATCAAGCTATACTATCTTGAGTCATCTTCCAGTCAAACCAAATGCAGCTGAATACCAGTATTTTACGAGGCGAGGGACTGCCTATCTGAGCTCTTCAACCCAGTTATCTACTGGATAATACGATACCCCTTGGTAAGCCTGTAGTGACCCATTAACTGTAGTTAAAATACTAACAACCCATTATTAAATTCATGCACTCAGACAAATTATTTTCAAGCACCTAGAAATATCGTTCAGCAAATCTGTTTGTAGACCACAGATAATTATCGACTGTAATAATGAAACAGCAGTCATTATGCATAATATCACACGGTCCACTAGGCTTATCGAATGATCGGAAACCGTTAGCAAATAGTCTGCCGGTGTAATTATCTTAGTTGGCCTTTCAAACAAGAATCCATTGTGATTCTGATTCAATGTTTTAACTTGGAATTTTAATATAGAATATGGATTGTTTTTTTTTAAAGCCATAGAATGAATCAGTATATTGATAGCTAATACTTGGTAAATAAAATTGTTAACTGTAAATCCCTCCATTCTAAGCATTTGGTAGTTCTTAGCCACAAGTTGATTACGGCCGTAATGTGATAACTCAACTAATTTATCACTACCACATGGTATATACAAAACAAATTCATTACAAATTATTACCCAAAGTTAGTGTTTGGTTTTATTAATTCATCAGCATCATGTTCAACCTACAATGTTCCCACTGCTGGGACATAGGCCTCATTTCAGTTAGAGAGAATTAGCCATAAGCCACCTCGCGGGCCCAGTGCGGGTTGATAGATATCATGTGATGTCTTCGAATTATTAGTTCTAAGACATGCCAGTTTTCTCAAAATGTTTTCTTTTACCGTTTTGAGATAATGAAATTAAATACACAAAGTGCCTACCTGGGTTCGAACTGGCAACCTAAAACTTGTACGTAATTCGGGGACGATACCACTGGACCACCATTGCTCACTTATTAAATAACAAATAATAATTTATCATACTATGCTCACCTTTATTAATATACAGGTTGAAATTGAAAACATACGACAAACCGAAATGGGAGATTGTACTCATCATTATGAACAACTTTTACTGAGGGACCAAAGATGCAATCGCAAAAAAAAAAACAGCTGTTCCCTACATTTTGACGAGTTATGCGAACATAAATGCAGGGAACAGATGTTTTTTTTTCGCGATTGCATCATTGGTCCCTTAGTAAAAGTTGTTCATAATGATGAGTACAATCTCCCATTTCGGTTTGTCGCATGTTTTCAATTTCAACCTGTATAATCTTGCATCAACAGATCATCAATAGACTGCAAATATAAATACCAATATAATTATGTATAAAATCACTGAGGATTCTAGAATCAAAACAGTGAACACCCATTTAATAATCTAGATGCAAAACAGTACAAAGTTTAGTAGTCTTTATGTCTACATACTGCATTTAAATTCATATTTTCTACAAAGAAAACTTTAGGAGGTGAATAATAATGTAGCTAAGAGCGGTCTCGCATGCTGCTACTTTTTCGAAGCTAAAGCTAAAATTATGAAAATTTTAATGTTGATGAAATATTAGCTAAGTGAATGAAGGTACAGTAAGACTTTTGGCAACTATGAAATATTTGATGTCAGGGTTTTGGCTGTAAGCTTACTTTTAGGCACGCTTGCACCACAAATGACTAAATGCGGTTGGCGCTTTCAATATTTGTAAGGAACATAATATTATGTCTGTTCCTTATGCCTTAGCTTTCATCTATACTCATAATATTATAAAGATATATGGTACGATTTTTTTTAAATCATTCATTTATTTGTGTAGATATTATCATAATTTAAAAGCTACTGGTCTATTTTAACCTAATGATCCTATTCCGAATTTCTTTCACTAATGGGAAGCTACACTATTGCCAAGTGTAATTTTATGTTATAACAAAAAAAAAACACGTGGACGAAGCTAGTATTTTATATCATTTAAAGAAACAATTAAGTCACTGCTCGCCCTAATTATAAGTAAGCTCTTAAACATTTCCAATGCCACTCAAAAAATTATAAATCGCCCAGTGCAAAGCAAGCCCTGTCACAAAGAGCAATACTACAATTTGCATTTCACATTGCTCAGTGTAAGTTAAATTTGCACAGATATGAAAAACGTCACCCGCTTTGCAATGCCGCTGTTATGAATTGTCTGAGATAATGCCAAATGAGAGATGCAACCATTTAATGTTGGAAAGTTCGTTGAAACTTTGAGGGCAGACAGTTACTTATACATAAACGTGAAGTACCATCATCTCATCTGCTTAGGATTTTCCCAAACATGTTGGGGTCAGCTTCCAGTCTAACCTGATGCAGCTGAATACCAGTATTTTACATGGAGTAACTGCCTATCTAGCCTCCACAACCCATTAACTGGGTAACACGATATCCCTTGGTAAGACTGGTTGTCAAACTTTCGGGCTTCTGACGACCCGTAACGACTGTCAAAGATCCACGAATGACAGCCGGGACCAACCGCTTAACGTGCTTTCCGAGGCACGGAAGAGGTCTTGGTATGTAGAAATGATCACCCATCCACGGTCAACCGCGGCAAGCGTAGCTTAACCTGATCGATCCGTGCGGCTGTTACTTAGCCACAAACTTGATGTACCGTGAATTTAAAATAAATAGTCCCATTTCCTCCCGTGGGTCTCATAGAAGGCAACTTAGGGAGTTACTAGAGAATGGGCAGCAGCATTCTCTATGCATTTTACTACCATACTGCGATCGCCAACCCACCTGCCAAGCGTGGCGATTATGACAAAACCTCTCTTTTGGATGAGGCCTATGTCCGGGAGTCTTTAAGCTGAAATTATGACCGTGAATTAAATTGGTTGTTTAATTAGCTTTCGTGAAATAAGGTTTTTATTAGTCTCTAATAAAATACAAGCTATAACCAAGTTCTTGAAATATTTATGTGCATTTTATTATGGCGTTAAGTCAATATTGTCAGGACAATACCTACGAACATGAAGTTTTAATTACTACATAATTCGTGATACATAAAAAAAAAACACTTTTTACGGTATTTGATGCTTTTAGAAATAGGTAGATACTGTTGCTTTTAGCCTGCATCAACACACTGCTGATCAAAGGCCTCTTTCCCCATGGCTTTTAACTCCTTTGATCCAGGGCTAATGTGGACCATTATGGGTTCTTGCAAATACTTAATTCAGGTAATTTCACCCTCAATTTTTGAGCAAAATGCTCAAATTCAAATTGATCTGAGGGGCAATTCTGGTAATTTTAGAAACGTTCACAGTCTGATCTCATTCTCAATCTGTCAAAAATACCTCGAGTTACCATACATTTTTGACAAGTTTTTGACATTTGATTGTCGCCGAGATGAGACTGCGACTAGATTTTAAACGTTTTTTATTACGAAAATTGGCATTCTGTTGTCAAGTCGCAATCCATATGATTTGATTGCCTTTTGTTATTTTTATCAATCTATCACAACAATCTGTCACGAAATACATTCATCGTAAATTACTTGTGAAGGCTTTTTGACACTGGCTGTATAGAATGATTTACATTTGCATTACCTATACTCCATTTGAAATAAAATCAGACATTTAACTAAACCTTTTTTACAGTCCGATCAACCGATTTTGACTTCTATTGCGTTAGCGGCATTACAAATGGCAGCTGCAGTAAACAGTTGGTATTGTAACTACTTTTTGCTTTTAATGCCATCCTTATGCTTACGGTAACTATATTTTATTTATTTATTAAAACTTAAGGCGGACTTAATACCGGACTCATTTTCTACCAGTCAGCCTTAGGGTGATTCAGAGACAAAACATGGCAGGTGCAACATAAGGGATTATTAAATCGAAAAATCTTACATACTTATTTATAGATTAGATACATAGGTACATATACACGTTGAAATTTTAATGGTTGTTTTCCCGCAGCGAAATGGTTTTGTCTTGGTAATACAATAGCTTTTTATACAAATAAAATATTAAAAACAGAAAATGGCAGATTAACAATTGTGGAAAATCACCACGTGCGAAAGTTTATTTTGCTTTGAACATTTACGGATCGCTGTTTCCTTTGTCGGCGACGCGTGTGATTCGAGTAGTACCTATAAGTTACCTCTAGTGTTACTATTGATTCTCACGTTTTCGAGTTTATGAATATTTTTTTAATAAAAAAATAGACATCTTAATTTTTTTACTTTTACTCTATGCTTCGAAAGTACTCCTTATGGCAAGTTGTTCAGCCACGGGAAAACAACCATTAAAATTTCACAGTATTTAAATAACGAAAATAAACTTTGTATCGAGAAAAAAAGATAGGTAGAGGTAAAAACGTCTCCAGCAAATCAGCGCTGGGATGATTTTGCCAACTTCTTACGAATATACTCACGTGCCTTCACTTTAAACGAATTAAATGTTATACTGTTAAGGCCCATAGTACCCTCATCTCCCGTTTGTATGCTAAAGCACGACTGCCGCCCGCGCCCGCGCAGGGCACCTCTGAGCCTTTATCTCAAAATGGGGATATTTCTTTGATTAATTTACAATTGTGCTTCAGCGATTCTGTGGTACCTCTAACTACATATCTATTTTTCAGTGTATTTTTTTTTCCAAATAACGAAGCCGTTTAGTAGGAGTATGGAATAGAAGCCAAAATATTGCGTGTTGGAAAATATTTTTTTACAGCAAAAGTATTAACCATACAAAAAAGTACTTCCGGCAAAATGATCTATATGAATCTATACCAAATCATATATTTTTTAAATCTTCAAGACAAGCCGTTAATGAGCAGTACGGTTCATAAAGTGACCGTGTTACGCTACCAAACGGGACGTAGGCCCTTAAGCTTTTACGCTATAATGGATAAAAGGATTAGAACGAAATTTGGCACATGGGTAGTCCATGATCTGGGTTAGGACATAGGGCTTTGTAATATGATATTCCCACGGGATCAAGTCTATATCAGTAATGTCCAAGATAAACTCAGAAACTCGCCACTTAACTAATGCAAATATTAATTAGCCTTAGACTGACTAAGATTTTTAGCCAGTATTGCATTAGTAATCGCATTACATACATACATACTCAGCCTATAACGTTCCCACTGCTGGAACACAGGCTTTCTCTCTGTGAGAGGGAGTGGGCCGTAATCCACCACGCGGGTCAAGTTCAGGTTGGTAGATGTCACATGTCTTCGGATTGTTTGATTCTAAGACATGCCGGTTTCCTCACGATGTGCCCTTCTTCCTCTTACCTAGTTACCTTAACCGTTCACCGGTGAAGCCGTTTGAGAGCAGTGGTGATGAAATTATTTACACAAAGTAATGCACCTGGCTGGGTTTGAACGTACGACCTACATCTCGTAAGTCACGGCCGTTACCACTAGGCCACCACTGCTCTACCTACTTCATATGCTAATAGGTACCTATAATCGCATTACCTTCCTACGTTGAAACAATACCAATTGATGATAGTAATAATCTAACCGCTGCTTACGCAAATCCTGTATTATGTCTGCTTGAATACGATACATAATACGATTCGATCACATAAGCGCCTCTGATGATAACCCATTGTGTTGTATTTCAGCGGGGAATGAGATGTACGAATCAGTATATAGTAGTTTCACAACTAAATACCTACTTATTGTTGTAGTTCGTAGTGTTAACTACCGTTTGACAAAATCATTACTCGTTTGTCTGTTTTGAAAAAAAAAATGGTATGTAAAGATCACCCACTCTCGGACCAACCGCGGCCAGCGTAGCTTGACCTGTGCGCCTGTTACTACTTAGCCACAAGCCCCCCAGTTACTAATGTTAGGTATCCTAGAGTCATAATCCCAAGTTTTATGGATGTTGTTTGTCTGTTGTCTCATTATATGGCATCTGTCCCACCTTCTTTTCGGCCTGCATAATTTTCTTTTCTCTTTTAGGTTTGTTGCCACTGACGTTTTTGTTTTTTTTTTGGGGTGGGAAATCATCGAATATGTAACTTCTCCCGCTCTGGGTGGAGCGGGAGGACGTGTCAGACTTTTACTGACTAAAACCCACCCGTGTTCCCTCAGTTGCCTGTGTGCCAGGGGCCGCGGTATCTCTTTCGAACAACCCGCACCCCTGGCAGGCATCGGCCCTTGTGGGCCGTTGCCACTGACGTGCAGCCAAAATTAAACAAGAGTATCCATACTATAATATTATAAATTCAAAAGTAACTCATCTTTAAATTACCTTTTCACGCCTTAACCACTGAACTGATTTCGATAAAATTTCATGCAAGGATGGCACCCTGGGCAAGGGCATAGGAAACTTTTTGTCCCGGTAGTATGCTCCCGTGGGGTAATCTCTGACATCCAGCGGGCGAGGCCGCGGGCAGAAACTAGCTGGTATATCCTACTAATATTATAAACGCGGAAGTATGTAAGTATGGATGGATGGATGTTTGTTACTCTTTCACGCAAAAACGGCTGAACGGATTTGGATGAAATTTGGCACACAAATAGATTATAACCTAGATTAACACATAGAATACTTATTATACCGGTAGTACGTTCCCGCGGGATAATTTCCGAATTCAACGCGGGAGAAGCCGCGGGCGGAAGCTAGCAAAATTATAATCTAATTACATTTAAGTCCTCCTTCATTTTCAAGTAGATACAAGTGCAGTCATCATGGTTATTAAATAAAATTATTCAAATTTTCGTGGAAAATGCCTTCGCACGAACTTAGGAAAATTCGACAAAAATGCTTTCATATTGGCTCGTCAAATATATATCTTAAAAGGAAAATGCCTCCCAATTTTGGTCAAAGTTTTAGAAGAATGTTAATGAGATCCTGATTTACTTAAAATACATCATTTTATTTCATATAATAAATATGAAAATCGGTGTTTATTGTGGATAGGCATACAAAATAAAACCGTTGAATCGATTCGTAACTGAAATGTCTATTATTTTACAAGTTTTCATGGAGAATAGACAAAGTTCCTAGAACCTGCTATCATAATTCAGTTTTCTAATCTTAACAACAAAAGGAATGTAACCTTCCTTTCTTTTAGGTATTCATTGTTTGAATTCCAAAGTTATCAAAACCAAATTTAGCTTATTTTGAAACCGCAATAGGAATGTAAACAACTATTACTATTTTAAATCGTGGTGTAGGCCATGGTACGGAGCGAGAGTGAATGGTTAGCCGTCACCTCCTTCTGCGAAGCAGTAATGCTCGCGAAGAGGGAGGCGGCGCACGTGAGGGAGAGGCAGTATACGCGCCCTCACGGCCGTAGTCGCCGCGGGAGACGCCCTGGGCGTCGGGAATCCCAGGCTGATTCCCGGCCACCGTAGGCGCGGGCTTGCGGACGGCGAGTAATGGGTAGCTCGCTGTCCGGTAAGGACCAAGCCCGGGTCGACGGCGCGTTGTGTTCCACGCGCGCCTCAAAGAGATGTCAGCACCAAATGAGGGGGTCCGCAAGGGCCGATGCCTGCTAGGGGTGCGGGTTGTTCGAAAGAGATACCGCGGCCCCTGGCACACAGGCAACTGCGGGAACACGGGTGGGTTTTAGTCAGTAAAAGTCTGACACGCCCTCCCGCTCCACCCAGAGCGGGAGAAGTTATTTGATGATTTCCCACCCAAAAAAAAAAACCCTTTTTATTATATTGTTGGACTCGACATTCAAGTCTAAAGCTTACAACTCAAAATTTCTAAAAGCAACTTGCAACAATAAATATCTTTGAAACTTAACAAACATATCCCAAACAATTATACAAACATTATTTTAGTCTAGTATATTTGCTTACAAAACAATTAATTTCAAGTTTAACGTACACATTCTACACGTAATCCAAGAATTATACAAGCAATTATGACCCTTAAAAACTTGTGACATGGTTTAAAATAGAGTGTACTTTTTAAACCATCGCAATGATTGTGTGGAAGTCTGTATCTCCACGAGGCAGAAGTTTCTAGGAAAAGACAAACTTGGAATCGATTTGTCGGGCGACTTTATAGTTCAAATTCAAATTCAAATTCAAAATCATTTATTTGCAAATATGGGTAGACAATATGCAGATGTTTTACATGCATGTAATAGTTGTATATCACATTATTAGTAACACCATATTTTACCTTTAGGCATGCAAATTATGTACATAGAATAAAAACACAAAAAAATAAAACGAAACCAAATAATAATAATGAGATAAAAACACTTGTTTAAAAAGAAATCTTATACTTTATCCTGCAAATATTCAGATACACTGTAATATGCTTTATTTATCAAAAAGCTTTTTAATTTTTTCTTGAAAATATTAGGCGTTGACGCCTCCATTAAATATATAGGTAGATGGTTGTATACACGGGGAGCCATGCAAAATATACTATTATTTAAAAGAGTTGTTTTATTATTAGGACAACAAATTTTACTGTTGTGTCGTTTACTTTTATATTTTTCAAAGAAAGTATTGTTAGATCTTACAAAATTAATAATTTCATAAATGTATAAGCATGGAAGTGTCAGTAGTTTGAGATTTTTAAAATATTCTTTGCAACTATCTGCTTGTTTAAGTTTACAAATTGAACGGACACATCTCTTCTGAGCCTTAAAAGCATCATCCTTATGTACAGAATGTCCCCAAAACATTATTCCATACCTTATAATGGATCCCACATAACCATGGTATGCAGACAGAACTGTCGATATATCGGCCATTTTGGAAAGCATATGTAAGGCGTACGATTGTTGATTTATTTTTAAGCACAGATTCTCAATGTGTGTTTTCCAATTTAAACTGCAATCAATATTTAAACCCAAAAATTTTGTAGTGTCTACGTGAGAGACTTTTTTATTTAAGTATTTGATGTTAATGTCACTAAACTGTGCAACCCTATTGCGAAATATCATTACATTAGTTTTATCGAAAAGTTTTGTGATATAAAATGATACCGGGCTACTTCGTAGCATTTTGTAGTGAGTATTTATTTGTCTGTGGCTTGGCTTGAGGCTATTTTATTTTCTACTAGCTTTGCACGCAATTTCGTCGGCTTGAAATTTCTTGCTCCCCGACCCACCCTGTCGCTTTACATCGCCTGCCCACGCTTTTAGTTTGCTTTGGCACATTGGTTTTGCTATCTTTTTTATGGTTTTTGCTCCTGTACTAAGGGATCTAGCTTGACTTGAAGAAGCCTATAGCTTTCCTCAAGAATTTGGCTATCAAATGTTTCAAATGTACACTACACAGAGATAATCTCAAAACGCCCATTCAGGATACCCATTCCCCAAGCAAACTCTCTTATGGTAAGACGTTCTTCAAACTATTTAGATCCACGCATATTTATTATAACGAAATTGTAAAGAACTGCAACATAATAGACCTCAAAATATCCCTGTGTAAAAAGATAATAAAGAACTAGCTCCTCTCACTCAGATACACACACACTCACAAACACACACACACACACAAATGCACACAAACCCACGTTCAAGTTGAATCTTATTTGTACAAATATTGATACCAATTCTATTTTCTTAATTTTTTATGTATTTTCATTTGTCTTTTATTATAATATTTTACTTCTTTTTAATTTCATAAACTTAACTTTTAGTTTGATATTGTCAATAATCACCGTATGCGTCCTTTTGGATATAACGAAAATGTACAACCCTGATCCCCAAGATACAGACTTACGTTTAGTTTGGGGATCACCGTTCAAATAGCCATGTATGATGTACTTGATTATTAAATAAATAATAATAAAATACTAAATCCGACTGGTATTTTCACAGATTAGTGTGTTCAAACAAACGAAAAAACGAACTCGTCAGCTTTATTATTAGTCTAGAAAGATGTAATTGTTAAAAGCTGAAATTTCTACTATCTTTTGTTTATATAAAAGTACTTACTTAAAATGTAATACTTTGGCCTTTTTCACCAGACATCCACAGGAACCTCAACCAATTGCCTTCTGACATAAGAAGTCAGGAAATAAAAGGTAAATTTGCCAAATTACTTAAGCAGTTCTTTTTCAAGAATTTGTAAACGATGATCTTAGGAAAACGGTTTGCAAATTGTTGGGGGAGAATGAATGAGTGATTGGGTAGCTTTATATTTTTATTATTTCCATATATTTAAGATGTTACTGTTAGTTTCACTATGTATAAGTTTAGTGCATTAAGTGAAAATTAAGTACCCGCACTAATAAACAGGTACCTACTATTTGTTCTGTTTTTTTTTCGATACATAAATAAATAGTAAAAACCTGTTATTCTTATGAGGAATAGATTTAACCTGACGCAACATGCATTAAAAACTTTAGTGTTTTTCATAAATCTATGTATTAATACGTGATGCAAAAATTACGCGGACTAAGGGGTATTCAATTTGGCATAGTTAACGTTTATATGGAAAAGGACGTGTAGAAAACTCATATTTTTACATAATAGTGCATCCTTACTAATATTATAAACTCGAAAGTTTGTATGTATGGATGTATAGATGTTTGTTACTCTTTAACGCAAAAACTACTGAATGGATTTGGATGACAAATGGCACACAGATAGATTATAACCTAGATTAACACATATGATACTTTTTAACCCGGTAGTATGTTCCCGCGGGATAATTTACGACTTCCACGCAGGCAAAGCCGCGGGCGGAAGCTAGTAACAAATACATAAAGTTTTAAATGAATTATGGTCAAAATCAAGGGCCTCAGGAGTCCGCTGGATGCGGGAAGGACAGAACTGGTCGAAATGACGGAGCTTAGGGGAGGCCTATGTCCAGCAGTGGACGTCTTTCAGCTGAAATGATCAATCAATCAATCAATCAATCATTTATTTTGTTAAACATAGGTATGGTTTTTTTTTTTTTTGGGTGGGAAATCATCAAATAACTTCTCCCGCTCTGGGTGGAGCGGGAGGGCGTGTCAGACTTTTACTGACTAAAACCCACCCGTGTTCCCTCAGTTGCCTGTGTGCCAGGGGCCGCGGTATCTCTTTCGAACAACCCGCACCCCTGGCAGATGATGATGATGGTGATGATGGTCTTCCGACCACTGTGCGACCAATACTAATGTTTAATGTAAAGTATACCTATTTGTTTTCGTGATAAATCAAAACGCATTCGTAACATTAAAGCCACCTTTATCAAAAAGAGAGCTGTCGCTTTTAATTACTTCTCGCGGAGGCCACAAACCGAGATCATGTCATTAAATTATATTCTGATATGTGCCCGAGCAACACAGTGCCAGATTCTGTAGAGCTAAGGTAAATTCACTCAGTTTTAGTTCAAGTTGACGTGTTATTGTTATTTTTTTCATAACATGAACTGAATAGAAGCCCCTTAGGCTTTAAATACCTCAATCAGCCTATAATGTTCCCATTGCTGGGACTTAGGCCTTCCCTCAGTGATAGGGGAAGCCTGAAAGAAGAGGCTCATTTATTTAGAATAGAATAGAAAACATTTATTCGACATAGACACAACACAACAGTAACAAACATAAAAAAAAGAAAAGAGAACAATAAACATAACAATAAAATTGCAGTAAAATTATGCTGAGCGTGCCCATACCGAAAGGGCATCATATTTGAAAAAACATGCGCCATTTTAGAAATCCAAAACGTTTTTAGAGTTTCATTAATTTAAAAAAAAGCGTAGGTACAACGTTAGGTCTTATGTCAAAAAGATAAGTAAAAAATATTTCCACTATTTTTAGTCAATACGAAAGCGTTTCTCAATCAACACAACTTCTGTAGTAGCAGAAAATCGCTAGGTATCTAACCCTTCAGTCGTAACTTATATCTGTATTTTATCACGCACTCCGCAGTCATGGGAGCCACCCTAATGATTTATGTGAAATGGTACGCGGTACGACGCGACGGTACGCTCAAACACGAGATAAAACGCGTAACGTTACCGTGCACCTAATGTTATGAGAACGCTTGATAATTACATGTAGGTGACTCTCAAAGACAACGCTTCATTAATTTATATAGCTAGGAATTTACTAGACATAGGTATGTTGGTTAATAGACTTGTATGTTCATTTCACACACAACACCAGTCTATAATGTTGTCACTACACACACAGGCCTCCCTCTCTGTGAGAGGGAGTCGGCCATAATCCACCACGTCGGCCCAGTGCGGGTTGGTGGATGTCACATGTCTTCGAATTTTTGGTTCTTGGACGTGCCGGTTTGCTCACGATGAGCACTTCTTCCTCTTAAATAGTTACCTTCACTGTTTTGAGAGCAGCGGTGATGAAATTAAATACACAAACTAAAGTGCCTGCCTTGGTTTGAACTCACGACCTTGAATTCATAAGTCGGGGCCGCTACCACTAAGCCACCGCTGCTCAATGTTGATGATGTTCATTTGTTAGTATGGAATAGCATTATTTTTAGTGTGTAATTACACACATTGATTTGTGCACGATGCACTCACAAAGCGCTACAAACCGCCCCGCCGGGTGCGGCGGACATCATGGAAAATGATGATTTTTAGAATGGTGAACGAAAGGATGAAACGAATTACATCAAATATTTTAAGTTCATTTTCGAACTGGAAGACCTCTTGTCAAAGTGGCGCCAACTGGTGGCTTGAATATTCATGAAAACCCTCATTGTGCAATAATACTTAATATTTAGGTATAGATATTTACAAAACACGTAAGTAATCACGCAACCAGCATCGTTATCCACTAGTTAATCAACAGTTTGAGCAAGGTACAAGCAAACGTAGCAAAACGATTATCTATCCTAAATAAACTATTGTATCTATAAGCAACGTGTGACAAACGAAATGTGAGAAGATTAGAACTGAAGCTATGTGGTATTTAGAAAGGATTTTTTATAGATACTATTTTTAAACTGTGTGAGTGACAAAGCAAATTATGTCAATATCAGCAAATTTATCGTTTGTAACTTTTTATTAGCCGACGTAAAGGAGCTTGTTCTCCTGCGTTGGTTCTGCATCACTTACTCGTATAGCTAAACTATTATTTTAGAATTTCGATGTCCAGATTTTCAGTAATATTTCTGAGCCTCATTATTTTAAAATAATTATTACAAAATTGCTTTCTTAAAAAAGTAAGCAAGCATGAACATTTTTACGAAAAATGCCCTTAGATATTATAACAATGCTAATATTTTCAAGTAAAGCTTATCTATATAGAGCTGAAATCTTGTTATACAAAGTATCATGTATCAACATGAGCTTTACACACAAATAACATCATACGCTACCAAATCTGTTATCCGGCGCAACTTTCTAAGCAAATAAACTAAATCGAGCATCAGTTTTGCATACTATTATTTACATCTGTGTACACATTTTCATTATCATTGAGCTTTATCACATCTTCATCCGCCTCGGTTTCTGATTCTCCAATACAAACATTTTACGATTAGTGACAACTTAACTGACTGAAATTAATGTAAAGCTATACCTATGAATCATACATTAAAGTCGCTTTTCATGTGTGTGTGATCACGGTGTACTGCTCCTTTCGCTGCCTTATTTTAAGAGTCTTTTTCTTTACCATACCATACAGGATAGTTAATAATAACCTTTATTAAAAAATTAAATTTACAAGAGCCAATGCTAAAATCAAAAATCAAAATATTTTATTTCACATAAGCCTGCATGGGCACTTATGAAACGTCAAAAGCTAGGTGCACGATTCCAATTTGTTGCTTCCTATGGAGAAGAGCCGGCAAGAAACTCCACGGTTACTCTTTTAAAAATAATTGGCTTTTACAATGTTTTCAAATTACAGTGATAATAGGTATGGGAGGACAGTGCAGGTCTGTTAATAAGTACCAGGTACTTAGAGGAATGAAAATAAAGAATAGAAAATCGTCTACAAATCTACAGTCTGTAAGGCCTACAACGTTGTCTCATTCAAAAATATTATTGCGAACTTATGCAAGAAAATAAAAATAAAAAAGACTAAAAGTTATACAAAATAAAAAATAATTAAAAGGCATCAAATAATACGTCCGTATCAATGTCAATGGGAAAAGTGCCCAAAAGGCTGGCGGCATTGCCACGTTGTATGGCAATGCTGATTCTTTGGCGGAAAAATAAGCCAGCCCTTTCGTCACGTGAATAGTCGACCAATCCTTGGAAATGTCTTGGAAAACTAAGTGGACACTCGCACCCCAGGGCCCCAGAGTTTTAACCCCAAACGGCTCAAACATATAGGTTCCAATAAGATTGGAATATTTGTGCCGTTTGAGGTTTTTCGCACCTGCAGCAGTCGCCCCAGCACAACCCGCCGCACTAGAAAGATGGGATGGCTCAAGTGTGTCGACACACGTTGCATCCCACACCCTAGGCCGACCTAACTTCCAAGACATTATGGTCATTCCGTCTGGGGTCTTCCCATCGTCGTGTGCTAAGCCATTGGGTTCTAGAACAGCTGGCACCCCGGCGATGACAAGAGCACGACGGATGATATCATTGATGCTGGCGTGTGGTTCTATCCGGCCTGCGCTTCTACTGCAGGATAAGCCATGGTGTCTGAGGCAGTCGACACCTTCACCGCATTGGCAGCGATGCAGAGCCACGCAAGGAGCGCCAAGACGCAGACAAGTAGCGAACCGGACGGTCGAGTCACCCAGCATGGTGCCTATGTTGGGTGACGGTAGCACTACCGTCACCCAACATAGGCACCATGCTGGGGCAGGCACCTGCAGCCAGAGGCCCGACTCCCACTCACCCACAGCCAGAAGGCGAGCACGCTCAGTAGTATTGGCGGACGTATTAATAAGTTTATTCCGTACTAACCTGCAGAGCTGCTTTAAAATGAAATGATAATAAAAAGCCTATAACGGTGATTGTGTGTGTGTGTGTGTGTGTCAGTGAGTGAGTGTGTGTATGAGTGAGTGAGTATGAATGTGTGATTGATTGGGATCGCCAGTAAAAAGTGAAGTTCAGCTACATTATAAGTTCGCTAATACATACCATAATTCCTAATTAATAATTCAGGTATGTAACCTTTTTGTTCGTGCCTTACAAAATAATGTATTAAATCACGTACCAACATTACTTTAATTTAGGCGAACTCGGGTTTAGTATAATTAAAAACTTTATATTAGCTATTCAGATGTGGAGAGAGCTCGCGGATTTAAGTGTGTTAATTTTTTCATTGAATTTTTAGTTAAACGCTATGCACCCACACTGCATACAGTGTGCATGTATTTTTTTAAAGATGATATTACCTTCCTTTGGTCTTAAATTTCGGGATTTTTTTATGAGACTTTTATAAGAGATTTTTATTTTACAGGTTGGCTTAAAAAAATCGTATAGAGCATTCATATTTCACTTAGGTACAGGAAGCCAGACAGCTTGGCATCACACTGTCAAACTAAAACTCAAACTCAAAGCGTTTAGTTCAAATAAACCAATTACAGGCACTTTTGAATTGTCAAGGTCGGTGAGATAGAAAGATGAAGCTAGTTGCTGTTACTGCAAAAGGCACTTCACATACACACATTCTTCAATCCAGTCATACCTATGACCTGAAGAAGTAAGCAGCAAGAGTGGCAAAGTATTTTGCAAAAAAAAAAAACAAGGCTGGTATTACACCTATTATTTTTCTAAAAGTCCTTTATATAAACAGCCCTACTATACATAAACAAATGTTCATCCAAATAAAACGAAATCCGGCACGGTAACGGCTCAGGTGCTCTGCCGGAAGGCAAGCCCACGTCACTGAAATTATGACGTCACTGATTTACAGCTCACTTTTGTTTTGTTCAACCAAAAACGTACTAAAATGTGTTGGGTTCATAGCGCAGATTTGTATTTTAGTAAAAAGTTTGTTGTGTAAATAAGCGAATTGCTCATTTTTCAATGGATCTTCTTAGGCTAGGCAGACTGCTATTTAGTTTTCTTTTACATTAGCGGTGTTGTATAATAGGAAGATTGTAAGTTCTTAAAAACCATAAAAATGAACTCTAATCATATTGAAATTTGAGTAAGTCAATATTATTAACGTTCATTCTTTTGAAACCACTATTTTAACACCCGGCTGTTTTTTTTTTATCGCAGCTAGTTTTTAGGGCAGAATAGACCGCTTTTAGTGTATTTTTTAAAACTCACAAATATGCTCAAACATACTTAGGGGCCGAGAAAAAGAAAAAATACCCAAAGTATCTTTAGCGATTTGTTATTAAAGTGCAGTGGAGCCATTCTTTTGAGACACGCACAAACGAATGCAAGTTGTCATTTGCTATAATAATCCGAAATTTCGACGCATGCATAAATAGTATTTAAATGGTTTAAATGGTTGGTAACACCACAACATCATAAAATCAACTTCGACCAAACTTGTTTTAAAAAGGTTTCTCAAGCAAAGGACAAAAAAAGACTTGTCCCCGAAAAAAACGCTATTCCAAAGTATTATAATTACGTAAATTTTGCTTTTCAGAAACTCCTGAAATCAAGTTTATATTCCTGAGTAAGGTAATTTAATATTAAGCTTTGTAACGAGTCACTTAGAATTGGTCAAAGGCGAATTAATTTAAGCCTATTTAGTCTCTTGTAATTACTACTATGGTTGGTGTAACTGGTAATTTATTCGTATCTGTAATTATTTGCTTTGCTATGTTTCCAGTAAATAACACTTACCCCTTTATTTATAAACGTTGCGGAGTTAAGAGACGTTTAAACGTCAACATTGTATGGATCCACAGTCACTAATCATTACGTTGTTTTAAGCAACTTTTATAAAGAAATCCGACAGAGTTCTAACGTCAATAAAGCTTAGCACTGATGTACATCTAAAAAAGTATTCTTACTAAATTCTACAAAAGATTTGGTTAGTCAGTTGCATCCGGTTAGACGGTGTGAGCACCATGTGTCTATCATAGAATTAATTTATCTGTATGGCTTCAATTTGATTCTTTTTACCTATTTTGGTATGGTAATTTTATTGTGGGTGCATCGTTTTCACACATTATCATATAATGAATGTACCTACTATGTTAAATATTGTACTTAAAACATTTTAAAAGAGTAACGGTGGAGTTTCTTGCCCATTCTTCTCCATACGAAACTACATTTTGGAAGGGGCGACTAGAATCAATTCTATTTTAATGTAAATGTTGACGTTAAAAAGTGCCTTTTAAGTGCCTATTCGAAATAAATGCTTTGACTTTGACTTTGACTAGAAGCCAACACAGTTCAAAAAGGCTAAGCAGATTAAATTGACTGCAGATTTTTCTTTTTGCGCCAATTGAATTTTAAGTTCTTGAAACAGACAAACCTGCCCGTATTTTTTTTTACACCTATATAGCACTCGGCATTCGCGTAGCTTTCGATCAGTTAACATTTTTTTTAAATCAGATAAGTCATAAAATTCCGAAGATTACCAAAAAGATTGAAACACAATATAAACTCAAAAATTTAACCTCTATAGGTAAAATTTTTGAGTTTATATTGTGTAACTAATATCTATATATTAGTTTAGATTATGGTGTAAGGTTACTGGAAGGAGGTGTATAGGGCGTAGGAAGTCTTGTCTGAGTAATATCCTGGTTACAAGCATTGAAAATGTCACTGAACTTTGATGCCATTGTAGAAACAAAACACGATGGGGAAAGCAAGCAAAAAATGGCGCTGTCGTATCTAGTTCCCAAAACAAGCTAATAATACAAGGCAAAAGATGGGTTCATTTGATTTTTCCTATTGTGACTCGTTGCTGTGTTTTTAAATATTCTGAAATTGGAGTCCAACATTTTCTGAAAGGTTCTAAAATTTGAAGATCGTTACATCAAGATATTATTGCAGAGTTTGTAACCAGATTGAGGACGTACAACATTTGCTGTTTGATTGTGTCTAAAACAGGCGTGAGAGGTCTAGTCATTTTTAAAGGAATATGACATATTCAAACATAACATGAGATTAATTCAATCAATTTTATCTCAACCAACGTCAGAAGGTGTCAAAAAGTTAAGTCGTTTATTTGTGATAATCATCTTTGCCACTAAGTGTTTTAACTAATATGTTGGTTGTTAATATGTATTAAATGTATATGGGTTAATGTTATGTAATGTTAAAAGGCATGACATAGTTGGCGTACTTATCTGTTTTTCTAATAGTATTTTATTTATTAAACGGGGTTTGACGCGATTCGGAAACAATTTGAAGAAAGTGATTATGATAAAATATTTAGGGTATTAAAATTCTGATACTTTCCATGTCAAACACTTGATATGTAAATCACCAAAAATGAAGAAATAGTGAAATAAAACCAAACTCATGAATGAACACGAAATATAATGAATAGACCGAATGTCAAATTTATCGTAGCCCGTATTTATTTTTAAATTTCTGCAGTACTTACGAATTTAAAATACTTTCGAAAAGATGTCTCATGAATACAGTCCCTAAAAAGAAAATAAGTAAAATTCAAAAGGCAGGCTTTACTTTAATTCAACATTCCCTCACTTTAAGCAGTACACCCTCCTTATTTTGAAGTTATAAGGAAAAATAATATTGGCTTACACGCTTCCTCGTTATTTTCAATGAGCTGTACTCAGTTTTGAATAATTTATTACAAATGAAGACATGAAAAATATTACTTGAGGCTTAGAATTTTATTTAAGTTATGGAGTTACGATTTTATTTTTGTGTTTAGAGTTTTTTTTTGTTATCAGAATAGGTGAATTCAAAGAGCCCAAAAGGTGTGATTATAGCTGTTTTACAAATATCATCGGAATTTACTAGAATTTGTTGATATGTTTCAAACAAATCCAGGTATTCCCCAGGGAATACATCAAACCATCCAGATGGTTTTGCTAAAAGAGCTAAAACATCAATCTGCTGACTCTTTTCTCATCTATGTTTGGGTCAGATTCCAGTGTAAGCAGATTCAGCTAAATAACAGTATTTTATATTTAGCGACTCCACAACCATTGGTTTGTGGAGGGTACTGGGTTACACAATATCCCTATTTTATTTTATTTTTAGGGTGGGAAATCATTAAATAACTTCTTCCACTCTAAGTGGTGCAGTACAGTATCAGACTTTTACTGACTAAAACCCACCCGTGTTCCCTCAGTTGCCTGTGTGCCAGGGGCCGCGGTATCTCTTTCAAACAACTCACACCCCTGGCAGGCATCAACCCTTGCGGGCCCCATCAGTTGATGCTGAAATCTCTTTGAGGCGTGCGTGGAACACAACGCTCCGTCGACCCGGGCTTGGTCCTTACCGGACAGCGAGCTACCCATTACTCGCCATCTGCAAGTCCGCCCTTACGGTGGTCGGGAATCAGCCTGGAATTCTCTACGCCCAGGGCGTCTCCTGCGGCGACTAGGGCAGTGAGGGCGCATATACTGCTTCTCAGTCACGTGCGCCGCCTCCCTCTTCGCGTGCATTACTGCTTCGCAAAAGGAGGTGACTGCTACCCATACACTCTCGCTCCGTACCATGGCCTGGACCAGGGCCGGAAGCGAGAGATCGCCGCTGCCGATTGCCTCCACGAGGAACACAGCACCCCTTGGAGCCCAAAAAAAGCCAAAAGCCTGAAAACCAAAGACTTTCTCCTCTGTCTTTGGTTTTTAGGCTTTTGGGCATCTCACTAACCGTAACGATTGTAAAAGATTTATGAATGACAGCCGGGATCAACGGCTTATCGTGCTTTCCGATGCATGGGGGGGGGGGGGGGTGACTTATCGAGTAAGTCATGCAATTATGCTTAACTTTCCATCGACTTGTGCGGTTGTTATCATATTTTTACGACGACCTCCTCTTTCCAGTTAAATACGCTACAAATTGTTTCTATAAAAATCAGGCTGTAGATACTTTGTTTTACTACAAGGTAACAAGGCAGTTTCTCAAAACAGAAAACAAAAGAGCATCGAGTATCCCGGTTGCTTTACAAGAACAAAAGGTGTTTCAAACGCGACTAGAAATTACCTCTTAATCAACATGATGTTTTACGTAATTCTAACAAACTGATAAATCGAGAATGAGGTCAAATCGTAAGTGGTATGAGCATCAGAGATTACTGTGGGGAAGACTAGATACTAGAAAGAATTTGACTAGCAGGAGGGTAAGTTTTTAAATAGTTTTTAAATAATCTTAACTATTCAGCTACAAGAGCGTGTCCTGTTGGCTACATGCCACTTCCTACTTTTAAACAGAGAACAGTATGTAATTAACCACAGTAACTAATTTATTTTACGACCAACCCCAGGAAGTGGCAGCGAGTTAGAGTGCTCGCAACCGTTCTATCAACATTGTTGCATTGCAAAGCTAATTTGCCAAAACGTAGTAGCAACAAAATATTGGTGCAACATGTTTGCGTCGAACTTAGGTACAGGCTACACTGATGAAGTGGCCCGAAGAGCAGTTTATCGGATGCAAGGCACACCGAGTTAAAGCGGATCATACCAAGTCGCCACGTCTTCTTGCGATTCTGAGCGCCTCCAAGCGCCTTCGCGCGACGACGCTTTCAACCGCTGTGTTTTATTACGTAGTACTTTCAGCCGTAAACAAAATCGTTCAGCCGTTACACTAAAGTATGTATTTCAATTAAAAAAATTAAAGGCACTATGGAATTGTCAAGGGGTCGGTCAATCAGAAAGGAAGCTTGTTGCCCATTACAAAGCGTAGTAGGATCCTATGGAGTAAAACATTCAATAAACTTCACGCAAACTGCATTAAAGTTGGCCTATACAATTGCTCGCTTCGCTAGTTCTCTGTTGGTCTGTGCTGACCCTTGCTTAGTAATCATAACGTTGGACCAAAATCGTGCTTCGTAGTTTTGGAGTGAAAACACATTTGAAAACTTCTAATAATGACATTTTACTTTAAGAGCACTCATCCAGCGCGGGCTGGCAACGTCGCATTTCAAGTGGTTTTTCGTGATTATCTTATTCTTAGTTTAAATCAAAACTATTTTTATTCAGATTAGCACATCTAGTGCGTTGGTATTTATAATAATTTTTAACATTTACTCTTAAATAAAAACATTTCATCGTAGTAAGTATTACAAATAGAAAATAAATAACAATATGTCGACTTTTATAAATAAATAACAATATAACTGTAAAAAAACGTAAAACCTTATAAATACCAATGATATAGTGCTTGGATGAACCAAATAGTAGTTTGATTTCAACTTAATAATATAATCACGAAAAACCACTTGAAATGCGACGTTGCCAACCCGCGCTGGATGAACGCTCTTAACGGGTCCACAATATAGAATACCTACTAGGATTTTTAATTCGCAAGACCTAAATGACAGCTGTTACTATCATTTAACTGTCATGTTTATCGAGCGCAGCTGTCATTTTAGTCTCGCAAATTAAAATATTCAGAGTGTTGAGATCTCCGACTAGTTTTAGCTGCATATAAAGTTCCGGATCGCTCTGACACGTGTCGAAAACTTCGATTGCAGAGCGTTTATAGTCAAAGTACTCGTAAAGCCCCCGACTAACTGTTAGGCAGACTCATTGAGTCTGATAAAAATAGAAAAGTAATTGTGTTAATTACTTGACACTTGAAGGTTTAACGAAAATACGAATAAATTATTGTTTCACTAGCTTTGGCCCTGTGGCTTCGCCCGCGTGGAGGTCGAAAATTGATATTAAAATACCATGAGAACGTACTACCGGGATGAAAAAAAGTAGTACCCTATGTGTCAATCCTGGTTATATACTATCTCTGTGGGATATTACTAATAGCGTACCAAAAAACACGTGTAAAATGTAAGTACTTACGTTACGTTATTATGTATACCTACACTTAAATTATTTATATCTTTCTCTTGAATCAACTCCGTCCATTTCTGAAAACCGCATAATTTTCAATGCGGTTTTCCGCCGTTTACCGTATGGTAGTTTTAGTTTATCGTGTTCAGACGGACAAACTCAACGGGGGGACTTTGTTTTATATTTACATTTAATATGTAGCCATAGTGATATGCCAATTCCAAGTACGCGGAATATCGATACAAAGAATTGGCCTTTGTAACAAAATTCCGCGTAATTCGAATTAGTTTCGATCCAGAGACTAATAATTTCATATTTATCGAATTTCGTTAGATAATCTTATTTTATTGATAAGATCGTGCCTGACTTATACATCAAATAACTTCTCCCGCTCTGGGTGGAGCAGGAGAGCGTGTCAAACTTTTACTGACTAAAACCCACCCGTGTTCCTTCAATTGCCTGTGTGCCAGGGGCCATATATATAGGTACCTATATATTTCCCAAACGGTACTCCAGAAAATTGATATCACACACTGTTTAGCTATGAAAAAAAAAAAAACTAAACAATATCTAATGAGTTAATCACATAGATTTATTTCTCTTTTGACTAACAGTCATCATTCACAGCCCGACTTTACCCACTTGGATGGCTATCTATTGGCTTTCGCCAAGTTTCACGCTCCTGTATCAGACTCACCCACGTTCGATCCGCAATATTAACACTATTTATATCTGGTATTGTTTAATCAAGAGTAGGTGTTTCGGGTACTAAAGAAGAAAGAAGATCCGGCAAAGCCAGCATGGTACAGGAAAACCACTGCCTAAATTCTCACACGTCATAAATGCACTACGATAAAATTTCAAGAGCCCAATGTTTCAGGTTTACGTGGTGACCTGTTGAACTACTGCCTTTGCTCGTTGGCGGTCGGCCAACCTCGGCTCTTTTACATAATTCTCCGTATCCATGATAGCACACGTTTTAAAGCTATTACGCGATTGATGACCCTTTTCGCGCTCGCAATTAAGAGAGATCGACGAACGAAGATCAATGTCGTGTTACGTAACTAACTAAAATGGAAAGGTTTGAAACGGAGGCCGTAAATCATGTCTGAAACGATGCTCATTAGGGCTTGTTTTAGAAATGGAAGTAAGAATGTATTTTTGCGACTGTGTTGTTGTTTGTGACGAACCAACATCATTGTTGTTAGGTGAATTGCCACTATTGACACTATTCTGTAGACACTCAGAAGAAAATCAATCTGCCTCCTCTTTTCCCCATTATCTTGGGGTCGGCTTTCAGTCTAATCGTATGTATTACTGTACTGAATACCAGT
Source organism: Antitype chi (assembly GCA_947359405.1). NCBI lineage: Eukaryota > Metazoa > Arthropoda > Insecta > Lepidoptera > Noctuidae > Antitype > Antitype chi. The sequence goes on from OX375816.1 coordinate 16,728,930, forward strand.
ATTTTACATGGAGTGACTGCATATCTGATCTCCACGACCCAGTAACTGAGTAAAACAATATCCCTTTGATAAGACTGGTCTATCAGACTTTCGAGCTTGTAACGACTGTCAAAGATTCACGAATGACAGCCGAGACCAATGCCTTAACGTGCTTTCCTAGGCACGGTGGGTCTTGGTATGTAACGATGGTCACCCATCCACTGGCCAACCGCGACAATGGTAGCTTAACCTGATCGATCGAGCCGTGCAGCTGTTATGACTTGGCCTCAAGCCTTTCCATATCAATTATACCTACATATATTATTCCACATTCAGAAGTAAGTCCAGAGAAATAATTTATATATTATTAAGAACGCTCGCATTCAAGTCTCAGGCTCAATCTGTCAAAAATTCATTAAATTCACTTCAAGTTTTTGACATTGAATGTCGCTAATTTGAGATTTTGACTTAAAATATCTGGATGACCGAGGTTGGCTCGTTGTTTTTTTTTGGTTTGACGTTTTCTAAAAATGAAACCTAGCTAGGTCGATTTATCGCCCCCGAAACTACTGCATACAAAAAAAATCATGAAAATCGTTGGAGCCGTTTCCGAGATTCAGATTATATTGTTCGTTTATAGGTATTAGATTAGGGCTTGTTATTTAAGTACGAATATTGTGGATTATTTTTCATATTTTTTTTTCTACGCAATAGGAACACGAATTGATCTTTTAAAAGCCTTGCCCAATTTTCTATCAAGAAATCTTTTTTTACCTAGCATAATTTCATGTGCCAATCTCGGAGCAGCTGACAGTTCTTTCAGCAGTGTATTGAAGACCACCTTAAAAATCCGATAATAATTCATTAGTAGGTGCTCTATTCACAAATAGGCCCACTACTGGGTACAATAACAAACCTTTAAAAACTTTAATTTCCGAGAATTTCCAACCGATATGAGCACAGGATTACTGTTGTAAACGATAATTTAACAACTATCGCATGTTGTCAGGAAATGGCCTCAAATTATCAGGTTGGTTTATTAACTGGCTGTGATTACTGCTCCCTGCGATTATAGTAATAAAGTATTTATTGCATAATTATATGTATACGTGCACATTGACATTTTGTTTCAAGTAGTCGATTATTTCGAAGGCCAAAGGCCTAAATTGAATAGTTACATCGAAGGAAACGGATATGAAACTGTCTTTGGATTAGTAGCTAGGTATATCTACATATTTTTATTTACTTATAAACACAAACTTGTTATATACTTTAAGACACCATAAAAATAAAAGGAGGTTGTAAAGTAAAACCATTTTAGTGGCAAAAAATTTAACTCGTTTAATTTTAAATTATGTTTGGTTACTTTTAAACCCATTTTATTACTCACGAGCTGCGCCCCGTGGTTTTACCCCGCATAAGTCTCGATCGCGTGGGTTATATCGGGTTAGTCACAAACTCGACACGAGAGGATTGGACACGCGTGTGTCCAGTTGGTGAAACTCAAAATGAGTATCACTTATTATTAATTTGTTCATCTGGACATGCCAAGATTTTTACGCGTACCCACATAGTGAAACATAAATTAAATCACCTTTATGTTTTCGCCGACTGGCCACATCGTCGTTCATTAAATTAATGAACGAGGCACTTTTAAATGGCACAAATACTGGACTTCATGCAGACACGAAACGAAGTAAACTGATAACGAATTATGAGCAAAGGGTCACCGGGTTGGGATTTATTACCTGATCCAACCAATCAGAGCAGACTACGTAATTGTTAGTTGCCGGCCGCTGGAAAATACAAAAAAGTGTAATTGAACTGGCTACATCGAAAAAATTATAGACAAACAGAGATAATGATTTTCGAATACCACCAGTGTCAAAAATATATATCTATATAAATAAAACAAAATCAGGTTAACACAGAAACGACTGAAACAATTTTTATGATCTTTGATTTGTTGGATTTTTTTCCACCCCGAATAGCAGATCAAATATTAAAACATGGGAAAAATACACGAAAATAAAACTGAGGTCAATTTATTTTCTCATACATTTTCAGCTTCAAAACGTTTTATGCCTTCGAAGTATTAGGTTGTCATAACATGGTAGGAGATCATGTGCAACGACTCAAAATGTTTTACTGGTAGGTTAAGACAATATTTATTGATTCTGAGGCAGTACGAAGTTCGCCGGGTCAGCTAGTTCTTTATAAATTCACAAATGGTGAATAATTTTACAATGACATACAAAATTACCCATTCCCAGTGCAGTGGGACGTTTAGTGACCGATGATGTTTGTGATACAAAACATTGCATCATCACAAAGCATTACATCTGCCAGACTGTACTTTGACATGAATTCGGGTAAAATGCGAACGTGTGTCCAGTTGACCAAAACATAAAATGATTTAATTTAAGTTTCACTATTTAGACACGCTTAAGAATCTTGGCGTGTCCAAATGACGAAATAATAAGTGACACTATTTTTGAGTTTCACCAACTGGTAACACGCGTGTTGAGTCTCTCGTGTCGAGTTGGGACTAACCCGTATGTCTTCGGAAAGTGTTATATATATGTTATACAAAAAATCAAATCATTTCCCTTTTTAACCGACTTCAAAAAGGAGGAGGTTATTAATATAAGTTTCGAAAAGCCATCCAAAATACCGAATCTACTTAAAAATAAAATACAAAACCATTAAAAACAAACCTATTAATGAAACAGAAATCCAAAGCCTGCCAGTAGTAAAAGTTGCGCCGGCCATTGCGCGCGTGTATTGTCGCTCAGCTGACATGCGACATTCAATTTCCTTTTGTCAACTATTGCAAACTGCAGCAGCGAGGCGGCGGCCATGATGTATTTCCTGTCGTGTTTAAAAATATTAAAATGTAGTTACTTTTATAAGATGTGACGTTTTTGGCGGGTAGTTGAGAGTACTGGCAGGTTTTGAGCAGTTGTTTTTGGTTGTAGTTTTTGGTTATTACGTAATCAGGGTGATGTGATGGAAAAGTTTTTTTGAGGGATTTCTACTACACAACTGTTGTTTATTAGGAGTGTAGGGAAGTTTAATCTTGGCAAAAAAATTCGTAAGATTATCGATTTTTCCTTGTAGAAACTGCCAACTCTATAATGAGCAAAGTTCCCCGAACTTAAATTAATTAAAAATTTAATTATTATCAATTTTAAATAAAATTAACTCATAAATTAAATCGCCCAAATAAATTAAAACAAATGCTATTCTCTTAAATAAAATTAACACTATTAGATGAAACCGAATCAGCGTATTCTTCACACAGTACATTGTCATGGCGTAAAGATGTATGTGTCGTGGCCATATCGTAGATTTTCTCACTTCATGAAATGGTCGAAAAAAAAATCTCGAGAAGACGGTTGACGTCAGGGTCACCCCGAGGTTCGGTTTGGTTAGGTTCCTTTAAACCCTGCAGACACAAATAGGAGCCGCGTGTAGCTCCGTCCACCTGATGTCGATCGTCTTCTTCTGTAATATAAGAACCAGGAGAAGACGAAAATTTCATGAAATGCGACCATTTTTTGAAATTCTCGAGCATTTCATGAAGTGAGCAAATCTACGATATGGTCATTTCATGAAGTAAGCAAATTAACGATATGGCCACGCATATGCACTGTTTTGACTTTACATAATCTTTATATGAGTAGGTACCTACTAAAGGCACTAACTCTTTACGCATCGAATGCATAGATGTGAAAAGAATACTGTAAGAAAACAGAACAATAAATGAAAAGTAAAAACGCAGCTGTTCCAAAACGCCACTTGAATATCAATTTGTCAAAGTCATTCCTCAAATAACCTCCCAGGATGTTTAAATAAAACAAGGGCCAGTATGATGAGGTCATCAGTGACGTAATTAAATTAAACCAAGTCCCCTCGTGATGGGGATTTCGGGGAAGCCGTAACAGCCTTACGGCAGCATAATAATGGTTAGGGATCCGATGGGTGGGTAATTTATTTTATTAAGTTAATGAACTTTGTGTTTGTTATAGCCTAGTTATTCGTGTAAGATCTGTTTGACTGTTGAATAGTGCTATTATGTTCGAACTTGAAATAGAGCTCAAATTAGACTGATTTGTAAGAATAGAAAGAAAAAATTGCAACAAAAACTTGCTAAAATGGTTGTTTTGGTCACTGCTGGTGCCAAGGTTATCCTTGTTACAGGTAGCTTTAAGCTAGCACCAATGCCTTAGATCTATTATAGAACGCAGCATAATCAAGCAGAAGAAGAGAAAACAATAGATGCTTCAACAGATTCGTACAAGTACAAAACTATGGGGTATCTTTGGAAAGTATGCCAATTATTTAGTCGAACTTAAATGGAAATGGACCGGTCATATTAAGAGAGCTAAATGTTATTTTAAAGAAGGCAAAGTAAATTAAGATAATCGAAATAATCTGTGAATTCGATGGATATAATAACATAGAGAAGCTACGTGCTTTAAAAGTTTTGAGAGAGATTATTCCCGACCTTGTGGCGCGGTACGGCCAATGGTGATACCTACTACATAGTAAGCCTGTGACAGTGCCGTATTTTTCGACTAGTTATTTTATAACGCTTATTACTTGGCAATTTTTTAAGCTTTTAAACTTTTCATTATAAGATTGTTTGCAATAGCAATCAAATATTTGTGAGAGTTTATAACAAAAAAATGCAACCGATCGCAGTGGTGGTGCTCGGGTGAGGCTTATGTCCAGCAGTGGACGTTTTACGGCTAAAATGACGACGATGATGACGAAAAAAAAAAACTGTCATCAACTCTCTTACGAGATCGATTATACCAAGAGCTTGTAGATATTTTCTTCTTCGATAATCTTACTTAACAGTTTCCGTTCATCTATGGACTATTTATTACCAAGTCACAGCCACTACAGTCACCATCCATATTTTATGGGCTCACAAAGTAACATCTCAATTGATAGCATAAACTTTATCAAACTAAGCGTGACCCAAGGGAAAAAGAGATAGTAAACAACTAAGTAAATATCCGAATACCCTCCAAAATACCAACTTGAAAAAACAGCTTTGACATCACTAAACCACTTTAGCTCTCTTTATATCTGTTGAGGAGATAAAACTTCCTTATTTTTGTTGTTTTCTTGATAGTTAAGGCTTATTTATTTGTATGGACAGCAATAAAATTCTCGACTTTTGTTGCTGACTGTAGGTAATGAAAAGGTTGTACGCAAAAGACGTCTTTACGTTGTACAGTCAGCGTCAATAATATCGGGACGAACAGACTGCTCAAAATGATCTAAACAACTATGAAAATTAAATATTAACTCAATGACACAAGGAATGTTTCAGAATGAAGACAGTAAACGACAACTGTCATTCTGACGAGAACTTTATCCAATTGGGATAAATTTTAATTTTCTTAGTTGTTGAGATCATTTTGAACAGTCTGTTGGTCCCGATATTTTTGACGCTGACTGTACAGGCTGGTAATATATAACTTTATTGACATTCGAACAGTCAAATTTATTTAGAGATAGAATACTGCTGCTTCTAGCGGAGAACAGTAGGCGAGAGATTGGGCTGACAAGTCGAAGGAAGAAGATAAAAATAAAATTCAAATAATAAATTATCCAGATTCCCCAACAAACGTGTTTTACTGTCCGATCCCAGTCCACGAAATTTTCAGGTTCTCACAGTACCTACTTCTATTACCCATTTTGACCCTCTAAATGTCAGTTTGCAAAAGAAAATTAGTGGGCCATTTTCCTGAGTTTTAACTTGGTAAACGCATTGTGTAGGTGTTGCCGGGTATGTTTTAGCATAAGGAAAAGAGATTATGGGTAACAGGGGTGGCAAAAGTCTGAATATGAAACAGAGCAGTGAAGAGTCACCTATCAGGCATGAGTTTGTTGTTTTAGTCGTCCATACACATTGATCAATTTCAACGTACATGACGTGACCAATTTTTAGTTAAAATATTTTGATTTAATAAAGTGTCCATGGAGTTTCTTGCCCATTCTTCTCCATAGATAGGTACCTACTACGCTTTGGAATGAACAATTAGCTGCATCTTTCTAACTGACCGACATCTTGACAGTTCGAAAGTGTATGTAATTGGTTAATTTGAAATAAATGCTATGAGTTTGAGTTGCTAGCTTAAAGTGAAGCTTGGTTCTTATCATACCATGATTACCTACCATTGAAATTTAAATTTTACTGTCCTTTATTCCTATCCGTCGCATAAAAATCATTGGAAGTGTCGTCCCGCCAGTATGCGCAGGCCGTTGTTTGCTAGTACTTTACAGAATCTGGCTCAAGGTTTTCTTCTGATATTCTGATTTCGCTAGTTGATTTTATTTATACATTATTATTAATATTTAAAGTGTGTGTGTGCGTGTATCTGTGTGATGTAGGTGCTGTAAATGTGTGTGATGATGTGTGTGTCTGTATGGCTAAACTGGCACTACTGAGTTAGCTGAGTTACCAGCGTTTGATGGAGGATTTGGATAATCTCATTTTTAAATATGTTCCGTGTGGAATTGAAGAGGCGAATATATGTTATAATATAATATAAATATATATACATATATATGGGAATTTATCGTTGTATAATGCAGGTTGACACAAGAACGCTTATGATATCGGAGATACTCTTCGTTAGTTGAAGTTATGCATATTTTATTTACCTTCCGTAATCTGTAAAAAGCTCACCGTGGGAACTTAGGTGAAGTGAGTTGTCATTTCATCCGACACTAGGGATTGATACTAATGGCAGTTCAATTTAAGCTCACTTCACCCAAGTTATTATGGTGAAATTTTTACAGAATAGCACTGCTGCTCTTGACCTCAATCACGCGTGATGTGAAAAGAGAAAGATTTAATAATAATCTTATTCTAAATATCCTATCAGGATTAATGGATTCGCGTCTAAGTGATCGTTTGGAACCTTTCCCTTGGAAGCTGGACTTACATCAGCATTATATACCTTCATTTCTCACAAAATATCAGCCAATAAAAATTTAGTACCTCCATATTATAGATATCCAGAATATCCTTGATATCGGTTCTCCTTTAATAATGAAAACCACAAACAATGTTGTTTTCAACACCAAGACGCCGCGTAAACAAAATATTTTCATGGAGGGTAGTCTTTTGCAAGTATGGCAATAAACAAAATTTTCAGTGCTGTTTCATGTTTTCTATGGATCTGTTTTTCGTGGTAGCTCGATTATTATTTTAGGGAAGAATTTATAAAGATTTCATTTTATTTGATCTCCGGTCTAACTGGCCCATTCAAACCAAAAGTAGATATCTGTCAACTAGTTTGATGACTAAAAATCTAAAACCAATCTATATTTCTTATATATAACAATTAATCCCTATTTCCCTTGGTCACGGCATCACACGTGAACGGCTGGACCAATTTTGATAATATTTTTTTTGTTGTGTTTGTTATTGTCAGGAGTAGGTTCTTATGAAAGCAAAAAAAAGAAAGTTGTGAATTCAATATTCATAGTTAAGACAGGACATCATCTGTCGGGACAGCTAGTCTGTATATATGTAAAAATAGCGATTTTCCCTTGGTCACGGCATCACACGGTAACGGCTGGATCAATTATGCTAATTCTTTTTTGTTGTGTTTGTTATTGTCAGGAGAAGGTTCTTATAACAGCAAAAAATCGGAATTTGCGTTTAATATATATACACAGTTAAAAAAGGACAACGTCTGTCGGGTCAGCTAGTTAACAATAAAAAGGAAGAAGCGATCGATTAATGTCTATGCTGAAAACGAATTCTCTCTTTAATGTTAAAAAATGCAGCTGTCAATATTGTAAGCAATAACTATCACGGAAAATAAAGATAATTATTTGTATGTTCATGTAAATATAAGAATCAAAGCAAACCAATTTGTTTGATTATAAAAAAAAAAAAACAAAGTCATTTATTCAAAGTAGGCTGAGAGTCAGCTCTTTTTGAACGTCAAAATTATATAAGACAGTCCCCCCAAAACGCCCGCCCTTCACCACTTCCTAGTGCTTTAACTGGGAAGAAGAAGTGGCGCAACAAACTCCCCAGCAGCACAGCTGTCTGTTAAGTTAGAGGAACTTGATTCTATACAATAGTTAGTAATTAATATTACGAAACACAAATAACATTAAATTACCCATATGTCAGCTAGCACACGCGAATATTACCATCAAAACATTGAAAACGATAGGTACTCAAGTAGAAATAAATAATAATAAATAAAAAGCGTAAACAGAACTTACAATCTAAATAAAAGTTTCCAGGTATAAAGGGCGTGCCCGCTTACGTATGCAAATCTGCATTATGTAAATATAGCTATAACTTGAAGTAACCAAAGTTAAACTAGGACCTTTGGACTAAAATTAATAAAAACTTAATACAATTAACAATAACAAAACCATGGTCAGCAAGACGACCAGTCACCACAAGCAGCTCCCGTTCGCAAGCATAACGCAAAGATCAGCCATTACCCCCTCGCCATATTTTAGGGAAGGAGGCAACCCGACCCCCGACGCTACCGCAAGCAGTGACATCTAAGAGAGCATGACGAGCTTGCTGCCGGCTGCACTGGCAAGAATAATATGAATTGTCGAGGTCGCTAGCTAACTACATATTGCAATAATATTTTTAACCATTTCTATTTTCTTTTATTGTACTTATTACTGGTGATAAATATCTTTAAAATATTTGCATTATTTAAAAGCTCTCTTTAATCAATGATAAAAAGAAAACAATCATAGTGCATCTATAAATTCGTCGACATCGTTGTCAACAGGATAGGGCCCCAAAAGGCTGGCAGTATTGTCACTTTTTATGGAAATGCTGATGCTCTGGCTAAAAATTAAGCCAGCACTCTGGTCACATAAAGACCACTAACATCTGGGCAATGCCTCGAAAAACTAAGTGGGCATTCTGACCAATGGCAGTTTCAGTCTAGAATGGCTACAACATAATGATTTCCAATAAGATTTTTAACCTTGTTAAATGAAGGTAACCTTGATTTTTTCACATGGAAAGGCAAAATAAATCTACGCAATCATGACTATTTGTTCACCATTACAAATTCCACGCAATACCACGGCAAACACCGTCATTTATTTCACCTTTACAAAATAAACAGGGTTTTGATTGCAAGTGCACACTGAAAGGCCTCCAGCACGAGTTATAGCGTACTTTGTATCTTCATTCAAAGAAATATCGCGATAAGCGAACTCATTCAAGCGCCCGTCTTTTCAAGACTCTACAGAATTGCTTTTTTTCGTTATTATTGAAAACGCCGACAAATGCTCGGCCGGTGTGGCGTTAACTTCTTTTCAATATTTTGTAAAAACTCTGTACCTAAAAGATAATATAATTTACAGACAATTTTAATAAATTATAAAATTTCACTAAAGTAAAGTCACTACATCTATTTCTCATGTTTGCAAAACGGTATTCAAAGGAGCCAAATATCGTCATCATAGTTATCCATTCTAGGATAAAGAAGAAAAGTTTCGATACTAGAAGTGATTTACTCATGCCTCTATCTCTTCAAAGCTACAATAGCACACAACTGAGATTACCTCTAATTTTGAAGCACTGACTGTCTGTTTGCGGAAACTTTTGACGTATAGCTTGAACACAAAGTGGGAAAGTTACCTCTACAACTGATTCTCTGGTTCAGAACGACTATTGTAACATTCCCGAGAACATTCCTTTTGATTAGGGCTCACAGAGTTGTGTATTTACTTATTTATCCACTCATAAGATACCTAGAAACTACGCTAATAAAACTTGGAACATTTTCCTTCTCCTCAGCTCTCGTGTTTCTCGGAGAACGTATTAATCTTGGTAGCTACAGTAATCACTTTACCGAATTCACTAGTACCCAAGTAATTATGTAACTAAGTTTGGAAATCTATCTGTATACAGCATACATCAGAAATGTATGGTCATACTTAAGGGTGTGGTACAGACAGTGTTGGCAAAATTTTAGTTTGATTGATGATTAAAAACTAAAATTAACGTAATTAGTTTCAACTAACGATTGACGATAAAATTAGTTTTAGTCTTGTAAAAATTATTGACAAAGTAAAGCAATTTTTGTTTTCCATTTTGATTACAATTTTGTTTGCAATATGTCAGGGAAAATGCATAAAAATGTAATTAAACAAATTATTTATCCTTTTTTTAGACAAACATAGTGCGCAAGTATACATACTTAGTAGTAGTACGTAGATGTGTATTTTATCAATCTTGTACTTTTTAGTTTTTATTCTCATATCATTGTTTTAAAGTCTTAGTTTCTGTATTTTATTATTATTTTATATTAAATTCCGTTTATTACAGATTTCTTACCATTTATACGTGCTATGCTGAGCTATTACAATTTTTTTTCGTGGAAAATCTTACTTCCCCGATTTATTAGGTCACACGACGAGAGTCAGTACGTCATTACAAAAGGTAGTTTGCTGAAAACCAGCGCTGTTAACGATAGATTCGTCCGAAGTTACAGCATTTTGCTGAGCAACGACAGGTCATTGCTCAGCAAAATGCTGTAACTGTCAAGAACAGGTTCTTACACAGATGCGGCGCAGGCATTTATTGTTATTATATTCGTTGTTTGTTTGTTACAAAAGTAGTCACTAATGCACTCTGCAATCGACATTTTGTTTTTGTTTTTATTGATTATATAATTGCCATTGTCGTAACGCAGATCCATTTGTGTCTGTGGTTCTTTTGTCTTTGGTCACTATTCTTGACATTAACAATCAATGGAGAATGTTGTTAAACTTTTTCTAATTAAATACGAGGCTTTTGGCTACTTTGTATGTCCATTTTATGTCTCTCTTTTCTTTTGTAATGTGGGTTTTGTTTGTGCAGCTTAAACAATTTTTCTTTCTTGCCGTTTTCATGGTTTTCGAGGATGCTAAAGTGAGATAGCGCGTTAGTGCGTTATTAGTATGTACTAATAATTATGAAAACAGACCTCACTATTTTGCGGTTTTAATGTTACTAAATAATTTAAAAAACCGTGGAAAATTTGAAATAAGCGTACACAGTTTATCAACAATTAAATTTAAATTCAGAAACATGCACTTAAAGATTTCCCTTTAAAAAGTAACATTAGTTTTCAGTTTCAACTAAAAACTAAAATTGATGATGAAATATTCAGTTAAAACTAAAACGAAAACTTTAATCCTGACTCATTTATTAAAATCTTATTTAATCACAAAAATAGTTTCTATAATATGACAAACAATTAAGTCTGCATTACAAATTACACCAAAACTTTATTTTAATTTGTCCCACTAGTGAACAAAGGCCTCCCTTTATCTTTTCAGGCATTCATTTTCTGGGCTACCTCAATATTTAAGGTCGATCGCCGCCAAGACTTAGGTTGCACAAAAAATTAAAACAGTGGTACTCCGGGAGTGCCGACAGAAGTGAAAACTTGAACAATTACGTGTGTATTTTTTTAATCCTCAGAGAATATTTTTTGAATCGTCAGATTAAACAACGTTCAACGTTTAAAGAACGTTCAACGTTGTTCATTCGTACGTTCGTGTTGTCAGTGGTGTGAGTAACGGTGTCGCGACTTCAATTGTTTTTTCCCATATCAAAAAATTCCCAACGCGCTTAAAGAAGTTTTCACTTCAATAAACGGCATTGAATTAAGCATTATTATTTTCTACTTAATAATTTCCTCATATTGGCTCAGGATCGAGTTAAAGGAAGGACAGAGATGCCTTTGCCCTGCAACAATACAACAAATACAAATACAATAATAATCAGCCTTTATTAAATCACTTATTCATTTAAATACGTATTAAGTTACATTTTAAAATATTTTTCAAAAATAACCTTATAAAAAACATTTAAAAATATAAAAAATAGTGTTCCGCCGGTATTGGGAGCAGGGTCCAAGCTACCGGTGGTTAGGGCTCCAGAGACAGGAACCTCCTCACGATGCGAGCCGTATCGAGGAGTACTGCCTTCTGGATCAGGCCTCTAACCCAACCGCCTAACGAAAGCCTCGAGAGATGTTGATCGAGGTTTTCGGCCATCAGTCCATTGGCTGATACAACAATCGGCACAATGACAGCCGAGTTCACATTCCACATGTCAAAAACCTCGTGTGCTAAGTCGAGATATTTAATCTGTTTCTCTTTCTCAGCTTTCACGAGGTTCCCGTCATTTGGAATGGTAACATCGATTATCATTGCGCGGCGCGCTAACCGGTCTATCACCATATTATTATATAACTATAGCTAGCTAGCTATTATTATAATTATATCGTCCCAGGTTCGGTAATTACCTGCTGCCAAGTCGTCTGAAAATTTAATTTTACACTTTACTTTTCACTGTCACTGGAACGATCATTCCACATCCCCCCCAACTACGATTAAATCCTATAATTACTTATAAAACGAACAATAGCAGGCAAAGTCACGCGGTCGGATAATAACTTTTAAGTAGCAGACGGTTTCAATTCAAAGTTTCGAAGTGAAGGGCTGATTTATGTAGGTAATCTGTGTATTATGGTGGCCAGCACGGATCTCCGGATCACCCCCTTATTGAATCCGTGGTGGTTTGATAAGCCTGCCCTTAATTGTATCTGTGAACTCAGTATTGTAAACAAACAGACGACTGTTTAGATAAGGCGAACGTATTGTAACCCGTATGTAATTTGCAAGTAAATTAATTTGTAAATGTAAATTGTAAGTAGCGTATGTTGTTAATGTTTGAGATTAGTTTGAAAACTTTGAATTAGGAATAGGTTTGGTCTGTAATGTTTAAGAAATAAGTTCCTTTCGCTATATATTTTGTATTAAACTAGCAGCGCTCCGCGGTTTCACCCGCATAGTTCCCGTTCCCGCGGGAATACGGGGATAAAATAAAGCCTATGTCACCCAGGGATAGTGTAGCCAACAGTGAAATAATTTTCCAAATCGGTTCAGTAGTTTCGGAGCCTATTCAATGCAAACAAACAATCAAATCTTTCCTATTTATAATATTAAAATAGATAATAGGCACAATTAAATAAATTAACATTTGAGTTGTAGGCAGTCCATATGTTATAATTTTTCGGTCTCATTCGCCATATGTGGACAGTATGACGTGCGCGAATCAACTCCATTCCAATTATTTCTTTGCTTTATATTTATGTCGAGGGAATATTGTCAGCAGAAAATGTCACGTCTAGTTAGTTGTCAAAGTCAGAACCTAACTAAAAAATAACGTACGGGCCGCGAGCGCGTTGACGGCATTGTCACCCGGAAATTGAAGCAATATACAAACCAGTGTAAAGAAAAATAAGGTGGACCTATCGGTATAACCAAAACTGCTTTCAAGACTTAGAAATCCTAGCGCCTAGGTGTAGGTATATTCAACGGTTGATATTCTATAGAACAATGCGGGCAGGGTTTGTGCTTACACAGTCGTTACGAGTCGTCAGAAGCACGAAAGTCTGACAACCAGTCTAACAAAGGGGTAGTCTAGTATCTGTTCGGTCATTTTTAAGATCGCTGCGTACTAGTTCATTTCGGTCAGTGAACTAGTTCATTCTATTAGCCATTGTTCATTCTGAGCCTTGGTTTTTTTAATTAAGATTTTGTATGTTCAGTGTTTTATACTTGTATCAATATGAAATGCGAATTTAGTTTAAGCTTCAATGTTATACTGTTTTTTGCTGTTCCTTTTCGGTGGCTGTGTTGTGCTATTTACACTCTTTTTTTTTCAATCTATTTTTAAGAAGTGAAGACTTTTAATTGGCTGTCAGTCTCACATACTATTTTTTAGTCGGTTTTTTTAGCTGTAAGTCATCCATAATTAATAAATAAATAAATTAGCTCTATTAGCTCTATTCGGTCTTCGCTCTCAGTCAGTACTTCCATAGATCACAGAGCAAAAAAGTGTCATTGAAATCGTATCAGTCAAATCAGTCGCTGTCATTCTCGTTCTCGTTCGGAAACGGTTCCTATTCGTTCATCGTTCACGAACTACACAAAACTACAAAGGGGTATCGTATTACCCAGTAACTAGGTTGTGGAGGTCAGATAGGCAGTCGCTATATATAAAGTACTGGTATGCAGCTGCATCCGGTTGGACTGGAAGCCTAACCCAACATAGTTCGCGGTTACTCAAGTTTTCCAGGCTTATCCGTTTTTCAATTGAAGCTACTTGTAATAGATAAATAACACAAAATTCAATAAACAAAAAAAACGTGCGGGACAGTCTTTGGGGACAGCCGATAGAAATGAAAACTACGTAACTTGTGAATTTTTCACGAAAACAATTGAAGTTTTCACTTCAATTGTTTTGAACGCGTTCGGTGACGATGACGCGAGTTCCATGATTTTTGTTAACCCAAAAAGTGCTCAACACACCTAAACAAGTTTTCACTTCAAAAAAATTGATATAACGATGACAAAGTGACAAAGTTTATTTGGTCGAATACGAGGCTTTTTGCTATTAAGCATGTGTGTATTCTATGTATTTTTTGTGTTGTAATGTACGCCTTGTTTGTGCGAAATAAACATTTTTAATTTCTTCATTCTTTTCTTACTATATCCTACTAATATTATAAATGTGAAAGTTTGTATGTTTTTTGCCCAATCACGCAAAAACGGCTAAACGGATTTGAATGAAATTTGGCATACAGATAGTTATAACCTAGATTAACAAATAGAATACTTGTTATCTCAGTGGTTCATTCCCGTGTGATAATTTTCGTCCTTCACGCGGGTGAAACTGGCGGCAGAAGCTTGTAGTAATCTATATCCTTTAAATTCAGCCTATCAGGGTCCTGATCTCCGCCTTAAGAATACATTACCATCTAGAAGTCAATAAGTATCATCTGGATTTCAGTAACAGCATCTTTTGACGCCTTTGTCTCAGATCGAATTGTAGAAAAGGGATAATATGGGGTTACTGGGTAACTTTGGATTCTCGAATACGAGAATACAGGCTGTCTGTATATATGTATTTATTTTTGAACTGTCGATTCGGTTTGTGTTCTTAGTCTTGCTATTACTAATTTTATCGATATTATATTACTATCTTAAAAAATAAGTGTGATTATTGTTCTACTAGTCTACCACATACGTGTTGATATAACCCAAACGGTTTCTCTGATAAAAAAAACTTAAAATCAATCTGCCTACATTGATTTACACTCAGTGATTACTTTAACTCACACACTGACTCATTACTTGTTAATATTGTAGGAAAATCGTACCTTACAATGTTTACAATGTTACCTAAACACACATGTGTTGTTTGTTATGTTGTTGTTGTTGTTGTTGTTGTTGTTGTATGTTGTTGTTATGTTTGTTGTTGTGTTGTTGTTGTGTTTGTTTGTTGTTGTGTGTTGTTGTCTTTTACAATGTTTGTAAATGTGTGAACACCATGTATCTATCACAGAATTAATTTATCTGTATTGATTCAATTTGATTCTGTTTACCTATTTTGGTATGGTAATTTTATTCTGGGTGCATCGTTTTCACACATAATCATATAGTGAATGTACTATGTGAAATATTGTACTTGAAACATTTTAAAAGAGTAACGGTGGAGTTTCTTGCCCATTCTTCTCCATACGAAACTACATTTTGGAAGGGGCGACTAGAATCAATTTTATTTTAATGTAAATGTTGACGTTCAAAAGTGCCTTTTAAGTGCCTATTTGAAATAAATGCTTTGACTTTGACTTTGACTTTGCCTAGCTCCTTTCCCAACTATGTTGGAGTCAGCTACCAGTCTAATCGGACGAAGCTGAATATTTGTTTTTTACATGGAGCGACTGCTTATCTGACCTCCAGAAACCAGTAACTGGGTATCACTATACCCCTTGGTAAGAATGGTGGTCAGACTTTTGTGCTTTTGTTTACCGGTAACGACTGTCAAAGATCTACGAATGACAGCTGGGACCACCGCGGCAACAGTTTAGCGTGCTTTCTGCGGCACTGAGGGGTCTAGACGTGTACTGGGTGCTCACCCATCTACGAACCGAACGCGGCAGGCATAGTGTAACATAGTATAAACCTTCGTTCCACCAATAATCGTCTTCTACGATGTCCTTCTCACCGCTCTGGTTCATCCAATCTTCGGTCTTTGTCCAGGCGGTGTTTCTTTGGAATGCGCTCCCTCTGAATATCCGCATGGCAACCAGTCGGTTTTCATTTAAAGTAAAGGCACGTGAGCATATTCGTAAGAAGTTGGCAGAATCATCCAAGCGCTGAATTGCTGGATTCGTTTTCTCTTCTACCTATCGTTATTTCTCAAGACAAAGTTTATTTTCGTTATATATATGTATGTATGTATCTATGTATTAGTATATAATATATTATTTTTCGAGTAACCTATCCCCTATGTTGCACCTGCCATGTTTTCTCTCTGCATCACCCCAAGGTTGACTGGTAGAAAATGCCTCAGGCATTAAGTCCGCCTTTGTATAGTATTTTTTTTAACTGGTGCATTATTTTTTAATAAATAAACCTTCAATCGATTCGTGTAACTGTTAACCACGAGCCTCTCCCGTTGGTTCCAGGCTGCAGTTAAAACTAACTAACCAACAACTAAGAAGTGTGTAAGAGAAACATTTCTACAATTTATACTATTGTGCTCAATAAAGTTCCAGTAATTAACTTCGTAGAAAGTAGAGTAAGTACTGCAATACACAGGACTTAAATAATAAAATTGATACGACTTCTATTATGTAGTACAATGATATTTTCAAAGTAAACAAAATTTTTACTTCAAAGTATACGAGTATAGAGGTGTGTTACAATGCATTTTCATATTGACGTATGGATATTTATTTAGGATCGTCATTTATTTTAAGTAGCCTACTTTTAAGTGCCTTTTAAAAGGCACTTTTGAACGTCAAACAGAGACTTAGAATTTATTCGAGGAGCCCATTTCAAAAGATAGTTTCGAATGGAATAGAATTGGCAAGAAACTCCACGGTTACTCTTTTAAAATATTTTATGTACCTATATGTGATAATATTATGTAAAGACGATATCACACCTGACCTTAAATAAAATAACTATACCTACTAGAAAAGGTAGGTACAAAAAATTAAACATTTTGCAATGACTCGTGATATAAGACGAAACGATTTTATTTTGTTTTAAGACTACTTAAACTGCAACAACAGTATCACGCGCTCAATAACAGTGAAAAATTACGAATAGGTACGTTTAGAACGGTTTTAGTAAGAAACTGAACTGTTAATCAACTTTCGTTCAAACTCATACTCAAAGCATTAAATACTTTACAGGCACTTTTGAACTGTCAAAAAGTCTGTCAGTTAGTCTAAAAGTTGAAGATAATTGCCCATCCCAAAACGTAGATCTCTATGGAGAAGAAAGGAAAAAAAACTCCAAAGTCACTCTTTTAAATCAACGTAATCACAAAATCCTGGATACAATATTCATTGTTGCTCCTATATGTGAGAACGATATTAAAAAAGATCCTCGATTCATTATTGCTCCCTTATGTGAGAACAACATAAAAAAACATCCTCGATTCATTATTAATTATTGCTCCTTTAAGTGAGAACAATATTTTAAAAAATTAGAAACAATTCCAAATATAAGATTTAAAATATTACCGTAGTTGCACTTAATTCGACATTAATTTCTAAATAGACTAGTTTTACAGAAAACATCTAAGATTTTCCAGGAAGTACTCAGCTATAAAATAATAAAAAGATATATAAAAGAATACGGACACCGTTTATCATGATTTTTTTTTCCTGCAATATTACGGTAACAGCAATTTCCTGCAGTAAATCCCAACCCATTTCTTTACGATTTTAATAAAGTGAGAGAAGTAAAGATGTTGTTTTTAAACGTAATTTTCACAGAGAACCTTTAATGAAATCTGCGCTGCATTTTATCTGAACAAAGTATTTGAAAGCGGTTTCATTAAAATTACATTCTTTAGAGGTGAGCTTCTTTACAATTAGATGGCAGTAAAAAAATGTCGTCAAGTTAGAGATGGGAAAACCTTTTTCAGTTTATCATACGGCTTAGAAACGGCTATCTGTGTCTGTCTGGCTATAGGTATGTCGAAAAAAACAACTGCAGTTTTATACTACCTAAAGCTCTTCTCCTTGTTTTCGTGTCGATGATACTTTTCTTCGTTGAAGTGCTTGTGGCTAAGTAATAACAGCCACACGGGTCGATCGATCAGGTTATGTTACGCTTGCTGTAATTGATCCGTGGAAGGGTGACCATATTTACATACCAAGACCCTCCGTATCTCGGAAAGCACGTTGATGTGTTGGTCTGGGCTATCATTCGTGAATTTTTGACAGTCGTTACGGGTCGTCAGAAGCCCGAAAGTCTGACTACCAGTCTTATCAAGGGGTTTCGTATTAGTCAGTAACTGGGTTGTGGAGGTCAGATATGCAGTCGCTCCATGTAAAAAACTGGTATTCAGCTGTATTTGATTTCACTGAAAACCGACCGCAACACAGTTAGGAAATGCCTAGGCAGATGAAGACGATACTCTTCTTCGTTGTTTTTATATTGCTTGAGCCCAGAAGGTGACCTTGTTGATTGTGGGATCTGTGGAATTATTCCTTCCCTCACTAAAGCTCTTACACCAAGAGAAGCAGAAGCAAAAGTTTTCAGCAGACCCTTGACCCATGTCACTTCAGCTCAACCCAAAATGTTCTCTTCCGTTCCTCCTTCAACCGTCACGCCATCATTCACATATCATAATATATCATCAACAATTGAATTCCCACATTCTCAAAAGCAATACACCAACTAATTATCCTTAATGTTCGCATCTTACAATGAAAACCTCATCTTGAAAGGGTTAAGTATGTAAACGATTTCAACGGAGATAAGGAGTGTTTAGGCCTATTTCTCTCGGGCCCTTACTACCCAAGGGTGGGTTTTAAGGCCCACTCTGCCACAATTAGCCGCGGTACGGTTAACTTTTGGGCCTAATTTAATTACTTGGCCAATTACGGCTCATATCGTGTTACGGGTTATGGTCGACGGTATAAAAAAGGGCAAGAAATTTATTATTGTGTTCATGGTGTGTTTTGGAGATTTTGAAGATTTGTTTGTAAATTAAATTTTGTTTTGATTTAGTACCTACACGACAGTCTTTCACGACAGACTTTCTTCACAGAATAGTTGGATAGGAAATGCCAACCTTATCTAGTTTTAAAAATATGATTGACGTGTAAAATTATTTGTACAAACCTACTTACAGAAATAAAATCCTTTATCACATGTAATTCATGTCGGTACTAAAGATAACGTACATTAACTAACCAACCAAATGAATTAATGTAAAATATATTTTTTTTCTAAGGACTGTCCTTACTCTATCCTGAAATCACTATTCTCTTTGATATTATCTACTATTTCAATACGAACATCTACACTAGCAATCGATACCATCAAAACTTCAATAGTTCCCAAGATTTATCACCAAACGACAAAACTGACACGACTGTGCTCAGTTGAAGTAACAAATACGATTATTATAGAGTTATTGTTCCGCTAACATCCGACTTCGAAACTTCTACGTCTAAGTTTAGAGAATTATTTCTCTATAGTGAAACTTTTATTGAAAAATCAAACTTCAGTGACTTTCTCAAAGAAGCGGAGTAGACTGCAGCACTTGCATTTAAAGCTAAGTTCAGACTATGTTTAGATCCGGAGATTGGAACGGCAAATAATTTTGATAAAATATAGCGGATATAAAAAAAATGTAGCTTTAAGAAATAAAAATGGAAAGACGTTTCAAAGTCTTTATTATGTACGTCATGGTAAAATGCTGCAGAAAACAAGTATTTAGATAGAATATTATAATGTTATGGTTTTCTAATATTAATAGGATTTATAGTGATTTTAAATACTTATAAATTAAATAAATGATTTAGTTTACAAATGATTTTGTATCAATGTACTGACGTTTAAAAAGTATCTCTTGTGATCGTTTTTTTTTTAACGAAATGGATGTTTGAAGCATCGCCTAGTCCTTGGTCAGTTATCTTCGAGCAAGGAAATTAAAAGGTTGTCATCAAGAAGTCTATATTGATATTTTGCTAATTAAATAGTTTGTTGATACCTGGTTTGTATATGTGTGTAAGAATTTAAATACATAAATTTTGCCACCAATGTTAAACGAGAGATGAGGGAGGATACTAGTTTAATTTAAAGTACAATCAAGTAAAATATAGAAAACGTTCTCAGCCTTTCTTACAAAAAGATGGCAGTTTCTTTTCTCCAATATTAATTACAGCAGCAAAAAAGCCAACCCCAGAAAGGCAACCGCCTATATAACAATATAGACATAAGGAAAGAATGTAAATTAATCATCAGCGTTACCGCAAAGGAAACATTGTGGGTTATGAGGATATCCCCAACCCTTTAATCATAATACCTAAGCGTGTTTAAATGATAAATGAAAAGGGGTAGGCGCCGCTATTTATGTTGTGTATCTATGAGCGATGAGAGATCGAGGCACATTTAACGGTGTGAAAGGTCATCGTTGCTTTAATGGGTCTTTGGTTTATTTCGTAGTTCATTTAAATCAAAGTAAATCGATTTGATGGTCTTGTAGGTGTTTGCACGGGTTTGTGACTTTTTGTTCTAGGCCTGATTCTGGAGATCTAAGGGATGATTCCCCTTGAATTGTCTGGTCACACCTCTAGAAAAATATTCAAGTTCTGAGTTAAGCTGCATGATTACTGATAAATGCATGCACTGATTGGACAGGTCCACTCAATCTGTGTGGTTCTATTCTCAAAAGATCATTTCAGACACCAATCGACATGGATCTGACCAAGATTATGTCTGGATTTTAAAAGACACTGTGACCTCTGAGTTTGTTTCGGCCATACCTTATCTAGTTTTAAAAATATGATTGACGTGTAAAAGTGTTTGTACAAACCTACTTACAGAAATAAAATCATTTATCATTTATTGATGGTACAATTTTTTTACATTTTATAATTTATAGCCTGCTTTATCTACACTGATATTATCTGTAAGTTTGTATTTAGAGGGTAATCTCAAGAACTACGAGTCGGATTTTAAAACATCTTTTTGCATTTGATAGCCCAATTCATTGGGAAGGTGTTATTTAACATCACGCTACGGCAAAACGAACCGAATAGAATAGAACAGAATAATTATTTATTTGCATAGAAAGTAGGTACAAATTATATGTAGATGGTTTTATAATTAAGAGATCCTTATACATTCTACGGGCACATACATAAAACACTTTTTCTTAATAATGCAGTGTTATGACAACTTGCACGTAGCATGTTTGTAAACTGCCTTATAATACGAATAATAAAATCTAAAACTAATAAAAAAATAATAAGTTAAGTAATAGCGCGTTTGTTGTATGTGTTTCAATAATGACTATGAATCCTCAAATATACTGCATTAACATAACATCTAAAGCCTCCTACACACTATGCCGGCGGCCCGGCCGGCGGGCATGCCGCCAATAAGCCCGGCGGTATTCTCGGTATCTGCTTCAAGTGCCGGCGGCCTGAAAACGCCTGCACAGCATACCCACCCGGCAAAAACCCGCCGGCTGTGCCGCCGGCATCTGTGTAGGAGCCTTAAAAAGGGTAGGCACTGCTATTCATGCTGTATTTATGTTTAAAACGATGAGAGATCGAGTACTTACACACATTTAAGGATGTGGTGGTCATGGTTGCTTGAATGTCGGGCCTTTGCTGGTCTTTGGTTTTAGTAGTTAACAGAAAGGCCATTTAGGAGAGTAAATAGAAGGGTATTCTGTTAAGATTGAATGGAAGACAAGTCGAGCAATCAGAGTGTTAGCTTGATTAAAGTGGTATAAATCGAAGATCACAGGCCAGCATAGCCGCGCGCGGTTGGATATATACTACAGATTCAATCACGTACTTCATTTAAGAACTCACTTTGGTAATGAAGTACCTTTGAGTTACAGAAGCTACCATTATTTACTTCATTTCTTCTTTAGTTACTTCATTACAAGGCACTTTACTTTGTGTAAATTAGTTCATCACCACTGCTCTCAAAACCGTGAAAGAAAATATTATGAGGGAACCGCTATATCTTAGAACTAAAAAATCGAAGACACGCGACGTCCACCAACACACACTTGGCTCGCGTGGTGGCTCACGCCTCTCTCCCTCTCACATACAGAGGAGATCTATGTCCCAGCAGTGGGAATATTATAGACTGCTAATGCTTAATAAGGTATATTGTTCTTATATAATTTACTTAATTTGTTCGATTAATCATTCCACTAAAGTAGAGTACACTGACGGATTGCATTCCAACTGTGGTTTAACAGTAGTAAACTCAATGCTTTAGGCAAGCCAACTACACTGCAGTGTCTTGACAGCTCTAGACGTGCGGTTACAGTTGGGTTCCTTACAATTATAGTGAAGCCTCTCTCTACCAAAGTCTGTGAACCTAACACACTCGTGAACAAACATTTGTAAACAGACTATGACACATACATATTTCATCGTCATCATTTCAGCTAAATGACTCCCACTGCTGGACATAGCCCTCCCCCAATTTGGGGGGTTTGCCATTATCGCCACGTTTGGCAGGCGGGTTGGCGATCGCAGTATGGTGGTAAAATGCATAGAGAACGCTGCTGCCCATCATTTCAGCCGAAGGACGTCCACTGCTGGACATAGGCCTCCCCCAAGCTCCGCCACTTCGACCGGTTCTGTGCTTCCCGCATCCAGCGGATTCCTGCGGCCCTCACAAGGTCATCGGTCCACCTTGTGGGAGGCCTTCCCTGCTGCCCATTCTCTAGTAAGTCCCTTAATCGCCTCCTACGACACCCACGGGAAGAGCTGGGATGGTGCTATTCTTTACATCCGGCACCACACGGACGTATAGACATATATCTACATACATTTTTACTATAAAGGGATTATTACATCACTCAAATCCCAAAAACATCGTATGTTTAAAGAAGTTTGTAGACGAATCCTTGCGTGCGTTTTTTCATATAAAAATATGTATGTGATACTTAAGGTCATCACAAATGCATTGTAACGTAATATTAATTATTTTAAATTTATTGTTTTTTTAATGGTACTACCTTTATCCTATTTGTAAATTATGAAGTTCTATTCATTTAATTATTTTAAAGCATAACTACTACTATTCATATTTTATAATTGTACTCAATTGTTCTGTTCGTGTGAAATTTGTAACTATTATTTAGATCTTGTATATGTTACGGCTTATTAGCCGTAACATATACAAGACCGCACTTCGGCTATTGCCGAAGTGCGGCTCCACCTAGTTTTAGCCGGCTACAACTAGGTGCAGCTGGACTAGCGCTCGCCGGCCGCTACCGCGGCATCGCTCGCTACGCTCGCTCGGCTCGCGCGCGTTTGGTCGCAATTCTAACCTAACCTAACCTAATCGGTCGGTAAGCAGTATGGTGCAGTTCACAAGTGACATAAGTAGGATACATCTAAGTTTAACCGGCTACACCTAGTTATAGCCGGCTAAAACTAGGTGTAGCCGCACTTCGGCTATTAGCCGTAACATATACACGTGAGATATGCAATACATAAATATTTGAATTAAATTGTATTGTAAAAAAAATCGTAATCTCGTAGAGTAGGCATCTTCTAGACATGCTCGTTCCATCACAGACCTCATCTATCGTTTTCTATCAAGCGTGATTGAAGTCAAAAGCAGACTGATTCATCATCAAAAAACAATCTACAAATAATTGTTCAGCTTCAAGCTCTCAAACACTTCACTAATTGCACACTGCATTAACAAAATTAATTGCTCTCAAAGTTCCAATCATAACCAACACTAATGATCTTTATCAAGTGTCATTAACACAAATGTATGTAAAATTAAATTTTCCGTAGTCATCCGTTTTGGCGTCGACATGTGTTCATTGTGTGTCGCGGATATGGAGCGCAGGGTTATCACAATGCTTCGTTAAATTGATTTGATTTCAGTGTACCTAGGTAACAGCTGTTGAATCAAAATCAAACCAATATTCGTTGAGTAGATTGGCAGAAACGGCAGACGCTTTGTAAGATACCAGGATGGGGTTCCATGTTCAGCTATGGACGAAATCAGCCTTTGAATGATGAAGATGAAAAACAAATGAAACAATTTACATAGAAACATAATTACTTCGAAGAGAAATACAATTGGTATGATTACTTATCTTAAAGACAAACTTTTAGATGCGTAACCATACGAATTGTAAGCCAAAGTGAGTAGGTATATACTCGTAAATAATTATGTTTCTCTTCGAAGTACAAAATAAATACAAAAATCCAAAAATACATAGTACAAAAATCCTCATCTGTCTGCCTTTTCCAAACTATGTATATTTGGGTCGACTTCCAGTTTAACAGAGGCAGCTGAATACCAATATTTTACATGGAGCGACTGCCTATCTGACCTTCACAACCTAGTAACTGGGTAAAAGGTTTCCTCTTGATAAGACTAGATGTCAGACTTTCGGGATTTTTTTTTTTGGGTGGTCATCAAATAACTTCACCCGCTCTGGATGGAGCGTGGCAGACTTTTACTGACTAAAACCCACCCGTGTCCCCTCAGTTGCCTGTGTGCCAGGGGCCCCGGTATCTCTTTCGAACAACCCGCACTTCGGGGTTAAGATACCCGTAACGGCTTATTGTGTTTTCCTAGGCACGCAGAGGTAATGGATGATCACTTCCATGGTCACCTATCTACGGACCAACCTCGGACGTTCGACCTGTGCAGCTGTTGTTATTTGGCCAGAAACCCATACCGCTTTTTATCAAATTCAATTTACCTATCAGCTGCTAGCTAGAAATCTCAGCTACAAAATTATGTTCACGTTACTAGATTAAACACTATCTCCCAATTCCTTCTCCTATATTATCCCGGCTCGTGTTAGCACACGTTACTGTTTGAAAACCTCATCTCTACAGAATAAAAAACTAAAAAACACGCTTTAAAAACCAAACTAAAAAAGGAGAAAATAATTTAATTCAATTCAAAAGCGTGGGGTACTTGACATTAAGTGATTATAAAAATACCTCAAAAAGCAACCCACGCTTTTTAATTGAATTAAATTATTTTCTCCTTTTTTACTTTGGTTTTTAAGGCGTGTTTTTTAGTTTTTTAAACTATTATTTATTTTCTATTTTTTAGTTCTGCTAACAACAAAAACGTGTTTTTTTTTTCTCAATTTTTTTTTTAAATTATTGAATTGTCATCGGTCCTCGACAAATTTACAAAGTTTCAATGAAATCTGACCGTTTAAAGTGGGTCAAAATCGCGCTCAAAGGAGTCGGTTACATACAAACATACAAACAAACAAACATACAAGTGAAGCTAATATAAAGCGTGTAATAATTAAGTTGGTGTTTGTAATCCATACAAAAATATAAAATTGATCTGTCTGTTTGTTATGCCAAAATAATAGCTTTGTGCTAAATGCGAAATGATTAAAATATCAATAAAAAAAAAATAGTTTCACTGTTGCTCTGTCTATTTCTTCTGACGTATCTTTAAATCAGGTGGACCAATTTTGATGGGACTTGCATTGGCAGAAAGCTCAATACTTGATAGTTCATTTGCATACGACAAATACCACAATGTTTACTTAGGTGGTAACTTAAAATTATATGTGATCATTATGGACCCTGTACGGGCACAGCAAAATAGTAGGAGAAAGATAGAAAGAAAAAGTATTTATTAGACTCGCACAGGAATACCATAAACTTAACATCCAAAAAATTAAAAATTAAAAGGAGAGAGGAAGGTTTGAAAAACTGCTGCTGCTGCTAATGTTATAAAAACAAAATCATAAATCAGCACTTTTCGAACGTCAAAATTACAAAAAGACATTCTCCCAAAACGCTCGCCCTTTGCCACTTCCTAGTGCTTTAGCTGAGAAGAAGAAGTGAAGAGTGACATAAGCTTCTGTCCCAGTAGCAAGTTCGAAAATTTCCGACATCTCGGGCAGAAGCTATTCTACGATATAACATCATCTCAGTTACCACCACAATCGTTCACCTGACACCACAGCCAAACAATTATCCGTAGCCGCACTAAAATCAACGCCTTCAGTACAACCACAGCACTATTTAACACCCTACCCACTGTGAATATTAAATCAACACGGCGGTAGCCCTGTACTCTGTGGCATGGACACATCTGGGTCGACGTCACGCTCACGTCCTCCTACACAATAGATCGGAAAATGTGCGTCGTTTTATAGAGTCGTCATACGTGCATTAGTATAGGGAGGCATATTCCTCTGTTGTGTTAATCTGGCAGTGGTATTAAAAGAGATGTTGAGTCTGTAATTCGATTTTGCGTAATTTTTGTTATCATTATTGTTTCAACCTAGCCTGTTCCCAACTTGTTGAGGTCGGCTTGATGTCCAACTAGATGCAGCTTAGTATCAGTATTTTAAATGGAGCGATTGCCTATCTGACCGCCACAACCCAGTTACTGGGTAAGGGGGCATCCATTAATTACGTGAGGCAATTTTGGCGATTTTTCGACCCCCACCCCGCTCAGGTGAGATTTGACTAGACCCCATAATCTCACGTGAGATATTTCAAATACGTGGTTTTAGTGCAAAAACGTTAATCTCTGCTTATTTGCATTGGATTTACGCGTTGCATTTGGCTGGCTTGGCTGGCCGGAGGCGTTTTACCATCGAGGAGCTACTGTGCTACTTTGTGGCGTTCGCATAACCGCGATAAATATTATTTTGGAGGATTTAGCCATATTGGCAGAAAAACGTGTTTTACATCATTTAACCCGGTTTTGTAATGTTCTTTGCAGAAAAAAATATAAATTACGTGATATTTGCCGAGACCCCCCTCTCCCCCACTTAAGATTGAGTGAGATTTGAATCGACCCGCTGCCCCCCCTAAACGCCTCACGTAATTAATGAACGCCCCTTAATACGATAGCGCTTGGTAAGACTAGCTGTCGGACTTTTAGGATTCTGACGACCCGACGACTGTCAAAGATCTACGAATGAGAGCCAGGACCCACTGAAATCTGTTGTTATATTAAGTAGTAGTTTTAATTTAATTTTTAGAAACCGTAATTTTATCCTTTGGCTGTGCCCACAGCGTAAGGATATAATTAATATTACTAAAGCTAGGTACAAAAATATGGACCCTGTATATGTATGTAGATGTTGAGCTCAAACCTCTCTTGTAAGCTCTTAGAATAGAGCTTTGAGCTCAACATCTTTTTTTACAAAATGGAATGCAATAAATGAACATGAATATTTACTGGGAAGAGATAGTAGACCACTCAGCTGGAGTTACTTCACTAACAGACTGGCAGGGATATTGACGAACCATGTTACCGTGGATCCAGTATATGGTCCGAGAAGTAGCGTAGAAAATTTTCGTAAGTGACTAAAAAAAAAATCCTCTCCAATACATTTTGATCACGTAGGTATGGCTCTTTTCAATGAAACAGCAGATTGTTTTTTAAATAACTGACGAAAGAATTCTGTTCAGAATCATGTACCTACTGAATCCTTGGCAACAAGATGTGCGTCGATGTCATCCTGTTTGTTGAATTCAACGACTGGGGATCTATTTTGCTTAATTTAAATTCAACGGAACCATTTGTTTGTATCTTTTTGAATCCGTCATGAAAACGAGTAAAAAAATTATAAAAGCTCAAATCTCTTGAATAGGTGAACGAGAGATAGAGAGATCAACAAACAAAAGTTTAATTGGAAAAAGTAAACTAATTAAAGTTATGAAACGCAAACAACTCAAGACAGAGTGAAAACATAAAGATATAAACTGCAATTTAAATACTTGTCACTATATCTGATCTTTTTTTTAAATAAGTAGTTTTATTCTAACGCTAAAAGAAAATTGTCTTGTTGCAGGTCTAGTGGTCGCAAGCTCTTCTGGCGAGCACGAGGTCCTGGGGACGATTCTCAGTTCGGGCAAAGTGTTATGGTCTTAAAGGTTATTCTATCTAGAATATTTCAGTTGGATTTGTACCCGGTCAATTAGGCTCACCCCTATTCAAATCAAAGATCAAAAGTCATTTATTCCAACTAGGCTGAGAGTCAGCTCTTTTTGAACGTCAAAATTACATAAGACAGTCCCCCCAAAACGCCCGCCCTTCGCCACTTCCTAGTGCTTTAGCTGGGAAGACGAAGTGGCGCAACAAACTCCCCAGCAGCACAACTGTCTGTTAAGTTAGAAGAACTTGATTCTGTATAAAATAGGTAAGTAATTGACATTATTAAACACAAAACATAAAATTAAATTATTTGCCAAATGTCAGCTAGCACACGTCAATATACCAACAAAACATAGTAACTAAACTCAAGCAGATATAAATAAAAAATAAAACAAAATAATAAACGTAGACAGAACTCAATCAATACCCACATAAAAGCCTCCAAGCATAAAGGGTGTGCCCGCTAACATTTGCAATGCTGCATTATGTTCATTTAGATTTAACTTGAAGTAAAAAATGTTGAGCTAGGACCTTCGGAGTAAAATAAATAAACGGTTAATTAATAATAACAATGAAAAAACCATGGTCAGCAGTATTACGTGGGACTTAAACATAACTGGTGAAATGTCGGGTACACCTCTTCCCAACTCTCCGGGGAAACAAGGCGATATGTTAAGTTACAAAGAAATTAATTACTGCTAATCACACATGGCAAAACCGAATTCTCAGGCCTAAAAGTCCTCACTAGCTGTAGGTTAATTTTACCACATGCAAAAAGTGTTAAATGAACTGACTAGGAGTTACAAGTAATTTTTTTTCTGTGGTTGGAAAATCGGAGAGCGTATCAGACTTTTACTAACTAAAACCCACCCGTGTTCCCGCAGTTGCCTGTGTGGCAGGGGCGACGGTGTCTCTTTCGAACAACTCGCACCCCTAGCAGGCATCGGCCCTTGCGGACCCCATCAGTTCATGCTGTTCTAATCCCAATGACAACATTCTCCGATTATTATCAATCGTCTACTAATTGCTAGCTATTTTATTAAACCCCTTTCTTTATAAACGATGCTTAACGTTGAGATAGGTTTAAACGTCAAAAGTTTATGATTGTCGCCAATCATTACTTAACTATAATCAGCGTTTATAAATAAACCTCATGAACATGAATGACTGGTCCATATTCCCCAACATACATAGTCTGAGATTGACATGATGAGACAAGGATGTCCCTAGCGACGCCATATTTCTAAACAAGTAAATTGAAGCCCATTCCGGCTGTCCACATAAAGAGATGTGATCGTTTCATATTTAAATTACGAATTATAAGCTACAGCGATCACATGCGGTGGCGCGGTCGTAATATGTTACCCATATCATCCCGGGGGCATTACTAAATAGATCTAACATTTGCATTCCTATGTTTATATAGAATACCAACTGTCTGAGTTTGTGGGAAGTGTAAGTACTCGTAGTGATGTGAATTTAGAGTGTACACGAGGCAATGAAATGACGAAATTGTCGACGCAGTGAACGTTACAAGGTTGAAATTTATGTAAAGGAATAATTTGATTTGAGAATGCCTTAAGTATACGCTAGGAAGTAAAGCAATCCACTTCTCATGCAAGAGAAGGTGGATCAAAAACTTAACAAGGACCAATGAGGCCATTTAAAGAAATATACCGTGAGTAGAACTGGAATTATGAATCTGAAATCGTCAACATTACAAGCAAGATCTCTTTGCGTTGCTATAGAACAATAACAGACCTATAAATTGAGCAAAGAAGCAAATCATCAGCGGTGCCAGACATAAATATTATATAACTCACTATTTTTTTAGTATCTATTACTATTATTATTATTGTATACATTATTTGGCAGATACAGTCCCCAAATATGAGTTCGTCTCATCACTAAAATCGTAAAATGTCGGCTACGAGCCCGCTATCTCTTCACACTCGCAGTTTTCTTTGTAAGCGTAAAAATATATGAAACATTTATGTCTCATTGGTTTTTTATGGTTCACTCATGTACCAAAATGAGAGAATTACTCTTTTTTACTATGTTCGTGAACGTGTAACGATGTTCTAAAGATACTGATTAATTTTTACATTTTTTTAGAAAGCATTTTATAAACATTTCTGGTAGAATATATAATTCACTTATCCGCCCAGGTATTTCCGAACTATGTTGCGGTCGGCTTCCAGTCTTACTGGTTACAGCTGAATACAAGTATTTTACATGGAGCGAGTGTCTATCTGACCTTCACAAACCACAGTAACTCTGACAACCACTATCAAGGGGATAAGACTAGTTATCTTACGTCTGCTTACTTACTAAAGTAACGACGGTCAAAGATCAAACGAATAACTGTTGGGTGAGTCCCAACAGCTATTCGTTGATCTTAACGTGGTTGCCAAGGCAAGGAGGGTTTTTTTTCTTTTTGAGGTTCGGAAATCATCAAATAACTTCTCCCGCTCTGGGTGGAGCAGGATGGCGTGTCAGACTTTTACTGACTAAAATCCACCAGTGTTCCCTCAGTTGCCTGCGTGCCAGGGGCGACGGTGTCTCTTTCGAACAACCCGCACCTCTGGCAGGCATCGGCCCTTCCCGACCCCACCAGTTGATTCTGACATCTCTTTGAGGCGCTCGTGAAACACAACGTGCCGTCAGCCTGGGCTTGGTCCTTACCGGACAGCGAGCTACCCATTACTCGCCATCCGCAAGCCCGCTCTTACGGTGGCTGGGAATCAGCCTGGGATTCCCGACGCCCAGGGCATCTCCTGCGGCGCCTACGGCCGTGTGAGCGCATATACTGCCTCTCCCTCACGTGCGCCGCTTCCCTCTTCGCTAGCATTACTGAAGGAGGGGTTCCGATAAGTTACGGAAGGTCACCCATCCACGAACCAACCGCGGTAAGCGTAGCTTTACCATCATTAATTTAGCCTCGAACCACTAAGACGTTTACCTACTATCTACAAAGCCTCCAATATGAGCATTTTATATAATCCAGACAGATTATCGTGTGCAATCGTGTTATTCCCGCTTAGGAATATGAATTTATTTACACATACTTGAGCTTTCCAGTTTTCATAAGGTGCTTTTACACGATGCAAATAACTTGAGCACGTAAAGGTTACATGCGTAGACTATGTGCTCTCACGCATATTTTTTATACATTCGTGGAAGAACGAACGAATGATAATGTTTATTTGTTCAACTCTAATAGGTACATACAGGTTTAAGAATAGAATAGAATAGAAAACATTTATTCGACACAGACACAACACAGCAGCAACAAACATATAAAAAAAGAAAGATAACAATAAAATTGCAGTAAACACTGCACATCACCTGTACTTGGGCAAGATATCATAATAATAACCTACTTACGTAAGTATCAATAGTTTTACAGTTAAATTGAGATGCTGGATCGATTTGGTATTTTTTTTTTAATGTTCGTACTTAATAGTCTGAATAACGTTTTTAAGGAAAGAAAAATTTGTAAACTTGCCCAGGAAATTTGAAAAACTCAAGTAAACTGAAAGTGTTTTTTTTTCTATGGCCAGAACACCGTGTGTCGTATAAGCTAGTATTGTGATTTCAGTGATTTAATTTGGAAAAAGTGTATTATCTGGTCATCTCTTAGCTCCTCCACGGCTTATTTTAATTTCTAAATTGTTATTTTATTTTTGTTTTGTTTTAATTACGGACGCTTATAATGTGCACGTCTTTTTACATCGTTCTCACATTGATAATTTCAACATAATGATGTAACCAACTGTTTGTAACAAAATCATGATTTTAAAAGAGTGTCCATGGAGTTTCTTGCCCGTTCTTCTCCATAGGTACCTACGCTTTGGAATGGGCAACTAGCTTCATATTTCTATCTCACCGACCTTGACAATTCAAAAGTGCCTGTAATTGGTTTATTTGAAATAAATGCTTTGAGTTTGAGTTTGTACCGAATTATAATATCCACTGTGACAGCACTGTTAAGTTATTATCATGAATTGTAACGGTCTTTTTAGATATGTTTTTATTATGACAACTCAGGCAATTTAATGAGTAATTGTACGATGGCAAAACTTAGAAACAACGTCAACAGCCGTTATTTCGGGGTTGGCACAAAAATTTGTTTTAAAGTATTTCAAATCGTAAAATGGAGTGCGCATAGTTGGTTATTCGACAGTCGAAGAAAACAGTCTGTTGTGAAATTAAAAGTAAAAGCAAGTTATAAGTATCGTTCTTCTTCATACTAGTCTATACTAATATTATATAGAGGTAAAATTCCTTTCTAAGTTTGTATGTAGGGTAAGTAATCTCAGCAATTACCAGTAGGATTTGAAAAATTCTTCTTGCATTTAATAGCCCAATTCTTGAAAAAGGTTAAGGCTATCTAAGGCCATGGAAATTTTAAATATTGTCGTTATGAGCGATAATAGTTCTTATTGCAATCCGATACGGGTTAAAATCTGTTGTAATAAATTCGAATAATAAATGAGCAAGCATTGTCGTAAAAATGCGAATAAAATCGTATAAAATTAGATTTAAATATTTAATAATAAATAATCCATCACTGGATGCAGTTTGGCATTTCATATTTTATGATATATTTTTAATTATTGAAGGGATAAACTGGTTTTAAAGATAATGAAGAAGTTACTTTGGTGATTTATTTGATGCATTAAAGTATATTTAATTGTGTTTTGAGTTCCATCACTGTATGCAAAAAAAACTTGAAAATATCATATTTTTTTTTGCTTTCAACATTATTAACGGTGAAAGAGATACACTGGTTTAAAAACCACCTTTTTGAGCGTTTTCAAGAAATCACCGCCTTAATATCACACAATGACCTTTAGGAGCCGAGCAAATCGAAAAAAAGTCGGAAAGAACGCTGAAGTGAAAACGAAATAATAGAGCGATGGGCGATGAAATAGAGAGCAGCGGTGGCTCAGTGGTAACGACCACGACTTACGAGTTGTAGGTCGTGCGTTCGAACCCTGACAGGCGCTTTACTTTGTGTATATAATTTCATCACTGCTCTCAAAACGGTGAAGGAAACATCGTGAGGAAACCGACATGTCCTAGAACCAAAAATTCGAAGACTTGTGACATCTACCAACCCGCACTGGGCCCGCGTAGTGGATTACGGCCCACTCCCTCTCACGGAGAGAAGGCCTGTGTCCCAGCAAAGGGAACGTTATAGGCTGAGTATATATGCAAGTATGTATGGGCGATGAACTACGCCGCGGAGGGGCGAATTTTCAAGCGCACGAAGTCGCGAGCGAAAATCTAGTGTTCTCATCAAGCTTTAATGGCGTTTTATTCTTCAAAATGATAATGCGTTGCTTTTCTACTATATAATACCTCACTAGCCATAAAATTTCCACACATATTATATCTACATACGTTTTTAAAGTATTAGGGTCAGAATGACGTCAAGCTAACAAGTTGGTCGAGAGTCGCCGTGCCTTCGCATAACAATTTCAGCTTATGCAAGTCTAAAGTAGGTATTGGTTTGACCTATATACAGCCATTGGTTTTACGTCTTTAGATCTTTGCTTGGCTTGTAAGCTGAACGCAAAAATATACGAATGTGTGTTTTAACTTCTATATCTATTTATATATTTGCGAAGCACTATAACCGAGTATTATGTGGACGTGTTAAGAAGTCAAATGACAAGCAGTTAATTGGATGAGACTTAAATTTAATTATATTTTGCAATTTATTTGCACTGTAATATTTCGACTGTGATTTACATTTTACCTCGGAGTGACTAAGGATTGTCTCTCCAAGGGTTAGGAGAATAATTTGTGATAAATAATAACATTTTATTTAATATGAATTTCAGCTATCAAAGAAAGCAGAACAAATTAAATTATCTCTTGATATTTTTACTCGAAATTAATCTTACTTACAAGGTATTATTACTAAATCCGATCCAATACTTAGAAATAAACAGAATATTCGTCAAAACTTCAAGACATATTGGTACCTAATGTTATACCAACGAAGTAACAACTCGACGTCGAAGTAATTAAAGTTAGAAGATATCATCAAATATCGTACGCACAACTTTTACGGATTCATTATATACTTAATCAGATGTAGGAATATTATGTTTATAAGAACATAAAATACTAGGTAAGAATTAATGAATTGTTTAATAACTTCGTGAAGTTGTAAAATAAATTTTGCTTTTATTTAGTGAAAAGATGTACACTCGTCAAAAGATATAAGTAAAGTTGATGTTTAATAAGAATTGAATGAAATAGATTTTGATAAATAAACTGTTTTTTTGCTATTAACGAAATATTTTTTTATTCGAAAACATCCATCGGTTTCTTATTATAATTCAACTATATCCGACGTCCTTGGTAGTGCACAAGGCTGTGCGCGAACACAGGTGCTCTCTCTTTTATCTCACTCTCAAAGACCGATGGGACGGCACGTAATCCAATACGACCGAAGAGAGATCACAACAAAAGACCAACGGCTTAACGTGCTTTCCAAGGCACGGGATCATCACACCGCCAACTTAACTCCGGGCCTGCGACCTATATCAAAACAACGAGAAGTCTTGATAATCTCAACATAGCTTACAAGGGCATTCATTTTAAAAATAAACCACCACGATTACATTCCATAAAACTTCAATTACATTCAAATGAAGATAAATCTCTCATTTTTATGAAAGACCGAGCGACATCTCGTCTAAATTGCATCTTCAATAAAACATTTGCACAAAGACGATGAATATCAAAGTACCAGGAATTCATAACATAGAGGGGCTATTTTTCCTTTCAGTGTTCCGACTTCCCTCAGATTTGTACCCTTCATTTCTAAAAAGGGCTTTTGTTTGATTTAACGACGGCGAGCACGCATTTGGCCCTTGTTCTGGAATCCGTAGTCCGGACATCCGAGTCACTACCGTGTATTTTTTTTTCTTTATATTTAAAGTGTGTCCATCAAGGCTTGTTAGACACCTGTACCTCGGAAATCCTCACTTTACCCTGATGTAATGACACCTTTCTAATCCCAAGTTTAAACAAGTCTGAGTTTGTTTGTATAAAGCTCCAATCACAAACGTACTTAGATTTCTTTCAGTGAGCTCCTCTATTGTTAGGATGAAATGCCTGAAAAGGTTTATTTATTTATTTATTTAATACTTCACGTACAGAAATGTACAGAGGCGGACAATGCCAAAGGCATTTTCTACCAGTCGACCTTTGGGTGATGCAGAGACAAACAGTGGTAGGTGCAATTACGTAAGTCGTGTTTTGAATATTTATTCAAATATAAGTAAATATAGGTACTAATATTATTATACTTATACATATGATATAAACACTTAATTAAATATAACCAAAAATAAACTTACTTAAATACCCATAAATATAATAAAACAAATAAGACAAACAATGGGAAAACATTATCGTTGTGAAGATACTGCCAGCTTCTTTTGAATGTGCTCGCGAACTTTCACTTTAAAGGACAACCGGTTGGTTGCCATCCTGATTTCCAAGGGTTCCACAGAGAGATAGACTGAACGAAGAAGGAAGAGTGAATAAAGTCTTTACGGTGAGTGGGACATTGAAGAAGGCGATTGTTAGAAGAACGAAGATTTTTGTTGTGGTTGACAATAATGTACTGAAAGTGAGGGGCTAGATAGCTAGGGTAAGTTGGAGAGTTAAGAAAAGAAAACAAGGTGGTCAACGCCTTTTGCTCTCAGCGCTGGCGAATGGGCAACCACTTTAGAAGGTTTATACATATTTTCAAGAGTGAGTGGTGCTATCTGAATGACAGTATAGTTTTAATGATAAATGATTTTATTCCTGTTAATATGTTTGGACAAACACTTTTACATGTCGATAATATTTTAAAAACTAGATGAGGTCGGCGTTTCCTATCTGGGAACGGGTAGCATCCATGAAAAACTAGTTTAATCCTTATCTACAACAAGACACGTCACGGACAGTACAACAGAGATGACGTCAGTAATAATCCATATTCTATTAACAGATCTATTTTAGGAAAATCAGAGTACAGAGTTAAAAATAACATATATCTCGAACTCTCATCCCCACGTGTTCTATGAAACAATAGCCCCAGACAGAAATAATTTAACTTAATTTAGACACACGAGTATCAAACTGCCCAAAGCCATAATCATAACTGACAGGCAAAGGTCACGTATAATCATATACAGGTTGACTTTGGATTAATTGGCAATCTTTTGCAGTTAAAGTAATCACGAATAGGGCCAGACTTTTTTAGGTTTTTGTAAAATTACGCTGTTTCGCTTTAAAACAGTGTGGAGCGCTTTGTTTATATTAAGTAAAAGTACACTCAATCCAAAAGCGCTGTTTTCTAGTTTTATTATTTACCTTTTAGTCGATGATGTCCTTCATTTAGATAATAAGTTTAAAGTCAACAAATTCATGCCTTGATCGGTTTACTAGGAGATACTGAAGAGTTCCAATGTCCATATCCTGGCTCCATTATCTGATCAGCTCCAAGATACCAAATTATAGCATTGCATCTAAACTAGATGGAATAAGAAGTAGGTTGACATTGTCTTCCACGATGTATTACCGTTTGTTAGTTACAAATGAAGATTATACTAAAAGCGTGTTAATAATGCAATTGGTACTGCAGACGGTGCCCAATTCGTCGGAACCATTTTTTTTTAAATGTATGTTCCCCGATTACTCGAAGATGGCTGGACTGTTTCGGATTTTTTTTCTTCCCAGGTGGTCCCATGATCATCAAGTCAGGATCTGATGATGGGATCCTGGAGAAATAGAGAGAACTCTTCAAATTTTATAGGCACACGAAGCAATTTTGGTATTTTTTGGAAGAGTACTTTCTCGGAGCTGTCCCATTTCAATTTGGTGAAGATCTGATGAAGAACTTCGGAGATAGGCAACGGAACTCCTCAATAAATGATAGCAAATGGACTGGGATTGCTGAAATCTAATGTCTGTCTATTGCTTACACCAGTTCATAACATAACATCACGCCGGTATGCTGTGAAGGGGTAAGCACATGTGAACCACTAAAAAGCGAAAAAAAAACTTTTTCCAAAAAAAAACAACCGACTTCCAAAATTAAAGTTATTTTTCACTTTGTAGTGTTTTTTTGGAAGTCGGTTGTTTTTTTTTTTTGGAAAAAGTTTTTTTTTAACTGTACTTACTCATACTAATCAGCTGTAAAGTAGTTGGAATTTACTTAATTATGATTATGTAGTTCAGACACCATGGTACAAGTAGCATACATTCTGCCTAGTTAACTAATGCCATTAATCCAGTAAAGAAGTAAAATCCTTGAACTTTCTTACACGCGCTGATCGGATCTCGACAAGTCAAAACCCCTGAGAAGGCCATGTTTTTGCGTCCCTGAATGGTGGATTAGCCGGGAACAGATAAGTGCACATGCTAATTGCATTACGAATGAAATGTGATCAAAGGACCGAATATTCGGTAGTTTGATTAGATTTTATTACAACAAGTGACCAAGTATAAATGTGAAGTAGTCGAATTCAGTAGTGTTTTGGGTAGTGGGATTAGCTATTAATACGCACAGGTTTTGATAATATTTATTAGGCATTTTCTGCTTATGCTACAATTGGCTGCATCGGATAGTAATTGTAGGTTATTTTTCGTGGTAATTCTGTTGCAACTGACTCCGTTTTGGTGACTTATGAATACAATAAGTATAATTCTAAGTTTGACAAAGACCTAAGCCTATAATGGTCCCACTGCCAGGAAACAGCCCTCCTCTCTGTGAGAAGGAATAGGCCATAATCCACCACATGGGCCCAGTGGGGATAGATGGTCACATGACTTCGAACTATTGCTTCTAGGACATGCCGATTTCCTCACGATGTTTTCCATCGCCAGCCGTTTGAGACCAATGGTGATGAATGAATTTACTCAAAGTAAAACGCCTGTCAGGGTTCGAACTTTTATCTGTTCTACGACCTACAACTCGTTAGTCACGGCCATTACGAATGAGCCACCACTGCTTACTGATAATGACATCAACATAAGCACATAAAACAGAAATAAAAAAAAGTTAGCAGAGTTAAAAAAAATGTAACTTTTAGTTGTTTTAACATTCTTTCAAAGGTAAAACTGAAGCGCAGCACAAACACATAAAATTATGCTTTACACAAAACGATTACCCGTTTATTACTCAGAGTGAAATCCAGTTGAAAAGTCGTTGGCAAGAGCGAGTGTAAAAGGTAACAAACAGAACATTGCTCTTGTAACATGGCAAAGTGCTTTGACTAAACCGGCCCCAGCCGGTAGCCTCAGGGATTAGAGACGCTTCTTGAAAAGTACGTTCCTGGTTTGAATTTTTGTTGTTTTTATTCAACCAAAAAGTATGAACGCGTTTTTATGACTTTTAACGGTAAATTAAAAAGTGAATGCATTTTGAAAAGAGAACGCTCAAGTGTTTATTCGTTATTCGAATGATGTTTCGCGTTTCCCAGCCTTCGTTGCTTTTTGTATGCAAAGTGAAATGTAAAAATATTTTCCATTCCGATTTCAGTTTAAAAGGAAAACATGGATAAATCAATCATTATTTTAACGAGTTTATATTGGAAGGAGAATAAACAATGCTTCAACAAACTGTACTATTTCTGCAGCTTCTGTTGTATTGACAAAGTATCAACATTGTTTTACCGGATACTACCTATACAGAACTTGAATGAATACTTTGAATGAATAGTCTTTTCATTTCGTCCGAGGGTTCAGCTTTTGTTCAAGTATTTTTCTATTTCATTACTTTCAATCCTAATACAGCTCTTAAAATCTACTGTTGAAAGTTCTAAGACAAGTCACAACAACCATAATAATTCTTTGCTAAAACCTTATAAACGTTTTCGGTTTTCCAAATTTCACTCTGAATATTAGCGGGAAGGCGTGCCGATACATACATTAGCAGCCACCGCTTGTGACATCGCTAATTTCTCCACGACCATCCCGTCACCATTAATGATAAACGACGCTTCGAATAGTCAAGGAAAATTGATTTTACATTGAAGACGGGTCTCAAGTGACAGTTATACGGGCAATTTTTATCAGCAACTATCTGTTTTCAATTCCATGTATTCCCTAGTTTCCTTGTCTCGGTCATATTACCCTAAATTGTACCTCCATATAATACTCTGTACCTATAAATGTCGCTGCCGCCTGAGTGACTGCCTCGGTGGTCTAGTGGTTTTGGGATTACCGTAAATATTACTACTCCTCGATGATACCGCGACCTCACAGTTGCCCAGAATTGCTCAATTTTAGTTGCCCGTTATTGTGTTAATTATTTATTTAGTTATTGGAGTGGAGACCACTGACGGGACGGAGGAATGTGGGAAGACAACGGACTAGGTGGACAGACGATCTCATTAAAGTGGCCGGAAGAAACTGGATAGCTATGACACAAAACCGCCAAAAGTGGAGAGATTTGGAAGAGACCTACACTCAGCATTGGATGGCCAAGGGTTGGAGAAAAGAGAAGAGAAGAAGAGAGTTGCCCGTGTGTCTTTCATGTACCAACGTACACATCGTTGCGACTACGCGACGTACATATATGAACTAGGACACGATAGATTTATGTACTTATTTACATAATGTGTTTGTGGAAGTGAATAGTGTAACAACTGTAACTAGCTGTTTGTGTACAATGAATTTTGTGAGCCAATGCTTTGCTGTCTCAGCTTCAAAAGTGACAATCCCCGTTTAGCGCTACAAGGTTAATTTAGCGTCTGGCCAAAATCGGATCTCACGTTACGTTTGTCATCTTCAACGTTATTTGAGCGCCAAAAGATCATTGTAGCAGTGTATTTTTTTAAACTGTATTTTTGGCAACCTTGTGGTCTTGTGGCTAAGTAATAACATCCGCACGGTTTGATCGATCAAGTTAAGCTACTCTTGCCACGGTTGTTCCGTGGATGAGTGACCAACTGATCATCTTTACATACCAAGACCCCTCCGTGCCTCGGAAAGCACATTATAATCAATTTGTCTCACTCAGCTGTCATTCGCGGATCTTTGACAGTCCTTACGGGTCGTCAGAAGGCCGTATGTCTTATCAAGGGGTATCGTAAAAGTCAGTCTCTTTAGAAGGTCGTCGGTCCATCTAGCTGGGGGGCGTCCCACATTATGCTTGCCAATACGCGGTCTCCAGTCCAGGACTCGTCTGCTCCACTAAAAAGAAAGAATATCGTTTATCTAGACACCGTTCGTGAAACACAAAGTACAATAAAAATAAACGTGAAAATGAATACCTACAACAACGTGTGCCTCACGGTTGCGCCAAAAAGGTTAATTTCAGCATTAATGCCAGACTGATGCCTTCTGATGCTGGTTTTCTAATAAACCTTTAGGGACAAGTGACGAGGAGTACAAAACAGTTTCAACATAGGTACTTAATACATAATTTTAACACTTATAAATAAACAAGTAATCATATAAACTTACAAAAAACAAGCTAAAACGAAAATAACAGGAACTCAGCGAAACCTGGCCTTAGCGATTATCTACATTGATTAGTGGAAGATGCACTGACAAAGGCTATAAGCCGTCAGGCGCGGCAGACACTAGCCATCAAACCTTACACAAACATGACCAGACCAGAGCCACTTCCCCCCCAGTGGGTTCCCGCATTGTCGTTGCGGGGGGGCTCAGTAGCCGTGGTCCGCTCCCACGGTGAGGCGAGGAGGAGCCCAAAGGTGGGGCCGCTCGTCAGGGCTTTGGTCTCCAAGCCGACGACGTAGCGGCCGGAAAGTGGGTTGCGGTGAGGTGCACCGCAACTGAGGCGGGCCGCGATGTCGAGTGGGAGACATCGCGGCTGGGGGTTACAGGCTGCGGCGGAGGAGGAGTGCCGGTACTTTTGAGTAGCGCTCTTCCCTTCCGTGGCCTGGACGGGGCCGCCACCGTTTGATGGCGGACGCGGTGGGGCCGCAGGGGAAGAGGAGTGTCGGTATAGCGTTGGCCGCTCTCCCTATCCCCTGCGGCCGAGAGGTGGTGGGCGGCGGGGCCGCTGCGCTGACCCGTCGCAGGGGGCCAAGGGAGCCAAGGGTGCCAGGGTGGTCTGGGGCCCTTGTGCTGCTTGGTTCTTGGGGTGGTCACGGCGTGCCATGTGTCCTGGTGCGCCGGACTGGTGGGGTCCGCAAGGGCCGATGCCTGCCAGGGGTGCGGGTTGTTCGAAAGAAATACCGTCGCCCCTGGCACACAGGCAACTGAGGGATCACGGGTGGGTTTTAGTCAGTAAAAGTCTGACACGCCCTCCTGCTCCACCCAGAGCGGGAGAAGTCATTTAATGATTTCCCACCCTGAAAAAAAAAAAAACCAGAGCCACTTAAAAAAAATTCGCACTAAAGGGTCTAGAATCACGCGCTGAATTTATGGTTACAGTTTGCACGTCACAGTCCCTACCAGCCTGTAAAAACAAACAAGAACAAAAGAACAGATAAAAGATACAAAGGTGATGCTTATTTCTAAAGAAATCTCTTCCAGCATACCAGTGATAGGAACTCGTAGATAAGGAGATATAGACCGAAATGCCAGTGTTAAGTTTGTAAATTCTATATTGGGTTAGTACCTATATTCTTATATTTTGTGAAGACATTTTTTTATAAAAGAGTTGAGTGAGTGTGTTGTAAGGATGAACAATGCTTTATCCCAGTTTCGATAAGTAAATAAAAAATAGTTTTAAGACAATCTCTGATTGCTCGTAAACTTACGCCTTCTTCCCATGGGAGTAGGCAGAATCAAATACCTTCTCCTACGATCCTAACATACTTCTTTTGACATTAATAAAATAAATTATAATGAACCACACGAATGCATACTCTAAAACTTAAAAAAAACAACCTACTTCCAAAAAACACTACAAAGTGAAAAATAACTTTAATTTCGGAAGTCGGTGACTTAGGATATGTATTTTGATTTTTTGTCACCGCCTTCCGAAATTAAAGTTATTTTTCACTTTGTAGTGTTTTTTTGGAAGTCGGTTGTTTTTTTTTTCTGAGAAAATTTTTATGTTTCACTTTTTACTTCTATATGTAAAAAGTGACAAATAAAAACTTTTTTCAGAAAAAAAATAGAAAAGAAACATAATTGGTGTGGGGTAGGTACTATTACCTACCCCACACCAATTCTAAATTTCATCATGCTTGGGGTCAAA
Organism: Antitype chi; assembly: GCA_947359405.1. Classification (NCBI taxonomy): domain Eukaryota; kingdom Metazoa; phylum Arthropoda; class Insecta; order Lepidoptera; family Noctuidae; genus Antitype; species Antitype chi. The sequence continues at coordinate 16,771,099 of OX375816.1, forward strand.
ACAATGCATATTTATGCGATAGCAGCAATCGCGGTTTGTTTGATGTCATTTTTTGAAGAGTCCGTTGCCTGTCTCTGGAACGAATAATCAGATCTATATACAATTTATATGGGATCATTTCGGAATAAACCCCTGTCGAACAAAAAAATAATTTTACAAATCCGTTTATATATGACGGAGTTATGCCCGAACATACATAAAAAAAAACATAAACATGTCGAATTGATAACCTCCTTCTTTTTGAAGTTGCTTAAAAATTAGATAAAACACCATCCATCTTTGCAACAGAGAAGTTGAAAGTAAAACTATTCCGCAGAAACCAAAAATGTTCGTACAATTGTGCGATAGACTTTCCTATAATTTCAGGTTTTCCTCTCAAGATTTATTAATCCAAAATACGAACTTTGTTCCGTGTGGTTCTAAAGAATAGCACCGTCCCATCTCTTCCCGTGGGTGTCATAGAAGGCGACTAAGGGACTTACTAGAGTATGGGCAGCAGCGTTCTCTATGCATTTTACCACCATACTGCGATTGCCAACCCGCCTGCCAAGCGTGGCAATTATGGCAAGCCCCCGCCCCAAATTGAGGGAGGCCTATGTCCAGTAGTGGACGTCTTCCAGCTGAAATGATGATGATGATGATAGACTTTGTTTATTTTACGACGTACAGAAGCAATCACTCTTATGTCACTTAAACAACAGAATATCATGCCTGTAATCCCCGAAGTAGTACACCCACATTTCGGCAGTAATGTTTTTCTTTAACCTCCATGTTATAGGAGGAGCATGTTGCCATCAACCATGCATAACTCTAGAATCCAGGCTTCATCTGAGAAATTCCGAATAGACAACCCAATAACACTTTGCCTGACCTTAGATTATAAAATCTACGTCAAATAATATCAGTATTTCATTAAATACATCATTCGAGCCCTATTATCCATAATAAACCTATTAAATTCAGTACGGTAGCAAATTTTATGAGTCAAACAACATTATGATTGCCATTATCCATTAATCAGTACTTTGAAACGGAGTCTAAATCAGTATTGGTATTATAATTAGTCCGCAAATGTTCACAAGTTGATTATTATCGGAATTTGCTTTGAACGGTACACATACAGAGGGAGGCGGCGCACGTGAGGGAGAGGCAGTATATGCGCCCTCACGGCCGTAGTCGCCGCGGGCGACGCCCTGGGCGTCGGGAATCCCAGGCTGATTCCCGGCCACCGTAGGCGCGGGCTTGCGGACGGCGAGTAATGGGTAGCTCGCTGTCCGGTAAGGACCAAGCCCGGGTCGACGGCGCGTTGTGTTCCACGCGCGCCTCAAAGAGATGTCAGCACCAAATGGGGGGGTCCGCAAGGGCCGATGCCTGCCAGGGGTGCGGGTTGTTCGAAAGAGATACCGCGGCCCCTAGCACACAGGCAACTGAGGGAACACGGGTGGGTTTTAGTCAGTAAAAGTCTGACACGCCCTCCCGCTCCACCCAGAGCGGGAGAAGTTATTTGATGATTTCCCACCCAAAAAAAAAAAAAAACGGTACACATACAAAATTTAGTCGATTGATACTAAAATAGGTTTTTTTATGGGATTTCGGAGTGAAAATTAATACAACGACAAAAACTAGACCGACATCATAGGTATATTTTAAAACGAGAGCAACCTTTTTAATTGCCCCGTTTTCATTCACAAATACTGTTTACTATTCGATTTTTCTGACCCATCAAAATTACTCATACAAAAAAACCTGACTGCCTAAAAAGTGACCGTGAAGTGGCCGTGTCGCGGGTTCCATCCCCGCACGGAACAAATATTTGTATGATCTGCATGTAATTTTTCCGGGTCTGGGTGTTTCTGTTTGTGAGTTTCTATGTTTATAAACGCACCCACGATACAAGAAGAAAATCCTAGTGTGGAGCAACGTTTTTAAAAAAAGAAGAAGAAGAAGAATTAATAAAAAAGATGGAAACAAGAAACTTGTTTTAAAAGGATGACTATTAGACTGAATATAAGCAATCTCTTGCAGTCGGAGGCAATAAAGGTATCTATTGTTAAAAAGAAGATGCCTCCGACTGCATGATATTGCTTATAGTATTCAGCCTAATTCGTTTTTTTTTTCACATTTTTAGTTCATATAATTATTTTTGACGTTAATGAGACCTATTTATGAAACCCTTTATTTCCATACCCAACTCAATAGGTATTGAGAAAAAAAAAATTGAAGACATAATATGGCGCTTCAGTTTTGATATACCCAGTGTCACTCTCACAATTAAGGCGAATCTAATGGCACCTCTCAAGCTGAAATCGATCAAGCCATTTAGGCTACAAAGCGTGCCAAAGAAATAAACATACATACATATACTCGAAAAACATAACCCTACTTCTGGCGCAGTCGGGTAAAAATACAGCATTTATTTATGAACAAAGTCTTTAAAAAATTAACAAGTATAGAAAAGAAAAGTATCATCGGGCAATAAAAAAAATCGTCTGCATCGTTGTCAACAGGAAAGGTGCCCAAAAGGCGAGCAGCATTGCCACGTTGTTTGGCAATGCTGATTCTTTGGCCAAAAAATAGGCCAGCTTTGAAGAGAACTTAGATTGATATCAATCGCCAGTCCGAGTCAACTTTGGAATATCGTACAAAGTTGACTCAGACCGGCGATTTAAGCAAAGAACTAAATACATGCTGTATTTTAAAATCATCACACATTTTGATGTCCCAAATCTTCGCTGTATAACATCGCGACAATATATCGGGTGCTGCCTTAACAACGTCGTTGGGCGCCATATCTCGACAATATTTGGGCCATCACTCGTAGCCATTACACGTTTGAATTTACGTGAACTTTATTTTCTTGTTGCACTTTTTTTAAAGATGATTTAATTCTTATATTTTGGAATGAGCTTATTACTGTCCCACGGCAGGCAAAAGCCTTACTCTTATAGAGAAAGCAAGAGCTAGGATCGCCACGAATACCATTTTTTTTTTGTTTTTTTTTTTGTGAATTATCTTTGATTGAATTTCCTTTGATTGTAGAGAAGGCTTAATAATAAAGCACATGAATATTCTTTTGAATAAATTGGCTTTGTTAATAAAGTAGAATTTCTTATTCCATTTAATTTTAGTGAAAATTAACAAAGGTGCCTGAATAATATTACGATAACAACAATATTATTCGTCGAGCCCTTGTCACCGTCGGCGTACCAGCGGTATTAGATCCTAAAAGCTTGGTACGTGCCCATGAGAAGAGACCAAACGTCACGACGTTGTTGTCTTGGAGAGAGGGTAGGCCTCTGGTGTGGGACGCAACCTGTGTCGACACACTTGCGCCATTTCATGTTCTTAGTTCAGTAGGCTGTGTTGGCTGGTGAGACCCTCGAACGGCAGAAATACTGTAACCTTATGGGTAACCTCAGTTTTGAGCCGTATGTGATCGAAACGCTCAGGTCATGGGGCCCGAGTGCGTGGTTCCCTTTTTAAGGAAACTCGCTAACTGTTTGACACTTCACGGGACCAGAGGGCTGGGTTGTTCTTTGGCCAAATAATTCCAACTGCTGCCACTTAAAGGGCACGTTTCCGGATGACAGCGGTGCGGAAGAGTACTTCGACGCCTGAGTGTCCTTTTGTTTTTAACCGACTTCAAAAAGGAGGAGGTTATCAATTCGTCAGAACCTTTTTTTTTTTTTTTTTTTTTTTTTTTTTTTTTTTTTTTTTTTTTTTTTTTTTTTTTTATGTATGTTCCCCGATTACTCGAAGATGGCTGGACCGATTTGGATTTTGTTTTTTTTTATTTCTATAGTTAGTCATACAATAAATTACATAGGTATTATCAGTCTTTGTAAAAGTATTTTTTAATTACAACTTTTGCTTTTATTTCATGGTCGTTATGCTAAAAGCAAAATATAATACACATGCTATTATATCTTTCACGGTTTATCGGCCAGTAAAAATTTAATTAAAATCTCAAAGAATTTCACGGGTTTACTTTTTTTCAAGCTATTCATTATTGAAGGTTTTTATAACTAGGGTTTTCATTTTATTATTTTTAATGTGGGGTAACATAATGAGATTTTATTTTAGATTTTTATTTCTTTAATTTAAATTAAAGTCTCCCTTGAGATTGACTTGTTTATTAACACAACGATAATAATTGAAACGGTAGATATTTGCTGCGTTTTAGCTCATTTTCAACTCAAAAGAAAAATGAAAAGGTTTTTATAAACTCGTTTATATATTTATTATTATTTGATTAATTTACTTTTAAAGCTAGAAGAACATACCAAGACCTCTTCATGCCTCGGAAAGCAAATTTAGCCGTTGGTCCCGACTGTCTTTCGTGAATCTTTGACATTTGTTACGGGTTGTCAAAAGCCCGAAAGTCTTACAACCAGTCTTACTAAGGGGTATCGGGTTACCCAGTAACTGGGTTGTGGAGGTCAGATAGGCAGCCGCGCTATATTAAATACTGGTATTCAGCTTCATCCGGTTAGACTGCAAGCTGACCCCAACATAATTGGAAAAAGGCTAAGAAGATCATGATGACTCTTAAAAGCTAGAATTTGGTGATACTTTCATAAAATTCTACTAGGTATAGTGAAGGCTTATCAACTTAAAAAAAAAAACATGTTTGCTACCCTTTATTTCCTATACTCTATCAAAAGCCTCGATAATTGTTTTTTATCGTTACACGTACAGAAGCACCAAAATGCAGATTTAAATTATAACTAACGGCAATAAAATCCAGTGAAAATTACTGTGTAATCTCTGCTTGTAAAAGCTTTCTTTTGAAGTCTGTTGATTTAAATCCGGGTACAATAAATTGTAAAATTCAACAATGGCCATGTAAAATAAAATACCAAACAGATATTTAACACAAAATCAAGAAAAACCACTATTTGAATTATTGCAAACTTTTATCATTATAAAGTTAAAAAGACCAGTGACAGATAATTTTAATGAAAATCAAACCCTATGCAGAACCCACTTAAAGTAGCTTATTCGTAAATACACTCGAGAGCAATGAATCCGGGTCACTTAAAGAATGTTAAAAATCTCGGAAACTAAAAATGATAGGTTAATGCAATAAATTGTATTTAATAGACAATGTAATACTCCTTAAATGAAAGTAAAAAAAATATGAGTCACCATACATTTTATTAACACAAAATTACATAAAGAAAAAAACTGCTGATCTCTCCTTAAAACAAAAATAGGAAACATGAAATTTTTGAACTTTATTACGATTTTCTTGAATTTTAATACTTCGTATTGCCTCCTCGTGCTTCCATTACTGCGTTTACGCGGTTTGGCATGCTGTACACCAAGTTCCTTATACGATTTTGGGAAATATTCTCCCATTCCTCTGTGAGAGCAATTTTGAGCTCACGAAGCGTGATTGGGGGAGGGTTTCGTTGTTTTACGCATCTGCCTAGCTCGTCCCAAGCATGCTCGATCGGGTTGATATCCGGGCTGCGCGCTGGCCACTCCATACGAGTAATGTTCATCTCTTGAAGGTAGTCATTCACAATCCTACCTGTATGAGGTCGGGCATTGTCATGCATAAATATAGCATCCTCACCTAAATTGACCATAAATGGACCAACGTGATCATTGAGGATTTCTTCCACATATCTTACGCTAGTTAAAGAGCCGTTTTCTATGATCACCAGCTCTGTGCGACTTTCAGAAGAAATTCCGGCCCACACAAGTACAGACCCACCACCGTAGGCTACTTTTTCTTCGATGCATGCTTGCTTGAATCTTTCCCCTGGTCTTCGATACACTCTGTGTCTTCCATCGTGCTTGTAGAGCATAAATTTTGATTCGTCGGAGAACATAACTTTTGACCAATCTTCAATACTCCAATTTACGTGGCTCTGGGCATATCTTAGTCTTGAAATACGATGCCCACGCTCCAGTTTAGGGCCGTTTGCAGGTCTAAGGGGTTTTAAGTTAGATTCAGCAAGCCGACGTCTTACTGTCCATGCACTTGGGTTACTTCCTCCGAGGCGTCGAAACTGATTTGTGAGTTCAGTTCCTGTGAGAAAGCGATTTCGAAGCATGGTGTTCACCAAGTATCGGTCTTCTCGTGCTGTGGTACACCTGGTTCTGCCCGTTCCTGGTCTGCGTAGGTTAGAACCAGTTTCTTCGTAACGTCGGAGAACTCTTTGTACAGTTGACAGCGACACACCGACAGTCCTGGCTGTATCGCGCTGACTCCGGCCGGTTTCCAGCATTGTAAGTATTCTGGTGCATTCTTCAGGCGTAAGCGACATAATTTCAGCTTGAATAATGAATATAGAGCACTATCAACATGGTTTATGTACCCACATAAATGACAGATTACAAACAAAAGCAAAACCAAATGCTGTAATTTCGTAGTTCCATCTTCGAAAGTGGCCCTTTTTCAAATTAGATTTTTTTATGATATAACTTTACAATAACTATGAAGTTTTAATACCTTCATTTAAGGAGTATTACATTGTCTATTAAATACAATTTATTGCATTAACCTAGCATTTTTAGTTTCCGAGATTTTTAGGATTCTTTAAGTGACCCGGATTCATTGCTCTCGAGTGTATTATTGAGGATAAAGGTTTGCGCCCAACATATTCGCAACGCAGTATTTCTCGCACTCAGAAAGTCGGAATGTTAGCAGATGTCTTTTATTACGTCATTGGGCTTGAAACCTATAGTTGTCTGCAGGCACGACATAAATGTAAAGGATTTTACGTATAGAAGGTTACAAGATATCGATTTCAGTTTTGTAGGTCGAGTAGCTGTTGCTGAATGCATCAAGGCAGTCTGAAAAGTATTTATGTGTGGAGCAACAAGTTACTTTTTAGTTCCAATAGTAACAAAGAGTTATAAGTACTGTAAAGGGTGGTTGTTTACCGAAAGCAACTATATCGTTGTACCGGCAGGCAACAAAATGGCTTTGTCACATTCAAACTGTCAAGGAGATCTAGAACAATCCTTCAGATATTTTAGCTTAGGTTTTTGTTTCGGAATAAAACTGATCATTAACAGGCGCGGAGTTGTATAGACAAGCGTGAGAAATAAATGAGATAACTTATAATTACACGCATACGAGTGTTTCATTAACCGATCCCGGTACTCGATCCCTTCAGGTCCCACAGTTTCTTTGCGTGATGACTTGAATTTGTTTTTCTGAAAAGAGGTTTTTAATTAATTGATCGAGGGTACTTCAAGGGTTGTTCCACTTACATAATGATCCAAGTTTATGAATAAGTATGAAAATATGAGAGATCTTTTGACACATAATGATTAACAAATTGTCCAACACAGCTCATAGAATTAGCAAGCTGAAGTGGCAATGGGCCGGCCACATTAGCCGTAGAACCAATGACTGTTGGGGTAGACGAGTTCTTAAATGGAGACCACGAACCGGCAAAAGTAAGGTAAGACGCCCTCAGGCTAGGTGGAGCGACGGTCTTCGCAGGGTGGCTGGTAACAACTGGATGAGAGTTGCCGAGAATAGAGCTTAAAGGCGTGCAATTGGAGAAACCTATGTCCAACAGTGGACTGCTGTAGGCTGATGGTGAAACTACCAAATAATACAAATTTAAAACTGGAGTACAAAACATATATTAAAGAAAATACATCATTTGTGTCTGAGTGAATTACGGCAACCTTTTTAAAATTTGTATTCTAAGTACACAGTTCTAGTCGTCTTCTTCTTTGTAACGCACTACTGTATTTCAGATCTTGTTAGCCCAAAAATTCACCACTTCCACGGCATGGTCGGTGATCCCTCAGAGGTAAATTTAGCTGCATATGTTGGGACATATAGGGCAGGATACGATTCTACAACCACACCCTGCGGCAGCGGAGGACATCTCCACTGGACCTCCGTCGGACAGCATGTCCGATATGCGGACAGAGGTCGCCCGCTTGACTGTCGCCATGGAGCTTCTCCGAAAGGAGAACGAGGAGCTCCGAGCGGACCTGGCCGAGCTCCGAGGAGCTGGCCCCAGGGTGGAGTCTCAGAAGGGGGCGCGGCATGGGCAGGGTAGACCCGTTCCGGAGGAGGACCGGGTGCTGACTCTGGTGCGGCAGGAGCTGGCTACCTTCCAGAGCCGGTTCTCCACCCTGGAGGCCATTGTCCTGCGCCCCCCGCTAACGGCGAGTCGGTCGGCCTCGGGCCAGCAGAAAGGGGCCACTTATGCCGTCGCCACGGCTGCTACGTCCAAATCGGCATCGCAGCCGGGACGTACCCCAGCGAAACCGGTGCCGACCAAGCCCAAGAAGGGCGGGGTGGCGGCGCAGGCGGCGACGGCCCCAGCCGAAGTACCAGGACGGTCAGCCCCGCCTCCCGAATCTCCTCCGGCCGACGCCGAATGGCAAGTCGCCGGGGAGAAGAGGAAGGCGGGAAAGGCTGCAAGGGCGGCCAAAAAGAAGAAGAGGCGGCAGCGGGCCAAAAAGCGAAGCGCCGCGGCTAGGTTACGCGCCCCGAAGTCCGCAGCTGTAGTGATCACACTACAGCCGGAAGCGGAGAAAAAGGGCGTGTCCTACCGCGACGTGATCGCGAAGGCGAAGGCGGCGGTGAACCTGGCGGAGCTGGGAGTCACCAATGGCATCCGGATGAGGGTCACTGCGACCGGAGCCCGGATGCTGGAGGTCCCCGGTGCGGCCAGTGGCCCGACCGCTGACGCTCTGGCCGAAAGGCTTAGGGCGTCCCTCGATGCGGACGAGGCCCGGGTGTCCAGGCCCACCAAGTGCGCTGACATGCGCATCTTGGGCCTGGACGACTCGGTGACGGAGGGCGAGGTGGTGGCCGCCATCGTCAGGACTGGGGAGTGCTCCGCCGAGCAGGTGAAGGCGGGCACCATTCGTCCTGACAACACGGGGATGCGAACCATCACGGTGAGCTGCCCCGTGTCGGCGGCCCGGAAGATCACCGAGGAGGGCCGAAGGCTCCTGGTGGGCTGGGTGTCCGCGCAGGTGAAGTTGCTGGAGCCCAGACCTCTGAGGTGCTTCCGCTGTCAGGTGGGGCACCACGTGGGTGTGCAATGCACCTCGGAGGTGGACCGCAGCAGTCACTGCTTCCGCTGCGGTAAGCCCGGTCACAAGGCCGGCTCGTGCAATGCCACGCCGCACTGCTATCTATGTGCGGCAGCTGGCAAGCCGGCCGAACACCGGGCTGGGAGCAAGGCCTGCGCTCCACCCGCCGAAGCCAGGGGCCGAGGCAGGGGCAAGCCCTCCGCCACCGCCGTCACCGCCGCAGTTGCCACCACCGCCGCCGCCACTGCCGCCTCCACCGTCGTCGCCGCCGCCGTTCCCAGCGCGGCAGGGCCCACACAGGGGGCCCCGGAGGGGGTTGAAATGGACTGCCATTAATGGCCCCATTTCACCTCCTCCAGGCGAACATCAACCACTGCGCCGCCGCTCAGGACCTGCTGCTCCAGAGCATGGCGCAGTGGTCGATTAACATCGCCGTGGTCGCTGAGCCGTACTTTGTCCCGCCCAGGGATGACTGGGTGGAGGACCTGAGCGGCTCAGTGACCCTCATTTCGTCGGCCGCCGCCGGTACCCCGACCCTCGAGGGTGTCAAGAGGGGAAGGGGTTGCGTAGCAGCCCGGTTCGGGGAGATTGTCGTGGTAGGTGTGTACTTCTCCCCGAGCCGAACTCTCGCCGAGTTCCACAACTCCCTAGCGGAGTTGAGAGACGTCGTCGTCGGGTTCCGTTCCCTCCCCGTGCTCGTCCTCGGGGACTTCAATGCCAAGAACTTGGCTTGGGGTTCCCGTCTGACGGACGTGCGCGGCAGGATGGTGGAGGACTGGGCTCTGGAGACAGGCCTGGTCGTCCTGAACCGGGGTTCTGTCGCCACGTGTGTGCGGATGCGGGGTGAGTCGGTGGTGGACATTTCGTTCGCCAGCCCCGCTCTGTCGCCGCGTGTCGTCGACTGGCGTGTCATGGAGGGGGTGGAGACGTATTCCGACCACCGGTACATCCGGTTTGACGTCTACGCCCAGACCTCGAGCGCGCCAGTCCAACGGGCCCCGTGTGGTCCGCGGTGGGCGCTGAAGCGGCTGGACCGGGAGCTACTCCTGGAAGCTTCGATCGTGCAGGCCTGGGTGTCACCACCGGACAGGCCTGCCGACATCAACGACGAGGCGGAGTGGTTCCAGGAGGCCATGTCCGAGGTTTGTGACGTGGCAATGCCTCGGGTCCAGCCAGGACGTGCTTCACGCCAGGTGTACTGGTGGTCGCCGGAGCTCACAGCTCTGCGCGAGGCGTGCGTTGTTGCGCGGCACCGGTACACCAGGCACCGCAGGCTCCGTGTCCGGCCTCCGGATACGGAAGCCATTCAGGCGGAGCTGTACGAGGGGTACAGAGCGGCGAAGACCGCCCTCCGAGCGGAGATCCTGCGGGCCAGAATGCTGGCCCGCGAGGAGTCGCTGGAGACTCTGAACAGAGACCCGTGGGGACGCCCCTACAAAACGGTGCGGAATAAAATCCGCCCGTGGGCTCCCCCGCTGACGCAGAGTCTCCGGCCTCAGCTCGTGCAGGACGTGGTGAGCGCTCTGTTCCCTTCGCGAGAGGAGCACGCTCCCCCGCCCATGGCTCCGCCTGCTGCAGTGCCCGATGCGGACCACACCGACGACGACGACGATGCTCCAGAGGTGACCGAGGTAGAGTTGAGAGTGGCGGTACGTAGGCTGAATGCCAAGAGTACCGCCCCAGGACCCGACGGCTTGCCTGGAAAAGCCTGGGTCCTGGCCTTGGAGGCTCTCGGGCCTCGACTAAGAGGGCTCCTAAGCGCATGCTTGGAGGAGGGCCGGTTCCCACTTCGTTGGAAGACGGGGAAACTGGTCCTCATTAAGAAGCCGGGGCGCCCCGCGGACTCTCCGTCCGCTTACCGGCCCATCGTGCTGCTCGACGAGGTGGGCAAGCTCTTTGAAAGAGTAATTGCAGACCGCCTCGTCGGGCGGCTGGTGCGGGTGGGGCCGGATTTGGCGGAGAGCCAGTTCGGTTTCCGCAGGGGGCGCTCCACGGTGGATGCCATCATGCGCGTGCGAGCCCTCACGACGGGGGATGCTGTTGCCCGGGGTGGGGTAGTCTTGGCGGTGTCTCTAGACATCGCCAATGCCTTCAACACCCTGCCCTGGAGTTGCATAAGGGAGGCACTCCTGTATCACCGGATGCCGACCTACCTCTGTCGTGTGGTCGAGGCCTATCTGACGGACAGGGCCGTCATCTACCCCGGTCACCAAGAAGAGTGGAACCGGCGAGAGATGTCGTGCGGTGTCCCACAGGGATCGGTTCTGGGGCCGCATCTGTGGGACATCGGTTACGACTGGGTGCTGCGCGCCGACCTCCCTAGCGGCGTCAGAGTAGTCTGCTACGCTGACGACACGCTGGTCCTGGCGCAAGGGAGGTCGTACCAGGCGGCGGCCGACTTAGCGGCACACGGGGTTGCGACAATTGTCGATAGGATCCGGCAACTGGGACTCGAGGTGGCCTTGCACAAGTCCGAGGCCATGTGTTTTCATGGTCCTCGGAATGCACCACCCACGGGTTCCCAGATAACGGCAGGAGGGGTTCACATCGGCGTCGAGTCGACGATGAAGTACCTGGGACTCGTCCTCGACAGCCGGTGGAACTTCGCGGAGCATTTCCGACGTTTGGCTCCCAGACTGGAGCGGGCCGGGGCTGCCTTGAAGCGGCTCCTGCCCAATCTAGGGGGGCCAAACGCCTCCTGCCGGAGGCTCTACGCGGGGGTCGTGCGGTCCATGGCCCTATACGGGGCGCCGGTGTGGGCGCCTACATTGAGGCGCCAACCAGCCCGAAAGCTGAAGGCGTCCCATAGGGTCATGGCGATCAGGATGATCCGGGGATACCGCACGATCTCAGGTGAGGCGGCGGGCCTCCTTGCCGGATTACCGCCATGGGATCTGGAGGCAAAGGTCCTCGCGCACATCTGGGAGTGGCGCGAGGAGGCCAAACGCCGGGGCGTTACTCCGCTGCCGCGAGAAATCGAGGTGCAGCGGACAGAGCTCCGGCGGGATCTCATGGCGACATGGAGAGTGCGATTGTCGCAACCCAGTGCTGGGCACGCCACGATAGCGGCGGTAAGTCCCCTCTTTGAGGAGTGGCTTGAGAGGCGGCATGGCGTCCTCACCTTCCGCCTGACGCAGGTCCTCACCGGACACGGTTGTTTCGGGAGGTTCCTGTTTCGTATAAGGCGGGAGGAAACGCCCGGGTGCTTCCATTGCGAAGATCGCCCAGAGGACACGGTGGAGCATACGGTGGCGGTCTGCCCAGCTTGGGCGGAGCACCGCCGTGTCCTCGTGGAGGCGATCGGCGGCGGCGATCTCTCGCGTCCGGCCCTGGTGCAGGCCATGGTACGGAGCGAGAGTGAATGGCTAGCCGTCACCTCCTTCTGCGAAGCAGTAATGCTCGCGAAGAGGGAGGCGGCGCACGTGAGGGAGAGGCAGTATATGCGCCCTCACGGCCGTAGTCGCCGCGGGAGAAGCCCTGGGCGTCGGGAATCCCAGGCTGATTCCCGGCCACCGTAGGCGCGGGCTTGCGGACGGCGAGTAATGGGTAGCTCGCTGTCCGGTAAGGACCAAGCCCGGGTCGACGGCGCGTTGTGTTCCACGCGCGCCTCAAAGAGATGTCAGCACCAAATGGGGGGTCCGCAAGGGCCGATGCCTGCCAGGGGTGCGGGTTGTTCGAAAGAGATACCGCGGCCCCTGGCACACAGGCAACTGAGGGAACACGGGTGGGTTTTAGTCAGTAAAAGTCTGACACGCCCTCTCGCTCCACCCAGAGCGGGAGAAGTTATTTGATGATTTCCCACCCAAAAAAAAAAAAAAAAAAAACCCTGCTGCAATAAAATGGGTAATTAGTATTCCTGCTAATGTGATAATTGATATAATTATTCGTTTACACTGCAAGAGAACTAGACAAATCGACATAAGATCGTCCACTTTCAGTCAATCATTACAATCACAGATAAGACAAACAAGGTCCAAGCTAAAATGCTATTATTTTAGGCTATCCCGGTTTGCAATCTCTGTCGCTAGTCAAGCATTCCGTCCTTTATGAACAAAGCTTTCATGTGATGATGTGAATGGTTACAGCAATCCATTAGGCTAGACCTATTGATACACAGGTAGCCTATCTACTCGTGTGTTGGAATCTGGTCATACTGTCACAAAGTCGTTTGTAGATTACGGTAGCATAAATTGTACTTCAGCAAAGTTAAATGCAACCTGGAGTTTATGGGTTAGTTTGTGTTGGTGTTGACTGCTGTTGAAATACCTTAGCAGTACCTACCTGATCATTAGTATGTTGATACTTATTGGATACAGTAAATAGCCCAGTGATATTGGGTCCCGAGTTACGACTTGTTCGTGAGTTCGAACCTAGGTAGGTACTATACTTTGTGTATTTAATTTCATCATCACTATTCAAAACGGTGAAGGTTGGCATGTTCTAAAACAAAAAATCCGGAGACACACTTATGTGTGTCTCCGGATTTTTTGTTTCCGCATGCGTGTTGATCGTTGTCACACTATTATTAGTGTGACAACGATCAACACGCATGCGTGGCCCGCGTTGTGGATTAGGACATGCTGCCTCTGATGAGAGATGAGACCCGCCTGTGATCTAGCAGTGGGAACATTACCTACAAGGTGATTATGCTGCTTATTGGATTAGAATAAGTTTTTTTATTTATCACCGCGGTGTAAAATATTAGTTGAATAAAGCAAAATAAATTAAAGAAGTTATATTTCGTCAAGTTACATTATAAATATAAGTGCCAAATACATACTGCGGGCGTGATGCTTGATTTTTCACTATACAGGATGTTAAATAAATTGCGTGCCATAGCTTAGGGGTAGGTTCAGTTTCGATACAGAAACCCAGGAAAAATATATTTAAAAAAAATGCAAGATCAACCTAATTTAGTACCTACTAACTAACTAGTACCTAGTTACCTTCACCCGGCGTTATTGAAGTGTTCGGGCGTAGGTATTTCATTGCGTTCGACAGTAGGTGGTTAGCGTTTAAACAAAATAAAAACTTACTTTAAGCAATTTTTTAATCAATTCTAAAGGTAACTACATTAGGTTCATCTTATGATAATTTTCGGTTCTTTAAACTTTTTTTAAAGGTATTTTTTTACTATTTATACGGGTTCCTTTATAGATACTGAACTCACCCTGAAGCTATGGCACGCAATTTCTTTAGCATCCTGTATATCCATTCTTATTATAATAATAATTTACAACGATATTACAACTGGACACGCCACAATTACGGCTGTAATCTTTGAGGAGTGGTTTGAGAGGCGCCACGGCGTTCTCACCGCCTTAAAATCAAAATCAAAAGTCATTTATTCAAACTAGGCTGAGAGTCAGCTCTTTTTGAACGTCAAAATAAAATTACATAAGACAGTCCCCCCAAAAACGCCCGCCCTTCACCACTTCCTAGTGCTTTAGCTGGGAAGAAGAAGTAGCGGAACAAACTCCCCAGCAGCACAGCTGTCTGTTAAGTTAGAAGAACTTGTTTCTATACAATAATAGGTAATAAAAATTACGAAACACAAAAAAAAAAACATAAAATTTGCCATATGTCAGCTAGCACACGCCAATATACCATCAAAGATTGAAAACTAAAAATAATAGAAAATTAAAATAAAACGTAAACAGAACTTCCAATCTAAATAAAAGCCTCTAGGCATAAAGGGCATGCCCGCTTACATATGCAATTCTGCATTATGCAAATATAGCTATAAGTAACTTAAAGTAACAAAAGTTAAACTAGGACCTCTGGACTAAAATTAATAAAAACTTAATACAATTAACAATAACAAAACCATGGTCAGCAAGACGACCAGTCACCACGAGCAGCACCCGTTCACGAGCATAACGCAAAGATCAGCCATTACCCCCCTCGCCATATTTGAGGGAAGGAGGCAACCCGACCCCCGACGCTACCGCAAGCAGTGACATCTAAGGGAGCATGACGAACTTGCTGCCGGTTGCACTGGCAAGAATAATCATGAATTGTCGAGGTCGCTAGCTAACTACATATTGCAATACTACTCATTAAAAAAAAAACATTGTAATGAGTAGATTAAGTCATAAATAAATGATAAAAAAAAGGAAAACCTGAATTATACAGTCAGTCTTAGTCGCTGCAGGAGACGCCCTGGGCGTCGGGAATCCCAGGCTGATTCCCGGCCACTGTAGGCGCGGGCTTGCGGACGGCGAGTAATGGGTATCTCGCTGTCCGGTAAGGACCAAACCCGGGTCGACGGCGCGTTGTGTTCTACGCGCGCCTCAAAGGGATGTCCGAACCAACTGGTGGGGTCGCAAGGGCCGATGCCTGCCAGGGGTGCGGGTTGTTCGAAAGATATACCGCGGCCTCTGGCACACAGGCAACTGAGAGAACACGGGTGGGTTTTAGTCAGTAAAGTGTGACACGCCCTCCTGTTCCACCCATAGCGGTAAAAGTTATTTGAGGATTTCCCACCCAAAAAAAAAAAACCATGTTACAACTCGAAGAAACATTTCTTCGAGAAATCCACTTCAAACCGGTAATAAAACTCTACAATAACTTTATAATTAATAGTTTCATGGGAACTTTCAAGGAAAATATTATACAAGTGTTTCTTCGACGGAAGGTATAAAAAGAATTATGTTCTCAAGCTTGTGAGAAACATAGTAGATATAATATATACGTATTTTCTTTTCCCTATAATAAAATTTATCGACGAATGAGGCAGGATATTACATATTGTAGGCGCACGTCGAATTATGAGCGATAGCAAGTCAGTGCGAGCCGAATGAATTATTCAGCGATTCTTCGATCGATATGTCGCGGGATTCTTGCCTAATCTCGTCTTGCCGTAATAATTCAAAAAAATTATGAAAATCGGGAATTTGGATATTTTTTGTCGGGTATCATGTAAAATAGAAATGTACCTTTAAGGAATAATTAATTATATATGCGCGTCGGGCATGTTTGCTGACGCAAGAGCCGGTGACTTTTATGCCATTATGTGCAAGAAAACAGCTACTCTGATGCGCCGAATTCGGGGTAGCGCCAACGGAATCCTAAGGATAATCTTTGAGAGGCCAGAGTCTGCAGTGCCACGAAGACTTACCCAGCTTCATGTGACAAGATGACATTGTAACTATGATTCGTTTTTTTGGTTAACATGTACTATTTTAATTAATTTTTAGACCTGATTTTTGGACATTATCAATTCACTTTTTGAATTTTTACTATGAATGAGAATTTGATTAGATTTTAGTATTGACTAACAAAGTTTTAAGGCCTTTGTTAATAACAATTATGGGCATTATTTGTCTGAAATAAATGAATTTAATTATTAAAAGATTAGGGAAATTGATTGTTGCTACCCACGGAAAGTGTACTAACTATTACTTCAGGATTTAACAATGCATTGCTTTTGTGATTTAAGACCGAGAAAAATCAACCGAAACAATGAATCAAAAACACAACTTCTTACTCCACTAGATTTAACCTAAGTTCAAAGTTTAAAAGATGAGTTTGTAATAATAGCATAAATTTATGATAAAAAAATTGCGCAAAATATTTAAACAAAATTATAATAATCGCAGATATTTGTGGCTCCAACATTTGCGGTGCAATTTCGGTATATTTTCGATATCAAAATATAATTTAATAACCTTACTTAATTTGTTATTTAATTAATTATATATTCAACATAAAATAGGCCGATACTATTAAAATAAATAAACCAATTTTAGAGATTCGATTTTTGTGCCTGCAGAAATAAAGCGACTTAAACTATTCTCCAAGAAAAGCTATTCAGATATTTAAGATCCAGGTCAAAGAAAATACTAGTCGTCTATCTTAATGATAAGAACTGGCGCATAATAACATTTATAGGCCGCCTTTGTGTTCTAGAATAGTCTTATGCAGTTGCTCGCATTACAAATGTTGGTAGATTTTATCTTCGTTCGTTTTAAAGGCTCATGCACATTTGGGCAGGCGGTTTTTACTGTCATTATTTTGTCTATGGTTTTTTAATGTGGTCTTATGATTTTTTGTTTTTTTTTCAAATTATTATATCCGTTTAATTAGGTATTAATTTATTGATAATTGGTTACATAATTTATGATGTTTGCATGGTATTTTATATGTTTTTCTTCACTGCAAATAATATTTTCTAATTTCAATTTTATTGAAGATATGATTATATTTTGTACATTTAATACTTCCGTTTCATGCTGGATTTTATTCAAACACAATGGGAGTTTTTACTGAATAAATAAATTGAACGAACCGGTTTGCAAAAATTGTCCTAGATCACTTCCATACATTCAGTGTAAACCACTACTGGCGGGCCGCAACCCTTTTTGCAATGGAGTGCAAACCGTTCAAATTATAATTCGAATCTTGAATCTGTCTGAAACAATTACTGCGTTGCGGCCTAATGGATGGCCTAATGGAGTCATGACTCCATCGGCGCATTTTTGCACTAAGGACGTAACGTGCACTTACCTTGATACAACTTTTTCAAGTTATTATATGGCCGTAACAGCTTTTCTAAGCTGAAGTAGGCAGAATGCTAAACCATTTAAGAATATAAAAATAAGAATCTCGACTAGAATTAATATTAAATAAAATGAGGATATTGTTTTTGCCTATTGAAGAGTGAAGGCCTTTTTAATACCTACATAGGAACACGCACTGATGCTTGATCATTTCTTTTGGCGACTTCATACTCCTTCTCTAAAAGAGCCCCGAGTCTCATCAGTAGGAATTTAACAAGCTGATTCAGATTTTGAGATTGTAGTTTAATCTTTACACGAGAAAAATCCAAAATCTTTTTCTATGCCATGAAAGTTCAAAAACAACTTAATTCTTTATTTAGCAGCAAAATCTAAAGCTATTTAGCGATAACACATTCATTGGCGCATTTTGTCGAGTAAATACATTTTAATTCGGGTCCTATATGCGAAGCTCCTATATGGAGCTGTCAATATACATAATAAGTAAATCATGATATACGGGAAGGGAGCAGTATCTACGAAGGAACAAATCGAATTCCTTAGCAATTTCCTTTCATAGTTCGTCATCGGATTAGGTTTTCTTTTGACGGGAGAATATTCAGTCTTCTGTAGAATAACGACCACATTTTTAAGGCAGTTCTGGAAGTGGGTATCTTTGCGCACAGATTCATATGAAAATAGCATTTTGTTGGAACATGACTTTTAGATCAAGTTGCATTGGTTTGGACACGAAACGACTATAGTATGTAGTGTGGGTGTCATCGTCTTGAGATTACTTAAGAACTCATAATAACTTGGTGTTTTATTGTAAACTTTAGCTTATTGTATAAGGGAAATGGGTGAATTATACTTACTTAGGTATAAATTCACAGTCCAACTAGTTATGAACTCAAGCCATCTTGATCATGAGCTTGTCAGCAGGTTAAGTGCGTTTGTACACCGCAGCGGTCACCGAGAACGAAATGTCAGCGCCGAACTAGCGATACATACATTTAGTATGGACGCGTGTCCACCGCATGCCCGTCGCACGTACCGTCATTCTGGCCGCCGCATTTATGAGTAGTATGGCGCGACCGCTAGAATTCGGCCCGAGATTGTGACAGGCCGATGTGCCAGCATTATTAACACTTTTGATTATGTTCATACACTGCCGTCGCAACGGCGCGTGGCGTAATTCCTCCTGCTTTTGCTTTGTCTATCATAACATACTGAACCGCTGAGTTCGGTCGCGGTGGACAAATGATCACTGTTATCGGGACGTCACGTTCAGTCCGAATAATCTCGTTTTTTGGAGACCTCCCGTTGACGTTGCGGTGGACTAATGTCTTAAGAGACTTATTATACCCTTCACTCGAGAGAACGGTTCAGTTAAAGGTAATGGTTTTTTCCATTTGTCGTGCAGATGACACTTCCAAAATACCTACATAGAAATTAACGTTTATCTGCTCATTTCATTTTAAGTAGACGATGTTATGTTCTGAAATCTTACATCGTTGGATGAATTAATTATTCACTTTTGATTGATTTTGCGGTCAGACGTGTTAGTTCGAATGAAAAAAAAATACTTAACGTTACACGGCGATCACTAAAATTTTAAATCAATTGTATTGTACCCTCATCAGTGTAAATATTTTACGTGTTAAGGTAGAACTAATAAAGATTCACCATCCATTTGATTTTAGGGTTTTCAAAAGATAATGAAAATACAAAAGAGGCTTATATTAAGCTTTTATTTATCATTCACATTGTACGACCACAAGGTACATAAAATATTTTAATTTTAAAATGGCCAGAGGACCAAAGAAAATTATTAATGCCGACAATCGCTTCTTGAATGAAAAACAATTCAACAATAATTGGAATTTGAACTTACATTAAATAATTATATGAGTATATTATTAGAAAACCTAATATGTTTTATTTCTGGATAATAACTTCTTATACTAATTTAACTAACAAACTATTCAATTTGTTTTGTTTTAAACAGACATACAGAAAGCAGAAAAATATGTGGGTAGTTCAATGGACGATGGGATGAAATAGTAACAGAAAATCAAGTTTTTACACGCTTTATATTAGCTTCACTTGTAACTAACTATGTATGTAAGCAAATCTTGGAATCTTAATTTGACCCACTTCCCGGTCTTCGATTAGGATGAAATTTTGCACACGCTCTGAGTTCTGATGACAATACATGACTAGCCAAAAACGTCATTACAAATCCAATATGGCGGCCTCCCCAAGATGGCGAACTGGCTGTTTGAAATCCACCCCCATGATAATATGGGTATCAAATGAAAGGGTTTGCTGTCAGAAATATGAAAAAAAATAAAAATATTTTAAAAATGAAAAAAAAGATCACGTTTTTGAAGTGAGCAGAACTAAAAAATAGAAAATAAATAATAGTTTCAAAAATTGCCTTATTCTGTGTCGCACTTATGTGTGTGTGTACACATAAGTGCAACACGGTGCAGTAATATAGAAGGAAATAAAGATATTAAATTTTTATTCATAGGCATACGTCGCAAACTGGCCCTGCAATAACGAACTAAATAGATAGATAGATAATTATAATATGCGTTCTCAATTTTCTCTAGTAGTACGTACACAAAAATAAATTATCATGTTATTTTACAGGTACCGATACACTTTTACAGTCATAACAGATCTTTTACTGCGTTGTCATAATGTAATGATAATTAAAACAAGTTATTAAAAAAAAAAAATGTTGTAAAAGAAATATATTTTTACAACTGAAAATGTGAAACCAGTTACCACATAAATAAATAATTGGAATACTAAGCAGATCTTTATTTTTTTGAAACACTTTATTTTCAGACAATACAACGAATTTTGGAATAAATTATTCAAATTGAACAATGGTCCTGTTTATTCACATACAATAACATTGTTTTCATAAATAAACAACATGTTTAACTAATAAAACACTCAATTACAAATCTACCTCGTTGGCCGCAAGTGGTCGCAAATGGCACTGCTGAGGTTGTTCTAAATTCGATCCTCTTTTAAAAAGTCCTAGTCATGCTCTTTGTCTAGATTTTTCCCGGACTTTTGACTTAAGCGTCGTCTCGACATCTGGCAAAAATAATACGAAAGCATGTATTCATGCATAGTTTTCTAAATTTGTTTGGCCCAAAATTCAGCAACGCAAATACCGATCTCTGATGCAGACATTAGGTCTTCTTATGTGCAGGTGACAAGGCATGTGGTGTAAACTGGTAGGTGAGCCATTGTCTGTGGAGGGACGCCGCATTCACAACGGAGATCTGATGTATGTATGCCCCCTATTATTGGGACTTGTAGCGGAGCTGGCGAAATGTAACTATGCTAACCCTGCCTACCTCTTAAAACTGTCGCACATTTGGATGGGCCGTCCCACCTTACATCAATTTCGTTTATTTTGTATGAACCATAACACGCTACAGGCTGGCCTCACTGCACTTTTTGTTTGTATTAAAATGTACTGCAATGCAGCCTGATCCGCGACCTTGCTCGAGCCATCCCACACGGCTTACCGTGTAGCTTTAAATTTGTCCCTAAATAATCATCCAATCCAGCCTGTCCCGTGCTGGGCAGCAGACCTTAAGATGTCCCTCAGCGGCGCCTTAGGGTCTTTATTTATTAAGTCTTATGACTACTATCCACAAGATAGCGATCGCTGAAAAATGCCCTTGTTTCTGGAGCATATTTGTAACTTTACAATTTGTGCATAAATTGTAACAAATATCGACACTTTATTGACCGTGTTACTTTGGTTGCACTAAACTTTCACAATTTCACCGGATGAATATGCCGTGTATACAATTATTAGAAAACTGGTTGTTGTTCACTCTTGTATTGCATACAATGTGAGTTTCATCGAGCAATTTCGTGTTCTGTTTTCAATTGTTTTCGAGAGAATTGTCGTGAATTGAGAGGAGAGAATGCCTTTACATTTAAGTAATGAATCGAATTCAGAACGAATGCATTATAGTTAATTTTTGTTAAAGTATGCTAGGTACAATCAGTTTAAATTGATTTGTATTGAAAGTGGGTACATGTCATGAGAGTTTTAAATAAATGTGCCAATTTATAAGGTCTTCGCATCTGGAGATGTGAAAATTACATTAGGCACAAGGTGTTCTTACACGTATTCGAGTGGTGCTAAAAATAAAAACAGCACAACGAGGTCGTAAACATTTTCCGTCATAAAAGAAAACATGTGAATAAACAATTTTAAGGGTTTATTATACATACAACTGAAGCGATTGTCGGATACATTTCATGGATGTTAACTAATACGCCTAAATGTATCTATTTTACAATTATTCATATAATTTCATCTATACAATAGCACATAAATAAATTAATCTATTTTTAAAATATATTTCGCTTCAATATACACAATTTTCTTAACTTATCACATCTTTTAGCCTAACAAATAAACTTTCTACAATAGTCAGTGTAAAGAGCTGCAGGAAGACTTTCAACACCAATTTGGGAGACGGAATCTTGTCACGGAACCCTTAACTCAATTTGCCCCAAACAGGTTTTCTTATTGGGCTAACGAAATCAAACAATAATATTGGGTTAATTCCTCCCTGATGTGTAATTCCATTTTCCCCGAGTTTGCCCGAAGGGGCTAATCGAATTGTTCCGACAACAAGTCGTCCCCCGCATGGCAATTACGATTAAATACCATAACCTCTGCTTTACAGCGTAACACTAATCATATCGAAAATATTCTGCTGAAATATATTAGACAATAATTTAATTCTCAAAATACGTTCTCACTTTGAAAATCACCTACCAACATGAAATATTCTGATTACGAACGAGAAAAATAAAATAAACGTCGTTATAATTTTCTATTATTCTATAATCTTAGATCTAGAATGATTAACAACAAAGAATTCAAATTATGGAGGTAGAGATGAAACAAGAATACCGTAGACGCACATAGGATAATCTCCGGAGAACTTAGTTCTGAATATTTCATGGTTACCTTTAATCTAGGGTAAGACAACACTCAAAGCAGCAGCGAGAAGGATTTTATTCCACAATGTTATAAACTACATCTGTTCTTATTTGTATTTATTCTGAAGGTGCATACCAAATGGAACATTGAAGAAAGTTCAGTTATACAAAGTACTGATTCAATATCTACCTTATTTTAATTATTGTTTTTTATTTTATGATTTATCATTAACATGGTACATATTCGAATGCAGTTAGACAGATATCCAGAAATAGCCTTTATATGCGATACCGTAATAAAAATAGCGATAGTCTGGTTAATCCTTGGAACCCTGTAGTAACTAGATCAGATAGGTATAATTGACATACAAAAGCTCAGGAAGAAAAAAGACACATATTCAAAGAAGTGGTTTAAAAATATACAATAACATCATCTTAAAATTATTATACACTGTAACAATAAACTCTAGTTACATTATAACAATATTGTGTAAAATAAAAATAATAAAATTAAATTTTACACAGTAAAATTATATTTATATTTTATTTCAAATATGAAGTCTCTGGCTTTTAAGAATGACACCAGAATATACATAAATATAATAACGGTGTACAAATGTAAAATACATATATATTTAGCAAAACAACTTTTAGGACAACCTTACTCCTTGGAAGTGAGACGAGGAAAAGCGTAAAGGTAGGTACACAAAATTGTATAGTAGGGTATAAATAAAGGGTAAGAATCTACGAAATATTGAAACTACATACTATAAGCCGCTTCGCAGGTAAAATATTTGATCGGGGATAGGCGAGATTCATAGAGTCATTCAATTTAATTGAAGGGTAAATTCACGAAGTATGAGACCGCAGCCGAGGAGCCATATCGGATACTTTTGGAGGCAGCTTGAGGTGGCGTTCGCGTGGCTTGTGTCAGAATGTGGCTTCTTCAAACTTAGTTCGTTGACCGCCACTGTAAAGATTTATTAACATAAAACACAGCTGAAGAGTAACTTAGGCTGCGTTCACACCAGACGTTAAGTGGGCCACCGACTGCCTGTCCGTCGTTTTTTCTACGTTCGCATTGTCAACGGCCGACTTCGTTTAGTGTGAACGCAGTATTAAGATCAAAATGCGTATTCTGGCAAGGCAACTTATGAAATTTTGCTGAAAAGATAGAGTTGAATTTTGCTTCAATGTAAAGTTGTTACACATTGTTCAGGTGGCGCTTACTATAGAAAATTGTTTATTCGAAACATTATATCGAAGAAAAAACTGTTCGGTAAGAGATTAGTTGAAGTGTAGTTAAGGCTCTCACATAATCAGAAACTCATCCAGCTAAGTTTTATAAATTAAACTACATAGCTGAGTTAATCTTCCTAAGTAAAGTTAGGAAGACCTACCGAAATTCTCGTAAATGAACACTGATTAAAAATAAATGGTAGTGTGGGACACACGCTTCCACATACTTACGACAGCGCCCCATGCAAACATTCGCCGCGCGAACAGACGACATGCCAGCCTGGACAACAGATGCGTACTGAGCTCGTGCGCGAGCGCCCATAATATTTATAGTGTGCGTACAGGCGACGCTATACGTCGCGAGCGTGCGAGAGTGAGATGGGTGCCCGTTCATTGTGGAACATTAAGTTTTATGTTCGGCCAAAAGAATCTTGAGGTTGCCTGCTTCCGTGTCGTTCTGATACCCGGATGACATAAATCATGTTGCGCTTTGAATGCAACAAAACGATATGTATTCGGTAGGTATGGTCGAGGCGTCCCAGTCGATGTTTCGCACGTGATCTTGTGACGTTGTGGCCACATTTTCTTGGTTGTCGGAGTCACCAGTTGTTGGGGTTCAAAAGGACTATTAAAAGATACGAGTGGTATTAGAGAATAATTGCTTTTATTTTAGATTTAAGTATTTTAATCAAGTGATTTCCTATTGGTTGGCTGACTTTTTACATACAAAGCATAGGAACAAAATGTACGATGAAATATTATAATATAAGATAGGCAAATTAAATCAATAAATGAAGCAATTATTCTCTAATACCACTCGTATCTTTTAATAGTCCTTTTGAACCCCAACAGTAGGTATCTTTCTAGGCAAGTTATAGTTCGTTAGCCGTAATTTCGTGAACCGCGCTCAGATCAGACTTTTGCTTATTTTAAGCAGGAACTTAATTCACTTGCTAAGTTTCTTGCGGGATCCGCATTAATATAAATGAAAGTTTCTTTCGCAGTTTAGCGAAGTACCTACTTTCAAACAGAATAATATTAATAATATTTAAGTTTTTTTTGGAGGAAGTTGGAAAAAGTTACGTTTAGTGATGTGGCAGAAAGTAGGAAATAACTTGGTATAATTAAGTTTGCTTTAAGAAAAGTATAATAAGTAAAACCAAACGAACTCTTGAAAAGATACTTTTCAGTTATTGTTAAAATTAGCATTTAGCTGGTTGGTAAATGCTAATAATATCCAGATGATTTATGAATAATAACAACTTGTAACAAATTTAATGAAAATAATAAAATCTCGTTAAAGTATCGTTTAGTGAAAAGGCGGAAAGTATGAAATAACTTGGTATGATTAAGGTTGCTTAAGGAAAATTATAAAAAAAAAAACAAAACATTCTCTTGAATTGTTACTTTTCATTTGTTGTTAAAAGTAAATGCTAAAAATATATAGCTGAATTGCAAATAATTTATTTTCAATGAAAATAATACAATCTGAGCCTCTATTGAGCGTAGGTGTTGACGCCATGAAGACACTTGATGCATGTCACGCATAGGCACGTCTTTTGCGTCTCGTTTTCATAGCGTCTACGCTGTGTATACTTTCGACGAACGTCAAGTGTGTAAGCACCCTAACATTATTCGTAACTTTTTAGACTATTGTAAAACATCTCAAAGCTGACAACTAGATCTAAACTCACCAGTAACAGTCTGCTTTTTTATATCAGCGAACTTCTCCCCAGGGCCCACTTCGTCAGGTATGGTCGCAGTACATGTCAGTTGGAGTCTGCCGTGTGCAGGTGCCTTAAGTTCTGCTATAGACACCCAAAGAGATATGGGTATCACTGGAGGTACTCGTGGCCTTTCTTGAATCTATAGAAGAAAGAAAGTAGAAGGGTCAGTTAAGAAGATAGTCAAGATTTAGAGAAGGCTGATAAACTTATTGATGGGGACATGGTTGATGTTGAAATGTTTGATTGGACATATTTCATAAACGAACAAAGAGAACAAACAAATGATTTGATTGGAACTTCTGCCAAAACATTTACAAAGGCGAAGTAAGAAAATTTGCATAAAATCATATTCAATGAATTCCGTGAAATGAACATGAAAAATCTAACCATGGCATTCTAAGCAAACTCCTTAGGTAAAGCATACTTAAGTAAAGCATGTAACTTCGAAAACATTTCTTAAGAAGGTTTTAAAACAATTAAATATTCCTCAAGTGCCTTAACTTGGGTGAAATTATTAACGTAATCCGAGCTCAGCTGCCAAACTTGGCTAATTTTCCGTTCTTACAACTACGTCACGGATGTCAAAGAATAGGAAATTGGAAATGTATGGACTCGGTAAAAATTCGATTCGAACAAATGACGAGGTCGGGAATTTGAATTACGATAAAAGTATTAGAGAAACAGGAAAAGTTTTGGCAGATATTAAATTTTCCCTAAAGGTATGGTTAGTTTGATTTAGTTTCGGCGATTGTAAGTCAATATTATGGAAGATCAATGAACAAATAAAAATAATGGAGAGAAAATAACTGTCAAACAAAACGTATTTACATGGATCAAATAGGTACCTACCTACTATTGACAGTATACCTTTGAAATCGTAGCTTCATAAATTACTAACTAAAACTACATAGATAGAAATCAAAAGCTTATTTTAATCCATAAATCACCGAACAAACCACAATTAGATCAAACTAAATGACAAAAATAATAAATCAGCACAAAGTATCATTTCAGACCACAAAACATTGGGACATTAATGTAACAGGACAATAGGGAAAATAATACAGAGAGATTTGAAAATGTTGCCACCACAAATAAAATTCTTACGTCAAAAGCGTTTGTGTTTGAAACGTCCGTGGCCCGACCGTTTTCATTTCGATTGAAGATGGTTGTCAATTTAAATAGGAAGGATGAAAAGAGTAAAATTGAGATACAGAATCACTTGTACTCGAGCCCAATCGACTTCAGATTGAGATTGTCTTTTGTTATTTATTGTAAGACCCCCGCTTTGATTTGTTCTTTATCTGGTACATTCATTGCGATCTTTCAATTTGTTCTTTTCAATTGCGAGATTAAAAGATGTTCGTGCTATAAATAGTTACAATAAGAGATCCGTTTTCTTTGAAAACAATTGGATAATCGTCGCCTTTAATCATTTGTTTGATTTCTTTTTTTAAGAGCTTTTTTATAACAAGACTGAATTGTCAGTGCCCGACTTCGCTACCGCATTGCTTCATATTATATTATCAGCTTATTAAGCTGGCACACAGGCCTTCTCTCAGTAGGAGAGAGTGCACCGTAGTGAACCACGCGGGCCCAGTACTGGGGCCCTAGTCTGCTATTTTTATAAATTCATCATTCCAACACGATACCATTGTCGTTCATTTGTCATTTTCCTAAAAGTTCGTAATCTGCTAAATTCATAATGTTCGATCATTGGTCGGTCAATGGTCTCGTAATAGAATTGTG
The DNA here is from genome assembly GCA_947359405.1 of Antitype chi. Lineage (NCBI taxonomy): Eukaryota > Metazoa > Arthropoda > Insecta > Lepidoptera > Noctuidae > Antitype > Antitype chi. Next base: position 16,798,337 of record OX375816.1, read on the forward strand.
TCATAATGGCATTTTTGTATTGCCATTATTATAAAACTCGTTAGTAGAAATGATTTTCGAAAAACGACTACTAAATTTGAACATTTATTCATGCCAGATTTCATTTATATATTTTTTTACATATTATTTATTAGTGTTATAAGCAATCTAAAGTAGTAGGAACTTCGTAAGTTAAGTTAGTCATTCATTTGTCATGATGTACGAGATTACCAATAAATGCCATTTCTTTCAATGGAGTGTCAGTGGCTGACCATTGGAAAGTCATAATGACGTCATTTTATTAGTAAATTACCAAACTTGTCAAAATCAACCATTAAGAAATCAATGATAGAGCATTCTGACACTATTTTAATATCAGACTTGAGTACTTGGTTGGTAGACGTCACATGGTTCTAGAACAAACCGGTTTCCTCACGATGTTTTCTTTCACCGTATTTCTAGCAGTTGTGATGAAATAATTTACAGAAAGTACAGCGCCGTCTGGGTTTGAACCACAATTCGTAAGTCGCGACCGTTACCAATGGGCCACCAGTGATCTCCACTTGCTTCATATTGCTCGAAAGTTAATTAATGCACGATTGTTGGAACTCTTGTAAATAAATGTTACCGACGAATTATTTGACCGACCGACGTTTGACCCTTACAATTTGATGAATGCCAGCTTACCATAATTTTTTCTCTCGATTTGAAAATTCAATTCCTTTTTATCCGGGTTCTTTTGTTTTATTTTTTGAAGTGAAAGTGGGAATGATAATTTTGCTATCCATTGTACCTTTGTAGTATGTGTTTATTTAGCTGTTTATTAGGGCAACATGATAGGAAATAAATGGTTATTTTAAGCTTCCAAGGAACTTGATAATATACAGGGAGTCAGGGAAATCGACACGCAACCTATGACCGTGGATTCAGTTCATGATTCTAACTCTAACGCATAGAAACTCTTCGTAGGTTATAAAAAAAGAGTCTCATACATTTTGACCGCGTAGGTATTGCACTTTACAATGAAGCAGGAGTTTTTTTTAAAATAACCAACGAAACATTTCTACGCTAGTCTAGAGTCATGTGTTAAATTCATGGTTCAGTTTGCACATCTGTATAGACTTTTCTTTAATCCGCAAAACAAAACATAAATATCTTAGACAAACCTTAGCCATTTCCTCGCTCTGCTGATCCTTCAAAGTGCACTTATGATGCTTGGTTATGTTCACAGGTGGCGCCACAGTGGTTTCGCTGACCAGCGCCCAGTATTTCGCCGTGTAGTTGAATTCCGGTGCGATGTAGCGATGCTGATGCTTCCTACTGCGGTAACCACCTCCTCCCTTAGTGCGGGTGGAACTTGAAACGCGGTAGGAGAAGTATTTCACTGATTCTTCATCGACCTAGACACCGAACGTAATATTTAGTTTATTAAAGTAACTTTTATTAAACTCAAGGGTATAGTACCTACCTAAACTAGGGCACGGTAATAATTTATCTTTGATTGTGCTTTTATTTCGTCGCAGTAGGGGCGGTTTTTGTAGTTCAAGTATTATTCCACGTACAGATTGGTGAAAACTAACAAAGTCTAACGTAAATAAGCCTTTATTGTACAATATGTAGGTAACTTGACTAACGCAAGACCTCATAAGTATCCCACAATTTACAGTATTGAGTCAAAAGCATAATAGAATGACAAAAACCATTTGTTTTTAAACCTAACTTTTCTTAATAAGAAAATCGTGTTGGCTCTAGCATTACGTTATGCATGTAAAATTTAGATTTTCTCAATTTTAAATGTTTGCCTTTAACTTAGATTTAATTTTCTTTGGGGTGCTCGGCAGTAGGTATGGCAAATACATTGTTTTCATGAAAAAAATACCCATACTAAAAGTTACAGAACTCGATTTAGTAGTCAATTATGACCACCTTATATAGCAATGCAACATGAAATGTAACACAATATCAGGCGAAATTGTTTCAACTCGTGCCAAGTTACGTTTCACCTATCTGTTCTCGGTATAACTATACAAAAGTGCAGTTGACCGTAACGTAGGTACTTATCTATCTAAAAATTCTGGATTATAAGACATCTTTACACAAATATTCTTTAAATATAATCATTTTCTTTTATTTTGAATTTGGAACTTAATGGAATACATGGCTTTTCTGTTACAAGTATTTCATGCTTTTAATTACCAAAAAGCACATAAAAAAAGAAAAAATAACCTCACTAACCTTTTCATTGTCAATGTACCACGTGAGTCGCGGCGCAGGCGCAGCGGGCGCACTCGTGCAGTTGGCACGTAGCAGTCCCCCCACCACCACGTCCGGCTTACCGAACGTTATGATTGGCGGGTGCTTTTGAGAATCTGCATGAAATATTACTCCTTATTAATGTTATGGAAAAGAAGTAAGTTCTAAGTGTCTGTTTAGGACATTCCGGACCCATGGCACCTCTGGAGGACACCCCTGAAGATGCCACGGGAACTTGGATTCGGACCCGTGCCGGGTGCCACGGGTCCTCAACTCCATAGAAAGGTGGATCAGTGGTATCACGGGTTCTATTTCCTAGTTCCCATAAATCTACCAATCGAATAGTACTGAGATAGATGGATATCTGTGACAAAATAATATCAATATAATTTTAATATTTATTTGGGTACACCTACATATTATGGATCTATTCTATGACATAACACACCACGGTTGTGGTGACCAAATTTTCGTTTTAATAAACGTTGATGTTCAGCAGTAAAAGTTGATAAGCAGCCATAACGATAATATAATATACACACTAACTTAGTTAACAATTCGTATAACAATTTGTGACATTATCACAGAGATAACGTATGAATTTTAGTGTTATTAACATTATACAACAATACTTTTAAGGTACAATATTGAATTACAGTGTACATAGCTGACGATTCATTTAATTTAATTGCTATTACGTTACTCAATTGTTTACACTGAGAGTCTACCGCTACTGAATTTAGTGACATGACATTACAATTAAGATACTTTAATTAGTTTATGTACAGTAGTAGACTACCATTGCCCTCTCCACTAGATACATAGATCCCTATTTTAATGGATAATTAAGCTTCATTGGACCAAACGCAAATGTGAATCACAATAATTTATTGCAAAGAATATGCGTGACGAATTAGGATGTTATTGGCATTTAAATATTGAATCCAGTACCTGTTATTGTATAGTATGTAATATACAAAGTAAAATCATAAATCAGTGGCAATTTTAAGTGAATAATGGCTAGAAATGCAGTGAATAATCATTTGAAGAGCATGACTTATATTATAAAAGTCTATTGACACAAGGTTTTTGTAATAATTTTCACATAATACAGGATTAAATTTTAACCAGTACGCAAACTGTAACTATGAATTTGGCTCATGATTTGATTCCCTCTAGTATAAATATTTAGTGTTGGTTATTTAAAAAAATCTGCTGTTTCGTAGAAAATTAAATACCTACGCGGTCAAAATGTATGAAACAGCATTTTTTTTTAAATAACCGTTGAAGTTTTTTAACGCCAGGGGGTCTAGAATCATGTGCTTAATTCATGGTTACAGTTTGCGCACTGGTTAAAATTTAATCCTGTTTAATGACAGATAGTATTTTAAATATAGATAGAATAATGTCATAAATATTATTTTATTATTTGAAAATTATTGAAAAAATATAGCACTATTTGGAAAATAGTTTTGTCAATTTGTCATTGAAAAACTGTTTTCCCCTTTCTTGTGAAAAGTGAAACAAGTAACTATTTCTCTCATTGTTAGTAATAAAACTGGCCCATAATTCATACATATTATTATATCCTAATACAACAAATCGATACCAATTACTAATCAATCCTATAACAATATCCGCAGAAATGACACAGGTATCCAGGGTCCAATACCTCACAAATATAATATGTTATTAATCGAAGGACTATCAGTCAAACAGCATACATATACAACCTATCTGTGGATACTTTTGACGTCATCTACCATTATGTGAACATCAAATCTAATAATAGAGTTAACATTTTACTGAAGGCCTTTTGTGATAATGGCGATGGGTGGTGAAATGTGAACACAGACAATAGGGAGGATATAATAAATATTATGTTATAATACGAGGTGGATAATTTAGGATATCATAAAAAGAATGATGCTATTCTTTGTATAATTAGTTCTATTTCATAAAACTTTCTTCGAACCTCACTCAAACCCATGCAAAAGGTGCCGATAGTTTTTTTTTTTCAATAGCTATCTCGTAGTGACAGACCGTGAAGGAAAAATACAAGTGAGACTTTATAACTGTCAACCTAAACTGCGTTTCGATTGCCTTAAATTCGGCGTGATTTTACGCATGATAAATTATTTAGTTCTTACTTCAACTAAAGACAGCTCTTATTTATATCCGTCTCTTTCTTGTTTCATTAGAAGGAAAAAGATAGCAATAGGTTAAATTAAGTTTAGTTGGGCCACTACAGAATCATCGCCATTAAGTAACTGTACCACAACAAGATGTATTTGAGTAAAATGTTTAGTACCTAATATAATTTTTCTCAAAAAAAAAAACAAAGCATTTTTGAGAAAAATTTTAGCGACAACCCTAGTACTGTTCGTTTATGTTTCTGTTTCTATTTTAAAGAAATATTTTTTTTTAACCTAAATAATTACGAGGTTCCTTTTCTATTAAGCTTTCCAGCTTTTTGTAAGCTCGTTGCCCATATTAAAGCAATTTTCTTTACAGCTACATGACGCAGCCACATTCTACTCGCTACAAGAAATAGCACAATATAACCTACCTAATAATATGTGGTAACTAACATCACACAAAACAAATTGCCATTATTAAAGACATTTTCTTATCTTCTGCTTGTTTTCTCATCATATCCCCAACCATTATTCCCTGTCATTTTATCTACCGGCAAAGTCTAGGAGCTTCTTACAAAATAACTATAATCATCTGAAGCATTCAGGATTGAACAATTTATATTCATGACTAGTATAGGAGCTATAATCAAAATGGAAGTGTCATTGTATAATTTTGAGCTGTACTGCTAGATAAGAAATTATTTAATCTCATCTAGTGTGTTACGAGATATCTTTATGATTTCAAGGAAGTTTTCTAGGTCTTTATATTTATACTTAATTATCTGTTCCCAGCGGTTTCGCTCGCGTGGAGGTCGAAAATTGTCTCCTGGGGACGTACTACCGGGAAAAGTATAGTATGTGTGCATGTAGGTTACTACACTATAATATTATAAACAGGAAATATTTAAATAAAATCAAAAACTACTGGACCAATTTCCAAAATTCTATCACCGTTAGAATGTTACATTAATCCTGAGTAATGTAGGCTATATTAGAAAATGTCCACCCGTGCGAGGCCGGGACAAGCCGCTAGTAAACTATATGTGTGCCTTTCTTCCAAATCACTTCAGCCGTTTCCGAGTTGATTAAGGTAGTGATTTCTTGAAAACGCTAAAAAAGGTGGTTTTCTAAGCCAGTGTATCTCTATAACCGTAAATAATTTCGAAAGCAAAAAAATATATGATATAAGTCTTTTTTGCATAGAGTCTCTTCTTCTCTCTTCTTCAACCCTTGGCCACCCAATGCTGAGTGTAGGTCTCTTCCAAATCTCTCCACTTTTGGCGGTTTTGTGTCGTGGCTATCCAGTTTCTTGCATAGAGTGATGGAACTCAAAAAAAAATTAAACATACTTTAATGCGTCAAAAAAATCATCAAAGCTACCTCTTAATTTTCTTTAAAACCAGTTTTATCCCTTCAATAACAATTATAATTAAAAATATACCATAAAATTCCAAATGCCAAACTGCATCCAGTGATGGATTATTTATTATTAAATAGTTAATATCTTATTTTTTACGATTTTATTTGCATTTTTACGACAATGCTTGCTCATTTATTATTCGAATTTATTACAACAGATTTTAACCCGTATCGGATTGCAAATAAGAGCTATTATCGCTCATACTGACAATATTTAAAGTTACCCGAGCCTTAAGTAAGAAACATCCAAACATTCAAACTTTTACATTCATAGTACCTATTAGTAGGATTTTTTGTTCGTAATATGTTTCACATCAACTAGCTACTATGTCGTAGTGGCGTGTTAAAACAGTTTCGTATATTCCCATTTCTGACAGCAATTATTACGTTTAATGTTAGAAACTCCAGGAGCAGAGTAGAGTTCAAAAATTAGACTTGGTTATTCGTAAGGCTTAGGTACATTTGCGATGTAATGAATCTATCTATCCTCTCAAAGATACCGGAATAATATTATGAATGTACAACGTGTAACAGAAAGGGTATATTTAATAAACTACGATATACAAAATAAATATAAAAAAGGACACCTAGGCGTCGAAGTATTCCTCCGCATCGCTGTCATCAGGAAACGTGCCCAGAAGACTGGCAGCATTGCCACGTTGAATGGCAATGCTAATTCTTTGGCCAAAGAACGACCCGGCCCTCTGGTCACGTGAAGGGTATATACATACCAAGGGCATAGCTTCTTTGGATGATATCAAACGATATTGGAAGTGTTTTTTAATCCTATCTCTACATGTTCGGAAGTTATGAGAATTTTTAGTACATTGATTCTAGAAACCGAACTCAAATCAAATTGAAATTAACACATCACTCGGAAGAGATTAATCGTGATATTGGCAAGTAACGTGGAAAGTGATTGGCCTACGTAGTGCGGTGACACGTTTGTTATGATTTGAATTTAAGAAACATATGAAACCGAAAATTTGGTATCAATTCTTAGAGTATTTTATTTTGAGCTGAAACGATGTATAGTGACTCTATACCAGCTGTTATCTTTAGTGCTTAAGGATAGCAATAGGGTTTCTGTTTATGTAATGCATTAACCACAATAATTTGGAAGAGTTAAATACTTTCCAGTACAGTGAAAATATTTATTTATCATATTCATCATTTAAGGCTTTACAGCTGCGGGCTTTAGCCTGTTCAAGTATATTTGGCTTTTTTCTCCAATTTTTAACTCCAACAGTTCTTAATTCCTGAAAATATTTATTTATACATTATTAATAGGTATAAATATTTATACATATCTGTTAATTAACAATTACACATATGTCCAACAATAACAAAGTAATTAACGCGAATAATTCATTATAATTTCAACAATTCCCTCGGGTATTCATACAACTCCCAACCACATAGTATTTACAGTTGTAAATTAAACACGTAACCCTGTCTTTGCTATCGTGCAGTCGAAATAAAGCTATTTTAATATATAAATAAATAACTGTCTTGATACTTGAACAGTGAATAGACTTATAGTCAAGAGCCTTGACCAACTTGTGAAGAATCTCTCGTTAGGCGGTTGGGTCAAGAACTTGATAGTTGATACAAAATGAGACACTTCTGGACAAAACAGTACATGTCGATTAGGTGGTTTTACTTTTTTCCATATTATCCAATATAGGTTAGCTACGGTAGAAATGTGAAGCTTCGCTAATTAGAATATGAGGCTATTTATGGATTATAAAGGGTATTCCGAATCATCCGCAACAATTTCTTCATAAAAAAAAACGCTGCTCCGGCAAAAAAAAATGTCGTGGAGGGTTTAAAAGACCCTCTAGAACCTGTAAATAGTCTTACATTCTTCCTAGCGAGGCAGCACGTTTCCATTCATACTCCATTACGTGCTCATAATAAATTTATTGATTTTTTTCGAAATGGTCCAATATTTCTTAAAAAAAACTTTGACTTCGCATCCCTAAAATTCGTTTCATAAGCAATACTTACGTCGCTTTCTTTTTGTTTGATGTTCTTGTTTAATCTACTAAAGACAAAATTAATATTGAAGTTCATTTATCTATTCAAACTAAGCTGAGAATCAGCACTCTTTGAATATCAAAATTGCATAAGACAGTCTTCTAAAACGCCCGCCCTTCATCATTTTCTAGTGCTTTGGCCGGTAAGAAGAAGTGACATAAGAAACTATACAGCAACACAGCTGTCTGTTAAGTTAGAAGAACTTGATCCTATACAATAGTATGGAAAAAAATATATGACGAAACACAAAACATTACAATGAATTACTTGACATAAATGTCAGCTAACAACGGACAGAACTCCTACTAATTTATTATCTCTGCCAAAAAATGTCAGAACTCAGTAGTTTTTACTTTAACCTACCAACATCATAATAAAACACCACGGCACACAATTTTCATTAGATAACATTACACAATTTCCTAACTCATTCTCACCGTGCGTAATGCTAAAACAATTCGGTTAGGTGGCTATCTCAGCTAACGCTCGAACATAAAGGAGTTCCACCGTCCTCTGAAATGACTTATTCATTGTAATGTATGTATTCTGTATTCAGCGCACGTGTACGCACGATTAGTGTGGCCAGATGTGTCGGGGTTTGTGGGAGGTCTCGATTTTCTAGTTTAAGGAAAATGGCAGATTGCTTACGCGAAATGATGGAGACTTTTAGTCTCACCCTCGGTGCATTCTTGCCAGCCTTCAAATTACCTTTTGATTTATTCTGTTAAAAAATCATCGTGGAAACAAGGTAAGATGAGCTGGCATTCCTCCTGATGCTAGAGATAGTTATGGATTGACACTGTCTTATCATGTTGATGGCAATCTAAATACAGTCAGCTCAGAATGTGGCTACGAGATTGGCATTTTCTTAGCGTCTATCATCGCTTGTAGCGTACAGACAGCAGCACACGCTGGACAAGGTGTAAAGTATTATGATATTTTAAGATTGAGTCTATTGACATCTCACTTTAAGCGGTGCACTGACTGGGCAGTTCCACTCAATCTGTTTAGTTATTTCGTTAGAAGACCATTTCAGACATGAATCTACATGGTCTTCACATGATCTGACTAAAATTATGTCTGGACTTTAAAAAAGACTGTGACCTCTGAGTTTGTTTCGGCCTGTCTTCTCTGAGTACCTAACCTACTTGCAGAAATAAAACCATTTAAGCTCCCTTCACGTAAGTTTTCACGGTGAGATTTCCTCACAATAAATTGGCTGATTTTAACTGACTTGACAACATATTATGATAGGCCTTTGTGACTCCTGAGACAGAAGACAGTTCCTAAGTAACAATAGTCTACAAGGAGTATTGCAATCAAAATTGAAAAGACGTGTTATTTTTCTGACCACCATTTATACATACAGGTTGTTTGGCAGAACGTTGAACATACGAAAATGGTGGTTAGGTAAATGGGGTCGTCTGCTATTTACTCAGCCCTAATTTTTTTGGCCCTGGCCCCCTGGATATTTATTTAATTATTTTTTTTTGCTTTCTTCTAGTTTCACCACTGTCTTAACTTTAAGGTGTAATTTTTATTAAAAATGGGTATTATTTTTTAAATGCAAGTTGAAATTAAGATTTAAGTATTTTTTATATCTTTCTGTAAGCTTGACATCATCAAACATCTGAATAAAGCAATAATTTTATAAGAATCTGCCAACATTAATGATTTAAAAAAGAAACAAAAATATTGCCTGTTTTACCCATTTTTTTATAAAAAATACACTTTAAAGTTAAGAAAGTGGTGAAACTAGAAGAAAGCAAAAACATTTATTTTTTAATATCCAGGGGGCCAGGGCCAAATAAATTAGGGCTGAATAAGTAGCAGATGACCCCACCTATCCACCATTTTCGTATGTTTTATGTTCTGCCAAACACCATGTATAGCCAATATTTTCTGCCGTATAAAATAATATATGATGCTTTCTTGAAAGAAACCAACTACGTATTTTAAGAGTTATGATGTCGTTCGTAACTGGCTTTACTAGACCGCAATTTCCGAAGCTTCAAGATTGAAATACTTGTAATAACTCTTTCATTTTTGTATTATTATTAATGTCTACTTACATACGACAGTTAGCTGTCGTGGATTTGAGGCAGCTGTGAAGATGGGTGTCTCTAACGACACCTCGCACCAGTATAGCCCTGAAGCCGATGGGTCCAAGTTGTCGATTGTTATAGAGTTCTCTGTTGATAACGTCATCTGTAACAAGGATTATTTTATTTAATAAACACCATAACATAACTTCGGTATTGCCCGAAAGGATGGCACAGGTAATACACCCACGTATTGTCAGTTATCCCATGTCATAGTGAGAGGCCAGCCTATTTCCATCAATCGGGCGCAAATTTGGCTGTCCCTAAATTAACTCGTGGAAAAACTTACTACTTTGCCAGACCTGGAGATCGAACTTTGCTTGACAGTCACGTTTGCAAAAAATAGTCTTATCATTTAGCTCTAGCTTAAAAATACGACGTTTTTTTTCGTGACAATACTAGGCTCATAAATTTCACAATTTATCATCTCATCTGAATTTGAGCTCACAAAGAGATAAGAAATCCCAGACACATAATTTACCTGTCACCTGTACCTCCAACCTCATAAATCCAACACAATATACATTTCAGTCTGTCAAAACGGGACATAAAATACGACAAACATCCCTAGTATCTGTACCTATAGGTTATGTATATGAACCAAACGAATAAAAAGGGTCCTTCAAAACCGTGCAAACTAGTTCCATTGTTATGGAAATTACGGCCCTAATCAAATGGGTATTACGAATGAACGGGATGTTCGTCTTGAGTATGCATGTATATAAATACATATATAGATGTATTGAATGTTGATATGTAGGTATCTTGGAGTTGAGTTCTGTATGCTTTTGTTTAGTGAACTTGAGATAGTCAAATTAAAATTAAATAAAAATATTGCTGAATGGGCCTGGTCTTGGCCTCGATCACGCCTGATAAAAGAAGAGATTGATGAGGTCTATGATTGAAATAGTGTGCCCAGAAGATGCCTGTTCACTCTTGTTTTAAAGGAAGATGGGTTAAATGTGGAAGGGAACACAGACGCAAGCAGATAGTTCCACACTTTGGCTGTGCGCATATTGAATCTTGAGGAGAAGCGCTGAGTACTATTGGTCAGGATATCAACTAAGTGCAGATGGTACCCTGCAGTGCGTCACTTTCCGGTAGTAAAAGGGTGATGGTGAGATTAGTTCGTGGAGCAGAAAAGAGCTTTTATTGAGAAAAAAAAAGCAAAATAATATTTTATCGAGAGTTCGTAAAAGAGTGAAAATTGAAGTTTGCCGGTTTCAGTTCCTAATTCTTTGTAACCTACTGAAGCCTAGATAAAAAAAATATTGAAAAATATTATATAATTAAAGTAAATTTTCCTATCACATATTTGTCAAGTCTTAACTAAATGTAAACATACTCAAATACTCACATTAACCCTCCCTCCTGGGAAGGTATAGCTGGTAAAAGGCGGGACCCTCTCCCGCACATATTGGAGCAGCTTCGTCCCAGTCCGTAAGAACTCGACCTTGTACAGAAGCTGTGGTGGCACCTGATGTAGGCACCGGAGCGTGGCTGAACCACCCCGAGCCACCCACGCGGGCGACACCAGTCGGACATCCACGTCCGTCGCCTGACCGCTTCCTGGGAGAGAAATTTTAATTTATAACTGAATTTTTAAATATAAATGAGGAGGGTGACCTAATTTGACGTTGTATGTTTTATTTTGAAGTGATAGCTTGACCTGACTGTCTAAAATTGCCGGCGCAATAAAAGTTGTCTTGTAATGAGTATTTCCTGTATGAGAAGTCGTTTGTCTAGCACTTAGACAGTTACAGGGGGTATGTTGGAAGACTTCTTCAAGAACTGGCGATTTGAAACAGAAAAGGTGGCAAGAATGGGGGGTTTCCCAGGTGCACAGGGCTGGGACAGTACAGAGTATTAAAAAAAAACATAAACACTCGAAAGCAAAAATTACATTACATTGATCTCAGTTCTGTCTTCGTGCCTTTGTTTAAAGTTAGCTAAGAATATCAACAGGTCAGTAACAACCAAGGCAATTACCCACAAGGCATCGTAAAAACGTTTCCCCGAAAGCAGTATAACACATAGTTAAGACCATTAAACGATTAGGTGCTTCAGATGGGTGCTTTTTTCTAATTTCCCTGGTGATAGGCTTACAGCCAGTCTTTTTCATAAACTTCTTCTATAAATTATTTACTTCGTGACTTTTATGGACTGTGCGGGGATGACAAGTTGCCAGTGAAAATTATATTTTAGCGTTTTTCCTGAATGAAAAGACTCCATTATTCTGGCAAGTAGACGCTTATTATCTATGCCTGAGCACGTTGATAATAATTAGTGTGAAAGACAGCTGATCCCATAGTTGTAAGCTTTAGAGTGGAGATAGTTTCAGGCACGTGTTATTTTTAATTTTGGGAACAAATAGGTACCATTTAGACTATACTAGCTTTTGCCAGCAGCTTTGCCCATGTTAGCAAAACCTTAGCAAATTATAGACTTAAACCTTCCTTATGAACCACTCTGTGTATTTTGCTGAATACCGCATGAAAATCCGTTCAGTAGTTTTTGAGTTTATCGCGAACAGACAGACTGACAAAAAGACGCGGCGGGTGACTTTTTAAAAATATGTAGTGAAGCAATTTCGAGACAGGCCAGATGTTGGAGACCTCACGGCGACTTGGGAATTGAGTACTCGCTACCTTGACTGTGGGTATTTCTATTTAAGAACTTCCACCATGGACACCATGTTCCACCGTCCATTTTCACAGTGACTACAGTCCTCCAATCCCTCACCCTTCAATCCAACGTACTGTGCGACCCATCGCACAAAATTAGAATATATGATAAAACATTGAAGTAAAATACCTACAGAGCTGTGAATTACTCTACTATATGGTATGCTGAGCACAAAAGATTTTCTTTATCGCCAATACAAACAAATTCAGACGAGATTAGAAACAAATAAGAACCTGAACGATTTGAAAGTTATTGAGGGTCTAAATAGACTTGAAACGGAAAAAAAGTGATACAAAATTCCAACTGAAAAGCAATCTGATTCGTACTTGACCCTAAGTTTCGGACTCCGAATAAATAAACTGGCTAAAATATGTACAAAGAGAACGACTAAAAAAGGGCCTTTTTGCAGGCTCTTTAATAACGACACAAAGAGAAACATTTTAAGGTAAAAAAGAGAAAGGTTCAAAATAATAAAGTATTTGAAGTTATCACCAGGTCAATTATTTTTATAGTTCTCAAAGGTAAAAAACAACTAAACGTAATTGTTTACAGTAAGACAACGCCGTAAGTTGTTTACATATTTGACTCAAGACTAAAACCTTATCGTTTTCCTTATTTTTTGTATATTTAGGTCGAAATTCAATTCCCTTGGAATATGTACATAATACGGTTCCGCTTCCCCTAATGTTATTAACATACGACTCAAACGTGTCTCGGGCTGTTTGCTCAGCTAACTAAAGAACAAGGGATTCTTTAACAAACTTCATGCTATACGGGATTTCCTTTGGAGAGCAAAATGTACGGAAAATGTTTTTTTTTATTCCGCTTTGATGATCTGGTCTTGATTACTCAAACGCAAATTCTTTAAGAAGTTAGCTATTTAAATATTCCTATTGTGTGTCAGACCCTGGCGTTTATTGATTAATAGCTCTATTTGTTTTGACATAAATATAAAACTGTTTATCGTACCAATCAAATTCCTTTGAGTTGTTTTTTACGAAAACAAGAGCGCAGGTGAGTCTACTAATGAAAACATTACTGTTGTCATTACTCCGAAATTCGCAAACGGTGTTTATTTTTCACAGCAACAAATTAGGTCTTTGTACTACAGGCATTTGGGTAAAATAAAGCTCAGCATTGTACGTATAAGGTTCAAAATTGTTTGTCGAGATTAATATTCACGGATCCCCAGTATCATTTCCATGCAAACACACGAACATCCGTGATGTCACGACTTGTTGCGATACTGCGAATACAGCAATATATATACTGAGGTTAGATAGCGGCAAATGTCTTGAGGGTTGCAAAGACGTGTATACACTACACAGCCTCCCTGTAGGGGGTGACATCCGGGAACGTGCATCCGGTGTACGCATCACCGACACCGGACAATGAGCGTGTCGTGCGAGGTTGCCAGATTGTGCAAATTTGATTACGGGGCTACATTTGGAAGTAGGACACCGGGTCGTCCGGATCTGAACTATGGAACACCTCTATTGTCTTGATCAGACGTCTTTTGTTTGACAGTCAAGCTTGTTATTTCTGGTGTGGGTTAATAGGAATGCAACTGGGGTTTGCGTTAACGAAATCCTCTCAGAAATTATAATTTTAAAGAGCATTCGTGGAACTGAAGTAAGTAGAGGTGGCCGAGTGGTAAAAGCCACGCCTTACGAGATGTAGGTCGTGAATTCGAACCCAGGCGGGCACTTTTCTTTGTGTATTTAATTTACTCAATACTTTATTGCATTCCACATGTAGGTATTCTTAGGTGGTAAACTTATAATTAGATCATATGGACCCTGTCGGGCACAGCGAAATAAGTAAGTTAGAGAGCATTTAGAGAGCATTTGTTTAACATTAAACATTTAGCAAAACTACTACATTATAAAATTTATGCAGGTATTTACTGGTTTTTAAAATCTAAAATACAATAAATTAATATAAAATAAAATATAATATAATCAGGTAATAATAAGAGATGTAATATTAATTAATAGGTCAAATTAAATTTAAAGTTGCGAGTACGTAAGTTATGACTTTATTCGCTTATCACTTAAATATTCGTTAATAGAGTAATAGCTGTTATTTAGCAAAAATTGTGTTAGTTTTTTTTTTTTTAATACGTTAATTTTCCCTTCTATTTTTATTGGAGCAGGTAGTTTATTATATATTTTAATGGACATCACATAGGGACTTGTAGAGTGCATTTTTTATCGAGAACTTGGTATGTTTAGCCTAGATCGGTGTCTGAGTAGATAGCGTGTCTGAATGTCTTCACGTTTTTATCACCACTGCTCACAGAAAACCGGCATGTCTTGGAACCAAAAATTTGAAGACCAGTTACTTCTACCATCTGCACTGGGCCCACGTGGTGGATTACCGCCCACTCCCTCTCGAAGTGAGGAGGTCTGTGTCCCAGCATTGGGAACATTATATAGGCAGATTATGCTATTAATGAAGCTTGATTAAATTGAACGTTTAGAAGTCAAAGTCAAAGTCAAAGCATTTATTTCAAATTGGCACTTAAAAGGCACTTTTGAACGTCAACATTTACATTAAAATAGAATTGATTCTAGTCGCCCCTTCCAAAATGTAGTTTCGTATGGAGAAGAATGGGCAAGAAACTCCACCGTTACTCTTTTAAAATGTTTCAAGTACAAAATTTAACATAGTACATTCACTATATGATTATGTGTGAAAACGATGCACCCAGAATAAAATTACCATACCAAAATAGGTAAACAGAATCAAATTGCAATACAGATAAATTAATTCTGTGATAGATACATGGTGTCCAGTAAATCAACGCAGCCTTTAAATTGTCATCTAATCTAGCATTTTCACATAACACCAAACCAGACATAACAACGAAACATGACCAGAATACCTTAGCTTCCCCTAATCTCAGAACTTGTGAAACGCAAACCTTCGTACTGAAAACCCGTAAATTAAATAAGCGTCCAGCGGCCGGGCGAAACCCCGGTCACACGTGCGTGAGGTCCGGGGTAAGACCCACACTCCAGCTTAATGGATTTTTAAGTGTTTAAAGGATTTTACTACGCCACAGTCCGTTTTTACGTTATTCACCTGTAAGTGTTTATCCATGTTTGATGCGATGGGAAGTTTGGAAAATGGTGCGATAATTTTGTGGAAAAATGTTTTAACTGAGATTTTTAAGTGTATTATTTTCCCCCTTATTTATAAACGGTGCAAAAGTTAATAGTGTATTGCTCGCAGTACAGATGGCCGTTGGGGCCGGAAGGTTCTGAAGTGGCAACCGCATACCGGAAGATGTAAAAGGTGGAACGATGACCTTGTGAGGGTCACAGGAGTCCGCTGGGTACGGGAAGCACAGAACCGGTCGAAGTGGCGGAGCTTGGGGGCTTTGCTTGGCGGAGCTTGGGGGAGGCCTATATCCAGCAGTGGACGTCTTTCGGCTGAAATGACGTCAGAAATATATGGGTAAACAGCCGCTAATCATTAGATAACTTTAAGCAACGTTTATAAATAAGGGTGTAAATGTCGGTAATAATTAGTAACTCATTATCTGCCTACACTTGTCCCAACTATGTAAGGGTCAGCCTCCAGGCTAACCGGATGTAGCTGAATACCAGGATTTTACATGGAGCAACTGCCTATCTGACCTCCACAACACAGTTATTGCGTAATATGATACCTCTTGGTAAGGTTTCTGACGACCCACGAAACATCCACGAAAGACAGCCGGAAATAATGGCTTAACGTGCTTTCCAAGGCACGGACGGGTCTCAGTATTTGTAGATGGTGACACAGTCACGGACCAACCGCAGCAAGCGTCGCTTAAACTGATCAATCGATCCGTTCCGCTGTTATTACTCAGCCATGAGCCCTTAATTTATTTCTCAGGATATGGTATCTAATCTCCACAACTCAGTAACTGGGTTATTGTGCAGCGGTGTAATAGGTGGTGATTGCTGATAGGTGCTGGTAGCGTTGGTGCCGAGGAAAATAAATGAAAAAGGGACTATTTAACTTTACGTGTGTATTGGACTAGTGTCACAGTTGGAAGGGAAGTGTTGCCACAGATCACATTTAAATTAACATTTTACATGTTGGTGTTGCAATCGTAATTACTAAAATACCCACCATATACGATACCCCTTGGTAAGACTCCCTGTCAGACTTTCTGGCTTCTGACGACCCTTTACCACTGTCAAAGATCTACGATTGACAGCCGGGACAAAGCTTAATATGCTTGCCGAGGTACGGAGGGGTCTTTATATGTAAAGATGGTCACCCATCCACGGACTAACTGCGGCAAGCGTAGCTTAAGCTGATCGATCGAGCCGTGCGGCTGTAATTTTTTATTATTATTTTAAAACTTTCTCCACACTATATAATAGAACCTATTATTACTTGGCCATAAGCCCCTGCGGTAATAATTACTAACGAATTGACACAAATTGTAATCTAACTGTGATTGCCTCGATAACATTTTACGAAGTGAGGCCCAATCGTTTAAAATTGTAATCTAGCTGTGACTGCCTCGATAACATTTTACGAAGTGAGGCCCAATCATTTAAAATTGTAATCTAGCTGTGACTGCCTCGATAACATTTTACGAAGTGAGGCCCAATCATTTAAAATTGTAATCTAGCTGTGACTGCCTCGATAACATTTTACGAAGTGAGGCCCAATCATTTAAAATTGTAATCTAGCTGTGACTGCCTCGATAACATTTTACGAAGTGAGGCCCAATCATTTAAAATTGTAATCTAGCTGTGACTGCCTCGATAACATTTTACGAAGTGAGGCCCAATCATTAAAAAAAAACATATCTTTTACATGACTCTAAGGTCTCATGAAAAAAGAAATACCCCTTAGATTTCCATAGTAAACACTATCTCTCCACATTGTCATAATTGTATTTATTAATTAAATTACATTATAATTATATATATTTTAGTGATATTTATTTTAGAAGTATGTATGTATATTAGTATGTATGTATATTCTCATATTATGTGTGTATATTTTTAAATTAGACTTTAATTTGTAATTTTATGATTTTCCTTCTACTGTTATTACACGCGTTGTCTACATCTCTGTTATCTTCTCTCCTATCGCAGGTGTGCTGGAAGAGATTTCTGTAGAAATAAGCATTACCTAAGTACGTATTTTTCTGTTCCTTTCTTCTTGTCTGTTTATATGTGTGTGCATAAATGGTTAAATAAAAATAAATAAAAAAAAGTAAAAACTTAAAATAAAATATAAGCCGTTTCATTTTCTCTAAATAGAAATTTCTTTCGGAAGCTAGAACCGACTTAAAATTTATGAAGACCCTTTTTTGAGCTAGCTCAAATATTTTTCGAAACCCTGAATGCGTAATCTCGGAAACCGTTGAAAGCGCCATTTGAACATTCACATAAATAGATTGCCACAGCAGACATCACAAAAAAGCGGCCAAACGCGAGTCGCCACCGCGCTCTGAGGATTCCGTACTACCAAAAATATATTTTATTTATTTCCTTTTAACAAGAAAGAAAGAAAACAAATACTATCTGAATACTAAAAGGCATATCTACAACATAAAGATCAATAATAAATAATAAGAAATAAGCAGGAATATTGGCCTTACGGCTGCGCCAAATAGGCTCAACTGCCTTAACAGTTCTCATACGCTATCAAAGTTTATTCTAAGGAACAGTCATTATAACATTGCACGGGGCTTATATTTCAAGCGAAATATTCTACTTAACACAGCAATGCTCAATGGAAAAGTAGATCAGTTACCTTATTACAAGTGCATTGAAACATAATAAAACAACACATATTAACTGAAAATATATCTCTCTTATAAAATAAATAGTAAGGAAGGCTGCCCAAAAAAAAAAAAACTTGAAATTTACATTACTCAATTACCTACCGCCCTTATTAGAACTTTTGCGAATTCACTCAAAAAACGCACGAAAATAATAATTAATTCACCCTTCATTAATTATGCAGATTGTTCGATAAAACACAGCTCTCGCCATTATAGTTTACCTTCTTTTATTATTTGCCATTTTGCCATGGTAAAGCTGATAGTAACTAGTATCCTGTGAAAATTTCAACCGGCTAGCTCTTGCGGTTATAATGATACAAACAGATGACGCATAGACAGTAATACGTCATAGGCTTAGTATAAATAGCAATCCAGCTTTCACCTTTTGGGTACGGTACCGGTACCCTAAAAGCCGGTGGCCGTTGGTAAACGCACATGACAATGATGACTGGCCAACGGTAGGTGCAAAGTTTACATAAATTATTGGACTCGTAGAGACATTGTACTGGGAAATCAAAGCGTAGGTAGTTTTTACGTAAGAGTTTTACATCAAACCGTACCTACTTTGAGATGGTAATACGGGATTTGTATTCTGTTGCTAAAGATGTTTATGCTGTTTCGCTTCATAAACAGATACTGTAAAAAGCTATGTCGAAAATTAGGCGTGTCATAATTATACAGGGTGGGATTTCGATAAGCACACTGTAACCATGAATTCAGCACATCAACAAAAACAAAAAAAGTTCGATATCTACGCGCTGAAAATATAATGGGACAGCTATTTTTTTTTTAAATAACCGACGAAACATTTCGCCCTCTGCGTTGATTTTTTTCTCCATTCAGAATCGTCTACTGAATCCATGACAACAGGCTGCGCGTCGATGACCCAGCCACCTTGTACTAATATTGTTTTGTAATAGGCTTTGCTTGCGTCAAATAACCTATGTTAGACATTTAAAAATTAAGTGGAAGTATTTAGATAAAGGAATTTTGTGAATTGATAAGCCCGTGAAATACAGAAATGTGTGGTTGAATATTATATCATGGAACCATGGCGTCAGAATACATGAATTCAATACTCAATATCTTTATGACTTTACCATCATTATTGTTCTACTGTTACGTTAACATCTGCAATTTATTTGATTGAAAGATCAATCGAGCTGTGGCAGCCTAATGGTAACGGCCGCGACTTAAAAGTTATTGTTCGTAGTTCGAATCCATACAAGCACTTTACTTTGTAGAAATTAATTAATCACCACTGCTTTCAAAACTGTGAGGAAGCCGGAATATCATAGAAACAAAATTCGAAGACATGTGACATTTATTGCCTCGCACTGGGCCCATGTGGTGGATTAATACCCACTCCCTCCGAGACGAGACCTGTGAACCAGCAGTGCAATATTAGAGGCTTATTATGCCATAACCATTGACGTACTGATAGATATACTACCGCTGCCACTGCTTGACCAAATCTTAAAACACTAACATCATAGTTACAATCTCATTAACATGATTGAACCAACAACCGCCTGCTACATGGCTAACAAGATTGTAACATGCTCATACGTTGGCTACACGATGTAGTCTCCTGAGGATCGCCACGCACTCGACATGCTTCATGCATCAGGTAGTCCCGGGAGGGAAATAAGGTTACCTGGCGTGGAGGCCCAAGAAATAAGCGATGGGGTTAGAAAGCGTGTGTATGTGTGTGTGTGATAGTTAGCAGTGTGGTATATTAAGTTGTGTAAGATTAAGATTTTGCACTTTATTTTAAAAAGCAGTTGAAAATTCTAAATCATGAGTTTTACTAATAATTGTATTGAAAAACCAGATGGCGGTAGATCTTTCTACAACTGTATGAGTGACGGAGGTGTCTAAAATATAATGTGACAAAAAATTTAAAGGCGGGCGTCCCTGCACTTTTCCAACACAGTATGACAGCTTAAACAAAGGGACACGTAGTCATCTAAGGATACACATGACACAATGCCCCCACTTCGCTGTCGCTTCCCACGTCACTGACGCTCCAGTTTGAAATAGTTTATTTCTTTTTTAAGTATAATGTTATACTTATTTCAAAACTAGGAAAGTTTACTGACATCTATACCTACTAACTAACTACGTGTGACTTTATATTTCTGCTGCCATGGTTCGTTCAATGAAGAGGTTTCTTTCTCTGTGCATTCACCAAACAAACAGTTTTATCGTATGTAAGGACAAGTATTAAAAGTGTCAAAGTAAAAATGATCACAATAATTCGTTAAATTCCGCTTCACGAGTCATTAAAGTGATGGTCACTGACCTACAACACAATCGACCTATATTATTTTCACTGCTGGGACACAGACCTCCTTCCGTTGAGAGGGAGTGCGCCGTAATCCACCACACGGGCGCACTGCAGCTTGGCACTGACCTACGCGTGGAACAAAGTTTACCAGTCAACAAAACAAGTACCAGATTTAACTGCCCAAGATGCTATATAACCTAATAGAACTTAATTTACTAAACAAACAACAATAAAAAACATAAAAGTCAACAAAAGTTCAAGTTACCACTACTATCGGTTCACAATCGCTTGTTTCATAGCCTCAGTATAAGATTTCCCAGTAATAAAGACTCATAAACGGAATAGTTCCCAACTTAAATAATAAAGTACTGTGCTCAAGAACAATAAATGCCAATAAGTTTTGATACGAACTTATATCCTTACCTACCTTTCAAACTTTGAAGTAGAATTTGTAAGGTATGAAAGCAAAAACTTTCCAGTGATTTAATTTAAGCTTCGTACAAACTGGAGCGTCAGTGACATGGGAAGCAACAGCGAAGTGGGAGCGTTGTGTGTCATGTGTTTCCTTAGATGACTAGGTTCCCCTTTGCTGAAGCTGTCATTCTGTGTCGGAAAGTGCAGAGATGCCTGCCCTTACTTTTTGTTCTTTGCTCAATGGGTTTTCTTTTGAACTCAATCACGTCCCTGATGGAAGGCGATGGATGAGGTCTATGAGGAAATGAGCGTTCCCAGAAGTTACGTATTAACTACCTTGCTTTGAAGCCAGACGGGTTAAACGTGGAAGAGAACATTTTTGCACATCGTGTTATAATCAACTCTGTCATTAGTTGTATTGGATCTACCGTCGGCATCTTGTTTTTTCAATAAAACAAAGCAAAACGACCCTAATTGTTAATGTCATTCGATCTTGCAACACTGTATCTGTGTGCCAGTGTATTGGATCTACCGCCGCCATCTTGTTTTTTCAATAAAACAAAGCAAAATGACCCTAACTGTTAGTGTGATTCGATCTTGCAGCACTGTATCTGTGTGACATTCTGTTTCTAAATCATGCTCGAAGTGGCATTTTGACGCCCGTGCACAGAAAAACTTTTTCCAAAAAAAAACAACCTACTTCCAAAAAACACTACAAAGTGAAAAATAACTTTAATTTCGGAAGTCGGTGACTTTGGGTATGTATTTTATTTAATTTTCATGTCACCAGTCACCGACTTCCGAAATTAAAGTTATTTTTCACTTTATAGTGTTTTTTTGGAAGTTAGTAATTTTATTTTTGTAAAAGTTTTTATTTATTACTTTTTAGCTACAGCACCTACCCCACACTAATTCGAAATGTCATCATCCTTGGGGTAAAAACAATGCACATTTATGCGATAGTAGCAATCGCGGTTGATTTCCTGTAATTTTTTGAGGAGTTCCGTTGTCTGTCTCCGAAACGCATCATAAGATCTACCTATATGAAATTTTCACATGGAAAGCACCAGTTTTCAAAAAAAAAAATCATCAAAATCGGTTGACCCAGTCGAAAGTTTTGAGCCAACAAACATAAAAAAAAAACTATACAGTCGAATTGAGAACCTCCTCCTTTTTTTGAAGTCGGTTAAAAAGGGGTGCGATGTGTCTTCGCAGTCGTGTTGGTCTCGTAAGTATGGCCGAAGCTTTATAGTGGAAAGCGTGTTCTTACGATAAAACGACCTAGTTTTAACTAGCATTCGCGTAACGTACAATGGGGCTATTAAGATCTAGGCGGCTAATTGGAAATATTATTTATTGCTCTCGTGTAGATAAAATTGTTTACGGGCCGTTTTTAACATAACTTTGAATGAACAAGTGGATTAAATGGTAAGACGTTTTAATAAATGGTTGAAGCTATGTGGCTTTATTCTACCTCAGTAGGATGGCTATTTCATACGATATCACATTTTCAGTAGGTACTTGTTTTAAACGAAAAATATTAAAAATAATTTACAGAAATTATTCATGCTTGCAGTTCCTGAGATGAACAATAGCTTTTAATCACCGTATGAAATACACACATGTACAATTGTACATAGATTCATTGTGTCAACAATTGTAGATAATCCTACTGAGGTATTACCAATAAAGCCACAAAGCTTCAACCATTTATTAAAACGTCTTAACATTTAAAGCATATCAGTTACACAAATTTTGTGTAACTGATATGCTTAAATACTTGTGCTGGATTAGAAAAATTATGATTAGAACATTGAATCGTCATCTAATAATCATGACTGAATTCAATGTTACAGTGAAGTTGTTTTTAGGGTTCTGTACCCGAAGGGTAACCTGAACCCTATTACTAAGCTTCCGTAATAGGCAGACAGTTGAAATTTTCACAGAATGTGTATTTCTGTTGTCGCTATAACAAAAAATAATAAAAATTAAATTAAAAATGAAAGGTGTCTCCATACATAAAACGTGTTATTTTCGGGATTTTTTTGCTTTACCTTGTGGTATGGAACCCTCCGTGTGCGAGTCCGACTCGCACTTGGCCGGTTTTTTCTCTTTACCGTGATTTTTTACATGATAATATTTTAAAATATCAGTAAAATCGCTCAAGGTTATGCCAACAGGCCTTAAAATATTTATCAAAAAACGTGACTATCCTTAAAAAAGTTGTATTATGATACCAAAGAAGCTCAATCTACGTAGTGACTTTTATATTGAAAGCTAAAATCTTCATAACAAGATAATCTTGACTTACTTTTCTAGCCAAGTTTGTTAGTCTTGTTAAGATGAGACCTACTTTTTCAAGGTTTTACTTTTTAGTGCTTTAACATAGTATAAATTTTAGACAAAGGAGACACAGTAAATAAAATGTTAATGAAATCTTATAAGGCTGAAATTGACTGAAAAGTATCTACTGGAATCTATCTATCTGGCTTGAGATTTTGAAGTTAGATTATACTTACTTACCTACCCATAAATAATAACAAACAGAATAATATAACATTACGCCAGAATACCTTAGAAGATAAAATACGCACATAATTGCATACATGCAACTCACGCCTTCATCAAAAGGAGGTAGGCAGATTCTACAGATCGCCACCTGCTACGATTCCTTACATAGTCCTTTTACGTTCATATATCAGAGGGGCAATTCTCGTAATTTTAAGAACGTTCACAGTCTGATCTCAGTGTCAATCTGTCAAAAATGTCTCGATTTTTCATGCATTTTTGACATTTGCTTGTCGCTGAGATGAGACTGCGACTAGATTTTGAACGTTTTTAATTACGAGAATTGGCCTTCTGAACATACACATACGCCGGTTGCAAATACTAAGTACCTGTCTTTTCTGCAGAACATCACTAATATCTCCTCGAAGGGCGTCCTCTCCAGGCATTTCGACTCACTCAATTTTTATCAAATTATTAGGTAAGTACTTACACTAAGATTTGAATATCATCGACAATAACATACAAATGAAGGCCTAGAAATGCTACTCAACGTAATAATAGAATTGTCGTTACTTCCCCAATAGTGATTGAAACCTGGCTACAGCTAATATCTTGACCGAAATTCAATTTGTTTGAAAGCAAATCCGTGTTGCCATTTAAATAATTCATTACCTGCTACCGTTCTATGTTTACTGGCAAAAAATATTTTTGGAGAAGAATAATGATTATGGTTTTCGATTAGAGCTTTTGTGATTATCTGTTATAGTTAATTAATGCATTGTTTTTGTTGCATTCTATTGGTAATAGAAATGAATTTTATGTACCTACGAATGAGCGAGGATATGTCATTTAGATTCAAGTTGGTTCCTTTTCTCAGTTATAATATTTATTTATTTATTCTTCTCGCACACAAACAAGGTACAAAGGCGGACTTAATGCCTTAGGCACTCTCTACCAGTCAACCAAGGGTGGTGCAGAGATTAGATGGCAGGTGCTTTGGATGAGAGGAACAATGATGAAAAAACCTATAAAATATATCAAATGAATTATAAATAATATTACATAAATAGGTTATTAACTAATATATACATAGATGTATACATATCTACTATAATGTATACTTAATATATATATATATATATATGCAAATTCAAGGGACAGAGGTATTGAGACGAATCTACGCTATTTGTTAAGAAAACACTTCTGCAATTTCCGCTTAAATGCATACCGACTGGTGGCCGTCCTGATATCGAGAGGAAGCGCATTCCAAAGGAGAATGGACTGAATATGAAAGGAAGAATGAACAAAGTCAGAAGTATGAGAAGGACAGAGTAGAAGAAGATTGTTAGAAGAACGCAGATTCTTAATGCGAGAAGAACATAGATATTGGAAATGAGACACAAGATAAGAAGGAGGAAGAGGAGAGTTGAGAAGGGAGAAAAGCGTAGTCAAAGCACGCAAACCTCTTCTTTGGCGAATGGGCATCCATTTGAGCTCAGATCTATAGCTCGACACATGGTCATATTTCCTGAGGTTGAAAATGAAACGGATACAATTATTGAGCAGTCTGTCGAGCTTATCCAGCAAAACCGCATTCAAATCGAAGTAGCACACGTCACCATAGTCGATTATAGGGAAAATCAAAGTCTGCACAAGCATGGTCTTCGTCTTAGCGGGCAAAAGTTAGCTTTTGAAAAGTGTGCCTACCTATTTGTTTTCCACAGAACGAATCTGACTCTTATAAGGGTCGCATCGACAACAAAAACCGTAATTAGAACAAACTTAACGCGAATAAAATGTCAAACAGTGAAAAGAAAAACACATAAAACAAAACTGAAAGTTCTTGTACAATTTTCCAGAGCCGACTCAAGAGAATTATGAAATATGCTGCTTATTAGTAGGTTTGGCATTCGGAGGAAGATTTTCTCATCCGTTTGGCTCCAGTCAGTATTTTTCAAAATCTTCCTAACTTAATATTTTATTTAAATCTCAGTCTTACATCAGTTTCCCCGACTAGGTACTTATACAGAACCGATGAATGTGTATAGTATTTTTAACGTTACGTCAGCCATCTGACCTTCGTCACCTAATTAATTTAAGATCCGAATATTTCAGTTGTTGTGACCCGTATCAATATAATTAACCTTTACTCACACAAAAACCGAACTAATACATATAAGCACGATAGCCAATCAATTGTCAGGACTAGACAGGGGCTCCCACAAACAAATCGTAGACATTTCGCCCTGGAATTAGAGTATCGAATAAAGTCCGTCCGCTTAGATATTGCGGCCCTTTGAAAATTACCGTGAGGCTTGTGCGCAAACATGCTACTATCAACATGCATTCACTAGAAATATTATATTTTCCAATTGATTCATCAAAGTATATGATAAAAAAATCTCTGTCTTGCAATAAAATGTATGTAACTAATATTTCCACGCCACACTTGGCACTACACAATAGACGAATATATACATGACAAAAATTTGATTTGACACAAACAGACACCATACTACACATATAGATACATTGTTATATGCATAGTTAAATATTATAATACAATATAATAATAGTATGTTGACCCAAAGAATTATGATCTCAATAAAATAAATTTACTTAATTAATGTTAATGATATGATTATTTAAAAATTGTCATTTGTTTCTTATATTTTTGTTTTTTTTTTACTTTTTGCTGTGCCCGTAATCCGTGGGTCTGTAATTGTACCTTAGCTTTAAACCAATTGTAAAACCTTTAATCATTATGGAATGCAAATAAAGATATGAATATACCACTGACTAATCTTAAGACCATAATATATAAACTATATCCTGACAAATAATAAAACAAACAAATGAAGGACTCGTAGCTAAGTACTTAATAGCAGCTGCACGGATCGATCGATCCAGGTTAGGCTACGCTTGCCGCGGTTGGTCAGTAGGTGGGTGATCATCCTTTACATACCAAGACTCCTCCGTGTGGTGTTCTTCCGGACCGTTCCTTGTGGTGCCGGACGTAAAAGAATAGCACCATCCCATTTCTTCCCGTGGGTGTCGTAGAAGGCGACTAAGGGACTTACTAGAGAATGAGCAGTAGCATTCTCTATGCATTTTATCACCATACTGCAATCGCCACCCCGTCTGCTAAGCGTGGCGATTATGGCAAAACCTTTTGGGGTAGGTTTATGTCCAGCAGTGGACGTTTTTCGGCTGAAATGATGATGATGATGACTCCTCCGTGCCTCGGAAAGCACGTTAAACTGTTGGCCCCGGCTGTCAATCGTGCATCTTGCGTTCGTTACGGGTCTTCAGAAGTCTTACCGAGAGGTATCGTACTACGCAATAACTGTCTTGTGGAGGTGAGATAGTAGTCGCTCCATGTAAAATACTGGTGTTCAGCTGCGTCTGGTTAGACTCCAACATAGTTAGCAAAAGGCAGATGATGATGATGTTGAAAAATAAATGATTAACAATAAATTCCTGCATACCGTTTTGATGCAACGTCACTATCGGAGTAGTCAGACTGTAACTAGTGAATCGAGGAGCTGGCAACGTAATATATTTTTTCCGCCGAGCTCGATTTGGGTCGGGTGATATGGCTCGCGGTTCAGCTGTTCGCTGCAACTGACACGCAACTTACTGTATTGGGGATTTGGGAACTTTCTGCTAGGTTTAGCGCGACGGTACATTAGGCGCAGA
Source organism: Antitype chi (assembly GCA_947359405.1). Lineage (NCBI taxonomy): Eukaryota > Metazoa > Arthropoda > Insecta > Lepidoptera > Noctuidae > Antitype > Antitype chi. The sequence goes on from OX375816.1 coordinate 16,825,667, forward strand.
CTAATGTGTGGTTAGATAAATCATTCTGAATTCGTGAAAGCTAGATTGTAAGAATTCTGCTGTAATTTTCCAACTGTACTACTTCTAATGAGTAGTTACTTACTTGAATATGACTGCACATAAGTTATATCTCATGACACGTTAATACGCAATATGAAAATGGTTCATTTTAATCTAACATTATTATACTAAAATAGTAACGAAGTCAAAATTTGTGCAAAGTATATTTTTGAAAAAGATATTGCAACGAGTGTGGGAACGCATCTGATGCCGAAAATATAGTAATTTATTCTCGTCCGTTTGCTTCCTTGACCTGATTTTGGAGGAAATTAGGCTCCCAAACAGTTTTTAACTTAGATTAACCAAAGAGTATGTTCCCGTGGCATGTTACAACATCCACGCGGGTGAAGCTTGTACTAAATATGAAGTGAAAATGGCACATCGCAATAATTTAAACGAAGAACTTTCAAATTGAACCAGTGATTTCATGAAAAACAAAAAATAAAATTAGTTTTTCCAGTTCCCCTTTTTCCAAAATGTACAATACATACAGCTACATGAAAATAAATAGACCAGTTTCAATATCGAAAAGGAAACAATTTCTGCCCAGATAAGGCATTATGTGTAGCGAACCATGGTTCGATGGTTAGTATTGGGAATTTATATGTATTCCGAATCGCCATGGGAATTTCCTTTGCGAGAACAAGAATTTACAATATCTTTCCTTCTTATCAATTTGTGGAAAAGTTGCAGTGTCATTGTTTTTTGAAAGAACGATTCATTACACTACAAAAAAGCTCGTAACAACATAGCCGCAGTGGTCACTTAAATATTATAAAACAAAGCTACGTCTGTCTGTATGTCTGTTCGCAATAACCTCAAAAACGAATGAACGGATTTTTATGCAGTTTTCAGCAATAGACAGAGTGATTCATGAGGAAGGTTTAGGTGTATATTTTGTTCAGGTTTTGTGTAATATGGTGAACGTGGGTGAAGCCGCTGGCAAAAGCTAGATTTAAATAAAATCCCTTCCAAAACTTACCCCTCCTAAAGTTAAATAAAATAAAATAAAAACATTTATTTCAGGCAAAACCCATATTAAAAATAAAAAATAAAATAAAATTTCACCATGCGGCCACGGAGAAGAATAAATTATCAGCTTTAAAATTTAGAATAAAAAGTCACAAAATTGTAATAAAATAACATGTAAGGGTCACAGAATTAGAATTTCAGTAAAATATCAAAATTTCACGGCCACAAAATTAAAATTAAATTAACAAAACTCATAGTAAAATATTGCACATATAAACAAAACAATACAAAGAGGTTATCAATATTAGGTCAGTATCATTATATGGTGTAATAAAATCAAAGGCTAAACATGTCTGTTGCAGCATTGACGTATATAGGGGCCCGCAGACAAATCACCCAGTGATTATTGCCAAGACAATATTGGAGCTGGCCCACACCCTGCGCAGTAGCGTGAAAACAGTCCGTTCCGCAAACATGCCCGAAGCGCTGCAGAAGCGGGCACCCTCAACACCGCCCTGAACAAGGCAAAATCATTTTTACTTCACTGCAATCTGTCATAGGCAATTCTTAACCTCACTCTACGTGAGACTAAATTGGAATCCTAAAGCCCCTGAATATTTTACAAGGCCAGCCCTAAAGGTCATTCATTCAAACCCGAGCGCAATCCACGCACAAAAATAAAAACAATTTACCGTCAATCTGATTCTGGGACCCTAAAATCAAAATGTGAATCTGTCGGCTGGTAAATGGACGTCACCAATTTAACTCTAGGGACCGTCCATTACTGGGGGATGGGACTGACCTACTGTGACTTAATCGCTTTCGTCTTCACATTCCAACGGCGTCAATGGAACTTAATTTACTCGTAGGGATTGTCCTAAGTTCCATTTTAGTGTTGGGACAGCCCTAATGTAAGTTTGTAGCCAAACGCTTGAGATAAGTCCTCACTCGGGGGAAATTGTATCTAAGTCGGTGAACGTATCAAAATTGCTATCGTACCTCGGCGACATCGGAAAAATTGTGAAATACTTAGGATCGCTTTTATATTTTTGTGGCTTTTAAAGTGGATTTTAAGTTTAAAAAGATTATGAGATACTCGTGCCTAAATATTGCATAAGCCAATTTTATCTCAACTTGTATTCATTTTTTAATATTTATAATTAAATATAAAAAAAACCATAATGATTTTTACACGCTTTACATTAGCTTCACTTGTATATTTGTTTGTATGTAACCGACTCTTTAGAGCGCGATTTTGACCCACTTTAAACGGTCTGATTTCATTGAAACTTTGTAAACTTATCGAGGACCGATGACAATTCAATAACAAAAATAAAAAAAAATTGAGGAAAAAGTGAAAAAAAAGAAAAACACGTTTTGTAGTTAGCAGAACTAAAAAATAGAAAATAAATAATAGTTTAAAAAACTAAAAAACACGCTTTAAAAACCAAACTAAAAAAGGAGAAAATAATTTAATTCAATTAAAAAGCGTGGGGTGCTTGACATTAGGTGATTATAAAAATACCTCAAAAAGCACCCCACGCTATTTATTCTAAAAGCAGCTTTTTATTTGTTCACTACAAGACAATAGCCACTTCTTACAAAGAGGAGTTAAATAATATGTTAGGTGCTACTGTAAAGGTTGTCTGCAAAATACGACCTTATATTGTACAGGCTGGCGATAAAATAACGAATCACATTCGAACTGTCAAGCTATTTGGAAATGAAATAGCAAAAAGAATAATAGGCGTGAGATTGGCCTGACAAGAAAATAGGGAAGATTAAAATAGACTCGTGGAGTTTTTGGCGGGATCGGGTTGGAACATGTCGCACGAATTTTCATTTTCATGAAATTTAGTGAAATAGCGAATTAAATTGTATAATTTTGGTAGTGAATTCGCAAGCTTAATAATAAACCGGAATAAGACAAAAAATCACTTTTTTGGGAAATCCCGATCAAAGTTTTGAGTCTCTACCTTGTTGAAAACATTTTGATGGTTTTCACGTGTTTATGGTGTTATTTTTATTTTCTTGGTCTTAAATTAGAGAGAGATGTATAGAGAATATAACTGACATAGTAGTTTAATTATATTATTTATATCAAATGAATAAATTAAGTTTATTTTCTAAACTTTCAACTTATGTCAGTTTAGTATAAAAAATAATGATCAATTTTCAAAAACATTGCAAACTAATATTTAATAATTCAGTTTAGTATTAATAAATAATAAAATCTATTTAGATGTATAGTACATAGTACACTTTAAAAGTAAAACGGAAATAAAAATGCAGAAATATTCCGCAAAACACCTTTATATTTGTTAATGTAAAATAACAGTTTATATTTTGAGTTTTATCGTAACTGCTTTCTTAACCTAATAACAACAGTAGTCATAATAATCAGTCGTAATAGGAACTTAAAATCATTAATTTGTACTTAGTAATTAACGTATTTTTTTTTAAATCACAAAATAGTATTCAAAGTTTCATAGTCATCACAAAATTCTTAGAGATCTAGCTTTACGTAATTATGCTAAAGAACAATAAAATTCTAATACAAAAGAATAAAAACTACTTAAATACCTACTTGTACAGACGCCAGCACGTCAAACCTCCCCCAAACTGTCAAATTATCCCAATTGAACATGGACCTTATCATTTTGCATTAAAGTTGAAAATCTATCAAAGAAATTTGATAGATTGGGGTAGCTTGATGTGCTGGCGTCTGTACTTGGTACATCTACCAACATTAATTATAATCATTAGAATCAACAGAACTAAGTAGGTTTTTCCTATTAGTCTTAATCAGTCTCGTAAGTTGTGACTACTCAAAATACATAGATATTTTAAAAAAAAGATACGTATAAAAAAGATAAAGAATTGAGTTGTAAAAACTGGCTTAATAAGATGGAATCTGCCCCTTTGCGATTAATTCTTTCAAGTCCTTTTTATTAGCGCTTATCTCCTGTTTTTGCGTATATGCTGCCTTCATGGTTATTTCTGTTACTGATTTCATCTTCCTGCGCTTATTTCGCACATTAACTTCTCTGTAGTTTTCGTCCTTGTAAGATGTCTTAAAATAAAATAGAAACGGATTTTCTTTTGTGCCCTTTAACACCTTTATATCATTCCAGTTGACATTTTGGCCGGTTTCATCTGTACCAAAATTAAAGCCCCATTCTTCTTGCAACAGTTTAAGGTCCAGAATTACTAGCTCATGGATGTTGATCAGGGGGTTAATTTTTTTTGCGTTTTTAATTAGTGTTATAAATTGAACTGGGGTATATATTGGGCCGGGCTTTACATTTTGTTTAACTTCTTTTTCTCTCAAACTGTGTATGTTGTCCGCTTCATTCTGCGTATGCCCTCGGATCATTAATTTATGAGTGATACTTTGGATGTTTTGATGTGTGGTGAATATCATTCGATTTGAAATGTTCAAGGTAGCTTTGAAAAAAGTTTTACAGACTTTAATTTGTTGATTGTAAATAGTGAAATAATAGGCTTTGTTTGGTTTTCGGGGATGCTCTGCGTTCGTATATGGATATCTTGGCTTGATATCTACCATAGATGATTTAACATAAGCTCTTTGCTGGTTCAAGTCCCGTAATCCCCAATAAAATTTGAACAGCTCGTATCTAGTAATTACATTATTTTGTCCGTACACGGTGGTTAAAGACAGCGACTCGGAATTTTTTCCCTTTTTTGTTACAGACATGTATGACTGACCGCTTTTACGTAAACGTTTGGCTCTGTTTTGTTTCTACTTTGAAGCATCACTTACTCGTTTTCGGCCTCTTTTTACCTCAGTATTTGAACCAACAGAGCCACAGGAACTTGATGACGATCCAGATGGCGGAAGAAACAAGTTTCTTGGTTTATTTTTGTTTCTGTTGTCAATGGTGTACACATAACGAGGATCATCGTCACTCAGATCTACATTGCTCTCATAAGAATATAACGGAGAAATCACATAATTTGGTAAGGAATTTATATTTTCACCTGAGCTAGTTGGGTCCTAAAAACCATAAAACATAATATCAATAATACTGTTTTAATGCTGAATTTACATTACTTTAATTTATATTTATTTACAAGGTTATTTTAAAATACATGTATTTATTTTATTTAACATTATGCATAGTACTTATTTATTGATATATTATGTATGTATGTATATTTAAAAATAAGAAAATATTATATACATTAGTCCATCCTCCTCTTATTATATTATTTATTATAATGTTAATGAATACATATTTACTGTAATTTCCAGTTGTTGTTCCGGATTTACAATTCTTGCAATGGCATTTGCCTTTTTATTAGGAACATCTACAGGGTAGCTGTTGGTCGCACTCGTGAGAATCATGAGAAGAATAATCAGAATATGAAACTAGCAAGTTCTTGGTAATGGCATTTGCAGGCGTGTGTGATAATTTTTATTCATTCTAAAATTATAGTAGGTAAACAAGTGAATTAAAATAAATGATTGTACTTATGATAATAAAACAGTTTATTGTAACAGTAACACGTTATTATTTACGTTGGTATTTTTTTTATAAGGCGTGGAGGAGTATCATCAATGATTTCATTACTGTCACGTTCGTCATCATTACACAGTATCGGAGATGGTTTTTCGGGTATACGTGAGTTATCATCAGAGCTTGGGGAAGATGAACCTGAGGAAGATGAGTCCGAGGAAGATGAGTCTGAAGAAGAATTTGAAGAACTGCCATTTGACGACCTGGACTTTTACTGCATGGTGGCGCTAGCAACCATGATTTTCTGCATGGTGAGCTGGAGACCTTGTGTCCCTGTATGCTGCGCTGGACTTTATCGTCTATTTCATTGAAAAAACTCTAAAATAAATTCTAAAATAATTTCACAACATTCAATAAAAAGGTAAAACCCTCAATTAATTCAGAGAATATTACGTGAAAATGTATTATGGATACTGTACCCCGAGTGTAAGTTTGCGTACTACTTACTACGTAACTATTTCGTTTGCGGTAAATTTTACTGATAGATCATAATGCTAAGAATAATAAGAGTGAGAATAAAAATCGTAACGCGATGGTTACGTTTAGTCACTTGAAAATTTACAGTCGGGGTACTGCACTTGTAGCTATGTAAACACGACGTTATTTACATACTTTTCATATCATAAGAAGTTTTAGGAACCGCTGCTTCCTATTTGCAGACGTCATCTTCAGGATTAAAACTCTCTTCTCTCTCTTCTTCAACCCTTGGCCACCCAATGCTGAGTGTAGGTCTCTTCCAAATCTCTCCACTTTTGGCGGTTTTGTGTCGTGGCTATCCAGTTTCTTCCGGCCACTTTAATGATATCGTCTGTCCACCTAGTCGGTTGTCTTCCCACATTCCTCCGTCCTGTTCGTGGTCTCCACTCCAGCACTTTTTTCCCCCATCTCCCATCCAGTCTACGGCATATATGGCCCGCCCACTTCCACTTTCTTTTTGCTATCACTTCCGCTATGTCTGTGAGTCTCGTTCGTCTCCGTATTTCGGTATTTTTCACCCGGTCGTAGAGGGATTAAAACTATGGAACTACAAATTGAATACTTTTTTTAAAATGGGTATTTGCAATAAATTTAAAGTACATTTTGCAATAAACTGCAGCAATTGCTAGAGTACTTTTAGACTTATGGATCATTTAAAACGTAAACCGAAATAAACACAAGTATTATTTAAATCTACCGTTATTTTTGGTAATAAACTAATATAAAATGAATTGCTTCTCGAATAAAAATAATAATTTTATACTAAAACGCACTAATACGCAATCTTTCTTATCTATACAATTATAGCTTAATGATAAACTGCAACAAGTCTAAATAGTACTTATTGTATTATAACACCGTTTTCAACTAAAGTGAAGTAAAACGAAAACATGCTAGTTTAGGAAAAAAATGAAGTAGAATAGTCTCAACTGCGTTTGAAAATAAACCGAATTATTTCACCTTACTCCACTGTTGTCACAAAACAACGCCACCTATCTCACATCACGGTCGCCACATTACTGAATAATTTTCTATCGCATGAAATGCATTGTCGCGTGCTTTTGTAGAAAAGAGAGGGGTGATCTAATAATCGGCCATTTTAGTTTTTTCGAATGGCGGGATTGAACCTATAGATTCTTCAATCGGAGTTAGTTCGTTTTATTAACAAAAGTGGGAATCCTTAATTTTTGACATATTCCGGTTTATTATTAAACGTGCGAATTATTCAATTTAGTTACATGTGTGTGCACAAGTGTAGTGAAAGTGAAAATAAGTGACTAACGTGGACTTTTCGTGTTCCCCCAAAAACTCATGTTAGGTTGTTGTAAAGTTGCTACCTCTTTACAATAACTTTGACTTGACTGGACTTGACTGACTAAAGACGACTATGACTTTTATGTAACTTCGTGCTCGATATCGGGCCATTAACTTGATCGAAAAGAAAAATTACTTGACACTGGCTAAATGCACAAACCGTGCGAAGCCAAAGCAAAAAAAAAAAAAAAAAAATAGACTCGTAGAATGCACGACATATTTTATTTACTCGATCTAGAACAGAGAGCCCTTAAGGCTCTCTCAGTCCCTATTTATTTCATTCTTTATTAAGTTACTTCTGAAATAACGTTAAAGTACCTGCAGTTTGCGATGCAAATCAGTTGGATGATACAGTAGTTAATTTGAATTTATAATGAATCTAATGAATTCACTATCAACAGAACTCGGTTACTTAGGTATGCTAATAACTGTACTGTGTGAAGATGTGGAGCTTTTGTAAGTTTTATTTAATAAAGTAGTGCATTGTGTTTCATTTTAAGACTCTTTTCACATGTCAAACGTAATGTCAAGAGACAAACATTGAGAAGATAAAAATAATGTTCGTTTACCTTTGATTTTTTTGCAACTTAACCACATTTTAACTGCAGGTTAATCTAGAATACAGTATCTATCAGTTAGCTTCTTAAAAGGTTCTCCTCATACACTCTAACAGATAAATGACGGAAATATTCTAGGCTGTTTATCGTCTTCTGGTTTGTACCTACTGTCAACACGAAAATTGCCAAATCACCACACTTGAGTTAGTAAATCTTTCTTCTTATCTTATCTTAATTTATATGAATTACGCGTCATGTTGTTTGTCCGCGATGGACTCCTAAACTACTTAACCAATTTTAATCAAATTTGCACACCGTGTGCAGTTTGATCTAACTTGAAAGATAGGATATCTTACATCTCAATTTATAGTCGCAATATTATTTTATTACAAATTATTAGTTTATTAATTGACAGTCACAATTATCTGATAGCTCCAAACGATTCTAACAGATGGCGGTATTTGTTGACTGGATTGAGTAAGTATTCAATAGATGGCGCTGTGTTAAAAGTACCAACGTTTCACATAAGCTACAATTTAATAGCATAACCACCACGTGTTGAATGCGAATATAATATTCATAGTTAAGATATGGCAACGTCTGTCGGGGCAGCTAGTAAATTTTAAATATTAAAGACACTTTTCGTATGTTTGACAGCGATATGATCTTCTAAACTTTGCGATCTTGATTCAGCTCTCACGTTTTTTACAATTTGCAAGTGCGTGTTAGGTTCGTTTTATATAAATTTATTTCTTAATAGAACATTCATAGTTCACTTAAATATGAGAAACTTAACATGATGTCATAGGTGTGTAGGTAATTTATTATTGGTTTGCCAAATACAACTTTAATCTCTTTTTAAACTGTCCGGAAAGTCGAAAGAGATACCGCGGCCCCTGGCACATAGGCAACTGAGAGAACACAGGTGTGTTTTAGTTAGTAAAAGTCTGACACGCCTTCGTGCTCCACCCAGAGCGGGAGAAGTTATTTAATGATTTCCCACCCAAAAAAAAAACTCTTTTTAAAAATGCTCGCTGGTGAAGAATCTCTGATCTCTTTTGGTAATTTATTATAAAGCTGCACTCCCGCAAACTGGATAGTTATTCTTCCGTACAAATTCCTATCTGAAGCCATTTCTATACTATCCTTGTTGTGGTTATATCATTATTACAATCATCAATACAACCTTTTAAGTCCATAACATCCCATTGAATGACTATTTCATGAAAAAATAATTTAATACGGTTATTTGAAAGGCTACTGGCGCTTCTCCCTTAAACTCACATAATTATCGGGCGGGTCTAATATCATCAGAGATTGGATATTCGGATGCATATTTACCTATACCTAGATATTTTTTAGCTATGACAATATGGAAGCGGTTTTATAAATTATTTGTAATATTTATTAAAAACCCCGGGATTCTTGGATTGCATAACTATTCGGATGTGTATTAATTTAAAATTAATTTATAACCCGATATCTATGTACTGGAGGAGGGGTGGTTTGTATTAGTTAAAACAAAAAATAAACAAATTACTTACCTAAATTAAGACTTTTTCGACACAAAAGCGCATTCCATGTTAGCCAACTTCTTAACTTTAGGTGAATATGCTGAATATCCGATCTCTGATTATCATAAACAATCAAAAATCAACTTACCTGGTTTTAAACCGCAAAACAGGAGTAGAATCGAGAGCCATGACGTCACCAAAGATCGCAGCATCGCCCAAAGGTTCCTTATCACATCACTTCAACTATCACTCAAGGTCTATATTATGACTTATTAGCACTATTTTATCACAATTTCATTTTTAAAAACATATTTAAAGTACTTTCACGTTGATTAGTTTATTGTCATGGCGGGCACTGAAATGGAAAATAAATATTTAAAGAGAAAAGCACTTTCATGACTGACAGCATGTGACAGACAAACAGACATAAACTAAAGGTACTCGTAGAAACATAAAAGGAAGATATATTCCTTAGGGGATGAACAATAGGTCGAGATCGAAATCCAACTCCAGAGCGTTTTGAATTTTGCATGTGAACCTTGTCACGAACTGTCAAAAGTTAACCAAGTAAAAACGACGTTATGGAAAACAATAAATTCAAACGCATTTTTATTACTGTTGATTTTTTTTCTGTATATACCGAGCCGTTTTCTTTCAATCATCCAGAAGTAAATAAACAGTTTAATTGCACACACGTGCGATGGTAGTTCTAAAGGAAAATAACTAATTAAGTTCCATTGTAAATTACAGAGCCTTCAAAATACTTTAAAATTTATGCATAAAGACTAGAATAGCTAATTAAGTTAAAAAGCAAATTTCAATTTTTTAAACATTCAAATACGTTCAAAATGGTTAAAATACTTTAATTAGGTTTCAATATGCTTAAAGACTAGATTACGCTACGTTTACTTTGCCGTGAGCTCGGCGCGAAGATATACAAAGAAAACAGATTAATTATGTTCAACAACATTATCATTTAGCAATATTTAAGTTTTTATTATAGCCATGAAATATATAATATAACAAAATATCATAATAATATTATAAAGAGGAAAGGTTTGTATCGAATAAACTCAAAAACTACCTACTGGATCTGGAACTGTTTAGTTTTTCGTATTGTTCTAGATTTAGGTTTACTGGACACACTTTTTATAGATTTTTTCTTATTGTCTCTAATTTTTTAATTATGTCAATGTCATGCATACCTGTTTTTTGCACGGTTACTGAAATGCCAATCTTAGATGTAAGTTTTATTTGAAATGTAAGTGACAGTGCTGTTGGTGTGCTTCTTATAAATAAATAAATTTCAGAAATTCTTTCACCATTAGAATATTACATTATCCTTGAGCAATATAAGCTATATTTATTACTAGAAAAAAATTGGGAACCCACCCGTGCGAAGCCGGGACGGGCCGCTAGTGAAATATAAAAAGGAAATTATTTAATAATTTCCAAATGCTTTCATGCAACTTACTTGAAAATATGCGTATGATAAATGGGCCGAACATGAAAAACCGTGTCGGAATTTTGTTAATGTTCATGTATTAAATTAAACCTAGAGCAATTTATTTTTTAATTGAAAGTTGGAAAAAGATATCAATGAGTACTGTAAAGGTTGTCTGCCAAAGTGGACATTCTGTTGTCGATGAATTAAATTTAATCACATTCGAACTGTCAAGCTAATTTAGAAGGAGAATAGCACAAAAAACAGTAAGCGTGAGATTGGGCTGACAAGCCGAAGCAAGAACATTAAAATAAGATTCATAGAATGACCCAAGACCTACAAATAATTAACACAGACGCTCAACAAACTTGTTTTATTATTCTATCTCGATACAAAGAATCCCTTAGGTTCTCAGAGTACTTTTTTACATAAGTCCCCTATCTGTTGAAGAAACTGCCAACAAAGCAAAGAAAAACTCAGTATGACAATCTGCCAAATCATCAAAAAATATCCTTGGCAAGGCGTGCGTAGTATCAACAAAACGCTTGCTCCAAACTTGTCACGACGGCACAAACACCTAGGTATTTGTCTAATACTTAGGGACGGTCCCTTTATCGCCCCACATCAGTCCGTACACGATAATAAAGGGTTCGACCGAGGCGTCCCCTGCCGGCCAACATTTTATTCAATGAACCTTCAATATATCTCCGCGTCTGCGTGGGGTTCTACTAAAATATTTATTGTTCAGTCCGCTTGACTGATTTGATTCAGTTTGGGATGGTGCTTGTTATCAAAGATACAAATGCGTGTAAATCAAAAGAATGCTGTGGGTGATTCTTGAGTATTTTTTGGATAGAGGAAAAGTTTTTTTCAGTTTTTGTGGAGTGAAAAAGTGGAGGAAAATATAGGAAATGAGAGGCTGTAACATCAGCTAAAGCAAAAATGTATGAACACTTAAGGTTATTTGACTTTGTTTTTTATTTTATTTTACTAATGTAACGAAATAGAGATGAATTTAGGTGAGCTTATTTTGGACTAAACTGTATAACATAGGAGCAGTGGTGGTCCAGTGGTATCAACCCAGACTTAAGAGTTCGAACTCGGGCAGGCGTTTTACTTTGTGTCAATAATTCCATCACCACTGCTCTCGAAACGGTGAAGGAAAACATCGTTAAGAAACCAACGTGTCCTAGAACCAAAACTTCGAAGAAACGTGACATCTGTGCGGGCCCGTGTGGTAGATAACAGCCCACTCCCTCGTACAAAGAGGAGGCCTGTGTCCCAGCTGTGAAAATATTATAGACTGATTATGCAATTTTTTATACGTACTTATATACAATACAACTGACGGTATAATTCTAAATATCTACTAAAAAGGTCATTCTAAAAGTGTCTGAACTGTCTTTCAACCGGCAATGTATTTATTCATTTTGAATAAGAATGCCAAACGCGCCATTTGTCTAACCCGTCGCTGTCTACAAATAAAACGTGAAAGGGTTCACCTCCATCTATTCTATTAAACTGTATTCCGTTCGATTTGTAACTAAGTAACTGTCGTTTGTCTACAACAATATTGATGATCCTAGTTTTGGATGAAATTAAATTATCAAGCTTAAATAAATAGGTTACACACTCTTTATAACTTCTATAAATATTAAATCGTGGGTAATATCGTAATATTTATTCGTTATATTTATGTGAAGAAGTTAAATTTGATACATAATTTTCGAACAGAATTTAAAAAATATGTACCTACTTTTTCTAACGATAAAAAGCTGGCTGGCTCAAAGTCACCATTATTATTAGGTATCAATGAATCAATCAACTCAGCCTATCACAGTCCACAGATGGACATAGGCCTCTCCTAAGCAACGCGGAGGGACACTCTATTCTCCGTCATTTAAAGTCATCATGCATTAGTTAAAACACAGGATGCACAAAAATTTCATCTCAAAATATAAGCAAACCTAGCAATCATAAGATACGATCACGCAAAAAATCCCTCATCTATTAAAAGCCTTGTCAAACTTTAATTGTCGAACATACAAGAACTAAATATCCACACCACTTAGATATACGTCAAACCAAGCTGAACTATGTCCACACTATCATTTTGTCCTAAAACTTGATATTCATAAGTGTCGAGGCGTCTTGATCGTGGGCGGGTCATCCATCAAGTGGTGAAGCGCATACAACAGTGATAAATGACGCAAGTTGACCTAAACGCTGTCTTTGCTTTTGGTTGCTGACAAGCCTGGGGGCTTGCATCTCTGGGGACTAACAAGTGTGATGGATCTAGGATTTACTTTCAGTTTCTTTTTCTAAACCTAGCTTTATTTTATTGTTCTATTTTTTTTTATGATCACCCAAAAAAATATAAAAAGCTAGTCTTCAAATAATAAGAATACCTAATATGTAAAAGTATATAAAAATGAGAAACATATTCATAGGACATCAAAGAATTCATCAGCATTGCTGTCAACAGGAAAAATGCCATGAAGACTGGCATTGCCACGTTGTATGGCAAGGCTGATTCTTTGGCCAAAATATTAATAAATAGTCCAGACCTCTGGTCGCGTGAAGAGTTGATTATTCTTCATTATTCAGTAGATATACCGAGCGTCCTCGAAATTGAAAAAAATATAAATGATCGCTTGAAAACATTAGCATATTTCATTCACCATCATTAGGCATTTAATTTATTTTTATTTTTCTAATAAATTACTTTCCCAAGTAGCGTAAACTGTCCATTAACATTTTCTATAACCCTACTCATCAGTTTCAGCCAAGCTTATTTCTTTAGGCTGACACTCAACAGGGCTAATTCCCCACAGAATTTATTTTTAATGATGACGTGGCAATCCAACGCCATCTTGGAAAACTTACAAGCATCATCATCCCACAGCTGGGCAAAGGCCTCTCCTCATGACTTAGAATAGAATACAATATAAAACATTTATTCGACACAGACGCAACACAACAGCAACAAACACATTAAAAAAAAGAAAAGAGAACAATAAACATAACAATAAAAATGCAGTAAAATTGTGCTGAGCGTGCCCATACCGAAAGGGTTACCCATCTCAGCATTTGCTGAGCGTCAGACACCCAGCGCTGGTTTTCAGTTGGCACCCCGCAGTGACACACTGACGCAGGTAAATAAAATAGATACATACTTGAATATTAGTTATAAAAATGTTTATGAATACGTAAAGAAATAAAGTAAAAGATTTTTGTGTGCTACTCAGCTCAGAGACTTTTTTTAAAAACCTACGAATCTACAATATAAAATAGCGCCTGTCAATTGACGCGGGACGCATCATCGAGCAACCGCAAAAAGCCAGCGAAGGAAATGTGCTTTCCATAAAATATTTCAATGTGCCAGTAAATTAATATTTCTAAGGCGTAGGGCCGACCTACCACCAGTCAAAGTTTATATTGTAACGGACTTCCAACGTGGTTCCAACTCTTTCGATCCAGGGCTAAGTGGACCACTGATCGTGTGTTTTCTCCAGCTCGGCCCGCCATCTTTTACGGGGTCTGCCGCGAAATTGCTAATCAGATTACAATTATTAGCAGGATAAGAAAAATGTTGCACTAAAAACAATATCCAAAGTTAACAAAGTACACGATACTAGGTACTTAGTAGCTACCTTAAGCAGCGCCGCAGCTGTTACTCGTATACTAATTAACTTCTGCTAAGCTAAATACTTGAGACTGCCGCGTAATTATTTCTTAAGATAGACCCTCTCACTCTTTAAACAAAAAGCAATAAGGGATGGTTAATTGAACGGCAAGTACCCCGTCTGTGCCAGACACGTTTTACAGCGAACACTGGAAGCAGTAGAGTTAATAAGCCAGGAAGCTAAAGCGTTTGTCGAAGAGGTTTTCAATTAGGTAGGAATTTAGAAAAGGTTTGTGCGCGATAAGTTGGGTGGTACCCTTTGGATCTTTGATAAGAGATATTTTATTTATGAAGAAATTTAACTGAACCAGTATTCAGGGATTTTTGTATTGATTTTTTTCTGACGTCTAATGTTTTTCTTTAGGGAAGGTTGGTGGCCTATTAAGCTTTTCAGCGGTTGGTCCGTATGTGGGCGACTATTCTTAAATAGTGGATATCTGACAGTCGTAAGGGTCGTCATAAGCCCAAAGGTCTGATGAACCAGTATTACCCAATAACTGGGTTGTGGAGGTCACATAGGCAGTATGGTTGAGCTGAATGGTGCTGATCCATACGTCATGTTCGTGAACGGGCGCCGCCAGTAGGGACTGGTCATCTCTTAGCTCCCACGGCTTATTTTAATTTCTAAATTGTTATTTTATTTTTGTTTTAATTACGGACGCTTTTAATGTGCACGTCTTTTTACATCGTTCTCACATTGATAATTTCTACATAATGATGTAACCAACTTTTTGTAACATTATCATGATTTTAAAAGAGTGTCCATAGAGTTTCTTGCCCGTTCTTCTCCATAGGAATCTACGCTTTGGAATGGGCAACTAGCTTCATCATTCTACCTCACCGACCTTGACAATTCAAAAGTGCCTGTAATTGGTTTATTTGAAATAAATGCTTTGAGCTTGAGTTTGAGTAGCTCCAAGTAAATTACTGGTAATCAGCTGCATTCGGTTAGGCTGGAAGCCAACCTCAATACAGTTGGAGCTAGGCAGATTGTTTGATTATTGTTTTTCGTTAATAAAATTACTAGCACTTCACCCGCGACTTGCAAATTCATTCTTTCTCCTAAAATAATCCCACCTATCGATTTATACACCGAGAAATTTTAATTGTTGTTTTCCCGCAGCGAAATGGTTTTTGTCTTGGTAATACAATCATTTTATAAACAAATAAAATATTAGAAACAAAAAATGGCAGATTAACCATTGTGATAAATCAATAGGTACGTGCGAGAGCTCCTTCGCTGTTTCCTTTGTCGGCGGCGCCTGCAATTCGAGTAGTACCTAGAAGTAACCTCTAGTGTTACTTTTGATCCTCACGTTTTCAAGTAGATAAATATTTTTTTAATTATTTTAAAAAATAAACATCTTTATTTTACTACTTGTTTGTACTCCTTATGGCAAGTTGTTCTGCCGCGGAAAAACAACCATTAAAATTTCTCGGTGTATGTACAAAACACAAAAATTGCCTACCTTTCTAAGTTACAGACTTGGATACTATCCAACCCATGTATCCCAAACCGGTTTCATTCGAAAGGTAATAATGCAAAGATGGTTTTAGACCACTAAAACAAAACAGACCTTAACAAAACGAAAAAAATAAACAAAATGTTTTTTTTTGAGTACTTAAACATATTTGAATACATATACAGCTATAAAATATAATTTAAATGTACCTACATAACTCAATACAATATTTCTACATACACACTTCCAAGCTGACAAAAATGCAAATTTTCCTAAGAGATCCTCAATAACGACAAGGATAATGCTGGTTACGATAAGTTAACGAGGTAAAAACGTGCACTCAAGGTAATAGCTTGTGACGACATTTCCCATTACTCAACGTTATGGCACAAAAAGTACCATAAAACTGTGATTGAAAAATGTAAAAGTAAACGAAAATATCACTTTTTGTATGTGAAACCATTTTTCAAACTGAATGTTGGTATTATGAAGATGTTTTGCCGAACAAAAATATTTTAAAAGGCAAGTATGATTTGTCAAATTATATTTCCTATAATTCAATATATACACATAAATTACATTTTTAAATATTAGTATAAAAATATAAAAACATTTAAAAATATAAAAAAATAGTAGCCCACCGGTATCGGGACAAGGTCCAAGCTACCGGCGGTCAGGGCTCCAGAGAGAGGAACCTCCTGACAATTCGAGCCGTGTCCAGGAGTACCGCTTTCTGGATCAAGCCCTTGACCCAGCTGCCCAACGAGAGCCTCCTCAGATGTTGGTCGAGGCTCTTGGCTATCAACCCATTGGCTGTAACGACTATCGGTACAATGATCGCTGAGTCCACATCCCACATGTCGACAACCTCGCGAGCCAAGTCAAGATACTTGATTTGTTTATCTTTCTCGGCTTTCACGAGGTTCCCGTCATGCGGGACCGTTATATCAACGATCATTGTACGCCGTTCTAGTCGATCCACCACCACTATATCAGGCTTATTGGCAACAATAGTCCTGTTGTCAAATTATTATTGAGATAATATAAAAAAGTTATAGGTATAGCCGATACAGCGATGGGGCGAATGGGCCTTATTAGAAGACTATCACCCAAAGGGCAAAGGAGAGGACTATGCTTCGAGTTTCCCTACGTGATCGAATCAGGAATGAAGAGATCCGCAGGAGAACCAAGGTAACTGATAGCAACTAACGGCAGAGCACATTGCTCGCAGAACAGATGACCGATGGGGCTGAAATGTTCTGGAGTAGCGACCACGTACCGGAAGACGTAGAGTTGGAAGGCCTCTCACAAGGTGGACCAATGACCTTGTGAAAGCCGCAGGCATCCAGTGGATGCGGGAAGCACAGAACCGGTCGAAGTGGCGAAGCTTGGGGAAGGCCTATGTCCAGCAGTGGACGTCTTTCAGCTGAAATGATGATGTTGATGAGGTATAACCAACACGAAAAGAAGATTAGAAGAACCAAAATCTTTACTAAACTACATTAAATTGTGAATCTGGATTATAAAATATTCCATTTCTAAAACACAAAATAAATAAGTCAAAATCTTAATGTAAGTACTTTTAATGAGTTTTGTTAAATCAACATCAAATTAATGTTACTATCTAGTCTATTTGAATTTGATTGCGAGAATTTCTTGGAAGCTCAAAACTCAATTAACGTTACCAAGAGAGTTATGAAAAAAATGTTCAATAATTTTCTTATACAAACAAACTTTGGATCGTTTAAAACTGTAGCAACTGAGAAAATATTTGGAGACTTTTTCGAATGAATATCAAGTTATGACTCGATTTAATATTGGTCTTCATATCGATATCAATCATCGAAAAGAGCTTTCGATAGTCACCTTGAATCAGCGTGCATGCCAAATTTGTCCTTAAAGTAAGCATCACTACATTTTATAGAACAAAGTCCCCCGCCGCGTCTGTTTGTCTGTTCACGATAAACTGAAAAACTACCGAACGGATTTTCATGCGGTTTTATACCAATAGACAGCTGATAGTGATTCAAGAGGAAGGTTTAGGTGTATTAAAAAATCTTGAGCGAGTTATATAGGTATAGGTATAGATATAGTTATATCTGTGTTATAGAAAATACTAGATTGGGATTGCAATGGTGGACATAATTCAAAAGATTTGAAAATGTTACCAGCACAAATAAATATGTTCTTACGTCAAAAGCGTGTGCTTAAACTATCCGTAGCCTGACATTTGTTTTGAAGATGGTCGTCAATTTAAAATGGAAGAATAAAAGCATTGAATCAATTATACTTGACTTCATAAAAACTTATTTAAAGCTACTTTAAAAACCAAACCATAATGTTGTATACTTGTATACGAGAGCGTGTATGTTCATCCATATCTGCCCGTACAGGCGTACTTATACCTCGTTTACAACGAACGATCCTAGGGGGATAGTGACTACGTGATTATGTAGGTACCTCAGGTACTATCTTAGTATCGATTTTTGTTTTACGTAAGCTTTCAGGCGGAGTACTTAGTCTTGTGACGTAAGTTTAAAGACTCGTATACCAATATGTAGAAGTAGACGGCGATAACACAAAAAAACAATCTGCCTTGCCTTTTTGCAACCATGTTGCGGTTGGTTTCCAGTCTAACCGGATGCAGCTGAACACCTATATGGCCTCTGTAACCCAGTAACTGGGTAATACGATACCCCTTGGTAAGACTAGTTGTCAAAGTTTCGGTCTTCTGTCTACCAGTATCGACTGTCAAAGATGTACAAATAACAGCTGGTATCAACGGCTTAGAGTGTTTTCCGAGGCACGGAGGAGTCTCAATAAGCTTTGGATGGTCACCCAGCGACAAACCGACCGCGGTAAGCGTAGTTTAACCTTCGATCGACCCAGTGTACGACTAAACGCCAACAGACACTACGCGAGCGAGGGGTGCCGCGGCAGCGGCCGGCGAGCGCTACTTCCATGTTAGTGGCAGTTACTTTGACTATTTAGTAATAGAGCAAAGATGAGGCCTGGCGGCGAAGAGTCATGTCGGCGAAGTGTCCTGTCGGCTAAGAGTCTTGTCGGCGAAGTGTCCTGTCAGCGAAGAGTCCTGTTAGCGAAGAATCCTGTCGGCGAAGTATCTCGTCGGCGAAGAGTCCCGTCGAAATAAAGTTTTGTAGGTGTTCAGTCTGTCGGCGTAGTGTCTGTTGGCGTTTAGTCGTACACTCCAATCGACCCGTGTGGCTTTTATTATTTAGCCAAGTGCTCCTCAAGTAGACAGCAATCCTGCCAGGGGTGCGGGTTGTTCGAAAGAGATACCGCGGCCCCTGCCACATAGGCAACGGAGCGAACACGGGTGGGTTTTAGTCAGCAAAAGTCTGACACGCCCTCCTGCTCCACCCAGAGCGGGAGAAGTTATTTGATGATTTCTCATACCAAAAAAAAAGTAGACAGCAATAACATTCGATTTTATTTTATGTCTAAAATTCTCTGGTTTTCTTTCTGACTGTTCGTGCATTATATGAGAAGGGTTAGCTAAAGTTCGGTGGTATGTCCAGAGGAAAGTTAACCACTTGTAAAATTCGTACCTACATTTCATGAAAGGCTATATGTTGAGTTTAAAGTGTGATCAAAATAACTGATTTAGCCGCAGGAGTGGAGTAGTTGAGCTTTTTAATCATAACCATAGTACTCTTCTTTTTATGTATACAATGAAACACTGTAGAGAGGGCTCGTGGCTAAATAATAACAACCATATGGGTCGATTGAAGGTGCCGAGGTCGGTCCGTAGATGGGTATTCATTAGACCTATCGAGATCCCTCCGTGCCTAAGAAAGCGCGTTAACCCGATTTTCATTTCAAGACCTTTGACAGTCGTTACGGGTAGTAAGACGCCCGATAGTCTGACAACCAGCCTTACTAAGGCGTATCGTATTACCCAGTAACTGGTTTTGGAGGTCAGTTAGGCAGTCGCTCTATGTAATATATTGATATTCCGCTAAATCCAGTTAGACTGGAAGCCTACCCCTACAGTTGCAGGTGGGAAAAGGCTAGGCAGATGATAACTGTAATAAAAAAAACCAGTGGCACTCTGGGAGTGCCGACAGAAGTGAAAACTTGAACAATTACGTGTGTATTTTTTTAATCGTCAATACAGGATTTCACATTGAGTCCTTGGGTCCTGATTGCTCTCGTTAAAAAAATATAAACGAGAGATTGACTTCAGCAATTAAAGGTAACAGCACAGATTTTTATGATAAAAATACAAAGGGAAAGAAAGGGATAAAAGAATTAGAATTTTTTAATGAAAGATGACATCAACGTGCGACTCATTCGTGTGCTCAAGCATTCGGTGACGATGACGCGAGTTTCATGATTTTTGTTCACCCAAAAAGTGCTCAACGCGCTTAAAGAAGTTTTCACTTCAAAAATGTATTTCATATTTTCCATAATGTTTGAACCACTCTTCTGTACCGATATATCTAGTGACGTTATTTGGTCAAATACATAATTGTACGTGCTAATCATCATTTATCACTTTATGCAACAGAATTCCAACATTCCAACTGTGCCCAGAAGTAATTAAACAAATTCATGGTAAGATGGAAGTGTTAACAACCCCATAACATTACCTATAGTAATTCCGTTTTAGGGTGATGACTAAATTGTGACCCCGGAGTATATTACGAGGCGTATCGTACATCAGGGTGAGCCCACACTTGACTTTGATGATGGCACGGAATGTGATAAATTGAATTATTATTCTCTTTGAAGTGGTTCTTTCATGAGTTCAGTGAGTGTGTAAGAGGTTTTATGTTAATTAGTTTCGCTTTTGTTTTTAAATGAGTGAGGTCGGGCATCTCGGAGAATGGTAATGGAACTTTTCGTCATAAACAAGGTTATTTCTTTCCAATTTCCCCTAAACAAAAGACTGTAATTTTTCTTCTGTCCCTATTTTGCAATTTTCTCATTGGGATGGCCATATTACCCATGAAAATTAACGGACTTGATATAAAAAAGTCAGACACTCTTTCAGTCTTTGATCAGATCTTTTGATACGTCTCTCTTTTATTCATCAGTAATAAATAAAAAGCGAAAAATGGAAGGGACAACAAAAATAATCTTGTCTTTCGTAACCTTAGACCCGTTTTAATATGTCTGATTTATCATTTCTAGCGCGCAAAGTTAATTTGGGCCTCCATGTACCCACGGGCCAACCTTGATGAGTTGTCAAAAGGAGCCAAACAAAGGAGTTTGTTTGTGCTCTTAAAAAACAATATCAACAGGCACAATGTTTACAAAGACAGACATACAATACGGGCCAATTATTATAGGTACATAACGTTGTATAGAAGCAAAGGCAAACAATGATAACAGTGTACATTGTGAGCTTTGAGAGACAGTGTTGTAATGGAAATAAAAAGGCCATCAGGAAATTTGAATGCTGTCCGTTTAAATATACTCCATAACTATTTACGTGTTTCATTAATCAATTTATTCACAAAAACGAATGTCAAACAACAGTATTTCTCGATAAATTCTCTGGTCTAGCTGTGTTGTTTCGTAATTCCATTTGTAAATCCCTAATGGCTGGCCGGAGTTTGGAAATGTGCCCAATAATGAGCAACAGGCTTGCCCCATTACGTTGAACAAAACACCATCAATGACAGTTTGTGATTGTCAGTACCTACATTTCTATCTACCCTTAAGAAAGTATAGTGTTACGAGAGTATAGATAAGTATTCGGTCGGACTCCAGTGCAATTTGAACATGTTATGACGTACGTATGTGTGAGGAGCAGTGGTAACCCAGCAACTTACTTTGTGTAAATTATTTAATCACCACTGCTCTCAAAACGGTGAAGGAATACATGGTGAGGAAACCAGAATGTCCTAGAACCAAAACATTCGAAGACATGTGTCATCTACCAACCCGTACTGGGCCCGCCGGGTTGATTACGGCCCACTCCCTGTCACAGAAAGGAGGCATGTGTCCCATCAGTGGGAACGTTATAGACTGATTGTCCTATGCTTATGATTTTGATACGTGTGTATATTAAAATTTTGATACGTGTGTATATTAAAATTTTGATACGTGTGTATATTAAAATTTTGATACGTGTGTATATTAAAATTTTGATACGTGTGTATATTAAAATTTTGATACGTGTGTATATTAAAATCTCAGGTTCATTAATTCACTGACAGACAACGCACAGTCTATACCACTGGATCTAAAAACATGACATTTTGGAAATTCATCACCTCAAGGGGTTAAATAAAGTTAGTATGAACGTTCGTGATTTTTACCGATTGGAAATCCCATAGGTACGGCTTGTTTGCTATATAAAAACATTCGAACTTACCTATATTTTTTATGTTCTTCCTCTACGGCAATCTAATCGGATCTCCATCAATCTTTTTACGTCAGTGATCTATTGATGAATGGCTCACGAGTGCCGTGTACGCACTAAAGGATATTTATAGATTCACAAACATAATACGCTGATAAATAAAAAATATAAGTATTGGTAAATCACAAGGTGAATTTATTGAAACGTGGCAAGCAACAGGTATAGTTTATTTTAAGTAGTCGGCTTACCCTAATAAAACCATAACAGTTAGAACCCTTGTAGATATGTATATTTCTAAAATGTTTGCATTAAATTGGCAAGCTTTCATAAATGTCTGCCTCATTGGTCTAGTTGATGCAGGTGCCACTGCTGAACATGTGGCACTGGCTTCGAATCCTGGGTCGGGCATCGGTCCATCTGGAATTTCCCAAGATTAAAACCAAAATTTTGGGCAAAAAGGTTGTACGCAAAATTCGACCTTATTGATGTATTCCAGATAGATTTAGCGTGTGTTTATGACCAGGTGTATGAACGTAAATGAGGCAAAAAAGTATGTAACGATCTTATTAAGTGGCGTTCTGTAGTGTGCCTACCCCCATTCTATGGGAAGTGGCGTGAGTTTATATATGTACGACTATGTATCCAGGAGCGGCACGTGCTCCCGCTTAACAAGACATTTGCCCTTGAACTTTGGACGCTTTTACTCACTAAGCCGGGTTGTTAATACACAGGTAGATCTTCCCACTCGTCTTGCTAATTTAATCCTTAGCATCCTATTACGTCACCCGCACTTAATCACAGGGTGATCTACTTTTAGCCCACGCGGATACAACGTCGGAAACTTGGTATAGGGCGCGGAAACTACCTATAAATAGTTTTTACCCTAGAGATAACTTAGCGGGTGTTTTGCGACCCGTGTAATGTTAAAATGTGTGTTTACTTAATAGGTTTGAGCAAAAAACAATAGTTCAATTATCAACTCTCGATTTAGATTTAGACAGAACTTTACCCATTTTTTGTAAGTAAGCATTTGGCTTTGTATCATTTCAATCAAGCTGAATAGTTTTTTCCCGATTACGCCCCAGCATAGTCGGGAAAAGGCTATTCAGATTCCAGTCTTACCGGATGCAATACTAGTATTTTATATGTACCGACTGCCTAACTGACCTTCAAAAACTAGTCATTGAGTAATATGATAGCCCTTGGTAAGACTGTTCGTCAGACTTTCAGGCTTCTCACTACCCCTAATGACTGTCAAAGATCTACGAATGACAGCCGGGACTAATGGCTTAGCGGCTTTCTGAGGCACGGACCCCTCCGTGCATTGTCTTCACACGAGAGTCTTGTGGCTAAGAATAAAAAGAAGAAAGAAGGCCTAGAATAAGAATAATACTATACACAGAAGCTACAAAAATGTATTTACCGTAGCAGAATAAAACATCTAAGTTGTTCACAAGCAATTTACAATTTCCGTTTGAATGAATAGTTCACAATTATTCCAGCCAGCAAAATAACGAGGCGCGTAATACCCTCCTTTTGAGAATCATTCCTCATTTAAACCCTGATTACGCTGCAACGCAAAACAAAAATGGAGCTTCGAGATTGTTTCCGCTCATTGCTTTCTTGTTCTTTTGCTTTAAGACGTGGCTATTACAACAGCGAAAACTATAGAGTAGACTACGTTTAGAAACTTTTTCAATTGCCGCTAAGAAACTAAGAAGTGCGCCCAAAACTTGCCTAGTATTATTTGTTAAAATATTTTTTATTTTAGGGTCTAAAATCGTCACATCCTACTAGTCGTACTAATATTATAAATGTGAAAGTTTGTATGTTTAAATGTTTATATGTTTGTTACTTACACCCAGAAACGGCAAAACGGATTTGTATGAAATTTGGCACACAGATAGTTTATAGCCTGGATTAACACATAGGATACTTTTTATCCCGGTAGTACGGTCCCGTGGGAAAATTTCGGACTTCCACGAGGGCGAACCCGCAGGCAAAAGCTTATATTTTATAATCGCGGTTTCCGTAGCCTAAACTTAAGACAAAGATAAAACAATTTCATTACAGTAGGTAGGTACGAATTGACGTCCGCATTTTCATTATGACTAAGACAAAAGATAATATTTTACCGTTTCATATAACGTTTAAATGTATATTTTCTGCATCAGGTTAGTTATTTACAAAGAAACGAACTTGGAACAGTTTTATTTTTAGTAGTTTCCTGAAAGGGTAGTAATACAATTTTGTGCTCTGAAACAATGTATGATTGTCAGATAATCGTACAGTAATTTCGTATATCACATACAATTATCATAACATTGCTGTAATTAAACGAAACTGTTACGTTACGTCATCAACACAGTTACGACACTCTGTGTTCGTATCCATTTTTTTGTGCTCTGAAACAATGTATAATAATCCGGTAATCATACAGTATAATTTCGTTTATCAGATCATACAATTATCATAAAACTATTGTAATAAAACGACACTGTTGCGTTACGTCATCAACACGGCTACAACACTGTGTCTGTGCGGTTGTATCGCAAAATATTCGGACGATGTCATGCACAACTAAATGAGTTTTTAATTTCGCTACCCACGCTTTGTGTGATTGTGGAAAATATTCTGGAAAAACATTTCATGTTGCTACGTGTTTCAACTTTTGGTACTGGCTTGCTTTTATTTGTTTACAATAAAAATGCATTGTGCAAATAGACTGGTTTGCCGCTTTGTTTTGTTTCGAAATAGAACAAACTGATTACTCGTTTATGTTTATTTTAAAAGGTAGCGGATATTTTCTTGTGTATTTTATCGACAAACCTTTTATCAAAACATGGTTCTATAACAAAGGGACCAATCACAGCTCCTGTAACATAAAGACCAACAATAAGTTTTGTTCCGTTAGTACTTATTACCAGCTACTGGAGTGGTGTTTAGATGAAATCTTGGCCCTTGGTTGAGACTGGTCATCTCCTAACTTCTAGGGCTTATTTTTAATCTTATATTTGGAACTAATTCTTAATTTTAGTTTACATTGTTCTCACATATAGAAGCAACAAGAATAATGTACCCTAAATTTTGTAATATCTTGATTTAAAAGAGTGTCTTTGCAGTTTCATGCCCGTTCTTCTCCATAGAGATCTACGTTTCGGAATGAGCTTCAACATTCTGACTAACTGACCGACGTTTTGAAAATTTAAAAGATATGAATTAAATGCTTTGAATTTGAAATTACTGGCGTTTTTATATAATAATAAACCGAACCAATAACTCCCGAACTGTATGAACTATTGATAGAGCCATCGAAACTACAAAATCAAACATTATTCTTTCCCTTTAACAACGATCCTAAAACGCCCGCCTCTAAGGACCAATTTGAAGTAGATACTGTCTGTGCGGGGACAAAGTTTCAGCACATGAGACACGTCTTACTAACGAGCGGATGGCGGACGAAAGGAAACAGGGACGGAGTAAGAGCTCATTTCCACCCGCCACACTTCTTCGCCAATTTGTTGTTGATTCTTCTTCACTTATTTTTATCTTTCTTTAAGTTCCTTTTAAGGAAAGTAAAGTTTAATTTAAGTAATTTGAGGTTACTGGATAATATTCTGTATTTTTAACCAGTTCTATACAGGGTGTAACAGATACCCTATTGCTATCCTTAAGCACTAAAGATATATAGAATATATAGAATCACTATACATAGTTTCAGCCCAAAATGAAATACTCTAAGAATTGAAACCAAATTTTCGGTTTCATATGTTTCTTAAATTCAAATCATAACAATCGTGTCACCGCACTACGTAGGTCATTAACTTTCCACGTTACTTGCCAATATCACGATAAATCTCTTCCGAGTGATGTATTTATTTCAATTTGAAAAGTTCGGGGTCTGGTATCAATGTATTAAAAATGCTCATAACTTCCGAAAATAAAAGACAGATAGGATTAAAAAATCATTTCAATATCGTTTGATATCATCCAAAAAAGCCGTGCCCTTGGTATGTAAATACCCTTTCCGTTACACGTTGATTAATTGTAGCTGCCTGTGCCTTTAAGCCTTCGGGAAAAACTGACGTATGTTATGTTATGTTCGTCGTCTTATAAAAACAGCAAGCATTAATAAAAATAAAAATTACAGATTAAGAATATTCGAATTTTGTTAACATATGCTTTGATATGCAAGTCAATTGAAGTTTTTGAAAGATAAGGGAGTGAATGAAAGGGTGACAGTTGCCAGGGAAGAATGGAAGAAGCAAACGTGTTGTGCTGACCTTGAAAAATGATATTGATGATTTTTTTTATAAAAAAACCATTTATTTCAGGTACTCCCATATTATCACAATCACAAGTTACAAATACGAAATAAATACAAATAACAATATAAAAATAAATACAATGTCATCACATCATAAATACCATGTGAAACAAAATTAGCAAGTGAATGTCAAAGAAAAATAAAGTATTTAAAAATAATCGAAAATTAATAATAAGAAATACAAATAAAAATTAAAGTTTAGGTCAAATTCTGGATCAAAATAATAACATAAATTATTATTATTTTTAGGTTACGTCTCTAAATGTACTAGTAGACTTATAATCCTACTGCAATATATGGGGTGACTGGTAAGTGACCGATATTTAAACACATGATTGTACTCATCATAACAAACAACTTTCCCAATAAACGTTTTTATTTTAATCTATATTATTGACGCCAAATTTATAACCCCAATAGAATATTGAGTACCTAACAAGAATAATATACCATCAACTGTAATTTAATTTAGTTACCTACAAACAAATAAACAAATCCACTTTTACCTTGCATTATTCTTTCCTTCATTAATTTAACAACGGCTCGCGCGCGCGCGCTTGACCCCGAGGTCAAGCGACTCACAGCTGATCAGCTCCGTACAGTGGTTAAATTAATGACAAAAGAATAATGCATCGTAAAACTGTTTTTTTTGTTGTTGTTTGTAGGTAACTAAATAAAATTACAGCTGATGGTGGTAGATGGTGGTTCTTGTTAGGTACCAATATTCTATTGGGGTGATTGGGGTGATTGGGACATGCGCTAGTTATATAAAATAAACAATCGTTTCTTTGGGAAAGTTGTTTGTTATGATGAGTAAAATCATGTGTTTAAATATTGGTCTCTAATTACTAGTCACCCTATATACATATAATATATATTATATATTCTTACTAATATTATAAACGCGAAGGTTTGTATGTATGGTTGTCACGCAAAAACGGCTGAACGGATTTGGATGAAATTTGGCACACAGATAGTTTATAACCTGGATTAACGCATACGACACATTTTATCTCGGTATTAAGTTCCCGGGGGATAATTTTCGACCACCACGCGGGCGAATCCGCTGGCAAAAACTAGTTTATCATAAACTAATAATTTATTAGTATTTTATTGCGTACGTCACGCGTACACCTATTTATTACAGCTGAAAAGTCAAGGTAGAAATGTAGGTAGTTCTACACACCTGCGTTTTGCCAGAAAGGTATTAAATCCTATATGATAAGGGTGAGAGTATTTTCATTTATCATAACTGCAATCCCTTATTGGGCAGTTTATGACGTATATGTCTGCCGAATATTTTGCTTGTCGGTTCCGATATATTTTTATGAAAGAACTGATGACGTAGGTAATCAGTCAAATGGAGGGCCATTAATGTTTAATGACAAATGCTTGATTTATTTATTCATTACTGCCCTTGCTTTGCAGGTTTTTACGACTTGACAAAAGATCGAAGCCGTATCGAAATCCGTTGCGTAGTTTTAAAGAATAACATGGTCGCACAGACAGACACGCGACTTTAATTTATAGTCTATATATTAATATGTGAAGCAAAAACTTTGTAATTCTTTTTACGAAAATTACTCTGACGGAAGAGTATGAAATTTGGCACAGTATGTATGGAGAAGGAGTGCAGAAAGTTTAATTTTTTAAGCAACCTTAATTTTTTATAATTAAGGTTGAATTTCGTATGGCATAATTATGGTCGAATTTCGTATGGCATAATTATGGTTGAATTTCGTACGGCATAATTATGGTCGAATTTCGTATGGCATAATTATGGTCGAATTTCGTATGGCATAGGTCGAATTTCGTATGGCATAATTATGGTCGAATTTCGACCAATGGGCGAACACTAGTATGTATAAGGTATGTAATTTTGATACAACAGAATATTTCCGACCAATTTAATGTCTTTCTGTAGTTAATCCAAGATTAAAGATCAATTTACAACGCTGTAGACAGCCTGTGGTTAGCGGTCAAAGATAAGATTATCTTTTCTAGTCTCTGATAAGATAATTGAACACTGACCAACAAGCAATTTAGTTCTAAAATGAAGTTCGACTTTCCACTATTTTGGCACACCAGTGGTCTTCTACGCGTCTGCTTTTTGTTTGAGTAAAAAATAAACAAACGAATTCCATAAAAAAAAAATCCGAAAGTCGTCGTTTTTGGTTTTGTACTTTTTAGTTGTGGTACAGTCAGCGTCGAAAATATCGGGACGAACAGACTGTTCAAAATTATCTAAACAACTATGAAAATTAAATATTAAGTCAATGACACAAGGAAATTTTCAGAATGAAGACCGTACTACACGACACCTGACAACCTGACCCGTCATTCTGACAAGAACTTTATCGAATTGAGATAAAGTTTAATTTTCATAGTTGTTGATATCTTTTTGAAAAGTCTGTTTGTCCCGATATTATTGACGCTGACTGAACCTAGTCAAATTTGTAAACCATTGCTGTGTAAATAACAGTGACAGAAAGTTATTTAAACGTCATCACTATACACTAAAGTGGTAAAAATATGAATTAGAGAAGTTAACTCAAAAACTAGCTACTAATATGCAGAATTGCATATGTAAGCGGGCACGCATTTTATACCTGGAGGCTTTTATTTAGATTGTAAGTTCTGTTTACGTTTTGTATTATTATTTATTTCTACTTGAGTGCCAATAGTTTTCAATGTTTTGTTGGTATATTGCCGTGTGCTAGCTGACATAATTATGGCAAATTTAATGTATTTTTAGTGTTTCGTAATGTTAATTACCTACTATATTGTATAGAATCAAGTTCTTCTAACTTTATAGACAGCTGTGCTGCTGGGGAGTTTCTTGCGCCACTTCTTCTTCCCAGCTGAAGCACTAGGAAGTGGCGAACGACGGGCGTTTTGGGCGTCTTATGTATTTTGACGTTCGAAAAGAGCCTCTCAGCCTAGTTTGAATAAATGACTTTTGATTGCAATACAGGCGAATTAAGAACCCGTCCTTTTTGTCACCACTGTTAAGCACTGAGCACAGTTTGTGCGCAAACATAGTCGACATCCAGCTTTACCCTAGAATAAAAAAGGTCACCACGACAAAGGAGATGCATAGAGCATAGTTGTTGCACAAAAATAGTGGATACCCAGCATTATTTCTGTATAATTACGAGTGTGTAAAGCCTTCACATGCAATTATGTAGTACCTGAACAAAGTTTCATTTTCATATTATTTTTACCCTCACTTGGAGGGGCTTGTGGCTAAGTAATAACAGCCGCATGGTTCAATCGATAGGTTAAGCTACGCTTGCCACGGTTGGCCCGTAGATGGGTGACCATCTTTACATGACAAGACCTCTCCGCGCTTCGGAAAGCACGCTAAGCCGTTGGTTTCGGCTGTCATTCGTGTTCTTTGACAGTCGTTACAGATCGTCAGAAGCCCGAAAGTCTGCACAACCAGGCTTATCAAGGGGTATCGTATTACCCAGTAACTGGGTTTTGAATGTCAGATAGGCAATCGATCCATGTAAAATACTGGTATTCAGCTGCATCCGGTTTTTTTTAAGGGTGGGAAATCATCAAATAACTTCTCCCGCTCTGGGTGGAGCGGGAGCGTCAGACTTTTACTGACTGAAACCCACCCGTGTTCCTTCAGTTGCCTGTGTACCAGGGGCCACGGTATCTCTTTCGAACAACTCGCACCCCTGGAGCTGCATCCGGTTAGACTGCAAGCCAACCCCTACGTAGTTGTGAAAAAGCTAGACAGATGGTAATTTTACTCTTACATTATTTTCACGCTTGCATGCGTATGCCACGTAAAACAACGCATATTCATGACTCCAACACAAACAGGTAATTTACATAAAGTACTAAATACTATTTTATCTGCGTACATATACGTACTTTGGTATGTAAATTAGAGTGAAATGTGTAAAACCGCAACTTTGTAAACGCAAAATTCATGTTATTAAAGAATTATTGTTATAAAATTGTTGTTGGTTGTTTTGTTGTGTGTTAATTGTTTTAATTATCATGTTGTACCATATTTGATTTTTAAATGTGAAATATGTGAATGTATTTTTTATGTACCTATTTCATTAGAATGACTCAGAATCGAATAATGCAGAAAGAAAACGTCTTTTTTTCGAATCTGAATATAATAACTCTGAAAAATCTAAGTTTGGTTCTAGGAAAACTCAGAAAAATCAGTAATTACTAACAGCTTCTGAATGAAAATTAATATAAGAAAAGATATAGGCAAGCTCAAGTTCATAATAGACTCTCCCGCTATTAAACCATCTTTTATCCTTATCTGTGGCATGGTAAAATATTCATGAGAGGGTACTTATACATTCAGGGAAAAATTGCAGTATTCATAGCTGCTGGCTTTTAATGAGGTGCTAATAATGATAATTACTGCGAAGAGCTTTTGTCTTTATTTCAGTAGCTAAGTAGTTTCTGCAAAGCACCCACTGGTTCTGTTACAATGGTCTATTAAGTTTATTGTATATTTTTAAGTATACTTTTGCTGCCATTTTCTTAAATATTTGACCCTAAAAGAATATTGTTAGTTCGGAATAAAAGCAAACAGAAACTTATTTATATTTGTTTAATTTTTATGAATAGGTATTTCAGCATGTCGTGCTGTGAGGAGCAAGACCTTCACGCATACAGCGAAAAAACTAACGTGGGTAAGTTTAACCATGGCTTGGTATCTTTTGGTCTATTTCTGGATGGGTTGGTTATTTTCTAGTTTGCCAGTAAGACAAGATCTCGATACAGCTGAACCTCGTTATTATTACGTAGGTACATCTCGAATTTACTCGATAGATTGGGCTATTATCTCTATTTTCGTCACAATATGACTAAATAGCCTAACGACTAAACGGTCTATTATTTTTAAAAGATGAAGTTACGTAATTAAAATACCATAAATCTATAAGATTTAGATTGTAGAACAAAGGGATAGATATTCTTTTGTGGCGTGTAATACACCTGTGTCAAAATATTCCTATCTATACCTACTTTACCTTTCAAATCCTGTACCCAAACATATCCACCTCAAAAACTGTTAGTTTTCACCGTTCCAACAACTATTTTCCGAATTTTCCTACATACAGCCTGAATGTTCTGGAGTTTTCACGATTTTTTTATTTATTTTTGTGAAAAACGAAAAGGTGAGGGCACTGAGACTAGATGACGCTGCCATACATCGTGCACCGCAGAAAAATGTGAGGGTATCTAGATTCATCGCAGGCAAGTACGGCGGGAGCGTAAAGACCTAAGCTAGCTCATTTCTCGCTTAGTTACCCTCGCTAACGTTAAATTGTAGTCGGAGGGAAACGGTGCAGGGAAAGGCTTATTTAAAGTGATCATTTTTGTCTATCGTCCTAAGTAAAGTGTTGCATTTAATTATTTACGTCTAAACAATAGATGTGGTAAGCACAGAACGGGTCGAAGTCGCGAAGTTGGCTTAGGGGAGGCCTATGTCCAGCAGTTAGACAGCAGAAAGATGTCCTTTCGGCTGAAATGATGATGTTGATGATGAAACTATAGAATTTTGTGTTCATGTGATATTAATAAATGTTCATTAATTATACTTAAAAGCTTATAATTTTACTTAAAAGCTTATTGATTCGTAATTACTAACTGCAAATAAAAGCTACCATACATGGCTAAAATGTGCTATGTCAAAATTTAAACACCTCATTTTGCCTGTCGAGATATGACTGTTTTTAATTATTATGTCTGAATTTTAAAAGAGACTGTCACCTCTGAGTTTGTGTCGGTCTTTCTTCTCAGAGTAGTCAAATAGGGAACGCGAACCTCATCTAGTTTTTTTTTAATATGATTGACGTGTATAAATGTGTGTTTAATATAATCCTACTTATTTAATACGGGAGCATTTTCTTCAAGTCAGCTTTGCTCATTCCTCGCACATCTCCGCGCGGTGTTACCAAAGGCTCACTCATTTGTCCAGCCTCCGGCTATTAAACACGGTTAGGTGGACGTTTGCGAAAGTACATTTCCAACAGGATGACGCTAAACTTTCTCGTTTGTTTAAATTTTTTCCTCTCCTGTTTTGGAAGTTTCGAGCGCATTTTTAGTTCAGGCTTTTACAATGTTGCTACAATTGAATAGTTGGACTACTGTACAGAGCGAGGGGACAGCTATATGTAGGAATATTCTGTTTTAATTAATTAGTTTCTACTTCTTTTACAAATTACATTTTTTGTGTGATACTCATAGATCGATTACCCATGTTAGGCATCTCCCTCTACGACCGGGTGAAAAATACCGAAATACGGAGACGAACGAGACTCACGGACATGGCGGAAGTGATAGCAAAAAGAAAATGGAAGTGGGCGGGCCATATATGCCGTAGACTAGATGGAAGATGGGGAAAGAAAATGCTGGAGTGGACGTACGGGACGGAGGAATGTGGGAAGACAACCGACTAGGTGGCCAGACGATCTCATTAAAGTGGCTGGAAGAAACTGAATAGCCATGACACAAAACCGCCAAAGTGAAGGGAAGAGACCTATACTCAGCATTGGGTGGCCAAGAGTTGAAGAAGAGAGAGAGAGAGACTCATAGAAGATCGTTGGGTCACATACCAAGACCTCTGCCCCTTGGAATGCACATTAAGCCGTTGGTCCCGCCTGTGTGTGATCTTTGATTTGATGTGTGTGATCTTTGACAGTCGTTATGTTTCGTGAAAAGCCCGAAAGTCTGACAAACAGTCTTACCCACCAAACCCAAACCAAGTAAACTGGTTTGTTGAGGTCAGATAGGCAGTCGCTTCATGTAAAATACTAGGTGCATCCTGTCAGACTGAAAGCCGACCTTAACATAGTTGGGAAGAGGCTAAGCAGATGATGATGATATACATCGTTAGGTTTCTAGGAAATATTGCTATTTTATTTTTAGCAATAAATAAGTCCTAAATGTTGTCTGAAATATTGCTATTTTATTTTAGCAATAAATAAGTCCTAAATATTGTCTGAAATCGCCAACCCGTCATGAACATGCATGGTTATCAATGCTCGTGCGTTTTAATTATTAATTTATTAAAGTTGGCAATCGTAGATCGTGTGTTAAGAGATTTTAAAAACTAAAATTAATGTAAGAATGGTTTCTGTTACTAATATCTAAACCCGAATAACATAACAACTGGCATAATTAATTACCGTTTATTTTTGACAGTACTAAATTCAGAAAGAGAAACAGCACAGAAAAATTACTTCAGGCGCCATTATGAAAAATAAATCAGTACTTATCCGTCAGATGCATTATACATAACTTATTTGCTCGAGATCATTCCAGCAACATTTTATTAAGACATTTCCTCTTTTATTTTTTTATAAAATATTCAATATTGTCTCTCCTGAGTCCTCTTTAATTTTTTTATGCGCCACCTGAGATTATGATCCCGCTTGTCAAATTATCTCGGTTTAAAAGAGGTTTTATTTATTCATGAGATATTTTAACATACCCTGACCTCTGGGAAAAGGACGGAACCGCGGTTTTCGTATTTAAGGAATATTTGAAATTACAGTATTTTTTTCCTTTTGTCCTTTATTACGGCAAAATTGTCATCAACGACCACTCAGAAGGGAGCATTTTCATTAAAGTATTCATTCATTTCGAAGGTTATATTATTCGTATTGTTTAGAAATTCCTCCTCGCATACAGACACTTAGTTCAAGATAAGCTTATTACTATTACATAGCAACAATTTCTAAAATATAAATCTTAAAATCACAAATGACAGCATTTCATGATTTTGACAAATCAGAACTTTAAAATTTGTAAAGATATACCCTAAGAGCTTGATAAGCCTAACATACCAAGTTAGATACCAGAATAAGACCTCAAACAAATACAAAATCCCGTCGTATCAAAAAGTCATAGTTACGGGACAATATGTAACAACAGACGAACTCATTCTCGAGATTATAGAATTAGAACAATGCAAGTGTGTGGCACAGAACGAATGAATAAGTGCAGAAGGTCGACTTTACAAACATCGAAGTGTACGTTTATACAAACACTTTTACACGTCAATCATATTTTTAAAACTTTATGAGGTTGGCGTTTCTTATCTGACTACTCTGAAAAGAAAGGCCGAAACAAACTCAATTCAGACATAATCTTGGTCAGATCATGTGAAGACCATGTAGATTGGTGTCTGATATGGTTTTTTGAGGAAAAAACCACATATATTGAGTGGACCTGTCAAGTCAGTGCACGCATTTGTCACTAATCGTGCAGCTCAACTCAGAATTTTAGGTATAACGTTATGTCTGGGGGGCTACTGCTCTGACGGTTGATGTGAGGATGTTGTATGTAAGACTGATTGGTAATTTTATGCATTCCTTAAAATCTTCCGTGACGTCTGTCTGAAGCAGAGTTTCGTGAGTTTAAAAAAAAAACGACACAAAAAGCTCTTGAGATTGAATAGTTTTAACCGTTAGAAGTATTCAATGTCAGAGAGCTTACAACGATAACTTATCTATTGGCATATAGTTCAACGATGGTATCGTTCTGGTTCGTTTTGCCTCCACTGTTAATTGTGCAAGCAAATAAATAATAATCTAACTATTATATTTCTTTGATAGTATGGGTGTGAATTGGGATTTATCTACTGAAGCTATTAGCCTTAATTTTGACGACAGTTTACGATTTTAAAGATAATTCTCACTTTGAGCACCTGAACTAAACTCATAGTTAAAAAGTTACGCGTATCCATACATTAAAAAAAAAAGAAAACATAAGAACCTCCTTATTTTTTCATCGGATAAAAACCCCAGCCTTCTGTTTTCTTCTATCTCATGCACGTAGAGTAAATGGTCACAAAAAAAAATGGAAAAAAAAATGGCCAAATGGCAAAATGGTCATGGTGAGTAATGGCCACATGCTCGTTCTTATGGCTGAAGCTGATATAATTTAATACGTCGCTAGCGAAAGGGTCCTTTGTTATAGCGTTAAAGGTTCTTTAGTTTCATGGCAGTTTTATGGGAATAGGAGGGGAACCTTATGACAAGCTGCTTGACATATTTTCCTTTTTTGCTGACTTAAGTCTGTGCAACGGTAAGTAAGTGTTATTCGAGAGAGCAGTAATGGCACGTGGAATCTGCGGTGACGTACGAGTTGTCGGTCGTAAATGCAAACCCTGACAGGCGCTTTACTTAGTGCCGATTATTTCATCACCACTGTTCTCAAAACGGTGAAGGAAAACATCGTGAGGAAACCGGCATGTATTAGAAGCAAAAATTCGAAGACATGTGACATCTACCAAACCGCACTGGTTCCGCGTGGTGGATTACAGCCCACGGCCTCTCACAGAGAGGCCTGTGTCCCAGCAGTGGGAAAATTATAGGCTGATTATGTTATGCAAAAAATACTATTTAGGTACGTACATTCTTTTTTAGGTATTTTACACATAATTATCTTATTTTTATTTATTATTTTATTTCTGTATCTGTCCGTGACATTACAGTGGGCCCTATAAGAATACCAGCACTGCGACACCTTTTTAAATGTCGCAGCATCATGCTGAGATAGGGGCCTTTTGGCCTCGTACAGAACTTTGTTTTTTATTTAACTTTTTATATTATTTTAAATTTTTATTTTTTGTTAAGCATAGTGTGTAGTTAAGTTTGTGATATTCTTGTGGGAGTCTAATAAATACTTTTTCTTTCTTTGTTTTCTTTATATGTAAGTGTTATTAAAGTGTGTGTGTGTGACTGTATTAACATTGATGGAAGACATTGCGAGGAAGCCTGGTTAATATTAATATTAAGTCGCCTACCCGTCTTGAGAAGACAGAGAAGGTACGAGCATTGATCACCATCAATACTCGTACCTTCTCTGTATGAGAAGAGGGTTTTACGCTGCTGTGGGCAGTGGTAGGCTGGTATTATCAAGTGATAGTATACCAAAGTTTTCGAGATACGGTCTAGTAAATAGGAGCTATATCTTAGAATAGTTAAAGTTAGATCACTTTGAGGTGTTTTGTTAGCATGTGCGTTAAACAAATGTACAATGTACCCTTGTTGTATAATCACACCTCCAAATCCATGTTAATCCTACTTTATATTTATCTCCCCTTCCTACCTCTCCACACAAAACATCGTCTCCATCAAATATATGTACTTGAGGTTGTCTTGAAAACCCACAAGCTCTTTGTTAAGATTAATGACCGATTTTACTAACAGTAGGCGACACCTTAATAGAATCGCGCTGTTGCATTTTCAATACTCTGCGCAGCGCCAAGAGTTGAAAATCCAACAAGGGGATTTTATTGAGATGTCTCCTAGTGTTAGTGAAAACGGGCATAAGTCTTCTGTAATCTTAGGATATTACCATTGAAGCTCTTTTTAACTGGATGAGCATACTCCGTAAACCTCATTGGGTACTCCCCTTAAAGCCTTACTAGATAAAATAGGGAGTAATTAGGACTGCTGCTATTATGTAAAAGGTTAGCATGGTCTTACTAGTAAAGCCTTACGTCGGTTAAGTACCGCGCGGCCCCGATAAGGGGCCATTACAATAGAATATGTCTCATTAGCCGGTAGTGTGTAGTAGTGACAGGTTAAAAACTATGCCTTATCAGACCATCTAGTGACTTAAGAACAATAACAAATTAAATTAATTCTGAAGTCATTTTTACATCCCTAGTGTTTTCTGAAAGAATGATAAATTATTAAAAAATACAAAACGTCCTCACATTTTCAATTTCTCCTTGTTTTCGTGTCCTTTTCCCATATTATTTATTTAATTAATGTAGTGAATTATTGTTTTTGATTTTATGTGTAGTTTATTTTCCCTTTTTATTTTATTTTTACACGCTTTATATTAGCTTCACTTGTATGTCAGTATGTCAGTATGTAACTCTCCGTGGGTAATTTGCGCGCCTGCGGCCTTCCTTGGTTCTGGTAGCCGTTTCTCAGGCTCCCTCTCCGAAATCGAACTCTGATTCCCCGTATTTATAATATTTATAAATAATTATTTTATTTTAACACGCTTTTATTAGCTCGGGTTGTATGTATGTATGTAACGGAATCTTTGAGCGCGATTTTGACCCACTTTAAACGGTCAGGTTTCATTGAAACTTTGTAAACTTGTCGAGGACCGATGACAATTTAATCATTTAAAAAAAAATTGAGAAAAAAAAACACGTTTTGTAGTTAGCAGAACTAAAAAATAGAAAATAAATAATAGTTTAAAAAACTAAAAAACACGCTTTAAAAACCAAACTAAAAAAGGAGAAAATAATTTAATTCAATTAAAAAGCGTGGGGTGCTTGACATTAATTGATTATAAAAAAATACCTCAAAAAGCACCCCACGCTTTTTAATTGAATTAAATTATTTTCTCCTTTTTTAGTTTGGTTTTTAAAGCGTGTTTTTTAGTTTTTTAAACTATTATTTATTATTATTTCCCCTTTCACACGCTGTCTACATCTCTTTATCTTCTCTCCTATCGCTGGTATGCTGGAAAAGTTTCTTTAGAAATAAGCATCACCTTTGTACCTATTTTTCTGTTCTAATCTTCTTGTCTGTTTATATATGTGTGTACATAAATGGTTAAATAAATAAAACGTTGAGACCCTCAAGCGGCGTCAATACTGTTACCTTATAGGTAACTACAGTCAAACGGCAGCCAAACGGCTCAAAAGCCGTTTGGGGTCTAAACGCTCGGGTCATGGGGCTCGAGTGCACGTCTCCTATTTAAGGAAATTTCTCGCCGGCTGGTCGACACTTCAAATGTCATTCTGTTCACAGCTGGGTCAATCTTTGGCCAAAGAATTAGCCTTACTATTCAACGTGGCAATGCTGCCAGTCTTCTGGGCACGTTTCTTGATGCCAGCAATGCGGACGAATACTTCGATGCCTAAGTGTCTTTTTGTTTATGTATTTATTTGTTTAGTTAGTTAGTTTTCATTTTTACCCAAATAAATCTTTTTCATAGAAAATAAAATTATAATAAAATGATATCGTTTGGAATTCAGTCAAACGTTATGGTCTGATGCTAAATTAATAACAAATAATATTTTGTTGAAGTTTACAAAACACAAAATAACGCTGAAACTTTAACAAAAGACCTAAGAAAACTTGAAGTAATAAAATGAAGCTTTACATAAATCTTTTTCTTCTGTGCTTAAAATATTAAGATATTAAAATAAAAATATAGAGAACAATGTTTCCAGAATGTACTAATAAACGGTGCACGGTTAAATAGTCTTTTATCTATATTTTTTTTAATGTCTCTTAAAAAACAAACTGTAGCAGTATTCAAAAGAAGAGTGAAAGAACACTATCTCTCCACTTTGTCGTAATTGCTTATGTATTTATTATTTAAAGTGCATTATAGCTATTTATATTTTTGTGATATTTATTTCAGAAGTATGTATGTATGTATATTTACATACTATAAAGGATACATTTTTAACCAGTGCGCAAACTGTAACCATGAATTCAGCATATCATTCTAGACCCCCTAGCGTAGAAATTTTTACACGGTTATACAAAAAAAATGAGCAGATAAAAAAATATCCTTTATGTGTATATTTAAATTGGAGTATAATTTGAATTTTATTTTTTCCCTTCTACTATTACACACGTTGTCTACATCTCTTTTATCTTCTCTCCTATCGCAGGTGTGCTGGAAGAGATTTTTGTAGAAGTAAGCATTACTCTTGTACGTATTGTTCTGTTCCTTTGTTATTGTCTGTATAAATGTGTGTGCATAACTGGTTAAATAAATTGATGTTATAGTGAATGGTGGTCATGGGCATTAAAAAATATCCTCAAATTCTTAAAATGTATCGTGGATACTACGCTTTCGTAGCACAGTGCGAGCTACGCCGTAGCATAATGCGAGCTACGCCGTAGCTCAGCACGTAACTAAGAAGGAATTTTCATCCCGCTGCATCAGTTCTGTTGTCTTAAATGAACAGCTATCAACAGTAGTCAGTTATCAATTTTATACTAACAAAATTAATTAATCCCAATGAATTTTAAGACGAAGAAAGAAAGAAGTATTTATCCCTAAACAACACACTTTGTTTACAAAGAAGCCAATTCTAAGCGGAAGGCATCGCGGGTAAAAGTTTACCGGCCATAAAATTATAATCATGCGAAAGTATCAAAACAAACAAC
Organism: Antitype chi; assembly: GCA_947359405.1. Classification (NCBI taxonomy): domain Eukaryota; kingdom Metazoa; phylum Arthropoda; class Insecta; order Lepidoptera; family Noctuidae; genus Antitype; species Antitype chi. The sequence goes on from OX375816.1 coordinate 16,865,506, forward strand.
CACAAAGAAACTTAAACAAACTCTCAATTGCTTTCCTCCTGCAGAAAGATAAATAAACAATGTTTTATTATCATTTACTTTCAGGCCAGGAGGAAAATAAACAACATTTATTTGAAATAAACGATACCAATATCATAATCATCTCAATTACTTAAAAGCCGATGTTTAAATCTTTTGAAGAAAAATCGGGAAAACAATCTGATGAAACAGGACCGTATCCAACAGAGCGGAAATATAAAGTCAAATTATACAACACTGATCCAATTTAAAAGCTTAACGATTCACATTTTTATTTCAGTAATTCAAGTTAATTGGGATCCGAATTAAAGTAACAGCGATACAGGATTAAAGATATCGATTATCGATACGTAAAATAAAAGATGCATCTACGAAAATGTAGATGAAAAAGTGAAACCTTTTAGTTTAAAGCAAAACGCTATCGACTAGTCGGGGCACTCTTCATCCGATTTTGCATCGGAGATTGGGTGCGAAAAAATTCATGGTATGGAGAGCACTAAAGCCGAATCAAAAGGCGTTGGAAGTGAACAAACTGTGTGAGCGCTAAGCATGCGTTTGTGTCGGACTCGAGTGCAGTCGGTCGGGTGTAGTGGCTCACACAAAGGTCTTGTCGGCCGCGTGTCCGTGACGGTACGATGACGCGCGTTTTTCGCCTGTTACGTGCCTAAAACGAACTTTCATGCCTACGCCTCGTAAGCAGGCGCAGAATTTATTTTTACCTAGGGCTGCCACCCGTAAAATTACGCCTGGACACAGCGGACCGTGGCGATGGACTAAATTTCTCTTTGATATCACCTAAGGTTTTACATAGCTATCTTTTTAATGAATAATGTGAAGGCCTGGGAGTTAAGGGTCCTGGTTTTTGTCAGAAAGGTTGTGGGTTTAGCTTGCCAAGTACCGGAGTGTGACTTTCAATTTAATAAGTATGCAATCTGTCAATTTTGTTTGATAAATTTTCAACTTTATTACATACTAGCTTTTGCCAGCGGCTTCGCCCGCGCGGAAATTTCACCCCTATTTAAGTCCTTTAAGGGTTGAATTTTGAAAAATCTATCCTTATTCCTTGTCTACATTATAAAGAAAACCTCTGTGCAAAATTTCAGTTTTCTAGGTCCAAGGGTTTGGGCTGGGCGTTGATGAGTCAATCAATCAGGACTTTTCTTTTTATTTATATAGATAGATGTTTAAGGTTCATTTTCATTTGGGAAAATTTTACAGTTTGGGGTAGCTTGATGTGCTGGCGTCTGTACTTTCAAAACTCATTTTGGACTTTAAGGGACCTGCATTTTGTGCATAAGGTTCTGGATTTGAGATTACCAAACACCAAAGGTCATTTTCGAATAAATAAGTATTCACTTTCAAAACTCATCTTGGGCTTCGGGTATGCTAAATTAAGTGGGTGATAAAATATCGTAAGGACACTAAAATGTATTCTTATTTTCTTGTCTAATACAGTAAACCATCTGTCTTGCTGAGAAAAAGATTTGGAGAAAATAAAATGTACTTGAAAAGACTGCGTGTGACGAATGCACGTGTCTTCTTTGTAAGAGAAGACACTTTTGCATTGGTTTGAAACAATTACAAACCGCTCTTGGTATATTACTTCTAACTAGCTACCCGTCCCGGTTTCGCACGGGTGGGATACCTATTTTTTTTTTGTTCAACCATTTTTTCTCCGACTTACTTTGCAAATCCAATTACCACGAAAAAGATTTTTAATTTTTCGGGTTCACATATAACCTATGACACGTCCGAGTGCTCATGCTCTCTACAAGGAAATCTCCAAACGGCTGGTTGACACTTCCCGTAACCCAAGGGCTGGTTTTTACTTTGGCCAGAGGCTGAGCATTGCTATACAACGTGGTAATGCCGCCAGTCTCTTGGGTACATTACCAGTCGACAGCGATGCGGATGAGTTTTTTGACGCTTTGTTTTAGATTATTCGCTGTAGTTATATAGTTTAATTGAAATAAATAAAATCTATAAACCTATGACACTAACAAATAACGTGGCTTTCTATTGGTAAAAGAATTTTCAAAATCGGTTCTATAGATAGAGATTACCCTTACAACCTCACAAACTTTACCTCTTTATAATAGTATAGATGAGTGTCATAAAGTAATTAGAAACCCTTATTTTTATAATCTTTCTTATTTGAACGACGACGTGCAACATGGGAAAAAATTCAAGGCAGTGTATGTGAATTCCACCCTTGCTATTACGCTTGCTCGACGTTAAGCACTTACGGCTGTTTTTTAAATGGTTATTGTGGAGGGAAATTCTTGAGATGCCTTATTTGAAATCAAGTGTGACTTGAAAGGGCGGTTTAGAAGTTGATTGGATTGTTGCTTGAATTGAAAACGTTGATGCTACCTCAACATTTTTTAATTCAAGCCAAAATCTTGAGAATTTCAACGGTCTAATCTAACAATACAATGTGGATAAAAATTCTAACCATTACATATACAAATTACTATAAAACAACGTTGATTTTCGTAACTGCTTGTGACTGCATTTTTGATTTAACTGCGCAACTAATTTTTATGCATTTTTCACCATCATTTAGAGAATTTATACCAGAGACTTTATGTGTACTATTTTCTGCTAGAAACTTCATCCGAGTAAAATTTATTGCTCCCCAACTCACCCCGTCGCTTCGCATCGACTCGTGCTAATTCTACGTTTTCGTTTAGCATTATTTCTGACTTCTTTTGTTTTTGTACGGCTCGTAATTATTCTAGCGTGATGTTTAGATTTTTATCTATATAAACATATCAAAAGCATTTTTTTTTATTCCGGCGAGGATTTCCAAAGTTTCAATAAAACTAACAACAAAACAAACAAACTCACTACAAGTAGGTATATGAAGTTGACGTAAGTAGCAATAGAAGTTGACGTAACATCGTTAGAAACATGTTTGTGCAGTTATGGTGCGTAGTAGTTACAAAGAACTAGGTGACCCGACAGACGTTGTCCTGTCTTAAATATGAATATAATTTACGCGCAACATTTTTTTTTTCATAAGAACCTTCTCCTGACAATAACAAACAACAAAAAAAGAATTAGCGAAATCGATTCAGCTGCTCTCGAGATTTGCGCTTAGCAACACATTCAGCGATTCATTTTTACACGCTTTATATTAGCTTCACGTGTACGTTTGTATGTAACCGACTCCTTAGAGCGCGATTTTGACCCACTTTAAACGGTCAGATTTCATTGAAACTTTGTAAACTTATCGAGGACCGATGACAATTCATTAAATTTAAAACAAAATGAAAAAAAAACATTAAAAAAATCACGGTTTTGTAGTTAGCAGAACTAAAAAATAGAAAAAAAATATAGTTTAAAAGACTAAAAAACACGCTTTAAGAACCAAACTAAAAAAGGAGAAAATAATTTAATTCAATTAAAAAGCTTGGGGTGCTTTTTGAGGTATTTTTATAATCACTTAATGTCAAGCACCCCACGCTTTTTAATTGAATTAAATTATTTTCTCCTTTTTTAGTTTGGTTTTTAAAGCATGTTTTTTAATTTTTTAAACTATATTTTTTTTCTATTTTTTAGTTCTGCTAACTACAGAAAAATGTTTTTTATTTTTTCCTTTTTTTTCATTTTTCTCAATTTTTATTTTTATTATTGAATAATCATAATGGTCTTCGATAAGTTTACAAAGTTTCAATGAAATCTGACCGTTAAAAGTGGGTCAAAATAGCGTCCAAAGGAGTCGGTTACAAACGAACAAACATACAAGTGAAGCTAATATAAAGCGTTTAAAAAGCCTTCACGTCTGATGGTGGGATTTGTTTATCATAATCTATAGCGATAAGATAAATACTTAATGTAACATTAAAAATCGAATTTCATAACTATTATTAATCAAAACCAATAAAACGTCTATTTACACACATAAATCAACACGCTACATCTAGCTGTACCGACAAACCAGAAAATACAGCGCTCCTGTAATTAGATGTGTCACAGTGTAATAATTATGAGCTCTGCCGCACCTGCGCTACGATCGGCACGACTGTGCCACAGAATAGACAGGTAGAAAAGGTCATGTCGACTATTTTATTTTTCATAACTAGATTTTGCCAGCGGCTTCGCCCGTGCGGAGTTTGGAAATTATCCCACTGTAAAGTACTACCGGGATAAAAAAGTAACCTATAGCGTTTTCTAGCTGACACAATTATGTTAAGTGTGCTCCTACAGAGTTATGACAATCTGGTACTTCGAAGTTATAAATCGTTTTCTAGCTGACATAACTATGCTAATTTGGCTGGTTCCTACTGAGTTATGACAACCTAGTACTTCGAAGGCATTAAGCGTTTTCGAGCTGACATAACTATGATAAGTGTGCCCCTACTGAGTTAAGACAACCTGGTACTTTGAAGGCATAAAGCGTTTTCTAGCTGACACAACTATGTTAGGTGAGCTCCTACCAAGTTATGACAACTTGGTACTTCGTGCAGAATACCAATTTACAAAAGATCTACTTATCAATCGATCGATATAGATAGTTTAACAAATGTTCGACGTGATTCTTTAAATTGACATAACTTTTTTATTTATGAACCGATTGACATTAAATCAACACTAAATGTTAAGTGCAGCTAATACAATATATTAATGAAAACCACATCTAAATCGGATAATCGGTTTCTGAGATTAGCGTGCATAAACGCACAGCAAACAGCTAAACAGACAAAAATTCTAACAATCATTGTTTTGTGTGCTATTTGTATTGATAAAGGTCCCAATAATTTTTTTTTCTCATATAATATCTTCCATGTACAAACAGCGATCCGTTATATTTTTATTATAACTATGTGTTGATTGATGTAATTATTTCATAATGTTACATAAAAAATCACAACTGTAATCCCCAAAGCGTTAGGCAGAGGTGAACTTATAATACACCCACATTTCATCAGTTATGTTTAAGTCCCATGTAATAAGGGCGAGCCTATTGCCAGTAACTTGGCACAAACATGACATCCAGACTCCGGGTTGCTAATGAGATATTTCAAATGGAAAAACCCAATAAAACTGCCCAACCCGGGAATCAGACCCAGGACCTCATCCTAAGCAGTTGCGCTTGCGATAACTACACCAACGAGACAGTACTATCTATTAAGATACTCACTGGATATAGCTTATGAAATTAAATGTTTATTTATGTGAGTAGATCTTATAAGACACTTTTAGTCGTCGATATTCTATAGGTCAATATTTTAAAAACTAGATAGCGCCGGCATTTCTCAGCTGACTGTTCCCTGAGAAGAAAAGCCGAAACAAACTCAGAGGTCATGGTCTCTTTTAAAGACCAAACATTATATTTGAATTTTATGTGAATCTAACAATGTAGGACAATGTCTGAAAGGGCCTTTTGAAGAAAGAGCTCAGCTTTGAGCTGACCTAGCCTAACAGACGGTAAGTATGTATCAGTCACCGTGTAGCTCAACTACACTTACATAAAACTATCAGAATCGTTATTATTATACCCTTCATATTCCTACTTTAAATATACCTATAGCCTGCTTCCACAGAATAAATAGGTACAGTAGGACAGCTCAGTACAACGTGCGAAAACGCACGCACAGACATAAACATGCTCCACGTGCAACGTAACCAAGCGTACTCGCGGCTGGCATTCAACTGACATAGCCGTACGTACAGGTAAACCAGAAAGGGTATGTGCTTCGGTTAACTTCGTGTTTCCGAATTCGCTCGAATGTCGCACCACGGAGTATCGTACAGAGCACGCGCGCATTGCATAGATCAGCAGTTTTCTGTCGCTTTGCACAAATTATAGTGCAACAGGATAGTACATAATCAGCGTTCATAGTCAGCTGTACTCATTCACACAACATTCTTAAAGCATTAGTTAAGTGGTAGTTAAATATACCTATATAATATTACAATGATACAAATATTTCTGCTAAAAATTAAGTTACATCTATGGTTTTGTTAACATGATAATATAAAATGGGCAAGCACTTCCACGGTTTTAAAGGCTCAGCATTATATCACATCATCGCGTGTACATATTTCGATGACGATGATTCCATATACGCGCCTGTTTTCGCTTCTAGTATGGAGCCAACCTTCTGTAGGTACTTATTTTTATTGTGACTCTACCTAGGTCTACGTAGAGATGTAGCGCTACCGCTAATTTGTGTAGATAAATGCTTTTAAGGAGTGAGTAACATATGTGTTGATTTTGTGTGAGTGAGTTCAAATGGAACTTATGTAATCATTGAGTTTGGATGATTTTAAAGGAATGGACATTTATTAATGAATTTCTTAAATATATAAGATAATTTAAAGGTCTACTAATAACTAAAATAAAGTACGGTCATTAGGATTCATTAAAAAAATAAAACATGATAAATACTGCGAATAACAGGACTGATTACTGCAGTAACAAGTACCCAAACCCCGATAAAATTAAACTATTAAACCCTAACTACCCTTTTAAAGTAAGTCTCCAGAAAAGATCGCTAAAATTAATACTAGACAATTTCACCAAAATGGCCAAGCTTAGCAAACATACCACAAAATTGAAAACAGCGGTCAAGGCTACAACGATTAAAACCTCAATCAATCAACTTAATAATAAAGCAGTTTGTACACTGAACTTTAGCTAACAAAACTATATATTTTAGTGACAAAGCTAACCTCCAGTTTCCTAAATAAACAGCAAACACAAATGTTTTGTTTGTCATCGGAAGGCTAGTTTAAACACTACCAAATAGGGTTGTTTTAAAGAAAAATAATGTTTATGTTTAGTTAGGAGTTTGTTTGAAGTTATGAAGAAACTGGTGAATTTACCAGGCTTGCGTAGGTGGCGTTGTAAAGTTCAATGATATAGCATAATCATAATTAGCCCACTGCTGGGACACAAGCTTCCTCACTTTAATAGGTAGTGGGCTACAATCATTTCATTGCTATAAGTACCTGGTACGTATTAACAGGCTTGCACTGTCCTCCCATACCGTAATTTGAAAACATTGTAAAAGCCATTTTTTTTAAAGAGTAACCGTGGAGTTTATTGCCGGCTCTTCTACATAGGAAGTGACAAATTGGAACCGTGCACCTAGCTTCTGACGTTTCATAAGGGCCCATAAGGTTTATGTGAAATAAAATATTTTGATTATGATTTTGAATCTACTACGCGCTGGTTGGTAGGTAGTTGCAATGGTATTTGAAACACAATTTTATTTAATGCAAAGAGAAGTTATTAACCTATGTAAATATATACGTAAGCTTTTATTTTGTATAAAATGTTAATGAATCGAAACATAAGTTTTTTTATATATTTTATTATTATTTGAAATATCTACATAAGTAAACAAAAAGTAGCATGTTTAGAAAAAAAAAATAACCGTGTAGAAAATTTAAATAAAAAATACATGTGCACCCAAATTCGAACTATCCCACTAATAAATATATATTTATATATTATTATAAATGTGAAAGTTTGTATGTTTTACTCAATCACGCAAAAATAGCGAACGGATTTGGGTGAAATTTGGTACACGGATAGTTAGTAACCTGGAATAACACATAGGATACTATTATCCCGATAGTACGTTCCCGTGGGATAAATTTCAACGTCCATGCGGGCGAAGCCGCTGATTAAAGCTAGTATATAATATTCTTAAAAGGTCTTATGTCTGCAAAAATAAACCTAACGAATCTTTCATAAGATATTTGCAAAAAGTATCTAATGACAAAAAGCATTCACCACAAAATTGGTCGTGATAAAAACGTGAGGTCAGTTAGACCTCACATTTTTATCACGACCTTTTTAAAAGCAATAAAGAGAAGAATAAAATATTCTGAACCTGCATGCTTGCATGAAAAAAGTATAAAACTAGGCATTATGTGCAGGACAGTCGTTGACACTCATTTGCCCACCGAAATAAAAAGATAGTACGGTACTTGCAAGGAATATATAACTCTGTATAGTACCGTCAGCAATGACAGTGGTAGACGTACAATAAATACCACGTAAAATGTGTACAGCTTACTTATTTATGTGAAGACTTTGATTAACATCTCAAGTTTTAGAAGAGATCTCTGAAAGAAATCTCGCTTAAAATATCCCTACACAAAATTTTGACAATTACGCGTATTTACTTGATTTAAAGACGTAATTTTACAGTTAAAATACTGCATTTCTATAAGTTTTAATGCACAAAACGAAAGATCGTTTCAATTATTATCTAATGAATGAACACATATTTTATTTTTGCTATTTAAACTTATAGAAATACAGTATTTTAAGTCGCTTCAGTAAAATCACGTACATCAGCGAAATTTCTAAAAACAGAAAAATATAAACAGCGGAAAAATTTCGTATACAGCCTCTTAATGATTTTACTGATTAACCCTTTAGAGGAGGTGCGGGTTGTTCGAAAGAGATACCGCGGCCCCTGGCACACAGGCAACTGAGGGAACACGGGTGGGTTTTAGTCAGTAAAAGTCTGACACGCCCTTCTGCTCCACCCAGAGCGGGAGAAGTTATTTGATGATTTTCCACCCAAAACAAAATCCCTTTAGAGGAAGGATACCTTAGTAAGTACCTAAAAAATAACCAATATCTCTCTAAATCTCTAGAATGATGCTATGGTAGTTACCTTGTAGGTCAAAACAGGGAACTAAAATGTTAAGGAGCAGTGGTGGCCCAGTGGTAACAGCCGCGACTTACGAGTTGAAGGTCATAGGTTCGAACCCAGCCAGGCGCATTACTTTGTGTAAATTATTTCATCACCACTGCTCTCAAAACGGTGAAGGAAAACATCGTGAGGAATCTGGCATGTTCTAGAACCAAAAAATTCGACGACATGTGTCATTTAACTTCCCGCACTGGGCCCGCGTGGTGGATTACGGCCCACTCCCTCTGATAGAGTGGAGGCTTGTGTCCCAGCAGTGGGAACGATTTAGGCTGGTTATGAAGCTAAATTTTAAGCAAATTAACACTCTACGTCAACTTCTCGTGTCGTTCCTATTTCACAGAACTATCTAAGAACAACAGTCATTGAATGTGAAAGTGAATTAAAATTTATACTAGAATAAAAACTTTTTCCAAAAAAAAATAACCTACTTCCGGAAAAACACTACATAGTGAAAAATTACTTTAATTTCGTAAGGCGGTGACAAACAATTCAAATACATATCCAGAGTCACCGACTTTCGTAATTAAAGTTATTTTTCACTTTGTAGTGTTTTTCGGGAAGTAGGTTGTTTTTTATTTTTCACTCTTTAGTTATAGTACCTACCCCACGCCATTTCGAAATTTCATCATCCTTGGTCAAAACAATGTATATTTATGCGATAGCAGCAATCGCGGTTGATTTGCTGTCATTTTTTTGAAGAGTTCCGTTGTCTGTTCCGAAACGCATCATCAAAACTACATGAAATTTTAATGGGATCATTTCGGAATAAACCCCTTTCGAACAAAAAAATAATTTTGCAAATCCATTCATTAGTGACGGAGTTATGCCCGAACATACATAAAAAATAAGAAAAAATTATCAAACATGTCAGATTGATAAACTCCTTCTTTTTGAAGTTGGGTTAAAATGCAGATTTAACAATTCATTTCCCTGAAAACATAATTGCCATTATTGTTAACTTCACCTACATAAAACACACCCTACATTAAACTTCTACATAATGTTTTGCAATGTAGATCTTGCCAAAGCTTATGTGTACCTTGTATAAGCAAGCAAAAACATTCGTTAAAAACAGCTTTTCTTCCTCACTTTCTAGAAAGAATTCCCATCTTCCTGATTTTTATATCGCGCGCATGAAAATTTTAGTGCTTGAACAGCAATATGTACGAGAATTATGGTCGTAAACAGTTTTAAATCTTGAGAACGTAAATGTTTAATAATAAACATGAGTTATACGTAAGAACATACGTTTTTTTTAATATATCAGAATAAAATAATCTTATGTTCAACATGGAGAAATAGGGACCTACTATTTCATAGTCCCCGAACAGGCAGTATCCACCAGAAAATTTAAGAATTAGAACACTGCATTACGAATGTATCCATGCCAAATAAGCATCTGCAGGTCAAAGGAAGATATCGATTAAATAAATGATTAATGCCCATTTACTAAAGTCTTCAGAAAATTACTCACTAAATATCGGCTTGACAAAGTTATCTATTTAAGCAAAGTACTTACTTAAGTTTCAGTCTCAAAACATTGGACCATTAATAACGAATAAATAAACCTCGTTTAAGAATACCAAAGACACCAGTCAACTGTTAAGTGACTACCATATTTGAGACAAGTACAGACCAAGTAACCGCTTTTTCACGTTGACCGCATATCATTATTAATGTCGAAGATTGAACGCTACAATGAAGTACCGTTCACGTCCAGTAGTAGACGTTCTGAGCTAAAGTGATAGTAAATTAATCAACAGAGACCAAACTGCTACGTAATACAACCCTTTTATCGATTCATTTGACACTCACGGTTATCTGTCAAAGGGAATACGACTCTTAAATAATGAGGGTCGTAATGTCAGCTGTCGGTGGCCTAATTTAAGGCGGCGAAGGTATGACATAATACGTTTAAAGATTTTCATTAACTAAAAAGGTTTTGTAAAGAAAAAAATAAGAAAGGCATTTTTAGAATAGCTCTTGGGATTAACGTAATCACGACATGAAGGAAAGTAAGAAGGTGTCTATTCGACTCGCTAGGTAAATTAAATCAATTTCCACTCCGATTAAGAAAACCCAAGAAATCAAGAAACTGTTAAGTAATGACCTATATTATAATTTGACATAAGTAGAGACTAGTAAGCGCAATATCATGTTGACAGCAAATCATCATTATTGTCAATATCGAACACTAAAATGAAGTACCGTCCACGTCCAGCAGGAGACGTTCTGACCAAATGTGACGATAAATTAATCAACAGTGACCAAATCGTTACGTAATACAACCCTTTTATCGATTAATTTGACACTCACGGTAATCTGTCAAAGGGAATACGACTCTTAAATAATGAGTGTCGTATTGTCAGCTATCGGTGGAATAAATTAAGGTGGCGAAGGTATGACATAATACGATTAAAGATTTTCATTACTCAAAAAGGTTTCCTAAAGAAAATATAAAGAAAGGAATTTTTAGAATCGGTGTTGGGAATAACGTAATCGCGACATGAAGGAAAGTAGGAAGGTGTTTATGCAAACCAAATAAACTAAATCGATTTACACTCCGGTTAAGAATACCCAAGAAACCAGGAAACTGTTAAGTAATGACCATAATATTTGACGTAGTTGGCGCTATTTATAGACCAATAACCGCAATTTCATGTTGACAACAAATCAACTTTACTGTCGAATATCGAACACTAAAATAAAGTACCGTTCACGTCTAGCAGTGAACGTAATCAACTGGGACTTAACTTTCACGTACATATTAACCCTTTAATCGATTTAATTGACACTCACGGAAATCTGCCTAAATCTTTGGTTTCTTAAGACAGCAATGAATAATCACACAATTACGGCTGTCCAAATACAGCGTTTGTTGACACCATAATGTCAAATACAGTGACAGGTTTTCATGACAGTCATTAAAATGTAACGGAACCGCGTTTCTAAAAACCCAAACTTAAGGGAATACGACTCTTAAATAATGAGTGTCGTAATGTCAGCTGTCGGTAGCCTAATTTAAGGCGGTGAGGTACAATACGATTAAAGATTTCCATTAACTGAAAAGGTTTTCTGATGAAAACGTATTCTGTAATATTTTAGGAAAGCCTTTTTAGAATATCTGTCAAGCTCAAAAGATTAACGTAAGTGATCAGTTATATTTTACAAGACGTCTAAGCGTATATTCTAGATTAATAAAATTCAAATAAAAATGTGTACACGCCTACCAACTTTTAAAAATGATTTTCCCCTCTTGTACTGATTGTAATTTTATGTTATTATGAAAATAATATTTAGGAACCCACACTATAATGAATACTATGTAGGTTATGTTAAGGTTGCAATCGTTGTTTAAGAAAAAACTGCTTTTGAATTTGGCTATGTGTGCGTAACTGTACTAATATTCCCGTAGGTACTCTTTTTATGAAAATTGCTCTCGAAAGTTAAAGTAACGAAATCCATTTTCGAAAGATACTTTCCAATATAAATGATTACATTTCGTTTGCATCGTATTATGAACGCTAGTTAGTCAAAACGGTCATGCGGACATGCTAGATAAAAAGATTTCGACTAAAATTTATATTAAAAAATTTCCGCTTCTCTTTGAGATTCTGAAATTGAAGGGGCTGCTACCATTTCAATATGATTTTAATCAAATTCTTTCCGAGTTTTTGTGGCATTTAGTGGTTTTGAGCTATTTGGGTCTAGATTTAATTAATTAGAATTCTTATTATCTTTCAGTGAAAGCTAGTGTGGTTAAAAAGTAAATTCTTGTTTAACCCCTTTGCCAGACAAGTAAAAAAAAAAGTTTTGTTTTTTGTAAAATATCGCATCATATTTTTAAATCATTTGTAATCGTGTATTACAGGTTAGCTACTTTAACTAGCCCACTATTTAATGCTCGTACAAGTGATTTCGGAAAATTTCTATAACCCAAAACTTAAGTAGTAATGTAAGTGAGATAATGATACATACTGTAATTCTTGATGTTTAAATATTTCAAATTAAATGTCTAAATAGAAAACCAGACCGCAAAACGAATTTCTAAAATAAATTTAATGCAATAAAATGCAAACTAGTAAAGGTTGAAGTATTTCTCCAACTATACCCATTTCTTGAAAATAAAATATCTTCAGGCAAAAATATAGAACTACCACCGCATCTTATGAAAGATGACTTCCCCGAAAGACTCTGTGCAACATCGTAAAATAAAATCTAGGTCAAAGGAAGTTCTGCGTTAACCCTGTAACGTATATCAATACAGGTGATATAGTTTATAGATAGGCAGGTACTTTAGTACCTCCTGCGCAGGTCATGCGCAATGAGTAGATGCGCGAAAATCACCCTTAACGACATTAAACTTTTCACTTAACTTTTAATGAGAATCCTGTCAAACGTCAACGTTAAATTCAAAATGGAAACTTATCGCGAGACTACGCAACTCAAATGAAATATACAAAACAAAACGAATGACGGAAATAGGTACGTCATTACAACATTAATAGAACAAAAGTTAACTAAGCGTAATTCACTAGAAAACTATTCACTTACGTAACGGTCAACAAAACACGCGAGCGAGGAAGCTCTGAAGTATTAAGAAACAAAAAAAATAAAAACAAAAGTTGTTTATTTATTCGTATCGCCTATTTCCTACCACTCAACTCGTCGGGCGCGGCTGTCGGGTCGAAAAAACACTGTCATTTATCATGTGGCTGGCGATTAGGGCACCTGTAGCGTGTTGCCTGTTTTTTGCAACATGCCGCGTGTTTGGGAGCCGCGGTACGGAGAGCGCGCGGAGCTGCCAGCGCGACTAGGGGCACACTGAACGTCTCCCCGCCCTCTGCCATCGACCGTCGCGCCTCGGCCCCGCTTCGACTCACAAAAAGCCTTGTTATTCGCGGGACAATTAATACGATTGAGCCTTTTTCGTGAATTGCCTCTCGACGGTCAAGTTTGCCTTTGCAAGTTTTTTTACGCTCAACTCTGAATATTTGGCGTGACTTTGATTGTGATTTTTATTTGATCAATTTCGGAGGCGTTGTTGCGAAAATGTTTTCCTAACAAAAACTTATAAAATAATAAAATAGCAATAAAAAGATAGAAAAAACTTGTACGCTAACGGAATAATATCGTACCCGAAAACAGTTTAAACTTTCAGCTTCCAAAACTTAAAATAGAAAACTTAATACAAAGCTCTGAGGGTATAAAGTATACCTCTAAAATGGGAAGCTTGTATCCATAAAATAAAGCTTTGTTTCGTTATAAATGATTTCCAAAGTAAGCGCAGACTTCGGAATATAAATTATAGAGGCAGCTTGCCAACACCTAGGTGTGGGTAAAATGCGAAATTAATTTTCGCATTATTGTACCTGTTGCGATTATTCTAGCGTTTGTAGGAAATAAGGGGAATGTCGAACTGTTAAATTAAAGTGCAACGAAATGCGAATTTTGTACGTTGAACAGCAAATGTAATGCATAGTTAAGGTGAATGCGCAGTGGTAGAGCGCGAAATTCAAATTTTGTTACGTTTTTTGCAATTTTCAGGTGAGTGTCAGCTTGTTACTTGATCAAAATATGATTTGCGACTATAACATGTACGTATTTACAGATTTATAATCATTAGAATCAATAATACATCTTTCTAAGTTAGATTTGTTCCTTAAGAACAAATTTCTTATGGAAAAGTGCTTGTGGAAGAAATCTAACTTATAAGAGATATATTAGACATTCTAATGACTATAATTCTGTAAACACGTACCTGTTATATTCGCAAATCACATTTTGATCAAGATACAACCTGATACTGACCTAAAAATTGCAAAAACGTAAGAAAATTTGAATTTCGCGGTCTACCACTGCGTATTCACCTTAAGTGGTTATATTAAGCGTGTATGTTGTGGAAATATCATAATGTAAATTACAGCAGAGAATTCAGACTGTGTTGGTCTTAGTATGGATCATGTTTGTGTTGTAAGTGGTCTGGAGGTTTGTGTCAAGGGGATAAAGAGTATTATCGACCGGTGTTTTACCAGACCGTCTGCTTACCGTCGGTATTATATTATATCTCTCAAGATTCTACGTTGCACGAATCCACGGGTACAAAGCCGGCGACTACTTGATTCATATTTAGAAAACATAATAACTACGATATTTTCATTTAGAAAACATTTCTGTATGGACAGTAGTAGTTTAACTTTAATACCTAGCCTAAATAATAATAGTTGATTAATACAAGCTTTCAAAGAAGAAGTCAGATTACAGCCGACGTTCGAAAGGTGCATTCTGAATTTTTGGCAACGTCGGAAAAAGCTGTCAAACATTTGATAGCTGACATATGGCAAATTTTATGTTTTTGGCGTGTGCTAGCTGACATATGGCAAATTTTATGTTTTTTTTTGTGTTTCGTAATTTTTATTACGTATTATTGTATAGAAACAAGTTCTTCTAACTTAACAGACAGCTGTGCTGCTGGGGAGTTTGTTCCGCTACTTCTTCTTCCCAGCTAAAGCACTAGGAAGTGGTGAAGGGCGGGCGTTTTTGGGGGGACTGTCTTATGTAATTTATTTTGACGTTCAAAAAGAGCTGACTCTCAGCCTAGTTTGAATAAATGACTTTTGATTTTGATTTTGATATTTTTGATTATTTTATCAATAATACTAAATTTTATTTTGATATGAAGTGCTTCTTAGCGATGTACTGAAATATTTATTGTGGATTGCAATGATAGATATCGTAACACTGAACTAATCAGTACAATTTGGTTATAAATATAAGCTTTGTCTTCACACCTGCGCAGGCTACTTTCGTGAAAACCGATTTACCATGCAATGCAAACTCAAACAACAACAAAACTTGAAACTAGAAATACGTGTACCTATCTCTCTACATCACAATTGCATTAAATTCACCAAAAATAGCTCGAAATTCAGTAACCACCTACACAGTACTCACCCACCCACTTCCAGTTCTCGTCGAATAGCAACTACCCACGCAAAAACGCCGCTCGTGTCGACACATTGACAAAACAATGGAAATAAATTTCCGTTATTGCTGAAAATGCGTCAAGGTGAAGTACTACCAATTTTGGCTGGACAAGATTGACGATCAGACAGAAGAGGTGTACATAAACCAAGGTTCGGAGGAAGGTTTCGTTAACCTTACGAGTTAGAGATAGAGACCTTTTTTATTTTTCAAATCAACTGAAATTTGGTTAAACTGTTCAATATTAAAACTTAATTAAGTAACACAACTTATGATCGCGGCTGTAATCTCAGAGGTGTTAGGCAGAGGTGTAGTACCTACACCCACATTTCGCCAGTAGTTATGTTTAAGTCCCATGTAATAGGGGGGAACCCTATTCCCATCAAACATAAATCCAGTCTCCGGATTGCTATTGAGAAATCCCTGATGGGAAAACTCAATAACAATAATAATTTCGTATCGTGGTTGAACTGGGCATCAAATTCGCGTACCCTGATATTTTTAAACACTAACTTTTGCTACCGGCTTCGCCCACTTGGAGGTCGAAAATTATCCCATGGGAACGTACTACCGGGATGAAAAGTATCCTATATGTTAATCCAGGTTATAAACTATCTGTGTGCTAAATTTCATGCAAATCCGTTTAGCCGTTTTTGCGTGATTGAGTAACAAACATCTAAATATACCAACTTTCATATTTATAATATTAGTAGTAAGTAGGATAGTAGGATCGTAATTTTTTTTTAATTGGTGTGGTCAGCAGAACCATTTGAATTTCACTATTTTTCGGCTTTTTTGACTAGACATTTCTCATCTCAGGAGTAACCCAGGCCCGGTCGAGCCCACGACCATCAACCGAGTACAAATCTAGAGCAGATTTGTGCTCGGTTGATGGCCGTGGGCTCGACCCCAATTTCATGGGGCTTAGATATAACTGACAAAGTGTGGCAAAGTCTGTGCTATTATCCACATTTTTAGCGCAGCCATGAGGCACACTTTGACGCACTTTACACTTTTTGTTGGTTTGTTTAATTTCATTATTTTGCTGTATATTGTGTGCCTTTTTTTTAGTCTGTGCTAAATAAATGTATTTTCTTTCTTCTCTTTCTTTCTTTCACATTACATTATACAATTCTTTCCACCCCTTTAACAAATACAAGTGGGAAATTACATAATAACATTTAATACAATTTATTTTCAACATATTCTTCACAAAAAGATCTCAGTGCACAATGAAAACTAATAATAAAGCAGTCGAAGAAAGTATTGAGCGCGCTAATAAACGAACTATGATAGTTTGATAGTTAGTATAAGATAGCCGAGAGCATCCAGGCAGAAACACGCCTGGATGAAACAGATATTAACACTTTTGAGTTCAGCCAATTGAATTAATATTAAAAACTCGTTGGAAGATCTAACTCTATAGTTCAAAATCCATAGACAGACAGACTATGTGTTCGTAAAAGTGTCCAAGTGTAGGGTTCATTAAAATGGTCTGTAATGGTATACAAATAGAATGGCACCCTGGGCAAATAACACCGTATTTTCATAACACACTTACAATCATAATCAGAAGATTTTAAAGGAAATTACTAAGCTATTTCTTCATTAATGTTTGAAAAATTAATCTGCTAGACAACATAAATAACGCTGACTGCTGTTAAACGGTCAAAATTAAAGGCATTGCTGTAACTGTGTGATGTCGCAATGACACTGCAGCTCGAATACCACCATTGTTGACTGCCTATTATGATTTTTTTACTAAATATAAGCGGTTATTGTACATATTATGCCACTGCAAATACGTAAAACTGGCCAAGTGCGAGTCTGACTTGTACACTAACGGTTCCGATCCATAATTCAATATTTAACACTCCATTTTTTTAACTTTTATTATTATTTTTTGTTATAGCAGCAATTGAAATACAAATTCTGTCAACATTTCAAGTGTCTACCTATTACAAATCATGAGATACAGCCCGCTGAAAGACAGATAAACGGACAGCAAAGGCGTGGTACGGAACCCTAAAAATTAAGAAGACATCTGGATATAGGTAGCTAAAAACAGATGGCTGTTTTTTTTATTGAAGCGCAAAACCATGGCAAAGGAATTTCTAGTCCTTATTAAGGTTAAACACTCCTTAAAAGTATTTCCATAATTTATTTCCATTTAACTCAGAAAATTACATACAATTAAATAGAAACTAGATATAATTAAAGACTTCTAAACGTACACAGCAGTAAGCGTTGTCATCATACCCGTAAGCTGAGGGTGGTAATTAAAGAGGCTTGCGTTCAGTAGCGACATAGATTAGACATTTTCTCATTGTACAGAAGGTCGGTTCCATACAACGAGCATGCATACATAGATGCATACATACGGCGATAAAAAACGAACACCATTCTGTAAAAATGACACCGTGATAAAAACTTTTTTACACGCTTTATATTAGCTTCACTTGTATGTTTGTTTGTTTGTATGTAACCGACTCCTTTGAGCGCGATTTTGACCCACTTTAAACGGTCAGATTACATTGAAACTTTGTAAACTTGTCGAGGACCGATGACAATTCAATAATAAAATTTAAAAAAAAAAAAATAGAAAAAAAACACGTTTTTGTAGTTAGCAGAACTAAAAAATAGAAAATAAATAATAGTTTAAAAAACTAAAAAAACACGCTTTAAAAACCAAACTAAAAAAGGAGAAAATAATTTAATTCAATTAAAAAGCGTGGGGTGCTTTTTGAGATATTTTTATAATCAATTAATGTCAAGCACCCCACGCTTTTTAATTGAATTAAATTATTTTCTCCTTTTTTAGTTTGGTTTTTAAAGCGTGTTTTTTAGTTTTTTAAACTATTATTTTTACTAGAAATAACAACACTGTAAAGTGAAAAATAACTTTAATCTCGGAAGTCCGTGGCAAAAAAATAGAATACAGATCCAAAGACACTGACTTTCGAAATTAAAGTTATTTATCACTTTGTAGTGTTTTTTTTAAACGGTTATTTTTAGTACAAAATGTTTTCTCTTGATACTTGCTCGTTTGCTCGTTGTATAGAGTTGACCTTCTGTATCTATATATTTTGTGCTATCAAGCTAGTAATAGCTTGGTGTGAAGTAGGGATATGACGATATTAATGTGATAAAGATTCTGATTGGTTGAGGAAGAAACAATTAGAGCGAGACTTAATAGGTTATTTTAACTATGTGACATACAATTTTGGATGTTACACGTTTCTCATTAAATTAAATAATGACTATAATCTATTAGAAAAAATAAAACAAAAAGTTTTTATTCACAGAGATAACATTTTTACAAAATAAATGACCTCTGCCAAGCAAATAGTTAGCAGACGTAGTAACACAAGAAAACAGTTCTATAGTAAAAATAGAGATATTGGCTTGGTAACACAGGAAAACAGTTCTATAGTAAAAATAGAGATATTGGCTTGGTAACACAAGAAAACAGTTCTATAGTAAAAATAGAGATATTGGCTTGGTAACACAGGAAAACAGTTCTATAGTAAAAATAGAGATATTGGCTTGGTAACACAGGAAAACAGTTCTATAGTAAAAATAGAGATATTGGCTTGGTAACACAGGAAAACAGTTCTATAGTAAAAATAGAGATATTGGCTTGGTAACACAGGAAAACAGTGCTATAGTAAAAATAGAGATATTGGCTTGGTAACACAGGAAAACAGTGCTATAGTAAAAATAGAGATATTGGCTTGGTAACACAGGAAAACAGTTCTATACTAAAAATAGAGATATTGGCTTAGTAACACAGGAAAACAGTTCTATAGTAAAAATTGGACGTAGTGGACACTCATGCTACAGTAACATTCATTCAATTAGCTTTTTAAAGAGGGTTGAAAAGCTCAGTTTAATTTTGAATATTATTTTCAAGCTATTATTTAAATTAATACTCCTGGCTCTATTGCAAGCGGTTGGGTTCCAATTGCATGTAAATACGGAGTCGTGTAGCACTCTCGTAGCACGTAATGACCATCTCGTAGCGAGTCGTAGCAGTTTCGTAGCAGTCTCGTAGCTTTATTTACAGAAAGTTGCATGTTTTCGGTTACCACACGAATTAAACTAATCTGGCTAATGTTTACACTAAATAAATGAGTTTTAACTAGCCTCACTTAGTTTCAACGTTGAAACTACTATGTAAACTAAGGTAGTTTTGTAGCTATTAGAAGAGTCAGCAGATGTGTATTTATGATAATTAGTTATTTATGATGATAGGTAGTTCGTGACGAATTCTTTGATGTGATCCCACTTTTAACAGGAGGCCATTAATTAATGCGGTGGAAGCAGAATACTAAAGCTGGTTTTGTACCCTTCACAATTAGTTTCAGGCCGAGGATATTTTTATTTATTAAAAAATAAAAAATAAAATCTTTTACTATTGAAAATTTACATTTTGAAATACGATTTCTTTAATCATTACCAACCGCGACCAGAACGATTAAATAATAAAAAACCTTACAAAATTGATAACAACGCAACGAAAACCACAGAATCGCCTACAAAATTTCATTTCAAACCACATGAAATCGGTTCGTCCATTACATCGGATGTTTATATACATTTTGTATAAATATTATTGCATTCAATTCGGAAGTCAGAAGGCTGTCGCTCTGTACAAAGTACTGATATTCAACCGCATCTGGTCGGATGGGCGCTGACCCCAATATACTTTGTGAGAGATCTGAAACAGAAATGTTGAAATTATTGAATTCTTTCCCTGCAATGTTTTATTGCTTTCGTGACTTAGACGGCCCTAAAACTCAATCGGTACTTAACTTCAAGTTATTTTTCAATGTTTTTCTGATGCTACGAATACAATACTAATTAAAATTACAGATACAGCATGATCCATTAAAAATTGAGCCGAATTTTATGATTCTGTCGTAAGTGCTTCAAATCATCGATTCAAAATCAGCCCAATTCTAAGTTGGTAACGATAAATACTTTAATTTCAAGTCTAAATTTTCTACCCAAAATAATGTCAAAATTGCAAATCATATCATCATCATCATATCAGCCGAAAGACGTCCACTGCTGGACATAAGCCTTCCCCAAAAGGGGGGATTTGCCATAATCGCCACGCTTGGCAGGCGGGTTGGCGATCGCAGTATGGTGGTCAAATACATAGAGAACGCTGCTGCCCATTCTCTAGTAAGTCCCTTAGTCGCCTTCTACGACATCCACGGGAAGAAATGGGATGGTGCTATTCTTTTACGTCCGGCACCACACGGAACAAATTGCAAATATTTGACCCTAAATAACATAACATACCTATATTATACCAACATTTTGCCAATTATTTTTAAGTCCCATTTGATAGGGGGCGAGCCATCAAACGTGCACAAATCTACACGCTGGTACTGAGAAATCCCAGATGGAAAAACCCAAAAACAATTGGCCAGACTTGGTTATCGAACCCAGGATCTCATAAACTAAATAATCGTAGAAAATGGTTTATTACCGATAGTGAAAAACTAGGTTAGGATAGGCTAACCTTAATAAATATTAGTGCTTAACCAAAACCTAATATTATTACTAAATTCCATTTACGTTTATACCTTTCAAGTGGGCCCTCGAGCAATCCTACGGAAAGTAGGCTGCCTGAAAAATATTAACTTTCAATAAGGTAATTGATAAAATCAATCATCTTATAACACTTAAGTCGAGTAACATAGTCTAAGATCCCGTCTGAAATTTATTTTAACTCATCTGTCTAGTAAATGAAAAGTATTTATTATCACTGCAACTAAAAAGTTCTAAGCAAGTTCACTTTTCAAGCAGTCTGATGCAGTTGGTGGTATCAATTGTAAGAATACGCGTGTAAAATATAACCCTGTCTTTGCTCTGCCAGGGGTGCGGGTTGTTCGAAAGAGATACCGCGGCCCCTGGCACACAGGCAACTGAGGGAACACGGGTGGGTTTTAGTCAGTAAAAGTCTGACACGCCCTCCCGCTCCACCCAGAGCGGGAGAAGTTATTTGATGATTTCCCACCCAAAAAAAAAAAAAAGGTTGGCCCAGTAAGGGCGAAAAGAAGGGCATCCTATTGTTATCTTATTCCATGCTCTTCTAACCTACTCTCAATAATTTAGAATTCAGAAAACAATTTGCAAAGGTACACTAATTAAAAAAACAACATCAGTTACACTCATTTTAATTACGGGTAGTCATGGCCTATTTTCATTCTCTTCTCTTTGTAATTGTTTACTTTTAAAGTGTATATTTTTAGTCTACTTTAATTAAACTGATTGACTTAGGTATAAGGCAACCCATTCGCGGTTTAAAGAAAGAAAAGAAAGAAAGAAAATACATTTATTTAGAACAGACTTGACAGCACACAATATACAGAAAAACAAGCAAAATAAAATCATGTAAGTCCGATGTCAGAAACCAGCATTAAAGTATGCCTCACGGCTGCGCTAAAGTGGCCCAGCACATTTATTTATTTATGTATTTGTAAGAATGTAGTTTTACATAGTATGGTGTTGGTGTTAATATTTTGTATAAGTTCTGTACATTCTACCACAACATGTGGTGTACAAATGTCATTATTACACAGCTTAGTACAATTCATTTCAAGCTTGGCGATTTACAATAATAATTTTTAGTTAATAATATTAAAAGGGTAATTTTTACTTTAAAATAAAAGTAAAAATTTACTATTTGTCATCTTGGATTTTTACAATACTCCATAAATTCGTCAATGTCATAAAAACAATCATCCAATAGCCAATTTGTCAGCTTTTTCTTGAACATGGGGATAGGAAGTTCCTTAAACGATTAACGATTTCCATTATTTACACATTTATGATTGATAAAATTCTAATTTGGTAAAATGATGAGTTATATAAATTTATGGCGGTATCTTAGACTATCATAAAACAGCTCCAATCGTAAAACCAGTTGCTATGATATCGAAAATTCAATTTAAACAAAGCCCAGACAGGTGCCGCCTGATTGATCGGCCGACCCGACGATAAGACGACTAAGGGCTAATGAGCTTATAACAGTTTTGATGGATAAAACGAATTTGTCTGTCTGTTCTGTCATTATGAAACGTATTTAGTTAAATTAAATTGTACTATTTGTGGCTTATGGTTAAGTAATTAGAGCCTCAGGGATTAATCGATCAGGTTAAGCTACGCTTGCCGCGGTTGATCCGTGGATGGGTGACCATATTTACATACAAAGAGGCCTCCGTACCATGGAAAGCACGTTAAGTCATTGGTTTTGGCTGGAATTAGCAGATCTTTGACTGTCGTTATGGGTCGTCAGGAGCTCGAAAGTTTGACAAGCAGTCTTACCATGGGGTTAAGGGGTCGTATTACCCAGTAACTGGGTAGTGTAGGTCATACAGGCAGTCGTTCCATGTAAAATACTGGTATTCAGCTGCATCCGGTTAGACTGGAAGCCAACTCAAACATAGTTGAGAAAAGGCTCGGTACACACGGCTACACATCAAGCTATACATTTCCAGTTTACACTGATCTCGCATTGTACGGAACTCCTATACAATACGATATCAGCTTATACTGGAAATGTATAGCTTGATGTGTAGCTGTGTGTACAAGATGATTAAGTTTAATCAAATTAAATTACGATGCCTGGAATCTTGCAGTAGTTGATGGAGGCTCCATGAATTGCTATGATGAATAGTGAACTGTTGTTTTTTGAAAATTGGGCAACCTTCAGGTTTTTAAGAACCATACAAAAGAGTAACCTACCTAGTAAGGAAACTGTATCAAACTGTCATGCTCTGATGGTCCTCATCTTCAAAAAATATTCTTTGTTAACAAAAAAACTTGTGCTTTAACACAATCTGCAGAAACCTTTACGGCCATAAATACCAATTAATATGTATATCTATTGGTATACATAAAGCCAAGCAAAATTAACAAAGCCAAACCTTCATCAAAACTCCTATTTTCTTAGGAATAATATTACTTAATAAACAGTTTCCTTAGTGCTGACAAAATTAAATTTAAAGCGGACAGAACCACGGGTGATGGCGAATTTATTAATAAGATGAGATTGCGTTCGTGTCGCTGCTTTCTTAACATTTTGGCCTGATTTGGGCGAAATTGTAGAGCGGAAATATATCGGTATTGTTGAGATGTCGCAGCGATCAGATAAAACGGGAAAAAATCTTATCTGATAGGTACTTTACAGGTGCTGCCCGGGGCTGTGCTTGTGTGGATGTCAGAAACAATCCCACGCAAGCCACCGAAACAAAGTAGCGTATGTTACTCTTTATAACATCAACTATTGGCTAGTAAAAAAATCCCGTCAAAATCGGTCCAGCCGTTTCGGATATTAGCTGAAACAAATAGACAGAGAAATGGACAAAAGATTTCAAAATAGTTTTTTTGATATTAGTTCCGTCTAAAAAGCTATTATTTTGACATTACAAACAGACACTAATTTTATTTAACTGTTTAGGTAAATCAGGCCTCACAGACTACATTTGTAGACGATTTTCTATTCATTCCTCTAAGTACCTGGTACTTATTGACAGGCCTGCACTGTCCTCCCAAACCTATTATCACTGTAATTTGAAAACATTGTAAGAGCCAATTATTTTTAAAAGAGTAACCGTGGACTTTATTGCCGGCTCTTCTCCATAGAAAGCGACAAATTGGAACCGTGCACCTAGCTTCTGACGTTTCATAAGTGCCCATGCAGGTTTATGTGATTTTTTTTAATTTTTATTTTGTGACTTTATTATGTACACCGTAAAAATTACGGATATAAATTTAGAATTTTACAAGGCGTGACAGAATGAGCGCTCTTATCGCTTTAGATCAGTTTATTACTGCCTCGCGATCCTCCTTTGCCTCGGATGGGTTCGCAAAACACCGTGATTAATGTGTAAGTTTACCAATATAATTATTATACACAAAAACATGCCAGAATTAATTCTCTATATGGTGGAAACCGCATCGAAATCCGTTGCATATTTTAAAAGAACAACGCGGTTACACAGACAGACACGAAAAGCGATTTTAATTTATAATATGTGTAGATAAAGACCGACCGTGTCGATCGGCATTTTTGTGATAAAACATCAACTGAAAATACGTATCCACTTACGTTTCAATTAACCGATTCAAAATAATTGTTCTGGAGCAAGTTAAAACGTTTTCAATGTCGAGTTTCCGTTACGTAAGTTACATTGTTCTAGAAACCCATCCCTCGTCTATCGTATTTCTACCTAATGCTGGAATGTGTGAACTTTAACATAATTAATTAAGTAATTTGGACTCGAATAATGTATCGCCAGTGACACACCCATACATTACAAACGTAAAATAATTTTAAATAAAATACCTGGTTTTCTCTAGTTTCTAAGGTCAGTTTCTACATAACATAAAGCCTTATTTTCCCGAAGGGTTGTTCAGAGATCTACCTCTAATACACCCGCATTTCACCAGCAATTTTTAAATCCCACGTAATAGGGGCGAACCTTTTGCCATCAACCAGGCATTAATTCAGAGTCCGGGCTGCTACTGAGAAATTCCAGATAGAAATAGAGAAATTCTCGACCTGGGAAACGAACCTATGACCTCATGCTCAATACAGAACAAACATAACACTATTCAAAAATAAAATATCTAGTTTATACTAGTTTATAATCCTAGTTTCGATAAAGCTTTTTACCAACAAAATACTTTAAGAACAACGGATATAAATATTGTTTTCGGCTGACGACGGGCCATTATTCATTACCCGGCTGTAGAAATGATCTATGTTGCCAGCATAGGTCAAGGCAAAAAAATATAGCCTACATATAACTAATCTTATAGTCTGTGGGGTTAATTATGCAGAAACAGAATCTTTTGTACTAAATTAAATCTTTTGTTCGGAGACTAGTTTAGAATCCAAGGCTATGTTTGGCATTTTATTGAACTATGAAGTTACCTACTAACATTTCCTCGTGATTATTGTTGTACTCTACATAGATATCTAGCACTCGGAACCAGCATGCCAATGTACGAATGTATGAACGTAAATGAAGCAAAAGGATTATATAAGAAACTTGCAAAAGACTTGTCTTGCGTCTTTCTGCCGTCATCACGTCATCCATGAGATGAAGGCATGAGTTTTGTGTGCGTAAGTAGAGCCTAATGTTTAAATAGTGGACGTATGATCCTGTCCCTAAAAATCACATTCAATCGACAGACTCAAAATCTGAAAGACGGTTTTTAGGTAATAAAATAAATGGTTTGTTTGACAACGACGTTTCGTAGCCCGAAGTTATGTACACGTATGTTTACTTCATGTCAGGTTAAATTAGTGTTACCTGAGAATATGTTTTTTTGAATAGTAGTAAGTTAAATAAAAGCCTGTAAAAAAATATGAAGTTCATTCATTAAATGTTTCTACTTTCTTTCGGATAGAAACTCAGATTATTTTTACGCAAAAAAACAACAGCGTACATAACACATAGCATAACAGTCAATGTAAGTAAACCACTTAAGGTTAGCTAGAGGTGTATCAACAAATTATATTGTACACCAACATTTCGACAGTATGTTTAAGACCCATGTAGTAAGGGGGCGAGCCTATTATCATCCACCAGGCAAAAATCTAGAATCCAGCACAAATTCATTGAATGTAGAATGATGTGACTACATTTTTTCAGACGGAAACTTAATACATAATTTCAACGCAATAATTTAACAGCGTATCTGTCTCTCTTAAAATTTAAATCGAATTATAGACACGAAAAGATTTGAAACCTCTGCGGCCCACAGGCCCATTAAATGAATGCCAATGAATATATGACAAATCTTTTGATTCCTACTAAACCATAGTAACACTTTACTAGCCACAAGCATAAAGAAAACCATTTTTTTGCCAACTTCTTTACAAAAAGTGTCACTTTCATAAATTCTTGCGTTTAATTTCCCCCAGTTGCGCCGTTATTCTTTGAATAACGTGACGGGGATCTACCTGTCACCTTTATTTATTAGTCAAGAAAGGTCTAGGACATACTCGGTGTCTACTTAGGTGTTATAAATGTGTCTCAGAAGTACCATGATTTTCTATACTGATTCTACATTTAAAGTTTATAATACTTATTTAAAAGAGAAACTAAAAGTAGTTCCACTTCTAAAATCTAACGAAATAAAACAGGTAGTTACAACAAAACAACTTTTCTAAATACTCCTCTATGATAATGTAATTAAAGCTCCAAAGATTAGCAGCATTGTCATGTTGAATTTCAACGTGGAACGACGTCCAAATCCCTAGAAATTTTCTTGAAAAGGAATGACAAACTTAGACCCCAAAGACCGTTCCTTCTCAGAATCCGGTTCAAAGTAATCCTAAAGACCTTAACATTGTAAGTATCAGTTAGAGTAACTTTAAATGTAAATACAGTCACGCATAAATAGCTTATAGTTACTATAAATTCAAAAGCGTTTATCTTATGAAATGAAAATTACAACTTTAAGAATTTTCTTAAACCTATTTTCATAATAGTATGGTTTGGTGCTATGTTCAATAAAGGTAGCAAGACACTTGTGCGAAAGACATTTCCGCAAAAGACACTGGCGCGAAAGACTGGCGCGAAAAGACATTCCCGCGAAAAATGGACTTGCGCGAAAGACACTTGCGCGAACGACACTTGCGCGAAGGACACGTGCGCGAATCCACTTACACAAATCCACTTGCGCGAAAGAAGAATAGCGCGAAAACGTTGCGGAAATGAGATTTTTTCATAGATGTTATGAAGAAATTCCATTTACACTTGAACTTCCGCGAAATACGCTTGTTTTTTCGCGCAAGTGTATCAGGTCCTTCAATAACTTATCATAAATACTTAACTTCAATCAGTATAGAACCGTGTGTGTGTGGATCTGTAACTGTTTTCTCTGCGTGAAAAACCCAGTACCTACCATAATATTAGATTCACAAAAGCCCAGTAGAAATTTATAACATCAGTCTAGCTACTGCGCCTATTTTACAAGTCAACTTATGCAAAGTATCTCAGCCGAGTTATTGTTTTATCTCTCTGTGTTTTGCTATCTTAAGCGTCAATATCTTTGCCCAAAACTTTGTTTTACGTCATTCATGACTTTACGACCACACTTTAAGATGTTGGCTCGGTTTCATTGAATTATGTATGTTGGTATATACTGGGTTATATCTCTGTTTATACAGATTTTGTTCGGATAGTATTTAGGTTGCGTCATTGAAGTTGGGAGCGTGTTTATGCATAGTGCTTCATTTTGTTTGTAGTTAGTTTCGGTTTTGTAAAAGTTGGTTCTGTGTAAGTTTTATTTATAACTAGGTTTTGCCAGCGGCTTCGGTCGTGTAGAGGTCAATAATTACCCATAATAACACACTATCGGGATCAAAATATCCTGATAGTACTTTTTCGTGGGACATGTCGGCAAAAAAATAAAACATAAAACTCCAAATTATGTTTGTCCTACTCGTTTATTATTTTCTACACTAGTAACTAAAGTTAAACAACGTTCAACTTTAAACAATATTCGAAATGCAATTCTGTGCAAATAATAAACAAAAACAGCTCCCAAAGTAAAGTTATATGCACAAGAAGGAGCTTAAGGTGCATCAGTTTTAGCTCAAATTTTCTCAAATGTAGTAACGAAATATTAAGGTCTACCGCAGACAGGTGCGACGCACCTATGTGACGCTATTCTGGTAGCACAAACTCCACGAAGTTTTCATATAATTTTTTCTACGAGTGTCACGTCGTGTCTGTCTGAAGGCGCTTTTAGACTGTAGCAATTCAGTAACAGAGCTCTAATAGGTATTAGTAATTCATTAGTTGCATTTATACTGCATAATTAACAAGATTAGTTGCAGACTGCTTGTGGGGTTAATTAATGGTCGCTTTTTACATTCAATTTACCAATCTTTGGGTTGACTAGTAGAAAATGCCTCTGGCAATAAGTCCGCGTTTATGCAGTTTTTTTTTACTTCTGCATAAAGTTGTATAAAAACAAAATAATGAAATCCTACTATATATAATATTATAGATGTGAAAGTTTTTGAAGATGTTTGGATGTTTGTTACTCAATCACGCGAAAACGGCTGAACGGATTTGGATGAAATTTGGCAAACAGTTTATAACCTAGATTAACACATCGGATATATTTCATCCCGGTATTACGTTCCCGTGGGGTAAATTTCAACCTCCACGAGGGCGAAGCAGCGGGCAACAACTAGTAAATAATAAGATAATAATAAGAGACTATTGCAGATGCCTAGTACTCGGAACCAGCGTGCCAATGTGAAAATGTATGAACGTAAATAAAGCAAAAGGATTATATAAGAGTCGTTTCAAATGACATCGTGCGTCTTTCTGCATACCCCCATAAGACGAAGGCGTGAGTTTTATGTGCGTAAGTAGAGCTTAATTTTTACATAGTGGACCTATGATCCTCTACCTAAAAATCACATTCAATTGTCAGACTGAAAATCTGATGACGGTCTTTAGGTAATAAAAAAATGATTTGTTTGACAACGACGTTTCTTAGCCCGAAGTAATGAACACGTATGTTTACTTCATGTAAGGTTAAATTAGTGTTACCTGTGCATTTTTTTTAGGCCAGCTATGATGAAATCCACGAGATTTAGAGAAGGTATTATTTGTGCATAGATCTGAGTAAACACTACAGTACAAAATAAAAATAGGTAGTAATTCAAAGCCAATATTAAACATAATAACATGTAGGATGCTGTCGTAGTAAATCTTTTTAAGAATTCGATGTAGCGCCCGTCTTCACGACGAATGAAATATTTGTGACCTTTTTAGCACCAGCCATGGTTGTTGAGAAAAATATAACTTACATCTTGACATGAAATGTACGAGTATGTGAAGAATCATTTTTAAAGTTCAAAGCAATTTATGCTAATATTATAAACAAGTAAAATTTGTTTGTTTTTATGTAGGGGATAATCTGTGAACCGACCAGTTTAATTTAAATAAATAATAGTTTAAAAAACTAAGAAACACGCTTTAAAACCAAACTAAAAAAGGAAAAATAATTTAATTCAATTAAAAAGCGTGGGGTGCTTGACATTAATTGATTATAAAAATACCTCAAAAAGTACCCCACACATTACTTATTTTCTATTTTTTAGTTCTGCTAACTACAAAAGCGTGATTTTTTCAGTTTTCGTTTTTTTTTCCTTGATTTTTTTCTATTTTTCCATATTTTTTTTAAATCATTGAATTGTCATCGGTCCTCGATAAGTTTACAAAGTTTAAATGAAATCTAATCGTTTAAAGTGGGTCAAAATCGCGCCCAAAGGAGTCGGTTACAAACAAACAAACATACAAGTGAAGCCAATATAAAGCGTGTAAAAAAATGCTTTTTGCATTTTATTGAGAAGGGTTTAAGGCATTTAAAATCACGCTACAACCCTTAGGAGCCGAGAAAAAGAAAAATAAGGCGGAAAGAAGAATAAGTGAATACGAATAAATCTTTTGTATGCACCAAATAAACGATTTATCTATCTATCTAAGAAATAGCACGACCGGTTGATGGGATGCGACGCGGCAGGTTAGTGGTTAAAATATCAGGCGGACGAAGTCGCGAGCGAACTGCTAGTCGCTAATAAGAATGATAACAAACTATCTTTTGCCAGCGGTTCGCCCACATAGGGGTCATAATTATCCCATAAAAAGTATCCTGTGTGTTAATCTAGATTATAAGCTATATTAATGCCAAATTTCATCCAAATTCGCTCAGCTGTTTTTGAATGAATGAGTAACAAACATCCAAACTTTTACATTTATAATATTAGCCGGATACATATACACTCGAGAGCAATGAATCCGGGTCTCTTAAAGAATGTTAAAAATCTCGGAAACTAAAAATGATAGGTTAATGCAATAAATTGTATTTAATAGACAATGTAATACTCCTTAAAT
Source organism: Antitype chi (assembly GCA_947359405.1). Taxonomy (NCBI): domain Eukaryota; kingdom Metazoa; phylum Arthropoda; class Insecta; order Lepidoptera; family Noctuidae; genus Antitype; species Antitype chi. Next base: position 16,896,140 of record OX375816.1, read on the forward strand.
GAAAGTAAAAAAAATATGAGTCACCATACATTTTATTAACACAAAATTACATAAAGAAAAAAACTGCTGATCTCTCCTTAAAACAAAAATAGGAAACATGAAATTTTTGAACTTTATTACGATTTTCTTGAATTTTAATACTTCGTATTGCCTCCTCGTGCTTCCATTACTGCGTTTACGCGGTTTGGCATGCTGTACACCAAGTTCCTTATACGATTTTGGGGAATATTCTCCCATTCCTCTGTGAGAGCAATTTTGAGCTCACGAAGCGTGATTGGGGGAGGGTTTCGTTGTTTTACGCATCTGCCTAGCTCGTCCCAAGCATGCTCGATCGGGTTGATATCCGGGCTGCGCGCTGGCCACTCCATACGAGTAATGTTCATCTCTTGAAGGTAGTCATTCACAATCCTACCTGTATGAGGTCGGGCATTGTCATGCATAAATATAGCATCCTCACCTAAATTGACCATAAATGGACCAACGTGATCATTGAGGATTTCTTCCACATATCTTACGCTAGTTAAAGAGCCGTTTTCTATGATCACCAGCTCTGTGCGACTTTCAGAAGAAATTCCGGCCCACACAAGTACAGACCCACCACCGTAGGCTACTTTTTCTTCGATGCATGCTTGCTTGAATCTTTCCCCTGGTCTTCGATACACTCTGTGTCTTCCATCGTGCTTGTAGAGCATAAATTTTGATTCGTCGGAGAACATAACTTTTGACCAATCTTCAATACTCCAATTTACGTGGCTCTGGGCATATCTTAGTCTTGAAATACGATGCCCACGCTCCAGTTTAGGGCCGTTTGCAGGTCTAAGGGGTTTTAAGTTAGATTCAGCAAGCCGACGTCTTACTGTCCATGCACTTGGGTTACTTCCTCCGAGGCGTCGAAACTGATTTGTGAGTTCAGTTCCTGTGAGAAAGCGATTTCGAAGCATGGTGTTCACCAAGTATCGGTCTTCTCGTGCTGTGGTACACCTGGTTCTGCCCGTTCCTGGTCTGCGTAGGTTAGAACCAGTTTCTTCGTAACGTCGGAGAACTCTTTGTACTGTTGACAGCGACACACCGACAGTCCTGGCTGTATCGCGCTGACTCCGGCCGGTTTCCAGCATTGTAAGTATTCTGGTGCATTCTTCAGGCGTAAGCGACATAATTTCAGCTTGAATAATGAATATAGAGCACTATCAACATGGTTTATGTACCCACATAAATGACAGATTACAAACAAAAGCTTTTGCTTTTGGCCAAATGCTGTAATTTCGTAGTTCCATCTTCGAAAGTGGCCCTTTTTCAAATTAGATTTTTTTATGATATAACTTTACAATAACTATGAAGTTTTAATACCTTCATTTAAGGAGTATTACATTGTCTATTAAATACAATTTATTGCATTAACCTAGCATTTTTAGTTTCCGAGATTTTTAGGATTCTTTAAGTGACCCGGATTCATTGCTCTCGAGTGTATTATAGGACAGTTTATCAGTAGATCGTAGTTCGCTTCCATCCTGTTAGCGTAAACATCCCGACTTCTACAAATGTTATGTTTACCAAAAGAAATAAGTTTCCAGCGTCGTCTAATATAGTTGAAGTTTATTAAGAAACCGATGGAGGTTTTTGAATAAAATTTAATTTGATTAATAGAAAACAAACTGTTCATTTATCAAATTAAATATCATTCGAAAACTTCCATCGGGGTTTTATTAAATCTCAACTATATCTGACGACTCTGGTTACTTATCTCTTTTGGTGACTGACTGAAAAGTCTTTTCCAAACCAGTGACCCGTGGTCTACATTAGCCCTGGATTGAAAGACCTTGAAGGCATGGGGAGATGCCGTTGCCCAGCCGTGAGCTGATGCAGACTAACTGTAACGAAAACACAAACCATTATTTTAATGAAATTGCCTTAAATATTATGTACCTAGGTGTTTCCGCATTTCTGAATTTCTCAACAATCTTCTTCATTGAAAAAAAAAGTCGCCATTAACCCGTAAGAAAGTCCTGAAAGAAAACATAAAGTTTTAAGAAGGTACACCTGTTAGATTTAGGCAACCATGTATCCGATTACTCACGCGACGTACGAAGGCTTTTTAAAATTCCTCCTTGCCTAAAACCGCGTAATCCCTAAAAGCCTTCCCTTACTTCGTAACTGTATACAGTATGTGTAAACGGTGTTAACTGTATACGGTATGTTTTAGAATGTTTTCTTTGCCTAATTTATGCTACAGACCTCGCTGGTCTACCACTTACAAGTGTAGTTGGTTACAAGTGTTAGGTTCTGTCCCTAAGTGAGTCAAAGTGTTATTGGCAGTTTTTTTGTTTTAATCTCAGCATCAACCTGGAGTCAGAATTTGTGTCCGGTTGATGTTAATAGGCTTCCCCTATACAGGAAAAGTTTTTATTCAATTCGCAAACTGTAACCATGAATTCTGGCAAATCCCCCCTTTTGGGGAAGGCTTATGTCCAGCAGTGGACGTCTTTAGGCTGAAATGATGAAGATGGTGTGAAACTGAAATAAGAGCGACTTTTTCAAAATTTATAAAAAAAAAGAATAATACTCGTTTTCTACTATGTTTAGATATTTAATAAACACGTAAACGGTAACAAATTTCGCACAACACACTGTGTAGTGTCTCAAAACCAATCTATTAAACTTCCGTCCATATCACGTACCTACCTACGTACTTCTGACAAAATCTCCAAGTTCGTATAAAGACGAACTTCTCTTAGTTTACGTAAACATTTCGAACTTCCATATTAATAGGTGAGTTTCGTGAAATATTGGTGTGGGCGTACTTAAAATTGATTTATTGTAAAACTTTGAGCCGTGTACCGTTTGAAAATGAATTTTACAACCACTTTTGGTATATAACAATAGACTTGAAATCTACCTTAAATATTCTGCGTTGTTCTTTTAAGTTTTTACGGTTCTTAAAATGCTATACTTTTTTGCTTACTTTGCTTTTTTTGTGCTAAATTCCATTTTAGCTTGTCCAAGAAAGAGATTCCTGGTTAGTGACGTATTTTTTTAGTCTTTGTGGGTGTATCAAAAGAGTCCCGCAGCACTTTAGGGAGGTTTTTATTAACTTTTTTATACAATAGTTGCTAAGATCCTATGAAAGTGCTACGAAATTGTGCTAAAGTACAAAATGACACTTTTCTAAGTTATAACGTAAACTACCACGTAAAATATTAAGTTAGAGTTTAATTACTTATTAATCTATTAGGCTAGATTGTAATAAATTACCAAGAACATAAGTTCTTAAACTTATTAATACAGAAACAAAAAGCCTTTTTGTATTGAAATGAATCATATCACAGATTTTAATTTGTTTAAATAAACGTCATTCAGGGTAAAGAACACAACAAGTTAAATGTGAAAACCTCAATTTCTACAAGAATTTTATGTTCGATAATTAAATTATTTATTAAAGTATCTTGGCTAATTGTATTTTCATAAGTTCTACATAATCGTGCATACTGAAATCTCGCTGAAAGTACTACTCGTATAGCTAAGGTGTTCATAAATAGTGATGCTAGAAATACGGTAAAAAAATATTAAAATCCAAGTCTCATGATTTTACAGTTACAGTGATATTTCAGAGATGGACTCGTGGCTAAATGATAATAACTACACGAGTCGATCGAAGGATAAGCTACGCTTGCCGCGGCAAATTTGTGGATGGGGTCGGAACCATGTCGCAACCTCTCCGTACCTCGGAAAGCATGTTAAGCCGTTGATCCCGGCTGTCTTTCGTAGATCTTTGACATCGTCTCGGGCAGTCGAGTCTGACAACCTGTCTTACCAAGGGGTATTGTATTTCCCGGTTCCTGGGTTATGGGGGTCAAATAGGTAGTCGCTTCATGTAAAATACTGGCTTTCAGCTGCAACCAGATAGACGGGATACCGCCTAAAAAGCCAACGAAATGGCTAGGCAGATTGGTTTAGTGACATTTCAATATCTATGCAATAACTCTGCACTTAAGAAAATAGTTTTAGCCATTCACAAAAATGAGGAGGATGAAACATAATACAATAATCTGTATTGTTAACAGTTGTATCGATAGTCCAAACACAATACTCGAACGAATGATAACGCCGTAGCAACAGCTGTTGGCTTCCGCTACGAATCGCTACGATTTTGCTACTCGCCACGTAGCCGATAGCTTGTTACGTAGCACATTTGCTACGTGGCTTTTATTGCAAACATTTTAGGAGCAAAGAATCTGATTAGCCGTTTCTGTTAGGATGTTGCTTTTTTTCTTTTAATTAATCATTGCCAACATTCAGATTCAACTGTTTTATTCAAAACAAAAAAAAAACAATAATTTGCTTATATTTGCTTAGTAAATATAATTCCAGAAACCAATTTATACTTTGATAGACTAAATAATGACGATTTCTAATACATATTTCACCAGTCACAAGCAATAATTCGAGGAAATAAAAACGCGTTACTAAAGCTTGCATTGATACAGTTCAAACGTAATTAATTTTATAATAGACGCATATACTAGAGGATTTTAAAAGAAGAATTTAAATGAAACGTATGGCTATTTGAATTCAAACCACGATTTTAACTTCACTCCTAGTTCGCTAAGTTAACATTGCGTTGAACGAAGTTTTAGAACTCCTTCAAGATATCGGACATTGATTAAGCTTTATTAAGCCAGTGGTGGGATATACCGAACTCTAACTTTAAGAACTGTATAATTTATTTTGTATACAGTTGAGTGCATTTCACGTACGAGTATTTGTATTACCATGTTTCCAAATGGAAATTAACAAAAAATTAATTAAGAAAAAGCGCACTACATAATTATGTCACTTCACTTTTCATCTTTCAGTAAGTAAAAAAAACAAGTGATGATTAAAAACCCAAGAGTCTCAAAACTCAATAGTGGGCCTTGTGGCTAAGTAATAACAGTTCAGGTAAAGCTACGCTTGCCGCGTTTGGTCCGTGGATGGGTGACCATCTTTACATACCAAGACCTCCGTGCCTCGGAAAGCACGCTAAGCCGTTGGTCCCAGCTGTCATTCAAGGATCTTTGACAGTCGTAACGGGTCGTCAGAAGCCCCAAACTCCGCCAGCCAATCTTACCAAAGGGTATCGTGTTTCCCAGTAACTGGGTTGTGGAGATCAGATAGGCAGTCGCTCCATGTAAAGTCAGAACTTTACCGGATGCAGCTGAATACCAGAGTATTCAGCTGCATCCGGTAAGACTGGAAGCTGACCTCAATGTAGTTAGGAAAACGCTAGGCAGATGATAATGAGTCTCTGGAGAAATAAAAAGAGTCCTAAGTCCGGCGCGGAACCTATCGGTTCCAATACAATAGAAAATTAATTGTGTCTCATTAGCCGAGGTAAGATTCCACGCAAACCCTACCAAACAACACGTAATTAATCAATCGTTACACTATAACAAAAACAACCCATCGTCATTAATACTTGATTGTCTCCACCAGATTTATTTGTGCATCGAGAAAATTGTTCACGCAAAGAAAGAGCGGTCATGTGGACTGTTTTAATTGACGTACAGCGTACACAGTGGACCGATAACTGCACGAGATTAACCTATTGATTTCCTTTTACAGTCGGTGCAAAAATATGGGGACAGTTACGAGTTGACAATGCAATCTCTGCGAAAGACTTTTATTTTAGCTCGTGGGTTGAAATTTAGCTTTCAATGCAGAAAGTTGGAAATAGTAAGTACAGCTGTGTGATTTTTGACACAAACGTTTAAATTTTTCACGATATGCCTACATCTATTTATTTTCGTAATATGATTTTGTTTGAACACCAATATTATAAATAGGTAGAATTTGTTAATTTTTACGTAGGGGGCAATCATCGGAATTACTAATATGATTCTGAAAATTCTTTTACTAATAAAAAGCTACAGTATTGCCGGCTATCATAGGGTATATTTTATATTAAAACAGGAAATTCCACGAGAACGAAATCGCGGGCAGAAGCTAGTTTAGTTGGCTATAATATGACATTTTAGCCAATTAAATAAACTGTTATGAGTACCTAAGAAGAAGGAACATAAACGTAGAGTCAATGGCTTTAAATAGTTCAGGGTCTAAGCGCCAAACTAAAATACTTATTTATGTCTCAGCAAGATTACATACTTAGGTTACGCCCTTCGCTACTCTATGGATGTACCAAATTAATAAACATAGGTTTAAGCATCTGTTGGTGGAAAGTTTCTTTAAGGAAAAGTAATTGTTTGCTCTGTATGTTTCTTTTTTAAAATTTTTATTAGTAAAGCGTGTATTATTTATTTCCTAAGTTAACTCATAAATAGTTATTTTGTATCTACCGACCTTTTTTGTTGTTGTTTAAGTTAAGTGTTTATCAGTGGAAACTTGTAAATGACCTTCAGTTTCATATTGTTTAATAACATTGTTTATGTTAGCTTCAAGTTTTCTGAATAAAATAACATCACGCCAATATTCCCCGCAGAATAAGACAGATGTGCACGTATAGTACACCCACATTTCACCAGTTGTGTATGTTTAAGTCACTAGTCGCTAGCGTGGCTATTGCCATCACCGGGCACAGACCCAGACTGCTATTAACCAAAAAACTTCTCAGCCTAAGTAGAAATAACCTTACAATAATCACATCTTTTTAACATAGGTGCCACAACAGCCCGCTTTGCAGAAGCTGCCTTGACGCCGAGGAATCAGCCGCCCACGTCATCCTGGAATGTGAGGCCGTGGCTTCTCAACGTATAGAAATCCTTGGAACAGTGAGGTCGTTCCGCGAAGCCTGTGAAGCTCCCAGGAAGCTTCAGCTTCTGTGCTTTAGGGCGGAGCTAGGCTGGCTTTGTTAGCCAGAATTCCAACGCACAACGGACTGAATGGAAGTCTATGTGCGGAAAGGGAGTCCCATCATCATCATCATCAACATCTAGGCTGCTACTAATAAATTCCAGATGGAGAAACGTCATTCTCAGCAGTAGCGCGTGCAACCACTAGCTAGACTGGACATGTCATATATGCGGTCCTCTACGCATTCGCCTGCGACTGAATCCAAATTTAGATTTTTGGTTTTAGAACAGCCTCTTGATGAAAATCGCACTGGAAGCAGGACCGGTTAGATGACATAGAAATTCAATATCAGATCCATTTGCAACAAAATTTTATAGTATTTGTGCACTCGACTTGTACATCGGCAATTTGCTAGTAAAATAATATCAATGTTTAGAACCTACAAGTATGAGAAATGATTTTTCTTAATGAACGAAAACAAAAATCCCGCGAAATCGTGAGTGACCAACGTACTCTTGGGTCCAGTTTTAAAACTTATTTCCGCAGGTAAAGTTACCCCTCAAATAAGTAATATAGTTGAAGAAAAAGAATGCCCAAATTCCCGGAAAAAGATTGTAATACATTTTGCTATTATTTAACAATAATTATTAAATGACTATGCAATGATTTTTTTTCTTTATCGTTATGTTTTGCGGCCCTCTGATTCTACGGTCCTCATGCATTTTGCCCACCAATGACTTTGAGTTTGACATGCTAGACCAATTAGGCAGTCCACCAAATTAAGTTTTCATAATTATACAACTAAATAATACCTATTTAAAGTTTTTTTTTTTTTAATAGGAAGTATAAATTGCCTACTTAATTAAGTAGGTCTACTCTATCAAAGCTTTTCATCACATTACTCCTATTCCCTACCTAATTATAAATTCTATTCATAATTAAGAAAAAGGCCGAATTCCTTCATTCAAATTCTTCGAAAATTTGAACTCCCATTCATAGGAAGGGAAATTTAATTTAAGCCCGAACCAGCCACCGACAAAAGAGTTAAATAGATCGCGGTCTTTAGATCAGCGGCTTTCTATACATTAAGCCTGTGCTATAACTATTTTTATAGCGCTCATCTCGGGAATTTTAATGGAAGGCATAATCCATCGAGATTATGCTAATAATTTTTCGTCTTAGAAAATACCAGGGTTTACTTCGTTCAAACAAGCAGCATTTATCAACACTAATATTATAGAGAGGAAAGATGTGTATGTTTGTAACGAATAAACTCAAAAACTACTGGACCGATTTCAAAAATTCTTTCACTATTAGAATGCTACATTATCCCTAAGTAACATAGACTATATTTAATACTTGAAATGTTTTGAAAATGCGGGTTGGTAAATATCACATGTCTTCGAAATTTTGGTTCTAAGACATACACCGGTTTCCTCACGATGGTTTCCTTCATCGTTTTAAGAACAGTGGTGATAAAATAATTTACACAAAGAAAAGCACCAGTCGGCGCTCGAACCTATGACCTACAACTCGGAACAGTCATGAATTTATATTGTAAAGTGTCGCAAAAAGTACAAGTAACATCCTAACTAATATTATAAACGCGAAAGTTTGTAAGTATGGATGGATGGATGTTTGTTACTTTTTCACGCAAAAACGGCTAAACGGATTTGGATGAAATTTGGCACACAGATAGATTATAACCTAGATTAACACATAGAATACTTTTTATCCCGGTAGTACGTTCCCGCGGGATTATTTCCAACCTCCACGCGAGCGAAGCCGCGGGCGGAAACTAGTAAATAATATATGAGTAGGTAGACATTGTCTAGTTTTTAAACTGCAAGCCCCTCCACTGCTGGTCGTATACACATTTCAAATAATTGTATATAATTTTTTGTGCAGTGGCATGCAGTTTTAAATTAGACGACGCTTAGTTCGTTTGGTCTTTTGGTCCAAGAAACAGAAATCATCAAACATCACGATAGTATTGACTCTCATTTTTAGTATATCTAGGTAATAAAACTAACTATTTACACTAGTTACTTAATTAAATTACTTACTAACTATACAAATAAAAATACAAAAACAAAGGGACACTTAGGTGTTTTTTTTTTTTTGAGGGTGGGAAATCATCAAATAACTTCTCCCGCTCTGGGTGGAGCAGGAGGGCGTGTCAGACTTTTACTGACTAAAACCCACCCGTGTTCCCTCAGTGGCCTGTGTGCCAGGGGCCGCGGTATCTCTTTCGAACAACCCGCACCCCTGGCAGGCATTGGCCCTTGCGGACCCCACCAGTTCGGCGCACCAGGACACGTGGCACGCCTTGTCCACCCCAGGAACCAAGTAACAAAAGGGCCCCAGACGAACCCGTGTCTGGCACCCTTGGTCCCCCTGCGACGGGTCAGCGCAGTGGCCTTGCCGCCTACCACTTTTCGGCCGCAGGGGATAGGGAGAGCGGCCAACGCTATACCGACACTCCTCTTCCCCTGCGGCCCCACCGCGTCCGCCATCAAATGGTGGCGGCCCCGTCCATGCCACGGAAGGGAAGAGCGCTACTCAGAAGTACCGGCACTCCTCCTCTTCCGCAGCCTGTAATCCTCAGCCGCGATGCCTCCCATTCGACATCGCGGCCCGCCTCAGTTGCGGTGCACCTCACCGCAACCTACATTTTGGCCGCTACGTCGTCGGCTTGGAGACAAAAGCCCTGACGAGCGGCCCCACCTTGGGGTTCCTCTTCGCTTCACCGTGGGAGCGGACCACGGCTACTGAGCCCCCCCGCAACGACAATGCGGGAACCCACTGGGGGGGGATACTTAGGTGTTTTGACACCTAACTAGTACTTTGGTACTAGTTTGCGTCGCTTTCATCCGAAAACGTGCCTAAAAGACTGGCAGCATTGCCACGTCGAAGTTAGCCTATAAGTTAAGTAAAATTTACTCAATACAGTTTCAAGAACCTCTCATTTTTATAGCAGACATTATAGTACATCATTTGCACGAGAACCGCTCCAAAAATGTTCTACTTAGCTTAGTGCCCATATAAAATCGTTTGATTTAAGTAGTCAGTATCCATTAGAATTTTACGATTTAGCTTCGATGGATTTACGAGGCTTTGGAAGTAGACTTACCGAGGAATTCAATTAAAAAATCTATTATTGGATAAGAAGATATAATATTGGTGGAACGAAAATTTTCTCTTAAATTGACGCAAATATGATGGATTAAGACGATCATTTAAATATTTATCTGTTTATATTATTGAAAAGTTTGGAGGTCGGGTAGACAGACGCTCCATGTAAAAATACTGGTTTTCAGACTGAATGCTGACCCCAAAGAAGTTTGGGAAAGCCACGATTGCGGCAGTAAGTCCCCTCTTTGAGGACTGGATTGAGAGGCGCCACAGTGTTCTCACCTTCCGCCTGACGCAGGTCCTCATCGGACGTGGTTGTTTGGGGGGAGTTCCTGTTTCGGATAAGACAAGAGGGTGTTTCCACTGCGTAGATCGCCTTGAAGACACGGTGGAGCATATGGTGCAGGTCTATCCGGCTTAGGCGGAGTACCGCCGCCGGTCCTTGTGGAGGCGATTGGCGACGGCGATCTCTCGCGTCCAGCCTTGGTCCAGGCCATGGTTCAGAGCGAGAGTGCATGGATAGCCGTCACCTCCTTCTGCGAAGCAGTAATGCTCGCAAAGAGGGAGGCGGCACACGTGAGGGAGAGGCAGCATATGTACCCTCACGGCCCTAGTCGTGGCAGGAGACGCCCTGGGCGTCGGGAACCCCAGGCTAATTCCCGGCTAGCGTAGGCGCGGGCTTGCGGATGGCGAGTAATGGGTAGCTCGCTGTCCGGTAAGGACCAAGCCCGGGTCAACAGCGCGTTGTGTTCCATACGCGCCTCAAAGAGATGTCAGCACCAACTGATAGGGTCCGCAAAGGCTGATACCTGCTAGGGGTGCGGGTTGTTCGAAAGAGATACCGTAGCCCCTGGCACACAAGCAACTGAAGGACCACGGTTGGGTTTTAGTCAGTAAAAGTCTGACACGCCCTCCTTCTCCACCCAGAGCGGGAGAATTAATTTGATGATTTCCCACCCTCAATAAAAAAATTAAGCCCAAAGAAGTTAGGAAAAGTTTAGGCAGATGATGACGATTATTGAAAAGTTTTTGAATGATTGTAATTACTTTGAGCACATCTTGTAATGGATGATTTTATCAGATCAAAACTAAAAGAAAAAGCAGAGTCATTATCAAGTAACAGGTTTCATAGGATGCAAGAGTGTTTGTATTTTTAATTTCGATAGGTTAGTTTTTAAATACCTACGGAAAGCCACGTCCCTTTAAAAGGAGATCAACAGTACTAAGTCTTGTTCATATATGTAAGTAAATGATAAATTATTTTATTTCTTTAAGTAGGTTTGTAGACCCGTAATTAGCTGTAAGAATAGTTATATATTTTAAGATAATATTTCAAAGAGCTGTGGATTTTGTGAATCTATCTATATGTCGTAGATTGATGGCGCCAAAGTATAATATAACTATTTGATTCGTTAACTACAAACGAATTATCATGTAACCGAAAACGCAAGTGAGCCCTACCGCTTGGACATGATCGTCGGTGGAGGGGATGCAGCGAGGACTGGCGGAGAGACCGAGTGCGGCAACACTACAGTTAAGAGTCGAGCTCGGACAGTCTAGGCAAATGCTCAGTACTAACGCACGTCTTTGTTTCCGATGCACATGTTTATTTAATTTGTTACTCGGCAGCTTATAAAAGTTATTTTAAATTCAAATTATTTTTTCGTTCAAGAAATAGAAAATAGAAATAGAAATAATATTTATGTGCATAAAACATGGTATATAATGGTTTTAAGATACATTATAGTGCATACATGTTTAGCTTATATCATAGCATGCAAATATTGTTGGTTACAATTAAAAATGTTTCCCGTCAGTAAATTCTTTAATGCTATAAAAGTTCCCACACCTACCTAAACTACGTTGGATCGTGAAGACGACCCGATGTTTCGCATCTCGGCCACCATGATGCGACATCTATTATAAAAATGAATCCCTATTCCCCTTGGTCACGGTGTCACACGTGAACGGTGGGACCAATTCTGCTAATTTGTTTTTTGTTGTGTTTGTTATTTGTCAGGAAGGTTCTAATGAAAGAAAAATTAAGAAAGTTGCGAATTCAATATTCATAATTAAGACAGGACAACGTCTGTCACGTCAGCTAGTCTTATCTTAATATATATAAATCTCGTGTCACAATGTTTGTTCTCAATGGACTCCTAAACCACTTAACCGATTATAATAAAATTCGCACACCATGTGCAGTTCGATCCAACTTGAGAGATAGGATAGTTTAAATCTCAAATTATAGTCGCAATTTTAATTTATTGCTAATTATTTGTCTGTTATTATTTGACAGTCACAATTATCTGTTAACTCCAAATGATTCTAACAGATGTCGATACCTTTCGACTGGGTTCAGTAAGTAATCAATAGATGGCGCTGCTATTGTAAATCTACGAACGTGTCATATAAGCTACATTTTAACAGCATAATTACCACGTGTTGTTGACGCTATAAAATTAATTAAATTTATTTTGTAGTGAACGAAATACCGTATAATTCAATTATTTCCACTTTTTAAATTTTTGGTGTTAGCATAGCCGGCCACGTGTTACTTAGACTGAAGTGTAAATTGAATTCATATTATAATGAAGATAATACAGTGAAATTAATCCTGTTTTTTACTTATTTGTGCTTCATTGATCAAAACACAATTTCCTACACTTTTTCAACAGTTGTACAAATATTTTTTTTTATTGTTTTTATTTAACCTCTATTAAAAAATACTTAGCACTTATTATTTCAATGTGCTATGATAACAAGTTTTTCAGATTTTTTTTCAATTTAGCCACAGCAACGCGTGGCCGGGTCAGCTAGTAATAAAATAAATACAAACATGTTTTTCCCGTATTTCACAATCATATTTTAAAAACTTGATGAGATAACAGTTTTCTGTCCGACTACTTCACTCGAAGATAGGCCGAAACAAACTCATTCTATTGACATTATTATATAACTCTGTACCTACTATGTAAGTACCAGACCTCTACCCAACCATATCTAGTAAGTGCAACAGTAACCTTTTCGACGATCGACATTTACGACTTGCGCCGGATGAAAAACACCTGGGACGTTCTACTAATCCTTTCATTCTAAAATATTATGAAAATACGCATTTTTTTTGTAGAAACGTGTCTTGCTTAATAAATTCATCGAATATTTTTGACTCATCGATTGATGGAGAAACTTAAGGTGAACGTAGTCCACATTTTTGCATACCAACTTCGGGAGGGTTTTACTCCACTGTCTGACATGGCACATCCATAGTAAAATATGATATCGTTTTGTCTCATTATTAATATTGTCTGTACGGAAACAGAATACTAAAATAAAACGTTTGTGTTCATAAAAGTAGATAATTACCATTTATTTTATTTTATTGCACAGTGATTAATTGGTAAGCAAGTACTTGCCAAAGTACCTATGCAATTTGCGCGACAAGCTGTTTGAAAACAAATAATTAAATACATAAGCTTAAGTTATTTTGTTATGGTATCAAATGCAAGTGAGTTCTCGAAAACAAAAGAGCAAATAAAGAAGAAATACAAGGCATTTATTTGCCATGCACACTGTGCCAATATACGTATACAATATTCATTGCTTCATAAATGTTTAAAAAATAGTTTGCACGCCAACAAAACCAATGCAATGGTTATTGTTCGACTATCAAATTGGAATGAATTGCCATTCCAAGTGTGTTACACATTTAGGAAGCCGGACTAGGAGCTATCTTAATATATATAAATCTCGTGTCACAATGTTTGTTCTCAATGGACTCCTAAACCACTTAACCGATTATAATAAAATTCGCACACCATGTGCAGTTCGATCCAACTTGAGAGATAGGATAGTTTAAATCTCAAATTATAGTCGCAATTTTAATTTATTGCTAATTATTTGTCTGTTATTATTTGACAGTCACAATTATCTGTTAACTCCAAATGATTCTAACAGATGTCGATACCTTTCGACTGGGTTCAGTAAGTAATCAATAGATGGCGCTGCTATTGTAAATCTACGAACGTGTCATATAAGCTACATTTTAACAGCATAATTACCACGTGTTGTTGACGCTATAAAATTAATTAAATTTATTTTGTAGTGAACGAAATACCGTATAATTCAATTATTTCCACTTTTTAAATTTTTGGTGTTAGCATAGCCGGCCACGTGTTACTTAGACTGAAGTGTAAATTGAATTCATATTATAATGAAGATAATACAGTGAAATTAATCCTGTTTTTTACTTATTTGTGCTTCATTGATCAAAACACAATTTCCTACACTTTTTCAACAGTTGTACAAATATTTTTTTTTATTGTTTTTATTTAACCTCTATTAAAAAATACTTAGCACTTATTATTTCAATGTGCTATGATAACAAGTTTTTCAGATTTTTTTTCAATTTAGCCACAGCAACGCGTGGCCGGGTCAGCTAGTAATAAAATAAATACAAACATGTTTTTCCCGTATTTCACAATCATATTTTAAAAACTTGATGAGATAACAGTTTTCTGTCCGACTACTTCACTCGAAGATAGGCCGAAACAAACTCATTCTATTGACATTATTATATAACTCTGTACCTACTATGTAAGTACCAGACCTCTACCCAACCATATCTAGTAAGTGCAACAGTAACCTTTTCGACGATCGACATTTACGACTTGCGCCGGATGAAAAACACCTGGGACGTTCTACTAATCCTTTCATTCTAAAATATTATGAAAATACGCATTTTTTTTGTAGAAACGTGTCTTGCTTAATAAATTCATCGAATATTTTTGACTCATCGATTGATGGAGAAACTTAAGGTGAACGTAGTCCACATTTTTGCATACCAACTTCGGGAGGGTTTTACTCCACTGTCTGACATGGCACATCCATAGTAAAATATGATATCGTTTTGTCTCATTATTAATATTGTCTGTACGGAAACAGAATACTAAAATAAAACGTTTGTGTTCATAAAAGTAGATAATTACCATTTATTTTATTTTATTGCACAGTGATTAATTGGTAAGCAAGTACTTGCCAAAGTACCTATGCAATTTGCGCGACAAGCTGTTTGAAAACAAATAATTAAATACATAAGCTTAAGTTATTTTGTTATGGTATCAAATGCAAGTGAGTTCTCGAAAACAAAAGAGCAAATAAAGAAGAAATACAAGGCATTTATTTGCCATGCACACTGTGCCAATATACGTATACAATATTCATTGCTTCATAAATGTTTAAAAAATAGTTTGCACGCCAACAAAACCAATGCAATGGTTATTGTTCGACTATCAAATTGGAATGAATTGCCATTCCAAGTGTGTTACACATTTAGGAAGCCGGACTAGGAGCTAGTAAATTATAAAAATGAATAAAACTAACAATAAAAAACATCTTTTTATCAATTCTAAGTTTTAATTATATTATTATGACAATGTGAAGAATGTTCCCGTTTCCATATTTCTTTTGAATCCTGGATCGATCAATTCTGGAATTCCGTTAATTCTACAGGCACGAAGTTACTTACGAGATTTTTTTACCAAACGTCTTAGGCTTTGGTATCTAAAACAATAATTGCGTTATAAGAGGTACATATAAACTATAAACATTCTTATCAGGTAGGTTTATTAGTTTATTAGTTCCGGTAGCCTTTGACGGCACGGTTGGCGCAGTGGTTCAGCGATCGACTGCTGCGCTGCGTGTCGCGGGTTCGATTCCCGCACGGAACAAATATTTGTATGATCTGCAAGTAGTTGTTCTGGGTCTGGCTGTTTGTGTATGTGAGTTTAAATGTTTGTAAACGCACCCACGATACAGGAGAAATTCCTAGTGTGGGGCAACGTTTTTAAAAAAAAAAAAAAAAAAAAAAAAAAAAAAAAAAAAAAAAAAAAAAAAAAAAAAAAAAGTACACCTTCAGGTCTATCATCGTTCGGAGGTAAGATATCAACGTTACTAACAAAACTCGGCACACCTAGCTCTACTCGTCTATTAGGTCCAGTAGCAGTCTTCGAAGTATATCTTCAGGTCACTCCATCAAATCTATCAATCTAACCTTATTAATTTATTTATCTATATAATTTATAATCCCTACTTACTTCCAGCAAAAGTATAAGAGTCAGTAGTCCGTAAAAAATTAGTGAAGTATCAAGTTTATTACGTCAATTATTTTGCAAACGTACAGCGATCTTTTTCACCACGTGCTGCTGCTTACAAGCGACACAGTGTCCACTCACGACGGCGGCCGAGCGCAGACTAATATTTTATTTAAAAAAAATTTGCAATAAATCAAGACAACGACCAGTAAAATAACCCTTAACTCAATTCTATAAGATTCATGCGTTGAAGCTGAAAATAATAATAATAATAATGTGAAAATAATATCTTTGAATTAAAAAAAAATCTGAGACTATTTATTACATTTTGATAGTCCTTTTTGCAACCTTTTCGAGTTGAACATATCTGCTTACATAAAATAATTTTAAATAATTGAATTTATGTTATTAAATAGAAGATAAATCTTCCTAGACTCAACACTGTATCGTCAATGTTGTCTGAAGAGGTAACGGTAATTATTTATAGTAAAGACCAAAATTTTCGAATATTAAATTGCAACCATTTGAAGATAAAGGAGTAACCTATCTTTGTCAGTTATTAGTTATATTTGGTTTAGTTTCATTTTGCCGCAAAAAGCACCGAAAAACTGCTTATTTTTGTCAGATTTGCAAACGCGTCCTTAACAAAAAAAGTGTACGTCAATAAACCAAGAACAATTCAAAAGCTAAAGCATGAGATGATTCGGCACATTAAACGACAATGAACTTCAATGATGCCTCAGCGTCATTGAAAATATGGACCATCGGATAAAGGTATGCCACCAAAGCCGTGGCGAGCATTTGGCCGATATTTTGTTTCACACATAATTGTCATAGATCTTTCTATCATACTAAAAAAATTAAGATGATTCTCTGAAAACTTTTTGTTTTATTTCCAAATAACATCTTAACATCGTGCGTTATGGTTGGACCACCCTATATATCACACCTAAGACGACTCACGACTGTTTTTTCCGAGGGGACACCCAGAGGAATACCTAGAGTACCCAGAGGAGTACATACATATTTCACAAGTTATGTTGAAGTTCTATGTGTGTAATGGGAGCGAGCCTATTCATCATCTACCTAGCCTTTGCCCATCTACGTTTGGGTCCGCTTTCAGTCAAACTGGTTGCAGCTGAGACCATCATTTACATAGAGCGACTGCATATCTGACCTTCATAACCCAGTAACTGGGTAATACGAAACCCCTTTGTTTCAAACTCAAAGCATTTATTTCAATTAAACCATTTACAGGCACTTTTGAATTGTTAAAAAGTCGACCAGTTGGAAAGTTGAAGCTAGTTGCCCATTCCAAAACGTAGATCTCTATGGAGAAGAACGGGCAAGAAACTCCATGGACACTCTTTTTTAATCATGTTAAGTATTACAAAAACTTGGGAACATTATTCTTGTTGCTTCTATATGTGAGAACAATGTAAAAAAAAAACAATTCTAATTAAAAGATTTAAAATTAGCCATGGAAGTTAGGAGATGACCAGTCTCAAGTGTAAGACTGGATGTCAGATTTTCAGGGTTTAGACGAACCGTTACGACTGACAAAGATCCACGAATGACAGCCGGGACCAACAGCTTAACGTGCCTTCCGAGACGCGGAGGGGTCTTGGTATGTGAAGATGGTCACTCACGGATTAACCGCAGCAAGCGTAGCTTAACCTGATCAATCGTCCTGTGCGGCTGTTACTATTTAGCTTATTGCCTGTTACCGGGCATGTGTCTGAACCAATTCCTATCAGAAAAACCTCTATTAAATATAAATCTATAATTAAGTTCCTACCCTATTTATATTTCCAACAACAATGCACTATCTACACGACCATTTCAACCATAACAGGCACAAGACGACAAAGCATGAAAAGCACATTATTCCGCGTCAAACGATCGCAGGGAACCCCATTCAATAAGCGGTGCGCAATCAATCTCAATCAAGTACAGGCAAAGAAATATCTTTACAAATTCTAACGTCAATAGTTGGCCTTTTCAGGAAATGTGAGGACCCTGCACGATTATTCCGTTACGGAGAACTTTCGCAATTTAAGTGGCCATTGAGTTTGTAGACAGGGGAAAAAGAAGCTTTCGTTATTGGTCTACTCCGGCCGCATTAATATAGATTCAAGGAACTTAATAAAACCACAACATCAGGCATGTGCAGGCAGATGCAAGGCAGAGCTGTCCTACCTGTAAGCCCGGTAGTAACGGCCACGACTTATGAGGTCGTAGGTTTGAACTCAGACAGGAGCTTTCCTTTGTGTACATTTGTAGCGGCACTAAAGAAAATACTTCGCAACAATATCTAAAAATACTAAAAAAGGAGTGGCACCATCTACAATACCATAGGCGAACTACGCAAGACTCACGTCACAGAAATCCTACATTGCGCAGGCAGAGTTTACCGCACGACTCGCATAGGTACAACCTCCCGACATCATCCGTCGGGCAGTTGCCTACCAGACGGGATGAGTGAACTTACACCCTGTTCCTCATACCTCTATACATAATTTAATCACCACTGTTTTCAAAACGGTGAAGGAAAACATCGTGAGGAAACCGGCATGTCCTAGAACTAAAAATTCGAAGACATGTGATATGTGCAGTTGCGCTTAAGTGGTAGATTACGATCCACTCCCTCGTACAAAGAGAAGGCCTGTGTCCTAGCAGAGGGAAAATTATAGGCTGAGTATGCTATTGCTATCGACCGGGCATAAACCCAGGGCTCTGGGCTGCTAATAGAAAGAAAAGAAAGAAAAAACGTTTATTTGCGGTAAACATGACGCAAAAAGAAAAGGAACACAAAAAAATAAATAAGAAAAGGTTGAGGGAAACATGCGTCATATCCACGCAAAACGGCTATCGCTCAGTATTTTGCTGCGACCCTATGCAAGACAGAGCCCCAGCGCTGGTGAGAATTTCCAGCTAGAAAAACAATAACACTACCCGTGAACACGAACCCAGGACTTCATGCTTTATAGTAGCGCTTGAGACGATGAGACTAACGAAATAGTTCAAGAAAAAAAAACGCGTTACATAAAAGAAAAACAAAAAAAAACAACCGACTTCCAAACAAACACTACAAAGTGAAAAATAACTTTAATTTCGGAAGTCGGTGTCTTTGTGAGCCGTATTTTTATTTTTTGTCACCGCCTTCCGAAATTAAAGTTATTTTTCACTTTGTAGTGGTTTTTGGAAGTCGGTGGTTTTTTTTTTTGGAAAATGTTTTTATTTTTCACTTTTTAGTGGTTCACATGTGCTTACCCCTTCACAGCATACCGGCGTGATGTTATGTTATGAACTGGTGTAAACAATAGACAGTCATGAGATTTCAGCAATCCCAGTCCATTTGCTATCATTTATTGAGGAGTCCCGTTGCCTATCTCCGAAGCTCTTCATCAGATCTTCACCAAATTGAAATGGGACCACTTCGAGAAAGTACTCTTCCAAATAATACCCAAATCGCTTCAAGTGTGCGTATAAAATTGAAGAGTTCTCTCTATTTCTCCAGGATCTCATTATCAGATCCTGACTTGATGATCATGGGACCACCTGGGAAGTACACCCATTCAAACAAAAAAAAAATCCAAATCGGTCCAGCCATCTTCGAGTAATCTGGGAACATACTTAAAAAAAGGTTCCGACGAATTGAGAACCTCCTCCTTTTTGAAGTCGGTTAATAAATATTCCCCCAGTAAACACTTTGCTTTGAAAGTGTCTCACAAATCAATATGCCGTACAAAATTTGGCTATGTTGAGATATTTTTGTCATTGACGTACCTTTAAGCAAGGTCTATACATCAGGGGCGCAGCCTCCATATAACCCGATTCCTATCAGCTTCCCTTTGGAAGAAACACTCTTATTAGTGTCTACTACTGCCAAACAATATGTAACACAGTCATGTGTATGTATCAAATAACATTACAGATACATATTTCATACTAGCTTAAAACATCATATAAGATTACAAAACATTACAAAAATGCTATTTTTTTATGTCTAAACCAAAGAATTCCGACCATAGCTGCCATTAAATTTAGAATAAGTAAAGGAATTACTGAACTTTGATGTTATCTTGAGTTTATGAGAACTGAACAATTAGAAAGTAGTAGGGACATAAAAGTATAACTATATATTAACTATATTCAACTATTTATGTACACACATATATAAACAGACAAGAAGATTAGAACAGAAAAAAAGGTACAGAGGTGATGCTTATTTCTAAAGAAATCTCTTCCAGCATACCTGCGATAGGAGCGAAAATAAAGAGATGTAGACAGCGTGTGTAAGGGTAAAAGATAAAATAAACTCAGAATCTCTTTTTCAGTTCCCAGAACTATTTAATAGCCTTTCAAAGAAAATTCAAGTACCGCATTTCTTCAAACTGGTCTTATTGAAAATATTTCTGTGGCAGGAAATTCTTCATTCGTTGAAAGCAGAATTTTATAATACCTTTTGTGAGATCGAGGGCCGAATTCTTGTAGGGACCAAAATAATAGATGGTCTCCTTAAACAAAATAAGTTTTTTCATCTATCACCGCCAAAATCGAAACATACTATAAGCGAGGTAAGACGGGCTGGTGTCCGCAACTCCAGGTCAAAGCGCGTATTTTGCATACCCAGGGCTTCAAGGAAGGCCAGCAACTTATCGAAGTTACTGACAATATGACGGAGGGTACATTGATTTCCGAAGTACTTTGCCCAGTATACTACTTATACGAATAAAGATGTGAGTGTCCTTTTATTTTATACGTTAAAAACATACCATAAACACCAAAATTGCTGGCTTAACGCACTCTCCAAGCCAAGTTAGCAAGACACCATTACTTTAAGGTGAATGCGCAGTGGTAGAGCGCGAAATTCAAATTTTGTTACGTTTTTTGCAATTTTCAGGTGAGTGGCAGCTTGTTACTTGATCAAAATATGATTTGCGACTATAACATGTACGTATTTACAGATTTTTTATCATTAGAATCAATAATACATCTTTCTAAGTTAGATTTGTTCCATAAGAACAAATTTCTTATGGAAAAGTGCTTGTGGAAGAAATCTAACTTATAGAGATATATTAGACATTCTAATGACTATAATTCTGTAAACACGTACCTGTTATATTCGCAAATCACATTTTGATCAGGATACAAACTGATACTGACTTGAAAATTGCAAAAACGTAAGAAAATTTGAATTTCGCGGTCTCCCACTGCGCATTCACCTTAATTAAATAATAAAGAAGATAAAACACGATCTCCAAAATAGTTTAAATAACCAATTAAACTTTAAATCCAAACGCTTAAAACCAATACACTGAAGGACTTAACTCGAGACGAAGTTGTTTGTATTTAGATTAACGTCTGGAACCGTAGTTTAGTTTTAATAAAGACTTACCGTTTAATCTAAGTGTTATTGTTCAGTTTTAAGTTTGACCTTAACGAGCTTTTATAGCTTAATTACTTTACTCCCAGGTTCATGTTAATACAAGTTTTTTTTTTTACTTTAACAATGTCACGCAGTGGACGCCGGAAGACGGTCATCGATGAAGCAGGCCTAGGAAAAGCTGTACTGATGAATTGGAAGCGTTATTGAACAAGCAACAAAAGAAATTTGGAAGGCAATGAGAGAGAGCTATGTCCAGCACCAGCAGTGACAAAATAGATAGGAACTCACAAGTTGAACAAAAAAAGTAGGTACCTAGTTGATATTTACGTACTAGGTAAATATATAAAAAGGTATTTTTTTTTAATTAACACTGCTGTTGTTGAATTTCCAAACAAAGATAGAAAATATATTTGAGTCGGATGAGCGATGCAGTTAAGTATATCCATCATAAGGTGTTAATGATTAAATCTTACTAAAATTATAAATGTCAATGATTGTATGTTTGGATGTTTATATGCTTGGATGTTTGTTACTCAATCACGCTAAAACGGCTGAACGGGCCTCAACGAGGGCGAAGCCGCTGGCAATAGCTAGCAAATAATAATTGTATTCTGAGTGTTAACATCTAAACAAGTCTGTTAATAAAAACTAATTAGCAACGAACAAACGTGGCCTCTTCATCCACAATGGACTTTTGAAACTTTGATACACGAGTTAGTCTATGACGTTCGCTGGTTTGAACCCTTGGCATTCATATAAGAGTGTGGGTGGAATAGAAAACATGCACAAGTTGAGTTAAATGTTATCTTAACTAAATGTTATGATACACAGTATGAACCGCAATTAAGGTTAGAAGCTACCAAAGGGTATCGTCCCACGCAAATTGTAAATTAATTCATTGAAAAGTTGTTTTTGTTACAACCAACGAGTGACTGTTGTCATAGTATAAATTAAAGTTATGTAAAACTCGCAGATGATGTCTTGATAAGCGGGTTTTGATAGGTACCTTGTAACAATAATTTATTTGTTGAAGTTTGTTTATTCGAATACAGGAGGTGAATTTCCTAAACAAATATAGAAAATATTTTTGAATCGGATGGGCTGTGCAAAGTTAAGTATATCCATCATAAGGTGTAAATTATTAAATGGATCAAAAATTTTACATTTTAAGCCATACACTCTATTTTTTATAATTTTACGATTTACCACAAAATAATCTTTGACTACAAGTTCGGGGATTTAGCTACTTTACCCATAAAACCAGATATTGTTAACAGAAAATAAGTTTAGTGCACCATCTGTCATAACATAATATTGTTACGAGTATCTTTATGGACTAATACTTGCTTCTTATGAAAAGACCGAGACAGTCCCCGACGTTTAAGGGCCCTGTTGAGTGTTATAGACTCTAATCAAAACGTTTAGAGCATCCGGCTCGAAGGACCAAAAGATGGCGAGCGCCAGTTGTTCAAAAATACGTAAACTTGAATGTCATGGGCAAAGGTGAAGGGCAGACATGGGTACATTATCTGAGTACCTAGAGAAAGAAAATAAAGTCGTATATAAATAACCTCCATTTGATCGGAAATGTTCGTCCCGTTTTTGCTATAAATATCTAAATGTGTTTAACGTCGACAATCTCAAAGCCAGTCTAAAATGGCCTGACGTCTTCAAGCTGGCAATCGATTTGATGTGCGGTGTTCTCACTTCTAGCACAGCTTTATTTAGGTCAGTTCAAAATGTAGAGTAAGCTTAGAACGTATGTTAGTACTTATAGCATTTCCCTCAGATGGGTGATGGGTCTAAGGCTTAAACATAATATATAGCAAATCAAAATGATAAATTCCAGCAAAAACATAGCTGTAGATTCGTTAAGGTATCATGTAACCTTTGAATGGAACCGCGCACCGAGCTTCTGACGTTTCATAAGTACCAATGTAGGTTTATTTGAAATAAAATATTATTATTTTTATTAGATTCAACTTTCAATAGTTCGTCAAATACAACGTACCTATATCGTTTTGGCATTAATTATTCCTTTTTTAATATAATAATTAATAATATATCCTTATTATATAATAAATATACCTTAATAATATATCCTACTAATATTTTAATGTGAAAGTTTGTCTGCAAACATCTAAAATGTTTGGCTGCTTGTTACTCAATCACGCCAAAATGGCTGCAGGCATTTGAATAAAATTAGGCACACAGATAGTTTATAACCTGGATTAACACACAAGATACTTTTTAAACCGGTAGTACTTAGGTAAAATCGGATATTATCCCACGGTAACGTAGGTTACAAATTCCCAACTTCCGCGCGAGTGGGAACGTAGGTTATAATTTCCGACCTCCACGCGGGCGAAGCTGCTGACAAAAGCTAGTATAATATAAAATAATAAATAAAATAAATAAATAAAAATAAAATAAAAATAACTTTATTGACACCATAAACCTTTGTAAACAATACCACAATACATTTCATTTCATTTCACTTAATATAACCTACATAGTGAAATTCTCAGATACACTCAGCAGTTCCGCGTCCGGCAGAAAGCGGTTGCATTCCGGGCCTGAGGCGGTGACACGACAAGGAAAGGATTTTCTATTGAACAAAACTGGCTTGGTACTATACACACATTTTCACACTCAAATAATATAAAAGATAGGAAACTCAACAGCAACAATAAAATTATTCCTGTTACAACAGTTGTCTGAAATATTCTTGTTTATGACAGTAAAACACTAGGTTGTGCAGGACATATTAATGAAAGAAAATACTTCTATTTAGTACGGACTAAAAAGGCACACAGAATGCAGCAAAAAAAAATTGGCGAAAAGTGGAAATGGAAGTTAAGACAAAATGCTAGATAGACCAAGAGAACAAGGATGACAGGTAAGCGCTATTCAATAATTAATAGTTGGTATTAATTGCAGAAAGAAAAGTCGTGACGGATTGTTTATAATGTGGAAGCAGCTACCCTCTTTTAATTTTCCGTTTCCTGTCTACATTCTTATGCTTCTCTATGGGGATGACAAATGTTGCTAGCACCTTGTAAAATACTGGTGCATGGCTGCATCCGATTAGACTGAAATCCGACCCCAACACAGATGGAAAAGCCAGTTGGTGCCGGTTGTCGCATAGTTTATAAATATGATGTCCTGGTTGGGGCTTTCAGTTATTAAAGCACCCACAGGATAGGCCGTTTAGGTACCCGACAACTTCCTAGGTTGATCTGCGAGAGGTAATTCACAAAAAAAAACGCGTCCCACGTGAGATTAGCATAAGTGTGGTCAGAGCCATTCACAAAAAAAATGCGTCCCACGTGAGATTAGCATAAGTGTGGTCAGAGCCATTCACAAAAAAAACGCGTCCCACGTGAGATTAGCATAAGTGTGGTCAGAGCCATTCACAAAAAAAAACGCGTCCCACGTGAGATTAGCATAAAGTGTGGTCAGAGCCAAAAACCATCAACAATCATAATCATGAACAAAACTTCTGAGGCTTGAATAACAGCAATAACTCGAGTAAAAACCAGCATCAAAAGGCAAGTAATTTATAAAAAAGGCTCCCCACAAGTGGGATGTATTTGATGTTCTTTGGTTTCATCTGATACGGTCCGATAAAAATAATGGCTTGTAATATTGAAAGACGGCCTCACTTTATGAAAGCACGTGTATTTTTTATCAAATTTCTATTTGATTACACTCAAAAGGATTCATGTGTGGTGAGTGATCGCTCAAAATAAGTTAGGTAGCCTCATTTTGCCGTAGGTAGTCAAAGAGAATAATCCTTTGAACATCATGTAGGTATTTAATTGATACTAACGGTGGTTGGTTTAATCTATAAAATTATAGGTACTTACCTATTTTTTGTATCACTTCCCTACCTAGTAGTTACATGTTTTAAATCGAAGAGTTTTAATCAAACTGATCTTCTACTTTGATAATAATAATTTTAAAAAACAACTCAACTCCTTACCTATCAAAAACATTTAACTCCAAAAATGTTTCATAAAAATAACAAAATAAAAATTCTGACACGAAATTCGTTTCTACAAAATTGAAACTAAAATTCAGATTTATACGATTTTAAAAGGCAAACAGTGTTCCAAAGTTAAGATTGAAAAAGTAAAAGAAATGTCTTATATTATTTTCATAAAACATGACTGGTTATAGAAAAAAGGTGTCTGGTTGTAGGTAATAAAGCCTTAACGTATTTTGATAGGTAGGTAGGTACTTAGGTACCCGCAGGCGAATCTATTCGTGAAAAGGGTTCGGAAACCTTCGCCGATACTAAGGTGCGTTGTGTTGCCAATTCTTATTTTAAAAATAAAAAGCAAAATAGAGATTTTATTTTAAAAGTAATAAAATAGAGAGGTTTATTTTGTTTTAAAAATATAGTTTGTTTGTTTTTGGAAAGTTTACATTTGAATAAAAAGTAGAGATGAAATCAAACTAAGATGTTTTGAAAATATTATTTATTTTCGTACGAATGTGTTTGGCATTCGAAATTGAATACATTCAGAAATAAAGTCAGCGTATCAAATATTGGTTAATTCAGTACCTACTGAATTTATTTTTCAAGTTATTAAACAATACCTAAGTAGTTACCTACTTATATTTTTACAAAAATATTTCAAATTTAGTTTGAAATAAAATAGAACTTAGTTCAATTTACAATAATTTGAATATAGAAAATAGAACTTAGTTATTATTGACCAACAACTGACAGGTTATAAAACCACATCCATCAATATGTGTAACAATACAACTCTCCATTTTTCACACAGCAAAAGCTTTCAATTTATTAACACATCCTATCAACCAATATTATTTCAACCATGGTAACCCAGCAGTGTGCCCCATATAGTATACATACAGAAGGTCAGCTTAAAACAACGGACAAAAACAGGCACAAACTCAATAGGTATGGACGCCTACGTAAGATGATCTCACCTTTGAGATCATCATTTAATATAACCCCAAATAATTTCAACTTTTATGACCTAAAAACAATAACGGACACTATAATATACCTAATAAATGTCCATGTGTTTGTTAGTTGCAAATAATTCCTATTTTGTTGTCCAAAATACTAAATAGGCAATTAAATGTAATTAATCTTGGCTGCAGCGCTGGCCGCCGCTACCGCGACTTCCAATGGCCTGCAGCAAGTCAATAGGTTTTTAGAGGATCAATTAAATATTTCCCTATCACAAAAGACCTCAAACGAATGCAAGGCGAGCGCGCTTGCACACGCTGTAGGCACAGTTAACCGGATATCGTACCGCCTTGCATCGCTTCGGTAGGGGAATCGCCATAACTGCTACGACATAAAGGTCAAAGTTAAATTGTTACCACTGCTGTATGGTTGATTTGAGTGTACGTGAAGTGTGTGAACGGTTGCGTGCGTTTTCAATCATTGTACTTATTGAGTTGACCTTCTGCACCTACTTATCTATTTTGTGCTTTCATACGCGGAGCATAAGTACCAGCATTGCGTGAGCAATCTATTGACTGTGTAATTTATATCTTCAGGGGAATTTTCATGCTGAGACTTTATTAAGATAATGATGAAACTCTTGGGAGCTCTACGAGGAAATTCATAAAATATACTGACGCAAGAAAAAACAAAACCAAAAAATAAAAATATGTACTGCGTGTAGTGATCTAAACAGGGTGGCAAAGAAATCGACGCGCAACCTGGTATTACCATGGATTCAGTACATGATTCTGAATACCCCTGCGTTAATAGAATTTTCTGTCAAATACTAAAAAAAAGCCCAAGAAACACTTGCCTAAGCAAGTTTTCTATATGAATTCAGATCCAGAGAAACACCTCCCCCACCCCTTCTCACTTGGATGTATGTACGTAGTCAACAACGACCTGAAGCAAGCCCAAGTGAGTGACTCGACAACCCAGAACCGAAACATCTAGCGAAGAATGACGAAGAGATGACACCAAATGAAATGGGATAAGGCTAAGCAAAGAGAAATAGTTATCTATTATAAAAATAATGCTGTTCCGTACATTTTGACTTCGTAAGTATTGCATTATTCTATGAAACAGCTGATTTTTTTTATTGTTCTGAGTTCATGGTTAGGTACAGTTAATGCGTCCATGTCCCTGCACGCACAACCTCTGAAGTGGTTATTGTATTCCTCATTATCAACAACTTTTACTATGGGGCCAAACCTGAAATCGCGAAAAAAACATCAGCTGTTCCATACACTTGTATTCACATAACTCGTTAAAATGTAGGGAACAGCTGATTTTTTTTTCGCGATTTCAGATTTTGTCCCATAGTAAAAGTTGTTGATAATGATGAGTACAATAACCCCTTCAGAGGTTGTGCGTCATTTAAGTTACACCTTGTATATGTAAATGAATAGATAAAAATAAATAATCATTTACCTCCATTGGAACTGTACCCATCTACACAGCACTGTCTGTACCAACCTCTTGAAAATTTTGAATAAAAAACTAAAAAAACACGCTTTAAAAACCAAACTAAAAAAGGAGAAAATAATTTAATTCAATTAAAAAGCGTGGGGTGCTTGACATTAATGGATTATAAAAATACCTCAAAAAGCACCCCACGCTTTTTAATTGAATTAAATTATTTTCTCCTTTTTTAGTTTGGTTTTTAAAGCGTGTTTTTTTTTTGTTTTTTAAACTATTATTTATTTTCTATTTTTTAGTTCTGCTAACTATAAAAACGTGATTTTTTTTCTCATTTTTTTTAAATTATTGAATTGTCATCGGTCCTCGACAACTTTACAAAGTTTCAATGAAATCTGACCGTTTAAAGTGGGTCAAAATCGCGCTCAAAGGAGTCGGTTACATACAAACAAACAAACATACAAGTGAAGCTAATTTAAAGCGTGTAAAAATGGATGCATTTAGTATGAAATTAATATTTTCAGATTAAGAATCAGCGTACCTACATTTTGAATTCTGTAGGAATTCATCAGAAATAGGAGATAGAAACAAACAATACTTAAAAGCTGCTAAGGCAAAAATAAAACAAACCTTTTACTAATGAATGAGCGAATGAATCTAAGTACTCTAGGTACTTTTTATATAGGTGGGTAGATACTTGGAGATAAGTGCAGTGAGAACTACTGCGAGAAGAACCATTAGCAGGTACGATTGTCGTTCGTTCAATTGTTCTTAAGCTACAATTAAGACCATTTTATTCACAGAACACTAATAGATTTTATTACTGCTAATTTGTTCGTTTTTTACAGAATTCAGAAAAAGGAGGAGCTTCTCAGTTCAGTTGTATTTTTTTTTTTGTTTAACTTTTATTTCCGAGCAAACGAGCAATTGTTGTACCTATATGCAACGAGTAACATAATTAACGCAAGACCTCATACACCCCAATTAGAGTATTGAGTTAATAGCATAATACGATGACCAAAACTATTTTTTTTAAAATGTAACTGATGTTATTAAGAAGAACGTGTCGACCCAAGCATTACTTTATGCATTTAAAATTGAGTCTTATCTCCTCTAGTATAAGATTGAATTTTCTTTGGCTCAATCAAAGGTAGGTATGGAAAATACATAATTTATAAAAAAACTTATATAAAAATTTACTGAAATCGATTCAATGGTCAATTAGGAACCAACTACTTTCAGGTCTTGTGTTCTTCTGTTACACCTTGTATATACTCGTATATACAAATCTGAATCTCGGAAACGGCTCCAACGATTTTCATGAAATTTAGTATGCAGGGGGTTTCGGGGGCGATAAATCGATCTAGCTAGGTACATTTTTTAGAAAACGTCAAACAAAAAAAAATCCGTGCAAAGCTCGGTCATCCAGATATTAAATATTTATTCTACTTAGTTTATCTAGTGACTAGTGACCTCAGGAACGTTGAGCGGGAGCGCAGGGCTCTGGCGGTGAGAGCTAATATGCTCACACGCAGGTTCGCACGATGCACGAGAGAAGTAAAAGTTATGATATTTAAAGCAATCATTCTACTCAAGCGGCCTGTGGGTGAGATATACGCAGCGAGCCTACAAAGCCCTGCGCACGCAGTACAATAATGCGTTTAGGAGGTTGTTGGGTCTGCCGTGGTGGTGCAGCGCGTCTGGCAGTTTGCTGAAGCGCGCACTGATGGTGTTCAAGCTATCATGCGCAAAACAGCAGCTTCCCTGCTAGCCTGTATACGGGGTAGCAACAACGGCATTCTGAACGCAATAGCTGAACGCTTTGACTGTCCTTTTCAAAATCAGTGGGCCATGTGTTGTGTAGGTGTGGCGAGTCACGAAAGTAAACTTGTAGCTTATTGTTATATAAATGTGTATTAAGTTAAGGTTTCTATGGGTCTATGCCACCCGAAATAAAGTTCTATATTATTATATCATCTTAATGATGTCAAAATAAAATCCTGTCATTGTTATTTACTTAACAAGTATACATAATTGTGTGACGTAGGCATCACAACAAAAAAGTGAAAAGAAAAATTCTCAACCGATTTCCCATACTAAGTGAATTATAACTTTAATATCTATAGTAAGTCGGGTCTTTGGTTTTGTATTTTCTTTTTTTTACGATCGACTTCCGAAACTACAGTATTTTTTCACTCTGTAGTGTTTTTTTCAAAGCCGGATGTTTTTTTTAACTCAACTATTTTTATTTCTTGCTGCCGAAAGCATCGACAAGTAGGTAAGCTCCAATAAAAAACTAAGTAGGAATCTGATACCCTAGAGAGACAGGAACCTATATCAGACTCTTCCCGAATAATAAACTGTAACCTTATGATTACGCAAAAGCTTATCAATTTTACGCCACCATTTTCAAAGTCAGGCCGAAGCACAATCTTCTCTTATCACTCTTTACACAAGAAGGGACTGCCACCGTCTTGAACTAATCGAAAGTTGCTTTGAATATCTTTTAGGTCCTACAATCTAGATAAAGAAACACGAAGACTTATGCCCGTTTTCACTAAGGCAGCACAGCAAAGCACACTAATGGGTTTTCAACTTTCGACGCAGAGCCGAGCGTTGAAAATCCAAGAATTCGCTTTTATTTAGGGGTCTCCTAGTACGAGTCAAAACGCGTACAAGACTTATAGTTCTTTGCGAAACCACATTTAAGTATCAAGGCCTGTTTAAATACTGAGATAAGGAGAATCTGAAAGACATTTGCCTACTTTGGAAGCGAGATCTGCCTGTAGATTAACGTGAATAAGTAGAATGCCAAAGAAATTCATTAGTGGAGGGACATATTTATGTTCTGACCTGAAAGTTATTTTATTTTGTGCGTGTTTAATTTTCACGAGTAATAACGAGTAATCTTATAGGAATATTGAAAAGAACTGTGAATCCAATATTTGTTTCCGGTAAATAGAACAACGTCAACTTGTTCCTGGTTGTTAAGGAGAGAAGTAGTGTTTTTTAACATGATAATTTTAAAAGTGCACAATTACTATGCCGCTGTATTGTTTAAACTGAAATCTTTGTTGTATAATGTCAAAGCAATATTTTCATTGAATATAAAAATTTGGTAACCTGTTTTGTTTTAAATAAAATATGCAACTATTTTTATTTCATATTTCTACGCTGTGTTTGTAAGTAAAATCTACATTTAAAATGAGCCCTCCGCAGGGATTCCCGGCATCCCATATGCGACTAGAGTGAGCCTCCCGGAGGAGGGCTCCCGGCACTGAACGTGTTAAGACTATGTACCTATTGTGCAGTACAAGGCTAGATAGGTACTTACTGAGAAGATTTTTTGCCAATAATGTTAACATAGATGGAAGTCAATAAACTTTTCTTCTTAGTCGCGTACTTCATTACTGAAGGCCGTCTTTGTAGTTTAATGCAGTATGTTCTTCCACTTCGTTCAGTTCTCGGCTGCTCTCATGACGGTCGTTACAGAGAGTCCAGTGAACAATAAACTCTGCCTACTACAATTAAAAGTTCAACGCAGCCCTCATTAAGAACATAGGTAGGAACATAGTAGGTGTTTACTACAGCTATAAGAATTTTATACATTTATACTATGTGCCTATTCTATAAATAACTATTTCTACAGTGACAGATCATCAGACTGCGAAGCAGTAATGCTCGCAAAGAGGGAGGCGCCACACGTGAGGGAGAGGCAGTATATGAGCCCTCACGGCCTTAGTCGCCGCAGGAGACGCCCTGGGCGTCGGGAATCCCAAGCTGATTTCCGGCCACCGTAGGCGCGGGCTTGCGGACGGCGAGTAATGGGTAGCTCGCTGTCCGGTAAGGACCAAGCCCGGGTCGACGGCGCGTTGTGTCCACGCGCGCCTCAAAGAGATGTCAGCACCAACTGGTGGGGTCCGCAAGGGCCGATGCCTGCCAGGGGTGCGGGTTGTTCGAAAGAGATACCGCCGGCCCTGGCACACAGGCAACTGAGGGAACACGGGTGGGTTTTAGTCAATAAAAGTCTGACACGCCCTCCTGCTCCACTCAGAGCGGGAGAAGTTATTTGATAATTTCCCAACTTCAAAAAAAAAAGTTGAAATGTTAGATACCTACTGTAGATAGCATGGATCGTGTTTAAATTATCGAATCTTTTCTCGAATTCTACCGATGGGAGCTACTTTTATGCAAATACGAACAAATAAAATGCTGTAATCCTCGCAGGGTTCGGCATAGGCGTACCTATAGTAGAACCATATTTCGCCACTTACGTTGAAGTTCCATGTAATAGGGGGCAAACCTAGACGGGCACAAACCCAGACTGGCTACTGAGAAATTCCAGAAAGAAAATATCCAAAAAAGCTTAGCCCGATCAGGCAATTGAACCCAGGACTCAGCAGTAGTGCTTGCGAGCACTAGGTAGACCAACGAGGCAGAATCTACACAAACTTCCAAAATATACCAAACTCGAATACCAACATGCAACAATAATTTACAGAGTTTCTTACAATATTGCACAAATACTACTACTAATGTTCCAAGTTCCAACACTGCCTTCAAGTCAGTAATACTATATTTTGGAATATGTTGCAATAGCAGTCCAAATAATGCTTTGAGAGCTACGGAGGATTTCCAAACAAAATAGATACAAAAGCAGATTTACATATTGAAAGGTATTTTTATGATACAGGTCCTATTTTGTAATGAACGATAGGCTAAGTTGATGGACAGTACTTTTTATTATGAAGGTTCAATTTTATAGAGGGTCTTGTACGATAAGCAGTGGAAACGACAGGCTTTTCAGTCCAATCTTTGTGTCTTTTTTTATATATTTTTCTACAAGTAGGTAGGTAAGTACTGTAAAGGTTTTCTGCAAAAGACGACCTTATGTTGTACTGGTCGGCGATAAAATAACTTGAATCAAATTCAAACAGTCAAAGTAATTTAGAAATAGAATAACAAAAAAAAAATAGGCCGGAGATAAGACTGACATACAGAAGGAAGAAGAATAAAAGAGATTCGTTGAATGATTTTCTAGGAATAATAATGAAAGTTGCACAACAAATGTGTTTTATTACTCGATCCAGCCCTTAAGAAAAGAAAGGTAAAGATAGTAATACTGTAGAAACAGTACCTACCGCTCATATCTATACCTTCCTTATCCCGATGTCCTTTCACTATAAGTCTCAGAGCGATGGCTATCTTAAGGTGAACCTAGTCCTCATTTTTTGCATGCAAACTTCGGGAGTGTTTTACTCCACTGTCTGACATGACACATCCAAAGTAAAATATCATATCGTTTTGTATTATTATTAATATTGTCTGCACGGAAACAGAATGCTAAAATAAAAACCCATTAAAAAGTTAGGAGCCAACAAAGATTCGTTTTTCTTGCTAATTTTACTTAACTTTGGGCGTTTTTACGTAATAAAAGAAGTGTAAGATCTCCAGAACCAAGTCGGTACCGACAAACTTCCATTATCGAAAAGTTCAATTAACTTTATTGGCTTTTTCATAAAACCCGATCTTCCAAAGGACTTTTCTTAATTTTTTCGCGATTTTTTTACTATATACCTATGATCCTGCATCTCACTCAATAACGTTGTGCGGGTAGACTAGCGTCTAACTCCTCATCACTTATACTCCTCATCTCTGTCGTACACGAAGCGTGGTGAGACAGCGTGATTTTTAGCCAGGCCCACCAGTGAGTTCGGGCCCGCGACTAGGTTCCCCTTAAAGATAGATACACAAACAACAATAATCATTCTCAAAAAAAACAAACCGATTTCTTAAAACTACTTTTTTTAAATCATCTCCCTTCTGCTCTCCATCTATCTCTCTCTCTCTCTCTCTCTTTTGCTTTGTCTGGCCACCATACTAAAACCATTTATTCATATCTTCATTCTACTTCCAAAGACTTGTTTTATTTACTTTAGAGACGAGCATGAAAATCATAAGAAAATAACTCTAGACACTTTATTTTCAAATTCTTTTTGTAAGCAAGAGCCTACATAAACTAGAAAATATCTACAAAGAAAACATAACATTACGCCTGTCCTCCCGAAGGGTAAGGCAGGTACCTACATATAATAAACCCACTTTTCGCCAGTTATGTTTCAACCCCATGTAATAGGGGGCGTGCCTATTGCCATCAGCCGAACACAATATACCTACCCCTTATTTATAAACGATGCTTAAAGTTAAGTGATGATTAACCATTCGTCCAACGTCTGTTTAACCATACATTTTTGACGTTTAAACATCATTTAACTTTAACCATCGTTTATGAATAGGGGGGATAGAATCCAGGTTGCTACTGACAAATGCTAGTTTAAAAAAAAAACAATAGATATTTAATGTTTTTCTTTCTTTTTGGAAATCAAATTTTATTAATTTCTCAAATGCATTGCAAACCATAGTTTTGTATAATTTAGAAGCATTTTGTTTAAATTTTGTAAATGTGATCCGTTTATTATGATGTTTTGATGTACGTAGATTTATTAGATACTTATTAGATTCAGTTCAAAAAAGGAAGGTCATTCTCCATAATCTGCCACACCTGTTTTGTTGAAGCATGTTCTGATGAACTGCATATTGAATATGCATACCCCACCCAGTTGAGGGCAATCATAATATTGTGCGACGTAAAAAAGTTCCCTGCCTAAATAACTGCGTAAAATATTTATTGGGAAATCTTTTGATGACGCAACTAACGATGATGGCG
This sequence comes from Antitype chi, assembly GCA_947359405.1. Taxonomy (NCBI): domain Eukaryota; kingdom Metazoa; phylum Arthropoda; class Insecta; order Lepidoptera; family Noctuidae; genus Antitype; species Antitype chi. The sequence goes on from OX375816.1 coordinate 16,930,678, forward strand.
AAATCTTTGAAACTCCGACTGACCAAACCATTAAAGTTTATTATTGACGTAAAGATTTTGAGAGTTATTGTTGAAGCTTTTGGTAAGCTAACCATTATCGCAACCTTCAATCGACTATAATATTAAAGTAACAGGTTGTAGGTACCTAAATACGTGGGTTGGTACATTATAGGTACGTTTGATTCATAGCCATTTCAATAGTGTGTTGGTACCGCAGGCAGAGGTTTCATAACGAAAACCTACATTAGCTTTAATAGACACTATAATCCTAATGCCACTGAAAAATAAGCAAAAATTCCACTGCTGTACCTACTAAAATTAACATCCTACAGGTAGCTAAAGCTACGGTTTGTTACGATAGCGGAGGCCGCCAGATAACGGCCGTCAGTGTCTACTCAGACACTGACGTCAAACACACCAACTTACTTATTGTAACTTCATAAATAAATAACGTTTCAGTGCCGCCATTCGACAGTTAATTGCGGACGCTATATGGCAGCCACTGCAATCGTAGGAAACCATAGCTTATATGATAAGTAAATGATTTTATTTCTGTAAGTCGGTTTGTCCAAATACTTTTACACGTCATCATATTTTTAAAACTAGATGAGGCTGATGACTTTTAAGTACCAACTTGGAGCTTAAATAGGCAGCAAAAATTTAAAAAAGAAGCGGGATTGAAAGAGGTCCCTAAATCCCTAAACACAAGCAAACAGACTTACCATAAAATCTTACTTACCGTGCTTATCTTCTTCAGCTTCAAAACAAAAATCTATAACTAAAAGTTACGCTCCACCTAAGGTCAGTTTGACCGTGGACGTCTGTTCCATCCGCTGTAAGTAATTACATAGATTTAAATCTGGCCGGCGGCGGCGGCGTATTCCGGTGCGGTTCAATTTCCTCAGGAGACAATCGGGAGCGTAACGGCTAAAGTTTCGCTCGGTTGGACGGAGAGGCTATAATAAGCGCTATGATGTTACGCAATTATTGGCCTTTGTTGGGCTGGGTGCTTTGTTTTTTGAGATTAATGTGGTTCAATGATACAATTGTCTCTCTATCTCTGTGTAGGAGATAAGTACCTGTAGGTAATTTCAGGTCGCCGATCATGTTACCTACCTATTGCGTGTATTTTGTAACTGTCTATTTTCTGACAGAATTAGTTTTCTAGAGCTATCATCATCATATCAGCCGAAAGACGTCCACTGCTGGACATAAGCCTCCCCCAAAAGGGGGGATTTGCCACAATCGCGACACTTGGCAAGCGGATTGGCGATTGCAATATGGTGGTCAAATGCATAGAGAACGCTGCTGCCCATTCTCTAGTAAGGCCCTTAGTCGCCTTCTACGACACCCACGGGAAGAAATGGGAATTCTAGAGCTAGAATGAACCTATTTAAAGTCAGCAGCCTCGTTTGCGAAGTTTATATTTTCAATATTGGATTGGACATGATATCTTTCTGATGCTTTACAATTTCTTCAGCAGACAATCGGGAGCGTAACGGCTAAAGTTTCGGTCGGCTGGATGGAGAGACTAAGCGCTACGATGTTAAGCAATTATTGCCCTTTTTGTTTGAAATTAGTGTGATTAAATGATACATTAGTCTCTTTATCTTGTGGCCAACTACAAGGCCAAAAGGTTCCCTGTAAGGCCTGTATCCCAGAAGTGGGAACATTGTAGGTTGATCAATCATAGTGAATGGATGAGGTAAGTGTGATAAATTTGCTTTAACTTTGGTATAAAATCCGGCCAAATTTTAACAATGTAGGTATCTTACCTTCGCGACCCAATTTCCTCATGCGACTACCCCGGACGCGTTGTTTTTTGAGATGAATGTAGTTCAATGATGCAATGGCAGGTCTTTTTGGTATCTATCTTGTTGCACCAATTATCACAGAGACATAGAACATCTTATTTTTGTGTAATTAAAATCTTCCAACAAAAATCTATGCCTTGTTTTTGTGTGGAGTTAAAATGAAACAATTTCAATAAGTGTTTTATCAAAGCTTTAAAGTAGGTTTATTTGTCATCCTTATCTTACGGTAAGCCAATGTTAGCCCCGGCAATCATCATCATCATCATCATTATCATCATCACCATCATCATCACCATCATCATCATTTCAGCTGAAAGACGCCCGCCCACTGCTGGATATAGGCCTCCCCCAAGCTCCTCCTCAAGTTCTGTGCTTCTCGCATCCAGCGTATTCCCGCGGCCTTCACAAGGTCATTGGTCCACCTTGTGGGAGGCCTTCCAACTCTACGTCTTCCAGTACGCGGTCGCCACTCCAGAATCTTTCGGCCCCATCGGCCATCTGTTCTGCGAGCAATGTGCCCTGCACACTGCCGCTTAAGTTTGGCAATTCTTCGGGCTATGTCAGTTGCCTTGATTCTCCGACGGATCTCTTCATTCCTGATTCGATCACGCCCCGGCAATAGTTGAGCTTAATGCTTATTTTGTACTTACGTGAGATATTTTTTCTTTGTTTCAAATACATTCCCAACATGATTAAAAATCTAACATGTTTGCACACTCTCGATTCAGATAACGTGACACCCACACCTATTTCTCGATCGATCGTTAAGCTACGCTTGCCGCGGTCGATACAGGAATGGGTGACCATCTTTACATACCGAGAACTTCAGTGCCTCGGAAAGCACGTTAAGCCGTTGTCCCGGCTGTCATTCGTAAATATTTGACAGTCGTCATGCGTCTTCAGAAGCCCGAAAATTTGACAGCCAGTCTTAACAAGGGGTAACATGAATATGTTACCTAGTAACTGGATTGTGGAGACCAGATAGGCAGTCGCTCCATGTAAAATACTGGTATTCAATTACATACGGTTAGACTGAAAGCTGACCCCAACATAGTTGGGACAAGGGTAGGCAGATTGATATTATATTATTGATGATATGCCATAATGCCACCCCACGCCGTAGATAGGGCGGTATTTCCAAGAAAATGGTAATGTATAAGGGTAAACAGGAAGACATTATTATACATGTTATTTACATGTATAATAATGTCGATGGAACATGTCGAAAGCTTTCTCAGCCGTGATGATTACTTTGGCGTTACACAAATATGGGAATGGCTTCACTAGGCAAGTACATATTTCTCTGAAGATATCACTGTTTCTATGCACAGGAAATGAAAATGTATAATTCGACGTAGTTAAGCAGAAAGGACTCAATCCACACAGTCACTTTTGAGTTAAGGGCGTTTGAAGTTTGACATGTTATGTGTTCTTCATATTGTGGGTTGAGACGGGGTAGTGAGAAAAACTATTTTCCGTGTAGATACATTTTAAAAATAGGGTTTTCACTACATGATAGATTCGACCCTCAGGAGTACGATTGGCATACTTAACTCAATTTTGGCCAAATTGTGGATTGAGTCCTTTCTGCTTAAACGTCCAATTATACAGCAGGGATATCAACGTGCAAACTGAAACTATGAATTCAGCACATCTTTCTAAACCTCCTAGCGTGGAAATTTTTCGTCGCTTCATGATGTCAAATCCATTCCAACAGTTAAAATTATATATTAAATATCAGCCAATAATATAACATAGCATCATGAGTGTAGCTATAGTACCAGTTATATTTAAGTTCCACGTAATGGGAGCGAGCCTTTTACCATCAACCGGGGGACTCCGAGCTGCTACCGAGAAGATCCTAATGGAAAAACCCAGCTTGGGAACCGAACTCGGGACCTCATTAGCACTTGCAACCACTAGACCAATGAGGCAGTTATGAAACCAAAATGCTTGCAATTACTAATTTGTTAAGTGTTGTTTTGTAATACCCACGCAACGTTTTACGCGTAGATTAACGCAGCTTCCTAAGCATCATAATATCAGTAAGTTGAATACCTACAGCACGAATGAATGTACCCACAATCATAGCCAAACACTGAAAATCAGCTAAGCCTATTTATAGTCAAAAGATGGGTAGGGACATTAAAGGGAAAGCTAATGTACCTAACATTGCGTTCAGTCTCCTGCAACAAAACACCAACTTACCACCACAGCATGAAGTACAAGGAAAGAATCGCACGAAGCAAACGGTTACTTTCTATCGAATAGATATTATTTTAGATGTCTTCCCCGCAACGGATATCGTTTACGGTAGCAAAGAGGTTATGTGTAAGCTCGAAAACTTTTAGCCAATATTACGTTAAGATTCGGAACACGATCTGCTTGACATAAAAACGCTTAAGCCATACCTAATGCTTCCAAATGTGCTTATTTGTGCCTCAAGTAAAGTTATAAATATTATTATGTACGTATGAATGCGAAGTATTATGTTCGTCGTTACTTCAGTGATAAAACGCTTGCAAATGTATGAATTTTTGCTTCTGTATTTTGTGTTGGAAAGCTTTTTATTTGTTATGTTTGAGGAGCTGGGGAGATACACGTTTTGTCGTTTAGTTTAGCTCAGGTTTCCACAGGTAGGTAAGTAAGTGGGCCTACATATACCTACCAACTAAAAGATGGACTGGCAACTCCACGTCCAAACGGACGTTAAAATATGGCAGCAAGCTATTTTCGCGCAATGGATCTTTAGCGCCGAGAATAAATCGGACCGCTGTTTTTTCGACGCACTGGAATGCATTCTGTTGGATTTTCAATACTCAGTTCAACACCAAGAGTTGAAAATTCAGTGAGTGGAAACATCCCATTGCATATTTTTACGTGCGTGCGAACGTGCTTTGAATTTGAACAAAGCATTCGCTGTGTCTTAGGTTATGATTCACAGATAGCACTTTTACTTTAATAAGGAAGCGTCGCATACGAATGTTTTTTTTTTTGTATGGTTTTAAGTTCATATCGGTGTGAAACGCTTATAACCAAGTAAAGTCATAATGCGGTCTGCGAATCTTGCACTAAATTCAGATAATTCCTGGAATAGATAGAGGCGACGACATCATGCTACTTAATAAATTCACCTACTAAAATCGAAGTCTTATGGGGAATCTAGTCGCGGGCTCGAACTCACCAGGCTTCGTGTCATGAGCAGTTAGACGCTAGTCTACACTCGAAACGTTATTGAGTGAGATGCAGGATCATTTATAGTAAAACTTTCGCGTAAAAATGGAGAAAAGTCGTTTGGAAGACCACGTTTTATGAAAAAACCACTGCATAAATCAATGACCAATAAAGTATATTGAACTTTTCGATAATTGAACTTTATCAGTACTGACTTGGTTTTGGAGATTTTACACTTTTTTTATCAACTTAACACGCCCAAAGTTAGGTTAAATTAGCAAGAAAAACTAATCTTTGTTGGCTATAACTTTTTAATGGCTTTTTATTTTAGTATTTTGTTTCCGTACAGACAATATTAATGAGACAAAACCATACCATGTTTAATATTTGATGTACATTGTTGAACAGTGGAGTAATACACTTCCGAAGTTTATATGTGGCAAAAATAAGAATAAGAATAAGAATAAATTTATTGAACCAATGTTACAATTATTACCTTATGATTAACTTAACTTAATGTTGGTACGTAACTATTAGTGATTTTCGTTTTGGTCTTTACGGCGGACCCCAAACTAGGCGGTGCCTGTATCTTGGGGACCAGAGTTTTGAGACATAGTGCTATTTACCACTGGAGTTTAAGGTGACAATGGGTACGTAATTGCAAACGATTATATAAAACGAAATTAAATGAAAATTGAGATCAAAGTGAGAGTGAAACTTAAATCGTAAATTATACATAAAACAAACAAAAAATAAAGCTTAATTTGTACTAAGCAACGCATAAAACTAAAATATTAAACAATTTAAAATAAAGTGAACAAGTAAACAATCAAAAATTAAATGTTAAACAATCTAAAACAAATATAAACTATCAATAATAAAAATAAAATGTTTGGAAATCAAAAATAAGGTGTGAGTGTGTTAGTGTGTATCCGTGTTAGTGTGTGCGAGTGTACGCGTGTGGTGTATGAAGTGTCAGTGTCTGTGGTGAGAGTAGGATTCCGAGTGTGGGTTGAGTGAAGTGAGAATGTTTTCCGATTCATCGTATGAAAGACCTAATAGCCATTGTTTGACAACATTTTTGTGTCCGTTTCGACTGCTCGGCCACTATGTCGTAGAAAAAAAAAACTTATGTCAGCATTTCGAAGGAATTTGTAAAAGATGAACAGTGAAAACCGCAAATTCGAAGAGTCAATAATCAGAAAGTTATGTGGGTTTAACCGTGGCCGCGCAGTCCGCATGAATTCAACTGCGCGGCCACCAGTTCTCTTAAACGGAGCGTTGTAAAAGTCTAATTCCTTTTGCTAATCACTGACAGGATTTCGAAGAAAATGTAGATCATAAAAATAATGCCCTACTGTCTGTAGTTCACGACCTACATCACTCCAAAGTTTGGCCGCGCAGTCCGCACAAAGCGAACCGCGCGGCCACCAGTTCTCTTAAACGGAGCGTTGTAAAAGTCTAAGTTTTTTTGCTAATCACTGATAGGATTTCGAAGAAAAAATACATTGTAAAAATATAGCTCTAAAGTTTGGACTTCTCGTTCCACAACACTCACGTAATGGCGAACCGCGCGGCCACGTGTTTCTTAAAGTGGAGCTTAAACGGAGCTTGGTACAGGTGTCTTTCTTTTTGCTAATCACTGATACGATTTCGAAGAATTTGTAAACATCATGAATGAAGTTCTAATGTTTGAAAATCGCGAGTTACAGAACTTATACCCTGTAACTAGAGTTAAAAGAAGGGTGACCATGATTTACGATGCGCTGACGAGATATTCCCATATAAGACGTTTTCATTGTCACGTATATTTCTATACTTTTTATCGTAACATGCAAATAGTTTTAGTCTTTTGGTTTGAAATTGAGTAGAGAAGCTAATTAAAAGGATATAAAGAAAAAAATGTCATCGATTGATTTATATTTCTATTTCTTAAGTAATAGATAAAACATAATACTACTATAAACTATAAATCACATAATTTAAAAATCACAATTCGTTTTCATATTTATAATTACAATTTAAAAAATAATTGCTTATTTTCGTTGTTGTAACGATTAAGATCATAACTATATAAGCTAAAAAAGTAGCTTATTTAAAAACTACACTAGATATACGAGAGCAACATCATGTACCTATATAACATAAAATTATAAGTTTGTAAGTAGATAAAGTTTTATTAAAGTATACTTTAAATCACCTAATTCAACAATCACAGTTCATTTTCATATTGCAATCAGAATTTAAAAACAAAATCTGACTTACGATAACAACAACATTTCTAAAACTTAAAATTATACAACTTACACCTACCTACCAATCACAGTTTAATTTGTTATTGTACTTACAATTACAATTTAATCAAGAAATAACGACCTACGTTTTTGTATCGATTAACATCATAATATTTTTATTACAAACAAATCAGTCATACTATAATCGTTATAGCAAAACTTACTACGATAAAATCACAAAATATTCCTATACCATGTAAATCACAGTGAATTTCGATATAAGCCTACTATTATCTAACATTTAACAAGTCTCTATATAATAAAAATCTAATTTTAGCTCCACTTTAGAGCAAAATTCTCACCTATTATCATGTAACTTAACTACCAATAAGACCATAAGTTAAATTGTGCAGTGTTATGGGCTGCACTGAACTTTCATGAGTTTTGTTTCGGTTGTCGTCATAACATAACCATTGGTCGTCGATTAAGCAATGACACTTGTAATGACCGATATTGCCAACACATGGAAGAACATACTCTAACGCACCTATCAACTTGAATGTTTTACGTTCCGTTATTTTTATATAACGTGGTATTTCATTAAGTATAATGTTTTGAGTACCATTTAAATCAAATAAAATAATATTATTTAATTTGTATTCGTATTTAATGCTTTTGTTATTGCATTCTAAACAATGTTTTAATTCTAAATTATCGATAACGATGGCGTCTTCTAAGCTTCTGATACCAAACATGTTAATAATATCGAAATTGAGAGAAAGAAACACAATGAATCTTGTTACATTTTTCTCATTACAAAAAGGCGTAATACATTTTTTACTTCTTTCTGCACTAAACAAGAAATCAAAAAGTATATGCTCAAACACAAAAGCCATATTACAATTACATTCGTAATAATTGTTTTTTTTTTGGTAATAGAGTGAAACAATGTTTTCTCTTAGCTTATATGCTTCCTTTTCATTTTGATTTTGGGCTAATATATTAATAAAATCACGAATTAAACTATTTTCACAAGAGTTGAAGACTTCGCGAATATAATTGTTTGTTTGGTATCCATGTGCCAGCATAAAAAACACAGAATCAAACGCGCAGGTGTTTAAAACATTTTGTTTAGATTCGATTACATTTCCATTTTTTAAAAATAAGATTGAAGTAGATGTTATTTTATGAGTTTCATATCCCTCACCCTTCCAATTTTCGGTATACGAGGGCTCCTCAGCAAATATCGAGTCGGAAGTGAATGTCACGGCAGCATTTTTTATTCTTTTCTTTATGCTAATGCTTTTAACTCGCTTTAACTTTCGTTTTCGGGATTTAGAACTAATATTGTGTGGAATATCATTCAGACTCTTCAAACTAACTTTGGTTTCTCCTTGCAGAAAATTGTAATGAATATTCAAAAACTCATCAATATTATATTTGTGAGTACGAGTCTCAAATAACAAATGCTTTAGTGTTTTGAAGTAACTCTCTACTGAGGAGGATGTAGGCGACTTATTTTGTGTATCATACAAAGGACACATTACGTTACTCCACAATGGAAGCTTGATTAGCAATCTTCTCAAAGTTGATGTTAGGTGGGGCAGATAATATTTGTTGCGTGTTTCAGTCGGCGTCTGAAATAAGCTTTTTTGTTGCTCAACGATCTCATCAAACCAATACATTATATTATCTTCCTCAATTATTAAGGTATCGTGATAGAAAGTTTCTCTTTCACCGCCATATTCGGGGACCGGATCTTCCGTAGCGAATAATCTCTCCTTCATATTTTGCATTGCTAAGTCCCAAGCTTTATTAGTAGTGTTATAGTATTTGTAAGTGCATATTTTGACCATATTTGAAACTATCATTTTGACTTCATCAAAACTTTCAGATCTTTTTATCAATAAAATACATCGAATAAAAAACATTTTAATTGGAGTATCCACGTTTTGAAAACAAGGTAAATTGTAAACATTTTTAATAAAATGGCTGGTGTCTAACCTAAGAAAAACTTCTGGTAAGTTTACACTAAGTTTTCTCAACACTAAGAATGATTGTCTCAGATAGTTTTTCACTGTTATAGATGTTGTAAAAGCATCTACATTTGCAGCAATCAAAGCAGACGAGTCGTCAGTTACAACTTCGTTAGGAGCGGTATGTATTTCCTTATACCATCTTTTTAACCAGGATGATATGGAATCTGCAGTATGAGTGTCCGCTATCATTTGAAATATCGCTTGAGATTTTATCGTTTTTGAAGTTAGCATACAAACGTATAGAAAGAGTCGCTTAGTTAATGTTGATCCATCAGGAAGTTTTATTGGGTGAAAGAAAGATCTCGTGGCGTCTATAGTGATAGTTACTTCCTGTGGATTTTTTTCTAAAAAATCTTTGTAGAATTGATTTTGTTCTTCAGACCAATAATACATGTAAAAATTCGGGACAAGTTTTATTTCGCGAATCAAATTTTTAAAACTTGGCAACATTGACATCATAAGTAGGCTTAAAATGGGATTGGCATGCAAACGATTACTTTGTCTCTTCTCGTGCTTTATTTTCCGAAGAGCGTTCATTGTAGGAAGTATGGGAGGGATTGCATTATCTTTATACTTAATAACTTTTGAAGCTATTTCTTTATGAATTACTGTGGCAGATTTGTACTGTAATTTCTTTGCAAGTTGATTTCTTTTGTATGGTGACATCTTAGATTTCAGTTTTGGATTATGCAGAACTAAGTTATCTGTATTAAAAATTGTACATTTTATAGTTGCTGTTTTGTCTGTTAACTTTTCGCTACATATTTCTACAGTGCAGCTGCATTGTGTGCATTTCCCTTTTATTTTCACATTATCTTCTGAGTCAATTAATTTATTCTTGAAAGTCCACGTGCAAGGTCGTCTCGAGTACTGCCATATTTTTTCTTTGAGTAGATTGCTCCACTTGAACTTAGGCAATGTTTTGTATTTCTTGTGTGTCGATGTAGTTTTTAGATCTCGTCTTATATAACGAACAGAAATTGGTTCTACTTTTTTCCACTCATGCTCATCTAGTAAGAAAGAAAATTGATTTGTATGCTTATCATTAATTTCACTTTTTGTCGTTGAAGATGTCGTGCTCCGACACGATGGAGAAGATAAAGAACTTTCTGTCGTCGTACTTATATCAAAAACTTTATTGTAATTTCTCTTTAGCCACGAGTACAACGCAAGCGGTGACATATCGTGATTTATTTCTTCTGAGATAGTATGAAATATAGGATCATTATATTTAATTTTTGTGTTTATGCAGTCTGTGGAATATTTTATAAATATTTTTTTTAGCTTGTCTTCGTTGACTCTCAGTTTACGTCCTTTTCTACCCATCGTTCTGAAAAAAAATGCGATGTATTAGTGGTAAGAAGTGGTCCTCCGGCCAGCTACGGTAACAACGCGAGCTTTGACGCGAGTTTGCCGCTTTAGTGGAAGTCTGCCGCGGACGAACATTTCCTAGGAAGTTTTATATTTGGTATCTATTTGTTTATTCCTTTAATATAATATCGAATTCATATGAGTTTCAATCCTTTTGGCAATGTATTTCGAGGGCTTAGAATTGACCTACCGAATAGGTAAAACATTTTTTTATGATAATGGTTATAATGTTGCATTAAATTTAACATATTATCCACTGTATTCAACTTTCAATTTAACAATACCCACCTTAAACTGTAGGCATGCAATAAAGAATTGGGAATTACACGCATGTTCCAATACATTACATTTTATTAATGTTTTGAATAAGTACTTACCGCTTGATTGATAAAACTTCCTTGTGTGATAAAAGCAACAGTATTAAAGACAATTAGTATAGTCACAATACAATCCTATGAAATAACTATGAACTATCTAACACTGCACTGATAAACACGGGCGCACTCTGTAACAACCGAGACTGAATAAAAACACTATACAGAGTCAAGCTCCGCGGGGCAGGGCGGGACCCCTCCCCGCTGATATTGTAGCCATTTTGGGAGTCGCTACAGACGCAACTGGGTAGGTGCTTACCTATACTCTCGAATGAAAACATACCAACGCAAGCGCACAGTGACTTTTTTAGGAAGTTATTTAAAACAGCTTACATCTTGGATATGAAACGCATGGACTACTGCAATAGGTAAACGTCATCATTATAAAATAATTAAGTTTTATAAATAAACACTTTAGGAAGATATTATATTTTTGGCATTCCTTTCATTCGCAGACAGGACAGATGTTTCATATAATTTAATAATTTAACTAATATTATAAACGTGAAAGGTTGTAATAATGTGTGTGTGTGTGTGTGTGTGTGTGTGTGTTTGTTGCTCTCACGCAACAACTACTGAACGGATTTTTCTGAAACTTTGCAGTAAAATAGCTTACATGTCAGAATAACACATGTGCTATAATTTATATAGATATAGTGTACATTTTTCAAAATATCACGATAAATAAAAAATTAAAATGTAAAGTATGAAAAATCTGTCTTTTGCGAGCTAGCTTTTATTTTACCCTATACTTTTTTTTGAGGCATCCTACTTCCTACTAATATTATAAACGTGAAAGTTTGTAATAATGTGTGTGTGTTTGCGCAACTACTACTGAACAGGTTTATAAAAACGTTTAAATACGCGCGGGCGAAGTACTTCGAACGTTGTACATCACGTTAGAAACATCAAAAATAACAGCCCCTATTTAATGGATTTTATTATTATACATATAAACCTTCCTCTTCTATCACTATCTATTAAAAAAACCGCATTAAAATCTATACATAGGGATATAGGGAGGGACAGAAAAAGCGACTTTGTATATTGTGTAGTGATGATATATTTATACTATGATATTGAAATGGAAAAACGCCTGGATTCACACACTATAAATCTTGGTCACCCTATTTTTTCCTTCGATTATAGGTTTTAAGTTCTGTAGGTCTTGTAGTTCTTAATTATAGGATTTATTTATACTGTCTACATATTCTTCGAAATGGTGTCAGTAATTAGCAAAAAGAATGGGACTTCTACTAAGCTCCGTGTAAGGTCTATTAAAAAAAACTCGTGGCCGCGCGGTTCGCTTTGTGCGGACTGCGCGGCCAAACTTTGGAGTGATGTAGGTCGTGAACTACAGACAGTAGGGCATTATTTTTATGATCTACATTTTCTTCGAAATCCTGTCAGTGATTAGCAAAAGGAATTAGACTTTTACAACGCTCCGTTTAAGAGAACTGGTGGCCGCGCAGTTGAATTCATGCGGACTGCGCGGCCACGGTTAAACCCACATAACTTTCTGATTATTGACTCTTCGAATTTGCGGTTTTCACTGTTCATCTTTTACAAATTCCTTCGAAATGCTGACATAAGTTTTTTTTTTCTACGACATAGTGGCCGAGCAGTCGAAACGGACACACATTTTTGCATGTGGGGAGTGAGAATTCTTTAGGGTCACAAGGCAAACTGGTGGTGACCTTGTTATACACAAAAGTGTGTAAATAGGCGGGACAGCGTCTTGTTAGGAGAGATGTGGTTCGTTGTAGCGGAATGTGAAAGACACGTTTGGAAGTCAATGAGTGGTAGTCAGGTCGGATTTTTAAGGTTTTCTGTATGCGCAGGTAAGCATTGAGAATAAATAGTTGGCGGACACGTAGAACTTGGAACTCGTTGTACAGGGAGTCAGTGGAGTAAAAAAATGTTTTTTTTTAATAAAACTTTTATAACAGCTCTCTGGGCTCTTTCAAGCTCAATCATTATAGTTTTTCCAGCTCCACCCCAAATAGATACGCCATATTGTATGATGGACTGGCATATTGCAAAATAAACCATACGTAGGATGTCTTTTGGAGTGCGGTCTCTTAGCTTCTTTATTACATGTATAAGTTTCCTTACTCGGCCAGAAAGAAATTGAATATGGGCTTTAAATGAAAGATGTTCGTCAATGAGTAGACCTAAGTAACGAATAGATTGTGTCCGGTTGATAGGGGAGACCGAGGAAGGTTGTGACAATTTTTACTTAAAAGAACATATCTCAGTAAAGAAACATACCACCGTTATGAATTTTAGCCACGATATAGCTCAATCCTTACCCTTTTAGATTTAATCATCAAAGCCAACATATAATATAAGGTTTCTGAAAAAAACCTTCAAAACTGTAACTACTCCCTTTGTCACAACTCTCCTAACACCGAGGTAAGTTGTGACAAGTACCAAGGTAAGTTGTGACAGCTGTGTAATTACATTTAATTTTATAAATAAAATTACTTTTACTTTAATTATAAACAAAACGCACTTTTTTTTGCATAAAGGAACTTTAATTATTATTTAGAATAATTGCAGGAATTATAATAACAACAAATATGAATATAAAAGTATTAAATTATTTTTTGAACAATTAGGTATTATTATGAGATCAATACTTTCAAAATCAGTCAATAGTCTTAACCTAATCAGACAAACAATTATGGCAGACGTATTGCAGCTCGCCCCCAGTGCATTCTTCGTGAGACCAGCCTTTACACTCCAAGCATTGAACCCACTTCTCATTCGATCTGCTATTGGCATAAGGTTCGAGGCAGCACAAGCAAAAATAATCATTTTCTTCATCTTCTTCAGCATCATTTGCACTCTTCTTGTTAGTCTTTTTGGCTTTTTTAGGTATATTCTTTCCTTCGCTTAAAACGCGTTTTTTCACGCTTTTTATCTTCCTGCTGGCTTCTATGGCAGCTATTTCATCTTTAATAGGTGTGTCAGTAAGCACAGCCGATTTTATCTTGCGCCTATTAGGTTGGTTATTTTTTCTAGGCGGAGCTTTTGGCAACGGCCTCACTGATTCTGGCGAGAACACATTAGAAGTAGTAGCTAGAGGAGTACGAGCTCTAGACGTGGAGGCGACGGGTTCATTGGCGTTATTCATTGGCAAAGATTGATTGATAGATGATGTTGTGGCTTGATCAATGGATGTAACTTGAGTAACGGCTCTTGCTTCATTGAATTCAATGGTGCCAATAGTAGGATTTGGAGTGTGGGGTCTATTTTCTACATTAGCCGTAATTTCTTGAACGCTTGACGATTGCTCTGGTTCTGGATTTGGCAAAATACGGTCAGTGACTTGACTGGGCAGGAAATCGGCTTCTCCAAAGATATCTGTATTAACAGGCCATGTTCCAGTTGCAGCAAAACCAGCACTGATATTCTTTGCAGTGATCGCCACATTAAACGCTGATCTTGTTATGGATGGAATATCATATATACTCATGACTTTCCCAGCGTTAGAGCGCATCCAATCATCACAAGCTGTATTAATTGCTTTTTTTAAAGGCCCAAATATAGCACGATCTAAAGGTTGCAGCTTATGTGTGCAGTGTGGGGGAAATGTCAGCAAAATAATCCCATTATCTCTGCAAAATTCAATATTCTTCAAAGCTGTGTGCGAAGCATGGTTATCTAGGAGCAACAGAGCTTTATTCTCTTTTGACGGTCTAACATGATTTTTGAAATGCTCAAGGAAAAAGTGGAAGTCATCCTCCTGCATCCATCCCGATCCGTTAGCGGTTCCAACAGAACCAGTAGGACCATCACGAATGAAATGCTCTTGGAATCTCTTACGTGGAAATATAAACATAGGCGGTATATAATTACCTATTGCGTTTCCAGCAAAAGCCATAGTCACTAAGGTTCCTCGTTCCGCCGATGTCATCGCACTGACTTGTTTTTCTCCACGTCGCGCTATAACCCTGTCAGGTTTCTGAACTGTTGTAATGCCTGTCTCGTCGACGTTCCAAATATCTTTTGCCACAAGATTATGTTTGTTTAAAATGTCAGTATAGTTCTTAAAGAAAGCATCCACATTACTTTTATTAAAGCTCGTTGCACGAGCTATGCTTGTAGCTTGTGGTAATCTTAAAGATAAATTGGAATGTCGTTGCATAAACAATTTAAGCCACACTTCTCCTGCCATCTCATTTTTTTCCCATGACGCCGGATATTTTTTATTATATTTTTTTGCTAACATGAACGCAATTCTTCTTGTTTCTTTTGTTGTCAGCCCATAATTGGATGCAGCACATGTCAATAAATACTCGCATAATATGTTTTCTTCCTCATCTGTAAAAACTTTGGGACTAGCATAACCCATGGACGGAGTCACCTCTGTTGCATTATCTTGAAAAGCCTGTTTCTTTTTAATATATCTTTGCAAAGACATGTAGTTGAGATTGTAAGAGGATGCGGCATTTCGGAGACTTTGACCCCTCAACGTAACTTCTTCAAAGGCTAGTTCGTAAATGTCGATACTAGCCATACCCCTATCAGTCTTTCGTGTATACTTATTTGGCATTCTGAAATAGAAAAACAGGAACTCAGCATACAATACCAAACCACATGCCTAAGTAAATCCCTGACAAAAAAAATATATTTTTAAGACGACTTTAATTGCCGAATACTTTTAATATTAAAATAAGACAGTAAGAAATGATCAAAGCATGCAAACATGCATGTAAACACAACAAAAAAACATTGCAAAAAGCGTGTAAAATGAGCTACCCACATAATAAACTTAAATAGGAGAGTTGTGACAGCGTGTCACAACTCTCCTAGGTAACAAAAATCGCGATCTGGTCAAAAAACATTTGTTTTATTTGGAAACGAGATGCAAACACAACAAAACAATGCCACGATTTCAAAGTCTAAATAACACACAACATAAGAAAAAATAGCTCAGCCACGTTAATATAATATACAAAGATATACATACAATAATTGTTTTAATAAAAAACTTACTTTTCGTTTCTTTTTTTATGCAGACGTCGCACACACGCAACCGCTTGTCGTGGGCTTCTGGCGCGTACTGAGTCAAGTATCGCGTCTTTAAACAAACAGTCCTGCGCTGTTGCCAGCTCGCTAACGGTCATAAGTTCCGAGAAATCGTCTTTGTCACAACTCTACTTTGTCACAATCCTCCTCGGTCTCCCCTACAGTCGCATGAGCAGTTTTCGCGTGATGTGTGCGGTTGGTTCTGGCATGTGTGGAATTTCAAAGCTAGATTGGGAGGAGGGCTATGTTCCTGCTAGGAGGGCTATGTTATGCTATGTTAAATGTGGACTATGTTCCACCTTAAAGTAAAATTCCATCATGAACTTAGTTTCTAGACACCATTTTCCAAACCTCTTGAGGAGTCGTCCAAAGAGGTTAACAATCAATTCCGTAATAGCCAACAGGGTGCTTGGCTTCGAACCGGACGCAATTTCGTTTCACTGCTGGATATAATACACGTTATACGACCAAAGTTCATAGTTGCAAGTACTTACTAGCATGCACGAGACATTTGACGAGAAATTTAAAGTAAGTTCCGAAATCTGAATGAAATAAATATTTAGGCAGGAAGATTAGGTATAAAATCGAACAGTGTTTTTTTCGACGCGCTGGGATACTCTATTGGATTCTTAAACCTTGGTTCAACACCGAGTGGGCGATATAATCTCACCGCGATATTTTTACGTCCGTTTAAACGCGGAACGATTGAATAATAAACATATGTTCTAAAAGAATAGCTATCTACTTAAATCATTGGTCCAGTGGTCCGCAACTGAACGCGGGTGTCCAGGGTTTAATATACGAGTCTGGCAAAGTTGTTGGGTATAGGTACCATTACGAAATTCTCAGTCGAACAGTCTAGACCCTGGATTTATGACCGATTAATTTAACACAAATATTTAGACTAACTGTCCCTATATTTAGACTAACTCTCTATTTCACGAAATTTAGCCATAATTGGATAAGTGTGGGTGTAATACCTACGACAGCTGCCTACACTACTGTCTACTGCTTCAGGGAATTAAAGCGAAATGTAGTTACCTTCACATTTTTATAAACCATGCCTTTTTTTTACAAAATCAGCTTGGGCTACAGGCTACGGGTTTAAGTGGTTTCAACTTCAAATTGATGCTCTAGAATAATGGTATGCCCCACTGCATTTACTATTTTAAACGGAGCGACCACCTGGCTAAAAATAAAATGCTTCTCTCTTAGTATTTGTCGGGTGATTTAAAAGACGTGTAGTCTAAAGGAACGTTACGGCTACAATATAAGACAGTGCACACACCAGAGTCAAAAGTCTGTTGAAGAAAAAATAGGTTGATCCATAAAAAGAAAAACTGTTTGGTGCGCGCTATCACTGTCTTCATAGATCCATTATTTATCTAAACACAGTCTTGTCTCAGGTCTGCCGTCTGCACACAGCCTAAGACCACGTGGTATGGGCGATTGTTAAACGCCCAGATTTTTTATCGCGCTCTGAATTTTCACCACCAAGCGCTGGGATTTGCTCTGGTGGATTACCAATGGTCGGCTCAAAACCGAGCGTTCATTATGCAGTGTGCGATAAAAGAATCACCCGTGCATACGAGAGCATTAACTTTCGAGACGACTCACAGAGTACCTACATAACTGCCTACGCAAAACTGTCTAATAAGCGTCCTATTATATACGAATCCGTCTCAAATAATGATTACGCATTCATGAACATTCCTAAAATACAACCAATGACAAAAACCTTCTGTTCTGTTCAAAATGTTTTTGTCATTGAGATACCCCTCAAACCTATATTTAGGATTTAGTGGTACCTACTCGCTAGTAGGTATAGAAAAACCTTTCACTTTTAGAACTGATGTGTGGGCGTATAAGGCTGCCTTTCCATCACAGGTGTGCGTAACTAAGCAGTGAAGCTAAGCTACGAACCTTATGTATGTAGGCATTTATTTCCACCGGAGCGAAATAGTATGGCGGAACGGGTAAGATATTTCCCTATTCATTTTACCATTGAAATATACATAAAGGATATACAATATTTAACACAACCATTTACACATAGTACTAAATTCAATGACTAACTATACAAATAAATAAAAACAAGAAGACAGGCGTCGAAATACCTACTCGACTGTAACGCTGTCATCCGGAAACGTGCCTAGAGGTCAAGCACTGGCAGCATAGCCACGTTGAATGGCAATGTTAATTCTTTGGCCAAAGAACAACCCAGGCCTCTGGTCACGTGAAGTGTCGACCAGTCAGCGAGAAATGTATTTAAAATTAAGTTAATTCCATTACTTAGATACTCTTGGCTTCTCACATAACAGCAATGAAACATTATCGTCTTCTCATCATCAGTAAACAAGTCCAACTCAAGGATGGTCCCCAGCTCCCCAGGAGCGCGATGAGCATCGTATTATGATACCTATGCTATCGCACCTATATGCGTTTTGTGCGCATGTGAAAACCCTTTACCAGCTTAGCCAAGCTTCGCTTTCCTCAAAAGACCATTTCATACATCAATCTACATGTTCTTCACAGGATCTGACCAATATTATGTCTGTAATTTAAAATAGGCTGTGACCTTTGAGTTTGTGTTGGTTTCTTCTCAGAGTAGTCAGTTATGAAAAGCCGAATAAACAGGTTTGTTTCTGCCAGGGGTGCGGGTTGTTCGAAAGAGATACCGCGGCCCCTGGCACACAGGCAACTGAGGGAACACGGGTGAGTTTTAGTCAGTGAAAGTCTGACACGCCCTCCCGCTCCACCCAGAGCGGGAGAAGTTGTTTGATGATTTCCCACCCAAAAAAAAAAAACAGGTTTGTAAAAGGGTTGGTACTAACCTACTTACAGAAATGGAAATCATTAACGCAGTTAAAATCAAACGGTGTTTTTGGCTGATATCTTATATATCTTATACATCGCTACGCAGCTTTGCATTGGTGGAAAGGTAACATAAAGCTCGAACTCCCTGGCAATTTATTCGGTTCTCGCCATGCGTATGCATCGATAATGGGTGTTCGCTTCCCGTTGCTGAGAATATAATGGGGATAATAAACGGCGTGAGCACATTGGAAAATTCATTATTATAGCAGTTGAATAGGTTAGCTGAGTGGTAATTTTATAATGAAGTGGATCTTAATTGAATTAAAGCTTAACGGTTTTCATTTTGGTTTTTGCTGCAGAACAAAGCTGCCTCGACTATTGATGGTTTTATAAACAGACACCTACAGTTATTATAACTGACTGATTGGATGATTTCTTAAATTATAGGATATCCTTTAACTTGACGGATGCAAGCAGTAGGATCAAGGATAGGTATTGTTGAATGATTGATCGATCGTTACACATAACGACCCAGATTAAATGTTACTCACTAGATGGATACCTAACTACCTGCGTTTAACTTTTTTTACGTAGGTACCCAAGTACAATAATAAGTAATCATAATTTGTAATCTCTCGATCAACAGCTCTTGAGGCTCTCGTAGGGTGGTTTGAGCAAGGACCTGCTTCAGAAGGCAGTGGTCCTCGATACGGCTCGCATCGTGAGGAGGTTTCTGTCTCTTGAGCCCTAACTCCCGGTAGCTTGGAGTTAGATCCCGCTCCCAATACCGGGCGACCCCAATTTTTTAATTTTTTGTTTTGTATTATAATAATATCTAAAATTAATTTGATAAGAATGGGAATAAATAAACGATATAGTAGTAATCATTTATCTTTATTTTTCTCTCTTCACAAAGGTGCACAAAGTTATGAACATAGAGACAAGAATTATAGCATTTTGATAAAATTGCACTAAATATGATCCTTTGTGAGAGACTGGCGTCCATACTTGGCCACGATGTGTGACGGATCACCAAGCTCTCACTCCGTATTAAATCGAATTAACATTATAGTGGTAAATGTTCAAACTTTAGACTAGAATTGTTTACAATGAAACTTATTTATTAGGTACGTAGGTACTTAGATTTATTTAAGCCTATACCCCATTTATTATAGCTTTAGAAAAAAGAGGCTCGTAGAAGCAGGAGTGCAAAACATTTTATTTCAAAGTTAAGTTCTAACTTTTTTAGGTAGATTTAAGACAGTACTAAATACTGAGATAAACGAAGTAAAAGTATTTTTTTTTTTTAATAACGTTCTATTTATAATAACATCTTCATCACACATTACAAACCTACAACAAAACGAATGAATGAAACAAACAATCACATGATGATTTAAATCTAATTAAGATTATAGGGAAATAAAATAGTTTTTTTTTTACAACACTTTATTTTAAATAACAACTTACGACCCACAATACGTTGGTAAAACTTCGTCGTCATCAGCTAATTCAGTTACTCGGTGTTTTTCACTCCTGCTTCTTTTAGGTTTTTAGCATTGACACTTAATTTTTTTTGGCATTAATCGTAACTGCAACACGTTTAATGTAATTTTGTTACGAAGTGTACATTAAAAAGAATCTTTTTTAACTTCTGTCTAATGCTATCTATTGTAAATGGAGTATACACATATTAGCGCTTCAAACAACTTTAGCCCCTGTCTACCTACATTCCATCTATTTTACAATGAATTACTATTCTTTTAACACTAATGCACAAGCCAGACTTAATTTCACTTAGCATTCTATCTACCTACGCAAGACCGTAGGTGTTTATTTAATTAGTGAGCTAATGGAATGACTTAGGTGTTTTCGGTTAAACATTTAAAACTGTTGCAGCAAATTGAATTGCTCTCGATAGCGTGGGACGTGTAATAGATGTGGGTAGTTGAAGTGATAAGTATAATATAATTATATCTCGGAGCAAAGCCACAACTTACTGTGTCATTAAAAACAGAAGACGTGAATAATACCTACAGGTTGAGAATACCTGGGTAAATACGTTTTTTCGACGTTGGTGCGTTTTTAATCGGAATATAAGTAAGTATTTGGTAGAAGCGGTTTAAGTTAGGTACTTGATTTTTTTTCTGGATAATAGATACACTACATTTATCAAATCTAATATTAACCCTTTTTTAGCGATATTATAGTGTACGAGTAGATACCATAGGCACGAGAAGAAGAAGCGATATTATTCCCGGCTTTAAGCAAGAGTCCGTTAACCATCAAAATATTGCCCGTTTTCAAAGTCCTAATAGACAAGCCACTAAAAGAAAAACTAAATGAATCCCTAACATGACATCAAAATAAGAAGATAAATGCTAACGCTAAAGGAAGTTGCTTTATGCCAAAAAAACTTACAACAGAAGAGGCAGAAGAAACATTGAGTAACATCAATTTAAAAAAAAAACGAATCATATCTATTTAATTCTGGCCTACACCAGATTTAACTTCAACAATTTTTTAGTATCTAAAATGCAAACATTATTTACAAACATTGTTAATACAAATGTTATTAATAAATGTGTTAATGTAGGTATGTTGTGAATATATGTTTGACGGAAATACTTCAGTCACTCGATTGACTAATCGGGACGCCAGCGCCACCAAGCGGCGCTCGACAGAGTCTATAACATAACGCTCGACCACAGTTAAGTTCAGTCTTACGGTGGCGGCCAAGCAGTGAACACAGTGTATAGTTCTGACGTATAATTACAGTGTGTGATTAGCTAGTGTAATTAATTTGTTCATAAATTATAATTTGATTTGAACTGTAAACGGTTTTTCTATTACGCAATAACCAACATTTCCCATAGTACGCCCACATTAGTTAAACTATGGCTGCTGATAACGAGACAAGTGCCTCCTCCGACATGTTCATAAATTCCAGTACTTTTCGGACGTCAAAATAACAAACTCCCCAACAGCATAGCTGTCTGTCCATTTAGAAATAATCGATTCTACACAGTAGTACCTAAGCACCAACTGAACACTATCAGTCTCTAAAAATCTGAAACGTAAATCTTCACCACCCTTTATACGTAACCAAAGCAATTCTTATTAAAAAGCTCAGCAGTGTAAACAAAGGATTCTCTTATTGCTCATCTAATCTAACTAAAAACACCGTTTCATGTAATAACGGTTGGTGATAACGGTTACACGCTTACGGTTTAACGGTAGGAACCTACTTAAAAGTGGTTCAAGTTCAGTAATGAAATCTTAACGCCAACGTGCTCGGCTAGATACTGAAACTGATTTAAATCATTACAGGTTGGGCGGTGGTGTTTAAGTGGTTATGTATTTAAATTTACAAATTAAGCCTCTATATTTATAGAGGCTTAATTTAATGTAAATACAGGGTGAAATTGAAAACATGCGACAAACCGAAATGGGAGATTGTACTCATCATTATGAACAACTTTTACTAAGGGACCAATGATGCAATCGCGAAAAAAAGAACATCTGTTCCCTACATTTATGTTCGCATAACTCGTCAAAATGTAGGGAACAGCTGTTTTTTTTTTTGCGATTGCATCATTGGTCCCTTAGTAAAAGTTGTTCATAATGATGAGTACAATCTCCCATTACGGTTTGTCGCATGTTTTCAATTTCAACCTGTATAGAAGTGCCTAGGGATTTATTTCATGGAATAGGTGCTCTAGATTCTGAAGATCAGTGTTTGTTTTAGTACTAGAATGAGCCAAGTGGGGCTGTGCCTAAAGATCATGTCTTGAACAGTTTCAGCTTGTCTGCAAATCCTTAAAGAACCTAGAATAAATTATGTTCGGGTATAACATTATTCTGGTATTTTGTGTGTTCGGGTCGTCAGAAGCTTGACAGTCTGACATCCAGTCCTTGCAAGGGGTATCGTATGTGTGCAGGTCAGATAGGCAGTCGCTCCATGTAAAATTCTGGTACGCAGCGACATCTGATTAGACTAGTAGCGGACCCAAACATATTTGGGAAAAGGATTATTTCAATTTTCTATGATTTTCGAAAACATGCTAATTAACATAGGCAAAAGGATGTTGATAAACCTATCCGAAGAGATTTGAAAGTAATTAAACAGATTTTCGACTATAATGTAGGTACCTGTTTAAATAACCAAATAACATCAATCGACACTATCTACCCACGCATTCATCTCAATTAGATAGGCACTTAAAACTAGCGAATCAAATGTCATTTACGAATCAAACATTACGCAGATACACAACAACACAACTAGAACCGTCATTTCAACACCCATAACCATAATCTACGCTCAATAAAGGACTACCCACATTCATACACACAAATATGATATCTATGTCCGCAATATTAGGCATGCCACCACATCGTTTCGAAGCTGACCTTTGTATCGCAAAAGCGGAAAGCTTTATTCCCCACTAGGGGTTAGCTACCTTATTCTATTGAATTGTTATGCCCTGCGAGACGGCCCTGTTTGGTATCCGCGCCCGATATTGTATGGACCATAACGCTTGGCTTTCAAACTTTCCGCTGACTTGATATTTTGCCAAGAACTTTTAACATTTTGACTTGGCGGGTTGTCTAATAATATGGGGGTATCTGGGTATCTACATGCTTATGTGGCTGTAGTTATGACGAAGGGTTTTTATTAAATTTGTGTAGATAGGTTCACAGTAGGTTTTGTAAAACATTAACGTATCGTTTCATGTTTTAGGTACTGCGAACTTATTAAGATTTACCTAGCTACATAAAATTGAATTTTAAACGAAAAACAGAGAGCTATGTTAATTACAAAATTCTGCTAAATACTGCAGCGCGGATAACTTCAAAGATTCAGAGATCTAAGACATAGTTAATTTAATATCCTACACATTTCTTAGTTAATTTGCACGCCCCGGGCACCCGTGTATCTACCCTCATAACTGGTTAATTGAATGTCTATCTAATCTTCGCCTAAAATGTATATTACATAGGTAACTAAATTGAAACCCGAATGCCTAAATATGAAATAATTCGAGGATTCAATTTTCTGTGAAGGTATGTTGTAGGTACTTACTTACTGTTGTTTTACCTACGCCTACGTAACGTTTTGTTTGAGAAGTAGGTATGTGGATAAATGATTTCCTATCTGAATTCTGGTTATAAGAAAAAAACCTTAACCTTAACTTCACACGGTTCGATTTTAGTTGAACAACTTTTGTTGTAGCAGTTGATTAACTAAAATCGGGCTGTGTGGGTATAAGGTAGGCACATAGTAACTACTTATTCATTCTGTTGTCAAGGTGATGACGGCAATGAAGAGATGGATGACCCATAAAGAAAAGAATATTTACCTGCCAATGCCAGGTTGTCACTTTAAGGTTTCGTATCTCTGGGGTGAAAACGAGACCCTATACAACCTACTCAGGGCGAATTTCACCAAAGAATCTGAATAAGATCAGCACATCTAAACCGCGTTCAATAGCTGTCACTGTTGACACTGACAGCTCTTGAAATCGGTTATGATGAGACGATCGCGTTCAGTTTACTTGGTCAAATACGCCCGTTGCCGACGCTGTTTGTCTGGCAGGTCTATCTATTTACCGATTCGGACTTGGCCGCTTTTTGTGCAAAAACTTATACACCAGAATACCTATAGCCAAATAGTACCGTAACAAAGACACCTAACGTAAGTACTTCTCTACCATTTACTTTGAAAAATACCTTATATAAAATACTCTTACATCTTAGGACCCCTCCACATTATAGATTCACGCCAGGGAAGACGCCGCGCGCCGCCGTGCGTGACGTCATTTGTTAACAAATTGATAGGCTGGAATATACGACATAATATACCTTCCCACGTACCCATCCTGTAAATAACATTTCAGGTGCTTGTACGAGATAGAAAACATAGTGTGACTTGTGTGATATAAGTAAGATATCAGAAAAAGAAACACAACAGAAACTTTTCTGGAATAACAGCACTCAAAATAGTTTTTTTTAGAATTATCTACACCCCAAGTACAATAAAACGTATTAGCTTTTAGAGCCCTTATTAAGAAAAAGAATATGAAAAGTTGACCCTCATGCAGACTTCTACAATGAAGAGTTTTAGTACTTATAAGGCAAGATTTTAGGTGACTCAACGATGTTTCTTTCAAAGCAAAGTAGTTGGAACGGTAAATCCTTTATCCCTTGTGTCATTAACGCAAAAGCAAGTACATTTTCAACCAAAGACAACACAGAACATGTATGAAAACGACACCTCGAAAAATAGCGTGAAAACATTGTGAGCTTCATAAAATGTTTGCGCACAGTACAAATTGCCTGTAGTATCTACTGGCGGCGTGCCACCGAGCACGCGACAGCGGGAGCTTTCGGCACTTAGCGGGAACAAAACAGAGTGTCAACCGCGACGCTGCGACGTGAGCCGCTTGTGTGAAAGAGCTCTTATGTCTACTGTCAATTGAAAACGGTTCATTGAATCAAACTATTAGAGGGCTATCAGAGTTAATTAAATTGTTGGTGTTTGCATATCCTGTAATTAGACGGCAAACAGTACTTAGGACTGTTTATGAAACACGGCCGGTGAAGCATTCGGTGCTTCAATTGAATGAAAACCATTTGATGAATTGATCAGCATCCTAATTTCGTAACACACAATCACAATCCGAGGGTTTTGGGGGAAATTCCTAATCCATTGCTTTATACGTTTGAATAATTCGTCTGCTCAACAATGTAAATAACGCAATGAACGCGGCCGAACTTTCAAAATCAAAAGCATTGGCCATGAATGACAATGAATGCGGGTTTTAACATAAGAATATTACCAAGCCCTTCATGTTCTTGACAGTTGATACTCTACAACTCGACAAGTCTTCCAGCTTACTTCAAGATAACAGCTAAGTATTGCGTATTAACACAAATTGCAAAGCTCAGATAGCAAATGACTGCCATAAACAGTCATGTCGTGGTCGCAGCACCGTCGAAGTGTCACGACTATGAGCCACTAATTCATTATGCTAACGAGACGCGTTGCCTCCGACGGTGATGGATTAGCCTTTCTCCCCTTCGCATAAACGCGACGACGAGAGGAAACGCGTAAAAAATGGACCAATAACAGTGTATGCAAAAGTTGAGCGCTCCCTCGACGTAAAATATTAGGTTATTGAAATTTTCCAGTCCCGTAGAGCGAAGTAGACAAGACTGCTAACACGGCTCTTTCTTACGTAGTGAAAATAGCATTTCGCTGTAACTTTACAACGCAACGTTTCCTAGGAAAAT
Organism: Antitype chi; assembly: GCA_947359405.1. Classification (NCBI taxonomy): domain Eukaryota; kingdom Metazoa; phylum Arthropoda; class Insecta; order Lepidoptera; family Noctuidae; genus Antitype; species Antitype chi. The sequence goes on from OX375816.1 coordinate 16,956,834, forward strand.
AGAAGTGCTGAATTAAAAATGAACTGTTCTTGCTTCTGGTTGAAGCGATTTTGCTGTTTTGCATTGAAATGGGAGTTAGTAGGTTAGGATTATATGATTTTTTAGGTATGTGCGCTAATGTAAAGATTTCAGTAAATACCTAATGAGTTGCTTAAAATACAGGGTGTACGGGACACCGACGCGAAAACTGTTAGTAAAGTACCATAAATTCAGTTCATGATACTAGACAAGTTAATTTTTTTCGTCGATTACTAAAATCTAAAATCAGCGGTTTGTTTTTGACCGTGTAGGTATTTTTTTTCGCTATTGTGTGAAACAACTGTTTTCTTTTTAATAAAAGACAATTTTGTTATACATGTCTAGAATCGTGTATAATTCAAACTGCCTACCGCAAAATACAACTTCATTTTAACAAATTTTGCTTTTCATTGTACAGATGGCCAGCACATCAAGCTACCCTAATCTGTCAAATTTCTTTGATAGATTTTCGACTTTAAAACATAATCATAAGGTTCATGTTCAATTGGGAAAAATTGACAGTTTGGGATAGCTTGATGTGCTGGCGTCTGTACATTTTCTCCATTAGATCATAAAGTTATCTTTAACCATGACAAAGACTAATTTCACAAACTTACCTACTGGTAAGACAACCACGCCAAAATAATACACCTTCATTTCTATTAAGTATGTTTCCAATTTGAATTCATTTTTTTTTTCATCAAATGACAAAATCATCATGTCCATTACTGATTTCACAAACTTACCTATTGGTTGTTTCTAACACTATTACCTCTCACTTTTCTCCGCCATTTTCTTTTTTGTGACGTAGTTCTAAGTGGCTCGACAGTAGTTTCTTTGAGTGAAAAGTCCTCTCGCAGTTGGTGACGTTACAACTGTACTGCCGAACGCCCGTATGTACTGATGAATGCCTTTTTAATGACATGGAGTTTGAGAACGTTTTCGTACAGATCTTGCATTGCGGCAAGAACCCATAGTGCTTGTACTGGTGAATCGTCAGCTGAGATTTATATTTGTAACTGTCAAAGAAAAAAAATGTTCATTTCTCGAATCATTCGAATTTTGAAATTAGGTCGGCGAACAAGTTGACGGTCAAAAAGGTCGCCCCTAATTGCGTAAATCAATCAGAATTTGAATCCTTTTTAAGGATATTGCTAGTCCATTGCTTTTTATGTTCGAAAACTTTGTCTCTTCAACAACGAAAATAACGCAATGAATGTCGTTGAACTGTCAAAATGACGGCCATCACTACTGACAGGGTGTTACACAATAAAGAGTGCAAATCGAGTCACCTCGCCCCCTACCGTAGCTGCGCCGACCACTCAGGGGTGCTTTCCGCTCAGTGTCTCCCAACTAACATACACTCATCTCATATCGGTCCATAGAAAGTATTTCTAAGATCTTTAGGTGTAGGTACGACAACAGTAACACAAACGGCCAAAAAACGTAAACATCACTGGGGTTATGCGCAGATAATCGCCAATCGGCGATATGTTTCTATCGCGGATGACATTGATCATGACATTTAACAGTGACTTTTATATCACAAGTGGGGATTTTAGAACCCCAATAACATTTTTAAACAACATTTATGGGATGTTATTGAGATGTTTAAGATTTTGATTAGAGACAATGTAGCTAGTTGGGCTACGTTGGATGACAACCACACGATGAGGATAAGTGAAGTTGATCCGACGCCAAGCTTAAATGTGTGCGATGACCTTAAGGTGAAAAGTGGGGCCACGGTTTCGTAATTTCGACACAAATCTTAGTAAAGTTGTTGTTAATGACGAGTGCTGTTAATGTGACTTCTATGTCATTGACATAAGGTTAAAAATGAAATTATTGACGCACGTAGGTATGCTCGTAAAATGCAACAACTACTTACATACCCGGGAATGTCGAAATTAGAACCGAATGCTATATTCTGGCTTTTAATTGTACGGTCAACCGCAAGCCAATGCTTACACTTGAACTACGAAAACATACTAAACCTACTGCCGACTGTTCTATGTTCGTTGATGAAAATCTGTCTTATTTTTAAGTTCTTCATTTAAGTCATCTTATCTTTTTGTACGCACGTGTTTCTGTGATAAATAAATCTATTTTTTTTCTTTCTTTTCTTTAACTGCTACATAATAATTCTGTCAATATCAAATTATTAACACGGACGTACAGTTGACTGTACAGCACCAGAGCGTCAATGGGACACATCGAGCATTAGAAAGAGACAGACAATTAGTCATACAAGTATGAGTGACAGAGACAACAATCTACAAAACCAAACCTTTTCTGAAACTCGATGTGCCTGCATTTAGGCCAGAAATGCACGAGCGATTTACATAGCGCACTGAATTTTCGGCTCTCGGTGTATAGCCGAGAATTGAGCATCCAACAGAGTGCATCCCCAACGCGTAAAAATTAAACTGATGGGTTTTCAACTATCGGCGCTGAACAATGCATTGAATTGTTAGGGTCAATTCTCACCGAGACGCGACGCGACGCGCACTTTTTAAGATAGCAACAGAATATCTAACTTATTTACAACACGAAAAGGTATAATTTCACTACGAGCGCGAAAGCGTGTCAAAGAACGCTGAGATTCACCATGTTGTGCAACTCGTACTTCACAATAAGGTATATACATACCTTATTGTGAAGTAAATAAGATCTATTTTGTATCGTGATCTTAAAAAGTGCGCGCAGCGTCGCATAGCGTCGCGTCTCGGTGTGAACTGACACTTAAAGATGCTGTAATCTTATTGTAATGTGCGTGTAATTAACTTACCTGCAGTCACAAATATTACAGATAAAGGGTCGTTCATCGCTATGCGTCACCATATGCAGCCTCAAGGTATTTGGCGTAATAAAAGCCTTATGGCACACCTCACATTTGAGGGTTTTCTCCCTAATAACCACATTTTTCTGATGCTTCTTTAGATAGAACTCACTCTTAAATGTTCGGTCGCAATGAGTACATTTTAATGGCGCCGATACACAGTACACTGTTTCTTTGTGTAACTAGAAAATAAATGAAAAAATAAAGTTAAAAACGAATATCAAACCACGAAAAAAACGTCGACTAAAAAGGTTACATATCTTTTTAATTGACGTTTTCGTTGTAGTTGACAAGACATCGTAACAAAATAACATCTATTTTTGTATAACCGAAATTACAGTTGATAAACTGTACAAATTACGTGTCGTTTGTCAAAATACGCTGAATAGTTTAGAAGTTTTGAGGGAGTAGAAGAACATACATGCATACATGCTGCCTTCGGGTAAAAACAACATAATACTTTAATATTATGTAGTAAATAGTAGGTCCTGTTCGGGTCCCAGTTCGGGCAACCCGTTATTGGGTTTTACAATCAGGATTTTTTCAGTCCAGTAGCCTAGATTTGGGCCGGTTGTTGCCAAATTGGCCGCAACCATTACATGGGATTTAAATAAAATGGAGGGAAAAAATCGCGCCATGTTATTATTATTATTTTCTTTTATTCCACTAAATATACATATAAATTACATTTTTAAATATTAGAATATAAAATTATATAAAAACATTTAAAAATATAAAAAATAGTGGCCCATCGGCATCAGGAGCAGGGTCCAAGATGTCGGTGGTCAGGGCTCTAGAGAAAGGAACCTCCTGACTATGCGTGCCGTGTCTAGGAGTACTGCTTTCTGAATCAAGCCCTTGATCCAGCCGCGTAATGAGAGCCTCCTGAGGTGTTGGTCGAGGCTCTTCGCTATTAGGCCATTTACTGTAACGATTATCGGTACAATGATTGCTGAGTCCACGTCCCACATGTCGACAACCTCGTGAGCTAAGTCAAGATACTTGATTTTCTTATCTTGCTCAGCTTTCACGAGATTCTCGTCATGAGGGACAGCGATATCAACAATCATTGCACGACGTTCTCGTCGATCTATCACCACAATATCAGGTTTATTGGCTACAATAGTCCTGTCAGTGATGATAGATCGATCCCAGTACAATGTGGCGTGACCATTCTCGAGAACTGGGTCGGGCACATACCTGTAGTATGGTACTTCAGACTCCACAAGGTTGTACTGCAAAGCAAGTTGCTGGTGGATAATCCTAGCTACTAGATTGTGTCTGTGCAAATACTCGCCGTTAGCAAGACGAGAACAACCGGAAACGATATGTCGAATTGATTCACCGGGACGGTGGCATGCCCGACAGATGTCAACCGTACCATCCTTGACAATGTATTTCCGATAATTGTTCGTCATGATAACTTCATCCATAATCGCACAGACAAAACCTTCGGTTTCCCCGAAGAGGTCGCCGAAACGCAGCCAGGATACAGACGCCAAAAAGTCTACATCGGGTCCATGAAGAGCCCGGAAAAAGCGTCCGTGAAGCTCTTTGCCTTGCCATACTTCCTTACGATCGTTAGTATCCAGTACTGCAGGTTTGCGCCAGTTCTCATTCGCCAAGGAGAGCGGGGTAAGGCCCTTGTCCACTGCGACCACATCTTGATGCATCCCCACGTCAGTGTGAAGGAAATATTCCCTGAGGCTACAAATCTCGCGGTTGTGGAGGGTTTTAGCATTTAAAAAGCCTCGACCCCCACACTTCCGCGGGATGTACAGTCTCATCACTGATGACCGTGGGTGATGCATCCGATATGCCGTCAGCAATGTACGGACCTTCCTATCTAGAGCGTCAAGTTCCGTTTGAGTCCATTTGAGTATGCCGAAAGAATACATCAAAACCGGCATGACCCAACCGTTGAAGGCACGCACCTTGTTTCCGCCTGATAAAAGACTATTTGACACTTTATTCAAGCGGCCAAAGAAGCGCTCCCTCAACGATTGTTTCATGTCGGTAGCATTGATGCCTAATGCTTCCGACATACCCAAATACTTGTAGGTTTCGGTTGAGGAGAGGGATCTAAGATGTATAGAATCCGTAAGTTTGGTTCCCACGGATTCTATAATCTCTCCTCGCTTTACATGCATGACTGCACATTTGTCCACACCAAATTCCATCCTGATAGCGTTACTGAAGGTTTCCGTTATCTTCAGTAACTCCATCAGTTGCAAATTATTGGGGGCAAAGAGTTTCAAATCATCCATGTAAAGGAGGTGTGATATCACCTGACCACCTCTTCTCAATCGATAGCCCAGACCTGAACCCTCCAGCAGTGTGCTTAGAGGATTCAAGGCTAAGCAAAACCAAAGCGGACTCAAACTATCGCCCTGAAATATTCCACGCTCAATCCTAATTGGTTCATTGGTCCCCCGGATCTGTCGACATCCTGGATACAGAAGGACCGTCCTCCACTGCTTCATACAGGACATCAAGAAGGTGCGTAGAGTCGCGTCTATTTTGTACAACTCCAGCACCCTCATGAGCCATGTATGTGGTACTGAGTCATAGGCCTTCTTATAATCTATCCAAAATGTTGACAGATCCTTCCGGGATTTACGAACCTGTTGGCTTATGGTCATGTCTATAAGGAGCAGCTCCTTAGTACCGCGGGACCCATTCCTACATCCATTCTGAGACACCGACATAATTGCGTTGCTTTCTATATGTTGTGAAATTTTTGCTCTAAGAATGGATGTAAGAACTTTATAGACCGTAGGTAAACATGTAATTGGTCTATAATTTTTAGGTTCCGCAGTACTACCCGATTTATGGAGCAGGTGGGTAATACCTGTCGTAAAGAACAGTGGTAGTGACCCAGTCTCTAAAGATGACTGGAATTGTGAAGCTAAGCAAGCATGTGACTTTTGTAGCCATTTAATCCAGAAATTGTGCAGTCCGTCCGGTCCTGGAGATTTCCAGTTGGGCAACGGACGGACTGCACGGGCCACATCAAGAGGACAGATGGTGATAGCCTCCATGTCTGGTATTGAATCACATGCCCGCTCAACAACACGCATCCAATCACCTTCAATGTGACTGACGGACACCGACCAAATGCTCCGCCAAAACGCACTCATGTCATCACTATCCGGTAGATGCGCGTCAGTCACAACTTGAGTGGGAATGGGTCGCTCCCAAGCTCTGTATACCCACCTTTCATCGTTCTGGAACATGCGATTCTGAGTGTACCGATCCACTCTTCGCTTATACCGACGGATACGGTTTGCCCATGCATAAACTTTCTGCTTCAGGAAGTCGATGCGCTCTGTGACACGGGATATATATTCTCGAGGATTAATACTAGTTCCCGAGAACGCCCGTCTCACAAAGCGCATCACTCTTGGACGTGTATTGCCCTCCCTGAAGCAGATGAGCTTCCCGATGAGTACCCTGGTCTCATTAATACGACGCTCAATCCTGCACTGCCAGGCTGGTGCGGTGGGTTTCGGTCGTGTAGCTCGATCAGTATTTGTGAATTTGACACGAGCTATACGACATGCCGCAACAGCCGTGCAATACAAGATTGAGTGTGTATCGCAAAGGTCTGCGCTGCTTTCAATATAATTTGGTAGCAGCGCATCCAGGGCACACACCAGTGCTCTGTTTTTTTTATTCATGGGCAAACGTGGTAGCCGTGGTCGAAGGTCAGGTGATGTGAACCGGTACTCACGGATGGCATCCTCCAGAATGCTCCTTATGTCCACATTGTACAGGTTTTCTGCAGATATAGCCCTGGCTTCCTCCTCCTCACCGTGCTGGTTTGCCTGCAATGGAACGTCGGCAGGCGCATGCACGACATTCTGGGGTGAAGGAGGGTTACTAGCAGAACTATTCTGCATTTCCGAGCGTAGTCGATCAAGTGTAGCTTCATCCAATCTATGATTGTTTTGAATGACACGCACCTGATCCGATAATCGTTGGGCCGAGACGTCGACGGCTGGTTCAAGCACCTGAAACAGAGAGAGCATCCGAACACGGTACGCTGTAAGGTTAATTCCTCCCTCTGTAGCCCCATAATATGCGCGCATCACATTTTCGTTCATGGACTGGGTCCATCGTATGCGCGACACATTTCCACCGGCAGCGGGGACCCTGCTCGAGGCCTGTTGGCTTCGAGGTCCCAAGCCCGCTGGTGGCCGTCCTCTTCCTCGCCGCCGTTGTGGTGTCGGGGACGACGGTGGGGAGAAAAACTCGTCGCTCGAGCTCGACGCAACTGCAGCGACCGGTGACACGGCGCTCACGGTTATTATTTTCTTTATTATGGGACAACAATGATCCAGCTCCATGTTATGTAATTTGGTACTCTACCGGGATAAAAGTATCCTAACTGTTAATGCAGATGAATAACTATATTTGTAACAAAAACCATTCAAATCTATTCAGTCGTTTCTGTGGGATATTTTCCGACAGATACAAAACTAACAAAATAAAACTTGTAAAGACGGTTCAACGAATGTTTTGAAAATATTCATACCGATTTTTAAATAAATATGTAGGAAGAATAAAAAGGTCAAAGATTTACCTACCCTCATATAGTTCTGGCGGGCGAAAGTTTTTCCGCAGATGTCACAGATGCTCCTATTTATCTGCATATGATTTATAATGTGCTCCCTAACTGCATGTTTAAAATGAAACCTGAAAAAGATATTAATTGAGTATTGTCCGACCAAAAAAGGACTTTCAGCCGAAAACGAAAAAGAAGCTTCGGCGTTAGTATTATTTTCGGCCGAAAACGAAGATGATTTAGACATTAAAAAATATTAATATGTTTGCTGTAATTATGCGTCTATGCATTTGAAGAAAAAATACACATAAACTCGCTTTACAATTTGAAAACAAAATTGCGTCCGTTTATGTCAGGTAACAGGTTGTGCGTCGATGTTCCTGCTGATCTTACGGTTTTTTGCAAAGAGATTTTGAATTCCATGGTCTTTCACAATGCCAAAGTAAAGTTTGACAAAACTTTCAATTCTCAATTCAGTAACTGGGTCGTGTATATCTTTGTAATCGTATCAGTATTTGCAGATATTACCTTTTACAAACGTACGTAAACAAACCACTTTACCTTATTATTATAGAAGTATAGTACAGAATACTAAAATAGTGATGTTCTTTTATAGTATACCTAGATTACACTCACCCTCTTCCACAAATATCACATATATACTTAGGAGTGCAGTGAGTCAACTCATGTTTCTTCCAGGGACGCAAGTTGGAGTATGCCTTATGGCACCGCGAGCAATACCCTCCAGACTTCTGCAAATGCTCCTTTCGATAGTGGAAATGCAATGCCATCAATGATTGTTGATTATTTCCGCAAATGTGGCATAAAAAACGCATTTCTTCACTGCGCGGAAAGTGCGAATACCTGAAAATATTTTGGATAGTACTTACATGTTTTCTATTTATTTTTATATCGGTAATGCCGGCCAATCTCAATGGAGACATAGTCATTGACGCAGGAGATAATTATTATAGTGAACAGGTGTTTGCGCAGACACATTATGTATTCTCTCTTCCCTCACTCTCATAGTCCAATGGGACAGTAACCTGACATGACTGGAGACAGATCAGGCGCAGATCGAACTGCTTAATGTGCTTACTAAGGCGAAGGGCTATCACACCGCCGACTTCCAAACTCCCAGTAAACTACCACTAACACTTTACTTAACCAGCAGGCTTAACAAGAGAATCGTAGACAAGCGTTTTGTCGTCGGAAGAGTAGACAAAAATGACGGTTCCGTATAGACAGTTGACAGTTTTTCACCGAGAAATGTAGACAAGCGATTATAGCGATTATTCTACAGTAGAGTAGAAATAAAAAGCGGTATGCTAAGCCTGCTGGGAATAGAACTCAGGACCCCACGGTTCGCAGCAGTCGCACTTGTGACCACGACATCAACAGGAAATAATCAGCCTATTATGTTCCCACTGCTGGGACACAGGCCTCTTCTCTGCGGGAGAGAGTGGACCGTAATCCACCACGCGGACTCAGTGCGATTGGTAGTCACGTCTTCGAACTTTTGGTTTCTAAGACATGCCGGTTTCGTCACGATGTTTTTTTCCTTCACCGTTTTGAGAGCAGTGGTGATGAAATTGGGTTCGAAACCACGAACTACGATTCGTAGGTTGGGGCCGTTATCACAGGCTCACCACTATGGTACGGAGCATGGGTATGTATTGGCACAAAAATAGGCCTATGCTCGTGGGTGAAATCAGTGAAAAACTGAATTTGTAGATGATGATCAGAGATCGGATATTCGGATGCATATTCACCTAAAGTTAAGATGTTGGCTAACATGGAATGCGCTTTTGTATCGAAAAAAAGTCTTAATTTAGATAAGTAATTTGTTTAGTTTTTGTTTTAACTAATACAAACCACCCCTCCTCCAGTACATACACATATTTGTTGGGTTAAAAATTAATGCACATTTGAATAGGTAAGCAATCCAAGAATCCCGGGGTTTTTAATAAATATTACAAATAATTTATAAAGCCTCTTTCATACTTTCATAGCTAAAAATTATCTTTAGATAAATATGCATCCGAATATCCGATCTCTGATGATGATGATGAAGATTTTTCAATTTCAATTTGCGGCAATATTGTCGAAATTGATAAAGCAGTTACGAGGTCGACTAGACTTGAAAAAAAAGGCTTACCTATGTGCAGCAATAGCAGCCAGATCGATGCCTACGAAATCACACAACTTGCACGCTAAATCATTATTTGTCCAATGTTCTTTCAAATGTATGCAAAGATCTTTAGTAGTGGTGAAACTGAGATTACAGAGACCTAAAATATTAAACAAAGTTCGTAAGAAATTCTAATCATACCGAGATTTTACTAGTAACAAAATAACCAAACAGTGAAATATAATAAAAAACAATCCTTATCATAAAGCGATAAGATTCATTTTGCACAGACCCCAAGTAAGATGGTACAAGTCACTAAATGTAACTAAATATATTAAGTTTTTACCGCATGAAAATGAAGAGGCATTTTCATTTTGGTTTCCAATCATTTCAATTTTGCTTTTTGATTCGTTTTTTACCTCAATATTTTGACTATAATATTGTCTACCTGAAAAAAAATGGACGAATATTACAAGGTGGCAGCGCCTTCTATGTCGTAGCAGTAAGGCCGTATTTCGTAGATTAGTGTTTTCGGTCACAGTGCTATAAAATAATTAATCATTTACGACTGATTCACGGTTGCCTGTACATGTACAGACGCCAGCAGATCCAAGCTACTCCAAACTGTAAAATTTTCCCAATTGAACATGAACCTTATACTTAAGTTATAAAGTTGAAAATCTATCAAAGAAATTTGACAGATTGGGGTAGCTTCATGTGCTGGCGTCTCTACAACCAATCTTTCTGGACCCTAATAATTAGTTGAAATCCTTACCCAAGTCATAAGCATAATCTTGCTCGAAATACCGCCTCCTTGATATTGTTTTGGCTTCACATACCTTTATGTGTTTGAGGAAACATACTTTCCTCGCTGAAACATTAACTTGTGTCATTTAAATTAAAGCCACAGCAGAATAAATACGGACATTATAATCCCCGAATGGTCAGGCAGAGCAGTCCTCACACCCACATTTTGCCAGGTATTTCTTATTGCCATGAACCGGGCTTCTACAGAGAAATGCCTGATCCAAAAACCCAAAAACATTACTCAATACTCAATCTTTATTGCATTCCATGTTTTATTACACTGATGGTATAAAATATACAGTGAGATCAATATGGACTCTGTCGGGCACAGCAAAATTAGGAGAGAGGAAATTCATTTCATTTTTATAAAATTATTAGATGTATAGTTTGGGTGTATAATTATCATGTATATGTATAATTATGTACAGGCATATATATTTATTATGAGGTTTGTGTATACAGGCATAGTGTATTTGTTATTTTAATTTTATGTGTTGCATAAGAACAATTTTCCTCGACCTGGCAATTGAACTCAAAACCTCACGCTTAATAGCGCTTGGGTGCTACCGAATATCTTTATTATAAATCGAATAATTGATTAATTTAATTAACAGGAATTTCATAGCCATTTCTGGAGTCAGATACTTTGCTTTCACAATGGGTTAGAGGGAGATATTAGTCAAATGCAAGACTATCAACAATATAAAAATGGCTTGTTCCACCTTCCACAAGAAGCTATGTAATCCCAAATAAATATAATTTAAATAAATATTAGTAGCTTTTGCAAGCGACTTCGCCCGCTTTAGCCAATTTACAGAAAACCTAAAAAAAAATTACACCTAAACCGTCCTCATGAATCACTCTGTATATTGGTGAAAACCGCATGAACATCCGTTCAGTATTTTTTGAGTTTATCGCGAACAGACAGACAGACGCGGCGGGGGACTTTGTTTTTAACCGACTTAAAAAAAAGGAGGAGTATGTTTGTTGGCTCATAACTTTAGACTGGGTCAACCGATTTTGATGATTCTTTTTTTATTTGAAAGCTGGTGCTTCCCGCGTGGTCCCATTTAAATTTTATATAGATCTGATGATGCGTTTCGGAGACAGGCAACGGAACTCTTCAAAAAATTACAGCAAATCAAACGCGATTGCTGCTATCGCATAAATATGCATTGTTATTACCCCAAGGACAATGATATTTCGAATTGGTGTGGGGTAGGTACTATAACTAAAAAGAGAAAAATAAAAACTTTTTCAAAAAAAAAAGACAACCGACTTCCAAAAAACACTACAAAGTGAAAAATAACTTTAATTTCGGAAGTCGGTGACTGGTGTCATGAAAATGAAATAAAATACATATCCAAAGTCACCGAAATTAAACTTATTTTTCACTTTGTACTTAGTGTTTTTTTGGAAGTTGGTTTTTTTTTTTATAATATGTAGTCATAATTATTTCTCCCTCTACCTCGTTGGTATAGTGGTTGCAAGCAATAGTATTGAGCTTGAGGTACTGGGTTTCATTCCCAGGTCTAGCAGTGCTATTGGGTTTTTTCATCTAGAATTTCTGAGGAGCAGCCCGGAGTCTTTGTTCCTAGTTGATGGCTTAAACATAACTGCCAAATTGAATGCTCCACCTGAAGGACTTCGTGCGGAAACCACACCTTCTAACAAAGAACATAGAATTGCCGAAAGGAGACGTCCTTTAATTACGTGAGGTGTTTAGGAGAGGAGGGGATCGAGGCGAATCTCACCCAATCTCACGTAGGTGAGAGAGCTCTCGGCAAATATCATGTACTTAATTTATATTTTTTCCGCAAAGAAAGAAACAATGTAACATTACGCGAAAACCTGGTTATATTATGTAACACATGTTTTTGCGCTAATATGGCTAAATTCTACAAAATAATGTTTATCATGGTTATGCGAACGCCACAAATAAGCACAATAGCTCCTCGATAGTTAAACCGCCACTGGCCAGCCAAGCCAGCCAAATGCAACGCATAAATCCAACGCAAATAAGCACAGATTAACGTTTTTACACTAAAAACACGTATTTGAAATATCTCACGAGAGATTATGGGGAGGGGGTGGGTCGAGCCAGATCTCACGATATTCTCACCATAGCGGGGGTGGGGGTCAAAAAATTGCCAAAATTGCCTCACGTAATTAATAGCCGCCCCCAACTCTTCTGCCCAAACCTTAAGGGAAATAATGGATGATGTTATGATAAAGTGTATTCCGTACTGCCTCTGCTGCACATATTGTGTGTCAATGATAAAAATTTATAAAAAAATAATTAAATAGAAAAATTCTCACCATAGTTAACTTTACACTTTAGGCAAGTGTAAATTTGTTTTTCGTTACTTCTTACACTGCCATGTCTTTTACTTTTTTTGCAATTTATCTGTTTTGAATTTATTTTTGTTTCAAGAAAATCCTCATTTTTCTTGTTGCTGCTCCCATCGTCTGTTGATTTGGTATCATTTTCAGGGGGCGCAGTTTTAATTCCAGTAGATGACAAAGGAAGTATTTCAATTTCAACATCGTTGGAAAAATTTATATCACTGTCAAAATATGGATCTAATGTTTCAGCTTTAATTTGTGTTTTACTTATAACGGGATCATTGGCATTTTCATTGGTATTTTCTCCATTCTGAGGATCAACTATGTAACATTTCTAAAAAACAAACATAATCTTAATACTTTGCAGGACACTAACCCCTTTATTTATAAACGTTGCTTAAAGTTAAGCATCTGTTTAACTATACATTTAGGATGTTTAAACATCTCATAACTTTAATTAATGTTTATAAATAAATGCCACATGAACAATGAAACTTCTATTGTGTCTCTTTCAGTATTTTTTAATCAATTGACTAGATATTTGGGCCTTTCTCTACTAACTGGAAACTTGTCTATTGACAGTTGTCCCAACCCTATTTTTCTAGAAAATTAAAAATATAATATGTTAAGTCGATAGATAGTTATAATATACATACATATAAACAAGAAACCATTGTAATTTTCTTTTATTTTTCGAATTATAGGCAATTTTGTAAAAAAATGCGGCAGAGGACTGTTTTGCCACCCAGAGGACTGTTTTTTCCACCCAGAGAACAGTTTATGTCAATGTTTATATGAAGAAAAACACAATATTAATTATTAAATGTAATCAAATAAATTCTCTTCTTTATTGAATACTGTATCACATACAGAATTTAAATATCAGGAACAAATTGCGAGCTTAGCTCTCTAAGTAACGAATTAAAATAATTATGATCAAAATTAAGCTTAGGTACTAAGAATCAGTCTTGTTTACTTATCAATGCAGACTCATATCTTTAACTGGCTTTCTTGTACCTTTTTCCTTCTTTCTTTGGTAGTTTCGTTGATCTTTTTCCTTCAATTGCTCTCTTTTTACAGGGTCATTTTTTAGCCGTTGATATCTTAATCTTTTTGAAATTCGTTTCTGCTCTTTTATTTCTTCTTTGGTTTTAGGTTCTTTTTTGGTGGCATTGCGGCAATACTAAAACAATAAAACATACTTTCAATATTTAAAAAAAAACCGTAAGGGTTTATAAACGGGTAGTTACTAGGTACGTATTATTTTATATTTCAAAATCCATAATAATAGAAAACAAAAGACCTAAATTAGCGTGATAGGCTAATGTAAAGAAGAAAGAGACTTTCGGCAAGTAGTAGGTTAGTGCAAACTATAAAGAATATTCATAAAATACGGACGTCAAATAAAACAGTCCTCTGTCACTTTGAACAGTCCTCTGTGTTATCCAGAGGACTGTTGCACAGAGGACTGTTATTTTTACGTAAAAAATGTCATACCACGTATCAGTTTAAATATTACTTCATAACACAGAAACAGCTATAAATTATCACACTGAGCAATTTTTTTGTTAAATAAATATAATTATAACACATAAAACACCGTAAAATAGACTTACCAGAGGAATGTTCACTCAACACTACAGAGACGTGGCTCCCACACAGACGCGGAGTTGTAACTGCGCAAAATTGCGGCGACTTGTTTAGCATGGCGACCGAGCAAACTTCACACAGTTAATGTTCCGTTTCACGCGAAATGTAATCACAATAGTGTTTAATATTTTTGTGGCGCGATATTCAAATTGTGACAGAGGACTGTTCAAAAATGTAATGGACAAAATTCGAACACTAGTTTTTAGTACTAAAAAATTCTCTAAAATTATAATTGTTTTTTGTTCACATGCATTCAATATTCTTTATGTATATAGAGTTATAAGATTTTACATTTTTAAATACAACGAATAAAAACCGAACCGAATCATACTCGATCCGGAATTAGGACATAACAGAGGACTGTTTTTAGTGGCTTTTAGACCGAATTTATGAAATAATTAATGATTCTAAATATTGATTAAGCTTGGCGCCTTAAATAATAGGTTATATATTATGTGTTTTAATAAATAAAACTATGCATTAATATAGCCAAAGTAAAAAAAAATGCTTGGACCATGATTTTCCTGTTAGTAGAGAAAGGCCCATTTAACTAAATAATGAATTACATACGTAATGTTTAACTAACATACTTAAGCCTTATGCAATAAGGTTGAAAAGTGGTTGACCGCCAGTGCCCACGACAGTACATAAACCCTTTGTGGATGAGCGTGGATCTACATCTGACACCATGGATTTTGAATTGTTTTTGTAACTACAGCATTCTACTGGGTTATGTTAACTATTTAACTCATGATCATAATACACTTTGTGCTGGTTTGATAATGATTTCTGGTATCTACTTGTCTACACATGTAATTCGTTGTTTGCACTATACTCATATAGACCACTTTCATAATATGCTGATGTTCTACTTTACAAGGAACATAATAATAATAATTAAGAATATTATCTTTCAATGCAATTATGCTATAAGTCTAATTTATATCTATGGTGGTAGAATAAAGTGGTGTATGATAACCGTGTACGGTCCATAGACAAATAAATATACTCGGTTGGGTACTTACACAAATAATTGTCAATTTTCAACTTTAAACTATTATGTTGACTTACCACATCAGATTCAGATTTCACAGATTTCCAAAGACTATGGGATTTATGGCATTTCTCCTTGAACTTAACATAACTCTGGACCTTTTCGGCACATATTTTGCACAGTAAACGTGGTTCGTCTTGGCTAGTTAGCTAAAATAAATAAATTAGATATTTAAACACCAAACTACTTCAGATTGTTTGGCAATCAAGATTAATGAACCTTTAGTTCGTTGACAGGAGTTAAAATGCTAATGAAGTGAGAGTAATAATCCGAAAACATAAGGCGCATTAACTCTTTTAAAAAATTACATTAAAATTAACAATAAAACATAAAAAACTTACAGTAAGTCCAAAACAAAACTCAAAAAGTGGCAACCATCCATTCTGCTCTTCTAGTACCACCATATCAACACTATTTGCGTCAAGACATATTCGACACGTTCGTATTTTCATTGTATTATCGCTTTCAGTAACTAAAGACATCTTTTCAATCTAAAAATACGAAATAAAAATTATTCTGATTTTTATTTAAATATCCTTACTTCTGACAAGACATTGACAACAATGACAACAACAAAGCTGAGTGACGCTAAATTGACAGTCCTTAGTTCAAACCAATAGAACTCCACCAGATAATCTAACAGGGTTGGTGATTGGCTCAAAAATTTCTACCTTGTCCAACCTTGTTGTCAAGCAGTGCGTTTCAGATCGGTTGAAATGTTACAATTCATAGCATAGTGCACTAGTATTTTTTGTTGTTCGTACTATTATTTGTTATTCTTTGTGAGTGTGGTTGAAGCCTTTGGGGTTGAAGTGGGTTGAAGCCACAGAAGCGTTCGTTCATTTGATAAAGTTTCACGTCAAATTTCACGTCATCCTACTAATATTATAAACGCGAAAGTTTGTAAGTAGGTACGGATGAATGGATGGATGGATGTTTGTTACTCTTTCACGCAAAAATGGCTGAATGGATTTGGATGAAATTTGGCACACAAATAGATTATAACCTAGATTAACACATAGGATATTTATTATCCCGGTAGTACGTTCCCGCGGGATAATTTACGACATCCATGCGGGCGAAGCCGCGGGCGGAAGCTAGTAGTAGGTACCTACATAAAATGTAAAAAATTAAAATTTTATTTTATTTTAATATTTTTTATATGTGTAGAAAGTCGTGTTCGGAACTGTGGTGATCTAACACACCTTTCTCGTATTGATAAGATGGTCTACGTGGTAAAAGTTAAAGTCTTGAATATTGTAAAGGAAATAGCTATATTGAATCACTATAACACTTAGGTAGATACAAGAAATGGTAAAACTACATAAATATAATTTATTATCTTATTGGTAAAAATGTATGGTAAAATGGTAGGTAATGGTTATGGTATGAGAACGAGGTGTCTATCATTAGCCGCCAACACTAGCCGCCTGCACAAGCCGCCCGCACTAGCCGCCCGCACTAGCCACCTGCAAAAGCCGCCAGCACTTGCCTCCAGCTTTTGCCGCCAGCACTGGCCAGCAGAACTAGTCACCAGCAATGGCCAACAGCACTAGCCACCAGAACTGGCCAACAGCACTGGCCGCCAGCACTGGTCAGCATCACTTGCCACCAGTGCTTGCCGCTAGCACTAGCCGCCAGCACTTGCCGCCAGCATTAGCCACCAGCATTAGCCACCAGCACTTGCCTCCAGCTTTTGCCGCCAGCGCTGGCCAGCAGAACTAGCCACCAGCATTGGCCAGCAGCACTAGCCACCAGAACTGTCTAACAGCACTGGCCAGCATCACTTGCCACCAGCACTTGCGCCAGTACTCGCGCCAGTACTTGCGCCAGAACTCGCGCCAGAACTCGCGCCAGTACTTACTCCAGTACCCGCGCCAGTACTCGCGCCAGTACTCGCGCCAGTACTTGCCCACAGCACTTGCCACCAGCACTTGCCGCCAGCACTTGCCGCCAGCACTTGCCGCCAGCACTTGCCGCCAGCACTTGCCGCCAGCACTTGCCACCAGCACTTGGCGCCAGCACTTGCCGCCAGCACTTGCCGCCAGCATTTGCCACCAGCATTTGCCACCAGCACTTGCCACCAGCACTTGCCGCCAGACCTTGTCGCCATCAGTAATTGCCGCGAGCACTATCTCCAGTACTCGCACAAGTACTTGCGCCAGTACTCGCGCCAGTACTTGCGCGCGTACTCGCGCCAGTACTCGCGCCAGTACTCGCGTCAGTACTCGCCGCCAGCACTTGCCACCAGCACTTGCCGCCAGCATTCGCCTCCCGAATTCGCCGCCAGTACTTGCTCCAGTACTAGCGCCAGTACTAGCGCCAGTACTCGCGCCAGTACTCGCGCCAGTACTCGCGCCAGTACTCGCGCCAGTACTTGCGCCAGTACTCGCGCCAGTACTTGCCGCCAGCACTTGCCGCCAGTAATTGCCACCAGCACTTGCCGCCAGCACTTGCCGCCAGCACTTGTCGCCAGCACTTGCCGCCAGCACTTGCCGCCAGCACTTACCGCCAGCACTTGCCGTCATCACTTGCCGCCAGCACTTGCCGCCAGCACTTGCCGCCAGCACTAGCCGCCAGCACTTGCCGCCAGTACTTACTCCAGTACTCGCGCCATTACTTGCGCTAGTACTCGCACCAGTACTCGCGCCAGTTCTCGCGCCAGTACTCGCACCAGTACTTGCCGCCAGCACTTGCTGCCAGACTTGCTGCCAGACTTGCCGCCAGCACTTGTCGCCATCAGTAATTGCCACCAGCTCTTGCAGCCAGTACTTGCCGTCAGCACTTAACGCCAGTACTTGCCCCCAGCACTTGCCACCAGTACTTGCCGCCAGTAATTGCCACCAGCACTTGCCGCCAGCACTTGCCGCCAGCACTTGCCGCCAGCACTAGCCGCCAGAACTTGCCGCCAGCACTGGCCAACAGCACTGACCGCCAGCCACTTGCCACCAACACTAGCCGCCAGCACTTGCCCCCAGCACTTGCCGCCAGCACTTGCCGCCAGTACTAGCCGCCAGCACTTGCCGCCAGCAAAGAATTATATTCAAGATTCAATCTCAGACCAAATAAATGACTCAATACGTTTATTTGCCAGGTTGCAGTTTTGTTGGTGTTTAATAGTAGGTAGGTACAGTAGATTATATTATAGGCCCTGTAGGTTAAACCGGCACTGTCTCTGATCGCTAGCAAAACCAAATTTGGTATCGAAAACCCAGTCACACCGTATGCAGAAGAACTAATCAGCATCGTTGTATTTGTTTGTTCTTTGCTATTGTTTTATCTTTATTTTTATTTCAATTAAACTAACTACAGCGAAAACAAAGCGTCAAAAAACTCATCCGCATCGCTGTCGACTGGCAATGTACCCAAGAGACTGGCGGCATTACCACGTTGTATAGCAATGCTCAGCCTCTGGCCAAAGTAAAAACCAGCCCTTGGGTCACGGGAACTGTCAACCAGCCGTTTGGAGATTTCCTTATAGAGAGCATGAGCAACTCGGACCCCACGGCCCGAGGGTTTCAACCCCAAACGGCTCGAAAATATGATTACCAATAATATTGTTATACTTTCGCCACTTGAGGTTTTCCGCAGCCGCAGCGGCAACGCCAGCACAGCACACCGACCCAGGAAGATGGGATGGCGCAAGAGTATCGACATACGTTGCATCCCACACTAAAGGCCTACCCATCTTCCATGGAAATAAAGACATGCCGTCCGGTCTCTTGCCATCGTCGCGTGCCAAGCCAATGGGTTCTAATACAGCTGGAACGCCGACGGTGACAAGAGCTCGTCGGATGATGTCGTTAATGTTCGCGTGCCGCGCTAAGCGACCCGCACTTCGGCTGCAAGATAGGCCGTGGTGTCCGAGACTGTTGACAACTTCGCCACAGTGACAGCGATGAGGAGAACAACATGGCGCTCCTAATCGTAGGGAGGCAGCGAGGCGGAAAGTTGTGTCGTCGAACAAAGTGCCAATGTTCGACGACGGTAGTGCATGAAGCCACAGACCCGACTCCCATTTACCCACAGCCAGTAGTCACGCACGCTCTGCAGTAGTAGTAGAAGTGTTCAGTAAATTCTCTTGTACAACTCTGCAGAGCGGCTCATCCCACTGTCTCTGGGAAAATGGATTATCAGGTAGATTAGAGTTCGGGCAAGCGTGTTTCCAGGCATCCATAGCCTCGGTGAGGCACGGCACATCAAAATCAATCAGTGTGGAAGCTAAGATTTTCCTGATTAATTTCTCAGTGCCGTGGACCAAGGATATGAAAGCCGGTAAACTAATACTGGAAATTTTGCGGACGCCGAGGCCTCCCATACGAATGGGAAGAGTAGCTTGTGCCCAAGCTCGGTCGTCCATGGCCACATTTAAGATCAAAGTTAGTGTGTGTCGGATAATTTGGTCCATTCTGTCTAAAAGGTGAGTGTACTTCCATAAATGGGAAGCGCGAAGAAATTTGTTTGTTTAATAAAGGCTTTAGGCGACTTTTGGGTATTTGGCGCTTCTCGTCTTGGTCTTCAAGACAATTTGTTTCAAAGTATTCAACTGGAATAGAACCTAGGGTAGGTTCTATTTAAATTCTAAGATAAAATCATAAGACACACGGGCTGATTAGATTGAATACAATTTATTCGTCTATCAGTCCCTTTAAGAACTAGCAGTAATCAGTACCATCCTTCAGAAGCCCCAGAGTAATTTGCGTAGCTATACCCTGATATCAACTGAACGTAAAAGTGCCCTAATATTTCATAATCAGTTTCAAATCACCCAATTTTTTGATCTATAGGTTGTATTCAAGGAGCATGAGGCAAAAGTGAGATAAAATTGCTCAATTTATCAAACTAGTCAGTTTTTGCGCTCAATGGAGGGAAACATTAGATCACTTTAAGCGTTCGCATTATTCTAAAGGGCAAAAACAGATACCAAACCCTTCCTTTCAGAGTCGTTGAGTGAAAGCACTTAGGTTTCTTTTTTAATTTTGTAAAGAAGGTTTTAACCTCAATTCTAGTTTTGTTTCAGTTTTAATTTGAAGTAATGCGGGCTTGTATTTGCTGTCTGATCCTTGACCAAACAACTAGGTGCCTATCACAGGCTTTTTAGAGGATAACCTAAATTGCTTTGCCGCGGTCGTAAAAGCAAATACTTGCCTACTTGCTTTGCTACATTAGTAAATTAGAATTAATTGTATCTATAGGTACCTGCTGCGTAGTAGAATTGACTTACCTCAGTTATCATTATCTATCTGCGTTTAAAAACATCATCCAAATCAGGTAAACAATAATGGACTTAAATAAAATTATAACAAAGCAAATTGTATCAAAATTAACGAGCAACCCCGCTCACAAAATAAAAGACGAACGATAATTTATATCGGCAAACTGCTAGCTCCGTGGGCGATGATAATCTTCAAATTCAAAGGGAAAGGTGATTATTCAGTGCACGTAGTAGGTACCCTCGTGCGTCTGCCCGTACCGTACGTGCTTCTACTTGCCATAACTATTCCTACATTATAAGCAGATACTTCAGATATAAGAGTAATCGAACAGACGCGAATGTTCTTTGAATTTATTGGCTTTTGCCTACGGCGGAAAAATTTGGTTAAGTTGCTTCGTTTGAGAATATTTTCCGACTGCATTGTGACTTTATCTTTTTACTCAACGTGGATAGTTTTTTCTGGGATATAGCAGGAGATCAGAAGACACGAGTAGGTATTAAATAAATGTATGCGAATGACTTTTTTGCGTTTGGCACTCTCCAGATACCTACACCCTAATAGCGTAACTCACGATCAAACAGTCTAAATCATTTTGCAGGACATTGCTTACACATTACTTCTTAGTATGTTCGCAAAAATGTATCTGCTCAACAACTTAAATAATGCAAGTAATGTTAAACTTCTAGAAAGTGGGAGCTCAAAACAGTTAATCAAATATGTTCTACCAAAATAGAGATTTGTCAATTATAGTAGGTAAGTAAAGTAATTTCATTGAGAGGAAGTAGCCAGTATCTAATGTACAATTTCTTTCTTTTTCCAGCTCCATATCGACCCAAGTTATGAGTTGTCCAGTTAAGCAATGGAAAACAAGTGGCCAGCCCACTTACGAACTGAAAGAAATACATTTCAAGGGTGAAAGGAATGAAAGAAAAACATAGAGATTTTACCGGTTGCTCATCTCTGCAAGAAAATTGTGAGAGTCAACTAAAGAAAATGGGTCAGTGTACTAATGCCGGCGGGCATGAAATTTGTCACTGTATTAACGTGTAAGTTTAGCTATTTATTATTTAGTGTTTAGAATAGAAAGGTGTTTTAGGGAGTAAGACACGGACTGAGATGAAAACATTCTGAAGAATAAGAATGACTGTAATGTGGTGCGAAATTATGTATTATACCCAGGAAAAAATACTGAGATGTTTCAAATAATAATAATCTTCTTCTATTAAACTAATTTTTACTTAATTTCTAAGTCCCTGTTGCATAGACAATGTCGTGCTTAGCACCTACAAGCGCTCCCGAATCCCACTAACCCAAAACAATACAGCTTCAAAAGCAACATAAACATTAATTTCGTCACCGCTGTCTATATTATGCATACAATCGAAATATTGTGAGGGCCGTAATGGAACGCAAAACGAAACCCGAGACTCCCCGTACTTTAGCGGGCCCCGAGGCACTCATTAACGAGTTTTTGGAAGCCGTTCCTAATGGAATAAGTGTAGATGCATTAAAAATAACTTTACACAAAGGCATGGAGGAGTTCTCCATAAATCTCATAGGTAATGCTTTTAAATTGGAGCAGGTTGGATGTCAACGTCGGCCGTCAAAGCCTTCCGGAAGGCAATAAATTCGGATATCAAATAAAATTACGAGGGTACTGCAATATCTCGTAAAGTTGCAGTCGGTTTAATGGCGCGTTCTGCTGTGTAGGTGAAAAACTGCGTACTTTTCGGGTGCCTGTTTTCTTGGAAACGAGAAGCTTGATTGAAATGTGTAAAATGTGCATTTTATGAGTGTTTTTTTAGCTTCGTTTTGGAATGGTAATGACGAAGCTGTTAGGGTTCGGCTGCTTGGTGAGCTTTCAGTAAATGGAAATATTTTATAAAGCTGTGAATTCCTGCTCGTGTTTATGTTCTTTATATTTTTTACCCTTTAAGCGTCACATTTATTGCAAGTAGGTAAAATAACTACAAGTGACATTTTTAATCCTACTAATATTATAAATGTGAAAGTTTGTGAGGATGGATGTACGGATGGATGGATGGATGTTTGTTAGTCTTTCACGAAAAATCTACTACTAAACGGATTTGGATGAAATTTGGCACACAGATATGTAGTTTATAACCTGGATTAACACATACATAACAGGGTACTTTTTATCCCGGTAGTACGTTCCCGCGGGTTAATTTCCGATCTCCACGAGTGTGAAGCCACTGGCAACAGCTTGTAATAATATATTATAAATGTGAAAGTTTGTTTATTACTCAATCACGGAAAAACGGCTGAACGGAATTGGATGAAATTTGACACATAGATAGATTATAGTCCGGATAACACACATGATATATATTTAATCTAGCAGTACGTTCCCCTGGGATAATTTTCGACCTCTACGCGGGCAAAGCCGCTGGCAAATGCTAGTATTTCCATAAATGGATGGATTTCTGGGGTTATGTAGGGTCTCTTAATAAAATTGATGGTATTTCTCATCATTTTATTCTTAGTAGTTATTTTACTTTTGAAAGCTTGATTCAAAAGAAAGATTATTTCCGAGATTGTCATTCTAAACGTTGATAAGATCTATTGATATGGGTCACTGCTTGTTGCGGTTAATCAACAAGTTGGCAACCTATCAAATAGGTTACCCACGACCTCTTGTGTAATTTGACCTTCCCTTTTGCTGATTGTCTTCCTTTTACCCAATTACGGCAGTAAGGAAGGGTTTCTGATTCGAATAGGAAACTTTTTAGTTGCTGAAGCAAGGGTTTCCTAGAAGACCAGTCCTGTCATATTTTGACATTACGGTATCAAAAAAATGCTCTGAATTTTAAAAGCCGCTGTTGTGTCCGAAGCCTTAATAAGGTACATTTCTAAGTTTCATGTTACTGTGACAAATAAACCTACTTTTCTTTCTTTCTTCCACAATCAAAAGTACAATATGACCACGAATTTTTCATCCTAATGTGGCGGCCAAAGTCCCAACGTGTCATCGTGACCAATCTTTTAATCCCACTTGTTGCTCCAACTTAGCGAATAAGTGGAACCAATGTTTGCACAGATAACTGAATAAAGCAAAGTGAATAATATTATCTTAGTTGATGTTATTATCGTAGCTAGTACATAGTTAGTTTGCGGACTTGAATGTAAAAACAAATGTGAAATTGTGTTTCTGCTGTTATCAACGGGAAATATTTAATTTTCACAAAAGAATTTTCAGTACTGAAATGATTTTCAAATGCGATTATACAAAATTATTTCTTCTATAAACGTTATTAAAGGGTTTATTAAAATTATTTACTTCAATAAAAATAATTAAGTAGTTAATACTATTGAGGCAAAAACGTTACAACATTGTATTGGCTTAGTACAAATAACACTAATCCTGATAAAAACCTCAAAAAAATTGAGGCACCCGAAAAAACGGCTTATTTTCTAAATATTAAATAAGTTTAGCTAAAAGATTTTGATAAAACTGAGGAATAGTGTTTGTATTTCGAAGGAAACCTTCATAGTAGCGCCTATACAGTATAAAGAAAGTTACAACTAATTTGAGCGTAAGGTTCTGGGTTTGATTCCCAGGTCGGGCAAAGTGTTACATGTTTGGATTTGTGCCCGGGTGATGGCAATAGGTTCGCCCCCTATTATATGGGACTTAAATATAACAGGCGAAATGTCGGTGTAGGTACTATAGGTACATCTCTGACCAACCCCTCGGAGAAACAAGGCCCGATGTTATGTTACTACTAAAACATGCCCGTGGTTTTTCTCGCATTCCAGGGGAAGATGATCTTGAACCCGGATAAAAAGTAATGTAAATAATTCTTCAAAGTCAAAGCTATCCCGACCCCGAATTTAATCAAAATTGGTTCAGTAGTTTAGCCGTAAAACCGTTACATACAAACATCGATAGAAAAAGCTCCTTTCGCATTTACATGTATGGATATTGATGTCGAGAGCCCTAACCGACGATGTACTAAATGGAATGGCTTTGTCGGCTACAGTATTCGCTATTCGTGGGCGAAGCGATAGCTTGGTCGTGCTGATCATTTATTTTGTACGGGTATGTACCAACCCACCTATTATATATATAGGGACAGTGCATTTATGACAGTATCTCGGTCGGGTGTGTTTTAACCATCGATCAACGTGTAGTTCGATAGGTTGCGTTGAAAATTGATGGTTTAGATAAAGCTTTTGTTGTGATATTTTACTGGATAGTGATACCATGGGTTTAGTGACTGTTTGTTAGTGATATATAATGTTTAACTGCACATTATGAAATAGTAGTTTGTTCAGAATCGGTAACTGAATCGATTTCTGTCATTTTTAATACATAAAGATAATTTTAAGACAACATAACGCCTTGTTTCGCCGAGCCCATTGCCATCAACCTGGAACAAATCCAGACTCCCGCTGCTACTGAGAATGATGATGATATGAGGTAATTTTTTATCCCAAAAATAATTCAACCTACGCAAATTAGAGTCACACTTCCACGGTACAGTCAAAACATACCAAAATGGATGAAGTACGACGTGTGCGAATTTGTGCGTGCGTAGATTCGTAATGTAACAAATTTTCTCCCACAATCAGTAAAAATACTTAAGTAAATAAACAATGTTTTATTCATATTAATGAAAATAGTGTAGGTTTGTATAATAATATTATATCATAATATTCTAATTGCGGTGTTTGGTGCTGTGCGTTGATCCCAGGACATGTTTATAGGTAATAGGTAAAACGGGCTGTTGTCCGCAACTCCACGTCAAAGCGCGTATTTTGCGTACGGGTGGGAGAATCGGTTATTCGATCCACCCCAGCTCCTCGAGAAAGGCCAGCAACGCCTTGGTGTTGCTGACAATCTCACGTAGGGTACCTGGGTTACCGAAGTATTTTGCCCTGTAATTGGCGACCACCGGGCAGTTTAACAGCACATGAGCCGCTGTCTCGTCGTCTTCCATGCAGGCCCTGCACAGCGGACTGTCTGTTACCCCTATGACAAAGAGATGTTTGTTAAATGACCCATGGCCAGTTACAGCTGCTGTAACTGTACGCAGCTGTGGTTTTGTTAAACGGAGAACCTGTTTCGTGAGGCGGGCATCGACCGCAGGAAGTGCTTCCTTGGCCTGCCTGCACTCACTTAGGTCCAACCATATTTTGTGATGTTGATCCCTGGTTCGTTTCCTTACCAGAGTGCGTAGATACCCGAAGGGGAGTGGCGCAATAGGTTCAGGTCCCACTGGTGTCATGCTCGACCCTCTCCTGGCAAGTTCATCGGCTGCATCGTTTCCTAGCGAACCGCTGTGTCCTTTTATCCACTGAATGGTAATATTATTGAGGCTACCTACCTCGTTGAGGCGCTGGTGGCACTCGTATATCAGCCCAGAGTCAACTGTATGACTGTTCAGCGCTTGCAGAACAGCCATGCTGTCTGAGAGTATGCGGATCGAGTGGTCCTTAACTTCCCTGGCTAAAATAGCCGAAGCGGCAAGGGAGATGCCCATGCATTCTGCCTGGAACACTGTGTTATGGACTCCCAGTGGCGTGGCTATGTGGATGTTGAAGTCCTCCGAGAAGACTCCAGCCCCTGTGCCACTACCTGTTTTTGATCCATCCGTGAAGATGCGCAGCTCTGCGGGGCATAAGCCTTCGCATCGTCGATCCTCATGCAGTTGAATTCTGTATTTTTTATCGAAGATAAATTGTTTGGGCACCCGGTCATTTACTGCCTTCGTAATGGGGAACTCACTGTTGAGTTCCTTTAGCAGCGCGGTGTGTTGTGTGTCTCTCTTACTCCAGAGATTTATAGCCTTTAAACGCGCCGCCGCCATCGTTGCTTCCTGCCGTATGAACAGGTGGAGCGGCGGTAGTCCCAGCATGGCTTCGATCGCTGCAGTCGGGGTAGTCCTCATGCAGCCCGTGGTCGCCATGCAGGCTAGTCTTTGCATGCGCTGTAGTTTATTGGTGGCTGTAGCTAGCTTGGTGCGGGGCCACCAGACCACGGCCCCGTAGGTGATCATGGGGCGGATCACTGCGGTGTACAGCCATAGTATAATTTTGGGTGATAGACCCCACTTCTTACCTATCATCCTCCTGCACTGCCAAAAGGTAATGCAGGCCCTGTTCAGCTTGTTGTCTAGATGACTGCTCCAGTTAAGCTTATTGTCCAAAGTAACCCCGAGATACTTGACTTCGCTGGCCAACTGAAGTTCTGTATTGAACAGTTTCGGTAGGCGAAAAGGGCCTAGTGCTCGTTTTTGGGTGAACATGACTAGTTCAGTTTTGGTGGGGTTCACTGATAGTTCGTACTCCCTGCACCATCTCTCTACTATACGTAGTGCCTGCTGAGTGAGGTTACAGATTGTACCCGTTACCTTCCCCGAAACAAGGATTGCGAGGTCGTCCGCATAACCTATTGTGAAGTAATGGCTGGCGTTGAGTTTGGTGATAAGGTCGTTTATCACCAGATTCCATAGAAGAGGGGACAGCACCCCTCCCTGGGGGCAGCCTCTGGCTATCATGGCTAGCTGCTGCTCATCCTCAAGGCGAACCATTCGTTTGCTAAGCATGTTAGTAATCCAGTCCGTTAGTACCTGTTCTACCCCATGTCTGGAGAGGGCGCTACCGATGCTGGAGAAGTTGGTTTTATCGAAGGCTCCTTCGATGTCTATGAACGTGCCCAGGCAGGTGCCTTTTTGGTGAATCGCTTCTTCTATCTGGCTGACCACTTGATGAAGAGCTGATTCGGTCGACTTGCCTGAGCTGTAAGCGTGTTGGTTGCCGTGTAGCGGTATAGTCTTGAGCGCGCCGTCTCTCAGCTCCCTATCACATAGCCTTTCCAAAGTTTTCAATAGAAAAGAGGTTAAGCTAATTGGTCGGTGGGATTTGGCGTTAGTATAGTCACCTTTACCTGGCTTTGGGATGAAAATAACTTTCACTTCCCTCCATCCCTTGGGAACGTATCTAAAGGCCAGGCACGCTCTCATTAGAGGCACTAGCCTAATTGCGACAGAGGCTCCCCCCCATTGCAATAGGGCGGGGAACACTCCATCGGGGCCTGCTGCCTTGAAAGGATGGAAGCTACGGATGGCCCATTGGAGTTTCTCCAGTGTGATCACCCTATGTGCATACCGCCAGTCGTTTTCTGATGGTGTTTGAATAACGTCTTGCCAGTCAATTACCTGCTCGAAGACACATCCAGGGAAGTGAGTTTCAATTAGGACGCGTCTTACTTCTTCAGGCGATGTTGTGAGTGTATTATCAGGTTTACGGAGGGTGGCGGGCCCCGATGTATTCTGCTGCGCCAGAATCTTCCTTACCCTGTTGGCTTGCTGGCAGGTTTCGATGCCGCCACAGAATTTGCGCCAACCCGCGGTACTCCTGTATCTGATGCATTTTTTGTAGCTGGATTTGGCTGCATAGTAGCTATCCCAGTCCTCATCCGCACAAGTGTTCATTGCTCTATTTAAAGCTTTCCTTACCTTCCCGCGCTTGCGCTCCAGGTCAGCGCCCCACCAAGGTTGTTTGCCCGGTGTGCTACGCGGGGTGGTCTCTGGGCAGGCAGTGTGGTAGCTGTCTATCATTGACTTAGTAATTTGGCTTACTTGTGTCTCAATCTGTGTCGTGTCCGCCCATGACGTCGGACTGCTTGGTGTCGCAAGCTTGAGTTCTAGGCTGCGAGTATAGATGCCGCGATCCGTGTTACGCGGGTTGCGACGTGGTGTTACAGGCTGAGCGCAGACCTGGATGTCGAAGCGGATCCACCTGTGATCAGAGCAGGAAGCCTCCTTGGAGACCTGCCACCCCGTGGTGATTTCCGCCGCGCCCTCTGTTGCCAGGGTGAGATCTATAATTGTGCGGCTTCGCCTTGTTACGAATGTAGGTTCGGCGCCGGTGTTTAGTAGGGATAGGTTAGTCGAAAATAAATAGTCAACCAAGGCCTTACCCCTTTCGTTCTGAGTGTCCATGCCCCACAGTTGGTGATGAGCGTTGGCGTCGGCCCCGACGACGATCTCAAACCCACGGCTCTCGCAATGGCTCACGAGACGGGCGAGGTCGTGCGGGGGCGGCGCCTCCGCCTCAGGCATGTAGGCCGAGGCGAAGACGATCACCATCTCCACGTCATCGGCGCGTTGTATTGACAGCTTAGCTGCAGAGACATCTCTGCAACAGTATTCGGTTAAAAGCTGTGTTTTGAGGTTACCTGTGACATAAATGCACGACCTGGGTTGATCGTGGTCAGTGGTGACCATGAGCTTACCTCCAAGATTGGAGAGTCCCTGTATGTGGCCGGCCCTAATCCACGGCTCCTGGATCAGGGCAATGCCAGGACATGTTTTTAACTATCCCATAATGTTCATAAACGTTTATTAAAGTCAAGTAATTAGTGTATGTTGAACCATACATTTTTGATGTCAAAACGTCTCTTATCTTTAAGCAAACTTTATAAAAAAAGAGGGCAAATGCTCAGCCGGTCTATTCTTTAAAAATCTCACCATGAAAACGTATGTGAAGTGAGCTTGAGGTGATCTGTCATTCCACCTGATGCTGGTGATTCATACTATTGATAGCTCTATTCAAGGATACGTCACCTTCATTTTCTCAGTGAGACATTTGCAGAACAGATCGGCTGGTGGAGACCCAATAATTAAATAAGCTTTATCGGATTATTTGCACTAAATCAAACATCACAGAAAACCCGACATCCACGTGATATTATTTTATTCTCCAACTGCAGAGGAACCCTCAAAGAATGCAGTCCAACAAGCAATCAACAGCAATCATGTAAGTGCAGCCGATCGATTCTATAAAAATCATACCGTGTGAACTTAGGTGAGCTTGAAGTGAGTTATTCCACCTGATGAAGCTTACTAAGCCAGCGAAGCCACTGACTTACAGTAAAAAAAACTTCGTGAGTAAGATGTATTTTTTTCACTGTAAGTCAGTGGCCAGCCACAACTTGATGGAGGAGGTTTAGATCTCGCAGTTTTATCGTAATACGGAGGTGGCTGGAACATCGACACATAAACTGTAACCATATATTTAGCACATGATGCTAGCCTCCCTAGCGCAAAAACTTTCGAATTCGTTATAACAATAAAAAAAACTGCTGTTGCATAGAAAAATGGCGCCTACGCCGTCAAAATTAATGGAATAGCAATGTCAGGACCAGCAGCAGTCCAGATGCATGTTCTGAATCTATGCTAATAGATTGCCGTTGATGTCCCAGCCACCCTATTTCTAAAAAAACATGGGTCATTATGTTCGTACGACCTAATCTCCAACCGATTTGATTGAAATTTTGTTAATGTAAATGGTGGGTTCCAGCTTCAAAGTCAAAGTCAAAGCATTTATTTCAAATAGGCACTTAAAAGGCACTTTTGAACGTCAACATTTACATTAAAATAGAATTGATTCTAGTCGCCCCTTCCAAAATGTAGTTTCGTATGGAGAAGAATGGGCAAGAAACTCCACCGTTACTCTTTTAAAATGTTTCCAGTACAATATTTAACATAGCTTGAAAGATAGGATAGTTTTGGACGCGATAGATGGTACTGTAGTCAATATTTAAAAACCGTGCAAATCAGGAGTGGTTCGCTAGTCTTTGATAAATTTCTGTCAATTGAAGCTCTATCAAAAACATATGTACGGTTACCAAAAAGAGCTAAGTAGGGTCGTCGGGTATAGTTGAAATTAATAAGAAACCAATGGATATTTTCGAATAAAATTAATAGAAAGCAAACAGATAATATATTAAATTAAGTTTCATTCGAAAACATCCAACTTGGCTCTTTTGGTGACTGTATTGAATAAGTAACAAAGTCGTTTTTAGAAAATATCTGAACGTATACAAATGGGTTTTTAAAACGCCTGCACACAGTTTAAGTTAAACATTAGCTCTAAGCAGTTAAACGTATCGCGCGAAACCCGCGTTTTAATAATAAATTATTCTAAACGTGAAAATAACCACTGTCTGAGGAAGAAGAGAAATCCTATTCAGAACAACTAGCAATGTGGATCACAACAATTAAGTGTAATTGATGTGATGTACGGTGTAACTTGGTAAATATCTATCTAGTTACAGTACAAATATTTTCTTAATGTCCCTCGGCAAACTTCGTGTTTCGTCAGTCGTCGGATTTTTGTCAGATGCCCTTTGCACTTGGAGCAGACCGGACGCTCTCAATCAACGTGGAAGTATAAATAGAGTAGTTAAAACTATTTTAACTTAAAATAGGTAATTAATTTTGAAAATAGGAGCAAAGATCGATTGTTTTCGAAAATGTGATGATTCCCAAGATACATTAAGAAAATGTTGTACCGTACCGAATACTTTAGAGTTTAAGGTGCCAACTAGGCAATAAATGACAATCACACGTGTCATGTAAAATAATTAGTAAAACACACCATCCAACGCATAAGGCAAAGGATTATAAACTTCCTATTGGAATTCTTAGATCGGCATTTCGTTTAACCCTAACATCTTAATTTTTTTCAATTCCTTGCACCATTTTCCGCTTTCTGCAATATTCTTTGCTGCAACATTGTAATAGCGAAAACTACTATTAGTATGTAAAACCATTATTATCCTTCCATTTCTTACCTTTGTCAAGTCTTTCAGCTGATATGAAGATGATGATATATCTGCTAACTTATGAACAGCATTACCTAATTCCTTTAAAATTCTGATCTCTTCACCATGTTCGAGAACTATGTATTTCAACACCACACTATGTATAGCTGTGCGAAGTGAGTCGCGGGCAGCAGCATGGCAGGCATGGCGGTAGTAAGTCCTGCCATATCTGGCGACGGCGTGGCCGCTACAGTGGTCCTTCTTTATCCATCTGTCCTGTGTCTCAGTGAAGACAGTACCGGGTAGCAATTCCCGCAAGAGACTTAGCGTCATTACATTGTGTTTTATTTTCTTATTGTGGTCTTCCAAGAAATGTCTTTGAACGCCAGAAATACTAAAATTATAAAAAGAGATTGTTAGCCTCGGAACATTTTTTTATTAAACACTCATTAGATGGTAACGAGACTTAATTGGTAAAAAGCCAGATTGTTGTTAGACTTTTTGTGAGAATGTTTTGGGTATTTTTGTCATAGATTTTGTTTTAAATAATTATAAGGCCTAACGACTTACACTCATAATTATAAGAGTAATTGCCATTCCTTAATTCTAGTGCCACAATTTTTATATTTTTCTTGTTCTGGGTTAATCTTTATTTTTGAGGTTGACCCGTAATTGGCGACTGTGTAAGTCCAGGGCTAAAATAGTTTTTTCTTGGTAGTACAATCGTTTTATAAACAAATTAAATATTAGAAACAAAAAATGGCAGATTAACATTGTGAAAAAGTTTATGCCGTATCACCACGTGCGAGAGTTTATTTTGCTTTGAACATTTATGCATCACTGTTCCCTATGTCGGCGGCGCGTGCGATTCGAGTAGTACCTACAAGTTACTTCTCGTGTTACTATTGATTCTCACGTATTCGAGTTGATAAATATTTTTTCATCTTTATATTTCAAATTTTACTCTATGCTTCGAAAGTACTCCTTATGGCAAGTTGTTCTGCCGCGGGAAAACAAACATTACAATTTCTGGGTGTATAGGGTGGCAGAGACATCGACGCGCAACCTGTTACCATGAATTCAGTATCATTATAGGCTGATTAAATCATACCTAAAATACCTGTACATAATATGAACATTCAGTTGCAACGTTTTATCGAATCGTCGAATTTTTTTTTTTTGAGGGTGGGAAATCCTCAAATAACTTCTCCCGCTCTGGGTGGAGTAGGAGGGCGTGTCAGACTTTTACTGACTTAAACCCACCCGTGTTCCTTCAGTTGCCTGTGTGCCAGGGCCCGGGCCGCGGCATCTCTTTCTTTCGAACAACCCGCACCCCTGGCAGATCGCCGAAGTCTCAAAACATTTTTGTTGAAATATCAAGGAATTGATAACAAAAATATGAAGTGATTTTTGTTTGCCTACATTTGTATTTTTATTTTCTGAAAAGCAAATGTTTCAGCATATTTATTTTCGTGACATCATTTGATGAAATGTTATTCAATTGTGTTTTTATAAATAAAACGAGACTCGCTAGAATAAAAATACCAAAAAAACCTTGCAAATATAATCCAACTAATATTACAAAGGGAATGTTTGTATGTTTGGATGTTTGTTACTCAATCACGCAAAAACGGCTGAATAGATTTGGATGAAATTTGGCACACAGATAGATAATAACTTGGATTAACACATAGAACCCTTTTTATCCCAGTAAGACGTTCCCGAGGGATAATTTTTGACCTCCACGCAGGCGAAGCCGATGATCAACCCTAATATGTATTTCGATAAATGGATGGATGTCTGGGGTTATCTGCTGTTAATTAAATTGATGGTTTTTCTCATAATTTCAATCTTAGCAGTAATTTTATTTCGGAGTAGAATATAGTATTTCATAAAAAAAAACAACAGACTTCCAAAAAAACACTACAAAGTGAAAAATAACTTTAATTTCGGAAGTCGGTGTCTTTGGAGCTGTATTTGAATTTTTTGTCACCGCCTTCCGAAATTAAAGTTATTTTTCACTTTGTAGTGTTTTTTTGGAAGTCGGTTGTTTATTTTTTGGAAAAAGTTTTTATTTTTCAGTTTTTAGTGGTTCACATGTGCTTAGCCCTTCACAGCTTACCGGCTTGATGTTATGTTATGAACTGGTGTAAGCAATAGACAGAGATGAGATTTCAGCAATCCCAGTCCATTTGCTATCATTTATTGAGGAGTTCCGTTGCCTATCTACAAAGTTCTTCATCAAATCTTCACCAAATTGAAATGAGACCACTACAAGAAAGTACTCTTCCAAAAAATACCTAAATCGCTTTGTGTGCCTATAAAATTTGAAGAGTTCTCTCTATTTCTCCAAGATCCCATCATCAGATCCTGACTTGATGATCATGAGACCACCTGGGAAGTATACCCTTTCAAACAAAAAAAAACAAAATCCAAATCGGTCCAGCCATCTTCGAGTAATCGGGGAACATACAAAAATAAAAAAGGTTCCGACAAATTGATAACCTCCTCCTTTTTGAAGTCGGTTAAAAATACATGATAAGCTACTCCGAAACGCATGATCAATATATATCATTAAAACGTTATACTTGTTTATCAGCACTTTAATGTTATTGATGCGGCTTCTCATGAAAGGTAATATAATTAGCTGGATCTAATAATCATAACATTATGTACCTATTACACTCGCACTGGGCCGTCGTGGTATATTAAAGCCCACCCCCTATCGTAGAGGGGACGCCTGTTTCCTAGTACGGGGATCAATATAGTTTGATTATTATCGATATGCCTATCACATAAAGCATTCCAATTTTCATTAGTATCAATCACAAATTTAATCAAACTATTCAAAAAACAAATCCATCTTCGTTCAAAGCCGAAGACAAATATTTTTGAAAATAATATCAATTTCAATATCATAATATCAATTTTTATTCTTAAATTTTTGAACAATTGAATCGATTAATAAAGGATTACTTTTAAAGAAATGACAATGAATTGAATGGAGTTTAACTTTCAATTCATTGTCTAAAATTTCTAAAGAGCTATTAATAACTTTAGTTGTTGCAAAAGTTTCATTATGAATGATTCAAAATTTATCAGTACCAGATGGACCGGCTTAATTTGATCGCTTTAAATTTTACTAATTTCGTACCTAAAGTTTAAGAAGGTATTTTGATTCATAATGTCATATTTTGAACCTAGGTAATAGGTAATACGGTCTGGTATCCGATAGCAACTCCACTTCTAAGCCCTTGTTTTACGTACGGAACTTACGCCCTAATAACAGAATTAAAAAAATTGTAGCATTGCGTTAAATTACCTTTAAATCAATAGTAATTTTAGTAAATGTTTTTTTTCTGTCGGAATTTATTTGCTTATCGGCGGACTCTATTTGAAAGTAGGCAATACTATTCTACACGTATTGTAAGTTCTTTTTAATCAACTTCAAAAAGGAAGAGGTTCTAAATTCGTCGGAACCTTTTTTATTTTTTTATGTATGATCCCCGATTACTCGAAGATGGCTGGACCGACTTGGATTTTTTTTTTGTTTGATAGGGTATACTTCCCAGGTGGTCCCATAATCATCAAGTCAGGATCTGATGATGGGATCCTGGAGAAATAGAGAGAACTCTTCAAATTTTATAGGCACACTTGAAGCGATTTAGGTATTTTTTGGAAGAGTACTTTCTCGGAGTGGTCCCATTTCAATTTGGTGAAGATCTGATGAAGAACTTCGGAAATAGGCAACGGAACTCCTCAATAAATGATAGCAAATGGACTGGGATTGCTGAAATCTCATGACTGTCTATTGTTTACACCATTTCATAACATAACATCACGCCGGTACGCTGTGAAGGGGTTAGCACATGTGAACCACTAAAAAAAACAACCGACTTCCAAAAAAACACTACAAAGTAAAAATAACTTTAATTTCGGAAGGCGGTGACAAAAAAATTAAATATAGCTCCAAAGACACCGACTTCCGAAATTAAAGTTATTTTTCACTTTGTAGTGTTTTTTTGGAAATCGGTCGTTTTTTTTTTGAATCGTCAGATTAAACAACGTTCAAAGTTCAGCGTACGTTCAACGTTGTTCGTTCATACGTTCGTGTTGTCAGTGGTGTCGGTAACAGTGTCGCGAGTTCAATGGTTTTTCCCATCTCAAAAAATGCCCAAAGAGGTTTTCACTTTAAAAAAAGTTTCACAGATTATTTCTGATGAACAGCAATCGCTAAATGAATATAAAATCAGATTGTAAAAAACGGGACTTCTCACACCAGTCACTATAACGTTTACGTTTACGTTTTCGTCGTTTTTACGATAACCGTAGATGACAGTACAGGCCCAAACTCATGTTTTACTGTCTACGTTCTGAGAACATCATATCATAATAGTAAAACAAAATGTAAAAAAGAAGCACAAATATATTATATCTGTAGTTGGAAATCGAACCTATAACCGCTGTTTTGCAAAGCAGACATCGACCCGCTAAACAATTTGGTTTGCTAAAGGTTGACTAAAACAGTCGTCATTTTACATGCCATAATTGACTGCCTATCTCCATAAGGTATAACGGGATGATAATCATTAAAAAGGTTAAATATATTTCTATCTGCTATAATTAGTTCCCTATTCAGCCCAGTGAAGTAATGGAATAAATCGACTGATTTCATACTTACACTGGTTTGTGATCTCTTTTATCTATTAGTCCGATGGAGTTTATTGATAGGAAACAGGATCGATTGGCGTCAAAAAGTTTTTGTGATCCCGCTAACTGTAGATATTTCAAAATGTTTCAATAAGTTAACGACGGTCTCTTAAAGCCGTTTTCGAAAATAGCTTGATATAATTTATAGCCTACAGACTAACCCAACTTATAAGGAATATCTATGCAAAATTTTAACAAAATATACCGGTAGTTTTTGCGTGATTCTGGTAAACATATTCAGACAAACAGATAAAAAATCTAAAAACTATATTTTCGACATTAAAATCGTTTTCAAACCTTGTTCCGATTATTTTATCTTCAAAAATATGAACTCTACAGTTTTGTATTCGTTACGATTTTATAGTCTGTTTTGAAAAGTAAACATAAAATAATAATGTAAACGAAAACCATTATTAAAAATACCCAGTTCTCTTTTTCATTTTTCCCGGCATCAAAACTTCATAACAGCCTCCAAAAGTTAAACCCTCAAACTTATCGAAGTGCATGCAAGAGCCTGAACTTTAACGTTAGCATCACCCCCAAAGATAGCCCTAATAATTTCTGTGCGTACGTCATTATAGGCCAGGTGTTCACCGCTATTTACCGCCCTACTTACTCGAGTGCTCACTGTGGGGGCGTAGTTCCACGCTTATGGATCGCGGGGAACCCGACCAGTGAGTACCGAAGTGCCGGCCCGCGCGGACGCCTCGCACTCAGACCTTTAAACCGACGAAACGAGACACATATACGTAATCATCTACGCTAGAAAGAGACAACAGCAGCTACCTTTTCAACAGGTCGTTATTGTAACTTCCACTAAATGGTGATTCCGTGCAATAATTCTTACTTCTGTTGTACTTTTATTAAATCGTTCGCTTAAACTTTTATGAGTTTGCAGTTATGCTTTGGAAGTTACTTTCGCTAACGAATTTTACGATTATTTGATTTTAGTGGGTTCTGTGTTTATTATTGTTGGAGAAGTTTGGGCTTGCTGTGAAATTAAATGGTGACACCATAAAGTTTTGGTAACACCGTTCTATAATCAAAAGTTACGTATTTATGATGGCAACAAAAAATATTACGTGCAGAAAACCAAATCAAAATTTCGTTTCTATTTTAAACGGTACACTTAAAAAACAAAGACATAATCTGGACCGAATTTATAGTGTTGATGTCGTAAGCAGTACGCTAGCCCGTATGAGTAGTATCTCCGCCACCCACCTGATGATATGTGGCCACAGACATCCATTTATATCAATGAGGCGGGTATTCTGACATTTATCCATTTGTTATCTCCACACACTTTACATTACCACCGAATAAAATCTAAGGAACTTTTATTCCTGAAAATTCTTGATGAATGGGGTTACTTAAGTAAATGTGGTTGTGGATTCTGCAGGTGTCCACCCTATCATTTTTGTACTACAATCTTAGACTGTCAATTTTCTTGGCGACCTGCTTGACCTATTTTACTGATAGTGGCTCTTGAAAAATAATGTAGTATGGAAATCGATGCGTCATTATCCTTCGTTTGTAAAGGTTCTTGTGTAATGGATTCCTGAATAAAAAAAGGTTGAATAGGACATCGTTATTGAAAGATGTTATGATCGTAATAATGTGGTTACCTCAAGTTTTAAGAGAGTATTTTAATAGGTACAACTTTACTGGTTAATGGAAAAATAATGTTTGCACGGTTAATATTTGGTATATTATTGTTTATAAATAAACATACCTTTACCACTATTAATTCCACAAATAATTTATTATGAAAACGTAGGTTTATTTAACAGTGAATTAATCATGAACTTAGTTCGTATTTCAGTTATTCATAGAATCATATTTATTTAAGTGAATATTATACAAGAAATATTTTTTTAATAAATAATTTACAAAAGTAAATGTGAATAAAACTAAGTGTTCGGTGGTCATAACTTCAAATTGAGGAACGCAGTGCATCTTCTAATTACACCGGAATTAAACACAAAGAGAATTTTATTTTACGAGCGCTCTTTGCGCTCATAAAAATTACCAAGATTTAACTGCTTGTAAAATACTACTTTTAGTTATATTTTATTTTATTACAAGAATAAAACATAATTGGTTAGGTATACCACTAAGAAGTTGCTATTCCAGAATAGAAAACATCGAATAAATTGCTCCTTTAAACTTGAGAGTCACTCAATATATTCGCCGTATTCAGTGCACCAAACATTGCACTTAATTAATCAATTGAAACATGCTACGAGTCTCTACGAACCTCTACGGGCGTGCTACGAGCTACACATTTCTGTAGCACTGCTACGCGGTCTATTCATTGGAAGCAATGAAGCAATGGATATACTTATTAACTGTAATTGAAGCACGTCGGGGGATAGTGTAAAACCTTTTTTACTGAAATTAGTGATGCAATGAGTGGTGGAGTGGAGTTTCGTGTCTAATAGTTTTGTGAGGGAGTCGTGATAAGACTGGTAGTCTGACCTTCGGACTTCGGACTACCATCGTCAATAGCAGATTGATTTAATAATAATAAAAGGAAAATACTGTTAAGCATAGGTTTCTCCTAAAAATGGAGGTCGTGTCCTATTCATAAGGCGGTTGAAAAGCAAGGTTATCATGAAAATTATATCTTTGGTTCCAAACCTTTAATTATCGTAATTAATACCAACGTTATATTATTTGAATTCAAAGCTCATTATATTAAATCGATTCTACGTTTTTTGGCGGTCACGCGATAATCGATTAACAAAAGCAAACCACGAATTTGTTTAATGTTTTACAAACTTTGAACATAACCAACCAAGGAGTATCGTTTTACCCAGTAACTGGGTTGTAGAGGTCAAATAGACAGTCATTCTATGTAAAATAATGACATCCAGCTGCATCTGGTTAGACTAAAAGTCGACCCTGACATTCTTGGGAAGGCTAAGTAGATGATGAAACTTGGAACATTGGATTTGGTTAGATTTGTGAAGATGAAAAATATGGAAATCAGGATCTTAGGAAAGTGGTTTGCAAATTGTTGGGGAAGAGTAAATGGGTGATTGGGTAGCTTTATATTTTTATTTTTCCATATATTTAAGATGTTATTGTTAGTTGCATTATGTATAAGTTTAGTGCAATAAGTGAAATTTAAGTGTCCGCACTAATAAACTTTATGTGTAATAGGTACTAAGACGGTTTTGTGGGGCATAGTTTTTAAAGTCAAGATTTTTAATATAAACTTGTTTTAGATAAATTATTATTATTATTTATTTAATAATAATAATAGACCTTGGGCAATGTCAGGTAAGACCAGGCCTGTAAAATTGAAAAAAAAAGCTTTTTTTTACCTCCCAGTAATTCTAGACATGAGAGTCGATGGTGACTGCGATTACGAATACCTAACACTCACAATGCGCAGGATGAATGATTAGAATCCAGTTTCATGGAACACCACGCTATGTTGCAATTGCCCTTTACATAGAAATGTGACTAAAAATAAACATTCGCAAAAAAAATTGTCTCGACAGAATTCAACACGCAAAAACTTTGTTGTGTTCCACGAGGGATTTGAACTTCTGACTCTTAGCGCGAGAGTCAATCACTTTGCCTCCGTGCCCACAGCACCATCAATATTTCAACAGTTGAATAGTTGCACTGACTCTCGGGGGGCTTACGTACAAGCCCCCATTGCACCGTGTGTCTCAATCCTTATATATCTTCGTTCTCCAATGATTTATATACACCAGTGCACAGTTACACTAGACATACTTTTTGTGAGCGTAGTTAAGAACAGTTTCTAAGACATTGTTGGTTGTGCTGCAATATTTCTTAGTGTCATGGACATGTGGTGGTGTAACAAAAAGCAGTGACACTTCTAGTAGCGTTACAGTGACGTTTGGTTAATGACGGTGCAACTCGGTTGGACAGTCTCGTGTGTGAATTGTCACACACAATACTGTATTGGTGTAGGAACTTGTTATTTGTATTTATAGGAATTCATTTGGGATTTTAAAGTAACTCGGAATACAGACAGGATAATTGTGTTTTCTTACTTTGGTAGGCGTTGATTTGTTTTGAAACACTCAAACCGTCGACTGGCGCTTCGTTTCTGGATCGTATTGATAAATCCAAGACTCATCACCTGTAATGATGTTGTAAACACGCCGAGACCCAGCGTGGAACTATCCTCCTCACGCGAAGATGCAGGTGTAGAATTTCGTGAAGGCTTTCCGATCCAACCTGCAGTATGTGCTGAATCTCTTGATACGTAACTCGCCTATTGTCATGGATTACATTTTTCACTGCTAACACATTTTCTTCCGTAACAGCCGTCAAAGGGCAACAACTTCTTTCTTCATCCCCAAAGTTAATCGACCGCGCTTGAATTCGATATAACAACGATACACGGTTGCCTTAGAAGGGCCTTCATCCATGAATGCCATTTGAAGTCTATCGTATGACTCGTCCGGTTTCAGGCGACACTTGAAGTCGTGAAAAATCATAGCGCGAAAATATTCCCGGTGCAGATACATTTTTAATGAAACACGATAATTTTATTCAAATTAGCTCACAAACTGTGTGGAGGGAAATTTTGAAATTGGAACATACCTATTTTTACTTACAAATAATCAATTATTTTTAAAATAGATTATAACTAGCCAGTCTCTCATACATAAAAACGTTTTATCGCAATACTTTCTGAGTGGCCTGGTATATAAGTATCTTAAAAAAAAACCTTTAATGGAAATACGGAGTTACCTCTTATTGCAAAATGAGCTTCAAGATGGCAGATTATTTTTACGTTAAGCCAATAAGCCAACCAACCTATTGATCAAATCCATCTGATTTGAGACAGCCCTTTCAGAAAAAGATTTATATGCTGTAGGTACACGTACATAATAATGATTTATTAACGGTTTGAGGGACCATACTTTGGAGGCAAGTTTATGCCATTTTTAGGCCCAGTCCTACCCTGAATAAATACACATTGTATTACCAACATATTTAGCAATATGTAATGATATAAATCTCTAAAAACTTTTTCCAAAAAAAAAACAACCGACTTCCAAAAAAACACTACAAAGTGAAAAATAACTTTAATTTCGGAAGTCGGTGTCTTTGGAGCTGTATTTGAATTTTTTGTCACCGCCTTCCGAAATTAAAGTTATTTTTCACTTTGTAGTGTTTTTTTGGAAGTCGGTTGTTTTTTTTTGGAAAAAGTTTTTATTTTTCACTTTTTAGTGGTTCACATGTGCTTACCCCTTCACAGCGTACCGGCGTGATGTTATGTTATGAACTGGTGTAAACAATAGACAGACATGCGATTTCGGCAATCCCAGTCCATTTGCTATCATTTATTGAGGAGTTCCGTTGCCTATCTCCGAAGTTCTTCATCAGATCTTCACCAAATTGAAATGGGACCACTACGAGAAAGTACTCTTCCAAAAATTACCTAAATCGCTTTGTGTGCCTATAAAATTTGAAGAGTTCTCTCTATTTCTCCAGGATCCCATCATCAGATCCTGACTTGATGATCATGGGACCACCTGGGAAGTATACCCTTTCAAACAAAAAAAACAAAATCCAAATCGGTCCAGCCATCTTCGAGTAATCGGGGAACATACATAAAAAAAAAAAAAAAAAAAAAAAAAAAAAAAAAAAAAAAAAAAAAAAAGGTTCCGACGAATTGATAACCTCCTCCTTTTTGAAGTCGGTTAAAAAAAAGGTTCCGACGAATTGATAACCTCCTCCTTTTTGAAGTCGGTTAAAAATCGATTAACAACTTTATATTTATTTTATCAAAGTCACAAAGCACAAGTTGTAAAAGAGCTTTCAATTTCAAAGTTTATCAATATCCACTCCATCGTATGCTTTAGATAATATGTTCACACCGACTAGCATAAGGCAATGAACATCATTTAAATATTAAAACGAAACTATTTTCGTTCATTTCGTGAGTCTTTTTATGGACTCAATGTGAGCATTTGCTTCATGAATGCGTTTTGCAAATATTCGTTGAGCGAGCTTTTTAGGGTTCCGTAGCCAAATGGCAAAAAACGGAACCCTTATGGATTCGTCATGTCTGTCTGTCTGTCCGTCCGTATGTCACAGCCACTTTTTTCCGAAACTATAAGAACTATGCTGTTGAAACTTGGTAAGTAGATGTATTCTGTGAACCGCATTAAGATTTTCACACAAAAATAGAAAAAAAAAACAATAAATTTTGGGGGGGACTTAGAACTGAAACTTGAAAAAAATATCATCAAACCCATACGTGTGTAGTATCTATGGATAAATCTTCAAAATGATATTGAGGATTCAATTTTTTTTTTTTCTAAACTGAATAGTTTGCGCGAGAGACACTTCCAAAATGATAAAATGTGTCCCCCCCTGTAAATTCTAAAATAAGAGAATAATAAAACTAAAAAAAATATATGATGTACATTACCATGTAAACTTCCACCAAAAATTGGTTTGAACGAGATCTAGTAGGTAGTTTTTTTTAATACGTCATAAATCGTAAACCGCAATTTACCTTTCATTCAATCAATTCAAATATACTACGGAACCCTTCATGGGCGAGTCCGACTCGCACTTAGCTGCTTTTTTTTACTTCATTGTGAAACAAACATTCATAGCGATTGAACGTTTTTTATAATTTCTAACGTGACCATAGTATTGTGAACGTCCACTGCATCACGATAACCCGGAAAGTAAGATGTTTGTAAATATTATAAGAAGACGCTTTAAAATTTTCGTCCCTGAAAACGTTATAATGTGCACATATTTCTATTTTATGCCCATATGCTTGGACGTGAACATCCACGAAAATATTATAAAAGCACACAATAGAATTCGTTGGTGGTTGGATTCAAGGAGGTACCTTCTTTTCAAACTATTCATTTCACGAGTGAATGTTCGTCGTGTAACAAAAGTTCTCGCAACGAATGATTGCAAAACAAATTCGTGAGGCGAATGCTCGCAGTGATTACGATCCTTACACAACATTTATGCCGAATACACCAACTTGAAGTTCAAAGCTGTGATTGCCATCAAAATCTTTGTGTATTTATAGCCATGCATTAAACACTTTTACATTTTTTATGACTAAACGTGCGAGCTGGCCGAAATGGTTTCCATTGCAGTTGAAAACTGATTACAAATTTAAATGGGATTCGTATGGTAACGCGTATTGTGTGTGGGCTTAGCAATCCTTGTTTTTGAACTGGTTTTGCGTTCTAAAATACTTTTATTTTAGGTACGGCTATATATTTAGATGCCGCAGTCTATTTTGGAATGAATTCCGCGACGGTACATAAATCACTACTTAGCTTGAATTATTTATAATGACGGATTAAAATACTTGGCTATTTCAGCACAATGTCTCATTGTCCAATATTTATTTTTGTGAATTTGCTAATGATTACTTTTAGTCCATGCCTCTTTCATATACATACGTACTTGAATTCAATAATACAGTAAATATACATCTCTAATATAAAGTAAAGCGTAAAAAGATTATTAAAATAAGTAAACATAATCCTCCACGCTTCGCCAATTCCCGCATCAGCAAACATTTATTCTGCGAAGTACGTCAGAAAAAAATAGCATTAACACACTTATTCGTACTTGTTGAATACGTCGGCAAACATTGATAACGTATGCTAAATATATTCATACTCTCACCGACGTCTCTGGAACAGGGAAGTTGCACGGTGCACAGATTAAAAAGAAGCTCCTCCCGTGTATGTTATCCTGGTACTTTGAGTTCTTTCAGCGTATTTGTTCTTGGTAATTAGATTAGAATTTATATTTTACTTTACCTTAGTAGTCAGCTGTTACAAAGCAAATCTACTAAAGTATATAGTATTTAATTTGTTAACAATATCTCTTGTCGACTAATTTAATATGAGTGGTTGTGATAGTTGTTTGATGTAGATCAAACAGTTATCACAACCACTCATATTAATTAAACCAAGTCAAGTGTAGACTTGACTTGGTTTGATCAACAGGTGAAATGAGATTATTAATCAGACTTCCGAGTTAAAAATTATAAAAAAATGAATATTTATCAATGTTTAAATCTCAATAAATTGAATCCTTCCAACTAAATTTGTGATTTAATCAAATAGTAAGGTTCAAAACCACGCGTTGTGATCGTCATATCTGAGCCCTAGTCCTTGAATGAATTGATGATGAATTGATGATAGTATTTTTTGGTCAATATTTACTGTCTGTGACCTTTAACCTTCTAACAAACCTACGCCAAGGCTAATAATACCACCACTCCAATATGTCTACGGGTACCATAATGACCCGGATACATTTGATAACCCCCATCACCTTGATGTCCCACTTATGGCTAACGTATATCTGATTATGTCCATTGTATGAGCACTATATAGGAAACAAAAGAACAATGACATGAAAAAGTAACACCATTAATCTGTGTACGTAATGATGACGTCATAGTGGCCACGGACTACCCTCGTGGAAAACTCTTGCTAGAATCGTTAAGTTAAAGGGAAGTTACAGTGTACAGAGTAAAAATATATTAGAGATGAATCGTATAGACAACAAAACCGGGTTTAATGAACTTTTGAATGTAATCGAAGAAATCTAACAACTCATATTAAGACTAGCTGTTACCCGCGGCGGAAATATCCCATGAAACCATGCTACTGAGACAAAAGTAGGTTCCCTATGTAACTCCGTATAACATCAGCTATCTGCCAGTAAAAATCGGTTCACTCGTTTCGGAGATTTGCCCCAACCAACAGACGGACAAAAATGTAAAAAAAAAAATGTACAGTATTTTTATACTTTCATACGCATTAAGTAAAAAGCTGTTATTTGAAATTATAAACAGACACTCAAATTTTATTTAATATTATTTTTTAATGACAGACAAACACCTTTTAACGTATTATCGACTGAATGTGTTTCCTG
Source organism: Antitype chi (assembly GCA_947359405.1). NCBI lineage: Eukaryota > Metazoa > Arthropoda > Insecta > Lepidoptera > Noctuidae > Antitype > Antitype chi. The sequence goes on from OX375816.1 coordinate 17,001,676, forward strand.
GGTTCGGGCAAATTATGATACTTTTTATCCCGGTTGTATGTTAAAGTGGCATAATTTTCAACGAAGCCGATAGCAAAAACTATCTTTTATACATGTATAAAATGAGAAGTTTTGATGGTCATGTGACAGATACTTTAATACATCAAATAAATAATTGTATCTACTAGTAGATTGTGCTACAGGGTGTGTCAATAAAATCACACACTTAAAGACACACGGGAAAGTACAACGGCTGAAATGTCTAGATTATAAAAAAAAAAAACATATTCTCGGTATTTTAATATTATAATAAATTACGTACTGATCGTCAGAAGCCCGAACGCCTGACAACCCAGTTACTGGGTATCACGATACCCAATAACTGGGTTGTGGAGGTCAAATAGTCGCTCCATGTAAAATACTGGTAGTCAGCTGTACCGGTTAGACTGGAATCCAACCCCAACATAGTTGGGAAAAGGCTGGGCAGATGATGAATAGGTGACGTATAAGTTGTATGAAAGTTTTAATTTACAGTAAATAACCATTTTGTCTAAGTAGCAACCATAGCGTGTCTATTACTGAAATATCTTTTTTCCAACGTAAACCGGTGGTATGAACATAGAAGCGAGCCCTCCCACGCTGATAACAAAATATTTTCATCGGCCATATACCCTTTATTCATAAAAATACCTTTAGAAAAACTCATAAATCTTACCTGTCATTATCATTTTCCTTATTCTTTTCATAATAAAGACGGCCATCGATTCATAAAGCGAAGTGGTTATAGATAGAACTGAAGTACTTTTGTGAATAATTATGTTTACAGGAAAGACAAACTAATTATCAAAGTGTTAAGCGTTCAAGTTGAATGACATAAGTTTTTTTGATGTCTTTGGCCTATTCAGATACAAGGGATATCGCTGTTACATTCGGTAGTGATATTGGTCCAAAGTGACTAACTAGAAAGTGGAATAGGCGATCTATCCTGTAAATCTCAGCGTGAGAACTTAGATAAAGTGAGTTTAAAATGTGCTGTCGTTCCACTTCAATCAACAATCAATCAACTCTGCCTATCGCAGTCCATTGCTGGACATAGGCCTCTCCCAAGCTGCGTAACTACACCCTGTCCTGCACTGTCAGCATACAGTCTATCCCAGCCATAAATTTTCTTAAAAATGGCGTTTTCCTGGATCATTTTTGTGTGTGGTCCATACTTTGGAAATTACCCATACTGGCTAGTAATAAAATAAGGCTGTATATAAGGCCTTGTATCTAAGAGTTACTGCTTGTAAGCCAATCCCTAGAAGAAATTTTTGTACCGTAATTGGCTTTTCCGTTGATAAAATAATCAGTTGCAGACTTACAGTCCCGAATTTGGCACTTTGCTCGATCAATACAGATGGGGTCAATCGTATCTTAATCATGTGATAATCATCTAGGTATTCAGTATAAGACAGTTCTGTCTACCTCTTCGTACATAACAAGCATTAATATGTTAATAATCATCATCATCATCATTTCAGCCGAAAGACGTCCACTGCTGGACATAGACCTCCTTTATTAAGCACCGCCACTCCGACTAGTTCGGTGCTTCTCGCATCCAGCGTATTCCTGCGGCCTGCACCAGGTCATCGGCCCATCTTGAGGGAGGCCTTCCTACGCTACGTCTTCCAGTACGCGGTCGCCACTCCAGAACCTTTCAGCCCCATCAGCCATCTGTTCCGCGAGCAATATGCTCTGCCCACTGCTGCTAGTTTGGAAATTCTTCGGGATATGTCAGTTACCTTAGTTCTTCTACACGGATCTCTTCATTTTTCATTTGAACGCGTAGGGAAACTCCAAGCATAGCCCTTTCTATTGCCCTTTGGGGTGACTTTCAGCCTTCTTATGAGGCCCAATGTGAGCGACTACATTTCTAATACAATCTAATAAACCAACGCACATAAAATAACCAAAACTTCTATCTAAGATCCATTCATTAATATTAAAAGAAACTTAAAACCGAATGCGTTTTTAGTTTACAGGAGGTGCTCAAGATTCAACTCGTATTTAATTGACGGAGATACTATTTCGAACAAACAACTGATTACAATGCTCTTTCCAATTACTGTTGCCCTGGTATACAGAGCTTATAAACTGTACTGGACTTAGGTATTCAGTTGTGTTGAAGTTCTGGTATACAAGTTATCGGAATTGAGCTTTAAATTAGTTTGGACGTTAGATTGTTTTCATAACGTTCTGTGTTTGGGTTATTGAAGACTGTTTTGTCTAACGATTTTTTTCTATGCCTCCTGCGATTCTAAAATACATCTGTTATTTTAGTATACTTTGTTTTGTCTACTTAATAGGGTGGGTATTAGGTTATCACATTAAACAGTACAGCGGTTATTACAAGTTGTTATCAGTCTATTAAATGAAATAAATTAACAATATTACTAAAAACTGAATTCTTCAAACACAATTAATAGTATAAAACTTATTATGAAATAAACCACCCTTGGACACGGCAGGGTGATGGTATTGTTACCAAATGATCACAAAATTAAGTTAATGTTGTTAAATACTGTATGTAACTGTATAATGTAACCTCATGATGTAACCAATAGTGACACCACATATACATTTAAAAAAGCCCTAGAAGAACACGTTACAAAACAACACTAATAATACCGATTGTCACGTTGAACTCCTAATTTTCTTTTTGTGAACACAGAGAATCGCATTTACTTTTAATTATTACCTACTACTTACCTTACTACTACTTACTTTTATCAATATGTTAAGTGAACTGTAACGTTCTTTTTTTTGAGAAATAAATGTCTTTATGGGGAACCTAGTCGCGGGCTCGAACTCACTGGTGGGCCTGGCTAAAAATCACGCTGTCTCACCAGGCTTCGTGTCCGACAGAGATAATATCAGTGATGAGCAGTTAGACGCTACTCTACACGCACAACGTTATTGAGTGAGATTGAGAGATTTTACACTTCTTTTATTACTTAAACATCCCCAAAGTTAAGTACAATTAGCAAGAAAAACTAATCTTTGTTGGCTCCTACCTTTTTAATGGGTGTTTATTTTAGTATTCTGTTTCCGTACAGACAATATTAATAATGAGACAAAACGATATCATATTTTACTTTGGATGTGCCATATCAGACAGTGGAGTAAAACACTCCCGAAGTTTGTATGCAAAACATGTGGACTAGGTTCACCTTAAACTGGAAATACTAAGACGAAAACGAAAATCCCAGCCACAGCTAGAACGTTGTACCAATGTTTAAAATACGAGATGTAAATTGTAAATGTGATGATCTAATCGCCATCCTGTCTATTTATACATCATACTCGCGTACCGTAGAGCAGTGGTGACCCAGTCGTAATGGCCGCGACTTACGAGTTCTAGGTCTTAGGTTCGAATCCAGACAGGCACTTTACTTTGTGTTTCATCAGCACTGCTCTCAAAACGGTGAAGGAAAACATCGTGAGGAAACCGGCCATGTCTTAGCACCAAAGATTCGAAGACATGTGACATCTACCAAACTGCACTGGGCCCGCGTGATAGATTACAGCCCACTCCTTCTCGCCGAAAGGAGGCCTGTGTCCCAGCAGTGGGAAGATTATAGGCTGATTATGATGACTCACGTGCCGGTTGCCACATTTGACCTATTTGGAGATCATCACCAATAAGGAACCATTCATAAATCAATCAGTTAGTTACTGTTACTATAAAGAAACAAATTGAGGGGTTCGTGGCTAACAAAATGAAGGATAGATCGAAAGCTTAACCGATCAATTTGTCTATCGTCTATCCCTGTCAATCTGTGACAGGGTGTGATTCACTTCGAAACCCTTTCGTGGTTCAGAAGCCACGTTAAACTGTCGGTTCTGGTTGTCTGCGCCTTATTAACAGCCCCCTACCTCTCAAACGACACTTATCGTTAAGATGCCCTTAAAGATCGTTCTGTCATTTGACTTGAAGAGACGATGACAGCTTGAGATATAAGGCGAAATAAAATTCAATTACGTTTGAGATTTCGTCTGTCTTACTTGCCAAAGGCAGACGAAGTGCGAAAGCCTAACGGAATAGCATTAGGATATCCGTTTTTCCCATGTTATTGGACTTCGAAGGTCAGGCAAAAGTATTATTCTATGTAAAATAGCGGTTTATTTATTTAGGTGGTAGTTATCATAGACGACGGTTTGGCTCCAGCTTAGCAAATCAACATCAGTTAGTATTGAAAAATATTTAAAGAAAATTTCACAAAGTTTCGTCAACAAAAATGAAGTCGAAAGACATGTGCTGTTGTTGACGAATACAATTTAAATGTAAACACTCCATAACTCAAACTCAAAGCATTTATTTCAATTACTTAAACCTTCTGAATTGTCAAGGAGTCGGTCAGTCAAAAATATGAAGACAGCCATTCCAAAGTTTAGTTGGTGCCTATCATTTCAGCTGGAAGACGTCCATTGCTGAACATAGGCCTCTCCCAATTTGGGGAGGCTTGCCATAATCGACACACTTGGCAGGCGGGTTGGTGATCGCAGTATGGTGGTAAAATGCAAAGAGAACGCTGCTGCCCATTCTCTAGTAAGTCCCTTTAGTCGCCTCCTACGACACCCACGGGAAGAGATGGGATGGTGCTATTCTTTACGTCCGGCACCACACGGAACCCCTACGGAACTGCCTACGAAGGAATCATTTTTTCTTTCACTGACATACAACACAGCTGCTAGATCTAGAAGCATGAAATTGTGCTTATGATTTCCTAACGATAGCTCATAAAGTTCATAAATGGTGATGAATATTTTTATGTAAGTGCGTTTTTTTTCCGATGTCACATTCCCCACATTCTCCATAGCCTATATTGTATCCCACTCCTGGGCAAAAGTCTACCGTCTTTCCTTTAAAACCCCCCTTTCTTGTGCGATCTCTGGCCGTGTTGGCTCGGCTACAAACCTTATCAGATCGTCACACCACCTTTTTTGTGATAGAATACAATAATTTATTTTGTTGCTTTTGTAATACCAGCCAGTACGAATTGCTTCCAACAAACGAAATGCGGAATATTTGCGCAGCCCAGGAATTCGGGAAAATGCAGTCCTGCGTGATTATTTGCATTTCGAAAAACCGCATAATTTCCTGCAGTATGTGTTGCTTTGGTAATTTAAATTTTCACGCTGAGCGGCCATATTATCATTCGGTGAAATCATTCGAAGCGACTTGTTACCATGTCGGAAGTATTCCCTAACGAACGAAAGTTCACTAACTACTGATAGATAGCTCCATACGTGACGTATGAAGGTCCCTATTGGTTTACATAACATACACTGGCACACAGGCAACTGAGGGAACACGGATGGGTTTTAGTCAGTAAAAGTCTGACACGCCGTCCCGCTCCACCCAGAGCGGGAGAAGTTATTTGATGATTTCGCACCCAAAAAAAAACAGGCAGAATAAATGGATAGAGAACTCACTATCAACATTTCTCTTTCGATAGTAACGAATATCGTGACGATTTTTTGTCAAACATGATAGAAACAAACATTAGGTTACATAATTGCATTGACATTGAAATCTATGTAATGTGTATATGCGAAATTGCCCTATACCTGACCTGTTTGACATCCCTCAAAGACTTTGTTTCACATGAATTATTCAACAAAAACAAATAAATATATTCTCACGAGTACCAAGGGAACATGCGGTGCGATAAATGTTACAAAGAGATATTTTTTAGATTAAACGTGGGACACGCACGCCATGTCGCCATATTAGGGGATTCTTGATAGATGGGTATTATGGCCATAGGTATGCGAAGAGTAATAATGTGTGTAGAGGTTATTAAGGGTGCAAAGTGTCCGTCATGAGTTGTGTCAATGAATGCATGACAGGTGATAAACATCTAGGGTTAATACCCGAGCTTTGTATTTAATTTTTCGTGATATTTTTTGTTACTTTATTTAAATACTTGTTTTTTGACCGCGGAAAATAGCCCACGGGAGAGTACTACAGGGATTAAAAGTACCATAAGTGTTAAACCAGGGTTTAAACAAACTACGTGCCGAATTTCATCAAAATACGTTTTTGCGCCAATCCGGAACACCATATATGTAAGTATGTAGGATTTGTGTATTGCAACAAAATACTTGGAAATAAATTCTTTGTTAGCATTTTTTTTACACGCTTTATATTAGCTTCACTTGTATGTTTGTTTGTTTGTTTGTTTGTATGTTTGTATGTAACCGACTCCTTTGAGCGCGATTTCGACCCACTTTAAACGGTCAGATTTCATTGAAACTTTGTAGACTTGTCGAGGACCGATGACATTCCAATACTTAATTTTTTTTTTAAATGAGAACAAAAAAATCACGTTTTTGTAGATAGCAGAACTAAAAAATAGAAAATAAATAATAGTTTAAAAAACTAAAAAACACGCGTTAAAAACCAAACTAAAAAAGGAGAAAATAATTTAATTCAATTAAAAAGCGTGGGGTGCTTGATATTAATTGATTATAAAAATACCTAAAAAAGCACCCCACGCTTTTTAATTGAATTAAATTATTTTCTCCTTTTTTAGTTTGGTTTTTAAAGCGTGTTTTTTAGTTTTTTAAACTATTATTTTATTTATTTAATACTAGCTTCTGCCTGCGGCTTTTCCCGCGTGGTGTACGAAAATTATCCCACGAGAACGTACCGGCTACACATCAAGCTATAACTTTCCAGTTTACGCTGATCTCGCACTGTACGGAAATCCTATATAATGCGAGATCAGCTTGTACTATTATACAAAAACGGCTGAACGGATTTCTATGAAGTTTATCTCTAATGGTAACTTTATTAAAGGTTAGTTAACTCTACAAAAAACAAAAGAAAACACTCAAATGGTATGTACAAGTTTGAGTTTACGTTGTAGGTCACTGCGTTGAATTCATCATAATAAAATTATAGTTCAGGAAATTGGCTGGAAACTAGTAGAAAAAAGTAAGGGTACAATTTTGTTGACCGTTTACATTCCCGATATTTATACAATTTTATTTTACACAAATCTAATTGGCCCTTTGTTTTTAGTTGAATTGCAAATAGAAGTAATAAAATGACAAAAAAAAACAAATCGTTAACTAAGAAAACTTGGTAGATATCTAATAATGTTTATGAATAGAAATAATATGATCAACTAAGAATCTCAATTTAAAATTACATCCATGAAAATATGATAATGAGCCGCACAAAAATAATTATCCAATAAAAAAAAAATAACTTGTTGTTGGTAGGTAGATACCTACATTTAAGGGGAATCTAGTCGCGGGCTCGAACTCACAGGTGGTGCTGGCTTAAAAGCACGCTGTCTCACCAGGCATCGTGTCCGACAGAGGTAGTATTAGTGATGAGCAGTTACACGCTAGTCTACACGCACAACGTTATCGAGTGAGATGCAGGAGCATTTATAGTAAAACAGGCGCGTAAAAAATTAAGAAAAGTCTTTAGGAAGATCGGGTTTTATGAAAAAACCAATGCATAAATCAATCACCAATAAATTTTATTTAATTTTTCGATATTTGAGCTTTGTCGGTACTGACTTAGTTTTGAAGATTTGACATTTCTTTTATTACTTAAATACGTCCAAAGGTAGGCTAAATTAGCAAAAAAAAAGATTTTTTGTTGACTTTTATTTTCTTATTCTGTTTCTGCATAGATATTAATAATGAGACAAAACCATACCTTGTTTAATTTTTGATGTACGTTGTCGAATAGTGGAGTAATACACTCCCGAAGTTTGTATGAAAAAAAATGTCGACTAGATTCCATTAAACCTATAAAGGGTTGTTCAGTCACCAAAAGTATCTAACCAGGGTCATCGGATATTGTTCAAGTTTACTAAAAAATCGAAAACTTCAACTTTATCCGACAACCCTGTTTACATAACTGGTGACTTTACATGACAAAACAGAAATGCAGACTTAGGCTTCTGTTCAATATTTTATTCAATTATGAAATCCCTGTCTCGTCATACATTGTTCTATGGGCGAGCAACAAGTAAGGTCGTAACGACCTACATTTGAGCACGCCCTTTCGATATAAAATGTCACCCCGAGTTACATTCGAAGCCAGTGCCTTATAACCTGAGCCAACAGCGACGGGCCAAGTAAACATCTTGCCTAATTAAATGGCCGTAATTTGTTTGTACAGACAGAATAAACTTCTTGGCGAATAATGGAATTATTGTTAAAGTAATTTGTGTGAAATGTCTAAGATTATTTTGATGAATTAGGGTTAGAACACGATGAGTAGGGTTGAATAAGTTGATTCTGAGATGTTTTAAAGATTAATTCTAATTGTTTAACTTGACATAGAATCATTTTGATAACCCAGCACACTTTATTGCCTTTTAAAACATCAGTTAATTGAGGTCTAGTTTTAATCTTATTTAATTGATGCGATACAATTTTTTACACAATTTTGGAACAGATGGACTTCGGTTCCATCGGTTGTCATGGTATGGGAATGTGACACGGAGGAATGAGGAAAATGTCTAGAGGAAAGTTTTGAGTGTGAATGTCGATGGCTATAAGAGTAGGGGGAGACCAAAGAAACAATGGATGGACTGTGTGAATGATGAAATGGTTAGAAAGGGAGTGACTACGGAGATGACGACTAATAAAGAAGTGTGGGAGAAAACGACATGTTGTGCCGACCACAAATGTTGGGATAAGGGAGGATAAAGATGGTGATTGGCACTTTTTTATTTTTTTTCCAAAAATGAAACTTTGAAATGCAAGTTCAAAATAAAAAGTTCCAAAAATTTCGCTTCAGGGATGATTCTCATTACACCGTGCCGTGTCCGGATCGGGCCGTGTCCATAGCCCGAACGCAGCATGGATTTGAAACGTTACATACATTTTGTATGAAGCAGTTTATATTACACAGTGCCGTGTGGCCCCGGACACGGCACGGCCCGGTGTAATGAGAATCATCCCTACAAATTGCTTCAGACAAAATTGCCCCGTCCGCGCCATGGACACGGCACGGCCCGGTCCAATGAAAATCATCCCTACAAACTGCTTCATACAAAATTGCCCCGTCCACGCCATGGACACGGCACGGCCCGGTCTAATGAGAATCATCCCTACAAACTGCTTCATACAAAATTGCCCCGTCCACGCCATGGACACGGCACGGCCCGGTCTAATGACAATCATCCCTAATTCAAATTCCCCGTGAACCCTCAATCATTTATCTGTAAATAAACATCCACTAATTAGTTATAAACACAACATTTTATCCTACTACGCCTACAAACAGTGATGGAGCGGTAAACTATTAACTGGGTAGTATGAACTTAATTAGCAAACTAACTTATATCAGGCACACGGTTGTTTCTAGGTGAAGCCTGTGGAGCTTCACTGTACACCGCAGCGAGTTGCAAACAAACTTCACATTCATGTTTTGAATATACATGAAATGTGCGTAAATTATGCATTGAAAAGAGAATTTCCTGTATTTATTTTGTTAATCACTAAAAACGACTGAAATTCTCTTTGGATTGAAAAATGTTTTTGAGTGTGTGCATGGTTTTTTAAACGTTTATTTATTAGATCCCTGATCAGAAGTAAATATACCCGGTGTGGTACTGGTAATGGTGTTCAAGAAAGTATTGCCATGCTCTTTGGGACTCTAAAAATACAGCCTGAGGGGCAATTGCGCAATACACTATCAGTAACAATCGCTTTCATTTTGACAGTTCCACAAAATTCATGGCGTTTTTTTACGTTGTTCAGCAGACTATTTTTTCGAACATATGAAAGAATGGATTAGCAATAACCGTCAAGATGATTCAGATTCTGATTAATAGTACGTTACGCAATTAGGTTGCTGTTTTGTAGTATTCTGACACTTTTTTATTCTTAATAAATGGAGCAATAACAAGAGCAGGCGCTCTTGACCTCGATCACGCCTGATGGAAAACGATTGATGAAGTCTATGATGGATCGAGCGTAATGTAATGTAATGTAATGCACCGATCCCAGCGTGGTTTGACCAGACTCGATTAATCGAATGAACCCCAAGATTCGCACTAGCCCCTGTAGCCTCATGCTTCATGGTGTTACAGAGGCCATTGCATATCAAGAAGTAGACCGGGGGGCGCGGTAATGGTCAGGTAGACAGGCCCTTAGGATAGGAAAGGATTGCGAGCCTACCGGATATGCATCCTTGAGTAAGCATGATGGATCGAGCGTGCCCAGAAAATGCCTGTTCACTCTTGTTTTGAAGGTAGACGGGTTAAATGTGGAAGGGAACACAGACGCAGACAGAGAGTTCCACACTTTGGCTGTGCACATAATAAATGTGGAGGAGTAGCGCTGAGTACGACTGTTCGGGATATCAACCAAGTGCGGATGGTACCCTGCATTGCGTCTGGTAGTCCGGTAGTAAAAGGGCGATGGTGGGATCAGGTCGTGGAGCTCCTGCGCACACTCTCCGAAGTACAGTCTGTAGAAGACCGATAGGCATGCAACATTACGCCGATGAGCCAAGCTGTGAAGCTTAGCCACCAACGTTTCGTCGCTCTATGAGCCTTTTTGCTCTGCGTTGCCCAGTGCTATTTGTTAGTTTTCGTTTGTTAGTTTGCAATTACTAAATTGCAATTTGTTGGTATTTTATGTACAGGTACTCCATAGTCCTCAACCGTATCCGATAACAGTGACCCAGAGTAATGTTATTTCCTTACTTTGGTTTTTATGTCACGCGGTAATTACAACATGTCAGTGGTGTGTGCCAAAAGTTAAAGGATTCGTGTGCCAAGCGCTGCGATTATTGTATTTAATTATCTTTTTTATTTTATTTTCCGTGAGGAAGTTCTCTTTATTACCCTCCGTCTGGAGAGAATGGAGGTTTTATGTCAGACTCCTACCGACTAAAACCCCCACTGTTCCTTCTACTACCAGAAGTCAGGGCCCGGGAGATTTTTGTACCTACATTTACACCCCCGACTCTTATCAGTCCGCTGTGCCTAGTGGGCCCCGTCACCAAGTGCAGCCGATCCCATGACCGCCCGTCCTCCCACATATATGCTCAGCATTAGCTACAACGCGCAATGCCTAAAGGGCTATTGTAAGGTTTTTATCATACTTGTTAAATGATGTACTAAGTACCTAACCACTCCTATCTTAAAGATTGTAATTCAATAATCCTTACTGATCTTATAAATGCGAAAGTAACTCTGTATGTCTGTCGCTTTCACGCCAAAACTACTGAACCGATTTAAATGAAATTTGTTACACTAGTCTAGAGCCTGAGAAAGGACATAGACTTTTTAATGCCAAAAAAGGGTTGTAAGGGAATGAAAGGGGGGATGATAAGTTGTATGGAAGTATCGTCATTTTTAGAGCTAGAAGCTTGAAACTTATTTTCTAGGCTGTTGATTCGATATAAATAAATATTACATTCAAAGTTTGTAAAAGTTTTCACCTCAAGGGTGTAAAATAACAATAGGGAATAGGGGATGATAGTTTGTATGGAAATATGTAAGGTTTATGTGAATGTTTTATAAGTTTGTAACAAGAGACACAGACGAAAGACACTATTCCACGTGGACGAAGTCGCGGGCACAGCTAGTAATTCATAATCCAATGTCACAATGAAATCTATCCCAACACCTCAGGATAATACTTAATGTCTCGAACCCGTCCGCATCAGTTGTGAGAAGTGTTACAGTCGTTACAAGTAGTAAGAAGCACGAAAGTCTGACATCCAGTCTTAACAAGGGGTATGTACTACCCAGTTTTTGGGTTGTGGAGCACAGTCAAGCTTTCGTTCCATGTAAAATACTGCTATATTGCTGCACTCAGTTGGGAAAAGGGTAGGCAGGGAGCACACTCATACCAAGTCCGACCTAAGACACGTTAGAATCTAAAATAAATTATTATTTGAATTTATCGTTAGCCATCATAGTTGTACGTTAGTTGTAGATGCTTTCGCTTACCCAAGTAACCCTAAAACTTTTGGAAATACAGCAAAAGGGTAACCCGGTACCCGGTAATGTAAACTTTTCTCCACAAATGATTAATTTATTTCTGTTTGTATCCAACTTTTAAAAAGGGTAGCTTTTTACGTTTTGTTTGTGTTTTGATGTTTCAAATAATGTCTATGTTTTGTTTATGGCACGATCGTTTCATTAAACTAGCACGTGGTTTGGATAAAAAAGTAATTTTCGGGCCAAAAAGTCAATCGTTCCAAGGTTCGCTCTGCCTGTGTGTAGGTACAGTCAGCCACAAAAAGATTTGTACATCGTAAAGACTTCATTTAATTCCTCACAAAAATCTACAGGATGTTTGGCAGAACGTTGAACATACGAAAATGGTGGATAGGTGGGATGATCTGCTACTTACTCAGCTCTAATTTATTTGGCCCTGGCCCCCTGGATATATAAAAAAAATTTTTTTGCTTCTAGTTTCACCACTTAACTGTAAAGTGTAATTTTTATAAAAAATGGGTATTTTTTTTATGCAAGTTGAAAATAAAGACTTAAGTATTTTTTACATCTTTCTGTAAGTTTGAGGACTCATAACTTTTTTTCTAACTAACATCTGAATAAAGAAATAATTTTATAAGAATCTGCCAACATTAAAGATTAAAATAAAAATAAAATATTGCCTGTTTTACCCATTTTTAATAAAAATTACACTTTCAAGTTAAGAAATTGGTGAAACTAGAAAAAAGCAAAAAACATTTTTTTTAAATATCCAGGAGGCCAGGGCCAAATAAATTAGGGCTGAGTAAGTAGCAGATGACCCCACCTATCCACCATTTTCGTATGTTCAACGTTCTGCCAAACACCCTGTATATTCCATTATTTGATTAATGTGTTGCAACTTTGATACCATTATTATGGATCTTAACGTAACGAAATTCTAGACAGTAAAATGATTTTGTGTCGATGTAGTAATATTTTTAATAATATATAGGTATTGCGATAAATAAAATAGCAGCGGAGAAATTCCACGTACCGACAAAATTGAATAACACGGGAAAAAAACTGAAACAAATTACCTGATGCACCTAAAAATATCTTTGAACATGCTATCAAAATGGACGTCAAACGAAAGGTCGACTCGATAACGAAAAAAATAGTCTGCAACGTTTTATTAATCTTGTTTGCATCGCACCGCCATCCATCGGCACCGGCTATGTTTACGTTGGCTGTGTGTTGCATAAAGTCTAGTTCAGGGATGTCAAACCTACGACTGAAAAATGTAGGAGGAAAAACTGACATGACTTTATGTGGAACTAGTTTCCGCCCGCGGCTTCGCCCGCGTGGAAGACGGAAATTATCCCGCGGGAACGTAAAGATCCTATGTGTTAATCTAGGTTATAATCTATCTGTGTGCCAAATTTCATCCAAATCCGTTCTGCCGTTTTTACGTGAAAGAGTAACAAACATCCATCTATCCATCCATACTTACAAACTTTCGCGTTTATAATATTAGTAGGACTAGCTATTGCCAGCAGTTTCGCCCGCGTGGATGTCGTAAATTATCCCATAGGAACGTACTACCGGGATAAAAAGTGTTAATCCAGGTTATAAACTGTGTGTCAAATTTTATCCAAAACAAAAGTATATAACTCTTTACCTGCGTCTGTTTTTCACAGTTAACCCCGCATTTGCCCTTGAAAACAAGAGTGAGCATCTTTTGGGCACGCTCGATTCATCATAGACCTCATTAATCGCTTTCCATCAGGCATGATCGAGTTCTAGAGCACACCCATTTAGTAATAAATAAAAATATAAAAAAACAGTTCGACCATTTTTGCGTGATTGAGTAACAAACATCCAATCATACATACCTACTTTTTTACGCGCTTCTTTTTTATTTTCCCACTCATAATGAAATAAGTCAAAATTCAGTGCGCGACAAAATCCCGCCGCGATTTTATGACGTACGTTCCTACGTACGTCATAAAATCATAAAAAAAAACCGCACGTTCCTACGTGCGGTTTTTTTTTTTTGGGTGTGAAATCATCAAATGACTTCTCCCGCTCTGGGTTGAGCAGGAGGGCGTGTCAGACTTTTACTGACTAAAACCCACCCGTGTTCCCTCAGTTGCCTGTGTGGCAGGGGCGACGGTATCACTTTCGAACAACCCGCACCCCTGGCAGGCATCGGCCCTTGCGGACCCCACCAGTTCGGCGCACCAGGACACATGGCACGCCGCACACTGGTTCAATATTGGAGAATTTCTCTCTCTATTTAATATTTGATTATCACTAGTTGAATGTTATTAGCTTTGTTGACAAAGTAAAAAAAAAACATTTTTTTAACAAACTTCCGCAGTGCTCCGCGGCAAGTGACTATACCCGAAATTTAGGTAATAACACCCTTGATAATTAACAGCAAGTTTTAGTTTGAATCCATTTGAATCCCGCAAGTAAAAAATAAAAATACGTTTTTCTCCATACAAAAATTAAAAGAACAATTTTTTTCTCAGAAAATAAGCATTATTTCACAAAACTTTCATCAGTAACAGTGATTTGTATTAGTGTCAGCTACCAGTAAAAAAAATTATACGCCGATCCATTGACCTTCGACAGCCTTCGACTCTATGTCCAAAATTCTCCAATATTGAACCAGTGTGCGCCGGCGCGTTGACTTCGTTTGCCATCCCTGGCCAAGTATCGCAGTAAGGTATGGCGTTTTAATATGACAAGGACAATTATCGCCCACTTCCAGTTTATTATTAAATGATCTTCTTACAGCTGCGCAGGATAAAAATAACTTAAATGACGGCCAAGGTCTTTGCTGGGCTCACATCAATAAAACTGAAAATAAATATTATTTACGATCTGATTTCTGTTAAAAAAATGTTTACATTTGATCGTACCTACCTAAATGATCTTTTAATGACTCATTTATTACGTGTGGCTATTTGAATACTAACGGCCTTATTCATAAAAAGTTATCGAACATCTAAACAGTTGCTAAAGTCTGGTTTTCAAAGAGGAACCACACTTTAGCAACTGTTTAGATGTTCGATAACTTTTATGAATAAGGCCGTTATCTCTTACTTAAAATTATAAACACGGACTAAAGTTATAACTACCAGGAATAACAAAGGAATAACCATACATTTTCATAAGTTTAAATTTGGAATAACTTTAATTAGTAAGAGGGCTAGTCATTACAGCAGAAAAGTAATAAACTTATGCAGAAAAGTAATAAAATAATAAACGTATAATTGAAAATATCTGACTACTACTCAGTTACAAATCGTTAATTTGTTTTTAATTGATTACACAAACAGCGGAGTAATAAAAATATCATTAATGGGGAATGATTAATGGGATTATTGTCATCATTAATTTTGACTGCATGTAAGTGTAGCCGCTGGTCTGTAACCTCAGTCTTACCTACATACATTGCGTTACTGTTTTAAATACACGAACATTGTTCAAAGTGCGTCATTGGAATAGACTCGACGCCACGGTTGGCGCAGTGGTTAAGCGATTGACTGCTGCGCTGCGTGTCGCGGGTTTGATTCCCGCACGTAACAAATATTTTTATGACCTAAAAGTATTTGTCCCGGGTCTGGCTGTTTGTGTATGTAAGTTTAAATGTTTGTAAAACGCACCCACAATACAAGAGAAATTCCTATTGTGGGGCAAAGTTTAAAAAAAAGACTGTCTAAAATGTAAAGAAAACTCGTTGTCTTAGTAAAAACTAAATATCTCATGTCATCATTGTCACACTCCTGCCCTTAAACACCTCCACATTTGTTAAGCTCACAGCCAAAATCTGGAACTCTCTGCCTGCGTCGGTGTTCCCTTCCACAATGCACGCTCGATCCATCATAGATCTCATCAATCGCTTTTCATCAGACGTGATCGAAGTCTAGAGCAGGCCCATTTAGTAATAAAAAAAAATAACCCAATTTATTTGGGGTCGGCGCAATATGTATTTTCTTCCATACTTATTTATTAGTCGTTATCTTGGTAGTGACCCCCTTCTTACCACATCACCAGCCTCACAATCCATCCATCGTTGCTTTTGTCTTCCCCTACTTTTAATGCTGTCGACATTCATACCCAAAACTTTCCTCACGACATTTTCCTCATTTCTTCGTATCGAATGCCACTACATACTAAATATCTCAAGACCGTTTTTCTCAATAGTCTCATTTGCTTTGCTAGTTTCACCGCACCTGTTGATGATTGTGTTGCTGAGTAATGCTGACTAACGCTCAGAAATCCTTCGATTATTGATTGACAAACGAGACAGAACAGCCAATCATGGTGAAAAAGGTTCTTTTGAGAAACCTTTTTGTTGATGTTTTATGTCTTCGCCTGTAATGGGGAAGGTCCGGCAAAACTAGGTTTAGATGACGTAATGATTTGACATTTCTTTCATTCACTAGATTTCGTTCGTTCACTTCATTTCCTGAATTCTGTTATTTTCAGTGATTTCAATGTTTTAAATCAAGTGTCAGGCATGGAAAGCATCTCAAATCTCAAACTCAAATATTTCATTGGAATCAAGTTCTTCGGGAAATGGTAGACTCTATCCAATTCAGGAATATTTAGAAACACAACAACGCGTCATTTTCGCAAAAATAAAATAAAACAACCTAACGCCTTGTATTAATAGCTTGTGTCGAGAACCGCTTTTGACAGTTTTGCCTGCCCCATGCTTATTCCCAACTTCACCGACGTGTAGGTACAATTTCTGTCGTCAATGTCATTTAGGCACCAAAAGATCGTTGTAACACTATAACTTCCTCTTTGCCAAACATCAGAATACGTTCAGTAACAGTAGCAGTCATCCGCAGGAGACGCCCTGGGCATCGGGTATCCCAGGCTGATTCCCGGCCACCGTAGGCGCGAGCTTGTGGATGGCGAGTAATGGGTAGTTCGCTGTCCGGTAAGGACCAAGCCCGGGTCGACGGCGCGTTGTGTTCAACGCGCGCCTTAGAGATGTCCGCAAGGGCCGATGCCTGGGGTGCGGATTATTCGAAAGAGATACCGTGGCCCCCTTGGCACACAGGCAACTGAGAGAACACGGGTGGGTTATAGTCAGTAAAAGTCTGACACGAAAGCGGGAGAAGTTATTTGATGATTTCTCATCCTCAAAAAAAAAAAAAAAAAAACTGTAGCAGTGGGAAAACATAACTTTCAGACAGCCAAACTCTCTTTCTCATTATAAATAGGGATTATAAGATCCGCGATTGCCTAGTTAATTTACCCCATTTCTATAAACGAATCATAAAACGAAATAACATAACATTGATTGACGGAAACGTACACGCGTGACCTTCCATTTGATTGAGGTGGAGCATTTTAACGGCCCTTGTCCCGATGAGGACATCACTGTCCATTCCGTTGTGCCGGACATTAAATATGTATTGCGAAGAGGTCAATTATAAACGCGGATAAAAATAGAAAGGGAAAAAATACTAGTACCAACCTATGTTGCTTTAGTAGGTTTGTCATTTTTACACGCTTTATATTAGCTTCACTTGTATGTTTGTTTGTTTGTATGTAACCGACTCCTTTGAGCGCGATTTTGACCCACTTTAAACGGTCAGATTTCATTGAAACTTTGTAAACTTGTCGAGGACCGATGACAATTCAATAATTAAATAAAAAATGAGAAAAAAAGAAACACGTTTTTGTAGCTAGCAGAACTAAAAAATAGAAAATAAACAATAGTTTAAAAAACTAAAAAACACGCTTTAAAAACCAAACTAAAAAAGGAGAAAATAATTTAATTCAATTAAAAAGCGTGGGGTGCTTGACAGTAAGTGATTATAAAAATACCTCAAAAAGCACCCCACGCTTTTTAATTGAATTAAATTATTTTCTCCTTTTTTAGTTTGGTTTTTAAAGCGTGTTTTTTAGTTTTTTTAAACTATTATTTATTTTCAATTTTTTATTACATCGCCTTTATCATCATCTACCTAGCCGTTTCTTTGTTGGGCTTGATCTCTAGTCTTACCTAATGCAGCTAAGTACCAGTATTTTACATGGAACCAGTGCCTATCTGACCTCCAAATCCTAGTTACTCTGTAATAATTTCTGGCTTCTGGCGACCCGTAACGACTGTCAAAGATCCACGAATCAAAATCAAAATCAAAATCAAAAGTCATTTATTCAAACTAGGCTGAGAGTCAGCTCTTTTTGAACGTCAAAATAAAATTACATAAGACAGTCCCCCCAAAAACGCCCGCCCTTCACCACTTCCTAGTGCTTTAGCTGGGAAGAAGAAGTAGCGGAACAAACTCCCCAGCAGCACAGCTGTCTGTTAAGTTAGAAGAACTTGTTTCTATACAATAATAGGTAATAAAAATTACGAAACACAAAAAAAAAAAAACATAAAATTTGCCATATGTCAGCTAGCACACGCCAATATACCATCAAAGATTGAAAACTAAAAATAATAGAAAATTAAAATAAAACGTAAACAGAACTTCCAATCTAAATAAAAGCCTCTAGGCATAAAGGGCATGCCCGCTTACATATGCAATTCTGCATTATGCAAATATACCTATAAGTAACTTAAAGTAACAAAAGTTGAACTAGGACCTCTGGACTAAAATTAATAAAAACTTAATACAATTAACAATAACAAAACCATGGTCAGCAAGACGACCAGTCACCACGAGCAGCACCCGTTCACGAGCATAACGCAAAGATCAGCCATTACCCCCCTCGCCATATTTGAGGGAAGGAGGCAACCCGACCCCCGACGCTACCGCAAGCAGTGACATCTAAGGGAGCATGACGAACTTGCTGCCGGTTGCACTGGCAAGAATAATCATGAATTGTCGAGGTCGCTAGCTAACTACATATTGCAATACTACTCATTAAAAAAAAACATTGTAATGAGTAGATTAAGTCATAAATAAATGATAAAAAAAAGGAAAACCTGAATTATACAGTCAGATAAAAAAAAAAAGCAATTATATGAAATAACATAATGATATAACCTGTCAGTGGGTAAGCTAATTCTGGTGAAAGAACACAAACATTGTCTTGAGTTAATCACAGCGACCAACAATTCTTATCATTTAAGTAGTCGTTAATGGAATAGTATGCCTTTGAACAAAGGGTGGATTTTACTTTAGCTTTAAACGCACTAAAATGCAAATCTAGCAAGGAAGAGGGTAGCTTATTATAGAAGGTTATACCCAGACCTACAAATGAGTTATGAACCTTATGTAGCCGGTGAAAGGGAACACGTAGTTTGTCCTTATTTCTAGTATTAATATTATGAATGATTGCCGGGACCAACAGTTTAACGTGCTTTCCAATGCACGGAGGGGTTCACATGTTAAGATGCTCATCCATCCACGAACCAACCGCGGCAAGCGTAGCTTAACCTGACCGATCGACCCGTGCAATTGTTATGACTTAGCCATAAGTCCCTCTCGAGTATGCACCGCTGAAATAGCTCTAGGGCGCGTGTGATCATATAACTAAGTCTATCACAGATCATTGCTGAACAAAGGCTTAGTTCTAGTCCCTGTTCTCTGCCTTTTATAGCAATGCCATAACGCCTGCCCGTTTTTCTGAAGGTAGAAAACTTCAAGTATTGCCACATAGAATAGGCAACAAGAAGATTTGACTGCAAAACAGAATGCAGCCCAACACTTTCATACCAAATTAATAGCCACGTCTAACTTCCTTGACTCTAAGAGAGTGCATTCCTTTGTACCAGCCCAAACGGAAGTTTTAAGATAGTTTGACTGCACGATTCAACTGATAAAATCGTATTTTAATATAATCGTACCAGCCTTCAAGCGAAGAGTAATTTACAGCATATTTTCCGGAGTTTTCCTGAAAATAAACGGGCATTCGGTAAAGTTTCATATATTTAACTTTTGTCACAACACTGTTCTGTTCGTGTAATGAACTCTGATGCGATAATTTATTTAACTTTAGTCGAAATTAATTTTATGTGTGAGTAATAATCTGTGTGCACTTTGTCGAGTTTATAATAGGTAACATAATATTTATGATGCGTTAAAATGAACGGAGTTTTATATTAAATGAAACGTTCTTACGAGTTTATAAGAGAGTCTGCAACCCAGTTGCGTAACACACTTTTAATGACAATCAAAATATTTTTTAACGGAATTTCTGAATTTCTTAATCCATTGCTTTATATGTTTGAAAAATTCGTATGCTCGACAACTTAAATAACGTAATGAATATTGTCACCAATTTTCAAAATGAATGGCATTGTGATTGTAAGTAATTAAGTTACGGAACTACCCTGCTTGTCCTATGAAGCCGGAAGCGTAGTGGAAATCAGGTTATGTCAGATATAAATAACTATGTTACCTTTATTGAACACTAACTTTTGCCCGCGTGGAGCACAGAAATTATTCCATGGGAACGTACTTCCGAGAAAAAAAACTATTATATGTGTTAATCCAGGTTATAAACTATCTGTGTGTCAAATGTCATCGAAAAACGATCAGCCATTTTTGCGTGATAGAGTAGCAAACATGCAAACTTTCACATTTATAATATTTAGTAAGATGATAAGCTGAAAAAAAGTTACTCAACAAAAATCGCATTTGAGTTTAGAAGGCTTTTTGGCCCCATTTTACAAGGAAGAGTGTCTACTACCATCCAGTAAAAAAAAGTTAAATTCAAGATGACACCGCTTACAGTCACACCGCACCTTTAGGTACCAAGTACTTACAGTGAAAACGGTACCATATTTATTTTTCATCATAAAACAGCATATTAAAATGTTTGTTTAATAACGCCCCAGGCTCTGTTATTTTGCCGAATTTATGTTTTTGTCGAGTTAAGACGAATGTTTCATTTCCCAACAATGTTTTAATGTATGTATGTTTGTTTTTTGAAGAGTTGAAATACGGTCAGGGAAATTAACTGCTCATCAAATTTGCGCTGTTATAGCCAAACTTTCAGTTGTGATTTGAATAAATGGAAAATAATCTAGTCAATTTGCCTAACAATCAATTTTTCTGACTTCACTTCACATTCAAAGTGTTTTGATGATCTACGTGGAATTTGTCAAGTACCCGTAACAGGTGGTGTTCTGTAGTTCCTGCCCCCATGGGAATAAGGCGCGAGTTTACGTATACAGGAAAAGTTTTTATTCAGTGCGCAAACTGTAACCATGAATTCAACATGTCATTCTAGACCCTACCAGCGCAGAAATGTTTCGTCAATTATACAAAAAAAGATCAGCTGTTTCATACAATAGTGCAATACCTACGCGGTCAAAATGTATGGAACAGCTGATTTTTTTTTGTATAACCGACGAAATAATTTTGCGCTGGGGGGTCTAGAATGACTTCATGGTTACAGTTTGCGCACTGAATAAAAACTTTTCCCGTATATGTATTACTGACTGGATATGCATACACCTAATAATTCGAGCTAATGTGACTTCGGGCTAAATTAATTTGGGAGAATCGATACTTACGTGTAAAAGAATTCGGATCCGTCGCTTCCTTCAGCTCTGATAAGTGTGCGTACGCCTTTAAGGGGCTATTGTTTTTGGGGTCAGAAAAGCAAACTATAACTACCTACTGTTCGGCATTTTCAACAAGTTCATCTACGTGTTGATTTTGTAGCGATTAAAACTTTATAGCAGTTTAAGCGCTTTACTACATACTTTGGAAGCGGAACAATAAAACTATAAAATAATTCATGGAGCTACTACAGCGGCTTTGTGGCTTGTGTTAAACGTAGGTTACATCGATAACGGGTGTGTGGCATCGAGAGGTTTAAGGATCCAGGGTTAATTGCTTAGAGAAACATACGTTTGGTATGAGTAATATTTGTAATACCGATTTATTGTTCGTTCGTCCTGAAGTTTTATCCCACATTCCAAAAGATTCTTAGTTTGTTCAATATCACTATTGAAGTTGTGCTTAGTCCCAAATTACAAGTACCTTAAAGGTACTGTTAACAAAAAATATAATGTAATTATTTGAATTTTTTAAACAATAATTCAATAACAAAACGATTCTAAACATTTAGGTATAAATCATCTTTATTATCCATTATCTCAATTAAAATCACAGAAATGGTTTAATAATCTTATCATCGTATTATTACTACAGTTTAAACATACAAAACAGTCAGATCTGTAATCTATCTTCTTTATATATCTTTTATATAATTCCTTGTATTTTTTGTTTTTTTTTTTTGGGTGGGAAATCATCAAATAACTTCTCCCGCTCTGGGTGGAGCGGGAGGGCGTGTCAGACTTTTACTGACTAAAACCCACCCGTGTTCCCTCAGTTGCCTATGTGCCAGGGGCCGCGGTATCTATTTCAAACAACCCGCATCCCTGGCAGGCATCGGCCCTTGCGGACCCCACCAGTTGGTGCGGGCATCTCTTTGAGGCAGGTAACATGCATAAACCTAGCATAATGCACTTAAAGTCTTGGGCGGTTACTTAAGAGCTAAATTTTCACAGTAATTAAAACTGAATCAAGAACCTCTTTTTGACATCAGTTAAAAACAAATATTTTGGAAATGGAAAATAATTATCACCAACATTTTTAAATTACTCGGTCACCTCGCCAATCGCTGTCAGTGTAACAACACCACAACATAGCAAGGAGTACATCACCGTGGTATCTAGCTAATAAACCGGGGTTAGCCGGGTAAGATTGGATCGCACGTAACGACTGGGTTCGCACGGTTATATAGCTGGTAGGCTTAACCAGTTTGATCTCCGTCTGATTGGGGCGTTCTAGACCGAGGGGTTACTTAGTGCGTCTGGATAGGAATGTGGCATTATCTACGCAGTATGATACGCATTGGTAGTGGATTAAAGTTCTTTGTCATGGACCAATGAAGGATTTACCGTTTTCCTAAATTGACTTTTATTTTCTTAAATCAAAATCAAAAGTCATTTATTCAAATTAGGCTGAGAATCAGCACTTTTCGAACATCAAAATACATAAGACAGTCCCCCAAAAACGCCCACCCGTCACCACTTCCTAGTGCTTTAGCTGGGAAGAAGAAGTAGCGGAACAAAAAAAAATAGTAAACGAATCTCCTAAGTTCTATGGCTACGTCCTAACCAAATCGACCGTCGCGCTCTGCTATATCAATATGAAAAATAGTCGCGCAATCGCAATCTTTGGTGTAGGTAGTTGTCGCAAGGGCTTTGGTGAGCATGAGGTCCTGCGCTAAGTTCGATTCCCAAGTCGGGTAAAGTGTTTTTGGGGTTTTTATTTCTGGAATTTCTTGGTAGCAGCCCGAAGTCGCCGTGTGGCCGTTCCGTGTGGTGCCGAACGTAAAAGAATAGCACCATCCCATTTCTTCCCGTGGGTGTCGTAGAAGGCGCCTAAGGGCCTAACTGGAGAATGGGCAGCAGCGTTCTCTATGAATTTGACCACAATACTGCGATCGCCAACCCGCTTGCCAAGCGTGGCGATTATGGCAAAAACCCCCTTTTGGGGGAGGCTTATGTCCAGCAGTGGACGTCTTTCGGCTGATATGATGATGATGATGATGAGCCCGGAGTCTGGATTTGCGGCCGGTTGATGGCAATAACATAACTGGCGTAATGTGTGTGCACTATAGGTAAGTACACCTCTGCCCAAGTCTTCGGGGAAATAAGCGTTATGTTATGTATAGTCGCGCAATCCATCGACTCGCGTAGGTAAGTCAGAATTCGTATAAAACAGCGTG
The DNA here is from genome assembly GCA_947359405.1 of Antitype chi. Lineage (NCBI taxonomy): Eukaryota > Metazoa > Arthropoda > Insecta > Lepidoptera > Noctuidae > Antitype > Antitype chi. Next base: position 17,025,339 of record OX375816.1, read on the forward strand.
ACAATCGGTTTCGGTTAGAACGCGCTCATTGCATTCATTTGTCACTCACATCACCCTCTGTCGATACGACAATGCGTTCAGTTTCGCCGAACAAATAACGCGACGATCGCTTATAATAGGTCTTTACCTATGAAATTGCCGTTTTGTATGAAAAAATTTAAACGATTTTTTTTCATGTATTTTTTATTTGTATTAATCGAAGTAATCACCCATGCAATCAATGCATCTTTGCCATCGCAGTGGCAGTTTATTGATGCCCTTCTTAAAGAAATCAGCTGGACGGGAGGCAACAAATTCTTCAAAGGCATTTTGTACTGCCTCTCGGGTATTGAATTTTTTTCCCGCCAAGAAGTTATCCAAATTCTGGAAAAAGTAGTAGTCTGTAGGCGCAAGGTCTGGTGAGTAGGGCGGATGACGGAGAGCTTCCAACCCCAGTTCTTGCAACTTGGAGACCGTCTGCTGTGCAGTATGAGGTCGCGCGTTGTCGTGCAGGAGCAGCGGAGACGAGCGATTGACCAATGCTGGTTGGAGATGTGCCAGCTTCTCCATCATTGTGTTCAGTTCTTCACAGTACACATCTGCAGTAATGCTCACCCCGTTTGGTAAGAAGCTGTGATGAATCACACCGGCGCTAGACCACCAAACAGTGACCATCACTTTTCTAGGGGTAAGTTTTCGTTTAGGGCATTGTTTAGGTGCTGAACCAGGATCCAACCAACTTGCTGAGCGCTTGCGGTTATCAAACAGAATCCATTTTTCATCGCAGGTAACAATGCGGTTCAAAATTCCTTCATTTGTGTGTCTGTTGAGCAGTGCAAGGCACGTCTCGACGCGTACTTCGCGCTGACGATCATTGAGTTCGTGGGGCACCCATTTGTCAAGCTTTTTTACCTTGTCAATTTGACGCAAATGGACCAATATTGTTTTGACGCTAACGTCGAAAGCTGCTGCTAATTCAGCCGTAGATTGTGTATCATCAGCTTCCACAATCGCCTTTAATTCGTCATTGTCGACCAAAGTCTTCGGACGACCGCGAGGTTCATTTTTCAGGTCGAAATTTCCAGAACGGAAGCGAGCAAACCAATAACAGGTGGTGCGTTGGTTTGTAGTGTTAGCTCCGTAAACGTCGTTGATGTTGCGTGCCGCTTGTGCCGCGTTGCTGCCACGACGGTACTCATATTCCATAATTACTCGAATTTTTAACATATCCATGATGACGAAAAAGATTGAAATGCGATGAAAATGTAATCAATAAACAAATGACTACTTTTGGAAAAAAAATCCATGTTTTTAAAATAAAATTAATTTGAAATTAGAATTCTTACCCAAACAAAAATTATTTTGATTTGAAATGGCCAGTACTGCAAAACGGCAATTTCATAGGTAAAGACCTAATATTAGGACACAGGGTCAAATGGAAGAAAGGTATGTTGTCTTTTCGCCGATTGATTTTACAATAGATACGGTCAGCTATATTTCTACAATAATAGTGTATTTTTCATACAATGTTTTGCTCGTTCGAAATCTACAGGCTACTTGTAGTTATCGAACAGGCACAAAAACTATCCCACTCTATCGAAAAATCCCAACAGAAATATCCAATTTCCCTCTGTAAAAACTCGCTTGCAACCACAAACTCAATGATTTTATTCGAGACGAGAGATATCTACTTAATGAGCACATTATTATGTAACCCTATGATTTTCTTTTGTTACCTGCTCTGAAACATGTGTTCTGATAGGGTGTGTGTGTTCGTGTGTGTGTGAGTAAATGTGTAATTTATCAACCTGAACACGATTTGAAGGGAACCCAAAAACTTTGATTATTGGTCGTATTCTTTGACGCGCGTGGTTGAAATTTCAATTGTGAGTTACGCTTAGTAAATAGAAAAGGATGAGTTATTCTGCCAGCTCTTGGTTGTTTTTATGTACACTGAAGTTGCTTCAAAATAAAAGTATTTTATTTACGTATTCATAACTATGCTTTAATAATTAAATACAAAGTAAGTCTGTCGGTTTGTCTATCTGTCTGTTTGCCATACATATTTTCACGCCATCAACGACACTTCGGATTTGAATGAAATTAGGACATAGAATATTTTTATCCCGGTATACCGCGATAGTACGTTTCCATGAGATCATTTCTGATTTCTACAAATAATAATTCATACTCACAGACAAGATCAAATTAGATTAACTGGTAAAAGTTCACAGACTTCTATGTTTAAAAAAAACACCTTCATTAGAACCAATGTACTATCAAAAAGGAATTAAAAGTACACAAAAATTAAATAACACTGTGAATTATTAAATTAAGTATAATATTAATAAATATAGATAGTTTCACTTGAGCTATTTTAGCACTGCTTGTCAATATTATTAGATTAGTAAGATTAATATAATTTAACAATAAACCGCTATAGAACATCGAGCAACACCTGTTCCTTGCTTCCGAGATGTATCGCCCGCAACATCCGTCACTGTAATCTCTTAATGTATCTTATCTGCTTCAAGATATATTCGTATCAGGTGTAGCAGAAGTTAGGAAATTATTCTGATGGTAGAACAGCGCCTTAATTGCGTAACACTCGGAATGACAATCCTTTTTCATTTTGACAATTCATCAATATCCATTGCGTTGTTTTGTTGTTCAGCTGGCCAATTTTTCAAAGTAATGAAGTAATGGATTTTGTTGAAGTGTCAACTGTCAGTTCATGGTGGATTGACATCGAATGCAGACAAATAAGTGCCAAAACATGTTATATTAAAATTTTGTTCAACAAGTAAATTCATTTTTGGTGCAAAGTAGAGAGAAACAAATAATGGCTGCAGAATAAATATTTCAAAGCATATTTCTGTCTTGCAACATAGGTATGTGGGAGGATAAATATATGACACATCCATATGAGAAGACAGCAAATATACATATTTTCCATTACCCACCCCTACTTTTTCCTCTAGAGTAAATAATAATAAAATTTTGTACCCACATATATTTCTCCACTATTTTTTTTTCTCACAAGGCTATTTCCTTTCATTTTCATGGCGATATTAACTTTTAATAGGCATTTAAAAGTAACTGTTAAATTTGAAACGATAGAAGCTTCAAAACTTGTACAGAAAAGTTTTAAAGCTTACTACGAAAGGGAAATATTTTACAAAATACATTTATTTATTTATTTAACCATTTATGCACACACATATAAACAGACAAGAAGAAAGGAACAGAAAAATACGTACATAGGTAATGCTTATTTCTACAGAAATCTCTTCCAGCACACCTGCGATAGGAGAGAAGATAACAGAGATGTAGACATTTCTTAGAACATAATATTTCACGACATATCGGCATGAAAATCGATGAACTATAGGTACGCTATACTTATATCTCTCTTGTGCGACATGCTTAAGGTTGACTGACGATGTGATTTTGTGAGCTCAAACTATACCCCTTTGAACAGCTCTTATCACGGAGGATTGATTTGTAAACAATATAAGTCAAAGAGGGTTCAATTCGAGGTTATAGGTTAGAAGGCAATGTATTTATAGCTTTATATTACGTACTAGCGGCCCGTCCTGGTTTCGCACGAGTGGATTTTTTACACGCTTTATATTAGCTTCACTTGTATGTTTGTTTGTATGTTTGTATGTAACCGACTCCTTAGAGCGCGATTTTGACCCACTTTAAACGGTCAGATTTCATTGAAACTTTGTTAACTTATCGAGGATCGATGACAATTCAAAAATTTAGAAAAAAATGAAAAAAAAGTGAAAAAAAAAATCACGTTTTTGTAGTTAGCAGAACTAAAAAATAGAAAATAAATAATAGTTTAAAAAACTACAAAAAACACAAAAGCGTGGGGTGCTTTTTGAGGTATTTTTAATAATCATTTAATGTCAAGCACCCCATGCTTTTTAATTGAATTAAATAATTTTCTCCTTTTTTAGTTTGGTTTTTAAAGCGTTTTTTTTTTAGTTTTTGAAACTACTATTTTTTTCTTTTACGTTTCTGGTAACAAAATATCGCCTAAGTTACTCAAGGATAATGTAGCATTCTAATAGTGAAAGAATGCTTGAAATCGGTCCTGTGTTTTTTGAGTTTACTCATTACAAACTTACAAACCTTTACTATTTATAATATTACTAGCTTTTGCCCGCGGTTCTGCTCGCGTGGATGTCGGTTATCGCGTAAAAGTCTGTCTTTTCTCCATATCCCGGGCTTATTAATATATATGCCAAATTTCATGACGATCGGTTCAGCGGTTTAGGAGTGAAAGCGTAACAGACAAACAGACAGAGTTACTTTCGCATTTATAATATTAGTAGAGACAGTGTAGATTTTATGAAATAGAAAGAACTGACCTCAAAATAGTTAAGAAAAATGCTAGGCAAGCTGATATTTACACACACAACCATGATTCCATGATGATTTTTTGTATTAATACTTTAGTATGTTCATTGATTGCAATCACTAAAATAGGACATTACATAGATGTTTTTAAACAAATTAATAAAATGTTTTGTTCACCCTTAAGTTGGTAAAGTCTAAGGTGAAGTGAACTTGAAGTTAACTGTCAATCCCTAACGCCAGCTATTCTGTTTAATTAATATAATCATTCATTTATTATTTAACGAAATCTCGAGACGGCTGCGGCCTGATAATTCCCGAGACCCAAGGGCTGGTTTTTACCTTGACCAGAGGCTAATCATTGCTATACAGTCGACAGCGATGCGGATGATTTTTTTGAGGATTCCAGCAACTGGTCAGCAAAGAATCAATCTAAATCTGCTTAACCTTTTCCCAACTATATATGGGTCAGATTTCAGTCTAACCGGATGCAGCTGAATGCCAGTGATTTACTTGCCTATCCGACATCCACAACTCAGTACCTAACTGGGTAAAACGATACCCTTTGGCAGGACTGGTTGTCATTCTCTCAGGCTTCCGACTACCCATAACGTCTGTCAAAGATCCACGAATGACAGCGGCTAAACGTGTTTCCAGAGACACGGCGGGGTTTCGATAATGGATTGTCACCATACACGTCCCAGTGTCGGCAAGCGTAGCTTAACATCGACCCGTGCGGTACTTATTATTTAGGCACGGGCCCCATCAAACAGTTAGTTGACATCATTTATTGACCTAATCTGTTAACAATATACAAGGTGAATTTTTAGTCACCGTTGAAATTTTTCAGGGTGATAGTACCCGTGAAATTAAACAACTTTCTCGAAGGAATATGGGTCGAAATATGAAAAAAATAAATCGGACCTCCCATACAACGTATATAACCTGACTATTGACTTTGCATGGGAGGTGCGATTTTTATTTTTTCCCACGACCTACAACTCCTAAGCCGGGGCCACCACTGCTCTCTAATGCGCTAGCCAGATCAATTTGATCAATTCGGTATATTTTTGCACCGTTTACTAACCAAAGAGTCAACCAGCCAGATCACGCCGCCGAGAACTGGTTAATACGAGCCTGTGACGTCATGTTCTTCGATCGCGTGATCAAAAACATTAGGATCATAGCTGCGTAGTTAACTCGGGACTTCCCCAAGGCCAGTCAGGTCCTGTTCATATACATTTCCGCAACAAGTCGTAGGTAGATGCTTCACGAGAATCTACAATCGTTGTTGTTTCGGTCTCAAAATACAAATCATTCGTAAACTCTGAACTCGTGATCGTCATGAAATCAAAAACAGTTTTGTTGCAGATATTAACTGACTTTCAATATCCTTAATAGACTTTAATTTTGAGCTTAAGCCCACGTTCACTGTGACGGAAAAATAGCGCGGTGGGGTTGTATAGTGCACTATATTTTCAACTCTCGGTGTTGAGCCAAGCGTTGAGAATGCAATAGAGTGTTTATTTTTGTCTCTTTATGACGGTAGTTTTCTTTTGTTTTCAGATAACGGAGCCAAAGGACTGGAGCCATGTGTTACTTCAGCATAATAGTGATAATATTCGATAGTTAATTTGTGTTGTGAAGTGGTCGTGAATTCTCCGACATGCATTGGAGGCGTGACGTTTATCTGTTACTGCTGATCACCCAACTGTCTGGAGTCATTTTGGGTGAGTTTTTTTTTTCCATTATTTTCGGGAACCATGAATTTGAGAATTTGTTGAGTATTTCTTACGGAGCTTCTTACTTAGTGCTGTTGTTTGTTCAGCAGACATTTTGAAAAGTACCATTTTGGAAATATATTTTTTGTATTCGTATCAATACTTTCAGACAAACATTAACACTTTGCGGAACACTATACGCCTCCAAACGTAATAACAATAAATTTTCTGTTGTGTCTCGTTCAGTGTCCTTCAACAGATTAAAAGACAATTCCACTTCTTTATCATATTAGGTAAGATTGGTATCCTGAAATGCCTCAGAGTTAGCCCAGTAACGCGCGGGGGACTTTTTTCCGCGACGATTTTGTTTCTCATTCTGCATTTTCAACACTTTGCTTAAGCGCCGAGAGTTGATTATTCAGTGCGCGATAAAGTCGCGATATTTTTACGTCCACCTGTAGGTAGGCTTACTTTAATGCTGTTTAGTAAAAGTTAATCCCTTCAACTGACAGATAATTGCGATAATTGACAGATAATTGCGTTCCTTCATCATATTTATTTTATTTAATGAATATCATAAAGCAAACTATAATCTATCACTATCAGGTTTAAAATTAATAAAGCATGCAGGTTTTTAATTGAATTATATAATTTCAAACTTTTCATTTTATCCAAACTGACGTTAATTAGCTATTGTGGTGTTGGCATGATTTAGCACGAAATTAGTGTAATTGACACATCAGCAATACGAAAACCATGCAACATAATATTTTTTGGATAATTTTACTTTACCAAAAACTTACCTTTCGAGATTGCTAAGTTTTTATTAAATTTTGAATAGCTAATAGGTCTATGGGTTAATATATTGAATATAAAATAGGGATATAGATTTATAGACCGCATTAGGTGCAAAAAACCTATAATGACAGTTAAAACTTGTAAAGTTATATATTATCCGTAATACGTGAAATATTTGCACCCGTTTTTATGGAAATTACGTGGACGGAGGATTATTAAATTTAGCACAGTTAAAGTTTATGTGGAGAAAGAGTGCAGAAAGCTAATGTTTTTTTTTTTAAATTATGGTCGAATTTCAATCAATCAATTTACAGAAACAAAAGCTTTGCTTCTTCCAATGAACACCGCCTTAATCAAAGCAACCAGTTATATTAAGGGGAATCTTGAAGTCGCTGGCTCGAACTCACTGGTGGGCCTGGCTAAAAAGCACGCTGTCTCACCAGGAATTGTGTCCGACAGAGGTAGTATCAGTGATGAGCTGTTAGACGCTAGTCTATAAGCACAACGTTATTGAGTGAGATACAGGACCATTTATAGTAACACAGGAGGGTAAAAAATTAAGAAAAGTCCTCCGGAACATAGGGTTTTATGAAAACAACCACTGCAGAAATCAATGACCAATAAAGTTTATTGAATTTTTCGATATTTGAGCTTTGTCGGTACCGACTAGGTTTTGGAGATTTTACACTTCTTTCTTTACTTAAACACGCCCAAAGTCAGGTTAAATTAGCAATAAAAACTAATCTTTGTTGGCTCCTAATTGATGTACAGTCCCGGACTTTAATTGATAAGCCACTTTTAAACTTTCCAATTTTGCAGTTTTCTATATTCACGAGATTACACGATTAAACATGAACTTAAACCGCATGCTCGTAAACAAGATGACAAATTACTTATAATCGGAAATAGTCTTATCCATAGAGATTGAAGGTTGACATATACCGGATGATTTTTTTTACCGTCTGGAAAAAAATAGGGCTTAATAGGTAAACGGAGTAGAAGCCTATGGCACGGAAATTTAACAATTTTTTTTTAAATTCTAAAATGAAATTAACCTATCAATAAATACTATTACTTATTTGTAGTAAACTTTTCATATAAAAATTAAAAAACAATAAAAAATTATAAAAATACAAAAAATCGACAAATAATATCAAAATCCAACTTATGGGCACCCTAATCAACGCGCAGAAATTATGAATGAATTCGTAGCGAAATTCAATCCTTTGATTGAAGCCGGCCGGGGATAGGTAACTAACATTTTTTTGCAGGCGTACCGCTCAAGTGTCGCCGCATGCGCTCCCCCTCCCACCCGCGCGCCCTTCGACCCGAGTACCGCGTCCCGCGGTCTCTCTCCAAGTCTCCAGTCCAGTGCGATTAGTCATAGTGTGACGTCGATCGCTGTTTTTTTCCGCGTGTGCTTCAACGTCCAGTATCTTGCCATGATGAGGTATTATTTTTTGTCTGGTGAAAATGTAAATGGTGCAAGGCGAATGTACGCCGACGAAGAACACCTACAATCCCTTAGACGTAACGGTATCCCTGCCCCCCGAATCCCTAGCACAGACTTGATACTCCGCACTTATCGGCGGTTACTTGACCATGGCCAGTTTCACCTTCCTGGTCATGCCAGAGGCAGAGGCCGGCCACCCTTATCCATACTCGTCGAAGACGCTATCCTGGAATATTTCCATCGACACCCGAGGAGGAGCACCCGGCAAGCAGCTCGTCGATTTGGCGCTCATCAAGTTCAATTCAGTGTGAATGTTTGGGCCGCGATAATACACGATCGCATAATTGGTCCAGTTTGGATCGAAGGTCGATTGACAGGGATAACGTATCGAGAAATTATACAGTCCGTTATCGACACAATGTTGGAAGACGTTCCTCTGCACTGTCTGCGGGACATGTACTTCCAGCACGACGGATGTCCAGCTCACTACGAGCGATCTGTGCGCGCGTATTTAGACAGTGAATTCCGTGATAAGTGGATAGGTCGCTGGTGGACCTGTGAACTGGCCGGCGAGATCACCAGACGTAACGCCGTTAGACTTTTATTTGTGGGCTGAACTAAAACGCTTAGTGAGTGATTGTTATAAGAATTTAACATCAACAGGTTTGTTTACATTTCTATCAAAGCTGATCTTACAAGACGTCATTTATTTGGTTTACGGTTTCAAGACACGCGTCACTCAGTGTATCAAATTATTTGCCTACTAAAACTACATACAGCAAGGTGACGTATGTAGATACACGCGCAAATGTGTGCGTGAGGGTGTAGAGATCAGCCGCGAAATTAATGCTAGCGTCTCGCTCACACTCTCGGCATGCTCCATTCATGGGCCGTCGCAGCTTACGCCCATTTACTATTACCTATTTTGCGTATTATTCGTTTTACGCGAGTGCCGTAGGATGTATTCTTTTTCATGTATTTTAAGGATATTCGGAACTTTTTCTATATCAATGGTACCAGGCAAAGGTTAGCGTATATGAGTTCTATTCTACTTACACAACATGTCATATTGTTCTCCAGACGCTAAAAAAAATCAGCCGGTATATTGTCAATGATAAATCAATACACTGTTGCATAAGATTATCCAACCTATTTGATACTGACCTCCTTTGAATTAGAGCTCATTAAATACTCGTTATTTCTGAAAACCTATCCGAAGACAGTGAAAGTTGAAATGTCAGAGAAAATCATTTCGAATTTTGGTGAATCGTAGCCGTAGCTATTTATGTTTTTATGCAACAGTTATCATAGTTGTCATGAACGGTATCTTGGACGCTACGCATTCGGATAAAGTCTTGGGTATGAGTTTTCCCGATGTCTAAATGACTAATCATAACGTTACTATCGCTACGCTAAAACAATTGTCGCTAGCCCTGCACTATGTACAAGTATAACCGACTAAACCCGATTTGCATTACACGGCTAAAATAGGAATTGTGGCAAGTGGCTTATCAATTAAAGTCCGTGACTGTACATTGTGGAATAGTGAAGTAACACCCTCCCGAAGTTTATATGGGAAAAAGGTGGACTAAATTCACCCCACTTAGCCCTAGCTCCAATTACCCACCTCACTAATCGAACACACATAGGTTCTAAATACAGCTCCTATTAAGTCCTATAACAACATTAATTGCAGTCTACACTGGTCGATTGTGTTCATATGGGTCGGGTTAACATGTTGTTAACAATAATTCGGGTGTTAACCCTTGCGATAGACTCTGAAATTAATTTCGTGATCCCTTGTAGCAGCAACTAATTCATTTGAGTGGAAATAACATATCATCACGCCTATTTTTCCAGAAGAGATAGGCATAGGTGTACGTATGGTATCTACAGGTTGAAATTGAAAACATGCGACAAACCGAAATGGGACATTGTACTCATCATTATGAACAACTTTTACTAAGGGACCAAAGACGCAATCGCGAAAAAAAAAACATCTGTTCCCTACATTTATGTTCGCATGACTCGTCAAAATATAGGGAACAGTTGGTTTTTTTTTGCGATTGCATCTTTGGTCCCTTAGTAAAAGTTGTTCATAATGATGAGTACAATCTTCCATTACGGTTTGTCGCATGTTTTCAATTTCAACCTGTATACTGATATTTCGCCAGTTATGTTTAAGTCCGCTGTTATAATGGACGAGTCTATTGTCATCAACTGGGAACAGATACAGACTCCGGGCTTCTTTTTAAAGTGTCGATAGCAATCTAAATACAGTCTGCCCAGAATTTGGCTACGATTTTAGTACTTTCAGCAGCGTCCTTCAGCTCCTGTAGCGTACCGACAGCAGGACACGCTGGACAAGATAATAAGTGTCCCATTGTTTATGGAACAGCACCATATTTACACTCCAGGGCGGAGTAGTCGGTGAATCTCCACTTGTGTAGGTTTGAGGTTGGGTTCCGAGCTGCAACTAAGGAAATATTGAAGAAAAAACCTAATAAAAAAATAAAAACTTTTATTTCAGACCCATAACGTCCATTTGGTTAGTATACAAACGACTGAGAAACTAGTGTTAGTACTTACATCTACTGGAGGAAAAAACAAAAACTGTATTTATTATTACGCATGTAGTTATAGTTGCATGTAGGCGTATCCAATGTCCCAGTATGGAGCTGTCCCAGTATGGAGCTGTCCCACCTATCCGTTATCCGACCTGGGAATCGAATCCAGGACGAATGCTCAGCAGTACCGTTTGCGAACAACACCATCAAGGTAGATGAGAAAGTTTCTAGTTTTTCTGATTACATATGATAATAATAAAGCTGGAAATAACTGTCGGTTTTTTTTTACACTTGACCAATTCTTGAGACAGGTTTTTAACCACACTACGACCTTTAGGAGACGAACAGTGCTAGCGCGGCAGGCGATGCGATGCGATGGGTCGGAAGAGCAAAAAATTTCACGCTAATGAAATCGCGAGCAAAAGCTAGTATTTCTGTCCAGGGTGCGGGTTGTTCGAAAGAGATACCGTGGCCCCTGGCACACAGGCAACTCGGGTGGGTTTTAGTCAGTAAAAGTCTGACACGCCGTCCTGCTCCACCCAGAGCGGGAGAAGTTATTAGATGATTTCCCAACCCCAAAAAAAAAATGGTTGTTTTTGCATATTAGTCGTCATCTCAGTCTTACCAAAGGGTATCAGATTACCCAGTTATAGGGTTGTGGAGGTCAGATAAGCAATCGCTCCATGTAAATTACAGGTATTCATCTGCATTCGGTTAGACTGGAAGCCGACTTCAACGTAATTGGGAAAAGGCTAGGCAGATGATGAGTCGTCTTCTCAATGGTCATCCCTTTTCGAGCCATATCATTTTTACACAGTCCTTAAATCATTGTTTTGGTCTTCCCCAACTCTTATAGTCATACGCATTCATACTAACAACTCACGACATTTTACTAATCCCTCTGGGATTTAGAACTATGATGCTTCTGTGTGCTTAAGTAATTTAATCCAAGTCTGTTTAACTAACAGTAAAATGACATAAAATCCGAACAGTTCCGAATACATGTTTGCAATTTTTTAAGGCTTTCTGTGGCTATCCATAAGGTCAGTGATTTTGGTGAAAGGTGCCCTTAATACGGACAAAGGGAATATCTTATTATATGGAAAAAGAATACATCGTTCGACCCCATAAAAATTGAAATAAGGTAAAGAGAATGTTGATGCATCATAATACTGGCTTAACACGTAGGTAGAAAACCATAAATTCACATACATTTAATAGTTTCCCTAAGAACCAGACGTCTTCACATTGCTAGTGCCATATACTCAACCCCTTCATTTACCCAAAGCTAACGTAAAGAGGGGGAGGGGGGTACTACAGGCTGTTCCATATTAATTTCCGAGAAACTCATGGTACAGTGTGATCGAGTAATAAATAGTTATTTACCAGCATAAGTGAAATTCAAACGTTGGCAGTAATTAATTAATTTTGATTGCAGTTATAATTATTGATGTAATGGAACGTTTGCGATCGTTTTAGTATTTATATTAAAGCAGTAGTTTACTTGATTGTGGTGCACATTTTAGAGAAGCTTTTCCAGTGACTTCGCCCGCGTGGACGTCGGAGTATATTCCGCGGGAACGTACAGCAAATAATCAATCATACAGACATCGACATCGATATACAGATGTACCTATGATTATTTTGGCTTAAAGATCGAACACCTAATTAGCACTTTCAGTCTCTTGACGTTGATAACTAAACAAAATATTTTAGTATTCGACATTAATATTTTAAAGGTAATATGTAGGGGGTAATTTTTGGAACTACTGATCCAATTCCGAAAACTCTTTCAGTTATGGGAAGCTACAGTTAAAACAAGAAATTTCACGCAAACGAAGTCGTGGACGCAGCTAGTTTCTTATTTTCCGTAAAAAAAAGACTGAAAAACATGCTCAGTTTTCTTTAAATTCCCAGACAAATTAGTAAAACGAAAAAAAAAACAAAAAGAGTGAATGAACTCCTTCATTTCAGTACATTCACTTTAAAGTACATGCTTTTAATTAATACCTACTTTCAGTAAGTTTTGCGCTTTAAGTTTATTTGGTTTCTGAGGATACATTAAGTTTAAGATAAACAATTAGGATATTTTCTTGATAAGTTTGCACCATAATAACTAGTAGGTACTCTGGTTTGTTATTATTGCAGTTTGTAATTCTTTTTTTTTTTTGGTCGGGCATGTTACTTTTATACAACTGTAATAGACGTGTATGTTTTTCGCCATTATGTTTAAGTCCCATGTAATAAGAATAATTCTAAGAAATTTCCAAAATCAGATAGAAAAACCCCATGACGGGCTTGTGGCTGAGTAAAATTAGCAGCACGGGTTGATCGATCAGGTTAAGCTACGCTTGCCACCGGTGGTCCGTGGATGGGTACATACCAAGACCCCTCCGTGCCTCGAAAAACACGTTAAGCTCTTGGTCCTGGCTGTCATTTGTGGATTTTTGACAGTCGTTACGGATAGTCAGAAGCTCAAAAGTCTGCCAACTAGTCTTACCAAGGGTATCGTATTACCCAGTTACTGGGTTGTGGGGGGCTCAGATAGGCAGTCGCTCCATGTGAAATACTGGTATTCAGCTGCATCCGGTTAGACTGGAAGCTGATCCCAGCGTAATTGGGAAAAGGCTAGGCAGATGATGATGAGATAGAAAACCCCAATATTACTTTATTTGACCTGGAAATGGAACCCAAGACCACATGCTCAGAAATAGCCCTTGCAACCACTAGATCCACTTGGCCAATGTTTATATTTGATATTATGATTTTAGCGAACTGAATTTATTGGGAAGCTGTTCACGAAACCCCAAAAACATTCATTGGTTTTGAAAGCACCGTGTTACAAAAATAAAAACCTTTGTGTGAAGACTTTCAAGCTTCCTATTGTCACCAGAGCTTTGGCTTAGAAAATAAGTAGGTATCTTATTTTTATTTCCACGTAAAAGAGAGGTTATAGTCAAATTTGTCTCTTGACTACGAGAAAATTCTACAAAACATAAGCTTGTAGGTACGCACATAACTATGAAAAAAAAAATAACTAATGAATTTAGTCAGATTTTTGCACCCAAATAAAATATATAAACATAATTTATTATATCTAATGAAGTCAAAACTGGCCATCTCCTACTAATAATAAAAATGTGAAAGTTTGTATGCTCGGATATTTAGATGTTTGGATGAAATTGTTTACTCAATCACGCAGAAACGGCTGAATAGATTGGGATGAAATTTGGCAAACAGATAGTTTATAATCTTAATTAACACATAGGATACTTTTTATCTCGGTAGTATGTTCACGAGGTATAATTTTTTACCTCCACGCGGGTGAAGCCACTGGCCACAGCTAGTAGAATATAATTGAAAAAAATAAATGCTACAAGATGTGGAAACGAGGCTGATGATTGTCTGAAAGTATGTTCCAGATTGGCAATAAACAGCTGAACGGTTTTGAATAAAATTTGGCACACAGATTGTTCATAACCTGGATTAATAACTTCCTGTGGGATATTTTTCGACATCCACACGTTCGAAGTTGTGGGAAAAAGCGACTACAAACATAAAGGCTACGAGATAAATAGTTATAATCCTTACTGTAACTTTAATTTCGCCTACAAATAGCTTAGAAGACAAACAAAAGTACATTGTCAACGTGTTCACGTATATCGATAGACAAACTTGACACTCACGTACATTCGTCCATGCAAACTTTGTCGAGCTTCAAATATTTATTCGTACGTCTGTACCATTAGCAAGTTTTGTGACTTTCTACTCAGCTAATATATAGCTAAGCGGTATAGCTAATCTTCTTAATTGGTGACTTTGAAGGTTTTCGGTAATTTCAATATTGATCATCAATTTAAATTAAATATCTACTGTTCGTTGGTAAGCGCACATATAAGCACAGTTGAGAACGGCTGAACTAATTTGGTTTTTTTTTGTTTTAAAATGTTTTTTATAGTCCAAATCGGGTTTTTAGGGAAACATTTAATGGAAATGTTTCACGAAAAATTGAAAATATGGGATAAACTTGATGTCCTTTTTTCAATGGGATTTTGTATTAGATAACTAACTATTGTTTGGTTAGGACATCGTCTGTCGGGTCAGCTAGTTAATTATAATTATTGTGACGTCGGTGTTTATGTTTTTTTGATAATAAAGCCAAGAGAGTACCTCGAGAAACTATGAGTTAAGATCGCTCATTGTGATACCATATATGAAAGTGTTACATTTATGTCTTATAATTTACTAGACTTTATCAGCGGCTTCGCCCGCGCCGAACTTTCATCCCCTATGTAACTCCCTTAGGGGTTGAATTTCGAGAAATCCTTCCTTATTCCTTGTCTATATTATAAAGGGAACCTTTATGCAAAATTTCTGCTTTCTAGGTCCAAGGGTTTGGGCTGGGCGTTGATGAGTCAGTCAGTCAGTCAGGACTTTTCTTTTTACACGCTTTATATTAGCTTCACTTGTATGTTTGTTTGTTTGTTGGTTTGTTTGTTTGTTTGTTTGTAACCGACTCCTTTGAGCGCGATTTTGACCCACTTTTAACGGTCAGATTTCATTGAAACTTTGTAAACTTGTCGAGGACCGATGACAATTCAATAATTTAAAAAAAAAAAATGAGAAAAAAAAACACGTTTTTGTAGTTAGCAGAACTAAAAACTAGAAAATAAATAATAGTTTAAAAAACTAAAAAGGGAGAAAATAATTTAATCCAATTAAAAAGCGTGGGGTGCTTTTTGAGGTATTTTTATAATCAATTAATGTCAAGCACCCCACGCTTTTTAATTGAATTTAATTATTTTCTCCTTTTTTAGTTTGGTTTTTAAAGCGTGTTTTTTAAACTATTATTTACCTTTTATTTATATAGATATGGTGTAGGTACAACTAGCTTCAGCTTCATCTTTCTAACTCACTGACCTTGATAATTCAAAAGTGCCTGTAATTGGTTTAATTGAAATAAATAGTTTGCGTTTAAAATAAAGAGTATTAGAAAAAAGAAATTCACAAAAAAATTGCCTCATCATCTGCCTAGTCTTTTTCCAAGTATGTTGGGGTCGGCTTCCAGTCTAACCAGATGCAGACGAATACCTGTATTTTACATGGAGCGACTGTCTAACTGACTTCCACATCAATTCAATTCAATCTCTTTATTGTGGATCATAGGTAGGTACATAATACAGCTCTTAAATAATTAGTTGTGAACAGCTACGTCCCGCCCTTAGGGCATACAATAGTTACATAAAAATAGAAAATAAATTACATTAGGAATTTCAATAAGAATTAAAGTACATTACAATTTCACACCAAAATATAATATAAAAATAAAACAAAAATAAAATGGAACGCATTATGGTAGGTACACATCAGTGGGTCACCGAACGCATCATGACTGAGGGGGACTATATTGGAGTAGTGATTTGTCTGATAGGAAGTCTTTTAGTAAGTAGTAGCACTTGTTGGCTAGTAAATCATGCAGATTCTTTTTAATTTTTTTCATTTCCGTGATTATCCTAATAGGCCCCGGAATATTATTAAAGATGGATGAAGCAGTGCAAAAGATACTTTCATGCATTAGATGAGTCTTGCTAGCTACTGTGCGCAATTTGTCCTTACGCCGTATACGCGTGTAGTAATTAAACATGTCAATATTATTTTTGACATATACTGCTGCCTCATATATATAGACACATGGCAGTGTTAATACGTTCATCTTTTTAAAATTCAGAATACATCCCAGTAACTATATCGCTTATACTAAGGGTAATATGATACCGTCTGCTAAAATACAAAAAGAAAGAAAACCTATAACTTGAATTTTGTTACGTAAAAATCTATTGACTACTAAAGACTCGAGAAGAAAAGATTTTCCCAAATACTTACCCCTAAGGGGATTTAACGGTGGATTGGAGATTTTATGCGAAAGTGGAACATGTAATAAGTACCTACCTATGTATTTATTGTGATACGAAAGCAGTTGCAGGTAGGTATCTACTTCAAGAGCTCGAAGTTCTTGCAGTACCGGGAACAACAATGTTTGGGTTGATATTTTTACTTATATAACTACTTCTTTACATCTAGAGGATACCTGTTAACACTATCAGCCAACTCTCTTCAATTTCCTATTCTTCTAAAGGAGATGGAAAACGGTGGGCCCAAATGTAATAAGTTGAGATATGATCTAAAAAATTAGACATATTTTTTTATCTAAGAATATGAAAAATCACTTCAATTCTCAATCTGGAAGCGGAGAAATATGAGAAAGATAGTTTTCGTGAGATTATCGATTCAATAATCGATTACACAGTTACGAAAATAAAACTTTTGCACTAAACAATTAACTCAAAGTAATTAAATGCACTATATATATACTTACGAGGTCATATTAATAAATCAAATATCAATTAATTACTGAAAAACCAATATTAATGATTATCGATTCAAATCTCTCTTATATTTTTACTCTATGTCACTGACATGACAGCTGACTGATATTGTCACTAGACAGTTGCCGACTGTTCTTGTTTGCTCACTCGTAGCGATGGGCCGAGTCGACTTTTTGGTAACTCGAGTAACTCGAGTTGACCCGCTTACCAACTCGGGTTGCAACTCGAGTTGACTCGATTCAGTCTGCCTTTTAAAGTCCGACGTCCGTCGCGTCGCCGCGTCGCGTCGTCCGTCCGAGTCAGTAAATGCTCAACTCGGTGCATCGTTCCGCGTGTTGCTAGTTTGCTACGTTCACGGTTCGCCGGGTTGGGTCCGGCGGGCTGCGTGGCGCCGAGTCAATGGTAGTCAAATAAAGTTGAGCCCGTTCAAAAATCAGACGTTTATTATTATTAAAAGTGTCAAATCAAATCACAAAACGAATACTACTACGCTACGTTACTTTATAGCGCAAAAGAATGGTAACATTTTTACCTAGAAAATAATAAGAAACTAAAAATAAATGTAATGGCACTTTATTCCTTAAATTAAACACCGTACCATTTGGTATTTGGTCATGTATCTATCAACTAACACCTATAAAAAAAGCTAATCAACATCTAAGTAATAACACTAATTTTTGAATGAATACCAGTCTTAAGCTTCTATGTCAAAACTCTCTCATCAGTTCTGTCTGAATAACCGTCTGATAAGAAACCAACAACGAGAACTATCTCTTTCACTCGCGGCTCGGACATTCGGTCGTTGGGCTGATTCGGGCTCGCTCGGAGTCGTTCGGGCCTCGCGACTTGTGGGCTAGGCGGCTAGCCGCGGGCCGCCAACCCACCGCACCGCCCGCGCCCGCCGCGCGCGCTCTCCGGTTCAACTCGGTTTGCAGATATTTTGACTCGGGTTGACTCGCTTACGGTCTGACCCGAGTTACTCGAGTTAGATAACTCGAGTCGCCCATCGCTACTCACTCGTTTAGTGTTTTCCGATGCGTTTTGAGTGCTTTAACGATTATTCGCCATTTTTCACGACCACTGCTTTGTATTTTACGGATTCTGACCCTGCCTACCTTGTACGACCCTTGCTTTCACCTTGGACACCGAAGATCGCTCACACGTTTGACTTGGAATTATTATTTTGGATTTTACCGCGGGCTTGTGGATTGGATATTTCAAACATTTTCTAGTAAATATAATAACTATTAGTGCAAAAGAACACATTTTGCACTTCAGGAATCAGCTGTTAGTTATAGATTGTAACATAACCTCACTTTTACTTAATCTCTTTATCTCTGATATCTCTGTTCTCAGATTGACAAAATCCGCAGAATTTTCAGTGAAAGGTTGATAATATATAAGCTATTAATTGACACCACTTTCATCTTCTTACACCTAGGCCCAAGATTGTATGTAATCGTTTCAGTCTCCTTTAAATAGTGTTTAGCTTATATTACAGGCGATCAACTAATAAAATTCTGTGGAGTTTGCAGACAAAAACCTCTACAGAACCTACAGTCAAACGCACGTCAGTGGTAAAAATTTAATCTTTAGCTGGTCCAGCGTCGTACGGAGTTTCTATAGGAATAAGAGACCCAGTTTATACTCGTTTTGTTACTGTACGTGTGGCCTACCGTATCTACGTTTAAAACCAGCCAAAGGTGCTGTCGAACCACGTACTAACATTCCCGCCACTGACAGAATGAGGTCCCATGTGATAGCAGACGACTTTATCTTCCAAATGGGCACTATTCCAAGCCTCGGGCTAAGAAATATTCCATTTGAAAAATCTCTTGTAACCCGAAATCATGTCTTGTATTGAATATTCCCTTCCGTTTTCCTGGTCTAATGAGGCAGATGTATAAGTAAAGAGGTTTTGTCATTTAATAGTTAGATTGTCGTCTTTGCGCATGCTTGTTAGTACCTGTCTAGGGTTTAGTCGTCAGTAAGCCTGAGAAGCTGGCTCGAGCAAACGGCTCGTGCGCGTATCTGAATTACTCTATAAAGAAATCTTACTCTCACGTTGCGTAGCATTGGAAGCCTTCCCACAAGGTGGGACGATTACCTGGTGAAGGCTGCAGGAATCTGCTAGATGTGAGGAGCACAGCAGCCATACACAGGAGCCATACATCCAGTGGATGTCTTTTGCGTGAAATGATAATGATGACATCTACGTGAAAACAATAATAAATGGAAATAACCGAAAAATTATATACGTATGTGTCTGGTGATCTGTCAGAAAAAGTATGCAAGGGAGTCCATTGTTCCATGTTAGTTTTAAATTAAATTTAATACAACATAATTATTGTTTCCATGTTCATTAACGTAATTGGTGCTGTTCCGATTTGCTACAAATAAAAAAAATTGTTCTCAACATGATGAACAACTATTATTTTGAGAATAACCGGGAAACCCCGACAAAATAAAATCAGCTGCTCCATACATTTTATGTTCGTCTCGTCTAACTCAACAAAATGTATCAATTTTTTATTTCTCAATTTGCGTGTTGTTTCCATATTAAAGATCATAATGATAAGATAAGTTTTGATAGGACTTGTAACAGGTAGGTACGTATTCCGTTTAGCAGGTAATTGCCTTGCAAGGCAGAGCCATCCTAGTGATTTTTTTTAACGCTTCGAGCATTCGAGCTACGTGCATTTTATAGTATGAGCTATCCAGTTAGTTCACCTAGTCGGAGGAAAGACTTACAATCAGTCTAAGTTCAGAAAATTTATTCCAGGAAGTAAGTCAGTGGCAAGATGAATAGCGCAATGTGAAGCGAAAAACGTTAAGTACTGTGATTAAACCGCACATAGTAGGAACAGGGAAAATAAAACATATTAATTCTTAATTATTTTATTTCTCTTAAGCATGTGCCCGATGATAATGATTGCATTCCGACAGGCTAAAATTAACACCTTCCATACAATCTTTGATACCCTATTTTACCCCTTTAGGGAATGAATTTCGAAATTATTCCTTAGTGCTCGTTTTCTCTAAACATATAAAAAACTCTTGTGTAAAATTTCATACTTCTAGTCCCAGCGGTTAAGGCTGTGCATAGTCTATCAATAAGTGAATTTAAGATTCTTATAATCTAGATGTGTGCAATTTTTACTTTGACTTTCAGTACCTTTGTCCTTAACTTAAAAAAAAATTACTGAAGCCACTGGAAATGCAACTAATTTTAGCTCAACTTTGGAAAGAAGAAGAAACCAAATTAATTACGGAACTTTTCTTCCCCTCAAATGAAACGCATTTTTCTCTTTTATGGGGAAACTTGGAGAAAATCAATGGACTTCCCGAAACTATTTGCGATGTCAATGTGAAGCAAAGTTGTGGGTCCTGGTGTAATAATTAATTGGCTACCTCTAAGCCGTTGCCCCTAGCAACCAGTAATGTTATTAAGGCACAAACACCTTGGTAATGCTACTCTTGGGACCTCTTAAAACTTCCTCAACACCATCCAAGGGTAATATTATTGATCCAAGATTTTCATATTTTTTGCAGTCTCGGTTAGAGGAAGATACACTACACTACGAACTAATCGTTGCAGCTCAAATCGTACCCAATCGTATGGTTAGAAATATTAAAATAATCTAAATTTTCAAAATCAATCTTTGTAGGTAAGGGTAAAAGTGTGATCAGACCACAGTATTCAAGCAACAACGTTAATTTCAATGGGAATGATTTTGTCTTTCTTTGGAGGCAATGAGGTGGTCGTGAAATAATAAAAGCTGCACGTGACGGTCGTAGGTTAAGCTACGGCTGCCACGGTCGGTTCATGGATGGGCGACTATCCATTATCCATACATCCTATATCGAGACGGTTCATGCCTCGGAAAGTAGGTACGTTAAGCCATTGGTCTTGGCTGTTATTCGTTAAGCTTTGACAGTCATTCAAACTCAAACTCAAACTCAAAGCATTTATTTCAATTAAACGATTTACAGGCACTTTTGAATTGTCAAAAAGTCGACCAGTTGGAAACTTGAAGCTAGTTGCCCTTTCCAAAACGTAGATCTCTATGGAGAAGAATGGGTAAGAAACTCCACGGACACTCTTTTTAATCATGTTAGGTATTACAAAATCTTGGGAACATTATTCTTGTTGCTTCTATAAGTGAGAACAATGTAAAAAAAAAAACAATTCTAAATATAGGATTCAAAATAAGCCATGGAACTTAGGAGATGACCAGTCTCAACTGACGGCGCCCGTTCACGAACATTACAGGTAGTTAAAAGCCCAAGTTTGATTACCAGTCCTAACAAAGGGTTTTGTGTCACTTACTAACTGGACACGTGTGTTACACTTTACTGGATTTTAGAGGTCAGATAGGCAGTCGCTCCATATAAAATACTAGTATTCAGCTGCATCTGGTTAGACTGGAATACGACCACAAAATGTTTAAGAAAAGGCTAGGCGAATTAATTGATTTTGTCTTAATTTAAACTCATCAATGGATAAAAAAACTGTTAGTGACGATGATGATTTTTGTCATCAAAATTTCCCTTACATCCTAAACCTCCTAAATCATGCAAATCTCAGGACTTTTCGAAACACAATTTCCCACATACAGGCGCTTCTTTAGAGCTAATTACCTACGTCACAAGAAAGTTCCCAACATTATCGAATTTTGAGTTCTTGTGTGTTCACACAAGAACTTCGCCTGCGCGTGGTGATAAAATTACCCACAATTTATTCTCAGAGACTGGCCATTTGCAACAGCCGCGCAATGCCTTCAAGAAGAGTTTTCAGAGAATCTTTAAGAATAAGACTTGGGCTTCAGGAATTTTAAGTAGTTTGCATCGTATTTTAAAGTCTTGCATATTAAATCTTTTGGATGGAAATTGGTTTTTAATTATTGTCATGCTTTTCTTTTTTTAAAGTCATTCTTTTAAAACTGCAGAATTTTCGGGCAAAGTAATAATAGTAGGACTCTATTACTTGGAAGATTTGAATTCATTTTCACATATTTAGTCATGGGCGTAGCCAGCCATGGGCTCAGGGTGGGGCAGCAGTCTAAAATAATACGTAACTAGCAAATTATACCCGCGGTCTTACCCCGTTTAATTTTTTCATACAAAAATGCTACACCCTATAGTACCCTGTATCTGTATGTATAATTCGAATTATCCAAAACACTTTCTTATTGCTCACCTACCTACACCACGAAATTTTCCACCCAAAGATGTGTCTCTAACTTCAGCCGTTTGGGCTCTATGGGCGTATGCCAATTTGTTAATCACTCAATTTAGAGGTTTATATATAGTACTTTCAGCTACAGTAAGTGTACAATTTTTTTTTTAGCTTCTAACGTCCCACTGCTGGGCAAAAGGCTCCCTACTCTCTTTCCACCTCTCTCTGTCCAAAGCTGACAAGGACCAATCTTTATTAAAGGAGTTCAGCTCATCCCGCCATCTCCATCTGGGCCTGCCGCGATGTCGTTTGCCACTAAGCGGGACCCACTGGGCCCATTGATCGTCTGACATACGGCAGATGTGTCCAGCACAAATTCCATTTGAGCGTGGCAGCTTTCCGAGTGACATCAGCTATTTTCGTAATGGAACGGATTGTTGTATTCTTAACCCGGTCCACAAGTTTGATACCCATGTATTCTTAACCCGGTCCACAAGTTTGATACCCAGAATACTCCGTTCCATAGCTCTCTGGCAAACCTCGAGCGTGGACCTCTGCTGAATTGTCAAAGACCATGTTTGAGAACCATATGTGAGAATGGGAAGAATACATACGTCTATGAGTCTTCTCTTGAGCGATAGAGGAAGGTCGCTCTTCATTAAATCTTTCATGGCCCAATAGTTCTTCCGGGCATTAATAGGTTGTTTATTTATTTAGGTATTAGCTAACTTCATAATATTACTTTAAGAGAAGCCGGCGTGGGTTCTGACAGAACCTCCTTAGCACTTCGGCTTCCAATTTATTTTTCGCCTCAGCGATCCTCATCTTGTGAACACTCAGCATACAGAGACCGCTCAGAAAATTTTCACTCATGGTGGAGCGAAGCCCTGTCTTGACACGCCGTAACGTACATACCTCTCTATAGTACAGGTCGTACACGGTTGGGCCAATAAAATAGCAAGCACAGGTTTCATGCTCGGATAAAACATTTCTGAATCCTTTATCAGTTCTGCCTCTTCCATGTCTTTCAGAACATTCGTTGCCTTTTTTTCTTCCTACAACTGGTACCACAGTTCAGCCTCGCTGTGGAAACTAGCACCTAAGTTTTAAAACTCGCGAAAGGCCTCTGTTTTTTTTTCAAAAATTCTTCGAATGTCATTTGCAACACGTTATATGGGTGCAATGAGATCAAAGAATATGCGTAAGTTGTTCTCCGAGAAATGCTCTTCCAATGACATAATTAGCGAGTCTAGGTAGGGAATAATCAACGATCGTTTCCAAAACTGGGTAGGAATCTCTGCCGGAGGATTTTCACGGTGCGTTTGTCTTTTTGCGATGTGTGGCATTGTAAAATCAACTTCTAGAGCGTCAGCGATCACTTGAGCTTCAGCTATGAAACTGCCGCTGTGATCGTCCACATTTTCACGATGTTTTTTTAATGTGTCGATGATTTTTTTTAATGTAATTCGCTCACTGGAGCAGGTCAATGCTTTTTGACTGTAACACATTTGCGATCGGTTGAAGCAGTGCAGAATATTTCGCAATGAGGCAAACAGAGACAATAAATTCTGAATTGAACGCATGACCGACCGCTGCACGCGTGCGGTCCATCGCGCGCGCTCTTTTGGTTTTGATCGATTTTTTTTTGTGTCGACTGTCGAGTGTAAACTTTCTTACGGATATTAAGTATTGCGTAGTTAGTACCTACATATTTTTTTTTTTAGGTTTGGTTAGGTACCTTACAGGTCAGAGCCAGGGTGGGGCAAGCGCCCCACCCTGCCCCACCGTGGCTACGCCCATGACATAGGTACAAAGTCTGGAATTTTATTAGTAAAGGTAGGTATGCTATAATGGCGCAATTTCTTCTTATCTTGCCCCCCTATTACATGGGACTTAAACATAGCTAGAGTTATGTGGCTGTACTATTAGAGGTACACTTCTGCCTTATCGTTCGGGTACATAAGCATGTTGTTATGTTATGTAATGTTCTAATTAGGAGCTTGTGTGTATGCAAAGAGGGAGGCGGCGCACGTGAGGGAGAGGCAGTATATGCGCCCTCACGGCCCTAGCCTCTGCAGGAGACACCCTGGGCGTCGGGAATCCCAGGGTGATTCCCGGCCACCGTAGGCGCGGGCTTGCGGACGGCGAGTAATGGGTAGCTCGCTGTCCGGTAAGGACCAAGCCCGGGTCGACGGCGCGTTGTGTTCCACGCGCGCCTTAAAGAGATGTCAGCATCAACTGATGGGGTTAGTCAGTAAAAATCTGACACGCCCGCCTGCTCCACCCAGAGCGAGAGAAGTTATTTGATGATTTCCCATACAAAAAAACCGTGGCAAGCGTAGCTAAACCTGAACGATCGACCCGTGTGGCTATACTTATTAAGCCCCTAACTTAACTTAATCAAAGTAGGTACCGAAAACGAGGTGAATACGGGTGCTGAGGTAAATCAGGCTGAAATAATATAGTTTGTTGCCAAAGAGCACTCTAATGTGTTTACTGTATTATACTGAATGATCAAGTGCGCTTGTTGACAAGAAACTATATTATTTCAACGTTAAAATCCATTTTTAAATGTCCTCCCAATTCACCCAGCCCTGCATCCATATTCAACTTGTTATATCATATTGATTTTTTGCATTGTCTTATTTTAATTTTAATAACCCATTACGTATATAATCTAAGCTATTACTGCTAGAAGTTTCTATGAAGTATAAAACTACCTGTTGCAAGGAAAGCGAGGCAAAGTTTGAGTCCGCTCGTTCCGCCTTTTGACGTTTCAGATTAAAATTTCGCATATTATACTTCAAAGTTAGCCCCTGAGGATTGAGCTTCAATTAATTATTATAAGGCCATCGATTTAACGCCTTCTCCTTCACTAAGATAAGTTTTCTGCTGTGTTTAAAAAGTAGTAACGGATTATCATTTCAAAATCAAACTCAAACTCAAACTCAAAGCATTTATTTCAAATAAACCAATTACTGGCACTTTTGAATTGTCAAGGTCGGTGAGATAGAAAGATGAAGCTAGTTGCCCATTCCAAAGCGTAGGTACCTATGGAGAAGAACGGGCAAGAAACTCCATGGACACTCTTTTAAAATCATGATTTTGTTACAATCAGTTGTCAAAGTAGTGTTTTGATTTGAACACATCATCTCATCTGCATAGCCTTTGACCAACTATGCTGGGTTCGGCTTCCAGTCTAACCGAATGCAGCTGAATACCAGTATTTTACAGGGAGCGACTGCCTATCTGGCCTCCACAACCCAGTTACTGGATAATACGATACCCCTTGGAAAGACTGGTTGTCAGTCATTCGGGCATCTGACGTCCCGCAACGACCGTCAAACATCCACTAATATGAGCCGAGGCCAACAGCTAAACGTGCTTACCGAGGCACGGAGGGGTCTTGGTATGTAAATATGGTCCATCCATGTACCAGCCGCGGCAAGCGTAGCTTAACTTGGTCGATCGACCTGTACGGCTGTTATTACTTAGCCTTTGCCCCCATGATTGAATAGATTCACGTGTTTTATTTTATTTATTTAACCATTTCACACACATATAAACAAACAAAAAGAAAGGAACAGAAAAATACGTACATAGGTAATGCTTATTTCTACAGAAATCTCTTGCAGCACACCTGCGATAGGAGAGAAGATAACAGAGATGTAGACAACGCGTGTAATAACAGTAGAAGGGAAAACATAAATTTATAAATTAAACTCTAATTTAAATATACACACATAATATGAGAATATACATACATACATACTTCTAAAATCAATATCACTAAAATATATATAATTATATTATAATTTAATTAATAAATACATAAGCAATTACGACAAAGTGGAGAGATAGTGTTCTTTCACTCTTCTTTTGAATACTGCTACAGTTTGGCAGTCCCTAATGTCAGGCGGAAGTGAATTCCATAACCGTACCGCGTGCACAGTGAAGGAGTAGGAGTAGAAGTCGGTTGAGTGGGGAAGGGACTTGAGGAGATTTCTAAGGTGCGACCTGCAAGTCGCATCAAAAGGACGGGCGTAGGAGAAGCGATCCCACAGATAGGATGAGGTTTTAGGGTTATGAAGAATGTTAAATAGCAATCACAATATCCGAGAGTTTCTGCGTAATTTACTAAAGTTACTACTAAGAATTCCTATCGGAAAGAGCCTTTTATACCGGCAATAATCGAACTGTTTTGAAACAAAAAGCGAAACACTCGAATCAGTCTGGCCTTTGACATTCCACTCAAAAAAACACTTTGAGGTAACCGAACTCTCTGAGGGACCGAACGCTTTTCTATATTGTATATGTAACAAAAATATTGACTGGAGCTCTTAGTCACGCGTTCTTGTGGTCGTACATTGATGTCGTATGGTACATCGGATATATTACAAACTAACTTTTCCCAATGGCGTTGCCCGCGTGGAGGTCGAAAATTACCCCGCGGGAACATACTACCGGGATTTCAAATCAAATCAAATCATTTATTTTTGCAAACATGGGTAATTGGTACATAGATGTTTTCTTAAAAAAGTAGTCCTCTATATTCTGCCGTCTCATAGGCATGCAAATAATATTCATTTCCAAAATTATACAGAAATTCTATTGATACTGAATAAATATAAATGTCAAATCATTAGAATTCCAAAAAAAAAGAAAAGAAGAAACAAAAAACAGATTAATATCATTAGTGACATTTTTACAGTAATATGTCGAAAAAAAAAGTATGTCAAAGTGTAAATCAGAATAAAAAGTGTCAGAATAGGAACGTGTATGTCAATCATAATAATAGTTTATCAATCAGTGCACAGATTATTATTATTATTATTCGTTAACTATTAAGCTTATGCTAGCGGCTTCGCTCGCGTGGAGGTACGCAATTATCTCACAGGAACATACTACAGGGACAAAAAGTATCCTATGAGTTAATCCAGGTTATGAACTGTTTGCCAAATCTCACCCAAATCCGTTCTATCGTTTTTGCGTGATTGGGTCTAAACATCACAGTTCAGAGGAAACACATGATTAGACAGTAAAAAGCCACTGTTCATAATTGTGACAAAAAACATACATTTAACTTTAAACAGACATTTATACTGAAAACAGGATGCAAGCTCCTACACTACAACAATCCAATTTCCGTCACATTCTGCTCTTGGACTAAACAATGCATGGAATATATTTAGCTGAGGAATTTTTAACTTCGCTATGAGGGAAGTGTGTGTACTTTCATAGATATTTCATTGAAATGAAATGTTTAGTTCTGTGAATGCGTATTCTGGAACAAATTTTTTTGTGTCATTTAGTAAGTCTATTTCATACCAACACCCTTCTGTGCTTTGGAAGGCAGTTGCTCAATGTAAAATATTGGTATTTAGCTGCATCTGGACTGGAAGTCGACTCCAACATGGCTGGGAAGTTGCTAAGTAGGTGATGATGGTGAGTCTATTTCTAAACATAAATAAAAGTCGGTTTTCGTGTTTGTCTGTGTTACCGCATTATTCTTCTTATCTATAGGACCTAAAAATACTAAATAGCCAAGAATCGCCGACGAACTTGGATCTATACATCATTAGAAGCGCAAAAAAGTTCTTAAAAAATCTTAAGAAACCTCTTCATAATCAGCCCATAACATGCCCACTGCTGGGACACAGCCCCCTCTCTGTGAGAGGGGGCTGTAATCCACCACGCGGGCCCAGTGCGTATTGGTAGATGTCACATATCTTCGAATTTTTGGTTCTAGGACATGCCGGTTTCCTTACGATGTTTTTATTCACCGTTTTGAGAGCAGTGGTGATCAAATAATTTAAGGAAAGTAAAGCGCCTGTCTGGGTTCAAACCTGCGACCTACACTCGTAAGTCACAGTCGTTACCACTGGTCACTACTGCTCGAAGAAAATTTTTACAGGAACAGTTCATTATTTCCCATTTCATATCAATATTCACTAAGTCATTGACCCCTTTTTGTCTGCACTCTGCTTATGGAAATTCATGTCAATCTGAAATGATGTATCATGATTGATGCTACCGATGTACATTGAAAATTGAAGCATATCAGTCAATTAAATAAACAGTATTTTAAATACATTATTTACTCTTTTATACATATTATACATTATTTACTTGCGTTATACCTATATATTGACCGTACATATAGTAAACAAATAACATATTTAGTGTTGATATAACCGCGGCGAAGTAGGTCACGGTATAACTTACACAAGTAAACATATATTTTTACAAGCTTTATTTTATTAATATGATTTTATGTTGCTCAATATTCTTACCAATAAATAGTTGTTTCTATTACCTAAAACATACTGTATAAAAGTGTCTACTGTATCTTCTTATCCCTATCTGTAGTTTGTGCTATGTATCTTCCCAGCTTAAAGCACTAGGAAGAGGTGAAGAGCGAGCGTTTTGGGGGACTGTGTTATGTAATTTTTACGTTCAAATGCTCCCTCTTTGAGGTTCAAATGCGGGTTACTAGATGTCTAATGTCTCAGAATTTTTGGTCCTAGGACCTGCCGGATTCTTGCTTCATACCGGATACAAAACTTACATATCGTTACCTCTGGGCGCCCACTGCTCTCTGGGCCACCAGTAACTGCCTCTTTTCCATGTCTTTAACTCCCTGTACCTACCTATGTTATAAGTTTGTGCTCTTAACGTAGAAATCATGTAGAAGATATCGAAATCAAAATTGCCCATACAAAAACCGTTTTACGTTACCGCTAAAAACTAACGAAAGAAAAGTTTTCCCAGATTATTCACAAGTTCCCCACGCTCCCGAATTTTCTTTTATTCCTTCTTACTTATCAACTCCCTAAGTATAGGATAAAGTGTTAATATTTCGAACAAAAGTTTATACAGACTTTTTTATTCTCTTTTTTAAACCGTATTCTCGCCGTATCCTCATTTCAATTAGAGTGAAAAGATACTGTGACTGAGTTTTAATTGTCCGCCCGAGTCAAGGAAATTGGGTACCTATTATAAAAGAAGGTATTTTGAGCAAATGAGTGACATTTGCTTAATTATTTTTTAAATTATAAATGAACCGTTGTGTATTCTTTGTAATGTGAATTTTTGTTTTGTAAAGCGCGAAATTATGTGCGTTATTTTCTGATAACTTGTTCGTTTGAGTCGGTTGTATTTTTTATTACCTATTTTAAATACCTGTTTTTGTAAAGCTGTATTTCTCACGAGCAGCCCGGAGTTTGAACATCTGCCCGGTTAAAGTGTCGAAATGTGTGTGTAATATAGAAAGGTAAGGTAGTAATCTAACCCTTCGGATAATACAGACGCGATGTTATGTCATGTTAAGTGAAACAAACAAAATATTGAGAAAATATTTTATTAAATTATAAATAAAATATTTTATTCAAATATTTATTTCTGACTCCTGCACCTTAATTGCGTAACAAACTATTGATAAAGATCTGAATCATTTTGAAAGATATTGCTAATCCATTGTTTTATAAGTTCGAAAAAAAGGTCTGCTGAACAACGTAAATAACGCAATATATGTTGATGAACTTAGTGTTAGTGTGTTACGCAAAAATCCCTATCGAATACTTTTTTATTCACTCAACTCAAAACAAAACGTTCGATTCAACTGAAACAGCAAAACATCTTTAAAAGCGCAACACTGAATTTGATAGCCTATAACTACGAAGAGTTCCGATCTCTTTGTGCCAGACTCACGGACGGTAATTAGATTTTCCGAATTACTTCCAGAGAAGACTACAAGTTTCTCCGAAGGCCGCAGGTGGGGTTTGCTTTAAAAGTTTATTTTCGCATCCCGCGTTTCTAATGGAGAGACGGATCTATCTAATAATATGCTCAAGATGTTCGGGATGCTGTAGTTGTTCCTTGATGGTAATGGTAAAAGTTTTAGTGGAATTCTTGGATGTTTGGGATTTTGGGTATAGTACATTTGTCTGGGACTATAAACTGTCTTTTTTATGGTTTTAATAGGTGACTAGGGATTGTATCGAAAGGATGGGCTTACGTTTAAGACGTAACTTAGATTTAGCAATTTATTTTTTTGGCTAAATTGTCGTTACCTACTTGGTTTTTAAATCGCGAAGTCTGTCTAGTTAAGTGACTTTTTCTGTTTTGTAGACTATACTACAAGTCAATCTTATTTATTTCTAGAGCTTTACTATATAACATAGCATCATGCCTGTATTCTCCGAAGGGTTTTTGTTTTGTTTTTTTTTGAGGGTAGAAAATCATCAAATAATTTCTCCCGCTCTGGATGGGGCGGAAGGGCGTGTCAGACTTTTACTGACTAAAATCCACCCGTGTTTCTTCAGATGCCTGTGTGCCAGGAGCCACGGTATCTCTTTAGAACAACCCGCATTGGCCCTTGCGGACCACATCAGTTGAAGCTGACTCTCTTTGAGGCGACAACGCGCCGTCGACCCGGGCTTGGTCCTTACTGGACAGCGAGCTACCCATTTCTCGCCACCCGCGTCTACGGTGCCCGGGAATCAGATTGGGATTTCCGACGCCCAGGTCGTCTCCTGCGGTAACTAGGGCCGTGAGGGCGCATATACTGCCTCTCCCTCACCTGCGCCGCCTCCCTCTTCGCGAGCATTATTGTTTCGCAGAAGGAGGTGACGGCTACTCATGCACTGTCGCTTCGTACCATGGCCTGGACCAGACCCGGACGCGAGAGATCGCTGCCGCCGATCACCTCCACAAGGACATGGCGGTGCTCCGCCCAAATTCTCCGAAGGGTTGGGTAGGGGTTTAGGTATGTATAGTATCTACTCATACAATTTATCAGCTTTAAATAAGTCCTAAGTAATAGGAAATGAGCCTATTGCTATCGACTGCACAAAAATATAGACTGGGCTTCTGAGAAAGTAATAGTGAAACCCAACAATGACCTTTAATACCCATCTAAATAAGTAAATAATCGTGCTCATTAAACTCGCTTAGTACCACAAAGACTTAAAATTACTAGGTACACCAAAATTGTTCTTGACAAACGTTCCAAGTCTCTAAAGTCTTGAAACCCATTTGAAATCCACTCATTAGTAAGCCCAAACATAGAGAGACGTGGCTGAGCTTAGCTTTAGGAACTAGTTAACACGACGTTATATTGACTTACTTGAAGTCGCGGTTCCGCCTGTGCTATTGTTTGGGGGACACTGACAAAGTGTGAAGAGTTCGTTCATAAACCGCTTGTTGTAACTTTAAGTTACTGAAAAATGCTTTGGAAAAAAGGAGATCCATTAAAAAATAATTTTCGAAATCGATTCACGATCGTCAGACATATCGCGGAACAAAAATACAGACGAATTAAGAACCTCCTCCTTTTAGAAGTCGGTTAAAAATAGTAGACGAAGAAGACAGAAGCCGATTCTTATTGGAAGGATAAAATTGCTTAAAAAACAATCTAAGAATACAAAATAGTGTCAAAAAATAAAAACAGTAAAGCTCTTATCACACACAGACATAAATCCTTTATTCATTAGAAGACAGATTCTATAATCCTTCGTAGATTGTGACGTAATAATCCTGTAAGTAGATCAAATCTATCTAAAAAACAGCCAGCATAATTTAGATATAGGCTTGAAATCCACAAAACAAACCCGGGAATTTAAAACTTCTCCTGGTTCATGTACAAGCTAATAAACATAAGAAAGCTGTGGTTCTGTAAATAAATCTGATACAGTGATTTGAAGGTTCAAGTCGTTTAAATGCAATCTACGAATAAAGCAAAATATCTCTTAGCTCACAGGGCCAAATAAACCTTCATTCATTAGAAGAAAGATCACCATACGACGTAATGTAACGTGACTTAATAATCCTACAGGTAAGTATAACAAATACGATAAACAGCCGGCATAATAATTTAAGTATAGACTCGAAACCCACAAAATAAGGGTAATTTAAAATTTCCCCTGTTTCATGAGCAAGCTCAACAACTTGTTAAGATTTTAGCGAAACATAGGAAGGTTGTGTTTATGTAAATAAATCTGATACAACGTAATGATTGTTACACACGCGAAATTCTGAAATTCAGAGTTATTGTGAACCGTATTAGTGTGTCGAGGCTCCTATTTAAATATTTTATGTCTCGTTTAATATTATCAGCTTTAGTAGACTCTAGAGCACTGGTGGCCCAGTGGTAACTGGTGAGACTTACAAGATGTAGGTCGTAGGTTTGAACCCAGGCAGGCGCTTTAATTTGTGTAAATTATTTCATCACCACTGCTCTCAAAACGGTGAAGGAAAACATCGTGAGGAAACCGGCATGCCCTAGAACCAAAAATTCGAAGACATGTGATACCTACCAACCCGCACTGGGCCCGCGTGGTAGATTACGGCCCACTCCCTCTCACAGAGAGGAGGCCTGTGTCCCAACAGTGGGAACGTTATTGGCTGAATATGATGAGTAGACTCTAAATTCCTGGTAATTATTTTTTTTTGAACTAAGCTCGTTTGAGCACTTAGGAGGTTTTTCGTTCTAGTTTTTTGTTTGGTAATTACCAGTTTGCGTTCTTTAAATTAAGTCCCGTCACGAGCTAAATATGGTTACAAAAAAGCACTTTTTTCGTTTATTCACGCTATTATTTTTCTGGGTGTTGAAACTTAACATGTCCGTAATGTGCTTTATCTCGATAATTGCTTTTACTACGAATTTACTATTAAACATGGCTGCTACTAAGGGGTACAACCCAGTTACTGGGTAATACAAAAGTATTACCCAGTTACTGGGTTGTGGAGGTTAGATAGGCGGTCGCTCCATGTAAAATATTGGCATTCAGCTGCATCTGGTTAGACTGGAAGCCGATCCCAAGATTGTCAGGAAAAGGCTAGGCAGATGATGACATGGCTCCTGTTACCTTCATTTCCTAAAAATAAAACCTTATCATGTTACCGCCCTCTGCCAGGGGTGCGGGTTGTTCGAAAGAGATACCGCGGGCCCTGGCACACAGGCAACTGAGGGAACACGGGTGGGTTTTAGTCAGTAAAAGTCTGACACGCCCTCCTGCTCCACCCAGAGCGGGAGAAGTCATTTGATGAATTCCCATCCAAAAAAACAAAACATGTTACCGCCCATTGTGTCACCGTTTGTAAAATTTCTACATTTATATCGGTAATTTATGTGGTGTACATAATAAAGAGAATTCTTTTCTAGTCCTTCATTTTATTTACGCTTCTACTACGACGCAGGCAGAACTTTCCGCCTCCGTAACCGAACCGGAGTCTTTCTCGTTAATTTTGTTTAATTGAAGTGAATTTAATATGCAACCATTTGGAAAACTTAGATTCTAGGGTAGGTTCCAAGTCTTCCAATTTACAAAGTTTTAGAAGCCATTATTACCCTACAAGAAAACGGCGGTTTTAGTGTAAATCAATAAGTTTACAAGTTTTACTGCCTTTGCGATAAGATAACACACCGCTAAGGCTTATAACACACGAAATACTTTTGAGTATCCGTTTCTTTGGCTAGTCGTATCGATAGAACATTTTCAGTTTCTAGGATCTAAGGATCCGATGGAAAATCATGATACTCCGCGATGTCTCTGAAAGTTGAAGTAGCGCTTTTCCTTGACAAAGACAAAGACAAAGTTATTTATTCGTGGGATATGGTAGATTCAGAGTTGGACAAGTATAAATATGTTCAGGACACATCTGACAAAAGCGGCATACGAATATTTACAATAATTAGTAATTGCACATGGGTGTAGAACCTAACTTTTAAACTATTTTACACGCTTTACATTAGCTTCACTTGTATGTTTGTTTGTTTGTATGTTTGTAACCGACTCCTTAGGGCGCGATTTTGACCCACTCTAAACGGTCAGATTTCATTTAAACTTTGTAAACTTATCGAGGACCGATGACAATTCAATAATTTAAAAAAAAATAGAGAAAAATCTAAAAAAAAGTAAAAAAAAATAAACTTAAAAAAGCACGCTTTTGTAGTTAGCAGAACTAAATAATAGTTTAAAAAAACTAAAAAACACGCTTTAAAAACCAAACTAAAAAAGGAGAAAATAATATAATTCAATTAAAAAGCGTGAGGTGCTTGACATTAATTGATTATAAAAAGACCTGAAAGAGCACCCCACGCTTTTTAATTGAATTTAATTATTCCTCACATACTGCTTTGGCCTCGTTTACGTTCAAACATCTAGTCACACACGTACGTTGCGAGTTGCAGTAGTACTTTACTTAAGATTGGGCAATCATCAAAATGTTCTGCCAGATTGTGCATAATTCCTTCGATGATCATTATGAGCCTCTTGGTCTTAAGGTATTTAAATAGAGTGTTTCTTTAAAAGACATATCTTTATAATATATACCCGTAGTGACAAGACTATTCCAAGCGGGTTGATAATCACGGAACCAGCCATCGCGTGGCGCGCATGGCGGGTTGCCGCCGTTCGGCACCGCTGTGGAATATTAATGCTGCAAACTTGGATCTTGCCATCCGATAGTGGTCAAAGTGGCACGCACCGCGAGGAGATTGGTGTCTTGGGAAACTGTTATAATATCAGTTCTGACCTTGCAGATATAACCTACATAGACCTAGCAGAGAATAAAATGAAAACAAAGGCGTTGCTATTCATTATTATATAGGTATAGGATCCCAAGTAAGATACAAATAATTTATTATCATATGTAAGTAATATGTTTACGAATATATTTCTAATATATTAAGTATACAAGTGGCCACCCAGTGGTCGGAATTCAACCACAATTAATTAAATTCAACCATAAAAAATCAAAAATTTTAGGTTTCGGCACTCTTTCTCCGTTTATACTTTAACTGTGCCAACTGTGCCGCGTAAGAATCGTAAAAAGGGGTACAAAGTAAGATACAAATTATTTTTTATCATATGTAAGTAATATATTTACGAATATATTGCTAATAGATTAAATATGTAGATAAAATATACAAGTGGACACCCAGTGGTAGAAATTCGACCTTAATTAAATTCGACCATAATAAATCAAAAATTGTGCCAACTGTGCCGCGTAAGAATCGTAAAAAGGGGTACAAAGTAAGATACAAATTATTTTTTATCATATGTAAGTAATATATTTACGAATATATTGGTAATAGATTAAATATGTAGATTAAATATACAAGTGGACACCCAGTGGTAGAAATTCGACCTTAATTGAATTCGACCATAATAAATCAAAAATTGTGCCAACTGTGCCGCGTAAGAATCGTAAAAAGGGGTACAACATTTTTGCTTATATAGATTCATGGCTTTAATGATTTAAAAATACTTTTAGTAATTAAGGTACGTTCTATAATGTGTAATGAATTTGATGATTAAGTCCAAGATCACACAAAGAACAATACAAAGAAGAAGCCCGAAAGTCCGACGACCAGTCATACGAAGGGATAACGTGTTACCCAGTAGTGGGTTGCGCAGGTCAGATAGGCAGTGGCTCCATGAAAATTAGTTAGACTGGAAGCACACCTGAAAACAGTTAGGAAAAGGCTACACGCGATCATAACTGGCGAGTGGCGACTGGTGGTCTAGTCCAGAGGATATCACAGTACGTTGAAACTTAGTTTCTTTTGGACAGACTAATGACCGATTCCTTTAATTTACGGATACTTTTCGGTTAAAAGTCTTTTATCTTTACCAATAATAAACACCAAAACCTTCGCATAGTAGATCCCTATTTGTAAGTAGCTATCACATATATATGTCGCAGCCATCTGGTTAAATTAGCCAACTAATTGAACGCCTAGGCCGTTCATTAAACGTCGGTATCTAATTAAATAGCTGAAGGATAACTAGCCAAGTCATTGAGCGCAACGTTTAACCAGATGGCTGAATGTCGCGTAATCATTTACTTAAATTGAATATTGATGAATTTGTGATGTTTGGTCAGGGTGTCGATGAGTTTGTAAGTTATGTAACGACTACTTTTTACTAATACCTGCACCTAAGTAACTAGTAATAGTGAAATGTTTTTAAATAAACAAATAATTTCACTTAAAATTGCACACAAGAACGAAAAATAACATTCACGGTTTGCGCTTTTGACGCCATATTTGTTTTGGTGACTACTAGCGCCGCAGTGGAAAACTCTGAACTAAATTTGAATCACTTTGCTGAGTCTTGCTCAGTCATCTTCAAAGGGCTGACTTTCAATACGCCAAATAGTTAAACGGTGAATGATTCTAGTTCAATTATCTATCGGCCTAGGCTTCCAATTAACTGGTGGCGTTTAATGACTGGCCTAGGCGTCCAATTAACTGGGTAATTTAACCAGATGGCTGCGACATATGCATTACATAATACGAGTACATTTACACATAGACACATTTACGTGAAGTAAACACTTCGATCGTACAAAAGTATGATGTGCTTTGCGCCTATAACACATTTGCAACTAGATAGCGAGACGCATTGGATAGCCATTTGTTTTCCAAACAAAACAGCCCTGTTTTCAAGGCTGTGCACAAACATTTTAGTAAGGTACAAACTATAGGCAATTTGTATCTAATTTGTGAGCTATACGCAGTGTGACGTGTTGGGTTTCGGGTGGATTATCGAATGTGTTTTCACGCTTTCGAATACTTATTTGTGCTTGTCGTTTTCGGCTATGTTAGCGTGGATATAGTTGAATTTTGTTCGAAGAAATACTGTAGGTAGTAGGTAATTAGACACAAAAATATTATAAAATTTTATTCTAAAAATCATTCCAAATTAATCAATGCAAAACAGACATGAATATTTTGTCCGGTTTGTAGGTCAATTACGTGTTTCCCCGCTATTTTTACCAATAAACGTTGTATGGCTCGGGTACCTTTATTAAATACTAGCTGCCGCCCGCGGCTCCGCCCGCGTTAATATTGGAAATTATCTGGTACAGGCTGAGAAGCCTAGCCTAGCTAGCCTAGTTTGTATGAAAAAAAATTTTTAGACATTATGAACAAGTAGGTACCTATATAAAGTAAAAAAAACTTTTTCCAAAAAAAAACAACCGACTTCCAAAAAAACACTACAAAGTGAAAAATAACTTTAATTTCGGAAGTCGGTGTCTTTGGAGCTGTATTTGAATTTTTTGTCACCGCCTTCCGAAATTAAAGTTATTTTTCACTTTGTAGTGTTTTTTTGGAAGTCGGTTGTTTTTTTTTGGAAAAAGTTTTTATTTTTCACTTTTTAGTGGTTCACATGTGCTTACCCCTTCACAGCGTACCGGCGTGATGTTATGTTATGAACTGGTGTAAGCAATAGACAGACATGCGATTTCGGCAATCCCAGTCCATTTGCTATCATTTATTGAGGAGTTCCATTGCCTATCTCCGAAGTTCTTAATCAGATCTTCACCAAATTGAAATGGGACCACTACGAGAAAGTACTCTTCCAAAAAATACCTAAATCGCTTTGTGTGCCTATAAAATTTGAAGAGTTCTCTCTATTTCTCCAGGATCCCATCATCAGATCCTGACTTGATGATCATGGGACCACCTGGGAAGTATACCCTTTCAAACAAAAAAAACAAAATCCAAATCGGTTCAGCCATCTTCGAGTAAAAAAAAAAAACGGTTCCGACGAATTGATAACCTCCTCCTTTTTGAAGTCGGTTAAAAAGAGGAGAGCTCACTGGGCATCAAAGAATTCATCCGCATCGCTATCATTGGCAAAAATGCCAAAGCCTGGCAGCGTTGCCACGTTGGATGGCAATGCTAATTCTTTGAGCTAAGAATAGGCCAGGCCTTTGGTCATGTGAAGATTCGACCAACCAAAATTGATTCATTTTTATTTATAATTTTGTTTTCATAATAACTTCCATCCCCTATTTCACCCCCTTACGGGAGGAGTTTGATAAAATCCTATTTTAGCTGACGTCTTACTCATAATCTACCTCTGTGCCAAATTTCACCTTCGTAGGTTCAATAGTTTTTGGGATTTCGTGTTTAATCAACGAGTGCATGAAAGACCTTTCGCTTATAAATAATTTTATAGATTATCTTTGATAGAAAGTCTGGAAACAAAAAAAACCTAGTGTTAAACATGATAACCAACAAGAATCCTAACAAAAACTCCAATTTAACATCCACACCCCTAATTTTACGCATAACACATGTACAGCAAAAAGGGTCATATCCACGCATAATATTCGGGTACAGGAATTATTAAAATCAAGCGGGCTAGCCGGCGAAGTTGGACAAACAACGTAAACAAGAAGTGAAGATGAAATTTTTTGCTTTAGCCCTACGGTGACCCGAATATGTAATGACTTGTGGAACGGGAAATTATCCTGTAGAGTTTTTATTCCTATACCTACAGGGTAGTCAGGCGCAATACTTACGGGGTCAAATTCCAAGGGTTACTTTTTGTCAAGATATAGTTTTCTGACAATAGGTAATAGTGAAGAATACAGAACGGAACTGTTTAGGTAAATACAACGCACTACTGCGCTGCCGGACAATATAAGTTAGTAAGGTGATTGCAGAAATTATTCAACGTCAGTTATTATGAAACCATTTCAGATTTAATTGGACGAAAACAATGGCCGACAAGCTGACATTTTTGATACCTAGTATAATACTGAATCATTTTTAACTACATTTTATTTTCACATTGTCAATTCTTTGAGATGTTTTAAGTAATTGATCATTATAAGTTGACGAATTTTTATTCCCGAAGGGCAGTTCATATTGCAATACATGTGTTTTGCAATATTGTACGCTTTAATGTATTCATTCTTATTTCAATACTAGCTACTGCCCGCGGTTTTGCCCGCGTGCATGCCAGAAATTATACCTCTCTTACTGCTACTGTTATTCCTTATAATCTCAGCTATATGCCAGTGAAAGTCCCGTCAAAATTACTTCAGTGTTTTGGAGATTAGCCGGAGCATACAGATAGACAAAATAAAAAAATTAAAGTTTTTTTGAAGTGAAAACTTCTATAGGCGCGTTGGGCATTTTTTGAGATAGGAAAACACAATTGTACTCGCGATACTTCTACCGACCCCACTGACATCATGAACGTACGAATGAACACCATTGAACGATACAAAAAATATTTCCTGACTATTAAAAAAATACACACATAATTGTTCACGTTTTCACTTCTGTTGGCACTCCCGGACCGCCTCTGTTTTTTTTTTTGTTATTTATGTCCACATATACTTTCATATGCGTTTAGATAAAAGCTTTAGCATTACAAACAAAAACTTCAATTGTATTTATTCGTATAGATTCTTTGTTCCAATTTGGAAAGGTAACCGATCCATTGCCCTAAATAAGGACGACATCAAAATGGTCAATGGTCACGTCACGATGTATTTATCTATCGATTTTATACCGTGTTGCATAGGTGAGTACTTAACTTACTCGCAAT
The DNA here is from genome assembly GCA_947359405.1 of Antitype chi. Lineage (NCBI taxonomy): Eukaryota > Metazoa > Arthropoda > Insecta > Lepidoptera > Noctuidae > Antitype > Antitype chi. The sequence goes on from OX375816.1 coordinate 17,065,147, forward strand.
CAAATACACCGTGACATTTTAGTCGTCTTACAAAGGTGGTCCACTCAGTGTATCCGACATAAAACACCTCAAGGCGCGATTAAATAATTGTTACAATTAATTAAGATAATAGGTAAAAAGAAAAATAAATAATGCCTTAGAATTAGGAGAAGTTCCTTAACTCATGAGCACAACATACACTCTCATTCACACAAATACATAAGGGTTGATTTGTACCAGACGAACGAATGCTCATAGATTCTTTCGTGGATTTTTCCAAGCCTACAGAAATGTTATTGACGACGGAAAAGGAATACTCGTGGTCTGATTGTCTTCGTCTGGTCCAAACCCATCTTAACTCACTCATTCATCACACACCTCCACCTTACACGTACATAATACACTTCACACGTTTAAATTTAATACACCTTAGTTTCTCGTAACTCAAGGTTAATTTGTTGTTTGAGATATCATTCGATTATTGTCACCTCACAAATGTTGTTATGTAAACGACGTTACCGTATGTGCCTACCTACTGTGTTTGTAAGACGAAGGAGACTAGTCTCCACGACACAGGGAATCCTAGTGTGGAGGCTAGTGCTATTTTAATTTGTACTGCTCTCTTGAACAATAAAGATTTTATTTATTATTTATATTTAGAGTTATGATACACCCTCCCTGTTAATAATGTTTACGTATCAAACGGTAGAAGATATCTACCTACCTACCATTACATTCCATCATTAATTCCATCTCCGTTACAGGGTGTTTCAAACTACGTCATGCGTCTTAGTGAATGATATTAGATTTTTTTTTATCCATATGTTCATTATTTTTTTTATAAATGATTAGTAGTCATTGGATACATGAAGTGGGCTGTCGTTGTAAGACGATTAAAATGTCACGGTGTATAGCCTAATACAGTTCTGGATGTTAATGAGCTGGACTCCTTTAATAAAGATTGGTCCTTGACAGCTCTAGACAGAGATAGGTGGAAAGAGAGTAGGGAGGCTTTTGCCCAGCAGTGGGAAGTTAATGGCTAGTAAAAAAAAATGTTCTATTACTTAGAACTAGGATACCAATAATGTAAGTAAGAAGACTAGTATTCAAACTATTTGAAGACGTGAATTACAAACTAGGTAAAACCTGTATCTTGGGAAACCATGATCCTTGGTGATTCATTAGTTTGAAGAAATTTACAAATCACATACATTAATGACACTTCCACAATTAAATTACTAAAGCCCAAGAACACGTTTAGTCGGGTTAGTTAAATAAATGCAGAGTTTGTTAACTCGGAGTGAAGTAATTAGCATTTTAACTCTTTTTAACCGACTTCAAAAAAAGGAGGAGGTTCTCAATGTGACTGTTTTTTTTATGTTTGTTGGCTCGGAACTTTTGACTGGGTGAACCGATTTGGATGATTTTTTTTTATTTAAAAGCTGGTACTTGCCGTGTGGTCCCATTTAAATTTCATATAGATCTGATGATGCGTTTCGGAGACAGACAACGGAACTCTTCAAAAAATGACTGCAAAATAACTGCGATTGCTGCTATCGCATAAATATGCATTGTTTTTACCCCAAGGATAATGCCATTTTGAATTGGTGTGGGTTATGTACTATGGTTAAAAAGTGAAAAATAAAAACTTTTTCCTAAAAAAAATAACTTCTAAAAAAACACTACAAACTGAAAAATAACTTTAATTTCGGATGTCGGTGACTGGTGACATGAAAATTAAATTAAATACATATCCAAAGTCACTGATTTCCGAAATTAAAGTTATTTTTCACTTTGTAGTGTTTTTTTTATTATTATGCGTTGAGACACTAAGACGACACTGATGTGTGTGTGTTTAAGTGTTTTTTCAGTTGGAAACATTGCAGTTCTATCGGCGAAATATTGAATAGAATTGCAATGTCTGTTCTTTGTTTTGTAATCCGACCAAAAATTTATGAACGATCAATGAACGGAACTTGTTTACCTTGTTTTGTTTCTTTTAAATCAGCAACCCATTTCATGACGATAAAGAATATTTTCTTGTTTGCATTTATTTTTATATGAGTTCATTTCGGTGTGTTAATTCTTCTTATTATAAAATATCCAGTAATTTTTCCGTATTTATATAATCAAGCAACAACTATTTAACATTTTTGTTTAAGTTAAAGGATACATTTTTAGGATTTAAATTATTTTGCAATATGAGAGAACTTTCAACTTCTTAGGTTACCCTACGCCACGGCCACTTATGAAGTTGAAAATTCTCCATGAAAAATTAGTGTTGGAAAGTTTTTACACGCAGACTGTATGTTTTTACCCATACATTCCAGGTTAACCAGTGAGTTGAAATTCAAAACCATTTCTTGAACCTAAAATCCAGTAGAGCAAGCCAGGTTAATCTGGTGGTTCCAGGTTAAACATTTTCATTTGCGAAAACATTTGATATTCAGTTGCCATAATTATACTACTTCAACTTGGTTTTATGGTTCCAACGTGATTGGCGTGACAGATCACTTTGAGCGCCATCAAATTTTTATTACTTTGTTTTCGTTTAATAGTTTTGTATGTTGATGTATGAATTATTTCATTATTTACTTTTTTTGTTTTCATTTTATGAATTTAAAACATTTGTAACTACCAGTAGTGGTTTTTATACTAATATATACTAGACTAGTGAGGCCTGAAAAGCCAGCCTTTTTGAACTATGAATGACACAAAGATAGACAAAAACTCACGAACGTCTAAGAGGAATATATTTTGTGGCTGCAATCGCTAATGACTTCAGTGAATCAATATGTAACTGCTGGACCAAGCAAATATTGATTCAAATTAAAATCAAATAAAAAGTAATTTACTCAAACTAGGCATAAATTCAGCACTTTTTCAACGTCAAAATTACATAAGATGGTCCCTCAAAATGCCCTTCTTAGTACTTTAGCTGGGAAGAAGAAGTGAATAACAACAAACTCCCTTAATTTGAACCGACTGATTAATTTGACTGTTGATGATTGTTACTTGATGTGACAAACCGCTGATATTAGAGGCGCTCCCTCACCGGGAGCATTCACCTGTAATGTAATCTTTACCTGTGACATAGCCGTGTGACTTCTACCTACTTAATTATCAGTATTATATTACCTGCTGGTTGTAATTATCTCTCTCTATTACCTAGCAGGAGCACCTTTACATGCCAATTGAAACATAATTAATTTTATTGAAATTAATATACAGCAAGAGTTGCTGTATATTAGGTCTTTACCTATGAAATTGCCGTTTTGCAGTACTGGCCATTTCAAATCAAAATAATTTTTGTTTGGGTAAGAATTCTAATTTCAAATTAATTTTATTTTAAAAACATGGATTTTTTTTCCAAAAGTAGTCATTTGTTTATTGATTAGTGTTACATTTTCATCGCATTTCAATCTTTTTCGTCATCATGGATACGTTAAAAATTCGAGTAATTATGGAATATGAGTACCGTCGTGGCAGCAACGCGGCACAAGCGGCACGCAACATCAACGACGTTTACGGAGCTAACACTACAAACCAACGCACCACCTGTTATTGGTTTGCTCGTTTCCGTTCTGGAAATTTCGACCTGAAAAATGAACCTCGCGGTCGTCCGAAGACTTTGGTCGACAATGACGAATTAAAGGCGATTGTGGAAGCTGATGATACACAATCTACGGCTGAATTAGCAGCAGCTTTCGACGTTAGCGTCAAAACAATATTGGTCCATTTGCGTCAAATTGGCAAGGTAAAAAAGCTTGACAAATGGGTGCCCCACGAACTCAATGATCGTCAGCGCGAAGTACGCGTCGAGACGTGCCTTGCACTGCTCAACAGACACACAAATGAAGGAATTTTGAACCGCATTGTTACCTGCGATGAAAAATGGATTCTGTTTGATAACCGCAAGCGCTCAGCAAGTTGGTTGGATCCTGGTTCAGCACCTAAACAATGCCCTAAACGAAAACTTACCCCTAGAAAAGTGATGGTCACTGTTTGGTGGTCTAGCGCCGGTGTGATTCATCACAGCTTCTTACCAAACGGGGTGAGCATTACTGCAGATGTGTACTGTGAAGAACTGAACACAATGATGGAGAAGCTGGCACATCTCCAACCAGCATTGGTCAATCGCTCGTCTCCGCTGCTCCTGCACGACAACGCGCGACCTCATACTGCACAGCAGACGGTCTCCAAGTTGCAAGAACTGGGGTTGGAAGCTCTCCGTCATCCGCCCTACTCACCAGACCTTGCGCCTACAGACTACTACTTTTTCCAGAATTTGGATAACTTCTTGGCGGGAAAAAAATTCAATACCCGAGAGCCAGTACAAAATGCCTTTGAAGAATTTGTTGCCTCCCGTCCAGCTGATTTCTTTAAGAAGGGCATCAATAAACTGCCACTGCGATGGCAAAGATGCATTGATTGCATGGGTGATTACTTCGATTAAAACAAATAAAAAATACATGAAAAAAAATCGTTTAAATTTTTTCATACAAAACGGCAATTTCATAGGTAAAGACCTATTATTTATTTCTTTTAAATTAATTATGTGCAAAGTTTCCGACAAAGACCAGCAATATGACAACTGTGTTGTCTTTCAAACCTCATTGATAAGTAAAATTTCAATCTATATTCGATAGTGAAAAGTTGTTGAGCGATCTCAAAATATTCACACGTAATAATTTTTTTTTTATATTTTGGCCGAAGAATCAGCATTGCCATGCAACGTGGCAATGCTGCCAGCCATTTGAGCACTTATTCTGTTGACAGCGATGCGGACGAATTATTTGACGCCTTCTGATTCTTTTCCTTTTTTTATATACATGTAGGTACATATTATTACTTTAAGTCTGTTAGCTTATAAATTATATAAATATTTTATTTTAAAGTAAAAAATATACCAAAAACGAGTCTTCAATCTGCAAAACGTGACATCACATACCTACCTAACTAGTTATGGACTTAGGTTAGTAACTTTAATAAACTGGTGTATTATACATGCTCACCTATGCCCAATGCCCATCATAGACGGTACACAATTAGTGCTAATTGGCCCATCACTACCCGTCGCATTGTTTGCGCTGATCATGTTTGTTGGCTATTTACTTTAATTAAGTGATCCTTCAACGTGAATTTTATTAGATTGCTCATTTCATGGAAAAATTAGGATTATTTATAAGAAGAAGTAACCGAGTCTAAGGTGGCTAAGAAATCATGTGCTTTAGGAATAGCAGGGGTGAAAAGACGTTTAATGAAGCTGAAAGTTACTTGTTCTCCATCATTGTGGACTCACGGAGATATTTGAAGAAGTTCGATGTGTTTTTGTTTTTTTTTGGGTGGGAAATCATCAAATAACTTCTCCCACTCTGGGAGAAGCGGAGGAGGGCGTGTCAGACTTTTACTGACTAAAACCCACCCGTGTTCCCTCAGTTGCCTGTGTGCCAGCGGCCAGGTATCGGCCCTTGCGGACCCCACCAGTTGGTGATGACATCTCTTTGAGGCGCGCGTGGAACACTACGCGCCGTCGACCCGGGCTTGGTCCTTACCAGACAGCGAGCTACCCATTACTCGCCGTCCGCAAGCCCGCGCCTACGGTGGTCGGGAATCAGCCTGGGATTCCCGACGCCCAGGGCGTCTCCCGCGGCGACTACGGCCGTGAGGGTGCATATACTGCCTAGGTCAACGTTCCAACTGTTTATTTTTTTCACGACCACTAAATGTTATAACTTAACTAGCTTTCTGCCCGCAACTTCGTCTGCGTGAAAATTTATGTTCTTCCTTCCTATTTATATTTTATGTTTCTTCTTACTCATTTTTTACTCGGCTCCTTATAGTCCTAGCATGCTGTTAAATAGCTTATGGCCATTCTTATGAATTGGGCTATCAAATACGGCAAGAATACTTCAAATCCGTCGGTTAGTTCTAGAGATTAGTGCGTACAAACAAACAAACTCTTCAGCTTTATTGTTAACTAGCTTTTGTTAGCGGCTTCGCCCGCGCGGAACTTTCATCCCCTATTTAACTCCCTTAGGGGTTGAATTTCGTAAAATCCTTCCTTATTCCTTGTCTACATTATAAAGGGAACCTCTGTGCAAAATTTCAGCTTTCTAGGTCCAAGGGTTTGGGCTGGGCGTTGATGAGTCAGTCAGTAAGTCAGGACTTTTCTTTTTGTTTATATAGATAGATATCGATTTTAAATACCCCACCACTCCTGTACCATTGCATGCACCCAAACGCAGAATGTATTGCGGGCGTTACATTACGCGCTGCCGTTAATAGCTATTTTTAACACGCTTTTATTAGCTTCATACGTATGTTAGTACGTGCCTATGTAACGGAAACTTTGAACATGATTTTGACCTCCTGAAACTCCTTTTGACGTTCTGAAACGTCAGATTAAATCGAAATTTTGCATACTTATGAAGGATCGATGACAATGCAATAATTTAAACGGGAAAATCACGCTTTTGTAGTAAGCAGAACTAAAAATAGAAAATGAATAATAGTTTAAAAACTAAAAAACACGCTTTAAAACCCAAACTAAAAAAGTAGATAATAATTTAATTCTATTAAAAAGCGTGGGGTGCTTCATATTAATTGATTATAAAAATACCTCAAAAACCACCCCACGCTTTTCAATAAAATAAAATTATTTTCTACTTTTTTAGTTTGGTTTTTAAAGCGTGTTTTTTAGTTTTTAAAGTATTATTTATTCATACTGAAAATTAAATGAATGCGTAGAGAACAGCTGTCTGATTGTTATTTTTATAATCTGTATATTATTGTTTCTCGACGGTACCTACTAAGTTAAAACAGATTTCACTAAAACTAGCAAAGGTAAAGTAACTTACCTAGTTCGAAAATACAAACTGGATGGGTGGAAAACGGTACGTTTCAAATGCCAAAACTATATCGTATTCGCATTTAAAATATACGAAACAATATAATATTCGCAAGGCCAGAACAACGTAAAAACAGCAAGCGAACTACCAACCACCATTTATTTAAAAAAGCCATTTTAAATTCACTTTATATAAATACCGTAAGGAGAGGTTATTAGTAACCTCGCAGACGGCAACATTTGCGCCAAGTGCGACGTTTCCTTGAGACGCATTTGTGCATCAGCGCGCGTAGCATGCTCCGCTACGCTCGTAGCAAGCTCAACTACGCTCGTAGCTTACCGTAGCGTGCCGTAGACACCTGTCGTAGCTTTGAGTCGCTTACTTACAATGTTATTCACGTTTAATGTTTTATTTCTCTAAGTTTTTTTTTTAAGATTAAAATTGAGATGGAGTTTAGAAAGCTTCTTTGTAAACTAATCCTAGAGTTAGGACATATTTAAATTGTAATTCCACAGTATTTAAGATAAGAAAATAATATCAATCTCAGCGATAAGAAAATTACTTTATAGATTAGAGTTCAGAAACTATTTTTTTACTTTCTGAACTGTAATTTCGAAAGTAAGGTACCTTTTGTGCACTCCATGCATCCATTGGTTCGGCACGTGACAAATATACAAACAGACTTAACATACTCAACTTTTCGAAATACATTGTAAAAATAACAAACTACATTATTGTATAAAATAAAAGAATACAGTTCTATCTCAGCATTTTTCAACGACACATCTTTTCAAAAATATTCTAGTAAATTCGGAGTACAAGTACATTCGTGCTGTATTTTGCTTTGTTGTAGTCTATAGAGGATTGCAATCGTCCTTTTGGCGATGAAACTTGACTTTACTGACATTGTCTTAATTTTACGAGTCCTCTGAATTTCGTAAGACAAAATGTGTTCAAAAAACGGTCTTATAGCCTGTGCCTAATAATCTTTAATGCTGGGGATCGTGACCATGTCATGGTTTCAAGATCTCTCCATGGTAATCTTCCTCCACTTCTCTTACTCCATAGGTAATAATATCACGTCTTTTGTTTTAATTCATAAGGTTTTGTATTTCAAAAACTACAGTTCTCACTAAATCCCTCAATAAAATCTAAAGCGTTGCGTATAATTATACAGCGCATTATAATTTAAGAGCTTGTTAAAAACCACTTGGATTACAGAAACCAAATACGTTCCCAGAAATAAACGTAAATTACTCGGACGCGATATTATCAAAACTACTAAATCTGGAATTGTTCGCAGTATTTTATTGCTTTATAGTATTTAATTACAAAAATGCGATTGCTTAACCAGAGCAATTTATAGCTTTATGTTATAAAATTTTACACGAATAATGTTTTGAACTAGGTAGTTTTTTTACGTTTATAGGAATGAAAATTATGGTGGATAAAACCAATTCTCACGTGTTTGCATGTTTGGATGTTTGTTACTCAATCACGCAAATACGGCTAAACGGACTTAGATGAAATTTAACACACAGATAGTTTATAACCTGGATTATCACATAGAAAGAAAGAAAGAAAAAAGTATTTATTAGACTCACACAGGAATATCACAAACTTAACTACACAATATGCTTAACAAAATAAAAAACTAATCAAAACAAAATTCTGTACGATGCCTTAAGGCCCCTATCTTAGCATGATGCTGCGACACTTAAAGGTGTCGCAGCACTGGTATTCTGTTAGGGCCCATTACACGATAAATACAGAAATAAAATAATAAATAAAAATAAGATAATTATGTGAAAAATACCTGAAAAATAATGTACGTAAAAAGTATTTTTTGTAATCCGCGTGTCTGCACCGCACGTAACATCTATTACTTGTTATGCCTGTAGTGTCTTTAATGTCATACGATACTTTTTACCCCGATAGTACGTTCCGGTGGGATAATTTCCGGCCTTCAAACGGGTGAAGCAAAAGCTATTATTAAAAAATATTATTAAAAGCCTGTGATGTCCCACTGCAGGGCAAAGGCCTCTCTACCCTCCTTCCACTTCTCTCTGTTTAATCCTGCTAGTGACCAGTTCTTGTTGAAGGAGTCCAGCTCATCCCGCCATCTCCGTCTGGGCTTACCGCGACGTCGCTTGCCATTAGGAGGGACCCATTGGCCAAAAGCTAGTGTTTAAATAAAAGTCTAATATAAAAATATACTCAAAATGTTATCCTTTCTACAATAGCATACTTTCATTATTTTCTGGGCCTCGTTTGTTTGGCGTTTTCATTGACCGTCCGTGACACGACGATTTTTTTATCAAAATCTAAAACCCCTATCTCTCTTCTTATAAAACTTAAAGGGCGAATACAAATTATTTTTTTTTCTGCTTACAGATTTTCTTTGGTTTTGGGGTTCAAAAAAAAATCAAGTTATTTTTTTTTGTCATACCATAAATCAGTTGAAGGTAGTTTAAACTTCACACACTTGAAGCGCAAAATTGCATTAACATAACATCACACCTGTATTTCCCCTTTTCGCCAGTTATATTTAAACATCCCACGCAATAGGAGGCAAACCTATTGCCTTTGACCGGGCACTAATCCAGACTCCGGAATGCTTTTAAGAAATTCCAGATGAAAAATCCCAACAACATTTTGCCCGAACTGAGAATCAAACCCTCACGCTCAACAGTAGCGCTTGCGACCACTGAATTAAAGAGACAAAAATAATAAATAATAGGTATTGAGTTTTTGTTTTTAAACACAATATGGCGCCAAAAATCGGGATTTTTTTTCTCCATTTTCATATACTCAGTGTCACTCACAATTAAAATAAAACTCAAGCTGAAATCAATCAAGCCGTTTAGGCTTCAAAGCGTGCCAAAGAAATATACATACATACATACACTTAAAAAACATAACCCTCCTTCTGGCGCAGTCGGGTAAAAAGAGCTCAACGAACATAATTCTCAGAAACAATAAATGAAACAAAAACGTATGTTTAATTAACACGTAATAAATGCCAAACGAGTAACATTGAAACATACCAAAGTCAAAACAATTCGAGCTGATAATTAGGAACGCGGGTAAACGTATTTTTTAATTAACTCCTCCTACGCTGATGATCCACAAATTGGATTACCTACGCACGCCTTTGTACCTGTGTCGTTCGCTTTAATATATTTTAGGTATGTTATGTATATTGTACTTAAGGTTACAGTAATGAGATTGTTACTCTCGTTAGCATAAATTGCATAATATTAACAATGAGATGACGTGTCGGTAAGTTGAAGCTTTTTTAAAGAAAATTACTACACATAGGGACCAGCGCAAGTTTATAGACGCAATTTGATCGCCTATCAAAAAATCATAATCAAAAGTCATTTATTTAAACTACGTATGGACGTCAAGATTACATACATAAGGTTAAAGTTTATTTTCATTGTATATATGTATGTATGTATCTATGTATTAGTATGTATTATTTTTCGAGTAACCTATCCCTTTTGTTGTACCTGCCATGTTTTCTCTCTGCATCACCCTAAGGTTGACTGGTAGAAAATGCCTCAGGCATTAAGTCCGCCTTTGTACAGTATTTTTTACTTGTGCATTATGTTTTAATAAATAAATACATAAGGCAGTCCCCCAAAACTCCCGCCCTTCACCACATCCTTGTAATTTAGCTGGGAAGAAGAAGTGGCGCAACAAAGTGACACTATACCGATGAAAGCCACCGATGAAAAACGGCGCCTGAAAATAGGTACATTGGACATTGTTAAAATGTGTGCAAAACTAACAAAAAAATCCTTTTCCATACTTCTGCTAGTACAAAATATTTTCCACTATGTTCAAAAGACCCGATGGCCTCGAGGAGATCCTGAGATTTGGATATTTGGATTGGTTTATACTCTTCCGTGAGGGATCTACTCTCTACATTTAGCTTTTTTGTCAGTCATGCTCTGACACTCTTTAGCCTTACGATCAGCTCTGGCTATCTCGGCAATAATATCTGGTTTGATGATTCATCCATAAATGTCTGTCGTCAAAATTACGGAAAATAAATGTATGATATATGTAGAAAGCATATGTAAGTGACAATCGCAAAAAGCAGTGAGAACGGCCCCGACTCACGAGTTTTTGGTCGTGGGTTGGAACCCAGGCAAGCGTTTTAATTTGTGTTTATAATTTTATTGAAATCCGGCATGTCCTAGAACCAAAAATAGTAAAACTAGTGACATCTACCAACCCGCACTGGGCCCGTGTGGAAGATTACAGCCCACTCCAAAAAACAACAAACTACAAAAAGAAAAAAAGAGAAAGAAGAATCGTAGAAGAGGCACCATTAAAGGCTGATTATACTATAGACAAGTGGCAGCACAAATATATGGCATCAAAGGAACACCAAAACTATTGCTTTTATTCGTCATACAACGAATAAAAGCAAATTTCTTGTGACTAAACTTGCTTTTGAAGAAATATAATCAGAAAGCTTACAAATTCCTCTACAAGATGGCGTAACTAACTTATAACATGGAATTTTTGACAATGGTGGTTTTTGAAATAAAGTCTTTGTTTTTCCTAACTTAATCATAACATCAAACCTGTTTTCTCGAAGAGTTAGTCAAAGGCTGAGGTGTACCTATTGTACACCCAAATTTCGCCAGTTTTGCGAAAAAAAAGTAGCGAGTCTGTGCTATCAATCAGCACGATAATTGCGTAACACACTATTTATCTCAATCGTTTGGAAGGATATTGCTAATCCATTGCTTGAATGATTGAAAAAAAAACATTGGCACTCCGAGAGTGCCGACAGAAGTGAAAACTTGCACAAGTACGTGTTTATTTTTTGAATCGTCAGGAAATATTCAAAATCAAAATCAAAAGTCATTTATTTAAACTAGGCTGAGAGTCAGCTCTTTTTGAACGTCAAAATAAAATTACATAAGACAGTCCCCCCAAAAACGCCCGCCCTTCACCACTTCCTAGTGCTTTAGCTGGGAAGAAGAAGTAGCGGAACAAACTCCCCAGCAGCACAGCTGTCTGTTAAGTTAGAAGAACTTGATTATATACAATAATAGGTAATAAAAATTACGAAACACAAAAAAAAACCATAAAATTTGCCATATGTCAGCTAGCACACGCCAATATACTTACCATCAAAAATTGAAAACTAAAAATAATAGAAAATTTTTTGAATCGCCAGGAAATATTTTATTGTGCAGGAAATACTTTTAAATGAAGTGTTTTTTTATACATTTTACACAATATATGCACAAACTTATATACAGAGATGTCGGTAACGGTAACGATAACAGTGTCGCGAGTTCAATTGTTTTTTTCCCATTTCAAAAAATGCCCAACGTGCCTAAAGTTTTCTTTTCAAAAATTCTGCTCAACAAAGTAAATAACACAATTAAAGTTGTTGAACTGTCAAAATTAAACCAATTCCCACTCTAAGTATGTTACGTTATTACCGCGGGGTAACAAGTCCAAACTCCAGGATATTTCTGATCCCGATGTTGACCTACAAAAAATATTGATGGCAGAATATTCAACTAAACCTACTAAAAACCCACACAATATAACCTTACTCCACACACATAACTGTATTGATTGTGTGGTAGCTGGCTACTGAATCGGAGTAGTGTAATGATACACGAGTTTTCCGCCCGTTAGCAAACTGTCAGTTACAGTCAACCACGGAACTACCAAACCTTTTGGATGAAGCACTTAGCTTAGAGACACTGGTTTTTGTTTGACAAGTTATTTGATAAAACAGAGATAGTGATGAAAATTTTATTATTTTGCAATGGGGTAAAATCGTATGAACACCAATTTAACTAACTTTATTTAATGGTGAAAATGGACGATTTTTTTAAATCTTTTAGGGCTAATCTTTTTGTTATATCGTTTTATTTTAGTAGAAACACTTTTTATACAAATTTTCATGCTTTATTATTGTAAAACCTAATGAATTCCACTCCCTTATAAATAATATTGGTATTTTTCAAAATAATTACATAGTACCTATATGTATAGAGAAAACATAATCGGGCTTTTTACAAAACAACGTTTTTGTTTAGGTATGGTATCTTCCATTGAGCTTGTTTTTGAAATTAGAACCTAATTCAAGTCTAAATACAGTTCCTTTTACAAAACTAACAAGATAGTTCAGTACTAAGTTGGATCTTTCATCATCATCATCATCACTTATGTGCTTCTCGCATCTAGCTGATTTCTGCGGCCTTCAAAAGGTCATCGGTTCACCTTGTGGGAGGCCAACATTAAGATCTTTACCCAAATTAAAATAGAGTTGGAATTGCAAAAAAGTTCAGTACTAAGTTGGATCTTTCATCATCATCATCATCACTTATGTGCTTCTCGCATCTAGCTGATTTCTGCGGCCTTCAAAAGGTCATCGGTTCACCTTGTGGGAGGCCAACATTAAGATCTTTACCCAAATTAAAATAGAGTTGGAATTGCAAAAAAACTTTTTCCAAAAAAAAAAAAACAACCGACTTCCAAAAAAACACTACAAAGTGAAAAATAACTTTAATTTCGGAAGTCGGTGTCTTTGGAGCTGTATTTGAATTTTTTGTCACCGCCTTCCGAAATTAAAGTTATTTTTCACTTTGCAGTGTTTTTTTGGAAGTCGGTTGTTTTTTTTTTTGGAAAAAGTTTTTATTTTTCACTTTTTAGTGGTGCACATGTGCTTACCCCTTCACAGCATACCGGCGTGATGTTATGTTATGAACTGGTGTAAGCAATAGACAGAGATGAGATTTCAGCAAACCCAGTCCATTTGCTATCATTTATTGAGGAGTTCCGTTGCCTATCTCCAAAGTTCTTCATCAAATCTTCACCAAATTGAAATGAGACCACTACGAGAAAGTATTCTTCCAAAAAATACCTAAATCGCTTTGTGTGCCTATAAAATTTGAAGAGTTCTCTCTATTTCTCCAAGATCCCATCATCAGATCCTGACTTGATGATCATGGGACCACCTGGGAAGTATACCCTTTCAAACAAAAAAAACAAAATCCAAATCGGTCCAGCCATCTTCGAGTAATCGGGGAACATACATAAAAAAAAATAAAAAAAGGTTCCGACGAATTGATAACCTCCTCCTTTTTGAAGTCGGTTAAAACTGGCTCAGAGCTTAGGCTACAATTGAAGTTAGATCGCGTCTTGTAATAAGTCTAAATGAAGGTTTATGCAATATTGTGTGCAACTAAGCTAAGCTCAAAATAAAGTATTACAATTAACTTTAAATTGCTTCCCTTGGCTTTGCTTTCATACTGCTAGTTGCAATTTTCTCCGACACCCAGCATTGTGAGCTTATCCATAGAATTCCATCACAAAACTCACCCGATTTAATGAAATTTGTCGAATTGATCTGAGTTCCCAACATTCAATTCTAGACGATTCATTTATATACATACGTAATTGCATTATGCAGCAGGCAGTCAGGCTGCGTTTCGAGCAATCAAATACGGTTGCGTTGACCAATCAGTCTTCGCAACGCCACCTTTGTTGACGATTGATTGGGACGGCCTTGCTGCCAGCGTTTACCTTAGTTATCTGCCATGTGTTTCAGACAGCCGAACACTTTGAATTCAAAGTCACAACCCCTGTATTATATTGACATTCCGCAAAGACACTATACGTATGCAACCTGAGGGAAAATTGGTGCGGGTTATTCCATAGAGATACCGTGGCCCCCGGCGCACAGGCAACTGAGGGAACACGGGTGGGTTTTAGTCAGTAAAAGTAAATACACAAAGAATATCACCTTTAGCAAACATGAATATACGGTTAAGTATCCCACGAACGGTAAAAATATAAAAATCTTATTAAGATTTGAAAACTCTTTTCCCACAGGACGAAGCTAGACTGTCCACCAGTAATGAAATCAAAACCCATACACCGGAATAAGAATGACAAAACTAAACCTGAATTTCAGTATCGAAGAATAAAAATAAAAGTATCGGGAATAGAATTGTCCGTTCGCTGCAGTTCCTCGTTTCCGCAAGACGAATAGGAATCTCCATTTAGGAATAAAGGAAGAAAAAGAATTTACATTCTGTCGGGTTAGGTACGTTCACTTCTTAGAACAAACAACTCCAAACAAAGTCAACATTTTTATTAACTGTCGCACTTGACAGTGTTTTTTATTCGACAAGGCAAGGGCAACGGCTCTTACAGCCTATCTCCAAGTATTTATTCTATAATCTCACTTGAAGTTTTCGTGGAATTTTGTTAGAATCTTGGATCTACGCGTGGGCGGAATTGTAAAACATGATGACCTTTTTTGCCCACAGTTTTTGTCTCGAAATAATTGAAACAATAATAAAATGTAACAAGAAAATTGTTTCAGCGTCTATTTTTAATTCCAATTAAAATGATTTGAACTCAACCACTCTTTTTCCTGTGGCTATGTTCAATTAATTGGACCGGTAACTTACACATTTTTGCCTTAACCGTT
Source organism: Antitype chi (assembly GCA_947359405.1). Classification (NCBI taxonomy): domain Eukaryota; kingdom Metazoa; phylum Arthropoda; class Insecta; order Lepidoptera; family Noctuidae; genus Antitype; species Antitype chi. The sequence goes on from OX375816.1 coordinate 17,080,462, forward strand.
TCTGGTTATTTCAATATTTTTAACCGTAGCTTAACAAAGTTTCCGGACACAGACATACCTTACCAAACTACGGTAAAGGAAAAGGAGGGTTATGATTATGACCGGTATCTTTGTATGTATGTTCATCAGTTTCCTCATAACTTCTAAACTACTTATCATAATTTATTACAAAACAAAAAAAAAGGTTTCGTTGGAAGCGTCTTGATTGTCTCCTAGGCTATGTGACGTCACATGAAATAGCGTGAATATGGCGCCCTATAAAGGAAATTAGTTCATGAACTGAAAATATTTTTTCTTGAATAATCCATTTAAATATTTTTTTCTTTAATAATGTTGGTTATCAAAAAATAGGGCTTAATTAGCAAATTTCCAAAAAATTTTTTTTTTTTAGCTAACCCTATAATTTAAATAAAAAATAAGTTCAAAAACTAAAACCTGACTGGCCGTTGTCGTGTGCCACTTTGCCCTTTTTTATGATCGCTTACTATTGTAAGAATGTAATATTTTATTACAGTAGGAGGCATACGATCGCGGTTCTCAGATGAGAATATCTTCTTGTTTCATACTTTTTAGAGTAGGTAGTCACATATACGTGGGATAATCAGAAAGTTTTGCGAAAAAAAAAAATCCTATAGGTAATTTTTTTTTTTAAATCGTTTCAAAGTACTCTCCACTAGCCTCTATACAAAGTTTCATGCGTTTGAACCAGTTTTCGAAACACTTTTTCCAGTCCGCCGCAGATACCTCGTTTACAGCCTGCTCAAACGCTGACAGCGCATCTTCCGGCAACGAAAATTGTATCCCTTTGAGCTGATTTTTTATTTTTGGGAATAAAAAGAAGTCACACGGTGCTGAGGCAGGGCCTGAGACCGACGTGCTGTTTAGGAAGTCCCTCGTTTTGACCGCGGTGTGCGAAGGCGCGTTATCGTGGTGGAGCAGTAGCCCACGGATCCCTGTGTTTAGTCGTTTACTGCTCACAACAGAGAAAACTTCTACCAAGCATTTGATAGTTTACTATTCAGCGTTGATACTTCTTTGGTTCTGTAAAGGAATTGATACCAAATAGCCAGTCAAATTGAAAAAGCTCGCGATCAAAATCTTGCCCCCGCTTCTAGATCGCTTTTCTTTGGTAGGCGTTGATTCGTTTTGACACACCCAAACCGTCGACTGGCGTTTCGTTTCTGGATTGTATTGATAAATCCAAGACTAATCACCTGTAATGATCTCGTAAACACGCCGAGACGAGCCTGCTTCAAATTTGTTTATCATATCACGACACCATTCCACCCGGGCCTGCTTCTGATCATCGGTGAGGTTGTGTGTCACCCAGCGTGAAACTATCCTCCTCACGCGAAGACGCACGTGTAGAATCTCGTGAAGGCTTCCCGATCCAGTCTGCTGTATGTGCCAGAACGTAACTCGCCTATTGCCATAGATTAAATTTTTCACTGCTAGCACGTCAAAGGGTGACCACTTCTTTCTTCATCAATCAAACTTAGTCGACCGCGCTTGAATTCGTTATACCGACGATACACGGTTGCCTTAGAAGGGCCTTCATCCATGAATGCCATTTGAAGTCTATCGTAAGATTCGTCCAGTTTCAGGCGACACTTGAAATCGTAAAAAATCATAGCGCGAAAATGTTCCCGGCGCAGATCCATTTTTGAATGAGACACAATAATTTAAATTAGCTCGCAAACAATGTGGGGGGAAATTTTGAAATTGGAACGTACCTATTTTTACTTACAAATAATCATATTTTCAAAATAGATTATAACTGGCCAGTCTCTCATCCATAAAAACCTTTTTTCGTAATACTTTCTGAGTGGCCTGGTACATTAGCATAACGACCTCTGCAATGTCATGTACTCATAATTATTTGTTCTGTATTTAAAAACCCCAAGTATTTACTGTGCTACATATCCCGAATATGTTAAATTAGAAGACAGAATAAAGTTTATATTCCCATAATAATTTAATATACTATGAAGCCACATGTGGTATGCTCGCTGCAATTCGTGACTTCTACCTTGAAATGTGGTTACGTTCCATTAATTCTGTCTAGCCTTTGCATCTACAAAATGTATGTAGTTGTGGATATAATGGTTGGGTTTACAAATTAAATATTTTAGGCAAACGCGTGTAGTGTGTATTAATTATTATGTAGATAAATTTTCGGTTAATTGAATAGTTTTTAATGTGGTTATGTTTTGATGGTTGATGTGACATAATTTTGGCATGCCTGCTTTTATTTCAAACTAGCTTCTGCTAGTGGCTTTGCCCGCGTTGAGGTTAAAATTATCCCACGGGAACGTAATACTGGGATTAAAAGGATCCTATATGGTAATCCAGGTTCTTAAATATGTGTGCGAAATTTTATCCAAATCCGTTCAGCCGTTTTGCGTCAAAGAGTAACAAACATCCATCTATCCATCCTCCTGCAAACTATCTCATTTATAGTACCTATTAGTAGAATTGATTGAAGGAATTCTATGGATTACATCTACTATTGTATGAAGTACCATACAGGTAAGTTTTAAGACCTAGGTGGTCCGGAAGGAGCAATAGCTCGTAGTGTTTTGATTCTGAATTTCCTTACATAGACTTTTTAGAGCCTCTCATTCAGAGATCATCACCTAGAATAAAAACGCTCCAAAAAATAAGAAAATCAAAGCAAGGAACGAAAATGTCTAAGTAATATGTACTAAACTTACAGAAAAATATAACATTCATCATAAATTATACATAGGAATCAATTTCCAGCCTTCCTAACCAACTTGTCTCAAGATAAACAATGACACAATTCGACAAAACACAGACACTAAACAATTAAACTGCCAACGCATTTAATTTACCATCCCATCTTCACTACAAGACATCAACAAGAATTATGTACTCCGTAATTACTAGTACATTACATTATAACGAAGCCATTACGACAAGCGTAGGTGACATTAGATGACAACCCTTAAAGGGTCCACGGCCTCGAGCAATACGACTTGCGACGCGGCTTGCGTAAAGCGAACACACGCGCGGTTCACCTGAAGACCGATTCCCGTAATTAAAAACGTCAAAAAATAAAGAAACAATGTCAAAAACTTGCTAAAGAAAATTGGAAAATAGAGGTATTTTTAACAGATTGCGACTGTGAATGTTCTTTAAATTACGAGAATTGCCCCGCTGTTCTTGCCCGTCGTGCGTAACTCCGCAAGTCGCGCGGTGGCTCGTGGAGTCGTGGCTCTCCAAACAATTTATTTCATTTGTTTTCTCCGAAGTCGATGTCGTAAGACGCGTAGCTCGTGGCCACGGGGTTAATGGCAACCCTCAAGGTGACGAGCATTGTTGTAACTTTAGAATATTACAAGTGTTACTCCCGAATGGGTTAATTTGGAAAGCAGGTGTGTTGTTTAAGGACCAAGCGACATAATAATGTTACAGGTAAGTTCTGTGGGCTGTTTTATGTTGAGAGAATAAACAAATGGCTGACTGTAAAATGTCGTACCTACGCTTGAAAGGAATACATTGTTGCTTGTGTAAAACTAAGAGGTATTTTCTATTTCTGGATCTATTTAATAATTTCTTTTAATTAATTTAAAAAATAGAAATGTTAATTATTTCTTCTCTGTAGAGGTTGTGTGCACCCCTGGCAGGCATTCGGCCCTTGCGGACCCCACCAGTTGGTGCGAACAACAAGATGTTATGCTTTGGATCCTGACTGATAGTGCCAATACAGGGACATCGACGAACAACCCGTCACCATGGATTCAGTACATGAATCTGAAAACCCCTGAGTTAAAAAAAATCATCGGTTTAAAAAAAAAAGATTCATACATTTCGACCGCATAGATACCTATTGTACTTTTCTATGAAAAAGCTGATTTATTTTTATAACCGACGACGATTGTTTTTTTCGCAGGGTATCTAGAAGCATGTAAAACAGCTTTTTTGAAAGCATTATTATTATGGTATTAAATAAGCCGTTCTTTAATAGATTAGATTAGATTATATTTAATTTAGAGGAGGGTCGTAAGTGCCGACTTACGACCCTCCTCTTCCCTTATGAGGTGTGTTAAGTAGCACTAGACTTATGTGACAACCTAGTGGAAAAAAACTTTTATTTTTTCCTACACGCAATGCTCACATTACAGAAAATATTAACATATTTTAATAAAAACGTGTTTATTACGTGTGGCTAATGTTGTGTGACAATTTTTCAGCTAGTTAATGTGAGTGCCTGTAAATTAAATAAAAAGTAACTCTTCAAACAAATTCCTAGACATTGCTATGCAAAAAAAAAAATACAAAAGCTAGTAATTAACGGTCTGTAACTAAGTATGTCCATGACCATTTTATATTGGGGAATTGTTTATTTTATTTTATTAATTATAATAAAACTTACAGCTAATACATTCGAGTAGTCAGAAGTAATGATAATAGTTTTCTAATATCATAGCATTTCCAAAGTATTTAACACCGGTCTGAAAACTTAGGGGTTTATTTATAAACGTTGCTTAAAATTAAAAAAAAAACGTTGATTAAATAACATGTAACATCCTTTAAGAATTAGGCTATCAAATACAAAAAAAAAATATTAAAAAAAACTCATCAGCTTGATTATACGACAACTATTAATTTATGTATAAAAATTATGAAATGAAACTATTTCTAGCTTGTATTTACACGAAGCAACATTATTAAAGGCAAGAAAATAAATATGTAGTAATGTAACGAACGTTAGGCTAGCAACTCAACTGGACCCTTTCACAGCCCCAGGCACTCGGCACAGCCACTATGTAGGTAATTAAGAAATAATATTTTATCTACGAAATAACGCTATTCAAATTTTATTCAAAGCGAAACAAAGTTTGTTCTGTAGTTTTGCCTAAGGCCCATGGTCTTTTGTAAGGAGTCTTCTTATTAGAAAATGTTACATGTTTTCATCAGGTTTGTTACGTTTACTTAGTACTTGTTTTGTTTATTATGGCATGGAAACAGGATCTTCCCGAGATATTAAACTTAACAAAAGTTCTACATTTGAGCAACCATTATTATGCTCAAATTCTTCAAAAATATATTTCAATTTTGTTTTACATCCACTACGCGTACCCAGGGCGGTTGGTAGATGTCACATATCTTCGAATTTTTGGTTCTAGGACATGCTGATTTCCTCACGACGTTTTCATTCACCGTTTTGAGAGCAGTGGTGATGAAATAATTTACATAAAGTAAATTGCCTGCGTGGATCCGAACTCACGATCAACTACTCGATCAGTTTATAAACATATTTATGGCAATCATTTGGCAACTTCTATCAATTATGACACAGGTCTTTACTTCAGCGATTCGAAAGTCTTTGAAACAACTCCATGTATGATATTTAACAACACCATCTACCCTTAATAACTAGGTATTTAATGTGTCAACATTGAGATCTACTACTACATGTTTAACAGAATGCTGGTATCTCAAACATATTGAAGAACTATAAAAGAAGTATAGCACATAAAAGTGTCTGTCGTGAACGAAACGAAGGTGATTTCCAAACAAATGTGTGATTTTTATCACGAGTTTTATTCGTCGAATAAAACATTGGAAAGAAATTCACACGTTTGACGATTTTAAAACATGTGTGCTCTGATTGTGCCACGTTTTGAACAGCTAAAGCAAAAGCGTGTCAAACTTGTTTTGGAGCTTATCTGAATATGAATCGTACTAAAACTACATGTCAATTTCTTCATCTGAGCTAGTTAAAATTTTGGTACAATCACCAAAAGACATAAGTAGCCAAGATGATCGCATATACGAGTATATAGTTGAAGTTTATTAAGAAACCGATGGATGTTCAGCACCATCCCATTTCGTCCCGTGGGTGTCGTAGAAGGCGACTAACGGACTTACTAGAGAATGGGCAGCAGTATTCTCTATGCATTTCACCACCATACTGCGATTGCCAACCCGCCTGCCAAGCTTGGCGATTATGGCAAAACCCCCTTTTGGGGGAGGCCTATGTCCAGCAGTGGACGTCTTTCGGCTGAAATGATGATGGATGATGGTGATGATTTGAAAAAATCTATCGTTTTCTTGCTAAACTTCAAGTATATCCGACGTCATTGGTTACCTATCTGTTTTGGTAATCGTACATACCGTCCATCATGTGAACTGTGATATACCTATTAGTGAAGATGTTCCACTTTTCTTTTATTCAAACCAGAAAACACGTTTTCTTGTGCGGTAGAATTGAAGTACGTCGTAGGTATCCCCCAAGTACCCTTATATTAGCCAAAATAACGTAGACATTCCGACGACACTTGAAATAACGAGCAGTCTAGGGCTCCTTAGGTACGTCCATTGACTCACGCGATTTCCACTTCCCGAAATCGACTTTCACGTTTATTTTTGTCCTAATTTATGAATATCTGGAAGTCTGTATCTTGTATTTATCAAGAATTATCTGCCTAGCCTTTTCCCTACTATGTTGGGGTCAGCTTCCAGACTATGGGCACGCCACGATAGCGGCGGTAAGTCCCCTCTTTGAGGAGTGGCTTGAGAGGCGGCATGGCGTCCTCACCTTCCGCCTGACGCAGGTCCTCACCGGACACGGTTGTTTCGGGAGGTTCCTGTTTCGTATAAGGCGGGAGGAAACGCCCGGGTGCTTCCATTGCGAAGATCGCCCTGAGGACACGGTGGAGCATACGGTGGCGGTCTGCTCGGCTTGGGCGGAGCACCGCCGTGTCCTCGTGGAGGCGATCGGCGGCGGCGATCTCTCGCGTCCGGCCCTGGTGCAGGCCATGGTACGGAGCGAGAGTGAATGGTTAGCCGTCACCTCGAAGCAGCAATGCTCGCGAAGAGGGAGGTGGCGCACGTGAGGGAGAGGCAGTATATGCGCCCTCACGGCCGTAGTCGCCGCGGGAGAAGCCCTGGGCGTCGGGAATCCCAGGCTGATTCCCGGCCACCGTAGGCGCGGGCTTGCGGACGGTGAGTAATGGGTAGCTTGCTGTCCGGTAAGGACCAAGCCCGGGTCGACGGCGCGTTGTGTTCCACGCGCGCCTCAAAGAGATGTCAGCACCAAAGGGTGGGGTCCGCAAGGGCCGATGCCTGCCAGGGGTGCGGGTTGTTCGAAAGAGATACCGTCGCCCCTAGCACACAGGCAACTGAGGGAACACGGGTGGGTTTTAGTCAGTAAAAGTCTGACACGCCCTCCTGCTCCACCCAGAGCGGGAGAAGTTATTTGATGATTTCCCATCCTCAAAAAAAAAAAAAAAGCTTCCAGACTAAACGGATGCAGCTGTATACCAGCATTTCACATGGAGCGACTGCCTATCTGACCTCCACAACCCAGTTACAGGGTAATACGATACCCCTTGGTAAGACTGGTTGTCAGACTTTCGGGCTTCTGACGACCCGTATCGACTGTCAAAGATCCACGAATGACAGTCCGAACCAACGGCTTAACGTGTTTTCCGAGGCACGGAGGGGTCTTGGTATGTAAAGATGGTCACCCATCCCCGGACCAACCGCGCCAAGCGTAGCTTAACCTGATCGGTCGACACGTGCGGCTGTTTATTACTTACCCACAAACACCTTGTGTGTGTGTTTATAAAGAACACTTTCAAAAGTGCTGTGAATACGAATAATATTGATAACAATTAAATCCTTTGATCGTCATTAACCTAGTTGCTTTAAAAATACGTCAAAAATATTTCATCCAATTGATCGAGGTCAACTGATTATGGTATGATACTTACCTCAATGATTTCTGACAGCAATCCAAACGGCCTATGACCAGAAATTCTGTGGAAAGTGTCTTTAAGTAAACATCATCTTTATTGCTTAGCAATAAACTTGCACTTTGGTCCACAACTTCCTTGTTTCCGGAAGAGTTGTAGACAGAATGCAACATAATTTCTACTCAGACACGTAAGCATCCTGTCCGTGCCCCATTGCTTCCTTGTAGATTGGACAATTTTGTGTCGTATTTTTAGGAAACATGTGAACATTGGGGCTACTGTAAATCGGTTTCTAGGAAAGATGTACTAAAACGTCATTTACATTTCTCAAAACTGCGCCTTTTCCTATCTTTTGTACACTGTACAGTTTTTGTTATTTTGCTCTTTACACCCTGAGTATTTATTACTGACCCTTCTACTTTTGGTGCCCAAAATAGTCTAATAAACTCATATCAAATCGTTAATATAATACCCAAATTCGAATTGACTAAAACCAGAAAAATTGAGTGTTTCAAGGTAATCATTCCATTTTATTGGTTTGTTTTGAAGGAAATAGAAGCAAGGAATTATGTAATAAGTAAAATTAATTGAAAGGTAGCAATTCGTGGGTAGAGCAGTGCGTTCCGTGACATAATTTCAACCAAACATTGGTTAATTAACGCATAATAAGCAGTAATTATTTGTATACAATATATATGTGTTCATGGTGAGTTAAATGGTTTTGAACTTAAGTAGAAAGAAAGAAAGAAAATACATTTATTTAGCACAGACTAAAAAGACACACAATATACAGCAAAATAATAAAATTAAAAGACCAACAAAAAGTGTGCCTCACGGCTGCGCTAAAAAGGCCCAGTTCAGCATAAATGCCAGACAACTAGTGCCTGACGTTGTTTTTCAACTGGACCTGTAGTAGGTAATTATTATTCCCTTATGTCCCAATTAGTCTAACTGTGAATAGCGCGTGAAGATATGGTGTTGGTTTCAAAGTTGAAGAAAGTATCGTAACCTATTATGCCAAAGATTTTTATTCAACCACTTTTAGGCAAAGGCCTCCGACTACTTACCTCTATTTCTCTGCTGCCATCTCTGGCCAATCCATCTTGAACGAGTCTTCACGCCACCGCTTTTTTTCTAAGCACCCGTCTTCAGGCGGGGGGACCATCCATACGACTTAGGTACTTTTTATAAAATAATAGTCCTCCAGACCGTATTACGGCCATAGCAACCAATCTCAGTGAAGACCAGCCATCGGCGCGGAAAATATTATTTTGCACAAGTGTACGCGTAGACTCAGGTGCAGTCTCTTTTCCGTCTTTCTCACAGTCCGATGGGACGGCACGTAATCTGACACGACCGGAGAGGGATCAGGCGCAGGACCAACGGCTTAACGTGCTTTCCTAGGCTCGAGGGTATCACACCGCCAACGTCCAACTCTGGGCAGTTACTAAGAAATTCCTAATGGAAAAACTCATTATCACTTTGCCCGACCTGGGAATCAAAACCAGGACCCGACGCTCAGCAGTCGCTCTTGCAACCAAGAGACCAATGGGACAGGAAAAAGAAATGAAATAAGATTGGATTCGTAGCGCAGTGGTGTGTCTCCTTCATGCTTCTGAGGACACTAGCCATGATGTTATTCATACAAACACAAATAGAAATAGGTGATCCAAGAATAGTTTTAAATCAACATTCCAACAAGGTTTTCTTTATCAAAACCTTACGTGGTTACAATCAAATACACCGCGATTGAGTCAGGTCATAGTTAACAGAAGAAACTGGGTCAGTGAGCGACCTGACACTAAGTATGCATTACTTAGGTTGGATGTTAAACTTCTGTCCGCCAGCTGTCCAGACGAGTTCGGTTGCAATCGGGAAAACGATTAATTTTAACGAGCTCCATATTCTTTGAACATAGGGTGCAATTTGCATTGACAATTTGGCGTTATTAGTTCATGCTGAGTGATAAAAGGTGCGGCTGTTAGCTTGGTATTGCCACATACTGGAAAATTAGGACGTCTATTATATTTCTGCATCATTGGTCTAGGAGCGGGAGGGCTTTTACTGACTTAAACCCACCCGTGTTCCTTCAATTGTCTGTGTGTCAGGAGCCACGGTATCTATTTCGAACAACCCGCACCCCTGGCAGGTATTGGCCCTTACGGACCCCACCAGTTGGTGTTGCCATGTCTTTGAGGCGTGCGTGGATCAAAACGTGCCGTCGACCCGGGCTTGGTCCTAACCGGACAGCGAGCTACCCATTACGCACCATCCGCAAGCCCGCGCCTACGTTGGCCGGGAATCAGCCTGGGATTCCCGACGCCCAGGGCGTCTCCTGCGGCGACTAGGGCCAGTAGGGCGCATATACTGCCTCTTCCTTACGTGCGCCGCCTCCCTCTTCGCGAGCATTACTGCTTCGCAGAAGAAGGTGATGGTTACCCATGCACTCTCGCTTCGTACCATGGCTTGGACCAGGGCGGGACGCGAGAGATCGCCGCCGCCGATCGCCTCCACGAGGACTTGGCGGTGCTCCACCCAAGTAGGTCTAACCTCCACCGTATCCTCAGGGCGATCTACGCAGTGGAAACACCCGGGCGTTTCCTCCCACCTTATGCGAAACAGGAGCCTCTCGAAATAGCCGTGTCCGGTGAGGACCTGCGTTAGGTGAGGATGCCATAGCGCCTATCCACTCCTCAAAGAGGGAACTTACCGCCACAATTGTGGTGAAATCCTTCGGAGAACCCCAGGCGTGATGTTAAGTTGACGTGATCTTATAATAGTCTTCTCGCGAAACGGCAGGCTGAAGAGCCTGCTCTGAACTCGAGAAGTCGAGTTGTATGCTTATTGCCAAGTTGGGCCCAGTGGTTCATTGTAGACTATTTGAACCAATATTTGATAAAGTTATGGTCGTAGAGATTCGGCGCAATAGTAAAATATTATAAGGAGGACTTCCCCGACTGGGGTAACACATGTTTTTTTTTTTGTTGGCCGAGACTTTGGATTTTTGGCTCGATATGGCTGATCTCCTTTAAAGAAGAATTGAATAAGCTTAACACTGTGTGGGAAATGTAATTTTTAGATTAAATAAAAATACCAGTATAAGTATTCTATCGACTTAAAACATTTAAAATTACTCACCAAAAAACACCAATTGCATGATTTTCTTCTATTAAAATTTGGCTAAGAAAGCCGTGAACTTAACTACCAACTTATAAATAAATATAATTACGGATATTTATAAGCTTTAATGAGTATTTCAAATAATTTTCGTTGTTGATTGATTATGAGTAATGGCGGTCGGCATGGCACGCGGCTCTGAACACGAATCTTAAAACATTTTGTTATGTTTGTCACGATCCATTAAGTTCCGACGTGTATATTATTTCATTAATTTTTTGGACTATTGTTGCCGCATGAAATAAAAGTTTATAGTCATATTTTTATGGTTAATAACGGTGATCACCAGAGACCGGATATCCGGATGCATATTCACCTAAAGTTGAGATGTTGGCTAACATGGAATGCGGTTTTGTATCGAAAAACTATTAATTTAGGTAAGTAATTTGCATATTTTTTGTTTTAACTAATACAAACCACCCCTCCTCCAGTACATATACTCGTACATATTTGTATCGGGTTAAACATTAATTTTAAATTAATATCTACACATCTGAATAGTTATGCAATCAAGAATCCCGGGGTTAAAAACCCTAAATATTACAAATAATTTATAAAACCGCTTCCATACTTTCATGGCTAAAAATTATCTTTAGGTAAATATGCATCCGAATATCCGATCTCTGGTGATCACTGACGACGATGAAGCTATCTTCGTGTCCATGTCCATGTCCTTAACACTTATTTTACTTCTGATATTGCATCACAGTTAAAATCACAGTGCTAATAATAATTATAATAGTTACAAAAAAAAAATGTTTATTGCATCAACTCAAATAACATAATCTAGTTCCAATGGGGAGAATCCTGTTAAGCAAATAGTTTGCTTGTGTTAGGATGCTCCGCCCTTCCCCTGGTTATTTATTTTCTATATAGTTTTTGAGCCAGTACAAAATAAATTATACGTATTACTTAAACTTAAACCAATAACAAAAGAATGAAAAGATAAAAAAGAAAAAAACATCAAAAAGCGCGCTGGAACGTGTGTGATTAGCTACACGGATCGATCGTAGGTTAATCTATGCTCGCCACAGTTGGTACGTGAATGCGTGATCATCTTTACATACCAAGACCCCTCCGTGCCTCGAAAAGCCGTTGGTCCCGGATGCCATTTGTAGATCTTTGATAGTCGTTACGGGTAGTTAAAAACCCGAAAGTCTAAGAACCAGTCTTATCAAGGGGTATCCTGTTACCCAGTGACTGGGCTGTGGTGGTCAGGTAGGCAGTTACTCCATGTAAAATACTGGTACTCAGCTGCATCTGGTCACATCTGGTCACATTGGAAGCCGATCCTAACAGTGTTGAGAAACGGGTAGGCAGATAATATATATGTCACCGTAAAATTATAAATACCGTTAGATTAGGTATAATCTATCTGGCGAGATTGTGAACCGTCGAAAGATTGTGAATTGCGAAAACCATTTACAATTTAACACACTATTTTTCTATATTTTATAATATTTCCAACAAATTTTGAACTGGTATCAAGACGGATAGAACCTTGCGCTTTTAATAAATAGTCAAGTAACTGCCACTAACTTGGAGGTAGCGCTTGCCGGCCACTGCCGGGGCACCGCTCGCTTCGCTCGCTCAGCTCGCGCGCAGTTGGTCGCAAATCTAACCTTACCTAACCTATTCGGTCGGTAAGCAGTATGGTGCAGTTCACAATTTATCGACAGTTTATAATCTCGCGAGATATATTATAAACTAACGGTCTTCACAATCATACGGTGACATATACATAATATATACCTACATACTTACAGGAAATCATAAGATCAATAAAAACAAAGAAAATTATCTTATCTGACTAAATTAACCTCAAAGATAGAGACATCACTGGAACAAAAACAAAAACAAAACATTGCAACAATATTAGCGGCAAGTTTGCGCAAGAAACACAAATAGTTCTCAGATTATAACAAATGTATCCAATAAGTAATTTTCTTTGTTTGCCATCTGTTGCTCGGGTTCTTGCTTTTTACAACGAGTTTTTCTAAGGAAATGCTGTTACAGCCAGTGTCCAGGACATTTTCTATTATTGTAGTTACGTACTCAATAGATGTTTCCTAAGACCCAAACGCCAGAGTAGCCTGCACCCTGAAGTTCAAGATTTCTAAGGTTTATGCAATTTGCAGGTCTATGCACCGAGAAATTTTAATGGTTGTTTTCCCGCAGCGAAATGGTTTTGTCTTGGTAATACAATCGTTTTATAAACAAATAAAATATTAGAAACAAAAAATGACAGATTAACCATTGTGAAAAAGTTTATGCCGTATCACCACGTGCGAGAGTTTATTTTGCTTTGAACATTTATGCGTCGCTGTTCCCTTTGTCGGCGGCGCGTGCGATTCGAGTAGTACCTACAAGTTACCTCTACTGTTACTATTGATTCTCACTGCTTCGAGTTGATGAATATTTTTAAAATTATTTTAAAACAAAAACATCCTTATTTTTTTACTTTTACTCTATACTATGCTTCGAAAGTACTCCTTATGGCAAGTTTTAACTAAAGCTCGAAATGACAACTAGTTTTATCTTAAAATCAAATCTATCAGTGGTAAAAAACTAGTTTTAACTACGGAAAACGAGTTCTAACGAAAAACGGGTTTTAACTGTAACATATGCAATACTGATTTTTATACATAAATGAAGATATGATCCGCGATCGTCACAAAAAGGTATATGTCTTTTCAGAATTATAATCATTACAATGATCAATCAGTACAACTCTCTTAGTTCAAATTACTCGAATGATTATTTCATGAAATGATGACGGTCTAGGATTTTTTATACTGAGGGATTTATATTGTTTTTTTTAATTATGTAAGTAAGTACGTATTTGTTACGTTAGCGAATCATATTTTAATTCAGATACAAACTGACACTAACCTGCGAAGGTTGTAAAAAAATTGAGAAAAAAAAGTTACAAAGAATCTTCATGATTTACTAGTAAACAAGTGCTACTACTCAATAAAAGACTTCGTATCAGACTTGACAAATAACTGCTCCAATATACTCCCCCTCATTCATGATGCGTTTAGTGGCCCACTGATGTGTAACTACCTTAATTCGATCCATTTTATTTTTATTTTCTTTTATATATTTTATGTGAAATTTTAATGTAATACTACTTTTAAAGTTTATGTGAAATTTTAATGCAATTCTAATTGTAATTCTGTAATGTAATTCTAATTTTTACGTAACTGTTGTATGCCCTAAGGGTGGGACGTAGCTGATCACAATTTACTATTTAAGCCCTGTATTATGTACCTAACTATACTCTACAATCATCATCATCATCATATCAGCCGAAAGACGTCCACTGCTGGACATAAGCCTTCCCCAAAAAGGAGGGATTTGCCATAATCGTCACGCTTGGCAGGCGGGTTGGCGATCTCAGTATGGTGGTCAAATGCATAGAGAATGCTGCTGCCCATTCTCTAGTAAGTCCCTTAGTCGCCTTCTACGACACCCATGGGAAGAAATGGGTTGGTGCTATTCTTATACGTCCGGCACCACACGGAAAAATCTACAATAAATATATCGAATTGAAAATTCGCGTGCTGATTGGCACAAACATACCCCTTCGACAATCAGCTCCACTGCCGCTTTAAAAAAATATATTTTAATCTCGCTATGAGCTAATTAGAGAAGAAAAAGTTGTTGGCTGTTTTTGTCAACGTAACAACACGTAATACATAAATTGATGTTCGTTAAGTATTAAATCGAACATGATCGACAAATTTTAATGAACGTATCAAGTGTTGGAAACGATCGAAACTTAAATAGCCAACCTAATGCCACATCGGAAACCAGACGTACCTATGTATCAGGCAAACATTAATCAATATCGTCACTAAACGAAATTACCTTCGAAATTATCTTCAATCCTACGAAAATCGAGATTAAGCAGGGATGAAATTTAGATAGAGATTAAATTTACACCGGTTTTACGGCTCCCGATCTCAGGGGGCGAGGTGAAATATAGCGTCATTTAGAGACGGTAGGCTGGCGCAAGAAAGTGATCATCATAAAGTCGCTTCTAGCCTGTTAAAGCTTACGTCACATGGCACTTTTAGCAGGGGACCTGACACGATTTGGAGACATAAATATTAAGTTCACACCTTTTGAAGTCGGCTGTATTTTTTTCATTTCTTAAACGTTTTCCTAGATTAAAACTTCTAACTTTTGGTTGGAACAATAAAATACAATATGCACGGTTGTCATGTTTCTGACTTACGCCATTTAATTTGAATTAAATAATTAGACATTATGAACAAGTCTATAAAGTAAAAAAAGGGAAGAGCTCACTGGGCATCAAAGAATTCGTCCGCATCGCTGTCAGTGGGAAAAGTGCCCAAAAGGCCGGCAGCGTTGCCACATTGGATGGCAATGCTGATTCTTTGACCTAAGAATAGGCCAGCCTTTTGGTCACGTGAAGAGTCGACCAACCGTTTGGCGATTTCTCGGAATAGTCAATGAGCACTCGGACCCCACGGCCCTAGTATTTCAAACCAAACGGCTCAAACGTATAGCTCCCAATAAGGTTGTTATATTTGCGCCGTTTGAGGCTTTCTGCACCTGCACAGCCCGCCGTACTCAGAAGATGGGATGGTGAACTTACGCCATTGTATATTCAGTAGCATAAGTATAATCAGCCTATTATGTTCCCACTGCTGGGATACAGGCCTCCTCTCTGTGAGAGGGAGTGGGCTGTAATCTACCATGCGGGCCCAGTGCGGGTTGGTAGATATCACATGTCTTTGAATTTTTGGTTCTAGGACATACCGGTTTCCCTACGATGTTTTCCTTCAACGTTTTGAGAGCAGCGGTGATGAAATTATTTACAGAAAGAAAGCGCCTGTCTGAGTTCGTACCCACGACTTACAACTACATATATTATACCGATATTCAGTGATTGTGATTATTTATATTATGGAGGAAGTTGTTTTTGTTTTTGCTTCACATTTGTGTTTTCGCTCTTTTATGTTCCGTTAATAATCTAAGTAGTGATGGGTATCCACCAGGTAGTGGTGAAGGGCGGGCGTTTTGTAGGACTTTCTTTTGTAATTTTTATGTTCTAATTGCTGACTCTTAGCTTAGTTTGAATAAACAAGTTTGTTATTTTTTTAAACCATTTCACTCGAACATATCTACGTCGTTTTATAAAAAATTAAAATAATTCTTAAAAATGAAATGTTAATTGTTTTCAAATAAATATAGTTTTTATACATTTTATTGTTACTACCTTCTATTTATTACTCTTATTTAACTTCGTAAAGAATTGAATCTATTGCTCAATTAAGGGTCTTAAGTTCCCCGTCCACTAAGACATAGGGAACCGGTTGGTAATTATGTGCCGTGTGTCGCAGTCTTAACTTTAAAGCTTAGTGTTCATGTGACTCGTTACCTCGAGGAGCGAAGGACCTCATTGTCGCGTTTGTTAGTGGATATGTTTTCTTAGAAAATATTCATATGCAACCGTCTAGTCTAGCCTTATAATTGGGAGCAAGAATAATTTTGTTTAGTTAAGCTTTAATTGTAGTTTCAGTATGTTTGTTTTGCTTTTTGTACTGTTTACAGTTTATGTAAGTTGCTTTTGCATTATGATTTCATGTGACTGTTACTAGAGGCCTGTTATTTTGTAATTTCAACAGTACAGTTACGATAATAAATGCACAAATTAATATATAATTAAAATAAGCTAACTGTTTTTTCAAAACTGAATTCAGTAGGTGGGTGAGATTAATTTAATTTTAGTTTCATTAATTTATTTAAGTTTACATTCACAGTATTACAAATTAAAACCCAAGGCTTTGTACAGTACCTATAATTTACGAACTAAAAAGTACCTGATATAAGTGAAACATACATAGCGAAGGTTAATAATACTGAGAAATTAAAAAAAAATGTAAATACAAAAATAAATCAAAATAAAAAAAAAAACAAAATTAAAATATTCTATTTCACATAAGCCTGCATGGGCACTTATGAAACGTCAGAAGCTAGGTGCACGGTTCCAATTTGTCGTTTCCTATGGAGAAGAGCCGGCAAGAAACTCCGCGGTTACTCTTTTAAAAATAATTGGCTTTTACAATGTTTTCAAATTACAGTGATAATAGGTATGGGAGGACAGTGCAGGCCTGTCAATAAGTACCAGGTACATAGAGGAATAAAAATACAGAATAGAAAAACGTCTACAAATCTAGTGTCTAAGGCCTACAACGTTCTCTCATACACAATATGTAAAAGAATCTACCTATATAAAATGAACCTATTTGAACCAAGTGAAATGATTTCTATAACAATCACTAAATATATAGTCGAAATTAAAATTGATGTATAATGTCAAATAATGACGAGAATATGTCAGACATTGTAAAAAATTAACATTGTCATTTCAAATCAACACAATAAATAACACTTGGTTGTAAAATAAAAATGGAATCAAGTGTACAAAAATTCAATTATTTGTACTTATCTAGCTATGTAATTATCTTTCGTCCATCTTCTCACTAAGTTTTAATCGTTTACGACATATTATACATATATTATGAGAGCCAACCCGGCCAGTTCTCTAGGGACCAGTTCCATCCGTTGGGAATCCCTTCAGAATCAATAACAGACAGACAAAATCTACGGAATTGTGAAATAGGATCGTGACTTACCGCCTCGAGCACTTCGGGTATAACAGTCGTACTATATAGAAATATCGATAGATATAACAATATGTTGTTCGGAAATACTTGAATAATATTCAGTAATCAGAACGATGGATATTTTGATCAAGTTTTTGTTTTGATCTAAAGAGGACTATATTATAGCAATTTGTTGATGAAAATATTCAAGAGGAAAAGAACAGTTAAGATTATATTGATGGTGATATATTTAACGGGAATTCACGTGGTAAAAACGGTGAATCACGCGGTATCTTATCTCGTTATCAGACAACTTAGTTTTGGAATTAAAGTACAGTTGTACACTAAAGCTATGTACTTGCACTATTCAATCACAATTTAACGGGAATAATGCGAGATAGGATAGATTAACACTGATTCAATGGTAACGCGGCGAGTTCGTCAGCATGAACGTGCTCACTCCAGATCGCTGACGTCTCTCCCTGTCTAAAAGATGACAGTTTACGTCACATCCATAGTGGCGACCTCACCCAAGCTAACTGCTTGACGTTGCCATACTAAAAAGACTTTATTTAATTTTAATTATTTTGTTGACACTGCGACATTATTATTTTATTTGTACGATCAGACACAATTTTTGCACTCACCTTTTTAAAAGTAGATGAGGTCAGCGTTTCCTATCTGACTGCCTTGAAAGGAAAGGCCGAATCAGAGGTCACAGTCTCTTTTAAAGTCCAGACATAATCTTGGTAAGATCATAGATTGGTGTTTGGGTATTTTGAGGAAAGAACCACACAGATTGAGTGGACTTGTCCAGTCATTTAATGAATTGGAAAACGTCAGTGCAAGAATAGAGTACCCATATCTAGGTTACGAAAATTGAATGCGAGAAAACTACTGAGATTCAGAACACAACAATAAACGGTCGTGAGAAAGTGTTTCCAAATCTACGGCACTTTACACACTGCTAACTTACCGCACACTTTAAAACCTAATTCGCCCGAAGATAAACCAAGAACAAATGCTCCTATAAAGATAAAGATATGCATTTATTTGTATAAACATGTGTAAAATGATACATAAATGTGCACATTTGGATGGAAATTCGTTTAAAATTGCTGGTTCAACATGTTTTGCCATATTCGGCGTACAAAATGGTTTATATTATTTAGTTTAAAATTATAAATGAGAATGTTTCTATGAGAATGAAGCATTCCATGCTTTTATAACCTCTACTCGCCAATGCTTGTTTCGATTTATTTTACCACTAATGTTATATCCTTTATATCTAACATTTTAAATTTTCTTGTTTCATTTTTTTTAAAGGTGTTTTTTTTCAGTAGTAGGGTTTTAGTTTATGAACTTAGTTGTTACTTAAATATTTTTGGGTTAGCTCATTATTATTTTTACTTGAGCTAATTAAGCCCTTTTTTTTGTACATCACTTTATGTGTCCTCTAGAGTGCACCATATGACTTTATTTTGATATACACATAGCGACGATACCTCATTTGTCAAATTATGATTAATAGTTTAGAAGTTATCAGAGAACAGAGAACGTACGTAATATTTACTGGTCAAAATGATAACCCACTATTTGCTTCACCGTAGTCAGTAAAAAATAGTCCATGTCATTTTTTAGGTCTCAGAGGTTATGTAGATGTCAAACTTCATAACAATCTGTTCAATAGTTTAGGGTTAGGCGTGACAGGCGACACCTCGCTTTTTCGCATTAAAAGTGTACAATTTCCAAAAATATTCAAAATGGGGCTAATATGCGGAAACGTTTGGTATCACCAGTATTTTTCTCTTTAAAACGCTCTCCTGTAAAATTAGTAAGTTTTGAGTTTATACAGTTTTAATGCGAGAAGACGACCTGTCAGTTACCGTTTATGTCTAGCTATACTGGTAGCGTAATTTTCGCATTAAGCCTACTTAGTCTAATTTTAAGGAAATTATCACAGAAAAGAATTTGAAGCCCAAATACAAAGCCTTGTGTATGAGAATAGTTTTAATAATATAAGTAGAAAGCTTTTACGAGCAAAGTAGAGGATAATGTTATTATCTCTGTGTCGTCTCGCGATAATAAATAATGTTCTGATGTCATAAATATTTTTGCTTTTTCTTACAACACCACAGTACAAGATGTTGATAGTAAAACAATAAATTCTCATCATTACAGTAGAGCAACGTTTGGTACCAGGTTATTTAATTAGAATCGTAGTCAATTCAAATCTTGTTGTGTAGGAATCTATTATATTTTCTTTGGTTTGTAACCACGTTTTTTTTTTTTTAATTTTTGTACTTTTTTCCTTTTGTTTAGGTACATGTTTGATTCACTCTGTTTACGCAGATTTTTAAATGTTATATAAAAGATATTTTTATTCATGACTAATTGTCATCCATCTTCTACATACCGTTACAGCATTCTCATTTACACTAGCTGTAAGTTTTCTTAAAATTAATCAAATAAAATCGTTTATATTTTATAGCGTTAATATTTATTATAATAATTATAGCGTTCAAAAGTCTAATAATAACAGCATATACCTACTGTGACTAAGTGACACTCCGTCTACTAATTTATCCGGAGTTTCCCTACGCGATCGAATCAGAAATGAAGTGATCCGCAGGAGAACCAAGGCAACCAACATAACCTGAAGAATTGCCAAACTAAAGTGTCAGTGGGCAGGGCACATTGCTCGCAGAACAGATGGCCGATGGGGCCGAAAGGTTCTGGAGTGGCGACCGCGTACCGGAAGACGTAGAGCGGGAAGGCCTCCCACAAGGTGGACCGATGACCTTGTGAAAGCCGCGGGAATCCGCTGGATGTGGGAAGCACAAGACCGGTCGAAGTGGAGGAGCCTGGGGGAGGCCTATCTCCAGCAGTGGACGTCTTTCGGCTGAAATGATGATGATGATATCTGACCCTCGTTGATTTGAAACTTTATGATTACAATCAGCAGTAGATAAATATTGAATGGTACCCTTTAGGCATTCGGATTTGCCGTGATAAAGAAAACAAGTTATTAACCAGTTTTTCTTGATTATCTTTATAAATAAAGATTAAATGCTGCTCGTTGGCAACAGCTTACTGTTGTGTGGTTGTGTGTTTGTTGGCTGTTGCTTGGTCTATTGAAAACGGCTGAACAGATTTGTTTTTTTTTTAATGGTCATAATAGTCCTAGATCTCAAGGATTTTTTTTTTTATTTGAAAGTTTGACAGGACAACGTAAACTGTTTCATAATATTAACTGTTCCTTATTTGTCCACAGTTGCGGGTATGTCCGAGGTGTGGGTGGAGCTGCGGGTGCCTCGCTTTGTAGTGCATCGCCACAGCGCCGTGCTTCGCTGTGACCACAATGTTGACCCTGAATCACTGTACAAGGTATGGTCATTTAGGTCATCATCATCGTCATCATTTCAGCCGAAAGACGTCCACTGCTGGACATAAGCCTACACCAAGCTCTGCCACTTCAACCGGTTCTGTACTTCGGTTGTTGTTTGGTTTTTTCACTTAGGTACCTACATTGCTGAAAATAACAACATCCGCCTCGGGTAGTCCACATATTGGGCAAAAATTTACCATTTATCAATCAGATCAAAGCCTTTTCGTAATAAACGAAAAATCTTTCCCAAAAGATAAGTTATATCTAACTACTAGCTGTACCAACGGCTTCGAACACGTGGAGGTCAGAAATTATCCTACAGGACCGTATTACCGGGATAAAAAAAATACCCGGTATGTTAATCCAGGTTATAAACTATCTGTGTGCCAAAAATCCAAATTGCTTTTGCCGTTTTAGCGTGATTGAGAAACAAACATCCAAACATCTAAAAATCAAACATACAAATTTTCACATTTATAATATTAGTGGGATAGTAAAAAGTAGGATGTAGGTATATCTTTATTTTTTGGGAAATACCCTATTCGTACCTAAATCAAAATCAAATGCCAACAAGAGAAGAAAAGAAAAAAAACTTGGTAAAAAAGCAAGAACCATAAATAAACAACGTCACAAGGTATCTAGAAACATTCTAATTTTAATTTAGTATCCAGTAAAAAAACTGTATTTATGGGTACATTTTAGAATGGAGGTATTTCAATACAATACTTGAGATTGCTTAAGAAACTGGAAATTCGAAGGAAATCTATTTCCACAATGAAACTATACGATTTAAATAGAACCTCTAAAATGATCAAAACTTAAAACTAGAACGAAACCTACTTACGTCTTTGTCTACACAAGTGTACAATTGTGGACCTATTACGTAGGAATGTACAGGTACGGTCGGCAACACACCAGAATACCGTAGCAATAACGATTTTCATTGTTAGGTTCAATACATAGATTATTAAAAATTATTTGATTAATCATAAGCATTCGCTCAGTTTGGTTTAGGAACGTGCTGCGTCGCTAGGAAGAATCGTTTTCTTTTTTTTAGGTTAGGAACATAAATACTTACGTCAAAAACATACAATTTTGTTCATAAAGTAATGGAGTAGGGCAAAGTGCAACTATAACCAACCGCGCACGAGGCGAGCGCTACTTCAAAGTTTGATTTCTTATCAACTTATTCCCATTTGTTAAACAACTACACGTCACTGCCCGTTCTATAATATTACTGTGCATACTCAAATTGTGTAATAAATATTTGCGTTCCAAACTTAAATATATATTTTTTTTTTATACGCGTCTGTGGCAAAAAAAATCGTTGTGGAAGGTTCATAGGTTCAGGTTCAGTCTCACATTCTTTCTAGCCTAGCCGCACGTTTCCAAACTTTAACCCATCCTCTCGTAACAGAATATGGAGCAGTTTTGTAAATACTCATTACAAGGAATGCTTAGTTTTCTCAGCGCCTCAAGACTTTTGCTTTATGTCTTGCATATTTATCAATGACCAATCATTAATCGAAAATTTGTTTGGCTTCGAAAATCGAAAAGTTGTACAACTTAATGCTGCACGCAATTCCATAACTTTCAACATTTTGAGTATAAATTTTCTAATAACAGCGTGGCCTTTCGTCTAGCTTTATCTACTTAACATCTCCTCAAGAAAATGTATTGCAAGGTTGGTTAGGTAGTCTGCATAGAGTGTTATTTTGAGATAGGTTAAAACTTTAAATTTTATGTAGCCCCAAATAAATATACGTAATTATTATATGCTTTTATTTTTTTGGATGGAAATCATCAAATAACTTCTCCCGCTCTGGGTGGAGCGGGAGGGCGTGTCAGACTTTTACTGACTAAAACCCACCCGTGTTCCCTCAGTTGCCTGTGTGCCAGAGGCCACGGTATCTCTTTCGAACAACCCGCACCCCTGGCAGGCATCGGCCCTTGTAGACCCCACATTTGGTGCTGACATCTCTTTGAGGCGCGCGTAGAACACAACGTGCCGTCGACCCGGGCTTGGTCCTTACCGGACAGCGAGCTACCCATTACTCGCCGTCCGCAAGCCCGCGCCTACGGTGGCCGGGAATCAGCTTGGGATTCCCGACGCCCAGGGCGTCTTCCGCGGCGACTACGGCCGTAAGGGCGCATATACTGCCTCTCCCTCACGTGCGCCGCCTCTCTCTTCGCGAGCATTACTGCTTCGCAGAAGGAGGTGACGGCTAACCATTCACTCTCGCTCCGTACCATGGCCTGAACCAGAGCCGGACGCGAGAGATCGCCGCCGCCGATCGCCTCCACGAGGACACGGCGGTGCTCCGCCCAAGCCGGGCAGACCGCCACCGTATGGTCCACCGTGTCATATTTCTTATCACAGTTACAATTACAATATTCTATCCACGTTTCAAAATAATTTTGGACATATAATTATCCAGTGGCTTTTGTCGTCCATTTCAATACAATGGCATCAGCTAATGGCCAGGCCAACACAATGTAACAAAAGCCAAGACCAAAAAGCTAAATGTAAAGGTACTGCACATTGTAAATGAAGAAACAAGCACTGCACTCAGGGCGCTAATAGCGAAAACACCAAGTGTACAACACAACACAAGTTAAATCGGCCTAGAAGGGATTGTTCAAGGCGGATTTGCGTATACGACCTATCCGGATTCGAAATTCGAATCGTATTTGAAATTCTGAATTCGAAGTTTCGGCACAACACTATCGAATGGTGCTCGAAAATCCTTTGCAGGTGAAGTCTTAATGGGAAATAAATTACATGTGTGTGCGTATACTACATAGTTATGGATAGCTGTTTTGTTAGATTTGGTAGTGAATGTGAATTTAATTATGGATTTAGGTGGGCTGATTTCTAACAGACCTACTTTCATTAAAGTGGGTCTGTTTGAAATACTAAAGTAAAATAAAACTGAAGAGTTTGTTCCCTTTTGGTTTAAACGCGCACATCTCTGAAACTACCAGACGGATTTGAAAAAGTCTTTATTTACTTTACTTTATACCCAATTTTGAGGTGATCTAACATCAAGCTAATACTATAAGGACCCACGTAAAACGAAAAATAAACTAGAAAAAACGTCAAGCGAAAACGAAGTACCTAATCCGGCGGGCGATGCGGTAAGTGAAATCGCGGGGCACAGCTAGTAAATAATATGATCATATTCGATACTGCCCACCACTTACCTCTTGCATTCTATTAACTTCTAACTTAAAACTCCTTTCACCAACCTTCACCAACTAAATAATTCTAAGCACACTATCCCCTTAACATTTCAACTCATAAGCAAGACAGTTCAAATCACTTATGAAGCATGTACTTAACTAAAACATACGATGAACTAACTCTGCGACTAATAAGGACATTCGCATGTACCACGCACATACAGACCGAAATCGATGACTATTAGCCGAAGACCCGAAGTTTTCCGAATTAATACGATCAGGTTTTACGAGGGTTTCTCCAGTACCAATTCTCTTCGGGAAATTGATTAAAAACATACAAACTGAGACGTAAATTGTCGCGGTTTCGTTGTTTAGTCTCACGATTTGGGTCTTTGTATGAATAAATGATGTTGTTGTTACTTTTTTTGGTAGAAAACACATGGGCTAATGTTCAAGTGTTTTTGTCATTCGTTGTTTGGGACTTCATTACTAGTTCTTTCATCAAGAGCTGAAACATTGATAAAATAAAAACTTATTCCAAAAAAAAAACCAACCGACTTCCGAAAAAAACACACAAAACTCACAAAAAAATGACAAATAACTTTACTTTTCGAAGTCGGTGACAAAAAAAAACCTACATATCCAAAGACACCGACTTCCGAAATTAAAGTTATTTTTTACTTTGTAGTATTTTTTTGGGAAGTCGGTTGTTTTTTTTTTACTTTTACATGAAATAGATTGTATCTAACTGCTCGGTTAAAACAATTGTGGATTTATTTAATACATTAAAAACTAGACCACAGAGGGCGACACTATCATAAGAAGAAAGAGGGCCGACAAAATAAAAGGTGAAAAAGAAGTCAACTAAAATATTATTTGAAGAATAGTCTCCAATAAAATTTACCAAAGCTTAAATAAGCATGTCTATTAAGGTATATAATTGAAACTGACTAAAACGTACAAAAATAAACTCATTCAAGTTGCAGACGACGCGACTTTCGATACTAAGTTACTTTTACGACAACATTTATGTTCTGTACATCTGTTCCAGTTAATTTTGGATCGTCTAACTTTATTCTAGGAATTAATGGAAATGGCAGCACACAGTGTGTATCAGAGAAGTGTGGTTAAAATTAAGAGTGTGGTACATCAAACTGAACAAATTTCTCCATCGGACCCACATCCTAGTTGCGAAAAAATATCCAGTTGTCATTTGAGTCGATTTTATGAAAGATTTGTACGGGACAGTTGAATTTTTATTCGCAATTACGATGTCGGTTCCATGGAAAAAATTGTTCAGTTAGATGGTCCGTACGACTTCCTTAATTTTGATCACATTTTTCAGATATATATACTTTGCTGTGAGTTCAAAAATACCACAATTGTATATGTGGTAAATCTTTTCTAAGGGACAGCACATTAGGTTACACTGCAGTGTGTCGCTAAGAAGACGAGAGAAATTCCTCTAAGTTAACCCAAATGAACGCTCAAAGTCAGCAGTAAATGCATTTCACTGAACAAGGCTTGTTTCTTAAAGCTTACGTCTGAGAATGCGGGTTTTCTTACGTATTTCTTAGTACTTGGAAATAAAGTCTACGAGATCCAATATTTAAGCACGTCTGTTTCATGTGCCATGATTGGTGATTTTCATAAAGGTTGTGAATCATTTACCTAGGATAGCTCGAAGTAAAACGAGACAAGTATACCTAATTTTTCGATCGTTTTATTGATCTTCATATCTTTTTTTTTCTTATTTAAAATTCGCATATGGGCTGTGAAAAATCACATCTATTGTATATATAAATTGATGTTGATATATCTGAGATTTACAAACAACAACAACACATACACACACAAACAACACTATTTGACTGATGATCACGAAATATTCCACAAATATGTTTTTAATGGAACAGGTTTCTAAAGGATTTTGTTTCCTTCGGATGAAATAGCGTACAAATGCTATAATATAAATCCTATCAAAGACTGACAAAACTACAAAGCCGTCCAAAATATACAAATGTCCCGTCATGATGGATTAATGTGTGTAGACCAAAAAACACCTACATCTACTTTCTTCTTCTAATATATAAAATTCTCGTGTCACAGTGTTTGTAAAAACTCCTCCGAAACGGCTTGACCGATTCTTATGAAATTTTGTGTGTATATTCTGTGAATAGGACGTAAACTTTTTTTATACCCCTAAGTGAAAAGCCACCCCAAAAAAAATTTTTTTTTTGGTCAAACAATTTTCATTTTTTATGATTTGTCATTAAAAATACATACAACCCTACATTTTCACCCTTCTACCACAAACCCCTATTTTTTAATAGTGATCTTAGTACTTTAATATTTTTCTACACTCGGCGGTCGATTTATTTGATCAGTTATCCCCGCCAGGCGTCTACCGGTCACTACTCACCCCGTAAACAACACAGAGTAGGGATGAGAACGAATGACAGGACAACGTCTGTCGGGTCAGCTAGTACTAGATATACCTATAATTATACCTACCTACTTACTTACTCCAAAATGTTATTTGCAGGTGGTGTTCTTCAAGAACGGTCAACGCATCATGAAGTTTGTCCGAGGAAGGGACCCTCCCTTCGAACTTTACAACATCACCGGAGCTGAGATTAATGTAAGTCAACTTCTCCTTTGTTTGTTATCTACACACAGTATTAACCAAAGTCGCTTTTCGTGTCTGTCTATGTAACCGCTTAGATCTTCTTAACTACGCAATGGATTTTGATGCGGATTTCACGAGAATTGAGAACATTTATTGAAACTTAAATATAGCACTGAAATCTCGACGGTGTCACATGATGCTCTTGCACCCGTGGGCATCAGGGACGCATCGCTACCGCTAATAATAATAAAAATTGGTTATTAGAAGGTTAAGGTTAACCTTCTAATAACCTACCGTACCTTTTATATTAGTTATATTCTCAAGAGTGGAACAGGCTATGTAATTATGATGTCAACGATAATTTCAGACCAATTTTAGTACATAGTTCAGGATTTGCCGAGTGTACGGGAAGTGGTAACAGTCCAGACCTAAGAAGGTTTGATAAGGGCCTAGATGGGACTTAATATCGTCTAAAGTCAATGCAGAACTTATATAAAAAATATACATATAATCGTGCTGTAGACATTGTTCTATCATACCCAATACTCAATACTTTATTGCATTCCACATGTAGGTATTCTTAGGTGGTAACATTATAAGTAATTAGATTATATGGAACCTGTTGGGCACAGCAAAATAAGCCTGTGACAGGAGCTACAATTAGAAAAACTCTTTAAAAAAATAAGGTACACAATTTATTTAAATTGCTGACAACCTTAAAAAAAGCTTATAAAAGCTCCACCGAATGTTAAAATTCATGACTAGATTAACGTCCTAATAGGCTAGCGGTATACCTTAATTAATTACCACAATAATTACCTAGTACAAGACAACTTTGTAAAGTTAAGTTAGGCAGACCAGGCCAATTAACTCCTACAGCCAGTCTATAATTAGTCCGCTAACCCATTGATCCATAGCTCAACGTCTAATTACAATGGCCTTAAAGAAAATTAGAAACTTAGTACCTAGGTACTAAAAAGTCTAAATAAGTACCTAGGTACTTATTTAGACTTTTGATCTAAAAAGGTCAAAAGGAAACTTAATTGTGTTCTTTAAATTAATTAAGCGCTATTTGTACTATAATTCAGCATGGCAGTCATCGCCCTTTTTTCTTAATATAACTCAAACAATAAACTATGTATGGTTTTTCGTTATTGGAATATGTTGAAGATCACGACAGATTCAAGACGTTAACGGAATTTATTTCAGTTTTTGATATCAAATACAGCAGAAAATAATAAGGAAATGTAAGTGGGTCAATGACCGCTATTGCCATGCGAAAACGTGATAAATAAAGATTGTAGTGATAAAATTAAAAATAGGTGTAAAATGGAGAGGTGTGAAAAAGAGAAAGAGGCCTCAGTGGGATAATACAAACTAGTAAGATTAGGTTAGGTATAAAATATTTTTTTTTCGATAATAGATTGTAGATTGTTTCGTTTTGTTAGTGTTTCTAGAAGGATAATACTCCGCTAGCTCTTTAATACATACGAGAGGCTGGCTGACATGTGAAAAAAAAAGTTTAGAATTAGTCATTCGTCTATCTGCTATATTTAAACGCATGTTTTTTCATATATTTCGTAAAAGTTACATAGTACCGAACCAGTTTATATAATAATTATGTTCAGTGGTTCAGTATTCTTTCTTGATCAAACATTTATTACTATTACTAGTGGTCGCCTAGTGGTCAGTATTCGACTATTTTTTTTTTATATTGGCTTTCTGCACTATTTGTCCATAATAAACTTTAATTGTGCCAAACTTCATAATCCTCCGTCCGCGTAAAGTTCGTAAAAAGGTTTACAAACTCTTTGCTTAATGTAGTAAAATATAGAAACCTAAGTCCAACTAAAACAATAGAGAAACATTCAAAACAGACAAACAACTGCAGCGTATTTACAGAATCACGTTAACAAAACATCCTAAATTTAATACATCTGTATCAAGCATTTCTATTGTACCTTCAACAATACAAATTGAATAACCAGTGCATGCAGTACATCATCATTTATCTACAAACACAATAAGACTGTCCGTTTCCCGAAGTCGGTTGCAAATATATCCCCAACGGACGCAGCAACGTATTATTATAACATGAAATGAGAATCACGTAGGGTAAACTACATTGCTGTTTCAACAGTATACAGGCACGCGGGAAATACAACGCTGACAGTTGGTAATCGTCATGGTATTGTTGTTATAGAAAAATATGGTTTTTGGCTCGCATAGGATTTTGGATATGGAAAAAGAAGATATTATGTTATTTGTAGTAGAAGCATTGCTTTGTAGAGACTCATCGTCTGCCTAGCATTTTCCAGTCTAACCGAATGCAGCTGAATTTTACATGGAGCGACTGCTTATCTGACCGCCACAACCCAGTAACTGGATAATATAATGCCCCTTGGTGAGTCTGATTGTCAGACTTTCGAGGTTCTGGCGACCCGTAACAACTGTCAAAGATTCACAAATGACATCCGAGACTGACGTCCTTAACGTCCTTTCCGAGGGAGTCTTAGTATGTTTAATCCACCCCTTTACGGACCAACCGCGGCAAGCGTAGCTTAACAAGATCGATCGACCCGTGCAGCTGTTATTAGTTAGCCACAGGCGCCCTTGTTTTGTAGAGACTAGTCTGCAATTAAATACTGTTATCGCATTATCATTATCTTTGTGGAGGCATCTACAACGCCACATGCGAACCGCGCATCAAAGACTTGACGTCACCCAAATCCTGCATCGCGCAAGCAGAGTTTACCGCGCGACTCGTATATATACAACATCCCGACATCAATCATCGGGAAGTTGCCCAGCAGACACGACACCCGTCTGGTCGGAGGATCCTCCCTTTTCCATTTAGTGGACTTTACATTTCCTCATACCTCAATTTCTTATTCATATTGCAATTTACTTTATTACAATACTTCTTTAGAATTCTGTTTCATCAATTCATTCATCTTTATCAGACGTCATCTCTGCTTTTATTTTATTATTAGACGTGTCATCTTTTACACAACATTCATCCATCTTATCTCGAGTATTCCACCCAAATTCTTTTTTGTGACTACTAACTAGTGAACCATTTATAATGTGAGGATCTGATTCAACAGGTAGCTCTTTACTGATGAAGTTATCCTTGGATGCTTTCTAAACGAAATGCAGTAAACGCGTGCTCTAGATCAGATGAATACTTTTTCGAAAAATTTAGGTACAATTTTTAACAATCTTTAACCTTAGTAAGTTTTTGAAGATTACATGACGAGGGCAAAACGGGTAGATGAGTAATATAGACGTGGAAAACCAAAGAAACTATAGCATAATAATAATATTAGTCTAGTCAGCCTAAAATGTGGCCACAGCTGAGACACAGGCCTCCTTATGGTGATTTGTATCTCCACATAAGTTTTCCTTCACAGTTTCGAGAGTAGTGATGATGAAATTATTTAGACAACGTAAAGCGCCTGTCAGGGGTCGAACCTGTGACCAAGTCGGAATTTGGCGCCGTTAGCACTGGGCCACCACTGGTTTTAAAGCATCAAGAGACGATAGATTTGTATGAAAGATTAATATGGCTACTAAGGTGGTGAATACTGATATGACCCCAGGCTGATTCCCGGCCACCGTAGGCGCGGGATTGCGAATGGCGAGCAATGGGAAGCTCGCTGTCTGGTAAGGACCAAGCCCGGGTGACGGCGCGTTGTGTTCCACGCGCGCCTCAAAGAGATGTCTGCATCAACTGGTGGGGTCCGCAAGGGCCGATGCCTGCCAGGGGTACGGGTTGTTCGAAAGAGGTACCGTAGCCCCTGGTACATAGGCAACTGAAGAAACACGGGTGGGTTTTAGACAATAAAAGTCTGACACGCCCTCCCGCTCTACCCAGAGCGGGAGAAGTTATTTGATGATTCCCACCCACAAAAAAAATAAAAATACTTACACTGATATGACGGCTTTTAAGTTTGGAAATAGACGAAATGACTCAGAAGCAAGACGAGGAGAAATGATGATGTGGCTTAGGATCTTGACAGCCCAAACCTCACAAACGCAGCCTATAAATAATAAAAAGTCCATTTTTACGACAGCACATATAAAGTACGGATTGTAATATTAAACAAGGACATTACTGACTGTGTCATTGATAGGTACAGCTGTTCCACAATTATAACAGGGAATGTAATCACGTCCCGTACTCTCTGTTGGAACAGTATGCACTGTGCATACAGACGGGTCGGAATCCCGGGAACAATACCCTAATCCACACAGTGCTACTATTTTTAACTAGCTACAGTGGAATTTAGCTTTACACCCCGTTCACAAAGAGAATCAAAGGAACCCCTTTGTTTTGGGAAGAACGTTTTACGGAAAAACATTCATTGTTATACAAATCGCTGAATTATATAATATCATAGAATTGTATATTTCACAAGATACGCGGGATACTCACAGTGTTGCGAAAATAAAATAAAATGTTCTATTGGTAATTTTTTTTTAAATCTAAATTTCAAAGTACTCTCCACTAGCCTCTATACAAAGTTCATTCAACCTGCAGTATGTGCTGAATCTTTTGATACGTAATTCCATGGCATTACATATCGTGCCAAAATGTGCTAGCAGTGAAAGATGTAATCCATGACATGTCATGGATTACATGTTTCACTGCTAGCACGTTTTCTTCCGTAACAGCCGTCAAAGAGCGACCACTTCTTTCTTCGTCCCCCAAAGTTAGACGACCGCGCTTGAGTTCGTTATACCAATGATACACGGTTGCTTTAGAAGGGCCTTCATCCATGAATGCCATTTGAAGTCTATCCAACGATTCGGCCGGTTTCAGGCGACACTGGCGAAATTGGAACGTACCTATTTTAACTTACAAATAATCATTTATTTTCAAAATAGATTATTACTGGCCAGTCTCTCATGTACTTAAAAACACTTTTTTCCCAATACTCTCTGAGTGGCCTGGCATGTTTCAATTCTTATAATAAAACAACAATTCTAAGCCTAAAAATATCTGCTGTATTATTCCTGGCATCACTTCTACTTACAAATCAAAATAAGTTAGTGTCAATTGTAAACTTATTTGTTGTCAATTTAGCAATAAATCGAAACTAATTCGATTCGAGTCTGTTTACTTAGAAAATCTAACTTCTTCATTCACGTATAGCTACTTATTTTTGTTAGTGGTATAATATACACTCACTTTTATATCCAACTAGATTCTGCCCGCAACTTAGTTCGAGAGAAAGGGGAATGCCTAAAAAATGCCTGAAATGGACAGAAACTACTAATAGTCCTTAATTCTATTTAGAATAAAATATGTATAACGAAGTAATTCTCAAGTTTTTTACCCAGGGTGAAAATATAACGATCATTAAAATATTTAACTTGATATCCGTCTAATTCGTTCTTATTTTTATTAACGGTCAGTGTTTATTTGGCATGAGTACCTAATTAACATTCAGCCAAACAGGAATCGTAAAATAATCCTAAACGAAGTATTTTATAGAGTTATTGCACAGTTATCATTACTTTAATATATTTTGACTTATTTATACCGTAAATCTAATTAAAATAGTACAAAAATGTCAATACTAATTAAAATCAAATTATGTTCAAAATAAAAAAAAACGTATCGTAGGCTGTATGCATCACATGTCCTTTGCCTTACTGACAGTTTGACATTACTGCATTTCATTCTTTCGATTTGAGTTACATGCATATATTGCTTTTATAGGATATTTAAATACGACTGTGGCCGTTTTTAATGATTTTGATTTTACTTCTGCTCACGTTACCCGTTTTTGAACACGGAATTAGATTGGACCCGCCAAAATAACAACTCGGCTTTTTGACGACGGACCTGCTTATACGACGCTGCTATTGTTTTGGACTCGTGCACCGTGTAAAATGCTTAGAAACGTACACTGCGACTGCTATCTCGATATTGCATCCATTAAAATATTTAAATGCTGTTTTGTTGTTTGTATATTGGATATTAATCCTTTTACCTTGACTTAACCTATTTTTTTTTTATGTTTGGAACTGGATTCTACATAGGTTTTAGATAATTATTGAAAATGTAATGGGTTCCCTAGGATTAGTGGTGCAATGTAGCGTATATTTAATTGTTGTTCATTTCAAGCATATTTTTGTGTGGCTAATGGGCATTTCTCTTTCGCCACTGACACACGGCGTCGCGTCGCATCGTGTGCTTGCAATATTCAATTCAATTCAATTGAATTTATTTCAGGAATAATTCACATTGTGTTTGAAAACATACATAATAAATAAATAAACAGGCTCATTAAAATTATAAACTAACGCATTCATAATACAATACAATCAATAACATACAAAATATAAATTAAATTCCACTATCACTATAGCTATTACATACTAATATTACACAGTCTTAGGTACTTCGTTTTCTCTTGGCATTATCTCTGACATTCTTTCAGTTTTCTCGGCTCTTAAGAGGAGTAGCGTGATTATAAATTTCCTTTAACCTTCTTGAAGAATTGGGCTATCAAATGCAATAATATTTTTTCATATTCCACTGTGAGTTCCAGATATTAGCGCGTTCAAACAAACTCTTCAGCTTTATTAAATTAAGTATAGATATCAAAGTGAGTGAATGTAATACCACTAACAAAAAAAACTGTACAGTACTAACTTATACGTGTATTTTTCCTCCACCAAAGTGCCACTTGATACTCTTCATCTTGTTACTTCATAAATAATAAAAGAATATAAAAAAAACTTACCAAAATATTTCTTGTATTGATACATCTTAGAGCTATCGATATGACTGAAGTGAAACCGTAATAAAAACGTATATTGCTTTCATGTTTTACGTAGGTGTATGGCATTTTTATTTTCTGATAGTTCTACGCCGTCAGAGTTCTTTATTACTTTTCTTTTACTCGAATGTTAAAAGGATAAATCAATCGTATAAAGCTTTATAAATCAAATAAAATTATGAATAACAATAACAGGAGCGTGGTTGTTTTGAATCGAGTGTCAATCAAAGAAACTTCCACTGGTTTAAAATTGAAGGTTTTATAAATTTATGACGTAAGAAACCGAAAAATAACCGCAACCCGAGTTTTCTGATATACGATAATAAGCCCCAGTTTAGGCATTGTCTTAAGATCGATTGATATCCTGGTTAATATACAGGGTAGCAGGGACATCGACGCGTAAACTCTAACCATGGATGCAGAACAAGATTCTGAAACCCCTTGCGTCGATATATTTTGTGGGTTATTTTTTTTTATTAACGTTCCATACATTTTGACGCGTAGGTATTGCACTTTTTTATGGAAACGCCCTTTATTTGGATAAAGCATGTGTTCCATATTCGTGTACTGAATCCACGGTTAGAGTTTACGCGTCGATATCTCTGCCACCCTGTATACCGCCTTCAACATAAGTCTGTTCTAGAAAAGGTACGTAGATACTTCTGGAAAGTATTTACGAAATAACCATACATAACGTTTTAAATTTATCGTTTATGCAAACAAATCCTTTACCCTCACATTCTAAACCGAGCTCCCAGGAAACAATTGCGAGAACACAACACAACAATATAATAAATCAAAATAAACAAACAATTTACGCTATATTTCTCGTTAGCTGAACTAACGTAAATATTATTTTCTCCGAGTTTGGGGACCTCTACAAGCCTTCCTCTAGGGTCGACCACAAGTGCTCAGAAATGCTCCAAATGGGACAAACAATATACGAGAATAATCCCTTAAACTTGTTTATTTATTATTGCTTTAATTAATGGGGTTGTTGTAAATATCTGGAAATTAATGGTGAAATTATATTTGTGCCTTGGAAAGAACGTTAAGCTCTTGGCTGTCATTCTGTGATGAATCTTTGATAGTTATTACGAGTCGTCAGAAACCCAAAAGTCTGACAACCAGTCTTATATTGGGTTATCGTATTACCCAGTTACTGAGTTGTGAAGGTCACATGTAAAAGCTAGGTAGATGATAATGATGGTAAAATTATTTAGCTGAACAAATTAGAAAGTGCAAGAAATTATTTAGTGAAAACTTAATATTATAAATGCTTCTGTTTTAATTAGCTTCAACAGCAGATTTACAAATCAGAGAGATCAATCAAGTTTTCAGTACCAGGCGGCAAAGGATTTTAAATCAATTGTAAAATGCTCTCTGCGATGAAATTGTTTGAAATCAGAACCAGATTTAAATAATCTTGTAGCAGCTTTCTTATTTCCAAAATCATTTCGTACTAAAGATAATTTAATTTATCTACTCTGCTT
The DNA here is from genome assembly GCA_947359405.1 of Antitype chi. NCBI lineage: Eukaryota > Metazoa > Arthropoda > Insecta > Lepidoptera > Noctuidae > Antitype > Antitype chi. The sequence goes on from OX375816.1 coordinate 17,115,494, forward strand.
AGTGTAAATTGAATTCCAAAATACATTAATAAAGTTAAAGTAATTTTCGTATTGAGAGCTTTGTTTGTAAGATAACTATAATATTGTTATGATTTATTTACTTGAAGTGGAGTAACTTTAAGTCAATTATTTTTCTCTGAATTTTGTCGAACGTCTAGACTTTTGGATCTAACAAGCGCTTAGTCTTAACAAGTTTTCAACCTCTACACGGGCGAAGCCGCGGGCAACAGCTAGTTATATATTGTCCACAGAGCAGTTGTAGCCCAGTGGTATCGGTCTCGGCTTACGAGTAGTAGGTCGTGCGTTCGAACCCAGACAGGCGCATTACTTTGTGTAAATAATTTAATCACCACTGCTCTCAAAACAGTGAAGGAAAACATCGTGAGGAAACCGGCATGTCCTAGAACCAAAAATTCGAATACATGTGATATCTATCTACTGATATCTATTTATCCACTGTTTGCTACGACTCCCTGTCGTACATGCGGGAGAGAGAGCGTCGCTGCAGAGATTAGTTCAAGCTTACAACAATAATTTTAACGAAATCGATGTTTTTGCCATAACTAAACATACATTAAAAAAAACGAATTATTAAGCGTCTTGCTCAAAATTGTTGATTGTTTTGTAGTATTTAAGTATGTTTTAACTTTTTGCTATTTGGATTTAAGATTACCAACTAAATGTAAGTTGTTGTTATAGGTATATTGATTGTATTTAATTTTAGCAATTAGATTCGTATTTAAGCTAGTAATACGTGGAAACGTAGTGGATTGTACATTTACCTATAGCATACTGCGTATCTAGTTATAATATACAATGTACGATTGTTTGTTTTCCCAAATAAAATAAAAAAAATCTACCAACCCGTACTGGGCCCGCGTGGAGGCCTGTGTCCCAGCAGTGGGAACATTATAGCCTAATTATGTATGTATGTATGTATTGTCCATAGATACTAAAGCTGTCTCCAACGTCTATTACGTTAGAGCGGCTGGACTTCTCTGCGTCGGGCTCCTACGCCTGCGAGATTGCGCTGGAGACGCCTCTCTACTCCAAAGTGTCCAAGATACATGAACTGAATGTCATTGGTGAGTATTCTTGTCAAAGACATGATTTTTGAAGATAGCTTAGAGTTGATTTAGTCATTTTAGGAAGTCGTATAGCTCTTTATTAACAGCCTGATTCTGAGAACACCATCGTATTCATTTGTACGCCACGCAGCGATACTGCCATGTTGGTGCGATTCGGGTTGATGGATTCGGTGTAAAAACAATCACAGTATAAGACATTTAGGCGTTGTCTCTGGCTTTGCATCTCAACTGTGATGCCGATTTCGTAGCGATGCTATGCTATTGTTATGTCTGTTTAAATGATAAAATGTGTCATTTAGTTAAATAATGAGACAATACCAATCTGCCCAGCCTTATCCCAACTATGTTGGGGTTAGCATCCAGTCTAACCGGATGCAACTGAATACCAGTATTTTACATAGAGTGACTGCTAATCTGATCTCCACAACCCAGTTACTGGGTAATACGATACCCTTTGGTAAGACTGGTTTATCAGACTCTCGGGCTTCTGCCGACCTAGTACCGACTGACAAAGATCCACGAATGACAGCCAGGACCAATGGCTTAACTTTCTTTCCGAGGCATGGAGGGGTCTTGGTATGTAAAAATAGTCACCCATCCACGGGCCAACCGCGACAAGCGAAGCTTAACCTGATCGATCGTGGGCTGTTATTACTCAGCCACAAGCCCAAGTTAATTATTGTGACAATGAATAGGTAAAAAAAAATGTTTTGTATAGAAGTTTCACATGTTGATCTAATAAAGAATGAACACATTTTTGTTTCCAAATATAACAGCATGTGTCAAGAATTTTACTGAAACAATATCTAACGCTATAAATATTATTACAGTACGTCAAAAATTCCGTCCAAGGATAAAAATAAAGCACAAAAAGTTGTCTTCGAACGATCACCTGGAAGCGACGTGTCAGAGCGCGCCTGCGCACCCGGCACCCCATCTCACCTGGTTTATAAATAATAACAAGGTAAGTTCCAGTTCTGAGCTGAAGAAATAAGTAAAAGAAAAACGTCTTTCACTTCAAGTTACGTAGGTACCGATTTGAGAGTTGCCTTCGTGAGTGATTATTATAATGTCAGCCGATGGTGAAACGGTTTGTTAGATAACATCTATATAAATCTATAAGCGTTACCTATCTCGTGCTTTGACTTTGACATTTTCCTGTCTTTATCTTGCACTTTGTAATTTGACAGTTGTGCGACAGGAATAACGCTGCTTTAGTAGCACAGCAGCAATGATAGTATACTAGGTATGCAGAATTTACCTACAGGGGTGTAGGTTTTGACTGCCAAACATAGACATTTGTCTACTTCACTACAAATTATCAACTGTAAATTAATTACTACTAGCTTCCGCCCGGGGCGTCACCCGCATGATAATCGATAAAATGGTAGTGTAAAAGACAGTAGTGGTCCTTTCCCAGGGTTCAAAGAATCACTACACTAAATTTTATCAAAATCAGACAAGCCGTTCCGGAGATAAACAGACAGTCAAACAAAAATTGTTATAAGTAGGTACCGGTAGATAGGTATATACTTTAACATTATCCATTTAGTAAAGTTGTCTGGCATTTATGCTGAGCTGGCCCTTTTTAGCGCAGCTGTGAGGCACACTTTGACGCACTTTACACTTTTTATTGGTTATTTATTTTTATTATTTTGCTGTTTATTGTGTGCTTTTTAGTCTATGCTAAACAAATGTATTTTCTTTCTTTCTTCTTTCTAAAAACCTGTTAAATTTGACATTACAAACAGACACTTCAATTTAATTTATTTGTATAGATGTAGATTAAACCATCTTACTGAAAAAGCAGTCCAAATCATTGTGATCTTAGTACAAAAGTCTGGTCATATGAGGAAATTGAAAAAGCACACACGAATAACTAGAGATGACCCCTATACTTTTATTAAAACCACATTTCAGCAGTCTGCTACCATAACATAAAACAGTTGTTTCAACTTTTACACAATTTTTACTGATCGTGAAATTTTACAGTGTTACTGATTTTTATTAAAATGTAGGTACTTAACCCTGTATGTTAGGGTTAGCGCAAACAGGTCAGCAAACTGCTCGAGTAAGATTTTTACTGTCAAGTTTTGAGTGAAAACATGTACAATCGTGCTAAGACTCAAGTCTCAGGGTTTTTGACCGCCGCCACCGTCAACGGGACGTCAACGACAACAAGATGACGGCGCGGAAGTAGCGAAACTTACATACATTTACTATGGTCACGTGTCCATTGCACGCCGTCAACGGGATGCCACGCTCGTTTTGAATAATTTTGTTTCTCGTCGACGCGACGTCCAGCTGACGATGGCGGGTAGACCAGCGGTGTCAAGAAATCATCTCTTGAACAATTTTGATCTCTATTTTAGTAGTTCTTAAGTTCATTATCAATTTTATCACTGAAAATCTGCTCCAGAATTTTGCTGCTCAGTCTGTGCTGATCCTTATTCTGAAGGAATAATAACCCTGTTGGAACGTGTCATATAAATATGCCTACAGTTATATTATAGGCAAGTTATATGAATATTTGAAACTGGTGGAGTCCCAGCTCAAATGAAGCACGTTTTGTATTAGCCTTTATTGCGTGAATGAAATAGAACACGGAAAAATGGGGTTGTGCGACCCTCGATTTTTTTTATATTTTCATAGCAGCTCTCGTTTGTTAAAATCGCGAGGTGTTATGTTGTATGTACATACTACTGAAATGTGGCATACAAATAAATAATAGATAAAAAATCTAAAAAACACGCTTTAAAAACCAAACTAAAAAAGCAGAAAATAATTTCAAAAAAGGCCCCACGCTTTTTTGAAATTATTTTCTGCTTGTGCCCGTTTACAAACATGCAGGTGAAGCTAATAAAAGCGTGTTAAAAAAAGCATTGGTCATCTAGAAACTAGTCTTGTGTAGTTCGCGAACGATGAACGAATAGGAACCGTTTCTTTATACTGTACTAAAAGAAACGTTTCCGAATGCAGACTTGTAATCGGTCTATTCGTTCTAATAGCTCCTCGTACATTTACAAAGAGCCCTACCGTATGTCCGAACGAGAACGAGAATGACAGCGACTGATTTGACTGATACGACTTCAATGAGACTTTTTTGCTCCGTGATCTATGGATGGAAGTACTGACTGAGAGCGAAGACCGAATAGAGCTAATAGAACTAATAGAATGAACTAGTTCATTGACCAAAATGAACTAGTACGGAGCGATCTTAAAAATGACCGAGCAGGCACAAGACTACTAGAAACCTATTCGTATATGGTTTTTCAGTTAACAATATGCTTTTTTCCAAACTATGTTATCAGATGAATACCAATATGGAGCGACTGCCTATCACACTCTCACAACCAACCGAGTAACACGATCTAACCCAAAAGTTACACTTTTGGGCTTCTGACTACCCGTCAAAATTCGAAGATCTACGAATGACAGCCGGAGCGAAAGGCTCAACGTGCTTTCCGAGGCAAGGAGGGGGCTCGATAAGTAATGGACGGTCACCGATCCACGAAACGACCTACGTCCAATCCATATGTCTGTTATTAGTCACAAGCTGTTATTATTTAGTTAGTGATAATTAACTTAATATTTGAAAAGCTTTTATCAACGACTGTTAATTAATGTTAACTAAATTAAATTAAAAACTGAATTAAAGACTGTTATTGAAAGTAACAAAACGATTACCAAACTTATAAACGAATCCTCAGCGTAATTGTACTAGAGTTTTATGAAAGATTTTTATTTTATAATAATAAAAACTGCAAACATTTTTCGTTTTTTTTTATATATTTCTAAGGATACTTTAAGTACCCGTTTATTTAATAGCAGAAATGGTAGGAACAAAAGATAAATAATAATTGTCAGACATGTTTCGATTCAAACTAAACCTTGAACTATAATGTCAAAAGTCGATCCAATTTCACCTTAAAATCCATGAATGTTTCATTGCTAAGTAGTAATAATTTCACCATACTCATTACAATTATTTCAAGCCCGTACTACAAAATACTACGCTGTAAACTCCAATCGATTTTAATGAAAATGGTTGATTATTATTCTAAAACTCGAATCCTACCTGTAGGTACAGATGATCGAATGGAATGAATATTTATGAAATCAAACTGTGAATTCAATAGAGCTACTTCAGTGAATGATTTTGAATATTGAAATCATTCAATAGATTTGAGGAAACTTTTCGGATGATTTGATTAGTGTCCGCTTTACTGTTTTTGGGTATATGAGAGAGAAGTCGTTGATTACAATCTTGAAAACCACGAAGTGGTGGGTTCTTCAGTTGCCTTCATCATAGTCAGACATAGAGCTAAACTTCTATGTCAACTACTGCTAGGTCTTAAATATGTTATGATAAACGAGGGAGTACTTAAGGGACTGTAGTACTCATGAAGATGAAAAACTTTTACTGATAGACCAACACGGAAATAAACGCGAAAATAAAACCAGCCGCTCTATACATTTATGTTCGCATAACTGGACAAAATGTAGGGAACAGCTGATTTTTTCTAAATAGTTTTGTGTCAGCTCCGTATTAAAAGTTGTATATTTTCATGAGTACCACAGCCCCTTAAAGTATGTCCCTCGTTTAACTCCGTGGCTCACTTCACAGCGTTTGTGTTGTTAACAATTAGTAACTCGTCAGTTAAGTAGGGTCAACTGTGGCATTTTTAATTTCCATAGCAACTTTACCCATGAGTAATGTACTTAAATTTCTTTCGATAACTAAAAATCTGTTGCCGCTATTTAATATCGAAGCGATACAGAAGTAGAATCATCTACCTTTTGCAACAAACTCTTAGTAATCGAGAGATATTTTAATACAGTTCTCGTTGGTAAAGTTGCTCATAGAAAGTAAAGATGCCATATTTGACGTTACTCGTTTTGTTTGTATTACATTAGGTACAGGTAGAATATGTTTAGCTACAAATTTAAACTAACGATTTTTTTATTTATATACATATATGCAAGAAAAAACAAATAAAACAGCCAACAGGTGACAGGAATACATGAAATAATTGTTTTGGTTAATTACACGAATACGACATACGGGCATTTAAAGAATAACAACGATGTCAACACTGTAATTTGCGTCTAATATTTGTAATTCTTCACTAACTATCTACATTAATTGTTGTTTTTTAACTAGCCATTACTGTTTCACTCCCACTCCTGGGCAAAGGCCTCCCCCAATTGATTGGTATTATTATGTTACATTTATCATATTAAAGTTTTTAACCCTCGACCAATTACAGATATAAAGCGAGGTATACATCATTTGCTTAGCCTTTTCAAAACTATGTTGGGATCGGCTTCCAGTCTAACTGGATGCAGCTGAATACCAGTATTTTACATGGAGCGACTGCCTATCTGACCTCCACACCCCAGTTACTGGGTAACACGATACCTCCTGGTAAGACTGGTTGCCAGACTTTCGGGTTTCTGATGAACCGTAACGACTGTCAAATAACAGCCGAGACCAACGACTTAAAGATGGTCACCCATCCTCCGACCAACCGCGGCAAGCGTAGCTTAACCTGATGGATCGACCCCCTATACATAAAAAAAAAACTATTATGATATGAGTAAGTGACATACGTCACAAATCCGTCTGGGAACATTAAATCACTGGCTAATGAAAATCCTTACAACTTATTTAGCGTATTCATTCATTCTCGATCTTTCCACATGACGTTAAAGTAAAGTTTCTAAAAGCCACATTTCCACTACCCTACTTTCACGAACTCCACTCACCCATCACCTAAATATTCTAGTAACATTTCAGCGTTGAACGTGGAACTGTCGACAATGGACATCGCCTGAAATGTTCCATTAGACAGTCAATAAGTGACCTCTGACAGTAAATTGAGCCATCAACTGGACGTAGTGACTGGTGAGAACGTGTTATTGGTGGCAATAACTGTCAGATGGAGAACGGTGTAGACTGTGCTTTAGAGATCGGGGGACGATCTCGTAAGTATGATTCAAGTAGGAAGAGAATAGTTGGCTCTTAGGCTAATACGCCATGTGTTTTGATTACTACTTTTTCTGACAATTTGATAAGTTCACAATAAATAGTTCAGCTGATTGTGCTTTAAATTCTAAACAAATAAAAACTATTTTAGGATCTTGAATAAGAAATCACAATACAATTTATAAATAGCTAACTCCCAATTTGTACCTGTGTCGACCTGAATGTGCGTATTTGTGTAATCGTATTACAGTAGATTTCCCGCTGCTTGACGAGTGTCACGTATCGCTGCTATGTTTGGACACATTGAAATCTATACGATTCAATAGCAAAGTTGGTTGTTTAATGGATATCATTATTTGGATAAAACTCAACTAAACTTGTAGGTTTTTTAAAGTGAAAACTTCTTTAAGCTGCGTTGAGCGATTTTTGGTAGCGACAAAACTTATGGTTTCGCGTCTCCGACATGCTAATATGATAGTGTCGTCGACATGGTAATGTGACGTTTTGTTTTTTCCAAAGTTGGTAAGTGCTCTCATTTTCCAGTATAAGTAGGTATATTTTTATGCTACCCTACTAGTTTAGTTTCTTAGAATGCTCCACGTCCTACGATATGAATACGTGCTATTAAAAAACAAACAAACATGATTTCAAGACCGCATTTTTTTTCTTTTCTAACTTATCTTCCGTTAGAAGGAAATAAGACGAAATCTTCATTAGATATTATTAACTTCTGGAATTCAATATCAAAGATAATCATCACTTGCTTCTACCAAGAGGCAGTCATAGTGTCGCAGAAGTGATCAGGGTTTTATATTTACAATCCATGGGCGAGGTCAAAATACAGCACCTAGTACGCCATGCCTATTCGATTATATTATTATTGAATTGAATTTTTTTCACCAACATTTCTATAGTATGTTCTAAAAACATCTGATGAAAATGTAAATAGCTGGAAAAAAATACCTGTCAATGCAAAATTTAGTACTTTGATTTGATTACATTTGAGTCTTACACCCGAAAGATGTTTATCATTTGACAATAGTGAAGCTGTGTGTACATGGTTGTTTACACTTCCGTAAGATAGTTTTAGAACAGAGCATAATATGTATAAGTATCTGAATACAAAATGTAGCAGATCCATCAATAACTAGTCACTGTTATATAAAGCCAGTTTGTAAAGGGTATCGCGTGCTCAGTGATATTAACCTTGGTCCGTGGCCAAAGGAAACGCTTAGCCACACTAAGAACGGCTAAATGTGAAGCTGACCGTTTCCGAAAGAAATAGTATTGTGTTCATTATGTACTATTTATGGTTGCCTTTGTTTAGGGTTCAGTAGTGAACACGTGGTACTTTTCTTAAGTAGCTTTGTCTTTCTGACTGACCGACCCCTTTACAATTCAAAAGTGCCTGTAATTGGTTTATTTGAAATAAATGCTTTGAGTTTGAGTTCTCCTAGTAACATAAGATTGAGTTATTTTCATGTAATTCTCCAATCAGAGGCATCTTCTTGTACTGGGAAGAAACGACGTTTTATTTACAAATATAGGTAGCTACTATGTTCATAATCTGTTCCTACAGTCAACAAAAGAGATTAGTAACCAGGGTCGTCGGATAAAGATGAAGTTTAGCAAGAAATCGATGAATGTTTTCGAATGAAATTCAATTTCACAAATGAATTATTTGTTTTCTTTTAATTTTATTGAAGTGAAAACTTCTTTAGGCGCGTTGAGCACTTTTCGGGTGAACAAAATTCATGGAACTCGCGCCATCGTCACCGAACGCTTTCCATGAGCTATATGTATACTGTGTATATATGTGTACTTTTTGGGTGCACAAAAAGTGTGAAACTCGCGTCATATTAGATTCTGAGTCACCGCAGGGGTCTAATTAAAATGATGGTTGGGTGAACGAGCACACGGATGAGTCGCCCGTTGATGTCTTTTGGAAAAGCCCCTTTCTTTCATTAGGAAATTCTAATTCTTTTATCCCTTTGTATTTTTATCGTAAAAATCTGTGCTGTTACCTTTAATGGCTGAAGTCGATCGCTCGTTTATCATTTTTTACCCCTGTCTCAGCTACCTTCTTAGGTCGTTGGTCTATCTAGCTGGGCGACGTCCCATACTACGCTTGCTGATACGTGGTCTCCACTCCAGGACTCGGCTGCTCTACCGGCCATCAGTCGTTCAACAAATATGGCCAGCCACTGCCACTTCAGCTTCCTTACTCTGCAAGCTATGGTGGTAGCTGCGTAAACTTTCTCTCTATAAATAAAAAGAAAAGTCCTGACTGACTGACTCACCAACGCCCAGCCCAAACCCTTGGACCCAGAAAGCTGAAATTTCGCACAGAAGTTCCATTTATAATGTAGACAAGTAATAAGGAAGGATTTTTTGAATTCAACCCCTAAGGGAGTTAAATAGGGGATGAAAGTTCCGCGCGGGCGAAGCCGCTGGCAAAAACTAGTCTAATCTGAAATAATAATAGATTTTTGTGTTTACGTGTTTACTCTTTCACACTAAAATGCTGAAGGGACTTGTATGAAATTTAGTACATGGATAGATCATGGGTGACCTGGATTAGGACATAAGACATTTTTTATCCGGATATTCCTACGGAATCAAAAATTATACGGGTGAAACCGCAGGTGACAGCTAGTAAAATATTATTTTCATCAGCTAATAAAGATGACAATATTTTTAACTACGGTATAGATACATCCTCATTCATATTCCCACACACTTTCAGTCTATAAAAATAGAACAAACGCTAAAATTATTCGCAACTTTATGGATATTTTAGTTATTCAATTACGGTACCGTAATTGTAGGCCGTTTCCAAAAACAACGCGGGCGAAAATAAAGCTATTAATAGGTAGTATTACTTCAATTGCTATGAAAGCCTTAAATAAAAGCGTAGGTGCGGCTCATTTATTCAAGTTATTTATAGAACTCTGAATTGTGGCTTAAATAAATGGTTTTAGTTGTTATGAAAATCCAGCCAATTTTGACGTTTCTGTTTGAGCACTTTTATCTTAGATAAAGCCTTACGCCTCTTGTTGGTTTTATTGTGTTAATTTCATAGATATAAACGATTAATGTTATTTCCTGAATTACATTTTAAATATAATTTAACTACATTTTAAATATTTTTTATTAAAAAACCTTATTTTTCAACATCAATATTGTCTCAAGTAGTTATAAATGTATTATAACGTTAACAGCATAATATAAAGTATTTGTATTAACTTTGAAACCAATCCCAGACGGCTTACTTGGCATAAATTGACGAAAATTGATGTTAGCAAGATGTTTCCGCAAAAATATGATTCCCTCTTTAGAAAGCGCATTTAAAGTCACTTAGAAGCTTCACTCACGATACGTGCTCATATTTCGAGCTCTTTATTTTGTCATTAAATGGGTAATTTGTCATAGGTTTTGCAAAGTAAGGTAAGGAACTTAGAGATTTTATTATCATCTTCCAGTATAACCAGATGTAGCGGAATACCAGTATTTTACATGAAGCGACTGCCTATCTGACCTCCACAACACAGTTACTGGGTAACATGATACCCCTTGGTTAGAATGGTTGTCAGACTTTCGGGCTTCTGACAACCGGTAACGACTGCCAAGGATGAACGAATGACTCTTCGGCTTACGAAGATACTGAAAGTTCAAATTGTTTTCGGAAACGAGTTTAAAATGGTGGTGTATCTTAAGAGGGATGCGCTAATGTAACCCGCGAAATTCATTTTTATTTACGACTGTTACAAATAAGTCTTTACATAAAAACCATTAGAATCATCAATACAATCTTCTAAATTGAAATACTCCCAATGAATGACTTATGAAAATGTAATTCGTATTAATATTATTAATTCGGACATATTGATGATTTTAATTATTATAATTCTGTAAAGCCGCATCGACTTGAGAACCTCTTTTTTTTCGTTGGTTAATGAAAGTTGTTTCCTAGCAATATAGAATGCGTGATTGGCGATTATGTTTTAAGTCTTTTTACACTCTGTATAAAACTCCACCCAGAACGCTTACTCTTATTCAACAGGTAGACGAAAGCCACACTATTCCGTTTGGGACGATGAAGGTTCACCGTCACCACCACGGCATTCCGTTGTCAGTGACCAACACGTCACTGCACTTTCCACTGACCAACCTGCAGCTGTACCCGAACAAGACCGTGGACATCACCTGTCTGAGCACCATACCAAGTTACGCTAGCATAGCTGAAGGGTTCGCTGATGTACAGAATAATACTGTACCAGGTATGTAACATAAAATAAATAAGAAAATTGCCCTTGTTGATCCAATGCAATGGCAAAGCCCTCTTTGCCGAAAAAAAAACAAAGGCCTCTTGTTCCTTTTTCCTTTCACCTCACTCCTGAACCAAATATGGAACACATGTTTTTTTATTTTTAACCGACTTTTTATTTTTTATTTTTTTTATAAACGTACATTTATCGAGGAGTGATTGTCTCAGATTATGATGAGTACCTACTAGTTCAGGGATGGCGAACCAATGGCACGCGTGCCTTTGTTGGCACGCAACAAAATAAGTTACAGTAACAAGCATAGAAATCTGCGTGTGATAATTTCATCTTCTTATGCCTGAGTCGTTAGTTTCAGAAACCGTACCTATGTTGCATGATCCCAATTCAGCTTGCATTCTGCAAAAGTAATTATGAACCTAATACTAGACACCAGAAGTTGCACTAATTTGTTCTATCACATAAATAAGGTGGTGTGATGTTGATTACTGTTTAATTAATAGTACAAGTCTATTTCTGTTTGCTAATAAAGAGTAGGTACCTATTATTGTGAAAGTATTTAGCTTTTTTCTAGTAGTCAATAAGTCAAGATTATTTCTGCCATATTATCTAAATGTTTTTTTTGGAAAAATGGCTCGTAGAGCTTTAGAGGTTCGCCATTCCTGTGCTAGTTAGTATTTTCTTAAATATCGATCTTTCACCTTTACTTCGAACCCATATTTTGAACTTATTTAATGATTTCAAAAACACAATATGCATTATTATAAAGATGTATTACTTTAAAATACCGGTAGCAGTATAATTTATTATTTAACATCAATCCCTGCTAAAACCCCAACTCTCGGAATATTTTCCTCCAAAAATGAAATGCCAGAATGTGACTAGGTATTTTGTATTCAACGTTCACTTTCGCCGCTTGGGAAATAAAACAAGAGTGTGCGTTAATCGATTTACATCACTCTTAATTCGAGACGTAATCAAAATTCGATCACGTGTGACAAATTCGAATTAGATACGTCACTGGAGGCATGTCAATATATCACACGACTGAAGGGTTGATCGTAAAACAATACAGGTAACTTTAATATTTGTATGCAAGATGAAAATTTCACTAGTCAAGGAGTTATTCATAAGCAAGCGTAATAAAAAAATCTTTAGGAAAAATTCTAGCAAAAATCTTCAACCCGGGAATTATAACGGTTGAAGCACCCCTCAAAATTAAGTCCTGAGGCGTATGTAAGCACAAATTCCAGCCAGGCTAAATTATCCTCGTTTCCAGTGGAGAAAAATTCCCGTCATCATTTTTGTTTTAAAAACGTTTTTCTTTTCTTTTTCAGTCAACGTGGTTCGGATCGAACCAGCGCCCACTCAACTGCCCGTCAAAATCGTTAGTTCCCAACTAAATTTATCGGCTCGCTGTCATGTAGAACGTGTATTGGTTGTTTTAGTCATATTTGTGTGCCATATTTACTCCTAAACTCGGATGTGACGTATGTATATTGTAACATAACATCTGTCAAATTCGTTCTCATGTAATGTAAGGTAACATCGGCTTTGTAATGCCGGGTAGTAAATGTTTCATAAAGGCTTATCCATATTATTACGGGGGCAGGTTGGGCTAACGGGCGGTGGTTCCAAATGGCTCCAATTCGCCGCAGATTGCGTTGCATTAAAACCCGCTGAGCAATAATATGTGAAAGCCTTTATAACGCATGCACATAAAATCCTGATATTTGATATTCGCAATGTCGCCCCAAGCGAATGTTACTAGTACGTATTTTATGAGCTTAGTAATGTATAGTACGGTAACTGGGTACATACAGTTTGTTGTGAGGAGTGAATTGACTGTGGTGCTAAAATGCTGAAATTATTATGATTTCATGTGTGTATTCAGAGTTCAGTGTTTCGATGTTTCTGAAAAATAAATGACAAAGAACATTCATTAGTCACCGTGTTTGTAAAATTAAATAGTTAGTTCCAAATAAAAAAGCAAAGCATAGAAACCACATGTATTAATAAACTATTGTTTATAAAATTCTGATCAATATTTTTACTACAGACGATACAGCGTTTGATTGCGTGCGACTAATAACACGTTTCGTGCGTAACAATTTGACAGGTGTTATAATAAAATAATGAAGAAACATGTCGATATTAATGTATTTTTAATCGGTGTAATACATCATAAGGATTTCAGTAGATTATTGTTTTAGCCCATAATTTTAAAAACACTTCCTTCTCTTATTTTAGCTTTAATAGCATCGCAGCGGCTATTTCAAACAGACGTACCAATTTGAATAAAATACCTTTGTATTTACATTTCACAGACCAAGCAAATTTTTGAGATAAAATGGTAATTTAACCAACAATTTCATTTTAATTTTCTGAACAATTAACTTTGGTAACAACTCAATTGGCGACAATAGTCGCCGAATTCGCTTAGTCGCTATTAAAATCTGTTCAAATAACTTTAAATGACGCAATTCCCTTTGCAAACAAATATCAATTTGATCAATGTTGGTTATAATCTTATTTTGGACGCTTAAAGTAAATCCTTTGAAAATAATAGACGGCAGGCTACGTTTATTTCTGTCATCAATATCAAAATGGCTGCTCTTATGAATAGTGGCAAGTAAAGATTCTGAAACTTCGCTTCCTTCAAGCTGTATTAGTATACTAATTTCCAGACTTTGAATGACGTATTTATTATACAGCTAGTTAATTATGATTATCTACAGAATCTAAAAACCATAATCCATGTTTTATACACAACCCTATATAGACTTTTACAGTGCACAATAAAAGCAAGCTCTGAGCGTTACTGGGCACCGACCAGCCAATGGCGTTATTTAACGTTAAAAATACAGCGCAAATTGAACGTGGAATAAATGTGAATCTATATCAAACTTTATTGCCATGTTATTTTTAACAGCACGTTTTAATTATGTTCAGGCGATTTTGAAAAGAGAATCCACGACCAAACGTTTGCCCATTTATATTTTATACAAGATGGCTGACATTTTCGACGCGGTTTAACTTTTTGATTTGATCTTTATCGATGAGCTTCTCAGCGCTTCTTTGTATCCTTTGTATATTTACATTTTAACTTATGTATGCGCAATTATGAGACTGAATTAGAAAGTTAGATATGTAAATGACCCGATTTGACACCCACCTATCAATTGCTAGAGAGCCCATGTCCATTTTGTAATATAATATAATGTAATGGCTAAGCCAGAGACAGTAAAAGCGTGTTATGAGTCACATAACTTATCAGTAATTGCGTGACTTTAAAAATGAATGCATTGGCTTTTACTTATCAGTAGAAAATTGTATCTAAACGTGAGTGATCTTTTTTTGTTTTCTAATTTCTAAACTAAGATAATTGTGGAATTCTTGAACATAGACTCGTGAAAAGTGTAAATATAAATCAAAACTAGATTATTGAAAATACTTTATTTCCCAATATCTGATATATTTGTGTACTGCTTGTAGAGTAGACAACTTATGTTAGGCAAGATGAAAATGATAAAAATTGTAAGTTACTCTTAAAATCTCTGTGGTTTTACTTAGTAAACTATAACTTTGAACATGAGCTACTAAATAGTTAATTAGAATATGTGTTTTTAGTATGACTTTGGTTATAAAAAAAATTGTAAAGTTGCAGATCTCTACCTAGATTGACAATTCAATCAAAAATATACTCATTCATTGTAGACAATGTAAAAAACGAAGATAAAAAAATGATTTAACACACATTGCGAAAAAGTCTAATGTTTTATTTAAAATCTCGTGAAAGTGAAGTGAATTTGAATTGAAATGACTATGATGCTCGCGAGTACATGATATGGTGGATAAGACATCGCGCAATAAATGCCTCTTTATGGAACTTAACACTAAAAACTATTATTAGCTTATTAAAAAGCTGTTATCCTAGAGATTAGGTTAACTAAGAGCAATGTGGCAATTAGGACGGTTATTGCTATATTCATGAGGTATTTGAATAATCTGAGAATGTCTTGAATAGTCTTGTCTTATTATATAATCTTCAGGACAATACACCATTAACTCGGATGAAATGACTCGTTTTCTAAATCACACTAACTATATGTTTTTACAAAAAAAATGTTTTTTGTTCAAAACATTCACCTTACAATAATACACTACGGTGGTAGCAAAGACAAAGCCGTTGGAAAGTTCTGTAGGACGCATAATACCCATTCGAGTTAGCGCACTTAAAACTACGTGACACTTAATGGCATTTCATTCAAAACTGACATTCAATAGTACAATCATAATTAATTATATCGGCGCAACAAGAAGAAGGTTAAATGCGTTTTGTCAATTGATTTGTCAATTTGAAACGTCACCATTACTCATCTGAAAGCTTTACAGAAAACGTAGTTGACGGTTTCACGTTTGAACATAACGTTAAACAAAGATCTATTATAAATTCTTCAATCTGCATCTGCACTTAATATTTCAGTAGGTATACTGCTATCCACTCCGTCGCTCTGTAGTGAAATCCGTGTTAGCATAGACAAAGCCAGACCGGAGCGTTGTGGGACGTGTGGTGTTAGGCCGTATCTGCATACAGTGTACAGTGAGGCACACGAAGCGTCGCCTAATGATCTAGCAATCATTGCGCACTCGATTGTATGCAGCCATTATTCTGAGCTGACGAATTTAGAACCACGCTTGGAACATGTTCTTATTTCAAATACTAAAACGTTTTTAAGCCTTGTATAAAAAAAGGTTTGATGCAACAATAATGATCAGATTAAATACACGTTTCATGCACAGTATATGCATAATTTTCACATAAATTCACGGCATATTTTTGCAGAGGTATTTGCATAAAACCATGTAGGAGGCATGTTGCGCGATGAAATATTTTATTAATGAGAATATTTAGGAGCAATTGTGTAACAAAAACATATCATGATTAGGAGTGAGTATTTATAAACAATTTTATAAATGTTGTCAATAAGGAGAGGCTTACATATCGTTCGGTTCGTATTATAAATGTTTAACATTGATTCATTAACTGTATTTCAATGTTTTCTAAAGCCAAACTAAAAAGGTTATAGAAAACAAGATTAAATGTATTGTATAGATGATCTGAATTACTAAATTTTTTGAACGTAATCTCGTAATTAACAAAGCTTAAAGCGTAAATAAAGTAGATAATTATAATGTGTGTAAAACTTTTTAAATTTAAGTAAATGCTAATTTATGTAGGCTATAATATAAACATTATGTGGATAATTATCAATGGAAAATAATTATTGAGTTAACTATTAATGTTTTCTTTTTTTTTTTCAATGTCAGTAATATCGAATTTCGTAAATATGTGCTCGATGTTATGTTAGAGTTTACATTTCAAATATGAATATACTGATTGCCATGAATACATGGGATATGTAATTATGTACTGTATGACGTAATGAAATACTTAAGATATCTATTTATAAAACAGATTAGGAACAGGCAATGTGGATCTAAGACAGTATAACTATCCTATTTTTTATAATATGCCATACATTTAAATCTTCATTGCTATCATTTTCATTGATAGTGTATTTTTTATCGCCAACAAAATTAAACCGGTTTTCGTTTAAAGTTAAACGAAATACTGAACCTCTGCTTTCCAAAATAATGCCACAGATCATTATCGGAATGATTCTGTCGATAAATGAAACCAATTACTTACAATGGAGATACAATTTAAGATTCCAATCAGTTCGCAACGCTGCGAATAAGATACAATCCTGTTGAATAATAGGTAGACAATTCTGTCAAAGATAATTAATAATATGGTTATTTTAAGAACATATTATTTACAACGTGGCAATGCTTCCAGCCTTTTGGGCACTTTCCCCATTGACAGCAAAGCGGACGAATTTTTTGATGCCCTGTGATTATTTTCTCTCTGTTTTTTGTTACATACTATTAATTTTATTTTAAGAACATTTTAAGGTATGTTCACATCTTAAAAAAGGATATTGTCAATATATTGTCAATACTATTTTGATTACAGTTGCGAGAACATAACTTGTGTTACAGCGTCTAATCAAAATGAGTAAGCGATCGCTTTTTGTTTTCTTATATTACATAATCTTTGTCAAGTATGACAAAGTACTAATCTCAAGTCTCCTGTTTTTGGCCATGAATAATATACTTAAGTAAGAAAAAACGGGCCGAACACAGACGTTAATACATCTAGACATATTTACTTTCTGAGCAAATACTGATAAAAATTCCTCAATTTTGCCTTTCGCCGACGGTTCTGTTCAAATACGAATAAGATTACCACGATCACTGGAATATAAGTCGATTTGTCTGTCTCTAGTGATTCTCTAGTCTACATTGTTATGTTCACTCTTGTGACTTTGCATAACTTAGAAACTGCATTGAAATCAAAAGATAATTTACTGTATTTTCTATATTGACGATGTAATTCATGCAGGCTATCGATGTCTTCCTTATTGCTATACACTCTTTATATAAACTTTAAGTCCTATTGTAAGTTAGATTTTATATCGTAATAGGTGTAATGGAATTTCTGTGAAACTGAATATTTCTTTGATCCTAGACATAACTAGCACCTTAATTGCGTAACACAGGTTCTTTCATAATATAAACGATTTTGAAGGAAATTCTTAAGGTGAATCTAGTCGACATTTTTTCCATACAAACTTCGGGAGTGTATTACTCCACTAAAACAAACAGAAACTAAAACAAAACACTAAAACTAAAAATGTGTAAAATCTCCAAAAATAAGTCAGTACCGACAAAGCTCAAATATCTAAAAGGTCAATAAACTTTATTGGTCATTGATTTATGCAGTGGTTTTTTCATAAAACCCAATCTTCCGAAGGACTTTTCTTAATTTTGTACACACCTGTTTGACTATAAATGATCCTGCATCTCCCTGAATAACGTTGTGCGTGTAGACTAGCGGCTAACTGCTCATCACTGATAACTACCACAGTCGGACACGATGCCTGGTGAGACAGCGTGCTTTTTAGCCAGGCCCAACAGTGAGTTCGAGCCCGCGACTAGATTCCCCTTAATCCATTGCTTCATAAGTTTGAAAATGTTGTCTGCTCGATAACGTAAATAACGCAATAAACGCGGCTAAACTGTCAAAATAGAAGGCATGGACTATCGGTTTCCATTGTATGTGTATTACGCAATTACCCCGCAGTCTTGTTTGCTTCATAGTGATTGCCACTAACGAGACTATTAAGTGTTGTCAATTACGCATCATTGTAAACATAAACATTGCGTAATGATAGGTTTTATTATTCATATCTTTTACCCTCCCTCTAGGATAAATTGTATATAAATGTGAGATGTATATTTCGAATGTAACTTATTTGTGAAGATATTTTATTCAATTCACCGTAGCTGATATCCTGACTTCCTCGACTATTTTATTTATGGACTTGGAAATATTACACGGAGAAGCCATTATCGCTGCTTTAGGAAGCACGTAAGATTTTGCCCTATTTAAGTTAAATATTCAAAGCAGATCATACCTTTGTTCCTTGTTTACCTGTGGCTCTTCACCATAGCATGACTCGCGGTGATCTATGGTCCAGCAAGCTGTCACTTGTCAAGTGTCAATTATAGAAGTCTTCAAAACTCTACAGCTGCAATGTTATGTGTTTTTCATGTAGGTACTGTTTTAGTGCTCTCAAAATGTGAGTAAGAGAGCAGATTGTGTAAATCTCACACAGAATAACTCTACCACAGCTTCAGTAGAATAACAAAACATTCGTGTGTCATATTGTTCTTGTCAATTAAACCATAGGTACGAGTATTCTCCATGCAATGTATCCAAGCCCTTATACAAAGAACGCACTAGGCAGTTTAACCGCTGCAAACCGCCGTGTCTGTGAACCCTGTGACAGCTTTTTTGCCAACGTTACTGTTAAGATTGGGTGACGCGGTTTCCTTTACTAGTGCGTTTCTCCTAATTCCTTCTAAGTTGAAATCAAACACTTATGTGGAGTTAGCTGAGCCGATAGTAGATAATTAATAAATGTTATTATATCGTGTTTCGTGTAACAGTCTGTTGCGCTGAATTTGTATGGAAAATTATGTCTAATATTTACAAGATGTGAAATTTTATCTCTTTATAATATAAATGTATTACACGTTGGTTTACACATAACGATTTCTTGTTTTCTTTGTCCCCTCAGCCTCAAAACTTTATATCTAGAGGGTGCCACTGACTTCTGGCATCTGTAAATCCGTGGATTTGGTTCACATTCCTTTGAGCTTTTGCCTTACTGTTGAGATTTTGCCTTGTGGTCGGCAGACTTTTCAATTTGCTGAAATAATACGGTTTCATTTTACAATTTTCATAATGAAACAAACATAATAGGTAATGTTTGCATTGTGAATGTATTCACGTCATAATGCATATTTGTAGAATGTTAAAACAAAATTACTTCGTACGTTGTTGCAAATGAAAACAAATATAATTACTGGTTAAGGCTTTGAATGCAAAGATAAAATAAATAGGTACGCGTTTGTTCTGTGGCGTAAGCAGTGCCTAGACAAACTTGGTGAGAAAACTAACACCATTAAGTATTCCCGCCTCCTTTGCGATAACATAGCGGACGGAGCTGCTTCGCCTGCCGTCCTAAAATATCAATTCACTCAAGGTTATTTTAAAGGATAGTATAAAGTTCGTATTTCCAAACTACGAGGCTCTGCTTTTCCGTTTATGTTATGACTAGCTTTTGTCCGGGGCTCCGCCCGAGTGGATGTCGGTTATCGTGTAAAAAAGTAGCCTATGTCCTTTTCCATATCCCAGGCTATATCTTTGCCAAATTTCATAACGATCGGTTTAGCGGCTTAGGCGTGAAAGCGTAACAGACAGACAGTTACTTTCACATTTATAATATAAATAAAGTAGGAATTAGTCGGGATTTATACAAAGATGTTAAAAAAATTACAGTCTGATGACACCTAATTGATAACCTATCTACAAAAAACTTCATTCTTTTTGGATAGATATAATGATGGAGATTTACCGAATATCATAATTTCATTATGAAGGTCGAAAAAACACAGACATCGACGCTGTGACTTCCTAAACGAAAAAACTTCCGAATATATGTTAAAATTTGATACTCTCTTATATAATAGGTCTTTACCTATGAAATTGCCGTTTTGTATGAAAAAATTTAAACGATTTTTTTTCATGTATTTTTTATTTGTATTAATCGAAGTAATCACCCATGCAATCAATGCATCTTTGCCATCGCAGTGGCAGTTTATTGATGCCCTTCTTAAAGAAATCAGCTGGACGGGAGGCAACAAATTCTTCAAAGGCATTTTGTACTGCCTCTCGGGTATTGAATTTTTTTCCCGCCAAGAAGTTATCCAAATTCTGGAAAAAGTAGTAGTCTGTAGGCGCAAGGTCTGGTGAGTAGGGCAGATGACGGAGATCTTCCAACCCCAGTTCTTGCAACTTGGAGACCGTCTGCTGTGCAGTATGAGGTCGCGCGTTGTCGTGCAGGAGCAGCGGAGACGAGCGATTGACCAATGCTGGTTGGAGATGTGCCAGCTTCTCCATCATTGTGTTCAGTTCTTCACAGTACACATCTGCAGTAATGCTCACCCCGTTTGGTAAGAAGCTGTGATGAATCACACCGGCGCTAGACCACCAAACAGTGACCATCACTTTTCTAGGGGTAAGTTTTCGTTTAGGGCATTGTTTAGGTGCTGAACCAGGATCCAACCAACTTGCTGAGCGCTTGCGGTTATCAAACAGAATCCATTTTTCATCGCAGGTAACAATGCGGTTCAAAATTCCTTCATTTGTGTGTCTGTTGAGCAGTGCAAGGCACGTCTCGACGCGTACTTCGCGCTGACGATCATTGAGTTCGTGGGGCACCCATTTGTCAAGCTTTTTTACCTTGCCAATTTGACGCAAATGGACCAATATTGTTTTGACGCTAACGTCGAAAGCTGCTGCTAATTCAGCCGTAGATTGTGTATCATCAGCTTCCACAATCGCCTTTAATTCGTCATTGTCGACCAAAGTCTTCGGACGACCGCGAGGTTCATTTTTCAGGTCGAAATTTCCAGAACGGAAGCGAGCAAACCAATAACAGGTGGTGCGTTGGTTTGTAGTGTTAGCTCCGTAAACGTCGTTGATGTTGCGTGCCGCTTCTGCCGCGTTGCTGCCACGACGGTACTCATATTCCATAATTACTCGAATTTTTAACGTATCCATGATGACGAAAAAGATTGAAATGCGATGAAAATGTAACACTAATCAATAAACAAATGACTACTTTTGGAAAAAAAAATCCATGTTTTTAAAATAAAATTAATTTGAAATTAGAATTCTTACCCAAACAAAAATTATTTTGATTTGAAATGGCCAGTACTGCAAAACGGCAATTTCATAGGTAAAGACCTAATATTAACTAACGAATCGGATTATTTGCAAACAAATTCATGTTGGCTTTATTATAAATAAACAAGCAGTTCAAAACTCTAAACGATGTCGCTTAACTAAATCAAACGCTCTAAGTAAGAATTAACAGACTCTAAAACAACTTAACTGTCGGATGTTTTAGCTACAAAATGAAGAAACAAAAGGGCGGAATTGTGTTTTAACTAAATAGCTTTTTTAATGCAGACAGTAAAAAACATTGCGAGAGAGAAGTTAATAAAATAGGTAGAAAGTTTCCGCGACCCATTTGACGATAAACGTTTGTCGACCCACGGCCGTTTACAACACCCGAGGGCTTAACTCATTACCCAACTTTTAAAACGAGTGTACCACTTGAGCAGGTTATACAGGGACAGGCCTATTATACAGAGAGAAAAGCACAGTTCTAAGGAAAAGTTTGATGGCCTACATTAATAGTTTCCGAAATGGCTCGCGTTTAGGAGCTCTCGAGATGTTTGGAAGA
This sequence comes from Antitype chi, assembly GCA_947359405.1. Lineage (NCBI taxonomy): Eukaryota > Metazoa > Arthropoda > Insecta > Lepidoptera > Noctuidae > Antitype > Antitype chi. Next base: position 17,137,800 of record OX375816.1, read on the forward strand.
AATAAATCCAAAACAATTGAGACTTGAACAGTAAAGTTGTTACTTGGAGTCGTTAACTCGCGCTCGGCCGATCTCCATCGACGACCGTCCCGGCAGATTTGGACTGATATAAACACTCGTATTTTGTGAGATTTGGTCTATAGGATAATGCCGGGGATCAGTCAAGCGCGTTCGGAGGGCAAATTGCGCCTTTTGTTTTTATCCCTCGACTCGGCTCGGCGAAAATCTTGTTATACCCACTGTTATGGACTTTTTTTATATTCACTACGCACCCATGTGGACCGAGCAAATAACTGTATTTATATTTGAAAATTGCAAAATATCGAATGTATCAGGAAAGAGGATGTGGAGTTTTCTGCGAAGTGTATTAAACGCAATAGAGCGACGGGTTTGCCTGCTAACAAAGTAGCACATAAAAAGTTACGCTTATGCTCCCCATTCTGAGTCATAGACATACTCGATCGAATGGGAGCCATCATGGATAATGGTTGCTCAATTTTTCCTGATACGTTGCTCAATTTGGTTTTTGCTCAAATCGTAACTATTGACGAAAAACTTTATGTTCAGAGTTCAGTGTTAAACTTCAGTAATTCACCTGCAAACTTTGAATAGGCCAGACTAATAACAACGCTACCTACCTATTACGGAAAAAACCTAATATCCAACATACTATCAAAACAAAACTGTATTTGAATATCAAAAAGTAATCTAAACTTCCAAATCCGCAGTGAAAATTCAGAGGAAACTCTTAAAAACTTTTATATTAAACAAACGTATAGGAGAATATTGTTTTTCGTAGAAAACACAAGGTCGTTAATAAAAAATCTAAAATGTGAGATTGATTGAAGCAACACGGTTCGAATTTCAAAATGGCTTCTTGTCCAAACACGAGGCCTGTGATTACTAGCTGAGTGATAACACATGCGAGTGAATGCGCCTTAGTTTATTTACCACAGAGTGCCAATAAGTGAACTGAGTCGGGAGATTGGAACGAGGCAGCTTTAGTTTCGTTGGAGTCAACGTTTTCTTTTAAATAAAGCTTAGTGTACTTCTGATAAAACACGATTAAAAAAGTTTTACTTTAGAACGTAAAAGAAAATCTTGCTATCGTATTTCACCAAAACATTGTTTAGTAATATCTAAGTCTCGTCTTCTGTCTACCTCCAAAACAACTATTTTTTTAGTCCTTTGATAAGATTAAAGCCAAATAAAGTAAACCTCTGCTTATCACTTACCTCCGAGATAAGTAGTGAAATTTTAATTCCTCTTACCTACATCGTCAACCTTAGTCTAAGAACAGGTGTATTCCCCGATAAATGGAAAGAAGCCAGAGTTACCCATAAACATAAGAATGGATCAAAACAAAACCCTGCGAACTATAGGCCTATTTTGTTATTAGGAATCGTCTCTAAAATTCTGGAAAAGGTGACGAACAAACGCTTAGTTTCTTTCCTAGAGTCGAACAACCAGTATAGTTTTTGGAGAGGAAAATCTACTGAAGATGCACTAAGCCTCCTAATCAAACTAGTAACGTCTTATCTAGACAATAACAATAAGTGCTTGGGAGTGTTTTTAGACCTTGCTAAAGTATTTGACACCGTTGCAATACCCATACTACTAAAGAAACTGGAGGTCATTGGATTGGTTTAAAAAACCTATCTTACTAACAGACGAAAGTGAGAGTCGGTGAGAACATCAGTTGTCAAAAAAATATGTTATTTGGAGTTCCACAGGGTAGTGTTCTCGGTCCGACCTTATTCCTCATCTACATAAATGACATACACCGTACCTTAGATAAAAATGCAGATATTATGTATATGCTATGCTGACGACCCGGTCATTTTATTTGAAGGAAATCGGTGCATAAGGAAGCTCAAAATAATCTGACCAGTAACAAACGATGGCTCGATTACAATCTTCTCTCTTTAAATATTGACAAAACCAACTACTTGTGTTTCCACAAAACCCAGGCCTTAGTACCCAAACTACCGCTAGGCATCATTATCCAACGTGCAACCTGTGACCCTCTCCTGTGCACCTGCCACAAAATAAAAAAAGTTAGAATGTATAAAATATCTGGGGGTTTTAACGGACCAGCGGCTGTCTTTTAAGCCCCATATTGACCTGGTTGCCAAACGCACCAGAAAATTGATTCACATAATGAAACTCTTGCGGAACTTTTCCAATAAAATAACCCTTAACAAGGTATATGTGGCACTATGTGAGTCAAATCTGTGTTATTGTATAACAGTATGGGGTGGAGTAGGAATCACAATCATGATCCAAAGCGAACGAGCATAAAGATCGGTTTTTGAAAGTCATGCTCAAAAAACCATTCAGATACCCGACAACCCTTTTGTATAATGAAGCCGAATTACTCAATGTCCGACTAACACAGACCCCGGAATACTCGCAGCTTCTCAAACGCCGAATTTTCAAGTGTGCTTCGATTAGGATGCGTACAACTTTCACACAACGCATGCAAGAATTCTTGCTTGGTCATATTTCCAATAAAGCTGTAAGAATGTGTAGCATGAGTAACTCTACTACAAGCCAAGTAAAAGAGATTGTTCGCAAATGGCTGCTAGCCCAATCAAACGATGAAACTGAATCTCTTTTAAAGGTAATTTCGTCACACACCATCACTTACCTACACACACTCACAGATACACGCACGCACACACGCAATATACTCTCTCTCTCTCTCTTTTACACACATACTTACACATCGTGAACAGTTTTTTTTTTTTATTTATTTCACTGTTCTAATTGTAGACAACGTTTAAAAGTTTTAATTATTTTAAAATAATAATTCTTTTTCATATGCTTCTCGAATGTAATAAGCCATCACTTTCATGTAATGCACACTTCATTATACGGTAATACCACCCATCGACTCTACGAGACAGGATCGACCTAGTGTGGAGTTCAAAAGCTTTAACCTTTACGTCTTATTCTTTTTCTTTATGTAAACTTAGCTATTATAAAATGTAGATCATAAAGTAATGTAAAGCACTGTTTTTGCCAAATAAACATTATTAGTAGCTCCTTTATTTCGTTGAAACATAGATGTAAATTTTATTTTTAAATATTCGAATGTAAAAAAATATATATAAAAAATATATTATTACTATCTTATTTTTGCATTTTTACTTACATCAGACCCCATAGCAACTGAAACGGAGAAAACATGCAAGTAAACAATATTTTCATATTTTCCATTTACCTTTTAGCAAAAAAATGCTGTACCCATGTAGTTGTCCTCCTGCTCCCTAATTCTACCCATGACTTTTACCCTACTGGCTCCCTTGAACCAGTTGTAACCCTTTGTTTAGATAAGTGCCTTAAGCGTTCCTTCCCTTGTCGCAACTCTGTAAATATGTAAGTAACATCTGCGGTCGACGATGTTTTTTTGAGGGTACGGATTAAATTGTTTTAAATCTTGCATGGAGAATGGGTGCCGTATATCCACGCACAACGGACCGAATGGGAGTCTACGTGCGGAAAAGGGACTCCCATCATCATCATGGTGCCGTATCATGTACAATATCTGAAAATAAAGGAAGTGAACAATGATATCCAGGTATCTAGCATTAAAAATGACAACAAACCATCACAAATAGTAAGAATTGCACAAGTCCACTTTAAGTCCTGAAATTCTATTATACCTACTCTGTAGGTATGTATATAATTATCCTGTAGCAATAATCGGCCTATAATCCCTCTGCTGGGACACGGCCCTCCTCTTTGTGAGAGGGACTGAACCATAAATCCACCACGCGAACCTGGGCTGCGGGTTGGTGTATGTCATTAGTCTTCGAATTTTTGGTTTTAAGATGGTTTTGTTTTACTTCACCATTCTGGGAAGAGTGGTGATGAAAATACGACATAAATACAAAAAATTAAGTTCCTGGGCTTGAGCGACTCATAATTCGGAGCCAATACCATCGGGATGCTACTGCTCATACAAATCCTGTAGGTACCTAGATTCCATACGACCTTATACCTTCATTTAGCAACACAGCCATAAGTAACTTTTCACCTAATCCCATCTCATTAATCCCTTCGACAACAACACAATACCAAGGTAAAGCAATCAATATATGTACAGGAATAGAACAACGGAATGGTTGGATTCTTTATAAGACTGAGATGCAAGAATATACCTGGGCTTCATTTCACAATGAAAGCAATGGCATAAGGATAATTATATACCATCTTTGAATATAATAGTGCATGTGTAACCGACTTCAAAAAGGAGGAGGTTAGCAATTCGACATGATTTAAAAAAAAATTAATTTCGGGCATAACTCCGTCATATACCGGGTAAATTTTTAACCAGTGCGCAAAAAAAAATCAGTTGTTCCATACATTTTGACCGCGTAGCTATTGCACTTTTCTATGAAACAATTGATTTTTTTTGTATAACCGAAGATTTTTTTTTGCGCTAGGAGGTGTAGAATGATATGCTGAATTCATGGTTACAGTTTGCGCACTGGTTGAAAATGTATCCTGTACAGACGGATTTGCAAAATTCTTTTTTTGTTCGAAAGAGGTTTATTCCGAAATGGTCCCATTAGTTTTCATATAGATCTGATGATGAGTTTCGGAGACAGACAACGGAACTCTTAAAAAAAAATACAGGAAATCAACCGTGATTGCTGCTATCGCATAAATATGCACTACGCGTATTTTGAGTTATTTGATGATTTCCCACCCAAAAAAAAAAAACCCCTAGGATGATGAAATTTCGGATCGGTGTGGGGTAGGTACTTAAAACAAAAACTACCGACTTCCGGAAAAACACTACAAAGTGAAAAATAACTTTAATTTCGGAAGGCGGTGACAAAAAATGTGAATACGTAATTATCCAAAGTCACAGACTCCCGAAATTAAAGTAATTTTGTAATGTTTTTCCGGAAGTCGGTTGTTTTCTTTTAACAGATAATTAACGCACACAGAAAAAATAAATCCTGCTTTGTATAGATTTTTTATTTATGTTTTTGAACGCTTATTTGCATTGGTTACGAATGGATAAAAGAGAAAAGATTTCGGAAAATAGCTTTCCTATGCTGTGAAAAATAGGCAAGAACCGACTGCAAGATGGAAATTAGTAAGGTAAGCACTGCAAATAAAAGAGACAAACCAAACGAAAATGCAACTGCAAGACTGGGATCACTAAACGTTACTAAATCACTTCTGGACATAGGTTTAATTCCAATGTAGAGCTGAAAGTCTAATTGGATTTTTCTGTTGCAAAAATTCTCTGCACGGGATATTGGTCCGATCAATGGCTAAAGGCCGCGCACATGGGACCAGAGGATTCAGATTATTGAATGTACGGGAAGCACCAATGGTTCCATTACTTTATAACTTGGACTATATTGGGATTACTTCATGATTTGTTGATTATGTGGTAGATTTCACTATCGATATCGAGTTAAGTGGCTTGATCGGTTCGATGTACTCTAGTTTGATTAATAGCCCGACTTTGTCGTTGTTTCTTAGCTTCTAGTTTAACTGGATACAGCTGAGTATCAAATTCATTTATGAAACTTACACATAGTGCAGAAACATACAAGTGACTACCGGCATTTTACATGGAGGAACTGCCTATATGACCTACTATTAATTACTACATAGCTAGATAAATAGTGGCATCCACTAATACATGGTCAATCTCGCGATACATAATTATCGTCATAAGGTTTGATGTCAGACAACTCAACCTTTTAATTTCAGGACGCCTGTTACTTACAATGTTAAAAAGTAATAATTAGTATGTTATATCTACTGTTATCTCTTACTCCCTCTCACAGAAAAGGAAGCCTATGTCCTAGCAGTGAAAACATGAAAGGTATTGCTTCATGCTTGTGTCTACTATTTGTATAGGATGAAAAGGATAAGAACACAGCCTAGAGGGTACAAATATAAACTGAAATAAGGTCCTACTTGTATATGATTTCCTATGATAATTTCAACCATACGTCCTTCAAGACGTGTGCCGCCTTCGGGTCAAAACAAAACCAAAAATATTCCGTCTTTCATGTACACCGGTGTACATCGGTACGGGAATGAATTGAACTCAGGGGTCCGGAAACGTTCCTGACTCCGGAGGGGCTCGCTGTTTTTATCCGGTTTTAGTTCAAATGTTACAAACCTTGTTATTCCGACGATATGAACTTGTTTGCATTCAGAGAGGGGACAAAATAATCCGCTGGGTTGTCGGGTGGCAGCTAACAACAGGTGTGGGTGAATGTATCTTGTTGTTTGAGATATTACGCGTCATGTCACACAGATTCTGCTCGTTATATACTGGTATTTTAGGCTTTAGATTAATTTGAATCTCTTATGTTTTATTTATGAAGAAGTTTTATCTAGTTTGTAAGCTCGTCTTTCAGCGCTTAATTAAAAAGCAGACGATTTTTACAAGAAATTCTCTTAGAATCTTAATCGGGGTTTTTAGTCCCAAGAGTTTTGCCTGACAGCAAGAATTTAGAAATTCCAAAAATAAGACTAGTTCCCAGAAAAAAGGTCTCTATCATCAAATTTCGCTAATTACCCAAGTTTCTGAACTAAACCATTCATTTCTCTGTAGATTGTAACTTTTATATAATTTAATGCGACTCCTAAAATTATTTGACGTTAACTAATAGCAATTAAAAACTTATTGTGAAATTAAGTAAAAGGTTAGTGAGGGAGCTCCGGTTGTGACTTGGCCATCCGAAACTGTCTTGCCGGGGGCTATAATTATGTAAAAGTTTCGACTTTCCAACTTAGAAGCGAACTTGTAGGGACAAAAGGTCAGAAGTAAAGTTTACGAGTTTTTCAAACCTTTGACGTGCCTGTTGCTTACTTATTTCCCGAAAAACGACGTAATTCATCGATTTAATCAATCTACTTAACCTATCGCAGTCCACCGCTGGACACAACCAGTCTGTCCCAGCCACCGTCCAAACTCCGTCTAGGAATGAATTACACGTGCCAAAAGGATAACAAAATGAAAATACTAAGAATAAATTTTTAAATTAGAAAGTAAGTAAGAAATGTTGGCAATTCACATTATTGTTATTCCAAATTAAATGCCTTTTAAGACATTGTTTTTTGCTTCTCTGTAACTAAAATAAATTATTTACTCGTGAATTTAAATTTATGTAATTCATCCCTTGAAGTTTTATCGTATTCAATATTCAACGCGTATACATGAAGAGGCATTCTAATTAATCTTATTTGCTTATGCAAGGTTACCCAAACTACGGAAACAATCAAGGTTTTTCTTATCGAGCGACAGAAAAACTTACTAAAAAATCAGAACTCGAAAAAGTAAGCGTGACGATAAATTAATCCAACCAACGAAAGCCACCGTTTGATGGCCGATGCGGTGGAGCCGCAGGAGAAGAGGAGTGTCGGTATAACGTTGGCCGCTTTCCCTATCCCCTGCGGCCGAGAAGTGGTAGGCAGTGGGGCCACTACGCTGACCCGTCGCATGGGGACCAAGGGTGCCAAGGGTGCCAGGGTAGTCTGGGGCTCTTGTACTACCTGGTTCCTGGGGTGGTCACGGCGTGCCATGTGTCCTGGTGCGCCGGACTGGTGGGGTCCGCAAGAGCCGATGCCTGCCAGGGGTGCGCGTTGTTCGAAAGAGATACCGCGGCCCCTGGCACACAGGCAACTGAGGAAACACGGGTGAGTTTTAGTCAGTAAAAGTCTGACACGCCCTCCCGCTCCACCCAGAGCGGGAGAAGGTATTTGATGATTTCCCACCCAAAAAAACAAAAACAAAACCGACGACAGTAACCGACACGATTACTTTCGTCGGTCCAGTAATTTAAGTAGGTATCTATCAGTATCAGAAAATATACATTTTACAGATGTTGAAGAACAACGCAGGCTTGAAAAACAAACTAAATATTTAACTTCTTCTTCTTGGCTATACTCTTGTCAGCGTGGTCAACGTCCTCATGAAATGTCTTGTCAGAAGGGCTGATGTGATTCGCGTCACGATTTCTCGCGATCTATTACAGCAGTGGCCCAGTGGTAACGGCCGCGACTTACGAGTTTTTAGGTCGTGCGTTCGAACCCAGTCAGGCGCATTACTTTGTGTAAATAATTTCATCAAAGCTGTTCTCAAAACGGTGAAGGAAAACATCGTGAAGAAACCGGCATGTCCTAGAACCAAAACTTCGAAGACATGTGACATCTACCAACCCGCACTGGACCCGCGCCGCGTGGTGGATTACGGCCTACTCTCTCTCACGAAGAGAAGGCCTGTGTCCCAGCAGTGGGAACGTTAAATAGGCTGAGTATACTACAATATTATTTAGATAATCTGGTTCCGAAACATTAACAGAGGTATCAGCATACAAATAAATAATAGTTTAAAAAACTAAAAACACGCTTTAAAAACCAAACTAAAAAAGGAGAAAATAATTTAATTCAATTAAAAAGCGTGGGGTGCTTTTATTATTATTTATTTTCTATTTTTTAGTTCTGCTAACTACAAAAAAGTGTTTTTTTTTCTCAATTTTTTTTTGTTAAATTATTGAATTGTCATCGGTCTTCGATAAGTTTACAAAGTTTCAATGAAATCTGACCGTTTAAAGTGGGTCAAAATCGCGCTTTAGGGAGTAGGTTACATACAAACAAACATACAAGTGAAGTTAATATAAAGCGTGTAAAATACCAAAATACAAGTAAACAGACCGTGATAATTTGCGACGAAACAATTCAACAATGTTGAATATTTTATTACTTTTGCTTGTAAAACGTTTCATATTCCCACGTAGTAGGTACATTAGGTAGGTAAATTACACCTACATTATTATACATTTAAGAGTTTTCTATGGAACCTCGCAAAGGTTTATGATCATATTTTTGTTTTGTTTATAATACTTTTGTTGTGGTAACTTCAGTGCTGTCAGCTGTACCTACCCTATTAACATTGCTAAATATTATATTTTCACAGGAGCTTACTTTTCACAGAAAAAAATTTTTATTCAGATTTTTTTTTTTAAACAACCTATTTCCGAAAAAACACTACAAAGTAAAAAATAACTTTAATTTAGGAAGACGGTGTCTTTGGATATGTATTTTAATCTTTTGTCACCGTCTTCTGAAATTAAAATTATTTTTGACTTTGTAGTGTTTTTTCGGAAGTTGGCTGATTTTTTTTTTCTTTACAGATTAAATACAAATAAAAGTGTTTTTTTTTTTTTCTGAATGGCCATTAGTTCTACCATGAACCATTTCAAGGTTATCCATTAATTACCGGACACCATGTATATGCATTTTATACACCTACTACAAATAAATAAAATTGAAGTTTCAATTTGTAATGTCAAAATAACAGATTTTTACAAAATGCATTTATAAGTAGGTTTGCACCTATGTACGGTACTTAGAAAAATCTTTATTTTTATTTGTCTGTCTGTTTGTCTGGCTAATTTCGATACAGCTGGACCGATTTTAATGGTACTTTCTCTGACAGATAGCTGATTTTATAAGGAGCTATTTTCCCGGTAATATGTTCCCGTGGGATACTTTCCGACATCTGCGCGGACGCATCCCCGGGCAGAGCTAGTTAAAAATACTACTGCTCAATATTAATAATATTAATAATGCTTTAAATATAAGAATAATTTTGAAGAATCTTTTACATAAAAACCATTTTCATAACAGTCCCTAAAATAAGATAAAATCTGGTAACTTTGAACTTATTCATATTGGATTCCGAAACTTTATAAAGTTTTTGAGTACCTGTTTTAATAGCCGGAGGCTATACGGCTCTAGAGACGGTAGTCCAATTTGGGAATAAACCTTTTTGCAGTCAGATAAAATCCTTTGATCCTTGGATTAGAATCTCCCAGCCCCATTTTTATTCACATAACCTTTACATTACGCCTGTATTTTCTAAAGGGTTAAACAGCGGTACACCTATAGTAGGTACACCCAAATTTTGCCAGTTACTTATGTTTAACCGGAAAAAAAACCGGAGTTACCGACATCCATAGCTTGCAGAATAAGCAAGCTGAAATGGCAGTGGGCTGGCCATGTTTACCGAAGGACCGATGGCCGGTGGAGCAGACGATTCCTAGAGTAGAGACCACGTATCGACAAGCGTAGTGTGACCACTCCAGCAAGAAGGACCGCTGACCAGTAAAAATGTTGCTGGGACAGACAGGTTAAGTCACTATTAAACTGGGGCGAGCTTATTGCCATCTACCTGACAAATCCAAGCTCAGGGCTGCTACGAAGTAATTCCAGATGAGAAAATTGGAAAACTTAATAACACTTTGCTTGACTTCGGAATCGAATCCAGCACCTCGTGCTCAGCAGTAAGGCTTGCGACTACTAGACCAACGAGGCAGTTTAGTCGAGTTGATCTTTCATTTACATCGCCGATAATTAGTAGTTTCAGTTCTGCTCACCCTTTAAATAATGAATATCCAAATTACCTGCATTTAAGAGGATTTTCGTATACTAGCTACTACTAGGAGTCGGAAATTATCCCGCGGGAACGTACTAAAGGAATAAAAAGTATTCCATGTGTTAATCTAGATTATAATCTATCTGTGTGCCACATTTCACCCAAATCCGTTAAGCCGTTTTTGCGTGATTGAGTAACAAACATCCAAATATTTTCACAAACTTTCACATTTATTAGTAGGATAAGGTAAATAGGGACCTATGTTTTTTTTAGGATTCCGTACCAAAATGGTGCGAGACCCTATCACTAAAGCTCCGCTGTCCGTACATCCGTCATAAAGTTATAAATTTAAGGATCCCGTTTATTTAACTTTATTTTATTATTACACATAAAAAGATGTTTTTTTTTCATATGTATGCATAGTGTTAAACATTGTAGGGCGGTACGGAACCCTTCATGTGGGAGTCCGGCCCGCACCTGGCCGCCTTTTTTATAACTGGTTTCGCGCACGTCACATTTTATTTGCTTCCTTTTTGAACATTGAACAGCGATGTCCATTTACAAATGGAAACTTATTTATTTTATTTATCCCACGAAATAATCATGAATATTCTTGGTTTTTAAACTGAATAGGTACTAATCTACATAATTATGTATTATCATCGTGCAAACTCGTGTAACAGTTTAACTCAATAGGCAATTCTACAACGTCTCACACAAACTTAGAGCTTTAAGTGTGATGCTTCTAAAGAATTAAGGCCTTATATAAAATCTGAGCTACTAGCTAATTTATCTTTGCATATAAAACCAAACGTACATATACAGACAGACCATACTTAGACATATTTCCTTAACTCTATTTCCAGATATTCCTTGAACAAGTATAAAATACGAATGCTAGCTGGCAAGCAAAACATCCGCATGTCATCAGATTGCATTTCATTTCCTCTCTACCTACACAAAACTACATTCACAACCATTCTATGAGACCTATACCAGTATGAGAGCTATAGAAAAGCCACACACATATTACGTATATGTGTTGCAACAGCCTTGTCTATTTCCACTCCACATTTCCTGCTATATCTTTGAAACAACATCTAACTGAGCTTTCAGCTTTATCTTCTAATGACAACGAACTGCAATCACTATGACTGACTGATATTCATGAATATAGTACAGCACAAAACAGTAAAAGGAAGGTAGGAAGGTAGGAAGGTAGGAAAGGAAGGTAGTCAAACCATGTATTGAAGGGCCGATGGTCGTAGGAGCGGCGGATTCATCGAGTGGAATATATGTGGTTCGTAAATCGGTAAGCGTAGCGCAACTTTCGGAAGCCTATGTCCAGCAGTGTACTGCAAAAGGTGGAGACGTTTAAAAGACGCAAAGGTACTAAAATATGTAAATACAGGGTGCGGGTTGTTCCTGCCAGGGGTGCGGGTTGTTTGAAAGAGATACCGCGGCCCCTGACATACATGCAACTGAGGAAAACACGGTTGGGTTTTAGTCAGTAAAAGTCTGACACGCCCTCCTGCTCCACCCAGAGCGGGTGAAGTTATTTGATGACTTCCCACCCAAAAAATAAATAAAAAAAAGGGTGTACACAACACCAATTTTCTATTTTCGATTATAGACCGACCAGCGTTGAAATTAATCACTGGGTTTAAAATAAAACAGCTGTTCCATATAATATAGCAGTTTGTGCGTTGATGTCACTTACACCTCTTAAAATTTATTTAAATAAAGAACAAACAAAATAAACAGCTATACACAAAATGAAGGCAGACACATACACATGATATACTCGTAATATAGCACGCGTTTAAAGTTCAGTCCAAAATACGTTCAGAGTAACTCTGAAACTCGTCTACTTTATTTAAAACAGTGTATTTCGTGAACAAAGAGCGGGAATGTAGTTATTTTTAGTTTCACTGACATGCAATTTACTTTAATTCTTTTATTGCAGTCATACAATTGTACGAATAAAATAAAAATATTCTTTACCTTTGTACTTACATTATTTTATTTAAATGGTCTTTTCTATTACTGTCAGAAGCATGTGCCTTCTATTTTTATTTTCAGATGACATCCAGTTATTTTTGCTATTTAAAATATAACAATCCCAGTTTAAATACCATTAATCCAGTCCATTACTTTCGGAGTTTGAAACGATGGGTGGACTGGATGATGGGGAAGCATGACGAAGCCTCCTCGCGTAGCGCAATTTGTTCCACCAGTAACTCGAATGAACCGAGCGCTCGGAGTATCCTGGACAGTCACACCCAATACCTTGATGACTGACCAATTCTTCCCTTGCGGTGGTAGGGCTAACGCCCGCCTGGTTCGCGACCACCCTCCCACCGGAGTCCGGCGTCAAGCAGCTTGCTGTGTTTCATCGATGCGTGGGAGTACCAGTGCCTTGAACAAGAGTGAACAGGCATTTTCTGGACACGCTCGATCCATCATAGACCTCATCAATCCCTTTCCATCAGGCGTGATCAAAGTCATGAGCGGGCCCATTTAGTAATAAAAAAAAGATAATATGGCTGGAAGGGTGACTACCTCAGTAGTGAACCCTCTTCCAGCCATATCATCAGATAACCACTATGAGAGAAGTATAAAAAAAACATATGTTGAGCCGACCCCAAATGAATAAAGGAAGGAGATTGATCGATGATATACCGTCTGAGTTTATCTTACTGGTGAAGCAAACAGCAGCAGGCACCCTGGACTTCTACTTAAGGCCATGATAACTTTAAATAGTGTCGTTACGCGTGATTATAGTTCTAATTGTAATTCGATGCGGGTTCAAATCTGTTGTAATAAATTCGAAAAATAAATGAGCAAGCATATGTCGTAAAAATGAAAATAAAATCGTATAAAATTAGATATTAACTATTTAATAAAAAAATATCCATCACTGCATGCGCGGATTTACACAGCGTGCATAAGGCCCATTATGACGTATGCGTGTGCAGTCTTTGCACACGCGAAACCCCGATTCATCCATAGGATGCAGACCCTCCAGAACCGATTCCTCCGGCAAGCCACAGGCGCCCCATGGTTCGTTCGGAACGAGATCCTCCATCTCGATTTGAAAATCCCCACGGTCAGTCAGTTCATGAAACGCAACACGTAGCGTTTCTTCGATAAAGCCGAAAAACACCGCAATGCCTTGATTGTGGAGGCCGCCACTTATGTCCCCAGTAGGATTAGCACTGTCCGACGGCCGAGACATGTCCTCTCCGATCCAGACGACTCCATTACTCTCCTCCAAGAAAGCAATAGGGCCACCAGTACAGTTCGCACACACCGCACACAACCGTTATTCCGACCTCGCCGCCGAGGTCATCGCGCCACGAGAAGATTCCCAAGTAACGACTGGGTAGCGAAGGAGCATTGATCACTACCCTTAATCAAGGGTACCTACTGCGTTTTAGAACTTTAGATAAGTTAAATCCAGCTGTCTTTTAAAAACTGAACACATAATCTACTAAGTATAGAAAAAAGAAAATACTACAATCATCGCTGGCAAATATTCTAAGCCAAAGCGTCTAAACTTTACAAACGCAATAGAATTATAATGATTAAAAATACATTTTTCATTTAGGTACCAATCTTGTTTACACTAAAAAAACCTTCGTTCGCTTCGTAGCCAACAGTCTGTTATCAACACCGCGTCCATTCGAGTCAGTGTTTAATCAATCAACAGTTGTGCCTATATAAATATTTTTTGTACTCTCGTCCTTAGTAACAAGCTCTGACACGGAGTTCCGTGTGGAATGCTACGTTAGGCTCAATGACTGTGGAAGGAAAAATAATATTGGCACAAAAGAAAACATTACAAAACAAGCTGTAACATTAATTCACACTAAGTAATAACTAAGATGAACTTCGCTTACCACGGTTTGTCCGTGGTTGGATGACCATCTTTGTATACTAAGACCAACGGTTTAACGTGCTTTCCGAGGCACGGAGGACCTCGGAAAGCACGTTAAACCGTTGGTCCCGGCTATCATTCGTGGATTTTTGACCGTCGTTACTGTTCGTCAGAAGCCCGAAAGTCTGACAACCAGCCTTACAAAGCGGTGTCATCTTTTCCAGTAATGGGGTGGAGGAGGTCAGATAGGCAGTCGCTCCGTGTAAATTACTGGTATACAGCTGCATTTAGTCAGACCAGAAGCTGATCCCAATAGTTGGGAAAAGGCTAGGCATGATGTGACACTGTTCCCACCAAGCTACCTCTGCATTCCATCAAACCAAAAATAATAACTTTTCATTCATAATACGAGCACCTATTAGTAAGTATCAAAAGCATCTGAGAACTATTTTTCCAAAGCGATTTTAAAATGAGATCAACTGAAAAATTTAGAATGAAGAAAAAAGCTTGTCAAACGCAGAATAAACTGTTGTTTCTCAGGCAGTAAGTACGCTATGGCTAAAGGGTGTACGCGTTCAAGTAAACCCGACAGGTGCAACTCAAAGCTTTGCCAAGCTCTTGTTCGGACAGGCCGCTTAAAGGCCGCAGGCTTTTTACAACGACTTCAGCGAACAAGTGCAAAGACCATGGAAATTGCATTCAAGCTATAGTTACAATTTCGTTTCGTTGAAACTTAATATTCCAGATAGCATTCAATTTTAGTATTTTCTGCCTATACTGTCTCAATTCAACTATCTTCCACAAAAGTTTACATTCAAAGTCTGCTTATACCTGTACCGTGTTCTATTTGACCGTGATAAATGACCTGTCGTCTCTCCAGCATTGTATTCCAAATAATCTCCACAAGTACCACCAAATTGAAAGCCAAAGCACCTCAAATTACTTTAGTGAATAAATTTCAATAAAAACCCTGTTTTTCTCAGCGCTGTAAGCCGTGTAATCTGCACAATCTGTGGAGTGTCACCACTTTTAGATTAATGGCTGTGTTAATTATAATAAAATGAAGTCCAGGCGGTGAGTGGCAGCAGATAAATTGTTCTCTTAACAAGCAAGCTAATAAGGCGTGATGGGAGTTTACAAGAAGTTTTGAATAGTGTTTGAGCATCATCGAAGAACATAGCCAGGGTGAGACTGCCATCTGCCATCTGTCTAGCAAATTGACTACAAACTCAAATGAAAACTGTCATTTTAGAAAGTTATATGAAGTGGCTATAACACGGGAAATTGGCATAGTGTGTAAATGTCATAAACAATTCCTCAATTTCTGTGACTGTACCTAGCTATTGTATTGGATCATGGAACCTGTTAAGTTACCATACCTTTGTGGGTTCAATAAATAAATCTTGACGGGGCTGAAAAATACAAAAACGTGCCATATGATAAGCATCATATGGTACGTTTTTAAGTTTTCTTATTTCTTAACTATTAGTACCTACATACTTAGGTACAAAATAGTTTTTGGTTTTACTTAAACTATTATCTACTGCGCGCAAACACCAAGATCACGGACTATACCCAGAAAGCCGCTGGGTTGGACATGTCTGCCGCACGTCAAGGTGTGGGCTAAAATAACTGTGAACTCTAGGTACATTACCTACCACATGCAAACTACACATCACCCTGACGTCACGGAAAATCCTGCAATGTGCAACAGGGTTTACGGCGCACCTAGCATAAATACAATGTCCCGACATAAATCGTCGGGCAGTAGCCCACCGGACACCCGCCTGGAGGATCTTCGTTCCCTGTTCGCGAGCGTCCGCATTTACTGTTTTAATGCCAGCATGCGCAAGAGTCCGACCTCTCTTACCGTTGTTGTCTACAGGTTGGACGGGATTTCATGCAGGACTGGCAGGCTTTACATGCACCCGTATATCATGCTAGGGGAAGGTAGAAATGTAAAATAATTACCATAGATTTGTTTTGTTTGTACATATCATCTTTATTTTTATAACATTTTACAATTTGACAATTTTATATTTTACATTTTATTTTTATACGATCCTGAAATTTTTATAAGTTCTTGACAATTTTTATTATTATTATTTTTTATGAGTTGTTGAATATTTTAAATTTAATTAATCGCATTTTTATTTTGGATTTTTATCTGTTTTATATTGTAAAATAGTTTATAATTTTATTGTTTGAGTGTGAAACTATGGACTACTGTTATGTCTGAAATAAATAAATAAATTTAATTATTCTATGGAGTATGAGCGAACTTTATTCCCTGTTACTCATGCCTTTATAGAACCACTGGAGTCCTACTAAACGCACGACGACATCGCAGCAGGTCAAGGCGAAAATGGCGGAACGAGCTTGCTTTGTACCGAAATTGCTGACCGGCACTAGCATAAGACAAAATTGTTTGAAATAGGGAGTTAGAGTATTGTTAAACTTAGATTGGATACACTATTACAAAATCTTTCCACAACTCAATTTCTCAACCGTGACAGTTGACTATATATGTTTATAGTTTAGCCTTAAGGCTTCTTCAAAGAGGCGCGACGCGACACTCGTATTGAACAAATTCTACGAAATTTTCATGGAAATAATTGTTCTACATTACAAGTGTCGAGTCGCGATGTCGTGGCCCGCCTGTTTGAAGAAGCCGTTACAAAACTAACAAGTTAGTGAGGAGTGACGGAACAAAAGCCGTTATTGACCAGGATGTGTTTTTTTTGTCGCTTCTCAAAGTTGAAATACACATCCCAATACTAACAAACCGCTTCAAACACCAGTAATTCCTACTGAAAAAAATGCCAAAAGTCGATGGTTTGATCCTACAAATACATCTTGTTGCAAAAAAAAACCAGAAATTACACGCCCGTGACACTGGTCGCTTCAAACCCTTTTAATCTGCAGGTAAAGGAAATACCTATTTAATTCATATTGTTATTTTACAAATCCCGTTAATTCTAAAGTATACATTTCAAACACCATAAATCCAAATTAGTTGGATCAAAATGTCGATAAATCCAGACTTGACTTGATCTAAAACGCATAAATCCGAAACGGCTTAAACAAAAACCGTTTTCTCCATATTTCTTTGCCTAATATCTCCTTAATAACAATCGTCATTTTCGAAAACATTTCACTACCCTAACAATGGGTATTTTTGCTATAAGTTTGTCATAAAAAAAATTGTTTCTATAAATTACACTATGCTTTAAGGTTTTTATCATTTTCTGAAAAAAAAAATGGATTTAACGGTTTTTGATTAATTACTCCTCAGCTTAGAGTTAGTGGAGATTGAGTTCAATATCAGGCAGTAAGCAAAGATACTACAACTCACAATAATCACTTTCTCAAATATATATTATGTGTTTACTGTGTTTCTTTCGAAACTATTCGTGCGTATGAAAGTAAACGAAGCAAAAGTAGGATAGGATAGGATGTAGGATCGTAGCAGGTGGCGTTGTGTATTTTCTGCTTACCAAGAAGTCGTGAGTTTATGTATACATCCCTATGTAAGTTTCTTTTAAATTTGAAGGAACACATTCAACCAGTTTCAGCAGATTTGCTCAAAAATAGCTTTCGTTTTTTGTTATCAGATCCGATTAATAAATTCAGACAAAACTGCCAAACATAAAGTCCACTGTATTTTTTTCATGAGCAATATTACTCGTTGTATTTAGAAACATGTTCAGAAGCCAAACTTTGTCGTGACAACCGCTAAACGGAATTAGGCTGACCCCTAGGGAGTTGTCTAATAGGTAACATGGGATCTAACACCGTCACCGGCAAAATTTGGAAACGTAGTACACCTCTTCTTCAATCTTTGGGAAATACAGAATGATGTAGTAACAATTATTTACATGTGACGCAATTAACATGACCTAATTAATTAATAATGTCACAGAAGTGATAATTATCAGTCCCCTGTTGTTTTGTAGTAACATAATATCTGAATAACAACGGGTATTGTTTTTGTTTTCCTTCGAGCGGAGAATTGAAACAGCGTGTTTACTTCATTCCCAGTTTATTTTTATAACATTTTAACAATTTGCATTTTGCTGTTTATTTTATCAACGCTGCTATGAAGCTGTTAAGTCTGTTTGTTGTAATTAATTGTGTGAGTAAAGGTTTTACCTACAGAAAAAGTTAAAACCAGAAATAAATTACAGTTTATAAAGGTCGAGTACGCATAGATTTGCAAAATGAATTAGCCCGGGAATTTCACTAATTGCGTTCAACAACTGTCAGTGTCAATACTCCAAAACACCAATGACAGTGACAGCTCTAGAACGTGGCTAAGAAGTGTTGATCACGTTCAGTTTCATTGCTGGAATTCGCTTTTAGTGTAACATTGGAGTGCCGGGCATCAGCCTTTGCCAAAAACGCTCCACACATGAAACTGACGTGTAGATTCCGTCGCTTGTTTACAACAATATTATCTTCCTATGAGAAAATTTACAGGATAACGTGAACAGTATTTTATTAGGGTACCCCGTTTTATTCCACATACGGGAAGGGTTTCAGAAAATTAATTGCCGATTACTAGGAGCCGAACACGCTCAAAACAGATGAGGTTACGAGAAAATTATATAATTGAATACCCTCCGATGGCTATTCCACGCGGGGCGAATGGTCTATTAAATTGGTGTCGTAAATAACCTATTTAGGGTGCTCAGTTATTTTCTGTTGCCTAGTTTTTCAATCGGGCTTTGATGGTAATATTATGCTTTGGGTTTGATGGCTTAGAAAATGATTTTATCTCTTTTTTCTTCTGTCCTTTTGTAGAATTTTAATGGATCCAGCGAACACAGCTTATCGCAGTCAGTCTAAGGCTCAAAAAAGACATCTTTTGTTGCGCCACTTCTTCTTCCCAGCTAAAGCACGAAGTGGTGAAGGGTGGGCGTTTTTGGGGGACTGCCTTATGTATTTTGACGTTCGAAAAGTGCTGATTCTCAGCTTAATTTGAATAAATTACTTTTGATTTTGATTTTTAAAAGCGTCACAGAAAGGATGGTGTACCGAAAAAGGATATAGGTGATTGCCAGCAGCTAATATAAGTAATGATCAGGAGATCATTGCCTGTATCAAAAGGCTCGAAAAAAAAAAATCACATCGTCACAACAATGATGCTGTGCTAGTAGCTGATTTGGGTAATGATCAGAAGCCCAATTCTCGTAATTGAAATCGTTCAAAATCTAGTTGCAGACTCATTTGGCGACAGTCAAATGTCAATAGCTTAACAAAAATGGAACGTCGAGGTATTTTTGATATATTGAGACTGAGATCAGACTGTGAACGTTCTTAAGATTACGAGAACCACCAGGACAACAATCTCAGCTGCTTTTAAATGGTGGTATGAAATAAAATGATGATTAAATGATGTTTATTTCAGTAAGTTACCTACCTACCAAACCTTTTTTAAAACACGTAAATTTTTGGTCAATATTTTAAAATTAGATGGCAGGAAGATGATTTTAAAACTAGATGGGTTAGCCAGAGCTTCAGAATAACACGTGAAATATCAGCGTTAATCCTGCAGACAAATTGTTACACAGGCAGGCTTTTGTGGTCAAAAATAAATGATTTGTTTTTATTTTTGATAGGCCTACAAGCCTTCTATAGGACCAAAAAACACCAAAACGTTGGTGTAAACAACGTTTGGTCACATTGTCAGAAATCTGTGTGGATTACCTTTGACGGGCATTTTTGACACGTGATCGAGACCTGTGCGAGTCCGAAATCGATATAATGTACCTAAATAGACTTTATTGCGACAATCTTCGTCGCTTATGATCCTACTTGAAGGCCAAACCACTATTAAGTGAGGTATTAAGATAGTTTAAATTCATAGATATATCTAAAACTTTAGAATAATAATTTCATACAAGTAATTCTAAAATTCAAAATCAAAATCAAAAGTAATTTATTCAAACTAGGCTGAGAGTCAGCTCCTTTTGAACGTCAAAATTACATAAGACAGACCCCCAAAACGCCCGCCCTTAACCACTTCCTAGTGCTTTAGCTGGGAAGAAGAAGTGGCGCAACAAACTCCCCAGCAGCACAACTGTCTGTTAAGTTGGAAGAACTGGATTCTATACAATAATAGGTAAGTACTCGTAATTAACATTCAACAAAAAATGAAAAAACCATTAACAAAAAATAAAAATATTGTTAATACAGTCAAATAAAATAAACAATGATATGAAGAAACTCATACGACCTGTTACTCGATACTACTTTTTTGCTTTCTTCGGATCAGATAAGTGTGCGTTGACCGCGTTCATTTTATTGGTGAAATCCGCCTTCAGGCAAAACAATGTCTAAGTCTACATAAATCAATTGCCTGAAGACCTACATAACACAGTCTAACACCCAGACATTACACACATACGTCAGACAACAGACAATTTTCCTCCTACCCGCTTACACTCGACATATTTATATCCAAAGGCCTATCGTAAAGTCCGTTTATAGCCCGTCAAGTGAATGAAATTATTTTACTTGTTCCAGATAAGGTTGAAATACTCCCGTGGTTCCGGGAAAACATTCGGGTCGGTAATGTTAGACATTTTGCGAATCAAGTGAATGCTGGACCGTCATAAAGTGCAGTTGTATTTTGATGGTGGTTGTTAAGGTGCTTTCCTACAGTCGACCTCGTAATTGTTGTACTATCTAAAGATTGAATGACACTTGCACGTAGGAGTTGCCATCCCTATTATCTAATATAGTATACTGCCTAATTGCCATAGAGCCTAAATAAATAAAATAGTCAGTGAAAGTACAATATTTTCATTCCAATACAAAATAGTGAGATGTGTGATAATTATTAATTACGAGACATTTATGTAAAATAAAACCCCGTCAAAAAAGGCTTGAAGTAGCCAAAAATATGCGTCTACTATATTTTTACAGGCAAAATGGCTTCTACAATACTATATCTATTTGATACTACGACTCTTTTTAGAGTTGGCAACCCTATTTGCACGTCATAAAACAACGAGATCTATTTTGCGTTCAAGACCAATGTGTCAGTCAAGCACAGTATTCACAGTAAGATTATTTGAATTATGATAAAGGATTTTATTTCTGTAAGTATGTTTTTAATACTATTAGATGAGGTTGGCGTCGCTGCACTCGAAGTTGTGGACGAGTAGGTTTACCTAGGACAAACTGTCCAGTTAGGTAGGTCCAACTTCGAGAAAGAAATCAATCGTTGAATCCGACTCAGCAGAAGATATTGCGTAGCTTCCCGAACGCTGCTCGCGTTCGGTAAGCTATGCAATATCTTCACGTCCCACATACTGCTATGTCTCAAGACGAAAGTCTTTGACCAGTAATGATTAGTTAATTAATTAATTAATTTTAACCAGTGACGACATATGGAACCGAAACGTGGTCGCTCACAATGGGCCTTCAATAGCAACACGTATCATGGCCATTTGACTCTTATCAAGTTCAAATGAGGTATTACTATCACATTCACGGTCATTTTAACGGGTTTTAGGTCCTTGAAAGACGGGTTTTCGACCGTGAACGTCTAGTTTCAACCTCAGTGAAGTTTCAATTATATTGGATTTTTTGTCAAAGTTGGTACAGACATGGTATTTTTGTCATATATGCGTAACCAACGCAACCCCAAAAATCATTCATTTATGTAAATCTCATTTACTTAGTTTTCAGTAAGTACCTAAGTAATAACAATTAGCTTTTCTTTTGAGAACACACTTTCAAGTGTCAAACTTTTGACGGACTGAAGAACGCTACTGATGCACATACATGGTCCAAACGATAAAATAAACTAGAATAAAATTATTGTCAATACAAAAACAAGAAGAAAATTGTATGTTTTGCTGCGATATATTCACGACACTCGTCGTAACATACATACACAAATCAACTCAAATACCAGGCCACACAGAAAGTATTGCGAAAAAAAATTCTACGTATGAGAGACTGGCCAGTTATAATCTATTTTGAAAAGATAATTATTATGTAAAAATAGGTACGTTCTAATTTCAAAATTTCCCTCCACATTATTTGCGAGCTAATTAATATCGTGTCTCATAAAAAAAACGGATCTGCGCCGGGAAGAATTTTTTTACGATTTCATGTGTCGCCTGAAACCGGATGAATCGTACGATATACTTCAAAGGGCATTCATGGATGAAGGCCCTTCTAAGGCAACCGTGTATCGACTAACTTTGGGGGATGAAGAAAGAAGTGGTCGCCATTTGATGATGGCTCTTACGGAAGAAAACGTGCTAGCAGTGAAAAATTTAATCCATGACAATAGGCGAGTTACGTATCAAAAGATTCAGCAGATACTGCAGGTTCGATAGGGAAGCCTTCACGAAATTCTAAACGTGCATCTTCGCGTGAGGAGGATAGTTCCACGCTGGGTGCCGCAGAACCTCACCGATGCTCAGAAGCAGGCCCGGGTGTAATGGTGCCGTGATATGATAAAAAAAATTGAAGCAGGGTCGTCTCGGCGTGTTTACATCATTACAGGTGATGAGTCTTGGTTTTATCAATACGATCCAGAAACGAAGCGCCAGTGGATGGTTTGGGTGTTTCAAAACGAATCAACGCCTACTAAAGTGAAGTGATCTAGAAGCGGGGTGAAGATTTTGATCGCGAGCTTAATCAAATTGACTGGCTACTTTGTGTCAATTCTTTTACGTAACCAAAGAAGCATCAACGCTGAATGGTATACTACCAAATGCTTGGCAGAAGTTTTCTCTGTTGTGAGCAACAAGCAACTAAACACAGGGCTCCCGCGGGCTACTGCTCCACCACGACAACACGCCTTCGCACACCGCGCTCAAAACGAGGGACTTCCTGGACAGCACGCCGGTCAAACCCCTGGATCATCCTCATTACAGCCCTGACCTAGCACCATGTGATTTCAATTTATTCCCAAAAATTCCCGTCACTGGAAGATGCGCTGTCAGCGTTCAAGCAGGCTGTAAACGAGGTGTCTGCGGCGGACTGGAAAAAGTGTTTCAAAAACTGGTTCAGACGCATAAAACTTTATATAGAGGCTAATGGAGAGTACTTTGAAAAGATTTAATAAAAAAATATTTACCTATGGAACATTTATTTTTATTTTCGCAAAACTTTCTGAGTGTCCCACGTATAGGTGTGCAAAATTTCAGGATGATCGGTTCAGTGGTTTAGACGTGAAAAGATAACCAACAAACAAACACACTTTCGCATTTATAATATTAATTAGGATTGGAATGCAAAGCTATTAATAATTTTAGTATCTATGATAGTTTAGGTGCTAATATTAGCTATTATAACCGGGAGCTATTAGGCTATTAGCTTGGTTTAATGGCTAGATAAATTCAGCGGAGATTTCGTCGGGTCGTATAATTATGGCAAGGAATATTTCATCTCCTTTCACCCGTAAGTTAGGTAGGTAGGTTTAAAGTAGGTACATAAGGATGACTAATACAGAATCTATAATTATTATACTTTATTTAATACTCCAATTAGCAATCTATTTACGTGAGGGCCTCGAAAAGTGACCATCGTTTTCAAAACGTATTTCTACACCGAATTTCAACAGGGTCAGCTTGTCGGTAAAAATCAAAAGATTAAAAACCTACATGGGCACTTATGAAACGTCGGAAGCTAGGTATCAATTGATGGTTTCCTACGGAGCAGACCCGCCAAAGAACTCCACGAATACTCTTTTAAAAATAATTAGCTTCTACAATGTTTTCAAATCTAAGTGTAAATAGGTATGGGAGGGCAGTGTAGCAGTTCAGTAGTGTTCATTTACAGGCTTATAATTTCTCCTATTTTTTTCCTCGTAGGTCTAGTGGTCGCAAGTGCTAGTGCTAAGCATGAAATCCTGGGTTCGATTCTCAGGTCGGGCAAAGTGATGTTCGGTTTTTTTTTCTGGAATTTCTCAGGTCCAGCACGGAGTCTGAATTTTTGCCCGGTTGTTGGCAATAGGCTTGCCCCCTATTACATGGGACTTAAACATAACTGGCGAAATGTGGGTGTACTATAGATACAACTCTGCCCTACCCTTTCGGGAAACAAGGCGTGATAATATGTAATTTAAATACCTAGCATACACAGAAATCTCTGCTGATTCTGCTTTCCCGATAGCTCTAACCTGCATATCAAATATTGATTTTAAAAAAGTACACAAAAACATGCAACAAACTTCTGCAAATTTTCTTGATATCGTACAGAACCTTACTTACAAAGTAATATACATATATTTGCAAGTTAGTATCAGATAGTCTATCGGATATTTTCTAAGTACAACGCTAACTTAAACAACTTTTCCTGTAATAAAAGAAAACCTAACAATAGAAAAGCCAACTTGTTGCTAGGTATTGTAGCGAAATAACTATATTCCATGCCCAAAAACTTAACTTAATATAATGGAGACTAGAATGTAGTCTACTTTACTTCCTTTGGGCCCTAATGTACAGTCAGCGTCTAAAATATCGGCACGAACAGACTGTTCAAAATGATCTCAACAACTAAGAAATTTAAACTTTATCTCAATTGGATAAAGTTCTTGTCAGAATTACATTTGTTCTGTATTATCTTCATTCTGAAACATTCCTTGTCTCATTGAGTTAATATATCATTTTCATAGTTGTTTAGATCATTTTGAACAGTCTGTTCGTTCCGATATTATTGACGCTGATTGTACCTACCTACCTACCTAATAATAATTAGGTCTGATTTTGTATACTTTGTTTTGACTTTGGCAGTGAGCAGGGCACATTGCTCGCAGAACAGATGGCCGATGGGGCCGAAGGTTCTGGAATGGCGGAGCTTGGGGGAGGCCTATGTCCAGCAGTGGACGTCTTTCGGCTGAAACGATGATGATGACTTTGTATTGCCAACCTGAATTACAAAAGTAGTTTTTTACCTTTGAAAATAACTTATTTAAAATTTGAATTTCTTAACTTTTGGATTTAAATGGTTTTTTGCTATGAAATCTGATTCAAAACTCGTGCAATAGGTAAAGTTTGTTTGTTTTTAGCAGTAACTAACCCGTAGTTTAGCAATAAAAATAACATTAGGTACTTATTTGCTCAATAAAGGAACTTTTCAGGAAATATTTTGTAAGTCAGCCTCCCTGAAAACCGAAACCTCGTCTCACATCAAACTTCTTATGACTTCTCCGCTTTCGTAGTTTCCAGAGCTTGAATCCTTTTGCTGCGTTTACCTACCTACCATACTTAAGTGGCAATGGGCAGGGCACATTGCTCGCAGAACATATGGCCGAAGGTTCTGGAGTGGCGACCGCGTACTGGAAGACGTAAAATTGGAAGGCCTCCCACAAGGTAGACCAATGACCTTGTGAGGGTCGCAGGAGTCCGCTGGATGCGGGAAGCACAGAACCGTTCGAAGTGGCGGAGCTTGGGGGAGGCCCATGTCCAGCAGTCTTTCGACTGAAATGATGATGATGATGACCTACCTACCTTCAAATATTTTTACACTTTAATATATAGGTACATGTAAAAACTCAAACGATATTAAAATTATGTTTAATTTTTATTTTACAGGCATGATATTAAAGGAATAGGTATAGGTGCTGATGAATTATATGAATAAATAAAAATGTTTATTTCTTTAACACAGGTACAATTTGGTATTCTCAAACTCAAATCATGTATTTCAATTAAACCATTTACAGGCAATTTAGAATTGTCGAATGTCTATCAATTAGTCGGAAAGTTGAAGCTAGTTGCCTATTCCAAAACGTAGATTTCTATGAAGAAGAACGGGCAAGAAACTACAAGGCCACTCTTTCCAATTAAAATATTACAAAATACTGGGTACATTATTCTTGTTGCTTCTATATATGAGAACAACGTAAAGAAATGAAGAAACAATTTTAAATATATAAGATTTTTTAAAAGCCCTGGAAGTTCGGACATGACCAGTCTGTCTCAACCAACAGCGTCCGTTCACGAACTTGACGCGTGGATCAACACCATCCAGCTCAACCATTTTGTAGGGAACCGAATTATCCAAAACACGCGCCACCATCAGTGAGACATTTAGGTGAGCATGATAATATTCAGTACCTAACAATTCACTTGACTCTCTCTGTTTTGGCGCGTACCTACAAATATCATAGTTGCAGTAGGTATAATCAAATTGAAATTAAATTTTGAGGCATTATGCATTTTGATTGATTCAATTCATATGTTTAATAAACAAATTACACAAAATACAACAAAAACACTCACAAACATTACTTACTAAATGTATTTATTTATTTAACCATTTATGCACACACATATAAACAGACAAGAAGAAAAAAATACGTACATAAGTAATGCTTATTTCTACAGAAATCTCTTCCAGCACACCTGCGATACGTGAAAAGATAACAGATATGTAGACAACGCATGTAATAACAGTAGGAGAGAAAACATAAAATTACAAATTATACTAATTTAAATATAGACACATACTATGAGCTAGCAAGACATGTAAAACCGAAAGAATGGCACAGTAGGTACGACTTTAGGTACCTAACTAGACATAAGCTGAACCAAATTCCATCCCACAACGTTCTAATCGAGACGAAGTCATTACCATCTCTCTGTAACGACAAGATCCATTATAAAGACATCTATTAAGTGGCCATGTAGTTATAATTACAGTCGCTTAATGTCACACGACGCCTATTATCATATTAAGTACCAAACCGTTAACCCTAGCTCAGGCGTCATCGGCTTTAATTAATTAATTATTGCGAGCTTCCAGTTAAACACAACATACTTCATTAAATGAGATACACAGAATAAAACACAAAGTGAATACGAAAACATGGTTAAAATAAAAGAAGTTGTTGGGTTCAGTTTAATCCCTAAAGGGAAAAGTAAAGTAAGGAAATATCCTTTCAAACATGAAACGGTGAAACGCATTGTATTTTTTTTTTTTACAAAGAAAAATTAAATCCTTCCGGGAGACTTGAGCTAGGTATTTATTGTTTTGATAAAGGAAGGCGTCTTTATAAAAAATCTGATGATCTTTCATACTATAGAGATTACAACCTCTGAATTAGCCTCCAGATTATTTTAAACGACGCCCTTATCATTGACCTCAAAAAAAATTCTTGGTAATACTACCTTACCTATACACGAGACACTATAAGCACTGTATGAAAACCAGGTCAACTTCTTTGAAAGGAAACGATACCAACATGAAACCTAATTAGTAAGTAATAATCGTTAATATGGTTTTAATCCTATATCTTTAATAAATTTCCCAACCATTATTTGTACTTAAAATTTCATTTCTACGTTTCATAGCTGTGAATAGTTTTCTACGTATACTGCTCTGCTCTCTGGGGCTTATTTAAAAAAAAAAAAACAACATGCGATAGGAGACTCCCCACTGACCCTTGCTTCCCACTGACCCTTGCTCGATTAAGTGCCAGCCCGCACCGCAGCTGAGCCTGTAGAATTAAACTCCCCGATTAAATAATAATGATAATATGATCCAGCCTGTCCCCACTTGGTATCAGTGACGTCCTGAGCCGAGGCCCGTACCTCACAAGGGGTGTCCTCAGCGTGCAGTCGCTTAATAATATAAATAGTTTTACGCCCTGGCTGGAGGCAGTCACGGCCTCTCTAGGTCAACTGCGAGATGCCATTCAAAAAAAAAAATTGGTAGGCGACAGGCGATAATCCGACAATACGTCAATTTTGATAGTTTTCTGCTTTATTTAACAGCACCTCACATAAATAAAGCAGAAATAAAGCAGAAAACTGTCGTAAAGTGGTGCAGCAAGGCGTGAGCAGTGGTGGGCGTGGTGGCCCAGTAACATCGTCCCTGACTTACGGGTTGTTGGTCTTTGAACCTAGGCAGGCACTGCACTTTGTGTATTTAGGAAATATCGCATTGTCAAGCGATATTTGTTAAATACACAAAGTCAATTTTTCAGCTATATTAAATAGGGCTGCGTGTCAGTTTCACTATCACCTCGCTGACTGAAAAATATTTTCTAATAAGGCTAATTCCTGAAACTTCCCTACATATTTTACCTACATAGCTATTAACATTATCAATTATGTCACACAGCCGTCCACCATCTTTATTTCCTCACAATGTTTATCCGGAAAATGGGAGACACGCATTCACTTGAGTGTGGCTTAAAATTTATAGCTACGAGTATAAAGCAAGGGCTACACCGGGAGCGAATCTAACTTAGCATAAGAATCTGCCACGTCTTCGCTTAGATGGAATCACAACCAACACAGAGCTGAGCTAAGTGAGTTAGTTATTCCGATAATTAGGTTTAAGCTAAACTATTTTCTTCGCCCTCCTTACACTCCTACACGCTTCAAGATTTTACCAAAATCTTACATTTTTGTGTAGACCTTATTATTTTAGCTCATATTAAATATGTGAGCTAACATAAATTATAACTGTCTGCACTTTGCACGTATTTTCGCTAAGCATTATACTTGTCACTGTCGCACAACCATAAAACTTCAAGTGCAAGATAGAGACACCATATCTAAGTCAAAGCACATACTATGTAACGTTGATCATGCTCGGCCTCAGTTTAGCTGGTTACGCGCCAAGCGACGCCGGCTAAGCTAAGGTAAGTTAGCTTAGCTCGTATTGTGGCCTGCGCTTAAGACACAGAACGTCGGAGCCCGTTCATTTCAAGTTAGATGAGTTCCCTGAGAGTTCACTTTAAATAAAATTAAGTATTCATCTCGTGTGATTTAGCTAAAAGCGTAAAACATTAATTTATTAACTCTTCTGCTTTGTGGGATGTATAAAGGTAGCGTGTACTTCGTTTGTGTAATTAATTTAGAGTATCGGGTTGGCTTATTAGTCGGCTCACATGAATCGGGCGAATCGTCACTTCTAAATAATTTAATATTTTGTAATTAGCACGTTTTCTATTTTATGTAACGTTGTCCACAAAGTTTTACTCGAAACGTGCCTTATACGTATTTCTGGAATTGTCGATTCGCACACAAATAAATGAACTGCGTGCGAGTCGCTTATGGAAAATATTAAATTATTTTAAAGCGACGATTCGCCCTATTCTGGGGAGTTAATTCGTTCGAGTCAACTAATAAGCCATCGGGTTATAATACATTTGAGAATGAAAATCAAAATACACTACCTCACGCTATTCGGAATATTTGTGAATCTGAGTGGTTTTTCTTGCAAAATTCTATTTAGTGGGTTAATATCGAATATTTAACACAACACAACTTCACGCCTGAATTACCCGAAGGGTTAGGCAGGGTTACATATCTTTTGTATAAAAAAATCTATACATATAATAAAATTGTAACAGGCCGATATCTGTACATTAAAGATATTGAAGAAAAAATAGTATGGGGGTCTTTATTAGAGCAACAGAAGCCAAAACAACGGTTTTTAGAATTTTTGTCTGTCTGTATTTTTGTTACCGCATCACGCAAAAACCACTGCATGGAATTGAATGCAGTTTTCAATGATGTTATTATCAAAAAAAAATGATTATCTACTTGATTCTAAAGTCCACGCGTATGAAGTCGCGGGCAAAAGCTAGTCGATAATAAAAGCGTCCTGTGTCAGTTAAAATCCATGTCTTCTATCAGCAGTAGGTGCACAAAATAATTCATCCATTGAAAGCAGACATCAACGACTATTAATCATTTATCAGGTTTCTTCACTAACTCACTTTCACACCCATTAGAATTATGTAGTTGTCAACTTCAACTTACATTTACTATCTTAATATTATTAACATCTTGATTTTGCCATACACATTGCTCTAATACTCAATGAGCCTTTTATACTGAACTTTAAAGGTGGTTGTCTAAAATGTTGTAGGTAATGTTTTACAGAATGTTTCTCAGTTCAGTGTTACTCTTGGCATAGGTCTCCTCTTACATCTGCCATTGTTTTCTATCTCAAGCCACTTTTCTCCAGTTGAGTCCGGGTTTTAGTTTAATCTCTTGCAAGAGATGAGAATATCTTCCCTTGCCTTCCTCTATTCCATTCACCATATCCAGGGTACCATTCAGTAATTATCTTGCTCCATTTTTCTTCCGTACATCGCAGTATATGGCCTGTCCATCTCCACCTGTCCACTTTAGTTGGTCTGTCTTTATTCGCACATCTGTTACTCTAATTTTTAATCTTATGAAAGTGTTTCTTTTTCTGTCCTATTTTTTGACGCCAATCATGCATGCTCTACAATTACCAGTTCACTAACATTATCACATTGGCAAAATTTTCCTACAACAGAGGTCGCCACATAATGGACGCAGTGACAGCTGTCATGAATATGACGGTAGCGGGGTTTGATTTCACGGTGTTTAAAAACGGGCCCTAGGCCGATTTTAGTGATGTCATTAGCTGGTAAATTGTGGTAGCTATGTGGCGGCCATCGCAATCTTACGAAACCGGGTGTAACAACACATCGAGTTTTAGAAAAGTTTATTTGTGTATTATTAAAGCGCCAACTATGTCACTAATACCCGTGTGACGATCTCTTAATAAAGACTCGATGTGTCATATTTAACAGGATACTTTTCTTTCTTCTTAATAATACTAAGAACCTTGTCATAATTTATTCTACAATTTCAACCAAAGACGTTGCTAGACATAGGCTCCATCGCCTACGGCGGCATCGCCACTTAGACCGATTTTGTGCTTTTCGCATCCAGCGGATTCCTGCGGCTGTGGGTCCATTTAATGGGAGGTCTTCCAACGCCACGTCTTCCGGTACGCAGTCGCCACTCCTGAACCATTGTGTCATAATTACAGAACCTTGTCTTTATTTAAGCAATTCACGACTTCCAAAATGTGGATGTACTTCATCAATTGACAAGTAATGAGTTTAATGTGAAAAGTCCTAAGTGATTCACTAATTTGGAAGGTTTACTAAGAATTCACAATTTTGATAGTGTAAAATGCTCATTTGTCCCAGAACAGCTATCAGTCATCGTAATGGAGCCGTTTACTAAGTAATTATAGTACCCGGAGGGTCTGAAGCGAAATCTATTGTACGTAGAAAATCATCTATTTTCATTATAAGGTTTCTTGAAGATAAGTAGCTTAATGGTTTTGTGGTGGTTAGGGAAATCAGAAATAAGTAGGTGGGTAAAGTTACAAGGATCAAGAAGTAAGAAGATTGGCACACGGGTTATAGAAAGCTTATGTTTAGAAGCAAAATGGTGCTGATCTTGTCAAGGCAAAAGTTAAAAAGACAGCAGAAAAGCAATTCCCGTATTCTGGCGTATGTCCGCATTCTAACTTAAGTCTCATTTATTTTCAACAAAGCCTCTAATTCCTTACATTTTTGATTTTGTTTTCTTTAACTGTCGCTGAGATGAGATAGCGTCTGGAATTTGAACATAAAAACGAGTGCTAGTGTTACTTTTCTAATTTACATTTAGTCAGATAAATCGTAAACTTACCTTCTATTTTGCCATTCAAAAGTATTCGGTTTCTCTGATGTGTTGGGTGTGAAATATTCAACGGAATTCGTAAAAAAACTCTTTACATGCAACAACAATATATAAGGATCCGCCATCACCAAAACATCCTTTCTACGTTTAGATCTGAATACTACAATCTAAATGTACCATTCGGCTCACCTGTTCCTCCCTACTTCTATAATAAACCCCCATGCCCACCATTTCATTATCCATAAAGCCTTCAAACAGGATATTTGTAGCCATCAGAGGGCGTGAGCCGATCTCTCAGCTACAGATCAACTTGGTATAACAAGACTCGGCTTACAGTCTATGTTATCGGGTACTTTTTCAACCTTTCTCTTTATCCTTTGGTGAAACAATAGATTTGAAATAGATACCCTTGTGTTTGAACAATACTTACATGTGTTTCTCTTGGTATTTGTAACGAAATCTAAAATCAACATATTTTATGAAGTGACATTGAAACGAAATCACTTTTGCGCCCAACTACGTAGGTATAGTAAATAAAAATGGAAATGTTAATTTTAACACAATTATTTTAATTTTCAATTTAGTCTGGTTTCAGTTTATGAATATAAAATTATGACTGAGTAAGGCACCAGTCCCACAATCTACGACAAAGCGACTGACTATATATTATCTCGCAAAAGAAACGTAAAATACATGTACTGTGTAAGTAAAAGAGATAAATAAATGTTAATAAGTTACTCACCGACTGTTTACACTGCCGGCGAGAACTCTCTCTCCACTAGTTTGTCGCAGCAAGACGAGCTAAGTATCCAAGAAACTCGTCATCCAGCAACGCTCGCTTGGCGGGCAAAACCCTTGCGGAAAGACACTCGTTTGGTACAAACGCACACTAGCAAGTGACTGGGCAGTCATTCTACTTGTCGCACTCGCGCACTTGATTGTAGCCCAGTGACAAAACTATCCGAACTCACACTCGGTGCTCATTGCTCGCTAACTCGTTTCTAGATTTTAGCTCTACATGGTATTCGCTAATCATTGGCGGTGGAATAGGTGTCTAATGCATTTCATAGAAATATGCATTTAACATTTTTCTTTTTCATTTTTTTTTTGGTGCTCAAGATACAGGAATGCCTAGTTTGGGGCCACTGTAAAATCTGTGTAATTTGTTTTTTAGCAATAAAGTTTTTTATGTTTTATGATTCTATGAAATGCATTACGCTTTTAAAAGATTATTTTCCATTCATGTTTTACACTTCAAAGTATATTGTAAAAAGTGTTGCACGGCGCTATCACACATTTTGCGTATTGATAGGATATGGTGGAAAAAGTTAATGGAAATGGAAAATGAATAACTAACTTTTTGGTAAAATGGTAATGATAATGTTTTGAGTATGTGCTGTTTCTGTCTCTAATAAGATCTGAACGCGTTCTGGTCCACTTTTTGGTGAACGAAAGAATGTGCATCTTACGTTCGATACATTTATGCATTTTCACTGATTGTTCGATTGCAACTCGACCATATTCCCGATCGGGAGGTTCCTGTTTCGTATAAGGCGGGAGGAAACGCCCGGGTGTTTCCATTGCGAAGATCGCCCTGAGGACACGGTGGAGCATACGGTGGCGGTCTGCCCGGCTTGGGCGGAGCACCGCCGTGTCCTCGTGGAGGCAATCGGCGGCGACGATCTCTCGCGTCCGGCCCTGGTTCAGGCCATGGTACGGAGCGAGAGTGAATGGTTAGCCGTCACCTCCTTCTGCGAAGCAGTAATGCTCGCAAAGAGAGAGGCGGCGCACGTGAGGGAGAAGCAGTATATGCGCCCTCACGGCCGTAGTCGCCGCGGGAGACGCCCTGGGCGTCGGGAATCCCAGGCTGATTCCCGGCCACCGT
Organism: Antitype chi; assembly: GCA_947359405.1. Taxonomy (NCBI): domain Eukaryota; kingdom Metazoa; phylum Arthropoda; class Insecta; order Lepidoptera; family Noctuidae; genus Antitype; species Antitype chi. Next base: position 17,171,426 of record OX375816.1, read on the forward strand.
AGGCGCGGGCTTGCGGACGGCGAGTAATGGGTAGCTCGCTGTCCGGTAAGGACCAAGCCCGGGTCGGCGACGGCGCGTTGTGTTCCACGCGCGCCTCAAAGAGATGTCAGCACCAATAGGTGGGGTCCGCAAGGACCGATGCCTGCCAGGGGTGCGGGTTGTTCGAAAGAGATACCGCGGCCCCTGGCACACAGGCAACTGAGGGAACACGGGTGGGTTTTAGTCAGTAAAAGTCTGACACGCCCTCCCGCTCCGCCCAGAGCGGGAGAAGTTATTTGATGATTTCCCATCCAAAAAAAAAAAAAACCATATTCCCGAGAGCGGGATTTTTTTTGGGATGATAGCTAAAACAACATGAACCATAGCGTGTGTAAAATAAAAAAAACTACTTAAACACATTAGTTTCTAGTAAACTTAACTGGTAGAAAAGTAAAAAGCATATTATTACCATTAAAAACATTAATGATTTAAAGTAACATCATTGAAACTTCCACTCGCATAATAGCCTAGTTTCAAAAGGCTGATGTTATTTAAAACTGTAAATGTCATATAACTACTAATTTATTTTAAACAGTAATGACATCCTTTATCACAATGTTGTGTGGTATACATTTCATGTGTAAGTAATTCACACATTAAAAGGCCATATTTTTTTATGGTATGGTATATTTGTGGAAGCCATGACATTATATCTATCTTTATGGTTTTTTAATGTCTTACAGGCACGTTTCCACATACATGACAATACAGTACAAATCGGAAACATTAGAATAAACTTCTGAGCAATATCAAGAAAAACTCATCCTGAAGTTTCTTTAAATATTGAATTAGCACTCTTATTGCGTAACAGACTATCAGTCAGAATCTTAATCATTTTGAAGAATATTGATAATAATCCATTCCATTATATGTTCGGAAAATGTGTCTGCTAAACAATGTAAATAACGCAATGAATGTTGTAAAACTATCAAAATGTCAGTTTTGATTCCCTAGATTCTGTAAAAAAAAAAAAAAATACATTCGATAAATAATTCTCTCCAAAAAAATTACTTAAGAAAATAAAATTAATTCGCATAAAAGCGTCTTCATTTAATTTACACGCACATTTCGAAAAGCGCCACGTCAATCACAAAATCTCTCTTCCCCCAACCATTCGATTCGTTTACTTCAATATACAGTAAAGAAATAAACCTGTGATTTACTCAGGAGTTAATCTTCCTTCGTAAACCGTAATTTCCGGTGTCTCTGCACCGTAAAATGGGGGGCCAAGGGGGCATAAACATAATGTTTGTTTATTTAATGTTCCCCTTTGCTTGTTTATTGGAATTAAGGAAGTTAAATTAAAATATCGGGGAAGTTTCGCGAGTATGATTGGATTAGTGGCGACGGCGAATGTGTGTTAACAAGGTTATTAGAATTAATAATGTTTTGACTCTACCTACACAGACCATACTGGAACACCTCAGTTTGCATGTACAATACAATCATGTACCTATATGACTATTCGTACTAAATAGGGATGAAATGGAGACAATCTTAGCGGAGCGGAGGTGAAGAAATAATCAAAAATTAAAAGAAATATATAAAATATCTTAAACTGACATGCATATAACTAACATAGTTATGTCACTTTCTAGGCGATTTCGTAATAGTTCAAAAATTTTATTTAAATTTAACCTCTTTGACGTGCACATGGAATACAACGCACCGTCGACCCGAGCCTGGTCCTTACCGGACAGCGAAATACCCATTACTCGCCATCCGTAAGCCTGTGCCTACGGTGGCCGGGAATCAGCCTGGGATTCCCGACGCCCTGGGGCGTCTCCTGCGGCGACTAGAGCCGTGAAGGCGCATATATTGCTTCTCCCTCACGTGCGCCGCCTCCTTCTTCGCGAGAATTACTGCTTCGCAGAAGGAGGGGACGGCTACTCACGCACTCTCGCTCCGTATCATGGCCTGGACCAGGGCCGAACGCGAGAGATCGCCACAAGATCATTCGGTACACCTTGTGAGGCGTTACTTCTGTTTATTTCTTCAGGAAATATAGGGGTTATTGTAATCGTAGAATTATAAAACATTTTTGGCCAATCAATAGCAACTATTTTGTAGGTTTCTATTATTGTTTAAGTTTGACTTTCGTGTTGGTTCTCTTATTCTAAAGTTGATAGTTCTACGTGAGATTAAAGGTCTTGTGAACGGCTGTTGATACATCGCCTATGCATTTATTCGTATTTCTATTTCAAAAGTGACCTTTACAATTGGTGTAGGTGGAATAATACATAGCACCTGACATTTTTCACTAACCAGATACTACCTAAATAAGCTGAGAACTTTCAGAATAATTCGAATATTTCTCTCACATTTTTATCTTACAAGGACGGTTCAAAAGACTGATGTTAAAATGTTAATGTTACACCAATTTGGACTCTTTGTACATTCGCGTAACGTCTCTTGTGATAGGCACCTTCTCATCATTTACATCAGCTTCGTCAGGTATATGTGAAAATAATGTCATAAAAGAAAAGTTCACGTTTTTATTATTAAACTAATAATATGGAATCATTACCAACCAGTATCTTTCTGTATGATTCCTACACTTAAAAAAAATATATACCAATATAATCATTACAGCCCGAAGACGTCCAATGCTGGACGTTGGCCTTCCCCAAGCATTACTACAACAAGCGGTCCTGTGCTTTTCGCATCTAGCGGATCCCTACGGCCTTCACAAGGTCATAGGTCCACCTTGTGGGAGGCGACCAACGCGACGCCTTCCGGGTCGCCACTTCAGAACCTTTCGGCCTCATCGGCGATCTGTTATGCAAGCAATGTATCAAATCTTTGAAAGTACCACTCATTTATTTAACATACACCGACTTCCGGGACGAACACAATCTTAGCCTCGAATCTCCATTAATAGCTAAAATTAGTCCAAAAACGATTAAAACATTAAGCATTAATTTAAGGTAAATGCCATTCAAGTGATAAGTGTAACATTAACTATCAGGCGACCAGCAAATTGCCCACAATTTATTTAAACATCTGAAATTAAATTACGAGGGACAATTGGGACGGAGCTATTAAGTTATAAGATTGTTACAAAAACATTTAAAACGGAATGACTGGAAGATCAAGTGTAGGATTACAAGAATTTTGAGACTTCGTTCTCTGTTTTAAATAAAGATTATGGTTTTAATTTCTAGCGCAGGTACATAGCTTATTATCGACTCTACTCTATAAATCTGGTTCAGTTACCCATTTGAATTCCACACTCTCATATGAATGTTAGAGGCAACATCATCATCAAGCCTATTTGCTCTCCCCGAAGAGTTAAGACGGAACTTGTTCCGCTAGAGTGCTCAGAAGGTCAGAAAAAGGCTGTTTAGCGGCCACTGTATGGCCTGCTCCAAAAGTAGGTGAAGAAAATGTAAATAAATGGATCAGAAAACGTCGATGCAAATTTGTAGTGGCAATTTCGATTTGATTTTTTGATGAGATACATTTGTCAATTGAGGTAATTTTTTAACCAACTTCAAAAAAAGAGGAGGTTCTCTGTTCGTCGGAAAATTTACTTAATGTATTTTTCGCTATTACTCGAAGACGGTTCGACCGATTTGCCAGATTCTTTTTTGTTTGAAAAGATATATTTCCCAAATCAAACCATTTTTTATTTGTGTTACATAAGTAGTGAATACAGTTCTTAAATTAAAGTCATAGGTCGCTATGTTATGCCAAGAGGCGAACAAATATGGTTGGATGCAAAATAAAATAATGATCACGCGAGAGGTAAACATAAATTATCTGGTAAGTATGTCGAAATTAATCAAATTATCCTACTAATATTATTAATGTGAAAGTTTGTGAAGATGTTTGGATGTTTATTACTCAGTCACGCAAAAATGGCTGAACGGATTTGGATGAAATTTGGCATACAGATAGATTATAACCTAGATTAACACATAGGATAATTTTTATCCCGGTAGTACGTTCCCGTGGCATAATTTCCGACATTCCCGCGGGTGAAGCTGCGGGCGGAAGCTAGTGTTAAATAAATAAAAACATAAATTAAAATATGTCACAATGTGGAATAATTTTGGCAGTCAATGCATAAATAAATAATTATAAATTACAATTAATCACAATATTCGATTAAACATTGTTTCACCAGTCATAAGGGTGCCAGGTGGTACCATCGTAATCAGATCAGGATCCAATGATCAGTCTTCAAACCGTACACTTGTAGCAATTTGGGTATCTTTTAGTAATGGGAACCACTAAAAAGTGAAAAATAATCGAACTTCAAAAAAATCTCAACCAAGTTAAAAATTACTTCTGGAGTAGTTAGATGTCTTTGGTTTTTGGTTTTGTACTGTCGGTTTTTCCAACTGACAACCGTTTTATAACCTCAATTTTTGTCGATGATACTATTCAATAATATTATTTTTTCAATTATTATTCAATAATAATTGTGGGTAAGATATTAATTGTAAACTTACTAAATACAAACGAAATTGTTACTAATTCCCTTTAGTGAGTGATAACGTAAAAATATAACTCGAACAGGATATGCACTTTCATCGGGTACTTTTTTAACAGATATTACGTCCGTACCCTGGACAGTCAGGTCCAATTGAAAAACTCTTTTGTCACCGTGCAAGCTTATCGCGGATTGCCTATACTTATGCTACAATAGAAAAGAAGAAGAAGAAACCAAAGCGTAGGCTTACATTACAAGACATTAGTACTTAGTTCAAGAACATTACCAAAGACTAACATCTATTTATATAAAAAAGAAAAATCCTGTCTGACTCATCAACGCCCAGCCCAAACCCTTGGACCTAGAAAGCTGAAATTTCGCACTGAAGTTTCCTTTATAATGTAGACAAGGAATAAGGAAGTATTTTTCGAAATTCAACCCCTAGGAGTTAAATAGGGGATGAAAATTTGTTTGTAAAATCTATTATAAGAAAAATTGTAGTTTAAACCATGAAAATTGTTATTTATCATTCCGATTAAAAATTAAACCCCACGTGTTTCAGTGGTTTTGGGAAATCAGTCAAAGTTTAAATGGGAAATCGGAAATAACCGAACGCCACCTCGGTTCGGTCCGCGAGTAGAACCGACGATTTTCCGACATCCACGCGGGCGAAGCCGCGTGAAAAAACTAGTTACTAATAAATATCAGAGAAAAAAAGTTGTAAGTATCACGTGAATGTTCAAAGGAGGCTGAACATTCTTATAGAGAACGCACTTGAACAACTTGTTGAACAAAGTTATCTCATTAGGAAGAGAGTTCCATTAATTCACTAGATAAAGGACCTACCTTCTTACAGACGCAATAACGTAATCGATGTTGGGTGTACGACTCGATCTGTAACTACTTGGTTAGTTTCTTGTGTCTTACTAATGTGTATGGGTGAAGATCTATAAAAAATATTGCAATAAAAAAACGTGTTTAACCTTTTGACCGCCACAGTCATGTATAGATGACAAACCAAAATGTGCCCAGCTCGCCACGGTCACGACTACATGACAGAGTTACTGCCCGCGCAACCCCGCGCCCGCGCGCCCGCGCGCCCGCGCGTGCCCGCGTTGGTGTTGCTGCGCGTTGCTGGCCGCTTGGCGCCGAGGGCACGTTTATGCTTTTTTGACGTAGCTGTCCAAAGGATCATCATTTCTGTTATTTACAATCTATATTATGTAGTGTTCTAGGTGCTCGTGGCTAATTATCAACAACCGCACGAGTTGATCAAAAGTATGCTTGCAGCGGTCGGTTTGATGATAGGTGACCATGCATTATGTACATATCGAGATCTCTCTGTGCCTGGGAAAGCCCGTGAAGCCGTTGGTCCCGGCTATCAATCGTATATCCTTGACAGTCGTTACGGGTAGTAAATCCAAAAAACCGAAAATCAGTCATACCAGGGGCGGACCAATAGAAAATGGCGCCTAGGGCACGCATCATATTTGCGCCACTTCGTAAATTATCTTCTCGGTCTACACTGAGCAAAGCTCGATCGCATAACCTTTCTTGACCAATTATATCCTTCAATAACAAAGGTAATAATTCCAAATTGCTAAAAAATCGCTCGCAATGCTGCAATTTAAAGAGAATTTGAATAGAAATAGGCAGATTTGAAATTCGTTTTCATCCTCGTACTGCACAATATATTCAAGTAGCTCTTCAGATTTATTTCTTATAATAATTAGCTACTCTGTGCCCCCCTTTGAGAAGCGCCCTGGGCTCTTGCCCTGCCTGCCCCACCCTAGTTACGCCACTGAGTCATACCAAAGCTTATCATGTTACCCAGTAACTGGATTGAGAAGGTCAGATAAGCAGTGATAACTGCATGCGGTTAGAATGGAAGCCGACTTGATGGATTTATCTAGTGTTCCCTTCTGATACATCTGAATTATTTACAATAGATAACGTTTATTATAATCGTTAAATTGACGTGGTGTCAAGTATTTTTTAAGGATTTTAAAGCAATTCATGTCAATCAGCTTTCTACACCATTGAATGTATATTTTTAGATTATAAAAACCTTTTCTCTGCATTTTTTTTTTGTACGTGACAGCATAATTCAATGTTCCAGCTCCAGAAAATTTTCTGTAAAGCTTTATTTAAAGCAAAGGAGCGTGACACCCATACATTTCGTAAGGAAAGTGGTAATTTAGCGAAATTGGCGGAACCCCACATAACACACCCGCGTAGACTCCAATAAATTATGTGTAAATTGTATTGTAAACACCGCCCCTGGGACCGATTTAATAGAATAAAATTTACATTTCGTTATGTAAACTCGATTTGAGTGGAGCCTCCTTCGTCATTCACGTATTAAGAGGTAATATCGAGTGGGAGTGGAAGTACATCAGAGTCTTGAGGAATAAAATTGTGACGTTATTTTCGGAAAAAGAAAATCAGAAATTGTTTGTTAGTTTTGTTAGCCTCTTCAACTTCTCAAGTACCTCTTGTTGTCGATCATATTCGATTAGCACAGCGATTGACTGATGACCGCTCAACGTAAAAACGTTAAAGCGAAGTGAGAGCTTGCTGTCATCCTATTTCCAACTAATATTATAAGTGAAAGTTTGTATGTTTAGATGTTTGGATGTTTGTTACTCCGTGTGGTACCGAAGTTTCGTGTGGTGACTGTCGTAAAGAATAGCATCATCCCATCTCGTTCCCAAAGGAACTTACTAGAGAATGGGCAGCAGCGTTCTCTATGCATTTTACCACCAAACTGCGATCGCCAACCCGCCTGCCAAGCGTGGCGATTATGGCAAGCCCCCCCGAATTGGGGGAGGCCTATGTCCAGCAGAGCAGTGGACGTCTTCCGACTGAAATGATGATGTTTGTTACTCAATCACGCAAAAATAGCTGAACGGATTTGGAAGAAATTTGGCATACATATAGTTTATAACCTGAATTAACAGATAGGATACTTTTTATCCCGGTAGTACGTTCCCTTCGGAACATTTCGACCTCCAAGCAGATGAAGCCGCTGGCAATAGCTAGTAATATACATAATTGAAGTGAACTGATGCTGCTTGTGGTGACTGGTCATCTTGCTGGCCATCATCATTTTCCGGCTCTTATGCCAATTTGATTAGTAATGGCGCAAGCTTTCTTTTTACACGCTTTATATTAGCTTCACTTGTATGTTTGTTTGTTTGTAACCGACTCCTTTGGACGCTATTTTGACCTACTTTTAACAGTCAGATTTCATTGAAACTTTGTAAACTTATCGAGAACCGATAACTATTCAATAATTTAAAAAAAAAATTGAGAAAAATGAAAAAAAAACACGTTTTTGTAGTTAGCAGAACTAAAAAATAGAAAATAAATAATAGTTTAAAAAACTAAAAAATACGCTCTACAAACCAAACTAAAAAACGAGAAAATAATTTAATTCAATCAAAAAGCGTGGGGTGCTTGACACTAAGTGATTATAAAAATCCCTCAAAAAGCACCCCACGCTTTTTAATTGAATTAAATTATTTTCTCCTTTTTTAGTTTGGTTTTTAAAGCGTGTTTTTTAGTTTTTGTAAACTATTATTTCTTCCACACAGTCGTCATCTCGGTCGTCTTGCTGACCATGGTTTCGCTATTATATTATGAGCAACTAGCTAATAAATTCAAGATTTATAACTCTCTGTGAAAAGCATTGAGAATCAGTGGGTTAAGCTACGCAGTGCGTTTAAGATTCGTGCGAAAAAATTTCGCCGCACTTTTATTACGTCCGCGGGAACGGGAGCTTACTGAACAGACAGCTGTGCTGCTGGATAGTTTGTTGCGCCACTTTTTCTTCTCATCTTAGGCGATTAACACACGGCACCGCGCACCGCCGCGGTGTTAGAGCACTCGCCCGCGCGGTCGGGCGGCGTACGTGTGTTAGGCATCAACGGATTTATTAGAGACCAATGCGATATGAGATCTGCTTCACCGCCTACCGCGGCGGTGCGCGGTGCCGTGTGTTTTGGAAGACTGTTTTATATAATTTTGACATTCGAAAAGTGCTGATTCTGAGCCTAATTTCTATAAATGACTTTTGATTTTGAAGCTATTGTTATTAGGGATTGATAAAATGCCAGTTCTCTAATAAAGGTGTAGGTAGGATAAATTAGAGAACTGACTTGTGTTACTCTAAATATTTTGTTGGTCTGGTAATTTATGTTTGACCAGTTAATATTGTCGACCATGCGATTGATAACAGCGCTATGAATATCTACAAAGTATTCGTTTAAACCCAAAAAAGATTTTGCGTAATCTAAGCTCTGAGATGAAACCAACTTTCTTTCATTTTAAAACATTATTCATTTTTTTTTTATCTTTCCTTATTCATGAAAATCTAGCGTAATGCAAGGTCTTACTTTAAATTTCTTGTCACTATAAGTACTTGGAATATAAAAAATACACTTTTTAGACTGTTGACCCATTTTGTTCATCACGCCTTGTTTTTCCGAGGGATTGGGCTGAGGTGTACCTATGTATAGTACACACGGCTACACATCAAGCTATACATTTCCAGTATAAGCTGATCTCGCATTGTATAGGATTTCCATACCGTGAGAGGTCAGCGTAAACTGGAAATGTATAGCTTGATGTGTAGTCGCGTGTATACCCACATTCCACTAGTTTTGTTTAAGTCCTATGTTACAGGGGGCGAGCCTATTGCCATCAACCGGACACAAATTGAGACTAAGCTGCTACTGAGAAATTAACTGAGAAACCCAAGAATAGTTGACGGCGAGTAATGGGTAGCTCGCTGTCCGGTAAAGACCAAGCCCGGGTCGACGGCGCGTTGTGTTCCACGCGCGCCTCAAAGAAATGTCAGTACGAACTGGTGGGTTCCGCAAGGGCCGATGCCTGCCCGGGGTGCGGGTTGTTCGAGAGAGATACCGTGCCCCCTGGCACACAGGCAACTGAAGGAACACGGGTGGGTTTTAGTAAGTAAAAGTCTGATATCCCCTCCCGCTCCACCCAGATCGGGAGAAGTTATTTTATGATATCCTACACAAAAAAAAAACAATAAAAGGCTGTTACTGAGAAGTTTCAGGTAGAAAAACCCAATAATAGTTGACCCAACCTAGGAATCGAACCCAAGACCTCGTGCTCAGGATTAGCGCTTTGCAACAACTTGACCGAAGCAGTAGATTGTTGATGTTATCTAGATTTAATTAAACTATGTTTTAATTTAAAATTTAATTCAATTGCCCAAGGAGACTCAATATATTTAAGAAGTTAAGAGCGTGTATTTGTAATGAAATCGCCAATAAAATATTGTAAAAAAGCTATGCTATGCTATGCTATTTTTAGCTATGAAAGTATGGAAGTGGCTTTATAAACTATTTGTAATATTTATTAAAAACCCCGGGATTCTTAGATTGCATAACTATTCAGATGTGTATTCATTTAAAATTAATGTTTAACCCGATACAAACATGTGTAAGTACTGGAGGAGGGGTGGTTTGTATTAGTTAAAACAAAAAATAAACAAATAAATTAATTACCTAAATGAAGACTTTTTCGATACAAAAGCGCATTCCATGTTAGCCAACATCTCAACTTTAAGTGAATATGCATCCGATTATCCGATCTCTGATTATCAGTGTCTACTTATTCCACCACATTTAATTGAATATATCGTTGCGAATACACACCCATACCTTCTTTTTGACTACTATAACTCAAAGCATGTACCTAATGTTCAAAATATTCACAAACAAAAAAGTGTCGCACACTTTCGTAGAAACCCAAATGTAGCTTTAAACCACTTAAAAGTTATAAACTTAAGTACAACTTTTAAAAAGTACTTAATACTACAAAAACCTAAGTACTTGAGCGTTAAGCTCTAACTTAGAATTAACTGAATATTTCAGCTTTCAACTCCAACATATAACTGCTTGAGTTAGAACAAAGAGTTTTCAGGTTTATTTATAGTTATTGTTGTTCTTTACTTTAAAGTTAAATAAATAAAATTCAATAAAAAGTTTTGATGACTTAAAAAAATAGACATAGACTTAGAGATAGATAATAAATTCATAACTTATTCAGAAGAAATAAACTTTTCTTTTTCATTAACTACTATCGCTTTTTTATATTTTGCCATATATATATAAAAAAAAAAAAAAAAAAAAAAAAAAATGAAAAAAAGAAAACACGTTTTAAAAACCAAATTAAAAAAGGAGAAAATAATTTAATTCAATTAAAAAGCGTGGGGTGCTTTTTGAGGTATTTTTGTAATCAATTAATGTCAAGCACCCCACGCTTTTTAATTGAATTAAATTATTTTCTCCTTTTTTAGGTTGGTTTTTAAAGCGTGTTTTTTAGTTTTTTAAACTATTATTTATTTTCTATTTTTTAGTTCTGCTAACTACAAAACGTGTTTTTTTTTCTCAATTTTTTTTTAATTATTAAATTGTCATCGGTCCTCGACAAGTTTACAAAGTTTCAATGAAATCTGACCATTTAAAGTGGGTCAAAATCGCGCTCAAAGATTCCGTTACATACATACATACAACCCGAGCTAAAAAAGCGTGTTAATAAAAAGAAAAGTCCTGACTGACTGACTCATCAACGCCCAGCCCAAACCCTTGGACCTAGAAAGCTGAAATTTTGCACAAAGGTTCCCTTTATAATGTAGACAAGGAATAAGGAAGGATTTTTCTAAATTCAACCCCTAAGGGAGTCAAATAGGGGATGAAAGTTCCGCGCGGGCAAAGCCGCTGGCAGAAGCTAGTCGTAAATAAATACCTTTATCTTTTTTAGGCAGCGAATGACTGTAAAATGCTACTTTTAAAACAAATAAGAAGGTAATTATCAACAGATCATGATGCTGGACTCTACAGGATACAGATACCTACAGGTATGAGTTTTTACAACAACATCCAGTCATTTATCTGCAAGAAACATCTTTCCTTTCACAGTCAACTACTAATATTATAAATGTGAAAGTTTGTATGTTTGGATAATTGTTACTCAATCACGAAAAATGGCCAAACGGATTTGCATGAATTTGGCACACGAATAGTTTGCATCCTGGATTAACACATAAGATACTTTTAACCCCGGTGGTACGTTCCCGTGGGATATTTTTCAATCTCCACGCAAACGAAGTTGCTAGCAAAATCTTTTTCCTGATATTTTAAACCTTTCCCCCACACAATGAGCAGCCGTTACAAGTAATCAGAAACCGTCAAATTGAACCAAAATAAAGGATTCTGTCGACGTCAAAATTAATACAAAACTTTCAGTGGCTGCCTTCAAGGCCCTGGACATCTTAATTGGAAGGATTACTGTTATTTGAACATTATTAAAAAGGCTACCGAACTTTCTCCCCACTCCCACTTTAATAAATCCGTTAGCGAAACTTTTCTCGTAAATCAACAAGAGGCACAGATTATTTTTAAGTCACCCCTAACTTACTTCGACATTTTTTTTTTTTAATATAACAAAGTGCCGAATTTGCTAAAAAGCTTTTTTACTGTGAAAATTTAATGTTAGTGTGTCGAAGTAACCTCATAAGCAGACGAATGCATTAAGTCTAAGATTCTTTTATTACGTTATTGCTTCAAACTTCACATGAATGAAACTTTATTATTTGGCTAATGGGAAAACGATTTGTTATTCTAGACAAGATCAAATTGACTTTCACGAAAACAATTCTGTACCCTAAGTAATAAGATTATTATTAATTTATGGACTCAACTTTTTATTTATTTATCTTGTTCTTTGAAACGTTTCTATTAATCATTTGACAAAGCACGTTCTCCATTAAAAAAACAATTGGCATTAAAACAAAAATTACAAGACAAATTCTTTTGAACGCTACAAGAATGCCAAATAGATTTTAGTGAGCATCATTTCAACTGACAAGCCGTTTCGTTGCCAGAACAAAATAAAAGAAAGCAAAATAAATTGAATTTACAACGTTGACAACGCCGCAATATAGTAACTTTATATGAATATTATTCAACAAAGAAAGGGTTTTTTGGGACTCCGTGATGTACTGGGATATTTAGATGGTAATATAGTTGTTTCTGCGACACAAATATGTTGAATATGTTCGTTATGTTGGTGTTTTACGTAGAGATTTATATAACTCGCAAAGGATGTGTGCTTTACGACTTTATCTTTGCTTATATATTCTCGCTGTATATTTTTGTTTGTAAGATTTTTAAAGACAAATATAGAAAATATACCTACGTTCTTTTTGCTGTTGAGTACCAAATGAAAATATTCTAAATCAGTGGAAATATTTAATTGACTCTTTAAAATTAATTAACCTATAAAACTTTTGTCGCTTCTAATGGTATGACAAACTATATTTAAGTTCGGTACTTAACAGCAAAACGGACGTACGTTTTCATAGTGTCGCTGCAACTAAACTGGAGTAGCCGACCATGTGAGTTAGACTGGGTTGGAACTGCGACCAAGCGAGCTGTGCTGTGGCAGGGCTCGGCGAGCGCTATATATGTTACGGGCAACGTGATTAACTGGGCATTATTAATAAGGACCGGCCATTATTAATAATGCCCAAGAGCGATGGTCAAAGTGGTTAATTTATCACTTTGATTGGCCATTATTACAGGAAGTAAGATACTTAATTTAATTTCTTACATAAATAAGTAGATAACTACTTAATATTTCTCCTGAATAATCATGAAAGATTTTATGTAATTCTCGAACAAATAAAATGATAATGTTTTATCACAATTTATGAATTATATAATTTAATCATTAGGGATACAAGGATGTCTCTGAATTATGTAAACGTAGGTATGTATAAACTAATGTATGCTCATCATCCTGGTTAAGTCATGAAAGCTTGCAACAATAGGGTGCTAAACTTGATTTGCTATACCAGTATATATCTTTAATCAAATCAAAATATTTTATATCACACAAATCTGTACGAGCACTTATAAAACGTCAGAAGCTAGGTGCACGGTTCCAATTTGTCGCTTCCTATGGAGAAGAGCCGGCAAGAAACTCCACGGTTACTGTTTTAAAAATACCTAATTGACTTTTACAATGTTTTCAAATTACAGTGATCAATAGGTATGGGAGGACAGTGCAGGCCTGTCGATAAGTACCAGGTACTTAGAGGTTTTAAAATAAAGAAAAGAAAACCGTCTACAAATTTACAGTCTGTAAGGCCTACGACGTTCTCTCATTCACAATATATAAAGGATCTACATACATAAAATGAACCTATTTAAACCAAGTAACATGATTTCCATGACAATCACTAATAAATAGTTGATATTAGAATTGATGTATAATCCTACTAATATTATAAACGCGAAAGTTTGTAAGTATGGATGGATGGATGGATGGATGTTTGTAATCCTTTCACGTAAAAACTACTGAATAGATTTGGATGAAATTTGGCACACAGATAGATTATGAGCTAGATTAACACATAGGATACTTTTTATCCCGGTAGTACGTTCCTGCGGGATAATTTCCGACTTCCACGCGGGCAAAGCCGCGAGCGGAAGCTAGTGTCAAATAATAACGAGAATATGTCAGACATTGTAAAAAATAAAAAGTTACATAGTAATTTGGGAGCAGACTTTCACATAGTATGCTGTTAATGAGGTACCAAGGAAGTCACATGTGCAGAAGGAATTAATGCCAAACTTCCCTGTCTTCAACGTAGTCTTTTTATCTCATAATATGCTTTTTTGATAAGGACACGTTTGATGTGAGTTAAAACTTTCCATCGCTAAGTTCTGCAACCAACTTTGGCAACTTGTTATAGAAGCGGATACTGTTTATTAGAAACGACTTACTAGTTTTAGTTATTCTGAATTTTATACAATTTCATCTTTACTACGTGTATTTAGATTATGGAAATCGCATCTGTTTTTGAAAAGACCTAAGTTTTTGCAAACATACAAGATATTTTCTCGGATATAAAGAGATTTATGGAAGATAAACTGAATATAATTTAATAAAAACACCGCCAAACTGTTTTTTGTCCACCGATTAGAAAAACATGTAATTCATGCACACCAAAAACAGACATAGACCTAGATATTATGTACCAAATAATAACCTTTTAGAACACAAAATGTAACAAAAAGACCAGTGACAGAGTGCCCAAACAAACCCTACAAAGTGTACAAACCCTACAACTACAAAGCAGAATCTCTAACTCACAAAAACTCTAAAATCCAAAATGTCACATTGTGCCAAAGGCCCAGTGGTTACAAAAACTGGCCCATAATTTAGAATTAGGCGGTCTACACAAGGGAATGCTTACACGTAATTGGTGGGTGTGTAGGTGCGCTAGGAAAATGTCGCGTGTCGCTAAGAGCGACGGAAATTACGCACATTACATGTTACATGGTGGTACAAGCCGAGTCCTAGGGGTATGTTTGTTTTAAACGTTGGTTAACGACACAGATTTTTCGGCTTACATGTTATTGAATTATGGTCCTTATACGTATTTATTGTTTAGTGATAGGTACTTAGTTGAAACTTGGGCCTGATGTAAAAAGTGCTTCTTTATGATACTGCACGAATTATGATATAATTCCAGTATTACACTTATTCCAATGGTGGTTTAATCTGTGACATAATACGCAGTCTTCCCATTTCCCTTGTCGTTTGCAAAAGGTCAAAAATGAGAGAATCCTGTGAGATTCAGCGAAGGCTATTAACGTTTCTGACAGTTCAATATCTAGTGGTTTTCAACCGACGAACTACTGTGGGTTATGTCGATGACGGAAATCGCTACTAAAGGAATATGGTTAAGAAGATACAATGCCGACTATTCTCCAGCGAATATCAACTACTTGCGATGTGGTTAGGAAGTTGTATTATGCGTGTAATCGTGTATGGTGTTTGAATAGGGATGTGTGTGTATTATATGTGGATATTACAAACGCAAGATAAACGTAACTAAAAGCCTTACAAGTCTGCTAGCAGCGAGGGTTGAAGTGTTCCTCGTTAAACATACTTCAGGAACTTTTATGACATTTACGAAGTATACGTGAAGTGAGGACACAATTTTGTGTGTATTGTGATAACGGGGTGAGAGAAGGATCGTCCCGGTGATCCTCTTGACGGTTTTGGTGAATAAAAGATTATCTGGTGGCCGTTTGTTACCGTGTTCAATTTTGAACAGACGTGAAAATATCAAACGTGATAATATGTGGGCAGTGGACTTCTTTGTAATACAATGGAACTAAAACGTGGCGAAAATTTAAGCAGAGGTGGGATATCCGTCTGCGTGGTTTGGGTTGCTACTAAGAAATTCCATATTAAAAAATCCAGAGACAATGCACGACTGGATTTAAATCAGAATCTCGCGCATAGCATGGTCGTACAACTGGGCAACCAAAGAGCAAAGAGGTAGTCATGTAGGTAAAATACATCTCTTCTCTTCTTAGCAACAACACTAAACCTCGATAATGTGTGGCTTATCTGAACTTTGCTCAACGTTTATTAATAAAACATCATTTAATAAGTATAGAAAAGGCCTTATATCTTAGCTTCACAGTCATCTATTTATTACCCCTTTTGTGACGCAATTTTCTCTTTTTAAAATCTCAAGTTATCGTTGAAACCAGCCAGTATGAAAAATGCATCTATGGCGTAAAAAATTAACTCAATTGGATGCACTTCAGGGCCCTGCAGTGGGCTCGCTTTGATGCCTCAATGGTCAGCTTAGTCCTAGCTTACAGCCAGTTATTTATGGTACTTATAGACAACATTGGATGTTCTAAAAAAACTCAGGTCGATTCGAAGAGAAATGTGGAAGTTAATAAGTTAATAATAAAATAAAATCTCTTAGTTCACTACTAAAATTCTATGCCATGCTACTGACACATAACATTCTGACTACCATCAATTATGAATGTCTTTAATTTTCGTCTCAGATTGACTTTAGCATATTTTTATTTCTAGATATCACTAAATGGGGATAAAACCTTTATCCTACCTATAATTAGCAGTTATAGGAATGTGGAGCGAACGCACGTCTGTAGCGGCGTGTCAGTCAAATAATAAATTTTCGCTTACCGTTTGAAGAAACTACCTGCGGTAGCTTTTATAATTTTTGCTCGAGATATGAAATCACAGTTTCTGCCCAAGACTTCGTCCGCGCGTATAAACAATCATTATCTTTTGGCACTTACTGTAGCTTCCTATTAGTGAAGAATTCTCGGAATGGGATCAGTTGTTCCGACGATTAACCCCTACATACAAACTCACTAATGTTACCACTTTATACTATTAATATAGACTAACTGCGCCCGGCGGTTTCACCCGTATAAGTGTCGATCCTATGGGAACATCGGGATAAAAATTATCTTATGTCTTAATTCAGTTCATGGTTTACCTATGTTATAAATTTCATCCTAATCCGTTCTATCGTGAAAGCGTAACAAACAAACATAAAAAAAATCAATCTTCTCTTTTTAAGTATTACATTATTATAGTTTAAAAAAAGGCATCACTATCTATTTCTTTCCTATGCAATGTCTTTGCGGGGTTCTTATCTATGAAAATAATTAATGGTCAGTTCTGATTTATCCACAACTTAGTCAGGAACTAAGAAGACCTCAAACAAATAGCAGCACAGCAACCAGTCTACCATAGCTGTCTTCATTTGTTTATTGAGGTTAAGACAGACATCCTACTATTTTAATGAAATGAAGCCAACAAAGCCGAACCAATATTCACACCTTTAGATATACAATTTTCCCAAACTACCTGTAGCTTCCCAACAGAACAATGCCGGTAGCAATGTTAAATAATAATTCTGCCAACAAAAGCCAGCCGGTTTGATAAAGCGATAGAAATATAATCCAACTAACAGAATTTGATTACGTGCGTAATGAAATTATTAGGGGAACTCAGGACTTGGGTGAAGGCTATTTAATGAGGTTACGAAGATGTAGGGTCAGGTGTCAAACTGATCAAGAATGGGGACTGGTGGCTTTTTTTTGAGAACTAAAAATAAATCAAGAGGGGAAACCGAAGACTTTTAAAACAATTGTGGCAAAGGCTACAGTAGGAATAAGATTGTCGCTCTCTATTAAAACTCAACAGAAAAAGCTAAAAAAAAAACAATTAAAAGTTAAACCACTTATTCATAATCTGAAAGAAATATAATAATCTGATACCTTTATAATACACAAGCTTTTGCCAGCGTATTATACATACCAACCATCCTCTTGAATCACTCTGTCTATTGTTGAAAACCGCAATCAAATCCGTCGCGTAGTGTGAAGGATATAAGCGTACAAACTCAAAAAGCGACTTTATTTTAAAATATGTAAAGATGATTATACATTGGCAGTTGTAGTAGTTTTTTCGTAAATCCTTGGTTCACCTTCATAATTATTCCGTGTTTAAATTAAACGTTACAGACCTTTGCGAAAGCAGAACAAAAGAGCAACACAAAAGGCTTATAAAGGCACGATTTGATATTAAATCTAAATGAAAATATTGAAAAGAACAATCATTTTTATCTGCATTTCAAACGTTTCACACAATATATTGTTCATTTCCTGTATTTTCCTAAGAGATCTAAAAATCAAAATGGCTACCCACGTTGAAGTCATCTAATAAAGAAATGAGTACCTACTTCGACCTGAAGGCCAATTCTCGTAATTAAAAACGTTCAAAATCTAGTCGCAGTCTCGTCTCGGCGACAATCAAATGTCAAAAACTTGTCAAAAATGTATGGAAACTCGAAGTATTTTTGACAGATTGGGACCAGACTGTGACCAGATTGAGATCAGACTGTGAACGTTCTTAAAATTACGAGAATTGCCCCTCAGATATTCTTTGTGAGACAATAGATTGTGTCGCGGTGAATAAAATTAGGAATGCAAGCAGAGCCCGGGGTTTTACAAGACATACTTGACTATAGTCACTTAAACATAGAGGCCATTTAAAAAAAAGTGTCCCTCCTCTAACTGGGTATTCCCTGAGTACCCCGATCCCCGAGGCCCACGTCCCGGAGGACCCCGATTTATTTTTATCTTGATAAACTCAATTAAAAGTCAGTTAAATTTCATATAGATCTGATCATGCGTTTCGGAGACAGACAACGGAACTCTTCAAAAAATTACAGCAAATCAACCGCGATTGCTGCTATCGCATAAATATGCATTATTTTGACCAAGGATGATGAAATTTCGAATTGGTGTGGGGCAGGTACTATAACTAAAAAGTGAAAAATAAAAACTTTTTCCAAAAAAAAAACAACCGATTTGAAAAACACTAAAAAGTGAAAAATAACGTTAATTTCGGAAGTCGGTGACCGACTTCCGAAATGTGAATGGTTGTATGTTAGGATATTTGTTACTCAATCACACAACAACGGTTAAACGGATTTGAATTAAAGGCGCACAGATAGTTTATAACCCGGATTTTAAGTTTGCTTTTAACTCGGTAAGTAGATCGTGCGTATAGGGGCTTGTGGATAAGTAATAACAGCCGCATGGGTCGATCGATCAGGTTAAGATACGCTTTCCACGGTTAGTCCGTGGATGGGTGACCATTTTTACGTACTAAGGACCCTCCGTGCCTCGGAAAGCACGTTAAGCCGTTGGTTCCGGCTGTCATTCGTGGATCTTTGACAGTCGTACGGGTCGTCAGAAGCCCGAAAGTCTGACAACCAGTCTTACCAAGGGGTATCGTGTTACCCAGTAACAGTGTTGTGGAGGTCAGATAGGCAGTGGCTCCATGTAAAATACTGGTATTCAGCTGCATCCGATTAGATTAGAAACTGACTCCAACATAGTTGGGAAAAGGCTAGGCAGATGACGAAGTAGATCGTGCGTGGAGGTTGCCACCACGCGAGCGAGGGACTAAAGCTAATCCCAATAATACAATATCCCCTTTAATACTGCTATGGCATTGAATAAATTCTCCTTTTTACTAGAAGTGGTGGCCCGTAGGTTCAAACCCAGATCTAAGGCGCTTTGCTTCGAGTAATTTTTTTCATCACCACTGCTCTCAAAATGGTGAAGGAAAATGTCGTGAGGATTCCGACACGTCCTAGCTAAGTTAGCACAACTCCCTGTACCTTTAAAACACCTTGCATGCATTTATGTATGATTGTATGTACACACATGTTTGAGCAAATAACGCTATCTGAATCTGAATATAAAACCAAAAATTCGAAGACATGTGAAATCTACCAAACCGCACTGGGCCCGCGTGGTGGGTTTACGGCCCACTTACAGATAGGAGGCCTTTGTCCCAGCAGTGGGCAACATTATAGGATGATTACGCTAGTGTACATTTACATAAGAACATTCAGGTTTACGTCAATGATCTCTTTGTAGAACAAAGTTCAAATACTATTTAACTAGAGCCGTTCAATTAAGCCGATTAGGTATCCAACCAAACCATTGGATCCACAGTCGTTAGCCCCTCCAGTAATTTACTTGGACAGAATGTCCACTTTTTACTTTGAGTTTGTGTCGTACTCAACTAAGCTTTGTAATCTAATTATTTAGCTTGCTTTTGAAGAGGTGGATAAATTAAATGAATGGAAGATAATATATTACTACTGTTGCTGTAGAATAAAGTACTAGCTTTTGCCGGATCTGATCCCACAGGACCGTACTACCGGGATAAAAAGTATCATATGTATTAATCTAGGTTATAAACTACAGGCGTGCCAAATTTCACCCAAATCCGTTCAGCCGTAACAAACATCCAAACATACAAACTTTAACATTTATTTAGTAGGATGTGAAAGTTTGGATGTTTATTACTTAATCAGCAAAAATGGCTGAATAGATTGGGATGAAATTTGGCAAACATATAGTATATTTAATCTGCATTTACACATAGGATACTTTTATCCCAGTAATACGTGGGAGTGGGATAATTTTTGAGCTCCACGCGAGCAAAGCCGATGGTTAAAGCTAGTAGAATATAATAACAATAATTTTAAACATCGTTTCGGGTTTCATACCGAGCACTTTTATTTTCACCGGAGATATTTTTTGTCAACACTTTAACACCTGTAAAAAAAGAAATTCAAAATTCGAATTCCCAAAAATGTTTTTCCATTTGCTGCACTATATTTTGCATTTTCAGGTAGTACGGAGAAGCTAAATGTATGAGACTTTGTTATCCTGAATAATATCTGATTAAAAACCCCTTAGGAATATATTAATAAACGATGATTAAAGTTAAGAGATGTTTAAACGTCAAAAATGTATGGTTAATCAGACGCTAATCATTATTTAACTTTAATAATAATAATAATAATTTATTTATTTAACTTGACAACTTAGGTCCAATGGTTAGTACAACAATAACTTATCAACTAAGGGTTAGTAATATTATTTAATTAAAACATTATTCATCCGTACGAGCAACCGGACAGCATGCCTAAATATTTAAGCAGCGTTTATAAATAAGGGGGTAAGTGCGGTTAGTAACATGGTTTTCTTTCAAAGAAAAATTCTTTAGGAAACTCTCTTTCAATTAGCTATACGTGGGCACCATTAAGAGCAAAGTTAGTTGCTATAACTTATACAAAATTTCGTTAATTCTTACTTGTGACCAAACTACTGGTCGGGGTAATTCGTTTCCGCGAAATCAATGTCTTTTAAAAACTTTTAAACTCGGTTCTGGTCGGTATTTAATTTGTCGAGATTTTGTCTGTACCTACAGGGAACTACCAAGATAAAATTAACTTCGCAGTTACATGTACGTTACGTGATCATAGACACGAGAAAAAACAAGTTATGTGCATAGAGTAAATACATTTCAACCGCATAGTTTTCTATGTTATTTATTTTTATGGAATGACATCTCGCAGTTCAACCTATGAGCTTGTCGTCTGCTTAACCGGGCTTGCCTGTGTCAATCTTAATAAATTAAGATCACCAGCCAGGGCTTAAAAGAACTTAAAACTAGAGCAACTGCTCGCTAAGGGCACCCCCTGTGGGTAAGGACCTCGGCTTAGGCATCGCTAGTAGAAGGCAGCAAGGGATAAACCGAATCGGATTGATTATTATTTATTTATTTATTTATTCAAATCTCACCTACAGCTACCATTACAGATCTACGATCCAATGCGATAGTGTGGCCTTACATGCTAAATCCTTAATCTACATCCAATAAAATACATACTACGAGTATATTCTAAATCTTAACCTAAATCTAAATAACATATTATATATAATGCAACTTTTGCGAATTCACTGAAGTTGCACCACAATACATCAACCCTCTAGTGAACCTCGTTCACCACACGCATGGCTCTAGTGAGAGGAGTCCTCGCCAGCAGTTTGGTTCTGGCTGCAGGCACAGCAAGCAGGGGCGGGTATCGCCGCCTCCACACGTACCGGTCAGGCACGCAAAGTTCCAGGTGCCGCAACACTCCCGGGTTATGCGCCCCGCCACGCAGCAGCTTCACTACATACGCTGCGAGCGCAAAGTCCCGTCGCACCTTTAACGCGTTGTACCCTACCATACCCAGTACAAATAGTGTAGGGTACATCAATGGGTACAATGGATATACCCCATACAGCTTGAAATACAAGTGCCTAGTGAACTTATTTTGAACACGTTCCAGCATGACACTATATTTATTATTAGGGGACGTATTTAATACTACAAGCTCAGCGGCACGGGCTGCCTCGAGCAAAGGACGTGGCGGACAACTTTTCTATGAAACAGCAGCTGACGAAAAATGTCTGCGCTGGAGGTCTAGAATCATATTTATACTGAATTCACGATTACAGTTCACGCACAGTATATTTTTCCCTATGCATACTAGGTAAATAGCGTCTTGGACTTTAGACTACCACAGCAATAAAATCTTTATCCACAGTCTTCAGTATAACAAAGCATTTGGGTACTCTCTTCATTTGCTAGACTTGCTTTTTGAGCAGGAATAAAGATAGCCTTGACAAAATCAATTTAGTTGAGTAACAAAATGATATTACTATTTTTATAAGATTTGATTGCACTACTCAATGATCATCATCATCATCAACGATTTGATTTCGAGGCAAACGTAAAATGAAATGTCAAAATCTAAAAGTACCTATATTAACAATGAAAAGCATCTTAGGTGTGAGTGCGACACGCCTTGACTCATGTAAGCCCCGAGGAGGTAGCCTAAAACTTTGGATCCCATCATAACATGGACAGGACAAAATAACTTAATTAAACTTTCGCTACAGCCTTCCGTGTCGAAACTCGACATAAAATAGAAAGAAAACATCCTCGCTGACTGATTGCCTCATCAACCCAAAAAGCAAAGAAACACGAAACCCGCGAATTATTTTCTTATTTTAAACCAAAAAGTTTTCTTATGACCGAGGAAAATTGGCCGTAACTTAGTTCCCTTGCCTTTAAAGCTAAGCAGAACTGGTTAAATATTTGCATTATTTACATGAAGTTACAGGAAAATCAACAGTTTGTTACAACAGAGTACAACAATAGCGTTTAGTTTATTATTCGTGTACGAACTAAAGTATATTAGAAACACAATATGTATAAGCAGGGTTTAGGGTTAAAATAACGACATTAACATAAGGGAGAAGGGCAGATTCTGTCTGTGGGCGAGAGATAACTTTTGATAGGTAGTCGGAGAGCCAGTGATCCGTGCCAGTCAGAATGGGCCAGGAGCCGGTCGAGTGTGACTTATGCCGTGAACTCGATCCTTCATAAGCACTTGTCTATACAAAGGGACATTTTCGCATTATTGGTAGTTTTGACTTCTTGCTCTTTATTCAAGCCTGCTTTGTTTGTGTTCGAAGTTCGTTGTTTTGAACATTTGGTTAGTCACTAAAAGCAAGAAACCCGAGAGATCCCGTTTCTTTAATTTTGTGGTTCATACTTTTACTACGTTAATCTAAATTTTAATCGATATTATTTCACAGAGATGCCTTATGTTAGGAGGTATTTACGAAATGGAAGGGATGAAGTAACTTGAACAGTGCAATTCAAAAGTGCCCGAATTCTTTCCCAGAATGCCAACAACCAACACCAAAGCAGGGGCCCAAAAAATAAGTTATTTATATTTCTGAACCCTAATCCACTGTCCGACAAATAAATAAAAGAGGGAAGAAACCAAGTTTCATCAGCTATAACATCACAAAGGAATCGTGAATGATGTCAAGACTCGTCTCATAAAATACGCCAAACGAAGTTTCAAACTCAATTTGCATTTGGAATAGAAAAAAAAAATGACAATTGTTCTCCGGGAAAAAAAGCGGAAATCGAATGAAAAGCGAGAATCCGAGATAGCATATTTAATCGCATTTTACAATTTATTACGACATCTCAATGCCATCAGAGCGAGAAATCAAAAAATTATGGAACATAAAAGGATGAAATTCACGTAGAAATTGCTTATTAAAGATGAATGAAGAAAAGTCAAAGTCATGGGGTACAATCCCTTTGGCTCGCCCACACAACTGTACTTGACAAAGGTAAATAAACTTTGAATGACAAATTAAGGTCACCATGTCATGTCCAATACAAACACTGCCCGAATGTTTTAGGATTACCGACCAAAAAATAACGTACCAATATTTACTAACGTCCTTTATATTAGTGCACAATAAAAATATATACCTAACATATATCGGGAGGTTATAGTAATATTTAAGAGTGTGGTAGAAACTAACAAATTGCACAACTTTCTCTAACCGTCCCATACATTTGAGTCGAGCCGGCGCGGCGGCGGCGCGGCGACTAAGGTTTGTGTTCCCGCGTTGCTGAATGAACAAATTTAAAAAGCTGACGTACTTTTCGTATTATTTTTGCCATCGACATACTAGGAAGTAGAATACTAGTTAATTCTTATCTAGCATAGTTTATTATTTATTAAAACTTTATGCGCAAGAAAAAATGCTGTACAAAGGCGAACTTAATGCCTGAGGCATTTTCTACCAGTCAGCCATAGGGTGATGCAGAGAGAAAACATGGCAGGTGCAAATTATTTTCTCCTTTTTTAGTTTGGTTTTTAAAGCGTGTTTTTTAGATTTTTAAACTATTATTTACTATCTATTTTTTAGTTCTGCTAACTACAAAAACGTGTTTTTTTTTTAATTTGGAATTGTCACCGGTCCGCGATAAGTTTACAAAGTTTCAATGAAATCCGACCGTTTAAAGTGGGTCAAAATCGCGCTTTAAGGAGTCGGTTACATACAAACATACAAGTGAACCTAATATGTAGCGTGTAAAAAATATGTTATCTATTTACTGGTGTACAATAAAGTATTTATATAGATATAAATAAATAACAAATGATTTATTTCAAAGTAAAACAAGAACTTAATCAATGAATTACAATCACTACACAGGTATTATAAAACAAAGTCCCCCGCCGCGTCTGTTTGTCTGTCTGTTCACAATAAACTCAAAAACGATTGCACCGATTTTCATGCTGTTTTCACCAATGGATAGAGTGGTTCTCGAGGAAGGTGTTAATATATAATTTGTTAAGTTTTTGTATACATTGGCTAAAATATAATTATATTTGATGGAGGTGTCGGAAAAAAATAAGCCGTCTGGGAGCTTTCAACGAAAACGCTGCCCAACCCATGGGAATTAAATCCATTAAGTTAAATCCTTTGAGATATACCAAAATAATGTATGGTGGAATTGTGTATCTTATAAGGGTCTACAGAAAAATCCGCAATGGTATATGTCTATCTCTTAAGGATAACATACTGTATGTATTTTAATACTAAAAAAATTGGCGGAATAAGTCAGGCTACTTTTTATCCCTGGAATAGGTTCCCATGGGTTGCGGGAACGGGATCAAAATTTCATGATTATTTTTAGTCGCGATAACCGACATCCACTCGAGCGAAGTCGCAGGCATTAGCTAGTTATTTATAAAGATGTTTGATAGTTGTACAGCAGCATATAATAGATATCTACCACCTCTCCCGAACTATGTCAAGCTTGTATTTTGGAAGTTGGTGATTCTTACATAAGTTGCAGGACTTACATAGACACAACCTTGTAGCCTAGGAATTGACTTCCAATACTTAATATTATATGTATAAATAAAATGTAATACAATACAATAAAATTTTGGGCACTTTTCCCACTGACAGCGATGCGGACGAATTCTTTGATGCCCAGTGAGCTCTTCCCTTTTTTACTTTACATACTTGTTCATAATATAATACAAGAATGAATATTAATACATAGATACATACATACTTTAAAACAAAATAAACTTTGTCAGAGATATTTCGATCGGTAGGGGGGGGGGGGGGATAAAACAAATCCGGCAATTCAGCGCAGAGATGTTTCGACCAACTTCTGACGGACTACCGATTGGTTGCCTTTAATAGGTACAAGTACCGGCTTGACTCAGCTAAACTAACAAACATTGTACCATTGAAAACGACAGTTGATCAGAGGCTTATAAATCAGAGATCGGATATTCGGATGCATATTTACCTAAAGATAATTTTTAGCTATGAAAGCGGAAGCGGCTTTATAAATTATTTGTAATATTTATTAAAAACCCCGGGATTCTTGGATTGCATAACTATTCTGATGTGTATTAATTTAAAATTAATGTTTATCCCGATACAAATATGTGTATGTACTGGAAGAGGGGTGGTTTGTATTACTTAAAACAAAAAATAAACAAATTACTTACCTAAATTAAGACTTTTTCGATACAACAGCGCATTCCATGTTAGCCAACATCTCAACTTTAGGCGAATATGCATCCGAATATCCGATCTCTGCTTATAATCTTGGTTCTACGTTAGCATGCCTAAGTATTCGTAAATGAATAGTTCGCAACGACAATAGAGCGCTTCTCTCGCAAATGAGAAACATGCTTGCAAAGTGAAAGGCACTCTTTGTACGTATGGTCTAGGTCTCATAGACAGCGACGCCGTATTTCCTGTAATAACAATTTTATATAATTGTATAAAAAATAAGCTTTAAGCCGGAAATTTACGCAGGTACATAATTTTGGTACAGTAATTTTGTTTTTAATGAAAAGTCTTTGTACCAAAGAACTTGAAAGTTTAATTTAAGGGCCCGATCAAACCCATAACCACACCACATCGCAGTGACAAAACGCGGTCAAGCAGTGGTTACGTGTGAATAATATCGCCGCAGCTTCTTGCAGTTGCGTTGTGGTATATTTAGAATTTCGATGTGGTTGCGTTGTCGCAAGTAGAGAGGAGTTGTTGTTATCGCTGTCTCTGTTATGGCTTTCATTAAGAAGAACAAGGTGTCGTAGGCACAGTGCCGTCGCGTCGACGTAACGTTGTGTTGAGATGTGGCCGGTCGTAAGAGCGCGGTCTCACTTGTGGTTGCGTTGTGGATGCGATGTGGGCTTGATGTGATCGGTATCGCCCACACGATTGATTTTGACGGCCAAATGTGGTCCGTATGAATAAACTATTAATTTTCATACAAATTTGGTTCCGTCCACTCTTTGTGGTGTAGTTACGACTTGCGGTACGTCTGATCGGGCCGTAATATTCATGAAAGCCAAGCCATTTCATGGTAAAGCAAAGCAAGTATTTTTCTTGAAATGATTACCTAGTTAAGAAAACTAGTTTTTCATTAAATAAATACGAAAGCTAAAAATGGCTTTTTTGAATCGTAATTCTAGGAAAACTCAGAGCAAAACGAGACTCGAAAATTAATTAAAGATTTTTTTTAAATATTATCATGATGTTGATGAACTTATCACTTAACGTAGGACAACAATATTTACAAGATTCTGCTGCATCCAGTTAGACTGAAAGCCGAACCCAACGCCGGAAAAAGACTAGACAGACGATGATAAGCAGGACTAAAATAATCTGTAGAGGCATAACCTCCAGTGAAATCCTATTTTTTTCCCTAAAACACCTCAGAAATAAA
This sequence comes from Antitype chi, assembly GCA_947359405.1. NCBI lineage: Eukaryota > Metazoa > Arthropoda > Insecta > Lepidoptera > Noctuidae > Antitype > Antitype chi. Next base: position 17,198,787 of record OX375816.1, read on the forward strand.
ATCGAAAGTGCCTCAACGCTCTCAGTGCGACCACAGACAACGCCGACACATAGATAACTCCTCGAGCTTTGTACCAAATGACAATACGAGCACTTACAATAACTACGCACTGCGTTTGTGCACGCGTTTGCGGAAATGATGTATTCATCATTCTTCAGAAACTCTAAGAATTTGTATGTGCCAGACTTCTATAGTCCTCTATAGGGGAAGTGTTTATGTTGCAGCTGGTTCATGTCTTAGCAATGTTATGTTGGTAGTAAAAATAAAGGAAGAAACATAAAGGTCCATACAGTTATAAGTACAAACACTGATAAATGATGGATTGAATGTGTGACGGATGATAATATGGCTTAAGGTGAACCTAGTCCACATTTTTTGCATACAAACTTCGGGAGTGTTTTACTCCACTGTCTGACATAGCACATCCAAAGTAAAATGTGATATGGTTTGTCGCACTATTAATATTGTCTGTACGGAAACAGAATACTAAAATAAAAACCTATTAAAAAGTTAGGAGCCAACAAAGATTCGTTTTTCTTGCTAATTTTACTAAACATTGGGCGCGTTTAGGTAATAAAAGAAGTATAAAATCTCCAAAAAAAAGTCAGTACCGACAAAGTTCAATTATCGAAAAGTTCAATAAACTTTATTGGTCATTGATTTATGCATTGGCTTTTTCATAAAACCCGATCTTCCAAAGGACTTTTCTTAATTTTTTCGCGATTTTTATACTATAAATGATCCTGCATCTCACTCAATAACGTTGTGTGTGTAGACTAGCGTCTAACTGCTCATCACTGATACTATCTCTGTCGGACACGAAGCCTGGTGAGACAGCGTGATTTTTAGCCAGGCCCACCAGTGAGTTCGAGCCCGCGACTAGGTTCCCCTTAAAAGGGTTTGGCGACATCTACATCGCCACATACGAACTTAAACATCACAGTGACATCACAAAAAATCCTGCATCGCACAAGCAGAGTTTGCCGCGCAACTAGCATATATACAACGTCCCGACACCAATCGTCGGGCAGTGCCCACCAGACATGACACTGGCATAGTCGGAGGATCCTCCCTTTTCTATGCAGGAAGAGTCAACTTTACACCCTTTTTCTCATAAGTCAATAAAGGTGTGTGACTATTAAGGTAGCGGCAAATAGAGATGTATGAAAGAAGAAGACACGATATGGTAAACCCAAATAAATTAGTATAAGGGCACAAGAATGATGCGGTGATAAAACAGCGCAGCGTAGGTAGCAGTTGCGAAAGCACCATATAATACGATTGCTACCGGCTTCCCTTTGGGGATTTGCAGCGGCAACTCTATCGTTATTAAAAAATGGCACGTCAATAGGGGCCACTATTAAAAAAATTATGCTACAATACGGGTAATTAATTCACCATAACATTTAAACAACAAAAACGGTTATTTTTAGCTTCGTATTACAACAACAAAAAAACTAAATTAACCCGGCGCCAAAGCGTCAGCATACAACAGCGATCCCATAATAATGTCACTTTAGGTCATATGGCACCGCTTGATATGGACGAGAGCCGGCCGCTGTACAAAGGGTTATAACAGAGAAAGATATAGAAAATGCGTCAGTGAGATCGAGATGTAGGAATATTGCACATTTCATTTGGTTTTCAGCTGTTCAATTTTATTTTATTTCATTCCTTACATTCCTATATTAGTTTTATGATGTTAGTATGTAAGTATTCTTTATTGATAAGTCAGTAAGTTAAAGCCGACTTCGCTTCGGCTTCTTTCCTACAAAAATAAACACCTCGCCGCTGGTAGGTAGATTGAAAAGTTGGTGAGGTTGCTTACAGGACCTATCGCTGTGACGCTGCTTTTTCAGACATATAACTGTAGCCAGTTATGTGAAAGTCAAGCGTTAACCTTGGTTTAAGCATTTCACCCTTTATTTCTGGAAAAATCGTTACCAAAACTGCTCAGTTAATGACCCTTACATTATCGTCATTTCAAGCAAAACAAAAGGTCGGGTCAAGTGGAAAGCTATCAAAACAATGGTATTTACAACAAAAGTGTCGCAGAAAGTAAACAACGGTAGAGGGGCTGTTACGAGGGAACTTACACAATATCACTTAAGGGGCACCTCGCGGTGTAGAATGGAGATCAACGTTATTGGCCGAACTTCGACAGTAAAACGGGAACGGATTAGCATTTTATTTATTTTGAATCCGACGCCGGCGGTGTGAGGGGCGGGGGGGCTTTACGACCTCATTCTACATTCAAGTCAGCGGACCCGCGGACGAGTTACAACATTCGTGAACTTTGTAGTAATCAAGATGGCTGTCTATCTATCTTTCTGCGTTGGCGAGGCGGTTTTTTAAAGGAGTTTATTGAACGTAGGACTATGCAGCTATATCTGTCTATTCAAGAGTATAATCTACCTACTTAATTTGCATCAGGTTTGAAGAACTTACTGTGAATTATTTCGAATCAATATCTAAAGGAGATATTCTTTTAGATATTGATTCGAAATCATTTTCTTTTTATAAGTAGAGACTGTAATTAACTAATATTTTTATTTTCTTTTAGTGGTACCTTTGTAGGTAGGCTCTACCACCTCCTATCCGTCAGTTAATTCTTACCTACTTACTTAAAAAACGTATCACTTTTCTAATGAAGTTCGTTTCCACAACAGTTACTTTCAAACACCGATAACAATCAAAGTCACAAAACGACCTCCCCGACTTAACTTAATTCAAGGCTATTCCGTAGATCTAAGGCCCAAGATATGGTCGATCTAAATCTATTAATTACCCTTACTCTAGAGGGAATTGTTGTGAATAGATTAAATTAACGTCTGCTGTAATAATTCAGATAGATTCCACACTAATATTCATAGACGCATAAATTGTGTGTGTATGGTTATGACTAGATTAACTTACTATTTAGTTAACGATGGAATTCAACGTTCTGAAGCTCTAATAATTTCACCAGATATCTATAAATAGACCAGTGGGGTATTTTCTTATGCATAATACATTAAGGATACCTACTTTAATTTCGTAGGTACATACTGTAACCTAAATCTATTCAAGGAATTGGTGTGTTCTATTCTAATTACAGAACAGAAAATAATATTTTCCTCTGACATAATATTGAAGATCAAATTTTTACAAATATAATATAAATTTGAAAATATTAATTGCCATAACTTTTCTTTGAACATGTAACCTTAATGTAGAAACAAAGATGAGTGTGCTAAATAAATGAAATATTTCATAAAATATTAAAAAAAATAAGGAAAAAATAAGGCATATTAGATAAGTAGGTTTAATTACGAATTATTATAAAGCCTCCCTACTCTCTGTCCACTTCTTCTTGTTTAAAGTTGCCAAAGATCAGTGGGCTAATCACATAACACACTTATAGTAAGAATGACTTTCATTTAGACAGTTCAACAACATTCATTGCATTATTTACGTTGCTGAGCAGGCAAATTTTTCGAACATATAAAGCAACAGATTAGCAATATCCTGCAAAATTGTTCAGATTGTAATTAATACCTAGTGTGTTAAGTAAGTAGGGTGCAGTTATTGTTGAAGAACTCCAGCTCATCCCGCTATTTCCGTCTGAGCCAGTAGCTTGCCATTAAAAGGGACTCATTTGGTCAAAATAATACTCCACAATAAAAAATATTCCCCTCAAAAACACTTTCTCTAGCCGTAAAACAAACAGCCTAACAAACTTGTTACAACAGATACCCTACATTATAGCTAACCTGTGTCGTTATCTTGAAAATTAGTGTAATGGCAGGCCAGTGTCGTTCCATTCCATTAATTACTAATTATCGATATCCCTACTTCCCTAGCAGCCTAAGCAATGGCTTCGTTACTACTAAGGCGGTGCGTAATGAGAAAGCCGGAATAATAATGTAATGTTTTACTTTTTCAGTAAGACGTAGGACGTACCCAGCATATTTCAATACTATGCACAGAATAATTTTTGTTTCTTAGTTTCAGTTTTCATTATTTATGATCATTCATTGATGCAACTTTTTGCATGTGTTTTAACTATTATATTTTTTTTTGTTTTTAGGGGTCTGGCGCTAAAAGATAAAAAAATATATTTCTATAAGTAGGTTTGTACAAACACTTTTACACGTCAATCAAATTTTTAAAACTAGACGAGGTCAGTTTCCTATCTGACTAATCTTAGAAGGGCCAAAACAAACTCAGAGGTATACGTATATAGGTATACAGGACTCGTCCTACTTCGGCTACAGATGCTCCCATGTTAAATTCTCCCAAATACTAGCCTATAAGTATGTGTAACCCGTTGTATTACTTTTGGTAAAATAACTAAATTCTTATTATTTAAAGAGATTTTGGGTCTTATTTTTAGGCGTATTGACAGGGCCTAATTATAAATAAAAAACAAATGCTTCAATTTCATATTGTTTAAGAACACTGTTTAGCTGTAAGTTTCCCGATTATACAATAAAATAAAATAGTCTATCGAATTCGAAAAAAAAATCGAAAAAAAAAAGAAAGGAAGAAAGAAAAAAAGAAAGAATACCGTTTATTTGGACACAGCTCGTGAAACACAAAATACAATAACAAATAAAAAAGTGAAAATAAATAAAGAGAGGAATATGGAGTGCTACCAGGATATTTTGGCACCTGAATGTCACTGATATGGCGGCGTTGTTTGTAAACGTTTATGAAATTGTCACAGAAATTGTATTGACAAAACAAGATGGCGGCGTCAGTTCTGATTTAGGCCACGCGCCAAAATAACTTTATAACGTTGTAGGTATGCTGTTTCGTTTTTTGTTTGTTTATTGTAAAGTTCATAACCTTCCTTTTTTCTTAAAATACCTGTCTGATAAGTTGAAAACTTCACAAGCCAAAAGGGTATTTCAAGAACAAGCTATTTTGATACCCAACGACTTCGTTAATCAATGCGCCATTTCAGGAATAAGCTATTTCCATCCCATTATTCTGATCTATAGCAGTAACCCCAATCACTCACCGAGCCTTTAGACAACTTGTACAAACTTAGACAATAGGAAGCCAGTAAAGGGAAGCAACTATCCCAGACAGTTACTATAGTCAGACTTATCTAATATTATTAACATCCCCTTTCACTGATCATGCATAAATAATAGTGAGATGTGGGATTGCCAACATTTATTTTTAGCGACAAACACAATAAGTATCAGAGTCATAAATCAAACTGGGTCAATATTATGTGCGAAACATGTATATTTTTATTTTAATATCGTTCGAATTTCCATTACGTTTACTCCTCGCGTTTATACTAGACTCACCGGCTGCAAAACGAACGAAGGGCAAACTGACACTTTCTTCAGACAACACTTGAGTTGGAATGAAGTTGACAATAATAGAATTTATAACTTAGTTTAAGAGCGGCTTTAACTTGACAAGACAGACAATTTACGATGTTATTTCAGTAAGGTTGGTTTACACCGGTAGGCATGGTATATGGCGAAGGTCCGATTACACATATAGAGAGCTGCGGATCCAGCTGGTTTATTGGTCCTCGACTACTGGCAAGAACTGATCGACTGATCCAAAGGGTGCAAAAAGCCTGCGCTCGGTTCTGCTTCTCAATCCCACCAAGAAGTTATGTAATGCCATTTTTAAATAAGCACTCAATCCTCAAGATAAAGTCATGTCGTAAGTTGCACTTAGCATGCCAACTGTTTGGAGTTGTAAAGTACAAGCAGCCATCCTACCTGTACGATAAACTGAGCTGGATCGCTAGTAAAAGAGAATGCGCAAGTAGACAGTGCTCCTAACAACTCTCCACTCAATCACACAAGACGGCTGCCTTCAGGGGAAGTTTTAGATATGCCACATCCAAATACTGGAACAATATTCCCCTGCCGATAAGGAATCTTAAATCTATTGGCACCTTCAGAATTTGACTGCGACAGTTTCTTATCGCCTCGCAGAAAAAACTGGGTATGGCGATTTCGAATGCGTCCATAATATAGCACAGAACCGGTTGGTGCTTGGGGAGGCCTATGTCCAACAGTGGACGTTATTTGGCTGAAATGATGATGATGATGAGGATGATAAAGCGATATTAGATCTATATTAAAGCTGCCCTGGCGATGTAGTGCGACTGACATGTTCTTCGAGAACAGAGTTACTGATTTTAATGGGCTCTTGAGGAGACTCAAGGCATCTTTCCTGACTCGATTAAGTGCGTGTACTAATCAAATAGCAGGATCACCGTAAAGTCGATGCTTTGGAGATGTGGTGCTGGAGACGCTTCCTAAAGATCTCGTGGACATCGTTTCGCACCAATGTTTCCATCTTCAAGGAACTTCATATTAAGGACCCGCTTTCGTCTAGTGTACAACTACGAACATTAAAGTAACAACATGGAGAGACTAGTGGTTCAGGGCCGGGTGGAGGGCAAGAGACCACGCGTCCGATCACCATCTCGCTGGACTGACCTGATCAAGAAAGCTACTGAGTCCACCATGGTTCAGTGTACTCGCAACGCGTCCAACCGGCAGAAATGGAAGCACATCGCTGAAGGGGCAATCCTCAGGGAAGTCAACGACCCTCCGAACATCTCTCCGTGTACCTCGTCTGCGCAACCACGTCCACTCTGACTAGAGTGTTTCGACTAAGAAGTCAACGACCCTCCGAACATCTCTCCGTGTACCTCGTCTGCGCAACCACGTCCACTCTGACTAGAGTGTTTCGACTAAGAAGTCAACGACCCTCCGAACATCTCTCCGTGTACCTCGTCTGCGCAACCACGTCCACTCTGACTAGAGTGTTTCGACTAAGAAGAGAATCAATTAGTGTCTATAATATGTCGCTCTGTGTACCTGCTAAGACGCTAATAATAGGTCCCTATGCGCTGACTGATTTGTACTCTTAATTTTAATGTCATTTTCGTAATTTAATTTTTATTCTCATTATTGTGATGTAACAATTTAACAACAAGGCATTGTAATATTGCTATGGATTTAATACCTAGAAATAAACGATAACAATAATAATAAAAAGCATTAGGGTTAGAGGCATACGAATTCGGCTTTTAGATTAGAATATTTTCTTGTTTCATACTTTATAGGGTGTGATTAATCAGTAGTAGGGTTTTACTTTTCTTATTAATTAATTTGGTATAAGTTGTTATGTATATGAAGATAAAATTTGATTGAACTTCAAATACATTGTATCAAATACTTAAGTCAATGTCATGTGCGAAACGAGTGTTCTCGATTTAATAACTGTTAGAGTTTACGTTACGTATACTCCACGCCTTCGTGCTAATCCCGCAGGTACCTAGGTACCTAATACTGTTTTTTTAAACTTTTATACGTTGATAAACATATCGAAATATTACAAAAATTGCTTCCAATTAAAGGTAAAAGCTTCATCACACGTGAATGAACTGTTCATTTATCGTTCATTCATCGTTCAATATAGGAGAAGAAACGCACCAATAAAGGGGCTACCACCCACTTACATTCACCACTCATTGGAGCATAATTTGGACTTAGTATTCTACTCGTGAGGTTGCAAGTAGTTTTTGACATAATTCTATGAATAACGACAGGAGTGTCAAATAAAATTAAAGGAATAAAAGAAACAGATAAAAAAGCATAATAAAAAGTGACCTGCGGGTATCCCGGTTCCCCTATCCAAATCTTCTTGCCCAATAAAGCCAAACATGAAATTATTGTTTTAATGGTCCAAAGAACCCCTGGAAACTTCACGCTGTTATGTTCACTAATGTCAAAGATATTGCCAAACTTTACCTTATCATACTATCCTACTTAATTATTATACGTGAAAGGTTGTATGTTTAGATGTTTGGATGTTTGTTACTCAGTCACGCAAAAATGGCTAAACGGATTTGCATGAAGTTTGGCACATAGATAGATTATAACCTGAATTAACTTATAGGCTACTTTTTATCTCGGTAGTACGTTCCTTTGAGATAAATTCCGACCTCGACGCGGGTGAAGCCGCAAAAGCTAGTATTTTAATTTTTAAAAAACTAGTTATTCTTAACTTATTAACTTATTAACTTCAAGTGTCCAGTAATTAACAAAATTACTTTTCTATAGTTATCAGACTCAATGAGTCTGCCTAACAGCTGAGGGGACTCTCATAATATCGTAAAGAATCATCATAGCCGCGTTTTCACGTCACAACGACCCATTTCAACACGTTCAATATATTTCTACTGAACAAAATTTTAGTTTTACACCCACCCCACATTATTCACGCCACAACCTTAGTGCCCCGACACAATAAAGTGATTATTTACCAGTCGCTGAACGCAACAATGTCCACGCCGACACGCGGACACAAAGGTCCTGTCTATCTATCCGTATCGTCATTTATCATCGGTATTGATAGCCTTGATAGCCGACGTCTATACCCGGGTGGAGCATGAATTTGCCTGTTTATTCAATTCAATATTGCTGATGAAACGAAGGCACGAGTAAATGGTTTAGATGGAGATTTCTGTTCAATGAAAAGTTGTAACATCATTGCTAGTAAATGTGAAGGAAGGTCATTGTCTTATTTGTAACAAAAATATATTAAATATCTAGTACAAATCTTAAATATTTTCTTTTCATTTAGAGGGTCCCGTTCCGTGTGGTGTCGGACGTAAAAGAATACCACCATTCCATTTCTTCCCATGGGTGTCGTAGAAGGCGACTAAGGGACTTACTAGAGAATGGGCAGAAGCGTTCTCTATGCATTTCACCACCATACTGCGATCGCCAACCCGCCTGCCAAGCGTGGCGATTATGGCAAAACCCCCTTTTGGGGGAGGCCTATGTCCAGCAGTGGACGTCTTTCGGCTGAAATGATGATGATGAAATGCTGTGAAGGAAGTTTTGTAATTAGATTCCCTTAACTATGTACGAGTTTGAGTTACATAAACAGCTTGGAATGGCATTTAAATATGTGCGACGTTCAACAACCCGCATTGGACCTGCCTCCGTTACGGTCGACTCCCTCAAATAGACATGAGGCTTGATTCCCAGCAGAAAGAACATTATCTTTACTGTTTGTGTCCACTTTTAGTAAACTGGATGAAGAAAGCTATGTATAAAAGCAGTAACTCCAAGTTACGCTATTTGATAAAATTTTGTAACCAACAGAGTATTCAGAGATCGCAGAAAGATATACAGACTCCCATTATGTTTTTTAGTGATAAATGTTTTTTTACTTATGTATTTTCTGGTGTACAATCAAGTATAAAGAATGATCAGATTATGAAGAATGAGATAAAAGAAGCGAGTGCGACGGGTTGAGCTAATAAAACTTATAATTGAGTAGTGTTATTTTCAACTAGCTGATCCGGCAGACGTTTTCCTGTCTTAACTATGAATACTGAATTCGCATTATACAGGAAAAGTTTTTTTCCAGTGCGCAAACTGTAACCCTGAATTCAGCATATCATTCTAGAGTCCCCAGTGCAGAAATTTTTCGTCGATTATACAACACAAAAACAGCTGTTCCATACATTTTGACCGCGTAGGTATTGCATTTTTCTATTAAACAGCGCATTTTTTTTTGTAAAACCGACGAAAAATTTCTTCGCTGGGGGGTTTAGAATGGTATGCTAAATTCATGGTTAAAGTTTGCGCACTGAATAAAAACTTTTCCTGTATATATGTATATACATAAGTTACGCGCAACTTTTTTTTTTTCCTACATAAAAATCTTTGCTGTGACCAAAGGAAATAGGGGATTCATTTTATATATATATAGGTTTATAGCAAAACGTTTTGAATAAACTCTCACACACTATTAAAAAAGACCTAATATCTACATTCTACGCCATAAATTAATATCCTACTGCACATCCGACACTTTACGTACAAAGTAATTTATGATCACACGTAGACCAATGTATAGTAATATGCAGCGCGTGTTCCTACAGGCAGGGAAGGGAACGTAATTTATGTTCAATACTGAGACTGGAAACAGTACACCACTGCTGGTGATAACTTAAAACGGACGATAAATGCGGCTTTGGAGATGGGTAAAATTTCTTAAAGCAGTAAAAATCTATTGCATTTAGAACTGTTGGGAGAGATCCACTATTCGCTGGGCCTGAAAGAGGGGAGGTTCTTTACTTACACATGATGAGTTTTGAATAAAGACCAGGAAAAAACTTAGAGTTGAATTTGTAATATAGTTTTATGTACCTATCTCTTTTTTTTTTGTTTGAGGGTGGGAAATAATCAAATAACTTCTCCCGCTCTGGGTGGAGCAGGAGGGCGTGTCAGACTTTTACTGACTAAAACCCACCCGTTTTCCATCAGTTGCCTGTGTGCCAGGGACGACGGTATCTCTTTTGAACAACCCGCACCCCTGGCAGACCTATCTCTTTATCTGTAAATTCGCTATAGTTAGGTAAAATAGTAATAACTATTCAAAAACAATATGTATTAAATTTTCATATGATGTAGCTAAGTCTAAAATTTAACAATGCAAATTTAAAACGTCATCTCTTTTAATATTTACTCCCACGCTATTCATTCACATTTAAAAATACCTCTCTACATTTTTACAGTGAAATTTCTTGTACTATGTATGTTTAATTAATGATAGCTGGAACTGAACGTAAACCTTTTCCTTTCCAAATAAAATCAGCCAATTTCCGTGTTCCCAAGATATTGCAATAAGTGACAGAATTATAGCAATATCCTCAATAAATCGCAATTTGCGACCCATTTGGGAACCTTATATTCGGGAGGCATTAAAATAAAATAATGGTATGTTTACAAATCTATTCTGAATTCGCCGCCATCTATATTAAAGACTTTGTACTAATTGGAAATACTAACTCCTAGAAATGATAAACCAACATCGTCTGGAACCTGAAACTGTTCACCACTGTATTCATTGAAAGCTTTGAAAGATGGCGCCACCAGCGCCATCTGCTCACGGTCGTATAAACGTAGTAAGTAGAGCAAGTTGCTTTGTGGGATCCAGTTCAGGTTGCTTTAGACAGATGTCGCTTACAATAGTTTGCAGTAAAAAGTACAATTCAGAAAATAAAGCTAAAGATAGATCAGAGAGTAATTTGGTGATCACAATTAATGGACGTATATTATAATGCCATCACTGTACTTGCAATAACATTGTTATCACCGCGACCTAACGGACGATGGTTACCTATTTGTCTATTGATTGATGAGTTCTAGGACATGCCGGTTTCCTCAAGATGCAAAGTTGACAAAGCTTACCTATATTCTAGCGTAATCAATAATCCTAGGTAGAAGTAATAGTTGAATAGTTTAGTTGGGCAACGGCTAGGTAGATGATACGTAATCAGCGAGGTGTCAGTAGGTAATGCGAAATCAGATAAACCTATACTCCATTTACAATAGCATTATACAGAAGTAAAAAAGGTTATTTTTAATGTATACTTCGTAACAAAATTACATTAAACGTGTTGCAGTTACGATTAATGCCAAAAAAGTTCAAGTGTCTATGCTAAAAACCTAAAAGAAGCAGGAGTGAACAACACCGAGTAACTAAATTAGCTGATGACGACGAAGTTTTACCAAAGTATTGTGGGTCGTAAGTTGTTATTTAGAATAAAGTATGGTAAAAAAAAATCCTTAAAATCTTAATCAGATTTAAATAATCATGTGATTGTTTGTTTCATTCAAACGAAAGTTGGAAAGTTTAAAACTCACATCAAACGTGTCCTTATCAAAAAAAGCATATTATAAGATAAAAGACTATGTTGAAGACAGGGAAGTTTGGCATTAATTCCTTCTGCACATGTGGCTTCCCTGGTACCTCATTAATAGCCAAACTATGTGAAAGTCTATTAACTGCTCCCAAATTACAATGTAATTTTTTATTCTTTTTATTTTTTACAATGTCTGACATATTATCGTCATTATTTGACAATATACATCAATTTTAATTGCGACTATTTATTATAGTGATTGTCATAGAAATCATGTCACTTGGTTCAAATAGGTTCATTTTATATTGGTAGATTCTTTTACATATTGCGAATGAGAGAACGTTGTAGGCCTTACAGACTAGATTTATAGACGATTTTCTATATATTCTGTATTTTCATTCCTCTAAGTACCTGGTACGTATTGACAGCCCTGCACTGTCCTCCCATACCTATTATCACTGTAATTTGAAAACATTGTAAAATCCAATTATTTTAAAAAAAGTGACCGTGGAGTTTCTTACCGGCTCTTCTCCATAGGAAGCGACAAATTGGAACCGTGCACCTAGCTTCTGACGTTTCATAAGTGCCCATGCAGGCTTATGTGAAATAATTTTTTTTGATTCATTCGTTTTGTTGTAGGTTTGTAATGTGTGATGAAGATTTTATTGTAAATAGAACATTATTTAAAATAAAAATTACTTTTACTTCGTTTTAGTACTGCCTTAAATGTACCTAAAAAAGTTAGAACTTAACTTTGAAATAAAATGTTTTGCACTCCTGCTTCTACGAGCCTCTTTTTTCTAAAGCTATAGTAAATGGGGTATAGTACTAGTGCTATCTATGTACGAGGTAATTATTTGAAATGAAATATTTAATGTAAGTAGATGTTTTAAGACACTTTTAGACGCCAATATTTTATTGATCAATACAGGATAAGTTTTTAACCGTCGGTTATACAAAAAAAAAATCAGCTGTTTCATAGAAAAGTGCAATACCTACGCGGTTAAAATGTATGGAAAAGCTGTTTTTTTTATATAACCGGCCAAAAATTTCTGCGCTGGGGGTTTAGAATGATATACTGAATTCATGGTTACAGTTTGCGCACTGGTTAAAAACTTATCCTGTATTTTAAAACTAAATAGCGCCGGAATTTTCTAGTTGACTGATCTCTGAAAAGAAATATCGGAACAAGCTAAAAGATCATGATCAGCGGTAAAGACCAGCAAGTTAAAGTTAAAAAGGGATAATATTTTAAATTAAAAAAACCGGCCAAGTCCGAATTGGACACGAAGGGTTTTGTACCACAATGCAAAAAACGCCGAAAAGACAAGTTTATTGTGTGGACCCCTATAATTTTTAACATTGTTTTTATAATTTTTTGTTATAGAGGCCGTGTGGTGCCGGACGTGGTTCCGTGTGGTGCCGGACGTCAAAGAATATCACCATCTCATTTCTTCCCGTGGGCGTCGTAAAAGGCGACTAAGGGGCTCCCAGAGAATGGGCAACAGTGTTCTCTATGCATTTTACCACCATACTGCGATCGCCAACCCGCCTACCAAGCGTGGCGATTATGGCAATCCCCTCCCCGTTTGGAGGAGGCCTATGTCCAGCAGTGGACGTCTTCGGCTGAAATGATGTTATAGAGGCGACAGAAATACACAATGTTTGGAAATTTCAACTTACGAAGAATCATGAGATACAGCTCGCTGACAGACAAGGGAGCGGACTGATGGACAGACAGCGGAGGGTTAGTAATGGGTCCCGTTGATTATCCTTCGGATAAGGAACTCTAAAAAGTGTTCATGAAGCTCAAAAACTTTTTAGAGGTTCTATAGTTTAGAAAAGTGTGCATCATAAGAAACTCAAAAACTTTGTAGAGGTTCTATAATTTACAAAATGGTGCATCATAAGAAGCTCAGAAAGTTTTTAAAGGTTCAATAATTTTAAAAAGTGTGCATCATTAGAAGCTCAAAAAGTTTTTAGAGGATCAGATAAGTAAATATTTCCCTTAAATAAAAATACCACCTACGTCTGGTATATCCTGAGCAGTCACTTCAGTCAGCTCTGTTACCAACCTTGATGACTTGCCAAGCGAGTTTGTGGCAAATCACTCGGCCCAACACGTGAAAATAAATGAGTACTAAACAAACGTTAGCAGTTTCAATGAGGCCTTTCATATTTCACAATATTTCGTTATTTTCCCTATTTCAACACTAAAGGAAAAAGGGGTGATAATTATATTAATAACACAAGTGAGTTGCGTTACTGGTCACGTTGACTGTCCGAAAGGGGACACACCCCAACCCTCATGCGACGGGGTTCCATGAGTCACGTGTTCTTCAAACGTGGTCTTACGATATCAGCTTTGTTAAAGTTTTCCCCTTTTCTTGGAAAAAAATAGGAAAGTTTTTTGTGTTAATACGACTTTTTAACTTTTAACAAATTATTTTTTTCCGTTACTAAAATAATAAATGGATTGTTTCACAACGCAAGTACCTTTTAGGAAACCTTTCAAGTCAGTAGTCCACGTTGGCATAGCATTTGGGACACTCCATTTTCGCGAAATATACTTGCGCGAATCCACTTGCGCGAAAACACTTTCCGCGTATGGAATTTTGTGCGAACGGACATTTCACATATATTATACGAGTATGTTTATCCGCGCAAAAGTCCATTCACGTAAATGTCTTTTCGCGCAAAAATCCATTCGCGGAATGAGTGTTTTCGCGCAAGTGTCATGCTACCCTTTGCATATGGTGTCAATTGCTAAGCAATGTGAAAACACACACCAATCATGGGTGATCATTGAAAAAATCATGTTGAACAGATAACTTTGCAGATTCATAATTGAAAACCCGTGAATCGGCAAACATACCTAAGGTTGGACGCCATCAGGCAAGGTGGGACAGTGATCTTCGCAGAAAAGCTGGTTGTAGCTGGAGGAAAATGGTCCAGAGTTAAGCTGAATGAAGGAGGCAACTGCTGTAGAATAATATGGTAACGGGCTGTTGTCTGCAACTCCACGTCTAAGCGCGTATTTTGCGTACGGGTGGGAGAATCGGTTATTCGATCCACCCCAGCTTCTCGAGAAAGGCCAGCAACGCCTTGGCAATCTCACGTAGGGTACCTGGGTTACATAATTGGCGACCACCGGACAGTTTAACAGCACGTGTGCTGCTGTCTTGTCGTCCTCCATGCAGACCCTGCACAGCGGACTGTCTGTTACTCCTATGACAAAGAGATGTTTGTTAAATGACCCATGCCCAGTTACAGCTGCTGTAACTGTACGTAGCTTTTGTTTTGTTAGACGGAGAACCTGTTTTGTGAGACGGGCATCGATCGTAGGAAGTGTTTCCTTAGCCTGCCTGCATTCACCTAGTTTCACCCATATTTTGTGATGTTGGTCCCTGATGATGACTCGAAAACAATAATCAACGCACCACGTTCAAACGGACGTCCAATATCGCGGCGGGATTTTCCGAGTTGAACCGAGCTGGGATGAACTGTTGACAATCCAACAGAGTGTCTCAGCGCGTCGAAAAAATCCATTTTTCGATTATCAACTCTCGGCGTTAAGCAATGCGTTGACTATCCATTGCGGTAAAAAAATCCGCGTGTAGGTGGATTTATCTTTTGTAGAATGCACGATACGAACATTACTGCAACCCTTTTCCGGTTAAATAAAATGTTATCTTACTAACAAAAACACAATAAAAAAAATAAGTAGATACATAAAAAAATACATTTAGAATAAGAAGAAGACAATATACAATTAAATAGCATACTAGGTTTTGTTACTAGGCTAAACGTAGGTATCCTTTATCCAACCAAATTGGAATAACAAAGAAAACTGCTAACCGCAAGTTGATAAAGTATTGTTTCGAAGATAAATGTCACTTGTTTACGCAATCATGCCACAAAAGTAGGCAAGTAATTGGAATGACCTTTAAAATTTTCCGAATCCCGATCACGTGCCGAAAGTTCACGAAACATCGGGTAGCTAGATATTGTTTTATAAACTGCGTAACAGTCCTGAAACTGCGGTATGTCGGGGACATACATAGGCCAGGGGATTTTTTTGTAGATGATGTGACAGAAGTGTCGATTAGGTTCATTTTGCTGTCATTAAGTATGTCCTCATCTTTCTTTACAGAAGACTGGTGTGAAATCCAAACCACCCCATATACTTAGTACAGTCACATCCAAAATTACCTGCGTAGTTGGTCGCAGGGCGCCTGCGCGGCGTGATCGACCCGTGGCTTTGTCGACTTGCTCTCATTCGCCCGGTATCTACCAAATCGGTGAGTACGCAAAACATTTACCCGTGTACGGACTATGTGATCAAATTCCATTAAAAAGTCGCTTAAAAAGGAGTGCATGTATCTTGCGGTGGCGCTAATCATAATAATAGCAAGTTTGGTCAGATTACATGTAAGTCATTTTTAAATATTAACCTGAGATCTGCTCTTTGCTTACACTATCTATTTCTGGTGTCCTCACACTTAAGTTCAAGGCACGCATAATCTTCTTACTTCCGTGGGTTACTTTTGTCTGTTAAGTATTGATTTCTGCTTATCATTTTTGCACCCACTGATCGCTAAATGTCAAGCAATCAACCGCAAGTGAAATGATGGAATACGTCACGATGTGTGTCATTGATTACGTTAGATAAACTTAGATAGGTCTACTTATGTCTGATACTTATTTTATACTCAATTCAGTAAAAATAAATATATGAATCCTGATTATTGTGAGTTGTACTATTTTAAAAATTGATTGTTACATGCTGTGTTTGGGGAAACAATCAGTTATTATGATTCACGTAATAGTGAACGAAACACATGTTGCATGACGCTGTTTGCCACGTTGACGTAATGTACGTGACATGCGCACTACGTCCTTGCATACTGCATTTTGCACCGACTGTACACTGTCTATCCCTTTCGGGGAATTTTCCTCGGCGTGTTGTTATGTTATGTTTATATATACAAACTAGCTTCCGCCCGCGGCTTCGCCCGCGGAGGTCGGAAATTATTCCACGGGAACGTACTACCGGGATCAATAGTATGCTATGTGTTAATCTAGGTAATAATCTATATGTGTGCCAAATTTCATCCAAATCCGTTCAGCCGTTTTCGCGTGATTGAATAACAAACATCCAAACATCCTCACAGACTTTCACATTTATAATATTAGTAGGATACCTAACAGAACGATTTAATGATTTTTCAGTTAAAATACCTGAGTAGGTACTTACTTCTTTACTATTACTACGTCTTTTTGGATGGTTTGATCTTTTTTAGGTCGAAAACGATAAGAAAATTCAGCCTGACTTGTATTCTTTACTTAAAGTTAGTTGTTGATTTGCCGGTACTTACTTTTTTTCAGCCGAATAATAATATAACATTTTCGGCCGAAATCAATATTACCGAAAATGGCTGAAAACCGGAGACAAAATTCTACTCGACTCTTCAACTCTTCATTTTCTTTACAATGGACTAATTATACTTAGTCACAGTTATTTAATAAAGGTTAAATATTTGCAAACAACACTCATGTGGTAGGTAAAAGCTTGCCCTTTATTTTCGGAAAATATCTCAAGGTCGCGTTTGCGCGCTATGCTCAGGTTCGTCACGAGAAACTCTAGACCCTATCTAACGGTTATTAAGCTCAATATCGTGTGACAACATAATGAGACTCATAGACCAAGCTTGATTGGAATACTGATGCGTGAGCTACGTCACGAAGTGCAACCCACACGTTGCCTTATATGAGGGCAAACAGATAAATGTTGAGTACCTACCTAACACGTATTGACAACACTGTCCTCTCATACCCATTAACATGAAAACATGGTAAAAGCTCTCTTCGTCTTCTCGCTGGCTCTTATTCATACGAAACAACCAATTGGAACCGTGTACCTAATTTCTGACTTTTCATAAGTGCTCATGAAGGTTTATGTCAAATCAAATAACGAGTGTAATAATATTATCGTGCCTAACGAAGCTGGCAACCAGTTGTTGTTCCTGTTATTGTAATACTATTTATTCTGTACTTAACTATACCTAGGAACCTTCTGGTTACAAAGATATATGATTTGTTAATTAAAACATGTTTTTTTAATGTTAAAATGTAACTTTAAATACCCCATCGATCACTGTACCATTACATGCACACATGAGCACAATGTTTTGAGATCGTTTCATTGCGCGCTGCGCGTAAACAGTCATTTTAAACCTAAAATAAAATTCTTTCCCAGCAAAAGTTTTGCTCAAATGTGGTAGGTACGTATTAATTATTTCACCTAGTGTTAATACTGAACGTGAACACCGAGAGAGGCACACAGTATTGTAAATTTGACCTTTTGTGTATACATCTAATATATGGTTGAAATAAAACAATCAAACTGTATACTGTTCTATAGCTGGTAAATGGTAATATATTTAAAAAAAATCACACGAACCCAACCAAATCATTGTAACGAAACCATAGCGTGATCTAGATTTTGCGACAACGCCAACTATCGAGCTTAATAACAAACTTTTTTAAATAAACACTAATTGGTATGGTTTCTTCATGAACACCTAGAGAAAATAATCAAACATATTCAAATAGCATACCTATATAAATATTATTTAAACGACCAAACTGCAAGTCGTTTTCATTCCGTTCGAACTTAGACGTGACTACACGCGTAGGCGGCGTAGCGATACGTCAAGTGCTACGATAAAACTTTCAACACAATGTCATCGCCAACTGGGTTTTCAGTTTAACCGCAAGAGAGCTGCACAAGCACATAGGTACATGTACACTTATTAACTTGACAAGATTTTTATCTCGGGTGTCATTTATAAAGAGTAAAATTGGAAGAAAATTAAACCAATTGAGACTCGTGAAAAAAAGAAGATTTCTCAAATATTCTGCGCCCATAATATCCCTTAAAGATACATTGTTTTCTTGGTTTTTTTTTTGGGTGTGAAATCATCAAATAACTCCTCCCACTCTGGGTGGAGCAGGAGGGTGTCAGACTTTTACTGACTAAAACCCACCCGTGTTCCCTCCATTGCCTGTGTGCCAGGGGCCGCGGTATCTCTTTCGAACAACCCGCATCCCTGGCAGGCATCGGCCCTTGTGGACCCCACCAGTTGGTGCTGACATCTCTTTGAGGCGCGCGTGGAACACAACGCGCCGTCGACCTTGGCTTGGTCCTTACCGGACAGTGAGCTACCCATTACTCGCCGTCCGCAAGCCCGTGCCTACGGTGGCCGGGAATCAGCCTGGGATTCCCAACGCCCAGGGCTTCTCCCGCAGCGGCTATGGCCGTGAGAGCGCATATACTGCCTCTCCCTCATGTGCGCCGCCTCCCTCTTCGCGAGCATTACTGCTTCGCAGAAGGAGGTGACGGCTAACTACTCTCGCTCCGTACCATGGCCTGCACCAGGGCCTAACACGAGAGATCGTTGCCGCCGATCGCCTCCACGAGGACACGGCGGTGTTCCGCCCAAGCCGGGCAGACCGCCACCGTGTCCTCAGGGCGATCTTCGCAATGGAAACACAAGGGCGTTTCCTCCCGCCTTGAAACAACCGTGTCCGGTGAAGACCTGCGTCAGGCGGAAGGTGAGGACGCCGTGCCGCCTCTCAAGCCACTCCTCAAAGAGGGGACTTACCGCCGCTATCGTGGCGTGCCCAATTGTTTTCTTGGTGGAGTAATATATCACAGTATTATAGCCACTGACACAATTATGTAATTCTCTAATAACATGTCTTTCGCATAACAACTTTTACAGCATTAAAAGAATCTTCATTGTGATTTCGATGGCGTTATGGTAAAATTAATAACTTTATTCTTTTGTAAATGGGTTTTTAGCAAACAGTTTTACACGATAATAAATAATATAAAATACACATATCAGAATTAGCTGAGGTCCGTGGTTCCTTTATCGAATACCCTAGGTATTATATTTTTTTACTACCTAAACCAACAGCGAGCGCAACTAGTATATTTATGTGAATTCCTTGATGTGAAATTATTCATATTCAATAACAAGGATATGTTGGATGTCATTGTTAAAACTCATTGTCTAATTTGTAACAAAAAAAAATTAAATATCTAGTACAAATCTTAACGATTTTCTTTTCATCTAGAGGGTCGCGTTCCGTGTCGTGCCGGACGTAAATGAATAGCACCATCCCATTTATTCCCGTGGGTATCGTAGAAGGCGACTAAGAGACTTACCTACCAAAGAATGGGCAGCAGCGTTCTCTATGCATTTTATAACAATACTGCGATCGTCAACCCGCCTGCCAAGCGTGGCGATTATGGCAGAACCCCCCTTTTGGGGGAGGCCTATGTCCAGCAGTGGATGTCTTTCGGCTGAAATGATGATGATGATGATGAGAGGGTCGCACCAACTTAAAAAACGTGCAACACATCAATGTGAGTGTGATCTTTATTTACAACTTAACTTCAAAATTGTAGGTAAATTACAAGTTGTAGACAGATTGAGTCTTGATGCGAATATTCTTAAAAATACGGGAATCGCCGCTCTTAAGCAGTTATGCTATTCCAATGATAATACCTATCAAGTAGCCAAAAATCTACGAAATAATGATTAAAATTAGTCCTATAAATATTAACTTTCCCTAGATGTTAGGCTTCCACTAGGTCACGCGCCTGCGCTCTTGCCATTAACCACTAGCATAATAACAAACCAAACTGAACTCTATGTGAAACCAATATGGTCCAATATACAACGTAGACGTGCAACGCATCCCCATTTTCATCCCTTGCACTGGCTAGCCCGTGCAACAGTTCCGCCCGCTACACCGGCTTGTACGGACACAGTGCTCGATACGTCAAACGTTAACCTAATTTTCCAAGGAAATTAAGCTCACATCAGATCGCTACCTGAGGAACACACGCGTAAATTCATTTAAATGTCGCATTGGGAATTAATGAGGGACTTCCCTCGTCCTGGTAATTTTTGGAACAACCGTTCCAACCAACTAGTCGTCATCACAGTTCTGGTCGTTATTTCCATTGTTTTGAAAATATTGTTTTATGTTGTAAGAAAAATGCGACGTTTTCTCAATGCCAATATGAATTGGCGGTCCTAAATAAAATAAAATAAACTTTGACCTTTCATTTTACTTACTGTTCCTATTAAGTTCTTAAAATGTGTAGTCATTCTCTTAAACCGCGTAAGATTCTGAATGATGCTGCTGCAGACAACAAACATCGGTAAGTTAGTATTAGTTAAATATCAGAAGTTTCACTTTTCCATATTGTTGTAAACAATGCGATCCTTTGCTTCTTAAAGACAGACAATAAATGAAGCCAACAGTAATTCCTGTACAATATCAAACCTTATTCTCCAATAAAGAAAGCTCTATTTTATGAACCAACTTAATTAATTTAGCGCGGTATTCGCTAGCTCGCAAAAGTAGACCATACGTAGTTTGAACAAAGATTAATTTATAACAAAAGCAGTTCTGTTTACTTATTATTAAACCTAATAGGAACCACATAATTTTGGAATTCACGACGATTCCTAAGGTTTTAAAGCAAGAAAGCTTCAAGAATATCAAATTCTCCTCTTTTTTTTGAGTTTAGGTCGTACGAAATGCATATCAATTGCAAATAAGCTGAGGACAAGAAAAACGTCACGTCTGTGCTAGGCTTAATGCACGTGCTATCCTTTGAAAACTTTAGTGACATGTACACAGACAGTCAGAAAAAGCTCTTGTAATGATATTATATGTAGATAATATAATATTAGTATAATTTTAAACTAAATATTATAAACTATTTTGTACGCCAAATATGGCAAAACATGTTGAACCAGCAATTTTAAACGAATTTTCATCTATATGTGCACATTTATGTACCATGTTACACATGTTTATACAAATAAATGCATCTTTATCTTTATAGTAGCTTTTGCCCGCGGCTCCGCCCGCGTCAATGTTGAAAATTTGTTTTGTTTTTTCATACAAACTTCTACCCCCTATTTCACCCCTTTACGGAGGGAGTTTCCTAAAATTATTCTTAGCTATATATATAAATAACTTAGCTATAAATATTATATATATCTTAGCTGTCGTCTCCTACTCATAATCTACCTCTGTGCCAAGTTTCATCATCGTAGATCCAGTAGTTTTTGAGATTTCGTGATTAATCAGTGAGTGAATAAATGAATGAATGAGTGACCTTTCGTTTTATAATAAATATATATGCATTTCCTTCTATTAAACCTATGTTTATCTTTAATTGAGCTATACCTTCGTTTACGATCACAACACTCATTTTCAATAAACACAAAATAAAATTAATCCGACATCTAGCTTTGCGTAGACCCTAGACAAAGCTACAATTAAGCTTCAATCGTACTGTGGCTCGCGCCTGCGCGTGACACCTAGTCATTTATCAAGCATACAACGTTGAACGTAATGCAATAACGTTTAAAGTTTAGAATAGCGTGGTAACTTTTTCGATGCATTTTCAGGCTTTGAAATGAAGCCTTGTGGACTGAACACCACGTCAATCATACAACAGTTCAGCGTCGGTGTCCGGTTTGTGAAGTCGTAATAAACAACAATAGACTTTGAGAAACAGTAATAACATATTTTATCGTTTACACAATACGCCGTAAAATAGTCCAGCAGTCATCAAAGATTTTGCTGTGCAATTTCATTTGCAGTTAGTTTTGATCGATTTTGGCATTTTCTTCATGAATCATTGTTAAGAAAACGAATCAATGTATTTAGCGCTTTGCCTCATAATCATCATAGCGAGTTTGATCAGGATAAATGTAAGTAATATTTGATATTATGTTTTATTTGCATTTTATCTCTTGACAATACTCAAACATAGATGTCATGTTGGAGAATTTAATCTATCGGTTCTGATTTCTTGCCAACATTACATGCAGCGTCGCGTTTTTTACGTCATTTTCACGCCAAGTAATAAAACTCAAAATAGAATGATTTATGGAAATGAGTCCCCACTTACCACGCTTCAGGAAGAAGCCTGTTGCGCTTTGAGAGTTCGTGCAGTAGTCAGTAACTGAGTCAAACACATCGACTCAGTTTCTAATAAGTTTACATTTAAAAAATCTACTTTCGTTTGTTTTTTTTTTATTTAATAGAGGTAGTAAGTCATTTAACGAAATTATATTATTTTCATACGTTTGGTTTGATTTGCTCAAATAGTAGACACTTCTATTTTTAAAAGTGCCTATCTCGGTCTTATTTGAACTACCGATTTCAGTTTGAAATGAAAAACAACTAAACTGAAAACGTTACGCAATCATATACGAATACATGAAACCGTCCATCAAGCCAGCAATAAATCAATATCCCTCTCAGGTACATATTAAAACCCAGACATAGCTCTATATTACTTGTTAATTGAGTGCAGTGCACGCCTGCGCTTTGCACAGATGCCTCTAACGTTGTAGCACAGGATACTCGACTCTATGTGGGAGTGTTAAGTTTCAATTTACAGCGCGGCTTATAAATGCGTTTTCAGGCTTCTGTAGGAAGCTTCGGTACTGCGTGGCAAAATGATCTTCACGGTGAAATGTAACAGCTTTGAGGCACTTTCTGTTAAATTATTATCTTGCACTTCGGAATTTTTCATACATATGCATATTATTTAATTTATCGGTTCCTATTTCTTGGAAACACAACATGCCGCGTCAAGTTTTTCACGTCATTTTCACACCCCAACCTCGCAATCAGTTTAAAAACAAAGCTTCATACACAAACAATAACGCTCAAAATAGAACGGTTTATGTAAAAGAGTCTCCATTTACCACGCTACTAGAAGAAGCTTGTTGCGCTTTGAGATTTTGTGCAGTCTTATGTTAGACTCAGTTACTTATAAGTTACTTACTTACATATCAAAAAGCCTCCGCTCCTTTGGGGGGGGTCATGTAACATGTGTTTCATTCGCTCAAAAATGTACACACCTTTTCTGTTTAAAAGTGCCTATTAATAGTCTTATTTGAAATTAAAAATATCCAAATTCTAGTTGCAATGGTATATGCTTACACGAAACCGACCATGAAGCGAGCAATAAATCAATTTCTCTCTCAGGTACATATTAAAGCCGAGACAGAGCTCTATATTATTTGTTAATCGAGTGCAGTGCACGCATGCGCGTTGCACAGATGCCTCTAACATTGTAGCACAGGATACTCGACTCTATCTGGAAGCGTTAAGGTTTAATATACAGCGCGGGTGACAAATGCGTTTTCAAGCTAGTATAGGAAGCTCCGGTACGGTACTACGCGACACCATAACGTGTACGGTGACATTTATCAATTTCGAAGCGATTTCTGTTGTTGTTACATAATATTTTAAGACCAACAATATAGGTTCATCAAAATATTTGTATTGCAGTTCATAATGGCTATTTTAATGCACGTCTTGAAATAAATTTTTCTTTCATTTTGGTAATGACCTTTTTTCTTCCTGGTACCTACTTTTTCAGCGGAAAATGAAAATGTTCAAAAACCAAAAACTAAATTCTGTCGAACTTTTAATTTTATATACACAGTAGGTACAATTTTTTGCCACAGTTTCATGGCGCACGGCGCGTAAACAATGATTTTACACCTGAAATAAAAATTGTATCCGAGCAAAAAGTATCTCGAATGTGATAAACGCTTTTAAACCCTAGAGAAAATAATTAAACATATACAAATAGCATAACTACATAAATATTCCGCCAAAACGACCTACCTACAAGTCGTTTTCAGTCCGTTCGAACGTAGACGTGTGCATGCGTAGGCGGCGTAGCGCTACGTCAAGTGCTACGACAAGTGCTACGATATTTTTTCAACACCATGTCACCGCCCAATGGGGTTCTCAGTTGCACCGCAAGAGTGCTTCGCATAGGTACATGCACAGCTGTATACTCAAAAACCTGACAAGTGCTTGAAGATTTTGGTCTCCGGTGTCATTTATAAAAAGCCAAATTGGAATAAAATTACACAAATTTATATCCACTGACATAATGATGTCATACGGGTATGGTGTCAGTCAGGTAATGAGTTTCATGCCTATGCCTAGGTTTTACTTTACCGAATACCTATCGTTATTGGTAACCTACCTATTAAATTTTGGTACTGCCTAAACCTACAGCTATAATATATTTAGGTGAATTCTTTGATTTTAAATGATTCATATTCAATGGTCATTGTTAATAGTTATTGTTTTTTTTAAGAAAAGAAGATTAAAACTCTAGTAAAAATCTTGAATATGATTGTCTGGAGTAGTCCAACTAGATGTTCGTAGGTATTTACCTACCTAGTATAAAGACATGAAATTATTTAGGCGACTCTCTTTGTCATAATCATGGCATGTCATATGCTGTTTCACAAATGAATAATATTTGTCTAAAACTTGTTAAAACTGTAGGTAAATTAGAGGTTTTAGACAGATTGAGACGGAGATTACTGAAAATCTGAAAAATTAAAGTTGAAATTAGCCCTATCGGTATTACTTTACCCTAGTTTAAAGCTGCCATTCGGTCAAGCGCCTACGCTCTGCCCACAAGCCTTCAGCAGAATAACAACTAAACTGAACTTTATGTGAAAGTAATAAGGTCCAATACAGAACTTAGACGTCAAACGCAACCCCATTTTCATCCCTTGCGCTGTCTGCTAGCCCATGCAACAGTTTCGCGTGCTACTCCGGCCTGTGCGGACCATGCGCCCGATACATAAAACGTGACGTTATTTTCCAAGAAATTAATCTCAAATCAGATTGCTACCTCAGGGAGACTCGCGTACAATCATTCGCATCGGGTAATAATGGAGGAGTCGTCTCTTCCTGTTTATTGGAAATATAGATTGAATCAACTACTTGTCGTCTCAGTTTTTGAATTTAGTGTTTTATGCTGCCCATAAAATGCGACGTTTTCTCATTGCCAACCTGAACGGGCGGTCCTAATCTACAAAAAAAAAAACATTACATTTTGCTGTTTCATTTTACTAACTATTCCAATTAAGTTCATATAATGTGTAGTCTTTATTTTAAATTCTGTTATTCTGAATGATACTGCTGCAGACAACAAACATCGGTGAGAAATCTAATATATAAAATTCTCGTGTCACAGTTTTCGTTGCCATACTCCTCCGAAACGGCTTGACCGATTTTGATAAAATTTCGTGTGCTTATCGGGTAGGTCTGAGAATCGGCCAACATCATTTTTTTTTGTGCATTAGGAAACTGCCAAAAAATCGGGAAAACTTAAATTACATTTTCTATGGGAATTTTGTATGGACAGGACAACGTCTGTCGGGTCAGCTAGTTATTATTTAAATTTCAGAAGTTGCACTTTTCCATAATATTGTAAACAATCGCGATGCTTTAATTCGTAAAGGCAATAAATGACGCCAACAGTAGTTTCGGTGTAAAATCGAACCTTACTCTCCCAGACACAGAGTTCTATTTTAGGAATCAACCTAATTCATTTTAGCGCCTGCGTGGTTTTCACTAGCTCACAAGACTAGACCTTAGTTGGAAAAAAATCAATTCACAACAATAGCAGTTTAGTTTTGGTCCATGGATAGTTGACCATCTTTACATACCAAGACCCCTCCGTGCCTCGGAAGGCAAACAATTTAACATGGTTTATGCGATATTTAGCTTTACGTAGACCCTAAGCAGAGCTATAGTTAGGTTTCATTCGTTCTGTTCCTCGCGCCTGCGCGTTGCACATAGCCATCAATCATGCTAGCACACAACATTGAACTTAATGTAGTAACTTTTAAAGATTAGAATAACATAACCACTTTTTCGATGCGTTTTCAGGCTTTGAAATGAACACCACGTCAGTCGTTTAACAGTTCCGCGTCGGCGATCAGTTTGTGAAATCGTAATAAACAACAATAGACTTTAACAAACAGTAATATAATCTTTTATTGTTTACATAATATGTCGTAAAATAGTCCAGCAGTCATCAAAGATGTTGTTGCGTAATTTCATTTGCAGTTCGTTTTGATCGATTTTGGCGTTTTCTTTATGAGTCATTGTTAAGAAAACGAATCAATGTATTTAGCTCTTTGCCTTATCTTCATCATAGCGACTAGCGAGCTTAATCAGGATAAATTTAAGTAATATTTTATAATTTTCGAGGTATATAATGTTATATTTGTATGGTATTACTCGAACATAACAGTAATATTCGGTTCTAATTTCTTGCAAACACAACATTTTCGCGTCCTTGTCTCTCAAGCAGTTTAAAAACAAAGGTTACCCCGCAAGCAATTAAGCTCAAAATAGACCGGGTTATGTAAATGAATCCCCACTTACCACGCTTCAGGAAGAAGCTTGTTGCGCTTTGAGACTTCGTGCAGTCTGAGTCAGTAACTGAGTCCCGTGAGAACACATCGACTCAGTAACTTATAAGTTTACATATAAATAATAGTTAAAAAAACTAAAAAACATGCTTTAAAAACCAAACTAAAAAAGAAGAAAATAATTTAATTTAATTAAAAAGCGTGGGGTGCTTTTTGAGGTATTTTTATAATCAATTAATGTCAAGCACCCCACGCTTTTTAATTGAATTAAATTATTTTCTCCTTTTTTAGTTTGGTTTTTAAAGCGTGTTTTTTAGTTTTTTAAACTATTATTTATTTTCTATTTTTTAGTTCTGCTAACTACAAAACGTGTTTTTTTTTCTCAATTTTTTTTTAAATTATTAAATTGTCATCGGTCCTCGACAAGTTTACAAAGTTTCAATGAAATCTGACCGTTTAAAGTGGGTCAAAATCGCGCTCAAGATTCCGTTACATACATACATACAACCCGAGCTAATAAAAGCATGTTAAAAAATCTACGTTGTTTTGTTTTTTACACGCTTTATATTATCTATTATCTATTAAATGAATTTGAATTTGAATTTAAATCTTCACTTGTAAGTTGGTAACCGACTCCTTAGGGCACGATTTTAACCCACTTTAAACGGACAGATTTCATCTAAACTTTGTAAACTTATAGAGGACCGATGACAATTCATTAATTTAAAGAAAAAAATAAAGGAAAAAAAAACCTCAAACAGCACCCCACGCTTTTTAATTTTCTACTTTTTTAGTTTGGTTTTTAAAGCGTGTTTTCTAGTTTTTTAATCTACAATTTTTTATTGAAGAGGTACCCTTAGTAGGTCATGCAACTAAATGATATTTTTGTTCGTTTGGTTTAATTTGCCCAAATATGTACACACTTATCTTTTCAAAAGTGCCTATTAATATGGTCTTATTGAAATGATCGATTTCACTTTGAAATGAAAAACAACAAAACTCTACATAGAAGTTACGCAAAGATATATAAATACATGAAACCGTCCATCAAGTCAGCAATAAAACATTATCACCCCTCAGGTAGATAGGTACCTATTAAAGCCGAGACAGAGCTCTATAGCAGTGCACGCCTGCGCGTTGCACAGATGCTTCTATCAAGTATCCTACGCTTCAAGCGCAGAATACTCGACTCTACATGGAAACGTTAAGGTTTAATATACAGCTCGGGTGATAAATGCGTTTTCAGGCTCATGTAGGGAGCTTCGGTACTACGCGTTAACATGACCTTCACGGTGACATTCAACAGCTTCTTATTTGCATTGTTTAGTATCGTGTTGCACTCAAGAGTGAAGATAGGTAAATGAGGATGGGAAAGGTCGCGGGAACTTGTGAGTTTGAACCCACTTCTTATATACATATATTTAGTACGAAGCACACGCTTAGTTGAAGGAATTAACATACCTTCGTTGCGTTTAAATGCTTAGGATGGTATTTCTGTAATAATTACTCGTAGTAGTACTCGAGCAACGTGGAAAGTATTCAAATCATTTAAGCTCTACTGATTTAAGCATTTGTTCAATTATAAACTTCAAAAGAAAAAATCGCGCTAACTTCACTAAATTCAGTAAAATATTTTTTTTATAAAAGACTTATTAAGTGAACTATGGACTAAATTAAAAGTCTTAGGTAGCTTAAAGCAAGATTAATCGCAGTAAAGATACCTACATAATTATGTACCAAAAATATGCAAACCATAGAATATGTTAAGTAATATTATTCGATACACGAAACCATCCATCAGGATAGCAATAAATCAATATGCCGTCAGGTTCATATGAAAGTCCCAGACAGAGCTCCATATTATTTGTTAATTGAGTGCAGTGCACGCCTGCGCGTTGCACAGATGCGTCTATGCACAGAATTCTCGACTATATGTTGAAGCTTTAAGGTTCAATATACAGCGCGGTTGATAATGCGTTTCAGGCTCATGTAGGAAGCCCCGGAACCACGTGGCGACATGAACTTTACGGCGACTTTAACAGCTACGGAGCGCTTTCAGTTAAATGTCAAGAATCGTCTGAATTTCATATTTCTACGTTCAGTGATGTACGCTGTATTACTTGTCAGTCAGTCAAGAAACTACGTTTATTGTTAAGTCAGGAAGGTGAAGATTAGCACTGGATTATATGTTGCAACACTCTCTAGAGATTGATTTTGTTTTAAAGCATTACCCTCCTTTTGAGCTCCGGCACAGTGGGTGCCAGGGTTTTACTTTACCGAATGCCTATCGTTATTGGTAACCTACCTATTACATTTTGTACTGCAGCTATAATTTACATATTTAGGTGAATTCCTTGATGTTAAATTATTAATATTCAATAATCATTGCTTTTTTTTTAAGAAAAGAAGATTAAAAATCTAGTACAAATCTTGAATATGATTTTCATCAGTAGTCCAAATAGATGCTCGTACCTACCTAAACTAAAAAACCTAAAAAAACCTGCAATTATTTTAGCGACTATCAATGTCATAAACATGCATGTCATGTCTCTTTTTTACGGAAAAATTATCTTTATCTAGAACTGTCAAAACTGTAGATAAATTAAAGTTTGTTGACAGATTGAGACTGAGATTATACTTGATGCGAACGTTCTTAGAATACGGGAATCCCGTCTCTTATATACACCGCTCTTAAGAGCGTTTATTCTGAAAGTTGGCATCGTCGCAAATAGCTGTCAAATATTTACCTGTTTCTATTCATTTGTTAATATTACTGTATGGAAGTATGAAATATCGCTAACTAGTGACTTAAAATATGAATAATGATTTGCAATTGTAACACAAAATTTGATGTTGTAACGTGGTTGTAACCGTTTTAGGTGTAAAAGGGCATTTGGAAAGTTTCTAAGTTATTTTTTTACATCTAAAACTAAATATTCGGTGTTAAGATATTAATTATTGCATTTAGTCCATACAGTAATATCGCCAAATTAATCAAAACAGGTTTGTTAGTGCCATTACCTAACAAAGCTGAAATCTGAAAAATAGTATTTGAAATTAGTCCTATCAGTGATAACTTTCCACTGGGTCACGCGTGGTCACGCGCCTGCGCTCTGTCTACAAGCCTTCAGCATAATAACAAACCAAATTGAATTTTATGTGAAAGCAATATGGTACAAAACAGAACGTAGTCGTGAAACGCATCCCCATTTTCTTCCCCTTGCACTGTGTCGGCTAGCCCGTGCAACAGTTTCGCGCGCTACTCCGGCCTAAACGGGCACAGTACCTGATACATATAATGAGACCTTATTTTCCAAGAAATTAAGCTCAAATCAAATCGCTGCCTCTGGAACATTCGCATAAAATAATTTTAAATGTCGCATCGGAGATTAATGGAAGAGTCCTGTCTTCCTGATTATTGTAAAGGTCGATTTAATAAACTTCTTGTCGTCTCAGTTCTGGTCGGTATGTCCGTAGCTTTGAATTTTATTTTTTTTCCACCTATAATGCGACGTTTTATCACTGTCAAAAAAACATTCGACATTGCTCTTTCATTTTACTTACTGTACTTAGTAAGTTCTTAAAATGTGTAGTCATTCTCGTAAATTGCGTAAGATTCAAAATGATACTGCTGCATACATCAAACATAGGTGAGTAATTATTATTTAAGAATTAAAAGTTGGACTTTTCTATATTATTGGAAATAATCGGCATGCTCTGTTTTCTTAAAGACCATAAATGGAGCTAACAGTAGTTCGGATACAATATCCAATCTTATTCTCCCAGTACATAGCTCTATTTTAGGAATCAACCTAATTCATTTCGTGTCTGCGCTGATTTCACTAGCTCACAAAAGTCAACCCTACGTAGTTGGAACAAAGATCAATTTACAACAATAATTGTTATCATTAATTATTGTTAAAAATCCTAAAATGAACCACAACATTTTGGTATTCACAACGACTCCTCAGGATTCAAAGCAAGAAAGCTTGGAGCATATCGAATTCTCCTCTTATTTTGAGTTATTTTCGTACGAAATGCATATGAATAGAAGATAACTTGAAAACAAGATAATACTACAACTGATAGCACTTGCTTCAGCTAAGCACCGATGCACATCTGTCAAATTTTTAATACGGAAAACTAGTTTTTATGAATATGAATACATTCGTGATGGGTAGACAGATACTCAGAAGAAGTTCTTGTAATGCTATAATGTGTAGGTACTCATATATGCATTTCTTCTATTAAACCGTTGTATACTTATGTGAGCTATGCCTTCGTTGACAGTCAAAATACAAATTTTCAATAAACACAATATCAAGTTTATCCGATATCTAGCTTTACGTAGACCGTAGGCAGAGCTATATTTAGGCATCAATCGTTCTGATACTCGCGCCTGCGCTTTGAATGTAGCAATCTATTATACACACAAAATTGAACTGAATACAATAAGATTTAAAGTTTAGAATTGCATGACTGCTTTTTCGATGCGTTTTCCGACTTGAAAATGAAGCCTTGTGCACTGAACACCACGTCAGTCGTACAACAGTTCCGCGTCGGCGTCCGGTTTGTGAAGTCGTTATAAACAACAAAAGACTTTTACAAACAGTAAATTAAACCTTCTATTGTGAACACAATATGCCGTAAAATAGCCAATTCATATCGAGTCAATCAACAAAAACAAAAAAATTGTTGCACAATTTCATTTGCAAATAAATTTTGATTGATTTTGGCATTTTCTTCATTAATCCTTTCTAAGAAATCGAATCAATGTATTTAGCTCTTTGCCTCATTATCATCATAGCGAGCTTGATCAGGATAAATGTAAGTAATATTTCATAAGATTCGAGGAATGTTATGCTATATTTGCACATTATTTCTTATAAATACTCCAACATAAAAGCTATCTATCAGTTCTTATTTCTTTCAAACACAACATATCGCGATTTTCACATCATTTTCACGTCCTAATCTCGCAAGCAGTTTAAAAACAATGCGTCACCCGCAAGCAATAAAACTCAAATAGACCGGTTTTTGTACATGAGTCCCCACTTACCACGCTTCAGGAAGAAGCCTGTTGCGCTTTGAGATTTCGTGCAGTCTAAGTCAGTAATCAAGTCGAGTTATAAGTTTACAAATAAAACAGCCTAGGTTCGTTTGATATTTTTTTTAATAGGTACCCCTAGAAGGTCATATAACTAAATTATATTTTTGTTACTTTGGTTTAATTTGCTCAAATATGTACAAACTTCTCTTATAAATAGTGTCTATTAATGGTCTTATTGAAATAAACGATTTCACTTTGAAATTAATAACAACAAAACTCAAAACGTTACGCAATGATATATGAATATATGAAATCGTCCATAAATAGCAATTAATCAATATCGCCCCTCAGGTAGGTACCTATTAAAGCCGATACAGCTCCATTTTATTTGTTAAGCAGTGCACGCCTGCGCGTTGCACAGATGCCTCTAACATTGTGGCAGAGTATACTCGACTCTATGTGGAAGCGTTAAGGTTCAATATACAGCGCCGCTGATAAATGCGTTTTCAGGATTGGGGCAACATGACCTCACGGTGACATTTAACAGCTTCGGAGCGTTTCTGTTGCTGTTACAAAATAATTTAAAACCGACAACGTGTACATCAAAATATTTTTAATGCAGTACTTAATGGCTATTTTAATGCATTTCATGATTTTATTTTCGGTAGAAAACGAAAAGGAAATTCAGCCTGATTTGTATTTTCGATTTTCACCTTACAATCAATTATCTATGCCAGCTGCAACTGAATAATAGTATAAATTTTCGTCGGAAAACGAAAGTAAAATTCCGTCGGAATCTTAATTTTATGTACACATCACTATTTTTTGCGATCGTTTCATTGCGTGCTGCGCGAAAACAGTGTTTTCACATCTAAAATAAAAATCGTTTCCTAGCAAAAAGTTTTGCTCAAATGTGATACGTCTTTTTACAACCAAGAGAAAATAATTATAGGTACATATTCAAATAGCATACTACATGAATATTCCGGCTAAACGACCTAACTACAAGTCGTTTTCGTTCCGTTCGAACGTAGACATGATTACACGCGTAGGCGGCGTAGCGCTACGTCAAGTGCTACGATATCTTTTACGATATTTATTTCAAGACAATGATAAGGCCCGTCGGGGTTTCGATTTCAGCCAAAGGGAGGCATAGGTAAATTAACACTTAGAAACTTGACAATTAAGTGCTTGAAGATTTTTGTCTCGGGTGTCATATAAAATTAGCAAATTGGAAGAAAATTAAACCAATAAACAATCGTAAAAAAACATAACAGATCGGTTATAAAGATTTTCTTATTTTATAAGTATAAAATTGTCGTAAAATCTGTACTGTTTGTTTCTTAAATTAGAGGTTTTTGACAGATTCAAACAGATTATAGTGCGAAAGTTCTTAAAAATAAGGGAATTCTCTTACAGACATCGCTGTTAAACAGTACCTATGCTATGCTAATGTTATTACCTACCAAATAGCGAAATAATAATTGAAATTAGTCCAATCAATATTACCTTTCCCTAGATATTATGCTTCCACACGGCCACGCGCCTGCGCTCTGTCCACAAGCCTGTAACATATTAACAAACCAAACTGAACTTTACATGAAAGCAATAAGGTTTAATATTGAACGTAGAACGTCAAACGCATCCCCATTTTCTTCCCCTTGCACTCTGAGTCGGCTAGCCCGTGCAACAGTTCCGCGCGCTACTCCGGCCTGTACGGACACAGTGCCCGATACATATTAATGAGACCTTATAATCCAAGAAATTGAGCTCAAATTAGATCGGGTCATATCTCGGGAACCCGCGCGTAAAATAATTTTAAATATCGCATTGAGAATGAATGGACGACTTCTCCCCTTCTGATTATTTTTGAAAGTTCGAGTTAAACAACTACTTATGTTATAAATAATTTCTCATTGCCAACGTGAATTGGAAGACCTAATAAAAAAAGAAAAAATATTGAAATTGCCTTTTAATTTTACTTACTGTTCTTATTTAGTTCATAATTATAATGTGTATTCATTATCTGAAACCGCGTAAAGAACTTGACGACGGTACTGCTCCAATTTGGCAATATTTTTATTCAGCATATTTAAAAAATAAAATCTATGATTTCAAGTCTTTGGAATTTCGAGATCATAGCGAGCTTGATCAGTATTCAAGTAAGTAATATTTCATAAGCTTCAAGAAATATCATGTTTTATTTGCATGATATTTCTTGAAAATACTCTAAGTAATTTATTATTTTACTCTATGCACAATTTACTCCCTTATGGGCTGATTTTTTAATAGTCAGATAACTTTTATCCCAAGAATAAATCTGACAGTTTGGCATATTTTCTATACGA
This sequence comes from Antitype chi, assembly GCA_947359405.1. Classification (NCBI taxonomy): domain Eukaryota; kingdom Metazoa; phylum Arthropoda; class Insecta; order Lepidoptera; family Noctuidae; genus Antitype; species Antitype chi. The sequence continues at coordinate 17,233,191 of OX375816.1, forward strand.
AAGCTGTCAAACCGATATAATTATTCCTCAGATATAGTTATCTTACTATCGATTAATCAACCCTTATTAAGATTATATTATGGATATTAGCTATCTATCGGCTCTTTATTCTTGCAAACACAAGCTTATAGCGTCGCGGTTTCCCGTCATTTTCACGATCTAATCTCGAAAACAGCATTTAAAACGAAAGCTTTAAACCGTTGGCAATTAAGCTCAAAATAGACTGGTTTATGTAAATGAGTCGCCTCTTACCGCGTGTCTGTAAGAAGCCTGTTGCGCGTTGAGATTTCGTGCAATGTTGTTTTTTTCTCAAATATTTTTATGTATATTCATTATCATGCCGCGTCCGCCATGTTCATGGAAGCACGCACAGATGGTTTCGTGGCAATTCTACGCAAGAACGCGGCGTCTTTGCTGCAAAGAGTGCGTAAGAGTACCTACAGCATCCTGAGTGTGAGTGCGGATAGGTATGACTGTTCCTTTTTTCAAAATTGTATGCGTTTATCTGTGAACTAACATAGTTTTAAGCACTATTTTTACTAACAAAATGGATCATGTTGTCTGAAATAAATCAATTATTATTATTATTTCCTTTATTTTAATATATACATATTAATTATATTTTTAAATATAAAGTAAATAAAAAAAATAAAAAAAAATAGTAGCCCACTGGTATCGGGAACAGGGTCCAAGCTACCGACGGCGGCGGTCAGGGCTCCAGAGGGAGGAACCTCCAAACAATGCGAGCCGTGTCCAGGTTTACCAATTTCTGGATCAAGCCCTTGATCTAGCTGCCCAACGAGAGCCTCCTTAGGTGTTAGTCGAGGCTTTTTGCTATCAAACCATTGGCTGTTATGACTATCGGTACTATGATCGCTGAGTCCACATCCGTTGCAATTCTGCACTGCCAAGCTGGTACGGCTGGTTTCGGTCGTGTAGCTCTAGAGTCATTATCTAATTGACGTGACCAACATGACATGCCGCTACAGCCACGCAGTACAGAATCGAATGAGTATCGGTGAGGTCTTCGCAGTCATCAAAAGTAGTTTGACAACTGCGAATCCAGAGCCGACACCAGCGGCCTATTTTTGTTATACATGGGCAAACGAGGTAAGCGTGGCCTAAGTTCAGGCGACATGAACCGATATTCCCGAATCACTTCCTCCAAAGCACTTCTCAATTCCTCGCTGCACTGGGTACTTACGTTTGTAGCCCTGTCAACAATCTCCTTGTCAGCTTGACTTGAGGTGAGCCGTGGTGGGACCACAACTATCTGCGACGGGGGCACGATGACATGGCTACTCTGCATTTCACTTCGCAGGCGATCAAGTACAGATTCATCCAACATATGATTATACTGGATGAACTGCACCTGATCCAACAGTCGTTGTGTCGAACCGTTGACAGCTGGCTCAAGCACCTGAAAAAGAGAGAGCATCCGAACACGGTACGCGGTCAGATTATTTCCTCCTTCTGTAGCCCCAGAGCGCATGACGTTTTCGTTGATGGATCGTGTCCATCTCATGCGCTGCATACTTCCGCCGGGAGCTGGGACCCTATCAGAGGCCGGTGGGCCTCGAGGTCCTAAGCCATCGGCCGGCGTCCTCCCCGTCCACGACCAGTTGGTGGCATCGTGGGCGGAGAGAAATACTCGTCGCTCGAGCTCGCAACTACCGCGGCTGGTGTCGTCACAGCGCCCGCAGTGGGGCTGGGTACCGGCGGCGGCGAGGCGGAGCTGAGCGAGGAGTCCGGAGGTAGTGGGCGTGCTCAACGTGTCGCTGAACTGGTCAACATATCATCATTGTTATCTTAATTTCATAATTTAATTTTCTTGTTATTTTATCGGACACAACAAGAGGTTCACAACTGTTATGTCACCTCCGATTCAGCAGCTTTAGATTTTTTTTTTTTTAATTTTTGGATATTTTGGTCTCTTATTTAGATTTTTAATGGTTTTTCGGATTCTGATTTGGTTTATAATGAAAAGCACTTTTAAAATTGGCCCAAATTATTATTACTGATGAAATTATGAAATTTTCAAAATTTTATTATTATTATTTAAAATGTATTATTATTATTATTCAAACAAGACTGGGTATGTTCTTTTGTTTTAATTTAATGATATGCTAGGTCATGCACCATAAGATACTAAAGTTGTTTGTGCGTTTAGTTTAATTTGCTCAAACATGTAGATAAGTACATTTTCTTTTCACGATAATTGTTTCTTTAAAGTGCCTATTTTTTGTCTTAGTGAAATTAATTATTTCAATTGGACTTGGACATGCAAAATATCCAAACTATACAGTGTGGCATAGGTTATAGGTTGTGCATCGATGTCCACTCTGCGCCCCCCCCCCCCCACCTCCCGCCGCCGCCCTGTAGATGTTACGCAATGATATACGAATACATGAAACCGTCCATCAAGCTAGCAATAAATCAATATCTCCCTCAGGTACCTATTAAAGCCCAGACAGAGCTCTATATTATTAATAATCGAGTGCAGTGCACGCCTGCGCGTTGCACAGATGCCTCTAACGTTGTAGCACGGGATAGTCGACTCCTTTTGGAAGTGTTAGAGTTCAATTTACAACGCGATTGATGAATGAGTTTTCAGCCTCATGTAGGAAGCTTTGGTACTATGTGACACATGAACTTCTCGGTGGCATTTAACAGCTTCCGAACGCTTTCTGTTGCTGTTATATAATATTTTAAAGCCAAAAATGTATGTAAATTCAAGTATTTCAATTGCAGTACCTAATTTCTAGTTTAAACTTATCATGCCACTTTATCACTCCGAAGAAACCAAATATGCACGTCATTAATTTTTATTTTTTGTTCCATAATGTAGATGATATTTTTTAACGTATTGGATTTTAAAACTAATTACTGGGAAGTCATTGCCGCACTACCTTTATTTAATTTTTAGGATCTGGAAATCTAGAAAGCTTTTGGTCGAACAAAACATTTCCTTTTGAGCTAAGTTTTGTCCTAAACTATAAATAATCGCTAAACACACAGGTCATTTCGAAAAGCCATTGGCGAGAGGCTTCAAAAAATCGTTTTGGACTTCTGTAAGTGGGCCAAACTCGTCATCAAGCAAGGCAAAATGTTTTTCATATTCATAAACACTTTATTTTTGCCCGTTTTTACTTGTCTTTGTCATGATGACTTTGTATTAAATAATAACGATTCTTGAGAAATTGACCCATATCCAGTTTTACGAAAGTTTTTAAACTCTGAAATGATTTAGTTTTTAATTGGCTATTTGAACCATTTATCTCCCTGTTTTTCAAGTCTTTTGCACTCAATTTACGACTATACCGTATACTCCTACTCATAAAGTCTAAAGTTGGTTAGAATCGTTCATTGGGTTTTTGCGACTTTATTTGAAAAACATAAAATTGAATTAATGCATAATAACAAATGTAAAAATCGTGCTAAGTTTCTTAATGCTCAGTCAAGGATCTTATCTTAAAAGACTTAACCAGATAATGGCATGAATAAAAATTGAAAGATGTTTGCAAGTAAGATTAAACAAGAAATAAATACAATTTAAGCTCCTACGAGAATTTAAAACCAACGGATTACGATGAAATATTCACACAGTTTCAAATCAATAATGACCCTTCGATAACCTACAGTTTAGTAAATAGAGCTATATAACTTAACATCAACTGCAGAACCTCACGCCTGCGCATTGCACAAGGGCGTCAACTAAAGCTCCAAAGAACATTCGACTTTGTGCGATGGTGATAAAGTTCAGTTTGAACTGCGGTCATGCGACCGGGTCTTGTGCACAAAGCACCAACGTCTGAAATTAATGCACAGTAGTTCCATGGTCGCGTTCACCAAATAATGTCGTTGTATTAAGTTCAAGAAAAAATCATGTTTAATGTATTCAGTTTATGGTTCCGTTTCGTTTGCGTGTGAGTAGCGTGTTTTCGTTCACGCAATAATTATTTTGACGTCATTGAAAACAAAAGTTACGTGATATTTCTGTTTTATGAATCAATGGAACTTTATAGAATCGTGTGAAATTCAAAGCTAGTTTAACGTGGATTTTTTGAATTTACTTTTTACTTCGTTTTACTTATTACTAATTATTGAGCTTCCTGATCAGAACACAGTTGTAAGTATTTTTTTAAGGAAACTTTAAGTAAACCTTCCTTTAAAAATGCACAGATATAACGGTGTATCACAGTTTGAATTTTTCATAAGTTATGAGAACTCTCATGCTTTAGTGAAAAAACTAGTCAATCTTGCTAATGGAGCTTCCCCTACTGAAGTGTATTAAGGAGGATACACCAAGGTAGCTCGCAATATGACATTTTTTTATTACAATTTGCAAGTCAGTGTCAGGTTGTATGTTGATTAAAATATGAGTCGCGACCGTAAAAAATATGGCTTTTCAGAATTTTTATTATTAGAATCTACTGATTCAATCCCGTAGTTTTATAATTCAAAATTGTTACCATAATTTTCTTTCTATATTGATGTGCCAAATTGTTCACTAAGCTTACTTATTTGATCGCTATTAAAAATACTTAACATATCTCTAATATTAGTACTGTATAGATTATTGTAATAAATAAAGAGTAGGAAATAGGAATATAAAATGTGCCATCTTTTCAGCCCTTTTCTGCCCTTTTTTTTTTTTTTTTTTTTTACATTGTGCCTAAGCGTAAACGCCTGAACGTTTACGCTTAGGCACAATGTAAAATCGAATAAAAAACTAGTACCAAATCAAAATGATGTAAATACATTTTTATGCAGACCTCAACTATTATGCAAGTACATAAGTAAAACAAGATCGCTGCTCTATGAAAGTACTATCAAACAATCGATCAATACTATCTAGGTACCCTGGACAGAGCTCTAAATAACCATCAATGCGGTGCAAGCAGCCACGCCTGCGCGTTGCACACAGGCCTCCATATAGAAAGCACGCAACACAGAGCTTTATGACGCAGGAAATAAAGTTGAAAGTAGAACGCGATCGTTAATTGCGCCTCCCGACTACTGAAATAAGGCTGTGCACTGCGCGCGACGTCATTCCGTGCAACAGTTCCATGTCGGTCTCGGGGGTGTAACGTTGTTGCATACGATTAGGGACGTAATCTTACAGTGATAGAGATACATTTTTCTGTTACTTAATTACCAATCTCATGCACTGCGTTTCACGTTAAAGTGCGCAGTGCTGAACATACGCGACATACAGTTCTACAGTCCGCCATATTGACTTTTCGCGTCTTGCCTTTTTCATTTACCGGTTTATTATTTTGATTAAACTCACTGAAAAAACGAATTCATGTATTTCGCACTTTGCCTGATAGTCATTATTGCCAGTTTGCTCCGGATACACGTAAGTCTTATTTTAAGCTTTCTTAGAGCCATTTTACAGAAATCTTGTATAGGCATAATGCACATGCGTCATCTTACCATCAACTGTATCATTAACCGGTAGACCGACCACCGCATATAATTAATTATACCGTTGACCGGCGCAAGGAGTTAATACTAATCTTTAATATTTTCTTGCTTATTTTTTAACGGCAATAATATTATTAACATTTTATTACTTTTTTAATTACCGCATTGCTGTTAAATATTTCATAATATGTAGGTATACGCACCCCCCGCCCCTCCAGAATTTTCCCCTTTGAACTGAACGTCCTAGATACAGCTATAAGTTACCTATAAATCGAATGCAGCTTCCCGCGCCTGCGCGCTGCCCAAAAGCGTCGTTCACGCAGCGCGCAGCACAGAACTCTACGGAACAGACATAAAGTCGAACATTGAACGTTAGTGATAGATGCCAGCCTTTGTTCCAGTTACAAGGATTGCAGGGTGCGTCCGGTCCGTGCAGTAGTTGGAAATCTCGGCTTTCCCGTAACTAGTCGCTCCCACAAACGGGAGTTTAACATAATAACCAACGTTTAGCGCGTGCCCTGAGTTAACCGCGAAATAATAAGATAAATAACCTAAAGTTTAAAATAAAATGGTGTATTTTCGGATTGGTTAAATTTAATTAAAACTGAAACGTGATTTATAATGTATCTTGAAGTAGCAATCATCATAATTGTTAGCATCATAGCGAATTCGATCAGAGGACGCTTAAATTTGCAAACAAAAGTGATACTTACAGTGTTTATTTTACTGTATTTAATTCTTCATTATACTACAGACCCATTATCAGTTCGCTCTTATTTCTTAAAATTAAAAGATCGTCGGTACTACTAACTTACTATCATATTTTTAGTTTAACACTTATTTTCACGACATACCTACCTACATCTTACGAAAAATTGAAAAACTCAACAAAGTTATCGTTATAAACGATAATGAATCTGATTACGCCTCAATAGACCTTCAGATCTGGAATCGTCTCAAAAAGTCGCGCGCCTGCGCGTTGCACAGAGGCTTCTATCACGGCTGCGAACAGCATACGACTTTATTGCGTGGGAATAAAGTTTAATATAGCACGCGATCAATAGCCGGAAAAGCTCTGGACCGATGAAAGAGCCTGAAACGACAGCGGCGTCTTGAACGCAACAAGTCTCGCCGGGACCTTCATTGTGATTAATGACTGTGTTTGAAAATTTAATAAAGTGTAGTTTCACTGAACAGTTCATACTTATAGATTATAATACCAAACAACGGACAATTATCTAAGGTATGTTAATCCACCTTATACAATTCACCTAATTGAGCCATTATCAATTCAATATTTGATTTATATGACAACCACGTCAAAAACTACATGAAATAGACTTTATTCTTGAATAATAAATAATCTAGACGCACTTAACAATGTTTATAAAGTGCCTTTATCAAGCCTTATTCAAACAGGATTGCTTAATTACTGCAATTTCGTAATTTCAACAAAGTATCTTGCGACATAGTAGGTTTAATTACTTAATCGTCAAGGGAATAATGTCAATTTTATTTGCCAATTACGAGAAAACAGCTTATCATTAAATACCTACATATATATTTTAATATACAGGAACTATCAATTTGCTTCGACACGGTAAGGTGCCTAGATTTTATTGATTCAGTCTAGACCTGCGCAGTTCTGACTTTGTTATCGATGTGCGCAGATGGAAATAGAGCTTCCACGGAGTGCCTAGGAACTAACCCCTCCCTCGGCTAGCCCCTCAGCCCCGCGGCTACCCACCCCTTGCCGCCAGGGCGGGGGCCATGATGGGTCGGTCGATAAATGTCCAATTAGTGGATATGCATTTTATATCGTTTTTGGTTCGATATTAGGCACTTAGTCACTTGTATGTTAGCTTAAGGAGTGGGCTTTTAAGAATATCGTGTTGTAATATTTTCGTTTTACTTTTTTATATACACGATTCTTTAGTTTAGACTTTGGACATTTACAGTTTTAATAATAGGTATTTAATGTCACTAACTGTGGTTTTGCCTCATCTTCCTTTGTTCGTTTTTACATTTTCTACTATTTTTATAATAGTAGGTACAGCAGAAAGCTCCGTTGGGTTTTTCCGGCGGCTTAGAAAAGTATCCAATGACGTCAAACATTTAATAGCTGAGCTCTGAAATCATGATAATACATAATGTCGACTTGTTTATTTGTATATACCTGCAATCAATTCACACTCTTTCGGTTAAAGAGTCAGTAGAGGTCTTAAAATGTGCCACATAAAGGTTAACAATAACGAATAGAACGCATATTTTAAAACTATACCTTATTATTAATGAGTATGTTGAGTAACTTCGGGTTTTAATTTAAACTTTAACATTTTCATTATTTTCATGGAAGCACAACTATTGACAACGGACCCAACGGACTAAATAAACCTTTTGTCATTCAGATAATTTAAGCACTTGTAGAGAGCTGTGGTGGCCCAGACGTAGCGGCCACGACTTACGAGTTGTAGGTCGAAGGTTCGAACCCAGACAAGTGTTTTACTTTGTATTCTTGCTTGTCATATTTGCTTGTTTACATGCTATGTGCTATTAACCACAGTTCCAATGTTATATTTCCTCCAGTTTCTTAATTGTATGTCGTTACAATGTTATATATTATAATGCCTAAGTGCCTGCATAAAGTTTTAAAAACCGATGGGCCGGATCTCAAATTTGTAATAACTTTTTCGGTATCATGTATCGTTACTAAGTATGTTAGTTATCGTTATTGTTGTAGAATTCTAATTATCAATGGCTACTAATAACATTGTGATTTAATATCAGGACTGTAGAGGGTCATATTATGGCGTGTTTCTATGACGTCATTATACTGACGGAATCCTGGCTGATTTCCAGCATACAGGATAACGAATTCATTGACGATCGTTACGTGTAGGTACTTCAGACGCGATCGTGGTCGTTCTATGATAAATAAAGAAGACGGGGAAGGAGTTCTAATACCTGTTCTCCGTGAACTGCGTCCTACCAAGTTACCGGCACATCTCGTCCACGTGGAAGTTGAACAAGTCATTGTCCAACTGCCTACTTCCCAGCGCAATAAACGCCATATCATCAGTGCTACGTATACATGGCTACACATCAAGCTATACATTTCCAGTTTACGCTGATCTCGTACTGTACGGAAATCCTATACAATGCGAGATCAGCTTATACTGGAAATGTATAGCTTGATGTGTAGCCGTGTGTAAATGCCACCGCGAACATATGAATATGTATACACATTACTTAGACATGCTGCAAGACTTAGCTAACGATCCTATTGCCGACTCTTACTTTACTGTCGGTGATCTTAACCTACCTGACATTGACAGGTTGGACCGTGGGAATCATGCAATCGCACAAGTTTCGAACACAATCGGACGAATATGATTGAATTTCATTAATGTAATTGGTGGCTCAAAATTCAGTATTACTAAAAACAAATCAGGTCGAATACTAGACTTGTTTATCTCAAATGTTGACTGCCAGTCCGTATCATGCAATGCTCTGCTTGACCCCGAAGGTCTTCATCTAGTTTTTTTTTTGCATTGACTTGTCTAAATACGCATTACACTCCGCTAAAATACCGCTCGGTCCGTAGATATAACTTTCATAAAGCTAATTACGAAGGTATAAATTTTGACCTGAGTAAAATTAACTGAAACTTGGTACTATCTCACCTTGTCTTTTATCAAGTCACATGATCCGCTGACAAGAATAAGAAACTCAAGTTTTCCTGTCTTGTTTACACCCTCTCTCATAAGAATCTTTAAAACAAAAGACCAGGCTTGGATAAGATGGAAGAAGTACAATAATCAATCTGACTACTTAAAATTTTCTAACTATCGCAAGCTTTTCCACGGAGAATTATTTAAATGCTATTGCTGCCTATTATTATTATTATTCGAAGGGGGGTGCGCGTGCCTCAACTGTTCCATACAGATGTATGCAGGAGTAACGCTGGGGAACGTGCAGCACTTCGTTGTCTTGTTGATTCTTATAACACGCATTTCATAAAACTGGATAAATTTGGTCTATATAAGCAATTATTATTCGCGAGTAATTTAAGTTAAATTAAGGTAATTTTAGTTAAATTAAGACACGGCAATATTGTGGCAGCGGACTATTCTTTTATTTTCTTTTTTTATCACTTGTCTTCAGCACTTCTTTTAACCTTAAGTTAAATTGTAAACAATGGTGTGGGTTACATGTTTGTTAAATCTCAGTTTTAATAATTTCTCTGTATATTGTAGAATATACCTGTTTTTTGTCCCTAATAAATAAATACCTGAATTATTTCATCACCACTGTTCTCAAAATGGTGAAAAAAGCATCGTGAGGAAACTGGCATGTCCTAGAACCAAAAATAAGGCATAAATATGATGGGTACGACGCTAACGATACGGGTTTTGCCCCTCAGTTGCAATTTATATCGGCTACACTTGCCCATAAACAAACGCCAATCAGAATCATCTCTCACATTCTTTGTCTGTGATCTGTGACTTTGATGACACTAATTAATGGCGAGTAGAAATAGTACAATGGACTGTAGTGTTTATAAATCTTAATCAAACGGCTCGAGATTGTCCCTCCCTTTAATTTTCATGCAACGGTCACAAAAGCATCTGTGTCACAACTAATTAACGTTTACAGGACGTAACGGCTATAAATATTTGCTACAATTGCATTAATTATTAGTTTAAAAAGCAAACATCATACTTACAAATGAAAAACTGTCGTGGTTTACAGATTTTTGCACCATGAGCAGGAAATTTCGTGTTGCTTTGGTAACTAGTTTTCTGACTGTTGCTTATATTGGCTGATTTTGTAACAATAAAATCCACATTCTCCATATATTAATTCGCACAATTTACAGGGCGACGTTATCGCTCAGCGACAAAGCCCTTTAAATAAAGAAAAAAAAAAAAAAAAAAAAATTCGCACAATTAAGAAAATCTAAAACGATACTAAAGCAATCAATATAGATGGACGCAGCAGCGCTCTCTTTTGTTTTTTTCCATTTCTTTTTTTAAATTAAAAAAAGAATAGTGCATACGGCCAGAGTTATTTTGTAAATATTATTTGATTATTTCATAATGACCTCTTTTCGTCTTTAACAATCTTCATAATGTTGTAAAAAGAGAAAAAAAGTTCTGTTATGGCGGAAGCGCTACGGTTAGCCGCGATATTCAAATTTTATTACGTTACGACTATTTCATGAAATAAAAAAACAACCGACTTCCGGAAAAACACTACAAAGTGAAAAATTACTTTAATGTCGGAATTCGGTGACTTTGGATGATATGTATTTGAATTTTTTGTCACCGCCTTCCGAAATTAAAGTTATTTTTAAAAATTTAAGTGTTTGTCCGGAAGTCGGTTGTTTTTTTTTTTGGAAAAAGTTTTTTTTTTTCACTTTTTAGTTATAGTCCAGTCAGCGTCAATAACATCGGGACGAACAGAGGGTTTAAAATAATCTAAACAACTGTGCAAATTAAATATGAACTCAATGACACAAGGAATGTTTCAGAATGAAGACAGTACACGACAAATCTCATTCTGACAAGAACTTTATCCAATTGAGATAAAGTTTAGTTTTCTTAGTTTTTGAGATTATTTTCGATAACGATCTGTGCGTCCCGATATTTTTGACGCTGACTGTACCTACCCCACATCAATTCGAAATTTCATCATCCCTGGGGTCAAAACAATGCATATTTATGCGATAGCAGCAATCGCGGTTGATTTGCTGTACATTTTTTTTAAAGTTCTGTTGTCTTTTTCCGAAACGCATCATCAGATCTATATGAAATTTAAATGGGACCATTTCCTTTAGAACAAAAAAAGAATTTTGCAAATCCGTCTTTATATGAAGGAGTTATGCCCGAACATACATAAAAAAAAGAAAATAACATGTCGAATTAATAATCTCCTTCGTTTTTAACTCGGTTAAAAAGTAATTCAATGGGATTTTAGGAACATATATTTTGTTCTACTTACAGTCTGACACCAATCTGCCAATTGAAAAAACGTAAGAAAATTAGAACTATGCATGTTGTAATGCATAGTGCAAGGTACACCTGCATTCAAATTACTTTACCATCTAATTCATATTGGTATTCTCACACAATTTTCGATCATTATTCATCTTACATTTTATAAGCTAGAGACAACATTTCGTACTCTTTGTCAGTAATCGATTAGTATCTAAGGCCGGATCTCATCACTATTCAGGTCTCGTACTTTACGTTTAGGCATGTTAACTCCGGGATCCGGGATCAATTGTTTAACTTAATTTGTCATTTCTATTTTTACTTGAATGATGTGTACGGAACTGACTACTGTAGATATTGAACTTTGGTTTTATGGAACCGTATACCTATTCGTAATTATGACGGTTTTTATGGGTCACACAATCTCATTCTCAATTTGTCGGAAAAACCACTAAGTAATTTATTAGGTACATTACATACATTTTTAAAAAGTTTTCTTACTTGCATTTTCGCTGATACAAGATTACGACTTGAATCTTGGAGAGTTGGCCTTGTGATGTCAAAGACTCGACGCACAAAGCATTTTCGTTGCCATAATAATTTATCTAAGAACAACTTAAAGATGAAGTAAAAATACAGAACCTTATCACAAACTTAGACGTCACTTTGACAAAGTTGTCATAGTCCCAGTGACAGGCATTTGCATATAACAAATAGCAATTAATAACGTTCTTAACAAGCAAAGTTACCTATAATATAGAATCACTAACTTTTCCGCTTGAGGTTCTTAAGAATAACTTCATCAATATGGTCTATAGATATCTCATAAGCCTCCGATTTTAATTATTTCATCAAACAGTTAATGCAGATCTATTATGCTGCTTAAGCTAGCAGGATGCCTTATCAAGGACACCGATTCGATACCTGCATAGTTAATTCCTAAGTCATATAAATAATCGAAAGGAAAGGAAAGTAAAGTATAAGAAAGCATGGGTGTTTCATATGTCGATTACATTACTTCTCGATCCACCATAGACGTCATCAATCGCTTTCCATCAGGCGTGATCGAGGTCAAGAGGAGGCCCATTTAGTAAAAAAAAATAGTTTCATATAAAAGTAACTTTAATAAGCAGATAAGTAGTTTTTTTTTAAGATGTAGAGTCCTTTAAAAAAAATTCTATCGTGAAACTAATTACACAAAAAAAAATTACACAAATTAAATCGAGATTAATTCACATTTATGGAACGTTCATAATATGATTGTTTGCATCATCATATCGTTTCAAATGAAAGCTTTATTTAAGTCTTCTTTTATTTTTCAGATTTCTGTTGTCTAACTCGTAAGTTGTTTGTGATTTCTTAACGTAGTCTGCTAAACATTTTCTAGATTATTTCGAGATGTTTTTTTCTGCCTGAACCTACTAGCTGTGTGTAGATTCTGATCGTAACTTACCGTTTTCGCTAAATATTCATATGTCATTTGTTTAATCATCATAGTATTTACTAGGAATATGTAACGCTAACTGCCCCGACGGTCTAGTGGTCGGAAGCGCTACTGCTGTTCACGAAGTTCTCAGTTCGATTCCTGGGTCGGACAAAGTGTCACTAGGTTTTTCCTTCTAGAATTTGTCAGTCACAGCCCGGAGTCAAGATTTGTGCCCGATTGATGGCAACAGGCTCGCCTCCTATTCATGGGACGTTAACATAACTGGCAAAATGTGGGTATTCTATAGGTGAATCTCTGCCTAACCGTTCAGGATATCCAAGCGTGATGTTATGTTTCAAACGCTAAATTAACGGCTAGACAGTGTAAGGAAATATGAAACTTCAAATCAGTAGGTAAACTGAAATATGGAATCACATTCATTGGTCCTAATTCAAGAGTCCGGTACAATGCATGACTATTTGTATGAAAATAGAATTCCCTTTAAATTACACAACATAAATTATAACGATAATAATACCTCCCAAGAAGAATTCCGCGAAAAGCTATCGTGAAAGGGATAGCTAGAAAAATATTATACCTGCGTTTTGGCAAATAAATAGAAATAGATATACTATTTACTTATTTTTTTTTTAATACAGAAATGTAACTTACCCACCAACTTTTCTTTTATCTGTACCAAATCTCAGATACTGTTGACAATGAAAACAAATGCTTAAACATAATCACAAACCAAAATTAAAAAAAAAAAAAAAAAACTATTAGGTCTTTACCTATGAAATTGCCGTTTTGCAGTACTGGCCATTTCAAATCAAAATAATTTTTGTTTGGGTAAGAATTCTAATTTCAAATTAATTTTATTTTAAAAACATGGATTTTTTTTTCCAAAAGTAGTCATTTGTTTATTGATTAGTGTTACATTTTCATCGCATTTCAATCTTTTTCGTCATCATGGATACGTTAAAAATTCGAGTAATTATGGAATATGAGTACCGTCGTGGCAGCAACGCGGCACAAGCAGCACGCAACATCAACGACGTTTACGGAGCTAACACTACAAACCAACGCACCACCTGTTATTGGTTTGCTCGCTTCCGTTCTGGAAATTTCGACCTGAAAAATGAACCTCGCGGTCGTCCGAAGACTTTGGTCGACAATGACGAATTAAAGGCGATTGTGGAAGCTGATGATACACAATCTACGGCTGAATTAGCAGCAGCTTTCGACGTTAGCGTCAAAACAATATTGGTCCATTTGCGTCAAATTGGCAAGGTAAAAAAGCTTGACAAATGGGTGCCCCACGAACTCAATGATCGTCAGCGCGAAGTACGCGTCGAGACGTGCCTTGCACTGCTCAACAGACACACAAATGAAGGAATTTTAAACCGCATTGTTACCTGCGATGAAAAATGGATTCTGTTTGATAACCGCAAGCGCTCAGCAAGTTGGTTGTATCCTGGTTCAGCACCTAAACAATGCCCTAAACGAAAACTTACCCCTAGAAAAGTGATGGTCACTGTTTGGTGGTCTAGCGCCGGTGTGATTCATCACAGCTTCTTACCAAACGGGGTGAGCATTACTGCAGATGTGTACTGTGAAGAACTGAACACAATGATGGAGAAGCTGGCACATCTCCAACCAGCATTGGTCAATCGCTCGTCTCCGCTGCTCCTGCACGACAACGCGCGACCTCATACTGCACAGCAGACGGTCTCCAAGTTGCAAGAACTGGGGTTGGAAGCTCTCCGTCATCCGCCCTACTCACCAGACCTTGCGCCTACAGACTAATACTTTTTCCAGAATTTGGATAACTTCTTGGCGGGAAAAAAATTCAATACCCGAGAGGCAGTACAAAATGCCTTTGAAGAATTTGTTGCCTCCCGTCCAGCTGATTTATTTAAGAAGGGCATCAATAAACTGCCACTGCGATGGCAAAGATGCATTGATTGCATGGGTGATTACTTCGATTAATACAAATAAAAAATACATGAAAAAAATTCGTTTAAATTTTTTCATACAAAACGGCAATTTCATAGGTAAAGACCTATTATTTAAAAAAAAAAACTAAGGGACCTGTAACGAAAATATCGATACAGTAATCCTATCCTACTTATATTATAAATGTGAAAGTTTGTATGTTTAAGATGTTTGGATGTTTGTTACTCAATCATGTAAAAACAGCTGAAAGGATTTGGATGAAATTTGGCAAACAGATAGTTTGTAACTTGGATTAACTCATAGGATACCTTTTATCCCGATAGTACGGTCCTGTGAGATAAATTTCGACCTCCACGCGAGCGAAGCCGCTGGCTAAAGCTAGTGCAATAATAACTGGGATGATAAGTGATCGAAGGGTTTACTGTTCTTTAGCTTTAACAATTCAGTAGTAACTTCCTACTTCTTAAAAGAGCTCAATAAGGGGATCTAGTCGCTGGCTCGAACACACTGGTGGGCCTTGCTAAAAAGCACGCTGTCTCACCAGGCTTCGTGTCCGACAAAGATAGTATACTTGATGAGCAGTTAGAGGCTAGTCTACACGCAAAACGTTATTGAGTGAAATGCAGGATCATTTATAGTAAAACAGGCGCGTAAAAATTAAGAAAAGTCCTTCGGAAGATCGGGTTTTATGAAAAAAACCAATGCATAAATCAATGACCAATAAAGTTTATTGAACTTTTCGATAATTAAACATTGTCGGTACCGACATGGTTTCAAAATTTCACACTTCTTTTATTACTTAAACACGCCCAAAGTGAGGATAAATTTGCAAAAAAAACTAATCTTTGTTGGGTCATAACTTTTTAATGGCTTATTATTTTGTTATTCTGTTTCCATATAGACAATATTAATAATAAGACAAAACCATACCATGTTTAATTTTTGATATACATTGTCGAACAGTGGAGTAATACCCTCCAGAAGTTAGTATGGAAAAAATGTCTACTAGATTCACCAGGACTCATTAAAAAGTTCTCTGATGCAACATCAAAGTTTTCCAACTCTCACGAACTTTTAAAAAATAGGTAGGTAGGTAAAGTATCTTGGAAGTACCTATCATCATCATCATCTACAGCCCGACTACGCCCACTGATGGGCATAAGCATCTCGCCGCTGGACGTCCGACACCTCGTCTTCCAGTGACAGACGCCACACTGTCACAGCCTTACTCCACCTGTCATGTCACTGCGCTTTCTCAGGTGTCCTGCTCAACTCCATTTCAAGTACCTTATCTATCTAAATATCACATGATCATATCAACTCACTTAGCTACAATCATAAAATGAACCTACACGTTGACGTCAGCACATAGGTACTTCATACTTTGTTGCATTGCGTGCGCGTATCGTGCTATCTCTAAATCGATCGCAAATTGGAAGCTGCAATCGATTTATCGATTTGACATTGTTGTTGAGTTTATCGACCTGGTTTTCAACTCCGTACACACAACTATAAACACCTACTGCCGACAAATTGCTTTGCAGTTTGGCAGATGATATTTAGAAATAAAAATGTAACATATTGGATAAATAAATACATTTAAAAAAAACACAATCTTGGAAGTTGGAAGTTGGAAGGAGCTAAATAGTAAGACAATCAAGCGACAATTCAAAATGTTTCTTTCGCAAAAGGCATATTATAGTGTCTCCAATTTTATCTATAGACGAAAAAGTTTTTTTTTTATTGAATAATTTTATCTTTTCCTGACACTAGATTAAATTTATATGAACATGGAATTTTGACATAATAACATAAAATAATTTCTAATTCTTAAGTTTCAAAATTTTTCTTATTGGTAATTCTTTTTAATGTTATGGAAATATTGGTACGCCGATACTTACGGCTAAATATGAATGGACTCAAACGATTTATCTAATATCTTGCTGCTCTTGTATGTATACAATGTTTAGACAAATAAATAAATCTTATCTTATCTTATCTTAATCAGCCTATAATGTTCTTACAGTTGGGACTCAGGCCACTTCTCAGTGAGAGGGAGTGGGCCGTAATTTACGTTGGTAGATGTCCAATTTTTGCCGGTTTCCTCACGATGTTTCCCTTAACCATTTTGAGAGCAGTGGTGAAAAATTAAATACACAAAGTAAATTGCCTGTTAGAATTACAACTTACGACGTATAAACGCTCGTGCTGACTGCTGTAAATTGTTCTACAAGTGTCGCGTCGCGCTTTTTTGAGCCTTAACTCGTAAGGCGGAGCCAATACCACTGCACCACTGCTCTAAAACTGATATTTGTTGTAAAATTTTCCATAGCATCACATCTCGCCGGCATTCCCCATAGGGTTAGGTAGAGGTGCTCCGAGTACACCCACATTTCGCCAGTTAATCCCATGCCATAGGGGGCGACCCTATTGCCATCAACCGGGCACTAGACAATCTAGACTCCAGTCTGCTAATGAGAAATTTCTACATTCCTTGGCGCTCGCGACCACTAGACCAACGAGGCAGCTTTACATGCAAATGTTTATTAATTGATTATATCCACTATATTCCCATTAAAAACCTGCCATTTCGGTACTCTATAAGAATTAAAAACTACCCACTCCATTTATGTAGCAGTTTTATTTAAACATATTAAAAATCAATAAAATACTCCTTAAAAGTTTCCCTACATTATCTGATGAACAAAACAGCACAAAAGATTGCAGTAACAATTTCATATTTATAAAGAAAATCGTAAAAAGCTATAAGTATAAGCCCTCACCCACCTGAATAACTTGAAATCTGTTTGCAAGATAGCAAATGATACCTTTAAATAAGGATTAGTAATTAAAAGAATAAAATCGATTGGAACAATAAAAATACTTTTATGCGATTTTTATTAGCACCTGATGGGTCGTTGATTTTGATTATCATCTTTATAGGATTAAAAAGCAGGAATAAGCTTTTTCTTTTTGCTCTTACTGTGTAAACAGACCACACAGTCTTAATGATATTACATTATACCCATAGGTATAATGTAATATCATTAAGACTTACTTAAACGTACGTACTTTCTTTAAAAATAAAAATCCTAATATAAAAACACTCAATTTGTGCCCTAGAATTCCCGAATAGCGATCTTTTCAAATTCTGCTCAACCAATTTAGAAAATATCATTAAATAAAAGCCAATAAACTTAGAGTCTGTTCCTGATAAATTCTTAAATAATTCGTTCAATTTGCAAAATTGACCGAAAAACTTTCGGGTGAACTTTATTCTTGATATAGCGATTCGGAATTGCGTTCTTTCGGAATACAGTTCTTCCGGGATACAGTTATTTGGGATTTCGAGTTTCGGTCGAACGTATAAGAGTTAAATACTTTCTATTGACCACGAATCACGATACGTGAATTCATTCGTCCGTTCGTGTTACTAAATGTAAAACAAAATGCAAGTATATGTTGACAATGATAAAGGTGTAAGAACAAGGTAGATTCACTCAGAAGGTTGACTCCTAACAGTCGTTGTAATTAGCTAAATTAACACCATAATCCGACTTGAACAACCGTTTTGATCAATGCTCATATGCCTTCTCTGTGTGAGAAGAGACCTTTGGCCTGCGGTTTTCTTCTTAGCATGTCGATCAATCTATATGTCACCGTATGATTGTGAACACCGTGAGTTTATAATCTATCTCGCGAGATTATAAGCTGTCGATAAATTGTGAACTGCACCATACTGCTTACCGACCGAATAGGTTAGGTTAGAATTGCGAGCGCTACTTCCAAGTTATTGGCAGTTACTTGGCTGTTTAGTAATAGCGCCAGGCACCAAAAAAAAAAAAACAAAAAAAAGTACTATCATCCGTCTTGATACCAGTCCACAATTTGACGGTTTCACTTCGATAGATTATACCGAGTTATACAGGGTGTGGCGTAAATAGTTGTCTACCGTTAAGGATTCAATACACCAGATAATTTACTATAACAATTTTTTATAATAAATAACATAATAATTTACTATAATAAATTGTTAAAGAACATCCGACTTCTGGCTTGGTTTTAAGACTGCAGTTCTGACCTTCACCCAACAGCAATGCCATACTACCTAGTTGAAATGAAAGGTTGATTAGCCGGCCAATAAAATGGTAGCCTAATTGGATTGACATTTCCGGCGGGTATCATACCATTAGTCAGTCGTCAATTAGAACCGCATTTATAAAAAAGATTTTCATGGCATTATTCAGTGGTTGGTCATGTCTTAATATAGAGATGACACTTAAATTTTATTTTATTACCACCTCATTTTTAAGACTTTCGAATTCAAAAGGCTTTCACCTTCTGAACTGTATTCTCGTACATTGTTATCGTGGTCCGCGGGCGGGGGAAGCGTGGACGCGCCGACAGATCGTCCGCCCACGAGCGGCGCCCGCGCAGGTGCGCCCTGCCCCCCTACCCCCGCGTGGAACATAGAGTAAACCATAGGGATTATAGGTTTCTTGGTTTGTTTACAATTTTAATTGGATGAAAAGGAAATTTCTTTGGAAACCTCTTTTTAAAGTGTTAAAATTATAGATATATGTAGACTTAAGTAGGAATTAAAACCAAATAGTTTCAGGATCGAAATTAGGATTTGAATGAAAAACAATAATTGATTCTAGGAATAAATTATCTTTTTAGGTATGCCTACTTATTTCGGTAGTAATAAAAAATAATAGTTTAAAAAACTAAAAAATACGCTTTAAAAACCAAACTAAAAAGGAGAAAATAATTTAATTCAATTAAAAAGCGTGGGGTGCTTTTTGAGGTATTTTTATAATCAATTAATGTCAAGCACCCCACGCTTTTTAATTGAATTAAATTATTTTCTCCTTTTTAGTTTGGTTTTTAAAGCGTATTTTTTAGTTTTTTAAACTATTATTTATTTTCTATTTTTTAGTTCTGCTAACTACAAAACGTGTTTTTTTTTCTCAATTTTTTTTTAAATTATTAAATTGTCATCGGTCCTCGACAAGTTTACAAAGTTTCAATGAAATCTGACCGTTTAAAGTGGGTCAAAATCGCGCTCAAAGGAGTCGGTTACATACTGAAATACTGACATACAAGTGAAGCTAATATAAAGCGTATAAAAAAGGCTTTTGTAATGTCTGACCTACCTTATCTAATAAAAAAAAAGATTGATATAATATTTTTTACACATACGTACCTTTTGAGTTCACCAAATACAACAGACATTATTTATGGAACGTTAGTAAAATAATGACACATCTACACATCTCCCCTCACCTACTCTTTGGCAGTAGAAAGCTTGAATGAACACTAGTGAATGGACATCGTGTATAGCCCTGATTCGAACCTAGGCCATGTCTGGGCCATGTTCGACCAACTCGACTCAGACCGGTACTTTATCTACACTTAGGCCATATGCATTGATATTATATTACCAGACTTTCTTGCACTTTGACGCAATTCTACTAACCATTTTGTTTATTCCTGTAGTTGTATGTCCGCTATTTGTATTTCCGATGTGTGTTTTATTTTGTGTGTGTAAACAAAATTGGTTTTTAGATGACATTTTTGACCATGCAAAAAATGACTTTGTCTACTACGCTTTATCATCCATATTTAAATAACATTTTATAAAACACCAATATAAATAACGACATTACGAATAGTTAATTGATACTATCAAGCTAATTAGCCAGACAGATAGTAGGAAGACGAAACCTGAATGAAAATTAAGTCAGCAGGTCTTGAATTATAAGCGGACGCAACGACAGACATATCCATAAGTCTAGCATTTTATACATCAACTCTTTAAGAAAACCTCTAGAATATGCATAAAGGATACCTATTGATCTTTTTATTAAGACGTTATAAATCAGTCTGGAATAATTTATTTGTAAGCTGTTCCTGCTCGAGGGTCTACTATATAAAGAAAAATAATAAACATCGCTTTTGAAATTGAACTCATTTTATTGTTTCTTTTGTTATTTTAATCCAAAAGAATATACTAAAATATTCCATTTCTATATAACCAACATAATTATGTTCTGATACTTTTTTTTTACCCATATAGTTAAAATATTATGATATAAAAGTAGGTACAGAAATCTAATTAAAACATAATTAAATCAATTATGTACTTGACGCTAAGCGGATCAAAGGACGCCGGGGTATAAACATTTTGATAGCATCTTTATCTCATCGCCCACGCCACCTCACACAATGGGCCACGCTGGTTTTTTACCAGCGAAACTATCAGACAATAATGTTATGTCATGTATCATTTGATTGATATGAATTGTACTTCACCGATGAGGATTAATAAAAACCCTCCTAATTTGCATTATATGATGACTAATTGCTAAACATTGATGAATTTATGAGTGTTTTTATACGATTTCCGAAACATTTAAACGTCATCTAAGAACATAATGATTAATTTTGATGAAGTTTTTGCTTGATCAATACGTTTTCCTTATTTTCAGATTCGCAATGGGCCGGCAAGAAGTGTTAATTATGGCGATAAGCATCGTCGGGGCCATGGGCTTTATCCCCCATGGTTCTATTGGGGAAAAGGTTTGCATACCATTCGTAATAATCATAGCATTTTTTTACAAATAGATTCGACGGTTGCGATTCATAACACCATCACATTGCTTGTATTCCGACATGGGGTCGACGGAGGCGAATTTCTAATTTTACCAATTACGTAATAGTAATACACAAGTCTCTTGTGGACTACGGGCTGCAACTGTGAAATTCCCAAATACTTTTCTCGACCTGCAGGCTTAGCACGAGAACGATTTTGTCGATGGAAAAGTAGACAAAAATGATGTATCCGTGTAGACAATTGACAGTTTTGTACCGAGAAATGTAGACAAGCGATTTCAATTCTAGAAAAAGAATAGAATAGAAAACATTTATTCGACACAGACACAACACAGCAGCAGCACTACGGTAATCGTCATGCTAAGCCTGCTGGACATTAAATTCATGAGCACAATTGCACTTCCTCTAGAAAAGACTCATCATCAGCTTTCCAACTATGTTATGGTCGGCTTCCAGTCTAACCGGATGCAGCTGAATTCCAGTATTTAACTTGGAGCGACTGTCTAACTTACCTCCACAACCCATTTACTGGGTAATACACAAGTATTACCCAGTAAATGGGTTACGGAGGTCAGATATACGGATATGTAAGGGACAACCCTTACGGCACCTCCCCTAGTAGACTATTAGGTACGTATTAAAACCTGCGTTTCCACCTCCTCCTTCCAGGATCATATGCTAACGGAGGCTTTGCTTCGTGAAGTCGTCGAGCGTATGGGCAAGGAGTTCAACGACGCGGCGTCGAGCTACCTAGAGTACCCAGCCAGCGAGCGTCACCTCGCGCTGATGGCCCGCGCGAACAAGGACCTGGAGAACGAACAACTGGACTACGACTCGCTCATCGACGGCAACCCCAACCCCAGCCTTCGCGACCAAGAGTACATGCAGCACAGGTACGTACTCTTCCACTTGACCACTGGTATTTCTAAGGTACTACGAGCTGCTGGTCTGCCGGTACAACAACTTCTGTTTATTGCTGGGTAATACTCATAACTGTTACTGTTTGTAAATTTTACGACTGGTGAATATTTACTAGTGGTGACGTTCACATATACTTTTAGAAACAGCCTGATGTACTTTGAACTACCACCGCAATGGGATAAATCCAGAAACATTAGCATACGGAGACAGGCTCCTCTCTTCAGGCATTGCAGGGAGTGAGCTGCAATCCACCACGTGGTCCCAGAGCGGGTTGGTAGATGTCATGTCACATGTCTTCAAATTTTTGGTTCTAAAGAAAAAAAGAAAAAGTATTTATTGTGACTCGACTAGATATTTTCTTTTACCATTTTGAGAACAGTGGTGACGAAATTATATACACAAAGTAAAACGCCTGCCTGGGTTCGGACCCAGGACCGTCAACTCGTAAGTCCGGGCCGTTACCACTGGGCCACCACCCGCTGCACCATCACCACTACCAGATAGAATAATTTGGGATAATCCAGAAAACGTACTAAACACTAGCTTATGCCAGAAGTAATGGGTCGAATAGGTTAACTAGGTCATTTTGCGATGACAGTAAAGACGTCTTATTAATCCGGTTCTAATACTTACTGCCGCCTTCGAGAACAATTGAAAACCAACAAACAATTAATGTTCAAACACTCAATAACAATAGAAGTGGTCCATTGTCTACAGCCATCCTAATTTATAAAGACAAATCAAGTCTAGACGAGAAATTAGGACGAATTAACAACATTAAGATTGACGGATTACACGATAAGACAATACGATTGAGGTGCAGCACTAACACACCACAAGCTAAGCTATTTATAGCTTACGAGTATCTCCATTTATTTCTCCCCATTGGCAGCGGGTTCATCATACACATTAGACTTTATCGCGTATGAAGCAAAGCGAGATACTACCGAGAAAGAGGTCAAAATCTACAGTGTTTGAAATCTGTGCGTGTGATTAATCGTGAAATGGCTCGTCAACATTATCACTTGGATGAAGATAACGATAGCTTTTATATTTAAACAGTCTAGTAATGATTACTGGAGTGACGCCTTGAAGTCTTCCGGGCCAATATAGCTTAATTGTGTCAAGTGCCCATTAGATAAATCTAATTCTTGAATGATTTAAAATAATTGAAGGTCTTTATTTTATTATTCGGCTACATTTGAGCAGCTTGAAAGGGGATTATGCCCATCCTACAATAGTAAAAGTCTACAAAAGACTGTGTTGGACCGTGTGTCTCATGCAAAGATTATCAATTCTGCGATTGGGACCTTGACATCCATTCTTAACCAGACACCGCCTAAGATATTCAATCTAGTTCCGTCTTCATAACTTCGGCAGCTCGCTGTGGGGGCATCAGTACGTAACCGGTGGTGCTGGAGAGGGTGAGCAGCGCCTACAGCCATCAGGCGTGCTTCCCAACCGGCAGATGGTGAAGACTGATGCTGTACTGCCGGCCTACTGCAACCCGCCCAACCCCTGCCCCGTTGGATATACAGGTACTGTAGTTGGAACATTTAGGTCTAATCCAGAGATTCAGAATTACTTGTAATTATGATCTGAATTTTCAATCGAAACCAGATAATTGAATGGTTAATAGGGTATTACACTCATTTTTGAAAAGTGTCTTAATTCGATTCTAGAGTGCTAATAAACCACTAAAAACAAAAACATTTTTATTTAATCGATTACTGCCATAAAAATGCATTTAAATTTTACATTTTCAAATTTTGCGCGTAATTTAATGAAAACGCTGGACGCAGTAGACGCCATATTGCTCTGTGAGTATGACGTCAGTTTGCTAAAAACACAGTAAAAACAAAAGCGCTGATATTTTGTATGACAATTCTTTATGATTTTTAAATGAGTTATTTTTTCTACTTATCGTTGGTTTGCTGTTCCTGAATGCAAAATATTATTTAAATAAAAATGACTTTTGTTACGAAAATAATAAAAGTAAAAAGTTGCTCAGTTGACATGCCATATGACGAAATAACATGGCGACTATTATTTCATGGTCTTCAAAAACAGATAAAAAACTGAAATCTTTAAATTGTAGGTATTTTAAAATTTATTTTGTTGTTTCATGAACTAAAACTAAAATTTTCCGACTGCATTTTGCCTAAGCTATCTCAATATATATTTTTAGATTTGTTCTCGTATAGAGTAAAATACCCTATTGGTCTCAATCTTGAAACTTTCAGTTTTTTTTTTATATTTTCTCAGGTTTTTCGTGAACATCACTGTTTACTTGTGTCATTAATCACTTTCCAAAAAATCATTTCCATTGTGTGCCAGTATGGCATTTAACCTGATACCTTCACCAGAGGAGCAAGGCTGCATCAGCGAGTTCGAGAACACGGCTGCCTTCAGCCGCGAGTACCAGCTGGCGCAGCGCTGCATGTGTGACGGAGAACACATGTTCAGCTGCCCTCCTGACTCCTCCACCGGGCCCCTCGACTTTGGCTACCCGGAGCACCACAAGAGTCTTGTCGCGAAGAAGTATAAACCTACTGTTAGTATGCATGGTTTAATTCTGTAAATTATTTCTCGGAAATCTGTCTTACACAAAATATTTTTAGAATTTTTATGAACTTCGAAGATCTTTTCGCCATCTTCTATCCTTTGGAAGCGATTTACTGAACTGGAGTTCTTCAGAAATTTTTATCTGCAAGGGTGATTTTAATGATACTAAAACAACAATTTCCGTTTCCAGGTAGAAAATCCTTATTTGACGGGCGAACGCTTACCGATCGCAGCTAAAAAAGGTTTTGATGTTAATGTGTACTAAATCGTTAGTCGTAAATAGATGTATACTATATTAGTTAGTGTCTATCTTGTCGGAACATGGGCGCAGTACTATCATCTTCTAGCCCACACTTTTTGGCATAATTATTATCTTTATATAATAGCATTGTAGTTCTGTTACAACCTCATTTATGGTAAACTGTGTGCCTCACATATTTGCGTCTACGACCTACATTTGACTTCATAAATGCATAGCAAAGAGCACTATACTTTCACCATCTGATTGTGACACACAAACTGATGGATATTTTGGAAGGAATCGTTGCGGTAATGAATAGGCGGAATTAAAGTAAAAATTAATATAATATATTTTTGTAATCCCAATAAAATACTGTCTCCACAATTTCCACTTTCTCTCTTTTAATCTTATTTCATGAAAGTAATAAAAGTTTTTATACGGGACATCCGTACATAAACGGTAAAAGGTCAGCAAGTATCACATAAATGAAAATTATTAATTTGGAATACTTGTAATTTGTGGGAAGCGTCATTATAATATAAACGTTGAAGCTGTGAATTGCGTTAGTTGTAAATACATAAGCATTAACTCTTTACTAAGCTGTATTATTATATTAATTTCATACAATTTTTTTTGGTTCATCATAAGATGTACCTAATGATTATATACATATTATTCATAATAATTACACACTATTAAGAGTACAATATAAGTTGTATGATATTCCTATTATTTTAACAATTTATTTATTTCTTTAAAAAAATTTAAAGGGTTGCAAAAAATAGTAGAATTTAGAGTGATAAGATTAGTAAATAGGCGATTAATACCTAAGTATGTTGCGGAGTGCAGATTGGCGATTAATACCTAATTATGTAGCGGAGTGGAAATTGACGATTAATAAGTAAATATTATTAATGATAAGGAAAAGCTGATGATGTCAATATAACAGCTAAGACTTACGGAAATGTGTAAATTATATTAGAATATAAAAAGAGTAATCTGTGTTACTTAAGTTAGGTCAATAGTCTATGTATATCCCAGCAATTTAATTGCAATATTTAAAAATAGTTTCATCATAAAGCGGTTTTATTTAGTATGGCGCGCAATCTTGTAGTCTATACATTGGGTGATTCACATTCTACAGTATACTATGATTTTAAAAAATAAGTTTCGGTGAAGCCACATCTTTTTTTAACAATTAAAAGTAAATTCTCATTTTTTTAAATCCTATTCTATAATTTCGTTATGTTTAGCGCGTCAGCTAAAAAATAGGAATAGGTTATATAGGTACATAATACTTTATTTACTTAATGGCAATTCCCAATAATTTGAAAACAATACGTCTTAATAATTAAATCAAGATTAAGTGAAAAAAAAAGTTGTACAGGATTAATTTCGTCATAATTGTAGAAATAAACTAAATAACTGTAGGTATTATTCCAATAAATGTCTTCCTTAGTATTTATATCGTAAAGAAATAATTTGAAGAATACGACGCCTATTTTACTAGCCCAAGTCATATAAATAATAATTAAATGAATAAATTTTTATTTAAAGTTTATCTTCTCATTCCTTGGGCATTATGTTACTTCCACGTACTAATTAGGTATACTTATTATAAATTAGTTATATAACTATTTTAATATAAAATTAGATTTATCGATGGCACTCTAAAAGCAATCTGATCGAGATGATAGTGTAATGATGACGTCAACCCAACCCTTTTAGGCGAAAACGCCTGGGTAACTCGCGAAATCAAAGTTCAAATTTCTTTAGGTTTTATTGCAATTCGCAGGTCAGTAGTAGGTTGTATGTTATTCAAAATATGATTCCGCATTATATCCGTAACAAATACGTATTTACAGAATTATAAGTATTATAACCATTAAAATCATTAAAAAAAATACTTTCTCAATTCAGAATGGACCTCAAATGTCATGAGAAGGTAAATGTCATTTTGTCAGGTAGTATGAACTTTGAGAGTTGTATTGGTTATTGTAATGATTATAATTCTGTAAAGTATGTATTTCTTACGGTCGGGAATCACATTTTGATCGTCATACAATTTGGTCAGTATTAGATTGTATGACGATCAAAAAGCTAAAAGCAAAAAAGAAGAAAAGAAAGACTACCTTAGCACATCCCCATTAACCAAAAAATTCATTCAAATGTATTGTTTTTAATGTCTAATACGAAAGTATAAGAAATAAAAAAAATACCGTAACAAATACGTTTTTACAGAAATATAACCATTAAAATCATCAAAAAAAACTTTCTCAAGTCAGAATGGACCTCAAATGTCATGATAAGGTAAATGTCATTTTGTCGGGTAGTATGAATTTAGAGAGTTGTATTGGTTATTCTAATGATCATAATTCTGTAAAGTATGTATTTCTTACGGTCGTGAATCACATTTTGGTCGTCATATAATCTAATACTGACCAGATAAAAGCAAGAAAAAAAAAGGAAAGAAAAGATTACTTCAGAGTTAACCAAAAAAATCCTAATAGTGATTCTTTTATTTCTAATACCTACTAACGACTTCAATTCATCAACATTTTCTTTAAATAAATCAAAATTTAATATATGCTAGGTATTGGTTAGAAAAGCCAGCTAAAATCGAAGATTGTAAATGATGCCACCTTTCAAAAAAAAAGTTGTAGATTTGAACTAGACAGAGTCAACGCTTTTTGAACGTTAAAATAACATAAGACCCTCAAAAAGTCTTACACTTCCTAATGCTTAAAGCTGAGAAGCAGAAATAGTGCAACAAATTCCCCAGCTGCACAGCAGTCTGTGCAATGGGCCTCATAAGGCCTGAAAGTCACCAATCAATCCAATCAAAAGTCATTCAACCAAGTGGCAGTGGGCAGGGCACATTCCTCGCAAAACAGATGGCCGGTGGGGACGGAAGGTTCTGGAGTGGCAACCGCTAAGGCCTGCCACAAGATGGACCGATAGTCTAATGAAGGCTGCAGAAATCCGCTGGATGCGAGAAGCAAAGAACCGGTCGAAATGGCGGTGCTTGGGGAAGGCCTATGTCTAGCAATGGATGTCTTTTGGCTGAAATGATGATGATGATTACAGCAGTCTGTTATACGTATGTTAGAAGAAATTCATTCTTTCAAGAAATTCAAGTACTTACCTCTAACCTTTCGCAAAATTTATATTTTCCATTTTCCAAAGGACATCTTTAGATACGTCTTACTTCACTTTCTAATGTCCCTATAGACAATAATAACATCTAACTAAAGCCATCGGTAAATACCCTAGGTAGGTAAAAATGTAAATAACGCATATTTTCCTTGAAAAATGCTAACAAAATGAACGCGGACGTACGATCGTAGGAAGTAGATAAGTTATTTAATAAGGATTTAGTTAAGAACAGCATAGTAAATAAGGATATATTGACAGTTAATGCAATCGCCTTCCATTTGATTTTATTAAGAAAGTAGGTAAAGGATTTTAGTACTAAATTAATTTGAGTAAAATTACTGTGACTTGTTTCCTAAAGTCGAAGGTTATCGCGTTATCGCAATGACACCTCAGAATTGACCTTAAGCTACGGTATCTTAGAAGAGCGGCGGCCGCTACATAACGGGTTCAGTGACGGCTGTATGAAAATGGCAGCGGGCTATGACATTACGGTGTAAAAAACGCTCGCTAGGAAAACACACCAAATTACTATCATTAAAAACGTGCTAGTGACGTCGTTCCGGCCGGTAAATTCCGGAAGCTATGTAGCGGCCACCGCTCTTTTAAGAAACGTAGCTCACGAGGTAATCCAGTTATGATATCTTCAGCTTAGCACTTAACATCAGATAAGCAGGTAGGTAAACTAAAATTTCATCCGAAAGACTATTGGACATTTCAATGATCAGCAATTTTTTTTTTTTTTGGAACATGCTTTGCTTATTTCTAATGATATTGGATAGCATTTTTTTACAATCTCTGTATCTGTTTTTGCTAATTTGGCAAGCAGTCAAATTCACTTAATACCAAAAAGTCCTTAGTTTATTTAACTACCAAGAAGTTAAAATCAATTTTCTAAAATAACGCAATTTTTTCTAACTTAATATTTCTAAATATCCTTAAAAAAAAATAAGTGGATATTTCTACAAGGCTCTTAAGGCTTTTTATTTTAATTTCGAAAGGTTCTTGATGATTCGTCACATCTTTCCGCGACGGTCACGCACACGCCTCAGTTGAATAGCATAGCCTAATAAAACCACGTGTATGTATTTATTGATAAGTAAAGTTATAAGTTGTGGGAGAATGTGTCACGGATAGGTACAATAACATCATAAATGAGAATATAGTTAGCAGATAGTTTTAAGAAAAACGAGCCAAACGGCCGCAGATGCGAGTTACTCTCTAGTCAAAGAAGTAGTGTGTATATATAATTAACTTAGATTTCGATGAGAATCATAGGGGGCGTCCATTAATTACGTGAGTAAATTTTGGCGATTTTTCGACCCCCACCCCCGCTCTTGTGAGATGTCGTGAGATTTGGCTCGACCCTCCCCCCCTCCCCATAATCTCACGTGAGATATTTCAAATACGTGGGTTTAGTGTAAAAACGTTAATCTGTGCTTATTTGCGTTGGATTTATGCATTGCATTTAGCTGACATGGCTGGGCGGTGGCGGTTTAACCATTGAAGAAGTACTGTGCTACTTTGTGGCGTTCGCATAACTGCGAAAAATATTATTTTGTAAGATTTTGCCATATGGGTGGAAAAACATGTTTCACATAATTTAACTCGGTTATCTCGTAATGTTACATTGTTTCTTTGCGGGCAAAAATATAAATTACGTGATATTTACCAAGACCCCCCTCTCCCCCACGTGAGATTGGGTGAGATTCGACTCGACCCCCCCCCACCCCTAAACGCCTCACGTAATTAATGGACGCCCCCATACTGAAAAGCACGGACATGTTTAAATTACAATGAAGCCTTTTCAGGTTCTGCTTGTATTTAAAGATTTTCAATGCTTTCATGTTATTCCCATAGAAACAAATAACATAGGTTGAAGAGAATATATTTTTGTAAAAAAAAAACCGGATAAAATACATAAACACAAGAAATGATTATATTTTTTTATAAATAGATATATTTTTCCATGTGGGCTGTCTTTATACTACATGACGTTGATATTGACTTCCATCTCTTAAATTAGGTACGGTAATGTAAATATTAGTAAAAAAGTGGAAAATTCAGCTGTCATTACTCAGAGTCACCTAGTTCCTATTTGTATCTCAACAAATTACTTGAAATGCTAAAATAAACATCTGTAGTCAACAAACAAAAAACAGCAGTTGGAAAAATAGACAAGAGGAGGTGGAGGTCTGTAGAATAAGTAGGTTTAACCTCAAACTCGTGTACACGTATGTCTCGAAAGTAATAATAATTCATAGTATTATAAGTTTCCTTATATTTGAGTGATTTCAATATTGCAATACTTGCTTAATTTAAAATATTAATAAGTTTTTATTCGTTCTGGTGTTAAGAATGTGTTAATAATAATTATGCTTTGTTTGTTGTGCAATAATTCATGTTTAATCTAAATTTAATTGTGTATGTACACCGTGCTTTACTGGCGAGAGCTTTCCGAGGTTAATTTTATTAAAACTAACAACTTTAACCGAATAATAAAAAAATATATTTAAAAAAACAAACACGTCGCCTTGTAAAGTTTTTACAATTTCTTTTTGGCCAAAATAATATTTACCAAAACAAAAATGGCGGATACCTTGATACAGAAACGCGGTGTACATAGTAAATGTCGTGGTCCTTACTT
This sequence comes from Antitype chi, assembly GCA_947359405.1. Taxonomy (NCBI): domain Eukaryota; kingdom Metazoa; phylum Arthropoda; class Insecta; order Lepidoptera; family Noctuidae; genus Antitype; species Antitype chi. Next base: position 17,264,141 of record OX375816.1, read on the forward strand.
ACTAAACTCAAATACTACCTCAAAAAACTCAATAGTATTACAGTTACAAGCATAATGACTTGTAGTTAAGACATTTCTGGAATATAGGTTAACTTAATTTAATGAATCCAGTACAATAAGTACTACGACGTGTAAGTTTTCTTGGAAAAAGTGACAATTTTAACGTATCACTAATAGCAGATAACTTACAATATACGGTTTACATAATCAAGTATTGATAGAACCACGATACCTCTCAAACCAGTTTATAATGTAGGATTATTAATTATAATAACTAATCATTTAATTTCATTGGTTTCTTGAGGCTTGTGTCCCAGCAGTGGGAACAGGCTGATTATGCTATTTGTTTTTTATGAATTTATTTTATAAACAATTTTTATTCAAATTATAATTATTTTAATAAAAGGTATAAATATCATGAATTATTTTCGCATGTATTTTTATTTATTTGTACATTTCACTTTGATCGGTATCGTTTTCGATTAGTGAATTAGTACCGTCTTTATTATTTGGAAAATAAATTATTTTAAGTTCCAATTTCAAACTTAAATTATTACTATGCATAGGTATTTTGAATACCCATTATGAAATGTTACATTTTTTTTTTTATTTCACTGACAAAGAAAGTAAGAATGAAATTAATAAAATACATATTAGTTTATTGGACGCCGGTACAAAGACATATTTTCAAACATGTTTCATACCTTTGATAATATTTAATTCAATGAACACAAATAAACCATAAAAGTTTAATTTTTAACTTTCTTAAACATGTAATTTGTTCGAGTATCTCAGCAAGCAAGCTCTGACTCACCTCTTAAGATAGAATAAGATTGCCTATAAGACTCTAGGATAACAAAGAAAAACAAATAACAAAAGAACAAAAAAAAACACAAAACAAAAAACCAAAAAATATGTATATATTATTCCTTTATGGACGGTTAATACCTACGAGATAATATTAGAAAAAATAATGTTAGTTTATATTAAAATGCTGGATGAAGATCTAATAGGTACACTAATTAATGTAGGTAGGTACTGTAATCTTAAGTAAAATAAAATATTCGACTTAGATTGTAAGTAAAAAAGCTAATAATAAATAGGGGGTACTTGTAAGGTAAATTAGGTATATTTAAGTATAAGGGGAAAGCAACAGTTGTTACATTTATGTAACTACTGAATATGTATTTTTAAATAATATAATAATACAATTCTATTCGGCATTTACAGGCAGTCCATTTCAGGATAAAAGGCAATGACTATGACTGACCAGAAAATTATTATTAAATTAGTTGGGGTCGGCTTCCAGTCTAACCGCTTGTAGCTGTATACCAGTATATTACATGGAGCGACTGCTTCTCTGACCTCCACAACCCAGTAACTGGGTAATACGATACCCCTCGGTAAGACTGGTTATCAGACTTTCGGGCTTCTGACGACCCGTAACGACTGGCAAAGAACCACGAATGACAGTCTAGACGTTGGTCCTCGGTGTCATTCGTGGCGAGCATGCTAAGCCGTTGGGCTTAACGAGCTCGTCACCCATCCACGGAACAACCGCAGCAAGCGTAGGTTAACCTGATCGATGGACCCCTGCGGCAGTTACTACGTAGCCATAAACCCAGAAATGAGATATATACAAGATCTTTTATATCTTGAAGCAGTAGTAGAACTCGTTGTGTCAGAGTTCGTCCGGGGAAGTACTACCTCCAAACCTATTTCTGCCGCCAAACAGCATCGCTGTGTTCCGGCTTGAAGGGTATGGGTGCCGGTTCAATTCACAGGCACATGAGACAGTCACCTTTGTCTCAGGGATGGCCACAAGATAACTGATGTGATCACTTAACACCAGGTGAGCCGTCGTCTTGTTGGCCATCCAAAATAGAAAACATCTGCGCTCTTATTAAAATTCTGAATCTTACCGATCAACATCACACTTGAGTCGACGTCTATACAACCACATACGAACTATTATCAAGAGTCCTAACATCACTGTCGACACGGAATCCTGCATCGTGTTATAAAACCGCGCGATCGTACATACACAATAATCCAACAACGCCTGGCCAACACCTTTCAGCATTGCTATTCACAACCATTCGATACACTTCCGTGCCGAAAAGAATATCAATCAATGTTATCGAACACAAGGTACTCTGCCAGTCTAGTAACAGCCCCATTTACTTAAAAGAATTACATAATATACTTGTCCAACTGCTAGCATTCAAGACCGACTTCACGCCGACTTGAAAAAAAAACTAACCCAGATCATACTGTAGACACAAGACTTCAGTATAATTTTTTTCAGTTTTTATTTTGGTCTGCAGTGATTAGTATCACAAGATCAAATCAGGCGCAAAAAGCAGTAGTAGAACTCATTGTGTCAGAGTTCGCCCGGGGAAGTACTACCTCCACACCTATTTCTGCCGCCAAACAGCATCACTATGTTCCGGCTTGAAGGGTATGGGTGCCGGTTTCATTCCCAGGCACATGACACTGTTCACTAATGTCTCAAGAACAACACCGCATCTGCGATACCTCTCGCGACCCTCGAATTCCAAGGTCGCGAAGTGTCGCCATAGTCGTTTGGTCGTACTCATTAATTGGAACTTGGAAGATCCTCCTTTAACAATGGGGGACACCACATTGGTTCTCAAAATAATCTTGGTAGGCTACAGACCATAGTGCCATGCAGTTTAATATAGCAGAGTAGGAGGTCTTGGCTATTGTGTCCACAAGGTTATGTGACGTCCTCCGAGCGACTGTAAGACGCGCATGCGCCATTTTCAAATCTTGAATGCGATGCGGTTGAAAACTGGCAGATGAGAAAAACTCGGTACACAACAAGCATGCTTAAAACGGCGCGTAACCTTTGCCACCTATAAAAATACACCAAAAACACCAAATTAAATAAGTCAATCATTGAAAACCAACATCCCAACAGCTACTAAAGCTAGTGAAATGCAGAAGGTATCTTAAAAAGATTCAGAACCAACCACTTATAATAACAAAACCACACCCTGAAAGATATAACCAAGAAATATTCTTCAGGTATTGGTTTCTGACTAGATAAAAAAATCTACCATGCTTAGGGTACATGATCCCGTTATACCCAACTTTTGTCACCGTCTGTCATCTTTCACCCTTTACGAGTTGCTGTATTAACATGACTTATGATAATCTATTTACTTTTTTCAATTAGAAAGATCTAAACTAATTTCACCAACAGAACAAAAGTAAATTTTATCTCGTGGTTGTCTTCGGAGCGGATGGGTGGGTGGTGGGTCACTTTATACAATCTTAATCACATCCTAACCACGAATATAGACATCGTCAGCTGTTTTTTTTTTCGGATATGTAATACAAAAAATGTCATGAAACACAGGCATGAATTGGCGAGTTCACCTCACTCTACGAATGATTACAGGTGTGCAGACCCCTGTAGCATCGACCATCATTATCGTCTAAGTGTTGAGCTTTGAGCGATTATTTACTGTTAAACCTGTTTTCACCGAAGAGTGGGCAGTATTCTATTTAAATGTATATCTATCGCCAGTAACCTGTGATGAAGGACAGTGGCAATTGTTAGTTATTAGCTGGCAATTAAAAGGAGGCAGTTTACCAGATTTATGTAAAAATCAGAAACTTAAATGCAATTTAATAAAAAAAAAAAATTAAAAAAAAAAACGAAAAAAAATACATGTAATTGAAAATACAAATGCTATTATTGATGAAAATAAAAAACGGTTCACGCTATTCGTAATTTTAATAACATTCTATATATTTTTATGGTATATATTATTTCTCTTTAATATATAATATACAGACTTACATAAATGAAACATACTGTGCAAACACTGAACATAAAACAAAAAAAACGTATGACTCACAAATATTTCAATAAGAATAACGAGGCGAATAAGACCTTGTATATATGTCGCCGGAAGTACCCAAGAAGTTATAATATTAGGATTAAATGTACTCATCTAATGCAGATGGAAAGCGCCAACTACTAGATGATTTAGTATTTAATCACTAAGCTGCAAATACACATGCCTTTTACTTGCACAGAAATATGCAAGTAGCTTGCATGCCAATGTGCCATAACATCGGCTTAATGTCGCTTGCCAGTCAGTCTTCTACAGACTGCACTTCGAAGAGTGTGTGTAGAAGCTCCATCTGATCCCGCCATCTCCCTTTCACACATCCGCATTTAGTTTATATCCTGACAATCGTCATGTGAACTCTCTGCCAGCGTCTGTCTTCCCTTCCATATACAGAATGTTAGGTTAAACGAGAGACATACTTTAAGAGGTATGGTACTCATAAAAATATACAACTTTTAATATTTAGTCGACACCAAAATATTAAGAAAAAATCTGCTGTTCCTTACAATTTGTTCAGTTATGCGAACTTATGTATAGAGCGACTGGTTTTATTTTTACGATTTCAGTGTTGGTCCCTTAGTAAAAGTTTTTCTTTTTCATGACTACTACAATCCCTTAAAGTATGTCCCTCGTTTAACATAACACACTGCGTAACCCGCCTTCAAAGCAAGAGTGAACAGATTTCTGGGCACGCTCGTTCTAACATAGACCTCATCAATTGATTTCATGAGGCGAGATCCAGGTCAAGAGCAGCACCATTTCCCTATAAAATAACCACTTCTGGCGGGTGAATGTCTTCGTGCATTCATTTGTGCAAGTTACCAACTTGAGATTGGTGAAATGAGCAAGATACTTGCATACATTCGTGTAAGTTATAGGCATTTGCGGCTTCGGTCTAAATTAATGCAACAAGTTGCTCTGTATATATAGGCACTGGAAAAACTCAGAACGTGGACTATGCGCATAATAGCCTAGTGAGTCTCAAAGACATTAGACTAAGTTAGACTAAAATCGCCCTATCGGCAAAAGAAGCAGTCAACCAAAGAACATTATTATTTGCGAGGGTTGAACGAACGAAAGTATGTCTCTTATGATAACAGTTGAGAATAATGTATTAAGAGTTTACTTTTTTTGCCTCATTACATACCTGATTTGGATGATAGCAATTAGAGTTTTTTTTTTCTTTTAATAAAAGAAAAAAACCGTAATAATAAAACCTATGTTGTAAATATAACTTTTAAAAAACGTAACAACATCAAAACAGTTTATACCAAATATACCAAAGTTCAATGCGTTTAGTTAATCAGACGGGTGCCAGTTTGTGCCCCAATGGACGCTAATTGCCAGGATTTTTCCTCAACGCAAGTAAAACAATTGATTGCTCGTCCATTACTGGAATGCAATGCGACAATTGACCTATCAGTCACTTGATTACAAACACTTGGTTGATGTCCACTTAACGTAGTTTGTTAGGTATTATTTAGGCTGTATATTTTGGATCGAGGAACAAAAGTGTTGCAATAATATTAATATGGATGAAGTGGATGTGTTTTCTTGTGAGTGATTTTTTTAAATATTTGTTCTTGATTTTTTTTCTTGCATTGTTTGGCAGTCAGGGGCGGAGCACTCCCTAGAAAGAAACTAGAGATTTATAGCTCACCCTGATTCCTTCTAGGCATTCATTTCCTATTTATTCAATGCTTTTTTGGCTTATTTTATATTTATGTCCATTCCTTAATCATTCTGTTTTTGTACGATATATAAAAATTGAATAATTATTTGGTTTAGGTACTGAGATCATGACTATAATACTGCCAGGTTATCAAATTCGCAATCAATATGCTTCTAAAATACTTGTGCGGAAACCACGCATTCCATTACCAGAAGAAGTATCAAATTAGTGTCCTGCTTTATTCCAATTGCATCATAAAACTATTACTACTTCCAAATAGAATGTTTAAAGAAAATACCATTGGAAAAACAACGTTTACTAAACATCATAATTATTCTGAGTTCATACGGAAAATATCACCAGATTGTACAATTCCATAAAGGATTAAGGATTAAAACTCATATATTACGACACATGAATTTGAGATCCAGCCAGACTTTTCAAAACTGCGAAATAAAAAACAATTTGAAAAAAAATCTTCTCTTCCATTTTCCATATAAAAACGACATCTCAGTACCTGGTAGTTTTTTTTTTACCATGTTTAATTTGGGTGAGTGTGAAAGGATTTTTGGTGAACGGTTTACCTATTCCCATTTTTAAAAGATTTCAACTTACCGTTGAGTTTATCTCTAATTATCTAATTAAAAACACAAAAAAAATATCCTTTTTAACCTAACTAAATTTGCGCAATAGTCGGTATGTATTTCAACAAATAACAATGTAATATTAAAATCTTTTCAAATATTAGTGCATTTTCGCAGTCCTGAATAATGAAGACTCATGAAATCTATCTATTGAAAGTGTTAGGCGTTTGTGAATACATATTTAAAATTGCGTAGTTAAAACTTATTACATTTGTAGTTATAAAAAGGCTTTTACGCTTTATAATTATGTCCTGTAACTATTTTATTTGTGTAACCTAATTCGTTATGTACCTATTTAATAATCCCTAATGATAATTTTAGAGGTTTCGCAAAAACGAAAGGTGTTATGAGAGGGTGCCAAAGGCATGACGTTGTTCAGTTGTTATTTATTTATTGTGTTCTTTATATATGTGTTTAAACAGTATATAACGTGTGTCAGTCGTACTTACGTTAAATTCATAATTTGTATTAATAAAAAAAAATAAGAGCTGTACTTTTTGTAAAGGTTATCTTTCATCCCTCGTTGTTAAAAGATTAATTTTGTGTTATGTGTGTTAATATAATGCTTGTAAGAAGAGCGGCAGTACCTACTTAAATAAAAAACTTAATAAGATATTTTTAACTTAATATATTTGATGTTTAGATATTAAGCACAGGGATAGCTGTGAGCCATGTGTCATAATTACATTATAGTTCAGTTCCTTGATAGAAGTTCTTATTAAAAATAACATAATAAAAGAACTTAGTTATTGTTTCTTATTAGAATAACACATAAGTTATTAAGTTAACATTTTCTAGCTAGCCCCTTTGTGGGTCTTGCTTTATCTATGAAATACCAAAATACCGGGTTCTACTTTAATTTTTAAATACGACATTTGCTCGCGACTACGTCCGCGTAGCAGTTTGTTTACAGAACAATTACCAACTTATACCAATAAATTAAACCTGTGACAAGTAACAAAACAATAATGCATTATAAATTTTTAACTTTAACATCAACATAATTATACTTTATTTGTAACCATTGGCTATAGTATAGTAGTACCTTAATAAATTGTACATTTAAAAAATAAGGGTGACGTATTTTATACCACGTAGTCAAAACAACATGCTCTATTCAAACTCTAAGATAGTCGTTAATCTCAAAAGGTAACATACATTTGTCGTCAACTCTTAGGAAACATAAGACAAAAACTGGACTTGTGCACATAAAGCCGAATAATCTATAGCACCAGTGACCACATTAACGAAAACTCCAAACAATATACTGTGTCCGTACTGAGGATGAAGGCAATAATATCAAGTAATGCAACTACCAACGAATTATTCTGGTCTGTCACCCTACTTTGACCCCTTAGGGGGACAGAACGGAAATAAAGTTTGATCTGTGCCCCTGTTGGCAACCAGGGGATAGTTCGAACTTTATTTACTCTTATCTGTGATAGCGGGACAGATGAAACATTTTATTCCTGTTTGCCCCCGATTTAAATATATTAATTCCTAAAAGTAATGCCACACATTACAAGCAACATTACAATAAATAAAAGACTAGTTGTTTGGATTTATAACCTCCCCCCCCCCCCCCTATCACTGATAGGGGCACAGATAGGAGTGAATAAGGTTCGAACTGTCCCCGTTGCTAACAGACAGATCAAACATTTTTTTCTATCTGTCCCCCTATGGGGACAGAGCAGGGTGACAGATCGGAATAATTCCTACCAACTAAGAACTTAATTAAAACCAAACTAGCAACTGAGATTACGAATTTCACTAAAATTATTTATTAAGGAATTGGAAATTTAAATCATTTGATAAATGAAATTAAACCACTCAACAAAACCTATCAACCCAGCCAATGAATTTTGTAAAATCTGCAGTGAATGAGGCCCAAAATTCTGATAGTACAGGAAATGCAGCAACTAAGAAATAAAGCAGATCATTTCCATCAGCGACACGATTCATCTGTGAAACAAGACAAAGTGAAATTACGTCAGTACAGAGCAACACCACACTCAGTCAATGAAGCAGACTAACTCAGCACCTCAGGCGTAGAAGTCAATTAACTCAGTGAATGAAGTAGATCAACTTAGTGAAACTTGGTAAAAGACAGAAAGTCATGGAAACGGTTCAACTGAGTAACAGAAGCGTATTAACTTAGTCAAAGAAGTACATCAACTAAGTCAATAGAACGTCAACGAAAGAACTCAGTCATAGAAGAACATCATCCCAGTCAATGATGAGGATCAAGTTAGTTAAAGACACGTCAACTCAGTCAAAGAATCAGTTAGAATTCCATCAACTTTATCAAAGAAGTTCAACAACGGTTTCAATAAAATGTAATGAAACAACTCTGTAATGAAACGGAAAAATCCTATAGCAGAAGCGGGTCATCTCAGTCAACGCAGCAGATCAAGTTAATCAATGCAGATTTTAATAAAAGTGAATTTACTCAATGGAATCACTTCTTTAGAGTGGTTCGGATCAACTCCCCAATCAAAAAACACTAACAAAGTCAATGAAGCCAATCAATTATGTCAATGAAATGGATCAACTAACTCAATGTAGCACATCATCTTAGGGGAAAAGACGGGTCCACGGAGTCAGTGAACCCAACCAACTCTGTCAACCAAGTAAATCAAATCTGTCAATGCATTAGAGGAACTGAACAAATCAGATGAATGAAAAAATTATCATACCTTTACTATCTTCACCTGCAACTAAAGAGTGGCGCGTACAACAATTTATCAGGACTTACCATCACTGGGATGCTGTCCAGCTATTCACCAGCTTCTCTTGCAAACAGAATCCTTCCAAGCCAAGTTCATCAACTAACTGAGATTTTAACGCAAAATCATCAAATCTTCTAACATTACCGTCTAAGGGAAAATATTATGTGGTCTTATTAATACGGGTTTGACTGGAATGTGTCTATTGGTGGTTCACCATCCGTATAGTGAATCACCAATGAACACAGATCAGAAGCAAACATCACACCGACAACCAATATGAACCAAGAAGACCAGATTTCTCATCATAACAATCTTTTACGGCAATTCAAATTAAATCAGAACAATAGAGGATGATCTGGTTTTCTTAAAGTGGGGTAGAGACCTGCAGTAGTTGAAGACTAGTTGAAGTAAACATCCTTGTGCACTAGTTTCTCATAAGAGCTGGACTCGCTTATGGTAGGACACAAGAGAATCAGAGGTCGCAGAGGTCAAGACCCTAGACAAATAATGCGAGGTATGGAAAATTAGACCTGGAATGGAAGGAAGACGAATTGTAGAAAACATCTCCATACTCCAAGACCATCCACTCCAAGTGTTGAAAACAAGGCGTCGATCGCTAAGTTTGCAGCAATATACATGACAGAAGGCAAATATTACGATAGCATAACATGCTTAGCAATAAGACATCAGCAGCTCTCTATCAATCATGGTTGGGTTGTTACAGTGAAGAAAAAATTGGATATCAAAAATACAGTAGTTTAAGAAACGCAGTATGATGTATGTTACCTATGTATGATAAATATTGAGTTACGTATTCATAAGTTGTAAATTATTGTCAAAATGGAGACAAACAGCAACCGAAACGAAACCTAAGATCGAAATATGTGGCTAAACCTTGTCTATATCGGGCTTAAAAAGTCACAACGTAGTTATTAGTTTAACATTTAGCATACCTACAAAAATAATTATATATGTATTTATAATATTTAAAATATTTAGGAATCATGTAAATATGATGAACTCAATGACGCGATGATCTGACAGCAAATAAAGTAGATGTAAATACTAAGGATTAATATAATAATACATAAAATAGGTGTGTTAAGCAAAGGCGCATAAATATCAGTGTTTTTCTTAAATAATAATGTCACAATGGGTCAAGTGAGAAGGAGAAGCATAAAATGTGATCTCAGAAGTACTTAATGTAGACTACCTTATAAGACCTAAGCAAACTGAAGCTGGTAAATCCCTAATCAATAATATAATTGCGAATAATAATAACTTAGTTTTAACACGTAATAGTAATTCTATCCCTTGACTTACAAACTTTTTAACACCTAAAATTATTAACAAGACAGAAAACGAGAGACGGTATTGGAAAGCAGTTAAAAGAAATGAATAAATGAGGTTGTAACAGAACATTTTATTGGTGTCGTTTTAACAAGCGATGCACGGTAATTAACGATTAAAGAGAAAACTATTGAAGAGATTCAATATCTGCAACTTAAGCACTGTGTAATCCATTAGAAATATTGTATTAATATTGTGAAGCAAATGTGAAAATGTATTTACGAAGCAACCTGTTGTTAGATAAGTAAAGCAAATAAATTAAAACCATGTAAAAGTTGCAACTTTATCGAAAAGCTTTGGTAACGTGATACCCAAATGTATTAACACTTTCAACACAGCCACTAATATACGACGTATACCAATTAAAAGTATTTCACCTTTTTAACATGTATGAAAAGTAGTTTATTTATTTAAAAAAAAATACATTGGGTACAACTTTTTCGAAGCACGTCATTTGATTCTGAAAGCAGTGTAGCTCCTTCATTTGCTGTTCAGCTTTATTAAGAGGCTTATGTTTTCTGATGTTGATTCAGTAATTTTCTTGAATATAGCAAATGGAGTGAGAGGAGAGTGAGGGGGCGGGGGGAGGGGTGGGTTGTAGTGGTGTTAGTGCAACTAGCAGTTACTGCCAGTTGCACTAACATCACAATTGGAAATGATAGTTGCTAAGGCCGGATTTTTATGATAATTTCTTGTAGGTTTAACTGTATCTTTATCCTATGAGACTTTTACACGTTTTTCATTTGATCTTTGCACTTGTTTGAATTATTTATCAATCTGGACTATTGAAAGCAGTCAGAATTTTCAGAAAATGACACAAGTCGTTATCTGGCTGGTATTAACTAGCCGACTGGATGGATTGAACCTGAAGGTTGCCTTTATACAAGATTTCAGACTGGGCCGATCCTAAGTTGTTATTGAGAGCCTGTACGGTGATTCACTTCGTATATCCTTAAAAAATTAAATAAAAAACAAACGAACAAACGAATTCTCTGAAAGAATCAGCTCCTTTTCTTTCTGATATGTCATTTGTTCGTTTGTTTTTATTTTTATTTTTAAGGACAGACGAAGTGAGACTTTTCTATCTTGCCTGCAAAGTCAAAGTCAAATCATGTATTTCAAATAGGCACATAAAAGGCACTTTTGAATGTCAACATTTACATTAAAATAAAATTTATTCTAGTCACCCCTTCTAACATGTAGTTTCGTATGGAGAAGAAACTTCACAGTTACTCTTTTTTTAAATGTTTTACAATATTTTACATACATTAATTATATAACTATGTGTGAAAACAATGCACCTAGAATAAAATTAACATACCACAATAGGTAAAAAGAATGAAATTGAAGCAATGACAGATAAATTAATTATATGATAGATACATGGTGCTCACATATTTACAAACATTGTACAACTATGTATACGATTTTCCTGGAATATTACAAGAAAAAAAATTCGTTCCATTACTGACCGGCCGCTGCGAAAACATGACACATGCTCCACGAGTAATTAAAAACTCTGCGCTCAAATCCCAAAAATAGTATTTAATCATTCGTATTGTTTTCTTTTTCTCATTTCTTGAAACATTTTTAAATATTAAATAATAACCCAAAACTTCGCGAGAAGCTCAGCTGAATATCAATACTTTACATGGCATACCCCCAAAAGACCGTTAAATATACGAGGCGGAGGCCGTGTTTAGAACCGATTAAATAGATTAATGAGTATCTAATGCTATGGGGCTACATCCTATAAATATTCTCAGGCTATTACTGTTGTCTGGGAGATAAATCATTTATTGGACCTTTGCTCTCACTCAGGACCTAACGAGCTATTCGTATTCACGAAAAAAAGACTAAATGATTCATAATTCCAGACTTCAGTTTATAACATGCTGAATTGAACACTCAAGTTCTAACCGTAACTAGCCTATTGCTTTGGATACCTAGAAAAAAATGGCCTGATGAAAACAAAAAACGATCAGTCGTTCTAAGCATATTAGAGAAACAAGTTTCTAGAAGCAGATCTTGCAATAGGAAACTTACGTTAGAATACTTTCTAACGTAAGTTTCCTATTGCAAGATCTGCTTCTGAGAATAGTCCGGGCTACTGCCCGGACTATTCTCATCGAATAAGCAGGATGGTGATCATAGTCATAGCATCCGGAAAACAGGCAATACATCAAGAAGACACGGAAAGAACAAGTCAAAGATAGGTCTATAAAGAAATGAAATCTTAATTAAAACTCTCCATCGACGGGTTCCAAAAGAGCTCGAATTTCAAACAATACCTAAAAAAAGAAGATCAAAGCCAAAAGTTATTTATTCAAACTAGACTGAGACTCCGCACTTTTTCAACGTCAATATATTGCATAAAATAGTACCCCAAAATGCACACCCTTCACCACTTCCGAGTGCTTTAGCTGGGAAGAAGAACTGGCGCAACAAACTCCCCAGCAGCACAGCTGTCTGTTCAGTCAGTCAGACTCAGACATCCCGTGTAAGATTTATTTATAAATCTATATAGATTCCCTCATTGGCCGGCTGGACCCAGAGCTTTAATAAAGAAAGTATTCTTATCTTCGGCACAATAGTGAAGAAGTACGTCTCTGTACAGACCTAGCCACCAGTATATAGAACACTTCAAGCAACTTTAATGATGAAACAATTAATGAATTCAGGAATAAACCAACAAAGAACCAGGTTAAACCAAGGAAGGACAGAAAGCAGACATCTCAAATGAAAACGGCATTTAAAACATGACGGGACGTCAAGACAAGAAGGATAAGAACTGAATGGCTTAGAAAACGGTGAGGAACATGAACAGTAAGGAATGTAATGAAGAACACCACCAAACTGTGGGAAGATGTCTGGTCGCCATGTCCTGCAGGAAAATGCATCAGCTGAGATATCTATGATTCCACCACCACCTTTTGTAGTTTGGTCGAATTGAATCTCCAAGACTAACCAGAAAAATCAGTACTATATAAAATCTTACACTCACTTAACATCTGTTACGGATTTATTGAGGGCATCTCAATAAACCTGTAACAGATAAGGAAGCGATAACTCCAAAAATAGCTGTATAAACCTACAGTTTGCCACGACATGTCAAAGTAGTAGTAGAACTCGTTGTGTCAGAGTTTGCCCACCTCCACACTTATTTCTGCCGCCAAACACCATCGCTGTGTTCCGGCTTGAAGGGTATGGGTGCCAGGTCAGTTCACAGGCGCATGAGACTGTTCAACTACGTTTCTCTAACTCCTGGGAATAAGTTACTGATATTTGTCACTTTCCATCAAGAATCCAAATCCTATAACAACACGATGAAAAAATGAGTGATAAACCATTTAAACTTTATCAGTGCAAACTTAATCTACAATCCAAACATTTACTTTAACACCCGTGTTTGCGAAGCTTCAAAATTTTGTTAAGATGTCTTCCTGTAGAAGGCTTTTGCAAAATTTTACTGCACAAATACCTGGTATGTAAAATCCAAAAGTTGAAACTTTTGTATTCATTCAAATTCGTGCAATGATTCTGACGGAAAATATGATTAAATCATTTTCTATCATATATTTCGTCTCAATCTCTCAATCAATGAACGAATTTGAAAAGTGGATCATGAGTAATTAAATACTGTATTAAATACTAACATAGCTAACCAATAACAAACAAACGCCTGTGTGGCGTCCAGTATTTTACATGGCAGACTTCCAAAATACCATAAAGTTTACAAGGCCGTGTTTAAAACTAATTTAATAGGTTACCGAGTCTCTAAAGCTATGGGGCTACATCCGATCAATATCTTCAGGCTCTTTTTTACTGTTGTCTGGGACATTAATCATCATCTTAAGGAGCATTCCTCGTTCTTACGAGTAACAGACTAAATGAGCCAGACCTCAGTTCATAACAGACTGACTTGTATATTCGAGCTTTAAATGAAACTTGCTCATTGCTTCGTTTACCAATACAGGAAATCTGTTTTTTTTTTTGAGGCTGGGAAATCATCAAATAACTTCTCCCGCTCTGGGTGGAGCAGGAGGGCGTGTCAGACTTTTAATGACTAAAACCCACCCGTGTTTCCTACGCTGCCTGTGTGCCAGGGGTGACGGTATCTCTTTCAAACAACCCGCACCCCTGGCAGGCATCGGCCCTTGCGGACCCCACCAGTTCGGCGCACCAGGACACATGGCACGCCGTGACCACCCCAGGAACCAAGTAGCATAAGGGCTCCAGACGACCCCGTGTCTGGCACTCTTGGTCCCCCTGCGACGGGTGAGCCCCACCGCCTACCACTTTTCAGCCGCAGGGGATAGGGAGAGCGGCCAACGCTATACCGACACTCCTCTTCCCCAGCGGCCCCACCGCGTCCGCCATCAAACGGTGGCGGCCCCGTCCAGGCCACGGAAGGAAAGAGCGCTACTCAGAAGTACCGGCACTCCTCCTCCGCCGCAGCCTGAAACCCTCAGCCGCGATGCCTCCCATTCGACATCGCGGCCCGCCTCAGTTGCGATGCACCTCACCGCAACCTACTTTTTGGCCCCTACGTCACGGCTTGGAGGCAAAAGCCCTGACGAGCGGCCCCACCTTGGGGTTCCTCTTCGCTCCACCATGGGAGGGTGACCATGGCTACTGAGCCCCCCCCCCCCCGCAACGATAATGCGGGAACCCACTGGGGGAGGAAATCTGGTCAATCGACATAATAGCACCATCTTGATGTAACAAACTAGATCCATAAAACGGCTTAGAGACCATAATGATTGAACCAATGACCTCAGTAACGAGGATGGTCGTCGTCGTCATCATTTCAGCCAAAAAGCGTCTTCTGTCGAACATAGGCATCCCCCAAGCACCGCTACTTTAACTGGTTCTGTGTTTCTCGCATCCAGCGGATTCCTGCGGTGATCGTTTATTTCAACGATGATGGTCATGAACTTGAAATTCAGGAAATAAGGAAAGCCCCAAGAAGACCGACCAAATAATTCAGTCAGTGCCACCTGAACTAACTCAACATAATAACAAAAGAACAAAAAACTTACATCAGTATGAGAATGTACCGATCAGATAAGTCATAACCCTGGCTCAAAGGAATTAATGAAATATCTATATGACCCCGACCAAATCCTGGACAGTGAAAGACTTTGCTGGTGACAGCTTCAAGCACATGTGGACCAATGAAACCAAACCAAATTACTTACATCGCTACTTTATTATTATAAATGCGAAACTAACTTTGTCCGCCTGTTACGCTTTCACGCCTAAACCGCTGAACCGATCGTTATGAAATTTGGCAAAGATATAGCCTGAGATATGGAGAAGGATATAGGCTACTTATTTATGCGATAACTGACATCCACATGGTCGGAGCCGCGGCCAAAAGCTAGTATTGCATTAAATAAAAAAACAGCTGATGGGGACTCAGAGGCAACATAAACCTGTGTCACAATTAGATTTAAAAAAATTGACTTCAAAAGCATGACAGGATACAAACAAGACTACAAGGAGAAAAACAACCAACTGAACATCTAATTACATTACCAAAAAGAAAACGAAGAAAGTGCTAAATTTCAAACTGACTATCCAGATAGGTACAAAGTAGGCCAGACGACAGTTTTAATAATAATACAGATCTGAAAAGGAAAATCAAAAAGAACATGTAAAAAAAAAAACAAAAACTGCACATTCTGCAAAAACAAAACGCACATTACAAAAAGAAATGAAATAAAATACACACATACTTAGTAGCAAAAAGCCTCGTATTCAAACAATTAGTTTGTCATTTTTTGTCGTGATTATTAACGAAAAACAACCATAACCCTCGTAAACTGCTAGACACAACAATAGTACTAAATAACATACTTAGTAAAAAAAGACAATACGCACAATGTAAACACTCTACTTAAGAACACTCTAATTAGGAAGTTTGAAGCTAGTGATCACACTAGTCTAAATTGAACACTAAATCGGAGAAGACTTACTTGTCATGAAGTACAATTACATTGGGTTTTAACAATTTAAGCGCCTATTCAATTTGTAGAAAATCTAAATAGGAAATCGACAGATGTAGGTAATCGAAGTTAGAACAATTACATTCCGATTTAGTGCGATTAGAAGATCCCGACCGCACTACTTCCTAAATTGTTGCAAACCAATGTAATTCTACTTCATGACTAGAAAGTATGTCCGATTTAGAATTAAATTTAGTCTAGTGTGATCACTAGCTTCCAATGACCTAATTAGAGTGTTCCCAGTTAGAGTTTCTACAAATTGAATAGTGTAATAACCACTTTAGGAAGTCGTGCGGTCGGGACCTTCCAATCGCATTAAATCGGATGCAACTGTTCTAACTTCGATTACATATTTTGATTTCCTACAAATTGAATAGTGTAATAAGTGTTTAAGAAATCAGTCAGTGGACTGATTTCTTAAACGCTTGAGATTCCTTCGGTACTCACGGTGGTGAGTCCTGAAAGCAATCTCTAATCCAATGCAATGCAATGTCTATTCCTAGACAATATTTTTCATTGAAGGTAAATGATATGTAAAATATAACCAGGCTTCCGCAGCTAGGGTTTGACAATCGACCAAGGCAACACCAAACTTAATAGACTTTATACGAACAACAGGGATGGACGAAACAGCTTTGATAGCTCATTTTATCAGACAAACTTCAGGCATCTGAACGGTTCCAACAAAGATCAATGTCATATAAAATTTGACTCCTAGTGTTATTTCGGCCTGTTGCTAGGATATTTTAAAGAAATATTCATCAATATCCGGCCTTATCTTTTCATGATATATCCAGAAATTTATATTAAAGGAAGTTAAACCTCTCAATTATTGTAATCCACACATCTTTGTCGACAGTGGTGTTTATTATAACGATTACATGTGATATTTTTTATCGGACTTACAACATAAACTGGTGGAATGTGGATGTTCTATGTAACTCTGCCTTACCCTTCAGGGTATGCAGTTGTATTGTCTATATCTATTATTTCCATAACTTACGAATAATAAAGAAATCTCGATGTTTTGTCAAGTTATAAAAACCGTGCGAAACAGAGGCGGGCCTAGTGGCACGCCAAAAACAAAAAAAAACCAAATTTTTAGCATATACGGGCCCATTACTGGGCGGGAGGCCTTTGTCCAACTCCTTACAGGAACTTTTATCCCGCGCAACCTCGAACGAGCTCTTGCGGTACTCGTCCAGATCATCTCGCCATCATCATCATTCTGGGCCATCTTCTTCAGGCAACTATTGTGTGGAGACTTATGTCCAGCAGTGGGACTTTTGCAAAACCGGTATAATAGACGTAGGCAGAAAACCGCCAGGCTCATGGCATTGCACGGGTCACATCGCCGCATACAGGATGACCGCTGGATAAAAGTTATGTTGTATATACATATTTATATATCTTATTGCATTCCACCACTGAAATACCATAATATTAAAGCGTTCTATTCAGTATAAATAATTCCAAGATATGTATTGTATAAAATAATGTATTTATATATCTATATGTATACCCTGGTCAAAGCAAATGGTATCTGGAAAAAGAATCAGTTTTTGTACATTAGCTCCTATTCAGATCTCTAGAGCGTTTCTGTTCTAACATTACGATTCGTTGACCCAAATATCAATTGCCTATACCCCGGCGTGAGCTATGTGAAAAGGTTTTATTCACTCGGTATTTGAAGCTACAGTATTTGGGTTTGTCACCAACTCCGCACGAGAGACTGGACACACGTGTGTCTAGTTGGTGAAAACATGAAAGTGATTTATTTTAAGTTTCACCATGTGGAGACGCGTAAAAATCTTTGCGTATCCAGATGACGAAATAATAAGTAATACTTATTTACAGTTTCACCAACTGGACATACGTGTGTCCAGTCTCTCGTTTAGAGTTGGTGACAAACCCCAGTGTTATGGCTTTGAATAAAACTACAACATGTAAATGTATAAAATATATAATAAATTATATTCTATCTATCTATTTATTGTATACACTCTGCTATATCAGCAAGAGAGGTCGTTTTATGAAAGCACAACATCTACATGTAAAGGTTTATCATTGGTAATCGTGCATCGTTTAAATAATCATAAGCTTCTGATTTAATAAACAATATTATCTGTGTACTTGTGTTGTTTTATTTTTATAATTTTACCTGGACATGGTCCTATTGTCTTTAGTTATCAACTGAAATACCTAGTAACGAGATAGGCTTATCTTATGTTTTTTATTCTTACAAATAGCAGCCGGTAGAACTCAGGAACTGCCGCACCGGTGGATCTAAGCTACGTTTGCCGCGGCCGATTCGTGGATGAAACACCATCCATTACATATCCAGACCCCTCCGTGCCTCGAAAATCACGTTAACCTTTTGACCGCCACCGTCGGGCATAGCCGACAAATGAAAACGTGCCCAATACGCCACCATCGGCTAATGCCGACTAGAAAACAATATTTTAAGGTCAAATTAAATAAAAGAATTATTTCACGAGTAATATATTATTTTAAAAATAGGGGGATGAAAATCAATGATTAATTAGTTATCAATAAAATTTTGAGATACCAATTTTTTTTTGTAGGAAATACCAATAAAAAAATTGCGCCGAATTTGTGGCTTGGCGTGGGAGGGACGCCGATGCGTTTACGCTCTGGCGGTCAAAAGATTAAGTCCTTGGTCCCGGCTGTCATTCATAGATCTTTCAGTCGTTACAGATAGTCAGAATAAAAAACTCTGATAACCAATCTTACCAAGGGTTATTTATTATGTTACCCGGTTACTGGATTGTGGACGTGAGATAGGCAGTCGTTCCATGTAAAATACTCTAATTCAGCTGCATTCTAGAAAAGTCTAGAACTAGAAAAATCGATTGCAGTAGGTAGAACCATATAAAATGTGTCACTCAATACACCAAAAGAGAAAGGATTTGTGGCTTTAGAGTCCATTTCCATGTTGGTAGACTTCTCAGTAACTTAATTCGTTGCTGTAAAGCCAGAGGAAGCTAAAGGCAAACTTACTTACAACTTCTTACTTTGTCCCTGATGAATGAAAAATACATATCAGTACCATACCATATAACGGCGCAGGATAGCCTTTATAGATTATTAGCCTTTGGAGTTTGTTCCGCCACTTCTTCTTCCCAGCTAAAGCACTAGGAAGTGGCGATTGGTGGGCGTTTTTTGGGGACTGTCTTATGTAATTTAACGTTCAAAAAGTGCTGACTCTCAGCCTAGTTTGAATAAATGACTTTTGATTTTGACTTTACTAGAAGTGTTCATCGTACTAGTGTTTCAGCAGCTTCAATATCATCAGGATTTTTACTGAATATAGGTATTTATTATTTATATATTAATATAATACTTCAAGTCACAGTACAGAGGTGGACTTCATGCCATTGGCATTTTCTACCAGTCAACCTTTGGGTGTTGCAGAGACAAACAGAGGTAGGTGCAAGAAATTAGACGAATAATATAGCAGTTCGTCGCGGACGTGGTACGACAGCGGCTCCCCTGACATCATCTGTCTCAACAGAAAACAGACGCCACGAAACCGCCGATGCGGCGCCCTGCTAGAGCACTCTTATCCGACTTGTTCAATGATTCCAAATAACTTCATAACATTTCGAGACAGTACCACTTATTGCGCAGTCACAAGGTTTTCTTTGAAGAACTTTGAAGGTTTTCTTTGTGACTGGATTGGACTTGTGATCGCAAGCGCTACTGCTGAGCATGAGGTCCTGGGTTCGATTCCCAGATCGGGCAAAGTGTTATTGGGTTTTTCTATGTGTAATTTAGTAGCAGCCCGGAGTCTAGATTTGAGCCCAGTTAATGGCAATAGACTCGCCACCTATTACTCAATACTCAATACTTTATTGCATTCCACATGTTTTACATAGATGGTATTTATACAGTGAGATCAATATAGACCCTGTCGGGCACAGCAAAATTAGGAGAGAGGAAGATGGCTACGTACAAATTCAAGCAATTCAATCCATTTTATTATAATAAAATTATTAGATGTATAGTTGGGTGTATACAACGAGTAACATAATTAACGCAAGACCTCATACACCCCAATTAGAGTATTGAGTTAAAAGCATAATACGATGACCAAAACTATTTTTTTTTAAAGCTAACTGATATTATTAAAAAAAACGTGTCGACCCAAGCATTACTTTCTGCATTTAAAATTGAGTCTTATTTTTTCTGTAATAAGATTGAATTTTCTTTGGCTCAATCAGTGGTAAGTATGGCAAAATACATAATTTAATAAAATAATAATTATATTAAAAGTTACTGAAATCAATTCAGTAGTCAATTAGGAACAAACTACTTTCAGGTCTTGCGTCTATTCTGTTACACCTTGTATATTACATGGGAATTGAACATAACTGCTGAAATGTGGGTGTACCTATAAGTAGATACACCTCTGCCCAACCCTTCGGGGAAACAAGGCGTGATGTTATGTGTTCTTTGAAGGAAAACTTTCACACCCGACTGAGTACAGCTAACTTACACATCCGACTGGGTACAGCTAACTTACACACCCGACTGGGTACAGCTAACTTACCACCCAACTGGGTACAGCTAACTTACGCTCCCAACCGAGTACAGCTAACTTACACATCCGACTGGGTACAGCTAACTTACACATCCAACTGGGTACAGCTAACTTACCACCCAACTGGGTACAGCTAACTTACGCTCCCAACCGAGTACAGCTAACTTACACATCCGACTGGGTACAGCTAACTTACACATCCAACTGGGTACAGCTAACTTACACACCCGACTAGGTACAGCTAACTTACACACCCGACTGGGTACAGCTAACTTACACATCCAACTGGGTACAGCTAATTTACACACCCGACTGGGTACAGCTAACTTACACACCCGACTCGGGTACAGCTAACTTACACACCCAACTCGGGTACAGCTAATTTACACACCCGACTGGGTACAGCTAACTTACACACCCGACTCGGGTACAGCTAACTTACACACCCAACTCGGGTACAGCTAACTGATTTTTCAGGTCACAGGACAGGTAACATAAAAGTAAAAATTTTGATCGAACTATTGTTTATTTCTGAAAACATTGGACGAATGATAAGACAGTTTGAAACATCGACTTCAACTTCGTATTACTTAAGTTCTAAATAATAAAAATAAGTCGACGTTGTAACAGATATGAATTTACAGCCGTATAAAACAATCACAACATGGCAATAACATAATGTTCCTGCTATTATGGTCTCTATACACATGTAATACTGTCGGTAATTGCTTGAACTATTTCGATGAATAAACGCAATTTTTGCATGTACTTTATCAAATGAAAAACAGGTTTTTATTTAGTCAAGACATGGAATCAGTTAAAGTCTCGTGATTATATTGTGAATGACATAAGTAACTAGTGGAGACATATTATTGTTTGGACTTAGAAACAATTAAGACAAATATTTTAATAATTCATTCTGTCGGAGACCAATACAAGTGTTAGGTACTTAAAATCCTCTGAAATTAGTACCTCAGTTACATACATAATTAAATTATAAAATATGGGATTTAAATGGTGAAATACGCTATAAGGAAATAAATTTAAAGTGACTGTAATTAATTAACATAGAACTGATTATTAAAGTATATACATACTTAAACAATTTAAAAACACAAAACATTTCGATTTCTAAATTGATTAGAGAACCTTTCAAAAATTCAATACATCGGTATTTATATGATAATTAATCAATATTGTCTTCATAAAGAATTTTCACGGCATTGTGACTAATTAACTAATCATAGTACCGTTTTAACACTATTGCTAGTTTCCTGACATTCTAATAAACACATTCTACGTTTTTTATTAATTGAATATACGGCCACAGATAACCAATTACATATATATCCATGTACCTACTAACATAATGCTCAACTACGCTTTCATACAAAACGTATTGAACAACAAAATGCAATGGCAAGAATTTCTACAACCTACTACAATATAACTTCTACTTCCAACTATACAATACTACAGTTAACAATGTTTTAGCTCCTTCAGCGACTTCGATGACCCTAGATTTCTACGATAAGTACGTGAAAAGTTCAGTTATAAACACACGCAAATTTAAAACTCTACATAACATGTTACAACATCTATGAAAATAAGTACATACTCACAATAACCTGCACAGTACGTGGGTACAGTCCCTTATGTCAGATCATGTAAATGGATATATTAGGTTAACAGATATACATATAAAACAATTGCAAACTTCTTGAGAGCAAAAAGAGATCATAATTTTGTTTCGAATTATCATAAAACCTAACGTTACTTTATACTGCATTGAATTACATTTAAATACATATCGTATAACACTACCTACTCATAATTATTGCGAGATAACAAGATGAAACTACGATCAACATTAAATTACCAACTTAGTTATAAGCGTATTCTGTTTTAGCTACAATATCTTTATTACGATACAAAATAAATAAATAACACACGTAGACCTGACGTGAATTAAATCGCTACTTCTAAATCTCGTTTCAAATTCGTGACTCACCGATACGCGCAAAGAAACACAATTAACTGTCAAACTATAAACTAGTATCACACATTATTCTGCTGACATTGAGAACACAACTTTACTCTCAGAATAATCACTTTTCGATAAACGGACATAATTCACAAGTTTTGAACCAAAACAAATCCTTAATCGCTTGGAAGGCCACCGCTATTCTAGACACACTAGCTAATTAGTTTCGCTACGAACAATTAAAGCTTTTGCTCAACTACTTGCAGTCGAAGCCGCTCTATTACAATGTTACTCTAAATAAACATCTAATCTATGCATCACATTACGTCATCCGCATTGACGTATGAGAGCAAGGCATCTCAATTTATTTGACCAGTTCATACACAGACTATACACTGGATGTGATCGAAGCAATCAGCCGTTACGATGTGGAGCACCCGAGCGTCGGGGCGCTCGCTCCCGAGACTGTCTGTCACCTGTCACCCTGGAGAGCCGGGTGTGCGCACGAGTGCGTCGCAAGCCGGCGGTCGCACCGCCTCTGTCACTGCAGGGTCCGTCACACTATCAACGTCAATTCACTCCCACCGGTAAACACTTGCACTGTTTTACCTTCTGTAATCGCTTGCGCCTGAACGGCGGGTTCTGTCCAGGACAACGCAGAGTCACTGTCACCCAGGTGAACTTCTTAGGCCTACAAAACGAACAAGACTTGAAGGCTGGCTGCGGCCGGTCGGCGTTATTGTCGCGTCGCCGCGGGCCCTTCGGTATGTAAAACGAGTTGCACTGTCCGTAACAGAATTTGTTTATCACTGTTGTGGGCAGACAGCCCGGTTCTCGGATTTTCTGAACCAAAGGCTCTGTTTTACACCAATCTTCCTTGAGATAATCTTTCTTGGTGACCACCAAAGCATTTTTCGAGGATTTCAATATTTTTCTGAATTCAACACCCGGGGGCAGTTCCGTATTGTCTTCTTGCTCCGGCAAGGAGACCACCATGCCTGTTTCAGAACTGCCATCTCCGAGTTCGTTTCTTTGCACAAAAGACGTCAATGATGATGCAGTGGCCTGTTCCGCTCGCTGTCTCTCCGCGAGGAACCTCTGCACTTGTTCGGTGTCGATGATGTCCAGGATGGAGTCGGTCGGGGTGAACGGCTTCCTGTTGCCGACACCGGCGCCGGCGCACACCCCGCTGGCTGCCAGGAGGGCTGCAGCCGCGAGCCAAATATGCGATTTCGATAAGTTCTCCATCTGCAACAATAAAATTGGTCATTAATAAAAATATTAAATTGGCAGCAATTAAATTGCCTCCGTTCAAATAAGGTGTCGCGTTAATTTTAGTCCGTAGGCTTCGGCGGAGCGGATGTCGTAGGCTAAACTCACGTTGTATCTAGAGATGGGAGCCAACATGTCGTAGGCAGTGCGTCGGTGTAGTCAGTCCGCGAGCGCGCGCTGTGTGCGTGTGCGCAGGGCCGGCCGGCGGAGCGGTAATGAGCGCAAGCGCGGCTCAATGGACCACCGCTCAATGAACGAGAGATGAGTCACGCACCGCGCCTCCGCCATAGAACCGTTACTACCAGTTGCCGCGCGCAGACGCGACACCTCGCATCACATGTGTTTCGGATTACTACGGCCACAATAGAAACGATCCTTCTACAATGCGCTTTCTTTACATTAAACGACCATCTCTTTGTAAAAAATTGTAAAACCTGCCTTCTCGTTAATCACTAAGTTACCAATAAACGTAAGCTGTTTTTAAGCGGATTATAGTCTCAACTAACGATAGATTCAAAATACTACGAAGTTTCTTGAACCTGTTTAATTTTAATTCTTTAATTTAGTCAAAAAGAAGATTCATTGCACTCATCAAAACAATCAAAATCCCCGCAGAGGTGCGCAACATTTAGGCAGAATACCCATTGTAGTGACTCCGCCAGGTATGATCGGAGAGATTTCCTCACGTATTGCGGTGCGCGGCGCCTGCCCGGGCCACAGGCTAGGCGCCGGCGCACATGCTGCCCATCTCGAATCAACGCGCTTCCGCCCATTTGTGCTTCCCACAATGCCCATACAAACGTGAACGTTCTATAGTTCTTCATACCATCCGCAGCCTTCTGCGAACCGTAGGCGCTACGTGTGGGTGCCGATGTTCATTTACTAATTTTTAACAATATAGGTATTTTTGAAATCCTCTGTGTAGTACCGACGGCATTCTTTATTCAAATAGGCAGGAAGTCCGTTGAACTGCATAATGCTTGTGATTTATTTTTTTATTGCTAAAGGTAACTGTCATAGATCCGTAGACTAAAGAGGTTTTATTTTATACACAGACTATAAATAAATAAAGACTACTTATAAAACTAAACATACACAGATCTAAAGAAACATAAACAAATAATTTGATTACACCTTCAATACTAGTAATTGAAAGAAAATATATAAGTACCTACCTACACTTTATTGGTTTCTGTGAAGGTTTAATTAGAGGTTTGATTTATAATCAAGGCAATCAATCCATTATAACATTAACATATAACTTGTGCAAATTGTTTGAGCCATTTTAACATGAATACACAAGTTATGTCAGATGTGGTAGGTAAATAATGCATGCATATAAAATATATGAGTACCTACAGGTACGGTATATTTCAATATTATAAATAACAGTCGAGCTATTAATTCTAAGGGATCTCGCATTCTTTGGCGCAAAGGAAAAATTCTACGACAAAAGGAAGTCCTTTTTAAATCGTTGGTTTATTTTTTCTATTACTACAGGGGCGCTTAGCATACCTCGGCGAAGGAATTTCATTCATTCATTCATTCATGAGCGTTTTGTTCGCGTAGGGTTGTCAAAAAAAATGAGAGCATAATAGTCGTTAAGACGACCCTTAGCGACAGGCCGTCTACATCGCCCACGCGTATACAGCGGGTTACACTTTAATTATCTTGTCGATGTTCCATAGGAACATTAAAGCATCATGTTTTTCCGTAGTCTAGGTAAGCAGAGCGCCATGTGCTAAGGTCGTTTCATATTCTGAGCCATATCTTCCATAAAAAATATGCGTTTTATCTTTTGTAATAATGTAACGTCATACGTCTTAGTTACATGGTGGCAACTCGAATCATAATGAGTTATTCGCCCAACTACATTAGTTAAAAAATAGAGCAATTAGCTCAAAGATAAATAAAACTAAAATGAAAGAACTAATGAAAGATTTAAAAAAAAAACTTCACAATATAAACCAGTTAAAATGACGTGAAAATGTCCATTTATTAATGTCGTGACAAGTTGCAAATATTTTCAATATTCATCTTTGCGTAGTTTTACGATAGATGATTATAAGCTTTTATGCAGATGAACACTATTACAATATATAACTATAGTAATAAATAAAGTCTACACTATTATTGACAAATGATGAACACAATTACGATTCACAACTGATTGAGTATTCAAAACAATTATTTGTCTTACCATAAATTTTAATAGTGGGATGCAAAAGCAATGTGTTAGTTCCATTGAAACTGATGCTTTGATATTGACAAAAAACCTACGTTACATTAAGAATACATAAATAAAAGATTGCAAGAATCTCTTAAATTTTTTGGTTCTTAAAATACAATAAACGATTGATCGATAAACATTTTAGCATCGATAAAGCTATGCAACAGCCTGTATACGTCGGGGTCCTGTGATGTATGGACGATACACCTTTACGTGTTTGTGAGACCGAATTCTAAGAAGAATCTCAGGAATTACTACATTTTAATGTTCCAAATGATGTCATAGATCAATATTGTTCAATCATAGTATTCTATAGGTACTTTATGAAAAGTTCCGGATGTTATTATAAAATATACGTGTAATTAATAAGTATGACTGTAGGTAAATACAGGATAGGTAATATTTTCATAATTATTCAGTTGAATGTGTAAAATCCAAAGTCCATAGTCTGCATATGGAATTAAATAAACTGAATGATTCTATGACTCTACTTTTAAAGCATTTAATTTCTATACATTTTTTTTACTTTTTATAAAGTTTAAACTTTTAGTTAGTTAACTAGGGATTTAGATAACTACGCTACGTTTAATTATTAAACACTCTGTACACAAAATTCGGCGTCTTTGTCACAGACAAATTACAAGTTATATTGTCTGAAGTTGTTAATTGCACTCATTAATTTGTTTCATTCAGTCATCGGTTACATCATCTCGTGTCATTTCGTTAGTATTTCGACTAAAATACATGAAGTTCGCGTCACAGTCAGATACATTACTATTGTTACGTTTGGTTCGATGCACAACAGGAATGCATTACAAGAAAACCATTTAATCAGCGCAGGAGCATCGTCATTTGAAATGTGTACCGCGACTGGGAGGCGCCGCTACGTATTGTTGACCATCTATATATCAAGTAAGTTTAATCGTCTCCAATCGCTTTGATCAGCGCTTGGATCGCGGCGCCGGCGCACCGCTCGCATTATGCCGCGCTCACACAAAAAACGGGAACAGAAAAAGGTAAAGTTCCTCAAACGCCAGGTACAGGCGTTTAATGTGGCAGACGTATAAATCAAACCGAGGCCTCTAACAACTTATGACATAAAATCCTTTATTATTCACACGGATTCGAATAAAAAGGCATCGACGGTGAATAGCCGGTGCGGGCGCAGCGGAGGCCGGCGCGCCACGCATCGAATAACATTATAGGATTAAGAACACTTTTAGTTTCTTTTTGAATGGAACAATTAGAGACGGACGTGATAGGTGTGACAAAAAATATCTTAAACTTTTTGCTCCTATAAGGCATCAGCTTTACATGCCTGCTGCGGCTGCCTAAAATTATGTTTCTGGGAAATTGGATTAGGTGATGCGCGAAAACGGTTTTTGTACCTTATTCTAAAGGCGCGAGGGAATCGATTTAATATTATAATTAATTGAAACTTATGTTACCTGCCTGTGTAGGTATTCAAATAAACAAATTTATTTATCGACATCAAATGATTTTATTCGATCCTCGAATTCCACGATTGAGTAAGTAAGGCAAAAACGAACATAGCATATTTTTTATTGAAAAATCTTATATTCTGTCAAGAATCAGTTAGCTATGTCTCGATATAAATTTATCTATGCTCAGTAACGCTGTATTAAAAACTCTATAAAAGCGATTATGCACACTTGTGTTTCCTGGGAAATTTGATATGGAGATACGAACAGACGCGAGTCTAGACTGGTCGTCATCTAGACAATAAAGACAATACCTATTGGTACATACATAAAGAGCGTTTATTTTTAGTAACATGTGAACGTACCAATTAGTAGGAAACCTAACCTAAAAATACTTATTGACTAGTGGGGCGATTCTGTTTCGCCTGGATGGGTAGACTTATTTTTTCTATGCACGGTATGTTTGCTAATTTTGCCGTTTTTCATCTATCTATACTTTTTCTAACTATGCTGGGGCTGCCTATCTGACCTCCAGAACCCAATTACTGGGTAAAAGGGTAAAAATAAACCCTTTGGTAAGAATAGATGACCATTTTTACATGTGGTGTAGTCCATAAAATATCTCAGCTGCACGGAGACGATCCGATGGGCTACACAATAAACAGTCATACCTAAAAAATGCCCAAACCACAGGCATAAGAGACAAATGGATTATAATGCAGTCTCTCTCTTGTTAATAGGTAAAAAAGTAAGTTCAATAACTTAAACCCGGGTAAGTCCTGAAAATCACGCTCACGCTGTTTTATGTCTTCTAGAGGGCGCCATATTCAAGGCAATATGACGTCACAAGGCTTAATAACCAGCGGACATTCACGACGCTTCCAACGATACCCATTTGTCAAATTATGAAAAGTATTTTAGAAGTTATAAGGAAATTGATGATCAAACATACATACACAGCGGTCAAAATCATAACTATCACCGTAGTCGGGTAGAAAGAGAATTCTACTGCCAAATTTTTGATAGAATGTTTTCGATGATAGAAGGTTACACAACACTATTCTCTCAAGCCTTTTTGCTTGTTTTGACGAGATAGAAAGTAACATAAGACCGAAGCACTTCACGTCCCGCGCAAGTTGTATTCTCGATCGAGGAAACAGGTTATTGTGGTGCTTCTCCGCCAATAATAGTATCACAGCACTTAAGCGGTATTATGATCTTTACGTGCAACACTTTATTGCTTTTTGACGCTTCCTCCTTGCGAAATACCTACAATACTATACTGTGCATTGCAGTAACAGTACCTATTATTTTGGCAACAAGTGGCGTGAATCGTGGCTAAATAATACTGATGTTCCGGATATCCGTATCCGTATCCGGAGAAAAAAGATCCGTATCCCTATCCGTTACACTTTTAACGGATCTTTTACGGACCTTTTGCATTATTAATAATTCCAAATTGCACTACAAAATTTCTATGTAGACATTTTTTTAACTCGCACAACAAACACAAACGTTATCTATGCTGCCCAATATCACACTAAACTATAAACAAAACAAAAGAAAGACCCGCGCAACGCAAGTCGAACCATGTTCTGTCACGCAAAGCGTCAAGTGGCGTCAACTATCGTTTCAAGGTCACCGGCACCGACACCGATTAAGTAAGAAAGTTAAGATCCGTATCCATATCCGCGGATCTTGATGCCAATTATCCGGATCCGGATCTACGGATGTACATTTTTAATGATCCGGCACATCACTACTAAATAATAGCCGCACGGGTCGGTACAAGGTAAAGCTACGCTAGCCGTGGTTGGTTCGTGGATGGATTTTCATCCATTATACAGGAAAAGTTTTTATGCAGTGCGCAAACTGTAACCATGAATTCAGCATATCATTCTAGACCCCCAGCGAAGAAATTTTTCGTCAGTTTTACAAGAAAAAAACAGCTGTTCCATACATTTTGACCGCGTAGGTATTGCACTTTTCTATGAAATAGCTGATTTCTTTTTGTAAAACCGACGAAATTTTTTTTCGCCGGGGGTCTATAATGGTATACTGAATTTATGGTTAAAGTTTGCATACTGAATAAAAACTTTTCCTGTATATTGAGACTCCTCCGTGCCTCGAAAAGCACATTGGTCCCGGCTGTCATTCGTTGATCTTTGAAATTCGTTACGGGTAGTCACAATTTCAAAATACTAACAATCAGTCTTACCAAGCGGTATCGTGTTACCTAGTGCCTGGGTCAGATTGGCAGTCCATGTTAAGGCCCATAGTATCCTCATCTCCCGTTTGTATGCTAAAGCACGACTGCCGCCCGCGCCCGCGCAGGGCACCTCTGAGCCTTTATCTCAAAATGGGGATATTCCTTTGATTAATTTACAATTGTACTTCGGCGATTCTGTGGTACCTCTAACTATCTATTTTTCAGTGTATTTTTTTTTCCAAATAACGAAGCCGTTTAGTAGGAGTATGGAATAGAAGCCAAAATATTGCGTGTTGGAAAATATTTTATTATTTGAAAATATTATATTTTTTTACAGCACAAGTATTAACCATACAAAAAAAGTACTTCGGGCAAAATGAT
Source organism: Antitype chi (assembly GCA_947359405.1). Taxonomy (NCBI): domain Eukaryota; kingdom Metazoa; phylum Arthropoda; class Insecta; order Lepidoptera; family Noctuidae; genus Antitype; species Antitype chi. The sequence goes on from OX375816.1 coordinate 17,294,516, forward strand.
CTATATGAATCTATAGCAAAATCATATATTTTTCAAATCTTCAAGACAAGCCGTTAATGAGCAGTAGGGTTCATAAAGTGACCGTGTTACGCTACCAAACGGGACGTAGGCCCTTAAATATTGGTATTCAGCTGCATCCGGTTTGACTGGAAGCTGACCCAAAAACATAGCTGGGGAAAGGCTCAAAATCAATCGGCCTAAATATAAAAATGTGAAATTTTGTATGTTTACATGTTTCGATGTAACAAACATAAAAATATCAAAACATCCTCCTTCATCCTTAGATCCTCAATCACGCATAAACGGCCGAACGGATTTGGATGAAATTTGGCACACAGGTAGTTTATAACCGGAATTAACACATAGGAATAATTTCATCTGGGTAGTTCGTTTCCATGGTATAATATCTGACATCTACGCGGGTTAAGCCGCTGGCAAAACCTGGTTAACTATAAATTGCAGTAAGGAAAAATACCTATTTAAATTATGTTATCAAGAAACGCGTAGGGAATCACGCAGGATAGAATTTTAGTGCAATTGTTATAAACAAACGTACGTTTTCCTGTTGTCTTGTTTGGTTGTGTAGACCTAACTGTGACTACACAATAATTGAAGAGCTGTTCTACTGGCCAAGACCAATGGCTGATTGGTGCATTTGGTGGATGCAATCAACAACGGTACATGATCACTTTGACCGTGCTAGAGACGTGGCCAGTTAGTTGTACATGTTAAATAAATAAAATGTTACGGCTCTTTAAAAGTATGTTCTTTTTTTTTGGTGGTATATCCTCAAATAACTTCTCCCACTCTAGGTGGAGGGCGTGTCAGACTTTTACTGACTAAAACCGACTGACAGAATTAAGCGAGACATTAAGTTTAAAAAGCAGTTAAATAAAAGTTAAATTTAAAATATAAAAAACCCCGAACCAAACAAAAACTCTAAAAAGTAAAAAAAAAATATTTATTGGCCTTTTAAGTTGTAGGTAATATTTTGATCAAGACATTGTCAAGTCGGGGGACGGTCAATGAAAACGCCAAACAGAGGAGGCCTAGCAATTTAATTTAGTTACCTACAAACAAACAAAAACGAAATATTTTGTTTGTAGGTAACTAAATTAAATTACAGCTGATGGCGTATTATTCTTATTAGGTACTCAATATTCTATTGGGATGATTGGGGACATGCACTAGTTAAATAAATAAAAAATCGTTTCTTTGGGAAAGTTGTTTGTTATGATGAGTAGGTACAATCATGTGTTTAAATATCGGTCACTAATTACCAGTCACCCTATATACATATTAACATGTCGAATTGATAGCCTCCTTCTTTTGGAAGTCGGTTAAAAATGAACATGCTCATCAACATACAATTAAATTAATTGCTAAGACCGTCCTATTTAGGTAGGTACTAGTATTCTTGGAGGTTAGTAAGGAATTTCCCAAAAATACCTCTCTGACTCGGTGAATATAGAAGTGACACCTATATATAAAATGTAGGTTGGGTCAATGTGTCAATAAAGATTTGTTGAAAATCCAAAATTCCTGTAATTACCGCAAGACTTAGAACAAATCCTTATGTGTTCAATATTTCTGTACTGATTTTACATACGTAAAACTTAATTGGACGAACGCGAAAACCCATTACGTACGATATTACGCTGACCACAATTTCAACCTACCTCTTAAAATTTGTTTTAAACCATCACATCATCAGTTTTTTTTACTTTCTCTAGTTTAATATCCTTAATTTTTGACGATTTTTGTAGCTGATGTAATGATTACTCTGAATATACACATAGATATAACACGTGATATTTATAAGTAAACCGTTTGTGATGGGGATCGGGACTGTTTCTTCGGGGTATTTCTTAATTCGCCCGAATAGGGCGTGTCGACACTTGCACGAAGTAAAGGACGATGAGCCGTAGCGTCCCCAAAATTAAAACTTAGTCAACAGACTTGAGACGTATCACATTTAGAAGGCTTAGCTTACAGATCTTTCTTTACTATGGCGACGACCGTCAAAAGTATGGGGTTATCAGGGAAAATGAGAAATGTAATGGTACAACTGTAGTACAAAATATGTTTGATTATAAAAAAATTAGTGAAAATCGTTACTGTTTTTACTTAACTAAGGTACTTCCGTATTTTATTTTCAATGAAATAACATCGCTTAATAATAAACCGGAATATGTCAAAAATTAAGGATTCCCACTTTTGTTAATAAAACGAACTAACTCCGATTGAAGAATCTATAGGTTCAATCCCGCCATTCAAACAAACTAAAATGGCCGATTATTAGATCACCCCTCTCTTTTCTACAAAAGCACGCGACAATGCATTTCATGCGATAGAAAATTATTCAGTAATGTGGCGACCGTGATGTGAGATTGGTGTCGTTGTTTTGTTACAACGGTGAAGTAAGGTGAAATAATTCGGTTTATTTTCAAATGCAGTTGAGACTATTCTACTTCATTTTTTTTCTAAACTAGCATGTTTTCGTTTTACTTCACTTTAGTTGAAAACGGTGTAATAATACAATAAGTACTATTTAGACTTGTTGCAGTTTATCATTAAGCTATAATTGTATAGATAAGAAAGATTGCTTAATAGTGCGTTTTAGTATAAAATTATTACTTTTATTCGAGAAGCAATTCATTTTACATCTGTTTATTACCAAAAATAACGGTAGATTTAAATAATACTTGTGTTTATTTCGGTTTAGGTTTTAAATGATCCTTAAGTCTAAAAGTACTCTAGCAATTGCTGCAGTTTATTGCAAAATGTACTTTAAATTTATTTCAAATACCCATTTTAAAAAAGTATTAATTTTGTAGTTCCATAGTTTTAATCCTGAAGATGACGTCTGAAAATAGGAAGCAGCGGTGCCTAAAACTTCTTATGATGAGTAATAATGCTGGATGTACTGATACGGATAATTGTAAGCCAGTCGAAATAAAAGTATGTAAATAACGTCGTGTTTACATAGTAAAACGCAGTTAAGTGCAGTACCTCGACTGTAAATTTGCAAGTGAGTAAACGTAACTATCGCGTTACGATTTTTATTCTCACTCTTTTATTTATTCTTAGCATTATGATGTATCAGTAAAATTTACCGCAAACGAAATAGTTACGTTTACTCTCTTACAAACTTACACTCGGGGTAGTATCCATAATACATTATCACGTAATATTCTCTGAATTAATTGAGGGTTTTACCTTTTTATTGAATGTTGTGAAATTATTTTAGAATTTGTTTTAGAGTTTGTTCAATGAAATAGACGATAAAGTCCAGCGCAGCATACAGGGACACAAGGTCTCCAGCTCACCATGCAGGAAATCAAGGTTGCTAGCGCCACCATGCAGGAAGTCCAGGTCGTCGTCAAGCAGTTCTTCAAATTCTTCTTCAGACTCGTCTTCCTCGGACTCATCTTCCTCAGGTTCACCTTCCCCAAGCTCTGATGATAACTCACGTTTACCCGAAAAACCATCTCTGATACTGTGTAATGATGACGAACGTGACAGTAATGAAATCATTGATGATACTCCTCCACGCCTTATAAAAAAATACCAACGTAAGTAACAACGTGTTATTGTTACAATAAACTGTTGTATTATCATAAGTACAATCATTTATTACAATTCACTTGTTTACCTACTATAATTTCAGAATGAATAAAAATTATCACACACGCCTGCAAATGCCATTACCAAGAACTTGCTAGTTTCATATTCTGATTGTTCTTCTCATGATTCTGACGAGTGCGACCAACAGCTACCCTGTAGATGTTCCTAATAAAAAGGCAAATGCCATTGAAAGAATTGTAAATCCGGAACAACAACAACTAGAAATTACAGTAAATATGTATTCAATAACATTCTAATAAATAATATAATAAGAGGAGGATGGACTAATACAATTAATATATATAATATTTCCTTATTTTTAAATATACATACATACATATTTTATAAATAAATAAGTACTATGCATAATGTTAAATAAAATAAATACATGTATTTTAAAATAACCTTGTAAATAAATATAAATTAAAGTAATGTAAATTCAGCGTTAAAACAGTATTAATTATATTATGTTTTATGGTTTTTAGAACCCAACTAGCTCAGGTGAAAATCTAAATTCCATACCAAATTATGTGATTTCTCCGTTATATTCTGATGAGAGCGATGTAGATCTGACTGATGATGATCCTCGTTATGTGTACACGACTGACAACAGAAACAAAAATAAACCAAGAAACTTCTTTATTCCGCCATCTGGATCGTCATCAAGTTCCTGTGACTCTGTTGGTTCAAATACTGAGGTAAAAAGAGGCCGAAAACGAGTGATACTTCAAAGTAGAAACAAAACAGAGCCAAACGTTTACGTAAAAGCGGTCAGTCATACATGTCTGTAACAAAAAAGGGAAAAAAATCCGAGTCGCTGTCTTTAACCACCGTGTACGGACAAAATAATGTAATTACTCTAGATACGAGCTGTTCAAATTTTATTGGGGATTACGGGACTTGAACCAGCAAAGAGCTTATGTTAAATCATATATGGTAGATATCAAGCCAAGATATCTATATACGAACGCAGAGCATCCCCGAAAACCAATCAAAGCCTAGTATTTCACTATTTACAATCAACAAATTAGAGTCTGTAAAACTTTTTTCAAAGATACCTTGAATATTTTATATCGAATGATATTCACCACACAGCAAAACATCCAAAGTATCACTCATAAATTCATGATCCGAGGGCATACGCAGAATGAAGCGGACAACATGACACAGTTTGAGAGAAAAAAAAGTTAAACAAAATGTAAAGTCCGGCCCAATCTATACCCCAGTTCAATTTATAACACTAATTAAAAACGCAAAAAAAAATAACCCCCCGATCAACATCCATGAGCTAGTATTCTGGACCTTAAACTGTTGCATGAAACCGGCCAAAATGTCAACTGGAATGATATAAAGGTGTTAAAGGGCACAAAAGAAAATCCGTTTCTATTTTATTTTAAGACAACTTACAAGGACGAAAACTACAGAGAAGTTAATGTGCGAAATAAGCGCAGGAAGATGAAATCAGTAACAGAAATAACCATGAAGGCAGCATATACGCAAAAACAGCAGATAAGCGCTAATAAAAAGAAGGAATTGAAAGAATTAATCGCAAAGGGGCAGATTCCATCTTATTAAACCAGTTTTTACAACTCAATTCTTTATCTTTTTTATACGTATCTTTTTTTTTTAAATATCTATGTATTTTGAGTAGTCACAACTTACGAGACTGATTAAGACTAATAGGAAAATCCTACTTAGTTCTGTTGATTCTAATGATTGATTATAATTAATGTTGGTAGATGTACAGACGCCAGCACATCAAGCTACCCCAATCTATTAAATTTCTTTGATAGATTTTCAACATTAATGCAAAATGATAAGGTTCATGTTCAATTGGGATAATTTGACAGTTTGGGGGAGGCTTGACGTGCTGGCGTCTGTACAAGTAGGTATTTAAGTAGTTTTTATTCTTTTGTATTAGAATTTTATTGTTCTTTAGCATAATTACGTAAAGCTAGATCTCTAAGAATTTTGTGATGACTATGAAACTTTTTAATACTATTTTGTGATTTAAAAAAAATACGTTAATTACTAAGTAGGTACAAATTAATGATTTTAAGTTCCTATTACGACTGATTATTATGACTACTGTTGTTATTAGGTTAAGAAAGCAGTTAAGATAAAACTCAAAATATAAACTGTTATTTTACATTAACAAATATAAAGGTGTTTTGCGGAATATTTCTGCATTTTTATTTCCGTTTTACTTTTAAAGTGTAATAAGTACTATACATCTAAATAGATTATATTATTTATTAATACTAAACTGAATTATTAAATATTAGTTTGCAATTTTTTTGAAAATTGATCATTATTTTTTATACTAAACTGACATAAGTTGAAAGTTTAGAACATAAACTTAATTTATTCATTTGATATAAATAATATAATTAAACTACTATGTCAGTTATATTCTCTATACATCTCTCTACAATTTAAGACCAAAAAAATAAAAATAACACCATAAACACGTGAAAACCATCAAAATGTTTTCAACAAGGTGGAGACTCAAAACTTTGATCGCGATTTCCCAAAAAAGTGAATTTTTGTCTTATTCCGGTTTATTATTAAGCGTGCGAATATTATCGCTTGTATACTTTATGTGTTGGTAGATATTGCGCACCTATAATCTGTACATCGTTATACAAATGTAACTGAAAGATGACTTTTTTCAGGAAATCCCATATATTTAAGACCAAAGGTTTGTTAGTATGAAGCCCGTAACGGACATTATATCTGGGCGAATCGACAACGCCAGAAATACGTAGGTATTAGGCAATTGATTCGTTTTGTATTTTTTGCACTTCATTGCATGTACTTACAGTGACATTTTCTCATAACTGTGTTACACCCACAAATAAATGAACGCCTATAAAATAAAATACATTATTTAAAAATGTCGATTCGCTCGATTTGGGCGAATAATTCGTGCAAATCGACTAATAATCCATTTCTGGTTTCTAAACACAAGTAATTTCATGACCTAGGAGAACAGTACGGTAGGTACGGCACCTATTAACTAGATTAAGAAATTTTATGCCTGTGCTTTAATATTATTTCGTTTACTCATTTATATACATATTAAGTTATATTTTTAAATATTTTTCTAAAATAACCTTATAAAAAACATTTAAAAATATAAAAAAATAGTGGCCCATCGGCATCAGGAGCAGAGTCCAAGATGTCGGTGGTCAAGATGTGTGTTATTATTATTATTATTTATTTATTTCTCAGATAAAATGATCCAATATGGTTAGTAACAATAGGAGCTTATAAACTATGTTAGTAGGCAACGAATTTAAATATAAGTAATAATCAAAACATCGTTTACAAACAGTCGGATCTTGTACTGCACTGTACAGAAACAGTATTTTTGTAATGGCTCCAAAGGTCTAAAATAAATTACCGAAATGTATAAGGAGTGAAGATAGTGTCCACAAATTCAAAAATAAATTGTATTCATTTCTTATACATAAGACGTATTACTCTATAGAAGAATTTTTAAATGATAAAATATGACATTACCCTCCCCCCCCCCCCCCCCCCCCCTCCTAATATAATTCATCAAATTATAATTGTTTAATTATTTATTCATACATTTAATTAACATTACCTTCAACTTGATGAAATGTGACATAACTAACCCTTTAATATAATAATATTAAAGGTATATAAATACTTTACCATCCCAACCACGATGCTTACCCAGAGCGAGTGTATCGGACACTGATATTTAGTGGAAACAATCTTCAGAATGTTGTTGCTGCCGCCGCGTACCCTGCCCAACAGTGACGACACTCACTTGCGTCTTATTGCATAAAAGTCATCCGTACGCGCTTCGGAAAATTGTACATTACCTTACCATGTAATCTATAAGTACCCTTATTACGTAACACATTTTCAATCACAAGCTGAATCATTTTGAAGGAAGAAGCTAATCCCTTGCTTCGTATGTTCGAAAAAAATGTCTGCTCAATAACGTAAATGACGCAATGAATTTTGTTGAACTGTCAAAATGAAAGCCATTCCTACCGTTAGTGTGTTACGCAATTACCGCTGGACCTAGTTTGATTTATAATTCTTTATTACTGTTAATTTTAATAACAGGTAACTATTATTTATAACTCCACTTTCCTTGCGCATCTTCCTGTTCCAAGTTAGGTGATAGACCACCAGGCTTAGTTATCGATTAGAATTGACGCAACCGCGGTGGGCGCTAATGCCTTACATAGACCCATGACGTCACGCGTTATTGATTATTGTTATATTCGTCATACACGAGTAATTAATTCTCTTATGCATTTGATGTGTGTAAGGAAAAATTATGTTTTTGGTTTTGGACTGATTGAAATCACTGAATAGGTTCAATTAATTGTTATATTCACATAACCTGTCAGCATAGTTAATAAAAAAATATTTTACATAACATCATACCTGATATTCCTGGAGGGTTAGACAGAGGTACTCCTAACCCTAACCTAATAGTACCCACAATTAGCCAGTTATCTATACATATAATAAAATTGTAACAGGCCGATGTCTGTACATTAAAGATATTGAAGAAAAAATAGTATGGGGGGTCTTTATTAGAGTAACAGATGCCAAAACAACGGTTTTTAGAATTTTTGTCTGTCTGTATGTTTGTTACCGCATCACGCAAAAACCACTGCATGGAATGAATGCAGTTTTCAATGATGTATTCCGAGAGGTCTAACTTAAAAAATAAGGGATATATTATTTAAAAAAAATGATTATCTACTTGATTCTAAAGTCCACGCGTATGAAGTCGCGGGCAAAAGCTAGTGTTTAAATATATTTAAAGCACTGTGTGACCTAAATCCGCACTTAATTCACGCTTTTCTGTGACTGAAGTAGTACATTTTTACACAGATAAACGTGACTTTAGAGTGGGTTTAGGTCACACATTCAAAAAAATAGTATACGATACGTGTGACATAAGTAGTCCATAATTGCACACGCTTAGCACCCTGGCTACGCTCTGGCGCTAATTTCACCCAGTTAATAGACTACTTAAGTCACATGTATCGTAATTAATGTTAAACTAATTAGGGTCATAGGAAAACAATACATAATGTAAAAAAAAATCACTACAGTTCCAATCTTCCTTAGTCCACGATCGGATGGACGTTAAAATATCGTGGCGGGATTATGTGGGCACCGGATATTTGACGCAAGTTGAAAATCGAACAATGTGTTTCTTCGACACGCTGGGATGCATGCAGTTCGTTGGATTCCCAGTGCTCGGTTCAACACAAAGAGTTGAAAATTCATTGCGCAATAAATTCCCGCCGAGATATTTTTACGTCCGTCCGTACGTGGTCTTACTCTACTCCCTTTTACATCATTTTTTTTTGTTGCAATATTCAAAGTCAAAGTCAATGTCAAAGCATTTATTTCAAATAGGCACTTAAAAAGGCACTTTTGAACGTCAACATTTATATTAAAATAGAATTTATTCTAGTCGCCCATTCCAAAATGTAGTTTCGTATGGAGAAGAATGGGCAAGAAACTCCACCGTTACTCTTTTAAAATGTTTCAAGTACAATATTTAACATAGTACATTCATTATATGATTATGTGTGTAAATTATAAAATTATTTAAAATGTATAATAGATTCTCTTACAAACACACAAAATTCCTGAGAAAACATTTTATACAAGAATTACGTCACACAGTAAATAAAGCCTTCGTGACATAACATAAATCACAAGTTAAGTTTGTTTGTTATCTTTGCTTACTTTTCTGCGTCATAATATTTATTAGGTGGGAACATTTTTTCGCACATTAGTAGCTATTTTATTTTTATACACCTACTCATGACGTTACGGGCTCAAAATACAGAGAGTACAGAAGTCAATCTACATACAGAGTGCGCTCGAGCAACGCACACATAGACACCACTCACGGACACGATATCTCGGACGGGTTGGGACCAGTGCGAGCGCGAGTGCCATACCCTGAGACACGTGTCTGTGAGGTGCAAAAATGGAGCAACAAAAAAAAGTTATAATAACTGTCCAGTGGACGGTTGTTTAAATTCAACATTAAACTGTGAATTGTCGTTTTTTAAGCTACCAGTTGTTTCAGAGAGGTAAGTACCTAGGTACTTGCTTGTGTTTCGATGGTCCGAGCCACCCGCGTAGCCGCCCGCCGCCGATCATAACTATTACAGTTGATATTATTTGTGATTTGTGATCATGGCAAGAATATGTTGTAAGGTGGCTATTAAGCTCTCTCTCTCTCTCTATCTCTCTCTCTATCTCTCTTTCTCTCTCTCTCTCACTACCACGATAGTTTTTTGTGCATAAGCAAGTTGACAACCCTAGCGCGATCGCCGAGCGTAGGTATGAAAAGTGAAGTACATACATGTGATTGACTTCTGTACTCTCTGTTTGTGTTACGGGTCTGACAACCAGCCTTACTTAAGGGGATCATAGTACCCAGTAACTGGGTGGTGGAGGTCAGATAGGCAGTCGCTCCATGTAAAATATAGGTATTTAGCTGCATCCGACTGGACTGGAAGCCGGCTCCAATAGTTGGGAATAAACTAGGTAGACAATGACTTGGGTAAATAGTGTTAGCAATTAATATTTTTTATCAGAATAACAAAACTAGCCTAGCCTTTGCCATTTTTTTAACGAGACAAGTAATTCTAGAATTTGCTTAAAAACTCTTTTGATTTATTTAGGTTTACCAACAATTGTTTACACAATACATTAAAAGATATTTTAAATGATGGTACGTTCATAAGTGCAACAATTACTTATAGGCTAACACGACATGTACAATTATTCGTTTTACATAATAATAAAAAAGCGAAAAAAGATATTTACAATCAAAGTTATTCAATATTTTTTTCGGTTATTCATGCGCAACAATAATAATTTATATTAAATAATAGAAAAAAAAAACATTGATTTTGACATTAACAGATAAAAATAATAACAAAAATCTCCTTATTCAATTAAAATTCATAGAATAAAAGTTAACTAGAAATATAATCATAAAATTAAAATTAAAACAAACATTCATTCTTTTCAAATGCTTTTGTGGACTGGTGATAATTCTGAGAGTTAAAATATATTTATTTTTTCATTTCCAATACGCCATTATAGACGGTCCCTTACAAAAAATCAGAGATATTTTTACACGTAATGTAATAATACTTCGGAAATGCCGACACGAATCCTCAAATAAATTGAAGTGGCTCTGAAAAGATGAATGCTCTAGCTAATGAACACCAACGGATATGTATTCAGATCGACAAATTACGAGTTCATGGAAAACGAGTGATGTGAGACCTAAATGATGAAGTATTGTCTGCCTTCAAATTTTGTTAGGTATGTCTGGGTATCATTTTGATACCTACCTACCTATTGTAAAAATTAAATGACTTGTATTGTGGTTAACAGGTATGGGTAAGGTAGGTTACCACAATTATTAGGCATTCTGTAGGTACAGTCGCCGCACATCAATAGTGACACTTGCACTACGAAAATCGCCCTTATTGCTACGACATAAAGATGTTCACATTAATGGTGAACGGCTAACCCATCTGCGCTTTGCCGACGATGTTGTCGTTTTTGCCAGCAACGTCTCCACGTTGCTCCAGATCCTCCGATCTGCAGGCCATGGTACAAGAAATGTATGACGTGTCACTCAATTTCGGGCTAAATGAACGCCGCAAAAACAACAATAATGAGCTGTGATGACGACATTGATCACATTTTAGTGAATGGCCAGCAAATAGGGAAAGTCAAGGAGTACGTATACTTGGGACTGACTTTGAGTATAGCGATGAACGGACAAGACCGCTATATCAAGTGCCGTATCCAACTAGAGTGGGGTGCTTTCGATAAGCTGTCCGACGTACTCAAGTCGAAGCGGGTGCCCATAAACCTAAAGCGTCGCATGTTTGAGCAGTGTGTCCTCGCAGTCATGACGTACGGGGCTGAAACTTGGACGCTCACCAAACACACTATCCACCAAATGCAAGCCACCCAGAGAGTTATGGAACGAGCCATGTTGGGCATCTCCCTCTACGACCGGGTGAAAAATACCGAAATACGGAGACGAACGAGACTCACAGACATAGCGGAAGTGATAGCAAAAAGAAAGTGGAAGTGGGCGGGCCATATATACCGTAGACTAGATGGAAGATGGGGGAAGAAAATGCTGGAGTGGAGGCCACGTACGGGACGGAGGAATGTGGGAAGACAACCGACTAGGTGGACAGACGATGTCATTAAAGTGGCCGGAAGAAACTGGATAGCCACAACACAAAACCGCCAAAAGGGGAGAGATTTGGAAGAGACCTACACTCAGCATTGGGTGGCCAAGGGTTGAAGAAGAGGGAGAGAAGAGAAAGATGTTAACTGTAAAACAATCTCCAGTATAAATCTCTATAAAACCTGATAGATTGCATACCATACTCTACTTAAATCTAAGCAAGAAATGAAGAAATTTGCTTAAGTTTTTGCAATCCTCTGGTCAGTGCTACAGTGACTTGCAAATTGCAAAATACATTAGAAAATTTGAATTTCCCGGCCTACCCCTTAATTAAGTAGATAATAGAAATTCGTCATTATACGAAAGGCTCGTATTCACTTGTTTCCTGGTCATTGACTCATCAATATTTTTCGAGAATTTTTTTCATAATGAAAATAGTATAATTACATTAAATTACTGAACTTTTTCATTTCTTTTTCAGTACCGATCATCCGGACTACCCATTTCACGACGAATTCTGAAGAAACACATTCCTGATTAATTATTTAAGTAGAATAACTATTATTTTATAAGCGCTGTGTGATAATTAAAAATTTAAATAAAGAGAAAAAAAATCGGTAATTGGCGAGTCGGGATCACACGATTAAGGTTCCGAACCAAACTACATTGAACAGTCTGTGGTACGGTCGCTGATTGATGCACATAAAATGACAATTGATCGCGATATCTTTAATTTTGACAGTTACGCCACGGTCATAGCGATATTTACGTTGTTGAGCAAATGATTTATTCTTCAAAACCCTTGGATTGTGATTGAACGTGTGTCATTTGTCATTTTGGGTGCTGCGCTATCTCCAAAACTTTTACATCCAAATGACACAGATTCAACATTTCTACCTACTACTTATATGAATATGATTCAGCTTACCATTTTTATTTGATAAAGATTAATATTATACTACTTGGATCCAAAATCCAGTAAGCACAAATATTACCTATATAGATATTTATTTTTTTCAGCAACCAATTGCCAAATTTGAGCTAAATCTTCGAGGCCGTTATACCAAATCTTTAGAAAATACGTAGGTATCTTTAAAATTGGACGGAAGCTATAGGTAAAGCTCAATATTAATTAAATGAATTCCAAATTAATATGTAAATAAACCACATTACCACGTTTCGTCGTTAAACAACTCCCTAACTAAAACTAACACCTGTTTCATTTACCTACAACATGTTTACGTCATTGGATTATCTCGTTCATCATGAATCTATTAGGTAACCTTTTAATTAAATTAACCACATGACCACAGGAGAGTTTTTACCCAAAATTATTATGAATTAAAATATTATTATATTATTATTATTTTTAGCTTTTGTCAAGGGCTGCGCCTGCGTATAGGTCGGAAATTATTCCATGGGAACGTACTACCGGGATTAAAACTACCCTATATGTTAATCCAGGTTGTAAACTATCTGTGTGCCAAATTTCATTCAAATCCGTTCGGACGTTTTTGCGTGATTGAGTAACAAACATCCAAATATCTAAATATCCAAACATCTAAACATACAAACTTTCACATTTGTAACATTGGTAGGATATAATATTACTAGCTTTTGCGAACGGCTTTGCCTGTGTATAGGTCGAAAATTATCCCACGGCAACGTAATACCGGGATAAAAAGTATCATAAGTATGTGTCCAACTTATAAACTATCTGTGTGGCAAATTTCATCCAAATCAGTCAAGCCTTTTTTGCTTGATTGAGCCACAAATATTCAAACATCTAAACATTGTACAAATATCTACATACATACTACTTCAACATACAAACTCGCACATTTATTATACTAATAAGATATTAAAACATATGACACAACTTACCTATTTTAGTCCTTACATCACACATTATCTTTTTTCTTAAAATATTATGTTTTTACAATATTACTCTATTTTATCTGTTTTTACTATTTTAGAATAAGCTAGGTTGTGCACAAGTCAATTCTGACTGTGAGATTGCCTAATCTTATTTAGAGACTCGACTCAGTCTGTGCACAACAACCTTACACTAGTAAAAATGTCGGGAATTTCACACCGAACCTTGCGGTCAGGTCTCATGATTTATTATCAACATTAAAATAAAATAAAACATGAAACTAATTGTGGTGTTAGTCATAAACACGTTCTTTAATGTTTTGGTAGATCTATAAGTTGTTTTACAAATGGTTGGTGTCATATTACGTTGTGTCGGTTTTTTTATAAAAATATGTGCAAAGTGATGACTAAGTTCTAATGTTATCTAGTCACCAAGCACCAGAGAGCTTTGAAAGGAATGTGATAGTAGTGGCTTATGCCATTCGTTTCTTTTTAACATCATCATTTGCCTTTCTGCCAGGGGTGTGGGTTGTTCGAAAGAGATACTGCGGCCCCTGGCATACAGGCAACTGAGGGAACACGGGTGGGTTTTAGTCAGTAAAAGTCTGACACGCCCTCCTGCTCCACCCAGAGCGGGAGAAGTTATTTGAAGATTTCCCACCCAAAAAAAAAAAAATCTGCCTTTTCCCAACTATAGGTATCAGGGTCGGCTTCCAGTCTAACCACATGCAGCTGAATACCAGTATTTTTCGTTTCTTGACAACAGCAACACAATATTATGTTGAACATCATCATTTGTTTTCCAATAATTTGAACCAGAAGGCCAATTCTCGTAATTTAAAACGTTCAAAATCTAGTCGCAGTCTCATCTCAGCGACAAGCTAATGTCAAAAATGTATGATAAATCGAGGCATTTTTGACAGATTGACACTGAGATCAGACTGTGAACGTTCTTAAAATTACGAGAATTGCCCCTCTGATATTTTGTAGATACATTATCCAGATACCTCTAACCGAGATTTACCTTCGTAGATTTACCTAATGCAGCTTATTAATTTAAACATTATTTTCTTCTTTAATTACGTCAGCGTTTTCTGAAAAAGTGATATGACAATTCTAAGTTAAGTTTCACGAAAAGCGACGAAAAGTTACATATACAATTCGATTTATAAGCAATAGGACGAAACCGAACATTTCAAAATTACAAAATGACAGCCCATAGATTTAATATCTTATTTACGTCTATCAGTGAAGCGCCATATCCCGTCATCGACCAACAATAAGCTCGCACTAGTGATGCGACACCGCTGTTTACACAGGCGTCATAATATCTGCATAATTAGCACTGCCGTCGCCCCATACACATTAATTCATTATAAACAATTCTCGGTTAAATTGCACCTGTAATTTGTACTGTTCAGTCGTGCGTTAACACGACAGAGTGTCATTATGTCATGACATTTAATGCGCCAACTCACGATTTAGCATAACAAATAATAGACGTGTTACATTTTGTAACGAATGCAGAGTGTGGAATGTTTCCGCATGGATGTAAACCGATGGACATCTCTAGGGTTCCATAATTGCGCGTTTAAATTCTTTAAATAATCAAGTGTTTGTGTTGTTATAATAGAATTTGCATACGAATTGACATAACAATGTAAACGATTGACACATGTCTGGTGTTCGATGAAGACTTAGTTAGTTGTTTATTTGTAATAAATTAACTGTTGTGTTGTGACTTGTTTTGATTTAAAAGCTTAGTTGTTTAATCCATTTAGCGTTGTAATCATTGCTGGAGGCTAAACTTTTCGCATAAGTACAGTTTGCAACTTTGCTCAAATTTAACTTTCAGTTCTCAAGATATTTTAGTCTTGTTTTAGAAATTCTAAAAAAGTTATCGCTTGAACAACAGCGATAAATATCTTTAATTTATTTGAAAGTTTAGTCATTGACATAATGTTTATTTTCTCTTGTTCATTACATAACTCTTGACCCTGTGTTACAGACCAATTAGGTACTAAACCTAATGATTTAATATTGTCCCTATTCTAATCTTAGTGCGTTTGTGACCCACCTTGATTTTGACAAAGACATCAAAATGATGGCGCCTTTTTTACTTTTGCATAATACAGCCGGCCCGTTACCGAAATTAGGTCAAGACAAAATTCGCACACTCATCTCAACAAACTCCAGGCATACCTACTGACACGATCGTCTTTCTTTCGACGATCGTTCTTCTCTCCAGCGAAAGCACTAGAAAGTCTTCAAAGGCGGGTTTTAGGTACTGTCATAAATAATTTTGACGTTCAAAAAGTGCAGATTTTCAACCTAGTTTGAATACATGGATTTTGATTTACATTTTAATAAAAATTCAGGAATCTAAAAAAAAAAAAGTTTATTTGTGTGTTACACAACGATCAAAGAAACATTGTACAATTGAGTCACATTAAAGGGTGAACTGGTGACTCCTAAACTAGGCCAAAAGCCTGTGTTTTAGGAATTTGTTATAGTTTTAACAGAAAATCCTAAAGTAGGTACATTTAGATACAAAGGAGGAACTTCAACGTCCACACTGTATTATTATGCTTCTAATAATACTTAAATATTCGCTACAATCCTAATTCATAACATTAGATCTAGACTGAGCTTGCATTAAGTACATTTTAGTTTTATCATAAACACATTATCTGGCAGATAGCTAGGTGGACCGGCGCCAGTTATATTATTAATTTAGGATAACACTGTTCCAATAATTCTCAGACTAAAGAAATGTTTGTGTAAATAACATCTGAATTTCAGGTTTCGCTGGCTGGTTTCAGCTGCTACCTTTGAATTATTTTTTTCAGTGAAGTTTTGGGTTTTGACCAGCACTAGCGGTCACATTACCTAATGATTTTTGACTCTGAAAGGTGTTTCCTTTATATGTATAAGATTTTTGCCAGTTTCAAAGAGCTTGAGCAAAACCATTAGGATTAGGCAGAACCGGGTAACTAAAATCAGTATAGGCTACAACATTAAAAAGTTGTGGATTTGTTTACAATTCTTGATAAGAGAACAAAGAGGTACCAGCTTATGGAATTCTTGAAATGGCAATTACGGACATTGACCTACTTTGTTACACTTACAGACATGATTCTTTATCATGATGTTTAGACTTTGAACCCTCAGTTTTGTCCAAAACAAAAATCTCTACTTCAAATGGACTCAAGAATCGTGGTTATAGTCAGTTTATTGGTTGTGGCAACTTGCCTTAAGACAATATTTTGGCAAGGAATTAAATAAACTTTAATGAGATCTTCTGATGTATGCCAGACGAAGACGGAAACCAAATAAATTGGGATATCGACAGGAATGTGATAGAGATAATTTATAAAATTACTCCTAAACCTAGAAACTAACTCCCAAGAAAACAAAACACTTCTGGAAACAAGCAACAACACAATCATTTAGCTGCGGCTGCAAACGAAATCCGCATAGCACGTACATTTCGCGGTGAGCTGCGTACGATCCGCCGAACAATTTACTGTCCATCTGTCCGTTGGAGATCGCACTAAAACGATGGCTGATAACCGAATAAACACAGTGACTCATCCATCCATCCATATGTCGATGTGCTAGCGTGAAACACACCGGGTCCATTGCACTTGAGATTACAAGTCTATCCCGCGTTCGTAATTTAGTTTCCAAGCAGGTAAACAAAATATTTTTTTAGAAAATGTTCGCTAAATCTCCCGTTTTTTTTAGACTTTGTCATTAGTACTAGTCATTCTGAAATCAACTTAATAAATAAAAACGTTTTATTTCAGATATCAGGATCCATAATTCCATAGGGACACAAACATTACCTATTAGAATTAAATAGACATGTTATACTAGAGACATTAGACTAAATTACAGACATTAATAAAGAAAATGAACTTGATAATCAGAAATTAAAATTATCAAATTTAAATAAAATTAAATTAAAACTAACAGTCGAACTAAAAATTATCAGTCAAATAAAAACTAACAGTCACTAACAAGTCGAAGTAAAATAAAATTAAAAACTAAAATTAATTCATCAAATAAAATTAAGGTTAAAATGAGCAACTTCAATAAAATAAAATAATAATAATTAACACTGCTATAAAATTTATATTTCATCATTATCACCATATCAGCCGAAAAACGTCCACTGCTGAACATAGACTGGACATAGACCTCCTAGCATCGCCGCTTTGAACGGTTTTGTGCTTCTTGCATCCAGCAGTAAAAATGCGGGAACCAAAATAGAGATGACTGTTTATGTGGAAAGAACGTCAATTGGAGACAAGAATTTTAGCATGGAATACAGATAGTGGTTGGTGGTGAACTTGATGCACTACGTCGGGAATATAAAAAAATGTGAGCTAATAGATGTAAATAGATGTTGGATCGTATGATACAATGATGGAGATTGAATGAATGAAGTCTGTAATGTATTCGTAACTGTTATGCATCTTTGGCGTGTGTTCGCTTTGGCTGTCTGTCGACGTGATCGAAGTTTTTTTTTTAATGAAAGTGGTAGAAAGTTAAAAGAAATAAAATGCAACTGGCAGGATGCAATAGACCGAAGAACGCTATCGTGTAACTCTAGAGCTTCTAAAGTACTTTAGAGTCCTCGAAAAAAAAAAAACTATATCTTAGAAATTAATAAGATTGTATTATTAACCCCAAGTATTATATTCAGCCACATCTAGTTTGAACACAAAGAGCTGATCCTGCCATATGATCGATGTTGAAAACTAGTTCACAAAAACCTTAACCAATAGGCAATAAACACCACTGCCATTGTCATCACAAAGTCATAAGTAATTTATTGATTTCTTTCACATAGGTATAGGAAAATAAAGCGCTAAAATATAATTTTTATTTTATTTTTATTTTATTTATAATGGGATAAAAAACAGCTACAATATACATCTTAATATTAAAAGTGTTATAATAATAAGTGTTTGACAATATTGCAGCCCACTGCATTATCCACATATTAACATGCAATATTCAAAAAGATAGGTGTCACTAGGTGGCGCTATACATTATTAAATAATTCATTCAATAATTCATGTAAACCTCAATGGTCTATTACAATTATTGAAACATTACCTACACTAAATACATAATTAGAAATTCATTCCTACTCATGCACATAAGTGGCTCAGAGAATAATAAAGAAATATAATCAATCACGTACAACAAATCTTAAATTGAAATAATAATAATATATTCATAGCAATAGTATAACAACTTTATGAACGTACAAAGTATTGGAAAATTATATTATTCATTAACAACATACATCATTCATTGACAAAAGACTAGATACATTCCTCTTGAATCCAGGTTTTGACTGCAGAAATATATCTACATCGACAAAATTGTCATTGTAGGCTTTTACCATACGACGAATAGGACATCGCGTACCAGAATTAGTTCGGCAGGTATTGACAGCGAACAAGGTTCCTGCGCGGACGCTGCGTTTATTGACAGTGCGGGGAACCGTGTAACAAATTTTAGTCGTCAGATCAATGGAATCGAAATCACTGTGCACGATGCCATGCAACACTGTAGCCTCTAATAATTTGCGTCTGGAATTTAGAGTTAACAGTTTGTACTTATGTAGTGATTCTGTGTATGGCATATAAGTTCTGTGGCACCTGTAGTTCAGTGCACGAAGAAATTTGCGCTGGACTTTCTCGATCTCCTCAATGTATTTTTTATAGAACGGATTCCAGATTGGCACAGCATATTCTAGTTGTGATCTTATAAGAGTTTTGTACAAGTAGAGATAAGTAGCGGGCCGTTTGAACTCTGCAGCTGACCTCATAACAAACCCGTACATCTTATACGAGTTATTAACGATTTTTTCTACGTGTTCATTGAGAGACAGTTTGGTATCCAACAACACACCTAGATCCCTCACTGTGGAGACAGTATTCAGCTTTTCACTATCAATGCTATAGTTACTTTTAATAAGTGTCTTGTTTTTTGTGAAGCTAATTAGATGGCATTTAGGAATGCTAAGGCTCAGTTTGTTGTCAACGCAATACGCAGCCAGTCTATCTAGGTCTTCCTGAAACAATTGACAGTCATGCTGAGATTGTATTGTTTTATAAACTTTAAGGTCATCAGCGTATAAAAGGAATCTAGTATTTTTAAAACATTGCTTGATATCGTTTATATATAAAACAAACAACAAGGGCCCTAGGATAGATCCTTGAGGTACACCAGAGGTCACAGCCACTGTCCGAGACTGATAGCCGTTCACGACAATCTTTTGTGATCTGTTTCTGACGTAAGAAGCAAACCACCGGAGCAGGTTTCCACGTATGCCATTGAAGGCTATTTTATTTAACAGGATTTCATGATCGACCTTGTCGAAAGCCTTTTTAAAATCTGTATAGATAGTGTCCACTTGACATAATGTAAAAAAAAACATCATATCAGCCTATAATGTTCCCACTGCTGGAACACAGGCCTCCTCTCTGTGAGAGAAAGTGGGCCGTAATCCACCACGCGGGCCCAGTGCGGGTTGGTGGGTGTCACATTCGAATTGTTGGTTCTAAGACATGCCGGTTTCCTCACGATGTTTTCCTTCACCGTTTTGAGAGCAGTGGAAATGTAATAATTTACACAAGTAAAGCGCCTGTCTGTCTCGTAAGTCACGGCCGTAATAACTGGGCCAGCCCTGTCCTTAAAAAAAAAAAAAAAAAACAGAAAAAAACTTTTCCAAAAAAAACAACTGACTTCCGAAACCAATACAAAGTAAAAATAACTTTAATTTTGGAAGGCGGAGCCAAAAAATTAAAATACATGTCCAAAGACACCGACTTTCGAAATTAAAGTTATTTCTTACTTTTTAGTGGTTTTTCGGATGTCGGTTGTATTTTTTTAAGGTTTTATTTTTCACTTTTTATTGATAATACCTACCCCACACCAATTCGAAAATTCATCATCCTTGGTGTATTCTCAAAGTCATCAAATCAAAACAATGCATATGTCATTGTATGCGACAGCAGCAATCGCGGTTGATTTGCTGTATTTTTTTGGAGAATTCCGTTGTCTGTCTCCGAAACTCATCATCAGATGAAAATATTTTTCAAATCCGTCTATATATGATGGATTTATGTCCGAACATACATAAAAAATATATTTAAACCATCCGAACTGATAACCTCCTCCTTTTTGGAGTCGGTTAAAAACTACAAAAACCGTATCGCATCGCACAATGGACACGCACTCCAGACGTACGTCATAATGCGCGCAGTGAAATTTGGCAGGAGAGCCACTGTTATCAGACCGCCTGTAGGATTTATACCACTAATCTGTTCCCCAATACACCCCGTTTGCAAGATATACACACACTATGCTAGTGAACATATTATCATTTTGCCATCGTCAAAGATAACACTGAATATATGGGCCCTGATTCACCGGTTCCGGGCTGTCGGTAAGGGCCGTGAACTGATCGATATTTTGGTTGTTGCTATGATTTATACACAATCAGATATATTTAATATCAGCAATTCAGTTTTATTTCAGAATGTATATGCCAATTTAATGTTTTGACAACATTTCAGTGGGAATTATGATTCGCTATAAATCGATGATCAACTTTTTTAATAGCTCGTGCAACCTCATTGAATTTGAGAATGTACTTCAGACTTATTGACAAATCACCTCTCTTTGACATGAGATATTCTAGTAGTTATATATGTCACCGTATGATTGTGAACACCGTTATTTTTTAATCTATCTCGCGAGATTATAAATTGTCGATAAATTGTGAACTGCACCATACTGCTTCACGACCGAATAAGTTAGATTAGGTTAGAACTGGGACCAACGCGCGCAAGCCGAGCGAGCGAAGAGAACGGTGCCGCCGCGCCGCAGCGGCCGGCGAGCGCTACTTCCAAGTTAGTGGCAGTTACTGGACTATTTAGTAAAAGCGCAAGGTACTATCCTTCTTGATACCAGTGGCTCTAGTGTAAGTTTCATTTAAGGGCCTACGTCCCGTTTGGTAGCGTAACACGGTCACTTTATGAACCGTACTGCTCATTAACGGCTTGTCTTAAAGATTTGAAAAATATATGATTTTGCTATAGATTCATATAGATCATTTTGCCGGAAGTACTTTTTTTGTATCGTTAATACTTTTTCTGTATAAAAATATTTTCCAACACGCAATATTTTGGCTTCTATTCCATACTCCTAGTAAACGGCTTCGTTATTTGGAAAAAAAAAATACACTGAAAAATAGATAGTTAGAGGTACCACAGAATCGCTGAAGCACAATTGTAAATTAATCAAAGGAATATCCCCATTTTGAGATAAAGGCTCAGAGGTGCCCTGCGCGGGCGCGGGCGGCAGTCGTGCTTTAGCATACAAACGGGAGATGAGGATACTATGGGCCTTAACCATCTCGATCAAACGCATCGAGCGCGTTGGGCGCTCCGATTGGTCTATCACCAATCCAGGGCCAATCGGAGCGCCAAACGCGCTCGATGCTTAGGCCTTAGTTCACAATTTGACGGTCAGATTATAAACTATCGAAAAGTAGTGCGTTAAATTGTAAATGGTTTTTGCAATTCATAATTTATCGACAGTTTATAATCTCGCGAGATAGATTATAAACTGACTATGTTCATAATGTTACGGTGACAAACTCGTACTGACAAGAGAACAGCAGAATTACAAAGAAATAGCTAGTCTCCTAGGTAGTAGTTCGTTGAGCAGTGGTGGTAATGGCCGCAACTTATGATTTGTTGGTTGAAGGTACCCAGGCAAGCGCATTACTTTGCCGACATGGTATTCTTGTTCAATTTGGCAAATGGTTCAACCAACTGTGCTGAATTGTTGAGCAAAATTGGGCTGCGTGTTCCATCTTTCACCTTAAGGAATCACCAACCTCTGTTTGTTCCCTCTGTGCGGTGCATATATCGACAAAACTCTTATATGATAAGAGCTAGCAGGGCATACAACTCGATGTGTCAGAGTGTTGATGATCTTGACTTATTCTCCACCAGTGTTCCTAAACTTAAAAAAATACTGTGTAACAAATTCTTTGAAAATCACTAAAACCTGTTCAGTCTTTTCTTAATTTTATTGTCTTCGAGTGTTAACTTATTCTTACTTTTGCTTGCCTGTCTGCTGTTTCTTGTGCTGACCCTAATTTTGTCAGTGAAAACTTTTAATTGGCCTTCTTTCGCTAACGGTCAACTATCTGTATCCTAGCTGTAAGTTTTCCTAAGATATAAAAATAAAATAAATTATTTCATTACTACTGCTTCCAAAACCGTGAAGAAAAACATCATGAGCACATCACGATGAGGAAATCACACGCCCTAGACCAAATAAATCGAGGACATGTGACATCTACCAACCCGCATTGGGCCGTGGTGGATTACGCCTACTCCATCTCAAAGAGAGGCTGACATACCTAGATATAAAATTCAATAAAACTATCGGTAGACAAAAACCCGATGATTCCGTAACCTTTGATACATAGAGTTTCTTCATGTTGCTGAATGTACTTAAAATTACAACAGAATTCCATGCAGGAAATCCCCTGGCTTCTTAAGTTGTTACTCATTTATCACTCAAGAATAATTTCAACATTCATTTGAAAGCGATTCTGTGAAGTTCATGCACTATTTATAAATTAATAAGTTATAGGTAAGGCCGTATTTATACATTATGTATTTAAATACCGCCTTTGATTCTAATATAAACTTGTTTTACATGAAACATGTATGTGTATGTATTTATTCTTCTCACAAGTCCAAAGGCTTATTGATGTATGGTTGGATTTTTATTACCTATTAATTGCAGATTAGGTTCTGAGGAAAATGAGCTACCCTTGTAATAATAAATCATTCATCTGTCACACCTTACCAGGGGCAAATAACTTATTGGTATCTAATTTTGAAATTAAATCAAAACTAGGTAACCACACGCAAATATTTAGATGTTGTATTACTGAAAACACTTGACAAATAAAAAAGTATTGTGATTTTTTTAAATTTATTGTTAAGATTTTTCAATAATTAGTAGGTATCTACACTGTAACCTTACAATATATAATTTAAAAACTCCCGACTCACACAAAAACCTCTAAAAAGTAGAAAATATATATTTATTGGCCTTTTAAGTTGTAGGTAGGCAATATTTTGATCAAAGCATTGTCACGTCGGGGGACGGCTAGTGAAAAGGTTATCCTTTCTACAATAGCATAGTTACATTCATTATTGTTGGGCCTCGTCTGTTTGACGTTTTCATTGACCTACCCCCGATGTGACAATGCTTTGATCAAAATATTACCTACAAATAAATGGCCAATAAATATAACTTTTCTGCTTTTTAGAGGTTTTTGTGTGAGTCGGGAGTTTTTAAACATTTTAATTTCACTTTTATTTCCTGCTTTTTAAACTGAATATAGTAATAGTAAACACGCTACAATCGACACTTGTCTCGCTTAAATCTGCGCAGATTTACGTTTTTTTTCTCACAGTCAACCTCAATCCTCGTTGCTATTTCATCATTAGACGCCGATCACCATTTATCTATAATCTATTTATTGAGAACTTTTCAGTGAGACCAAACATATACTTCTGCTGTTGGTGAGGTAGTTGGGTATCCTGGTAAATCCAGATAGGTAATGCTGCAGCATCAATTCAAGGTTACTTTGTTCGTCTAATACCATTGAAGTAATAGAATACCAAACTTCGACTCGATCAGAACCGTGGAAGATGCTCAAATCCCTTCATCGACCAGAAAAGAGCTGATAGTATTCAAACGGCTGAACCAGTTTTCTTGAATCATAGCTAAGAACACTCTCGATTAAGTCACCTTTGAGACAAAACAAAAACAAATACTTATGAAAACGAATCCAAACACGACATATCTGCTATTATTTTTTCAAGAGTGTACTAGTATGCTGGATATCCTGGCCCCAGCATCAGACCAAGAATTCCATAATCTTGCATAGCTATAAAGCATACCTGGATGTTTCAAATTTCAGGTTACACGTATGTTTGAAAGTAAAGTAAATACACATTATGCGTCTAAAAACGTTACCCAACAGATGATGACCTTGAAACGCATGCACCGGTTTTTATAAGACATATCTAAGAACTACCGCTAGAAAACCGACTTTTAAATATAAAAAACCGCACCCAAATCGGTTCACCCATGTAAGAGCTAGAGACAGACAGACACACATTACATAGCAGTCAAACTTATAACACCCCTCTTTTTGGGCCGGGGGTTAAAAATTTGGCAGCACCTACGCATCAGGCACAAATATTTTAGACCATGATCTAAGTTTTAGTTTCTGATTAAATAAAGGCACCAAAACACTGAAATCAGGTACATAGAACGGGACGAAAGCACAAAAAATAAGGTCCAGACAACGGAAACTGCAAACAAACTGTAAACCATTGCATACCATTAGTATTTGAACATAAATGATGCAAGTTTTATCTTAAATCCAGATTACGCAACATCATAATCTTTTATTTTTACAACACTGTCGTACATAAAGAAAATTAATAACGACCATAATCGTATTAAAATTCATTAATCTGTTAAATTACCTTTTTTAAAACTGACTTTATCTCGAATTTACAACTTTAGTAAATGAAGACTATTTCTATTAAAGCAAGGCAGAAAAAACAGCTTATCTTGGAAAACTGCAATATCATGGTTAGCAAACATTTTCACTTTAATATGGTCTGGCCACCATGCAGTGATGACCACACAAGAGGATGCTGTAGCGTCTTTGCCTTTTTTTACGAAACCCTTTCCACAAAAGAATGACTGATTTTGTGATTTAGGATCTGTCTACGGCGTGGGGCTTCAGACTCTAGGATCCCTATTCTACACATCTTAAATGCTTTTTTATTATGGAAAAGGGCAGAAATTATAACAACCTGTGCTACGATTATTACGTAGGTACTTTTGGTTTTACTTTTCTTTTTTTTTTTTTGGGCATCTCGCAGTTGGCCTTGAGAGGCCGTGACTGCTCAACCGGGCTTTCCTGGGGCTGCCATTAAGAATTAATTTAACGCCTCCAGCCAGGGCTTACAAACTAAAATAAATTATAAACTAAGCGACTGCACGCTGAGGGTACCCCCTGTGGGGTACGGGCCTCGGCTCAGGGCGTCACTGATAGGGAGACAGCTGTTATTGGGACAGGCTGGATCAAAATATTGGCATTATTATTATTAGTCGGGGAATTTAAAGCTACTGGCTCAGCTGCGACGCGGGCTGGCGCTTCAACGAGCAAGGGTCGGTCGGGTGGTTTTACAAAATCTCTGGATTATTTATGCAGATAGGATAACACGTTTTGAGGGGCTTATGGCGAAGTAATCAGACTAAGCTATGCTTGCCGCGGTTGTTCCGTGGATCCCTCCAAAGTACATTAAGCCCCGGCTGTCATTTGTGGGTCTTTGACAGTGGCTACGGGTCATCGAAAGCCCGAAACTTTGACAACCAGTCTTACCAAGGGGTATCGCAAATATTATTGGCAATCGCTCCAAGTAAAACACTGGTATTCTGCTGCATCCGGTTAGACTGGAAGCCGACCCCAACATAGTTGGGGATAAAATTTCTAGGCAAATGATGCGAAAAATAAGTTTTTCACATACGAGTCTGGTAAATTTTAAATTCCCAAACTCGGTGATCAACAAAGGTATCATTTCGTTAGGTAGTATGATTATTCGATTATTCAATCGGATCGAACGGAATCGATTGCGACACATCTGTCACTCAGGCGCAGGCGGGATTGTTGAACGGTTCGGCACGTTTGTGGCCGGCGAGTTTTTGTGCAGTGAAGTCATAGCCCATAATATCGTCCTTGTTAAGGGGAACACCTTATTATAATCGTTATAAGATATATTAGTTTGACACGTAATAATTATTGGGCAGTTTAAAAGGCGTGTCACTGTTCACATTAGGCTGTGCTAAATTAGTTTTTGTGACCATATGTTTGGATTCGTTGACCTGCAAATACTTAGCTGCTGTTTCACTTTCTAACGTCTATACTAATACTGGCATTTGTCAGCTGCTTCGCCCGCGTAGAACGTTAAAAATTATACCATGGGACTGGGGTACCGATATAAAAAGAATCCTGTGTTAAATCAGGTTATAAACTATCTATGTGCCAACCTTCATCCAAATCCATCCGGCCGTTTCTTCTAAACATACAAACTTTCTCATTTTTAATATGAAGAGGTATTTGTGAGTTTGTATGTAGGGCGTAATCTTAGCTACTAATTCACCAAAAGTTACTTAACTAAGTATTGGGAAACTATAGTATTACAGAGTGTCACAGAATGATTAATGATAAAACTAGAAATTTCACGCGAACGAAGTCGTCGTTAGAATCTAGTGTCATCATCATCATCATGGTGGCCTTTTGGTTATCCAATCATGGATGTAGGCCTCTTCTCTCTTCTTCCACTCCTGTCGATCTTGTACCCGACTCATCCAGTCTCGACCTCCGTGTCGTCGGATGTCGTCCAGCCAGCGCTGTGGTGGTCTTCCGCGCCCTCGGGTGTCCGCTCTGGGTCTCCACTCTAGGACTCGTCATGTCCAGCGGCTCCTGTCCATTCTCGCAAGATGTCCCGCCCATGTCCACTTTCTTTACGCTATTACGGCCATAATGTCTCAACTTTGGTCTTACTTCGAATCCAATCATTGCTAGATCAGAATCAGAAGCCAGTGTATAAATAAACAAATATATTTTATTTAGTCAATAAGGAAAATTCTCCTTAATTTATATAAAATCTGGCAGCTAGACATGTGATGTAATGTTCATCAGACAAATGTCTTTATAGACTATTGTTACACTGTTCTCACAGTTACTGCACTTGGCATATAAACTAAAGTAATTAAAAAATATATATGTATTTTAATTTATAACGTAAACTGAAAATTCAAAGTTTATGGAAATAACTAGAACTCATCTACGCAAACAATGTATGGTTTAACTATACAAAGTGAAATCAATTTTACCTTGTAGGGTAGAATTCGTATTATGTAAGGTAATCTCGTTACGAGATTTCTGCCAGAATAAGTAAGAACTCTGCCTAGATATCTAGGTAGATGTATCTCCCTAAGTAGGTACTTAGGGAGATACATCTGATTTATGGAATATCTCCTAAGTATGTGTCTTCCTTAGTCATCGTATCCTGGCAGAGTTAGTAAAGTGATATCACGCATTCGTAGGTACCTCTTTTTATCATCTCTGCAATCGGTTAAAAATACCATCCTAATTATCAAGCATAACACAAACTGCCCCTTAAATAAAAACTAGTTTATTCCCTAACACTACAGTTAACGGATAGCAGTCAATAATAATAACTATTTGATGTGAGATAAGGTGCGCGTGAGTGACGGGCATGCTGGCTTAGAACGCACAACTGTGACATATCTCACAAATACAGTCGAAAATCTGTTAGAAAAATGTGACAAGATTGGCAACCGACATTATGTCACGCGCGTGAGTGTGACTGCTAAGATTAACACACACCTTTCAAGACAAATTATGTTTTAAATTATTTTGACGTAACATTTTTGTGGTGTTATTTATACTGCGTTTTTTGCATGAGATTGTCTTAGATAGTTTGCAACAGGATTAGAATTGCTAAGTGTTACTCGTGGTTTGACTTGCATTCTAAAGAAACTATATGTATTCATCCGGATAAAGTATCTTTATGTAAATTGGGGTAATAGTCTACTTAAGTGCCAAATTATGTCGAAATCTATTCAGTACACCAGAGTGTAATTGAGTTACAAAACATTCAAACTTTCCTTTATCTAGAACTATTATGAGTTAAATACTTACACTGAAGAACGGAAATATGAAAAACAAATAGTCATGACACCTAATAAACTCAACGTGGAATTTTCTTTTCACAGCAAAATCTATGACGAAAGGTCCTATTAGGTATCATCATCACATATTGTGACTAAGACATGTAATTGTAATAATCGTCTAGTCACGGTAATTCAGCAGAAACCTCCCATTGCCCTAGGTTATGAAAATTCCTATGAAACTAGTGGTGTTTAAAAAAAATCCTTAACTGTGAAGACGTGTGGGTATCTTCACGTCACCAGGTAATCAGAGTTAAATGTTTTTATCAAATATTTATTCTTTGGTTTTACGTATGATTAGGAGTATAGGATTCGTCATTATTGGGAGACCCACTAATAAGCCAAGCCGTTTGAAATAATCATGAACTTGAAAAC
Organism: Antitype chi; assembly: GCA_947359405.1. Taxonomy (NCBI): domain Eukaryota; kingdom Metazoa; phylum Arthropoda; class Insecta; order Lepidoptera; family Noctuidae; genus Antitype; species Antitype chi. The sequence continues at coordinate 17,323,542 of OX375816.1, forward strand.
TGTAAAGTAAATAACACCTGCCAAATATGCAGATAAAGTCGTACTACAACAGACGACACATGATACAAATATTTTTTCCAAAAAAAAAACACAATCGAATAAAACTTGGCAAAAGTTGCCCGAATTCTGTAAATGTCCATTATAAATCAGAAATGAATCGAATTTCTACCGTACCGTAACTCTCGGATGATGTAAAAACTCTACAGCTGTTGCCAAAACAAAGCCCTCACGTAACTTAGATATAAGTACTATGTTTACATGCTGCAGAATACATGATAAATTAAAATTATCTGCCCACTATACATCCACCGCTGTTACAAATCCGCCTACTACCTCCGCTGGAATCGAACCCACAACCACCTACATTGTGCTGAATGTTGATATTTCCGATTTAAATCGAACAGGAAAACATGTGAGATAAGAAACTTAACATCGAACAGTAAACTGACCGTGGCGACTCTAACGAGAGTTTCTCATCCAAACTTTTATAATCCACGATCACGCTGACCGACCATTTTTGGGAGTGACATCATAACATTGTTTTTCACCATAAATGACGGCATATTAAATTAACACGTGTACACAATCTAAAAGAGAGCACTTTAACGTTTTTTGTTGAAGTTTTTATGATCGAATAATTTGAGAGTCGCAAAAAATAATCGAATGTGGTTCTATGAGTCAACGTCGGGAAAACTACTGGGTTTGGGCGCGACAAGAACGCAGACGAAATTTATTATTTTAACGGATTTTTATTACCTAATCATGATGGCATAACGGTGACTTATGATTGTCAACTATTAAAAGGCTCGGTTGGAATGGTTTTATTACATTTTAATGGCATAAAATCTTTATGATAACATATAAATTGCGTAAAAAAAAATGGAAATTAAAACGTTTTAAATTATGTTGTTTTCTAGTTTTGCTGTTTATTAAACTTATATCAGTGCCCATATAACAATATATGCTCATTAGTTAACGCCTACTTACATTTTCTATTACATATTATATATATTTGATACTTACCTAAATGGCACACACAATCCCTTGCTATGAGTTTAGTAAAGTTTTCAATCATATTAGGTGGCTATGGCTTACAAAACTGACACAAACAAAATAAAAATTAAATTAAGTACAAAACCTCGTAACTCGGTACCTGAAAACCGACCGTCTGGCTGGAGGATCCTGCCTTTTATAAAGTGGATGAGTGAACTTAACACCCTATTCTCCTCTATAACTCTACAAGGCTTAACTCAACAAACCTTGACATCTTCATCAAAATTCACGGCTATTCCAATAAAATATATGGACTGACAAAAGCTACCGAAAAGCTTATGTCATCCCTGTTGAAAGTCGTTTTAGAAATACGAAAAGATTTGAAAACGGTTGCCACTTTTCTAGTCCCTCAGGTATAAGTAACTCCATGTTTAGTCCGAAGACAAATGAAGAGCTAATAAAATATTAACAAATTATGTACTCCGGAGCATAGAAGGCTGAGCTAACGCGCCCAGCTATTTACTTGTAAACACCAACGATATCATAACTCAAGAAATTAGTAACTTATCTTAATTATTGATTTATGTTTATTATTATTGAATAATACTGGGTTAAACGAATCTATCGAAGCGGAATTAATGGACTTAAAAGCTCCGGCTACCTAACTTATTAATTTTAGATCTAAACGAAACTGCGCAGGCGATGGCGAGACGAATTTCAATTGAATTGAACAAAGAATCCATATTTGACATTATAAATATGTTATTCAGATGTACCGCACCTGAAAAGGCGATAAATAAATTATATTATAGACACAACTCATTATCTGCCTAGCCTTTTCCCAACTATGTTGGGGTCGGATCCCAGTCTAACCAGATGCAGCTGAATACCAGTATGTATTTTACATGGAGCGACTGCCTATCTGACCTCCACAGCCCTGTAACTGGGTAATACGATACCCCATGTTAAGACTGGTTGTCAGACTTTCGGGCTTCTGACTAACCCATAACGACCGTCAAAGTCATTTGTACATCATATGTACAAATAATAGCCGGGACCAACGGCTTATCGTGCTTTCCGAGGCACGGAGGACTAACGATATGTTATGAGATGACGGTAACCCGTCCACGAACCGACAGCGGCAAGCGTAGCTTAACCTTCGATCCTCCCGTGTGGCTGTTATTATAAGCCACGAGCTACTAAATACACAACTAATAAATATATAAATCAACCTTCAAATGTAGGACCTTACTTCGTTTCCCAAACCGTTTAAAAAACTTATCGGGCCTCCGGTTTCCAGGCAAGTTCGACAAGAAAAGTCAACAATCCAATAAATCTGAATAATTTGACTTTAAACGGTGATTATTGACAATTTAACCCAATTCCTTGAGTGCTGTCCCATGTTAGTAGGTTGGCAGTCTTGTAACATGCGCTAAACATGCTAAATTATCATCGTAACTTAACTTGTACAATGGCGCCACAGTAGTTTATATGAAAATAACTTTAATCCACACAAAGGCGATACAAGACTCGATACAGTAATTTAAGTGGTTAGTAGTCGTTTACATCACTCCTGTATACCCTAAAATGGGAGTGGATGTGTAATGGTGGACGAGAGACAAAAGAGATTGGTATGTAGGCAGCTAAGTGCCACAGCCATATAGCAAGTTGGGGCATACCAGGATATTTTTGTAGTCCCTTGAGAATGATCTGTGCTCAAAAGCCTTTTCTATAACCCAACCAACCTTTTCTATAACACATCTGCTCTTGAAACGGTGAAGGAAAATATCATGAGAAAACCATTAAGCCGTAACGGCTTTGGTCCCAGCTTTCATTCATGGATCTTTGACAGTTGTCTTCGGGTCGACGGAATCCCGAAAGTCTGACAACCAGCCTTACCAAAGTGTATCGTATTACCCAGTTACTGGGTTGTGGAGGTCAGATAGGCAGTCGCTCCATGTAAACTACTGGCACTCAGCTGCATGGACATGTTGGACTGGAAACCGCCCAGAACATAGTTAGGCAGATTATATAACTAGTTCTAAATCTAATATAACAAATAAAATGATATTCAGCGCAACAGAAAACTCATTGACGAAACAAGTGTACTATACAGAGTATAAGGGAAACGCTTTCGAAAACGAAGACAGGTGATAGGGCTAGTGATTCTCGATACAGTGCTATCAAAAAATCTATTTTTTTTTTTTAATTTTTACAGATTTTTTTTTTAGCCATTTTTGTACACAATACTGTGAGAACAGATAAATGAACCATTATTTGAAATTAAACACATTTAAAAACGACCTCAAGTACAGGCGGCGACTTTAGGTTTAGGCATCCTTTGTAAAGCGCCGCCAAAATAAAATAAGTAGAAACATTACAGAAGCGTCAAACGTTTTAAATTTATGCAAAATAACCAATTTAAGGCGAAAGGTTATTGGTATTCGTTTGCATTTAGGTTGTATATAACCTACGTTCTAGCTTCGGAAGCGTTCCCCTTACACCTTGTAGACCCACTTGAATTGAGTTCAATAGAAAGCTCAATAACGCTTTGTTCTACCACCGCAGCCGCGCCTGCGCAGGCTGTTGAGGCTATAAATGTTGTTAAAATAGACATTACGATAACAATGACTAAAACACAAGGCTAATAAATACCAGAGCAACACGTAACAGCACCTGAAGTGCAAATTGTTTTAATGGCGACACTATCGCGATAGTAGAAGGCTTAATAAGTGCGTAGAGGTCGCATGCTGACGAGAATGTGGGCTTTCATAATTTCTAACGGGACCAAATCATAGTGGACGTCCCCGGTATTATGATGACACAGGGAAATAAATTGTATGGAAAAACAAGCTTCTTTGCCTGCAACTATTTTATTTTATTTTTCTATTTGTGTGCTCTTCATCATCATTGAGACATGAAGCACGCAATTGAAAGCTAGGCTTCACAAATGTGTCTGCCAGGAAGGAGCGCTAAGACCTGAAATACAGGACATGTCCTAATTTGGGTGTCAGGAGTTTCACATAACGTGCATGTACTTAGCGTATTAATATAAGGAGTTAAATATTATATTTAAATGGGTTTTCAAAAAAAAAATCTTAAAAATGGCTTATGAAAATTAATTTAATTCCGCACAAAGCAAAAAGATTTTACAAGTTTTTAATGAAAAAAAAAACACTTTGCTAGCGTGAAATTTCTTGCCCACCCTCTCTCATCGCTTCGCGTAATCTGTCTGCACTATTACATAAGTACCTACTTCGTTTTCGGTTAGCGTTCTTTATTTTTATTTTTTTGTTGCTGACATCCCACTGGCAGTTCCGCGAGTTTACCGCGTTAAAACAAACATCCAAACTCTTCAGCTTTACCCACGTTATCGTCACATTAGAAATTATAAAAGCGCACAATAGTGTCGTGATTCTTTGGCATTTTGTTCTTAAAGACACCGAAACCAGCAAGTTCCCAAAGTTTTCCAGTCAAAAATGAGCTAGATGACGGTGCATTATAAAAAGCGCATGAATCAAACAACTATGATTAAATCTTATCGTGTATCGATTGATTTTCATGGGAATTTTTAAAGGTATTTCGTATACGAACTAAGTAATTCACTTTCAACCATTTCTAATTTAACATAAACTTTTTGATGGACTAGTTTTTACCGCGGCTTCGACCGCGTGGCGGTCAGAAATTATTCCACGGGGACGTACTATCGAGATAAAAATCCAGGTACTGTACCTACTATCATTTACTTGTTAATATTGTAGGAAAATCGTACCTATACTTACTTTTACAATGTTTGTAAATGTGTGAACACCATGTATCTATCACAGAATTAATTTATCTGTATTGCTTCAATTTGATTCTGCTTAACTATTTTGGTATGGTAATTTTATTCTGGGTGCATCGTTTTCACACATAATCATTTAGTGAATGTACTATATGTTAAATATTGTACTTGAAACATTTTAAAAGAGTAACGGTGGAGTTTCTTGCCCATTCTTCTCCATACGAAACTACATTTTGGAAGGGGCGACTAGAATCAATTTTATTTTAATGTAAATGTTGACGTTCAAAAGTGCCTTTTAAGTGCCTATTTGAAATAAATGCTTTGACTTTGACTTTGACTATCTATGTACCAAACATACAAATCCGTTCCGCCATTTTAGCGTGAAAGAGTAATCAACATCCATACATCCGCCCATACATCCTCACAAACTTTCACGTTTATACCTAATATTAGTAGGTAGGTTAACCCCAGTTGACATCTTCTAAAAACTTAATACACTGATATTCATTTTCAATTTTACAAAATACACTCAACGTCAACTCTATCACTTTACGCAGATCTCTGTGGCCCCTAAGACAGGTGTTAATTTTATTCGTTATTAATTGAAGTGCGACGTGCATAAATACGATAGATTTATGTTCTAGTCCCACAGATACACAACTAGATACGCACGAACACACCCACTCACTTGTGTGTGAGCGTGTAATTGGCTATTTACTTAATATTGTGGGTTTATAATTAGAAGAAAATGAATAAAAGTCTGTTATTATTGAAGACTCGCCCTGCCAAGTGAATTCTTTTGGATGATCTGTCTCCCCTGAGATCCATAGGGACCTATTTATTTATTATTTTCGTGTACTGCTAACATAAACAGTGTTATTAAACAATATGAGACCGAAGCCCATTTACAAGTTTCCACTGATAAACATTTAACTTGAAACAACAAAAAAAAAGGTCGGTTCAAAATACATATGACATAACTTAGGAAAATAAATCTTATAATATTAGGATAAACCGTGCTAATACTAAAACAAGGAAGTCATTTAAGAGCATTATCTGCACCTTAATTGCATAACATACTATTCATATCAATCTGAATAATTTGAAAGACCCATTTCTTCATATGTTCGAAAAAATTGTCTGCTCAAGAACGTAAATAATGCAATGAATATTGTTGAACTGTCAAAATTTTAGTCATTCGTACTGTTAGTGAATTACGCTAGGTCACTTTTAAAGCCTTGATAAAAGGAAAATAAAAGATTCAGATTTCAAATATGCAAGGTTTTTTTTTTATGCGCACTAGAAGAAATCTAGAGAAAACTGTAGGCCAGGTATGTAGCTGGTAAAAAAAATGCTCTTCCTACAGAAAAACATATTCTTACCCTTTGATTTTGTTTTCAAATAATCAATTACTAAACAATTTAAAAGTCCCATCTAGTACACGACGGAAAAATTATAGGATTAAAACCAAGAGATAGAGTACCTACCTCGTAGAAGACAAAAAAAAATCAAATTAGCAATGAAAGGTGTAGGAAACTCAATCATGAAAATGAATGAAGTAACCACAATACATCCTACATCCATAATCTTAATGCCGTCATAGTGAAATCCGAAAAAAACTACATAAAGTGTGACCAACCATCAATGAATTTCCACGATCAGAAAGCGATGCCCAGATAAGTATCGTGATCTCATTGCTGTTATCTCCGACCGTTATCTCACGACAATGACGCGGTGATTTGGAGCCGACTGTAAGATAACCATTTAGAACCAATCACCATCAGTCATGGTACTGAATGGGATTGATGACGTCATATTATGGTGATGGCACAGTGGTTAGTGGTTTTGGGGTGAAGGAGATGTGGTGCAGTTTGGGTTACAATGTTATTCAATTGAAACAGTTATATAATATAACCCTTATAATTTAATATCTTATCCTCCGAATATTCTAAATGTGAAAGTATCCTATCCTCCGAATATTCTAAATGTGAAAGTATCTTATCCTCCGAATATTCTAAATGTGAAAGTTTGTGAGGTTGGATGGATGGATGTTTTTTACACTAGCTTTCATGCAAAAACTACAGAACGGATTGGTATGAAATTCGGCACAGATAGATTATAACATAGATTGAGACATAGCATATCCCGGTTGTACGTTCCCGTAGGATTATCCACGTGGACAAAGCCGCAAGCAAAAAATAAATTAACCTCTATCTTTTTACAAAGCAATCAAAGATAGCAATGACTTGTAATATACAAACGTAACTTCACGTGTGAATTTACACGCAAAGTGGACCTATATATTACGAAATTACCTAGTAGCGGCAATCACCTAACATAACATACGAATTCAATACAATACACTGTCCCAATTCACTAAGTAACATTATTACGAATGCATTTTTAATTTAATTTTGCAAATAAAGCGACAACCACAATTTGTCACAGCCGTCATGCGCCGACACAACTCAATTAAACAGATACATCAGCCTACAAATAATTTACTCGATAACATACCTTATCCTATCTAGATATTATTTATTACTATACCGGCTTGCATATTTATATGCATCGCATTAAATCTAATTAATATTTAAGAGAGCAGAAATTAATATTGAAGTATGCAAAGGGAAGTTCGTAATTATTTGTGTTGATAGTGTTGTGGTTGTGTGCTTGACTTTATTACTAGACCTAATGTCGCCTAGGACATTGAAACTTCATCGGGATTTGCCTAATTTACCCTTGAAATCACAATGATAATATTTACCACACTGAATGGGTCTAGTTACTTAAATACGTGTGGTTCTTTCCTGAAAAGTCTGGATACGAAACACCGGCCTCTTTTAGTTTTAATATGTAATGTTAAAGATCATTATTTCAGAAAATCAATTCAGAATGCAAATCTCTAATTAGGTATCACTTAGCTCATCCATCGAGCGTACGATTTTCTCGATTACATGAAGCAATCAATCAAGTGAAAGGAAGTGTGTTACGCAATTGAAAGAAAGAAAAATAGATTTAATTGTAACAGAAACACAAACAAAACGGTATAAACGTTCGAATTGATAATCTCCTCCTTTAAAAAAAAAAGACAAAGGTAAAAAAGACAAGAACACTCGAATATAAAACATGAAAACAAAACAAATTGGGCGCAGTTCTCTTTTGCAGGGCACCACCGTAAATAAGTGTGCAGATCTCTTTTGCCACTCCACACACATCACTTTTTACCATTACCCTCTACCTCTAGTTTGGACACAAAATGACTCATTACCAGTATAATTTTGCGTCGTTAGTGTCGACTCTAAATGATACTGTGATCAGTATCGAGGCCTTACCCAAACATCGCTACAAAGACCGGTCCTGCGCTACTCGCATCAAAAATACGCACTCAATCCTGACAGTTCAAACTTATACTACTTCTTATCACTAGACAAATGCATGACGCGATCTACTAGCATCTCAGCATAAATATAAATAAATAACCGATCGAATTAATTCACAATATTTGCACACAGACCAATAAAACTGGCTCTATTTGGATAATTCTAAGCAACAAATTGTTGAGCGGTCTGTGGGTCTGTTGATCGTATTTTACGTAAACCTTAACTTGACAATCATTTACCACCTGAATGTACTAGTTTGTCTAGCTGATGTGTTTATTGAGTTTAAATTTCAAGCTAGCTCAATTCGAAGATTTACGGTTAAAGAACCTTAAAGTATTTTCCCAAAAGTATTGGAAAATTGTCTTCAGTGAAAACATACAGGAGAAAATATAAAAATTTCTAGAAATTCAGTCACTATGTATAAAGTTCAGTAACTATAAAATCTAACTAATGAGATTAGTATAATCTAGTAAAAAAAATACTATTCTTTTCTGAAATACATTGCATAAAATTCAAAACGTGCTAATTGCCTAATACGTATTTCTGGATTTGTCGATTCGCTCACAAATTAATGAACTTCGTGCGAATCGACAGTTAATCCTAATTTTTACGGTGGGAATTTGACATATTCTGTCAAAAACCACCGTCGACTGACTGATGTTACGCAACTACCCCGCTGGTCAAGAGGAACATGTCAGATAATTATAATCTCCTAACGAAGTCTAGGCTGAATATCTTAAAAATTTCCAATTTTCCATTATTATAAAGTCTGCGTAAACACAATGGCGTCCTCACCTTCCGCCTGACGCAGGTCCTCACCGGACACGGTTGTTTCGGGAGGTTCCTGTTTCGTTTAAGGCGGGAGGAAACGCCCGGGTGCTTCCATTGCGAAGATCGCCCAGAGGACACGGTGGAGCATACGGTGGCGGTCTGCCCAGCTTGGGCGGAGCACCGCCGTGTCCTCGTGGAGGCGATCGGCGGCGGCGATCTCTCGCGTCCGGCCCTGGTGCAGGCCATGGTACGGAGCGAGAGTGAATGGCTAGCCGTCACCTCCTTCTGCGAAGCAGTAATGCTCGCGAAGAGGGAGGCGGCGCACGTGAGGGAGAGGCAGTATATGCGCCCTCACGGCCGTAGTCGCCGCGGGAGAAGCCCTGGGCGTCGGGAATCCCAGGCTGATTCCCGGCCACCGTAGGCGCGGGCTTGCGGACGGCGAGTAATGGGTAGCTCGCTGTCCGGTAAGGACCAAGCCCGGGTCGACGGCGCGTTGTGTTCCACGCGCGCCTCAAAGAGATGTCAGCACCAAATGGGGGGTCCGCAAGGGCCGATGCCTGCCAGGGGTGCGGGTTGTTCGAAAGAGATACCGCGGCCCCTGGCACACAGGCAACTGAGGGAACACGGGTGGGTTTTAGTCAGTAAAAGTCTGACACGCCCTCTCGCTCCACCCAGAGCGGGAGAAGTTATTTGATGATTTCCCACCCAAAAAAAAAAAAAAAAAAAAAAAAAAGAAAAAAAAAAAAAAAAAAAAAAAAAAAAAACGCATGCCACGTTTTACGCAGTTGCGTCATTTTATTCGTGATGCCTTACGGCAAATTGCAATAAAGTATTATAGCAATTAGTGATAGGTATTTAGCGATAAAACTGGAAAATACCATGGTAAAATATATCACGGCTAGGCAATTAGGTCATCGCTACATTGGTTATAATTGTTTTCTGTACATACCGGGTAACAATAGGATGCGGTAATCATATACATGGGTAGTGATAACCTTTACTATGTCATTAGAATACTAAATTTTAGCTGTACCCGCTACTCCTCTCCGCTGCTCCTTAGAACCTCTATCAGTGAAAGTCCTGTCAAAATCATTCACCCTTTTCGAAGATTTGTCGGAACAAACAAATAGACAAAAATATGTACCGTAAATACCTACTTTTTAATGCCTTCAGTAAGATGTAATTATTTTGACATTACAAACAGACACTTCAATTTTATTTATTTGTATAAATATATGTATAGATTATGTATATTTTAATTGCCATACCTATTACCTTCATAATAATAATATACTCTATTATTACTCATACATACTTATTTAAATATTTAAGTACCTATCTAATCTTAAAATTCGTCATTCCGTGATTGAGGAGCAAACAAAAACTAACCCAGGTACTACGAATTTCTTTAGAAGAATGACTGAAGAAAACCGCACAGCCGTAAAAGCAAAGACAACATCAAATATCCGTTTCCAAATGACATCACAAACAATAGGTACTCCTGCCGCAGAGCAACGAGCAAAACCAATAATCATGCATAATTAATGACCGCATACACTTTATTACACATAATAATTATGTCACGCGAGGGCGCGCGGCGTCGTTTGATGGCTCGCTTCGAAACCATCACATTACGTCACCTAAAGGCTGGACCACACAGGTCCGACTGGTCGGATGACGACATGTCGCGTACTTGCGTTATAATTTAAGAAATACATTAATTTTGAAGTTGTATCTTGTAAATTCTTAGATGACCTAGAAATAAATTACATTATTTGTCCAAGACATGTTGCGACTAACAGCCTAGTTTCTTAAAGGCTATCTACAACCTAGTCTAGGCTACAGATAGGACAATATTATGTCAAGGGGTTATAATTGCTGTAGTTATTTCAGTCCGCCAATCACATTAGCTGACATGAGATGACAGACTAAATTAAATTTTTGAGTTGTCTTTAGGAAATCGGGTGTGAGATGCTGCGATTCCTTCTTAACTCATGTCGCGCCTGGGTGAGTATACAAACTCAAATTCAAAACATTTATTTCAATTAAGTCAATCTCGGGCACGTTTGTATTGTTAAAGAGTCGGTCAGAGAGATGAAGCTAGTAGAGTTGCAAGTAACAGAACTGTATTGTATAGAAATCGCAACGCGAGTTTCCGCGCGGTACTTCTCGTCAGTGTGGGAGAGCCTTAACTCTCGTTACCATGACGTACTGTCTATAGTAAAAAACCGTAACAATACTAATCGTGAAAGATCAAGCGATACAAGTTAAACTACTTGTAATCAGGCGTAAAATGTGTCAAAAAAAGTTACACTAAAAAGTGAGGTGACATCATAATTATTTGTAAAGCGATGACGATATAGTAACTAATATGGTTTATTATTTAATTACTATGCTCGCAAAGTTCGCAGCTTGTGTTAATAAGAAAAGATAATTACAGTCTGCTTGCTACCTTTTTTGGGTTTAGAAAAAAGGAACGCGTGGTGAGCTTTCAACGCGTGCGGTTTTATAACGTTTTTTTACTTTGCCTTCCTGTTGTTTTCGATGGTTTGGTAATTAATTATTTGAATAGTCTTCGTTCAAATTGGCACATTGCTACCGCAGTGTTTTAATTTACGCTTAGGTATATACTCCATTATTTATCAACGTTGCTTAAAGTTAAATAATTATTAGCGACTGATCAACCATAAATTTTTGACGTTTAAACATCTCTTAACTTTGATCAGCGCCGTAAAGTTTACCCAAATGTGTCTTTGTTTGTTTTATTAATCTTTGTAGTATGCTTGCCTACAAAATTCCTACATACACCAATGTTATTTATAAAGATCTATTATTAAAGTTTTTATCTTTTTCACAATACGGTACGAGCTATGAGAACTGCTGGTTATGGTTAAAAACACCATAGGTTTACGAAAATCTGTAAACGAGAGTTTTAACTTATTTAAAACTTTCACAGTGCAGTTTTTTTCTGCAATTGGGTAGTCAGTAAACTTGTAAATATTGATCTCCTTTGGTTCAGTAGAAATTCCATTCTATATACTGGGAGGCAGTAAGATCGCGCGCAAACTGCTACCATGGATTCAATTCGGCACATGATTCCGAATTCAACCTGTATTTTTTTTTTGTTATTGCTCTTCCATACATTTTGACCGCAGAGGTATTGCACTTTTCTATTCATTTTTTTTTTGTTACTGACGCTAGGGGTTCCTGAAGCCTGCCTCCCAGTATATTTTATTAGGGTGCTGGGACGTAAAGTTTAGGCTTTTAATAAAGCCTTTACTAGTGACGATTCTAAATTGAATCCTGTGCGTCCTGTGTAAAGCTTTGGTTGCCTAACGTCAGTCATGAAAAATTCTGTCATTTCGACCAATATCCAGGGGCTCGTTTATTGCAATTTATAGGTCAGTATGATTGTGGTAAGGTTGTATGTTAATTAAAGTATGATTCGATCAAATGACTTTTTCATGAAATAGTTTTAATTCGTGGGCTAGAGATTCACCGACCGTGTGACCGTTCACGCCATCCTTAATGGCGTGAACGGTCACACGGTCGGTGAATCTCTAGCCCACGAATTAAAACTATTTCATGAAAAAGTTTCCTAAGGGAAACGAAAGCTTTAGAAATAAATATCTATTCTGTCTGTTGAATCTATTGAACACAACATGAACTGTTGCTGCATAGCTCGTGCTGTACTGACCTAAGCCAGTTAAAATTCTTCAATTTAATAACAACAGAATATAAAACCCGTTACAATAGTTATAGTCGGCTGTTGTATCTCCTATTGTCGGCGATGGCGTCATCCTGTCACCCATGGTTGAAGTAAGAGCCTTAGCTAGGATATAACCTAGATTTAATTCCTTTGTTGAAAAAGGTTGGGTTTAATGATGTCATTTTATACAGAAAATATAACGTTCAAATTCATTGAACTCAAATCAAATCAAAGTCATTTATTCAAACTAGGCTGAGAGCAGCACTTTTTGAACTTCAAAATTACATAAGACAGTCCCCAAAAACGACCACCCTTCACCACTTCCTAGTGTTTTAGCTGTGAAGAACAAGTGGCGGAACAAACTCCCCAGCAGCAAAGCTGTCTGTTAAGTTGGAACTACAAATATTCGAGGGTTTTGGGGTTTTAAATCATCTTGAGTTTTTAATCTTGAATCAAAACTGAACGGGAAAATCGATCGTTACGAGAAAATAGAAAGTTGTGAAATCCGATAATAAATAACCTTTTTTCGTTTCTCTCATACGCGGCCCCATCCGTTGGGAAGTGGCCACCGTAGCCTTTGGTTATCTGAAATACCAAAAGCATCGTAAAGCTGGCCATCCCAGAGACAAGACTGAAACATCACATGGGCCTGTATTTAGTGGAAACCAGCTAAGATTGTAGATATAGCTACGGTGGTGGTGGTACTTCACCCGTAAAGCACCTTCACAGAAATCTCTAGCCTCAGTAAAAAAGTACGTAAGATATCAGATAAGACCTATAAGATTCACAACACACCACACCACATTCAGCCTATAATATTCTCACTCAGCAGTGTGTGTCCCAGCAGACACAGACCTCCTCTCTGAAAGAGGTAAAAGACTCCGGAACGACCACTAGTATAAATAAATAGGCAACTATTCTTCATCCATACTATGCAAATTGATGTCAGATATCATAGGTACATTATAACGGCAATATACAATTAATTTAATACGTTATTATCTTCATATTACGCGTACTAAACGTCAACATACCTTTCAGTAAGCCGTAGCACCAATACATACTATTTGCATATATTATATTAAGCTTTATATTTTACCTAATAACCCAGAGCAGTATTTAATAAACCCAGGATAATACTATGGCGTCAAAATAATGTTTCATCATTGTCACGAATATTTAGCTTTTTCCTCCTCTGTGAGAGCGAGTGGGCCGTATTGTACCAAGCGGGTCCAGTGCGGGTTGGTAGACGCCACATATCTTTGGACGTGCCGGCTTCCTCACGATGTTTTCCTTCACCGTTTGGGTGTTGAAATTATTTAGGCAAAGTAAAGTGCCTGTCAAGGTTCGCTCTTGGGTCCTACAACTCGTAAGTTGCGACAGTTACCCCTGGGCCACCACGGTTCTCAAAATTTTAAATCATTTTTTTTTGTAAATCTATTTGTGTAGGTTAGATTTTAAAGCAGTAGCTAATTTTCAACGTGGTACGACAAAAATCTACAATAGTTTGCACACTCATGTCCTGTCATTTCCTTCCCGTAGGTACGGGGAAATAACTCCGTACTTTACAGCCGCGTCATTCGATTAATGTCAACCGTCAGCAGATGATTGATTGATTGACAGACGAACGTACGAACAAATAAAAATTTGTACATATTACTCATAGCGTTTTCCCCTACTGAAATATTGGTGGTCGCATTGTTTTAATGTGATGTTTATCCTTCATATTATATAACTGACGAGATTGTGTGACTTAGTATTGATCTAACATTTGTAATGATAGATTTCTTTAAGATTTGTTGGCTGTAATGATAATAACGCGGCCAAGTGCGAGTTGAACTCACGTGGAGAGGGTTTCATAGGACGAATATGTTACCCACCAAAAACATTTTATGTAAAACTAGATTCCGCCCACGGCTTCGCCCGCGTGGAGGTCGGAAATTATCCCGCGGGAACGTACTACCGGGATAATAAGTATCCTATGTGTTAATATAGGTTATAATCTATCTGTGTGCCAAATTTCATCCAAATCCGTTCAGCCGTTTTTGCGTGAAAGAGTAACAAACATCCATCCATCTATCCATCCATACTTACAAACTTTCGCGTTTATAATATTAGTAGGATAGGTTGCCAAGACTTACGTAACGCTTTCAATGTTAAAAAATTATCAGAAGAAATGTAAAGTCAAGCCATTAACTCTACAAGGTTCTATAGGTTTGCCTGTTACGCAGCCGTCGCAAAGAAACTGCTATGATGGGCTTACGGCAAGAAATCACTTGTCATTCCTGTTATGCAATCTTCTTCGTCTTAACGATGATTCCAATTGTTTTTTTTTAAACAAGCTTCGACCAGAATTCTGTCACTTCGATAGCGTTAACATTGGCTTCGCAAAGGTCTCCCATAGTGCAGGTGTTATTGCAAAGAGAGCACGACAAGAGGTGGAGCATAGTTTGCGATGTGGCTACACAGTCGCACTGCATCTCAATGCAAATGTAATAATATTCATAATCGTCTGAATTTATCCCAAAAACTGAAACCAATACCTTAACTATAACCAGTAACAAATTTTGCGAAAAAAATAACCCAAAACTTACACATATTAAAATAAATAGCCACTGCCTTACGTAAGTTCAAGCCAAGCAGAACATTTCTAAATCAACACCTTAATTTGAAATATCTCAACGAGGAACACTCTGTTAACAAGGAACACTTTGTAAACAACCATTTTTCACCAAAACGGTTTAATTTCAGTCTCCTCTATCGCTATTTAGCGAGTAATTTATGTCCAATCTTAGCCCAATTTCTCATAAAAACAATTAAGTTTTGCCGGCCATTACCTTAGCCACTACTGGCACGAATCCAATTTATGATAAATTGCTGTCATGCACATATAAGTTTCAGGCAAAAAAATATAAGTAACGTCAAGGAAATTAATTATTTACCAAATTGACTACCAACTTAAATTGGCCGAAGTCATTCTTTGACAGTTGAGTGAAATTTAAAAAGAGGTACCATTGAGAGCTCATAAGTTTTTGACACGCGGCGGCATATCCAGCGAAGTTCAAGCTAAGAAGGAACTGGCGAAACAGCAGCCGTGTGTTATATTATTACACGAACTATTTGGAGCCACTTTTGACGCCAAATCTATATGAATTTTGATTCATTTGCTTTTTCAGCAATCGTCTTATCACTATCACTGAACATGAGCGTTTACGTATTATTTCGTTAAAGTTAAAAATAAAAACAATACTAACGATATGTACTGAAACAAAAGATACTAATATTAAACAAATAACACGGCAAATTGACGTGGTGTGCTGATGTGATCAACAATTAACTCCCTCATTGTACTGTGTACAAAAAGTACTTCTGGCCATACTGGGCAAAGTACCTTGACATTGATTTATGACAACTGCAAGTCACCTTTTCTGGTACATCTTTTTTGCTAATGAGGGTAGCCACCTAATCTCGATTAGTATGTGGGTTACTAGGGCCCCATAAGTACAAGGTAGGTGATGTTATCAGTACGTCATGATCTTCTGAACAAAGACCTCCCACATAGTTCGAGTGAGCTTGGGATTATCACGCCTGACAGGCAGAGCGCTGTGAAATAGCACGGTCGAAATTAGGTATCTAAATCGCAGAGGTGAGCTGTAGCTAAGTTTACGATTTTTTTTTCTATTTCGCAGACGTATTGTCACGTAACTGTATTTTCACCTGTGATAAACATTATATAAATGAATAAATACCTTTACAGTTAAAATATTGTATGTACATAAGTTTTAATGCACAACATGGATAATCGTTTCAATTATTATCTCATGAATAACTGACCACCAAACTCACACACCGTGTAAACTAAACAAAACAATGACATCACGAAACAATCAAAGCCTTCACAGCAACACTTTTTACAAGATGATTTCAATAGAAATCTGTGATGTACCCATTAATTACGTACCAAATAGATGAATCATCGGGATTACCATTCAGTACACCGTCTTCCTCTTAAGATTTTAATTTCCGTGTAAAAAATCTGCCAAAACTAATGCTTATTGAATGCAATCCGTAATTGAAGCATCCGCGTAGGCGAGTAACCCCGAAGTACGTAAGCAGTGACATTACACACAGCTGATAGAGATTATCTTGACTACAGATTATAAAGATAGACAGATGGGGTAAATCAACATTTGGAAATCTCTATAAATGTCTACAGGATTAAATTTTCACGTACCTACGGAAAATGAAATGTTATTTAGTTTCATAGAACCAACGATAAAAATCAATGGACGAATCTTGGAAAATTGCTTGAAATTCTCCCGTTTGATCCTGGTAGATGCACGATACCTGATACTGATGGCTGTGAATTGGTAAAGCTCCTGCAATTAAAGCTTGCTACAATAAACGGTTCCGTGTGGTGACGAATGTAAAAGAATAGTTCCATCCGATTTCTTCCCGTAGGTGTTTTAGAAGGCGACTGAGGGATTTACCAGAGAATGGGCAGTGGCGTTCTTTATACATTATACCACCATACTGCGATCGCCAACCCGCCTGCCAAGCGTGGCGATTATGGCAAAACCCCCTTTGGGGAAGGCCTATGTCCAGTAGTTGACGTCTTTCGGCTGAAATGATGATGATGATGACAATAAACGGAACAGATGAGAAAAAAATCGAGAGGACAAAGGAACAATAATCTAGAAGCTCAACAATGTTGTTCAGTTAAAAACGACTGATCATCAAACACATTGAAATAGAAAGGGCGCGATTAAAGGTTAGCTAACTTTTTGACCGCCAGAGCGTAAACGCATCGGCGTCCCTCCCACGCCAAGCCACAATTTTGGCGATATTCTTTTTTGTAGGTAAGTATTTCCTACAAAATATGTAGAATAGGGATTTCAAAATGTTATCGATAACCAATTATACATTGCTTTTCGTCCCCTATATTTTGAACAAAATATTGCTCGTAACATCATTCTTTTATTTAATTTGACCCTAAAATGTTGTTTTCTTGTCGGCCGTAGCCGACGGTGGCGTGCTGGGCATGTTTTCATTTGTCACCTATACCCGACGGTGGCGGTCAAAAGGTTAATAACATAATAACCTAACATCACGCCATGTTTCTCTAAAGGGGTGGGCAGAGGTGTATCTATAGTACACCCACATTTCACCAGTTGTGTTTAAGTCCCATGTGATAAGGGCGAGCCTATTGCCATCAACCGGGCACAGATCAAGACTCCGGGCAGCTACTGAGAATTACCAGATAAAAAAGCCTCATTACTCTTTTCCCGACATGGGAAACGAACCCAGGACATCATGTTAAGTACTAGCGTTAATTAATCTGTATAAACAATCCATAAAATCCATTCTAACGCGACCATCTCAAACGGATACTGACAGAAATGTGTAGCAACAATAAAGAGAACATAAATAACGTGCTTGTTATAATTATCAAGGCGAAATCGTTTAGTGTAGTGCCGTGATTTTATGACTAGAACGCGAGATAACACTTGTTCATCTAATTATTATGTTTATTGAAATGAGACAATAATAGTTGAAAGTTGATTGGGTTGGCGCCGCTCATGTTGTGTGAACTACGTATGTGTATAAACAGCTCGCAGAAATAGAACGATCGTCAAATTCCTGTACGCAATCCTGGACATTAATCATAACACCATAAGGATGGGAGTTACTTAAATATCTTAGACGTGGTTTTGACAGTATGGACCAATCATAGTGTGTAATTCGAGCGATCTTTATTGTAAACATGGCTGATGTTTGTACCTAATCCGTATCAAGGAGTACACTTTTAATCGAGCGTAGGTACCTTGAAAGATGAAACAACTACTAGACTTTTTAACGAACATTTTCCCAATAAAATGCCATGTTTAACTATGTGTTTAAAAGCTACCGAAATTACCCTGAAGTGCTATTCCAAATCGTTTGATTTGACAGATTTCGCAAATGGGGCACTTAAGTTTTTGGCGGGAAATACCTCGTAAATAGCACCTGTCAAATTCAGAGCGC
Organism: Antitype chi; assembly: GCA_947359405.1. NCBI lineage: Eukaryota > Metazoa > Arthropoda > Insecta > Lepidoptera > Noctuidae > Antitype > Antitype chi. The sequence continues at coordinate 17,342,206 of OX375816.1, forward strand.
AAACCACTGACGGCCTCAATAAAATTTAAAAATAGAACCATTGATAGTGGCGCCATGATTTTGACAGATAAATTAAAAGTGTTGAAATGCGTGACGTGGCGTCTTTGCCAATCTTAACAAGACGAGATGCATCATATTGTTCGTTTTCAAGTAATTTTCAGAGTTGATTGATTTGTTTATTTTGTTTACTCACAAAATTTTAACAAAGATTGCTCCAATTAGACATAAAAGAAGATTGAATTCCGGCATAAAACAAAGTGCACATTCATCTAAAATATCTTATCGAACACCTTGGCATTCGGTAAAACGCTTACAATTTTATTTACGTACCCTATCCAAACGCCTACTCATCAGAGTAGTTTTAAAATTACACACTGTAAAACTAATTCAGAACTGATCAATCATTCATCATTTATCAATCTACCGGTTTAAAGAAAATAACATCATCATCTATCCATTTTCGATGATAAAAAAGATATAATATTCAAGAGCTACTGCAAATCAATGAAGTCCATAGAATAAGCATTTTATTTAGAACTAGCAGCGCTCTGCGGTTTCACCCGCGTAGTTCCCGTTCCCGTGGGAATATGGGGATAAAATATAGCTTATGTCACCCGGGAATATCGTAGCTTCCCAACAGTGAAATAATCTTTCAAATCGGTTCAGTAGTTTCAAAGCCTATTCAATGCAAACAAACAAACAAATCTTTCCTCTTTATAATATTAGTATAGATAACAAATCTTATGATTTGCAATCAACAAATAGTGGATTACAAGTTTATTTAACTAATTTTCTGCAGTTCCTACGTAATGTACTGACTTCCTCCAGTCCCCATTTGGTGTTGTTCGAGGTAACTTCTCAACAAACTTATTGACACATATGTCAATAAGTTTGTTGAGAAGTTACACATAACATAACAGTCAGTTGTCATAACATTAACATTAACGCAATAATTAGTATTACAATATTAATATTTCCATTTACAGATTACCAAAAAGATGCTAATCTGCAATATTTACAAAGGAGATTGTGTGTGACACTGATGGTTTTTACTAATCCGGTACCTACTCACCCGATTATTGTAAATTTTTATATTATGTGACATCATATTGTAGCCTTAGCCACGGTCATTGCAATTATTGCCCTTACGCTTACAAAGTGGCAAAGATAGCTTCACATCTTAACTTAAAAATCACTTTATTTCAATTCATGAAAACTATTCAGAATAAAAAAATGTCATCAATATATTTTCAGTCATGATATGAACCACGAAGTACGTAAATATCGTGTTAGGAATCAACAAAAAAAATCTTTAATCAACAAAAAACTAAATCTGACAACTCACCATCAAATCCCACTACAATACAGCACAACACACACGCCACATCTTCACACAAAAAGTCCTTTACAATTAACTAAAAACCTATCCGAATTTTTGGTCCTAAGTTCTGGAGTGAACGATAGGAGCAACGCGTTCGCTCCGTGGAGGAGACCGACTCTTTTGACGAGCGCCTCGCATTTCCTGAACGTGAAAGTTTCAGAATAAGCATGCACGTATAGATTACCGAAGTTGGCTTCAAGATAAGTGAAGATCGTGAGACTGTGGGTAAACAATGCTTGTCTGTTGTTAGGCACGATGTTTATGTGGGAAGCGCTATTAATTTGTTTACGTGGTGCTGTTTAATTTTATAGTTACTATTAGAGATTATACTTACGAATGTCAATGAATATATTCAATTAAATATGTTAAAAATTATTTTTAGAACTTAGGAGCATTTCAGCGGCTTTCATTCTGTGTTTCAGACAAAGTCATCTTAGCTCTAACCCCGAGGCCTACGTTCCGAAAAACACTATTCCATCACTCATGAGTTAAATGAATAAGGTTGATTGCCTAGTTTCATCGCAGAAATGTTGGGATCAGCGCAAGTCGAAGCAAATGTAACTAAACATCAAGACTTAAATTGAAGTGACTGCAAGTGACGATCCTTCAAGCTATGCTCACATACCATTTTTGATCAGTTTACAAAATATTCAGGCTTCTTTCTGACTTCATTTAACTGCAGACAAATATATGTCAATTGATGACAAATACGAAGTATGGAGGGTTCTTGACTTTCTCGATGAGCAAATAATACAAATCAAATGCGGCAAATACAGCTCAACCTCGCAGATCGATAGATGCTTTCCCAATGATGTTCTAATACAACCTACACTAAGGAATAAACAAACTACGTTCCACCTACCTAAACGTCTAAGCATGCACTAACAAACTGCATGCTTGCGTCGACCCACCATCATCAAACGATAAATCACTACGAAATATGTGTAAAAGCATTTGTCAAATTATCATAAAACATGGCCGGCGCATTCGAGACGTTTGATCTGTCCTCATACACTTTGTTTGTACAATCTGTTATCTATTTTAAAGCGTAAGTACGGAGCAATCCGCGGCCGGCGGTAGTTAACTCAAGTTTATCGTAGTTACTGCGATATTTTACCGCCTATTAGCTACATCTCGGAGGCAGTATTGCCAGCGTAGTTGAGTTTTGCGTCGGTGTACTGTTATTACTGAGCCCCCAGATATTGGCTTTCTAATATGAATAGGTATTATGGATAAAATACAAATACATTTAATCGAAATGTGTAAATGTCCTCGATCTTCAAATATTTCGAAAATTACGTCAGAATCAATAACATATTCACTATATACAACGCAATCAACATTTGAATCGGTTCATTTTGATATCAAAGGATGTTTCCAGGCTTTTACAGCAGGTAAGGCGGGTAACAAGGCGACTTGAGTCATCTTCTTTGAAGAGAAACTGTAGCATATCTTTATAAAGTTTAACATCATGAGATGACCCCGTTTCACGTGAAAGCATTTTAACAATAGCACTGCTTATGCCTTCATCTCATTCAGTCATGACATATGATAGAACCTATGTTCTCACATAGTGACAAACACATTTACGGGCTGATATATGACGATCTAAGTAAATCATAAATAGTCTGCATATCTGGCAACCCGACGTTTGTCTCGTGGCGCCGTCTGCGCGGGCGCCGTCCCCCGAGCGCCGGCGCCTAACGCCAAATTATGTAATAGTACGCGTAGAATTAATTCTGCTTGCGTCGGCGCCATTACATTGCCTTATCAGCATTATAATTAGCCCACGGATTCTTCATTTAGATATTTGTGTTTATCGATATTTTTTGCAGTTTTGCACAGTTCAGATCTAGCATATGTGTATTACTATGTCATATCTGTAACTTAGGATGTCTCGTGAAGCTTTAAAGTTGGTTGCGATATGGCTCCCAGAAATAACAGCCCAGATGACATAATATATGACTAGGTACACAAACAGATAATTCAGAATGAAAGCAGCACGATCAAGATCATATTCAACATTTCGGTTAGATGCGGTGCAGTGTTCACGTTGGCAAAATCATTGTTTACTATTTAGTCAACAGTCAAATCAACCTTCCACTAATCCAATCTCAACGCCTGTGACGGACCTTGGACTGTGAGTAGCAACAGTAGTACTATGGAAAGTATTTTGCCCGCATCATCTTCATCATTCTCCATCTCCTCCCTTATCCCAATTTATTTGGGGTCCGCGCAACATGTCGTTTTCTTGCACACTTCTGTTTTAATCGACATCTCGATAGTAACCTTCTTTCTAACCGTATCATCAGTCACTCAGTCCCTCCATCGTTACTTTGGTCTTCCCCTGCTTTTATAGTCATTGACAAAGTATTTTTCCCGCATACCCAATAGTACTTCAAAGAGCAGCATAGTACCAATAGAATCAAACTTAATGCTTTAATATTGCCCTCTCAAAATGGACGGCTACAAGGAAATTCTAGGACTACGAATCTTATCAACTGGTGACGCATTCATGCATCCGATTACCTATGCTTTTATACATAGAAGTTTACCATAACATTTACCATTCCCATGGCCAAAATGTCACCTTTCTCTAAAAATAATATACGTACGTGGTTTGTTTAGTCAAAGGAAGTAGCAACATTACCGCTGACGTCATTCGGTACATCCGCACACCTCTGTACGAGTACATATCTAATGGCAATCAACACTTCGATTCCGTATCGATTGTTGGTCGAGTTGAACGTTCGCACGGTGCTTTCTATATTTTTACCCTGACCGCAAAATATCATCTCCAACCGACTAGCGTCTCGCTGTACCGACCATGTTTAAACCACAAGGGACCAAAGGACCAATTACATTGTTATTATTACTATTTACTTTTGAGAATTTAAATTAGCATTCCAATGCAAAATTATCAAATTTCCAATTCAGTTTCTATTTCTAAATACAGTTACACATCATTTGAAGACTCTTCGGATTTTGAGCAAAGCTGGTCAAAAGACCTTACAAATCTATAAAAAAATATATACCTATATAAAAATCTAGTGTCATGAATTCATGATGTATATTCCCAGTGAATTCTTCACCAAGTCAACAGATTTTGATGAAAATTGGCATTTATATGTAATTTGTTCTAACTTGATAGATAGGATAGCTTTTTTTTTACTTACTATTGTTTAATTAACAATAAACTGATTATCAATGTTGATTGCTTGTAAGTTTCATAAGTCTCAAACAGATGGCGCCTCAATCCTACTTAATATTATAAACGCGAAAGTTTGTAAATGTGGATAGATAGATGGATGTTTGTTACTCTTTAACGCAAAAGCTACTGAATGAAATTTGATGAAATTTGGCACACAGATAGATTATAACCTAGATTAACACATAGAATACTTTTTATCCCGGTAGTACGTTCCCGCGGGATAATTTCCGACTTTCATGCGGGCGAAGCCGCGGGCGGAAGCTAGTAATATTATAAGTGTGAAAGTTTGGATGTTTGTTACTCAATCACGCAAAAACGGCCGAATGGATTTGGATTAAATTTGGCACACAGATAGTTTGTAACCTGGAACAACATATAGGATCCATTTTATCCAAATAGTATGTTTCCGTGGGATAATTTTTGAACGGCACGCGGGCGAAGCCGCTGGCAAAAGATAGTACCTTATAAATTTAGGCCTTACTTTTCTATTAACTTTTTCTTAGCGTGTCCATAAATAGACTCGGCCTAGAAATCGGCTTCGTGGTTGGTGCCATCTCTAGCGTCCACCAGTGCCGGTAACGTGCACCTGACAGGACACGCAAAACATGATATTAAGTGTCCCATCGTTTGTGGAACAGCACCATATGTGCACTCCAAGGCGGAGTCGTCTATGAGTAGGTATTATACTACTTTACTAATACTTTTCTATGAAGATTTGCCGTTTGCCGCCTCTAAATCGACTGCTACCTAACAGGACGAGTTTTCCCACCACGAGCTGAAGTACTACTAAGCTTAAAAAATGAAATAACTACGAATATAAGCAATTCCAATTAAAATATCTAACACAGCCTTAAAAGCACGCTCTTGTTAACATTCTTGTGCGAGAAAAACTAATTTTTGCTAAGTATGAAGCCAAATGTTTTATATGTAATTTCGACATATTAGTTTTCTGACATCTTTTTTAAAGTGGGGCCAACGAAATTCCAAACGCTAGCTCGAAGTCTTTGATAACCATTTTAAGTAATACACTTATTGCATAAAAGCCATATAAGCCTTATTCAATTTTAAGACCGCAAGGTTGGTCCCATCGGATCGCCTAAAATACCATTTATTGCACTTTACCTCTGAGAGTTGTTTGATTTTTGGTGTTAAGGCTGTTATTCCATACAAGTAGAATACAAAATTAATCATCAACGTATTGACTTTTCGTAGTTAATGTCAAATGTACAGATATGGCTGAGTTTCTATATTAGAAGAAACGTTTGGCAGGTAATTATGAAATTATGTTTTCTGTCCCGTAACCCCAATTATCTATCCTTTTTGGCAGACCAAAATCAGAATGACCAACTTTTCTTAAAGCCAGAAAAGTTCTAAGGATTGGTCCTTCCGATCGACTGATATTAGAGTTGACCTTTTCTGACTAACTGGTTAGTCAGAAAAGGTCAACTACACTACAAAAATTCCTCAAAAACCACTTGACACCTCATGGTGTCAAGTGGTTTTTGAGGGATCTTCGTACACACAGTGATCCGTTGACGGGTATTCGCAGCCGACGCTGCTCAATTTTGCAGATGGTTCGATCGGCGCCATAGCCATTTAGCCACGACTCTCTCAAATTGAAATTAATTATCTGACAAATATTATTGTTGCGTTAGTAAAAGTAAAAGGACCAAAAAAATTAAATATTTCGTGTTTTCTTTTTCCTCAATGCGAAGTCGCCTTACTTAGTGGTAATAGACAAGTAGGTACAAAACCAGTAGGATTAAAGCTATCTAGGTACTAATGACCAACAAGATTACTACGTTCCAATCAGACGTGAGGTGAGTTATTGCCGGAAAAACTTTTATTCTGCCATATGTATGACTAATTATTTAATTAATGTTCTGTGTCTCGTAATGTTTATATTGCTTTGTCTATGTATGTATAGAATCAAGTCTATCCGACTAAACAGATTGCTGTGCTGCTGGGGAGTTTGTTCGCTACTTCTTCTTCCCAGCTAAAGCACTAGGAAGTGGTGACGGGTGGGCGTTTTTGGGGGGACTGTCTTATGTATTTTGACGTTCAAAAAGTGCTGATTCACAGCCTAATTTGAATAAATGACTTTTGTTTTTTTTGTTTATTAAACCCATTGGGAGCCTTCGGGGTTTTAAGGATCATGTTGTTACTTAAAATTGTCAAAACAGTAACAAACGCAATTACCGTCGATTACCGTCGCTATTAAGTCTGCTGAAAGTGAAACATTTAATAGTGTTCCTTCCTAATCTGCACACTTGAAATTACTGAAATAGGTAAAACCGGCCAAGTGCAAGTCGGATTCGCATATTTAGGGTTACGTACCACAAGGCAAAAACAAACTTTTTTAGTACCTATTTGTTGTTATAGCGGCAACAGAAATACACATTCGGTGAACATTTTAACTGTCTACCTATTACGAATCATGAGACAGACAGCCCGACGCACGGACTGCAGAGTCTTAGTAATAGGGTCCCGTTGGTTATCCTTCGAGTACGGAACCCTAAAAAGAAGAATTAATTTAATGAAGTAAAAATAAAATATTCAACCACAAAAACTGCATTGAATGGCACTATCCTGCATAACAACGGCACTGGACCGCGTCTGTCTGAGGGAACCGTATTAAATGGTTTGTGGTATGACGCACGGTCGTCAATGCGCGAGGCGATGCGAAAATTTCAGTGCCTATAAACTCCCTATAGGTACGACGTACAATCATACAGACAGACCTACATACATATATACAGACGAACATCACTCAAGCGCCCCACGTAGTGCGGGTAAACACTTTAACTGATCCATATAATACGTTTACAAAACTTTTACTGCATAAAACATTTTTTCTAGATTCGTAGATACTAGAACAAAATGATGACAACAAAATATGGCAAACTAGTGACCAGCCCCTGCTTTGCACGGTTTTTATGACTTGACAAACATCCAGTTTTGTTTAATATATGGAAGTGAAATATTGAAAATATAAACCATTCAGAACAAAAATTCTAAATTATGATAAAAACCGCATAGTTTTTACCATAATTTAGTTTTTTTTAGCAGTTTAAACGAAGTTTAAAAGAACTTCGTCGTTACACAAATGGACACGAAAAGTTACTGTATTATTATAATATTATAAATCTTCATAGTTCTAATCCGCATCTGTTTATTTACATTAGCAATGATAAATGTGCCAGATAACCTTTAAAATGTATCAAAATATCAATTTATATTATTTCACCTGCAGATGTTTCTGATTTTACAACTTTAGCGCCACTGAGAATTTAGAAAATAACGCCAGCACTTACTATGATGCAAAAAATTAAATAAACAAACACATTTTCTTAAAAGATTCTTTGAATTTCGTCGGAATTTCCAGAAAGAATGAAAAGAATTACGGAGGAAGCGCCAGCGTCAGCGCGCTCACGAAATAAAAATATTCATAAGTTTTTGGCAGTATCTTGAACAAAATATGTTTCGCGACCGTAATACGTATGTATTTAATCTCATTGAATGACTTTTTCATGAAATAATCATTCAATGAAATCAAAGGGTTGAGACCATTGGTCAGTCTTAGGTCCGAACTCTGACAGACGCTTTACTTTGTGATCTCGCACTGTACGGAAAACCTATCCAATGCGAGATCAGCTTACACTGGAAATTTGTATAGCTTGATGTGTAGCCGTTTGTGCACTAAGTATGTACCTACTTACTTTATTAATTTTTGATCGAAGGTTGTTTTGACATAAAACAGTTTACTATTCATTTTATTACGAACAAAAACTCACTTATGTTTGGCGAGTTACCTGTCATGTCTGGAGATGTAAAAAAAATTTGCTTGAAAATAAATTAATTTTAAAATAAGTACAAAAATATTATTCTGAATAATTGGGTTGAAATAATATGTTGGTCACATTTAAACAGGCCATTTTTGAGGCAACCCTAAATCTAGTACTCGTATATTCTTGATCAAAGCCATTTACAGATTGAAATCCATTATACTATAAACTTACTCCGACAGCATTTTATATTCAGCTGCATCTACATTTCTGTTCGAAACGTAGGGACAATCTAATCTAGTATATCACAGAGTATACATAAACATTTTACAAATGGGACGCAATTGTAAACCGCCAAGAAACGTAGCATTTCCAATCTACGGATGAATCCAATTCCTTAAGATGGCGGCGCTTCGTCAGCATAAACTGAGACAACCTAACGCGACAGTTGGCACAGCAAGGCTGTATTATGTAAACCAGTGTACTTGTGTACAGTAACAGACAAAAATATGTACCCACTTAGTGAAATTCAGCAAAAACAGACGCATGAGAGTGATCTTATAAGGGTTCCTTTTTTTACCTTTTGAGGTACGGAACCCTAAAAACCAAAAAAAGCTTTTCTTTCCATAAAAGCGGTGAAATAATTTTATGCTGGCCGTCCAGTTACAAAGCGCTTCTTGATAAAGTAATGACAAAACACCGGTGGAAATCAAAAACAAACAACAATAGTCTAGTCGAACCAATGAAACAGTCTTTTTTAGTCGACCTCAAAAAGGTGGAGGTTATCAATTCGACATGTTTATATTTTTTTTAATGTATCTATATTCGGGCATAACTTCGTCATATATGGACGGATTTGCAAGTTCTTTTTTTGTTCGAAAGGGGTTTATTCCGAAATGGTCCCATTTAAATTTCATATAGATCTGATGATGAGTTTCGGAGACAGACAACGGAACTCTTCAAAAGATGACAGTAAATCAACCGCGATTGCTGCTATCGCATAAATATGCATTGTTTTGATTTGATTGACTTTGAGAATACCCCAAGGATGATGAAATTCGGTGTGGGGTAGGTTCTATAACATAAAAGTGAAAAATAAAAACTTTTTCCAAAAAAGAACAACCGACTTCCGAAAAAACACTACAAAGTAAAAAAATCACCTTAGTTTTTCGGAAGTCGGTTGTTTTTTTTTTTTGGAAAACGTTTTTCATGACACCCGCGTTTGCGGCCGGTATATGGGACCGCTATCTTGCCTATAGATTGAGACAATGTGGTCTTGCGCATATAGCGCGTAGTAGGTATCTATTCTGTGACATGGACATCAAGACCCCTCCACACATAAATATTTAAACAGTTAGTTGATCTGAAGATCAGTTCACGTGTTTAAAAAAGTTTAAAATCTGCTAAGCCATTCAATGAAAAAAAAAAATATGTAAATTAGAGATATTTTTGATGGATTGAGATTGAGTTTAGAAATGCGACCGTTCCTAAATATAATGTGTATAACATCCTCTTGGGAAAATGTACGATGTTGTACTAATTGGTTTGAATAAATAAATAAAATATGTTTGCCCTCGACTGTACCTACAGATTCGGTGAACATGTGTACGTCAACAATGAGCTCATCCGTCACTGTCGTCGGCCGGGCTCTGTCAAAAAACTGCCGCTGAGACACCCACCGGGTTGCGGATGATACTGCACCGTGAGACTGCAGATTCAGTAAGACAATTGTATTAATTAATGATTGAGTCATTCGGTTTGTTGCCTGTGGCGATGATCTTGTTGCTAAGGAGTTGTTGTTTTCTGAAGTGGTAACTGAGTGTTTCAGCCACTCCACCAACCTGGCAAATCTTTTTAATACTGGACGTTCTAATATTTCCATAGAGCTTAAGTAACCGCATACTAGAAGGCTCGACGTGGGTAGATGACGTGGGTCTACAAGTTAGACTGATGACCTATTGAGCGTCGAGGGAATCCGCTGGATACGAAAAGCACAGCACTAAAGCATAACACACATTCAATCACAATCCGAGACTTTTAAGAATATTGCTAATCGATTACTTCATAGATTATAAAAATCGTCTGCTCGACAATGCAACGCAATGAAAAATTGATGGGTCATGGATCAAAATAAAACCCATCAATTTCCATTCGTGTTTTACGCAATAGCCCCGCAGGACATGTTGTTAAGGCATCGCTTAGAGTCCCCCTAGTGGACGTATTTCAGCTAGATGATGACGGGGTTGTGGCTAAGTAATAACAGCCGCACAGGTCCATCGATCAGGTTAAGCTACACTCGTCGCGGTTGGTCCATGGATGAGTGACTATCTTAACATACCAAGAACCCTCCGTGCTTTGCTATTGGTCCCGGATTTCATTCGTGGATTTTTGACAGTTGTTACGGGTCGTCAGAAGCCTGAAAGTCTGACAACCAGTTTTACCAAGGGGTATCGTATTACCCTGTAACTGGGTTGTGAATGTCAGATAGGCTGTGGCTTCGTGTAAAATACTAGTTTTCAGCTGCATCCGGTACGACTGGAAGCCGACCCCAATACACTTAGAAAAAGGCTGGACAGATGATGAGGAAGAAATAGAAAAGCTTTAAAAAAAATGTAAGTATCCTAAATAAAAACTTGAAAAAAAAATGTATCCTAAATAAAAACTTGAAAAAAAAATGTATCCTACGTAAATTAAAAGAAAGAAAGAATACCGTTTATTCGACGATTCGAAATATGAAAACGGAATTCTTTTCTAGATAACCCAATTCGAGTACTTACTTATCTAACACGAATCTAACATATGCAAAGTTTGGCACGATTTTCAAGTTAACTCGCTTGAAAACAGATACGAAAACGAAAATGTTTGCCAACGTGTCGTGTTCCCTTGAATATTTTCTATTACAAGCTAGATTTATTCGAGTGTCGTTTGACAAAACGTGTCTTGGAAACTTAGGCTTTTATATCCATATTCTTGGAAACATGAGACTGAAAATGTTGGATCTTATGCCCAAACTTTATCGATCAGAGACTATAAAAACTAAGATCGAAGATACACAGCTATACATACTCAGCCTATAACGTTCCCACTGCTGGGACACAGGCCTCCTCTCCGTGAGAGGGAGTGGGCCATAATCCGCCACGCGGGTCCAGTGCGGGTTGGTAGATGTCACGTCTTTGAATTTTTTGGTTCTAGGCCTTTCCGGTTTCCTCACGATGTTTTCCTTCACCGTTTTGAGAGCAGTAGTGATCAAATGATTTACACGAAGTATTGCGCATGACTGGGTTCGAACGCACGACCTACAACTCGTAAGTCGCGGCCGTTACCACTTGGCCACCTCTGCTCTCTTTACCCCATAAGCATAATAATAATTTTAAAACACCTTATAGGTATTTTGAGGCTAATTGTATAACCTCAAATTTTGTCCATGATTTTTCAGTGGAGGGGAACAGGGCGTGCAATTCTCCATACAAAAGTATTCTCCTTATTTAAAAAAAAAAATGCTCTAGATACCTCTAGAGCAATTTTTTTTAAATGCTCTAGAGGAATGCCTTCCTTTAGAGCATTTTTTTTTCATAAAATCAAGGTCTGCTGTAAACACGTCCCTGTCATTTTCTATTTTTCAACAACTAATTAGTAAAGAAAATATGACCCTCTAAAAATTTAAAAAATGCCCTATTTTTACCACCGTGATTAGAGGACTTGCAGACAAATTAGAAAAGTTTTTAACATAAAAAAATGATAGGAACCTAAACATGCTCTTTCTTAAAATGTTAATGTAAAAAAATATTTAATCGGCTCAGTTTTCGAGGAGAAAAAAGGGGAATGCGAAACGTCGATCTCGTCAAAATTTTTGTGATAATTTCGGTCTGAGCGGCAGCTGTCCCTATGACACACGGGGCAGACTTATTGACAGCGCGACGGCAATAGTTTCTTCAAATACCTATTTTTCAAATTGCTCGCAGGCCCCGTCCCCTCTTAATATTATTAAACTTATTGTGGTCAGTGCACCCTTACGTAGTAGGGGCGGGTCGCTAGTATGATACAATAGTAAACCTACATTTATTCCTACAACTATCTTGAAAGAGTGCCAAAACACAGGATTTGTGCCACAAGGAAAACACTTCTAGGATTAAATGTAAACGATATCTACCTATAAAATTATATCACACACTTTCAGGAAGGAACGGAATCCTGAAAAAAACATGTTTTCCTGAATTTTTTCTGAAAGGGACTATAAATTCGGCTGTAACGTTTGTTATTATTTGACTATGATTAGCACACATACAATTTCGATAAAGATCGAAGCGAAAAACGTTCAACCCTCGTATCTATAAATAATTCATAACAACTGTTCTATTTAATATCTACTTCTAAAAACGATATTACGTAAAATATAATCATAATCCTTTCTGTTTCTTTGTCTTTCTTTTGTTTTCACTGTCGTCAAACATCCACTATCACGGACACCGATATACCTACCAAATATTTAATAGAATTTCAGACTTAAAATCAAAGACATATTCAACCTTACCTACTGCGCTCACACTACACTATAGTGCTGATTTGTTGAATTTTTAAATACAAGGACCTTTTCGTCACTTCCTCATACATATTCAGTGTAATGTCACATTATGATGGCGGTGCGATCCCGACTGATGTATGTATCTTAGTGACGTCATTATTACGTGGGTGAGCCAAAACATTGGGGATCGTGGTTGAATAGTAACAGCTGCATGGGTCAATCGATGGATGGAGGTACTTCGTCGAAAAATTCTAACTTAGATATTTTCGTCGGTTATTGAAAAAAAGACACCTATTTCCTGCGAAAATGAAATTTACCTACGCGGTCAAAATGCAAGGAACGGCTGATTTTTGTTTTAATAACCGACGAAAAATTACAACGCAGGTGTTTCCAGAATCATGTAGGTACTGAATCCATGGTAGCAGGTTGTGCGTCGATATCCCACTCCGTATAATATCGAGAACTCACAATCTTTGACAGTTGTTACGGGTGGGTAGTCAGGAGCCTAAAAGTCTAGTCTAGCAACCAGTCTTACCAAGGCATATCGTGTTACCCAGTAACTGGGTTGTGGAGAACAGACAGGCAGTTGCTCATATCAAATACTGGTATTCAGCTACATCCGGTTAAACTGGAAGCCGACCCCAACATAGTTGCAAAAAGCCAAGCAGTTGATTTGAGACGACCAATGGGCTTGCAGTAGGTACCTATTGATAATAAGTTATTGAGCAAGCGCTAGTTTCAGTGTTTCAGATCGACTTTTCGAAACAAGCAACTTTCTGACTAATTGACCCTTGACAATTCCAAAAATGTGGTGGAAATTAAAATAAATGCTTTGAGTTTGAGTTGAGTGAGTTTGATTAGGCACCTGAGCTTTTGCGTTTATTAGCAAGGTGTGCACTGTGAAAGTAGAATTAAAGATTAAGGGCGAATTTCACCGACGGAAGTGAACGCGATCAGCACATAAACCACGTTTAAGGGCTGTCAATGTCATTATTTTCTGTGGAATATTGACACTGACAGCTCTTGAACGCGGTTCGAAAGAGCAGAGGCAGGTCTAATGCATCGACCGCGTTCGGCGCGCCGATTGGCTCTGGATTGATGAAAAGTTAATCGGAACGCCGAACGAGCACGATGCTGACCGGCGATACAGGGCGTAATGTAACATTCGCAGCGAGCATGTCGATATGCCGTGTGCTAAAATCCGTGTTGTGACTGACTGCACGAATGGTCGCTTTGTAACATGTTACATTACGCCCCGTAACGCTGCCGCCGGTCAGTTAACACCATAAGTATTTGACGAATACAACCTTAGATCTATGAAACTCACAATAGGGCCTCTGATCGCGCTCAGTTTCGTTACTGAAATTTGCACCCAGAACTTTTCTACGTGAATATTTGAAAGTATTTAGACGAAGTATCGAAAACCCCGAATGAAGTGTGTATTACCACCATGCAATGAGAGAGGTCAATATTAAGCATTAGGACAGGAAGACATTTTAAAAGAAGAAAAAAAAAACTATTCTGCGAATTTGAAGTGAAGAGATATTCAATTAATAAACCAAAGAGTGATCTTATAAATGTTCCAATTGGAGAATAAAGAACGTGGTGTATACAAACTTAAGTCAAAGACCGGTCCAACTGGTGGGGTCCGCAAGGGCAGATGCCTGCCAGGGGTGCGGGTTGTTCGAAAGAGATACCGCGGCCCCTGGCACACAGGCAACTGAGGGAACACGGGTGGGTTTTAGTCAGTAAAAGTCTGACACGCCCTCCCGCTCCACCCAGAGCGGGAGAAGTTATTTGATGATTTCCCACTCAAAAAAAAAAAAAAGTCAAAGACCGGCCAGCGTTGATGCAAACATGCCCAGAATTCTTTTGATACAAACATTGATATACAAAAAAAACACAAGATGCACAGTCTCGAACAAAAGTAACACTCAAAACTGTTCCCAATTATAAGTCAGTGGTTATAGTTATGATAAAAACCATTTTTTTGTAAATTCAACCTTAAACGATGACTTAAAGTGGTTTTTACAAAGCAATGTCCAAAAAGACTGACTGGAAAATTACTGACGATACTATTTGACACCTGCACACACTGCGCCCTATTTATGCGGACGTTTTTGGCACGCTGATTGTCATATCTTGGGTTTTTTGTATTTAAATGGATGCAAACTTAAATCGAAAAGATTGCTGTCTTTCAAAAAAAATAATTTTAACAATGAATGATTGAAATAAATAATACGAGTATAATTACCTCCCTATGATCAAAGCGTCTAACAAATGCATGAAGAGATCAGTCGGCCACAAAAGCAAATCAGTTCTATATATTTATTTTTGTATACAGATTTTTTGCATCACACATCAACCACACGACCACAAATCGAACGTCTGTCTGAATGAGCCATAAGTAAAGTAAAAAATAAATAAAAACGGGCAAATGCGAGTCGTAGGTAAGTACTCGCACGCGAAGTGTTTCGTACCATATTAAGATCGTGTATAAAACGTAAGATATACTTATTATTTTCATTATTTGTGGCTGAGCCATAAAAGTACACACTGAAAATTTCAATGTCTATCTATTTCGATTCAAAAGATACAGCCCTTCGACGACTGCGTCTGAATGACGGTCGGACAGACAGACAGCGGAGCCTTAGAAATAAGGTCCCATCGGTACCGTTGGGTGCGGAACCCTAAAAACAAACAATAGCTGGAACTTTGCGACCTGAAACTACCTGAAAGAGACCTGTCTACATTGTACTCACATGCAAACAACGAAAATTTGATTTATTTATACATTTATGATTGCACTTTAGAAATAAAGTCGAATCCTCTTCGATACTTTCGGATAACGAACACTTACTCCTTAATGGTTTTTAAAAATATATTTACGGTCCTTGGACTAAATGGGCAAATGAAAGTACTCTTCGTCTTGCATCAAGCAAATGTAGGCAATGTTCCAAACATTTTATAGACACCAAAGTTGGTAAGTACCGGCAAAGCAACAAAAGTATTGGCCGCTATTCACACCGTACCCTATGGAACAATGTAACTGATTAATTAAAATAAAATATTCGCGTAGCTCTTATACTAATATCAGCATTATCAGCCTGTAATAAGGCAAGAGAAACTGTTGCTGGTGAATTTCATGCTTCATTTGAAGCACCTATAGACGCTGTCTTCTTACACACAAGGTTGTAGATGAAACGACAACAATAATATCTATTGTGCCGAAAACTGTTGTAATTTGTTACGCAATTTGGGTGGCAGCGCAGCCGCAGGCATCAGAGATAGTATGAGCCCTACGTTATCTCAACCTATATCCCAAGTATGGAAATAAACGTTAAATAGTTCTTAAACCGACAGTTTACATTAAACCGTCGTTTACATGCGCCACTGCGCCCAAAACTGCGTAACTGGTAGCCACAAATAAATTAGACAAGTGTCCCGCGCCACAAAGTGATCCATTGAACCCAGGCAACTAACTACTGCAATTGAATAAAAATCCACTAGGAAGACTACTATACCCATCTGGTTAGTATAAATATTATTGACGTGTTTGTTTAGACCTACTCAAATAAAATCATATAACAAGATTCTTGTTATATCCACCAATCAGCAAAACAATGATCGTACCGTACCATTTCCTGTTGATTTTGAGTAAGCAGATTTTTTTTCGCTCTGACCTAAAAAACATCTATACATTATCCACCAAGAGACAGAAAAGGGTTCGGTTGTTTTAAATGCATATCATATGATCAAAAGGCATTGTGACTGCAAGCACTAACGTTTCTAATCTAATAAACCTAACCTACATGGGATACTCTTACCGTAGGTATTATTATACCAATTGGTAGGTAGGTATGTCATTATGCCAATGACATTAATTTATTTACATTAATTGTGTACCTAACTATTATATTTAAGATTTTCATGACAGACATGTTAGTGTTAGTGTCGTTTTAAATTTTTACATTTAAAATGTTTAATGTTTGTATGCCAGTCCATGGCGAAACATGTAAGATCATAATTTTATTAATAAGACCATAGTGTACCATGTTTTTAAGCAAATAAATATATTCTATTCTAGGTAAGTACGAGTATCATGTCGCAAGTTTAATGTATGGGTAAATTATTTCCACAATTTTACGCGTACACCGTTAGAAATAAGGCGCCAGCTATAAATAATTGTGTAGGTAACAAAAATTTACGCGGATATATTTACATCTTTGCCAAATAAGGCACCAAAATACGTCTTCAGAATACCAAATATTTGTAAAATGAAACCCGTTCGTCGACACCTCATATTATGTTTCACAAACAAATACCTACCTAATTTCTATTCCTTACACGTTGGTGTGCAAACAAGTCAAAGTTCGTTGTCGTTGACTTTGATAACAGATAGATTTTTTTAAATGTTAAGCTTTGTCGATAAGTAAGAATTTCATACACATCAGTCTGGCTATAAACACGCAATTTTGTTAACAGAGGTCGCGCACACACCTCCCAAAATAAGTCAACGAACATCACGAACAACTTACCAAAAAAAAACTTCGCTTTATTATTGATGCGTTGCGCGTCGGTGTGACACGGTGCCGGTCGCGACCCGCCGCACAGTGGGCTGAAACGGGCCGGTAAAGGACTTAGCATTTTAAAAAAAAAAGTTTCTTTTTCTGAAATTTTAAATATTGTGTCGGATTTATCTATCGATTATATGTAATTATTTCTATGGGGGTCGTGCAGATAACTTAGTATTTTCGGAGTTATAAATATCCAAAGAAATTTTTGTATGAAGCAAAAGGAAAAAATGAGAAAATCTCGAAATTCTCAAATTTTCTCAAAGAATTGACTCTACGTATGCATAGTACGTATATTTGTCCTATTTTAGCGCCTATTCTCGGGTTGCGATTTTCTGCGTTTTGGTTGCAATTTCAAATTTTGTTCTCTATTCCACACCACCATAGAGGTTAAGAACTAGGCGCGTTTTTTTTATGTAGTGGTCTCCCCTTTAGGCCTAATCCACTAAGGACTAATAAAATAAATAAATAAGTAAAAATCACAATCACTACTGGCCACTGCACTGTTTTAATTTAATCACTGTCAAGGGTATCCACATTAACGAATGCAAAATGTCTGTTTGCATTTTTTGTTTGTAATTGGCTTGATTAGAAGCACCGTCAAATCCCCACTTACTGATTAGTGTAAATTCTTTACAACCACTATCTATGACGAGTGACGTCATTATTCTTGTTGTCGTTATATCCAATAGAGCTTGTAACATTATTTTAGCTGAGGTTTCTGTCACTGTAATAGCATCTTTTGGTGGATAGCATTTCTGTTTCGCATGTTGCACTTGATAATAAGATGGAAATATATTACTGTGTATTTCGTTAACACTTTTTCTTAAAGTATTGTATTGTCACTTGGTCAGCTTAAGTGATAAAAATAACCCTAAAGCCTCATCCGGAGAAAACACAGGTTTTGTTTCTTTAACAGATATGCACTTTTTAACTTCTTTTACATCTTGGGGATTCTTTAGTAAATGTTCTAGTATTTTAGCAACCTCCTCATTCCTATCCGCTTTCAACTGCTCAAAATATGCATATTTTATTTCATCCGAAGATAAATGAAAGTGTTCTGCACGTCTTTTTTTCTGTTTAGGCGCTAATTCACAAAAAGGTTTTCTTGGGCTTTGTTCGGTGGAGACACCGACAGAAACTTTTGATGGTGATACATACTGAGTTGATGTACTCGGTGCTGGTTGATCTTCATTACTGCCTATTAAACACTTAATAAAGTCTGGCCATATTATGTTTTCTTGTAACCATTCACTATTTTTAGTTCTGAATATATTTTCTTTACGATAAGCGTTTTCCCATCTTCTATTTAAATTATAACAAAATTTTGCACAAAACAACTTTAAGGTCTTTTCGTGATCATCACTTAATTCGACTAAAAATTTAGACCTTATCTCACTACACAAACTGTCATTATTTTTAATACTGCCACTGTTTTTTAAAATAACGAAAAGATCAAGGTTTGTCACTAAATTTTCAAACATTTTCACAAATACAAAATAACAAATAAGTAAGTAATGAATGTGTGGGGGTAGTGCGTCTATTATGGTGGGTAATAGAACACTGAAGTACGTTTGAATGCAACCGAACATTCCGTAGATACCCTATCGTTGCACCAATCACGTTACGACACGTCATAACTTGTTGTTGCGCTCGCGCACTCTTATCCCTTGATTCCCGGAAATAAGTCTCAAAACAAATTACGTCATACCTACCTATGGTGGTGGAAAATGTCGAACATTGTTTGTTTTTTAAAGAACTAAGTAGGTATTGAGGTTTTCAGGCCGTTTAGTATACCTACATTATTTTTAATTTCAATTTAATTGGAATAAATTGCTTAACTAAAATAACATGACTCTTCATACAAATTTGATATGGCTATATCTCCGAAAGTACTCGTTAAATTAAAAAAAGTCAAAGAATAAAAACGTTTTAAATTTATGCCTAGATACCAAAAAAATACATTTGATCTCTTAAGACCCAACCTTGTAATCCCAGCCCACTGTGCGCCGTCGCCGCGCAGGTGAAATACGACGGGCGCCGACAGCGACGCGCGTCGCCAGCCTCCTCTTGTAAACATCCGTACTCGACTCGTGTAGACGCACACTATCTAAATTGGAAAACAACTGTGAACTTATACCTATTGTTTTCTATGTTGCTCAGACTGCTGTAGTTTTTTCTACTATTTCTTTTACGAATATAAAAGAATTAACAATACCTACAGCGTTAAACCATAGATCGATGTTCCTGGAAAATTGTCTACCTCTAGAATAATATTTTTCTTTTGTTTACATTTTCCTCACGTATAATAGGAGTGACACGAATAATGTACGCAGGGTTTTATAATATCTTAATTTTAAAGAGTGGGTATTCTTCATAGAGATCTACGTTTTGGAATAGACAATTAGCTTTAACTTCATAACTGACTGACTCTTTGACAATTCAAAAGAGGTGTTTTTTCTCGAGGGTGGGAAATCATCAAATAACTTCTCCCGCACTGGGTGGAGCGGGAGAGCGTGTCATAATTTTACTGACTGAAACCCACCCGTGTTCCTTCAGTTGCCTGTGTGCCAGGGGCCACGATATCTCTTTCGAACAACCCACACCCCTGGCAGACTGCCTGTTAAAGGTTTAATTGAAATAAATACTATGGCATTTTTGTCTGAAGCTGAAAAACAGGCACTTTTAAAAACTCTTTATTTCAGATAAGTACGGAAAATTTAGTGTTATCACGTGTTCCAGCAGCATTTAGAATTTCGTTAAAAAATATTGTTTTCTAATTCCGAAGCAAAAATTGCAAACTATATTTAACACTAAGACAGGAGACAAAATGTGAGACAGTCAAAGTTCTCCCCACACAATGAAATGCTATCAATTGTAACCCTTGGTGGGTAAAAAGTCAAAGTCAAAGTCAAAGCATTTATTTCAAATAGGCACTTAAAAGGCACTTTTGAACGTCAACATTTACATTGAAATAGAATTGATTCTAGTCGCCCCTTCCAAAATGTAGTTTCGTATGGAGAAGAATGGGCAAGAAACTCCACCGTTACTCTTTTAAAATGTTTCAAGTACAATATTTACATTCATTATATGATTATGTGTGAAAACGATGCACCCAGAATAAAATTACCATACCAAAATGGGTAAAAAGAATCAAATTGAAGCAATCAGATAAATCAATTCTGTGATAGATACATGGTGTTCACACATTTACAAACATTGTAAAAGTAAGTATAGGTATGATTTTCCTACAATATTAACAAGTAATGAGTCAGTGTGTGAGTTAAAATAATTACTGAGTGTAAATCAATGTCATAAATATAATTAATTATATGTACAATTCAATTAGCAACCAGTTTGATTTTGTCTAGACTCTAGATTGTCCTATGGAGCAGGACCAGCATGTTTCCAACAAATTATACGCTAACAGTTAGCAGTTAGCAGCTAGTTAACAAATTGATAGAATCGCATTGTGTCTTCTGCCAACGTGGCTTCAACTTTCAAGCTGTTTTGGCACCAATTTGTAGGTTTAATTACCGCATCAAAGATCACTAGCTGAATAATTTAGGAGTAGGTACCTAATTTACATTTGTACCTATGGAAACTCGAATAAAACTAAAAATTCATTAAACGTTTCTGCCTAGTGCCATAATAAATTTCTTCAGACGCGATGTGACTTAGGACTAAAATACATTTTAGAACACAACAAACCACATTGGATTTGTTTTTATCCAAAATAATAAGCAGTGCTTTTCACTTGCTGAAATTGTAGGGATTTTCACATGTCCTAAGCATGTACATACATGGCCTATAAGAATCTTTATTTAGGTATAATTTGAAGTAGATTGGTTAAAACAGATATTTGGAGCCAGTCAATGGGGGCTCGTAGCTAATGATAACGTCAACGGTTAGGTAAGTTACGCATGCCGCGATCGGTTCGTGTATGAATGACCATCCATTAGCTGCATATCGAGATCCCTCCGTACCTCCGAGAGCTCGCTAAGCCATTGGTCCGGCTATCATTCGTAGATCACAGTCGATAAAGGTAGTGAGAAGCCTAAAAGTCAGTCAACCAGTCTTACCAATAGGTATCGTGTTGTGTTGTCGGGTTGTGGAGGTCAGATAGGCAGTCGCTCTATGTAAAATACTGGTATGCAGCTGGATCCGTCTAGACTAGAAGCAGACCCCGTCGGAAAATGGCCAGACAGACTAGTTTTGAGCCATAGAGAGCTCTTCCAACCAGCTCTTTTGTAGATAATTGAAATAAGTTTCCCAATAGTGTAATGCCACCTATTTAGAATAGAATAGAATAGAATAGAAAACATTAATTCTACACAGACACAACACAACAGCAACAGACATATAAAAAAAGAAAGAAAACAATAAACATAACAATAAAATTGCAGTAAAATTGTGCTGAGCGTGCCCATACCGAAAGGGTTACCATCTCAGAATTTACTGGGCGTTAGACACCCAGCGCTGGTTTTCAGTTGGCACCCCGCAGTGACAAACGGACGCAGCCAAATAAAATAGACACATACTTGAATATTAGTAATAAAAATGTTTATGAATACGTAAATAAATAATGCAATTTCAATTTCCAATTAGCATAGATAGGTACAGCTAGTTACTTTGTGTGCTTCACTTTTCTCTGCTGAACATTGTTGGGTAATAAAAGCCGTTGCTTCTGATATGTAATACGGAAGACGTAAAAGAGATATAACGAGAATGCTTTCAGGGGATCGAGAACGAATTTTATACGATGTTATTGTATTCTGAGTGGGATTTTAGAAATCCCTAATACTTAGTTGCAGGGGAATATTTTGTTTGAATAGTCATTCACAATGACTCATAATTCTTACATTTATAAAACACACCATCTCTCTTTCCGTTAGTACCGACCTCGGTGTATCATAAATAACTAAATAGTTAGGTACCTAATTAACCGCGGTACCAAACTCTTTCAGTCTGCTAAATAAACATTTATTTAGCACAGACTGAAAGGGTTTAAAAGAAAGAAAAAAAGTCATAAACAAAGTACATACTTTGTTTATGCCTTTCTTCCTAACGCTACTTTTTTCAATTCATATAACTAAATGCTATCTGCACCCAAATGATGTGTTTGGAGGTTATCGCTAATCCATTGCTTCATATATTCGAAAAAATTGTCTGCTCAACAACCTAAACGCAATGAATGTTGCAATGGATAAGTAGCAATGGATTAGCAATTTCCTTCAAAATGAAATAGATTGTGATTGATAGTGTGTTACGCAGTTAGGGTGCTGGTCATCTGGATATTCATGGTAAATGCGGAGATAGGACGTCCTATCTATAGCCAGTGAGTGGCACAGGACTAGATATTAGATATGATTCCAATAATAACTAGTTATTGCAAAACGTCGAAACGTACTGTAATTAACCGACTACACGCTGGCAAAATGAGGGTAATGTTTTTTACGCGTAGGTGTTTCCAATGAGCGGTAATCGGATTATTTGAGTGCAGGACAGGTTTGAATTGAATAAGATATGAATATTAAATCGTTAAACATAGACACCTTAACTTCACTTCACTTCAACTTCCACCAGACTTTAGACATTCAAAATTGGCTTTACAACTGTACACCCACGATTAACCAAAAATAACCTCAGAATAATCATAGGAACATTTACGGGCCATAACCCCCTCACGGCCGTAGTCGCCCTGAGCGTCGGGAATCCCAGGCTGATTCCCGGCCACCGTAGGCGCAGGCTTGCGGACGGCGAGTAATGGGTAGCTCGCTGTCCGGTAAGGACCAAGCCCGGGTCGACGACGCGTTGTGTTCCACGCACGCCTCAAAGAGATGTCAGCACCAACTGGTGGGGTCCGCAAGGGCCGAAACCTGCCAGGGGTGCGGGTTGTTCGAAAGAGATACCGCGGTCCCTGGCACACAGGCAACTGAGGGAACACGGGTGGGTTTTAGTCAGTAAAAGTCTGACACGCCCTGCCACTCCACCCAGAGCAGGAGAAGTTATTTGATGATTTCCCACCCAAAATAAAAAAACCCCCTGAACAAACATCTTTATAATATAGGCGCCCATACAGCCCGCTTTGCAGGGGCTGCCTTGACACTGAGGAATCAGCTGCCCACGTCATCCTGGAATGCGAGGCCGTGGCTTCTCAACGTGAAGAAATCCTCGGAACAGTGAGGTCGCTCCGCGAAGCCTGTGAAGCTCCCAGGAAGATTCTGTGCTTTTGGGCGGAGCTAGGCTGGCTTTGTTAGCCAGACCTGTATCCCCACGCACAACGGACCGAATGGGAGTCTAGGTGCGGAAAAGAGAGTCCCATAATCATCAATATCATAGGCACCTTAATCTAATAAAGGTCTATGTTAAACGACCCATAGCCCGCGAAATTAAAATTTTCTTCAGTGTCATGATTGTAATTACTATTTCATGAAAAACTTTTTCCAAAAAAAACAACCGACTTTGGGAAAAACACTAAAAAGTGAAAATTAACTTTAATTTCGGAAGTCGGTGACTTTGAATATGTATTTGAGTTTTTTGTCACCGCCTTGTGAAATTAAAGGACAACCTCTACAAGTGGGGATTCATGGACGGCTCAGATCTCCGGTGTGTGTGGCGTCTCTCCACAGACAATGGCTCACCTCCTATCTTGCACCGCGTGCCCTATTACCTGCACACGTAAGGACCTAATGGCTGCATCAGCGAACGGTATTCGCGTTGCTGAATTTTGAGCCATAAACAAATTTAAATAACTGTAGGTACATATTATGTACATTTTTTCGTTTTATTTTTGCTATCGACACGCTATGAACAAGGTGGATTACATCCCACTCCCTCACACAAAGAAGAGGCCTGTTTACCACCAGTAGGAACTTATAGGCTGATTATAATGACTGAAACAGAATCCCAAACCAAGCGGGGCTTGAATATTGGCATATTATCATAGTAGGTATTGATCTACTGGCGATATCTGAACTACATGTACAACATGCTCTTCTCCAGTCTTTGTTGCACCAAAACACCCGGTTCTTCACCTTCCGTATTCGGTCAGCTGGGGGGCAGCCTTCTCAAAGCCATCGGGCCACCTAGCTCGTATCTCTTGCGTTTCCAGATGCGCGGTCGCCACTTGAAAAACTTGCCTACTGCGACAGTAATGCTACGGCAGACATAGCCCACCTGCTGCTACTTCAGCTTGCTAGCTCTGCAAGCTATGTCTATGTTGGTATCTTCAACAGGGTAAGTGTGTAACACACTAACAGTGGCAATGGCTTTCATTCCGACATTTCAACAAAATTCAGTGTTATTTACGTTGTTTGGGGGGAGTTTGTTGCGCCACTTCCCCGCTAAAGCACTAGAAAATGGTGAAGGACGGAAGTTTTGGGCGGCTGTCTTATGTAATTTTGACGTTCATAATATGCCTCAGCAGCCTAGTTAAAGTTAGTTTATAAATGACTTTTGATTTGATTCGATTTTGATTTCTTGAGCAGACCATTTTTTTTAACATATGAAGCAATGGGTTGGCGAGCAATATCCTTCAAAATGATTCAGATTGTGATTGATAGTGTGTTACGCAATTTGGGTGCAGTTCGTTTCCGGTTAACTTTCATTTCGGATCTCATCCTTCCAACATACTATGAGCTCGCTCGCCATTTACTAATCTAATGATAAATCTGCACGAGTGTATGTTTATACTTCAGAACAGAGGAAACTAGCCATTCTCCTGATATAACCCTTAGTCACGACACTCAAAGTGATGATTCGATCTAATTTGAGACTACAAGATACAAATATTTATTAATACCACTAATACTGCATTTAAATAGAAGTTCTGATATTCATCGTCATGCACATCTGGTGTAAGTCTAAGGTGACCTCAACATTGAAAAATGGCTGAATATTGACTATGATTTGGTCAGACGAAATAGCATGTTAGGAAAATGTGGAATAAATATAAATCGACCCTACTTCTTAGTCATAAACGTGATTTATAAAGGGTGACAGGGACACCGATGCGCAAACCGTAACCATGAATTCACATGATTCTAGTCACCCTAGCATAGATTTTTTTTTTCGGTTATCGTAAAATAAATGTTGTTTTATGGAAACGAACAAATGTAACCAACGCGGACAAAATGTATAAAGCGGTTTTTTTTTACAGACTAATAATTTCAACCTTACTTCAACCATAATGACGTACTAAATCCATGGTATCAGGGTGTTTGATGTCCCTGCCATCTTGTAGAATAATTTGGTAAAAATCATGGTCAGATAGGCAGTCGCTCCATGTAAAATACTGGTATTCAGCTGCATCCGGTTAGATTGGAAGCCGACCACAACAAAGTTGGGAAAGGCTAGGCAGACTGCAGATTGAATTGTGAATGACGCCTGTGTAACCAGGTACGGTAAGCAACAAAATCAGTTAGTACAAAATGTTGTTTTTTAATAGCACCTATATAGTATTGAGTGCACGCTTTCATTTCACGTCCCTAGCTGCAGTATGGCAAGTCGGGATCCAAAAACCTTGCATGCTTTCTTGCAATGTTTAGACTCAATTGAGGTAGTTATGTATGGTCACCAAAAGAGAAGTAATAAGGGTCGTCGGATATACTTGAAGTTTATTTGAATTGATAGAAAATAAACAGTTAATTTATCAAATTAAATACACAAAACAACCTCAAACATACATACAAAACTACCTCCATTACGGCAGTGACTGTACAAAAGAATATTTTTTTAGGGTGGGTAAAGTAATTGCACTTCACTGGTAACAATTATGACATTGACAGGACTCGATGTCCTAGCTGTAAGGGTGTTTTTCGTAGTTCCAAATGTTACCATGGACGTGCAGAAAATTATACAACAAAATCGAAAAGTAATAATTTATGTATAATTAATAATAGAGTAAAGCTTACAACACAACAGCTCCAAATATTGGAAATGGATCACTAGGCTTATTAAGTTTATACCTAAATCTATTGAGGAGTCCGCTAGCTACCACAACACCACTGCACGGCGGATGGGGCACATAGTTTGACACTGGAGTTCTTAGTGGTCTCAACACTTGTGTTCTACAACTTTTGATTTTGATTCTAATACACTTATCACTTTTAAACTTGGTTGGTTCGAAGACTGATTCCCTGTGGATTCCGTTTCTTAGGTTGCTAGGGGTAGGAATCAGGCGGAGTTTGGGCCGCTTTATCACCGGTCGGACCGGTGGGTATGTGAAGTCTTCATCTGATGTTCTCTCGGGTGATGCGTTTTCGTTTGTGATTTTATCTGAAAAGAGTTGCATGGGATTTAAAACTGTAACATGTCTTTGTGAGAGTTCTTTAGACGAATGATAATGAAAAGGAGCCTTTGTGGTATTTCCATTTTCTTTTTATATTCCTTTTTAGTATAATTATTCTATCACATTAACATAAAATTATATAATTTTTCTATTAGTTCGCTATACCAGTAATTTCCTAATAATTGTTTAATGCACCGGGTGACGTCATTACGTCAAAGCCGGCTGTCCTTGTGAACCAGCGCTGGGGCTGCCTTGCATAGTCGCAGCATAATGCTGAGTGGTAGCCGTTTTGCGTGGATGTGACGCATATTTCCGTCAACCTTTTCTTATTTATTTTTTTGTGTTCCTTTTCTCTTTGCGTCATGTTTACCGCAAATAAACGTTTTTTCTTTCTTTTCTTTATACTGTCAACGGATTCTTTTTGTGGCGTTTGTTGCGCCACTTCTTCCCAGCTAAAGCACTAGGAAGTGGTGAAGGCCGGGCGTTTTGGGAGGACTGTCTTATGTAATTTTAGCGTTCAAAAAGAGCCTAGTGTGAATAAATGGATTTTGATTTTCAAAATTGTGGATCTCTCATCGATTATGTCGTCATCGTCATGATTAGTACCCAAAAGCCATTTTTGCTCGTAATAGGTCGATATCTAAAGCCTTTAAGTATTAAAAACAGGCGTTTTCAGCTCTACGTAAAACATAAGCCTCATACGCGCAGCCTGTTTCTATGGAGTCAGTACATTATTCTGAATACCCGTGCGCTGAAATTTTCCGTGGCCGCTGTACTCGATTGAGTACAGTTAAACTTTTCATCATATAATACCAAAAATTAATAAGACTAACTTATTTCTTTTAACTAAAATCAATAGAGGGTAAATTGCTTCATTGATTATAGTAACATAAAGTGGATAGTTTTTTTTTGTTTTTGTGACAGTGATTCACGTGAAGTCGCAAATCTCAAGATAACAAACGTAAGTCTTTTTCTATCATATTTTTTTTTATTCAGTGTATAAATATTATGTAATGTGCAAAATATTATGAGATATAATATTCTTTTTTATAATAAATGTAATCGTTTACCGTATTTTTATTTTATTTTTATTTTATTACGAAAAAATTCTACGCTAGGGGTCTAGAATCATGTTCATTCGTGGTTACAATTTGCGCGTCAATGTCCCTGTCACCCTTTATTGATGACAACATATGCATGTCATCACGCCTGTAGCCGAAGGGTTAACGTATTGTAACTGTAAATAAGCATGCTGCAGCTGTAATATATTTAAGGCGTTTTATGTACCATACCGTACGCAAAATATAGATATCCTATTCTGAATTGTTAAGATATACCTGTGATAGGGAACAATATCCTCCTGGGCAGTACAGAGTCCCCGAGCATCTCGTACAGCGTGTAGTCAGTCGTCACGTAGTCTTCTATGTACGTTGTGGGTTCAGATCTGAGTAGGCAGGAGGACACGTCCTGGCAACAAGAAATGTTAACATTATATAGGGTCAAATTAAAGTAGCTAGCAAAAATTGGCCGACGTGGTGGGTCTGGAAATCTATACGCAAAAAATTAACTTATACTTCAATATTGACCACAAAAAAAAAATCTGCAAATCATATCGTGTTTAGATATCCGCCCACACACACCCATCACGTCTCCGGAGTTTCGCTAGCTAATTTAATCTGACCCCGTAGGTTTTCATCGTGTTCAAATATTGACAAAACATATTTTATTGGATAATGCAGTTTCGCTTCTATACGAAGTAATATGCCTTTTTGTGGATTTTGTAAGCAGCCCAATACAGAGACGTTTTTGAAAAAACAAAAACTATAACACCTCGATAAACTTAAAACGGGAAGATACGTTACACTCGTACATCGCAATCACTAAATTTGGGCTCGGTGCGCAACTACATGCAACGACATTGCACATCACAGTTGCATACGTACACTTACCGATAGATAAGGACATAGATAGGACACGACACAGTCGTGCGAACGCAATCGCATTAGCCGCCGAAATTTAAAGCATATAAACTTCGATAGTACGTAACGTGCGAGTGTCGCACGATGCGTCGTATCGGCATGAGTGACGACTGATTTATATTATCTATCTCGCTCTCACAAAAATGGCGAAGCAAACAATAAATACAATTATAATTTTCAACAAATTTAATTTTTTTGCTGTACTTACGCGTGAAAAGTAATTCCGTATGTCTTATTTTTCTTTCTTTAGAGATAAGAACACTTAATATATACACAAAAAAACATTTTGATGCGTATTTATATACAAAAACTCAAATTATTGAGTTATATCGACGTGCGCTGTTAAGACGATGGTCCGCATGTGACTCAGTGCCACTATGTCCATTTGACTTGGTTCAGAGGTACCGCGCGCTGTGATCAAGTAACCTATCTTCCCCTTTTATCTAAATATGCTATGTAATCGGCAGCTGCAAGCTATGTAATCGGCGGACTGGCTTTCCTATCTGTGAGTCTGTCCAATGTCGTACTGCGCTTGCGCGACGACACTATCGTGCCCAAAGCGCAGTAATGTATAATAGAATAAACAAAAAACTTTCAATTTATAAACTAACCATACATAAAGTCAAGCAGACTCTTAAGCCATGGCTACTGTCACTGAACTATGACGAAACAGAGAAAATCATCGTTTCTATTTCGTAACATTAAAACCCCTCCTGATTAATTATTAACACACACACACATACACACATAAACGAGTGTTTATGAGAGGGTATGTTTGTGTATGTGGGTGAGTACCCACATACACAAACATACCCTCTCATCCACATACACACACACACACACACATACACGCGCACACACACTTATGCTCACTCTGAGACACAAACATACACACAAACACTCGCAAACTCATCAAAGGCTTCTTTTAACCGTTTTTAGTTTATTTTACTTTTTTTTTTGTTATCACCATATTCTTTTTATTTTTGTTAATCTTTTTGCATAAGATTCAGTAACATCTCCTACTGGGAGAGGGCACTGGCTCTTGTAACACAGGTATATCACCTAGCACAAGAGTCAGGGACTTCACACTATTTTTGTAACCACTTTCTTGTGTAATAAAGATTATTATTATTATTATATAACACACCGCTATTTTAAAACTTTCACTATTGCGAAGCAAACTTAAAAATGGGTAAATAAAAAATCGCCATGAACTATACTTATGAATGTCCCTGAGCTGGAAAACGGTTGTCTCACTCACAAGTATAGCCTCCCGAAGGTCCGTCTGCAGATGGTTCCTCCGCGGCGCATGTATGCTGTCGTCCAGATGGTCCAGATGGTCGGCCAGGCACTCCACCAGCGCGCGCCGGCCCAGCGCCAGCACGCACTTGATCATGGGCGCCGTCAGACGCTCCTTGGTGCCTTGCGCTAGGTAGTCGAACAGGATACCTTTGCCTGCAAGAACATTACCAAGACATTAGGTACAACTGCACAAAGTTATATTGGCTTGTGACCAAAATCGGAACTAACGCCGCCATTTTTCTTTTTTTGTTAATAGGTTTCAAAGGCCAATTTACAAAACAATAACACAACTATTAAGCAACAGCAAAGCTCGAATAATGTGGACAAAGGGGGGGAGTGTCAATATCAACCGAGCTTTTCTTAACACTTAGCTAATACTGAAACTCCGCGTATAAAAATAGAGTGAAATAAAGAAAAGTCTGTCATTAGTTATCTCTGGACGCTACACTCTCGTTCGGGTCAGCATGATTTGACCGGGAAAATAGAATATAGAAGGTGGCAAGGACATCGACGCGCAACCTGTTAGCATGGATTCAGGACATGATTCTGAACCCCCAAGGTTAATATTGTTCGTCGAAGTAACGGGGCGACGGGATAGAAGAGTATAATCCATGTATCAAGAATACGGGGCGGCGGGTTAGAAGAGTATAATCCTTGTATCAAGAATACGAGGCGGCGGGTTAGAAGAGTATAATCCTTGTATCAAGAATACGAGGCGGCGGGTTAGAAGAGTATAATCCTTGTATCAAGAATACGAGGCGGCGGGTTAGAAGAGTATAATCCTTGTATCAAAAATACGGGGCGGCGGGTTAGAAGAGTATAATCCTTGTATCAAGACGCGGGGCGGCGGGTTAGAAGAGTATAATCCTTGTATCAAGAATACGGGGCGGCGGGTTAGGAGAGTATAATCCTTGTATCAAGAATACGAGGCGGCGGGTTAGAAGAGTATAATCCTTGTATCAAGAATACGAGGCGGCGGGTTAGAAGAGTATAATCCTTGTATCAAGAATACGAGGCGGCGGGTTAGAAGAGTATAATCCTTGTATCAAGAATACGAGGCGGCGGGTTAGAAGAGTATAATCCTTGTATCAAGAATACGAGGCGGCGGGTTAGAAGAGTATAATCCTTGTATCAAGAATACGAGGCGGCGGGTTAGAAGAGTATAATCCTTGTATCAAGAATACGAGGCGGCGGGTTAGAAGAGTATAATCCTTGTATCAAGAATACGGGGCGGCGGGTTAGGAGAGTATAATCCTTGTATCAAGAATACGAGGCGGCGGGTTAGAAGAGTATAATCCTTGTATCAAGAATACGAGGCGGCGGGTTAGAAGAGTATAATCCTTGTATCAAGAATACGGGGCGGCGGGTTAGGAGAGTATAATCCTTGTATCAAGAATACGAGGCGGCGGGTTAGAAGAGTATAATCCTTGTATCAAGAATACGGGGCGTTTGGCTATAAGTTGCGCTTCCCCGGCCATGGCCACGACCATCTTGGCTTCTTGGGTAAGCACTGGGGTGCTTACCCAAGACGCCAAGATGGTCGTGGCCATGGCCACATGCAGTGCATGCAGTGGGCTGAACAAGATTACCCCTAATACATTTAAAACCTTTACAGCTATCAGTCAGTACGAATTGAAATGAAAGCTCATTTTAACTTGAATTTCACATTTCTTACCTATAGTAATAAACGAAGGCCAGGTACGTGTGATTTTTGTGAGTATTGCGACCATTTTCTCCGCGAGTGATCCATTGCCAAGTATATTTGATACCATAACTGGAAATAACCTCTGGAACTGAAACAACGTATTGATGATTAATAAACAGCTAGCTTTGTCATTATTCATGTATTATAATATTATACGTGTAACGGAAATGCTATATACATACCAAGGGCACGGCTTCTTTGGATGATATCAAACGATATTGAAAGGGTTTTTTAATCCTATCTCTACATGTTCGGAAGTTATGAGATTTTTAATACATTGATACCAGAAACCCAACTTTTCAAATAAGAAATAAACACATCACTCGGAAGAGATTTATCGTGATATTCGCAAGTAACGTGGAAAGTTATTGACCTACGTAGCGCGGTGACACGTTTGTTATGATTCGAATTGAAGAAACATATATGAAACCGAAAATTTGGTATCAATTCTTAGAGTATTTTATTTTGAGCTGAAACTATGTATAGTGATTCTATACCAGGTCAGCTGTTATCTTTAGTGCTTAAGGATAGCAATAGGGTTTCTGTTACACACTGTATAAGTGCTTGCAATCACGAGAAATGCTTCTGTAAAGTGCTTTCATTTGGGAATATACCTGAGATAATGACTAATCATTATCTCAGCCTAATGATGAATGATTACTGCACTCAGGACTTAAACATAACAGGCGACATGTACGTGCACAGTCACAAGCATTCATATGTGTATACACATAGCCAAATTCAAAAGCGATTTTCTCTTAAATAATTATTGCAACCTGGAGATAACCTAGGTATTTAATTATAGTGTGGGTTCCAAATTAATAACATTAAATTATAATCAGCACAAGAGGAGAAAATCACTTTTAAAAGTTGCTTGTCATATACATATTAGTGTTCGTCACTGTACATAGGTAAACCTCTGACCAACCCTTTGGGGAAACAAGGCGTGATATTATGTATGTACAGACGCCAGCACATCACAATTTTTTCTATGGGACCAACCTTGAAATCGCGAAAAAAAATCAGCTGTTCCATACTGTTCAAATGTATGGAACAGCAGATTTTTTTTTTCGCGATTTCACATTGGTCCCATAGAAAAAATTGTTCAAAATTATGAGTACAATGACCCCTTTTCGGGTTTAGGGTAAACAAAAACTAATGTTCTATAACTGCTTTATACTCATTATCACTTTTTATTGAACACCCCTAGTATGCTATTAATTACTTGTGATTTCGAAATCCTAATTAGGATTCAGAAAACTACAGTTTGCACTCACCTGCTGTTGTATATTGGTATCCAAGCTACAGGGATTAGAACAGAGAGCATCAACCATATCCAACACGTTAGACTGCAGAGGTTTCTTGGCAGGCACGTTGAGAGCATTCAGATTGTCATCGTTTAGCACTAGGACAGCCAGGTTGAACAGGTTTGGGAATATAGGACCGATGCGGGTGTTCGTTGTCAAGTCTTCCACTGCTAGCTCTTTTGGTTTCTTCCGGAGGTTTAGTATGGCTGTAAATGTAATTTATTTATGTTTACAGTTTCTATAATCTATATAAGTAAATAAAAATTAAATGCTGTTCGTTGGTAAGCGTGTCAAAGACGTCACACAAATCCTGCATCGCGCAAACAGAGTTTACCGCGCGACTGGTATAAGTATATACAACATCCCGACATCAACGTAACGTAACGGCTGAAAAAGATCCACGAATGACAGCGAGATCTTCTACTTGGATAATATTCGAAAAACATACCTCTAGCAACTTTGGTATAGTAATTCTGCAGGTTTACACTTATGTTACTGGCATTGTTGAGGCTCTTATCATCGGTGATCCATTCAACTGAGACAGTAGCTGTGGTTCCATACACATAGCTCTGAGGAGTCAGTGCAAACTCTGTCACGTTCAGCCAGGTGTCCTGCAATGAAGAAATAACCCTGTATAGCAAGCGCCTTAAATATTAGAATCATACAATTCACGCCCGTTAGATTTTAGCACTTACGAAAAACAAAAAAATTGGCCCAGGTAGAATAAGGCCCTCAGTAAAAACATTTTGTGCCTCACGGCTGCGCCATATAGGCCCAGTGCTGGATAATACCAGACAACTAGTGCTCGGCGTTAGTTTTCAACTGGCCCATATGTGGTGACGATGTTTTATGGATGAAAAGTTAT
This sequence comes from Antitype chi, assembly GCA_947359405.1. Classification (NCBI taxonomy): domain Eukaryota; kingdom Metazoa; phylum Arthropoda; class Insecta; order Lepidoptera; family Noctuidae; genus Antitype; species Antitype chi. The sequence goes on from OX375816.1 coordinate 17,376,129, forward strand.
TTGATTTCTCTGAGGATACATATCCAAATATCCTGTGTCTGTAGTCAACACAGAAAGCTCCTGAATATATATCACCTATTGATATACAAATAACACAAGATGCACAGTCTCGAACATAAGTAACACTCAAAACTATCCCCAATTATATGTCAGTGGTTATAGTTATGATAGAAACACATTTTTTTTCAAATTCAACCTTACACGCATGACTTAAAGTGGTTTTTACAAAGCAATGTCCAAAAAGACTGACCGAAAGATGATTGACACATTTATGCAGACGTTTTTGAGACGATGATTGCGTATCTTTCGTTCTTTTCTTTCTTTTTTCTTTCTTTTTCTTTGTGTTTTTTGTTTATCAATGATATCACCACAAATATTAATATACTTACAGTGGGAACGCATAGCTTTTCTTCACCTATAGTGGTGTACTGTGTGGTACAGGTTCCAACTACAGGGCTTGTGTCAGTCAGTGTCAACAGTGTGTTCACGTCCCAACTATCCACAGATGACTTCTTCATCATCTCACTGTGCAAGCCAAGGTTCTGCAAAAATAATAACAGAGTTATAATCACCCCTATTACTAATCAGTATTTACATACCACTTGGGCGAAGCATAAAATAAAATCTTATTTTATGCTTCGCCCAAGTGGTATGTCGATATAGAGTAGCCTATGTCTTTCCCTAGGGTTAAAAGTATCTCCATACCAAATTTTATCAAAATCGGTCCAGCCGTTTCGGACACTAGCCGGAAAAAACAGATCAACAGACAAAATGTTTAAAAATTGTATTTGATTAAAGAACAAGTGTAAGTAGTAAAAAGCTCTTATTTTGACATTACAAACACACACTTAAATTTTATTTATTTGTATAGATGATAATTAATTTTACTATGATTTTATGATTTAATATGGTTATTCCCATTTGTTTATTTTAATCGCATTGACATTTTTATTTTATTTTATTCTAATTTGTTCTGTTTCAATATTGAGACTGTTACCTTAATTAATAATATGTTTATATTATTTATCCTACTAATATTATAAATGTGAAAGTTTGAATGTTTAGATGTTTGGATGATTTGATGTTTGGATGTTGAGATGTTTGGATGGTTGTTACTCAATCACGCAAAAACAGCTGAACGGATTCAGATAAAATTTGGCAAACACATAGTTTGTAACCTGGATTAACACATTGGATACTTTTTATCCCGATAGTAAGTTCCCGCAGGATCATTTTCGACCTCTATGCGGGCGAAGCCGCTGGCTAGTTACATAATTATAAAACATAAGATGACTGCTGAAATACCTTTTAACCTTTTTTAGGTATGCACGCATTATATTTATGATTATTCGTTAGTGGTGTATTTAGGGGTGCTGCATGTTTTAGGGTTCCATACCCAAAGAGTGCCAATGGAACCCTATTACTAAGCCTCTGTTCTCCATTTGTCTGTCCGTCAATGGACTATATCTCATTAACCATAATAAGTACACAGTTTAAATTTTCAAAGTGTGTAGGTATTTCTATTGCCAATATAACAACCAAAACTAAAGTTAAAAATTAAAGAGAGTCTCCATACAAGAAAAAAAAATTGGCGTTTTGTTTTCATTGTGGTACGGAACCCTATGTGTGTCTGCGAGTCTAACTCTCAGTTGGATAGTTTTTTTTTAAGGAGCAACTAATGTCTAGTTTGAATTAGCAACAACAATGAAGCATACTAGCAGAACAGCACTAGTTCTGCTAAAGGATAGCCAAGGAAGCATGTTTTGACTGCAAAGATTAGAAATACCAATTTAAAAATGCCTGTTTTTTTGGGTAATGTCAATGTAGATCATTTTGAAGAGTTACAAAAGAGCAAAATATCTTAAAGCTTTAGTTTATTCTATGCATTATTTGCCTTTAAAAATCAAATAAAGTTTATTCTACTCTATATTCCTGTAGAAAGTTAGAAGGGTAGGCAGTACTCAAGAGTTTCAATACAGACCCCAATATCTGACATTGCTGAATAACCTCAGTAGATGTAAAGTACTTACACTGATTGCCTGCCTGAGTTTATAGCTGACATCCTCTGCCATAGCAGTGATGGCCTCAGAGTTGACCTCATGCCCTGCCTGCTCTGCCATACAGGCGACAGACTCAGGGCTAACGCCTGCAAACTTGCCTTGCGGCGAGCTGCCATCCTGAATAATTAAAATTGTGTTAAGTATGAAAACATTCAAGTAGGTGATCAAAGGTTGTCCTTGATACATTCTTAGAAAAAGTTCCTCAACCAGTTAGAAGATTGGCACAAAAGGCCAACAAGTGTTCACACTTGTTCTTTGTGCTTATGGATATAAGTAAATGGCGCCAAGTAAAGGGCTACAAGTTATTATTGAAATAACCTCCACTACGCAATTGTTTTACCTTTTCATTGAGTGGCGGAGTGTCGCACTGACTAGAGCCCCCAGATTCTGATGCTACAGACTTATTTCTATCACGTTCTCTGCTGGTATTCGCCTTTTTCGAGTGACTTTTATTACTCGAAAGTGAGTTAGACATTTTCATTTGTAACTATCACCTAGAAACACTCACAACATGGTATATAGGGTTAATGATTTCCTTATGATTTAGTCTAAACTGTGGCTGATATAAAATATGCAGTCACGTAAACAATTCTTCAAACAAAATGATAAAGAACGGTAACAAGAAATGCGAAGCGCTGACTTTATTTCCCCGAAACTGACGGTTGACACCTGACGGACGGAACGGACAGTCAGTTGACAATTTGACATTGACAAGCAACTCGGCACGGTTTCATAGACTATATGAAGTATTTCATAGAGAAATTCCGAATCTCCAATTAGTTTGTATTCTATAGATGTGAAATGATCAATTTTTAATTAAACTATTTGTATGTGATGGGGATGGGTTTGGATAGGATTGTGTGGTATATCCAACTCCTATTAATACATCTAATTTTGTGAGCGGAAATCCCAAGAGGATACCTATAGCTTCGGCAATAAAGGAAACTCCACAGATAGTGTAAGCGGTGTTCTGTGTTGAAGTCATTGTTAAACCTCATTGCTGGGTATCACAGCCATCCACAGTTCATTTCTATAAAAATGTACAATGACGTGGATTTTACTCACATACATATAAAATAGTAGATTTTACTATAGTTTTAGGTACTACGACTGGGTACAGCGTAAAGTTTTAGGGGACTTCTTTCTTTACCATATTAGTGCGAAACAGATTTTAAACAGTTCATGGGTTTAAAACGAAATAATAAAAAACTGGTTTTCATTTCATGTTTTTGTTTATATTCTCATAAGTAAAAAGAGCATGTGGACATAATTGGGTAGGTAACGTCTTATCAATATTAGACGACGTAATGATCCAAAATAAATTAGCAATGTATTTGCTGAAGGCACATAATCCAGGTTTCGCGAGTTAACGCCGCAACAACCCTATTATAATATAATTAAGTTCTCTCATATCTATGTATATACAAAACGATTTATATCTCTCGACAAACTATCATGTTCATCATTATATTACAATATTTTATTTTCGTATATTCCTGTACAAAGGATTATTGCAATTTTTAGATATTAACTAAATTTAAATAAATGAACATCGTGATAAAATATTATTACCAATCATTACGTACTTACTTAATCCTAACTTTTACAAATATTGGCATAAAATAAAAAAATTATCTATGTTCACATGAGGCACGTTACGATTATCTTTAATTATGTCAACAATACATAACAATTAAGTTCATTTTACTTAAAAATTATGAATAAAATAAATCTGACATAAAAATATTATACTTTAATGTACCATCTCTTACATTACAAAAATATTTCAAAACATGGCAAGTTAACATGTAACACTAGAGCGAGCGTTGACGACGGGAAGTGTACTGTATACTCTTTACAGTGCGACTCAAACATTTTGGCGAGTCTGAAGTGCGCTAGTCACTGCGCAGTACCTCACCCCTCCCCATCGCCAACACGTGAAGTTGTTACTGCGCAGCGACTGGCGTCATGTTCCGAGGCGACATATTGTTTGAATCGGGCTGTACGAGTCGAGCACTTACATCACATTTTACAAAGTTCGTAAAGAACCAAAATATTTGTGTTTCCTTGCAAAAACCGTACACTCCCTAAATAATATCATTTGGACACGGATTAGATTATAAATGGAGCGATATGATAAGTTCGTGATCGTCATTCGTGCAACACATTGATTATTGCCTCGACAGGTATTTATCGTAAAACGCATGCATCGCAATAGACATTTCATTTTCCTGTCAAATCTCACTTGTTGAGTTTTAATTTTTAGTAACAAATGTTCGTATGAATACTCCATTTACTCCTTGCTCCGTGCATTAAAAAGTAGGAAGAAGAAGTGTCATGATAGGTGACATACACTTGCCAAGTTTGACGAGTAATCTGGTTTGTGAGGGCGAGTAGAGTAACGCTTAAAAAATAAGACACCCAAACCCGATGAAATAAACGTTTTTCGTGAGGTCAGTCGGAGTCGCTGCCGGATTCGGACAGGCAGAGATCATCGTTGAGTACGTCCGCGGGTAACACGGCCGTCGGGTTGGGTGGCGCGACGGTACCTGCAAAATATATTAACAGTCAATGCAAATCCATCTAGATTATTAAACAGTCAAGTCAGGTGATAGAACTGGTCATCCTATTGGCTGGTTCTAGAGATAATTTAACACTACCAGGTCTCGAAATTATGATGTACGGGATAATTGGTAATTTGCGAAAAAGGCCTAACGCCATTGTTCCTGTATAACACATAGTCTTTATCGCAATGGAAAAATGACTCCAATATTTCTTAGGGCCGATTTTTTTATCCTCAGATAAAAGTACCAATAGCTACCTGAAGAATAAAGTTATTAGACTCTTTATTCGTCGGACAAGTTGTCAATTTTTCAAATAATATTTATCTTAGGAAAAGTATCCGACCGAATATCTCATCTGTGAAAAGGCTAACTTCAGGGAGGTGAAATAAATATACAGAATATAAGAACGGGACGGACTATTTCTTTGATTATTTTTAATGTTATTCAAACAGATGGCAGCGTCATGTCACTTTTAATACGTTACGAGGTTGTAAGTTTGGCCATGTGGAGTTTTTATTTATTTTTAAATTGATTAAAATAACGGAAAACCAAAAGAGGGAGCGTTTAACAAACTTTAATAATGCTGAGTTTCAATTACTTGTGAGTTTAGTCGAGAGGTATACCTAAGCAAATAATTGAAAATAAAAAGACTGACGCTATTACAAACAAAGACAAAGAATCTGCATGGAAAAAAGTATTATTAATTATTTAAACTTGTAAAACACGAAGACTAACCTCAAAAGTAACATCAACGTCATTTGTCAATGGAATAAGCGTTTATCTGGCCGTCAAAGAGGCAAATAGTTTATTCCTCAGATAAGTGACTTATTCGACGAATAAAGCCTATTTGACGATTGAACAACAGATTTTTTTGCTATGTATTGAGTTAACACTATCTGTCTGTTTATCTGAGGATTGAAAAATCGGCCCTTAGTGTACAAAATTCAATGCTTAGGGGCCGCCCCTAGATTATGATTCTTATGTTGTCGTCTTCAGATAGAAAGAACCAGCAGGGTAAATGCTTAACACACTAACAGGAGAAATGGCTTCCATTTGGACAGTTCAACAACATTCATTGTATTATTTACGTTGTTGACCAGACAAATTCGAACATATGAAGCAATGAGTTAACAATTTCCTTCACAATGATTTCAAATGTGATTAAAACTTGTGTTACGCAATAGGGTATTTTACTCTTTATGAGAAAAAATCTAACAATACCTTAGGCAAAATGCAGTAGGAAAATGTTCGCTTTAGTTCATGAAATATCAAAATAACAAAGATTTCAGTTTTTTTAATCTGTTTTTGAACACCATGAAATAGTAGCCGCCATGTTATTACGTCATACGGCGTGTGAATTGAACAACTTTGTACTTTTAATATTTTCGTAACCAAAGTAATTTTTATTTAAATAATATTTTGCATTCAGGAACAGCAAACCAACGATAAGTAGAAAAATAACTATGTTTTTAAATTATAAGCAATTGTCAAACAAAATATCAGCGCATTTGTTTCAAGCGAACTGACGTCATACCCACAGAACAATATGGCGTCGACTGCGTCCAGCGTTTTCGTCAAATTACGCGCGAAATTTATATGCACTTTAACGGCACTAATCGATTCAATAAAAATTTTGTTTTTTTTTAGTGGTTTATTAACACTTTAGAATCTAAATAAGACACTTTTCAAAAATGGCTGTAATTCCCTATTAGGGTGTTGTATGTATTAAAATACTGACCATTGGGAATGGGGTGGTGTGCGCTGGAATCGTTGTCGTCACTATCACTGCCGCTGTCCGAATCACTACCGCTTTCACTCGACGAACTCGAAGAGCTGTCCTCTTGTTGCGGGGGCTGTGTAAGATGAAATAACAATGGTGAATATTAGGGGTATGCGAAAATCAGCCTTACTTAAGTAAAGCGCTGTCGTTATTATAAAGAGAAAATGAATGATATGTAATAAATATTATATCATGTACCGTCACCATCAAATGTACCGTTTTCAGACTAAAACACCTGGATCACAACACAGGATACTTTTTATCGAGACACGTCCTGCTGAAACCGTGGGGCGCAGCTAGTAGTCAATATTGACGTAAAACGAAAGTTTTATTTACTTCTGAATTTTTCATTTGACTATGAGCTATTTGATGGATGAAACAGCAACAAATGCCCATATGTTATTAGCTTCATTTAAGTATTTGTGTTATTCAAAATTACTCTATTATTATTAGTACGTTATTAGTTCTGCGGTGCTGCATTTTCATTAGATAGACAAACAATCGTGGTTCATACCTGGTGCTGCGGTACAGGCGGTTGATACGCATTAGTATTATGGTGCGGCCTCTCCGGCGCCGGCGCTGGCGCGGGCGCGGGGGTCGGCGCGGGCGCGGCCCGCTCGTACGCGCGCGCGTAGCCGTTGTGGGCCGCGTGCGGCGCGTGTGCGGCGTGCGGCGCGTGTGCGGCGTGCGGCGCGTGTGCGGCGTGCGGTGCGTGTGCGGCGTGCGGCACGTGCGGCACGTGCGCGGGCGGGGCTGGCGCAGGAGCGGGCGGGGCGGGCGCGGGCCCTCCCAGCGCGTCTTCAAAACCGATCATCGGTAGAGACGCTAAGGTACTGTTGCCGCCGCCTGACCAACTGTTAACATATAATTGATTAATTTCTGTTTTTATTTGAATTTTAACCCTTATAATGATCTTGACATCCGAGGGGCAATTCCCGTAATTTTAAGAACGTTCACAGTATGATCTCAGTCTCAATCTGTCGACAATACCTCAGGTTACATACATTTTTGACATTTGAATGTCGCCGAGATGAGTTTGCGACTAGACTTTGAACGTTTTTAATTACGACAAATAGCCTTCTGATCTTCGTTGTAGCCTTGCCTCATGTTGAGACCGGCACCCTACTTACGAAACGTAACTCACGATTAATCATAATCTGTTTCATTTTGAAACAGAGTGCTAAACCATTGCTTCATAATTATGTTCGAAAAATGTGTCTACTCAACAATGTTAATAACGCAATGAATATTGTTGAACTGTCAAAATTAAACAGATTATGATTAATCGTATGTTACGCAACTAGGGTCTTCCGGGGCGGGTTTTTCGTCAGTGGTAAAAATATTTTTTTGTAACTTTTTTTTTTAATATTTAGTAGTACGCGTAAGTTATGAACTTACGGCGCAGCCTGTGGCGGCGAGGTCTTCTGTCGCAGCGGAGACCTGACCAGCGTGGGCGGTGGCTTGGGCATGGTGCCGGCCGCGCCGTTAAACCGGGCAGCTGGGTTGTTCGGCTGGGCAGTTCCAGGTACTACAAATAAAAACTTATTGTTGGTTCCTGTGACAACAGCGTTTTTAACTCATTCGTAAATTACCATCAATAATAGAAATCGAATAATACCCGTTTTAGTGTTCATCAAAATCCATCGGTATTCACGAGACTCATTTGAATATTTTTCGTTTCGCATTTAGACATCCACACACATCAAAAGAGATAACTAACCAGGGTTGTCGAATATAGTTGAAGTTTACTAAGAAAATGATGATGTTTTCGAATGAAAATAGATAAACTGTGTTAAATACATGCCTTAGTTTAATTAAAGCCATTTATTGTTTGAACCTAGCTTTAAGTAATGCTTGAATATTGAGTGTGGTTCTGTAATAGAGGCCTTAATCGCCTGTTCGCCCCCGTGTTCTAGCTTTCGTGTCCTACCTGTGTTAGTGGCACTACGTCTGTTGGTGGCGACGCGCGTGCGTGACGTGGAGCGCTGCGTCGTGTTGGTGAAGTCTGTCGTCACGGGCGTCAGCGGCCGTTGTTTTTGAGACGTTTCTTGTCTGTGAGAAATAATACATAATAATTATTACTTCGTTTCTAGGTGAATGAAATCGTAACATTGTCATAATAACTTGAAAAAATTATGGTAACTGCTCGGGCTGACATACGCACGTGAAGGTTTTGTCCTTTGGTCATCTCGTGCCGAAGCAAAACATGGCTATGCCTAAACAATGTTTGTTTACGGATATCCGTATCTCGTTCCGCCGCAAGATGATGCGACGACAGGATTTTGTCTCATGCTGCGCATGTTGGGGTCAACCTTTACCTATTATTTTCTTGATTTATAAATAGATGGTCTATTTATTGGTCAAAAATAAGTTAAACTATAACTGAAGTAAACTGTCGTACTTTAACTTAAATGATTTCACAGTGTGAGATCCACAGTTTTATCATATTATTTATGTGGTGAAAAATCATTCGTAACATTATTTTAGATTTAAAAAAAACGTGTTACTTAGCTGGTGTCTAATATGTATACGTCCTCATTACAATAGCTATCAATACAGTTATTTGTCACTAGGTAGGTATAACGGATTTTGGGTTTTCACATTACCTGATTGTATTACACAATGTTTTTATCTTTTTTCTTTTTAGAGAAAGGTATAAGTGACTAACGGAATACTTCTATTTGCCCTGTACTTTTTAACTGCATATTCGTGACGCAATCGTAGCTATGACGAGCAGAAGAATAAACGGTGCTAACAGGGGGTTTCCGATTGGCAGAAATGCAAGATTGTTTTAAATTGAATCTGTTTCTATAGCTTTTTGAGAGTAAGTAAGTTATCACCGCCGTCTATGAATATTGGGGCCGTATTCATAGGTGAAACGAGACGGACTAGGAGCCATACAGCACGTACAGCGCCATCCTTTTTAGAGAAAAAAGATAGAATATCTACTCTTTATTATGTACACCATAAAAAATAATTATATTTTAAAAGACGTGACACAATGGACGGTCTTATCGCAAAAAGCGAATGGATTAAGACGGAAGGAGAGACAATGCCGTAGGTACCCTTATGTGTACCAACCTTTCTTCACAGTAAAACAATGATACCTTCCGATCCGACACTTCCCCTGAGCGGTCCGTCCATCTTGTTTGTTTATCTTACAAATTAAATCACAAATCGTCGGCCTAATTCGTTAACCTGCTAAGTCCATTTTTCGACAAACTGCTAAATAATTGTTTTTCTAAATTTTATAAAATGTGTATAAGTTATGCTGCTACATATATTGTTAAAATATCAAGAAAAATTATGGAAACCAACGGGATTTACAGAATTTTGATTGCTAAATTAATAGAGATATTATTCAGATTTTTCTTTGTCTTGTAAACTATGTCAAAATTAACTTAGCAGGTTAACGAATTAGGCCGACGAAATATGAAGCGCTCGTTTCCTACCATCATCTGCCTAGCCTTTTATTATTTATTTATTTATTTAAACTTCTCGCACACAAAAAAGGTACAAAGGCGGACTTAATGCCTTAGGCATTCTCTACCAGGCAACCAAGGGTGGTGCAGAGATTCCCAAGCTTCCCAACTTTGTTGGTAATACCAGTATTTTACAAAGAGCGACTGGCTATCCGCCGGACGTAAAAGAATAGCACCATCCCATTTCTTCCCGTGGGTGTCGTAGAAGGCGACTAAGGGACTAGAGAATGGGCAGCAGCATTCTCTATGCATTTTACCACCATACTGCGATCGCCAACCCGCCTGCCAAGCGTGACGATTATGGCAAAACCCCTTTTTGGGGGAGGCCTATGTCCAGCGGTGGACGTCTTTCGGCTGAAATGATGATGATGATGATGATGATGATGCTGATGATGATGACTGCCTATCTAACATCCACAACCCATTTACTGAGTAATATGTACAGTGGGCTGCATCAATTGGGTACCCCAGTTGTATTAAAAAAATTATGCAACTGGGGTACCCAATTGATGCAGCCCACCGTACAATATCCCTCGGTGAGACTGGTGACTTTCGGGCTTCTGACGACCAGTAAACACCGTCAAAGATCCATGAATGGGATCCACAGCTGGGACCAACAGCTTAATATGCTTTCCGAGGCAATGAGGGGTCATGGTATGTAAATATTGTCACACATTCACGGACCAACCGCGGTAAGCGTAGCTTAACCCGATCAATCAACCCGTACGGCTGTTATTACTAAGCCACAATCCTCCCTTCAGTGCTCGTTCGCGACGCGACTCATGTAAATAACTTCTATGAAAACGTCATGGAAATTGTTCTACAAGTGTCGCATCGCCCCTGTTCAAAGAAGCCTTCATTGTACGAAAACCAAAATAGGCATGTTGCCTTGCAGTGATCGTTACAGGCTGGCATAACAGTACTGACCTTGTCTTTTTAACTTGAATATTACTAGAGAGCTTCTCCAGTGTAATCTCGCCGGTAACTCTGTCTATGATGAGCACACATTCCTTCGTGTAAGGCCTCTGGCTTCCTTTGAATACGGTCTGCGGGACCCCGGCGCCATCTGTCGGTCAAAAAAATGGTTTAGACAGAAGGATTTATAAAGGAATTCACCACGATGAATGTACAATACACGGTCATAAAAAAGTACATGAAATACACCATAATATTTCTCTGCTCTGATTAAGTCAGCGGCGAAAATTGACCCGTAACTAAGGTTGATAACGGAGCATACCTAAGGTGCGGCGACGACGACGAAGATCTTTCTAAAGTATTGTTTCGTGACTTACGTCCACAGTCCTATTGAGTAGATGACCTTATAGTCTTCAGTCTATTCTTTACTAATTTTCCTCCTTTATTTACAATGAAGACTCATTCAAGCTACGTCATATTGTGGAAAAAACGAAAAGTCGCTGGAAAAATCCCGAAATACATTGCCAAGAATGACTGATTTCATAAATAGGTCACACGCTTACGAAATAAAGGATTCTTTCCACTTCTAGCACTCAGGCTTTCTCTCCGTAAGAGAAAGTGGGCTGGCTGTGATCCGCCATGGATTTGGAGGTTACATGTATTGTCTTCCAATGTTTTTTCTTTTACCCGAGTGCGCCAGAAGGAGGGTTATGTTTTTCAAGTGTATGTATGTATATTTCTTTTGCACGCTCTGCAACCTTGATCGAGTTCAGCTTAAGAGGTGCCGTTAGATTCGTCTTAATTATTGTGAGAGTGACACTAGGTATACCAAAATTGAAAAAAAAAATGGGCGATTTTTTACTAAAAACTGTGAAATCAAAAAAATATTTTTTACAAAATCAAAAAAAAAACCCGACTGCCTAAAAAGGAGGCAATAAAGGTAAATTTAAGAAGATGCCTCCGACTGCATGAGATTGCTTCAGTCTAATATTCATCCTTTAAAAACAACCACAAACTTGACCTCGATCACGCCTGATGGAAAGCGATTGATGAGGTCTATGATGGATCGAGCGTGCTCAGAAAATGCCTGTTCACTCTTGTTTTGAAGGTAGACGGGTTAAATGTGAAACGGAACACATACGCAGGCAGAGAGTTCCACACTTTGGCTGTGCGCATAATAAATGTTGGGTTGTAAGACATGCCGGTTTCCTCAAATAAAGGATAGTTGTGTTTCTTTGTTGTCAAAGCTAATAGCAGCGGGATTTTTATTTCAGATATAAAAAGGTATTGTTCTCAAAATAATGGCTTTGCAATAAACATGCTGTTACTAAACTGTATTAAATTGATCATAGAAAACAATAGTTCCTATGCAGATTGATACTAAGAAAAACTTGAAACGAAAGTATACTATTTTGAAACCCGACTGGCGATAATCTCAAAGCCAAAAATGCATACAAAAAGAAGGACTAAAATTAGATATTTTAAATCCAACAGCTACAGAAAAATTGGCATGAATCTAGAAATAAACAGTGGTCAGCTGTTTCTTCAGGATTTATTGTCTAGTTTCAGAAAACCAGATAAGTATATTAATGCTAATGTGTTTATTTGGTTGTAAGTATAGTTGCTGCCCCATTTATCAAGACTTCAGAATAATCTAGATTAAATGCCACGATCGAGAGCTAATCTTGGTATGCTATAAAAATTCAAAAATATATTTAGACATACAAATACTTCTCGTATAGTTCGGATTTGTATGATTTTTTTTTTATTGTCCAGGTTAAACATTAACCAGCGGGCTAATTGCGTAACACACTATCAGTAATAATGGCTTTAAAACAAAATCAGCCCACATCACGATAAAACTGCAACTAAATTGCGGTCGATCGTCGTCGGCCACTCGACATAGGTCAAACATAGTGATTTACCGACCGCAATAATTTAGTGACCATTACGTAGTTTACCTATTTACTTTATAACTAAATCAGTATATGCTTGTACTAGTCTACACCGGAACAGAAACAGTTTCCTAGATGCATGATGCAGTATGGCCTGCCCAACAACTCATCAAATTGGAGAAAGTATTGGGGCAAGGTGCTGATAACAAGAAGATAATAGTCGTCATCTGCCTAGCTTTTTCACAAGTATGTTAGAGTCGACTACCAGTTTAACGGAATGAAAGAAAGAAAAAAGAAAGAAAGAACAACAACAACGCAACAACAACAACTACAACTTAATACCAACAACAACTTAATAAATGAATGCAACTTAATACCAGTAGGTATTTACATGGGAGCAGCTGCTTGTCTGACCTCCACAACCCTGTAACTGTGTAACATCCCTGATACCCCTTAGCAAGACTGATTGTCAGACTTTTGGGTTTCTGACTACCAAATAACTGTTAAAGAATGATATGAAGAACAAGCCAATTGTATAAACAAATAAATACTAACCCAAATGTGGCACAGTGACGGTCACTTGATTATTTGTTCCAACATCCACCGTTGCCATTTTGTTAACGTCAACTGACGCCGGTTTGAAGTCATCTGGAAAATGTTAACATGAGAAACTATTATAAATCAAGAGACTTTATGTTTAATTTATACTTGGTTTTAATAACTTGGCATAAATTGTTGGTCAATGACCCTGAAATGTCTGGCATGAATGTAAGTTGAATAGGTTTCTTTGATAAGCAAAGAACACTGGCAGAAAGCCAAGCAAAGGATGCATGGGATCCTTATTACATTTATTCAGGAAAAAATAAAACTAATGAACCACACCCAATAACTTGCTTGCATGCATTACAAGAAATGCATTAATAGACGGAAATTACTAACACTTGGTCATAATGCTAATAAAAAACGTTTTTTTAAACCATTGTAATTATTCAATTAGTATCAACAATTATTGATTCTAAACATGGAAAAATGGAATGAAAAAACAAAACAATTATGAAAAGACATTGAATGAACTTGTAATTGCTGATCATGACATGGTTTTATTAGCATCAATAAACAGTAAATACTATATTCAACATAATATTTTCAAAGATAAAGAATGGAAAGATGTAAAGTGAATGCAGATTTATTAGAATCCATACAAATAAATCAAATTGAAGTGTCCATTTGTAATGCATATGAAAGTAGGTACTTATAAAAAAAAAAAAATTTTTAAGCATTTTGTCTCTCTGTCAGTTTGTTTGTTCTGGCTAATCTCCCAAACGGCTGGACCAATTTCGGTTGTGATTCATATTATTTTAAACCCACAATAACTTCTTGATTGAAATAATGATAGACTACCAACATAAAAGTATTCTCCTCAAATTGTATGCCTCGCGATGCTTTAGTATTTGGTTTTTTGGCCTCACTCTTGGTGCTCCGCGCGGTCTATCTGCCTTTGTTTTATAATCTGGGGTATTCTCTATTTCTTTATATTCAAATTGCTTACATCATAATTGCTAACTAAAGAAGCAGCTCTGCTAGCTCAATGAAATACAAACTGGAAACTAATCTATGAAATTAAATGCAAATCTACTCAATCTTGATTGTCCAATTTTAAAACCTTGCAATAAAATAATACTTAGCCATTCTAACTATGGATTAACCCCCTTTATTCAGTAACGTTGCTTAAAATTAAGTAATGTTTAGCAACTGTTCAACCATATATTTTTGATGTTTAAGCACCTTTTTCTATTATTTTTTATTACTTAATGGGCCTGCTTGACCTCGATCATGCCTATGATGGATCGAGGGTCCCATCTCAACTTTAAGCATTGTTTATAAATAAACCCCATAATGCCTAAGATCAAAGATACTTACATTTGATTGTGTGGTATTGAGACGCCTTGTTGTTAGTAAAACTAGCTCCCAACTTTAACTCTCTCACATCATAGTTCAGGCTGTGTTTATCGGCCATTATGACCCACTGGCTATGCCATAAATAGATTTGTTTCCTAGAACATAAAATGAACATTACATGTTAATTTTTATCTTTTTTAATGCTTGATGAGGTCTATAATGGCTCAGCATGCCCAGAAGATGCCTCTTCACTCCTGTCTTAAAGGTAGACAGGTTAAATGTGCAGGAACACAGACACAATGTGCGCATAATGAATGTGGAGGAGAAGTGCTGAGTAAAACTGGTCAGGATATCAACCAAGTGCGGATGCTACTCTGCAGTGTCTGGTAATCCAGTGGTAAAAGGGTGATCAGGTTGTGGAGCTCCTGCGCATTTCTATCTTATATTTTTCTTCTTTAAGTTATATGGGCCACAGTCACAGCTGATCACAGCAATAAGGAAAACCAACCAACTGTAATATGTTTTAGTCTGAGAATATTGTGATAACAAGCGGTCTTATTATGACCCACTCTTCCTATAATAATTGGGTTTATAAGGCAAACCTGTTCATAATAATAAATAATGGTATAGATTAATTACTGTCCCAGACTCATAAATCGAACCACCCTGCTTTTTTTGCTAATAAGTTCTATGAGTTTTTGAAATACTTGTGAATTCAAATTTGGAACAATAATGGCCAACATGTTGGCTTCAAAACTGCATCATAAGTTTTTCTTTAACTCATCACTATTTTGATGGCACTTATTTTTAAACCTTGCATGGCAATCCATGATGGCACAAGTTAGGAGTCCAGGAGTGTATAATTATTTACATAAATTCATTGGGATGTGGCTGAAAAGGTAAATATCTCAAGTTATAAACTTAATTAAATTATGCAATGCTTAGTTTGCACTACATTCTTATCACTGAATATCAATTAGATAACAATAATGGTTCCAGTCAAGTTTTTGAGGTAATCTTGTGCATTCATTCATTAATAAAGTCACAGTTCAAATCTTGAAGGTTTTTAGTATAAGCCTTTCTCTTTTCAGGCTTTATTCAAGTTCAGGTATGCGAAATTCACTATGTACTGTTACTTAACTTGATTCTTTCTTCAAGGGTGATATCATCAGGATAATGGTATGGGACACTACTGGATACCCTTTTAAAATATACAGGATGTGGCAAACAATATCCAGTTTAAAGTTGGCAATTACTGTATAACATAGCTGGTTGTACATACATACTACACTGCTACAGGCATGTATTTATCATGTAACTGCAATTATTGAGTGCCTACATGTCTACTTCCTAGATTCCTAGAACTTTCTTTAGCATCTGTATTTTCTATGAATTCATCTACAATATTTGTATTAAATGAATTAAGTATTATAAGTATAAAATTTAAGGATTAAGTGAAAATGCTGACTTGATTGTACAATTTCTATTAGCCTGTTAAATTGAAGATTAATAAATCATTTGTGTCAAAGCTACATGAAATAGATTATGCTACATTAGAGTTTTAAAAACTGATAGGAAATAGAATAATAAGAAATAAAACATTAACCCCAGTAAATTCAAATCCAATTTTATCAGTTAGAATATTATTTTGGTCTATTTTAGATTTTATTGAATATGCATGGCAGTGCCCAGTATTGGTTATATTAATTAAATATTTACCTACAACATATTATAAATTCTAAATACCTGTGATACTAGTAAATACACCGACACAGGTACCTATTATGCATACGTATCTCTACATTCACTAACACAGCTGACAAACTAGGTCTGCATTTTTTTTTTCGCCACAACACAATTTATTTCACTTATTAAGTTAAATAAGAAGTTGATCCCCTAAACAATAATATACTGCATAAATAGCAAAAATATAAAGTTAATTGCAACATAAACTCATAAAAGAAAGTTCAAATAGATAAAATATGGCAAACAATTTTAAAGACTGAATGATATCCCTTACCTTCGATTGATTCTCCACCGACGTTTTAACAAACCCAACTATGTTTCAGAAATAAATGTCATCGCCAGTACGATTTTTAGGCGCACTAATTAGATAATAATTTCATGGAGAAGGGCTCGCTAAAGTAATAAAATAGTCCAATAAGTTAGACATGGACTACTCCTTCGACCTAGTTCCCATGACGTTTAATTTAGAGATGGCGTGTTATCACCATACTAATCAACTAGAGTAGTGCTGTATTACTATCTAAAATTACGAATGTAACGATTACTTGTAATTTTTTAATATTTTAATTTTATCATTTTGTTGTGAAAATTAAATATAATGTAGAAGAAAATATTGGTGAATTAGTCGTTAATTGTTGTTGCATTTATTTTTTGATCGGTATCGTTATTCACAACAATCCGACCAATGACACATGATCCAAATCCAAATGGCACACTCATTCTCGGATAAAATTATTTGCTAATCAGTCCCCGTGTGCAAATAAATAATCGTCAGAAAAGTCGGAAGAATAGTGGTCGTCTATTTGGTCTAAACAATCAAAATATTCGGGATTCGAATTTGTGAGCAGTGACGATGACATTGATCGATATTCGATTCTGAACGAAAGGGTTTCGAATGGTTGCTATGCAGGAAGCTTTCGATTTTCGCTGCGACCGCAGGCTATCGTATCGAAATCGACAACGATACATTTCTTTATCCTGATTTGCCTTGCCCCCGACAGCAAACAGTGGTGGGAAGAATAGCAGTCGTATTTGATCTAAACAGTCAACATTTTCGGGTTTTTGGAGCGAACATAACACTCCTATGATAACAATGATTGATGTTCGATTCGGGACGGACAACGGAGTGTATCGAATGGTTGTGAATAGCTATGCATGTTCCTTTGTTAAAATTTGATGTGGCTGAGATATGAGTTGTAGTTTTGATCGCAAAATACGAATAAACGCAACTTTCGTAACTAGAATAATCCCAAATCAGATTCCAGTTTTGACAATTACGTAGGTTCATCCAGAATGTGGTTTCGAATTAACTTGATATTCCCCTCCTTGCATGGAATAACAAAATGAAAACCCATCTAGCCTAGGTTCGAGTAAAAAACCCCTGTGGAGTACGGACCTCAGATTAGGGCGTCGCTGGAAGAGGGCAGCAAGGGACGGGCTGGATCGGAGTGATTTTAATCTACAGGCCCAGTGGTGTGGGCTGGCTCAAGCACGGTCGGGGCGGACATAGCTTAAGACGTCGCGGAGGGCCTCGGTGGCGAGGACGGAAGATAACAGTGGTCTATCTCCTGGGGAGGAGGGTTGTAGCATCGTCGCCGCGTCGGCAATACCTAGAGTATGCCTCGGTCGGCGAATCCTACGCTGGAGGGAGTGTAGTGGGTGGCTGCCGCAATCAGGGGATTGGGGTGCTTCATGTATGGGGAGTCGAAGAAACGTTTGGAAAGACATTAATCATGAACTGCTGGATGGTGGGCATTCTGAGATCTAGGTGAAGATTCTCAATGCAGACAGAGCTCACACACAAGGCGATGGTCAAGGATCAAACCTAAGTATTTGGCTTGCTTCTCCTATGGGATCCGCTTACCATCATGCATAGTGATCCGACTGGGAAGGCAGGTTTTTAAGAAGAGCACCGCTTGGCTCTTGTTATGGTTGTTCGACTCGCCATTTCAAGAATCAAGTGCCTAAGACGTTTGCAGAGGTTGATTTGCAGAGTGCGAGCGGCAACGTCTTGACAGCGACCAAAACAACATGTGGCGACAGAATAGAATTGAGCCAACTGGGCCTTTTCACTTTTGGGAATATCGCTGGTGAAAAGCGTAAAGGTTAGTGAGTATTTGGCACAAAGGTCTTATCTTTAGCAGGCCGCGCTCACGGTGATATTAGAAAAATGTACTCTGTGGATATTAGGGCTACATTCCGAGTGGCGATAATATTGATTTGAGCGTGCTCACACTCATTCCGAATTGGCGATGGGCGTGAGCGCGATAACGATGTCTCGTGAATCGTCATAGAAGAAGTCATGACATGCGCCATCTTGCGATATGGCCGACCATGCGTTATACTATAAACGTCAGTGTACTAGTATCACCATGAGCGCTGTCAAAAATGACAGTTGTGTATATCTAACTTAGATTTATTAGAAATAGTGCTTCTGGCTAGAGTCACCACCTAACTTGTGGTGTATACAAGTTTTTTTATGGTGTATGGTGTAGGTTTTAACATATTGTTCACTATTGGCGCGCTCACGAGCGTTGTGTATTGTTGATAAAAATACAGTTCTCAGCTGTCATTACAGTAATGACTTCCATTCATTCACAGGACATCGTTTTCGCGCCACGCTAATTCGGAACGGATGTCAGCACGCTCAAATCGATTACAGCGCAATTCGGAATGTAGCCTAAGTGACAGTGACACTGTCAATGACAGCCGGTTTTTTTTACTTCTTGACAGAATGACACAAACTATTTTGATCTCTTTGCTGTTTGCAAAAGAATTTGTTGATTTCGTTGCTATAGCCGAAACTGCTTAGAAACTAAACATTATGACAAAAAACTCAATATCTTTGGACATTGATCCAACAATCATGGAAAAGAATATGAGAATTATACGAGTAAGTTATTAGACTATTTTATGCTATTTGCGCCTAGTGCGAAAACCACATTATATTATGTGCTATGAAAGTGGCTAATTTCGCTAAAGTCTAGCATTTTTACCGTACTTTTTATTTATTGCAGGAGAACCCGGTTGAGGAAGAATTTAACAAGCTTCTATCTAATGTAGAGACAGTACCTTCGAAACTAGTGAAACCTACGCCAGGTAACTTAATATTCTTAAATACATAATATTGCCACGATGTGCATTTGCGCACAGCTCTTTCTTACAACAATACCTCTCCGTTATTCGCAGAATTAATTAATTATTAAGTTTTTCTTTGTTTTTGTGCTCACACCATAAATTATTTTTATAATATTTCTATACGTGAGGATTTATAATTGGTTTTCTGGTGTCTATAGTTTCCTTTCTTTTGTCTGTTTTTGTTAGCTGTAAGTCCTCCATGTTCTTATGTAAATAAAATTAATTTGCACCTTTTCATTACAGGCTTTTGTGTAAAAACATTTACAAAGCCAGATAATAAGAAGGTATTTGTAAATATATGCCTGACTGATGCTATCATTTGTCCGAGAGACATCAGCAATGAAGAGCTTATGCAAATCCTCAATTCTGAAGATCCATCCACTTACAGAGTGCCTATGAGTATTGGTGAAGGTAGAACTGAACCTGACAAGTCTGGGGCCCCAGCTACAGTTTATGATGTAGCTATAAACCCAGAGTTTTTCAAAAAGATTGAGAAGGATGATTTATTCCAAACATTCTTCCTCACTGTTGTCTTTGAAGGTTTACAGGATAAGTATCAATTTGAATTGGATATGCACAAGTACACCATTTTGAAAAATAGAAGGTCTATTGGTGCTTTACAGTGTCACAGAATTCAAATAAGAGGAATAAAGACCGAGGCAAGGAATGGGGTAAAACCTCCTTTAATCGAGGAGTTGGGTGATAAGGGTGTTGTGCAAAAGCCTGGTGTTCCAGCAGCTGTGAGGAAGGAACTGGAGTATAGATTGAGGCGTGAACCACCGACTGGGGAGATTGAATACTTGCTGGCTGAATTTAAGATTCCTTCTTCCGTAAGACTTATTTAATTCGTAATGAATATTCTGTCTTATACTAAAGTAGCTTCTGCCTGCGACTCGTCCGCATGCATGTCATAAATTATCCCATGGAAACATGCCACCGGGACAACAGTAGCCTATGTTACTCCTTTTAACATCAGCCAGAGCCGGAGATGTTTTTTTTTGTTTACTGTTCAACGCGCATTATGATTTCAGCACAAGATTCTAGTACCCGTATAGCGTATATTTTTTTTGTCAATTATCAAAAAAAAAACTGGTTTAATTTTTTTTCATCTTCATCATCTTGAGATCGGCTTGATATGCCCTTAGCAGATTTGTTGTAGGAGTATTGACAGGAGAGCACTGTTCGTCCACTGAGGAAGCTGTCTCTTATTAAAAATGTTTTTATTTTTATTTTAGATGTCAAGGTCCCATATATGTCGTTGTTTGAGCCTGCTGACATTTATTGGTTCACATAGCGCTGTTGCTAGGTTATTAATATGAGCTTTAATACGGTCTTTCTATGCTTTTGCTCTGTGTTCGATTCCCTCCTTAACTGTTTTAGTTTCTGTGTGCTCGTGGAATTCACTGGTTCTGATAAAAAGCAGTGCATTTGTTACCATTTTGAGTGGTTTATGCTGGAACCGTTGTAAAATCTCCAGGTTTGAAGTTTTAGCTGATCCCCATAACCTAATGCCATAAGTCCAAATGGGCTTGATTATGTTTTATAAGTAAGTATCTTATTTTCCATGGGGACGTGTATCTTCTGCCTATTAGTCAGTTTAGATTTCTGAGTCGTGTAATTTGTTTGGTGTTTCATAGAAAACTGAAATATCTGCACGGTTAAAATGTAATGGAATCGCCGGATTTTTATTAAATCACCAACGAAAGATTTAAATCATGTAATCCATGGCAACAGTTTGCGCGTCGATGTCCCTGCCACCCTGTATACATATCGTAATAATGTATTTAGTAAAAAGCTGTTGTTGCTGTTTCGTCGATGCCTTGCGTCGATGTCGTGCCTTGAACAAGAGTGAACAGGTATTTTCTGGGCCCGCTCGATCCATCATAGACCTCATCAATCGCTTTCCATCAGGCGTGATCGAGGTCAAGAGCGGGCCCATTTAGTAAGAAAAATAAATAAAAAACAACAGTCACTTCACTTTTATTTGTTTGTACAATTTTTTATTTTCTTCTCTCTCTCTTCCATCTGCAATCAGCCCCTGAGCTTTAATTAGATTGGTTGTTTCTTCACTGACAGTTCAAGAGTATTCCAATCCTGTGATGCGTCATCTTGTAATTACAATTTTTAGTGTTGGTTAGATTGACGCTATTCATTCTCTTTTGAGTCTGTAGGTAGAGTCTGAGGAGTTTAGGGAGTGTTACAGCGAGTTCATTTTTATATCATTGGAGTGTTTCCTTATAGTTTATGTAGGATCTTTCTACAACCTCCTTTACAGTTGGAATTTTTAGGTACTCATGTACTCCAATATTTTTTTGTAAACCAGGGTGCACTACTTAAGGTTTTTAATGCTTTATTTTGGATGCGCTGCATGATCTCAATATTTGAGTGGCTTGCCGATCCCCAGAGTTCTATGCCATATGTCCTTACAGGTTTAAGGATGCATTTATAGATAAGCAGTTTATTTTCCAAGCTTAGTGATGAGTGTCTACCAATGAGCCAGTGAAGGTCTCTTAGTTTTAATGTGTTCACGCCAGGTAAGTCTTCTATCGATGTGCATACTTAGGTATTTGGCAGTATTTTTCTGTGCCAGAACATCTACCTCGAGTTTCACTTGTGGGCAGTCACCTCTTCTTAGGGCGCAAGTAACATGAACAGACTTGGCAGCATTAGCCTTGATTCTCCACTTTTTCAGCCATGATCCAATCTTGTCCAGGTGTTCTTGGAGTTTCGTGGATGCTCTTATCTGGCCTTTATCGCAGGACAGGACTGCGGTGTCATCAGCATAGGTTGCAGTAACAATTAGCTTTGACGTGGGTAGATCAGCTGTAAAAACTGTGTACAAAACAGGGCCCAGCACAGAACCTTGTGGTACTCCAGCTTCTATGGGATAGAGGGAAAGTTTATAAAAATAATATTAACTAAATTGTACTGCTGACAAAACAGATAAACTATAATCCTTTCCATAATAATATAACTATTGTGACTTTTCAGGTAAACCTAAAAGATCTGAACTTGGAAGTTGGTGAAGACCGCCTGGTTTTGGACTCCAAAGGAATTTTTGAACCAGTGGACTTCTTCCTGCCATGCAGTGTGGATCAGGAAGTCATTGATGCACAATTGAATAGAAATGATGATGTAAGTTTTCATTTTTACAGACCTACTCATTAAGCCTTTTTCCTGGAAAAGTTAGGTAATTTTTAGGGATACTCAATTATTTTTATTCAACTAGATGACATTTGCCCTACCTGGGATATTAAAGGCTCAAAAATAATAAATCACTGAATGTGGGTACTATTTATTTTACAATTCTTGAATTCTTTGTGGGTTTCAGATGCTGTTTGTGAAGATGCCAGCAATTCAATAGTATAATTATAATATTTAATTAGATTCTAAAGCTTTATAAATAAAACTAAAACTGCAGTATGTTTATTTTATTGTTGGTTAAGGCAATTTAGTATGGCATATAAAATTAGGAAACCATGTCTGACTAGTCCTATCCTGGAAAACTGGGATTGATTTAATATATAAACATAAGAATTACATAAATACATAATTAATTTGTACTTGTGTTGGAACAATACGAAAAAAGGCACCATAGATTTCTTAATAATACACTAGTATTTCTTCTAATTAAAAATAATAATTTACAGTAGCATAATATCACAAAATAATGCTGTTATCTCCTAATCAAATAACATATTAATATTACACGTTAACACATGTAACAAACAAAATGAGATTTTATGAGATTGCCGATTATTAATTAATATTCATATATATTTTTTAGAGAATTTGCAATAATAAGTACAAAGGTATGATCTAAATAAGTAAATGCAGTTACTATAAAAAATAATATAACATAAAGATGAATTATATAATTAGAACCTACTTAATATTCTATATTATTATACCTAATGGGTAACAAAATAACTGCCATAAAATATTATAAATTAGTATGCGAGTTGTAATTTTGAGTTGTAAAGCCTCAATATTAATTTCTAATAGAGTCTACTTATGTACTACAAAAATATCTAGTAAAAAAACTGGAATAACACTCCCGCACCCTAATTGCGTAACACACTAATAATAAGAATCTGAATAATTTTGAAGGATATTGCTGATCCATTGCTTCATATAAAAAATTGTAGATAAAATGGAGATGCGTCTTCGACGAACAATCGTCGTAATCCCAGAGCGCAGTGAGGACAAAAATGTATCAGATGAAGACGATTACAATACTCAAGATCCTTTACACATTAATTAAGAAAAAGAAACGTCTTCCTCAGACGGAGAAAAAGATGAAGAAGGAGAAGAGGAACTGAGTGAGTTTCCTGAGTGTACTGAAGAGCATGTGGAGACGTTACAAAATTTTACAGACAATTAACCTTCTACTTCAGACAGCTTCTTCAAGTAAGAAAAAAAAAGAAAGATAAGTTGGTGTGGTCGGATGACAATCTTCAGTATGATGAATCAAATATTGCTTTTTTGGGATCTGAAATTCTTCCAGATGAAATAATGCAGCTAAATACTCCAATGGAGTTTTTCACATTTATTTTTCCGTCATCTGCTGTAAATTTAATTGGGGAAGAAAGCAACGTATATGCAGCACAAATTTTACCTGAAAACTTGCATTCAGTGACATATGACGACATTTATAAATTTATAGGTGTTATTATCTATGTGCGTGTGGTGTGAAACTTTGTTAAAACTCTTTGAAAATGTACTTAGGATTTAGTGAACATTGCCAAAGAATTGTGAAAGTTGGAATCAGATTTTGTAAAAGTCAAGTAAGCAAGTTATGGACTGTAAAGTTGGGCCCTCAGTTCTCACATCTCTGGATTGAGGGCCTGATAAAGTATGGACAATACAGAAAAAGTCTTTATGTCAAAATCTAGTCTTTGCGATTAGCAGAATTCTCATTATCATGTGTTTTTCCAACAATCGGCACGTCCCTTATTACATGGGATTTAAGCATAACTGGTGAAATACGGATGTACTACAGGTACACCTCTGTATAGCTCTTCGGGGAAACAGGCGTGATCTTATGTAGTGGTCGAAAATTTTGTGACACTTCAAAACACGATTCTAGAGAGTAGAGACAAGGCACGAACATTCGCTCGGCAACACTTCGGGGTAATTGTGACACACTATCAGTAGTAAGGGCTTTCATTTTGACAGTTCAACAACATTCATTGCATTATTTACGGTGTTGAGCAGACAAATTTTTCGAACATATGACGCAATGAGTTAGCATAATACTTCAAAATTACACAGATTCTGATTGATAGTATGATACGCAATAAAGGAGCAGGGGTCAAAAACAATATGACAGAAATTCAACTAAAACTCGTCATGTTTTATATGAAAACTTTTTCGTACACTAGGTTCTATACCCGCTAGCAGACTTTCATCATACCTCCTCAAAAGAGGTTTTATTTCCTCCAGCATACTCTCATAGTCCCTAACTTGTATGTTTATAACTGTGCTAAATCTTTGGCGTTGGTTCCTGCTGAGGTAAAGTTTTAAAGAGGGATAGCTCATGATCTGTTCGTGCTGGCAGACGCCGCGTTCGGTCACGCAGTTCACTTTACCCAGTTGGACGGCGTTGTTGAGTAACTGTAAAAGAGGAAAGATACCTTGATTCATAAGTGCCCGTATCATATACAACGTATAACATAATTAACGCAAGACCTCATTGACCCTTATTAGAGTTTTGAGTCTTATTGCCTTGATTCATTTTTTTTGGCTCAATCCGCGGTAGGTATGGCAAAGTACAAAAAAATAATGATATGGGGTGTGGCTGTGTCATGGACACGGCCCCGTGTGTTGTACGTGAATACGTTTATGTAACGGGTAATATTTTTATAATAAAATATTTTTATTTATGTATTTAGGATAAAAGCAAGGAAACAAATCATAATTGTGTTACAATATAAAACTTATACTAACATCGTTGCTTCTCCGAGTCAAAAGTTATACTAATTGCAAATCTCGATACGCAGCAGAATAACCTCAAAATGCCCTCCACCGCGCGCGATGCGTCACTGTTCTCGTTTATCGTAATGAATTCTTTGATCCTTTAGCTATCCGGTGGTATAATTTAATTTTGGATGTAGAGGATAGATTCGAAACTACAATGCCAAACTGTATCCCCCGATTTTGTTATCATTAGGTTTTTTTTTTTTTTTGAGGATGGGAAATCATCAAATAACTTCTCCCGCTCTGGGTGGAGCAGGAGGGCGTGTCAGACTTTTACTGACTAAAACCCACCCGTGTTCCCTCAGTTGCCTGTGTGCTAGGGGTGACGGTATCTCTTTCGAACAACCCGCACCCCTGGCAGGCATCGGCCCTTGCGGACCCCACCCTTTGGTGCTGACATCTCTTTGAGGCGCGCGTGGAACACAACGCGCCGTCGATCCGGGCTTGGTCCTTACCGGACAGCGAGCTACCCATTACTCACCGTCCGCAAGCCCGCGCCTACGGTGGCCGGGAATCAGCCTGGGATTCCCGACGCCCAGGGCTTCTCCCGCGGCGACTACGGCCGTGAGGGCGCATATACTGCCTCTCCCTCACGTGCGCCGCCTCCCTCTTCGCGAGCATTACTGCTTCGCAGAAGGAGGTGACGGCTAACCATTCACTCTCGCTCCGTACCATGGCCTGCACCAGGGCCGGACGCGAGAGATCGCTGCCGCCGATCGCCTCCACGAGGACACGGCGGTGCTCCGCCCAAGCCGGGCAGACCGCCACCGTATGCTCCACCGTGTCCTCAGGGCGATCTTCGCAATGGAAGCACCCGGGCGTTTCCTCCCGCCTTATGCGGAACAGGAACCTCCCGAAACAACCGTGTCCGGTGAGGACCTGCGTCAGGCGGAAGGTGAGGACGCCATGCCGCCTCTCAAGCCACTCCTCAAAGAGGGGACTTACCGCCGCTATCGTGGCGTGCCCAGTTATCATTAGGTTGTGCGAGAATCAGTTGTCATGTTATGGCCATGTAATACGGAGGAATGAGGAAAATGCCGTGAGGAAGTTTTGAGGATGAATGCCGATGGCTATAAGAGTAGGGGGAGACCAAAGAAACGATGGATGGAATGTGTGAATGATGCTATGGTTAGAAAGGGTGTGACTACGAAGATGACGACTAATAGAGAAGTGTGGAAGAAAAATACATATTGCGCCGGCCATAAATTAATTGGGATAAGGGAGGAGAATGAATGATTCAAGCGCCATAAGATCCTTGTAGCAGTGTACAGTAGAGATGAGAATATTGGTTGAAATTGTTTATTGGTTAATGGTTAAATAAAAATATCGATATTTTTATTGGTTGAAAATATTAGTTAATATTTTTATTCAAGTATCTGCAACATTTTGAAAAGTTGAATATTCTATTAACTAATGCATGTTGAAATGGTTAAGTTAAACTTCCCTTCATACTTTAACAGGCTTAGGACTGACTAGCATTTATCTCGATTAGATAATCGAATATTATTTCGTCTCGGCATTTTGTAAAACAAAAAAAAAACAACAACAACGCAACGACGCGACTTTGTTATTTGAGTAAAATATCAAAACTAACTAATAAAATAAACTTATATCAAAAATCAACCATTAACCGACCGAAATATTGGTTAAAAATATCAACAACTTTCTTTAGAATAAAATATCCCCAACAGTAAATGTGTTTTAACGTAACAAAGATAGAACATACAATTGAATGCACGTAACGGAATAAATATTTCTACGACACTGACGACACTGCGTTGCCGCTCCGAAGGTCAACCCGAGCGAGCGAGAGACAGCGCGTTGTTCGAGCGAGACAGAGAAATATTCGTCCTTGCCAATTTTGCGCCGAAGAAGTTGATATGATATTTTTATTCGTTAATGTTAATTTTATTTATTGAATATCATGGTTAATTTTAAATATTAGTTAAATTTAATGGTTGATGGTTATATTCATCATCTCTAGTGTACAGACGCCAGCACATCAAGCCATCCCAAATTGTCAAATTTTCCCAATGAGGGTTTTCATGGCCCCTGGCACACAGGTAACTGAGGGAACACGGGTGGGTTTTAGTCAGTAAAAGTCTGACACGCCCTCCTGTTCCACCCAGAGCAGAAGAAGTTATTAGGGTTTTCATGAATATTCATGCCACCAGTTGGCGCCACTTTTACATGAGGTCTTCCAGTTCGAAAATGAACTCAAAATATTTTTCAGTCACACCATTCAGTCCGTAGGCGCTTTGACACTTTTGACAGGACCTGACGTCTCAGTGCTGCCACCTAGTGAACGTCATTTCAGGAAACCCTCATTGAACATGAAACTTATTTTTTATTTTTTTGTAGTAACGTTGAAAATCTATCAAAGAAACTTGACAGATTGGGGTAGCTTGATGTGCTGGCCTCTTACATGATAATGCCCAAGCTCATGGCTTTGATGTCAAAAGTAAATACATTTAAAAATAAGCTGAAGAAACATGTATGTACATTATAGCTTCTAATACTTTACAGGAAATTGTAATGTACTGTATTATCATACTTCCTGCTTTGTATCTCATTATAAGTGGACTGCAAGTTCTTAAGAGAAATATATTCTTGAAACCGAAGTATAATACTTACAATACCAGCTACTGCGAAGTCTGTAAACTTTTCGTAGCAGCTGTAACATCTCGGGGAGTGGAAGTAGACCAGCCACGGTTTCTTGGTTCTATAAAAAATAATGTTGTGTTAGTTACCAAACCAGTTACCTACATATTTTTGTGGCGTTCGCGTGATGGCGATCCCTAGCTTCAGCATCAGGATGTCTCCCAATTAATAACTATAATGGATTGTCATCGGAATGGCTAAATATAATCTATTCATTCCGATGACACGTTGGGTGTCTCAACAAGTCTCCTATAAGTGAAGCAGTATACCTACTTAATACCTGATGTTGCCTTTACTTATTTGTAAAATTGTGTATATCTTTTGTTGGAGACTCGTGCATCTATATATGTATAAGGTTGTTTATTATTATTTTATTACCCAGTCGGGTTCAACTCTTCAGCGATGACTTGCTTGGAGAATGTTTGCCAGTTGAGCTTCTGCACCGAGTCGTCAAGGTACCCCAGAGCCCATTCCAATATGTACGGCGCTTGCGATAAGTGCTGGAGGCTAACGCTGAAAGTAAATAAACATTAGAATTATTATTAGATAGGCGTCAAAAACAAAGTGTTTTTGTGTGGTGCCGGACGTAAAAGAATAGCACCATCCCATTTCTTCCCGTGGGTGTCGTAAGCGGCAACTAAGGGACTTGCCAGAGAATGGGCAGCAGCGTCCTCTATGCATTTTACCACCATACTGCGATCGCCAACCCGCCTGCCAAGCGTGGCGATTATGGCAAAACCCCCCCCATTGGGGGATATCTATGTCCAGCAGTGGACGCCTTTCGGCTGAAATGATGATGATGAAAAAAAAAGTGAAATGATGTTGTTGGTTAAAACCTCAATCAATCTGCGTAACCTTTTCCCAACTATGTTGGGTTTACCTCCAATCTTACCAGATGCAGTTGAATACCAGTATTTTACATAGAGCGACTGTATTTGCCCTCCACAACTAGTTACTGGGTAATACGATACCCCTTGGTAAGACTGGTGGTCAGACTTTCAGGCTTCTGACTACCCGTAACGACTATCAAAGCTGTACAAATAACAGCCGGGGCCCACGGCTTAACATACTTTCCGAGGCACGGAGGCTTCTCGATATTAAGTTATGGATGTTCACCCATTCACGAACCGACCGCGCCAGCGTAGCTTAACCTTTGACCGACCCATGCGGCTGACGTAAAATGAATGAATATTGATTTCTCGATAGTTGATATGATTATGATATATTTTTTTCATGGAAGTCTGGTGGATCTTCTAAACACAGGAAAAGATTCGTCCGGGAATCGACTTTCCATTCTCTTGATTTTATAATCGCCTTTTACGACACAAACATTTTTGATTTACGACATATCTTGTTGACCTTGTGAAGGCCGCGGGAATCCGCTGAATGTGGGAAGCACGGTACCGGTCGAAGTGGAGAAGCCTGGGAGAAGCCTATGTCCAGCAGTGGACGTCTTTCGGCTGAAATGATGATGATATGTTTTATCTATAACATATTTGGATATGCTCTGAGTTTTCATTAAAATCCGCATGGATGACCTAACAAGGGTCTAGTGCTCTTTTACAAGTTATTTTTATAACTTAGCAAGGGTACTGCACCCTAATTGCGTAACTCACGATTAATCATAATCTGTTTCGTTTTGAAATAGATGGCTAAACCATTGCTTCATATGTTCGAAAAATGTGTCTGCTCAACAACGTAAATAACGCAATGAATATTGTTGAACTGTCAAAATTAAACCGATTACGATTAATTGCGTGTTACGCAATTAGGGTGCTAGTTACGACATATTTGTGTGTGCTATCTATTTATTTAAGTCATGGCATGGGTATGATTTTTCAATTGGATGCTCTCGTTAAGCAAATAAATTATTATTATCATAACATAAACTCACGCCTTTTTATAGAACGCCACCTGCTACGATCCTTACATACTCCTTTTGTCTCGTTTACGTTTTTATACATCCATGGCCCTAGTTTCTTTTAACTATCTCGATCTAACATACCGACTGAGTTCGTCGCTCTGGATGGTCCGTCATTAATCTAGGGCCAATAGGGTTGAACACCCATTTTTGAAAATTGTCATAACTAGATTCTAAAATGCTAATAAACCACTAAAAAAACACAATATTTTTATTGAATCGTGTAGTGTCATAAAGACGCAAAAAAATTTAATATTTTCATATTTTGTGCATAATTTGACTAAAACGCTGGACGCAGTGGACGCCATATTGCTCTGTGGGTATGACGTCAGTTTGCTGTGCTAACAAATGCGCGGATATTTTTATGATATTTGTTTATAATTAAAAAAAATGAGTTTTTCGAGTTATCGTTGGTTTGCTGGTTCTGAATGTAAGAAATTATTTTAGTAAAAGTAACTTTGGTTACGAAAATAATAAAAGTACAAAGTTGTTCAGTTGAAAGCGGTATGACGTAATAACATAGCGGCTACTATTTCATGGTGTTCAAAAACAGATTAAAAAATTGAAATCTTTAAATTGAAATTAAAAATTTATTTTGTTATTTCATGAACTAAAACTAACATTTTCCGACTGCTTTTTGCCTAAGCTATCTCAATAATATATTTATAGATTTTTTTCTCATACAGAGTAAAATACCCTATTACCGTAGAATAATACGGGCTGTTGTCCGTAACTCCACGTCAAAGCGCGTATTTTGCGTACGGGTGGGAGAATCGGTCATTCGATCCACCCCAGCTCCTCGAGAAAGGCCAGCAACGCCTTGGTGTTGCTGATAATCTCACGTAGGGTACCTGGGTTACCGAAGTATTTAGCCCTGTAAGTGGCGACCACCGGGCAGTTTAACAGCACATGCGCTGCTGTGTCGTCGTCGACGCGGTCGATGCGTTAGATCAAGGTGGTTAAAAGAAATTCATACTAGGACCACAGATGTATGAATACCCACCACTCTATGCCTCTGGTCATGCACAAACGCCGGTTGCGAGTCCTGTGCACCTGACCTTTCTGAAGAACATCACCGTCCTTCTAGAGCCCTCCCGGCGTTTCCGCTCACATTATCACATCTCATCATCATCATACAACATCATACCTACAACGTTCCCTCTGCTGGGACACAGGTCTTCTCTCTGTGAGAGGGAGTGGGCCGTCTCCACCACGCGGGTCAGTGCGAGGTGGTAGATGCCACATATCTTCGAATTTTTGGTTCTAGGACATGCCGGTTTCCTCACGATGTTTTCCTTCACCGTTTTGAGAGCAGTGGTGATGAAATAATTTACACAAAGTAAAGCGCCTGTCTGGGTTCGAACCTACGACCTACATCTCGTAAGTCGCGTCAGTTACCACTGGACCAACACTGCTCATATCAACTCTGCCGTGAGTTTATGCCATAAACCGTACCAAAGTTGGTGCCATAGCATAAGTGCCGACGAACCTGTAGTGTTGCCCAGAAGCAATGGGATACAGCCTGGCGGTGGCTGCTCGGATGTTGGTACAGAACCCGGACGGGTTGCTCGCGCAGTTCAGGATGCCCACGCGCACGAAATCTAGCGGGCGAAGCTGTAAATACAAACAAATTTATATAATTTTCGAATAAATCTTCCAACCAACGCCATCAAAGGCAACTAAAATATCGTGATTTTCTTTACGAGATGATGTGATTTTACGATTTGACAAAACATTCAATAATTTCTAATAATGTATAAACGTATTAACTTAATATAATTTAATCTATAATTTGTAATACCTAAAATACCTTTAGTAATAACAATATAGGTATCTGCTTATTTATGACATGTAGTCACTATGGGTGAAATGTATTTGTGTGTACTTACTTAAACAATGCCTGAAATAAAAATGATTTGGTTTTTTTTTATTACATTTAGGTTTTTTTATTTTTTTAAACCGCATCACAATTCATGCGGTGATCGCATAACAAACGATAAGCCATTCCCACGGGATCGTGACTTATGCGAGTGTAACCGCGCAGCTAGTAAATCATAATATAATTTCGAGGGACTAATATCCTCGTTAAATACCTTCTTAGCAACGATCATCCACTCGTATGCCAGGTCGTCACAGAAGCTACCGCAGTGTGCCGGCAGGTAGGCGACCAGCCACGCGTGCTCCCGTGATGACGCGTCCAATATCTCTAGTACTTGTTTCTCGTCTAACTCCAAATCTGTTTGATTATAATGTTTATGTTTGTTATTCATGGTTAGGGGCCATCCATAAATTACGTCACACGTTAAGGGGGGGTCAACGAAATGTTAAAAAAATAAAAAATGGTAAACTGCTGTTTTCATTTAATTACTTCTAAATATAAAATTGAAAATTTTGTGACGTCAAGGGAGTCGAGGGGGTTTCACAACGGGTGTGACCACCTGTGATAAGGACGGAGGCGGGGGTCAAATAACCATAAAATGTGTGTGACGTAATTTATGGAAGGCCCCTTAAACTAGAGCGTTAAAAAATGTTTGTAGTTTCTCCAAAATCGAGCTCATAATTATGGTTCCTTTCATCATAATCAGCCCGTAATGTACCTACTACTGGGACACTGGCCTCTCTTTCTGTGAGGGAGAGAAGGCCATAATCCACCACGCAAGCCCAATGCGGGTTGGTAGATGTTACATGTCTTCGAAATTTTGGTTCTACGACATCCCGGCGCCGACCGCATCCTTGCGATGTGTTTCTTCACCGTTTTCAGAGCAGTGGTAGTGAAATTATTTACACAAAGTAAATTACCTGCTTTGAGCCCGAACCCACGACCTACATAAGTCGCGGCCGTCTCCACTGGGCCTGGGCCACCTCTCTCCTTATTAACCGTCGAAAAAGCAGAGGAGGTTCTGAAGTCGACGCGTATATTCTTTTGTTTTTTATGTATTTTTTTTTTTTTTATTTATTTATTCATATAACAATTCGCATTGTGTCTGAAATATGTATGACCACGCATAACTTTTTACAGAGTAGTACGATTTTGATAATGTTCCATTTAGTTTATTTAGAGTTTATTATTGAGAAAAGACTTCAGTGTTACTGAAGTTTTTTCTAAAAAATAAACTCTGATAATATTGTTTTTCTCTCACCTCCACTCTCAACAATCATATCTATAAAGTCCAGCAGTTGGTTCTCGTAGTCCCGTCCGTTGTAAGCGCTACGCTTGGCTCCCTTCTGTACGATGATCACTGGCTGGTTGTACGCCACTTGCCGACAGTACTGGTCTGTGTTCGCTGTGCAAGCCATTATGCCGAACTGTGGAGGAAGTTTGCATTCATCGATAAAGTCAGAATTGGCGCAATATAGCAGTAGACAGTGACTGAGTGTGAGGCAGTATAGGATTAAAAATACGTATTATTCAAAATCAAAAGTCATTTATTCAAACTAGGCTGAGAGTCAGCTCTTTTTGAACGTCAAAATAAAATTACATAAGACAGTCCCCCCAAAAACGCGTATTGAAGCTAAATCGAAAGCTATTACTGAAAACTTGACCAAATTTATATGGGACCACTCGGCAACTATACCCCATCAGAACGAATAAGAATGTTTCAAATCTGTGTAATAATGACGGAGTTCTGAGGTAACAAACAAAAAATACAACCGAATTGAGAACTTCCTCCATTTTGTGAAGTCGATTAAAAAGGCATGGTTTCAAGAAGTGTGTAACTGTGTAGTAGGCCGATTCGATTTAGAAAAATGCAATTCATGTGAACTTTAGGTCGTATGTCGATGGCATAAGATTCATTTTTGTGCCAGCCAGGATTTTGGCTAGGTGTACATTAAGATTATAACCCCAGGATAAAACTTAAGTTTGAATACAATAATATGGAATTGCTTACATTAACATTTTCATCCACATTGTATTCTAAGCTGGCTCGAGTGAAAGGATCGGCGATGTGTTCCCACGTTGTCCCATACGGTGCCACTAACAGAACCCAAACGCCCGAGTCCCCTGAAAATACAAACAAATTGAATTTGTAGCGGCATCTATAACGTCACATGCGAACTACGTATCAAAGTCCTGACGTCACACAAATCCTGCATCGCGCAGTCAGAGTTTACCGCGCGGCCTGTATATATGCAACATCTCGACATCAACCGTCGGTCTGTCCCGACTTGCTGTCCCCTATCAGTGTCGCCCTGAACCGAGGTCCGTACCCTCAGCGTGCAGTCGCTTAGTAATGCAAGTAAGTAATACGCCCCTGGCTGGAGGCTTCGAGTTCTTAAGGCAACCACAGGATAGTCCGGTTAAGTAGTCACGACCTCTCAAGGTCATCAATGAGAAGCCATTTAAAAAAAAACAACCGTCGGGCAGTCGCCCACCAAACACAACACCCATCTGGTCGGAGGATCCTCCCTTTTCCATAAGGTATGAATGAACTTTACACCCTGTTTCTCATACCTCTATAAATTTGAACTCATGTTAAAAAAAAATGTGTGTTTTTAAGATAAAATTACGGCTCAAAGGGGAGTATTGATAAGGAATATATTTTGTGCCAAACTCAAGTACCACGGGGCCAGGGATGGCAGAAGCACTACCTGCTCTGAACGAGTTCAATATTGAGCAATTAGTTTAAAGCTTTCATAGTTAGTCTGATATGCCACTTCTGCTCGATTCCATAAAAGGTATTTTTTTCTATGCTAGTAAGGGCGAGCTTCACAGACCGCACTTTAACGATTTATGCGAATAATGTTCCTCTTCGATTATTTGTTCGGG
The DNA here is from genome assembly GCA_947359405.1 of Antitype chi. Lineage (NCBI taxonomy): Eukaryota > Metazoa > Arthropoda > Insecta > Lepidoptera > Noctuidae > Antitype > Antitype chi. The sequence goes on from OX375816.1 coordinate 17,410,937, forward strand.
CGATTGTGAACAAGCGGTTCATACGAATATGAGCCTTATTCCTTAAATATATGGTTCATATTCCTACGAAACGCTTACTAAGCAACTTGCTAGCTACTTACCACCTTCAAATATCCTTTGAAAATCAGAAGTAGACAACGTATGCAGGTTCAGAGCTTCAGAGGCAGTCTCTATAAAGTCTTTGACGTTAACATTAGGTGCGGCCCGCTGGTACCCGCCGCGTCGCTTGAGTGCGGCCCACGCCGGGACAGACTCCACGTGCAGGGAGGTACATAGCTCGGACCATTTGTCACAGTCTATCTCACCTGAAAGAAATGTGTTGTTACATATTATCAAAAGCGAGATTGGTAATTGAACGAAAATTTTAGGAATATTTGAGTTGCATTCAGAAAAAACAAAGAAAGTGACAAACAAGCATGCGGTAAGTAGACACCGTGTCCTGGTATTGTTCTGCGATACCAGCTGCAGAAGCATTTAAGGCTGTAATCCACTACGCGAGCCCAATGCGGGTTGGTATATGTCACATACGACTCAAAAATTTCAATTTTTGGTTCTGGGAAATGCCGGCTTTCTCACGATATTTTGCGAGCAGTGGCGATTAAATTATTCTCACTTACACAATGTATCGCGCCTGACTGGGTTCGAACCACGACTTACAGCTCATAAGTCGGGGGCGATACGGCCACCAGTGCTCTCTACTGCTACTTCCCCGTACGATTACAGTACTATAACAATAATACTACTAATAACAAAAATTGCTCTAGCACTACACTGTATACAGGGTAAAATTTTACCAGTGCGCAAACTGTAACCATGAATTCAGCATATAATTCTAGACCCCCTTGCATATAAATTTTTCGTCGGTTATGCAAAAAAAAATCAGCAGTTCCATAGAAAAGTGCAATACCTACGCGGTCAAAATGTATGGAACAGCTGTTTTTTTTTTAAATAACCGACGAAAAATTTCAATGCTAGTGGGTCTAGAATGATATGTGTTCTGTTACAGTTTGCACTGGTTAAAATTTTAACCTGTATAGACAGTTATTCAGTCTTTAAAAAAATAGTCTTATACGCAAGTAGAACTTACCAAAGTTCATATTAGGAAACGCAACTATCATCTGATGTAGCTGCAATCTATTCTCTCCTTTCTTTGAAAAGAATAAAATCCAAGTCTTTTGCGAGCCCGTACGTAAACTATTCCTTATTTCCTGCACATTAAAAAAAATAACAGTTTCAAGGTAAATAGAAAGTAAATAGTTACAGTTGTTTCATATCAGGAGCTCGCATGTGACTTTTATGTCAGTATATTCAAATCCTTATTTCCGATTGATGTTATTTCCACTTAAACGATTATCAAATTTATGACAGTATAGATTAAGTTGATGTTAGAATGACACAACAAATCATAAAAATGGTTTTTTGATGTTGTAGCGCAAATGAACTTTATGTATGGGTTTTAAAGTTGTTACTTGTTTTTCTAAAAATGCATGTGTTTTAATGTTTGGAATATAAATCGCGAACGCAGATGATATAACGCAATGATGACATGAAAAGCAACAAGTACATTTTGTATTTAATGAACAATACTTTCGACAATAGGATATTTTACTCTTTATGAGAAAAAATCTATAAATATATTATTGAGATAGCTTAGGCAAAATGCAGTCGGAAAATGTTAGTTTTAGTTCATGAAACAACAAAATAAATTTTAAAATACAATTTAAAGATGTCAGTTTTTTTATCTGTTTTTGAACACCATGAAATAGTAGCCGCCATGTTATTATGTCATACGGCATGTCAACTGAGCAACTTTATCCTTTTATTATTTTCGTAACCAAAGTAATTTTTATTTAAATAATATTTTGCATTCAGGAACAGCAAACCAACGTTATGTAGAAAAATAACTCATATTTAAATTAGGTATAAACAAATGTCTTATAAAATATCAGCACATTTGTTTATATAGCAAACTGACGTCATACCCACAGAGCAATATAGCGTCCACTGTGTCCAGCGTTTTCGTCATATTACGCGCGAAATTTGAAAATGTAAAATTTAAATGATTTTTTATGGCACTAATGGATTAAATAAGTGTTGTTTTTTTGTGGTTTATTAGCACTCTAAAATCTAATTATGACACTTTTCAAAAATGAGTGTTAAGCATTTGGAAAAATTTGATACCTTCAATTTCTCTGGTCCAATAAATTCAATTTTAGGTAAAGCGTCAACAATTTCCTGCAATATATCGTTCTCGTCCGTGCTCTCTATTTCTCTCTTGATATTCTTGTACCTGAATACGACCGTCGTATAGTCATCGCTTGCTAGTTTACTGCGGAGATCGTCGTCTTCCACTACTGCTACTGTCACTACATCTTTCTGGAAGGAAGACAGACCAAAATTAGAAATGGGAGTAGGCAGAACCCACAGAACGCCACCTAATACTATCGTTACATAATATATTTAGAAAAAGTTTTTATTCAGTGCGCAAATTTTAACCATGAATTCAGCATACCATTCTAGACCCCTCAGAGAAGAAATTTTTCGTCGGTTTTACAAAAAAAATCAGCTGTTTCATAGAAAAGTGCAATACCTACGCGGTCAAAATGTATGGATCAGCTGTTTTTTTTTTGTATAACCGACGAAAAATTTCTACGCTGGAGGGTCTAGAATGATATGCTGAATTCATGGTTACAGTTTGTGCACTGGATAAAAACTTTTCCTGTATAGGACATGCAGACATATGGTTATTATACTTCTTTTGCCACCAAAATATCAGAAATAAATCCCAACTAAGTTTCTAGGACATAACATAAGATTACGCCTGTATTTGCCCACAGAGTTAAGCTGGGGTGTACCTATAGAACACCCACTTTTCGCCAATTATGTTTAAGTCTGATGTAATAGGGTATGAACCCATTGCTAAGACCCAAATACAAATACTAACCAAATGAAAAGCAATCCTGGTCAGCGCATTTTTGGCAACCCGATTGGCTCCTAGCACATATGACATAGGTATGTCCGTGCTTCTGAGTTGCACAATCGTTGGCACGTGGATGGCAGTGCGGAGGAACATCATGACGAACTCGTCCAGGGCATCCAGGGTTCGCTCCCCACTGTGGTACACGAAGTTGCCTTTTTTACCCTGTCGAGAAATCACTAACATCAAATAAAAGAATGAAATGAATCTATTCAAATAAATAAAATTCAAGTGTCTGTTTATAGGGTAAAAATAACAGCTTTTTACTAAATTCATATGAAAATTTATAGGGTAGTTATTTTAACAAAAAAAAAAAGACATTTTTTTAAAATGTCTTTTTGTTCCGGATAATCTCCGAATCGGCTGGACGGATTTTGACGGGACTTTAATTGGCAGATAGCTGATGTTTTAAGGAGTAAAATAGGCTATTTGTCCTGGTAGCGCGTCCCCGTGGGATAATTTCCGACAGCTACGAGGGCAAACCCACGGGCACAGCTAGTTATAACTATGTCAATTGACTACAACGTATTTAAAATTGTAGTGTCTTTTGTCAAAATAAAAACAAATTCTAGTTATAGGAAAGTAATACAGGGAGGTGAAATACATGGGTAGGTGTGGAAAAATAAAAATCTGAAATTTCTTTTACCAGTACCTACCTTGACAAGTAAATGACACACAACTTAGTATACCTGCTACTAAATTGGACAGCCGTAAAATCGGCGAAAATTCAATCTTGCCTTTAATTTTTATGAATCATGTTTGAAGAAATGTTTAATTTCTAGGAGTATAACTTACATTAGGATAGAATAGTAATGTCGGATAGCTTCCTATTCTCATGTTATTGTAACAAAACGAGTTATGGTATTTACAGTTTACAGCACCAACTTTTACCTGAAATCGAAATAAATAACATTATTAATTAACCCATTAAAGGACAATGAAACAGAAACAATAGAAGTTTTATTGTTATTGTGTCTGGGGCCATTTACTATCCCGCAAAGTGTGTGTGACAGTAAAGTGTACACACACACATTATTTTACTTACGAAATTGACAAAATATCTATACATATAATAAAATTGTAACAGGCCGATGTCTGTACATTAAAAATATTGAAGAAAAAATAGTATGGGGGGTCTTTATTAGAGCAACAGAAGCCAAAACAACGGTTTTTAGAATTTTTGCCTGTCTGTATGTTTGTTACCGCATCACGCAAAAACCACTGCATGGAATTGAATGCAGTTTTCAATTATGTATTCCGAGAGGTCTAACTTAAAAAATAGGCTATATGTATATTATAAAAAAAAATATGATTATCTACTTGATTCTAAAGTCCACGCGTATGAAGTCGCAGGCAAAAGCTAGTAGTTTATAAATTAAAATACTACTTACAATTCCTTTATATATTTCAGCCAACTTCTTCCAATGCTCCGCAACATTTTGGCAAGGTGGGCAGAATGGTGAATAAAAATTAATAAAATAGAAACCATCCCTCATGTAATTCTCTGAAACATTATTTAAAATATCACAGATGTCTTTTTCACAGATATCACAGATGTCTCAATTTTACAGAGAGACTTGCTCAATAGAGTGTGGGGATTCTTGTGAACATTTTTACTGTTTATGCAGACACACAATCATCATAGTTCAGTATTTTCTGTTGATAAGGCTTCATAATAAACCTATATAATATTTGAATTAAGCTATGATAATACATCCATGTTTAATTAAGTTGATCAGGCTTCAGGCAGCATCTCAAAGTGCCATTTATCAAGGTGGCAGCGACATTGACGCGCAATCGGCTACTATGGATTCAGTAGGTACATGATTCTGACCCAATATATTGAATTTTCTGTAGCTTATTAAAAAAAAAATCTGTACCAAATGGCTGTATGGCATTGCATTTTTACCGCGTAGGTATTGCACTTTTCTATGAAGCAGCAGATTATTTTCCAATGAATAATTTCTATGCTGGGGTTCTAGAATCTTGTGCTGAAATAATTTATATGCTGGGGTTCTAGAATCTTGTGCTGAAATAATTTCTATGCTGGGGTTCTAGAATCTTGTGCTGAAATAATTTCTATGCTGGGGTTCTAGAATCTTGTGCTGAAATAATTTCTATGCTGGGGTTCTAGAATCTTGTGCTGAAATAATTTCTATGCTGGGGTTCTAGAATCTTGTGCTGAAATAATTTCTATGCTGGGGTTCTAGAATCTTGTGCTGAAATAATTTCTATGCTGGGGTTCTAGAATTTTGTGCTGAAATAATTTCTATGCTGGGGTTCTAGAATCTTGTGCTGAAATAATTTCTATGCTGGGGGTATAGAATCTTGTGCTGAAATCATGGTTACAGTTTGCGCGTCTATGTCCCTGCCACCCTGTACATTATTCTTAACAGAATGCAACCATACATAAAGACATTAGACACGGATATTAGTTATGTAATACTAAGGCTACTTATACATAATGGAGTGGCTGGCTGTTTGTGTATGTGGGTTTAAATGTTTGTAAATGCACCCACAATACAGGAGAAAATCCTAGTGTGGGGCAATGAAAAAAAAAAAATGTAATTATATATACGTATGTACTTTTTGCTTGTGTTACAAATCTTATGTTATAGTTGGTTGATAAACATTGTAGGTAGTAAAAGTGATGTATTGCAACTGGCATTTAATGTTGCAAGAAACATTACCCCACACATGATTTGCTAGTAATGTGAAGGACACTAGAGTCTTTACTGACATTCAAGCATAGAGAAACGCTCTTTCTCTTCAGAAAAATACAGTACAGAGAAGTTTAGTCTTTAAATGCTCCTTCACTGAACTTACATTAACACTCCGTTACTCGCGCGTTCTACTATTGTAGAACGCGCATGCATTTCCTGGAATCTAAACGTGTATTCTGGGTACTTCACGCACACACTCATAGTATTCCTCTATTAGTAACTGTTGATCACTATTAGTGTCCTTGCGGCGACCTGCGCAACCGCACGTGGAAGAAAGTTCGCGCCAAAACTAAATTCTACAATAGTGGAGCGCGCGAGCACTCGCGTGACAGTTTTGTCGGTAGTTTACCTTTCATTTTTATTTTAGGTAAGCGTTTATATCGTGTATTAATGTTGATTTGTCCTCAACATCAGCAGGCCAATTCTCGTAATTAAAAACATTCACAATCTAGTCGCAGTCTCATCTCAGCGACAATCAAATGTCAAAAATGTATGAAAAATCGAGGTATTTTTGACACATTGACACTGAGATCAGACTGTGAACGTTCTTAAAATTACGAGAATTGCCCCCCTGGGTCTTCAATGGCCTGACTGTTGTAAAAATGATGAAGACTGAGAGGAGGATACTAGCGAGTAAAAAAATAAGACTTAGAAGGGTTGATGCCAATAAATATTTGAATACATATTCTCAAAATTGTCAAGAAGTCTGATATTAAGTTCCTAATAAATGTTAACAGTTATGTTTTGCCTGTTTTAGTTTCTTAATAAAGTTTATTTTAATAATTATATTGAAGCATTTTAAAATCTTTTTACCATCCCCGTAAAATCTTTACACATAATAGTTCTACATAAGTAGAGCGCGCGAGTAATGGCGTCCCAAACAGGGGCACGTGTACAGGAGTGTTAAACCAGTACATAGTGCAACACACAATGCAATTTTATATTGCTGCATACATACAGAATTTCCGCTCACAAGTTACACATAAAACCGATCAAGACATAGAAGAAGCTGTTGAACACTTTAACCACTGTCCAGAATTCTGCCTGGCTTGCTACACCAGTAAACTCGAATACAATCCCTAGTACAAAAAAATACCCTGTCAACATCAGGGAAATGATTGCCCAGAAACGCAAGGCTCGAAAATTATGGCAGACTACACGATATCCTGCTGACAAAACTAAACTCAACTCACTCACATCTCAGCTGAAACAATTATTAAGTGAAGATGAAAATCAGAATGTGCAAGCATATCTTACGGATTTGAGTCCCAGTGCTGCCACTGACTATTCGCTTTGGAAGGCGACAAAAAATCTCAAGTGCCCCACAGTAACACGTCCTCCCATACGCAAAACTGATAAGAGCTGGGCGTCAAAAGACTCTGAAAAAGCCCAAACTTTTGCTGACCATTTAAAACAGGTGTTCCTACCAAACCCTGACCAAGGGTCTGTAAAGATTGAACCAATATCCAAGCTCCTAAATGAAATCCATCAGTTAGACCTTCCAATAAATGGCTTTTCGAAGCAAGAAGTCAAACAAGCAATCCGAAAACTTGATCAAAACAAAGCTCCAGGATATGATCTGATAACTGCGAGAATTCTGCTCGAATTGCCCGAAGAAGGTATACTTTTCTTAACATATATCTATAATTCTATCTTGAGAAGATCAGCAGTGCCCCGGCAATGGAAGGTAGCACAGATCATAATGGTCCCTAAACCTGGTAAAAGCCCAGATGATGATAAGTCCTACAGACCCATCAGTTTGCTCCCAATACCATCAAAAATAATGGAGATTCTATTCTTAAACAGATTAATGCCAATCATTAAAGAAAGAAATTTAATCCCCGAACACCAGTTTGGATTCAGGCAAAAGCATGGTACTATTGAGCAAGTACATAGGCTCGTAAATGGTATTCACACTGCATTTGAACGCAAGCAATATTGTACAGCTGCATTTCTTGACATATCGCAGGCCTTTGGCCGCGTGTGGCACGATGGGCTTTTGTACAAAATAAAAAAAAAAACCTCCCGATACAATTCTACCAGTTCATCAGATCGTATCTCGAAAACAGACACTTCTTTGTGAAACAAGGCGAAGAAACAACGTCATTAAATGAAATCCATGCAGGCGTACCGCAGGGTAGCGTTATGGGTCCCATTCTGTATCTCCTTTTTCCTGCTGACCTACCTACTTCAGACGTCACCATAACGGGTACCTTCGCCGACGATACGGCTGTACTGTCCTCCGATGAACTCCCGGAACATGCCACCCAGAAGCTCCAAAATAGTCTTGATGACATCGCAAGATGGCTAAGAGATTGGCGTATCAAAGCAAACGAATCTAAATCTGTGCAAGTAACTTTCACTCTTCGATGCCAAATCTGTCCCCCAGTCAAAATAAATGGAGTTCAAGCCCCACAAGCTGATGAGGCAAAATACTTAGGCATGTACCTAGACAGGAGACTTACATGGAGAAAGCATATCTTCACCAAACGCCTGGCAATGGGACAAAAGGTACGCAAAATGTACTGGATGTTAAATAAAAAGTCACAGCTATCACTGGAAAACAAACTGCTACTCTATAAAGTCATAATCAAACCCATTTGGAATCATTGAAATCCTTCAAAGATTTCAGTCCAAAATGCTACGATAGCCAATGCACCATGGTTTGTAACCAATGAAAGATTACACCACGACCTTAATATGAAGACAGTCAAACAAGAAATAAAAAACAGAATGAAAGTTTATGCATCGAGGATCACACTCCACCCTAACGCACTTGCGAAGCGCCTAATTAGCGAACCAACAACGCCAAGAAGGCTCAAACGGAAAAACCCACAGGACCTATTACTATAGACTGTGACTGAGACAAAGCGGACCTGTCATTGGACATGTACCGCACAAGCCTATAAAAACAAATACTGAACTATTGCTGAATATCAATCAGATAGATTGCAATATTAAAAAAAAAAAAAAAAAGTTACACATGACTGTTATAATGGTTTATCTTGCCTCTCCTTCCACAAATATGGAAGAAAATTCAAGTTTTTAAAATTGGAAATAGAGTGTCAATACTTACTCCAGCTAGCTCCAGATAAGGTATCAACAAATGGATCATTATGATACAGTCCATTGTAGTATAAGTTGTCATACTCTGACTGAGACCGGTAGTCATATTTCTTTGCATATGAGAATGATCCGTACAGATCATAGTTATTTCTCTTATCTGGGTCTTTCAAGGTCTCATAAGCTTCTGTGATTTTTAAGAACTTCTCCTGTTCATCTTCACCCTGGAAGTTATCATTACAAAATAAGAAGTAATACAAACTATTTGGTAGATATCTACCCAACTTTCTGTGTGCTCCACAGTGACACCACAGCATTATAAAATAGATAACCATTCCTTACCCATGTGATGAAGCAATACTACTAAACAATAAGAAACCATTTTCAATTTATAGACACGAAAAACTAATTAACTTCTACAAAAACTGCACAACATAAGTTTTTTTTTTGTTATTACAGGGTTTTTACAGACTCCAGTGCTTTTTATTAAGTCTAATAATAGGCAGTACTTACAGGATTCTTGTCCGGATGATACTTTACAGCCAACTTCTTGTAAGCTTGTCTTATCTCTTGGGCCGAAGCTTTTTTCGAAACCCCTAATACCTCATAGTAGGTTACGTCTGTTAGGTTAACCGCACCGAATAGAAAACAACTGATAACTATGAGCTTTAACCTGAAACAAATTAAATTATTAATTATGATCCAAATTCAATAGAAAGGTGTTTTATTTCAAAAAACTAACTTTATTGAAGTTATACTTACATTTCTAAATTATATAAAAGTTCTTAAAATTAGACGCAGGCACCGGCACTTTTGACTGATAAGTATGGAGCACTTATTAAATCACTCATTTAATAATTAGGCAACATTAGATAACACAATTTACACGAGTAACTGTGATAAAACTAAATTGTTTACTTTTTGTGTAGGTGTCGGCAAAGTATGTTGAACTTCCTACAATCGAGAAGTCAGACGTCAGTACGTCAGTCAGTCACAGTGTTGCCAACTCCAAAAGTTCAAATCATCGAGTTCCGACGTGAAAATTATCGTATTCTGGGCAAAATTATCGTCTAAAAGCAAAATCACAAAAATACCTAATTTTCATTTCAGTTGATAACAAGCGAGTTGTATTCTCGTTTATTTATCAATTTAAATTCAATCAAAGGAGGAGTATGTCTCAAGTTGCATCAGCAGGTCAAACCGTAAACATGTTTTGTCGTAGTGTTCCGCCATCCAGCGCGGGCTGGCAACGTCGCATTTCAAGTGGTTTTTCGGAATTATCTGATTAAGTTTAAATGAGCCAAGCACTAGATTGTTGGTATTTATAAATTTGTATACCGTTTATTACATTTATTTTGGTATTTACTTTAAAAAATCGACATACGGTCAATTATTTTCTATTTGCAGTACTTATTACGATTACATGTTTTTATTTAAGAGTAAATGGTAAAAATGATGAAATACCACTAGTGCTTGGTTGTAAAAAAATAGTGCTTGATTTAAAATTCATGAAAATATCACGAAATACCACTATAAATGCGACGTTGCCAGCCCGCGCGGGAAGAACGCTCTTAATTTTAGAAACATCGCTTAAATTTTTCACCTTTAAGCCATTTGACGTTTTGTATACGGCTTTGTGCGGTTGGAAGCATTAAAATATTTTCAGAATTGTGCGTTAATGAATGTAAGGGAAAGAGAGAGATTTACTTGTTGATGCTGACATTCACATTTCCATTGAGATTTTTTTTTTAAATTTGCGTTAAAATTTTGCTGACAACTACGTTTTGTTGTTGGATTTTTGTTTTTCTCCAAAGAACACAATTCATTATTACATACATCGTACCATTGGCCAAACTATCATACGCCCCCATAATTATCGTAGGGGTTGGCAGCACTGGTAAGTCAGTCACTTAACTAGAGAGGCAAGTCAAGGCGGTTGATATCGGTATCAACCGAGCATCGATAATTGATTCTCTATTCATAATCAAAACTAATTACTCGAAACAAGGAAAATCATGTTGATTTTGATGCTATTAATAGTGAAAAGTAGAAATATTGTTGAATAAGTTTGTGATTTTTAGGATTTTAGAACACTTAAAATCATTAAAAACATAATAATTATTTTTCAGCCTAATAGATACTTAAGGAGATGAAACATGTCAACAACGAATTACTTTTGTAAATAAATTAAGAACATGCCCGATTTTTGAAACTCGTGACACCCTAACTTGGTTCTACCCCTTTATATAGGTATTTAGACGTTTCAAAATGGCTGACTCTCCGCCTAGTTTGAATAAATGACTTTGATTTGATTTGTCAGAAAAAAATTGCTATAGAGTAAACTATTAAAGGTAATGATTAGCGGCAGTTTCACCATACATTTTGGACGATCAAACGTTTCATATCTTTATGCAACGTTTTTATTTCATGAACCCTTTCGTGTCCTATATAACTCAGCTATGAGCTTTCCTACCTGCCTACCAGCACATTGTGAAACCTAACATATTGTTTAAATAATTGTTGTTGAGCTGAAGTGAAGTAGATACACTACACCCCGAGCTTTGACAGGGCCCAGGCCCGCGAATAGCAGCAGCTAAAAACTTTCGACTTGGCTAGAAAATATAGTCTACCACTTGCTTCTTTTTGTAGGTTTTCATTGTAAATATTTAGTGAGCTCACTGCAAATTATAAGAGTTTCATCAACAGCGTGACCTTATTTGGACCCCAAGCATCAGAGCCTCATAGACTCAGCCTAGCAAGCGCCTGAAGTTTTACAAGTTTCTTACAAGTCGTAGGACGTGGGTTCAAACACTTAAAACCCAGACAGGCGCGCACTTTGTATGTAGATAATTTTCTTTTAAATCAAATGTTTATTTGCAAGAAATACATTGGTGGAGAGGATAAGATTATAATTAATTATTTGTGTTGTTGTGAAAACTTAATACATCCTGTCAACTATCAGTCCATGACCTGCACTGGGCCCCCGTGGTGGTTTACGGCCCACTCTCTCTCCCACAGACGCCTTTGTCCCGATTTTTTTTTTTTTGGGTGGGATATTATCAAATAATTTCTCCCGCTCTGGGGGGAGAGGGAGGGCGTGTCAGACTTTTACTGACTAAAACCCACCCGTGTTCCCTGTCAGTTATGATTATGTTAGGAACCGATCTCTATCTGCATATTAACCATTTCGAACTCCATTTCGGGTCTCAGAAGCTCCGAGTCCTGAGTGGGATTCTCGGATCTTGTGACTGAAGCTAATGATGATAAACGAGCATTAGATTGCGATTATCGCGTCGCCTACAATCGCACTGAACTAGTCCGGCAGTCCAGTGTCTGATTGTTCTAATTTAACCCAAGGCGACATTACAAGTGGATGCATGACATTCTTGATGTCACTTGTCCTATAAATACCACCTTCCTGTCGAATTCAGATACCTTTAATAAGGAATAGAATCTAAAAATCTAGATGTAGGTAGGTACTGTTGTACCTCCTGTTGTGCCTCCACCAATTGTTGTACCCAGGGGCTCTAGGTACAAATAAATTACTTAATAGAGTTTAACTTTGTATATTATGATAAGTTAAGACTTTTACAAGGCCGCGCCTAATATAATCACTAAATATTTTCTTAGGATTAAACTCATCCTATTCGCATTGACGGATCGAATCCTAGTCTCATCATCTTGATAGTTCAAATGTGACAGTCATTCCATTACTGGCCTGTATTAACATAAAGGTTGCATGCTATAAGCAACTAACCTTTACAGTACTGTCTCGTTGTTCCAAGTACTTAGTGGTCGCAGCGCTACTGCTGAGCATAAGGGGTCCAGGTTCGATTCCCAGGTCGGGCAAACAGCAGGAATTTCTTAGTAGCAGCCCGGAGTCTGGATTTGTGCCCAGCAATAGGCTCGCCCACTATAACATGGGACTTTAACATAACTGGCGAAATGTGGGTGTTCTTTATGTACGGCATGGCAGCTGAGAGTATGTCATACTCACTTCAATGTCTCACTAATGGTGGCGTGTGTGTTGGATCATTCGGTTTCCTACAAAATGGTTGAACTGGATGGGCGCGTCTAGTTCGTGAAGGGGCGTTGTCGGTAGAGACTGGCCATCTCCTAACTTCCAGGGCTTATTTTTAATCTTTTATTAAGAATTTTTTCTTCATTTCTTTACATTGTTCTCACATATAGAAGCAACAAGGATAATGCACCCAGGATTTGGAAATGGGCAACTAGCTTCAACTTTCCATCTAACTGATCGACTTTTTGACGGTTCAATAGTGCCTGTAATTGGTTTAATTGAAATAAATACTTTGAGTTTGAGTACACTCTTCATAACCTTTCGGGGATTACAGGTGTTGTGCTACATAGGCAGCAATGATTGTGTTTTATAGGCTGATGACCTCAGAGGATTAATTCCTCAGAGCTGTGAATGACACTGCGACGTGTCGCACTCGTGAATAGCTGAATACGACACCTAAGTACAGGCTTATACCTACTCGGCAAAATTGTGAGCATTACAGTTTGATAACAGACTTCTTTTACGTATCGATGGCGTGGCTGTTTTACAAACTTTTTGGGCCCAAAATTTCGCCATATCCATGGCGTCGTCGTCGGTGGCAGCGCAGAGATGACTTTGATTACTGATTTAAAAAATCAGCTGTTCCATACATTTGTGTTCACTTATATCGACGAAATGTATGGAACAGCTGATTTTTTTTTCGCGATTTCAAGGTTGGTCCCATAGAAAAGTTGTCCAAAATGATGAGTACAATGACCCCTTTTCGGGTTTAGGGTAAACAAAAATTAATGTTGTATACAATCAGTTCAGAATTTGGCTACTTCACGGCGATATTGGAACAAAACACTGCCAATGGCAAAGCAGTGCATTAGGTAGGTACCTATTTTTTACATCTACAGATGAAGAAAACGTGTAGGTACATAAAGGTAAAACAAATTATTAATTACAAAATAACGATTGGAATTTATTTAAAAAAGTATATTTTCATTCTTGCACTAGTAAAAAAAAAACAATAATGCAACACTAGGTATTTAGTAAAAACTGCACGCTTCTATTTTATATTATTAATTGAAATGATTATAAATGAAAGTGTGCGTCACAAGATTATTTTAATGAAAACCTACCTCACCATGACATTTTAAAAGCATATACTGTATAAAAAATCACAACAGTTCCAATGGCTACAGCAGTGGCGTGCAGTCTATAAAGACAGAAAGACACTGCCTACCCTACCGAAATCAAATAAATATTTAAAACTAATATTATTTTATCAATAAACAAAAAATCTTTAAATCAGCTCCATCTGTCGAGCGTCGGTCGTATCATTAGTATCATCGATACAAAACCCGTTCGTTCGTACAATTTGACGCAACTTCGTATTGCGATGTACTAGAGCATAACAATCGGTCTGGACAACAATAGGCTATTCTGTTTTTTTTTGCCTTTTTTTAATTTCTGCCTACCTTGTCTAAAAACTCTGCACGCTACTGATCTACAGCAAACTGTTCTACATGCTTTGTAAATATGTAGGTACATAACCAGGTATATAACAAGTTGTTTGATTGTACATATAAAACTGTCTAAACAATTAATAGGATTCACTTGGTAAAACATTTATTTAAGTACTTATATCTAATAGAAAACTTATCACAGGATGGTACAACTTACAAACATTATTCTTTGACAATGCAGTGGTAACTAACGCTATACCTAATAATAATAATACCTACTTATATCTAACCAGCATAGCAATTCACAACCGTTCGACAGGTTTTCGAATCGAATATGACACATTTACAATTACTAACTTACCTTGCCCCTGACAAAAAGACGCTGTCGGAAGGATGGCGGTCCTCACATTGATTGATGTTTGATTCCGCTCGGAAGCGTATCGAACGGTTGTGAATAGCTATGCAGATCCTTTTGATAACACCTGCTTATACTTACGGCACTTTTAGTTGCTTCTATTAAACGATATTTACCAGGTAAAAATAAATTAGCAAGCGAAACTAGATGATAGGTATCTAACCATGTTAAATAACTATTTTATCGTATCGGTATCTAACCATGATAAATAACTATTTTATAAGGTCAACGAACGCATGTACGGTCACCAAAAGAGTTATGTAACCAAGGTCGTCAGATATAAACAGGATACATTTTTAACCAGTGCGCAAACTGTAACCATGAATTCAGCATGACCCCCTTGCATATAAATTTTTCGTCGGTTATACAAAAAAAGCAGCTGTTCCATACATTTTGACCGCGTAGGTGTTGCACTTTTCTATGAAACAGCTGATTTTTTGAAGTGAAAACTTTTTTAGGCGCGTTGAGCACTTTTTGGGTGAAAAAAAAATCATGGAACTCGCATCATCGTAACCGAACGCTTTCCCTGAGCTGTATGCATACTTTGTATATATGTGTCCTTTTTGTATGAACAAAAAGCGTAAAACTGGATGTGGTAAGACTCGTGCATATCAGATTATGAGCCACCGCAGGGTCTATTTAAAATGGTGGTTAGGTGAAAGAGCTCAGAGATGAGTCGCGCGTTGATGTCTTTTGGAAAAGTCCCTTACTTTCATTATGAAATTCTAATTCTTTTATCCCTTTCTTTCCCTTTGTATTTTTATCGTAAAAATCTGTGCTGTTACCTTTAATGACTGAAGTCGATCGCTCATTTATCATTTTTTACTGAGAGCAATCAGGACCCAAGCACCCAATGTGAAATCCTGTATTGACGATAAAAAAATACACACGTAATTATTAAAATTTTCACTTGTGTCTGCACTCCCGGAGTGCCACTGTTTTTTTTTTGTATAACCGACGAAAAATTTATATGCCATTGGGTCATGCTGAATTCATGGTTACAGTTTGCGCACTGGTGCCTCTTGAAGTGTGAGTTTAGAAAAATATATACCCATCTCTACTGTGAAGATTCGCTAGGTAATTTAATTTGACCCTATCTATGATGAATATTTTTTACGCAATTAATAATATTGCCTGCTGTATTTTACATTAAAAGTCTTGCTAATGTCATGCATTCTTATAAATCTGCCACCTACCTTAAATTAATACTTGAAAACCATTAATCTATTAATTAAGGCTTAGAATCCAAACATTTTCAGACTGCAAGTATGTAGTTTTGAGTAGGTAGTCGTTCACATAACCCTACATACCTGCCTACCACCATACATAATATTAGGATTGAACGCAAGTTAAGTAGTAGATACTTGTACATCTGTGTTAAAGTTTTAATAAAGGACGTGCTTTTACTAGGTACCTACTTGCATAGCTTATTAGTCGATTCGCCCGAATCGAGCGAATCGACACTCTTTCTATGTATAGGCGACTTGCACGAAGTTATTATATTTGCGGGCCAATCAACAACTCCACAAGTCACTTCAAGTAGGTACATGCAATAAAGTGCATACAATTCGAAATAATTCAAATCAGTGGCAAGAATTTGACATTGACACAGTTTTCTTTCAATGTCGTAACAGTAAATATTTTCGTAGTACAAGTTTTATTACTGGTGTGTTGGTGACTGTAGCTAATATTAAAGGACCAAAAACGCGGAACCAAGGACTCACTTAAAGGCTTGCGTTCGTTTAATTATAATTAAAATTGCTACGGATCAATAAATGCATTTTATAATCAAATTGTAATATTTTTGATAACAAAATTACCTAACTTACAATACCTAAACCCATATCGCCATTAAGTCTATCTAACTTCATTGTCAAATGATAAATTAAGGCAATTTAAAGTGTCTGCACAGCTGTGCTTATTTTAATAAATAACAAGCGTAACTATGTAATAGAATATAAATATTATATTAAAATAAACTTTTGTATAAGTTTATTATCAGTTAATAGGTATCTTGTATTTATAACAAGATACCTTATATTATTGAAAGAATTGTAAGTGTTGAGAATTGTAATAAAATTGTAGCTTAGAAAAACGAAAAATGCCAACAGAAAGGCACCACATAATATTTATAATCAATATTGTAAGTCATGCTGTGTAAGTTACACAATAGAAATTTGAATGTAATATGTCGTATTTCTCAAGGGTCTTATTATATAATAGAGTATATAATATATATTTACTACGGCAAAAAAGAACAATTGATTATACACTGACGACGATTCCCAGCACCCTAATTGCGTAACTCACGATTCATCATAGTTAATTTGTTTCGTTTTGAACCAAATGGCTAAACCATTGCTTCTTAAGTTCGAAAAATGTGTATGCTCAACAACGTAAATAACGCAATGAATATTGTTAAACTGTAAAAATGAAACCGATTATGACTAATCGCGTGTTACGCAATTAGGGTGCCGGTCGAGCAAATTTTTATTGGGTTTTTCCATAACGAATATCTCAGTAGCAGCCAAGAGTGTAGATTTGTGCCCTGTCGATGACTATTAATAGGCACGCCCCCTATTACATCAAAACATGGGACTTAACCATAACTAACGAAATGAAGGCGTACCCACTAATACACTTCTGCTATCCTTGTGGGATACATGCGTGATCTTGTGTGTTTTACGATTTAAGGCTCCACAAACAGGCGCGACACGGCAGCGCGAAGCGCAAGCGACTCTAGGAGAATAATTTCTATAAATATTTTATGTAAATTATTCCAGCCACCAGAATCGCGATGCACCGTCACCGTCGCGTCGCGCCTTTGCTCAGGTAACTGGGTGCACGGTAGGTGCATTGTCAAATATTTTGACACCTTCCATGTAAAGGGTCACTGCAAATGTACAAAACGCTTAAGTGCAATGTAACAATTGACTCATGGCAAATCAATCTTCGTTGCGTAGCTCAAATTTGTCAGAATTTTGAAGAACCGGAACAAAACTTCATGGTTACTTGTCAATAAATAAATACATACATAATACATAGTTGTTTAACTAAACAACGTTGTTTCACTTCAACATGATGTAGACATGTGTCGTCTCGTTTTCAATGGTGTTTTAACTAGAATTTGATACCGATTTCGTAACACAAGCTAATGGCAGTTCACGTTTGTGAACCCATTTCCGAATAATTAATTAACATAATTAAAAATGTCACTACGTGTTTAAATAACGCGTTTGCTCAAGAATGTCGCTACCTACTTAAATTTTAACCGGACGACTTGATGCTTCTCTTCATTGTGAAGTAAGCTAATATTCTAACGACGATAAGTTCCACTCCTAAGATCGTGATGTCTGTCCAGTAGTTGTCAGGTTCGAGACTGAACTCGTTGATCACTGCTTTGGGATGTCTGGAAACAAGAAATGATCATAAGATATTGTAACCTAGATACTGTTTTTGGATCTATGAAGTGGTTCATATTATATATAGGTAGAGAACTTAATCAACAGTAATCCCCCCCCCCCCCCCTAAGGCATTGAATCCACCTTTGTACCTTTTTTATGTGCGAGAAGTTTAGATAAATAAATAGACCGCTGCATGGAGAGACTGAAGTGTGAAGATGTAATTCATAGAGATTGACGCTGCTGCGGGCTTTACCGGTTCGGGTAATTAAAATCAAGGAGTAGGATTATTCTGTCCATCTAGCAGGCGTCAGAGCCGTTCATGAGCAGCAGTTTACATTGGTGAACTAGCACGCATGTAGTGTCCCCAACCCTTAAGCTTTAAGATGTTCCCCACCACTAAGAAACCAGTTCGCATTAAATCTATATTATATATAACTACTGACTAACTGGTTCCGTGTGGTGCCGGACGTAAAGAATAGCACCATCCCATTTCTTCCCATGGGTGTCGTAGAAGGCGACTAAGAACGGCCAGCAGCGTTCTCTATGCATTTGACCACCATACTGCGATCGCCAACCCGCCTGCCTAGAGTGGCGATTTTGGCAAATCCCCCCTTTTGGGGGAGGCTTATGTCCAGCAGTGGACGTCTTTCAGCTGATATAATGATATATAACTAAACAAATAAAACAGGCATCTCACCTCAAGTGGCAGTACGTCATAGTATCAGGACACATCAGCGGCTGTCGTCCATTGGAGTAGATGGCCAGCACGAGCGCTTCAAAAGCGTAGCGTAGGAACGACGCGTGCGACACCACGCGCATGACAGGGGTCATGTGTGCCAGGAGCACCAAGAAGCCCGCGTACACTATCATAGCACACGTCCAGACTGCGCCCAGGAATGTGCCGTTCTGGATAGACATAAATAATATACTTCATACAAATCTTAAATTCATTCATTCACTCACAGATAGCACACAGCCTCAACCACTGGGTCTAGAAACGTGAAATTTTACACTAGAGTTCACTAGGGTTAACCCTCTAGGGTGGGGTGGAACCTATTATAGAACTTCAAAACAAAGAAGTTGGCACTTTTTGGAAACTTCCCTAAGGGTTCTGAGAAGCTGCTGGTGGGAAATCCCATCGTTCACACGAATTGTAGGTAGTTTAAATCATTGGACAGAGGACCCTGTAAAGGTCGTGAATTCGCTACCGCGTTGGATGCCAGAAGCACAGGACCGGCTCAGACCGGTATTGGTGATGCTTGTTATTTCCCAGCAGAGGACGTTTTTCGATTACGACTAAGTATTTCATGGTAATTCATTTTAAAAATGATCTCGTTAATAAACATAATAATCTGGCAAGTCCATAGAAATGTTATTCTTAACAGTTCTACAAAGGAGACCAGCCATAACTATGGGCCCAAAACCCAAAGTCAGCAAAAAAATATATCGAAATAATATTTTGTCCTGGTTGAGGTCCACCTTATCAATTTTTATATTGTGCCGAATCTCTGCGACCATTCCTTCATCTTGAACAAGTATTACCAACTATGACAACAAATATGTGCGAGTGTTTCTTTACGGGTTTTGACCCCAACTTTGTATGAAACGTGACTGGTCTCCTTTAGCTAAGCTATTCCAAATTAGTTAAATCTACATTCGACCGATATCTAATTTCGACGATATTTATTTTTTGCTGTACTTCAGTCATCTGCGCGTCATCTACTATGAGAACAAACTACAACATTAACAAAACAAGTAACATGCTACTGAGAGATAACACGATACACGATGATTCAAATGATTTCACTAGGTCCAACCTTTGTTACCTAACTTCCGTCATTAAGACACTAATGAGGTAATTCATTATACCTAATAATGAACTGTTTAATTAATAACAAGTAATTGAAACGCGGATGTAACTTGAAAATTACACTACACATGTTTTCCCTTTTTCTAATGATAGGTACTAATCGTAAGATACAACACGAGGCTAATGATAATTTAAACAAATTTGAACAATTGTGAAAGCAAATAATGAACAATTTATTTGAGTTCTGTGTAAAGCCTTTAGCACGTCCGGCATCCTCGGAATCTTCATTTGACGTGTTATTGTCAAAGCTACTCATCATTAGAATTTTTAGCTGTTAGGATTGGCTGGCTTGCCTAGCCAGACGTGGACAAGGAGTATAAATTCTTCAAAACACAACGTAGGTACTTTACCGAAAAAAAATCGGGATTACCACAAGGTTCCATTCTTGGTCCTTTTCTTTTGCAGAGCCACATAAGTTGGTAGGTGTAGAGTGTTAATCGGTCGGTACTTACAACAGGGTTGAAGCAGGTCCCAATGACATTTCCCATAGCCTCAGCGAGTAGCGCGACGTTCGCAAGCGTGATGACGAACATGAGAAACCGGACCGGCTCCATCGGCTGACCGGATAGGAAGTACGACGGCACTGAGTACACGACGCTGTATAAAACCTGTTGAATAGACAAGAAGGTGAGTTATCTAAACTACTTATAATGCTCTCAGAAGTCAATATGTATCATTTTCTCCATTTCTGAATGTCTCTTTAGACATTAACATGTTGTTCTTTACATGCGCTTATGTTAAGCCCGGAAGTTTGGGTTGATAGCAATAGCCAAAAAGTAGAGCTTACTGGTAATCTAAATGGCAGTGTACATAAAAGAAAAGTACATCGCTTTCACCACGATTATTAAAAACAAAATAACACGTCATTAACATAGTACCTACCCGGAGTTAAGTAATATCATATCGATCGGCTGAGTAATGTCCGATATGCGATTAGCCGTGACCTGTCAATCCCGGCTAATGAGATAACAATTAATTTTCTATTGTGTGGGCACGCATGCGTCCCGGACGTAGGTTTAACATTTCTATTTCCAGTAGCAAAAACATTATTAAATTCAAATAAAGTTTTGGAAATAATAAATTACCTAGCAATGTAACAATATTACGTTAACTTGACTAGTGTTTTCCGGGAGCTAACTACTTTTTCCATCATCATAATTAATTATTTCATTATTATGATGGTGTTCCTATGGTTACTAGTTTTTCTGAAATAATATTGACGCATTAAGTACTAGCAAGTCACATTTTTTGCGAAGTTAACGTTATTACCTCACTTAACCACCGTTTCATATGACCTTCGGACACGTGTGTGTACTACAAACGCTGTGACATTTTCCATTACCGTGTTCACGTGTACACGTGTTTTGGTCTCGAGCTCGTTATCTCCACAATTATGGCACAGTATGATTTAATTACCGACAGTAGTTTACCTGCATAGGTTTGCGGGTTACCTACGACGAGCTCTCATTAAGATTTAATTATAGATCAAAGGTAGGTACGGTCAAGGACATTAAGTGTTTAGCAGTGACATTGACACACTACGTATGCAATAACAATAGCCAACTTAAATAATGTCAAAGAATATCAGTTGTAATTTGGTTATACTGACAATTTAAGTAAATGACAGCAGCAGTGGCCGCACTGGGCCGCGTGGTAGATTACAGCGCAACCCTCTTGAATTGACTACGCCTGGCCTTGGCCTGGGCAAATGAGTAGTCAATTTACCTAGCAATTATTTTATCTGACTTAAGATTTTTTTTCAGGTTCCATCAGGGTTTTCTCTGGTTTCAGAAGCGCTATGGCCTATTAGGTTTCCTTCGTTTAATTGGGAATGGAAAGTTAGTGTATCTATCGATGTAGCTGGGTTTCGTCATAACAAACATAAAATATAACTTGTAATGGAAAGGTTGTCTTTAAAATCGCTTTTAGAGATAGGACCCACCCATTGTAAAATTTATATATTTTATGCTTAACTGTAATTAATATGGTGTGCATAATTATGAATATTCTATTGTATCCTACTATCTTGTGGTATCAACCATATTTAGCCGATACGACGAAGAAATATAAGGTTCATAGTTTACCTGCAAAGGCATGCCAGTGACTAGTAACGCTGCGTAGTACGTTTTCAGGTTGTACCAGTTGTTGAAGTTTTCCTTCTTCAATACTGACATTTCTGTGGGTACTAGAAACAGAGGAAAAATCATGAATAAACAGATTTTTTTGTTGTTTAATGAGCGAGGTCCTTTTTACCTGACTTTGGCGAAGCAAAAAGGAGTGATTTGACCATTATGTATTTATGTATGTTCGTCTGTTCCCTCATGACTTCTAAACTACTTATATTATAATAATTTGACAAATTAAGTAGGTATATAAAAAAACATATTCTAACAGTAAGTAAACGATCATAAGCTTTAGGGCAAAGTGGCATACGACCATGGCTTTTAGATGAGAATAATAGGTCTTTACCTATGAAATTGCCGTTTTGTATGAAAAAATTTAAACTAATTTTTTTCATGTATTTTGTATTTGTATTAATCGAAGTAATCACCCATGCAATCAATGCATCTTTGCCATCGCAGTGGCAGTTTATTGATGCCCTTCTTAAAGAAATCAGCTGGACGGGAGGCAACAAATTCTTCAAAGGCATTTTGTACTGCCTCTCGGGTATTGAATTTTTTTCCCGCCAAGAAGTTATCCAAATTCTGGAAAAAGTAGTAGTCTGTAGGCGCAAGGTCTGGTGAGTAGGGCGGATGACGGAGAGCTTCCAACCCCAGTTCTTGCAACTTGGAGACCGTCTGCTGTGCAGTATGAGGTCGCGCGTTGTCGTGCAGGAGCAGCGGAGACGAGCGATTGACCAATGCTGGTTGGAGATGTGCCAGCTTCTCCATCATTGTGTTCAGTTCTTCACAGTACACATCTGCAGTAATGCTCACCCCGTTTGGTAAGAAGCTGTGATGAATCACACCGGCGCTAGACCACCAAACAGTGACCATCACTTTTCTAGGGGTAAGTTTTCGTTTAGGGCATTGTTTAGGTGCTGAACCAGGATCCAACCAACTTGCTGAGCGCTTGCGGTTATCAAACAGAATCCATTTTTCATCGCAGGTAACAATGCGGTTCAAAATTCCTTCATTTGTGTGTCTGTTAAGCAGTGCAAGGCACGTCTCGACGCGTACTTCGCGCTGACGATCATTGAGTTCGTGGGGCACCCATTTGTCAAGCTTTTTTACCTTGCCAATTTGACGCAAATGGACCAATATTGTTTTGACGCTAACGTCGAAAGCTGCTGCTAATTCAGCCGTAGATTGTGTATCATCAGCTTCCACAATCGCCTTTAATTCGTCATTGTCGACCAAAGTCTTCGGACGACCGCGAGGTTCATTTTTCAGGTCGAAATTTCCAGAACGGAAGCGAGCAAACCAATAACAGGTGGTGCGTTGGTTTGTAGTGTTAGCTCCGTAAACGTCGTTGATGTTGCGTGCCGCTTGTGCCGCGTTGCTGCCACGACGGTACTCATATTCCATAATTACTCGAATTTTTAACGTATCCATGATGACGAAAAAGATTGAAATGCGATGAAAATGTAACACTAATCAATAAACAAATGACTACTTTTGGAAAAAAAAATCCGTGTTTTTAAAATAAAATTAATTTGAAATTAGAATTCTTACCCAAACAAAAATTATTTTGATTTGAAATGGCCAGTACTGCAAAACGGCAATTTCATAGGTAAAGACCTAATATTTTCTCGTTTCATACTTTTGCGTGATTTTTCAGCAGTCGGGTCTTAGTTACTTTTTCATCGAATGGTATAGTGCGACTTTCATGGAAAAAATAAACAACCGACTTCCAAATAACTATAATTTCGGAAGGCGGTGACAAAAAATTAAAATACATATCCACTGTCACCGACTTTGGATTTGTGTAGACATATGCTGTAGACACAATTTAAATTAAATCTGAAAACATATTCTAAACTTCAACTATATCCAGCGACCCTGGTTACTTATATCTTTTGGTGACCGTACCACAACATAAATAATAATTAAACGCGCGAAGCTTAGGGACGCTCAAAAAACTAAGCTGTGAGCTTTTAGGCTTTAAAGTAAAGTAAAAAAAGTAAAAATCGTTTATTTAAGCATTAAAAATTACAGTATTGAGATATCATTGGTCCCAAACTAGGCGCAGCCTGTATCTTGGGCACCATTATACATATAAAACATTTTGATTGTTTATTAAATAAAAGTTGAAGTGGGCGACAGTTTAAACTAGTAGTTAGCCTCTCGAGACTGCAGAGCCAAAATTACAAAAATATAAAAATTAAAGATATAAAAATAAACTAAAACTTAATTTAGGTAAGAAAACCATAATATAAATAAAATAAAATTAAAAATAAAATAAAATCCTTATATGAAAGATCAGATTTGGTACATAATTTCTATAATTTACTGCTGTTCAATTTGTATGTTGTGAGTGTGGTGTGTGTGTTTGTGTGTGTGTGTGTGTGTGTGTGGTGTGTGTGGTGTGTGGTATGTGTGTGTGTGTGTTTGTGTGCGGGAGTCTAAGGGTGTTTGTGACTTTGCTTTGTGTAAGTTGATTTTATTTGTTTATACTAAGAATTGTTTCAGTAGAAGTGTAAGATTGTTCTAAGAGCCATAATTTCACAGTGTATTTCATTTGGGTGTAAGAGGAGTTGTGGATCTTAAGTACCGAGTTTACCTTATTGTAAATATGAGTGTGTAGGAATGATGGTAGTCGTTGGGCATACACAGAGTTGACTGCTGGGTTCGGGATTCGGAATTTTCTCTTACTTTGAAGGGCGTCTAAGTCAATTCTCTTGGAAACTTTTAATTGAGTTTTAGTTGTAATGGTAAAAATGAACAGTTTACGCACCCCAAGAATTGCTGCCTCTGTATATAATCTATCAGTGGGGTAACGGTAGGATTTGAATACCATGACTTTTAAAACAGCACGTTGCGCCCTCTCCAGCTCTAACATATGAGTTTTGGCCGCCCCACCCCAAACTGCTATACAATATTGGAGTAGAGACTGACAGAGCGCAAGGTAAACTAATTTACAAGTTTCGGTAGAAGCACATTCACGTAGTCATTTTTTAACACGCTTTTATTAGCTTCACCTGTGTGTTTGTAAGCATTTTTGTTTGTAACCGACTCCTTTGGACTTTGACCTTTGGATTTTGACCCACTTCAAACGGTCAGATTTTATTTAAACTGTGTAAACATCGAGGACCGATGACAATTCAATCATTTTATAAAGTTCCAGAATGTTAAAAAAACATGTAAAAAAAAAAACTGAAAACTCATGCTTTTGTAGTTAACAGAAATAAAAAATGGAAATTAAATAATAGATTAAAAATCTAAAAAACACGCTTTAAAAACCAAACTAGAAATGCAGAAATAATTTAAAAAAAGCGTGGGTGCTTGATATTAACGGCCTTATTCATAAAAAGTTATCGAACATCTAAACACTTGCTAAGGTCTGGTTTTTCATAGAGAAACCACACTTTAGCAACTGTTTAGATGTTCGATAACTTTTATGAATAAGGCCGTAATTGATTATAAAAATACCTCAAAAAGCACCCCACGCTTTTTGAAATTATTTTCTGCTTTTTTAGTTTGTTTTTTAAAGTGTGTTTTTTTTAAGTCAACTAGGTAGGACTAGTATGAAAACCTTAGCATTGATTCTACTATACAGTACTAATCCTACTTCTTACTATTCCTACTATACAGAAAAAGTTTTTATCCACTGCTCAAGCTGTAACCATGAATTCAGCATATCAGTCTAGAGCCCCCAGCGCAGAAATTTTTCGTCGGTTATACAAAAAAAAAACAGCTGTTCCATACATTTTGACCGCGTAGGTATTGCACTTTTTTATGAAACAGCTGATTTTTTTTTGGAAAACTGACGAAAAATTTCTTCGCTGGGGTATCTAGAATGGTATGCTGAATTCATGGTTAAAGTTTGCGCACCGAATAAAAACTTTTCCTGTATAATATTGTAAATATGAAAATTTGTATGTGTAGATGTTTGTTACTCAATCATACAAAAACGACAGAGCAGATTTGGATGAAATTTGGCACACAAATAATTTATTACCTGGATTAACAGATAAGATACTTTTATCTCGGTAGTCCGTTCCCATGGGATAATTTCCGATCTCCACGCGGGCAAAGCGGATAGCAAAATTAATAACACGCGTGAAGTTTAGAGATGCTCTAAAAGCACTTGACAGAACATAATTACCTAGCCAAAAAAATATCCTGTTTTATAATGACGCAAATACTAAAACGAGATTTTTTTAGTCAAAGCATGATTGTAAAATTTAATTTTAGACAACATAAAAAATCTAAAACATTGATATTAACAAGTTTTAAGATTTTTGAATTTTTCCTTATTTATAAGCAATAGGTATTAATTAAAATCTTGAAGCTATTCTGACACAAACTAAGAAAAGACTTATAGATACCTACTTAGGTAGATTGTTTTTGATATGTTCTAAGTTCTGCCGCAGATTGATGTACTAAGAAAAAAAGCTTTCTGTTTTTAAACTGATGGCTTTTGTACGCAGAAATAAAGTTACAGTAGATATTGAAATACAGGTTGGCAGGATCATCAACGCACAAACTGGAACCACGGATTCAGTACTTAAATATGATTTGAAACACCAGATGCGTTGAAATTTTTGGTCGGTTAAATAATTAAAATAAATGGCTGTTCCATACATTTTGACCGCGTAGGTATTTGACTTAAAATAGCTGATTTTGGTTAACCGACGAAAAATTTATAGGGGGTCTAGACCCATGTGTTGAATTCATGGTTACAGTTTGCGCGTCCATGTCCCTGCACTATCCTCACCATACATCATTTTGGATATTATGGATGTATAGTAGTACTTAGAGATAAACCACTCTAAAAATGAACGCCCCTCGCCTAAAAATTCTATACAAACATTTGAAATATGTACCTATGCAACAAACAGTGGAGGGGCGTTCATTTTTAGAGTGGTTGTTCTCTACCCTTTATTATTTAGTCCGATCCAGTATGTCCCTTGCTGCCCACTACCAGCGATGCCCTAAGCTGAGGTACGTACCCCACAGAGGTGCCCTTAGCGAGTAGGCGCTCTAGTTTTAAGTTTTTAAGCCCTGGCTGGAGGCCTTAATTTATTAAGGTAACTACAGGTAAGTCCGGTTAAGCAGCCGACAATCTCATAGCTGCATGATGTCCCGCTTGTGATATATATGTTACTTGATGATGTCATTCCCGAAAAAAAAAAAAATTGTCAGTAAAAGTCTGACACGACCAACAACAGTGACACCCAGAGCGGGAGAAGTTTTTTGATGATTTCCCAAAAAAAATATGGATGTAATCGGTGATTTAACTTTGAAAGACTTGTTAGTTGTTGCTTAAATACCTAGTAATAAAATTATCCATAGCAATTAATAAGTAGTCGGTAAAAACGTATAAGCTAAACCTACCTATCTACATGTAGCTAGAATTAGCAACAAAAAAAACATAACTGATAAAGAATTATCATCTAACAAAAAAGTAAACAGGTACCTTGACATGGTATGGTAACAACATTCTGACCGACCGACAGATAACTGGCCCTGACCAATTGCAGATCGGATGGGACCGGTTGATGAAGTTAAAGCCCGGAGCACACTGTCTTAGGAATACCTTGACCCTATATTGTAGGTGGACACAACATTTGGCTTATCAAAAATTTGATTGGTCTTGCACTATGATGGCGTATAATGCGCTTAATGCTGTAAGGCATGCCTATTTATGTATTTATTCAGTTTCGGACAACAATATAATCCATCTTGTTAGTGAAAAGAAAACCTTCTATCAGACTAATGTTAGTAATACAAAACACAATCAACACCGGCAACACATAACGAATTAAGTGTCCGAGGCAGATTGCGCAATGATCAAGCAAGGGATCAGCTACCTAGTTGACCATCCTCTCCACCAAAATGCCTCAGAGCTTCTCCCCTTGTAAGGATTCTCCGCCACTGTTTTCAGGATACTAGGTAACAAACTGACCCGCGTTCGATGCATCAGTGAAGCGTCTTTTTTGCGCATGATTGCGTGGAAACCGTAAGTTCGGTTTTCCAAAAACATTTCTGATACACTACAGATACGGGGCAGTCCTAATAGCGTCCTAAAAACATTATTTTATACCAGATTTAGCTGGAAACAATTTATATGAACGTCTTGTAATAACAGGTAGAAAGATCAGAATAAAGGAAAAGCTGCTAATCGCATTCACCAAGGTCTTGTTGTTTTATTTAAAGGATAGGATAAGATGCAATGGATATATATGTAGGTACCTACTTAATTTTTAAAGAGCAGTCAGGTTAGAAAAATATATATATATCAGTAGGGGGTATTCAACGTGGAGTCAGCACATGACTCGTGAACCGCCCTGCGTTAAAATTTATCGTCAGTGGCTAAAAAAACGATTATCTGTTTAGTAAATTTTGACCGCATAGGTATTGTATTGGTATTGGTCCATGAAATAGCTGATTGTATTTTTGATAACCGACGGGAAATTTCTACGCTGGGGGGTCTATAATCATGTGCTGGTTACACATTGCACATTGATGTTCCTGCCACACTGTTTAAAAATATATAAGCCTTATAGTTATACTAATATTTTAAGTTAAACTTACAGCAAGGTCGAGGTTAAGGCCTAAGTCCATTGAGTTAATTACCTACCTATGTGTGTGCGTAATCACATTTTCTCACTATTATTTTTCGCAATAACGTCGTTAAATAATAATAACACTTAGTAAATAATTTACCAAGAAATAACAAGCTAATGATTATGATTATTACGATGGGAAGAGACCAGACGGAATGACCGTAATGCCCTGAAAGTTACGCAGACCTTTGGTGTGGGATGCAATATGTGTCGACACCCTCGCGCCATCCCATCTTCCTAGGACGGCGGGCTGTGCTGGGGCGGCTGCTGCAGATGCGGAAAAACTCAAATGGCGAAGATATTCCAATTTTATTGGGAGTTATATATTCAAGCCGTTTGAGGTTGAAACACTAAGGTCCGAAGTACACGCTTAGTTTTTCCTGAGACATCGCCAAGCGGGTTGGTCGACTCTTACGTGACCTAGGCTGGCCTATTTTTTGGCGAAAGACTTAGCATCGCCATACTTACAACGTGGCAATGCTGCCAGCCTTTTAGGCACTTGTCCTGTTGACAGCGATACGGACGTTTTGTTTTGATACCCTGTGATTCTTTTCCCTCTTTTATTTTTTATATTGTTTGAATCTTAATCTAACGACTCCGGCGAGCCGGTGACACCTACAACAGGTCTATTTGCCCAACTTTGGCAAAGGCCTCCTCCATCTCTTTCCACTCTGTTCTTTTTTGTGCTCTCCTAGTCCATGTTTTCCCTGCTATGATCTTTATTTCTTCGAAACTGTCTACCTAGATTTCTTTTCCTATTTCTTAGGTATCAAAATACTATGCTTTTGTTCCACTTTTCAATGCCTCTTATTATGTGACCAGTCAGTCCATTTCCATTTTAGTTTCTTCATGCTATTTGTTACGTTTTCAATTTTCGTGCGCCTTCTGATAGTTTGTTCTTTATCCTGTCAGACTTCCTTATATTCAGCATGCTTCTTTTTATTGCTGTCTGGCATGTTTCCAGTTTCTTGTATTGCTCGCTTTTGTGAGGGCCCAAGTCTAGCAATCATATGTTAACTCTGGAAGTATGCAGGTGTTATATAATTTTCTTTTGACGGTCATCTTAGTTTCTTTGTTCTTCATTACTTCCTTAAACCGCCTATAATATTTCCATGCTTTCCCGATTCTTGTGTCTATTTCTTTTCACATTATATCCGTGATTGAGATTTGTTGGCTTAGGTAGGTGTACTCTTTCACAAACTCAACTGGCTTGTCGTTAATAATGATGGTGTCTTCTAATGCGTTTGTCATGGCTTTAGTTTTGGAAGTGTTCATCGTTAGACCCACCTTGCAACTTTCTGTATCCAGGTCTATGAGCATCCTTAATAGATGGTCTTTTGTCTCGGCGAATAATATGATGTCGTCAGCGAATCGTAAGTGTGAAAGTTGTTCGCCGTTTAGGTTTAGTCCATACTCATCTCAGTTTAACTTTCGAAAAATGTCTTCTAATAGAGCTGTGAATAATTTAGGTGATAGCGGGTCTCCTTGACGTACACATCTATTTATTTTTATTAGTCTCCCCTCTTTCTCAAATTTTATTCTTGCTGTGCTGTTGGTGTATACGTTCTTTAAAATTCGAATGTACTTGTGTTCGACGCCGTGGTTCTTTAGACACTGCCAAATACAGTCATGCTCTATTGAGTCGAATGCCTTGTTGTAGTCGATGAAGTAGCAGTAAAATGGCACGTAGAATTATTTGGTCTTCTCGAAAATTTGTCTTACAGTATGGATGTGGTCTAATATTGAAAAGCCCGCCCTGAAACCAGCTTGCTCTTTGGGCTGATTTTCGTCCAAACATTACATTTTATTCATTAACATAAACATTTTGTTAATATTACTTTAAAGTGTGTTAGCTTATAAAGGAAAAGTTTTTATGCAGTGCGCAAACTGCAACCATGAATTCAGCATAATATATCATTATAGACCCTCCCAGGAAGCTTCTGTGCTTTTGGGCGGAGCTAGGCTGGCTTTGTTAGCCAGAATCCCCACGCACAACGGACCGAATGGGAGTCTACGTGCGGAAAAGGGAGTCCCATCATCATCATCATCATTATAGACCCCCAGTGAAGAAATTTTTCGTCGGTTTAAAAAAAAAAAAACTGCTGTTTCATAGTAAAGTGCAATACCTACGCGGTCAAAATGTATGGAACAGCTGTTTATGCTGAATTGGTATGGAATTGCTATGCTGAATTCATGGTTAAAGTTTGCGCATTGAATAAAAACTTTTCCTGTATATTATGCAAATGTTAAAGTACGAATGCATGGATTATGAAGAAAATTCAAATAAATATAAGATTTTAATTATAGTCATTTTTCGATATTCTTTGTTAAGAAATTTTTTATTAACTTTTTTGACCACAGAATCTAAGACCAGAGTCAAGAATTTCATCACAATAGCCGATACAGAATGGTTTATAGCCATTGTCGATCTATAAAGCCATTGAGTATTCGGTCGATCGATGGATGAACTGTGTGAAAGATGATATGACACTAAATATGGCTAGGAACGGAAATAGGGTACCTACCGAGACGTCGACCAAAAGAGACGTATGAAGAAAAAGACATCTTGCGACGACCCCAAATAAATTGGGATAAGGGCGGGACACTGATGACCCGAAAGATAATTGGTGAGGAAGGGTTTTTAAAAGGGAGTATGGGGCACATCCATACAACATAAAGAATAAATTTAAGCCTTTGAACTATTACTATTGCCAGTACCTAGTTAAAAACGAACCCTTCCCACTTAGAAACTGAAAATATCGATAAATATCTATTTATCGATATTTCTAGGTATCGACCTAACTAGAATTTTATAGAGAAGGCGAGCATGTACCTAGCTATAATTTTATTTTAGCAGTTGATGTCAGATCAGCTTGCCTGTTTATTAGGATGTTACATCACATTACAGACGAGCTCGTAGACAACGAAATTGGATACAGTCAAAAAGGTCACATGGTAAAGCAAGATTAATCCTAAGTAAGTATTCACTTTTGACTCCTCTAATTAGGCTTTGTAGGAAATAACTTGATTTGCTAACCCTGACATCCGCACTTAGTCGCTGACCATAAAATCTAATTATCTACGTATGAGTTTGTTACTGGGCAGTTACACATTACGTAGAGAACTAAGTATAGCTGTGCAGCTAATTGAATTTGTCTCATTGTGTTAGCTGGCGATTTAATATCCGTGTAACTTCTATTGCATACTCGATTTATTAACTTTTGGCCGTTTTAAACTATATTAACAGCTATTATACACGCTATTTAAACTATTTTACGAGCTATATTACTTGCTTCGTTCGTATATTTTCGGTTACTTTCTTTCTCATACAATTTTTTTTTTACACTGCTTTTAATGCAAATAAAGATTCATCGATTTGCAAAGCATATCAATCTTAACTAATAAACAAAAATTTTAGGTTAGATTTTCCAGATTAGATTGACAACAGACCATAACTTATTACATATGTAAATTCGTATCGGTCGTGCGCAAATTGAAGCAAAAAGTACAATTTAGTTTCAAAGAAATATTAAATTGGTAGGTTTTCTACGAAATCCGAAACCCCGAAATAAAAAGGTCAACGAAGTCTGAGTACGTGCCAGGTCAAACAAGTGAAGTAGTCAAAGACACCATGCGAGATGTGGTTAGGAGTCATCATGTGGATCTCGCCTATAATAATTATTGCACGACCCTTACGTGATCTTTTGTCAAACAATTCCTGCCTTCGACCGTCTAGCTTAGGTACTTTATTGAGTTCAAAGTCAAAGCGAAATAATTAATTTCACATAAAAGGCACTGGTGACTCTCAAAAATTTACAAGAAAACAGAATTGCCTTCTAGAATCAGTAGGCAATTCCAAATGGTAGTTTTGAATATAGAAGAAGAGTTGACTCCATGGACATGCCATATCTATATCTAATAACTAACTAATCAATCTGCCTGAACTTTTACCAACTAAGTGGGGGTTGGCTTCCAGTCTAACCGGATGCAGCTGAATATCAGTATTTTACATAGAGCGACTGCCTATCTGCACTCGCAACCCAGTTACCTACTGGGTAACAAAATACCCCTTGATAAGACTGGCTGTCACACTTCTGGGCTTCTGAGTCCGTAACGACTGTCAAGATCCACGAATGACAGCCGGGACCAACGGCTTCACGTGCTTTCCGACGCACGGAGTGGTAATGTTATGTAAAGCATGGTCACCTATCCACAAACCGATCACGGCTGGAGCAGCTTAACCTTCGATGGACCCGTGCGGCGTGTTGTTGTTATTTAGCCTACGAGCACCTCTTCTAATAACCAACCACCGCTACCGACTAAGTATGTTGTTTAGTGTTCGTGAGTATAAATCTGTTATGTTTTTATGTGATCTTCTTTTTTGCATGCACGTACTTCTGTGACAAGTAAATTTTTTTTTTCTTTTCTGTCTAACCATATTCGATTTTATTGTAAAAATAAACCTGTGATTCACTTACTTTTAAGTACAGCCGGCATGAGCGACGTATAGCAGAGGTAGACGGTGCTGACCAGTAGGAAGCTGAGGTTGCTGATGGTCTTGGAGCCGTCTTGGCCAGCTCGCTCGTACAGCAGCCCGAGGAGGACTCCGATCACCATGTGCATTAGTATCTTGAGGTGGGATACTGTCTGTAGAAAGAAGGTGGTTTTAAATATGGTGATTTAAAAGGCAGTGGGAGTGGTAGATAACTATTAACCGACTTCAGAAAAAGATCCTGAAACTCTGTTTCAAAACCTCCTCCAGGTTGCCAATTCATACTTTTTTGCATTTTCCGCAATATCTCCGTCAATTGTGGATGGATTTAGACATTTCTTTTTTAATAGATAGAGTGTGCTTCAGGGGTGGTCCCGTATAAATTTGATTAACTTTGCTTGGGTAGTTTTTGCGTTAGCTTCGATAATACGTATTTATCCCCACTTTGTGTATCTTGATGATGTTCTAATACTTACTTCCTGTCACGGTTGTTAAAATAGCAAGCAACAGTATATGAATTGGTGTATACTTACCATTAATGAAAAGTGGAAATAGTTAAAACGGTTTTGGTGCCAGTCTATTTTGTTTTCTGGTGTAGGTTCGTGTGCGCTCAAATCTTTATAAAGCATGATTGGTTGGCAAGGTTGTGTTACGTTTCACTAAGAACTGGGCATTACCTACAGCCAGCTGTAGCCAGCTGTAGGTAATGCCTAGTTCTAAAAAGATTAAAAAAAAAAAAAACAACTTTTCTGATAATTTCAAGGGACCAGCCATTAGGGAGAGCCATTCAAAACGTTTCGATTGGTTGCTACAATCCGATTCTTAAATCCTACAACATCTACGTCAACGAGAGTAGTCTACGAAAAAAAACCTGACTAATTGGAGATTTACTTGATTCCCTTTATTATTGAATTACTAGTGACAGTAACTGTAACTGTAACCTACTGTTATTAACACTGTTTATAAGCCATCATACAACTTGGGTTAAGGCGGTGATTTCTTGAAAACGCTCAAAAAGGTGGTTTTTTAAACCAGTGTATCTCTTTAACCGTAAATAATTTTGAAAGCAAAAATATATGATATTTTCAAGTATTTTTTGCGTACAGTGATCGAACTCAAAACATAATTAAACATACTTTAATGCAACAAAAAAATCATCAAAGTCACCTCTTAATTATCTTTAAAACCAGTTTATCTCTTCAATAACAATTATAATTATAATAAAAAATATACCATAAAATTCCAAATGCAAAACTGCATCCAGTGATGGATTATTTATTATTAAATAATTAATACCTAATTTTATGCGATTTTATTTGCATATTTACGACAATGCTTGCTCATTTATTATCCAAATTTATTACAACAGATTTTAACCCGTATCGGATTGCAATAAGAACTATTATCGCTCATAACGACAATATTTAAAGTTACCAGGGCCTTAAGTTGTGTTGTTTACTTATGATGTCTTTATTTAAGTTTTTCCACTACTTTAAAAAAATATCATCGCAATTGTAACCCGTTTATCGAAAACATATTATCTGTTTTATTGTATTGTAAGTTCGTAATGATTGTGGGCTTCCGAAGGGTTCCAATTAAGGCTGTACCTATTTTATTAACGTAACTAGCTGCTGCCCACGGCTTTGCCCGCGTGGAATGTCGGAAATTATCCCACGGGGACGTGCTACCTACTGGAACGCAAAGCAGCCTACGAAAGAAAAGAAAGAAAGAAAAACGTTTATTTGCGCTAAACATGACACAAAAAGAAAAGGTACACAAAAAAAATAATAAGAAAAGGTTGAGGGAAACATGCGTCACATCCACGCAAAATGGCTATCACTCAGCATTATGCTGCGACCCTATAGGCAAGAAAGAGCCCAGAGCTGCGGTTTTCAGCGACAGCCGGCTTTGACGTAATGACGTCGCCCGGTGCATCAAACAATTATTAGGACACTGTACTGGTACAGCGAACTTATAGAAAAATAATATAATTTAATGTAAATGTGATAGAATATCATAAAAAGGAATTTAAAAAAATATATAAAAAAGAAAAAGGAAATAGACATACATGCTACGAGCATATCATCCTCAATAAACATTTTACTCTTTACGTAGGGCAACGTTACTCCTTATAACATTAGCTATCAGCCAATGAAAGTCCTGTCAAAACCGGTCTAGTTGTTTCGGAGATTAGCCGAAACAAAAAACAGACAGATAAAAAAAACTGTTTTTTGTTATAAGTACGTACCGTATATTTACATATTTCTTTATTTCATATTTCTTTATTTAGTAAAAAGCCGTTATTTTGACTTAAGAAACAGGCACATCAATTTTATTTATTGAAACTTGTTTTATCGACGACATGACAGATCTTGGACACATTCTACATGATTATCTGCACGTTTGCCTCACGTGAACATTGTAATTACTTACCTACCTAATTAGGTATATTAAGGTTGTAGAATTTGTACCTATAGGTATCTTTGTTTACTCTTAAATTATAGGGCCTACCCTTTTTTGTGATAAAGCGGTAAATAATAAATTATCGCCTTTAATTAAGTCTGATCCAGTTTGTTTTAATATATTTATAACAAATCAAGTCACTGCTCTTAGTACGGTGAAGGAAACATCGTGAGCAAACCGGCATGTCCTAGAACCAAAAATTCGACGACGTGACGTATTTATACCAGCCCGCACTGGGCCCGCGTGGTGGATTACATCCTCTCACAGAGAGGAGGCCTGTGTCCCAGCATTGGGAA
This sequence comes from Antitype chi, assembly GCA_947359405.1. Taxonomy (NCBI): domain Eukaryota; kingdom Metazoa; phylum Arthropoda; class Insecta; order Lepidoptera; family Noctuidae; genus Antitype; species Antitype chi. Next base: position 17,446,843 of record OX375816.1, read on the forward strand.
CATTATAGGCTGGTTATGAAAACAAGTGAAGTTAGCGGAAATACGAGTACCTACGTAGCTCAGTGCTTCCGTCAAATTATGTCATTACAATTATAAATTACAAAGAAATGGTGCATGTTATTGTTAAAGTTTACTTGTGTGACATTCTGAGCGTTTTACCCTGAGGAACATCAAAAGTCATGGGTGCTGATGCAGGGTAAGTAGTAGGCAATCAATCACTCAACTGAAACGTTGGCCCGAGTAAATGACAAATGTCATGTGCTGTCAAATTAAAAGAATAGCATTATACTTCCTGGACTTAACAATTAGTCGACATTCACACGTAGTACACGGTGTTTAATAACCTTTAAAATTTGGAAGTGATTTAGATTCCTTAATTAATTTAGGTATTGACTTATAGAGTTGAGTCCCCACATATACATACGACAGTTTTTGTACCGTAATTTGTCTTATAATTTTATGGTTAGCCTGCCTCGTCATGCGCTTTTGAATTTAGAGAGAGTAAGTCGACATGCATACGACGGACGTTATAAAATCGCGGCGGGATTTTTTCGTGCACTGGATTTACAACTCTCGGCGTTGAACCGAGCACTGAAAATCAAACAGCGCATCTCAGCGCGTCAAAATCGAACCGTATGTTTTACTGTTCGATTTTCAAATGGCTGCCCTGAGAAGTGCATTGAAGGGAGTTTTTGGCGGGATCGGGTCGGAACATGTCGCACGAATTTTCATTTTCATGAAATTTAGTGAAATAGCGAATTAAATTGTATAATTTTGGTAGTGAATTATTCAATTTAGTTACATGTGTGTGCACAAGTGTAGTAAAGGTGAAAATATGTGACTAACGTGGACTTTTCGTGTTCCCCCAAAAACTCATGTTAGGTTGTTGTAAAGTTGATACCGCTTTACAATAACTTTGACTTGACTGGACTTGACTGACTAAACACGACTATGACTTTTTGTAACTTCGTGCCCGATAGCGGGCCATTTACTTGATCGAAAAGAAAAATTGCTTGACACTGGCTAAATGCACAAACCGTGCGAAGCCAAAGCCCAAAAAAAAAAGAAAAGTGGATTGAAGATTCAGCGCATGAAAAAAATCCCGTCGTGATTTTATTACGTCTGTGGGAACTAGGGGCTTATGATTTATCTACAAACTTACTTATTATTGTAAATGATATGTAAAAAGTAATGAATTAATTAATAATGAAGTCTCTATAAGAATAAGAATAATTTATTAGCCGAAAATATAGGTGTTAGGTACCACTTTACCAGTTGTAAAAGTTGGTGGTTTAATGGACAGGCCATATTTTGTCTATTTAGAACATGCAAATTAATTTGACCTTTAAGAGGCAGGTTTTCACGCAGGATTTCAACAGAGATATTTAGTTCTGTAGCTTCATAATTATTGTCACCGACATTATTTAATACAGCAATGTCTATTTGTCGTTTATTTTAGCACTTAGCAGAGATGCACGTGGGTAAATAGACCGCAACGCAAATGGGTACTTAGGTACTACATAGGACGTGTTAAGGCTCCCGCAGACAAGCATGGCGTGATAGTGTGAGTGACACGACTCTGGTAGAACAATTTATTGTCATGAAGTTTTCATAGAAATTGTTCCACACGAGTCGCCTATGTGCGGGGGGCATTTAACGTTACGAAACGCACTGGCGACATTGGTCAACAGGAAAAGGGCCATAAGGTCCATAGGTAGGATAGTATAAATAGATCATCATTTGCCGTGCCTATATCTCATGATATTAAGAATCATCATCATCATTTCAGCCGAAAGACGTCCACTGCTGGACATAGGCCTCCTATTTCATGATGCCAAATTGCTACTACGATTGCGTTCATAATCGAGTTATTTGCCAACAGTACCTCGTTATTTAGTCTTTTTGGACCAGTCAGGATTGTACCGGTGAAGTAATTGCTTAAAACACGAACAGTAACAATGGTTTCCATTTTGACAGTTCAACAATATTCATTGCGTTTCTTATATTCATTGCGTATATTCATTGCGTGCCTTTTTGAGCAGGCACATTTTTCGAACATGTTAAGCAATGGATAAGGAATATACTTCAAATTGATTCAGATTGTGATCGACAGTGTGTTACGCAATTAGGCTGCCTGTCCATTGAAGCAGAGAAGAGCGGAAAGGAGCGGAGCTGTGCCTCTAATAACCAATAGAATATTTTCCATCCAAACGGAGCGAAGCAGAATTTGAATTGAATTGGTTAATACTAAATATTTCGTCGGTTATACAAAAAAAAAACAGCTGTTCCATACATTTTGACCGCGTAGGTATTGCACTTTTCTATGAAACAGCTGATTTTTTTTTGTAAAACCGACGAAAAATTTCTTCGCTGGGGGTTCTAGAATGATATGCTGAATTCATAGTTAAAGTTTGCGCACTGGATAAAAACTTTTCCTGTATAAGCACAGCTCAGGTCCTCTCGGCTCCAATGGACAAGCAGCGTTAGGGTCTGCTAAAAATCACGAACGACGACGCCCAGTTTCGCTTCTAAGTAAATGAAGTATTTTTCTTTTTCTATTAATAACTAGCAAACCCGACGAACTCCGTTTCGCCACCAGATGGCTTCGTTTTATGTAACATTTCGTTTGGTGATTAAAAGAAGAAGATTTTTTTTTTTGTTTTATTTCCTGAATTTTCTTTGCTATAAACCTCACGGAGCCCGAGACCTTTCCAACGAATGCAAAACCGTGAAAATCGGTTCGTGCGTTCTGGAGTTATAGCGTCAGGAAGGAAAACCCGACTTATTTTTATATAGTAGATTAGGGACACAAGAACCAAAAAATACAAAGATCTAACTTACCCAGTCTCTGTATTGCTGTATTACACACCGTTTGAACAACTTGCCGAATTTGTACAACTCGTGAGGTGGATTTATTATTATGGTTGTTTTCCCAAGAGATATCACTTCGCTCAATCCTTCGGGGACCGGCAGAATTGCTGGCTTCTCTGCACATTCGTGGCTTGAACATTTCTCTGCTAGGAACTCGTTGAATTTTCCGTATTCACCCGTCGCTATTTCTAAAACTAGAGAAATATACATAGATTAAGGGTAAAATTTAACTCAAATAAATAAATGGTAAATACTTATTATTACTTCTAATAGAGCCTATAATTATGTATTAATAATACTTAATTATTGTACCTAATGACAGGCCTACAAATGGCAGCTTAGCCTGCTTGCTTTCTGATTTCTGAGGCACAAGGGGTACCCATCAATATGAATAACTTTTAGAATGGAATCAATTTCGAATCTACCTTCCCTTAAAAAAGTAAATAGGTACCAGACTATTTTGTATAAGGACGATTTATCTTTGCAAATTCGAAATTATTACAATAATAAAAGTTGTTTATGTTGATGTGTAAAACACCCCTTTGTATGTTGGGTAGTGGATGCTCCCCCATCCATGGACCGACCTCGGCAAGCGTAGCTTAACCATTTATCGACCCGTATGGCTGTTATTACTTAGCCATGAGTCTCCTCCAGTTAATAAAATTTATACTAATGTTTATAAATGTTATATAAAAGCATGTTTTTTTTACCACAACCTGTTTCACGCGATATGCGCGTGATTAGGCAATTTCAATTCTTGAAGACTAGTTTACTATATGAAGTGAATTAGCCTACGCATTAAAATTCTCTTGTCGGTGTACCAATTTTTTTTTTTTGGTGGAGCTTCAGGTCCTCTAATATGCAATATGCTAAAAGTATAATTTAAGTATTACAGTTGGTAGTAGTTATCTAACTACAGGTTGAAATTGAAAACATGCGACAAACCGAAATGGGAGATTGTACTCATCATTATGAACAACTTTTACTAAGGTACCAAAGATGCAATCGCGAAAAAAAAACAGCTGTTCCCTACATTTATGTTCGCATAACTTGTCAAAATGTAGGGAACAGCTGTTTTTTTTTGCGCTTGCATCTTTGGTCCCTTAGTAAAAGTTGTTCATAATGATGAGTACAATCTCCCATTTCGGTTTGTCGCATGTTTTCAATTTCAACCTGTATAGTTTACTTAACGAAAAACTATTTGAACCGTTGTTTATCCGTTGTTTATTTTTTTTATTTATATTATTTTAAGTAAACGTCTAAATGAAACCTTACCCACGATGTTTTAACATAATTAACAAATGAGTTATAGCCGATATAAATAAAATATGATTCAAGATTAACCAATAAAATAACAATGGTTGAATGAACAGTTTACACAGTAATTTGCATGTAAACGAGCCGTGCAAAATGATTGATGAACTATTCATTCGGTGATTTAATGCTGTTTAAGTTTCCAATAAGTTATGGGAGGTGTGAACAACGCATACGCAATTCCTTTACTACTCACTGGATATAAAAGCCTACATGATAAAAAAAGTGATTGAATATACAAGTCTCGTAGTTCTGGTTGAATTTCGGAACTAAGGCGTCGATCAGACTGCGAAGTCTTAAGTGAATAAAAATTACCTACAAATGGGGTGAAAAGGGATGTAGGGGTGAATCAGGATGAAACTTTAAAATGGATTTTAATACTAACTATTATAGTTTTTGCTTACAATGGCACTTAATCGTTAATTTTACTACAGTTATCACATTAACGTCCTTTTTGGCAACAAACAGAATTATTTTAATATTAAAATCGCTTAAAAAGTTTCATCCCGATTCACCCCTGCATCCCTTTTCACCCGGTTTGTCGGTATTATTCCTAGGTGTTTAGGATAATAAATGAGAGCATTTTTATTTATTTATTTATTTGCTCTCATGCTCATCACAAATTTTACAATATAACTGTCGGTTTTTGTACATGAACCCTGTCAGGGCACTGCAAAGCACAATGTTGGTTTTTATTAAAAAAGACGTCTTTCGGCTGAATCTTTTGTCATTGACAGAAAAAATAACAGTAAAATGACCGCATTGAATACAATTTGCAGACGTTTATATTTTATTGAGACAAAAGATCCTCATTAAGTTTTATGTTGTTTTCATGTTTGTCTAGTGAAAAAATCGGTTTAGTTAGGTACGATGTATAAAATATCGGCCATTAATATTAAATAAATAAATAAATAAATAAATTCATTTATTTCAGGTAAATAACACCCATTGCCAAACATAAATTAATATAAATTTTACAAATACAAATTAATATATAAAATGCAATTAATTAAACCAAATAAAATAAAATAAGTAATGTCAAATAAAATAAAATAAAATCAAAATAAAACAACGTAATTTAAACAATAAAATTAATACTTTCTCTCCGACACTGGTACAGCAACATGTCTGCTGGAACAGTGCCGGATGAAGGGACAGTCCAGCCTTCCCGCAATCATCGCCAGTACCGTGTTGGGGCTAACCCGCACCCTGCGCAACAAGGACGCAGCGCGTTTGCGCATGGTCGCGTGAAAGCAGTCGATGCGCGCCTCTGCGAACATACCCGAAGCACTGCAGTATCGGGGTAACCCCATCACCGCCCTGAACGCGTTATTGTACTGGACGCGGATGGCGCTGTAACTTCTGTTAGTGTAGTGAGCCCACAGACTGCATGAGTACAGCGATGTACAATACGCTCTAAAGAGCGTAGCCTTAACTTCATTTGAGCACCGCGCAAATCTGCGGGCGATCATGTTCGCTCTAACAGACAACGCCCTCCGCTCCCGTTCCATGTCTGCGTGATCCCTGAGGTCGACAGTCAAAACATGCCCCAAGTATGTAAACTGTTCAACCCTTTCCAAAGGGACCCCATTGAGTCTGACCGGAGGTATGCTTCCCGGACATCTTGCACTGGTGGTCTCAAAGATCATACACTGGCTCTTCTTTGCATTATACAACAAACCGTGACCACAAGCATATTCTTCGCATATCTGTACCAGTTTCCTCAAGCCGCAGACCGAAGCGCTCATCAGCACCATGTCATCAGCATAACTTAGATTATTGACACATTAAAAGCGGAATCTATGATTTAAAAAAAAAATGTAGATATGCATGTCTGTTTTATTTTAAAATAAAAGAGTGTTTGATCTTTTAATTGGATTACCGGTTTTAAACCAAGGCTATTAAACAAAAAAATCCTATAAGCCAACTAATATTGAATCGTAAAGTTTCTAAGCTAAGTACGTATTTACTTTCAAAGTAATCGGCACTGTAAGCTAAGCTTTACTGTATACTTACGAAGGTAAAACCTACTGTATACTTACGAAGGTAAAACCTACTGTATACTTACGAAGGTAAAACCTACTGTATACTTACGAAGGTAAAACCTATTGTATACTTACGAAGGTAAAAGCGAAGTTCAAAGTTTTTTTTACAATTTGCAGGTTGTATGAAAAAAATATGATCCGTAAGAAATAAGTATAGCTTCACAGAATTATAATAATTAAAATCATGATTATAACCCTCTTTGTGCATTTAATCCCATTCAATAACTACAAATTTCATGAAAAAGTCAATACATAAGTGTTACGGTACAAAAATACATACACCGGGTTTTATTTTCGTAAGTTGTATCAGTAAAGTTTAGCTTACAGTGCCCAAAAGATTTAAAGTAAAATACGTACTTAGCCTGAAACTTTAGCCTTGGTTTCGAACCGGTGCTGTATTTAAAAGATCAAACACAATTATTTTAAAATAAAACATGCATCATCATATCAGACGAAAGACGTCCACTGCTAGACATAAGCCTCCCCCAAAAGGGGGGGATTTGCCATAATCGCCACGCTTGGCAGGCGGGTTGGCGGTCGCAGTATGGTGGTCAAATGCATAGAGAACATACATAATTATAATCGTATTACCTATATGGTTCAGGTCGGACTTCCAAAATTCCAAGTATACTTACAGTAGTCAGCTGGGTTGTGGTACATGGGGCACTGAAGACCAACGGAAGATAGGTAAGGTACTGTGTTTTCGCTGGTACCGTGGTATATGCAATAACCCTCTGCCAGCATGTACACCTAAGTTGGACAAGATAAATGATACATGATTTTATTTCTGTAAGTAGGTTTGTACAAACACATTTAAAAACTAGATGAAGTCGGCGTTTCCTAGCTGACTACTCTGAGAAAAGAGGCCGAAACAAACTCAGAGGTCACAGTCTCTTTGAAAGTCCATACATAATCTTCGTCAAATCATGTGAAGACCATGATTGAAGTCTGAATTGGTCTTTTGAGTAAAGAACTGTCTACTACTAAACTACTGTTTATTTTCACACATAATTATGTATAGTTAATGTAAACTGGAAAAGCGGAACCACCTAATACAAGCAAATATTTGCTTAAAAGGGGACTCCAAATTTAACAATGTAATTTATATAAGTCGATGAAATAAACATATTTTTTTTTTACTATACAGATTGAGTGGACCTGTCCACTCAGTGCACGCATTGGTCAGTTTATCGTGTAACTCAACACATAACGTAAGCAGCTCAACGATAGAATAGGTATGTATATAAGCAAGGATAATCATGAATGATATGTATCAGAAATCACATTTTAGTCATCGCTAGTAACAGGTTTCTTTCTTTATAGTAGGTACCTATTAATTATTTCCTGTTCAATTCGATTTAAAATGAAGTTTGTTTTGGCAAACTTTTTTTTAAAATATTGCTCTGCAATTACGAAACTAGTTTGCATTTTTACATATATTTGGAACAAGTTTTTATTTAAAAAAAAACCTAGATTAAGTTAATAAATTATGTGTGATTGGATTGGTAGTTTTCAAGGCTACGTTTTTTCGAGATCGAAATACAGTTTCTTGTTTTGAATAACTAGATTTGTGGATAGATTGATTACAAAAAACTAAGTTAATTGGCTGTAGGTTCAATAAATATGAGTCCATTTTTTAACCCGACTACGGCGAAGGAAAAGGAAGGTTATGATTTTGACCGATGTGTATGTATGTGTGTATGTTCATCTGGTTCCTCATAACTTCCAAACTACTTATCATAATTTGACAATTGAGGTATCGTTGGAAGCGTCTTGTAGGCTATGTTAACATTAAATATATAAGGGAATATGGCTTGCTGCTAGCTAGCTAGCTGCTAGCCTATATTACTCCTTAAAACATCAGCTGTCTGTCAGTGAAAAACCCGTCAAAATCAGTTCAGCAGTTTCGGAGATTAGCCGGAACAAACAGACCAAAATGTATGAGGGTGTGTACGTGTGTTTTCTAATTAAAAAAAAATGTTATGAGTACCGTATATACTCTCATATGCATTAAGTAAAAACCTGTTATTTTAACATTACACACAGACACATTTTTTTACTTGTATACATAGGTACATGTACATACTTATAGATATTGTCTTTCACGGAAAAAAAAAATCCTTTCGGCAGCATGTTAAGCTAGTATCGATAAAATAAATACCTATAGGAAAGGTCACTAGCACTCTAGCTCAGTGATAATAATAGCTAAAATTGAATATTAATACATCGACAGCCTTAGCATTATGTTACTCGCCTTGTGCATAAAGTTATACAACCTTTTACGCAAACAGCAACCTCTTATTGACAAAAGAGAAAAAAATCCTTATTGTTTGATGAGGCGACAAAGTACACAAATAGGAAGTCACAATTGTTGGAGATGAAGCCTTGTGTTTGATTCCTGGGTCGTGCTAAGTACCTTCCTTTGGGTATTTATTTATGATTTTTTTTCATTGAAGGAGGTTCTGAATTCCATTGTTTGTTTTTTTTTACATTTTTGTTTGTTACCTCAGAACTCCGTCATTTATAAAACCGATTTGGAAAAAATGTTCTTTTGTGTGATAGAGTGATTATAAAGTGGCCCAATAAAAAAAATTGTTCAAGTTCTGATGTATGGTTTTTGAGTTAGCTTCAATAATAGGTACCTACTTATTTTTTCTACTTAGTGTAAATTGATGATGTTACAATAATTTTCTGTCACTGTTATTACCTTAGCATGTAATGGTATACGAATTCGTGTGGGAGAAGGTACAACAACAAATATGGGAAAAATAAAAACTTTCTTCAAAAATTATGTAACAAGACTTATTTATGTGAGGGTAGATTTATATTAGTAATCTTATAGTGAACTGTCAATGGATAGGTCTTGTTATAGTCGAGTTGCGTTTGTCTTTTTGTCAAAGTCACTGTCAGTTATCAAATCATTTTGACATTGAAGTTAATTATCAGTTAACAAATTCCCGACATGATGCAGTCTTGAACGAGGCACCAGAGTGACAAGTTTGTTAGTAAAATAATGTAAAAATGCACTGAACTATGTTGAACAATTTATAATAAACATTGTTACTGCGTTGAATCGTTTGTTGTTTAAGTTCTGTGATTCCCTTTCTGAGACACGTTTTACAATTAAAACAACCGACTTCAAAAAAAAAAACACTACATAAGTAGTAAAAAATTCTTCAATGTCGGAAGTCACAAAAAAAACAAAAGCAAAGACACCGTCTTCCAAAATTAAAGAAATGATACACTTTGTAGTGTTTTTTTGGAAATCCGCTTTTTGTTTTTAACTTAAACGTATTTTTTTTTCTATAACTGTCCCAAGGTTGAATTAGGGTTATCACAGGTTCGCCATCGACAAGCATCAAGCATAGTTTATGGGTTTGGTCTTGTTATTATTATTTTTTATCTGAAGATAATGATAAAAAAAAAAAAAAAAAAAACGTGTCCACGTGTCCTGGTGCGCCGAACTGGTGGGGTCCGCAAGGGCCGATGCCTGCCAGGGTTGCGGGTTGTTCGAAAGAGATACCGCGGCCCCTGGCACACAGGCAGGTGAGGGAACACGGGTGGGTTTTAGTCAGTAAAAGTCTGACACGCCCTCCTGCTCCACCCAGAGCAGGAGAAGTTATTTGATGATTTCCCACCCTAAAAAAAAAAAAAAAAAAGATAATGATGTGCCCGTTACGTGCTAAGTTTAATTACGTACATGGTATGTGCCTTAAGTACCTACCTACCTAAAATTATAAAGATCTGTAGATATAAATATTTGCCGTTTATCCAGTGCTAATGAGAATGTTTACACACCTTTAAACGTACCAACATCAAAATAAAACAAAGCCAAAAAAACTATCGTGTAGGTACTTGACAATAATAACTTTGTCTGTACGATATTCTCGTGTTCGTGACCAACTTTTTTTACCGTTAAATAAACATTTAACAGAAGTGTTACATTCCGTCCCAAAAACAACTGACTGCCGTTTATTTGTGGCTCGAGTTTTATTTAAGACGTTATTCATATGATGGGATCAAGATATTATAAGCATTAAATATTTCAACTGCGTTTGTTTTTTAAATAAACAAACGGTTTATGTTTTTGTTTGAACAATCCTTTAGAAGTTAAGACAATTTATTTCAGACAAAAATAATACAATTATTCCCTCCTATGAGTAAAAAACATAATAATTAAGTTAAGGGGAACCTAGTCGCGGGCTCGAAATCACTGGTGGGCCTGGCTAAAAATCACGCTGTCTCACCAGGCTTCGTGTCCGACAGAGATAGTATCAGTGATGAGCAGTTAGACGCTAATCTACACGTACAACGTTATTGAATGAGATGCAGAATCATTTATGGTAAAAAAATCGCGAAAAAATTAAGAAAAGTCCTTTGGAAGATCGGGTTTTATGAAAAAGCCAAAGCATAAATCAATGACCAATAAAGTTTATTAAACTTTTCGGTAATTGAACTTTGTCGGTACCGACTTGGTTTTGGAGATTTTACACTTCTTTTATTACTTAAACACGCCCAAAAATAAGAGTAAAATTTGCAAGAAAAACTAATTTTTGTTGGCTCCTAACTTTTTAATGGGTTTTTATTTTAGTATTCTGTTTCCGTACATACAATATTAATAATGAAACTAAACGATATCATATTTTACTTTAGATGTGCCATATCAGACAGTGGAGTAACACACTCCCGAAGTTTGTATGCGAAAAATGTGGACTAGGTTCACCTTAAGCGATGGTTTCGCTGGGTTAAAAAACTAAAATTTTGTTAAGTATAAAAATAAAGTAAAAACGTACAATTTAAACACTATTTAGTACTGTTTTAATAGCTTATTAAGAGTTGGAAGTGATTTAGATTCCATAAGTACTTTAGATATAGAGTTATAGAGTTGAGCTCTCTCATAATATACGACAGTATTTCTTAAATTATATGGTTAGCCGGTCTCGTCATGTGCTTTTGAATGTAGATAAAGTAATTACGTATCTACAAAAATCGTACCACTCTTAGCAGTCCTAGCCTCCTTGAATAAAAGGACCAATCAAAACTCAAACTCAAAGCATTTATTTCAATTAAACCATTTACAGGCACTCAAGAATTGTCAAGGAGTCGGTCAGTTAGTTAGATGAAGCTAGTTGTCCGTTCCAGAACGTGGAGATATGTTCTCCTCCATAGCTATGGAGGAGAACAGGTAAGAAACTCATAATGAACATGAATACTATTTCTAATCAAGATAGGTAGGAAGTCATCATCATTTCAGCCGGAAGATATCCACTGCTGGACATAGGCCTCCCCCTATTTGGGGGGTTTGCCATAATCGCCACGCTTGGCAGGCGGGTTGGCGATCGCAGTATGGTGGTAAAATGCATAGAGAACGCTGCTGCCCATTCTCTAGTAAGTCCCTTAGACGCCTTCTACGACACCCACGGGAAGAAATGGGATGGTGTTATTCTTTACGTCCGGCACTACACGGAACCGGTAGTAAGTACTAAACTACAATCATAGAAAAGTTTATCATTCATAACATCACGAATCGTTTCGAAGAATTGTTGTACAGCGGTGTACCTACCTATAGACATCCAAATTTCGTCAGTTATGTTTAAGTCCCGTGTAATAGGGGCCTATTGCCATCAACCGGGTCAAACAAAGTAAAATCATAATCCAGGAGTAAATAAAATCAAAAATCATTTATTCAAATCAAGCTGAGAGTCAGCATTTTTTGAACGTCAAATCTAAGTATTACATAATTACTCCAAAACACCTGCCCTGTACCACTTCCTATTGCTCAAGTTGAGACGGAGAAGTGGCGCAACCCGTGGGCGCAACAAATTCCAAATAATGTATTCTTACCTGGTCAAACATGGAGTAGATAGATGCAGGAGGCTGGTGGATGGTGCAAACTATCGTGCGTCCATTCCGAGCCAGGTTCTTCAGCATATCCATGCATTGAGCTGACGTTCTGCTGTCTAGACCACTGCACAAAAAAAAAGTTCAAAGCATGTTACTTAAACATTAATTTATTAAGGTATGGCGACTCATACCTACTCTATAAAAAATTAAGAGCAGCAATAATATTAAAATTCACCTAATGAAGAAATATTAACTGGTAATACATGTATATTTAAATTTTACTGATTGCTATAAGTGGTAGGTTTCCATGCAATATTGTTCCCGTCCACCGAAATAAGAGAATTTCTGGAAATTGCATAGACCGTCTTATTTCCGGGACTAGGGATTTAAAAAAATACAAATAAAAACCAACTGACTTCAATAAAATAAACACTACTTACATAGTGGAAAGTAACTTTAATTTCGGAAGTCGGTGTCTTTGGATCTGTATTTTAAGTTTTTAACCACCATTTACCGAAAATAAGGTTATTTTTAACTTTGAGTGTTTGCTTTTAAGAAGTTGGTAGTTTTTTTGTAAAAAGTTTGTATTTGTCAGTTTTTATGTATCATAGCTACCCCATGCCAATTGGCAGACAACTACCTGTTATATAAACAATAGTGACGGGAGGTATTAGAATATCATCAAAATCCACAAAGTGGATTAAATACGTAGTATCGAAGTTAACGAAAAAACTGCCCAAGGAAAGCTAATAAATTTTTAATAGGACGGCTTGATCGATTTCAGCTTGAGAGGTGCCGTTAGATTTTGACACTGGGTATACCAAAATTGAAAAAAAATGGCCGATTTTTGGCGCCATATCGTGTCTTTAAAAATTTTTTTTTTTTTTCTCAAAACCTATTAAGTGAGGTATCAAAATAAAGGGTTTCGTAAATACGTCTCATAAACGTCAAAATGGCAATAAAAGTCTTTATTGTTAAATTTAAGAAGATTCCTCTGACTGCATGAGATTGCTTATATGTAGTATTCAGTCTAATAGTCATCCTTATAAAACAACTTTCTTGTTTCCATCTTTTTAAATTAAAGTTTACTTTTTAGGCAGTCGGGTTTTTTTGATTTTGTAAATTGTTTTTTATTTGCTAAGTGCATGTCAGTAATTAATCAATATCATCGTTTATTTACCACCATTGCTGACTATTGCAAAACCCGAATTTTGTGCAAAAGATGTCTATACAATTTGTTAATGAACAGCTTGTAGCCTTAATTGAATATAGATCAGTTTATAAAGGCAATAAATACGTATAATTGGATACTGAGCAACGTCGTTTATTTTTCAAAGTCATGTATTTGTATTTAAACATTATTCTATGTAGATAAGTTGCTCGATAGTGGAGGACATTGGTTCATAGCCACCATAATGGTGACCATTTAAAATAAACTGTCATGGTAGGTAGGTAAGTCGTGATATCTAGAATATACTCGGTTCTGCCCGCGTCTTCGCCCGCGTGGATGTCCGAAATTATGAGTTTTTTTTGTCCAAAACCTTAATTATTTTTCTAAAATAAAACTGCCCGTGAAAGTCCCGTCAAAATCGTTCCAGCCGATACGGAGATTAGCCGCAAAAGACAGACAGATAGACAGTAAAAAAAAAAATGGTTTTAGTAAGTACCTACCGTATATTCATACTTGCTTTAATCTTAATTACATATTCTAAAATTACCTACACCTAATTACATTAACTAAAAATAATAATAAAAAACTGTTATTTTTACATAAATAAACACATTTCTCAATTATATCTTTATGTTATTAGAAAAAACTATTATTTCAATTTATTGGAAGATAAAGTACAATATTTTTTGTCAACTGTACTTTGAATTTGCCAGGAATGTGGGACGAGTGGTGACTTTAAAACTCAAGTGGGACGAACGAGGAATTCTTTGGAATGTGGGACAAGATAGTGGGACGACAGAGGCACAAATCATTCTTTCACTTAAAAGTAGAAATGTTTATTTGTAGTAGGTATAGATGGAAAGATAAGATTTTTTTTTTCAATAATAGTCTAGTAGTTTTTTGTCTCTAAAATGTATGACTATTCTCTACTTATTTCATTTACCTAGGCCCTAATAGGTAGTCTAGGAAATGCTTTCAAAGATTCTTAGAAATCAAATTACGAATATTCCCTTGATGAACATTGTTGAAAACGAATACTTAATAATGGTAATTACGCTTAATTAATGAATAGATAAGTCATTATTGTTTTATTATTAGAGATATTCTTTATCCGTTTATTACCTGTTAGTATTATATAGATATATATTTTATACTCTATGTTATTGTGGTATGGTAATTTTATTCTGGGTGCATCGTCTTCTTATTAATGATATGATGAATGTAAACATAATATATAGTAAAACATTTTAAAAGAGTAACGGTGGAATTTCTTGCCCATTCTCGTCCATACGAAACTGCTTTTTGGAAGGGGCAACTGTTTTTTTTTTTGCAAATTTTGACGTTAGACAGACGTGGACAGACGTTGACAGGCGTGCCTTTTATGTGCCTACTTGAGATAAATGATTTGACTTTGTGTATATTATAACCAGTTTTTATACCCGACTAGATTATTTTTAACGATTAATAATTTGTAACTAGAAAAAAAGACCGTGTCATTGGAACTTGTTAGTGTATTACAAAAATAAAAGTGAATAAAGCATGCTAACAAAAAAAACAATACTTAATTATCTTCTACCGATTTGAAAACGATCTGTGATCCTTGAACCTCTTAGTCTTAGTTAAGTTTATCCCAGCAGGCTTAGCACGAGTACCGATTTGTCGACGGAAGAATAGACATGACTATTAACTAAATGTTGTACAATAGGAGAAGATAACTATGTTTTTCTATTAATTATCACATTTATGCGTTATAAACTAATCATGATTATGTAGATAATCGTGTGTACGTACTTTGTGGCCGTTGAGTAGAAATTAAGTCGTCAGCGCGGTTTTGACAGTTTGGGAAGAAATATTCTTCTGAAATAGTCTACATTTATATGGACCTAGACAAAGATCGTTAGAAACGAAAGACAAAATTACAGATAGTAGAAGGATATATCTACGGTGCGATCAGTGGCAGATTTACACATTTGCCGCCAGAGGCTATTAAATTTTTGCCGCCCCTACTAACTGCAATTCAATACCCTAGTTTACAGTCATATTAAGTAATTACATTTTCTTCGTCAATGAAATTGCAATTTTATGATTTGTGTTATACCGTCATCATTTCATCAGCTTTTTTCCCGTTATTAGTTTGATTGTGAACTAAGGGACTGTTGTGACTTACGATTTAGTGAAAACTCAAGAAATAGTCTGGATATTTTTTTGAGCTAAGAAAAGCCCAATTATGTATTTACTATATTTTGGGGTTATAAGCTACGGTTAGCCATAAAAATACTTACTTAGGTACATAATATGAACACAGCTTACACAAAATAATGTAAACTAGATTAAAAAAAAAATAGCACTTATAGTCTAAAAGCAGTACGAACAATATCACTATTACATTAGACCGAGATGGTTAAAAGAAACTCACACTGGACCACTGTTCTGTAAAAATCTCACCGTAAAAACGTAGGTGAAATGTGCTATCAATACCAGGTGGCGGGCCATCGACGTGCAACCTGCTACCATTGGTTCAGTATAAGATTCTTAAAAAAAATAACTGTTTAGTACAGACGCCAGCACATTAAGCTATCACAGACTGTCTTTCCCAATTGAATGTGAACCGTATTCCTTTGTTTCAAAGTTGAAAATCTTTCAAAGAAATTTGACAGATTGGAGTAGCTTCATGTGCTGGCCTCTGTACATTTAGACCTCGTAGGCATTGCTCTTCTGTTTTTTTTTTTATAACTGACGAAATATTTCTACGCTTTCTAGAATCATGTGTTGAACTAATGGGTATAGTTTGCGCGTCGATGTCTCTGCTTCCCTGTATAGTACTGTCATTCCTTAGCATTAGGGGGAGCAACAGCTCACTTCGGACTCATCTCACCTTAGTTTCCACGGTGAGGTACCTATTTAAAAATTTGCAGAATAAGTCTTCACTTCGCCAGGTATCGACCGAGACGAGTGACTCTGTAAAATTTGTTTTCTAAAACGCGGCGCGCCATAATAACGGCTGCATAGGTATTGTTCCTAATTTAAAATAATCTAAATATTGATTACTTACGTGGTAGGTTCGTCAAGAAATAGCACCGGAGGGTTGTCAATCAGTTCCACTGCTATCGACAGTCGTTTCTTTTGTCCCCCGGAGAGATTTGAACACCTCGTGTTTTCTGTTCCGGACAGCCCTAGCGTGCAGAGAATTTCGGCTATCTAGGACAGAGGAAAATTACATAGTGATTAAGTATTTTGAAAGGGTCGGTTTAAAAAAAAATGTATATGTGAAAAGTGTGTATTAGATTTGAGGACCTAGACAAGTGGCAATCGCTTCCAAAGCGTTTCGTAATTTCTGCAACGACTTTCAATAGGATTGAAATAAGCTTTTGGTAAAATACATAATAATACATTTGTGTCTTTTCCGCCATCAATATACACGCTTGTATGCCCTCTGAATTGTGACGTAAAAATCTATAATTATAATATAACACGATCCAATAAAATATGGCTCTTGAAAGCTGACCGACCAATTTCAGCAAGAAAGTGCTCTACACGAATAAAAAAGAAAGAAAACAGCTGTATTTTTCCATTGATTCGATTTCTGGTTAGCTAAGCTGAAGCACACATAATAATGTAGGTAACAGGTATTTCGATAAACTAGTTAGCTATTTTGGATCGTAGTTTATGCAATAGTAACAGAATTTGTAATTCAGCCCTGACCCCAGATAACCTCAATACCTAGTTATTTAAAACAGTAACTTTATTCTTGGAGTTCAATAATTTGATACTTCTTCTACCTACAATAAAAACAAATGACGACAATTGACACTCACAATGCCATTGACCTGTGCACTGTTTGACAGTACAGGGACTCCTGTCAAACAATTATAACGTCATCAATCATTCAAAACCTATAATTATTAGAATCAAAGTTTGAACTTTACGTACACAATAACGTCATAATAACAAAAAATCACATTGTTTGCGATCATTTATATACAATGACATGGGTTTTTTTTAAATATCTTTAATAAGTTATTAACATTAGCTTGACATTTATAGACAGTCACTAATCCGGATTTAATAAAATAATAGGTACCAACTGGCACTCTAAAAACTAGGAAAAAAAAACCCCTGACACATACAAAAACTCCGAAACGTAAAAAAAAAACATCATTATGGGCCTTTTAAGTTCTAGGTAATATTTTGATCAAGGCATTGCCAAGTCGGGGGACGGCTAATGAAAATGCCTTCTCTGTTTGGCGTTTTCATTGACCGTCCCCCGACTTGACAATACATACATAGGTACGTACTCAGCCTATAACGTTCCCACTGCGGGGAAACAGGCCTCCTCTCCGTGAGAGGGAGTGGGCCGTAATCCACCACGCGGGCCCAGTGCGGGTTGGTAGTTGTCACATGTCTTTGAATTTTTGGTTCTAGGACATGCCGGTTTCCTCACTATGTTTTCCTTCACCGTTTGAGAGCAGTGGTGATGAAATTATTTACACAAAGTAATGCGCCTGGCTGGGTTCGAACGCACGACCTACAACTCGTAAGTCGCGGCCGTTACCACTGGGCCACCACTGCTCTCCGACTTGACAATGCCTTGATCAAAATATTATCTACAACTTAAAAGGCCCATAATTTTATATATATATTTTTACTTTTTGGAGTTTTTGTATGGGTCGGGGGTTTTTTAGATTTTAAATTTAACTTTTATTTCCTGCTTTTTAAACTTAATGTCTCGCTTAAATTTGCGCAGCATTGCGTGTTTTTCCCACAGTGAAGTTTGTTACTAATTTATCGTCATTCCTCGTCCTGATCACCATTTATCCATAACCTATTCATTGAGACCTTTTCAATGAGTCCAAACACGATACTTCTGCTGTTTATTGGTGAGTGGCTTGGGTATCCTGGATATTCCAGGTGTTGCTCCAGCATCAGTTCAGGGTTACTTTGTTCGTCTAATATCATTGAAATAATAGAATACCAAATTTCGACTTGATCAAACCAGTGGAAGATGCTCAAATTCCTTCATCAACCAAAAAAGAGCTGATAATTTTTAAACGGCTGAACCGATTTGATGAAACATATCTAAGAACACTCCCGACTAATTCACCTTTCAAACACAAAAACAAAATCAAAATCGGTTCATCCGTTCAGGAGCTACGATGCCACAGACACACACACACAGACACGTCAAACTTATAACAACCCCGTCGTTTTTGCGTCGGGGGTTAAAAACCAGTCAGATTCTTCTTGATCATTGCAATAACAAATTATGACGGTATTCTGAGTTTAACAATTAAAAAGTTTGACTGAAATGATTTGGTAGAAATAAAGTTTTGCACTTTTCTATGAAACAGCTGTTTTTTTTTGTTGATAAAGACGAAAAATTTCTACGCTAAGGGGGCTCGAATCATAAACTAAATTCATGGTTACTGTTTGCGCACTGGTTAAAAATTCTTGCTGTGTATTATACATTTTGATACTCACCACGCTTAATTTCAATTTGTCAGTAAGTGTATCTCCTAATTTCATGTCAGCGGCGAACTTCATAAGTTCAGCCACAGTGAACAGCGGGTTAAGTCTATCATCTTGCAGGATGTAGCACGATTTCTTTCTGTAGGCCTTCAGGGAACGCATTGAGTTATTAGTCCCAAGTTCACATACGGTGTCACCCGCTCGTATGGTGCCTGTGACGCCTCGAGTCCTGAAAGAAATTCAATTTTTGTTTATAGTCCATTCATCATCAACATCATCATTTCAGACGAGAGACGTCCACTGCTGGACATAGGCGTCCCCCAAGCTCCTCCACTTCAACCGGTTCTGTGCTTCCCGCATCCAGCGGATTTTTGCGGCCTTCTTATGATCAAAATCAAAAGTAATTTATCCAAACTAGGCTGGTGTCAGCACTTTTTGAACGTCAAAATTACATAAGATAGTCCCACAAAACGCCCGCCCTTCACCACTTCCTACTGCTTTAGCTGGGAAGAAGAACTGGCGCAACAAACTCCCCAGCAGCACAGCTGTCTGTTATGTTAGAAGAACTTGATTCTTTACAATAGGTAGATACGTAATTAACGTTACGACACATAAGATTAAAATATTTGCCATATGTCAGCTAGCACACGCCAATATACCAAAAAAATTATCAAAAAATTTACTCAAGCAGAAATAAATAATAAAAATAAAAACATAAACAGAACTTAAAACCTAAATTAAAGCCTCCAGGCATAAAGGAAGTGCCCGCTTATGTATGCAATGCGGCATTATGTTCACTTAGTTGTAGCTAGAACTAACAAATGTTAAGCTAGAGATCAACCTGATCAGATCCCACAAGGTGATCGGTCCACCTTAAGGGAGGCCGCCACTCCTGAACCTTTCGGCGTCATCGGCTTTCTTTTCTGCGAGCAATGTGCCCTGCCCACTACTACCACTTATGTTTGGCAATTCTTCAGGCTATGTTGGTTACCTTGGTTCTCCTGCGGATCTCTTCATTTCTGATTTGATCACGTAGGGAAACTCCAAGCATAGCCCTCTCTCAATCCCTTTGGTTGACTATCAGCCTTCTAATAAAGGCCCATGGTTTGTAGTAGTTGTTTTTATAATCATAAAGATATTTCGTTGAGAAGGTGATTCAAGTTTAGTTTTCTTTTTTTCCATTTGTTTAAACGTGAGCACCATTATTAAGCTAAAGATTAAGTTCAATGGCCTTTTAATTGTCGATTATGCATTATAGTAAAATTCATTATTAATGGTATATACAGATACAAAAGATTGTTAACCTTTTTTATCGTTTTATTCTTAACTAGTTTTTGCCAGTGACTTCGCCCGCGCGGAACCTTCATCCCCTATTTAACTCCGTTAGGGGTTGAATTTCAAAAAAATCCTTCCTTATTCCTTATCTACATTATCAAGGGAACCTCTGTGCAAAATTTCAGCTTTCTAGGTCCAAGGGTTTGGGCTGGGCGTTGATGAGTCAGTCAGTCAGTCAGGACTTTTCTTTTTATTAATACATATAGAAGATAAATTCCTAAGAAGCTGGCAGTAATGAATGACACAAACGGTAATGTTTTCCCACTGTGTGTGTTATTATTTGCACTTATATTTATATATACTTAGGCATATAATATTCTGTGTTGTTTTTAATAGGTAAGTATACAGGATGGCAGGGACATCGACGCAAAAACTATAACCATAAATGCAGCTCATGATTATGGACCCTCTAGCTTAGAAATTTTTCATCGGTTATCAAGGAATATCTGCTGTTTCATTGAAAACTTAAATACCTTCGGGATCAAAATATATGGAATAGCAATTACTTTTTAAATAACCGACGAACATTTTTCTACGCAGGGGTTTCGGAATCTTGTATTGAATCCATGCTAAAAGGTTGCTCGTCGATGTCTTTACCACCCTGTATAATGTATATCCTTATAAATATTTATTACATAATTTTCGGTAGATACAGCACCTACCCCTCTCCCGTGCCAATTCAATATACTGTAACTTTTGAAAACTACATGTGAGATACTGTAAGCTTTGTTACAGTTTTTCAGCATGTCTAAACCTTAATTTGAACGTTAAACAGTGTTTTTAGTTTGCCATATCTTGCACAATATACATTGAATGAAAAAATTGTTGCTCAGGGGTACTAAGCAGACATAAAGAAACTTATTGGGCGTAGTTAAGCTAAAACAATAAAAGTTGAGTTACCGTCTTTTGGATCGGCACGGGAGCCCTGTTTGTTTCTGCATTACTCATAGGTTGACTGGTAGAAAATGCCTATGGCATTAAGTCCGCCGCAATTGTGTGCTTAAAGTATTAAATAAATAAATACCTTCTTGTAATAGAAGCTTTATACTTACGAAAAACCAGTAAGTGCGTTCAAGAGCGAAGATTTTCCGGCGCCCGAGGGACCCATGATGGCGGTTAACTCTCCAGATTTGAACAGTCCAGAGACACTTTTTAGTATGGTCTTCTTCTCTAGAACAACAGGTTAAAATTATACATGTGAACAGCTAATTTAGCTTGTCAGCGAGGAAGTAGATTTGTCACAGTGTTGCTTTTTTAGCAGTTGATATTACTGGCGAAAATGCGTGAAATTATTGTTATTTCTAATGTATATTTATTTGAATACACACGTGGGGCAAATTAGGTATTTGAAACAATTTCTTGACGCCAATCGAAACTCGTTCAAATTAAAAAAAAATATGTTAAAATATGCACATAATTAAATAGCTATAAACTACGTTATTATTTGTTCTTCTGTTAGACCGACGTAGTCCTAGTTTAAGAACTAGATATTGTAATTTGTCTATGTTCAAGGAACACGCAAAATATTTCGCATATATCCTTACTAATATTATAAACGCGAAAGTTTGTATGTTTGTTACTCTTTTACGAAATAACTAAATGGATTTGGATGAAATTTGGCACACAGATAAATTATAACTTAGATTAACACATATAATACTTTTTATCCCGGTAGTACGTTCCTGCGGGATAATTTTCGACTTCCACACGGACGGAAGCTAATTATATTATAACTCAAAGTCACTTTTGTGTTGTCATGTTTGTGTCCGTCTGTCGTTGTTCTTCTAAACTACTATACGCTACGGATTTTGTTGTGGTTTTCATAATCATTTAGACCATTTATTTCGGAAGGTTTGTAGTAATAATAGTCTTCCAGACCGAATGTCGGCCATGGCAACCAATCTCAGCGGAGACCAGCCTTCAGCGAGGGAAATAATATTACCTACAAGTGTGTGCGCAGACACAGGCGCACTCTCCCTTTCCTCACTATCATAGTTCGATGGAACGGCAATCCAACACGAGCGAAGAGAGATTACGCGCACGACCAACGGGTTAACTTGCTTTCAGAGACACGGGGGAATCACTCCACCAACTTCCAGACTCCGAGCTGTTATGTTACTAAGAAATTCCTAATGGTAACCCGAATACCTTTTGGCCCGACTCGTGAATCGAACCTACTCGTAGGACCCCTCGCTTCGAGACCAACGGGGTAGTCAAATAAATAATAGTTTAAAAAACTAAAAAACACGCTTTAAAAACCAAACTAATAAAGGAGAAAATAATTTAATTCAATTAAAAAGCGTGGGGTGCTTTTTGAGGTATTTTTATAATCAATTAATGTCAAGCACCCCACGCTTTTTAATTGAATTAAATTATTTTCTCCTTTTTTAGTTTGGTTTTTAGAGCGTGCTTTTTAGTTTTTTAAACTATTATTTATTTTCTATTTTTTAGTTCTGCTAACTACAAAACGTGTTTTTTTTTTGTTTCTCAATTTTTTTTATTATTGAATTGTCATCGGTCCTCGACAAGTTTACAAAGTTTCAATGAAATCTGACCGTTTAAAGTGGGTCAAAATCGCGCTCAAAGGAGTCGGTTACATACAAACATACAAACAAACAAACCAACAAACAAACATACAAGTGAAGCTAATATAAAGCGTGTAAAAAGGAAGGTTTATAATATACTAGCTGACCCGACAGACGTTGTCCTGTCGTAACTATGAATTCGCATGCATGTTACGCGCAACTTCTTTATTTTTTTCTTACATAAGAACCTTCTCCTGACATTACCAAATACGTGTGATGCCGTGACCAAAGGAAATAGGGATTCATTTTTATATATCGATATATTATGTACAATTCTTTTGTTCCTTTTGCTTGAAATTAATTGAAATGTCGCCAAGATCGTAGAACGTCGTGTCGGCACAGGAAGCAGGTGCGGGTCACTAGTTCTGCATAATATCATTGCAGCGTAACCCGGTTGGTCAGGTATGCTCAAAATGATATATATTGTACTTATGTAACTTACTGTGCAGTGAATTATTATCATCGGCATCTAATGACTTGTGAAGAAAAACCGCTTCATCAGATCTTTTCAATGTTTATAAATGGTTTTAACATTCTGATCATGTACTTACCTTTCATAACGAGACTAGATACAATCTGAAGTACCTAAATATAATGTTATTATATTCTAGAGTTAGGTCCTTACTTTTTTGTCCTTATCATATCGTGTTCTCATTTGACTTAAATCATAAAATGAATCTCTGGGTAATATAATATGATTACCTATAGATAACCACCGTTATTACACCAAAAACGTAGGTACTTATGAAATGTAATTTTGTTGCTCAATTAGGCCTTCAAAAATGGCATTGAAATATGACAGGCTAATTGCCAGGTTTGCCTATTTTTTTGTAAATAATATTTTATTATGTAGATATGATATAATATACCTAATTAATAAACTAATGGCTTTCATTAATTCAATGTGAAGACTGTTTAATTACCTATTTAAAATATACTACCAAATATCAAGACAGCCAGCGTTTTACAAAATAACACCAAAATAAAGTACTTTTTTTTCATTTACTAGGAAGAGTTAAAAATATCTGTACCATTATTTCATAACACACTATTAATCACAATCGATTAATTGTGCAGGATATTGCTAATCTATTGCTTCATATGGTTTTTTTTTGTGGGTGCGAAATCATCATATAACTTCTTCCGCTCTGGGTGGAGCAGGAGGGCGTGTCAGACTTTTACTGACTAAAACCCACCCGTGTTCCTTCAGTTTCCTGTGTGCTAGGGGCCACGGTATCTCTTTCGAACAACCCGCACCCCTGCCAGGCATCGGCCCTTGCGGACCCCACCAGTTGATGCTGACATCTCTTTGAGGCGCGCGTGGAACACAACGCGCCGTCGCCGTCGCGTCGACCCGGGCTTGGTCCTTACCGGACAGCGAGCTGCCCATTACTAGCCATCCGCAAGTCCACATTGCTTCATATGGTCGATGTTTTTTCTGCTCAACAACGTAAATAACGCAATGAATGTTGTTGAACTGTCCAAATTAAAGCCATTCCTACTGTTATTTTTTACGCAATTACCTTGCAGGTACCTACAGTAATTCTGATACAGGTAAATGGTACAGATTAATTAATTGATAATAAACGTTTTATGGGTCGTAATACCGGATTTTATATGGCAAATTAACTTTGCTGGTCATGTTTAGGATTCCGTACCCAAAAGGTAAAACGGGATCCTATTACTAAGACTCCGCTGTCCGTCCGTCTGTCTGTCTGTCCGTCGGTTACCAGGTTGTATCTCATGAACCGTGATAGTTAGACAGGTAAATTTTTTACAGATGATGTATTTTTGTTGCCGCTATAACTACAAATACTTACTAAAAAACAGAATAAAAAAAATATTTAAGGGGGCTCCCATACAGCAAATGTGACGGTTTTGCTCGTTTTTGCTCGATATTGATAACGGCAACAGGCAGACGCTTGAAATATTTACAGATATTTAGTTATATATTCACTTTAAAAATAAATAATTCAAATAAAATAAAACAAATATTTAAGGGGGCTCCCATACAACAAACGTGACTTTTTGAACCCGTGAACCCTTCGTGCGCAAGTCCGACTCGCACTTGGCCGGTTTTTATACTACTGAAGCGATTAGTCAGATAGTTAGACCGTCATGGTGAGGGTTGTAAACTTAAACCAATTAAGTAAGTAGGTACTATAACTATTGTGATACCTACACACTGACAATGGACTGACAAAAACTTCTGTCTGATATTTGCGGGAAATTCATTTTTTATGGTTTCGAATTTAAGGGTCAAATTCACATGTTCTAGTAAAATCTCTAAAGTAAATTAATTGAAAGTAGTTATTAGTAGAAATGCCTTCTAACTTAACCAAAGAATCTATGGAATTACCCCCAAAGGACACATGTTGACTTCAACAGTTAAGAAGTTGGCACTTCGATTAATAAATTTAACTTGTCAATAAATTAAAAGTGTTTTTACTTCGCCGACGATATGTTCACTAAACTTTGCGGTAAACTTCAATGCTTAAATCCTGGTTTTCGAAAGCCTGAGCTATTGATCATGTCGCTAAAAGATCCAAGGGATGTGCCGAGATAAATTTACCAGATTAACAATCACCAATCATATAATACTTACCTAAAGCTGAAGTTTAATAATATTTAATAGATATTAAATGGTGATGACGAAATGTAATAAGTATTATATGATGTAGTGACTGAAGTGATCAAGGGGCTTGCGGTTGGGGGTCAAAGGGTCAATTAAGTTAAGCTACGGTTGTCGCAGTTGGTCTGTGGCTGGGTGAACATCTTCAAATACCAAGACCCCTTTGGGCCTCGGAAAGCACGTTAAGTCGTTGGTACCGACTGTCATTCGTGGATCTTTGACAGTCGTTACAGGTCGTCCGAAGCCCGAAAGTCTGACAACCAGTTTTACCAAAGGGTATCGTATTACCCAGTAACTGGGATGTGGGCTTCGATAGGCAGTCGCTCCATGTAAAAATACTGTTTGTTAGTTGCATCCGGTTAGACGGGAAGTGACGCCAATGTACGTAGTTGGAAAAGGCTAGGCAGATTTTTTGTTTGGTGGTTGAAGCAGACCACACATGCACAGCGCAAGCATGGGGCTAAAGATAGGAGGCCGATACGAGGCAGCGTTTTTCCACCTGGAAAAAGGCTTGCAACAAAGAAAACAGAGTCGTAGATCTAACCCTGTCTAGGTTAGAACCTGGCACTTTACTTTATGTTAATTAATTCATCACTACTGCTCTCAAAACGGTGACGGAAACCTTCGTGAGGAAACTGGCATATCCTAGAACCAAATATTCGAAGACATGTGACAACAACCAAACCGCATTGGGCCCGCGTGGTGGATTACGGCCCATTCCCTCTCACAGAGAAGAGGCCTGTGTCCCAGCAGTGGGAACTTTATAGGCTGATTATAAGCATGATCACTAGTCTCTAGGAGAATTGTTACAAGAATAGCTGCAGTCATGGCTGATAGTGATCGTACAGCATGACAAGTATTTCGACATAAGTGAACTCATTAAGTGTCTATCATCATTTATCATTGGAGTATAATAGAAGTATTGTTTTCCTGTAATTAGATAATTTGCGGAAACGCGAGGATCATCTTTTTTGTGATAATAGAGGACCAATTTACGTAGTCGTCGCTTGTCATAATAATGAGTAATGCCGTTCTTGTTGCGGAAGTCGATGTTTATACTAAAATTAAAATAATAGTTTGAAAAACTAAAAAACACGCTTTAAAAACCAAACTAAAAAAGGAGAAAATAATTTAATTCAATTAAATAGCGTGGGGTGCTTTTTGAGGTATTTTTATAATCAATTAATTTCAAGCACCCCACGCTTTTTAATTGAATTAAATTATTTTCTCCTTTTTTAGTTTTGTTTTTAAAGCGTGTTTTTTAGTTTTTTAAACTATTATTTATTTTGTATTTTTTTTGTTCTGCTAACTACAAAAACGTGTTTTTTTTTCATTTTTTTTTTAAATTATTGAATTGTCATCGGTCCTCGACAAGTTTACATAGTTTCAATGAAATCTGACCGTTTAAAGTGGGTCAAAATCGCGCTCAAAGGAGTTGGTTACATACAAACAAACAAACAAACAAACAAACCAACAAACAAACATACAAGTGAAGCTAATATAAAGCGTGTAAAAAGGTAATGTTTGTAAGTTTGGGTGTAGGTGGTAATCTCCGAAACTACTCATCCAATTAGTCTACACACCATTGCCAAGTGCTAAGGATACCTACTTATCTCTATTTTATGGTATGTTTTCTATGCGGACGGAGTCCGGACGGAGTCGCGTTCAGAAGCAAGCTATTTATAAATACTAGATAAAGTCTCGGTAATACCCGCTAGGTAGGTACCGAGACACTATCTAGTATTTTAGATATAAATAAATAACCACAATGTAAATAAATTACTGTCAAAAATTGTGAGTCACATGTCACACTTTATAAACTCACTATTTTTGACAGTTATTTATTCACATTCTGGTTGTTTCTTTTTAAGTATATAAACGACAATTTTGTACCAAATCCCACAAATGAGTACGGATAGCGGTACTGCATGAAGCCAATGACCAATTGATACGAGACAAATAGAAAAACCATTAGAGATATATGGTTTTATTGCATTAAAAATTGCAGATAGTATGACAGCTGACAAGGAATTGTTAACTACTTTCTTTTTATTATATTAAATTGTAAACATAGACAATACCAATAGTTTGAACACCACATTCACCTCCGCGTCAGAGAACGTAGTCCTGAAGACGGGCTGGAGCTCTCTTCTCTCTTGTGGAGCGCCGAGTTGCTGTACTCTCGTGCTGTTGAGAGTTTTCCGCTGTGGTTAATTCTTGGACCAGAGGTATCTCCATTTCACCCTCGGCATCCTCATAATGATCTTCAGATTCGGATTCACTCTCTAGCGACGGCAGCGGAAGAGGTGCTAACTGTCTGTTGTATACGGTAGTTTCACGGCCATCCGGTAATTTTATGTGAGAATAAGATGGATTAGCTTCCACAAGCTCTACTTCTTCCACTTCGGAATCGTATTTTGACGTTTTATGATTTTTACGCATCAATACAGGTCCTGGCTCCAAAAGCCATGTTGGCATCGATTCCCCATTTGCAGACCGTCGTGTATGTCTAAAAAATAATTCATGGGGTGTGGCATTAGTGGCCGTGCACAGCAATGAACGGATTGAATGGAGAGCGTATGGTAAGACTTGCTCCCAGCTAGCTGTTTCAAGATTTTTGGTTCTCAAGCATAGCTTTATTGTTTTCCATAAGGTACCGTTTAGACGCTCCACTTGACCATTTCCTTGTGGATTATATGGCGTGGTCCGACTACATGCAATTCCATTTGTTACTAAATAGTTCCGTAATTCGTTAGACATGAAGGCTGCTCCGCGGTCTGAATGGATATATTGTGGAACACCATAAGTGCAGAATAAGTCTTTCAAGCATTTAATAACGCTGCTAGCAGACACATCTTTGGTTGGGTAGGCAAAGGGGAATCTTGAATATTCATCTATAATAGTCAAGATGTAGCGATTTTGAGTATTGGTAGGTAGAGGTCCTTTAAAGTCGATATTGAGTCTTTCGAATGGAGTGGTTGCTTTTATTAGCGTCCCCTGCTTTTTAACAAACCTAGGTTTTATTTCTGCGCAGATACTACACTCAGATGTCATCTTCTTGATTTCGTCTACAGAGTAAGGCAGATTTTTAGACCGTTTCCAATGAAACATTCGCACGATACCCGGATGTCCCAAGATATTGTGTAACTCGTTCAGTCTGTTCGTAGTCATACTTGAGCACATACGGGAGAGGGTATCAGCCGTAATATTATCTTTACCCGGACGGTAGATTATGTCATATTTATAATTTGATAGCTCAAGACGCCACCTCTCTATCTCCGAACGTGTATGTCCGAACAGGCGATTAAACTCTGTTGACCTATCTTAGATAACTAGATATTATTATCACCTCTTGTTTGGTCTTCATATTTTTTTGGTTCTGACTGATGTATTTTCCTTTTAAAGCTAGGTAACTGAGCTAATAATAGCTATATTATTAAGTCAATTACCTTTTCTAATTAAGTCTGAAAAGATAACAGTTTACGAGAAAAACATGTTTTGTCTAACTCATAAAAGGTTATCATTTAAATTGATATACCTGAATCGCTTTAGCATGGCAATATTCGCATTGTCCTTTTCTTAATATCCCTCCGTAGGAACATTACAGTTAAAATAATTTCGAGCTTCTGACTAAGCGTAATGATTGTCATAGATATTCGTAGGACAGTCGGGACTGTCAGTCTAACGTGATCTCCGAGTAATTATGAGCCTCAATGAGCCTCTTTTCTGCCTGACCGCGAAATGCGCTGCAAACGCCTCCCTCAGAAATCAATTCGGCGAACATTAAGGATTTGTAATCGATCATGAAAATGTCATAGAAAGTTAATATTCTAAGCAATAAATAACAACTGCGATGAGTATTGATCGACGCTAAAAAGTTAGCCTTTATTTCAGGTTTTTATATAAATAATGCTAGAAAATATAGGTGGGGCAATAAGCGCTATTGCTGTGCTAGAGCAATTCGGATATAGCTTGTCTAGTTGACAGTGGCCCTAACTTAGCGTCGTTCGTTGTTATGGATTGGCGGCACATATAAAAAAAAACTGCAAATATTCTGGAGATCACGCCTTGTTTTCCCCGAATGTTTGGGCGGAAGTGAACCCATAGCACGCCCACATTTCCCCAGCTATGTTTAGGTCCCATATAATAGGGGGCGAATCATTAACACTTTGCACAACCTGGGAATCAAAAAACGTTGCCCCCACTAGGAATTTCTCCTGTATATCGGGTGCGTTTACAAACATTTAAACTCACATAACCAAACAGCCAGACCCGGAACGACTACTTATAGGTCATACAAATATAATATACATATTTGTTCCGTGCGGGAATAGAACCCGCGACACGCAGCGCAGCAGTCAATCGCCAACCGTGCCGTCGTAACATACACGTGCGCATGCTCTACAGTAGTGCTTTTTTATAGTCTAGGTGTGAGACTTATAAATAAATATACTTAATACAATTCTTACAATATAAGAAAAAAAAGAAGAAAAATATTAAACTGTCTACTTAACTTTAAGGGAACATACCCATACTACGTGCCCTTTTGTGAGAAGGAGGGGTATTCAAAATACCACGCTTGGTCACAGGGAGGGCGGGGGGGTTCTTAGGTTTTCGTCACGTAGTCAATACCCTCAAGGGAAATCTCGTGCTCTTTCGAGCTATATTTAAATATGGCGCGCAGCCTTTAGTGCAGTTTATGATATTCCTGTTCCAAAATGTTTTTACATAAGTTTTTCTTCTTGATAATAGTTTTTTCACTTTCTATTATAGGTATGTGCGCACTCTTGGCGTCATGAGGCAAGCGCTGTATTAATAAAGACAAATATGAGCCAAACGATTCTTTTTTTAATTTTCTGACAACAAAAAATGATTTAATAAATATTTATGAATTATTACATGACAACTAAAGCGGGGGGGGGGGGGGTCTTGGCATATACTACGGGTGGTCACCGAGGGGGGGGGGAGGGGTATAATTTTTTTAAAATGGGTCACGTAGTATGGGTACGTTCCCTAAATTAACTTACAATTTTCATAGTTTTGCGTGCAGTTGATCATAGTCGTTATAACATTAACTAGAATAGCCTTCTTGATAATGATACGTTGACAGTGACTGACTGACCGACTTCTAAGGAGTTCAAGAGTGCCTTAATTGCGTACAGATCAGATGGCAAACAATCGATCAATCAATCTTACAAAAAGATGGGTTTGTTTTAGAGTATGTAGCCACAGCCCTTAGCAAATCTTGCGTTATTTAATCGTACTATCCTATCCAACTTATAATTACATATATACTAATACACTCTTATACTACTTCCTATTCTATCCTAATAATATATTATAAATGTGAAAGTTTGTATGTTTGTATATTATAAACGCGAAAATTTGTAATTATGGATGGATGGATGGATGGATGTTTGTTACTCTTTCACGCAAAAACGGCTGAACGGATTTGGATGAAATTTGGCACACAGATAGATTATAACCTAGATTAACTGATAGGATACTTTTTATCCCAGTAGTACGTTCCCGCGGGATAATTTCTGAATTCCATGCGGCCGAAGCCGCTGGCGGAAGCTAGTACATTAAATATATTTTTTGTTGACTGTACCTTTAAAAGTAAGTACTTGTAATTTGGGACAAACTAAGAATTCTTAGGAATGTGGGACAAACCTCTAGGACGAACGAAGAATAAATCAATAATTTACAACTAGCCTTGATTTCAAATAAAAAGGGCTCCAGAAAACCTTGAGATACTCATAGAATCGACTTTTGTCATTTCAACAATCACCTTAATAATCAACTTTTTTATGCCCTTTAATTATTTACCCTCTTATTTATATACTTGTAGGTACTTAATAATATTTTAAGACTGTTACCTTTGAAAACCATGTAAAAATAAGAAACAACTTAATTCTTATGTAACTCACTTCGTTGCAATAAAACTAATTAGCAGATACAAAGGTTTTAAAGTTCAAGTTTCAAAATCATTAACCGATTTTAGGAACTTGCAACACTAGGGAAAAAATTGTATGTTGACACAAACCTATTGTTTTATTTAAATAGAAAAATACACGGTGAATAAGATTTTTTTATATTTGGTACAACGCGAATCATGGATCTAAGTAGGTACTTGACAATCGCTCAAGTTAAAATGTTTGTCCTCCCCTATGTCAATGCAGTATTTCTTCTGCAGGCTTAGCACGAGAACCGTAGGGAAGCGTTTTGTCGATGGGAGAGTAGATAAAAATGACGTTTCCGTGTAAACAATTGACAGTTTTGTACCGAGAAATGTAGATCAGATCAGAAATAGAGACAATCTATTTCTATTCTACGGTAAAGTGGAAATAGAAAGCGTCAAGCTAATCCTGCTGCACATATTTATTATAAACTAACTCCTGCCCGCGACTTCGTCTACGTGAAATTTCTTGTTTTAACGTAAGCATCGAATCGCGATGTTACTTTGTTTTTGCTTTGCTTTCTTTCTGATTTCTTTACGCGGCTCCTTAGGGACGCAGTGTATTGTTATAATACCTTTCTCAAGAATTGGCCTGCCAAGTTAAAAAAAAAATCTAAATAGACTAATAGTTCCAGAGATTACATATAAACAAAGACATTTTACCTCTTTAAAATATCTAGTACTAGCAGCGCTCCGCGGTTTCAACCCGCGTAGTTCCCGACCCCGTGGGAATACGGGGTTAAGGCCCATAGTACCCTCATCTCCCGTTTGTATGCTAAAGCACGACTGCCGCCCGCGCCCGCGCAGGGCACCTCTGATCCTTTATCTCAAAATGGGGATATTCCTTTGATTAATTTACAATTAAGCTTCGGCGATTCTGTGGTACCTCTAACTATCTATTTTTCAGTGTTTTTTTTTTTCCAAATAACGAAGCCGTTTAGTAGGAGTATGGAATAGAAGCCAAAATATTGCGTGTTGGAAAATATTTTTTTACAGCAAAAGTATTAACCATACAAAAAAAGTACTTCGGGCAAAATGATCTATATGAATCTATAGCAAAATTATATATTTTTCAAATCTTCAAGACAAGCCGTTAATGAGCAGTAGGGTTCATAAAGTGACCGTGTTACGCTACCAAACAGGACGTAGGCACTTAAAATATATAGCCTATATCACCCGAGGATAGTGTAGCTTCCCAAGAGTGAAATAATTTTTCAGATCGGTTCAGTATTTTCGGAGCCTGTTCAATGCAAACAAACAATCAAATATTTCCTCTTTATAATATTAGTATAGATAGACAAAAGACAAGTCGCTTTTGGTGAGTGTTGGACTGCTTAAATCTTCTAAACTACAAATGGATTTTGATGCTGATTATTCCATCATTTAAAGTTTTAAACCATTTAATCCGGAAGGCTTATGTGTAAATGGGTTTTTCTCGTAACTGAGTATATGCATCAGTATAAGAAAATAAACATGGCACTGTGTGCATAAGTTTAAGGATGTTGTACTTCATAATTATCGAGTATGCATTTATTAGCTAAGCAATGATAGTTTAAACTCATTACAGCGAACTAGATGCCCAGTGCCCATATATAGGCATGCTCACAAGTAGGTACTATATGTGCACAAAAACATCCTTAAATGTGCGCTTACACGAGCAACTAAAATTGCTCCATCCTGGTCAGTTCTCGTCAACTATGACGTCACGACTACATCCAGCAATTTAGGGCAATGGTAACATGTAGCAAGCTGTTGCCAGAGATACGGCCACACAATATCATGCAATAAGGATCAACTTATAAAAATAGGCAATACGCCGCCGCCGCGCCGGTTCCGCCGCCGGTAGTCGTGACATCATAGTTGAAGAGAATTGACCAGCATGGAGCAATTTTAGTTGCTCGTGTAAGCGCACCTTAAGAAAACTAGTTAGACCACTTGTCAGGTTATATCAGTAATTGCGTTATGTTTCTCTGCCTCAGTTTCATAGTTTCTATGTGAAGCGCCACATGCCCTGTTACTTGTTCATTTGCCGATCTTATAATAACTGCGACAATGAGCTGGAGTTCGCAAAGCTGAATTTTTGGGCCCAAGATGTTTGAATTTTTTGCCATCGATACTTTGAGAAAAAGATGTAAAGCGTAGGTAAGTATAACTTAGCTAGGATAACTTAAAGGGGATGCAATAAGGTAGACCGCAAAATTCAAATGTAGGTATTACTTGTTTTGCAATTTGTAGGTCAATGTATGGTTGTCCCTAACAAATATAGGTGTTACAGAATTAAAATAAATAATACAGCTCTATTGGCCGCAAATGTCATGATTTCATGAAATAGTCGTTCAATAGGATACCTAATATGAACTAAGATATTTATCTATCTATTGATGATTTTTATGATTATAAGTCTACTAATAAATATTTGTTACGGTATTTTACTCTATATGAGAAAAAATATATTATTGAGATAGCTTAGGCAAAATGCAGTCGGAAAATGTTAGTTTTCGTTCATGAAATAAGAAAATAAATTTTAAAATTCAATTCAAAGATTTTAGTTTTTTTAATCTGTTATTGAACACCATGAAATAGTAGCCGCCATGTTATTACGTCATACGGCGTGTTAATTGAACAACTTTGTACTTTTATTATTTTCATAAACAAAGTAATTTCTACTGAAATAATATCTTACATTCAGGAACAGCAAACCAAAGATAAGTAGATTATAAACTCATTTTTTAAATTATAAACAATTATCATACATAATATCAGCACATTTGTTTACTTAGCAAACTGACGTCATAACCACAGAGCAAGCAATATGGCGTCCCCTGCGTCCAGCGTTTTCGTCAAATTACGCGCGAAATTTTAAAATGGAAAATTTTAATGCATTTTGATTGCACTAATCGATTAAATAAAAACGTTGTGTTTTTTTTAGCACTATAGAATCTAATTAGGACACTTTTCAAAACTGGCTGTAATACCATAATGCACAAAACGGAAGAATGTTTGAATTTCCCTGACGCTTGCGCCTTACACAATAACAAAGTTAGAAAATCTTCTTGTTGAATCGTAGCAGAAATCTAGGATGGCATTCTTGAACATAGGTTTTTGAATATAAAGGTACAATTAGTTAGTTATTAGTTTAGTTATATTTTTATAGGTTTATGTACGGTAGAGGCGGAGCAAAATATTTTAAATTCTAAGTTATGATACATATGATGTGTAATAGTATGACAATTGATAAATTGAGTACTGGTTTTCCCTGAAAATTATACTTATCGATGAGACTATTAATTAACTTGCTAATCCTCTTAGCCAATAAGTCATCATCATCTGCCTATCTTTTATACAATTATGTTGGGGTCGGCTTACAGTCTAACCGGATACCAGTAGCTGAATACCAGTATTTTCCACATCCCACTTACTGGGTAATACGATACCCCTTGGTATGACTGGTTGTCAGACTTTCGGGCTTCTGACGACCCATAACGACTGTCAAAGATCCACACAAATTGACAGCCGGTACCAACGGCTTAACGTGCTTTTCGAGGCACGGAGGGGTCTTGGTATGTAGCTAAACCTGATAGCTCGACCCGTGCGGCTATTGTTACTTAGCCAGAAGCCCCTTTTAGCTAAGTAATGTATAAATATGGTTTTCCTGTGTAACAAGAAATATTTAAGTAATAATAAAGAATAACCGCGCGCCTTATTTCCCGGAATGCTAGAGGTACGAGTTTATGGCCACCGGGCATAAATAGAGACTCTGATGCTGCTGAAAAATTCCAGTTAAAATAAAATACTTTGATAGACTTCTGCTGTTAATGTTTATGAGACTTTATAAGGATGTAACCAGCGAGTCATCTTCAATTAACCTATGGCTGGTCTTAAGGATTTTAGATTGATGGAATAATAGCATGCTAAGTGGCAGTAATTTTACATTTAATAATATGTTTATCACAGCAACGTAGAAATTATAATTGTTCTTGGATGCCTGCGATCGAGTGGAATCTTTTTGTTGAAACAGTTTTGTGTGACGCATTATACATAAACAGAGTACGTACTTAGATAATGCTAGCGATTCGCCCCTGCTTCGCACAGGTGCATTCAAAAATTTCATACATCTTCTTTTTTGTGCTAAGTTAAATATTAATTAATTATACAGTATGGCAGGAACATCGACGCGCTAACTGTTACCTGAATTCATTACTTGATTCTGATAGCTCTGCTCTGTTTTTTTTTTAAATAATCTCCGATTACTGAAAGATTTCGGAGATTATTTAAAAAATAATAGCTGTTCAGCTGTTCCAAACATTAAAACCGCGTAGGTATTGCACTTTTGTATGAAACAGCAGATATTTTTTTAACCGATGTATAATTTCTACGGGGGTGTAGAACAGCGGCTTGATTTTTTTGGTTTCAGCGTGTAGTATACTTAAACCTTCATGAAAATAAAGCTCTAAATGAATGTGCTGTGTAGTTTAGCAGAACTAAGCAAGCACATAGACCGACGCTAAAACCGGCATTGTTTTCTATTACGTAGGTATAATACGTAGGTATGTACTTATGAATATTTCATTATGACGCCTGTATACGGTGCAAAGGGTAAGGTAGGTTGCGCCAATTATGTTTAAGTCCAAAGCAATTGACAACAATTGCACTTGAGGACAAGCTCGACAGCAGTTTTAAAATGTAGAGTCTGGGCTGCTGTTACTGAGAATTGCAGCAACTCCTTATGGGAAAACCAAATAACATAATGCCCGGACTAGGGTGGAAATCTAGAACCCGCGGTCTACTCCCAAAGCACGAACTACGTAGTTTCAGCCGAAGTTTCCTACTCCGTATCGTTGGAATTAATGTCAAACGATTTGTCAGCTGCCAAAACGCACAATGTGTTTGTTTCCCATCCCAAAAATTTAATTTGACACTTGTTTTGACGAATCGTCTACTTTCGGTCCATCCCGTATTTTCGTTGACGTATTTACAGAGTAGACTCCCTAGGTGCCAATGTTCTGCAGTTGCGCTTGCGACCACTAAAACATGGAGATTTTCACTTGCATAATAATATGGAGTTTCTTGCCCATTCTTCTCCATATGAAACTATTTTACCATAGAATCAATCCCCTTAGGTACTTAATTATCATGTTTTTATTACACTAAAATTGCCTTTTAATTTTTAATCACCTAATTGAAATAAATGATTTACTATCACTAAGATTTGCTATGAATGACTTGCGGGCACGCATTGCGTTAGCGTACTTCACTTAGATTCCACTTAGCTTTTAGCACTTTGTTACTTTTCTGGTAATATTTACTTAGGTATGTCGCTGTGGTTACTTTCGCGGCTTGCTGTTAAGAAATCTATGCTCCGGGAACGAGTTTTGCTTTCTCTAAGACACGATACTTCAACTATTAAGAAGACGTTTCTAAATAATAGGTTATAAGTCTCGTCAAAACAAAGATGTTTCATCAAAATCCAAATCAAAAGTCATTTATTCAAATTAGGCTGAGAATCAGCACTTTTCGAACGTCAATATACATAAGACAGTCCCCCAAAAACGCTCACCGGTCACCACTTCCTAGTGCTTTAGCTGGGAAGAAGAAGTGACGCAACAAACTCCCCAACAGCACAACTGTCTGTTTAGTCGGATAGACTTGATTCTATAGGTACATACATAAACAAAGTAATATAAACATATTACTGGCAATGGGAGGTTGTAACTTTACCTTCACTAATTAAATAACTCGATTAATGTAGGTAACTTTATGTTAAGGAAGGAAAATAACGCGATGATACACATAAGCCAAGATAAAATGTCAAAGCTACATTTACTTGTACATACTCCTTCTTTTTTATAAACAATGCTTAAAGTTAAGATATGTTTAAACGTCAAAAATGAATGGTTGATCAGTCGCTAATCATTACTTAACTTTAAGCAACGTTTATAAAATAAGAGGGACTAGTTGTACCTTATGAAGCATCTGGTTTTTTCTTCAATCCATGGTATGAGTAGATTAAGTTAGTAAATAAATAACTTATTGAGGGTCAAGAGGTGTTGTTCGTCTACTACCTTGAAGACAATTTCAAAGAATAACAATGTATTGTCAATGTGGAGGTCAATATTTACCAACATGCTTGTTCAATAACAATGATGAAGGAAGTCATACAGAAGTAGACACAGCCATGATGACAGCTTGTGGATATAGTTAGTTAATACATTGTTTATACTCGCATACGCAGAAATACCTACTTAAGGCACGTTGCCTACCAAAACTTCGCGCTAGCCGTGTTTTGGGCAGTTTTTTGGAGCTTAAACGAAATATCAACTAAAAATAATACATTGAAATTGTGCATAATCTTGATTCCACAATGGAAGTTTTTTTTTTTTAAGGTAGTATTTGTTTAATATATCCATAAAATGAAGTCACAGAAATAATATACACTAATTGATAACACGGATCTCCTCGTGAAGTAAGCATTATTTGATACCTAATGAACATTATGTAAGAAGTTTTTTACAAAAAACCACATTTTGATTTTATAACGATTTTATTCTGACATTTGGGTGTATTTACTACTTTATTCATGCGCATATCGAGATTCAGTCTGCCAGTACACTGTAAGTCGGTAATAGTTTTATAAATAATTTTGAAATATATTGCTTCGTGAGTATGTTGGAAAAATTTGTCTGCTCAACGACGTAAATAACGCAATGAATGTTGTTGAACTGTCAAATTGAAAGCCATTCCCACTATTACTGCGTTACGCAATTACGTACACGGTCGAGAAACAATAAACGAAATGAATGATTATGATGAATGTGCATAGTTCTTTTCTGATAATTTTTAAACAGTAAACTTTCCCACTAAAAATGCAGCTGTCACGGTTTCTAAGCCTGTACCTATAACGTTATTCGTAGTTAAAATATCAAGTTTGTTCACAAAGATTACAAAGATTAATATTTAAGGCTCCCCGCAAGCAGGCGTGACGCCATCGCCATCGCCACTCTGATAGAATAATTTATATAAAAAAATCATAGAGTTTTTTCTACAACAGTCCTGACGCGCTATCGCCCCGCGCCTGTCTGCGAGAACCTTTAATGACAACATAATAGTATAGTGACAACATAATTGTAGGTATAGGTAACCTTTTGTTTTCTCAAGAACAAGTTTTTTACGCAGCAATAATAATTATTATGTTGATAAATAGAAACATAAAGGAATTTATAGGTGCTTTTAGTTCACACGTGACGACTACATAACCACTTTGGCCTTCATTCTTTCATTCATGACATGTTATGAACTCAAGTGAAATACAATAAAAAAAATATAACACAAAAAATCTACAACACTGTTGGGACTTAATATTTATTTTATTAGGTAAGTACGTAAGTACTTACCTAATAAAATAAATATTATGTCCCAACAATTTATATGTTCATTGATTGTTCGTGATGATGTTCGTGATTCAGCAGTTAGGTTATTTTTTCGATGCAAGAACAAAAAAGAAATATGAATAATTTGGACACAAATAAGTAATAATGGGAACAATCTTGATTTGGTCCCAGGAAAAGGTATTCTAGGACAAGTGTGATGTTTATGGTGTTGGTAAATGTAGGTATACACATAAATACAAATAAATAAAAATTGAAGTG
Organism: Antitype chi; assembly: GCA_947359405.1. Classification (NCBI taxonomy): domain Eukaryota; kingdom Metazoa; phylum Arthropoda; class Insecta; order Lepidoptera; family Noctuidae; genus Antitype; species Antitype chi. The sequence goes on from OX375816.1 coordinate 17,485,711, forward strand.
TCTGTTTCGAATGTCAAAATAACAGCTTTTCACTAAATGCATATTAAAGTATGCACGGCACATAAAACAAAAAAAAAATTGTCTGTTGGTTTGTTCCGGCTAATCCCCAAAACGACTAGACTGATTTTGACGGGACTTTCAATGACAGATACCTGATGTTATAAGAAGTAACATAGCCTTCTGTCCCGGTAGAACGTTCCAATAGTATAATTTCTGACATCCACGCTGCCGAAACCGCGGGCTGAAGCTACTATGTAAGTGTTGTGCACGTGTGTAATAAGTACTGGGGGCCGATTCTACTAACAAATTTGTTAAAAAAACGCAATAGAACCGCAACCGAATCACCACTTTTAAGCGTTTTCGCATTCTACTAAAATGAACAACGGTCCAGCTGCGACACAGCTGCGGTTACGTTTTAGTTACGCCAACGATCGATTGAAACAATGTCAAAACCTATTCTACTAACAAAATCGAACATGAGCGTGACGTTTACTATAGGACAAAGTTAATGATAAAATTATGATCATTATGTCTTTTAATTATAGAAAATACTTTTAGTGCCACATATTCGTGTTTAGTAACATTTTTAGATTCAACTTTTTTCTTTTTGGTATTAATAAAACATATTATTTTGGCATGTTGGTAACGCGGGTTACCCGCTGTGTTCCCGCTACAGTTCAGTTGCAATTCGTTTTAAGTTTAGTTTCCATTTTGCTTATAAAATAGTAGAATGACTTTTTATGTAACTATCGAACGGCGATCGAAATCGAACTGTTGTGGAAACACAGTTTAACGTGTAACGTTGTAAATTGAATCGGCCCCCAGGTGGTCAAGTGGTTGGTTGAATCATCGCTACTGACAATGTAAAGGCAATTTGCCAGCTACAAGTTGAATAACCACACTTGATTCTAAAGATCAGGAGATTGAATCATTTACTCATGAAATGAAAAAAAAACAGCCAACTTCTAGTCGGAATCGCAAGTCGCACATGGAGGCTTCCGTACCACCGTATAATTATTACGATCTAGCAGAAAAACACCGGAAAAAAAAACACTTTTTTTTTTGTAATACATACGGCTACACATCATGCTATACATTTCCAGTATAAGCTAATCTCGCATTGTATAGCATTTCCGTACAGTGCGAGATCAGCGTAAACTGGAAATGTATAGTTGATGTGTAGCCGTGTGTACACACTCCGTAGAAATTTTAAGTAACTTTATATTGGTTCAAAAGATACAGGCCTGTGACAGACGGACAGATAGCGGAGCCATAGTGTCCCGTTGCACGTTGGCGCCCGTACGGAACCCTATAAACTATTTATTTTGTCATGCTTACAATAAGCCTTCAGGCGCAGTTAATTTCAAAATATCCGGTGAAATTGTTAGTTATAAAAATACATAAACATGTTAAAAATCCCGTATTTGTCAAAATGCCGTTTAATACTATTGTTGGTAGATAGGTATTGTAAACCTTAACATCAAAATCACCGTTATTATGTTTGTCATTCATTAGTCATTCATTACAGATAACTTAGGTTTGAATGGTGAATCATCAAAAGAAAACTTAGCAAGCCAGTAGATGTATGAATAATTTTCCGTACAAACAATATTTGATTTATTATTATTACCGTTGTGACCTTGATCGTTATCTATTACATGTTTTTTATGTAGAAAAATAACACAATATGTAGGTCAACTTCATTATTTTTTCGAGGTTACCACAAAGGGTTATTATAACTATTTTCTCACTATGTAGGAAAATGCCATTGCATTTTGTCACTCGCTTCAATAATTGTCAACAATTAAGTCTACCTTGTTAACACAACACAGTTGCATACTTATTAGACTTAGTATGAGTAGTTCAGAGGTAATTAATCTGTTTAATCAGGTACAGGATGAAAGGTAGTCAATCAGTTGCCATTAAAATATAATGGCTCTGTAATTACCTCATCATCATCATCATCATCATTTCAGCCGGAAGACGACCACTGTTGCACATAGGCCTCCCCCAATTTGGGGGGGGGGGGCTGCCATAATCGCCACGCTTGGCAGGCGGGTTGGCGATCGCAGTATGGTGGTAAAATGCATAGAGAACGCTGCGGCCCATTCTCTAGTAAGTCCCTTAGTCGCCTCCTACGTCACCCACGAGAAGAGATGGGAATGGGGATGTAATTACCTATTTAGCAACAACGTTGCTGGACATAATAAGGGAATAGCGCATCTAAAGGCACCTGCACCTTTTATTTATTTTTCGTTAAGGCTCCCGCAAACAGGCGCGACGCCACAGCGCGACGCGACATTAGTAGAATAATTTTTATATAAACTTCGTGGAAGTTGTTGCTTGTCTATCGGAGCCCTTAAAATGGGCAGGGTATAATAATATGCTAAGAGAGTGGACCAAATCAACAGCAGAGTGGTTCCCAAGGAAGGGAAAAAGGAGCAAAGGACAACAAGCGAAATATTGGGACGATGACTTCAAAAGAGTAGCAGTTCCTGAGTGGATTTAGCGAGCGAGAGACAGACATCAGATATGGATATCTTTAGATGAGGCCTTTGTTGAAGGTTGCAAGCTGTACATCCTATGCATTTAAGGCGACTATATGTATATTGCAATAATTCGCAGTCGGTTAGATTATGCAAGTTTTTTGTTCCATAACAGCGCTAACACCAATATTGCTAAATTAGACAAAGTTTAAAACCAAGCCACGAGAGTAGTTGGTGGTTTTTTAAAAAGTAGCCCAATCCACGGGATGGAATCGGAGTTATGTCTGCCACCATTGTTTGTTCGACGGAAATATTTAGCTGCAAAATTTTGCTTAAAAGGTAAGTCTATAGTTGACGATGTCACCATTTCAATGATATCAAAATTAACATCGATATGCGAGCAGAAATCATATTAGCGTAATAAGAAAAAACCGTTGCTAGACCAATCAAACTTTACATCGTACTAAAGTTTTAGAGATGTTCTCTCTGTCGACATGGATGACAAATATTGATATTAACTCACACATTAACCTGAGTACAGGACCCAAAAGATCTCATACTTCTGCAGCACTTTTAAATAAATCAGTAGAAACGATTGCACGAAATTATGACGGATTCTATCAGATTTACAGTGATGGATCCAAGGATGTTAATGGAACAAGAGCAGCCTTTTTTGATCCTCAATCTAACACGGGAGCTAGTTTCACATTGAACTGCAAAGTATCCATAATGACTGCGGAGTTGTATGCTATTTTGGAATGTCTGTCATACTTGATGTCATGCAATTGTGGCAAATTTGTGATACTTTGTGATTCAAAAAGCGCTTTGCAGCATATAGCCCGGTGTACCTCGGGCATACGAGGTCTGCCGGTAGCCTATTCTATACTAGAGTTACATTTAACATTAAGGGAAAGAGGCAAAACAGTTGAATTCCAATGGATTCGATCACATGTCAGTCTGATGGGAAACGAACAAGTTGATAAGCTGGCAAAAACAGGAACCTATGAAGGAATATCTGGCTGTCATACACCCTTCTTCACAGATATATTAAGAGACGTTAAAACAAATTGCAATAAGATGTGGAAAGAATACTTTGGCAAAAGATCTGAGGAGAAGGGTATATGGTACAGAACAATTCAGTCTGAACCACCAAGGCAAAAAAATAAATAAAAAAACTTTTTTTGCTTTTTGGCAAATAAATTACTTACTTACTTACTTAAGGATTCCTTGGTTCTCTGAAGTACAGATGAATATACGACTGTTAGTAACAAGCATGCGTCTGAGATCCGGGCACATTCCGTTGAATGCGTTCGGGCATCTTATGAAGGTTGTTGATACCCCAAACTGTCTGATTTGTAATGTGAGGGAGGACATCTACCACGCTTTGGTGGAGTATGCTAGGGTTGGGGCAGAACGGAGAACTTTGGAATCAGAAGTGGGACTTAGGTTAAGGGATGTTGGCATATGTAATTTGATATTGTCCAATCCTACATCTAAATTAGCTGTTAAGTTATATTACTTAATTGTTAAATTATTTAAGTTAAGATCCTAGTTATTACCTACTATATATTTATTTTGTAAAACTACGAGGCTGGCATAATCGCTCCGCGATTAAAACCTTTTTTCAAAATAAAGTATTAAAAAAAAAATAGCTGTCCAATACATTAAGACCGCGTAGGTATTGCACTTTTCTATGAAACAACCTCATAATCTGAGGAAACAGCTGATATTTTTTTATAACAGACAATAATTTTGACATTACTCCAGCTAGAGCATCATGGGCTGAATTCATGGTTTTAGGTTACGCGTCGTTGTCATCCCACCCTATAAAGTATTTTTATTATAATAAATTAAGATTGTTTGCAGACCTAATCGAAACATGTTGTGATGCACGCTCCGTTATTATTTCATGGGTCATAATTACAGCAAAAATGATAAACTTGATTGATAAGCTAATAATCATTATTAAATTACTTAATAGAGAGTCGATACCACGTTGCAGCTTAAGTGATATGAATTTATGGTGTTATGTAAATTATAGTTCAGGTTAAGCATATTGTAACACAGTTTTATAAATAAATCGTTTCAAATAATGTGTCGTAATTAATCTGTCTGCGTCGTATGTTGGTCTCAAACACGTTCTTTTAAATCCATTGCAATCCGCTTTTGGGGGCTAACTAAATACGGTAGGTATTTATTACCTTCAAAATTTTGAAATGTTCTAGGTATATAACGATACTAAAAGGTAGGTAGAGATCAACTAATTTAAATCTGCATGCCCTATAGAAAAATTTCTATACAAGCATTTGAAATGTGTATGCAACAAGCGGAAGGAGAATGCAAGGAGGGGTGTGCAGTTTTAAATCAGTTGATCTCTACAGAGGTATAGAATACATAAGCATTTGTCTATAATAAAAATCATAAAAATTTCCAGTTTACGCTGATCTCGCACTGTACGGAAATCCTACGCAATGCGAGATCAGCTTGTACTGGAAATGTATAGCTTGATGTGTAGCCGTGTGTACGACCCACTACGTCAGTTAATTCAGTACTAATAACATCACATCTTGTTATCCCGAAGGGCTGAGCAGAGGCGTACCTATAGTAGGTACACCCACATTTCGTCACTTATGGACTAGTCTTAAGGTGAACCTAGTCCACATTTCGTCACTTATGGACTAGTCTTAAGGTGAACCTAGTCCACATTTTTTCCATACAAACTTCGGAAGTGTTTTACTTCACTGTCTGACATGGCACATACAAAGTAATCCACTATTATATCGTTTTGTCTCATTATTAATATTGTTTGTACGGAAACAGAATACTAAAATAAAAACCCATTAAAAAGTTAGGAGCCAACAAGTATTCATTTCTCTTGCTTATATTACTTAACTTTGGGCGTGTTTATGTAATAAAAGAAGTGTAAAATCTCCAAAACCAAGTCGGTACCGACTAAGTCTAATTATCGAAAAGTTCAATAAACTTTATTGGTCATTGATTTATGCATTGGCTTTTTCATAAAACCCGATCTTCCAAAGGACTTTTCTTAATTTTTTTACTATAAGTGATCCTGCATCTCACTCAATAACGTTGTGCGTGTAGACTAGCGTCTAACTGCTCATCACTGATACTATCTCTGTTGGACACGAAGCCTGGCGAAACAGCGTGATTTTTAGCTAGGCCCACCAGTGAGTTCGAGCCCGCGACTAGGTTCCCCTTAAGTAATAGAGGGCAAGTCTATTGCCATCAACCGGGCACGAATCCAGACTCCGGGCTGCTACTGAGAAATTCCAGAAACAAAAAACCCAATAACACTTTGCCCGACCTGGGAATCGAACCCAGGACCTCACGCTCAGAAGTAGCGCTTAGGGGGCGTCCATTAATTACGTGAGGCTATTTTGGCGATTTTTCGACCCCCACCCCCGTCTCTGGTGAGATGTCGTGAGATCTAGTTCGACTCCCCTTGCCCCATAATCTCACGTGAGATATTTCAAATACGTGTTTTTAGTGTAAAAACGTCAATCTGTGCTTATTTGCGTTGGATTTATGCGTTGCATTTGGTAGGGTTGCCATCCGTCCGGGTTTCCCCGGATTTGTCCTAGTTTAGAAGGCATCCGGGGAGCGTCCGGGCGGGGCTTCATCTGTAGTCCGGGTTTATTTTAAGAATAAAAAAATTCTAACTGATTATTAAAACAATTTATTCTGTTTTGTTAGGTACCTACATTTAAATTGATGATAAAAGATTACTAAATTTAATTAAGGTCTGAAAATAAATAAAAAGGTGATTTATGACATTTTCAACTGTTTTTTATTACACTGACTGTTTAAAAAAACCAGTTGACAGTCCGGGTTCTGGGCTCTAAAATCCGGGGTTTTCACGCGTCTTGTCCTGGTTGCCAAATTTTAGAGATGGCAACCCTACATTTGGCTGGCATGGCTGGCCGGTGGCGGTTTAACCATCGAGGAGCTACTGTGCTACTTTGTGGTGTTCGTATTTAACCGCGATAAATATTATTTTGTAGGATTTAGCCATATTGGCAGAAAAATATGTTTTACATAATTTTACCCGGTTTTCTCGTAATGTTACATTATTTCTTTGCGGACAAAAATATAAATTTCGTGATATTTGCCGAGACCCCCCTCTCCCCCACATGAGATTGGGTGCGACCCCCCCCCCACTAAACGCCTCACGTAATTAATTGACGCCCCCTTACTACCACTAGATCAACAAGGCAGTCCAGGTTTCAGTAGATAGGTAGATACTTAGTGGTTTTGTTTTATTATTCTAACATAACACGTGCTACGACGGCTACGGCTGCTTGCTACGCAAAACTCGTAGACATGACAGCTGAACTATTTATCTGGGGTCCCAGGTCGATCAGGCTTCGATCTCACGATAAACACGAGTTTATCGTGAGATCGAAGCTAGTCTACGAAGACAAGACAACTGAACAATTTATCAAATTCATATTCATTTATTTCAATCCATAGATCATATTTGATTTACATAATATTAAATTTAACATTATATATAACCATAATAAATATACAAAAAAATAACTCAATAAAACCAAATCTGCAGGCGTAGCACGAGCACCGATAGACATGACTATTAACTAAATGATGTACAACAGGAGACGATAATTATGTTTTTCTATTAATTATCACAGTTGTGCGTTCCAAACGAATTTGTAGATAATTGTATATTCTTTGTGGCCGTCGAGTAGAAAGTTTGTTGTCAGTGTATTTTTGACAGTTTCGGGAACAAATATTCTTCTGAAATAGTCTAAATTTTTAAGGACCTAGACAAAGATGGTTAGAAATGAAAGACAAAATGACAGATTGTAGAAGGATATCTACGGTGCGATGACAAAAATGGAGAAACGAAATGTCACTTTGTATTGAAAAAGCACTGTCTATTCTTCGTAGAAATAGAAAACGTCATTTTAGAATGTGCAGGCTTAGGCCTGCTGGGATCCCAGCCCTACCTTCGATCGATCATGGGTCATCGGACAAAGTATTAGATTATTCAGGAATTTTTTGTACCAGCTCAGAGTCTGGTTTTGTGCATAAGTAGCGTAATGTGGCCCTGAGGGTGTGACAGCAGTTTCAGTAATATTTTTCTGTTTTTTTTTTTGTACTGGCGAATTATGGGTGTAGGTGCTATAGGTTAGACCTCTACCTAAAACAAGCGTGGTGTTATGTTATCTTGTTACTTTTAATAGTCCCTGCTTTAGCTTTTATTAAACCGGATAATACAGCCTAATTTTTATTTTATTTTTTTATTGACCCTTCTTGAACTGATATCTAAATCAAGTCAAAACGGACGAATAAATACCTATTATAGCCCAAAACATATCTTTGAAGTGGTCTTGACAAATCATGTACAATTAACCTCTTGTTACTATATCCAAAACCACATACAGCTTTCTTGAAATCGTTTTTCCAATAAGTTGAAAGTTGTTTTGAGTTTTTTGTATGAGTACAATCTATCTTTTACTTAAGTATGTGTTTATAGAATAATAAAACAGGTGACTTATATTCAGTTTTCTGTTATACAGGAAAAGTTTTTATTCAGTGCGCAAACTATAACTATGAATTCAGCATATCATTTTAGACCCCCCAGCGCAAATTTTTTTCTCGGTTATACAAAAAAAAAATCACCTGTTTCATAGAAAAGTGCAATACCTACGCGGTCAAAATGTATGGAACAGCCGATTTTTTAGCCTATGGCCTTCTCCATATCCCAAGCTATATCTCTGCCAAATTTCACGACGATCGGTTCTGCGGTTTAGGCGTGAAAGCGTAACAGACGAACTGACAGAGTAACTTTCGCATTCATATTAGTAAGGATTTAGACTCACTCTATGGGGTTCTTTAGTTCCTATCATCAATACAAAGGCGCCTGATGCGAAATATTTCTGGTTCCAATAATAAGGATAACATTGCTGTGACACAGTTGGTAGGTTGTGTTCAAAAATAATATATAAAATCCACTGACTTCAGCGTGGTTTAACCAGACTCGATTAATCAAATTAATTCCAAGAATGGAACTAGCCCTTCAAGCCTCACGTTTCAAGGTGCTTCAGACACTGTTGCATATCTAGAAACGGTTGGGGGGCGCTATGATGGTAGGGGGAAGACGTGCCCATAGGATAGATAGTAAATTGTGAGCCGTACCGGATATTCATCCTAGAGCATACAATGGAATACCACTATTCCATTGTATGCTCTAGGATGAATATCCGGTCCGGTCCGGTAAAGAAAAATATCACCCATCTCTCCACAGAGATGGGTGATATTTTTCTTTGGGTGGGTATCTTTCACCGTCTTTGTCGGTAGGTAAAAGAGGAAAGTATACAGCGGGTTAAACAACCTTGGTTTGGTAGGTACTAAAATGTTGACCAGAAGAATGAGTTCAACAACCCGTTCTGTTCGTATTTTTCAAAATACCCCATGCCTAAAACTTAGACTTCAATTTGGACAATGGACATGCATCAAAAGATTATACAGTATCAGCATCATTTAGAATGTAAATGTCTTTATTATTTATTCCTATAAATATTATTCCTTACTAACCTACCTGGTACTTAGTCAAGATTGTATGCAGACATGATTCACATGTAAAGGAGGTTCTTGACTCCTAACACGGACATTGAAGCAGGGTCCTTTGGCAGCGTAAACGCAAGCAGTGCCAAATTATGCACTATGCACCTTAAGGCGGTGATTTCTTGAAAACGCGCAAAAAGGTGGTTTTTTAAACCAGTGTATCTCTTTAACCGTAAATAATTATGAAACCAAAAAAATATATGATATTTTCAAGTCTTTTTTGCAGAGAGTGATGGAACTCAAAATATAATTAAATATACTTTAATGCATCAAAAAAATCATCAAAGTCACCTCTTAATTATCTTTAAAACCAGTTTATCCCTTCAATAACAATCATAATCTTATATATAAAAAAATGAATCCCTATTTCCCTTGGTCACGGCATCACACGTGAATGGCTGGACCAATTTTGATTTAAAAAAAATTGTTGTCTTTGTTATTGTCAGGAGAAAAAAATAAAAAAGTTGCGCGTAGCATAATATATTCATAGTTAAGGCAGGACAACGTCTGTCGGGCCAGCTAGTTATAATAAAAAATATACACTTAAATTCCAAATGCCAAACTGCATCCAGTGATGGATTGTTTTTTATTAAATAGTTAATATCTAATTTTATACAATTTTATTTGCATTTTTTATGACAATGTTTGCTCATTAATAAATGAGCAAACATTGTCATTGTCATTGTCATAAATTTTAATAATAATTAAAATTTATTACCTCAGATTTTAACCCGTATCAGATTGCAATAAGAACTATTATCGCTCATAACGACAATATTTAAAGTTACCAGGGCCTTAAGGTGACCGTCCGCTGTTAGACCATGTTTGCATCTTAGACGTAAAGTTATCGCGACGGGATTGCATTGCTTCGAGAGTGGAAAATAAAACACTGTTTTTTTCGTCGCGACACGTTTGGACATCATAATGACTTCGAGACATGTATTTTTTTTTAAATCTTTTTATTACTGAAATGAATTGTATTGTGTTAGTTAATAATTCGTAATAATAATATTCGTTTCGTTAATAGTTGGTAAATGTGTGATATGTTAATTAATTAAATGTTCATAAACTTAACAGCAAACCAACATTGCGCTTTGCAGTGCCCTGACAGGGTTCATGTACAAAAACCGAACCGACAGTAATTTATTGTAACATGTGTGATGTGCATGAGAGCAAATAAAAAAAAACACTGGCACTCTGGGAGTGCCGACAGAAATGAAAACTTGAACGATTACGAGTGTATTTTTTTAAATCGTCAATACAGGATTTCACATTGGGTCCTTGGGTCCTGATTGCTCTCGGTAAAAAATGATAAACGAGCGATCAACTTCAGTCATTAAAGGTAACAGCACGGATTTTTACGATACAAATACAAAGAGAAAGAAAGGGATAAAAGAATTAGAATTTCGTAATGAAAGAAAGGGACTTTTCCAAAAGACATCAACGCGTGACTCATCCGTGTGCTCAAGCGTTCGGTGTCGATGACGCGAGTTCCATGATTTTTATTCACCCAAAAAGTGCTTAACGCGCCTCAAGAAGTTATCACTTCAATAAATAAGATCCAGTGCGTAATTAAATTCCGGCGCGCTATTTTTACGTCTGTGGTCCAACAGTGGACAGTCGCCTTTACGTGGTGGTAGGATTTTATTACACCCACCCGTATCAACGGCAATATAAACCACGCTTGCGCGGATGGAACAATATCCCGGCAGGATTTTGTCGCGTACTGGATTTGCAGCTCCCGATATTGAACCGAGTATTGAGAATCAAATAAAGCCTCTGGTCGACACATCACGTAACCAGAGAGCTGGGTCGTTCTTTGACCAAAGAATTAGCATTGCCATTCAACGTGGCAATGCTGCCAGTCTTCTGGGCACGTTTCCTGATGACAGCGACGCGGACGAATACTTCGACACCTAAGTGTCTTTTTGTTTTTGTTATATTTGTCTATTTAGAATCCAATAGTGTCCCAGCACGTCGAAAACACATTTTTCGATTTTCAACTCTCAGCGCTAAGCAGTGCGTTGAAGATATAGTGCGCTAAAAATCCCGTCACGATATTTTTACATCCATACGAATGTAACATTACGTAGGATGTACACACGGCTACAAATCAAGCTATACATTTCCAATATAAGCTGATCTCGCATTGTATAGGATTTCCGTACATTGGAAGTAGACTGACTGAAGCGTAAACTGGAAATGTATAGCTTGATGTGTAGCTGTGTATACACGGAGAGGTTTGCTCACGTTAGTTGCCGTACACACGGACGTAATGAAATCGAAGCGGGATTTTTTGCGCACTCGATCTTCGACGCACTGCATACAGTAAAACACACTGTTCGATTTTCGACGTGATGCATCCTGTTGGATTCTCAATGCTCGGTTGAGCACCGAAAGTTGAAAATCCATTGCGCGGTTTATGTTTTCAAGTTTATTAGCGTAGCGTAGCCGTCACTCACAATGGAAGATCCCGCCTACATTTCCACAAAGCGAAGCTAAGTTCACGTGGGGTTCTGTGGACCAGCGCCTTAAGGGGAATCTGGTCGCGGGCTCGAACTCACTGGTGGGCCTAGTTAAAAAGTACGCTGTCTCACCAGGCATCGTGTCCGACAGAGGTAGTAACAGTAATGAGCAGTTAGACGCTAGTCTACACGCACAACGTTATTGAGCGAGATGCAGGATCATTTATAGTAAAACAGGCTCGTAAAAAAATAAGATCGGAAGATCGAAAAAACCACTACATAAATCAATGACCAATACAGTTTATTGAACTTTTCGATATTTGAGCTTTGTCGGTACCGACTTGGTTTTGGAGATTTTACACTTCTTTTATTACTTAAACACGCCCAAAGTTAGGTTTAATTAGCAAGAAAAACGAATCATTGTTGTCTCCTAACTTTTGAATAGATTTTAATTTTAATATTCTGTTTCCGTACGGACAATATTAATAATGAGATAAAACCAAACCATGTTTAATTTTTGATGTACGTTGTCGAACAGTGGAGTAACTCCCGCAGTTTGTATAGAAAAAATGTCGACTAGATTCACCTTAAACCAGGCATTATATTATGTATTATCCTGTTGTGTACGTGACACCAGTCTCATTTGTCTTTTGCAAGTTTTTCTTATGGTAGTCATTATCTATTAATGATGCTTGCTGCTTATTGTTATTTAATTACATATACATTCATCAATTAGTAGTTTTTTAATAGGTGCGAATAGGTTTGTAAGAAAACGTTGTTCAAATGTAGGTATTACTGTGGTAGGTACAAAACTTGAGAGGTGTCAAGGGACACCCGGATGGAACGAAGTTAAAAAAAAAATATCAAAATAATAAAATTATAAATAATATAAAAGACGAAATGAAAATATCTGGCTTGCTTTCTATAAGAGAGATAGAGAGACAGACAGAAACATGCGCACGCCGCACGGGTTACAATAGCTTACTATAGCAAAAAGTGTCGTTACAACTTTTCGTATGAATTTTTTCCGTCTAGCCCCCTTTCACAAAGCGCGATAAGGAACTTCGTTCCAAAAATGAGAAAAATATAACAGATCAAAATCGCTGTATTAGTTAAAAATAGGTGTTGTGACCACGTTGTTATTTTAGTTATCTAAACGGGTTTTAATGGAGTTTTTACCGTTATTTAGAGAATTTATTCCGATAGATTAATAACTGTAAGGCTAAAAAATAACAGCCGCACGGGTCCATCCTCAAGGTTAAGCAACGCTCGCTGAGGTCGGTCCGTGGATGGGTTACCATCGGTAAAAAGGGGTACAAAGTTTTTGCTTCACGTAATATAGATAAGCCTTGGCGGTGGCTTCACGTATTAATATATAGCTAAGTCGTGGCGGTGGCGTGGTTGGGACTGTTCAGCTTTTAAGCTGCCCAGTTCCAACAGACGGCATCCGTTCACGAACGTGATGCATGGATCAGCACCATTCAGCTCAATCATTTTGAAGGGAGCTAAATTATCCAACACACGCGCCACCATCAGCGATACATTGGATTGAGCATGAGATCCTCTGCTCACACATAAAAAAAATACATGCAGACGAACATGTAACCTCCTTCTTTTTTGAAGTCGGTTAATAAAGTATTAATATTAGTGAGTTTGTGTGAAAGGAGTAGGTATCTAATCTTCGGAATCACTCATCCGATTCCGAAAATATTTTGAATAATTGGACGCTACAGTATTGCCGATTGATATATTTTGAATAATTGGACGCTACAGTATTGCCGATTGATATATTTTGAATAATTGGACGCTACAGTATTGCCGATTGATATATTTTGAATAATTGGACGCTACAGTATTGCCGATTGATATATTTTGAATTATTGGACGCTACAGTATTGCCGATTGATATATTTTATTACTCTACTCTACTTATTTTACCGTACGGTACCTATATTTTATATAAAAACAAGAAATTTCACGAGGACGAAGTTGCGAAAATAAGTTAAGTAGTTACTTATGTAGATACACAAACATTACCTACTTTTACGACGTTTATGAGTACGTTTATTCGGATGTCAGGTCATATGTGATAGGATTCTAGCTAGCCAAGGATGTTATACCCACTTGACGTAGATCGACGTCATCAATCGACGTGGATCGATTAGAATATTAGATAGTCTATTAAAAGGGAACAGAGCGTGCGATTCTCCATACAAATGTATTCCCCTTTTATCTTCCTGAATAATGCCTTTAGAGCATTTTTTTTCATAAAATCAAGGTATGCTGTAAACACGTCCCTGTCATTTTCTTTTTTTCAGCAACCAATTAGTAGAGAAAATATGACCCTCTAAAAATTACAAAAAAAGCCCTATTTTTACTGCCGTGATTAGAGGACTATCAGACAAATTAGAAAAGCTTTTAGCATAAAAAAAATCGGCTCAGTTTTAGAGGAGAAAAAAGGGGAATACGGAAAGTCAAACTCGTCAAAAAAAATCTGTTAATTTCGGTCTGAGCTGCAGATGTCCCTATCACACACTACGGGGGCAGACTTACTGACAGCGCGACGCCAATATTTTCTTCAAATACCTATTTTTCAAATTCCTCGCAGGCCGCGTTCCCTTTTAAGCTAAAGGCTTCCGCAAACAGCCGCAATCCGACAGCGCGATCGCGCCAGTGTGAAGAAACCCAATGCATTGTTAGGCGTCACGTTCTGATCAACTGTCATTCGGAAGTTATAACGACATCAGGTTATTGACATAAGCGTTTTGTAGTTGCAAATTACAATGACATTAAATAAAAATTAAGCTATAAATCTGGTACCTACTTAGTGGCTTTGTCCGCGCGTTTGGTCACGTACTTTTTATTGTTGGCAATGTTTCAAATATTTTATTTTAGTCACAGGATTTTTCTACTTGGTATTAATGGGTATGACCAAAAACGGGAACAAATGATGAATTCAAGAATATTATTATAAAACCACTTAAAACCCCATTGTTAGCCTGTTTCCTGAATAATTATTTTCAATACTTTTAATATTTATAATTTTTGTCGTAATATGGAGGTAGGTAGAAATGTGGACACATAAGTTTATTATTCTTAACAAAGGCCATTTTATTTTGTTTTATCTGCTTATGGAGAAGTTTTAACAGGCCATTATGGCCGCCCTTGACATTGTAACAGAACAATGTCTGCGTAAGGCCAGTCACAACTCACAACACTATGAAAATCTACATACACAGTGTACATTCTGTGTAGATCTCACCATCATCTGCCTTGCCTTGTCCTAACTATGTTAGGGTCGGCTTTCCGTCGAACCGGATGCAGTTAAATACCAGTATTTTAAATGAAGCGACTGCTTATCTTACCTCCACTATTCTGGGTAACGATACCCGTTGGTTTGACAGTTGAAGTTGGTATCTACTAAATTTGATTGTTTTTTTTTTTTTTTTGATAACAAATACTATTTTTTTTTAAGAAAACAACAGTGCTTCAGTTACACACCACATGCATGAAACAATAAATCACAGAAATAAGCTAACTTACTTAGTAATAAGCTCTAATATTGAAAAATTGGTGACATCGGTAAAAAGTATACATTTGAATCAAATTAAAATTAATGAAATTCTGATTCTTATATATTGATAACGTTGGTAAAATTGATAAGAGTTCAATAAATAAACTTTTTATTAAAAAAATTGTAAATTATTGTTAAATATTAACAACACCTCAATTCATAAAAACATATTAACATCGGTAATATACATAAGTAGAGATGAAATTAAGATAAAAGAAAATATGATTGAAAATTATCAAAATAAAATAAAATTTTAATAGCCATTCACTTCTTTGCACATTCTTACAAAAGGCGAGTTAGCTCCCAAAACAGTTCTTTTAAAATGTGAATTAAGAGGTTCGATGGCACTACGCAGTAGTCTAGACTAGTCTAGAGGGTGCACAAAAACTGAAAAGGAAGAGCTAGCGGGGACTGTCTATTTTATGCTTAGTGATTTCATCAGCTCATTCATCGTGAGGTTTTTTTTGTAATACACAACTCAGCATTAAAATCTGTGAGTAAACAATCAATCATCCCCTGTTTTCCTACCCTTAGGGTTGGATTTTTTTCACCAATTTTGGGGTATACCCTTTCCAATAAAAAAAGAATTATCAAAATCGGAGTACTCTGTAAATATTCGTGGTCATACATAAAAAATAAAAAAATATACGCGTCAAGTTTAGAACCTCCTCCGATTTTTCGTCGGTTAAAGAACCTCCTCCGTTTTTTCGTCGGTTAAAAATTAAATCATTTCGAAGCTCTTTAGACGAGGTGCGGCGTAAAAGTAAACTTTTTCAAACAGTAGGAACACCAAGGTCCTTTATTATTTCAACTTTCTGAATTTTGTCACCAGATGTTTAATTATCAGTGATCCGATAATCAAGCGCTAATATACCTAAACTTCACTTTTATTCCCACGAAAGAATAACACGGACATGCCTTTCAGAATCCCGGAACCCGGATTTTTTTTACATATTAATATTTTTTAGTCTTCTGCTCGTATAAAATACAATAAATTAGTCGATTCGATCACTAATCTGTTAGATAGATAAATTAATTTCCACTACTTAACCACATTGTGCACATTATAATTTTTTATTGATATTTCCAAAAATATGGTACTCAAAACGCTTAATCACTGTCACCAGTAATTTGAATTTTGTGCCTTCATGAGTTTTTAATATTTTTGTTAAATGTACTTTTTGTTCTATTTTATTTTACACAAACATGTTGTCTTGTCATGCTGGCTTATTATTATGTGAATTTTGTGGAAAATGTTGTTGGTTACACATTTGGTCATATTTTTTTGTTTTTCTTCCTATAAAATGTAATGTTACTTTTTGTTTTTCCCTAATAAATAAAAAAAAATGTTTTTAATAAAATAAAGATACTAAATCAAAATAACCACTGCTATCATTTCGTTAAGTTTGTTATACTTAGTTGTTTTTACAAAATTGTTCAATTCCGGGAACCCGGGATTACTTATTTATTCAGAAAGGAATGTCCATATTATTCTTTTGTGGGAAGAAGTTTAGATATTAGGTCTTTACCTATGAAATTGCCGTTTTGCAGTACTGGCCATTTCAAATCAAAATAATTTTTGTTTGGGTAAGAATTCTAATTTCAAATTAATTTTATTTTAAAAACATGGATTTTTTTTTCCAAAAGTAGTCATTTGTTTATTGATTAGTGTTACATTTTCATCGCATTTCAATCTTTTTCGTCATCATGGATACGTTAAAAATTCGAGTAATTATGGAATATGAGTACCGTCGTGGCAGCAACGCGGCACAAGCGGCACGCAACATCAACGACGTTTACGGAGCTAACACTACAAACCAACGCACCACCTGTTATTGGTTTGCTCGCTTCCGTTCTGGAAATTTCGACCTGAAAAATGAACCTCGCGGTCGTCCGAAGACTTTGGTCGACAATGACGAATTAAAGGCGATTGTGGAAGCTGATGATACACAATCTACGGCTGAATTAGCAGCAGCTTTCGACGTTAGCGTCAAAACAATATTGGTCCATTTGCGTCAAATTGGCAAGGTAAAAAAGCTTGACAAATGGGTGCCCCACGAACTCAATGATCGTCAGCGCGAAGTACGCGTCGAGACGTGCCTTGCACTGCTCAACAGACACACAAATGAAGGAATTTTGAACCGCATTGTTACCTGCGATGAAAAATGGATTCTGTTTGATAACCGCAAGCGCTCAGCAAGTTGGTTGGATCCTGGTTCAGCACCTAAACAATGCCCTAAACGAAAACTTACCCCTAGAAAAGTGATGGTCACTGTTTGGTGGTCTAGCGCCGGTGTGATTCATCACAGCTTCTTACCAAACGGGGTGAGCATTACTGCAGATGTGTACTGTGAAGAACTGAACACAATGATGGAGAAGCTGGCACATCTCCAACCAGCATTGGTCAATCGCTCGTCTCCGCTGCTCCTGCACGACAACGCGCGACCTCATACTGCACAGCAGACGGTCTCCAAGTTGCAAGAACTGGGGTTGGAAGCTCTCCGTCATCCGCCCTACTCACCAGACCTTGCGCCTACAGACTACTACTTTTTCCATAATTTGGATAACTTCTTGGCGGGAAAAAAATTCAATACCCGAGAGGCAGTACAAAATGCCTTTGAAGAATTTGTTGCCTCCCGTCCAGCTGATTTCTTTAAGAAGGGCATCAATAAACTGCCACTGCGATGGCAAAGATGCATTGATTGCATGGGTGATTACTTCGATTAATACAAATAAAAAATACATGAAAAAAATTCGTTTAAATTTTTTCATACAAAACGGCAATTTCATAGGTAAAGACCTATTATATAAGCGCCCGATTATCAGATCACTGTTAATGGGATATTCCTTCTTGTAAATTTAACATGGTAACATTTTTAAGGATTTAGTTCTATTTCTTTGATCGACATTATACTTTGCAGTAGTAATGAGCCTTCCTAAGCCTTCATCATCATCATCATCAGCCTACAGCAGTCCACTGCTGGATACAGGCCTCTCCAATTTCACGCCATTCAGCTCGATTCTCGGGAACTCTCATCCAGGTGCTACCAGTAACCCTGCGAAGATTGTCACTCCACCTAGCTTGAGGACGTCCTACCTTACGTTTTCCGATTCGCGGTCTCCACTCAAGAACACGTCTACCCTAACGGTCATCGGTTCTACGGCTAATATGGCCGGCCCATTGCCACTTCAGCTTGCTAATTCTGCGAGCTATGTCGACAAATTTGGTTCTCTGCCGGATCACTTCATTCCGGATTATATCTTTCAGAGATACTCCGAGCATAGCTCGTTCCATAGCTCGCTGAGCGATTTTGAATTGCTGGACCAGCCATACCGTGAGTGTCCACGTTTCTTCCTCAGCCTTAATAATTCTCAAAACAAACAGTTCTATCTATTAATACGGCCGTGACTTACGAGTTGTAGGTCGTGCGATGGAGTTCGAAGCCTTAAGGCGCTTTATTTTGTGTAAATTATTTCATCACACTGCTCTCAAAACAGTGAAGGAAAACATCGTGAGGAAACCGGCATGTCCTAGAAGGAAAACTTCGAAGACCCCGCATGGTGGATTATAGCCCACTCCCTCTTACAGACAGGACGCCTGGGTCCCAGCAGTGAGAACATTATTGGCTGATTATTATAAACAAACATTTATCAAATTCAAAACATCCATGGGTAGACTATATCTTATTAAACTTGAACTATATCCGGCGACCCTGGTTGCTTATCTCTTTTGGTGACTTAAAAAAACATTATATTGATAAACAATTATCCCTGATATTACATATAAATGTCGACGGCGCGTTGTGTTCCACGCGCGCCTCAAAGAGATGTCAGTACCAACTGATGGGGTCCGCAAGGGCCGATGCCTGCCAGAGGTGCGGGTTGTTCGAAAGAGATACCGTCGCTCCTGGCACACAGGCAACTGAGGGACAGATGGGTTTTAGTCAGTAAAAGTCTGACACGCCCTCCTGCTCCACCCAGAGCGGGAGAAATTATTTGATGATTTCCCAACCCTGATAGTACATTCACAAAGATGATGGTTTCGTCTAACTATAAGTATACTTATCATTGTTAGGGGAGCTGGGCGGCACATGCTAGCATTATGCAGGTCCCTTACCTTAGCACGTGTATGTCATCAAGTGTCAGCGTCACTAATCAGCATATCTGGTTAAATTGTAAGCGTTTACAACTATCTATAATCATTACATATTACACGATTATTATTGCGTTTACATATTTATCGGCTTTTTGTTTTAGAATTAACATGTTCTGTGGAGATGACCTTTCAACTAAGTATTAACCTCTTTTGCATTTAGTGAGCCGATGTAGTCAGCTCATTAGACTCTGTAGTTTTCATAATAAGTGATTTGCATTTCAAAATCCTCGAATATTGCTAAAATTAAACGTCCTTGATAAATAAGTAAAAGTTTTGTCAGAGAAGTGAACCAAAAAGATTTTGATAACTTCCATTCTGTGTTCAAAATCACAATTTCAAAACGTTAATTCCTGAAATAACCTAGGTAAGGTACTTATGTCTTGAAGTTGAGAATAAAACCGTTGACAGTGTAACCCAACCAATTTAAAAACAAAATAATTTTAAGTCTATTGTATTGTGTCCGTTACCTAGATTAAGTTTATTACACTACTTTATCTTATATTATCATGCAAGTGGCTCTGTTGACTTTTTGAGAGTACATAATTTATTTAACCATTTTTTTTTTTTCAAAATACTTGATAATACTATCTGGGGCGCACATCTCACAAATCCTCAGTTTTGGTCGAGTAAGAGGGACGTATCATTAAGTTAACGGCTTCTTTCGGCGTTCGTCAATAAACAATAATAAACGAATCTTCGACAAAGGCTTGACCTAAAGAAATATAACACTTTTGGCCAGACAGGTTTGCTTAACTTGCAAAACTACGGTTACATTCAGAACCATTGGTAACACCGAAGCTAAGTATATGACGGAATATTATTGTAACACTAGCATTTGGCAGCGGTTTCACTCGCGAAGAGGTAGGAAAATATCGAGATTAAAATTATCTGATGTGTTAATCCGGGATATAAACTATCTGTGTGCCAAATTTCATCCAAATCAAACATCCATCCATCTATCTTCACAAACTTTCACATTTATAATATTAGTGGGATTACTGATTGCTGCATTATTTGTATTAATTTTCAATACATAAACATAATGAAATACAACATTAGGAAATAAATAAAATAAATAAATAAAACTTATTATATTTCCCATTTGAAAACTTGTTATTTACTTTAATTGCTGCCACACTAAGTAATTACGTTAGGTATTAATTACTGGATGTGTATAAATCAAATATTCTCACTTGCATGTGCAGATATAGCAGTGATAGCACAGTGGTAACCGCTGCGACTTAAAAGTTGTAGATCATAGGTTTGAACCCTGACAATCTTTTCTTTTGTTTGTTTGTACGAGTATGTAACCGACTTCTTTGAGCGCGATTTTGACCCACTTTAAACGGTCAGATTTCATTGAAACTGTGTAAACTTGTCGAGGACCGATGACAATTCAATAATTTTAAAAAAAATAGAGAAAAAAAACACGTTTTTGTAGATAGCAGAACTAAAAAATAGAACATAAATAATAGTTTAAAAAACTAAAAAACACGCTTTAAAAACCAAACTAAAAAAGGAGAAAATAATTTAATTCAATTAAAAAGCGTGGGGTGATTGACATTAATTGTAAAAATACCTCAAAAAGCACCCCACGCTTTTTAATTGAATTAAATTATTTTCTTCTTTTTTAGTTTGGTTTTTAAAGTGTGTTTTTTAGTTCTTTAATTTGTTAATTATTTCATCACCACTGCCCTTAAAACAGTGAGGAAACTGGCATGTCTTCTATTAGAACAAAAAATTCAAAGACATGTGAAATCTACCACCCCCACTAGGCCTGCGAGGTGGAGGTTAGTGTCCTGGCAGTGACAACATTAAAGGCTGATTAAGCAAAATAACTTGTATATGTGCAAAGGATGTCAGCCATGTACCTAAATGAATACTAGACTGAGCCCTAGTCACTATGGCCTAAATAGGAGCTTAGAAGCTACAGGAAAATAAAAAAATAAAATCGCTACAAAATCAAGTAGCTAAGTTGGAATTATGTACAAGGTACGAAACATTTTTCTACTGCTTCACTGAATTATTCAATGGTTGACTGGCAAAGAAACTTGTTATTTGATAACTCGATATAAGCAACTTGATATGTACTGGTGGTTGGTGTACATATAATAAGTAATGTAGGTATAAAGCGACAGTGTTTGTATTCTTTATAAATCTAGTAACATCTATTGAATGTCCAATGTTCAAGTCGTCCAAACTTTGCATTGATTTACATCCGCTTCCGATAATAGGGTAGGAATATTTTACTATGTACTTAACGATAACAGTATTGACGTAAACTCACCTAATTGTCTGGTTGTCTACATAGACAAAATAAAACAGATTGTTGACCCAAATACATTTGAAATAAGGCTAAGCTGATAATAATGGTACAAATAAGAAAAAAGACATCTCCGGAAGACGGCAATAACGCCTCTTCGTCGCGCAATTGTTCAATAAAAGAACTTCTAGCAATGGCTGGTGTCACAATTAATCCGAATTTATTAAGGAAATGCAAATAATACCTTCCCACTGATATTATACCTTGACCTCATAAAACGCAGTCAGACCGCTTTCTACACAGACTCGAAAGAGATTTCGATGTAGACTCGAATGCTTTTGAGTCATCATAAAACATCTCCACTCTAATTTGAGAAAGTTATACTTAAATTCCATAGAGCATACAGTATTCTTTCGTTTGTATTTCTACGTTTCATATTTTAATGTAGACTTACGTGGTCGTCGAATAATTTTTTTATGAATCTAATTGTTGTGTTAAAGTACCCACATAATAGATTTTTTTTTGTTGATTTTATGGTTTTCTAATTAAGTTCCTATATTGCTAAAGCTTCAATTTAATTACCTACCTAACAGAATAATGTAATGATATCAATAACAGTTATCACAGCATTAAGAATAACCGAACGACAATACTGTTACGTAAGTACTTCAAAATATCGATCGTGAAGCTAAAAATAAGTTTCCCTAATCCATTAGGGTAGTTTTTTCCTTACAAACGTGACCCTCCGACGCCATAGAAGGGTCACATTTGTAAAGTTTTGTAACAAAGTACAGCTAATCTATCAGATAAGACTGTGAGAATGCCAACTGTGTCAAAATAAACTGTTATCTCTCCCTCACAATATGCACCCGGTTCATAATGCAGCTTTGTCTTTGAGCACACATGATTAAACAAAAACAAAGCTATACTCGTACTTATCGGTCGGGCTCTTATCGCATGAGATGGAGTGAGTTGTTAATATGTATCTACCTACGTATTAAACTAATATTGATCCTACCATGATCCAATATAAAATGATGGAAACTCCGGGAATCGCTTTAATTCAGGATACTAGATATTGATCTGGTTAAAAATTGTACTAATAACCAACCAATGTAAATCACCTCAGTGCCTTATTTTAACGGAAATAAAATGTTCATACTAGCTACCGTCTCAAAAATAACAATTTGTTTTGTGCCACTTACTTCGTGAGGTTAATCCTTCTGAAACTTTCAGCGTTATGTTGTTAAACTCTAAGTGAACAGGCCTTGGGGATGGCATGTTCACCTGAAGCGTCCGACATTCAGGCTGCTCCTTACCGCTCACTTTCTGCCCCAAGCCTTGCAGCACAGCCATAGCTTTCGCCATTTTTGTCAACACGTACACTTATTTTGCAATTGAGAAGTTTTAAACAACACCAGTTAATTGTTTTCAGTAAGAAAACAAAATCACCACATTACGAGAATTGATTTATTGGAAAATATTTTTCAAATAAGTTTTTCTAAATTGGATCACCCCTGTATGGCGCTTCGTATTTTTTTTATTTTTATTCGGAATGTTCAATATTTGTTTTATTTTATTTTTTATTTTTTAATTGGAACCCGTCCGTGGCTGCGTGTGTTCGCTCGTGCAGCGTGCTGTGCGAAACAACGCGTGGTCGTCACCAGACTGCCGGCACACAAAGCGCGGGTGTTTTCATATTTGTTTCATTTCGAGCATTCGTCGGGTAGAAGTACCGTGATGTCTTAATTAATTAGTGTACCGTGTGAAATGTAGAAGTTATTTTTTATGACGGTATAGGAATTACCTTAATAAAACTGTATTTATTCATGACTGACATTATCTAAGTTATTAATTGATAAATTACTTAAATATAACTTAAGTTTGCATTTTTTGTTAAAGTTGAATAGTTGAGTTATAAAATGTATGAAAAAAAGGTAAAAAGGTAGGTAGCTATCTTTGGTAAGTACAATAAGTAGGGAAAATAAAGTTAAATTTTCGAACATTGAAATATCGTTTCTAGCGGAACCTATAAATATTTAATGCCTGTGTGATACGGACACTGAAAACGGTAATGTGACCCATACGAAGGCCACTTGTTGCAACGATCAATAATATCAGCTTACTGCTATAGAAATGTACAAGTACATAAGTAGATAAATTGATGTTTATCTACTTGAGCTCGAAGACTATAATGTCGACACAAGTGACGCGGGGGCGTGCGTTTCCCCGCGTCCAGATTGCGCATTACCCTTTGATGGTGGGATGTGCTCGTGGTGTGATAATAATTTATGGCTTACCTCATTGGAGCCCTAATCGTTTAAGGAAACGTGTGGAACAATGAATACCGATTGATTGATTGATCCTAAAATCATTATTATAATGCGGTTTGTGATCTAGAAAGAAATATAAATAGGTAAAGACAGGTTCGAGCTGACCTTAAGCTTTGTATTACTACTGAAACTTTCAACAAGTATGTTGCTAGTTATACCAAAATTTATATAAACACCTGTCACATAGCTAAAGCCGTGTACACAAGGCTACACATCAAGCTATACTTTTCCAATTTACGCTGATCTCGCACTGTACGGAAATCCTATACAATGCGAGATCAGCTTATACTGGAAATGTATAGCTTGATGTGTGTACTAGCAACAAGATCAAATCAGCTGAAAATGAAATGAAAACAGTTTGGAAAGTTATTTACAACGAAACTAGGTAGTAGGAAAAAAATACGAAACACTGATTATGCATTGGAGAAGAAGAAGAAGTAGAAGTAGCTCAAGAATTTGTAACTTTCTTTACTAATATACCTTCTGAAACGACGGAAGCTTTAAATTCCCCATCCGATGTCGCAATTGATTTCCCGGTCCGTCTATCATCAGAGCATGATTGCAAAAGCTTGTTGTTTCATCCAACGCAATGAAAGCAAAGTGCAAGCGAATAAGAACGCGATAACATCGAACGAAAGTAGGTAGGCGCGTATTTCACAAAACTTGTTCCAGGAAATTTATGTGTTTCTGTAAATGCTTTACAAGTTATTTGAAAAAATGTTTGTCATTTAGCATCTCCATTACAATGACATGTGCAAGGTTTCTAGGAGCATATTTTCTTTAGTTTTTCATTATATGAGTATATTATGAACGGCTAAAGATCAAATGAAATCATTTATTTGCTTAAATATGGGTAGTTACATCAGATGATATATACAATAATAAAAGTTCTTATGACCATATCTACCTTAATAGGTGTGCAAATATCTATTGTACTAAAATATACACATTATCATAGGAAAATTAAATTAAACGCACGCTATTCAGATAAAAGAATCATGCCCACTTTCCATACATTGACTGACCGGGAGTGATATGAAGATTCGAATGACGTATCGATACCAAGACTACTAGCGTACCATTCAAACAGTTTTTCGAATCAGCGTGTTCGCGACAACGTCATTCGATAAAGCGGTTTTCGACCTAATGTGTTTTCGAACTGGCGTACCACTCGTAAAGTTTTTCGAATTAACGTGCATAGCAATAACGTCATTCGAATCTTCATATCACTCCCTGATTGACCTGTCACTTGAGTCGTTTTTTACAACTAGTGTTTTGTAAATACAATTATTGTTTAAAATAACACAATAACGTATTATCTTTTCATTTAGAGGCCAGGTAAAAATGCTAATATGTAAATAAGTTAGTGAGGTTATAACAGACGTCATATAAGGTTTGACAGCTGATATAACCTCAAAAACTATACGATGATTAATATCAAATTGTTAACGATAACGCCGAAGCGTATTAACACTTATGTTGCAGTTTATACAAAGCAATCTCGTAGAATGTCTAATGGCGAAATATAAATGGCTCTGTAACGCATTACACCAAGAGCGATAACGTCTTAAATCCCAATCAAAAACACTAACTCGGTATCGTAGGCCAAAGTAATCGTAAGTGGTAGGTACCGAAGTCCGTAAAACATGCAAAAGTTGTAAGAGTATCAGGTAATCCAAAATCGCACGTACTATACGTAGCACGACCAAACGAATGACTGCAAAACGTCAAACAACTGACAGCCTGTCATTCACTTAGCGTTGCGGCTAAAGATGTTCGTTTTACGCGTAACCTGTCAACTGTACACTTATTTTTTTTCGACACCTTATAAAAATCCGTACAAAAATCATAGCTAGTCATAAATTATTAAGTAAAGTAAA
This sequence comes from Antitype chi, assembly GCA_947359405.1. Taxonomy (NCBI): domain Eukaryota; kingdom Metazoa; phylum Arthropoda; class Insecta; order Lepidoptera; family Noctuidae; genus Antitype; species Antitype chi. The sequence continues at coordinate 17,511,477 of OX375816.1, forward strand.
AAAATATATACCTATTATTGCTTATTTTGAACATTCGTTATCCATATGACGAACGAACAAGTTTTGCAATGAGAATAATAAATATAGTAACTTTGATTTTTTTTCCTGGCTTTATTTGAAAATACAATTAAGCGATACGAAATAAGCAAAAAATTCAATTTTGTTAAGATATTTTACATAACTAGACGCGTTAGAAAATTTTCGGGTCAAGACTGGACATGATCCTTTGCGCAAAAAAGCTTATTTTCAGACGTCGTTACTGAATTTGTCTCACAAAAAAGTGTTTTTTTTTTTTAATTACATGGAAACCTAGTTATAAGCCACAACCTAACTGTGTTTAAAAATAAAATTGTTGTAACTCCATCACGTAGGTACGAGTGTTTGTATGAGAATTATGACGGGTTGGCTGCGCTTAAGAGCAAACGCTCCATTTACAGCTTTGGAGGAGGCTCAAGATGGAATAGGAATCTTTTGTGACCTCACCAAGGCATTTGACTTCGTTAATCATGAAGCCTTACTACTAAAACTTGTCCATTACGGACTAGTTAAACTTGTGCTCGGTTCAGTAAAATCTTATTGAAATTATACACAGCAGAAAGTCCAAATAAATGGTATCAATTCACTTGGTTATAAAGTAAAAATCGATGTTCCCCAAGGCTCGATATTGGGTCTTTTCCTCTTTTTAGTATATATTAATGATCTGCCCCGTTTATTAAAAAAATACCACAAATGGTGTCTTTCGCTGACGATAATTCCCAAATTTATAAAACAAATAGACTAATTAATAGAAAAAATCGAAACAAACTTATATAAGTATATTTAGATTTTTTCAAAGATTGATTGATAAGCAAATTGCTTTGATTGCATAAGATTTGTTTCCTATCGAATGTTGAAAGTACTGATTGTGGCATAGTATTGAATAAAGAGAACTTAGAATTCATCGATAAAATTATTTTCCTGTTGATCACGCTCGACTCAAGGCTGCAAGGTCCTCATTTAACATTCTTGCAGGACTAAGTTCAGCAGCATATGGTTCCAACTGGAATATCGTTTTATAGTTAACTCGATTATTTGAACCTAAAATTATAAAAATATGTACGTATAAACAAAACATCACATTTTCAAGATACGTAACTATACGATCATCCATAAATTACAACAAATACCTAGTAAACTTACTTTAAACACACTTGTTAGATTATAAAATGGAAACGATTTGCTTATCTAATATAAATAGACTAATTTAGAAGCATAAACATCTAATTAAGCAAAATCTCTTCAAGTTCTCATTGGTCTCTTAGAAAACTATTCTGACTCACGACTCGATATTCATAGGGAAACTCCCGCTACTTCTAAAGAAATACCAACTTCAGGAATCAAACTTACAACTACGAGTACAGGCTTGCAAAGGAATCGTCTAACCGTTTAGTTATTTTACTATGTCGAAAGTTAGCGGAGTTTACCTTTAATGATTGTTACACTAGTACATTAATTTATCTTACATGTTATTTTTAGCATAATACCAGTGTAAACAGTTGTTGGTGAACCTAATAAATAAATAAATAGCCGTTCTTTTACTCTGTCATGATTGACTGCTTAGCTCTTGAAAGGTATAGCGGGATGTTAATCATACCTGTAACTATCTGCTTTGTTCCCTATTAGCCCAGTGAAGTAATGGAATAATTCGACTGTTGTCATACACTGGTATTTGTGTTCGCTCTCATCTAGTCTCATTTCCTATCTAAATGTATGGCAAAATTCTTTGCGATTTCCGACTTTTGTAACACTAAACGTCTATGGTCCATAGAGTTTTTTGATCCCTATAAGAAACAGGATCGATGGGCATCGCATCATATTTTTTTGTGAAAATTGACCAATTTCTTGCTGACTATACATTTTTATTTATTTGTGAATTTGATTAAGACCAGTCTCTTAAGGCCGTTTTCATATAGTGACAACGGTTGAGTTACCTATCCTCATTGCCCCGTCCAACCTGTATATTATGTTGTGATGTTCATCACTATTGCTTAGGTGCATAATGCAAAAGGTCGATAATAATCATTTAAAATGTTAAATCTGTAACTCTCCGCAATTCGCTAATCTTTTGGCCAGTCTTTTTACAATTTGCGGTAAATTAAAGAAGATTATGATTAAATTGCAATACTGCTCACCCCCCATGGAAAAAAGCGTGATAATTTATACCCTACGGCCTTGTTACAGTTTGCGCACTGAATAAAAACTTTTCCTGTAGACAGGATAAGTGAGAGGAAGGGAGAGGAAGTGTCGATAACGACACCTTTCTCTCACTCTGATCTTCACGAGTAGATAATACTAGGAAGCTAGGAAGGTAAAACTCAAATTATTATACACTAGCTTTGGCCCGCGACTTCACCTGCATATAAGTCATAAATTATCTCACGGGAACGTAACTAGTACCGGGATATAAAGTAGCCAATATCCTATGCTAGTTTGCCTAATTTTTCGTAATCCGTACAGGTGTTAAGGCGTGAAAAGGTGACAAACAGAAAGAGTTACTTTCGTAATTATAACATTACTATGAATAAAATGATTATGTAAGGGATCTACAACACGTGCGATGTTGAGTATTATCTCATGCAACGACCATGCAGGTTACCATTATCTTGCTAATTACGCTGATGAGTTTATCTTTAAACTGACATTTTGACCCGTTGCATGCCACTGTGTTTCATATTCATTTATATTAAAAATCTTATGGTATGGTATCAGCTTTTTTAAATCGTTATGATTGTCAAATGTTTAATCATTTTTTTAGTCTATTTATCGTTCATTTAAATTGAGAGCAACGGCAGCCCAATGATAACGGCTGCGACTTGGGAGTGGTCGGTCGTAGATTCGAACCCGGACAGAGCTTTTATTTTGTGTAAATGATTTCATCTCCACTGCAGTCATGAAGTCACTGCAATATAGAAGATGGAAAAAGAAGCCGTGGACGACCACCAATAATTTGTCTGCAAACAATAAAAAATGACATGGTAGCGAGCAACACATCAAAAGAGAACCCACGACCGTACGGTGTGCCGCAGAATTACTATGAGGGCTGTCACACTGAGAGAAGGCCTATTTCTCAGCAGTGGGGACATTATAGGCTGATTTTGATGATGATCGTTAATTTTCGACATTCTGTACTTAAGACCCTGGTAACTTTAAATATTGTCGTTATGAGCGTTAGTAGTTCTTATTACAATACGATTCGGGTTAAAATCTGTTGTAATCAATTCGAATAATAAATGAGCAAGCACTGTCGTAAAAATGCAAATAAAATCGTATAAAATTAGATATTTACTATTTAATAATAAATAATCCGTCACTGGATGCAGTTTAGCATTTGGAATTTTATGGTATATTTTAAATTATAATTATAATTGTTATAGAAGGGATAAACTGGTTTTAACGATAATTAAGGGGCGACTTTGAAGATTTTTTTGATGCATTAAAATATGTTTAATTATGTTTTGAGTTCCATCACTCTATGAAAAAAAGACTCGAAAATATCATATACATTTTTTTCAAAATATTTACCGTTAGAGAGATAAACTGGTTTAAAAAACCACCGTATTGAGCGTTTTCAAGAAATCACCGCCTTAAGTACGTAGTAAAAACATAATTTAGGTATCTAAAACGATTAGTTTTTGTATACTATTAGGAACCTGGCATTAATCGACAAAATATTCTAGAGTGCCAAATTCCAGTGGTAAAGTGACGTTATTACTTAATCAATAATAAGTAGTGACGATAAAAGACACATTAGCCAATTAATATTTACAAACCAATTTGTAATTGTTCTTGACGACACTATTTTATTCTACAGCTTGGAAGGCACGAACACACACACACGTCATCACTCTACATTTATTTATGTCTGTAATTTTAATAAAGAGTATTCGATCTTGTATAGTTGTATCCATCTTACTATAATTATTATTTCTAAGTGTGTCCTAAACTACAATTTATTCGAATCCAATAGGAGGTACACGTTTAAAATATCGATTCGATTTCGAGACAAAAAAAGATAGGTGAGACTTTTTGACATTGGTGCGTCCGTGAAACGCATTTTAATTTTGGCATTAATTCGCTAAATCAATCCAACTACATTAAAATACCAAATCGTTTTGAATGTTACTCAACGTCACATTCCAAAATTTTAGTATTCATTTTAATACCTACATACTTGTTTACCTACATAGTTGTTTTGTAACATGACTGGATTATCGACCAAGTCATTTCAAAATGTGGGCCTTTTTGTATTATAGAATGCTACCTATTTTACGCAGCCACCGAAAAAGAGAGTTTTAGTCAATCCTAGTTCCTAAGAAGACGACATTCTTATTATAGTTTTTTAGCATAATTAAGATACGTAGGACTACCTCGCTTGCCTTTTATGTAAGTATCTACTACTTAGCACACCGAATTCCTGACAGGGCATAGGCCTCGCCAGATATATTTATTTCGAGGGTCTTACACTAGATTTTTTATTTATTTATTCACAAAATCCACAGCTCTTTAACAGTTTCACATAAGATAAATAAACTAATCTTACAGCCAATTACGGATTTACAATTTAATAACTACACTTATTATTATATGCATCAGAAACAAACAGGATGTCATGCTAGCACCTTCTAAGCATATCTAAGTGTGCAGTGTGGGTGGGTGTATTGAGAAATCAAATCATTTTAATTAACGGTTGATAACTGGTAAGCAGTAGTTTTGTTTTATGAAATTTCATACCTGTTTTTGTATGATTCTGCCACGCTGATTCTAAATGTGTTGTCAGTTTTCTTTAGCAGCCCTAGTTTTTGAATTATTAACATAATGAAAAATGAAAAAAATTGTTTCTCTAACCTAACATGAAAAAACTTTCTTTTATAAAATTTTCTTGCATGAATCGAAACTTCAGCCTTGTTTTGAATGCTCCTGCAGAAACCAGCCATCATATTTGCATTCCAACGACCCTGGTATCGCTCTTCCATCGTAGGAATGTCCTGACGAAAGCGTTCTCCTGGTTCTTCGCTTAGTTCGCCTAAATTTTCTGGGAAGCGATCTAAATGGCTAAAGAGGAAGTGCATCTTGATGCTCATGTTACATCCTAATCTTTGAAAGTGCAACATGAGCTGCTCAATGTGTTAAAAATCTGGAGACTTTATTTCCTAAGAAACTTTGCACAACCCAAACAAATACAGTCAGTAAAATTTTGATCCTTTATTAGTTCCCTGATTTGAGAACCGTCAAAAATACCAGCTTTTATTTTATCTGTGCTCAATTTTGGGAATATTTTACAGCTATATTTAAAACATTCCCCATCCTTGTTGAGAGCTTTTACTAATTGTTTTATCAGACCTAATTTTATATGGAGAGGGGGTAATATATTATAATGCGGTCTAAATCCACTCTCAAAGGCCAAACTTTTTTAGTCCAGTGTTCTGTTTTGGCTCAGCTATCCCACAAGCACATAAAACAGGGGTATTGGGTATATCCTCCTTACTGACCCAAAAGAAGATTGACCATTTTAAAATCAACGCAGATCAGCCAGTTATTTTCTATGTATTTTATTTTCTCCATAACCAAGGCTATTGTGGGATATTCCTCTTTAACTTTTGTTTAATGTGCAATGGGTAAGCCACCCATTTTATTGCCATTATGTAAGAGCAAACATATAAGACTACGTTTCGATGAATCAATAAATACACGCCAATATCTTGGATCATAGTTTGTTAATCCCATTTCAGCCATCAAACCGGGAATATTGTTGCAAAAAACAAAATCATCTTCTTCAGAAAAGAAAGGGGTCAAATGTTTTTCTCTTGTACGGTAAACTGATACATTAGTCTCTGAGGTTATCGGATTTCTTTATTCAGAAGTTCTGATCCTACTTTTGATAGACCAAGATCTCAAATCAACTTACCTAGGTCATTTTGGTTGAATGGTTTATGTTCGGACGTACCCGGGAAAGAAAAGTCACTGTCCTCATCATCACTGGCTTCTGAAAGAACTTGTAGTGTTACATCAGAAGTACTAGGTTGCGTATCAGCTACAGGTTCTTCGCTGGTATTTAGAATTAGTCTGATTATAGCTGATTTTAAATTTGGGTAAGTCCATTTGGAACGATTTTTGCGGTTTATTCCTATAATATTCACAACACAAAAATAACAGTCGTCGTGATGATTAGTCGGTTCAACGGACTTTTGAACTTCAAAGTAGGTCTTTTTTTACTAGCCTATAAACGCAATGATGTTAAGCAACTACCACATACAAAATTTGGGATCAATGGCTTACTAAACACTTGTAATGGCGTCCCAAAGAAGTCCAAGTAGGTCTTTTTTATAAAGTCAGAGGCACTTAAACGACATTCTCGAAACATAATTATATTCACCCCAAAAAGCATAAAAACTATTTGAATCGTTTAAGCAGGTTCTTCTGAATGTAAACATATCGATTTATTTATAGAATTTAATAATTTTTTGCACTTAAAAAAAAATATTACCTAGTCAAAATCAAAATCAAAATATTTTATTTCACATAAGCCTGCATGGGCACTTATGAAACGTCAGAAGCTAGGTGTAGTAAGCCGCGTAACGAAATTTTAAGAAGTACCTGTATCACAAAAACTAGAGCTGATATAGAAAAAAACTGAGGGTAGAAATGAAATCAGCTAACTCAAATTACTAAGAAACAGTTTAGAAACTTCATAAAACAAAAAAAAAAGTTAAATTTACTTTACCAGTGAATTTTTCGGTATTGAGCTGGGAATTGAAGCTGGCCATTTTCAGGTTTTCTATGGGAGCTTGTGGTTGTTTATATATCTTTTTTTGCTACATAGAGGATTGATTTAAAAAAAAAGGTGGCTTCTTTGCTAAACTCTTTTTTTGAACGCCAAAACAAAATAAAGTTCGATTGCCATGATTGAAAAAAAGGATCTAACTAGGTATGAGGAAAAAACATACCTACTGCGTTCCATGTCGTAACTTTTTATTTGTTATACTTAGCGTATTTTGTACCTGATCAAAATTAAAGGTTAACGATCAACATGATCTTTGTTTAGGAATGATACAATATGGATGATATTTTACTGTATATCAGAAAAAATCTAAAAATATATTATTGTGATAGCTTAGGCAAAAAGCAGTCGGAAAATGCTGGTTTTAGTTAGTGAAATAACAAAATAAATGTTAAAATTCAATTCAAAGATTTCAGGTTTTTTAATCTGATTTTGAATACTATGAAATAGTTAAACTTATCAACTGAACAACTTTGTAGTTTTATTATTTTCGTAACCAAAGTATTTTTTATTGAAATAATATCTAACATTCAGCCAACAGGAACAGCAAACCAACGATAAGTAGAATAATAACTCATTTGTTCAAATATAAACAATTATCATACAAAATATCAGCGCATTTGTTTACATAGTATACTGACCTCATACCCATAGAGCAATATGGCGTCCACTGCGTCCAGCATTTTCGTCAAATTACGCGCGAAATATGAAAATGTAAAATTTAAATGCATTTTTATGGCACTAATCGACTCAATATTTTTTTGTGCTTTTTTAAGTGGTTTATCTAATTAAGACACTTTTCAAAAATGGGTGTAATACCCTACGTGAGTTTGAGGTCAACATGTTGGAAAAGCAAGTTTGTGAAAATTTTATGGTTAAAATTTCCGGCAATATGGCTTACCAAACATGACTCGGGTGAAATTGGAGATCCCGTACAAACTACTAAATTAAATTAACAAGCTATTGAATTCTAAAAACCAAATTGGGTACTGCGGACTGTTAATTTTTACTTGTTGCAATAAAGTATTACCACATGGCACTTTCTACATGGTTACTGAAAATAAACTTGTTTTACTTCATAAAGTATTACAATAGACGATACTTTATTCACTAGCTTATTAGCTAATAAGTAATTTAAATATAACGTAAACTGCTAAGTATCTACAATAAAACGAAGAAATCGTCCAATAACGTCTTTCTTATTCACTGTAAGTTAAGGGGAAGACACTTGATTCACGTGTTCTTTATCAAAATCAGCACTTGCACTACAGTTTAAGTTCACTTACACTGCACAAACTAACTCAAAAGGTTGTACCCTTCTTACTGAAAATAAACATGTGAAAGTTTGTAAAGATGTCTGTTACCTTTTCATATAGAGTGAACGGATTTAGATTAAATTTTTAGTAGCCGGTATCGGTATGATTGTGCCCACTGCCCGAATGACTTGTTAATTATATAGTTTTTCAAAAGAGATGCATAAATAGCCAGATACATAGGAATACACCATAATATGTGACTGTACTAAAACTACCCTAGGCTAGGCTAAATAAAATTTTAGTTTTTCCTAATGTAGATAAATGAGGAAAATCAGGAAAAACTAAAAAAATTAACTCGCCTAGTGTAATTTTCGAACAGTCAAAATAATCCAGATTCCTGGCACACAGGTAACTGAGGGAACACGGGTGGGTTTTAGTTAGTAAAAGTCTGACACGTCCTCCTGCTCCACCCAGAGCGGGAGAAGTTATTTGATGATTTCCCACCCTAAAAAAAAAAACCAGATCCCGGCTACAAAGACATTTCATCCAAATTCGTTCAGCCATTTATGAAAAGGTAACAGAGGCATCTTTCCAAACTTTCACATTTATTTTCAGTAAGGATGTAGACAGTGCCATATGGCAGTGCTTTATTGCAACAGTTCGTATTACCTCATCATTAACATCATAATTTCAGCCCGGAATCACCCTCTGCTGGATTTAGGGCTTCCCCTATTTCCGCTATACTTCTCGGATCCGTGTGTCTAACATCAATGTGTTTCCCACGATTTTGACGATATCATCAACCCACCGCACTTTTGGACGTATTACCTAATTTGGCTTTTATAATTTAATAGCTTATGCCTGCGGATATATTTCCACGCGAATGTACTATCGGAATAAGGCCCTACTTAGGACATCAGAGACTAGGATTTTACTACGAATGGACGAAAAAAATAAACAAGCTGTCGAGCTATTCTGTTCAAATCTCATCGTGAAAACGTAGATGAAGAGTGACATATCATTCCGCTTAATGCTAGGGAATAACACTACTGACAGCTCACGTCAAGATCACTTTACCTAAGTTTTCACGGTGAGATTTGGACAGAATAGACCGAGATTTAATTCAAATTCGCTGAGGTGTAAAAAAAACACGAATACAAACAAACAAGCAGAGTTGCTGTCACTAGTAAGTACAGATTGGTTCAAACTAAAGTTTTTTTCTGATGAGTACAGGATCTCCAATTTCACCCAAGTCATGTACATCATGTAGGTACTACATATCAGTTAATAATATAGCTGCTAATGCTGCTATAAGGTTTTACTAATGTATCGCGAGCCAAGTTTCTTTTGAACAGTTTTTGGTGATTTTGAATAAATAAATCCTACTAATATTATAAATGTGAAAGTTTGTAGGTACCTATGTTTGTTACTCAATCACGCAAAACAGCCGAACGGATTTCGATGCAATTTGGGCTCCCACCCTTAGCGTACGGAACGCAAAAGGTAACGCCTTTCATTTTGACAAATCTACAACATGAATAAAATTGTTGTTGAGCAAATTAATTTTTCAAACCTATGAAGCAATGGTTTAGTGCTGGTGACTAGGTTGTAGCGGTGCTCACTATCCAGTACCCTAATTGCGTAACACACGATTAATCATAATCTGTTTCATTTTGACAGTTCAACAATATTCATTGCGTTATTTACTTTGTTGAGCAGACAAATTTTTCGAACGTATGAAGCAATGGATTACCACTATACTTCAAAATGATTCAGATTGTAACGCGTGCAACGCAATTAGGGTGCTGTGGGTAGCGCAAGAGCTGCTATAATTCACTCTTGTTCGGGTCGGTATGATTCGGCACAGCCAGGCGGCAAAATAGAATACGTAATATGTATTTTGCCGCTCGGCTTTGCCGAATCAAGCCGCACTTACTTGTGGTAAGTGTAGCACGCATCGAAATATCTTATACCTATGGTTTCACTTCCTCAGAGGTTATGTACTATGTAGGTAGGTAACTACTGCTTGTTGCGATGCGCGGTTTTCTTTTGTTTGTTTCCAATAATGAAACGAGTGCGGTTTTTCTTAAAAATAAAATCTCTGAGTGCTATGATGAGTTTTGTAGTTTCACGGAAGTGATAAAGTGGTTGGTTTTAATTTTATTTACTAAATAGATGTACCCATGATATCATCGGGACAAAAGTATGCCCGCCTATAAATGTTATCCATTTAGTGATAAGCTGTTATTTTGACGAAATTTTATTTATTTGGATAGACTAATTTGGAGGTATCTAATAATAGGTCTTTACCTATGAAATTGCCGTTTTGTATGAAAAAATTTAAACGATTTTTTTTCATGTATTTTTTATTTGTATTAATCGAAGTAATCACCCATGCAATCAATGCATCTTTGCCATCGCAGTGGCAGTTTATTGATGCCCTTCTTAAAGAAATCAGCTGGACGGGAGGCAACAAATTCTTCAAAGGCATTTTGTACTGCCTCTCGGGTATTGAATTTTTTTCCCGCCAAGAAGTTATCCAAATTCTGGAAAAAGTAGTAGTCTGTAGGCGCAAGGTCTGGTGAGTAGGGCGGATGACGGAGAGCTTCCAACCCCAGTTCTTGCAACTTGGAGACCGTCTGCTGTGCAGTATGAGGTCGCGCGTTGTCGTGCAGGAGCAGCGGAGACGAGCGATTGACCAATGCTGGTTGGAGATGTGCCAGCTTCTCCATCATTGTGTTCAGTTCTTCACAGTACACATCTGCAGTAATGCTCACCCCGTTTGGTAAGAAGCTGTGATGAATCACACCGGCGCTAGACCACCAAACAGTGACCATCACTTTTCTAGGGGTAAGTTTTCGTTTAGGGCATTGTTTAGGTGCTGAACCAGGATCCAACCAACTTGCTGAGCGCTTGCGGTTATCAAACAGAATCCATTTTTCATCGCAGGTAACAATGCGGTTCAAAATTCCTTCATTTGTGTGTCTGTTGAGCAGTGCAAGGCACGTCTCGACGCGTACTTCGCGCTGACGATCATTGAGTTCGTGGGGCACCCATTTGTCAAGCTTTTTTACCTTGCCAATTTGACGCAAATGGACCAATATTGTTTTGACGCTAACGTCGAAAGCTGCTGCTAATTCAGCCGTAGATTGTGTATCATCAGCTTCCACAATCGCCTTTAATTCGTCATTGTCGACCAAAGTCTTCGGACGACCGCGAGGTTCATTTTTCAGGTCGAAATTTCCAGAACGGAAGCGAGCAAACCAATAACAGGTGGTGCGTTGGTTTGTAGTGTTAGCTCCGTAAACGTCGTTGATGTTGCGTGCCGCTTGTGCCGCGTTGCTGCCACGACGGTACTCATATTCCATAATTACTCGAATTTTTAACGTATCCATGATGACGAAAAAGATTGAAATGCGATGAAAATGTAACACTAATCAATAAACAAATGACTACTTTTGGAAAAAAAAATCCATGTTTTTAAAATAAAATTAATTTGAAATTAGAATTCTTACCCAAACAAAAATTATTTTGATTTGAAATGGCCAGTACTGCAAAACGGCAATTTCATAGGTAAAGACCTAATATATTTCAGTTGCTAATGTATTACTTAGATATTAGGGTAGCCACCTTACTGTTTATTTAAGTATCGTTAAATAATGGTGATTTTTTTAAACGAAGAAATTAATGATAGCGTTACACCCATTTTTGAAAAGTGTCCTAATTAGATTCTAAAATGCTAATATACCACTTAAAAAACACATAAAAAAATATTTTATCGATTAGTGCGTTTCGCGCGTGATTAGATGAAAACGCTGGATGCAGTGGACGCCATATTGGTCGCCATATTTTGTATGATAATTGTTTATAATTTAAAAAAAAATAGTTATTATTCTACTTATCGTCGGCTTGGTGTTCCTGAATGTAAGATATTAATATTTCAATAAAATTACTTTGGTTCCGAAAATAATAAAAGTACAAAGTTGTTCAGTTGATTAATTTACAGCGGTATGATGTAATAACATGGCGGCTACTATTTCATGGTGTTCAAAAACAGAAAAAAAAATGATATATTTGAATTGAATTCTAAATTTATTTTGTTATTTCATGAACTAAAGCTGAAATTTTCCGACTGCTTTTTGCGTAAGCTATCTCAATAATACATTTTTAGATATTTTTCTCTTAGAGAGTAAAATACCCTATTGGGCTACGATACTTGAACTACAAGCAAGAGCCTAGGATTTACCATACCGTGCCGCGTGACAAACGTGAACTACAGTACGTTCGTACAGCACGCACGTGTCGTTGCGTTTGTCCGAAAACAGGAGACCCTTAGAAATCTGCCCCAGGTCACCGAACCCATCGTTTAGCGGTACTTTGTTGTCAAGTAACTGGATTGTGGAGGTATTTAAATTCCACAAACCAGTAACTTAGTAACGAACTCCATGTACAAAACTAATATTCACCTGTATCCGGTAAAACTGGAAGCAGACCCCAATATATTTAGGGAAAGGCTAGACAGAACACATAGGTGGCCATGTGTACCTAATTTGGGAAAAATTATGCTTTTACCCATCCTCCTTAAATATAGGCATTTACGAAACCCACATGAGTCATAAGCAGTCAGTAGAAAGGGTAACCTTTGTTTTGTTTGTAAAGATTGTAACAGTCTATTGACCTACTCTGTAGGTCAATAGAGAGGTCTGTGACCTTAAACTGACCAAAGTAACATCGATCAATGATACGGTACCGTGGTGCCATCTATGTTCAACTCATGGAAGTAATATGCCAAGACATTCTTATTTATATCTGCTGAACGTAAGAGCTACATCTTATGCTACTTCAGTAAATGTGTACATAGTTTCTTAAGCTGGTCACAGATGTCGCTGTAAATGAAAACATTGTTTTCTTGTAATTTTATGCTACATTTGCCCTACACTTATTCCTCTTGTCTTCCTACTCTAAATTTATTGTAATTATTTTCCGGGTATCGTGCAAAAAACTCAACACTTAACCTCTCTTTTCAGAGCAGGTTTCCCTAATCTTGAAAGTTTTACATAGCGATCTTAGAACAGTATCTAGTATATTCAGTTTAAGCTTTTTACAGCCTATTTTCCTTTTCTAGAGTAGTAAGGATTTGTTGTACTTGGAAAATCTTTCAGCCATTTCAAAAAGTGCTTGAGTAAAGTTGCACGCTAGTTTTAAAGCTATGTCGGAACTAGTCCCCAAATATTTAATCAATAATCCAGTCAGCCTAAAACGCTTACATATTTTTGTTGGCCTTTTTCGCATGTAGGTACGATGTTTTTTATAATCGAATAAAAACAACATAATAAGCAAATTATGATTAAATTAATGACTTATTGTTAATTATCATATTTCTCAATAACGTGTTTTAGTTTGCGCTCTCTTGGGCGTTATGTGGCTTCTTCATTGAAATATTTTGCGCTAACATTATTTGTTTTTAATAAATAAAGAACGTTGTTGTTGTTTTATTTAGGAAGAAATGCGTATCTTTGTCTCCATGTACCTACCTAAAAATTACGAGTAACGCAGTACAATAACATTACAATAAAGGGTATTGTTCACGCGCTACGCACACAGACTTGCGCACGCCCACACGCTCGCTAATAGAGTGTCGACCAACACTCATTTACAAATTAACGTGCAATGAAACAAATGCGTGTGCAATTATTTACCGGCTACGGACAAAGGGTTCCAATAGTCCACTTCGCGTTGAGGCTAAGCGCGGGCGCACTTGAATGCGCGACGTATCGAAGCGCGCACGCGCGGAAGTTTTATCGAAGAAATAGTGTAGTTCGCGATCGGAATGATGTTGGCCGGGGCGCAAATTGTTGATGAAACTAGTGTCGCGTTTACGACGGGAAACACGGGGACAACCGGGACTAGTCCCGCTATGTATCCCGTCCAGGGCTCCTCCCAGGATGCCCAGCCGGTTGCCTCGCCAGCTGCGCTTGCACAGGGACTCCACATGCTCCCTAAACTTGACCCAGTGGACATACATTTCAGCAATATCACATGCACAGTCAAACTGGGAATAACTAAAGGTAAATTCGTATAAGTAGTTTATCCACAAAATTTGCTCCTGTTTCTGAAAACGGAAGTCAATTTTGTCCTCTTCCAGTAATTTTTTTTTTTCAGTGCGTTTTATTAAATTACATAAAAATGTCCAGCATTATAATCTAAGAAAATACTGCAATCTGAAAGTGTATCATGGTCGATTTCCCGGCCTAGTGATCCCTACACAATTAAAGGTGTTGAACTGTCACACTTAAGACCCTAGATCCAATTTAAAAATGGATGCAAGACTATTGAAGTACTAAGTGTGCCACAACTCCACAAGTCGTGATAATGTTATTCGATATGCTACAACAATACCTATTTATGGATATGTTATGATTATATCGTCAGTAACACGATAATAAATATCAATAATATCTTAGAGAAAACTCTTTGTGTAAACGCGTTTATACTAACTTAATTAACGTGTCTATAATTTTTATGACTTTATAACACGTAGGTTTAAACAAAGCCTAAGGAAGTATAATTGCATAATAACTTATTGACAACTTTAATTACTTACGTGTTTATCTTATGTACCTATTTATTAAGTTTCTATGTGGTTTTTAGATAATACGCGATATCAATTAGGTACAATTAACTAACTAATGTTAAGATTTTCATTCGACGCGGGCAGTTTTTTCGTGTTTAACTTACTGACTTCAAGTAGGACCTAAGATGGAACACCTTCTTCATCGTTCTGATAACAGCTGAAGCTTCTCTTGAATGAACTGCTTGGTTGAGCAAAAACATTATAGGTATATTGAAAAAGACACATATAGTGAAAGCCTTCGACTGCAGATTTTGAGCTCTATAATTTTACAGAAATTTCAATCTTTTACAAATTACAGCAATTTAGCCTACAATATTTGTCGCAATGTACTCGTAATTTCAATGATGAAAGACTTTTAATTAATCCCTAGAAGATTATCGACTCATGTGGTAATCAGTGGGTAATCAATCAGAAGCAGGAAATCATGCTTCAATGCAGCTACGTCTTGTTAACAACACATGTCATCAATCCTGAAATTATAGTTTCATAGTTGAACAATATTGTCAATTAGTCCTTACCTGTCCAGTCTCTCTGATTATTTCATCACCATTGCTCTCAATACGATGGCGGAAAACATCGTGAAGAAACCGGCATGTCCAAGAGCAAAATTGAGACATGTGACATTTACCAACCCGCACTGAGCTCGCGTGGTGGATTACGGCCCACTCCCTCCACAGAGAGGAATCCTGTATCCCAGCAGTGGGAACATTATGGGCTGGTACAGTAGTATATTCTTCCGGACTACTAGCAACCACAATCTTCTGCTGAAACCTGCGCACTTCGAGAAACGGACGCGTGTGAATCCACCACGCGGGCCCAGAGCCGGTTGGTCGATGTCACATGTCTTCGAATTTCGTTCGAGGATGCCAGTTTCCTCGCGATGTTTTCCTTCACAATTTTGAGAGCAGTGGTGATGAAATTATTTACACAAAGTAAAGCGCCTGCTTGGGTTCGAACCCCCAGCCTACAACTCGTACATCGGGGTCGTTACCACTGCGCCACCACTGCTCTCTTTAATATTAACAAACCCTGTAAATACCAGTATCTATAGTTGATTTTTGGTTCGCACGAATCTTTTGCTGCTACCTTCAATGTCTTGTTATGTACGTTATTGGAATTGTTGTCTTTATTTATTAGGTACTTGTTTTGTGCGTGTCATACTAGCTTTGCTCACGAATGTCATCATTATTATATTATAGTTAAAATATAGAACATTAAGTGAAATTTGTAGTGAATTTCTTTTGAGTAAATAAAGATTCTTTAACCACATACATTAATTACGTTCTAATAGTTGTGGGAGCAACAACACGATTGATTTTATTAACTCCAGTCTCTAACGACGTTACTAATGATGTTTAAATTAACGCGCATAGGTAGACGATAGGAAATGTAAATTGACACATATCGGAGTGGTGTAGGTAAACAATGCTTACAACCAGAGAATGCCGGTTACGATGAAATCTTGCTACTTAAACTAAGGGCTGATTTTACTAAACTCAGATATATTTTATACTGGTTTCCGCCCGCGGCTTCGCCCGCGTGGAGGTCGGAAATTATCCCGCGGGAACGTACTACCGGGATAAAAATTATCCTATGTGTTAATCTAGGTTGAAAGAGTAACAAACATCCATACATACAAACATTTAGGTTTATAATAATATATTAATTAATAATTATTATATTAATTAATATTATATTTTAGTAAGGATGTGGGATCAAATTGACGTCTGACGGTTCTATTAGGGGAACACTGTCAAAAAATCTTTTTTTTTTCGCAAGATAAGACTTATTCTGGCTAATTATAAAGTTTGGTGAAATTTGCCTTATAACAACTAACTTTTGTATGTTTGTTTTAGTTACAAAGCCGGCCAATTTAAGTCGCACAGAAAGGGTTCTATACCATTGTCGAATATTTAACAATTGGTACATATAAAAAAAACACGTTTATTGTATTGGGACCCCCTCAATTTATGATTTTAATTTATTTTTACTATCCATTTGTGGTTAAAGCGACAGTTAAAATACACTCTGTGAAAATTTCGACTGTCTACTGATTACGGTTCATGAGATCCAGCCCGCTGACAGACAGACGGACGAACACCGGAGACTTAGAAAAAGGATTTATAATGAACACATGATATGTTAATTATAATGACCAAAACCCCTTGCATCATAATTAGCATTGTACATTACAACGAGAGCACTTCCCAAAAATGACTTGTGTTGCAGGATCGTTAAAATAATTGAAATTAGATGTGTTAAAAGGTTAATCAGCCTTTTATTGTTAGCCCTTCTGGGACATAGGCCTCCTCTCTTCAAGAGCGAGTGGGCTGTACCACCACGCGGGCTCAGTGCGGGTTCATAGATGACACATGTCTTCAAATTTTTGGTCCTAAGACATGCCGTCGGATTCCTCACAATGTTTTGCTTCGCCGTTTTGAGAACAGCAGTGGTGAAGGCAACTCGAATCAATTATATTTAATAGCAATATTTGACGTTGAAAAGTTCATTTTACGTGCCTATTTGAAATAACTGATATGACTTTTGATGTGTTAAATGCTTAAAAATATCACTGGAATGCTTTACGTTTAACCAAAATGAAATAAGAACTAATATCAACTCTAAGGTCACTGGCTGCAAATCGATCAACACTTAGGTACTGGAACTCAAAGTGCTTCTGCATCGATTGAGGCTCTTATCGATTGAGCCGCAGCTAACAACCACAATACGTCGCCTTGACTCGATTGCTACATCATAACGGTTACGACTTACGAGTCAAGTTCACTTTTTATTATACGGGTCAGTCGTACCTATAAGAACGAGATGATAAACGAAAAACTTCATTGCATATGTTTGTTTTTATAATTACAAGTAACATCGTGCGCAATTTTTTTTAATAATATTAGAATTATGAACAAGTATATAAAGTAAAAAGGAAAAAGCTTACTGGGCATCAAAGAATTCGTCCGCATCGCTGTCAGTGGGAAAAGTGCCTAAAAGGCTGGCAGCGTTGCCACGTTGGATGGCAACGCTGATTCTTTGATTACAAGTTAGAAATTTAGAATATTGTATGTAGGTAGGTAGCCCTTCCCTACCCCTAGCTAGCCCTAGCTAGGGAAGGGCTCGTGGCTATGTAGGTAATAACAGCCGAACGGATCGATAGCTTGTCGCGGTTGGTCCGTGGATTGGTTGTCCGTCGTTACATACCGAGACCTCTCCGTGCCTCGTGGCTTATTTTGTGGATTTTTTTGGACAGTCATTACGAGTCGTCAGAAGCCCAAAAATCTAACTGGTCCAAGAGGTATTATCCAGTAACTGGGTGGTGGAGGTCAGACAAACAGTCGCTCCATGTAAAATACTTGTATTCAGCTGCATCCGGCAATATTGGAAGACCCAAGACTCCAACGTATTTCGGAAAGGCTAAGCAGATAATGATAAATAATGATTGTATGTAGATATGCTAGGCTGTCCAGTATCTATTGTCTTATTTCTTCATTTTAGAGTTCATTGAATGGTACTAGACTCATTTTACTTACTGACCGATCCCTTTACATTTCAAAAGTGCCTGATAATATAATTGGTAATATTTGAAACAAATGCTTTGAGTTTTTCGTGCAAGGTTTAAAATCATTCTGCGCCTCGAAACTGTTTAGGTGTAATTTTGCAACCTTTCAATTATTTCATTAATTTTTGGTGCAAAACTATAAACTGCTGATTTGACGACAAAGTTAGCTATAAAAAAAACTCTACATAACATTTAAGAAATTATAGGGACTATAACAATTTATTTAATAAAATTATGAATGATAACTTCGTTTTTTTTTATCACGTATCGCCAGCAATGACCAAAATAGAAGGAAGCTTTAATGTTACCGGTTTCTTCACGCACGGAATCGGTTTTTGGAGAATCCAGTGCTGTGAAGTCCCGAGCAAGCCGCCGCGCCAACCGTGTTTTGTGCAGTTTTTTGTCAAGTGCCAACCCGCGCCGAGCTTTAAATTCGCCTGATAACAATATAATAATTATCCAGTTTAGATCCGGGCTGATTCTGAACTGGATAATTATTATTATCAAGGGAATCCCAACTTGCTGCCCTCCCCCCAGCGACGCCCTAAGCCGAAGGTGGTACCCACAAGGGGTGCCCCGTTAGCGGGCAGTCGCTTAGTATATTAAAAAATTCGCCCCTGGCTGGAGGCTTTGAACTCGCTTAAGGCGGTGATTTCTTGAAAACGCTCGAAAAGGTGGTTTTTTAAACCAGTGAATCTCTTTAACCGTAAATCATTTTGAAAGCAAAAAAAATATTATA
The DNA here is from genome assembly GCA_947359405.1 of Antitype chi. Lineage (NCBI taxonomy): Eukaryota > Metazoa > Arthropoda > Insecta > Lepidoptera > Noctuidae > Antitype > Antitype chi. Next base: position 17,530,488 of record OX375816.1, read on the forward strand.
TTATCAAGTTTATACGATTTTATTTGCATTTTTCCTACACTGCTTGCTCATTTATTATTCGAATTTATTACAACATATTTTAACCCGTATCGGATCGCAATAAGAACTACTATCGCTCATAACGACAATGTTTAAAGTTACCAGGGCCTTAAGGCAGCCACATGATACCCCGGTTAAGTAGTCACGACCTTTCAAAGACAGCTACGGGATGCCATTCACAAAAAAAGTAAGTTGTTTAGAACTATTTACTAGTTATATAAAATAAACATTACGTATCTACTTATTTAAGTTAATAGTTGAAGATAGTATAGGTACGTATGTAGATATAACTAGTTATCAAATACTACACGCTCTAAGTGGCTTTAAGACAATTGGTCTTTAATCAAAGTTTAGATTTAGGTACGTACTCATGTCAAGGAGTCGAGTAATTGAATGTATTGTCTCTTCAAGTACGAACAACTTACAAGTTCACATAAGTTATAATATAATGTAGTACTTACTTACTTTGCGTCAGGATTTGACTTTTAACCTTCGGAAAAAAATCTAAGGAAACACTATGTAGTAAGTAATTATTAAATAATGCTGTTTACAACTTCTTGTTATTGTGACATAAGCAGAGATTGGATATTCGGATGCATATTCACCTAAAGTTGAGATGTTGGCTAACATGGAATGCGCTTTTGTATCGAAAATGTCTTAATTTAGGTAAGTAATTTGTTTTTTTGTTGTTTTAACTAATACAAACCACCCCTCCTCCAGTGCATACACATATTTGTATCGAGTTAAAAAATAATTTTAAATTAATACACAGCTGAATAGTTATGCAATCCAAGAATCCCGGGGTTTTTAATAAATATTACAAGTAATTTATAAAGCCGCTTACATACTTTCAGTGCTAAAAATTATGTTTAGGTAAATATGCATCCGAATATCCGATCTCTGGACATAAGCAATATTCTTAATTGACACGTGACTGTTTGTTAAATTAAAATGAAGACTCTATCAAAGGTAGGTGTGCGGCGCCCCCAGCTAGATGGACCAACGACCTTGAAATGGTTGCTGGGACAGACTATATATAGAAGGCTATTGACAGGGTGTTGTGACGTAGTCTGGGAGAGGCTTATGTCCAGCAGTGGGCTGCGATTGATCAAATGTTTAGCTGTCATGTTATACTGTCACCGGTCAGGTCAGAAACAATACCTACGTACTTATACAAGGAAGTGTAGTGGCACTACAGAAAAATACTTCGCTACAAAATATCTAAAAACACAAAACGAGTAGTGGCGCCATCTACAATACCACAGGCGAACTACACAAGACTCACGTCACACAAAATTTTGCATCGCGCAATCAGAGTTTACCGCGCGACTCGCATAGGTACAACATCCCGACATCAACCGTCGGGCAGTAGCCCACCAGGCACAACACCCGTCTGGTCGGAGGATCCTGCCTTTACCAATAGAGTATAAGTGAACTTTACACCCTGTTCCTCATACCTCTATAGAAGTATTATTATTTAAAAGAAAGTAAAGAAGCTACAAAAACGAATATGCATGATTTTTTATCTCTGGGCAACTTGTATCCAAAACTCAGTCGTTTTAATAAACCTTTATTTTACATACCATAGAAAACCCAACTAGCCGAAAAAGTAGAAAATTGTTAACGACATAAGAGCAATATCTACACTTGCATTATGCATACAGAACAGTTCCATCAGTTTGCATATCTAAGGTATTGCACCAAAACAATATCTATAAAATAAGCAACTTCGATGTGACTTCGATTCTGGCTATTTCATCATTGAAATTACCTATTTAAAGTAGGTACATATTGTCAGCTAAATATTGTCATTGATGTGTCAAGAATAAAATAGGTTACCAACCAAACTATTGCGTTCACTCGAACATTAACTTAATCTTTCTTTATCTATGGATTAACTAAATTATGAACATTATCGTGACATGGATGCAAGGGAATTAACACAAAGATATTGAAATGTGGTAAATACCTTAATTTTGTATAATGACTAACTTTTTCGTGTAATTTACCTACTTGGTAGTCTATACAAAAATGTTAAGTTTATTAATCGGTGATGCAATGATAGAAAACTGTGATACTAGATATTGTACCAAATTTTTTTCATTTTATGATATCTGCGTCATCAAAGGCGTATCTCAGACGTCAAACAAAAACATTAGGAAGGTACCCACACTGAACCTGTTTCATTCTCGGCATAAAACGTAACGAAGATTTATAAAAAAGACTGCTGAGCATTCCTTTGGTCCAATGAATTACTTCTACGTAGAAATACAAGATCATGATCAACATAAAAAGTCCAACCGAAGCTCGAAGGTCGATCTCTGTAACTAGTAATTACTCACTTAATTAATTGCAAACTTACAATTATCTTCATGTCCTCTACCTTAATACTACTCTCCCGGATATGCGATAGTACGACTCCTTATCAAGATATGCCAAATCAGTGATAACAGTGTGATAAGAACACTTACTGAATCGCCTAACAACCGCTACTATAAGTGTTTGATAAAATGCACTGAACAGAACAGTTCGTTCACCTCAATTGAATTGTCCAGTTTTTGTGATGTCCCCTCCAAAATATAGGATGTGGACAATTTTGAGTGTTAACCGGTCATCATGGGGGATATAGACCTTGACATTAGATTGAGATGGCACGAGGAAAAGCGAAAAGATAACTGTAAAAAGATTTGGGCATCCAATTGTAGAACATTTTTATGCCAATTTTTCTAATCTGGAGCGGTCAAAACTATCCATTCAAGAAATCAAATTAAAAGCATTTCTGTTATTTAATTCATCATTTTCAATTGCAATGGTTTGCAGTTGTACTATCATTATACGAAGACATGTGACAAAGGCCTGAAAGTCTGAAAATCATTCTTACCAAGGGGTATCGTTTTGCCTACTAAATAGGTTGTAGAGGTCAGATAGGCAGTCGCTCCATGTAAAATACTGGTATTCAGCTGCATTCGGTTAGACTGGAAGCTGACCCCAACATAGCTGGGCAAGGGCAGATGAGATGATCAACTAGCACTGGGCCCGCGTGGTGGATACAACCCACTCCCTCTCAGAGGCACCCCGTGTCCCAGCATTGGGAACATTATAGGCTGATTATGCTTTGCGTATGCTATACGATGATACGTCACACCTGCATAAAAACTAATTATCATGTTTGTGATCGTGACCCACATGCCTACGGCTCGTTGTATTCCACGCGGGCCTCAATGAGATGTCAGCGCCAACTGGTGGGGTCCGCAAGGGCCGATGCCTGCCAGGGGTGCGGGCTGTTCGAAAGAGATACCGCGGCCCCTGGCACACAGGCAACTGAAGGAACACGGGTGGCTTTTAGTCAGTAAAAGTCTGACACGCCCTCCCGCTACCCCCAGAGCGGGAGAAGTAATTTGAAGATTTCCCAAACAAAATAAAAACCCACAGGCCTACATGGATTCTTGTCTGCCGCTGAACATAACATATCAGAGCCTCTATGCTCATGAAGTATGGAAATTAAAGATGAAACAGCTTCTACTGAAGTGCATCCATAGCTTATCGCCATTGAGATACAGGCATATGAAAGTGTGTCTAATTTAATCACATTCATATAGTTTCTGAGAATTCAGAAATCTTGAAGAATTTAGAATGGGTAAATATTCTAATAGAATTGTCAAACACGAGATAAATAAATACAAAAAAAGTGATGTCACCGAAACTCAGGGATTTAAAAATTTGGTCTCATTATATATGTATATATATATTGGATAAAATTTAAACCAGTGCGCAAACTGTAACCATGAATTCAGCATAACGTAAAAATTTTTCGTTGGTTATAAATAAAAATCAAAACCTACGCGGTCAAAATATATGTAACAGCTGATAATTTTTTGCTGGATATCTGGATTCATGGTTACAGTTTGCGCACTGGTTAAAAATTTACCTTGCATAATAAACGCCTTAATTACCTTAAAAGTAGTTTTAGACACCTCAACCAAATAACTAATTACGTAAAATTGTTGTTATAATTGAACTTAGACCCGTTTCTATGATACTGATAAGGTAGCTAACGTTAATCGATACAACTTTACCGCGGCAAATATAAATTGTTTTTGTAACCCGACAATGACTAGGAAATAATTAGCGTGACAGCCTCATTAGCTGATCAACTATGGTTTTAAATTACAACATAATGTTTTAACTAAAAATTGTTGGCCAATTTGTTGGTCCGGCGGAGCCCAAATATGGCTTTACATAATTATAACCAATAAAATCATTAATACAACCCTCTTAGCTTATTCAATTCCGTTGAATCACTTTTTCATTCATGAAATAGTCATTCAATGGAATTACCTAAATGAAATTAGTGGGTTGTATTGAGCATTTTTTACCTGCAAATTGCAAAAAAGTAAGAATATTTCAATTTCGCGGGTAGTATTTATTACCCTGTAACCCCAACAAAACGAATTGCATGGCTCATGGCTACAGTTTACAGAAATTATTCTTTGAATGCTGTGCTTGAGTTGAAGATTGAAACTAATGAAAATGAGGGTGTCCCCTTGTTTCGCAGACAGAAATTTCATAGAAATTCGTTTCCCAGAAAATGTTTCATATAATATTTGGTCCTTGTATTTTTATTTCGAATATTATTGTTTCAAATAAGTACTCGAATGTGACATATTTCACAGAAACACAATTCAATGAATTTTTAATATATTTTTTTGGTTTAATAAACTTATCAAACAGTAGAATTATGTTTTAACGAATATTGTTTGTTTGGTGTATTTTTCCATGGTATTTTATTTCACGAAATAAAATATTGTTTAAAAAAGTCAATATGTTGTGCTACAAAACTTAGTGACAGAAACGAATCGCTGAAAAACCGACTCCACGTAGTCTGGTTTGCTCTACCCCTAGAGTCTAATTTAAATACGCGTAGGCACGGAGGGGCGAGGCGGCCCGCGAGCTGAGGAGCAGGTGGTGAGCGTGAATACCATCTGCGACGATAAGCTCGCGTGGGACCGCCGGAGCCCCACAATGCCGGAGCCGTGACAGAAACCATGCCTGCTGCAGCATGCAAGCAGTAGGTTTGGTTAGAACTGAGACGGGGACCAGAAATTACCAACAACAATAACAAGAATAAAATAATAAACATAACCAATAATAAAATGTTATTTCTTGGTAATAAGTTTTATATTAAATAAACAATATAAGAATAAAGAATATTTGATTTGTTATTCTATGATATGATTATTCTAATAAAAATTTAAAAATCTTCAAAGTAAGTATTCAGCATATTGATTATTCTATAAAACTATTTGTTAAAAAACAACGTACAACCGAAAATGAGAGATGGTTGTTAAAATAATCTCGTCAAAGAATAACCCAGACCAGACACACGCTATCTGACACAGTTTTACGTGCAAAAAATCTTAATGTTTACAAAAAGTAGGTAATAATATTTTTGTTATTACTTACTTACACAATCTTATCATTGCTATTTCAAAACATAAATACTTGTAAGTACATAACGTTTTTTTTTTTTTCAATATGTTAATTTACACGAGCGACCTTGTTCTCGCAAATAAATCTTAGGCAAGAAATATTTACATAAAATGTTATCATTATTTCATTTAGATACTAAATTAAAGCTATGCTAAAAAATAAACAATAAAAAAAAATTACAGATGAAAATTCAGGGTTTATTTATGATTTTGTTTTACCATGAAAAAGACTGTGATATCCATTATGTCTTTGAAGCACATGAATTTAAAGTATACACTTTTACAGATGTATACATGCAGAGCGATGCTAGATGATCATTTAACTGAAGTAAAACTTAATTTCTAAAATATAGGGGGGCAAAATTTTTCGTCGCTTATTTAAAAAAAATAGCTATTCAATACATTTGCACTTTTGTAAAAAACAGCTGTTTTTTTATTAAATAATAACGCAGGGGGAATCATGTCCAGAATCATATACTAAGTTCACGATGCCTGCCACCCTGTATTTCATTACAGATAAGAACAAGTTCAAAGTAATTACCAGTAAATCGTAACCAGTGTTAGCCGATGAATCACGACTACGATCATGCCTTTGTTACTAAAACATTTCACTTAGTTAGGTATACTAAGTTACATTCTACAAGTTAGATAAGCTAGCGGTCCCTTTGTTTCCAAGGCTTCTAACATAACATGGACTTTAGACAGTGCAAAGTTAATTAGTCACATAATTATACATAACCAGCTACTATGAAATCAGCAATGAGCGCAAGAACTAGTTTGGCAGCTGTTTTGATTTATGCAGATCGTAATTTGAGAAGCTATACTATACTCTAAGCCTATTCCATCAAGCATGACATAAGTTGAATACAAAATTTTGTCTTAATCTTTATCAATTACCCAAAGATGACACACGCTCTACTTTGAACACAAAAGAAATGTAAACAAGGAATGTCCTAAATTCTTTGTTTTCTTTTGTCATCATTTTTCAGTTACTTATTTATATGATAGGACAAGAATTGACGTGTATTTTGTATTTCGTCATTGTTATACAAATACCTATCCGGATGAAAAGTAGCCTATGACCTTCTCCAGCGGTAACTGCGTAACACACTAACAGTAGCAACGGTTTCCATTTTGACAGTTCAACAATATTAATTGCTTTATTTACGTTGCTGAGCAGACAATTTTTTCAAACATATGTAGCAATGGATTAGCAATACCCTTCAAAGTGATTCAGATTGTGATTGAAAGTGTGTTACATAATTCGTTTTTGGTCCCAGGCTAGCAATCTGTCCAATTTTAAAACGATCAGTGCAGTGGTTTAGGAGTGAAATAGTAACAGACAGACAGAGTTTCTTTTTCTTTAAGTAGAACTAGCTTTCGCCAGCGGCTTCGCCCGCGTGTAGATCGAAATGTATCCCTCGGGAACGTATTACTGGGATAAAATGTACCCATCCTATGTGTTAATCCTGGTTATGATTTATGTTTGCCAAATTTCATTCCAATCCGTTCTACCATTTTTACGTGAGTGACAAACATCCAAACTTCCAAACATACAAACTTTCACATTTATAATACTAGCTTTCGCCCGCGGCTTCGCTCGCGTGAAAATCGGAAATTATCGTGCGGGAACGTACTACCAGGATAAAAAGTATCCTGTGTGTTAATCCAGGTTACTAACTATCTGTGTGCTAAATTTCAATCAAATCCGTTCAGCCGTTTTGGCGTGATTGAGCAACAAACATCCAAACATCTTCACAAACTTTCACATTTATAATATTACTAGCTTCCACCTGCAGCTTCGCTCGAGATATCTATATATTTAATCTATGTTATAATCTATCTGTGTGCCAAATCCGTTCAGCCGTTTTTGCGTGAAAGAATAGCAAACATCCATACATACAAACTTTCGCGTTTATAATATTATAGTAAGGATGAATTGACTCAATATTTTAGAATAGTTTTAGTCTTGTCATTGTCAATATGCCGAGTCTTTTCCCAACTTTATTGGGATCGGCACCCAGTATAACCGGGTGCAGCTGAATACAAGTATTTTTCATGAAGCGACTACCAATCACCCGACCGACCCTTGCTCGTTGAAGCGCCAGCCCGCGCCGCAGCTCAGCCAGTAGCTTTAAATTCCCCAATTAATAATAATAATGCCAATATTTTGATCCAGCCTGTCCCCGATAACAGCTGTCCCCCTATCAGTGACGCCCTGAGCCGAGGCCCGTACCCCACAGAGGGTGCCCTCAGCGTGCAGTCGCTTAGTTATTAATTTTTTAGTTTGTAAGCCCTGGCTGGAGGCGTTAAGTTAACTCTTAATGGCAGCCCCAGGAAAGCCCGGTTAAGCAGTCACGGCCTCTCAAGGTCAACTGCGAGATGCCCTACAAAAAAAAAGCGACTACCAATCCAACCTTCACAGCATAGTTACCGGGTAACACGATAATCCACAATCTATGTTCATTGCATGCTCTTGTCAAAATACACGTAGAAGAAATCGCAAATAACAGCCAGTTCGTTTATAAACTTAAATCAACCTTGACAGCTCATTGCAAGAACTATCATCTATTCATTGATAACTTAGTTACACAAAGGTTAAATTAATGTATGTCACGTTTAGATAAATTTCCACTGCGTTACTTATCTTGCACTAGCTTTTCCAGTCTGTACCTAAGTGACATTAATATATTAATTGTGTTATTAATATGGGAAGTAGACATGTTACAATGTTCATCTATTACTATTCACGTCACGCAGTCGGCAAAAAAAGAACTATTATGTGTTTGACCTCTGTTTATTGTCCAGATTAAGTTGTCATTCAAATAAAATCGTTCAGTTTTAATTTAAATCCTTCCTTATTACTTACGTATATTTGAGAGGAGTTATTTTGCACAATGTGTCTTTGTTGCTATAAAAGTCAAGTACCTGTTCCATATTTTTTTTTTATTTTTTTTTTTGCTTTTTGGTTATTTTAAGGAATAATAATGTAGTTGCCCAAAAAAATCCCACAAAAAGTTATTTAGAGGATATTTAATTTTAGATCAAGTGATACTTTATATCAGCCGTGAGAACGAAACATTGACGCACAGACCACCACATGTCAAGGATCTGTCTAGTGATATCATAATGTGATATCACGAGTGATATGATATGTGATATAAATTGTGTAGGGTTAAGATCGAAGTCCGAAGCAATTATTATAGAGTTTCATTCAAGGCACACGTGAGTGGTTTTTTCTTAAGAAACTTGTGACGTCAGTTAAGGCTACCTCTGGTATGTTTTTCGCCCATTTATGTCTTATATGTTTATTAATTGCTTTTCTTGTTTTATGAAATACGCTGGAGATAATAATACAAGGTACCTATTTATAATCTTGTAACAATCGGTTTTTCTACGTAAGTAGGTACCTAATGATTTCTGGTTTAGGCACACTTCAGTCTTCTACTATACCTACTTGATCAAGAGTTGCTCCATTTTCACACTTATTACAGGACATTGACGTATGACTAACATCAAATCAAATCAATCAAATCAAAAATATTTATTTGCTAGAATATGGTACATAAGGTGTTACAGTCATTTTTTTTCAGCATATCCTGCCTTAACATGGCGTACAAATGTATTAACAATCAGCAATTATCTAATTTACAAATATCAGTTTTTATTGATTTGTCTTCTAAGTAGTCCTTAATGGTATAATATCTTTTACATAGCAATAATTTGAAAAATATTTTTTTAAACATTGTCAACGGTAAGTCTTGTAAACTACTTGGTAAATGATTGTAAATAATAATCGACATGCAGTATACATTTTTCTTAAATAATTTTAGTTTTATTGGTGGCAGTCAAAGTCTATCTTTATGCCGTGTTCGACTATTTAGCCTGTCAGTGCTAGCTTCAAATAAATTGTAATTTTTCTTAACAAAAATACACATTTCAAAAATATATAAACATGGCCGAGGTAAAATTTTTAGTCTTTGAAAAAGTGGCTTACAGCTGTCTATAATTCGACTGTCTACATCGATAATTGTTTGACACAGCCAAATAACTATTCAATCCATATATTGAATAGTTGAGTTATATATTAGGATATAAGATATAAGGGGTTCGTGGTTTAATAACAAAAAAAACACAGGTCGATCTTCAAGGTTACCGAGGTTGGTCCGGGGATGGGTGACCAACACATACCGAGACCGCTCCGTGCCTCGGAAAGCACGCTAAGCCGTTGGTCTCAGCTGCCATTTATTACACGCTTTATATTAGCTTCACTTGTATGTATGTTTGTAACTGACTCCTTTAGACGCGATTTTGACCCACTTTAAACGGTCAGTTTTCATTGAAACTTTGTAAACTTATCGAGGACCGATGACAATTCAATAATTAAAAAAAAAATTGAGAAAAATTATAAAAAATAAAATAAAATAAAAAACACAAAAGAAAACCTAAAAAATAGAAAATAAATAATAGTTTAAAAAACTAAAAAACACGCTTTAAAAACCAAACTAAAAAAGGAGAAAATAATTTAATTCAATTAAAAAGCGTGGGGTGCTTTTTGAAGTATTTTTTATAATCAATATTAATGTCAAGCACCCCACGCTTTTTAATTGAATTAAATTATTTTCTCCTTTTTTAGTTTCGTTATTAAAGCGTGTTTTTTAGTTTTTTAAACTATTATTTTAGATCTTTGACAGTCGTTACGGGTCGTCAGAAGCCCGAAAGTATGACCGCCTTGGTAATACCAGGCTTACCAAGGCCTATCGTGTTAGTGTTACCCAGTAAAAGGGTTGTGGAGGTCATGTAGAATACTAGTATACAGCTGCATCAGAGTAGACTCAAAGCCAACACCAACATAGTTAGGAAAAAGCTACGCAGATGATGATGAGATCTACACACAATGTACGCTGTGGAGATTTTCATGGTGGTGTGACTGTGTTACGTATAGACATTGTTCTGTACATTGTCAAGGGCGGCCCCCTCAAGATATTAAAGACTTGGGGAAACCGATACAAATTGGGTTTTATAAAATAAATGACTAATGAACGATAATACCTAGGTCAAGTTAAAATAAGCACTGGAAATTATGGGCTTTGGTAGAGCCTTTTAATTATAATGAAGCCTAGGTTAGCCTGTTTGTAAAATGGTAACTTTTTTATGTAAGCCTACGCTGTCTGCCCACTGCTGAGCAAAGATCTCCCCCAAATCCTTTCAAGCATTTTTTTCCAGGGACACCTCGATCCAACAGAAATAACATTTTTGATTCTTTGTCGATTACATAATTATTATCTTTTTAACCTGACTGCAATCTTACTTATAGTTTTTTCAACATTTCCGTAAATCCTACTATATCCTACTTTAATATCCTACTAATATTATAAACGCGAAAGTTTGTAAGTATAGATGGATGGATGGATGGATGTTTGTTACTCTTTCACGCAAAAACTAATCAATGGATTTGGATGAAATTTGGCACACAGATAGATTATAACCTAGCTTAACACATAGGATACTTTTTATCCCGGTAGTACGTTCCCGCGGGATAATTTCCGACCTCTACGCGGGCGAAGCCGCGGGCGGAGGCTAGTTAGGTATATATGTGAAAGTTTGTATGTTTAGATGTTTGTTACTCAATCACGCAAAAACCGATGAACGGATTTGGATGAAATTTGGCACACAGATAGTTTGTAGCCTGGAATAACACATAGGATACTTTTATCGTGATGGTACGTTTCCGTTGGATAATTCCCGACCTACACGCGGACGAAACCGCTAGCAAAGGCTAGTAATGTTAAGAAAAAATATCTCTTAAATCTTGTAAAATACCTAGTCTTGTAGTAGTTGTCTACGTGCAGTTTGTAATATTTCGCCATTTTCCACAAATAAGCACGATCCAGTCGCAGCTATTACGTCTGTGTCATTCCTCGAACGTGATCAAATAAAAACGTGATCGAAGTCCAACAACCTTGGTTTGTGACGAAAATATATAGCATAACTTTTAATAGGTAATAAAATAAGCATGAGGAATAAGAAATAATGACACATTGCATTGTTGTGTGGAAAGTCTCTGAACTTAGAATACACGCATGTTTTTGCCCCAAATTTATTAACAAAAAAGAATTACGTTTTCCTTAGATTGTTATTTTTAATTTAAAATGTAATTTTGTTATTTTTTGGTTCTGTGTTTTTCAAGTAGTAATTACATTTCATTTAAATTGCTGAATTTTTGTGTTCCTGCTATTGCTACCACAGATTTGCCAGTGTACCGCACTACTTACTGACAGACATAAAATCCCAGCAATTTAAGAAACATCGCTGCTTCCCGTCACATTATAAACAGTTGTCAGAGGTTTGAGTTGTCATTAGCGAACAACAGACATATTCAATAATTGTAAAGTAAATATTAAGTAAATACCGAAGTTGTAGGTAGTACTCATAAGTTGTTTGACTAAAACAGGAATGTTTCACTTCTGTGGGTCAACCATGTAGACAGCCTTCGGTAAGAGATTACGTAGTATTAAGTGACATACATAATTTCACAGGTATAGTTATATTTAGTATTAAGTTGTTCCCGCGACTCCGTTCGCGTAGAAGTCGTAAGACTCCACAATATTCCAAAATAATAGTCACATTTTTTTAAATCTTCTGTGTGTTACTACGTTTATAGTGTGGTGTGTGCTTAACTCCATAAAGGTCATTTAAAATGTTAAATCTGTAATTATCTGCAATATTCTAGCCTTTTGGCTCGTCTTTTTACAATTTTCGGTGAACTATAAAATAACACGAACAAATTGCAATATTGCTCCAACCCCATAACCCCATAGCAAATAGCTTGATAATTTATAGCCTACAAACTGACCAGACTTATGGGTCAAAGTCAAAGTAAAAGTCAAAGCATTTATTTCAAATAGGCACTTAAAAGGCACTTTTGAACGTCAACATTTAAATTAAAATAGAATTGATTCTAGTCGCCCCTTCCAAAATGTAGGGAGTAAATGGGGAATATCTATGCAAAATTTGAACCAGATCATTGCGGTAGTTTTTGCGTGATGCTGCAACATACATGTATTCAGACAAATAGAATATAATAAAAAAAAAATCGGCATTATAATTTGGACAACAATTATCAAAAAAAAAAAATTGTTTCAATTAGAATCCAAAAAATTAATTCAGTGCACAGTTTGGACTTCGCTTCGATTTTATTATATCTATAAAATTTATTTAAGATTAGCGCGTAGTGTGTACGTCAAGATACTGAAGAGAAATAGAAAATATAGGATCTACTACAAAACCATGCTTTCTAAACTGGTTTACTGTTACTTTTCATCGATCTTTTGCAGACTGGTTTAGAACCTGTGGAATAGATCTTATACTTGTAATGCAAAACAATTCTGTATTAAATAGGTCGATACACTAAAAAACAAATTTGACGTCCATTGTTATTTACTATATTGCACAGACAGTATAGGTACCTTATATAATGTACAAGTAGGTAAATCAAGTCCTGAGTCATTCTGGATAACTTGTAGGCTATGAGATGCAATGTAGTAGTACCTTAAGATTAAAGTATTTTAAGATTACACAGAAGACATCAAAGCAAAAAATCACAAAAGTGAAAGCTTTGATGATGATGATGGGACTCCCTTTCAAAATCAAAATCAAAAGTCATTTATTAAAACTAGGCTGAGAGTCAGCTCTTTTTGAACGTCAAAATAAAATTACATAAGACAGTCCCCCCAAAACGCCCGCCCTTCACTACTTCCTAGTGCTTTAGCTGGGAAGAAGAAGTAGCGGAACAAACTCCCCAGCAGCACAGCTGTCTGTTAAGTTAGAAGAACTTGATTCTATACAATAATAGGTAATAAAAATTACGAAACACAAAAAAAAAAACATAAAATTTGCCATATGTCAGCTTTTCCGCGCTTAGACACCCATTCGGTCCGTTGTGCGTGGCAGCACAGAAGCTTCCTGGGAGCTTCACACGCTTTGAGGAACGACCTCATTGTTCCGAGGATTTCTTCACGCTGAGAAGCCACGGCTTCGCATTCCAGGATGACGTGGGCGGCTGATTCTTCGGCGTCAGAGCAGCCCTTGCAAAGGGGGCTGTTAGTGGCGCCTATGTTAAAAAGATGTTTGTTAAGGCGCACTGGAAGCTTTATGTACCTACGCAGATACATAACCATTGAGCTTGAGGCCCTGGGTTCAATTCCCAGGTCTGCCAAATTGTTTTTGAGTTTTTCCATCTGGGATTTCTCAGTAGTAGCCCCGGTGTGTAGGTTTGTGCACGGTTGATGGCAATAGGCTCGCCCCCTAATACATAGGAACCCCCTTCTATTATTGGATATGGGTGTACTATGGTACACCTCTGCTCAAGCCTTCGCGGAAACAAGGCGTGATGTTATGTGTTATACATAACCATTCTTGCCAAACAGTCCAAACTCCATGAAAAAAATGATGACAGCATTAAACAGCTCCACAGGATGTCCCCATTGGTCTGATTATCCAGAGTACCCACAAATACAATCGCGGGACATATTGACAGGCAGATTGCCACACATCCGCATGTTCAATGTTTTCATCCGCATTGAACTTTAAACTTGCGGTTAAGTCGTGGTTAACCGAACTTTGATCACAAACAAACGAGTATTATCATGGTAACCACGAGCTGTACCTATATTATAGAACGAAGAATATGCCACTATCATAGTGCAAGCTATATTTATTAACACGAATTTATTTTTAATAATAAAAAACTTTGTAACAAAAAAAAAAACATCGACTCGAAAAATAACTTTTAATAGGAAGTCGGTGTATTTGCTGTCGTATTTTAGTTTTTTGCCGCCAACTTCCGAAATTTAAGTTAGGTTAGTAAGTACAGATGCCAGCACATCTAGCTATTCCAAACTGAAAAAATTTCCAAATTGAATATAAACCTTATTCCTTCTAAATATAGTTGAAAAACTATCAAAGAAATTCGACAGATTGGGAAATCATTTGTTTATTAGTAAAAATGTTTTACTTTTCACTTTATAATCTTTTATTCCACTAAATATACATATAAATTACATTTTTAAATATTAGAATATAAAATTATATAAAAACATTTAAAAATATAATTTTTTTTATAATTATTATTAATATTTTTTTTTCAATTATTAATATTATTATTTAATCATTACAGAAGTATGACATATAGGTTTCGTCATCAGCCTTGGCCTTAGAGGTTGTCTCTATGGTAGATTGACATAATAATGTTTTGACCCTTTGAGTGCGTCAACGATTAAACCGGTATAAGATAACGTAAGGTGGAGTGTGAAGGTACCGAAAAATCTCAAGATAATATGAAACACCTGTCTGTCTTCAATAATAATGAGGGGGAGCTTCTGGTCCTCGATCACACGTCAATTCGTTAAATGGGCTTTAATAATATTAAATCAAAGCTACCGCCGTGCTGTAAGTAAAAAATAACTTCTTATAATGTCAAACACTTATAATTAAAAGACTTTTAGTATTAAGATGTATATTGTAGTTGTTTGTTATCCCATAATAAATAAAATTAAAATAAATGTATTCACGATAAAATAAAATAAACTATAAAACAACAGCTCTACTAACTGTAAAAAAGTAATTATCCAATATATGAATTACAAAACATTTTTTCTATGAAAAAAAGTCAACGTACAGTGACCACTTATTTCCATAAAGAATTCGGTATTTTCATAATATAATGTGAACAGTAATTCAGTGCTAATTCTACATACTAAATTATAAACTGTGACTAAACGCAGGAAGTACTCAAATTGATTAGATAACATTATACGACGGTTATTTATTAGCAGTAATAAAATATATAAAATACAAGGGCACGAGCAAAAGAAAAACACGCTACTGCAAAATGGTGAGTTAATTAATTTAACATCCTAATTCACATCTGAAATTTTTATAGATAGATCTTAAGGACCCTATCACACTAGGACAGCATAGTGGCGCGACCATGGTCGCGCTGCCAGAAAACGTATGGTTGGTTGCGCAGCCAATCGGATGCTTGGTGAGATATTCACCATAAAGTTGCGTATATTTTGCTAACATTCGAACATGGTTGCGCCACCGATACCACGGCCCCTGGCACACAAGCAACTGAGGGAACACGGGTAGGTGTTAGTCAGTAAAAGTCTGACACGCCCTCCTGCTCCACCCAGAGCGGGAGAAGTTATATGACGATTTCCCAAAAAAAAAAGGTATCCTATTGAGATAGTGCCATAAGAAAAGATGAATGGAATGTTGGTTTGAGGAATGGTATGAAATAAAAGGGAGTGAATGTTTGACAACTTCACGGTTGACAGGGACCCCAACAACAGACCCCAAGTAACATGGGGCAAGGGTATAAAGCTGATGATAATTTGATCATAAGCATAATTTTATTATTAACTAGCTGACCCGACAGACGTTGTCCTGTCTTAAATATTAATATAATAATACGCGCAACATTTTTTTTTTCACAAGAACCTTCTCCTGACAGTAACAAACACAACAAAAAAAGAATTAGCGAAATCGGTTCAGCTACCCTCGAGATTTGCGCTTAGCAACACATTCACCGATTCGCCAGCGGCTTCGCCCGCGTGAAGGTCAAAGATCAAAATGTATCCCACAGGAACGTACAATAGGGATAAAAAGTATTCTATGTGTTAATCCAAGTTACTAACTATCTGTGTGCCAAATTTCAGTCAAATCCGTTCGGCCGTTTTGGCGTGATTGAGTAACAAACATCCAAACAACTTCATAAACATTCACATTTGTAATATTAATAGCTTCCGCCCGCGGCTTTGCCCGCGTGGAAGTCTGATATTATCCCGCGAGAACTTACTACCGGGATAAAAAGTATTCTATGTGTTAATCTGTGTGCCAAATATCATCCAAATCCATTCAGTAGTTTTTGCGTAAAAGAGTAACAAACATCCAAACTTTCACATTTATAATATTAGTAAGAATAAGAGGAATGCGGATACTAGGAAGTAGGATAAATCAACATTATAAATTACACATTCCTTTTCTCAAGATAATGATTTATCCACAGCCACACCTAAATAGATACCTAAATCTATATTTTTTTATGATTGATTAAGATATTTCTAATACGCAAAAATAATGTTATCAATTTCCAAATCCTTTGGTGGTGAGGACAGACATGGTGTTGTAAGTTCAAACATACGATTCGACCCACATTTTTATCTAACTATTGTCACGCTATCTACTTACACATTACACATACTTAGCCATCGTTCTACAATAACATTGTGACTGAAAATCAGTCTGTTATCTGGCCTATATATTGATGGGATAAGAAACAGGTGTGGACTATAAATCTTTTTAAGCTCCTTAAGTTCTGAGTTGAGCTTCACGATAATTGACAAATACGTGTAGCAGTGAAGGGTAGGTTCACTCAAATCACACAACAAGAATCTACATGGTCCTCAAATGATCTGATCAAGACTATTTCCGGATTTTTAACCGACTTAAAAAAGAAGGAGGTTATCAATTCGACATGTTTATATTTTTTTTTTCGGGCATAACTCCGTCATATATAGACGAATTTATAAAATTCTTTTTTTTTTCGAAAGGGGTTTATTCCGAAATGGTCCCATATAAATATTAGGTCTTTACCTATGAAATTGCCGTTTTGCAGTACTGGCCATTTCAAATCAAAATAATTTTTGTTTGGGTAAGAATTCTAATTTCAAATTAATTTTATTTTAAAAACATGGATTTTTTTTTCCAAAAGTAGTCATTTGTTTATTGATTAGTGTTACATTTTCATCGCATTTCAATCTTTTTCGTCATCATGGATACGTTAAAAATTCGAGTAATTATGGAATATGAGTACCGTCGTGGCAGCAACGCGGCACAAGCGGCACGCAACATCAACGACGTTTACGGAGCTAACACTACAAACCAACGCACCACCCGTTATTGGTTTGCTCGCTTCCGTTCTGGAAATTTCGACCTGAAAAATGAACCTCGCGGTCGTCCGAAGACTTTGGTCGACAATGACGAATTAAAGGCGATTGTGGAAGCTGATGATACACAATCTACGGCTGAATTAGCAGCAGCTTTCGACGTTAGCGTCAAAACAATATTGGTCCATTTGCGTCAAATTGGCAAGGTAAAAAAGCTTGACAAATGGGTGCCCCACGAACTCAATGATCGTCAGCGCGAAGTACGCGTCGAGACGTGCCTTGCACTGCTCAACAGACACACAAATGAAGGAATTTTGAACCGCATTGTTACCTGCGATGAAAATTGGATTCTGTTTGATAACCGCAAGCGCTCAGCAAGTTGGTTGGATCCTGGTTCAGCACCTAAACAATGCCCTAAACGAAAACTTACCCCTAGAAAAGTGATGGTCACTGTTTGGTGGTCTAGCGCCGGTGTGATTCATCACAGCTTCTTACCAAACGGGGTGAGCATTACTGCAGATGTGTACTGTGAAGAACTGAACACAATGATGGAGAAGCTGGCACATCTCCAACCAGCATTGGTCAATCGCTCGTCTCCGCTGCTCCTGCACGACAACGCGCGACCTCATACTGCACAGCAGACGGTCTCCAAGTTGCAAGAACTGGGGTTGGAAGCTCTCCGTCATCCGCCCTACTCACCAGACCTTGCGCCTACAGACTACTACTTTTTCCAGAATTTGGATAACTTCTTGGCGGGAAAAAAATTCAATACCCGAGAGGCAGTACAAAATGCCTTTGAAGAATTTGTTGCCCCCCGTCCAGCTGATTTCTTTAAGAAGGGCATCAATAAACTGCCACTGCGATGGCAAAGATGCATTGATTGCATGGGTGATTACTTCGATTAATACAAATAAAAAATACATGAAAAAAATTCGTTTAAATTTTTTCATACAAAACGGCAATTTCATAGGTAAAGACCTATTATCATACTGATCTGATGATGAGTTTCGGAGACAGGCAACGGAACTCTTCAAAAAATGACAGCAACTCAATCGCGATTGCTGCTATCGCTTAAATAATGCATTGTTTTGACCCCAAGGATGATAAAATTTCGAATCGGTGTGTACTATAACTAAAAGTGAAAAATAAAAAGTTAAAAAAAAAACAACCGACTTCCGGAAAAACACTACAAAGTGAAAAATAACTTTAATTTCGGAAGACGGTGACAAAAAATTCAAATACATATCCAAAGTCACCGACTTCCGAAATTACAGTTATTTTTCACTTTGTAGTGTTTTTCCGGAAGTCGGTTGTTTTTTTTTTTATTTACTTACACATTGACATTGATGAATTTTATGCATTCAATGACATGAATATTTACTCTGCATTGTATAGTTTTAATTAATGTCAATTTTGAACATCCACATTTCGCCAGTTATGTTTAAGTCCTATATTTTAGAGGGCGAACTTATTGCAATCAATCAGGCACAAGTTCGGGTTCCGGGCTACTGAAAAAATCCTGATTTTAAGCTCAATATCACTTTAGCCCGACTTGGGATTCGAATTCAGGATCAGCAGAAGTGCTTGCGATTACTAGACCAATGAAACGAGGCGGTTTTCTTTTCGTTATTGTGGACAATTTAACTTGGAGCAGATATTTTGATACCTACTTCACATTCGTAGTGTAAACCATATGCTTTATTGCCAATGTAGCTATATTCCATCATATCCTTATCACCTTTTGATCTTCAGATCATCTTCTTCATGTGATTTCTACCAGATCTTTAACAATAAAAAACTTTGTAACTATTAGGAGTTTACGACCCGGATACAAATAACTCTGATGGATTAGTCAATTTAGTTTAATCTAGCCAAGTCGTTTAAATTTATGAAAAAATATTGATGTTTCTACGAGTATTATCAATTTATCAGAAACTGGTTCTGATGTGTTGATTAATTTGTTAAGGTTATTCCAAAATCATCAACATTATGTAAGTACTTATAGTTGATTAAACATAAATATTCCTTTAAATCGATTTGATCCTTCCCTCTCTTTCAAAATTGTTACCTCCAAACTCTTTTGAAGCTGAAATACTCTTTACCTAAGTATCAGCAGAGCAGACTTATGTACTAGTTTTAGTTCATCGGTTCGAACCTAATCAGACCCCTTGATTTGTCTGCCAGGGGTGCGGATTGCTCGAAAGAGATTCCATGGCCCCTGGCACACAAGCAACCGAGGGAACACGGGTGGGTTTTAGTCAGTAAAAATCTGACACGCCCTCCTGCTCCACCCAGAGCGAGAGGAGCTAATTGATGATTGAAAAAAAAATCACCACTGCTCTCAAAACATTTACGAAAAACATTGTGAGGAAGGCTTTTTCTGGAACTGTAAATTCGTAGACATGTGACAGGGCAGCGAGGTCGATTACAGCCCGGTCTCTCTCACAGAGTGGTGGCTTGTGTCTCAGCAGTGGACTCATTACAAGCTGATTACATAACTTCACGCATCTATTTCCCGAAGGGTTAGGTAAAGGTGTAACTCTAGTAGGTACACCTACTTATCTGTAATCCTATTGTGGATAATTTGGAACGTTTCACAACCTAACAATAACTTCATTTGACTTTGAACAATCGGGAAACGCGCATCCCCGGATGAGAAAGGTCGTGCATTGTAGATAACGGATTATGTTTTCATTTCCTCCTGCAACTTTACATACTACATGCTCTTTACTTTAGCAGAAGTAGATAAGCAGGCACATATGTAGATGTTTGAAATATTTTCTATGTTCCTTTATTTTTTCTACCTTATTTTCAGAAGTACTTTAGTTTGCACAAAGAAGCAGCCCGAGGCTTGTTTGCTGAAAAAAAAAAACCTTTTATCTTTAAAGTAAGAGTACATGGCTTACATAAAGCAACAGCCATCTAACCTATTCAACTCTGTTCCCGATCTTTTCCACGTTATGCAAATGTGGTGCTTCGTTTACATTACCGACATTAAAAATTGACTCACAGCTATTTAAATAAACAAAAGGAATTTTGTTAACATTCGGCAGCTGGCAAGTGGCGGCCATTATCTCGGTGTCACCAACCTCGTGACGTCACGCCAGCTGATACCTGCGAATATGGGTCGTTGTATCAAGTTGAATCGCCACCACACGCCAACCTCTGACGCAACGCTATATGCGAAATTCACGCCTTTGTTTGCGAATTTTAAGCAGCTCTTTATTCAGTTTTGGTTATTGTTTTCGTTTGAGAATAAATAGATTCGTTACGCTACTGCTTATTATAGTAAAGTTTGTTGTGGTGACTTGCCTTATTTATCTTTGTTATGACTGTAATTTTCATTGAGGCCGCGACTCTAATTGCAATTTGTTTCACTCTGCGCCTTATAATTGAAGAAATTGAATCAACATGGTTTTTATTCAAAGTGATAGAATGCGCAATTCCGAAATACACATTTTTTTAATTATCAGCTGGTTAGTGTTCACAGCAGAACCACGTACTTCTTGGTTTTTTTGGGAAGAACTTAATTGATAGCGAAAATATTCATAAACAGCCTATAATATTCCCACTACTGGGATACAAGCCTCCTCTTTGCGAGAGGGAGTGGGCCGTAATCCATCTACCAGTGCGTGTTGGAAGGAAGACACAATTATTTCTTCGAATTTTGTAAGATTTTTTTTAAACATGCCGATTTCCCATTTGCCATTCTTCAGGATGTTGATGATGAAATAATTCACACAAAGTGAAGCGCCTATCTGGGTTCGAACTTACGACCTACACCACGTCTCTCGAAAATATTGATTAGCCCTTAATATTTCCGATCCTTATCGGAAATACCAGTCAAAACCGTCATCTGTCTTCTGACGGATGGTAGGCTCATTTTGGTTCTAATGTTACAACATTAGAATAAAATCGAACCTTCCATCTGTCATTCTATACATATAATTGTCTAATAGTTTTCCTCAACAATATATCAGTAAGAACACTTAACTATTGCCCGAACTCGTGTCAGTTACTGAGAAAGCTGAGGTATGTAGTGTTTCCGTGAATCAGCCCAGCACGTGGGACAATAACGTCAAACAAAGGTGTTTAACTTCTCCGCTGTCGGCCATGATACTTGTCTGTCTGTTTGTCACTGGCTTTGTCTCCGACACGTGTTGTGTGTAAAGAGATTTTGTAAATATGTATATATGTAGGTATAGTATATCATATTATTATAGTATCTTGATGACTCTATCTGATATATCTGGCGATAAAACCATCAGGAAATTTAAAAAACATCGTTTGAATGAATAAAGGTCGACTTACAAAAAATAAAAACCGAATTGTCGGTCGGTCGGAGCAATAAACTTAAATAACACTGTTGCGAACTATAAATTATAAAAAAATCGATCAAGTTTGACGTAACTAGGGTTTTATTCTGTGGAAGAATTGTGCAAGTCATCGAAATTTTGTCTTTTAACTATCAGAATCTTGTTTCATAAGGGATATGATTAGTTTCCTGAGGGGCTGAGTTATCATTAGCGCGCAAAAACAAGAAATAAATGCACCTGAAGCGTGCAAGCATAATTTTCGATTAATAATAGTGCTTGACCTTGGCTACAAAACTTCGTCATCGACAAAGTTACAAAAATGATTTAAAGTTAATTAACCTTTAGTTTACAATAGTTTGTTTTTTCCTGACATTCCGTAAATAAGCAAACTATGTTAAGCTGAGCCAGTAACGAAGATATTCCGATTCTTACTCATTTAATTTATTAGTAAAATACGGTTTAAAGGTAATCAGAAGGTGCGGGTTGTTCAAAAGAGATACCGTGGCTCCTGGCACACAGGCTACTGCCCTCAGTAGCCAAAACCCACCCGTGTTCCCTAACACGGGTGGGTTTTAGTCAGTAAAAGTCTGACACTGCCCTCCTGCTCCACCCAGAGCGGGAAAAGTTATTTGATGACTTCCAACCCTAAAAAAAGGTAATCAGAAATAAGCTAACATAAAGTTCTATGTCATTGCGTAGCAGTGGTGGCCCAGTGGTAACGCCTACGCCTTGAGTTGTACCTAGGTCGTAGGTTCGAACCCTGAAACTTTTCTTTGTGTAAATTATTTAATCACCACTGCTCTCAAAACTGTGAAGGAGTACATCGTGAGGAAACCGGCATGTCCTAGGACCAAAAATTCGACATCTATCAACAACACATTGGCGACATCTACCAACCCGCACTGGGCCCGAGTGGTGGATTATGGCCGCTTCTTCTCACAAAGAGGAGGCCTGTGTCCCAGCAGTAGAATCAATATTTTAAATCTACAATCTTCTGTGTGAGGCCTTTGCCCAGCAGTGGGACGCTATAAGCTAAAAAAAAAAAAAATCTTCTGTGTGATCATCTGATTGATGGTGATTTAAATATGTTTTATAAATAGTTATCTCGTTCTAATAGTCCGTCAGAAGTAAGGTCCGAAGATTAATTTCGCCAATACTTTTATCTATCACTTTCTGTAACCCATTCGAACCAAAACAGTTGTTCACCTCGTTTTAGTTATAAACAATGTTATCGAGCAGCGTACGCGCACGTTGATGTATCACTTTGTGTACAAACGTGTGTGTTTTGTCAATTAACTTGTTAACTTGTGAGCTTTTTGCGCAGTAGGTACATGGGTGCAATGATTCCAATGTTTTGTTTTTGCGTGCAGAATGTTTTGTGGCGTCTGAAAAATGACGGAAACATTAAATAATTTGTTGAATAAAAGTTTGGATGACAATGAAGATAATCTTCGTAAGAAAATCTAATAAATTAGTGGCCTGTCGTACGTACTTACATAAAAAAATATAAATTTAAATGAATAAATATTTAGAAAAAATAATAATTTGCATTCGTGTTGGCCAGTTACAGACTAATATTTTATATGTACCTAGTTGAAGGATTTTTTCCCCTTCTTTACTGATATTGGGTTGCTATTAATTCCGGAAAACTCCAATTAATGCAAAGAGTGGTTATTGTAATAAAATGCTAAGTGACCTAACATTTATTTTATTAACATGTGCATTCAGCATCAGTTTAATCATCCTTGGTCGTTAAAGACTCATATAAGAATATCGCTTTACTTAGCCCATAACGAATGATTAGTCTGACGACAATTATGTACTCTAAATTATGTTACTTTAAATATGATGATATCATAATAGAACAACAACAACGGAATTATTTTCTTCAGTATTTTTTTATTGATTGAAGGGCCTGTGGTTATGTAACAACAGCCGCTTAAGTCGATCGATCAGGTTAAGCTACGCTTGTCGCGATTGATCCGTAGGTGGGTGACCATGTTTACATACCAAGTGCCGCGGTAAGCACGTGAAGCAGTTGCCCCGGCTGTCATTCGTAGATCTTTGACATTCGTTACGGGTCGTCTAAAGACCGAAAGTCTGACAACCAGCCTTACCTTACTAAAGTAAACCACCAGCCACCACCAGTCGCCACCAGTCATCACCAGTCACTCCATGTAAAATTTTGTTATTCAGCTTTATCTGGTTAGACTGGAATGCGACCCCAACATAGTTGGGGAAAAAGGCAGATTGATTGATTTTTTATTGGTAAGATTCAGACTCAGATTATTTATTTGTAAACATAGGTTACACATATACAAGTGTGTGAGATGTTACAGGGCCTGAAGTCTGCTATTACAATAGTGTCAGATAGGTTTATCATTGATTTCATAATTGTTGATTTTGACAAGTTTGGTAATCTACTAATATAATGGCGTCATTATGACTTTCCAATGGTCAGCCACTGACACTCCATGAAAGAAATGGCATTTATTGGTAATCTCGTACATAATGATAACACTAATAAATAATATGTAAAAATATATATAAATGAAATCTGGCATGAATAAATGTTCAAATTTAGTAGTAGTTTTTCGAAAATCATTTCTACTAGCGGGTTTTATAATAATGGCAATACGAAAATGCCATTATAAGTATTATAACACAATTCTATTACGACACCATTGACCGACCAATGATCGACCATTATGAACTTAGCAGATTACGAACTTTTAGCAAAATGACAATGAGATCGTGTTGGAATGACGAATTTATAAAAATAGCAGACTTGAGGCCCAGGTTGTTTGTTAGTTCTCTATGCTTTGCCATTATGCGTACAAATGTTAGTATCAATGTCAATAATCTATTCATTTTAAAACATCAAATAAACATTATAGAAAGGGCTAGAGTGTTGGATAAGTCCGTATAAAATATGCCCGTGACAAATAATTACGAATAGAAAAGATAAATGGATTGTGTGAGGAATTATATTTAAGACAGATGGGAGTGAATGATAGCGTGACGGTTGACAGAGGCGAATAGTAAAATAAAAGCATTTTGCGTTTGCGCCGACCACAAGTAAGGGGCCATCAATAAATTACGTCACACGTTTAGGGGGTAGGAGCGGGTCAGTGAAATGTGACATTGTGTGGCAAGGGGCAGGGGGGATCAAAAGCTTTGTGACGTCACATATTAAAATCACCATTAAGTGTCTAAATTATTCGACTTTATGTTTGTTTGGTGTTGCTTTATGTTGTTTATTTTTTGTTAACATTATTTTTAATTTAAACTTTAAAAAATATTGGAAAAACTGCTTTTTTCATTTAATAATAATTTGTAAATATGTGACGTCACACAAGGGGGGAGGGGGTTTCACAATTGTGACCACATGTGACAACTGACTAGGGCTCAAAAAATCATAAAATTTGTGTGACGTAATTTATAGATGGTATTAGGGACGGTTTAACATGGTATAAGAGCAGGAAGATGATGAAGATGACTAAATTTTTTTATGATTTTCGCATATAAGAAGTTTCCTCATTTTATTTCCTATACCCAGACTGCAGAAATGCCTTTTCACTTTTCTTCAAACTTAGTTCGTTTCGTTTCGTTTAGGCCATGAATACTACGTAGTAGTAGGTACACAGTTACACACGTAACAAACACTGGGTTAATCACAAGGAAGGACCTTACGCTGATTTTATTGAAAACATTAACGTTCAAAGTTATCTTAAGTGACGTGTAATTATTGATAATATAGCTTATAAAGTTGTAATTATTCGTATCACGCAGATTGCAGCAAATTTATATTACCTACCTATTTGTAAGCGTACGAGAATATCACGTTTGGACCATCTTCTTTGCTTCTCGTTCTCTATTTTTAATTACACAATAATTGGTGATCATTAAGTAACCTTTGGCTATATTTTATGGGGATTATTTTAACTTTATTTAGGGCTGTTTTTTGAACATTCAAAGGCTGAGAAAAATTTGCGTTTAGACAGCTTTAAAAAAAAATCTCAAACCACGTAATTTTTTCTTCTGGTAAAAGTTATCTGACGTTTCATAAAACGACTCTTATTCATGTTGGAGAAGGTAAAAGTGTTTAAAGGAATATTTATAAATTTATATCTTGCTATGGAAGAGCTTAAAGTCAGAGAATTAATTATAATTATTTCAAATTAACACTTAAAAACTTTCTTATTCTACGTTGAATAAGGAGTATTGTTTTTTTTTTTCGTTTATTAAATATCACAATAGATGATAATTTATTCACATTACAATCTAGCCTATTAGATAATAAGTAATTTAAATATAGCTTAAACTGCTAAGTAACTATAAAACTAAGAAATCGTCGAATCGTCTTTCTTATTTACTGTAAGTTAAGGGGAAAACACTTGATTCACGTGTTCTTTATTAAAGTCAGCACTTGCACTACAGTTTAAGTTCACTTACACTGCACTAAACTAACTCAAAAGGTTTTACCCTTTTTAGTCTTAGCACTAATTCAGTGTTGTCAAGGAGTTGGATCGCCTCGACATTCACGTGATGATGACGTGTTCATGAGCTTCTGGATATTTTTGTATAACTATGTTTACGACATCCATCTTGAGATCCCGGTGGAGGTCGCTGTTTCTAATGTACCAGGGCGCGCTTACTATATCCCTTAGTACTTTTTTTCGAAAACGTTGTATGATTTGACGATTATTTTGGCTGGTGCAGCCCCACAGCTGAATACCGTAGGTCCATACAGGCTTTAAAACTTGTTTATATAACAACAATTTATTAGATATTTACAATGGCGATTGTCTACGAAGTAGCCAATATATTTATTGTGTCTCGAATATCTAATTCCGCTCTTTTCTTTTTAACATGCTTTTTCCAGCGCAGTTTTGCATCCAGGGTCATGCCAAGATACTTAGCAGTATTCGCGTATTTTGTTGATTATTTATGAATACTGGGAAGTATTGTGGTTTTTTATTCGTGAAGTCAATGTAGATAGACTTGCTTTCATTAAGTTTGATACGCCATTTTGCAGTTCACTCATCAACACGATTTACGGACTCTTCAACCTGTTCTACGGCTTCCTCGTGACTCATGACCATATTTCCAACAGCCATGATAGCTGTGTCGTCAGCAAAGGTAGCAATGACATTATTTTCTAGCTCAGGAATATCACAGGTGTATAGTAGATACAGGACCGGAACTAGTACACTACCTTGTGATACTCTAGCTTTTATCTGCCTAAGGTTTGAATAGACATCTATTTGTCTTATTCTAAACAATCTGTTGGATATATTAATGTCTGAAAACTGTTGAGGTAGCATTGTTCTTAGCTTATAAATGAGGCCATCGTGCCATACTTTATCGAAAGCCTGTGCAACATCAAGGAAAACCGTGGAGCACACCTTCTTTTCCTCTAGTGTTCTTTTTCAATAATATTAGTAATTCTGTGTAGTTATTCGGTCGAGCGTAGAGTGTTGTTCTCTAAATCCAAACTGGTAATCGGGGATTAGATTTTCAGCTTCAATAATCGGCATCAATCTCTTTAGAAATAGTTTCTCAAAGAGTTCTGACAACGCAGGTAACAGTAAGATTGGTCTGTAAGATGTTGTTTCATGAGGTGGCTTCCCATTCTTGGCTATCATGATAACTTCAGCTACTTTCCATATGTCAGGAACGTGTTTCAACCGAAATACAGCAATAACAAGCGTGGTCAGCTTAACTATAGCTTTACGTGGGAGATTCTGTAAAACTTCTCCTGTAATTAAGTCGTAACCAGGGGACTTTTTCCGATTAAAATTACACTTAATTTCTCTAGATACTTCTTTTGGGGTAACCAACTTAATATCTGAACTAATTTGTACTCCCTGAATTATACTTTCATCAATCTGGGCTTGATTTGGTTGAAATATTTGCTCTAAATACTCAGCGAACCTTAAAGCTTTTTTGTTCGTCTGTCGCTGCCCATTTTCCATTTACTTCCTTGATAGGAGGAATTTGCACGATCGATCGTTTCATGTGCTTAGTAGCTTTCCACAGCGAATAGTCGGTTTTAGGGTCACTTGTTAATTGGGGAACGTAGCTGTTTGTTAAGGAGTCGTTGTAGTGTTGAATTTCTGTCGTAAGACGCTTAGTGAGGTTGTTCAGCAGTCTTTTATCTTGTGGACATCTAGTCTGATGCCATCTGTTTGTTCATTTCGGTTATAAGACACCTAATTCCTGCAGGTAGGTGGTTGCTTTGGCCCGATGTGTTTTTCCAATGTGTTTTTCCAGGCAGCTTTCTGTATACACGTTGTAAAATTACTCAATTCCAAATCCCGTTGTTCCGGAGTTTTTATTGGGACTCGTAATTCTATTATATTATCCAAGTCTATTCTGAAACTTTCCCAGTCTGTGTAAGTATTTACAAGTGTCTGATTGTTCTCTCTGCGTAGGATCTGATACTATACTGATAAAATTGTTGGTGAGGGTCCGAATTCATGTCAAAGCATTCATCGATGCTCAAATAATTAGCGGAGATATTTTTAGTTATAAAAAAGTCTATTAGATCTGGGACTTTATTTATTTATTTTGTGACTTTTTGGGACTTTGTGTGGATCGCTTGGCCAATAGGTTGGTTTTCCGGTCAAAATAGCTTCACACTTCACACAGGCAACTGAGGGAACGCGGGTGGGTTTTAGTCAGTAAAAGTCTGACACACCCTCCTGCTCCACCCAAAGCGGCAGAAGTTATTTGATGATATCCCAACAAAAAAACAAAAAAAAACCTTTCCTTTAGCTGTGGTTATAGTCTTGCCCCCAATGCGTATTTCTAACCGACTTCAAAAAGGAGGAGGTTATCAATTCGTCGGAACTTTTTTTTTTTATGTATGTTCCCCGATTACTCGAAGATGGCTGGACCGATTTGGATTTTGTTTTTTTTGTTTGAAAGGGTATACTTCCCAGGTGGTCCCATGATCATCAAGTCAGGATCTGATGATGGGATCCTGGAGAAATAGAGAAAACTCTTCAAATTTTATAGGCACACAAAGCGATTTAGGTAGTTTTTGGAAGAGTACTTTCTCGTAGTGGTTTCATTTCAATTTGGTGAAGATTTGATGAAGAACTTTGGAGATAGGCAACGGAACTCCTCAATAAATGATTGCAAATGGACTGGGATTGCTGAAATCTCATCTCTGTCTATTGCTTACACCAGTTCATAAGATAACATCACGCCGGTATGCTGTGAAGGGGTAAGCACATTTGAACCACTAAAAAGTGAAAAATAAAAACTTTTTCCAAAAAAAAAACAACCGACTTCCAAAAAAACACTACAAAGTGAAAAATAACTTTAATTTCGTAAGGCGGTGGCAAAAATTCAAATACACCTCCAAAGACACCGATTTCCGAAATTAAAGTTATTTTTTAGCGTTGAAGTCACCACCTAAGATAAATCTTTGTCCGAGTTGTTGGAAAAACCTCACATAATTATCTTTTTTTATATTGTATTATTCATATTCGTATTCATATCTTTATTTACATTCCATAATGTTGAAAGGTCTTACAATTGGCTTAAAGCTAAGGTACAATTACGGACCCTGTAGGGTACAGCAAAAAGTTGATTCTAAATTAATTCTAAAAAAAAAATAATAAGAAACAAATTAAAATCAACAATTTTTAAATAATCATATCATTAACATTAATTTATTAACATTAACATTTATATTTGTTGTGGTGCATCATAAATAATTATTTGGGTCAACATACCTACTATTAGATCGTATTATAATATTTAACTATGCATATAAATAACAATGTATCTATCTGTGTGGTATGGTGTCTGTTTGTGTCAGATCAAATTTTTGTCATGTATATATTCGTTTATTGTGTAGTATGCTTAATTGTATCTCAGAGGCGTGTAGATGGCTGCTACGGTGACTGGATACAGTTGTGATTCAATACAAATCGCCACAGCGTGAATTTCCTGATATTCATACTTCACTTCTTGTAAAAACCTCACATAATTATCTTTTTTATATTGTATCTCGGAGGCGAGTAGATGGCCGCTATGGTCACTGGATACAATTGTGATTGAATACAAATCGCCACAGCTTGAATTTCATGACATTCATACTTCACTTTTTCATGATGACGGAGGTTCTCTTTGACTATAACCGCGCTACCATCTCGGGCAGTATTGTTAGGATGCAGTACACTTTATATCCTCGGAACTGTATGTATGATTGCTTAGTAAAGTGAGTTTCAGATATAAGGCATACATCGATGTTCTCTGTGGTCAGGACAACTTCCAATTCTTGTTGATGTTTAGTAGTCCGTTTGAGTTACATGCCATAATTTTTAATGGCATGGAACTCTGCAAGGTGTAATTGTGCAATTAAAAAATAATTGTGTTTTTTGATAAGATTAAATAATATTGCTTCACTGATAACACGTCAAGGTCGATCAAAAGTATAAGGTTGATCTAGTTGCTACAATGATCGAATTGTGATAAGAAACCATATGTTTAACCAGTAATTTATCTTTGATTATCATTAGAGAGGTAACTAATTTACTTACAGCTAGTATTTGGTAACAAAGGTAAGTGCTGCTGTTGTTTATCTTGGTTTATTGTAATTTTATCTGCTGGTACTTATTCAAGACCCGGGGTTTTCCTGTAAGTACACCGTTCAAAAGCAAATGTAAATAAAGGTATCATGTAAACAATTAATTGTAGGTAATATTTCAGCTTACATTATTTATTAATTATTTCAAATGATAAAGCGGTTTTTTTACTTCAAGTGAAACAGCTGACGCGCGTTAGGTACTTAGTACATTCTGCTATGACAAAGTCTAGATTAAATTCAGCCTTGAATTTCTAATAACAGGATGTCACCAAGTGTTAATTAAACTACTTACAATTAACTTCGTGCCTTCAAGTGCACCAGAACGCTCTGTGCTTAATCTCTGACGTCATTCGGGGTTATCAGGGTTGAGACGAACCGCGGAAACTCTGCGAGAGACCATTATGGGTCAAACTTACAAGTAAATAGGTGGCTGTTGTGCTACCGCGCGGAGGTTGAGTCTCTTTTGATGAATTATGGAGAATTTGGAAGAAAGGCTGGCTTTTAAGTGTCGAGAATGGTACGAAAGAACATTGTTAAATTACTTGCCATGCACTCGATGCAATTTCCCATCGGAAAAAATGCAGAACTTCCATACCAACTTTCATTCAATCAGTGAATGTGATTACACTTAAGATTTAAACTTGAGGTAAAATTGTTTGCATGTTGGTAAAGTTGTAATATGTGTATGCTGCCGCGAGGCGCTCCTAGTAAAATATAAAATTCTTAAATATACAGTTGGAAGCAAACAGTATGTCTTCGACAGTACGCAGCTTATTGTGAATATCGAACAATATATAACGACCAAGGGACTCGTGACTATATAATAACAGCAGTACAGGTCGATTGAAGGTTAGGCTACATTTACCGCGGTTGGTTTGTGGATGGGTGACCATCCCTTATATATAGAGATGCGTCCGTGCCTCAGAAAGTAACCCGGCTATCATTCGTAGATCTATGACAGTCGTTACGGGTAGTCAGAAGCCCGAAAGTCTGACAACCAGCCAGTCTTACCAAGGGTATATAGGTTGGTAAGACTGGTTGTCAGACTTTCGGGCTTCTGACTACCCGTACCTACTTCTATTGCGTCATTAGATATAATGACTTCCATTTCTCAATCCATGTTCTATTGTTACAGGCAGTAAAGAGATCCTACATGGGGTCAACGGCAGACTGCGGCCTCGGCAGCTGGTGGCTATCATGGGACCCTCGGGTGCTGGCAAGTCTACCCTCCTAGACGTACTGTCAGGGTACCGCATCACCGGTGTGGGAGGAGCCGTGTTCATCAATGGAAGAGGGAGAATCATGAGTGAGTAGCAGCGTTTTTTTATGGCGTCGAAATATTATGAAAGAAGAAGGAATATTTTACGGGAGGGCACGCATGCGTGCCCACACAGTAGAAAATTAATTGTTATCTCATTAGCCGGGATTATCAGGTCACGGAAACCTGAAAAACAAATAAAACATGACAGCTATGACTTTTTTGCTTTGAATTTTTGATGCTGTAGGGACCATGTAAGTGTAGTGTTGTCGCGTTAACAGGTTGAAAGAGATGCATATCGGGATCGATCGCCAGCCTCTGCGCACAGGTCGATTTGTGTTAGACTTTTCGGGATCTAGTAATAAATAAAATATTTTTCATTGTGCTGGTACCAAAATCTTTTATTCAGCGTATATCCCAGATACTCCCTAAGACAATAGTAGGCATAAGGTAGAGTCCTACAATGCCACTGCTAAGACTCAAACCACAACCGGTTTCATTGCTTCGTGTTAATGTTCAAAATGACCCGCGAAAAGGTGAATGCCTCTAAAATCATTACCTGTACAAAGTACAAAACCATCAGGTAGAATAAAATATTCGTCAAAAGTAAAAATGTTGCTTATGTTCAATCAATTTTTAACGTAACTAGTTACGAAATGCACTTCATTAAACGTCTTCGTAGGCAAATACACAAATAGCATCAGTAAGCGATTAGATTGCACTCATGCAGACGGTATCAGCGGAAAATAATTAGCTATGAACCAAGGACCCGGATTCTAGGCGTAAGATAAATCAGGTTAGGTTAGAACTGCATTCACGCTGTCGTGTTATAACATGCGTTCACGTGCTGCATGACCGTTGACCACAGATATAGGTATAGGATAAGGTAGATAGCGGCAACGGAAGCCGTGCGTCATAGTCTGTCTCCAACCCAAAGGCGTATTCCACATTGCAACTAGCTATGCAGGTATCTAAGATAAAATAAAGGTTATATGAATACACGCTTCTTTAGCACAACCACGTACAAGTGTTTGCATGAAGAAGCATTTGCTAACACGTTTATGTACAAACAGCACCCATTTCCTTCTTCGCTTCAGCTCAGCACGTGTGTTAGGTTAGAGAAGCGTACGTAGCTTGTAATTTAAATTTGTCTACCCGAAATCTTCTTAAGCAGTGATGGCCCAGAGGTAACCAGGTGGACCTTTATCATCACTTTAGCCGAAAGACGTCCACTGCTGGACATAGGCCTCCCCCAGGCTCCCCCATTTCGACCGGCCTTGTGCTTCCCACATCCAGCGGCTTTCCGCGGCATTCACAAGGTCATCGGTCCACCTTGTGGGAAGCCTTCCCACTCTACGTCTTTCGGTACGCGGTCGCCACTCCAGAACTCCACTCCTTTCGGCCCCATCGGCCATCTGTTCTGCGAGC
Organism: Antitype chi; assembly: GCA_947359405.1. Taxonomy (NCBI): domain Eukaryota; kingdom Metazoa; phylum Arthropoda; class Insecta; order Lepidoptera; family Noctuidae; genus Antitype; species Antitype chi. The sequence continues at coordinate 17,563,574 of OX375816.1, forward strand.
AATGTGCCCTGCCCACAGCCACTTAAGTTTGGCAATTCTTCGGGCTATGTCGGTTGCCTTGGTTCTCCTGCGGAACTCTTCATTCCTGATTCGATCACGTAGGGAAACTCCGAGCATAGCCCTCGGTGGAGCTTACCTATGTTTTTATTAGACAAGTTTTTGCAGTCAGCTGCAAATATCTTGATATAAAATTGTTTATTGTTTTGACACGATGGAAGTACCTATGGTCCTTTGCATATGCCTAGTGTCCGAGCTAATATTTTAATTAGACAAGCCAACATCAAATGCCTTTTCAAGACATTTTGATTGGATTGAAACATAATCGATGACGTACTTGCAATGCAGTTAGAGATTTTGGCTGCTTTCCCCAGATTGCTTGCACCTTGCACCATCTATCTTTCTCTATATCTGTGTGAAAGACATATGTTACTGGTTTAACGAGTAACTCTGCACTTGCCGTGACCCAAGACGACTTCTCGAATCAAGTAGATCGGAACGGAGCAAGTGCAGTGATCGTGTTACGTGTCAAACTTGAATGCATGATTTCGTATCGAAATGACTGCATCGATGTTAATATGTTTGGATTATACGATCAGCTTTGAATATTTTATGATGAAATTATCATACAAATACGAAAATAAAATGATATTAAAAATCATAAGTAGGAATAATTAAGATATTTTTAGCTTCAGTCATGGCTACTTAATGAAACGATGTCGTTTTAAATATAATTCAAATTGTAAACAGCAACAGAGACCAATAAATCTTTATTATAAACTCACCTACTGACAGAAATGACTTTGACAATTGTTTTTCCGGCTACCGTAATAGTCGTAAACGTGACTGCTGAACATAGACACATAGAATCCTGGGATCAATCCCCAGATCAGACAAAGTGTTTAATATAGGGGTTTTCTAAGTTGTACCAACTTATCAATGAAAGAAAACTTAGAGTTCCAACTCTAAGTTTTCTTTCTAGGCACCCCACAAAGTGGGCCGATGACCTTGTGAAGGCCGCAGGAAACCGCTGGATGCGGGAAGCACAGAACCGTTCAAAGTGGCGGAGCTTGGTGGAGGCCTATGCCCAGCAGTGGACGTCTTTCGGCTTAAATGATGAAATATGATGACTAATTAAAGAAAGGTTCAAAAGGATGTCGTGCTATATCCAAGTTGAACAATGTGTTATTGTTATGAATGTTTCCAATCAAATCGTACCATCAAATTACCAACGTATCATTAAATTTTCACTAAATTAAATTACAGAGAGGTTCAAGAGGATGTCGTGTTACATCCAGCAAGACGACCGGCTGCAAGGTCTCCTCACGGTGGGAGAGAACATGATGCTAGCGGCGGACCTCAAGCTACCGACCACACTAGACAAATACGAGAAGGGAGAAGTTGTAAGTTGAATTAACATAACTACTAACTAGCTACACTTAAGTGAAACCTCAAATGAATAAACGTCATCTCCAACCTATTCCCAACTATGTTGGGGTCAGCTTCAAGTCTAACCGGATGCAGCTGAATACTTTACTTTACCTACATGGAGCGACTGCGTATCTGACCTCCGCATACAACGGACTGAATGGGAGTCTACGTGCGGAAAAGGGAGTCCTATCATCATCATCATCTGACCTCCACAGCCCTGTTACTGGGTAATACGATACCCCTTGGTAAGACTGGTTGTCAGATTTTCGGGCTTCTGACGACCCACAACGACTGTCAAAGATCCACGAATGACAGCTGGAACCAAAAGCTTAATGTGCTTTTCAAGGCACGGAGGGGTCTTGGTATGTAAATATGGTCACCCATCCACGGACCAACTGCGGCAAGCCTACTTTAACCTGCACCCTTATTGCGTAACATACGATTAATCATAATCTGTTTCATTTTGACGGTTCAAAAATATTCATTGCGTATTAACTTTGTTGAGCATAAAGATTTTTCGAACATATGAAGCTATGGTTTAGCACTCTATTTCAAAACGAAACAGATTATGATTAATCGTGAGTTACGCAATTAGGGTGCTGATCGATCAACCCTTGCGGCTATTACTTAGGTACAAGCCCCACCTGCAAATGAATATAAGCACATACAGATAGTGATTTTGAAGTTTTTTTTTTTATTTTATCGGTCCGTGCCGGCCAGAGAAGAATGAAATCCAATACCACTTTGTGACTCCTCAAACAAAGGCAAAAATTATAGATATTTCTCAAATGGGAACCCAAAACCTCAATGAACTTTGAACAAACCTGAGGCCTCAATGAACTTTGCCATTATATAAATTAGTGTTAATAAAAACACCTCATTCGTCAATTTGTACGCGCTTGCGAGTTTTGATGTCTCAATTTGTAACGATCATCGCCTTCCTCATTTTGAGTACTATACCTATGTTCCGCACAGTGTGATAATGTATGAAACACGTAGAACCAATAATACTCATGCATGGACATGTTTTGAATATTTACTCTAATAAACTTTGTTTGTTCGTGCATTTGGAGTCGGACGCAAACGGAAAGGTCTCGTGGCTTAACAATACCAGCCGCAGGGGTCGATCGAAGGTTAAGCTACACTAGCCGCAGTCAGTTCATCGATGGGTGACCATTACATATCGAGACACCTCCGTGACTCAGAAAGCACTTTAAGCCGTTGGTCCCGTGCGGGTTGTTCGAAAGAGATACCGCGGCCCCTGGCACACAGGCAACTGAGGGAACACGGGTGGGTTTTAGTCAGTAAAAGTCTGACACGCCCTCCCGCTCCACCCAGAGCGGAGAAGTTATTTGATGATTTCCCACCCAAAAAAAAAAAAAAAAAAAAAAAAAAAAAAAAAAAAAAAAAAAAAAAAAAAAAAAAAAAAAAGCCGTTGGTCCCGACCGTCATTTGTAGATCTTTGACAGTCGTTACGGGTAGTCAGAAGTCTGACAACTAGTTATACCAAGGTGTATCGAGTTACCAAGGTTGTGGAGGTCAGATAGGCAGTCGCGCCATGTAAAATACTGGTATTCAGCTGCAACCGGTTAGACTGAAAGCCTGGGTAGATTACTAGGGAAAAGGCTAGGTAGACTGATTGTATCAGACACAAATGCCTTCGTTGTCAATGTACAGTCAGCATCAAAAATATCGGGACGAACAGACTGTTCAAAATGATCTCAACAATTAAGAAAATTAAACTTTATTTCAATTAAATAAAGTTCTTGTCAGAATGAGAGTTGTCGCATACTGTCTTCATTCAAAACATTTCTTGTGTCATTGAGTTAATATTTAATTTTCATAGTTGTTCAGATCATTTTGAACAGTCTGTTCGTCCCTATATTATTGACACTGACTGTACATTTGCCACACGTCGCATTATTAAATGATAAAAGCGATGAAACAAAGCATGGACATACAAAACAAAGTAAAACAGCTATAGTCAGCGAGGATTCAAACTATCCAGCATAGGTTAAAACAATTCAGTCGTACAAGGGATTCATGAATGAAAATAACTGCCAAATATAAAAAGAGAGAGTTAGTGAAGAATAGAAAATTCTATATAATCATATAATATCTAAAATATTAATTAGGTTCTATGAAACAATATATATGTTCTTCTGTCTTCTTCTATCTTTATGTAATTTTCTCTTTAAAACGTTTTGTGTAAATAAATAGAAAATAATCAAAACCTGGCAGTAATCAGTAAATTTTGTGTCCTGTACCTGCAACTATTATAACAACATGGTATTTATTCCATTGCATGTTATTTGCACGAAATTACGTAGAAATACAGTTGTAGGTAATGACACGACCAGTGTTGTAACCTAATTTTGCAAAATTGCCAGGTTTGCAAAACTCAGCGGTAAAAGTGTGTTTGTCTGTAGCTGTTATACGTAATCTGTGGCATTCATTTACGAATGCAATATGTATTTTGTCTTACAGCAGTATTATCCTATTAGGTACCTAATCTAGTTGAATCGGTATACTAATTAATCCTAGTTATTTGTTATTTTAACATAATTATGAACAATATCGCTAGGTACCAAATAGGTAGAAAGCTGGTTTTAAGGAATCTTCTCAATCAAAAAGCCCTCAAAAATATGCAAACAAAGCGGCTGTGTTTACCGATTCTTTGTTTGAGATTATTTTTTAATATATGGGGACAATACGGGCGCAATCACGCGTTGAGGTGCAATAAAGATTATAAAACATTTTTTTTATGTGTGCAGATCGAGGATATCCTCACAAACCTGGGTCTGTACGAGCACATGAACACCCGCGGCGCACAGCTGTCGGGAGGTCAGAGGAAGAGGCTCTCCATCGCGTTGGAACTTATCAACAACCCTCTCATCATGTTTCTTGATGAGCCTACCACGTAAGTATATAGCCTTAAGACCAATAATATCAGCAAGAAGAGCTGTTGATTACCTCCTGCAAAAAACATGACTCTAATGCTCGTTTTCTAAGGATTGAGTTTGAATTTGTTCTTACAATACTATGAACTCTAAACTAATATTATACTTGCACAGAAAAGACCAGATTGTTTGTATGTTTGTTTCTCTTTTGCGCTAAAACGGCTAAACGGATTTGCATTTGGCACATGGGTAGACCATGAACTGCATTATGTCATATAATACTTTTTACTCCGATTTATGCGGGTGAAACCGCGAGGTGCAGCTAGTACCTACTTAAGAAAACCGCACTGTTCGATTGTACTCATTAGGCAATACATTTTGGTGTCGCTTAGTTTTAGTTAAACGGGCATACGTTGCTTATTAGCTTGATAGCAATCTAAAGAAATTATTGAATAAATTATCACAATGACCTACAAATAAAGCTGTGACATAAATTATAGGTATGACGCATTTAATTCTCAGATTACTTTTAATCTCGCTCCTGGCTCATGTTTTCAGAAGATACACGTCGATTTGCGAAATTGTCAATACCGGCAGTATACTTAAATACCTATTTCGTAAAAAATTAAATACGTTGTCACTTTTTAACCGACTTCAAAAAGGAGGAGGTTATCAATTCGTCGGAAACTTTTTTTTTTTTTTTTATGTATGTTCCCCGATTACTCGAAGATGGCTGGACCGATTTGGATTTTGTTTTTTTTGTTTGAAAGGGTATACTTCCCAGGTGGTCCCATGATCATCAAGTCAGGATCTGATGATGGGATCCTGGAGAAATAGAGAGAACTCTTCAAATTTTATAGGCACACAAAGCGATTTAGGTATTTTTTGGAAGAGTACTTTCTCGTAGTGGTCTCATTTCAATTTGGTGAAGACTTGATGAAGAACTTTGGAGATAGGCAACGGAACTCCTCAATAAATGATAGCAAATGGACTGGGATTGCTGAAATCTCATGTCTGTCTATTGCTTACACCAGTTCATAACATAACATCACGCCGGTATGTTGTGAAGGGGTAAGCACATGTGAACCACTAAAAAGTGAAAAATAAAAACTTTTTCCAAAAAAAAAACAACCGACTTCCAAAAAAACACTACAAAGTGAAAAATAACTTTAATTTCGGAAGGCGGTGACAAAAAATTCAAATACAGCTCCAAAGACACCGACTTCCGAAATTAAAGTTATTTTTCACTTTGTAGTGTTTTTTTGGAAGTCGGTTTGGAAGTCGGTTGTTTTTTTTTTGGAAAAAGTTTTTATGTACCTCTTTTGTATTTATCTTGTGTGTACATATTATGTTTAGATAGTCATAGCTACGTTTGTTCTGTTAGAAAGACAAAATAAGCTAGGGTGTGTAATTAATCGTAGATAAACCGATTATGAATTTGTTAAAGATAATAATTAATATTGATTGATTCTTCCGGTACTAAGTACGAAAGAATTTTAAGTAAAAATCGGTTGCCATGCTATGTAATACCTGCTAGGGGTGCGAGTTGCTCGAAAGAGATACCGTGGCCCCTGGCACACAGGCAACTGAACTGGAACACGGGTGGGTTTTAGTCAGTAAAAGTCTGACACGCCCTCCCGCTCCACCCAGAGCGGGAGGAGTTATTTGATGATTTCACAACCTCAAAAAAAACGCTATGTAATACGGCGAAATGAGTGAGAGAGAAATAAGAAACAATAAAAGTACCTATTGTGGGAAGAAATATAGATAGCAAGAGAGTAAAATTACTGGTAATAAAGATTATGAAACAAAAGACAATCCTACTACCATCAGTGTAGGAAAAACATGGACATATAGCTACAGTTAATAAGATTAAAATAATACTGCTATAAGAGGTGGTGGTACGCCCCTAAAAATGATAAAACGAAAAGGACATGTAGATTATGATATTTTTTCCGATACTAGTGGATATAAACCGTTCTGATCTTAAACCACCTTTGCTTGTTAGTTACACGTGCATACTATTTTGGGCTAATAATAAAGTAATTCTTTCAATGCTTGAACTTTTAGCCCTGTGTGTTAAACAAGACGATAGCAGCAGTGTGCACAAACATTAGATGCACGTGACTATAAACTGTAATGGTCATATTGGGGTCACTCTGCCAAGTAAACTGACACAGTGTTTATTGATGAGGCTGAACAAAATATTTTATATTCCTATGATTCTCATAAGTATAAGTAAACTGTATGTATAAGTGAACTATTAAAGGCGAATTACACCTATGAAACTGAACGCGATGCAGCACATCTAAACCGCGTTCAAGAACTGTCAATGTAATATTCGTTGGGAATTATTGACAGTGACAGCTGTTGAACGCAATTTAGATGTAGCTGATCATGTTCAATTTCATTGGCGAAATCAGCCTAATAGATATATATTTACCTATCTCTAGCATACTAAAAAATTCTTAGGAGCGTAAATTTTTTGCCATCAGCTCTGGCTAATTTGCCACACAAATAATACCTACGGACAAGTTGATAAGTAAATTTTCAAGTACGGAACCTGCTGGTACATTTGCTGCAGTAAATTGTATGTAAGCTATGCAAATGAAGTAACTACTGGATAATATTAAACTTTTGTAAAAATACATAGTATAGAGCTCAGATTATAAAACAAAGGCCAAAACTAAATACTAAAGCGTCGCATTGTATGTAACATACAATGCGACGCTTCGTGGTGTACTAACTCGAGTTTTGAATCAGTATTTGGTTTTTTGGCCTCACTCTTGGAGTTCCGCGCGGTCTATCTGCCTTTGTTTTATAATCTGAGGTATAGAGTAGGTATGCTGGCAGAACATACAAGATGTGTATGAAACAGCAGATAACCGACGAAAAATTTCAACACAGGTTCTCTGAATATATGATAACAGGTTGCGCGTCGATATCCTTGCCACCATGCATTTATGGACTAATGTGGACCGAGGAATTAAGTGAAATCACACCACTAATGGCAACGACGATATTCATATTCATATCTTTATTTGCTCTCCATAATGCTTAAAGGTTTTACAATTAATTGGCTTAAAGCTAAGATACAATTACGGACCCTGTAGGGCACAGCAAAAAGTATAAAAATTAATTCTAAATTAATTCTTAAATTAATTCAAAAAATTATAATAAAAAACAAATTACAATCAACAACGTTTAAATAATCATATCATTAACATTAGTTAAGTAAATTTATTTTATTGAGATCAGTTAAACATGTTATGTTGTGGTACATCATTTTTACTTTACGACTGATGTGAAATTACCTATTGATTTACCAAAAGCTCGTCTTTTTAGAGGTCTGGACAGCTCATCGTGTTCACAAGTAGTGCAGCTATGTCAGAACTTGGCGCACCAAGGTCGGACCATCGTGTGCACGGTGCATCAGCCATCAGCCTCACTGTTCGCTCTGTTTGACCACGTGTATGTGCTAGCGGCCGGCCGGTGCATGTACCAAGGGACCACGAAGAATCTGGTGTCATACCTAGAGCAGGGTGGGATACCCTGTCCCTTATACCATAACCCTGCTGATTACAGTAAGTGTCAAGTGAAGGTTTGTACCCTCTCATGTTTTATTTTCTCCTGGTACTCGAGTAATTTTAATGCTTAATGATATACGAATATAATCTCGAATATCAATAAGCATTGAAATAACTAGATTAGTTAAATATTTACTATGGAACGATTACTTACCGTAAACAGCGAACAAATTATTAATTTAAATTGAACTTTGGCCATGGAAGGAAACAAATTAATTCAATGTTGCTTGTCCAACTGAATTTAAACAACAAAAACGATATAGGAAGTTATTATTTATTCATACAATAAAAACAAATGTTTGCAAGTAACAAAATAATATCTATCTCTGTTATCCATAGTTATCGAGCTGTCCTGTGGTGAATACGGGCAAGACAAAATCGACCTGATGGCCAACAAATCTGAGAATGGACGGGCATTGGACTGGTTTGACGACTTCAAGACCATCCCCACTATGGAAGGACTCCGCAAGCTGTTGCCACTCAGCGTCCTGAGGGACACAGAGCCTACAGGGGGAGAGGAAGAGACCAGCCAGACCAACCAGCTCAAAGTACTCATGAAGAGAGGGTTTATGAAGGCAAGGAGAGATGCGGTAAGTGAAGAAAATTTTAAAGAATAAAAACTTTTCCTGTACCTACAGATATTGGATCTCTGTGTTCATTTTTAATGGAATCAACTTATTGCTATTCACTTCTGTCAGATCATTTGAGCATTACATACATGCAAACCTAATAAAACCGTAACTTACTTTCAGACGATGACTCACCTGCGTTTGATCGTGAACGTGGTAGTTGGCATTATGTTAGGCAGTCTGTTCATCAACGCTGGTAACGAGGGTTCCCGCGTGTTGGAGAACTATAACTTACTGTTTGCCATCCTCATGCACCATATGATGTCTCCTATGATGTTAACCATTCTTACGTGTAAGTATACAATTCTGAGTCTTCTGCTTCTTAAGGCAGATGCGATTCTTCTCTGTTGCCTTCTAAAAGTATTTACAATTAATCTTGGATTTTGTGAAATACTCATTATAAGAAGGAGGCAAGTGATCTGCATAATCAAATCGTATTTGCTATTGTCAGAATCGTATTTGTAATTTTGTCCTTAAATGACCTTGTAGATAATATAGTAATTATTGATGTATATTTATGGTTAAGGTTAGCCAAACGTCACAAAACTAATCATATTGACATTGTTACGTTTGTTTATTTTCAGTTCCCAATGAGATGTCGATTTTATCTAAGGAGCACTTCAACAGATGGTACTCCTTGGGATCTTATTACATATCCATCACGATAGTCGATCTACCTGTATCTGTAAGTAACTGTCCACAACATCCTTTTGATAAAAGCTCTGCTTATCGTGTTATCCTAAAACTAGGTTTTAGAGGTCAGATAGGCAGTTGCTCTATGTAAATACTGGTATTCAGCTGCATCCAGTAAGACTGGAAGCTGACTTCAACGTAGATGCTCAACATTTGATTAGTATACACACGACTTAGAAAACTAGTGTTAGTACTTACGTCAACCAGAAAAACAACACAAACTATTCAATAATATGCCACAGTCGCATGCAGGCGTATTTAATGTGACAGTAGGGCTGTCGCAGCGTGCGTTGCGTGTAACCCATATAAGTATTCCCGCTTCTATGAGCATACCAAAAGCACTACAGCACCGCGGTAACCCATCAACACCTTGAAAGCATTCATTATTGTATTTTACTGCGTGTAATTGCCCCACAGAAGAACCACAAAAGCTATTGATAATGATGTGATGAATTCCAAAGAAAAAACACCCTTAAAGAAAAGATAGGTCTCGACTTTTTAAACTACTCATGGTGATTATTATAAATAAATAAATATAACCAATATTATAGTAATTATGGTCATGTAGTAGTGGAGAACTTAAATATAAATGATTGAATGCTTATTAAAAGGGATGTATATCATCATTGTGATAAAATATAATCTGTTATAATGGGTAAGGAAAGTAAATAATTCAATAATGTAAATGATTGAATACAATATAAGAAATTTGTTTAACTGTGACTGTTAATGTATAAATGTAAAAGTTAAAAATCATTGATATAAAAATAATAATTGTACCTTAGATATTTGCACGCCATGAGAAATGGCAGACATGTCGTGAGCCACCCTTTATTTTAAGATCTCGAATGCATGTATTATTTTAATTCTGTATGTATACACACGTACGAGCAAACAAATTTTATTTATTTCTTTCTTTCTTAAAGTAAAAATAAAAAGAAAGGTAGGTGATACTAATACTTGTATTTCTTGTTTTCCAGATAGTGGGATGCGCGGTTTTCAGTGTGATAGTGTACACGATGTCATCGCAACCTCTTGACATCGTCCGTTTCTGCATGTTCTTCGCCATCTCTCTGTACACCGTGTTGGTCGCGCAGAGCTTCGGCCTCATGATCGGTGCCGTCTTCAACGTAGTTGTGAGTACCTATACGAGTACCGATCTATATACAGGATTAAATTCTAACTAGTGCGCAAACTGTAACCTTGAATTCAGCATATGATTCTAGACCGTAGCGTAGAAATTGTTCACCAGTAAAAAATAAATTCAGACAAGTGCGAGTCGGACTCGTCCACCAAGGGTTCTGTACAAATTTGTAGGTACTTATTATAAAAAATTTGGACCGCCGTTCCTTGCATAAAGACCCTGTTTTTTAATTATTTAATTACGAATGTATAGTTTTCAGATTTTTCCCTTTAGGTACTTGTAGTATAAGACGGTATTACTTGCCAAATTTCATAGTTCTAGGTCAACGGAAAATACCCTATAAATTTTGATACCCTTGAGAGTGATGAAATATACGTTTTTTGCTGCATAAACGGCCGTATCTTTTTTTTACGTTAAGTTCGAAGTTTGATTTTTTCACAGCTTTAAGAGACTATAGACTTGAGTTTATCGTTATAGAGTAATTACTTGATACCATGCATACCCGAGATAAAGGGTCTTGACAGACAGACAGACAGACGGACGGACGCACGGGAAAACAGTGATCCTAAAAGGGTTCCGTTTTGTACGGAACCCTAAATAATAATAATAGCTGTTTCATAGAAATGTGCAATACCTACGCGGCCAAAATGTATGGAAGAGCTTACATTTTCTTTTTTACTGAAGATAGAATTCTACCCCAGAGGGTCTAGAATCATGTGCTGAATTCAAGGTTACAGTTTGCGCACTGGTTAAATCGGTCTGGTGAATCATCTGGTTTATTTTATTTTGCCAAAACTAATCACAACCATTCTTTTCCCTCCAGAATGGCACATTCTTGGGCCCAACACTGTCAGTACCGATGATGATGTTCGCTGGCTTCGGAGTCACCCTCCGGGACCTGCCCGGCTACTTAAAATGGGGCTGCTATGTGTCCTACCTGAGATATGGGCTAGAAGGTTTTATCGGCGCCATCTACGGGCTTGACAGGCCCATTCTGGACTGCAATGAGGCCTTGTACTGCCATTACAAGTGAGTATTTCTTATATTTTCTTTGTGTGATTCTGGATGACACTTTTAATTCAAAGAGACGCTATTATTTGCTTACTGCCAGAGGCATCCATTCTGCATAAAGGTGTAACTGCAAAGTGAGAAAGACGATTTTTTGGGCAGTTGTTGTATTATCAGCTAGATTCTTACTAACTACCAGATATGAAAAGGGTTCAAAAGTTAACCTATTGAAATAAGAAAACTCAGCCTCTATACCAATTCGTACCTAAGTACTAAGTATCTTAAAGCTAAATTGAAATCTGTACCCCCACCTAAAATTCTTCATTGTCAACAGACACCCTCGTACATTCCTCAACGAGGTGGCGCAGTCTCCTGACGAGTTCTGGTTCGACGTAATGGCGCTGTCCATATTTGTGGTGACTCTCAGAATCACGGCCTTCTTCTTGCTGAAGTGGAAGCTGGATGCCGTGCGGTAAATAAGAGGAGGTTCCCACCTCCTTAGGAGGTTACCGGTAGTCAGGAGTGTAAGTTATTCAATGTGTTATCGTCCTCATTCAAGCGTAACTAGGGTTTTCGAATAATTATTTGGTAAAAATAACGTATTTTTCGTGAAAAGGTAGAAAGTCTTTAGTCTTCTGCCAAGACCTTCTGGACTTGTAGAAGGTGAATGAAACACAACTCAAAGTCTAAGGGTCTGCCGCGGAATCACTTTGTTCAAGTTACAACTATTAATTTGCGAAAAGTTGAAAGTATCACTCACATTCGATTTAGACTAGTCGCTAAAAATGTTTTGAAGTACAAATAAAAAATGCCTGCATGAGCAGTAATCACTGAAAAAACTTTTCTAAGTTATTGTTTTAATTCATCAAAGATATTTTACTTATCTAAAGTAAGAAGCATTAAATTTACTTTTAAAATTTTAGTAGTATTCTATTTTCATTATCGAAAGTTTCATACAAACTAAGATTTAAATATAATTTAAGGGTCCAAAGGCAACAAAACTGTGATAAGTTTCCAAAATATTTTGTTTAATTTCAGTTCTTTGATACCTTTTTACTTTTTTTTTTCGTACAAAATATATTTCTTTGCTAAAGTTGTTAGTAAGTTTGTTTATTCTCAATTTCCGTAACAATTCAATCAATGTCGATAAAATTCAAGGCTGTGAGGTCCAAGGAGAGCAATATATGTTGTTTAAAAAAAACATAAGCGTGCCTTTGCTTATTAAGGCCATTTGTATACCTACGTGAAAACATGGGAATATTATGTGTAAAGTCAAATTACAAGCATTAGATCGACGAAATCTTAATCATACTATCTTTTAATTTTGTTTCGTTTGAATGATATTTTCATAATCACATATCTAGCGACCAGCGAAGTAAAACAAACAATAAAATATGCTTGTAATGAAAATGATGCCAATCAGCCTTCCTAATTAATATAGGGTAACATAGGCCTGGTATTTGGAACAAAAATCAACTGCTTTGATTGGTTGACTGAATTATGAACAGCCAATCACATCACTTGACTTGGGTTTGATTTGACGCAACGATAATTTTCGTTCCAGAAAACGGGCGTTAGTAATAGATAGTTATAATTGTTGTATGACATGATATCGTACCTACCAGTTAGGACACAGAATGTACACAAATGTTTGTGTTATAGAAATCGCCAACTTTTGCGGCAGCTGCGGTCGTAAAAAGTGGGACCAAGATGTCACGAGACTCTGTAGCGTGTCCGTCCGACTCACACAGTTTATGACCGCGTCTGGCACGAGACTTGACGTTTATTAGTAAACTTGCCTATGTTAGTTGCTCAATTAGGTATTTATTTGTAACTAGGAGTAGATCTATAAACCTATAGGCTGTACTGAACTATTATATGTAGGTAGATAGAAAACTAAGATTATAATATATGGTGATAATTTTGTAAATATGTATGTTTTTTATAACATTAAAATTTGTAATTTTGGTAAACATGTGTGTTTTGTTTTATTATATTACCTACCATCCGGGTGCAATACTTACAAAAAGTTATTTAGTATCTATTCCTACCTACTTATATCCCAAATGAAATGAAGGACGACCAAAATAAAACTTATTTTATTAGCCTACACTGTCCCACAGCTGAGCAAAGGCCTCCCCGAAATCCTTCCAGGCATCCTTTTCCAGAGCCACCTCGATCCAATCCACAAGTATTTTGTGTTTATTTTTACCCGACTGCGCCAGAATGAGAGTTATGTTTTTCGAGTGTATGTATGTATGTACGTATGTATATTTCTTTGGCACGCTCTGTAGCCTAAACGATTTGATCGATTTCAGCTTGAGAGGTACCGTTAGATTCGTCTTAATTGTGAGAGTGACACTGGGTATATCCAAATTGAAAATAAATAATAGTTTAAAAAAACTAAAAACACGCTTTAAAAACCAAACTAAAAAAGGAGAAAATTATTTAATTCAATTAAAAAGCGTGGGGTGCTTTTTGAGGTATTTTTATAATCAATTAATGTCAAGCACCCCACGCTTTTTAATTGAATTAAATTATTTTCTCCTTTTTTAGTTTGGTTTTTAAAGCGTGTTTTTTAGTTTTTTAAACTATTATTTGTTTTCTATTTTTTAGTTCTGCTAACTACAAATACTTTTTTTTTCTCATTTTTTTTTTAAATGATTAAATTGTCATCGGTCCTCGACAAGTTTATAAAGTTTCAATGAAATCTGACCGTTTAAAGTGGGTCAAAATCGCGCTCAAAGGAGTCGGTTACATACAAACAAACAAACATACAAGTGAAGCTAATATAAAGCATGTAAAAATGCCCGATTTTTGGCGCCATATTGTGTCTTCAATTTTTTTTTTTTTCAAAATTTTGAGTGGGGTATCAAAATAAAGGGTTTTAGGTCTCATTAACGTCACAAATAATCATACTAACTAAAAGCTGTGAAATAAAAATAATAATTACAAAATCAAAAAAACCCGGCTGCCTAAAAAGTGAAATTTAATTAAAAAAGATGGATACAAGAAACTTGTTTTAAAAGGATGACTATTAGATCAGAGTACAGTAAGCAATCTCATGTAGTCGGAGGCAGTAAAGGTCTTTATTGTTAAATTTAAGAAGATGCCTCCGACTGCATGAGATCTACCACATTTCATTTTGTAAATAATATGAGTTATATTAGATACCATCAGAACTTCCTGAGTACCTTAATACCACGCCAGTTATCGTCAAATTACCTATACAACACCGTTACGCTTGACTTCAACCCGAGTACCAGCTTCATTAAAAAAATCCTCTTAAAAAAATATTTATTTGATTTCCAAATATAACTAGAATAAAATCATGCTATATAAGGGCTAACTTTTTTTGACCAACTTTTTCCTCATCCCTTTCTGTCCCCAAACGTAGTCAATAAGGTGCCACTGCGCATAAAAGCAGATTGTTAACACGACATGAAAACAGGTCCATACAGCGACCAATAAGGTGTTGTTAGCTGTTGAGAGGAACGCGTACACTGCCTCGCCTCTGAGAAGACTCACGTACACCCTGCAAAGGAAAGTATCAAGTTAGAAAACTTGATCAGAAGCCAGGGGTGCGGGTTGTTCGAAAGAGATACCATGGCCCCTGGCACACAGGCAACTGAAGGAACACGAGGGGGTTTTAGTCAGTAAAAGTCTGACACGCCCTCCTGCTCCACCCAGAGCGGGAGAAGTTATTTGATGCCTGCCCATCCTCAAAAAAAGTATCACGTTTTAGAGGGCAGTTTCTAGACTCTGGGGTCTCTATGTATCACTCTTGCTCTGTTGCGCCTGCAATGGAGCGATATTATTGATAGTTTGACTGATGACAACCTAAAAAGATTTTAGTGAAATTGTGTTTTATTGCAGGCAATATACCCAGGGACAAAAATTTACAGTAAAAAATAGTAAAATTAAAATATAATAATATAAGTATGTTCAACTTGGTGCAGACCGGACGCTCTCAATCGACTTGGACGTATATAGAGTTGGTATTACTCTTTTACACTAAAAAAATGGGAGGACAGCTCGTTTGTATTCGGAAATGCGATGATTCCCAAGGGACATTAAGAAAATAGTTGTACAGTACAACCTTACAATATTAAAATAACCGCTTTTTACTAAATACATAATGATACGGACACGGTACATATACCAAAATATTTTTTTGTTACAATTTTTGTCTGTCTGTTTGTTCCGGCTAATCTCTGAAACGGCTGGATCGATTTTGACGGGACTTTCACTGACAAATAGCTGATGTAATAAGGAGTAACTTAGGCTACTTTTATTTGCGTTTTTAAAAAAAAAAAATTGTTCAATTCCACGCGGATGAAATCGCGGGCATAGCTAGTACTTACATAAGACAATATGCAGACGCAGATCCCAGCATCAGCACCAGCCTAGGCTTCATACTGTCAGGCCTCCTTCTAGGAGTGAGGAGTAGGTCAACGATGACTGTTACCATGGAAATAGTGTGCAAGGAATGCTGAGCCCAGTACGGTAGGTAGTACTCAAACACCCGAGGAGGCGCCATTATTTTGGCATTGGACTTGAACAGCATCCAGAATGTCACGTCTGCGAACTGAAAATAATGGTATCATGAGGAAACGAGCTTTTACTAAAAGCTGTTTTAAGATGAATACATTTTCGTTCCTTCTTCGAATCCTTAGCATCGGTTTGTGTTTTGAAAAGTAGGAACAATAAAGGCACGTTATTTATATATATACGGGACTTGTAGTAGACTCTTAATATTTTTTTTGTGCAACGTTCTTATTATCTTGAACAATATCGCGAAGTTTCAGGTATAGGATATAATTAAAAAATAAATGTTTATTTATAAAAGGGGACACGTTTACAATAAACACCATAGAGTACATCACAGTTCCTAATTTGTCTGAACTAGGTTGAACCTGTGCTTCAGGCTATAAAATGCACAAATACTTAATGTAATCATTTAACAATGTGTATGAAGTAATAACTAAAATAGAACATAATTATGTCAACAAAAGTAAAAATGCATGTTAACGGTTTTATTTGCAGACAACAAGTAGATCTTCTGTCTGTGCATTTAATCAATGGATAGTAAATGTTTAAGTACATTTTTTTTACAGCTATAGTAATTTAAGTTATAGATAATTAGTTTTCTATTTAATCTATTGTACAGAAATGGGCCTATCTTTCTACAAAGACATCTTTTGAGGTTGCATTAGTTATAAATACATAGCACATCATTCCGTCTCTTGTTAGTATTGTCAGCATGGTAGGTAAGCATTGGTGTGCTGTTTTAATACTAAGTGCATAATGAAAAGCTGGCGAACAGTGAGTACGTTGCAAAATTTATATAGCAGATCTGTAGGAAAGAAGAAGGGATGGAAGTTTGCTACCTTTAAAATTGCTCTCTGAGCTCTTTGAAGAGGAAGCATATTAGTTTTAGGTGCACCACCCCAAGAAGTGATACAGTATTGAATAATTTATTGACATAGGGCCAAATAAACTTGTGTGATTAATTTTGAATCTGCTAACATTCACAATTTTTTTTAAACATATATTAACCCAACTATCTCTTTAGCCTAACTAAAAGAGTGCGCAAGGTATTTAATGTGGAGGTCGTACCAGGCGGCGGCCGACTTAGCGGCAGACGGGGTTGCGACAATCGTCGATAGGATCCGGCAACTGGGACTCGAGGTGGCCTTGCACAAGTCCGACGCCATGTGTTTTCATGGTCCTCGGAATGCGCCACCGGTGGGTTCCCAGATAACGGCGGGAGGGGTTCACATCGGCGTCGAGTCGACGATGAAGTACCTGGGACTCGTCCTCTACAGCCGGTGGAACTTCGCGGAACACTTCCGACGTTTGGCTCCCAGACTGGAGCGGGCCGGGGCTGCTTTGAAGCGGCTCTTGCCCAATCTAGGGGGGCCAAACGCCTCCTGCCGGAGGCTCTACGCGGGGGTCGTGCGGTCCATGGCCCTATACGGGGCGCCGGTGTGGGCGCCTACATTGAGGCGCCAACCAGCGCGAAAGCTGAAGGCGTCCCATAGGGTCATGGCGATCAGAATGATCCGGGGATACCGCACGATCTCAGGTGAGGCGGCGGGCCTCCTTGCCGGATTACCGCCATGGGATCTGGAGGCAAAGGTCCTCGCGCATATCTGGGAGTGGCGCGAGGAGGCCAAACGCCGGGGCGTTACTCCGCTGCCGCGAGAAATCGAGGTGCAGCGGACAGAGCTCCGGCGGGATCTCATGGCGACATGGAGAGCGCGATTGTCGCAACCCAGTGCTGGGCACGCCACGATAGCGGCGGTAAGTCCCCTCTTTGAGGAGTGGCTTGAGAGGCGGCATGGCGTCCTCACCTTCCGCCTGACGCAGGTCCTCACCGGACACGGTTGTTTCGGGAGGTTCCTGTTTCGTATAAGGCGGGAGGAAACGCCCGGGTGCTTCCATTGCGAAGATCGCCCTGAGGACACGGTGGAGCATACGGTGGCGGTCTGCCCGGCTTGGGCGGAGCACCGCCGTGTCCTCGTGGAGGCGATCGGCGGCGGCGATCTCTCGCGTCCGGCCCTGGTGCAGGCCATGGTACGGAGCGAGAGTGAATGGTTAGCCGTCACCTCCTTCTGCGAAGCAGTAATGCTCGCAAAGAGGGAGGCGGCGCACGTGAGGGAGAGGCAGTATATGCGCCCTCACGGCCGTAGTCGCCGCGGGAGAAGCCCTGGGCGTCGGGAATCCCAGGCTGATTCCCGGCCACCGTAGGCGCGGGCTTGCGGACGGCGAGTAATGGGTAGCTCGCTGTCCGGTAAGGACCAAGCCCGGGTCGACGGCGCGTTGTGTTCCACGCGCGCCTCAAAGAGTTGTCAGCACCAATAGGTGGGGTTCGCAAGGACCGATGCCTGCCAGGGGTGCGGGTTGTTCGAAAGAGATACCGCGGCCCCTGGCACACAGGCAACTGAGGGAACACGGGTGGGTTTTAGTCAGTAAAAGTCTGACACGCCCTCCCGCTCCACCCAGAGCGGGAGAAGTTATTTGATGATTTCCCACCCAAAAAAAAAAAAAAAAAAAAAAAAAAAAGGTATTTAATGTAGCTCGTTTTGAGGATAAAAGGGCAATTACACATGCTGACTGTACGGTTTGCACATTGATAGGAATATAGATGATATAGATGAGGGTTAGTATGTTAAGTTGAGGTTTGCGCATGGAAAAGTGAATATATTTAATCTTGTCGGCACTTAATGTTAGTAAATTGCTTTGAAGCCAATTAGTGACAGTGCTGTTGGTGTGCTTATTATAAATAAATAACAATAGCAACTCACAGTCGTGATCGGCATCAAGATGGACGTCATGACGACATCTCGGAGTACTCTCAGAGGTTCCACATGAGGAGGCTCTTCACCACGCTTTTCACACCAGTCCAAGTATAGGCAGAGAGGCAGGTATGCTAATGACACTACCTGAAATTGAAAAAGGTGGAAACAATTATCGCATAAGGAGCAACTTCAAATATAATCTGGGGACACGGTAGTGCCCCTGCCAAGACGAGTCAAGCGGAGCGCAAGGGCACTACCTACCTTTTCTCGAAAGCTTCGTCGTTTTATGAACCCTTATAACTTGGGTTTGGACTATACCAGATAAACAAAATTCTCGGGATATGTTGTCAATAGCGAATTTATTAAACATTTAAAGTTTTAATTGCATAGCTCTTATACTTTAAATTTTATTGATATCTAAAAAACCTTGATTTCGTCACTGACTCACTGATGATCATCAAAATACTTAGGGTACTTCCTAATGTCCTAGAACGCTGAAATTTGGTATGGAAGCTAGTATTAGTACACAAACAACAACAAAATCGAAAACTTGGAATATTTATCCCCCAACCCCTTAAACTAAGGGATGGAAGATTGTATGAGACTTCCGCAATTTTGCAATAGAGGTCTGAAAATTGATACAGGGACTCCTTGTTATTAATTATTATAAATAATAATAAAAAATGTCAAAAAATAAAAACAGTGGCACTCTGGGAGTGCCGACAGAAGTGAAAACTTGACAGCATTGGGTTCTTGGGTCCTGATTGCTCTCGGTAAAAAAATATAAACGAGCGATCGATTTTAGTAATTAACGGTAACAGCACAAATTTTTACAATTAAAATACAACGGGAAAGAAAGCAAGGCTAACTCTACAAGGCTTAACTTTACAAACTCTACACCTTAGTCAAAATATGTGGCTTGGCCTATTCGTTACTACAAGAACTATTGTATAACAGAAAAGTAATGAATACTGGATACATTTTTCACCTTACGCCCATGTGAATGAAGCCACGTATTTTGACTAAGGTGTACAGTTTGTGAAGTTAGGTCTTGTAGAGTTAGGGCGTGTAGAGTTAGAAGCTTGGCTTACCTGAGATCGGAGGGGCAATTCTCGTAATTTTAAGAGCGTTCACAGTCTGATCTCAGTCTCAATCTGTCAAAAATACCTCTAGTTTCCATACATTTTTGACAAGTTTTTGACATTTGATTGTCGCTGAGATGAGACTGCGACTAGATTGTGAACGTTTTTAATTACGAGAATTGGCCTTCAGAAAACTTTTTGACAGTGCGAGTCATATGCTCTCGTCTTGGCAACATTTTACATGAAAATGTTTTTGGTGGTATTTTTTTATGGCGAATTTTTGTAAATGATTTTGCCAGGGTAACGTTTGAAACCGTTACTCCAGCAAAATCCAGCCACCGTAGGCGCGGGCTTGCGGACGGCGAGTAATGAGTAGTTCGATGTCCGGTAAGGACCAAGCCCGGGTCGACGGCGACGGCGCGTTGTGTTCCACGCGCGCCTCAAAGAGATGTCAGCAGCAAATGGGGGCGTCCGCAAGGGCCGATGCCTGCCAGGGGTGCGGGTTGTTCGAAAGAGATACCGCGGCCCCTGGCACACAGGCAACTGAGGGAACACGGGTGGGTTTTAGTCAGTAAAAGTCTGACACGCCCTCCCGCTCCACCCAGAGCGGAAGAAGTTATTTGATGATTTCCCACCCAAAAAAAAAAAGCAAAATCTCTTTTTCTTAAATAACTTTAAAACTACAATTCAAACAAATTTTTCTATTAGTAAACAAATTACTCCTCATGATACACTAATTATTTGGTATAGTCTCACCTCTCTAAAGCACAAGTCAGCACAATATTTTGCCAGGGTCACGCACACGAGCGAAACAGGATCGATTGTCATAAAAAAAAGTTTTTGTGAAACAAAGTCGTTTTGTTGTTGATTGTACCATTTTTTCCAAGATGTATGTATGAGGAATACAATTTTTTATTATATTATGTGATTGATGACTCTTTTTAGACATATCATAAGTACTATAGGTAATAGCCTCGGGTTTACACAGTCGCCAATTACAGGTTAACCAACAATTTCAGAAATAGGTGATAACACTTATGTGATACTGTAAACTAAAAGATCTAGAATTTAGAAATTATGGCAAAATGTTTAATTAATAACAAAAAGGAAAATAAAATAACAAGACGAACAACGGGTAGTGCTATTTTGACCAATTACTTAAGGTGAATCTAGTCGACATTTTTTCCATTCAAACTTTGGCAGTGTTTTTTTCGAATTTTTTTCTCCACTGTTCAATAAAGTACATTAAAAATTAAACATGACTACAGTTAACTATACAACAACATTGAACTTTTAGAATATAATAAATCATATTTACATTGAACAAGCACGTGATGAGTTTCCACCGGATGTGGCTGTACGCCCTAACGCGGGGATCCTCGTCTGCCGACACATCAATACTCAGGGTCACCACCGCCGTCACCACCAGATGAACGAACGCCAAACTATACCACACCAGCCTTATATTTAATAAAGAGTAGCCCTTAATCTTTACGTATTTGATCTTTAATGACTGACCAGGCATTTTCACTGTAATGAGGTACCAGTTTTATTTGATATTAATTTGAGTGTTGCTAGGCGCGTCTCCGTACTGAGCGAGTTGTTAATGTACTGGCGTTCTACTGGTCTTTTAATTTATGGTTTGACAATGTAATCTATCTGTGCAATAACAATTATGTTGAAGGAGTTCGATAGTAGATAATTATTTGGTTGTTTTTAACATTGCTTTCGTTTCTTATCTTGTTAATATTGTTCTTAGATTAACATAAAGACAAAATACAGACTATCATCTAAATTGTATACAGTATATAGTCGGAAGAATATAATTATATTCTTTGCAAAGTTCCATTGACATTTGTAAATCTTTGGCAGTCATTAAGGGTAGTCAGAAGCCCAAAAATCTGGCAAACCGTTTCACCCGTTCCACTACCTACTACAGGCCAGCGTGTCTGGGTTGTGAAGGTCAGATAGACAATCGTGGCATGTAAAATACTGGTATTCAGCTGCATCTGGATATACTAGAAGCCGGACCCAACATACCAAGTTAGGTAGAATCTAGGCAGATGACGATGTTTCTTTGTAAGAAAGAAAGAAACTTTATTTGCTCGAACATGTGTATATGTTACCGGCCAAACCCGATTTCAGGCCAAACTAGTTTGTCCTAGGCCAAACTGGTTTCTAGCTTAATTGGCCATTTCGTTAACAGCCTTTGGAAGTAACGCTCGCCGGCCGCTGCCGCGGCGCCGCTCGCTTCGCTCGCTCGGCTCGCGCGCTTTTGGTCACAGTTCTAACCTAACCTAACCTAACCCATTTAATCGGCGTGCCCCGGCTTAATAAACCAGTTTGGCCTAGGACAAACTAGTTTGGCCTGAAATCGGGTTTAGCCGGTAACATATACATACAGAATTAAAATAATACATGCATGCAAGATCTTAAAATAACGGGTGACTCACGACATGTCTTCCATTTCTCATGGCGTTCAAATATCTAAGGTACAATTATTCTTATTTATTATTTTTATATCAATGATGTATAACTTTTACATTTATACATTAAATATTAGTCACAGTTAAACAAAATTAAATAGTAAGTATTCAATCATTTACATTATCCAATTATTTATTTTCCATCACAGCACTGTCCTCCCATACCTATTATAACTGTAATTTGAAAACATTGTAAAAGCCAATTATTTTTAAAAGAGTAACCGTGGAGTTTCTTGCCGGCTCTTCTCCATAGGAAACGACAAATTGGAACCGTGCACCTAGCTTCTGACGTTTCATAAGTGCCCATGCAGGCTTATGTGAAATAAAATATTTTGATTTTGATTTTGATTTCATCCATTAAGTATTACAGATTATAAATTATCACAATGACGATTTAAGGTAACGGTCAGAGCATTGCACGCACTGCATCCAATCCGAATCGGAGAACTTTTGGCCCGAGGAATTTGTACCTGCTTGTTCTATTGCTGGATTTTCTTGCGGATTATTTTCCACAGGAAAGTGCCCGAGCAGGTTTATCTTTTCAAATAGGTACCATTGCAAATGCATAAGAGACTATTTGGTGTATTTGTTTGTTTGCTTGACTTTCACCAAATTGGCAGACTATAACGTAGGTTATGACATAGCATACTTTTTAACCCGGAAGTACAAGACGGTATTCTGTGCAAGACACGTTATGCACAATTTCGGGAAGTGGCCTAACAAAACATAATACGAGTAGGCTTGCATGAATTCTTTATAGTATTTCAATATTTAGCATTAATTTGACACATAATCATAATTGTTTATTTGCTTAGAAAGTAGGCACCTATATAAAATAAAGGTGGAACTACGAAATGGTGAGCCCTGTACAATCTTCCTTGCAAATATTGAAAATATAAAAAAAACATATAAAATTAAAAATGATGGAATTTAAACCAGGCACAGATAGTTTATAACCTTTATTAACACATAGTTTACTTTTTTTATCCCGGTAGTACGTTTACGTGGGATAATATGCGACCTCGACGCAGGCGAAGCCGCGGCCCCATCATAGCTAGTGTGAAATAAAATATTTTGAATTTTGAGTGGTTATTACATTATTAAATATGTGACATTATAGATTATCACCATATTTATCTATTATTATTTTATTATACTTTATTTTATTATATCTTATCAGACAAAAGCCCAGATATTGGTAAAAGTCAGAACTGTTGCTTCAAAAATTTTCCACGTGCACTTTAGATTGTGATATTAAAGATTCCGTTGGTTTCCTGGTTTAGGAGGGCGTTTTCGAGATTCATTGTTCCAAGGCTGATCAACCCCAGGCTCACGGGCTACCAAGTGGCCCGGCAACGCATTTGACTTGTCCCACCAAAACCTATCAGCTGTCGATTGTCTTTTGAGAACATATTTCAGGACTTCAAACCTGTTCTAAAAAAAATCTTGCTTCGTCTGCTGACACAGAACCTACATGGCCCACATGACTTATTCCATCTGTATTGGGTTTTCTGTCAAACACTTAAAAATCAGTTTTAAATTACAAGTAGTTTGCATCGACAATGTTATTTCTATACAACGTTTAAATATTCATGTCAACCAGGCGCAGCTAGTGCTCGTTTATAGAATGTAAGAGTTCAAACTACATGAAATTTCGGGCAGGTTTATTTGTAAAAAAATTGACGTGGTAGCAAAGTAGGTACTTACTGAAAATTCTCTAAATAATGTCAGTTTAGCTTTAGTTATAAAAAATGAGTAATCATTACTTCAGCAGGAAGACGTCCACTGCCGGAACTGCTGGTTCTGTGCTTCTCGTATCCAGATTCCTGCGACTTCACCAGTTCATCGGTCCACTTTATGGGAGGCCGTCCTATGTTACGTATACCGGCACGTGATCGCCACTCCAGGACCTTCCGGCCCCGTCGGCTATCTGTTCTGCGAGCTATGCCCACTATCACTTAAGTTTCAATTCATCGGGCTATGTTGGTAATATTGGTAGGCCTACGACTCTCTTAATTTCTGATACGAACACGTAGGTAAAATCATTGATCTCTTGGTAGCCCTTTGTATGACTTACGAGCATAGCCTTCTGAAGAGGCCCATTGTCAATATTACTAATAAGGATAATCTTGGCGCCTACTCATTTATTGCGAGCAAAAACGCCTAAATAGTTTAAATAAGCAAAGTTTCATAATGATAAGTTGCTCTATAATTTATTTTAAAAACAAACAACAAATCGTTGCACTCTATATTTTGTTTGGTCTTATTGTGTTTACCTTACAAAACCTTACGCAATAAGTGTTTGATATTTCTTCATTAAATAAAAGTCAAATTAAAGTATTATATTAATTGTTTGTAGAAAAGCTTTTAATAATCTATCTACCAGTATCTTCAATGTCACAATTAGCTTGTAATAATAAGTAATAAGGTTATTTAAATAGGTCGGTAACCTATTTAAAACTTTACCTAACATTCTGATAACATTATTTTCAAATGTTAGTCATATCTCAGGCCATTAACCTCGTTATTTGTTGTACATAATTCATCTCTTTAAGGAATTAAGGGTGTATTTGGTAACTAAATTCTTAGAATAATTTATTATGATTGTTTCAGTGTAAATAATATATTTCCTGTGTGAATATTCTCAGAAAAAAAGACAAAACTAGTGTGTGATCTGTTCAATATAAGTGTTAAGAATTAAGTTAAGACAAGAAAACTTTTAAGGCGACAGAAAAGTATCTTCCTACATATACGATGAAACTCTATTTTCGAAACAAACTGGCTTAGAACCCGGAACGAATTGAATCAAAAGGCTTTCAAAATCGCTACTAATAAGTCCCCATACCTTCCGAAGATAATTCACTCTTGGATCAAGACTTTAATAGCATCCATAGTACGGAGCGTGAGTGCATGGAAAGCCGTCACGTCCTTCTGCGAAGCAGTAATGCTCGCGAAGGAGGAGGCGGAGAGCGTGAGGAGAGGCAAGGATTGCGGCCTCGCGCCCATAGCCACCGCTGCCCGGTAAGGATCTGTACGTCGATTCTGTAAAAATCTCACCGTGAAAACTTAGGTTAAGTGAGTGGTTAATAGTGTGAAGCCCTAGCATCAGGATTGATTTCACGGTGAGATGGTTACAGAATAGCAATGCAGGTCCGGGTCGATGGCGCGTTGTGTTCCACGCGCGCCTCAAAGAGATGACGGCAACAATTGAAGGGATCCTCTAGGGCCGATGCTTGCCAGGGTCGCAGATTTATTCGAAAGAGTTACCGTGGCCTGGCACAGGCAACTGAAAGAACATGGGTGGGTTTTAGTCAGTAAAAAGTCTGGCACGCCCTCTACACAGTACGTTGTACTTATCTAAAAAAAAACCTGGTCAAATATTAATTACGCGCAGCACAACACGCGCCAACACCCAATCATTGAATAAATAAGTGATTCTTATTAATTATTATGTACTAATTAATAAACCACAATATTTGACGTGACATTGTTTCCACAAGTCCGGGTGCCACGCGTCGTGTGATAGCTATCTGCTTCATACCGAACTAAACGGGTTACCACCCGTTATCACTCGTTTAATCCTAACTGACTGATTTGATCACTGCTCTATATAATACTGCCTCCAAACCTTGACCAAATTAATCACACGCTTTAAATGTAAATATTTTTTTGAAGAACTTATGAAACATTTAAGCTACGTTTACAAGGCAAGGCAGAAGTGGGTGTGATTTTTATTTTTTATAATGAAGATAAGAGTGACAAATGTGATAAAAGTGGGCGTGGCAGAAAGGACGGGAATAGGCAATAGTCTTTATTGAACACAGGTATTTTGTATTTTTTTTTTTTGTAATTTAAGTAGAGACTGAAAATAAATGATTTAATGCTATTTTCGTAGATCTTTGACTGCCGTTACGAGTCGTCGAACAATCAGAAAGTCTGACCACCAGTTAAAGGTCAGATAAGCAGTCGAACCATGTAAAATACCGATATTCAGCTTCCAGTCTATCCATTTGCAGCATGGCTGCCCATATTGATTGTATGAAAACATTGCGTTGTCATCATCTCCACTAATCACATTCCACGGCCTCAGAATCCCGCCAATCGTAGTTTACGACCTCATCCAAGTTGCATGACACTTTGACATTACAAACTAGAACTACCTATTACCTTCTTGCTTCTTCAAAAGGATCTAATTAAACTTAGCTGTACTTTGGAGATTCAATCTGCAAATTCAGGAAAAAAGTTACGTGCCTTGGCTATGTGTAGCTTGGAGATTTGAAATCACTTGCGGACAGTAAACTAAAGCGATTCTGGAGAAACCAGCACCCTAATGTGTAACATACTATCAATCAGAATCTAAACCGTTTTGAATGATATTGCTAACCCATTACTTGTTCTAAAAATCTGTCTCCTCAGCGACTTAAATAACGCAGTACATCACTCAGCCTATAACGTTGCCACTGCTGGGACACAGGCCTCCTCTTCGTGAGAGGGAGTGGGCCGAAATCCACCACGCGGGCCCAGTGCGGGTTGGTAGATGTCACATGTCTGCGAATTTTTGGTTTTAGGACATGCCGGTTTCCTCACGATGTTTTCCTTCACCGTTTGAGAGCAGTAGTGATGAAATTATTTACACAAAGTAATGCGCCTGTCTGGGTTCGAACGCACGACCTACAACTCGTGAGTCGCGGCCGTTACCACTGGGCCACCACTGCTCTCGCAACGCAAAGAACGCAGTAATGTTTTTGAACTGTCAAAATAAAAGCCAAACCTACTGTAAGTTACTTTGTTATGCAATTACTCCGCCACTCTTAGCAAAAGTAGTGTGTAGGTAATTGATACTTTCATTATCGTTCCCAAAGAGGGAAAGTACCAAGGTAGAAAAGTTAGTTAAGACCTTTCACACGTACCTACATCATTTAGTTTTTCTTGGAGAACCCCGCACGTAACTGAACTCGCCCTAATCCGTCATTACCAAAGGGTCATCTAAGCTTCATTAACGTTAGATACTGACGTTTGTTTATAATAGGTTATTATCACATCTTTATGGTCTAGTATCATGCAGCTACCGATATTTGTGCTCGTGATATGAACGTCAATCATTATCGCTGGTTTATAATTAGTTGTATCAAGGTCTAGATAATCTCTCGTAGGGTTCTAGTGCACGAGGGAGAGAAGTGATAAGGTTGGCAGAACTATTGCTTTGTTAAGGTTTTCTAATTATCTAAATCGATCTTAATGCGAGAGCATTTTTTTTAATTTAACTGTCGTATCCTCAATAGGTATCAAAGAGCCAACGCTTACCTAAAGGTAAGTAGGTGGTAGTAAATTATATCCTCCCTTGGTCTAATTCCGATTTCATTTAGATTTTTAATTTAGATTTTAATTGTATTTGGATTGTTATTTTAATTTAAAATTTTAGTGTTGATTTTGATTTTAATTTTAGTGTTGATTTTAATTTTGAATTTTATTCTCATTTCATTGATTTTATTTCGATTTTTAATTTGGATTGTTATTTTAATTTTGTTTTTGATTTGATTTTGTATGATTTAAATTTTGGCTGTATTTCGATTTCAATTTAGAATTTGGTCGAAAACATTATTATTTTTTAATCCTTTATCAACTTTGTTCGGTGAGTACATGAACTCATCTAATTTTAAGCAGGTGCCCAAAATCAATCGACAAACAAGTAATGCATGAGGTGCTTACCTGTAAGAAATTGGTACACTAGTCTATAAGTATATTAGATGTATCACATAACTTTATAGCAGTGTATTCAATTAAATAAATGTCGAAAACATTTTATTTTCTCTCTAGGCTTTTTCTCTGCAACACAAGTAGTTGAAAATTAGGGCATCCAGATCAAAAAAAGATCTGGATACCCTAATTTCCACTATTTGAAATGAGACTTCTAATCGTTAACCTGAATAGTGTCTTCTAGAACTAAGTATCTATTCAAAACACCTCTTACTCGAAACTTATGTTCAGAATCTTATAATTGAATAGTACTAATCTATTCTATTCTATTTTCCGATCGAATGTTGCTTATAATGACTGCAAGTAATTTAGTTCATAGAATTTAGTTGTAGCAGTTAGTAGAATTTTGTTGTAGTTATTCAGCAGACATTCAATCTATTCTCCTCCACATAAGAATAATTTTATATTTTTGTTTCTTTAAATCAGGAAAATATATAGCATGCTGCATCCAAGGATCATCGTAATATTCCCAATCTTCGATGCCACCCCCACATGAAAAGCACATAACTTTATCGTTTAAACCACTTCCACAGTAAAAAAAACCGGCATCAGTCATTTTCATCACCAGTCTTCGTTTTGAATCTACTGTAGCCCAATAATGTCGAAAAGAACATAATCGAATTTTATGTTCATTATATATTAGGTCTTTACCTATGAAATTGCCGTTTTGCAGTACTGGCCATTTCAAATCCAAATAATTTTTGTTTGGGTAAGAATTCTAATTTCAAATTAATTTTATTTTAAAAACATGGATTTTTTTTTCCAAAAGTAGTCATTTGTTTATTGATTAGTGTTACATTTTCATCGCATTTCAATCTTTTTCGTCATCATGGATACGTTAAAAATTCGAGTAATTATGGAATATGAGTACCGTCGTGGCAGCAACGCGGCACAAGCGGCACGCAACATCAACGACGTTTACGGAGCTAACACTACAAACCAACGCACCACCTGTTATTGGTTTGCTCGCTTCCGTTCTGGAAATTTCGACCTGAAAAATGAACCTCGCGGTCGTCCGAAGACTTTGGTCGACAATGACGAATTAAAGGCGATTGTGGAAGCTGATGATACACAATCTACGGCTGAATTAGCAGCAGCTTTCGACGTTAGCGTCAAAACAATATTGGTCCATTTGCGTCAAATTGGCAAGGTAAAAAAGCTTGACAAATGGGTGCCCCACGAACTCAATGATCGTCAGCGCGAAGTACGCGTCGAGACGTGCCTTGCACTGCTCAACAGACACACAAATGAAGGAATTTTGAACCGCATTGTTACCTGCGATGAAAAATGGATTCTGTTTGATAACCGCAAGCGCTCAGCAAGTTGGTTGGATCCTGGTTCAGCACCTAAACAATGCCCTAAACGAAAACTTACCCCTAGAAAAGTGATGGTCACTGTTTGGTGGTCTAGCGCCGGTGTGATTCATCACAGCTTCTTACCAAACGGGGTGAGCATTACTGCAGATGTGTACTGTGAAGAACTGAACACAATGATGGAGAAGCTGGCACATCTCCAACCAGCATTGGTCAATCGCTCGTCTCCGCTGCTCCTGCACGACAACGCGCGACCTCATACTGCACAGCAGACGGTCTCCAAGTTGCAAGAACTGGGGTTGGAAGCTCTCCGTCATCCGCCCTACTCACCAGACCTTGCGCCTACAGACTACTACTTTTTCCAGAATTTGGATAACTTCTTGGCGGGAAAAAAATTCAATACCCGAGAGGCAGTACAAAATGCCTTTGAAGAATTTGTTGCCTCCCGTCCAGCTGATTTCTTTAAGAAGGGCATCAATAAACTGCCACTGCGATGGCAAAGATGCATTCATTGCATGGGTGATTACTTCGATTAATACAAATAAAAAATACATGAAAAAAATTCGTTTAAATTTTTTCATACAAAACGGCAATTTCATAGGTAAAGACCTATTATTTCATATCGCGGGCTAAAATAAGTTTTTATCATTTTAAGAAGGTCTTGATACGGGTATGTATAAAAGAATAATGAAGTCTTGTATCTGATGATTTCAATTTATAAAGATGTGGCGCTCCGAGTCACAATGGAGTAGGAATGACCTGTAGAAGTTTTTAGTACAATAAAATACACAGTTCTATAGTAACAGTAACTGCTCATGGAATTATATACGTTGAACTACACAATATAGTTGAGAAAGTTTAACTTAATTTTATATTGTATTGATATCATAGGGATTCGAGAAATAAGACTGCAAATTAGCTTAATTGTAAATATTTATTTCTACTTATTACATAAAAACATTATTTTCTACACACCACTTATTTTAACAAAATACACTTTATAGCACTTATATTGTAAATATTTATGTAATCATCAGTTCTTATCTTATTACATGAGAACATTATTTTCTTCGCACCACTTATTTAGACAAAATACATTTTTTAAGGCACATATATTGGTATGATGTATACAACTTATAATGTCAGATGAAGTTGAATAGTTTTTATATAATGTTACTAAACTAGGACAGTTTTTACTTTCTAAGTTATGTACATTATTAATTTGGAATATATCTTTTAACCATAACACTTTTTCGTTTCCTTTTGCAAACAAAGTTTTATTTTTTTAAAAATTACCCAAGCTAGCTTTATAGTTAAAATATGGTACAAAGCCTTCGTTCCAGTATATTCCTCTATTTCTTTCAACCCAAGCTACTTGTAATCGTTCTTTCTTCGTCAAGTCATGAAACGCTCGCGGTGGTTTCATCAACAATATTTGTATGCGTCCTTTATACATTATTGCTATTTCTTTGGGAATAAACTCGTTTCCTTCACTCTTAAAGCCTTGAACATCTACGATGACATTCATGATAATTTTCTCACAATATTGCTCAAAGGTTTGTATTCGAATAGTCGATCGTTTATTATTAAACAATAAGCAGATGTATTATCTGGAATATCTTCAGAACATTCGATTTCTAATCGCACGTCAACTGGTCCAGTTTTGAGCGAATCGTTTTGCCTTGAGCAATCAATCACAAAAAGTGGTGCAATTGTTTTGAACTGATTTAGGCTAAGCAACGGATCAATACCTAAGTTGTAAAACGACTGACGAAAATTAGCATACATTTCATATAATATACTATATTTACCTTCATCAAATTTTAGATTAAGTGAGTCATACGGATAGTATTGCGAATTTAAAAATAATTTAATATTGCTTACATTGCAATGATCAAAAATGGAAGAACTTTTTGTTTTATTAGCTTTCCGGGCTGTTTGCAATCCACATATAACAAATCTTGGTTTTTCTAGCTGGGAAGTGGTCTTCACTGACCAGGAATGTTTTGTTGTTCTTGGTAATAATGGATATTCATACAAATCCCAATTTCTAAACGCTAACTGTATAGGACGATCTCTCTCAAGACTCTTAAGCAATAACAATTTGTTACGATCAGAAACTTTAATATGTGGTACACGCCATTGTATTTTCTGTATAACTAGGTCTACGCTATCATTTTTTTCCATAAGCACACAGTTTAATGTCGAGCTACTTCTTTGTAGTATAAGTTCATGCTTACAATTGATTATTACTTTGTTATAATCTTCTGCAAATCCCAGTATTCTATTCAATGGGATGATAACACTAAAATGTTCATTTTTTATTTTCGTACCATTTAAGTTCCATCCCCAGACTGCTGCAGCTTTACTTTCACCTTCATTCATTGAGACGTACGATTTTAAGGTTGTTGTAATACCAACATTTTTAATGCGATCGATTTCAACACCATTTATTTCGTACCTAATATCTTGGAATAAATACGAAATTGGGTTATTTATAAAATCAACATCCTTTTTCAATATTTTTCCAGTTGTATCTTTAGAAGATACACTTGCATACCCTTCTACAAAAATGGAACTGCCTGACGGTAATACATACAAATCTTGATGATGAATGGGTATTCTGATTTCATCATTTTCTTTAAAACTGGTACTATACGGATTGTAACTGTGAATCTCATAACTCTCAATAGAGTTATCATGTTGTGGTAAATCAGTTATTTGAAGCATTATTTTAATTTAAGTCCAATATCTTGGAGAAATCTTTTATTTTCTTTAGTAATTTTTCTCCGGTTGACTACGTTGACACGTCTGCCTTCTTTGGAAATAGGAACTAAAATATTAGATTTTCCACTGCCACGAGGAGTTTTATTGAATACTAACATATTATTCTTACATGAATTAAACAAAATAGAGTTAGCTCAATAACACGAGTAGTGACTATCACAAAGGACAACCTATAAATGTGAGTAAAGTATCAAGAGTTAAATATTTATAATGTCTTAATTATGTTACAAACAAATAAAAATAAAATACAATAATTTTGTTATCTTTCTTTATTGTCTTTCCAAAATGATTTAAGAAATTTTAAACACAAGTGTCCACAATTATACATATGATCACGTTGTTTGTTTTCATAATTATACTGAATGTTATTTCCAACATATTTCGTAAATTCTTTTGGAGGTTTTAGGTTACCATAACTGTCGAAATATTCTATGTATTCATTTATTTTACCGTATGCTACCCAATGAGTTCCAGAGTTATCGGAAGAGTCTAGATTGATCACCCCACATTCTATTCGTGATACTTTATCTGGTAGTTTATCTCTCATAAACACACCTCTGAAGAATGGAATATTATTTGAGTGTTTCATAATATCAATATTTGTTAAAGCTCTTTTGGGTAGCCGCGATATCAGTTTTTTTTCTCTGTAATATAAATACCTAAACCATCTTTGTAAGGCTTTACGTGTAAACCTCGTCCAATCAACAACGTTTCCATTTCCTTGTTATGTCGTTCCGATTCAAACAATTGCTTCTTGGCTGTTTTAAATGAATTAATAGCTTTTGCAATCCCAGCAGCACCTCCTGCTAAACTGCCAGCAGCAGATAATCCAGCAAATATTGGTATTAAGGGAAGAAATCCACCAGTTTTTGGTACTGGTATAATTCTAGGTAATTTAATTGGTAGATCTGATGCAAAGTCTTTAGCTGTGGTGTAAGCTAATTCCATCAATGCTTTCTTACATTTTGGTTTTAGTTTTTTAATGTGCTTTTTAGTATGTGTAACAATTTTTTTAAGAGTTTTCTTAAAACCTGCACCTGTTTTCACTTTACTATTATGTTTAGTGGGTGTGGTAGAAACCGTTTCTTTGATAACTGAATTACATCGTTTTGTCTTCATTTCTATTCCTTAATTTTTTCTTTAAATCAATTGTAACGTATGTTAATTTAATATGGTACAAATACAAGTCCTTGTTGTTTTAAGAACAGATTCGTAATGAATTAAAAAATGCATGTATTTGCTTAAATACATATGGTAAAATAATATTCTTGATTAGTTCGCTTAAGCGTACCTATAATACATTTGTTACATCTATCCAACTATTTTCACTAGTAGGAAGGCCGAGCCATTTAACATATACTTTATTTCCTTTTCTTTTCAAAACTTTTTCAACAAGGTATAACTCAGAATGGCGGGTTTTTTGTAGTTCTTGAGCGTAAAATCCTCCTAATATTGGTCGGCATCGTGAATCTTCTATTAAATAAGTTGTTGGATTCGTTTCTTGTATTTTTTTTATCTTAAATATTTCTGTTGACCAATTTGGATAATAACCTTTATCAAAACATCCTTTGTATTTACTTATCCTCACAAAATCACCAACACAAAATTTCTTACACTTAATGTTTTTCTTAGACTGAGCTGCATGAATGTATCTCTGTAAAATATCTGTTTTATTGATATGATTAACAGAAGCTGGTGTTCGTCCCACAGTTCTGTGAGTAGTATTATTATATTCAAATACCATTTTATTAAGTGTTTCATTAAACCACTTATAATTCCCATTAAAACTAAATTCTTTATATAATTTATTCTTTAAAGTCCTTATTAATCTTTCAACAATTGAGGCTTTTTTAGTAGAATAAGTTGAATAATGATTAATTTTATGCTTTTTTACCACATTTTTGAATATATCGTTATAAAACTCTTTACCAAGATCGGTTTGCAAGTTTTTTGGAACCCGTCCTTTATCTAATAGATTTTTAAATGCTTCTGATACCTGTTGCTTATTCTTTTGTTTCAAAGGAATTGTCCAAGCATATTTAGAAAAAGCATCTATGATTACCAGTATATATTTATAACCACGATTTACTTTTGAAATTGCTTGCATATCCATTAAATCGGCTTGCCAAAGATCATCAATATCTTTAAGTATGACCTGTCTTCTTGGAAAGTTGACTCTTGCACATTTATGAATTTCATTTATGACATCTGCTTTGCTCATAATGCTTATTTAATTTTCCTGCAATATCTTTTAATGCAATATTTTTTTCAAGTATTTTTACCCTCTCATTTATAATTGAAATCAATTTCTGTAGTTGTTCTATTTTCTTTAAAATATCAACGTTAATTATGTTAATTTGCTCTTCGCTACTTTTGTTTTTGGACACGGTTTTTCCTGATGTATTTGTAATCTCAATATGTTCAACACGTATACTACTATCAGTTATTACTGATGATTGTTTTGTACAAACACAATTAACATATTTATGTACATTCATGTTCTGTAGAACTTTATAACTGCGAATACTTCGAAGATTTTTATTATTTTATAATACTAGCTTCTTTTAACTCTTCTATAATTGACAAAATTTCATTATCATGATTAGTATTGCCAGCATTTTTTGAAGCAATCAGAAGTTTCAATCTTTCAATGAGTTCATTAGGGTCATCCCAATAAACATAATCAGTATTACTTTTATATTTTTTCAGTTTAGGCAAAAAACCACCACTTTTTGGTTTAATTATCTGCCCTTCATCTTGAACATCACTATTTTGTGAAAATAAAGGCTTAATAATTTGACGATATTTTAAACTTTTATCACCTTTTATTTGACCATTGGGGTGATAGTCCCGTTTATGTGCGTGCGTATTATGGAGCATATCTTTATAGACAATTTTATCTACTTCAGTCACTAGATTAAGGTCAGGTCTATTTCTTAGTAAAAGTTCCTTGAGGCCTGATGTCAATTCATAATGCTTTTTTTTAACAGTGACTATTTTGGATGAATTCCCAGCATTGTTTGTAAGTGAAAGCGCTACCTTTGAATCCCCCATCATCAGATTTTTGTTTTCACTACGTATACCAAATGGTACATTCAGGTTATCATCATAGATTTCCATCATATCTTCTTTATTTAGTGAAAAAAGTGTATCATTTGAATCTTTAAACGAATTTCTTAAAAGAGCGTCTTCGTCACATTCAGAACCTGCATTTGAAGCAGGGCTCATATATTTACTTAAACTTTCATAACCTGGGGATGAAGTAAGTCTTCCAAATATATTACTCTCATCATTAGAAATGTCCGATGTTGCTTTATCTTTATCATTCGCTTTAATTAATGTTTCTAACGGATCTGTTATTGGCTTGAAAACTTTTTTTAGCTTTAAATTAGCAGTATCTTCCTCATTTTGTATTATCTTAATTTTATTTTTTATAGCATCTATTGATTTTATCAATTGTTCTTTAATGTTAACATCCATTATCAGATTTTTTATTTTACCCAACTGTTTTAAACAAATGTTAGTCATCAATTGGTACATTTCCTTCACTGATTTGGTATTTATGTATGTTCTAGAAGCAAATAAATGTGTCAAAACCTTGTCTATATCTACCATTATTAAGAGGACAATCTTTATTTATTAATAAAAAATCGAATCGATCTTGCCATATAATCGAACAAAGTTTTTTAAATTGAAACCACTCGATATCTGTATTTACATGGTCATTGTAAATATGCTTAAGATTTGTGTCGTCTTGTTTAAAGATAATCATAAAGTTCACATTATCTCGTATAAGTTGTTTGGGTATTTTGGAATAAGTTTGTGATAAATAAAAACAATCTATCTGTTTATGTCTTCCCATTGCAAAGTAATTACGAATGTTTACTTGATTTTCACATGCAACGTCATCAAAAATCATTATTGAATTACTCAAAGCATCATTAGGATGTACAACTTCTTTATTATCATTGAAAACAAATAAATTTGCATTTGGAATACTGCTCATAACTTGTTTAAGAAAACAATACTTTGGTTGGAAAGCTGTCTTCGAGTATAAATAAATATGCTTGAATTTAACACCGTTTTTATGAAATATCAAATTTAGCATTATGTTGGTTTTCCCACAGTTAGATGGACCACATATTATACATCTGATAGTAGTAGGTAAGAGTACACTATGTCTCACTTTTTGTGAATGGTTATCTAATTTTATATTATTAATTTCAAAAGTCTGCGGTTGCTTGACGAACTTCATTGTGAAATGCGGGTCAAGAGAAATTACCTCTGTTTATATACTTCTATAAGAAAGGTGTTATAATTTATTATTCTTGTTATCTATACATTACTTATCACAGATATAACTCCAGATTTGGAAGTAAATAGTGAAGAATATTCTGAAGTCTAAGGTAAATGAAAGTGGTAGACAGTAAAATAAAAAGCTTATATTTTTTAATAAGTATTTACTTGTATTATAACAAAGTACCTGAAATTATACATTCAATTTATGTACTAAAAACACAG
The DNA here is from genome assembly GCA_947359405.1 of Antitype chi. Lineage (NCBI taxonomy): Eukaryota > Metazoa > Arthropoda > Insecta > Lepidoptera > Noctuidae > Antitype > Antitype chi. Next base: position 17,600,213 of record OX375816.1, read on the forward strand.
ATATAATTTAACGGAGTGGGAATAATTCATTTATGTTATAAAAATATACATTAAAATTACAGATTACACATCACTAGAATAATCTAAAAACATAGAATCATAATGGCCCCATGGTAATGTGTGAATTTGATCTTGTAATACTTGAATTTTGTCATCGCTTCTTTCTAAAACTTGTTTATCTACTTGTTGAGTGTATAAAACATGTTTAATTGATTTTATCATTTTCATTTTACATCTTCGCGCTTTATTGGTCAGCAGTACATCATTGTAATCATTTATTTTCAGTTCAGAAGTTATAGATTTGGAAACACCTTTAGCTTTTTTAATTTGAGTATTAACACTGTTTATAAAATATAATTTAGCTCTTAAACCTGTAAATTCTGTAATTAAATCATCACCAATCTCATGCTTCCACAATCCTGGAACTTTTGCATTAAGTTGTGGTATGTGATAAGGATTATTTATTGCAAAATTACTGGTATCGAACTTGCTAAGATTATCATGCATATCATGATAAAAATCATTTGTGTAAATTAAGTATAATAAGCTATCGGTATCGGTGTAACACAACTCAACATTGTTTTCGTATTTATTTTTCATAAAGTCATAATGAAATTGGTATAAGTGTTGCTTGGCATATTCTAAAACGGTGAATCCGATATAAATAGGTCTATCTAAAACGACTTTTTCACGATACAATTCCACAGCTATAAATTTTTCTGAAAATATTGAAATACTTTTTAAATTTGGTTTAGCTATCAATTTTTCAGCTCCGAGATGCTTGTTTGTTTTATTACTAGTATCACTCCATTTTGTTACTAATTTAACATCAGCTTGCTTACGTTTATTTTCGATCGTTTTACCGAATATGGCATTATTTAATAACTTAAAGAAGTCCTTCTCAAACGCAGTTTTGGAATTTTGACGAAGACTTGTATTCAGATCGATGTATTTTTTTAAAAAGCATTCTTGTCTAAAGCTAAGTATACAATGAATCTTTTTTAAAATCAAGCCATTTTTTAAACATTCTTTTAAGTGAACATAATGTATAACATAATTATGCTTATCATAAAGGTTTGCAACCAATTTCGACGATTTTCCATAGGGAGGTACTAATTTCTCAACTGCAAAAGGTAAGTCTTTATGCTTGTTGTGTAAATAATTCGGATAATTCAAATCTACTTCCAAAATATAACCATAATCATTATTATCTGACACAATATTTACATCAAAGTTGCTTATTTCTTTTGGAGTCAAAAACTTAAATTCCGAAATAGGAAGCTTCTTCATCATAGCATAACCATATAGATTATTACAATCAAGATAAATCAAATAACTGGTTGGTTCTGACTCATTAAAATGTGGTAAGTATTTATTGTTCGCTACAGCATGACGTAGGGAACACTGTGCCAGCCCACCACGAATTCCTTTTTCTAATAACTCATACATTTGCAAATCACTTATTAACTCAAGTTCAATCCCGGTATAAAAAAGCATTGCATCCCAACTTAAGCTCGGTGACGTTACATAATAAGCGGGATCCAACTTATAGTATTGTAAGCTCGTTTTTCGAAATTTTTCAAATATGTCACATAGTAAAAGCACATCACATTTTATGTATAAATCTGTATATTCGCCAAGGGATTTAACTTCAAAAACATTCCAGACTGTTTGTGCGTGTAAATATTCCTCATTAGTTATGTGCTGGTTACACAAACTGTTATAAAAATTATGCTTTAATGGAAGTTCCGTTTCATCAAATTTAGAACAAGAATCCATATAATCATATGGGTAAATGCCTTTTTTTCGCATTAAATCAAATTTTCTTTTATCTGTAAATTCTCTTGATAAATGTAAAAAGTCCTTTTCTGATAAACTTTTACTTAATGCATCTAGACTAGAACTGAGAAACTGGAAAGAATCAATAAACTTTATTTGAATAGGGTGATTATATTTTTCTGTAGTTATTACTTTTGTTATTGAAAGGTATTTTTCCTTAGTTTTCGGTATTATGTTAATAGAGCCATCATACTTAGCTAGTTCTGTAATGAATAAATGTGAGTCATATCCGGACAAATTATGAAAAACAACAGGAATGAATGAACAAACTCTATAAATTAAGTTACAATGGGAGTGCGCCGCCCCACGATACTCAGATGTAAAATGATCATGATCTCGGACTTTATCATTAACTAATAATCGTTTACATATATGACATGTACTTGAATTTTGATAATCCATCTCTTGCTCTGTTGTTAAAGGGTTCATTGGCTTTTTACTACTTAAAAGCGTATGTATACGTTTGACGTCTTTTATTAAACATTTAACGAATACTTCTACACAATCTGCACCTCGGTATGTAACATATTTGTTTAATTGATCATCGTTTGCACAACAAATATAATATGCAAAACAAGAAGGGCTATGTATTTTTAGTTTCTGTGTATTCAATGAGTTACTTTCATTACAGTCCATTAAAATACATTCAAAATCAGCATAAATGATGAAATTAATTTTTTGTTGTCTCTCATAGTGTTTAAATTTAACTATAGAATTCTTTTCAGGTAAAACAGACAATATTTTAGAGCAGTTATGAGAATTATATCTTTTTTCGCTATTAAATAATTGTAAACACGTATCGCACAAATAAACTTTACCTTTATAATGAGTTACTTGACGTCGTACTAAACGTGTCAAATTTTTTATTAAACAATAGTGTCCAGTGGTATTGTTTTCAATATAAAGTAAGTGAAAATGATTTTTATTTCTATTTTTCGATACATAAAGAGGTCCAGTCACAATATTATTCTGTATACCATATATATTTAAACTTATGTTGGGATTGTTTTTCTCAAACTTTTTAATATCATTTATCGTAGGGGGAAAAGACATTCCCTCAATATTTAAAACAGAGGAATAATGAGGATATGAACTTGTTCTGCAAACATTATTATTAGCTGGGTATAATCCAGCAATTATACTCCACAGGAAACAACATTTATCTTTGTTTTTTATATTTATACAACTCCTGGTATGTTTAATAGCTGACGGGAGTTCTATATAAGACCCACCTCTCATAGGAGAATATTTATTTATATTTATTTCCAGATGACTCATGGAAACAAATGTCCAACCAGACTGACAGTGCTGGAACTCAGTTAATTTATTGTTCAATGTATTCATTACTATAGTTAGTAATTCATTCAAATCAGTGTTTTTATAAACAATTTCGTACTTGGTGTTAAACGACTTTAATTGTTTTTCGTCTAATTTTGGCAGCATAAAATAGGCAAACAATTCGAAATTCAATTTTATACAATTGTGTTCATTCAGAGACAAATTTATCAATTCTGTTAGATTTACTTGATGATCACACAGGAACGCCTCTAGACCGAGGTACTCGTCTTCCTGAGTGACATTCAATCTGTAGGTCATTAATCTGTTTTTGAATGCTGTTGCAATTATATGGATATTTGTGAACTTGGTATTCAATAAACAATTTGCTTTATGTATATTCGTTCTCATGTGATAGGAATACTGATTTTCTGGTATTAAAATTTTACATTTGTCACAGTTTGTTGACTTTCTAGATCTTGATATATTGTTGTTGAGGCGTGTTACTGTGAAAAAAAAAGAAAATAAGACCAATTTTACATAGAAAAGTTTACTAATAAAAATAAAAAATAAAACATTACATTAAGTGGGTACATTACAATAATTATTAATATGTTTATGATATTAGGTTATGTAAGTATAAATGTTATTAAAAGGTAGTTTAAATATTGCTATAGTAATTACAAATCCGCTTAACTATTCGTAAGCTCCTATATGAGTGAGCGGGCAATTCTTAAAATCTTTTTGTGTTGATTTGATGAAATCCTTTATGTGGTGCCAAGACTCCTTATTTTCATCCAATTTAGTTTTTATGGTAGTAATGGCGGAGCGCCATCTATTTATCGGCATAATTTTTTTAATTTCATCTGTGTTATATATTTTCACCTCCACATAATATTTCCCTTCTTTGGTCTCGCTTATCTGTCGGGAATAACCCTTAGCCATTCTTCTTGTAAAATAAGAATAAAGAGGTGGTATATTACCAGTTTTATTGGAGCTCTGTGTTCGGATGACAGTTCCCTCGTTATCGCTGTCTTCACCGAATAATTCACCGGCTGTAACTCGAGCTGGTAGCGTAACCGGGGAGATAATCGGTTTCGACTTCTTTGCACTTGACCCTTCACCCGACTTGCTAGATCTTTCCCGTTTCGTTTTCCTTTCCTCCGACTTTCTCTTCAGCTTTACCTCTTCATCAGAGTCTTCACTGGAGAGAAAAAGGTCGTTGGCGAGTAGCTTGGACCTGTAAACAAACAAATAAAATGTTATAGCTACACTGTAATCGATCCGTTAAATCGTTTCTTCATTAATTCAATTACATTCAGAAGTTGAATTGATAAGAAGATAAATAGATTAAAAGCTGGAATAGGTAAAATATTGTGTTTCTCTTTCACTAATTCACATTAGGATAAATTCTGTATCATGAATGTCCGGACGTCTAGATCTCGAAACAACTACATTTAGGCTAAAAGTACAAATGTTTTATCTGCACAGGAATCGAACCTGTGGCACTTAGTAGGTATAGGAAATCGATTGCTCAGTTATTTATTATTTATTTTATTTATTTTATTTCCAAAACACTTTGAGTATTACAATCGTGATTTAAGCCACACAACGAAAACCTCTCAGGGTTTATCTGTTGATGGCGAGCCACTCATTTCAATAACAACACAAAAAAAAAATTATTAACTATTGTACACGATAGTTTGACAAAAAACAGTATAACACTAGACTACACTAGACTTTACTAAACTGACAGAAACCCGATCACTCGGTCACTGTGCTAACGATGTCGACTATTGAAATAGATGAATAATTAGCAAGTATTTGATTAGCGCAGGAATCGAACCCACGATGTACAATACTGAAAGCCCATCACTCAGTCTCCGAGCTAAACGTGCTGGCTAACTGCTGAGTGATGAACGCTTCTTGAATAAATACCAATAATAAAAACATAACAATTATTAATTTTAATTTAAATCATAAGTCGGTATGTACTTACATTGTTGTTGATCCGATAATGTAGGTAGACACTTGTTAAAAATTAAACTCAAGCTTTGATTTGTTCCTTCGTTCGTCCCCTTGTTTTATGTGTGTCTGGAACTAATTTACGACCTGTTTATATAGGCCTAAAATCACGTCATTCAATCCAAATTTGTAAAAATGCATGCTTGCAAAAATTGACGATTGTGTACACGAGCGAACAAAACAGCAGTTTACGCTCGATAGAAATCATAGCGGTTTGTGTGCGGTTTTACGTTTGACAGTGTTTCTTAATAGACAAATGATAAACGATTTTAAATGTTATGTACCTGAACAAAAAATAGGAAATTCTATATTGTATTAGCATAAATTAGAGCCGATACCGAATTCAATGTTGTCGGCGACACAAACGCCGCGGTTTGGACGCTCGTATGTAACTCCTAGGCATGTGGAGGTATGGCAAATCAGCAAACCTCATATTTCTGTGTTTATAAAAGAAGCTGAATTTAATTTAATTATTTTGAACCTTAATAACAAAATAAATTATCTGATTGATCTGATTAAGTATAAAAGCAGTACAAACCCTAGAAAAATCACACTGTTGTGAACTTTCTTCATCTACAATGTCGGTAAGTAAATCAACAACTTTTATTTAGTTTTATTTATTTCAATTAAAATGTAGGTAACTCTTTATGATATCTCTTTTTATTATTGTAATTGTCGTTTTTTTATAATAAGTTATACAGTCGATGTTTATTTATTTGAATGTATTTTGTTTCAGGAATCCGGTGATCTTTTCATCTCTACCCCATCATACTCACCAATCCCAGCTGCACAAACATTACGTCAAAATGTAATGAACTATTTGGAGAGAGAAAGACCGAGCGCAACATACTCCCCCATTTCACCACCATTATCACCGTGTCAAAATGTACGTATGGAAAGACCATTCCAATTTGGAGATGAACTGCACTGCAGTACCAGTAACAACATCGGTAATAAACGAAGAGGAAATGAAATTATGTATTCGTTTGTTAAAAAATCTGTAAAGGGTCCTCACCGTAAAATAATACGTATTCAAATCTTTGATGTCAAAGAATTCAATGGTTCTAAATTATGTGACTGTAAGGCTGATGTATGTGCTCAGCATATTGTTGAAAATGTATTTAGTGATGATCTTTACAGGTGTGCTAAAGATTTGATAAGTAAAATACAGTATAGTTAAGTTTATTTTAAAATAATAAATATTTTATTTTTAGTTAAGTTAGTTTAAAGTTGTAATCAAGCAAATTGGAAGATAAAGGATAATGTAATTAAAGAAATGTATTTACATGAAAAATAAACAGTTTAACTAATGTCTGACTTTCAATTAACATTTTTATCTATAAGAAAGTAGGTATACCTACCAGATAAAACTCATATGAGTAGGTAATTTAAATTGATCATTCAATGTTATACATTCTTTAAATTAAAGATGGTATAGTTAGGTACCTATTTGATTAGGTAGGAATCTATTAATCCCTACTAATATTATAAATGTGAAAGTAACTCTATCTGTCTATCTGTCACGCTTTCGCGTCTAAACCGCTGAACCGATCATTATGAAATTTGGAAAAGATATAGCATGGGATATGGAGAAGGACATAAGCTACTTCTTTACGCGATAACCGACATCCACGCGGGCGAAAGCGCGGGCAAAGCTAGTATTTTTATAAATAAACATTGACACGACTGAATCACATTCTATAGCAGTGAGTCTCACATAAACATATATCTGCATGGTTACAGAGACAGACTTAGGTTGGAATGCATTCAGTTTCCTTTACGGGAATAATGTAAACATTTGCGCACTTAGTAGTGTTCGTAAGTTTGTGATGCTATAAATTACGATACATTGAATAAAATATAATCATTCGTATTACATAGGTACACACGACTACATATCAAGCTATATATTTCCAGGTTTAGTTAACCTTGCATTGTATACACTTTTCGTACAGTGTGAAGTCAACTTATAGTGGGAATGTATAGCCTGATTTGTCACCGTGTGTACATACATTATACTGAATAGATGTATATGTCTGAATAGAATAGATTAGTACTATTCAATTATAGGATTATGAACATAAGTTTCGAGTAAGAGGTGTTTTGAATAGATACTTAGTTCTAGAAGACACTATTCAGGTTAACGATTACAAGTCTCATTTCAAATAGTGGAAATTAGGGTATCCAGATCTTTTTTTGATCTGGATGCCCTAATTTTCAACTACTAACACAAAAAACATTCCATTTTTACAAGCACTTTCCAGAAATCTTGATTAACTTTGAATCATCTCCTTAATTATGGAGGTGTGCTAAGGTAGCTTGCGAAATTCATTTCTTTTACGTTTTTGCAATTTTCAGGTTAGTGTCAGGTTGTATTTTGATTAAAATATGATCCATGACCGTAAAAAAAGGCTTCACGGAATTATAATCATTAAAATAACCAATACAACTATCCTGCCAGGGGTGCGGGTTGTTCGAAAGAGATACCGTGGCCCCTGGCACACAGGCAACTGAAGGACAACGGGTGGGTTTTAGTTAGTAAAAGTCTAACACAAGTCTGCTCCGCCCACAGCGGGAGAAGTTATTTGATGATTTCCCATGCACAAAAATAAAACAGTGGCACTCCGGGAGTGCCGACAGAAGTGAAAACTTGAACAATTACATGTGTATTTTTTTAATCGTCAATACAGGATTTCACATTTGGTCCTGATTGCTCTCGGTAAAAGATGATAAACGAGCGATCAAATCTGTGTGTTACCTTTAGGTAACAGCACAGATTTTAACGATAAAAATACAAAGGGAAAGAAAGAGATAAAAGAATTAAAATTTCCTAATGAAAGAAAGGGAATTTTCCAAAAGACATCAACGCGCGACTCATCCGTGTGCTCGGTCACCCAACCACCATTTTAAATAGACCCCTGTGGTGGCTCATAATCTGATTAAATTAAAAAAAAACTAAGTAACTTGTGAATTGTATCGTCGAGCTATTAGATTATTATTTTTGATGCTTTGACACTCCTATATCTATGTACTTATATACACAGTATACATACCTATAGCTCATGGGAAGCGTGCGGTGACGATGACGTGAGTTTCACGCTCTTTGTTCACCCAAAAAGAACTCAACGCGCCAGAAGTTTTCACTTCAAAAAAACCAATACAACCATCAAAGTTCATATAATCTCATTGAATTACTGTTTCATGAAATCGTTGATGATTTTAATTTTTGTAATTCTGTAAATACCTACGTGTTATAGTCGCGAATCAGATTTTGTTAAACTTACAGTCTGTCTGACACATCACACAGACCAGCATTAATTGCGTAACGCACGATCAATCATAATCTGAATCATTTCGAAACAGATTGCTAATCCATTGCTTCATCTGTTTGAAAAATGTGTCTGCTCAACAACGTAAATAACGCAATTAATGTTGTTGAACTGTCAAATTGAAACAGATTATGATTGATCGTGAGTTACGCAATTAGGGTGCTGCAGATTGAGAAAGAAAATTATAATTTCACGGGCTACTCTGTGGCGAAGTGAGGGGCTTGTGGCTAAGAAATAACAGCCACACGGGTCGATCTATCAGGTTAAGCTACGCTTCACGCGGTTGATCAGTGGATGGGTGACCATCCTTACATACCTTACGTGCCTTGGAAAGCACGTTAAGGACGACAACCAGTCTTTCCAAGCAATATCGTATCACCTAGTAACGGGTTGTGGAGTTCAGACAGGCAGTCGCTCCATGTAAAATACTGGTATTCAGCTGCGTCCGGTTAGACAGGCTGCTGACCCCAACATAGGTGGGAAAAGGCTAGCCAGATGATGATGACTCGAGCGCGAAGTTGAAAGCGAGTTATATTAATTACTTTAACTGTTGTGCTGCTCCTAGTGCAGTACCCGGCCGTTGAGAAAAGAAAAATAACCACACACGATACGGTTTACTTACACAGGGGGACCGTAACGTGTATGGCTTGGCTTAGTCTTTATGAATGACAAAGTAGACTCTTTGCAATGCCAAACTTTTTATAAAAACTCTATGTGCCATATTAAGCCGATAACTGTGCCGTACCGTTTATTATTCTATACGTATATACGCACGTAAACCATACACACTGATAAACATGCATATACGGTTATCTTATTTATCTGCTCATTTGCAATGATCACGAGAGCGTATCATGCTTAGCAGTCCATCAGGAAATGATAACCGGGTGAAGTTCACCTTCAAAAGACGATACGGATCACACATCACGGGTTGCAAAACTTTGCGGTGGGGTTTGTGGTAATAGAACTCTGCGTGAATGTAGATATACCGATTTAATACATGCACAAGAGACATTTCAGCATTGTCTCAGGAGGTCTACTCACTAAGCTCGAAATCCATAGTTTCGGTCGAAGTTACGGGTAATCCCAACTCCGTCTGTATCACCTACGGACATAAGATTATCTCGGGCGCGATCTAAGAATGAATAACAACAAAATTTGACAGTTATCTCTACTCTCGAATTTGTTTCTGCTCGTCCGAAAAACGTAATTAATCGGGTGTAGGGTCACTCCGAAGTTACGAACTACTTTAGGATGGACCCGTGTCTTCGTTAATAGACTTAGAGAGCCCTTTGAAACGGCAGCTCCGATGCCTCTGGTCTTACAAATGTCTATAGGCAACGATAACCACTTACCATAAGGTAGGACGCCTACATGTTGGCCATTCAAAGACATAAAAATCGTCACAGCGTTAGATAGGTTAGGATAGGTTATCTTTGGTTTCCTAAGAAGGCGGTTCCGTCAAAAATGAACGACGACGACGGACGACAGACGACGGGTGAATGAAGACGTTATTGTTGAACATAAGGCTGTTACTTTTATAAAGGTACGTAATAGGGTCCTTTATCATCAAACAAGGCAGACAGCTTAGCGCCTGAATGACTGCCTCGATTTAATCAGGCTTTATCAACACGTGGCTCGCTATGCTCAGTCGGCTTAAAATAAAAATACTCTGTACCTGTATCACTTTAGCGATTAGAATGTTGGCTAATCGCTCCCCAGCCCTTGGTAGTTACTTATTAATAAAGATAACTATCAAAGCTCGTGGTTGGAGTTGAGAAGATTTAGTTTATACATCCAAAATCAGCTAATAATATTCTCACCGCTACCTGCCGCGCTGGGACACTGGCCTCCCCTTTTCGAGAGGGAGGGGGCTATAATCATAGAACCGATAAATCTTTCTATCTCTCTGATCTATCTGTTCTGCAGCTGTAATCTCTACCACGCGGGCTCAGTTGATAGATGTCACATGTCCTAGAGTTTTTGGTTTTTTCGCGATGTTTTCGTTTACCGTTTCGAGAGCAATGGTTATGTAATTATTTACACAAAGTAAAGTGCTTGCTTGCGTTCGAACCCACGATCTACAACTCTTAAGTCGGGGCCGTTACCACTGGGCCACCACTGCTTTAGTTTACACTCGCTTAGAGGTAACACAGAGTATTGAAAACGTCTGTTTCATAAGTCCTTAGATACAAAAAATCGCCATCAACGAATTTCGTACATCAAAGTAAGTAACTTTGTGAAAAAACAATTGTTAGGACACGACTTTAATTTTTAGTGTGTAAAGTAGCTTGTTTTCTTTAAAAAAACGTCAAAAATACTTCGAACTTTGACCTTCAATATCTCCGGAGAAGTTTCCCAAGTATGGGGTTGTACGAAAGAGATACCGCGGCCCCTGGCAAACAGGCAACTGAAGGAACACGGGTGGGTTTTAGTCAGTAAAAGTCTGACACACCCTCCCGCTCCACCCAGAGCTAGAGTGGGAGAACTTATTTGATAAAAAAAGGAATGTTCCATGCAGAAAAAATATCGGGAAGAAAGTGACTCTCGGCTACGATAACGATACTTTTACTTTCGTTATCATCGATCACTAAGTTCTTTATTAGTAATCAATGCCGGTTATATAAAAAATCTTGAATAACTTTAGTCCGTCTTTCCGCATAATTTTAATTTTAAATCCTTGATTAATCAACAGTAACTATAGCTAAAGAATTAAACATATTCCTTTATTGTTTACACAATGCACACTAGTGTGTCTCGTCCACAAAGAATAATTAATTTTATTATTTGTACCCTTTTTTAGTCCATAAGTACGGTAAATAAAACATTACTATACAGGTTGAAATTGAAAACATGCGACAAACCGTAATGGGAGATTGTACTCATCATTATGAACAACTTTTACTAAGGGACCAATGATGCAATCGCAAAAAAAAAACAGCTGTTCCCTACATTTTGACGAGTTATGCGAACATAAATGTAGGGAACAGATGTTTTTTTTTTCGCGATTGCATCACTGGTCCCTTAGTAAAAGTTGTTCATAATGATGAGTACAATCTCCCATTTCGGTTTGTCGCATGTTTTCAATTTCACCCTGTATATGTATACGTACTAAAGAATTACCGCATGATTGCAATTATTTATGCTAAATATTCCTACGGCAGTGTTGGCAGTCGTATTTAAGGCGATTCAAAAATAACTTTAGTGGAAACGCCAATAATATAATGCAAAGGAAATCGATAATTGTACTGCCCACGTTGACGTATCTATTTCTTGCACGTTAGATGTGCGTGATATATCTGCCAGTTACAGGAATTTCTATGAAAACATTCCAACACACACATTTCTAAATAATAATACCAGCCTATTTTCGTTCCACTTCAGGGTAAAGGCCGCTTGTTATACAGAGTAGGATCAAGAAGGGTGGGCGATTTCTGTCTTTTCTAAAAGTTTGGGTTTATGAGGAACTTCTTTTTAACTTTTTTAACAGGCTTTACTGTACGTCCCACTGCTGGACAAAGGCCTACCCATTTTCCCACGCCTCCTCTAATAGAGAGATGGCTAAACGACCTGATAATTTTAACCATTTCTTTCTCGGCACCGCGGTCCAGCTTCAGACTCCCATTGTGTAGAGACTTTTAGTTTTTGAAAGCTGTTTTAAAAAAATATGAAGACTTATTCTTATTCTATTTAAATCTCTATATTTTATCATTCAAATCGCAGTATCTGTCTCTGAAACTCACATTGCGGGTATGCTCAACAAAGTTTCCCCGAAATAAACAATGGAACGTTCCGATTCGCAACATTTAACAACGCATTTACAAGTCATGTTCGATGTTATTCATATTACGCAAATAATATTAACAGTTTCATAGAAATAGTTACATACCTTATCTTATTGACGAGTTAACGCTACGTTATTCTACTACGTTAACGATAAATAAGAGTACGTGTTACGGTAGATGTTTAGTTTCGCTTGAGTCCCTTCCAAACACGTGAAGCCTTTGATTTGACCCGCAACTTGACCCGCTAGGCGACCCGCAACGCGGCCCGGTCATTCATTAGTGCCAATATCAAAACATATTTACAAAATATTTATATTGTTTATTTATACGTAATAAATATTCTTGGTATCGATTATAATTGTTTCTTTTTTAAATGGCATACTAAACAATTATTTTAAACATTACAATAATAAATGGATGCGTAAAAGATGTGCTTAAATTGCTGTTACACTAAGTTTGTTTGGCGTAGTGTAAGTCGAACTTGTGCAAAGCGTAGACGCAGCGTAGCAGCTTCGTAGCAGCAGCTGCGTAGCAAAGGTTTAGAGCGTAGCAGCGCGTAGAGGCGCGTAGAAGTCGCGTAGAGGCAGCGTAGCAGCTCGTAGCAGCCGCATAGAGGACGGGTGAAGCAGTGTAGTCGCCGCGAGAACGTTATATTGTTTTGAAACAAGAATTGGCTATAAGCAACATTATAAAAAAATATAAGATAGTTTTAGTGTGATATAGTATTGTTAAATCTAGCCATATTCTACGCATCATTTTCATTGTCCTGCTGCTATTTAGGGTTGGCGCAACATGGTTTTTTTCGCATACAATCCTACTATAATATTATAAATGTGAAACTTTGTGCAGATGTTTGGATGTTTGTTACTCAATCACGCAAAAACGGCTGAACGGATTTGGATGAAATTTGGCACACAGATAGATCATAATCTAGATTAACACATAGGATACTCTTCATCCCGGTAATACGTTCCCGTGGGATAATTTCCGACCACTACGCGGGCGAAGCCGCTGGCAAAAGCTAGTTATACATTCTACGTATTTGCACTAAAAGCTAAATTTTTTCCCAATAAGTAAGTCCAGGCCGGATTGTACATACACAGGTACAAACAGCGTCTGTAAACAATACTATAAATAATATCTTTTTATTTATTCTACAGCACTATTTATGTATCGCACTCGTGTTGATAATATTCTTTCGCTCGAGGTTGCCCGCGCACGTGACTTGGGCTTATTGTTTATAACAATGTTGAACTGCACATGCATGCAAAATGATTATTAAATGGGCCGCGAAATCGCGTTTTAACTATATTGTCTGCTATCATTTAGTTCAATCACACGTTCTTTTTCTGTGAAAGAAGGATGTTTTACAGAGGCCATTTTCTTACAGGCTAATATGGGCCTGGTTTTGTTGGCAGGTTATATTTTTCAATTAAGACCGTTTATCCCACTCGGGCTGGCAATGGTGCATTTATAGTGGTTTTTCATGATTATTTCATTAAATACAAACAAGAGTAATATTTTTATTCAGCCAAGCACTAGATCGTTGGTATTTACACGTTTGTATGCTACTTTTTTATAGTTATTTTGGTATATACTTGTAAAAATCGATATACCGTCAATTATTTTCATCACATACGATTAAATATTTTTATGAAAGAGTAAATGTTAAAAATAATTATAAATGCCAAAGATCTAGTGCTTGGCTGAAAAAAAAATTGTAGGTACTTTTGTTTGTATTTAATTTAATAATCACGAAAATCAACTATAAATGCGTTGTTCCCAGCCCGCGTGGGATGCACGCTCTTAAATATAACATAACACGCCTTGCTTCCCCGAACGGTTGGCCAGAGGTGTGCGTATAGTGCACCCACATTTCGCCAGTACATGCAATAGAGGGCGACCCTATTGCCATCAACCATATATCCAGAATCCGGGCTGCTACTGGGAAATTCCAGCAGGGACCGGCCAGATACTTGTTGCAAGGGTTTATGAAGGGGTTTTTTTAAGCGCTTCAAAAATAAACCCTATGTAACATGTTACACCCTCGAATGGGTGCAATGTAACCCGTTCCGAACAAGTTACCCCTTCAATACCCTGTAACACTGTAACAGGGTAAGCCATTCCAATTCCAACCCAACACATTGTAATATGCACTCTTTGAAATCGACATTAGTTTGAAAATTCCATAACCACGACCGCACGTGACATCTTTGTGCCCGGCGCGCTGGGTGCAACATTGTACCGACTTGTAAACATGGAATAATAATTATTGTAAACATGATTTTACAGTTTTTTTTTTTTTTTTTGCTTTATCAAATATCTTCTCCCGCTCTGGGTGGAGCGGGAGCGCGTGGTATTTCGCTTGTCGCACATGCTTATTTTTCGTGTCCATACTTGTTTATATTCTCATCATTCGTCATTTAAATCGAAAGTCGGACGGAACTACGGAAGTAATTAAAAGCAATTTAGCAGTGTTTTTGTTAAACTTTGTGCTATAGTACTCCTTAACATATTTCTTATTATATGTATATTTAGTTATTTTATCTGTGGAAATGCCACAGCCGAGGCGAGATGCTGTACACCGTTATTATAGCCCGGTCCAGTTAGCCCAAAAAATAGGGGTACCCTTGCATAAATTCCCAAGAAGCTGAATTTTTACATGAACGTTAAGGATACCATTATAATGAAATTGTGAAAAGTCCCCATCGATCCCATGTGTGATTACTTTTATGCAAGTTCAAAGTTAGCAAAAATTTTTTCTTTGTTGCGAAACGGTTAATTTTATGATAAATATAGCTCACTAAAAAAAAATCTAGATCATGCAATTATCAAAAAAAAAAATCCTTACACTTTTTCTCCTAAGATTCACCATTTCAGGGAAAAGCTTTACTCTCTCTCTGTCTACTGTAAAGCGCCCCCGACAGAAACCAAACTGGTTATCCGTCAGATCCGGGCCCTTTCTTGCCATGTGTCGGATGAGGCGGTCTGCAATATTTATCTCGAAGAGTTTTCCCATCTCATCCAGCAACACAATGGGCCGGTAAGCAGATGGAGAGTCCGCAGGACGCCCATCTTTTTTTAACAGTCAGGAGTCAGGTTGCCAGTCTCTCTCTGGCGTGGAAACTGGCCCCTCTCCAAACATGCACTCAAGAGTCCTACTAAACGGGACCAGAGAGCCTAGACGGCCAGAACCCATGCACAGCCAAGAATGCCGTCTGGTCCTGGAGTGTTTTTGGCGTGAAGCCTTTGTACTGCTACTCTCAGTTCTATTTGGGTTACTGTAGGCGCGTCGTCATCGTCGTTTTCCGCGTTGGGCACTATAGTAGGCGAAACCATATGAGGTGGTGTGTGCTCCCCTTGTGAGGCGAATAAAGCGCTCACCACTCTCTAGCTGCTGCGGCTGGAGGCTATTGGACAGTGGGGGTGCCCGCGAGCTAAGTTTTCCCCCTAACCAAACGGTAAATTCGATCTCACGGATCCCGTTCTAGAATTGCCACCAATTTATCATGAGTTTCAGCCCTTGCCCGCTTAATTTCCAGCTGAAGAGCCTTCTTCGCCACTCTGTACACACATCAAAAAACGTTTGTGATCACTAGCATACGCTGATATAATTTTTTACATTGAACTTTATCAAGAAAAATTCTTTGTTGTGTGTTTTCTTTAAATAGAAATACCCTGTTTGAAATTAAAAAATATTTTTTTTTTTTAATTTTTATAAAAAAATTGAGTAATTAATCATAATGTAATTGTAACAGAAATTTGATTGAAAAATTTACTAGTTTCTGATTTATTCCTTTGTTGAATACAAAGGAATAAATCAGAAACTAGTAAATTTTTGTCATTTTATTATAATTTTTCAATTTACACACTTACTTATATGCCTGTAATAGTGCCTGTATGTAATATCAGCAAACAAAAATGATGACAGCCGGTCTTTATGTGGGTTTTAAGGTCTTCACATGAATATTAACGAGTGCAATACATCCTTATTTTTTTATCCGATCATATCAGTTTTAGTACTTATAACTAAGAGTATAGTCGACTTTCGTATTTACCCCCTTATTCATAAACGCTGCTTAAAGTAAAGTAATGATTAGCGACTGATTAACCATATATTTTTGACGTTTAAACATCTCTTAACTTTAATCATCGTTTATGAATACACCCCTTAATACGTTTTTTACTGGGATTTTATTTAGCAAACATCAATTGTGTAAGATCATTACTTATAAATAATTAAATAATGTAGGTATTTCGGACCACGGCGCACGGTGCGGCGGCCGTGGAGCAGGGTGGGAAGCGGTGCGATAGAAAACTGTCTACTAATAATTTCTGTACAAAAAGTAATGACATCCCATCAAAAACATAAATGTGAAATGAGACCCAAATTCAATATTATGATATATGCCTTGGTTGTTGACTTCAACGACAAAAGAAGTGAGATCTAAATGGGTGCCAAGTTCAATACTCAGTTCTGAAATTTATTTATAACAACATAACATATTTTATAACAACTCAAATATAATTTCTTCTTATAACTAAGGATAGTATATTGAAGCCTAAGGTCTGACTTGGCTAGTTGTCATATACAAATTATATTAGGTATAGCCTTCGCAAACTCTAAAGCTGTAAATTCTTATTTTATTTTTCCGAAAATTTGGCTTGCTGATAAATACTAGCCATCGAATATGGGGCTCTTCCATGACTGTTTTCGTTGGTACTTAATAATAATGACTGAATGAGACTTTTGTGCCATCCCGGGCAATTGCCCGGGATGGCACAAAGGTCATTCACCATCTCGTCTTCCAGATCTTAGACGCTACTCTATCACAGCCTTACTCCACCTGTCATCACTGCGCCTTACTAGGTGTCCTCCATTAAACGCATTCCGATATCAAAGACCTTCGTACGTCTTCGTATCTCGACGTTTGGAATTCGGTAAATTAGCCGTACGCCAAAGCACGCAAAAAAACTTAAAAATATAATATCTAGGCTATAATTTTTGCATAAATCATAGTGTAAATTAAACTTATTACCATTACTAATGTGTGCCGCATTATAGGTAAACAAACTAACATCATCCAGAAATAGCTGTGGCTTGCTATAATAATTAGCGTTATCGAGAACATTAAAATCGACTATTCCACTAACGGACCTCTAGAAATTTCTTTGATCTCATTGCCTTTATCATATTCCTAAGCTTCTAGACTCTCTGTTGACAAAGAGTCCTCTTCATAGCCTCGGACCTAATGTGCAATCATTACATATATGTACAGCTAGTCACATAGCATAGGCACGATAATCACTTCGCATTATTTACGATAGTTAATGTTATCGTAATGAAACGAGCCGCAGTTCTTGAATGTTCCTAGTACCTTCTGTAGGTACTCTAACGCACTTAATGTGTAAAAAGTCATTGATTTACTTTGTAAGTACTGTAAAGGTTATCTGCTAAAGAAGATCTTAGGGGAAATTCTCGTAATTTGAAGAAACATTCACAGTCTGATCTCAGTCTCAATCTGTCAAAAATACCTCAAGTTTCCATACATTTTTGACAAGTTTTGACATTTCGTTGTCGCCGAGGTGACACTGCAACTAGATTTTAAACGTTTTTAATTAGGAGAATTGGCCATCTTATGTTGTACAGGCTGGCGATAAAATAACCTTAATCACACTCAAACATTCGACCATTATACGAATAAGCTTTTAAATAAATTAGAATAAGTTTTTTTTCGTAATTTTGCTAAATCCCACAGTCACATTTGACACAAGAATTTATACAGAGAGCCCACAAGGCTCCTGCAGTACTCAGGTATGGGGCTAACAATATTTTGTTAACTTTGTTTGTGGCTTCAATGAAGACCATAAAATGTATGAAGGTGCTTTGTTTAAAGGTCTTTAATGAGCAAAATTTTAAGTCTCATTGTGTGAAACAATGTCAGCATCAAAGTTTGAGTAAAACAATTTAGAAAACAATTAGCAAGTAATAAAATGGCTGTAAAAATAACAACACCCTATAATAATCTATTTACAAACTAAGACAAAATACCTTACATTGGCGTTATATTAGATTGATGATGATGCAATGACGTCACAGAAATTTATTCTTATGGTGCTCTCCTACAGTCATTCTAATCCAAGATTTTCCCATGACATAATGTCTTTTTTTTTGTAATGATGCTTGCTTGTTACTAATCCCGACCGCATTTTTTATTTATTTTTTGTGGATGGGAAATCATCAAATAACTTCTCCCGCTCTGGGTGGAGTGACAGCCCGCTCTGGGTTAACCTTAAACCCACCCGTGTTCCCTCAGTTGCCTGTATGCCAGGGGCCACGGTATCTCTTTCGAACAACCCGCACCCCTCGCAGGCATCGGCCCTTGTTGACCTCACCAGTTGGTGCTGACATCTCTTTGAGGCGCGCGTGGAACACAACGTGCCATCGACCCGGGCTTGGTCCGTACCGGACAGCGAGCTACCCATTACTCGCCGTCCGCGCCTACGGTGGCCGGGAATCAGCCTGGGATTCCCGATGCCCAGGGCATCTCCTGCGGCGACTAGGGCTGTGAGGGCGCATAGATTGCCTCTCCCTCACGTGTGACTCCTCCCTCTTCGCGAGCATTACTGCTTCACAGTAGGAGGTGACGGCTACCCATGCACTCTCGCTCCGAACCATGGCCTGGGCCAGGGCCGGACGCGAGAGATCGCCGCCGCCGATCGCCTCCACGAGGACAAGGCGGTGCTCCGCCCAAGCTGGGCAGACCTCCACCGTATGCTCCACCGTGTCCTCATCCCGACCGCATGAGATGATTATCTGAGCCAGCTACTACACCCTCTTAGTTATTAACGTTGCTTAAAGTTAAGAGATGTTTAAACGTAAAAAAATTATAGCTAAGCAGTCGCTAATCATAACTTAACTTTAATTAAAGTTTATAAATAAGGGGGCTAACGTTTAAGTAAAGAATTTGATGCAAATGAAAAACACTAAAGGTGGACTAAAGGTTCACTCAAATAATTTTGAAGGATATTGCTAATCCATGGCTTCATATGTTCGAAAAAAAATACAACGTAAATAACGCAATGAACGTTGTAGAACTGTCAAAAAACTATCTATTGAAATCATAGTAACTGTTTGCCCGTACATTTTGTGTTAGTTACGTATGCGCTACGTATGAAAGGTCAAGGATGCAACAGATGCTTGTGTGACATTGCAAAGTAGATGATAACAGAAGTGTGCTGACGCATTCATCTCACTAACACTACATAGATTAACTGCACATGCAGTTAGGGCAATTAAAATATAAGGAAAATGCTGAACATGAAATAGAAAGCCGCCCTTGCACCATCATAGGTTTTGTTCAGAAAACCCAACTCCATTATTTTTGTAAACCGATGAAATATTAAGGTTCAGAGAATATGAGGACAAGCAATTTAATCTACATGGTTTGAGTAATATACCTATATAGCCTTCGGAAATCGGATTATTTCTCTAGTTCACTAATGTCATATAAAAACACTACACTCAAAAAGTATAAAATAAAGTAAACAAAACTAAGTTATGTAACTGCTAAGAGGTCAGATAAACATTTCTGCGTAAACATATAAATATTATGATAGCAAAGAAAACGGTTGTTCATAAAAATATTATTAAAATTAATTAGTTCAATGTTGCCGCCTTCCGATACTGTTGGGAAACTGTGATTACTTTACTCGGTTAAATTATAATGGAGATCTGCCAGGGCTGCGGGTTGTTCGTTAGAGATATCGTGGCCCCTGGCACACAGGCAACTTAAGGAGCGCGGGTTCTGGAAGCAAAGGTCCTCGCGCCCTTCTGGGAGTGGCGCGAGGAGGCCAAACGCCGGGGCGTTACTCCGCTGCCTCGAGAAATCGCGACACAGCGGACAGAGCTCCGGCGGGATCTCATGGCGACATGGAGAGCACGATTGTCGCAACCCAGTGCTGGGCACGCCACAATAGTGGCGGTAAGTCCTCTCTTTGAAAAGTGGCTTGAGAGGCGGCCTGGCGTCCTCACCTTCCGCCTGACGCAGGTCCTCACTGGACAAGGTTGTTTCGGGAGGTTCCTGTTTTGCATAAGGTGGGAGGAAACGCCCGGGTGTTTCCACTGCGAAGATCGCCCGGAGAGGACATGGTGGAGCATACGGTGGAGGTCTGCCCGGCTTGGGCGGAGCACCGCCGTGTCCTCGTGGAGGCGAACGGCGGCGGCGATCTCTCGCGTCCGGCTCTGGCCCAGGCCATGGTACGGAGTGAGAGTGCATGGTTAGCAGTCACCTCCTTCTGCGAAGCAGTAATTCTCGCGAAGAGGGAGGCGGCGCACGTGAGGGAGAGCCAGTATATGCGCCCTCACGGCTGTAGTCGCCGCGGGAGACGCCCTGGGCGTCGGGAATCCCAGGCTGATTCCCGGCCACCGTAGGCGCGGGCTTGCTGACAAAGAGATGTCAGCGCCAACTGGTTGGGTCCGCAAGGGCCGATATCTGCCAGGGGTGCGGGTTGTTCGAAAGAGATACCGCGGCTCCTGGCACACAGGCAACTGAGGGAACACGGGTGAGTTTTAGTCAGTAAAAATCTGACACGCCCTCCTGCTCCACCCAGAGCGGAAGAAGTTATTTGATGATTTCCCACCCAAAAAACAAAACATACTCTGTTTCAGTTTGAAAGTTCAACAATATTCATTGAGTTATTTACGTTGTTGAGCAGACACATATGAAGCAATGGATTATCAAACTGTTTCAAAATGATTCAGATTATAATTGATCGTGCATTACGCAATTAGGGTGCTAGACCACATACTCAGTAGTAAAACCAATCATGTTGATTAGTAACTAAAGTTTCAAAGAAACAATACCGAAACGCATCGATAAGCAAACTCCATTAATTATATTATATTGATGCGGTTGCTAGTACTAACAATGTTAAATGTTTCAAACTAAAACAATGTACAGGAAAACCTTTCAGAATTGTGGTCTATGACATTCACGCCATTGTAACGCGGGGATTATGACGATTTTCTATTATAAAAGGTTATTTCCGGAGTCTGTCTTATTATATTACTTTCATCATTACCTGTCTCGGTTTCAATATGACCTTAATGAAGGTAAAAATTAACTTACGGGTTGCCTTGTTTTTTTACGCTGTAATTTAAGATGAACTTGGTCTGTATACCTAATAATTTTGGTACTAAAGAGACCATTGGCGTGCACAGAGTTTTTAGACAAGGGATTAACTAAATGACGTATAAACGGAGTAGATAGCTTTATTCTTCTATTAACTATCACAGTTATACGTTCTAAACGCATCATGATTTTGTAGACAATCGTATATACTTTGTGGCCGTCGAGTAGAAAGTTTGTGGTCAGTGTGATTTTGACAGTTTGGGAAGAAATATTCTTCTGAAATAGTCTACATATAAAAGGACCTAGACAAAGATCGCTAGAAACGAAAGACAAAGACAGATTGTAGGAGGATATCTACGGTGCAATGTCAAAAATGGAGAAACGTTATGTGACTTTGTATAGAAAAAACACTGTCTATTCTTCGTAGCAATAGAAAATCATGCTAAACCCGCTGGATAGGCATCCCCCTCTACACAACCTTCGCGTCGAAGCAATCACGCCCATCCGGCACACCACTTGTGACGATCCTTATACATATTATATTCAATTCATAAACATTATTGCAACGATATTAATTTAGTGTAATCATTAAACTAATTTACTTACTACCCTCATTATTATGTTAATAGTATTGTAACGATGATAATTTTGTGCATATTGAACTTATTTACTCACTACCCTCATTAGCTAATGAATAGAATAGATATGAATTACAATATTACCTAAACTCATAACTTATTTTATTTTAATCTTGATTTTAGGTTTTCAATTCAATTCAATTTTAAATCAAATTTTGTCTTATTCTAATTTGGATTTTTTATTTAATGAGATTGTTTAATTTTATTTCTTTAATTCTCATTATTTTTAGAACTTATTGAACTTAATTTTAAGTAACATAATTTTATCGCAGATTGCTACATAAAATCTGCTTACTTGTAAATAAATGGAATAAGTCACTGGCTCCTGAAATACAGGTATTTTAACCTAGCTCTGGAGTCAGAGTCTTACATTATTCTGTAGCCTGTTTTTTATGGCAATAAAGAATTTATAAAAAAATTAGGATAAAGGGATCGTTACATAATTAGGTCTTCCGGACTTTTATTTTTTGATCGTGTGACGTGTTTATACAAAGCAGTAGTCGGGTTCATCGTTTAACTAGTCCATGTAGAGGTTAAGCTTAAATAAAATTAAACATTTGACCAAAATGTTTTTTGAATATTAAATTTTAAGCGATAAAAAAATATCGAGCTTGTTGTCGTTTCGGAGAGTATGCCAAAAAAATATAAATAATTGAAGGATTGATCACCTGCTCTTATTAAATTATAAAATGAAAACGATTTGCTTATCTAAGCTAGATAGACTAATTGAAAAGCATAAACATCTAATTAAGCAAAATCTCTTTAAATTCTCATTAGTCTCTTATAAAACTATTCTGACTCACGACTCGATATTCATACGGAAACTCCCGCTACTACTAAAAAAAATACCAATCTTGGGAATCGAATTGACAGCTAGTTCGCAAAGGAATCGTCCAACCGCTTAGTTATTTTCCTTTGTCGAAAGTTAGCTTAATAGCCAAAAATCAAAATCAAAATCAAAAGTCTTTTATTCAAACTAGGCTGAGAGTCAGCTCTTTTTGAACGTCAAAATTACATAAGACAGTCCCCCAAAACGCCCGCCCTTCACCACTTCCTAGAGCTTTAGCTGGGAAGAAGAAGTAGCGTAACAAAGCCGTTCTTTTACTCTGTTATGATTGACTGCTTAGCTCTTGAAAGGTATAGCGGGATGTTAATAATACCTGTAACTATCTGTATCTGCCCAGTGAAGTAATGGAATAACTCGACTGTTGTCATACACTGGTATTTGTGTTCGCTCTCATCTAGTCTTATTTCCTACGTAAATGTATGGCAAGATTATTTGCGATTTCCGACTTTTGTAACACTCAAACGTCTGTAGTCCCATAGAGTTTTTGATCCCTATAAGAAACAGGATCGCTGGGCTCCAGATTTTTTTTTGTTGTGAAAATTGACCATTTTCTTGCAAACTGTATTTTTTTTTAAATTTGTGAATGTGATTAAGAACGGTCACCTAAGGCCGTTTTCATGTAGTGACAAAGGTTGAGGTACCTACCCTTATAGTCCCATCCAACCTGTAAATTTTGTGATGTTAATTACTGCTGCTTAGGTGCATAATGAAAAAGGGTGATGATAATCATTTAAAACGTTAAATCTGTAACTCCCCGCAATTTTCTAAACTTTTGGCCCGTCTTTTTTACAATTTGTGGTAAACTATAGAAGAATACGAATAAATTGCAATACTGCTCTTCCCTCATGGCAAAAAGCGTAATAATTTATACCCTTACGGCATGCGCAGACATATATAGGTACGAGTATATTATAGGGAATGTCTAAGCAAAATTTGAACAAAATCTATTCAGTAGTTTTTGCGTGATGCTGGAACATGCATTCAGACAGACAGACAATCATTATAAAAAATATGTATTCGGCATTAGAATCATTCCCAGACCTCGAAAAAATCCAAAAAAAAAATATCCAATGTACAGTTTTGACTTCGCTACGATTTTATTATATGTTTGAATACTTTTTGTTAGTCGCCGTTCATTCATCTCTCAGCTTAACTAACTAAACAATATACCACTATTTTCCTTTTACTAGAAAAACTAAATACCTCCATACTACACACAGAACAGTACCTATACAACTAAACTGATATAATGATAGCACGTGCGAACCGCGTGGGCTATTCGTTATCACGGAGCTGCACGATCATTCGTAACGATGCATGGCAAGTAGGTCGCCACTACCTGCATCGGATCCCGCACCAATTTGCTGAGTGACTCCGTATTACCTTTGACAATGCCGCCATTGGAAATAGGTAACCTAGAAAATGATAATTTTACAAAGAGATTTTGCTCTCTAACATATTAATTTAGTTATTAGTTTTTAGTAATAACTGGTGTAGACCTAAATGTTCAGAGTCGAAATTAAGACATAATTAGTCATCATAATCTTAGCTTTCATTTTATCATACACGCCTTGTTTCCCCGAAGCGTCGGGCAGAGATGTACTTATAATATACTCACATTTCGCCAAAGGGGCGAGCCTATTGCCATCAACTGGGCACAAATCCAGACACCGAGCTGCTACTGAAAAATTCCAGATGGAATAACCCAATAATACTCACTGCTTTCACTTTATACCTTTAAATAAATTGAACTGTGAACTTCCCGGCCTTCGTAGGCGCGGGCTTGCGAACGGCGAGTAATGGGTAGCTCGC
Organism: Antitype chi; assembly: GCA_947359405.1. Lineage (NCBI taxonomy): Eukaryota > Metazoa > Arthropoda > Insecta > Lepidoptera > Noctuidae > Antitype > Antitype chi. The sequence goes on from OX375816.1 coordinate 17,624,897, forward strand.
TGTCCGGTAAGGACCAAGCCCGGGTCGACAGCGCGTTGTGTGCACCAACTGGTGGGGTCCGCAAGGGCCGATGCCTGCCAGGGGTGCGGGTTGTTCGAAAGAGATACCGTGGCCCCTGGCACACAGGCAACTGAGGGAACACGGGTGGGTTTTAGTCAGTAAAAAAGTATGACAAGCCCCCCTGCTCCACCCAGAGCGGGAGAAGTAATTGAATGATTTCACAAGCCCAAAAAAAAAAAAAAAAACTTTATTAAATTGAAACTTAGCTGTGTGATTTGATGAAAATTGCTTGCTTACTTGTAAATTATAGCTTACTATACTGGATATTTCTACCTAAATCTCGCTCTGATAATTCACCCCTCAAATCCCAATAAATGTTTGGGTCATTTGTGGTTTTGATCTCAGCGTATCTTGGTAGGTATCTACCGTTGTTTTGACATACGAATTAATATTCGGGCATGCAGTATATGTGATCATCGTGTGTGTGTGTGTGTAAGTATTCTTAATAAAGAATCATAAACTACGTACAAATACAAACAGTTCAATCAATCTGCCTAGCCTTTTCCCAATTATGTTGGGGTCGGCTTCCAGTCTGACCGGAAGCAGCTGAATACGAGAATTTTACATGGAGTGACTGCCTATCAGACCTCTTCAAACCCAGTAACTGGGTAATACGATACCCCTTGGTAAGACTGGTTGTCAGACTTTCGGGCTTCTGACGACCCGTAACCACTGCTGCACTATCAAAGATGTACAAATAGCAGCCGAGTACAACGGGCTAACGTGCTTTCCGAGGCAAGGAGGAGTCTCTATATGTCGTCCATCCAAGAACTGACACCGGCTAGCGTAGCTTAACCTTCGATCAACCCGTGCGGGCCTTATTATTTAGCCACGAGCTCAAACTACAAACAGAGTTGATGTATATTTTGTCAATTAATATTTAAATTGAACTATAATTGATACACGTTACCCAAAAGAAGAATCTACCTTAGACAGTGAATTGGTAATGGCTTCATCGAATACTGATATTGTCATTTTGTCCCTCCAAGTATTCGACGCCAAAAGACAAATTATCTCTGCTCAGATCAGTAGGATAATCATTAGTACCTATACCAATTACTTTTATAACACCACACGTTTCCATACAATGTGTGTACACATATACAAAAACACCTTCATTTATTCCAAGGCTGCGTACCTAATTCACAGCGCACCTTCTGTGGGTAAACGAATGGTGACAAATAAACATACGCACGTGGCTGCGACTGTGACGTCACACCGCAGTTTCAACATGCCTAGATGTAAGTGCAAGACACTCATTGATAAACATACCTAAGTGACTCATGAAACAGTAATGCTCGCGAAGAGGGAGGCGACGCACGTAAGGGAGAGGCAGTATATGCGCCCCCACGGCCATAGTCGCCGCAGGAAACTCCCTGGGCGTCAGGAATCCCAGGCTGATTCCTGGCCACCGTAGACGCGGGCTTGCGGATGGCGAGTAACGGGTACCTACCTCGCTGTCCGGTAAGGACCAAGCCGGGGTGCGACGATGCGTTTTTTTTCCACGTGCGCCTCAAAGAGATGTCAGCGCCAACTGGTGGCGTCTGTAAGGGCCGATGCCTGCCAGGGGTGCGGGTTGTTCGAAAGAGATACCGTGGCCCCTGGCATACAGGCAACTGAAGGAACACGGGTGGGTTTTAGTCAGTAAAATTCTGACACGCCCTCCTGCTCCACCCAGAGCGGGAGAAGTTATATGATGATTTCCCACCCTCAAAAAAAAACTTTAGTGACTCATTCGTTTATCGAGCGCCTAAACAATGTCTACGACTACCTTTTTAACTGGAAACTGCACCCTAATTATGTAACACACTATCAATCAGAATCTGTTTCATATTTGCTTAATTTAGTCATCAGTATGCTTCATATGTTGGAAAAATTTGTCTTCTATACAACGTAAATAAAGCAAAGGATATTGTTGAACTGTCTGTGAAAATGAAAGCCATTCTTAAGGTTAGTATTCGCAATTACCCCTCCGGTTATCGGGTTTTTCTATAAGGAATTGGTCAGTAACTGCCGGAGTCTGGATTGGTTCCCGTGCCATGCTCAGACAACATGGGGTGAACAATCGACCTACATCGCTGCCTTCTCCTTCGGGGAGTACCTATATTCTAAAAAAAAATATAGTTTAAAAAACTAAAAAACACGCTTTAAAAACCAAACTAAAAAAGGAGAAAATAATTTAATTCAATTAAAAAGCGTGGGGTGCTTTTTGAGGTATTTTTATAATCAATTAATGTCAAGCACCCCACTCTTTTTAATTGAATTAAATTATTTTCTCCTTTTTTAGTTTGGTTTTTAAAGCGTGTTTTTTAGTATTTTAAACTATTATTTATTTTCTATTTTTTAGTTCTGCTAACTACAAAAACGTGTTTTTTATTTTTCTCAATTTTTTTTTAAATTATTGAATTGTCATCGGTCCTCGACAAGTTTACAAAGTTTCAATGAAATCTGACCGTTTAAAGTGGGTCAAAATCGCGCTCAAAGGAGTCGGTTACATACAAACATACAAGTGAAGCTAATATAAAGCGTGTAAAAAGAAGCATAATCTACATAATATCATAACCATCATCATAACATAATCATCATCATATCATGATGATATTATGTAGATTATGCTTCTTCTTCTTTTCTTGTCGATGGTACTCGTACCTAAATTTTTTATATAGTTTAAGCCCAATAGGTGGCTACGTTTATTGCGTTTATGTAGATTTTGCTAATGTTCAAACATCTGGTCATGCACACAAACGGGTTCTGCTGCTGCTGATTTATCTCAATAACATCACCAATCAGGTCACTAGGTATATGTCCTGTAGCGCGGCGTTCCGGCGTTTCCACTCACATCGGGTTCGTTCATGCACACTCTCACTTGACCAAACCATGAACGTAAACGATGCTAAAGGATTATGTTGGGATCGTAGCAGGTGGCGTTTTGCAGTTTCTGGCAGAAATCGTGAATTTATGTATGTATGGTAATGTTATGTAAGAGCTTATATCTGACAAGATAAACGTGATTTTTTTTTATCCACTGTGATGTAAACAAGAAAATGTTTTCATTCTGATAACATATTTTAATTCAAAAAGCGGTTTAAGTTGAAGTACATATTGCTATGAAATATTGTTTCTGTGACTGCGAAGCTATAATAATTTGCCTAGATAACCATCTTGCATTGTTAACACAATGTTAATAATTACGACGAACAGTAGAATTTCCACTGCTGATAATTATTTTATTTCAGTTACGTTTCCACGTTGGGGCACGGTTTTGATTGCGTGGCTGTGTCGTCATAAAAGTATAAGATGTACATATTGCCTTATGACGCTGATTCACGCGTCATTGTCACTTCGATTCAAATCATGCAGTCAATAACTGCACTTTATGATTAACTACAATTGAACGAAATTTCCGTTTCGTGATTGACATGACACTAGTTTATACTATAATGGGTACTTTGCGTAGGTAAACATAAACATAACACGTACTCCTTTGTTTTCTGAAGGATTAGGCACGGGCATGGGTGCTCTATATGCACTAATTTAGCCTTTAGCCTGTAACTTTTGATGGGGAGTTTCATGCGCCACTTCTTCTTCCCAACTAAAACACTAGGAAGTGGTGAACGGTGGGCGTTTTGGTGGACTATCATATGTAATTTTGATGTTCATAAAGTGCTGACTCTCAGCCTAGTATGAATAAATAACTTTTTGATTTGATTTGAATTTTCAGCGTTCTTTGCAATCTTGCAGTGATGATGAGGCCCATTTTCAGCCATGTAAGTTTCCAGATAGACGTTCCTACATGAAACTATGTAGATCATCATTTTCAACATTCAGACGAAAGATGCCCACTGCTGGACATACCTAAGCCAGCCAAGTATCGCCACTACAACTGGATATTATGACAGTATTATGTAATAGACGATTTAATGGAAGACTCACATTTACTTAATTGATTTTAGTGGTCGCGTAGTCATTAGTGGTTAACGACACGTGTGTAGATGATTATTACAACGCTTATTAGTGAATCAGAGAATCATTTGGTCTCGTTTGTTATTGGAGAGCATGAAGATAATACTCTTTTAATACCAGCAACTGAAGACTACTGCAAACAACTCAAAGCAACAGTGAACATTTCAGCGTCTATGCTAAAAAGCCAAAAAAAAAGATTATAAACCTTCCTCAACACGAGTTACAAAATATGAAATAATAATTTCAGTGAGCGAATGCCAATCAACAGTACCTACTTAGGTAGCTATATCCAACAAACCCAAAACGTGAGCTGACGATACCCTACATCCACCAATATCGCTAAAACGTCACACATAAATAAATAATACTTAAACACAAACACATGCGTCACTTCGTCACAACATTAGCATGCTACAAGCATACCACAGACATCCCGGCGAGGAGTCATTCATTGAGCGCCGTGGCCCATGCGCGGGAGACGGTGCGGCACGCGACCAACTCGTGCGCACCACGCACGCATCACACATCACACCATGACATGTAAGCGCGGAAAACTTTTCCCGGCCGCAGTTAAACTCGAAATTTTACTGGATGTATACAAAGATACTGGCAACCTACATACCTACGATAACGGGCGTAATGCCAAATAGATTATACAAATAAATAGACGTTCGATAATTAAATTCGGAGCACTCCTGGATAAAACAACTGCAACGGAATTACCTATTAAAAATGAAAATATCCTTTTGATAGCGGCTTCGCCCGCGTGAAGGTGGAATGACATCCCACGGGAACGTACCACAGGGATAAAAAGTATCCTATGTGTTATTCCAGGTTACAAACTATCTGTGTGCCAAATTTCGTCCAAGTAAATCCGCTCAGAAGGCCAATTCTCGTAAATAAAAACGTTCAAAATCTAGTCGCAGTCTCATTTCAGCGACAAGCAAATGTCAAAAATGTAAATCGAGGTATTTTTGACAGATTAACACTGAGATCAGACTGTGAACGTTCTTAAAATTACGAGAATTGCCCTCAGTTGTTTTTGCGTGATTGAGGAACAAACATCGCAATATCTAAACATACAAACTTTCACATTTATAATATTTTATAAGAATATAATTATAATCAAAGTAGGCACTCATAATATATACAAAAATACAACACGTAGAAAATAATATCTTCCACAATTTTAGGCACAGTTTAATACAGTCAAACGTTTGATAATAAAAGTACAATTATTTTAAAAGTAAGTATTTCAAGTTTTCAACACCGATGCAGTGGGGAAATTGTTTGTTTATAAAAGTATCCTGCTGGCAGTAATACTAGCCGCCCCAAGGCTTTTGTGACAATAACTTCGATCGTTAACGGTGGACCGGTGTTCATGAACCGAAGCGTCGCTTCTTTGCTGTGTTCATTCATTATCATTATTTAATTTATATTAATTAACAATCCAGCCAAGATTAATGGGTCCATTTGTCTTTCCTTCAAGTTGGCTGGGGCAGGTACATACTGACCATCCCCCTTATTCATAAACGATGATTAAAGTTAAGTAATGATTAGCGTCTGTTTAACCATACATTTTTAACGTTTAAACATCATTTAACTTTAATCATCGTTTATGAGTAAGGGGGCATCATATGTCTGACCATCAGTCACTAATACTGGCAGTGTCTTTTGGACAATTGAGTTGAAATATCTACTGTTGTTTGAAATGCTTATGGTATATATGATATCAACAATTTTTATTTTCCTTATCCTAAAGTAAATCAGATGTTTTGTTATTGTTGAAAACTACGGCATCTCTTTCAACAGGTTACGTCAAAGGCACATAAACAATTTAATGGCTCATTTTTCCGCTGTTGAAATCAAATTGTGCTGGCGTTACCGTCTTTGAATTCAGAGATGCACACTCACAACTATTTAAAAATACATTCGAATAATCCCGTAATGTATCTCAAATATATTTATTTATGCAGATCCGACATGTCTGAGTTAAAAGATACTAACTCATGATGTTATCAAAATTCAGAAACAAGAGATACAACAGTGAAGCCTCGACTTCATTAAATCATTACAAATACAAATACCGAATTCGCATTTTCAGTCGGATAAGATGCAAGACAATTCTTGACGAGGGGTCAGTAGAGTGATAACCCTTCACATCGCCAGCGCGGATCTCCGCCGCCTCGCAGACGCACGAGAACTTCGCCCTTCTGCGACGCGTCTCAATTGTCTATAAAGGCACCCGACGCACACAAAAGAAACAGTACGCCTTCGATCTCCGTCCATGATGTCAATTTAGACATTCTGAACAACGCGAGAATTTGTTCAATAACATTCGAGTAAACTGCAATGACAAAAACAATACAAACACAGTGCTAAATAAATATTTTCTTTCAAAAATCCCTCCGTTTGGGTCGCGCATGCGTGCAGTCGGCGTTGTGATTGGCCGTGAATAGGAACGTTCGCAAAGAAAGCAAAAACATGAGTGGAACGGACAGCAGTGCCAGTCGATCTGCGTGCAACAGCAAGGGAAGCATGATCGTTGTGTCGAATAGGCTGCCTTTTATACTGAAGAGAAATGAGAAGACCGGAGATCTCGAGAGGAAAGCCAGGTACTGTGACCTATTTTTCACTTAGTTTTCATCAAAATCGACCGTGATTTTTTTTTAGTTACGACTTCATTGAGCAAAACCATTGATTTGAATATTTGTGTCGCAGTTATGGTGTTATAGAGGCTGATGTTGTGTGTGAAATACCTATAAATTACCCGTGGTTAAACTAAGGCAGAAAATAGTGTTACTCAAAATATTGATGTTGTGTTTACTATCAATGCTAATGATCGGTCGGTTTCTAGAAAAGCCGGGACTCGTTCAGTGCGCGGAACAAATCGATACAATTCGGGAAGGTTCTACGTTGTGTACAAAATTAAAATGCATTTCCGGACCGTAACTCAAAACTGCATAAAACTCGTATCATTTACCGTGGTAACCGTTAGGAATTTTGTGGAACACTGTGTGATCTCATTTAAAACTTGAAATCGAAAGCCGGCATTTTGTACAGAATATTTTCGTATGCTGTGTCCTCGTCACGGGGACAACGGGACGTCAAAATTTCCTTACCGTTGTCCCCGCTATATAGATACATACGGGCAACGGGGACAACGGACAGTTGGGATTTCACGTATCGTAATTATTATTTCTTTTTTAAACGTGGGTAGTGGCAATCCTAGAACTAAAGTGAAAGTTATTTTGTATATAATAGATTTAAATTTAAAATATAGAAACAAATAAGAAATGTTTACTTTCATAAGTCGTTTTTTTTTTGTTGGTAAATTGGTATCCTGCACGAAGTACCAGGTTGTCATAACTTAGTAGGAGCTAACCTAACATAGGTAGGCTTGTCAGTTATATCGTCAGCTGTTGCCGATGGATTTCCACAACACACGTATTACGCGACTTAATTGAAAAGGTGTATTTGTTGTATCCAATTTAACTGAATGTTGAAGGTTCAATGATGAGTTGATTCTTTTGTTGTGTATTATAGTAGTTGACGGTGTTCTCATAAATGGGTTTTGTGATATTGTGCATACAAAACATGGTGCGCTTCGTCAATATAGGTACAATAGTACGGACTTGGTTTTGAATGTTTAGTTTCAAGGTCGATGTAACTGTGTAGCAATGGGCTGTTAATTGATTCATGACGACATTGACAATACTGCATTAAACATTCATTGCTTTGATCTAATTTATCAAACAGAATAAAAACTATAGTTTTAACATGCGAAATTATAAAAAAGCAATCATAACATTCGAACCTTGTAATTATTTAGGTTCATCCGAACTATCGACATACATATGTGGTAACATAGATACGCTCATATTTACTTAAGCGTGTATGTACCAATTAAATTATTTAGGTTAATTAGATACCTACTAGCTTACTAGTTATTTTACTAAGCACTCAGCTTAAATCAATAAGGAAAACAGATTGTTTAATCAATACATTAATTCATTAATTTGATAAAGCGATGCACACAGGCACATTAGTCGAGAGGTAAACATTGATTTATGCTTGTATACGTTGTTTTTGTTACAGTTACAGTTAAATCAGAGACTATTTTAGATACAATGATAGAATCCCTACTCTTTAGTATGTGCAGTTACCAAAAGAGATAAGCAACCAAGGTCGTCGGATATATAATTGAAGTTTAGTAAGATACCAATCCATTGATGTTTTCGAATGAAATTTAATTTGATAAATGAACTGATTGTTTTCTATTAATTAAAATATATTTTACAAATAATATAATATATATTATTTACGTAGAGGGCTCGACTGTTTTCCGATTACCCAATCTAACAACTTCAGAAGAAATAATATTGTATATAACGGAAACAAACTTAAGGCATTTTATCAAGATATTGTTTTTAGTAGGGATTCTACTAATTTGCAACGTTACACGTTAAATTGTGTTTCCACAACAGTTCGATTTCGATCGCCGTTCGATAGTTACATAAAAAGTCATTCTACTATTTTATAAGCAAAATGGAAACTAAACTTAAAACGGATTGCAACTGAACTGTAGCGGGAACACAGCGGGTAACCCGCGTTACCAACATGCCAAAATAATATGTTTTATTAATACCACAAAGAAAAAAGTTGAATCTAAAAATGTTACTAAACACGAATATGTGGCACTAAAAGTATTTTCTATAATTAAAAGACATAATGATCATAATTTTATCATTAACTTTGTCCTATAGTAAACGTCACGCTCATGTTCGATTTTGTTAGTAGAATAGGTTTTGACATTGTTTCAATCGATCGTTGGCGTAACTAAAACGTAACCGCAGCTGTGTCGCAGCTGGACCGTTGTTCATTTTAGTAGAATGCGAAAACGCTTAAAAGTGGTGATTCGGTTGTGGTTCTATTGCGTTTTTTTTAACAAATTTGTTAGTAGAATCGGCCCCCTGATCGTATATCGTGTTTGGTTTACAAACTTTGCCATTTACAGGTATTAAATTCGCACAATATTTTTATCGACTTCATTTCGTAATATTTATTAGAATATGATAACTTTTGCGAATATTATAAACACATTAACATTAAAATAATATTAAAACGGACATTTTAATTAGGTCTCCAGATAGTCACAATCACGATCCTGCTGCAAGTCAAAGTTAAAATTAAACTAAGACATATGGACGTGTGATAAGATAACCTACATATCGCGACTCCTTGTTACTGCCATATAAATCAAACAAATCATACGCACCAATACAGTATTTGTCTGTACTTATAAACAATCGTTTTATTTTGTATCCATTTATATACATAACAGTGATCTAAATGTCTCTTACGCATGGAATAACCAATAAATTAAACTAACTAGTATTGATAATAACGCGTGAATTATAAAGTATACCTACGTAAGAAATACGCACTCATGTAAATTATTATTGCGAATAAAAAAAATACCTTATTTATTTGAATCATAGAAAAAGACAACGAAGAAGATAATTTCGACTTTGGAATTGCGTAGCAACGTAGCACCAGATGCGTAGCAGTTGCCTACGCAGTACCTCTGATCCCTTGTCCCTTTCGCTTTATTTGAATTCCGTACATTTTATGATTTTCAAATATATCTGAACAAGTTACGACAAGTTAGCCATACGACATCGTATAGCTTCTTTTAATGTTTGCAATGGTTCAATGATTTTGACTATGTCTGCTAGTATTTCATGCCTCTCTTTACATTACATCTATCTAATAACTGAAAATGGTTAAACCTTTGCATCAATTTTGATTATTTCTGAAATAAGGCCATGGCTGCATGCCATCGTAATAAGTTAAGTAGAACAACCATTACGACGCATTGGAAAATTAAAGATGTTTGAAACATTTTTCAGTTAAGATTTTCGATTTTGTGTAGCGTGATTCTATTTAGTTAAATCTGATCTAATATTTGTGTTCTATCAATCATATTTTAAAACAAGCCTTAAATTAATGACAAGTACAAATAAACAAGACCTCCCATAGTTTGCCTATCATTGACCTATAACTTATTTTGATTACGAAAACACACGCAATATCAGTTAACAATATTTTTTTAAACATTGAATAAGAATATGACCCAAATGGAAGCTAACAACACAACAACATCATATTTGTGAAGTGATATCTCATGCCAGCGGCCTTGCATGCGTGGAGGTCGGAAATTATCACACAGGAATATACTACCGGGATAAAACGTATCCTATGTGTTAATCCAGGTTATAATCTATCTGTGTGCCAAATTTCATCCAAATCCGTTCGGCCGTTTTTGCGTGATTGAGTAACAAACATACAAACTTTCACATCTATAATATTACTAGATTTTGCCAGCGGCTTCACCCGCGCGGAGTTCGAAAATTTCCCCCCGGGAACGTATTACCGGAATAAAAACTACCCTATGTGTTAATCCAGGTTACAAACTATCTGTGTGCCAAATTTCATCCAAATCTGTTGAGCCGTTTTTGTGTGAAATAGTAACAAACATCCATACATACATCCATACTTACAAACTTTCACATTTATAAAATTAGTATAGACTAGCTGTGCCCGCGATTTTGTCCGCGTGGAATAGTGACTTTTTGGGCAGCATATTTTGAATTACATAATAATATACCGTCGTTTGGGTAGCAAAAAATTTGCTTTACAGTAATGCTTCTCTGTATACGATATTTGACGTATGGCCATCGGGGATGAATGATTAACAAATGTTCGCCGTGATTCTTTAAATTGACATAACTTTTTTATTTATGAACCGATTCACATGAAATAAACACTAAATGTTAAGTGAAGCTTACTACAATATATTAATGAAAACCGCATCTAAATCGAATAAGCCGTTTCTGATATTAGCGTGCACAAACACACAGACAAACAGACAAACCGACAAACAGACAAAAAAAAAATTAATTACAATCTCGGGTTCAGCATCGATATAATAACAACCCCTGCTACTTTTTTTTATATATTTCGATTGTACAGACACCACTTTTCTACAATTTTATTATATGTATAGATAGATATAGTAGGATAGTAAGATTAGGACAATAGGAGGAAGTAGGATGATTTTGCTTAATAAAGCCAAACCCGGACTCTCCACACTTAACGCTTTGAAGATTGTCAGCAGCACTTATATTGCACCTTATTTTTTAACTGACGAAAAAACGGAGGAGGTTCTGAAGTCGACGCGTATATTTTTTTTTTTTATGTATGACCACGCATAACTTTTTACAGAGTAGTCCGATTTTGATAATTCTTTTTTTATTGGAAAGGGTATACCCCGAAATTGATCCCATATAAATTTGGAAGAAATATCCAACCCTAAGGGTAGGACAACAGGGGATGATTGATTGTTCTCTAACAGATTTTAATGCTGAGTTGTGTATTACAAAAAGTAATCAAAAATTAAGCATGTAGTAATTAGTAGATTATACACACAAAAAATTATAAAATAAAAACTTTCTAACAAAACTATTAAACAACCGAAAAACTGAAAAGCAAAAAAAATAAACCTTTTTGTTTAACCTTAATAACTAAGTTCGGAAGTCGGTGACTTTGGATATGTATTTTAATTTTATGTCAACAAAAAAGGTTTATTATTTTTTGCTTTTCAGTTTTTGTGCGTTTTAATTTTTTTGTTAAAAAGTTTTTTTACAAATAGCACTTTATACACAGGGTTTCAGCAAAACTCCGTAAAGGACGATCCTGATTAACATATTAAACTTTCGTTTCAAAACATCATTATTCCAAAAGCTATGAGTCCAACAAGACATGAATCTAATCGAACATAAGTGGAGATCTGACAGTCATCGTGACTTAACTGTAATGATAACTTACCATTGTTGTTATTTTAAAATATGTTAGGTATTTATCAGACAATCAAATTCATAACAATATCTTGCGTAACAATGAAATAGTGATTCTTTAATTATACGGGTAATGTGAGGAGCTTGTGGCTAAGTAATAACAGCCGCACGGGTCGATCGATCAGGTTAAGCTACGCTTGCCGCGGTTGATCCGTGGATGGGAGACCATCTTTACATACCAAGACTCCTCGTTAAGCCAGTCGTTACAAGTAGTCAGAAGCCCGAAAGTCTGACAACCAGTCTTACCAAGGGGTATCCTGTTACCCAGTAACTGGGTTATGAAGGTCAGATAGGCAGTCGCTCTATTTAAAATACTGGTATTCCGCTGCTTCCGGTTAGACTGGAAGCCGACCACAACATAGTTAGGAAAATGCTCGGCAGATGATGAGTTCACAAGATAATGAAACTAATAACGAGTAACATAACATATTGTGTGGCTATGTGTTGTAATCTCTTGAGGGCTACTGTCCTATGAAACAATATTTACTAAGTAAGTACCTGTGTTGCATTATCAACCTATAATATTCCCACTGCTGGGACACAGCCCACCTCTCTGTGTGAGGAAGTGGACCGTCATAATCCACCACGTCACGTCACGTCTTCGAATTTTTGGTTCTAGGACATGCCGGTTTCCTTACGATGTTTTTTTACCGCTTTGAGAGCAGTGGTGGTGTACAAAGTTCATTCGAACCATTACCAATGTACTACTCGGCCACACTGCTCGCTGAGTACCTATGTACCTACCTATCCTATGGTAGAAAAACGTGATGTTGTCTAATGAGAGAATGACGAAGTACGTGTGAAGTGTCGGTGGATATAGCTGATTGAATTCGTTTGTGGAGCTCGGGGTCACGAGTGATGTGCGAGTATTCAGGGTTGACGACTCCTTTGTCTGGTTTGAAACTGGCCCTGCCTGGTGGTGGTTTGGTGTGCGGGAAGCAAGTTTCCAAAAGTGGTTATATCAGTACGAAAGCTATTTATAACAAGAGTTTTCTTGAATGTCTCTTAAAACCACTACCAACTGATCAACCTATTAAATAAATAAATAAAAAATATTTATTTCAGAAAACACACATATCAGTTTCACAAAAATAATATCCTAGTAAAAAAATTACATTATAAAAAAAGTGTATCGTTCGTGCCTGTACTAATGAAAAAATCTTTTTATCACAGACACCAGCGCTTTCCAAACTAAAGTAACGAAGGATAAATTTAACGTGCTATACAGGAAAAGTTTTTAACCAGTACGCAAACTGTAACCATGAATTCAGCATATCATTCTAGACGCCCCAGCGCAGAAATTTTTCGTTGGTTATACAAAAAAAAAACAGCTGTTCCATACAACATTATGACCGCGTAGGTATTGCACTTTTCTATGAAACAGCTGATTTTTTTATGAGTATTGAGTAAATAGCTGATTTTTTTTTTTGTAAAACCGACCAAAAATTTCTTCGCTGGGGGTCTAGAATGATATGCTGAATTCATGGTTACAGTTTGCGCACTGGATAAAAACCTTTCCTGTATAGTGAACTCGTCAAATATATAAGTTATTAATAAAATCATCATCATCATCATCATCATCATTTAAGCCGAAAGACGTCCACTGTTGGACATAGGCTTCCCCCAAGCTCCGACACTTCGACCGGTTTTGAAACTACATATATTTTTTAAAATAATATAAACAAATACTAAAAACTACGCTATTGTATTTACTTATGTTGAACTATTCGTGTAAGTGCGTGCACGTTAGTGCACGGGTGAGTGCATGGATATTACAGTGTTCAGTCAACTCTAGCAGACTTTCGGTATTCAAAGTCATACGAAAATCTCCAAACACGTCAATCGTAAACTGGCATTCATCTTCTGCTAAACATATTTTCGTTCAATTTTACAGAACAAACTTAGATGCTTCTGAAAATTGCTCTGGAGAGAATTTATTTTGTGGTTCTAAATATAAGTTGTTTGTCCACAGTGCCGGTGGGCTGGTGACGGCTGTGGCCCCGGTGGTGATCCGAGGAGGCGGCATATGGGTGGGGTGGCCAGGCATCCACCTAGAGGACCCCAACGAGAAGATCCCAGAGTCAGACCCCAATGACAAGACCCCCACAGCTGGCTTGCGCTCTGATAAGGTATGATAAACTGTACCTATAATTATTTATGTCTAAGCAAGAACTAAAGTCCAGGTTCGCTACATATTAGCTAGTATTATAGATGTTCTGTCAGATATGTTGCTATTTATACCCTGCAATCATCAAAAACATAGTGTGCAGTGTATGTAAGAATCGTTCAATCGCATGTCAAAGAGTTCACCAATCGTTTGAGCAAATTGGATGTGTGTGGGCAGCAAATTATCGGATAATCAGTCTAGAATTGCGGAAAAAGATCAAACATAAAGGCCCGAGTAAAAGACCCGAAAAAATACGACAAAAAGCTTTTTTCGGAAGTTTTTTTCGGTTTTAAAATCGGACAAAGTGACACATTTTTTTATCATGAATTCATGACACCTTGAGCCGTTTTGAATGACGTAGAAACAACACAGTCAACAATGACGCTCGTGCTCGTACCATTAAATCTTTATGCACCATAAAAATTTCAATGTGACCTATCTCATCCTAAGTTACGACAGGCTATTTCAGTACCTAGAGAAAAAAAAATTTAGCTGAAAAACCATCGTATGGATACTTATATAAAGTTCTTATTATGAGTTCTCTTTACAAAGGTGATGTGGTCGTCCTTATTACATTTTTAAATTTGCACCTGAATGCAGGAAGGGTTATCGTATTATCTATTAACTGGGTTCCGGAAGAGTGACTGATAGCCGACCCCACAACATAGTTGGGGGTTAGTTGGGTTGGGCAGAGGATGATGATGAAGCAGTAAGTAATCCTAGTAAGTATTCTAACAGATTTCAGCCACGTTTAACGTAAAAGGTACCAGTTTCTAAAGCATAATAAAACATTTGCCAACACAGGTGAATCACACCGACCCGACCTTGCACCACGCATGACCGCCGTGTTCCACTGTACAAATAGTTTGTCAATTTACTCGCCAGTGTACCTACCTACTGATGTGCATAATAGCACAAGCTTACCTCTTTACGTTCAGAACAAACATTGCAACTAAGTATTCAAAACAATATCATTTTGGTTAAAACCGATTTTTCAAGCAATATCAAGAGTGACTGTTTATTTATCCAACCAATTACTTTTAATTCTTTGTGCAATAAAACCACTTCACCCATAGTAAAAATATCAATACCTTATAGTCACATAATTATGACAATTAAGATTGATTTACGAGTTATGTTACCTACAATCCTATATATAACTACGAATATATCTCCTTGAACTTGAGTATTACTATTTTCCATAATCAAAGGAAAATTTCAGGAAGTAGGCACGTTATTTTCCAATCAAACATCTGATAATAATGAGTTATCGGATAACAGATGAATGTGACCGCAGATATCTACTAAGCTATTAATATATTTATTGAGTTAGGCAAATAGTAAATAATACACGTCATATAGGGCTTACGGTATTGCATTAAGTAAATATAACACGTACTTAGACGTAAAATGCATAAACATTTTATAATCTTCTAATAATAAAGCTGAAGAGTTTGTTGGTTTGTTTGAACGTGCTAATCTCTGGCACTACCAGTCGGATTTGAAAAGTTCTTTTTGCAGTTGAAAGAACAAATCTTGAGGAAGGTTATAGGCTACTTAATATCACGCAAGGACCCTAAGAAGCCGAGCAACATTAAAAACAAGTAACAAGTAACGCTAAGCGAAAACTAAGTAGGTAATAGCGTAGGGGATGCGATGGGGGGGGGGGGATCGTTAGAACAAGAAATTTCACGCGCGTTCAGAAGTTCAGAAGCTAGTGTCTAATAGAATGCGTTACGTAAACTATTGGTAGGTACTTGCCATGCGAATCATGCGGTGCAAACTGGGTGCTTTTCATTAAATCATGATGAAGATAAATAATTCATGACTGCGTTCAAGATTCAAAAGGAAGATTATTTAAATCTGTAGTAACAAAACCATAATATCCTCATTTCAGATAGTCCCTATCTACGCGGAACCGAAACTCTTTGACAGTTACTACAATGGCTGCTGCAACGGTACCTTCTGGCCTCTCTTTCACTCCATGCCTGACCGCGCCACCTTCATCGCTGACCACTGGAAGGCGTACATCAAGTGCAATGAGGAGTTTGCGGATAAGACTGTGCGTGCTCTGCAGCTGCTCAAACAACAAAAGGGGGGGAAGAATGGATCTCCGCCAATCGTGTGGGTCCATGATTATCATCTTATGTTGGCTGCTAACTGGATTAGACAGGTTTGTTTAAAACATTGATATAATTTTCAGCCAGTGGATTACCAAAGAAATCAAAAAGGTGCCAAGTGTTAATTAATTATATGCGTTTAACTTTCAGCGAGTTGAGGAAGACGACATAAAATGCAAACTAGCATTCTTCTTGCACATTCCGTTCCCGCCATGGGACATATTCAGACTGTTCCCATGGTCTGATGAAGTATTGCAGGGCATTCTTGGTAAGTGGAGACTGACTCGACTCTGATATTTTAAGTTTGTTCAGTTTTGGAAAGTATACATATACTCGTACATACATAAACTCACGCGTTCCTGGCTCATTCATCGTCCATCCACACTAACCCTCTTTCAAATCCATCAGCCAACTATCCATATGCAAGGTGAATAGCCACGGGATGTTACACAACCCTGTCTAACACCCCTCGAGATGCAGAACCAGTTCGCCCCATTTATCCTAACATAAGCACTGGAATTCTTGTATAAAGATGCCCGGTTCAGTACCCGTACTAAGTGCCAGTCCACACCGTACATGGATAATGGTGACCACAGTTCTCCCCTCCACACACTGTGATGGGCCTTCTCCAAGACAAGGAAAGCACTGTTTTCGGCTATGCGCATTAGGGCGAAGATCTGACCCATACAGCCCAAAAGTACATTGTAATAATAAGGGATGTTTGTTTCTCCACAGGTTGTGATATGGTTGGCTTCCACATAACAGATTACTGCCTGAACTTCATAGATTGTTGCCAAAGAAACTTAGGCTGTCGTGTGGACAGAAAGAATCTTCTAGTAGAACTGGGAGGCCGCACCATCTGTGTCCGACCTCTGCCCATCGGAGTGCCCTTCGATAGATTCGTGCAGCTGGCGCAAAACGCTAAACCAGTGCTCTCTACCAACCAACAAGTGATATTAGGAGTCGATAGACTGGACTATACTAAAGGATTAGTACATAAACTGAAAGCCTTCGAGAGGCTACTGGAGAAATACCCGGAACACATAGAGAAAGTGATGCTGCTGCAGATCTCAGTGCCGTCCAGGACGGACGTCAAGGAGTACCAGGACTTGAAGGAGGAGATGGATCAACTAGTTGGAAGGATAAATGGAAGATTTACTACGCCCAACTGGTCACCTATTAGGTGAGTTTATGAAGTTAATTAGTCACATGTATTATGTTTACATCCCAGCTAACTACTCGTAGCTTTTCTTACCTGAAAAGCTTCAACATCATCATTTCAGCCGAAAGACGTCCACTCTAGACATAGGTCTCCCCCAAACTCCTCCACTTCGACCGGTGCTTCTCGCGTCCAGCGGATTCCTGCAGCCTTCACAAGGTCATCGGTCCATCTTGTAGGAGGCTTTCCAACGCTACGTCTTCCGGTACGCGGTCGCCACTCCAGAACCATTCGGCCCCATCAGCCATCTGTTCTGCGAGCAATGTGTCTTGCCCACTGCCACTTAAGTTTTGCAATTCTTCTGAAAAGCTTATAACGACATTTTTGTAATCCCTAGCCCTAGCCATCGAAAGGCGACCTACAGCCAGCCATTCTCAAAGAAATTAGATTATCCGAAATTTCTAAAGTTAATGGCAGACCTTTCGGAACTAAATTTTCAACTAAACGTTGTGAAATAATAGCCAAAACCTATTCTGTAGGTTTTAATTAGCAAAACGTGACATATTGTTATTACAATGACAATTCGTTCCTATGACAATATAAGTATATCAAAATCAAAAATAGAAGCACTAAAGAATAAAGTGGTAAAGAGTTTACCACACGTTGACAATCCAAGTCATTTGCCTAGCTGTTTGATTGCATGGCTGAATATCATTCAGTTGAACGGCGCTGTTTAGGATAAACGGCTAGGCTGATAACTAAAGGCTAACTTAGCTAGTTGGGTGCGACATGGTACATACCTATGACGAATTTAGGTCAGCTATTTCGACCAAAAATTTAAGAATATCTATGATCATTTGATAATATATTTTTTCAGATATATCTACGGGTGCGTCGGGCAGGAAGAACTAGCAGCCTTCTACCGTGATGCAGCAGTTGCTTTGGTCACACCTCTGCGCGACGGCATGAATCTCGTTGCCAAGGAGTTCGTCGCCTGCCAAATCAACAAACCACCTGGAGTACTGATCGTGTCACCCTTTGCCGGTGCAGGAGAGATGATGCACGAGGCGCTTATCTGCAATCCATATGAGCTGGATGATGCTGCTGAAGTTACTCACAGGTGATTATCACTTACCTATCTATTTTCACACATAATCTTCTGATCTAGAATTTTCCAGTGATAACATCCACCACGGGATTGGTAAGCAACAAAGAAGAATGTGGCTATTTTATTCAGGGTACATACTTAATGAGCCTTAGGTACTCCCAGTAAGTCTGTACCTACAACAAATGTTATCATTCAGAACTTTCTGACGTCAATCGTAAAGACAATTGCGTTGCGATATATGACATATGACGATTATTAACTTATTATTAAACGTTTATTACCCCCGGTCAATGGTTATCATAGTCATTGACACCAGGGTTGTCGAACGAGGCATAAAAACAGAATCGTAACTGTTAAATCGTATAATTAACTGTTGCTATGGTCTTGGACAGTTCCAAAGTACGAAACCTGTAGAGGTTATCAAAAATCGTGTTAGAAAAATTCTGAATTTGTTCTGAAATTCCGTTTCAGAGCCCTGATAATGCCAGAGGATGAGCGCACAGTCCGTATGAACCACCTGAGAAGACGCGAGCAGCTCAATGACGTCGACAGCTGGATGAAGGCCTTCCTGAAAGCCATGGACTCACTGGAGGAGGAAGCTGATGATATTGGAGCTACGTCCATGCAGCCTGTCACCATCGATGACTTCGACGAATACCTATCCAAGTGAGTTTGAGATTTTGAACACATTTCTTGGCAGTCTTGCCTGTAAAAAAAACATAACGTAATAAATTATATAATTAAACATCATTAGATACAAAATAAGATTTTAATATGAAATAAGCTACTCTATAAGTCAGGGGATAAACCCACATTGTATTACCCTGCTTTTATTTGAAGCAATTTGTATTTCATTACACGCCATTTAACTCAACCCTCGGCTACTCATCCAGCAGCTTCACCTATCTTGAGCACCTTACGTTTGCCGAACCCATTACTAATGTTCAACCAACCAAGATCGTTCCTGAACCTCTCAAATTCTTTAAACCAGATACATCGGCTACACCCAAAAGCTGGCGCTGCTGCTAGACTACGATGGTACGCTAGCACCCATCGCGCCTCACCCTGACCTGGCGACCCTTCCACTTGAGACCAAGCACACGCTACAGAGACTCTCCAATATGTCTGACGTTTACATCGCCATCATTTCCGGCAGGAATGTCGATAATGTTAAGAATATGGTAAGTTTGTTACTTGATCGTTTATGTGATTTAAAGTAAGAACTGACGTCAAACTTCCAATTTTTGCAAAGACCCACCTCAAATTTTCAAGGTTCCTTCATGATTTCCGATTCGTCTTCGCAAATCATCCGGGGGTGTCGGGTGTCGATTAGCTGCACTGATTCTGAAGAATACGAAATATAACATGGAACAGAACCGCGAAATTAGTGGTGGAACAGACAACAGCAACAAGAAAAATCTGCTTTTTTGTTGTTGAAATGACATTGGGATTATCTGCTCTTGCTATTTACTTGTTTTAGTCTAAATTACTTTATTTAGAATCTGAGTTAGAAAAGTGGTGACCCAGTGGTAATGGCTACGGCTGCAAATTAAGATTTGTTGGTCGAGGGTTCGAACCCCCGACCCACAACTTAGTTTGACAGTTCTAAAGCGTCACTTGTTTTTTTCTTTCACGGTTTGTCAGTAAGAGAGCAATACTCTTATTTTAGTTTAGGTGGTGAACAAAAGTATCGGCTCCAGTGTACATAATTATATCGAATTCATTCATATCGGCTACTATACGATCAAAGGCGGCCTTCAGATCAAAAGTTAAATAAATATCGATTTAAGTTATCGTTTCATTCGTTAATATTTTCCACACAGCTGAATTCCGATATGCACATATTCTTAGAATCCCGACAATCTTTATCAAAATTCTTGTTACTCCAGTCTTTTTCCCTGTATGACTTAATAACTTGAGTAACTAAACGTGAACAAACGTTGTTATCAACGTTAGGTAGGTACCCTAGTTCTGCAGTAAACAGGGATTTTTACAGTACCCAGATAAAGTAAACATAAGCTTAAGCCTATGATGTTCCCACTGCTGGGACTCGGGCTTTCTCTCTGTGAGAGGGAGTGGCCCATAATCCACCACACGGGCCCAGTGCCCATGTCACATGTCATCGAATCACACGCACACATCTCACGATGTTTTCCTTCACCGTTTTGAGAGCAGTGGTGATGAAATAATTTACACAAACTAAACCGCCTGCCTGCGTTCGAACCCACGACCTTCAACTCGTAAGTCGGGGCCGTCACCTCTGCGCCACCACTGGTCTTTTGATTGTGAGAGCAATGAACAACACGGCTTTCACATTTGTGTTCCTCTTATGTACGTACCAGTATTGGGCTGGCGTTATTTTGTTAACAAGATGCTGACTGTATCTTCCGTTTGTCTGACCCCAATGTCAATAGGTCTGGGGAAGGAAAAAAACTGTAGCTACCTAAATAATCTTAATGCATCTATAGTAATATCAGCTGTGGCCTAGCGCAACGTTCATTGAAACTATCGGGTGGCTTTGCAAATAAATAACAAGGTTTTTGGTATCGTGGTCATTCGTGGTGAACTTTGACAGACATTATCAGTGTTTAAAACAAAAATATTTACTTATATTGTTCGTCGTACACATACCTAGCACCCTTGATAAAGTTATTACAACCGGGTTATGAACCCACTGGTACATGTGTGTCATTTGTTTTCTATTACGTAATGTTTGTATGGGCGCCATGTTTTTTCATGTTTGCTAATGTAATTCTATTTCAAACATACATGGCGTTACCTACGTATGCAAGTTTACAGCTATATGAAAATTACTGGCTGTATTATGTACCTACTGAACTTACACGTGCAGAGTACGAGCAGTGGCGGGGCCAGACAGGTGTTCTACTTTGTGTAAATTATTTCATCGCTACTGTGCTTAAACGGTGAAGGAAAACGTCATGAGGAAACTGGCATGTCCTAGAACCACACATTCGAAGTTATGTGACACCTACCAACCCGCACTGGGCCCGCGTGGTAGATTACAGCCCAGTCACTATCACCAAGAGTCCTGCCAGTCTATAATGCTCCCACAGGAGGGATCCTGTGGAAACATTATAAACTGTTTATGATATAGGTATAAGTGTAGGTAAATTTGTGTTTCGTTGGTTTGAATTTACCGCCAAAACGCTCCTTAGGATTACTTTTTTATCACGTGACATCGTGACGTCAGCTTTGTGTAGACGGCACTGGTACAAATACTTAGTTTGGCACAGTTTTAGATGTATTTGTGCACAGGGGCACCGCACACCAGTAATATCACTTTCTATCCATTAAAAATCTTGTTAATTATAAACTCGACATTCACTTGTTTACTTACTAACTACTTTAGTTTACACAAAGTTGACGTCACGTGTCAAAAAATCATCGTAAGGAGTGTTTTGACGGTAAATTCAAAACAACGAAAAATTTATTTAATTTAAATCGTTTTTAATTGAGAAAATGGATATAAATCAATTTACTTTTATTTTTCTGTTACATATTTCGTCCCAATCTTCAAATTAGAATAGTTTTTAAAAAATTGGAAAATACCCTATTGTGTCGGGCGTGTTATTGTTCTACGAAGGCCCATTGTAGGATAATTACCTACAACGATGGTATATTAGCACTGTCTAAATTTACGTTCAAAACTTTGGTAATGCAATGATAGCAAAATGAATATTCTTTATCCAGGTGGGCATCGAAGGCATCACATACGCAGGAAACCACGGCCTGGAGATCCTGCACCCCGATGGCAGCAAGTTCGTTCACCCCATGCCCATGGAGCTGCAGGACGCTGTCGTCAAACTGCTCAAGGCGTTACAGGAACAGGTGAGCAGGATCTATATTAACTATTCTACACCAGAGTACCTAGGCAATAACTTTTCTGCAGCTTGAGACCTTCGAAGTTTTACCGCGAACAGGAAATCCCAGAAGTTCTACGATCAACGATGTAACCAGTGGATAGAATTTAGTTTAATGAATGCCTATCTACTTAAAGCCCATTGCCTTTTAAACGGTTTTATTTAGCTTGCCCTGTTTGATGTTGCTGTTTTTTGTTAGGGTAAAATTTTGTACTTGAAATTGTACACCCTTCCTGTTGGCAGATTGATCTGATATTTGGTACACACCTTTAGTAGGTATTGATAACAATCGTTTTTTTTTTAATAGAATGAGAAATATTAAGGAACGAAATAAAACCGAAAACCTTGTTACGGTTTTAACTAAAAGCTAAAAAAATATTCGGTAAAATAAAATCGTGGGGCGCGTGAAACATATTTACTCAGGTTACGCTACGCCCCACGATTTTATTTTACCGAATTAAGTTTTAGCTTTTAGATATAACCGTTTAACTAAAAATATATTTTTACTTATCTCCTATCAGCCCGAACTACCTAAGTTTACCTATTGAGAACAGCCTAGTTCATGGCGCAGCAGTCCGCTAGGTGGTAGCGAAAGTTAGCCGGTAGCTACAAAGGCTGAATTAGGCTGATTAAATCAAGGTACTAATGGCCGATTCCTATACTTTAGAGACTTTTTATGGTTTAAAATTAAGACTCTTGTATCTTTACCAATAATGAAGCAAAGACCTCTTAGCTTTGCAAAGTAGACCCACACGGAAGTAGGTATCAATCGCAGGTAAAATTTGCTTACAAATCTATTTAAAGTTTGGTAACAAAAAGCTACCATTGGTAAGCGAAACGATTCGTTTTTGTTTATAGGCACCGAGCATAAACGATCTCTCTATCTCAGCAGATCAGTATGCTGTGTTGAATTAGTTGCGTTAGTAGGTAGAGCTCGAAGTGATCGTCAGGCATCACCCACATTGACCTTGTCGCTTGTATTTTCTAGCGTAGGTATTTAACGGTGGAAGAAAAAAAAAAAAAGTGTAACATGATAACTCAATTGTTCTTCAGGTCTGCAAGGACGGCGCATGGGTCGAGAACAAAGGCGCCCTACTAACGTTCCACTACAGGGAGACTCCGGTGGCGAAGCGCGCAGCGCTGGTCGAACAAGCGACGAAGCTCATCATGGCGTCAGGGTTCACGCCTGCGCCTGCGCATTGTGCGCTTGAAGCGCGCCCGCCTGTTGAATGGGACAAAGGTAAGCAATTTATTTGATAATGTTCTGTAACTTCTCAACGATAACAAGACATACCTGCCTATTCCAATTTCTATGACTATATACCTACCACAGAATACTTTTGTTCTGATCAGATCAGAGCATCTATCGGGCTTCTCCTGCAAACAAAGAAATTTTGTATTTCTATATCATTTTGGAAAAGTCGAAATTGATTTGAATCTCTTTTGAGTTCTTCTCTGTTTTCACTAAGTTCCAATCAGTTTTTCGAAATTCAGCCTAATGTGCTACCTGCCAGGGGTGCGTTTTGTTCGAAAGAGATACCGTGGCCCCTGGCACACAGGCAAATGA
The DNA here is from genome assembly GCA_947359405.1 of Antitype chi. Lineage (NCBI taxonomy): Eukaryota > Metazoa > Arthropoda > Insecta > Lepidoptera > Noctuidae > Antitype > Antitype chi. Next base: position 17,648,841 of record OX375816.1, read on the forward strand.
AGGAACAGGGGTCGGTTTTAGTCAGTAAAAGTCTGACATGCCCTCCCGCTCCGCCCACAGCGGAAGAAGTTATTTCATCATTTCCCACCCTTAAAAAAAACCTAATGTGCTAGCGGGCTTTAAACCAGCAAGGGTTAGACCACGCCTACATAGAACTCATCAAAGCGATTCACTTGAAAAGTACAACAAGAGTAGGTACGTCTAAACACAAGAGGACCAACATTTCAAGTCGAGATGGGTACCCCCATCTCGACTTGAAAGCAAGGCGATCCACTCTCCCCAAAGCTTTTCATCGCAGTCCTAGAATCCATATTCCGAAATCTCGATTGGAGTGATATGGGAATAAACATCAACGGCAAATACCTCTCCCACCTCTGGTTTGCGGATGGCATAGTACTGCTGGCGGAAAACCCGCACACACTGAACCATATGACAGAGTCCCTTAGCCGTCATAGTGAGACCGTAGAGCTACTACAAATTAACTGAGAAAAAACGAAAATTATGACCAATCGTGAAGAAATACCTATATCCATGCAGTCTAAGCCCATATAATACGTCACAGAATATATTTACCTTGGACATCTAATCGCAATAAAATCCTGTACAGAAAAAGAAATCGATCGTAGAATGAAGAATACTTGGAACAAATACTGGGCTATGAAGAAAATTTTCAAAGGTCCCATACCCACAAGACTGAAAACGAAAGCGATGAACATCTGCCTAACACCGGTTCTTACCTACGCATGCCAGACTTGGTCACTTAAAAAATCACTCTTGTATAAAATCAGAAGCTGTCAAAGAGGAATAGAACGGAGCTACATGCACATCAAACTAAAGACAGAGTCAAAAGTTCTCTTATAAGAAAAAGAACAAAGGGGAGAGATGCGGTCAAACAGGTTCTGACACTGAAATGGAAATGGTCAGGTCATATTCAGAGAGCTATGGATGAAAGATGGTCACAAATAATTTCAATTTGGTACCCAAGAGATAAAAAAGAAGGAAGGGTAGACCTTCTAAAAGATGGAGTGACGACGTCATACAAATAGCCGGAAACTTATGGCCCAGACAGGCAAAAGATAGAGACATCTGGAATGGTTTTGAGGAGCTTACACGGCAATAGGCGGCCCTTACACCTAACAATACTAATACTAACATTACTAACAAATTAATTAATAAGTACGCACCACAAAACTACATGTAAGGGATAAAAATAAAGCTAATAAATAATATGTGCTAGATATTTATCAAAAATCTTCATTTGATTGACTCCTTGACTAAATATGTGGGTTTTCTTGTTCACAGGTCGTGCATCTATTTACATTTTGAGGACGGCTTTCGGTTTGGACTGGAGCGAAAGGATTAGGATTATCTACGCTGGTGATGACGTCACCGATGAAGACGCCATGCTGGTAAGTACCGTCAACAAAAACACTTTCTTTTTTACTTTGGCCATTGATAATTCCGCCTGTCTGTGTTTGAGAATTTTAATGATTGTGGACTCCAAGTCGTTGACGGAAGACAATTATTTGGACGATTTCTACCAACCAATATTATGAGCACTATAGTAATATCTCTTAATGAAATTATCTTCCAGGCCCTGAAAGGTATGGCAGCTACATTCCGCATCGCGTCATCGGTCATCACGAAGACATCAGCAGAGCGGCGGCTGTCGTCCACAGACTCAGTGCTCGCCATGCTCAAGTGGGTGGAGCGACACTTCTCGCGCCGTAAACCGCGCGCCAACTCGCTCACATACAAGAGCGCTAGAAAGGCTCGCGAAACCATGCAAATACACATGTCGTACCAGATGCCAGCGAAGACCTCCCCGCGACACACCCCTCCTCGCACACCCGACAAAAACTCCAGCGGATCAGAGTCCAGTTAACTAAACTCCTGTCTTATGACATCTGTGTACTGACGTACTAGATGCGGTAGGCAGACCGAACGTTTTTTAACAAGTTCATCTGAATTTCTGCATGTAGCGCATCTAGTACCTACGTTAGTATATCAACGTTGTTTATCCTATCAGTGTAATACTTAAGCGTCGTGTTATTTAATTCCATAGATAGTCGTTAATTTCTCATATCATTCAATTATTAATTCCATTATTGATTTACTATGTTCAAATAGCAAAGCTGAGGCTTCATTATTCCATTTAAACAATATTTTTATTTATCTAATTATTAACTATTTCATCGTTTATTAAAATGTTTTATAAAAGTCCTATCTTGCCCAATATATATTTCAGATGTGTATTGAAAATTTTCATAAAATATCTTAATGTACCTATGTGAAGTGAATGTATTAATCAGACTTCTCGATTATAATACTGTAAATTGCAACAACAACAGAGTTAGTCGGTATTTGAACTAAATAGTTCCTGCAGCTTTAAACTTAAGGACAAAAACGACGCTCATTTCTATAATTTCTAAAATATGTAATGATCAAACTGAGCTCATTCAGAGAGATCATAATTTAGTAAAAATTGACTGAATAGTATTTATAAATTATTTTTCTAAATTATACTCTTGAGGACCTGACATTAACTTATTGGATGTTTTCAAGTTTCATATAAAATGGGCGCCCTTGCATACACAACGTTATACATTTCGCCTAGTGTGGAGCTATCTCCTATCGTGTAGCATGTAGCGTAACGTTGCACGCCATTTAGTTTAACAAGTTATTTATGTGATAGATTAGTGATAATTTGTTTGTAAGGCTATGAAATGATTATATTTAAACATACGTAAGATGAGATTAGTGCACAACTATACTTTGAGCGCACGATCTGTAGTGATTCAATGCATTTCTCCAAGTTTTGCTATGTAATAGTAAAACGATATAATGTTTTATAAAATTGTATCAACATAGTTCACAGATATCATTCAAACTAAGTGCATATATACACCTTTGCTATTAAAATGTGAAAGTATACATATAATTTCGTCGTATCAATAACATAAAATGTTTAAAACTGACATGGAAATGTCTGAGATGTTGTAAATAATGTAATACATTAACCCCCTTATTCATAAACGATGATTAAAGTTAAGTAATGATTAGCGTCTGTTTAACCATAAATTTTTGACATTTAAACATCATTTAACTTTAATCATCGTTTATGAATAAGGGGGAAAGTGTCTATAATATTGTACTAGTCTAGATGGTGTACATGCCATGCCAGTCTGCTACAGTGGCAAAACACGCACTGAAATATCTCGAATTTGTGTCATCCTTGTATTTTTAGATACATATTGATGTTTTTAAGGATTCCAATAAAAAATCAGGAGACGGAAAATATTTTTTTTTATTGATAATATATACAAAAACGTTCATCTACAATCTTAATAAGAGGTACTGACTCAAGTCATCCTTTCTAAAACTGGAATGTTTACATTGTGCCATATACCATAATATTCGCGTAAGTGTATCCAAAAGAACCGAACATAGTCAACATCGATGACGTAATTCCGCAATTTATTATCCGTTGAATAAATACATTTAGTTACAGTCAAGAGTGATCCACTTAATTAAACATTTATTCACAATTAATAATAACACTAAAGAGTCTGTATATCACGTGTGTGTGCCTACCTAGACGTTACTGTGCGACACCACCAGCCATGACAGTATGAAGTAGAACAGGCAGATGGGGTAGACAGCGAGTGCCTTCTTGCCTTCGGGCTGACTGTCTCCGAGGAACTTTGTCGCGGCTGGAAACATGAAAAATACAGGCAATTAGCTCTTTCCTTGTGACAATGGAGTTTCTACATACATACTTCATAGGTTATGTACTTCTCGAAACATAGTTCGCGTGCATGTCGCAAAACAAATTGGATTTCATGGGTTTTATTTTTTTGGGCAGAACCCTTATTCTATTTCTAAAATAAAAGTAGCTTATTTACTCCTTATAACATCAGCTGTCTGCCAGTAAACGTCCCATCAATATCGGCCAAGCAGTTTCGGAGTTTATTCGAAACAAACAAACGAACAGACAAAAAATAATAGATATTTTTTTTTGTTTTAAGTACCTACCATAATTATATTTCCGTATGTTCATGACAAAAGCTGTTATTTTGACATAAGAAACAGACACTTCAATTTTATTTACTTGTATAGATGACACGAACGAAAATCTTAACATTGATACAACACTTTGTATCGGTACGTTTTTGGAATAGAAAAAAAATACTTTCAGGTTAAGGTAAGTAAGAAATTCTACTCATAAAAGTACTAGCCGTAATCGGCTAGCAGTAAACAATTTTATATCCTCGATTAAAACATTTCATGCTACTTTTTGTAGCTTTCAAAATATCAGCAATTTATTCAGCCACTTACATCAAAGAAGGAAGTTAAAACTTATGTTTCGGTACACACAAAGTCACTTGCATCATTATCATGTAATGTCATGACGATAATGCCAAAATAAATCCACTGCTGGACATAGGAATCCTGCGAATATTGATCCACAATAACCGGTTCTACGTTGCCCTATCGCGTTCCAGCGACATGTAGCCCTAGTGTGAGTTTCATTTAACCATCTCGATCAAACGCATCGAGCGCGTTCGGCGCTCCGATAGGTCGGTCAACAATCCAGGGCCAATCGGAGTAGCGGCTATTAGATCGATATCGAGATTCTAAACAATAAAAACAAAATGAACTTTATCAAAGAATTTATCCGACGACTACAGGAGCCGAGAACGAGTCGATAGTGCAACTTTATTGTAACCTAAAGGTCGTCGAAACAACTAAAAACCATAAACAATCCTCCAAAGACAACTTGAACTTACCAAACGTGGCCCATATGAAGCCGACCATGGACAGGACCAGTCTGAGGAAGAAGAGGAAGGTGGTCTGCGTGGTGAAGAGTATCACGCGACATAGCACCAGTGACAGCGCGACCGGGAACATGCAGTAGCCCAGCACGCATACTGACTGGAAGAATGAGCTGTAATAGAAGAAAATAGGTGTTAAATTCTTTTGTTCCATCTCATAGGACTTATAACAACTGCGAAATGTAGATATTATGGGTCAGTTCAGAGAGCTCCATTGAAAATAGGAACGTATTACCATAGCCTAAAGTATACTTTAGGGTATGGTAGTTGTTGTTGTTGTTGTATGGTAGTTGTATGAAAATCGACACAGACGACTCGCGCATGCTCGCGACTCAGTTGCTGTCGTTTATTAAAAACTATTTTAATTTGAAGATTGGGACGAAAGATATAACAGAAAAATGAAAATAAATAGATTTTTATCCATTTTCTCAATTAAAAACGATTTAATTCAAATTAATTTTTCGTTGTTTTAACTTTACAGGCGTGACGTCAGCTTTGTGTAAATTAAAGTAGTTGTAACCAAGTGAATGTCGAGTTTATAATTAACAACATTTTAAATGGATAGAAAGTGGTATTACTGGTGTGTAGTGCCTCTGTGCACAAATCTAAAACTGCGCCACACAAAATATTCGTACCGGTGCCGTTTGTTTATATTGCTTATATTCGTTGTACAACGAATAAAAGCAAATTGCGTGGCGTAACTAACTCATAACATGAAAATCACAAAGGTGGTTGTTGAAATAAGGTCTTCAATTATATTACTTGAGGAGTAGGTACGATTCCCTTTGTACAGTTTTTTTTTTTTTACCAAGCTATATTTCGTTTATCTAGGACCCACAATATTCAAACTATCCAAGAATTTATCTTACGTAAATGTTACACATCACCATCTTAGCCGAAAGATGTCCACTGTTAGACAAAGGCGGCCCGCAAGCTCCGTATTTGTCTATTTCTTTGTAGCAAGCATTATAATAAAAATATGTTTAACATTGAGTTACACACATTTGATTATAATGCTTTGCTCCTGTATTTTAAAAGCCTTCATAGGTAACCTACATATTTACACAACTTGTGAGTCTGACATTTTGTTAATGAAGCTAAGTAAGAATTATTTAAGCTAACTAAGACCATTTTTGCGTAGCTGCAACGGATAAGGTACTTCCCCTTACTGCCCCGCTGAAAGTTTCCACCCTGTATAAGTATTAGAGTAATAGAGATATTTATTTTATTGTTAGTGTATAGATATATACGTTGGTATACTCATCGTATGTTTAATGTAAATAAGTGAATAGTTTTTGGTTTAATGTATTTTAATTTCACTTCTACTCCTACATAGTGTACATCGTTTTTATATAGTCTCCTATCCCAAGTGTGCTTCTTCTTCTTTTCATGTCGATGGTACTCGTACACTTTTTTTTCTTTTCTTTTTATATTGTTAGAGCCTGGTAGGTAACCACGTTTATTGCGGCATCAGTGGCATTATTGAGATCATCCAACGTGCAGGTGAACGGGCACTTAGGGCACTCCAGCACGTGGGCATGGTCTGACCAGAAGCACCGCACTTGCACTGGGTGTTGGATGAATCAATAATCCCCCACTTTGACAAATTGTGTCTACAGCGGCCTACTTGGGTACGCAATCGATTGAGAGCTTTCCATATAGGCCACTGGAGATCACGCCCGGGTGGCAAATGTTCCTGGGCTTTAACGAAGTCGAGGTGGTGGATGCTTCTCTTCCCACAGTTTGCTTCTCACAATGGGTGGTTTGTCTTGGATGGCCTGCGTAGAGCGTAAGAAGCTATTAGAACTTTTAAGCGTGCCCGAGGTCGTTGTGTAATCGTACAGGGGATGTCGGGAATCAGATTCTTGGATCTTTTTTTCCAGCGCGCATGGGAGTGGGACATCCATTCATACGGCAGGTGGTGCGATTTCTGTAAGGTGTGCTCAAAGAGATTTCTTTAGAAATACGTATCATCTTTGTACGTATTTTTCTGGTACTTTCTTCTAGTTTTTTTAAATGTGCAATAAATCTATAAGTCAAGAACATGAAACATTAAAATTGTTTACAAACTCACATGTTACCACCAAGCAGTTTAGAGTTTATCGTCACAACTGCAGCTCCTATCCAAACTAGTACAAATACTTCGGCAAACTCCGGGCCGCCATCATTGGTGTTGTTGGCTACTTCCGTGCCCTGCAGGATTGTGGCCATCAGGGTGCAGAGCAAGAGCGGGCCCCATAGATCCCCTGGAAACAGGAAATTGATTTGTAAATCAACAGAAGTAAGGCACGTTTTATTTTACAAGTAAAGAACGTTTGCCAATTAGTTTCTTTTGGTACAGGGAAGCCCCTGTACCAAAAGAAACTAATGGATAACTCTTTTACAAGCGTAAAAGAGTTATCCATCAAACAACAGTAATAGCTGCATTATTTTACTCTCAGAATGTTCGTATAAGACATTAAAAGTCAGACATTCTGGACGTTTTTCCCAAAAAGGAGGACCCAAAACAATATTGAATATCCATGATTGCATTGAAGATTAATTAAAGTAATGCTTGTTTGTTATCTAATGAGAAACACTCATTACTTACTTCTGATAAAACTGATAAAATCGTTGATAACAATCTAAGCATTAAAAACCAATCACACTTCAATTTTCTACATGGCTATTTAATTAAAGTGTTCTATGAAGAATATCTAGGCACTGTTTTTATTTGAAAACATAAATGTGGATCAAAAATTATTTAAAAATCTACTCACATTCCTTTAACAAACTAGACTTCTCTCTAGGAATGAGCACATGGTAAAACTTATTTCCCACTGCTCTCAGATCTCGAAGCTAAAAATAATCAATAATAAACATTAATGTTGGTACCATTACTACTATGTTTGTAATAAATATGGTGCAGCAACTAATGAAATTAATAAATCCATTTATATTTCTAATATGTGTAAGTATGTGAGTGTGTGAGTGAGTGTAGCTTTTAATTTCGACTGATAAGGTATACTGGCTGATCAAATAATGATTATAGCAATACATTACATATTGCTAATAAAACAGGGCACAATCAAATGGCTATTCCATTGTGACTGTAATCGCTGAACTGTGGTTGTCACTAACTAACCCAGGCCAGTTACAGTTTAAAAAGAGTAACCACAGAGTTTCTTGCCAGCTTTTCATCATAGAAAATCAGTAATTGGAACCATGGATCTAGCTTTTGACGTCTCATAAGTGCCTTTGCAGGTTTATGTAAAGTTCTCATAGAAACCAATAAAAACGTGGGTAACTTAAAATCATAGACTTTATTGATTGCCATGTTGACGAAAGGTGCCAAACTGCATTATAGGATCTCAATTGGGTAACCCTAACAAGAACGTCGCAGTAAGAGATGTGATCATATATTAGCCACATGCCACATGAATTGTAACTGCATCATAACAACAAATACCTGCATTCCATTATAGCAATCACAATCATCTAATACAGTGAAATTCAAAACTACTCTATACTCTTAAAGCTTAGGAACATAATTGCTTGGCATCACAGACTATGAATCTCAGCTGTTTATGCAGTTACAAGTTGAATAACATGCTCACATGATTTTCGTGATTTTTTTGGTTGTTTATCATATACATATAAGAGTGTATAGTGCTGATATTACGGCCTACTTAAATATTTGCAAAAGGAATTACTTCCTAATCTGGTTTAATCGTAAATACCTAATTTATTAGTTTCTACTAATGACATGTGACTATCCACCAACCCTCACAGGGCCTGCATGGTATATTATAGCCCACTCCCCTTCCCTGGATGTATCGTCGCGCAGGTAATCGACTGGCAGAATGTAATCCAAACACCATCTAAAAATGACTGGCGCTACACACGTAGGGTGATCACGCTGGAGAAACTCCAATGGGACCTCCGCAGCTTCCATCCTTTCAAGGCAGCTGGTCCCGATGGAGTGTTCCCCACCTTATTACAATGGGGGGAGCCTCTGTCGCAATTAGACTAGTGCCTATTATGAGGGCGTGCCTGGCCTTTAGGTACGTTCCCAGAGGTTGGAGGAAAGTAAAAGTTATATTCATCCCAAAGCCAGGTAAAGGTGACCATACTAACGACACCGACCAATCAGCCTGACCTCTTTTCTACTGAAAACACTGGAAAGGCTCTGTGATAGGGAGCTGAGAGACGGCGCCCTGAAAACCATACCGCTACACGGTAACCAACACGCGTACAGCTCAGGTAAGTCGACCGAATCTGCTCTTCATCAAGTGGTCAGTTAGATAGAAGAAGCAATACACCAAAAAGGTACCTGCCTGGGCAGCACCTTCATAGACATCGAAGGAGCCTTCGCAAAACCAACTTCTCTAGCATCGGCAGCGCCCTCTCCAGACATGGGGCAGAACAGGTACTAACGGACTGGATTACAAAAATGCTTAGCAAACGAGTGGTTCGCCTGAAGGACGAGCAGGTCAGCTGGCCATCATAGCCAGAGGCTGTCCCCAGGAAAGGGTACTGCCCCCCATGGCATCTATGGAATCTGGTGATTAATGATCTTATCACCAAACTCAACGCCAACCATTACTTTACAATAGGTTATGCAGACAATCTCGCAATCCTTGTTTCGGGGAAGGTGACGGGAACGAACTGTAACCTAACACAACAAGCACTACGTATCGTAGAGAGATGGTGTAGGGAATTTGAGCAATCAGTTAACCCCACCAAAACTGAACTAGTCATGTTCACCCATAAACGAGCATTAGGCCCTTTCCGCCTACCGAAACTGTTCAACACAGAACTTCAGTTGGCCAACAATGTTAAGTATCTCGGGGTTACTTTGTACAGTAAGCTAAACTGGAGCAGTCATTTGGACACCAAGCTAAACAGGGCCTGCATCACCTTCTGGCAGTGCAGGAAAATAAGAGGTAAGAAGTGGGGCCTATCCTCCAAATTATTATACTATGGCTGTACATCGTAGTGACCCGCCCCATGATCACCTACGGGGCCGTAGTCTGGTGGTCGCACCAAGCTAGCTACAGCCCCCAACAAACTACAGCGCATGCAAAGACTAGCCTGCATGGCTACCACGGGCTGCATGAGGACCACTCCGACTGCAGCTATCGAAGCCATGCTGAGACTACCGCCGCTCCACCTGTTCATACAGCAGGAAGCAACAATGGCGGCGGCAACACATCTCTGGAGTAAGAGAGACACTCAACACACTGCGCTACTTAAGGGACTCAACAGTGAGTTCCCCATTAAGCAGGCGATAAATGACCGGGTGCCCAAACAATTTATCTTCAATAAAAAATACAAAATCCAACTTCATGAGGATCGACGAAGCGAAGGCTTGCGCCCCGCAGAGCTGCAGATCTTCACGGACAGATCGAAAATAGGTAGTGGCACAGGTGCTGCATGGCGGATGACGAGACAGCAGCGCACGTGCTGTTAAACTGCCCTGTGGTCGCCAATTACATGGCTAAATACTTCGGCAACCCAGGTACCCTACGTGAGATTTTCAGTAACACCAAGGCGCTTCTGGCCTTTCTTGAGGAGCTGGGGTGGATCGAATGACCGATTCTGCCACCCGTACGCAAATATGTGCTTTGATGTGGAGTCGCGGACAACGGCCCGTATCTACCTATGACCCACTCCCTCTCACAGAGAGGAGGCCTGTGTCCTAGCAGTGGGAATGTTAAAAGGCTGAAGATGAATTAAATGAATGATGTGTCATTGTGTGAATTTGATGTTTGTTTTGTATCTAATTCCACTACATAAATGGCTTATAATATTATAAACATAATCTCTACATTCATACTCATAATTTGGATACTTACAAAAGTTTCTTTGATAGGTTCATCAAGAGTGTTGAACTCCATACTGTTTCCAGATGGCACGCCCTGTGTGGGTATGTTCATCTCCCCCTCAACCACCCCTACGTCTCCTGCAGGGTACATCTATATAACAATGTAAATGCTTTATAAATACATTATTTAGAGGAATTGAGGATGTAAAACCAAGAAAAACAGCTTGAAATCATTACCAGTGACTAAATAAACCATACTTGTTGGTTCAGAGGATATTCTGCATGAGTTGAAACTATAAAATTAATGTAAAGCGAACACTAAACACCACTATCAACCTATAACGTGTCAGAACAGGACGATTACAGTGTAAAAGCCTATGACTCACAAAACTGAATTTTGGGTAACAATAAACATCATCCGCAGTATTGTGACAATAAAGTAAGCGATTGAATATCATCACGATTACAGTTTTGGTGACCAAATAACGATTATTTTGGGTGGAACTATCATAATCGAATACAATGGTGAACTATTGATTTTTATTGATTTACATCGCATTTAATAAACGATAAACTTACGTCGTATTTTGTATCAAACGAGGTCATCTTTGATTTTAAGTCCGAACTATTTTAACACAATAAAATATGGATAAAATAAATAAACTCCAACACATCAAACACTCGCGAAGATTTCATTCAGTGACATTTACGTCTGTTGTCTTGCCATTGCAAAAAAAATGCCAAAGAGTACGTTTGGATACACTTCAATTTTGTTGAAATTAGGATAACGCAATCATTGTTTGAACAATAAATTAATAGAACTGTCTGAAACCTGGGGAAAGGACGATACGATAGTTTGTATATAAAGGTCTCTCTTCTCCTCTTTTTCTTCTTCGCTGAAATGGCAACTTACTGTCTGTCACATCATGTAACACATTTGAAGAAATTGTATCCGAACATATCACCAAAAAGACAAATATCCAAAGAATGGCATAAAAAGTTATAGCCTTTTGTTTTGTTAATTTTGTAATTTGTTGTCAAATTCATCGATTGTTGTTGTTGGGAGTGTTTTTGAGTTGTTATTAAAAAAAAAAATATTTAGATTCACGTGCAGTTAGGTGTAAACTTCAGTAATAAAGCTTCTAAATAATAAGTATTATCACTTTGTTCAATTTGCACCGGTATGCAAGTTTCGTGATATGAAAGTAACCGTTAAAAGTACGTAAAACATAACCTGTCATTTCAATCAACCTTCATTTCTATTTAGATGATAAATCGTATCCTATTTTCACGTTAACGCCAATTGTGTAGGTTGGACGGGCGTTGCGACTTGGCGGTGGGTAGCCAACGACGACAACTGCGGTATTTGTCGCATGCCCTTCGACAGCTGCTGCCCAGACTGCAAGCTTCCCGGGGACGACTGCCCTCTCGTCTGGGGCGCTTGCTCGCACTGCTTCCACATCCACTGCATCGTCAAGTGGCTGCACTCGCAACCCCAGCAACAGTGCCCAATGTGCAGGCAAGACTGGAAGTTCAACAACAAGTAGATTGACAAAACGTAAGTAGCACACTTCACATAACAAGTATTGTATGATTTTACTATGATATCATTGTTTTAGTAATTTAATTAATGGAGCCTTAGGTCAATTTAGATAATCACATCATACTTTATATTACATAATACAACAATAAGGTGATAAAGTCACATGAAACACTGTCAGTTTCCAATTATAAGGTGAAATTTACTTTATTTAATAGAATGGTACAACTAATTACTTACTGTACTAACAATGTTGTCAATGTTGGGTCAATGAGCAGGCCTACATCTGTGTGTTATATTGACATTCGTTTTTTATTATTACACAGGCTGGCAGGAAAATAGTCTTGCAACCTAATAACTTGGATTCAGTAGATGATGCTGAATCTACGTTGAAATTTACATGCATTTTGATCATGTAGGTACCTATAGCACTTTGATGAGAAATGACCTGTACGCTAGGGGTCTAGAAACATAATAATAAGCTGAATTCATGGTTATAGTTTGCATGTTGATGTATGCACCCTGTACGTATGTCATAGAACATATATCTGTGCGTATGTTAAACTTAACCACATTTCCAATTCATATAACTCAGACAAAATCCAGAGTAAGTAACAAATCAGCTTAATTAATGTCTGTCTCTGTCTGTCTAACTGAATTATTTTTTAAATACAGTGGATCTGGATCCTTCTAAGTATCATACATACTCAGAGGTGGAGTTACAGACGTAAGCCTGTTATACTATAATGTCTATCTCTGTATCCTTGGTCAGTGCCACGAATTTAATGTGATATGCCTGTTGGCATGGAACCCTAAATTCCTTACCCAAATGGTGCCAATGGGACCCGATTACTGAGGGTCCGCTGTCTTTCATAGGGCTATATTTCTGAACCTAAGTAGGTAGATACTTCACAGAGTGTGTATTATGGTTTGTGGCCATTATAACAACAAATTATGAAAATAATACTAAGTTAAAAATTAAAGAGGGTCCATTCGATAAACATATTTGTTCGGCATTTTTCTTTTGCTAAAGTGCACAAGACAACAAACAATTTTTTATTTTATGTAAATATTGTTATGCTAATCTAAACCACCAGACTACTTATAATAATAATAATAGCATATTATTATTTGGCTACAATTTTTTATATTTTTAAAGGTTTTTATTTATTTTATTAGCTACGCGGCCGCGGTTTCACACGCATAGGTTTGGATTCCGTGAAAATATCGAGATAAAAAGTAACTGCTATAGGGAACAGCTATGTACCTATCAAGTTTCATCACAATCAGTCAATTAGATTTTGCATGAAGAAGTAACGAACATAATAATTTATATACTTACTAACACAAACTTTCAGAATTAGAATAGGATTTGATTAATGCTGACACAGTAATAAAATCTTTCACAGCTAATATTTCATCTACTTAAGCATATTGGATGGAGGAAATTAAAATGGAAAATATAACTAAATAAAAATATAACCATTCCGCAGTCGGGTAAAAAGAAAGATGATTGGGTAAAAAAGAGAGAAAAGAAAAAAAGAATAAGAATGAAATGTAAATACCTTTAAAGAATCATTGCAGGGCATCGCTTTAAACTATAAATTTGATGTGCTATTTGTTTGAAGCAAAATAAATTGGTTTTCCGGAGATCCCATGCGCGACAGGCCAATGTATAGGTAGGTGTCCATGGGAGAAAGATTTTTTTCTTTAGTTGATGTCGATCAGTGTAAATGTTTGTTCCTGGGATTTATTAATAGTTGTTGCAAATGATACTTTAACCGGAAACTGAAGCCTCTTAAATGATACAGGGAAATCCGTCGGTATCATTGGAATACGCGGAATGTGTGCGAGCTGTCCGGCTGCGGGACCGGTGATGATGGTGGCTACAATGACAATTTTTTGAAGTTCTTTGATTAAAAATCTTGTGCCAATACACACATTACGCTTGGAGGGTTTAAATTTCTTAATATCATTACAGCGATTCCAACTTTAGTACGTGTGGCGCCAGACCAGATGGGTTTAAAGAGTTTAAAAATACTTGAGGGTAGTGTACAGTGTCCTCGATGTAGGACACTATGTCGATGGACTTGTAGCATTTTATGTCTCTTGGTAGTTTTTTTAGTACCAAGAAACCCCCGTGCCTCAGAAAGCACGTTAAGCCGTTGGTCCCGGCTCACATACGTGGATCTTTGACAGTCGTTACGGGTCGTCAGAAGCCCGAAAGTGTAACAACCAGTCTTACCAAGAGGTATCGTACTACCCAGTAACTGGGTTGTGGAGGTTAGATAGGCAGTCGGTCCTTTAAAATACTGGTATTTAGCTGCATCCGGTTAGACTGGAAGCCGACCCCAACATAGTTGGATAAAGGCTAGGCAGATGATGATGTAGCAATTTTTGGTCAGCTACCAATTTTGATATTTTTGAATTGCCAAATTCAGACAACACATTGTGATTGTAATTGTATAGTATCTACAGCATTTTGTGAGCGATTGGGGGAAGGCAAACCAGTATTTTAGGTATTTATAGTTCAGTTCTAAAAGTTTTCACGTATTGAATTGTTATACTAGTCATAACTTCGAAATTAAATGTCCGATTCGAATCAATTAAAAATTATTTGAATAAGAATTAATACTACGATACGAATATAACAAACTTTTGTTTCTACCGGCAATCGAATTAAATTTTAGAACACAAAAGCTGCTATTGGTGCCGATTCTGTTGGCACAAAATTCTCTAAACTAAACTAAAAATCACCAAAATTTAGTTTATTCCTGTCAAACGACGATTTCATAATCTGAAATTGACTAAAGTGACACAACTTAACTATAATTTAGTTTGACAGCACTAAGATTGCACTGAATTATTAATTTAGTGAAGATGGTAATTTCGCTATTCTGAGTTTGTCGTTTTTCACCAAAAATTTTCACTATATTAATTTTTCTAACTAAATCTGACTAATTTTAATCGCGATTAAAAAAGTGTGGAATAAAACTAGTGGTCATGAACTAAAATTCACACCAACACTTCGACTTGAGGTGCAAAAACAGTACCTACTGATCTTTTTTTTCTTTTCGTTTGTTTATATCTCGAAAATGGTGTGTCCTATCGCAAAAATGATGATAATTTCGACCCCCTTTATAAAACCCGCAAGCCCCATACTCTCAACATGTAGGTAATATTTTTTTTTTCCCAAACAAAAAGTTAAAAATTCCATATAAAAAACTTCGAGGCTGCCCCCCTGCGCACGCTTCATTCAGCTCTTAAAAAAATAATTGCGTAGGGCACACAAGTACCACGTTGCGAAGCCAAAAGAAAAAAAAACACCACCTGCAGGCTTGGCACGACAACCGTAGAGATGCGTTTTGTCGACGGAAGACTAGACAAAAATGACGTTTCCGTGTAGACAGTTGTCAATTTTTCACCGAGAAATGTAGACAAGCGATTTCTATTCTACAGTAGAGTAGAAATAGAAAGCGTCATGCTAAGCCTGCAGGAATCGCGATTGTCAAATTCGATTTTAGTTGTGTCAAAATTATTTTTTAGTTTAGAGATTTTTTTTTGCAGAATAGCTTTAAGATTCTCATAGTCAAAAGTAAGGAATTTTAGTGATAATTTAGTTAGTTTAGTTCGGTGTACAACAGAATCGGCACCATTGTGACTTAACTATGACAGTTAGATAGAGGGCTTCGCGGACTTTTTTGTGGGTAATAATGAGTACTTCAATCATGTAGTAGTTTTTTTTATGTATCATCAATAGTTTTATCAGTGCACGCCAAATAATTAATGTTATAGGCAAAATTTTGCTACTTTGGGTTACATTATTGCAATTTTCTGAAGGATCTCCATTTTTTTTTACATAAATTATAGTCTATGTTACTTCCTAATAATATAGCTTTCTATTGGTGTCAAAATGGTTAAAATCGGTCCAGCAGTTTCGGAGCCTATTCGGAGCAAACAAACAAACAAAAAAATCTTTCCTCTTTATAATATTAGTATTTTATATTCTCATATTTAAAAAAAATAATTTCCTAATTCTATTTAGTGAAGTAAAGGAAATAATAGCATACATTCATATTACTAACATTATAACATAACTATAGTTTCAATTTTAAATAATTATGATCAGCATTGTTTTGTATTAATTAGCATTTTTACGACAGTTTTTGTGTGTCATCTCTGAAAGTTTTAGTAAATAATAGTCTTATTAGATAAAGCTTATGTAACAACTACGTTTCTAACATAATCAATTTTGAGCATAAATAAGATTGTAGAATTTGCAATTCTGCATTATAAACTAAAGGAATTAATGTATTATTGATACACTGATACTTTTTTTTTTTTGGTTGGGAAATCATCAAATAACTTCTCCCGCTCTGGGTGGAGCGGGAGGGCGTGTCAGACTTTTACTGACTAAAACCCACCCGTGTTCCCTCAGTTGCCTGTGTGCTAGGGGCCACGGTATCTCTTTCGAACAACCCGCACCCCTAGTAGGCATCGGCCCTTGCGGACCCCCCCTTTTGGTACTGACATCTCTTTGAGGCGCGCGTGGAACACAGCGCGCCGTCGACCCGGGCTTGGTCCTTACCGGACAGCGAGCTACCCATTACTCGCCGTCCGCAAGCCCGCGCCTACGGTGGCCGGGAATCAGCCTGGGATTCCCGATGCCCAGGGCGTCTCCCGCGGCGACTACGGCCGTGAGGGCGCATATACTGCCTCTCCCTCACGTGCGCCGCCTCCCTCTTCGCGAGCATTACTGCTTCCCAGAAGGAGGTGACGGCTAACCATTCACTCTCGCTCCGTACCATGGCCTGAACCAGGGCCGGACGCGAGAGATCGCCGCCGCCGATCGCCTCCTCGAGGACACGGCGGTGCTCCGCTCAAGCCGGGCAGACCGCCACCGTATGCTCCACCGTGTCCTCAGGGCGATCTTCGCAATGGAAACACCCGGGCGTTTCCTCCCGCCTTATGCGAAACAGGAACCTCCCGAAACAACCGTGTCCGGTGAGGACCTGCGTCAGGCGGAAGGTGAGGACGCCATGCCGCCTCTCAAGCCACTCCTCAAAGAGGGGACTTACCGCCGCTATCGTGGCGTGCCCAATACACTGATACTTATGATTACTTAAATAATGACATCATCACATGAACAGTTTTAGGAATATGTATGTTAAGCTGATTTTTTTGACCTGCTTATTTTTATGCTAGCTTTTGGTGACAGCCTCGCGAGAAGTCGAAAATATCTCTCAGGAACACCCACTACCGGAATTAAAAGAACCCTGTGGTAATCCAGGTTATAAACAACCTATGTGTCAAATTTCATCTAAATCCGTTAAGCCGATTTTGCGCCGATCCGGAACATACAAACATACAAAAATTATTAATTACTATTTTATTATACGTTTAGATGTATAATTTATTATATGCGTTACATTACATGTATCTATTTATAACATTAAATTCTTTGAAACATCCTATACAGTAGTCCTTAATTCCAACAATATACAGGGTGGGTGTTGTAATTTAGCCAACAAGTGATTTGAATTGTGTTAGCTCATGACAACAGCTCTTCCAACCCAAATACTAACAAACAACAACTGTAGTGTAACATTTTGATTGGCGAGAAACAATAGGTCAGAGAGTGCTTTCGACATCACCAACAATAGCCATGTCGTGTGCGCCGCGGACCGGTAGCCACTGTTGCATTCATTCTCATGGTAAACAATCACTTTTACATTATTAAAAGTGTGGGTCAACTCATTGTTTGGCCGTATGGTACCCACTGCACAAACTACACAACACGCAACAGCTATGGCAAAGCTACGAACAAAGTAATTTTCAAGTCGGGCGGTAATTATTACGAAGTTTTACACGCCTGTTCGACGTAGCGTCGTCGGAGCGACGTATAGCGGTGAGTCGGCACGCCGGTGGTCGCCGCAAGGAGGCAGGCAGTGAGTGCCGCGCGCTCGCGGGGTCGGACGTGTCGCCCTGCGTACTGAGCGCTCTCGTGTGTGTGACTTACGTGCTGGTGTTAACGCGCTCCTTCTACTATAGTACGCATATTATAGTATTGTTCGAGTGACACTTCCTTCAAGCATGCTGATGGTACAGACCAACGCACAACCGATGAAGAACAGCAAGATTAAAGGACCACCTCCAGTGCCTCCGCGGCCCAACCAGAGCGTGGTGGCGGAGGCACTGGCAAAAACGAGGAAGGCCGTGGCGGACTCGAAGGCTAGCTTTACAAAATCGCGTGCCTTCTCCAAACAAGAAAACCACTACACATCAAAATCTAAAACTTTGGATAGAGCTAATACAGTCAGTGAATCAACAGTATCACCCAAACAAAATGGATTAGCACGAGTTAAGTCGTTCATCAGGGATGTAATCAGTGACAGAAGTTCTTCGTCCGATGAAAGAAAATCTAGCGGTCAAAACTCCAGGAGAAGCTCTAGTGACAGTAGTTCTATTCCAACTCCGACATCGAATAAAAAGTCAAATGAATCGCTCAACTCCAAAGCAGTCAAAACATGCCGACAAATATTAGTAAGATCGCTCTCAACATCGAACAAGTTGGATCAAGATTCAAAATGTAAAGTGTCAAAGTCCTCTAGTTTTGCAGAGAAGACTCTACCTTTACGTAAAGCACCTCCGCCACCGTTGTCTCCTAAACCTAAGTTAAAACCAATGAAGCCCTTGCCTGTAAATAAAAGCCCTGTACATAGCAATAAAACTAAGATCTCACCGGAAATAAGCCCGTATTCATGCCCTTTAGATGCTAAGCCCCCGCAGAGCCCCGTGTCAGAAGCGCCATACGCGTCAGTAGAGGAAGTTCAGGAGTTTGATGACAGGTTGCGAAACAGTCCATCGAAACCAGTCAGTACCCTACCGGCTAAACAAACCGAACCGGGAAGTCCAAAAGTTGAAGATAATGTAAATAAAAATAACAACTCGTTGGAAAGAAAAACATCGCGAGTCACGGAAATGTTAATTTCAGAGATCATAGCTAGTAGAAACAATAATAAAGAGAAAGACGAAGCGCACACTGTGATAGATAAAGGAAAAGATTCTGGGAACATGACTAACGGCAACGACACTCCGGAGACAGAAATGATGAAGGACATGAACAACCATGAAATGTTGATATACGAGTTGCAGACAATGCGCTCGCAATCGAACTTGCCGGAAACTTTGGAGACCCCTGAGTATGCAGAAACAAATGGACAGTGTGATTCTGAGGACTCTGAACAGAACTACGCCATGTCTTCAGTGACGAGCGGGAATACGGACGATGATCAGGCTTATGCATACATACTCGACGATGACCTTAAGTCTAGGTGGGTTCTCAAGAATGAATTAATTAACTAAATATTTCTTATCGTATGAATAAATCATTACATTGTACTGTTCTTCCGTGGTTCGGGCATGTTGTGGTTTTGTGTTAAAAGGTCATATAACTTATGAACGCTGATGGACTCGTCAATACTCCGCACGATTTCTAGGTCGTTAAAATGACGAAGTAAACCTGAAAGTAATTGACGTGTTTAGTTATTTACAAGGGTAGTAATTTACTTTTGAATAAGTTCTATGTGTATAATAACTGTAAAACGAATGATGATGATTCATATTTTGGAGTACAATTCCATGGTTATGACTATTAATATCAAAGGAATATTTGCTCATATTCATCAAACGTGTAGTTTTTTGCGCCTTCCAATTATGCTCAAATTATTACATTTCCATATCGATACTGGAAATCTTTTAGAAATTATAAGAAACAAAAGCTCCTCCTAATAAATACAATTTTGTGGGCAGACTTCGTAAGCAGTTCCGCGCGATCAGCACCATGTCACTACAAGGTCTACCGCCTCTCCCGAAGAGTCTCAGCGGCTTCGCAGAGGGCGATCCTGACCTGCAAGACACACCCTCACCGCCTTCGGACAAACCACCCACAGATCTCGACTCACAACTCGCTTATCTCAAGAAAGAAATGGTATGTTGAACTTTCCTCCATCTTTTCTACACCCTTTAATCCTTTCTTTGTCTTTTCCCTTATTATTGATACCAATTTCATCATTAATCTCGACGCTAACAGTAAATTAATCAAAAACTTTACCCTTTTCCATTAAGCCATGCCTACACGATTTTTACGGTTTCATAAATGGCACGTTTATAAGTCATAAAGTTTACGAACGGGAAGCTGGTGATGTTCCACAATTCCTGGTTTGTTGTTATTTTATTTTAAACAACAACGTTATAAAATTTCCTTTTTTGGTTGTTGACCGGCTATGAGTATGATGAAAGCAAAACTGTTGTCTTTACATACCATCGCTAAATAAGGATACTTGATTCGATCACACCGGAATTACGAAAGCTTATCGAGAGTCGAACCGAACCACTGAATTAATGACAGCAATTTTGAAGAAACTAGGAGTAGTGACACCGAAAATAGACTAACTCCCCAATGCTCAATGCAAACATGGCAACATAGAATAAATAATGTACACACAGCAGACACGAGCGCAGTTTAAAAAAACAGATGTTGTTCATACATTTGGGCTTATCGGCCGTGCGTCGAACGCTATGTACGGAGAGACGTGCATGCTCCCTTTACTTGGACTTACGAGCGGGTTTGGCAATTCAGGAAATTGAAAATCAGGACACCTGTCGACACTTTTTACTGCTCAATCAAACGAGCCATGAAATTAATATCAAAGTAGGCTAGAGATATAACATACAACTAATGGACCGATTTAGATAGTATAATGGCTTATCTACGTCGCGTGTACATAATGAAAACAATTGATTCCGTGTAATGCCACGACCAATATTGTGTTGACGAGTGTTTGTTGTCACTATTTTATTATGAAGTTCCTTGAAACTGCCCACTTCATGGCAACATCGAAGACCACATAAAATATATGTGTCATTTTCGTTTCCATACTCATATTTTGTTTGTATAGGGTCCTGAAATAACTTAGCCATCTTTCCACCGCTATCTTCCCGTGCTAGTCATCGGACGGAAATGCCATACCAATTACACTTTGTAAACTATGTGAAACCCCACACGTGTCACCCAAGAAATTGCACAAGTTAATCTGATATGTATATATATAGGTGTTTACTTAATCTTGCCACAAAGGCTGAAAAATTTGCTAGAATCGTTGTAAAAAAAAAAACAAATAAAAACTTCCAAGAAACACCTGACATAGAAGTCATAGATAATGGCGTATCATTATCGCATTGCACAGCACTCGGTGCATGAGCATGACGCCAAAACTCGTATACAACGAGTAACATAATTAACGCAAGACCTCATACATCCCAATTAGAGTATTGACTTAAAAAACATAATACGATGACCAAAACTATTTTTCTTTTAAAGCTATCTGATATTATTAAGAAAAACGTAGCGTCCCAAGCGTGACTTTATGCATTTAAAATTGAGTCTTATTTCTTTAGGTATAAGATTGAATTTTCTTTGGGTCAATCAGTGGTAGGTATGGCAAAATACATAATTAAAAAAAAATGATATTATAAGTTACTGAAATCGATTCAGTAGTCAATTAGGAACAAACTATTTTCAGGTCTTGCGTCCATTCTGTTACACCTTGTATAAGCTTTACTATCACGTATTATACATACACATATCATTACCCCAGTATATGTAGTGTCATAGACTCCACAAGCTTGACAATGAGTAAGGTCTCACTGAGACAATTCTCGTAAAGTATGACGTAGGACACATTTAGTGCAACGTTTGCGTGATATTGTTTGTTGCGCCCTTATATTATGTAGGTGTTCCTAATCGGCGGTCGATCCGATTCCTTCTTCATGTCACGTCTATTGTAAACACGGCTACATCAAGCTATACATTTCCAGTATAATCTAATCTCCCATTGTATAGGATTTTCGTACAGTGCGAGATCAGCGTAAACTGGAAATGAACAGCTTGATGTGTAGCTGTGTGTACGTAGTCGTCTTTTTAAGTTCTTTTATTATTAAAGTTAGGACAGTTTCATCTGATTTTGTATAGATCAACTTG
The DNA here is from genome assembly GCA_947359405.1 of Antitype chi. NCBI lineage: Eukaryota > Metazoa > Arthropoda > Insecta > Lepidoptera > Noctuidae > Antitype > Antitype chi. Next base: position 17,671,064 of record OX375816.1, read on the forward strand.
TTCATCAGGTTTCTTATTATTTGGACAGGCTCCAAATATGAAAATATTGTTATAGATAAGTATCGAATAATTGTAGTATGTTTTCCATATAATCATCGCCAGGATTATTACGCGCGTCGTTATACTATTCATTATAATCTTTTTCATTCTTTTGTACACATCATTCTGAAACTATAACATTGGAAGTATTTTTGCAGTTTCAAATAGTTTTATTATTTTATTATTTCACAAACTAGACATAACATTAGACGTGTATATTCTTGTAGCAGTTGTAGCCGCCGTGTAATAACACTCTAATGGCAATTATCACCCGCTACAACCTTGAACAGCTCGTAAACGTAATCATTTGCATCCCACACTTCACATTGGCAGCGTAATATTTTGTTAATAAATATCATAAGAATTGCCAATAAAAACAAAAGTAAAATAACTTTCTAAAAAGGCAAAGATATAACTTTCTCCAATAAATGTATCGGAAAGTGCCAGGACTTGAGGTTTCCCTTCACGTTTCCTTTATAACAATCTTAAGTTATGGTCTCTTCGAAGTAATCCTCATTTCGTGGGCATCTTGAATTTATCTTATTCTTCTCATATAATAAGTTTAGTTTGATTCATTAATACCTACCTCATTGTAAGATGTTTTATTCTCGTTTTCCTGCTTATCTGTGAATAAAAGAAACGCGTTTGTCGTATCTGATCATAACTATATTGCATGCTGTCCTGTTTTCTTAAGTAATCTTGGCAAAATATTTGAGTCCTTATCTCCCTCCCCTTAGACCAAGGTACAGGTGCGAAAAGCGTAGAAAATGTAACTTAATTTATTTATGCTGCACCTTGTAAACGTATTCCCCTAAGCTAATTATACTTGTAGAAGTAAGCCGAAGGGTGATATCGCAAGGTAGTTCCATTTGAAATCAAGTCACGATCTGTAGAACCATCTACTAACCGCCTTACTTGTGGGTAAAAGTTTTTCAGGTAGATTAATACGGTTGCAGATGTTCGTCAGTGTTTTGGTTAATAATCAATCTGCTTTTCGTGCATTTTGCATTTATATTCTTGGCACCCAACAAGCATACCCTTAAACAATCTACATTGCAGATTTTTCACCGGAGCTACACAATTTAGCCTCTACTTGGCCGATTTTTTATCGGCAAGTAACTAAATAAAATGCTTTATTGCAGACCACATAATCCATAAAAAGTACAATAAAAATGGCAACATAAAACACAAAACAAACATAAAATCACGCCTTTCGCCTTTACAGAAGAAAATGTACCAACCCGAAATATTCCGACTTCTGAATATTCTCTTACAAAATGAATTGGCAATCAAATTAACTACAAATTGGAATATAAATACGCTAAATTGATCGTCTTCATTCAAAATAGATTGACATAACCAGACGTAACATTTCGAATTTATTGAATATTGAATAGAAAACTATGTTTTGAATGTAACTGCATCTATGTGATAGATCCGGTTTAACACCATACAATCTTCGAGTTACGTGAATGTCGTAATCTCGTTTGCATTTAGATGAATCTTCGTTAACATTTGCGTAGGTGAGCAGCACTTGGTAACTGTCTGTCATTGTATGTGTATATTGAACAGTTTTTTTTTTCAAGATACATGCGTGTTTGCGTAGGAGATTATTTATTATCCTGCGTAATTATGTTAGTTAATAACGTCTAATATTGCTTGCAGCCTGTAGTTTGATTGTATTGATGCAAATGATATGCTTAATACTAACTGAACTGCCGACAGTGCATGCAGCTGGTTAAATAGCAACTGCACACTTGTGTAATCCAGTGTCTTACAAAAGTAAAGTTTTTTTTTTGGATTGGTTTAAGCTCCCAAGGCATTGGCTGCAAGCTACAAGCAGCCAAACTCTTAAAGCAAATAACATTACTTTGATAGAGTGTCAATGAAAATCGCACGTCAAAATCAATAAGTCTTAGCAGCACCATTAACTTGTACCTTACGCGGTCCAGAAACCTGATATTAAGTTAGACCGGTTTCTAAATCACGTTGCGATTCTTTAACGTGTGATTAAGCATGCTCCCGCGCCGGTGTTGGCTGTCATGCGTTAAGCCATATCCTTTTAAAGGCGATCGCCAGCGATAAGAATACTTGCAAAAAGTTTGCTAGCTAAAAAAATAGTGGCACTCCGGGAGTGCCGACAGAAGTGAAAACTTGAACAATTACGTGTGTATATTTTGATTCGTCAATACGCATTCACATAATTCATAATTAATCATAATTTTGGTCATATCTTCTATCCGGGTTATCCGATTTTCATAATTCCAATTGGAATATTAGTTCTGGACCTAGACCTATCTTTTGAGACTTAAATTATTAAAATTCCTTTACTAAAAAACAGAGGTATCCGTAACGGTGTCGCGAGATCAATTGTTTTTTTCCCATATCAAAAAATGCCCAACGCGCTTAAAGAAGTTTCCAGTTCAAAAAGTTTTTAAGTCGAATCGAATCGGAATGGTCAAATGTTAACGACTTTTTTATGGACAAGGTAAAGGTGAAAGGTGGAATGGAATAGCGATGCTCAAAAGACCCTAGCCTGCCAGTCAAGGAACTAGCTAATGCTAGCTTTGTTAAAAACTTATCGTTTTTCTGGATAAAGATCCCAGGAGACGATGGAGCTAGGTGACCGCTACGACGTCCATTCATTTTGTTTCTGCTTGAGCAAGCGAGATCAGTACATAAATGATAATACAGAGCACCTCATTGTATTAGTCGAGTCGAAACGTGACGATTTCATTGTTATGTTTTATCATGACCACCGTTTTCCTTAAAATTTTCCAAAACGTTACAAGTTTTAACAGAAATCAGCGGAATATGAGTTTGTGGGAATTCCGTCAATGGGGGAAGCCTGTAAGTATGGAATTTGCCTGCATTTACTGAAAAAGCCATGCAATTGTAAAGTTCATAAAAGTAAATCGTCGATTGGAGAAAGATTCTCAATCGAATCTATGTTAACTCCTCGAGATATGAAGATACAAGTAGAAACATCTTCACGTTGCCTATTTTAGACATATTATGAAAGCTTGTTATCTGGACATCCGAAAGAGACAACGACTTTCTATGTCTTTGTCGACGACTTAAACGACGTCGTACACACGGCTAGACATCAAGCTATACATTTCCAGTATAGGCTGATCTCGCATTGTTTAGGATTTTCGTACAGTGTGAGATCAGCGTAACCTGGAAATGTATAGCTTGATGTGTAGCCGTGTGTACGACGTCGTCTTCCCACGCACAAACAGTTCAATGTGCTTTTACTTTACAACTAATAACATATTATAACTGCTCGTAAATTGACAGTTTGTCAGCTCAATTTGATTTGTTGTCAACTAGTTTGTGCCCGCGTGGACTTCGAAAAATATCCCACGGGAACGTATTACCGGGATTCAAATTACTGTATGTGTTCATCCAGGTTATAAACGAACTGTGTGCCAAATTTCAATCAAATCCGTTTATCCGTTTTTGCGCCAATCCAGAACATACATCCAGACAAACCGACAAAAATGGCTACGACGACGTGTGGGATTTTTCTACACCTCGTATGTACAGTTTTGACTTCTTGCTTCTAAAAAATCAGAAGTGCCCTGGAGAGTAGTTGAGCTAGAATGATCACTAATCTTGGATTTATAGTGTATCCATCTTTCCGCGCCACTTAATTGGACAGTAAAGCCACGACGCTTATAGAGAACTACTTAAGACGCCAAGAAATCGTTTAACTAATAATGACAATGTAATTTAATCGTAGCCTAGCGTCCGAGTGCCCCTTTAAACGCCTGTAGAATGTACTGGTGACGATTGATGTCCCAGCGGCGTTAACCCTCCACCCGCATTGTCCGTGGCAGCTCTGCATCCGCGTTGGCAACCACAGCGCCAGGATGTTGAACCCCTACTACGAGAATAACTCGCCTAAATGACACGGGTTCATAATCGTTAGCATTTTCGTCACCATTTGTTTCAACAAGTCAAAAGCCTTGTATTTTCTCTTTCTCCTTTAGTGGGTACTAAGTGAGAAAGATAAACGACAAGGTCTTATTTCAGGGTTTCTAACATTCATCGTCATTTCCTTGACTTCGTTCCATGTTCGATATCCGTGCATGTATGCAATTCCTTATCATCTTCTTTCTGAGAATCGGCCAACATCTATTTTTCAAACCCCGAAATGTTAAGGGTGGTCCATCCCAATTTTTTTTTTATAATGCTATCTCAATATTCATAGGACAGGACAACGTCTGTCGGGTCAGCTAGTATCTACATAATATTATTCAGTTTTTTTTTGTTAATATGTTAAATGAATAAAACCTAATTGCAAGCTTCCAGAGTTGCTTTTACTAATTTATCCTATGTTACACATTTATTTATTTTAATTAAAAAATTATCCAAGCTGTAACACTCAATCGCGGTGAGGGAAAACCAAAATGCATTAAAAGCGATTACGACGAAGCCACGACAAATGATTAAACAATTTGCAGAAATATACATCATTATAATAATTAATCATATATTTTGCAACTTCAAAACGGAGTCTGAATTTCCTTTATGAAAAATGCCTTTGCCAGAGCGAAGTCGACTAGCTTAAAAGATCAAACGTACAAATCATGCAATGTTTTTGGAGTTCTGCCTACAGTTTGTCATGTCAGCATGTGTGATATGGTAGGAGCCACCGTATATCGAGAGTATGTCGTGGCTGGAGGGAGCACGTGCTGGTATTTTTAGCACGAGCGACACCCGGGGGCGGGTTACGTCACGTGCTGTAACCGGATTAGACGAAAAGTTCGATCAGATCGTGCAATGGACAGCTCAGCTGCCGTGGTCCGTTGACATCGGTAATGAGAAATTGAATGAGATACTTTAGAATCGGATGTCAGACGACACGGTATTTAAGACCGATGCTGTCAAATGTTTTGGTACTTTGATTTGTTTACTTGCACCATTTGTTTTTATAGAGTTCGTGAGGTATAATTTAAGGTTTTTTTTTTTTTTTGGTGGAAAATCATCAAATATCTTCTCCCGCTCTGGGTGGAGCGGGAGGGCGTGTCAGACTTTTACTGACTAAAACCCACCCCTGTTCCCTCAGTTGCCTGTGTGCCAGGGGCCGCGGTATCTCTTTCGAACTTTGATTTGACTTGAATTTTGGAGCATTTAAATAAGAGGTAATCAAAAGCTTCAAAATCAGCGTTTATTCCTAAAAAAACGCTACTGACTTAACCAGCGTAGAAACAAGGGACTCTAATCCTGCCGAAGGTACTTGGCCAGGTTTTTAATAGGTGTACTTAGTGTAAATTGTTCTTAAAAGTTTCCGTCCATTACAGAGATTAGACGCCAGGGTACAAGTTTCTCGCAACTCGTGACGCGAAGGACGTGCGCTATCGCTGGACCCAAATAAGTACCTCACACACAGTTTACCTTTAGCACATGTTTTGGCTAAAAGCCGGAATAATCCCAATGTTCGACCCACTCGTTCAATTATCGCTAACCAGCCTCTAGAAATTGCTTTGGGATGTTTGAGGTTCGGATATAATGGAAAATTTACTCTTCGAGGAACATTTAACCCCTCGTGAGTAAGAGGGCTTAATAGGCGTAATAAACCCCAATGACGCAGTAGAAAGATGTGATAAAATGTCACTCGCCTGGTTTATTAGGCTATCAGACTATCTACGACTTTAGTAGACGCATGGAGACATTTCGGACGGCTCCGAAATGTAGTATATCATCTATAAATAACGTAGTCAACGGGGCATTAAGCAAAACAAACTGAACCTATGTTTAATATAGACGACACGGCTCGTTTACTCGCGCAAGCTCTTTCATCCAACGTTTTTTGTCAGCTTTCTCTTGTGACAATTTGACATAAAATTGTTGTTTTAATATAATAGTCTTCACAGTTTTAATCTACATGTAAAGCTTTTTTCTAATAACTGTAGTCATTTTCTTAGTCACATCTTCGATATCTTAAACAAAACGAAATGCTGCAATGGAAATCAAAACAAATCTCAGCTATAACCACAAATTGAACTAAATTGGCTAATGGGAGCATTACATTATAGACTGCATCATAAAAATTTATGTCACCCATTGGCCACGGGGCAGTTGAATGGAAGTCCGTCGACCCCACGACTACACTGACATAATGCGTCACGATTGGATTACTGACAACTTAACAACTCATCAATTACTTGCCAGTCTACCGGCTATTGCTGACTACACTAATAACATACGTAATTGGATTCAACAGTCCACGCCACACACAGCTAATTTAGAACTAATATAGAAACTATCTGTGTTATTGTTACGCGGTTTTATGTATTTCAGGATTCTGAGAGGTGCTTAAAATAAATCTCGTGTGTTAGTCAACGCTGAAGTAGTGTTGTTATTTAATTTGATGCCTGTCTATTTCGTGATGTCAGTCGAAAATTTACAGTTATGACTTCTGAAATATTCAGACCTACTTGCTATTTCTGTAATGGCTTCATAAATGTAAACTGTTTCAAGTGATCTTTTGCAAGCATTTCATTGAACTTGCAAATAAATGATCTGGATGATTGGTTTTCAAAAGTGGGCTATTTTGTCCGTTGTTTCGTCAATAATAATGGATAGTGTTGTTTGTCGGTACTTTCGTGTGTGTTATTTAGTACGTAGATTATTGAATTACTGGTTTTATTACACTTGGTTAATGGGGGCTTGTTATAGTTTCCTCACACATCGTAGGTCGCTAACTTGTACAAGCATCGTTGGCACCTGTGTCTGAACTCGATGCAGTCTGTGCAAGTGTTTATCTGTTCCATTAGCGATCCTCCGCTTTGTTCACATGTCGTAATGGACCCTTATTCTTTTTTGCTCTCCGTATGTTTTCTTATCTTTACAGTACTGTCGGCTCTTCTCAGAATCGGCTTGCTCTCTCGCTTACTTCAACTTTTAAGAAAGTTGACGTAATTATTCTACGATGCTTAAAACGGATGCTAATTAAATCTCAAACAACTTCAAATGTCTCGGAAACGATTAGAGATTCAATAACGAATTATACGTCCTCTGTCAATTGAATCTACCTTGGTGGGAGTGAGAAACCAAAAAAAGAAATCCAGTCTTTCGAGAAATAGTAACATTAATTTTAATAGCAATTTGGCATGATTGCTCTCGTATTGCTAAAGTGTATCACTGACTTTGAAGAGCGTTGACCAGTCGAATTTGAATATCGATTTTATTAAAAATAGTTTGGCTATTACTGTTACTTTCGTTTTGCACATGCCAATAATCAAATAATTTATGTTTAGAAGTTTTCTAGAGTTCATGCAACTAATTACTTTCAATATGCAACAGTCCGGTTTATGTGCATAAAATTTTTGGTGATTTGAATTAGATTAATTAGTGGTCTGTGTCAGGTTATCATTATTCAGCCGAAAACATAGTCATGTCCCAAGTATAGCTACTACGACATATCCTTTGCTTACAGCACAGCGGATTCCTGTGATTTTCACCAGGTGGTCGTCATTGTTTAAGCTCACTAGAGTATTTGTATTGATGTATTGTTTTGTAGTCTGAAGTATATGGTGATGTGATAAAGCCAGCTGATTGAATCACCACGGTGCATCTGCGCGCGCGCAATGGCGCGTGGCGGTCGCGCATCATAGCCGCCGGACGCGCGCGCACGCACGCTCCCGACTACTTTCACATGTCATATTCGTACAAAATTTCACCTACATTTCGATTATCCTCTTTCGGTCAGTGGAATGCTGTAATAAATGTATCTCTGTAGAAAAAAAAGACTGAAAGTGTTCCGTAGATATGTGGTGGTGTCTTGATTTCGTTGCTTTGCAACGGTTGCAATGAAGCGAATGTTTATTACGATTGTTAACATTCATTGTTTTGCTCATGTTTGCTTACAAAATAACGTGTGTTACATTGTTGACCTGTGTTCCAGTTTATCAAAGTCTATTTATGACATGATCACCATCAAAAATGGTAATCTTAGAATGACTATATCACGACATCATCGATGTGGGCTAATGACATGCGCGAGATCACTTGTGTCTGTGATACTTATGGTCTCTTGCATAATGTGTCGCCAATCCTAAGCCACGGTCGTTATTCTGTTTCGTTCTGTTTTTTACCATTTTGTAACGGTTATGTAAAGACCCTATCGGAACTTTACAGTTTACACTATTCCTAGCTTATTCAATTTTCCGTGTTAGTAATTTCGGTACGGAACTCAAGGATTTCCAAAGGTTCTCACTAGGCCCATTGTTGATTTATAAAATAGTTTCAATGATTTAAGATACAATAGAATTTGGTGTTCCGTTGTGGTTATGTTCCGTTAAATCTAACAATAGGCAGTTAAGACCTCGGAAATTGATCTGAAATTGTCAACGTTTTTGTTGTTTGCAAAGGTAATATTAATCAAACACCCACCACACTGGGCACGCCACGATTTAGGCGGTAAGTCCCCTCTTTAAAGACTGGATTGAGAGGCGCCACGGTGTCCTCACCTTCCGCCTGACGCAGGTCCTCACCGGATACGGTTGTTTCGGGAAGTTCCTATTTCGGATAAGGCGGGATGAAACGCCCGTTTTGTCCCACGCGCGCCTCAAAGAGATGTCAGCATCAACTGGTGGGGTCCGCAAGGGCCGATGCCTGCCAGGGGTGCGGGTTGTTCGAAAGAGATACCGTGGCCCCTGTCACACAGGCAACTGAAGGAACACGGGTGGGTTTAGTCAGTAAAAATCTGACACGCCCTCTTGCTCCACCCAGAGCGGGAGAAGTTATTTGATGATTTCCCACCCTATTTTTTTTTAGGTTTTGGTGTTTATTTACTCATATTAGTGAATTATATTGTTATTGAAAATAAACCAGCTGAAGCAAGACTGTAAATAGCTTATAATTTTGTCTGAAGTGAGTTGGTAAAGTAATTATAATTAAGTCATTAGATTTAATTGCCTTTCCAGCGCGTGAACATAAAAATAAAATGTTGTAATGTAAGAACATATAAGCCAGTTGTATTATTAAATAACGATGATACTTAACTACTGTATTTACTATTGAAATCTTGCTGGAGTCAGATGATGGACGGTAATATTTTTCATAAGTACTTGTAATTTATAACAAGTAGAAATATTTGAAGTGGTTGGCCTCGGTCCCAAAATAATTACCTAGTCACAAATATTTTGATGAGAATATTCAGAATCCCAAATCACTGGTCGAGACTACCAAATTAGTTTTGGCATTGTACCTAAGGATCTTATTTTCTTATGCTAATACAAAAGACAAAATTAATTGAGCTTGACGGATAAAGTAAGATTTTCAGGAATCCTACTTCCTACTAATATTACAAATGTGAAAGTGAGGTTTGGATGTTTGTTATTCAATCACGCAAAAACGGCCGAATGGATTTGGATGAAATTAGGCACAGAGATAGTTTATAACCTGGATTAACACATAGGGTACGTTTTATCCAGGTAGTATATTCAAGTGTGATCATTTCAGACCTCCACACAGGCAAAGCCGCTGGCAAGAGCTAGTATAATATTATCTTACTTATTGGGCTGTTCAGTTATCGTACACCAATAGTGATGATAGTCTACACAGTTTTCCAATGCCGTGAAGATTCGAATACTTATTGTGAATTGCGACGAAGATAAAAGGTAACTAAACTGCGCGCGTGACAGGTCACGAAATGCTTTACTAACATTATCTCCGTTTATTTTCTCCATGTTTATTGAAGAATCAATCTCGTCTCGTGTCAGGCTGTTCGTTTAGCAACACTTTTACTGTCCACTGTACCGTCACGCTTTCTTCAGTTATTTGGGAAAACTCATTCAACCTCCAATGTTTGCCTTTCAGAGTCTTCGTGTTAATTCGCCACATTATCCGCCAAACTGTTATTCAACTCCGATAGTTATCAAATTCATTGCTTAATAATTATCTAATCTTCGTAAAATTATGCTGTTTCATGTAAATTCGACGTTAAATTGAAATTAACGACGGGTTGTGGTATCATTCGTAACGGTACATCATGGGTTTTGCATAAAGCGTAATTGCAAAATCATGGAGCACTCAATGGTTGTGCATGGAAACGTGATGCTTTTTCATTTCCTGCTCTAGATTGTATGAATATTTTGTAACGTGAATCGTAATACATCTAAGTCGTATAGTAGGAAACGTTTAGGCAGGCTTCCCTAATGACCCATTCATGTGGTCTCTTTCATACGGGGTGTGCCTCGTGGCGTGACTCACAACTCCCTCAGACACCATTAAATATGCACGTACAACAGTGATAGCTGTACCCACTTCTATTGATTACATTCCTTCGATGTACATAACTTCACGTCCTGTTTCCACGGAGGGTTGGACAGCTTTACGTCCCCCCACATTTCGCCAGTTATGTTATGCCTATTGCCATCATCCCGGCACAAATCCAGATTCCGGGCTGCTACTGAGAAACACTTTGCCCAACCTGGGAATCAATCCCAGCACCTCATGCTCAGGACCTCTACACCGACGAGGCAGTCAAGTTCTTCGATCTAATGTTGAAGAAGTGAAGAATTCAAAGTTATCTGATTAGGAATGCAGAATCATTAGGGGAACAGCTATTTAATAGAGCACCCATTAAGTATGCATTACTTTTTTTTATCTTGTAATTAACAAAATAACTTGATTTCTTGAAAATCAATTTTTCTGGGACCTATTTTGTTTGGTTCGAAATTGCTTACAACTTTTAGATCAAATCTCAAATCGTTTATTGCAATCCATAATGTACACTGACAGGCTTACTTATTCGCCAAATACCACACCACTTTTATATATGCCAATAGCAATTTTGTTCTTTGGAAAAGCAACATTACCTCCACGAAATAATTCGAACACAGCCAGGTCACGAGAAAGTAAAGTTTATGTCAGCGGTTCACGGTGCGCACAAAATTCGTTCACTTGCCATTCAGAGAGTCACTCAAGTGCCAGAGTACGTGAACGAAACCGGGTCGAGAAGACGAAGCCTACTTGCCGCTGATTCCCACGACGCGATACTTTTGAACAACTGCCTCTGAAACTCAGGAAGTACCTGTGTACTTATACAAAAGGGCATGATTGTCAGAAACGAGCACTTGGTCATGCCCATTGTGATTATGTTCATTGAGACATCAGTTCGGGTTTGCATTTATTAGTCGTAAAGAGAAGTCATCATCATCATTTCATCTGATAGACGTTCACTGCTGGACATAGCCTTCCCACAAAAAACATGGGGCAGATTTGCCATAATTGCCACGCTTAGCAGGCGGGTTGGCGATCGCAGTATGGTGGCAAAATGCATAGAGAACGCTGCTGCCCATTCTTAGTAAGTCCCTTAGTCGCCTTTTATGACACCCACGGAAAGAAATGGGTATAGAGAAGTAACCTCATTCAAAGCAAAAAATTTTATATTCATTATCATGCTACTGCAGTCCACTGTTGGACATAGGCATCTCCAATTGCACGCCATTCGGCTCTATTCTCGCGAACTCTCAACTTGCTGCTACCAGCCACACTGCGAAAATCGTCGCTCCATTTATACATTTTATACTTGTTTTTGTATATACTTCAAAAATTCAAAACCAACTTGCTCCTCCCAATCGGTAACTCAAAGGTAGCGCTGAATGAATGAATTCAATAATAAAATTGAACCTACATTTACGTCGAAACTAATTTCATATATGCAGTGCATGTTCACCGCTGCACAAACACACGTGATCAATATGCTGACCAAGGAAACACAATTACTGCATCCGAATGTACGAGTATATCCGTTACCAATATAATGTAGAACGGGCGAATTTGTTTACGTACAGTGTTCCGAATAGCGACCATGAGGTGTTATTTTATAGGCGTTTCCTACTTGGTTCTTCTCATAACGCAACTGCTCAAGTAACAGTAAGCCATTACATTGTTAAGGATAATGCTATAGTTTGAGAAACTATTGAATACACACTTACGCAAGGTGCTACGTTTAGAGAGGAAAGGGCAGTTTTCGCTAGAGTAGCTTTAAGCTATCAGAGCAAAACAGTATTAATTGTACAGGAAATAATATTTACTGTATTATTCAACGTAAAGTCCTCTCTTAGATGGTGAAATATAATGTGCTCCGTGAGAAGGCTATTGTTTCTATTCCGTCATAGAGCTCACCGGAGCGCGACTAAAGACCTCGAGGTCTAAAGCGCTGTGACTCAGCCGACGTTTATATGTCTGTACAACACAAAACACCACTTTTTCTAACAGTTTTGGTTTTAGTATTATCACGGGAAACCTTCCTTGAGTCATTGATCAATCTTTTTAATTTGAGAAAGCCATAGAAGTGCCTATTGTCTTGTCATTGAAACATAAGCCTTGGAAACATCCCTTGCCAGAAAAGTGGCGGCTTCTGTTTGTATTTTATTTAGCGAATAAACCTGCCTTAGTGCCTACGTTATTACCAAATGTTACGTCAGTTTATACTGAAATGGATATTTAAAGTATAAAAAGTTCGCAATGAATTTTATGATGCATTGTTCAGAACCAACAAGGCACCACAAACTCGTTCTCAGGGATCGTATTTCGTTCGCTCATCTAAACCGCGACACATTCTGCTTTTAACCATATTATAAAGATTTTATGGAACTTGATTGTACTTTGAGGTATCAGGAACGAATAGGCCGGAAACTTTAAGTAAGGAAATACATTTCCTGGCTGTAAATCTCACTAATATATTATAAATGAGAAAGATTAGGTTGTTTGATGTCTGTGACTTCATCATGCTCCTAGGATGCTTGAATGATTCTGGTTATTTAGTAGAAATTCGGAATGTATCCTGGATTACCATGTAAGTTTCTTGTAGCTCCGGATAACTTAAATCTTGCCCTGCAGGTCGTATGATCTAATTCGTTGGTGGCTTCAAGAAATTCTATAATTTATGTACGAATATATTTTGGCTTGGCCCTATACGATATTATCCAGTCCAGCCAAGTGCCTAGCATTGATTTACTGCAGTGGTATACGCTGGCGAAAGCTTACCCGCGGCTTTACGGTTGTAAGATAATCTCCGCAAAATGTTATCAAAACAAATCTGCTGGCGTTCAATTCCATTTCCTCGGTAATATTGGAGTATTACGATATTGCGGGTCAATCGATTACACATGCAGATTGAAAAATGTTCTACGCGGTTTATACAGCTTAACATTATTGGATTTATTATGTTTTGTTGGGATGCTAAACTTGCGTGATTATATGAACATAGCATTTTTGAGGACTTCCTTCGTAAGTATTTTTATTGTCTCCAAATGTCACGTGCAGTTTTACAGTGCTGTCCTGCCTAGTTTTATTTTAGCTTCGGCTGCTCGTCAAATTTCCAGCATAACAATATATACCAATACCGAGAATTTGGCGCCGCCTAAAACATAACACTTAAATGGAAAATGGAAGAAAAGCAAAAGGTTTTAACGACCGCTGTAGCGCAAAAGTAGTAGTAACACATCGTTAACAAGTCCCATAATAACCCGTTTTACATGCTTTTTACAACTTCTGCGGAAAGATAATCGACGAACACTTGTTTTATTTCACGTCAGTCGTAAGCTATTCTCTACTGAAGACGAAGAGACAGAAACTGAGCACGGAAGACATATATTTCGTATTATCTCTTCTTAATTTTCTTAGGGTGTCGATGGCAAAAATATCACGAAAAATGTATGTATACTAATGTATAGTTTTCTAAATTTGTTTGACTCAAAATTCAGCTACCCGAATACCGTTCGCTGATGCAGCCATTAGGTCTTCACGTGTGCAGGTAACAGGGTATGCGGTGAAGATGGCAGGTATTACCTTTTAATGCACAATACCGATTGTTTTCCTCTTAGAATCATCACAAATCGAAGCGCAGTTTGTAAATCATTTTCATTGAACTAAACCGCAAATAACGAACAGTTGTTTATGTAATAGTTCTATATATTTTAAGTAACGACGGCTGTGTATACGTCACGGTGTCCGACTGGCATATACGAATCATAACATGAGTCATTGTCGACCTTTCCCGCGTCTAAATTTGCACTGCCAACGACCGGCGACGCGGCGTCCGCGCAAGGATCCATGCCGCTCCTTAATTGATCATTAAGATCGCATTAATTATGCATGATTATGTTAGTCGTACGCACATTTCACTTTCGATTTCCATTGTGAATACAAGAGATCTTTACAACACGTTTCGCTGTTTTCTTTTTCAGTTTCCAAATGGCATAGGCTGGAAGACAATGGTTAGTTAGCTGGTGGTTTGTTGTTTCATGTATTATTCAATATTCTTTGTTATGTTCTGCAGCATTTTAGTTTAATATTTTCTAATTCCCCATTTTGTTACGACCTCCACAAAAGGTCACGGTGTTTGTCCTAAATGCTAATCGCTTTGCCATTACCGTCAAGGCAATTTCGTAAGCATCTATTATATCAGCGTGATCTTTGCGAATTTTCTCTATAAACGTTAGAAATTGTTAATTAGTTTTCAATAGTAACTTTCTCATCATATTTGATTAAGTGTAATCATAATGTAGTGAATCTCTGGTGCGTCGGCACGCCTTGTGCCACTTAGCTAAGGTCGGCTCACAACGCCGGACGGTCGACCAAATCTGAGACGAGCGTGTACCGAATGCTAAATTATCGGGATTGTTTATTTATGCCGCTCTTGTACACCATTCACTCACGGCTTTCATATGATGCGGCCAAAAGCTGACGAGCACGTGACACCGAAATTTCTAAAAACTTATTGTTCCCCCAACGCTATGTGCCATGCATCATGCAGCCTTAGACAGAAATAACCATGTACGCCGTCTTTACCAAAACATACCACTGTTGCTGATGTTGCAACAGCAAAATTGCGTTTCAACAACCGCCTTGGGTAACTTTTAGTGCTAAAATAAAAACTTTTTTTCTATTTTTTGCAAGTAATTAAATCATTTTGACACGCTAGTCTATTTGTACGACGTCCCTGGCACCGGCGTGTCTGACACGTTCTATTCAATACTTCACTATCCTTCGTCCATGTTGTGTCATTGTCTTCATTCGTAGACAGTGTGGCTCTTTATTTTCCGTAATGGCGACACAATGCTTTGTTTTACTATTGACTTCAGTGCACGTATGTCCCAAGTTCTCTGCTACTAAACGCAACATACAAAACAAACTTGCCTGATTCATATGACTTCAAAGAATATTGTGCTCTTACACGATGATGTCTGGGCACGCCACGATAGCGGCGATAAGTCCCCTCTTTGAGGAGTGGCTTGAGAGGCGGCATGGCGTCCTCACCTTCCGCCTGACGCAGGTCCTCCTCACCGGACACGGTTGTTTCGGGAGGTTCTTGTTTCGCATAAGGCGGGAGGAAACGCCCAGGTGTTTCCACTGCGAAGATCGCCCATGGGACACTGTGGAGCATACGGCGGAGGTCTGCCCGGCTTGGGCGGAGCACCGCCGTGTCCTCGTGGAGGTGATCGGCGGCGGCGATCTCTCGCGTCCGGCCCTGGTCTAGGCCATGGTACGGAGCGAGAGTGCATGGTTAGCCGTCATCTCCTTCTGCGAAGCAGTAATGCTCGCGAAGAGGGAGGCGGCGCACGTGAGGGAGAGGCAGTATGTGCGCCACACGGCCGTAGTCGCCGCGGGAGACGCCCTGGACGTCGGGAAACCTAGGCTGATTCCTGGCCACCGTAGGCGCGGGCTTGCGGACGGCGAGTAATGGGTAGCTCGCTGTCCGGTAAAGACCAAGCCCGGGTCGACGGCGCGTTATATTCCACGCGCGCCTCATAGAAACCAAGCCAAGTCAGCACCAACTGGTGGGGTCCGCAAGGGCCGATGCCTGCCAGGGGTGCGGGTTGTTTGAAAGAGATACCTCGGCCCCTGGCACATAGGCAAATGAGGGAACACGGGTGGGTTTTAGTCAGTAAAAGTCTGACACGCCCTCCTGCTCCACCCAGAGCGGTAGAAGTTATTTGATGATTTCCCACCCAATTTTTTTTATAAAAAAACACGATGATGTCTATCTAAAATCAACATGGTAGCAAATGTGTGTAGTCTGGTTTTAGGGATGAGCGATATTCCAAAGCTTTGATCCCACTGTGCTGATAAATTGAACGCTATGTCAAGTCACCCCACGGATTGATCGATGGGCTGTTTAAACACACACCTTCGCGCGGCCAATGACTCCATGGTTTGTGGTCTGATTTCCTATAACTTTGGCGTGGGTGAGTGAAGTTTTTACACGAGCCTACGCAATGGCTGTTGGACAAATGTTTATGTAAATTTTTCCGCTTAAATGACGGTGGGCTTTCGGTTCTCTCCATTTATTGACGATAAATAATCCTCCATACATTTCGGAAAATACTAAAATATTTTTTTTTGGGTTGTTATGGGCTTTTAGGGGAATAGCAAAAAGAAAGCTGGCATTTGACAATTTCTCATAAAAACCTAACAGAAACGTAATGTTCGGTTGATGACTGCCATTTATCAAAAAAAGGATAGATTCCGTTGAGTCACTGTACCAGGTAGTAGGCACACTTAAATGCCTGCCGAACTGTAGGAAACTGAAATAGCCACCTGATTCATATCCCAGATTGAATCATTGATGAACGCGAACCAGAGCTAAATGTTCAGTGATTTGCTTCAATAACAAAGATACGTGAGTGATGGGATAATGTGTGCTTTATACACTGCCCACGCGCATTATCTGTTAGATATGAGTCGTCCTTTGAAGGTTTGTTTAGTTCTGTTTATATCATGCTTTATTTTATGATGCAGCTCTTCGATAACCAAATAGAACACAATGGTTAGTTGATTACATGCCAGCTGCCAATGATATAGTTCGACAGTTCATTGCGGTTTCGTTCAACTTTCAGGTCATACCCTTGGCTCATTAGACTGTAAGGCTTGCCAAAAAATACTGATTCCACCGCACCTGTTTGACTGGCAACACAGCCTGCTACGTTGATGAAATAGGTACATATTATTGTAAAGCAAATCTATATTACACCTAACAGTTTTTTCCGAGTTACGTTCACATTCCGTTGCACAGTACAGAAGCTCACGTTTTGGCGAGGAATAGCAAGTAGTTACTGATGATTCACATGGTGCCATGTTTGTTTACGAATAGCAGCCGGCCCGCGATGTGATTCAGCAATTATGGATAGCTTGTTATGTGGTGAATACAATTCGCAGCTAAATACAGTGATGGGAACATCAGCACTACTATATCAGAGGTTTTAAGAAAACAATAGTAGGTACATCTCATTCTTCAATGTTTGGTTGCTAACGATAGTTTGTTCTGAGATCATTGTTCAATTCAGTTAGATCACTATGTACCTATCTATCTGGACTGATACAATGTGGTTAATTGCATTGATGATGTAACAAACTTAATTCAACCTTCTGATACAGACTTTGGTCTACAGCTACAGATGAGTAAATATTTAGGATATATCTATTGTTAGCTTTACATCAGATTCAGTAGAATTCATGTAACAAGTAACAATAACGAATCGAATCAAGTGTTAAACTGATAATCATAAATAGCTTTTGTTATCAACTTATCGTACAAACAAATAGGTACCTACCATTACAAGCAGTAAGTGGATGAATAGAGTCCGTAAATCTATTCCATTATTGTTCCTAACATTCGCAGTTCTGACCTTCGCGATACTATCTATTCTAGTCCAAACGGCACTTGACTGGTCAAACCACTATTGTTCGTCATTGAAACCTTGTGCTGGTGCATAGAAATATTTACCTACGTAC
Organism: Antitype chi; assembly: GCA_947359405.1. Lineage (NCBI taxonomy): Eukaryota > Metazoa > Arthropoda > Insecta > Lepidoptera > Noctuidae > Antitype > Antitype chi. The sequence goes on from OX375816.1 coordinate 17,688,860, forward strand.
TTTGCTATTACACACTATATTAGTTTGACGCCTATCGTATTGTTGAGGGTTTTGCCTCAAATCGCACGTTTCATGATAAGTTGTAATACGTTCATAAACAGGTACATATTTATTTACTTACGTCAAAGAGTCTTTGGTTCTAACAAAATGTTACCTTTTACGTTTATCTCAGAAAAAAGTTGCATGACGTTAGGAGGATTGATATATGTATTTTTATTCTATCAATTTCCACAATATTTCACAATGTAATTGCATCTAAAAACAGCAGTACGTGATTGCTGCAAGTGAAAAAATGCGTCATTATTTTTATCAACACAAAACTTCCATATGAATGCACGCCACGGACGATATCTATCTTAATTGTTGACTCATTTAGCTTATCAAACAAGAAAAAACTCATTTCACATCATTATCTTTGCTTTTAGCTCAAGTTTTTGATCTAGCAGGCAGCTTTAAGAGTCTGGTTTGTTTACTCGACAGTTGTGTAAGTCCAAATAAGAATGTTGGCAGCAATTCTTGTATAATGGATAAACCGTAAGGCGCACCTATATTGATAGGTACCATTATATTAACGGTGGTCCGCAGACTTCCGCTACATCGGCCAGATCAACCTGTTGACGACCTTGTAAGGAGACTGGGCTCTTGCACTGCACCCACATTCATCTGGGTATCTAGTAAATAAATACTATTGATATTGCATTCACCACAAAACACCTTGAAGTCCTCAAAATTACCTACAAAGAACACACCTGTCGGTTGAGTCGTGGTCGCCCAAACTGGTCAGACTGCATTGCAAAAAAGGGGCGTGTGCTGCCCATTGTTTAGTTTAGAGGACCACGGTTTATGACGTCATGCACGTTCAAGAGCACACTTCAGGCATACTTGACAAAACATCTGAGTTGGATAATACGGCTGCTGTCTATAAAAGTCTAAAAAACCCATAAAGACGGTTGTAATGTCGCAGCTAACTACTATTTGGAGAGGATCCGAGTGTAGTAAAAAATGGAGATGTGCAGCTGCGGACATATTGTTAATTGCAACGGCACGCGTACAACCTGCGACAGGCGCTCGAGGCGATACGACACATGAGACATGAGTGTGCAGAGCAAAATGAATCTTATAGCGAGGAGCTTTCGTAACTACAGTGCGCTGTGCAGCGACTACTAAACTTAGTTTTTCATTATATCCTTTTGGGATACTCATTAAGAAAAGAAAACACGTGTGGCAAAAATACTTCTCGGATTCTGCAAACGGATTGCGAGGGTTTTGCGTTATAGACCTCCTGATTATTTAGACTGTTAATAATAAAACTTCGAAACCGGATCCAGCATATCCTCTGCAAAAAACGGGCGTATGCGCGGCTTCAACATAGTTAAGTATTCAAATTCTACATAACTAATTAAGGTGAGCTGAGTTCTGAGGCAAAAAATACATTTATACCTTTTTTGATTAGACAAGACCCTAATGCTGTGTGTTTGAAAACTTTTTGACTGTTTATACAAAATATTATCGGCAGCCGTGTAAGTGCTGCTCATTGAAAAGTTGACGTTCAATGATCGCAACGAGTGTACAAACATGGTGAAAAACACGAGGACTGGATTGAACGTCCGTGGGTGGACTGGTCCCACGAGGCCACAAATTTTTCTAACGCCCTCTTGCGCTAACTGTACTCAATACTTAAACATACATGAACATGTACTACATGCTGGCACGTTGACAAAACTCGCTGGTACTGAGAACAGCGCAATACATTGACCCATTCGTAATGCCTTACAGTAAGGCACTTTAAACTTTACATCATTCAAACAACATTTAAACCATAATTAAACAGAAAACTAACCTAACTTCTATTTTGTTTTTAATCACCACCCAGGATTAGATCATAACATTAAAATGTCGCTTATAAGTCGAAAAAGTTACAATATAATATTAATAAATTACGTAATAATTCCGCTCCTAATGGACTCCAAAACTAGTTCGTATCTGATTTTCGAAACGACTGTCATACAATTTTACGTTTTGGACATCATATAGAACATAATGACAAGAAAACAAGCCCTGCCCACACCATAACGGGAGTCACGTATGATAATAATACTTTCTTCCGGTCCAAACTATTATCATGTAGGCATCTTGACTAGTATTGAATGTAAATTATATGGAAGACACGTGGGTGCTACGGTGGCGCCGGCGCCGGCTCCCGAACCACGGGCGTAGAGAAATAGGAACCATGTAACGGCAATTTACAATTTATGCCCTATCATGTTCGTCTTATGGACTTATGGTGTATTTATTACACCTGACTAATCTCATCGCTGTAATAAATATCTGATATAGATTGTAATGTTTCGGTAACGTTATTTACTAATAACGTTCTAAATCCAATTGATATGCGAAAACATTACATCGCACATATCGTGATTTCCATCATGTTTTCATGCAGTTTACTCTTATTTCTGTACTATTCTCGCTGCGTATGAAATATTAATGACGAATGTGTGCATGTGGAAATTGAAACCGAAGCCAATTAAGGATCATCTGGCATCATGCGACTGGTGCACAGTCAAATGTATATGTATGTACACACGCCTACACATCAAGCTATACGTTTCCAGTTTACGCTGATCTCGCACTGTATGGAAATCCTATAGAATACGAGATCAGCTTATACTGGAAATGTATAGCTTGATGTGTAGCCGTGTGTACCTGATATTTCCTTCACTCGATATTTATAGGAGTTCAAATTAATTACTTCATGCTTTATTGGTTATAAAACCGCAGGTTTTGCTCAGTGCTGATCAAATAACATGTTGTGAAGAAAGTTTGCGAGAATGAAACTGATGCTTGAGTGTTGGACACTACCGGAACCACTGCCAGGTATTCGGTTACACTTGATCTCGACGAGATCTACGTGGGATAATTTCACTTACACTAGGTGTTAATGTTAATTGGAAATACTGAATGAGCAGTTATTGCTAGATTGCAAGTAATCGCACAATGCGTTAGCTTTTAGGTTAATCATATACATATTAAGTTTTGGTGGTCTACATGACCGTTAACAAAATTTGGCGAAACGCGTCGAGCAAATCTTCTGATTTTAACAAAATGAAAAAGACTGAACAATTTTCTCCATGGGACCAATAACGTAATAGAGAAAAAAACATAATTATGCCGTCCCATACATTTAGGTCGGGTAGGTATTGAAGATTTGTATGGTCCCGTGGAGAAAGTTGTTCAATTTGATCGTCTGTATCACACGCTTACTTTATATAGGGATGAGAATAAGAATCTTGAAAAGTGATAACCATGAAAACAATAAATTTCGCTAATTTAAGAAGTAAAATGCGTGATTATGAGGTAAAATTCTTGCAAGGGGCAAGCATTTTACCCTGACGTGAAAGACTAAACAGTTCAATACCTCAAATAAATAAAGTGCAGCTATAGCCGCATTGGTACACAATAGACCGGACGCAGTGCTGCACAAATAGGAGTTTCCTTTGAACTAGTTGTTGTAACAACAACGCCACAATTGTTAATGTAACCGCTTGCTTTCCTTCTTGGAAACTATTAAGCTTCTTTCACGGTTCTCTAGGTGCTTGACACAATCTCTTTGATGAAACTTATTTAGAAAAGAATTTCTTTATAGTATCAATTGGGTGTTGAAAATTTTACGAGAGATTTTCAAAATATTTTGAACGTAACAAAGTTGTTTTCTTTTTACTACTCTGATTCTGATGCCATTTAGGAAAATGACTTTTCTTTTTTCGAAGCTTTTCCATGTCCGGCAGTGTGAAGGGGTGCGAGAAAGCTAATTCAATTAGTTTACCATTCGCCACCGCTTGGCCGTTTTGTTATTACGATCCATTTCAAAGGGCCATCACGATATTCCATTATATCTGTACAATGATTACATTTTTAACTATGATTCGTCACGAACGTTTTCTACAATGTTGCGTATAGCCTCATTTCATACCGTCAACTCTTGCGATAAAAATATTTTTATTGCTCGAAAGTCATCAATTACAAACGGCATTCATCCATCACATAAAATCTTTTATTTTCTTTGAGCTGGCATAATTATTTAACCTTCAGTATGTTTATTTGATCCATTAACATGAAAACCATTTGGCGAAGCTGGCAGATACAAATGTTTACAGTACATTTCAACTACATGTCTCCACAACGCGCACATTTATAATTTCTTTCAAATAACATGTTTTTCTTCTTCCGCGCAACTGGCATATTACACTTACATCAGTGAAATATTTTCGGCGACCTAATAATTTTCGGGAATTTTGTTCTGTATAGAGATTTATTTTCTATACCAAATTAAATTCCATTGTGCCACTTGTCGAGCAATTTACAATCTGAATACAAAGTGGTTGAAATTGGTTCCAGGCATTCATACACTTGTTGAGGACAAATATCAATTTATTTCAGCGTCTCTAAATCTGGCATTTTGTTAAAGTGTCTTATGCACGAATGAATTTCTTGCCTTTTTATAACTCAATCACGTCATCGCAGAATTTATTGAATTATACCTTATAAAGGAAAATCTGGTGATCAATTCTTGTTTGTTAAATTAAGTAGCAATCAAGTTTCTCTTTATGCCTATCTTCTCGTCAGCGTATGATTTGAGCTGGCGAGTGCATGCTAATTAGTCTGACGGGACAGCCTCGATGTTTGCGTCTCCATCGAAGCGGAGCACCACTTGATAGGCACTTTCCCTCTTTTCCGAAACATTCTATACGGGAATGCAAGCGACGTTAATTTTCTCTCGTGCTGCATTGAATTTCATGCAATTATTCACTAAATCATTACATTTCTTTCACTAATCTCCTTGAATGCTTCGCTGTGATCATTGACTTAATTTAATTGCCCATTGAATAATAGGTGTAACGTCTTTGAATATAAAATATATTTAATTTCTTCTTATTAGACACTTCCTTGCTTGTCTTCAGTTAGGTAAGAGCAATTTACCATTTGTAGCGTCGAGAAAATTAATTGACCCCTGATTTTGGTAACAATTTATTTTCATAAGCTTTCAATATTAAACTTAGCAACGCTAAAAAAGTGTGTCAGCTAAACTAAAGATGTGCCTTGACGATTTTGCAATAAAAAGGAAGATAAAACGGCTAAGCAGAAACTTCTATGCGCTCAAAATATTTTTTATGAGATCGATTTTTATAAGAAGATGTTACGGTTACAACTAGTGCCTATTTACCTAGTTCAGATCTAGACAGACCTGTCATCCAGATCCGCGAGCGTCGTGAATGTGTCGGCGTTGTGTAGCTAATATCAATAAGTTGTTCGGTTATTTCTGCGTCCCACATACAGTCGTGATCGTGCTGCATTCCTATCTAACGCAATCGACCAGAACGCTCGCGGAAGGTCGCTTCGAGCACTGTCGTTCATTTGTCATGGAAATTGTTAAAGCTTACAATATTTATTTTAATTGTAGCTTAATTCTCTAAACACCGTACAGATTTGAATTAATCATAAACCTTCGAACTGTTATCAGCTTTATTCGTACCAAATTCGTTCCAGAAGTTAAAATCAATAAAACCCTTGATTAATCATCTACTGAATGAATAAACCGGCCCACGTGTTACGATGTAGGCAGTAGGCTGCACAGCGGCTCGATAATTAACTAATGTTTACATTAACTGGATTCTAGAGTATATTTAAATAACATACCTGTTTATCAGGTCATGGTAATAAACGGCTAAATTGAACGCAAAGTCGTTAGTTCTTGTTTAAAATGTTGAAATTCAGCTGCCATTGCGGTCTCGATTCTTAGCTTTATTTTGTTTCAATGTTCATGTGCACCGTGTACGCCCGTTCGTATGTAAACTAGAATCCTGATAATTTCTTTACTTTCTCTGACCGACTCTCGGTACAGTCGAGAAATTAACTGTTGATACATGAATTCCCATATTTATGTTTTTGGCGTTATTGCTTTTACTGTTTCACTGTACTTCCTTTTACTTTCTTTACTTTAATTGAAACTTGTTGAGATAACGTGCATCTGTGTAATTGTAGCTACATGTCCTTCTTCAACATCGCATTGATTTTTCCCTTTCTCGAAATTGCCGCCTTTAGAATGAAAATTGGGTAATTATGCAAACTGGTCTAGGATGATGAAACTCCCTTTCTTCAAGATGATAATTCTCTTAACTTATAGTTTATTTGTAATTTTCCAGGCGAGTCTCCGGCAGCTGGACCTCTCCCTACTATCAGAGCTATGGACGCTGAGTGAAGCCATGGCATCGTGGCGACGGCAACTGGAACGAGGGCCGCGCCTTCGCCCCGCGCCGCCGCCGCCTCCACCCCCGCACTATCTTCGAACTTAACCACCCCATCAGCATTAATAGGCACTTGACTTGCTATATCCGTTAACAAACGCATGCACACGTGTAAAACTCACGTAGGTAGGACATTCACGCTCAACGTAAAACCATTAGTCATTGCACTATAATAAACAAGAATGATTGCCGAGAGTTTTATAAAACTCACGGCAATAAGTCTAATTTATACTTTATAACAATAAGATAACGAGTTAATTTGCAAAATACTTACTATTGGTTTTAAGACATTCAAATTTGATCGTGAATGCGCTGCCTTGGTCAGGGAGAATTCCGAAGGACGCTGTCATGAAGTCTCCTAATATCGTCATCGGCCGCATACGGGATCTTGCCGTTCAACGTGTTAAAACGGTTGCTATGACAAATTGAATACGTACTATGCGGTCTCTTTGAAGCGCTGGCTGTAACCAGCTGAAGCTTAATTACTTTATTGTTGTTTACGTGAACACTAGACGTCACCGAAAACGTTAAATAGAAGATCCCAACTTTATAATTAAGTTTTGCATTGTATAGGTATGTGTGCGTGCCTCAGTTAACGATTGGACGAAGTCAAGTGTTTTGTATAGTTTGATTGAATGTATACTCAAATAGTGAAGAGCGTGTTCAGTGTCATAATATTTGAACCAAGGACTGATAAGGGTTCAACTGCAAGTCTGGGTTGCCATAGTAATTCAAGAGAACTGAGGTTTTCAGATTTCTTGGGAGGAGCCAATGTCCAGAAGTGGGACAGTTTGAGCTGATACTAAATAGGTAGTCATTGTAATTTTATACTCCCAATCTGGAAATGGAGACAGCAGTAAGGCAGCGAACCCTGAGCAATTATTTTAGTTATTTGTTATGGCAATCCCAGCGTCGATATGATGTGTGGATTCGGCAGTTTGTTTGTCTCTAACAATGTTGATTGAACAGTTTCATTGTATTTATTAAGTTATAATAAAACTCTTGTAAATAAACAGTTGTTGTGATTGATCTTTATGTATAGGGTTATTGTTTAGGAAACCTTTCTCAAACTTGGCAAATAATATTATAGAGGCCCTAGTGTGTTTCTTAAGTGTTTTAACCATGTCGACCCTTAGCTCTGGATTGGTGAATGGCCAATCAGAGCGCCGAGATGGTTAAAAGAAACTCACACTAGGGCCACTGAGTCACTTTTTGTCGTGTGGGCATCCACACGAAAAAAAATAGTATAATATCAAACTAACTGGCTAAAACCTCGTTACCTTATCTACCTTCTGTCCCATTTCTACACAAAGCTTGGGCCAGAAGCCTCCATTTATTTCTTGCTCTTCTCATCTACCTACCGCTTTTAGTATTTCCAGTTTGTAAGGCATTCATTAGGTATATTTACTAATAAATTACCACTACCTAATTGAAAATACAAACTAAACAGTATTTTGCAAAAAAACGCTATTTTGACAAAGACAAAACATTTGTGTCTTTGCAGTAGATTCTAGTTGGCAAAATATAATGTGACATACGTGTGCGTTACCCCAACAAGAAAGTATCTCCTAGAGTTATATGAGTAGAACGTATAGTTGGTGCCTTATCTGCTGTAAATGTGCCCCCACATAAAAAATGTGTGCCCCCTGTCGTTTCGAAAAAAAATCGAAAAAACGATTCTTGCTGGGGTAACGTTTTTCTAGCAGGAAAATTCTAAACGAATGATCGGAGAGAGAAAAACTGTGCATGGCCAGATAGCTTATATGTGTGCCAAAATGTGCCCCCAAAAATAAAATCTGTGCCCCTTCAGATTTTCGAGATATTGCATTTCCTGCTGGAGTAACGTTTTGATGAATAGTATATCTCTAAAACCATTGCATGTGCCCCTGTAGAATAAACATACGCGAGTAGCTCTTAATGTGTGCCCCTTTGTGCCCCAATTAGATTTTAGAAAATATTTATAGTTTTCAAGTTATCGCGGTTTTATGAAAACCCGAAAAAACATCGCAGCGCCTAAATGAGACAAGGCATAACTTCGCTGAAAACTGTATTCGGTCTTTCTTGACGCTAATAATAACCATACAAAGTTTCAAAAATGTTCATGCATGCGTTTTTGAATAATCTTGCTAAATGTAAAAACGATGGTGTCATAACTTTGACGGCAAAATACAAGGAACTGGCACAATCCCAGATGTGTAGGTGTAAACCAAAATCTTGTGCCTTTAGTCAAAAATATATGGTGAAAATATTGAGCTTCAAATGTTACGCATTAAGTAAATATAAACAAAAAACCAAAATATGTAAACAACGGCTGGTTATCCGACCAAATCTGAATGACTACTAAAAAGCGACGGATTCATACTTAACGAGGACCTTCTTTATTGGACGTATTATACCTAAGCTGTTGTCCTTACAGTCGCGTTCAAAAGTTTTGAGGGCTAATTAAAAAATATATTAAATGCACCTTGTGACTATATAAATGAAACAGCTTGTTGATGTGGAAATTATTATTTTTATTCCCTTAATTTTAATTCTTAAAGTAATTATTGCATCAAATCACAGATCAAATTTCCTACCTATAAATATTATAAATTATTTGCACGTTGTGTAGTCATTATTATTTAAATCACAGATCAGTTTTTCATAGCCTAACATAATTATAATTAGTAAACATCACAAAAAATCACAGATCAATATTAAGTATAAGAATAATATTGTGTAAAAAAATATTAAATTTGAAATTACAGATAAATAATATTCTTACGAGTAACTTGCATATACATACAACATTATCACATGACTGTGGAATGACACTTAGATATCTAAAACGCCATCAAATCAAAATTATGTGACAATACATAATCACGATTTTGAGCATGTTAGTCACATGTACATTTTATTTGAAAATGGCTCTTATAAATGTACTTAATCATGTGTAAGGTCATAGAAACAGCTATTAAAATATAATCCAATAACAACTTTATTTTATTAGTTATTACTTTTCTACTTCAGTGTACTCAGGCACAACACGTGTGAACCGGTTAGTGAGTAAAGTAAAGAAGGTCATCGATATGTATGAATCCGTCGCTTTTTAGTAGTCATTCAGATTTGGTCGGATAACCAGCCGTTGTTTACATATTTTGGTTTTTTGTTTATATTTACTTAATGCGTAACATTTGAAGCTCAATATTTTCACCATATATTTTTGACTAAAGGCACAAGATTTTGGTTTACACCTACACATCTGGGATTGTGCCAGTTCCTTGTATTTTGCCGTCAAAGTTATGACACCATCGTTTTTACATTTAGCAAGATTATTCAAAAACGCATGCATGAACATTTTTGAAACTTTGTATGGTTATTATTAGCGTCAAGAAAGACCGAATACAGTTTTCAGCGAAGTTATGCCTTGTCTCATTTAGGCGCTGCGATGTTTTTTCGGGTTTTCATAAAACCGCGATAACTTGAAAACTATAAATATTTTCTAAAATCTAATTGGGGCACAAAGGGGCACACATTAAGAGCTACTCGCGTATGTTTATTCTACAGGGGCACATGCAATGGTTTTAGAGATATACTATTCATCAAAACGTTACTCCAGCAGGAAATGCAATATCTCGAAAATCTGAAGGGGCACAGATTTTATTTTTGGGGGCACATTTTGGCACACATATAAGCTATCTGGCCATGCACAGTTTTTCTCTCTCCAATCATTCGTTTAGAATTTTCCTGCTAGAAAAACGTTACCCCAGCAAGAATCGTTTTTTCGATTTTTTTTCGAAACGACAGGGGGCACACATTTTTTATGTGGGGGCACATTTACAGCAGATAAGGCACCAACTATACGTTCTACTCATATAACTCTAGGAGATACTTTCTTGTTGGGGTAACGCACACGTGACATACGCCCAAGTTAGAATACTTGGGCGTATAGTCGTTAAGGTCACCTAATGGAGCCCCATTTGTAACCATGACAGTAATCTCGCCTGCGACAAAAACAAAAATGACACTTGAAGATGCATTACATACCCACTAACATGACTCCCAATAAAATTGTTATAACACAACACTGTCGGCAATATGGAGAACTAACAAATATTTCGTCCCGATACAGACGTCCTGTCCAAATTTCAATAATTCATACAAAACATCGATACTAACGAACAGCAATTGATTTTTATATTTATTTATATATTAAATAACAACATCACGCCTGTGATCAATGAAGGCTCTTGGGATTATACCAAATAGTACTCCCACATTGCGCCAGTTATGTTTAAGACCCACGGAATATGGGACGAGCCTCTTGCCATCAACTGGGCACTAATCCAGTCTCCGGAGTGTCTGCTGAGATATTCCAGATGGAATAACCCTAAAAACTGCCCGACCTGGGAATCGAACCCTGGATCTGTTGGTTAGCAGTAGCGCTTGCGCCCACTAGACCAAATAGTAAGTGCATAAAATGCATTTATGAAAACCTTAGCATTGATATTATTATATGCCTCGCCTATGTTCATGCCTGACACCTTAGTGATTAAAAAATATAACGAGAAAACTGAATACTGAAGGTACCGGAAGGTACAGTCAGTAAAGTCGATAACACTTCAATTGCTTCATAATTTTATACATAGGTAACCTCACATCTTATTTCCAAGGAGGTAGGCAGAAACTACCGAACGCCACCCGCCAAGATCCTTAAACTCCTTTGCTGCGTCTCACGTTCATACATCTGGCCATACACGCTCGCCGATTAATAAACACAACATTAAAAACAAAAACCAGAACTGCTGTGAAATAACCTAATACTTCTACCAATACCAGTAGTATTGGTACCGTACCCACGATAGGCACTATGCTGGGTGATGCCACCTTCTGGCCCGCTATGTATCTGCGTCTGTGCGCTCCTTGCATGGTCCACATCGCTGCCAATGCGGTGAAGGTGTCTGCTCCCTCGGATACCATGGCCTATCCAGTAAGAGCGTAGACCGAATAACGCGGCACGCCAGCATTAATGACATCATCCGTCGTGCTCTTGTCACCGCCGTGGTATGTACTCTGTGGCCGTGGTGCCAGCTGTCTTAGAACCCAATGGCATGTCACGTGACGATAGGAAGAGACTCGACAAAATAACCATTACATAATGCCATAAGTAGGTAGGCCTTCGGTGTGGGATGCAACGTGTCAACACCGGTGCGCCATCCTTCCTAGAATGGCGGGCAGTGCTGACGCAGCTGATGGCCTACAGGCTGCAGGTGTGGAAAACCTCAAGCTGCGCAAATACTCCAATCTTATTGGGAATTATATATTCGAGCCATTTAGGGTTGAATTACTAGGGCCATGGGATCCGTTGAGTTGTCACTGCGAAGTGGTTGGTCGACTCTTCACCTGACCAGAGGGCTGGCCTATATTTTTTTTTTATCAAAGAATCAGTATTGCCATACAAATTGGCAGTGACACGCAGACTTGAACCAATATGTTAAGAAGTGAATATTGTTCTTTGAATAGGTACATACGGCTACACATTAAGCTATACATTTCCAGTTTACGCTGATATTGCACTGTACGGAAATCCTATACAATACGAGATCAGCTTACACTGGAAATGTATAACTTGATGTGTAGCCGTGTGTACACTGAAATTCAATAATAATGCCGATACTGCAGATTTACACGACTGTGTTTAGGAAACAAAAAGCGGAGATGAATAAATCATCGCGAAGAATTTTAACGTGTTAAAGGTGCTGCCCACTTTTTTGGGTCATTATAAAATTAGCCCTAAGTGATTTAGAACTTATTTAAATTAATTTTATCGCCGGACTACTAAAGCATAAATAAATAACGTTATGCTAAAAGACACGTATCTAAACGTACTGCAAAATGTTTGACAATCTGTAAAAGTTTGACATTTCATTAATTCTGAAAATAAACATTTCAATTCATTAATTTCGTATTTTCGTGTTTACGCTACGTATGTGATATTATTATTTTAACGTCTTAAAATATATTAAGAAAGAACTTAGACAAATTTGATGATAATCTGATAGTTGCAACCGATGTCAGAGACTTCATTGAAAGCCCAACAAGCCCCCAAGGAAGAGCAACCGCCGTCCAAGATACCTGAATCCGTAAGGGTTAGTACGATTGTACAGATTAATATCGCCGTTGCGTTTATTACCGTAACCATTACACTACGTCACATCGTAATATGCAAAACAAATTCATAGTTAGGTACTTATTACCGAAACACAACTTTACATTCATACTTTTTGTATTTTCAGAAAATAATATCAATGGAAAAAGAAAATGACTCTAATGCTAATCGAAAATCCAGGATTGACCTGAACGCGCTTCCTTCTCGTCAGTACCTCGACCAGACAGTAGTGCCAATACTGTTGCAAGCTCTCTCTACCCTGGCCAAGGAAAGGCCTCCAGATCCCATCAACTACTTAGCTGCATTCTTATTGAAGAACAAGACAACCTACGAGAGCCACATGGCTTCCAACAGTAACCCTACGCCGAACCCTCAACCATAATACTTCCATAATTATAAAATGTTCAGCACAAGCATGCTGTACCGTAATAATATGCATATTGACATAGGTTTCAAATTTTGGTTTTTATCTTTGTGACGAAGAATTATCAGCTTTATAAAACATGGGAATAATAGAAATTTCAAACATATTAGACATAGCTAGTAATAGGCTCCAAACTATTGTTACAACAACTATTCATTGTTATGATCATTTTTGCGGTTCAGCAAAACTGATCATAACAGGTAATAGATACTCCTTAATAGCATTTTTGCTAGTCAATTACTTGCTCAATATAACATGGCGGCTAGCTATGAACACTTTTGTGTTTTAATAGTAGTTTGGAGAAATTTTATGAGAGCATTATTGGTCACCTAGTAGGTACAGTACTAAAAAAATAAGTTAGTTTTTAGAAGACTGTAACTTTATGCATGTTATTACAGACTAATATAGTCTAATGATACAGCAGTGTGCATGCCTTGGTAAATACAAATGTTCTCGATGATGTTCTCCACAAAATAAGTTGGAAGTAATGTAGAAGTAATAATATTTTGCTATTTAAAATAAATAATCTAAGACTAAACATTGCTTTTCCTTGTAAGGTAACTTATGATATCATTCATTACAATACACAAAATATTATTTTCTTTTGTACTTAATAGGTGAAACATCAAATTATTATTCTTTCATTCATTGGGATCGTAAGCTAATTGCGGCTAATAGAACTAATACCATAATAAAAAGAAATTGTTTATTAGTAAGAGCTAATCTGTGGAAGTACTGTTTCATTACATCCACAGATTAGCAGCAATTATTTCACCAATAGAAAGCTACACTATTGCAGAGTGCTTTATATGTTTTAGAGATGTTTGCCTTCCATGTGGACGATGTCTGAGCCAGAAGCTAGTTTTGTTAATAATTATGTGATGCAAATTTACCACATAACATGTTATTTAGAACCATACTTGTCAGGCCTGCAAAACACCCTATTTTTAACCACCAACGCAAAAGGAGAGGTGTTATAAGTTTGACCGCTATGTGTGTCCATCTGTCAGTCTGTGGCACCGTAGTTCTTAAACGGGTGAACCAATTTGGGTGCGGTTTTTTTATTCAAATGTTCTTTATCAATTGCAAATTTAAAAGCTAGTTCTATCCACGGATACTATACAATGTACAGAACTTACAGTAACTTGGTAACTTTAGAACAATATCAATATTTTAAATTATCAGATCTTGAAATATACAATACAAAGAAATCTATAATATTTGTTCAAAGGAAAATAAATACTAAATCTGTAATAATTTCAATCAATTTAATTAACCAAAAACATTGTAAATGAATACCTTAAGGTGAATCTAGTCAACATTTTGTCCATACAAACTTCGGGAGTGTATTTCTCCACTGTTCGACAATGTACATCAAAAATATAACACGGTATGGTTTTGTCTCATTATTAATATTGTCTGTACAGGAACAGAATACTAAAATAAAAAGTAATTAAAAAGTTAGGAGCCAACAAAGATTCGTAGTTTCTTGGTAATTTAACCTAACCTTGGGCGTATTTAAAATAAATGAAGTGTAAAAACTCTAAAACCAAGGCGGTACCGACAGAGCTCAAATATCAAAAGTTCAATAAATTTTATTGGTCATTGATTTATGCAGTGATTTTTTCATAAAACCCGATCTTCTGAAGGACTTTTCTTATTTTTTACGCGCCTTTTTACTATAAATGATCCTGCATCTCATTCAATAACGATGTGCGTGTAAACTAGAGTCTAACTGCTCATCACTGATACTACCTCTGTCTGAGTGTATGACGCGATGCCTGGTGAGACAGCGTGCTTTTTAGTCAGACCCACCAGTGAGTTCGAGCCCGCGACTAGATTCTCCTAAACCATTACACTACATATTATATCAAGCACCACATGCACAAACTGAACAAATAATAATTCATTTAGCTTCTTTCTGGGCCTCCTCAAGGAACTGCTGCCTATGCAACAGCCAAGAGTCACTGTCATCACCCCCTTCATCTTCAGGCTCGACTGAGGGCAATTCGAACTGAAGATCGTCGGTGATGATGCAGCTTTCGTCCGTGAGTGAAGGCACAGATTCGTGGACAGGCAGTGGCACTGGCTCTTCCGGCAAAAACTCGGCTATGTAAGCCGTGACGTTGCGTGCCCGCCAGGTAGCGATCTTGCCTGATAAGAGGTAAGGATATAAATTACTATAGTTTTCTAAAAAAGCGACCTAGAAGGGATCAGTTGTGTAGAAGGCCAGTAGTGACATCTATACAGCTGCAACTACGCAACTAGAGAGTTGTGAGCGAACTACAAGTTACAGATGGCGAAAATACTGACGTCACACAATTTTGGCAAGCCACACAAGCCAGGTGCTTATCGCTGAATCAAGATGCTCATCAATTACAACTAGGCAGGGAGGGACCCACGAAACACTATAATTCGTTTGATCAGCTTTAATTCAGGAGCATTCCAATTCAACAAGTCCATTTTTTGTTTGGAGGGGGACAAAAGATGGAGTACCTACCGACTCTCTCGAATCATTTGTGGAATGAGATACTAGGTAGTAATTATTAAATTATTAATGGCGTTCTTCGGAGTCAGTGGATTCAAGGCTAATGCATTTTTGACATTTTAAATTGTGCATTCGAGAACACTAATTATGATTAAATCCCGTTTCTTTAAAATTGTATCAGTTCGAGGTCTCTTGCGGACGACGACCTCAATGAAAAATTAGACGCGTATAAACTTGCTTGCATTAGATTTACATAAATATTATTATATTATACCTACTGGTATCAAATCGGCAGTGGCACTAAGAGCTAAATTCCATGTTTAAAACCCACTCAAAAAATCATTACCAACTTTTAAATTATCTACCCAAGCTCATTTGTGCATCGCAAGCCATCAAACTCATTAAAATTACTTTAGTTGACTGTAAGCCTGTTTCAATTCTACTTGCAAAACTTAATCAGTTCATTCTTACCTGCTGTCTCATCAAACTCTAAAGATTCCTCTTCCTCCAATCTCTCTTCTTTCACGTCTTTTTCTTCTTTCTCTTCCTCACCTTCACCGAATTCCAAACTAGCTGGATCTTTTACGAGTAGGTAGAATCCATGTTGCATACAATTGGTATCAAAGACGAAGCATCCCGGACCCTTAGGCTTTCCCTTCAACCAGGAGCCGTGGTAACGATAGCGCGGATAAATAATTTGTCCGGGGCCTTGGATACTCCCTTCGACCCATGTCCCCATGAATTTTATTTGGTACTCGGCGAAAAAATACGTCCCTAGGCCATGTCGTTTTCCTTTGAACCACGCGCCCTCGTAAATGTCTCCGTTGGGATAGTAGTATGCTCCGAACCCTTGCTTGACATCGTGCCGCCAGTCTCCTTCGTAGTGAGAGCCGTCTGGGTACACCATGCGGCCGACTCCGTATTTCATGGCTTTTCGCCATTCGCCTAGAAGCAAGAATTATTATACATCCTAATTATCCATCACGTGCAGCCTGAGGAAATGTTACAAAAGCTATTAGGTAAGTACGTGTCACGGTGTCAGGATTTAAAACCGCCTACACATCTACCAAAGTTGTTTACTTTTCCCGTAACTCTAATAATCTACCAAAATCGTTTACCCTTTCCGTAGGTCTCAGGTTTCCATACCTTCGTACCGTGAGCCATTCTTGAACACGTACAAGCCTTTCCCGTTCCTCTGTCCGCGGCAGTAGCACCCTGTGTAGTAGTCCCCATTCGGAAGGACTGCCCATCCCTCCCCGTGCCTGTCGCCTTGAGGATTCCTCTTTCCTACGTAGATCTAGGATATTTTGTAGATTAGGTACTTATCATAGGCCAGGCCTATTTATTTTGATGAAAATAAAAACTTGAATCGTTTTTGAGCATGGCATCAGGCATGTAATAACTCTGTACCAAGTAGGTACCTGTAAGTATCGAGTACCGAGCAAAACCACAGTCTTGCGGAAAATTATTTATGTAGAGATGCTACTGCAATACTTCAGGTGATATTAATAAGATGACAAAAGACTGTGCTGTTTGAATTAATGTTATTTTTATTCAATGTTCCAGGTATTTAGGAAGATATTAATTTACCCCTATAGTATCTTCATCCTCTGGTCCTTCGCCTTTAGTTTCTGCCATAATTATTGCTTTTATTTGATTTGATTACGAATACAGACAAATACAATCAAAGCATTAATGAAGGATTTGTCAAATAATTGACAAACGAAACGTACAGACGCCAGCAAATCAAGCTACCCCAATCTGTCAAATTCCTTTGATAGATTTTCAACTTTATGCCATAAGTATAAGATTCATGTTCAATTGGGAAAATTTGACAGTTTGGGGTAGCTTGATGTGCTGGCGTCTGTACCTACTATCTGTCATCGTCATGGAAAAATAAAACCTCGACCAGTTGGAAAAAAATGCAGTAAATAAGGTCTCACGTATCAAGCAGGTGTGTAAACTCTGGCAAGAAAAAAATAATCTTCTAACCATAAATAGCTTTATTTCTCACACACCCATTTCTGAATAAATTAATAACACATTATAACCAAAATTGAAGCAAGCTATGCAAACGGAACGAGTTAAGTGAGCTGGGATAACTTATATCTTAACATGAAACCGTGTGAATCAATGGCTGACTAGACTCTAGGCAATAGTTACAAGTTCAGCTTCAAAGCACAAGCAAATGAGGAATGTAGGTAAATAAGTAATAAGATCAGCTCATGAACATATACGTTCATGGATCTGTATAAAAGACTTTAAGAACAATAGTTAAGGCACGTTAAAATTCTATGATCTAAGCGTCATTGAGGAATTCATTAGCATTATTCCAGCTCACAGGAAATCACAGACAAAAATATTAATGTACTTATAGCCTCATAATTACTTAACCAATTTCTCAAATCTTTTCTATAAAATTAATAATTATTAATAACAATTTAAGAAAGCAAGAGGGAAATAATTAAAAAGTTTGTCGAAAGAAAGACAAAAATCCTAAATCTAAAGACCTACAGTAACTCATAAAGTAATTTTGTACTTTTCGGTTTCCCGCTACATTGTATTGTCGTGGCAAGTAATAAATACATCACACTCGTCTCTAAGGGCCTTACGCTAACTAAATTCAGTTACTTTTATATTTATAAGGTCTACACAATTCTGTTCTTTAGGTCACGACACAGCGTACCGATGACCTCAATCAAGTCGGATTCCATCTGCATTTATTTTAAACAACTTTTTATTTACTCGTTCACCTCCTTTGATCGAACCCACTTTGACACTAAACTAGGAAACGTTAACTGTTTATTGTTTATGTTATGTTCTAGCGCGGCGGAGCTTGCGGCGGTGCCTCTTCCAGTTTGCCCCACACCACGTTGCACATCTCACGCACTAGAGCCTGTTCACCCGAATCTAGGTCTGGAGCTGGTCTTCTTCGCTCACGTTCTACGCGTTCTCTCACTTCTAAAACCTGTAAAGCTCGTACCACAGCTTCAGGGCGTTCGTTTCCCCCATTTCCTACTCCTTTCTCTGCTTCTAAGCGCCGAACCTTTTGCTCTAAGTCTTTAACATATTGTACTGTTCGTTCAGCAAGCTGAGGATGTGTGATTGGTATCGCAGGCGCAGTTCGTATACCTTCCTCTGCGTTTGTCCCGCTACTGCTGCCATCACCGTCGTCTCGCTCCCTTCCTACTGCTCGTCCACAATTACTACATGCACTCCGTTCACGTTCTTCGTCTAAATATAAGCACAATTCCTTCAACTCTAAATTATCACGAATTAATTCTTGCTGTTTATCATCTAACTGCCTCAATTTGTTCTGGTATGCAGATACTTCCTGCCGCATAACGGATGCTGTGTATCTTCCAAATCGTTGCCATTCTCGAGCTAGTTTTCTCCCCTTCTGTCGATCATCATCTAAGAAGCAACACAAATCTCGAAGTTCCTGATTATCCTCACTTAAGCGGCGATTAGCTTCTTTCAGCGCTTTTATCTGAGCTAAGAGCGCTTGAATCTGTCTTTTCTGATCAGTTGATGCTCGAGGTCCCTCGGGTTCCACGCGTTTAGTAAACTTCAGCATGTCAGCTGATCTTCTATGAATCTGTTCTTCGTCAATATTACGCTGTGCCCGCTGGATGTCGTCTGCACTTCTCGCTCGTGCAGTTGGCTCTACGGGTTCGTGCACAACAGCTTTCGTCACCACCTCGGATGGCCGCGGCATACGAAGTGCTCCCGATGGTTGAGGATATCCTGGAGGATAGCCTTGAGGATATTTCAAAAAGTGAATAGATCCTCCACTGTACGAACCCGGAACAGCACCATGCGCAACTAAGGGGTACTGCGATTTGCTAGGATCGATTGATTTGCCTGCGTATGGTGGTTTGTACTCCTTGGCAGACGGATCGATAGTGGCTAGTTTGGGCCCGCTTGCGGCTAGAGGAGGCGGATGATAACGCGGTGGAAAGTTGACCGGTTCCGGGCCCTGTTTACCTAGTTGCTGCTTCTGTTTATTAAATTGGCCTGCGTTCTGATTGATTGACATTGTCGTTGGAACCGTTTTCGACTACCAGCTCAGTCAATACATCGCTTTGTGTTTTTGGAGCTCATTTCCAAATCTTGCAGATCACGTAGGTGCGAAAGACGAGACGGCGGAGTTCAACGATTGGTCCTTGAATGAACAGAGGTGGGGAACGCCGCCGGCTGCGTAGGCTGTAGAGCGTGGCATTCGCGCAATTAACTCGATCGTGGTTCTTTGTGTTCACGAAAAGCACTTGTCACACACTGTTTGGGAGCACTATGAACTGTTTATTGTCAGAGTTTTGCTGATATGGAGAGAAACAAACGTTCATGTGATGTTGTTTTCAAAAAGCAGGTTATGCGTGACCGTAATGTCGACGGTACGACGCGGGCGCGCGCGGGGCGCATGTCTCGGACTGGCCCGGCGGCGCTACCTGCGCGGAGGCTCTCGCGCGGCGTCCCGCTCTAGCGCGCCATCTCACCTGCGTGCACGCACACAGAGGCGTGACTGTACGAACTACGAAGAGCAATCATTGACTCCAAGTAATGCCACACTCAGCTCAGGCACACTCGCAAGACATCTTAGACATCTGCGCTTCATACTCTACGACACGCAGACGCAACCCGCCCGCGCCGGGATCGTTCTTGACTATTCATACTCTTGATTGAATTGCATGCCTTTGTATTACAATAACAATAGTAAAGGTACTAGCGGAAGAAAACTTTCGATGATTCTGCTTGTAGAGCAGAATACTTAGCGTACCTATTTAGTTAGATCCATGTCATGTTTTTAGTGTAAGAGTATTTGAACCACTACAAATAGCTTGTAATGAATACTGCTGTTTTGTCCATAGCTCATAAATTGTTGTTTTGATATTTAAATTATCATGACTGCGAGGTCGAAATCACTTCACAACAACTAGCACTATCGACATATCAACCTTGACTGGAGCAGAAGTACGACTTTCGTCACGGTAGATATACCTATATAAGTAACTACTTATAAATATCTTAAATTTCATTCACTGAGAGATCATAACGAACTGTCTAAACCGCTGGGTCTATAAACATTAATGTTTGCACAAGAGTTATTTTATAACGAAAGTGAGCAAGAACGAAATACGACTTTTTTAAAATATATTTCCCGGATCAAAGTTTGTGTGCAAGTTATTTCATAGTCATTTTGCCAATGAGAAATCTCATCGGGCACGCAGCTTGTAGTTACCTAAGTAATTCAAATTATGGTCAATTGGCAAATCATTTGTTTTTATTTTTGTTGTCTGACAATCTGTTCATCATTCACACCGCTATACGTATAGGGCTTTTTTTTTGGATGGGAAATCATCAAATGACTTCTCCCGCTCTGGAGCGGGAGGGCCCCTGTCAAACTTTTACTGACTAAAAACCCACCCGTGCTCCCTCAGTTGCCTGTGCCAGGGCCACGGTAACTCTTTCGAACAAATCCGCGACCCTGGCAGGATACGAATAGGGCTTAGTTTCGTACCCTGTTCAGCAGGTATGTAATGTACTCCTCTCAAATCCAACCTACCTACTCCTCTACCTATGGCCCTACTATTAATAATTGAGCGTGCAAATGCGACTCTACTCTACTCGGTCCCTCGTCACAATCTAATAGCAATGCGCTTAGTAGTAAAACCTAGGGAGGACATTATTATTGCTAGGCGTTACATGTAAATGCAAAACCATTTTAATGTACTCACGGCTACACATCAAGCTATTCAGTTCCAGTTTACGCTGATCGCGCACTGTACCGAAAGCCTATAGGTACAATGCGAGATCAGCTTATACTGGAAATGTATAGCTTGATGTGTAGCCGTGTGTACTCGTAAATCGGCTCAGTAATCATGGAAAAATCGGTGTAGGTACATACATGACAAAGAAACCCGCAGAGTGCAAAACCTCCTTCTTTTCAGCTCGGTTAGACTATTTTAGTTATTTTCATAGCGTTATGTCCTACGATATTCTGCTGTGGGGCAAAGCCGCTGACATTCAAAATATTTTTGTTCTTCAAAAAAGAGCTGTTCGTGCAATTTACCAACTAGGTGCTAGAGTTTTTCTGATAGATTTTTTTAAAGATATTGGTATTTTCACGGTGGCATCACAGTTCATCTTCGCTAACATCTTATATATTAGGCAAAATTCAAGGCACTTATACACTAAAAACAGTGATATTCATAATATTAGAAATAAGGACAAACTATGTGCTCCCTTTCACCGGCTTCATAAAGTTCATAACTCATTTGTTGGGCTTGTTATAACCTTTTATAACAAGCTTCCCTCTTCTTTGCTAGATTTACATTTTCACGCGTCAACCTTTGTTCTAACTGGGCACGCCACGATAGCGGCGGTAAGTCCCCTCTTTGAGGAGTGGCTTGAGAGGCGGCATGGCGTCCGCACCTTCCGCCTGACGCAGGTCCTCACCGGACACGGTTGTTTCGGGAGGTTCCTGTTTCGTATAAGGCGGGAAGAAACGCCCGGGTGTTTCCATTGCGAAGATCGCCCTGAGGACACGGTGGAGCATACGGTGGCGGTCTGCCCGGCTTGGGCGGAGCACCGCCGTGTCCTCGTGGAGGCGATCGGTGGCGGCGATCTCTCGCGTCCGGCCCTGGTGCAGGCCATGGTACGGAGCGAGAGTGAATGGTTAGCCGTCACCTCCTGCGAAGCAGTAATGCTCGCGAAGAGGGAGGCGGCGCACGTGAGGGAGAGGCAGTATATGCGCCCTCACGGCCGTAGTCGCCGCGGGAGAAACCCTGGGCGTCGGGAATCCCAGGCTGATTCCCGGCCACCGTAGGCGCGGGCTTGCGGACGGCGAGTAATGGGTAGCTCGCTGTCCGGTAAGGACCAAGCCCGGGTCGACGACGCGTTGTGTTCCACGCGCGCCTCAAAGAGATGTCAGCACCAATAGGTGGGGTCCGCAAGGACCGATGCCTGCCAGGGGTGCGGGTTGTTCGAAAGAGATACCGCGGCCCCTGGCACACAGGCAACTGAGGGAACACGGGTGGGTTTTAGTCAGTAAAAGTCTGACACGCCCTCCCGCTCCACCCAGAGCGGGAGAAGTTATTTGATGATTTCCCACCCAAAAAAAAAAAAAAAAACCTTTGTTCTGACTAAAGCATACTATTCTATCAACGCGACGACTACTTATACGATAAGAATTGTTGGTCGCTGTGATTAACTAAAGACAACGTTTGTGTTCTTTCACCAGAATTAGCTTACCTACTGACAGGTCATATGAGTTCCTTCATGTCATTGTTTATTTTATTTGACTGTATAAACCATTTTTTTTATTATTAATGTTTTCTTTTTCATTTATTGTTGAATGTTAATTACGAGTAGGTACTTACCTAATATTGTATAGAATCAAGTTATTCTAACTTAGCAGACAGCTGTGCTGCTAGGGAGTTTATTCCGCCACTTCTTCTTCCCAGCTAAAGCACTAAGAAGTGGCGAGGGGTGGGCGTTTTTTTTGGGGACTGTCATAAGTAATTTTGACGTTCAAAAAGTGCTGACTCTCAGCCTAGAGTTTGATTAAATGACTTTTGATTTTGATTTTGAAGTCGGTAAAATAGTAGAAAAGTTTTACGATCTAGTCAATGGATCTTTTCCCAACTATGTTGGGTCGGCTATTTCACATGGAGTGACTGCCTAACTGACCTCCACAACCCTGCTACTGGTTGACACGATACCCCTTAGAGTTTTGGGCTTCTGACTACCTATAATGACTGTCAAAGATCTACGAATGACAGCCGGAACCCGGAACAAACGGCTTTCCTAGGCACGGAGCGGTCGGCTCTATACAGGATGGCAGGGACATCGACGCAGATCCTGTAACCATGAATTGATGGATTCTGTTGGGGTGTAATGCCCACCCATGAAAAACAATATCTTTGTGCATAAATGAGTGTGACTTTGGCTAAAAATATCAAGTACATTAAGTTTTATATTCGGGCATAGTGTTATTGATTTTTTCCATTACGAATTTGACAGTAGTAGCGCGGAGTCTGCGGCGAAATTGCATAGCACACTAACAGTAGGAAATGCTTTCATATTGACAGTTCAACAACATTCATTGCGTTATTTGCATTGTTGCCTAGACAAGTTTTTCGAACTGAAGCAGTGCTTTAGCAGTATCCTTCAAAATGATTCTGATTGTGTAACGCAAATTAGGGGACTGGATTTGAGCCCTGAGAAATCAGAGGACAGTCACACACAGACAGACAGTTACACACACAACCAACTGTGGGTGTCTCTCTGCCCAACCCTATTGGAAATATAGGTGTGATGTTATACAGGATAAGTTTTTAAGCAGTGCGAAAACTGTAACCGTGAATTCAGCTTTTTCATAGAAAAGTGCAATACCTACGCGGTCAATATGGAACAGCTGATTGTTTTTTTTGTTTAACCGGCGAAACATTTCTGCGCTGGGGGCTCTACGATGATATGCTGAATTCATGGTTACAGTTTGCGCACTGGTTAAAAACTTATCCTGTATGTTTATAAGTTTTATAAAAACAAAAATATATTCCCAGTTGTTGGCGATTGCCGCGCTCTCTTTACAAAGTAAAGAGTGACATCAGCGGAGCGGCTTGGTGGCCTCCAGCAGTCGAGGTGCTTGCGCTGCAGTATCCCGAGCCGGATGTAAACATCCTCGTGAAAATTCAGGATGGGAACATAAACAAGAGCAGCGATCCCACCTAGTGTTTTATAGAGACATGGGGACTTTTTTGGAGACCGCTGTAAGAGGCAGTCGTTTCATGTGTTAAATATTTCCCTTGTCATCCTGTGTCTTTATTATATAGTTCGAAGTTATTATATTGTTAAAAGTACAGAGTGGTTTCAATGAATAGTTGGTGATCTAAATACTTATAAAGCTATCATCAGAAGTGACACGCGATACCCACCCACAGCTATGGGTAACAAAATAAACGTAATAAATTCCTAAAACAAAAAAAAAACGCATACGTTCAAGCTCAAGATCTAGCAGCAGTAGTAGTTCCAGGACCCCGGCACCTCCGCCAAAACACAGGAAACAGGTATCATGTAAGGCTGATACCTCAACTGTAAGTACAAATCATAGTTTAAATAACATTATACCCGAGTTCGATCCGGTGAGAGACGATGTGAACGCTTGGCTTAGTATTATCAGGTCTCAGGTAAATGACTCGTTATCAAGCTCTCAACAAACTAAAGGGTTCGCGAATGTGTGGTATGACTCAATGTTACGATCGGATAGTTATTGGCCTACGTGGGAGTGGATGGACTCAAAGTCAAAGTCAAAGCATTTATTTCAAATAGGCACTTAAAAGGCACTTTTGAACGTCAACATTTACATTAAAATAGAATTGATTCTAGTCGCCCCTTCCAAAATGTAGTTTCGTATGGAGAAGAATGGGCAAGAAACTCCACCGTTACTCTTTTAAAATGTTTCAAGTACAATATTTACATTAATTATAATATGATTATGTGTGAAAACGATGCACCCAGAATAAAATTACCATACCAAAATGGGTAAAAAGAATCAAATTGAAGCAATAAAGATACATCAATTCTGTGATAGATACATGGTGTTCACACATTTACAAACATTGTAAAAGTAAGTATAGGTATGATTTTCCTACAATATTAACAAATAATGAGTCAGTGTGTGAGTTAAAGTAATCACTGAGTGTAAATCAATGCCATAAATATAATTAATTATACAATTCAATTAGCAACCAGTTTGATTTTGTCTAGACTCTAGATTGTCCTATGGAGCAGGACCAGCATGTTTCCAAGCATTCTTATCTTGGATATAATCCTCTAATTTGTAATACGCTAGTTTACAAAGTTTACTTTTAATGTGAGCTTTAAATTTCCTTTCATTTAATTGCAATATATCACAAGGTATTTTGTTGTAACATTTAACACAGTACCCCATAAAAGATGTATGTACTTTAGCTAATCTGAAAAATGGTTGATCTATTTTGTCTTTGTTTCTAGTATTAAAATTATGTCTATCACTTATTTTATTAAAAAGATGTAGATTTTTCGAATCGACACGTTACCATAAAAATAACGCGGTAGAAACAGATTAACAAAAAAACAAAAGTGTTTCAACCCCTGACCTGCAAATATGTTTGTGAAAATATTATGTAAGATATTCAATGGAAAGCATTGTGCTGGCTGCGTCAGTTTTGTTTCAAAGTTTCTCAAAAGAAAGTTCTAAGTTTGTAACCTACAAGATTAACAGCTGATCTGAAAGTCGATTCGGTGTCTGACTCAGGTTGATTGACCTGACCATACTCGCGAGTGGGTGAAAGATTTTAATTTGACTATGCGAATACATTTACAGAGTTTTGTAACAGAATTAGTAACTTCGAGTTCGGTAGCAATTCCCATCAGAATTAATTATGAACACTTTTTCAAAAATATGATGACGGTGTGGCGTCAAATATCGAAGAACTAGGAAAAGTAAACGGCCACGAAATGATAGTTAACGTACGTAAATAGTTCTCCAAATCTTTAGTAAAAAACCGAGGGTGTTCATATGGATGCTAGTAAAGATGGTGTTGCTGGTTACTTATGCAAATCACCGACGAAGGTGAGAAACCAGACCATTATTGTAACAGACAAACTACAGAAGATGAGAAAAAGAACCGCTCGTTTGAACTGGAGTTATTGACGATTGTTATAACTAACAAAAGCTAAGCTAAGCCTAAGCTAACGCTTAGGAAGTTCCAATTATACCTTACCGGATCATATTTTAAAATAGTGACCGATTGCAACGCCGTACGTTACGTATTGACAAAAAAAAAGGAGATTATTCCTCGGATCGCGCATTGGGTTTTATCCGAGAATTCTCGTTTGATATCGTTCACCGAGGTTATAATATCAATAACGGAAGCGGATTGGTTACTTTCGGTAGAACTACAAGATTCCAAATCACAACGTAATAGAACAATTATTATCTATACAATCAGGAGAGGACGAAGCTAATCACATTTTTTTTTTTAAATATGGAATGCAATAAATAAATAAATTAATAAATGAAGATGTTTAAAAAATATGTAGTCTTCGGTGGCAAAGTTTACAAAAGAACAATCCGAGGTCGCCGGTGGGTGGTCCCAGAGAAATGCATTTAGCAAATAATAAAATGTAACCATGACGACCTCGGGCGGTTGATAAAACTGTAGAACGAGTAAGCCATCCGTATTAATTTCCTGGAACGCGACATATCATATAGAAATACAGTAAATGATAAATGTTTTTATTTCTGTAAGTAAGTTTGTACAAACACTTTTACACGTCAATCATATTTTTACACGCTTTATATTAGCTTCACTTGTATGTTTGTTGGTTTGTTTGTTTGTATGTAACCGACTCCTTTGAGCGCGATTTTGACCCACTTTAAACGGTCAGATTTCATTGAAACTTTGTAAACTTGTTGAGGACCGATGACAATTCAATAATTAAAAAAAAATGAGAAAAAAAAACACGTTTTTGTAGTTAGCAGAACTAAAAAATAGAAAATAAATAATAGTTTAAAAAACTAAAAAACACTCTTTAAAAACCAAACTAAAAAAGGACAAAATAATTTAATTCAATTAAAAAGCGTGGGGTGCTTGACATTAAGTGATTATAAAAATACCTCAAAAAGCACCCCACGCTTTTTAATTGAATTAAATTATTTTGTCCTTTTTTAGTTTGGTTTTTAAAGAGTGTTTTTTAAACTATTTTTTTTTAAAACTAGATGAGGTCGGCGTTTCCTATCTGACTACTCTGAGAAGAAAGGCCGAAACAAACTCAGAAGTCACAGTCTCTTTTAAAGTCCAGACATAATCTTGGTCAGATCATGTGAAGACCATGTGGATTGGTGTCTGAAATGGACTTTTGAGGAATGAACCACACAGATTGAGTGGACCTGTCCAATCTGTATAAAAGCTATATAATGAAACTAAAGGGACTGCGCATTTTATGGCGTTATTGAGAGTTGTCGAGAAAAATCTGTATTAGAAAAATAAAAAGCTTATTTCAGACTAGTGTTAGTAATTACATTAAAAGTTTGTGAGCAACTAAGAATATGGTAACGTATAGATAATCCATGACTCCTACCAACAACAGTCTACACGTGCAAGCAATCCCAATTTTTAATCAAAAGAACGGATTTGTTAGAAAGTTCGGTATATATGATATCGACAGTCGAGTTTATTAAGGGCTAGGATAATATAGTGGCAAAGAACGTACACAGCTATTTAATTATTGTTGTCGTTATTGAGAGTGGGTGTAATGCTATTATATAATAAAGTGTATCATTGTGTGGAAGACAAGCTAAACCAAACAAAGCCGAGTGATTTCGACGCTTTAGGGAGTTTGTCGTTAAATCGAGTGACGTTACATGGCGTTTACATTGTATATTTAAAATTGAATCTATTTAATAGCCAGGTTTAGCGTTTTAAAAAAAGACTACTCTAGAAGCACTAAAAACAGTAGGTGCTAATATACAGGAGATAGTGATAGTTTGGCTCTGGAGATTAGCAACGGGAATAGGTTGGATGTAACTGAATTATAAGTCCAATGCAAAATCACCAAACAGCGATTTGTTGGAAACCGTAGAAAAGCACGAGTTACGTCGAAGGAGATGTGGTACTCATTAAAATACTAAGCCAGAACAATGACGGGCAAAGTCGGAAGTTGTTACCGGTTAACATTGCCCCTTTCATGTGATTATGGTATTGGGGAATGATAAATATGAGGTGATGGATGTAAAAGGCAGTGAAAGGAGGACTAAAAAGTGTACAAGCTTAACCACTGCCAAGAACATGGAACATATTGATAATTGACGATTGGGAGATGAAATAGACATACGTTCTGACTTAGAGCATTTCTGACCGTGTTGGCGATGGTAAATTGAAATGTATTGTAGGCGTATGTGCGAGTCAAGATAAAATGTTTTAAGGAATAATAAATGTTCCATATCGTAAATTACACATTAAAAGCCGAGGCCGAGTGGTAGGTTCAAATGGAGAACTAACTTGGAGTGTTCAAGAGGGAAACGCCCTTTGAGTGCAAGTGGTTCTGGGACGAACTTGGTACGCTTAAGTGAGGATAAATTCCCTTTGAGTGCAAGTGGTTCTGGGACGAACTTGGTACGCTTAAGTGAGGCTAAAGGCCCTTTGAATGCAAGTGGTTCTGGGACGAACTTGGTACGCTTAAGTGAGGCTAAAAGCCCTTTGAGTGCAAGTGATTCTGGGACGAATTTAATTGGCTTAGGTGAGGCTACATCCCCCCCGGTGGGTTCCCGCATTGTCGTTGCGGGGGGTCTCAATAGCCGTGGTTTTCCCCAACCACGGTGAAGCGAAGAGGAACCCGAGGAGGGGCCGCTCGTCAGGGCTTTGTCCGCTAAGCCGACGACGGAGCGGCCAACCAGTTGCGGTGCCGCGGGGCCGCATAACAAATGGTGCTGGGGGTAGTGGGCCGCGGCGGGAGAGGAGTGGTGTATGGAGATCGCCACTTTCCTCACCTTCCGCGGTCTGGACGGAGCTGCCATCGTTGGATGGCGGACGCGGTGGGGCCGCAGGGGAGGAGGAGTGTCGGTATTGCGTAGGCCGCTCTCCCTATCCCCTGCGGCCGAAAAGTGGTAGGCGGCGGGGCCACTGTCCTGACCCGCCGCAGGGGGACCAAGGGTGCCATACACGGGGTCGTTTGGCACCCATGCGCTGTCTGGTGCCCGGGGTGGTCCGGCGTGCCGTATGTTCTGGTGCACCGGTGATGGGGGTCATTCCCCTAAGAGGAGGGTCCGGTGACGGACAGCCGCGGCGGGTTCGCGGATAGCTTCCGCGTTCCCGTGTTCCCGCCATAAGCGGCACTGAGGACACCGTGGAGTTTTAGTGGGTTAGAGTCCCACATAACTGCGCTATCTCCCCGTGGTAGCGCAGTATGCATGAGCATTTCTCCACGTAAAAAAAAGGTGAGGCTACATGCCCTTTGAGCGCAAATGAAAATAAGACGAACTTGGTACTCTTAAGTGAGGCTATAGGCCCTTTTAGTGCAAGTGGTCTTATCGATCGTTGAATTCATGTTGCTTTAAGCACACATGACTTACTTTAATTCAAGCCTACCCTCGGATACAGTGATGAAATAATGTGTAATCTCATGTGTAATGAAATATGGCAGTTATACTCCTGAACATTCGATAGACAACCAATTCATGTGCAACAGGCAAGCTGATAAATTATTAATAATTTGTGTTTCAGCACTTTATCTGAACTCGTGGGGTACCTGGTGGGATAGGCACCTGACAGAACGGCCGTGTTAGCGATTGCCGCGCTCTCTTTACAAAGTAAAGAGTGACATCAGCGGAGCGGCCTGGTGGCCCAGCAGACGAGGTGCTTGCGCTGCAGTATCCCGAGCCGGATGTAAACATACTCGTGAAAATTCAGGATGGGAACATATACAAGAGCAGCGATCCCACCTAGTGTTTTATAGAGACATGGGGACTTTTTTGGAGACCGCTGTAAGAGGCAGTCGTTTCATGTGTTAAATATTTCCCTTGTCATCCTGTGTCTTTATTATATAGTTCGAAGTTATTATATTGTTAAAAGTACAGAGTGGTTTCAATTAATAGTTGGTGATCTAAATACTTATAAAGCTATCACAGTGAAGTCTTGTCACCGCGTGAGGATAGTTTTGTCGGGAATCAAACCCAATATCAAGTTCATAGTCCTCAGCTGAACCGTCCGTGTTGAGACTAAAACCATACATAATAGCCTAGGAACTATTAAAATATTAAGCTGCAAACGAAACTCAACTCTTTGGTAACAATTTACTACTTACCTAACTTACTATTTGTGTTACTCAAATGTTTGCTCACTACTGCGCCGAGCGAGGACAGGCATCAGTTCACAAGTCAAGTTCACCCATTTCACTTGCTCATCGGTATTCAATTCATGTAATTTTGCAAGTATATGCAAAGGTGCTACCTACGGGGGTAGGCAGTGCCCCCACTGCTACTTAGCGCCAGTAGTAGCTCGCTCAGTGCTCGGGAAGGATGGCGCGCGTTGGTGCGCCCGCGCTAGTCGCTTGCATTGCGACCATAATCATCGTAAAAGGTACGTTAACATGTCGGCTTGCAAAACACTTTATTCGGTGTTTTTATTTATATTATGTTGGCCCAGTTTTTAAGCCGCGATTTGTAAATCTGTTGAAATTATCAAGTTTTTGGCAATTTTCTGGGTAGACTAACTTTACAAAGACCAAACTACCTGCATTTTTATGATAGCGCATATTCTTATCTAATACTTTTAAACGATATAATTATGTATACAGGGTGTTAAAGAAATTCTTCAGGGTGAGTTCAGTATCGATAAAGGAACCCGTAATATATACGAGTATATAATCTGAATCTCGGAAACTGCTCCGACGATTTTCATGAAATTATAAAACGTTAAATCGATCTTAGCTAGGTTTCATTTTTAGAAAACGTCAAACCAAAAAATAAAAGCCGAGCAAACCAGATATTTATTTCGTATTTTATATTTAGCTCGGTCATCCAGATATTTATTTCTGAAGTGTTCAATTGCAGTAGATAATAGGGGTTCGTGTGATATTTGATTCTCACATAGACTGCTTAAGAGCAAATTACCTACCTGCCTATTGGACATCGACACCGACTAGGACAAATTCAACCATAAAGGCTGCCTTCTTATTATATAACGTTGGGCAGAATCGACGCTAAATAAAATCAAAACACATGCATCAACGTCGTATAATTGCGAAGACAGACATTTATGTATAGCTTCCTTCCTACAAGCAACCAGTGTAAATGGTGATTTCTGGTGTAATCCGTTCCCTTTCGTTGATCCCACATTCCTATGTGATGTTGGAGCGCTACTGTGCAGTCTATTTCACTGAAATCGTTGCATAAACTGGTTATTTTAGACCCATAATCGTTATTTACACCATCAATTATTTCATGCATTTATCTTACGTAATAATCATACAGATATGTGCGTATATCTAGCTTAATGACTATCATAATAATTATATGAGTCATTAATCTAGATGTTCCCTATGTCTACTGTAATCTTGTAATATTTGCTCATCTGTTGTAATGCCACAATTTCTTGCTATTTATTCACTGTGGTCCCATGTGTAGATTTCTCCACATTTTCCTATAAGTCTTATTGTCATACATACATCATGGGCCTTATCAAAATGGGCTTCAAAAAATTATTTTATTTTACTGTTTCCTGTACCACTGTAACCACAAACATCACAAAAAAATGGGCCTCATTTTTGCGGATTCCTCTCAAATCCTATCAAAACTGTCCTGAACAACTTTTTAACAGCTTGTAACAACTTAATTCCATTGGTACAGGTGCTTTCTCCCAGCGACATCCAATCAAGGAGGCGTTGATACTGCACACCGGTGCTTACGGTAACGCCACATTCGAGGACTGCGTGTGGCGAAGAGACAAGGAAGTCTGCCCTGACGCTGACGTGAACCTACACCTGTATACTGAATCAGATCCCGTCAAGAATGTTGTGAGTATAGACCCAATTATCTTTCAATTTGTTTGGCACTCCGGAATAAGAAGCTGGAAGTGTAACTAGGTACAGTACAGTCTTTAAGGAAATGAATCAACAAGAAGGGTTGATGATCTTCCTGTTGATTGCGTTACAGGAAAAGGTTTTATCAGATTGATAGGTCGCAGAAACTCTATTGACTTTCCAAGCATAGAGTTTGTAAAGTTATTTTCTGATGAAAATGCATGGTAGTTCATATGTCGTAAACCGCAATCTATATAAATAATGACATTAAGTGATTATAAAAAATACCTCAAAAGGCACCCCACGCTTTTTAATTGAACTTAATTATTTTCTCCTTTTTTAGTTTGGTTTTTAAAGCGTATTTTTTAGTTTTTTTAAACGACCTATTATTTATTTTCTATTTTTTAATTCTGCTAACTACAAAAACGTGATTTTTTTTTTCATTTTTTAAATATTTTTATTTATTTTTTCATATTCCTGACAGCAAACCCTTTCATTTGATACCCATATCATGGGGGTGGATTTCAAACAGCCAGTCCGCCATCTTGGGGAGGCCGTCATATTAGATTTGTAATGACGTTTCTTAGCTAGTCATGTATTGTCATCAGAACTCAGAGCGTGTGCAAAATTTCATCCTAATCGAAGACCGGGAAGTGGGTCAAATTAAAATTCCAAGATTTTCTTACTAACATAGTTAGTTACAAGTGAAGCTAATATAAAGCGTGTATAATTTAGACAAGGAATAAGGAAGGATTTCCGAAATTCAACCCCTAAAGGAGTTAAATAGGGGATGAAATTTCCGCGCGGCCGAAGCCGCTGGCAAAAGCTAGTTTACAATAGTGTTGAAGGTGGAAACGTTGTCACCTATTCACCAAAACTGTAATTGAGTCCTGCGTGACGTATCATTATCCCTTTGGGATACAAAGACGCCACGTGGGGCATGGGGGTCATTACGGGTCGCCAATAGCCCGAAAGTATAACATCCAGTCTTACCAAGGGGTTTCGTTAGTATCGTATTACTTTATTACATTACCAGTAGCTGGGTTGTGTAGGTCAGATAGGTAGTCGCTCCATGTAAAATACTGGTATCCAGTTACATCTGGTTTTACTTTAAACCGACCCGAACATAGCTGGGTAAAAGCTAGGCAGACGTCGATATCCCCTATAGGATATGTGACGAGGAATATCTTACCACTCACAAGGCAGAGTCTTGGATCCAGTGACTCCCTGCTGTGGGAAAATTATAGACCGAATGTCTTATATGTCATTTAATACTCTTGTGCTAAACCAAGTTCAATCTTCGATATCTGACCCCCTGAACGTGTGTCAACATCGAAACACCGATACCTAAGCTAGCCATTCATTGCACAATGATGAAAGAATATGCAAATACAGTTTTTGTAAGAAACATCAGCATTGAAGTGTCATGTTTACTTAAATCTGAGAGGAAGATTGAAAATTATCCGACGGTATATCTAACGCTTTGTATGGTATGTGATCGATGTTCCCACGTGTCTAGCTAATCACGTAGTTAGGTACCTAAGGTTTGCAATTCTTCAAGAATTTTGATATAAAACAACATAACACGTCTGTAATCCACGAAGGGCTAGGCAGAGGTATACTTACCTATAGTCCCCCACATTTCGGCAAATATGTTTCAGTTCGAGCCTATTTCCATCAACCGGGCACTATTCCAGACTCCGGGGTGCTGCTGAGACACTTATAATGGAAAAACCGAATAACACGTACCTAACCCGACTTGGAAATCGAACCCAGGACCTCATGCTAAGCAGTAGCGCTTGCGACCACGAGACTAACGAAACCAAGCGCTTTTTTCGATACCATCGATCGACACGATTAAATAAAACTTCCAATCAAGCCGAAAACCAAGTTCGCGGCCATTCTTACTACTTACACAAGTCTACAACGAAAGTTTCCGACGGAATCTTGAAATATTTCATTTCAATATATATATAAATCTCGTGTCACAATGTTTGTTCTCAATGGACTCCTAAACCACTTAACCGATTATAATAAAATTCGCACACCATGTGCAGTTCGATCCAACTTGAGAGATAGGATAGTTTAAATCTCAAATTATAGTCGCAATTTTAATTTATTGCTAATTATTTGTCTGTTATTATTTGACAGTCACAATTATCTGTTAACTCCAAATGATTCTAACAGATGTCGATACCTTTCGACTGGGTTCAGTAAGTAATCAATAGATGGCGCTGTGTTCCAAGTACTAACGTTTCACATAAGCTACAATTAAATGGCATAACCTGGTGGTTGAATGCGAATTTAATATTCATAGTTAAGACAGAACAACGTCTGTCGGGACAGCTAGTTTCAATATAAATTATGCACATAAGAACGAAAGTCGCTCACCTTCGTGTTTCATCAGCTGTGACCAAGTTTGCACTTCTGTGTAGTGGCATCGCCCATTAAGTAATCTTCAATAGGCACGCAAGATTTTTTTTGCGTAATTTGAATTGTTTTTCCGTATTCTAGTGTCCAGACTGTTGACTGTAACATGTTGTGTTTTGAATTCGTAAAACAAGGCTTCATAGATCACGAAATGTGATAAGCTGGGGCAGACTAAATAGTAAATACTAAATAATTTAGCATCCAAAGGAACATCTTGGACGTACCATTGTCTGTACTTTGCCTTGCTTAAAAAAATTACAGAAGCGGAACTCTAACCATGCAGTTACAAGTGACAATATACTACTGACGACTACAGGGAAAATCTGAATATACCTATAGATACAGGAGAAGTTTATCTACAAAATCAGTCTCCTTTCGTTCACAATTTGCAAACAAGTGGGCCATTTCTACTTCATTGTTGACACAGGATCGAACCCGTGACTAAACAGACACACAGTCGCACTTAGTTTCACTTTTCTCATAAACACACAGTGCGGCTGAATGCAAGAATGCGTCCAAAATACCGCTACTCGTCCTCAACACCTCAAGGGGACTCCGCTCTCCTTCGCCGGACTC
Source organism: Antitype chi (assembly GCA_947359405.1). Lineage (NCBI taxonomy): Eukaryota > Metazoa > Arthropoda > Insecta > Lepidoptera > Noctuidae > Antitype > Antitype chi. Next base: position 17,723,797 of record OX375816.1, read on the forward strand.
ATAAGTTATTGCGTTCACATACCTACAGCCATTCATGGTGGCACTGAATTTACAATATACAACGCTACAAGAATTGTGTTAGAAACCTACATTTTACTATTTGGTCTGTTCTTGAATCGAAATAGGGTCTTTGTTCCTTTAAAATATTGCAGAGAATTGTGAGTTGTGGCTGTGTGTTTATTTTAGACGCGTCATCAGAAAAATGTCATTCTATTTACCTCGGCTACGACGAAGTAAAAAGGAGGGTTATTCTCGCTCAATAAAAAAAAAACACTACAAAGTGAAAAATAACTTTATATAATTTCGGAAGTCGGTGTCTTTGGAGCTGTATTTGAATGTTTTGCCACCGCCTTCCGAAATTGAAGTTATTTTTCACTTTGTAGTGTTTTTTTGGAAGTCGGTTGTTTTTTTTTTGGAAAAAGATTTTATTTTTCACTTTTTAGTGGTTCACATGTGCTTACCCCTTCACAGCATACCGGCGTGATGTTATGTTATGAACTGGCGTAAGCAATATACAGAGATGAGATTTCAGCAATCCCAGTCCATTTGCTATCATTTATTGAGGAGTTCCGTTGCCTATCTCCAAAGTTCTTCATCAAATCTTCACCAAATTGAAATTAAATCACTACGAGAAAGTACTCTTCCAAAAAATACTTAAACCGCTTTGTGTGCCTAAAAAATTTGAAGAGTTCTCTCTATTTCTCCAGGATCCCATCATCAGATCCTGACTTGATGATCATGGGACCAAATGGGAAGTATACCCTTTCAATCAAAAAAAAACAAAATCCAAATCGGTCCAGCCATCTTCGAGTAATCGGGGAACATAAATAATAATAAAAAAATCCGACGAATTGATAACCTCCTCCTTTTTGAAGTCGGTTAAAAAACGTGCTGTAATTTCTCGAAAGTACCTCTTCTACTCTTCTTACACAACTGATTGGAAGTATAAATAGGTAGGGTACCTACTACATGTTGTGTTGAGTATAAATTAACAAAAATCTGTCCCCTGATTACCAATGATCTTATATTCTTATAGAATACCAAAACGTGATCAACGTTACGTAACAAAGAGAAATTCTTCGAAGTCGTGCAATGCAATGATGCGTTCAGATTTTCGTTGTACTTACTGAATCTATGGTAACAGCTTGCGCGTGGATGTCCCTTCTACCCTGAAATACCATTACCTCGGTCCTTCTCACTCACTGATGTAATGCTCGAATCTGAACTGTTACTTTACAGGCGAATGCTCCCGGAGCGCCTTCATGATTTTAAAGGACTGATAGTAAACCATCCGTCAACCATCCTTACATACCAAGACCCCTCCGTGCCTCGGAAAGCATGGTAAGCCGTTGGTCCCGGCTGTCATTCGTGGATCATTGACAGTCGTTACAGGTCGTCAAAAGCCCGAAAGTCGGACAACCAGTCTTACCAGAGGGGTATCGTATTACATTAAGTGCGGGTTGTGGAGGTGAGATAGGTAGTCGCTCCATGTAAATAACTGGTATTCAGGTGCATCCGGTTTGACTGGAAGCCGAACCCAATATAGTTGATAAAGGCTAGATAGATGATGGAGTAAACGTGGCTACTACTACTGCAACTATGTTTTAAAGCTGGAGTGCCACAGGGAACTGTTTTAGGAACACATCCGAGTCAAGACCAAGTGGACCTTGAGAGTAGAGAAGTTGGAGTCGCGCCATAACATAAACTACAAGTCGTTTCTGGTGCGGGTTCCAACCAGTGGTTCCAACTCAGTATCTAGAAACCTTCATGAAGGAAGAGTTTTGGCCGAAAGGTGTGGCGTACCGCAGTTTTCGTGGAAGGTTACGCGACACCACGCAGCGCAACACGACGCCGACACAGTTATCACTTCGTTTACAATAGTTGTTTAAAAAATATAAAAATTATAGATGTATGTTTAGGTTGGTATTTATCTATGGGCCTGCTTCGCCTGAAATAAATGGTTTATTATTATTTTTATTACAACAAAATCTTTCAAATAAGTAATACATTATTTTCCGAAAATACTGAATCCACATCAAAATGTGTACTTAGTTTTGTAACAAATCATCACGCTTGTATACCCCGACGGTTATGTAGATCTATCGCAGGCTTAGCTATGTTTGATGTAGGTATACCTAATGGGCGAGTTTTATAAGTTTATTGCTATTTAAGAATGCTCTTTATTTCTAGGTGGATCTAAGCAGCCAGGACTGGCTGCGTCAGAGCGGCTGGGATCCGTCGCACGAGACCGTTCTGTTGATACATGGATACGCGGGAGGAGACGACACCTTGCCAATCATCGTTCTTAGAGATGGTATGTCAGTATTTACTTCCCTTCCCCTTTTAACTGCCCTCCCCAGTGCCCCCTAAAGATAAAATTATTCGTAGAGGTCTCCTTTCTAAATAAAAAGGTACCTTCTCAATCAACAAATTCCATAAATTTGAATTTATCGAACCATTTATGCGAGTTCTCCTCCGAGCTTGAGGCCAAGTAAATGCAGCCGCACGAGTCCGTGTGTGGGTGACCATCTTTACATACCAGCAAGACCCATCCGAAAAACACGATAAGTTGTTGGTACCGACTGTCATTCATGGATCTTTGACATTGGTTACGGATCGTCAGAAGCCCAAAAGTCAGACAACCACTCTTACCAAGGGGTATTTTTTTAGTAACTGAGTTGTGGAGGACAGATAGCCAGTTGCTCCATGTAAAATACGGATATTCAGCGGCAACTGTTTAGCCTGGAAGCCGAACCCAACCCCATAGTTCCCCATAGTCCCCATAGTTGGGGAACAAGCTATAGGCAGATGATGATGATGCGAGTACTCGTTAAGGTTACTGTTTTACACTTTACACCACACTTTATCACGTTACTTACTCACTCTATGGTCAAAACACATGCAGTGACAGAAAACAGCTATTTAAAGATTTCAAGGTAAAGTTAACGCATGATCAAATACCCCGAATCTTACTTGGTACTTAGTTACATGGAAAAATTGTTTGTATTTTACGAGTATAAGGCAGTACCCATTTTGATCTACTTACGTATTGCGGAAGGATGGTATGCGCATTGCGCAGTGAATGGCATTGGCAGTTGATACCTAATGTGACTACTAAATATGCTGTACTTCCGCAGAACCGTTACACTTTTGATCGATGGTTTAATGTAGGTATTCACATTGTTAACAAACCAGATCAAATGTAATTTAAATTGTTTGGCTGCTGTTTCTCTTTTTGCTATTGATGAAGGTCGAAGGGCATCGCAACTTCTATACTTATGCGATGTCACACCTTTCCAGCTGGAATGAGCATAATCAGCCTATAATGATCCCACTGCTGGGACACAGACCTCCTCTTTGTGGGAGGGAGTGGCCACACGGGCGCCGTGCGGGTTGTTAGATGTTACATGTCTTCGAATGTTTGGTTCCTCGCGATCTTTTCAGAGCATTGCTGCAAAGAACAAAGGGCCTTAAACCTCCATGCAATTACCCTAAAGGTTAAATAACTTATGACGTAGCTGTCATAAATTATTTAACCTCAGGATTCTCAACATCACTACGTATTATAAAACAAAGTCCTCCGCCGCGTCTGTCTGTCTGTTCGCGTTAAACTTAAAAAGTACTGAGCGGATTTTCATGCGGTTTTCACCAATAGAAACAATATGCATAGTGATTCATGAGGAAGGTTTAGGTGTACCTATAATCTGTTAAGGTTTTGTTTGAATTGGGTAACGCGAGCGAAGCCGCTGGCAAAAGCTAGTGTCATAACATGGTCCAATGTTAAAGAGCCAACTTACCAACCGTAACATACCTTCTATTAGAAAAATAACCTTCAAGCTTCAAGACAGGTGAAGAAAAGAAATTCTAGCCTGTTACCTAATTGCAAAGAAAACACGGTCCTTTGTAAGCAAACCGCTTCTTTTATTACGGTGAAGTTCCATAAAATTACCATTATTAGCTTCCCCTGGATCGTCGCCAGAGGTGAAAGTGTAGTAAGTGTTCGCGGTGCAATACTGTCATGTCGGCAGGAACAGTCAGTTGCGTACGCGCCGCATTACAATGCGCGGTGCTCCCACGGCTTTCTCTATGTAGGCAGGTATGTTGCACTGCAGCAGTTCGACGACCTGCATATAAGCACTGACAATTTTATTGTGAAAATTGTATCACTATGCAGATTGTGAGAGAAAACTGACGTTACCTAATCTTAAAAGATATAGGTACCTACCTATGCTTTTGCCATTAGATAATTTGGAAAAATACAGCACGCTACTTGCGTAACACATTAGGTATCAATCACAATCTGGATAATTTTGGAGTATATTGGTAATCTATTGCTTCTGCATAAATAACGCAAGGAATGTTATTGAACTGTCAAAATTAAACCCATTGCTACTGTTAGCTGTTAGTGCGTTAGGTACGTTAAATGTGATCTTTACATGCCTGTAGGGGATTTCCTATATTAATTCTCTGTTACCACCTGACCACCGACGTGTGGTTGACTAATAAATGTATTACTGTTACTGTTCACTTCTATGACTTCCAGTAGGTAGGTACTTGTGATCCAGGGCAACCTACCAATTTTGTTATTTGGTAGTGCGGTCTACACAGTTGTTACCCCCGACCCTGCTGATTTAAACTCTAGAGTACCTACGTTGTGCTGGAACAATTACATGCGACGCGATTGTTTTTTTCTAAAGTCGCGTGCACCATGTTTGCACACAGTATTGATTCCTGCATTGTTGCTGATCTATAAAGCACCAAATCTTTATTGTAAACAACTATTGTTCCAGCGTACCTCCGCCGCGGTGGCTACAACGTGTTCATGTTGGACTGGGGGGCACTGTGCCAGCCCCCTTGTTACGTGGCCGCCGTTCACAACCTACGTCCGGTGGCCCGCTGTGTGGCCGACGCACTCGCTGCCTTGCGCCGTGCCGGCCTGAGGACAGACAACCTCACCTGTGTGGGACACTCGCTCGGCGCGCATCTGTGTGGCATCATCGCTAACTATCTGACTTTTAGAATGAATAGGATTATTGGTTCGTATGATTTGGGTACCTAGTCCACGGTCCCCCATAGCTATAATTACTCGTGCGAGGCACTTGAAGATTTGATCCTTTACACTTCTGTGTGGTACCTATTTCAAATCGCTCCGTACCAGAAGGACAATCTAGTAAAATGCCCTTGTGGGATAAATGACGTTAAAGTAAAACGTCCAGTAGGTCGTTTTACTTTAAAAAATATAGGTACATTGTATCGAGCTCGACGAACATTTAACAAGTGCAAAAAAACGATTTTTCTGTTGTAAGTGAGGTTGAAATACCAGAATTAGTAGCCAAAGACTGGCTCTATTGTGTGGATGGGACGGAAAATGAAAAAATATTTGTTTTTGTAACAAAATTTATCCAACAAACTATATAATGGCGATGTACTGTATTTCGGAGACGGTACTTTTAAGGTTCCAAGTCCTTTCTATCAACTATATTCGATTCATGTCGATATAGACTGTTGTAAAGACACCACGAATGTTGTACCTATAATATTTTTACTGCTACCAAATAGAACACAATCAACCTATGAAATAATGTTTTCCATCATCAAGTATCGTTTCGGAATTGACATCAGTCGTTTTAAATGTGACTGTGAGGTTGGTCAGATAAATGCTTGTCAATAATGTATTCCCTGATGCTGAACTGACAGGGTGCTATTATCATTCTAATAAGGTGCTATGGAGAAAGTCTGTCAAATTGAGTGTGACTAATACCAAAGAGGGAAGAGAAATAACAAGATTATCTGCAAACCTTCCACTGCTTCCTTCAACATATAAACATGAAGTTTGGTCTATAATTGCTGAAGAAGCACAACAAAAAGGAACTGATTGCATTTCTCAGTTCATTAGGTAATTATTTTTACAAATAGTGGATTGTTAAATTGAAACCGAAGAAAATGAGCTGTTTCAAACAAAGGCACAGGACCAATAATCCATTAGGGGGCTGGAACAGGCGCCCAATGCTAGAGTTGGACGAAAAAACAGTTTGCCTATATATGTTCATGCATTGCGTAAAGAAGCCATGTGGCAAGAATTAAAATATAAACACACGTTATTTGAGGGACAAAAACGTTATCTTTGATAAAAAAAAAATACAAAAGGGAAGTAAAAAAATTAGAAGAAAATGAAATAACTGCCTTTAATTTTTTTAAACGTGTTTCGCACTTCAAACGTAGGTAGATATTATTTTCGGGGACGATTGCTAAACCCTCTGAAAATATAATACAATTCAATAACGCATTTTAGTTGTCACATACCTATGAAAAAAGGGTCTTATTTGTTATATTATTTATAAAAAAAATACTTAAAATTAAAATAATTTTCTTTGGTTTATTTTCTGCGTCGGTGTACCAGTCCTTTTGCCCAACATGCCGTTTTTATACATTTCATTCTACTAGTATGACGATTTTAAATTTTAGACGTTTTACTAGTACTAGTAGGTCGTTTTACTTTAACGTCATTTATCCCACAAGGGCATTTTACTAGATTGTCCTTCTGATACGGAGCGTTTCAAACCACCGGAAGCTGCTAGCATTATATTCTTTAGTTCAAACGCAATGCATTTATTTAAATTAAACCAATTAATTACATACAGCCACTTTTGAATTTCAAAGAGTTTATTACTCGGAAGGATGAAGCTTGTGGCCCTTTGCAAAGCGTAGTAAGTTACAATGATCAAGATCGGTCAAAAATCCAATGGACAGTCTTAAATCAAAATATTATGGTTACCTATACCCGCTTGTGGTACTTTAATATGTTCCTTGACCTATACTACTTGACTTGATGCACATGATAAAATACGACATTAGATTCATATACCTAATATACTAACACAGCATGCCTGATTTAAACTTCATCAAACAAGGGTTTATGACAAAAAAAATCTTGCATTCTTAACCACAACCTTTCTTCGAAAAATGGGATGAATAATAGTATATTTTATAACGAGGGACTAAACGAAGCCATAATATACCAGAGGTGGTTTGACTCCCGAGCGTGCGAGGGAGTCAATGAAACCGAGGGTATATTAAGTTGGCGTTTAGTCTCGAGGTGCAAACTGTACTTTTCACTTCGAGTGCGAGAAAAATAGTCAATTTAGTACAAAAACATGTACTTACCTAATAAATATTACTTAACGAAAAAACACTACAAAGTGAAAAATAACTTTAATTTCGGAAGTCGGTGTCTTTGGAGCTGAATTTGAATTTGTTGTCACCGCCTTCCGAAATTAAAGTTATTTTTCACTTTGTAGTGTTTTTTTGGAAGTCGGTTGTTTTTTTTTTTGGAAAAAGTTTTTATTTTACTTTTTAGTGGTTCACATGTGCTTACCCCTTCACAGCGTACCGGCGTGATGTTATGTTATGAACTGGTGTAAATAATAGACAGACATGAGATTTCAGCAATCCCAGTCCATTTGCTATCATTTATTGAGGAGTTCCGTTGCCTATCTCCAAAGTTCTTCATCGGATCTTCACCAAATTGAAATGAGACCACTCCGAGAAAGTACTCTTCCAAAAAATACCTAAATCGCTTCGCGTGCCTATAAAATTTGAAGAGTTCTCTCTATTTCTCCAGGATCCCATCATCAGATCCTGACTTGATGATCATGGGACCACCTGGGAAGTATACCCTTTCAAACAAAAAAAATCCAAATCGGTCCAGCCATCTTCGAGTAATCGGGGAACATGCATAAAAAAAATTTAAAAAAGGTTCCGACGAATTGAGAACCTCCTCCTTTTTGAAGTCGGTTAATAAAATAAAAATCACAATATCTATTAGGTATGTCTTTTGCTCTTTGCTTGACGTCAAACTCTTCACCATGGAACATATTATATAGGAACATAATATTTGTCACTGGACATTCTTAATAAATTTATTTAAAGCCGAACAAAACACTCGACAAAAATTCTGAAATTTTCGCGGTCTTTTTTTTCTTCTAAACCAGTAACAGATTAACAATTTAAAACACATGGCGCCACCTTGGCAAAAAACCATGGAACTAAATCAACATTTTCGCAATGAAGATAGTCCACACTCCACAGATAATAGTATATTTACTGGCTGTTTGAGTTTGTCTATGTCACATGAAGGAAATTAAAAAACAAATTACTTTTTACTCCCTAGGGACTAAAGTGGTCACTTTAGTCCCGCTTCGTAGGGCTATAATGATGTCTTTTTAGAGCATGAGAAGTGAAAAAGGTTTTTATCTTATGTTTTTTCTTAAATCTGTTTTACATGAAACTATCATTTTCCAGGGTTGGACCCAGCACGTCCCCTGATCCGTTCAGCGCCAGCACTGCGATTGGACCCGGGCGACGCACGCGCTGTGCACGTGCTCCACACTAACGCGGGCCGCTACGGCGAGGCGGCGCGACTGGGACACGCAGACTTCTGTCTCAATGGAGGACGGAGCCAGCCGTATTGTGAGGATACACCCAGTAAGTAGCATAAACATTTCCCGGAAAGGTGATGTGCAGGGCAGGACAAGGTGACAATTTATAAGGTAGTTAGCACCACAAAATCGCATGATACTTAACTTTTCGGATTTTCTGTCTGAACTACCTATTTACCTACTAACCATGTAATAAGGAATACGAACATAATGCTCTTACCCACTGGCCCGCTACACATCTACAGGGAGAACCGATGTCCAAAATTTTTTTTTAAACACCCCACGTGTTCTCTACATAATTTAACGTTGAACTCTAATTATGTCGAGCTAACTTTTTCACTTTTGGTGGCGTTTATACAGATCGTAGGTAGGTATTTTTTGTTGATTGGACTGTAGAATTTGAGGATTTTTTAATAGAAAAATGCGATACAAAAACAGATCTAAATCAACAGTCTGAAGAGAATTGATAAAATAAATATTAAAAACCGTTGAGATCGTAAACTATTAATAAGTACCTAAATAACTGATGAATGTGTTTCAGGCACTTTTGTTTTTTTTTCTTTGAACGCCGTTTTACGGGCCTTCCTGTATAATCTAAAAGGAGGGACAGAAGGGCAAGACAAAGTTCGTTTTCTTACTTTTACATATTTAAAAAACTACCTCGTTCAGAGGGTCGTAGTATTTTTACCGATTTTATTCTCCCTGTTTTGTAGGCTATTCATCAAATAATCCATATTATTCTTGTTCCATCTTCTTGTAGACGAGGCGCTGTGTAGCCACATCTGGTCGATCTGCTACCAGGCGGAGAGCCTGTTCCGCGTGCGGGAGGCGGCGCCGTGCGGGCGGCGCTGCTCCGCCAAGGTGCCGCCCGCGCGCACCTCGGCGCTGCCCGTGCCTATAGGGCAACCTGCGCCTATGAGGTTAGTTAAGTATATCTTATATCTGCTACTTTTGACCCTAGTTTCAAGAAGCCATGACCATCATGAAGCCGGAAGACGACTAATGTCAATGCCCAATGCTGGACTTGTTACAAAAAGTCCTTTCTTTTTTTTTTGCTTGCATTGGACTGGCGACTATCGTTTTTGTGCTCACCAGCTGGCGCCACTAGCGAGTATGCTCCTGTCAATGTTTTTATTCCATTTGTTTTAGCTATTTTAAATTACATAATATGTATCTTCATCTTTTTTTTATTACCTACATTGTAAAATTTCAAATGAATATTTACATTTTAATGTTCCTAATATTGGCAAGCAAGTGCTGTATAATTAATCAGGAATGGCACAATATTTTAAACAATAAATTATGAATACCTAGCTGACCCGGCAAACTTCGTACCACCGCCGCCGATAAAAGATTTCTGAACCTTTGGTAGACTACGAAACGTCAATATTTTTTTTATTTATATAGATTTTCTTTATATTTTCTCACCGTTTAAACCTTCCCTGGACTGCCACAAATATTTCAAAACCAAAATTAGCCAAATCGGTCCAGCCGTTCTCGAGTTTTAGCGAGACTAACGAACAGCAATTCATTTTTATATACTTATATAGATATATAGATTAGTAAAATCAGATCCAGTTGAAAACCAGCGTCAAGCACTAGTTGTAAGGCATTTTTGCTGAGATACTAAGTACACTTTAATGATAGTATTTACATCGCTCTTTACACTTTTCATTTTATTTCTTTTGCTGTATACGTAGGTATATATAGTGCCTTTTAGTCTGTGCTAAAAAATGCATTGGGTCGGCGATAAAAATCCCGCAAACGCCGCGATGAATTTTCAGAATACTCTTACAACACATACACACGCACTACACACTCGGCACGGCATTACATTGAGCCGATATACTGTATCTCACTTGATACGGCTCATTTGAACTTTTTCATGTAGGTATATCATTGAGTTTGTTGTTCCGTAAATTAATAATTAGGTATCTGAGATTCTGAATTCAATAAAATTGTGTCATTATAATTTCCAGCGCATCAGGTGCATACTGTCTTGAAGATTTCTCGACGCCCTTCTGCCCGTACACCTCCGGGCTGAAGGAAGGCGACCATCGCTGTTGCCTGGACGAGCTGTACGCCGCCGCCGCCACGGCCACCCCGCCGCGCAAGAGGCCGCGCCCCGTGCGCCTGCGCGGGCCACGGTTTAGGAATAATGATGGCAATAACTATACTATAGTTTAAGATATTTTATAATATATCATCAAGCCTGTACTTATTATTCTAAGAGGTAGAGGTGCATAAAAGTCGAAACCGCTGTCCGTGGCGAAGTTGTTCAAAATCAAGTGCAACGAAGTGTATTGAATAATCAAAATGGCGGCCTTAGTTCCGATTTTGGCCACACGCTAATAGATCCTTGTAAAGCTATAATTCGGGGCGAGCCTATTGTCATCAAACGGGCACGAGACTCAAACTGCTAATGAGAAATTCCTAATTAAACAACCCAATACCACTTTGCCCGACCTGGGGTTGGATCCAATCGTACTTGTGACCACTAGATCAGCGGAGCTTACTCGAAAGATGTCAGACTGTCAGCTTTAAACATCTGTAAATAAATGTATAGTAATACATTTATTTATATACTAAGAAAATTAACTAAAGTAGTAAAACAAAAACAGTGCCTTTACAAATACGTTATAAAAAATCTGTGCAAAAGTAAATGTGAAGTACTAGAACCAAGGTATTACATAAGTACCTAAAACAAATGCACAACCTATGTATGTACGTACTTACTATATTTTTACAAAATTACCTAACTTGTATCATAAGCGTAAATGTGTATAGATTGGAGAAGTTTAGCCAAAGAAATCTTACCATTTAGTAATATTGAATAAATTATTACATAAACATGAAATTCGTTTAATTTTAAATGAAATTTATACCTAATTTGAAGGGAGTCAAATAAAAAACAGAAGCATTAGAATAAATCCTATTTAATATGAATTAATATTAGAACTAAAATCACATCGTGAAAACCATGTACAATTTTGACACAGAACGTATACTCAGCTAATAGAACTATATTGCTATTGCTAAAAAGTCATCTCTTCAGGTAATCATAGTATGAAGTTTTAAAGTTATCATTGCTCACTTGTTAAAAAGGGATAGTGCTGTCTAACACTAACGACTACAGATATTGCCTGTCTATTGAGGAAAAAATCATTTAAAAAAAGTGACTTCCGTTTCAGCACTAGCGCGAACAGATAAGAGTATTAATAGTACGAATATAAATTTATCAAAACAATGTGGGAATACATACTTACACACATACTTTTTGGGAAACAACTAGGTATTTTACATATAAGCGGTTAATATTACAAAATTATAGGATTGAGAATATTCACTACTTACATTACACTATTGCAGTCCTTTGTCACAAGTATGAGTACTTCAAGTCATGCAAGTCGAATACAAATGTTATTGCTCAGCGCATTTCGACGGCAAAAACACAACTGCAACTTTCCGAAATGCGCCCGAATTAGAAAGACATTGTAAAGAGCAAAAAATAATCATTGTAATACATATTAGGGCATTACACCCATTTTTGAAAAGTGTCCTAATTAGATTCTAGAGAAAGTGTGCTAATAAACCACAAAAAAACAACATTTTTATTCAATCGATTAGTGCCGTAAAAATGCATTTAAATTTTTCAAATTTCGCGAGTAATTTGACGAAAACGCTGGACGCAGAGGACGCCATATTGCTATGTAGGTGTGACGTCAGTTTGCTGTGTAGAAAAATGCGCTGATAATTTATATGATAATTGTTTATTTAAAAAAAAAATAGTTATTATTCTGCTTATCCTTGGTTTGCTGTTCGTGAATGCAAAATATTATTTAAATAAAAATTACTTTGGTTACGAAAATAATAACAAATACAAAGTTGTTAAATTGACACGCCGTATGACGTAATAACATGGCGGCCACTATTTCATGGTGTTCAAAAACAAATAAAAAAAACTGAAATCTTTTAATTTAATTTTAAAATTTATTATGTTATTTCATGAACTAAAACTAACATTTTGCGACTGCATTTTGCTTAAACTATCTCAATAATATATTTTTAGATTTTTCTCATATAGAGTAAAATACCCTATTCAATTATGAAAAAAGCGCATCTCAAAAAAATACAGTTGTATGTCGTATCCCTGTGTTCGGTGGCCGTCGATATAGTAATAGGGTTGCCAATAGTGTGGATAAAAACTACAAATGAATAGTTGCGATTTGACGACTATAACGGGGTCGGCAACCTTTAGAGTCGGAAGAGTCAAAAATTACAAGTTACAAAAATTTATAATTTTTAAAGAGCTACAAAAATTTAAAATATTATTTAGATTACGAAACAAGTCACAGTTATTATAGGTTTCATAGTAAAATTGCGTGAAATCGGGGTTAAAACGCAAGGGGACTGAAAAGGGGCGTGGCCTAATCTACGTCATTTTTTTTTAAACGTTGCCCCACACTAGAAATTTCTCCTGTATTGTGGGTGCGTTTACAAACATTTAAACTCACATACACAAACAGCCAGACCCGAAACAACTACTTGTAGGTCATACAAATATTTGTTCCGTGCGGGAATCGAACCCGCGACACGCAGCGCAGCAGTCAATCGCTTGACCACTGCGCCAACCGTGCCATTTGCAAACTCGTATTTTTTTTTAATTTGATAGCTGTGGTGAAGGGAAAACAAATAATATTTGCTTATGGAACTAAAAAGCCGCAGCTTCACATCCAAAGAGCCGCATGTGGCTAGCGAGCCGCAGGTTGCCGGCCCCTGTACTATTAGAACACGCATATAATTTATATCGCACTCAACTGTAGGTCTTATGGCAAACCAGCGAGACGATTACTAAAGGCTGGCCATTTGGTTGGTCATCAACTCACACATATAAATAAACAAGCACTACCAAACCGCAAATAATAAGCAATGTTTTTTCTTTGCAGCAAGTATTTAAACCGTCCATTTTTTTTTATTGGCAACCCTAAAAGTCCACAAATGCATTAACAAGTTAGTATTGTTGTCAGCTCTTGTTGCCAGACATCAGAAGAGACAGAAGAGCTGCCTTCTCTTTCTCCTTCTTTCTTACTACGTCCAAGCTGCGCGTGCGCCACGTACTCTTCCTTAGTTTGATTGGCCTACTGCCAACGTAGCGACCTGTAATAGTTGAAAGAAATTGCATGATGGGAATGTCTTTAAGATTAACAATTCAAATGGAAAATCGTCAGTAAATGGTTTGATTGACGCAGTGGTTTTTTCAAACAAATATTTGCTTGTCCTAATATCATCATTCTCCTGCCCTTATCCCAATTTATTTGTGGTCAGCGCAACATGTCTGTATTTCCCACACTTCTCTATTAGTCGTCATCTCCGCAGTCACACCCTTCTAACCATATCATCATTCACACAGTCCTCTATTTCTTGTCTTAATATACAGGGTCACATTAAATTAGCTGGCAATACCTTAGCCACGTGCTGAAAACAAAATCATGTCATTCCAACTTTGTCCAAAATGTTAAATGACACTGCGACAATTGTATATTAAGGCCACCCAACGACTGTTATGTTATAATTTATGGAAAATTCCAAAAACAGCTGACCAAATACGGCCCTCGCCTATCGAATAATGAAACACTTTTTTTTTATAATTTTTCGGTTTCCATGCCCAAAACGTGGGTAAAATATTGCCAGCTAATTTTTTTTGACCCTGAAGACTGAACGATACTGAAGAAAACAGATTTTCAGCCACACAAAACAGACTTTTTCAGAGGGACCATGTTAATTTCAAGTAAAATAACCATCTGACAAACCATTATTAAAAAATGCGACTTTTTTTCTTTATATCCGGCTACTAAGGGTCCCAGCGTGATGTTAAATAGCCTATAGACTTTCTCAAGAATTGGGCTATCAAATACAAAAATATTTTTTAATTTCAGATTAGTGTGTTCAAACAAACTGTTCAGCTTTATTATTAGAATAGATAGATTTCTGTTGCTGATAAAAATGTATATAAATCTTACCATCCATCTCCTTCATAGCCTTGATGAAGTCTCCAGGGTCCTTGAAGCTGACAAAACCAAATCCTTTGCTCTTATTCGTCCGCTTGTCTCGTATCACTTTAGCTCTTTGAAACGAGCTGTATTTACTGAATGTGCGCGTCTAAAAACAAAAGAATAATAAACTTTAGGGTCATATTTTTTTTTTTTTAACGTTGCCCCACACTAGGAATTTCTCCTGTATTGTGGGTGCGTTTACAAACATTTAAACTCACATACACAAACAGCCAGACCCGGAACAACTACTTGTAGGTCATACAAATATTTGTTCCGTGCGGGAATCGAACCCGCGACACCCAGCGCAGCAGTCAATCGCTTAACCACTGCGCCAACTGTGCTGAACTAATTAGCCTCCTTTTTCATACAGAAAAAGTAAAATACTTTGTACACGAATTTACATTATTCTTTGAATATGGCTGAGTTCACATGGCATCGATAAGTAAGATAAATTTTGAGATCACATGGCAGTTTCGCACTGCATCTTATATTATCTGACCCCAACTTTATACAGTTAAATATACTGCTAACTCTAAATTCTCACAAGCAGTTCATCTGTGACGTCATTTCCGAGGTCTCCACAGAACATACGGAAGTCATCATCAGTCCAGTCCAATAGCGTCACATCCTCCCAAACCTGACCTCCAGCTGTCCTCACAACCTGTCAAATAGAGAATGGCTATTATGCCAACCACTAGGAAGAAAAGTATTCACATATAACAACAAATCACCCTTAATAAATTACTCATAATTAATGAAAATTATAAAAATCAATGTCATAGGCAACACGGAACCTGACTCAATCATTACCTATAACTAGTTTCAACTAATCAAATGGCTTTAAAATAGCATTAAGTAATGCTTGAGTCTTGAATCTGATTCTGTACACAGTTCAAAAAATCCAATTCCCGTAGTTCAAAATGTTAAAAAAAAAGGCAAAATCTCATCTCAGCAAGGCATATAAGTTCAATGAAATAGTCTAGTTTAGTAAAGCATCATACCTTCCTGTTCTTCTTCTCCTTCTTGGGCTTGGTGGTGGTGTCGGCGGGAACGCTAATGGCGGGCGGGGGCGGCGCCGCGGGCGGGGGCTCCACCACGGGCTCCGGCCGCGGCGGCGGAGGCGGGGGCGTGCGCTTCTGGAATGTTAGCACTATGATTATCAGAAACCATGAATTCATGGTTACAGTTTGCGCACTGGATAAAAACTTTTCCTGTATAATATTGACTTCAGAGTACTGTTGAGGTTGTACCGGTTCTGCAGCGCGTCTAGCATGTTTGTCGTAGCACGAACTGATGACTTTTATGCCATTGTGAGGAAGAAGACCGCATCCTTAATAAGCAGAATGAGGGCTAGCAGCAACAGTATTCTGAAAACCCTAGCTGAACAACACGATGCACCAATATTAAGACACGCTGCTCGGTTGCTTGTGCGACAGGGATAAACAAACAAACATGATGTGTACCTATTAATTTTATAAATACTGTTACGCGCCAAAGCTAAAGTAATTAGTTACCACTAGCGCCATCTAGTATCGAGTAGCAGAATTAATTGAGTCAAGATCTATCTAGCAATTTCGATAGCAGAATCTTCTAGAATTATCAACATCTGTTCAGTCGGGGCCGGTATGTAATCGAAGATTCTAGATGCTTCGATTCTCGAATGTTCTTGGGCACTATAAAAGGCAGGAACGGATCAAGACCGAGAGCTCTGTCCGACGGCCGAGACATGTCCTCTCCGACCCAGACGACCACATTACTATCCTTCAGGAAAGCAATAGGGCCACCAGTACAGTTCGCACACACCGCACAAAATCGTCATTCCGACCTCGCCGCCGAGGTCCTCGCGCCCCGCGAAGACCCATAGTATCGGCGCCTAACGTCGAGACCCCCGACCGACCCTTGCTCGTTGAAGCGCCAGCCCGCGCCGCAGCTGAGCCAGTAGCTTTAAATTCCCCGATCAATAATAATAATGCCAATATTTTGATCCAGCCTGTCCCCAATAATGATAGCTGTCCCCCTATCAGTGACGCCCTGAGCCGAGGTCCGTACCCCACAGGGGGTGCCCTCAGCGTGTAGTCGCTTAGTATGTAGAATTTAGTTTGTAAGCCCTGGCTGGAGGCGTTAAGATTAACTTCTTAATGGCAGCCCCAGGAAAGCCCGGTTGAGCAGTCACGGCTTCTCAAGGCCAACTGCGAGATGCGCAACAAAAAAAAAAAAACCGAGAGCAGTATTGGTCAAGCGATACAGGCGAGAACATCTGAAGCGATCTTCAAGTGCGATTTAGAGTGATCTGTAGTGAAATTTTGTTTTGTAATTTGTGTGTTTAATTAAAGTGTAACTTTGGTAATTTTTATTGGCAGTTTTTAATTGTCACGAACCCGAAGCTCGTAACAATACTAACCCTTAGTTTGATAAGTTCTTTGTACTAACCAGTGTGCCAATGTTGTCAAATCAAATAAAAATATATTATATTACCAATAATTCTCTCCAATAGGTTCTGTAACGTTTTTAGATTGGATATTTACTCATTCTAAAAAATTGTGGCTATACTCGTAATATGTATGTTTCACACGTCTGCGAGCAATGTGCCCTGCCCACTGCCACTTAAGTTTGGCAATTCTTCGGGCTATGTCGGTTGCCTTGGATCAATAAAAAACTGCCTTACCCTCTTCCGATTTTCTTTCTCTTTCTTCTCGTCGTCCTCTTTAGGTTGCTTGTAGAGTTTGGGTGCTGCTGACAGCACCACAGGCTGTGGCTTGGGCGGAGGAGGTGGTATCAGCTGAGGCCCTGGCAGGCCGGGGCGGAGGAACGTTAGGGCGGGCGGGAACCCGCCCTCTGCGCCGCCTGGACGTATCCTGACCTGGTAGTGATGGTTAGTGTTATTAGTTTGAATTGAGCCTATGATTTATAATAAATGGCGACGACAAAACAGTCTCAGGTTATCATGTTACTGCTTCATTATGTCACTATAAAGAATTCCGGATGAAGTCTATTGAAATCAATCAATCAATCTGCCTAGCCATTTCCCAACTATGTTGGAGTCACACAGTACCTCTTGGTAAGACAGGTTGTCAGGTTTTTGGGCTTCTGATGACACATAACGACTGTCAAAGGTCCACGAATGACAGCCGGGACCAACGGCTTAGTGTGCTTTCCGAGGCACAGAGGAGTCTCGGTATTTTAAGATGGTCACCCATCCACAGACCAATCCTGGCAAGCGTAGCTTAACCTGATGGATCGACCCGTGCGGCTGTTATTACTTAGCTACGAGCCCCTATACAAAGTCTATTAAAATATTAATGTTAAAAGTAAAATAAACATCAGCCAGAAACGTCATATTTATAGAACTACGATTTTTATCAAATAAGGCACAAAATATGTTTATGCCTTATTTTATAAAAATCAATGTGTGTGCAAATTGCATACATAAAACCACTTGACAAAGCATTTAGTTTGACTTTTCATAAAAAAAATACAAAACACACATATAAATGCGGTCAAAATGTATGGCTGAGAAAACTGAAAAAAAAAAACAACCATGCATAGGTTCAAAATCAGGTACTGAATCCATAGTAATAGGTTGTGCATCTATGTCCCTGTCACCCTGTAAGGGAACAGCTCTAGCCATCTGGTTTGAGAGCCATGGTAAACAGGCTGTGTTAGGGATATTCACTTGACAACGATATATTGGATTTATTCGATGTTTGGCATACAATATATCGGATTGATTAGATGTTTTGACAAATATTTATTCTATTTGATACATCAATATATTTATTTCTAAAACATCGAATCTTTGTTTTATTCTTTTTTTTGTCATTAAAATGTCTATTAAAAAACTAACTTTGACTAATAATTACACACAACAACACTACTTCATAATTTCAATAGGCCTTTTCATTTTCAGTGCGCATGTCTCAATATTTGCCATGTTTTTCGGACTGTTTATGAGCAGTGATGTGTGCTCAGCAATTTGCATGTAAAGTGTCCAAAACTTTTATTAAACGTCTAGTATAGCTATGTTACTCTGGTCTCTGATTCTACATTCACACATGTGAAATCCAAGACCTAAAACTATCTGCATTCGACTGGAAAAGAGTAATCTTAAACTTTTGTGGGAAGTATTTGATATTGAAAAAATATCGCTGTTTTCAACTGATACATATATCGATAAACATTGATGTTGAGACCCAATGTTTTACATCGAATATAAATATCAATGTATTTTTTAAGTGGACACCCCTAGGCTGTGTATGTACGGTACCTTTTTATTATCTATGTATTGAAACATCAAATTACCTGTGAGGGCACCATGATAGAGGGCGGTGGGGGTGGGGGCGGTACTGTGGGGTACATCATGGACATGTCAAAGGTAGGCATCATGGGCGCGGCCGCGCGCTCCAGCTGCTGCTGCACGGCACCGAACGTCGCCGCGCCGATCACAGCCCGAGAGACCACGTTGACTCCACCGTCACCACCAGAGATCTCCGCTTCGAACCTGGTAATACAAATAAATTTGTTAGAAATGGTGCATTGGCAAAATTGAGAAAACTTGTGCACTACAGAAGGATGGAAGGCATAAAAGTTGACTTTATGAGAATGTTTTACAAGCTTGTTTTGCAAGCTGCAAGCACTGCAGTTTAGTGGCAAACTGCACTCAACTACAGTGCAGTATTATGTATTGTTCTTTTTGACATCCTATTTCAACCTATACATATCCATTGGTAACAACCACTGGTACAGGTGATGTGATTGCGGTAAAAAAAATTGTGGCACAATGGAAAACTGCTGCTGATAATATGCTTATTTTTAACATGTCATATCTTATGGGAAATGTAAGATCGCTAAATGGAGTGGCTTCTATTTAATGTAAATTGCTTTGCTAACCTGGACATTTCATCTTGCATCTGCTGGTATTTACTGGAGTCTTCCATGTTGCCGCTCGGAGTTTAACCTTAAAGCAGTCCAAAACGTTTACGTAGTAACCAGAAATAAAATGTACGCCACTAATTACAGTCACTCTTGATACATACAGATCCACACATTTTCGGAATTATTATTGCAAAAATCACAATTACGATTATTTTTATGATCAATGATATTCGCAATCAACGATTTGACGTGGGTTGACGTTAGTGTTTTAGCTATCTATGACACAGAACACATATACTCCTAACGGAGATCTATGACCACACCTCCGTTAGGAGTATATGTGTTCTGTGGACCACACTATTGAGTTGAGTATAGGTGTTCTGTGAGCTATGATTAGAATAGGGATGTAACGATACGAGTAAATACAAGTACATACTTTTCTCCGTTATCAAGAACTTTAAGTATCGATACTTTGAAATTAAGTATAAAGTAAGTGTCGGATAAAAGAAAAAAGAACTCATATCAGTATGCCAATGTCACTATTTCATTTCAAAATTTATAAAAAAAATATTCACAAATAATTGTAACGCAAAGCTTATGTTTGGAAAACTTGCTTACCAATTTTAATGTAGCCAAATATTTCAGTTGGTATAACATATATTACGCAAAATAAAATAAGCCAAATATTTTGTATCGTCAGTTTTCAATTTACCATTTCTATTCAGTCAACAACAACGGTTTTTATCAAGGCTGTTTTTCCACTTGGGACAAATTCTAAACATCTAATAATAATATATAAATGACAGGTCCCATTGTCATAATGCTTTTCCTTAACAGTGCTGTTTTGTAATTACCCGAATGTAGCAAGTTCTTGTATTGGGATCTCAAGGGGCCATTACGTGTTCTTATATTGGCCAGTGACGGAAATAAGTCTATGTTGGCTTTTACATAAATTACCACTTCCAAAATGTACAAACATGGAAAAGTTAGTATCCTCAGAGACCGAAACACAGGTTCGCAGCTGGCTGTGCTTTTAAGTTTTGACATAGATCTAATACACCGTTTCTGGGCCTTAAAAATCTCCTCCCTCACTACAGTTACCCCAAAATGTGACTCTGTAGCCACCATTCATCACAGCACACAACCACGTTTTTGACACCCATTATAGAAACAATGAAGCAAACAGTCCTGAGAAGAACTGACACCACGTTTTTAATAACATCTGATAAAGAAACAGGAGTATCAGGACTGCAGAGCCCACACGCCGTCATCTTGTTCTTCAGGAACACCAGGGTTGTCTAGCTTCGGTTCGCGGCGTCCTCATCTTCTATCGCCGCGCCCGTCAAGTTCACTACTCACCCTGAAATGTTCATACGACGGTGGCTGAGTCGAAATGGAAGCACGGATTGCCAGGCACCCATACTTATGCCTTAGCCGCGCGCTCGGCGCACTCGCGCCGAAAACACAGGCGCCACCGTGCGGAATTAATTCGACAACATTGTGCTGTGATGTGATTGGTTAAAAATGCGCTAATATTATTGGTTATATTTTTGCAGGATTGCTATTTAATTTAATGTACATGTTTTTATTGGTTAGGTCATTTTATTGTAAATAGTATATAAGTCATGGTATTCATTCAAATATATGCTCATTCACATCCTAATATCATCAAGCGTTTTCTTCAACCTTCTGATATTATCCCAGTCACTACAGTCGCCATAGTCTCTAAAGTGGTGACCCCGTGCCTAAACACAGTGAAGAAATCTACGATTACCGAAGCTCAGCAAGTACATATCGCCGAATCAAGATGTCCAATCCCTGCCAAACGGATGAACAAACCAGCTCAACATCGCACCCAGTTCCGAAGGCGGAAGCAGCCGGCATTTCTCTCACGATGCGCATTCCACCTTTCTGGCGGGATAGACCACGACTCTGGTTCATCAGCTTCGAAGCAGCAACCAACGACCTCAAAAAAGGTCAAGGCCAGCTCGCACAGATGGTCATTGCACAGCTAGAGCGACAAGACATCGAGCAGATCATGGACCTACTGTACAACCCACCAGAGACGGACCAGTACAAGGCCATCAAAGAAAGGCTCATATCTGCCTACGAGGAATCAGACAGTCGCCAGTTCCAAAAACTGCTGTCAGAGATGGAACTCGGAGATCAAAAGCCGACGCAACTACTCCGCCGCATGCGAAACCTTGCAACCGATAAAATACCAGAATCCACCTTGAGGCTTATGTGGACTAATCATCTCCCATCACACGTCCGCTCAGTCCTCGCAGTCAGCGAAACGTTCAGCACCAAGACAAAACTTGATGAACTCGCGCTACTCGCTGATAAAATAATGGAGCAGACACTAGCAACAGAAGTCGCAGCCGTGCATGCACCAGCACCATCAGCACCATCCGTACCGCAAGCAGATACGCAGTACCTTATAAGCGAAATAAGGAAATTATCACTAGAAATAGCAGAGCTGAAAACAAGCCGTTATCACAACAACGATAACAACTATCGCCGCAGTCGTTACTCATCACGCAACCGCAGTACATCACGACCACGCAGTCGAGAAGCTTCGCCATCACCATTCTGTTATTATCACCGCCGTTTCAAAGAACAAGCCAGACGCTGTACATCACCTTGCTCATTCAAGAAACAAAGCTCGGAAAACTAGACGGAACGTTGGCAATGGCGGACACTGGCGTTCAAGAAAAGTCCCACCGCCTATACATATCAGACAAAAACTCGAAACTATCATTTTTAGTTGATACTGGAGCAAACATATCCGTGCTACCGAGGAGAAAGGGACAAATACCGAATCCATTATCATTCCAGCTATACGCAGCGAACAACACACCTATAGCTACGTATGGCGAGAAAACATTAACACTCGATCTCAATTTACGCCGACCGTACTTGTGGAAATTCATCGTAGCTGACGTCACGAAACCCATACTTGGAGCCGATTTTCTCAAGCATCACCAACTAATCGTCGACTTGAAAAACCGAAAATTAATCGACGGTGTGACGAGCTTAAAAGTCAACGCCCCATTACGAGTATCGAACGTGCCCACCGTACGCAGTATCGACATGTCGCAATCATACCACGACATATTAGCCCAGTATCCCGGCATTACAAGATTAACATCAATGCGATTAAACTCCGATATTCCAGTGCAACATTATATCGAAACAACCGGACCACCGATACACAGCCGAGCGCGACCAATCCCACCGCATCGCTTCGAAACAGTGAAGAAAGAATTTGAGAACATGATCGAACAAGGATTATGCAGACCTAGCAAAAGCCCATGGTCATCACCACTACACATCGTTCCTAAGAAGAATGGCGATATTAGAGTTTGTGGTGACTATCGCCGACTTAATGCTATCACCATACCAGATCGCTATCCTGTCCCACGCGTCAAAGACTTCACCCACCACCTATCCGGAAAAACAATCTTCTCAACAATAGATCTCAACCGTGCGTACCAACAACTGAGCGTGAGAGAAGAAGATATCCAGAAGACGGCAATCATCACTCCAATGGGATTATTTGAATTCCCACGTATGTGCCCTGGTTTGAAGAACGCGGGACAAACCTTTCAACGCTATATCCATGAAGTCCTACGAGGATTAGACTTTGTCTTCCCATTTATCGACGATTTATTAGTGGCATCAGAAAATGAAGACAAACACAGAGAACACCTCCAAATCGTACTGCAGAGGTTAGAAGACAATGGCATCACCATCAACCCCGCCAAATGCAACTTAGGCAAACCAGAAGTCCAGTTCCTAGGTTACACCGTAGCAAAAGAAGGTATCAAACCACCGCAACATAAAATCCAAGCAATCACCAATTATCCCCAGCCGACTACAATCGAAGAATTAAGAAGATTTCTTGGAATGATCAATTTCTATCGCGATCACATACCTAACGCCGCAATACTGCAAGCACCACTCAATTCATACTTACATAACGTAAAGAAGCGAGACAAAACTCAGATCACGTGGACAAATGAAGCAGATCAAGCATTCCAGAAATGTAAAGCCAGCATCATTGAAGCAGCTTTACTCGCTCACCCATCACATCATGCAACACTTGCTTTGTTCTGCGACGCATCCGACACCTCAGCTGGCGCCGTCCTACAGCAATACATCAATGAAACATGGCAACCACTCGGATATTATTCCAAGAAATTCAATGACGCGCAAAAGAAATATTCCACCTACGACCGAGAGCTACTCGCAATCTACATGGCAGTCAAACATTTCCGCAAGACATTTGAAGGACGTCACCTAATTATATTTACGGATCACAAGCCAATAACATTCGTAATGACAAAAGCGCAATCGAACACAGAAACACCGAGGCGAACAAGGCAACTTTTGTTTATCAGCGAATTTACAACGGACATACGTCACGTGAGCGGTAAACAAAACATCGTCGCCGACACACTCAGCCGCATAGAAACAATCTCGTGCCCATCTACGATAAACTTCAAGGACATAGCCAGCGCGCAAGAAAAGGACAACAATATCGAACAATTATTGCAAGAAAACAACATCACTCTCAAGAAAATAATAATACCTAACACAGACGTCGAGTTATATTGCGAAACATCCACACCGTATATACGTCCGTATATCCCAGAAGAACACAGACAAGAAGTTTTTAACAGCGTGCACAACATCAGTCATCCTGGTACGCGCACGACTCGCAAACTTGCAACGCAAAAATACTTCTGGCCATCAATGAACGCAGACATCAGCCGTTGGACTCGAACCTGTATACAGTGTCAGAAAAATAAGATACAACGTCACACATTCTCGAACATCTCATCTTTCCCACAAACCGATCGTTTCCAACACGTACACGTCGACATAGTTGGACCGTTACCTACAACAACTCAAGGATATCGTTACCTAGTAACCATGATCGACCGACTAACTAAGTGGCCTGAAGCAATCCCTACCGACGAAATATCAGCTGTTCGAATAGCCGATATCGTCTACCAACATTGGATTTCAAGATTTGGATGCCCGACCACACTAACAAGCAACCAAGGCCGTCAATTCGAGAGTCAGCTGTTCCAAAACTTAATGAAACAAATGGGAATAAAGAAAAATCGCACCACTCCGTATCATCCTCAAAGTAACGGCATGGTCGAACGGTGGCATCGTTCGCTCAAAACATCATTACGCGCGAAACTATCCGATGCAAGTACATGGATCAACGAGCTACCTACAGTGTTACTTGGTTTACGAGCCGCACTGCGCACCGACACCGGTGTGAGCGCCGCCGAACTTACCTACGGTTACAACTTAAGACTTCCTGGAGATTTTTTTACAACTACCTACACACCTACAATGGATTATACATACGTCGAAAAGCTGCGTGACATCATTCAAGTAAACAAACCGCAAGTCGTCACCGAACATCATAGCAACAATAAGCGTGTGTTCGTGCATGAAGATTTACTCAAATGCAGTCACGTGTTTATCAGAACCGATGCAGTAAAGAAACCACTACAAGCTCCGTACGAAGGCCCCTTTCATGTTATAAGCCGAAGAGATAAGGTGTATACTATACAGCTACCGAATCGGCAAGCTAACATTTCAATCGATCGTCTGAAGCCTGCATACGTCATAGCTGAGCATACCGAAACCTTACCACCAACCAAGATAACCATAACCAAGCAAACCAAGGCCAGTACCACACCAACCAAGCAACAAGCTCCAGTACCTACGGTCAGCGTGACGTCACAGCCCGCTATCAAGAAAACAACACGCTCGGGCCGCGTCACAGATAACTATATACTAGGGCCGCGTCATCAAGCTGCCGGTACGCTTCGCTTGAGGGGGAGTACTGTAGCCACCATTCATCACAGCACACAACCACGTTTTTGACACCCATTATAGAAACAATGAAGCAAGCAGTCCTGAGAAGAACTGACACCACGTTTTTAATAACATCTGATAAAGAAACAGGAGTATCAGGACTGCAGAGCCCACACGCCGTCATCTTGTTCTTCAGGAACACCAGGGTTGTCTAGCTTCGGTTCGCGGCGTCCTCATCTTCTATCGCCGCGCCCGTCAAGTTCACTACTCACCCTGAAATGTTCATACGACGGTGGCTGAGTCGAAATGGAAGCACGGATTGCCAGGCACCCATACTTATGCCTTAGCCGCGCGCTCGGCGCACTCGCGCCGAAAACACAGGCGCCACCGTGCGGAATTAATTCGACAACATTGTGCTGTGATGTGATTGGTTAAAAATGCGCTAATATTATTGGTTATATTTTTGCAGGATTGCTATTTAATTTAATGTACATGTTTTTATTGGTTAGGTCATTTTATTGTAAATAGTATATAAGTCATGGTATTCATTCAAATATATGCTCATTCACATCCTAATATCATCAAGCGTTTTCTTCAACCTTCTGATATTATCCCAGTCACTACAGTCGCCATAGTCTCTAAAACTCCAAATCTTAAGACTGACGCAACCAGCCCATGATAAGCTAATAGAAGTGTATCAGTGCTAACTTTGTGTGATAGGTTATACAGTACGTAGGCTGATTTATTTAACTTCTCGGCATGCGGTTTCCAAGTCAAATTGTTGTCCATCAGGATGCCTAGAAATTTCGCTACACAAGTTGTATCCACTGCATGCGGTTTCCAAGTCAAATTGTTGTCCATCAGGATGCCTAGAAATTTCGCTACACAAGTTGTATCCACTTTTTGACTATTATAACTAACATTAATATCATCAGCGCGGATGCTTTGGCAGATGTGCATTACTTTTGTCTTTTTACACGCTTTATATTAGCTTCACTTGTATGTTTGTTTGTTTGTATGTTTGGAACCGACTCCTTAGGGCACGATTTTGACCAACTTTTTTTTTTTTTGTAGGGCATCTCGCAGTTGGCCTTGAGAGGCCGTGACTGCTCAACCGGTCATTCCTGGGGCTGCCATTAAGAAACTAATCTTAACGCCTCCAGCCAGGGCTTACAAACTAAATTTATAAACTAAGCGACTGCACGCTGAGGGCACCCCCTGTGGGGTACGGACCTCGGCTCAGGGTGTCACTGATAGGGGGACAGCTATCACTATTGGGGACAGGCTGGATCGAAATATTGGCATTATTATTATTAGGGGAATTTAAAGCTACTGGCTCAGCTGCGGCGCGGGCTGGCGCTTCAACGAGCAAGGGTCGGTCGGGGGTCTCGACGTTAGGCGCCGATACTACTAGGGGTCTTCGCGGGGCGCGAAGACCTCGGCGGCGAGGTCGGAAGGACGATTTTGTGCGGTGTGTGCGAACTGTACTGGTGGCCCTATTGCTTTCCTGAAGGAGAGTAATGTGGTCGTCTGGGTCGGTGAGGACATGTCTCGGCCGTCGGACAGAGCTAATCCTACTGGGGACATAAGTGGCGGCCTTCACAATCAAGGGATTGCGGTGAATTTCGGCTTTATCGAAGAAACGCTTCGAGTTGCGTTTCATGAACTGACTGACCGTGGGGATTTTCAGATCGAGATGGAGGATCTCGTTCCGAACGAACCAAAGGGCGCCTGTGGCTTGCCGGAGGAATCGGTTCTGTAGGGTCTGCATCCTATGGATGAATCGGGGGTTCGCGTGTGCAAAGATTGCACACGCATACGTCATGATGGGCCTTATACACGCCGTGTAAATCCGCAACTTGCACTTTAGTGACAACTTGCTACGTGCATTTAGAACAGAATGTAACCTGCCGAGAGCGAAGGCGGCGCGTGAGCGCGCCTTCTTTATGTGCTCTGCGAAGGAGAGATGCTGATCCATGGTCACACCAAGGTATTTGGCTCGCTTCTCCCAAGGGATAGGCTTGCCGAACAAAGAGATGGGACGGGGGGGCTCAGGTCTAATGCGTCGCGGTCTCGTAAAGAGGACTGCTTGGCTTTTATCCGGATTTATATCGATCCGCCACTTTCGAAACCACGCGCCAAGGACGTTGACGGTGGTCTGGAGAGTGGCGGCTATCGCGTCCTGACTTTTCCCAGTGTAGTAGATGGCTGTGTCGTCTGCGAACAGTGCCAACTGTGCCTTTCTACTCTTTGGGATATCGCTCGTGAATAGAGTGAATATGAGCGGGGACAACACCGCGCCCTGAGGGACGCCGGCGCGAATGGGATGGGGAGACGAGATCGCCCCTTCGATGCGATAGCGAAAGGTGCGGTTCGACAGAAAATCTCGTAAGATGAGCACGAGACGGTCTGGCACACCGAGACGGTACAGCTTGTAAATCAAGCCATTGTGCCAGACCTTGTCGAAGGCTTTCGCTATGTCGAAAAATACTGCACCGGTTATCGTACCGCGCTGGAAGCCAGCGCTTATATGTTCTACGATACGGTGGACCTGTTGCACACAACAATGTTGGTTACGGAAACCGAACTGCTCGTTGGGTATGAGGCCTTTTGTCTCGGCGTAATTTCTGAGTCGCTTATAGATAAGTCTCTCATAGATCTTGCCGAGACTACTCAGTAAACTGATGGACCAACTTTAAACGGTCAGATTTCATTTATACTTTGTAAGCTTATCGAGGACCAATGACAATTCAATAATTAAAAAAAAAAAAAAATAGAGAAAAAAATAAAAAATAAAAATAAAAAATAAAGGGAAAAAAATCACGCATTTCTAGTTAGCAGAACTAAAAAATAGAAAATAAATCATCGTTTAAAAAACACGCTTTAAAAATCAAACTAAAAAAAGTAGGAAATAATTTAATTCAATTAAAAAGCGTGGGGTGCTTGACATTAATTGATTATAAAAATACCTCAAAAAGCTCTTGAATTTTATTCTCGCGACGGTAATTTTATTACGATTAAGATATATTAGTTTAACTCCTGGCGGACGTGTACTAAACAGGGCCCTGTTTAATCTGGATGCCAGAATGATTCTAGATGATAGCTTTGTGATTCGTCTTTTACATGTTGTAGATTTGGCTACGATTGACAATTTATATTTGCGTTATGCTGACACAATCGTCAATTTTATTCTTGCTGTAATTTTGCTAAATGCTCATTTTGTTCATAAATACTAATTCCATGCTTTACACCATAGTGGAGAGTAATATACTTATAATGAATCTTTGACTCAAAAATTGACAATTGTTTGTCAGTGTCACTTCTTGACTGGTTGGACTGATACACACTAGACAGTGACAGTGATCAAATCATGAGTCATCGAGAATTCGAGATCGGACCGCAGAGTACTTGGGATCGGACGAATGAAAGAAAGGTTGTTGGTTGATGCGTGTACGTACCGTAACTTCAAGTTTCTTTATTTGTAAATGTTTTCCAAATAGGATAAAGCATCATGGTTGAAGACGATAATAAAACAGTTTGGTGCGGTAATTTACCTGAACAAGCTACTGAGGAATTACTTTACGAACTGTTTTTACAGGTTTGTGTATTTGTGTTGTCAGCGCAGCGTACAGACGCTAGCACATCAAGCTAGCCCAATCTGTCCAATTTCTTTGGTAGATTTTCAATTTTATTGTTTAAGGTTCATCTTCAATTGGGAAAATTTGACAGTTTGGGGAAGCTTGATGTGCTGGCGTCTGTACAAGAACGCTTTCCGAATTTACCAATAATTGCTAGCAATTTTTTTTACCATAATCACATTTACAGGCAGGACCATTGGAGAAAGTCAGGATACCCAGGGATCGTGATGGACGGCAAAAGAACTTTGCTTTTATCACGTACTGTGACGAATTTTCGGTGCCTTACGCGTTAAACTT
Source organism: Antitype chi (assembly GCA_947359405.1). Lineage (NCBI taxonomy): Eukaryota > Metazoa > Arthropoda > Insecta > Lepidoptera > Noctuidae > Antitype > Antitype chi. Next base: position 17,752,939 of record OX375816.1, read on the forward strand.
ATTTCGAGGTACCGCCTTATTTCATAGAACATTATCTTTGCAAAGCCGTGGACGAATGTTACCTCTACGGCCCCCAATCAGATGCTACGGACTGGAACCACCTATAGAGTTCCCGAAACAAACAAACATCGCTAAACAATTTGTTGATATGACCGAGGATTTGAAAGACGACGAATTCAAGTGTGTCAGTATGACTCGTCAACCACTTGACCCTAATGACAGATTGGTCATGGCTAGCTTACAGGGTAACTGGTCTCATCGGCATCACCCTTACAGGCCCAAAGACAAGGCACACAGAGATGACTACAGACCCAGGGATGCACACAATGACAACTATAATAGAAATAAAGACAGTAAAAATAAACATTCAGGGAATTGGAGAGAGAGGAGAAATCATAAGAAATCTAGCTACCACAGATAGAGGTGGAAAAACAATGTCATACTCGAGGGTAACTAGTAATTTTGATAGATAAATGAAATAGAAGCAACACACGGTTACACATCATGCTATATGTATATTTCCAGAATAAGCTGATCTTGCATTGTTTAGGATTTCCATAAAGTGCGAGATAAGTGTAAACTGGAAATGTATAGCTTGATGTGTAGCCGTGTGTACACCATAGTTCTGTCCTGCTAATTGTAAATGCAGCACTTGCAAAAAAGTGGTTTCAGAAAAATGCAGAAATCTAAAGGTAAAATTTTCATGAAAGTACAGTGAATCACGTTATCAAAAAAACATACTTCCAGTACCCAAATATTTTTATTTTTCCTGTAAAGGTTTTGCCCCTAAGGATGCCATTTCTGCTAAAAAGAAAAACCCAAGTGTTGATTACTGCAGATACAATTAGCAGGGCAGAGTTATATCTGAAAGACTTAAAGCAAATAACCACACACATAACATAACATCACCCCTGCATTCCCTGCAGGGTTGGGCAGAGGTGCTGCTCCTATAGAACACCCACACTTTGGTAGAAGTGTTTCCAAATACGTTTTTATATTCCGTATGATTAAAGTGAAAGGGGTCATTAATAAATAAAATTCAATGTTTCTTTGAATTATTATTTTACTTGGTTACTGTTTACAACATAAAATTTCTATTATTCCTAAACATACATAAGTAATATTTTGATCGCATAATAACAATATAGTGAAATGCTATATAAATTTTAGTTTGGTGTTGTAACCAAAACTATTCATACAAAAACATATCGCTGGTTTGCGAGAATGTCGACGTAATTCAAAATTCTATGTAATTGAATACTGTATGCCAAATGATCATTTTTAACTTTGATTATTTTATCATGAACAGAGACGCAACGCTGATTTCGCGACAATGTTCGTTAGAAAGAGACTCCGTCACTATTCGTTTGAGACAAAACACTCGTACCACAGAATAACCGAGCAGAAGCAAAGCTTCATTCTAACGCCGTGCGTAGGTACACTACTACACGCACAGCTATGTGAGTGACGTCACCGACAAGGCGAGCACCGGTGCCCGCTCGAAGACAAATCGGTTTGGTCTAGCTCAGTAAGAAGACGAAGTTAAGGGCTGCTAGTGGCGGCGATACGACGCGGACGTTTATAATAGTATATTTTTTTTTTTTATTGTTGTTCAATATGCTAAACTGTTGTACTGTGTGCACAAACGATGCGAGGAAAACCAAGGATATTTCTTTTTTTGTGTATCCAAAGGATCTTGTCAGATAAATGACTATATCTAAAAAAGCATTAAAAATGTGAAGGTATAGGTATACCTTCATATTTTTAATGCTTTTTGTTAGAGATTGGCCGACTATGACTTTGGCCGACTAGCCGAATAGTCGGCTGCAAAATGGCCTACTAGTCGGCCAAGCCGACCATTGCTTTCGATTGAGTTTGGGTAACATCGGTAATGTTCGTGACTACGCTTTCAGCTCGTAGATGCGTGCGCGGCGCCCGGCGACCAGGCGGAATAGAGTATTTTCCAATTTATTAAAAACTATTTTAATTTAAAGATTGGGACGAAACATTTAACAGAAAAATCAAAATAAATTTATTTAAATCCATTTTCTTAATTAAAAACGATTAAGATCAAATTCATTTTTCGTTAGTTTGAATTTACCGCCAAAACGATGACGATTTTTACGATGACTTTTTTATCATGTGACCACACTTGACGTCAGATTTGTGTAAACGGCACCGGTAACATTACTTTGTGTGGCGCAGTTTTAGAAGTATTTGTGTACAGAAACACCGCACACCAGTAATACCACTTTCTATCCATTCAAAATCTTGTTAATTATAAACTCGACATTCACTCGTTTACAACTACTTTAGGTTACACAAAGTTGACGTCACATGAGGTCACGTGATAAAAACTTATTGTAAGGAGCGTTTTAGCGGTAAAAATCAACGAAAAATATGTTTGATTCAATCGTTTTTAATTGAGAAAATATATATAAATCAATTTATTTTTATTTTTCTGTTACAAATTTCGTCCAAATCTTCAAATTAAAATAGTTTTTAATCAATTGGAAAATACTCTATTGTTGGGTTTTTTTTTTACTTTGCATTTATTCTGTAATTGTTTACATGCGAGCCGGCGTTTCTTCCTATCCTAATTTCCTATCCTATTCTAGATTGCACTGAAATTGATCCTATAATAAAAAAAAAATAACAATAGCTTTCAATTTCATTTCATTCACCGTCTTTTAAATTTTTAAGCATATTAATACGAGTAATAAAATGAGCCGACTAGTCGGCCGGGTTTTGCCGACTAACCGCCGACTACAAATATGGCAGACTAGTCGGCTTTCCCGACTAGTCGGTACATCACTACTTTTTATAGAAGTATTTAGTAAGTACCTATTACTTAGTATCCAAAATAATTATGTCGGCGATAAGGTTTTCGCATAAGAATAATTATTTATTATTCTTATGGTTAGGTATGGTTATGGTAGGGAAGGTTTTCTACCCTATGGCCTGGTCAAGACCTTGGCGTTATCAGCGAAAGCTTAGCGCGGGGCAGCGAGCGAGAAAAACAAATAGGTACACAAAAATTTATGATTCATGTTATGAGGCGCCGCACGCAGCGGCAACGTCAGCGGTAATCGCCGAGCGGTTCGCAGCAGCTGCGCGGAGCGCGGCTTGAACATGAACATTTGTACGGGCGAGTTTATTGTTGAGGTGCACGACTCAGAGCGGTGCGCGTGCGGACAGCGGCGGTGGAGCGGCGGACTGACCGGCAGCGCAGCGGCGGACTGACCGGCAGCTTGCCGATTAAAATACCGGTATTTTAGACGATTTTGTAGCAGAAATGAACTCCGACGCATTTATTCATTACAGAAATTTGAAATCGTTCGCTTTAATCGATTTTTATTTAAATTAAGAAAATTAATTTAAGAAATTAAGCTACCATTAGCCAGCGGCTTCGCCCGCGTGTGTTGATTATGTTATCACTATTACATATTTTGCGTTAGTGTTTTGTTTCAGGCGACACAGCTGTACCCACCCTAATTGCGTAACTCACGATTAATCATAATCTGTTTCGTTTTAAAACAGATGACTAAATCATTGCTTCATATGTTCGAAAAATGTGTCTGCTCAACAACGTAAATAACGCAATGAATATCGTTGAACTGTCAAAATGAAACCGATTATGATTAATCGCGTATTACGCAATTAGGGTGCTGGCTTACAGCTGTAGATCGAGAAGATCCAATAGGGTATTTTCCAATTTATTAAAAACTATTTTGATTTGAAGATTAGGGATAAAATATGTTACAGAAAAATAAAAATATATTGATTTAAAATTTTAAACCCATTTTCTAAATTAAAAACGATTCAAATCAAATTTAATTTTCGTTGTTTTGAATTTGGCGCCAAAACGCATCTTACGATGACTTTTTTATCACGGGACCACACGTGACGTCAGCTTTGTGTAACCGGTACAAATACTTTGCGTAGCGGACTTTTAGAAGTATTTGTGTACAGAGGCACCGCACACCAGTAATACCACTTTATATCCATTAAAAATCTTGTTAATTATAAACTCGAATTTCACTTGCTTACTTGCTCGCTGGCTAATTTAGTTTACACAAAGCTGACGTCAGGTGTGGTCACGTGATAGAAAAGTCATCGTAAGAAGCGTTTTGGCGGTAAATTCAAAACAACGAAAAGTAAATTTGATTTTGATCGTTTTTAATTGAGAAAATGGATTTAAATCAATTTATTTTTATTTTAGTCTAGATGAACTTGGCCCACGTGTTATTTTCTATTGTTTATTTTGATTTGATTATTTTTTTACACCGGGATTCGGGATCAAATTAACAACCGTCAAGAAATACTGTGTCAAAAATTCATATTTAATAATACTGTGTAAACTCCATTAAACGCCAATCGATTTACCGACAAACTCCCTTAACTTGACTCTAGTTGGTTTATCTTGTTGTCCATAATAATAATACACTCTATATAGCATCACACCCACTCTAAATAACGACAATACGGCAATAAACAGTTCTTTCTAAGTTGTCGACATTAATAAGAACTGCAGCTGTGTACGTTCTTTTTCCGTTCTTTTTAGTTCCGTCGCTATTCGCGCAAACCAGCGATATGGTATGATATAACTAATAATTTAGATTTACTGATAGTTTAATATGTTTTCGTTTTTTTTTTTTTGATGTCATATTAAATAGTAAAATCAGTTTTATGCCTGACTGTCCCAGACAGAACACTGCGCATATGTAGCAAATTTAGTAACACAACTATCAATCCAGTCTGTTTCAGCAACATCTATTTTTGCGCAGTGTTTTTCAGTGTCAAACGTCATAAACAGTTAGCTGTGTGATGCCAGTTGGTAAAACTCGAGGATCAGAATTGCTGTCTGCAGCATTCCCTAATGATTTGACTTAACATTTAAGTTTATAAGTTGGGAATAGGCTAGGCAAATGATGATGTTTTAAGTTTAAGTGACAAACAACATTTGAACAATAGTTTTAACAATTGTTAGTTAATTGTCAATTATACTATATTACAATACCTAGTAGGTTCTTCTTGCTGTTGCAGTTGTAGTTGTTGTTGAAGTTGTAGTAGTAGCTGTGAGTGCCGTCGTAGTTGTGAGTTTTGTTGTAGTTGTGAGTGCTGTTGTAGTTGTGAGTATTGTTGTAGTTGTTGATGTAATTGTGAGTGTTGTTGTAGTTGTTGTTGTAATTGTAAGTGTTGTTGTAGTTGTTCTATGTCTAAAATTTCCGTCTGTGTACTCATTCCATCTAAACCATTAGTAATATGTGTTGCATAGAAAAAATCCCTCTTGAGTTCACTCTGTAAAAAGAAAATAAACACTTCATTATTGTAAAAAATCTGACAAAGAGGTAAGAACAATTTATCAGATCGCATAACGAAAAATCAACCTATGGCTATATGACTGGCTAGGAGAAAAAAAAAGACTAAACCTTAGTGTGAGGCAATACATCTACTACAATAGGGCTACTCTATTTGCTTGACAGAACAGAACCTTCATAACCTAACATTAAAACTCAAAACCAACTTACGATTTCATTCTTGTATTTGTAACGTATATAGCTAGCTATATCGTAAACGAAAGCCAGTGACACAAGATAGAATATGACTGATAACATTTTCTCTTCCAAATCAAATAAATCAGTCGTGACGATCCAGTATATCAAATAAGTACCCAATACTCCGCGTAAAGCGAGAAACAACATGAGGTATGTGACCTCTACCAGGAAGTACAGCACTGTTTTTCCATATCCTGATTTTTTGAGAAACCTGCACAGACAACATAACTTTAAGCATTTTAATAGTTTGTATGGATGTCCATTACTCAATTCCACTGAAAACGTAGCCGAGAGTGAGCTAGAAAGAAGATATTTACTTCGAAACGTGTACTGCTTCTTATTCAAACATTGTGATTCATTGTGTATTACGATCAACAAGTCATTTCCAAAATGTTCTCCAAAAAAAAATTCAGAAAATTTTATGGTTGTAACGACTGTGTATGTTATTATTTTATTATGATATATCTAGTCGCAAACTTTAGGTAAATATAGACGAATTACTTATTCCAAATATTTAAAAAAAAAAAATGTATTTATGTGTTGTCTCGAAATTTCGGGACAGATGTCTCGGAAAAAATTTAGTCCTAAGAAAGTCTCCGTTTCTTGTCTCTGTTCTTCGAAGTTTAGGCAAATAGGCACTACCTATTCCTATCACTGCTCATCATGCACCTACTTACTCAGCTATAAAAATGTTCTCCTCCCTGCATTTACTTGCTTAAAACCTAAAGGACCTTCACTTAACATGTATTTTTACTGGTAGATGCTACATCAGCTAGTTAGCTACCTACACTACAGACTGCATGCAACTGCACACTGCATACAACTGGAGACTACTGCCAATTCATTGGAAATCGTGACTAAGTACGATTATTACCTCTAGAAAGAGTAGATATCTACCCATCTGATGTAGTTATACTCGTAATCGATGTCTCAAACTCTCAAATCGAAATCAAATAGTTTATTTCTAGTAAGTCGTTTAAAAGCACTTTCAAACGTCAACACTTACTAGAAAATAGCATTGATTCCAATTGCCCCTTCTAAAACGTAGTTAGGTATGGAGAAGAATGAGCAGTAAACTCCATACGTACCCACCTAGTCAGGCTATTTTTCGTACAATATTAGCTACTTTCCACACTTGGTAGTCCTAAGCAGTATCTATCTCGCGAACCATAACTTAGGTGGGGATTAGAATAGAATAACGTTTATTACGTAGATTTGATTAGGTAGGCTACTTTTCGACCTTTGATTTTAATGTAAACAGGCGATTACAAAATACTTAGGTAGGTACCTTTCGACATGCAACGAAAGAAAATGCCTAGTACAGACGCCAGCACATCAAGCTGCCCCAGGCACACAAGTAACTGAGGGAACACGGGTGGGTTTTAGTCAGTAAAACTCTGACACGCCCTCCTGCACCCAGAGCGGGAGAAGTTACGAAATTTGATGATTTCCCACCCAAAAAAAAAGCTACCCCAAACTGTAAAATTTTCCCAATTGAACATGAACCATAAGCTCATGTAATAAACTTGAAAATCTATGAAAGAAATTTGGCAGATTGGGGAAGCTTGATGTGCTGCCGTCTGCACCTAACGCTATTTTTAAAGGTATAAACATTATGTTATTATTTATTTTCTTTATTTACAATACTTAGATATTTGTTTTATACGCGCAATATTGAGCAAGGTTATATTACACATGAAATCAAAAGGTAAGTATTTTTATTTACCTAGAACGCGAGCGATAACAGGATAGGTCGGTAAGTACGGAAGTTCAAGGACTAAATAAGGTAATTAACAAATGGCGTTTCCGTTGGCCCTATTATTACAAGCCCTATACCTACCTAGCAAGCTTATAACATTTAAAATTCCAAGGACAGTGGAATTAAACCGGACTTACGCTATACAAACCTTGTGGACAACTTAGCCCATGGTTAGGTAGACACAGCCGAAACCATTGAAATACCTGAACTGTACTTAATTAGTAGGAATATTACAACATCGGCAAAGACTAAACTGGAAGGTATACAGGAAAAGTTTTTATCCAGTGCGCAAAATGTAACCTCAAATTCAGCATACGATTCTAGACCCCCCAGCGCAGAAATTTTTCGTTGGGTATGCAACAAAACAACAGCTGTTCCATACATTTTGACCGCGTACCTAGGTATTGCACTTTTCTATGAAACAGCAGATTTTTTTTTTTGTAAAACCGACGAAAAATTTCTTCGCTGGGGGTCTAGAATGGTATGCTGAATTCATGGTTAAAGTTTGCGCACTGAATAAAAACTTTTCCTGTAAGTATAGTATTTCGTTTCGACATGAAAAAAACAAATAAAACTACCCGACCTGGGAATTGAACTCGGACTCTAAGCTCAGTATGTCGGTAGTAGAGTATGACCACCGAGACCGATCACAAGTTCACACAACGTATCAAGGAGCCTACTGTCTAAGTTCATCAACGTAGATACGGGTGCGTCCGAAACTAGTTCAATACTTCAGAATGAAGAGATCATTCCGAAGTATCGAACTAGTTTCTAGTATTCCCAATTGATTAAAGCATTATGTTTAGTGATCTATTATTATAAGCTTAATAAGATTATCCTCATTATTGCGTAACACTAACCGTAAGACTGGCTTTCATTTTGACAGTTCAACAACATTCATTGCGTTACTAACGCTGGTGAACAATTTGAGCAGACAATTTTTTCTAAGATATAAAGCAAAGGATTAGCAATATACTTAAAACGGTTCAGGTCCTGATTGATAGTGTGTTGCAAGTTCGCATGCCTACCTAATCACCTGCAAAATTACATATTAACAGTTCTTAAAAATGACGTCCACAAATCACTTTTTTATCACTGATTCACTAGGTACTTACCTAATTACCGACTCGCTCATCAAAAACCTAACCCACGTTCACGTAAAAGATTTTATCTGTTCTATAAGTATAGTTACCGGCACGTAAGTTGGCGAAAGATTTTGTAGTGGGGGAAATTCGCGCATGTAAAAATGTATGAAATGGTGCCTGCGCGAACTTCCCCCACTACAAAATCTTTTGCCAACTTACGTGCCGGTAACTATACTTATCACATTTCTAAGTTATTTATGTTTTCTAAGTTATCTTCAAAAACGAGCTTAACCGACATAATCTATGTACGAGTATATGCACCGATTTGGGTGCTAAAGTCGCAATGAACTCCATACGAAGCTAAATTTGAATAGAACAACTATAAAGCATGAAATACTAACCATCTTGCTTGCAGTAGAGGATTGGTGAGTTCCAAGAGCAGCAGCGAACATGCGAACGTGCACCCTGTGTGATCTTTCTGCATGTATCTAGTTATAGCAAAGAGTGCAGTCGCATGGTGACACAGCATCACGACGCTATCGGTCCAGTACAGCAAGCACCACAGCAGATCGAAGGCGAAGTAGCCCCACGACCAAATCATAAGCAAGTACTGGCATGGCAATATCCTCCCTACAACGAAGTTTCAAAAAATAATTAAGTTCTAAATACTTCTGACTTAGATAAGTGTCAAATAGCTGGCGGGTTCTTTCTGCATTTCCAGCATATTGATACATAGCAGTAATTCATCCATAATTTGGCTACTAGCCTAGCCCAATCTTAATTTTGGATGATTACGACGTCAAGACCTAATCCTCAGGAACCAAAACCTACAGGAACACAGTTGTGATTCGTAGTTATTAAAAGTGCATGTCAATGGTTTTTGAAAAGACCAACATCCACGTTGCAGTTAAATAGTTTAAATCTACTGAATTAGTATATGCATAGATGATAGGTACTAACTGGATAAATAATATGGCGTCAAAGTTCGCCATTTACACTGCGTAACCCCGACGACAATGGCTACACTACCGTGCAATAGAGTCAGAAGCCTCGATCGCCACTCGGGGCTCTTCTCCGGCGCGTTTTCAATCGTCAGGAAGTACAACCAGCTCCACATCAAGAAGGACACTAGTTTAGCCAGGGAAGCATTTGATAGAAAATACTGTCTCATTAGATTCATAGCCAATTTAAGCCAAGTTATTGGGCATACTTATTTGATGTGTGAGGACCTCTCTCTCCGGGAGGATTCATGGTTGTAGGTTGTAGAGCATTTTTGCAGGTTTTCTGCTCTAATTGTGTAAACTGTCTTTTTGAAGTTGTGTGTCAGTAGGTAGATCGGAAACCTGTCTGTGGCGTGATCCATAGAGTATAGTAATAGATTGGATTGGTGTGATCGTAATTACAGAGGTACATTGAGAAGTGTTTTTTATGAAAAGTTTTGGTTACATATGTATATTATGTTATGTATGTATCTTAATTATAATAGGTAGGCTATTTTAATTAAGACTCTTTCCATGCCTTGGAAAACCTTCGATAGGTTTTAATCGTTTGTTTCTAGAACACTGGTCTAGAATCAATGACCATCCAGCAGGTCGAAGTGGACTAGGAGACTAGTTATAGGAATACAACTTAGAAAATAGTACCTACACAAAATGTACCTTTTAAATAAAACATCAGTTAGACCAGAATATTTATTTCCTAATAAAAGTTTATAAATTAATTGTCATTACAATAAAGTTCACTCCATTGGAGGATAACATCATTTAACACACACATATAACAGTCTAACAGTATATTTAATTTATTTAACTACAAAAATACCTTTCGCATATTTCAGTCAAAGTTTCACAATTTCACTTACTTGTTTAGCCGGCTTCCATCGCGGTACGACTTTTCGGAGGAACTCTTAGTTTCGGGAGACAGAACCACTGGCTCTGACGGTTCTGTCCAGTTCTTACCGGAAACGCAACTTGTCGACATACTTCTCGATGGCGCGATACCGCGAAGGTGTCATGGCTTCCTTGAGCATCTGTTTGAAACGCACGTCCTCCCCGAGCGCGAGGCACAGCTGGCGCGCGTGCTGCCGCGTGTCCGCGCTGGCGTCCGCCAGCAGCTCGCCCGCCGCACGCAGCAGCGACGTGCGCACCTCGCCGGGCAGCGCCAGCGCGCGAGCCGCTCCGCCGCGACGCACCAGCCGCGCCAGCGCCGTCGCCGCCGCCGCGCGCACCGGGCCCGCACGGTGCGCCGCCCCACGCCTGGCCAGCGCCACCACCGACCGCACCTCGCTGCTGCCACACGCCACCTTCACCAGCGCATTTGCGGCGTCTGCGCGGAGGAAGCGGTTGACGTCGGCGCAGCGCTCCAGCAGCGCGCTGATTGCTTCCTCCACTTCGGGATCGAGCGCACGGCCGCGATGCTCAAAGAGCGCACCCAGCGTACAGCACGCGGCCCGTGAAACTCGCGACCTCAGCGAGCGCACATGCGTAGCAGCCGAGCGCGTGGCCGCACGCCAGCTAACAGCAGGCGCGCGAGCCGTCGGGTCCGCTGCGAGCCTCTCAGTCTCCACGAGTCCGCTGACGATCACCTCCCAGTCCTCGTGTCGGGCTGGAACTATACACTCTGCAAGGGCGGTGCGCACGTCGCGCTCGCTGGGCCGCGGGCGCTCGTCGTACGCGTCGCTGGCGGGCTCCGGCGTGGGCACGCCGCTCCGCACGGGCGATGGAGCGCTGCTCTTTGGTGGAGTAGGAGTGGGTCGCGCGCTCGCAGTCGTTCGCACCGGCGGCGGTGACACCTCGACGACAGTACTAGCGCGAGATTCCAGAGACTCATGCCCGGTGGAGGCCCCCGCGCTCCCTGGCGGCTGCGGTGGCGGGGGCTCTACTTGTAACTGTGACTGTTCACTGATCGGTGAGGGGTTAGATCTCTCGGAGTAGTCTTCGACGCGGATAGAGGGTGAACGTGGTGGAGATGGTACTGAATCCTGAACCTCGTCTGGATCGTTATTGAATTCGGTTGTAACACCTATTAACACCCTCTCATTAGATACTTCCTTGGATGATGATGTATTTTTATTGTTTTCCCCGTCCTCATAGCTGGTAAGCGCGCTCGAGTCTCTGTGAACAGAAATAAATACAGTTGCGTCGCGGAAACTGTTTGTTTACATGCGGGGCGACTGGCCGACGCGACGTCGGGAGGGGGTTGTATATTACCGCGTGTGCGGGGGCAGGTCGGCGACGAGGTCTAGCGCGAGGGCGGCGGGCGCGGGGCGCACGGCCGTGGCGGGGCGGGGGCAGCAGCAGCGCAACATGGCGCGCGCGTGCCGCCGCGGCGCCTCCGCGACTGACGACGGCACCGGTGTGTAGGTGACTAGGTGTAGGTACACGACTACACGTACATCCACCCACCGGCCGCGATCAATTGGCCCTATGTTGATGATACTACCTGCATATTATGCAGATTAGCTCACCTTCATGGAATTCCTAGCGGTCGCCCGGTCGGTAAAAGAGTCATTATAGTCAAAGAAGTCTCGTAGTTCACATGATATAGGTAGTATGAGTAAGACTCAATTAGTCAGACTTCAGGTTCAATAGGGCTCTCTAAACTACCTAGGTCTTTTCCTTTCTTCCTTCCTGAAAAACGCATACCTAACTAAGGTAGCTTGAGGTGTGTTTAGTTTCCAAAGTTCATGATATTTATCGGATTCATGAAGCGGCGGCGGGTGATCGTGGTGTAACAGCGCCATAATTTTCTTAATTATTAATAGACGTTAAAGGACTGTTAGGTACTGTTTGCTGAACACGAAAGTGGAACGATCTAACGATAAGGAAAATGGGTCGTCTCGTCAGCGGTTCATAAACGCTCTGAATGGAAGTGGGCCAATATTTTAACTTACAAAATGTAGGTTAGTGGTGGCACGCTATTACAGCTATTACTCTTGGGTACTGAGGGCAGGGTAGCACCTCGACCTAAGTCACATCATCACATGTCGACGTAGAGCCTATGGTAATACCTTACCCATCACTGTTGATTAGTGCCCTTCGCTAGCCGGTCGATAAGTCCACCCAAATTGAATACCTTATGACCAATTTGGTGGATTCGATTAATTGAGTGCTTCATTACGACCTTAAGTAGGTAGAGTTTAGCGCCAACCAGTCTTATTTGGGACGATTGTCCTGGAACATTGGGTTAGAACGGGTTCGGTCAGGAATGGTGGGAAGGTTAGGTATCTGCACGCTGATATTCATTTCGATTCTATCAGAACGATTTCGATTTCGACGAAATCGAACAATATTAAATTAATTGAAAGTAGGTAAACGTATTTTTGAACGTTGTTTTGTTTCAGTCCATCATTTGAATTTCAGACAGAATGATAAAGAAATATTTAGCGCTAAACGCAATAAGTGACTTGTGGTACAAGTAAGAAAATATTTTCGCAACAAGAGAAATGGATACTTGCGAACGAAAGTTTACAATTACTAATTTTATGGCTACTCTACCATCTTGAAGCGTGCCATGACTCCAAGAGCCATGCCATGAGCCACATCATTGCGTCGTGTCATGATATGCCGTTGCCACGCGACCTCACTATTCACACCCACACATACCCCAAACTCTACCAGAATTACTTTGTTCTTGAAATTCAATACACTATCATGAGTTAATTTGTTTGACGGTTGAATTTTCCTCGAGGTCAAACGTCTTTCTTGAAAGCGTTACGAATACGAGTTTACAAGTGTTTTGCCCCATTATATTATCGATTGTGTTAGTCAGACTTTGAAATAGGGGTGAGTGACTTCACTGTGTAAACTGTAATTGGCGTCGGTAATCGGCGGGTAGATTTACATAGATAATGTTGCGCAGTAGCGGTCAGCTGGTAGCCAGTAGCCGGTGATATTAAATCGAAATTGGAGCACGAATTAACCCCGTGATTCTATTGAAGATTAGACCTCAATCACTTCTGTTCAAGGTTTAGATATTCAATTACATTTAGTTTGATAAGGCAGTCGACGTCAAATTAGTTATTCTCTGGAATTAGATCTGTAGGTAACGCAAACCGTGATAACTGTTCGATCAGTTCGTCAGGTGGGGGTACTCCGATGAGATGCAATGCGATTGTGGAACTACATCTCAAACTATGCCCCACCTCTTGTCGTGCTCTGTTTGCAATAAAACCTGCACTATGGAAGACCTTTGCGAGGCTAACGATAACGCTGTCAAAGTGGCAGAATTCTGGTCGAAGCTTGTTTAAAACCAGCAATTGGAATCATCGACACGTCGAAGAAAAAGAGTTCGCAGATATGTTAGCTCTCGATGGTTTAATCTTTTCCAAGACCCCATTTCTCTTTAGGGAGACTTTACTACCAGTACCAGCCTACCAGCAAGACTAAGATCCTTTCATAGACCAGGTTCATACGGACGTAAAAATATCGCGGCGGTATTTTATCGTGCACTGGGTTTTCAAATGTTGATGTTGAACCCAGCATTGAGAACCCAACAGACTACATTTCAACGCTTCGTAAAACAAACTTCGATTTTCAACTCACGGCGCTATGCAGCCGCGATATTTTAAGGTCCGTGGGTACGTGGACTCAAATCTCCACAATAAAAACAATTTCATAGCAGCTTTAGCCATTAGCTGAGTAGGTACACACGGCTACACATCAAGCTATAAATTTCCAGTTTACGCTGATCTCGCACTGTACAGAAATACTATATGTACAATGCGAGATCAGCTTATACTGGAACTGTATAGCTTGATGTCTAGCCGTGTGTACCTGTAAGAGTACATAATTGCTGATAGTATTCAATAAAGCTATCATTTCCTAGTACAGCCTATGTATACTTAGGTAGGTAATAGATGGAGTCATCTGTATGTCAGGTGCGTGCGTTCTCACAATGTGAAGGTCAAACCATTTAGACCTATCACTTGACTTGAGACAGGGTAAAAATCTTGTGTTTATTTATTTAAACTTCCCGCACACAATACGATACACAGCCCCTCAGGATGTATTCTCAACCAGTCAACCAAGTGTGGTGACGAGATAAGATGACGGGTGCTGTTGCAGATGGTGGTGTGTTTCTTGCATTCTTAATTGTCTCCTAGTACCTAATTCATTTATGTGTCATTTTCACTTTTTAAGAAGTTTCTCAGTCCTGGCACACGTGTACTGTGAACAGTTTAAACGCTCGAAAGAAACGGGACGAGTAAATTAAACAATAGTTTGCCGAATACCAATATTATTTCTACAAATCGTTACTACGCTATATGGTATATTTTAACTCCTTCATCTTCGCCTGTCAGCTCATTAGACGCCTACTGTTGTTTTGGCAATTCTATTACTGAATTTACTTGACTGTTCGAAGGTTCGAATGCAACTAGACTTTTTGATCGCCAGCCTGCTCTACATAGGTTCGACTTTTGCAGATAGCCTTAGTCTCAAAGGGGGGTTAAAATGAACACTTAGTTAGTTCACCATTCGCTTGAATAAGTAAACGCGGTCGGTATAGATCGAAAACTCTAGACCTTATTGAGTGTTTCTGTTTAGGTTCTGAATAATTAATGTTTGAAAGCAAAATTAGTTCTGATCGATAAGTTTAAGCATGGAGGTAGCTACCTATGTAGCTACCTCCATGCTTAACTACCTAACCTACTTAATAATTTATGCATCAGTAACCTTGGGTAATTAATTAAATAGTTATAAATGTCTAACTTCCTATTAAAGTTAGGTTCTTCAACCTGGAAACAGTTTTTGAATTATTAGATAGGAAGGTGATAAAAGTCAAAATCAAAAGTTGCCTGTTAGGTTGATCTCGAGAGTAATTTGTGTAACTTACTGGTTCGTACTGGAATGGCGTTCATTTTGACAGTTCAACTTCGTTAATTGCGTTATTACGCTGAGCAGACAATTCGAACATAATTATGAAGCAATGTATTATCAATAGCCTTCAAAATGATTCAGATTTTTATTGATAGTGTGTTACGCAATAATAGTGCTGGTATTTGCAATGTGGACCTCATGATCAATAGCCGAATAAGCTTGTAAGCTAGCCACTATATGCTAGCTAGACCAACCAACTGACTGACAACGCTAAGCCTAAACTTAACGGTGTTCAGAATCAGCCCACTATACAATTCCAACTGCTGGACACAGGCCACCTCTAGTGTCTGTTAGAGGGAATGGACCACGCGGGCCCGGTGCGGGTTGATATAAATGTCACATATGCCTTCGAATTTTTTGTTCTAAGACATGCCGGTTTCCTTACGATGTTTTGTTCACTGTTTTGAGAGCAGTAGTGATGAAATTATTTACACAAAGTAAAGCCCCTGTTTGGGTTCGAAGCAACGACCTACAACTCGTAAGTTGCGGCCATTACCACTGGGCCACCAGTGCGGTCTTGATGCATAAAATCTTTAGGCGATGCTTTTTGAAAATGTATCCCCTTAAACAGGGGATGAAAGTTCGCATGGAATTTTGTAATTTTTAAGTTCTTATACGGTTGAAGTTGCTGTAAGACTTCTGTTTATAAGTTAAAGTTATCATTCTTTTTTGGAAATTCATCCCCTAAAGGTCCTAGAAGTTGTCGATGAGAACTGCCATCGGGCACACAAATTGTAAAACTATAAAAGAGGACTAACCTGTCGCTCAGAGGAATCGGTGACAGCGCCTGGAATGGTATGTAGTCCCTGCCTAGCTGCGACACACCTGTGGAAGACGCAAGCTTTACATCTTCACGCTTTACATCTTCCTGTGAAGACTTCACATACAACTTCAATAGATAGCACAATATGCAATTTTGCAATGGACTCCTGGCCCTATGATAACATTTGCACGGTTAGATTGAAGGTTAAGCCACGTTCGCTTGCCACGGTCGGCTCGTGGATTTTTTTTTTTTTGTTGGGCATCTCGCAGTTGGCCTTGAGAGGCCGTGACTGCTCAACCGGGCTTTCCTGGGGTTGCCATTAAGAATTAACTTAACGCCTCCAGCCAGGGCTTACAAACTAAAATAAATTACAAGCTAAGCGACTGCATGCTGAGGGCACCCCCTGTGGGGTACGGGCCTCGGCTCAGGGCGTCACTGATATCATTGGGGACAGGCTGGATCAAAATATTGGCATTATTATTGATCGGGGAATGTCGGCTCGTGGATGCGTGACCATCCCTTAAATACCTACAGGGTGCCAGAGACATCGACGCGCAAACTGAACCCATAAATTAAGCACATTGTTCTGGTCCCCCGCCACTCAAGCGTTAAAATTTTGGTAAAGCCGAAAAATTTCAAAGCAGGAGGGTTCGGAATCATGTACTGAATCTGTACGAGCTACGCTGTACATTGACCTTTATGGTAGTTTGTACGTCACACTCATTTATGCACATCGATATTGTTTTTCACGGGTGGGCAATACACCCCAACAGAATCCATCAATTCATGGTAACAGGATGTGCGATTCGTAGATCTTTGACAGTCATTAGGTACAGGAAGTCAGAAGCCCAAAACTCTGACAACCAGTGTCACTAAGGGGTATCGTGTCACCCAGTAGCAGGGTTGTGGAGGTCAGTTAAGCAGTCACTCCATGTGAAATAGTCGACCCAACATAGTTGGGAAAAGATCGATTGACTAGATCGTAAAACTTTTCTACTATTTTAACAGACTTCAAAAAAAAATACCTGCATCGATTTTTCCGTGATTACTGAGCCGATTTACGAGTACTCACGGCTACACATCAAGCTATTGATTTCCAGTATAAGCTGATCTCGCATTGCATAGGATTTCCGTACAGTGCGAGATCAGCGTGGCAAACGTGTTCCTTTTTTCATTTGATAAAGGAAGCTAGCGCGGTGGTCCCATAGAAATTTTATTATCCAAATAATCAAATATTTTAAAGTTATATTCCGTTGTTATTTTTAAAAGTCGGTTTGTTTAAAAAAAAATATCCAGGTATTTTTATAGTTTGGAGATGATCCAACTCTCACAAAACTTAGAATCTGTTTAGTCTTTTCTCTAATCTTACCAGGCAGGGGTGCAGAGTCAGGCAGAGGCCTCAGTCTTCTGGGAGGGGGCGGTGCAGCAGGGGGAGGGGTTGACCTGGCACGACGGCGAACTGGCACTGGCAACTGCGAGCATCTGCAACAAAGGAATACCGTATGATGAATCCAAGTTATAGTGGATAGTCAGGGAAATAAATTGTTAGGCAAATTGATATACGACGTCAAGTTGCAGTGTTGTAGCCCTTCCATACAACTGTCAAAGAATGACAATTTGCTAAACAATCAATTTCGCTGACTTTACATATAAATGTTTTCAGAATGCTTGTAGGACTGACCTGTTGACATGACATGGCCTGATGTTCTCTATAGGACGACTCAGCCTTTCTCTCAACTGGAACAAAAATAAACGGTTAATTTCTGGATTTATTAAATACATAGATATTAGATAAAATTAGTCAAGTCTTTTCAAGAAATTCGATCTGCCATTCTATTATGTACCTACTTTATGTTTGCGCGTGTGTCCTCAGCAACTATGATGATATTCGTTTATGAGTGCGTGTGTCTTAGTGGACAATGGACCTTTCATGATAATCTACCTTATTACAAAACACGTCTGCTCGGGCGGTGCCGGCCAGCCTCCTCCTTACAGCTGACAGTACTGCAGCCGGGCCAGCTGCCCTCGCCAGACACAACGTGGCCCGAAGCTGAGCACTTTGGATCACGTCTTTATCACCACCCACCTAACACAACAGATAAGACAGGTGAGTAAGGTTTCTAGAAGTACCAACATAATGTAAGAATGACCACCGCAGGCATTTGAAAAGCATGACACTTTGTAGAGTATCGAAGCAGCATGTGTCTTTGAGTACGATCAGACATGATGTAGTAGACTTTCTACACATATATTGAAGCCCTGTTTCACCAACTTCGGATAAGTGCAACTCGAATTATCTATCAGTGACTCTGTCTACGGTTCCAATGTTTGTTTTAATGTAGTAGTTGGTTAGGTACCCGCAGGCTATACGAAGACTGTGAATCAGGCCTTAATTATAGATTAGCTTTATCCAGAACAAATACGCCGATCACCGGTCAAGGGTAATGTGAACGACCAATATTCTGGGCCGCAAAAAATAACCGTGCACTACTTACGCCTATCATATCGGGATCAAAGATGAGGTCGACGATGTGATGGAGCGCGAGTCGTTGCAGCAAGGCATGTGGCAAGGCTGCAGGGAGCGGTTCTCTTGCCATACGCGAGATCAGCGCGGGCAAAAGTTGCCGTGCGCAGTCACTGCTTGCACCTCGTACTAGGGCGCACACGGCGCCCTCTGCCGGGGCTCTTGCGGCTGCTACCTGTGCCACAGATGGAAACTGTTAAGTCAAGGCACACTGATACAAGTATCTTTTGCTAAATGCACAAACCGTGCGAGGCCAAGAGATAAAAATAAAATTGTTGGCCCTAAACAACATTGACAGGGAGGTTCTGTTGGTAAACATTTGTGCAATTGTTTTTTTAAATGTATTGAAAAAAAAGATGACGGCGTAGGCTCCGATTTTGGTCAAGCGCCAAAAGAGCCTGCATGGTAGCGCTATTATACCTATGTCTCAAAACAACTGGTTATTTTTCAACCGAATTCCAAAAAGGAGGAGGTTCTCAATTCGACTGTATTTTTTTAAATGTTTGTTAGCTCGGAACTTTCGACTGGGAGAACCGATTTTGATAATTCTTTTTTTATTTGAAAGTTGGTGCTTCCCGTGTGATCCTTTTTACATTTCATATAGATCTGATGATGCGTTTCGGAGACAGACAACTGAACTCTTCAAAAAATTACAGGAATTCAACCGCGATTGCTGCGATCGCATAAATAAATATGCATTGTTTTGACCCCAAGGATGATGAAATTTCGAATTGGTTTGGGGTCATAACTTAAAAGTGAAAAAAAAAACAACCGGCTTCCGGAAAAACATTACAAAGTGAAAAGTAACTTTAATTATTTTAGACGGCGCACATAGGAGTATTTGTACTAAAAACCTGGCCAATATTATTTCGTGACATTTGTGACGTGGAAACTATTAAATAAATGTATTAAGATAGTTTTCAAACGTTTATTATAAAAAAAAAAAAAAAAAAAAATTAATCATCGAAATCAGATTCATTATTTTCATCTGTTGCTGTTGTGTTGTGTTCTTCGTCACTACTTTCTAGTGATGAATTTTCTGCGTCAGGGAGCAAAAGACTTATGGTCTCCGAACAGAATGGGTTACTTTTCTTCCGTGGGGGTTTTCTAGTGCTACTTAAAAATGGGTCTGACGTTAGTAACAGTCTATTTAAAATGTCCCTATTACATTTTTCTCTGTCAAATTTTCGCGAGAAGTTTAGTCTGTAAAGCCTAAAGTGCTTATTTCGAGCTTCAGCAGCTTCTTCAGAGAGCTGCCCAATAGGTAATATGGATTGCGATATCACTGTTGCACCATGCATTAAAATTTTATGAACGGTAGGCGACATTGGGTGCCATTCATACAACTGCACGTACAAAGTAGCAGTTTCATATGTGTAGGCTTCAAACTTCTTTGCATCAATCGCGTGACCACTAGAAATTGCTTCTAAGATTATTTTGAATCTGTAGATCAAAGTGGAATCTATTCCAGTTATTTGAGAAGCTGTTTCGGGATCAGAAAAAAATCTTCTCGATGTATTTCCATCATTACTGTTTCCGAAACCTGCTTTCGGCATATCCACTAAAAGGCCCATCTGCTCCCGAAATGCTTTTTGTATAACTTCTTTCCTATCTTTTACAGTTCTTTTATCTTCTGTTGACCTTATTTGCCATTTTTTAACGCCAAGTTTATAAGAGAGATGTAATAAGGATTCAAAGAAACGTATTCTTGCGTGGAGAATCGATAACCCGAATTTTAGACTTTCTGGGTCTACTTCCATTCCTCTGGTTAGATTATTAAAATGTTTGGAAGTTAGCCCACAAATATAACACCTCATAGTTGAAGACGTATTGGTAGCTGCATTGCATACCTTGGCGTCCACCATTGTTGGTAGTAATTTATGTGTTATGTAAATTATTCCACTGGATGTTGGTATTTCTGTTTTTGTTAGTTCTTTTGCTTGATTATCTACATATGCAAATTCTTCATTAGTTATGTCCTTGGTTTCACTAATAAATCTTATTCTAATAGGCCTGCAGAATCTTGGAGATGAAGGCAGTGGATTTTGCCATATAATTTTTTTTCTTCCATTATTTGTAGTTTCTAATCGCAATGGTACGAGAGAACTCTGAAATATGTTCGAGTCACTGTCCGCAATACTTTCAAATTTTTGCTTATATTGCGATTGTTGAGATCCATCGCAACCCCATTTTATAATTAAAAGAAAATTTTTCTTTTCTTCTTCAGTACAGCTGTATATTACATCTTCCAAATATTTACACAACCGTAAACATGTATGGTTGAGTAAATCTTGTAAGAGAACTTCCGCACAAGTCTCTGTAACTCTCATTGACTGTTCTACTGGATAGCAATCGGTTTTCGCTTTTTTTATCAAAGAGTAGCAAGGGTATATATTTTTATTTGCGCTGTGTAAAATTTCCCACTGTCTTCTACTAAAATCTCCTTCGACGAAAATAGCTAAGGCTTCAGATGGTGAATGTTTCTTTATTTTACTTTGACTATTTGAAGAAATTACTTTTCGAAACTTTGTAGCTTTTGTTGGAGTCAAAGTGACGTCTTTTATTATTTTAGATGCATCCTTATTTCCTCCGGCACGTTGACTCATTTGAGCAGCATAAGTCAACTCATCTGTCGATACGGTATCTCGTAGATCTTTTGTTTTTCTTCGCTTGGATCTATCACTGGATTCCCCGAATTCCTTTGAAGGACGACCCGGTTTTCCTATAGTCCAGAGGGCGAATTTGAGGGTATTTTGAAGCCACTGTTCATTTTTTTTTATAAAACGGTCATGCTTGTAGTTTGCTGCTACCCATTTTCGTTTAAATTCACACTTGAAATGGCTCAACGTATGTTTTAATGTCTCCAGCTCCGTTTCAGGACATTTTGTTATCTGTATAATTTTTTTTTCCAAAAATAGCATCTTATCATCAATTTTCTTGTCAGGACATTCTTGCACGATATCATATAATTGCTTATTAGACATGTTCTTGACATTCCCAATTGAATCTAAAAATAAAAAGAGTATTTACTGTAAATTATCTTGTTTTCAATTAATTCGCCATTTTGTTTGAATGAGTGTTAAACAAAATGGCGGAACAAAGCGGAATATTTTCTCTTACGATTCTCTTTAGGAATGTCTAAACTTTATTTAAAATAATAGATCATTACTCGGAAATGCTCGGAACACATACAAAACCCTTTCTGTTTTATTTTTTTTTAATAGACAATGAGATTATTTTAGTATCATTTGCGAAATTAAAAAATAAGCATTTATGAGTCTATAACATAAATGAAATCATATTATTAATGTTGTTACATACCTTGAACTTCCATATTCGAAGTGCTTTTCCCACCAACTATCAACAAAACGACTAAAACAGCAAATGTTAGGAGCACGAAAAATTGTGTAATCGAGAAAACAATGGACCGCACTGGACGACGACTGAGTTCCGACTACTTGTGTGCCTCGCGGGGAAGGGATAAGGGCGCGGGGGGTGCGGTACGTTATGAACAGGTTATTTGGCTATCAGAAAGTGATGGTTGCAATGAGTTTAGCCAAACTTTGAATATTCGACTTATGGCCAGGTTTTTTATGCAAATACTCGTATGTGCGGCGGCGGTGACAAAAAATTATAATACATATCCAAAGTCACCGCCTTCCGAAATTAAAGTTATTTTTCACTTTGTATCTAATGTTTTTCCGGAAGACGGTTGCTTTTTTTTTTTTGGAAAATGTTTTTTGTTTCGCTCGATACTCTTCCGTGACGAATCGAACATTAACAAATTAAGTACACCTATTAAAAGAATCCTATCAAGGCGGTTCACATTATTATCCAAAACACAAAAAAAAAATATCCGTTGAAATCAACTTTACGACCGCTTATTTCTTCCGACATCTATCAGCTGTCGTGGGCAACGCAAATTAGTCATCGAAAATTTGTCACATTCGATTCAACAACCAGTCAAATGGTTGTAAATGCAGAAGTCTAGATTGTTCCTTAATTCGCGAAACTAATGGTGGAACAGTATCTTCGTTTTATGGTGCTCTTATTGTTTGCCAAGTTCTCTTTGCATATCTGATCTGGCATTTGAGGGAAACTATGACGAGAATGTTTTGTTTTTGCAGAATTAGTTCACCTACTTTTCTGTACCGTACACGAGGAGCTTTCCTATGATTAAAAATTCAGCACGTGTTTACTGCACAAGTAAATTATAGGTAGGTCGTATTCAAATAGATAAGTAGGTGGTACGACTGCTATCTACTTATTTGTGAAATTCTAAAAGTCTAGACTTTTAATGCGGTGCCGGTGTATTTATAATGACTGTCTGCATATAATAAGCGATACAGGTAAGAATTTTTATCAGCCACTTTGACACGCGACGCGAATAAGGTCCGTCCCCATTAGATAAATATTTTAAGTACGACAATAATAGTGGTAGACGGGTCGTTAAAACTCTATATAATTCCAAATAACTACTAACTACTTTGTGTCTGTTGTCATACGGACAATAGGCAAATGAATTTCTAAAAGTAACCTAGTTTCAGTATTTTGCCTTCCCAAAGTCAAATGTGAACAACCTTTCTAAAAGTAGATTCAACTTTTCAATTATTCAACCTCACTCAATCAATGGCAAAGGCTAAGTTTAAGAAAAGCTCTTTAGTTGTATGTAATAGAGCTTTTCTGAGCAAATTTAAGAAGATCGTCTCTGGGATGACATCGGACCAATTCTCGTAATTAAAAACGTTCAAAGTCTAGTCGCAGTCTTATCTCGGCGACAATCAAATGTAATTTATGGAAACTGCACCCTAATTGCGTAACTTACGATTAATCATAATCTGTTTCGTTTTGAAATATTGCTAAACCATTGTTTCATATGGTCGAAAAATATGTCTGCTCTACAACGTTAATAACGCAATGAATATTGTTGAACTGTCAAAATGAAACAGATTATGATTAATTGTATGTTACGCAATTGGGGTGCTGGAGGTATTTTTACAGATTGCCACTGAGATTAGACTGTGAACGTTCTTAAAACCGGGGGTGCGGGTTGTTCGAAAGAGATACCGCGGCCCCGGGCACACAGGCAACTGAAGGAACACGGGTGGGTTTTAGTCAGTAAAAGTCTGACACGCCCTCCTGCTCCGCCCAGAGCGGGAGAAGTTATTTGATGATTTCTCACCAAAAAAAAAGGTTTTAAAAATTACAAGAGTTGCCTCTCTGACTGATCCGACAAGTATCAACCTTTTGCAATACGAAATAAAATAAATAAGTTGGTAATATTTTTTTTAAGACGTTGTTTTTTCAGAACTATTGTATAGAACGCATTTGCCCACCAACCTTATATTATTTGCACGGGATAGCATTCCCCTTAACTTTCCCCCATGCTTGGGTATTATGAATTATCATAAGTATTTGTTTTAGTTTATCGTGTGAACGATACATCATAAAAGAAGGTGGCTCACAAACGTAGAGTGGAAAATGCCAATGCGGGTTTGCCCTAACTGTATTTTGTTACCTACGGAAGCACTATCTACCTAAAAATTATATTACCTACTGAATTAAATGAACCTATTTCTTCAAGAAAGAATCAGCAGCGGAATATCAAAAGTCAAGTCAGTTGTAATTGCCTCCCTTATAAGATGAAAGATGATACTATTTGTCTTTAATATCGCTTTTTAGCGATACCTATCTAAGACAGCCCCGTCACAAAATACTCTCTGTATTTTGTGGCCCAGTGTTGTATTTCGTGTTGTGCAATTCAACATTTATCAGAAATATTTAATATGGTTTACCTACATAATAAAGAGTATTATATCTATCTAAATAAAGAACATCTCCGTACCAGTCTGTAGAACTATGCACCAGATTTGTATTCCTCATCATAATTGGCGCGAAACCAAGACAAAAAAAGATAAGTCACGGTCCTCAGCACTGAGGGACCGAGTATAAAGAACATTTACCTCATCGCTCAGGGCCCACATGTGCTGCACGAGGGAGAGTGCGGCCGGCTCCACCTTCCTCACGCTGCTGGTCTCAAGTAGCGTGCTGTGGAGCTGGTCCGCTGCCCGCACGGCCGCTATCCAGTTCTCCTATTACAAACAATACGAAGCATTGGAAGAGACTCGAGTCAGTAACTGATTTTTCCCGGTGCCATCAACCGAGGACAAATGTAGACTCTGCAGCTGAGAAGTTACCAATAGCAAACTCTAGAACTTTTGACGGATCAGGGGATCGAACCCAGGGCCCCATGTTCAACAGTCACGTTTACGAACACTAATGTATTTGGTAAAATAAAGTAAATACATGAGCTACATTAACTTTTGACACTAGTCAAAAGACAGTAATGTACATCGATAACGCCATACCAAACTCACTATTGCTATTATGGTCAACTTATACAGGGTGGCAGGGACATCTACGCACAACCTGTTACCATGGGTACAGTATAATTATGATTCTAAATATTTCTGATATTTCCTACGTATTATTTAAACCCAGGGAGGGTTTAAATAATACGTAGGAAATTAAAAAAAAAATGCTGCTCTACATTATGACCGCGTATATAGGTACTTTTCTATGAAACATACAGATTTTTATTTGATATCCGACGAAAGAATGTGTGTGTGAACTGAGGGACCCAACTGGGAATCGCAAAAAAAAATCCTATGATTTAGTAGTAGTCTTAAAACAATTGTAGAACGAATCTTGGAATTTGTAAATAAATATATTAAAAACTACAGCCCTTAAAGTGTAGTCCCTCAGATGCCTACGCTAGGGGGTCTAGAATCATGAGCTGAATTCACGGTGACAGTTTGCGCGTCGATGTCTGTGCCACCCTTTATCTAAGTACAGCGTTTTCCAAATTTGGAAGAAGATTTAAAAAATAATGATACATTACCGTGTTATGCAGCTGATCAGACACATGTTGCGGGACCACCCCCAGTTCTTCCCAGTCGTAATGAGCTCGCAGAGGAGTTGGAGTGCGCGGAGTTAAGATGTCGGTCTCTTTCGGCGGCGACGACGCCAGGAGACTTAACACGAACCTATATGTCCAAGAGATAGACCAATCAGACATACGGAATACCGTAATCAGGTCCCATATCAATTATTAACTCAACTAGATACTTATATCAGTCACTTACCCATCACGCTCCAACTCTACCCGTGTTTGATGACGACGGGGTGACACCGACGGACTACGCTGCAAGTTATGCAGAACCTCCACCTCCTTATGTGGCTCGACAGGACTCCGAGAACTGCGCCCAGACTTCTCTGGAGACCGCACTTCAGCCAATGATAACGCCAACCCTGACATTTCAGGCATTTTACCTTCCTCTTCCTCGTTCTTCGATTTAAAGTAATCGTACAACTCGCTCAATGACTTCGATTTTACTTTAACTCCATTATATTTCGCTACGTACGTCGGCTTCTGCACCTTAGTATGTATAACTGGCAGTGGTATACCGCTCTTTTTTCCTTGTTTATTTTGTGACTCTCTTTCTAATGCCTCCCGCTTTATTTCATTCATTCTACTAACTATACCAGGTGTTACAGGTTCCATTATTTCCTTATATTTGTCTTTTCTTATCTGCTGTTCATGAATGTTGTTGTCATCTTCGCTCGTTAATAAATTATCGCTGTCAGGAGTCCGTATTTTAACACTCTCACCACCAAAACGCACTCTTTTAACCACAACATCCGTGTCCTCGGATTCACCATCACTATATTTTAACATGTTTCTGTCTGAGCTATCGTAGTCGTCTTCACTTCCTGTATTCTTATCAGATTCAGTCTCATTCTCTTCTAAAACGGTCATGGTGATCGCTGTATCAGAATCAAATTTAATTTCTGTTTCAATTATAACTTTTGCAAAATTATTATTATAAAAAGGTATAGGCCCAAAAGAGTCTTCAGAAGATGAATCAGTCGACACCCGAATAGGGCCCGTGTGGTTATTATTAAAAACATGATTGATTTTTACTAAAGGTTGATTATTATTATGTCTATATGTGGTTTTTCTCGGAGCGTAATAAACATCCATTGAATCTTCATCGTAAGTTTCACACAAATGTCGAAATCTTTCCTGAACTTTGGGATCTAATCTAGAAAGATATATCATGTAGTCCCGTGGTCCACAAGCTCTTCTTAGTTTCAGTAGAGACCTCTGCGCGACGTCTCTATGCACCGGGTCGAAGAGCTTCTCGCCTAGAACTTGAAATATTGGTAACATATCTAGGTGTGAGTGTCTTCTTTTCAATATACCCATCACGGAAGGTATCGATAATATGAGTCCTGTAATAACGTTCACTTTTGTGTCAATATTCGCGGAATGAGGCCTAATGTTGTGGTAGGAACATTTGTCTAAAATTGCTCGCGCCGCACATTCAACGTCTTCACAATGAGTGCAGAATACTTTTAGTGCATCCAGCGCAGCTTTCCGGACGTTAGGAGAGTTGTGTCCTAGGTTGTCGACGACTTGATCGAACGGAAACGATAGCGCGTTCCCGGAGAGCGGCAGCAGATCAGCTAAGACACGAAGCGCGTGAAGACGTACTTCCCACTCGGGGTGCGTGAGGCGGTCCCTTATCGCGACGTACAGCAGCTCGACGTCGAGGTCGGGCGGCAGGGCGCGCGCCCGCAGCACGCGGTCCCACAACGGAGCCAGAGGCGGCGGCGGTGTCTCGGGCAGTTGCATGGTGGTGGACTGACTGCGAGGGCTCGCGTGCCCGGCCGGGCCGCGTCGCGCCACACAACTGGGTTAATGGTCGGACGGTAAGCCACGCCGCCCCTGACCAATCGATGGAAACACATACCTACGTGTTACGGCTACGGGCACACGTACACATTCGCGTATACGCGCACTTGCAACATAATAATACTGGGCCATTAGCATAATACTAATTTGCATGGAATAATACTCAAGTCGGCGAAACTGTTTCGTTTCCTCTAAGTTTTCAGGCCATAAATAATAATTACTTGGGCTAACCTGCCTATTACTGAAACTGAAAAGTTCTAAACGTGGAGAAAAGTTTTTCTACGAATTTCTGACCTGCACGTGTATACAGGAGGGTAGACCTACGAAGTTGTACTTAGTTAAAATTATGCAATGTAGAATCACGTAGAATGCAGATTAAGTTTAGAGCAAGGATGTGATTATGTAATAAAATTAATTATTAAGTAGGGCACCTTAAACAAAATGCCTCGGATGCCAAAACGTTTTATTTGGTTTACCTACTTACTGTCACCTAAATACCGATCCAATTATTCGAATTTCTCAGCAACCTACGTATTTAATAAGTTGAAAGGGGCATCTATATGGCCCTATTACTTTTTATGGCTCTGTATAGCCTTTAAGTCAATTCATTTGATAAGAATTCAGGTCATTTTGACACCAAGGCCAAGACCTTCGGATTTACACCTCAAGGGAGGCCTTGGGGTGCGTTACAAAACAATGCACAACAACTTGCTAAAAAATCTACGATTAATTCTTTCGCACCGATTGTGTTTTTCACCATTGCTTCGCTACTTGTATGAAATATGTAGTTAAATAAATACTTTCGATTTAACTTTATTTCATTTGTAAAAAAAAACTCTCTTTTGATATTGTGGTCCCGCGTATTGGTGCGAGCCTATTATAATCCACTGAGCACCAAGTCAGGCTGCACTGACATTTAATCATTCTTGATGGAAGAACCCGCCAATAACACTGCCTGACCGGCACCCTAATTGCGTAACTCACGATTAATCATAACCTGTTTCGTTTTGACAGTTCATCAATATTCATTGCGTTATTTACGTTGTTGAGCAGACACATTTTTCGAACATATGAAGCAATGGTTTAGCCATCTGTTTCAAAACGAAACAAATTATGATGAATCGTGAGTTACGCAATTAGGGTGCCGGTAAGCGAACTCAGGACCCCACGCTCAGAAGTAACGTAGCGCTGCGACCACTAGCCTAAAGATGCAGGTCTGGGGCAATGACTTACTCCAGGACAATCTATAATCTTCAAAAAACATTTCGTTTTCAGGATTTCGGAGGCAACTCGTAGTTATTGCCCCTAGAATTCTTAGTCTTATAAAAGCCGAAAAGAGGGGTACCTAAATGCGTAACACGCTATTCAGTAAGTAAGCAGAATGGCTTTCATTTAAACAGTTCAACAATATTCATTGCGTTACAAAACTTTTCGAACATATGAAGCAATGGATTAGCAATATCCTTCAAAATGATTTAGATTCTGATTGATAGTGTAGTATGCAATTAGGGTGCAGACCAAGACAGCATAAAAATCTTGACATTGATAGTAAAGGTTGTTTAAATAATATATTCTTAGTTTGAATGTCCTCCATCCTCCTTTGCGTCACGCAGTTGGGTAGAAACCCCTTCACTTGGCTTAGTATGACGTTTTCTATTTTACGAAGAATAGATAGTGCTTTATCAATACAAAGTGACATTTTATTTCTCCATTTTTGACATCGCACTGTAGATATCCTTCTACAATATGTCATTTTCTTTCGTTTCTAACGATCTTTGTCTAGGTCCATAGAAATGTAGACTATTTCAGAAGAATATCTCTTCCCAAGTTGTCAAAATCACACTGACAACAAACTTTCCAATCGACGGCCACAAAGTATAAAATCATGATTCGATTAGAACGCATAACTATGATAATTAATAGAAGAACATAGCTATCTTCTCCTATTGTACATCATTTAGTTAATAGTCATGTCTATTCTTCCGTTGAAAAATCGGTGCTTGTGCTAATCCTGCAGGGGTACACAATAACGACATTGATAAGCTCTACTTTTTATCCGACGAAAAAACGGAGGAGGTTACAAGAGCACGAACACTGGCTGGAGGCCGCAGCTGTGCTACGACGTAGCAGCTGGTAATCCGCGCGGGGGCTACGATCTACGATGTAGCTGCAGTGGGAAAGCTCAGCGTGAATCGTGACGGACTGCACAAAGCGCTGCGCCGACACATGTACCTACTTACTCTTGCTTTTTTCTCAAAGGATGAACGGACCCACATTACGGACTACAGTCACCATCGGTGATAGATGTACCCAAGGGCATGCCTGACCTAGCAGGTACCTACCCAAAGCCGCCGCGCCGTGAGAAAAAATTCAGATTTTCAAAAAGAGTTTTTATTTAATTACTTTTTTTTTTTTTTTCGGTTGTGGCTTCGCACGGTTTGTGCATTTAGCCAGTGTCAAGTAATTTTTCTTTTCGATCAAGTAAATGGCCCGATACCGGGCACAAAGTTACAAAACAGTCACTAGTCGTCTTTAGTCAGTCAAGTCAAAGTTATTGTAAAGCGGTAGTAACTTTACAACAACCTAATATGAGTTTTTGGGGGGAACACGAAAAGTCTACGTTAGTCACTTATTTTCACCTTCACTACACTTGTGCAATCACATGTAACTAAATTGAATAATTCACTACCAAAATTATACAATTTAATTCGCTATTTCACTAAATTTCATGAAAATGAAAATTCGTGCGACATGTTCCAACCGTATCCCGCCAAAAACTCATTTAATTACTTATCAATGTAAATCAGCCATAGATCTGGTTGGTTTCTTAGAGAAATCATCGAGACGCCATAAATAATATAAATAAGAAAATGGTTAAAGTTTCTATACCTAGTATATATGGCATCTCATAGATTTTTTTCAAAATTGTGTGGCAGTATCACAAATTCTTTACTCGTAAACCAGTTTGTATAATTTAATACGACATATTTTTATTACTATTGTGACAAAATATCACATACACATTTGATTAATTATTTTAAATTATTTTAATTGATTAAACATTTTCTAACAAAAATAACAAACTCATCGCAGTGTAAAACGAAACGCATTTTGCCGCCCGCCATGTTTATTTTGTAAATGTCATTTTTCAATAATCACCTTGGGTTGTGCTGTGGATTGTGTTACCTACTTGTTTTTTTTTATTAAAAACAATTGTTTCCTATATTATCGATGAAGTCTATCAAAGAAAACCATGTGAAAATTTCAATGCACATAATAAAAAGGACGTCTTACTTCAGAAATATGCTACCGTGATGACAATTAAAGTGTGAGTGCGGATCAAAGATAATGCCGACAAGATGAAGGTTTTATCGTTGTTATTTATGATTACGACGAGCTGCGGCGTCTGTGTGATCCTCGCTCAAAGCGATAACTGTACTAGAACTAACAGTCGTGGTGATTATAAACTATGTGTTCGCAAGCTATCAGATACTTTAGCAAGTAAATTTAGTGAAGTTGTGGTCAAAGAACTAGGCAGCGAGTATACGGCGCGCTTCGAAATCCGGACCGCTTATAAAGTGAGCCGTTACCAAACCTCTGACAACGATGTGTTGACCAGTATCGCTGACAAACTGAGCTACAAGCTGTCATCAGCTACAAACATACTTCGCGACATGAACAATGTTATAAGCGACAACAGTACTCCGTCCTTCACACATCCTTGCCCATTCAACTCTATTCGTAAGTCTGTGTTTATTAAAAGTTCCAATGTATACGACACCCTGCCTTCACAGGATCCTAAAAATAATATGCTGGGTCGCTTTAAGGATTTAAAAGTTAAGAGACAGTATTTCCTATCGCACATGGACTATGCCACTGATAAGGATTGTGCTACAATGCCTCACTCTAATTTGAGGTACCTCTATCATAAGATTGTGCATCCTGAACCAAAATTGGTGGTGTTTATAATTGATAATAATATGAGAGTAGGTTCATTGCAGCATGCTGTGCATGTTGCTAAAGAAACCGTGTATGCTCTACAAGACTCGGACATGATAGCACTGAAGATGACAAACATGACAGAATTCCTTAAATTTGAAGATACTTGCAGTACAGATGGGATGTCTGACCTGGGAAATGCCACTGAAAACAATAAACTACTGCTGAAAGAATACTTAAACTCTTTAGATATTGCTCCTACAAATGTGTCTCCTCTAGCTATTAACAAAGAACTAAAAAAATTGCTCCTACAAAGGGATTTACCAAAACACAAGCTATTCATTTTCCTAACAGACACAAAGATTTTGAAGAATGAGACATGGCTTAAAATATTTCCATACTCTTCAAACAAAGATGAGAGCTTAAAGTTTGCTATTGGATTAATTTATGAGAATCAAGCAGATAAAAACAGTTCACTGGGTATATTACACATTGACAAGTGGCACACGCATACAAACAATCATTCTGTTATGAGACTGCACATAAATGACAGTGGAGTGGTTGGACAAGTTGCTTCTGCATTTATATCTCTACTGCCTGGTCACTATGGCAGTACAAGGATTAAAATTGAAGGTCCAGTGTGGGAGGCAACAGAAAGAGACTTCATGATATCTTTAGTGCTACCAACAACAAGTGGGGTGCTTGGACTAGACCTGTATTGGTCAGATCTTGCAGAAGACATTGTGTATTTCAAGGGCACAAATGGAAGAAAAAGAGCTTTTGTAATGGATTTTTCAGGAACAGTGTTAATGCACACATTCTTCCCAAGGCCAGAATCAGCTTCAGATAAAATTAAATTCACAAAACTGGAAAGTGTGGAAACATACACATTCATCACAACTGTAAAGGAAGAAATGTTAGCTAATAATTCAGGCAATTTGACTATGTCTGAACGTAACTCTACTAAATCAATTATTTACTCTTGGAAATGGATAGGGAACTTGTATATAGTTTGTATTGTGTCTGAAATGACAGAACCTCCTGCGTTTAACAAAACAAACATATTTTTTACTAGAAGTAACAAGGAGATATTGTTCCACAGGTTGGATTTATTCCCTCCTAAAATGGGCAAAATGTGCAGACATTTCAAACAAATAGCCACTATAGATCAAGGTACTGTGTACCTAAGTCCATCGAGCTTCCAATCACCTTTTACTTATTTATATGACATGGGTGATGGTCAGGAGGCTGTAACATACATGCAGAACTATTTAGCTTATTTAAAAAGTGTAGCCCATGGCTTGCTCTCCAATCCTGGTCTTAAGAATGAAATTCAGCAAGATGTTGGTTTTTTGAACTCCATTTTGTCATATTATAAAAGACAACATTTGCATGGGCCTTATTCAAAATACATAGTCAGAAGGTATGCCGTGACAGAGAGTGGAGTCCTGGTGATGTTCCCTGGCACGGTGTTAGAGTATGATTATGAGCCAGTGAGGAGGCCATGGTACACATACGCTTTAGAAAATCCAGACAAAATTATTCTAACACCTCCCAATTTAGATGTTGGTGGAGCTGGCTATGTTGTGTCCATATCATATGCAGTAAAAAGTTCCTTCTATCCTACTATGGTTGTGTCAATGGATGTTACTATGGGCTTTCTGTACAAGCTTCTCATAGATAGTATGCCTCTTTGTGCCATGTCTTATGTTAAATGTTTTATCATGAATAATAAGGGCTATTTAGTGTCACATCCTGGACTTATGGATCCAAATAGCTCAGGTCCCATTGAACAACAGCATATCACTCATAAGGAATCCATGATTGCAATTGACATGTTGAATCATAAGGGTTTCGTTACAAAAAGACTGTGTAATAATTTCTATGACAAAACAATACAGAGATTTTACGAATTTAATACTTCTCTACCTAATGTGCTCTCTAATGTCGTATCAGGCGATCATTGTGTTCATTATTATATTGCTGCCATTCCAGGCACCAATGCATTTATAGGCCTAGTCAATGCGTCGTGCAGCGTAGGCGCTTTCTGCCCCTGCAGTATGGTCGACCGTCTGTGTCTAAATTGTAACCGCATGGAGCAAACTGAGTGCGAGTGCCCATGTGAATGCAGCTCAGAACTGTATGAGTGTCCCAACTCAAACGTATCACGTTTTAACCTAGAGATACCTCTTTGTGGCATGATGCTAGAGAACAACAACCACAAGTCGCACTACTTTCACAACTTTGCAGAGAATTTAAAATCCTGTTTTGATTTTCAGTGCGAAACTTATCTGTCGCACTCTTCCTGTTTAGGCATCCTTGGTTGTGAATGGTGTCAAATAGACGCCGACGGTAGAACACCACTGTCGGCACCTTTCTGTACTTCTCAATCAACATGTTTCAATGGCGTGTTAGGCGCCGTCACGCCATACGGGGAGGGCACTCTTGGCCATATCAATAGGGATGCTTTCGGCAACTATTCGGCTATTGGGCCGATCGCAGGTTGTATAGTCACCGCGAGCTTAGTCGTAGCTGTTGCCATATACTGCTACAGGCAGAATAACACTACAGCCAGTTGCCATAATTTATATGTTGATGGTCCAGCAGAGACCTGGCATGATGCAGATGTTCAAATGAGTCACTTGCAATCTGATGACATGCATGACCAGTCTGGTCAAGATAAGTTGTTGCCAGCTATGGAGATAGAAGCTCCTATATCACCATACCGGGTTGTGACAGGATATAGGAGACCACACACAGCTGGTGGGTCTGATCATGGGTACTCAACCATGACTCCCCATGAAGATTCAGAGGCTACTGGGTTCTCAGTGAATGAACCAATTGTGTTATCAGATGACACCAAGTCTGATGTTAGTTGTCCTCTGCCAGCAAAGATAAAACCCAGATTAAAAGCTAATGATTTAAATATAACTGTCCTGCCATGTGGTAAGAACAGCATAATAGCTCCCGTGACTGTGCACAGACACATGGAAGCATCGTAATATTTAAGTCCATTAAATAAATCTACCTCTGTGTATATAATACAATTATTAATTACTTAATGTGTTTATTTTTTATTGTGATGAATTTTATTTGCTAACAGTTTTATATGTTCCAGTTTTATTGATTCTTAGCTTTAATAATTGTTCAATATGATACAGTTAGTAACTTTACTTAAATATTTGGTGCTCTTTATGTACTTCGTTATAAGAATCATTTTATAATTTTATGATGATATAACTATTAGTGACTATTGATGTTCCATGATAAACTAATCTGCAGCAGAAAATTTATAAAATGATTTTGGTCTAAAATACATAACTTGTTAAATACTGGGTACTTAATCTTTTCTTTATCAAGATAATCTTACTACTTGATTGTAATAGCCTCATTTAGATCAAACAATAACAGTGTTTATGTTAGTTTGTTGTATTAAGATAACACGTTTTATCCTACTACTGGCAGCTCATTGATAGACATAGTATGCGAAGGTAAACAGAATTCAGGTTGTATCATACAGGTCTATTAGCAATACGTAAGTTTTACATGTTGTATTTTCTGTGTTAGCTTATAAGACGATATATAAATTAATTTTTGATAAAAACTAAAGTGCCAGTGCCTCCTGTATTATTAAGATAAGCAAACTTATTTTTAAGACTGAACTTGATGTTGGCATTTATTTGATGTAATAAATTTTCTTTTGTAACATTCTAGTGGTTTCAATTTGACTCAGTTGATGATAATTTTTGAGAAATAGTTCCTAAAATGACACGAAAGCGAGAGAGAGTGATCCTCCAAATCTTGAAAAAAGTTAAAAGGCATAATATATAAAGTCGAACTTCATATAATTCGCATTTTGCTTTTTCTAAAAATATTATTGAACATCTAATCTAACACACACATATTTGTGAACCTTTAACAATTATTATTTTGGGGTCCATAACATACTAAATGCCGTAACCGCGACCAACATGGATCTATAGCACTCCAACCACCACTACCGCGCCAGCGCTCGCTCGGCACGCGCGCTATTTGTCGCAGTTCTGCTTACCTAATTTAACCCATTTGATTTTTTTTTGGGTGGGAATTCATCAAATAACATTCCCGCCCTGGGTGGAGCAGGAGAGCGTGTCAGACTTTTACTGACTAAAACCCACCCGTGTCCTTAGTTGCCTGTGTGCCAGGGACCGCGGTGTCTCTTTACGGCACCCCTGTAGTTACTAAGAATGCTAAAAAGTGGCTCATTGATTTCAATACAGTGTGCATCATTACAAGCTCAAGTTTTTAGACTATCAGTTATATATTTCCCTAAATAAAAGAAGTAATAACCTTAAAAAAATATTTATTTTGTAACTTAATACTACAAAATTATCTGATGTTTCATGCCACACTTAGTCCAGAGAAGATTTATGCAGTCGTTGTTTATATATTTATATCAACATACATATTTAATAACGCTTTCGAAATACGACAATGCACCGAAAATGATCGGTCGCGCGAATACGCGATCGTCACGTTCATGTCACTCATGTGTTCGGCATACCGGAAAGCGCGACCACGCGTTCGGGTTCGCTGAACAAAATGTACGCAACATTCGCGTGTTCGCACGGCGACTGATTTGATTAGGAGCCGGCTGTAGCATGAACATAATCAGTAATAACAAAGCTATTCATCTTCAAATCGTATGTGTGTGTGCGTGGGCTGCGGCGAGGCGGGCGCCAGCGCGCGCGGCGCGGGCTGCGTGTGGCGCTGCGTGTGGCGCTGCGACAGCAGGCGGCTGCGCCCGCGCGGCCGGCGGTGCGCGATGGCGCTCTCGGCGCGCGACCACTGTTCCTGCTCCTCGGGGCCCGACAGGATGCGCGCGTGGTTGGCGGCGTTCGTACAGTACTGAAATCAAAAGATTCTTCATTAGGTATTATGGTGTCCTACTGTACGGTAAAAACTGCCTTCCCTAAGTTCTTTACCAATTTTAATAAAAACTAGTGGTCGCCCAGTGATCGAAATTCGACCATAATTCATTTAAATTTTATCAAAAATCTTAGCTTTCTTCACTTCTTCTGCAAATAAACTTTAACCGCCATATGTCACACTCTTTCGTCGTCATTTTCATAAAAATGGGTACAAAGCTTTTGCTTCACGCATTATTATATAGCAGCAGCAGTAAGGTCTAATTAGAGGTAGGAACTAAGAAACCAGTTGTTTGTTTTTCATAGTTCTCACGGGCGATGTGAACAGTCTGCAATCAATTTTTACTAAAATGGGACCTCTTTAGTACATGTCTTGAGTGAGAAAATACTCGATAGGAAGTCGCTTCCTCGTCGGCGCACACTGGTTCAATATTGGAGAATTTTGGACATAGAGTCGAAGGCTGTCGAAGGTCAATGGATCGGCGTATAATTTTTTTTACTGGTAGCTGACACTAATACAAATCACTGTTACCGATGAAAGTTTTGTGAAATAATGCTTATTTTCTGAGAAAAAAATTGTTCTTTTAATTTTTGTATGGAGAAAAACGTATTTTTATTTTTTACTTGCGGGATTCAAATGTATTCAAACTAAAACTTGCTGTTAATTATCAAGGGTGTTATTACCTAAATTTCGGGTATAGTCACTTGCCGCGGAGCACTGCGGAAGTTTGTTAAAAAAATGTTTTTTTTTTTACTTTGTCAACAAAGCTAATAACATTCAACTAGTGATAATCAAATATTAAATAGAGAGGCCATCCAGCCACATCGTGTTTTTGTTTCTAAACGAAGCTTCGTTTCTACCAGAACTTTGCCATCTTCTGTACAAATTTGATGTGTAGTTAGCGCAAAACTTTTTAATAGCACTGAGATCTTCTGGTGGAATTTCACGTGAAAATTGTTCAAGAAGGGTATTATAAAATTTATCGCCATCTTTTATATCACCACTGTTTTTAAGAAAGACATATATGTCCAAATTAGAAAAAAAAGCAGTCATTTTAACTATTCACTTGTTAGAAGAGTATGTTGTAGTTAGAGCTCAAGAAGTTGAGTGATCATTTTGATTTAAAAATCGCTTAATATAGTTGTTGAGGGTACTTAGCAAAACGCTTTTTCCAATAATTACTTACCAAATAATAGGTCTTTACCTATGAAATTGCCGTTTTGTATGAAAAAATTTAAACGAATTTTTTTCATGTATTTTTTATTTGTATTAATCGAAGTAATCACCCATGCAATCAATGCATCTTTGCCATCGCAGTGGCACTTTATTGATGCCCTTCTTAAAGAAATCAGCTGGACGGGAGGCAACAAATTCTTCAAAGGCATTTTGTACTGCCCCTCGGGTATTGAATTTTTTTCCCGCCAAGAAGTTATCCAAATTCTGGAAAAAGTAGTAGTCTGTAGGCGCAAGGTCTGGTGAGTAGGGCGGATGACGGAGAGCTTCCAACCCCAGTTCTTGCAACTTGGAGACCGTCTGCTGTGCAGTATGAGGTCGCGCGTTGTCGTGCAGGAGCAGCGGAGACGAGCGATTGACCAATGCTGGTTGGAGATGTGCCAGCTTCTCCATCATTGTGTTCAGTTCTTCACAGTACACATCTGCAGTAATGCTCACCCCGTTTGGTAAGAAGCTGTGATGAATCACACCGGCGCTAGACCACCAAACAGTGACCATCACTTTTCTAGGGGTAAGTTTTCGTTTAGGGCATTGTTTAGGTGCTGAACCAGGATCCAACCAACTTGCTGAGCGCTTGCGGTTATCAAACAGAATCCATTTTTCATCGCAGGTAACAATGCGGTTCAAAATTCCTTCATTTGTGTGTCTGTTGAGCAGTGCAAGGCACGTCTCGACGCGTACTTCGCGCTGACGATCATTGAGTTCGTGGGGCACCCATTTGTCAAGCTTTTTTACCTTGCCAATTTGACGCAAATGGACCAATATTGTTTTGACGCTAACGTCGAAAGCTGCTGCTAATTCAGCCGTAGATTGTGTATCATCAGCTTCCACAATCGCCTTTAATTCGTCATTGTCGACCAAAGTCTTCGGACGACCGCGAGGTTCATTTTTCAGGTCGAAATTTCCAGAACGGAAGCGAGCAAACCAATAACAGGTGGTGCGTTGGTTTGTAGTGTTAGCTCCGTAAACGTCGTTGATGTTGCGTGCCGCTTGTGCCGCGTTGCTGCCACGACGGTACTCATATTCCATAATTACTCGAATTTTTAACGTATCCATGATGACGAAAAAGATTGAAATGCGATGAAAATGTAACACTAATCAATAAACAAATGACTACTTTTAGAAAAAAAAATCCATGTTTTTAAAATAAAATTAATTTGAAATTAGAATTCTTACCCAAACAAAAAATATTTTGATTTGAAATGGCCAGTACTGCAAAACGGCAATTTCATAGGTAAAGACCTAATATCTGCGTCACACATTCTGCTTTTTATTGAGAACAAGCAATTAGGTATATGTACGTATTGTCATTATCCATATTTAAATTAAATAGTTCATTAGCAGTCATTAATAAACAATTTCTAGGAAATTCTCAGGTAAAATTAGTTTTTTGGTTAAAATCTACTAATGATACAAAATTAGCAAATTAGGACGTCATATCTTTATCAGATTATACTAATGGCCTCTCTATTTAATATTTGATTATCACTAGTTGAATGTTATTAGCTTTGTTGACAAAGTAAAAAAAAAACATTTTTTTAACAAACTTCCGCAGTGCTCCGCGGCACTGACTATACCCGAAATTTAGGTAATAACACCCTTGATAATTAACAGCAAGTTTTAGTTTGAATCCATTTGAATCCCGCAAGTAAAAAATAAAAATACGTTATTCTCCATACAAAAATTAAAAGAACAATTTTTTTCTCAGAAAATAAGCATTATTTCACAAAACTTTCATCAGTAACAGTGATTTGTATTAGTGTCAGCTACCAGTAAAAAAAATTATACGCCGATCCATTGACCTTCGACAGCCTTGTCCAAAATTCTCCAATATTGAACCAGTGTGCGGCGGTGGAACAGGTGCCCCAAGACCATTTTAAATTAACTAGTGGGCGCAATTCCATAACTCACTTAAACCTAAATGTATTTCTAATGCATTATTTCATAAAAGTATTAGCTTTCTAACTTTAACTGTGCCAAATTTCATACGCCTCCGTCCGCAGAATTTGCGTGAAAAGGGGTAAAAGTTTTTGTGTCACGTTTTAATATACTT
The DNA here is from genome assembly GCA_947359405.1 of Antitype chi. NCBI lineage: Eukaryota > Metazoa > Arthropoda > Insecta > Lepidoptera > Noctuidae > Antitype > Antitype chi. The sequence goes on from OX375816.1 coordinate 17,792,397, forward strand.
TCATCATAGTTATGTCAAAGTTAGATTATGCTATTTACCTCTTCTGCCGATTTCGGAGTATCGAATCTGATAATTGCTTCAGACTGTCCCTCTTTCACATCGACGTGTAACGCGTGGATATTGCTCCTAATCTGTAACATGAATATTTAAACAAGTAAATAACACAAACATATTGAAATAATATTGACGCGATATTAATTCGATTGCGATGCGACTGAACTGAGTCACATCAAGTTTAAGGTCCCGATCACACGTACCACAACCACAACGACACGTACACAAATACGTAGTCGGGTGCAGAATGAAAATGAGAAAAATCTTCACTCGGCCATATTTTGCCCTCAAAATCAACCGTATCGACCATACCTATCACGTCGCAGCTACAACGCAACCAGCAGCGGGAGAGCGCACTAGCGGCCGGCCACATCGCAAACACAAAGTTGCATCTACCTACCACTTGATTTGATTTTGTAGTTACCACAACGCAACTGCAATAAGACACTGTTCACACACGTTATCACTGCTTGCCCACATTTGCTGCGGTGTGGTTCCACAGTGTGATCGGGCCATGTTACTGATGCTTATGTGACCGTTTCTTTCTGAAGTCATACAGTTTACGCCTGGGTACTAATTCGCCATAATTAATGTCAAATCATCCACTTACCGTTCTTTTTGTGACCCTCACATCTAAGCATGGTTCCGGCAGTATCTCTTTGACAAATAGACCTGGTACTTTATCTATAGACGCTATGCCTTTAGGAGCGTCTGCTTGATCGGAAGGCAAAGCTGTAATCAGTTGAAATCACGTTTTAAAACAAGTTATTTTTTTAAAATTATAAGCTAAGTTTTTGTTTCCTATTCCTAAAATGAAAAGATAAAGTGCTGCATGTTATGTTTGAATTTAAAACACGGAAGAGAAAAAACAGGTGGAACTGCAATGCAACAAAATTACTATAGGAACCGTTGTCGCCAAACTCACACACATAATCCGATAATCATATAATGCACTACAAATAAACAATTCGTTTGATTTGTCGTTTTAGTTTTAGTCAAAACTAGCATAAGCCATAGATCCTACATCTGGAAATAAACCTTCAGGCTCTGTAGATAGGATTTATTTTACTTTAGCTCAGAAAGTATTTACAACGTTTTGTAATCTAAAGTCAAACTAGATTCGATTGCTGAGTAAATTCCGCTACTCGACCATAGATGGCAGTATTTTCAGTAGTCCCAATTTTAAACTTAATTTATATAAGTATAAGGTCGACATTCGCGTCATAGGGCGATATCTATTGCTACTCGACCAATGCCGCACATGCATTGAATTTTAATTACATTATCGATATCGATAGATATTTTTTTTTAATTAAACAAAAAATTGGGTGTGTTGTGAGAGTTCAGTAATAAAACTGTAGGAAGAATAACGTAGTGTTATTTGAAAATAAAATAACTAACTGAAATAAAAATAATACTATTGAAAACAATACCAATAAAACAATGAACAGGAGAAAAAAATATTACTGTGTTTAATTTAATTTAAACTCAATCCATATTTTTAAGTGATAATAATAAAACATGATAACTGACTTGATTAAAAACTTAATGATTTTCGAAAACGGTGAACTGTTCAGTGGCACTGGAGTGGCGTTGAAATATTTGTTGTACTGTCATTGAGGCGGTTTGATGACTGAATGATCTTACACACCGAAATGACCGATTAGTCAATGCAATGCAACGTCTCAGGCATCATTAAAATTATAATAATTGCGTTATTATGTAAAAGTTTGATTACATTTTTGCTATAAAGCATCTATGCAACATAATACACTTCTTAAAATAAATTTCGTGTATGAATGTTAAGCGACCTATAGTGGTATTGTAATGTTATTTTGCAATAAATATTAAATGACTAATTTTATTTTATCGATATCCATCGATAAAACCAACATCCGACCCGACTGCATCACTAATTGAGTAGCGAAGTACTTTCCAGAATGAAATAGAGAATACAATCAATCTAAAATAAACTTTATTTTAATCATGTAAGGTCGATTTTAACCAGACGTTATATTAAATTATTAGTAAATTGAAATTAACTAAGATTTTATTAGAAAACAAATAAAACCGTACATATCGATGGTACGAAACACCTCAATTTTTAAGATTTATTCTCCTACTATCATTTTTGCGCTCCAAAATGGAACAATACGGTATAGCTACGGAAAAATAAATTTGTCGCGAGACTAGCAATTCGACGCGATGTTAGAACACGACTGGGACCAAGTTAGCGTAACAACGCTTAATTGTGGCACGCGTGCCACGCCTACTTTGCAATTCCATGTTTTTTCTCTTCCGTGATTTAAAATAATGTTATGCACCAAAGTAATGTCTGGATTGGTTGCCACTGGCGCCATCTAGTATAGAGTAGCAGAAGTAATTGAGTCAAGATCTTTCTAGATATTTCGATGCTAGAACCTTCTAGAATTATCAACATTTGTTCAGTCTGGGCCGGTATGTACTCGAACATTCTAGATGCTTCTAGAGTAGAAGTTTCTCGAATGTTCCTAGGGCCCTATAAAAGGCCGGAAAGGATCAAGACCCGGCAGTTTCGCTCTCGGCAGGTTACATTCTGTTCTGAACGCACGTAGCAAGTTGTCACTAAAGTGCAAGTTGCGGATTTACACGGCGTGCATAAGGCCCATCACGACGTATGCGGGTGCAATCTTTGCACACGCGAACCCCCGATTCATCCATAGGATGCAGACCCTACAGAACCGATTCCTCCGGCAAGCCACAGGCGCCCCTTGGTTCGTTCGGAACGAGATCCTCCATCTCGATCTGAAAATCCCCACGGTCAGTCAGTTCTTGAAACGCAACTCGAAGCGTTTCTTCGATAAAGCCGAAATTCACCGCAATCCCTTGATTGTGAAGGCCGCCACTCTGTCCGACGGCCGAGATATGTCCTCTCCGACCCAGACGACCCCATTACCATCCTTCAGGAAAGCAATAGGGCCACCAGTACAGTTCGCACACACCGCACAAAATCGTCATTCCGACCTCGCCGCCGAGGTCCTCGCACCCCGCGAAGACCCCTCGTAACGGCACCTAACGCCGAGACCCCCGATCGACCCTTGCTCGTTGAAGCGCCAGCCCGCGCCGCAGCTGAGCCAGTAGCTTTAAATTCCCCGATCAATAATAATGCCAATATTTTGATCCAGCCTGTCCTCAATAATGATAGCTGTCCCCCTATCAGTGACGCCCTGAGCCGAGGTCCGTACCCCACAGGGGGTGCCCTCAGCGTGCAGTCGCTTAGTATGTAAAATTTAGTTTGTAAGCCCTGGCTGGAGGCGTTAAGATTAACTTCTTAATGGCAGCCCCAGGAAAGCCCGGTTGAGCAGTCACGGCCTCTCAAGCCCAACTGCGAGATGCCCAACTGCGAGATGCCCAACTGCGAGATGCCCAACTGCGAGATGCCCAACAAAACAAAAAAACCCGGCAGTATTGAACAAGCGATACAGGCGAGAACATTTGAAGCGATCTTCAAGTGCGACTTAAAGTGATCAGTAGTGCAATTCTGTTTTGTAATTTGTGTGTTTAATTAAAGTGTAAGTTTTGGTAATTTATATTGGCAGTTTTTAATTCTCACCAACCCCAAGCTCGTAACAATAACTTATATGGAAAATTTTATGAGCTGCATTATTATGACAAGTAAATCTAAGAACAAGTACAACAACAAGTGGACCTATGAAATGGTAAAGGCCGCAGGAATCCACTGGATGCGAGAAGCACAGAACCGGTCGAAGTGGCGGTGCTTGGGGGAGGCCTATGTCCAACAGTGTACGTCTTTCCGCTAAAATGATGATGATGATGATGGTATTGAAGAACAAGTATTATTTACCTGGTTCAACTTCAACAGATGGCGCAGCGGGCGCTGGAATACTGGAGTACTGATGTTTATTATTGTATAACTTCGTTTTCATCTCCTTCATATACTTTCGTTGAAGGTTCAAGTATTTATTCCTCAGCGCTTTCCACTCGCACTTGGATAACACTTGTAATCCCCACAGGGCGCCTCTGGGAGCCTCATTTTTAGTCAGGTTGTTTTTAGCCTTGCTGCGTTCTTTGGCAGTACGCTTCCGAGTCTTCTTTTTCCTAGGAGAACCGCCACTTTCTTTGCCTTCATCGTGACTGGTCATTTCATCCTTTGATTCTAGGTCTAATAGTTTATTGTCCTGAAAGAATAATAAGAGGGCTTTTACGTTTTGTGAAGTACGCTACTCACACATGCTAACCGTTATGAGTTGGACGCCCAGGAACAAACTGGTGCGGACTAGAGCTAAAACCCGCGCGTTCCGAGATTTATTACTGATTTATAGCGTTACTTTCAACAAATTGTTTAAAAATATTGTGTTAATTTTAATTAAATAGACTGTTTTTTTTTCAAGCAAGCTTACTTAGTAACCTTAGTTATTAAATACTTTTTGTTTGAATTTCGATTAAACATACATAGATAAAAATATAATTTCAGACGAAAAATTATCATTAATTCTCTGTTTTTAATCCCCACGCAAAAACGACGGGGTGTTATAAGTTTGACGTGTCTCTATGTGTGTGTGTGCGTGGGCGTCTGTGTGTGCGTGGGCGTGTGTGTAGGCGTGTGCGTGTGTGTCTGTCTGTGGCATCGTAGCTCACGCCACACGGATGAACCGATTTTGATTTTGTTTTTTTTTATGTTTGAGAGGTGAATTAGTCGGGAGTGTTCTTATACATGTTTTATCAAAATCCGTTCAGCCGTTTGAAGATTATATGCTCTTTTCTGGTTGTTGAAGAGATCAGAGCATCTTCCACGGGTCTGATCAAGTCGAAATTTGGTATTCTATTACTTAGTGATATTAGACGAACAAAGTAACCTTGAACTGATACTGGAGCAACACCTGGAATTTCCAGGATACCCAAGTTACTCACCAACAAACAGCAGAAGTATCGTGTTTGGGCTCATTTAAAAGGTCGCAATGAATAGGTTAAGTATAGATAAATTGTGATCAGGACGAGGAATGAGAATAAATTAGTAGTAAACTTCACAGTGGGAAACATACGCAACGCTGCACAGATTTAAGCGAGACATTAAGTTTAAAAAGCAGGAAATAAAAGTTAAATTTAAAATAAAAAGAACCCCCGACCCAAAAAAAACTCTAAAACGTAAAAAAATATATATATTGGCCTTTGAAATTGTAGCTAATATTTTGATCAAGGCATTGTAAAGTCAGGGGACGGTTAATGAAATTGCTACTTGTAATGAAAATTTTATACGGAATTATTTTTGGTGTAGGTATTACTGTTTGACACATAAAATATTGATTTGACCATTCCAAATAACAAGGTACACTCCTACCATGGACATTTTTATAAATGACTAAACTATAATATATTCCATGTAACAAAGCATCAAAAGATGCCCGAAAGTAAAATTTTATGAAACATCCTTTGCGAGACAAGGTTTTTACTGACTTATGTAAACAAATTAAAATATTTTTTTAGACTCCCTAGATAATTAATGAAATTTTCTCGTACATATTTTTTTTTAATTTTGTGGCTATACCTAAACCATAATCACTCATCAAATCTTGAGTCAAATGCTTAAATTCAAGAAAAAATGTAAAAGGGCCCTTAAGAGCCATTTCACGTTTTCGCGCGAATATCTAAGATTTTAGTCGCCTAATTTACCATCTTAGCTAATTCTCTGGTATTGGCGAATACATGTAAATAATAAATCAATCTTTCGTATTGATACTTCATGTAACACATTTCCAAAAACTTATCTATTTACTTTGTAGTGATTAATCTCCCAAAACTAGTTTACTGAAAAATCATCGCAGAGTCAATTTCAGACTCCTATAACTATAATTAATATTTATAAATTTGATTAAAAAAAATACACAAAGCATCAGACATATAGTTTTGTCGACACATAATGTACTAGAATTTCGATTATTAATAACATTAATTAGTAAAAAAATAAAGTCTTAGGACAATTTTCACAATTTATTCGCAATTATTTTGCGTTTTTTTCGTTTAAATAAAGCGTAATTACATTTTAAAAATCATGTCAAAATAAACTATGTTCTTTAACCAATCGAATTCTCAAGTTTGGTTAAAATCCCTTCATTTAATTAGCCATAATATCCTTTTTTAATCACTCTAAAAAAGAATAAATTACGATGCACAAGCGGGCATCGTTTAGTACAGCGCGAGCGCCCGTCGAGGAAGGACCTGTACTACTTTTTCCCGCGTCTCAATTGTCGAGTGCTCATATCGTAACCGCAATATTATACTACGACTACAGCATTTTGATTTTCTTCGTATTTTTTTTGCATAAGGTAAGATTATCGTTTATTATAAAGTTAAGTGTTATTTTAGTAGATTGTAGAATGAATAAATATTTTTGTTTTTATTGTTTTAGCAATGGGGCGTAAGGGTTGTGTTGACCATTGTGTCAAAAAAAGGAAAAATAAAAATTCTGCAGCCATAAAGAAAGCAACCGAAGCGAGGTAGTTAATTATTTTTATTTGTAAAACGGATCAAATACGTACTTATCGACATGGACTATAGAACCGTAATTACAATTTTAAGGATTTGTATATGTTACCGGCCAAACCCAATTTCAGGCCAAACTAGTTTGTCCTAGGCCAAACAGACTTATCCTACGCGTGATATGTCGCAGCCAACTAGCTTAATTAGCCATTTCGTTAACAGCCTTTGGAAGTAACGCTCGCTCGGCTCGCGCGCTTTTGGTCACAGTTCTAACCTAACCGAACCCATTTAATTGGCGTGCCCCGGCTTAATAAACCAGTTTGGCGTAGGACAAACTAGTTTGGCCTGAAATCGGGTTTGGCCGGTAACATATACAGTTACACTTCTATAAAAATATTGATGATTTTATTTTATCAAGTTTCGATGCCTACAATTAAAAAAAAAATGTGGGAATAATAGAAGCTTGATAGCTATTTTGTTTTCATTTTAGAATGAGAAATCGCGTGAATCGAGTAGAGGAGAATAGTAAATTCAGGAGAGTCCTCGCGCCGGGTACAAGTGATGCGCCGAGTACAAGTGACGTGCCGGGTACAAGTCACGCGCTGGGTACAAGTGACGCGCCGGGTACAAGTGACGCGCCGGGTACAACTGAAAAGTCATATTCGATAACAGAAGTTGTATGTTTTAGTAACATTTTATTTGTTAATAGTTATTATAATTATTTTTTGTTTAATTTTATAGGAAAAAGAACCTGTTACATTGGCCCCTGGACTTGACGAATTAATGGAAGTTTCAGACTCGATCGTAAATATTTTTAGTACCTACTTATTAAATTTCCTTAAATTTAATTTCAATAAGATTTTTAATGGTGCTTTTGTTTTTAGAATGATTACATCGTTGATGGCAGGCGTATAATTGATTGACCATCTCTTTGTTGTGTACGATGTGATTGTTTTCCTGTTATTTTTTATTATATACCTTTCATAACATATATTTGTCTTTTTTTATTAGTCTAGAAAGCTTTATTAGACTGAACAGATAAAATAACTTTTTTCATAAATCTCTAAATGCCGCATTATTATTATAACGGCTCAAGATTGTTTAGTCCGTCTCGACACTCGCGTTACACTGCTGGTATTGTGTATGTGTGGATAGCTACGCTCACATACACAGCGCTGTCGTATTTTTTATTTTATTTTATTTTATTTTATTTTGGGAAGGCTTACAGACTAATTACATTCTAAAAAACAATAATATAAAACTAAATTGCTAATTACAAGCCCCCACAGATAAATACAAAGTTATCACTCAAAAAGAAAAAGAAACAATTCAAATGCCGGCAGGTGCATCTTGTACAAAAAATGGCTTTGCCAAGAGCTTCCTGAGTGTACTTGCATTGGTGCAGAAAAGGTCAATGCCTTCCTCACAACAAATTTCGTTAAAACTACGACTGGCTCTATGAAAATATGCATTACGCCTATAATTAGTGTTTGCATAAGGTACTTGAAGAAGTGGTCGCTGTCGCAACCCCATCTGATTAGTGCGAATCTTTAATTTTGAAACAAGTTCAGGACAGTCAATTGAACCATTTGCGATATTAAACAAGTAACATATATCATTTATATGACGTCTACGGTCAAGCGGTAGAAAATGGTACCTTTTACATCTGTGAGTGTAATCAACGGATACTTGTTTCGCCCTGTAATCTAGGTACTTTAGAAATTTTCTCTGTATGCCTTCAATACGAGACTTATAGATCCCATACTGAGGGTTCCAGACTTGTGACGCATATTCAAGGTGGCTGCGTACGAACGAACAATATAAGACTTTGATCGGTTTTAGTGAACGGAAACATGCTGCGGTCCTCATTATGAAACCAAGTGCTCTCGACGCTTTATTTACTATGCTATCAATATGCTGATCGAAGAGTAGCTTGCTGTCCTGTATAACCCCAAGATCCCTAATACTATTGACTTTGCCTATATTGACATTGTTCAGTTTGTATGTGCTATCAATTATCGACCTCTGGCGTGTAAAAATCATGTGAAAACATTTCGAAACATTCAATTCTAGCCTGTTACATCTACAGTATTCTTCAAATCTATTCAAATCAGCTTGCATCAGGTGCATATCAGATACGTTTCGGATAGTTTTATGAATCTTCATATCGTCAGCATAAAGTAAAATGTAACAAGTTTTAAAACAATGCTTCACGTCAGCAATAAAGAGAGTAAATAATAGGGACCCCAGAATAGAACCCTGGGGAACTCCAGATGGGACAGAATACCATTCAGATGTGTACCCCTGAAGCACCACAGCCTGCGACCTATTATCAATATAAGACGAGAACCAACGATACAAATCACCGTGTATTCCGGCCCTTAAAAGCTTTTCCATGAGAAGTGCGTGGTCAATACGATCAAAGCATTTACTGTAATCAGTAAAAATAACATCAACCTGTGTACGTTGTTCCATACCCTCGGATATAAATTCATGGGACAAAATTAAGTTAGATGTAGTGGAGCGCTTCCTGAGAAAACCGTGCTGCTCATCACCAAAGTTGCTTTTCACAGCATCGTATACATCAGTAAACACTATGCGTTCTAGGATTTTGGAGAACAGACATATCTTAGATATTGGTCGATAATTAGAGATATCCGACTTTTTACCTTTCTTGAAAACTGGAGTAACGAACGCTGATTTCCAGATTTTCGGAACTATACCTTCTGAAAGTGATCGCCTGAATAAAATACACAGTGGCACAACTAGGCTGTCGGCACAGTTAACAATAAATACTGGAGGTATGTGATCAGGACCACCAGATTTGGAAAGGTCCAAGGTCTTTAGTGACTTTAAAACTTGAGAATGCGACACACCAATTGAGCTGATGCATGACACATTATGTTCAACGCCAATGTGACTGGAAGTAGCTGGCACAGAATCGGGTTCCTGGAAAGTTGAATGGAAATAGGCCGCGAACAAATTGCTTATCTCCTCACCTGTACTCGCGGTTTGGTCTGCATAATGCATTACTTTTGGAAAACTACCGGAGTTTCTTTTGCTCTTGACATACGACCAAAATGATTTTGGGTTCTCAATGATCGACGATTCAATTCTATCCATGTATGTTTTGAAACACGTTTTCTCCAAGTTAACTGCTCTATTCCGTAAAATAGAAAAAGAGTGGAAGTCTGACATATTACCGTACGTTTTGAACTTGCGATGATATTTATATTTCTCTTTTATTACTTTGATCAAAGCCGAATCATACCAAGGCGGATACGATGACTGTCTAACTTTCTTAATTGGGATATACTTATCTCTAAGCTCATACAATTTATTATAAAATAAATCAAGAGCACGATCCAACGAATTGTCAAACAAAAACTCATTCCAGTTGATTTGGTCGAGTTCAGATTTAATAGCCGCGTAGTCACCCCTAGAAAATACATATTTCGTAGTCAATTTATCAGTTAATTTGTGAATCTCAACAAAATCGGCAGTAATCGTTAATGGTTTATGATGGAGGTCAACCGGTAATGCTAAAGGATCGAGACATTCAGTAACATTGACAGAGTCGTTAGAAAAAACTAAGTCTAGTAATCTAGCATTGTTGTTTCTTTCGCCGTTATATTGGGACAGGTTAGAAGTGAGAACCCCATCAAAAAACTCTCTCAAATGATGACATGATACATTTTGCGGGATCAGTTCAATACCGTCAGAATTTGTCCAGTCTACATTATTACCAAAATTAAAATCACCCATAATAATGAATTTATCCAATGGGTGGGTTAAGATCAAGTGGTTAAAATTAATACTAAAATTATGTAATTGATTATAATATGAATTGCCAAGGTTTTCTTTACAAAGATAAACAACACAAATGTGTAAATTATAATTTACCTCAGGCCTAGATCTTTTTAAGATGAGAGAGACCCAAATGTCTTCGGCAGAACTTCGCCAATCATGTCGTTCTACAACAGTAAGGTCACTTCTTACCGCTATCAAAACGCCACCGCCCCGCTTTTGAGAGGTTCTAGAGTAATCGCGATCACGCCTCCACACCAAATAACGACCATCAAATATCTCCCCACTATAGATATCATCCACAAGCCACGTCTCCGTAAACACAATGACATCATATGCACTAAGAGATATTTTATGAAATATATCGTTCGTCTTCGTACGCAGTCCACGCACATTCTGATAATAAACATTAAGATTAGCCATCACTAGTAATAAACACAGCACGGGTGAATAAACAATTAAAAAGGGCGAACAAAATTAAGTTATGCGCTAAAGAATGTAAACAGTATTCTTTTTCTTGATAAAGTAATATTACGGAGGTAGCAGGCAATGACTTACAATAATCTATTAAGCACAGCAGAGCACTGTGTCCAAACATTAATAACTTCAAAACGCATAAGCCAAACGAGCTTTGAATGCAAACAAAAGGTGACGAACGGTGGCAAGATAAGAATCGCTGGCAGCGTGAAGTGGTAATAACACACATAACAGTGTTTTCGAAATTAGACCATAATCTAAACGCAATTAGGTCGTGATTACATGGACATAATAGTTTTATATAAGTGTTTTTTGTGAATAAGTTACTCATTAACACCGTGCAATAACACAGAACAATTAGGAAAACGCAAGTAGCACACAACGGCTTGCGGTGCTCAAACTGTTCATGTGCACAACTGACAAAATATGTAAACACTGTTGTATTAAGGTTAATACTTATTATTAGATAATTTTTGAGAGGTCCTTTTCTGATTTCACTACCATTACTGGGGTGTTGTCCATTTTTCTCACATGGATTTTTGAGTGCTTGACCCATACATATTGAAAACCCGTTTCGGACGCCAGTTTTTTCGTTTTAGATAGCAGCATTTTATTTTTAGTAGTTAGGTGGTCATTTATATATATCCTCTGATTTCCAGCTAATCCAATTAAGTTGGTTGATAGCGGCGATGTCTTGGAAACATATCTGGCTGCAGCAACAAAATCTTCCTTAACGTAACGATTGCAGAACGAAACAATTACCGGTTTTATGTGATCTTTTTCGCGTGTAGGCACTCTAGTAATAAAGTTGATCTGACTTTTGGCGACGGGATAATTAATTTTCGCACCAATACTGGAGATAATTTGAAACAAGTTTTCATTATTAGATGGCGACAAACCTTTCACTTCCACATTGTTCATTCGCGACCATTGATCCTTGTTGTCTGAATCTTCTTCCAGTTTATCCAGACGCACCTGAAGTTGATCCACCTGACCCTGAACTTTTTCTAGCTGAAGAACACGCTGCTCCATGTCACTCATCCTTCCATTAAACTCCTTAACAACTTCACTGAACTGCTGGTTTAGAGAGGATTTCAAATCGGCGAATTCACTCCTAAGTGCCAGGATTTCGTCTTTCAGACCTTCCAATGGATCCAACTTCGCAGCCAGTGCTCGAATCTCCAGTAACACTGCCGATTCCGGTTCTAACCTCGGCAACACTGGTGAACTAGTTGGATGAAGAGCACTCGTCTGTTTGCATTTCATGCATCGCCATGTTAGCTTCCTGTCTCCCAGCTTGCGGTGGCCAGCTTCAGTGATGCCTGCACATTTTACCTAAACTCGAGCGTTAACATTTTGTGAAATGGCTCTTAAGACTATTTAATTTTTTAAACAACAAGATGTTTATTTTAATACTCACTTCTGTTGGTGTAGTAACACTTGCTATGCTCTTATTCTCCTCCTGAAAAAGTAATAAACATAATATAACTTCAAGCCTTGTTTTCCTGATGGGTTGGGCAGGGGTCTCATGGTCATCTCAAAGGTCCAAAATAATAAGGCGAACTGTGGATTAATAAGACACATGGTCATGTTTCCTTCTCTTTTCTATCCTTTTCCTCACAAAATTCTTTCACAAAATACGGTTTTTTTTATTTAAAAAATCCAAAATAAAGCATTAAAAGCTTAAATAGTAAAAAAATATATTGAAGTATATGAGTACCTACAATTTCCAACTGTAAAGGAGGTTGTAGAGAGATCCTACAAAAACTATGTATAAGGAAATACTCCAATATAAAAATGAACTCACTGTAACACTCCTAAAGTCCTCAGACTGTACCTACAGACTCAAAAGAGAATGAATAGCGTCAATCTAACCAACACTAAAAATTTTAATTACAAGATGACGCATCACAGGATGCGAACAATTTTGAACTGCCAGTGAAGAAACAACCGATTTGATTAAAGCTCAAGGGCTGTAGATGGAAGAGAGAGAAAAAAAAAGAAAGTAAGTCAGCAAGAAGCAGTCAATTCTTTTCAGGGAAGTCATCATCATCATCCTCCTGGCCTTATCCTGATTTATTTGGGGTTGGAACAACATGTATTTTTCTTCCATACTCCTCTATTAGTCGTTATCTCAGTATTTACCCCCCTTTCTAGCCATATAATTGTTCACACAGTCCATAAATTGTTTCTTTGGTCTTCCACTACTTATAAAATCATCGACATTCATACTCATAACTTTCCTGACATTTTCAACATTCAATTTCTGCACCTGAAATGAATATGCTCATCTATGTATGCAAAGAAACTCTTTTATTCACGCTCAAGTATACTTACAGTAGGAGTATCAACCCTCTTCTCACTATCAGACTCACTTCCCAACTTCAATTCTAAACTCTTCTGTGGTGTCTTTTTCTCCTTCTTTTTTTTCTTCTTTGGTGGTTCACATTCTTCTTCAATCTTCTTCTCAGGCATCTCATCTGATGGTTCATCTACTGAGAACATTTTTATGGAAGACAGATCTTCAGGAGGCATGCATGTGGGAAGCTTGCAACCCATTTTTGTAAATGTGTTTATGCATTTTTGAGCATCCTCGGGCCTGTTAAATTCTATGAATGCAAAACCCTGTAATGTTGGTAAAATTTATATATTATTAAAAACCTGACAATGTTTGAGAAACCTGCTGTACTTAGAAGAAGAATATACTTTGACACAATGTCCAAGAATATAATCTTTGAAAATATATTTTTCTAGAGCTCCCTTTTTTTTCTTTACCATCTGTTGGAAATCTGAAACAGCTTTTGCTATGATTATATGTAAATTGTTTATTATACAGTTGTATGATTATATGACCCCTATTCTATTTCTGGGATTAAAGAAGAAAGTGTCAAGGGAACATTTTCGCCTACGTTGAAAACCTATGACCTAGCTGTATTTCAATTTATTGCTTTCAAATTTACATCATATACAAGGTAAAGAAATTGATAAAGATAAAGTTAAATGACTTGTTCTAGTAAAAATATAAGGAAATAATCCTAAAAAGTTATTAAATAAAATAAATGAAAATATTGAAATAAAAATAATTGAAGGTATAAAATTTTAATGTAGGTTTACCTTTATTTTCTGGGAGTTTTTAAACTTAGGCAGTGATATGTAAGCAACACGGCCATAATCTGAAAACACTCGCTCCAGCCACTCTCTACTGGCAGTGACTGGGATTGACTCCACATATACTGTCCTTGAGTCTGCATCATATGGTAGAACTGCAGTCTTTCTCTTAACCTAGAAAAGTATAAATAATAATGAATACTGTTAAAACACTCAAGAGGTTATACTGAAATGGGGCAGAGGGATGTCATAGAAATGAAATGGGTGTTATAACCTATTGACCACCCCAGTTGGATTAATACGACACACGTCTTCGTGGTCATACCGCCTGTCGTATTTATACGACTGAGAACCTATGTTCCTTCCTAGCTTTATTCCAATGCCTATTAATCAAGGGTATATTAATTTTTCGATTTAAGAGCTGTGCAACTAAGCGGTTAAAATAGGTTTAATCTATGAACTGTATATCCTTTACATGAACTATTGTTTTCATATCGTTACCTTTTAATATAATGATATCTATGACGTTTAAAAGAGAGTGAAAATGAGTCGCACAGATGAGGACCTTTGATAACAGGCTGACAGTCTGTCTTAACTAAGTAAACAGATTATAACATAAATAATACCTTTAATTTGTCTTCTGATAAATCCAAGAACGTGGAGTTCTTCATAGCTTTCGCTATGTCGTTAACATCCTGAGTCAACGATCGAACTTTATTGAATTTGAGGAACATTTCTATAGGCACGTAAGGATCTTTTTTCACGAGATCTCCCAAAAATCTGTCCTTTGTCAAGTTAGCGTCGCTAAAGTAGAACTCCATTTGTTTTAAAATATTCTCGTATACTTGTTTCTTACGATGCCGTATTCGTTTTCTAGGACTATGTTCGTGTTTTGCTTCTTGATCGACAACTTCAGTAGATTCCGACCCCGACATGGTACAGCTATATCAAATAGAAACTATTTATTTTCAACGTCACGACAGTTCGTATTAATTGGCTGCTGTTACTTTTGTAATAATTGCATTATGATAAAATTCGTTCGCTTCTCCGCGGGAACGACAAAATTTTCGGTATCCAAACTCAAAACTGCCAATTTTGGCAACGTCACTTTTGACAGCAGATTTTTAAGTGTTGCCGTATATTTGAATTAATTATGTGATTTCCATTTTGAAATCTAGTTTTATCATCGTGAAGTAAGACATCTGAGTTTTATAATAATTCAGTTCCCACCTTCATCGCATAACTTTCTACTGTTGCTCCTATCCTGAAGCGGGAGCTTAAGCTGCTACTTTGGCCGTCCTAAGAGAATGCAAAATCGAGCGAAGCGAGCTAGAAAATTAGGGAATCCCGAAACGTACACGCTTTTATTCAAGAGCGAGCAAAGGGCACTCGATAAATTGGAGACTTCTGGACATATAGCGCAGCGATCTAGAATATTTTGAGCAGACTGACTCGGACTCGCTTGAAATTGGCTAGGGCTTTTATCCAGTCCATTCAATACACCTAGACTTTGTCTGCGCTACAATTTTCTGTTAATTAAATTTTATTTAAATCAAATGTGTAGTTCAATCAAAGGTCTAGTTAAAAGTTCGTTTATTTGTCGTGAAGTGCGCGCTGTGGCGTGCAGTGTGAGGATAATTAATTTCATTTTTCAGGGATAGCACCGTAAAAATATAATATACAAACATATTTTTTAGTTGATTTCAATAAAACATGGCAACATTGTAGTTTTTACAGCCACACGGTTACTAGTGGTGAACGTGTAAAATATCGAGTTATTAAAAATGAATAATAGAAACAGTTGATGGGTGAAAAACTATAATTCGAGAAAAGCTATGAAAATTAAAGTTATCATTGCGGTTCGACTTGGAGCCGATAATATGCCATATCTCAAAAATTCTGTACTTTTGGAAAAAGTCACTAAGAAACATCATAATCTTTAATTTTGGGGCAAATGGCAAAAAGGTACCCCAAACTGCCAATGACAGAAGATAATGTTTGTAGAATTTGTAATTATTTAATAAATACTATCTTTTTTGACTTCACTTGGCATTTCGTTTTGAAAGTGGGGTTTTTTCGACAATTTCGATTACTAGTTTTTATCGATATAATTTTGCTCCATCACTATGGTTCTTAGTACATTTTGACATTCTGGATTTTTGGTGGTCTCGTCGAGATAGAGTATGTGGGAAAAATTATTGTTTGTTAGTAATTAGGCAGGTGTTATTTATCGCGGATAATGTTCTAATATGTTAGTCATTATTGGTTTAATATCAAATTGTAGTTTGTCTGCATTCACTCGGTGTTCGTCTGTCGAGCGTGCCATTCATAGATTTCTCAGATAGATCTGTGCACAGAGAGGAAGATGACGGTTTTCATCTACAATAGTGATATTATTTCCGCATAATTGTGTTTATTATTCATCATGACTACAATTACGAGGTCTGCTAAAGTCAGTTTGAAGCCGATTGAAGTGCCGAAGGCTTTACAGGAGGGAGAGAAGTTCATAAAGTGGGATGAGGTATTTTTTTTTACTTGATAATATATTTTTTAGTTTTGACTACTTTTTCTTTTGTGATACCTTCTATAAATTTCTCACTTGTCTGCTCTATTACATGTAAGTAATTATGTGCCCTTGCAATATTATTACATTTAATTAATTTTTTTCTGGTTAGAATCTATTACAAGTATTATTTTTTGCATTTATTTACTATAATTATCAATGTTTCAAATTTTTTGTAGGTCTGTTCTTACACATATCTAGTGACTAGTAATTTTTACAGACACAAAATGTGTTTTAATTTTCCAAATAGTTTTTGTTATTTAAATAGATTATCACCGTTTAAAAAATAACACAATTATGATAAAATAAAGTTGATTGATTGACATAAAAGTTGAGAATTTTTTAATGTGCTAGAATACTAATGGAAAATTAACAATTTAAAATCTCTTATCAGTTTAATTAACAGTTCTGTTGCCAGATAATAATGATCTAATAATTATGTTAGTTGCTAGGTGGTGTACTATTCCAGTATTGTTTATTTATTGTGATAACCTGATTGTAAACAAAACAATTGTATCTTATCAATCAAAGCACCGAAACTGCAGTGATTAAGTCCTATTTTGTACCTTTTATGTTGCATAAAGTTAACTAAATAAAATAGAAAGTTATGAATTTTTGATACAAGATATTGCTAACTCAATTTGTATTTGTTTGTGTAGGACTCCGGGACTGGTCTGCCGGTCACCCTGCGGGTGGACCCCAAGGGGTTCTTCCTGTACTGGACCGACCAGAACATGGAGGTGGAGATGCTAGACATTGCCACTATCAGGGATGTCCGCACTGGAGGACATGCTAAAGTTCCAAAGGTAAATTCAACTCTGCTTCTGTTCTCTTCTATTCTATTCTTCTTTATATTTCTCCATCATTCTCCTCTAACTTAGTCTGGATATTGTGGAGAAATATTCTTTATGTCTTATCTATTAAATAATTAAAATTGTAGGTTGTTCTCGCTAACAGTACTTGTTATTGTAGTTAAAATAATGTTATTGTGATACCACAAATAACATTAAATTTTTCAAATGTGCAACATGCAAGGTATACCTGCCTATTGCATGTTTTCATTAAAAGTATAATTGAAAGGAATAGCCCTTTGTTCTGCAATAACGCTATAATAACTTACTATTATTACATAAACATGTTACATCGCCTTTTGAACCACTTGTGGCTATAATGGAAAGTAGGTACATTATGTTTCTACTTAGTTAAAACTATGTAGGTACTGTTCGCGTGCCGTGTCACGTTCACGTGTGACGGCGAAGTTTTGGTAGGGATCTATGAAGTAAGTTTATTATGCATCCTGCTGAGTTGTGGCAAGCCTAGCCAGAGTCAGGTCCTTCCAAAAAGCTTCAATCAAGTCAAATCTAGGTTACTCCTAGAGGCACAATCATCGACCGCATTGCATAAAATCTGCCGATATAAACGTCAAAGCTTGACCCACCTTGACCTAAGAAATACAGGAAGGTCACAAAACCGTTTTTACCGACGGCTGTTTTTTCTTTCTCGTGGACTCACACAGATTCACTTAAAGTCGTGTTCGGCCTGCAAGGCCTTTGTTTAGTCGTGTTTCCATTAGAGCATTAAGGTCCTTATCTGTCTTAGCTAGCCTCAAGCTGCGACGATAGGTAGGCACCAAAAAATGTCCAACAAGTGGCTTAACTTTTACTTTTCACCAACTAGTATCATTCAGTCAGTAAACGAGAAAACTAAACAAACAAACAGACATATTCAGCCTATAATGTCCCCTCTGGTGAGACACAGACCTCCTCTCGGTGAGAGGAGTGGGAGTGGGCCGCAATCCACTGCGCGGGCCCAGTGCTGGTTGGTAGATGTCACGTCTTCGAATTTTTGGGTTCTTAAACATGCCGGTTTCCTCACGATGTTTTCCTTTACCGAGACAATTATCATCATCATCATCATCATTATTTCAGCCGAAAAACGTCCACTGTTGGACATAGGCCTACGCCAGTTTGGGGCGTTTGGGAGGGAGGCAATTATACTTACAGCTAAAAAGTTTGCGTTCTGAAAAAGTCGCAAGTGAAGATAAAATCAGGACTGCAAGCCAACTTTTGCAATTTGTTTTTCCGGTCTTCAAAACGACCGCTCGCCTTCGTTGATAGGTCAAATTATACTTTTGTGCAGGTTCTTCAAGTCTTGGCTGTCGTAACGTAGAATTAAATTACGTTCGCTTATTATTCGTGACATGCTCTGAACTAAGTTCTATCAAGCAAATCGGATCCTGGCACACTGCCGGCAAGTTTCAGGACAAAGAAGATGAAGAAGGCTGAACAGAATTAATTTTTCGTGCTAACCAGGTCCAGGGTCCTGGACGTGTGCCAGACGGGCCCAATTTGCGACTAAAACTTCCACTTTGGGCAGATGTTTTGGACGTTTAAATGCTTCGTTAGCTGCTTTCATGTGGCAACATCTAATAAAGATAAATAGTGTGATACATATGCGCTTCTGGCTTTTGACGATCAAATCTAGCCTCATATACGCCAAAGTTATGCAATATTTATGACCAAGGTTATGGTTGGCTACTGAGATTGAACTCAAATTATGTTATCAAAACTGCGCTACTTTCATATTTTGGGCGGAGTTTGAATGGCATCGATATCTTGCGTCGTTTCCAGTGGTTCACAAACTGGCAATGCTTACATGTACTTGGATTTTGAGTTCTACTTCTGTACGATTTAAATACGATAAAGTGGAGACTGAGTGGCCCGCGGCCGTCTAGCAATTAACAAAAATAATTTCAGACTTGAAACTTTGTCAAGTGTCGTAATTATATTTATATTAAGTTAAGTAGGTACGCTTATTTCATTCAAATGAAAAAATAACACTAATTTCCGCGGCATTTTCCCACAAAGTGCTCCAAACTTTAGGTAAAACCTAATGAATTCTTAAATAATTCCGGTATTGATCACCGCTAAAAATAAGATGTACCTATCAATCGGCACGCGACGCGACCTTCCTACATTTGGTCAAATGGCTAACTTATTCACATACTTTTAGCATTTATAGTCAAACTTCCCGAACTTTCTGAAAGTATACATTTTTAAAAAGCTCCGAAGCTTCATGTTGCTGTAGCTATGTAACAGTATTGCTCGTGGAGATTTAACGTCGTCACCATCGTCCATTTTATACCGTAGTCCGCAAAGTAATCTCTTTTTAGTATCGGCTCGTTTGGACAGAGTCAACTTTGATGAACTTAATTAGGGTGATCAAATCGCCTCAATTCTGTATTCCCTCCAAGTCCCGAGTCTGTTCTCAGGACTCGGAGTCCTCATACAGTCCCCTAGGTACTGCTACTACATACTTATTTGCGTTGGAACTTATGCATTGTTATTTATCCTGAATGTATTTAAGGTAATTCTAGGGTTTAGAAACTTCTACACAATGCTAGGAAAGTAAAACAAAACTTGCAACAACTTCATTATTTGAACAATGAAGTTGTTCTAAGTCTAACTTTAGCTTTCAAATATGCCTATCCACCCAAATTATTTGCTCCCGAATTCACACAGTATACAGACAAGTACTTTATTAATTAACAAGCTGTGTTTTCGCCCGCATAAGTCTCGATCCCGTAGGAATATCGGGACAAGAAGTATCCTATTTCTTATGTCATGGTCATGGTCTATCCATGTGCCAAATTTCATCGAAATCCGTTCAGACGTTTTAGCTTGAAAGCGTAATAAACATCATCTGTCTAGCTTTTCCCAGCTGTGTTTGAAAAGACGACTTAGAAATTCAATCATGCTAATGTTCTAACATCTTGAATTTAAATTCCCGATCCCCCAGTACGGTGATGTGATAATAAGAGTATTAAAGGATTAGTCTAGCCTAGCCTTTTCCCAACTACGTTGAGGTCAGCTTCCAGTCTAACCGGTTGCAGTTGAATACCAGTACTCTACATGGAACGACTGTCTATCTGACATCCACAACCCAGTCACTGGGTAATTCGATACTTGGTAAGACTTTCCGTCAGACTTTCGGGCTTCTAACGACCCGTTACAACTGTGAAGACGTAGGTCTGGCTTGAGGTGCTTTCCGAGGCACGGCGCGTCTTGGTATGTAAAAGTGGTCACCCATCCACGGACCAATCGCGGCAAGCATAGCATAACCTGGTCGATTGAACCGTGCGGCTGTTATCAATTATTCACAGGCCCCTAGAGCCCCCGAAAGCGTAACAAACAAACATACATACAAAAATTAAAACTTTTCTCTTTATAAAATTAGCTTGGATTAGATAAAGTGGTCATCAGGTAAGCTGTTGACATAAATATTGTCAGCCAGGTTATTCATTAAGACGTTTCATGTTATGAAACCATAAAGTGTCAATATCGTGTGCATAGCGGCGTCGCCTGTGATGTGGTGCCGTGACGGGACATAAAATTATAGGGTGCGGTAACTTGTAATTTAACTAACACTATAACGCTGCCCGTCGAAGCTTCCCTCACCTAATAACTACCCTCCTGTACGAGTGTCAGTTCACTAATGACAGACTGTAAAAGCTTTATTTGATTTGAATAATAGTTATCTGCCTAGCCTTTTCGTAACTATGTTGTGGTCGACTTCCAGTCTAACCGGCTGCAGCTAATACCTGTATTTAACATGAAGGGACTGCCTATCTGACCTCCACAACCCAGTTACTGGGTAATAATATACCCCTTGGTAAGACTGCTTGTCAGACTTTCGAGCTTCTGACGGCCCCTAACGACTGTCTAAGATCCACGAATGACAACCTGTACCAACGGCTTAAGGTGAATGCGCAGTGGTAGAGCGCGAAATTCAAATTTTGTTACGTTTTTTGCAATTTTCAGGTGAGTGTCAGCTTGTTACTTGATCAAAATATGATTTGCGACTATAACATGTACGTATTTACAGATTTATAATCATTAGAATCAATAATACATCTTTCTAAGTTAGATTTGTTCCATAAGAACAAATTTCTTATGGAAAAGTGCTTGTGGAAGAAATCTAACTTATATAAGAGATATATTAGACATTCTAATGACTAAATTCTGTAAACACGTACCTGTTATATTCGCAAATCACATTTTGATCAGGATACAACCTGATACTGACCTGAAAATTGCAAAAACGTAAGAAAATTTAAATTTCGCGGTCTACCACTGCGCATTCACCTTAACGTGTTTTCTGAGGCACGGATAAGTCTTGGTATTTAAAGATGGTCACGTGTAGTGTTAATTATATGATGTGGTAAAATAGTAGGAAGAGCAGGTTGTTACGAATATGTCGAAAACTGCTTTTATTAGTTCAGCTCGGTATGAACTTTGTTCAACTACCATACTCGTACATGGTCTTTTTAAAAGAAATAGCTGACAAGCTGCACTCTGCAGTTCACCCGCATAAGTCTCCTGTGGGAATATCATGATTAAAAGTATCCGTTTTCCGTTTTAGCACGAAAACTCAACAAACAAACATACCTACATACAAAAATTAAATCTTTTCTCTTTATCATATTAGTTTAGACACATAAATTCGATGCCTGCTAAGACTTTTATAGGTCTATAGGTATATGGAAATATGAAAACATTCAACTTCCGTAGATGTCAACTTAACTGCCCGAAGTTTGATCTGCCTGCCATGCCTCTGACTAATGAAGCTCTGAATGTGTGACAGACAACATGGTTGCAGCTAGGTTTGCCAGGCGTCCGGATAAAGCCGGACACAGTTAGGCTTTTTGGTTGCGTATGGGACCAAATTAGACGGGGTCCGGCCTGCCCGGTTTTTGTTAGGCTTTTGACCATTTTTTTTACATTAGTCATGTGTTCGTTTCCGCTCCGCCCGCATCACCTCGTATCGCTAGCGCAAGCAAGCGGACTAGCACTGTCTATAATAAAGAAGACCAATTCATTCAATGTTATTGTAATAAAACTACGAGTCTCTGGCCTTTTTACTCAATTGGCCGGCTAAACTGGTTGTTCTGTCCAGCTTCTCGGTTTTAATACCTGGCAACCCTAGTTGCATCAGACAAATCACCTAACAACTTACTAGAACTCCACATTTGGTGTCGGGCAGCGTTAAACGACGCGAGAAGAATATTGGCACTGCGATCGCCAGTCTGCTTGCCAAACGTGGTGGTGACTAATCTCCGCTCACCGAGTAATAGTAGACAGGCATTTCTATTATTTTGTTGTTTCCTTGTCCTGTTGATGACAAACTTAAACTCTAATGATTCAGCTATCAGTTTGCTCGTTATATTTAAAACAGCATTTCAGAACTCAGCTGTATTTACAAAAAAAGTTGGCGACAAAATTAGACCATTAATATCATTCGCTTATCACTTGCAATTAATTATGGACTAGCGTTGGCGTTGTGGCCCTATCACATTATGTGTAATAGCTTATGTGGTTTATAAGCCATTTTTCAAACTTAATTAATGGGTATTAACATACACAGAATCAGGTGTATATTTCTAGCTTGTTAATTGAGTAAGTACACAATATAATGTGTTGTAAAGTTATATTTGTTGTTGAATTCTATCGCTTGAATTTGTTGTTCGGTTTAACAAGAGAGGGAGTTTATTAAGGAATTCGTTAATTAAGCCTCTTTATCCTTATTTTACGAGAAGATGTTAAACTTGTTAACTTAAAAAGATGATCTGGCTTGTATGGCGTGCTTGTAGCTGTGACTTTGTTTACCACATTATGTTCTTATCCCGATGACGACTGTGAAAGTGTGAACTAGGATTTACATATTAGCCTAGTCCTTAGCAGCTTCAAACAGAGGTGAAAGAGAGTGGGAGGCATTTGCCCAGCAGTGGGAAATCACAGGCAATAATAATAGTCTACTTGTAGTTAGTGCCCTGCCGTTTAGCTTTTATTCGTCACACTTGTCTTGGAATC
The DNA here is from genome assembly GCA_947359405.1 of Antitype chi. Taxonomy (NCBI): domain Eukaryota; kingdom Metazoa; phylum Arthropoda; class Insecta; order Lepidoptera; family Noctuidae; genus Antitype; species Antitype chi. Next base: position 17,815,752 of record OX375816.1, read on the forward strand.
TGCTAGGAAAACAGTAAAGTTCAGGAGTCCAGTGTAGGATTATTTTGGGACTGATCGTTAGCCAAGACTGGAAGCCGAAAGCGATACTATTTTACTTTCGAAAAGTCTTGGAAGACGAAGACACCAAAGAAGAATATGCAATGGTTTATTGGAAACAAACGTGTCCCACATTCACGTTAACTACATTACGGCTACCGAACAGTGGGTGTGTGCTGTAGACATTGCCCAGTATCAATATAAGGTGGCCCAAAGCAAACAGTGGTGAAGTCCGTGAAGTGGCGTGCTCCGATATTTTACCTATACGGTCACCGCCCATGTATCCCTCAGCTTTTATTTCCTATTTAGTGGTAATTTCACCAATGAAACTGAAGGCGAACACAGCCAACCTGTGTTCAAGAGTAGTGGTGGCCAAGTAGTAAAGGCCACGACTTGCGTGTCGTAGGTCATGGGTTAAAACCCAGACACATTACTTTGTGTAATTTATTTCATCAACACAGCTCACAAAACGGTGAAGAAAACATCGTGAGGAAACCGGCAAGTCCTAGAATTAAAAAATCGAAGGCATGTGACATCCACCAACCCACACTGGGCCCGCGTGGTGGATTACGGCCCACTCTCTTTCACAGAGAGGAGGCTTATGTCCCAGCAGTGGAAATGTTATAGGCTGAATACAACTCTTGAAAGCAGTTTAGATGAGCTGATCGCGTTCAGTTTCATTGGTGAAATCCGCCCTTAGTAGTTACTTTTAGATATCTTGAAAGTATTTCAGTGCAAGCAACACCGCTTTCGTTCCAGGTTGACGTTGACATTTTAATGGGTATGTTCGTAAAGTCGTGATGAGAAACACCGAACAGCTTTACGACAAAATAAGTTTGTCGCTCTATGCTAATGTTTTTAGTAGATTTAAATGATATGCGGTGTTTTACATTTATTCTGAATGTTTTTACCATAATTTTGGTACCATTGATATTAGTATATTTTAACATTTTGATGGAATCCTCGCTGACGCACAAAAAAAAAACCCTTAGCATGTTTGACGCCTGTGTTCATGGGCCTGTTCCAGTTGGTCAGCAATTCTAACAGTCCAGATCCACTAGTAAAGGGCCTAGAAAGCCACCTTATTTGCTATAACTACTTCTCTTATACTAATCCTAGCCGGGTTTAAGTACTTAATACTAGCCGTACGGGTCGATCGATCGAGTTAAGCTACGCTTGCCGCGGTATGTCCGTGGGTGTGTGGTCTTTACATACCAAGACCTCTCCGTGCTTCGGAAAGCACGTTCAAACATTGGCCCCGACTGCCATTCGTGGATCTTTGTCGATCGTTACGGATAGTCAGAAGCCAGAATTTCGGACAGCCAAGGGGTATCGTGTTACCCAGTAACTGAATTGTGGAGATGAGATAGGCAGTCGCTCCATGTAAAATACTGGTATTCAGCTGCATCCGGTTAGACTGGAAGCTGACCCCAACGTAGTTGGGAAAAGGCTAGGCTAGACTAATCCTAGGACGTGGTCGGGGGGTCTCGAATCGCTGTCGAGTCCACCATGAAGTACCTAGGATTGGTGCTCGACAGCCGGTGGGATTTCGGCCCCCACTTCCAGCGGCTGGCGCCCAAGTTGTTGGGCGCGGCTGGGGCGCTGTCAACGCTGCTTCCCAATCTGGGGGGCCCGAGCGCCGCCTGTAGGCGGCTCTACGTGGGGATCATGCGATCGATGGCCCTGTATGGGGCCCCGATCTGGGCGGCTGACCTGACGGCCGGCAGCATCGCTGTCCTGCGAAGGCCGCAGCGAGCGATGGCCGTCAGAGTCATTAGGGGATATCGCACGATCTCCTACGAGGCGGCTTGCGTACTGGCCGGATCCCCGCCGTGGGACCTCGAGGCGAAGGTACTCGCGTCATTGTATCGGTAGCGCGAGGACTCGAGGGCGCGGGGCGAGTGGCTGACGCCGCGACATTTGGAGTTGCGTCGGTCACAGCTTCGCGCAGCCCTGGTGGCGGAATGGCGGGACAGACTTTCACGCCCTACCGCCGGCCCCGCCACCATCGGGGCGGTCCGGCCGGTACTCGAGCGCTGGCTCGGGAGGAGGCACGGCTCCCTGACGTTTCGGGTGACACAGGTGCTATCGGGGCATGGTTGCTTCGGGAAGTACCTGTGTCGCATAAACAGGGAGCCGGACGCTCGGTGTCACCACTGCGTCGACTGTCGGGAGGACACGGCGTGGCACACGCTTGCAGAGTGTGCTGCTTGGGAGGAGCCGCGCCGTGCCCTCATCTCAGGAGTCGGCAGTGACCTGTCGCTGCCGGCCGTTGTCGACTCGATGGTCGGCAGCGAGGAGTCCTGGGACGCGGTGGTATCCTTCTGCGAATCAGTCATCTCGCAGAAGGAGGCTGCGGAGAGGGAGCGGGAGATTGCTTCCGCTAACCCGATTCGCAGCAGACGCACCGGGCGTCGGCGGAGGGCGGATAACGCCCTCTTCCGGCCCCCCTAAATGGGTCCAGGGGCGACGGATCTGGGGAAATCCGTCGCCCCCTACTTCTTAGGACCCGAGATGGCGGCGCGTAGTGTTCCACGCGCGCCTCTATGTGATGTAAGGGGGGAGTTTAACACCTCACTCCCCCCCTAACGCGAGGTGGCCCGCACAGGCGGGCCGGCACTAGCCGGGGATCGCGGAAGTCACTTTTGTTCCCGTGATCTCCGGTGCAAGTGTGAGGCGGAACACCGGAGTGGTTTTAGTCAGTAAGAGTCTGACAGACCCCTCCGCCCTCCCCAGGGCGGAGGACATCCATGAGGATTTCCCCCCGTCATCAAAAAAAAAAAAGACTAATCCTAGGATAGTTTTAATACTCTTATTATCACATCACGGTACTGGGGGATCAGGAATTTAAATTCAAGATGTTAGAACATTAGCATGATTGAATTTCTAAGTCGTCTTTTACGACATTCACTAAATGAAGTGGGATGACCCATTTTTATCCCGAGATCACGTGCATAGCACATTACGCATGCATTATGCGGTGGAAATAACATTATGTCGTCATTTTAAAGTTTTTTTATTAGCGATCTTTCAATTGGTTTATTTGCCATTTTGATGTTCGTAAGCAGATGCAAACTGCATGTGCAAATCGTGCTCGATGTGATCCAAGATCGTCACACGATTTTATATTTTCTCTGTTCTTTTTTTGTTCGTATTATATCTACTCTTCGATGGTAAAAGTATTATGTAGATATCGGAAATTATAACTATAATTCGACTTTTAATTGCATTCGGTAACTTGACAGTTGAAGGGCAGATTTTGACATAAAAAAGATAGTGAGGTGGTGTAAGAATGAACGAAATTGAATGAACTTGAAATAATGTACTTACATGATTTTTTAAATAATTTAATAACTTTTCTTTAAAACGTGTTATGCACTATTAAAAGTTGTAGAATTTGTTATATATTTTGTTTTTCAGTAGTAAGGTAATTTATTTAGTGTCTTTCTATTATAAAAAAATAATAAAAGAAAACTTCTGTTATTAATAAATTATTTATTATTCTTTTAATCCACATCTTACAAATGAATTTTTAAAGTTTTATAACGAATGATAAAAATGGTTTAATTTGAAAATTAAACCATTTTTATTATTAGCTCTTTACGCAAAACCGTTCACTACCTCAACACTATTAGTTTCAGTATGGTAACATTATTTTTCATTGAACTGTCAAGTTACTGAATATAATTAAAAGTCGAACTATAAGTAGATTGTGTGCTTTTGCAACTACATAAACTGAGTAAGTTAAGCTTAGTCAAAGTCAAAGCATTTATTTCAAAATAGGGACATTAAAGGCACTTTCGAACATCAACATTTGCATTAAAATACCCGACTACTGAAAAATAACGCTCTAAAAAGTATGAAACAAGAAAATATTGGCATATGAAAGCAGTGGTAGTATGCCACTTTGCCCCATAGCTTATTATATTACTGTTAGAATGTATTGTTTTGTTAGGCTACGTGGTATATGACCACGGCTTTAGATTTTTTCTTACATACATAATATTTTCATAAATGAATTGGCAAGATACCGTCATAATATTTATCTTTTTAACCCCCGACGCAAAACGAGGGGTGTTATAAGTTTGACCTCTATGTGTGTATGTCTGTCTGTCGCACCGTAGCTCTTAAACGGGTGAACCGATATAGGTGCGGATTTTTTATTTTAGAGTAGGTTTTCTAGCGGTGGTTCTTAGACATGTTTCGTCAAAATCGGTTCAGCGGTGAAGATTATCAGCTCTTTTCTAGTTGTTGAAGGGATTTGAGTATCTTCCACGGGCCTGATCGAGTCGAAATTTGGTATTCTATTACTTCAATGATATTAGACGAACAAAGTAATCTTGAACTGATACTAGAGCAAAACCTGGAATTTTCAGATACCTAAGTTACTCACCAACAAACAGCAGAAGTATCGTGTTTGGGCTCATTTAAAAGGTCTCAATGAATAGGTTATAGATAAATGGTGATCAGGACGAAGAATGAGGATAAATTAGTAACAAACTTCACTATGGGAAATATACGTAAAGCTGCGCAGACTTAAGCGTGACATGTGTCGATCGTAGCGTGTTTACTATTACTTTAAATTACTAAGTTTAAAAAGTAGCCGGAGAAAAACGCCCGACCCAAACAAAAACCTCAAAAAGTAAAAAAAAAAAAATATTGGCCTTTTAAGTTGTACGTAATTTTTTGATCAAACCATTGTCACGTCGGGGGACGGTCAATGAATGTACTCGTAACTATGCTATTGCAGAAAGGATAACATTTTCATTACTTAACCGTCCCCTGACGTGACATGCTTTGATCAATACTACCTACAACTTAAAAGGCCAATCAATATTTTTTAGAGGTTTTTGTTTGGGTCGCGGGTTTTTATTTTTTTAAATTTAATTGTAATAGTTCCTTGAGAGATTCGCGGCGACGTAGATAATAAAAATAGTGCTTAGGTTGGGTACCTGAGCCAATTATCTCCAGATTTCAGCGGGCAAAGGACATAATCTAGGTGATCTCAGTAACATGAAGTCTATTTACTCCACAGGGCAATATAGTCAAAGCCTTGTTTTCTATATCAGTTCCCTAATGGATATACAGGGTGATTGGAAGATGGGTGCAAAGCTTTAAGGTGAAGATAGTATAGACAATTTAGAACCATTTAAGCCATGGTTGTCTTAGACGAAGTCTTACCAATTTTTTTTTTTTTATAAGTTTTAAAAGACGTATTGTACAAACTTTTTATTTTTTCTGAGCTTTAAATGTCTGTAAAAAAAATGTCTAATGACATAGAAGCCTAAAACATGTTTTGCTTGATTGCTTACACATTACTTTAATTAAATAAATAAAAAATGAATTCATTTATCATTCAATTTGGCCATAATTATGCAGTTTACATTAAATTTTGAGAATTTCCGAAAAAAAACTTAAAAATTTGGTTAAAAATATTTGGTAAGACTTCGTCTAAGACAACCATGGCTTAAATGGTTCTAAATTGTCTGTACTATCTTCGCCTTAAAGCTTTGCACCCATCTTCCAATCACCCTGTATTTTGGCTGTGACCTTACCTCGTCTCGCTATTCTATAATAAGATAAAATGTAGGTACTGATTTGGTGTGGACTCGGGTCATTTCATCAATTCGTTGTTTTTGCTCTCTATGTCCAATGCATAGATGATATTACGTTTAGGTATTTAAAATTAGTCGTTAAAATTACTTTTACCTGACTACGGCGGAGTAAAAAGGAGGGTTATGATTTTGACCTGTATGTATGCATGTGCGTATGTATGCACGTATTTTAACCTACTTATCATAATTTGACAAATGGGGTATCGTTGGAAACGTCTCGATTGTTCGCTGGATTATAGGCCACGGCTTTTAGATGCGAATATTTTCTTGTTTCATAGTTTTTAGAGCGTGATTTTTCATTATATTTTAATACTTTACAGATGTTGATATTGGTATATGGGTAGTAGGTTATATCCCTAAGCTGTCTTGGTTTGGACGTGCGGTGTCGTAGTACGCTCCCCACGTACAAGTTAATCCTCACATGCTCTATATTCATCTCAGTATATCATGAGTTTCGGTGGAAGAGATTAACCTATACTGTGTTCCATTAATAATTTCAGCTTCGGATACTGGTTTCACATTATCCTTGTCTATTTTATTTTTTGGGTTTTTACAAGATTCATAGATAGGTAGGTACTCTTTCTTCAAGGTTCTTTATAATATACTTACCTACTTATTAATGATTGTCAGATAGTTTATTGTGTGTTTAAGTAATTCGCATCGTCATGTATGTGGAACTTATGTACACAATTAATGATATGTTAACGAGTTGAGAACAGTTGTTATATGCACAGACCGTGTGGCGATGCGCTAACATTACCGCCTGACGGCCTAACCGATCGTTATCGATTCCGTGTCATGCACTAATTTTAGAAAAATCTATGTTATAAATTAAAGCTTCGACACCGACGCGACCAGTTCTTTTGCCTAGTATTAATAGATACATTTTTATTATTTAGGACAGTTGGAAGTATCAAACTTTTCTGTGTATAAATTTATCGCAAATCTCATGCCTCGTTTATCTTTTGAATTCCATTCGCGCTTCTTCCTGCATATTTTTAAGAGCCGTCAATTTGCCCGAGAATTTCTGGAAGTGGATGCGTTTACTGGGAATCAAACAAAGACTTCTAGTACAATCAAAGAGGATTTCTCTTCGTTTTGGAATGTTCTTATGATTGACGTGTTAAAAAGATGAATGAGATTGAGACACAGTATAAATATGGACAGTATGGAAACTAGGCCTAATTGTTGAAATAAAACTACGCACCATTGGAAGTTTAGGGTTGTCATTGTCACTCTTGGTGTTTGTAAAATTGAAACGTGTTTTATTGGCACGAAGTTCTTTGACGCGGTTTGCGGTAGGAGTTGACTGGTAAAAATCGTCACGTGAAAAAGCTTCCATAAGTTCGCCTCCATACGACTTTCTTCTTTGGTCAAAATGTAAATTCAAGATGGTGGCTGCTTTTTGTTTAAAAAAAAATCATAAGTGAGAAGGAATTGCGTTCCTGACGGGGTTCCTCGAACGCACACGTTTTTAAATCTAAATTAATCTAGCTTTTACTACTTTATTGTCCGATGCTATAATTATAACATTCCACAATAGATCTTCGATGTCTTGTTCTATGACGAGATAATAGTAAAAGTCCTAATTGCAATCCGTTGACAGCTTGGCGTAATCTATGATGAGTTGATTGATTGATAGTTACAACATCATTTCAGATAGTACTTAGGAGGTATGTTTATGCTGGTTTATGTTGCAACCGAACTACATGAAGTATGGACGCTTTACGTCATTCAGGGCAAGCGACGAAGTTATATCCTCAGTTGAAGACGAGTCAAGTGACAGGCACCTGTAAAGTGAAAGCTATTAGATACTCGTTCGTTCAGGAGCGTGAGATCTTCACTAGTAGCCATAGGTAATAACATAATGAGTGTTGTATTATTCGCGTAGGTTTTATTTAACGTGTTCTATATCATAGCAACATACCTACCAGTTGTGGTTTATTGTATGATTATGAGTTTCCGTTGTTCCCACGCCAGGCATAAACTATAAACTGTGATTCGTCCCAGATCACGTGCTACATTTTTAACCAACTTCCTTTTAATTTGATTTGCAAAAGTCTATTACAGACGTCACGGCGGCGTGAGTAAAACCATGTGTTTATCATTATCGTCATCCTTTGCCATATCGTCATTTTCAGAGTGATTAGGGAAGATAGAGATGTAATTATTGTATTGGATAGTCCCCCAAACAATCTGCCTAGCCTTTTCCCAACTATTTTGGGGTTGGCTTCCAGTCTAACCGCATGCAGCTAAATACCAGTATTTTACATGGAGCGACTGCTTATCTGACCTCCACAATCCAGTTACTGGGCATTACGATACCCTTTGGTAAGACTGGTTTGTCAGACTTTCAGGTTTCTGACAACCCGTAACGACTGACTGCCGGGACCAACGGCTTAACGTGATTTCTGAGGCACGCAGGGATTTTTATGTATGTGGAAATGGTCACCCATCCACGGGCCAACCACGGCAAGCGTGGCTTAGCCTGATCGATGTTTTCTTTCACCGATGTCAGTAATGTTCTAGATAAACTCAGAAAATACATTTGAATACAAAGCACCTAGTAGGTAGTTAGATACTTATTTTTACACGGTACAAGTGGTATACAATACACAAAACATGACACATATTCCCATCAAACAATACGTAAATTCTTAGATAAATTATGTATGTAAAACCGTTCCTGAAAGAATTCAGAGCAAGCCGCATCTGGGAAGAGTGCAGTATAAATCGTGTCACTATTGAAAGTGCAGAATGTATAATTCAAAGTCCTGACCACTGGCACTGCGCTAATGGCGCGAGCTTGCAGAAATAAATGATGGCGTATTTGAACTAGAATTTTTCAGATTTCCCAATGGAAAAATCTATAGTAAACCTATAGATTTTTTTAGAACTGCATCAGTTTCTGTGAGCTTTTAATGTTTATCATCGTGGTTAAACTGCTTGACATCTTTATGATCTTGCCTTCTTCGTCCATCGACGATGATGTGCGATATTTAGTCTCAATCAACAGATTTGTGCACATCCTCTCACAATGTATTTACCAAAGCTGCATTTTCCGGTAGCTGACGCTCTGGTTCAGACTATTTGGAATAACAAAGCATCTCATTTCGCCGGATGCCTCAAGCTGTCTGATAATCAGCGCATAAATAATACAAAATTTAAAATCTCGCCGCTCCTAACTGGTGACCTACTTCTCCGGGTACACGGTACCGTTAGTGTCATGTCATTTTAATTGACATCTACGGCGGGCAGCAATGGGATCGCTCTACTATCTATACGGTCAGAGCACAGAATTTCCAAAGATATGGACAGTAATGCACACTTTCTAATTTTAATTGCCGTCGAATTTAAATAATTATCGTAAAATGCATTAAGTTAAAAAGTTGTTTCAAAACTACCTACTGATTGATGTCAATATGTAAAGTTTACGTAAATAATTTGAACACATCCACACTTGCAGTAAGAGTACTTACTTAACAAAACGAAGACCGCAACGTTTGTCTAAATGTTCAACATTGCGATCACAATCATGCGCAATTCTGTTTCATGGAGGTTTCCATTCGAGAATCATATCTCCATTCAAGAATTAAATGACTTTTTGTCTAGTCGCTCCTGGTTGTTGTACAACGTCGTCAGATTTTAATTAAACTTTAAAGTTTCAAACTTCAAAGCAACCTGTTCGGTACTTTCCTATTGATAAACTCGCTCCCGCTTCATCTGATAATGAGCGAAAACACGGTAAACGCTCCGGGGCATGTTGCTACCGCAGCCGCTAGGCCCGTGAATAAAAATAAACCACAATGATCGAAACGTGGGAATGAAAAAATATGTTTTACATACAAACTTACAATTACATATCACGGGCAAGCATACAACTACATATTATGTCATTGTTATTCTTTCAACAATGAAACTCTAATACATGTATTTCCTTAAGATTTTTACATACTTTGATAATGCCAATTTGTTCGTAGAATCGTTAAACTTATCTGATAATCTGTGTTGTGTTCGAGGTCAGCCGGTGTTCAACTCAAATTATCGTTATTGTGGAGTTTGATCACGCGACGCCTGATTCGACGATATGGTGGCGAGGAAAAGTGCGAACACATCTGTAATAAGCTGGGTTTAGCGATCCATCGTATTCAGCCGGGTTAAAATCAATAAATCGTTCTCTTGTTCAGTGCCATTATTCGCCCGCTAATAAAGTTCAATCGATACTTCATTTTATATTTATCACTGACTAATGTAACAAGTTCTTAACTTTGCAGTATTCTTGGCAAAAGTTCTACTCTGTCTTAATGTTAATGTTACATGTGTTACATGTGTCCTACCTGAGTTTCTCTTTTGAACTCGAATCTTCTATATTGAATTAAAAGTAACTTTTTTTGCAGGATCAGAAAATACGTAATGTAGTGCTGATTGGGTCTCAAGGATCTCTAGAGGAAAAAACTGTCACCGTGTGTTATGGCGCCGACTTCGTCAATGTTATGTTCATCAATTTCTGCTGTACTAGAAGGGAAATTGCACAGGTGAGCAGCTAACTAACTAACTAACATAGCGAATACATTAAAACCCACCGCTAAGGGGCGGGGCTGGTAGTGGGCTATTAACACTTCAATCAGCAGATTGGTTTGAATCGGTCATGTTTCTACGTGGTATTATAACTATTGCTCCGATGAAATCGTTCGGCTGTTTACCTACTGTCATTCCCTAAACTAACTCAAAGACTCAACTTGATACCAAATTTGGCGTATCTTTAATTTATTCAAAGCAGCAAGCAGTATTTTGCTAACGCAGTATGATGGAAAGTCGTGATGAGTAGTGTTAACACAACATGAGACAACGCCATTGGAATAACAAATAGGTGCACGTAGACGAGTTGCTCGTAAAGGTGTCCACACAATAGTGCGGATTTCACGTTGTCTGATGGTTCTGATACCTGTGCTCAGCGGAGCGGACCAAATCCGTATCGTAGGCGTAGGTAACGCTCCGGTGCCGGATGGAAAGTTTTCCCTATTGCTTTATGTTCGTCGATGCTGAATGTCTGTTGTGATGCACTAGCGTATTGGCATACTTTGCAGTTTGCACCAATTTCGTGATTGAATTCAATTTCATTAGTTGCGGAAAGCTACAGACAGTTTCATGTGTGACTGTGAGCAACCTTTTTGTTCGGATTAAATGGATTGAGTGCGGCTTCGGTCCAATTTACAAGCTTCACGTGTTCGAGATTTTATCAAGTCAGTACAAATAGAATAACAATTCTCCTGAATTACAAAAGTAACCCCAGAGCCTTTTTCGCTCAATGAGAACTCAAACAGTAATTGCGTGGTCCATAACCAGATAAGCCACATGTAAGACATAAAGAAGAAGAAGTTTTTATATGTATATCTTGCTTCAAATGAAGACGATCTTGGAAGATATAGTGGATGTAGAAATTCTGAGTCTAATAGAGTATTATAATTTTTTTTGGCTCATTACGCAAGATTATTCCGGATAGCGATGAAAGATCTCTTCGTCCGATGTTCTCCAAACTTCATCTGCATGGCAAATTCTAATGGGAAAGCGGGATAGTTTTGTTCAGGTGGATATATAAAACTTGGTGATTGTAGAGTTGAGCCTTTTGACGTGACGTGTTAATCACTTTGTTGTAAACGTTTCGGCCTACGGCTTTACACAAGAAGACCGACGACCTAGTGAAGGTGGCAGGAATATATGGGGATACATAGTTGTGGCGATTATTGGGAAGCCTATAGCAGTGGACGTCTTCTAGAAGTGACGAAATGCTATAAGTGAGCGAAATTTTGGTCAAGACCAAACGCATTCACAAGACTATAGAATAGTAGAATTGAAACCCGTTTAAATCATAGATGGTTATTAAACGAGACGTCGTAACCAACTACCAAGGAATTGCTGTTTATTAAATTCTTGAACGCTTCAGGAAATGCTAATGTTGGTATTCAGTAATAAACATACATTGCGCTAGTCATTTAGTCTCCGCATGTAAATTATGTAACTACATTGTAACTGATACGTATAATAAATACTTCGGCCAGTCAGCTGTGAAAACCATATTGTTTATAGCTATATGTAGGTTTCAGATACTAATTACTCATAGTAGTGATCAAGAAACAGCTGTAATACTGGCTATGGAATTGTGGAATCCAGCAACTACAATTCCTACTCCCAGACGCTTCGGCCCCTTTCTTTTTTCTCCAATCACAATACCCGACAATGATTAAACTGAAATGTTTTATTTTAGTAAAACGAGGCCGAACATACAATCATGGCCCATCATATTAAACGTGTTGTTATTCACGGATATTATTTGGAAAAACTGATGTCTCCGTGACAGCATTTCGTGGTGTCAGTGATAAATGGGTAGTCGTGTGATTAGTGATGGGACTGACGACGAGATTACGTGTAGTGATGATGTCTGATGACACGATAATAATATGACTACGGATCCGCCGGGGTCACGGCTTCCGCGAATAAGCACGAACGCTGCTTTTATTTATATATATCTTTTTTTGACAACCATTGTGTCTGGTTAAAAATGTAAAGTCATCGTGACGTTTCTTTAATTGAGTTAATCCGTTAATGTGTGAGCTTTTAAGCGGCTAATTAATAGGACACTGGGCTGTACGCTCATATTCTTTAATATGAATTAATGAATGGAATACCACTGTATCACTGATGATATGTCTTGAAATCACTAAGGTTATGTTCGCGTGTGGTATATTGTTATTTATTGTATTGTGAGTTATACAAAATGTATGTTAATTAACCGTAATTTCTATGATTAGAAATTAATGTCTGTTATTCATGTATGGGTGCATTTTATGTCATTTTTTTTTTTATAATGTGCGTTTTGTTTGTGCAGAATAAACAATTTTTCTTTCTTTCTTTTCATGTTATATCATTACATTCTAAAAGGTAACTTTGTTTGATACAATACTACTGTTTAACCTATACAGTGTGTTAATTTCCTACCCTTCGTGTGTAAATGAGACTTGTTGAATGTTGACAAAATCATTAAAATTGTCCCTTACTTTAAAAGCACTTAGGTGGCTTCGTCAATTTTGATGTCATATTTATTTGCTGTCATAGTTACTTACATTTTATCAGGAGATGCGTCTCATGCGGGACCCTTACGACACATAACAGCTTTTAAATTTATGACTACTCACTTAATGTAGCGCCCCAAGTAGATGTAGGGTTCTCGTTCACCAAGAGATGATATTTTATGCCGTAACGTAGCATCTAATGTTCTTGAATTAATCGGTAATGGTTTCTTTATCTAACGACTGGAGTTATTTACGGTGATACTGATGTCTTGAGTAATTAATTACCGATTCCTTCCAAGATTAAAGTTTCAGCCGACTTTTACGTCGGAGTTAGGTTTAAACTTTCTTTGATTTTGCTCGTCTGGATACCGTTGATTGTAATTTGGTGTTGTTGGCAGCTTTGGACCGAGGGTTTGTTTGCGCTGGCGTACAACCTGAGCCAGCTTAACAATCCAACAATCAAGTTTCTCGAGAAGTTACACACCAAGATCGCGCTCAAAGCTGACAAGTCCGGGAAAATTCTCGTCAAAAAGTAAGTCTCTACACCTTTTTATGTTATCTAACATATTTATAGTTTTTTTTTTAACGTTCAGTGATAAGAACTGTTTTATTTTACAACTTGGTATGGCTTCTTTTATCTTTCTCCGGCATTTAATGGGTTGTAACGGGTCAATAAATACCATTAAAACTTTCAGACTGAAGTATTAAAGGATTAAAGAACAATAGGAAGTTTAATAAGATTGAGATGTATAAGAGCGCGGGTAACATTTGTTGACCTCATTCCAAGAGCGGAGCCCTGGCGCTAGTGAGCGTTTTAATTACATTAAGCAAAAATATTTAGTTAAATGATAACGATGCTGCATTAATAGACCTAGATGAACAGTTAGCAATATACTAACCCTTTGACTTTTATGACTTGCGCGAAGATAAACAGCTGATTTAATGTATTTATGTCGTGCTCAAGACGGACTTGCCATAAATCGTTACTGTTACTATTAAATAATCGCTTCTTAAAATGCAATGTTGTAAATTCATGACTGAATTTAATGGACTTCGTTTATGAATATGATTAGCTATTTGCGCCGCGTAATTTTCAATGTTAGGATTGTTCAGTGGTAGCACTTTCCTCGAGGTGTATTTGTTGGTCGTTGCGATGGAGATTCCGTATATAAATCTTGTGTAGCCGTTTAGTTTTCGTTTATTAACCGTAACGTTATCTCTCTTCGTTGTTTGAGTTCGATTTCCTTGTTTCTGGTTGTCAGGTGATGTTAGTGATAGTTGCGCTATCTGTCATTGTCATCTACCACACCGCCACACGAGCGGTTCATTGGACTGTGTTGAGTACAAACCTTCGTCAATCTACCGTTGACACCCGGTGACAAACTTATCGGATGTTAATATATTTACCCAAAACTCAGTTACGTGTTTCACAGATCTTAACTTCAGTTTACGATGTTTACGTCCGGCGTCTTCCCTGAGTTAAGGAAAACACATGAGCGTGTTTTCTTCGTTGCTTGCTCTTGTATTTCGGGGTTTCGAAGTGATTTGACGACAGATGTGCTATAAAACCATACATGAATTTGTCTCATGGTATACAGGGTGCAGGAACATCGACGCGAATCCTTATACCAATGATTCAGTACCTACATGATTTTGAACCGCCATGAGTTGAAATTTTTTAGTCGGTTATTAAAAAAGAAATTGCTTTGCCATTAATTTTGACCGCGTTATTGCAGTTTTCTTTGAAACAGCAGATTTTTTAAATCATGTCGTGCTGAATTCATCGCTTCAGTTTGCGCATCGATGTCTCTGCCACCCTGTATATTTTGTTACCGTGCTTTCCGCGGAAGTGAAAAACACGAGACACTGAACCTAAAACATGAATTTTCCCATTTTCCGTTTTAATGTTGTTGGAAGGGATCCCTAAAGTGTAAGACGTTCTCCGTTCATGCATAACAAAGACGCGTGAAGGTTGTCCACTGCCTGTTGTTCGCCGTCGTCGTAATATTGAACAAGTATTGTTTATTTACGCCGGAGCGACGTGTTTACTTGTATTCTTTTACCGCACGTGTCGCCATGTACTTCGCAGCCGTGTTACACAACTCTGTAGCACATTCTTGTGTGAATATTTAAGTTAAATAACTCTCAGTGATCACCTCTGCCGGTTATGATAATTTATCACAAAATTATAATTTTAAGATCTATCAGGGAAGTTTGCCTTGAGACTTGTAAAAACTTCTTTTGATTTTTTACATGCTTTTTGCTTCGACTTTCATATTCGTTTATTGTTAAATGCCATTACGCTTTAAGTTTTAGTTGTTGTTGTATCTATAAACGGCCTTATTCATAAAAAGTTATCGAACAAATAAACATTTGCTAAAGTCTGGTTTCTCTTTGAAAACCAGACTTTAGCAACTATTTAGATGTTCGATAACTTTTTATGAATAAGGCCGATAGTATACAGGAAAAGTTTTTATCCAGTGCGCAAACTGTAACCATGAATTCAGCATATCATTCTAGACCCCCCAGCTCAGAAATTTTGCTGTTCCATACATTTTGACCGCGTAGGTAGGTATTGCACTTTTCTATGAAACAGCAGATTTTTTTTTTGTAAAACCGACGAAAAATTTCTTCGCTGGGGGGTGGGTCTAGAATGGTATGCTGAATTCATGGTTAAAGTTTGCGCGCTGAATAAAAACTTTTCCTGTATACTAAGACACTGTTTGTTTTTTGTTTATTTGTTTGGACGCGCTAATCTCTGGAACTACCTGTCTCATTTGAAAATTTCTTTTTGTATTTGACAGCTAAATTCTTGAGGCTATAAGTAGGCTATTTAACATCACGCTCGATCCTTAGGAGCCGAGAAAAAATACAAAAGGGGAAGAACGTTAAGCGAAAGCGAAGTAGGTAACAGTGCGGGCAGGCGCGCTAGGCGGTGCGATGCGGAGTGGGCCGGGGGAACAAGAAATTTCACGTGGATAAATTCGCTGATAGAAGCTAGTATTAGAACATAGGTTAACAAGTACTATGGACCTTCGGAATATTATTTATTTTGTTACCTAGTTGAAGAGATGTTGCCTTGGGAATTAATTAAAGGTAGGTAACACCGGCTGAATGTTTTCACATTAAAAGAATAGCTGCATATTATAGACAGTTCATTATAGGTAGCAAGTAGCAACATACAATCTATTGAAAACTCCCACGGGATATTTATATCTTTCTCTGAAAATATATGAAGTAAGTACTTTTGTTAAATAATTTAAACATATTGATAATTATTTAATACCTATGCTATTTTGAAAGCCGAATTAGCTTATTCAGACGCACTCGAATACAAAAGATATTTTTAAACGTAGTTACGTATTATATGATTCTTGCGTAATGCGATGACATAGGTACGCCACTCGTAAGTTCACTAATGGCCTATGTAGACAAACAAAGTTTTTATCATGTCAAGGGGCAACTGTCATTTGTAGTCTGAACTTAATGAGTAGAATCGAGCCACTTTGTAACTGACATTCTTACCATGGTATGTTTTTACCAAAGACACATTAGCTGACATTTTTACCATGGTATTTTTTTACCAAAGACACCATGACAATTGGTTCAATGAAACATGCAGTTTGAGGTTTACTAAGATAATTAGATTTGATTTATTAGTTTTACTGCTGCATCTTTAAATCTTTTTAGACCCACTGACTTCCAAGAAGAGCGTTGAGCAACCCTAAGGTCGGCTAAGCTTTGGCTACTCATCTGGGGGCCTACTCCCTAAGCACAAAGTCCGTCGTTTCGGTCGAAGTAACGGACGCTTCCAACTCCGTATCGCTTACGGACAGAAGATTAGTTTGGAGCCCGAACTAAGATTGAATGACAACACGATTTGACAGCTGTCCCTACTCCCGATATATTTTTGCTCGTCAAAAAAAGTTAGTTAATTGGCTGTAGGATTCACTAAGAAGTTTCGATCTACTTACGGACGGGCCCGTATCTTCGTTGACGGAGTGAGAGAGTAGGTCCCCTAAAGTTGTGGATGTTTACGGATTGATTATAATTCTTAGAAAGAAAATTGATATGTTTCCGTCATAATAATCATTGTACTCAACCAGCGAAGTAATTCCGTAACACACCAACAATAGGTATGGGTTTCATTTTGGCAGTTCAATGAGCAATTTTCATTCTTGAGCAGATACATTTTTCGAAAATATTAAGCAATGGATTAGCATTATTACGTGTTTTGGAATTTGCAGGTCAGTACCGTATTTTTTACGGTAAAAAATCATATTTTTTTCAACATAAAGCTTAATAGTGTGTTACGCAAATGGTGCTGGCTTGACGATATCGTTAGTCGAAAACGGTTTTGGTCTTAGGCATGACGAATCAAATCAAAATCAATTAATTGCATGAAATGATGCGAGTAATGATGAGAGTAACGCGCAATGATAGGTTACACTACTACAAAGTGCGGCAGGACAAAACTTAGAAGCTTTACCTCTGTTTCCTTTGTGGCACAGCATTCTTACTTATACAGAAACACGAAGATAACTGAAACGCATATCTTTTTTCCTTAACCTATAGAAAATTAATAATAATTATAAGGCTTTAAATAACATTAAAAACTTGTAATATGTTTTTTAATCTAAATTCAAGTTTTAGCGTTAATAATTCAGTGGACAACTAACGGAAAGGTCAAATTATTTAATAATATTTTTTTTGGCTTTCATTCACACGCAACTTTACTCCAATTTTGTTAGATATTAATGTGTGTTTTTAATGCAGTATCGTGAAGCTGCTAGCACAGAACAAAGAAGACAAGAAACGTGTAGAGAAGGCGCTGAGCGAGTCGGGACTGCCGACCGGCAAGAATGACACCATCAGCCAGTCCAAGTTCCAGTTCGAAGACTTCTTCGCGTTCTACAAGAACCTCACTCAGAGGACCGAGGTCCAGAAGATATTTAATACTCTGTAAGTTTCTACATTATATTTGGTCTGATTACGGCGAAGCAAAAAGGAGGGTTATGCTTTTTGACCGTAATGCATGTATGTATGTTCATCTGTTCCCTCATAACTTCTAAACGACTTATCATAATGTGACAAATGAGGTATCGCTGGAAACGTCTTGGTAGCCTATAGGGTACGTGACGTTACATTAAATTGATTGATAATGCGGCCCTCTAGAGGAAATAAAAGTTGAGAACTTCAAAACCTCGACCACGGCTTTCAGATGAGGATATTTTGTTGTTTAGAACGAAAGAAAGAAAGAAAAATGTTTATTCTGCACAAACAAAACGCACATTACAAAAAATAAAATAAAACAAGAAACAAAATGCACATACAATGTGGATAAAAAGCCCCGTTTTCAAGTTGTAAAAGTTACATAATATTATCCATTGACTGTCAGTCAAGGTAAGGTAGGTAGTGTAATTTTTCAGTATTCCCGACTACTTTTACTTTATGAACTTACTTTTGTCAACTTTACTTAACACTTAAGGAAGTTGCGCAGAATGTGGGTTTTAATGAATATTCAAGCCACAAGTTGGCGCCACTTTGACAAGAGGTCTTCCAGTTCGACAATGAACTTAAAATATTTTATGTCATTCGTTTCATTCTTTCGTTCACCATTCAGTCCGTAGGCGCCTTGACACTTTGGATAGGTGCCCGGACCTGACGTCTCAGTGCTGCCACCTAGTGAACGTCATTTCAGAAAACCCTCATTGTGACCGATGTAACGAATGGAAGGAGACCCAGCAGTGAGCAGTGCACAAGTACGGCTGATAACAATAATGTAGCACTCACTAGGCCTCACGTGCCCCTATGTGTTCTAGTGGAGTCTGTGTTGGTGTGGTTATTAAAGGTCTCCATTCCTACTAAAACGACCCCAGATTTAAATAAAATACAATCAAATCAGATCGTTAGTAGTCGTTCTCGAGTTATAAACACACTATTAATCAGATAGACAACGGGTGCGTTTCGTTTTAGAAATGTTAGAAAAAGATAAAAATCTAGTAAAATACAATATTCAGATTTTGTTAGAAACCCTATCGTGTCATTAATGTTAATTAGAGATCAAAATAGGTAAAGTATATTAAATCCTAATAAACGTCAAAGGTATTATTATTCTAGAAAACAATAATTTATTCCCAATGTATTCAACGTCCAATAAATAATTCGTGATTCTTTTTATCTCGAAATGAAAACGTCATGATTATTATTCCGGGATTTCAAAATCTGGCATATCCACTCTGTTACTAACTTCCTTGAAGTTTAGGCAAATGTACTCTACCTATCTTTATCTCTGATGATAAGTTACATCTTCTAATTGATTTTATGAGAAAAAAAAACCCGAGCGACGTTTGTGGGTATCTCTGCGATTTTAGGAAAATGTTTTTTTAAATGTTCTACAAAACTACCTATTAGTTACGAAATGTAAAGGTCAAGATTATTATTCCGGGCTTTCACAATCCGGTATTATCCACTCTATGTTACTAACTTCCTTGAAGTTAAGGCAAATATACTCTACCTATTCTGATCTCTGATAATAAGTTACGACTTCTAACTGGTTTTATGAAAAAATCCTCAGTGATTTTTGTGTTTTTACTAGTACAACTTGAGGAAAACAGTTCTCAGGTGTTCTACAAAACTATCTACCAATTAGTTACAAAATGTACATACAGGTCATGATTATCATACTGGGATTTCAAAATCTGGTATTATCCACTCTATGTTGTTTACTTCCTTGAAGTTTAGGCAAATATACTCTGCCTATTCTGATCTCTGATGCTAAGTTACATCTTCTAACCGATTTGAATGTAAAATCCCGAGCGACTTTTGTGGTATTTTTGCGATTTGAGGAAAATTATTTCTTAGATAATCTACAAAACTAGGTACCAATTAGTTATCAGCCGATCTGTTCTGTTAAAACCTTACTTACCGTGCAAGTTTGTGTGACTCTGCTTGAAGTGACCTGTCAATAGTCATCATAATCAGCCTATAACGCTCCCGGGAGGGAAACAGGCCTCCTCTCTGGGAGGAAGTGGGCCATAATTCACCACGCGGGCCCAGTGCGGGTTGGTGGAGGTCACAAGTCTTACAATTTTTAGTTTTAAGACATGCCGAGTGCATTCATTATGTGTTTTCACGATGTTTTCCTTCGCCGTTTTGAGAGCAGTGCTTGTCTGGGTTCGAACTCAGGGCCTATAAGTCGGGGCTGATACCACAGGGCCACCACTGCCATACCACACGTGGAATACTCCACTTATATCAGGTGGTATGACAGCCTTCACCTAACTTTTCACGGTGAGTTTTTAAAAAATAGTCTGGCAGAAAGAACACTTGGGTTTTAGTCAGTAGGAATTCGACATGACCCACATTTCTTCCCAGACGGAGGATATCCATGAGGATTTTCCCACGGAATAATAGGTGGGTGATGATACGAGATTTTTTTGCGCACTGGATCTTCAACGCAATGCTTAGCGCCGAGAGTTCAAAATCGAATAGCGTGTTTTTTCTTGTTAATCCAGTGCGCAATGAAATCCTGCCGCAATATTTCTACTTCTGTTTGAACGTCGACTTAGTTTGCGTAAGTTAGGTTGCAACGACGACACCAGGGTATCTACTCTCTAAGCACGAAATCCGTAGTTTCGACCGAGGTTACGGGCGCTTCCAACTCCGTATCACCTACGGACATAAAATTAGTTTGGGGCCCGAAGTAAGAATGAACGACAACACGATTTGACAGTTTGTCCATACTACCGATGTGTTTTTGTCCGTCCGAAAAAGTTAATTAATCGGGCGTAGGGTTAATTCCGAAGTATCGAACTATTTTCGGCCGGGCCCGTATCTTAGTTGACGGATTTAGAGAGCAGGCCCCCAGAACCCAAGCTGTCACTTTGAATTTATCAATATGTCTCCGATTAGTACTTATTACCTGTTCTATTATGTAAATGTACCATTTGCATGCTAATGAAATTGTTGTTGATACGTTCGGAAGAGCACGACCATTTCTTGATTATTCCTGATCTGCTACTTAGGCAGCCCAAAGTTTAGTTAAACCAGTTTGATTATAAATTCAGGAAACTTTTCAACATATTGCCCTATAGAGTTGGAAATAGAAAGTATTTGTAAGAAAAACATGTCATCCTAACCACGAGGGTGGTCTAAGGATCAATTCTCACCGAGACGCGGCGCGACGCGCACTTTTTAAGATCACGATACAAAATAGATCTTATTTACTTCAAATAAGGTATACGGGCTGCACAACGCGGTGCACCTTAGCGTTCTTCGACACGCTTTCGCGCTCGTAGTGAAATTATACCTTTTCGTGTTGTAAATAAGTTAGATATTCTGTTGCTATCTTAAAAAGTGCGCGTCGCGCCGCGTCTCGGTGAGAATTGACCCTAAGTCATCATCTGCCCAGCCTATTTCAAACTATGATGAGGTCGCCTCCAGTCTAACCGGATTCAGCTGAATACTAGTATTTTATATGGAACGACTGCCTAACTAACCTCCAAAACCTAATAGTTACTGGGTAATACGATACGCCTTGGCTTATCAACCAGTCTTAACTGGTTGTCACACTTTAGAGCTTCTGATAACCTGTATCCACTGTCAAAGACCCACGAATGACAGCCGGGACCACCGGCTTAACGTGCTTTCCGAGGCACGAAGGGGTCTTGGTATGTAAAGATGGCCACCCATCCACGGACCAACCGCGGCAAGCGTAGCTTAATCTGATCGATCACAGCTCACCCAGGGTGGTCTAAATAAAGGAAATAATTTCGCTCATTTTACACTGCACGCTTTAAGATCATCAATATTAAGCTTGAGTACCTACATCCGCAACATTAAGCTCGCACATACTTGACCGACAAAACAACAACACTTTATGAACGAAGAGCGTTGTTATAATAATGGCCCCAGCATGCATTAGTTCGATCAACTCAATTAAAAATTTCTGCCCACCCTTGAATGGCCGCTCCATTCTTCATTCTATTGAGCTAAATGTTTCGAGAAGTTAATCGCAAACTTCGCTCCGGATTGAGAATAACTCATGAGCATGACCTTTTAATACGCGCAGTTAGCCGGTTGCCGATTCCGCTTATATTGTCTGAAAATCCATTTCAGGCGCGACTAGAGTTACCATTTCGAAATTAAAAATGACTTGACGTTCAACTTTTTAATATCCATTTTTTCAGTAATCTAAAAGTTATTTAACCTTTTTTGTATTTTGCTCTTAAATCTCTAAGTCGAAACACGTGTTTCTGTGACAATAAAACAATTTTTCATTCTTTTTCTTTCTCTGAAAATCCGAACAAATGACAAGGCCGGATAAAGTCTTAACGGGGGGCCAAAAACCCGGATAAACCCAGACGGCTGGGAGCCTTAAGTGCGATCCAATATTTTCAGCTTTCAGCCGTCTGATGTTTGCAAGTGAGCTATGTGAATCGCTTGTTATTTCCAAAGGTTCGTGATAACCGGTAGTGACGCGTCTCATATAATTTGATTCTTTATACTTCTTTTGATTGTGAATTGTGATGTTACCATCTCATTGTCATTACGTACTTAATCATTATTATTGGATGGGTGACCATCTTTACAAACCAAACCTCCCTCTGTGCCTCGGAAAACACGTTAAGTCGGTGGTCCCGGCTGTCATTCGTAGAGCTTTGACGGTCGTTACGGGTCGTCAGAAGCCCGGAAGTCTGATAACCAGTCTTGTCAAGGAGTATCGTATAATCCTCTAGGTTGTGGAGGTTCAGATGTATCCGGTTAGTTTCGAAGCGATCCCAGCATAGCTGCGAAAAGGTTAGGCAGATGATTATCATAACCAGAGATCGGATATTCGGATGCATATTCACCTAAAGTTGAGATGTTGGCTAACATGGAATGCGCTTTTGTATCGAAAAAGTCTTCATTTAGGTAAGTAATTTGTTTATTTTTTGTTTTATCTAATACAAACCACCCCTCCTCCAGTACATACACATTTTTGTATCGGGATAAACATTAATTTTAAATTAATACACTTCTGAATTGTTATGCAATCCAAGAATCCCGGGGTTTTTAATTAAATATCACAAATAATTTATAAAGCCGTTTCCATACTTTCATGGCTAAAAGTTATCTTAAGGTAAATATGCATCCGAATATCCGATCTCTGATCATGACTTAATAATTATTATGGCATGGCAACGCGTTATTTTATAATTCTGCACAGTGATGTCAAAATTAGTCTGAACTTATAGCTACAACAGATGATTTTTTAAAGCCCTAACAAATGATTGATTTGTAAGCTTTTCACGCTTCAGTTTCGTTTATTGAGCCATCTGCTTAATTGAGAGTAAATTGTTTACAGTATCTGTGAACGAAGCATATAGTGTACGTCGCAGTATGTACCCACGACCTGTCGATACAGAGTTTCCCTCTAAATTATCTTCTCTTAAAAAATAAATCGCTTACTTAAAGTTCGTTTTTTAAACCCAGATACTAATTTAACAGTACTAAAAACACAAACACAAAAGATTTCAAATGTCAGATTAGCTCTGGGATTAAAAAACGAACTTGAGGTACTTTAATTTACTTGAGACGGGATGAAAAGTTCAGTAAGTTCCGTAACAGTAGGTAGGTACTTAAGTTCACTGTAAGGCATAGAAGTGATTAGGAATCCTTTCTAATATTATAATGCGAAAGTACCTGACTGTAACCTTTTTTTATGGATTTTCATGAAATTGGATCTTAATGAAATTTGGCGCACAATTTGGTGGGGACATAAGATACGTACTCGGATAAATTATCCCGGTAATAATTTCCGACATCTACGCGGGCAAAGCCGCGAACAAAAGCTAGTCTACGAAACAAAATTGTAATATCAAAGTGTCAGTTGCCATTTTGCCAACCCATCGCCCCGCCCGCCATCTGCCTGCACAATAATAACCCCTTTTTCCCGGTCGACATTTACGTCCAACAGATTATTTAAAGCTGATAATGCCATTTTTTTCCACCTCCCAGATTAGCGTTGCTCATGTAAATATAATATAGAGCAGGTAAATATACGGCGTACTATAAATAGAGCGAATCAGCTCCTGTGAGTGGCGTTTTAAAAAGGTCGCGGGTTGGAGCGGGCGACAATTAGTTATAATTGTTCGGGTTGCCGGGCCACGTTAACCTCATCAACCATTTGACTCGGACATAAATCACAATTGAACCCACCACTGTGACCTGTCCACTTAAGTACCTACATCACTATGTGGTTTTCCGAGATTTTAATAATTATTGATTAATGCGATGTTGATTCGGAGTTTTCCTTTGTTTAATATAATATTTATTGTTGTGCCTAATGATAATAGGTAAAGCTATATAGATAAACGTCAACATTATCATACAAAAGTTTTTATCTTGTACGTAGGTACCTTATTAAGACGAAAAGAAGAAATTCAGGTTATTGCCTGGTTTACTTACATAAATATATGCGTTATTTTTATTATTCGGTCGCGATGATATTAAATTATAATTTTTCTATAAATAGTTGAATTGTTGAAGGCTTCCGCGTTTTCTGAGATTCTCATTTCAAATAACGTTGCGCAATTTTGCGTTTGTTCAGACCGGTTAAGTATAAACCCACGTTTGCATAGACGTAAAAATAACACGCGCGGGATTTTCAACTGTTGTTATTGAGCCGAGCGTTGAGATTCTAACAGAGTGTATCCCAGCGTGTCGTATAAACACGCTGTTGGATTTTCAACTGTCCGCGCTTAGCAGAGCGTTGAAAATCCATTGCGCAGTAAAATCCCGTCGCGATATAAACCCACGTTCGCATAGACGTAAAAATAACACGCACGGGATTTTCAACTGTTGTTGTTGAGCCGAGCGTTGAGATTCTAACAGAGTGTATCCCAGCGTGTCGTATAAACACGCTGTTGGATTTTCAACTGTCCGCGCTTAGCAGAGCGTTGAAAATCCATTGCGCAGTAAAATCCCGTCGCGATATAAACCCACGTTCGCATAGACGTAAAAATAACAAGCGCGGGATTTTCAACTGTTGTTGTTGAGCCGAGCGTTGAGATTCTAACAGAGTGTATCCCAGCGTGTCGTATTTAAAACACGCTGTTGGATTTTCAACTGTCCGCGCTTAGCAGAGCGTTCAAAATCCATTGCGCGATAAAATCCTGTCGCGATATAAACCCACGTTCGCATAGACGTAAAAATAACAAGCGCGGGATTTTCAACTGTTGTTGTTGAGCCGAGCGTTGATATTCTAACAGAGTGCATCCCGGCGAGTCTTATAAACACGCTGTTGGATTTTCAATTGTCGGCGCCTAGCAGAGCGTTGAAAATCCGTTCATATAATCAGCCTATAACGTTCCCACTGCTGGGACACAGGCCTCCTCTCTATAAGAGGGAATGGGCCGTAATCCACCACGCAAGCCCAGTGCGGTACAGTGTATTGGTAGATGTCATATATCTTCGAATTTTTGGTTCTAGGACATGGCGTTTCCTCACGATGTTTTCCCTACACCGTTTTGCGGGCAGTGGTGATTAAATAATTTACACAAAGTGTAGCGCATGTCTGGGTTCGAACCTACAGACATTTTGAAATTCAATATTTGCACCCCACATGTAACGGTAGAATGTAAATGGGCCACATTTATAATAACATCACACTACTTTGTACACCTACATTTTTTTAGCAAATAAATTACTTACTTACCTACATCTCGTAAGTCACGTCAGTTACCACTGGGCCATCAATGCTCTTCATTGAAAATTAAAATCCATTGCGCGATAAAATCCCGCCGCGATATTTTTACATCCGTGTGAACGTGGGCTAAGTCGACGTGCAACGGACGTAATAAAAACGCGGCGAGATTTTATCGTGCACTCGATTTTCAGCTCTCGTTTTCGATCCGAGCATTAAGGCCCATAGTATCCTCATCTCGCGTCTGAATGCTAAAGCACGACTGCCGCCCGCGCCCGCGCAGGGCATATCTGAGCCTTTATCTCAAAATGGGGATATTCCTTTGCAAATGTTGATTAATTTACAATTATTATTGTGCTCTAGCGATTCTGTGGTACCTCTAACTATTTTTCAGTGTATTTTTTTTGCAAATAACGAAGCCGTTTAGTAGGAGTATGGAATAGAAGCCAAAATATTGCGTGTTGGAAAATATTTTTTTACAGCAAAAGTATTAACCATATAAAAAAGTACCATCGGCAAAATTATCTATATGAATCTATAGCAAAATCATATATTTATCAAATCTTCAAGACAACCCGTTAATGAGCAGTACGGTTCATAAAGTGACCGTGTTACGCTACCAAACGGGACTTAGGCCCTTAAGAATCCAAAAGAGTGCAGTGCGAGTCTCAGCGCGTCGAAAAAACACAGTGGTTAATTTTCTACGCTCGGCGGTACAAGATCCAGTGCGCAAAAACATCCCGCCGCGATATTTTTACATCCATGTGAACTTGGGCTAACTCTCGAGAAATCTAGGCATCTACATATTTCTTGTACTTATAGGTTGAGAGACCTTACTTGTTACTCCGTTAATTGCGAAAACCTGTATTTCCTGAGGGTAGCAAATGTCACCAAAGTATTTAATACATTAAGATGTTGCTCTTTTAGCGCGGTTGAGATCGTAGAAGACGTTTTCTCCTAGGAAGGTATTCAAAATAAAAAACAAAATAAAAATATTTAATTTCACATAAACCTGCATGGGCACTTATGAAACGTCAGAAGCTAGGTGTACTGGTGAATATTAATATAAATAACTGCAATTGTATGAGTTCTCAAATATTCACATTCTTTAATTTAGGTGTGGTAATAAGGTGAGGGAAAAATGCAGAAAGAAATGTGTCATATGCATAACATAACTCATTCTTAAGTCATCAATGGAATATTAAGTTTACGTGACAATTTAAAATCAGGACACGTACCTAAAGTTCTTGAAAGGGCAAAATACCCACAGGAAATTTGTACAACAACGGATGACACCAGTGGGTCAAGGCTAGCGATGATAACGAAATATTTGTTTACAGTACGGACAGCAAGCCGCATCTGTCTGCCAATCAGCTGGTCGACTTTCTAAACGATATCCAGCGGGACCCCAGGCTGAACGAGATTTTGCATCCTTATGCAGATCTCCAGCGTGCCAAGGATCTTATCAAAACCTATGAACACAACAAGTACCATCAACAAAGATCACAACTCACCTTTGATGGATTTTTAAGGTTTGTATAGAGGCCAGCACATTAAGCTACCCCACCCAATCTGTTAAATTTCTTTGATAGTTTTTCAACTATATTACAAAAGAATAAGGTTCATGTTCAATTGGTAAAATTTGACAGTTTGGGATAGCTCGATGTGCTGTTGTCAGTACTTCAATTATGTTTTACGGGCCAGACCCTGTTCGCAGAAAGTAACTCTTTTTTGATTAAATAATATTCGCATTATACGATGAATCACTTTACAACGTGAAACGGTTAGACTAAAAAGATTTGTTATTTTTATTACTATGGAGGTTTATAATAAAAAGAGTGTTTAATAAACTCCCCACCAGACAGTAATATAATAAAAATGTACTCTTTTTACTTGTGTTTAAACATTTTTAAACGATGATTAATTTGCGTAATAAACTTTCACGTTACTAAACGCTGAAATGTAATAAAAAAAACATAACTCTATTATAACGTTGTATTAAGCTTGATTTCTTTTTAATATTTGTCTGAGTCCTATACTTATAATGGTTGTGTTGAGAACGCAAACCCGGAAAAAAATATGTGTAGGCCATTCAAATATTTGCGTTAAAGTCACTCACTCAACTACTTCACTAGACGTCTAAATGTCTCTTGTCTTACAGATTCATCATGTCTGAGGACAACCCGATCGTGGCGCCAAGTAAGATGGACCTCTGTGACGATATGGAGCAGCCGTTAGCGCATTACTTTATTAATAGCTCGCATAATACTTACCTGACCGGACACCAGATCACGGGGAAGTCTAGCGTTGAGATTTACCGACAAAGCCTGCTGGCTGGATGCAGGTCAGTTCAACTATATGATCGCAAAATATACCTTGAAAACCATGCATTTGCGTCATGTTTTACCGCAAATAGATAAACGTAATTTCCTTTCTTTCTTCCTTTCAATTATTGACAAACAGCAGGTCAATATTTGACATTAAGTGCAGCGCGCAAGGTTCAAAACCTTTTGACACTTTCAAACTTGACCTATCCGTCTGCGTTACGGGCCCAATGTGCCAAAATTCATAGTATACCTTCAAACACCCTGAGTTTGCTACTAACCAACGTAATTCATACTCTGCTGTACCTTATAACATTACCTAACTGAAATGAGCGCTATGTGTAGGAAGCCGGAATCATAGGCGTGACGAATGCGGTTAGTGATAGCATTCATGTCTAGTTCAAGAACGTCGGAGCAAGCCTCCAAACTTGACCTTGTGTTCAAAGGTGTGGAGAGGGGTTCTGTCACTTTCTGCGATGACTCAAACAAGTGACCTTGAGCCGACTTGTTCTATTGACAATCCGAGACTTGACTATTATAATAAATTGTGCAACCACGCTTTTGTACTACGACCTTTCGAAATAATCATTGAATGTTATGCCTCTAAAATGTTTAGCTCATAAACCCTGCTATTATGTTAAACGACCAAAGAAACAATACGGGCGCGCGACTCGTACATTCCGAAATACACATTCTTTTCACAACTTTCTGTTCAAGCTGTTTGTACTAGGTAACAAAAATTTCCACATTTTCTGCATTGTTTTAAAAGTTGTATTGAACAATCTGCGAGAATACCATTGGCATTTAAAAGTAGGAAATCCAATTTGCCGGCGTAGTAGTGTTCTAAAGAACGGCGGCACTTACCTAGCTCTAAAAATTCAAAACCTGTTTGTGAAAAATAAAAATAAAAACCGTATTGTATGTAAACCTGATCGAATGGTGCATTTTTATAACCTGTCACATACCGCCCGAACTCGTTGAGCGCTAATTACTACGCTATCGATATTAATTTGTTTGTAAAAATCTATACCTAATATTTCCAATGCGTTTTTAATAATAAATCCAATTAGTGCGGTATCGACCGTTTAGTTATCGATATTATCGGTGTGAATCGACCTTAATTATCGTGGTAGCGTATGAAAATAATAGTAAATATTTGGAAAACATATTTTATTGCGCGCTTCACATGTGTGCCTTAATTTTAGCTCGATTTGATGTTCATTCCATGCTTGTCTATTAGTTTACCTATTCAGTCTACTTATATTAGATTGTATATCGGAATTTGAAGTTTTATGACATAATGGGCGTGCACTTATATGAGTAAGCGATTTATTTTTAAAGAGGCGAGTAATAAATAAATATCAGTTCTAGGTAAACGAATTTCGTTTACGTTGTACGTATGCCGCGCTTGAAAAGTTTGGAGCACTCTTGTTTTCAGTTTCATAACTAAACTGAAATATTTTTTTGGGATAAATTAACTTGCGTAGATGTAGAAGCGTATTTCGTTCGACTCTGTGATTTATTTTCATTTAAGAGCGTTCATCTAACGCGGGCTGGCAACAACGCATTTATAGTAGTTTTTCTTGATTATTTCATTAAGTACAAACAAAAGTCTAGTCAGATCTGTTATTTATAATTATTTTTTAAATTTTCTCTTTAATAAAAACATTTAATCGTACTAAGTAATGAAAATAGAAAATAATTCACGGTATGTCGATTTTTATATGTACCTAAATAATGAAAAAACTAAAAAAAATAGCATACAAACTTGTAAATACCAACGATCTAGTGCTTGCCTGAAAAAAATGTTTACTTTATCACGAAAATCCGCTATAAATGCGCCTTTGAATAAGGGATAAAAGTTTGCATGGAAGATCGTCAGTTGTGCCGATAGGAAATACTTACCATCGCTCGCACGGCTTGTACAGATTATAACAAATAAATAGTGATTAGTGGAGATAAACCATCAATAACTGAATACAACATACAACCTATAAACTTTCTGCCAATAGGTTTGCAGACAGTAAAAACAAAACCTACTATACTAATATTATAAATGTGAAAGTTTTGTATGTTTAAGTTTGGATGTTTAAATTAATTTAGATGAAATTTGGCACACAGATAGTTTATAACCTGAATCCACACATAGGATACTTTCTTATCTCGGTAGTACGTTCCCGTAGTATAAATTCCAACATCTACACGGGCGAAACCATTGGCTAAAGCCAGTAAATAAATATATCTAATTTCTCCTTTTCCATACAGATGCGTAGAGCTAGATTTCTGGAACGGCCGCACGGACGAGCCGGTGATCGTGCACGGCTACACTTTCGTGCCAGAGATCAGCGCCAAGGAGGTACTGGAAGCGATAGCAGAGAGCGCCTTCAAGACGTCTGACTACCCCGTTATACTGAGCTTTGAGAACCATTGCAATCCGCGACAGCAAGCCAAGATTGCCAACTACTGTAGAGAAATATTCGGAGACATGTTGCTTGATAAACCGCTTGATTCCCATCAATTGGAACCGAGTAAGTTGTGTTAAGAAGTAAATAGTTATAGCTGCATTACAACACTCACTTTACAGGAAGACTTGTAATTTAGCATATTCCTTCCAGGACAGTGTAATCATTTGCATCCCACAACACATACGCGAAAATTCATGGGATTCCAGATTTAAATAAAAAAAGTATTTTTGATCCCAGAATTCGTCACTAAATGTCAGTTTTCTCTGAACAGAAACGAAACAATTTTTCAGAATCATAAAACAGGTTGCTTGTCGATGGCCTTGCCACCCTGTAGATATACTGAATTTTAAAGCAATAATTGATAGCCAAAATGACATTATTAGTAATACATGCGTTACTTTTTATTAAATTCCAAACTATCTCTGAATATTGTAAAACTGTACGATTACGATCGATACGGTAGGTGAGGTAGGTCATAAGGTAAACGATCACCGTTTACCTTCGATACTAAAGACGCTGTTTAAGATTAGATAAATTGTTTGTGTTCAATGCCTATTAATCTTTCAACCGACCATCCAAACATCAGGAGTGCATCAAACTTTATTGAACGCTTATAAAGGCCAGATGATTTTCATTTGATTTTATGAAAGGAAATGACGTACAACATATCAGTCGACAGGTTCTTGTCAACGCAGGTTTGAGTACAGATTAATTCTGAAGCTTATTGGAACTTTTATCTAGCGTATCAATGACGCAATGGCTTAGCCCACGTTGCCCCAGAGGTAATAAAATCGCGGCGGGTTTCTTTCTTTCACTGAATAGCGCCGAGATTTGAAAATCGAACAGTAACCCACTGTTCGATTTTCGAGTCGCTGAGATGAACTCTGTTGGATTCTCAATGATCAGTTCAACAGCGAGAGTTGAAAATGCAGTGCATGAAAAAATCTCGCGCGATTTAATCACATCCCGTCCGCGTTATTTCGGTGGTTATTAATAGTACTAATTAAGTATTATTATAAATATTGTGATGATCTAGTCGGGGCCCATTAAATCGCCCATTGACGTAAGACGATCAGGGTTCGATACTTTGAAGTCAGTACACCTGCACTATTTATGTTGGCTTGCGATCAAGCGTGATCCGTTGTGACATGTAAACATGACGAGACAGTTTGTTTTCACTGCTCACGCACTCGTGTACGGGTTCAAACGTCCACGTTGTATGTTGTTATTATCAGTCCTTGACTTTTAAGGCATGCTTCCGTTTTATCAGGTCGAACTGCTAAGCGAGTAATAGTCCTACTATTTAAAGCGTTACTCGACGGACATGCGTATTTTCGTCGTCGTTTATAGAGTTTGGTGTGAAAAGATATAAATCATTGGTCTATAAATGTGTCTCCGGTAGATGGAGCTTTAGGATTTTATTATCATCGGCTGTGGGTTTTTGACCTTTTAGCTTTACTTGTTTGAACAAGGATTTGCATTTGTGATTTTAACACCAATATTTGCCAAGAGTGAAGCGTTTAAAAACAAAAGTAATGTGCTACTGATCTACTTCTGTAAAAATGTATTTGAAAAGATAACATTCTTCAAGTTTTATGACTGCTATAGTCTCATTGCAATAAATAATACAACGTGTAATATAATTAATGCAAGACCGCACCATTTAGAGTATTGAGTTAAAAGCATAATACAATGTTATAATATTCTACATATCGTTGGTTTGCTGTTCCTGAATGTAAGATATTAATATTTAAATAAAAATTACTTTGGTTACGAAAATAATAAAAGTACAAAGTTGTTCAGCTGATTAGTTAATACAACGGTATGCTGTAATCCGTGGCGGCTACTATTTAATCATGTTCAAAAAAAGGATAAAAAAAACTGATATCTTTGAATTGAATTTTAAGATTTATTTTGTTATTTCATGAACTGAAACTATCATTTTCCGACTGTTTTATGTCTAAGCTATCGCAATAATATATTCTTAGATTTTTTTAGATATCTAAGAGTGAAATACCCTATTATTCAACAAACTACTTTCAGAGCTTGCGTCTCTTCTGGTATACTTTGTATATTGCCCTGTTACCCCGTCACACTTATATAGAACATACGACGATAGACTAATTTATTCAGATTCAGACTTCGTTTAAATCGTTTCATTTAAAAATAGTAAATTACGATACGTGTGACTTAACCGTTTATCACCGACGATGCTACGCTCGGGCGCTAATTTCCCGCCGTGCAATAATGGACTACGTAAGTCACACGTATCGTCGTATACTATTTCATAGCACGTGGCCCTTAAGTCACGCTTTTCTGTGTAAAATTGGACTACTGGGGCAGAGACCAGCGTGACTTAAGTGCGGGTTTAGGTCACACAGTGCTATAAAATATTTTATTTTATTATTTATTTTATGTTATTTTATTTTCGGAAGGCTTACAGACTAATAACAATAATATAAAACTAAATTGCTAATTACAAGCCCCCACAGAAGAAATCAATGAATGAATTCAATGTTCGAAGTATTAAGGTGAGCCTAGTCCACATTTTTGCACAAAAATTCGGGAGTGTTTTAGTCCACTGTCTGACATGGCACATCCAAAGTAAAATATGATATTGTTTTGTCTCATTATTAATATTGTCTGTACGGAAACAGAATACTAAAATAAAAACCCATTAAAAAGTTTGGAGCCAACAAAGAGTCGTTTTTCTTGCAAATTTTACTTAACTTGGGCGTGTTTGAGTAATAAGAGAAGTGTAAAATCTCCAAAACCAAGTCGGTACCAACAAAGTTCAATCATTGAAAACTTCAATAAACTTTATTGGTCATTGATTTATGCATTGGCTTTTTCATAAAACCCGTTCTTCCAAAGGACTTTTCTTAATTTTTTGGGAATCTGCTATAAATTATCCTGCATCTCACTCAATAACGTTGTGCGTGTAGATTAATTAGCGTGTAACTGTTCATCACTGATACTATTTCTGTCGGACACGAAGCCTGGTGAAACTGCGTGATTTTTAGCCAGGCCCACCATTGAGTTCGAGCACGCGACTAGGTTCCCTTTAAGGGATTGTTGTTAAAACTCTTACATTCCACGTTCTGATGTTTCTTCGTTTCTGTCATCAAGAAGGGGAATTACCGCCGCCATCCTTGCTGCGCAACAAGATCATAATTAAGAATAAGAAAAAGCATCACCATCACAAGAAAGAAGCCGTTCCGAAACCCGAAGCCGAATCCGTTGCCGTTGCTTCTGAGGAGAGCGAGCCTCGACCAGAAGTACCGCAGGGCAACGGAGAGGTTACCACCGCCACGGTGAGCTCAACTGTATTCTATGTAAGGAATATCTATTACCATGCATTTTTCCAGGAGAAAAAAAAAATTACGTGTCCGTCTCACTATGTCTATGCGCCAAATCACGTCGATACGTTTGTCTATGTCTATTGCTACGTGGAAGAAGGACAAACCAATGAACACACTTTCGCATTTATGGTAATTAAGTAGGGGTATAAAACTGGTACCTACTTAGGTTTACCTATTTCGAAATTTAAAAGTTTGGGCGAAAAGTCGGACATTTGCGAAAATCCGAGTCCGGGGCTTTTTCGTTTTTACCCTAACCTACTCTCTAAAAAAATCCACATGTTGCTGAAAAACCCGAATAAATGAAAAGGTTGGAGTCATGGGGGGGGGGGGGGGGCGTGGCAAAAATCTGAATATGTCCGGACAGATGCCAACCCTACTTACTGGCAATCCATTCAGTAGTAACAATCAAGAAAGTTCCGGTCAAAGTGGAGGAGCTCAGGGAGGCCTATGTACAGCAGTGGACGTCTTTCAGCTGAAATGATGACGATGATGATGATAAAAAAAGAACGTTTGCGAAATTATGATTATAGCTGCATTTCCTTTTTCCTCCCTTACATTTTAACGAGATAATGTCACATCCTTTACTAATCCATTTAACGTAATTGCTATAAACATAAAAATATCGCGTTATTTATTTAGTGAAACCCAGATTTTGGCCGCGGATCAAACATAAACGGAAAATCGTTTTCGTACTTTAAGATAAGAATAGTAGGTATTTAGGTGCTTTTTCCTAACGATTTATTGAATTAGTTAACAATATTTATGGTATAATCATAAAACATTTCGGTCCGTACCCTATTTAGTCGTTCGATTCATGAATTACGGATCAATGAAAGAATTATGAATGTTTTCCTTCCGGTCTACATAGGTAAAAATAAATAATAATGTAGGTATATGAGCAAATTCTCAATGTCGTTAAAGAACGTCAGAAAACTAAAATTATCACCAGTCTCTTTGCTACTAAATTCTTTCGTGCGTTGACGTAAAATATGTAAAATGAATCGTGTGCATTATGGGTACGGTAAGTACTATCTTGGATATCTGTTGACATTTCTGCATCAGGTTTTTTGTTTGTCGAATACGAGGGTTAATTATAAAGTTCTTGTTCACTGTACTGTAAACGATTAAATTATTGGTCGCCAGTTGCCACGTCAGGGCTCATGCGAATCGGACACGGAAAGCTCGTCGGGTGAAGAGGAGACAGGCGGCGTGGACAGCGCGGTCGGTGAAGACGCGCGGGAGACACACGCCGGCGCAGAGATATCAGCTCTCGTCAACTACGTACAGCCCGTTCACTTCAGCTCCTTCGAGAACTCCGAAAGTGAGTTATACCATAGTCTTACGTAGCTTAGTTGGCTCTAGGCCTCCCCAAAATGTCCTCTTTTGTATTTATTATAGCGAGTTCGTGGCTGGTGAGCCGAAACTTCCCGCCTTCCCAAATAGGTCAGAATTGCTTTCCCGTCTTTATATCTGCTAGGTTCCCGTCCCATCGGACTATGAGAGTGAAAGAAGAGAGAGTGCGCCTGTGTCTGCGCACACACTTGTGCAGTATAATATCTTCCGCGTCGATGGCTAGTCTCCGCTGAGATTGGCCGCCATGGCCGACATTCCGGTGGAAGACTTACTTCCTGCTAGGTTGACGTTAGGGGAAGCAGGACGAGACGCGCTTCCCCCTTACGCCCGAGAGTGAGCAGCTTCTTCTTATTGCTATAAGTGTAGGTCGGGGAGGACGGCCGAGGAGGCACGCGGCCGCAGAAATCTCTGCCATAGTCAACTACGTGCAACCTGTACACTTCAGCTCCTTCGAGAATGCTGACAGTTAGTATTACTTTTGTTTTTTTTTATTTGGCATTTTTTGTTTCATGCTTCTTTTTTCAAATTGTGCAGTGTACAAGCGCATCTACTGAGCCCCAAACACTGGTTTGTTTACAACTTTTTAGCATTAATCTCTGTCATCTTTCATCTTGTTCTGTCCTTTGCCTTAACGCTATCTCGAATGAAAATTCTCGCAAAATTAATTAATTGGCTGAATGATTAATCTACAGCCAATTGCAGCATTTTACGAGCGCTCGACAATTTGTCACATTATGCGATTATTTTCGTTCGAGAAACTGGTCCTATGCTCCACGACTGAACTGAGTGTGATGTGTAGAAAAGAACCGTTTCTACGAGATGTCTTCGTTCGACGAGAAGCAAGCGACGACGCTGCTCAAGGAGCGTCCCATCGAGTTCGTGAACTACAACAAACATCAGCTGTCGCGCGTGTACCCGGCCGGGACTCGGTTCGACTCCTCCAACTTTATGCCGCAGGTAAAAACTGCATACTTTACCTTAAATATATTATTCGATAGAAAATCGATGAAAAGATTGACTTACGCGGGTCTTTAGTGACCTTTGTAAATGTCATGTAATTCCCATATTCACTTTTAAATAACATGACATAATATACCATATATCAATATATATAATATACCATAATATACCACGCCTTGTTTCCTCAAAGTGTTGGGCAGAGGTGTATCTGTAGTACACCCACATTTCGCCACTTATGTTAAAGTCGCATGAAAAAGGGGGCAAGCCCATTAAGATAAGATAAGCCATCGACCTTGGTGAAGTCCAGACTCCGGGCTGTTAGGTACTGAGAGATTCCAGATAGAAAAACCCAATAACATTTGGCCCGACTTGGGAATCGAACCAGTCGTAAGCGCTACTGCTGAGCATGAGACCCCGTCCTGCTCAGCAGTAGCGTTTACGACCACTGGACCAACGACTGAGTACTGTCACTTAAATAATTAAATTGTGGAGTTAATGACATAAATCCCATTTCTTCCCATGGGTGTCGTAGAAGGCGACTAAGGGACTTACTAGAGAATGGGCAGCAGCGTTCTCTATGCATTTTACCACCATACTGCGATCGCCAACCCACCTGCCAAGCGTGGCTATTATGGCAAAACCTCCCTTTTTTCGGGAGGCCTATGTCCAGCAGTGGACGTCTTTCGGCTGAAATGATGATGA
Organism: Antitype chi; assembly: GCA_947359405.1. NCBI lineage: Eukaryota > Metazoa > Arthropoda > Insecta > Lepidoptera > Noctuidae > Antitype > Antitype chi. Next base: position 17,852,327 of record OX375816.1, read on the forward strand.
TGACATAAAAAAATTAAGTATTCTTATACTTGTAATTCTACATTTCGTTAACCAATTTTCGGGTCGAAAACAGTTCAACCAAATGTAGATTTTGGTGGACGATATCATCGCTTACCATCAGGTGAATTAGTGGTCAAACGCGACCCCATTACTAATAAAGAAAAATAAAACACTAGAACAAAACATTGAACAAAGTTATTAAATTAAACCATATCGACAATAGCCTTTTAGCTTGATTAATTTCCCGACCGCACCATTCGGTTCTCTAATGATGTATTACTAGGAAATTATCTATTTTTAGTGAGTTCCGAGTATCAATATTCTTGTAATAAGTCCATGTGTTCGACAGGTTTTCTGGAACGCCGGCTGCCAGCTAGTGGCTCTGAACTATCAAACGTTAGACTTGGCTATGCAACTGAACTTGGGTACCTATGAGTACAACCGACGATGTGGGTATTTACTCAAACCAGAATTTATGCGGAGAAAGGTGAGTTTGACAATTTTTTTTACAGATAAAATATAGTAGATGTTTGGTCGTTACGTTAATAGGACACATCGAGCTATAGAATGAGAATATAACACACGTATGTAAGGCCCTTACGGCCTTAAGGCCTAAACGAAAGTTTTCAGGTCCTGTAGGACCAAAGCCATTTGATCGGTTGAAACTAATTTAAGTAATGCTTGAGTCTTGAGTGAGGTTTTTTAATACGGGCTTGAAACTCGGATGTGCCATCATCAACGCCCGGAAATGTACCTACTATTGATTAGCCGCATGGAGAAGATAAAACAGTAAAAACGTCCTTGCAATAAGGTAAAAGTTCGTTCGTAATTCCATCTAATTGTGTTTAGAAAACAGACGTTGGAAATATTTACTTATCTCATTTGTAAGTCAAATAAACTGTGTAAATAAAGTTGAATACTTTTTTATGTTCAATTAAGAATGTAATTTAAAGATTGTGGTGTTAAATCAAACACTCTTCGTCTTAAAAACTAGTTTGAAATACGTTACAAGTAACGCGCGAGTATTCATGACTACATTATCCCGCAACTAGTTAATAAATCAAACGCAACAAGCGCCATTAAACAACATAAACCATTCAAACATTATTACTCAGTAAATATACCACATTATCTCATTAAGGTTTACTATTAAGTAAGCCTCTCGACTGTTTTAATGAATGATTGTTATGAATGATAGCCACCAACATGGTTATATATACCTATATAATCTCTTACAATATTGACCATTGCCAAGAGATTGGGCAGCACGAATGAGCTTGGTCACGCTCCCCAATCTTCGAGTTTCCACTATGAGGGGTCTCGTCTGATTCAAATGGTCGTCGAAGAAGACGGAAGATTTTGTTTCCATACATACAATTTGTAAATCTGTTTATATTTACGTCGTTTTTTCCCGGATACGTCATCCGCGTCGCGTGCGCTTTACCTTTTACTTTATTAGGGGGTTACCCATATTTGTTTCGGAATGCGACACTAGCGTTTTCGTCAATAAATTAATATTAATGGTTTATTTTATTGCCCATCGAATTCAAGAGAAATAATCATCACAATCATTCTTATGCATATAATATAAAAATGGGTGTTAATTATGAGATTGATAAACTCCAAACATCGGCAACGGTCAAACGGTATCTCACCATGAAAGTTGGCACTTTATGTATGTTTTTATGTAGAAGACTGGCGGTCTTAAAAAAAAAACGTATAAAACCATTCGGCGGGCTATGCCGGGAAAAGGTAGTAAATGTTCAAGAATAACATGTTATTTTCCCTTTCCAGGACCGTCGTCTGGATCCGTTCGCAGAGAGCACAGTAGACGGTATCATAGCTGGTACATTATCAGTGACCGTGTTATCTGGCCAGCTGCTGACGGACAAGCGGTGTGGGACCTATGTCGAAGTAGACATGTTCGGGTTACCGGCCGATACTGTGCGCAAGAAGTTCCGCACTCGGGTCGCTCCTAATAACGGCATTAATCCCGTGTATGGAGAGGAGCCGTTTGTTTTTAAAAAGGTATGTTTTCTTCCTATTTTAAAGCACAGGCAACGCCGCCAGCTAACTTGGTTTAGCTCAGGACATGAGGACCAAAAGTAAAATAAAAAATGCAAACTATGTGGCGATGATCGACCTTGGTGGCCAAGTAAGCTATGGGTTAGGGGGGCTATGTTATATTTTATCTGACTGGTGGAACCGAGTAATGTTCAAAACGATTAAAATCGCAGTTACAATAAACGCCCTTTGCGAAGAGGAGAGCACTTTCGAATAGAGTGGTATGGTGAACAATTTTGCGCCGTAAACTATACTAAACGAAAAAGCGTTATGCTATGCGACTTTTATTTAAATATGAAAGAACAAAGAAAAGAAAGAGAGAACATAGGAAAAGGATACAGAGAGATAGATAGTTATCATGGTTTTCAATGGTGTTAAGCCAATTGTGAGGTCAAACTGAAAATTGAAGATGTGGCTGAGGTGGCTAAGAACGTTTTCAAAGTTTTCGTCATTTTAAATCATGCAGCCGCCGTTTTCATTTTGAATTCGTTTCAAACGGGGGTTTCCCGACCCCAGACGTTTTTTTCCAGCAGTATTTTATCATTCTGCATCGGCGCTCTCTTTTACCTGTATTAAAATCTACACATATAATAAAATTGTAACAGGCCGATGTCTGTACATTAAAGATATTGAAGAAAAAATAGTATGGGGGGTCTTTATTAGAGCAACAGAAGCCAAAACAACGGTTTTTAGAATTTTTGTCTGTCTGTATGTTTGTTACCGCATCACGCAAAAACCACTGCATGGAATTCAATGTAGTTTTCAATGATGTATTCCGAGAGGTCTAACTTAAAAAAATAGGCTATATATTATCAAAAAAAATGATTATCTACTTGATTCTTAAGTCCACGCGTATGAAGTTGCGGGCAAAAGCTAGTAGTTACTAAAATATTATAGTGGACTAGCGGAAAAAGTAAATGCACCTACATACTCGTACCTTATTTTGAAATATTTTGAAAGTTATTAGGTAATACCAATTAACTTTCAAAATATCTATTGTGTAAATAGAAAAACATATGTTTACAATTTTTGCGGTTTTCAGTTTACGTTAGCAACTCAGTGGAGCAGGATGTTTTTTAATGTACCTACGTAAAGTAATAATAATCCACTTTAACCTAACCGTAATAATTACGTGTTAAAGTGAACGTAAGTAACTGAAATGACGACTGTAATTTAGACGTCATTTGCCCGGACGTCTTCTGTCGCTTCTGCGCAAAGTAATATTTGCAATTATGCATGCAAACGTGAGCAGCATTAACCAATCAATTTGGCGTAACTCGTGAGGTAGGCACAGTTTATATAAAATAAAAAAATAGTTTTAAGTAAATGATTTTAATACGATGTTGTAACCTCTGATAAGTTGTTGAACTTTACTTTTATCTGAGTAATAAGTGATGCAGTTTTACAGCTTTTGTGCAGAAAACATGTCAAACCATTTAGGCTTCAAATAAAAGTTATCTAAAAATTTACCATAAATGGAAAAAAAATACAATGAAAGAAAATAATTTAATATTAATTCGATAAGTTAGTAGTGTCCTTATACCTAATCAAAGCAATATACAGACATAAAATAGATTGGTACAGAAGGACAGCTCCGTACAACAAGCGTAAACAGGCGCACGCACACATACATAGACGCTTACGTACTTACTGCAATCGTGCTCGAATGCCAGTCGCAAGTGAATTTGAAAAAAAAGAAGAAAGAAAAATGATTATTCTGTACAAATAAGACGCACATTGCTAAATATTAGCTGCGCGCCCCGGTTATTTTCCGAAAAAGTCACAATCCCTTGGGAATATCGAGGTAAAAAGTATCCTATGTCCTAATCCTGCACCCTAATTGCGTAACACGCCATTAATCATAATCGGTTTCATTTTGACAATTCAACAATATTCACTGCGTTATTTACGTTGCTGACCAGACACATTTTTCCAACATAGGAAGCAATGGTTTAGCCATCTGTTTCAAAACGAAACAAATTATGATGAATCGTGAGTTACGCAATTAGGGTGCAGGTCTTGGTCTAGCTATGTGCCATATTTAACTTTAATTTACAAGAGCTCATTTAAGTCAAGACTCAAAGCGTTCCTATTGGAGAAATGTTTATATTCGATAGATGATGACATATCCACGTTTTAATTTTCTTTTATATTAGTTATTGTGAGACTGTGTAATATTAGTATGTAATAGCTGTAGGGATAGTGGAATTTAATTTATATTTTGTATGTTATTGATTTTATTGTGTTATGAATGTGTTAGTTTATAATTTTAATGAGCCTGTTTATTTATTTGTTATGTATGTTTTCAAACACAATGTGAATTGTTCCTGAAATAAATTGAATTGAATTGAATTGAAATCCCTTCAGCCGTTTTAGCGTGACAGCGTAACAAATAAATAAACATTCAAATATTTTCTCACTACAATATTAGTTTAGAATACAATGCTTGCTGTAAACGCTGAACCGTGTGCGTGTGTTTTCGCTGTATGAAGCCAACCTTCTGTACGTATTTATTTTTTGGTACAGATGTCGGTATTCCGCGCATATCTTTGACTCCCGCCATATGGGCCGTATCACTGCGCGACGGATTGTTTACACGTCACTCCGCTGTGCGCCGACGTCGACACAATGGCATTTAGATAGTAAGCGCTTACTACAAACGCTCCACTGATTGACTTAACGACTGAGTGCAATTAAGAATTGTTTGAAATCTTCCCACTAATAATGTATAGGGATAATAAATCTAATAATAGGTGTTGTGGTTCAGTTAGGTGTGAATTTATACTTGTTTACATAGAGATCAGCTGGGCAACAAGGTCAGTATTTACTGGATTAACAACATTGCTCTTTCTTATGATTTTTTTCTCGCGTGGGAGCGTTGTACAGACTCTAATCTCACAAATGTTACTGTGACGTTTCAAACCAAAATCTATGGTTCAGGTCGCAGAAGCCGATTTTTACTCACCATAATTACTATCAGCCAACTTGATTGCTACTAAAGGACTCTTCATTTGAATATGCTGTTATTATAACTAAAGAGGGTGCTGCAATCAAATGCATCTTCTTAATTCTTCCGTCAAATAATATGAAACCTCCTGTATAGACCTACGATTTTAAAAGTACTGAATGTCTCTACGTGACTTGTAACATGATTTAGGGGGAAAACAGCAATAAACGAAACAATATGTATTCTTTGAAAATACGTAAGTAATTAAATAATCCTACGAGAGTTTAAATACTTTATAATATATTTGCGAGACAAAATTTAACACGTACAACGCAATTAAATTGTTAACGCCAATTTAACCGGAAATATCTATCAATGGCTTCGTTTCAGTAAAAAAGCAAGTAATTGTGCATTTCACAGGTGTTTGGACGGTCCCGGCGGTTCGGTTTTAACGACAATGACCATTAACCTTGATTCGTCTAGTTTTTCCGGTGTTGGTTCTCAGTACAATTGAAAACCTTTTAAACGCACGGCGAGAGACAACGGATCACGTATGTTTTCTATTGAAAAGTTCGGACGTAAAAAAAATTTTGGTTTTGAGGCGTTAGTCATTCGATAAGCAAGAAGTTGCTCAAAATCGTCGATATTATTGTTAATGACTCCATACATTTTGGCTTATTAATTTGTTTATATGATACCATCTTGCTTTCATCGAACAAGGATATCAAAACGGAGTAACAAGCATTCAAATTTCTAATAGAATACCGATTGTATATTTTTTGCAATTGTAATTAGGTTTCTGAGAAGAGTTAAGGAAAGTTTGACTCGTTCCATTATTTTGTTAGTTACATTAGTTTGCCTATTTTTAAAGTTATGCCAATTATCTCTGGGTGAGCTTACATGGGGAACTAAAATTTGCCTTTTTGGCTAAAGTAATTTTTTTACGAAAAAATACCAAACATCTTTAAAAAGCGCGTGAGTACGACACGGATACATACTACAACCACACCACAACGACATCAGAACGACATCACAACTACACCACAACAGGTTTATTCACACGTACTACATTTGGCCGTCAAAATCAACCATGTGGGCGATACCGACCACATCAAGGCCCAATGCGGCCACAACGCAACCACCAGCGAGACTGCGCACTGGCGGTCGGCCACATAGCAAACACAACGTTGCATCTACCATTAGATTTGATTTTGTAGTTATCACAACGCTACTGCAAGAAGCTGCTGTGACACTATTCACACACGTAACCACTGCTTGCCCACATTTAGTCGCTGCGATGTGGTGTGGTTGTGGTGCGTGCGAGTGGGCCTGAGGCGGCTTGCGTGACGTGGTGGTGTTTTGGTCGCAGGTAGTGCTGCCCGAGCTGGCCATGCTGCGCATCGCGGCGCACGAGGAGAGCGGGCGCCTGCTGGGGCACCGCGTGCTGCCGGTGCTGGGGCTGTGCCCCGGGTACCGCTCCGTCAACCTGCGCACCGAGCTCGGCCTGCCGCTGCCCGCCAGCCTGCTGCTACTCGTCGTCGTCAAGGTAACGCGCACAGAGACCTCAACCTATGAATATCATCATCTGTTTTGCCCTCATCCCAATTTATTTGGGGTCGACGCAACATGTCTTACTCTTCCATAACGTCTTTATTAGTCGAGACCTAAAACTGTGAATATAATGAGTGTAAAAAGACGCTAAACGAAACTGAAAGTCAAAACAAGACCCGTTCTGGAGACATTCTGGTTATGAAGATGTGAAGGTCAAAGTTTCAACATTTTTTTAGATTTAGATATCGAGCATGTGATGAATCTTTTTACACCCTGCGGACAGTTGTGATATTAATTGAAATCTCTTTCTCACCAGGATTACGTGCCAGACCGGCTGTCGGAACTAGCGGAGGCTTTGGCGAACCCGATCAAGTACCAGAGCGAGCTTGACAAGCGAGAGCACCAACTTGCTAAACTAACAGAAGACACCGACGTGCCCAGCGACACGCTGCCCTCCCGCCCCCCGCGCGCCTGCGAGCCGCCCGAGCGAGACGTGCCACGCCGCACACACGTGCACTCTGTACGTACTCACGCGTTACATACAAAGCGAACGAGAGTAGTGACGTCACTGAATTGCCATCATTGAATTTTTGAATAAATTCTGAAAATCACTTAGGGCCGGACGCACCCCCAACCGTCCCTTGCTCGTTGAAGCGCCAGCCCGCGCCGCAGCTGAGTCAGTAGAGTTAAATTCCCCGAATAATAATAATAATGAAAATATTTTGATCCAGCCCGTCCCCACTTGCTGTCCCGCTATAAGCCGAGGCCCGTACCCCGCAGGGGGTGCCCTCAGCGTGCAGTCGCTTAGTAGTTTAAGTACATAGTTGTAAGCCCGTGACTGGAGGCGTTAAGTTTTCTTAATGGCAGCCCCAGGAAAGTTCGGTTAAGCAGTTACGGCCTCTCAAGGTCACCTGCGAGATGCCCTACAAAAAAAAGGGCCGGATGCACTAAACATAGCTTTACTTACTCCGCAGATTAAGCCAGAGGATGCGCCAGACGGCAGTCCGTCAAAGGATTCTGTGACCGACACCAAGAAATTCATCGAGTCCGAGAGCATACCCTCACCACTACCTCCTAACAACGGTAAGAATTGGGTCTAACACCCATTTGTGGAAAGTGTTTCAAGTGTTTCCAAACCACTAAAAAAAACACCAAATGCTTATTCGATCGATAAGTACCATAAAAATGCCTTTAAATCCTTTATTTTCAAATTTCGTGCGTTATTTGACGAAAACGCTGGACGCTGTGGACGCCATATTGCTCTGTGATCATGACGTCAGTTGGCTGTGTAATCAATTCGGCTGATATTTCGTATGATAATTATTTTTAAATAAAATAAAAAAAAACACGCTTTAAAAACCAAACTAAAAAGTTGAAAATAATTTCACAAAAGCGTAGCGGTGCTTTTTGAGGTATTTTTTTTATAATCAATTAATATCAAGCATCCCGTATTTTTTAGTTTTTTAAACTATTCATCATCATCATTTCAGGCGAAAGACGTCCACTGCTGGAGACAGGCCTCCCCCAAACTAAACTTTAAACTATTATTGTTTTCTATTTTTTAGTTCGGCTAACTACAAAAGCGTGATTAATCAGTTTTTTTTGGCCAACATTTTTTTATGGAACAAAGCACCATGGGTAATTTGGTGTAACCAAAAAATCTCCCAACAGTGATAAAACCTGTGCCATATGAAAGCTATTGGGGTGCCATTTATTTCATTCTATGGCGGTAATGTGAAAATCGAGCGCGAACATGGTGTTTGGGTACATTATCGAAACTGAGAAAGTATAAATTCATAGCATCAATAAATGTAAGCTAAAGCTTTTTTCCCTGTTCTTTGTATACCTGCGCGTGCGCCGCCGTCGCGTAATGCACACAGGTAGCTAGCTAGATTTCCCCCTCTCCTACACTACCCTGCCCTCGCGGTCCTAAGTTCCTAACACAGAGACAAAGAATTGAAAGAATGTCATGTCAGTCGTTGCTCGTATGTACATGGTTGTTTGGACCGGACTCAATACTCAGCAATTTTCTATGCTTTTAGTAGAAACTCCTTCACTCACACCAGCGGCTAACCGTCTTCGTACTATTGGAGTTTATCTATAGAAATTGCGTACAGGCAAGTCTAATGAACGGCTGTCCAGTCTCTTTAATAAATGTCACGCCGAACCCTAGAAAGGAAACTGGCATTAGCCAGAGACTATTTAACAACTGATTTTGTGACTATTCATGAACAATATTTAAGACAAAATATGTTGGATAGGAATTTGTTTTTACCAAGGCGTATTTTTGGTAATAACGAGGATACAAAAGCGATAGTTATCTGCGATGAAATATACATCTACATCGAAAAAAGTAGCAATTTTCTTTTTCAGAGGTTAACATACAGCCATCACGAGTTTCAAAACTTTTGGTTACTGGGCACTACCTCTTCTATAGGTGTTTAATGGAATCTTACAACTATTTATTTCGTTCGCCACTCATAGTGTTATCAAACACAATTTTAAACAAAAATGTTCTAGTAACCGACCGAGTCTTCATTATCGGGCATTTTCGGCCAAAAAGGCTTGATTCGGCCTTATTTCCGTTTTGGCCACAAATCAGCCGAATTCGTAGACAAGCCGAAAATCAGAAGTTGTGTCGCCCGATATTCGGCCTACTTCGTAAAGCTCATCAAAATTAGGTGACGTTCTGCTAACTTCGGGGTGAATCGAGTCAGCTTGTGGTTTCACCAGGCTGAAATAAACGGACGCCATTTTGTTTTAAAGTTGTATAATTAGGTTCTGTCGTCTTCACGCCCATACACGCATACATTACATTTTTGGGCTGCCACTAATTTATTTATTATTAATTTTAGACGCTGAAGTCAAAACAAATGGTACGACAGACGAGTCTTTAGGAGAAACGCTTGAGACTCTGCTATCAATGAAAGTGGTTCGCGAGAAACAGTCGAAACTCGCGCGAGAGCTGGACGCGCTGCGGCGCAAGTTCGACAAAGAGAAGAAACCACCAACATCCAAGTTCTACGTCAGCAATAAATTGGTTAAAAGACTGTCATCAAAAAATATGTAAGTATTCGTTTTTGGGTCCTTTATTTTTATGTTTAGGTATCGTATCGATACGCATTAAGTTTGTGAAGTTTCGTCTGTTAGGTTAATTTGGCCCTGTAAGTAGGACGACGTAGCGGTACGGCTCGGAAACCAAACGACAAAGCGTATCGTATGGCTTCTTTATGATTCATTATACGTTGGAATAGGTAAATGATATTCATTTATAAACCAACTCTTGAAAACACGTGACAATTGCACTGTTCCATGTTTAAAAACTAGACTAACTCAGAGGTCACTGTCTTTTTTGCGTCCGGACATAATCTTGCTCAGGCCTTATGAGAACCCAGTAGATTAATGCCTGATCTGTCCATGTGGTTGTGTCGCCCACAGCGGCGAGGCAGGCGCGAGCGCGGACGAGGCGGGCGGCGCGGGCGCGGCGGGCGGCGCGGGCGGCGAGTTCCTGGCGCAGGAGCGCGAGCTGCGCCTCAAGTGCCACCACGCCGTGTACGCGGCGCTGGAGAAGCACGTGCGGAGTGATCAGCACCACCAGATGAAGGCGCTCTCCGTATGTACACTACTGTTTTATAGCTTCGACAGTTTTTAAAGTCAAATTCTTTCCTTTATCAAGTCAGGATACATAATACTTTTTGAAGCTACGACACTCGACAGACGATAACGTCATCGACATCGCCAACAACACACATCTTAAACTATATTTAATTATTTTATTAAAATTATCAATATAGCGTACACCTTTGACCAATGTCGAGTTGACATCAATCAACAACCATTTTAAACTACATTTTAAGAAACATAGTTTCTTTTTAAATTGAATTAAATTTGTGTGAATGTCGACTAAATGTGACAGACAGCAAGAGTTATATCTTTCTTCACTCTTATGTAACAAAATGTGCCTTAACGTGACGCTTCTTTGTTACAATACTTAGTAATTTCAGATTTTCAGCATGTAACTAATGAAATCCTATATTTTCTATGATTCCTATTTAACTGCATGTTAAAATGCGATAATTATTGCTTTAATAACTTTATTCGTAGGTAATTATTTTAGGCCCAACATCTTACATAAAAGCGAGATTTATGATGTCATGTGATGAATAAACTGTTAGAAATATTATATTAATTAACGTTATAATTTGTTTTCAGGATTTGTTAGAATCGGAGAAGAAGGAAATTCTGAACAGGCTGGCGAACTCGCGAAAGGAAGACGTTAAGGCGTTAGCCAAGAAGACCAACAGAGATAAAGACGAGATCAATAGAATAAAGCGAGAGATACATTCGCAGGTAATATATCTACCAACGCCATACATTTATTTACATTAAAACATCTTAACTTAAGACATGACTAAATATATGTATACCTAAACTAACGAACTTAACAGAATATTAATACTATAAAGGTACATGTATTAAAAAGGGAAACTAATTATGAGCAGAGATCGGATATTCGGATACATGTTCACCTAAAGTTGAGATGTTGGCTAACATGGAATGCGTTTTTGTATCGAAAATGTCTTAATTTAGGTAAGTAATTTGTTTATTTTTGTTTTAACTAATACAAACCACCCCTCCTCCAGTACATATACATATTTGTATCGGGTTAAACATTAATTTTAAATTAATACACATCTGAATAGTTATGCAATCCAGGAATCCCGGGGTTTTTAATAAATATTACAAATAATTTATAAAGCCGCTTCCATACTTTCATAGCAAAAAAATATCTTTAGGTAAATATGCATCCGAATATCCGATCTCTGATTATGATCGATGAAGGCCGCCGCGGGAATCCGCTAAATGAGATAACCGGAATTAGCTAGATTAAAAAAAGAACAGGACTTTTCAATGTGGCCATGTCGTTGGGAGGCCTTAGTCCAGGGCCCCAATTCTGTATCGTTAAAAAAAAAACAACCGACTTCCAAAAAACCACTACAAAGTGAAAAATAACTTTAATTTCGGAAGTCGGTGTCTTTGGAGCTGTATTTGAATTTTTTGTCACCGCCTTCCGAAATTAAAGTTATTTTTCACTTTGTAGTGGTTTTTTGGAAGTCGGTTGTTTTTTTTTTGGAAAAAGTTTTTATTTTTCACTTTTTAGTGGTTCACATGTGCTTACCCCTTCACAGCATACCGGCGTGATGTTATGTTATGAACTGGTGTAAGCAATAAACAGACATGCGATTTCAGCAATCCCAGTCCATTTGCTATCATTTATTGAGGAGTTCCGTTGCCTATCTCCAAAGTTCTTCATCAGATCTTCACCAAATTGAAATGAGACCACTACGAGAAAGTATTCTTCCAAAAAATACCTAAATCGCTTCGTGTGCCTATAAAATTTGAAGAGTTCTCTCTATTTCTCCAGGATCCCATCATCAGATCCTGACTTGATGATCATGGGACCACCTGGGAAGTATACCCTTTCAAACAAAAAAAACAAAATCCAAATCGGTCCAGCCATCTTCGAGTAATCGGGGAACATACATAAAAAAAAATAAAAATAAAAAAAACAAAAAAAAAAAAAAAGGTTCCGACGAATTGATAACCTCCTCCTTTTTGAAGTCGGTTAAAAATGATTCCCCGCGGAATCTTACTACGTTCAAACTACGTCAATATCGTTTTTTTTTAAACCAATATAACGGTAAGAATCGAAATGTCATATTTTGTATGTTCCAAGACAATTTGTCGATATTATTAATACGATATTAGCAGAATTCGTGTGTGATTGACGTGGTTACGAGTAAGTGGTCATAGTGAATTTAGGTCCTGCAGTGAACGACTTTCGGCTTGTTTTGCGATATGTTTAGTAAAGAAGCGTGTTTGTGCAGTCGGTGGAGCGTGGCGTGGCGGAGTGCTGCCGCCTGGAGCAGAAGTACGCCGCGCGGCGCGAGCAGCTGGCGCGCACGCACGAGCGACTGCTGCAGCTGCTGCTCAAGCATCGCGACCAGGTACCGGCCGTGCTGCCGCCACTATAGCCACAGGCTCGCAAAAGCCCGACAACTTATATGGGCCAGTCTATCCATCAGAGTCTAACTGCCTATATAATATGTGGAATTTTTGTTTTGCGATATCTAAAATTTCTAGTAATCAAACCTCAATTGGTCCGATAGAGATTTTTATCCTTGTAAGGTGCAGCGTAGACGACAGACTATCCGTGACGCACTTTTTAGTCTGTGAAAATAGAACCTAAGCAATTATATGTAGTAACTTAGTAACGCATAAGACGCGTAAAAAGTCCGGCGCACAAAAAATCCGTGTCATTCTAGTAGATCGCGCCACGCCGCGCCCCACAAAAAGTGCGCGAAAAAATAGAACGTTTGCTTCAACGCGCGCTAACGCAGACGACGCACACTTTTAGTATGCAATCTGTATTCGTTAGTGGGAGACGAGGTATAATACCATGGCGCTAGAAATCAATGTTAATACAAGAAGTACAAAACAGACCATCAATTTATGATACTTCTACGACGGAATATCATGATAGACATTTGAAAAGAAAATAATGGGAAGTCGTGTGCGTTGAGTCTGTGTAAAATCCGCAATGGACCTTTTGCATGCCATGCAGACATTTTGTGCGCCACAGACTCGATCGCACAAAAAATGTGTCGTCTGCGCTGCACCTAAGACTCACAACAGGATCGATTGGCATCAAAAAAGATTTTGTGATAATTACCATTTTTTTTCAAAATTAATGAATGGGTTCAAAATACCTAACTAAGTACCTACACTTACTGCCCCGTTTCAAAAATCCACCTTGGGTATAATAAAGAAATCTAGATGTTTTGTCGTAAAAACCGTGTGAAGTAAGAGCGGGTCACCAGTTTTAGTTTAAAATGTGGTGTGACATGGGCCACGAAGGTGATAGTAAGTCCCTCCAAGTACAGTTCCACGTTGCAGGAGCTGCTGGAGCTGGAGCGCCTGTGCGACGGCACGCCGGACGGCTAGTGCGCGCGCAGTCGCTCGGCTGCGCTCGGCTGCATTCGGCTGCGCCCGGCAGCGCTCGGATGCTCTCGCCCTCTCTCGGCCTCTCGGCCGCCTCTCTCGTCGGAGTTCATTTTCATTTAGAAATCTGTGATATTATCGCCTAAGGAGCAAACCGTACGGCCGGCGCTCGTATCGTCTCCGGATCGTGAGTCTCGACAGTATTGTTCTCTACGTTTGCAATCTCATAGTTTTAGTTGTCCCGCGCGAGTATACGGCGGCTCGCCTGTCTTAGCTCCCACGGATATTTCTCGTTTAACGTTAAGATTGTCCTCGTATTGTACCTATTTTTATCATAAGAAGTGTGTCTTGGGAATCTTTGTATTACTGCATTTAATTGAATTAGTCGATAGCGGTTTGCATGATTAATGCTTTTACGACGCCCTAGTCAACGCGCACGGCATGAGTGCGCGGGACGTGCGGACTGTACTGGTGACGTCACGCGGCCCGCCCGCCGCCCTGCCGTGTTAACTGTATACATATCTAATGCACAACATGCTGGTTTTTCAGTGGGTAATTTATCTCGTACCTAATTATTTCGTACAATCTCACTAATAGATCTTCCTTTATATACATGTTTGTAGATGTAGCTATTAATGATTAATTCCGTATATTGTAAAAATAAATTATTATGAAATTGATTCTTATGATGGTTATTCCAATATTTTCTGGTTAGTGAACGCGTTTCGAGCGAAGAGTTTAAATTTATTTATTTGTAATATTCAAAATATTTGGGGGTTGATTTATTGGAATTGAAATTAACTTTTTGTAATGCACTTGTTACAAATTAGGTACGAAAATAATACTTCACGTGAGTTTTATTGATTGTCACAACATATTAATATATTAACGTGGGTTTATAATAGCATCTGTGTAGTATTTATGAGTATCGTGTATATTATGTATAATGCCTTTTTTTTGCATCGTTTAATCGTACTAACAGATGTCAGTAACATTAGGTTGTAGATTAACATTCCATTTTTCGCTTAGTCATTAAATCGCCAATAATGTTTAGGTATTAGAAATAATGGGCCATTGCACTGATTATCCGATCTAATGGGGAAACTCCAAATATATTTAGTCAGTCACGAAAGACAAGCTTCAAACACTACTACGATAGACAATACAACCTTAGACTAGAATAGAATAACATTAGTTTACAAGCGTTTCCAATCAAGGTAGCAATAGTCGTTATTACAACAACCATATGGAATCTGTACAATCTTTAAGGGTCAATTCTCAACGAGACGCGACGCGACACTTTTTAAGATATCAACAGAATATCAAACTTATTTACAACATGAAAAGGTATAATTTCACTACGAGCGCGAATGCGTGTCGAAGAACGCTGAGATGCACCGTGTTGTGCAGCCCGTATACCTTATTGTGAAGCAAATAAGGCCTAATTTGTATCGTGATCTTAAAAAGTACGCGCAGCGTGGCGTCGCGGTGTGAACTGAACCTAAGGGGTCGAATTTTTATACAAGATCCTCTTTTAATACTAAGTTCTAGACGAAAGTATTAATTAAAAAGTTTGGCACTTGTCACTTTCATTCCGATAATTTTAAAGAGTAATGTGCCAATAGCAACACCATCTAAGATATTTAAGTTACAATTCACTGCCAATAGTATTATCAAAGGCTTGTGTCTTGTAGAATGATTGCAGCCTTAGACAAGCGCCTCCAGTAGATATTAGCGACGAGCGATCGGCTCCACAGATCATATTTACTTCCAATCGTATATTTAAGATAATAAACATAAAAACACTATTCAAGTACATAGAAAACGCAGTTTAAATAGAGTTTTCGTTAAAGAAGTCTTCCCTTTGTATCGAACAATGTTGCTGATTCTTATGTTCACCACCTAACTAAAATGAGAGTATCGCTATCTCCTACTGACAGACCGCGAAAGAAAAAGACAAGTAATGCGTTAGAACTGACAAACTAAATTACGTTTCAATTGCCTTGAATTTGGCGTGATTGTTAAAGTTGCGACAACGAAAATCTTGGTTCAACTAAATTTTACAGTTCTTATCTCCGTCTCTTGTTTCATTAGAGGGAAAAGTTACCAATAGCCTAAATTAAGTTTAGTTGGTGCACAACAGAATCATCACCTTGACATAATCATCTTACCCAAAAATTGCTCTTTACGAAAAAGAAACAACTGTTGGGTACCTTGATTTAAAAATAATAAAACAAGCAGCTGTAAGAGTGCGACGAACCATAAAGTCACACCTTTCTAGGTCCTTCATTTATAGGATTAGCATAATTATGTAGCGAAAATAATAAAATTTGTCTGCCAATGAGCGATATATCTGTAAAGAAATACTTCCAATAGTTAACAATCCACACGTGGCTTCTTTAGAGGAACAATATGTAACTGTATTACGGGTTTAATTTATAATAATAGAGTGAGTTATTTAAATGGTGCTTTCTCATAGGCTCAAAGTACTTAATGTTACTGAATTTTACCATTTATGGTAGAGAGTAAGATTTTGATTCGTCACAATTTCGTTTCTTTAAAGAATAGATCTAGATTGGATTGGATTAGCGATTCTCTTCATTAATATTGTCCTCCCCTGTAGTGGTTGATAGTGAATTTAATTTTTGCGAGTCGAATTGATCGATAATTACCAGCAATAATATAGTCTAAAATAGTATTTACATCCGTCTCCTCTGATCGAAACTTGCAATAAATAATGTTAAATGATATTCAATACTTTACATAGATTTAAGGCTCAGTGTTCATTTGGATACATTTTCTTTGTAACTTAAAATGAACCAACTTTAAAACACCTCTTGAACAAATTTGCTTCATCAAGACTTCTATGTGTAATATTATTTTGTTATATTACGGAAAGTATCCAAAATGAACGCTTCATGTAACTAAATAGTGCAATATTAACTTATGACTCGGCTGTCGCTAAAATACTGACTTATGCACTCTCCGTACCGTTTAAGTGAGATAATATATGGTAGTTGCCAAAATTTAGGTAAATTCGTTTAGATTAAAAGCTACGGTAATACGGTGTTGTTGTCTTAGTCGATTCTCGATTTTAGACGGTTAATCTTAGTAAGATTTCAAGTCTTGACCTATTGTACTTGCCTTGTCATACATTTTAAAAGTGCATCTTGCCACAGGCGGATATCTACGATTTGAAACAAAAAACTGGCCATTCTTCCGCATCTCTACTTAGATACTTTATAAAATAGCCGTTCGGTTGTTTTCCTTTGTGTTATAGGTAAAACTATTATATAATTAACACGTCTATGGCACGATGCTCTCAATATATTTTTTACTCGCCGTTAGTCAGCGAGATTTGAGAGTGGCCATTAATTTTATTGTATTTATCAAAATGTTTTCTTGTACAAAAACCTAGTTATCGTATAAGTGCCATGAATTTAATGATTTTTTTGGTCCCACATATTTATTAACTTTTAAATCTACTTTATAATACATTTATTATCGTTAAAATTAAACTTTAAAGACCGTTGGGATTATTTGTGACATCTTGCATAGATTAGAAACACCCGCAAAAAGCATTTTAATGTTGTAAGTTGTAACACAATATTACTCTAAATCTGATCAAAAAGGTGTTGTGACGTCACAAATAATTCTTGTTTAACAAAGAAAGTAAAACATGGAAACAGGGAACCTCTGACTATCTCTCGACTATATTTATCGATCTGTCTTTGCTATGATGTATGTATTTGTCACTATAGTTGATAAATTTAATATAGAGGAGTGTGAGGTAATATCAATGTGTTTAGAATTAATAATAGTAATTATAATGGATTTAATAAATATTTCAATCGGAAACTTGTGATGATTAGGTTCGTAATGTTTAGGCACTTCCCTGGTAGCACTGAGATGGATGGTTGAGTGCGCGGTAGCTCGGAATAGTATTCCTTTAGATTGACACGACCTGATGAGCTTAATATGCGGTATTAAATCGCCCTGTATGAATAAACTGGTACATTAAAGTGCACAAATGAGAAATTCTACACTTTGTAAGTTGAATCTGTAGTTTAGAGTCTGTTTTAAATACAAAATCTATTTGTTTTTAGGTCTCGGCGTTAGGCACATGGAAGGTTAGCTTAGGAAGGATCTTAGCACAGTCTACAATAATGGATATAGTCGTTCTAGTTGTGGAAAGTATCACAATATAATGTTGTACGTGTGTGTGAGTGGGCACTGACGCGGCTTTAGTAAGTGGCCTTTCTTGTTCGTAGTGGGGACGCAGTATCCCCACCGTGCGCCGGCCAGGCAGGTCTCTCGCAGTGGATGACGCAACAGTCTGACGAATGATTGAGGTTTTGGCGGATATTTGAATTTATCAGCTCGATTTTAACGTTCTCCCGACGTCCACAACTAAATTTTAATAAGTATATCTCTTCTAATGACCCGTTTTTGGCATTGTTATCCCCGTTCGTTGATACAAATGATTGAATTAGATAGTAGATAGACTAATATCAGTGTAACGAGTAGATATACGGATGTTTAAAGTGAAACACGACTTGTTCTTGCCTTGTGTAATTAAATTATTGTCTTAAGATGTAGGTCACGTATGTTCTGTATTAGAACCACAGCAGCTTTGCACTTGTATTGTCTTTCATTTCACAAGAAGGCCTAAGCTTTTCTTCAGTTTTGGACTTTTACAGATTATTCTCAATGGTTCATGTATTTTTCTATTTGTCTTGTATTAACTTTGTGAAGTCTCTGAACTCTCTAACCTCGGGTACAATGATTGCCCCAAAATTGCCCCAATATTTTTATATAACATATTTATGTGCTATTTAAGGATATATTAATATTTTTATTCTAAATTATATTATCAACCCTGCTTAAAATATTTATTTGTGTATTCTATCGCTGTGGTCTCCGTGTTTGGCTACATTATAGTATTAATACATTATTAAAAGTTCGTGTGATTCTGCCAACTAGATTTTAAGAGTTATCTCGTAGTGTTTAATTGTAATCCGACTGCAGCTTCGATAGCGTGATACTGATGATCAGAGATCGGATATTCGGATGAATATTTCCTTAAATTATTATTTTTTGCTTTGAAAAGTATGGAAGCGACTTCTAGAAATAATTATAAAAAAGCCCCGGGTTACTTAGACTGCTTATTCAGATGATTATTAATTTAAAAATAATGTTTAACCGCCGATGCAAATATGTGTAACGATGTGTTAAAACAAAAAATAAATCTAAATTATTATAATTACTTTTATTAAATTAAGTACTTACGTCCTGATTGGGCGTAAATATTACCTCGGCTACAACTTTAATCACTACCGCTTTGGTTGGGTCCGGTTTGGTCAATGAAATCTGACTTTAGATATTCATTCGAATAACCGATCTCTGTAGATGATTGACGGAGAGTTCTCTTCGTACCATTCTGTTAGGTGGGTGTTAGGTAACACTATATAGTCTCTAAGTGAAACTCGTATACTTGTTACATTTTATATTGACTATTTATTTTTAAAAGAGTTATCTGATTATGTATATTCTACTATTTATATTTCTAGACTATTCTATTATCATAATATTACGAGTGGAGTGAGATCGTAAGCTAAGCTGCGATGAAATATACAAAGACTTACTGTACTTAATCTGCATTGGTCTTGCTTTTGCGGTTTATGTTATTAGCAGAAATCTGTTGGAGTCATAAAGCCCTCTGGAGCCTATGTCAGTACAGACACGGAGTACAGACACGGGGCGACGATTAACTATCATACTCCCTGTAGCGTGGCGAGCATAGTATGAGCCGTGAACACGTTTGTTGTGGTTGATTCTGTAGTAGCGAGTCGTCGTCCTGCCGTGGTATCTGTGCCTGTCCCTGACTAGGGGTACATTCCGCATTTCGCTGTAATCAATTTGACCCTGCTTATTCCCGTTCCGAATTAGTGTGAACGCGAGAATGACGTAACGTGGCATTTTCGAAATTGTGGTTCTGACTACTATTATGCTGTCATCTGTCATAATTATGTGATCTAAATCGGAAAGCACAATATTAATGTGAGCGATTATGGCATAATTCGAAATGTACCCTAGTTTTTCGATGTTTAATTCTTCAATTGCTTCGACATAATTAATAAGTTTCGCTATTGAAATTGTTTGCTCATACTTTCTACTGAATCTACTCTCATTGATCCTTCCTGCTTTTGGCTTCTATATGTTATAGGTTTTCGAGCTTATACATTGTCGATTTTTAGAAAAGTTTACATAGTTGACGTATTCACAGTTGCCGCGTATCTTTTTGTATCGACTATTTATTCTACGTGACTATACAAGACTTTAACTGTATCCTTCTTTTGGCTTGTTCTTCCATATTTTTATGCAGATGTCAGACTAACCTATATTTTTCAAACTAATTTTAGAATCTATATTTTTGATGTTGTTTCCTACATATTTACAAATTTGAATTATGTCTACTATAAATCTAGATTACGTAATAACTCTCCAATCGCGTTATGGGGTCATGCCGTTATAAAATGTAATATACTTACCTAGCTAGTTACTAAGAATAGGTATGTACTGTGACTCCGCTTGAAATGTTGTGTACAACGACGGGCTTACCATCTGTAAAAGTCTTGGGCGACATGTTACTATTTGAGAAATAAAGTGGCAGTATGTACACTTTTTGCTGTTTGTCTGCAGGTACAATTGAAGGCTATACCGGACACGTTTGATAGAAAGCTAGCTCTTACAGCACCGGTTGATAATTTTGCTGTGAGTGTTGATATCCTTCACTACCTTTAAATATAATTTTGTGTAAGATCTTGACAGATGAAGTTCGGGTACATAAATGTACACAGCGATTTTATAGTGGCTAAAAGGTAATTTAAGGAAGTGATTAATCTCATTATTGACACTGTAGAGTCCATAATTCTCGACCTCTTTTTGCCATAGAGTAACCGTTTGTGCAAATTTATGAATTTGCACAAACGGTCAACAAAACAACAAAGATCCATGCGCAAGAGTTAAGTCGTCAGTTTTTCATTTTATTTCTTATTACCAACTATTGTTACAAATCGCTTGTTAGAGTGGAAGCGAAGAGGTAGCCCGCGAAATTCAAATTACAAACCCTCCTAAGTTCATTCAATGACTATTTCATGAAAAAGTAATTGAATGGAATTAAATGAACTTATTAGAGGGTTATATTGATTATAATGATTACAAAACTGTAAATACATACGTGTTACGGTAGCGAATCATATATTTTTTTCAACATACAATCTGACACTGTCCTGCAAATTACAAAAAATGGCATTTAGGGTGCCTAATAATGGCATTTAACCTTCAATAGGATAATGGGATGAACACTCCTTAAATCTTCCTTACTACTTAGGGTCAATCATCACCGTGACGCGACGCGACGCGCACTTTTTATGATAGCAACAGAATATGTAACTTATTTACAACATGAAAAGGTATAATTTCACTACGAGCGCGAAAGCGTGTCGAAGAACGCTGAGATGCACCGTGTTGTGCAGCCTGTATACCTTATTGTGAAGTAAATAAGATCTATTTTGTATCGTGATCTTAAAAAGTTTGCGCAGCGACGCGTCGCATCGCGTCTCGGTGTGAACTGACCCTTTAATGTACAGAATGTATATTAACAAGAGTATCACTTACACTCGGAGTACAGAACAAACCAGAAGGCGCCAAAGATTATAATTCCATGCCACGCACTGTGCCCAAAACAAAGCAATCCCACTAGCATCTTTTTCTAACCGCATAATGTTGCTTGAAAACATTTTACCGTCTTTGGGCAAAATTTATATCTTTTACTTCTTGTCGCCCCCCGAAAAAAAATTGCAACAGGCTACTTTAAAAAAGGCTAAAAAAATCAAACTACACTATTTAAGTTATACATATAACTAGTTTTTGAGACCGCGAGGCAACATAAACGTTGTTGCCTCGCATTAGCGCCTCCTGGTCTGCCCTGTATCAGCACAAACGTTGTCAAGCGGAGTAGAATCAAGTGATCGGCACATTTCTTATGATCTACTTATTAAGCGTCGTTAGCAATGGGTTGTGAATATTATGAGAGGTAGCTGTAAATGTTCGACATTCGGAGCTGCAGTGGGTGACTGTTTAGAGCCCTGTCTCACTTCCCGTAGAGAGCCGTCTGCCACTGCTGGGTGTTAAACATCGCTGCGTTATTGATCGGTCGATATATGGCATTACAAGTATTGATAATCTTTTTTCAACGGTTTTGACACATTGGTATCAATTAAATTTCCACCAAATTTTCTATAACTACCGATTACATAAGTTATGTTCACAATATTTTTTAATGCAATATGTAAATCAATCAAATAATGAAAGCGAAGTTTTTGAAAGGTAAACGCGTAATATAATAATACTATTGCTTGATTGGAATTCAACAAAAGGTCGGATTTACATTTAGTTTTGGCTCATAAAGCTCATTACATTACTAATTTATTTAATTATAGCATGCTAAAGCATTTTGTAATATTAACGATTTTATTTTTAATTTAGTTATAATTGAGTCACAGTTATGGACATACCTCTAGAGTTGTTTGTTAAGATAAATTTGATTTTCCTGATATCTCAACAGTAGGTACCACTTTGTGTTATCTTTTCAAGTAAATGACTCATGTCACCAGCAGTTCGGTAGCTATGTTCTTAAATTAAAATAAAGTCTTAACATTCAGGATAAAGCGATGCTTTTGTGTGAAACATGTGATTTTAAATAAGTATAATTATAATTTTAATCAGCATTCTTTTATTTGTTAGCAGCATGCTCGAGTTTCAGAATGATTTAAAATTGTCGCTGGAGTCTTGTCAATTTAAAGATGAAGCACAAGTATTGTTCTGCTATTCGAAATATTTAAGACAGTTAATTGTAATATACTTTGTATTTTAATTAAGTTTATTGTTTAATTTAACGACAATTTTTTTCTCTCTCAATTGTGTAATTTTAATATAACCGACTGAAAAGTGTCGCGGGCATTTTTAAGTAACCATAGATTATTTTTTTGTGCGAATCATTTGTATATTTAAGAGGAATGTTTAAAAGGATGTTGAAGTTGTTAATTTTTGCTTGTTGATTTAATATTTTTCTAGATTTTAGTCGCACTTATTGAATCTTAGCAAAGATCTGTTTGTAGAAAGTTTTTTTATTGTAAACTGTGTGCCAGAAAATGATATCAATAAAGTTTATCTTCTAAGGTTTGTGTTTAACGATGTGTTATTGACCCGAAAGTTTTGTGATGGTATCAATTTAGTGTGATAATAAATGAATACTGTGACAGTTTTCGGAATTGATATATTTCCGCCACTTTGTTTTACACAAACCTTAAGTCCCGTTTTCGTAATTATTTATTATAGATTTTATTTGGAACGTTGTCAGCTGTTTGCAATTAAGCAATAGATTACTTTAGGAATTGTGTGTCATAAAATAGCAGTAAATGGGTAAAAACTGATGTTACATTCAAACGGCATAAGATGCTTCGTACAAAACTAGTTTCGTGAGCCAAAGTACGTGACCGTTAACTATTAAATGAATTAAGAATTTGAGGACTCGTATCAACTCAGGCGCATGCAGTAGTCAAGCTTGCATGTTTGTGTTCTGGTGAATCGTGACCTCATAGATTTGTTACAATCAACTATAACAATACTGAATGCCTTTGAAAGTAACGCTCAGCCGCAGGTACTCACCGAGACCGATGAGCCACGTACTTAGTAGTCACCTGCAATACTGTTGATACGTAAAGTTGTCTGGCGGCTTTTACTCTCTAATAGTTCTAGTCATTTTTAATTCCTCCGTGTTGTATCTATACATAAACAAGTATGCCTGTATATGGGTAGACAATATAATAATAATCAATATGAATGTTAAACATAATATATAGGTGAAACTTATATCTATTAAATTGATGTCTGTTCTATGTGATGTTTTATTGTGGAATCCCAAGTTATTCCTTGTTCTGAATCAAACTTCAATGCAGTTAAGGTTTGAATGCCGTGCTCTTAGGTAAATGTTTGCCAAACTACAAGATCGTGTTTGTGGGCGTCAACCATCGCCAACAGAATTCGCCGCGGGAGGCGTTCTGGCGTCGGGAATCCCAGGCTGATTCCCGGTCACAGTAGGCGTTTTTTTTTTTTTTTTTTTCAGGGTGGGAAATCATCAAATGACTTCTCCCGCTCTGGGTGGAGCAGGAGGGCGTGTCAGACTTTTACTGACTAAAACCCACCCGTGATCCCTCAGTTGCCTGTGTGCTAGGGGCGACGGTATCTCTTTCGAACAACCCGCACCCCTGGCAGGCATCGGCCCTTGCGGACCCCACCAGTCCGGCGCACCAGGACACATGGCACGCCGTGACCACCTCAGGAACCAAGTAGCACAAGGGCCCCAGACTACCCTGGCACCCTTGGCTCCCTTGGCCCCCTGCGACGGGTCAGCGCAGTGGCCCCGCCGCCTACCACTTCTCGGCCGCAGGGGATAGGGAGAGCGGCCAACGCTATACCGACACTCCTCTTCCCCTGCGGCCCCACCGCGTCCGCCATCAAACGGTGGCGGCCCCGTCCAGGCCACGGAAGGGAAGAGCGCTACTCAAAAGTACCGGCACTCCTCCTCCGCCGCAGCCTGTAACCCTCAGCCGCGATGCCTCCCATTCGACATCGCGGCCCGCCTCAGTTGCGGTGCACCTCACCGCAACCTACTTTTTGGCCGCTACGTCGTCGGCTTGGAGACCAAAGCCCTGACGAGCGGCCCCACCTTTGGGTTCCTCTTCGCTTCACCGTGGGAGCGGACCACGGCTACTGAGCCCCCCCGCAACGACAATGCGGGAACCCACTGGGGGGGGTCACAGTAGGCGTGGGCTTACGGACGGCGAGTAATGGGTAGCTCGCTGTTCGGTAAGGACCAAGCCCGGGTCGACGGCGCGTTGTGTTCCACGCGCGCCTCAAAGAGATGTCAGCACCAACTGGTGGGATCCGCAAGGGCCGATGCCTGCCAGGGGTGCAGGTTGTTCGCAAGGGATACCACGGCCCCTGGCACACAGACAACCGAGGGAACACGGGTGGGTTTTAGTCAGTAAAAGTCTGACACGCCCTCCTGCTCCGCCAGAGCGGGAGAAGTTATTTGATGATAGCCCAACCAAAAAATAAAAACAAAATGAGATGAGATGTTTCTGACCAAGATGTATGACGGTGGTTATGTTATGTGCATCTGGACTGAACGCCCATGTTTTCAATAGTGCGAAATTAGTTAAAAAAACCACTTGAAGCAAAGGACCATACATTTCACAAACGTGAATTTAAAGTAAGCGTTAGAACTACTGGACCGATTCCTCCAACCTCATTGTTAGATAATACGCCAAGAATTATTAAATATTTATTATCATTCATCAATAATATCATGCGCCTACAATTCTAGTTGCTTTTTTTTTCTTTATTAGAGTGTATGATTTTTAATCCACAATCAATCAATCATTTTATTATCAGGCAGCTGAGGCCCATAGATAAAATACACAAAATAATCTTAAAAATATTAATAAACTAATACATATTATGAAACTTATCAAAACTATAACTATACACGTAAAGTGGTCGGCGTCGTGTATCGCTGTGAGGTGTCGCGTAACCGTCCTCGGAAACGCCGATATAGGTACAACAACACAACAACAATATACAATGCTAGTATATATCCTAAAAGTATATTCTATGTGTGGCAAATGAAAACCATTAATTAATTAATTATCCATCATAGAAAAAAATCTTTCATGCGTAACATGTTTCTGGTATGACAAAAAAAAAAAATGAAATAAATATATTGTGAGGTAAGTAAGTATCTACCTACTAAGAAGGTAGTAAATATTTACAAAAACATTAATTAGGTAGCTGTCTCGAACTAAAAAAAAAAGTGGCCTAGACATCCTGATATCAGAATGTCTGACCACTTTCTTTCCGCGTTTTTTCGGTAGGTCAGTTAGGTATCAAATAGTAGCAAAAAGGTAGTGCATTTTGGTATTTTCTAAACATCAAATATCTCTATTGGTCCAGGGGTTCTGACGTTTACGAAAGTAGGACCGTTTTATATAAAGTAGAAAATTAAATGAATATCGACTATTGCTGTATATATCGGTGACTTATTACATTGACTTATCGACGTAAAATTGAAAACTTTTTGTAAAAGAAAATTTTCACGTCAGTGAAGCAGAAACCAGCCTTCAAGCTTCCGAGGGCTTTCGTGAACGTGAAGCTAATGCAGCTGATACGAGGATACAAGAACTTCGTGAAGCAATAGAGGAAAGTAGGTACCTAATATATTTTTCAAGTTTACTCGAGTTTGGGCGGTCATTTAGCAGTCCGTTCACACTTATTTTATCTCCGATTTAAAGTCAGTCTCAAAATCAAAGTGATTTTTGAACTAGTTTCAATAGGGTTGTTTTTGGATTGTTGTCACCACCAAGTCTGTCAATATCATGCAGTGCGGGTTGGTCGATGTCACATGTCTTCAAATTTTTGGTTCTAGGACATGCCGGTTTCCGCACATGTTTTCCTTTACCGTTTTGAGAGTAGTTGTGATGAAATAATTTACACAAAGTAAAGTGCCTGCTTGGGTTCGAACTCACGACCCACAACCCGTGTCTATATCATAGTGATCTTTACTGCTGTTACAAAAAGGTTGTTTTTGGGTTGCTGGTGTGAGAGGTAAAATTATTGAACGGACTTGTAGGCATTAGGATGACATGACATGACAGAATTGTGGACACGATACGTCGTGAGAGATAGCGTTCACGCGTTTGACATGTAAGATAGCCCTGCCGGCGTATTAATTTAGCATTTTGTCATCGGGGAATTCTATGTATCACACCAATACTTCACGCTCTAAGCTCTAAGCACACTCTTCATACACAATGGTTATCACACTCAGCCCCACTTCTGCCACAAATCACTGAATACGATAAGCGCTACACGAATGTAAAACATAATTCTGTCTCTGTCAATCGTTTGGAGATGATATAGACATTTTGTTTTAAAACAGTTTAGCGCTACACGCATTTAATGATAAACATGACACAACATAACACCGTGTTTTCTCGAAGTCTTGGGCAGAGGACATAGGTACCTACCTATGCCAAAGGTACACCCACATTTTGCTAGTTCTATTGCTATTCTATAAAAAAATCTACATAGAAACACCCAATAATACTTTGCTCGACCTGGGAATCGCAACCCAGGATCTCATGCTAATTTCAACGAGGCAATCGGCACTTAGTGATTTATGGTGCGAATGTGTACAAACATACGGTCTGTTCTCGGACATATTCCCGCTAGATGGCGCTGAAGTCAACATTTTTAGTTTATTTTGTTTTTTTAAGTAATTGGCACATTAGTAGCTAAGTCGTAGGAGTAGTAGACGCGCTTCGCTATCAGTTTCATTTTGACAGTTCAACAATATTCATTGCGTTATTTACGTTGTTGAGCAGACACATTTTTCGAACATATTAAGCAATGGTTTACCATCTGTTTCAAAACGAAACAGATTACGATTAATCGTGAGTTACGCAATTAGGGTGCCGATTTATGAACGTAAACGAGACAAAATGAGTATGTAAGGATCGTAGCAAGTGGCGTTCTGTATTTTCTGCCTACCCCCATGGGAAGAAGGCGTAAAGTATGATGATAAGATATTTTTTTTTTTATCTATAATAACGTCTTTAATTCAAACTAGGCTGAGAATCAGCACTTTTCGAATGTCAAAATTACATTATGACAGTGCCCCGGCCACTTCCTAGTGCTTTAGCTGGAAAGAAGAAGTGGTGCAACAAACTCCCCAGCAGCACACCTGTCTGTTCAGTTACAAAAACTTGAGTCTATACAGTTTATAAAGATAGTTTTATTTTATTACCTTACACTAATTAATTATCAAATAAAAGTATTTGAAGTAACACAAATGATGCCCGATACATGATTAAAGGAGATGTTCCAAAATGTATGGAGCCTGGCCCAGGTCCTTGTACACTATACTTAAAAATAGGGAAATTCATTTAAAATAGTTCTAAACTGTCCAATTACTTTAAAATGGCTTGGTTTGCTGGTAAACACAAGAAATTACACTCGAAATTGCAACACAGAACAAAAACCCGTCATGGCGGTAAGCTGTCATTTTGATTGATTAATGACGTTTGACATGTTTATTTCTGTGGAGGTTGAAGCACAAGGTAAACAGATGGGAAAGAAACGGTAGTAAATCCAAAAAAAACAAAAGCGAGGTTGTTAAAAAGAACTCCAGAAACCATGGCCAGAAACTCAAAACAAAACGAACACAATCAGGACCGACGACGAGACGGAAGTGAGTAAGTGACTGACACTGAAGTGACACTGTTGTGACAACTAACAGTTCTCTTTCTATGATCTATGGTACTGTCATTGTTTTTAAACACAGGGTAACTAAATCGGTGAGACGCCATGTTGAAAGACGATAAAAATAATTGATAGTACCACAACAGTATACATTTAATTGAATTATCTGTATTTTTCCCGAATTCTACGGATTTTTTTTTTTGAGTTACATACACCTGGCCCATTTTGAAACATCTCCTTTATAGCATTACAGATATTACACATAACAGACACAAGAAGAAAACAAAAGATTACAACAAATCAAAAAAGTACAATTTAGTACATAAATATGCGATTATAACCAGCACCCTAATTGCGTAACTCACGATTCATCATAATTGGTTTCGTTTTGAAACAGATGGCTAAACCATTGCTTCATATGTTCGAAAAATGTGTCTGCTCAACAACCTAATAACGCAATGAATATTGTTGAACTGTCAAAATGAAACCGATTATGATTAATCGCGTATTACGCAATTAGGGTGCTGGTAGGTGAAAACATATTTTATAATGTCAAAGCAATATATTTATATTGTCGATTCTAAACAAACTACTACAAAAAATACGCCTTTTCATTTTATAGTAAATACAAATAAAACAAACTACAACAAAAATACAATTATCCAAAAATCGTTTGATTGGTTGATTTCACCATATGCCGTGAGTCTTCTTTGTCCACTGCTACAAGGCTGCTGCAAAGAAAAATAACTTTGCCGAATATTATTTCCCATTCATTTCAAAATATCATTTACCATCAATTTCCAAAGCTGCTCTAAAATGAAACTTTACTAGTTGCTCGAATTCCTCGCTTGAAATGCTCGAAGTAAATTTATATATTACCTACAAAGTAGGTACTTTTGTCTAAGACATCGAAAATATATTCATGTGTGGTACAGGGATACAGGAAAGAAACGCTATAGTTACAATTCTATTGAAGCACATACATATATTTTGCGAAACCCTCCTATTATTAGCAGCAGCGATAGCATTATCTACTACTTGACGTTTGAAGCAGTCGGCGTTATCATTCAGTGCCTTAGTAATATGCTTTACATTGATAATTCCTGAGTCATTTATATTTATAGCTATTAATATCATATAACTACAGTGTTGTAAATCGCTATTTTCCGACTTATTGTGTATTAGTTTGCTGTTTAGAGCGTACCTATTCGCTCTTGTGTGAAGTGTATTTTGTGACCGTCCAACATGATCACGTTTTCCGACAAAAAAGCTGGTCAATTTATAGAACTTATATCTAAACAACGTGACTTGTATGATCCGAATAGCCGCTATTTTAAAAGTAAAAACAAGCGAGCAAAAATATGGGAAGAAATTGCGATAAAATGTAATAAAAAAAGTAAGTAGAAACATTTGTCTAAAAAGGCTTTTATATCTATTGTCAATAAATAGGGTGTTTGACTGGTTTTCGGATAATAGATACCTACAAGCATCATTATTATTGTGAATCTCATTAGAATTTGGATAAAACTTTAAATAATGATGTGGAATAAATACCTATAAACGCGTTATCTATGCTCCGTCACGTAATTTTCAAACTGTTATTGGTTTCTTCTGTTTGATTACCTACTGTGTGACGTCACAAACAATGCGGCGTTTTATATTTTTGGGTGGGTAATCATCAAATAACTTCTCGCGTTCTGGGTGGAGCAGGAGGGCGTGTCAGACTTTTACTGACTAAAACCTACCCGAACCTAACCTTCATTTTCTTGTGTGCCAGTAGCCACGGTATCTCTTTCGAACAACCCGCAACCCTGGCAGGCATCGGCCCTTGCGGACCCCATCAGTTGGGTGCTGACATATCTTTGAGGTGCACGTGGAAAACAACGCGCCGTCGACCCGGGCTTGGTCCTTATCAGACAGCGAGCTACCCATTACTCGCCGTCCGCAAGCCCGTGTCTACGGAGGCCGGGAATCAGCCTGGGATTCCCGACGCCCAGGGCGTCTCCTGCGGTGGTTAGGGCCGTGAGGGCGCATATACTGCCTCTCCCTCACGTGCGCCGCCTCCCTCTTCGCGAGCATCACTGCTTCGCAGAAGGTGGTGACGGCTACCCATGCACTCTCGCTCCGTACCATGGCCTGGACCAGGGCCGGACGCGAGAGGTCGCCGCCGCCGATCGCCTCCACAAGGATACGGCGGTGCTCCGCTCAAGCCGGGCAGACCTCCACCGCGATCTACGCAGTGGAAACACCCGGAAATTTCCTTCCGCCTTATGCGAAACAGGAACCTCCTGAAACACCCATGTCCGGTGAGGACCAGCGTTAGTCGGAAGGTGAGGACGCCGCCCGTGGCGCCTCTCAATCCACTCCGAAATAATAAATAAATACGAAACTATCGTATGTTTTCATTTGTAGACATTTAATTCTGAAATTACAAATATACCTACCTAAGTTTTTATATTGAACAATTATTTGTAACGTAAAAAACGTAACGTAACAAAGTCAAATAAGTATACCTACCCTATTACAATGCGTTAGAACTTGAAATTACTCATCTCATTTTGAATGTTTTTAAGATTATTTTTTAGAAGTACCTAAGTATTATCATGTTTAATACAGACGACTAAAATCAAGTAATTTATCATTTTGATTCCAATCGCAGCAGTATTACATTACTAATACTAGCGTTTTCCCACGGCTTCTCCCGTGTAGAGGTCCGCAATGATCCCTGGCTGATACTACCAGGATAAAAGAGTCCTTTAAATGTCCTATGCACGGATGGATATCTATGGTCCTATCCCAGGTCATAATGAATGAATGAATGGTGGTCTATACGGGCGCAACAAATTTTACTCAAACTCTCAGCCGTTTAAGGCGTGAAAATGTGACAGACAGAGAGAATTTAATAGGTATGGATTAGTATTTAACCTTTTGACCGCCAGAGCGTAAACACATTGGCGTCCCTCCTACGCCAAGCCACAAATTCTGCGCTATAATTTTTTGTAGGTATTTCCTATGTGGTCGGCATTAGCTGACGGTGGCATGCTGAGCACGTTTTCATTTGTCGGCTATATCCGACGGTGGCGGTTAATAGGTTAAATACCTATGGATTAGTTCGAATGGATTTTCATAGTTTCCACATTATCATCATTCTCCTGCCCATATCCCGATTTATATGGGGTCGTCGCAACATGTCTTTTTCCTCCATACTACTCTATTAGCGTCATCTCGGTACTCACCCCCTTTCTAACCATATTCACACAGTCCCTCCATCGCATCGTGTCTTTTGTCTCCCTCTACTCTTATAGCCAACTTTTCAGTTACCGGTGTCACTTTCAGACTTTTATAGTTTATACATGATTTACGCAATAGACTGAAAAACCCAAAATCTTGTGTTACAGGACTTACAGGCAATAGATGCAAAATTCTATGGAATAAACTAAAAAGAAGTTACGCCCATTTTAAAAAAACCGGTTCTGTTGTTACCAAGCGCACGTATGCCAAATCAAAACTATTTGAGTTAATGAAATTCTTAGAAGTTGAAAAAAAACAAGGTAATGAAAAGAAACCACAAGCCAATGAAAATCAACAACAAAACAATAAAAATGTACAACAAGACAATGTAAATCAGCAAGAAGGCAATGAAAATCAACAACAAAACAATACAAATGTACACCAAGACAATGTAGATCAGCAACAAGGCAATGAAAATCAACAACAAACCAAAGAAAATCGACAACAAGGGACTGATCATCAACAACAAAGCAAAGAAAATCAACAACAACGTAATTTAGAGCAACAAAAAACCAAAGAAAATAAACAGCAGAGCAAAGAAAATCAACAACGTAGTGAAAACCAACAACATCATAATAAAAAGAATATTGGCCCAAAATACAAAAACGTGGTTAAAGAGCGACAAGACAATGAAACAAAACTTGATCCAAAAAATAAAGACGGTTTTTTAAAAGATAAAAACCTACAAGGCCTTCAAAAGATATCACCAGTCAAGTATGCAGCATCGCCGTCCAGTCATACATTACAAAATGCTATGCCACCTGTCCAATTAAACATCAGTGGCGTTGAAATAAATCTTGGCTCAAAGAGTAATGAGGGAACCCCTCAGACGTTTCATGAGAACTGCCCAGCTCCTAAGCCAGAGCCACAGTATTGGCCACAACAAAAGCAAAACGAAGACAAGTCAATGGAAGACGAATTATACCTTTTTTCTGTTCAAGTTCGAACAACTTTAGGAAACCTGTCGCGTGAGTTACAGATTGAGGCACAAAACGAATTGTTTCGAGTCCTCAGTAAATACAAGACATTGGCTCTCTCGTCTATGAGTGTCAGCGAATCTTCTAGTAAAAACACTAAATAATTACTTGGTACTTACAGTGGTTCTTTTGTGGTTCATCGCCATTATACATTTGACAATACAAAATAAATGTCAAAATTAAGGTCATATCTATAGATAATTTGCAAGGGGCCCCACATTACGAACTATTGATTAGTCCGTGATTAGTATAATTGATAGTTATAAGTATTCGTAGCTTATTTTAGTAAAATAAACACTATTTACTTTCTTCAAAGGATTTGTAAATAGAGTTTATTTTCGGCATGAAAAAAATCGTCAGAAAATAAGTAAAACGTATTGTTTACACGCTTTATATTAGCTTCACTTGTATGTTTGTTTGTATGTTTGTATGTAACCGACTCCTTAGAGCGCGATTTTGACCCACTTTAAACGGTCAGATTTCATTGAAACTTTGTAAACTTGTCGAGGACCGATGACAATTCAATAATTAAAAAAAAAATTGAGAAAAAAAAAGAAAAAAAAACACGTTTTTGTAGTTAGCAGAATGAAAAAATTGAAAATAAAAAATAGTTTAAAAAACTAAAAATAACGCTTTAAAAACCAAACTAAAAAAGGAGAAAATAATTTAATTCAATTAAAAAGCGTAGGGTGCTTGACATTAATTGATTATAAAAATATCTCAAAAGCACCCCACGCTTTTTAATTGAATTAAATTATTTTCTCCTTTTTTAGTTTGGTTTTAAAGCGTGTTTTTTAGTTTTTTAAACTATTATTTTTAGTTTGGTTTTTAAAGCGTGTTTTTAGTTTTTTAAACTATTTTTTTTATTTTACAAAATAGTTGTTTCAAAATAGTGTCGTTATTATTGTGGTTTGTAATATCATCGTCTGTCTATTATTATCCCAACTAGGTATGTCGAGGTCGGCTTTCAGTCAGGCGCGGTCGCAGCCAAAGCCTTAGGGGGGGGGGGGGGGTCACAGACAAAGACTACCTACATAATAATAAGAAAATGTATAATAATTTCGAAAAATTACTATTTTAACCTTTATTTTCACGGCTTTGGGGGGTCGTGACCCCTAGGACCTCCCCCCCTCGGACCGCGCCTGCTTTCAGTCCAACCGGATGTAGCTGAATACCAATAAGTTACAAGGACCGTCTGCCTACCTACATAAATATGTCACCTCCACAACCCAGTAAATTTTTGAAGTTTGTAATAGTCGTCATAATAGTATTGTAATATTTTTAACCAGCTGTTTCACAGTGTCAGAATTTAATTGGAACTTATACGAATTTTGTGAACGGGCTCAAAGTATTGCGATACGTATACTTTTACTTTTTACGTATAGTACCTACTACTTTTGTGATTTATTTTTGATACCTACTTATTTAAGTTTTTTATGAATCTAATCCTATGTTCAAATTCATAAACTCCCGATAAGATCCGGCTTACAATACCTACCTAGTAGTCAGTGTTAGTCGCAGATATTGTGATACAGATGTTGTAAGAGAAGATTAACATTAAAAGTACGTAGGCACCTATTAGCGCACCGCAGTATCTCATATAAGTACCTAGACATTTACTTTGATGCATAATGTATTGATACAAAATGGCATGAATGTGTAATTTATATCGTAGCTAATATATTATTATTTTAATGATTTGCGGACTATGTGGTATTTCTTTCTCAGTTGGGTTTAATGATAGTCTTGCAGTTTGAGTACCTACTTTATTATGCGGCCTACCCAAATGTAAAATGTAAAGGGCATTAAATTTGTATTAATTTGTGCAAAGGACATTCATAATACTTTGGTATTGTTCGCCGAGTCATTGAGCTTTTTAAGTTCTGAGTTTAGCAACACGATTACTGACAATTACATGCACTGAATGTACACAGGTCCACTCAAATCTGTACGGTTCTTTCCTCAAAATACCATTGCACACATTAAAATCGACATGGTCCTCACAAGATCTAACCAAGATTAGGTCTGGATTATCAGATTTGGAAAGAGACTGTGACCTCTGAATTCGATTCGGTGTTTCTTCTCAGAGTAGTTGGATAGGACCTCGTCTAGTTTTTAAATTTGATTGACGTGTAAATGTGTTTCTCTTTTTTATGTTTAGGAAATTAAAAACAATATTGTATAATTTAAAGCTTTTTATTTCGCAAGCAACTTTCTGTAGTGCATGACAATGCATGCATTTTCTATGATTCCCATTAAAATGCATGTATTAAGGTAATTATTGTTTTACTAATTTAAGTTGTACCTAATTATTTTAAGTGCAGCAGCGATATTTATGATTTTGATAATTACAACTATTTATATATGAAATGATGTAATTAACGTAATAATTTGTTTCGAGGATTTTAAATTCATATTGAACTGTGTACGTACAGTCGACGTCCACTGCTTTACACCCCTAAGGGTGAACATTATTTGCACGTCATAAAACGTCAAGGTCACAGCAGTTATATTGGTTCAACCTTGAAGTTTCAATTTAAAAAGGGATTCTTTGGCCACAACTCCCGGTTATGGTCAAAAATGGTAAATATCAGAATATAAGGTCGGTTATACCTAGGTACTGATAAAATTGTGTAGTTCGAGGCATTGCACTCGAATCTCGATAGATTGTGACTTTAGATATTAATTATAAATAGGCAACAATAAAATATTGAACTAAATGCACTAATAAGTTGTGGCACAAAGTGGCAATCCTGCTAGCCATATGGGCACTTTTCCTGTTGATAGCGATACGGACGAAGTTTCCTTTCCCGTATGATTGTTTGCCCTCCCTTTTTTATTTTAAACAAATACTATCATTTGCCAGCGGCTTCGTCCGCGTGGGCGTCAGCGTATTGTACATATATACCTCCCTCTTGAATCCCTCTGTCTATAGATGAAAACTCCATTAAAATCCGTTGCGTAGTTTAAGAGATCTAAGCGTACAAACACGAAAAGCAACTTTATTTTTTACTATGTAAGGATTATGTTGGAAAAATTAATGATAAACATAATTATAAGGGTGAAACTTATCTTTATTTTTGTAATAAAATCGTAGCGAAGTCCTAATCCACTGAGCATTTTTGAAAAAAGTAATTAGGTTCTACAAAACAGACAAACGGACAGAAAATCTATGTTCCAGATTGATGCTAAAACTACTGAATAGTTTGTTCAAATTTTGAATAAATAATCCTTATAAGTCTGGTCAACGTACTGGCTGTAGGTAGGTACCTACACACGACTACACATCAAGCTATACATTTCCAGTATAATGTGTACTATCACGTTATTTGGTTTGGAGATAAGCAATATTGGATTTTGTTCGTATTATTTTAGAGTTTTCCGCAAATGTAAAAAAATATTCATTTCTGTTGATATGTCTGTGAAAATACAAGTGCGGCGGTCGGGAGATCCCGTCAGTAACAAAATTCCTTTTTACGTATGATTTAAAACAAAAACAAAATTGTTGGCATACACCATCTTGAATTTAAATTTTGATCAAAGATGAAGGTCACATGGAGTGGACATAACGTGTATGAGCGTTTTCTACCAGTCAACTCCTACCGTATAGCGCGTTAAAGAACAAATAAAACACATTTTAATTTTACAAACACTAAGAGTGACAACCCTAATGCTCGCATGAAGTGTAGGTAGGTAGTTATCTCAACCAATAGGCCTAGTTTGTAAACTGTCCTTTATACTGAGACTATACGTCGCTTCCACCCGCATCACCAGTCTTGACTCTCTGTATATTTTGGTGGCTGAGACCAAAACTACAAACGAAGTAACTTGAAAGGCAAGTTACTTATATAAAATGTGGCTGGTACCTACATTGTGGTGTTTTACGACTTCCACGCGTACGAAGCTGCGGGCGGACGCTAGTATCTATTAAATTGATGTCTTTTCTAGGTTTTGTTTGTGAAATCCCAAATGAAATTCTTTTACATATTGTGAATGAGAGAACGTTGTAGGCCTTAGAGACTAGATTTGTAGACGTTTTTCTATTCTGTATTTTAATTCCTCTAAGTACCTGGTACTTATTGACTGGCCTGCACTGTCCTCCCATACCTATTATCACTGTAATTTGAAAACATTGTAAAAGCCAATTATTTTTAAAAAAGTAACCGTGGAGTTTCTTGCCGGCTCTTCTCCATAGGAAACGACAAATTGGAACCGTGCACCTAGCTTCTGACGTTTCATAAGTGCCCATGCAGGCTTATGTGAAATAAAATATTTTGATTTTTGATTTTTGAAACATTATTCTGAACAAACCTATAGAATTTCTGAAACAAGATGGCGTTAATTCAGATAATGGCTACGCGCCAAAATAACTATCGTCGCTGGATATCGCACGGACTTATCGTCGAAGTTTTTGAAAGAAAACTTTTTCTTCAAAGAAGCAGAAAGTAGCCTTAATTCCTCTCTAAGCTATGATTTCCTATTCAATGTCAGCATGCCAGTTGACAAATAGGTACGTCAGTGACAAGAACAATGTAAGATTTTAACCCCAAATTCAATGTTAAAAAAATACTTAGATGTAAGTGAATGTACAAGAAACTTTAAGAAGAGAAAGTCAACATAACTTTCACAAAACGATTTTTGGTTCACGAAATCTCAAGTGACTATGTTCCGTCCATCTCATCGTACCTATGGAAGGCTTCGGAGGCCTTTCGTGACGGCGAAGCAGATGCAGTTGATACATCCAGCGCGACAAAAACAACCGACAAGAGGGTACAAGAACTTCGTAATGGGTGATACTCTGGCGCAGCTCGAGAAAGACTGCGAGAAGTACTGTCCGGTACCTCGGTTTCCGCTGCAGAAGGTCTGTGTTTGATAAATGATAGCTACGTGGTTAGGTATTCTCATACGTAGTAATAAATGCGTAAGTATATCTATCATGTGTAGTGAGTCAAGTTGGTCTGTTATCTCTTCATG
Organism: Antitype chi; assembly: GCA_947359405.1. NCBI lineage: Eukaryota > Metazoa > Arthropoda > Insecta > Lepidoptera > Noctuidae > Antitype > Antitype chi. The sequence goes on from OX375816.1 coordinate 17,889,518, forward strand.
GCTTAACGGCTGAACCGATTTAGCTGAAAATTGGCATAAAGGTGGGTAGACCATGACCTGGGTTAGGCATAAGTATATTCAGTCTATAATGTTCCACCTGCTAGGACTCGGGCCTTCTCTCTTTGAGAGGGAGTGGGCCATAATCAACCAAGCGGGTCTTTTGGTTCTAGAAGATACCGGTTTCCTCATGATGTTTTCCTTGACCGTTTTGTGTAAGTAAAGTGCATGCCTGGGTTCGGACTCACGATCTAAGTACTATTCGTAAGTCGGGCCCGATACCACTGGCCGCCACTGCTTTTCGGTTATCTGTTCGGTTACCTGGGATAAGACAAAAGAAAATTTTTATCCTGGTAGTATTTTACTGTGGCACAATTTTCTCCCTTCCCGCTGGCAAAACGTTCAAAAGCTTATATGTACATACTAATGACGACGTGAAATGTTGTTGATAACCGAGCAACGGATATGACTTGACCTTAGTGCACGCAACGCTGTAACCTAGACTAGTTGTAGTGGAGTGGTAGGTACTGAAACGTTTTTTCTACCTACACACTTCTGCAAACAATTTAAGTAGCCCAAAGTCTATGTTACCTGTAAGTTGAATTTTCTAGTAACCAGTCATGAAATCACAACTTTTTCCTGTTTCACGAATTGCAAGTGTGCAATTCATAAAAGCTTAGATAGACATCCACCAAAATTCAGCGTGGCTGTATTCTCTTAGGTAACCGTGGTGGGTGCCGGGAGCGATGTGGGCCGCATCGCCTGCCTGTTCCTGAAGCAACAGAAAGTAGTTAAGTTCCTGGCCATGTACGAGGAATCTGCGGAGTCGGGTGTCCTGGGCGTGGCTACCGATATTGCGCACATCGACACCAGCTGCGTAGTCGCAGCTTTTCAGGGACGTATGTTCCTTAAGGACGCTCTGCATGTAAGATCTAAAGAATCAATCAGGCCATATCAATTCAAAGGACACATCACTAAAGTCGAATATAGGTAGGACGGCCTGCCTAATCATCATCATTCTCGCAACATAATGTGGTTTTTTTTTTTCAATACTTCTCTATTAGTCGTTATCTGTAGTCATCCTCTTTCTAGCCAAATTATAATTACATTTCTTTCACACTTGCAATTAGGCAATAAGGCATTGAAGCAATATTAGGGTGCAGGCTGATTCAGTCTTATCAAAGCACGGGGTTGGGTACTGTCGATATTTGTCGACAAATGTAGAGAGTAGACTCTTTTCACTCGACATCGATCGATGGTGTGAGATTAACTAATAGGTAAAGACCGTTCATACCGATTGACTATGGAGCTTTCATCGACCTAAAGTCAACTATCCAAAGACAAGGGATATCGAATATGTTTCTTGCGATAAATATCTACAGGTTGACATCAATTAATGATTAATTTATTTAAACTGAAAAACAAGGAAAATGTGAGTGGAATCGGTTGTCGTGGTATGGATGTGATGCGGAAGAATGAGGAAAATGTTGTGTGGAAAGTTTTGATTATGAATTTGGATGGCTATAACAGAGAGATATTAAGTAGAGGAAGATGAAAATAATGTGACAATTTTTTTCAACATTTATAACTAGGTATTAATGGATTTCTATGTAAAAAAAAAACAACAGTTTTCTTTTTATTGAGTGTGGAAAATCATCATTTAACTTCTCCCGCTCTGGGTGGAGGTCGTGTCAGACTTTTACTGACTAATACCCACCCGTGTTCCTTCAGTTGCCTGTGTGCCAGGGGCCACGGTATCTCTTTCGAACAAACCGCACCCCTGGCAGGCATCGGCCCTTGCGGACCCCATCAGTTGATGCTGACATCTCTTTGAGGCGCGCGTGGAACACAACGCGCCGTCGACCCGGGCTTGGTCATTACCGGACAGCGAGCTACCCATTACTCGTCATCCGCAAGCCCGCGCCTACGGTGGCCGGGAGTCAGTCTGGGATTCCCGACGCTCAGGGCATCTCCTGCGATTAGGGCCGTGAGGGCGCATATACTGCCTCTCCCTCACGTGCGCCGCCTCCCTCTTCGCGAGTATTACTGCTTCGCAGAAGGAGGGGACGGCTACCCATGGACGCTCGGTCCGTAACATTGCATGGACTAGGGCCGGATGCGAGAGATTGCCGTCGCCGATCGCCTCCACAAGGATACGGCGGTGCTCCGCCCAAGCCGGACAAACCTCCACCGTATGCCCCACCGTGTCCTCGGGGCGATCTACGCAGTGGAAACACCCGGGCGATTCCTCCCGCCATATCCGAAACAGGAACCTCCCGAAACAACCGTGTCCGATGAGGACCTGCGTCAGGCGGAAGGTGAGGACGCCGTGGCGCTTCTCAATCCTATTCTAGAGAGGGTTGAGCGTGTTCTGAATTTGCGGAATAGGTACCTACCTAATTATGTTCTTGTGACCTACAGGAAGCAGACGTGGTCCTTATCTGCGGCGGCTCGTACCTGCCGCCGCCATGCTGCTACATGCTGGATCGCGACCTCTTCTTCCGCAACATGCAGCATGTGCGCACAGCGACGCTCGCGGTCGCGCAGTTCTGCCCGCAAGCCATCGTGGCGGTCCAGACGCCGCCGGTCGACTGCAACTTTGCGCTTTGCGCTCATGTTAGTTGAACAGTTTTTTGGAACGAAGTCACTTTGTCGACGTTCACACGGCCGTAAAAATTTGGTGGGTTTTATGGCGCACTGGATTTTCAGCTCTCGGTATTGAAGATTTTGAGCATTGAGATTCCAAGAGTGTTCAATTTTCAATTTTCCAACTCTTGGCGCTTAGTAGGTTATGATTAACTTCGCGAAAAAATCCCACCGATATTATTACGTTCGTGTGTACTTTGACTTACGTGGCTTGCGGTAGTTGATTGGCAGTAATCGTTACCTCAGGAAAATGCGTTTTGCCCCCCCTCCATTCGACTTACTCTCTCTTAATCTCTTTCCATTATATACGAATTTGTGCGTGCGTGCCAGTACTGCGTATCTAAGCAACTTTGTTCCTGACGCGGTTCCCCCGACCACTTACGTTTTTTTCTTTAGCGCTTACGTTTTTTTTAATTAGAAGACTGAGAGAATTAGGTATTTTGATACTACGATATCGTTTCATTGGCGACAATTTGTCAAATACGAGTGGACAGTATAGCTGACTAGCCTAGATTTATAATCGGTAAAATTTAAATAATTTACCTAGGTAGTATTTATTAACCCCGACTAGACTGCAGTCTGTTTTTGATGTATAACATCTTTCCTCTTGCAATCTGTGGGTGTGATTTCGTGAAAAGGGACGGAGTGTGTAACAGGAAGCCGGAGAAGCGCGTGCTATTTGATTTGACCAATGAGCGCGCAGGGTGGTAGAGTTGGCCGTCAGATGGTACCAACCCATTTTCCGAGAGCTTGGTCAAATGTTGCTTATTACCAAGGTGAGATTTCAGATGTTGCACATCATATGCGACTACTGTAAGGCTCGTTCGTTTTTTTTCTTCTAAATGAGTTCGTGGTGGCTGCTGCCATCCATGGGTGTTTGGTTTACTGTACGGTTGACTGTACTATACTCTTTTCAACCACAGACTCTAAAGCAGTCGCGCGTTTACGACAAGCGGCGAGTCCTGGGCGTGAACTCGATCAACGCAATGCGAGCCAATCAGCTGTTCTGTAGCAAGTACGGTGGCGATCCCACGACTACCACCCTGCCAGTGGTCTGCGGGACCGGACGCTGTACAAGAGTCCCTGTGTTCTCTGTTGGTAAAGCGGTTACTGGTTGCTGCACAGTTCCAGATCAGGATTCCGTAAGTGAACGATGGTACTTATACTAAGGGTCAGGTCACACCGATACACGACGCGACGCAACGATCCTTGCAGAGGCCATTTGTTTCATGCTGTGCAGCGCGGTGGCGGTAAACGCATCGTGACGAATGTGTAAACGAAAATAAAGTTCTATACTGTATCGTTATCTTAAAAAGTATCCGGCCGTATTAGCCATACAACCGATGACCGTTGGGGTACACGTGTGTTTGAGTGGAGACCGCGAATCGGCAAACGTAAGGTAGGACGCTGTCAGGCTAGGTGGAGCGACGATCTTCGTAGGGTGGCTAGTAGCAGCTGGATGAGAGTTGCCGTGAATCGAGCTGAGTGGCAGTTCTTTACTATCTCTAGTAGAAGAAGTTCCTGGTGTAATAGGGTAACTTTTGTGCTAGAAACTGATTTGTGAGTGTACTAACAGTTAATTTCCCTAACTTAACAATGCCTGTTCAATGTCGATATAGTTGAATAATTTGTCGCGATTGGTGCGTGAAGCTGACGACCTCATCTGCACGGTCAAGAGCAACAACGAGCAAGGACACCTCTCTATCGGCTTCTCTACTGCAAGATTTGTAGTGAACCTAATGAAAGGTAATGAAATCAAAAGTTATCTATTCAAATAGTTAAAATTACATGAAACAGCCCCCCAAAACGCCCGCCCTTCACCACTTCCTAGTGGGAAGAAGTGGCGCACCAAACTCCCCAGCAGTACAATATCTGTTCAGTTAGATAAACTTGATCCTATACAATAGTAGGTATGGAAAGTAATTAACATTAAAAGACACGCAGGACATTAAATTAAATCTTTTGCCATATGTGACCTAGTCATACAAATATACCAATAGTACCTATCTATTTTTTTCATTGTAAATTTTCCTTTCTAGAACGTACTTTTAAAAGGTGGTAATTATTTAACTTGTTCTGCGATGCATGTTTCCAACATTTGCTACCTAAATAAATTATGCAGATCATCCTCTATCATGATAACTGTGCCTCGGAAAGCAAGTCAAGTCAAACGATTATTGCGAACTAAGTGTACAGTGTTGGTGTTATCTGATGTTAGTACTTATGACTTAGCAGCCTTTTACAAGCATTGCAATATTATCATCCTAAATTAGCATGCATTAAAGATTATTATTATATTATTATTTACTTACAAATATTATAGATTATAGTTAAGACCAGATTAATGTCAATAATAATGAATTTAATACAATTATTCAGCAATATTCAAGTCATTCTTTTCAGGTAGTATAAATTATAATTAAAGTATCACAATTATGAAGTTAAATAGGATAGGATAGGATAGACTAAATCGTATTGTTTGTATAGGACAGATCGCCACTTTTGTACATTAGAGAAATACGTTATTTTAAGCTAAATTCTAGAAATTCTTTCACTGAGTAGAAACATTTTTGAATTAGGTTAAGTTGTTCGTCCCGGCTGTCATTTTTAGACCTTTGACATTTTGTACGGGTAGCCCGAAGCCAAGAAGTCTAACAATCAACAAGAGGGTTTGGTTTACGCAGTTCCTTCAAGTGGACCATTGTACGTGGGCCATGGCGGCCGTCGGTGATAATTCCAACCAGCCTTGTTTGAACAGCTGAATATAATTATTTAACATGGAACGACTACCTATCTGACCTCCACAACCCGTTTACTGGGTTTAACACGAGACCCCTTTGTAAGACTGGATTTTGCTAATGAATCACCCACAGGTCACCCAGATCTTACAACTTCTGTAAAAGATCTGAGTGATCCGAGGAATTTTGTGGGTGACGCCTGTGCACTCATGCGCAAAATCCAGTCTTACAAAAGGATCTCGTGTTAAACCTATTAGATGAGTTGTAGAGGTTAGATAGGTCCTAGTCGTTCCATGCAAAATACTGATATTCTGCTGTCATGCTAAAAACTAACTTCAACATAGGAGGGAAATGGTTAAGCGAATCAGATGATATTTATGGCTTTTCTAATATCTACGCTAAGATTATGGTGATTGGTGACTTATAAATAGCTTTAATCATTGGCCAATATACCTGTATCTATCTGCTGTTCAGGTCTATTTGAGACGACGTCACTCATAGACAGTGCGCTGGTGCAGCAAGGCGACCCAGAGCAGTGTTACGGCATGAAGTACTGTGCCTCGCCCGTGAAGGTCAGCAAAGGAGGCGTTACTGAGTACGTAGTGCCAACCTTAAGCTCCGCGGAGAAGGAGCTGCTAGAGCAGGCCAAGTGAGTACGCCACGCGGATTTTGTCCAGAGCTTGACTAACAGGGAGCATTTTTACAGTCCGGATACCAGTTCTGTAGCCAAATGGCAAAAGAAATTGCACTTTAATGTCTGGTATGTCTGTATATTCGTTCGGATGCCACACAGCCTTTTTGCTCGGAGACTATTTGATATTTTCATCGATACAGTTTTTTATTAACTAGCTATAACGACCTTGATCCCTAGACACTTTCAATGTGTGTAGTTGAATGGGGCTAGCTTGCCTGTTTACTAGATATAAAATAAATGCTGTTCATTAATCGACAAGAGAAAGCATTGGCCGAATGTGTGCGGTTACCGAAAATTATCGTGTGTTATCCGATTAAAATATCTGTAGGTACCTATCCTACCTATCGATTATTTATCGATAATATGTTGTTTTTTGTTAATTGTAATAATATTAAACTGTGTAACATTAATGAATGAAAGAAGGCCTGGCTAGACACGGTAGTCCAAAAGCCGCGTTCTAACCCAAACAATAGTCGCGCGAGCACGCGATCGTCGCGTTCATGTCGTCTTATGTTTGGCGAACTGGAACGTGTAATCGCGCTGACAGAGAGCGTCTTCCGGTTAACCTTTGTCGTTTTATGCCGTGCAAGTGAAATTCAACCTTATGTTGCTAGAGAAATCGATAGAAAATACGGGGACGGTGATACATGCTTCTCAACAAAATACTGTTGTCGATATAATTAGCTTATAATGTTCCTAGCAGTGGGAATAACAATGTGAGTAGGCTGTAATCCACCTCGCGCGCTCAATGTGGGCTGGTAGATGTCACATTTCGGTTCTTCATATCGGTTGCCTTACGATGTTTTCCTTCACCGTTTGGAGAGCAGTGGGGATGAAATTTACTCAAAATAACGCGCCTGATTGGGTTTGAACCCACGACGTAGGTCCAACTCGTAAGGCGGGCCGTTACTACTTGACCACCACTGCTCACCGTTGGGTGACGTGTCTGTAATCTAAATGATGATTGATTTACATCACTTAGCTCATTTTGAGTTGAGTACCCAACTTACCCAACTTATTTATACCAAGATTCAATCAAAAACAAGGACGTATCCTTGTGTTGATTACCAAAGGAAATCACCAGTTTCGGCTAAGCGTGGACAAGATGCCCGGTAAAAAATATTTTTAGTAAACAATATTACTAATTCTGAAATAAATATTTTGGCACATCACATATTAGCCCACCAGTTAAAAAGCATGGCCATTTGTTTGACGCAGTGTTATCAGCACGAAAATAAAACATCAATTTCTGTCTGTAATCGATTAGATAAACAAATACGGTAACAAAAAAAAAGTGTTAGTCTGCAAAACGAGTACCGATCAATTCTGTATGAGAAAATTATACTAATTTACATTGTTTTAAATTATAACAATCAGAAACGTTTTTAGTATTTTTACATATTTTTTCCTGGTAACTCCTACTGTATCGCTTAGAGATGGTTGATCCGGTTGCTTTGTATCGATATTCTGCTTCGCAATGGTTAATTTCGATCGGAGTATCGATATAAAAACGCTTTTAACTAATCATTTTTAATTTGTTTGCCTTTAATTAAATTAAATTTCTTACTATGGTAAACAGAGTCCCGGCTTTGCCCGAAAAATCCTGCCTATATCAGTAGTGTATAATAACGGCTCCCCATAATAGTTTTTTTTTTGAGATTTGAATTTTTCTCATTTAACTAAACACATGTACATAGATCTGACCACTTCAATTTTACAGTAATACGATTTTTGATAGGATCCTCACTACCTTTATCAATTTGTAGTAGTGGATCGTATATTATTGCATCGATATGAAATCAATCAAATCCCGATATACCGACCCACTTGAGTATCGATACATATCGCACATCCCTAACGTCAAGTGAAATGACATCTTGAGTCATTTCACTTGACGATAAGGATGCCACATCTGACAATTATGAAAAAACTTCTGTTCAAACGTTTGTTTTTCTTATAATATACTCCGAGACCGCTCCTCATGATGACCCAGCCCTACCCTCGGACACTGAATCTGACCCTCACGCTGAAAAAAAAAATCCATAATACAAAGATTTTACCCGGCAAGGTTTAAATTTTTCACATGCCAGACGAATCATATTCCTGCATCTTGCTACAACTTTATTATAATATTTGCTTTCTTATAGATAAGTAGTTTATAAAATGCAAATCTTTTATTATTATAGATCTTGTCCAGGCTTAGCCAGATCGCCCTAACTAAGTGAGCAATGCCAAATTATATTATGTTCTATCGAACACGAATTAAAACTAATTATATTGTTACTAGGTGTGACTTGGAAGACATGTTGAACCTGGGCAAGTGCTTCGCAGTCGGCGATGAGTACTACATGCATCCTTGCAAGTACTACACTCCTTGCTGCCCCCCCAATTGTGAGGTCTGCCAACCTTGCAAGAACACTGCTGTCTAGGGATATGGACTAGGAAACAAAATAGGTCGATATTGCTCGCATGGACAACCCCACGTCGCGCGTCGTGTCATTAACATGTGTTTGTTTGTTTTATTAAAATGACTTGTAACTAAATAAATCAAAATAAAACTGGTAAGTAGTAGAAACTATAAAAAATTACGCATAATAAGTTTTTCTCAAAAATGCGAAAAATTTAAAAAAAAACATGAAGTTTCTAAAACTATGTTATAAAAATAAAAATCGAATAATAAATCGTCAATACACACAAAATGTAAACGTAAACAATAAAATGTATGAGAATGATGTATACGCAGTTTTATTATATACGTAGGGTGTAGGTACCTAATCCATAAAAAGCAGAAAGTTACGTGAGAGTGTGCCGGGCTCAGTGCGGGTTGGTGGAAATCACGTCTCCAAACTTTTGGTCCTAGGACATCTAGATTTCATCAATGGACTACCAATACCTTAAGTCAACGATAAAACGAAAACTACCTATTATCTGTTACCAGAGAAAATCACACAAAACAGAATTATACTTCGTATCTCTCCCAAAGATGATTACAATTTACATGCAGCAGCACGCGAGTTGATGCTGTCCTAATCACACTTTTAAAGCTATTTAAATGCTTTTAGAAATTATTTTTGAATAAATAAATATCAGAAAAAAGCATTGTATTGCATTTTTGTAGAGCTACTTTATAATTATTTTTTTTCGATAGGCCTTGGGGCTATCAGGGGGAGGGAGTGTAATCATCTTCGGTCAAGGCACTCGTATAATTAGATATCAAGCTTCACAAGGTAAGTTTGTTTGATTCATAATTATAATCATTAAAATAGATCATATCAATACGACTCTCTGAGTAAGTAAGTACAGTTAATCCCATTTAATGACTATTTCATAAAAAAGTCATTGAATTGGACCTTGCAAACTGACAGTGATCTGGAAATCGCGAAAAACGTGAGATACATTGATTTTCGAATTTCGCGCGTAATTTGACGAAAACGCTGGACGCAGTGGACGCCATATTGCGCTGTGGGTATGACGTCAGTTTGCTAAGTAAACAAATGCGCTGATATTTTGTATGTTATTTGTTTGTAATTGAAAAAATAAATATTATTCTATTTATCGTTGGTTTTCTGTTCCTGAATGAATAAAAATGACTTTGGTTACGAAAATAATAAAAGTACAAAGTTGTTCATTTGACATGCCGTATGACGTAATAACATGGCGGCTACTATTTCATAGTGTTCAAAAACAGATTAAAAATAACTTAAATCTTTGAATTGAATTTTAACATTTACTTTGTTATTTCATGAACTAAAACTAACATTTTGCGACTGCATTTTGCCTAAGCTACCTCATTAGTATATTTTTAGATTTTTTTTCTTATAAAGTAAAATACCCTATTAAATGCTTTCAGGGATTTTAGCGTTTTAGAGTGCACTGCCCTCTAGTTAGAAGTATGTAAAACGGCTTAGACTAGATTAGATAAATATGCATAATGCAACTATCAGATTATTTGCACCGAAAAAACAAAGAAAGATAATTTGGAATGCGAACCTACATTTAAGTCGAAAGACCTGTATAAATTAAAACATTCAGGTCGACATTACCATCTAAATTATTTATAACGTGATAATTATGTTAACGCTCACAGATACAGCACCGTTGAACACCGGTAGGTAATTGTGTCGAAATTATATAAACTAAGCGAAACTTGGGTTTACCCCGAAAACTACGGACCGAGCGACGACGGGCGAGCTGGCGATCGGACAGGAGAGCGAGGAGAGCGGTCCATCTCACAGTCACTCGCACGGAGTTGCATAGCGCACGTCTTTGTTGCATGGCGTCATAGAAGAATTTATCGAGTGTTCGACAATTTCTTTGTTTCCCCGCCCAGATCGGTCCATCAATTGAAACGATGCGAACGAAATATCCGACGATGCTAGTGATGCTATTATCCACCTCGTTAGCGTAGCTTAGCTCTGTGTTAACCGAAATATGAAAAGAAGTGAACAATACTCGCCCGCCTAGCTCGCTCGCTCGCTAGCTGGAGGTGTGGCTTGCGCTTTAATGCGGAGAGTGGGTTTACGGTTCGATCCCTGGCGAGCATTTGTTATTGGGGTTTTCCATTACGAACTTCACAGTAGCAAGCCATACCGGGCAAAAATGTACAGATTTCAGATCCGTATATTCGTGCCCGGTTGGTGGCAACAGACTTGACGGCCTATATTACGTGGGACCTAAGTATAAGTGGTGCAATGTAGATGTATATACCTGACCTATATATTATGTCAGCACATTATACGATGTTCTTTATGGCTTGACGCAATACATAAACAAATGCAAAAAATACTCTTTTTAACCGACTTCAAAAAGGAGGAGGTTATCAATTCGTCGGAACCTTTTTTTTTTTTGTTTTTTTTTTATTTTTTTTTATGTATGTTCCCCGATTACTCGAAGATGGCTGGACCGATTTGGATTTTGTTTTTTTTTGTTTGAAAGGGTATACTTCCCAGGTGGTCCCATGATCATCAGGTCAGGATCTGATGATGGGATCCTGGAGAAATAGAGAGAACTCTTCAAATTTTATAGGCACCCAAAGCGATTTAGGTATTTTTTGGAAGAGTACTTTCTCGTAGTGATTTCATTTCAATTTGGTGAAGATTTGATGAAGAAATTTGGAGATAGGCAACGGAACTCCTCAATAAATGATAGCAAATGGACTGGGATTGCTGAAATCTCATCTCTGTCTATTGCTTACACCAGTTCATAACATAACATCACGCCGGTATGCTGTGAAGGGGTAAGCACATGTGAACCACTAAAAAGTGAAAAATAAAAATATTTTCCAAAAAAAAAACAACCGACTTCCAAAAAAACACTACAAAGTGAAAAATAACTTTAATTTCGGAAGGCGGTGGCAAAAAATTCAAATACAGCACCAAAGACACCGACTTCCGAAATTAAAGTTATTTTTCACTTTGTAGTGTTTTTTTGGAAGTCGGTTGTTTTTTTTTTGGAAAATATTTTTTATCAACTGGTATTGTCCTATACTGCTGGCTAAAGGTCTCCAACCTAACCTAGCCTTCCACTCTTCATTGGGTGTTGCCTTCTCTGGCCAATCTTCCTCGAACTTCTCCAAATGAAGACCGCAGCATTATAGGAACTGCTGCGGTCTTCATTTGGAGACATTCGAGGGTTAAATTACAATATAATATACAAGGTGTAACTTAAATAACGCACAACCTCTTAAGGGGTCATTGTACTCATCATTATCAACAAGTTTTACTATGGGACCAAACCTGAAATCGTAAAAAAAAAAATCAGCTGTTCCCTACATTTTGACGATTTATGCGAATACAAGTGTATGGAACAGCTGATTTTGTTTCGCGATTTCAGGTTTGGTCCCATAGTAAAAGTTGTTGATAATGATGAGCACAATAACCCCTTAACAGGTTGTGCGCTATTTAAGTTACATCTTGTATATTTAAGGACCACGCTACCGCATTAGGAATTTCCTGTAATGATAGCAGTGTTTGTGATAAATAAATAAAAATAAAAAATATATGAGCAGTAATGGCCCAGTAGAAACGGCAGCGACTTACGAGTTGTAGGTTCGAACCCAGACAGGCACTAATATAGTCTGTGTAAATTATTTCATCGCCACTGCTCTAAAAACGGTAAAGGAAAACATCGTGAGGAAAAAAGCATGTCCTAGAACCAAAAAATCGAAGACCTGTGACATGTACCAAACCGCACTGGACGCGCGTGGTGGATTACGGCTCGCAGGGAGTGAGCCGTAAATCACCACGCGCTCTCACAGAGAGGAGGCTCGTGTCCCAGCAGTGGGAACATTATAAGCTGATTATGCAAATAACAATTTCTAAGAAGTTTTTTATGGAATATCCGGAAGACGTCGTCCTGTTCTTAACAAACATTTTTTTATGTTGTTATTTATATTTAAGTACATCTGCATCTTTTGGATTATCAAGTGCAAAAGTGCTGATACTGAATAAAATATGTAGACAACTTGTGTCAAAAGATAAGAAAATTGGGTAGTCGATCTGCAACTGTGAGATTGTTTATGCCTAATTTGAAGAAAATAAGAAGAAGATTACAATAGCACAAACCTATGCGTGTCTGGGATTAGAGAACACACGACGAATAACGTGCTCACCGCTCCATTTACTTGCAAAAGATGACAAAACCCTGCGTTTAACCCCGAATGGGTCGCCATAGATATAGTTCTTCTTTCCAAATCAACAATAATTTATTCAAACTCGGCTTATAGTCTGCACTTTTTGAACGTCAAAGTCAAAGTCAACGTCAAAGTCAAGACAGTCCCTCAAAAAGCGCGCCCTTCACTACTTCTTATTTATTTAATACTTCAGACACAGAAATGTACCGAGGCGGACTTAATGCCAAAGGCATTTTCTACCAGTCGCGTTCTTAGTGCTTTAGATGGAAAGAAAAAGTGGCGCATACTAGTAGCACAGCTGTGTATTCAAAATCTAGTCTGTAGTCTATTCTGTTGTTTCTTATTCCTATTTTATTCTGTGGAGTCCCAGTGCCGCTAACCCAAGAAACTGGACTATTTTTAATTGTCCGTTAATGTCTATGGCATTTCGTTGGTTAATTAATAATATATATACAGGAAAAGTTTTTATTCGGTGCGCAAACTGTAACCATGTATTCAGCATATCATTCTAGACCCCCCAACGCAGAAATTTTTCGTCGGTTATACAAAAAAAATCTGCTGTTCCATAAATTTTGACCGAGTAGGTCACTTTTCTATGGAACAGCAGATTTTTTTTGTTGTTTGTGTTGTTTGATTGTTTTTTTTTAGTTGCGCACTGAATAAAAACTTTTCCTTTGCTTTGTACCCCTTTTTACGAAAATTACGCGGACGGAATTATGAAATTTGGCACAGTTGAAGTCAGGGTTGACAATCTTAGTAGTGCCAAACGGGAAATCGTTCTCCTATATGTATGCAAAATAAGGTTGGACACCTAAAGTATTGCCGACCTATACATGAAACTAACATTTTAATTTGATTTCATTATATTGGGGTAGTTTTACGAAACACTCTCAGAGATGGCAGTATTCATGATTTGGGAATACGTAGTTCTACTCAGTACGCTAGATGGCGGTAAAACAGTGACCAACCCTCGCCCAATTTCTATGAGCGTCAAAATAAATAAACTTATTTAGTAAAACACAATGCAACGGGAAAATATATTTTGAGATAAAACCTCAATTATAACGAAATAAATAGTTCATAAAACAATTTCAAGACATATTAGCTGAATTTATTTTTATATGCAACACTACAAATGTCCTATAGGAGTATATGTGTTCTGTGGTCCTAAGTCAAATAAAACAAAATTTGCCGCCCGTTGACCCGTTCGCGTTTGCGCTTGTTTGTTCTTATCTGTTTTTCTTGATTTTAATCGTCTAAAGTTCTTTTTCCACCTAAGTCCGTTGAGTAAAGCCTCTGCCCCTCCGGCCGTGTTGATTTTGTGCTTGTGTCGATTGTTAAAATCGGAAAAAAAACGTATTGAGATAGGACTCGTAACTAACTTTTGTGTTTGTGACTTTGTTATTTAAACCTATTATCATGTCTAACAGAAAGTGTTGCGTCCCCGGATGCTTAAATAGCTTAGGTAAGTGTTTTATTCTTAAAAGGCCGCTGCGCCATAAGCTTCGTTATTTGGGCCACCAAGCCCGCTCCCCCTACTCCGATACTGCTCCGGCTACTATGCGAGCATTTGAGCACCCGTATGACAAAGCTCTGTGCAGTCTGCCACACGTAAATTTCAGGTTTTGTCTTTAGACTCCACTGATTACCTACTTTTTCGATTATTTCAGATACCAATGCTATTTTGCATAAATTCCCTAACCCAGCTAAGGATAAGGATTTTTTTAATACATGGGTCTATTCCGTTGGTGGTGACATATTACAACTTGAAAATGAACATTTTCAAATACCGCCGTGTATGTCGTGCACACTTCGAACAAAAATATTGCTGCAGGAACAATCGACTCAGCAAAGAAGCTGTACCAACAAAAAACATGCCAGGTTAGTAATAATAAAATTTATTGGCAGATGGTGATATTAAATCCATCTATACCTACTTCTATAATAACATTATAAAGAGAAAAGATTTTTTTGTTTGTTTGCGTTGAATAGGCTCCGAAACTACGGACTGGTTTTTACCAACTTTTCACCAATAGAAAGCTAAACTATCAGGAAGTAACATAGGATATAATTGATTAAAAAAGAAATGAAAAATGCAATAATGTAAACTAAAGTAGCAAAATAGGTGCATCAGCTAGAAAATGGTTTATGCCTTCGAAGTACCAGGTTGTCATAACTCGGTAGGAGTACACCTAACATAGGTAGTTGTCAGCTAGAAACCGCTTTATACCTTTGAAGTACCAGGTTGTCATAACTAGGTAAGAGCACACCTAAAATATGTAAATACAGTTTGTTAGTCAGATTTTTATACTCTTTAAGTCTTCTAATTACCAGGTTGTCTTATCTTGGTAGGAGCACACCTTACATAGTTGTGTCAGCTAGAAAGCGTTTATATTTTAAAATGATAATTTATATGTTATTACAAAATCAATAACATAAAAAACCAATTCAAAATTCTATTAGAACCATTTTCGACTTCTACACGGACGAAGTTGCGGGAAAAAGCTAGTATTATTATAAATGCAAAAGTGTGTTTATTGGTTTGTCTGATCAGTGAGTGGGTCGTCTTTATTTCTTTCATGCAACAATAGAGCTAGGGATGAATGTTTTTTTTTGCTTAGAGAGGGTTAATGGGCCCTAAAGTGACATCAGGTACTTCATTGTTAAGAAAATTCAATTAGTTTTGGGTAAGGTAAACCAAAGTTAACTACTTTTTCAAATGTAATTTTATTGTTATTACAGGATCTATCTTAAAATTCAACTCGGAAAAAAAGAGTGTTGAGACCTCTTCAGATGTCAGAAGCATCTACATCAAAAGGTAAATTAATATTACTTTTCAAGATATAACAAAATTGCCCAGAGTTGGGAATCGCACCTAATACCTCAAACCCAGTGGTTGCTTCTGCAACTGCTAGACCAATGTAGCTTTACATAATAATATGATGACAGTTCCAACGTAACTGTCAAGGAGTGCTAATAAGACACAATTATGTATAGTCTTCCGAGGGTTATTGCTGCTTGCTGAAGTAATTTATTAATTGTTATTCCAGAACCTGTTATACATTTGGACTCAGTGGATATGAAGCCACACACTCAAAGTGCCATAGAAGATATACAAACAAAGGAAAATCTTGGTAAGTGAAAATGTAATCATAACAGCATTAAGCATCCTTTTTTTTTTAAATTGCCCTCGATTCCATTAAGGCATAATAAAGGGGATTGAAATTTTTTGTATGGAGGCTGGCCAAGACCTGGTTTGCCATTTTGTTTTGTTTTTATTTATTTTTTTAATGGCGTCGTACGATAATACCTATAATAGACAAACAAAAAATGTCATGTGATATAATGTCCTAAACTTTCACACCTAATAATTAAAGTTAAAAATGGCCATGATGAGCACAAAGATTTTAGTTTCTGTCATATCATCAGGCAAGGGCAATTTAAGCTACAAAGCGCTTTTTCTGTTGAAAATGTTATATGATGTGATTATCTTAATGAAAAGTAATTTAAATTGTCATTTCAGAACCTATAACTTCACACAGTTGTGGCACAGTAGCCAGAGAATTTGTGCCTATGCATGCTACCATTGCTGTGGAAGATGTACAAATTAAGAAAAATGTTGGTAAGTAAATTAAATTTTCCATAGTTTTCTTATCTTCCATTTAAAAGTACTTAAAATACTTAATACCAAAATTGTAATTAGAAAATACATAATATATCTTTTATTTCATTACAGAGCATCACAAAAACCAAAAACCTACTCTTGTTACTAAAAGGCGGGTGAAACGTGTTGCTGTAACCCAATCAGAGCATGCTTTATACAGAAAACTGGTGCTAGTTGGAGTAAGACTTAGTAAGTGCCGCAATAAGGTCAAAAAGCAGGCGAAAAAGATCCAGGTTTATTTAATCATTTATTTAGTTTATTTATTTAATCCAGATTTTTCATTCATAAAATGCTTGATTCATAATGAAAAATTAATAGATTTTTTAATAAAAATATCCTGTAGATTTTTCATTTACAACTATTGTAAAGATATTAATAATATATTAATGAATAAGAGGGAGTGTGATGATGATACGGATTCGTATAAAATTAAAGCCAAAAAACTGAATAAGAAGTGTTTCAAAAGAAAGAAATAATTATTGCCTTAAACTAAATTGAATAGCATTTGTAAACATTGTTGGAGCTGCTGAAGACTGTAAAACTAGATACATTTGCATTGTATAAATTCAAACTTTTAGTATTGTACAATTGCATAGCATATGTGTGAGCACTATGTCCTTACTATATAGCTAACATTTACAGGGTACGTCTTTCATTGACTTGAATGTGCCCTGGCAGCTGAGAGTATGTCATGCTCACTCAAATGTCTCGCTGGTGGTGGCGTGTGTGTTGGATCATTAAGTTCCCTTCAAAATGGTTGAGCTGAATGGTGCTGATCCATACGTCATGTTCGTGAACGGGCGCCGCCAGTAGGGACTGGTCATCTCTTAGCTCCCACGGCTTATTTTAATTTCTAAATTGTTATTTTATTTTTGTTTTGTTTTAATTACGGACGCTTATAATGTGCACGTCTTTTTACATCGTTCTCACATTGATAATTTCAACATAATGATGTAACCAACTGATTGTAACAAAATCATGATTTTAAAAGAGTGTCCATGGAGTTTCTTGCCCGTTTTTCTCCATAGGTACCTACGCTTTGGAATGGGCAACTAGCTTCATCTTTCTATCTCACCGACCTTGACAATTCAAAAGTGCCTGTAATTGGTTTATTTGAAATAAATGGTTTGAGTTTGAAATGAAATCTAACTTTGTTTTATTGTTTAATAATGTGAATTACTTTCGCTTTCTATATAGCAGTTGCAAGCGAATATGTAATTCACATTTTAAAATACCTATCTGAATAAAAAATATCAAGGCATAATGTAGTAGGCGACGTACGTATGTGTGTACCTACGTGTGTGTGTGTGTGTGCGTAAGACTGTTGGCATTAGTTCCAAAACAGGCGTCCAGAGGGCGACAATTGACGTTTCTCACTTTTGTCGCGGAGTTGTACCTCTATTCCATATATAAAAAAGTACTCTGTGGTTGAAGTTTATATGGTGAAGGCTCTCCTTCAGATTGGAAAGCCAATATTTTTCAACCTTTTATGTATTTCTAATGCATTATTACTTAATATTTCATATACAATTGTTATCCATCTATTATACCTAGCTGTTGGTTCTCCTATGAATAAATAAATAATAGATACATAAATACATACATATTAAATATATAAGGAACGAAAATAAATGAAGACTTTACATAGAAAATTACAGTTATGTAACAGAACCAGATCACAAGGACAGGTAATGATCATTTACGAGTCTTTTGAACAAATAACGACTGCGCGCGTTTAATTTCAACTGGCAATGCATTCCACAAACGAGCGGCCTGGACAGTGAAGGAATGTTTGAGGAAAGTTGTAGAATGCATAGGCATTTTAAACTTTCAAGTTATCTGATGACCGTAAGAATTTCGTGTGGGAGTCACAAAGAAACTGAAAACGGTTTTTGAGATAGAGAGGTGTAGATGGGGAAAAGAGCACATTGTACAAATGGGAAAGAATGTGAGCATCACGTATTAATATATAGATTACGGTCGATTTTCGACCAATCGGCGACCACTAGTATTTATGATAACACAAAATATATTCTGTGTACAATTCCCGTAGTAGAGCCCATGTCGAGTCCCTCTATAAAACAGATTAGCAAAAACGCTGTTAACAAACAAATACTGTTTCGTAACAGCGTTTTTGCTATTTTATTTTATACTAGCTGTTCGCAACTTCGTCCGCGCGGAATAGTAATTTTTTTATTATAAAATAAAAATAAAAACAATTTCTAAAATAAAAGTAGCTTAAGTTACTCCTTATTAAATCAGCTATCTGCCAGTGAAAGTCCCGTCAAAATCGGTCCAGCCGTTTCAGAGATTAGCCGGAACAAATAGACAGAGAGAAAGACAAAAATTGTAAAAAAAATATATTTTGGTATATGTACCGTGTATACACATCAATATGCATTTAGTAAAAAGCGGTAATTTTAATATTACAAGCAGACACTCCAATTTTATTTATCTTTATGTATGTATGTATAGAAGATATGTGTTTTCTGTATTTTGAGCGCAACTTTGTTGGTTGTTCGTTTAACACGTTGCAGTTTTTTGTAACAAAATACAACAAAGTAACAGCAGCTAAACACATCCAGCAGAAACCAGTCTCTTCTGCGAACTACGCCAGAATGTTTCTACAAACTACGCTTAAGGCACTTCCAGTGTGGAGTACTTCTATTTCCATATAGAAGCCGTATGAATCCGCCGACAATCACGTGAAAAAATACGTCTAAATCTAGACACCCGTGCTGGTAAACTTGTGCAAAAAGCATTTCATTTCACGTGAGCCCGTAACGTGCGGTGCTTTTTATAGAACCATGTTATTAGGAACGTGCGATGGGCACATGCGGTACCTACTTAGGCTTAAGTTTCAAGTATTAGGTAATGTCGAACGTGTCGGTGAACGGGGATTTGACGCGACCGATTCGTGTCACGAGACTTAGGTGTATAACTAAGTCCCGTGAGACGAATGGGTCACGAAGTACCCCTCGCCCTACTCGTGGGAGGATGAAGAGCGTCGATGCGCACTTAACGATCTCCGGTCACCATAAGGTGGATACGCAACCCATGAAATATTTAAATGCATTTATACGGCACTAATCGATTAAATAAAAATGTTGTGTTTTTTTTAGTGGTTTATTAGCACTTTAGAATCTAACATCGTCATGTGGCGATAAGTATCCTAGGACCATTCAACTATGAATAACTTACTTTGTAAAGATACTGAGTATTAAGATAACAGTAGGTAAGTTAATCTTCTTTGTGGTCGCAAACGTCTTTGTTATGATAGCTTACATTAATTAATATTGTGAATAATCATGATTTCAAGTATGAAAATATGATAGCTACACGGATGTATTAAGTAGAATTCATCATCAGCCGAAAGACGTCACATAGCCCTAACCCTAGCATCAACACTTCGACCGATTTTGTGCTTCTCGTATCCAGCAAATTCCTACGGCCTTCACCAGGTCATAGGTTCATCTAGTGGGAGGCCCTCCGGTACGCGGTCGTGACACCAAAACCTTTCGACCCCATCGGCCTCCCGTTCTGCGAGCAACCACTGCCACTTATGTTTGGTAATTCTTCGGGATACGTCGGTTACCTTGGTTATCCTACGGATCTCTTCTTTTCTGATTTGATAGCGTAGGGTAACTCCAAGCATGGGTTATGCTTCTTTCTTCATTGGCCTTTGGTTGACTTTCAGCCTTCTAATGAGGCCCTTATATAAAGTTAATACAGCTGATAAACCAACACTATGAAGACATAATTTAAATAGAGAATACCTGACGATCTTAGAAAGGCGGCTGAGACAGATTGTATGCAGGACGCGGAGAACCGAGTTTGGTGCAACTTTTGAAAAGCCTATGTCCAGCAGTGGATTGTGATAGGCCGAGTTGCTTGATTGCGCATAGCCAGAAATAATAACCAAATCATTTATTTGTCAGAATGTACTATACATTATATGGTCTTAAGATGAGTCATTAGTATCATAACATTCTGCCAAGTGCAAATATTAGTTACATACATTTGTTCTTTGATTGTTTGATGACATATGGAACCGAAACGTGGTCGCTCACAATGGGCCTCATAAGAAGGCTTAAAGTCACCCAAAGGGCAATGGAGAGAGCCATGCTTAGAGTTTCCCTGCATGATCGAATCAGGAATGAAGAAATCCGCAGGACAACCAAGGTACGGTTACCTTGGTTGTCCTGCGGATTTCTTCATTCCTGATTACTGCCACTTAAGTTTGGCAATTGTTGAGAATTGCCAAACTCTTAAGTTTGCAGTTTGGTGCCCTGCTCACTGCCACTTATGGCAGTGAGCAGGGCACATTGCTCGCAGAACAGACGGCCGATGGGGCCGAAAAGTTCTGGAGTGGCGACCGCTCACCGGAAGACGTAAAGTTGGAAGGCCTCCCACAAGGTGAACCGATGACCTTGCGAGGGCCGCAGAAGTCCGCTGGATGCGGGAAGAACAGAACCGGTCGAAGTGGCGGAGCTTGGGGGAGGCCTATGTCCAGCAGTGGACGTCTTTCGGCTGAAATGATGATGATGATGATTTGTTACAAGATAGAGATTATTAGGTTAGTATTATTGAACATTTAAAAGAACCAATGAAACATACACCATGAATGATCCAATATGTTTTGCACTATCCCATAGTTTTCCGCCTTTGGGACACCCTCCCTCCACCCACTTTCACCCTCACTTGTGGTTTATTTGAAGGAAATGTATGTTAACAGCTTTTTATAACATAAATGGATTCAATCTACTAAAACGTAGCTGCGGCCACATTAACTCCTTGCGGAAGTAAAACGTACCTACGCCCACATTAATTCCTTGCGGAAGTGGGGGAGGTTAAATCGATTGCCAATTTGTGGCTGACCTCCAGAAAGGTCAGGTGCGTAGTACGTAGATACTCGCAAACAGAACGGAGTGACTAGATGTATGAAAGTGGATGACTCGCCAAGAAAAATGACAAAAGGGTGACGGTCATGGAATGGTCTTCTACCGTCGAACAAAACTCTTCAGTTTTAGCCTAAAGCTCTGAGCCAGTTTTTGCATTTCCAACTTTATTAATTGAATTGGGTAAACTTCTTAATACAAAAATGACAACTTGTCAGTTTTTTGTTGTACTTGTTTGTTCCGGACTAAAAGTTGTCAGTTTTGTAAAAGGAACTGAATTTCTATAGGTACTTAGCTGGATTGGTAGCTTAAACCTGATCTAAATCAAAACCTTGTTTTGTAATAAGGGGCCAATGCATTATCGTGATAGTCCTGGTCATGTTAGCTCTCTCCTAATACTTCTAAGAGACTGAAAAAAAAACTATCTATACAAAACCGCTTCGCCAAACTCCACAATGGATTTGAAATAAAATTGTTTATTCTGTAAATAAGATATATTGGAATCACTATTACAAGTCAATTAATTAAAAAAAATAGTTTATAAAACTAAAAAACACGCTTTAAAAACCAAACTAAAAAAAGAGAAAATAATTTAATTCAATTAAAAAGCGTGAGATGCTTGACAGTAAGTGATTATAAAAATACCTCAAAAAGCACCCCACGCTTTTTAATTGAATTAAATTATTTTCTCCTTTTTTAGTTTGGTTTTAAAGCGTGTTTTTTAGTTTTTTAAACTATTATTTATTTTCTATTTTTTAGTTCTGCTAACTACAAAAACGTGTTTTTTTTTCTCATTTTTTATTATTATTATTGAATTGTCATCGGTCCTCGACAAGTTTACAAAGTTTCAATGAAAAGTTGGCCGTTTAAAGTGGGTCAAAATCGCGCTCAAAGGAGTCGGTTACATACAAACAAACAAACAAACGTAGTTGAAATTTTCTATTTGAATAAATAAAGTCAGGATTCAACATCTCTTTTTAACAAATAACACCATGCTTGTATTCTTCGGAGGGTTAGCTTAGGTTAGAGATAGCATGGCTATGTTTTGTCTCATGTAATAGGAGACGAGCCCTTTGCTATCAACCCGGCAGAAATCCGAACTCCGGACTGTTGCTATGCTACTGAAAAATTCCTGATGGAAAATCCCAATGATACTTTGCCCGACCTGGGAATGGAACTCAGGACCCCAGGCCCTGCAGTAGCGCTTGCGACCACTAAACCAACGAGGCAGTTTCCTTTAAAGTCCAGACATAATCTTGGTCAGATCTTGTGAGCACTGTATAGATTAGTGTCCAAAATGGTTTTTTGAGGGAAGACCCACACAGATTTGTGTAAACCTGTTCAATCAGAGCAACCATTTGTTATTAACCGTGTAAGTAGCTCGACTCAAAACTTAAGGAGCTCAACGACTCTACCAATAATACCTAAAAAAGACATATGGGTTGGTCGCATAAAGTACTCAAACTGCCAGACCGACAGGAAAACTTAAAAAAAATCTCGACCACATAGTCCTCACTCATATTCTCAAGAGTTAAAGTCATCACCTGCCACCTCGTTTCTTAGTTAGTCTATAGTGTTCCCACTTCTGGGATACAGGCCTCTCTTAAATGAAAAAATTAAATTAAATTTTATTTCATAAGCCTATAATACAATAAGGAGAGAAAAAGAGGTTTACAAATGCATTTTTAAATAACTATATCCTTATCTATATAGGCTAAGTACATGCACACTATGTGAAACTCCTGACACCCAAACTAGGACATGTCCTGTATCTCAGGTGTCTTCTTCGGAGGGAGTGCGCAGGCCCAGTGTGTTGGTACATGTCACATGTCTTTGAATTAGATTCAAGGACATGCCGGTTTCTTCACGATGTTTTCCTTCACCGTTTTGAGAGAGGTGATGAAGTAATTTAGACAAGCTAAAGTCGGGTTGGGTTCGAACCCAGGTAAGTCGCGGCTTTTATCACCGTGTCGCGCCTTTTATGTGCCTATTTGAAAAAAAAATTGACGTTGACTTTTGACTTTGACCAGAAAATAATTCTGCCCTTCGTTTAGAGCTAAACATACCACATAATCACTAATCACGTTACGTTAATACCCGCATAATAAAATTAAACGGCTGACTACAAGTACCCATGGTGAAATCCCGGAAGATAAAAGATGGCGTCGTTATCCGAACAGGTACCGCTACACAGCTGAACTTGATGCGTGGCCTTGCCTCGGGGAAGGTCGTGGGGGCAAGGTCTCCCCCTCTCTGGAGGATTATCCTTACACGTGATACTGCAATGAGCGGTCCAAGTGATATGCAAATAATAGTATTGTTCAGTTCCATGGCGACGATATTGGTACAACACTTTTAAAGGTTTTGTACACAAAGCGTGCCGGTTCTGGGGGGCTACTCACTAAGTCCGTCGTCGAAGATACGGGCCCGATCGAAAATAGTTCGATACTTAGGAATGAACCCTACTTCCGATTTATTAACTTTTTCGGGCGGGCAAAAATACATCGAGAGTAAGGACAACTGTCATATCGTGTTGCCCTACATATTATCTTCGGGCCCCAAACTAATCATATGTCCGTAGGTAATACGGAGTAGGAAGCGGCCGGAACTTCGGCCGAAACTACGGATTATGTGTTTAGAGAGTAGACCCCCTGATTCGGACGGACGGACACCGGGCTGTATCTCATGACCCGTAACAGAAAGCCGGTTGAAATTTTCACAGAGTGTGTATTACTATTGCCGCTGTGACAGCAAATAATAAAAATTAAATACAGTAAAAAATTAAAGGGTGTCCTCATTAAAGAATCATGTTTAAATAAGATGTGGTTTTCGTCATAATTTAGAGTATTTATTCCGGAAGGTTCATGATTAAAAAACAAGCATTTTAACTTAGATATTGTACAGAAAACTCACACACGTACTAAGATACTAACTAAAAGAGTTTTAAATCGATACATCCGACTATCCGAAAAAAAAATTGTACGAAAAGGCAGCGTAGACTTAGCTACGAATATTCGTAGACCACTTGCTACGTCAGTTACGGGCTACGACTTTTACCTAACCACTACCAGACGGTCGTAGAGCGATAAGAAAAATACGTCTAGGATTCGTAGACATTATTTCACTCTGATAATTCTACATTTTTATGTTAGACTAGCTGTGCCCGCGACTTCGGCAGCGTGTATTTTTGATTTCATGGATATTAATTTTACTGCGCGAACCCTAATAATTTAGCTAAAATAAAAGTAAGCCTAAGCTGCTCCACATAACATCGGTCATCTGCTACAAAAAGTCCCGTCAAAATCAGTCTAGCCATCTTGGAGATTCACCGAAACAAACAGATAAATGTTTTCTTGTTATAAACTATCATATGCATTTAGTTAAAAGTTGTTATTTTGATGTTACAAACAGATAATTTATTATTTTCCGTTTATCAATCTTCTTACATTATTATTCACTGCCTAAAAATCTTAAATTTACTAACAGACAACGCGTTGGACGTTGTCTGTTAGTAAATTTAAGATTTCTAGGGGTCTAGAAGCATTTAATTTTTCTCAAGTGTTGAACTTTATACATAACTTAAGTGAGCGATTGGCAAAATCCTTCCAAAGTCCGAAATTAATCCTCTAAACGGGTAGGAAACCGGATGAATGTTCGTATAGATTTGTATACATCGGGCACATGGCTTGTGCAAAAAAATATTTTCTCACTTGTTTGAACTTTCGAAGTATTCTAAGTAAAACGCTACCGCTTGTACTTGAGCCAAGCCGAGGATAGTAGAAACAGTGCCCCCGGGAGCGAGTTTCAATGTCACAGTCACGATCGATCCGACCGCGGGCGGGGCTTTCATCCCGTTCTATTGTATAGGTACTGTATTCGAATTATAAATTCGTAATTCGTAATTTTATTCTGTGGCGCATCGTTTTCGCACATAATTATATAATGAATGTACTATGTTAAACATTGTATTTAAAACATTTTAAAAAAGTAACGGTGGAGTTTCTTGCCCATTCTTCTTCATACGAAACTACATTTTGGAAGGGGAGACTAGAATCAATTCTATTTTAATGTAAATGTTGATGTTCAAAAGTGCCTTTTAAGTGCCTGTTTGAAATTAATGCTTTGACTTTGTAACAAACCCACAGAGATGCTACGTGTACCTACTGTGATAAGTGTTCACTAAACAGATTATAATTGTATTATATTATAATCAAGTCTTAATTATGCATTAATTTTTTGATAAGATAATTATTAATGATATATGGTTTACGTTTAAATTCAAATGGGCCTTATCAGAAGGCTTAAAGTCACCCAAAGGGCAATGGAGAGGGCTATGCTCGGAGTTTCCCTACGCGATCGAATCAGCAATGAAGAGATCCTCAGGAAAACCAAGGTAACCGACATAGCCCGAAGAATTGCCAAACTTAAGTGGCAGTGGGCAGGGCACATTGCTCGCAGAACAGATGGCCAATGGGGCCGAAAGGTTCTGGAGTGGCGACCGCGTACCGGTAGACGTAGAGTGGGAAGGCCTCCCACAAGGTGGACCTTGTGAAGGCCGCGGGAATCCGCTGGATGTGGGAAGCACAAGACCGGTCGAAATGGAAGAGCCTGGGAGGCCTATGTCCAGTAGTGGACGTCTTTCGGCTGAAATGATGATGATGAAATTCAAATTCATTCATTTGTGAGAATTTAGGTTCACAACTATATTTTACTATTTTAATGTCTTATCGAATATGTCAATGAAAATAAATGAGGAATGAGATGAGAAATGGAACCCATAAATTGTTTTTTTTTTTTGTATTGAGTAGGTACATAATTTTTGTGTTTTTCTTTCTAAAATTCTTTTATCTTCAATAGATTTTGCAAATATGTTAATTTTTTTCCGGTATTCTTTGAAAATGTTATTTATCTAGCTTGGTTTCTACAAAAACCGACTACAAAAAATCAGAAGTTTTTTTTTCTATGTGTGTACACCGATTTCTCCGTCAATTGCGGATAGATTACGAACATTCTTCTTTTAATGGATAGAGTATGCTACAGGGGTAGTCCAATATAAATTTTATTAACTTTGGTTCGGTGGTTTTTGCGTTAGCCTCAATAATACTTTTTTAAACCACTTCGATGATATGCTGCTGCTTCCTGTCACTGTTGCTTACATAGCAAGTATTGGTATACGAATTTGTGAGGGGTAGGTACTATAACTAAACAGAGAAAAATAAAAACTTTTTCCAAAAAAAAAAATTGTATCTCAGTGTAGGCAACCATTCGTGCAAGTTGGTGTTGAAAGTGACCCATTGTAACACATTGTCACGATGATTACACTAATTACCATTTGCTTATCGCCAGAGCTCTTGCAACATAAGATATTACTAGCTGTTGCCCGCGGTTTCACCCGCGTGGAGGTTGAAATTTATCCCACGGGAACGTACTACCGGGATGAAAACTATCCTATGTGTTAATCCTGATTATAAACAAGTGTGCCAAATTTCACCCAAATCCGTTCAGCCGTTTTTGGGTGATTGAGTAACAAGCATCCAAACTTCTTCACAAACTTTCACATTTATAATATTATTCTGTAGGATTAAACGTAAAAAAAATTGTGCGAAAGCTCTGGCGCAGTCTCATAATAGCGCTGGCAACATTTATGGGATAAGAAAGGGTTCTTATCCCATAAATGTTGCAATTAGGGAATTGCGTAACAAGCGATTAATCATAATCGGTTTCATTTTGACAATTCAACAATATTCATTGCGTTATTTACTTTGTTCAGCAGACACATATTTCGAACATATGAAGCAATGTTTTAGCCATCTGTTTCAAAACGAAACAGATTATTATTAATCGTGAGTTACGCAGTTAGGGTGCTGCTCATGAATGTTGAGGACTCCGTAAAATACAGGGTGGCATTATCGACGCGCATTCTGTAACGAAAGTTTGTATGTTAAATTGTAATTTTTATACCATCAGGCACGCAACTTGTGTAGCGTGGCAGGAGCAGTGCTGGCCCAGTGTTGTCGGCCGCGACTTCATAAGTTGTAGGTTCGAATCCAAGCAGGCGCTTTACTTTGTAAACATTTCATCACCAGTGCTCTAAATACGGTGAAGGAAAACATCTTGTGGTAACCAGCATGTCCTAAAACCAAATATTCGAAGACATGTGACATAGTCACCAACACGCATTGGGCCTGCGTGGCTGATTATGGCCCACTCCCTCTCACACAGAGGAGGCCTGTATCCCAGCAGTGGGAACATTATAGGCTGATTATGCTTCGCAGCTTGTTTAATTATACTCGTATAAATAGGTTACCACAACACGTGCTGAGTTAGATACTCGTAGATAACTTAGATATGCAAGCACGTGCTTGTTTATTTTTATAACGCCCCAGGTGTTTTTGTTGTATATATGTTAACGGAAAAGTGTGTAATCCGTCATTGTATACAATTCCTAGGAAATGTGTACAATTCCTAAAATAGATAGGAAATCTATGATATATTTTGTAACATACACTTTTCCTAGGAAATCTATGCATTTCCTAAATAGCAATCGGAAATGTATTAAAAGTTAGTGACAGAAACGAATCGCTGCAAAACCGACTCCACGTAGTCTTGTCTGCCCTACCCCTAGAGTGTTATTTAAATCCGCGTAGGTGCGGAGGGGCGAGGCGGGACGCGAACTGAGGAGCAGGTGGTATTAGCGGTCCACGACGCGGCGCGCCGGCCAGCCAATCCGAAGCTGCAGTGGTGAGCGCGAATACCATCTGCGACTATAAGCTTGCGTGGGACCGCCGGAGACCCGCAGCGCCGGAGCCGTGACAGAAACCATGCGAGCAATTCTAGAAAGCATTACTTTTTATATATTTCCTAGTGTGTTCTCGGAATTGCATATAATTCCTAGGAAATACATACATTTCACAGGAAATGTGTGTATTAAAGAATCTTTCAAACATTATTTTACACATTTCCTAAGTAGGCTCCACACCAAACCCGCCACAAATAGTAACCATGATCTGTATAGATCTCAGCTTTAATATACAATTAGCTCAGGGTGCTGATCTGTAGAGCAAGATTTTTATAACTCAGAAAACCTCGAAATTTTCAGACTTCTCTTTCAGTTTTTGATTTATAGCCACTTATAAAAAGTGCATCCGATGGTAAAGTCACCTAAACTAACGCGATTTTGGTGTCTACGGTGACGGTCAGTCACTACATGTCTTTGATTGAAAGTGAACTAAAAATTTGAAAGATGAAAGTTTGTAGAAAACGTTCTTGCCGGCCATTTACTGGCCAGTTACACTTTAGTTTTTTTTACAGATTTGGAGAGATACTATGTTAAAAATTGCCGCATAAAAAGTTATTCAAATATATATTTTTTGTGCTTTTTCGTGGTTTTGGTATGGTAATTTTCAAAGTTTGTAAATGTGGGTACCTACGTATCCAAAGTGGTTCCACGGGTTATTACATTTATCAACCCTAAAAAATCCATCCTAGGCCTAGTTGGATTAACGATGTTTATAGGCTTAGGGTGGATTCTCGGACATTATGTTTCCGCGTATTCACATTAGGGTGAATTTCTTGGGGTGGATTTACGGAATAACCGGAATTCGGAATGTACGTGCACTTGGAAGTTTGTAAAATGGAGTTTTCAGTCGTATGCAGTTGCGAATTATTAAAAACTAGTTGACCCGCCAGACGTTGTCCTGTCTTAACTATGAATATTGAATTCGCAACTTTCTTATTTTTTCTTTCATAAGGACCTTCTCCTGTCAATAACAAACACAACAAAAAAGAATTAGCGAAATTGGTCCAGTCGTTCACGTGGGATGCCGTGACCAAGGGAAATAGGGATTCATTTTTATATATAAGATACACCGTGAAATTTTTATAGATTTTTTCCCGCAGCGAAATGGTTTTGTCTTGGTAATACAATCGTTTTATAAACAAATTAAGTATAAGAAACAAAAAATGGCAGATTACATTGTGAAAAATCACAATCGCTGTTCCCGTTGTCGGCGGCGCATGCGATTCGAGTAGTACCTACAAGTTACCTCTAGTGTTACTATTGAGTAGTGTTTTATCGAGTTGATGAATGTTTTTTTAATTATTTTAAAACAAAAAAAAACTATATTTTTTTACTTTTACTCTATGCTTCGAAAGTACCCCTTATTCATTGCAAGTTGTTCTGCCGCGGGAAAACAACCATTAAAATTTATCAGTGTATAGATGTCACTGTAAAATTTTAAATACCATTACATTATAATCTATCTCGCGAGATTGTGAACGCACTATTTTTCGGTAGATTATAATCTATCGAAGTGCAACCGTCAAATTGTGAACTGGTATCAAGACGGATTGTACCTTGCGCTATTACTTAATATTCAAGTAACTGCCATGAACTTGGAAGTATCACTCACCGGCTCAATAAGTTTTGCATCTCGTGAAACATAACAGGATAATATTCTTAAATACAAGAAGCTTATTAGAGTATAGTCATTACGTTGTAGCATGTCAATTTTCATATTGGCAATTTTCTTGCATTCTTCATTTCAGAAATTGAAATAAAGTCCTTTAACGTCCGGTAACGTGATCTTCAACATGATTTTCATTATTTTAAAACGACTTTCATTTTAACTGTACTCTAGCCCATATGCGAATCTGCCATTATAAGAATTTGCCCATAAGAGAATTTTCTGTTTTGAGAATTTGCCCTTTAGCGAACAAAGGGTAACGAAAAACCTTGCAAAGTTTATTGGGTGGGTTCCTACCGAGATATTAGGGAAAGACCAATGACCGCTAGTGCCATGTTTAAAGCGCGACGACTATAGAATGATCAATCAAGCTATTAGAATATGTACTCGTAAATTTTAATCTAAGCTTAGAAATAGATACCTACTAAAACTATTTTTAATTAACTTTATTGGCGACTTAATTTTTTATGGCGATTAGAAGAGTGCTTAGTCCGACAAGAACAGTGATATTTTTCTTGATAAGCTCTTGTCGCGTGTCATGCAATGGATGTAGTAAAAAAATTCGCCAGTCAGCAAGTTTGGAAGCGCGGGCTGACTGCTCAGGTACCCTGCACAGTCAGCCCCCGCATACAAACGGCTGGTAGGTATTGTAGGGACCCTGAGGTCCCTTGGTACCGGGGTCTAAATCAAAATATTTTATTTCACATAAACCTACGTGGGCACTTATGAAACATTAGAAGCTAGGTGCACGGTTAGGTGTCTATTAATAAAATACTTTTGTGGAGGAATGTAGTAATTAATAAAAATCGTTCTACAGTTTTTTACATCTTCCTTTTTCTGCTTTTCAGTCCGATCTCTCTCCTATTCTATTCTTAACAAGCTTTTGCCAGCGGCTTCGCCCGCGCGGAACTTTCATCCCCTATTTAACTTCCTTAGGGGTTGAATTTCGAAATTCCTTCCTTATTCCTTGTCTACATTATAAAGGGAACCTCTGTGCATAATTTCAGCTTTCTAGATCCAAGGGTTTGGGTTGGGCGTTGATGAGTCAGTCAGTCAGTGAGGACTTTTCTTTTTATTTATATAGATAGATAAGTTTGACAGTTCGAATGTATTAAAGCTACCTATTACAGCCAGCCTATAAAGTCGTAAGGTTGTCTGATGCAAACAACCTCTATAGTATTGAGCTAAGTATACAGGTGTAAGGGTCTTATCGTATTAGGACACCAGTGGCTGCGCAACCAATGTCGCACTGGCAAAAAATGTGTGGTTGGTTGCACAACCGATCGGACACCTGGTGAGATACCTACCATAAAGCTATGAATATTTTGCTGGCAGCGCAACCATGGTGGCCACATAGACAACGTGGTTTCCTAGAAAGATATAAGCATAAGGGAAATCGACGCTTTACCATACTTTCACTAGAAATTATACTCAGCCACCCCGCTCCCCACCAACCCTTGCTCGACGAAGTGCAAGCTCGCGCTGTAGCTGAGCCTGTAGCTTTAAATTCCCTTTATAATAATAATATAAATCTCATCCAGCCTGTCCCGACTTGCTGTCCCTCCTCAATGACGCCCTGGGCCGAGGTCTGTACCCCACAGGGGGTGCCCTCAGCGTGCAGTCCCTTAGTAATTTAAGTAATTTGCCCCTGACTGGAGGCTTTGAGTTAGCTTAAGGCAGCCACAGGAAAGTCCGGTTAAGCCGTCACGATCTCTCAAGGTCAACTGCGAGTTGCCATTAAAAAAAAACTGGACCAACCAGTGTAGAAAACTGCTGTTAATTACAAAAGTGCAATAGCTAAACGGTGAAAATGTATAGAACAGATTTTTTTTATATGAGAACGGGTAAGTAAGTCTAACGTCATAATAAGCTGAATTCTTGGTGCTTAAGGTTTGCACATCGTCGCTTACACCGTGTATACGGCATGGAGCACTAATATGTATACACATAGCTAAATTCGAAAGGGATTTTCTCTTAAATAAAGATTGCAATCTCGAAATAACGTAGGTATTTCGTTATAGTGTGGGCTCCAAAATATTATTTTCATAATAGCATAAAGTTATAATCTGTACAAGAGGAGAAAATCGCGTTTAAACGTTGGTAAGTGTGCACATATTAGTGCTCGTGACTGTACAAGGTCAAGGTACTGATGCATTTTTTTGCAATCTCTAAAAACAAATAGACATTAATTTCACAATCATAACAAATTAATATTATACCTACTAAAATATACCTACTGACTGACACACACGTGATAATTTCCTTATACCTGATTAATATAAATCATTGCATGGACATAGAACTTTACTTACTCGTAGCGGCTTATATACTTATATAATCTATAGATAACTAATGTACGTGTGTCATATTGTATGTAAATGCTGACATATTATGGATAAAAAAATGTTTGTCATATTATCGAACTAAATAAATATACCGGAAGATTTTTTACAATCTCGAATATAATATGGTGTGTTGTGTAAATGATATAGAAGTCATTGAGACGAAATGCTTAAAAAAAAATCTACTCCATTCACCTATTTTTATGTATATTACTACTTTAGTGTTTCGAGACGGCTAAAAATGACAACAAGAAGATAGATTTATTTTATAAATCGGTTATCCTTTTTAAGTTTGTGGACCACAGGGATAGAACTTTGACAAAAACGTCTAATTTTGAGCATAAATATGAAAGGTATTACGAGAAACGGGAAACCAAAAACTATTCTTTATTTCTGTAGTAATTCTTCATACAAATATAATATAAATCCCTGTTATTTTATTCTATAAAGATTTGTGTTGTGAAAACGCAGAAATATGATTTTTAAAAACATTAAGTACAAACCAACGTCGCCTGGCTACAAAGTGTCGTTTCGTTTTATATTTGGTGTCAATAGGATTACCATATAAATAAAATTTCATGATGTTAAAAATATTGCTTGTAAAATTTTATGTTTGTCAGAAAAAGTAATAAAACATAGTTAGAAAACAAATTATGGATTCGCACGAGCATCACCGCGTGAATCGACTAGCGCGTCATAATCTCAATTTCAGCAATTGCGAATATAAAAACCGGGTGTAGGTGATGTTTTAATGCACTGTTGTGTTACAAGTCGTAGGCGTCGAACCGCGCAGCCGACGACGACGGTGAAGGTCACTCACGTAACTACGGGAGACTGAGTCAACCCCTACAGTCTGTACACTGCGGCTACCGAGACCACCCGCGTTAAAACAACACCCGCTATAAAACATTCTATTTTGTGTTTAAAAATATTCGAAGTTCAACTAGTTCTATACTTTAGGATTTCTGTGCACTCGAAGTAAGTACGATGTCGGATTCGGGCACGTTCGTTGAAGGTCATGGTTGTTGTGGTGCGAAAATTTATTGAACTGTTGGTCGCCGGCCAAAAGCTTGCGTATTCATTTTAGTCTAAATTGAAAGTCGCTTTTGGAAAAGATTTTCTTTTCTGTTTACTGTAAAAATATAAATATGCATCTACACACATTTTAATTATCTGATTTGATTTACCAACAGAATTTTCATCACGCAATCATAGTGTGAAACGAATAGATATTAGCATTTTTCTAACGAAACCGGTTGAATTTTAATGAAGTAAGTAAAAGATTTTCACTGATTGCACTTTTTTAAATTTTCTTATGCACGCCTCGACATTTTCAGCCTGATTTTTCATCTTGCGAATAAAGTGGTAAACGTGTCATTTTAACTGAAAATTGGGTGTTTTTAATTCAGTTTTTTTGTTCTTTTTACTGTAAGTGTTTTTACGAATATTTGGGTGGTTCTATGAATTAAAAACAAAAAACTCCTTGAATTTTAAATAAGCACCTTAGAATTTTGTTTGAAAGTAAGTGAAGTGTTATAATTTTGTAACATTCGAACTGTATTCAGTTCAATAAAATTTTCCTAACATCAAATCTAAAATTAGAACTAGAAATAGATTTTCTTTAAAAGCGTTTACACACATTTTCTATTTATGAAATGAAGTTTTGAAATATTTGAGTGGCATTGATATTTTCATGAAAAGAACTTAATGAAAACCTTAACTAATTAACTACTCAACCGGTGGAATTAAAACAAATGACGTGCGTTCAGTTGTCGCGTGTTTATTTCGGCCGCATGATATAACTGAAGTGTGTAGTTCTAGCGAATATGGCAGCCATAGAAGAGAAGTTATATCCTAACTGTGATGCCACCGTGTGGCTCCGCTCCTGTGAGGAGGAGGTCGAGGAACCCCTGGAGGGGACCATGACAGGTATGCACCAATGTTTATCTCTGCATATTATAAATAGCTGACCCGTGCCCACTTCGTTGGGCGGTAAACATTTTTATATCACTCAATAAATTACGACACGGTCGCGGTTCCATACCTATGTCGTATTATCTCTTTAATCATTCGTCCAAATTAGATGCAGTAAAAGGGAAAAGTCTTTTGTTTTAAACACTTGAGACGATAAGTTTACTTATTTTGATAAGAATTCATAATTGTGCATAATATGACCAATAAACATGACCTAACGATTAAATGATTTTTTAAATATTTAAAAACTACTTTTTGTGACCTAAATATAAAAGTTACACATATGCTGTCGGTGACTTTTTTGTAGGCATTATCAAGTTCTACAACTGTTCTCTAGAACTCAATCATATATCTCTCATCGTTAAGGCAGCGTTCGTAAGAAACGTTTTCGTTCGACCGTTTTTTCTCCGACTTACTTTGCAAATCCGACTACCACGAAAAAGTCTTTTTATTTTTCGGGTATATAGCCTACTAGATTTTGCCAGCGGCTTCGCCCGCGCGGACCTTTCATCCCCTATTTAACTCCCTTAGGGGTTGAATTTCGAAAAATCCTTCCTTATTCTTTGTCTACATTATAAAGGGAACCTCAGTACAAATTTTCAGCTTTCTAGGTTCAAGCGTTTGGGCTAGGCGTTGATGAGTCAGTCAGTCAGGACTTTTCTTTTTATTTATACAGACGACACTCACAAATAACGTGGCTGTCTATTGGTAAAAGAATTTTCAAAATCGGTTCAGTAGATCCAGAGATTACCCCCTACAACCTCACAAACTCACTAACTTTAGCTCTTTTTAATATCATAAGTAATTAAAGTCCCCTTTTGTGTCTGGCAGTGTCACCGCGTTGTGGTTCTAAAATACACACTAAATTTTGGTGCGGTTTTCACCATCATTTAAGTAAAGAATTTATTCCGAAAGACTTATGTACTTATATAAAACATAAAGTGGAATTTCTCTTTCGATTTTCTTTTTACCGTAAAAATTTACTGAAATGTAAGCGTAAATTTTAGCTAAATTTAGACTCAGTCAAGGTTCGAAATTTAAAAGACTCTTCATTATTATTCGATATAGGAATCAAGCAAGATTTTATTATTATGTAGATTTGTAGATTATTATGATAAAGATTACCTAAGGAAGGATAACTTAAGATAATTGTAAAAGTTTCCCTATTTTCCTTAAAGAGTTGCGGTGGGAAATCCATCTACAGAGGTACACAATAACAAAAATAGATAAAATAATGACATAAAGCACATGCTTCTACAAGCTATTCAATCTGTAAAAAATTTGAGTACGCAACATTATCTGTCTTAGTTACTTTTAAGTGCTAAATTAACTAAAGTGAATTTTTCATATATTCACTTAAGTTAATTTATAAAAACAGAAGGCCAACTCTCGTAATTTACTCGTAAAACGTTCAAAATCTAGTCGCAGTCTCATATCAGCGACAAGCAAATGTCAAAAATTTATGAAAAATCGAGGCATTTTTGACAGATTGACACTGAGATCAGACTGTGAACGTTCTTAAAATTACGAGAATTGCCCCTCAGATCTATACTTAAACACTATATTTTCAAGCCGCAGTACTATATTTACGCAACTCATACTCTGCTAAATTAAATAAAGCAATGATTCTCGTCTATAAATAGTTTCCCTGACCGCACGTTACTTTATAACTCGACACAGCACTCGTCTGGTCTGGAAAAAATATACTCAGTTAGTAAATTGCTATTCCTGCTCCAGCAAGTACATAAAACACGGTGTAAGTATCGATGTGAAAACTGTGACCATGAATTCAGTACATAATTCAGCGTTTAAATTTTTCGTCGGTTGTCAAATCGGGGTTTAGAATCATGTGCTGAAATTGTGGTTTAAGTTTCCGCGTGAATGTCCCTTACACCACGTATACTCACTCTTTATCTGAAATTCTCTTACTGGAATAAGTTCTATTTTTCTCATATTTCTTGTACCTCAATGAATTGATCCTCACACGACGGTAGGTTTCAACACACAATAGCCATGAGCTCGCCTGTGTTTATAATCCAAGGCATGTTTGCAAACCCACAAGAATGTATTGTGGTCGCCACCGCTATGTATACGAAGAGGTATATCTTGTATATGCACCGTTATTGTGTGTGGTTTTGCAGGAACCTTACGTCAAATATACCTACACAAACTGTTACCATGAATTCAGTACATGATTCTAAATAACTCTACGTTGAAATTTATCGTCAGTTATTTTAAAACAAATCTGCTTTTTCATACAAAAGTGCAATAGCTACGCGGTCAAAATTAATGGAACTGTAGATTTTTGTACAATAACTGGCGAATAATTTCCATGGTGGGTCTACAATAATTACCCCCTCCTTTACACCCTGTATTCCTACTATAAAAAACAGTTTAATACCAACTCCTAGTGTTAAGTTAATTAAACATGCATGGTCTTCCTAGGTGTGTTCCCGACATGGCTCCGAGGCACATTGCTGCGCAATGGGCCCGGCTCCCTGAAAGTCGGGGAAATGAGATTTGACCACCTTTTCGACAGTTCCGCACTTTTGCACAGGTAAGCTTTGCTGGTGGATGTACGAGTAAGTACCTACTCGTACTTATGACTTGATTTTGTTTTTTGCCCATGTGTCAACCTAGATGTCCTAGTACTGTCAAGGAGCGATGACAAACAATAATCCTGGCCTACATAGCAGGCGCTACTTACGTTTTCGAACTATCATTCTTTCATTCAAAATGTTCGTTAAAATATTAAAGTGCAAATACCAAAAGTTACATTTATTCCTTGGCTGTAGCTTGCCGCGGTTTATCCGTGAATGGGTGACATCTTTACATACCAAGACCTCTCCGTACCTCGTAAAGCAGGTTAAGCCGTTGGTTTCGGCTGTCATTCGTGGATCTTTGGCAGTAGTTAAGGGACGTTAGAAGCCTGAAAGTCTGACAAACTAGTCTACCATCCCGTTATCGTATTACCTAGTAACAGGTTTTTGGGGTTAGAAAGGCAGTCGCTGCATGTAAAATACTGATATTCAGTTGCATCCGGGTAGACTGGAAGCTGACCCCAACAAAGTTGGGTAAAGGCTAAGCAGATTGATTGCGAGCGAAACGGTCGGCGACCTTTGTTTCACGTTCTCGGTACGTTACTTTGGTATTCGTACTTATTGGGGTCGTCAGAATGGCCGTGGCCAATTCACCATGATTCCACTATGGCTATGTTAGAGGACGCAGAGATCTCTTCTTATCCGGTACGATCTTGACAGAGCGATCGTGATCGTTACGTACTCGTAGCAGTATTGGAAGGGGCAGATGTGATGCACTTCACGACATTTCGCCACCGCTGCCTGCTAGAGGTATCGACGCAGAGATATTTTATGCAAAAAATAATTGCGTACATTCAGACTGTATCACGTTTTTCTGGCATATTGATAAAAGAGGACATTGGAAGTTTAAACGCATAATCAGAATTAAAACATCACCTTAATTGGCTTGCAGAGATAATTATGGTTCGTGTAAGTTTGGGTGCAGCATTCTGGCTTCAGCCATATTATCCTAGTGCCGAAATATCAGTGCAATATGCGAGTGACTTATCAAATAATAATCTTATCGTCCATTTTTCGCAATCTTAATTGAGAAGTGAATGTGATAAGAAAATAAATTAATTTGAGATGGTCCGTCTGAAGAATTGTCTTATTATTATGATTAGAGCATTAGAGCCTCGTTGATCTCGTTGTAGCAAGCGTGACTGATGAGAGTGGAGTCCTAGGTTCAATAACCAGGTAGGATAAGGTTTTACTGGGTTTTTATATGTGGAATTTCGCAGTAACAGGTCCTAAGAGGCTGGATATTGTCCGGTATATGGAAATGGGATTGTCACTGTAACATGTGACTCATCGCTGTGAGGGCTTTTATCAACAAAATATTTATTTTTTGGGACTCAAAATGTTAAAAATTAAACTACAAACTAGCTGACAGTTGATCCATACTAATTCACTTAGCGATTAAATAAGTTCGTTTACTAGTGCGACATAAGACCATAAGTCAATCGTTTTCGCCTCTCGGGCAGTCTCTGGTCATTTCTATGTAGCCAATTAGGTAATCGAATATCGGTACATTTCAATAAGCACGAAGCAGTCCACTGCCTTTGAACAGTTAATAAATCCTACAATTTTTTTTTATATTGGAAGGCCAATAAGCAAAAGGGTTCCTAAATGCCATCATGATTTAGGGTTTATTAGCTCCATAATATTACGTACCTTTTACTTTTCAGCGGGGTAATTGCGTTACACTAACAGGAGGAATGGATGTCAATTTAACAGTTCAACAACATTCATTGCGTTATTTAGGAAAGTACGTTGTTGAGCAGACGAATTTTTCGAACATTATGAAGCAATGGATTAGGAATATCCTCCTTAATGGTTTGGATTGTGATTTGCAGTCGGTCCGCTTAACTCTGTTCAAAGCAGCGGCGAGGTGTAAATTTTTGAACAGCTGAAAATCAATTAAAATGTGCAATATTCCTCCATTTAGTTCTCGCTGACGCATTTTTCTATATCTGTCTCTGTCATAACCCGTTGTACAGCGGCTTGCTGGTGTCCATATCAACCGGTGTCACGTGACCTAAAGTGAAATCATTACGGGATCGCTGTTGTATGAATTTTTAGTTCTCGATTATGATGTTTTGGCACCGGGTCTTGTATTTACCGGGTTTTTTAAATAAGCGTTTTTGTTGTTTGAATATTATGGTGAATTAAATACCCGTAGTGTTCAGTCCTATATTTTTTGGCAAAATTGACGTGCCATTTTTAAAAGCGGTAGAAATGCGAATCACCGGAGGGAAGCCGGTAGGAATCGTGTTATGGTGCTTTCGCCACTGGTTCAAAGTAAAATATTGAAATCGTGGTATCGAGAAATTACAAACTCCACGAAACGTTTTGTCCCAGCAACAAGAATATACTTAATTTAAAAAATATTTTTAACGTAATTCCAGGTTCGCGATGGACGATGGCCATGTGACGTATCAGTGCCGGTTCCTCAGAACTAAAACTCTGAAGAAGAACCGCGCTGCTAATCGCATCGTCGTCTCGGAATTTGGTACCAAATGTGCTCCAGACCCTTGCCATTCGATATTTGACAGGTGAGTAATTTACCCGTATTTCGTAAATCTTTGACAGTTGCTACCGATCAGTGTCAGTAGTCAGTAGTCGGCTGCATCTGGTTAGATTGAAAGCCGACCCCAATATAGTTGGGAGAGGGTGGATTGATTGAAGTAATTTGTTATTTTCAAGGGTAATAGGATTATAGATACAGCATTATATTCACCTATGTATGTTTATACGAGAAACCTGAACAAAAATAAATTTCGGTAACACTGCATTTCAGACTGGATTATTTATTTTGATCGGTTCTCTACATATTTAACTAAATTCTGTTCCCATTTTCAATAACACTAGAATAACATTAAATTAACGCCAGAATAAATATTGCACTGTTGGATTTCGATTTTCAACTTTCAAATCAAATCAAATCAAAATATTTTTATTTCACATAAGCCTGCATGGGCACTTATGAAACGTCAGAAGCTAGGTGCACGGTTCCAATTTGTCGTTTCCTATGGAGAAGAGCCGGCAAGAAACTCCACGGTTACTCTTTTAAAAATAATTGGCTTTTACAATGTTTTCAAATTACAGTGATAATAGGTAGGTATGGGAGGACAGTGCACTTTCGAATTTATGTGTCACCTAGTGTTAGTGAAACGGGCGATAATCACCTACCTATAGGTATATTTTAGCGTTGCACAAACTTTTAATTGTTTGACTGAAAGCCTGAAAAATCCTTTTGGTTCTATGAACTAAATTTTTGAACGAAATGATTAAGTTAATAAATTATATATTTTTAGGGTAGCAGCATTCTTCAACCCAGCAGAACACATGTCGGACAATGCAATGATATCCCTGTATCCGTTCGGCGATGAAGTGTACGCGTTCACAGAAGGACCTATTATTCATAGGTAAGGAGATTTAGCGAATATTTCGCGTAATAAAGAAGATATAGGAAAATTGTTGTATGCAACTTAGATTAACAAAGAAAAGATGGATGGTAAAAATGATGATCATCATTGGATTTGATTTTTGATTTGGATACGAGAAGTAGCTTCCTACTTAGGGCTTAAAAAATACATAAATCAATTATGATTATGCTATAGAGGTGTAACCAGACGCTTGATTTCAAGTGTGCCTTGTTTAAATCTTTGTGGAATAATGGGTTTACCAAAATATTATTGCAAAAAAAGGCGCAAAAAACCGCAAACCAGCTGATCATTCACCTTAACCTTCCTAAAATTACTTACGACATCATGATACGACCGGATGACGCAAAATGTTATTTTTTCCTCAAGCGAAAGGCGCTCAACTTTTGTTTTTATTTTGTGGTTAAGAAAATTAACTTCTGCGTATTATCACGTGCAAGAACACCTGTCTTAACAGTCACGTTTTGTCATGAGACACCTCAATTGAATAATTGGGTGCTTGAACAGTACTTTAATTAGCTAAACAGGTCTTACAGAAATATAATATGGGTAATTAACGTTTAGGTTTGTCCTATTATTAGGACTAATTATATTAGAAGTAACTGCTGCCCGCATGGATGTCAGGAATTCTTCCAAGAGAATTAATGGAACATTCGTGTCTACCCCAGGATGCCATCTACCTCCTAGCCAAATTTTATCAAAATCCGTTAGTCGTTTTTGCATGAAACAGTAACAAACATCCATCGACCCTCACAGACTTTAGCGTTTAAAATACTAATAAGATTGTCTATCCTACTCTTAAATATTCCTTATAACTAAGCTAGGTAGTATCGTCTCATTAGTACTTATAGGTCTAGTACTAATGGGAGGGGAAGTAAATATTGAGATCACTGCTAATAGAGATGTCTGAGAGAGAAAGAAATGCTATCGACCACAGTTGAATTGGTATGAAGACAAAAAACTTTATCCAAAAAAAAAAACCGACTTCTAAAAAAACACTACAAAGTGAAAAATAACTTTCATTTCGGAAGTCGGTGTCTTTGGAGCTGTATTTTAATTTTTTGTCACCGCGTTCCGAAATTAAAGTTATTTTTCACTTTGTAGTGTTTTTTTGGAAGTCGGTTGTTTTTTTTTGGAAAAAGTTTTTTTTTTCACTTTTTAGTGGTTCACATGTGCTTACCCCTTCACAGCATACCGGCGTGATGTTATGTTATGAACTGGTGTAAGCAATAGACAGACATGAGATTTCAGCAATCCCAGTCCATTTGCTATCATTTATTGAGGAGTTCCGTTGCCTATCTCCAAAGTTCTTCATCAGATCTTCACCAAATTGAAATGAGACCACTCCGAGAAAGTACTCTTATGAGCTAGTAGTACTAATTTGTTTTGAGCTAAATAAAATTTGTTAACGAATTATGTGTGGTATCCAGGGTAGACACGGTGACGCTGGACACATTGGAGAGGAGGAATATGACGAGCTGCGTGGCGCTCGTTAACCACACCTCGCACCCACACGTCATGCCCAATGGTAAGGACACGTATCCTTAGTAGCTTATACATTATCATTCAGCCGAAAGACGTCCATTGCTGGACACAGACCTCCCCCAAACATCGCCACTACGAGCCTACGACCAGTCTAGTCTCCTGCGGCGGATTTCTAGAGCAGGAACCCCTCCAGGCCAGGAGCACATCCAG
Source organism: Antitype chi (assembly GCA_947359405.1). Lineage (NCBI taxonomy): Eukaryota > Metazoa > Arthropoda > Insecta > Lepidoptera > Noctuidae > Antitype > Antitype chi. The sequence continues at coordinate 17,931,287 of OX375816.1, forward strand.
GTCGTCAATTTTTTTAATAGAATTTCTGACCTTTAAGGATAAACGGATTTTTGTCCGTGTGTTACAGAGATTTTTCGCCAAAATCTACGCAACTTAAGAATTTGAATTTTGGCACCATATTACGTCTAAATGGTAGATCGCCAATCAAAAACTGAGGCTACATGGTGGATTGTAGCCCACTCCCTATCACGTAGAGAAGGCCTTTATCCCAGCTGTGGGAACATTATACCCTGAAAATGCAATCAAAAACTTTAGAAAAATATTAAAATACGTACGCGTTGGTAGCGTGCGAATTGTAGTAACTAAATGTATTACTTTGTATTTTCAGGAGATGTCTACAACCTCGGTATGTCCGTCGTGAAAGGCAGATTACGACACGTCGTTGCCAAATTCCCATTTACAGAAAAAGGTAAAAAACACTTGTTAATAAAATAAAGAAAACGTACCTGTGGCCATTGCTGCCGATATTCATAAAGTTAGACGAATTTTGTAAACAGAAATGCTGAACAAGAACGAACACCAGAGTCACATATGCCCGTACATTGAAATATATTTGTGACGAATTTTACGAAATAAACTAACGGTACTGTGGGCAGGTGTTTCACAGAAAATAAAATGAACTACCCTCTTTCAAATTTTTTTATTGCGAGCTGTTAGCCGATCTGGATAATTGCTATACCTACAAATCCGATTTTCATATCTGTCAACGTCAAAATTTTATCATGACGCCATGACGGCAGCAATGGAAGCGTCAGCACAACAGTATTTTTAAGGCCGCTTTCACATTAGGACGTTAGCAGCGCGACAGTAGCGCGGCAGAAGCACATGCCTTCACACTATAAGAACAGCCGCGCGTTAGTAGCGCGGCTGGCGCGCCGCAGTTTAGATCAGTGTGGCGCACTTCATTTCTAAAATGGATTCCGACGGGGAAACATTGACTGCTTTTGATAGTACTCATTCGGGGCCATCGATGTCGCGTAAAAAACGAAAAAGACGGTACTGCATTAATTAATTTAAAAGAGTAACCGTGGAGTTTCTTGCCGGCTCTTCTCCATAGGAAGCGACAAATTGGAACCGTGCACCTAGCTTCTGACGTTTCATAAGTGTCCATGCAGGCTTATGTGAAATAAAATATTTTGATTTTGATTTTTGGAATCCTTTGTTTCGAAAAAGACGGTACTGGATTGATTTTTTTTTTCGGACCCACTTTTATTTTCGATATCAGGAATAAACAATGCACATAATTCTTGCCAATTATTCTTTTTTAGGGTCCTGTTGTTGTAATTGTTGCTTCTTGAGTCCCATAAAACAGGACGCATTTGAATTTCAATAATAAATCGTTCGGTATCAAACTCGCTCATCGTGCAGTCTATAATCACGTGCATTTGCAACACTGGCTCATCGCCGACTGAGCGCACGCGGCGGCCGCGGCGGTAGCGCGCGACCGCCGCGCTTCTGTTTAAACTATGAAATTCTGACAGCGCAACAGTCGCGCGTCTGTCGCGCGACTGTCGTGCTGCTAAAGTCGCCTAAATGTGAAAGCGCTCTAACGGAAATAACAGTGAAGACGACGCGGAACTGCAGACCGTACTAGTAGGCGTCAATAAACTCTCGACTGAATCTTTTGACATTGACAGACCCAAGTACACAGTTATAATAATCGGGTTATGGTGATAGTATGGTAGTGATGTCTTTAGGCCGCACGACGCGGGATCGCACGGCGAAACATTCAAATCTGTGTGGCCCACCATGCCAAAGCTTCCCGCGGCATACCGCAACCTGCCGCGATATGCACTGTGACGATATCAACGAAGTGTGAGTGCCAAGGGACTGAAAACTAGATTCAAAATAATTTCCGCTTCTGCCGCACCGTGCCGGCCTTTTAACGACCGGCCTTTTTACCTTCAACTTACGGACATGCACAATCTGGTCACACAAGTTAGGTAGGGAAACCAATTTGGTGATCGTAGATGTTTGGAAAGTAGCTTTAATTTTTGTCTGTAATCTTCGTTTAATAGATTGTAATTTTTTTTTTCAGGTGATATGTTCAAGAGCGCACGTATTGTGGCCTCAGTTAAGCCTCGATGGACACTTAATCCTTCTTACATGCACACTTTTGGTAGGTAATAATAACTCAAGCTCAGAGCATTTATCAATTAAACCATTTACTGGCACTTTTTAATTGTCAAAGGAGTCGATCAGTCAGAAAGTAGAAGCTAGTAGCCGATTCCAAAGCGTAATAGGTTACTATGGAGAAGAACCGTTAAGAAAAATCAGGGACACATTATTTTGAATTACATTTGTACAAATGTTTTTTACATCATTTATGTTGAAGTTATGCACGTTAAAAACGTCCAGTGCAAAAAAAAAACCATTCGCCGTGAATGCCGTGGGCTAAGATCTCAGCCCACGGCATTCACGGCGAATGGTTTTTTAATTGGTCCTTTATTGATCCATGGAAATTCTTGCTCGTGGTCATCTGACCACGAGCAAGAAATTCCATGGATCAATAAAGGAACAATTCCACAGATCGGATGTATGAACTTAAATTATCCAAAAGAAGTATGTAAGGGTCGTAGCAGGTGGGATCCAGTAGTTTCAGCTTACCCCCATAAGAAGAACGCCTGAGTTTATGTAACTATGTACGAGTACTTAGTAATGGTTGTATGTTTGATATTTCAGGAATAACAGAGAATTACTTCGTGATAGTGGAGCAGGCGTTGTCGGTATCGATGACAGGTCTCATGCGCGGCCTCATGACCAACGACAAGGTCTGCTCTAGCCTGCAGTGGAACCCCGACTATGAGGTCAGTGCACCTTATATCATACTGTCTTTTGTCCGTGGCTTCGCCTTCGTGTAGTTTAAAAATGATCCCACGGGGTCGTACTTCCAAGATACAAAGTAAACAATGCTCTACCCCGGCGGGGTGATTGCATATCACTCTGTCAGTAAGAATGCCTTACATTTGGACAGTACAACAACATTAATTTCGTTATTTACGTAGTTGAGCAGGCAGTTTTTTTGAACATATTAAGTACTGAATTGGCAATATCCTTAAAAAAAACAGATTCCGATTGACTATTTGGCCAAAATCAAAAGAAACATCCCACTCTTCCAACACACTCGTCGTCAAAACTTCTATTTTATCAACATAGAACATTTCAATAACAGAGCGTTTCCATTTCCAGACCCACGTAGTCCTCTTAAGCCGTTCTACCGGCGAGGAGGTGAAGCGATTCCGCACTGATCCTCTCTTCTACTTGCACATCATCAACGCGTTCGAAGAAGACGGCAGGCTCGTGGTAGACCTCTGTGCCTACAAGGACGCTAAGGTCATAGACGCCATGTATGTGCATGCTATTGAGGTGAGTTTAAACATTTTAAAAGCGCAATTTTGGAGTATCTTGCACATAAGAGACTTTTTAACGTCAAAATTAGTTTGCTTATTTCCATAATTCGCTTTCCTAGGAGAATATAACATGAAAAAGCGTGTGAGGCGAGGTTGGTGCTACAGTCGCTTTTACGCACACACACATAGCACAAGACAGAGAGAATGAAAATCAAAAGGGATGCCCCCTTATGATTTTTTTATGATGTACAGTGGTCTGCATCAATTGGGTACACCAGTTGTATTAAAAAAATATACAACTGGGGTACCCAATTGATGCGGCCCACCGAACCTATCTATCTACGTGTTTTCAACTCCTACCGCAAGCCGCGTTAATGGAACATTTGACGTTTAAAAGTGTATTTAATGTGCCTAATTGAAATACCTACTTGTACTTTAAGCGATGTGTTCTTGTGAGAACAGGTTGCACAACATTGTTGCTGCAATATGGTACAGATTATTATATACAGGTTGATTGGAAGATGGGTGCAAAGCTTTAAGGCGATTATAGTACAGACAATTTAGAACCATTTAAGCCATGGTTGTCTTAGACGAAGTCTTACCAAATATTTTTAACCAAATTTTTAAGTTTTTTTTCGGAAATTCTCAAAATTTAATGTAAACTGCATAATTATGGCCAAATTGAATGATAAATGAATTCATTTTTTATTTATTTAATTAAAGTAATGTGTAAGCAATCAAGCAAAACATGTTTTAGGCTTCTGTGTCATTAGACATTTTTTTTACAGACATTTAAAGCTCAGAAAAAATAGAAAATTTGTACGATACGTCTTTTAAAACTTATAAAAAAAAAAATTGGTAAGACTTCGTCTAAGACAACCATGGCTTAAATAGTTCTAAATTGTCTATACTATCTTCACCTTAAAGCTTTGCACCCATCTTCCAATCACCCTGTATAATAGAGGTATAGATTATTATGGTCCTTCAGAATAAATGTAAATCCACTAATGGCTGTCACTTACCATACCGTGATCTGAAAATAATCTCTCTAATTAATCCACGATCACACGCTACTCATTCACACCTAGAAGTCAACAATTATCGAGGAAGTGTTAACTATTTTGTTTGGTCTGATTTTTTTTGGGTTTAACGTCCAGTTTGAACATTTTAAACATTCAGTAGCAGTTCCTAGTTTGGAAACCCTAAGAATACCAATGTATATTAAAGGCCTTCACCAGGTCAGGGCTAGGGCTAGGCCAAAACTAAAGTGCATCCGACAAAATTGAGGGCCCCTTTTTACAAGACAAGTCGTGAAGGAAAGTATCTACAGTATTTTTTTTTACAGTTATAATAAAATAGCATTTGGACTGAGAACTTTAAGCTATCATTGTGAATAAGAGAATGCACAAGCTAGCGACGCAAGCTACATAACTGAAGATTCCTGACTTGGCTAGGATAAGCTGTTACTGTACTAAGAGAATGCAAGAGCGAGTTCGAAAATATTTTTGGGTTAGAGAATTGGACCCGCACTAAACGTGTCATGGATTATGGCCCTCCCTGTCCATAATAGGCTGATCATTCTATGATATTATGCTAAGACGAAACATTATTGTTTTGCAATCGCTTTCCTTTATGTCTGTTTATTAACCCCAACTTACTTTTATTTCCAGTCAATGCAAAGCAATGCGGACTATGGTCAATGGTTCCGTGCGCGGCCTAAGAGGCTGGAAGTTTCCTTGGATGCTCCTAACTTGACCAGTTTGGATGCGAGGACCCTGTCAGATATAGGCTGCGAGACCCCGAGGATACACTACGATCTTCATAATGGTAAGAAACTAGACAATATTTATTTGCAAAACGATGAGAATACATTCTAAACTACTTATGTCACAACTAACTTTTTATAAATACTTATAAACAAAACAAACTACAAAAGATGAAACACAATATTTTTTTCGTCAAGGCACAGACTTTTACGAAAAGGACAAAGGAGCATAAAAAAAAATACACCTTGGGTGGGGAAGGGTCTTTGAAACCCTTGAGCAGTAAATGAGATTTAAAACTCACTGATGAAGTCCTGAGCTGAGTAGATAAAATGTGTCCGAACAACGATGGCCGAGCTGTCATCTTCTACAGAGTTTTATAGAATCATGACTGTTGTGTCCGGTGGGCTACTGTCCGACAGCAACATTTGGTCTGCTCAGGTCTGAAAGACCTGGGAACCATAATATTACGAGAATAATCAAAACGTATTTCATTGCAGGCAAACCCTACAGATACTTCTACGCCATCAGCTCAGATGTGGATGCTGAGAATCCTGGAACGGTAAGAAAAATTAATTTTATATTATAGACGTCGTTTTTTCTAAATAATAATCCTCTTACTAAACCCTGCTCTCCGCAATATGTGTGTAGGCTTTAGGACAAATGCATACTTCATAAAATTTAATTCAGTGAGCACAAGCTTATAATAAATACTTTGAAAGGATTTAATGTCGAGATTCGAATTCTGCTCAAACAAATATTGTATGAAAAGGTAGACATTGGTGCTGAACGGTCATAGTATGCTAGAGAAAGGTCATAGAGTTGTCAAGTATTGTTAACATGCCATTTTAAACCCTTTGGACAAGTATTGGTCCTGAAATAAAGAGACGTTGATTCAAAAGAAGGATAGAAATCAGACTTGATCCCTAAAATTAATACGAAATGTTTCAGCTCATTAAAGTGGACACTAGGACCGGCGAGACCAAGACATGGTGTAACCTCAACTGTTACCCCAGCGAGCCGATATTCGTGCCAACGCCTAACGCTAAGGTAAGCCAACAGATTTCATTTGAAAGAAAGAAAGAAGTTTGTAGAAGGAAGTTCCTTAACGTGGCCTGCAGTAGGAGTTGACAGGTAGAAATCGTCACGCTGAAAAAGCGTTTTACCACCTCCATGAGACTCTCGTTCTTTGTCTCTTTCTATTATATACGAGTGTGTGTGCGTGCATGGGAGTATCGCACCAACCTCAACCGTACAAGCTTTTTCACTCGTGTCACATTCTCTTAGAAAAGCGATATATGGAGAGCTTTTTCTTTTTCTGGTCCTATTGCCGAAACCCAGCAACATATTCCATCAGTCATAACCATCCTCCTGCCTTTTTTACGATTTATCAGTCTTTTTCTTTCATACATTTCTTAGCTATCTTCTCTGGATTCACTCCTTTCTAGCCATATTGTCTTTCATACAATCTATCTATAGTTTCTACGGTCTTCCTCCACTTTTATAACCGTCCATTCTTATCCAAATCAGAACCGTATCTTAACTTCCTATACACCATAAATAATACTCGATTTTTTTTCTAGGACGAAGACGACGGTGTTCTTCTTAGCGCGTTAGTATGGGGCGGGGACAAGACACAGTCAGTCGCCATGCTGGTCCTAGATGCTAGGACCATGTGTGAACTGGCGCGGGCCACGTTCGATACCCCATCGCCAGCTCCCAAGTGTTTACACGGCTGGTTCTTACCGACCAACGGCTAAATGAATCTACATTTGAAATTACTTGGAAAAATAAGATTTAACAATAAGTTTAAAGAAGTTTAGACTACGTTGCTTGAATATTTTAATGTCGCTTAAGTCGTTAAATGTTTGACTTTTTCTTGACGGAAAAGAAGGTGGGATTAGAGCCAGTGGCCATATTGGTCTGAAAAGTTATGTACACTTGTGTTAATACGGAAGAGCCACCTCTAGAACGACAGTTCTAGACAGCACACTGGCTAGCCGTTTCGAGACTTCCGTGCAGATATAATCTTGCCAGAATTAAGTGTGAGCAGTACAGTAACAGTTCAACACGTGACAAAATTACCTAATGGTATGCCACATTTGGTACCACAATTTTGTACATAAATAAAAGTAAAGAAGTTGTGGCCATTATATGTACTGGATGGTCATAAAAAGGGATTACTATATTTACGGAAATAAAGCTTGTTCAAATTGCTAGGTACAACAACCTACATAGATCCTTAGGGCTTTTTTTGCAGCGAAATAACAAACGCATCAAAGATCAGTGTTAATGCAAAATAGTTTCCGTAAAGAAGGACCAATGTTGAAAAGTTGGTCATGAATTATTATGTGTTAAATTGTTCCTGATTCCGGCGTTCAGCTTCAAACTTTTGCTGGGTTTGGTTTCGACCTCAAAATTAGATATATAAAATTTACTCAAATTAATTTTAGTTCTTATTAGGTATACAACAAATGTTGAAAATAATTTCAAAATTATGAGTATGATGAAACAATTGTTTTGTTTTAAGTTAAAGTATTGTTCGAAGGCTCCAAAGACTGTGTTTGCTTATATCATTTAGCAAGGACTATAATTTTAAGTTAAAAAAGTTATCGTGATTGTGTGTATACTTAAATGTTGGGTATGGAAGATTTTTTATGTTTAATAAATAAGTCGAAGTAATTTGGTTGTTTGGATTTATTTATCCCGAATTAAAAGTTTGCTATTGTAGAATCCTATATCCCTGTTATAGGCTGATGTTGGTGAATATTGTAGGTACGTAGTCAACAAGAATATAATCAGAAGTAATTACCTAATATTTTTATGGAGTAAGAAGTAAATAGATTAGAGATGGGCCGACTATGACTTTGGCCGACTAGCCGACTGATCAAGCTGATCATTGATTTCGGTTGAGTTCGAGTGACACGTTACGTTCAAAATGGCAAACCTACTTAGTGTCAATTGTTTGCTATAGAGTTTCTTCTTTTTTTTTTGAAGTATTAATTAATTTTACTTTCGGTATTAAATTTTTGTATCTAAGTTCAATTAATTAATGGACCAAACGAAGGGTTCCTATTCCTTAACATCCTAATTTCCTGATTGCACTGAAAGTAACCTGTAAAACTGATTCTATAATAAATAAATTATCTGGATGACCGAGTTTTGCTCGGTTATTTGCTTGGTTTGACGTTTTCTAAAAATGAAACCTAGCTAGATCGATTTATCGCTCCCGAAACCCTCTGCCTAGGTACTAAATTTCATGAAAATCGTTGGATCCGTTTCCGAGATTCAGAATATACGAGTATATATACATATATATACAAGAATTGCTCGTTTAAAGGTATTAGATATAACAGTAAAGATTTCAATTTCATTTAAATCATAGTCTTTAAAAAATTTAAGCATATTAATGCGAGTAAAAAATGGGCCGACTAGTCGATGGTTTTAGCCGACTAGTCGCCGACTACAAATATGGCCGACTAGTCGGCTTCCCCGACTAGTCGGTACATCACTAAAATAGATTCATCATCATCTGTCTGCCTAGCCTTTCTCAAACTATGTTGGCTTTCAGTCTAACGCGATGCAGCTGAGTACCAGTAGTTTACATGCAGGGACTACCTATCTGACCTCTACAACCGAGTTATTGGGTAAAACGATACCTCTTGGTAAGACTGGTGTTCAGACTTTCGGGCTTCTGACGACCCGCAAAGACTGTCGAAGATCCACGAATGGCAGCCGGCACCAACAGCTTAAAGTGATTTCCGAAGCACGTAGGGGTCTTGGTATGTAAATTTGGCCACCCATCCACAGACCAACCGCGGTAAGCGTAACTTAACCTGCTTGATCGACCCGTACGGCTGTTATTACTTACTTGCTTAATACTGTTGTGTACCACAAGCCACTCAAAATAAATAGTAAATGGATTCATAACCGCTATCTGATAGCGGGAAAGCATGGTTTGATGTTATAATTTATAGATAATTTTATCAGAAATGTTTTTAATAAAACTGGCCACCTTACTTGGCAGCCGTTAGTTACGGAACCCTAAAAATCTATAAAAGCCAGATTCGATATAGCAATCCATTTTTATGAATGTAAACAATGGCTTTCCAAATGGGACTGGCGATGATTTGTACGTGTAAGTATTTCATTCAATATGATGCCCTCCAAATGTTGCTAACACCGCGGTATAAATAAGTTTTCCCAGAATGCCGACGACGGATCGTTCACAGGTTGATTTGATTATTTATATCTTTTTGTTTCAATGCTTCTGCCGAGATACAGTGATTCGAAAAATACTCGTATGTTATGAAAAATTTCTGTATAAAGTGTACCTAATACAACTTTTTTGCTGCGCATAGTTGCATACGATTTCTGGTTTTGGCCCATTTGAATAGAAGGAAGAAAGTATTTTCAATAAGTTCGTTTTTTATTTATTTTGAACCTTACCATAAACTTACTAATGCACTACAATGCTGTGTAACATACGTTCAAAGAATACTGTAACATTACACATAACATAACTGCACACCTTGTTTCCCCATCCATAAATTACGTCACACGTTAAGGGGGTGGGAGGGGGGTCAACGAAATGTGACATTGTGGGACAAGGGCCAGGGGGATCAAAAGCTTTGTGACGTCACATGTTAAAATCACCATGTCTAAATTATTTGGCTTTATGTTAATTTTGCTAAAGCTTATTTTTAATTGAAATAAAAAAAAAAAAAAACCTAAAATTGAAAAATATGTGTCGTCACACAAGGGGGGGTCTAACAAGTGTGACCACATGTGACAAGGGGAGGGGGGTAAACAAAAACATAAAATATGTGTGACGTAATTTATGGATAGCCCCAAAGGTTGGGCAGAGCTGTACTTGTACATCCACATTTTGCCAGTTAAGTTAAGTCCAATGTTGGGGCGACCCTAGTGCCATCAACCGGACTTTAATCCTGCGGGCTGCTACTTTGAAATTCCAGATAGAAAAACGTAATTTCACTTTGGCCGACCCGGGAATTGAACCCAGGACCTAATTGCTTAGCTACAGTAGCATTTGGGACCTTAAGAGCGTTATCCCCACGCGGGCTGGCAACGGCGCATTTATGGCGGTTTTGCGTGATTATTTCATTAAATATAAACATTTTTTTCAACCATGCACTAGATCGTTGGTATTTTCAAGTTTGTATGCTATTTTTTTACAGTTATTTTATTATTTACATATAAAAATCGACATACCGTCACTTATTTTCTATTTGCATTACTTAGTACGATTAAATGTTTTTATTGTTAATAATAATTATAAATGCCAACGATCTAGAACTTGGCTGAAAAAAATAGTACTTTTGTTTGTATTTAATGAAATAATCACGAAAAACTACTATAAATGCGTTGTTGCCAGCCCGCGTTAGATGAACGCTCTTAAGACCAACGAGGCGAATACTTTGTTATCAACGCTAAAAGACTGTAAGTACCAGCTAAATAGACAACAGATAAGTAGGGGACTAAAGTAATTGATAGAAAGCAATCGAGTAATTTGCTTAAGGGTTCGCGAGGGTGAAGGTTTTTAGGCAAATTCCATGTTACAAACAAAAAAATACAATGCTGCCACAGAATAGAATAAACTGTCATTTAAAGAATAAAAATAAAAAGTCGCAGCTATGTAATAAACTAAAATGACAAAACGGGTCACAGAAATGGAATTAAAACAAAACACCAAACACCAGATTTGGGACATTACAATTGGGTATTACACTCCTTTTTGATAAGTGTCCTAATTAGTTTCTAAAGTACTAAAAAACCACAACATTTTTATTTAATCGATTAGTACCGTAAAAATGCATTAAAATTTTAAATTATGAAATTTCGCGCGTAATTTGACGAAAGCGCTGGACGCAGTGGACGTTATATTGGTCTGTGGGTATGACGTCAGTTTGTTAAGTAAGCAAATGCGCTGATATTTTGTATGTTATTTGTTTGTAATTGAAAAAAATCGTTATTATTCTACTTATCGTTGGTTTTCGGTTCCTGAATGCAAAATATTATTTAAATAAAAATTACTTTGGTTACGAAAATAATAAAAGTACAAAGTTGCTCGACTGATATGCCGTATGACGTAATAACATGGCGGCTACTACTTCATGGTGTTCAAAAACAGATAAAAAAAAACTGAAATCAATTGAATTGAATTTTAAAATGTATTTTGTTATTTCATGAACTAAAACTAGCATTTTCCGACTGCATTTTGCTTAAGCTATCACAATAATATATTTTTAGACTTTTTCTCATTATAAGTTCTTCAGCTGAAGAACCATTCTTGACTTGATTTTTAATTGAAACGAAACTCATGTAAGCATTTGATAAACCACTTCTAGTATGTCTGTAAGAGGAAATATTAATGGGTGCTATTAACTACACATTTACCGGTAATTTCGTCCACGTTCTAAATAATTGACTATATACAACCCACGCCCACGCATCAGGCCCAAGAATTAATCCAGTTAATCGTTTATGTACTTTGCTGAACACACTACTTCGTTGATAAGTAATATACAGTATTAGATAAACATTGACCAGTACCGGGCATTAGCTCAGTCGACCACGTAATACCTCGCGCGAAACTTGTGAATTAACTCAAACTACGATAAAACGTGCCGTGCGCAACGTGTTAACTGTTTTGATTAAAAAAAAAATCTATTGACTAAAATACCAAAAACAAATCAAAATAATGAATGAAACCGATTCAAATATGACAGAAGATTGGCACAAATACGTGACGTTGGCTCTCACCGAAGTGCCCTACAGTTCTCAAGTGATCTTCTCAGTAGCACTGTTTCTCATTTTCATTGCCAGTCTCGTCGGCAACATCCTCACGTGCATCGTTATCTACTATGACAAGAGCATGCACACCGCCACTAACTGTTACCTCTTCAACTTGGCTGTGTCGGATTTGCTCGTCACCTTTCCTATTTTGATAATTATCTATCAACTTCTGACTCAAAGGAACGAGCTGTTTCAATTCCACTACGGAGTGTTTTCGTGTAATTTCGTCCTATGCATCCACTTCTTGTTTATAAGTATCCTTTGGAACAACAGTATTCTGGTGATGACGGCTCTTTCGATAGAACGGTACATCGCAATATGCTATCCAATGATGCTGCAAGGCACACCTGTGTGGCGAAGAGTGGGCAAGATTATTGGAATTATTTGGACGGTAGCAATAATTGAGACCTTGCCAGAATATTGGATGTTGGAAATATTCGATACTGGGAACACTTTAATTTGTTTTTCTCTGCCATCTTGGTTTGGAAGGATTGTAAGTGGAGTAAATGCAGTGCTCACATTCATTGTTCCGCTGTCTATCATGACATTCGTATACACTATGATATATTTTAGAGTTAACGATAATAATGAAGTGTATAAATTTAAGGGCTCAGTATTCAATAGTGGTTATAAAAGGAAGAAAGTTAATAAACTAATTGGTAGGTTTGTTTTTATTCAGTGTAAGTTACACAATAGTGTATATGATTGTCAAGTCATTATTAAACTATTCTATGTTTTGATATTCAGTAGCGTTGACGGTGTCATTCGTGATTTGCTGGCTTCCATTCTTCCTTCTCAGAACGTTGATGTTCGCAGTCGACTATGAAAAGTTCGCTCACCTTCACCGGGTACGTCACATTATTATTGTACTTTTCTACTTGCAGTTGCAACTTTATCAAAAATCCAAGTGGTCAGACTCATTTTAAGCCTCATAATAATCAGCCTATAATATTTCCACTGCTGGGACATAGGCTTCCTCTCTGTGAGTGGGAATAGGCTAAAAACCACCAAGGGGGGCAGTGTGGGTTGGGGGATGTCACAATGTCTTCGAATTGTTTTATTCTAGGACATGCCGATTTCCTCACGATGTTTTCCTGAACCGTTTTGAGAGTAGTGGTGAAGAAATTAAATAGGTAAACAAAGTACCTGTCTGGATTCGAACTCGCGACGTAGAACTCGTCAGTCGGGCCGATACTACTTACTGGGCTACCATTGCTTATATCAATAGTAATATTTACTTAGGCAGGAGCCTAAATAAATATTACTATTGATATAAGCATTTAGAATTTATTCCTCATCACTTTTCGAATTACGGAGTGTGCAAACTAGTGTCAGGAATCGACAATACAGATACCATTTTTACGATTATATTTTGTTGTTGCAGTGGTGGTCAACGGTGCACAAATTTGCGATGTTCAACAGCTGGCTACCCACGGTTCTGAACCCATTGCTGTTCAGTGCCATGTCCACCAAGTTCAGAAAATCATTTAAGGTGTGTAAAAATACTATCGTTTATTGTGTATGTATGTGCGTGTGTAGGTCCCCACAAGGTAGACCAATGACCTGGCTGAAGGTCGAAGAAATCCACTGCTGCGGGCAAGGTAGGATCAGTGATCGTGGTAATCCTTGGGGGATCCTTATGTCCAGCAGTGGACGTCTTTGGGTTGTTATGATGAAGAGTGTTAAGTGAGCAAAATCATGCATATGTTAAGTAAAGATTAATATGGTGTTCTTTGGGAACTAAAAATGCCAAGTAAATATTTACGTACATAATTACTATATACAATATAATTATAGCACTCGTTATGAGAATCTCTTGGACTTCATTGCGACACATACGTAATTTAATTATTACTGCTCGTGACGGAGCAATATAACTTTTATGATGGGTAATTCACATTCAGATGGGATTCTGGGCCTCTTATCTGAAAACGTACAGTCACTTGCTCTAATAAGTATACACATAGCCACTTTTAAAATTAATTTTCTACAACTTTCATCATCTGCCTAGCCTTTTCCGAACTATGTTGGGGTCAGCTTCCAGGCTAACCGGATCCAGCTTAGTACCAGTATTTTACATGGAGTGACTGCCTATCTGACTTCCAAAACCCAGTTATTGGGCAATACGATACCAATTGGTAAGACTGGTTGTCAGAATTTCAGGCTTCTTACGACCCATAATGACTGTCAAAGATCCACGAATGACAGCCGGGACCAACGGCTTAACGTGCTTTCCGAGGCACGAAGGGGTCTTGGTATGTAAAGATGTTCAGTCATCCGCAGCATTATGAAATGTGTTATGTTGAAGTTGCAATCGTTATTCCATGAGTGTATACTTATCCGTGCTCTTGACTGTACGTACATATACCTACGTTATTATGTAACAGTTTCTATATTTGCAGAAACTCTGGGAAGGAAAACTAAGAAAACGAAATCTACGAAGCGAAAAATCTGAATCCAGCACACACTCACAACGTAGAAAGTCAACATCATATTATCAAGTTGAATAAACATTGAGCAAAATTGTGAATCTCAAACAACGAAGCGACAAGTAGATATAATATTTTGTGTGTTGTATGTTGTGTACATAGCGTTTTTCTTTGTCTGAAGTGTGAAAGTCATTATGTCGTGATCAATACAAAAAATGTACCAAATTGGGAAATAAAATGACGCTGCGTTTTTGCTGTAGTTTCTAAGGAGAACCTAATCGCGGGCTCGAACACACTAGTAGGCCTGGCTAATAATCACGCTGTCTCACCAGGGTACGTGTCCGACAGAGATAGTATCAGTGATGAGCAGTTAGACGCTAGTCTATACGAACAATGTTATTGAGTGAGATGCAGGATCATTAATAGTAAAAAAGTCGCGAAAAAATTAAGCAAAGTCCTTTGGAAGATCGGGTTTTATGAAAAAGCCAATGCATAAATCAATGACCAATAAGGTTTATGGAATTTTTCGATAACTGAACTTTGCCGCTACCGACTTGGTTTTGGAGATTTTACACTTATTTTATTACTTAAACACGCCCAAAGTTAAGTAAAATTAGCAAGAAAAACTAATCTTTGTTGGCTCCTAACTTTTAATGGGTTTTTATTTTAGTATTCTGTTTCCGTACAGATAATATTAATAATGACACAAAACGATATCATATTTTACTTTGGATGTGCCATGTCAGACCTAGGTTATAACTCAAACATTGATTGCCGTATAATACTACGTAAGAGCTCTTTTACACTACATCCAATTCAAATCCAAGTAAATATGCTCAGAAATAGTCATAATAGATATCTACTACGTATTTGTATAAGAGCTTATCCGAGTTTTCTTAACCAGTATTATCTCGATTTCACACATAGGTCGATCCTATTATCCTACTAGGTATCCTACTAATATTTAAATGTGAAAGTTTGTATCTTCACAAGATTGCTACTCAGGGCGAATTTCACCAAACTTTTATACCTAGAATAAGTCTTATCCTGAGAATAAATTTTGAATTTTTGCCAGATTTTCCATAGTAGAATTGTCAGACGTTAATTTTATTCTACGGATAAAAGACATCTGAGTTTGATAAAGTCAGCCCTCAGTCACGCAAAGACAGCCGGACGGATTTGCACTCTAATTGCGTAACACGCGATTAATCATAATCGGTTTCATTTTGAAAGTTCAACAATACTCATTGCGTTATTTACGTTGTTGAGCAGACACATTTTTGGAACATATGAAGCAATGGTTTAGCCATATGTTTCAAAACGAAACAAATTATGATTAATTGTGAGTTACGCAATTAGCGTGCTGGATTAACACAAAGGATACTTTTTATGCCGGTAGTACGTTCGCGTGGGATAATGTTGGACAAAGCCGGTAGCATAAAGCTAGTAACATTATAAATCTGAAAGATTGTATGTTTCGATGTTTGGATGTCTGTTACTCAGCCACACAAAAACTGATTTGGATGAAATTACGCTCACAGATAGTTTATAACCTGAATTAACTCAAAGGACACTTTCTATTCCGGTAATACGTTCTGGTGGGATAATTTCCGACCTCCACACACGTGCGAAGCCGCTGGCAAAAGCTTAAACACATACACTTCGGAAAAGACCCGGAGTCAGCAAAATGAAGTGGCAGTGGACTGGCCATGTTTGTCGAAGGACCGATGGCCGGTGGAGTAGGCGAGTTCTGGAGTGGAGAGCGCGCTTCGGCAAGTGTAGTGGGACGCCCGCCAGCGACGATGGACCGGCCGACTAAAAAGGTGGCTGGGAGAATGGAAGCGGAAGGCAGACTAGAAGACAGGGTGTTGTGGCGCAGCCTGGGTGAGGCCTATGACCAGCTGTGGAGTTTGATAGACTGAGTTGGTTAAGATACTTTATGATACTCAGCTTATAACGTTCCCACTGCTGGGATACTCCTCTCCGTGAGAGGGAGTGGGCCGTAATCCACCACGCGAGCCCAGTGCGGTTTGGTAGATGTCACATGTCTTCGAATTTTTTGGTTCTAGGACATGTCGGTTTCCTCACGATGTTTTCCTTCTCCGTTTTGAGTGCAGTAGTGATGAAATGATTTACATAAAGTAATGCGCCTGGCTGGGTTCGAATGCACGACCTACAACTCGTTAGTCGCGGCCGTTACCACTGGGCCACCACTTTTTGATACGGAGCTCTAAATAGAACCAGCATGATTCTCGATTACAGTTCCATTTATACCAAAATCTTTTTTAAGTTGTGCTATTTCGTTTAGACTCATTTTAGTGATACTTAGTAAGTAGCTACTTGTATGATATTTTTTTCAAAGGATAGCTCTGATCCTGCCCCGTTTCTCGTGGTCGCAAGCGCGACTGCTAACCGTGGGGTCTTGGGTTCGATTCCCAGGTCGGGCAAAGTGTTATTAGGTTTTAAAATTCCAATTTCTCAGTGCCCCGGTGTTTGGAAGTTGGCGGTGTGAGACCCGTTTTCCTAGGACAGCATTTAAAGCCATCATGTATTACCGTCCCATCGAACAATGAGAGTAAAACCACGGTCGCGCAAACTTAAAAAAAATATCGCGCACTCGAATTGCAACTCTCGGTGTTAATCCGAGCATTGAAAAAATCCATCAGAGAGCAGACCAGCGTCGAAAAACACACTAATCGATTTTCAACTCTTAATAATTGGCGCTAAGCAGTACAATGAAGATCCAGTGTGCGATAAAATACCGCCACGATATTTGTACGTTCGTGCAAACGTTTTATTATTTTCTCCTTTATTCCATTAAACACATATAAATTACATTTTTAAATATTGGAATATTAAAATAAAAAAAAGCCTTTATAAAACAAATAAAAATTAAAAAAAATAAAATGTATTATTATTTATTTAATTACAAGACATTGAATCTATTACACAATTGATTTTAGCCACCCTCTCTGGGTTTACCTGTGGGATGCCGGGCAGCTCATTTCAGTCTTAAAACCAAAACCAACAGACAATGCTACATTACAATATTATACTGTACAATTATAACGATATTCAACACACTTACATTTTATTAGCTATTTTATAACACTTATTTACATTACTCTCATAACGTCCAGGAGGGCCCGCATGCGTGACCACACAATAGGAAATTCACAAAAGAAAATTAATTGTTATCTCATTAGCCGGGATCACGCCGGGATTGGCGGTCATGTATTTTAAATTCCGGGCCCTTTATTAAATGTTATGTAAGGAAACGTTTTGATTTATACTCACAAATTTTCGAACTCGTTTTGTAAAGCGTTTGCAAGTCTTCTGGAAGTTTATTTAGAAAAAAAGGTACTAAATATTCGCAACCCTCAGAGCGTCCACAATATTAAATTTTGGTATCGTTCTCAAAAAGTCAGCTCTTGTAGACGACTAAAGGAACGGAGAGTGCACTTGTGTTTGTGCACACACCTGGGCATTATAATGTCTCCTACATACCTGGCTAATCACCGTTGAGATTGGCCACCGTGGCAGATCGGTCACCGGGTGATTATGATCGTGTCTCAATAGGCAAAGTATCTATTTTCCATTTCCACGTGTAAACCTCTACACCAAAGGCCATAGTTATGAGCTTTCGATGAGTGTTTACATTATTAGATAGATAAGATAAGATAGTAGTAAAAGTATTTTATTCGTACATCATTCAAATCATACAAAACCACATAATTAGTGAATGATACTACATACAATCACTTTGGCCCAACCAATCTTCAGATAACTTTTGTTTGAAGAAACCGCCATATTTATTTTTCAGTTATTAGTATTAGAAAATTGAAAATTTGACCCTTGTCCACGTCGCGTACCAAAACTTCGCGTCAGCCGTGTTTTGGGCAGTTTTTTGAAGCTCGTTATTTAAATGAAATATTAACTTAAAAAAAAAATACATCAAAATCCTACATAATCTTGATTCCACAATGGATGTTTTCGTTTTTTTTTAAAGTAGTATTTGTTTAACAATTAAATCACCTTACAACGGTACCACAGAAATGAATAACAATGATTTATAACCTGTATCTCCTCGTGAAGTAAGCATTATTTTAGTTATGTTACGACACTAATAAATAGACAATTTAATCATGAACAATATGCAAGTAGATTTTTTTTCAAAAGACCAAATTTTGTTTTTATTACGATTTTATTTTAATATCTGGGTGTATTTACCACTGTATTCATGCGCGGGGTATCGAGATTCAGTCTGCCTGCCGTAAAGCCTCGAGGGTGGAACCCGTGTCGTTTGTCACCGCGTCGGCTGGCTGCAAGTGCACTTGCTCACCCACGTCACATTATCAGTATAAAATAATATAAGTTTAATAAGTCTGATACTGACATTTGTTTTGGTTATAGATTTTTTGTGTTATTTACTGCGAAAATCTGAATATTTTTAATCGCGATTAAAAAGGTGTGGAATAAAATTAGTTGCCAAGAACTAAAATTCACACCATACCTCGACTTGTGCAAAAACAGTTCTGTATCTTTTTTTTTTTCTTTTCTTTTGCTTATTATCGCGGAAATGGTGTGTCCTATCACAAAAATAATGAAAATTTCAAACCACTTTATTGAACCCACAAACGTCCAATAATTAACATGTAGGTAATATTTTTTTTATTGAAAAAAATAAACTAAATAAATAATTTAAATAAACGTTTCCGTGTAGACAGTTGACAGTTTTGTACCGAGAAATGTAGACGAGCGATTTCTATTCTACGGTAGAGTAGAAATAGAAAGCGTCATGCTAAGCCTGCTGTAGGCTTAGCGTAGAATAGAAATCGCTTGTCTACATTTCTCGGTTCAAAACTATCAACTGTCTACACGGAAACGTCACTTTTGTCTACTCTTCCGTCGGCAAAATGCTTCTCTAAGGTTCTCATGCTAAGCCTGCAGGTGCAAAAACAGGACTGTATCTATTTTTTCTTTTTTTTTGCTTATATCTCGAAAATGGTGTGTCCTATCGCAAAAATAATGAAAATTTAGACGCCCATTATCTGACCCCACAAACTTCTACAACTTAATATTTAGGTATCTATTTTTATTTTATTTTATTTTAAAATTATTAAAAATTAAAATGAATAAAAATCACTTTTCCGTTTGGACAGTTACAACGTTTCTTTTTTACAAAAGTTATTTAATTTAATTTTATTGTCTATGAGTTTTAAGATTCTGTGAAGTATGTGATTTTTACGTGCATTCATAAGTTGCTCGCCAGATGGCGCCAATAAAGTTTACGAAGTATTGTAGAGGTTAGGTACGGCAAAGAGCGAAGAATGCTCAAGGTTTTTTGCTCGGTGAACCGCCTTAATGTGACAACTAGTAATTATTGTGCACTAGGTTTTTCCAGCGGTTTCGCCCGCGTGGAGGTCGTAAATTATCAGACACACCACCAGAGAACATACTACCAGGATAAAAACTTCTTCCAAAAAAAGAACAATCGACTTCCAAAAAAACACTACAAAGTGAAAAATAACTTTAATTTCAGAAGTCGGTGAAATTTTTTTTTAAATACAGCTCGTATTTAATTTTTTTTTTCACTGCCTTCCGAAATTATTTTTCACTCTGTAGTGTTTTTTTGGAAGTCGGTTTATTTTTTGGAAAAAGTTTTTATTTTTTACTTTTTAGTGGTTCACATGTGCTTACCCCTTCACAGCGTACTGGCGTGATGTTATGTTATGAACTGGTGTAAACAATAGACAAACATGAGATTTCAGCAATCCCAGTCCATTTGCTATCATTTATTGAGGAGTTCCGTTGCCTATCTCCGAAGTTCTTCATCAGATCTTCACCAAATGGGACCACTCCGAGAAAGTACTCTTCCAAAAACTATCCAAATTGCTTCAAGTGTTCCTATAATTTGAAGAGTTCTCTCTAGATTTCTCCAGGATCCCATCATCAGATCCTGACTTGATGATCATGGGACCACCTGGGAAATATTACCTTTCAAACAAAAAAAAAACCCAAATCGGTCCAGCCATCTTCGAGTGATCGCGGAACATACATAAAAAAAAAGGTTCGACGAATTGAGAACCTCCTCCTTTTTGAAGTTGGTTAAAAAAAGTAGCCCTATGTGTTAATCTAGGCTATAGAAATAGAAATAATAGTTATTTGCATAAAACATGGTATATAAAGTTGTTTTAAGGTACATTATAGAGCATACATGTTTAGCATCATAGCATGCAATGATTGTTGGTTACATTTAAAAATGTTCTAACTAATGTTGTAACTATCTGCGTGCTAAATTTAATTCAACTCCGTTCGGCCGTTTTTGCGTGATTGAGTAACAAACAGCCAAACTTTCACATTTATAATATTAGTAGGAAGTAGGGAAGATTAATAGGAAGTTAGGCCACAAAAAGAGACACTAAACGACTAAAATTATTTTAATTTCATTCTTATAGTAAGGTTCGCCCTAGGCCGGAAGCGTACGTAAATGGGATGGTTTGTGCGGAGTACCAAGTCTGTAATAAACACCAGATCCTCTGGTCTAGTGATGGGTTCCAGCTTGTACTTCCTCAGAACTCCTGACAGCAGAGTTTTCAACACCATCATGGCAAACTTTTGACCTGAAATTCAGGAAAGTGACTATTAACTATTAATTGAACACCTGCATGACTTCTATGGCAGTTAAGGTATTTTTTTTTTTAGGTTGGGAAATCATCAAATAACTTCTCCCGCTTTGGGTGGAGCAGGAGGGCGTGTCAGACTTTTACTGACTAAAACCCACCCGTGTTCCCTCAGTTGCCTGTGTGCCAGGGGCCACGGTATCTCTTTCGAACAACCCACACCCCTGGCAGGCATCGGTCCTTGCGGACCCCACCAGTCGGTGCTGACATCTCTTTGAACGCGCCATCGACCCGGGCTGGGTCCTTAGCGGACCAGCGGGCTAGCTACCCATTACTCACCGTCCGCAAGTGGCAGTTAAGATATCAGTTTGACTACTTATTACAAAGACTCGCAACTCAAGTGACACAATTTCAAGTGCATTTTTTTAAAGTGTTTTTGGGTTTTCCATCTGGATCTGATTTCTCAGTAGCAGCCCGGAGTTAGGATTTGTGCTTTGGGATTTAAACAAAACTGTCGAAATGTGGGTGGACCTAACCCTTCGAGAAATACGTTGTGTATAATTAATAATAATAATTAATAATCTCCGGGTGTTCTCGTCTAGCTAACGAGGAGTACTTGCATAGACACAACCTAGTAGCCAGGATTATCCACCAGCAACTTGCTCTGAAATACAGCCTTGTGGAATCAGAAGTGCCGTACTACAGGTATGTGCCCGACCCAGTTCTCGAAAATGGACATGTCACACTGTACTGGGATCGATCCATCATCACTGACAGGACTATTGTTGCCAATAAACCTGATATAGTGGTGGTGGATCGACTAGAACGGCGTGCAATGATCGTTGATATAACGGTCCCGCATGACGGGAACCTCGTGAAAGCCGAGAAAGATAAACAAATAAAGTATCTTGACTTGGCTCGCGAGGTTGTCGACATGTGGGATGTGGACTCAGCGATCATTGTACCGATAGTTGTTACAGCCAATGGCTTGATAGCCAAGAGCCTCGACCAACATCTGAGGAGGCTCTCGTTGGGCAGCTGGGTCAAGGGCTTGATCCAGAAAGCAGTACTCCTGGACACGGCTCGCATTGTCAGGAGGTTCCTCTCTCTGGAGCCCTGACCGCCGGTAGCTTGGACCTTGTTCCCGATACCGGTGGGCCACTATTTTTTATATTTTTAAATGTTTTTATATAATTTTATACTAATATTTAAAATAGTATATTTTATAACGAGGGACTAAACGAAGCCATAATATACCCGAGGTGGTTTGACTCCCGAGCGTGCGAGGGAGTCAATGAAACCGAGGGTATATTAAGTTGGCGTTTAGTCTCGAGGTGCAAACTGTACTTTTCACTTCGAGTGCGAGAAAAATAGTCAATTTAGTACAAAAACATGTACTTACCTAATAAATATTACTTAACAAAAAAACAGTACAAAGTGAAAAATAACTTTAATTTCGGAAGTCGGTGTCTTTGGAGCTGAATTTGAATTTGTTGTCACCGCCTTCCGAAATTAAAGATATTTTTCACTTTGTAGTGTTTTTTTGGAAGTCGGTTGTTTTTTTTTTTTGGAAAACGATTTTATTTTACTTTTTAGTGGTTCACATGTACCCCTTCACAGCGTACCGGCGTGATGTTATGTTATGAACTGGTGTAAACAATAGACAGACATGAGATTTCAGCAATCCCAGTCCATTTGCTATCATTTATTGAGGAGTTCCGTTGCCTATCTCCAAAGTTCTTCATCAGATCTTCACCAAATTGAAATGAGACCACTCCGAGAAAGTACTCTTCCAAAAAATACCTAAATCGCTTCGCGTGCCTATAAAATTTGAAGAGTTCTCTCTATTTCTCCAGGATCCCATCATCAGATCCTGACTTGATGATCATGGGACCACCTGGGAAGTATACCCTTTCAAACAAAAAAAAATCCAAATCGGTCCAGCCATCTTCGAGTAATCGGGGAACATGCATAAAAAAAATTTAAAAAAGTTTCCGACGTCGACTTCGACTTCGACTTTTTGAAGTCGGTTAATAAAATAAAAATCACAATATCTATTAGGTATGTCTTTTGCTCTTTGCTTGACGTCAAACTCTTCACCAAGGAACATAATATATAGGAACATAATATTTGTCACTGGACATTCTTAATAAATTTATTTAAAGCCGAACAAAACACTCGACAAAAATTCTGAAATTTTCGCGGTCTTTTTTTTCTTCTAAACCAGTAACAGATTAACAATTTAAAACACATGGCGCCACCTTGGCAAAAACCATGGAACTAAATCAACATTTTCGCAATGAAGATAGTCCACACTCCACAGATAATAGTATATTTACTGGCTGTTTGAGTTTGTCTATGTCACATGAAGGAAATTAAAAAACAAATTACTTTTTACTCCCTAGGGACTAAAGTGGTCACTTTAGTCCCGCTTCGTAGGGCTATAATGATGTCTTTTTAGAGCATGAGAAGTGAAAATGTAATTTATATGTATATTGAAAGGAATAAAGGAGATAATAATAAACATAAGTAAACCGATACACGGTTGTTTTATTTCTCAGGAACTATCCCACTGATCATGTGTGTGTTTCTATTTACTTGAGGTACATTTTAGGTACAATTTTTTAGTGTAAATACATTTTATGAGTAATGGTTAAATAATAAAATATTTTAGTACACCCGCCATCTTGATGTCAATATGGCGGGTGTACCTTAATTTCGAAATAATTTCGTTCTGAAGGAGGTACAAATTTTTTAGAGCTAGGTACTAAATAGTACATTTTAGGTACATTTGTTTGGTAATTGGTATAATTTAATTCGCTATGGTACACCCGCCATTTTGACTCTCATGTTGGGGTCGGCTTCCAGTCTAACCGGATCCAGCTGAATACTAGTATTTTACATGAAGCGACTGCCTATTCGACTTCCATAACCCAGTTACAGGGTAACACGATGATACTCATGGATGACTGGATGTCAGACTTTCGGGCTTCTGACGACCCGTAACGACTATCAACAGCTGCATGCGATTGACGCAGCAAAATATCTAAATTAATGCTACCGAGAAAATCGTCCTCATTTGTGCACCATACTGACCTATACAGTTCCTGGGGCCTGCACTAAACGGTATGTAGCTGAAAGGATTGCGTTTAACCGCGTTCTGTGTCAGGAACCTCTCTGGTCGGAACTTCTCAGGCTCGGGATACACCGCAGGGTCACGATGGATGTCAAACACATGGATGCCCACCATAGTGTGCTTTGGGATCCTATAGCCAGCTGTGGAAAACAGAACAGGATATTTGGTTAAAAAACAATGGTTACGAATCACAAAATACAGGTAGTATCGTAATGGTGTGGTCCAAATGAAGGCTGTGGTACAGACCGTCTAACTAACTGAACGACTTTCCCCGTGGGACCAACATCGTCATCGCGTCAACAAGTCATCTGATACATTTGAGTCGAGCAGGTATTGAAGTTTTAGAGACGACTGATATATTTTTTGCGATTACGATGTTTGTCCTATAGATACAGAGAAATATTAATCAACAAGATTTGATGGGTTTGCAAGCATTAAATATATTCACTTAATAATTTAGGGTGTCGTTTGACGTCATTTCTGGGTCCAATCACACCACAAGCTACCGGATTTGTGGGAAATATATTAATAAACAGGCATTGTAGCCATCCCCCGACGTGACAATGCTTTGATCAAAATATTACCTACAACTTCTTAATAAACTTAAAAAGCTAATCTATAATATATTTTTAGTTTTGAGAGGTTATTGTTTGGGTCGGTGATTTCGAAATTTTATTGAACTAAAAAAAAATCTTCATTACATTTTTCGAACTTATGTACAGTAACAACCCAAGAGACACCTGCCAGGGGTGCGGGTTGTTCGAAAGAGATACCGTGGCCCCTGGCACACAGGCAACTGAGGGAATATGGGTGGGTTTTAGTCAGTAAGTCTGACGCGCCCTCCCGTTCCACCCAGAGCGGTAGAAGTTATTTGATGATTTCCCATCCTCAGAAAAAAAAACCCCAAGAGACACAGACAGTGGGCAACCCTTGTGCGTACCGAGTGGCCGTAGGTAATTATTTCAAGGACACTGTCGAGTAGTAATACTTCTTACTTTATTATACTGTGTTTTAGTTTATTTTTGCATAACACATAATTTGGCATTAGCGAGCAGGTGATGTGAATAGTATATTAATAAACAAGTTGTAAATTTTTAATTTACAAACAAGTTTGAAGGTAATCAATAGATTCTAAAATATCATTTAACCCATTGTAGGACACTGAAGGAGACACGATGGAAGTTTTACTGTTATAACGTCTGTAGTATTAAAATAATACGAATAACGTTCAGTTAACGTTTATCGTTTTATTTTTATTTGAACTTTAAATGGTAAAGCAAATAATAATTCGGTAATATTATGTTGCAGTAATTTAGTTACATGGATTAAATATAAACTACTAAAGGCAGAAGTAAAGGAAATAAGTAGTAACACAGATACCGAGCGTCGATTGAGCTTTACAAACTAGAACTAGAAATCCGAAAGGAACCGCTCTTCAAAGCCGATTTTTCCTAATATTTGATGATAGTAAACAGTGTACAATGCAAATAGTACATTAGAAGATAAAAGGGTGGTTTTTAATAATATTCAATTTTAATACCTATATCAACTTCTTCAGTGAGATATCTGGCAAAGAACGGTACAATGGGGTATAGCCGTAGAGATTCCTTGATGCAGCACTCCAGGTACTTCATTTTGTTTAAGTCTTCTATAGTGGGTAATCTTTGAGAGTATCCATATATACCATGCAGCTCTTTACATATAGAGTCCTGGAATTCAGAAATAAAATGCTTTCAAGCTTTGGTTTCCGAAGACAGCAGTGGCTGCCACATAATGGTCGCAATCACAAAGTAAGGAGCAAAGAATAGACATGCTCGCTACCAAGAGAGCGAGAGGTAAGGAGACGTCTCAGTGGCCTTTGCTAGAAGTGACACTGGCGTAAAATTAACCATGTCACCGTGTACTCGTACTACGATACATATAAACGATTTTTATGTGCGGATCACATCTCCGCCGCCAAACCATAGCAGTGAAATCGCAGTTCTCCCACTCGTTGCAGAGCCGCATTTGATTCGCACGTACCTGTGTTATTTCATGAGTTTTTACAGCGAAAAAAGTTTTTTGTTGATATTGATTTTATGGAAAAACTAATCTTTGAGTTCCGAAGTAGACATAAACCATATTTACTAAGTCGAATGCGATGATTGATGATTTCGCCCCGATTGCTACAATTCAACTGATTCTCATGAAGTTCCACTTATCAAATCTTGACATAATTTAGTCATGTTTCTAAGCGGGATTAGTTAAGCGGTTTCCAAAAATTGCGAAGTTTACTGTGACTGTTGACTTTGAGGCGACTGTGGCAAAAGTTGTGACCTCAAGGCTTTAAGTACAGCCGTCTCTAGACACAGCCAGTGCGGCTATTCCATGCTTTGTGGTCGCAATGATGGCGGTCATGAAAATAATAGCACCAGTGTTTGAATTTTCGGTGTCAAAAAACGCTCTGTAGATGGGGGAAGCCTAGGGTTTTGTGTTACTTCAGCAAATATTAAATAAATCAAAGCGAATTTAAACACGTGGTAATTATTAGTCATTACCTGTATCTCTGGCTCGTTGGCAATACTCATGAGCGTATAAGTAAGTGCCATTGCTGTTGTGTCGTGACCCTGAAATAAGCAAAGTATAAGCATATCTGATTACGTTATTACAGATTGCTAAGCACATTCCGTAGTGCTTAAGGCTGGTGTCCCAATTCATTGACTGCTTACCCCAAACAGAAATGTATCTACTTCTTCCCTAATTCCATCATCATTTATCATCCCTTTCTCTTCTTCATTTAGCAATAGATCTAGCAAAGCCGACTTTTCTTCCTTCTCATACGTCTTGTTATCTTGAAACTCATTGGCAATATTAACGTTTCTGTTTTTCCTTCTCCTCTGTATGATTTGTTTTGTGATACTGTGCAAATCAAGCAAAACCGATTTCTCTCGTCTTGCGGTCGCCGATAGTTTGTAAATGAAATTGATTAAATACTTGTATTTAAATGTATATATTTAATGTGTATTTTTTTTTTTATGTGTTTGTGTATGTATTTTAATGTATTCACCCATTTTGTGTATTGATTGCAGATAATTGTCAAAAGTAGGCGTTTCGTGTGCCTTCGTACTCAGTGAGCTTTCTGAAAATACAAACACCTAGATAACTTTATCTTGACGGCTCCCATAAATAGGCACGACGCGACTCTCTTAGAGCAATTTCTATGTAAATTTAAAGGAAATTGTTGTACAAGTGTCGCGTCGCGGTGTCACGTCGCGTATGTTTGAAGAAGCCTTTAAGCATTATTCGTTTATTTTCTAAGTTCTTCTGGCATTGAGCCTAGTTTCTGTCAATGTGAAATAAAATATTTTGATATATTTTTTGATTGTATTGAAGAGTATTAAATAGAAAAGCGTCGTAAGTGTGCATCATATCTAATTTCATAAATTAATAATGGTTCCTAGTCGTGCCGGACGTAAAAGAATAGCACCATCCCATTTCTTCCCGTGGGTGTCGTAGAAGGCGACTAAAGAACTTACTAGAGAATGGGCAGCAGCGTTCTCTATGCATTTTTACCACCATACTGCGATCGCCAACCCACCGGCCAAGCGTGGCGATTATGGCAAAACCCTTCCTTTTGGGGGAGGCTTATGTGCAGTAGTGGATGTCTTTCGGCTGAAATGGTGATGATGATGAAATTTATAATTGTCTTACCACACATGATAAGTAGTGTTGCTTTTGATAAAAATGGTACCAAATCGATTCTTTCTGTTTTAAGTTCATTTTCTATGCTGGCCAGTAAAACCTCGGTTTGTTCAGAAAAAATGCTTAAGTATTTGTTAAGGATTTTGAAGTGGAAGGCTGGAGTAAGCATTTTCCGACGTTGATGCCATTTGTTACCTGTCAGAAAAAACGTTTTAAAATACCTCATGTTTCCTGATGATACGGAAAGCGTAGGACCTACAGCTTTTTTCCGGTAACTATCGCGAAATATGCCTACTGCAAGTCCTGCAGCAATGGTCATGCGGTTTTCGGCCTAAATAATAATAATAATAATAAAGGTTAAAGGTTCTTACATCCATTTTGAGAGCTAAGATTTACAATCATGTAGACACTAATTCAATCATGTCTGTCTCTCAAAATGGATGTCGGAACGGATCCCGCGGTACTAAGGAGCTGCTCCTCATTGATATGGCCATTAGCCAACAGGTTCGTCGTTCCCGAAAGGATCTTTCGACATGTTGGATAGACTACAAGAAGGCCTATGACTCGGTGCCACATACATGGCTCATGAGGGTGCTGGAATTGTATAAAGTAGATACAACTCTGCGCACCTTCCTGATGTCATGTATGGGGCATTGGAGGACGGTCCTTCGATATCCAGGATGTCGAAATATCCAGAGGAATAGCGAACCGATAAGGATCGAGCGAGGCATATTTCAGGGCGACAGTTTGAGTCCGCTTTGGTTCTGCCTAGCCCTGAATCCTCTAAGCACACTGCTGGAGGATTCAGGTATAGGCTATCGACTGAGGAGAGGTGGTCAGGTTATATCTCACCTCCTCTACATGGATGACCTAAAACTCTTTGCCCCCAACAATTTGCAACTAATGGAGCTACTAAAAGTAACTGAAACTTTCAGTAGCGCCATTAGGATGGATTTTGGTGTGGACAAATGTGCGGTCATGCATGTAAAGCGAGGGGAGATTGTGGAATCCGTGGGAACCCAACTCTCGGATTCCATAAAACTTCGAGCCCTCTCCGCAGCCGAAACCTATAAGTATTTGGGTATGTCGGAAGCTTTGGGCATCAATGTTACTGACATGAAACAATCGTTGAAGGAACGCTTCTTTGGCCGCCTGAAAAAAGTATTTAATAGTCTTTTATCAGGCGGAAACAAGGTGCGTGCCTTCAACGGTTGGGTCATGCCGGTCTTGATGTACTCTTTCGGCATACTCAAATGGACTCAGACCGAACTCGACGCCATAGATAGGAGGGTCCGTACGCTGCTGACTGCATATCGAATGCATCACCCACGGTCATCGGTAATGAGACTGTATATCCCGCGAAAATGTGGAGGTCGAGGCTTTTTAAATGCTAAGATTCTCCACAATCGCGAGATATGCAGTCTCAGAGATTATTTCCTAGAAACCGACGTGGGGATGCATCGAGATGTGGTTGCGGTGGACAAGGGCCTCACCCCGCTCTCCTTGGGTAAAGAGAACTGGCGCAAGCCTGTAGTACTTGACACTAAAGATCGCATGGAGGTATGGCAGAGTAAGGAGCTTCACGGACGCTTTTTCCGGGCCCTACATGGACCCGATGTAGACTTTCTAGCGTCCGTAGCCTGGCTACGTTTCGGTGACCTATTTGGGGAAACCGAAGGTTTTGTCTGTGCAATTATGGACGAAGTTATGATGACGAACAATTACCGGAGATTT
This sequence comes from Antitype chi, assembly GCA_947359405.1. Taxonomy (NCBI): domain Eukaryota; kingdom Metazoa; phylum Arthropoda; class Insecta; order Lepidoptera; family Noctuidae; genus Antitype; species Antitype chi. Next base: position 17,960,819 of record OX375816.1, read on the forward strand.
ATTGTGAAAGATGGCACGGTTGACATCTGTCGGGCATGCCACCGTCCAGGAGAATCAATCAGACACATAATCTCCGGGTGTTCTCGTCTAGCTAACGAGGAGTACTTGCATAGACACAACCTAGTAGCCAGGATTATCCACCAGCAACTTGCTCTGAAATACAGCCTTGTGGAATCAGAAGTGCCGTACTACAGGTATGTGCCCGACCCAGTTCTCGAAAATGGACATGTCACACTGTACTGGGATCGATCCATCATCACTGACAGGACCATTGTTGCCAATAAACCTGATATAGTGGTGGTGGATCGACTAGAACGGCGTGCAATGATCGTTGATATAACGGTCCCGCATGACGGGAACCTCGTGAAAGCCGAGAAAGATAAACAAATAAAGTATCTTGACTTGGCTCGCGAGGTTGTCGACATGTGGGATGTGGACTCAGCGATCATTGTACCGATAGTTGTTACAGCCAATGGCTTGATAGCCAAGAGCCTCGACCAACATCTGAGGAGGCTCTCGTTGGGCAGCTGGGTCAAGGGCTTGATCCAGAAAGCAGTACTCCTGGACACGGCTCGCATTGTCAGGAGGTTCCTCTCTCTGGAGCCCTGACCGCCGGTAGCTTGGACCTTGTTCCCGATACCGGTGGGCCACTATTTTTTATATTTTTAAATGTTTTTATATAATTTTATACTAATATTTAAAAATGTAATTTATATGTATATTGAAAGGAATAAAGGAGATAATAATAATAATAATAATAAAAAGAAAACGAATAGGACCGCTGCCCGGGGGCGATCGCCGGGGCGCACTTGGAGCTGACGCTGAGTGTCTCAGCATGCGAACCGTCAGCGGTGAGGAGTTGAACAGGCGGGCTCCCACCGACAAAGATGCTACAGCCGAAATCAGTGACGATGGTGACAGACTAACGGACAGGACAAACACCCCTGTAGAACCGTATAGTCCAAGCACAGTATCTTACACACCTTCTAGACCATCATCACCATCTATACCATCGTCACCCACAGTATCATCACCTCCTATTACTAGTTTAAATTCAATACCACCCACTCCGACCTTGAATGTTGCGCGGGAGGCTAGTTCCTTTTTACCCGCGTCCACCAAGGCTGGAAAAGCAAGAGTTCGCATGAGATGGAGCAAAGAAGTTAACCTATTTATCATGCGAACTTACTTTTATATCACTAAATTAGAGACCGACATGACCACCTACAGACAACAATTGCATGAACTTTTTACCCGACATTATCCTGAAATAACCGTTTCAGAACAAAGAATCTCAGATCAAAGAAGAGCTATAGTTAGAAATAAGCTTTTATCTCAAGAAATAATAGAACAATTAAAAGAAGAAACACGAATACAATTACAAGAAGCAGAAATTAATACAAGCGCTAACGCTATCTCAATGTCGCAAAACATAACCGACATTGCTGAACAATCACACGCACAATCGCACACCCAAGTACAATCATATACTCAGTCTCAATCATACAACCAATCACAAGCTTACACGCAAACATCACACACATCCACACAAACCGAATGTATAACCCTAACCCTAGAAAATGATATTGAGACCATAATTGTTGTGGATCAAAATCTGACAACAGATACATATATCCAAGAAATACATGACAGATTTAGAACAACCTTAGCAGAATACTCTGGGATGGACCCAGCAGTTCGACCAAAATTACCTAAACTTCGATATAGTCCTAATCTTTTCCGGTTAGTTAACTTATTTAATGAAAACATACTTAACCAATTTATTTGCGACGACACTCAACTTATAGATATACACACACTTATATATTGTACAGCGGTAGTCGTATCTGAAGAGCTTAACTTTAAAATCACGCTACACTCCGGAAACGTGATACCAAAACATAATATCAAACCAGCATGGCAACAGAGGTTAGAAAAAGACATCGAAAAATTAAGAGCCGATTGTGGTAGGCTAACACAATACATTAACAATATTAGGTCAAGTAAAGTAGTAAGGAGAGTTGAAGCTATATTCAGAAGTAATGTCACGCACACCAGACACGAAAATAATAACAGAAAACCTGAAGATTTCTTAGATACCTTAAAACAAAAACTAGCTCTTAAAGTTCATAGACTCAGAAGATACAAAAAAGCACAACAGCGCAAAAACGATAATGCCATATTTTCCACAAATGAAAAAATATTTTATAGAAACTTACACAAACCAGACAACGACACAAATGATGACATTAACACAGATACACCTCACCAACCTACAAAAGAGCAACTAGAAACATATTGGTCTAGCATTTGGGAAGAACAAAAACAACATAACGATAAAGCAACGTGGATAGCAGAAGAAGAAACAAAATGGAAGGCTATTCATGAAATGGAATTTGTAGAGATTACCGAGTCCGATATCACACACATAACAGGCAGATTACATAACTGGAAATCTCCTGGTATAGATAAAATACACAATTTTTGGTACAAAAAGTTAACTTCATTACACAAACTCATAGCAAAAAACTTAACAGAAATTATATTAGGTCAACAAAATATACCCGATTTTATTGCAACAGGTATAACGTACATGCTACCTAAAACAAAAAAATCACCACAACCTTCCCAATACAGACCAATAACTTGCCTACCCACGATATATAAAATATTAACATCAGCAATAACAACGAAAATTAACTCACATATCGAACACCACAACATAATGGCAGAGGAGCAGAAGGGATGCAGGCGGGGCCATATGGGGTGCAAAGAACAGTTAATTATTGACTCTACTATCCATAAACATGCCACCACGAAGCATAGAAACCTACACTGTACATATATAGATTATAAAAAAGCTTTCGACAGTGTTCCACATTCCTGGTTGATACATATACTTGAAATTTATAGGATAAATCCAAAAATAATAGAGTTCCTTCGAAACATAATGCCACTGTGGAAAACCACACTTCAAATAAATTGCAATCACAATAACGTCACAACGCGACAAATATATATCAAGAAGGGTATCTACCAAGGTGATTCACTGAGTCCCCTCTGGTTTTGTCTAGCACTAAACCCTCTGTCACATCTACTGCAGCGCTGTCGGGCCGGCTATTGTCTCAAACACAATATAGAACAAACAACACTCTCACATCTCATTTACATGGACGATATTAAACTATACGCGCAAACTGAAAAAGATATGAAAAAATTAGTAGAAGCTACAGCAGAGTTTAGCTTAGATATAAACATGCATTTTGGTCTGGATAAATGTAAAACACTTCATATCATGCGCGGCAAGATACGACCCGGAAACTATATCATAAATAACACAGACACCATAACAGCAATGGAACCGACCGACGTATATAAATATTTAGGGTACACGCAACTAAGGGGACTAGATCATGTTAGGATTAAAGAAACACTTACTGCAGAGTACAAAAAGAGACTAAATGCCATATGTAAAACACAACTGTCTAGTAAGAATCTCATCAAGGCCTTAAATACATTTGCCATCCCCATCTTGACATACTCATTCGGAGTTATTAAATGGACAAAAACAGACACAGAACAATTAGAACGAATCACACGCACCACCCTTACCAAACATAACAACTTACACCCTAAATCTGCAATAGAAAGACTTACTATCAAAAGACAAAATGGAGGGAGAGGCCTGATAGACATCCAGCACCTATGGCGGAAACAAGTCTGTCAACTGAAAACATTCTTTCACTCAAAATCTCGCACTAGTAACATTCATAAAGCCATAGTTCAAAATGATAGTAACTACACCCCACTTAACTTGAATGAACAGCTAGATATTCCACAAATTACTAGCGAAGACCCTCAGAAACAAAAAATTGAGGACTGGAAGAAAAAAGTACTTCATGGCCGACATCCTCATGACCTAGAACAATCCCATGTGAACCAAGTAGCCTCAAATAAGTTTCTGAAAATAGGCAATTTATTCCCAGAAACTGAAGGATTTATAATTGCGATACAAGATCAGATTATTAACACTAAAAATTATAGAAAATATATCATCAAAGACCCCTCAATAACAAATGATAAATGTCGCAAGTGTCACACACAACCAGAAACAATTCAACACATAACAGGAGCGTGCACAACTCTTACGCAGACAGACTACACACACAGGCACAACCAGGTAGCAAATGTAATTCACCAAAAACTAGCACTCAAATACACACTCATTCAAGACACAAACACTCCGTATTACAATTACACACCACAAACTATCCTAGAAAATGACACACATAAACTTTATTACGACCGCGCCATACTCACCGACAAGACAATTCACTACAATAGACCGGATCTAACATTACAAGACAAAATAAATAAAGTTACTTACCTAATAGATATTGCCGTCCCTAACACACATAACATTCAGAAGACAATATCTGAAAAAATTAGTAAATACGCCGAACTCAAAGAGGAAGTAACTAGAATATGGCGCCAACAAAAAGTTTACGTGGTCCCTATAGTCCTCTCCACAACAGGCGTCATCCCAAATCACCTTCTTCATAGCCTTAAATTACTTAACCTAAAAGAAACCCTCTATATCACCTTACAAAAAGCTGCAATTTTAAATACATGTCGCATTGTCCGAAAGTTCATGCAAATAGATGAAAACGAAATAGGGCCTCATCACAACACATCTTAAACATAACACACCACACGCTGCATTTACTTGGCTTCGGTCCGTAAATGTTGCAAAAACCAGCCAAAGAGCTGAGAAGAAAAAACACTACAAAAATAATAATAATAATTTATTTTAATAAAAACGTATACAAAAAGAGTACATTTAGCTAACAGTAGTAAATTTCCCATACAATTATAGTGCCTAAAAATAAAACTATTTCTAAAATATTTTTACTAAAAGTGCAAGTGGTAATGTTTCGGAATTAGAATGATAGATAGCGACCCACCCGATCTAGGTTCATTCAAACCTGTGTTTCGGGCCATCACTTTACATTTCAATTAATTTGGGACATTAACATTAAAAATTAAATTGATATAAAAATAATCGATTAACAACTATGAGATAAAGCATATTGGTAATTAAACATTAATACCTACAACTAAGCCAATGTAAATACTACAAAAGTAAATACTTACGAGGGAATAAATTATCGTCATGACATAATTTCTAGAAGTTTTTCTGTGTCTGTGTAACTGAGCAACGCTAGGTATTCTGATAACTTAGTACTACATTTTTTATAGCTTAAAATATAGATGTTCGTTAATTTGTTAAGTCTATTATACAGAAAAGGACCTAAAAACACATAAAATCGATTAGCAAACGCATGTCTAGTTTGAGGTTTTATGCAAACTAAATCCTTCCTTCTCTTGTCGGAAGGTACTGGGTTAAAAGGAAGTGCAGTGTGCTGGTGTAGTACTATGCTTCGAATGAATAATTGCCGAACTGTTAGTACATTACATGCAATGTAGAGCTGTTGCGTAGGAAATCTAAAAGGGCGAAAGGTAGCAACCTTCAGAATTGCTCTTTGAGCACGCTCTAGAGGAAGTAAAATGGTTTTTGCTGCACCACCCCAGGAAGTTATGCAATAGCTAAGAATGGATTGACACAAAGCTAAATAAACCTCTTTAATTAATTTATAGTCGGCTAGGTTCCGTAAGTTCTTAAAAACATATATTAATTTGCGCACTCTAGTACAAAGTAAATCGATATGTTTACGGAAATTTAGATTCGAGTCAATAGTGACACCTAGATATTTCAAATGGTCAGCTTTAGCCAAAGTAGTGCAAGAACATGCAGTGTCAGCGTTCGTGGTACAATTATGTGCGTAAATGTTTAGATTAGTAAGCGGTATATTAGTATTTCTCATTGCAAATAAAATGTATTTTGTTTTATCTGCATTTAATGTTAGGATGTTATTACGGAGCCAATCGGACACTATGTTAAAACCATTTTGAGCATGTTCATAGACCTCAACTTTTGATTTAGCTGAGAACAGTAAAGCGGTGTCATCAGCATAAGACATTATGACACCATTTTGAAGTGGCAGGCTGCACAGTTCATTTATATAGATTAAAAATAAGGTGGGGCCCAAAATGCTGCCTTGTGGAATTCCAAAATCACTATTTTTAAGTTCCGAGCTTGTATACTGACCTATTTTTACACATTGATGACGCTCGCTGAGATAATCAGTAAATAGTCGAAGTTGTGCTCCTCTTATCCCTAGTGTTTCAAGCTTGTGCAAAAGTAAAGTACAAGAAATAGTGTCAAAGGCCTTGGCAAGGTCTAGAAAGATACCAATTGTGTGCATACCATTATCTAGATTGGTAGCAATATAATTAGTTAATTTGTGTACTGCCTGGCCGGTTGATCTACTGGCCCTAAATCCAAATTGATTATCTGAAAGTAGTTTGTTATCTTCCAGATATTTTATCAACCTACAGTTAATAATTTTTTCTAAAATTTTTGAAAGTCCTGTTAACACTGAAATGGGTCTGTAGTTATTCACACAGTTTTTGTCTCCAGACTTGAATACAGGAGTGACCAAGGCTTTTTTAAGGAGTTTGGGGAATATTCCTTTAGATAAACATAGCTGAAAAATGTGGGTTAGCGGAGGGGCTAGTATGTATCTAAATCTTTTAAGTATATTATTAGGTATGTCATCCCACCCAGTAGCACAGACATCTTTTAACCCGAATAATAATCGTACAACTTCGTTAACGTCGGTATCTAATAAAACAAAAGAATTTACTGTAGAGGATGTCGCAGTCGTGTTTTGAGGGGATAAAGTATTAAAATTTAATGATTTTTCAGCCAATTTTTTACCAACGTTAGTAAAGAAGTTGTTCACTTTATTCATAGCTTCGGATGGATTTATCTCTGAACACAGTAAATCAAGCGGAGGCTCGGGATTTTTTGTTCTAAAAGTATTCGTTTTTATAAATTTCCACACAAGCTTACTATTTTTCCCCGCCTTCTGTAATTCATTTTTATCATACTGATTTTTTAGTTTTTTCAAAAGTTTATTGCAGAAGTTCCGGTACCTTTTATATGTAACAGAAAGTATTTCGTTATAAGGTGCAAGTTTCAATTTTAGGTGAAGTTTGTCTCTATGTCTTATACAACGAACGAGACCGGGTGCGATCCAAGGTTTGATACAACTATACTTTCTAGGCATTGTCTTAGTAAATGTGTTTTTGCTTATTGAAGATTGTAGCGAATCTATGAAATACTTTAAAGAAATATTTGCATCGTTTGAATTATAAACAGGGTCAAAATTAATTCCGCGTATGTCATTTTCGAGGTTTGTCATGTTGACTTTAGTATAGCTACGCATGCAGTTTTTTCTAGGTGAACTTATTTGTAATGTTAGTAAAACAGCTTGATGATCGGTAAGCGAGGAATTAGTAACCAATGTTTTGGATGGATTTTTGGATTTTAGAATGATGTGGTCTAAGCATGAACCGCTCTGATGCGTGGGGTGATAGTGAGCTGGTAGTAGTCCGTGAAATGAGCAAATATTCAGATAATTATGTACATGGGTATCTATTTTCTCAGAAGCAATGTTAATGTTAATGTCACCCAAAAGTACTATGTTTTTAAAAGATGATAAGGATTTTAAGTTTGTGTCGAGTGAATCTAAAAATCTGTCTATATTTTGTGAAGGAGGTCTATAAATAGCCATGAGTACTGTATCGGGACTGATTTCAATTATTAAGCAATTACTATCTTGTGATGCCGGTTCTTCTTTGATTGCACGTAGATTGTTTTTGATATATACTACTAATCCATCGTTTTGATTTATGTTTCTCTCAGTTTTGTATGAATAATAACCGTCAAGAGATGGTAAGTTGACTGTCTGTTTTGACAACCAACATTCTGTGAGGACGATAACATCACAGCTTATATCAAGATTCTGTAATAAAACTTCAAAGCCGTTCATGTTCCGATTAATGCTGCGAATATTCTGTGTGAGCAGGGTTAATGTTTTGACACCAGAAGGAAGAAGGTGTTTACAGTCCTCTACATTACACATTTTAGATTCAGATACAGCAAAACTATCTAGATCACAAATTAGCTGATTTGCCATGATCGTTACAAACCAAATAAAAATATAAATAAAGGATAAAGTACCTGTTTGTGTGCTTAAAAATAAAAGAATACGGCGGCGCTCTTAGGCGCCTTCATAATCTATTGAATTGATATAGTTCCTCTCAGCATATATGCGCGCCGGGCAAGTTACGTCACCAGTTTGATGGTCACTTTTCCTCTTGAACCGTTTGCACGTCGCACATTGAGGGGGAGAAGATTTGCTGCTGCATTCCTTGAACGAGTGTCCAGTCTCACAACAGTGGTTACTAGTAGGACTAGTTTCTCGGCAAAACTTGGCTGCGTGTCCGAACTGCTGGCAATTGAAGCACCTGGTGACTATCGTGAAATCTCTCACAGGGCATGATGTCCAATTAATAAAAATTCGGCTTTGGTTTACTAACATTTTCCTAATGCTAGCGGGTAGTTCTAAGATGTAATTACAGGTAGGAAGGTCTTTCTTACCCGATTTATGGCTCAGTTTAATACTCTCAACGAAGGACTCGCGAGTTATATTCGGCAACTTATCTGAGAGGTTTTGCTCGAAAATACACTCGAATACCTCCTGCTCAGTAAGGGTAACGGGGACACCAATGATAGCAACCCTCGGGCGACGTTTAGAAGGTTCTTCTATTGTAAGGCCCGATGACACTAACTTCTCCGAATTCTTTAATTTCTCAATATCGCCTTTATGGTCTGTGCTAATCAAAACGCCCCCATTTTTTACTTTTCTCAGGCCACGGACATGAAGCTTTAGTTGCTCAGGGGAGATAATCTTTTGTACTAGTGACTTGGTGTCGTCACTTGTTTGGGTCTTATCGCTGGGGTAGATGGCAACTGATCTCAAATTTGCAGGACGTACGAAGTTATCGGAACCTTTCTTCACCATGTTTGCATAAGAGGAACCTTCCGAATGATTCATCTTTGTCTCTACGACCTCTTTGAACTGCTGGAGAGATTGCGCAACGTTCTGGTGATTCTGTAGGTGCTGGATTGTGGTATGGGCTAGAATCGTTTTCTGCTTCAACGATTGGTATAAGACGGCCATTTGAGAAGTCCCACTCGAGACCTTTCTGCAAAGGGTGGAAACACGAAGCTTCTGGTCTGAGTTCATTTTCCCTTCACCAACAATACTGCAAACTTCGTTCAGGATGGCATCTATAGACCCCATCCATCTCTGGATCTCTGGCGTACTGATGACTTCACTCGGCAGTTCATTCTCCGCGGTTGCTGGTGGATTTGGGTCGCTCGGAGGTACCGGTTCAGTAGGCGTCGGTGGAGGACTACGCCGAAGTAATTGGCTACGACCAAACGGGCTCGAACCTGGGTTAGACATACTAACAGAGGCACTTTCCTTATAGTTTAAAAATATTTAGTTCATTTTGCACAATGTAAGTCAGTTAGAACTAAGTACAAGTCACCCGCGACACACTTTACTTTTATACTGACGTCGCAAATAATTTTATTTATTTGTAGTAATTGTGTATTTCATTATTATCAATATAAATCACACGTCCGCTTTGTCTCGCGCCTCGTAAAGCGATCTAAAGGGATGATGGTGATGGATTTGATGTTTTAATTTGCTTTTATAGAATTGGTTTCGGAGGATTAATTTAATCTTAAATTCAGATGGTTTACTCGATTCCGAAACAGTTCTACGGCATTCGCTTCTTCGATTAATTAAAATTGACAATAGTATCCCTAATATTGTCAATTTTAATTCATCGAAGAAGTGAATGCCGTAGAACTAATCATATATTTCTGTTATCTCCATAGGGCTATCAAATTACAACGAAAGGATTGATAATAACTGAATCAAAAATAACGAAAATAGGATAAGTTGATTCAATGACAATTGTGCGCCCATCCACGAAAATACGTTTCATGTCTATTATACACACGCACGTATAAGCATAATCAACCTATATCGTTCCCTTCGTCTCGTTCTCTCGAACTTTTAGCAGTTGCAATAAAGAAACACTCGACTGAAAAGACAAATAACCGTTCTAAAATCATATGGAAGCCCTGGATCACACCTGGCCTTATAAAATGTATGAATCACAGGGATAAACTACATAGAGAGTCAAATAAACACCCACAAGACGAAGCAAAAAAACTAGTTTATACCCGCTACATAAACTTTTTTACCAATCTGGTGCACAAGTTAAGACATGAACATGAAAATAAAAAGTTAGAAGAAAATAAATCAAATACCAAAGGATTATGGAATACTATTAAAATAATCACCGAGCAACACATTAACAGAAGCAGTCCTAGCGACTTACTACATTGTAAATCCACGGCAAAAGACTCAGTTGACTACTGCAACGAATATTTCTCCTCTGTTGGCACACATTTGGCAAGCAAAATTCTAAACGACATAAACGAAACTCAGGAGACAGTGGTTTCCAAGCAAAAATTAGGAGAACCACTAGGGATTACTTTCTTTATGCAACCTACTGATGTCTATGAGATTAACAAACTGATTGTAAACCTTAACAGTGACAGTGCTGCCGGAATTGATGGTCTTACACCAAAAATTATAAAATAAATAAAAAGTGAAATTTTGACCCCACTAACGTACATCATCAACCTTAGTCTAAGTACAGGTATATTCCTAGATAAATGGAAAGAAGCTAGAGTCACCCCTATTTTCAAGACTGAATCAAAACAAAACCCTGCGAATTACAGGCCTATATCGCTTTTAGGAATCTTCTCCAAAATTCTGGAAAAGGTAGCAAACAAACGCTTGGTTTCTTTCTTGGAGTCGAACAAGCTGATCTCCAATAAACAATTTGGTTTCAGAGTGAGCCGCCTGACCAAACTTCTAACATCTTATCTAGACAACAACAAAAAGTGCTTGGGAGTGTTTTTAGATCTAGCCAAAGCCTTTGACAGTGTTGCAATACCCATACTTCTGAAGAAAATGGAGGTCATTGGAATCAGAGGACTGACATTAGACTGGTTTAAAACCTACCTAACTAACAGACGCCAGTGCATGAAAGTGGGTGAGAACACCAGCTGTCTAAAAGATATGACCTGTGGAGTTCCACAGGGTAGTGTTCTCGGCCCTACCTTATTCATCATCTATATAAATGATATACATTCCACATTAAAGGAAAATGCAGATATCATATGCTATGCTGACGACACGGTCATTCTCTTTCATGGCAAATCTTGGGAATTAGTACAAAAGGAAGCTCAAAATAGTCTGACTTGTATCAAAGGCTGGCTCGACTATAATCTTCTTTCGTAAAATATTGACAAAACCAAATACTTGTGTTTCCATAAAACCCATGTCTCAGCGCCTAAACTACCACTTGACATTAAAAGTCACTGTGCAACCTGTAACCCTCTCCTGTGCACCTGCCAGGAAATAAAAAAGGTAGAACCAGCGGCTCTCTTTCAAACAGCATATTGACCTGGTGGTCAAACGCACCAGAAAATTGATTCACATAATGAAACTCCTGCGTAACACTGACAATAAAAAAAACTCTAAACATGGTATATGTGGCACTATCAGAATCAATTCTATTACTGTATAGCAGTATGGGGCGGAGTTGGAATCACCACCATGATCCAAAGCGAACGAGCTCAACGATCACTTTTGAAAGTCATGCTCAAAAAACCTTTCAGATACCCGACGGCCCTTTTGTACAAAGAAGCCGCAGTACTCACTGTTTGACAGTTGTATATCTTTAAAATCATACTGAAACAGCATAAAATCGTAACCCAGACCCCGGAATACTCACAGCTACTCAAACGTCGAGTTTTTAAGTGTGTCTCTATAAGAACGCGTACAACTTTCGCACAGCACATGCAAGAATTCTTGCTCAGTCACATTTACAACAAAGCCGTGAAAATGTGTGACATCGCCAACTCTAGGATAAACCAAGTCAAAAAGACTGTTCGTAAATGGCTGCTAGCCTAATCATACACTGAATCCGAATCTCTTTTAAAGGTAATTTCGGAGCACAACAACACTCACACACACATGCAAACACTCTCTCTCTCACACACGCATATACACTTACACATAGTGCACAATGGCGCTCTAAATATTCATTCATCCTACTCTATTGTTTTAAGCCTAGACAATTTTGATTAACTATCTAATTTTATTACTTACTTTAAAATAATAATGCATTTTTATGTGCCTCTCGACAATAGCAATCCATGAGTATTAATGTAATACGCTTTTCACCATCTGGTAATACCACCCATGGACTCCACGAGACAGGCTTGACCTAGTGTGGAGTTCATAAGCAAAATGTTTCCTTTGCGTCTTATTCCTGTTTTTTTTCCTTGTTAACGTAGGTACTAATGTAGACTTTAAGGAATTGTAAAGCATTGTTTTTTTTTTGGGTACAATAAACATTATCTTATCTTATCTCGGCGAGAGGGGGTGAGCCATAATCCACCACGCGGGACCAGTGCGTGTTAGATGTCACATGTCTCCGAAGTTTTTGTTTCTAAGGTTTCCGCACGATGTTTTTCTTCACCGTTTTTAAGAGCAGTGGTGATGAAATATATAATTTACCCAAAGTAATGCACCTATCTGGGTTCGAACCTACGACCTACAAGTCTTCAGTCGCGGTCTTTACTACTGGGGCACCACTGCTCTCCATTATACTCTTTTGAGATAATTGCTGAGGATTCCTTTCGTTGTTATTGAATAGTCTAAGTATCACCAATTTTTAGAACTGCACCCTAATTGCGCAACTCACGATTAATCATAATCTGTTTCATTTTGAAACAGAGTGCTAAACCATTGCTTCATATGTTCGAAAAATGCGTCTGCTCAACAACGTAAATAATGCAATGAATATTGTTGAACTGTCAAAATGAAACCGATTATGATTAATCGCGTGTTACGCAATTAGGGTGCTGGTCTTAGGTATAACAATAAACGAAAACAGTACTAAATTCCTAAATTATAAATACGATAGTAACTGTGACTGTCTGTCTGTTACGCTTTCACGCCTAGACCGCTGAACCGATCGTCATACAATTTGGCAGAGATATATAGCCTGGGATGTGGAGGAGAACATAGGCTACATTTTTACGCGATAACCGACATCCACACGTATAGAGCCGTGGACAAAAGTTGGTGTAGAATAAATCATTAATGCTGCTTTACTTTTATGTTTGTACACGTATTATGTTATTTTATTTATAAGAAAATAAGAAACAAATTAAAATCAACAATTTTTCAAATAATCATATCATTAACATTAATTAAGTAAAGGATGATGACCAAATTTGTATGAGACCCGTCTCCCCCCTCCAACAGATCTTTTGTAAGTGTTAGTAAGTTCATAAGGACCTATAAAAAGACTAACGACCAGTTTTCATTTTAAAATCCATGGGGTTTAGAAATAAAAAAATAAATAAAAAAATCGTTGTTTATTGTTTTTCAATCACCACAAACATGTTATAAAAATTAAAATAACAACATTATAGGCTATTATGAAGCGTATATACATACACTGAACGCCGTGCGTCGCCCGACATTATAGAACCAATTATTGTGTGGCTTTGGTTGTCCATATATTTAAAAAAATACTTAAAATAGCCCTATTAATTATATAAATACTAATTATCATAGCAGTTCCGCCGGTGGATTAAAATCAATGTGACGCCCTAGCCCCATGTACCACACAATTGAAATTATATGTGCGCAGCTTCCTACAGTTCGATTTCCTGTAAGGCACGTGCAATACCAATAAGCAATAGCATTTCTATTAGTGGAATCGCGATCTATTAAAATATATGAATAATAAACGCGTGACCTCACATGTCTCGATTGTATGCGAACTCGGACCAACCACACATTTCTTTGTAGTATATTACATAGATGTAAATCAGTCAGCTCAGTTTGTCGGTATAATTCAATGTGGTAAAGTCCATTGCGTAAGTGCTCTGCACAATATGATTTCGCAAGTTTGATATGATAGCTTCCTAAAGCAAAAAGGAAAACATCGTTTTCGGATAAGCGAGGAAATTCTTCAAAATGAGGAATATTTGCTTCCATTGGTACAAAAGCCACTCTTTGTCTATTTAAGTTTCTCATATGTACATAATCATTCAATAGATTAGGTGTGTTGATTTGAGAGTGGATTATGTTGAGAATCTCAGGAGCGTGCACATTATCTATAGCGACACTATAAAATGCATTTATTATGGCCGCACCAATTTTAAAATCGGTGAACATGTTAGGTAACGTTTTATTAAAATATTTTTGTCTTAACAACTTAAATCTGTTTTTGAATTTGCCATTCACCGCTTCCACTACCCATCGGCAAATTGTGACTAAGCGGGACTTATTTGCCTGTTCAGTAGTTAATTGCGTTGCGTTCCGATCCTTTGAGGGAGGCATATGCGCTTCATATTGGTATGACTCTATGTCATCGATGCTGTCCCGAAATCCCCGATCCAGAATGAAGACGTCACCAGGGTTTAAAAAACAATGCAGTGCATGTTCTTCATAGTTCGTTATTAATTGCATTATTGACGCATCAGAAGTAGTTGCGGGGTATGGGCCCATTACATCTATGATGTATCCATCACTGCACACTATCAAAAATGGTTTTAATAGGTTCCTAAACTTATGATGACTATAACTTGCACGTTGGAATAAAAAGTTTGCACTTTTTTCGATGCATATATACGTTCCATTACAAATCAAAATGGCCTTTGTATTCTCGTAATTTCCGAAAATCTCTTTTGGAATTAATAGGTTTCTCTCGAGAACGCTGTCTCTAGTCATGTGATCTAATCCAAGATGTCTGGGAACAAAATCCTGTGACAAACATTCTCTCGCTATTTTGATTTTTCTTTCAAGTTGACTACGTGACATTTTAAATAATGTTGACAGCCTTTCGTTAGTTTCGCCAGTCCTTAGTTTTGTCAGATAGATTCCAAGAACAGTTCGCGGATGACGATCTCTCTGATAGAGATGGTGTTTCTTCCAATATGATATTAAATTGATCATGGGTTAAACCAGTCCAAAAATGTAGCTCATTTTCATCGAATCTTGTAGGGGATTCAAAATCGAACCTTGGGCTATTATTGACTGCTTGTATCAACATATTTGTCATATCTGTAAGCAACGGTGAGTTGAAATAATGGGTCACGTTGACAGAATCAAGCAACTCCTCCCATTCCAATTGCATCAAATGATCTTCGCACAGCCGGGCACTTGGTGGCATGTATAATAGATAGTTACATACGGCGTACAATTTTATAGAAGCTGAGATTCGTCTCAGATTTTCATTTCCGCATTGCCTATAAATGCAGCGCCGAGATGAATTTGGAGTTCTTACATGATCAGGCATGAAAATCTGAGCTCCTTGTTGATCTGCATCTGGAATGCTCACGGGTTCTGGCGCAGGTATTGCGTCGGGTTCAAGCGCTGGTCCTGGATTGGGTTCAGGCACAGATCCTGGAACGGGTTCTGCCACAGGTTCTGCTATAAATTCTGGATCATTCAAAACCCTGCCCTGATCGCGGCCTCTCCGTTCAACGGAATTGTTGCCTCTTTGCCAGCATCTATGGCATACAGCCATAATGTTGTTGAAAACAACCTGAAACTAAAGAAAACGTATTACATGAATGAGCACATTTTTCTCCCTATGTGCAATGTACATGTAAAGCCATATAATTGGCCGCATTACATGATGATGACATCATTATGTAATGCGGCGAATTGTATTATATAGTCAAACCCGAAAAAAGAATAGGAAAAGGAGAGATTTTGCATGGATATCTTATCCATACTGAATATCTCCCTTTCCTTTTCTTTTCCGCAAAAAAAAATTTCTTAAATAAAAATATGTTATTTGTTTTTTAAATATTTATTAATCATTTTTTTACTATCCTCTTCTTTTTTTAACACGTACAGTAGTTAAAATGAATTCGATCAGTAGATGAAAAATATATACCTACTAATTGCATTCAATTAAACACAAGAAAAACAACGCGGGGGTACGACGACAAAGGGGACCGAGCGGGTGCAGGCGGCGCGCGCGCAAAGCGTGATACTCAAGAAGCGGACGCACGCCGCCGCCCGCACCTCCAAAACGGTTGGTCTATAGATGTGTGTATATACTACAATAATAATTGAAAAGTGGGTACATACCTGTATGAGTCCATTTTGAATTATATATTCAGCTAAATCAGGTCTACTTTGGGAAAAAGTATCCTGCAGGATATGTCGCCTTTGCCGTAATATAGATCGCGGACACAAAATACATCGGCGTCCGGTTTCCATTTTAACAAAACAAAGTCCTTTAACGTGCCAGGGTCAAACGTGAAGCTATCAATCAGGTCCAATAAACATGCAGGGGTAAGTCTAAGTAAAATAATCCGATAACACACAGAATAACAACGTCACGTCGTGGACAGCGAACAGGTAACGAACGACTAACTTCAGGTAGAAAAGGGACGGGACAGGTGACAACGGTTGCGGGGTAGAGGAAGGGGAGTGGGCGGGGTTGTTGGTGTGTGAGTTGCGTATGCGCCGCTCTAGGTGTCACCTGCTGCAGCCGATCGTTAGTATATTTTACTGATTGTTAACAGACTTCATTATTGCCGTTAAATAAACTTATCACTTATACTAGGTATTTTTTGTTTGACCTCAAAGTACCAATAAGATTTTATATAAATGTTTTTTTTTGTAACGGAATCCAATACACAATAACAAAGATAATAATATGTAATTATAATAATAATACTATGAAA
This sequence comes from Antitype chi, assembly GCA_947359405.1. Classification (NCBI taxonomy): domain Eukaryota; kingdom Metazoa; phylum Arthropoda; class Insecta; order Lepidoptera; family Noctuidae; genus Antitype; species Antitype chi. The sequence continues at coordinate 17,977,665 of OX375816.1, forward strand.
CACAAACTGTTATTTTGTGCCAAAAATAATAATATTAAAACATTATTTTCTCGGAATATCCCGCACTTTTGAGAGATGTCGCCATAGTAAAAATGTATCACCTTACTAAGATGTTTTGACTGAGATACATTTCAAATCTGTTGGTCGGTGTAAAAGTCGGGGGACGTTTTCACGCATCGTCCTTTATTCTATTGAGATCAGTTTTATGTTGTGGTATTATTTGGGTCAACATACTTTGTATCATATTTTAATATTTAATTATGCATATAAAAATGTATCTATCTGTGTAGTATGGTGTGTTAGTGTCAAATATTTTTCTTTTTGTCGTGTATATTTTCGTTTATTGTGTAGTATGCTTTTTCATTTTACTTTTTTATTATTTTTTATTAAGTATATTGTGTTTAGATTAATTTGTGATATTCCTGTGCAAGTCATAAGAAATACTTTTTCTTCCTTTCTTTGTTTCTACCTAGACCTTGTTCAATAGACCAACGGACATTAATTATTCTGCTTACCTTTACTGACTAGTCATAGTAATCCTTCACCAAGCCAACCTTGCATAAAGTTGTATGGTGTGTGCTTTTCAATGTAAGTAGTTGTAGAAAGTATCAACTGAAAGTAAGCGGAAAAATTTAAATTAGAATTGAAGGTGGATACAGCCTAACGTACAGAGGTGACTGCTACCCATGCACTCTCGCTCCGTACCATGGCCTGGACCAGGCCCGGACGCGAGAGATCGCCGCCGACGATCACCTCCACGAGGACACGGCGATGCTCCGCCGAAGCCGGGCGGACCTCCACCGTATGCTCCACCGTGTCCTCAGGGCGATCTTCGCAGTGGCAACACCTGGGCGTTTCCTCCCGCCTTATGCGAAACAGGAACCTCCCGAAACAGCCGTGTCCGGTGAGGACCTGCGTCAGGCGGAAGGTGAGGATGCCGTGGCGCCTCTCAATCCACTCCTCAAAGAGGGGACTTACCGTCGCAATCGTGGCGTGCCCAATGTGGTGGTTTATTGGAGTGTCATTTTATTTTTAACCGACTTCAAAAAGGGTGAGGTTATCAATTCGTCGTAACCTTTTTTTTTATGTATGTTCCCCGATTACTCGAAGATGGCTGGACCGATTTGGATTTTGTTTTTTTTTTGTTTGAAAGGGTATACTTCCCAGGTGGTCCCATGATCATCAAGTCAGGATCTGATTATGGGATCCTGGAGAAATAGAGAGAACTCTTCAAATTTTATAGGCACACAAAGCGATTTAGGTATTTTTTGGAAGAGTACTTTCTCGTAGTGGTCTCATTTCAATTTGATGAAGATTTGATGAAGAACTTTGGAAATAGGCAACGGAACTCCTCAATAAATGATAGCAAATGGACTGGGATTGCTGAAATCTCATCTGTGTCTATTGCTTACACCAGTTCATAACATAACATCACGCCGGTATGCTGTGAAGGGGTAAGCACATGTGAACCACTAAAAAGTAAAAAATTAAAAACTTTTTCCAAAAAAAAAAACAACCGACTTCCAAAAAAACACTACAAAGTGAAAAATAACTTTAATTTCGGAAGGCGGTGACAAAAAATTCAAATACAGCTCCAAAGACACCGACTTCCGAAATTAAAGTTATTTTTCACTTTGTAGTGTTTTTTTGGAAGTCGGTTGTTTTACTTTTAAAAATGGTTTTAATTCATAAAATTGTTGGTAAACTTATTAAACAAATTATATAAACAATACCTTCACGTCCTCAGGATGATATATATGCACGGCGCGGAAATGAAGTCCGTCCAGTCTCCACAGCCGGCCATAACTTTTGCGCCATATTCTCAGTTGCTCAAAAAGATTATCTGCAAAAAAATCACACAGGTAACATCATGCTTGTCTTTCACGAAGGATAAGGCAGACGGGTTTATGCCATTAGGCCGATTAGTAAGAGTTGCGAGCCTATGCCTGGGCTCCAAGCTGCTACTCATGCATTTATAGTTGCTTACTGGAAAAACACAATAACTGTTTGCCAGGTCTGGGGATCGAACCCAGGACTGCAAACTAGGCTATAGTGCTTGCGAACACTAGAATCCTACTAATATTATAAATGTGAAAGTTTGTATGTTTAGATGTTTGAATGTTTGTTACTCAATCACGCAAAAATGACTGAACGGATTGCCTGGAATAACATATAGGATACTTTTTATTCCGGTGCAATGTTCTAAAATGTTTTTTTTTTTTTTTTTTTTTTTTTTTTTTTTTTTTTTTTTTTTTTTTTCAGGGTGGGAAATCATCAAATGACTTCTCCCGCTCTGGGTGGAGCAGGAGGGCGTGTCAGACTTTTACTGACTAAAACCCACCCGTGATCCCTCAGTTGCCTGTGTGCTAGGGGCGACGGTATCTCTTTCGAACAACCCGCACCCCTGGCAGGCATCGGCCCTTGCGGACCCCACCAGTCCGGCGCACCAGGACACATGGCACGCCGTGACCACCCCAGGAACCAAGTAGCACAAGGGCCCCAGACTACCCTGGCACCCTTGGCTCCCTTGGCCCCCTGCGACGGGTCAGCGCAGTGGCCCCGCCGCCTACCACTTCTCGGCCGCAGGGGATAGGGAGAGCGGCCAACGCTATACCGACACTCCTCTTCCCCTGCGGCCCCACCGCGTCCGCCATCAAACGGTGGCGGCCCCGTCCAGGCCACGGAAGGGAAGAGCGCTACTCAAAAGTACCGGCACTCCTCCTCCGCCGCAGCCTGTAATCCTCAGCCGCGATGCCTCCCATTCGACATCGCGGCCCGCCTCAGTTGCGGTGCACCTCACCGCAACCTACTTTTTGGCCGCTACGTCGTCGGCTTGGAGACCAAAGCCCTGACGAGCGGCCCCACCTTTGGGTTCCTCTTCGCTTCACCGTGGGAGCGGACCACGGCTACTGAGCCCCCCCGCAACGACAATGCGGGAACCCACTGGGGGGGATGTTCTAAAATGTTGACAACCCACTAAACCATCAATTGGAAAACAGGATTTGAATATTTAGTTATTTATTTTGAGGGAATAAGCATTACATATTTCAGAAGACTGAAAGTCTGACAACCAGTCTTACCAAGAGGTATCGTAATACACAATAACTGGGTTATGGAGGTCAGATCGAGGTCAGGTCGACTGCTTAGTCGATCCTTGTAAAATACTGGTGTTCAGCTACATCCGGTTAGACTGGAAGCCGACCCCAACATAGTTGGGAAAAGGCTAGGCAGATGATGCTGATTTTGAGGAATTAAAAGCGAATACATACCTGAACTTTTATATACAGGTTGAAATTGAAAACATGCGACAAACCGTAATGGGAGATGATTGTACTCATCATTATGAACAACTTTTACTAAGGGACCAAAGATGCAATCGCAAAAAAAAAACAGCTGTTCCCTACATTTTGACGAGTCATGCGAACATAAATGTAGGGAACAGATGTTTTTTTTTTCGCGATTGCATCTTTGGTCCCTCAGTAAAAGTTGTTCATAATGATGAGTACAATCTCCCATTTCGGTTTGTCGCATGTTTTCAATTTCAACCTGTATAGTAATGAAATGTCCAAATACGGGCACTTTCGCAGGCCCAGGTATCTTGGCCATCAGTCTCCCGGCACGGCAATATCGGAAATAGACTCCAAATATCACATACACTAATATAATTATACAAAATAAATGGAGAATCATTATGAGGCCAGCTAGCTGTTGCAACGTTCACTAACGAATTAAACTGTGCAACAGCACGGGCGGTGGAATAGAAGAAAAACCTCAGTTTTGTTTTTTTTTGGTATCTGGATATTAATTAGATTCAAAATAGCTTTTAATAAATCTATACACAGAAATGAAATGGAACTGTCTGTTTGTAACATCAAAATAACAGCTTTTTTTTAAAAGGCATAATTATGAAAGTTCATATTAGGCTACGGTATATACAAGAAAGAAAAAAAAAAATTGTCTGTTCCGGCTAATCTCTGAAACGGGTAGACCGATTTGACGTTTACGATGTTATACCCCTATAACATCGTAAGCGTCGAATCGGTCTAGCCATCGTTTCCCCCGTAACAATGGCTACTTTAGTTTCGGTAGCATGTTCTACCGATAACTTCCGACATCCACGTGGGCGAAGGCCCGGGCACAGCTAGATCATCAATAAAACACTTGACTTTTGTAAAATAAGGTTCAATTTGTTTTGGTTTTGTTTATAAACAATATTTTTTTCACTTCTCATGCTCTAAAAAGACACCAATATAGCCCTACGAAGCGGGACTAAAGTGGTCACTTTAGTCCCTACGGAGTAAAAAGTAATTAGTTTTTTAATTTCCTTCATGTGACATAGATAAACTCAAACAACCAGTAAATCCATCTTCATTGCTAAAATGTTGAGAGTTTTAGTTCCATGGTTTTTGCCAAAGTGGCGCCATGTGTTTTAAATTGTTAATCTGTGACTGATTTAGAAGAAAAAACTGACCGCGAAAATTTCAGAATTTTTGTCGAGTGACAATTTGTTCGGCTTTAAATAAATTTTTAAGAATGTCCAGTGACAGTTGTGGTATATTATGTTCCTTGGTGAAGAGTTTGACGTCGTTTTTGTACTAAAACTACTATTTTTCCCGCACTCAAAGTGAAAAGTACAGTTTGCACCTTGAGACTAAACGCCAACTTAATATACCCTCGGTTTCATTGACTCCCTCGCACGCTCGGGAGTCAAACCACCTCTGGTAGGTATATTAAGCTTGACTGTACCTTTCTCTAAGCCATAAATTGGAGATAGGCGTATCCGGTTCCGGTACGGTGAAGCGTTTAAGCCCCGCAGCGTCATATCCGCCCCAATCCGGCAGGTAGTGAGGATGCGTTTGCGCAACGCATGACAGTATTCATGAACCTCATTGGCGTTCGGAATTCCGAACGGTGTAGTCGTGTTTAAAAGTAACTCGTTACTTTTAAAAAGGGTGTCCTGTCCTACTTTTGAGTATTAATATAAAATTAATTTGTGTTAAAAATGAACTCTTTGGACGAAAATATTAATAATGTTAGTATGGACAATGCCCCACGTGCTCGGTCGCAATCTTGTGGTTCGAGTAGTAGCAGCGATTCTTCTTCAACGGCGCGTAAAAGGAGACGTCGCAGGCGAAAGGAGCGGCGCCGCCATACAAAGCTAAGTAAATTGGAGGACGCTTTTGTAAAACTCACAGAAAAAGTAACCTCTTTGCAAGATCTTATAGTTAAAAATAACACTCAGTCGTGCATGTCTGACAGTGAGTCTATTCTATATATTCCGAGCCCTACTGAACTGGAAAATGAATTAAATCAAGAAAAAGGGATAGATTTTAAAATTCAAACTACCCTCAAGTCGCAGACATTACAGACAGATAATAAGCATCTCGAATTGCTTAACAAATTGCAACATTTTAACTCGCCTGACTGGGCTCAAGTACGTTATTCTGAAGTACAAAAATTTTATAATTCTACCCCAGGTTTTGTAGAGCTCGAAAATAATGATGTTTTGAAAAAATTTGAACGTAATCGTTCGTTAGCAGTTGTTGAAAATTCTTTAGCTGCTATGTCACATGCTGTTATTTTGCAAAACGAAGCATTTCAAAAAGGCTTATGCCAATTCATTTCGTGGGTATCCGAATTAAAAAACCCAACGACCACTGAAGAGATTACTTGCAAAATCAATGAAATTTTTGCCGACGGGGAATATAAAAAAAATACAATCGGATTTATTACAAATGATATGTGGCAAACGGGCTGATATAGTGCAACAACGTCGCGATGGAATTTTAAATACAGTAAAGGAAAGCTGTTTAAAGGAAACGTTAAGAAAAATACCCCCGTCCGCACATAATTTATTTGACGATGCAAAGCTTACAGATTTTGTAGGAAAACAAGGGGGCGTTTTAAAAGTTTTTCAAGCCGCATCCACAAAATTATCCTCGCAGGGTAGATCGTTTATACCTTCCGGCCAAAGAAGGGACCCACATGGAGGTAAGAAATATATAGTGCCTGTGCGCAACAGTGCAAACTATCGCCCATACACTAATAGTGGCTTTAATCCTGCGCAAGGACGAAAGAGAAGGGCAGAAGAGTTTTTTCGTCAAACCGAAGATACACGATACGGTAAGAAACGTAGTACCCTGGGACGGCGTGATAAACGAGTCGATTGACTATCATCAACGTTTTCAAGCCGGTGGAATCAAACATCGGGTAAGTGTCTGGAGGAAGTTGGGGGCACCTTTTTATATACTAAAAATAATATCAGGCTATCGGATCCCGTTTTTAAGCAAGCCACCGCTTATTCATCCCTTGAGGATTCCCAGAAGATTTCACACAGTAAATTCAAAAGAAATCTTAATCCAATTAAAGAAACTAGTAGATCAAGGTGTGTTAGAAAAAGCTTCATTGACTCCGAGCTTTGTATCAACAATTTTTCTGGTAACAAAAAAGGAGGCGACGTCTTCGTTTCGCCCGGTCTTCAATTTAAAATTACTAAACAACTATGTCAAAATAGACAAATTTCGATTAGTGAACATGTACAAAGTCCCCGACTTCCTCCAACCACAGGATTGGTTAGTGAAAATAGACCTGAAAAATGCGTATTTTCATCTGCCAATCGCGCCAGGACACAGACGTTTCCTCAGATTAATAGTATCGGACCGACTTTGGCAAATGACCTGCCTCCCCTTCGGTTTGGCAACTGCTCCGAAGGTTTTTGCCAGCCTGACGAATTGGATCGCGCAGATCCTAAGAGACCAAGGGGTGCGATTGCTGGTATATCTCGACGATTTTCTTCTGGCGAATCAGAATCGAGAAACTCTGCAATGTCACGTGAACTTAACGGTAAGAGTATTGCAGTCCCTTGGCTTTGTAATAAACTTTCAGAAGTCTGTACTGACACCTCAGCAATCAATCGAGTATCTGGGGATATTATGGGATCCTTGGCAAAATGTCAAATTACTACCACCAGCAAAGGTTCGCATACTGCACTCGAGAACATTGAAAATGACAAAAGCCACCAAGGTAAGTTTAAAATAAGTCCAGAGTATACTAGGACTTTGGAATTTTGCCAGCTTCGTAGTCCCGCGAGGACGCTTGAATTCTCGTGCAATGCTGACCTTCAGCAATTCCCTATTGCGAAAAAATTCAAAAGGTCGAACACAGATGCCCGTCAAGGTAATTGCAAACTTGCAATGGTGGATACGGAGTCACAACATGGCTTCTCAACTGCACGGTTCACCTCCAACCCATTTTCTTACGACAGACTCTGCCAAGGCAGGTTGGGGTGCGCAACTCAACAACGAGACCTTAAGTGGCAATTGGTCAGTACAGGAAAGAGACTCTCACAGCAATATCTTAGAGATGTTGGCGATTTTGCGAGTAATTCTGGTAAAAGGTCACCTAATGACCAATACAAGCTTATTAATTCAGAGCGACAACCAAACTGTAGTTTCTTACCTGCGCAACGAAGGCGGCACACAGTCACAACCCCTCCTAAACCTAACATACGAAGTCTTGGACGAAATAGATCGTTATCGGATACATATGTCGGTATATCATCTTCCCGGTCGATACAACTACGTAGCAGATCGGCTTTCAAGGAAATCTGCCCCGACAGAATGGCATTTGCTCCCCTGCGCTACCGGGAAAATTTTTCAGTATTTCGGAGTTCCCGAGATAGATCTTTTTGCGTCACGAACTGCTCATGTAGTACCCAGGTATGTGAGTCTGGATTTAGATCAGGCGGCTGTTTTCCACAATGCTTTCAGTCGCCCTTGGCACTACAGGTTAGCATGGGTATTCCCACCACCGTGTCTAATACCCAGAGTATTAGCGCACCTGAACCAGGCATCCGGCATGTACCTAGTGATAACGCCCGATTGGGAGAAGGTCTTTTGGAGAGCAGATCTGGTAGCTCGCTCCATGCGCACTCCCTACCAGGTGAGGGATTTGGACCAAGTCTTAATAGACACAATAACCAATCGACCGCCTCCACAAGTTCATCAATTGAATTTAAAGGCGTGGTTAATACAGGGTGGTCATCGCTATTAGATTCTTGGGAAAAAGATCAGATAGACATTTTAGAAAGTAGCTGGAGGAAATCGACCTTAAATACGTATAAGCCGGCATGGTTACGATGGTGTAAATGGTCACGTGACAATAACGTGAGAACTATAGATCCATCCCCTGAAGATGTAGCTCGATTTCTAACTGATTTGCATCTCAAATTTAAATTTGCTTATAATACCATTGCAGTACATAAATCTGTAGTTTGTACCTTTTGTCGTCCACCTAGTGGCTTCTCCTTAAGTTCTCACATTATTATAAAGCAAATATTAAAGGGTATAGCATTAAAACAGCCACATAAAGCTAAAAGTCCTATTTGGGATATTAATGTTTTAATTAGATTCTTAGTTGAAAAAATTCCCTCCAAAATGTCATTGTTCGAAATCTCTAAAAGAACTGCAATTCTCCTTTTATTGTGTTCCGGGCGCAGAGTCCATGACCTTACTTTATTGAGTATAAATAAAAAAAAACTTTGTAAGGAGTGATGATTCTATAGTGTTTTGGCCGATATATGGGTCCAAAACTGACAATATATCTTATAAGCAATCCGGTTGGCGTTTACTTAAATGCGAGTCAAACAATAACATTAACCCAATTTATTGGATTGACAAATTGCTAGAGTACTCTAAAGGTCGAAGAGGTAATATTGAGAGCTTATTGATTAGCACACGTGGTGAACCCAAACCAGCTACCCGCACCATCATAGCAGGCTGGATTAAATCATTGTTAAAGCAAGCTGGAATAAACACTAGTCCAGGTAGTGTGCGATCGGCAGTAGCCTTGGCTAGTTGGTCAGATAATATTCCCATTGATCTTATTCTGGAGAGAGGAAATTGGCGCTCTGCTACGACATTTCACAAATATTACAAAAAAGAAATCAAGGATTACAGGTCCACTAATGAATCAAATCAGATCAGTAATCTGTTTCAAACAATGAGATGAATAACTTGATTGTATTATGGATGTAGTGTTATAATTAAAGTCATAGGAAATAATTCTGTTGATTTACTTTAAGTTGAACTATCAAAAGTTTAAAATTAATAAATAACTTTGTTGATCACATTGGCGTTCTAATTTAGTCCCAATCCAGCAGTCGATAACAAACACTTCTCAATTTATGGCTTAGAGAAAGGTACAGTCAAGCTTAATAAAACAATTTTACCTAAAAATAAAATTGATATTAAGCATACTTACCTTTCTCTAAGCCAATTTATATTTCTGTCTGCGGATTCATAATTATAAAGGTACTTTGTGATTGATACTCATATCAATCACTGTAAATTGAGCCGCAATGAGGTTCATGAATACTGTCATGCGTTGCGCAAACGCATCCCCACTACCTGCCGGATTGGGGCGGATATGACGCTGCGGGGCTTAAACGCTTCACCGTACCGGAACCGGATACGCCTATCTCCAATTTATGGCTTAGAGAAAGGTAAGTATGCTTAATATCAATTTTATTTTTAGGTAAAATTGTTTTATTATGGCTTCGTTTAGTCCCTTGTTATAAAATATACTATAGATACTATAGTTCGTTTTTAATCCCCGAGACCAATAATTTGAAGTTTCAAGTCTTTTTTTTGTTTTTTATAGTAGATATAGGAGTTTGAAATTACTTACACAGGTCAAATTAGTATCTGGGTTTAAAAAAAGAACTGGAGGTACCTCTTCAATTACACATAATGTGAAAACTAGTTATGTATCAGTCGTTTTCTTTTGTTTTTGCATACGTGAATTCTTGCAATATCAAGCGATTTTTTTTTTTTTTTGAGGATGGGAAATCATCAAATAACTTCTCCCGCTCTGGGTGGAGCAGGAGGGCGTGTCAGACTTTTACTGACTAAAACCCACCCGTGTTGCCTCAGTTGCCTGTGTGCCAGGGGCGACGGTATCTCTTTCGAACAACCCGCACCCCTGGCAGGCATCGGCCCTTGCGGACCCCCCCATTTGGTGCTGACATCTCTTTGAGGCGCGCGTGGAACACAACGCGCCGTCGACCCGGGCTTGGTCCTTACCGGACAGCGAGCTACCCATTACTCGCCGTCCGCAAGCCCGCGCCTACGGTGGCCGGGTATCAGCCTGGGATTCCCGACGCCCAGGGCGTCTCCCGCGGCGACTACGGCCGTGAGGGCGCATATACTGCCTCTCCCTCATGTGCGCCGCCACATTTCAAGTGATTTCAAATCATTAAAACCTTTGTGTAAGTGCTTTATCCTTTAGGAACATACATAGGTGGAAGGTATTCTCCTACCTTTCTCCTCGTATGCTTACAAGACGTGACGCTGTGATCGAAGAGCAGAAGTGAAACTCCAACTTGTAGATATTAATACAGGCTCAAAATAACGTTGACACGAAGTTTTACGAATAAGGAAGTTTCCATTGTTTGAAATGGATTCATCACCAATAGAGCTTCTCGTAACCTTGGTTTTGTAATGCGTACTTGTAAGCCTTTTAGAAATTGTCATAGTTTAAAGTTTAAGTTAAAAGTTTAACTTTTTATTGTCATACTTTGCATATGTGCGTAGTATTTTGGAGTACTGTAGCCCAATCTGGTCACCCCAATTCGAGGTATATACTAAAAGAATCGAAAGTCTACAGAAAAAGTTCGTAAAATTCCTAAACTACAAATCGCGGAGACGTCATGATTCCTATGCCCGAGACTGCAAACACTATGATATGCTTCCCGTTGTGGATAGGCGTAAGATGTTGGATATGCTCTTTCTCTTTAATATCCTGCGGGGTCGCTTGGACAGCAGTGATTTGCTATCATGTATAGATTTCTGTACACCTAAAACACTTACCAGACACACTAAGTTATTCAGTATTCCGGGCTGCCTCGCATCTATTCTGAGAGTTTTGAGAATGTCGATATATTTCATTCATCCAAAAAATCATACCGGTAACAAGTCAAGCAGATATTGTATAATAAACAAGTTGTGCCATAACTCACTCTTAAAAAATTTAAAAAAAATATATTTCATCAAAGCACGTTCCTATTGCTAAGTGGAAATTGACTTACAATGTTAAACATAATGTTTTGGGCGAAGTATTTCAAACAAAGTATTTCGTTTTAAATATTTTGTTTTATTTTATTTTGTTTTATGTTATTTTTCCGTTGTTTTTCCTTTTGTTAGTTAAGATAGTCATAGTATTTGGGTTAGAACCCATCAACATACTTGTATCTTCCAATCTTAATGTAGCAATGTGTCAATAGTCGTACTTTTTTGTTTACCTATTTTGATAGCTGCATTTGTATAAGGTTTTTTCTTTCGCTACTTCTAGCTAGCCTAGCTCTATCAATGCCGTGAAACTCTGTTATTGGCTTAAGAGATATTTGTTTTTCATAACTCATGTGAATTAATTATAAGCTGTTGAGTTTCCTAATAAATAAATAATAAATAAACTGAAATGTAAGTAAAATAAAACGAAATCTAGAATGAATCATTAAAATATCTCTAAAATGAAAAATCTATGGGACTTTGGAGTTGCGCTTGGAAGAATAATTTCGTTACACGCGAAGCTCCATCGTGTGACGTCATCTGACCGCAGACGCATAGACGATAGAGCGCGTATTCGCCGAGTACGTACAAATTTATTGTTGTGTAGTCACTTGCACAGTCACTTGCGCAGGCACTTGCGTGGGCAGGGCACACTGCTCGCAGAACAGATGGCCGATGGGGCCGAAAAGTTCTGGAGTGGCGACCCCGTACCGGAAGATGAAATCTTCCGGTACGGGGTCGCCACTCCAGAACTTTGGGGAGCTTGGGGGAGGTATGTCAAGCAGTGGACGTCTTACGGCTGAAATGATGATGATGATGAGCCATTTGCGCCCTTCGAGTAGGTGGTATTCTGTTTATTACACGATGACTATTATATTGTTCCTGTGTCAAAGCCCGACAGTTAAAAATCCCATAATTTTTTTCCTGTATGTATTAACAGTCACACGGGTTGGTTGTTCAGATTAAGCTACGCTTGCTGCGGTTGGTCTGTGGATGGGTGACCGTCTTTTCATATCAGTACTCCCTGCGTGCTTCGGAAAGCATGCTAAGCCGTTGGTCCAGGCTGTCATTCGAAGATCCTTGAGAGTCGTTACGGGTCGTCAGAAGCCCGAAAGTATGACAAGCAGTCTTACCACGGGGTATCGTATAACCCAGTAACTCGGTTGTGAAGGTCAGGTAGACAGTCGCTCCATGTAAAATACTAGTAGGTACTTAGCTGCATCTGGTTAGACAGGACTGCCGACCCCAACATAATTGGCGGGAATAGGCTAAGCAGTTGATGATGATGATATCAACTGCAAAGTTAAGTTGGTTCTTCAGTCTGTCTTGAAGTAGCATTTAGTCTGTATTTTATTCAAATCGGTCCACTCTCACTCTATTAAAAGTAATTTTTTCAACTAAAAATTGAATATGGCCAGTCGAGCCAGTAGAGGTTTGAGACGGAACCCTCACAGCTAAAGACACGAGTCCTACTCACATATTGAAATAAAAACTAGTCGGCCAAGCCGATCATTGATTTCGGTTGAGTTCGGGTGACATCGGCTATGTTCACAATGGCAAACCTACTTATTGGGGTACTAGGTTAGTATACTTTGGTTATTTTCACAGTATTATGTCGTATGGCGGTCTGCAGTGGGGATCGGCAGCTGACGTAGATTCAATTTTGATTTTACAAAAGTGGGTAATCCGTGCAATCTATAAAATGGAGCCTCGCAGGTCTCTTAGAAACAAATTCAACGAAATTGATTTAGGCAGTATATGCGCCCTCACGGCCGTTGCCACCGCGGGAGACGCCCTAGCCGTCGGGAATCCCAGGCTGATTTCGTGCTACTACTTTTCGGCTTTCGCAACTACAACTAACTAACTAACACCAAAAGCGCGCAACGCTTATGAGGTGAAAATACTATAATTTCTCTGTCTGTTGGAAAGTAAAAAAAAAAATAAGTTAACTAATTAGTTTATGTATTTTATTTGAATAGGTACTTATGACAAGTAAGTTTATGCCACCTTAAAAAAATATAACACATCAGCACCCTCGGATAAAGCTTCTAATAACTTTTAATGTTGTATTACTTATAGTGACTCTCAGCTTTATGGGTATGGAAAATGTATTTACATAAGAAAATACATCTTCTGTGCTCATTCGTTCCATCGTAGACTACATCCATCGCTTTTCACCAGACGAGATCGACGTAAAGAGCTGGCCAAATGCGCAATAAGAAAAAATCTTGACATTTGTGTGACGTACCTGTAGTTATTTGTCATTTTAACGATTCGTCAGAGTTTATACAGTGTTAGATTTTTAGTAACCACTTTGAAAATGATCTCAAAATAATCTTTGATCACTTCATTTAAATAACAAATGTTATTGCGCTGTTATTAAGAAAACTTTAGCATAATACTACCTGTCTGTCTGGTATATTGGTATAACTATTATATCTTTATCAAGGTTAAAAATGAATATTTTTTAATCCAGTATATTCGTTCTTTTTAACTTAATCATAAGGCTTTATTTCTATTGCGGAAGCGAACATAGACTGGGTGTGTAGTTCTCAGAACGATATCAGTCGTGAAGATGAGATCCTCAGGTTTGGTTACTGGCTCCAGCTTGAACCTTCGCAGAAGACTGGACATCATTGTCTTTAGCTCCATTTGGGCAAACTTTTGTCCTGAAACAACAAAAGTTTGTAAAAATGTAAAAGGATTAGAAAATATGGTGGAATTTTACAAATTGTAAGGTGCAAGGAATTGGTAACCCATTGAAAATGGCCCAAGCTAATGATTTGTATTTCGTGGGGTCCATGGCCAGATAAAACCAGTGGCCATAATAGTTTGTTCAATTTCATGACCACCTCTTATAAAAACGGTAAAGGAGAACAGTTCTAAGGGAACCGTCAGCAGGATGTTCCAAAATCGAAAATTCGAAGACATGCAACATCCCCCAATCCGCACTTGGACCCCGAGGTGGAGGGCCCACTCTCTCTCCCTCTCAGAAAGGAGGGCCAAATCCCAGCAGTGAGAATATAATAATCTAATTATGTAAGATTACCAATGTGTAAGTGTACAGAACATTTACCTATTTTACATTTAAGGAAGAAGCGCCACTGTAGTTCGTGAAATTTAATTTTTCTTACGTTTTTTTGCAATTCGCGGGTCAGTGTCAGGTTGTGTGTACAGACGCCAGCACATCAAGCTACACCAAATCAAATTTCGTTGATATATTTTCAACTTTATTCCATAAGCATAAGGTTTATGTTCAATTGGGAAAATTTGACAATTTGGGGTAGTTTGATGTGCTGGCGTCAGTTCGTTGATTAACGCAACACCGCAGTGTCCGTATGAATTGAGGAGCCATGTCTCAGATTTAAACGAGGGTACTACCAATATTTAGTAGTAAATTAGCCAAATTTGTAGCCCCGATCCTGGAATTTGTAGTAAAACCCATCAAAAGTTACAGGACGTTGAAGGTGGCTCCTCAATTCAGGCATCTGGATTGAGGAGCCACCTCAGAACTTGAAAACTAGCCAATGGATATTTCTGAAACTTTGGTAGGAATTAGTAGTGTTTACGCTTAATTTGTACACAAAAAATGGGTTTTGTACGGCTGAATTTGAGGCAGCTACAATGCTTTGATTTATCTGAAAAATCCATAAATTTCCCCGTGCTGTATCTCAGAAACTAATGAAGCAATTAAAACAGATTTTTAGTATTATTTAGTAGTAAGTTTGTTTTAATTTGTAGTATAAAAATAAATCGCAAAGGATTCATAGCTTCGGAAATACAACACATTTTATGTGGCTCCTCAATCCTGACGGTCTATAAAAAACAAATGCACGTAGCTACTAAAGTAGTTGATCAACTCGAAGTTTGATTACGCCAATATTTAGTAGAAATTTCTACTAAATATTGGCGTAATCAAAATTCCTCTACATTCAGTATTTCAAAAGATATTAATAATTTTAACATTCCTTAAGAATTTTCTGTGTAGGGTGACCATAAATAATTCAAACTGTGTTCATAAACAGAACTTTATTTACACATGATTCATTCTTCACCAAATCAGTACTTAAATAAAGAAACACAATATATTAAACACAAAGAATGAAAAAGAAAAACAAACTAAAAGTCTACTAGATCAAATTACCAGTTTTAAAATTTATAATCTCTAAATATTATCTCTATATTCCCTTATTCTATCATTAATTATTAGCCTTCTCTAATCTTTATTTTAAAATATATTTTCTAAACAAAGTCGCTTATTTTGACTGTCGGAGCGAGCGCGCTGTCCTTCTAAATTTAAAGTTCACAGGTTTTTGGAAGGGTATTAAAATCGATCAGATAAGATTCCTATAAATCAAAAAACGGAACTGTGTATAACTTTTTTTTTTTTCAAAAAGCAACTGCTCTCAGGTTGGACGGAGGGAATACGGTTTAAGTCTATCTACGTTTAAGTATTAATTTTAATGAATAAAAAATGTTTTTTTATTATTTTTTATTTTAAGTTTCCTTCAACGTTTTGAGACCAGTGGTGATTAAATAACTCACAAAAAGTAAAGCGCCTGTCTGGGTTTGAACCTACGACCAACTCGTAAGTCGCGGCCGTTACTACTGGGCCACCACTTTCCACGCGTCTGTATGCGTTTACGTTAAATGTAAACGTATTACATATAAAACAACCTCGCGGAATAAATTCTACAAATGATGGTGAAAACCGCATCAAAATCCGTTATGTATTTTAGAAGGACAGCGCGGTCGCTCCGACAGTCAAAATAAGCGACTTTGTTTAGAAAATATATTTTAAAATAAAGATTAGAGAAGGCTAATAATTAATGATAGAATAAGGGAATATAGAGATAATATTTAGAGATTATAAATTTTAAAACTGGTAATTTGATCTAGTAGACTTTTAGTTTGTTTTTCTTTTTCATTCTTTGTGTTTAATATATTGTGTTTCTTTATTTAAGTACTGATTTGGTGAAGAATGAATCATGTGTAAATAAAGTTCTGTTTATGAACACAGTTTGAATTATTTATGGTCACCCTACACAGAAAATTCTTAAGGAATGTTAAAATTATTAATATCTTTTGAAATACTGAATGTAGAGGAATTTTGATTACGCCAATATTTAGTAGAAATTTCTACTAAATAATGGCGTAATCAAACTTCGAGTTGGTCAACTACTTTAGTAGCTACGTGCATTTGTTTTTTATAGACCGTCAGGATTGAGGAGCCACATAAAATGTGTTGTATTTCCGAAGCTATGAATCCTTTGCGATTTATTTTTATACTACAAATTAAAACAAACTTACTACTAAATAATACTAAAAATCTGTTTTAATTGCTTCATTAGTTTCTGAGATACAGCACGGGGAAATTTATGGATTTTTCAGATAAATCAAAGCATTGTAGCTGCCTCAAATTCAGCCGTACAAAACCCATTTTTTGTGTACAAATTAAGCGTAAACACTACTAATTCCTACCAAAGTTTCAGAAATATCCATTGGCTAGTTTTCAAGTTCTGAGGTGGCTCCTCAATCCAGATGCCTGAATTGAGGAGCCACCTTCAACGTCCTGTAACTTTTGATGGGTTTTACTACAAATTCCAGGATCGGGGCTACAAATTTGGCTAATTTACTACTAAATATTGGTAGTACCCTCGTTTAAATCTGAGACATGGCTCCTCAATTCATACGGACACACACCGCACGGGCTTCTTTTGCTCATCCTCCTTAAGTTGACATAATGCAGCAATGTATTATAACCTGTGCAGGCGCTTGCACTAATGTATGTTACATACATCGTGTACATACAAGCGTCGTTTAATGAAGAGACATTATCTGGTGAGATCGAGGTCAATAATCCATTTATTAGTTAACATACATTATTTATTTGTTAATTCGCCAACATAAACTATAATTACAGGATATCCTAAGGCGGTAGGGTTCCTATCTATGAGCATATGGAAAAATTACAACATAACATTACGCCTTGTTTCTCGGAAGGGCTGGGTAGAGATGTACCTACCCATAGTACCTACACCCACAGCCAGTTATGTTTAAGTCCCATGTAGAGGTCGAGCCTAATGCCATCAACCGGGCACAAATTCTGACTCAAGGGCTGCTACTGAGAAATAAAAACCCAATAACACTTTACGCGACCTGGGAATCAAACCCAGGACATGGTGGAGCAGGAGCACTTGCGACCAACTAGACCAACGAGGCAGTCTAATTGTAAATTATAGTACAACTAGCTTTCGCCTGCGGCTTCACTTGCGTGGAAGTCGGATATTATACCGCGGGAACGTACTACCGGGATAAAAATATCCTATGTGTTAATTTAGGTTATAATCTATCTGTGTGCCAAATTTCATCCAAATCCATTTAGTAGTTTTTGCGTGAAAGAGTAACAAACAGCCATACATACAAACTTTCGCGTTTATAATAATTGTAGTAAGGATAACCAAAAAGTGGTTTTTGCGAATTTATTCAAGAAACAGGAGATCATTAAATTTACCTTTTAAGAATTTTTGATACAGAGGAAAATGTAAATCGTTTGGCGATGAATAAAAAAAAAAATGAAGGTACCAACCTATGCAGTTCCTTGGTCCAGCACTAAACGGTATGTAGGCATAGGGATGCCGACTGATACAGTTCTCCGGTAGAAATCTCTCTGGAATAAACTTCTCCGGATCTGGGAATATCTCCGGATTCCGATGGATATCAAACACGTTGAAGTTACACATCGTATTGTATGGGACTATATGTTCACCTGTAGGGTAATAAAAAATATATATTAGCCACATGTATTGTTTAAATTGACGAGGCTCCTAGAATAGGAATTGAGAATGTACAACATTCTTTAACTGGCCTAACTCTTGATAGACCAGACTAGAATGAGGCTGAATTATTTGTTCTTTGTAAAGGATTAAAAATAATGTCCGGTATAAATAGCATTTCAAATAACAGCAAAAAAACTTAGCTACCGAATTAAGTTGTGCTGTTAAGTCGAAAGCGTCAGGAAAGTTACGTTTTTTGAAGTTTGCTGGTCAGTAGCAGTTTGTGTGTTGATCTAAATATGATTCGCGACCTTAACAAATATTTATTTATAGAATTATAATCACAAAAATCATCAATAAATCTATCTAAGTTCATATTACCCAATTAAATGACTATTTAATTATTTACATTTTTATGAAATTATGACATTTGAAGCCGATTTTAACTTGAGTTGTATCGCTAATTAGTAATAATAATACAGTATAATTCTGTGAAGCCAGATTTAATAAGAAAGAACGAATATAAATTAATTTATTTATTACGGTCGCAAATAAATTTTATTCGACACATTTACAACCTGACACTGGTCTGCAATGTGCAAAAAACATACAGACGCCAGCACATCAAGCTACCCCAATCTGTCTTTCTTTGATAGATTTTCAACTTTAATACATAATCTTAAGGTTCATGTTCAATTGGGAAAATTTGACAGTTTGGAGTAGGATGATGTGCTGGCGTCTGTAGCCTTAACAAACTGGTTCAGCAACATATTTGAGTTATTTTTGGAAACAGTCAAATTAATGCATCAAGCATAAGGTCAAAAGTTAACCCATACCAATTTCGACATCCTCCTTGAAATATCTAGAGATGAAATGCACGCTAGGGTACAGACGAAGCGACTCTTTAATACAACACTCTAAATACTTCATTTGACTCAAGTCCTCGATTGTAGGAGGTCTTCGGCTGTCACCGAAAATGCTCCTCAACTCTTCAGCTATCGATTCCTGAAATTTGTATATTTTCAATTAAGTGTTTATGTGTTTACGTCTAGCAGACACAAGCGCGACTGCTGAGCATGAGTTGTTGGTTTCGATACCCAGATCGAGATAATGTTTTCCTATCCAGGATTTCTCAGTAGCATCTCGGAGTCTGGGTAATTATGCCTATAGTAATAGGTATTATGCGCTTGACAGCACAGCAAGTGGCGCCATCTAGTATTGTTACGAAGTTACTTAAATCACCGAAAAGGTCGGATAAGAATTACACCGGCTGGTGACAGTCACTCTAGCAGAGCGTCACATCGATGGTTGCATGGCGGCTGTCTTCTGATCACAGAGTACTTTTTTATATATGCTTTTGATCCAAGCAGAAATATTAGTAAGCCCAAAACGCTTGAAGTCTTTTTGTGCGTTCCGAAGTACGCAGAGGTCTCGGTATGTAATGGTCAACCATCCATGGACCCACCTCGGCAGGTGTTGGCGATCGACCCATCTAATTTCGTCTGCCTAGTTTTCACCCAATTATCTTCTAATAACAGAAGATGATGTCAGGGGAGCTGCTGTTGTAGCACCACAGAACACTATTATTTATGATCGTACCACGTCCACGACAAATTCCTTCATTCACTCACAACCCTGATGATATTGAAGCTGCTGAACGACTAATAAGATGACTACTTCTGCGGGGTAGTTGCGTAACACATTAACAGTAAGAATGGGTTTCATTTTGACAGTTCAACAAAATTCATTGCGTTATATACGTTGTTGAGCAGACCAATGTTTCAAACATATGAATCAATATGTTAACAAATCCTTCAAGTTGATTCTGATGGTGTTATGCAATTAGGGTACTGGTATTTTTTTTGGGTGGCAAATCATCAAATAGCTTCTCCCGCTCTGGGTGGACCAGGAGGGCGTGATAGACTTTTGCTGACTAAAACCCACCCGTGTTCCCTCAGTTGCCTGTGTGCCAGGGGCCGCGGTATCTCTTTCGAACAATCCGCACCCCTGGCAGGCATCGGCCCTTGCGGACCCCACCAGTTGGTGCTGCCATCTCTTTGCGGTGCGCGTGGAACACAACGCGCCATCGACCCGGGCTTGGTCCTTACCGGACAGCAAGCTACCCATCACTCACCGTCCGCAAGCCCGCGCCTACGGTGGCCGGGAATCAGCCTCGGATTCCCGTCGCCCAGGGCATCTCCCGCGGTGACTACGGCCGTGATGGCGCATATACTGCCTCTCCCTCACGTGCGCCGCCTGCCTCTTCGCGAGCATTACTGCTTTGCAGAAGGAGGCGACGGCTACCCATGCACTCTCGCTCTGTACCATGGCCTGGACCAGGGCCGGACGCAAGAGATGGCCCCCGCCGATCGCATCCACGAGGACACGGCACGGCAGACCTTCACCATATGCTCCACCGTGAGTAGGGTACTGGTAAAGGCTATCCTGCGCCGTTACGCATTAGGGTGCTGGTAAAAGCTATCCTGCGCCGTTATGCAATTATGGTGCTGGTAAAGGTTATCCTGCGCCGTTATGCAATTAGGGTGGTGATAAAGGCTATCCTACGCCGTTACATATTAGGGTGCTGGTAAAGACTATCCAGCGCCGTTACGCAATTAAGGTGCTGGTAAAGGCTATCCTGCGCCGTTACGCAATTAGGGTTGTGGTAAAGGCTATCCTGTTCCGTTACGCAATTAGGGTGCTGGTAAGGGCTATCCTGCGACGTTATGCAATTAGGGTGCTGTTAAAGGCTATCCTGCGACATTACGCAATTAGGGTGCTGGTAAAGGCTTTCCTGCGACGTTACGCAATTAGGGTGCTGGTAAAGGCTATCTTGCGCCGTTACGCAATTAAGGTGCTGGTAAAGGCTATCCTGCGACGTTACGCAATTAGGGTGCTGGTAAAGGCTATCTTGCGCCGTTACGCAATTAGGGTGCTGGTAAAGGCTACTCTGCACCGTTGCGCTTTTTTAAGTGGGATTCAAATACTTATGGCGAAAGCTCCAGGGTAGCCAGCGATATTCAAATTTTCTTATGTTTCTCTTATTAATTTCCATCGCATTACTATTTTATGAAAAGGTCATTCAATGGAATTAAATGTACTAAGAGGGTTGTAGTGATGATTTTACTCATTATAATTATGTAAGGAGTCCGCTGGATGCGGGAAGCACAGAACCGGTCGAAGTGGCGGAGCTTGGGGGAGGCCTATGTCCAGCAGTGGACGTCTTTCGGCTGAAATGATGATGATGATGATGAATTATGTAAATCCACATAAGTCACGGTTGCCAATTATATTTTGTTCAATACAGGATAAAATTTTAACCAGTGCGCAAACTGTAACCATGAATTCAGCATATCATTCTAGCGTAGAAATTTTTCGTCGGTTATACAAAAAAAAAGCTGTTCCATACATTTTTATCGCGTAGGTATTGCACTTTTCTATGAACAGCTGATTTTTTAAAATGTAAAACCGACAAAAAATTTCAACGCTAGGGGGTCTAGAATGATATACTGAATTCATGGTTACAGTTTGCGCACTGGTTAAAAATTTAGCCTGTATACAGCTTGACAGTGACCAGTAAATTGCAATAAATGAAAGAAAATTTTATTAATGCGGACTCCCCTCGAACCTTAAGCATGATAGATTTAAGGCGGTGATTTCTTGAAAACGGTCAAAAAGGTGGTTTTTTAAACCAGTGTATCTCTTTAACCGTAAATAATTTTGAAAGCAAAAAAATATTTGATATTTTCAAGTCTTTTTTGCATAATCAAAATCAAAATCAAAATATTTTATTTCACATAAGCCTGCATGGGCACTTATGAAACGTCAGAAGCTAGGTGCACGGTTCCAATTTGTCGTTTCCTATGGAGAAGAGCCGGCAAGAAACTCCACGGTTACTCTTTTAAAAATAATTGGCTTTTACAATGTTTTCAAATTACAGTGATAATAGGTATGGGAGGACAGTGCAGGCCAGTCAATAAGTACCAGGTACTTAGAGGAATTAAAATACAGAATAGAAAAACGTCTACAAATCTAGTCTCTAAGGCCTACAACGTTCTCTCATTCACAGTATGTAAAAGAATCTACTTATATAAAATGAATCTATTTGAACCAAGTGACATGATTTCGATGACAATCAGTAATAATAAATAGGAGTAAAATTTATGTGTAATGTCAAAGAATGACGAGAATATGTCAGACATAGTAAAAAATAAAAAGAATAAAAATTAACATTGCAATTTGGGAGCAATTAATAGACTTTCACATAGTTTTGCTGTTAATGAGGTACCAGGGAAGCCACATGTGCAGAAGGAATTAATGCCAAACTTCCCTGTCTTCACCGTAGTCTTTTATCTTATAATATGCTTTTTTGATAAGGACACGTTTGATGTGAGTTTTAAACTTTCCATCGCTAAGTTCTGTAACCGACTTTGGCAACTTGTTATAGAAGCGGATACTGTTTATTAGAAATGACTTGCTAGTTTTAGTTAATCTAAATTTTGGAATCACAATTTCATCTTTACTACGTGTATTTAGATTATGGAAATCGCATCTTTTTTTGAAAAGACCTAAGTTTTTGCGAACATACAAGATATTTTCTAGAATATAAAGAGAAGGCAGAGTAAGTATATCAATTTCGTTGAATTTGTTTCTAAGAGACTCGCGAGGCCCCATTTTATAGATTGCGCGGATTGCCCTCTTTTGTAAAATAAAAATTGAATCTACGTCCGTTGCCGATCCCCACAGCAGAACGCCATAAGACATAATACTGTGAAAGTAAGCAAAGTATACTAACCTAGCTGTGGCTACATCAGTCAACTGCCTTATTTTTCTTACTGCGTAAGCAGCTGAGCTTAATCTGCTTGAAAGAGCTCTAATGTGGGCACCCTATTGCAATTTAGAATCTAAAGTAATTCCCAAAAATACAGTTTCCGAAATAGCATCTAGTTTCTTGCCATCAAGTTTTAAATTTAGACCTACTTGGGGTACATTTGGTAGCGAGAACATAGAGTACTGACACTCAAAACATAATAATTAAACATACTTTAATGCATCAAAAAAATCATCAAAGTCACCTCATAATTATCTTTAAAACCAGTATAAAAATAATAATTATAATTAAAATTAAACCATAAAATTCCAAGTGCCAAACTGCAATGATGGAATATTTATGATTAAATAGTTAATATCTAATTTTATAGTACGAGTTTATTTGCATTTTTAAGACAATGCTTGCTCATTTATTATTCGAATTTATTACAACAGGTTTTAACCCATATCGGATTGCAATAAGAACTATTATCACTCATAACTACAATATTTAAAATTACTAGGGCCTTATATACAATACACATAGAAATAATGTTAAATCTATACCTGTATGTCCGGTTCGTTGGCGAGTCTCATGATCATGAAACAAAGTGCTGTTGCAGTCGTATCGTGACCCTAAAATACAAGCAAATTGTTTTTATAATTGATTAATTGCTCAGGTACGTTAATTAAAAAGATCGAGTTCTTCAAATGTCCTTAGTCTTATTTTTAAGAGTAAACATCGGTCAAATCTAAGGACTTAAAGGCGTATAAAAATAAATCATCATCATCTGTCGAGCCTTTTCCCCATTATGTAAGGGTTTTTTTTTTGGGTGGGAAATCATCAAATAATTTTTCCCGCTCTGGGTGGAGTAGGAGTGCGTGCAGTGGCGAAGGGTCAATACAAACCGATTCCCATCGGCTTACCTTGAAGAAATCCCACCGATCCACCATATTTCAAAGTACAATTAATGACTATGTGTATTACTGAAAAAACGCCTGCGCGCAAAGAAAACCAAATCTTCCGTACAAAATTCTGTGATTCCGACTCAATGAGTGAAAGTGGGGATTTATCCTCTGAGGAAGCTAAGCTTGCATCACGCCGTGTTTTTTTGTTGGAACGGCTTACCCTGGCCATTATTCCACCCCTCGCCATTTAGGGCGTGTCAGACTTTTACTGACTAAAACCCACCAGGGTCGGGTTCTTGTTTAACTGGATGTAGACTGACTATTATTTTACATGGAGCAACTGCCTATGTGACCTCCACAACCCAGTTACTGGGTTATACGATACCCCTTGATTAGACAATTACTTACTTCAAACATAAACGTGTCAACTTCTTCTGTGATTCCTTTTTCATCGATATTTCCTTTTTCTTCTTCATCAAGTAACAAGTCTAACATGGCTAACTTAGCCTTCTTGCCATATACATTATCTTCACCGTCATCAATGTATTCAGTTATATTATGATTTCTCCTATACTTCCTTCTGTCCTGAATTATTTGTGTGGTGAATTTCTTCAAAGTGTTTAATGCTTCGTTCTGAATCTTAGCAACTCCACTGAACTGGAACAAAGTGTCTGAGTATAACCAAATCCTGGTTACTCGGTGTAGCATGGTCGACGCCAATGTATGTAATGGCTTAAAATATTTATCGGCTAATGAATCTTCACCTTCTCGAGTCGTGGTTCCCATTGCAGTTTCTACAATGAAGAAAATATAGTCGTTATTGAAAAAAAAGAGCAGTGGTGTTTTTTTTTTGAGGTCATCAAATAGTGCCAGGGGCAACGGTATCTCTTTCGAACAACCCGCACCCTTGGCAGGCATCGGCCCTTGCGGACCCCATCAGTTGGTGCTGACATTTCTTTGAGGTGCGCGTGGAACACAACGCGCCGTCGACCCGGGCTTGGTCCTTACCGGACAGCGAGCTACCCATGACTCGCCGCCCGCAAGCCCGCGCCTACGGTGGCCGGGAATCAGCCGGGGATTCCCGACGCCCAGGCGGGCGTCTCTTGCGGCGACTATGGCTGTGAGGGCGCAATTACTGCCTCTCCCTCAGGTGCGCCGCCTCCCTCTTCACAAGCATTACTGCTTCGCAGAAGGAGGCGATGGCTAACCATGCACTCTCGCTCCGTACCATGGCCCTGACCAGGGCCGGACGCGAGACATCGCCGCCGCCGATCGCCTCCATGAGAACTAGGCGGTGCTCTGCACAAGCCGGGCAGACCTCCACCGTATGCTCCACCGTGTCCTCAGGGCGATCTACGCAGTAGAACAGTGGTGTTAGTTCTTCGCTTGTGCATCTACAATCGCCACCTCTTCGCACCACTTATTGTCTCTCGTCGACTCGTAGAGAATCTTCTTGTTCCCAGCTATTAAGCCCTAGGAAGTGGTGAAAGGCGGGCGTTTTAAGGGCGTGCTGACTCTCAGCCTAGTTGGAATAAATCACTTAAGATTTAGTTTTTCTTTATTTTACCAAAAGAGATAGGTAACTAGGGGCCGTCGGATATACTTGAAATTTAGTGAGAAATCGATGGATGTTTTCGAATGAAATTTTATTTGATAAATGAAGCGTTTGTTTTCTATCAATTAAATTATAGTACCTATGATTAAACTTGGCTCTTTTGCTGACTGTATATAACCAAAAAAAAATTAAACATACAAGGTGTTACTCTTACCACAAATAACGCCAAGAGTAGCTTTGCTGATAAGTGGGAACAGATTAGATTGGTCCTTATCGACTTCTTTCTCAACAGTGTTCATTAGTTCCTGGGAATGTTCACAGAAAGTGGCAAAGAATCTCTTCAGGATCAGAAAGTGGAACGCTGGAGTCAACATTTTACGACGTTGTTGCCATTTTTCACCTGAAAGGCAATAAAAAAGATTTAGATCTATAATTGTTTGTATATTGTCTAATTTTAAACTGTACTCCCCTCCACTGCTGGTTGCATCATCATCATCATCATTTCAGCCGAAAGACGTCCACTGCTGGATATAGGCCTCCCCTAAGCTCCGCCACTTTGACCGGCTCTGTGCTTCCCGCATCCAGCGGACTCCTGCGGCCTTCACAAGGTCATCGGTCCACCTTGTGGGCGGCCCACAGATTTTTTTTGTGGAGGGGCGTGCAGTTTTAAGTTAGACGATTTCTACGTACCTATTATGAAAAGACATTACGTAATCTGTGTTCTTTGTTATCAGTGTAGCGTGTGGCAAACAGTTTAACAGTATACAGGGTCAAATTAAATTAGCTAATGAAACCACAAACAAAAAAATGGTTGGATTTACTTGGGGTTAGGTAATGAGCGAAGATAGTGAAATATCTATTTAAAAATTAGTATTTTTTTGTGTTAAGTTTACAGTGGTTTACAGACATGATGGGTACCGATATCTAAACACGATAAAACAAAAAAACAATAATTGATTTTCTCTACTCATACTCCAAGTACTTACTGCAGGGTTAGCACAAGAACAACAGACAAGCGCCTTGTCGTCGAAAGAGTAGACAAAAATGACGTTTCTGTATAGACAGTTGACAGTTTTTACCTAGAAATGTAGACAAGCCATTTTTATTCTACAGTAGAGTAGAAATAAAAAGTGCCTGATAGTACTACCAGCTGCCGTTGACCCAAAAAAAAAACATCACATCTTGTTTTTATTTGCTTTATCGTGTTAAGAAATCAATAGCCATAATTTAAATGGACCCTGTATTTTAAGATATTAATTAACAAAACTAATACACGGAGTAAAAATAATAGTTTAAAAAACTAAAAAAACACGATTTAAAAATAATAGTTTAAAAAACTAAAAAACACGCTTTAAAAACCCAACTAAAAAAGGAGAAGATAATTTAATTCAATTAAAAAGCGTGGGGTGCTTTTTGAGGTATTTTTATAATCAATTAATGTCAAGCACCCCACGCTTTTTAATTGAATTAAATTATCTTCTCCTTTTTTAGTTGGGTTTTTAAAGCGTGTTTTTTAAACTATTATTTATTTTCTATTTTTTAGTTCTGCTAACTACAAAAACGTGTTTTTTTTTTTGTTTTTTTTTTCTCAATTTTTTTTTAAATTATTGAATTGTCATCGGTCCTCGATAAGTTTACAAAGTTTCAATGAAATCTGATCGTTTAAAGTGGGTCAAAATCGCGCTCAAAGGGACTCCTTTTACATACAAACATACAAACAAACATACAAGTGAAGCTAATATAAAGCGTGTAAAAAGGAGTATGGTGTAAGGACCGTAGTAGGTGCCGTTCTGTAATTTCTGCTTACCCCCGTGGAAAGAAGGCATGAGTTTATGTATGTATGTAAGTCTAGTCTGTAAAAACTTACCTGTACTGGTCAAAAGTCCTTCACGTAGCCACGGAAACAAGAATGTGTAGGGGTGACTTTTGTCCAGGTATCGTGTTGACGACAAGATCATCTGAAAATAAATGTTTTGCCAAATTCAAAAAAGAAATATAGATGTTTTATTCACTACAAGTCATACAGGCACGTAGAGATAAACCAATTTAAAACTCCACGCCCCTCTACTGCTTCTAACATACACATTTCAAATGCTTGTACAAAAATAGTGGAAGGGGGTGCAGTTTTAAACTAGTTGATCCTTACACCACTCTCAATAGGAATTCAATAAATAAAAATTGGGCCTAAGATGGCCGTGTTGTACTCCTAAAATGTTATTATTGTTGAAGTAAAATATCATCATCGGGCTTGCGGACGGCGAATGGGCAGCTCGCTGTCCGGTAAGGACCAAGCCCGGGTCGACGGCGCGTTGTGTTCCACGCGCGCCTCAAAGAGATGTCAGCACCAAATGGGGGGGTCCGCAAGGGCCGAAGCCTGCCAGGGGTGCGGGTTGTTCGAAAGAGATACCGCGGCCCCTGGCACACAGGCAACTGAGGGAACACGGGTGGGTTTTAGTCAGTTAAAGTCTGACACTGGCTCCACCCAGAGCGGGAGAAGTTATTTGATGATTTCCCACCCAAAAAAAAAAAAAAAAATATCATCATTATTGTTCGGTTGGTGTTTCCGATTTAGATCAATCAGTCTACCGATTCTTTTCCCAACTATTTCGCGTTTGAGTTCCAGTCTAATCAGACACAGCTGAATACCAGTATTTTAATATGGAGCGGCTGCCTATCTGACCTCCACCGCCGTCTGGCCTATCTCTATTGTCAGACTTTCAGGCTTCTGACTTCTGTTCCAATATACTCCTACTTTTTATTCGTTTATACCAATTTACCGATTCCGCAACAGTATTTATTTATTTATTTATTTATTTATTTATTTATTTAATAACTATGGATGACTTACAGCTAAAGAAAACAGATTAAAAAATAGTATGTGAGACTGACAGCCAATTAAAAGTCTTCACTTCTAAAAACAGATTGAAAAAAAAAAGAGTGTAAACAGCACAACACAGCCACCGAAAAGGAACAGCAAAAAAAACAGTATAACATTGAAGCTTAAACTAAATTCGCATTTCATATTAATACATGAATAAAAAACTGAACATACAAATTCTTAATTAAAAAAACCAAGGCTCAGGCACTTTCTGGCTGAGGACACACTTGTTGTGAAAGGATCAAAATCATGTTGTTTGCACACGCTGTTAAAGTTGCTACTTGCACGCACTATAAATGAATTCTGCCTGTAATTCGTAGACGTAAATGGAACACGCAACGGGGCGTTCCATCGCTTCGACCTTCTGGGAACGTTAAAACAAAATTTGGATAGAATATCGGAGTTATTAATAGAATTATTGAAAATTTTAAATAATGTAATACAATCAGAGATTGCTCGCCGATTAGTTAGGGGTAATATATGATACTTTTTACAGAGTTTGAGATAATCTTCAGACCGGTAGGGCACTTTCTGATGATAACATAAATACTTGATGAACCTTTTCTGGATGCTCTCTATACGATCAATGTACTTATGATAACATGGATTCCAGATTTCAGACGCGTATTCCAGGTGGCTTCTAACAAAGGTACAGTAGAGAATTTTTAAAGTTTTGGCTTGATTGAAGCACCTGGACAGCCGCATTATGAAACCAAGTGTTTTAGATGCTTTAGCGACTATGGCATCAACATGAAATTCAAACGTAAGCTTGGAATCGTGATATACCCCCAGATCACGGATGCAATTCGTTCTAGGTAGTACTTGATCGCCCAAAACATACGATGAGGGTATAATAGCGCGCTTTCGAGAATATGTTAGAACCGAACATTTAGCAGGGTTAAGATCAAGCTTTCTCCCACGACAATAAGCCTCCAAACGACGTAAATCATCCTGAAGTGCAATCACGTCCACTTGTGATGATATTGTGGCATAGATTTTCATGTCGTCAGCAAAACAGAGCAATTTGGATGAAATCAAGCAAGAGTTGATGTCGTTAATATAGATAATAAAAAGTAATGGACCGAGCAATGAACCCTGGGGGACTCCACTGCGGACAGGCACCCAACCAGACATATAATTGCTTAATACTACTGCTTGGGACCTGTTCTCCAGATAAGAAGAAAACCATCTGAGTAGATCACCTCGTATTCCCATACCATATAACTTTGATAGTAAGATCTCATGGTCAATCCGATCAAAAGCTTTACTATAATCAGTATAAACGACATCAACCTGCTTACCGTTATCCATAGAGTCAGTAATAAAATCATTGAGCAGAATTAGGTTGGTGACGGTAGACCTTCCTTTCAAAAAACCATGTTGAAAGGAACTAAACGAATTTTTAAGAGCACTATACACCTGGTTATAGATGATCCTTTCGAATATTTTCGCCACAATACAGAGCTTGGATATCGGCCTGTAGTTTACAATATCGGTTTTGACTCCTTTTTTGTGAATAGGCGTTATGAAAGCCGATTTCCAAAGTTCAGGTACTACGCAAGTATCCAAGGATTTCCTGAAGAGAATCGAGACAGGTCGGGCAATCGAAGTCGAACATCGTACAAGAAATTTGGATGAAATATTATCTGGGCCAGCCGCTTTAGAAGTATCCAGCTTGCGAAGCAAGTTAGAAACTTCTTCAACGTTCACTGCAATGCCACATATATCAGATAGGCTGGAAGATTCAGTAAAAATAGGGGGTGAAGAAATTCCATGACTAGGGCTTGAATCCAGAAATGTAGTATGAAAGTACGTAGAAAACGCTTCGCATATTGTTTCTCCGGTACGCAACGCTTCGTTATTATAGTTTAAGGTGCTCGGAACTGCATTTGAGTTGTGTCGTTTTTTAACGAAGGTCCAAAAATACTTAGGATTTTCTTTAATGGATTTTTCCGTTAAATTCAAATAATTTTCATAACATTGCGATTCTAGTAACTTAACCCTTTCACGAAGAAGCTTAAATGTTGACTCATCTGCTATATTGCCGTACCTCTTAAATTTTTGAAAATATTTGTATTTTTCTTTTATTGTTTTAATTAACGCCGAATTGTACCAAGTTGGATATTTTTTGCTACGATGTAATTTTTGAGGAATGTATTTTGAGTGTAACTTGTGAATAAGATGATTGAAAAACTTTAACGAATCATCGATTGATCGTGTCGCAAACTCGGATTCCCAGTCAGTTGTGGAAATTTCTTTGTTGATAGATTCATAGTCACCCTTGTCGAACAGATATTGCGTCCGTGACGCGCATTCTAATAGAGGAGCTTCAACGAAATCCATATTAATTAGTAGTGCTGGATGATAGGCGTCAATGGGTACAAGCGGACTTGAACATTCACCCACAGTAACTAATTGGTTAGAAAGTACCAAATCTAAAATCTTACCATACTTATTAAGAACACCATTATATTGTTCAAAATCTAGGGTACATAATTCGTCACCAAGTAAAACTTCGTCAGGACCATTCGGGTTCTTTGGGACGAGCGATAGATTGTCAGATAGGACCCAGTTAATACCGCTCATGTTAAAATCACCAATGATGAGAAAGGTATCAGAAGAGTTACTCATAACTATTTGGTTTAATTTTGTGAGGTAATTGCGAAGTTGTAAAGAAAAAGAAAGGCCTAAGTTTTGCTGACATAAATAAACAACACAAATATTTAAGGTAATATATTTACGTGTATTTGAATTTTTCAGTCGTATGCTGAGCCATAAATCCTCTGCTGTAGAATAGAATTTACTAACCTTTTTTATATTTTGATGCGATTAAAAAAAAAAAAAATAAAAAAGTGTTGAATTACATTTTTTATTTCGCTACAAAAGGTTATCCATTCATACGAAAGGTGGATCAGACGGATATCCTTCATGATCGAGATTACTTAAATAAAATAAATAAGTCAGTAACTCAGCCGAATGGCTTCCTCTGCTGGATAAACAGGCCTCCTCCAAGCATCACCACAAATACCGATCATAGACTGCCTGCATCCAGCAGATTCCCTCAACCTTCACTCGAAAAGTTCTCGACTAGATTTGTAAGAATTGTAAAATGTTTTGTGAACAACATTACCACTTGTGGACAATACCACCTGTGCTTACCTCAATATCCTCCGGTTTATACACGTACACTGCTCGGTAGTTAAAACCACATAGTTTCCATATGTTGCCAAACCTTTTGCGCCATTCTATTTGATAGTCGAACATTTGCACTGAAACAAATAAGATTATCCCTCTGAATATCAAGATGGCAACCAGTCGGCTATCGTTTAAAGTCTTCGACACGTGAGTATATTCGTAAGAAGTTGGCAGAATCATCCCAGCGCTGAATTGCTGGATTCGTTTTCTCCTCTGCCTATCGTCATTTCTCAAGACAAAGTTTATTTTCCTTATATATAGATATGTATGTCTATGTATTATTTTTCGAGTCAATTATCCCTCATGTTGTACCTGCAATGTTTTGTTTCTGCATCACCCTAAGCTTGAAGGGGTGCGGGTTGTTCTAAAGAGATATCGCAGCCCCTGGCACACAGGCAACTGAGGGAACACGGGTGGGCTTTAGTCAGTAAAAGTCTGACACGGCCCTCCTGCTCCACCCAGAGCGGGAGAAGTTATTTGATTATTTCCCACCCAAAAAAAAAAACGCTTGATCGGTAGAAATGCCACAGGCATTAAGTCCGCCTTTGTACAGTATTTTTTTATTGTGCATTAAGCTTTAATAAATAAATTATCAAGTTCATCTTAGCACAGTTAGAAAAAACTGTACGATATACTTTTAATTTTTTTGAAAAGTGCGGCTAGGCGGTCAAAACGTATGTACGGGAAGAGCTTTAAAAAAAATTACCTACGGATAATTTCAACGCATGGGGATTTAGAATCATGGGCTGAATTCATGGTTATAGTTTGCGCGTCGATGCCACCCTGTATATATACAAGGTGTAACCGAATATACGCAAGTCCTCTGATTGAGCCAAAGAGAATTGGATCTTATTTCAAGGGAATGGGACTCATTTTTAAATGCATAAATTAGTACATGTCAACACGAGTTTCTATAATTTATTGTTAGCTTTAAGAGAAATTTTTAGTCACTGTATTATGCTTTTAGCTCAATACTCTACTTGCGGTATTTGAGGTCTTGCGTTAGTTATGTTACACGTTGTATAGAGACGAATTGAGAACCTCCTTCTTTAAGGAGTCGGTTAAAAAGTATTAAATAACATAAACGTCACGCCTTGTTTCTCCAAAGGCTTGAGCAGGAGTGTATCTATAGTACACCCATTTTTCGTCAGTTATGTTTATGTCCAATGTAATAGGGGGTGCGCCTATTGCCATCAACCGATACAACATACAATCTATACAAGGTGTAACAGAATGGACGCAAGACCTCAAAGTAGTTTGTTCCTAATTGACTACTGAATCGATTTCAGTAACTTTTAATACTAGTTTTTTATTTTTTATTATGTATTTTGCCATACCTACCACTGATTGAGCCAAAGAAAATTCAATCTTAGGCCAAAACAAATAAGACTCAATTTTAAATGCATAAAGTAATGCTTGGGTCGACACGTTTTTCTTAATAATATCAGTTACTTAAAAAAAAAATAGTTTTGGTCATTGTATTTTGCTTTTAACTCAATACTCTAATAATTGGGGTGTATGAGGTTTTGCGTTAATTATGTAACTCGTTGTATTTTAAACCCAGTTTTTTCTTTTGTTTGGGCTTCCCCGTTTGTCTTATGGTGGAAAGCGGAACTGCTGGGATCTTTGAGATCGATTACCAGGTCGAGAAAATAGTTATTGAATTTTTCAAGGTATTTTAATGATAAATGATATTATTTCTGTAAGTAGGACAAACCTACTACAAACACTTATATACGGCAATCACATTTTACTAGATGAGGTCGACGTTTCCTATCAGACTGTGATCGAAAGTAACTCAGAGATTACTGTCTCTTATAAAGACCAGACATAATCTTCGCCACATCAAGTGAAGACCACGTAGATTGGTGTCTGAAATGGTTTTTTGAGGCAAGACCCACACAGACTGAGTGGACCTTTTCAGACAGTGCACGCATTTGTCAGGAATCGTGCTGGTCAACTCGGAACTCGAGGACTTCAAAGATTCGACGAACAATCACAAGGCAAGGACATTTGGATAGGCCGCATAAATTACTCAAACTACCAGAACATTATTAAAAAATTACTGAGAAAAAAAAACAAAAAAAAAAACAATGACATTTGCAATTCACTATATTTAAAAATTTACAAAGTAAATATTACTGTCATTTTATGTAAAAAAATCATCAATGTGTGTATAAAAATCAAATCAAATAAAAGAATAAACAAAAAGAAAACAATGCCATTTGCAATTCACAATAATTAAAAATGTACAAAGTAAGTATACCTGTCATTATAATTATGTAAAATCATCAATGTTGTATAAAAACCCAGATGTAATCTTAGTGAAATCATTTGAGAACTATGTAGATTGATGTCTGAAATGGTATTTTGAGGAAAGAACCATTCAGATTTGTGTGAACCTGTCCAGTCAATGCACGCATTTGTCAGAATCATCCGGGGTTCATGGCGAAATTACGTTTTTACCAACACCCACAATTTGCCAGTTATGTTTAAGTCCTTATACACCTCTGCTTACCTCATTGGGGTATTCATGCATAGCCGACCCCACTGCTGGGACACAGGCCCCCTCTCTATGAGAGGGAGTGATCCGTAATCCACCACGTAGGCTCAGTTCGTGGATGTCACATGTCCTCGAATTTTTGGTTCTCGGAGACGCCGGTTTCCTCTTTTCTTTCACCGTTTTGAAAGCAGTGGTGATGGTATTTAAGCATAGTTTCAAATTATAAATGCATTTCATGTTTATGTATGAGATGCAGTGGTGGCCCAGTGGTAACTGCCGCGACTCAGTGAAAGTCGCAGGTTCGAACCTAGACTGGCGGCTGGCGCTTTACTTTTGCGAAAATAATTTCATCTCAACTGCTCTCAAAACTGTAAAGGGAAACATCGTGCGGAAACCGGGATGTCCAAGAACCAAAAACTCGAAGACATCATGGACATGAACCAACCCGCACTGGGCCCGCGTGATGAATTACAGCCCACTCCTTTTCACAGACAGAATGCCTGTGTCCCAGCAGTGGGAACATTATGAGCTGCTTATTATGTATGTTATGTATATGGTATAGGTACTAATACCGTACAATTACTGTTATTTATAATCAATGAACTCATATTACTCAGTCTATCTCAGTGCCCTGTCTATGTTAGATAAGCTCAGAGCACGACCAAACAGTCCTCTAGACCGTATTTCGGCCTAGCCTCCGGCGCGGGAGATATTATAGTGCACAAGTGTGTGCGTAGACACAAGTGCACTCTCTCTTCCCTCATGCTCATAGTCCGGTGGGACGGTCCGACACGGCCGGTGAGAGATCAGGCGTAGGATCAACCGCTTAACGTGCTTTCCGAGGCACGGGGGATCACACCGCCAACTTCAAAACTCCGGGCTGTTGCTAAGAAATTCCTAATGGAATAACCGAATATCAACAAGAAAATATCAACAAGGAACAACAAGATCTTAACAAGGAACTGTACTGTAATATTGTTAGAAACTTAGAGATGCCCAATATATAATTTTCCTTTTTTCGTATCTTTACCAAGCTTTTGCCAGAGGATTCTCTCGCGTGAATGTCAGAAATTATTCCACAGGAACGTACTACTGGAAAAAAAGTATATGTGTGTCAAATTGATCCAAATCCATTAGGCCGTTTTTGCGTGAAAGAGTACCGTAAAACGGGGCTACTTTGACTGCCAGGGTTACTTTGACAGATTTTGGGGCTACTTTAACAGAGCGCCAAAATCGGTTTTCATGTGTGCTCAGCAGAAGAAGATGCCCCAGGAATAGATGTCCCACCCACCATCGACGATACTCCAAAAATCGATTTCCCAACTATGCCAGAAGTCAGTTCGTCAAGCACCTTCAATAACTCTCCAAAATCGATTTCTATTTTAGATTTAGATTTTCCAACTATGGATGACTCTCCTGAAATAGAAGATAATGTCTCAGCTTTCAAGAATAATCAACCAGTCCCTTCAACCTCTGGACTGCTTACAAAGCACCAGACTGATTCCGACGAAGATGTGCCTCTAAGTCGTTTGGTTCGCAAGAAGGAAATCAAAAACAAGGACAAGAAGAAGAATAAGAAGGAGTCTAATTTTTGTTATATCTGTAGGTGCGACTATAGGTTCTACCGCCATTCTGTTGACTGGATATGCTGCATTACCTGTAAAAACTGGGTGTGTGGGATGTGCAATAAGGGCTCATACGAATGTGTGGTGTGTGAGAACGACTCTAACTAATTGTTTCTTGCCTATAATATTGCCAAAGTTGATTGTTACCTATCTTGTTTAAATTGATCTCAATTATATTAATTATTACTTAAGAGACTGATTATGTGGCATTAACAGTACCTTCGGTACAAATATTGTAGTACTTGCGTTAATAAAGAATAATTTAACTGTAAAAATATTTGTTTTCATTTAAATCCATGTAGTTTTCAATGAAATAATAGTTTTTTTGGTCAAAATGATATCAAAGTAACCCATGCTTTTACTATCTTTGACGTCAGTTGCATTTCAATGCCCTGTTAAAGAAACCCCACTTCTGAGGTTACTTTGACATTTAATAAATTAAAAAAGTAGGGAGTTAGGGGGGTGGTAGGTTTTAAATTTGCCATAGATCTGATAACCAAAGGACACATTGTTCTGTTGGCGTAAAAAAAGTGAAATTCGAGCCGTAAAAAAAAAGTTACAAACCAAAAACCTCCAAAAACGGTTCAAAGTAGCCCCGTTTTACGGTAACTAACAACCATTCATCCATCCTCACAAATTTGCACATTTTAAATATTATCTATATAGTAGGACATAATATTTAATCTAACACCTTTAATCTCGGAAACGGGTCCAACGATTTTCATGAAATTGAGTATGCAGGGGGTTTTGGGGGTGATAAATCGAATCTAATTAGGTTTAATTTTTAGAAAACGACAAACCCAAAAAAAAAAAAAACTGAGCGAAGCTCGATCATTCTGATATTATATATGTATATAGTAGGAGTAGAATGAATACAAACTGCTCAGTCTATCTCATTGCCCTGTCGTTGAGATAAGATCAGGACACGAACTAGGAACTGTAGCGCTAATTTAATGAACAGATGTCTGTGGAGGTCTGCGACGGAGCCAAGATGCACAGACATGATAATAATATATGAAATAGGGGCCTGTTTATCTAAACACATATTAAAATAGCAACGAAGAAGTAAAAACTGTGGAACGGAATTAGATGTGGCAGAAAAAAGTAAAATATCATCATTATTGTTCGGTTGGTGTTTCCGATTTAGATCAATCAATCTACCGATCCTTTTCTCAACTATGTTAGGGTTGGCTTTCAGTCAAACCGGAAACAGCTGAATACCAGTATTTAACATGGATTGCCCACCTATCTGACCTCCACGATCCACGTACTGGTACGAATAGTTACTAACACGATACCCCTTCGTGAAACAGGTTCGTCAGACATTCGGGCTTCTGTTACGTTGAGTAGACAATTTTTCCGAACATTTGAAGTAATGGATAACTTAATATGCTTCTACAACATTCAGGCTGTGATAACAAATGTATTACGCAATTAGGGCGCAGATGGTGTAGATCTTACGAACAATCACAAAAGTTTTCGTCAAATTTAGAAAAGTTCAATTCTAGAAAGCCAAACTTACTATTGCCATATTTACTTAATCCTGGGGAATGCAGCTGGTAGCGAAATACAGTGCTCAGGGTTGAGCTAATGATTTATGGACAATTAGTGACTATAATATCATTACATCTATCTTAACAGGTTCACTGTCCACAGACCACATATGGTCTGTAGAGAGACTTCCATATCAGTCCACAGACCGCATGTGGTATGTTCGCCCGTACAATTTGTAAGCCATCTGATACTGTGGACGTAAGGAGAAAGTCTCATATTTAATGCGGACTTGGCAGGACACATCATAAGGATTATAAAAAGTGCTGGGACATAGGGAAAAAGTCGATATTTTTTTTCTAAAGGGTATGAAATGAAAAGTGTCAGTAAATCAGTGAATGATTTGAACTTCACTATCTGAAATGTCAATAACGTCATATTAAATGCTACAAACTGTCAATATCACCAGATATTTTTGTTGCCAAACGATAAAAAAACGTAATAAAAAGGAAATTATGCGCAGACCACATAGGGTCTGTGGACCATCTGTGGACTCACGAGGTAATTTTTACCGTCCTGGAAGCGCTACGAGTCCACAGACCATATGTGGTCTGTGTTAAAAAATATATTTCAGAAGAGTATAAAAATTTTGTAACACATACATGCATACATTTTAATCACAAATAAACTGACTTTAAATAAAAACATAACTGGACTTATGGACCATTCCCACTCTGGAGCCTGGACAGTGAACCTGTTAAATAAAAAGAAAAGTCCTAACTGACGGACTCATCGACGCCCAGTCTAAACCCTTGGACCTAGAAAGCTGAAATTTTGCACAGAGGTTCCCTTTATAATGTAGGCAAGGAATAAGGAAGGATTTTTCAAAATTCAATCCCTAAGGGAGTTAAATAGGGGATGAAAATTCCCCGCGGGCGAAGCCAATGTCTAAAGCTAGCAGAACACAAAAATGTAACATGTTTAAAGTCAGAAGAAAGTAGAGATCAACTAATTTAAAACTGCACGCTCCTCCACTACTTGATGCATACACATTTCAAATGCTTGTATAGACATTTTAGTGGAGGGGCGTGCAGTTTTAAATTAATTGATCTCTACTAGCAGAAGCTCGCGGCTTCACCAGCGTGAATGTCCGAAAATATCCCACGGGAACGTACTAGTTACATAACCCCGCTGATCCCGGACGTACTGCAGGGTATCCGCACTTGGTTGATATCCCGACAAGTCGTAGTTGTACTCTACGCTTCTCCTCCTCATTTATTAAGCTCACATCATAAGTGTGGAACTCTCACACCAAGAGTGAACAGGGATCTTCTAGACAGACTCGTTACATCGTAGACCTCACCCATCACTTTCCATAAGGGGAAATCGTGCGGACTCAATTGGGAGAGGGAAAAAAGTGTCATTGCCACGCTTACATTGATATTTTATTTAGTGACCTTTAGACCCGTAGACGGGGTTTTTCATAAAGTGGTTTTAATGAAGTAATTTTTATATTTTATATTCTGGTTTGACCTGCCATACTATTGTTCTTACTTATCTTTTTAAACACACATACTTATAATTCTTCTGTACGTGTGTATGTCAATGTCAATGAACTTATCTTAAACGGCTGGACCTATTTGGATATATTTTTTTGTGTGTTTTAATGTGTCCCTGTTTGTGTTAGATTCACAATTGAACCCAGTAACTGGCGCTGCGCTCGACTTCTGAACAAGATAACGTCTGTCCGGTCAGACAGTATTGATATAATTATTTGAACCGATATAATCTGTTATCATTAGCACGACAGAGATGATACCTACTTACGCAGTTACCTATCTACTTACAACTCGAAAGCGATGTCAACAATAATCAGTTATTTTTAACATTGGTTTTGCTCAGTTATTATTACGATAATGTTCAACACCATAGAAGAAAATAAAATGAGAAATGCACTTACCAGGAGTAATAAATATGTCGAAAATATTTCCGAATAAAAACGTTTCCTTGGGTCCTTTAATTTGGTAAATTAATCTTCCTCCATAGTTGTATCGGAAATACAAATGCGAGCCTAAAACTAAAATGCAGAATAAAAGTAAAACTAATAGAAACATTGTTAACATGGTATCCTCCCGACGGTCGTGAAAATACTGATTGCTAATTAGCAAGCATAAGATTTATCAGTAGCCCTTAGGGTGCGCATACACATACATACATCTAAATTGTTACTTATACATCAACAACAACATGTATATAATATTGATTCTGGGCAATGTCGATCAAATAATTAGGTCGTCATGACAACAAACAATTTACTGCGATGCCAAATTTTGTCATGTTCGGTCTCTTTCATTCTCTAGCAATTGCTAAAATTCTACAGATGCCCAAGAAATCGTTTTTGTTTGTCAAAATTATAAAAGTATCTCTATTATTATGTGTTAAGGAGCAATTATAATAAACTATGCAATACATTTTACATATTAAATATGACAAATGATTTAGTTTGTATAAACACTTTTACAAGTCAATCTTATTTAAAAAACTATATGAAGTCTTTTGAGGAAAGAACCGTACAGATTGAGTGTGATTGTGTGTGTGTGTGTGGGTTGAGTGCAACTAGAAGTATCTAATTAACGAAACATTTCACGCAATTTTGAAGTCTTAAAACAAAATGCTGGACTGCCTTCGGCAACTATTGCTAGGAAATTGTCGTTTTAAAATTGCCTGTTTGTGCGCAGCCTTAGGAAGTTAATGCGCAAAATTTCTTATTACGAATTCGTCACGTCTCATGTCTGTCAGTACTCCGTAGAATGCGTTCCACTTAACCTACCTCCTCATGTTTTTGTTGTGTTAGCATTTTTTTTCTCCATTTTGTGTCAAGGCATTCTTTGTTTATAAACATACCTACAATCTTTTATGCACGAAGAGAAGAGAGTTTTGATAGTGTTCATAAAGGAAAAACTGGATAAGTGCCAGTAGGACTTGTGCTGGGGGTCCGGTTAGGGGCCATCCATAAATTACGTCACACGTTAGAGGGGGAAGGGGGTCAACGAAATGTGACATCGTGTGACAACGGACAGGGGGGGGGGGGTCAAAACCTTTGTGACGTTACATGTTAAAAAAACAACCGATTCCAAAAACACACTACAAAGTGAAAAATTACTTTAATTTCGGAAGTAAAAAATAATATAATAAAATCGTTTATTTATAAAAGGGGCACGGTTTACAATAAATACCTTAACAAATAAAATAGAGCACAATTGCTAATTTGCCTGAACTAGGTTAAACCTGTGCTTCAGGCTACAAAAAATGCACAAATACTTAAAGTAATAAATTAACAATGTGTATAAAGTAATAACTAAAATAAAACTTAGGTCAACAAAAGTAAAAATGCATGTTAGCGGTTTTATTTGCAGACAACAAGTAGATCTTCTGTCTGTGCATAATCAATGGATAGTAAATGTTTAAGTACTGTTTTTTTACAGCTATAGTAATTTAATTTATAGATACTTAGTTTTTTATTTAATCTATTGTACAGAAATGGGCCTAAGAATGTATAAAATCTTTCTACAAAGACATGTTTTGAGGTTGCATTCGTTACGCATACTATGTCATTCCGTCTCTTGTTAGTATTGTCAGCATTGTAGGTAAGCATGGTGTGCTGTTTTAATACTAAGTGCATAATGAAAAGCTGGCGAACAGTGAGTACGTTGCAGGATTTGTATAGCAGATCTGTAGGAAAGAAGAAGGGATGAAAGTTTGCTACCTTTAAAATTGCTCTCTGAGCTCTTTCAAGAGGAAGCAAATTAGTTTTAGGTGCACCACCCCAAGAAGTGATACAGTATTGAATAATTGATTGACATAGGGCCAGGTAAACTTGTGTGATTAATTTTGAATCTGCTAACGTTCGCAATTTTTTAAATACATATATGAGTTTGCGCACTCTTTTAGTTAGGCATTCAATATGTTTTCTAAAAGAAAGTGTGTCGTCCATTATTACCCCCAGGTATTTAATGTAGCTAGTTTTAAGGATAAAAGGGCAATTACACATGCTGGCTTTACGGTTTCCACATTGATGGGCATATAGATGAGGGTTAGTAAGGTTAAGTTGAGGCTTGCGCATGGAGAAGTGAATATATTTAGTCTTGTCGGTATTTAATGTTAGTAAATTGCTTTGAAGCCAATTTGTCACAGAATTTAAACCTAATTGAGCGATTTTAAACAGTTCGCTACTGGTTTTAGCGGTAAAAATTAACGCCGTGTCGTCGGCATATGATATAATTTTACCGTCTTTAATATTTAGATTACACAAGTCATTAATATAAATCAGGAATATTGTGGGGCCCAAAATACTCCCTTGCGGAACACCAAACCCAGTATTTTTCTGCTCATCACTCGTAATATTATCTATTCTAACATACTGGTATCGGTCGTCTAAATAGTCAGTAATAAGTTTCAGCGGCGTTCCTCTTATTCCTATGGTCTCTAATTTGTCCAGGAGAACAGAAACAGACACCGTGTCGAAGGCCTTGGCTAAATCGAGAAAGACTGCTAGGGTCTGGTTTCCTTTGCCGAGGTTTTCTGAAATATAATCAGTCAGGCTATGCACCGCATCGGCTGTCGATAGTTTGGGTCTAAAACCAAATTGCGCAGGGGATAAAATTTGGTTCTTCTCTAGGTAATTAACAAGTCTACTGTTTATAATTTTCTCTAGTATTTTTGAAATTGAGGGGAGTAAGGATATTGGCCTATAATTATTAACTGCGTCTTTACTTCCGGATTTAAAGATAGGGATTACAACTGCCTTTTTTAGACACGTAGGGAAAATTCCTTCGGCAAGACAGATTCGAAATATATGCGTTAGAGGAGGTATCAAAATATGCTTGAAGCGTTTAAGAATCATATTGCTTATATTATCCCATCCAGCTGCACAATCATCCTTTAGCCCAGAAATTATTCGGGTTATTTCATCTTCATCAGTGTCCAACATAGCAAAAGATTTTGGGTTACAGCTATCGCTTGATTTTTGGAAAGTAGGTTGGTCGCAACACTTCGGAATCTGCTCGGCAAGATTTTTCCCAACATTAATAAAAAAGTTATTTACATTGTTAGCTGATATGAGTGGTGAAGGATTTGCAAGCAGTAAACTCGAACTTGATTCACGCTGTTTTGACATATTGGTGACGTTTTTAATTTGTTTCCAAAGTTGTTTGCTATTTTTACCTGCACTATTTAATTGATTTTTATCGTAATTGTTTTTTATGTTCTTTAGGAGATTGTTGCAAAAATTCCTGTATCTTTTATAGGTAGTTTGAATTATTAAATTATCAGGGTATCTCTTTGTTCTCTGATGAAGTTTGTCTCTGTGTCTTATACACCGAATTAATCCAGAAGTGATCCATGGCTTAATATTATAAAGTTTCTTATTTACTGTAGAAGCTGTCGTGTTACGTAATATTGCTTGTTTGACATGTTTAATTAAATACGATAAAGCCAGATTAGCGTCAGCAGTATTGTAAACTAGGCCAAAATCAATGTTGCATAAATCATATTCGAGTTTGTTTATGTTTAATTTGCTAATAGTCCGAGGACGATTTAGCTTAGGCAGCGATAAATTTACTGTTAGTAGGACTGCGTGATGGTCAGTAATTGTTGAGTTAGTAACAAGCGTAATATAAGACAGGCTAGTTTTGATCATCATATGATCTAGGCAAGAACCGCTCTGATGGGTAGGCAATGTGTGAGCGGGAAGAAAACCATGGTATAAGCAGATGTTAAGGTAATCTTGTGTTCCTGCATCGCAGTTTTCAGAACTAATATTTATATTTAAATCACCTGTTAGTATGACGTTCTTAAATGGGCTAAGTGCTTGAAGAAGCTGGTTTAAGGATCTGTTAAAAGGATCTAAGTTTCTAGAGGAAGGGGATCTGTAAATAG
This sequence comes from Antitype chi, assembly GCA_947359405.1. Lineage (NCBI taxonomy): Eukaryota > Metazoa > Arthropoda > Insecta > Lepidoptera > Noctuidae > Antitype > Antitype chi. Next base: position 18,020,409 of record OX375816.1, read on the forward strand.
CGACTATCGCTGTAGTAGTATCAATTTTGATGACTAAACAATTACTCATACAGTCTTGTAGATTATGTTCCTCAACCGTGACCTTCAATGATTCCTTAGCAAAGACTACGACACCATCATTTTGATTGTGGTTTATTGTTGTATGTAATACGGTGTACCCCGGTATTACTGGTAGGTTATCATAGCGGTTAGCTAGCCAGCACTCGGTGAGTACCATTATATCACAATCAAAGTTAAGTCTATGAACAAAAATGTTAAAGCTGTCCATGTTCTTAAAAATACTACGAATATTTTGGGTCAGTACGGTTAGAGAATTTTGAAAGTCGGAAAGATATTTTATGCAGTCCTCAACGTCACATGTCTTTGACACAGTTACAAATGTGTTATCTATATCTGTAATTAAGTTATCATCCATATCAAACTAGAAATAACAATAAAAATTAAGTCTAAAATATACTCAAGTATGTGGCGCTCTTAGGCGCCTTCATAATCAATCGAATTTATGTACCTGTATTCGGCAGCTTTTTTAGCGGGGCAATCTGTGTCTCCTGTCTTGTGGTTGGCTTGTTTTTTAAAGCGCGAACATGTAGCACATTTAGGTGGATTGGCTTTCTTCTCGCAGTCCTGGGTTGAGTGCCCTTCCTCACCGCAATGACCACATGTGGGGACAGGTATTTTGCAAGTCTTGGCTGCATGACCGTACTGCTGGCACTTGTAACATCTAGTTACAAGTGTGAAATCTCTTACCGGGCAGGATGTCCAATTAATAAATAATCTGTCCTGTGTGATGAGGGCCTTACGAATGACGGCTGGAACTTCTATTATGTAGTTGCAATTCTCAGCGTCTTTCCTGCCAGACTTGTGGCTCAGCTTTATGGAGGTCAAAAATATATCTTGGGTCAGTGTTGGCAGTTTTTCAGTCAAGTTCTGTTCGTATATACATTTAAAAACCTCATTTTCAGCCATTGCTGTGGGAACTCCTATAACTATAATGCGAGGTTTGCGTTTTTTAGGTTCGTCGACGGTAAGCCCTGACGAAGCGAGTTGGACGGTTTGCCTTAGCTTTTCTAGGTCATCTTTGGTCTCAGTGCTGATTATCAGTCCTCCTTTTCCTATTTTGCGTACGCCTCGTACTTTCAGCTTCATTTCCCCAGGGCTTATGATTTTTTGAACCATGTTTTTGGTTTCATCACTGGTCTTCGAGTTATCACAGGGATAAATCGCCACGGAGCTAAAAGTATTTGGGCGAACAAAACTGTTGGACCCATTCTTCACCATGTCTGCAAAAGATGTAGTTGCCGCATCCTGTTTCGTACAGGACTGCTGGATTGTCCGGTTCATCTCTGTGAGACAGTCTGATAAGTCTCGTGCTTCGGTCATTGTTTTAAGAGAGGAATGGGTCTGTATGGCCTTTTGCTTAAGCGACTGGTATTGAACAGCCATTTGCGAAACGCCATGTCCTATTTTTCGGCAAAGATTGCTAATTTTTAGCTTCTGCTCAGCGTTAAGCTTTCCCTCCGAAGCAATACCACAGACCTCATTGAGGCACTGCTCAATGGATCCCATCCAGTTCTGGATCTCCGGAGTGGAAACTACTTCAATAGCCTCATCTTGGTCCTTTTTTACTTTTTGGGGCGGTGTCGGAGCCGGGGTCGGTACCGGGATCGGGGTCGGTGTCGGTGGAGGGCTGCGTCGCATCATCGCGCTCCGATTAAAGGGGCTGCCTTCCATATACTCGTATCTCACAATTTACAAATTATCCAGTCATTTCATTATATCACTTAAAATGTTTGTTTGTATAACACGCTAATACACAAAACTAGGTCACTATTTATGCAAACGTTAATTTATTTAATTTCTTTAAATGCATTGATGTACACGTCTGTATGCTTTGAATGTCTACATGGATCTCGAAGTAGGTGTCTTTGGAGCTATATTAAATTTTTTTGTCAAAGATGCTCATAAACAGTATGATTTAGTGAGGTGGTCACCAACCAGTAACTGGCCACCTAACATACCGAAACTGCTACAGATTTTACACAAATGTATTTCTAAGGCACAAGGCTTACTCGTAAACCCATTGAAATCCTTTTTTCAGTTCATTTTGTGTTTGAACATATCCCCAAAATAGTCATTTTATTTTTGTAAATATCTCGGAAACGCCGTTGTAGATTGTGTTGAATTTTTTGAGGAAGTATGTCATGTCATCGAGTATTTGAAGATGATTTGATGAAGACACACAAATGTTGAAATGAGTACATTTGCCCATTAAATTTTAATTACATATAAAATGTAAAAATATGTGTGGTTTTCACAAGTGTGACCACCTGTGTCAAGGCCGGGAGGGGGGGGGGGTCTCGGTCAAAAACCCATAAAATGTGTGTGACGTAATTTATGGATCGCCCCTTAGCAGGTTTGGAGCAAATTGACTGTGTCACACGGTAGACTGACACACACTGTGACCCTGTAATAGTTTCGATTTTTCATTACGGCGTACGGGATCCTAAAAATAAGCATTATACAGGAAAAGTTTTTATTCAGTGCGCTAACTTTAACCATGAATTCAGAATACCTTTCTGGACACCCCAGCGAAGAAATTTTACGTCGGTTTTACAAATAAAAATCTGCTGTTTCATAGAAAAGTGCAATACCTACGCGGTCAAAATGTATGGAACAGCTGTTTTTTTTTTTTGTATAACCGACGATAAATTTCAGAGCTGGGCGGTCTAGAATATTATGCTGAATTCATGGTTACAGTTTGTGCACTGGATATTTTTTTTTCCTTTATGTATTTTATAACAGTACTAAAGTAGGTAATAACGGCGATAAATATTGAGCATCGACCTTTGGAAAGAAACAATCGGCTAATTTTGGCTTCGTATCTCTGTCGCACGAAATACAAACAGTCCGGTATCTATTAGGAGCTGTTAAAACAATTATGTTTTGATTCTTTTCATAATTCTTTTTATTATTTGTATAAAATACACCAATTTTCTATAAGTGATGGCTTTAGGTTGGGGTAAAATAAAATGATAAATAAAAAGATGCCATAGTACAACTTTAAATTATTTAAATTTGGGGGTGTTAACAACTCTAAATATATATTTTGAACTGGACGCGACCGCACTCTATCGCACTTGAACAACGACTGACAAAACGTCACATAGGTAGTGTGGGACAGATATAACGCTCTACGAAGCCGAAATTAGCCGATTCTCTCTTTCCAAAGGTCGATGTGCAATATTTATCGCCGGGTACTGTACTAAAATTTTTAAAGTTAGAAAAGAAAAAACTTGTATTACGTTACTTGACCCTAGCGATTATTTTCACTTTATTGTGTCTTATTATTAACCCGTGAACAGCGTTGTGGGCTGCAATATCCTTACTTCCTTACTAATATTATAAACGCGAAAGTTTATAAGTATGATGGATGGATGGATGGATGTTTGTTACTCTTTCACGTAAAAACGGCTGAAAGGAATTGGATGAAATTTGGCACACAGATAGATTATAACCTAGATTAACACATAGGATACTTTTTATCCCTGTAGTACGTTTCCGCGGGATAATTTCCGACCTCCACGCGGGCGAAGACGCGGTCGGAAGCTAGTTGTTTATATGTTTTGTGTATTTCTTGTTTTTATATTTTATATTGTAGCTGTTGGTTGTTCCTTTTGAATAAAAAAACCGGATGCAGCTAAACACCAGTATTTCACATGGAGTGACTGCCTATTTAACCTCCACAACACAGTAACTGGGTAATACGACGCCCGTAAGACTGATTGTCAGACTTTCGGGCTTCTGACGACCCGAAATCACTGTGACAGTCCCACAAATGACAGCCGGTACCAACAGCTTAAGGCTGTGATTTCTTGAAAACGCTGACACTCTTTTAAATCGAGTTAGGTATTACAAAATCTTGGGAACATTCTTGTTATTGCTTCTATATCTGAGAACAATGTAAAAAAATATATAAACAATTTTAAATATAAGATTATAATAACAAGCACTGGAAGTTAGGAGATGATATAATGAAGAAACCAAAGGGTTACAAACTGATAAGATAACAGGTTTAAACACTGTCTCTGCCTAATATTTATGGCTGAGAGACGGATATTATACACTATCTTAATGAGTTCGAAGTGCAAATGAACGAACTGGTCCTAACGTTCCTTTCAAGAGATAAAACAAGGCGAGAGATACACGGAGAGATCTGCACCCTAATTGCCTAACACAATCAGAATCAGAATCATTTTGAAGCTTATTGTTATGTTAATCCATTGCTTCTTATGCTTGTAGAATTCGTCTGGTCAACAAAATTAACAATGCAATGAATGTTGTAGAAATGTCCAAACGAAAGCGATTCTTTCTGATAGTGTATTACGCAATTACCCCTCTGATTCAAAATCAAAGAAATTAGTTAAAAAAACCCTATTAACGCAATATCTTCTCGTCTCAAATACCGCAGTGTCTCCAGACGAAAGTCTTTGTACAATGAACATGGACAAGACATAGGTCATGTTCAATACCCATGTTACAACCACTGTCAGAATGACCGGAGGCGCTACACTAGCAGTTGTGAACGAGTTCGTTTATCTAGGATAAACTGTCCAGAGGTAGATCCAACTTCGAGAAAGAGGTCAATCGTCGAACCCGACGCGGCTTGGCAGCGTTCGGGAAGCTACGTAATATTGTCTCGTCCTACATAACGCAATGTCACAAGACGAAAGTCTTTGACCAGTGTGTGTTGCTATGACCTGTGGTACAGAAACGTGGTCGCTCACAATGGGCCTTATCAGAAGGCTTAAAGTCACCCAAAGGCTATGCTCGGAGTTTCCCTACGTGATCGAATTAGGAATGAAGAGACCCGCAGAAGAACCAAGGCAACCGACATAGCCCGAAGAATTGGCAAACTTAAGTGGCAGTGGGCAGGGCATATTGCTCGCAGAACAGATGGCCGATGGGTCCGAAAGGTTCTGGAGTGGCGACCGCGTACCGGAAGACGTAGAGTGGGAAGGCCTCAAGCTGGACCGATGAACTTGTGAAGGCCGCGGGAATCAGATGGATATGGGAAGCACAAGACCGGTCGAAGTGGAGGAGCATGGGAGAGGCCTATGTCCAGCAGTGGCCGTCTTTCGACTGAAATGATTATGATGATGAACCCTATGTGGTTACTTATGAAACGTCAGAAGCTAGGTGCACGGTTCCAATTGGTTGTTTCGTGTGGATAAGAGCCGGCAAGAAACTCCACGGTTACTCTTTAAAAATAATTGGCTTTTACAATGGTTTCGCATAACAGTGTTAACAGGTATGGGAGGGCAGTGTAGACCTGTCAACAATTACCAGGTATTTAATAAAATAGAAAATGTTGTAGTCTGTCTACAACCTTCTCTAATTAAAAGAAATTAAAAGGATCTACATAAATAAAATAGTAGATAAATAAGTAAAATATAAAATCTTATATCGGTTAAGTACCGCCGACCCCGTTAAGGGGGCCATTACAATAGAAAATTAATTGTGTCTCATTAACCGGTAGTTGACAGGTTAAACCAAATAACCTATACTCCGTTTGAAATAACTTTTTAACTGATGTTGACTTCTATTGCGTTGGTAGCGTGATAATTGGCATCTGCAGTAAACAGTTGGCATTGTAACCACTTTTTTTGCTTTTATGCCATCCTTATATGCCTACGGTTAGGAGACAAAATCGTTTGAACGGACTGTAAAAAAGGTTTTTTAAAATTTCTAATCTTATTTCAAAAGGAGATTCATGATTGCCATGACAACTTTGAACGTTTGAACTGAAGATAAAATACTGTGAGTACCTACACGAAACTATGAGATATAATTATCATAATCATGTTAGCTTTTGGTTTCAATGTAATTATAACGTGTTGATTGGGTGCAGATTATTTTATAAATGATTTACTTATTTCATTATTTCAAACGCTCTGCAAACGAATTCCGGTGCTAAAAATACCGTCTCAGATTAGTGAACGGAAGTCGATTGCCCTGCACTGCATTAAAATAATAATTTATATTTTCCTCCTATATTGTCCTAATCCGTTCTGGTTTTCTATAATCATGAATGTTTATTTATTGTAACAGCATAGTACCTACAGGCACTGGTAAATAAAATGCACAATCTTAAGAGGGCTATTACAAATTGAAGTATTTTGTTTTAGGTAAATTAAACGGCGCGTGGTAGCTGATCGTACGTGCGTGTATAGTGAAGTATGCTACTCAGATATGCTAACCATCATGATTCGGACGCCCAGGAACAAACCGGCGCGGACTTATAGCTAAAGCCCGCGCGTCCCGAGATATATTACTTACTGAACGTTGCATTCATTTTTTTTTAAATATTATTTTACATTTAAATAGACTGTTTCTTTTTTTCAAGCGATTTGACTTAGTAACCTTAGTTATTAAATACTTTTTGTTTGAATTTCGATTAAACATACATAGATAAAAAATATTATTTCAGACGAAAAATTATCATTAATTCTCTGTTTTACGGAATTATTTTTGGGTTATTATTGTATGAAACATAAAAAAATGATTTGAGCGTTCCAAATAACAAGCTACAATCCTACCACAGACATTTTTATAAATTACTAAACTATTATATGTTCCATGTAACAGAGCTTCAAAAGATGCCCGAAAGTATCATTTTACGAAACATCCTTTGCCGAGACAAGGTTTTTACTGACTTATGTTAACAAATTGAAAAATTTGTTTAGAGCGCTCCCTAAACAAATAATGAAAGTTTCCCGGACATATTTTTGTTTTTATTTTTTGCCTATATCTAACCCATAATCACTCATCAAATCTCGAGTCAAACGCTCAAATTCAAGAAAAAATGTGAAAGCGCCCTTAAATAGAGAAAGGTGTCTCAGATAGGAGGTACCTGAGTTACAGATCACCATGTTAATGTACTAAACGGTTACTGTCAAGATCCTACTATTATTATTATCCTACAAATGATCTAATCCAAGATTATAGGAATATGAAGATGTGTATGTTTAGATGTTTGGATGTTTGTTACTCAATCACGCAAAAACGACTAAACGGATTTGGATGAACTGAAGAACTGCCACTGAAGGATATGGAGGTAGGTACTTGGGTAGCTGGATTGGAATGAAACGATGACTTGACAACACAGCGTATAATCGCAGACTGGCGTGCCTTGAGAATGATGGTACAATATTATATTTTAACTCCTACCCACTATAAACTAATTATTATTGAACACATGCATTACACCTCCCGTCTTAAATTACAACATGTTTAATAACGACTAAATATTATTTTTAACAACCAATTACTTACAAAGTAAAATCAATCGTTTTTTTTATTTTAAGTACCTACACTGAAATCTGATAACCGGTTTTCGGGTTCGCTTTGGGTACTCTTGTTGCTGCTGAGCTGACACTAAACATTTTGTAACCTGGAATAACACATAGGTTACTTTTATCGCTATAGTACGTTTCCGTGGGATAGTTTTCGACCACCACGCGGGCAAAGCCGCTGGAAAAAAGTAGTAAATAATATGTCAAGGGGGAAGCGCCGGGGCTGCCCGGGAAGTTCAAAGTTTCTTACATTATTTGCAATTGTCAGGTCAGTGTCAGCAGGCTTAGCATGACGTTTTCTATTTCTACGAATAATAGACACAGCTCTTTATATTCAAAGTGACATTTCGTTTCTCCATTTTTGACATCGCAGCGTAGAAATCTTTCTACAATCTGTCATTTTGCCTTTCGTTTCTAACGGTCTTTCTCTAGGTCCTTTAGACTATTTCAGAAGAAAGTTTTCTTCCCAAACTGTCAAAATAACACTGACATCAAACTTTCTACTCTTGGAGTTTTTGGCGGGATCGGGTTGGAACATGTCGCACGAATTTTCATTTTCATGAAATTTAGTGAAATAGCGAATTAAATTGTATAATTTTGGTAGTGAATTATTCAATTTAGTTACATGTGTGTGCACAAGTGTAGTGAAGGTGAAAATAAGTGACTAACGTGGACTTTTCGTGTTCCCCCAAAAACTCATGTTAGGTTGTTGTAAAGTTGCTACCGCTTTACAATAACTTTGACTTGACTGGAATTGACTGTCTTAAGACGACTATGACTTTTTTTTAACTTCGTGCCCGATATCGGGCCATTTACTTGATCGAAAAGAAAAATTACTTGACACTGGGTAAATGCACAAACCGTGCGAAGCCAAAGCCCAAAAAAAAACTTCTACTCGACGGGCACAAAGTACATAGATACGGTTATCTACAAAATCATGATTCGTTTTGAACGCATAATTAGAACAATAAAGCTATCTTCTCCTATTTTACATCATTTAGTTAATACGGCACTACCAAGGAAATGGTTAAGGCCAATATTATTGTAATACTTTTTTGTTCCGGTACTTCGACACTTTGAGAAAAATTGTTGTAGTTGTCTTTATATACTTAACTTAATATCAGTAAATTTGAGAAACAAACAGAAAAGAAAATCCTATGAAAAATAAAGAATTTTGAGTCGAATTATATTGAAGAGTGAATTTCGTACAAAGTGCAGTTGACTCTTTATACTTTACTGCCGTCGTACTGTCTAAACGGAACGTCATTTTTGTCTACTCTTCCGTCGCAAAACGGTGCTCGTGCTAAACCTGCAGGTTGTATGTTGAACTAAAAATTATTCACGACCGTAAGACGTCTTTACAGAATTATAATTATGATTAAAATCATCAATATAACCCTCTGAGTTTATATAATCCCATTGGCTTTTTCATGAAATAATCAGTCGCGCATTACCCGAGTAGGGATTGGCCGGGTATAAAACGTATTGTATCATGTAGGTAATTATTATTATTATTTATTTATTGATTTAGACTACAAATGAGGTCTATTGTGTTAGTAACAATTTTACTCAATCTATGTTAGTATTTAATGGCTAAAACAGATCTCGTTCGATCGGCTAACGCCCACACAAGCGGACTATCTGCCCGGGTGGCTATCAAGTGCAGAATGATGTTGGGACTATCTCGCAACCTGCGAAGTAACGAGGCAGATTTCTTGCGCCATACTGCGTCAAAGCTGTCAGTGCGCGCTTCGGCAAACATCGTGGACGCACTGCAGAAGCGTGGCAATCGCAACAGCACCCTGATTAAGTATAAATAGTTAAGTAATTCAATATCGTACAACTTCCAATAATTACTTGATCGTATTTCACTAAATTCGAATGAAGAGATCCGCAGGAGAACCAAGGCAACCGACATAGCCCGAAGAATTGCTAAACTTAAGAGGCAGTCGGCAGAGCACATTGCTCGCAGAACAGATGGCCGATGGGGCCGAAAGGTTCTAGAGTGGCGACCGCGTACCGGAAGACGTAGCGTTGGAACTGGAAGGTCTTCCACAAGGTGGACCGACGACCTTGTGGAACCCGCAAAAACCGCTGGATGTGGGAAGCCCAGATCCGTTCGAAGTCGCTAAGGTTTGGGGAGACCTATGCCCAGCCGTGGACGTCTTTGGGCTGAAATTATGATGATGTTGAAATCAAAATATACAACAAAAGAGATTGTGCCTCATCACTAAACAGATGCTTGTGTCAAGTATCTTTTGGACCGTATTATATATACATCGTGAGATTTTAGTCGTCTTACAAAGGTGGTCCACTCAATGTATCCGACATAAAATACCTTTTTTTTTTTGGATGGGAAATCATCAAATAACTTCTCCCGCTCTGGGTGGAGCGGGAGGGCGTGTCAGACTTTTACTGACTAAAACCCACCCGTGTTCCCTCAGTTGCCTGTGTGCCAGGGGCCGCGGTATCTCTTTCGAACAACCCGCACCCCTGGCAGGCATCGGTCCTTGCGGACCCCACCAATTGGTGCTGACATCTCTTTGAGGCGCGCGTGGAACACAACGCGCCGTCGACCCGGGCTTGGTCCTTACCGGACAGCGAGCTACCCATTACTCGCCGTCCGCAAGCCCGCGCCTACGGTGGCCGGGTATCAGCCTGGGATTCCCGACGCCCAGGGCTACTCCCGCGGCGACTACGGCCGTGAGGGCGCATATACTGCCTCTCCCTCACGTGCGCCGCCTCCCTCTTCGCGAGCATTATTGCTTCGCAGAAGGAGGTGACGGCTAACCATTCACTCTCGCTACGTACCATGGCCTGCACCAGGGCCGGACGCGAGAGATCGCTGCTGCCGATCGCCTCCACGAGGACACGGCGGTGCTCCGCCCAAGCCGGGCAGACCACCACCGTATGCTCCACCGTGTCCTCAGGGCGATCTTCGCAATGGAAGCACCCGGGCGTTTCTTCCCGCCTTATACGAAACAGGAACCTCCCGAAACAACCGTGTCCGGTGAGGACCTGCGTCAGGCGGAAGGTGAGGACGCCATGCCGCCTCTCAAGCCACTCCTCAAAGAGGGGACTTACCGCCGCTATAGTGGCGTGCGTAGACATAAAATACCTCTAGGCGCGATTAAATAATTGTTACCATTAATAAAGATTAGGTGCAAAGAAAAATAAATAATGCTTTAGAATTATGAAACATCCTGTTGATAATGTTTACGTATCAAACGGTAGAAGATGTCTATAAGACTCCATCTTCATTACATTCCATCATTAATTCCATCTCCTTAACAGGGTGTTTCAAACTACGTCATGCGTCTTAGTGAATGTTATTTAAATTTTATTAATTATTCATATGTTCAGCAATATCTTTTTTTAAATAAATGATTAGTAGTCATTGGATACATGCAGTGGGCTGCCGTTGTAAGACGGTTAAAATGCCACGGTGTATAAAAGACATACAATTTGGAGTGGCCTCGGAATTCCGGTGAATAATAATTATCCGTCGTATTATTTTGCACACTGGATATGGCTGTGTGTGCACAGTCTGTGTGTGCACAGTCTGTGTGTGCACAGCCTGTGTGTCACTATATCGCTACGTGTCGCTCACAATTTTACATGTAGCGCGGATCATTTCACACTCGCAAAAATACGGATGTTAAAACATCGTGGTGGAATTTTTTAGCGCACTGGATGTTTGTCGACAATTGAAAATCAATGAGTGTGTCATTTCGACGTGGTCGAGGGAGCACGCTCTGTTCAACACCGAGTGTTGATAATTCAGTGTGACATAAAATCCCGCTGCGATATTTTTACGTCCGTGCGTACGTGGTTTTAGCCTAGGTTGATTGTGTACCTGGACCTAACTAAGATTATGTTATATGGAGATTAGTATCAACCAACCAGGATGGCATAATGTACCTGGACCTGCGATCGCCAACCCGCCTGCCAAACGTGGCGATTATAGCAAATCCCAAGCTTATGTCCACTAGTGGACGTCTTTCGGCTGATATGATGATGATGATGAACCAGGGCGGCATAATGTACCTGGACCTAACTAAGATTACGTTATATGGAGATTAGTATCAACCAACCAGGGCGGCATTATCGCATGGGCGACAAAGCCCTATCCTTTTACTTAAGAAAAAAGAAAAGAAATGCAAGGTTTACTGTTAATACCTACATATTATAAGTTTAACTGCTAATATCAGTCAGCAAAAGGGTATTTGGTATAGGACCTTACAAGGCGAGCCTTCTTGTATGCCGTGGTTTGATGTTGATAAATTTGATAGGAACTACGTTAAATTAATACTAAGACTTCGCTCTGGGCATTATCCAGCAGCGAAGTTTGCATTCCTTATGAAAAAAGCTGATTCGCCGAATTGCAGAGTTTGTAATCAAATTGAGGACGTGCAACATTTGCTGATGGATTGTGTCCGGAACCGGCGCGAAAGGGAGACATTTTTGAGGGAATTTGACTTAAACAAACTAAACATGGGATTAATTCAATCAATTTTATCTCAACCAACGTCAGAATGTGCCAAAAAGTTAAGTCGTTTGATAACAGTCCTTGATCTGTGATCCTTATGTTGACTGTTTAGATGTAATAAGTATATATATGTTATTATATACTTAATCTATACTAATATTATAAAGAGGTAAAATTTGTTTGTAAGTTTGTATGTAGGGGGTAATCTCCGGAACTAATGGTCCAATTCTAAGATTGTTTTCACTGGTTGGAAGCTGCATTATTTGTGAGTGCTATAGGCTATAAATTATATTTATATGTTGCATATTAGCCGAGCTATCACAATGTATGTCTAACCAGGCGGAAGAAAACAGAGTTATTTGCATGCGCTGCCTTAACAGTTGTATATAATTAAAAATAATGTAAGGCAACTTGGTCCGCCCTAAATAGTTATACAAAAAAGTCCGCGATACCATACTTCTATCTTTTATATTTTAGCAGATATAGTAGCTTTTATGTATTCAAAACGTTTTCTTACTTTTGGATGATTTTTTAAACAACCAAATATTAATCCTTATCTAAAAAATACATTTTATAATCACAAGGATATCATAGAGATAAGATTTGCCCTTTATAGTATGTCAATTGGTTAAATAGTTTCGAAGATAACACGCGCTAGGGAATCTAGCTCCGAGCGTTAGCAGCGTCTCGCTAGCCAAGTATGAGAACATCTCAGGGCCGTGCTCGGGAGTCTATCACTGAACGTGCGCAGCGTTTCCCTGATTTAGGGCAGCATGTATCGGCAACAGGGGATAGAGTCACTAACTCCGAGCGTTCGCAGTGACTCGCTTGCCAAAGTGTGAGCAGCTCAGGGCCATGCTCGGGAGTCTAGCGCTGAACGTGTGCAGCGTCCCCCTGATTTAAGGCAGCATGTCTCTGCAAAACCGTACAACATCATTGAATTAGCTACTTTTGTAAAACAAATTTTCTGAAGTTAGTCACAGATCAAAAACAGGCTTTTGATGCATTATTGACAACGTAACGAACAATTAAGGGAAAAAATAAAATTTGGACGCCCCAGGTGGCACAGGAAAAACATTCCTCGCTAATTTAAAATTAGCACATGTTAGGCAATCCGGAAAAATTGCTCTGACAGTGGCTTCTTCGGGGATTGCAGCTACTTTATTGAGCGACGGTAAATCTACACACTCTACCTTCAAACTCCCACTGACAGTTTTATTGGAGCAACAGTCGATATGTTCAACATCCAAAAATGGACCCCTTAGTCAGTTTGTACAAGATACGTCGCTGATAATATGAGACTATGAGCTCTATGAGTCATGGTACATTCGTCCCACATTATCATTATGATTATTAGTACCTAGACATTGTGAGATACGGGGTGTGCTTAAATAAAGGTGGTTTCAGTACCGGCGAGTTTCAGTCAAAGTAGACCACCAGACAGCTTCAGGTGTGCTCATATTTACGAGTATGATGCCTGCTAAGAAAAGTTCAATAATTTATTTGTTTCAACGACACAAAGACATAACGCTATCATATGTATCTATAGGTTATATGGCAGCAAAGCTTCTCCCAGATAAGATCAAACTGGTGTGATTTATCTTTTCATTTATTGAGGTAGTCAGAAGTCTGAAAGTTTGATACCAATTGTAAGGGGTGTCGTATTACCCTGTAATTGGGCTGTGGAGGTTACATAGGCAGACGCTCCATGCTCAAATATCCGTACATATCGTAATATGTACTAAATAGAGATATTCATTGGCTTTGTTCAAGGGCTATCGTTACACCTAGGAGCGATACAGTCAATTAAATCGATAATTTAATTTTACAAAAAGTACCCGGCCAAGTCAAAATCTACAAGTTCACTGATACAGTGTGTAATATTGAAGATGCAGTCCACTATCCGCAAGAACTTTTAAACTCCCTTAATCCATTCAAACTGCCACCTCACGAACTGCTATTTAAAATCGGAAAATTTTACTCAACCTAACCTGTGCAATGGCACAAGTCTATATTATAGTCTATAGTATAAATGATTTAAAAGACAACTTAATTACAGCGACCATTCTCATCGGACCAGGAGCTGGCCAGCTAGCGCAGATCCCGAGGCTTTCAATAATTCCCACGGAGATTCCTATATCGTTCAAGTGACTCCAGATTCACGTTTAAACATCATTTGCCTTGACTATTAACAAGTCCCAGAGACAAACATTCTCTTTGGTTGGCATTGACACACCAAAATATTTTTTTACCCATGGGCAGTTATATGTTGGTTTATCACTAGCTGGATCAACCGAAAACCAGATATTTTTTTTACCGGAAAATAAACAAAAACTCAAAAATTGAATACAGGGAAGCTTTAAATTAAATACCTATTTAACTTAGTTAGATACCTATTAAAATTACATTTTATAAAATACTAGCAGTTCACCCGCGACTTCGTCAGCGTGAATTTCGAAGATACAGCCCCTAAGTATTACTTGCTGATATTGTAGGTTTCTGTAGGTGAGAATATTTTATAAAATGTAATTTTAATAGGTATCTAACTAAGTTAAATAGGTATTTAATTTAAAGCTTCCCTGTATACTTAGTTCGCAATAAACTTTGACTTTGACTTTTGACTTATACAATTTTTGAGTTTTTGTTTATTTTCCGGTAAAAAAAATATCTGGTTTTCGGTTGATCCAGCTAGTGATAAACCAACATATATAACTGCCCATGGGTAAAAAAATATTTTGGTGTGTCAATGCCAACCAAAGAGAATGTTTGTCTCTGGGACTTGTTAATAGTCAAGGCAAATGATGTTTAAACGTGAATCTGGAGTCACTTGAACGATATAGGAATCTCCGTGGGAATTATTGAAAGCCTCGGGATCTGCGCTAGCTGGCCAGCTCCTGGTCCGATGAGAATGGTCGCTGTAATTAAGTTGTCTTTTAAATCATTTATACTATAGACTATAATATAGACTTGTGCCATTGCACAGGTTAGGTTGAGTAAAATTTTCCGATTTTAAATAGCAGTTCGTGAGGTGGCAGTTTGAATGGATTAAGGGAGTTTAAAAGTTCTTGCGGATAGTGGACTGCATCTTCAATATTACACACTGTATCAGTGAACTTGTAGATTTTGACTTGGCCGGGTACTTTTTGTAAAATTAAATTATCGATTTAATTGACTGTATCGCTCCTAGGTGTAACGATAGCCCTTGAACAAAGCCAATGAATATCTCTATTTAGTACATATTACGATATGTACGGATATTTGAGCATGGAGCGTCTGCCTATGTAACCTCCACAGCCCAATTACAGGGTAATACGACACCCCTTACAATTGGTATCAAACTTTCAGACTTCTGACTACCTCAATAAATGAAAAGATAAATCACACCAGTTTGATCTTATCTGGGAGAAGCTTTGCTGCCATATAACCTATAGATACATATGATAGCGTTATGTCTTTGTGTCGTTGAAACAAATAAATTATTGAACTTTTCTTAGCAGGCATCATACTCGTAAATATGAGCACACCTGAAGCTGTCTGGTGGTCTACTTTGACTGAAACTCGCCGGTACTGAAACCACCTTTATTTAAGCACACCCCGTATCTCACAATGTCTAGGTACTAATAATCATAATGATAATGTGGGACGAATGTACCATGACTCATAGAGCTCATAGTCTCATATTATCAGCGACGTATCTTGTACAAACTGACTAAGGGGTCCATTTTTGGATGTTGAACATATCGACTGTTGCTCCAATAAAACTGTCAGTGGGAGTTTGAAGGTAGAGTGTGTAGATTCACCGTCGCTCAATAAAGTAGCTGCAATCCCCGAAGAAGCCACTGTCAGAGCAATTTTTCCGGATTGCCTAACATGTCCTAATTTTAAATTAGCGAGGAATGTTTTTCCTGTGCCACCTGGGGCGTCCAAATTTTATTTTTTCCCTTAATTGTTCGTTACGTTGTCAATAATGCATCAAAAGCCTGTTTTTGATCTGTGACTAACTTCAGAAAATTTGTTTTACAAAAGTAGCTAATTCAATGATGTTGTACGGTTTTGCAGAGACATGCTGCCTTAAATCAGGGGGACGCTGCACACGTTCAGCGCTAGACTCCCGAGCATGGCCCTGAGCTGCTCACACTTTGGCAAGTGAGTCACTGCGAACGCTCGGAGTTAGTGACTCTATCCCCTGTTGCCGATACATGCTGCCCTAAATCAGGGAAACGCTGCGCACGTTCAGTGATAGACTCCCGAGCACGGCCCTGAGATGTTCTCATACTTGGCTAGCGAGACGCTGCTAACGCTCGGAGCTAGATTCCCTAGCGCGTGTTATCTTCGAAACTATTTAACCAATTGACATACTATAAAGGGCAAATCTTATCTCTATGATATCCTTGTGATTATAAAATGTATTTTTTAGATAAGGATTAATATTTGGTTGTTTAAAAAATCATCCAAAAGTAAGAAAACGTTTTGAATACATAAAAGCTACTATATCTGCTAAAATATAAAAGATAGAAGTATGGTATCGCGGACTTTTTTGTATAACTATTTAGGGCGGACCAAGTTGCCTTACATTATTTTTAATTATATACAACTGTTAAGGCAGCGCATGCAAATAACTCTGTTTTCTTCCGCCTGGTTAGACATACATTGTGATAGCTCGGCTAATATGCAACATATAAATATAATTTATAGCCTATAGCACTCACAAATAATGCAGCTTCCAACCAGTGAAAACAATCTTAGAATTGGACCATTAGTTCCGGAGATTACCCCCTACATACAAACTTACAAACAAATTTTACCTCTTTATAATATTAGTATAGATTCTCACCTACAGAAACCTACAATATCAGCGAGTAATACTTAGGGGCTGTATCTTCGAAATTCACGCTGACGAAGTCGCGGGTGAACTGCTAGTATAGTATATATGTATTAATTTTAGTGTTAATTTTATGTAATGTTAAAAGGCACGATGGGGTTGGCGTATCTGTTTAGATAAAAACCCCTAAACAAATAAAGACGAAAAAAAAAAAACTAGCTTCTACCCGCGACTTTATCCGCTTGTCAGTTCTGGTTCTTTTTTTAAGTTTACCATAAAACTCGATATTAATTTTGAAGCTATATACCTACATGTCTATAAAAAAGAAGAGAACAGAATCACAACGCATTAAAAAAATTGTCCGAATCGCTGTCAACAGGAATAGTTCCCAAACGGCTGGCAGCATTGCCACGTTGTATGGTGATGCTGATTCATGTTTGGTTGATTGGGCAAAAAATTGCCCAGCCTTCTGGTCACGTGTAGAGTCGACCAACCATTTGGCGATGTCTCGTAAAACTAAGTGGGCACTCAGACCATGACTAGTGTTTCAACCCTAAAAGGCCCAAATATTTATCTACCAAAAAGATAAGAATATTTGCACCGTTTGAGATTTTCCGCACGTGCAGCTGCAGGCAGCGCTCAGCAAAGCCCGCCGTACTAAAAAGATGGGGTGGCGGAAGGGTGTCGACACAAGTTGCATTCCACACCAAAGGCCTGCCTAACTTCCAGGGCATTATGGGCATTCCGTCTGGTCTCTTCCCATCGTCGCGTACCGAGCCGTTGGGTTCTAAGACAGTTGGATGGATGATGTCATTAATACTGGCGTGTCGAGTTATTCGGCCTGCGCTCTTACTGTAAGATAGGCCATGGTGTCTGAAGCAGTAGACAGCTCCACCGCACTGGCAGCGATGCGGAGCCCTGCGTGGAGCGGCCAGACGCAGACTAAAAAAAGAGAAATAAACCTACATTTTTTTACTTTTGGAAAGCTTCCTAGGCTGAGCCGGGAATCGGACCCGATTTTTATACAAAAACTGCACCCTGTTTTACCAACCCAACTAATACTAGATAATGCATGCAGATGTTTATGTGGGTAGGTCTAAATACCTAATATAGACATGAATTAGTTACCTACCTACATTTAATTAACGATCCATGCAAATCAAAATTGTACCTTTATATTTTACGATAGCTGTAAGTATTTACTTCGATTTTTTTTTTGTAACAACCCGCACCCCTGGCAGGCATCGGCCCTTGGGGACCCCACTAGTTCGTGCTGACATCTCTTTGAGGCGCGCGTGGAACACAATGCGCCGTCGACCCGGGCTTGATCCTTACCGGACAGCGAGCTACCCATTACTCGCCGTCCACAAGCCCGCGTACGGTGGCCGGGAATCAACCTGGGATTCCCGACGCCAAGGGCGTATCCCGCGGCGGCTACGGCCGTGACAGTGCATATACTGCCTCTCCTTCACGTGCGCCGCCTCCCTCTTCGCGAGCATTGCTGCTTCGCAGCAGGAAGTGGACGACTACCCATGCACTCTCGCTCCGTACCATGGCCTGGACCAGGGCTGGACGCGAGAGATCCCCGCCGCCAATCGCCTCCACAAGGCCACGGTGATGATGATGATGATGATGATGATGGGACTCCCTTTTCCGCGCGTAGACTCCCATTCGGTCCGTTGTGCGTGGGGATTCTGGCTAACAAAGCCAGCCTAGCTCCGCCCAAAAGCACAGAAGCTTCCTGGGAGCTTCACAGGCTTCGCGGAGCGACCTCACTGTTCCGAGGATTTCTTCGCGTTGAGAAGCCACGGCCTCGCATTCCAGGATGACGTGGGCGGCTGATTCCTCGGCGTCAAGGCAGCCTCTGCAAAGCGGGCCGTCTGTGGCGCCTATATTATGAAGATGTTTGTTAAGGGGGTTATGGCCCGTAATTATACCTATGATTATTCTAAGGTTATTTCTACTCAGGCTGAGAAGCTTTTTAGTTAATCGCGGGTGTATAGTCGGTAAAGCCAATTTTGACTGTCTACAGTCTGTAGCCCGTGACCATCGGTTGTTATGAAGTTCGGTTGATCTTTGGCGGATCCACGCACGAAATTGTGAGAAAGGCAGGGGGAGAAGTGGGTACGGGCCTAGCACGTTCGTATCTGAACCACTCTTCGCAAGTTCATCTGCGGCTTCATTACCTAAGGATCCACTGTGCCCTTTGATCCACTGGAGGGTAATACGATTGGACGTCGATATACTCTCCAGAGCTAGATGGCACTCAAAAATTAGTTTGTTGTTTGTTTGTTTGTTTGCTAAGGCTTTGAGCACAGATAGGCTATCGGATACGAATTTAATTCCGTAATTCTGGATGCCTAAGCCCTTTACTGCCGTTGCGGCTTGTGTTAAGGCAACACATTCACATTGAAAGATTGAACTGTGTTTGCCTAGCGGTAAGTGAAAGTTAATGTTGAGGTCAAGGGAGTGTACGCCAGCACCTGAACCGTTTTGTGTTTTTGAGCCGTCTGTGTAGATGCGCACCTCATCGGCTCCTGACTGATCCCTTTCTTCCTCTACTGTTTGTATGACATAGTTTCTGTTGAACATAGGTTGGTTTGGTGTTCTATCACACGGGGCAGCGATGAGCGGCTGGTACTCAATCGCCCGGTCCAAAATGAATATTATTTTGCATTGCAAACATTCTAGAGCCATCCTGAGTCTACAGAAAGTATTAAAAAGATTTATCAAGTATAAATTAATTAACCACGTTTCAATTTCCTTTTCGGTAAGGTATTTGCGCAGGTGTAAACTCGAACCTAAACTAATATTCGGATCATATAAAAGGTTTCGTTTTATGACCGAAGATACAAGTTGCTCATCATCGGGTTACAAAGACGTGCTACGACAAATAATTATCTTCGAAAATGAAGACAGCTCTGTTATTGGTCGTCGTTATCGTAAGTACATTTTCTTTTTTACCCAACGACAAAAAAGGGTTATGTGTTTATATGTGTGTATGTATATAAGTATGTTCCTTCGTGGCACTCAAGAGACCAAAAGCGGGTGGGCTGATTTTGATGATTATTACGTCAGAAAATTTTGCGAACTTTAAAAATAATGGAAACAAGAACATTTTATTCAAGAGGTTGGTTATTAACATAATACTTACTATAAGCAATCTCATACAGTCGGAGGCTTGTTCCTAAATTTCACTTTTAACATAGCCCGACTACGTAAAAAGTGAAATATAAGTAGAAGCCATTATTAAATTTCTTAAATTTACTTTTTATCAATTAAAAAATGTCCGGCTCGGTGATTACTTCTGCTTAGAATGAAGCTGCTGAAGATGAGAGTCACAAATCAAAGTTTTACATTATTTATCAAAGTAAGAGTTGCTCACGAATATGATCGTTGGACGCGTATGAATAATGAATAAAGTCCATATATCTACGTATGAAACGCCTACTCAGCGGGATCATACTAGGTGCATTCTGCCAACCTTACCCTAACACCCGGTTGCTGAATTGAGAATTATGAACTTTGCAGGCTAAGTAAGCTGAAGGAATCACTTTATGTAATGAATAAAGATAGGTACGTAGACTTTGACAAGATTTTAACTTCTAATTCTGAAATCAGTACTATTTTTTGCAACAGTCGGATTTTTGGTTCTAGGACATGCCGGTTACCTCACGGTGTTTTCCTTCACCGTTTTCAGAGCAGTGGTGATGAAATAATTTATACAAAGAAAAGCGCCTGTCTGGGTTCGAACCTACAACTCGTAAGTCGCGCCGTTACTACTGGGCCACCACTGCTGGGCTGCAAACTAAATTAGCAGCAGAAAAAAATCATAATATAAACCCATAATCCTCTATGAAAACTGATGTAGTGGCATTCGATGTAGGAACATTCGTTACAGTTGTGCTACGAAAACCGCGCTTACTGCTACCACATAAGGGCGCTGTCGATGTGAAGCTACTCCCCCCGCACGGTCATGTAGTTGACTGTACACAGAATACACAATAGGTTGTGCTTGTCATGTTGGGGGGGGTTTGCCATAATCGCCACGCTTGGCAGGCGGGTTGGCGATCGCAGTATGGTGGTAAAATGTATAGAGAATGCTGTTGCCCATTCTCTAGTAAGTCCCTTAGTCGCCTTCTACGACACCCACTGGAAGAAATGGGATGATGCTATTCTTTTACGCCCGGCACCACACGGGAATAGGTATTACTATCTTATTAGCAGCGAATTAAATTATTACAGGCGACTTTAGCCCTCGCAGTTGATGACGACGACGATGCCAAAATTGTCGACCGCACGTCAAGTTCCTTCGCGGCAAGCAGAAAAACCTCGAGTGCCTCCGATTCAAGCAGTGACACCTCAAGTGCCTCTGAGTTAAGCAGTGACACCTCAAGTGCCTCTGCGGCAAGCAGTGACACCTCAAGTGCCTCCAAGTCAAGCAGTGACACCTCAAGTGCCTCTGCGGCAAGCAGTGACACCTACAGTGAATTCAATTCAAGCGACGACATCACCAGCGACAGCAACGACGGCGACAGAGACACTAATTTGATTAATTTAACCCCTATTGTTGGCTCGGTGGTAAATTTTTTACGAAAAGTGGCTTAATTCGAATAAGCCACAATATTTTCTAGTAGGAAACGCGATTTTCGAGTCCCAAACTGGATTGAAATCGTATGTAATCCACTGGTTTTTTCGAGTGTACCAGATATGCCACACTGCCAGATAGCCAACACTAAAGACATTTTTCGCTATGTATCAAATACGTGACATTGCTTGATTTGCTCAGACACTATTAATTTGTAAATTTTAATATTATAATATATTTTTTAATAATTATTGTTATTTTATTGTTATTTCCTGTATTTTATTAAATACACATATAAATATTAGTATAAAAAGTATAAAAATATTTGAAAATATAAAAAATTGTAGCCCACCGGTATCGGGAACAGGGTCCAAGCTACCGGTGGACAGGGCTGCTGAGAGAGAAACCTCCTTACGATACGCGCCGTGTCCAGTAGTACCGTACTGCTTTCTGGATCAAGCCCTTGATCCAGCTGCCTAACGAGAGCCTTCTGAGGTGTTAGTCGAGGCTCTTGGCTATAACGCCATTGGTCGTCACGACTATCGGCACAATGACTGCTGTATCCATATAGGTAGATATAAGAAAGATGGAGATATGTCTAGTAGTTAAAAATGTATAGGAACCCGGTGTCTCCAGTTTGGCCCCTCCACATGCCACTACTACACATGCAGTTCAGTAAAACCCATAGATACGAAGTCGCGTACACACCCGCAATTCATATATCAGAACGTACTACATACACAATCAATTATAAACCTTATCTCATCCTCCACAGCGTACATTTAGTAGGCATCGTACAACTTACTCACACAAAAAAATCGGTCGCTGTCGTTGTGCTGTGCAAAAGCCATTTATTTCACATCATCAGGCTAGTGATTGAATAAATCGAACAGTTATCGATTCTTACATATTATGAAACCGAAAATTTGGTATCAATAATTCTTAGAGTATTTTGTTTTGAGCTGAAACTACTCGTATTTATAGTGTTACGAGCTTCGGGTTCGTGACAATTAAAAACTGCCAATAAAAATTACCAAAGTTGACACTTTAATTAAACACACAAATTACAAAACACAATTTCACTACTGATCACTCTAAATCGCACTTAAAGATCGCTTCAGATGTTCTCGCCTGTATCGCTTTGATCAATGCTACTGGGTCTTGCTCTGTTCCGGCCTTTTATAAGGCCCTAAGAACATTCGAGAAACGAAGCATCTAGAATCTTCGAGTACATACCGGCCCCGACTGAACAGATGTTGATAATTCTAGAAAATTCTGGTATCGAAATTGCTAGATAGATCTTGACTCAATTAATTCTGCTACTCGATACTAGAGTGCGCTAGTGGTAACTAATTACTTTAGGTTTAGCGCGTAACAATAGTGATTCTATACCAGCTTTTATCTTTAGTGCTTAAGGATAGCAATTGGGTTTCTGTTACACCCTGTATATGACGGAGTTATGCCTGAACATACATAAAAAAAAAATATTTATAATAATAATAATAATTATTATTAGAATCTGTGGCCCGACTGTCAAGGTGACGGTTAAAAATATTTTTTCTCCGTGTATTTTTTCCAATATTTTTATCCATAATTATGCAAAATGTTTTATTATATGCTTTTACAATACCAACAAAGACCCTACAGTTCATCCATAATATTTAACCAAAACATTACAACAGAATATCACAATGAAAGAAGATACCAATAAGCCAATAAGACACGGAGAATAGTGCAATGCTGACGCGAAGTCGGGCACGATTGCTACATAACACACGCCCAACATCTTCGGGTTCGTCGCTCAGCTCCGCCTCGCAGTTGCCGGAACCTGCTCCAGACGTGAGTCCAGAGATACCGGCCGCTGCAGTTGCGTCGAGCTCGAGCGACGAATATTTCTCGCCGCCGACGACACCACCACCAGTACGTCGGCGCGGAAGAGGCCGACCACCGGCCAGCTTAGGACTCCGAGGCCCACCGGCCTCTGATAGGGTCCCCGCTCCCGGTGGAAGTGTGCAGCGCATGAAGTGGACACAAACGGTCAACGAAAATGTCATGCGCGCATACTATGGGGCTACAGAGGGGGGAAGTAACTTGACTGCGTACCGTGGTCGGATGCTCTCTCTGTTTCAGGTACTTGAGCCAGCAGTCAACGTGTCGACGCAACGACTGTCGGATCAGGTGCGGGTCATCCAGCGTAACCATATGCTGGATGCCGCCGTACTTGATCGACTCCGCCTCGAATCACGGAATAGCCATGTTACGCCTGCTTCGCCGCGGGTAGCGGTGCAACTGCAAAATATATCTAGTGTTTCACCGCGACCCAACCGCGTTGGTGAAGAGGATGATGACGGGGCCATATCCGTGAGTTCCCAATACAATGCAAGATTGAGGAGCGCTTTGGAGGATGCTTTCCAGGAGTATCGCTCCACTCCGCCTGAACTTAGACCACGTTTACCTCGTTTGCCCATGCACAAGAAAAACAAGGCGCTGGTGTGTGCTCTAGATTCACAATTGTCAACATGTTTTGAAAGTAGTAAAGATCTCGCTGATACCCACTCGATCTTGTACTGTGCAGCTGTAGCGGCATGTCGTGTAGCTCATGTTCGATTTCCCAACAGTGACAGAGCTTCACGACCAAAACCAGCCGTACCAGCTTGGCAGTGCAGGATTGAGCGTCGTATCGGTGAGGCTAGAGCACTCATCGGCAAGCTTATCTGCTTCAGGGAGGGCAATACTCGCCCTAGAGTGATGCGCTTTGTGAGGCGGGCGTTCTCCGGAACTGATATTAGTTCTCGAGACTATATGACCCGCGTCACAGAGCGTATCGACTTCCTGAAGCAGAAGATCTGTGCATGGGCAAACCGTATTCGTCGGTACAAGCGGAGAGTGGAGCGGTACACTCAGAATCGCACATTCCGAAGCGATGAAAGGTGGGTTTACAGAGCTTGGGAGCGACCGGACCAAGGTGTGAATGATGCGCACCTACCGAATGATGATGCCATGTGTTCGTTCTGGCGAAACATTTGGTCGGTGCCTGTCAATCACACCGAAGGTGATTGGACTAAGGAGATCGAGCGATTGTGTGATCAAATGCCAGAAATGGGGGCACTTACCATCAGCCCCCAAGATGTAGCTCGTGCAGTCCGTCCGTTGCCTAACTGGAAATCTCCAGGGCCGGACGGGCTGCACAACTTTTGGATCAAATGGCTCCAAAGGTCACACGCTCGCTTGGCATCCCAGTTCCAGTCAGCCTTAGAGTCGGGGTCGCTGCCCCAGTTCCTAACAACAGGCATAACCCACTTGCTCCATAAATCAGGTAGTACTGCGGAACCCAAAAATTATAGGCCGATCACTTGTCTACCGACGGTCTATAAAGTTCTTACATCCATTTTGAGAACTAAAATTTACAATCATGTAGACACCAACTATATCATGTCTGCCTCTCAAAATGGATGTCGGAACGGGTCCCGCGGTACTAAGGAGCTGCTCCTCATTGATATGGCCATTAACCAACAGGTTCGTCGTTCCCGAAAGGATCTTTCGACATGTTGGATAGACTATAAGAAGGCCTATGACTCGGTGCCACATACATGGCTCAGGAGGGTGCTAGAGTTGTATAAAGTAGATGCAACTCTGCGCACCTTCCTGACGTCGTGTATGGGGCAATGGAGGACGGTCCTTTGCTATCCAGGATGTCGAAATATCCAGAGGAATAGCGAACCGATAAGGATCGAGCGAGGCATATTTCAGGGCGACAGTTTGAGTCCGCTTTGGTTCTGCCTAGCCCTGAATCCTCTAAGCACACTGCTGGAGGATTCAGGTATAGGCTATCGACTGAGGAGAGGTGGTCAGGTTATATCTCACCTCCTATACATGGATGACCTAAAACTCTTTGCCCCCAACAAATTGCAACTGATAGAGCTACTGAAAGTAACTGAAACTTTCAGTAGCGCCATCAGGATGGAATTTGGTGTGGACAAATGTGCGGTCATGCATGTAAAGCGAGGGGAGATTGTGGAATCCGTGGGAACCCAACTCTCGGATTCCATACACCTAAGATCCCTCTCCTCAACCGAAACATACAAGTATTTGGGTATGTCGGAAGCGTTAGGCATCAACACTACTGACATGAAACAATCGTTGAAGGAGCGCTTCTTTTGCCGCCTGAATAAAGTTTTAAACAGTCTTTTATCAGGCGGAAACAAGGTGCGCGCCTTCAACGGTTGGGTCATGCCGGTTTTGATGTATTCTTTCGGCATACTCAAATGGACTCAAACGGAACTTGACGCCCTGGATAGGAGGGTCCGCACACTGCTGACCGCAAATCGGATGCACCATCCACGGTCGTCGGTGATGAGACTGTATATCCCACGGAAGTGCGGAGGTCGAGGTTTATTAAATGCTAAAACCCTGCACAACCGTGAGGTATGCAGTCTCCGGGATTACTTCTTAGATGCCGACGTGCGAATGCACCGAGATGTGGTGTCAGTGGACAAGGGCCTCACCCCGCTCTCCTTGGCTAACGAGAACTGGCGCAAACCTAAAGTATTAGATACTAATGACCCAGGGAGGTATGGCAGAGCAAAGAGCTTCACGGGCGCTTTTACCGGGTCCTACATGGACCCGATGTAGACTTCTTAGCGTCCGTATCCTGGTTACGATTCGGTGATCTCTTTGGAGAAACCGAAGGTTTTGTCTTTGCAATTATGGACGAAGTTATGATGACGAACAACTACCGGAAATATATTGTGAAGGATGGCACGGTTGACATCTGTCGGGCATGCCACCGTCCGGGGGAATCAATCCGACACATTATTTCTGGCTGTTCTCGTCTGGCTAACGGAGACTACTTACATAGGCACAACCTTGTAGCCAGGATTATCCATCAGCAACTTGCTCTGAAATACAGTCTTGTCGACTCGGAAGTACCGTACTATAAGAATGTGCCCGACCCAGTTCTCGAAAATGGCACTATCACATTGTATTGGGATCGATCCATCATCACTGACCGGACTATTGTTGCCAATAAGCCGGACATAGTGGTGATAGATCGATTAGAGCGTCGCACAATGATTATTGATATAGCAGTCCCACATGACGAGAACCTCGTGAAAGCTGAAAAAGATA
Organism: Antitype chi; assembly: GCA_947359405.1. Lineage (NCBI taxonomy): Eukaryota > Metazoa > Arthropoda > Insecta > Lepidoptera > Noctuidae > Antitype > Antitype chi. The sequence continues at coordinate 18,046,787 of OX375816.1, forward strand.
AGCAGATCAAGTATCTTGACCTGGCACGCGAGGTTGTTGACATGTGGGATGTGGATACAGCAATCATTGTGCCGATAGTCGTGACGGTCAATGGAATTATAGCCAAGAGCCTCGACCAACACCTCAGGAGGCTCTCGTTAGGCAGCTGGATCAAGAACTTGATCCAGAAAGCAGTACTACTGGACACGGCGCGTATCGTGAGGAGGTTCCTCTCTCAGCAGCCCTGACCACCGGTAGCTTGGACCCTGTTCCCGATACCGGTGGGCTACTATTTTTTATATTTTTAAATGTTTTTATGTAATTTTTTTTATGTTCGAATATTTAAAAATATAATTTATATGTACGTTTAAATGAATTAAAGGAGATAATAATAATAATCACTTTATTATCAGGCAACTAAGGCCCATAGATAAAATACACAAAAATAATCTTAAACAATAATAACAAACTAATACATATTAATAAACAGCTTAAAACTATAACTAAACACGTAAAGTCGTCGGCATCGTGTTTTGCTGCGAGGTGTCACGTAACCGTCCCCGGAAACGTCGATATACGACACCTTTCGGCCAAAAGTCCACTTTCCCTCAGAGTCCAGTTGGTCTTCACTTTCAAGTACTGCACCACTTCCTCAATCTTCGTGGAATGATGCAGACGCGAAATGTACAGCTGCGTCGTAGGCACAGCAGTAAACATGTCGAATTGATAAGCCAACACGAGTCAAGCGATGCCAGCTCAAGTGAGTCTAGTTCAAGCGACGACAAGGACATCAGCGGCAGCGACGAAGATTTTTTGAAGTCGGTTAAAAGTGACGATAAGCTTGATTCGCACGAATTAATTCATGCGAGTCAACTAATAAGCCACAAGTACACACACCTACAAGTACCTGTACATATATTACTTACATAATAGTTTAAATCCTAAGTAATAGGTGACGACTCTATTGCCAACCATTCGGTTGACAAAAGGCTTGTCCCTACAGTTTGTTTCAGCAAATCTAGACTCCTCGCTGCAACTGAGAAACTCTCGATATTCCTGGTAAAACCAAAATCAAAATCAAAAGTCATTTATTCAAACTAGGCTGAGAGTCAGCTCTTTTTGAACGTCAAAATAAAATTACATAAGACAGTCCCCCCAAAAACGCCCGCCCTTCACCACTTCCTAGTGCTTTAGCTGGGAAGAAGAAGTAGCGGAACAAACTCCCCAGCAGCACAGCTGTCTGTTAAGTTAGAAGAACTTGTTTCTATACAATAATAGGTAATAAAAATTACGAAACACAAAAAAAAAACATAAAATTTGCCATATGTCAGCTAGCACACGCCAATATACCATCAAAGATTGAAAACTAAAAATAATAGAAAATTAAAATAAAACGTAAACAGAACTTCCAATCTAAATAAAAGCCTCTAGGCATAAAGGGCATGCCCGCTTACATATGCAATTCTGCATTATGCAAATATAGCTATAAGTAACTTAAAGTAACAAAAGTTAAACTAGGACCTCTGGACTAAAATTAATAAAAACTTAATACAATTAACAATAACAAAACCATGGTCAGCAAGACGACCAGTCACCACGAGCAGCACCCGTTCACGAGCATAACGCAAAGATCAGCCATTACCCCCCTCGCCATATTTGAGGGAAGGAGGCAACCCGACCCCCGACGCTACCGCAAGCAGTGACATCTAAGGGAGCATGACGAACTTGCTGCCGGTTGCACTGGCAAGAATAATCATGAATTGTCGAGGTCGCTAGCTAACTACATATTGCAATACTACTCATTAAAAAAAAAAAACATTGTAATGAGTAGATTAAGTCATAAATAAATGATAAAAAAAAGGAAAACCTGAATTATACAGTCAGATAAAAAAAAAGCAATTATATGAAATAACATAATGATATAACCTGTCAGTGGGTAAGCTAATTCTGGTGAAAGAACACAAACATTGTCTTGAGTTAATCACAGCGACCAACAATTCTTATCATTTAAGTAGTCGTTAATGGAATAGTATGCCTTTGAACAAAGGGTGGATTTTACTTTAGCTTTAAACGCACTAAAATGCAAATCTAGCAAGGAAGAGGGTAGCTTATTATAGAAGGTTATACCCAGACCTACAAATGAGTTATGAACCCTATGTAGCCGGTGAAAGGGAACACGTAGTTTGTCCTTATTTCTAGTATTAATATTATGAATATCACTGTTTTTAGTGTACAAGTGTATATTTTGCCTAATGTATAAGATGTTGGCGAAGATGAATTGCGATGCCACCGTGAGAATCCCAACATCTTTTAAAAAATCTCTCAGAGAAACTCTAGAACCTAGTTGGTAAATTGCTCTAACAGCTCGTTTTTGAAGAACAAAAATATTTTGAATGTCAGCGGCTTTGCCCCACAGCAGAATGCCGTAGGACATAACGCTATGAAAATAACTAAAATAAACTAACCGAGCTGTATCAACGTCAGTGTATTGTCTTACTTTCCTGACGGCGTAGGCGGCCGAACTGAGCCTTCCCGCTAGGCTTGATATATGTAATCCCCACTGAAGTTTGGCATCTACTGTTAAGCCTAGAAAAACTGCCGAGTCTACAGATTCAAGCACCTCATTATCTAAGACGATGTTGGGTCCTAAATTCCTAACATTCGGTAAGGCGAACTTGATACATTTCGTTTTCTTGGCATTGAGAACTAGGTTATTTACGGTAAACCAATCCGTAACCATTGAGAGTGCACTGTTTACGTCGTCAAAATCTTGTCTGTTCCTGTCTACTTTAAAGATAAGAGAGGTATCATCAGCAAACAGTACAACGTTACAGATATCCTTTAAATAGAATGGCAAGTCATTAATATACACTAAGAATAAGAATGGACCTAGTATTGAGCCTTGAGGTACACCTAACTGAACTGGTCGCCCGGATGATTTCACACCATTAACATCTACACATTGGTGCCTATTTTGCAAATAAGAGCTTATTACGTTAAGAGCTTCGTTTTGAACACCGTAATGACGTAGTTTACGCAAAAGCGTGTCATGGTGCACGCAATCAAAGGCTTTGGAGAGATCACAGAAAACTCCAATAGCATTTTGCGAGTTTTCCCACGCGTCAAAAATGTGTTTCAGCAGAGCAACACCCGCATCTGTAGTCGAACGACCTTTTGTAAAGCCATATTGTTCATCGTGAAGGAGGCTATTTAAATTAAAATGTCTTAGCAACTGCTTGAGTATTAACTTTTCAAATATTTTACTAAATGCCGGTAAGATAGAAATAGGCCTAAAATTGCCAACGTTATTTTTATTTCCTGATTTAAATAATGGTATGACTTTACTACTCTTCATGAGGTCAGGAAAAGACCCTAGATCAACACATTTATTAAAAGTAACAGCTAGATAGGGGGCTACAATGTCGATTATATTACTTAAAAGCTTAATGGAGATGCCCCAATAGTCTCCAGTGTTTTTAGACTTAAGTGTGTTAAAAATGTTAACCACATCAAGAGGCGTTACATGTTCGAAACTAAATAAGCGACTACATTTGGGCACACTACTGTGCAAAAGATTTTCAGCTTTAGACGGGGATGAATTTAAGGAGCGAGTCGTAGTAATAGGTATGTTGGCAAAAAACTCATTAAATGCCTCAGCTACGTCGGCAGCTTTATCAACTAATTTGTTGTTGACCATAATCTCTAATTGTTTTTCGTGATTAACCGATTTACCCGTTTCATTGTTAATAATTTTCCATGTGGTTTTTACTTTATTACTAGATTTTTTTATAGTATCGCTTAAAAATTTAGATTTAGCAAAAGCACAGATCTTTTTAAATAATATTGAATAATTTCTGACATACTTTAGGAAAGGAGTATCAAACCTATACTTTTTCAAACCATATAGCTCGTATAGTCTCGCTCTACTTTTATAAATACCTGGAGTGGCCCATTGGTTGAAGCCAACGGAGGTGCCATTAATGTCAATGGCTTTGGTCTTGAAAGTAGACTGGTATTCTTTATGCACTACATCGAAAAGGGCTCCATAGATTTCATTAGGATTCTCATGTTCTATTAAAGATGGGGTAATTCTACGAGCTATATTATTTTTAAATTTGTTGCAACGACTAGCTGTATAAGGCCTGCATTCTATTTTATGCGGCTTTTTATGTAAGGGCAAAGGGAAGCTAGCTAATAATCCACAGTGGTCTGACGTTAAGTCACTTAACACTAATTGATTTTTGGCATCACAGTCACTAAATATATTATCAAGACAAGTCGACGAAAATGCCGTAATCCTAGTAGGTTCAAAAAACAAGTTTTTTAAATTAAAAGACCTAAACAGATTGAGAAGTCTAATACTTAATGGAGTAACATCTAAAATATTAACATTAAAATCTCCACATACAATTATACATTTATTACTTGATTTTAATTTATTGAGTGAATCCTCCATTACCGATTCGAAACGAATAAAATCCCCAGAGGGTGGCCGATAAACGCAAATTATCACGTAACGCTCGAGTTCAACACAAGACAACTCAATAGTGCGCTCGATGGAAAGATTAACTAGATCTAAACGTTGTTTACATTTTAACTTGTTGGAAACAAGAACTAAGGATCCACCGCGAATAGCATTTTTCCTAACAAATGCACTTTGCACAGTAAAAAAATCATTGTTGAAACACACTATTTCATGTTCTTTCAACCAGTGTTCGGTCAAACATAACACCTGAACATCGTGATTCTCGATAAATAAACTTAACTCAAGCTCTTTGCCGGACAGACCCTGCATATTTTGATGTACAACATTCAGTATATGCAGCGTAACCGAATAACAATATGGCCTATGTTATTTAATTTTACACGGTTTACATTAGCTTCACTTGTATGTTTGTTTGTATGTTTGTATGTAACCGACTACTTAGAGCGCGATTTTGACCCACTTTAAACGGTCAGATTTCATTGAAACTTTGTAAACTTATCAAGGACCGAAGACAATTCAAAAGGTAACAAAAAAAATGAGCAAAATTAAAAAAAAGGAAAACAAAAACTACGTTTTTGTAATTAGCAGAATTAAAAAATTTAAAATAAATAATAGTTTAAAAAACTAAAAAACACGCTTTAAAAACCAAACTAAAAAAGGAGAAAATAATTAAATTCAATTAAAAAGCGTGGGGGGTGCTTGACATTATGTGATTATAATAATAGTCGCTTACAATTTTACATGCAGCGATCATTTCATACTCGCAAAAATACGGATGTAAAAATATCGTGGCGGAATTTTTTAGCGCACTGAATCTTTGACGCACTGCTTAGCGACGGCAATTGAAAATTTATCAGTGTGTCTTTTAGACGCGGTGGGGGGTGCTCAGTTAGATTCTCATTATTAATAATAAAGGGATAAACATTTATTTATCAAATGTACTTAATAATTAAAACTACGATATACAAAATATATACAAAAAACAAAAGGACACTTAGGCGTCGAAGTATTCCTCCGCATCGCTGTCATCAGGAAACGTGCCCAGAAGACTGGCAGCATTGCCACGTTGAATGGCAATGCTAATTCTTTGGCCAAAGAACGACCCAGCCCTCTGGTTCTCATTATTGGTTTCAACACTGAACGTTGATAATCCAGTGCGAGATAAAATCCCGCTGCGATATTTTTACGTCCGTGCGTACGTCGTTTTAGCCTAGGTTGATTGTGTACCTGGACCTAACTAAGATTATGTTATATGGAGATTAGTATCAACCAACCAGGGCGGCATAATGTACCTGGACCTAACTAAGATTATGTTATATGGAGATTAGTATCAACCAACCAGGGCGGCATAATGTACCTGGACCTAACTAAGATTATGTTATATGGAGATTAGTATCAACCAACCAGGGCGGCATAATGTACCTGGACCTAACTAAGATTATGTTATATAGAGATTAATATCCGCCGACCCGGGCAGCATAATCGTATATGCGACAATCCTATCCTATCCTATCCTTTTACTTAAAAAAAAGAAAAGAAATGCAAGTTTTACTGTAAACACTTTTCGCCCGCGACTTTATCCACTTGTCATTTCTTGTTTTCATTAAGTTTACTATAAAACTCGACATTAATTTAGTAGCTCTCTATTAGCTAAAGAATAAATTAATAGTATTTACATGTATACACGGTGGAAGGGGAACGCTTCCGAAGCCTGAACGTATGAATAACCTTTCGCCTTAAATTGGTTATTTTGCATCAATTTAGAACGTATGACGCTTTTGTAATTTTTCTACTTATTTTATTTTGGCGGCGCTTTACAAAGGATGCATAAACCTAAAGTCGCCGCCTGGACTTGGGGTCGTTTTTAAATGTGTTTAATCTCAAATAATGGTTCATTTTGCTAGGGGTGCAGGTTAATTTAAAGAGATACCGTGGTCCCTGGCACACAGGCAACTGAAGGAACACGCCCTTCTGCTCCAAACAGAGCGGGATAAATTATTCCATGATTTCCCACCAAAAAAATAATTGTTCATTTAACTGGCCTCAGCATAGGTAGTGTACAAAAAATGTAAAAACAATAGGTAAAAAATAAAAAAATAAACTATATTTTTTATGACTGTATCGAGAATTACTAGCCCTATCACTTGTCTTCGTTTTCGAAAGCGTTTCCCTTACACCCCCTATAGAAAAAAAGGGAAAAGAAGGGCATCAAAAACATTGTCCGAATCGCTGTCAACAAGAAAAGTGCCCTAACGGCTGGCAGCATTGCCACGTTGTATGGTGATGCCGATTCTCTGTTGGTTGATTGGGCAAAAAATTGCCCAGCCCTCAGGTCACGTGAAAATTCGACCAACCATTTGGCAATGTCTCGAAAAACTAAGTAGGCACTCAGACCATAACTCTAGTGTTTCAACCCCAAACGGCTCGAATTTAAAACTACCAAAAATATTAGAATGTTTTCACCGTTTGAAATTTCCGCACCTGCAACTGCAGGCAGCGCTCAGCAAAGCCCGCCGTACTAAAAAGATGGGATGGCGGAAGGGTTTCGACATAAGTTGCATTCCACACCAAAGGCCTGCCTAACTTCCAGGGCATTATGGGCATTCCGTCTGGTCTCTTCTCATGATCGCGTGCCGAGCCGTTGGGTTCTAAGACAGTTGGATGGATGATGTCATTAATACTGGCGTGCCGAGTTATCCGGCCTGCGCTCTTACTGTACGATAGGCCATGGTGTCTGAAGCAGTCGACAGCTCCACCGCACTGGCAGCGATGCGGAGTCCTGCGTGGAGCGGCCAGACGCAGACTAAAAAAAAGAGAAATAAACCTACATTTTTTTACTTTTGGAAAGCTTCCTGAGCCGGGAATCGGACCCAATTTTTGTACAAAAACAGCACCCTGTTTTACCAACCCATCTAATACTAATGCAATGTAATGCATGCAGATGTTTATGTGGGTAGGTTTAATTACCTAATATAGACATGAATTAGTTATCTACCTACATTTAATTAAGTGTAAATCCATGCAAATAAAAAAATGTACCTTATTTTACGATAGCTGTAAAGGCCCGGCTACACGCTCAGTCTTGCCTGCGCAGTCCGGTTTGTGCATTCATGACTGTGCAAAAAGACGGAACACGGTGTAGTGGCCATACGGTGCAGGTAAGCTCGTGCAAACTAACTGTGCAGTCCCTAGTTGTGTTTTGTGAGCTCGTCAACGCACCATGTTGCCAACGGAAGAGGGTTTTACATTATTATACATTACCTCCTTTCACTTCTCGATCATTAAATGATATGCTTCATTTTTTTTGTTCCTGTCGGAATATTCTTTGCTTTTAATTTTCCATAAAGCCGGCAACGATTTGTACAGGTCTATGAACTGGGTTAAAAATTCTTTAGAATAATTTCTTACATCACTCATTTTTACGACGGCGACGTGTACCTACAATATCGAAAATAACATCGGACTGTTGCGCGGCTTGAATAACCGGCCACACGTTCAAGTAAAACCGTGCAACTCAAGTTTGCGCAGTCCAAATCTTCAGCATGTCGACGATCGCACAAGCCGCGCTTTCAGAACTGCGCGAGCTACAGTCTCGTCGTCCACACGCGCGCGCTTACCTGCGCAAACAGGTTTGTACAGGCATGCTCGCAGGCAAGACTGAGCGTGTAGCCGGGCCATAAGTATTTACTTGCATGTTTTTTGGTTGGAGTGTTCAAATTGTCATTTCTGTAAATTAGTTCAAAATACTCGTTTACACGTCAAAAATAAGTTATGTTTTAAAACAAGTTGTTACTAGAAGAAATACAGAAACAAACTGAGAGGTCACAGTCTGTTTTAAAGTCTATAGTCATACTCTTGGTAAAGACATATGATGACCATGCAGATTACAGTGTCTGAGATGGTTTTTAGTTTGGTTTTTAAGAAAATGGTAGGTCTGCAATTCTATATGTAAGTATAAAATGAATATTATTATGCATTGCAAACATTCTAGAACCAACCTGAGTCTACAGAAAGTATTAAAGGTGCATCGAGCATAAATTAATTTACCACGTTTCTGTTTCCTTTTCGGTGCCGTGTTTACGCAGATGTAAACTCAAAGCTAAACTAGTATTCTGATCATATAAAAGCCTTCGTTTTATGACCGAAGTTACAAGTTGCTCATCATCGAGTTACAAGAACGTGCTACGACAAATAATTATCTTCGAAAATGAAGACAGCTCTGTTATTGGTTGTCGTAATCGTAAGTACATTTTCTTTTTTACCCAACGTAAAAAAGGATTATGTGTTTATCAGCCTATGTATGTAAGTTAGTTCCTTCGTGGCACTCAAGAGACCAAAAGCGGGGGCCAATTTTATGATTCTTACTTCAGTAAATTTTGTGAACTTTAAAAATGATGGAAACAAGAATATTTTAATCAAGAGGTTGGTTATTAAACTTAATACTTACTATAAACAATCTCATGCAGTTGGAAGCTTCTTCTTAAATTTCACTTTATACGCAGTCGGGCTTATCTAATTTCTTAAATTTACTTTTTTATGAATTTATAAATGTCCGGTTCTTTGATTACTTCTGCTTAGAATGAAGCTGCTAAGGGCGATATTCACAAATCAAAGTTTGACATTATTTATCAAAGTAAGCGTCGCATACGAATATGATCTTTTTGTTTTTTTTGGGTGGGAAATCATCACATAACTTCTCCCGCTTTGAGTGGAGCAGTGTCAGACTTTTACTGACTAAAACCCACCCGTGTTCCCTCAGTTGCCTGTGTGCCAGGGGCCGCGGTATCTCTTTCGAACAACCCGCACCCCTGGCAGGCATCGGCCCTTGCGAACCCCACCAGTTGGTACTGACATCTCTTTGAGGCGCGCGTGGAACACAACGCGCCATCGACCCGGGCTTGGTCCTTACCGGACTGCGAGCTACCCATTACTCGCCATCCGCAAGCCCGCGCCTACGGTGGCCGGGAGTCAGCCTGGGATACGAATATGATCTTTGAACGCGTATGAATAAAGTCCATATATCTACGTATGAAACGCTTATTCAGCGGGATCAAATTGAGTGCAGTCTGCGAATCTTACCCTAAACTCGTAAGTCGCAGCCGTTATTACTGGATCACCACTGCTCCCACATTAAATAATATATAAAGATGTACGGTCTTTATTCTTAAAAAGCTTATCGAAGGTTTAAGACATTCATTAGTTAAACAGCTCGATAAACCTATAAAACCTTTGATAAAATTTTGTATTCATAAACGTTCTCTATCGATTATGTCGTTTATAAATCAAAATGTTGTCATTTTAATGAAGTCATCCAGCAAATACGATATTTTTTACTATAGAGGGTGGCTGGTAATTAGTGACCGATATTTAAACACATGATTGTACTCATAATAACAAATAACTTTCCCAACACAAAAAACAACAACAGACTTTAGCAACTGTTTAGATGTTCGATAACTTTTTATGAATAAGACCGGTAGAGAGTAGATCCGCCTACGCGCCCCGACTAAATTAGTAGCAGATTTATTTAAATACATAAATTCACAATCCTCCATGAAAACTGATGTAGTGGCAGTTGAATATTAGTTACAGTTGTCCTACGAAAACCGCGCTTACTGCTACCACATAAAGGCGCTGTCGATGTGAAGTTGCTCCCACGCAAGGATGTCCGGTTGACTGTACGCAGAATACATAATTTTACTATCTTATTAGCAGTGAATTAAATTATTACAGGCGGCTTTAGCCTTCGCAGCTTCAGATGAATCAGAATTAGATGAATCAGAATCAGGTAAATCAGAATCAGATGAAGCAGAATCAAGTGAATCAGATGAATCAGAATCAGTTGCACCAGAATCATATGAACCCTCGGTATCTGCCTTGAATTACATCGAGCATATAAACACGAAAACAGATGATTCTGAAGCCTCGAACGGTTATACTGACACTGTCACTGACAGCAGTGACAACAATGCAGCGAACAAAGCTACTGTGGGAACCAAAAACAAAGTTAAGAGGTAGGTATGTCTTTTTTTATTTTAGCAATTATAACGTTTTATTTTTTTGTTATTTGGGTTTCCACAAAGCAACTGAAATAAATCGTCTTGAAGATTTGATCACGAAGAAGAAAAAGAAGCGCCAAATACACAAAACTCGCCCAAAGCTTCTTCTATACACAGTGTGCCTGGGCCAAGTTTTGACCGAGTTTGTCTTGGCTACTCATTAGAAAAGAATATTTGTCTGGGTCACTGTTACCGGTGAAAAGGATTAAAGTATTGGGTGTTGGTACTCCGTGTAAATATTGCTTGCTCCGATCACCGCAATACGTGCAGCCGTTATTGTCAATTTAAAAATAAAGCCTAAAAGATATCTTATCGAGAATCGAAACCAGTTATTACCCATAGAAACTTGAGGGGTGTTTTATTACTACAAATTTAAGATACCTACATATCAATTTAAACCAAAGAAACCTTTGCATAGGTAAACCGACGAATTAAAAATGTGGTTATAGTACCTATTACATATGTCACCGTAACATTATGAACATCGTCAGTTTATAATCTATCTCGGAAATTACAAAGTATCGACACATTGTGAACTGCAAAAACCATTTACAATTTAACGCACTGAACGTGAACTGGTATCAAAGCTGCATGTGACGGATAGTACCTTGCGCTAATACTAAATAGCCAAGTAACTGCCAGCAACTTGGAAGTAGCGCTCGCCGGCCACTGCTGTGGCACCGCTCGCTTATATACCGCTCGATATAAATCATGCTGTTTGATTATTTTTGACCGAGTGCCGATACGTTATTCAAAAAGCGTTCAGAAATTAAGAATATCTTACAGCTTTTCCGGGGATGAGCGGTAATTTCGTCACTGATCGAACAACGACTAAAAGATTGGGTTCTAGTAAGCTTGTACCATCAGAACCAGCATAAACTGATTCAGCTGAAAGTACCATCAAATGTGATAAAGATGATCTAACTTAACCTATATTTTTCACAGATGTCCAAAAAAACCCCTGGACCGCAGCCGTCTTCCATCATGGACATCTTAATAAGACGGGACACCTAAAGGAAAATGCTACCATTCATGCAACCTCAACAACCAGCCTGTATTCAAGGAGATAGACTCTTCCGATCCCAGCCCGGAAACTACTTTTGCCGTTGTATTTGAACGCCAATGTTCCCTTGACATAACGTGCGTTTAAGTAATTTCTAGTAACTAGCCTTGAAAATATTTCCTTAGCAATGAATGCGCTAAACTTATACAGAAATAAATACTTACAATCAAACTTGTGTAAAATCTTTAGTCTATTCGAAAATAAAACTTGCATTGATAGATTATGTGTTTTTGTTTACCTAATGAGTGGTTTTCCTAAAAAAATAGGATTTATAGGATAAAAATGAGGAAATGAAGAGCACAAGAACTTATGTGCGCAAACGGCGCAGGACCAACGGCTTCACGTGCTTTCCGAGGTACGGGGTATCACACCACACCCTTTTAATCTCCAGGCTGATACTAAGAAATTCCTAATGGCAAAATCAAACAACACCCTACCCGATCCGGAACCACACACCACCCCACACCGGATCCGCACTCGTGATCGTGGGTTAAAACTAATGCTGACTACTGGCCCTGGTCCAGGCCATGGTATGGCGTGAGAGTGCATGGGTAGCCGCCACCTCCTTCTGCAAAGCAGTAATGCTTGCGAAGAGGGAGGCGGCGCACGTGAGGAAGAGGCAGTATATGCGCCCTCACGGCCTTAGTCGCCGCAGGAGACGCCCTGGGAGTCGGGAATCCCAGGCTGATTCCCGGCCACAGTAGGCGCGGGCTTGCGGACGGCGAGTAATGGGTAGCTCGCTGTCCGGTAAGGACCAAGCCCGGGTCGACGGCGCGTTAGTTCCACGCGTGCCTCAAACAGATGTCAGCATTAAGTGATGGGGCCCGCAAGGGTCGATGCCTGCCAGGGGTGCGGGTTGTTCGAAGAGAGACAACACGGGTGGGTTTTAGTCAGTAAAAGTCTGGCACGCCCTCCTGCTCCACCCAGAGCGGGAGAAGATATGTGATGATTTCCCACCCAAGAATTTCGGTTCAGTTGAACATGAACTTCCAACATCTTCTATGATTGGCAGATCGTTATTTCTTCAAGACAGCAATTTTTCTTTAGAGCATTTCATCAAGGTTCCTACAGTCGCTACCAAAACCCACGTGTGCATCGGACATAGTTCCGTTGACACAAATATTCTCAAAAACTTATCATTGGTAGAAGCAGAAAGGGTGGAACGAGATTGATGTTTACCGACATTGACTGCCTCATTGTGAATAATCTGTTTTGAAAGTACTTTCAATACCTTTTTTCTATAAAATGATTGTGTAAGTCTTGGCTTTAGTGTGTGAAGAAAACGCCCTTTTCAGTACATAAATATTTATGCATTTAAACTCTTACCCAAATACAAACCTGGTATATAGCATTACATATCAAACTATTTAATTAAGTATTCAACATAATAACAATATATACTTCTTGAGATAATCATCCAATTTCGAAACTTGGAGAGAACCAACTTAAAAAATTAGGCAAATCCCTCAACATCATATTTCCATTCCGTTCTGTTAAAAAGAACAGTATTTTGACGATAACTGTCAAATCAGATACTCTTTAAACGTCATTACACAGATACAAAATCATTTGAGGCAAATTAGATACTTCCAATTTGATGAAATTATTTAAAATCACTACAAAGCTTATTCATATTTGGAAATCATGACAAGTATCGTAGGACAATTTTCTATTGCAGTTATCCGAATTATGACCTTTCTACCGTACTTAAGGAATTTAATGATCGACATAGCTCAATTATTATTGTTGTAATAATTGTCCCCCGTGGCAGTTAAAATAAGTTAAATAATTATAATTCTAATTGCCTAATTTGTTTCTGCATTTTGGGAATTTCCTTCGATGTCCTAGATTTCTGGAAAGCTGAATATTTTTTTAGACGTTGCACGCTATTTCTAATAGAACTCTAATCGATTTTTATAAGTTTATACAATTTACTGCCTTTCGGCCATCAATTTCACACGGACTGTGCAATGCTAACTTATCATTAAAAATATTACTTAGTTATCTAAAACTTGCATCCGTATGTGACTTCTGGTTAAGCATCAGCTTATAATCTTCAAACGGCTTAACAGATTTTCTTAAATCATAGCTAAAAACACTCTCTACTAAGCCACCTTTCAGACAAACCTAAAAAAAAATGTTTCAGCCGTTTGGGAGCTACGATGCCACAGATAAGGCACACCTGCAGATACACAGATACACCCTTCTTTTTCCGTCGTGGGTTAATAAAACACAAAAAAAATACAAAAATAAATACAATTTATTTACAAAACTACAATTTTCCTGATTCTATCATTTCTTTAATACGGTACTTCTGTATCTTACCGGAGGCTGTCTTAGGGAACTCATCGATAACCTTCAGAACCCTGGGGATCTTGAACCGGGCGATATGACCGTCGCAGTGACGTCTGACCTCATCAACGGACACGGAGACACCTTCACGGACTCTCAGCACTGCACACAGCTCTTCGCCTAATCTCTCATCAGGTACTCCAATCACCTGTCGAGAAAAAATATTCATTATTTCAAATTCATGATAAGGGGGCCTTCGACCACTCTTATAGCGTGGGAAAGAGATGGAGATATATAGGACTTATAGCTCCATTTCTTTCTCATACTGAAATAAGATTAAAATAATAGTGCTAAAGAGGTGGTGGCCCCCTGTTGCTACATAGGTATTAGTAATCCTTACTTAAGGTGAATCTAGTCCGTATTTTTTGCATACAAACTTCGGGAGTGTTTTACTCCACTGTCTGAAATGGCACATCCAAAGTAAAATATGGTATCGTTTTTTCTCATTATTAATATTGTCTGTATGAAAACCGAATACTAAAATAAAAACCCATTAAAAAGTTAAGAGCCAACTAAGATTCGTTTTTCTTCCTAATTGTACTTAACTTTGGGCGTGTTTAAGTAATAAAAGAAGTGTAAAATCTCCAAAACCAAGTGGGTAGTGACAAAGTTCAATTATCGAAAAGTTCAATAAACTTTAATGGTCATTGATTTAAGCATTGGCTTTTTCATAAAACCCGATCTTCTGAAGGACTTTTAAAACAAAAAACGCAAATTTTTTACTGTAAATGATCCTGCATCTCACTCAATAATCGGGCGTGTAGACTAGCATCTAACTACTCATCACTGATACTATCTTTGTCGGACACGAAGCCTGGTGAGACAGCGTAATTTTTAGCCAGGCCCACCGGTGAGTTCGAGCCTGCGACTAGGTTCCCCTTTAGGGATTCCTTTTGACGGAGTCTATCATGCTGTGACCGTTTTATTTTTGTGGACCAATCCCAGATTCCTATACCTACTAAGCCTATCCCCATCCTATTTCTTTATCTATTGCATTGTTGGAGTATAGGAACATTTGGAGGCAGAGCCATGTGTAACAACTACGTGTGTTAACAACGACTAATACACACGGCTACACATCAAGCTATTATAATTTCCATTTTACGCTGATCTCGCGCTGTACGGAAATCCTATACAATGCGAGATCAGCTTATACTGAAAATGCCGTGTGCCGTAGCCGTGTGTACGATATTTTTGTTTTTAATAAATTAATTGTATCTACTTATAAAGGTATGAGGAACAGGGTGTAAAGTTCGCTCATACTCTATGGAAAAGGGAGGATCCTCCGACCAGACGGGTGTTGCGTCTGGTGGGCAGCTGTCGGGATGTTGTTTATACATATACGAGTCGCGCGGTAAACTCTACTTGCGCGATGCAGGATTTGTGTGACGTCAAGTTTTTGTTGCGTAGTTCGCACGTGGTGTTGTAGATGTCACCACATATCTATTAATTTATTGTATCGCCAACAGAGACTACACAATTATGTACAGTGGCCAAAATAGATAAGTAACTTGGGTCGTCGGATAAAGTTGAAGTTTAGTTAGAAAATTATAGACGTTTTTGCCTGAAATTTTAATTTGATAAATGAGCTGTTTGTTTTCTATGATTTAAATTAAATTTTATTCGAAAATATTCATTGGTTTCTTACTAAACGTCAACTACATCCGTCGACACCCTGGTGGCGTATGTATCTCTTATGGCGGCTCCATACAAACAATCAATGGAGATCAAACAAGCTGCAATCATTTAACGTTTTACATTTAAATAAATTTGCTTGTTTGTTTGTTTTTAAGTTTAATACCTAAGTCTAAATTTAAGAGCCTGCATGGTAATTTACGCAAATTTTACCAGGCAGGCTCTTAAATCGACACACAGAAGGAATAGCTTTCGTTTTGATAGTTCAACAACATCATTGTGTTACTTACGTTGTTGAGCAGACAAATCGAACTTACGAAACAATGGATGAGCAATATATTAGCAATTGACAACACACTATCAATCGCAATCTGGTAATTTTCAAGGATAAGTGCTCCCGTTTTCGTTGGTTAAAAACTATTTAGATTTAAGTGTGTGTCTTATAACCAGACCCACTGCCGGGACAGGACACAGGGTTCCTCTCTGTGAGTTGTCACTGCACTATATGGAATTAGTAAGTACTCCTTCATTGTATGTACTTATTAATTCCATGTATCACTGCCAAAACGACTCGATTGATTCATTTTTAAGATTTGATAATAATTTATTTGCTCAAACATGAGTACAAGACATACAATACGAATTGTCAGCATGCAAGAGATGTTAAAAAGTAAAGATAAGAAAGGTTTTCACGTTTGCCTTAAACATTGGCATGCAAATATTAATACAATGATTTATAATGTCACTCCGAATCAAATTAACCTTACTTGACAGTCCTCGATATCAGGGTGTGTGATCAGCAAGTCTTCGATCTCTTTCGGAGCAATATTTTCTCCTCCTCTAACGATGATGTCCTTTAGTCTCCCCACAACGCGCCCGTATCCATCTTCACTTATCGTGAACTTGTCTCTAAAATAAATAATAATAAATATTAGCCCATTATAAGGTAAAGTACCTATACGATGTCTTTAAAATAATAAATTATCTTTGTGAAAATCATAAATTATTGTGCAGTTTAAAAACTCAGGGTACTTCTTATCAAAAGAAATATTCGCAAAAAGAACATGAATATTCAAGCCTCTAATAAACGAGGTATTGTATTAAATTTAAAGGACATGTAGGTACATCAAGGGTAAACGATCACACACCTTTTAGCGAATTACCTCATTAGTTAATAATAGAAATAAAGTCAAGTATGAAATTGCTGTTGTATAGTAAATAGACACGTCGAATTAACATACAATCTTCATGGTGTGAGATTTTCGTGTGAAACTTTTTACACGTGATACCCATGAGGTTCTTCTTTAAAAAAATGTGCAACAATTGATTTTCTATTTTCAATTGTTTTTTTTATTCAGCTTAGACTGGCTTAGACTTAAAGATGGATACTTCAAAAATACGAGTTATTTTTTAATACGAGTTACGAGAAACGGCTCAAAATAACAACGTTGCGTTTGGAGAGGGGACTGCTAATAAACGCACCGAGCGTTTTTGGTTTAAACGCTTTCGTAATGGAAACTTCGACTTGAAGAACGAACCACGTGATAGACTGCCCACACAGGTGAATAACACTGAATTGAAGGAGATGGTAGAAGCCGATCCGGGTCAAACTACCCAGGAATTAGCGGCATGTTTAGCGTTACCCTACCTACAATATTGACTCATTTGCAGGAAATCAATAAGATAAAAAAATATGAAAAATGGGTGCCTCGTGATTTGACTGATCTGCAGAAAAAAAAGCGTTTTGAAACTTGTGTTGCCTTGTTGAATCGGTACAGAAATGAAGGAATATTGGATCGAATTGTGACATGTGACGGAAAGTGGTGGTTGGAGTGGTGTGATTGTTGTGTGCAATGGCTGACCCCAGATCAAACGCCGCAACAGTGCCCTAAAGCAAAGCTTACCAATAAAAAGGTAATTGTAACTGTTTGGTGGTCTCTTCATGGTGTTATTTACAATAGCTTCCTCATGTCTGGTCAGGCAATAACAGCAGATGTTTACTGTGCCGAACTTCGAACAATGATGGTGAAACTGGCAGTGAAACAGCCCCGACTCGTAAATCGATCTTCACCATTATTGCTCCATGATAACGCAAGACCTCACACTGCACGAGAAACCGTTGTGACTCTACAGGAGCTGCAGTTAGAAACTATATGTCATTCTCCGTACTTGCCAGACCTTGCTCAAACGGACTGCCAACGGACTACAATTTGTTTCGTGATTTGGACAATGTTCTACGTGATAAAAAAAAATCTTCCCAGAAGGCAGTACAAAATGCTTTCATACAGTTTGTCGAATCTAGATCCTCACGAGTTCTATCGTAAAGGCATAAATGAACTTCCGTTTAGATAGCAGCAATGTATAGATAATGAGGGTAAATATGTATTTTGATTAAATAAATGTATTGGTTAAATCTTAGAAAAAAACGAGTTTAAATTTTTCAGTACAAATCGGCAATTTGATACTTTAACCCCTAATATAATGTTAGTGGCAACACAAAATATGAGGTCAAAGCACCATCCTTTTATATTGATTGACATCCTTACACACTGTTTTTAAAACAATAAGCCCAAGTTCCCATGGACGTAATAAAATCACGGCGGGATGTTTTCGTGCACTGGGTTTTAAACGTACAGCTCAGCGCCCAGAGTTGAAAATCGAACACTAAGTGTAGGGCCTAAGAGCACGCTCGACTCGAGTGTCCGGCGGGGCTGGGCGTGCAGCATTCACGTTAAACACATGCAAACACTCGCGAGTGTCCTGAGTTGCGGCCAAACGGCGCGGGCGCGGGCGGGGAAACGTGGTTGTTTGCGGTGATTGGAGTGTCGAGCGTGGCGTCGCGTGCAAGTTCAAACCAGTTTGTGTTTGTAGCGGTGACGGAAGAGTGCGCGCCATGTCGTTCGAATCGAAATTCAACTTAAACCAGAATTATGGTCAAAATCACATGCCATAAATAAAAAATGAACAAATAAAAAAAAAATGTTCTCGTCAGTTTTAGTTGTGATTCTATTTTTCTTAGTTAATAGTCAAAACTTGCCACCGTCATCCTAGTTTATTCATACAATTTATCTTCATTTAATCTCAAAGTTTTATACAATGTCGAAAACTCCCCACACAGCATTCTTTGTTTAATTATCTCACTTGGACCTTGTCTCGAGTTATAAAAATATTTTAGCCACACATTTTCTGCTAAATACATATCAATAATATCGTACGACCCCGACGCCATTATGAAAAATGTGTCCGGCTTACACGAACGCTAAGCGTGCACTGGCGTTAAATCACACCGTTCTCTATTTTCGACGCGCTGAGCCGCACTTTGTTGGATTCTCAATGCTCGGTTCAATACCGAGAGTTGAAAACGCAATGCGCGAAAACATCCCGTCACGAGTTTATTACGTCGTGGTCTAGGCATCTGGGAGTGTTGGCTGGTGCATAGCCCCATTTCTACGAAGCAAGGTTTTTTGTCTGTGGCAAACAATAAAATTGAAGTAAATGACTTGCATCGTGTAAGCACTCTTTAGAGACGGTGCAGCTTCTATTGTTGCTTCAATTTATGGCCATAACTAGCACCTAAATCAAGCTTTTTTTCCAGCACACAAGCTCCCAGGCAAGAAGACATATCCTACTATAAGACAGCTAGGTTCTATCGGGGAATTCTCATTTCGCAGCCTTGGTTACCTATCCACTAGTAGATCGGGGTTCCCCTTTAGGAAATTTTATGTAGCAGCCTCTGGGCTGCTACATAAAATTTCCTCAGATTGGTAATAGAAACTACCATAGAATATTCTCCAGTTCTGCTGAAGGGCAAAGATCTCTTCCATTAAAAAAGCTGAACAAAGGTCTCCTATTAAGTGGCACTTATTCTGATGATGCAAAATATGTCCTCTTCTTTCGGAGATTACAGACATAATTCAAAGACTTACAAGAAGCCTTACCCAGTCTTCAACCAGCCGTCTTCGCTGAGCGTCTGCCTGGTCTTCTCCGGGTCGTTCCAGTAGCCGATCATGTTGTTGTAGCCGCGCACCACCAGCTCGCCGGGACTTCCGAATGGTACCATGTCGCCGTTATCATCTACAACCTGGGAATATAGTATATACTTTAAAAACTACTTTTTATTCTTCATCTCTTGTGTACAGACGCCAGCAGGTCAAGCTATCCCAAACTGTCAAATTTTCCCAATTGAACATGAACCTTATCATATTGTAATAAAGTTGAAATTCTATCAAAGAAATTTGACCGATTGGGGTAGCGTGATGTGCTGGCGTATCTACCTATAGGTATTAAAAGTCATACCGTAGTACCGTAGTCAATGTACAAGTCAGTCAACAATGTGCTAGCTTAGTGTGACATCTGACTGCAAATCGTGCGCACGACTAGCATTCATGCATACAACGAGATGGCTGATGAGCATCAATATACCTTTATTTGTTTCTCTGTTAGTTTTAATGTTGGTCTGGCAGTTTGAGGACTTAATACGGTCTTTGGTATTGTTCGTCGAGTCGTTGAGATCATCTAGTTCTGAGTTGAGCTACACAGTTACTGATAAATGCTTGCACTGACTGAACTATTACTAAATCTGTGTGATTCTTTCCTCAAATGTCTTCACATGATCTCATCAAGATTATGTCTTTACTTTAAAGTTTTATAACAAAAAGCCAATCAAGTTAATTGTAGTTCATGTGACATCTACAGGAACTAAACCCGCGAGGTAGATTAGGGCCTATCTCCTTTCACATAGAAGAGGCTGGAAATCTGGAATCCAACCAGTGGAATCATTATCTAATGTCTAGGTAATGACCCCATTCTCGGACTTGGCTTAGCTTGGCTTAGGCTGATTGAAATAAATGACTCGGTGATGCTATAAGTAAAATATCATCCACTAAATGAGAGAAGAAGCATTGGACCAGTCGAAATGGCGGTGCTTGGGGTAGGCCTATGTCCAGCATTGGACGTCTTTCACTAAAATGATGATGATGGCTATAAAATAACCGATTTTTACACGCTTTATATTAGCTTCACTTGTATGTTTGTTTGTATGTTTGTATGTAACCGACTCCTTTGAGCGCGATTTTGACCCACTTTAAACGGTCAGATTTCATTGAAACTTTGTAAACTTGTCGAGGACCCATGACAATTCAATAATTTAAAAAAAAAGGAGAAAAAAAACACGTTTTTGTAGTTAACAGAACTAAAAAATAGAAAATAAATAACAGTTTAAAAAACACGCTTTAAAAACCAAACTAAAAAAGGAGAAAATAATTTAATTCAATTAAAAAGCGTGGGGTGCTTGACATTAATTGATTATAAAAATACCTCAAAAGCACCCCACGCTTTTTAATTGAATTAAATTATTTTCTCCTTTTTTAGTTTGGTTTATAGAGCGTGTTTTTTAAACTATTATTTATTTTCTATTTTTTTTAGTATAAGATGTTAAATATTATAGAATATAGGGGAATATAAAATTTATCCGGTGACCGATGACCTTGTGAGGGCCGCAGGAGTCCGCTGGATGCGGGAAGCACAGAATCGGTCGAAGTGGAGGAGCTTGGGGGAGGCCTATGTCCAGCAGTGGACGTCTTTCGGCTGAAATAATGATGATGATGATAAAATTTATCCATAGAGCCACCAAGGAGAAAAGATACAGCGACGTAATATTATCAATTTAACCTATTTATTAACCGTTGAAGTTAACATTGAAATAACCTGCATATTTTGCATAAAACCCATTTTAGCAGTTATGATTTCAATAAGTCACTGACACCTTTGTATGGCTAATAATGTATGCAAATGTTGTTAATGGCAATGTCATTTACGTTATTTTATTGTTCTTGGCTTATCTTTTTGTACAAAGTACATAACTGTGTGTAAAAGTAGGTATCGAATAAGGCAACATCAATTTGTACAGAAAAATGGGCGCTGGATGGACTATCCATACATGATTAATTAAACTATTTAATCATTTTGAACAATTTGCTTCAGGGTATGTTTGCTGAGACAGAGAAATCCGAAGGCCTGTATGATAATAAGCATCACGTCTTCTCAATACCATTGCTTCTAAAGTGACTTTTATGGCAACGAGTTATGATCATAATTCAGCTTATTGTACACACGTGTTTTTTACTTTAAAATACCACAGTAGTATTTTTACTTTACTTTTATTTTTAAATCTCTGCAAATAGTTTCTATACAGGGTGTAACAAAAACCCTATAGCTATCCTTATGCACTAAAGATAACAGCTGATATAGAATCACTGTACATAGTTTCAGCTCAAAATAAAATACTCTAAAAATTTATACCATATTTTCGGTTTCATATGTTTCTTAAATTCAAATCATAACAAACGTGTCACCGCACTACGTAGGTCAAAACTTTCCAGGTTACTTGCCAATATCACGATAAATCTCTTCCGATTCATGTTTTTGTTTCAGTTTGTTCTGGTATCAATGTATGAAAAATTCTGATAACTTCCGAACCTGTAGAGATAGGATTAAAAAGCCCTTCCAATATCGTTTGATATCATCCAAAGAAGCCGTGTCCTTGGTATGTATATACCCTTTCCGGTACACGTTGTATGGGTTGTTTAGTGGTATTGCCAGTGACTTTCTTTACATCGGCGCGAGCATCGCTAGCGCGACGCACGGAAAAATAACCAGCGCGGCATATTCCATACATATCTATTTATTATGGTTTTCTTCGTCCCGTGTGGTGCCGGGCGTAAAAGAATAGCATCATCCCATTTCTTCCAGTGGGTGTCGTAGAAGGCGACTAAGGGACTTACTAGAGAATGGGCAGCAGCATTCTCTATGCATTTTACCACCATACTGCGATCACCAACCCGCCTGCCAAGCGTGGCGATTATGGCAAACCCCCCCAACATGACAAGCACAAACAGTAAATGGCCCCTAGTGCCCGGCGGCCCACCTACCCTTGGCTACGGTAGCGGTCAAGGCCACGGTGAGGCAAGGGGTGCGAACAATCCCCGGAAGAGATCCGGCTACCACAATCACCGAAAACTGGACCTGGCAACATATAACACGCGTACACTCCGGACCGACGAGAAGATCGTCGAACTCGAGGAAGGATTGAGCAGGTTACGGTGGGATATAGTAGGACTATCTGAAGTCCGACGAGAGGGGGAGGACTCGATAATCCTCAAATCCGGTAACTTGCTCTATTTCCGGGAGGGCGACCAGCAGTCCCAAGGTGGTGTCGGGTTTATCGTCCATAAGTCCCTTGTGAGCAACGTGGTGAAGATCGAGAGTGTGTCGACCAGGGTGGCGTTCCTTATACTCAGAATATCCGCAAGGTATTCGCTGAAGGTCATACAGGTTTACGCCCCGACCTCGTCACACCCCGACGATGAGGTGGAGACTATGTATGAGGATATTTCCAGAGCCATGCATGGTTCCAAAACTCACTTCACCGTTGTCATGGGGGACTTCAACGCGAAACTAGGCAAACGAAGCGATGATGAGCTGCGAGTGGGGCAATTTGGAGTTGGACGTAGGAACCACCGGGGTCACCTACTGGCTAGTTTTATGGAGAAGGAAGGCCTCTTTATGATGAACTCCTTCTTCAAAAAACGTGAGCACAGGAAGTGGACCTGGCAGAGTCCTGATGGTGCAACCAAAAATGAGATTGACTTCATTATGTCGACGAAGAAGCAAGTATTCAATGATGTCTCTGTGATCAACGCGGTGAAAACTGGTAGTGATCACCGTTTGGTAAGAGGCACATTGAATCTCAATATCAAGCTGGAAAGATCTCGACTAATGAAGTCTACGCTCCGTCCAGCATCGATCCAAGTCCAAAACTCCGAAAGCTTTCAACTCGAGCTCCAGAATCGTTTCGAGTGTCTAGGGAGATCTGTGGACGATTTTAACGATGGGTTCGTGGAAACTGTCCATACGGTCGGGTCTAAGTTTTTCAAGACCCGTCGTATCGACAAAAATAAGAGGCTCTCTGATCCTACTTTGCAGCTCATGAAGGAGAGGCGTGAGATGGTTCTGCAGTCTTCAGACGACGCACTCGAGTACCGGCAGCTTAATAGACAGATCTCTAAGTCCTTGAAAAGCGACCTCCGCCGTTTTAATACAGAACGTATTAAAGACGCGATAGAGCGGAATAAAGGCTCCAAGGTCTTTGCTAGGGATCTGTCTATTGGGCAGAGTCTGCTTACGAAACTGAAGACCGATGAAGGCAGGATCGTATCCACCAAGCCTGAGCTGTTGAGAGAGATTGAGAGGTTCTATGGACAGTTATACACGTCAACAAGAAACCCCGTTACAAATCTGGCTAACGACCCAAGAGCTAGATTGACCCGACACTATACTGAAGATATCCCGGACGTCAGCTTGTACGAGATTAGGATGGCTCTGAAGCAGCTCAAAAACAACAAGGCGCCGGGTGATGACGGAATTACGGCTGAGCTTCTGAAGGCCGGTGGAAAACCCGTTCTTAAGGCCCTCCAGAAGCTGTTTGATTCCGTCATACTCGAGGGCAAAACGCCACAGGCATGGAACAGAGGTGTGGTGGTACTTTTCTTTAAGAAGGGCGATAATGCCCTTCTTAAGAATTATAGGCCCATCTCACTTCTGAGCCATGTCTACAAGCTGTTTTCCAGAGTCATCACGAACCGTCTAGCGCGCAGGTTTGACGACTTCCAGCCTCCCGAACAGGCCGGGTTCCGTAAAGGCTTTAGCACAGTAGACCACATACATACGCTGCGGCAGGTTATACAGAAGACCGAAGAGTATAACCTGCCTCTATGTTTAGCGTTTGTGGACTATGAAAAAGCCTTCGATTCGATCGAGACATGGGCTGTACTGCAGTCCCTCCAACGGTGCCAGATCGACTATCGGTACATCGAGGTGTTGAAGTGTCTGTACGAAAACGCCACTATGTCAGTCCGACTCCAGGACCGGACCTCGGAACCTATCCTTCTGCAGCGTGGTGTTAGACAGGGAGATGTTATCTCTCCGAAACTCTTTACTGCTGCACTGGAGGATGTCTTCAAGGTTCTGGACTGGAAAGGGGCTGGCATCAACATCAATGGCGAGTACATCACTCACCTTCGGTTTGCCGATGATATAGTTGTCATGGCTGAGACCATGGAGGACCTCAGTACAATGCTCGATGACCTCAGTAGAGCTTCCGAAAGAGTGGGTCTTAAAATGAACATGGACAAGACAAAGGTCATGTTGAATGCCCGTGTAACACCCACTCTCATGACGGTCGGAGGCGCTGCACTCGAAGTTGTGGACGAGTACGTTTACCTAGGACAAACTGTCCAGTTAGGTAGGTCCAACTTCGAGAAAGAGGTCAATCGTCGAATCCGACTCGGTTGGGCAGCGTTCGGGAAGCTTCGCAATATCTTCTCGTCCCACATACCGCAGTGTCTCAAGACGAAAGTCTTCGACCAGTGTGTGTTGCCAGTGATGACATATGGAACCGAAACGTGGTCGCTCACAATGGGCCTCATAAGAAGGTTTAAAGTCACCCAAAGGGCAATGGAGAGGGCTATGCTTGGAGTTTCCCTGCGTGATCGAATCAGGAATGACGAGATCCGCAGGAGAACCAAGGTAACCGACATAGCCCGAAGAATTGCCAAACTTAAGTGGCAGTGGGCAGGGCACATTGCACGCAGAACAGATGGCCGATGGGGTCGAAAAGTACTGGAGTGGCAACCGCGCACCGGAAGACGTAAAGTTGGAAGGCCTCCCACAAGGTGGACCGATGACCTTGTGAGGGCCGCAGGAGTCCGCTGGATGCGGGAAGCACAGAACCGGTCGAAGTGGCGGAGCTTGGGGGAGGCCTATGTCCAGCAGTGGACGTCTTTCGGCTGAAATGATGATGATGATGATGGTTTTCTTTGCAACTTGCAAGTATGGTTAATTATTATAAAAAAGAAAAGCAAATAACAAGTGTGTTGAAAAACGTCCTCCAACTAACCGATTATGTTGCTCCCTTTTTGTTTGGAGAAAAATAAAAAGATATGATGGTGGTCTAATCATAAATCTAAAAGCAGTTAAGGAGCTGCATGATATCTTTTTCCTATGGGAAAATGACTAGTACCCATACATATTGTTATCGATGGCATACTTTCATTTCATTTCATTTATTTCATTTATTTGCATACCATAATGTGAATTAAGTTGTTACAAATAGTCTTAAAGCTAGGATACAGTTATGGACCCTGTAAGGGCACAGCAACATAAGTATGGATAATTAAAATTAAATAATATAAGTAATAGCATTTAGAATATGAATAATTATTAATTAAATTAAATGTATTTATATTATAAAAAATATATAATATTTATTGTTTATTTTATATGTGTGAATGTAATTGACAAATGTAGGAGTAATCTCAATTAATTAAGTATTTACATTTTATTGCAATTCCAGTCACAGTTTATCATTAATATATTCATTTATATTAAAATAGCTTTTGTTTATTAGAAATAGCTTTAATTTATTACTAAACATGCTATTTTTATTTATATTCTTGAGATGTTCCGGTAGTTTATTATATATTTTTATTGACATAACATATGTACTTGATGAATGCATTTTAAGTCGTGATGTTGGAATGTTTAGTCTATTTTTATGTCTTAGAGTAAATCTATTTTGTATGTCTTCTCTTTTAGTGTATAATTCGGGACTTTTTCGCACTAGTGCGAGAAAGCAAGGTAAAAAACACGCGTATTTATTAAAACTCTACTGCATTGTGACCTAAAAGCGGTGCAATAAAGGTCACTTTCGAAAAAGTTTTTACGAATGAGTGTGTATTAAAATGAGTAAATATAAAACAGATAATCTTACGCTAATTCAATGCTGGTTCCTCAGTAAAAGTTGTAGATATTCTTGAGTACGGACTCTGACTCTCTGGAAGGATGCTTTTGATTTTAAAGTCAGGCAGTCGGTATACAAATGATATAAAGGTACCTTAGTCTCCACATGGTCCTGTATGTAGCCAACAGTCTCCGCCACCACGTCAATGCTGTCGCCAGGAATGCTCTGGAATATGCACGCGGTTGTCTCTGTCATTCCGTATAGACCCTGAAAAAGACGGCAACAATGAGACATACGCTAACTTTTCATGTGAATATTTTGATGTAGGTAAATAAGAAGCCAATCCATCTGATGGTAACTAATTACCATCGCTTATCATGAACCTATACTCGTAAAACCAGGTTGTCAGAGGCGTTGCCCTTCTAGAGAAAAAACTAAATATTTGTCTTATGTTCCTGTCACTGCACCGGCTTCACATGGGTTAAGATTAGGTATGGACCTGTCCTTCAAACCAAACACCACAGCATGGTTTTTTGCAGATATGGTGGTTATATCACGTGCAGACGACCATAAAAGAAAACACGGGATAAGACTAGTGCATAGGAGTATTTAAAGCATCAACATCAAAATAAAAAAAAGTCAAAGTCAAATCATTTATTTCAAATAGACACTTAAAAGGCACTTTTGAACGTCAACATTTGCATTAAAATAGAATTGTTTCTAGTAGCCCCTTCCAAAATGTAGTTTCGTATGGAGAAGAATGGGCAAGAAACTCCACCGTTACTCTTTTAAAATGTTTTAAGTACAATATTTAACATAGTACATTCATTATATAATTATGTGTGAAAACGATGCAGCTAGAATAAAATTACCGTACCAAAAAGAATGAAATTGAAGCAATACAGATAAATTAATTCTATGATATGGTGCTCACATATTTACAAACATTGTAAAAGTAAGTATACGATTTTCCTAGAATATTAACAAGTAATAAGTCAGTGTAATCACTGAGTGTAAATCAACGTCATAAATATAATTAATTATAGGTACAATTCAAATAGCAACCAGTTTTATCTTGTCTAGACTCTAGATTGTCCTATGGAGCAGGACCAATGTTTCCAAGCATTCTTATCTTGGATATAAAAAAAACAAACAATTTGATTAGTACTGACGTACGAACTATGGGTTACGTAGTAACTATTCAGTAATCTGTGCTATGGGTTTTGCTGATCAACTACTACAGAGCAGACGAGCTGTTATAGAGACTAATTGGATATAAAATGCCTCATTCAATTTTGGAGTTTACTCGAAAAGAATCGATTCTCATAATAATATTATGAGAATAAACCGGGGTTATATTATAACCCCAGTGTAGATATGAGGTGTGACATTATGGTAATGGTAAATTAAAAGTATGTTACGCGACAGCTGACGCATGAAAGTATGTACATTTGTATGTATAATATCCAGGGTCAAATTAAAATTAGCTGGCAATACTTTACCCACAAATGTTTGGGTATTGATATCGAAAACTCATAAAATAAGAAATAAACTAAAAAATGTTTGTATCATTCCAACTTTGTTACAATCTCAGGCAACCAAACGACTGTTATGCTTTGGTTATTGGAAATTGGTAAAAAATATCTATGTTCCTCGAAAAATTACAAAAACAGCTGATCAATAACGGGCATTGACCTTCGCCCAACGAACTATGTTTTTTTTTCCCTTAGTTTTCGAAATCGATATCCAACATGTGGGTAAACTATTGCAAGCTAATTTAATTTGACCCTGTATATCTAAGGAATAAACGTGAATAAACCCCAGTCGCGCGTCGGAGCTAACACACACACACACACACACACACACACACACACACACACACACACACACCACAAACTTAACTGGGAACATGTTTAGTTAGTTTATTATGAAGTTTTATTTTTGTCGTATTGACGTCTCTACCCTGTATTTTCGTGACTGAACTCCTTCAGCCGAAAACTCTACATACACTACTCAACTAACTCAAAGCATTAATTAAAAATAAACCGATTACAGGCACTTTTGAATTGTCAAGGGGTCGGTCAGAGGTACACTGGTACAGTCACCAGCACATCAAGCTACCCCAATCTGTAAAATTTCTTTGATAGATTTTCATCGTTATAACATAGGCATAAGGTTCATGTTCAATTGGGAAAATTTTACAGTTTTGGGTAGCTTGATGTGCTGGCGTCTGTACCTATGGAGAAAATTCTCCACGGACACTGTATTAAATCATAATTGGTTATATATTTTGGTTACATCATTCATGTTGAAATTAGGCACGTGAAAACGATGCAGAACATTAAAAATACATTAGAAAAAAACAGTGGCACTCCGGGAGTGCCGACAGAAGTGAAAACTTGAACAATTACGTGTGTATTTTTTAATCGTTAATACAGGATTTCACATTGGGTTCATGGGTCCTGATTGCTCTCGGTACAAAATGATAAACGAGCGATCGACTTCAGCCACTAAAGGTAGCAGCACAGATTTTTACGATAAAAATACAAAGGGAAAGAAAGGGAAAAAAGGATTAGAGTTTCCTAATGACAAAGGGACTTTTCCAAAAGACATCAACGCGCGACTCATCCGTGGGCTCGTTCACCCACCACCATTATAAATAGACCCCTGCGGTGGCTCATAATCTGATATGCACGGTTTGAGATCACCCAAAAAATACACATATAAACACAGTGTACATATAGCTCATGGAAAGCGTTCGGTGACGACGACGCGAGTTCCATGATTACTTTTTTACCCAAAACGTGCTCAACGCGCCTAAAGAAGTTTTTACTTCAAAAAAACAATTCAAATATTGCAGTCTCATCTCTTTGCAGCCGTTGCAGCTAATAGATGACCAGTCCCTACTGATGTCACCCGTTCACGAGCATGACGCATGGATTAGCACGATTCAGCTCAACCATTTTAATGAGGCCATTTTAAGGACTCCAACATATGCGCCACTATCAGCGAGATTTTTTTAGTACTTCTACCAAGAAGTAAAGAAATCATAAGAAATAAAATATAGCTTCCTACCCTAACAGCTTCCGTCTTAAGATACTTTTCCATGTCTCTAATGAGTTGTGGACTGCACGGGGCGCCGGCGGCTAGGGCTATCCTTAACTTGGATGGGACGTCCCCCATCGTTTTGATCTTCGTCAGCATGTCTAGGAACATGGTCGGGGTTCCAGTTATCACTGAGCATCTGGAAAGTCAAAAGATTTGAATGAATTAATGAATGGATCCCGGCGTTGCTTGACCAGACTCGATTAATCGAATGAACCCCTTGATTTTCACTAGCCCCTGGAGCCTCATGCTTCATGGTGTTACAGAGGCCAATGCATATCAAGAAGTAGTCCGGGGGCGCGGTAATGGTCAGGTAGACGTGCCCTTAAGATAGGAAAGGATTGCGAGCCTACCGGATATGCATCCTTGAGTAAGCATTGGACTAGTGGAGAGACGGGTGGTATTTATCTATAGGAGGACATCTTTTCACGACGTCGCCGGGATGTTGATTCAGGTCGAGCTTCTGGGGTAGGTTTAACTGTTTTCTTAGCTCTTTTCTATGCCGTTGCTTCGATTTGTTAACGAATTGGGGAGTTTGGTCCCGGGGTCGATTTTTCTATTCAGTATAAAGAGAATGAAATTTAAATTTTCTAACAATTTATGCAATTTCAGTGTCAGGTTTGTACATTGATTAAAATATGACTCGCAACCGTTACAAAAATAGTTTTACAGAATTATAATCACAATATAACCCTCTCATAATAATCAGCCTATAACATTCCCACTGCTAGGACACAGGCTTCCTCTCTGTGAGAGGGAGTGGGCCGTGATCCACCATGAGGGACAAGTGCGAGTTGGTAGATGTCACATATCTTCGAATTTTTGGTTCTAGGACATACCGGTTTCCTCACGATGTTTTCCTTCACCGTTTTGAGAGCAGTGGTGATGAAATAATTTACACAAAGTAAAGCGCCTGTCTGGGTTTGAACCTACGACCTACATCTCGTAAGTCGCGGCATTTACCCCTGGGCCACCACTGCCTTTTGTATTTTTTCAACATATGTATTAAGCAATGGATTAGCAACATCATAACATCACGCCTGATTACGCCGAAGGTTTGGGCAAAAGTACACCCAAATTTCGCCAGTTATGTTTAAGTCCACGTGATGGGCGAGCCTATTGCCATCAAATGGGCATAAATCCAAACCCCAGATTGCTACTGGAGAAATTCCAGATTGATCTAATAACACTTTGCCTGACCTGGGAATCGAAGCCAGGACCTTATGCTCAACAGTAGTGCTTGCGACTACTAGACCAACGTGACATTCATTAGCAATTTCCTTCACGTGTGTTACGCAATTTGGTTGCAGTTCTTTATGAAAAGAAATAGACACTTGAAATAAAACAACTTCATCATCATTTCAGCCGAAAGACGTCCACTGCTGGACATAGGCCTCCCCCAGGCTCCTCTACTTCGACCTTCGACCTCTCCACAAAACAACTTACTTTTCAGCGAACAAAGTTCTGATGTTATCATCAACGTTATAGACGGGACCTGCCAACATCAAGCTGCTGCCAAATCGTATGCCTCCCAGGAATGTGACAATTGAACCAAGAGCGTGGAATAACGGCACCTGCAAACAAACAAGAGAGTCAATCATACTGCTGGATATGTTTTTAAACAAGAAAATCCAATTCTTACGGCTACCCCAGTCGGTCCTTAAAACAATATAGTGAAAAGCTTTTATTTGAAAGGTTCTCGTTTTAGTATAGGAATATCAATCGGCATCGAATCCATCATCCAGCAAAGGGCTATGCCTAGCATTTTCCATAATCGCTTGAGCTTCGCTTCCAGTCTAACCAGATGCACCTGAATACCACTACTTAACGTGGAGCGACTGCCTTTCTGACCTTCACAACCCAGTAACTGGGAAGCACGATACCCCTTGGTATGACGTCAAGGATCTAAAAATGACAGTCTAGGACAACAGCTTAACTTGCTTTCCGAGGTATGTAGGGGTCTTAATGTGTAATGGATGGTCAGCCATGAACCGCCTGCGACAAGCGTAGTTTAACGTTCGATCGATCCATGCTGTTATTATTTATCCAAGCCCCTCTTTTAGTAGAGATCATAAATCTCAGATCTAATCCACTTGAAAATTTATGAACGTTAGATTCGGCACTGTCCAAGGCGCCATTTTTTGTCTTTCTCTCTTCTTTCTTATCAATAGGAAGATCAATCATTTTATTAATCATAGTTAGAGGAAATATGACTTTTATGTACAGTACTAACCTTGATACAAATGTTGTGATGTCCTTCGTCTAATGTGTTCCTCTTGCCCACGAAGTATGTGTTGTTCACGACACCGAGATGAGAGTCTAGAGCTGCTTTTGGATCCCCTGAATTATAATAACAAATATTGGTGAGGTTTTAAGCAGATGGCGTTGTTGGCGTTAAAGTTTCTTTTTAGGTTTCCGTACCCAAAGGGTGCTATTTATCTCTGCCAGGGGTGCGGGTTGTTCGAAAGAGATACCGCGGCCCCTGGCACACAGGCAACTGAGGGAACACGGGTGGGTTTTAGTCAGTAAAAGTCTGACGCGCCCTCCCGTTCCACCCAGAGCGGGAGAAGTTATTTGATGATTTACCACCCAAATTTTTTTTTTTTTAAATGGTGCTATATCTGAGGCTTCGCTGTCCGTGGCATCTCATGAACCTTAGTAGGTATACAGTTGAAAATTTTACACAGTGAGTATTTCTATTGCCGCTTTAACAGCAATAACAAGAGTAAAATTAAAAAAGCGTGTTAAAATGAAAGTGGGTCCCCATACAACAAATTAATGTGTTTTTAAAATATGTAGTGATAAATATTGTAGGATGGTACGGAGCCCTCTATGTACGAGTACAACTCACACCTGATCGGTTACAGAATCCAGCTAGAAATATTTGCTGATTAATAAATTACAGATATCAAAATCTATACAACTAATTACTTATTGAAGAAAAAGTAGTATCGACCACCACAAATGAATTTCGATAAGGCTATCTCCAGTTCGCTGTTAGAAACTGCGTTTGCCTATCAATGTTGTCTTCTTTTCGTGCCGATGGTACTCGTACACTTTTATTTTTATTTTTTATATTGTTAGAGCCCAGTAGGTGGCCACGTTTATTGCGGCATCAGTGGCTTTATTGAGATCATCCAACGTGCAGGTGAACGGGCACTTAGGGCACTCCAGCAAATGGGGCATGGTCTGATCAGAAGCACCGCACTCGCACTGGGTGTTGGATGAGTCAATAATCCCCCACTTTGACAAATTGTGTCTACAGAGGCCTACTTGGGTACGCAATCGGTTGAGAACTTTCCATATAGGCCACTGCAGATCACGCCCGAGAGGCAAATGTTGGTGGTGGCAAGTTTGTTGTGGAGGGTTTGTCTTGGATGGCCTGCGTAGAGTGTAAGAAGCTATTATGACTTTTAAGCCTGCCCGAGATCGTTGCGTAATCGTACAGGGGATGTCGGGAATCGGATTCTTGGATCTTTTTTTCCAGCGGGCATGCGATATCCCTTCGTACGGCAGGTGGTGTAATTCCTGCAAGCGGGTAGAGTTAGTTCAGTGGAGTCGGTTTTAAGCAGCCCGATATTATCCGAAGCGTCTCATTTAGGGCAATGTCGATTTGCTTGGCGTGAGTAGATCGGTGCTACACTGGACACGCAGATTCGCCAGCAGAGAAGCACAAAGATATGCCAGTTGTGCGAAGGACATTGGGTGCTGCTCCCCAGTTAGTAGCGATGAGACGACGCAGAAGCTTATTACGGGTCTCAACCTTCTGCTTCATTTTGTTTCAATGCGACTTATACGTCAGTGCCCTATCTAAAGTTACTCCCAGGTATTTTGGGTTTGAGCAATGTTCAATTGTAGCTCCTCGCCACGTGATGTTAAGGGCCCGATTTGAGTATATGTTACGGAGATGGAATGAGCATGATTCTGTCTTAGACGGGTTTGACCGGAGAGCATTGCTGTCGTAGTAATTTCCAAGTAAATCTAGTGCTAGTGACAACTTAACTTCCACGTCAGTGAAAGTTGCCGTTTGAGCCGCTAGAACCAGTCATCCGCGTAAAGGAAACGCTCAGTGTGTTGGGTAATAGGCTGGTCGTTTGTATAAATGTTAAAAAGCGCTGGCGCCAACACACTGCCCTGAAGAAGACCGTTTTTTGTCGTCGCCATCTACTATTACCAGACTGAAAACAAACCTGAAAGCGACGGGTGAGTAGAAGTTCGTATAAGATGTTTCCGAAACCCTGGTCATTAGTAAGGGTGCTCACTTTGGCGAATAGTCTTTTGATGCTAATGGTATCGTAAGCTGCTGAGAGATCAACAAATACAACACCAGTGACTCTGTTGTCTTGTATCCATCCTCTATATATTGGGTTAATCGAAAGACTTGGCTGGAGCAGGATTTTCCCGGTCTAAAACCAGCCTGCTCTGGTATTAATGTTGGCTCAATTACTGCTGAAAGGCGGTTTAGCAGTAGTCTTTCGAATAACTTATAGGTGTGGCATAACAGGGATATACACCGGTAGCTTTGGGGTCATCCGACGGTTTTCCTGGTTTCGGCAATGCTACGATTTTAGACCTCTTCCAAAGTTTAGGAATTTTTGCTGTAGCTAGACAGGTGTTGTAAAGTGCTAGGAGTCACAACACAGCTACAGGCCCTAGGTGTTTGATTTGTTCCACCGTTAGGTCATCAACACCAGCAGCCTTTCCATTTTTTAGTGTCTTAATGGCCAGAATGATATCAGTGAGTGTGAAGGGCGTACTGATTTTGGTGTAATTACTAGGAACATTAACGGCTTACTCCACTTTTGGCAGTCTGTGAGGGGGTTTGCCGTTAAGTAGCAGCTGATGGGATATTTTATTGGCTGTAACGAAACCCTGGTTGGCAGGTCCCGGAGGGTCACCAGTGAGTTTCTGTATTGTAGACCATGGTTTTTTGCTGTTGTAGGTCATGTTGATAGTAGTTACTGTGGTAATCCAGTTTACTTTACGAATTTCGCTAACCATAGAAACCAACTCCTCCCCAGCGCCAATTGTATCCTCAGCGAAAGGGTCGTTTTCGTAGAGGTCTTCGTAGATCTTAAGGAGTTTTGAAGACTCTGGGTTATGGCCAGATATGTATGATGTGCGGCAGCCTCTGGGTATGTTTTGGCGCGACACAGTCTAGATACGAGTAGTATGAACGAACTGTTCGTAATTGGAAGGTTCTATGTTGCAAAGTATTGCATCCACATCTACGGAAAACTTTTCCCAGTTTGCTTTAGAGAAGTTAAAACAAGGTTTGAAAGGAACCTGTCTTGGCTTTGTCTCAGCTCGTATCTCGCACGTGATGGGTCTGTGCTGTGTATGAGGAATAGGTCGGCAAGTTTGAACTTAGGGAGTGAACGTTGCTGCTGACGAATATTAAGTCTGGGTTGTACCCACGTTTCCAACGCCGACTTTTGAAGGATGCAGGCTGTTTGGCGTTATGTACGAGGGTTAGGTCAGAAACATCAGCCCATTCCTCAACGAGGTTGCCGTCAGCGTTGGTTACATGGTAGCCCCAGGTTATGTTGTGACTGTTAAAGTCACCAACAACTAATTAGGTAGATCGACTGTCAAAAATAGGTGTTTTGCGGAACTCGAAAGGCTGGTTAGGAGGCTTATATACTGATGTGATCGTACAGGTTCCTATATCCACTGTGAGGATTTCTATCGAATTTTCTTTACTCCATATAGCGGACATAACAGTGACATTGGGATTAACAAAAACAGCGCTGCTATATTGGCCGTGAGGTATCTCCAGTACAAGCGTCATTCCTGGGACTTTTGGCCTTAGATGTTCGGTGGTTCGATGTGTTTCTTGGACGCAGAGAATGTCACAATTTGTCTTCTGGCAAAGTAGAGATAGTAGCTCAGACTTGTTTTCAGAAAATCCTTCAATATTTATTGAGGTGACAGCAAGGGCGGGCTTGGAAAGCTGGTGGTTGCCCTTGGCAAGGTATTTATTGTTATTTGGCCCTGATAAGGGCCGTTGGTCATAGCTCTGAAGAGAGACGTTAAAGTGTACCATCGTGGTGAAAGGATTAGCCAGCTAGACTCTGCGTTACCGAGTGCTAGCTGTCCAGGGTGCGCCGGACGTTTTGTATCGCAGTACGAATATGTGAACGCCACTCGGGGAGGCTCCTTTAAATGTTGTGATTGGTCGTTATTAGAACACCCAGTCAAATCAATTAACACAAGACTTGACAACAGATTAAATTAAACAATAATAATTAAATTGTTTGGTCTTATATAGTTGTTCCTTTTTTATAATTGTTAATGTGGGTTGTTATTCGTCTCTTCTGTCACTAACTTTGTTTCCTTTTATTATATTTTCGTGTTATAATTTTCGTGTTATGATGTTTTTTTTTACGCCGTCAAACTTAATGTACCTGTTTTACAAGTAAATGATGTGGTTTCCTATAATTGGAAGCGCACATTGTATTTGTCTTTGCTCTATGTATCCTTGCATATAATTGTGTAGCCACTGATGGAGATCCAGTAAATAAATAACAAGCTTTCGTAAATTGCGTAACGTTAGACCAAGGCACTGTCATAATAAGTACCTCTGGACTCTCACCAGTGGTGCCCGAAGTGAAGTGGATGAGGCATCCGTCGTCCGACTTGACCTCACTGCCGTACTGAGAGATTTGGCTGCCTGTTCCGCTGATGAGAGAATCGTAAGAAATTGCGCCGCTGTTGACAAGAACAAGGAATTAACAGACTATACAAAACAAATACGGAGCAGAGCTTGGGGGAGGCCTATGTCGAGCAGTGGACGTCTTTCGGCTGAAATGATAATGATGATGACAAAAAATATCGTCTGTGTCGTGGACGTTTGCTGCTTTTGAGAATTAGAGGTTTGCGATGTCAAATATGCAGCGGTGGCCCAGTGGTTACAGTCGCGATATACGAGTAGGATCGAAGTGGGACAGGCGCTTTACTTTGTAAATTATTTCATCTCCACGGCTCTCAAAACGGTGAAGGAAACATCTTGAGGAAACCAGCATGTCCTAGAACCAAATATTCTAAGTCATGTGACATCTACCAACTCGCACTCGGCCCGCCCGACACCATTTCTAATACACGCTGTTCAGGTGGATAGGCAGCTATAAACAGTATCACTTACTTCAAAATAATGATTGCAGGTTAAAAAAGTGGCCATAGACTGACATGTTGCTGAAACTGCTGATTCTAACCTACATAACCCACTGCCACTTCATCTTCATCATACAAACACAGAGGGGCATTTGCTTAACAGTATAACAATGAAAGCCATGTGAGAAACTAACTTTTGGAAGAGGCAACTAGAATGAATTCTATGTGTTGATGTTCCAAATTGCCTTATAAGTACCGATTCAAAATAAATGCACTGACTTTGACTCTGGAAATGGTGAAAACTGGGCGTTTTGGGGACTAACTTTTTAACTTTTGACAGTCTTTCGAAGAAGGAAAACGGGTTGATTCTCAACCTAATTTAAATACATGATAATTTTGGTGCACTTACGCCAGTTTCTCCTTTTCAGTTGTAATAATAGAGCTCAAAGTTGGAAATTCTTTAGACTTCCACGAGCCTGGCTTACTGTTCTGTAGTTCTGGCATCATCTGTGACAGCTTGTCGTAATAGTCCCGTTTCGGCAATCGGTTGCCTATCAGCAGGCTCTTCATGCCAGTCTTCTTTATGCAGAAACTTATTTCATTCTTTTCATATACTGGATTTATTAGGACCTGAAACACCATGTTAATAAAATTAGGTCGAAGCTGGTTTAGCTCGCTAGTCTAGCTAGTCTGGCTCTCGTAAAAGTCATACATAGGCTAGAACTTTATCTAATTTAATTTAACCGTGTCATATTAAATTAGCTGGCAAAACTTTAACCACGTGTTCTGTATTTAAAAAAAAGAAGTTTATTTGCACCTTCAAAATTTGCACTTTTGAAACTTTTGTTTATAGTAGTAACATCGCATTGGCGCGTAGCTGTTAGGGTGTTATGTACGAAATTTAAATAAATAAATAAATATTTTTTTACATGTGAGAGTTGCTACTAATACCTAAGCTAAGATAACTTAATATCTTATGATATAGGTCTCAGCGCCCACCCTTTTTTTGCATTCACATAATATTAAATATACGAGTACATTGGAGCCAGAAAGCTTAGTATACTTTTAAATTTAATTTAAATTCCCGTTTTACATTTTGACAAGAAAAAGGAGCATTCTAGGTACAAAATAAACCAGCTAAGTGAAAAAGTTTGATCTCGAAAACTAATGGAACAAAAATTTTTTTTTTAAGTATTCATCAGTCGATGGCCGAAGGTCCCGTAAACGATCTGGTTCAATAACTTTTCGTGAAACATAATAATAACAAAAAAATTGAATTGAATTTGATATTGTTTTTTTTTTTCATTTTATTTTGTTGCCTTAAGGTGAATCTAGTCGATTTTTTTCCATACAAACTTTGGGAGTGTATTACTCCACTGTTCGATAATGTTCATCCAAAATTAAACATGTTTTAGTTTTTTCCATTATTATTAATATTGTCTGTGCGGAAACAGAACACTAAAATAAAAAGCCATTAAAAAGTTAGGAGCTAACAAAGATTCGTTTTTCTTTCTAATTTAACCTAACTTTGGGCGTGTTTATGTAATAAAAGAAGTGTAAAATCTTTAAAACCAAGTCGGTACCGACAAAGCTCAAATATCGAAAAGTTCAATTAACTTTATTGGTCATTCATTTATGCAGTGGTTTATTCAAAAAACCCGATCTTCCGAAGGACTTTTCTTATTTTTTTACACGTCTGTTTTACTATAAATGATCCTGCATCTCAATAACGTTGTGTGTCTAACCGCTTGTCACTGATACTATCTCTGTCAGACACAATGCCTGGTGAGACAGCGTGCTTTTTAGCCAGGCCCACCAGTGAGTTTGAGCCCGCGACTACATTCCCTTAATGTATCAGTGTCATTTAAAGTTTTGAACAAAGTTGGAATGATGAAGTTTTTGTTATGTCATTAGTTTTCGATATCGATACCCAATATGTATAAAGTAGTGCCAGCTAATTTAATTTGACCCTGTATAAAAGAGGCATTTGTATTGCTGTTGATAGCAGTTCTACGTATTTACAAGCTTAAGATACTAATTGAGGGTTAACTTTGATTTTTACGTACTAGTTCTGTAGGAGACCAATTTATTTATTTGCTTGAATAAGTAAAGACTTTACAGCGGCGGAAAATACACTATAGAATGGCATTTTCTTCAAGTCAATAGTTAGCATCGATCACTAATAAAGTTATTATTAGTCCTTTATTAGTGATCTTTAGTTTTTTACTAGTGGTCGATGATAAGTAGTCAGAACACTCACAGATATTAGGCCTGCTCTAGCGGCTGCAACTACAGTAACGATCCAAGCAGCACTGTTGTGTGACCATATTCCCACGGTGTCACCCTTCTGCAGACCCTGGGCGCGGAGGGCACATCCTAGGGAGTCTGCCTGAAAAGAAATACAAGGAATTAGTTAAATATAACATCGCGCCTCTTGTCCCCGTAATAGGCAGAGGTGACCTATGTAGTCACCTACATTTCGCCAGTTAGGTAGGGTTGGGGGAGGGTGGGGGTAATCTAGACTCGGGCTTTTAATGTGAAATTTCTAACCGAAAACCCCAACAAAAATTTGCTCAACCTGGGAATCGAGCCCTCATGGTCAACCTAGCGCTTCCGAGCACTAGACTAGAAAAACAAAATGTATTTTTTTTTTAAATCTCGTTTTGTAGACTCTATAAAGTTAGGTATGCCGGGTATGTATATGTCACCGTAAAATTGTAAATACCGTTAGATTATAATCTATCTCGCGAGATTGTGAACTGTCGAAAGATTGTGAACCGTAAAATTCTGCTTACAATTTAACGCAAATTGTTTTTCGGTAGATTATAATCTATCGAAGTGAAACCGTCAAATTTTGAACTGGTATCAAGACGGATAGTACCTTGCGCTATTACTAAATAGTCAAGTAACTGCCACTAACTTGAAAGTAGCGCTCGCCGGCCGCTGCCGCGGCACCGCTCGCTACGCTCGCTCGGCTCGCGCGCGGTTAGTCGCAATTGTAACCTAACCTAATCGGTCGGTAAGCAGTATCATATGTTCATATGGTGAGTAAGATTATAAACTAACGGTGTTCACAATCATACGGTGGCATATATAAAAAAAATATTTGTCATGACGTATTTTCAAAATTTTCTTTATTACTTTCACATGTAAGTTAAAATTATTGTGAAAGAGTTTTTCATACAGATTAGATGTTTACTTATTGCTATATTAGTGACTACAAAAATATAGTCATTTATCAAAACAGTTTGGTGTGTATCCAGTGAAGCTCAGACATGGCCGTGTGTTGTACGTGAATACGTTTATGTAACGGGTTATATTTTTTAAATAAAATATTTTAAGGATACACAGCAAACATAACGTTATAACATAATTTGACCATTTGTGGTAATAGAAATAAAATAAAATTTCATGTTACAAATTGTCAAGTAGAGTAGGTGTGTCTCTATCTGGGGGCCGATTCTACTAACAAATTTGTTAAAAAAACGCAATAGAACCGCAACCGAATCACCACTTTTAAGCGTTTTCGCATTCTACTAAAATGAACAACGGTCCAGCTGCGACACAGCTGCGGTTACGTTTTAGTTACGCCAACGATCGATTGAAACAATGTCAAAACCTATTCTACTAACAAAATCGAACATGAGCGTGACGTTTACTATAGGACAAAGTTAATGATAAAATTATGATCATTATGTCTTTTAATTATAGAAAATACTTTTAGTGCCACATATTCGTGTTTAGTAACATTTTTAGATTCAACTTTTTTCTTTGTGGTATTAATAAAACATATTATTTTGGCATGTTGGTAACGCGGGTTACCCGCTGTGTTCCCGCTACAGTTCAGTTGCAATTCGTTTTAAGTTTAGTTTCCATTTTGCTTATAAAATAGTAGAATGACTTTTTATGTAACTATCGAACGGCGATCGAAATCGAACTGTTGTGGAAACATAATTTAACGTGTAACGTTGCAAATTAGTAGAATCGGCCCCCTGTACGTGTAGAGCCACACACACACACACAGTACGATTTCATTGCCTGCGGCTCCAGAGATACAAGTAACTTTTTACTTCAGGAGTTCAGGAGGCAGCTGTTCAAGCTGCTTGTAACCACTTGTACTATCACATTCAGTTTCTTTCTTTTTTCTTTTTGTTCGGTTGTGGCTTCGCACGGTTTGTGCATTTAGCCAGTGTCAAGTAATTTTTCTTTTCGATCAAGTAAATGGCCCGATATCGGGCACAAAGTTACAAAACAGTCATAGTCGTATTTAGTCAGTCAAGTCAAAGTTATTGTAAAGCGGTAGTACCTTTACAACAACCTAATATGAGTTTTTGGGGGGAACACGAAAAGTCCACGTTAGTCACTTATTTTCACCTTCACTACACTTGTGCACTCACATGTAACTAAATTGAATAATTCACTACCAAAATTGTACAATTTAATTCGCTATTTCACTAAATTTCATGAAAATGAAAATTCGTGCGATATGTTCCAACCGGATCCCGCCAAAAACTCCCACATTTAGTTTATGACTTTCTCTTTGTACAACTTTATTTTATTAATATACAGGGTGTTGAAGAAATTGCGTGCCATAGCTTAGAGGTAGGTTCAGTATCGATAAAAGAACCCAGGAAAAAAAAACATAAAAAATTATTGCAAGATCAAACCTAATTTAGTACCTACTAACTTAAAATAGCAATCGTTTAGTTTTCAGTAGCAAATAATGCGCCGGCCCTTAGTATTCGGACGCGAGAAGTGAAGGACAAAATTTCAACGCGTTCGATAGTACGTAGGTAAGTAGTTAAAGAATTAAAACAAATAAAATAATTTTAATTTTAAACGATTGCTATTTTAAGTTAGTAGGTACAAAATTAGGTTGATCTTGCAATATTTTTTTCATGTTTTTATTTTTATTTATTTTTTAAATTTTTTTTCCTAGGTTTCTTTGTCGATACTGAACCTACCCCTAAGCTATGGCACGCAATTTCTTTAACACCCTGTATACAGGATAAACTTTTAAGGTAATGTCTTATTAGCCCGGTAGTACGTTCCTGTGGGACTATTGCAGACCTACACGCGGGCCTAGCCGCGGTCAGAAGCTAGGCTAGCTATACTTAGTAGGTATATAAATGTAGTACCTTACCTGTTTCAGTAACTCTGCATAAGTGATAGTAATATTTTCATGTGGCGATCTGACGGCGATCCTGTCTGGGTACTTGTCCACTGTTTGCGCTATGACGTCACCAAGGGTGTCGAGTGACAGGGGTTCGGATCCCGGGTTGTGCAAATAGCTTTGACCAGCTGCTGCCTGAAGTTGGCGACTCCATCTGAAAACATTTGGAAATCCAAGTTTAAGGACGCTATCACATTTTTCTACAAATACTGCTGTTTTTCAGGTGCCAATTAACTGAATAGGAATCACAACTGAGAGGCAAACATGGTCTCAAATTAAAGACAATTTAGTTATCTCCACAATGGCGCCATAAAAATTGCATAGGCATTTACAAATTTTGAAGTGAAAACTTCTTTAGGCGCGTTGGGCATTTTTTGAGATGGGAAAAAACAATTGAACTCGCGACACTGTTACCGACACTAGTGACAACACGAACGTACGGACGAACAACGTTCAAC
Organism: Antitype chi; assembly: GCA_947359405.1. NCBI lineage: Eukaryota > Metazoa > Arthropoda > Insecta > Lepidoptera > Noctuidae > Antitype > Antitype chi. The sequence continues at coordinate 18,089,008 of OX375816.1, forward strand.
ATAACTAACGTTATGTGTCAAATAAAATGATCTTATAAATGATCTTACGTAACATCTATTGTCGGCAGCGGTTAATAAGCGGTCATGTATAAGACGAAAATGAACTCTAATCTAATGTTAATAAGTTTTCAATTTATAGTAAGATTATGGTTAATTTATTATCACCGATAAGAAATAACTACAGAGACAAATATGTTTCCTACGTAAATACAGAAAAACGATAACAATATCTACGAATGTAGGAGCGGGTTGAAGATCTATTTGTAATTACGAGTATTATCTGGTTTTATCTGATTATACCGTTAATTATTTTAGTCTTTTTTTACAAACTGATATTTAGGTACTTTCGAAGTTATCTGGCTGGCCTTTTATCATCAACATGCATTGAGTGTAATCTCTCTGTAAGCTGGCGAGACGGTAAAGGTACACCTCGATCTCCTTCTAAGTATTATAGCGTGATGTTTAGTAGCTCATAGCCTTTCTCATAACCAACTGGTAGTTCCAGAGATTAGCGCGTTCAAACACACAAACTCTTCAGCTTTAGATAACAGACTTATGTAAAAGAATTGACTACTGAGTAAACACCCAACTGCTGCATGAATTTTAACTGCAAACCGGTATTAGAGTAGACCAGAGGTACTCTTAGTGCAGAGCTGAAGGTCGGTATTACCAAAGATAAAAGGCAAACTTCCATATATGCTTGAATTCCCTATTTAAACCCACTAGGAGGAGAATTTTCAATAATATACACCTTCGTTACAAAAGGAACATAAACATTACATCATTTCACGCCTGTCTTTCCCGAAGGGTTAGGCAGAGCTGTACCTAAGGTAGACCCACATTTAATTAGAAATGTTTAAGTCTATATTTGTAATAAGGGACGAGTCTACTGTCATCAGCCGGAAACAAATCCAAACTTCAGGATGCTTCCGCGAATGTTCAGGTAAAAAACCCCAAAACGCTTTGCCCAACCCGGAAATCGAACCTAGGACCTCATGCTCAGCAGGAGTGCTTGCGACCATTTCAACAACGAGACAGTCTCTTCAGTCACAGTTAATTTCTTGCTTCTAGACCCGGCAGTTTTGGCTGCGCGTTGTCTGTAATTGAATAAAAGAATCATCATCAACATCATTTCAGCCGAAATACGTCCACTGCTGGACATGGACTCCCCCAAGCTCCGCCACGTCGACCAGTTCTGTGCTTCCCGCATCCAGCGGAATCCTGCGGCCCTCAAAATGCCATCGGTCCATCCTGTTAGGCCTTACAACTTTACGTCTTCTGGTACGCGGTCGCCACTCCAGAACTTTTCGGCGCCATCGGCCATCTGGTTTGCGAGCAACGTGCCCTGCCCATTGCCACTTATGTTTGGCAATACTTCGGGCTATGTCGGTTACCTTGGTTCACCTGCGGATCTCTGAATTCCTGATTCGATCACGCAGGGAAATTCCAAGCATAGCCCTCTTAATTGCCTTTTGGGTGACTTAACGCCTTCATAAGAGGCCCATTGTGAGCGATCACGTTTCGGTCCTAGAACCAAAATTTTTAAGATATGTGACATCTACCAAGCCGCACGTGGCCCGCGTGATAGATTACGGCCCTCTCACAGAGAGGAGACCTATGTCCCAGCAGTGGGAACGTTATAGGCTGATTATGATGGACAGTTATACACGTCAACAAGAAACCCCATTACAAATCTGACTAACGACCCAAGAGCTAGGTTAACCCGACATTATACTGAAGACATCTCGGACGTCAGCTTGCACGAGATTAGGATGGCTCTTAAGCAGCTAAAAACAACAAGGCGCCGGGTGATGACGGAATTACGGCCGAACTCCTAAAGGCCGGCGGAAAATCCGTTCTTAAGGCCCCCCAGAAGCTATTTGATTCCGCCATACTCGAAGGCAAAACGCCACAGGGATGGAACAGAAGTGTGGTGGTACTTTTCTTTAAGAAGGGTGACAATACCCTTCTTAAGAATTATAGGCCCATCTCACTTCTGAGCCATGTCTACAAGTTGTTCTGCAGAGTCATCGCGAACCGTCTAGCGCGCAGGTTTGACGACTTCCAGCCTCCCGAACAAGCCGGTTTTCGTAAAGGCTTTAGCACCTTAGACCACATACATACGCTGTGGCAGGTTATACAGAAGACCGAAGAGTATAACCTGTCTTTCTGTTTAGTGTTTGTGGACAACCAAAAAGCCATCGATTCAATCGAGACTTGAGTACCTCCAACGGTGCCAGATTGACTATCGGTACATGCATCGAGGTGTTGAAGTGTCTGTACGAAAACGCCACTATGTCAGTGCGGCTCCAGGACCAGACCTCGAAACCTATCCTTCGGCAGTGAGGTATTAGACAGGGAGACGTTAAAAGCCTTGGATTCAATCGAGACTTGAGTACCTCCAACGGTGCCAGATCGACTATCGGTACATGCATCGAGGTGTTGAAGTGTCTGTACGAAAACGCCACTATGTCAGTGCGGCTCCAGGACCAGACCTCGAAACCTATCCTTCGGCAGTGAGGTATTAGACAGGGAGACGTTAAAAGCCTTGGATTCAATCGAGACTTGAGTACCTCCAACGGTGCCAGATCGACTATCGGTACATGCATCGAGGTGTTGAAGTGTCTGTACGAAAACGCCACTATGTCAGTCCGGCTCCAGGACCAGACCTCGAAACCTATCCTTCTGCAATGAGGTATTAGACAGCGAGACGTTATCTCTCCGAAACTCTTCAACGCTGCACTGGAGGATGTCTTCAAGGTTCTGGACTGGAACGGGACTGGCATCAACATCAATGGCGAGTACATCACTCACCTTCGGTTTGCCGATGATATAGTTGTCATGGCTGTGACCATGGAGGTACAATGCTCGATGACCTCAGTAAAGCTTCCAAAAGAGTGGGTCTTAAAATCAAAGACAGTGAAAGAATATTAGATTTTAAATAGATGCAAAAAGATGATAGGTAAAAAAAGCGAAAAACGTGCAGAATTTTCAGCAACGAAGCCCTATAATTAATCTTTAAAACAATGTTTTCTTATCGGATCATAATTTGTTTGTTGACTGCAAATGCGAGAATTGTAAAAAACATCACTTAATCCATTGCTTGCTCTCTCATTGGCTTAGTAGACAAACAGGTTTAAAAGATTAATACTTTGTGTAAACATACAGGATTAGAAGAGTCAGTAAAAGTAACCTACGCAATCCATATTGGTTGCTCTTAGGGGCCATCCATAAATTACGTCACACGTTAAGGGGGAGGGAGGGGGTTAACAAAATGTGACATTGTGTGACAAGGGACCGGGTGTCAAAAGATTTTTGACGTCACATGTTAAAATCAAAAATAACTAAAAATATTACTAACTCGATCTATAGGTATTTGTAAGACTTATAATATGTAGGTTTAAGTCGTCGGCTGTGTTTAAATAAAAAATAAAAAAATGGATGGATAATTTAATTATTTCTAATTATAACTTTTGAAAAATATGTGACGTCACATAACGGGGGAGGGGGTTTCACAAGTGTGACCACCTGTAACAAGGACGGAGGAGGGATCAATTATTGATGGCCCCTTACGAGTTTGCATACATGCATAAACTCACGCCTTCTTCCCATGGGGCTAGGCAGAAACTACAGAAGTCTGCTGTCTGCTACGGTACTTACATACCCCTTTTGCGTCGTTTACGTTCATACATTCGGCCATACACGCACGCCGGGTGTGAGTAGTGTGCACCAGACCCTTCTGAAGAACATCATCAATAAGATATACTACACTAGGACAGGGTAGGTAGGACTACAGGTTGAAATTGAAAACATGCGACAAACCGTAATGGGAGATTGTACTCATCATTATGAACAACTTTTACTAAGGGACCAATGATGCAATCGCAATCAAAATCAAAAAACCCTACTGCCTAAAAAATTAGCTTTAATTTAAAAAGATGGAAACAAGAAACTTGTTTTAAAAGGATGACTATTAGACTGAATACTATAAGCAATCTCATGCAGTCGGAGACATATGACATCTACCAACACGCACTGGGCCCGCGTGGTGGATTACGGCCCACTCCCTCTCACCGAGAGGAGGCTGTGTCCCAGCAGTGGTAACGTTATACGCTGGTTATGCTGTTATGCTTATGCAACGATACTTAATACCTATTTTTGAAGTGAAACTTCTTATGCGACTTCTAACAAGGTTGTTTTTGATGTGAAACTTCTTATGCGACTTCCAACAAGGTTGCGTTAAACGTTTAACGCAACCGAGGGAGAGAGAAAGAAAGATACACAAAAGTAGTTACTTCATATATATGCAATTAAATATTTATATGTAACTAGTTGACCCGGCAAACTTCGTATCGCCGATAAAAGATTTCTGATTTTTTTGTGAGACAACCAAACATTTTTTTTTTATTAAATACACTTTTTTATATTTTCTCAACGTTTAAACCTTTCCTGGACTACCACAAATATTTAAAAACCAAAATTAGCCAAATCGGTCCAGCCGTTCTCGAGTTTTAGCGAGACTAACGAACAGCAATTCATTTTTATATATATAGATAATGATTTTATTTTCTTTCATGCCAGCAAATTGATCTATAAACATAAAACATTATTGCATGTGTTTACGTAATAAGAATGATTATCCAATTTTTATTAAATAACTACCTTAATACAAAGATATTGAGTGATAAGATTTGGAAAAACCCTGAAAATCCGTATCTACTAAGTTATAAATTTATAATAATAATAACATTTTGTATGCTACAGTATAATTATTTCACTTGTTATTTATTTATTTACTAGATTTTGCTCACCGCTCCACGGGAACGTACTACAGGGATATAAACAGTGGCACTCCGGGAGAGCCGACAGAAGTGAAAACTTGAACAATTGTGTGTATTTTTTTAATCGTCAATACAGGATTTCACATTGGGTCCTTGGGTCCTGATTGCTCTCAGTAAAAACTGATAAACGAGCGATTGACTTCAGCCATTAAAGGTAACAGCATAGATTTTTACGGTAAAAATACAAAAGGAAAGAAAAGAACAAAAGAATTAGAATTTCCTAATGAAAGAAAGGGTATTTTCCAAAAGACTTCAACGCGCGACTCATCTGTGTGCTCGTTCACCCAACCACCATTTTAAATAGACCCCTGCGTTGGCTTATAATCTGATTAAAAATAAAAAATAAACTAAGTAACTTGTGAATTGTATCGTCAAATTATTAGATTATTATTTTTGACGCTTTGACACTCCTATATTGAAGTAAATATATACACAGTATACATTTATCTCATGGGAAGCGTGCGGTGATGATGACGCTAGTTTCCCGCTTTTTGTTCACCCAAAAAGTACACATATATACACAGTATACATATAGCTCTTGGAAAGCGTTCGGTGACGATGACGCGAGTTCCATGATTATTGTTCACCCAAAAAGTGTTCAACGCGCCTCAATCTGTTCAGCCGTTTTTACGTGATTGAGTAAAGAACATACAAACTTTGACATGGTAATATTTTTAGGATCTCCAACAAACGATAAACACAATACCTACATAACATATAAATAATGTGTATTGTCTTTGTATTTTATTTTTTCAAGAATCCTGGCTATAAAATTAATATAATTTGGATTTTAGGAACGAGAAACCCGTCAGTCACGTTTATACTTAGGTACGTAATACACAACCTTAAGTGCAAAGTCTAAAATGCTATCTCAATTCTCAATTGTTTATTGCATACCTTATGGTATACAGGAAATAATTGTTAGTCACAATTATGATTATCGGGCACATAATAGATCAAGTAAGAGAAAGGAGGAAGAACACGTCGTGTTTAATATGATAAATATTATTAGTTAAATAATAGGTCTTTACCTATGAAATTGCCGTTTTGTATGAAAAAATTTAAACGAATTTTTTTCATGTATTTTTTATTTGTATTAATCGAAGTAATCACCCATGCAATCAATGCATCTTTGCCATCGCAGTGGCAGTTTATTGATGCCCTTCTTAAAGAAATCAGCTGGACGGGAGGCAACAAATTCTTCAAAGGCATTTTGTACTGCCTCTCGGGTATTGAATTTTTTTCCCGCCAAGAAGTTATCCAAATTCTGGAAAAAGTAGTAGTCTGTAGGCGCAAGGTCTGGTGAGTAGGGCGGATGACGGAGAGCTTCCAACCCCAGTTCTTGCAACTTGGAGACCGTCTGCTGTGCAGTATGAGGTCGCGCGTTGTCGTGCAGGAGCAGCGGAGACGAGCGATTGACCAATGCTGGTTGGAGATGTGCCAGCTTCTCCATCATTGTGTTCAGTTCTTCACAGTACACATCTGCAGTAATGCTCACCCCGTTTGGTAAGAAGCTGTGATGAATCACACCGGCGCTAGACCACCAAACAGTGACCATCACTTTTCTAGGGGTAAGTTTTCGTTTAGGGCATTGTTTAGGTGCTGAACCAGGATCCAACCAACTTGCTGAGCGCTTGCGGTTATCAAACAGAATCCATTTTTCATCGCAGGTAACAATGCGGTTCAAAATTCCTTCATTTGTGTGTCTGTTGAGCAGTGCAAGGCACGTCTCGACGCGTACTTCGCGCTGACGATCATTGAGTTCGTGGGGCACCCATTTGTCAAGCTTTTTTACCTTGCCAATTTGACGCAAATGGACCAATATTGTTTTGACGCTAACGTCGAAAGCTGCTGCTAATTCAGCCGTAGATTGTGTATCATCAGCTTCCACAATCGCCTTTAATTCGTCATTGTCGACCAAAGTCTTCGGACGACCGCGAGGTTCATTTTTCAGGTCGAAATTTCCAGAACGGAAGCGAGCAAACCAATAACAGGTGGTGCGTTGGTTTGTAGTGTTAGCTCCGTAAACGTCGTTGATGTTGCGTGCCGCTTGTGCCGCGTTGCTGCCACGACGGTACTCATATTCCATAATTACTCGAATTTTTAACGTATCCATGATGACGAAAAAGATTGAAATGCGATGAAAATGTAACACTAATCAATAAACAAATGACTACTTTTGGAAAAAAAAATCCATGTTTTTAAAATAAAATTAATTTGAAATTAGAATTCTTACCCAAACAAAAATTATTTTGATTTGAAATGGCCAGTACTGCAAAACGGCAATTTCATAGGTAAAGACCTAATAGTTGGTAAGATATCTCTCTTCTTCGTCGTCACACTCTTGGCAGAGTGGTCGTGGTCGTCACATCAGGGGTGGTGGCAAGCTTCACAATCCGTCGCCATTCTTCCCGTACTGAGGCTTTTCTTGAACATTCGTGGAGTGGACCATTGAGTGCAGTTTTGACTTGGTCGGTCCACCGCACTGGAGACCTGCCGCGTGCTCTTGTACCTTCAACCTTTCCCTGTACTACAAGTCGTTCCACAGATGTGTCTTCTAGACGTGTGATATGTCCAAAGAAAGTTAGAATACGACATTGGACGATGGAAGAAAGACGCTGTTTGACACGAAGCTCTTGGAGGATTGAGACGTTGGTTCGAAACTGTGTCCAGGTTATGCCAAGCATTCTTCTCCAGCACCACATTTCCAGGGCGTCTATCTTCTTTTTCTCGCTTTCCCTTAAAGTCCATGTCTCAGCACCGTAAAGAAATATGGGAAACACTAATGCTCTGACAAGTCGCATTTTAGTGGCCTTTGTGATACTTCTGCTTCTCCATATTTTTCTAAGCCGATCCATGGAGGACCTGGTGATAGCCATGCGCCGTTTGATCTCGTCCGCGCATCCACCGCTGTTCGATATTAGTGCCCCAAGGTAAATGTATGATTGGATGACGTCACAATTCGCAATTTTAGTGACTTCGGGCGAGTTGTTGTTAGCTCGATCGACAATCATGATCTTCGTCTTGCTGCGGTTTATCTTCAGACCAAAATCAAGGCTAACCTGTTCCATTTTACTCAGTAGGGATTCCAGATTATCAATGCTAGTTGCAAATAAGGTGGTGTCATCTGCATAGCGCAAATTGGAAATTTTATGGCCTCCAATGGTGATTCTAAGATATACTATACGTAAGATAAGATATACTGTTTTATTAATACTGAATTGAATTTAAGAATTTTAATTATTGTTGTAAAAATTATATACATTTATTTATTTAGCTAAGGCGAGTACATCACTCACCTTCAGTTTGCCGATGTTATAGTTGTCATGGCTGAGACCATGGAGGACCTCAGTACATTGCTCGATGACCTCAGTAGAGTTTCCGAAAGAGTGGGTCTTAAAATGAACATGGACAAGACAAAGGTCATGTCCAATGCCCATGTAATACCCACTCTCATAACAGTCGGAGGCGCTGCACTCGAAATTGTAGACGAGTACGTTTACCAAGGACAAACTGGCCAATTAGGTAGGTCCAACTTCGAGAAAGAGGTTTTTTTTTTGGGTGGGAAATCATCAAATAACTTCTCCCGCTCTGGGTGGAGCGGGAGGGCGTGTCAGACTTTTACTGACTAAAACCCACCCGTGTTCCCTCAGTTGCCTGTGTGCCAGGGGCCGCGGTATCTCCTTCGAACAACCCGCACCCCTGGCAGGGTGAAGAAAGAAAGAGAAAGAGGTCAATCGTCGAATCCAACTCGGCTTGGCAGTGTTCGGGAAGCTTCGCAATATCTTCTCGTCCCACAATACCGCAGTATCTCAAGACGAAAGTCTTTGACCAGTGCTTGTTGCCAGTGATGACATATGGAACCGAAACGTGGTCGCTCACAATGGGCCTCATAAGAAGGCTTAAAGTCACCCAAAGGGCAATGGAGTGGGCTATGCTTGGAGTTTCCCTGCGTGATCGATTCAGGAATGAAAAGATCCGCAGGAGAATCAAGGTAACCGACATAGCCCGAAGAATTCTCAAACTTAAGTGGCAGTGGGCAGGGCACATTGCTCGCAGAACAGATGGCCAATGGGGCCGAAAAGTTTTGGAGTGGCGACCGCGTACCGGAAGACGTACAGTTGGAAGGCCTCCCACAAGGTGGACCGATGACCTTGTGAGGGCCGCAGGAGTCCACTGGATGCGGGACGCACTGACCCGGTCGAAGTGGCGGAGCTTGGGGGAGGCCTATGTCCAGCAGTGGACGTCTTTCGGCTGAAATGATGATTGATGATGATTTATTTAGTAAGATTGTTAAAAAAACATTTTTTTTAACTCATTCATTATTGTTTTGTTTACGTATTATTATTTTTATTTATTACGCAATGATTTATTATCTCTAAGGTAAGTTATTTATTGGATCCCTTTGTATAACTTCTTTATTTCACTGATAATTTGGTAACCCTGACAAAGATAATGAATTAAATTCAAATCACTGACACAGTACTTGTGTAATTAAATGTGTATTTGTTTTATTTAGTTTATTGCAGTGTCTGTTTATAATCCTTATCTTAACTGTTTAATATATAACAACAAAAGCACTGCACACGTTTAATAAACACATTCCCCTCCTTTGCGTCGCGCAGTCGTGTAAAACAGGCACCATCATACGATCGGCCTACAGAAAACCGGTTGGAATGCAAATCATTCGGATTTTTCTTTTTGTATAAATACATAATTTATCATTAATAGCTACTAAACCAAACTCCAAGGTATAAAGACCCTAAGAGCACTTTCTGTCCACAACAACATTATTTTGTGATAAAATATGAAATAAATGATTACCGTCATCATCTGCCTAGACTGGTCCCAACTATGTTAGGGGTCGGTTTCCAGTCTAACCGGAGGGAGTTGAATACCAGTATTTTATATGGAGCGGCTGCCTATCTGACCTTCACAATCCAGTTAATGTAATAGGTAATACGATACCCCTTAGTAAGACTGGTTGTCAGACTTTCGGGCTTCTGACGACCCGTAATAACTGTCAAAGATCCACGAATGACAGCCGGGACCAACGGCTTAACGTACTTTCCGAGACACGGAGGGGTCTTGGTATGTAAAGATGGTCACCCATCCACGGACCAACCGCGGCAAGCGTAGCGATCGACCCGTACAGCTGTCGTTACTTAGCCACAAGCCCGTCGAAGTATCAATATTATTTGGTACTATTGAGGAAACTTACATCTGACCAATTTGAAAACAAAATCCCGTGCACACAATGACCACACAAGAGGGGCAATTCTCGTAATTTTAAGAACGTTTAGAGTCTGATCTCAGTGTCAATATGTCAAAAATACCTCGAGTTTTCATACATTTTTGACAAGTTTTTGACATTTGCTTGTCACCGAGATGACACTGCAACTAGATTTTGTACGTTTTTAATTACGAGAATTAGCCTACTGTTATCAAGCGTTACTATATCAGCTGAGCGCTGCAAGCAATAATAGTCCTTACAGTGTATAGATGTTAGTTTCCTCGATAGTACATATTACAATGTTGCCTTGTCTGTTGGCGATAAACTCAAAAACTGCTGAACGGATTTTCATGCTGTTTTCACGACTAGTGTGAGTGATTTATGAGGATGGTTTAGGTGTATTTTTCAAACTCCACTCGGGCGTAACAGCTGCCAAAAGCTAGTACCATAGACAATTTTCAATTCTGTTTAGAATTGACAGAATTCTGAGGTAACAAACATTTAAAAAAATACAACGGAACTGGGAAGCTCTTCCTTTTTCTGAAGTCGGTGAGTATAAGGTATAAGTTGTACAGTCTTGACAGTGTTTAGAAGTCATTTGTTATTCCAATTTTATTGTATGCCACATACAAGTAACTTGCATCATGTAAATGGCCTAGTCAGGCCCTAAAAATAAATAAAAAAAACAAACCTTGTATTGACAACGCTCCTAAACCTCGTAGCGTGTATCGCGTTCTTGGTCCACATTATATTATCACGACACGACCGCTCCGGCGGAAACGCACAGACACACTGATTAGCCAACAATCGTATACAATACACATTATCGCATAAATATTCTTATCAGTCCTGAGATAGTAAAACTAATATTGGATCCGGTTAATTGTTGTTTTTTTTTTTCTAAAGTCAATGTCAATCGAGTAAACCTCGTACTATGCGGTAATTAAGCTTAAACTTAATTACCGCATAGTACGAGTATTACTTGATTCTGTAACAGGTATCGGCTAATTGCGCAAGAGTGGTTTTGTGTCTCAACGTCTAACTTGTCCTAGTATAGTTCGTCCTTCACTGGCTGTATTAAAATTTTAACCGACTTCAAAAAAGGAGAAGGTTTTAATTATGTACGTTCGTCTGTGTTTTTTTTCATGCAGTGTATTCATCGATATTTTCATCAGTTGTGGACCGATTTTGAAAGTTCGCTTCTTTTCAATTGGTAGAAGAAGCTTGCGCGGTGGTTCCATATTTTTTTTTAACTTTGCTAGGGGTACCTTTTAACTTAGCTTCGATAATACGTACCTATTTAATCCACTTTGTGTAGTCTGCTGATGTTACAGAACTACCCGACAATATTGTTTTCATGTGATGTGCTTGCAAGTATACGAATTCATGTGAGGTAAAACTTGTAAAAATAAAAACAATTTTTTTTAATGGAAATATCAATCGACTTCCTTAATAACTTTAATTTCAGAAGTCGATGACAAAAAACTTTAATACAGATCTTAAGACACTGACTACCCCCCCAGTGGGTTCCCGCATTGGCGTTGCGGGGGGGCTCAGTAGCCGTGGTCACCCTCCCACGGTGAAGCGAAGAGGAACCCCAAGGTGGGGCCGCTCTTCAGGGCTTTTGCATCCAAGCCGACGACGTAGCGGCCAAAGAGTAGGTTGCGATGAGGCGCATCGCAACTGAGGCGGGCCGCGATGTCAATGGGAAGCATCGCGACTGAGGGTTACAGGCTGCCGCGGAGGAGGAGTGCCGGTACTTCTGAGTAGCGCTCTTCCCTTCCGTAGCCTGGACAGGAGCCGTCACGATGGCGAACGCGGTGGGGCCGCAGGGGAAGAAGAGGGTCGGTATAGCGTTAGCCGCTCTCCCTATCCCCTGTGGCCGAAAAGTGGTAGGCGGCGGGGCCACTGTGCTGACCCATCGCAGGGGAACCAAGGGTGCCAGACACGGGGTCGTCTGGGCCCTTATGCTACTTGGTTCCTGGGTTGGTCACGGCGTGCCATGTGTCCTGATAAGCCGAACTGGTGGGGTCCGCAAGGGCCGATGCCTGCCAGGGGTGCGGGTTGTTCGAAAGAGATACCGTAACCCCTGGCGCACAGTCAACTGAGGAAACACGGGTGGGTTTTAGTCAGTAAAAGTCTGACACGCCCTCCTGCTCCACCCAGAGCTGGAGAAGTTATTTGATTATTTCCCACCCTCAAAAGAAATAAAGACACTGACTTCCGATATTAAAGTTATTTTTCACTTTAAATAGGAACATTGGTGGAAATATGAAAAAAAATCGGACGTCCCATACAAAATGGATCAGCTCACTATTGATTTTGCATGGGAGGTCCGATTTTTTCATATATATTTCGACCAATTTTCTTTGAAGAAAGTGGTTCAATTTCACGGGTACCATCACCCTGAAAAATTTAAACGGTGACTAAAAATTCACCTTGTATAAATTTATGTGGTGTGTTATATTAATAAGTGTATTAAATTCTATTCTTCATAACATCACGACTAGTTTCCCAGAAGGGTTGGGCAGAGGTGAACCTATAATCTACCCACATTTTGCCAGTTATGTTTAAGTCCCATGTAATAGAGGGCGAGCTTATTGCCGTCAACTGGGCACAAATCCAGACTCAGAAAAACCCAATAACTCTTTTGCCCGACCCGGGGATGGAATCCAGGACCTCACGCTCAGCAGTAGAGCTTGCTGGGCACGCCACGATAGCGGCGGTAAGTCCCCTCTTTGAGGAGTGGCTTGAGAGGCGGCATGGCGTCCTCACCTTCCGCCTGACGCAGGTCCTCACCGGACACGGTTGTTTCGGGAGGTTCCTGTTTCGTATAAGGCGGGAGGAAACGCCCGGGTGCTTCCATTGCGAAGATCGCCCTGAGGACACGGTGGAGCATACGGTGGCGGTCTGCCCGGCTTGGGCGGAGCACCGCCGTGTCCTCGTGGAGGCGATCGGCGGCGGCGATCTCTCGCGTCCGGCCCTGGTGCAGGCCATGGTACGGAGCGAGAGTGAATGGTTAGCCGTCACCTCCTTCTGCGAAGCAGTAATGCTCGCAAAGAGGGAAGCGGCGCACGTGAGGGAGAGGCAGTATATGCGCCCTCACGGCCGTAGTCGCCGCGGGAGAAGCCCTGGACGTCGGGAATCCCAGGCTGATTCCCGGCCACCGTAGGCGCGGGCTTGCGGACGGCGAGTAATGGGTAGCTCGCTGTCCGGTAAGGACCAAGCCCGGGTCGACGGCGCGTTGTGTTCCACGCGCGCCTCAAAGAGATGTCAGCACCAATAGGTGGGGTTCGCAAGGACCGATGCCTGCCAGAGGTGCGGGTTGTTCGAAAGAGATACCGCGGCCCCTGGCACACAGGCAACTGAGGGAACACGGGTGGGTTTTAGTCAGTAAAAGTCTGACACGCCCTCCCGCTCCACCCACAGCGGGAGAAGTTATTTGATGATTTCCCACCCAAAAAAAAAAAAAAAAAAAAGCAGTAGAGCTTGCGACCACTAAACCAAAGAGACAGTGCATTCACCAAGTCAGTATATTCTTTTCTATGGTCGGGAAACGTGTTATAACCAGAGATCGGATATTCGGATGCTATGAAAGTATGGAAGGGGCTTTATAAATTATTTGTAATATTTATTAAAAACCCCGGGATTCTTGGATTGCATAGCTATTCAGATGTGTATTAATTTAAAATTAATGTTTAACCCGATACAAATATGTGTCCTGAAGGAGGGGTGGTTTGTATTAGTTAAAACAAAAATTAAACAAATTAATTACCTAAATTAAAACTTTTTCGATACAAAAGCGCATTCCATGTTAGCAAACATCTAAACTTTAGGTGAATATGCATCCGAATATCCGATCTCTGATTATAACATATTGATACACAAGGTAATTTTTTAACCAGTGCGCAAACTGTACCCATGAATTCAGCATTGCACTGGAAGGTCTAGAATGATATGCTGAATTCATGGTTAAAGTTTGCGCACTGGTTAAAAATGTATCCTGTATATATTCCCTAAAGTAGTGTCCCTAAAGTACTTCCACATTTACTTAGCATTTTAGGCTCATACAGTAATAGGGTGGGAAGCCTATGGCCATTGAACGGGCACCAAGCTAAACTAAAACTAAACTAATAACACATTACCCGACCAAGGAATTCAACCCAGGTCTTTACGCTCAGCAGTCGCGCGAGCAAACCAATTAACGAGCAACCAGGTTTTGTATGTACTTTTAGTTCTCCCGAAAGAAGAAAAATTATAAATATTTCACATTATTCATGTTGCACGTGCAGTCAATTTTATACCTTTGCCGAGCAACATCGTCGGTGATGAGAAAAGAACTGTCTCCGCGATCACCAGTTCCAAGACCATAAAACGTGGTACTGTTAAGTTTAATCGAAGTGCAAGGCCACTGAGCAAAATGGTCGGGCCGAATCCCGCAACAGTAGTAACGATATTGAATGTGAAACAAGCAAACAAATAAAGTATAACTTACTCCATCCATCAAAAAAGCCAAACAAGACCTTTTGAGCCGCAAAGGTTGGTTTGCTTAATCCGAAATGTAATGGAACTCTATATTTTGCACTTACATAAGGACACCGCTACTAAATAACAAATTATAATTATACGTAACATAACGGACCACGGTCAAGTCTTTGTATTCTTTTTGGTATCTGATCTTGGCGGTGGCTGAATCGAGGCCGAGTGCCGACTCGCCCCGGCCCCGCGCGCCCGCTCGCCCCGCACCGGAAGTGGCGCGTGGGGCGCACGCGACGCCACCCCACCCCGCGCGCCCCGGTCGTCCCGCAGCCCTCTGTGACGAAACATGCAAATTTCCCCGACCTCCTAAGGCCACGATACAGATCTAGGTAGGTGAAAATGCGTTACAAATGTATTTTCCGCTTTCCTGTTCTCTCTAACAAGGTCGCGGGGTGAAAGATCTAGGTGATCCTTTGCTATATATATTTAGTAATTACGCCGATATTAACCTTATTCTGAAGTTTATTATGAAATTAAGCCCAGGGGCTTCAACCCAGATGAGTGGATTTTCACGTATTTTCGTCTGGGCAAACAGTGTTTCTTTTCAAAATAATTAATTTAAATTTAATCAGTCTATTTTGTCCCACTATAGGCAACACTTTAAAAACTGTAATTTAAAATACCTTACAAAATATAGGACATTGTTGCTTCACAAAAATATATACTTACGGAATGCCTGCTGAAAAAAACTGTTAACTCATCGAGCACTGACTTGGCTGTTTAATTTCATTACTAAATTGCAACACCTTTCAATATATCGAGTGTATCATATCATGTCAAACAGAACAATCCACCGTACAGAATATTGAACTCACTTTTTGCTAAAAGATTAAAAATTAATAAATCTGTCTATTAACGAAATTAAAATTGGCGTGAAAAGAAATAAAAACATTGAAAGATATAGGCTTCTATGTATAATGAATGAATGACTCACTTTATTTTCGTCTGTATGTCACAGGTTTTCTCCTTATCAATAATTGGTTCCTTGCAGAGTTATACTAATTGCAGCCGTCAAAGGGGTTGAATTCCCGCCATACTAGCAATTTACTGTGGAAAACTGTTTCTATTTGAAACAATAGTTTCACCTTAGAAACAAAATCAAAATGGTGCGTTTGAAACAAAAAAAGTTTTGGAGGAAAAACCTCACCACAGCAACAAGCAGGGGTCCCGCGACAAGTAATAAATGGGTCAATGCATGGGACGCTCTGAGACATCGCTCGGGAGTTTGTTTGTAAATCCAACTGGGCGCACCGCCGCCTTTATTTACTCGAATCATGCAAGAAGTCGGCCGGCGCTACGCAATCGTGCCGCAGTCATGCTCCGCCCGCCCAACGAATAACATACTCGGAAAGCTCGAGCCATGGCCGTCCGTGATACCCTGTGTAGTGCTTCGTAAATGTGATACTGTTATGTGACGATGTCGCAGGCCGCCGGCGGCAAGAAGGGAGGCAAGGGCCCCCCTAAGAAGAATGTGGACGAAGACAAGATCCCGCCGGTTAAGGCCGCAGACGAGGTTAAAGATGAGACTTCTTCTAACAATGGTGATAAAAAGGAAGTTAAGGAGCTCAATGGAACGGAGAGCGTGGTCAAGCCTCCGAGTGCGGGGATTAACATCCGGGAGGTGGCGGCGAGGATCCTCACGCTGGCGCAGAAGGGGGAATGGCCAGCAGTGGAACAGACCCTCAAGGTTCTGGAGAAGCTGGTGGCGGCTGGAGGCGAGGATGCCGTCTCCGTGCCCATGGCAGGCATCCTAGATCCGGTAATGTTCTATTTCATGCTTATTACAGTATGCCTTCTAGCAACTCTATGTTGTTACGAAACGCTCTAGATCCCTAACACCATTCTGAATTAAATTCTGGTTTTCAGTTGATGATATGTATTTCAGAAATATTTGTGAAAGTTATTGATACGACTGGCTTCAATATTGGGCATAATTTATGTCGGTGTCGTAGGCATCACGGAGTAACGGTTTCTATGGTTTCTGGTTGACGCTTTAGTAGGTACTTCATGGCTTGTAGAATGGATCTGCCAATTAGATACAGAGCATCTAAGGAAGGATCTCACATTTTCATAAACTGGCATGGTGACAAGCTAGAAGATTTTGTTGGAAATAAGAACTATGAAGAGACATAATTATGATAAACTGAAAATAAAACTAAACTAAACTAACTAAACTGAAAATAAATTTCAATATTTTCAACAGTATTGTTTGTTCATGGGTTAGTCGAGCCAGACAGCTATGGTTTACTTTTTGTTTCTGTGACTGAGCGCCGTCCAAATATCGTGCAGGGAATGCGAGGAGAATTCTTAACACCTTCGCGTTTAAGGAATTCGGGAAACGTCAAAAATGCTTTTCATAATTTATGTAGTTACTTGGTATAGCTATATTTATGTTGAGTTTTTAATTAGTCTTCGTGTTAAAATAAACAGGTACATATTGTAAAAATAGCACATATACCCACATTTCTTCTGTCAGGAAATTTGGCTGCTCATCCGTGTTGCGTTATCTCTTGGCAAAACTTTTTTGTCATCAAGCGCGTTACACGTGTTTCAAATAACATTTCTGCTCACCCCCATAAAAGCAAGAAGCCAGCCCTACACCGTATTTTATTACACATAACAGTGGCCTTGTTTTAAGTCCAAATTAATTCCAGGTACACCTATTACAGATGTCCTTCATATTTTTGTTAGCCGCTTGGTCGCCAAAGGTCTTAGTCGTAGCGAAACCTTCAACCTTCTTGGTTCACTCAATTATGACTGCTTCATAATCATTACATTTATTAATCTTACAGTAATTATTATTGCTTGCAATCTTATCATCGTATCTGTTTCATCATATCTTTTTTTTTAATTTTCGCCTGAGCCTACATTTCCTGATAAGTTTCTAAAATTATAGTATTTTGCGAGCATTTAAAACATATAGACAATATTGCTTGGTGCTCTCATCACGTTGTCGCGTGGTTTTTGGCATAAAAAGGTACATTACTCCACATTTATCATCACTTTATATCGGTGTATTCGATACTAGACTCAAAATGAGTACAGCAAATGAGTCCAGGAACAGACATCTGGATATTACCCGAGGGCCTAGATAAAATGACATTCTATTAGCGAAAACGATAATGGAAAAGTAATACAAAATTTCAAAGGGTTTTTGCAATTTGCAGGTCTGTGTCAGATTGTTTGACTGTGCAAAAAGGGTTTTCGACAATAACTCATATATATTTACCCTTTTGAGAGCAGTGGTGGACCAGTGGTATTGGCCCCAATTTACGAGTTGTAGGTCAGGCTGGCGCATTACTTGGTGTATTTATTTTTATCTCACTGCTCTCAAAATGGTGTAGGAAAACATCGTGAGGAAACTGGCATGAACAAGAACTAAAAAATCGAAGACATGTGACATTTTCCAAACCGCACTGGACCCGCGTGGTGGATTACTCCCACTCCCTATCACAGAAAGGGCCTATGTCCCAGCAGTGGGAACGTTGTAGGCGTTATATTATGGTGCTGATGATGATTTACCCTCTAAGTTCATATAACCCTATTGAATGACTTTGAAATAGTCTTTAAATGGGATGGGTTGTATTGAGGATTTTAATAATGATTATAATTTTGTAAATCTTGTTACCTACGGCCGCGAATTATATTTTAATCTACATACAACCTGGCACTGACTACTTGGCAAATTGTAAAATCTGTAAGTAGGTACCTTAGCGCATCCTCCATAAGGTGGTAAGTTGGTGTGTACAATCACTGAAATACACAAGTACAAAACGCCTGCAATGGTAGACATAAAACATTACAACGTTTCGCAACTTGCTCATTATTTATAACTATGAAGTTGTTGCTTGTTTTGTTCATTTGTTGCATTTCGTTTGATGTCTTTGAAAGCTGTTTTGTTTTCATTTTTGCGTTTGATACGGTTGTTTGACAGTGCTATCATACCTACACCTACAAATGATTACACTACTTCCCCAAAGGGGTTAGCAGAGTTGTACAGCACATCCGTACTAGGGTGTTCTGAAATAACGTTAACTAGGTGGCAGCACTGAGACGTCAGGTTCGGGCACCTGTCAAAAGTATCAAAGCTCCTACGGACTGAATGGTGAACGAAAGAATGAAACGAATGACCTCATATTTTAAATATTTTAAATTCATTGTCGAACTGGAAGACATCTTGTCAAAGTGGCGCCAACGGGTGGCTTGAATATTCATGAACACCCTCATTCCGCCAGTTCCTTATTTTACTGATGTCGTAGTTTGCTGTATGAATTTTGGTCACTATCCAGTAACTGGGCACATTATTAATATTGGATACTATTGAGATTATACTATACCAAGTCTAGGGATCAGAAATCTCACCATCGCAAAAGCTATGACAGTCCATACAATATTATAGAATTATTATTACTTATTACGAAATTAGAAGATACTGTGTAATTGTATAATCTCTACACACTCGGGTGAAAATTGTTATAATAGAAATCTGAAGAACAGAGTAAGAGATAAGTATTGACATAAACATAATACATCGCCATTATTTTAAAAATTGAGGATCATTTATTTATCCATAAGTAATGTCAATTGCATTAGCACTACGAAAACCGCCCTTACGTCTACAACATAAAGGCGCTGTCAATGTGAAATTGTTATTACCGGTGCGTGGAAATGTACTGTACAATACCATTTCGCTAAATAGTAGACCATTTCAGACACCAATATTTATTTGGTCCTCAAATTTTATTATTTTAATGAGTGTGAATGTGAAGACTTTGAAAGTCATTATTTTCTTAATTCGTTTTAGGTAGTAAGTTTCAGATAGGAAACGCTGACTTCGTCTAGATTTTTTAAATACTAACCTACTTTTTCAAATTCTCGAACAAAGCTTATTTTTTCACTCTTTTTCTCTTTCACTCTTTTTAGTTTGATCCCACATTTAGTTCCTTTACCCAAAGAAGTAATATAAATTATAAACTAATTAAAATTCGCCTCGATTTTTCCGGAAGCATAAAAACTCCAATAAAAAGTTGACACTGAAGGAATTGACGATCGTCATTAACGAAGTTTCTACAATCAGCTTGATACTGAATTATTTGGTCCTGCCAGATAATGTCATGAAAACACGCGTAAAACTTTTGAATAGTTATAGGTAGGTATGTATATTTTATCACTACTTTCCTATGGTCTGTTCCAGAAGTCCGATGAAACTGTAAATCCTACTTCCTACTGATATTAAAAATATGAAAGCTTGTATGCTTAGGTGTCTAGATGTTTGTTAATCAATCACGCTGCAACGGCTGAACGGATTGGAATGAAATTTGGCACACAGATAGATTATATCCTGGATTAACACAAAGGATACTTTTTATCTCGGTGATACGTTCCCCTGGGCTATTTTTCCATGCGGGCGAAGCTACTGGGAAAAGCTAGTTAACCACGAAATGGAAGTATGTAAGCTGGTACCCGCTTCAATAGAAATTAATGATATAACATTAGAAAGGTATGGGGTTGTATTACAAGCAATACAAAAAAAAAAACAAAAGTCATTTAGAAATAGAAATAATATTTATTTGCATAAAACATGGTATATAAAGTTGTTTTAAGGTACATTATAGAGCATACATGTTTAGCTTATATCATAGCATGCAAATATTGTTGGTTCCATTTATTAATGTTTATTCAAATTAGGGTGAGAATCAGCACTTTTCGAAGTCAAAATACATAAGGCAGTCCCCCTTAAAACGCCCACCCGTCACCAAATCCTAGTGCTTTAGCTGGAAAGAAGAAGTACTCCCCAGCAGCACGGCTGTCTGTTTAGTCGGATAGACTTGATTCTATACAAAGTAATATAAACATTACGACAATGATGCTTGTCTTGATTCCTTGTCTGATTTGTGAAATACAGGGTGGAGGTTGAGACGAGGCAGTAAGGGAAGCTACGTTAACCGTTATAACTACAGAAAAAACCTTCTTAGTTGTTGTCCTTAACTTCTTGAATAATTGCGAACTGCGTTCTGAGATTTTGGAAGGATTGGTACAGTCGGCTAGAAAAACCTTTAGTAATTCTTACCTTTTATTTTAAATACGAGTATCTGGATCACCGAGCTTTGCTTGTGTTTTTTTTTTGTTTGACGTTTTCTGAAAATGAAACCTTGCTAGATCAATTTATCGCCCCCAAAACCCTCTGCATACCAAATTTCATGAAAATCGTTGGAGCCGTTTCCAAGATTCAGATTATATAAATATACAAGAATTGCTCGTTTAAAGGTATTAGATGTTGCCAATCGATGCAGTTTCGTGGACTCAAAGGTACTTTTCGACCTGCTGAGGTAAGGTACTAACAAAGTCTAAAATCTCATAAAACAATTACCATACCTACACTTCGTTGTAATCGATCATCTTAACCACGATTGTTTACGATGTTGATGGTCACGATTCATATTTTAATCAACATAAAACCTGACACAGACTTGGGAATTGCAAAAAACATTTTAAATAAATAATAGTTTAAAAAACACGCTTTATAAACCAAACTAAATAAGGAGAAAATAATTTAATTCAATTAAAAAGCGTGGGGTGCTTTTTGAGGTATTTTTATAATTACTTAATGTCAAGTACCCCACGCTTTTTAATTGAATTAAATTATTTTCTCTTTTTTTAGTTTGGTTTTCAAAGCGTGTTTTTTAGTTTTTTAAACTATTATTTATTTTTTAGTTCTGCTAACTACAAAAACGTGATTTTTTTATATTTTTTTTCCTTTTTATTTCATTTTTCTCAATTTTTTTTTTAATTATTGAATTGTCTTCGGTCCTCGATAAGTTTACAAAGTTTCAATGAAATCTGACCGTTTAAAGTGGGTCAAAATCGCGCTTTAAGGAGTCGGTTACATACAAACATACAAGTGAAGCTAATATAAAGCGTGTAAAAAAATCGCTGTCTACTTTGCGCTTCCACCGGCGTTTTAGAATTATAATTTCGGAATAAGGAATAACGTAATCACCCATCATCATCTGCCTCATCTGCCTAGCTTTTTCCCAACTATGTTGTGGTCGGCTTCCAGTCTAACCGGATGCAGCTGAATACCAGTATTTTACATGGAGCGACTGCCTATCTGACCTCCACGACCCAGTTACTGGGTAATACGATACCCCTTGGAAAGACTGGTTATCAGACTTTCGGGCTTCTGACGACTACAAATGACAGCCGGTACCAACGGCTTAACGTGCTTTCCGAGGCACGGAGAGGTCTTGGTATGTTAAGATGATCACACATCCACGGACCAACCGTGGCAATCGTAGCTTAACCTGATCGATCGATCCGTGTGGCTAATATTACTTAGCCACAAGCCCCCAAAACTCTCAATTAACAACTTGACATCCACAGGAACGTTTTCTGATCCATTTGTTTACATTTTCATCAGATACTTTTATTCTTGGGTTTTGCCTTCACACGATCAGATACTTTAAAAATAGACTCTACGTAAGTATTTCTACTCTTTACATTATTATGTTTCAAAAATGACCATACTACTCGTAATTGTCAAATTGAAAAATGTCTGTGTTTAAATGGTCGTGTAATTTTTTTTATGTTGTTTTATTTTGATAGTTTCTTCTCAAAAGTCTATCACTTACACATTTTTTTGTATTAGTGCCTACCGAAAAGTAGCCCATCATATTGACTACGCTAAGACTACGCTAAAAAAACTCGTAGATAATACAATAATATAAACTATCAGAAGGCCAATTCTCGTAATTAAAAACGTTCACAATCTAGTCGCAGTCTCATCTCAGCGACAATCAAACGTCAAGAAGTTGTCAAAAATGTATGGAAACTCGAGGTATTTTTTACAGATTGAGACTGAGATCTGATTGTGAACGTTCTTAAAATTACGAGAATTGCTCAGTTTTTGCCATTGGCTTCACCCGCGTGGAGGTCGGTGTATTATACAAATAAACTTTCCTCTTGACTCACTCTGTCTATTGATGAAAACCGCATTCAAATCCGTTGCGTAGTTTGAAAGATCTAAGCGTATAGACACGAAAAGTGACTTTGTATTATACTAAGAACGTAGGTAAGGATTTTCACTATCAACGAAAAACAGAAAAAATATTAAATCTACTCTAATATATAAATTATCTACGTTGAACGCAGTTGGTCTTCAGTACAACAACTATAGAAATTTCCTTATTTCCAAATAAATAAGAACAACCTTTGCCGCAGATACCGCCCGTATATTTGAAACATGGCAGATTCGGGCGATTAGGGTTGAATTTTTATTGAATAGCTTTCAATCACGTCATGTGCTCATCCATAGCCACTGGTTCAAAAACCTAAGCGGGTAACGGTTTCTTCTTTTTACCAAAAACTATATTTACAATCGTAGATTCAGTTTTGTGCATTTTTCATAGATTTATTTTAGTTGCACGATCGTCTGTGGTAATAAAATCTGATATTTTGTATATTGTGAAATCAGTTACAATATCTCAGAAAACTTTTACCCAGGTTTTGTGTTACGATTTTGAGACCGAAATTATTCCTAATATAATTTATTATTATTATAAGCCTGAGTTGTCCCACTGCAGGGCAAAGGACTCTCTTCCCTCTTTCCATTTTCTACGGAAAAAGTGGAAAAAGGGTAAAACAACAACAACAATAATTTTACGAGTAATGTAGCATCTTGCACACTGTTGTAACCTATGTTTACAAATAAAGACTATTTATGGATTGATTGATTGATTGAAAATAATGATAGTTAATAACATTTATTTTTTATATTTTAATAAAAAAAAATTAAATGTGTCTTTTATAAAAATATTATAAATACGTAAGTATGAAAATAAATAAACAATACCTATTAAATGTATTAATATTTAAAA
Source organism: Antitype chi (assembly GCA_947359405.1). Taxonomy (NCBI): domain Eukaryota; kingdom Metazoa; phylum Arthropoda; class Insecta; order Lepidoptera; family Noctuidae; genus Antitype; species Antitype chi. The sequence continues at coordinate 18,112,497 of OX375816.1, forward strand.
CCCATAAGGATTAAGTTTCAAATACCAAATATAAACTAAGCAAAGACTGCATGGCCGTGTTTTCACTGATAAGTGTTAAATCCTAACCTAATCTTAGACTAAAAAGATGATGTATATTTTGATTTTCACTGTATCTATTATGTAAACAAACAAAGAATCCTGCAATCGATCATACATCACTTGTTTGGGCCGAATAAATTACATAAAATATCGACACAGTTCCCTGAAAAATATAGGAACATTATCCCTGTCCTATTTCTCAAAAATTATGGTGTTCCAAAGCTAATATAAATAGTATCGTGTGTATCGCGGTTCAGGGGAGCTTCACGTTCAATTTTTGTGTTGGTTCCTGTGGAGGGTCGGTCTGTCTGTTCGATATCTTGGCAACGGATCGCGTGTCTGTCTGTCGCTCAACGAGACATCTTTCTACGTTTTTACTGCCTCTACAGGGGATGCCGTACAGCCGGATCGATCAGAACTATCGCCATATATGATTTGTTTTGCTATTCGCGTGAGATAGTCCGCTTTCCATTTTGAATTCTTGTATCTGTGAGCATAAATCAATATTCGGTTGGCTGTGCTTTATGTGACAGAGACTTCCTAGACGATGTGCATGTTTTGGGATTTTGAAGGTCTTCGTAAGTATGCTCCAATGTGAGATAATACCACAGCGACATAAACTTATGTGCTACCTACTTTGATTTTAAATCGAAATTTGTTGCGATTTTAATTTTTGAAACAGATATTTATTTTTTATTATTTTTTGACGACGTGGCAACTATCTTTATTAGCCTAATTGCTGATAGGAATATGAATTAAGTGTGTATTAAAATATCATAAAACCGTAAAAAGAAAGTCTAAATAAAAAAAAAATACGTCTACTAGTTTTTTATTATTTTTTATTACCAACTTATTTCATTTTCCTTAGACAGAAAATTATCAAAATTATGATCAAGTTCAACCCCAGTAGATATAATTTCTTGGTTACTTAAAAAACAACCAAACTGCAAGGATCAACAATAACACAAATGAAATCTCTAATTTGACTGAATTTTGTAATGGCCTAAACTTTGATCCATTCGTAGCTCTAATATGGTTCGCGAACGTAACAAAGAGGCTCTCTAAAACTAAAATTATTAAAATCAATATAATCCTCTAAGTTTTCATCAAATAGTCATTCAATGGAATTAAGGTGAATCTAGTGGAAATTTTTTCCATACAAACTTCGAGAGTGTATTACTCCACTGTTCGACAATGTACAACAAAAATTAAACATAGTATGGTTTTGTCTCATTATTAATATTGTCTCTACGGAAACAGAATACTAAAATAAAAGTCATTAAAAAGTTATGAGCCAACAAAGATTAGTTTTTCTTGCTACTTTGGGCGTGTTTAAGTAATAAAAGAAGTGTAAAATCTCCAAAACCAAGTCGGTACCGACAAAGCTCAAATATCGAAAAGTTCAATAAATTTTATTGGTCATTGATTTACGCAGTGATTTTTTCATAAAACCCGATCTTCCGAAGGACTTTTCTTAATTTTTTACGCGCCATTTTACTATAAATGATCCTGCATCTTACTCAATAACGTTGTGCCCGTAGACTTCTGTCTAACTGCTCATTACTGATACCACCTCTGTCGGACACGATGCCTAGCGAGACAGCGTGCTTTTTAACCAGACCTACCAGTGAGTTCGAGCCCGCGACTAGAATCCCCTTAAGTGAACTTAAAAGGCTGTATTGATTATTTTAATTATTGTTATTCTGTAAATACAAACGTGTTAGGGTCACAAAACTTAATTTAGCCAGCATACAACCTTGCACTGAATTGGAAATTACAAAAAACTTTCCCACCTTAAGGAGGATGCGCGAAGGAAGTGCTAAATTCAATTTTATTGTTCTTATGTTTTTACAAATTGCCGGACACTGTCATGTCCTCTGTTGGTTAATAGTTATTTGTTATGCAAGGCTGCAAAGTTGTTTTTTGGCGCGAGTACTTGTATTGAAAGCTGAGCAAGCGAAGGACTCTAGGATTGAACCATGAGCGAAGCGAGTCGTTCAAATATTGAATCCTGAGTGTAGCGAGGCTTTCAAAGATACGAGACACAGAATACCTTTGCTGCCGAGCGAAACATACAATTTTTCACCACACTACAGCGAGGAAAATGCTAGGTGCAAGAAAAACAGCCTAAAACTATATTAAATTAGGGTAGTTCAATGAAGTATGATAGCATTGCATTGTAGTCTTCGAAAATGTTTTCACGCCTTTAGAATGTTTCCATGCATTGAACAAATTATACGCTTTTATGTACTTTTCGCGCGATTTTTCCACCGAAAAGCCGAGTAACAGTGCAGTAACTCTGCATGTGTTAAAATAATATCTTCATCGCTGCTGGACTCGCTCATATTTTAAGATTTCTTACGATTTTATCAAAAAACTAACCATAATTATGGAAAACAAATTGAATAGAGAGACGAAATTTAAAAAAAAATAAAAATATGCAGTCGTCCTCCATGCAGTGGGATTATTTTAAAAATGGGGTTGGGGCACTGAAATGAAATAAGTATTAACCTCTCGTACGTCAAGTGTACACCATGTGTTCCGATAACAATAGATTTTCTATTGTGTCTGCTAATTAGACCCCGACGGGTTGCATTTTTAGTGAACTGGCTGTATAGAAAATTATTGAAAGGTTCGAATTTCAAAAACTCTTTCCACGCTAGTGGGTAAAATACACTTTTGCACGCAGATTTTGAATGACAAACAGAATCTGTGACAAACAGAGGCTGTGAGGTGAAAATATGTTTCGCGACCGGAACAACATGCATTTACAAAACTATAATCATTACAATCAGTAACGCAACTCCTTAAGTTAGAAGTGGCCTCAAATCTCATGATTTCAAGAAATAGTCATCTACTAAAGTAAAATGAACTTGGATAGTTCTTTTGATGAATTAGCATTTTGGGGACTACCCTGGTGCTTTCGCCTTAAGAGAAGGTTGGACGCCCAGATAAATACATCTGTAGTTAGACGACAGGTACCCCTAAGATGTGAGTCATTGAATCTATTGACGGAGTCTGAATATCTTAAATAACCAAAACCTTGGAAAGCAAGAAAAGGTTTTAAGGCTCATTAGCACCGCAATTCAAAATGCTTAGAGCGCTAAACCAATTTAAATCATCGTCTTATTTTAGTCAAACTTTTGAAAGTGACAGAAAAGTTTTTGTGACAAAAACCAAAAATGTTCTAAAACTCGAGCAAATGGGCCTGAGAATGTGCTTTATTTTGTTTTCTAAATTTATTTCCACAATCAGGTCACATAGTTTGAAAAACATTGGTTACAAACCATTCAAGTGTGGAAATTACAAGATATTCTATTTTTGGCGCCGCGTTTACGATATGGCCGCGTGCTACAGAACTAGTGGTGGTCAATTAAAGGCTAAATCTTAATAGAGCGGTGGCTTGGCGTGTTCTAAGTAAGCCAGACGGCGGGCCGCGCCATTGCTGATGGATTCAACGGAAAATCGTTACAGGACTCTGTTCGAGCTGAAGATAACATGTTAATTTGTACATATGAGTAGAAAGAAAGTCGATCAGATGAAATGCTAACTTTTGCTCTTGGTTTTGATGTAATGGTGTCCAGGACGCTGTCAGTTTTTTGTAAAAGAGGATACATTAAAATGTCCATACGGCACAGTTGCTATGATATTTGTTGCATAAAAACATTCACACAAGGTACAAAGTGGATTTTAGGTTTTTGCTTTACATTACCCATTTAGCTAAGTATGTGCAAAATGGGCAAGTAATTAAAGGTCATCGTCACACGTCAAGTCATCATAATCTACCTGCCTTTTCGCAATTATGTTCGGATCGGCTTCCAGTTTACCCGGATGCAGATGAATCACAACCCATTCACTGGATAATACGATACCCTTTGGTAAGGCTGGTGGTCAGACTCTCAGGCTTGTGGCGACGCGTAACGACAGTCAAGATCCACGAATGACAGCCGGGACCAACGGCTTAACGTGATTTCCAAGACACGAAGGAGTTTTGGTATGTCAAGATGGTCACCCATCCACTGACCAACCGCGGCAAGCGTAGCTTAACCTGATCCGATTGACTCGTGCGGCTGTTATTACTTAGCCGCAAGCCCCTGTAGCACAATAAAGATAGCAGAATATGAAAACTATTTCCCCCAGAAAAACATTATGGCCGAGTATTAAACGCCGAATATGGGGTATGTTTCCTGCCATTTCAGTACTAACTAAGCCCAAAACGACTAATCTTAGTCTCTAACATTCCATAAATATCCTGACTTCGTCGTCTCAATAACTGTCGACGAGGTACCAGCAATTCGTAAGCTAAGGCGGCGAACCAAACGACCCCTATTTCCGCCTAAAAGCGATATTTTCACCTCCCGGCCTACATTTAAGGTGTAAATCGAATATAAGCCGCCAACTGACCATTTCTGTGTCAAGGGTAAAAGCTAGGAGTTTTGCGTGTTTGCCTGCCCGTAATCGATGGGAGATTTTCGACCTTGGGTCCACCACATCCTTGGCTACTGCTGACCTGTCTAATACTTAAGGCCACTGTTATTCGAATACCGTTTGGTGGAATGAGGGAAGTTCAAGACTCGTAAAAACACTGAAATTCTTGTGTGTTTTTTACTACATTACTTTGGTGTGGGTCGGCGAGTTCCTCGATTTTTGTTGGGCTATGCGGCTTGCGGCACTGTTTTAATTGGGAAATATGTAACAGAAATGTTAGTACGTGTACCTTTTAGGAAACTTCACTAGATTGATAATACCCAGTATTTTATGCTTAACGGATTATGTAGGTGTTAATCGATAGGTGTATTCGTTCACATTTAATAACGGGTGAAAGCTATTGAACAGTAAACTAATACACGGTGACAGGGACATCGTCGTACCACCTGTTACCATGGAATCAGAATGTAATACTGGAACCCTGGAAATATTCGTCGGTCATGAAAAAAAATGCTGTTCCATATTTTGAATTATTCGTCGGTTATGAATAAAAAAATTTGCTGTTCCATATTTTGAATTTTTCGTAGTTTATTAAAAAAAGTTACTGTTCCATATTTTGAATTATTCGTCGGTTATGAAAAATAAAATTTGCTTTTCCATATTTTGACCGCGTAAGTATTGCTGCTTTTGTAGTAAACAGCCGGTTTTTTTTAAATAACTGACGAAAAATTTTACCGCAGCGTGTTCCAGAATCATGTATCAGCTATGGTAACAGGTTATGCGTCGATGTCCCTGCTACCTTTTACATGTAAGGTAGATATAACATATTTTATCACTCCACAATTGGATTTAAAACCCCAACTTTACGCTGTATCGATTTAAAAGTATGTTTTTATTACATTTTTACAGCTTTCTGAAAACATTGCACGGAATACATATCCACTGACTAAAAGCGATCATTCAAAATTTTATTTATGTACCGCAATTTTCAAGGACGTGCAAAAGAATATCTGATGGGGTTCATGCAGGGGTGCATACATATGAATGGTTTATATATGTCATCGTATAACTATGGACATAGTTCGTTTATAATTATAATCTATCCCGCGAGATGATCAACTATCGAAAAAACGTAAACTAACAGTTTTTTTTTGAGGGTGTGAAATCATCAAATAACTTCTCCCACTCCACCCAGGAGCGGGAGGGCGTGTCAGACTTTTACTGACTAAAACCTACCTGTGTTTCCTCAGTTGCCTGTGTGCCAGGGGCCACGGTATCTCTTTCGAACAACCCGCACCCCTGGCAAACCCGCAATGATGGCAGGTAAACTGACGGTTTGACATAGATAGATTATAAACTATGAAAACGAAAACGTTATGTTGTATACAGTATGGTACAGCAACCTTATTGCATAACACAATATTAATGAGAATCTGAAGCTTATTGTTAATCCATTGCTTCATATGTTTGTATAATTCGTCTGCTCAACAACGTAAACAACGCGATGACAGTTCACAATTTATCTACAGTTTACAATGTCTCGAGAAGTATTATAAACTAACGGTGTTCACAATCAGACGGTGATATAAAAACCCTGATTAAAAATACTCATGATTATACTTAATTGATTAATCGTGGGGCCATTACAGCTTCCGAGGTTCAAGTTTTTAAGTTCCTAAGAATCTTTATCCTTCAGACCAACAGGCCAGTCTATGTCAAAGGCCTATTATACCATACATTTCAAGCCATTTTTCTTCTAAACATAAGCAGAAAACTTTCCCTGCTTACTTTTTTGATATCCCCCTTGGAATTCCACCGTCACTTTAATAGCAGCTTTTATACTAGAATCATGAATTATTTACGTCGGCTGACTCAATAAAATTGCCGTACTTAATTCAAGTTGGTTAGTCTTAAATTTCTTCGATACTTTATTATCAGATGTAGAGTCACGAGCAAAAGGTTATACCTACCTACACTTAGCGAAATTTAAAAGTAATTACGTCCTAAATTACCGTACAAAATTATGAGAAATATTACAGATATTTTAAATGTCTTTACTCACATTCATGCTTTATAAATATTTCACAGTTGTAATCAACTCGTTAGAACAACTGTTTTCATGTTTCGCAAAAACTTGGGCATCCTTTGAAAGTGGTGCCTTCAATAAAGCAGCTGCAAAATGACGTTTGATGTTTGACATTCCAATGTACAGTGTGAAAAATGCTCTATAAGTAGGTATAGTACCTAGAGAGATGGTTTTTTGGAGTTAATTTGAGCGTCCATATAGACGGCTATTAGTCGATGTCCACAGGGACGTAATAAAAACGCCGCGGGATTTCATCAGGCACTGGATTTCCGACTCTCAGTGTTGTGAACCCGAGAATTGTGAATCCAACAGAATGCAGCGCGAGTGAGTCTCAGCGCGTCGAAAAAACAAGTGTTCGATTTTCAAACCTCAGCGTAAGCGGTGCGTTGTGGTACGTGGGGATATACGTTTTTGGGGCATCAAACTCAAACTCAAACTCAAAGCATTTATTTCAAATAAACCAATTACAGGCACTTTTGAATTGTCAAGGTCGGTGAGGTAGAAAGATGAAGCTAGTTGCCCATTCCAAAGCGTAGGTACCTACGGAGAAGAACGGGCAAGAAACTCCATGGACACTCTTTTAAGATGCATTGTAAGACGGCACCGCTTTATAAGGAACCCCAAGCTTAGGTTTTGCTCGTAAGTGTACTATGTAGGTACTTATAGTGTGCTGTGGAGGTCACGGTAACCTGCAACGAATGAATATTAAGTACTTCCCTGCGACGATTAATTAGTGATGCTAGCCTTTGCTGATTGTGCAATTTTATATTCGCCTAAGTGGTGGGTAAATTAAAACAGTAGCGTAAAATTAAAAATAAAGCTATGCTACTCTTCTATGAAACGTGGGCTAGTAATTCGGTGCCGTGCTGTCAGGCTGTAGTGACAATCTGTCAGTTACGGTTTTAGATTTACAAAAATACCTACTAACAAAATTAATATTTTTAACGCATTTGGGTTAGGAACAATGGCATGAATCCATGGTAAAAGGTTGCGTGTTGATGTCCCTCAATACATAGCTTTAAAGCTAGCATATGTTCCCACTGCTGGGACACAGGCCTCCTCTCTATGTAAGGGGTCATAATCCGCCACACGGGCCCAGTGTGGGATGTCACTTGTTTTTCGAATTTTTGGTTCTAGTACACGCCGGTTTCTTCACTGTTTTCCTTCCCCGTTTCGTCCCTCATAACCTACATAAATAAAAACATACATTATACCAAATAATATAAATTATTTTATGAAGAAATGTGACACTATACCTACTGTTTGGAACACAATAGTTAGGTAGGCCAACCTAGTCGTTCGTTAAAGTAAATACAAATACAAAACTTTCAGACTGTTGTTCAGCTAAAAATCAAGCATGGCCGTGACCCAAAAATACAGAAATATCCAAAATACGTTTTAAACTTGTTCCACAATTTTATAATTTGTTGTCAGTCAGTTAAGTATACTTTTTGTTTGCAAACCAGCCTTGCAACGATGATAGTTCTTTACTTTATATAACCACTGAAGCCTTGTCTTGTCTCACGTAAACGAATCTAATGGAAACCTGCCAAGTCCTCAGCGTAGATAGTATTTATTTGCTTGATTTATCGGGTTATGGCGTACTAAGCTAAATGGCGGAAGCTCTATCTATCAACAAGTAAAATCGACACGACATAAATTTAGTACCAAATGCGATATTGATTTCAAGGTCCCGAGGTAACACAAACATTAGAAGGAACATTTTCTGCAAAAAGACAACAGTCGGTAGACATACTTAATTACCTACTATCCTTTTTTGTGTGGGAAAACCTATTTATTCCAATCAGGGCTTTGCCATGGCATGGCCAAAGAGCATATGTAGCAGCGGCGAGGTGTCAACTTTTCTAAGACAGAAGCCGAAGTGAAGTCGGCTTTAACTTACTCGGTTTTATAGAATACTTACTATAATTCTAAAATGAATGTAAATTTTTTTTATACAATCAAATTAAACAGCTGAAAAGCTAGTAAAATGTGCAATATTCCTCCATCTCGTTCTCGCTCACGCATTTTTTTATATCTGTCTCTGTAATAACCCGTTGTACAGCGGCTTGCTCTCGTCAATATCAAGCAGTGCCACGAGATCTAAAGTGACATCATTGCGGGATCGCTGTTGTATGAATTTTTAGTTCGCGATTATGACGTTTTGTCGCCGGGTTAATTTAGAACATTTTTTTTTGGTTGTAATACAAAGCTAAATTAACCGTTTTTGTTGTTCGAATGTTATGGTGCATTAAATACCCGTAGTGTGATGATAATAGTAGCCACTATTGACGTGCCATTTTTTAATAGCGATAGAGTTGCCACCGATGCGAAACCCCGAAGGGAAGCCGGTAGGAATCGTGTTATATGGTGCTTTCACCACTGATATGTAGGAACAGACATCATTTGCGCGACCTTAAAACCTACCATTAATATAGTGGAGCTATATTTCTGGAGCTTAGAAATGGCTGTAGCAAATATTCATATCATTTTATCAACTGTACAGCTTAAAATTCTTCAGTTTAAACCACGAGTACTTCGTTGAACCCATTTTTTACGTACTCGTCAGTTCCACTTACGAAATGCAAATGAATGTGTTCCAAATTCCATGTTTTGAACAACTCGTTATAATAATACATTTCCAGCTATCATTAATTTAATGCACTATGTTAGTAACTTAGTAGCAATATTAGTGAAAGGAATGAATACAAAAAAAACCTACTTACATACTAAAGAAGAGGTTTCTAATCTGAATTGGTTTGCCAAAACAGGGATTGCAAGTTCATTAAATAGAGCTCTTTTCTTCTACATAACTTTGGAAAGTCCCAAGGCCTACGTGCCAAGGACCTGGTGTAATTTACAAAGCAACAATCAAATCAAAAGTTAGTCGTGTTTCAAAGAAAACAATCATGGCGAAAGTCATGCGTAATAATTGAATGTTATTTGAATTCGATGGCGTTTTTGGGACTGGAAAAGTAACACTAGTCAGTCTAGTCAAATATGACTCAAATCCTGTGAAAGAAAATTGTAATATTTTCTTGGTCATTATTTCATATTTAGTGACAAATCTACTAGAACCCCGCGAGTCATTTCTAATTTTCCAACGAAGAAGCTGTATATAATATCAGCACTCAAGCACTCTTAGTCACCCAGGCTGATTCGCGTAGGCGTGGGCTTGCGGACGGCGAGTAATGGGTAGCTCGCTGTCCGGTAATGACCAAGCCCGGGTCGACGGCGCGTTGTGTTCCACGCGCGCCCCTAAGAGATATCAGCACCAACTGAAGGGCCGATGCCTACCAAGGGTGCGGGTTGTTCGAAAGAGATACCGCGGCCCCTGGCACACAGGCAACTGAGGGAACACGGGTGGGTTTTAGTCAGTAAAAGTCTGACACGCCCTCCTGCTCCACCCAGAGCGGGAGAAGTATTTCATGAATTCATACCCAAAAAAAAAATACCACTCTTAGTCAGACTTAGTTAATTTTTGATAAATTGGTAGGGTTTATCCTAGTTTCATTATCATCAGCCTACACCAGTTCACCGCTGTACATAGGCCTCTCCCATTGCATGCCATTCAGCTCGATTCTTGGCAACTCTGATTCAGCTGCAACCAGCCACCCTGCAAAGATCGTCGTCTCACCTAGCCTGAGGGCGTTCTACCAATTTTTTGCCAATTTGCGGTTTCCATTCCAGAACACGTCTGCTACAACAGTTATAGGTTCTACGGCTAGTATTACCGGCCCTTTGCCTCTTCAGCTTGCTGATTCTGCGAGCTTTGCCGATAACTTTGGTTCTCTACAGGACCACCTCATTCCGGGTTCTATCCCTCAGAGAGACTCCAAGCATAGCTCGTTCCATAGCTCGCTGAGCGACCGTTATAGACCAGTGAGAGTAGAGTATCCACGTTTCGGCTCCGTAGGTCACAAAGATTATAAAACCACTATACTCTATGGTATGTCATAACAGGCTGGATGCACTGATTAAAGACTTTTTTAGGCTCTGCGGACTACACGACGAAAAGGGTCGACAAAGCTTCTCAAACACTGCCCAGCCCAGCTGAAATCTTCTGTTAGCCTCCTTGCCCGAGATAAATATATTCTAGTTTATCACTCAGGTATTCTCATTCCGTAAAACTAACTAGTCACGAGGAAGGCGGCAACAGTTACTTTACAAAAGAAATAGGAAAACTCAGACAGTTTCCATCATAAAGTCACGTGATTCGACAATATCAATCCAATATTATTGGTTCATTCAGTGATATTTTACTTATAATATTATTGGGTTCATTGACTTTTCTGTGCTTTAACGATAGATTGTCAATCATTCTTTGAAGAAAATAAGTATGTCTACTCTATCCGCATGCTTAAAGATGTTATTATAGTTTTTTTTTTTATTCTGTAGAAACATAGGTATCTATAGTAAGTGGTTTTCAAGTTATAAGCGCACTAACGGACAGACTGAAAACGAAACGTTTTGTTTTATTAATAAGGATAAGATCAGCTTAAATAAATAGAGAATAGGAAGCGTGTAAGGTGTTAATTTTATTTTCAAGTACAACAACGATGATAAAAATCATTTTTTAGTCCAAATTTTAATTAATAATAATTTCCAGTTCTTTTCTAATCTGTAAAGCACGTCAATAATGCAACCAACGATTGCATCTGTCATTAGACCCCACCTTAGCAAGCCGTTAGCTGCTATAAATGGCAATATAATCTACATAGCCCTGTAGAGTAGGTGTGGCCGCAGTTTAACTATAGGTTATATGTAGCTGTAGCCTATATGCATTAGACCGGCGAATTTTTCAATTATGTGAAAGTTATGGAACTGACTAAGCAAGTCAAGGACTTTGCAAGGGCGAGACAGCAAGCGACGTCACTAGTTTCAAACTTGTTGGAAAAATTGTAAAGTAGCATGTACACTACGTGTTCTAGTGGGAGCACTAAAGGCTGATTATTATGTATTTATGCACAGTGACAATGCCATTAGGCTTACTAAGCACATTCATCTTCCTCTTAGAGTTTCGACGGCAAAAAGTTCAAACACCTTTGGCCCAAAAAACAGCTGCGCGAACTCCGCTCACTGACGCAGTCATAAGTTCATCTATTGCACAGGTGACAGACAAATGTAAGTTGGAAATTGTCCCATGGGAATACGCTGCCGGGATAATAAGTATCCTATGTGTTAATCCAGGTTATTAACTATATGTGTGCCAAATTTCATTCAGACGTTTTTGTGTGATTGAACAACAAACATCCAAACATACAAACTTTCACATTTATAATATTATATATATTATAATTATAGTAGGAATATGATAAGTAGTTGGATAGTAGGAAGTAGGATAATAAAGCTGAAAAGTTTGTTTGAAAGCGCTAATCTCCGGAACTACCATAGATAAATTTGAAAACTTCACTTCATGCTATCACGCTTGGACCCTTAGGTAACACGGCCTGGTGTCCACAACGCCACGTCAAATCGAGTATTTTGCGTATGCTAAGGCCCTTAGGCGCTGAGCAAAAAGAAATAATACCAGAAAGAAAGCTAAGCGAAAACCAAGTGTGCGCGGGTGTGTGTGTGTGTGTGTGTGTGGCAATGCGATGCGACGCGGGGTAGGTCGGCGAACAAGAAATTTCACGCGGATAAAGTCGCGGTACACTATCACTACTTATCAAAATACGACAGCACAGAATGCTTGAAGTATTGTTTTTCTAAATAAACTATTCTATTCTGTTAAACTTCGTAGATACTATTATCACTCAGATATGATCCTAAAATTCACAATGATCCAAATATTACCTTTTAATTTCTAGCCTCACCTATTCCGTCAGTTTGCCTTGAAGTATATTCTTCATTCATTAATTCTTTGTCGTAAACTAGATTCCTCATAAGACCATTTCAGAGACCAATCTACATAGTCTTCGCATGATCTGACCAAGCTTATATCTGGACTTTAAAAGAGACTGTGACCTCTGAGTTTGTTGCGGCCTATCTTCTCAGAAACGGCAACCTCATCTAGTTTTTTTAAATATGTTTGACGTGTAAATGTGTTTGTACAAACCTACTTACAGAAATAAAACCATTTATCCTTCAGATTTTATTTCCCAGAACATGGCTTTCCTCTTTAATTCAACAAAATCAAGTAAACTTCTAACTTGAAGCGTTAAAGCTAACAGACTGCTCAGTAAACTTGTTCCAAACATGGCATCAATTGCGGATGTTGTCATGTCGTTGATGTCTTTCTGACTAGCAATGTGATGGGTCGACCTGTCGGTGTACATTTGTGTTGGTGTCAGTCGCGCGTCGAACGTAATTAACGTTTGTAACATATTTCTCTTCATGGTTGTTTTGAGGGCAGGTGTAACATATATATAGCCTTTTATTTAATGTACCTACATTATATATTTACTTTTGTGTCATTGGCTTATATTACTATTGTGGAAGTCGGTGTAAAAAGGCCGAATTTTTAAAGAGATTTTCAAACAATTGCTACCCTTTATAAAGCCGGGGTTGGTTTCTTTGACTGGTTGGTTTACTGTGTATTCAGTCATCCATGTTATGTACTTTAATTGTAAAAGTGTTTTTGTGTTATTTAGCTTTCATTACGAATTATTGTTAGAACTACTATAAAAGTCACTAGGAAATGACGAATTCTTAAGTGATTTTTCAAATACATAGTTTATAATGTTTTACAAAGCCCCATGGCTATGTAAAGCATTATATCAGGATTCATTTCCTTTTAACATTTTATAGTTTTGGTAAGTCTATCGACTACTTATGCATTTGATTCTTCAACGAAAGGTTGACCTTGAAAAACTTTGCAAGATCTCTAGAGAATTTAGTGAACGGTTGAAGACATACTTAGGTATTGCTAATCCTCAAAACGTTCACCAGATTTTTACAAGGATTTTCAAGGTCGACTTTTTGTTACAACCATACCTTATACAAATTATATATTACGATCATTCTATACTACATAGCTACTCATTCGTAGATTAGTTTGGTAATCACAGCGATATCTACAAAAGTTCAACCTTTACATCAATTTAGTTTGACCGCTGACCCTGAATAAAACCTACCCCCTCAAAGTGACACATCAATATTCTGACTACTTTTTATGGTCAAACAGTCACAAGGTTTCGTCACCGCGTCGTTGGCGCCACCTAGCCGGTCACAAACGTACCACCGGATGTGAGCAAGCAGGTTAGCATGATGAGTATTATTAATCGACTGAAAGCCTATCGCCGGATATTGCAAACTACAGGAAGTTCCTATGAAAAGCGAATCGACCTGAATTTCAGGATATCAGGAAATTTGATAGCTATTGATTAATGTTTATGGTAACTTTTTGCGACGTTAGTTGACCTACAAGGTCGTAAAATGGTTATATAAATACACACACAATACGATAACACACACAAATGATATGGATGGATATGGGACACGGAAATTTCTTTATCTAGCTAGCCCGTGCGTATAGGCGTCTAAGCAATGTATTTCAGTAATATCTGTGTTAAATTGGTGAACAGAACTTATTTCAAGTAAGTAGATACATTAGGCTGAGCGCAAACTTAGGTCGAGTCTAATAGACTATCGCTCTATCTATTAAAATAATTAAGATACGTGAAAAAAAATTATATAGAGTGGCAGGGATCATCGGTACCAACCATAGGTACCAACCATAAAATCAGTACATGATTCTGAAACCCCGTGCTTTGAAATTTTTCGTCGGTTATTAAAATTTTTATTAGCTGTTCCATACATTTTGACCGCGTATTGCACTTCTCTAAAAATACCAGTTTCACTGCTGTTTATTTCTTTGATAACTTACGATAAATTCTTACTCTAGGAGGGTCTAGACCTGTGCCACATTTATGGTAACAGTTTGAGCGTCGATGTCTTTGCCACCCTATATTACTTTATTATAGAAATAGAAATGGGAAACCGTAAAACATCAAAACTATTTTCATAATTTCTTAGAAACTCTCGTAATTACCTACATAAAACGCTAACCACAGACCCTTTTAATGTCCGGTACTAAATAGATCAGCGATGTAATAAAGACATTACAGTATAATGACGTCATCACTAAGTTTAGCGTGCTTCCCGACTCATAGGTCGAAAGTTATCTGTTCATAAAGCAATAAATTAGTACACAGATGCGATCAAATGGAAATATAAAACTGAAAGAGTGAAAACGTATTTTAAAACGAAATTTCAGGAATATTTACTTAGACATCTTTACGGAGTAACAGAATGATGTTTAAATGGTACCCAAAACTAGGATTTTTATGTCTTCATCACAATCAGCCAGATGGTGGCGAAGCCAGTGAGATGAAGGGGGCCGAAATCTACCACGCGTACCCAGTGCGGGTTGGTAGAGGTCACCCGCCCCGCTTTGTTAGAGATACCATGGGCTAGGACAAATTTGTTAGTTTGCCCCTTTGTCAAGGGCCGCTTAAGTTGGCATGGCTATGTTAAATATGCCGACGGAAGATATTTTCGATGACCTGCCGAAATTTGCATCAGGAGCGCAAAGGTGCATTGAAGTAGGCTTTATTTCAAATTGTAATTTTTATTTTATTTTTTGTTAATTTTATTGTTCAATTTTATGTTAGAGTGTATTTTATAAATAGTTTAATATGTGTGTATAACATCGTTTTGGGAAACTGTTAGATGTTGTACTTGTTGGTGTTAATAAATAAATAAATAAATGTCTTAGACTTTTTGTTTCTAGGACACGCCGGTTTCCTCACGATATTTTCCGTCACCGGATTTTTATGGGCGGCGGGTGAATTTACAAACACAAGTCTCAAGTATATTGTCAGTACTTTTGCTTATGCTAACTAGCATTTAAGAACACCCCCAAAGCCACGACCCGGAAAAATGATAAACCGGTCTAACTCAAATATTTCGACAGTCCCTGCGTATAAACCCCTAACTACCAATGACACATTTTACAGGAGAGGGCTTCAAAGTTCCAAACATGTGTATATCATGTTCTACTTAATGTAATGTGATAATGGATTTAAAGTGCATTTTGCCATCTCAGACTTATTTTTGTTAAACTAAACGATAGTATAGGCTGGCCTGAAGGTCACGAAAACAAATCATGCAAATCACGTATCTACCACTTAGGGGGGGGGGGGGGATAGTGCAGAAGCCGATTATGTAACTATTGAACTGTGACGGCACAACTGTGTTGCTTTAAAAAAATACATGTGTATTTATAAATGTCATCTCAGCTGTCTAGTCTTTCCCAACTATGTTGCGGTCAGCTTTAAGTCAAACCCGATGCAGCTGAATACCAGCATTTTACTTGGAGCAACTGCCTATCTAAGGGGCAATTCTGGTAGTTTTAAGAACGTTCACAGTCTGATTTCAGTCTCAATCTGTCAAAAATACCTCGAGTTTCCACACATTTTTGAGATTTGGTTGAGATGAGACTGCGACTAGATTTTGAACGTTTTTAATTACGAGAATTGGCCTCTGACCTCCAAAATCCAGTTACTGATTCATACGATACCTTTAAGACTGGTCGTCAGACGTTCGAGCTTAAGACGACTGGCAAAGATCCACGAATGACAGCTGGGACCATCGGCATATCGTGCTTTCCGCACGGAAGGGTCTTGGTACGTAAAGATGGTCACCCATCGATAGACAAGCCGCGGCAAGCGTAGCTCAAAGTTATTACTTAGCTTCAACTACAAATATTCTTATACATAGTATAAAACAAAGTCGCTTTTCGTGTCTATACGCTTAGATCTTTTAAACTACGCAACGGATTTCAATGCGGTGATCATCAATAGGAATAGGATAAGCGGTGATTCAAGAGGAACGTTTATTATGTATAATACACCGACAACACGTGGGCGAAGCCGCTGTCAAAAACTAGTTTAAAATAATTATGTGTACCAGAAAAAACACATTTAAATAATTCATACATAACACTTCAATTACATTAAAATAAAACACTGAAATGTTTCGAAATAACTTTCATGCAATCTGCCCTTAATTACATACATCATTACTAGAGGAACACGCCTTAAATAATACATGGTGAAAGGTGTGCCAAATACCTGGAAGTTATTCATACTAACTCGTTATTAGACACTCCCTGTGCTATATAAACGGCAAAGAGTGGGTAAGTTTCTTAGGAAATTAAACGTTAATTATTACACCCGGTGCTACAATACTTAACACTGTGCTACATATAAAGAACAAGTTTATTGAATTATTAACAATTTTATTATTCTATTTATTGTTATAGCGGCAATAGAAATACACACTCTGTTATTTACGGTTCATGAAATACCAGCCCCCCTACAAACAGACGGACGCTCGGACAGCGGAGCCTTAGTAACAGGGTTCCGTTGGCAACCTTTGGGCACTGATCCTTAAAAATAAATGTAGGTACAGTGAGGATAATTAACTGTTAACCAAATTGACTACCTACGTCAATTTGCCGTGTGAATGAATGATGTTGTAATTTGAATAAACGGATATTTAAATTGGTGGTCAATTTGCTTATCAATATTTAATTTCCCTGACTACCGTATACCTACAACATGATTAGCTATAATATGCCTGTAAGATAATATACGTGTTATATTGTTAACACTTTTCACTTGTCTGAATACTAGCTTCACTAAAGGTTATATGCCGCAAAACCGATGAACCGAGAACGTGTTGACTTAAAAAACGATTGATAAATGATCAATAATGAGTCTATAATGTTCCCACTGCTGGGACACAAGCCTCCTGTCTGTGAGAGGGAGTGGGCCGTAATCCACCACGTGGGCCCAGTGCGGGTTGGTAGATGTCTCGTGTCTTCGAATTTTTGGTTCTAGGACATGCCGGTTTTCTCACGATGTTTTCCTTCACCATTTTAAGAGCAGTGGTCATTAAATAATTTACCTGCGCGTGCTTATGAATGATAAATGATTTTATTTCTGCAAGTAAGTTCGTTAAAATTCAAAGCATTTATTTTAAATAAATCAATTACAGGCACTTTTGAATTGTTAAAGAGTCAGATAGATGAAGCTAGTTGCCCATTCCAAAGTGTAGTAGGTACCTATGGAGAAGAACGGTCAAGAAACTCCATGGACACTCTTTTTAAATCATTTTATTGTTACAAAAAGCTGGTTACATCAAATTATCAGTTTGAGAACGATGTAAAAAGACGTGCATATTAAAAGCGCGCGTAATTAAAAATAAAATAACAATTCAGAAATTAAAATAAGTCGTGGCAGCTGAGAGATGACCAGTCCCTACGGCGGCGTTCAAACGCTTTTACACGTGAATTATATTTTTTTTAAACTAGATAAGGTTTCCTATCTGACTACTCAGAGAGGAAAGACCGAAACAAACTCAGAATCAGTATATTTTAAAGTTTAGATATATATCACCGTAAGATTGTGAATACCGTTAATTTATAATCTATCTCGCAAGATTATAAATTATTAAACTGTTGATAAATTTTTAACTGCACCATACTGCTTACCGACCGAATAGGTTAGGTTAGGTTAGAACTGTGACCAACCGCGCGCGAGCAGAGCGAGCGGAGCGAGCGGTGCCGCGGCAGCGGCTGGCGAGCGCTACTTCGCGTTAGTGGCAGTTACTTGACTATTTAGTAATAGCGCAAGGTACTATCCGTCTTGATACCAGTTCACAATTTGAGGAACAGATTATAATCTTGCGAGTCAGATTATAAACTAACGGTGTTCACAATCTTACGGTGACATTTATATTGGTCAGATCATATGAAAACCATGTAGATTGGTGTCTAATAATGATGTAGGAAGAATAAAAATTATGTATCGAAGACATAACTAAAAGCATATGCAAAACTCGTAAATAACGTTTTACTAAAACATGCATCATTAAATTACTTAAGACATGTAACACTATTAACGTATTAACGTTAAAAAATAAATTGTCCAACAAAAATAAAAGCATTGCAGTCCACTTAAGTTAGGTAAGCTAAGCTAAGCTCAATGCAGACAGCAAATAAATTTATGTTGTGCCTACTTGAAGTAAATTACTATAATTTTACCTAATTTACATAAACTATTTCACCTTAGTGTAACCTCAATTTTCGCGAACATTTATCAAGCTCATTTGTTTTAGCATTAAATTATGACAAGCCAATTTACTCAACTTGAGCTTCTGTAGAATGATTTAACTTTTAACCTACCTATGCATTGTTAAACGATCTTTAAGAAAATATACAAGGCGTAAGAAACACATTTAAAGATTTATCTCATCTGAGCAAGATGACATGAATATTAACTTTGTAAAGTATTATATTATTGTAATAATTGGGAATGAGAAGACTGTGTGGTACAATTACATCTGTTGTTTTTTTCTCAGTTACTTTTATTCATGGTTTAGCAGTATGAGTAATTTATGTGACTTACTCAATTTTTTTTTATTTGGTATTGTTCTTCAAATCGTTGAGCCCCTTAAGTTCTGATTTGAGCAGCATAATTAGTGACAAATGCGTGGTTACTCAATCTGTGTGGTTCTTTCCTCAAAAGACCATTTCAGACACCATAGTAATCGTATATCATGATATATGATCTGACCAAAAATTATGTCTGGACTTTAAAAGAGATTGTGACCTCTGCTTTATAGGAAAGGCTTACCTCATCCGGTTTTTAAATACGATTGACGTGTAGAAGTGTTTGTTACAAACCTACTTACATAAATAAAATAATTGATCAAAAGTTATTAGACTAGTGACAAGAATTTTAATCTGTGTTTTTTTTATATTTGATTGATATGATTGGTTTGAAGGGTTTGGCAGTGGTGTACTGTTATACTGAAGTATACTAGTGTAGGCAGGAAAAATTGAGGTGAAGTTAAGTTAATGGTTAAAAACTACGACACGTCAGCTACACATGTAGCGTAGCAGCCTCTACGGCGTAGCAGCGTAGAACCATCTATGTGTGTATTAAGTTATCAAAACTATAAGCGTCCGCACATTTTAAAACTGTTTATTCAGTAAATAGCAGTAAGTCGATACTTAAAAAAAGACATGACAATTTAATGACGTAATTTTCTTCTAATGGAGCGGGATACAAACCACGGTTCAGTTTCAAAATCTGACTTTAAACACCCACTGTGTTAAAAGAATGATCTAGCAAAAAAATACCACTTTTGCTAGTCAATGGAAAAAACCGAGAGCCAATATACCTTCCCAGCGCCATCTGCGATCTGTTATTAGTAGTGTTTGTCATTCAATTCTTCGTATCGGCAGTAGATGCCGCTCGAATCAGGAAACAAGTGAACCGCGCGCAAATAAAAGCAATCTAAAATTACTACGAGCAGAAACGTCTTCTGTCAGACCATTATGATACTAGAAAGACTCCGCTTCTGTCAGAACATTATGATGCTTATCCTCCATACCAAAACTCGTCTTACGGCTTATTACGGTATAGTTGAATCTCACTTACGCTATGGCATCATTTTCTGGGGGAATTCAATAAATAAAAGCACTGCATTTAAGGTCCAAAAAAGATGTCTCCGATCATTGTTTAAACTTAAAACTACAGACAGTTACAAGCCATATTTCAACCAATACAATATGTTGACACTTCCATGTATTTATATTTTCGAAGTAGCTTTGTTTGTAAATCAAAATCTAAGTCGTTTTGAACGCCTAGCTGATGAACTGCCAAGGAATTGGCGAGACAATAGCAAACTATGTCAAGTATCATGTCAAACCACTCTGATGCGCAACAATGTTTATTGCATGGCCCGAATCATTTACAATAAATTACCAAGTGGTTGAAAAGATTTAAATACAGTACTGTTTAAGAGTAGACTACGTAAATTTTTGATAGATAAAACGTACTACAGTGTAACTGAGCTTCTAACAGAGAAAAATGTATTTGTTGAATAATTGATCTATTGAATGGTATTCCTAGTCGTAATAATATTTGTAAATATAGTTAATAAATTGATATATTGGATGATAATTGTAATGATAATGATATTTTTTTTTATTGCTGTGTTTTTCTAAATGTAAGTAAAGGTTACATAAATAATGTAAATGTTTGCATGCTGTGTGTGCAACAACTTTTGTGTATTACCCATATTTGCTAAATAAAATTCTATTCTATTCTATTCCGCTCTCTACAAATAGATTGGGACTAGGTAAATCTCTGCAAGGAACAGTTTAAAAACTACATGTGTTAAATATATTATTTTTCAAAAAATGTAAAAAAAAAATCTTTGTTTTGGCCCAAAGACTTGCACTGTTTTGTTTTAAACTAAACTGCATAACCGTTTGTCGGCGGGGTATTTTGGTTAATGTTTTAACACCTTCATCTTCAGAATATATTTACGTGCAGTAACGAACCAACCACATACCTTATACCTATAAAGCCTCATTTACACGATACAAGATTCTTGCCTGCGACATAGGTACAATAACAATGAAGCAACAAATGTCTTGCATTGTCCACACACTAATAAAATTGGACTTTTATTTATTTATTTAATCTTCTCGCACACAAAAAAGTGCAAAGGCGGACTTAATGCCTTAGGCATTCTCTACCAGTCAACCAAGGGTGATGAAGAGATTAGATGGCAGGTGCTTAGGTTGAGAGGAACAATGATTGAAAAAACTATACAAATTGTATCATAATTAATAATAAATAAGCTGCTAAGTTGCTTCAACTTATAGTATACCACGGGCAATCAAATCGCACCGTATAAATCAGGCACTGCCCATGGGCAAGGTCACCAGGAAAACAATCACGTATTAAATATACATAATTATTTGACGGTAAAAGATTAATGAGGAACACGAAGTGCAATTTTACCATATCATTAATTTAGTAACAGATTATTAAGGTAATTATATCAGGTCACGCTTGTGCACCCTAATAATTACTCCTTGGAGGGTTCTCCTACACCTCTTTGACTGCCAATCCAGCCATAAGCGACAGTCATAAGCGGTAGGCGACATGAAATAAAACTTTAACGGACACCAACTTTTGAATTAACATTACACAGACCAGCTCGCTGTTCAATTCAGAAAAGTCCATTCCTAAATACACCGAGAAATTTTAATGGTTGTTTAACCGCAGCGAAATGGTCTTGGTACCTACTACAATCGTTTTATAAACAAATAAAATATTAGAAACAAAAAATGGAAGATTAACATTGTGAAAAATCACCACGTGCGAGAGTTTATTTTGCTTTGAACATTTATGCATCGCTGTTCCCTTTGTCGGCGGCGCGTGCGATTCGAGTAGTACCTACAAGTTACCTCTAGTGTTACTATTGATTCTCACGTTATCGAGTTGATGAATATTTTTTTGATTATTTTAAAACAGAAACATCTTATTTTTTTACCTTTACTCTATGCTTCAAAAGTACTCCTTATGGCAAGTTGGTCTGCCACGGGAAAACAACCATTAAAATTTCTCGGTTTATATCTGGAGAGAAAAGATAAAAAAATAAAATAATAAAACTGAAACCCGAATACTGAAAAATCACGCTCTAAAAAGTATGAAACAAGAAAGTAGGTATACTCATCTGAAAACCATCGTATGCCGCTTTGCCCTGGTCATGCTTATGATCACGTACTTCTGTTAGAATTAATTGTTTAGCTAGGGTAGGTAGCATACGACCACGGGATTATTTAATGTGACGTCACATAGCGTATAACCAGCGGACAATTAAGACGCTACCAACGAAGGTATCGTTCCTCAATTGTGAAATTAGGTTTAGTAGTTAAGCAGTTATGAGGGCACATATGAACGTACATACATGCATAAGTATCCGTACTCATAACTGTACTTTTTTATTCGCTATAGTTTGGTAAAAACACATCTCCACTTACTACTAACACGAGTGGGTTTTAGTCAGTAAAAGTGTGACACGCCCTCCTGCTCCACCTAGAGCGGGAGAAGTTATTTGATGATTTCCCACCCAAAACAAAAAAAAAACCATTTAGAAGTGCAATCGTCTATGAATTGGATCACGCCCGAAGGCTTGACTATTTATCGGCACGAAGCTACACTTTCAAGAGACCTTAACGGACAATTATACCTGAAGTCTTTTCACAGTAACCGTGATTTATAACGACTTTAAAATGTACCCTATTACTTTAATATGTTTAAGTTATCGCTGTTTTTAATGAATGGATTATATAAAGTTCAAGGGTGTTTCCGTAACTGACCCCTCGTTATTTATTTAATTTGAATATGCGGTCAGTGGGTTGAGTAAATTTATGCAGTTCGCATTTCGGCTGCCTGTTTTCAGTTATTGCATTTAATAACCGGTAGTCACTATTTAGTTGTAATTGCTGTGAAAATGCATTTTGCAGTTGGTTACTGGCTATGTCTTGTAGTCAAGTACTTGTAGTTGCTCTGAATACGATTTAACTTATTCCATCAAATCCATCTAATAAAAGGGGAATTAAAATTTTCTTCCGTATCATGTATTTACAACCTGCTACTGCTTTAGCGCATCTTAAAACAAACATCCTTTTCTACGATCCGCTTGGCGTGACATCAAAATTCATCAAATACAGTTTGTTCTTCTTCACGCGTTTCTATGTATCCAATTTTTTGAATTTGTATCCTATGTATATTCGTATGAGGGATGCTTTATGCCTTGGGTGAAGGGGTGTTAAAAAAAATTGATGCCCATCATCTCAACTAGGACGATGGTTATAAGCTAGGTTTTATTTGTAAACAATCAAAATAAGCGTTTTTTGGGGGCATGTAAGGCATATGTAAGGTAATATTCCAGTGCCAATCTGGGACACATTTTTATCGTACCTAACCATTTGTATTGTGACATTAACTTTTGGTTTAAAAAACGAGTGATAGTAAGTAGAGAGTTCAACGGGACATACCCTGGACAGTTAGCCGCGCTATGATCTATCGCTTTCCACTAGGTGAGATCAAGGTCAAGGGCTGGCTCATTTTACAAAAACAAAAAACGTCTTTAGTGCCAAATCTTTGAACCATGAGCTCATATTCTTGCCTAGCTCGTGCCTACTACAGACGTAGTCTAATTACTAGCTTCCGCCCGCGGCTTCGCCCGCCTGGTATTTCACTAAAAAGCCAATGTTCTTCCCCAGATTTCAAAGTATCCCCATATCAATTTTTATCAAAGTCTTCAGCTATTATGGAGATTAGTCTGACAAAAAGCCAGACAAAAGTTTTGATAATTGTTTTTTTTTCTTGTTATACGTACCGTAAATAATTTCGTAAAGTTAAATATAATATAATAATATTAAATCGTTTATACTTTAGTTATACTATACTGAAAAGTTATGTGGAAATCGGTTGTCGGGTGTGATACGGAGGAATGAGGAAAATGTCGTGAGGAAAGTTTTGAGTAAGAATGTCGATGGCTATAAGAGTAAGGGTCAATTCTCACTGAGACGCAGCGCGACGCACTTTTTAAGATCACGATACAAAATAGATCTTATTTACTTCACAATAAGGTATACGGGCTGCACAACGCGGTGCACCTTAGCGTTCTTCGACACGCTTTCGCGCTCGTAGTGAAATTATACCTTTTCGTGTTGTAAATAAGTTAGATATTCTGTTGCTATCTTAAAAAGTGCGCGTCGCGCCGCGTCTCGGTGAGAATTGACCCTAAGGGGAGACCGAAATGTACCGAGATGGACTGTGTGAATGATCATATGGTAAGAAAGGGGTTGACTACCGTGATGACGACTAATTGACAAGTATGAAAAAATACATGTTGCGCAGACCACATTTAAATTGGGATAATGGCAAGGCAGGGCAAATTCGTATACATTTATAAAAACTGTTATTTTATATTACACGCTTTATATTAGCTTCACTTGTATGTTTGTTTGTATGTTTGTATATAACCGACTCCTTTTAGCACGATTTTGACCCACTTTAAACGGTCAGATTTCATTGAAATTTTGTAAACTTGTCGAGGACCGATGACAATTCAATAATTTAAAAAAAAAATGAGAAAAAAAAACACGTTTTTGTAGTTAGCAGAACTAAAAAATAGAAAATAAATAATAGTTTAAAAAACACGCTTTAAAAACCAAACTAAAAAAGTAGAAAATAATTGAATTCAATTAAAAAGCGTGGGGTGCTTGACATTAATTGATTATAAAAATACCTCAAAAAGCACCCCACGCTTTTTAATTGAATTAAATTATTTTCTCCTTTTTTAGTTTGGTTTTTAAAGCGTGTTTTTTAGTTTTTTAAACTATTATTTATTACAAACAGACTCTTCAATTTTATTTATTTGAATAGTAGATTAACTCTTTGTTTTGTTCCAGACGACGGGCATGACACCGCTGATGTACGCCGTGAAGGACAACCGAACATCTTTCGTGGAGCGGCTCATTGAACTTGGCTCCGACGTCGGCGCCAGAAATAATGTAAGTCGTCATATTTTAAGCACCTGATTCACGATACACTAATTGTGTTTTAAGTGGTGCTCATGGAGTAACTCGAAGAAAAGGGCACCCATAAAGGACATGTAGTAGACTATGATGTAACATAACATCTCGCCTGTGTTCCCCAAGGGATTGGGCAGAGTTGTGCCTTTAGTATACCTGCATTTCGCCAGTTATGTTTAAGTCTCATGTAATAAGGAGTGAGCCTATAGAAAAAAAGAAAATAGAATTATTGGACTCGTAAAAACAGAAAAAACTTAAAATAGTATTGTGTGCCTCGCGACTGCGGCAAATAAGCCCAGTTTAGCATAAATACTAGACAATTAGAGCCTGAAGCTGGTTTTCAACTGGACCCTATGTTACGAAGACGTAACTTCCATCAATACCCAGCCTGCTACTGAGAAATACTAAGATTATTGTCTATAGTAGATTAACCTTTGCATCAAAACTTAAAAGCACCTCGTCCACACTATGGACCTTAGTGATTCACAAAGGGTGACAAGGACCTCTCCTTGTACGGTTTAATATTAATATGTACCTAGTTTATTTAATACATCATCTTATTTCAGTAGTCTGTCTGTACTACTTTACGATCACTAAATATCTTTTGCTCTTGATTAAGACCCCGTGCACTATGGTTGATGATGTCAAACTTCCTAAATACATTCCTTACTTTATATCTGAATCCCCAAATAATAATTAAAGCAGTTTACACCGTTGTCAAAGGTGTGTGGGTGCAATAATAATTAACAGCATGTAAGTACGTTTGCGTCTTGAAACAAAGCAAACTAGAACGAAGGGGGTAATTTCCTATAAGGCGTGCCAAGCTGCCACCGAAAGGGCTTGCGTCCACATAGAGCGATAATTCTATGATGTCTGCGATAAACGAATAATTTAGTGTAGGAGTAGGTGCGTACCGTGTATTGCCGGACGTAAAGAATAGCAGTATCCCATTTCTTCCCGTGGGTGTCGTAGAAGGCGACTAAGGGACTTACTAGAGAATAGGCAGCAGCGTTCTCTATGCATTTTACCACCATACTACGATCACCAACCCGCCTGCCAAGCGTGGCGATTATGGCAAAGCCCCCTTTTGGGGGAGGCCTATGTCGAGCAGTGGACGTCTTTCGGCTGAAATAATGATGAAGTGCGTCAGGGAATCAGAGTTGTATATTATTATCACCCGTTCAAGTCCCATGTAATAGAGGCAAGCCTATTGTCAATAACACAGCACAAATCCAGTCTCCGCAAGACAGGTTACCAGGTTAGGTATCCAGGTTGTTAGTGAATTTAAAAAAAAAATGCTTTGCCTGACATGGAAAACGAACATAAGTCCCTATGCTTAAGAGGGAACAGAGCGTGCGATTCTCCATACAAATGTATTCCCCTTTTTTCTTCCTGAATAATGCCTCTAAAGCAATTTTATTTTTCATAAAATTAAGGTCTGCTGTAAACACGTCCCTGTCATTTAATTTTTTTCGGCAACTAAATAGTAAAGAAAAAGGAGAAAACTTTACTAATTAGTTGGAAGGATGTTACGAAACGTCGATCTTGTCAACATTTTTGTGATAATTTCGGTCTGAGCAGCAGCTGTCCCTATCACACACTACAAGGGGCAGACTGACTAACAGCGCGACAGCAATAGTTTCTTCAAATTCCTCGCAGGCCCCGTCCCCTCTTACCAATTGGACTAGCAGCCACTAGACAAACAACACCACCAGAAGCGTATAATTGGTCTGCTCTAATTTAAAAGCATTTTTTTTTTGTAGTAAGTAAACATCAAAATACAACGCTCGCTTGCAGTGGGCCTCATGGCTAATTTTGCTAACTTATAGCTCTGGTTTCATGCCTACCGTCACAGATTGCCTGATAACACCCTCCACAGGCAATTTATGCCCATAACCTGTAATAGGTCGGCACTCAAGCTCGGCTCGGACCAGCTTATAAGAAAATGCATTATGGATACAACTCATATTCTGTTAACATTAGACCATAGCTAGCTATGGTCTAATGTTAACAGAATATGAGTTGAAAATGTCTGTGGTCGGCAGAATTTGTTGACGGTTCGCGATTTTTGCATCATCATTTCAGCCGAAAGACGTCCACTGCTGGACATAGGCCTCCCCCAAGCTCCGCCACTTCGCCCGGTTCTGTGCTTCCCGCATCCAGCGGACTCCTGCGGCCCTCACAAGGTCATCGGTCCACCTTGTGGGAGGCCTTCCAACTTTACGTCTTCCAGTGATTTTTGCATACATTTGAATAATATATTTATCGGGTTTCTTTTGTTTCGTTTTCTAAAGATTACAGTAGTATTTTTTTATACAATATTCATTAATCGATTTTCTTAACATTCAATAAACTTTTTATCTTTCTTTTTGTAATTGCGATTATTAACGACAATTAAAAAATAACCTAAATCACATTGTAACTAAATCCACGTTTACTCGGACGTCAAATTATCGTCGGCGGGATTTTATCGCGCACTGGATCTACAACGCACTGCTTAGCGCCGAGGGATTTTTCTCAAATCATCAAATAACTTCTCCCGCTCTGGGTGGAGCAGGAGGGCGTGTCAGTCTTTTACTGACTAAAGCCCACCCGTGTTCCCTCAGTTGCCTGTGTGCCAGGGGCGACAGTATCTTTTTCGAACAACCCGCACCCCTGGCAGGCATCGGCCCTTGCGGATCCCACCAGTTGGCGCTGACATCTCTTCGAGGCGCGCGTGGAACACAAGGTGCCGTTGACCCGGGCTTGGTCCTTACCGGATAGCGAGCTACCCATTACTCGCCATCCACAAGCCCGCGCCTACGGAGGCCGGGAATCAGCCTGGGATTCCCAACGCCCAGGGTGTCTACTGCGGTGACTAGGGCCGTAAGAGCGCATATACTGCCTCTCCCTCACGTGCGCCGCCTCCCTCTTTGCGAGCATTACTGCTTCGCAGAAGGAGGTGACGGCTACCCATGCACTTTCGCTCCGTACCATGGCTTGGACAGGGCCGGACGCAATCGAACACTGTGCTTTTTCGACGCAGTGGGATTACACTCTGTTTGATTTTCAATGCTCGGGTCAACACCGATACTTGAAAGTACAGTGCGCTATTAAATCACGGAGTGATATTTTTACGTCCAGCCAACGTGGTCTAAAATTACAACCGAATAAAAGTCGCTACAGTAAACAGACATTTCATGTCCTAATTCTTGCACAAGGTCTATAACTTTTATCTTTTAATTAAGTCTACAAAATGGGCTAGATTTCCTTTCTTTAGATTCATATCTTTACTTGAAAACTTGCAAATCGAGTTTATTTTTCCGCATTGGTTGCTGCATGCCTTTATCCACGTTAAGCGAAAGTAAATTACTTCTTGGACTTAATGTTTTATTTTTTACTGTTCGATTGGCCTCAAGATATGATTTACTGCTTACTTGTGGTGCTTTTGCGCTCACTCACAAGAGCCAATTCGCATTTTGTTAAGTAATGCTTGTGGCTAAGTAATAGCAGCCGCACTGGTCGATCGATCAGGTTGAGCTACGCTTGTTGCGGTTGGTCCGTGGATGGGTGGCCATCTTAACATACCTAGACCCGTCCGAGCCTCGGAAAGTACGTTAAGCTGTTGGTCCTGGCTATCATTTGTGGATCTTCGACAGTCATTACGAGTCGTCAGAAGCCCGATAATCTGACAACCAGTCTTACCAAGGGGTATCGTATTGCCCAGTAACCAGGTTATGGAGGTCAGATAGGCAGTCGCTCCATGTAAAATACAGGTATTCAGCTGCATGTGGTTGACTGAAAACCGACCCCAACATAGTTGGGACAAGGCTAGGTAGATGATGAATGTGAAGTTAGCTGTTATTCCACCTTATGTTAGGGATCGACATACAGCTCACTTCACCTACGTTTTCTCGTAGAGATTTGTTCATTCCCCGGTTTTCCCTAAAAAATCTGAGTCAGAGACACATCGATCTGCGAATGTGGGTTGAATGAAGGTACTTTGGAGTACATCTTTTTAACTGCTCCAATAATATCCCAGCTCGTGACTTGTCTAGCCATCTGCCTAAGTTAAAGATCCCTGTCCTAACTAACTTTCCATCCCTACTAACAATTTTTTCTCCAAAGCTCTTTGTGGCTTTGGTGTCTTTATCCCTGTCAATGACATCAAATTATGATGATTTTTGTGTGGTTTGTGATGGTTTCTGTGTACTAATACTTCGTCAACAAGGTTCACATTAAATTCAATTATTTATTAATCATCTAGTATTGGATTTAGAATTTTTGCTCCTTTGTTTGCTCATACCTAACATTGCCAGAATTGTCGACATCGGCACCATCTTCATAGAGAAAAATAGAACGATGATTTTTACAGAATAGATTGGCAGGTTAATAAACACAAATCTACTTTATAAGTTTTACTCAAGATTGTTTAGCCCTACTGATGGTAACTGTAAAACCTGCCAGATGGTGATTTAGTGAACTTCACTAAAGGCTTTCTTTGTAAGGTTGATTGACCTGTGAAAGAAAACTTTTGTGTGGTATTTTATTTACACAATTTTCTTAATGTTTAGCAATCTCGTGTTGAAACCAGTTGTACTTAACTAAGCCTACACAAAGTAATAAAACAATGTAAGTAGCAAAATAAACTAATAGTAATTAAAACGTGCTGCAGGAATGTTGACTGTGAGTCACAGGATTGTTTACATGGTAGATGTCAGTTTACATTTACGAGACTAATAATTAAGACTATTATTATAGGACCAAATAAAACAACCAACTTAAAAAAATCCTAAGTAAAAGACTAAAAACTGAAAAAAAAAAATCGGAAGACGCTTGCTTTTTTTACACACAGAAATCATATATTTCAGAATCATAGTATAATCAGCCTATTATATTCCCACTGCTGGGACACAAGCTTCCTCTCTTAGAGAGAGAGAGTGAGCTTTAATCTACACGCAGGCCCAATTCGGGTTGGTCAAATCCTAGATCGGTGTACATATCTACACGAAAAAAACAATCTTTCTGAATGCATAACATCCTTTTCTTGAAGTCAGTGAAAATGTGTGCTAACACATTTCGATGATTACTTCTCATACAGTACCTAATCTCCTTTTACAATCTTTTTTCTGCCAGTTGTAATGAATCATTTATTACGTCCAATAGACTCATCAGGTATGAGTCAATGGGCCGTGACATTAGAGCAACAAATGGCGCGAGGTGACCACTAGTACCTTTACTGCCACGTCAGCACGCGACCAACGAATTACACGCGCCTACACACTAATCCACGCAATTCAATCACTTCACGCTTTACTCTCATTTCGTCACGTGGCCGGCAATGACGTCAGTTTTCTTGCTTTTAATATATATTCTGGGTCTTTTAAGATCTGCCATAGATTTAGGATGGCTATTAGATCCACAATTAAAACCACTGATTTTGTCAACAAGATTTACATGATACACTAATCTGACATGACTGGCGTTGTATGTAAGATCGATGGCCATGTTAGTCACAATCAAGTCCTAATGTTCTTTTTTGTGAATTCTCCTGTACAATGACACGATAAACCGTTCACCGGTAACCATAAATCTTTTACATTATTTACTTACGTATTCATAAACATTTTTATAACTAATATTCAAGTATGTATCTATTTTATTTACCTGCGTCCGTGTGTCACTGCGGGGTGCCAACTGAAAACCAGCGCTGGGTGGCTGACGCCCAGCAAATGCTGAGATGGTAACCCTTTCGGTAGGGGCACGCTCAGCACAATTTTACTGCAATTTTATTGTTCTCTTTTCTTTTTTTTATGTTTGTTGCTGTTGTGTTGTGTCTGTGTCGAATAAATGTGTTTCTATTCTATAATTTTTTCCTTATCATACTTCTCTTCAAAATGCAACATCCACCAAACCCACACTGCACTGTGGATAACGACTCACTCTCTCTCACGTAAAGGAGAAGTGTGCCCCAGTAGTGCGAATATTAGAGGCTGATTATGCTATGCTTTAAACTTCTCAAACTAGTACACACAGCTCCAATAAGGGGAACCTAATCGCGGGCTCGAACTCACTGGTGGGCTTGGCTAAAAATCACGCTGTTTTACCAGGCTTCATGTCCAACAGAGATAGTATCAGTGATGAGCAGTTAGACGCTAGTCTACACGCACAATGTTATTGAGTGAGATGCAGGATCATTTATTATAATTTAGAAAAGTCCTTTGGAAGATCGCGTTTTATGAAAAAACCTATGCATAAATCAATGAACTTATACAATGCCAAATATTAAATACTAGCGGTCCGCTCCAGCTTCTCACGGGTGTACAGAGTATGTGACGGAGGTCGTATAACTATAGAATGTCTCCCCGCATTTTTACGACATATTTTTTTTTTAATACTGATTGGTCCTGCTCTTTACCTCCATCATTACAAATCTTTAATATTCTCAGCTTTTCTCTACCTATACATATAAACTTATGGATTTTTTTTTTAATGATAGTGATAACCCTAACAAAATACGTTGCGTGGTTTAGAAGGAGTAAGCGGAGAAACAGACACACACAAAAAAGGCAACTTTACTTTATATTATTGATAGATTAGAGATCATCATCATGTTTAGCTCCCACGGCTTATTTTAATTTCTAAATTGTTATTTTATTTTTGTTTTAATTACGGACACTTTTAATGTGCACGTCTTTTTACATCGTTCTCACATTGATAATTTCAACATAATAATGTAACCAACTGTTTGTAATAATATCATGATTTTAAAAGAGTGTCCATGGAGTTTCTTGCCCGTTCTTCTCCATAGGTACCTACGCTTTGGAATGGGCAACTAGCTTCATCTTTCTACCTCACCGACCTTGACAATTCAAAAGTGCCTGTAATTGGTTTATTTGAAATAAATGCTTTGAGTTTGAATTTGAGTTTGTAAATATGTGACCACCATGTATCTATCATAAAATTAATTAATCCATACAGCTTTAATTTCATTATTTTTACCTATTTTGGTATGGTAATTTTATTCTGGGTGCATCGTTTTCACACATAATCATATAATGAATGTACTATGTTAAATATTGTACTTGAAACATTTTAAAAGAGTAACGGTGGAGTTTCTTGCCCATTCTTCTCCATACGAAACTACATTTTGGAAGGGGCGACTAGAATAAATTCTATTTTAATGCAAATGTTGACGTTCAAAAGTGTCTTATAAGTGCCTATTTGACATAAATACTTTGACTTTGCAGCCTTGTACCAACAACTGCACTGTTGAATTTAGACCTTTTCCATTGTATGTCAAGCTTCCTTGGTCTTTAGGAGTCACATCCAGATCCTTTGTAGATCATCCAAACATCTGGCTCAGCTGTACATCCCTACTAATATTATATTTTAAACGCGAAAGTTACTCTGTCTGTCTGTTACGCTTTCACGCCCAAACCACACAACCGATCGTCATATAATTTGGCATAGATATAACCTGGAATATGGAGAATGACATACGCTACTTTTTTACGCGATAACTAACATCGACGTAAGGCGGAGACGCGGGCAAAAGCTAGTATTATATATTTCTTGCTAAACTGTAAAATAAAATCGTGCAAAACAAAATGTAAGCAATAATTAAAGTCCTATAAGTAGCATATATACATACAGTTTGCATACATATTGATTAAGTAAGCTAATGTCTTAGCAGGACCTGTATACTTGAGGCACGCGATCTATCAGCAAACAAACATACTTAAGTATACATATGTAATTATGTATGGACATATTTACTACGCATGGGAACGTAGGGGAAATTGTGCCTACATAATGGATGTACAGTAATTTGGTGATACCGTTACTGGAGACCGCTTGCTTCGCTCAAGGACGCAGATTTGATCGTAAAATTAAAACAAATCTACATACGTTAATTGTGAGCTTTTTACATACCTGTGTACTTTTCAAAGAAATCAGCATTAAATCAACTTACAATCCGTTATATGTATCTACCTGTATATGACGACAACATTGATTGAGTACGAGTAAGACTAAAGTTTTAATAAAAATATACATTCCATTTTACAATACAATATACAGTTATATAAATACAGTTTCAAAAATGGAGTACCCTATTTTCGTAGCGTTAATTATGGCGTAGCAAATACAACACACGTCGTAGCAGCGTAGCAGTTTCCGTAGTCTACGCTACGGCGTAGATGCGCTACGCTACAAACATGCTTGCGGCATACTCGAATAAGTTTTCACAACTTTTGCAAATGAAGCAATTCCTAGGAAACTGCTTGGTTTCCCCACAAGCTAGTATTTATGGTCGCAATAATACGACGCCGGGGAACTAACCCTGAAATTTGAAACATATTTTTATGGCGTCTACGTTTCTATTTCATTTTTTGCCAATAAAAGCTATTCGAGGCTAATGTTGTCGATCTAGATTCGTACCATGCCGTCTGTCGTTAGAAATAATAATCTTATTTAAAAAATCTGCCAGAATAATGTAGATTGTATCTTATTATGGACGTAACAAGGTAATATTTTTGCAATCTGTTTTGTATTTAAAAATATATAAGATTATTATGAAAGTATCATCACGGTCTCAACGAAATGACGAACTAAACTCCATCTTCAGCTTGATTTTACTATCAACAACGGCAAAGGTACGAACTTTTAAAACAAGTGGGTCTTACTTCTCATTCATCGTTTGCAGCATAGATGGCGGGACTTGTACCTACTAATGAGTAATCGGAATGCTACATTCTTCATCGGGTCGGATTTATCCGGCACAGCCCGGTGGCAAAGTATATATATTAGATATCATTAATAGCTGTCCTTAAACAATTCGGTATAAATACAAAATATACCTAAATACTTACAGTCTTATTCATGAAAAAACTTATCGAAGGTTATAGACATTAATTAGTGAAACTCTTCGATCAACAATAGCAACGTTAAACTATTCGATAAACGTATAAAACCTTAGATAACATTTTGTATTCTTATACGCTTTATAACTAATATGACGTTTATAAATCAAAATGTTTACCTTTTAATGAAGTCATCCAACAAATTGACCAACACATCGAATCGTCAAACGAGAATGTCTGCCTACTCACATAATAATTGTGACCATAGACATTATAAAGTACTTGCAACCATTTAATTGTCTACAATTTCGACACTTCTGACTCGGTGACGTCATTGTTATTTAAATTTGACAGATAATTGGGAATTGTAACTGTCATTGTTGCTTGAAAATTGACATTTGGTGACACACAATATCATAGACAGACAATATATTGTTACGTTATTCTTATTTGTACGTCAAATGTAATTTTGTTTGTAATCAATCAGCAGCTTTAGAGAGTCAGCTATTTTTTCCTTAAAACACTGCTAAACTAGGGGTCTGGCTTCGATAACTTTATAGTAGGGTTTAGCTTTAAAATGCGTTTATGAATAACACTTTTTGAAAACCAGACTTTAGCAACGGTTTTTTCGATAACTTTTTATGAATAAGACCGTTATTGTTAAAATATAATGTTAAACTTGTCAATACTGGCTGTTGGTCTAATGGTTGTAAAGACGGCTACTGTTACTCCATGGCTAGATTCCTGGGACGGACAAAGTGTTATTGGGTTTGCATTATTTATTTATTTAAAGGTTCAAAGGCGGACTTAATGCCTTCGGTATTCTCAACCAGTCAACCGACGGTGGTGAAGAGATTCGATGGCAAGTGGTTTGGTACAGAGGAATAATGATAAAAAAATACCAAAAATACATCAAAATTAATTATAAATAAAATAGGTACACCTTTTCATAAATGAGTTATTAACTTATAATACACATACAGTGCAGTAAGAGCAGTGGCCCAGTGGTAACGGCCGCGACTCACGAGTTGTAGGTCGTGCGTTCGAACCCAGTCAGGCGCATTACTTTGTGTAAATAATTTCATCACCACTGCTCTCAAACGGTGAAGGAAAACATCGTGAGGAAACCGGCATGTCCTAGAACCAAAAATTTGCAAACATGTGACATCTACCAACCCGCACTGGGCCTGCGTAGTGGATTACGGCCCACTTCCTCTCATGGAGAGGAGGCCTGTGTTCCAGGAGTGGGAACGTTATAGGCTGAATATGTGTGTATGTAACACATACAAACATAATTATTTACTATAAATATTCTATTACAATGCTCAGTAACACATTGAAGTCGGGATTTGCCTTGTGCAAGGCATCGCCTTTTATAAGGGACTGCAATACCTAGCGAATTATGGCCAAAGACCTCGACCCTTATTACGTGGAACTTAATCATAACTAGCGGAATTCACTACAGATAAGTCTCTGCCTAAACCTTCAGGTCCGTCGTAGGAATATCGTATTCCCATACGAGCGTATTGCTATGTTATATATATTTATTTAAATAACATGGGAGACTTACAGCTAAAGCAAACAGATCAAGGACAGTACATTAGACAGAAAGCCAATTACAGGTCTCCACTTATAAAATACAGATTAAGAAAAAGTTAATTCTAAGGACATTCACACTAGTTTACTACATACTACAGGATAATTACAATGTTGCTCGCTCTGAATAACAACTATCATAACATTAATAACATAACAAACACAACTACAAGAAAAAGTTACGGCTTAAGCACTTCCTGGCTGACGACATATGATGTAAATGTAATCATTTTCTTCCTCCTCCCAGGACAACTACAATGTGCTCCACATATCAGCTATGTACTCCAGAGAGGACATCGTCAAACTACTTCTGTCTAAGAGAGGAGTCGATCCATTCGCCACTGGAGGGGTGAGATTATTATCAATATATTAATATCATGTGTTTGTCTTCTGTATTTAAAAATTCTTTAATAGAACGTGTTCTGTCAGATTAAGATAACAGTTTTTTTTTTTATGAAAACAGTCTAAATTTAAATAATATTGTAGTCAGTTAAGCTATTAATTAAGTTTAGAATTGTATTTTTGTAAGACTTTGGCAAAAAAAAATGTTTAGGGATATTTTTAATAAAATATTTCTAAACGTTAAAAGAATTTACTATGGCAGGTAAAAGTTGTTCTTAATTTACATAACACTAGTCATTTAAGTATTTGCTACTCTACCATAATTTATTAAGTAAATATGCATAATTTATAAAACTTATGAAAGTACAGTATGGTTTGAAACTTTAACTTCTAATCATTAATCTGTTAGAAGTACGATTCCCATATCCTACCTTTTTGCATTTTTTTTTATATCATGCGGACGAAGGAAAGCATAGAACAAAAAACTAGGTCTACAATTAACTTTAATTCCCTTTTAACTCAAAAAAAACGCATAAACATTGCATTTAGCTCGCAGGCTGCCTACCTAGGTTTATTAATTGTTGTTTTACATAGCGTGTTGATTGCAGAGCCGGCAACAAACGGCTGTGCATTTGGTGGCTAGCAGACAGACCGGCACTGCCACCAGCATACTTAGAGCACTGCTTACTGCCGCTGGGAAGGACATCAGACTGCGGGTTGATGGGGTAAGCAGTATACTAACTAATGATAGTAAATTTCCCAAAAGCATTTAATACAAGACGTGCCGTAAACAAGACTGCCACGAAGAACCAAGGTATAAAAGAATTCACATTCAAAAGTTTATTCATCTTCGCAAAAAGGTCATTTACTGTCTGTCGTTAGTACATCGACCGGAGCCTACTTTCATCTATACCTATACCTAGCAAATACATAAATGTATGCAAATTGGAAATAGTAAAACTAAACGACCGATGCGAATTGTGTACAATAAATCTTAAGCTTTATGGCTCTGCTATTAGAGTTATGATTTGTAAATACAAGAGTAGTGAACGGGCCGTGGATGCAGCGTCGTCGCAGGCATCGCGTGCAGCCGCGCGCCTGGCACCGCCATCCGCCTGATTCAGGAACTTCCCCCGAAAACACCCTAAAACACAACCTGTAAACAAAACTCTACGTTTACCTGTGAGCTGAATCAACTCTATGCCTGCCGACTAATAAAACTTTCAAACTTATCGTGCCATCATTTGACGCAACACGCATTAACTGACAAAAATAATCCGACAATCACTAATTATGACTAAATTCAAGCAAAACGCCGGTGTCGCGCGCCGCGTGCCGCGTGTCTGCCCGAGACTGACGTGCTAAGGACATTCCGATAGCAGGAACGAGCCACCCTGTACGAATAGAAACTAGCTAATTATTCGTCGAGCTTTAGCCGCCGAGTAAACGTCACAGCGCGAATTTACAATGCAAATCACCCGCTGAATATTAGTTACAACGTCAGCGCTGAAATTCAAAATTACTAATTTTAATACAATACGTCTCAGTCGGTCCTTCGTCACGACTAGAGGAAGGCAGCTTTGCCATGGCCTCCGACTTTCGTTCGTGTAGCTAGTACCTAGTACTCATGGAGGATCAAGTACGTATCACTGGCTCTGAGCGTGACGGGCGAAACTTAGTACATCGGAAATCGTGGCAATTTCGAATGCATCGGTATTCAGTGAGAAGCACGATAGACGATCGATTATACGTTATTGTCTAGTCGGCTGCGAAGACTGCGATGCACATAAATCGGTTGTTATTGTCTGTGGTGTCACGGTTTGGAAGCGATTCGTGCAGTTGCACCGCGGTGTGCAGGGCGCGGGTTGTCTGTGGTGGCGTATGGACGCGGTGCGGGCGCTGAGCGGGCGCGATGTGCGACCGGGATGCCTCCAGTGCCAGCCGCGGCCGGCCGCGCAGCCCGCCTGCCAACCAGCAGACGAAGGACCTGCAGAAACTCGAGATCAGTTTCATAGAACTCAACAAGGAGCGCGCCAGACAGAAGGAATGGAAAAAGCTAATTCGCGACCTGGTGTGTTCCCAGAGGGGGAAGATCCCGCTGCTGCTGGCAGTGGAGGCGGGCAACCAGAGCATGGTGCGCGAGCTGCTGAGCGCGCAGACTGCCGAGCAACTCAAGGTATGTGTCGGCCCTATGTGTCGCACGCGACGTGACACGCGTCGTCGTATAGGTAGGCTGTATAGGTAGTGTTATGCAACTGCACACGAGATTATCTTATGAATTATTCAATACTTGAAACACATGTAAAAGTTTTTATTTTGCATTGATTGAAAGTTTACTCACAGCTTTCCGTAAATAAATTAATCTACGTAAAGCTTTAACAGAGTAGGTTGCTATGTGAATATTTTGTGCATAGGCTTATTTTTCTTGTGTATTTAAAAACGTTTTCAAATTATCTCTTACTATACCTAACATTTTTTTTTTACAAGTATTTAGGTGCACTTGTCATAAGCGTTTCGTCGCCTCTTCAGTAGGTAACCTATAACATTCACGTTGATATGTAGAAAGAAAGCAATAAATTGGTATTTTAGTATTTATAAATAGCGTACTATAATTTTAGCGTAATTCTAACATAGTATTCCTAAAATATAAAGTATACTCGTATAATGATGACGAAACGCTCCACTTTTCCATCAACCATCGCTTCTGCCACCATCATGACCCCACCGTCCTCAACAAAAACATCGTTCGAGTTCATTTGTTCGGAAAACCGGAAGGTCTTCTGTCATAAGAAATGACATAATTATGGACGCAAAGATCAAAAATTCGCGCAAACGATGCTTTTGGTTATGACGTAGGGTATCGCTTCGCCACCCATTGACCAGAGTGACACGGATACTAATCCCAGTAGTTTAACAACCCGTGTGCCACCCAGGCGAGCACCCCCGCGGGGGACACGGCCCTGCACCTGGCGGCGCGGCGCCGTGACGTGGACATGGCGCGCATCCTGGTGGACTATGGCGCCGCTGTGGACGCCGTCAATGGCGCTGGACAGACCTCCTTGCATATCGCGGCTGCGGAAGGTGACGAGCCGCTGGTCAAGTACTTCTATGGAGTCAGAGCGAATGCTGCAATTGCTGATAATGAAGGTAAGCTTACACTTTTGCTACATCGTTAAAATAAAAAAATGGGCACTTATGAAACGTAAGAAGCTAGGTGCACGATTCCAATTAGGCGTTCCCTATGGAGAAGACCCATACAAGAAACCCCACGGTTAGTTTTCATAAGGGACGTTTATTAAACGTATCTAAAAAGTATTATTACTGTCGTGTATGTTATCCCTGGTCTCCAAATCTTATTTTGTCATTATTGAACGTAATTTTTGCCATAACTTTTTGTTTCCTGCCTAATCCAAGCTTTCCAATTTCCGAAGGACTAAGCGGAAGTCGTAGCATCCCCAAACCCTGCTCCTTCTTGTTAGCATGGAGATGGAAATCTAGATTCTATCAGCCTAGAAATCTTTTAAATTAAACCACTGCCTGCTCTGATGATACTTCTACGTCCCTTCCAGACCGGACACCAATGCACTTAGCAGCAGAAAACGGCCACGCAGCGATCATCGAGCTCCTGGCGGACAAGTTCAAGGCTTCCATCTTCGAGAGGACCAAGGATGGCAGCACGTTGATGCACATAGCATCCCTGAACGGACATGCAGACTGTGCTATGATGCTATTCAAGAAAGGAGTCTACCTACATATGCCTAATAAGGTACATTTTTATAAATATACCGACTGATCAAGAATGCCTTTCCACCAGAGATTCCTGACGTAGTTGTACGGTGAAGCTAAGTATGAAACAATGTGTGGCCTATTTCCACCAGATTAAATTGGGATCCCGGAGCGGGTAAGATGTGGTACGAAAATGTAAATAATGTTGCTCGGTTGAACTATTTACCAACAAAGCTAAGTCAAGCTACGCTATGAATATCAAACGATTATTTGGTTGATATCATACACACACATCCATTGCTACGCAGCTAAGCACATATCTGGATTTACTTAATATTTCGTTTGCGTTCAGGCATTATTCAGCAGATAAATTGAAAACTGACATAACATCTTATCTTCTCTAAAACAGTATAAGACAATGTTTGATGTAGGTATAATCTTAAATGATAAAATGGGGGTATTCCAGCAAACTTCAAATGCACGTTTGCGGTGAACATTTCCTACATGCAACACCCGTCAACTTGCAATATTGGTATAAAACTATCCATCACCTCACACTTCAGTTTCAGTTGAAAATCATCTTCAGGCACTAGTGATCTGGCATATTTGCTGAACTGGGCATTTTGGCGCAGCCGTGTGGCACACTTGAATGCTAGTTACATATTTTTATTAGGATGTATTGTTTAAATTAATATTTTTTTTAAATCTCCCCAATGCCGAAATATAGAGTATAATATAGAGTCTGGATATGACTCTGTATGTGTTTATAATAAATGAAAAATTTGATTATTCAGTACATTTTAATATATTATCTTAACGATCAGATAAAATGATGAACCAACAACAATGACAATTACAATTGGTTGACAATAATATCGTAGGTAACAACCTAGTACCTAGGTTTCCAGTTTCCTTTGTTTCCAGCTAGCTTTGAACATTATTGCAGCTACGTGAACAATAATAATAGAACTCATGGATTATTTTACTATTACAGTTTATTAATATCAAAGACATTTCTAGCATTAATTCAGCTTTAGAAGCGAAGGATAAGTGTTATAGTATTATGTAACCTAACAATGATATTATTTTTCAACATAATAAGCAGAATTAAATATATCTATTTATATCATGTACCTACTAGCTGTGCCCCTTGTTCTGATTTTGTGGATTAGTTTTATTACTGAAATCTACACCCCACACACACCAACCCCCTCTATATACACCTCTGCCAATACCTTAAAGGAAACAAGGCGTGATGTTATGTTATTTTATGAAGCCAGAATTAGTTCTTAAATTGTTATAACACTAAAGAACTGATAGTCTAACATT
Source organism: Antitype chi (assembly GCA_947359405.1). Lineage (NCBI taxonomy): Eukaryota > Metazoa > Arthropoda > Insecta > Lepidoptera > Noctuidae > Antitype > Antitype chi. Next base: position 18,153,325 of record OX375816.1, read on the forward strand.
TCTCTCGTAAAATAAAAGTAAAATCGTGAAAATAGTTTCAGTACCTTTTGAGGAAATCTCCACATACATCCACAATCAATCATACAATACATAAAGGTACCTGCGGGTCTAATACATAACCTTGTTTTTAATGCACTGAAAATTTACCCGAAAACATGACAGATGGCTATCGGTAATGATTATAGATAAAGTAATTAACAAAATCAAACAAACATAACTTCCCGTATTTCCGTGACACTGTCTCCATTGTACGGGTTCCATACCCCCAGAAGGAATACCCCCAGTATTCCAGCAAACTTCAAATGCACGTTTGCGGTGAACATTTCCTACATGCAACACCCGTCAACTTGCAATATTGGTATAAAACTATCCATCACCTCACACTTCAGTTTCAGTTGAAAATCATCTTCAGGCACTAGTGATCTGGCATATTTGCTGAACTGGGCATTTTGGCGCAGCCGTGTGGCACACTTGAATGCTAGTTACATATTTTTATTAGGATGTATTGTTTAAATTAATATTTTTTTTAAATCTCCCCAATGCCGAAATATAGAGTATAATATAGAGTCTGGATATGACTCTGTATGTGTTTATAATAAATGAAAAATTTGATTATTCAGTACATTTTAATATATTATCTTAACGATCAGATAAAATGATGAACCAACAACAATGACAATTACAATTGGTTGACAATAATATCGTAGGTAACAACCTAGTACCTAGGTTTCCAGTTTCCTTTGTTTCCAGCTAGCTTTGAACATTATTGCAGCTACGTGAACAATAATAATAGAACTCATGGATTATTTTACTATTACAGTTTATTAATATCAAAGACATTTCTAGCATTAATTCAGCTTTAGAAGCGAAGGATAAGTGTTATAGTATTATGTAACCTAACAATGATATTATTTTTCAACATAATAAGCAGAATTAAATATATCTATTTATATCATGTACCTACTAGCTGTGCCCCTTGTTCTGATTTTGTGGATTAGTTTTATTACTGAAATCTACACCCCACACACACCAACCCCCTCTATATACACCTCTGCCAATACCTTAAAGGAAACAAGGCGTGATGTTATGTTATTTTATGAAGCCAGAATTAGTTCTTAAATTGTTATAACACTAAAGAACTGATAGTCTAACATTTCTCTCGTAAAATAAAAGTAAAATCGTGAAAATAGTTTCAGTACCTTTTGAGGAAATCTCCACATACATCCACAATCAATCATACAATACATAAAGGTACCTGCGGGTCTAATACATAACCTTGTTTTTAATGCACTGAAAATTTACCCGAAAACATGACAGATGGCTATCGGTAATGATTATAGATAAAGTAATTAACAAAATCAAACAAACATAACTTCCCGTATTTCCGTGACACTGTCTCCATTGTACGGGTTCCATACGTACTTGCGCACGAAACTTCCATAAGACGTTGCGTGTTTAATTTCATCGCCAGTGCATTCGTAATTAAATATATTTCACATTGTTCAACCTTAGCCTTATTTCGAAGCTAGGAGACGCTTTACATACAGTTTGTAATTGTAGAGTGTTATAAGTACTCAGTGGATAGTTTTAAAATGGTCCTCATTTTAACTGAAAATATCTAATACTAGTTTTGACAGCAGCTTCGCCCGCGTGGATGTCGGAAAATATCCCATGGGAACGTACTACCGGGATTAAAAGTATCCTTTTAGAAGTGGGTTGTAACAGCCATAATCGCATATCTGTTCCTCCTGTTCGTGTTCCACGTAAATAACAGTTCCAAAAACCTGTTGCAAAATAACAGGCTGTTATTTCAAATGTGGGAATAGGAGTGGGTTGTAACAGGTAAAATCGCATATATGTCCCGCCTGCTCCTGTTCCATGTACACAAAGTAGGTACTTCTTTTTCTAACTAAGGTGCAACACCTATGCGAGAAAAGGTGAGAGCTTGTGACGATGTAACAGGGTGTCACAGTGTAACAGTTTTTATCTCATTCTAACTAAGGTAACTATCATAAGCATGAATAGAGAAAAGCTTGTGACTGTCGTGTGTAAGGTATTTTATTATTTCGAGGAACATTAGCTGTTATTTCAGTTTGTCTGTCACAGTTACAGTCTGTTATTATCAGATACCTGTTATATTTAGCTGTTACGATAAATACGTCTCACTCCTATATCCTATACAGGATATTATGGGGATCTGCTGGGGAGTTTGTTCCGCCACTTCTTCTTCCCAGCTAAAGCACTAGGAAGTGGCGAAGCGTGGGCGTTTTTTGGGGACTGTCTTATGTAATTTTGACGTTCAAAAAGTACTGACTTTCAACCTAGTTTGAATAAATGACTTTTGATTTTGATTAACTATCTGTGTGCCAAAACACATCCAACCATACAACTTTCATAGTAGGAAGTAGAATATCGGATAACACTCTTTCTCTCTGATTGTCCCATAAATTGAATAAGTATAGGTAATGTTTAGTAAAATGACATGCCTAGTATTTTTGTCCGTACTTACTTTTTTGATTCCAGATAATTAGTGAAACACTGCACTACGTTGTACCGAAGCCTGTGGTTGATTTTTTTAGAGTTGAGCGAGTTGGGCTTGTACACGAATAATCCCTTATCACAAGGCAGAAAACGCTGAAACGCTTGTATGACGACCCCTTTATTTTTTTTATTTTTTTGTTTAGCCTATACTGTCCCACACCTGGGCAATGGCCTCCCCCAAACCTTTCCAGGAACTCTTTTCCCGCACCGCATTTAATTTCGCACCCCTGGCAGGCATCGGCCCTTGCGGACCCCACCAGTTGATGCTGACATCTCTTTGAGGCGCGCGTAGAACACAACGCGCCGTCGACCCGGGCCTGGTCCTTACCGGACAGCGAGCTACTCATTACTCGCCGTCCGCAAACCCGCTCCTACGGTGGCCGGGAATGAGCCTGGGATTCCCGACTCCCAGGGCGTCTCCTGCGGCTAGTGATACGGTTATGCTGGCACCTTTTGGGTACGGAACCCTAAAAACTTTTTGTCTTTACTCTCTTCGTAACTGTTTATGAATAGCGAAAAGAAATGCAATGTCATTTTTCTGACACCAAGCCATACCTACAAAGGTCTAGAACAGTAACTATTTATAAATAAATAAATAGCAACACAGGTGCAGTTATAACAATACCTCTTGTGTTTAATTTTACACATACCAACTGATACCAACATCAAAATTCTCCTGCCTTAGGACACCCAATTTATTTTGGATCGGCGCAACGTGTCTTTTTCTTAATAATGTACTTGTCGATTTGTCGTCTTTTCCGTACCCCTATCTAACCATATCATCATTCAGACGGTCAATGCATCGTTTCTTTGGTCATTCACAATATTAACACATACCAACATAAACAATTCAAATGAATCAATTCTACAAATACTAAATCACCCTTCAAAAAATGTTTATCTTCACATTGATTTGAATTTCCTTTTCATCACTATAAGGTTGACATTCAAACATCACGCTCATCAACCTTGCTGGAATTAAAATATATTTACCTAGCACGTCATTATCTACTGAGTTACATGTGGCGTGCCCGGATTTCCTCTGCGGGTTGCGTATAAAGGTCAGCATACATGGTGCCTACACGTGCCGGATGTGGAACTAGGGGCGAACTTTGTACGCAGTGATAAAAATAGGAAAATGTAACGCATAAAAATGAAAGCATTCTTACATATTAATGTACGTATTCTACTTGAAAGTATGGTACTTTGTCATTTAATCGTCATTTGTTTTTTACGTTCAAATATTTAACCAAGTGGAATCGAATAATGAGAATTTTATATTAGAAAAGAAAAAAAATCGCTTGTGTAATAAAATCAAGTAAACGTCTTCTTTGTGTCGATCGACGCACAACCTGTGTCCTTGGATTCAGTAGGTTCACCATCTAAATACCATAGAGAAGGAATTTTTCATTGGTTATTTAACAAAAAAAATGGTGTTTTAAACATTTTGACCACGTAGCTATTGGACTTTTCTATGAGACAGCAATATTTTTTTTTAACCGAGGAAACATTTCTTTGCTCTAGGGCAGGGGTCGGCAACCTGCGGGTCGCTAGCCACATGCGGCTCTTTGGATGTGAAGCTGCGGCTCTTTAGTTCCATACGAAAATATTATTTATTTTCCCTTCACCTGGCGGGCTATCAAATAAAAAAATGACGAGTTTGCAAATGGCGTAGATTAGGCCACGCCCCTTTTCGGTCTCCTTGCGTTTCTCCGACTCAAAAGGTTGCTGACCCCTGCTCTAGGGGGTTTATAATGAACTGAATTCATGTTTTCAGTTGGCGCGTCTATGTCCTTGCCACCCTGTATAGCGTACCACACTAACAGTAGGAATGACTTTCATTATGGCACTACAAAAACATCATCATCATCAGCCTATTACGTTCCCAATGCTGGGACATAGGCCTCCTCTCTGTGGGAGGGAGTGGACCGTAATCCACTACGCGGCCCAAGTGCGGGTTGGTAAATGTCACATATCTTCGAATTTTTGGTTCTAGGACATGCCGGTTTCCTTACGATGTTTTCCTTCACCGTTTTGAGAGCAGTGATGATGAAATAATTTACACAAATTAAAGTGCTTGTCTGGGTTCGAACCTACGGCCTACATCGACAGCACATCGACTGTACGACAGCATCAACCAAAAGCTGAGCATTGTAGGAGTTACCAGACACAGCGTTACAAACATTGTTCCTGGCTGGCTCCAGCAATTAGACTACCAAAAGACAGAAGACTTACTTGCTCGCATTGCTTAATATCATATAACACACACTTCCATTATTCTGACACCCACTACGCTTCACCTCACCACACCACGCACACACACACACCCACACACACACACTCCCACACACACACACTCACAAGTGCTTATTATGTTAAAATTATAATTTACGTCACGCCATTCACATTCACGCTGACACGATCTCCTTAAAATGCTCCACGTTTGAGGACTGACTCCCAAAATACAAGCCCTGGCCTAGTTTGGGTATCAGTTTCAGTACCTTATGTAATCATTATATGAATATTGTAGCTATGTACCAAAATCTTGTGAATGCTTTTTTTTGTGAAATGAACTTTTATTTATTTATTATGTCGTAAGTCGCGTCAGTTACCACTGGGCCACCACAGCGCTGCGTACAAAAACATGCATTGCATTATTATTGACGTTGTTGAGCAGACAAAAAACTTTTTCCAGAAAAAAAACAACCGACTTCCAAAAAAACACTACAAAGTGAAAAATAACTTTAATTTCGGAAGTCGGTGTCTTTGGAGCTGTATTTGAATTTTTTGTCACCGCCTTCCGAAATTAAAGTTATTTTTCACTTTGTAGTGTTTTTTTGGAAGTCGGTTATTTTTCTGGAAAAAGTTTTTATTTTTCACTTTTTAGTGGTTCACATGTGCTTACCCCTTCACAGCATACCGGCGTGATGTTATGTTATGAACTGGTGTAAGCAATAGACAGACATGAGATTTCAGCAATCCCAGCCCATTTGCCATCATTTATTGAGGAATTCCGTTGCCTATCTCCAAAGTTCTTCATCAAATCTTCACCAAATTGAAATGAGACCACTACGAGAAAGTACTCTTCCAAAAAATACCTAAATCGCTTTGTGTGCCTATAAAATTTGAAGAGTTCTCTCTATTTCTCCAGGATCCCATCATCAGATCCTGACTTGATGATCATGGGACCACTTGGGAAGTATACCCTTTCAAACAAAAAAAACAAAATCCAAATCGGTCCAGCCATCTTCGAGTAATCGGGGAACATACATAAACAAAAAAAAAAATTAAAAAAAAGGTTCCGACGAATTGATAACCTCCTCCTTTTAGAAGTCGGTTAAAAATGTTGACAAAACACAAGATTATGATTAACAATATCCTTCGAAATTATACAGATTCTGATTGATAGTGTGTTATTAGGGCGCTGGTTTAAGTAAACTGATAAATCCCAGGCTAGCAATAACATTGTTTAGAACAGGCATACCTCTATTGGCGTACATCAGAATGGAACACAATACAAATTATGTCCAAGCCCTCAAATGATTATCAAAACAAAAATTGATGAAGAAGCATAATATCATCATCTTCGCTCCCCAATTTATTTGGGGTAGGCCCAGCATGTATTCCTCCTTCATATATATCTTTAATAGCATATAGATACGAATGTAGAATTCTACAAATGATACTACTTAACGTGTATCACACCATATGATTCCAGGATGGCGCCCGCAGTATCCACACGGCTGCGCGGTACGGACACGTCGGGATCATCAACACACTACTGCAGAAGGGCGAGAGCGTCGACGTCACCACCAACGTATGCCTCTTGTTTTCTATTTAGATACATCTTTAGCTTCATTATGTCCATGTCAGCCGATTGCATGATTCGTCATTATACAAACGACGTCGTCCGTTCGCTGGTTTGCAAAATTCCGGAGGCAACCGCCGCAACCGCGCTTATTGTGTGCTTTTTTTATGTCCCATGTCGCTGATAGATTTCCTGATTAGTTAATAAACAAACGGTGCCGTCCTTTTGCAAACACTCGCTGATTTGTGAAATGCCGCAACCATACTTCTTGTATAAATGTGGCGGTGTTTTGGCAATAATTTGGTATTGAACACCGCCAAATTCAAAATGAAAAAGCAACAAGAGCTACTATTGTTTACAAGACTGGCAAGCTTCTTAGAGAATTGCAGTAGGTATGTTTTCAGTGCAACTCAAATTGTATTAGAAAATATTCAACTATAAACCCAAACTACAAACAAATATAAACTCAGTCAATATTATCGTTGATGACAAATGTGATTCACATAAACTATATTATAATTACAAAGAAAACATATAGTTTGCAGAGTCAATTTTTGCAGAAGTACGATTACTGAAATTGTGTTTACAGGATAATTACACAGCATTACACATAGCTGTAGAATCGTGTAAGCCTGCTGTCGTAGAGACCCTTTTGGGGTACGGCGCTGATGTCCATGTGAGGGGTGGCAGACAAAGAGAAACCGCGTTACACATCGCTGCAAGGATACCTGATGGTAAGCACAATACTATATTATTCATTTGTCAAACAGTGGCTGAAGTTTTCGATAAAACTGTAACTGTTCTTAGCTTATTCGGTAGGAAATTTCATTATATTATTAGTGATCTATTAAACACGGACCTAATCATTTACTGGCATACCGATAAACCATTTTAGGCAGTGTCGATGGATAAACTACAAGATGAAACCATCGAAATTCCGAGACTTCAGAAGCCACATTACCTATTGTTGCAAATATTGTTTTTAAAATGAATATATATGTATTTATTCCAGGTGACAAATGCGCGCTGATGTTATTAAAGTCAGGAGCAGGTCCTAACAAAGCGACAGAAGACGGACAAACCCCGGTACACGTGGCTGCCAAGTATGGCAACCTCGCCACACTCGTACTGTTGTTAGAAGATGGAGGAGACCCGCTGAGGAAAACCAAGGTAGGAAGTGTTTCTAACAAAACTGATTAATTTGGTATACTACATTTTGAGATTGTGTAATGAATTCTTTAAGACCTGCCGATTATTTTGATAAAATGCCCGCGTTTATAATATAATAAACACATGTGGCCTGTATTATGTGCGGTTGGTGATCGTTGGTGTTCCCCAAGGTTCCGTTCGGGGACCACTTTAGGTTTTTGTTTGTGAATTTAACTTTGCTATTAAATTACTTATCAAATGAAATAATTATTCTAAAAGGTTACTTTTAGTAACATGTTAATTGACGTAAGATAGTGCAAATAAGTTTGATTTCTCTTTCGTGACTTCATTTCTATTAGCACAACATGTTTTCTTACATTATGCACTCTATTTTCTTTATAATATAATATGCCTAATGTATGCATTGATGTTATACCGTTTTTTCTTTATAGAGTGGAGAAACACCTCTACACATGGCGTGTAGAAGTTGTAAGCCAGATGTTGTGCGACACTTGATAGAGTTCGTCAAAGATCATAAAGGTGAAAATGTCGCGACAGCATATATCGACTCAGTTGACGAAGATGGTGCGAGCGCGCTCCACTTTGCCTGCAAAATTACCAAAGAAGAGGTCAAGATACCAACAGCCGACCGACAAGTTGTCAAATGCCTCATAGAAAATGGCGCCGACGTCACGTTAATAACGAAACATTATTTAGAAACGGCATTCCACTTTTGTGCTATTGCTGGTAACAATGACGTCATGACTGAAATGATCGCGCACATATCTCCTGCTGACGTGAGTAGAGCACTGAACAAACAGAACTCAATAGGGTGGACGCCTTTACTAATAGCTTGTAATAGAGGGCACATGGAACTTGTGAGTACGCTTCTATCGAATCACGCGAGAGTGGACGTGTTCGATACAGAAGGTAGATCAGCTCTCCACCTCGCTGCTGAACATGGCTTCCTACAAGTCTGTGACGCGCTCCTTACAAACAAAGCATTTATAAACTCCAAAGCGAGAAACGGCAGAACAGCACTTCACTTAGCAGCTATGAATGGCTACGCGCATCTAGTCAAATTCTTAATACGAGATCACAACGCCATGATAGATGTCCTCACATTGAAAAAGCAGACTCCACTACATTTAGCATCAGCGAGCGGTCAAATAGAAGTGTGTAAACTTTTACTAGAACTCGGAGCAAACATCGACGCTACAGACGAATTAGGACAAAAGCCTATTCATGCAGCTGCACAAAATAATTACAATGAAGTGGTCCAACTTTTTTTACAATCACATCCAAATTTGGTAATGGCCACTACGAAAGACGGAAACACGTGTGCTCATATAGCGGCTATTCAGGGTTCAGTGAAAGTGATTGAAGAGCTCATGAAGTTTGATAGGACTGGAGTTATATCCGCTAGGAATAAGTTGAATGACTCGACACCTCTCCAATTAGCTGCCGAAGGTGGTCACGCGGATGTTGTCAGGGTCTTAGTAAGAGCAGGAGCGTCATGTACTGATGAGAACAGAGCAGGTCTGACAGCTGTGCATTTAGCGGCACAGTACGGACATACTAATGTATTAGATGTGATGCGATCGACCAACACCTTAAGGATATCAAGCAAGAAATTAGGATTGACGCCTCTTCATATAGCTGCATATTATGGACAAGCTGGTAAATAAAATGAACTTTATATGTAATAATTTTCAGAATTATATTTGAACATAATTTTGAATCATTATGTTTTATTTTACAGAAACTGTCCGAGAACTCCTCTCCCATGTACCGGGAACGGTAAAGTCAGAAGCTCCTACTGGAGTATCACTAGTTCCGGAGCTAGGTGCCGAGTCTGGACTAACTCCACTACATCTAGCTGCTTACAATGGTAACGAAAACGTCGTGCGGTTACTTCTCAACTCTGCTGGTGTACAAGTCGATGCCGCGACTAATGAAAATGTAAGTACTCATAACTTTCATACAAAATTCTTGACATGAATTACAACTTTCTTTTTTCTCATTCCAGGGTTTCAACCCGCTACATCTCGCGTGTTTCGGAGGACACATGTCTATTGTAGGTCTCCTCCTCAGTAGATCAGCAGAGCTACTTCAAAGTACGGACAGACATGGGAAGACGGGATTACACATAGCCTCAACGCACGGGCATTACCAGATGGTAGAAGTTCTACTTGGTCAAGGAGCTGAAATCAACGCAACTGACAAGAATGGATGGACACCTCTCCATTGTGCAGCGAAAGCTGGTCACCTCAACGTGGTGAAGCTCTTGTGCGAATCAGGAGCATCACCGAAAAGCGAGACTAATCTAAATTGTGCTCCAATTTGGTTTGCCGCATCAGAAAACCACAACGATGTCTTAGAGTACTTACTGCACAAAGAACACGACACTCAGTCCCTTATGGACGACAAGAGGTTCGTGTACAACCTGATGGTGTGCTCCAAGAACCACAACAACATTCCCATCGAGGAGTTTGTATTAGTCTCGCCGGCGCCCGTCGACACCGCAGCTAAACTGTCCAACATTTACATTATTCTATCCACTAAGGTATGCCTCACACATTTATTGCTTTATGATTAATCACTGAATTTATATTAATTGCAAGTTGTTGTCTGTTATAGGAAAAGGAGCGTGCCAAAGACCTTATAGCGGCAGGAAAACAATGTGAAGCGATGGCCACCGAGCTGCTGGCGCTGGCGGCCGGCGCCGAGTCCGCCGGGCACATCCTCACCGCCACCGACAACAGGAACATTGAGTTCCTCGACGTCTTAATAGAAAACGAACAAAAGGAGGTCATAGCCCACACAGTAGTCCAGAGATATCTTCAGGTAAAAATTAGGTAACTTCCCTACTTCCCAGAAACTTGACTCCACAAACATATGATGATGTTCATTACTTCGCTTCTTTACAGGAACTCTGGAGAGGGAGCCTCAAATGGACTGGCATCAAAATTATGTTCCTTTTTGTCGCGTTCATAGTATGTCCACCCGTATGGGTGGTGTTCTCTCTTCCATTAGGCCATAGATATAATAAGATACCAATAATTAAGTTCATGTCGTATTTAACTTCACACATTTACCTGATGGTATTGTTAGCCTTAGTAGCGATAACGCCTATTTATAATTCGATATTTAGGGATAGTTTAATACCAAGATGGTATGAATGGATGCTGCTCATTTGTCTGAGCGGTCTCCTACTCTTTGAGCTCACCAACCCCAGTGATAAATCTGGTTTAGGGTGGATCAAGATAGCAGTTTTGTTATGCGGCATGATCGGCGTGGCTACTCACGTCGTCGGCTGGATATTCGTATTACCTAAGTATTGGCCAACGCTTATGTATTGTAGGAATCAATGTTTTGCCTTATCATTTCTATTAGCGTGCGTTCAAATATTAGATTTCTTATCTTTCCACCACCTATTCGGTCCGTGGGCTATTATTATAGGAGATCTCATGAAGGATCTCGGGAGGTTCCTCGCAGTATTAGCGATATTCGTGTTCGGCTTCTCGATGCACATTGTTGCATTAAACCAGCCGTTCAGGAATATCAACAAGGCGGAAGACAATAAGTATGCAAGACAAGCGAGGAAGAGACTGTTCTCCGACGGTGAGTGTGAATCCATTATACTTACAATGTTGCCTACCATAACATCTACCATAGAAATAGTCCATTCATGTATGTAGATCACGTGTGTTCATTCAGATTTTAAATGTTGTACTTCTCGTAATAGAGACTCTCCGATTGAAACGACAAGCGTATGATACACAATGGCAAAATACACTAAACGGGGAGTCATACAGGAGGAAACAAGGTCCAACAGGACGTAAGTCCACATACACACGAACAAGACTGTTTAATTTTATGTGCATATGAATGCCATTTTCCTTACGATGATCGCATTACAACTCGATGTGCTTGTTTTACTTGTTATTTTTTATTATAAACAATACGTGCATCCGCTTGCAAGCTTCAGTGTTTGTCACATCGAGAATGTTATCATCGTTGGCGTTTTATACGTTACATTCCATTAGATAACTGTTGCCATCACGTTAAGAATGTGGAATGTTAGGTCTCTGTAATATACAAAGAACACTTCGCCTCGCCATAATCTCAATGTTTTATTTTCATATATTATGGCACGTGTAAGTGGCTGGTGGTTAGAAACCTTGATGTCTATGAAGTACACAATGCATTTTCTGCATCGCATCACAGCTTTATGAGAGTCGTGGTTTCCAGATGTGGACACAGAACATGCATTGCGCGTCACAATAATAGTTTTAGTGGAATGAGTGGCCGACCTCACCGCATTTGATGGAGCAAGTTTGATTTGCGCATGCCGCGGCTGGCTTATGTCCTGCGTTTGTTTCACCACTCCGAGGTACCATTTTATGTTTCGGATTTGTTTGGCTGTTTGTCGTCAATGTGGCGTCTGTCCTGCGCTCTCAATGTCTAGCCGTAGTCGGGACGGGGTGGATTGATGCACTGGTATAATAAGTGGAAATCTAGCAATCTATTCTCTTTAATTAGCACACTAACACTAAATTATATAGACACTAAAATCCAAATTAAGTTTAACACACATCTACACTTCTTTATACCAATGTACAGAATACTTTAAACACAACAGTATCAATCTATCTCTTCCACACAAATAGGTGTCTAGCCGTGTTAGATCTTTAGATTTGCGGGAAGATTGATGCAGGAGTAGATCAAACATTACTTTTTTAAATGTTAATATTCAAAGTCACCGAAGTACTTGTAACAAAGTATAGGTATAGTGAACCATGCATCAACCTACCCCGGTTCTGTTCGCCGCGAGCTACCAGACCGTGGTCCATGTTGAGTGTTGTCTTCTAGCGACGTTGTCACCGGTCGAGACGTTGGAGAAACTGTTCTTCGCGCTTTTCGGACAGATAACGTTGTCGGACCTTAACTACGTGTCCAGCGTGCGGCCGCTGTGGACGCAGAACATATTCAAGTTCGTGTTCGGGGCGTACTTACTGATGTCGGTCGTGGTGCTCATAACGCTCCTCATTGCGATGATGTCGGACACTTACCAACGTATACAGGTAACTACGTGTCCCCAGAACTCTGATCTTTTGTTCGCAGTTACTATGAACCCACTGTACTCGTTCGAGTTGCTGTTCTTCGCGGTGTTCGGCCAGACGACCACGGACCAGACACGGGTGCATCGTAACGATAGTAACATACAGCCGGCCTGGACCAATTACCTGTTTAAAATTGTGTTTGGGATCTACATGTTGGTGTCGGTGGTGGTACTCATCAATCTGCTCATCGCTATGATGTCAGACACGTACCAGAGGATCCAGGTAACGCGTGAACAGATTAACCCATGATGTACGTTGTGCGCATATTGGCACAGATAAACAAATAAATTAAATCAATGATAAAACAGCTAAATAAATACTTAAATGACGCCTGTGAGCACGTTGTAGAAAATAAATTGTATTTAATTAATTTGAACTAATATGTTTTTCGCTAAAACTACTGGGATATTTGATCTGCTGGCACGATTGTAGTAATTAAAAGTATCAGACAATTTCGACACATTAAAATTGAATGCAAATAGTCGAGTTATTAAATAATAGTACAAAATAAATATGATAAACCTGACCGTAAAGATGATTAGAGACAACCTAATTAGCAAACCAAAGAAGGGTTGTGTTTAAAGCAATACTTTATGATAGTCAAAGTTAGATTGTCTGTAAGCACCTAAGTACCTATATTGTGAAACTTATTTTCTCACCGTCGACACTATTTAATTTCTTTACTTTGCTACTTAAGACGAAAATAGTTTTCAACAGTTTTAACTACTTGATTTTTTACGGCCGAAATCTAATCAAATGCAACTCAATTTTAAGTCGGAGTCTGCTGAAATTGTTACCTTGTATTGTATCGACTAATTCCATGATAACCACAGAAAACTTAACCATGTCTTAAAATTGAGTGGGGTTTGGAGATGCAATAAGAATTGCATTAACATCTAAGTCCAACCAAATTCTTACTTACTTAAGTACGCTAGTTAAAACTTACTTGGATCTGTTTGCCAATGGCAACCACATCCTTATTTTGTTGCAAACTTAATTATTTTAAGTAGTATTAGATCACATTTGCACGGACCGTAAACATATCGCGGTGGTATTTCATCGCGCACTGAATTCTCAAATCTCAGTGCGCGGAAAAATTCCGCTGCGATATTTTAACGTACGTGTCTTTAGTTCGACGGGCTGGTGTCGGCAACTTCAAAAGCGCGCAAGCTGTCAAACCGTGTATTTTGCGTAAGGGTGGGAAAATCGTTCATTCGATCCTCCTTCCCACAAACTTCCGAACGTAACGGGCTGACATAATAGATGGTCCAAAAACCCCTATATTACCTACCTGCTTCAACGACCAAAACTTTTCAGGCACAATCAGACATCGAGTGGAAGTATGGCCTGTCTAAGTTGATCCGCAACATGCATCGGACGAGCACCGCGCCGTCTCCTCTCAACCTGGTGACGACGTGGTTGATGTGGATCATCCACCGGTGTAAGGTGAGACAGTACTTCCATCTATTACTTACTTACTAACGGCAGTTTTGCTAGCGGAATTATGGAAACATTTTGAGTTTGCCCCACTGTAAGGCAGTAAAACTTACGTAATACTCAGTACCAGCCAGTTACCACTTCAGTTTACCAATCAATAACTGTTAATATATCACATCGAGCATCAGAAAGACTGGCAAGCTGGAATGAGTAACAGGCGCAACGGTCCACAGCTGAACTCTTATAAAATTCTTATTTGCCATAAGGTCACTGTAATTAAAAATATTGATAAGCCTCTACTGTCTCCTGATCAAACAAAAGTGATTCGATTCTGGCTTTTGTTACGTAACTTCTGAAGATTTGGGATTTTAAAACTTCTCTATGAACAACAGGGCATCCTATGATATCTATTATAATTTAAATTAAGCCTAGTCTTAGATGACTCCACTGCCACACCTCAAATTATTACAACACACGACAAACTATTTTTTTAAATAAACATGTTCTGACTTTGAAATGCGTAAAAAATATTTACCAATTCCATTTTTTTACTTAGAATAAATACATATTCTGGATTAAAATTATAAATACAAAGCCTCACTTAGATTTTATCGTCACACTCGAAAAGAGCCATAGTAGAATAGCTTATTTCGGAACTGTTCGTCATTCGACAGTTAAGTGAAATTAGCATCTTATTTGCACATTGCAATGAACACATTACGTTTGCATTCAATCAAAATTATCCAATCAGACACTGTCCGGAATATGAACGCATTATCAGTTGAATATAAAAGTCAAAAAACTAACATTCAACATTTTATTTATGTAGACTAAGCACTAAGCTATCTCTAAAACCCTCACATCATCCACGTCGCCCCACATTCAACCACAAGGTATACTGGTCTGACTATACAGCATTACACTCCATTTTTAATCCAACTATTTCGCACCAGGACCGCATAAGCAAAAAGAAGCGACCAAGCTTGGTGCATATGATCGGTTTGCAGAGACAGGACCAGATGAGCGCGCGGTCCAAGGCTGGTGCCAAGTGGCTGTCCAAGGTGAAGAGGGGACAGGTTGTGCCGAAGGGTAAGTTATACATAGATGAAATACTCTATAACTTACATCTTATTTAAAACACACAGACAAAATTTAATATCAAGGGTAAAACAATGGGCAGTTCTATCATAATCAGAAATTTCACCCATACAATTTAGGATGGACAGAATTTGGGTGAACAATCGAGGGTGGGTAATTTTGGTTTTAAAACATATAACTTATCTAAAGCACCTAATCATACTCCATCACGTACAAATACTTCTATAGGTAGATATAACACACAACAACATTTTTAATCAATGCAACAAACTTTTTTTCCAATTTTATTATTTTAGTAGGTACTCTGTAATACAGAATTTACAAATACAAGGATTTATTCTAGAAACACTTAATTTTTCTTTAATCACCTTCACCTTTCTAGGTACTCAATAATTTTCACATATATGACAATATTCTTCTAACTCCTAGATTCAACGCGTCTCTCCGTGGTGCATCTCAGTCCTCTGGGCTCCCAGCTGAGCATCAGCAACGCCACGAAGATCGAAAACGTGGTGGACTGGGAGGTTATTGCAAAGAAGTACCGAGCTCTGATGAGAGACGAGCCAGACGAACCGGTCAACAAGGAGAACGAAGGAGACTCGGCTGACAACGTTTCGGAAATAATTCCAAACAACATATCTGCCGCTCCTCCTTGAACATAAAGCAACAAGCTTTTGGAAATCAGTGTACAAATGTAATATACTAGACGAAAGCCTTCGAGTCGAGGTTTGAAGGAAAAGGCTGGCTGAAAACTAGTCAGGATCCAACATTGTTACTCGGTTTTGACGAGACATTTTGTAAATATATTTAACTCTTGGAATAGATTTTTGTAACTGAAATTACGACAGGTAAGCCATGCTATCTGTGGCAAATGGTGTACGAACAAAGTGAAGATTTTGATATGTCACAAGAATCAGTGAATCATGAACGCCATTAATTTTTACTTACTTACTAAAGAGGTTTACTGCAAGCAGGCGAGCAAAAAAATACATGTTAGTGTAATTTTATATTTCAATCAGCATAGAAAAATAAAGTGCTAGCATCTCGATTTAAACCTCCTAAGCCAAATTCTATATGAATGAGTTTTTTTATAATCAAGGTTTGGAATAGAGTTAGTCAACAGCCGGAAGAAACTAGGATCAATATTGAATATTAATTGGTGAAAGACAAATACAGAAGTGTGGACCAGTGATGGTCCAGTGGTATCGGACTTATCGTGAATTCGAACCCACCCAGGCACTTTACCTTCTTCTGTATTTAATTTCATCACCACTGCTCTCAAAACGGTGAAGCAAAACATCGTGCATCGTGAGGAAACCGGCATGTCCTAGAGCCAAAAAATTCGATGACATGTGACATCAACCAACCAACCAAAATGGGAGCGCGTGGTAGATTATGGCCCACTCCCTCTCACAGAGAGGACGCCTATCTCCCACCAGTGGGATTACGCTACACTCACTCGGTTTAATTTCAAACAAGTTACTAGGTCTTCGCGTATCTCGCTCAGTAAAGGTAGGAAATTCGCCTCGCTTGCAGTAGGCTCCAAAGTTTATAAGCCATTGTACAGTTGAAAAATAGTTAAGTGTAACATAAGTTAGTAATACTTAATATAAAGTTTGTAGAAACTTAGTAAATAAGGACAGCGATGTTATTTTTCCAGATTAGTGTTGTTTAGTAATAAGGTTAATTTATTACTACTAATATTTTTATAAATAAACGTGTTGTGTATTTGTGTAACTGTATTGTATTAAAATAAAATCGGTGCAATTTCTACTTTCTTGCATTTTTTTTTTCCTATTTTTATTTTTTGGATTCCGAAGGCGTAAGCGAAGAGTTTTCTATATATTATTGCCAAACACGACAACACTCTTCTTACTCGACTGAAATATAATTAAACATTATCGTATTTCGCTGAAACTATTCAATAGTATATTAAGAATCGACCTTATCGTACCTATGTTTGTTATGCAATACCTTTATTTTATTGGGCACGCCACGATAGCGGCGGTAAGTCCCTTCTTTGTGGAGTAACTTGAGAGGCGAGAGGTACCCCGGCCCCTGGCACGCAGGCAACTGAGGGAACACGGGTGGGTTTTAGTTAGTAAAAGTCTGACACGCCCTCCTGCTCCACCCAGAGTGGGAGAAGTTATTTGATGATTTCCCACCCAAAAAAAAAACCTTTATTTTATTTTATACCTTCATCCTTTTAGGGACACTTGTACAATTAAATAACTTCTGCCCCGACAGACGTTGTCCAGTCCGAATTATAATTACCGCATGGAAAAAGGTCGTTCAGTTTTTCCCGTGACATTGATAAAGACGTAGTGACTGCATTTGAAAGGGCTGTGGTAGAGAACTCCAGGTAGCGATTCCCACCAGGTAAAATCGTAAAATTCTTCCTTGTCAATGGAGGATTGGTACTTTCATCAGAACTTTTCTAATGTTCTCCGACATGCACTGGCCAGACTATGATTGCTGCCCGGTTTCATTCGTCAAGCGGCAAATCCGTATGGGGTCGCTTGACGAATGGAACCGAAGATACAAAGAGGGCTCCACAGCCAAAGTTACAAAATTATTCGTTCCCGACGTAATCAGCTCATATAAAGTAGTTCGGCAAGTCATACCAACAGATGTCATTACACAAGTGCTAAAGGGGCACGATGGGTTCTCGGAGTACCTGAATCGATTCAAGCGCAAAGAGAACTCCTCGTGCATCTGCCAACCTGACACCTGAAACGGTGGAACATATATTAACAGAATCCCCGGTACACGCCATGAAAAGACTCGAGGTAGAAAATCAGCTGGACTGTGGAATGGCAGCCGAAAATTTCCAACAGCTGATAGCTAATAAGAAATTTAGGAACTTATTTATTAAATATATTACAGATGTTGCTAAAATCGTTATAAGTAGAAATAAATAGGCTAATAAATTTATGCTAAATAAATATATTAGAATATAATATATTAAATAGCATATAAGAATACATGTATAGATAATAACTTATGGTAATAGAAAATAGTATAGATGTAAGCAGAAAAAACAAAAAAAAGTACAAAAATTATAGCATAGACCAATAAGATTAGCCATGTAAGATGTTAGCCTAGTAAATAAACAAAAGCTATCTCCAAAATATAAAATCTAACATGATATGATTTGAATGGAAGCGTAAGCAAGATCTCTGATTATGTTAGAGGACACTGAGGTTAGGCAGGAGTGGGTTTTAGCCGGTAAGAGTCCGGCACTGCCCAGACTGCGTCACTAGTGAGGCAGTCTGGGCGTCCATGAGGATTTCCCACTCCTGCCAAAACAAAAACAAAAATGTTCTCCGACATCCACTCGAACAAAGTCGCGGCTAGTTATCAATAAAATATCGTTAGAGTTTTAACCTGTTCACTGTCCACAAAGTAGACACAATAGTTAAATAATCAGCCTGTACCATAGGTAGTTCATGGGACAGGGAATGGGTATAGCGAACTAAAACAATTGGAATATAAAGTAGATAACAGTTATAATTTATTTACTAATTGTGTGGTTACATGATTAACGAAATAATTAACATTTTAATGTTTGTTCTTTATTTACATACCTAAAATAAATAGAGTACAAGTGTTTTGGGCACATTTTTTTGGTATATAAGTAGAGTTATGTGACGCATTTTCCGAAATACTACGCGAAGAAAAACTCAGTAAAATGTCGCAAAATGTTTGGAAAACAGCGTTTGCATTACTTGGTAAGTAGTTATTTTGTACAATGTCTCACTGATCACAAATAACCGCTATAGTAATAATGATTTAATTAATTATCTAATTTTACCAATCAGTATATCCAATTTTTCCAACTGGTAATACCACCCATGACTCCACGAGACAGGCTTGACCTAGTGTGGAGTTCATAAGCAAAATGTTTCCTTTGCGTCTTATTCCTGTTTTTTTTTCCTTGTTAACGTAGGTAGTAATGTAGACTTTAAGGAATTGTAAAGCACTGTTTTTTTTGGTACAATAAACACATTATCTTATCTAGTAAAACTAGCGCTAACTAACTACAACATAATAAAACTATTTTTTAGATATTTTTGTCAGCCATTAATTTGTTTGAAGCTCATAGCCGCATTTGTATTTTTTATCAGAAATATGTCTTGAGGAAATAAGGACTTACACAAATCACGAGTTAGAAATCGCCAACACGTACCTATTGACTAAACGTAGGGAACAATGTTTGAGCCTTCTCTTTATAAGAAGGCGCTTCTCGTAATGAGAAGCCTGTAAGACCATAACAGGCTACCATACACAACTTATGTATTACCATTTTAATTTTGCAGTAATTTTCCAAATCACACAAGCTTGGGAGTTGGTGTGTTATAATGGGTAAGTAGCTTAAGCTTTCTGCAAAACATTTAACAATAATTTCTTAGTCTACCTGGTTATTTTGTCCTATTGTTTTCCTTTTCTATACCCGCGTCGTAACCAAGATGATCGTTCGCGCCAATACTCGATCGTCGCGTTTATATGTCACTCATTTGTTCGGAAAACCTGAAAGCGAGAGCGCTTTCAGGTTTTCCGAACAAATGAGTGATGATGAGTGCGTGGTCGGGTCGCCAAAGAGCTGGCGACCCGACCAAGCGTCTGTTTTCGCCGAACATAATGCTGGCGACTAGTGGTGGTTAATATAGAATATAGCAAAATAAAGCACCGTGCTTATCATACATAACATTTAGCAAATGCTATCGTGGCTCACACTTGTTGCTATTTGCTTTTTGCTTTACATCACACTCTCTGTCTCTGTCCGTCGCACGTCGCAAGCGCAAATAGCAAACTAGCAAAGTAGCAAGCAAGCAGGCAGGCAGCGCGGCGCGGCGGCGGCGGCGGGGCGGGCGATCAGTCGTCGCATGGTAGAGATTGCTTTCGGTCGCGTGCGTAATCGTTTTACGCACCGTGTGCTATATCGCGATTTCGGGCGGCTCACGTAACGTAATATACATAAATGCTATTTTGCTTCGTGCTTCAGTGATAGGACATGCAAAATTGATCATTACTTTATTTCTTAATAACACTTAATCAATTATAGACAGTCCTAAGCCTGGAAATTATGAAAGAAAGTTCATTGTTTTTTTACTGTTCCGGTTTATCGTAATAAATTCATAAATGCGATGTAATATTCCGCTCTGACAAACTCAAACTCAAACTCAAAGCATTTATTTCAATTAAACCATTTTCAGGCAACATCGCGCTTGTTTTAAGCGCCCACCCATTTGGCCGTTACAATTACCTACGCATACAAAAAAGCATGCTATAATAAAGCATATAAAATAGCTTGCGCAACATATAAAGCATATAGCATTAAGTGCAAGCAAGTGATTGCCATATAGCAACTTTTAACACTACTACTGGCGACGATCGCATTTGTTAGGACGCATCCTCTGAGTTCCCTTGGTTACAATCTATATCTGTAGTTACCATAGTAGATAGGTATCAAATAGGGTATTTTCCAATTTATTAAAAACTATTTAAATTTGAAGATTGGGACGAAATATTTAACAGGAAAATAAAAAGTTTATTTATCATTTTCACAATTAAAAACGAATAAAATCATTTTTTACGGTGTTTTGAATCATGCGCCAAAACGCTCCTTACGAGTATAAATACTATTTGTGGCACAGTCTTAGAAGTATTTGTGCACAGAGGCACCATTAAAAATCTTGTTAATTATAAACTCGACATTCACTTGTTTACAACTACATACTTTAGTTTACACAAATTTTACGTCACGTGTGGTCACGTGATAAAAAAGTCATCGTAAGGAGCGTTTTGGCGGTAAATTCAAAACAACGAAAAATAATTTTGATTTAAACCGTTTTTAATTGAGAAAAAGCATATCAATCAATTCATTTTTATTCTTCTGTTAAATATTTCGTCCCAATCTTCACATTAAAGTAGTTTTTAATCATTTGAATAATACCCTATTACCATCAAAATAAAGGTGCTCATGATAATCGCAGTGACGAGATATAAGAAAACTTAAAAAGAAAACACAATTAATCCAATGGCATGTTTTCAGTTATTACAAAATAAATAATTATTCAAAAAAAATCATGTCAAGTTATCTGAAGTTGTCTTTGAGTAAAATTAACAAAAAAATGTGCCTACTACTTTTTGGTAATTTGACTCAAACACAACTATTGTATTGTACCTAGGTACCTATAAATACATGCATAATTGCTACAGGATAGCAGCTAAAGTAATTTATTTTTTGGAATACTGAATTAAACGAACTTTATGTATCGTTTCAGCTCTTTAAGCAACTTCAAAAGTGTTACGTATAGAAATGCAACAGAGCTTATAACGAGTGGATACTATGATATAAGTCAAAATGGAGTAATGTATGCCCACGGATACCGGGGTACCTTGACAACTCAGGGCACAAACGAGATGATAGCTGCTCTCTTAAAGCGATATGGCAATAATGTTTGCGCTGTAGACTGGGCCGAAGAAGCAAACTTTGGATTGGTCCCATTTGCGAACTTTCCTGTTGTTATCGCTGCCGCTTACGTGGTAAGAAATTAACTAATTAGATTTGTTTTAACGCCTTATTACTCGATTTGCACAAATTTACTCACCGGGAAGGGTTAAGAAAATAGATTGAAACAATAGTTTATTTCTATTCTCTACATGGTTCGTGTACGCTTAGATATTATAAACTACGCAACGCATTTTAATGCGGTTTTCATCAATAGAAAAAGTTATTCAAGAGGAAGGTTCATATGTAGGTATAAAGCTAGTACTAGATGCTAGGATAAAATCGAACCAATGTTATTACTTCATTAAATTAATTTCAAAAACGTGTCAATTGCCTCACATGTATTTCTGGAGTTGTCGATTCGTCCACGATTATATGAACTTCGTGCGAATCGCATACGGAAAATAACATGTTATTCAAAAGTGTCGTTTCGCCCGTTTCAGGAGAGTGAATTCCTGCGAATCGACTTTTAAGCCGTTTTAACTCTAGTTTACTTTTCTCCATGACTACGTGATGGTTTTTAGTTTTTGAGAAGCACTAACTTTACCTGTACGCTTTTGTCTAAGGCTATTGTTGAGCCTAATCCTTTTTAAACAGCATTTTTTCCTATTCAAAAGTTATTCTAGTGTTTTTGGCCATTCAGTTTAAAAAAATTAACCACTACTTTTACTTTATTTAATAAAGTTGCTATCAAGTCTATCGGCTAACCTCATAAGAATAGGCATTAACAATTAATCCTTATTAAACACAGCATGAAAATAAAAGATACTTGATTACATTAATGATTAATGTAATCAAGCATCTTTATATAATATGTATAAAAAAGGTTTTCATATTTCAGGTTCAGAAAGAACTAGCAGAAGCGTTAAAAAATATGTGGCAAAACGGCATGGACCCAAAAACTGTGCAATTAATTGGGTTGTCTATGGGCGCACATTTGATGGGGAATGCCGGCAGAAGTTTCTCGGAGTGCACGAACGTTACATTTACACGGTACGCCCCTAATGTTGCTCTTACCCAAGGTACTATTAGCGGTACTTAATCATCTGGTTGGTCTACTGGTCGCGAGCGCTATTTGACTCCAGCAGGCTTAGCATCACGCTTTCTATTTCTACGAAGAATAGACACAGCTCTTTATAAACAAAGTGACATTTCGTTTCTCCATTTTTGACATCGCACCGTAGAAATCCTTCTACAATCTGTCAGTCAATTTGTCTTTCGATTCTCACGATCTTTGTCGAGGTACTTTTATATGTAGACTATTTCAGAAGAAAGTTTTCTTTCCAAACTGTCAAAATCATACAGACAACAAACTTTTTACTCGATAGCCACAGAGTAGGTAGATACGGTTTTTTACAAAATCATGATTCGTTTTGAACGCAAAACTGAGAAGAACAAAGCTATCTTCTCCTATGAAACATCATTTAGTTAATAAAGCATTACCAAGGAAATGGTTTAAGGCCAATAGATATTTTTTTTTTTTTTTTTTGGTTGGGAAATCATCAAATAACTTCTCCCGCTCTGGGTGGAGCGGGAGGGCGTGTCAGACTTTTACTGACTAAAACCCACCCGTATTCCCTCAGTTGCCTGTGTGCCAGGGGCCGCGGTATCTCTTTCGAACAACCCGCACCCCTGGCAGATCCGCACTTGTAAAATTGAGAATGAAACAGAAAAAAAATCTTATTCAAAACTAGGAATTCTGAGTCGAATTACATGTAAAAGAGTGAATTTCGTAAAAATTGCAAATGATTCTTTCTACTTTGCTGCCGTGTGTCATACTGTCTAAATGGAACGTCATTTTTGTTTATTCTTCCGTCGACAAACCGGTGCTCGTGCTAAGCCTGCTGGTCGGGCAAAGTGATATTGGCAGAGTCCTTTGCCATCAACCTGGCACAAATACTGACTTTGGGCTGCTTCTGAGAGGTTCTAGATGGAAAACCCAACCCAAGTCCTCCACATTTATTATGCGTACCTAAGCCGTGTGGAACTCTCTGTCAGCGTCTGTCCACATTCAACGCGTCTGCTTTCAAAGCAAGAGGGAACAGGTGTCTTTTGGGCACGCTTGATCCATCATAGACCTCATCCATCGCTTTCCGTCAGGCGTCATCGTGGTCAGGAGCAAGCCCATGCACATTTTTTTTTTATAACACTTTTTCAACCCGCGTATTGTACCCAGGACCTCACGCTTGCGACCACAGGACCAAAGAGGCAATAATTTTGATGATTTCCTTATAATTTGCAGGGTCACGGGTCTCGAGCCTGCGAAACCCGGATTTGATGGCACTTTGTCACTTAACCCACGTATCGACAAAACTAGTGCTGATTTCGTTGACGTCGTCCACACTGACCGTGGTAGATACGGCATGAAGACAGCAGTGGGACATGTAGATTGTTATGCCAACCCCATTGAGTATGAAGACACTGGTGTCCAGCCGGGATGCGACTCTGTCAACCTCATCGTTAATCCACCTTTGACACCTAAAGGTATGATTAATTCTTGGTAGCATTTTGGTAGCTAAATATTTTTTTTTTACTTTTATTTAAAATACATACTAAGTTTTGCTCCGTAATAGATGTTTTACTACTTTCTGATCGAAAACCTGACGATAAGTATGTTAATGCTATTTTATAGTACCTACTTATTTACTTTTTGCGATTAAACCGAACACTATTTCACCTATTTCATAATTTATACATTTATACGTATGCTTAAATAAACTCACGCCTTTGTCCGAGGGGCGTAGGAATAAACTACAGACCGCCACCTGCTACGATTCTTAAATATTTCTTATGCCCCGACGTTTTGACGTCATACATCTCGTCATACTCGCAAACTGGTTGCGAGTAGTAAGCACCTGACCGTTCTGAAGAACATCACAAATACTATTTTAAACTATTTAAAACCAGATAATCATTACATAAATTCTTTTCGATTTTTTTTATCTTTAAGTTATATGTCTTCATGTAGTTTTAGTTTTTAGCCCCGACGCAAAAACGACGGAGTGTTATAAGTTTGACGTATCTGTCTGTGGCATCGTAGCTCCCGAACGAATCACCCGATTTTGATTTTGTTTTTTTGTGTTTGAAAGATGAATTAGTCAGGAGTGTTCTTAGACATTTTTCTTCAAAATCGGTTCAGCCGTTTGAAAATTATGAGCTCTTTTCTGGTTGATGAAGGGATTCAGCATCTTCCATGAGTCTGATCAAGTCGAAATTTGGTATTCTATTACTTCAATGATATTAGACGAACAAAGTATCGTTGAACTGATGCTGGAGCATGACCTGGAATTTCCAGGAAACCCAAGTTACTCACCAACAAACAGCAGAAATATCGTGTTTGGGCTCATTAAAAAGGTCTCAATGAATAGGTTATAAATAAATGGTAATCACGACGACGAATGAGGATAAATTAGTAACAAACTTCACTGTGGGAAACATACGCAACGCTGCGCAGATTTAAACGAGATATCAGTGCTGAATACCAGTATTTAACATGGATCGACAGCCGTTAGTGGACTTAGACTGAAGTTACTGGGTAACACAATACCCCTTACTAACAATTTTATTAATTGAATTCCTATCATTTTTACCAATGTTATCAATGTCAATTCATTTGAATTTAATTAATTTTAACTTCATTTAAATGTTTGTGAATGATAAAGTGTCACACATTCCCGATTGAAACGGCATAATTTCCCCACGTTTACTGCAAGATTTGATCATACCGTAATATGAAAGGAACTCTCAACTATTCCTTCTGCTATACAATACACAGAACGTGACACTTCAACTGAATGGCTTATTGTGTTTAACACAGATAGTTAAGTTACAGAAAAGAGAAAAAAAAATGTTTTATTTTTTCTCTATGCTACCATTTTTCAATATTAGCGCTTATTACTAATTAAGTCAGCTTATTTATTTGATTCATTGTTTTATGCATGGGGTCATTTACCTATACAGGTTGTAACAGAAACCCTATTGCTATCCTTAAGCACTAAAGATAACAGCTGATATAGAATCACTGTACATAGTTTCAGCTCAAAATAAAATACTCTAAAAATTTATACCAAATTTTCGGTTTCATACGTTTCTTCAATTCAAATCATAACAAACGTGTGACCGCACTACGTAGGTCAATAACTTTCCACGTTACTTGCCAATATATCACGATAAATTGTGTGTGTGTAATGTGTTTGTTTATTTCAATTTGATAAGTTCGGTTTCTGGTAGGTATCAATGTATTAAAAATTCTTATAACTTCCAAACATGTAGAGATAGGATTAAAAAACCCTTCCAATATCGTTTCATATCATCCAAAGAAGCCGTGCCCTTGGTACGTATATACCCTTTCCGTTACACGTTGTATAAGTAACTTTGTATATTTTACTTATTATTATTTTTTTGTTTGTATCTGCGTAATCAATTTTTAGTGAACCTAATACAATAAATTAAAATTAAGACTGGTTTTCAAACTTTTGGGCTAAGCTTGTCAACACATAACCGATAAATCTTTGTTACCAGATGCATGCAGCCACCGCCGCTCCTTGGACCTATATATTGACTCCTTGGAATATGAATGTCAGCTGCTGGCAGCAAAGGCTGCAAACGAAACGGTCTGGGCGAGTCCTGGCTTTATTCCGGATGAAACCGCTTGCATCGGAGTAGATATCAGCCAAACGTACGTTCTTAACATGTTATTCTCTATCTAGATGAAGATCATCGAGCAACATATACTGTCAAATTCAATTAAAATTGATACCCAAATTCATATTTCAAGAAACTCTACCTGTATAAAATGCATCCGAAGACACGTGACATCCACCAACCCGCACTGGGCTCGCGTAGTGGATTATGGCCCACTCCCTCTCACAGAGAGGAGGCCTGTGTCCCAGCAGTGGGAACGTTATGGGCTGGTTGTTATTGTGACACCACCTGTGGTTATTGATACCGTAGTCACCTGAAGTATGAGTTAATAAAATAATTTGTTTGTTTATCGTGTTTAAATATCGAGACTAATGACGTTTGTGAAGTTTCGCTATCTAATATAATTTGACCCTGTGTAGAGGTTTTTACTCATCTTGTGAAACAACACAAAAACGACAACTTCTTCTTATCTGAGTGGCAATTCTCGTAATTTTAAGAACGTTCACAGTCTGATCTCACTCTCAATCTGTCAAAAATACCTCTAGTTCCCATACATTTTTAACAAGTTTTTGACATTTGATTGTCGCTGAGATGAGACTGCGACTAGATTGTGAACGTTTTTAATTACGAGAATTGGCCTTCAGATTGTTTTCTGTGTAGATTATACCTACAAGGATTATTTTCTATACAATTCTATGTTTACACAAAATGCTCTAAGGTAGCCCTTTTTCATGAAATAGTAATTCAACGACATTATATGAACTGAGAGGTTTGTTCTGATCATTTTAATGATTATAAATCTGATTGTAACTCTCTACATCTCTTATATGGAAATCTTAAATAATCTAGAATGTTCTTTTCACAGATTACGTGGCCTTTATTATATGCGTACTAAAGGGCAGTCTCCGTTTGGGTTACAAGAAGCAGGGACAAAAGCCTCTTAAACTAAAATATTTCGAAACAAAACTGTACCTACCTATGTTTCCATACACAATGTCCCTATGACTAGGTATAGCATATTCGTGCTGTGAAGTTTCCATGTATGGAAAATAGCAAATTATTGCTTGAATGATACAGATAAACAATAAAAAGAAATGTTCAAAAATCTTTTGTTTTAATAACAGCAAGATTTTGCTGAATTACCCTTAAATAGCTTCTAGCTCTCTGAGTGAAATCAGTCTGTTTTTTCTTCTATTACCTAGAGAACCCACAACTCTGAATAACTGTCGTATAGAATTCCCTCTTTTGTGTCTCAGAAGGGTAATTGCGTAACTCCCTAATAGTAAGAATGACTTTCATTTTGACAATTCAAATGCCTACATTCATTGCGTTTTTCAGGTTGAGCAGGCAAATTCTTCGAACATATGAAGCAATAAATCTTCAATATCCTTGAGCGCGATTCAGTTTCTATTTGATAGTGTGTAACGAAATTAGGGTGCAGGTCTTCGTGAGCAGAGATCGTAATTTTGCTACTACTTAGACAGCAACTCCCAGTCACACGTACCACAACCACACCACAACTACAACCAAAATCACAAAGACACTACGTGAACGGGAGCAAATTTTTATGAAAATCACAAGTCTATCACACGGGCCACATTTTGCCGTCAAAACTAACCATGTGGGCGATACCGACCACATCAAGGTGATGTCGCAGCCACAACGCAACCACTACTAAGCTTCAACGCAACTGCAAAAAGTTACAGCGACACTATTCACACGTAACGACTGGTTGCCCAAATTTTTTCGCTGCGATGTGGTGTGGTTGAGGTAGGTGCGAATGAGTACCATGGTTAAATGAAACTATACTACTGTCACCTACCTAGATGTATAGACCAGCTGGACCCTAACCGCGGAATTAGGGCTTGAATTCGAATTATTCGAATAATAAAATATTACGAATATTCGAGTGCAAAAATTTCGATACTCGAATATTCGACCAATATCCATAACACCGGACTGCGAACGCTGATGTGCACAAAATAGAATTTTAAACAACACTGCACAAAATGCAAGCGTGATGTGTGCTGTGTGTGGTCGACAAGTGCCTTCGTACCATCAACTATGTTTAAGCACATGGTATCCAATGTGAGTGTTGGATGTATATAATATACAAAAAGAAACGAAATTATCTTGAAAAACAATGGGAGGAGCCTGCAAGATACACAGAAGAAACAAGATAGGATAATGAGTTGACTTGAGCTGTTGAGAGAGATCGAGAGGTTCTACGGACAGTTATACAAGTCAACAAGTAACCCCGTTACGAATCTGGCAAACGACCCAAGAGCTAGATTCAGCCGACACTATACCGAAGATATCCCGGACATCAGCTTTTACGAAATTAAGATGGCGCTGGACCAGCTTAAAAACAACAAGGCACCGGGTGATGAAGGAATTACGGCCGAACTCCTGAGGGCCGGCGGAAAACCCGTGCTTAAGGCCCTCCAGAAGCTGTACGATTCCGGCATACTCGAGGGCAAAAAGTCACAGGCAGAGGTGTGACAGCGGTGTGGTGGTACTTTTCTTTAAGAAGTTTGACAATACCCTTCTCAAAGAATTATAGGCCCATCTCACTTCTGAGCCATGTCTACAAGCTGTTTTCAAGAGAAACGAACCGAACAAGAACCGTTTCGTGCGCATGTTTGAGGACTGCCAGCATCCCAAACAACCCGGATTCCGTAAAGGCTTTAACACCATCGGTGCCATTAACAACATTGGTACATTGAGGTGCTGAAGTGTCTATACGAAAACGCCACTATGTCAGCCAGACTCCAGGATCAGACCTCGAAACCTATCCTTCTGCAGCAAGGTATGAGACAAGAAGACGTTATCTCTCCGAAACTATTCATCGCTGCATTGGAGGATGTCTTCAAGGTTCTGGGCTGGAAGGGGGCTGGCATTAACATCAATGGCGAGTACATCACTCACCTTCAGTTTGTCGATGATATAGTTGTCATAGCTGAGACTATGGAGGACCTCAGTACAATGCTTTACGACCGCAGTAGAGCTTCCGAAAGAGTGGGTCCTAAAGTTAATATGGAGAAGACAAAGCTAATGTCAAATACCCATGTAACACCCACTCTCATGAAGATTGGAGACGCTATACTCGAAGTTGTGGACGAGTACGTTTACCTAGGACAAACTGTCCCGTTAGGTAGGTCCAACTTCTAGGAAGAGGTCAATCGTTAAATCCGGCTCGGCTGGGCAGCGTTCGAGAGGCTACGCAATATCTTGAAATCCCAATTACCGCAGTGTCTCAAGACGAAAGTATTCGAATAATTCGAATGTTAGCCGAAAAAACAACGAGTATTTAAATATAAAAAATCCGAATATTTGCAAGCCCTAGTAGTTACCTCATTACGTTATGCATTTTGGAAATTTTGTTTTTTGTGCAATCTTAAACTTATTTCACATTTTTTTTAAGTTTTCTAACTTTCTAGTTTAGAAATGGAAAAAAACAAGAGTTCTTCGTTTATTTATTTTACAAATCTAACGTACTTCACCTTAATAAATAAATAGGTTTACTTAACATTTGTGTCACGCATACTTTAATAAATAACAACATCAACTTCGAACAAACATCCAAACACGGCACGCAAAGTCACAGAGTGCACACAGATCACGGGGACGACGGCTGCGGAGTGGCGCTGTCCGGCGAACGGTACCAGC
Source organism: Antitype chi (assembly GCA_947359405.1). Classification (NCBI taxonomy): domain Eukaryota; kingdom Metazoa; phylum Arthropoda; class Insecta; order Lepidoptera; family Noctuidae; genus Antitype; species Antitype chi. The sequence goes on from OX375816.1 coordinate 18,183,311, forward strand.
GATGACGTCACGCGAGCGGGCGCGCGGCGTCAGCGCAAGCGCTTGTCGGCGCGCGGCAGGTCGCGGCGCGAGCACAGGCGCCGGCGCGCCGCGTACAGCGCCGCAGCCAGCGCCGCCAGCAGCAGCGCCGCCGCCGCGCAGCCCACCGCCACGCCGCGCAGGCGCGCGTACTCAGGCACGCGCAGCGCCGCGCCGCCCCACGCGCCGCTCGCGCACTGCACGCGTGCCCAGTAGTGCGCGCCTTCCGCCGCGCCGCTCACTGTGGGAGCACAACGCAGTGTCAGACCGGGTCTCGGGGTTAAGCGGATCACAGGGCCCCAATTCTGTATGATAAGTAATACACACACACACACGCACACACACACACACACACACACACACACATGCACACATACACACCACGCACAAAACATACACAATCCTTCCATACAGACACACAATCTCATATGAAATTACGCATTGAAAATATTTTTTGAAAACATTCTTCAATATAAAATTTGCTGAATTTTACAGGAACTACAAAAATTCCGTACGGTTCTCAAGTGTGGAATTTTGACAGTTCAAACCACGCTAACTTCGCGTTCATTTCGCGCGGTTTCGTTCATTGTGTCATAGAGAATATAATAATAGCAGATATCGTGTGTGATCTGAGGAATTAACGTGGTTTCGATGTAAGGAATCGTTAAGTGGTCATAGTGAATTAGGGCCCAGGACTGTAGGTTTCGTACCGAGCATGTAGTCGTGCAGCGTGTGGCCCGTGGCCAGCAGGCGCTCGCCGGGCGCGGCGCCCTCGTACCAGCGCACCGTGCAGCGCGACGCGTCGTGCGGCTCGCGGCTCCAACGCACCAGTGCACCCTCATCGATGAGTCGCACGGTCACCTCCAGCTCGCTCCCGGCGCTGGACTCCGGCAGCTCGGGCTCCTCGGTGGTGACGGCGGCATACGCGATCTGTTCGCCCTCCACTGCCTCTACTGTCTCCACTGCTTCTACCGCCTCACCGTCCATTGATCCTGAAATAGACAATAAAATTCATATTACATGCAAATAGAACCGTGACTCGGGATGAAGTCGATTACGATCCGAATCTTACCGAGTGTTCTCGCGAATACTGGTTTACTGAATAGTCCGTCACCGATCAGGTCTTGCGACAGTACACGCAACTCGTATTCCATGCCGGGTCGCAGACCGACCAGAGTGGCCTCCGTGACACCTCTAGTCAAAATCTTCATTGTGCGCCATTCGCTCACAGTCCGCTCGCGATACCATACGTTATAATCCACCTCCAGTCCATTGTGTCCTGAAGGAATGAAAAAGTGTCAATTGACAAGAAGTTACTCCTATTCTAATAAAAGTTAGTTGGTATTATGAATAGCTCACCGGGCACCCAGGACAGATGAAGAGAATCAGTGGAAGGTCTGACGGTGAGGTTGTAGGGGGCCCGAGGGGGCATGTTCTCGACCAGGAGCTCCGTCTCCACGTCGACGGTAGCGGCCTCGTTGCTGACGGTGCACACGTACACACCACGGTCGTCCTCCGTCACATCCACGATGATCAAGTTGCCGTCGTCAAGGTTATGCCGCCCCGCAGGCAGGTCACTCCCGTCCTTCTGTAAAAAGAACACGATACGTGTACACTAGACTGCCCACGGCGCGGCAACGGCGCGGCGGTGCGCGGCCATTTCAAACTCACCCGCGCCCAGTGCACGAGCGGCTGGTCGTGGTGGTTGCGCGCCGTGGCGGCGCAGGGCAGCGTAAGCGTGGCGCCGAGGCGCGCCACGTACAGCGGCTGCGGGCGCGCCGCCAGCGCGGGCGGCCGCTGCACGCGCACGCGCACCCCAGGCGACGGGCCCTCCGAGCCCAGCGAATTGTACGGCGTGCACGAGTACTCCCCCTCGTGCGACTCGTCAACCTGTGGGAAACCAAATAACTTGTGATACTATTGAAACTCGTACATCTAAAACTATTCAGTGTCATTTTAAGATATCTATACTAATATTATACAGAGGTTAAATTTGTTTGTAAGTCGGGGTAATCTCCGGAACATGGTCCAATTCTTTAAAAAAAATCACTGGTTGAAAGTTGCGTTATTTTTGAGTGCTATAGCTCGGCTATAGCCGAGCTATCACAATGTTATTTGCATGCGCTGCCTAAGTAATTGTAATAAGTTTAAAATAATGTTAGGCAACTTTGTCCGCCTTAAATAGTTCTACAAAAAAGTCAGCGTTATTATTTCTTTATTTTATATTTTAGTAGATATAGTAGCTATTATGTATTAAAAAGTTTTTTTCGATTTACTTACAAAACAAATATTGTTTATATATGATTTAAAAAAAACAAAACAAATATTGATCCTCAACACAAAAAAAATATGATCACAAGGATATCATAGAGATATGATTTTCCCTTTACAGTACATATGGCAATTGGTTAAATATTTTCGAAGATAACACGCGCTAGGGAATCTAGCTCCGAGTGTTCGCAGCGGCCAAGTATGAGAACATATCAGGACCGTGCTCAGGAGTCTAGCGCTGAACGTGCGCAGCGTCTCCCTGATTTAGGGCAGCATGTATCTGCAACAAGGGATCGAGAGACTAGCTCCGAGCGTTCGCAGCGACATGCTGGCCAAAGTGTGAGAACATCTCAGTGCCGTGCTCGGGAGTCTAGCGCTGAACGTGCGCAACGTCCCCCTGATATAAGGCCGCATGTAAAGACATACTGCCTTAATTCACATTTGCAGAAGCAAATGTTGGTAAATCTGTACAACATCAGTGAATTGGCTACTTTTGTAAAACAAATTTGCTGAAGTTAGTCACAGATCTGAAACAGGCTTTTGATGCATTACTGACAGCGTAACGAACGATAAAGGAAAAAATATTTTTTTGGACGCCCCAGGTGGCACGGAAAACATTCCTCGCTAATTTAGTATTAGCACATGTTAGGCAATCCGGAAAAATAACTCTGGCAGTAGCTTCTTCAGAAATTGCAGCTATTTTATTGAGCGACGGTAAATCTACACACTCGGCCTTCAAACTCCCACTGACAGTTTCATTGGAGCACCAGACGATATGTTCGATATCCAAAAATGGGCCCTTTAGTCATTTGATACAAGGTACACGTCGCTCATAATATGGGACGAATGTACTATGACTCATAGAGCTCATGTTGAAGCAGGGGATACCCTTAAGGACTTGAGAAACTCAGTCGGTGCATCTTATAGATGCAGTTACTCTCATTTATGACGATTTCCGCAGCGTTAGCGCCCAAGGTCGGAGAATAAAAACCTTTCTCCAACTTTAAGCAGTTGTTGTGGAAAATCGCTCCATGTTAGTGCGTAAATTTAGGGTTTGAATTATGCTCTATTGGGGCCATGATTTTAGACACGCCTTGATGATGTCCGCACGTGTCTCTTTTGCGGCGACGACGGAAAGTGTTTGCTGAAAGTTATCAGCAAACGCAAATGTGACACCACCCATGACAGCGACTGAGTTTCTCAAGTCCTTAAGTGTTCGATCCACTTCTTCAACATGAGCTCTATGAGTCATGGTACATTCGTCCCACATTATCATTATGATTATTACGTACCTATGCATTGTAAGATACGGAGAGTACTTAAACAAAGATGGTTTCAGTACTTGCGAATTTCGGTCATAATAGATCACCAGACAGCTTCAGGTGTGCTCCTATTTATGATGTCTGCTAAGAAAAGTTCAATAATTTATTTGTTTCAACGACGCAAAGACATAACGTTATCATAGGTATCTATAGATAATATTGCAGAGCAAAGCTTCTCCCAGATTAGATCAAACTGGTGTGATTTACCTTTTCATTTATTGAGGTAGTCAGAAGCCTGAAAGTTTGACAACCAATTGTAAGGGGTGTCGTATTACCCTGTAACTGGGCTGTGGAGGTTACATACGCAGACGCTTCGTGTCAAATACCCGTACTTATCGTAATATCTACTAAATAGAGACATTCATTGGCTTTGTTCAAAGGCTATCGTCTCATCTAGGAACGATACAGTCAATGAAATCAATAATTTAATTTTATAAAAAGTCCCGGACCAAGTCCAATGTTACTAGTCCATTGATACAGTGTGTAATATCGAAGATACAATCCACTATCCGCAAGATTTTTTTAAAGTCCCTTAATCCATCCGGGCTGCCACCTCACGAACAACTATTGAAAATCGGAAAGCCTATTACGATTTTAAGAAATTTAAGCCCACCAACCTGTGCAAGGCCACAGGGCTACTAATAAATGATTTAAAAGATAACTTAATTACAGCGACCATTCTCATCCGACCAAAAGCTTGCCAGCTAGCGCAGATCCCGAGGCTTCCGATCATTCCCACGGAGCTACCTATATCGTTCAAGCGACTCCAGATTCCCGTTTAAACATCATTTGCCCTAACTATTAACAAGTCCCAGGGACAAACATTCTCTTTGGTTGGCATTGACCTACGAAAATAATGTTTTACCCATGGGCAGTTAAATGTTGGTTTATCACGAGTTGGATCAACCGAAAACCAGAATATTTTGTTACCGGAAAATAAAACAACCTCAAACATTGTATACAGGGAAGCTTTAAATTAAATACTTATTTAACATATTTAGCTAAGTACCTACCTAAATATAATAATTTATAAAATTCTGTCACCTAGAGAAACCTACAATATCAGCGAGTAATACTTAAGGACTGTAGGTATCTTCGAAAACCACGCAGACGAAGTCGCGGGCGAACTGCTAGTGTTATATCCGCGAGAAGACCATATTATTGTTAAATACGCCGAGACGCGTCGCGGTATACAATGCTAATAACGCGAGCGCGAGGCGTCTCCGCGTCGTTGACCATTTACCTGATTGAAAAGCAAACTCCCATTCCTGCTATAAAACACTCCGGGCACGTTGTAAGGGTCGAACAAGAAACCATCCTTCTCCCAGCGCAGGTTGGTGAGCGGCGGGTTGGCGCTGAAGTGACAGTCCAGGCTCGCAGGCTTGCCGTACGGCAGGAAGCGTTCCTTCGGTGCGTAAACTACTTTGGCTTTATCTGAAACAACAAACCGTTTTGAAGAGTGCGTGTGTGGTGTGTGGCTTGGGTGTGACGTAGACTCACACTGCACGTCCAAGAAGGCACTGGCGCTCTGCACGGCGTTTTCGGGGTCTCGCACGCGGCACTCGTACTCGCCGGGGTCGGTGGATGCGGCGCGCCGCAGCACCAATGAGCCATTGGCGGGCCGTTCCGAGCGCAGCGCCAGCTCGGGCAGCTCGCTGAGTGGCGTGCCGTCCTTGTACCACTCCACCACGGACTCGGGGCTCTTCGGCAGACATTCCAGCTCGGCGCGCTCACCTTCTAGCACCGTCACGTTCATTGGCGGAGTCACTATCAAATTACCTCCTGAAAAGTTAACAACACGCTATAATTTATTGTATGATGGAGTAGGGGCGAAGGTCAATCGGTGGGGTTAGGGGTTAGGGAAGCGAAGGAGTGCAGGTCTGACCGTCGACTTCGAGGTAGTAGAAGGTGCCGTTGTTGCGTGCGGGCGGCGTGCGGTTGGGGAAAGTGACACGGCAGCGGTAGAGGCCAGCGTCGGTCTCGCGCACGGCGCTGACGTTGATGGAGCCACGGCCGAGCCCCAAGCGGCCGTCAAGCACGCGCCTCACGCGCCCGCCCCAGCGGTCGGCCACGCGCGCCGCGCCCTCGCCGCTGTACCACGAGAAGATCGTGTCATCCTGCAAGTGCAAACAAAGCCACGGGGAGTCACTAAGCTCCTTATCGCAGGATTGCGTAAATGTGAGCACATGTTATAGATAATAAGAGCCTTGTAACTGTTGCCTGAAGTTTTACTCGTCTCTTCCTAGCTTAGCTTAGCTTAATAAAGTACTACATGTAAGTCAATGCATCCATTATCATAACCAGATCAGTACTTTCAGAGGTTTTTTAATAGAAGTTAATTATTTAACTGAATGACTTTGATGAGCACTTTTTTTTATAAGGGTTCCATACCTCCGTCGGCAAAAACGGAACTCTTATATGATCACATTGTTCAATTTATGGAATGTAAAAATATTAACTAAAAAGATATTAACTAAAAAGTGAAAAATTAAAAAATCCGACTGCGTAAAAAGTGGAATTTAAAAAAAAAAATATGGAGAGAACGAAACTTTTGTTTGAGAGGTAAATCTCTCATGGCATCTTCTTAAATTTAACAATAAAGACCTATTGCCTCCCACTGCATGAGATTGTATATAGGTAGTATTTACCTACTAAAACCAAAGTTTATTGTACCATCTTTCTGAAAAGTGTAACAAAAAAAATTGAGATCGTTATAACACGAAATAAGTATCAACTCAATCAACTCAGCCACTACTGCGCCCCAAAACCCTCTCCACCGCCTTGCGTATCTAATCTGACCCAGCCACCTTTTTGAGGCCGTCGGTGCATCTAGCTGGGGGGCGGGCCCGTCCCACTCTACGCTTGCCGAAATGCGGTCTCGAAGTAAATATAAAAATTGCGAATTCAGTGCAAAAAAACATAGGTATAAGGTAAGTATGTTTCTAGAAGAAACTAAAAAAACAGCAGAAAAACAGCATAACTAGTCCAGAAATCGAACAACATAGCACATGATGGAAATTATAGAAAGAAATTTAAGGACCAAAGGAAGCTAGCAAAGAGCCTCTAAACAACCAACCACTGACTAAACCTGGATCCTAAATTGTAGTCCCAGGTTAACGCAGAAACGGTAAAATCACGAACAGAGATTCTATAAAAAGTTGCTACTGAAATTTATAAAGATAATTACAGCAATAAAAGCTGCCACTATTCAGCGCAAAAAAACACCGGATGCAAATACAGAGGCAACCCCAGATAACAGATAATCTAAAATCATCAACGGTCAGTCTAATCGGACGCACCTGAATACCAATATTTTAAATGGAGCAACTGCTTATCTGACCTCCAGAACCTAGTTACCGAGTAACACGATACCCATTGGTAAGACTAGTTGTTAGACTGTCGGGCTTCTGACGACCTGTATCGAGTTTCGAAGATCAACGAATGACAGCCGGGCCCAACGGCTTGACGTGCTTTCCTTGTTGCGGAGGCGTCTTGTATAGATGGACCCATCCACGGACCACCCGTGGCAAGCGTAGCTTTACCTGATCGATCAACCCGGCTTTTATTACTTAGCCACAACTTTAGAAATATTGAAACAGAATAACTTAAACTCGAAAAAAGTTCTGGGCCCGATAACATACCAAACGAAGCTCTAAAAGTGGGAAGGTTTGTTCATTCATATTTCAACAGAGTCGGTTCACAAGTGAAAATTCAGTTGGTGAGAAATCAATCAACCTCTACTAACCCCTAAGGGATTTTATTTTTGATTGTTCGGTGGAAAATCATCGACGAGTAGGTATTGGACTTATAAATTAACCTGAATTTTCAAAAGAATAACATCTTTTAGGTGATTTATAATTAGTGGTGGTTTGGTGGTTTAAGTAGTAAGTATTCAAAAAATCAAATCTAAGAACTAAGTTATTTGTAAGATGCACTAGAAATTGGCACCCGAACAGTACGTTTTCTGATCCATTTAATAACATGTTCGTCCTATACTTTTAAAACAGAGCATACACGTATGAACATGCCCCTATAGCAGTTATGTATTTACTTCGACGATGCAATGCGACATGCGCAGACTGAACTCAGCAGACATAAATCAGTAGCACGACAAAATGTTTGCGAGCGCCACGTGCACGCGCTCCGGCTTGTTAGATGCGTTATCGTACCAAACAGGGTCATCTGCGAGGAGCGAAGGGGGCGCGGGCGCAGCGCGCAGGAGGGGGGGCGGTGAGGGCGCGTCGAGTACCTCTGCGGCTAATGTACGTACGAGTGTCAGCAAATAGACAATTACAGCTCCCACGCGCATTTGGCACGTCTACTGGTACTGGCTCAAGTGTCTCCTGCACTAAGCTGGCTCACATCCCACGCCCGCGGGTCGGCCGCTCGGCAGCACCCCACCCGAGCAACGTGGTCCAATGCGCCACCCTTCGCTCGTCGCTTTTTAAGTATGTATCTGACCATCGACATTGTTCATGAACTCCACCGTGAAATGCTTCACAATTCCACATATCTAACCGCACACATACCTTTTTTCGGTCCCCGGTTACCTTTATCAGAGCAACGTTGATTTTCTGTAGCGAATTTTAACTCATCCTTGTGTACGAGGATGACGTCACTATGTCGCCATCGTCGTCTGTACGGCCGGGCCGTATACATTAGGGTTGCCAACCATATAAAAGAAAAAAGTTGTTTGTATTTCTATGTTGCCAGCCATATACTATTAAAAGAATAAAATGCTTAAAGACTGTTTTTCACTTTGTCAATACCAGTATACGGCCTTTTACTGATCAACAAAAATAAACTATACGAATATACTGTTTTCTAATATCCAAAGCTTTAAATAAAGAGTTTATATGCTACGCAGAATACGTTGCGCCGGGGCATGGGCGCAGTTGTGTAGCCAGCCAGAGATACAGAAATCTGCAGGGCAGCATGTGGCGAGCTGTTGGGCAGTACCGACCCCACGGACCCTACCTCTCGATATAAGACTTGTTCCTCATATCTGGCTTGCCTTTATTGACCGGCCAGAGTGAACATTGAGGAGGACCAGAGGTCTGACCTCATTCTTGCCCTTATTGACCGGCTTGAGTGGAGTTTCGCAAGAGTAAACGTGCTCCAGTTAGTGCTGATAGGATCTTGACCATCTGCAATAGTCTAACACCAGTCCTTGGGTGCACTTGCACAGAGCATACAGAGACAATCGTCGGTTGGTGCCTCATTACATTTAAAGCTCTCTAAAGTGCCTCTGCAAGTTGGCTTCGGCGCCTCGTACGCTTTCCAAAGGACCAGAGGGGTAATTGCGTTACACCCTAACAGTAGGAATGGCTTTCATTTTGCCGGTTCAACAACAGCAATTGCGTTATTTACGTTGATGAGCAGCCAAATTTTTCGAAAATATGAAGCAATGAATTAGCAATATCCTTCAAAATATTCAGAAAGTGTGTTACCCAATATGTCGCCGCAGGACCCCATAGTCCCAAGCTATGTTATCATACAAAAACGAAATAATACATAATATAATATAATTTGAAAAATACTACCGTACTAATGAAAACAACAGTATTGTGACTGTTTTTTTAACCGATTTAAAATGGAGAAGTTTATGAATTCGAAAGAATGTTTTTTTTTGTATTTTCAGCGATATATCTCCAAGCTTTTTGATACATACGCATCAGCTAGTTAGCTGCTAGTGAGTCTAACCAATGAATATAATTAATATCTTCGCCAAATTGTTAGAATTATGATTTTGATGGTTGCTTTTTTGAATGAAAGAATTTTCATCCGATGTAAGCCCGTTTGTCAGTGCCTATCCGTAGTTCATGATCAGTTTCATGGACTTTAAAGTTACCCCGATGGAACTCTTCGTTGAGGAACAAAACACATATTTTGGTGAACAGGTAAATGAAAATTTAACAGTACCTAGCTCCTAGGTCAACTGGTGGATTTGAAGATGGACGGACCTTCAAGATTTTCGTACAGAAAATGAAATACAATTGATGAGGATACACTTATAGCGGTACACGAATTTATGACACCGCAACTAAAGAAATTAAAATCTTAAAATATGTATTTTGAAATACTGTTTAGAGCAAATATACAGCATTTTTACTCGTAGTAGAAATACTTATTTCTCGTCTAAAAAGTTAGCAACCCTATTATAGCCACCTAGTAGGTAGAACAGTAACAAAACGCATAGATCCCAATTGCTAACGCGACCAAGTAGGTAGCCTCATTAAGCTAGTTAACGAATGAAGTACTCGTCAGATGATCACGACGAAGATGAATAAATAAGTATAAGCCGTGACGAGGTCATTTGGCGGTACTCAGCGCAGTAGCCAATGTGTCTAATACGAGTAGGTAGGTAGTAGCTTCATATTCCATGTTGGACAAAGGAATTGATAGATATACTGTCGAAACAAAGCAGAGGTACCTGTAAAAGTTAATATTTCTCACATATAGAAGCAACAAGAATAATGTTCCCAAGATTTTGTAATACGTAACATAATTTAAAAGAGTGTCCTTGGAGTATTCTTGCCCGTTCTTCTCCATAGAGATCTACGTTTTGGAATGGGCAACTCGCTTCAACTTTCCAACTGATCGACTTTTTGACAATTCAAAAGTTTAATTAAAATAAATGCTTTGAGTTTGAGTTATTTATTGAGCTGATTCATTTAGCGGCCCTCAATTCGATCACTGAAGAACACTGTGCAGTGTGTTTTGTTCGTGAACGTGTATGGTGCGTGCTGCGGCCGCGGGCGGGGCAGCCTGGCCATCTGCATTGTGGTAATGAAGTACCTACATGATCATTGTCGTTGACAGTGATTAAAGAGCACAATGCGCGGTCACTTGGTATTGTGCAGCATATGTGAACCAGCTACCAGCACTATCCGGTGACTCGCGCCCTCTATTTGGCTCGAGCAAACCCAATAACATTTCCTTCTCTTCGTCATGGTACATTCAAGAACCAACTTCTTCTGTGAAGTGTGACCCTTTTTTCGGGCTTTTGGAAACACGGCGCACTGCCCTCTCGAGCCTGTGTCTGTTCATGGATCAGATTCCCCAAGTCATGTATTGTGCCACCTTCAGGGCCATAGGCTGCTCCACATCAGATGCGGTTGTACCCTCCCGCTCTATTTCCGCCTCCTCCTTTGCGAGCGACGGCACACGCCCTGCTCTACACTCTAAGCCGGCGCCGGCGCCACATAGAGCCATGGACATAGACGTAGATCCTCCTTCAGGAAGTATAGGCCCCCAGATTGGGCAGCAGCGGCGAGAGTGCGTTCGTGACTCCCAGGTACTTCATCGGAGGCTCCGATCGGGACACACTACCACGATATTGGAACTCGTTGAAACTAAGGAAGGTAACACTGGGAGACCCGGGCGGTGCGCCGCCGGCAGGCCGCCCGGCCAGCCGGATACAATCCTAGAAAGCGAACTGAATAACAGTGAATCCTTCCTCATCAATCAACCATTCAGGTCAGGTGAATGGGTGATTCTTATGGGGAACCTAGTCGCGGGCGCAAACCCACTGGTGGGCCTGGCTAAAAATCACGCTGTCTCACCAGGCTTCGTGTCCGACAAAGATATTATCAGTGATGAGCAGACACTAATCTACACTCACAACGTTATTGAGTGAGATGCAGGATCATTTATAGTAAAAAAAATTAAGAAAAGTCCTTTGGAAGATCGGGTTTTATGAAAAAGCCAATGCATAAATCAATGACCAATAAAGTTTATTGAACTTTTCGATAATTGAACTTAACACTTCTTTTATTACTTAAACACGCCCAAAGGTACGTGAAATTAGCAAGAAAAACGAATCTTTGTTGGCTCAGTCCTAACTTTTTAATGGGTTTTTATTTTAGTATTCTGTTTCCGTACAGACAATATTAATAATGAGACAAAACGATATCATATTTTACTTTGGATGTGCCATGTCAGACAGTGGAATAAAACACTCCCGAAGTTTGTATGCAAAAAATGTGGACTAGGTTCACCTTAATATACCTACAGTAATTTTATTTATGGTTTGTGCTGTGGCTGTGGGTTTGCATAAAACCATAGACTGTTTTTTTTAATATGTCTATGCATAAAACTATTATGATTGTGTGTGACTAATGGTGACTATATATGTATATAGTATGAATGGTCCCAGTCGCATAGTTTGGACCGGAGAACGACTACTTATTGAATAACTAGGTAAATACCGCGTGGTCACATCTCGGCTACAAATAGAAGCAACCCAATACTTCCCGTGAGTGTCGTAAGACCTTAGTGACGATGACGAATAACATCTGTGTTACGGCTATGGGCAGGCCCAGGAGGACAGGCGGCATGGCGGCGGCGGCGAGGCTTGTCAGACTGCTGGGATACTGTCGCTGTACCAGACGACACTCAAGCACGAGCAATTTGCTCTTTCTTGCGTTACAATATCTAGCCAGTCGTGTCAATTAAGAACTTGCCGTCATTTTACTGATATGCAAAAAAACTAAAAATACATTTTGAGAACCAAACAAAGGGATCATTGTCAACGGCCAATTTTTATTTCCGAATGAACCACAATGCGTACATTGACCCCATTACCATTAGGTACCGACATGACACCACTGACCAGCTGGCAGTTACAAACTTGGTCTGCTTGATGTTGAAGCATCTCTGTGTGAAATCTGCTTGACGTAAGGGACGTGGAATCATAAATGCAAGGTGTACCTAACCCCCCAGGCTGATTCCCGGCCACCGTAGGCGTGGGCTTGCGGACGGCGAGTAATGGGTAGCTCGCTGTCCGGTAAGGACCAAGCCCGGGTCGACGGCGCGTTGTGTTCCACGCGCGCCTCAAAGAGATGTCAGCACCAAATGGGGGGGTCCGCAAGGGCCGATGCCTGCTAGGGGTGCGGGTTGTTCGAAAGAGATACCGCGGCCCCTAGCACACAGGCAACTGAGGGAACACGGGTGGGTTTTAGTCAGTAAAAGTGTGACATGCCCTCCCGCTCCACCCAGAGCGGGAGAAGTTATTTGATGATTTCCCACCCAAAAAAAAAAAAAAAGGTGTACCTAACCCGTGTGAAATCATGATAAGCCGAAATGCTGTTCCATAAACTTTTTTGAGTTATGCGAATATATGGAGCAGCTAATTTGGTTTTCGTGATTTCAGGATGAGTCCCATGATTGTTCATAATGATGAGTACTTACTACATAGGTATATAGTTAGTAGTTACCTACAAGCACCCCTTTTCAGGTTTTTGGATAATTAAAATAGTATATTTTATAACGAGGGACTAAACGAAGCCATAATATACCAGAGGTGGTTTGACTCCCGAGCGTGCGATAGTCAATGTAACCGAGGGTTTAATAAGTTGGCGTTTATTCACGAGGTGCAAACTGTACTTTTCACTTTCGAGTGCGAGAAAAATAGTCAATTTAGTACAAAAACATTTAATAAATATTACATCTTTTGCTCTTTGCTCGACGTCAAACTCTTCACCAAGGAACATTATATACCACAACTTTCACTGGACATTCTTAATAAATTTATTTTTCACTTCTCATGCTCTAAAAAGACATCATTAAACACTTGACCGTTATTTGAAGCTTACTAGATTGAGAGTGGCACTACTGGTTTCCGCTATATTTCCCTCTCTCTTGCTCTTTCCTTTGTTTGTATCTATCCGTCTCTTTCGCACATCCAGTTTCCTCACCAGGTGACGCTGCCAAATGTGGGCTTAGCCGTGGTAGTGAATCGTCGATCATTGGCGTCTTTTTCCGCGTGAAAAGAGGTTGTGGAGACAACATTTAAAATATTGTTTCTTTTTTCAAAAGTGATTATAAGTGCATTCCATCGGACAAAATTGTAAGTAGAATAAACTTTTATAAAACTGTTTCAGTGATGTGATGCATGATCACTATGTTATGGGCAAAGTTATATTATTTAAAAACGGTGTTACCGTTCGGCCTTGCCCTAGCCAGCATTGCATTAAAGTATTCGAGTATAATATTCGCAATGCAAAACTACCCTCATTGCTCTAAAGATTGTAGGAATATGTGTTTTTTTTTTTATGAAATATTGATTTGATAATAATTGTTAATTTTATGTTACCGTTTTTATGACCTCTATCGTTAATATTACATTAGATTCGTAATTATTTATTTCGGTTGTATGTTTTTAATCGCTTACGTATTACGTTAAAAAAATCATAAACCAATCGAAGATTTTCGTGTTAATCAGGATGGAGGGCGCAAGGAGTCCAATTGCAATGGAAACTCCGGGGCCATCGGGGTTACAAAATAAATTGTCAACAGTGCGTCTAGAACGCCAGACAAGTGAATCCTCGAGCTCCTCGTCCAGTATTTCTAGCTGTTCCACGTCCTCAGCAAAACCCAATAAAAAGAAACGTCGCCGTCACTATAAAAAAAAGAAGGGAGGCCGCCATTCTCGTGAAGCTAAGTTATTGCAACAATTAACTCAAGAAGTAAGCGAACTAAAAGAACGAGTTTTTTATAGCGATAGAAACTCTGCGTGTTCTCCTCGGCATTCAGCAGAAATGCAGGCAGACGACAATAACGACGAAATTTCCTTATTAGATAATAACGACTATCGGTCTTTGTACGATTATGATGTAGTAGGTGAGAAATCAAACGAATCACATCAATTCAAATTTGATTTACAAGTAAAATTAAAGGAACCGCCGGTTCCTAAGGCTCCTGAAAATTATCTTAAATCTTTAAACGATATTCAGCATTTTAATAAAAGTGAATGGTGTGAGGTTAGGTATTCGGAAGTGCAGAAATCATATAATCACAGTCCCGGTTTTACTGAGCTGGAGATCAATGAAGAAATCAAACCATATGATTCTTTACGACATTTAGCTTTGGCTGATAAAGCCTATGGTGCTCTAACCTTTTGTGCTCTTAAACAGCGAGAGGTATTGCAAACAAGTATGACCGATCTTTTATCCTGGGCACGTGTCAAAGGCAGTGTAACACCCGATCAGTTGCATAACAAGATCTCTGAATTATTTTCGGACGGTGAATATTATAAAGTATCTTCAGATATGATTCAACTTATTTGCGGTCATCGCGCAGAGATAATTCAAATGCGTAGAGACGGAATAATAAATTATGTTCGCGATCCTCTTGTTAAGGCTGCTTTACGCAAAGTTCCACCGTCCAATCAGCTGGTTTTTAGTCCTGAGCTAATGCTATCAACGTTGGAAAAGAACGGAGGCGTTAAGAAGACGTTCCTACCCCCGAATAAATCCAGTGGCTTCAAACCTACTTCGCAAGCAGGATTTAAGAAGACCACTCGCTACCCCCCGCAGGGGTCAGCTTATTATAGGGCACCCTCGCAGGGTGCCCGCCAAGCGTGCTGCACTAATAACATGCCATGCTTCCAGCCCTCGCAGGGCTGTGGACACAACCATACCTCTCAGAGGTCAGGTAATTGCTACCCCACGCAGGGCACCGGCAACAACATTAAAGGTACACGTGGGCCTAGCCACAACTATCATGGACCCTTTCGTTCACGAGGAACTCACCAGCAGCCTAACAAACAAGAGACAAGTAGAAATAACAGAAAGCGGACTTCAGCCACCGAATATCCCCCAGGAGGAAAGAGGAGCAGGTTCTGACAGACAGAACTTCAGAGCAGGCCAGTTAGCGTTCTATGCCGATCGATGGAAGAAACTCGGAGCACCCAAAACCCTTCTTCGCATAATAAAAGGCTATCGCATACCTTTCATCAAAAAACCGCCTCTAGTGATGCCCAATGCACAGAGTCCATTTCAAACAAAGGTATCCGAGGCAATGTCAACTGCTATTTCTCAAATGATAACGCAAAAGGTGCTAGTGGAAGTTTCTCATACTCCGAGTTTCCTGTCCTCAATGTTTCTGGTCCCAAAGCGGATGGCACCAACCGGCCTATTTTCAACTTAAAGAATCTGAACGATTGTGTTTGCACGGAGCCATTCAGGCTCATAAATGTGTTTCGTGTCCCAGACTTCCTACAACAAAACGACTGGCTGTGCAAAGTCGACCTGTCACAGGCCTACTTCAACTTGCCCATACACCAGTCACACAGACGATTTCTACGACTAAGTTACAAAGGAACATTGCTAGAAATGACCTGCCTTCCTTTTGGCCTCAGCACAGCCCCCAAAGTCTTCGCGACTCTAACAAACTGGGTAGCACAGACACTAAGAGAGGAGGGTATTCGAGTACTCGTCTATTTAGACGATTTTCTCGTGGTTCACCAGGACCATCAGGTACTGCGAGTGCACGTCCAAATACTATTAGATCGTCTGCTGTACCTAGGGTGGCAGACGAATTTCCAAAAATCTGTGACAACTCCGTGCAAAAGCCTCGTATTTCTAGGTATTCTATGGAAACCATGGATAAACGAGAGATCATTGCCACACGAAAAGATCTCAAAAATAAGAGAAAAGGTGCTGAATCTATTACACAACGACATTACGACGCTGAAAGTGCTACAAAGCCTGATAGGACTTCTAAACTTCGCCAGTTTCGTGGTACCAAAGGGCAGACTTCACTTTCGGGACACACTAATGTTTCTAAACAAGAAACTAAAAGAAGGCTGTGTCAATGTAGTTTTACCTATAGAAGTAAAGGAGGATCTAGATTGGTGGCTTCTAAATTGTCATCGGGCCTCTCGGATTCACAACCCACCACCGTCACATTTCCTGACCACAGACGCGTCGGATGTAGCTTGGGGAGCTCAGCTAGATGGATACGCACTATCAGGACCGTGGACCGCTCAAGAGCAACAGCTCCATTGCAATCAAAAAGAGATGCTAGCAATACTAAAGGCAATAGAAGAGCGAGGGCCAAACATGTCCAAGTCAACCGTTCTAGTTCAGTGCGACAACAGGACTGTTGTAGCCTTTTTAAGAAACGAAGGGGGAACCAGGTCTGCTTCATTACTCAAGCTTACGAGAGAGATCTTTCAAGTCTTAGACCAGTACCAAATCAGCCTAAAAATCCAGCATATTCCGGGGAAATACAACTGTCACGCAGACCATCTTTCTCGTCATCGTCTCCCTCCGGAGTGGCATCTCCTACCCCAATGTACGGAGAAATTATTCAAAAAGTTCGGAGTTCCGGTGATAGATCTATTCGCATCAGTACGGGCAAAAGTCGTAGCGAATTATGTATCATTGGATCTGAACGACACTCAAGCAATGTACCACGATGCGTTCTCCCAAAACTGGACTTATCCACTAGCTTGGGTGTTTCCTCCGCCTTACCTAGTGCCCAAGGTACTAGCTCACCTAAACTCTGCGTCGGGTCTCTTTCTGATAATAGTCCCAAGGTGGGAGCGAGTCTTTTGGAGAGCAGACCTAAAAGCCCGCGCGATAGCACCTCCATTCACAATCCGGAAACTGCATTCGCAGCTGATAGATACGGTGACAGGCCTCGCACCCCCCAGAGTCCGCGAAATGACGTTAGAAGTATGGAAATGTGGGGGTGGTCCCAGACCTCAGGTGAATGGAATGAAGCTCAGTTACAGCTCTTAAGATCCTCTTGGCGTCCATCAACTAAAAAGACTTATCAAGTAGCATGGAATAGATGGCTCACATGGACAAAACGGCATAAATTAAACCCCTTCCAGCCAACAGGACAAGTTTTGGCTCGCTTTCTTGCAGATTTGAGTCTTATAGCGGGGTTAGCGTATAAAACTATTTTATTGCATAAATCTGTGGTCTGCACATTAAGTAACTCTGACAATTCTGCCAAATTAAGTTCACATGTTTTAGTTACTCATATACTAAAGTCTATTGCTTTAAAAAACCCAATAATTCAAAAATCTGTAGTTTGGAACGTTGACAAACTAGCAGAATTTATGCAAAGCTATTCTGTAGACGCGAAAAATGTATTTGCTACTTGTAGACATACAGCCACTCTGTTACTCCTTTGCTCCGGCAGAAGGGTTCATGATCTAACTTTATTAGCTGTGGACTCAAAACACCTATCAGAAAATAATGATTGTCTGATCCTATGGCCAATATTTGGATCCAAAACAGATAATGCCGATTATAGACAGTCGGGTTGGAGATTATCTCCTCATCCTAATAACGAGAATTTAGACCCTGTACTTTGGGTGAAACGAACTATAGCTGTACTAAAAGAAAGACGTCAGTCAGGATTTCTTAATAATCTGTTTCTTAATTTTAGAGGACAATCAAGGGTCGCTTCTCGTACAGTCATCGCGGGGTGGGTTAAGTCTCTGTTGTTAGAAGCAGGCATAACTGCTTCGCCTGGCAGTCTTAGGTCTGCGGTAGCCTCAAGGAACTGGGTTAACAATTACTCCTTAGATGAAATACTCTCTAGGGGTAATTGGCGATCACAAAATACCTTCACCCGCTATTACTGTAGAGAAGTGATGCCCTGTATGCCAACCAATTCTGGTTGTAATGTATCTAGAATGTTCAATCCTATTAGTTAAATTACATATAGGTGTCATTGCCCTGAGTATGTAAAGGTTCTCAAGAAGTGTTAGAAATGTTTGCAATGCAATATATAATATGCAATGCATGATGTCCTACAAGATAAAACAAAGTAGATTTAATCGGTGTATCTTATATGGTGATTTTTAGAAAGTCCCTTCTTTTAGACAGCATTTATGATAATTCTAATTTGTTAATGATTCTCAAAATTATCTCAAAAATATGTATTATCATTATGTTCTAGTTCAAACTTATTATTAAATATTATGTAAATTCTCAAAGTTCTTTATAAGTACCTATTATAACGATAATTTTCTTTTCCCTTGTAAAGTCCACATTCATGAGACTATTAAAGTGTATTTTCTCTATGCACATCTAGTTTTATTAATTAATAGCTTATACCCACGTTCACATTGGCGTCATTTCCCACCAGGTGATAACAAACACGTCTCAATCTAGTAAGCTTCAAATAACGGTCAAGTGTTTAATAGCAGTGTTTTACCTAAAAATAAAACACATATTAAATACTTACCTTATTTGAAGCTTACATTTAATTCCTACCTGGTGAATATTTTCGACACAATGATCGACGATTCACTACCACGGCTAAGCCCACATTTGGCAGCGTCACCTGGTGAGGAAACTGGATGTGCGAAAGAGACGGATAGATACAAACAAAGGAAAGAGCAAGAGAGAGGGAAATATAGCGGAAACCAGTAGTGCCACTCTCAATCTAGTAAGCTTCAAATAAGGTAAGTATTTAATATGTGTTTTATTTTTAGGTAAAACACTGCTAATAAAGCCCTACGAAGCGGGACTAAAGTGACCACTTTAGTCCCTAGGGAGTAAAAAGTAATTCGTTTTTTAATTTCCTTCATGTGACATAGACAAACTCAAACAGCCAGTAAATATACTATTATCTGTGGAGTGTGGACCATCTTCATTGCGAAAATGTTGAGAGTTTTAGTTGCATGGTTTTTGCCACGGTGGTGCCATGTGTTTTAAATTGTTAATCTGTTACTGGTTTAGAAGAAAAAACTGACCGCGAAAATTACAGAATTTTTGTCGAGTGTATATTTGTTCGGCTTTAAATAAATTTATTAAGAATGTCCAGTGACAGTTGTGGTATATTATGTTCCTTGGTGAAGAGTTTGACGTCAAGCAAAGAGCAAAAGACATACCTAATAGATATTGTGATTTTTATTTCATCAACCGACTTCAAAAAGAGGAGGTTCTCAATTCGTCGGAACCTTTTATTTTTTTTTATGTATGTTCCCCGATTATTCGAATAATCCAAATCGTTCCAGCCAGGAACGATTTGGATTATTTTTTTGTTTGAAAGGGTATACTCCCCAGGTGGTCCCATGATCATCAAGTCAGGATCTGATGATGGGATCCTGAAGAAATAGAGAGAACTCTTCAAATTTTATAGGGTCTCATTTCAATTTGGTGAAGATCTGATGAAGAACTTTGGAGATAGGCAACGGAACTCCTCAATAAATGATAGCAAATGGACTGGGATTGCTGAAATTTCATGTCTGTCTATTGCTTACACCAGTTCATAACATAACATCACGCCAGTATGCTGTGAAGGGGTAAGCACATGTGAACCACTAAAAAGAGAAAAATATACTTTTTCAAAAAAAAAACAACCGACTTCCAAAAAAACACTACAAAGTGAAAAATAACTTTAATTTCGGAAGTCGCTGACAAAAAATTCAAATACAGCTCCAAAGCTCCATACTTCCGAAATTAAAGTAATTTTTCACTTTGCAGTGTTTTTTTGTTAAGTAATATTTATTAGTTAAGTACATGTTTTTGTACTAAATTGACTATTTTTCTCGCACTCAAAGTGAAAAGTACAGTTTACACCTCGAGACTAAACGCCAACTTAATATACCCTCGGTTTCATTGACTCCCTGGCACGCTCGGGAGTCAAACCACCTCTGGTATATTATGGCTTCGTTTAGTCCCTTGTTATAAAATGTACTATAAAACCGAACTTTACACTCGACAAAAATTCTGAAATTTTCGCGGTCAGTTTTTTCTTCTAAACCAGTAACAGATTAACAATTTAAAACACATGGCGCCACCTTGGCAAAAATCATGAAACTGAAACTCAACATTTTCCCAATGAAGATGGTCCCCACTTCACAGATAATAGTATATTTACTGGCTGATTGAGTTTGTCTATGTCACATGAAGGAAATTAAAAAACTAATATTACTTTTCACTCCATAAAGACTAAAGTGGTCACCTTAGTACCGCTTCGTAGAGGGCTATATTGGCGTACTTTTAGAGCATGAGAAGTGAAAAACTTTTTTAAAGAATAATTAATTAATTAATTTATGTCAACTATTTATATTAAAGATAGTATTACACCAGCATAGCAATCTCCCTTATACCCCCATACCTATACATAAGAGAAGAAAAGACTTAGTTTGCATAAAGCCTCAAACTAGACATACTTTTATAAATAAATTTTATGGTTTTTTAGGTCCGTTCTTATATAATAAAATCAATAAGTCTCTAAGTATATATAGTGTAAATTGTAAAAAATGTAGTGAAATGTTAAGTGAATACTTAGCGACATTAAATTACTCAGACACTGAAAAATTGCTAGAAATCATGCAATAAGTTTATTAATGTTAAGGCAATTTTATTTAATAATATAATTATTATGTATCAATGCTAGCTCTATGTACATTAATTTAATAGTCCAATAAAACACTCAGCGTTGTTACCTGAAACACAGGTTTGAATAAACCTACATCAGGCAGGTCGCTATTGTTTTTCATTAGGCCTTTATCCAATATATTATATAAGTTATACCTACACTAGATTTATTTTAGGCATAGTTTAATATTTGCTTAATAATTTTAATATGTAACTCTGTACTGATGTCACTTATATGTAATTTATATGTGAACTTATGAATAAAAAGTATTATATATATTATATATTAAACTATTAAAGAAATTAAATGCAAATAGTGATGACATTCAGCGAATAGTTTAAAATAACTAAAAGTACCTAGTGTGATGTTACTGCCTAGAGGCTACTTTCAGCACGAAGCCAGCAGACAGCGCCGGCGCCGGCGGCGCCGGCGGCGCTCTTATTGGGCCACTCAACATCAACCGTCAGACGCCAGACCCATAGTGGAGGATGGATCCGGCTAGTATCTTCGGCTTGGTTTATTGACAGTCGTATCAGTAAGGGTGGTTTTCGTATAGCAAGTATTTCAATTGATTAGCGGTTGTCTGTAGGGTCAGCAACAAAAGTCTATTAACACTTCAGATTCGGTAAAAACCTTATATTGTGACATCGTCTGTCTGTCACAGCTCCTAGTTTCAGCAGCTAAGTAGGTACCTACTACATCGACTTAGAAATATGTAGGTTTATTACTCAATCACGTAAAAACGGCTGAACGGATTTGGATGAAATTTAACATAGGATATTTTTATCCAGATAGCACGGTTCCGTGGGATAATTTTCGACAAAAACGTGGGCGAAGCCGCTGGCAAAAGTTAGTGAGTACATAAGAGGAAGCCTGAAACTGGTTTCCATCTATTTAAATTTCACTTCTTACGCAGGCGACTTTCTTGATTTTTTTAAATATATTTTTTATTCATCCCAACTACAGAACCCTTCATGGTCTTTCTCTGCATGATCCGACACGCACTTGGCCGGTTTTTTACTAAATCTACTTGTACAGACGCCAGCACATCAAGCTAGGCCAAACTGTCAAATTTCTTTGATAGATTTTCAACTTTATAACAATACGATAAGGTTCATGTTCAATTGGGAAAATTTTACAGTTTGGTATAGCTTGACCTGCTGCGTGGCGTCTGTACTTCTACCTTTCATTCACCTAAGATTACCTATTTACTTACGTAGGTCTAGTTCCTGCATAGTATAGTTTTATTTTATGTTTATTCATGTTAGATTATGCTTTTTATTAACATGCTTTTATTATCTTCACCTGCATGTTTGTTTGTTTGTTTGTAACCGGCTTATTTTTTGGACTTGATTTTGACCCACTTCAACCGGTCAGATTTCATTTAAACTTTGTAGACTTATCGAGGACCAATGAAATTTCAATAATTAAAAAACAAAGTAGAAAAAAAATCACGCTTTTGTAGCTAGCAGAATACGCTGTAAAATATACGCTGGATGTGGGAAGCACAAGATCGGTTGATCTTGTGCTTCCAAAAGCTTTCCCCATCCATCGATCGGATGTCCAGCAGTGGACGTCTTTCGGCTGAAATGGTGATTCTTATTATTGTACCTACATCTTAATTTTAACCAACTTTATTTGTAAATTTATACCTGTGGCAACAATAATAGTAGAATAATCACTAAGGGGATAAGGCAGTATTTTAAATCACGAGGATAGATCGTTTCCATACCCAATTTCATACCCTTAGGGGTTGAATTTCGAAAAATCCATCCTTATTCCTTGTCTAAATCATAAAGGGAACTTCTGTGCAAAATTTCCGCTTTCTAGGTCCAAGGGTTTGGGCTGGGCGTTGATGAGTCAGCAGTCAATCAGTCCGGAAATTTCTTTTTATTTATATAGATTAACCCCAGACGCAAAAAGAAGGGTGTTATAAGTTTGACCGCTATGTGTGTGTATGTCTGTAGCACGAACCGATCTGGGTGCGGTTTTTTTAAAAGTAGGTTTTCTAGCGGTGGTTCCAAAATCGGTTCAGGCGTTTGAAGATTATCAGCTCTTTTCTAGCTCATGAAGGGATTTGAGCACAGGTCTGATCGAGTCGAAATTTGGTATTCTATTAATTCAATGATATTAGACTAACAAAGTAACCTTGAACTGATGCTGCAGCATCACCTGGAATATCCAGGATACCCAACTACCTCACCAACAGCAGAAGTATCGTGTTTGGGCTCATTGAAAAGGTCTCAATGAATAGGTTATAGATAAATGGTGATCAGGACGAAGAATGAGGATAAATTAGTAACAAACTTCTCTGTGGGAAACATACGCAAAGCTGCGCAGATCATGTGTCGATCGTAGCGTGTTTACTATTACTATATAGGGAAAATTTTAAACCAGTGCGCAAACTGTAACCATAACTTCAGCATATCATTCTAGTCTAGAACCCCAGCGCAGAAATTTTTCGTCGGTTATACAAAAAAGAAATTAGCTGTTTCGTAGATTTTGACCGCGTAGGGCTTGCACTTTTCTATCAAACAGCAGATTTTTTTGTATAACCGACGAAAAATTTCTGCGCTGGGGGGACTAGAATGATAGGTATGCTGAATTCATGGTTTTTGGCAGTTTGCGCACTGGTTAAAAATGCAGTAAATAAAAGTTAAATTCAAAATTTAAACAACCTCCACTCAAACAAAACCATCTAAAAAGTACCTAATTATAGTAATTATGCTATTGTTGAAAGGATAACATTTTCATTAGCCGACCCCCGACGTGACAATGCTTTGAGGTACAACTTATAAGGCTAATATTTTTTATTTTTTATTTTGGAGATTTTTGTTAGAGTCAGGGTATTTTTTAATTTTCAATTGCGGTCAAAATTTAGAACACTGGGCGACTAGCAATTATATATATGAGCGCCAACTAACTTTAATAGATGCCTGCTATCAAATGACATCAAAATATGGGAATACCTAGTAAGTAGTTTTCATTTTCTTAATTTCAGAGTTGCTTTTGATACAAATAAAGAATAGTCTTTAAATGTGTGTTGATGGTGTACCCTAAGTAGTAGGTAGTTACCTACTCAGATATCGATTGTGGTGTGAGATCAGTTGGCGCCTTGGCGAGCGTCGCGGTGCGGGCGGCGGCGGCGGCAGACGTTCCTTTGCTTTTGCCTACCCCTAGTCGCCTACGCGCAAGTGTTGTAATAATTATGTCATCATAATGCAATTATTTGCTGAATGAACATGCAGCTCTCTGGCACTTACATCTTTATCCCATTGTAAGTGGTAAGGAATCTCGTTGCCGAAAGGAAAGTCGAGGTGACAATTCAAGACGGCGAATCCGCCGACGCTGGCGTGCAGATGCTCTGCGTCCAACGGCAGCAGCGATGCAGCGGCGGCCGCGCTCAGCGCGCACAGCGCCCACACGCGCGCACACACACACATGGCGATAGACTGCGACTGACTGACCGACCCGCAGCGGAGCGCGGGGCCAATTGACCGCTCCTACCGTACGTAATGGAGATAACCTCAGCGTGAGTAACGTCCGCGAGCCGACCTCGCGCCGCGCCGCACCTGCGCGGGCGCAAGCGCCGCTGCGGCCGCGCGCCGAACAAAGGCGCGCACGCAACGCGCAGCCGCAAGCAGGAAACGCCGCTAATTCCCGCTCCACTACGTCTAACTTCTTCGACTAGCTACTCGCTTGTTATTGTTCACAAATCACTCTTAATCTTATAGCATGAGTGGTGGCTACATGATGTATTAAGTATACCTACATTAACACACAGGGACAAAGGCAATAGGTAATAATATGTAGTTCCAATGTCAGAAAAGAAGAAATCACTGACTGTGTAGTAGTAGCAGTCTTCTGTTGAAGTAGGCCGATATATCGTAGTAAAGTGTCGACTATCGACCCAGGTTATAAAATTTCAATTTTGAGTACCTAATAATTATTAAGTAAGTACCTATCTATTTGTGTTGCAGACTGACCTCGCGTAAATAGATACTAGTAGGTTCCATACATATTTAAAAAGTAGGATGTACAGATTATTTGTAAAGTAGGATACTACAGATTATTTGTAAAGTAGGATGTCCAGATTTTTGTTTTTGTAATACGTTTATAAAATATGTTAACGAACGTATACCTAATAATAATTTTCCTGCTTGACCTAACCGATATTATTTAATAACTTAGGGGTATATTCATAAACGCTGATTAAAGTTAAGAGATGTTAAACGTCAAAAATGGATGGTTAAAAACTCGCTAGTCATTACTTAACTTTCCTAATAATGAAGGGGATAATGTTATATTAAAAATGTAACTAGCTTCCGCCCGCGGCTTCGCCCGCAGGTTCGCCCGCGTGGATGTCGTAAATTATTCCACGGGAACGTACTACCGGGATAAAAAGTATCCTATGTGTTAGTCTAGGTTATAATCTATCTGTGTGTCAAATATCATCCAAAGCCGTTCAGCCGTTTTTGCGTGATTGAGTAACAAACATCCAAACATCTTCACAAACTTTTACATTTATAAAATTATATCATACTAGCAGTTCGCCCGCGACTTCGTCTGCGTGGTTTTCGAAGATACAGCCTATATGTATTAACGCTGATATGTAGGTTTCTTGGACGGTGACTTTTTGGCGGCACTTCAAAATTTAATTGTGTGAGTATTTTAAGTTATTTGTACGGGTTTTACGGACCATATTAAATTAAAAATAGTCCTGTCTTTTATCTATGTTTTGCACTTGTAAAGTTGGTAAAAATAATCAAGAAGAACAATAGTGTGTAGCTTTTTTTTTTTTGGGCTTTGGCTTCGCACGTTTTGTGCATTTAGCCAGTGTCAAGTAATTTTTCTTTTCGATCAAGTAAATGGCCCGATATCGGGCACGAAGTTACAAAAAAGTCATAGTCGTGTTTAGTCAGTCAAGTCCAGTCAAGTCAAAGTTATTGTAAAGCGGTAGCAACTTTACAACAACCTAACATGAGTTTTTGGGGGAACACGAAAAGTCCACGTTAGTCACTTATTTTCACCTTCACTACACTTGTGCACACACATGTAACTAAATTGAATAATTCACTACCAAAATTATACAATTTAATTCGCTATTTCACTAAATTTCATGAAAATTAAAATTCGTGCGACATGTTCCAACCCGATCCCGCCAAAAAAACAGTGTGTAGCTTTGTATGAAAACTCAACATGCCTGCGGGTAGGGTTGTCACTTTTAAGCTTGAAACCAAAATAGTGAAATCCCGCATCTTCAATCAAAATTTCGCATCGCAAGCGCGAACGCTGTTAGAACGTAGAATAATAAACCTTTACGTTTTACATTGGTAATTAGTGTAGATATAAAAATATTACCAGTTAAGTATTTAGATACATAGGTACCTACATTCTAGAAACCAAGTACCTAGTAAAAAGTCTAAAACGTGCCTCTGATTTTTACAGAGGTAGAAGATGCGTCGAATCAATGAAAAGCTCGAGTTCTGAAAACAAAAATAATCGTCAGCAATACGTGAATTACTCTACCGAAATGCTAGACATAGTCGTTGATCTCGTAAAGTCTAAGAACCTGTCATCATATGAGGCAGAAAAACAATTTGGGATTCCCAGGCGTAAAGTCAACAAATGTCATGAAAAATCTATTGAGCATCCTACAAAACTAACTGAAGACGACGAAACAACAATTGCTGACACGATAAATATCGCGGCTGCATAACTAATAAAAACAATTAAGACTGTGATTTTTTTAAATAATATTATTTTGTAAGTGTAATTTATTTAGGTAGGTATTGCATAACTGCAAATTGTTACCAAAACAATTAATCCTATTAATATTATAAACGCGAAAGTTTGTAAGTATGGATGGATGGATCCGGATGGATGGATGTTTGTTACTCTTTCACGTAAAAACGCCTGAACGGATTTGGATGAACTTGGCACACAGATAGATTATTACCTAGATTAACAGAGATTATTTAGAATTAATTAGAGATGTAACCAAAAGGAATGTTGCCTCTAGAGATAAACATAGACTCTGCTTGCCACAATCCAAACTCGATTTATATAAAAGAAATTCGTTTATAATGGCAATTAAGGTATACAATAAATTACCAAACACCTTTAAAGAACTACCTTTGCTTATGTTTAAAAAAAAGCTGATTCAGTGGCTTAAAGAAAAATGTTTTTACACTGTTAATGAATTTGTGTCACATGTCGAAGAAAGAAAGTAATGTCAATAAATTTGGTTTATACATATTTTATTCATTTTTCAATTTGACATTTACTTACTATTATTATTATTTCTTTATTTTTTTTTGACATTATAACAATATTCATGGACATTAACATTTCAATTAATATATAAAATCTGACATTTTATTACAATCGTATTGGTAAATGATGTAATGTTATGACATTTTTGTTAAGTATGTTATGTATTGTGAAAATAAATATTTGCAATTAATTTAGTTAGGTAATCAGAAATTGTGTAACGTTTGTAGTGATAACTGAAGGAATATTATGACATGTTTTTAATTTAATGTATTTTGAAATTAAATATTTGCACACCACATGTAATGGTAGAATGTAAATGGGCCACCTTAAAATAATATCATACTACTTTGTACACCTACATTTTGGCAAATAAATTACTTACTTACTTACTAACACATAGGATACTTTTTATCCCGGTAGTACGTCCCCGCGGGATTATTTCCGACTTCCACGCGGGCGAAGCCGCGGGCGGAAACTAGTTTTAAATATAAGTTGTTTTATTTCTTATGGTGACAACCCTGAAAGGTTCCCCTTATAAGTACTTAATACTCAAAAAGCCTGCCTAACTTTGCCTACCTTCTAAAAAAAAGATGTACGTTTGAGACTTTATGGCATGGTTGAGTATAATACTTATCTAAAATTTTATGGAAACACAAACTGTTTATTTGGAAATATTTAATTTAACTGCGGTGTTTTTGCCTAGACAAAGTAGAGGAAATGCCATTAACTTTGCCTGGCTTTTGCAAAGCTTATTTCTCAAAAAATATGCGGTGGGTACTATAATGAGTTGTCTTGCTAGGAGCACAAAGTTCTGATTTCCATTTTCTCTTTAAAAGTCATCAATGAATTTCCTACTCACCAAACCTCGAAATCCGTTTTTGACACCCCACTTGCCCTAACTTTTACTTTGCCCGTGTATTTGACATGAAGCGTCTGCGTATGTAACCTCCACAGCCCAGTTACAGGGTAATACGATACCCTTTTCAATTGGTTGTCAGACTTTCAGGCTTCTGACTACCTCAATAAATGAAAAGATAAATCACAACAGTTTAATCTAATCTGTTGTGTTCGGTTTGCCAGACTCTTACTGACTAAAACCACCCCGGTGTTCCGTCTCACACTTGCACCGGAGATCCCGGGAACAAGAGCGACTTCCGCGATCCACGACTAGTGCCGGCCCGCCCCCGCGGGCCACCTCGCGTTAGGGGGGGAATAAGGTGTTAAAACTCCGCCCCTTACACCATAGAGAGGCGCGCGTGGAACACTACGCGCTGCCATCTCAGTTCCTAAGAAGTAGGGGGCGACGGATTTCCCCAGATCCATCGCCCCTGGACCCATTTAGGTGGGCTGGAAGAGGGCGTTATCCGCCTTCCGCCGCCGCCCGGTGCGTCTGCTGCGGATCGGGTTAGCAGAAGCAATCTCCCGCTCCCTCTCCGCAGCCTCCTTCTGCGAAATGACTAATTCGCAGAAGGATACCACCGCATCCCAGGACTCCTCGCTGTCGACCATCGAGGCGACAACGGCCAGCAGCAATAGGTCGCTGCCTACTCCTGAGATGAGGGGACGGCGCGGCTCCTCCCAAGCAGCACACTCTGCCAGCGTGTGCCACGCCGTGTCCTCCCGACAAAGTGTTCGATCCCCTGCTTGAACATGAGCTCTATGAGTGATAGTATATTCGTCCCATATTTTCAGCGACGTGTACCTTGTAACAACTGACTAAAGGGCCCATTTTTGGATACCGAACATATCGACTGGTGCTCCAATGAAACTGACAGTGGGAGTTTGAAGGCAGAGTGTGTAGATTTACCGTCGCTCAATAAAGTAGCTGCAATCCCTGAAGAAGCCACTGCCAGAGTTATTTTTCTGGATTGCCTAACATGTGCTAGTATTAAATTAGCGAGGAATGTTTTCCCAGTGCCACCTAGGGCGTCCAATTTTTTTTTTCCTTTATTGTTCGTTACGCTGTCAATAATGCATCAAAAGCCTGTTTTAGATCTGTGAACTGTGACTAACTTCAGCAAATTTGTTTTATAAAAGTAGCCAATTCACTGATATTGTACGGTCTACGGATCTACCAACATTTGCTTCTGCAAATGTGAATTAAGTATGTAGAGACATACGACGCTGCGCACTTTCTAGAGAGAGCTAGTCTCTCTATGCCTTGTTGCAGATACATGCTGCCTTAAATCAGGGGGACGTACATTCAGCGCTAGACTCCCAAGTGATTTTTTGATAAGGATTAATATTTGGTTGTTTAAAAAATCATCCAAACGTAAGTAAATCGAAAAATACCTTTTTTAATACATAAAAGCTACTATAACTGCTAAAATATAAAAAATTGTAATATGCTATCGCGGACAGTTTTGTAGAACTATTTAAGGCGGACAAAGTGGCGTTAAATTATTTTCAATTTATTACAATTACTTAGGCAGCGCATGCATATAACTCTGTTTTAATCAGCTTGGTTAGACAAACATTGTGATAGCTCGGCTAATATGCAAGACATAAATAAAATTTATTTATAGCCTTTATCACTCACAAATAACGCAGCTTTCAACCAGTATTTTTTTTTTTTATTGGACCATTAGTTCCGGAGATTACCCCCGACATACAAACTTACAAACAAATTTTACCTCTTTACAATATTAGTATAGATAGTATAGATCAGGGTTGGCGAAGTACTAAACCTCTACGAGCCATTTTTCCCAAAATAATATTTAATATGGCATTGACGTGCCAACAAATAAACTTGGCTTATTGACTACTAGAAAAAGGCTAGATACTTTCACAATAATAGGTACCTACTCTTTATTAGCAAACACAAATAGACTTGTACTATTATACAGTAATCAACATCACACCACCTTATTTATGAAAGAACAAATTAGTGCAATTTCTAGTGTTTGGTATATATTTTTTTTGTTTCAAAATCCAAATATTTTATTTCACATAAACCTGCATGGGCACTTATGAAACGTCAGAAGCTAGGTGCTAGGTTTAGCCTATACTGTCCCACTGCTGTCTGGTATTAGGTTCATATATTACTTTTAGCAGAATGCTAGCTGAACTGGAATCAAGCGACATAGGTACGGTTTCCGAAAGTAACGACTCAGGCATAAAAAGATGAAATTATCACGCTCAGATATTTTCTATGTTTGTTACTGTGACTTAAGCTGCCGTGCCCAAATTATTTTGTTGCGTGCCACCAAAGGCACGCGTGCCATTGGTTCACCAACCCTGGTATTTATATGTAGATTATTAGTTAGGAAATAATAAAGCGCCTGCTAGAAATGTAGCTGCAACTTTTTACTTGAAGTATTTTTGCTAGTAAAATTATTCAGACGTAAAAAATGTCACAAATGAAAAATTTATTCAGTAAAGAAACTTCTAAGATCCGTCACCCACTGTTGATTTTTGGAGATACTACATCAGGTACTAAATACTGGTTTGATCAGAGTTATGTGATTCGTTGTAGTTTTGGAGTACAGGCATGGTCTCGTCATTATGACGCATCATAATGGCGGGACCAGTGTTATCGTGAAATTCCGTTTATCCCGTGTGAGGTACAAATATTTCCGGATAGGTACATCCGGTTCGAAGGACCATTTGTTAGGGACCTAACTAAGGACTAAAACTCAAAGACAGTTTAACTTTAGTTTAAATGGATATTATATCCGTTTAGGTACAAAATTAAGTTGGTAAGCGTATGGAGTGCGCGCGCGTGCCGTCGTTGGAGATCCCGCTCGAAGGACCATTTGTTAGGGACCTAACTAAAGACTAAAACTCAAAGACAGTTTAGCTTTTGATTAAATGAATATAATTCGTATAGGTACAATATTAATTTGAGGTCGTCGAAGATCGGTCGTGAAGTGGCTCGACGGCCCGCGTCCCGCACGACGCTCCTCTCGCCGCCGCGCCGCCCGCCGCCTTCCGCTGTCTCACGACAGCACCCGAAGATTGCCGAGTGATCGAAGGCGCCCGAACAGGTAGCTATAAAATAGTACTAAATGGGTACTAAAAGCGTTTCAATTACAAGAGTTGGTCGCGCCACTTGTGCGACGACAGCCAAACTGTACATTTTGACTATGGTGTAAAGTTAGTTAAGTTAAGCCTTGTAGACTCAAGGGCTTAGTTCTTCATTAGATCAGATAACTTTTTAACTGTGAAAGCGTTATGTGTAAGGCTTGGCAACCTATTTTACAATGTTTTTGGTGGGTAACATATTCATCATGCGAGTTAAACTCACTTGGAGGCCTCTCCAAGCGAGTAACACTGCCACTGGTCCGGTGTCTCTTTTTTCATTTTGTCTTCTACAATTCTTGTACAATTGCAATAGTTTCTGAAAGTAGGTACCTACCTACCTCATAAAATAAGCTAGTTGCAAGTAGGTACCTATATGGTTATTCGGCTTTTTTATTTTAGACTACTCACTCGTACTCTACCATACTCGTACTCTACCATAATCGGAATCTGAGATAATTATCAAGCTTAGAAAAGCAAGCTCAGCAGCACCAAGCTTGAAAGGTGTCGAATTCTATTGCATCGAAATGTTTACTTTTTTAGTACGTTATGAATTCCAAGTACCTACCTAACTAAGTATTTATTTTTATTTTTTATTATCTAGTTCTAGTTTTGGTTTCGTACCTCGGTACTTTGTTAAATTACTGTTATTAAGTCATTATGGGTTAGGCCGCACACAATCATACCAAAATCAACGGCTCTGAAGATCACTTAATTTTTATACATTTTCGTGATCTGAAAATGGAGTCCTGACCACGGGGCTCCTATCTTATACTTCTCAAATATATTTTCGGTGTTCTCTCATCATGCCGCACCTACTCAGCTAAGTATGAACTCTCCGCTTTGTACCTACATAAGCTTACTCAAAAACCCACTGGGCCTCTGGGCTCCTCGTCCATTGTCCTATGAACGACTTAGTTTCAATAGGCAAACATGAACAAGTGAATTGAGAGACTGTCTGTTTCCATATAATTACGTTCAATTTGACGATTCATCAAGAATGCGAAGAGGTGGGGGCCAGTGGGGGTATGCACTGGTCAAATTGAGTTGTAGGTTATAAGTATCTATCACTGTGACTAGTCCAAGATATAAATTATAACTGTTGTCGTCAAGCCGACAGACAAGCAGCTAACACGTTTTGGAAAAAAATCAGCTCACCACCTTACAGGTCGCCTTACAGGAGCAGGTAATGGAAAAACACCAATAGGGTATTTTCCAATTTATGAAAAACTATTCTAATTTGAAGATTGGGACAAAATATTTAACAGAAAAATAAAAATAAATTTATTTATATCCATTTTCCCAATTAAAATCAAATAAATTTTTCGTTGTTTTGAATTTACCGCCAAAACGCTCCTTACGATGACTTTTTATCACGTGACCACACGTGACGTCAGCTCTGTGGAAATGGCACCGGTACAAATACTTTGTGTGGCGCAGTTTTAGAAGTATTTGTGCACAGAGGTACCGCACACCAGTCATACCACTATTTCTATCCATTAAAAATCTTGTTAAATTATAAACTCGACATTCACATAATAACTTTAAATTTTAGTTTACACAAAGTTGACGTCACGTGTGGTCACGTGATAAAATGTCATCGTAAAGAGCGTTTTGGCGGTAAATTCAAAACTACGAAAAATAAATTTAATTTAAATCGTTTTTAATTGAGAAAATGGATATCAATCAATTTGTTTTTAATTTTCTGTTGGATGTTTCGTCCCAATCTTCAAATTAAAATAGTTTTGAATAAATCTGAAAATACCCTATTGAATCAAAAGACTGCCCTGGACCGTCCGAGGCAAGGAACATAATTATCTTTAATCGGCAACATCTTCGGGCAAAGAGTCTCCGATCGTCATGGCAGCGGGTGTTGTGTGTATTTTTTCGTTGCTATGTCCTTTTATACACCTACCATTATTTCGAGAGCTAGCTGCATTGCTATTCTGTAACCATCTCACCGTGATATCTAAGGTAGAGTGAGGTGAAAGTGACCTGTCATTCCACTTGATACTACATAATTTACACAATTAACCACTTACTATTAAGTTTTCACGGTGAGATTTTTACAGAATCGACATACTGTGCTGTCATCACTCATCACGCCACGAAGCTCCTGCGTGGTGTCAGCCATTGTCGCTCTCAAATAGTTTGCTTGTTGCGTTTATGTCCATGCGAAGCCCTTTCCTAGTGGCTGATTTACACATTGCCGCCAGTAGGCTATTCAAGTTTTGTCACCCCTACTAACCTTTGCGATTCAATGCCCTAGTTTACAATCATTACAGTTTTTGGAGTTTATTTACTACGAAGTTTTATTACATGTAAAGACTCATAAAGTAGAGAGCGCACGTCAACAATAGTGGGAGTGGTGCTGGACGCGCCTGTGTCGTCCGCTACGCTGGTGCTTGACTTTATATACAATATTTCATCACCGCTGCTCTCAAAACGATGAAGGAAAACATCGTGAGGAAACCAGCATGTTCTAGAACCAAAACTTCGAAGACATCTACAATCCCGCACTAGGACCGCGTGATGGTTCACGGCCCACTCCCTCCCACAGAGAGGAGGCCTATGTCCTAGAAGTGGACTATATAGGCTTATGTTTATTTTAATAAATTAACAAGGATAAAATTAACACACATTTTGAAAAAAGTAGAAAAACGTTTGGTTGAAGGCAAAATTGCAATCACTGTCGTGTCTTTCGGAATCGCTGCTTCTTGGTAGCAAAATAGGTCACCCCAGGACAAGACATCCGCAGCAACAAAGACATAATGGGTGGTATCACAGTTCTGTTCAGTGGCGATTTCCGGCACACTACATGTGGTGAGAAGAGGACCTAGGACTAGGGTTGCCATCTCTAAAATTGGGCAACCAGGACAAGACGCGTGAAAACCCCGGATTTTAGAGCCCAGAACCCGGACATGTCAACAAGTTTTTTTAAACAGTCAGTGTAATCAAAAACAGTTGAACATGTCATAAATTACCATTTACGTAATAAAAACAATCATAACTGTCCTGCGACTCACTGCCAGTGTCACTGCGGAGTGCGGACGGTGGCAACTGCGACGGGAGTGGCGGGAGGACGGTGAATTTAACGTTTAGGTTCGTCGGTTGATCGCGGCGTGCGGGCACAGTGCATGTGTCGCGGGCGACCTAAGACTTTAAATTTTTAAACCCGGACTACAAATGAAGCCCCGCCCGGACGCTCCCCGGATGCCTTCTAAACTAGGACAAATCCGGGGAAACCCGGACGGATGGCAACCCTACCTAGGACTGACGAGGTCAATGCTACGTTGAATTTAGAAAGTTTATAGACTGCGCTTGACCATCAACATGTGAGTTTGGATTAAAGTTAGTGAAGATACTCTACCAGCGGAGAGCGGTTATAGATGAACCTACCAGAGGCTCTTGGTAGAGTAGTTCCCACTTAAGATCACATTCGTCTAGTGTACCGTGTACGGAATTCTTGGGTGTGTGAACGGGCCATTTTATCGCCAAAAAATGATCAAGCTGCAGCGAACAACCACAATATTCTCCAGCAAATTGAAGGCCAGTGGCCAAAAGACCATTGGGCGAGTGTCGACGTCAGGACAAGCTGCTTCTTATACGGACAACTGTACCTACTGTAACCAACACTACAAACATATTATACAGGAAAGTTTTATAAATTGTGGCTGTAATTTTAGTAAATTTGTGGTGACTTACGACTTCCACGCGAACGAAGTCGCGGGCAGAAGCTAGTTCCTCAATAATAATTAAGTTAGTCAGTAAATTCAGTCAGTTTAGACTCAAATAATTTGCGAAAACTTGCAGAAGACGTAGTATTATTTGGCACCTCCATGTTGTCATACTATTTTGAAATTATATCACATTTTAATTTCACTTAAAATTGGACACAAGGACGAAAAATAACATTCACGGTTTGCGCTATTGACGCCATATTTGTTTTGGTGACTACTAGCGCCACATTGGAAAAAACTGAACTAAATTTGAATCACTTGGCTGAGTCTTGGTACTGACCAAGACTCAGCAAAGTGATTCAAATTTAGTTTCAATTCATCTTCACAGGGCTGACTTTCAATACGCCAAGTTGGTAAACGTTAAATGATTCTAGTTCAATTAACTATCGGCCTTGGCATCCAATCGGATGCCAGCGTTTAATTAACGTCCTAGGCATCTAATTAGCTGGCTAATTTAACCAGATGGCTGCGATATATCTATACATATAATAAAATTGTAACAGGCCGATGTCTGTACATTAAAGATATTGAAGAAAAAATAGTATGGGGGGTCTTTATTAGAGCAACAGAAGCCAAAACAACGGTTTTTAGA
This sequence comes from Antitype chi, assembly GCA_947359405.1. Lineage (NCBI taxonomy): Eukaryota > Metazoa > Arthropoda > Insecta > Lepidoptera > Noctuidae > Antitype > Antitype chi. The sequence continues at coordinate 18,218,686 of OX375816.1, forward strand.
ATTTTGTCTGTCTGTATGTTTGTTACCGCATCACGCAAAAACCACTGCATGGAATTGAATGCAGTTTTCAATTATGTATTCCGAGAGGTCTAACTTAAAAATAAGCTATATATTATCAAAAAAAAATGATTATCTACTTGATTCTAAAGTTCACGCGTATGAAGTCGCGGGCAAAAGCTAGTACAGGATAAGTTTTTATTCAGTGCGCAAATTGTAACCATGAATTCAGCATATCATTATAGACCCCCCCAGCGCAGAAATTTTTCGTCGGTTCGTGTGGCACCCACTTATCAAGCTTTTCAATTTGACGCAAATGCTTCAATGTTATTTTGACACTAACTCCAAGGCCCGCAGCAAGCTCAGCCGTTGATTAAGTTGGATCCGCTTCCACTGTCGCCTTCAATTCGTCGTTGTCGACAATGGTTACCGGCCGACCGCGAGGCTCGTCCTTCAACTCAAAATTTCCAAATTTAAAACGATTGAACCAATAATGGACCGTGTTTATGCAAGCAGTATTAGGCCCGTACACGTCGTTAATGTTTCGTGTTGTTGCGCAGCGGTACTTCTACGCAGTAATTCATATTCGAAAATTGTACGAATTTTTAGTTTATCCGTGGCGCCAAAATCTACCATAGATAAGACACAAAAAAAACTACCACAATTTCACAAAACAAAACACTATCTAAAAACAAATGACAATTTGAAAAATAAAACGGCTTTCGAATAAAATTTATTTTAATTTCGAATTGCGCGCCAATCCAGAGATAATTAAATCTGAAAATGCTGGTTTTAAAATCTCCAATTACATAGGTAATGATTTCGCACCCAAAAAAAAAAGACCTATTATAAGATAAACTTACAGGAATTCGTTTTATGAAATCTGTAGATGCCGTGGCTGCGTTTGAAAAAGACGTGGAAGAGATCCTGCGCGCACTGCTTCAGTCAATGGTTCCATCGCATGTGACGGTGCTTGGAGAGGAACGGAAACTACTTCGAAAAGCAATAAAAATATTAACAGGCTCTTCTACATCATTCCGTTTTTTATTTTCTATAAACTTTCAGTTTGACGCACATGTATATAATATTATAATGAAAGTTTGTATGTTTGGATGTTTGTTACTCAATCACGCCAAAACGGCTGAACAGATTTGGATGAAATTGCATTGATGAAAATGCACACAGATAGATTATAACCTGGATAAACATATGATACTTTTCATGCCTGTAGTACACGTTCCTGTGGGATAATTTTCGACCTCCAAGAAGGCGAGCGTCTAAGCCCGCGTGTAGGTCACCTACCACACCATGGCTAAAGCTAATACTATACGGTAACGGTACACCGGTACGGCACGGTCGGTAGCGGTACGTAATACTGTACGGTTGGCGACCTTATGACGGGGGGCGTCATTGTGGGTATACAGCTATCACCAGTCACTCACCAAGTCCCGTCCGAAATCACATCAATCGTAGTTCCGAAGCGCGAGACCGATGTTATCTTTTGAAAGAAAAGTCAACATAATGATTATAATTATTTATTTATTTTCTGTACAAACATTATATAAAATTATGATTAGTTTTGGAATACATTCGAATGGGAATACATATACGGAATCGTAAGTTTCGTTAAACAGTCTACGTGTGCAAATGAGCGGGGCGTATGGCCACCGTAAATGCGTTAGCTCGAGCCCGGCGCTGGCGAGCTCCTGCCACTCACAAACTTAATGATTACGACGAACACTTGGTATAATATGTGCAGTGAGAGCAGGGCGCGCCGGCCGCTCAGCCCTGCATGATGAGGTGCACGAAGTTCTCGTAGTTGATGTTGCCCTGCGAGTCCTCCTGCCCCTGCAGCAGCTGCTCCACCTGTCACACACGCACGCGTTACTATAGATCGCGTCACGTAAGTTGAATCAAAATCAGAACAAGCAAGCGAAGGTAGAAGCGCAGGCTCTCGCTGCCTCGCAAGGAGAAAGAATGAGGTCACCTTCTAGCATAGTCATTGATGTAACGTGTACTGAATTTTGGAAATAAATTACAGATCGCGGCAGTTAAGCTGAAACAAAATCCGACATTTTGGTACAACTTACGTGCCGCGATTTGTACAGTCAGCGTCAATTATATCGGGACGAACAGACTGTTCAAAATGATCTCAGCAACTAAGAAAATTGAAGTTTATCTCAATTGGATAAAATTCTTGTCAGAATGACAGGTGTCGTATACTGTCTTCATTCTAAAACATTCCTTGTGTCATTGAGTTAATAATTAATTGTCTTTGTTGTTAAGATCATTTTGAACAGTCTGTTCGTCCCGGTATTATTGACGCTGACTGTACCTCTACTACGTGGGCGCGTCACGCGTCCTGGCACTGAGTCGCTCGGACTCGCTGAGCGCGCTTTTGCCAAACTTTCCTTGCTCTATTTTTAATTCAGCTGCACGCAACTCAATTTATTTCAAAAGGCCAAAAACGTTCAGATATCCAACATCAATTAATCTTGGCGGTTGCGCTACACGACGCGACATTCGAATGCCGCTGCTACTATCGACAGTGACAAACGATTTACAGTACAGCCAACTGTAAATCAGTGCAACACTTGCACTACGAAAACCGCCCTTACTGCTACGACATAAAAGTTCTATCAATGTCACATTGTTGCTTGCATTGTGCTTTTGAACATGCGTGTTGAAAATTTAGTGTGGAAAAACGCGAAGTTTCAAATAGCGTACTTTTAATTATTTTGCGCGACAGGTCAACTGAAACTTCGTCAAAAATAATAATGCAATCGGCGGGTTTTTTTTTTCTTTTTTACACCGATTTTTCTGTAATTACTAGGGCGATTAACGTACCTAATACTTTTTTTAAAATTTGGTAGTGGACGCCCGGTGGGCCACATAAATAGAAAGATACAACCGTCTTTAAAAAAAAACTACTTACAAGTGCTCATACACACGAGCGACTGCGACGGCTGTAGTTGCCTTTGCCGGCGACGTGTGTCGCTGGTGTACACTTAGATAAACTTCAAAGCGGAAGATACGGAACGCTCTAACTTCGCAATCACTCAACCTGGGCCCATGCACATCTACATGCAACGAAACTCACACATAATATGATTACAGTTGATTTACAGTTACCGATAGACAAGGACAGAGATAGAGTTTCTTCCGGTTTGAGTTTACCTAAGACTTACAAAGTGAAAAACAACAACTTAAAATAACAAGTCGGTGGCAAAAAACGAAAATACAGAACCAACTTCCCAAAATAAAGTTATTTTTCACTTTGTGGTTTATTTTTGTAAACGTGTTAAAAAGTGCCATTTTAGCGAGCTACAGTCCTGCAGAATGCAGATGTGTGGCAGTCTAGTACGAAGGACGGAGTGCGTGGGATGGTGTGACTGTGTGGTACCTCGTCGTCGCTCAGCTTCTCGCCGAGCGTGGACAGCAGGTGGCGCAGCTCGGCGGAGGAGATGAACCCGTTGCCGTCCTTGTCGAAGTGGCGCAGTCCCTCGATGAAGTCGTTAGCGGTATCGCCACTGCGCGCCTTCGAAATGGCCTGCGCACAAACACAGTGCTTTACTTTGCACATTCACTCATTCGTTGCATTCCCTACACCAATATCGACGAACGAATACATTCAGACTGTTTGCCAAAACTGCTATTAGGTGTATTGATATTTTTCACCGGATAATTGCTATCTCGCCAACTGCCGAACATTATTGTGAACAGACCATTTCATTTAACAAAAAAAAATATCAGCGTCAACTGTCTGTGCAAAATCATTGCAAATATAAACAAAAAATAATAGTTTAAATAACTAAAAAACACGCTTTAAAAACCAAACTAAAAAAGGAGAAAATATGTAATTTAATTCAATTAAAAATTGTCGGGTGCTTTTTGAGGTATTTTTATAATCACTGCACCCCACGCTTTTTAATTGAATTAAATTATTTTCTCCTTTTTTAGTTTGGTTTTTAAAGCGTGTTTTTTAGTTATTTAAACTATTATTTATTTTCAATTTTTTAGTTCTGCTAACTACAAAAACATGTTTTTTTTTCACATTTTTTTTTTATTATTGAATTGTCATCGGTCCTCGACAAGTTTACAAAGTTTCAATGAAATCTGACCGTTTAAAGTGGGTCAAAATCGCGCTCAAAGGAGTCGGTTACATACAAACAAACAAACTAACAAACAAACACACAAGTGAAGCTAATATAAAGCGTGTAAAAATGGATAATATTTCTCGCGTAGATTAGATACCATGGCCGAAATTCGGTATTTGTGAAAGCAGTTTTTTATGTGCATTATTTCTGAAACAACACACAAGACATGCGGTTGCAGTAATGGCAGGAGTTCCATAAGTTCTCGATCTCAATAGGACCTATTGACATAGAGACTGTATGTATATTCATTACCTTTTGAATAGGTCATTTATATCCGGTGTCCGTGTCCGGTAAAAAATTAATAACCTTGAAATGTGTCATGGAAGAACTAATGGCCGTTCAGAAAAAAAATACAACATAAAAAAGAAGTAGTGCCAAAGTTTTTTTTTTACAATAAATATAATCGATGTTTTTTGTTACTTTATTTTACATTCTTGTACACACGACGGCTACACATCAAGCTGCACATTTAACTGGAAATGTGCAGCTTGATGACGCTGATCTCGCACTGTATGGAAATCCTATACAATGCGAGATCAGTTTATACTGGAAATGTATAGTTAGATGTGTAGCCGTGTGTACACCTAGACTGAAATTAATGAATTCCATCGGGTTTTTTTATTGCCATAGTAATTGTACGTTAACTGAGCTGATAGATGTGAAATAAACAGTACCTACTAGTGTTCGCCCAGTGGTCGAAACTCGACCACAATTCATTTAAAACTTAATCTACATATTTCTAATGCATTATTATATATTAGGTTGGGGAAAAAGTCTTTTCGCATTATAGTATGTATGAACTTGTAATACAATCTTTTTGGCTATACTATTTGTATCTGGCTGGTTTTGGTATCATTGAAAGTTTAAATTTAAAAGAACATAATTCCAAATTCAAATTAGGAAAATGTGTGATTTTCATCTAAAATTATAATAATATTATTATAATTTTAGTGATAGGTATTTATTTTAGAAGTATATATAAAAGCTGACGTCACCTGAGGTCACGTGCTAAAAAGTCATTGTAAGGAGCGTTTTGGCGGTAAATTCAAAACAACGATATATAAATTTGAGTTTAATCGTTTTTAATTGAGAAAATGGATATAAATTAATAAATTTTTATTTATTTTTAAATATTTCGTCCCAATCTTCAAATTAAGTGACAGTTTTTAATAAATTGGAAAATACGCAAAAACTACCCACTTGCCAGAGATATTGTGGAAGATACCAACAAACAAAAAACATTTGAATTGAGAAACTCCTCCTTTTTGAAGTTGGTTAAACAGAATAGATAATCACCTTTGTGAAGTTTTTTCAATACAAAACCTAACTAAATAATGGAAAAATTTCCCATTTCTATTTTACAAACATCAACACAAGCGCTTAATGGTAATACCTATTTTTTTTACCATTGTGTTAGAAGTGTTACAACCATGACATCATAATTATACTTGTTATCTTGAGCACTGCGGCACATTGAGCTCATTGCAATATATAATGTTTAGTATGTTGAATAGTTTACCAGCGAAAGACAAAAATAAATAAAGGTAGAACCTTAGTAGCATAGACACCCTATCGCCTTTTAATTTTTTTAAGCAAATTTGTGGTGCATGAGCTTTGTGCATGGTCTGACACACAATTGACCAATTTTTATTTCCCTTATGGATGTCCTTTTTTTGGTACTGTTTGTTGAGTCTTTGAGCTCCTTAAGTTCAGAGTTGAGCTACATGAATACTGACAAATGTGTCACAGGTCAACTCAAATCTGTATGGTTCTCTCCTCAAAAAACCATAACAGACAAACAGACAGTAACCTGCATGGTCCTCATATAGATTATGTCTGGAGTTTAAAAGAGACAGACTTTGTTTCGGTCTTACTTCTCAGAGAAGTCAGTTAGAATTCCTAACCAACAAAATGATAATATATTAGGAAACACCAAAATCATCTACTTTTAAAATAATAATTTAATTTAACTGTGTGATGTCAGGTTTTGATAGCCAGCCCTGTCTAGCTAGAGCAAGTCATTTTTAAAGCTTATAACTTGGCAATTTTTTTAGTTTTTTTTTTTCACTATTTTTATATTTTTCCTAATAGCTTTAATTTTCAAATTTAAAAGAATAGAACGAGACAGCATCCCTGCTGTGTTGTCAACAAAAAGCTGCTTAATTTCACTCAACTTTTTATCAGTGAACAAAATATGTATTCAGATCAGCGGCATTTGTGATACTATAAATATTATTGTGTATGTGGAGGTAGTCACAGGCCTGTTTATCAGTATTAATTTTCCTGCTAACCTACATAATTTATTTTAAAATAACATACAGTTAGTTCTTACCTGGTAAATGGGTAGAAACACTTCAAATGATATTCTTTCATCGGGCTTCAAGTGTAGGGTGCATTTCTTCACATCAGATTCAGTAGGGTTCTGTCCAAGAGCTCGGAGGGCATCCCCAATCTGTGCTACATGGATCTTGCCATCTCCACGTGAATCAAATAGTTGGAATGCTTCCTGGAACTCTACAAAAATACCGAACATTAAGCTAAATTTTAATAGTGAAATAAGTTAATTTAGAAGAAAAATAGAACCGTGAGGGTGTGGCACTGATGGCGAGAAATGAGGATACCTTCCACGGAAGTGAGCTTCAGTTTGGTGGGCGGCTCGTACATGAACATGTTGCGAGGGCGTGTGGCGACGCACTAAGCGCGACCCACTCCGCGAGCGAGCGAGGCCGCCGGGCCAAGCGACACACCTGGATCGCTTTAAAATACAAACCTTATAAGGAAACTAGGGCGCTTGTAACAGCCACCGCTTTCGGTAAAGTTGTTGATTGACATGACATGACTCACGGATTACGCGCGAGTGTCACAACACAAGTCGACTCTCTGTGCTCATAATAAGTGACTATACACGACCGAGAAGCTGGAGAGCAGCACGATCTTACGGTTCTGTTCATATTCACGGCAAACCACTAACGTGGCGACTTCACATTATCAGATATTGACGACTCACCTGCCAGTTGATCTTCTGAATATCCAGCCTGTAACAAAGTCACAATTAATTTTATGTTTTGATATAGGTTTCTTATTTACTTGTACAATAATTTACTGTCTTTAATTTACCATGTTTTTTTAATTATTTTAGCCTCCTGGAGTGTAGAATTGTATTATGTATGAGTCATATACGAGTAACCTTATCCAGTTATGTATAGTCAACAAACTCGAACAAACAATAATTTATTATATCAAGATTCTCATTCGTTCAAATGTTCAATGACAATGACATGACAATAGAGAAATCATGGAATTAGTAAGTACTTTATTGAGAGATGTCCAAGGTCCCATTTTTAGTCACTTGCCTCCGTCTCACAACTTTTGCTATAAACCTCATAATACCCCAAGAAATGAAGAAAATAAAATTCCTTATCAACAATACCCAATTTCAATGCATGTATGAAGTTATTTTTTTAATCGTTTAGGTAGCTCCAGGGAAACCCGCAAAATGCAAATTTTCTTACGAATTTCTAAAATCTTCAAGATTAAAAAGAATAGCATAGTATAAACGAACTAACGAGTTTCTACTTTCTATTTCTTTCGGACAATAATTTTTGGCTTTTAACTCCTTGGCTTTAAATCTTTGGCAAGTGCCCCATTTTCAAAGTCGACAGTGCAACGTGCTACGCAATGTGGAAAATTATTTGAATATGCGTAAAAGAAGTCACTTGATTACAAAAAAAATGTGTTTTTTAATTATTATTATTACTAAATGGGCCATAGATAGTGACAGCTATATGTCAATTCTGTAGCAGTGACATCTGTAGTGAGTAAGTGGCAGTTTTTATGCCCATTGTGTCCCCGTTGTGGAGGTCAGCTAAGTAGTTGCTTTATATAAAATACTAGTATTCAGCTGCATCCTGTTGGACTGAAAGCCGACCACAACATAGTTGGGAAAAGGCTAGACAGATTATGATGATGATGTGTTGAATATGAATTGCTGTGCGTAACGTAATCTGCTCAACTTTTAAAAGAAAGAAAAAAACTAGCGTTTTCTAAAAAGAAAAACAATACAGTAAATTGAATTACTATAATTTCGGAAGTTGCTGCCTTTTGTTTTGTACTTAGCAACCGAAATTAATATTTTGGCTAGTGAGTCTTGACCGAAATAGGAACCAGAGAAATTAAGTAGTAATCGGAACGAAGGCTGCATTCTTGTTTTCAATACTGACGGGTTGATTTGTCAAACCTAATTGTAGATGGCGTGACAATAGCTTGGTCCAATGGTCCCTACGGGCTGCATTAATTATGCCCGGTTTCTGAGGTACTCGTATCGGCAGTTTATCTATTCATTAGCGCTATTGGTTCGATAACTTGTGAAAGTGCGTTTCCGAACACCGCAATGTAATATAAACTCCGTTTAAACTCAGGTTAAGTTAACTGACCAATTTTGGCCGTTTATCGGTTCCATAGCTATTTGACGTTTCATTTCATCGTGAATCTATATAAAATTTTTGGGTTATACTTATAACGTGTATTAAATGGCAAGTAAAAGCTAATTATTAAAATCTAAAACAATGAGTTTTAGTATAATGAATAAAAGCAGCTCCAAATCAGACTATTATTATATTTATTTTTAATACATCAGTAGGCATCAAGAAACTTAATACTTAGGAGAAATCCTTTCGAAATATTTACGGATGAGGAATTTAAATTCAGATAATATAGATTTGATAAGAACACTATGATCAGATCTGCTTGCTCTAGCTCCCCTTATGAATCGCAAATGTCCATTGTCATTATTTTTTACAAAAGAATGGATAAAGCACAAACGATTGGAAAGACAAATACTTTTAACTTAAAATAATAAAAAAAGGCAACGCTTCTTTGAAAAAAAAAAAAGAGTACAATGATGTCGACATGGTATTGTGACAACATCTGCGTACAAAAACGAATTTTAAACGCGAAATCCTGAAAAAACCCATCTGGCGGCAACTGAGGAACTAGTTATGGGTTGCATAGTTATTTAATAGCTTGTTGCGGATTCAGAAACCCAGTGTCAGTTAACCAACGTTTATCTTATACATAACTTTATTGAATCAATAGGTATTGGGAGTTTAACTGGGAACTTCAGAAACCGGGCATAGACATTTCATCATTTTCATCCATTCATTTAATTTCGTGGTTATTCATGAGATAACCAAATTTCACTATTTCGTTAATTTCTGATGATGGAATCATATCTGAAATGGAAAGTGCAGTCAGCATGGAAGCAGCAGGTTAGAATTTTAAACCCTAAAATTGCTTATTTACTCGTAATTAGTTTCTTCAAAATGTTTCAGACATAACTTCAAAGCTTCATGAATAGCTGCGATAGGCTGAGTTGATTGATTGAGTGTGTAGTTCGGATAGTTTTGTCGCTGGGCCGTGAGTCACAGTCACTTGAATAGCTGGTAGGCGTGGTATGCATATCAAGGAACACACCGATTCATTTTCGCAAAACAAATATAACCTCACCACTACACCTACTAGTACTACATTACTACACCTACTAGTTGCAACAGCGTTATTTTGACAGCTGTCCTACGCCCGTGTCAATGTCATTCAAAAGCTAAAAGATCCTTGTAGCACTGTTTTTTTATTTTTTTGCATAAATGTTTTTAAAATTTTAACTTTTTAATTCTTACACCAAACCCACACAAAGCCGTATAGTTGCTACTTTCCGTCCACATGTCCGTTTGTTTTACCCCTGTTTTTGTGTAAGTGTTAAAATCAAAGTGATCTTTTGCTTTTGGGTTGCTCCATTAACCAGTTTGTCAATATCGCAGTGGTAGTTTTGCTGGGGGTTACTGCTGTCTCTGCTGCTGCTGTCAGTGAACGGATTAAATAAATAACAATGAGAGGAGGTTACAACATTACCAACATACAAAAACATCCGCAGATTAAGGGGAACCTAGTCGCGGGCTCAAACCCACTGGTGGGCCTGGCTAAAAATCATGCTGTCTCACAAGGCTTCGTGTCCGACAGATATAGTATCAGTGATGAGTAGTTAGACGCTAGTCTACACGCACAACCTTATTGAGTGAGATGCAGGATCATTTATTTAAAAAAAATAAGAAAAGTCTTTTGGAAGATCGGGTTTTAAATCAATGACCAATAAACTTTATTGAATTTTTCGATAATTGAACTTTGTCGGTACCGACTTGGTTTTGGAGATTTTACACTTCTTTTATTACTTAAACACGCCCAAAGGTAAGTAAAATTTGCAAGAAAAACGAATCTTTGTTGGCTCCTAAATTTTTAATGGGTTTTTATTTTAGTATTCTGTTTCCGTACCTACAAACAATATTAATAATGAGAAATTGTATGGAAAAAATGTGGACTAGGTTCACCTTAAAGGCCGAATTCGAAAACTATGCACTACAAGCAAAGCACTAAGCGAATCTATACAAACAAAGTTATAGAATAAACTACGCAGTGGTCCCTCCGTCGCGTCGCGCAGTCTGAGATAAAAAAAAAGTACTTGGATTCTACCAAATGAAGAATCACGTAAATCAGTGCATATACCAGTCCATTATTCACAGCGAAATCTCAAATAAATCACCCTCGAAAATTATAAGTTTTCTTCTGGGGCTTGTGCAACAAGCATTGTATTAAAAGTAAGGGAGGTATACACACTGGTGTATACATACACACGAAAACAAATACTTTTCTTTGTTTTGAATTTACGGCTAAAACGCTCCTACGATGACTTTTTTTATCACGTGACCACACGTGACGTCACCTTTGTGTAAACGGTACCGGTACAAATACTTTGTGTGGTGCAGTTTTAGAAGTATTTGTGCACAGAGGCACCGCACCAGGCCTTTCTACTCATTAAAACTTTTGTTATTTATAAGCTCGACATTTACTTGATAACAACTACTTTAGTTTACGCAAATTTGACGTCACGTGTGGTCACGTGATAAAAAGTAATCGTAAGGAGCGTTTTAGCGGTCAATTCAAAAAAACGAAAAGTAAATTTCGTTGAAAACGTTTTTAATTGAGAAAATGGATATAAATCAATTTATTTATATTTTCTGCTACATATTTAGTTCCACCCAATCTTCAAATTAAAATAGTTTTTAATAAATTGGAAAATACCCGATCAAAAGTCATGTGGATAATGCTACGTAAACACGTTTTAATTTTGGTCGCAGGTGACTCAGCAACTCGACTATAATAATTATAAAACACAATTCTACACACAAATATTGACAGTCGATTTGTGAGGGACTCACGTCTCTAGCGACTAAACACTAAAAGAAATGTTTTTTCCAGATTTTTCAATAATTTTACGGCTTGTATAATTTTAGTTTGTTTTGACCCAACTTCTTGACCCCACGAAAATTGGGATACGGGTGTCCATTCTTCTGAATTTTCCGGGCTATTCAAGCTTTTCCCATCTCAATGAGCACTAGAAATTAAGATTGTCAACCGTAGACCCAGACATGTCCATTAGAACATTAATTTAAAATGATGAAGAGTGCCATCTATCCTGGATATCGGGGACTTTTTATTGCAGTGCTACCACTTTTTTCCACATAAAAGATTTGGTACTGTACTTGGATTGTTATTTTTCTATTTTTCATTAATTAGTCCAGGTGCGCAAATAAAAATTATTTGACAACCTAATGTAATTTATTTTCAAAATATTTTATAAAAAAAATGTAATTTAATGTGAAATGATGATAGTTTACGGATACCAAACGCTAGCAACACTAAGTTATAACGTCACAAGAATTTTGTTCACCGGTGTGTTTACATGCTCTTGCGCATTTTTCTTGTATTTTTTTGGTGTTTTTGTATTATTACGTTGAGTTGAGTTGACTAACTACTATTTATGAGCTAGCTAGCTATTTTTTTGTATTCATCATCATCTTCATCATCATCATAATTTCAGCCGAAAGACGTCCACTGCTGGACATAGGCCTCCCCCAGGCTCCTCCACTTTGACCGGTCTTGTGCTTCCCACATCCAGCGGATTCCCGCGGCCTTCACAAGATCGTCGGTATTTTTTGTATTATTATATTATTATTTTCTTTACCCCATTACCCAAGGTACAACTTGTATAAAAAGATCGATATAAAATAAATATGCATGTGTCATTAAGTATATTTTTATCGATGTTTTTAGATACACAAAGTATCGAACAAAAGAAATTTAAATAAAACAGCAATTCATTCGTAAGTACCTATACACATCAACATATACGCACCTGCCTATAAAGATAGATATTTAGTTCATTGCGTGACGTTCAGAGGGCGTTGGTCGCTAACTAAAGCCCACAGACATAAAATATGTGTCTGGCTAAAGCCGATAACGTCAGTTGCCAGTCTATCTCAGTATTTATTTATTAGTATTATTAGTCTATGGACTGAGAATGTCAACCCACCGCCTCTATATGGTTGTCTAAACAAGGCCTATTGATACTTTCCTTTGTTAAAATAATTTTATAGGATTTGAACCTCATTTTGAAACTTGAACTTGCTTCTTCTTGCAAAATGGGTGGGTCAATTTTTTAATATCCGAACGAAAATTCGTGCTGTTCAAGTAGTGGTGCTGTTCGCGGGTGTTTCGTCCGTCGACCTCCTCCTCTGTGTCTGTGGTCGGCCCGGTCGGATACTCGGCCGGCGTACTCGCGGTAGTCAGCGAAACAGCGAGCGAATGGCGATTGGTTGGTGAACGGACGGGCGTTGAAGAAAAGAAAATGGCAAAATGGTGTGATCCATTGATCTTTTTTAGAAGGTTAGTGTTCAGTAGTTAATATAATTTGTTTCTCTCAAATAATTATTATTTGGTTCTAGAGAGATAACCTAGTGCTGTTTTTTGCAATTTCGGAAACGATTACCGTTATCGCATTGTGTGGCAAGTCGTCGACAGACAGGCGACGGCGCCGTTCGGCTTTCGCTTTGTTCACTCATCTCCACGTGCCTTCCGCCATTTAGAGCGTATTTATCGGCAGATTGATGCAAATCAAACGAAATTTCATCGTCTAATAGATTAAAACTCAAGGATAAGATCATACGATTACGTATTTTCAAGTATTTGAATCAATCGATGACGAAAAATAAAGCCGCAACCCGGCGGCGTGGTCGTGCTCGGCGGCAACATTGAGTGCAGTAGTAGGCAGTAACGGTGAGCAGCGAGCTGTAGGCATTAGCAGTGGACTAGCATGTGAGTGAGGGCGCGTCCGCTGGTGCTGACAGTGCGTTATGTTGCAGGTGACAGCGCGAGGCGGGGCGATGGCTGCCGGCGCCGAGTTTGTCGAGGGCTGGCTGGTCGCCCAGGTGTTGGGCGAAGGTGCTTATGGCGAGTAAGTTGACTTGTTCTAAATAAATCTTCAATCAGCCGAAATCTGTTTTTTTATGACGTTATCATAAAATATGTAGGATACCTTAGATACCTATGTGATCCACAGTATTTCACATATGCTGGCACTATGAAAGGTAATAAAATATTTGGTGATGAAAATATCACGTCGTAAACTAGAAACAATTGCATCTACAAATCATATAAAAGCATGGAAATGATTCTTCATTTGTAAAGAAGGAAGTTCCTCTCTGTAAGTTTTTTTTTTTGGATTTTTCTAGAAGCAACGCATACCTAGTATGTATATTATATTTATTTGTTACCTTCACATCCAAATTTTTTGCTGTACACTAAGTCATTATCTTACAGCAATGAATCTGCTAAAATATAATATTAAATGCTGTTTGCCTTATTTAATTGAACTGAACAGATTTACTGATAGAATTAAACATCATGTGGTTGATCCACATAAACATTAAAAAAATTGGATCTGTAGGGAACTAACTACCAGAAAATGTTTAAACAAATTATAAGGGTATTAAAAAGATAAGGAATTTTCAGCAATAACCTACCTACCCAATGTTCTGAAATTTGTCAACAAGATAAATCAATAAGTTCAATTAAAAATAACCAAATGTATTATATTAATATACAAGGTGTGATTGAATATCTGCAAATGGTATGGCATGCACGGTCAGATTTAATGTAAACAGAGCAAAATATGTACCTATAAAATAAATTAAAAATTAAATGTTTATTTGTCACTAAAAAGAAATACATTTGAAAATATGTCAGACACTATACCAATCTTAAAATTTAAATGTCTTAGGTACAAAAAATTGGTCCTAACTCCCGAACTAGGCCTGTATTTTCTACCTACCATGAGAAAAAGGCGTGAGTATGTGTGTAAAGGAACTGAAAACTTGAAAAGGGGTTATTTTACTCATAATTTTAAAAAATTAAGTGTTGGGAGCAACCCATAAAATTGTTAAAAAACAATCACTTGTTTGTGGTTTTTTGGTTTGTGTCCTCTGCCCATAAATTGGTATAATTATGTGGGTTTCATGATCAGAGATTGGATATTCAGATGCATATTTACCTAAAGATCATTTTTAGCTATGAAAGTATGGAAGCGGCTTTATAAATGATTTATAATATTTATTAAAAATCCTGGGATTCTTGGATTGCATAACTATTCAGATGTGTATTAATTTAAAATTAATGTTTAACCTGATACAAATATGTGTATGTACTGGAAGAGGGGTGGTTTGTATTAGTTAAAACAAAAAATAAACAAATTACTTACCTAAATTAAGACTTTTTCGATACAAAAGCGCATTCCATGTTAGCCAACATCTCAACTTAAGGTGAATATGCATGCGAATATCCGATCTCTGTTCATGATGCACCACTACTTGAAGAAAATCAATATGGTGAGGGGGTGACTTTGCCACTTAAGTTCTATGCTGCAAACCTCTCTGTGTTGTGCGCTCTATGTATTAATGGCCTCGTAAATATGAACAACTTTCGGCATGGTCTACCTTGATGGAGATATCCTCTTAGGACAAACACTGGCCAGCAAAGGGTTGTGTAGTGTGACGGAGACGTGGTTTACCATCATCATATTCAGCCATTTTCATCAACTGCTGGCCGTAGGCTTCCCAAAATCGATTTCCACTCAGTACAGCTTACAGCAGTTTTCATCCAACTTGTAGCAAGACTACTTATAATATGGGTCTACTAGCGTCGCCCGCGGCTTGGCCCGCGTGGAAGTCGGAAATTTTCCCGGGGGAACGTACTACCGGGATAAATAGTATCCTATGTGTTAATCTAGGTCGTAATCTATCTGTGTGCCAAATTTCATCCAAATCCATTCAGTAGTTTTTACGTGAAAGATTAACAAACATCCATACATAGAAACTTTCGCGTTGCAATATTAGTAAGGATGAATGAGAGTTGTGTATGTTACATACACACATACATACAGTATGTATATGTGTGTTGTTATAATATATGTAAAAGTATGTATATGCATGTTATATGCATACATACAGTTATGTTGAAGATATATGTAGCTTAAAAAAACATACGACATTATTTCATTTTATTAAACCACACAAACATCAGTAATTTAAAAACCCTCCGTCTGACGCAGTCGGGTAAAAAGAGTTACCACTCGGATTACGATTAGCTCATTATTATTATTATTTAGTTTATTAGCTCTTTTTTCATGGTGACTGGATCTGAAACAATCGGTTTCGGAATCGGAATCATTCACGTTTATGCTATACCTATCAGTAACTTCATCAATTATGTGTTCGAGTTGGCACATATTTCATTTTCTACTTTTGCACTATGTCTACTACAGTTTGCCCATTTCTGTAGTGGCACTTCTCTTAACTTAAACCTTCTTGAAACAATCGTTTTATCTCATTTATTTTGAAAGTAGTATTGTTTCGTGTGAGATACCCCTTTACTTTATTTTCAGAGCTCAGCCTGAAAATGTTTGGAACTCCTGCAGTGTTACGTAGTATCATAAAATATTAATATACCAGAAAATCTACTTTTATAGTAACTTTGTTTAAAACCGAAAATGCTTAAAAGTAATTACGGTATGATATCTTTTAATTAATAATTCCAAAGTCAGTACTTAAAACAAATAACCTAACCTTTTTTTTTTCGTTTTTTTTTTTTGGAAATTACCATAGAGCTGCCGCACACTGGGCCACAAGTTGCGGACGACATTTTTCATACATTTAGTATAGCATCGACGCAAACCGAGCGTTCGAGTGGCCGCGTTCAAGCCACAAGCTGTGGCTGGTCTTACTGCCCTTTACTTTAATCGACATACGGGAGTCGCATAGGATGCTGGGTTTTGTATGTTTGAAGTGATATAGTCTATTACTAGGTTGAATAGGAGAGGGCTCAGGGTCGAGCCCTGATGAACCCCTACTCTGACCTCAATTGCTTTATTAGTTCCTGCTGAGTTGACCATTCTTATAGATATGTTGGTACAAATTTTTAAGGAGCCCGATATAATGCTCCGGCAGTAGTCGTGCCATCAGTGCTTTTCAGGAAAGCTCTCACGAAACTCGGTCGAACGCCTTTTTGAGGTTGATAAAAACCATGTGGGGGTCTTGTTTGCGGGACTTAGTACTTTTCCAAAAGTATTTTCACTGAATGCTGCTGAATTCTGTGGTGCTTACACCGCTGGCAAATCCGCACTGGTTCGGGATTATATTTGTTGTTTTATGTTAGCCTTTTTATTGGGAGACTTCCCCAGATCTGAAGGGTGCGAGGTTAGATCGATTCTTCTATAGAGGTATTAGGTTACTGGATCTCCATGTATCTTGTACTATGGTGGTTATAAGAATTTCGTTGTAAACTATGTGTTAAGGTGAACCTCATCATCATCATTTCAGCCGAAAAACGTCCACTGCTGGACATAGGCCTCCCCCAATTTGGGGGGGTTTGCCATAATCGCCACGCTTGGCAGGCGGGTTGGCGATCGCAGTATGGCGGTAAAATGCATAGAGAACGCTGCTGCCCGTTCTCTAGTAAGTCCCTTAGTCGCCTCCTACGACACCCATGGGAAGAGATGGGAAGGTGAACCTAGTGCATATGTTTTGCACACAAACTTCGGGAGTGTTTTACTCCACTGTCTGACATGGCACATCCAAAGTAAAATATGATATCGTTTTGTTTCATTATTAATATTGTGTTGTTTCATAAAACCCGATCTTCCAAAGGACTTTCCTTAATTTTTTCGCGATTTTTTTACTATAAATGATCCTACATCTCACTCAATGACGTTGTGCGTTTAGACTAGCGTCTAACTGCTCATCACTGATCTATCTCTGTCGGACACGAAGCCTGGTGAGACAGCGTGATTTTCAGCCAGGCCCACCAGTGAGTTCGAGCCCGCGACTAGGTTACCCTTAATGAACCTTGCTACGCAAGCATTTCCCAGTTTTTTTCCCATAACCCAGCTGAAATGTCATCAGATATCGTGGCTGTCCTATTTATCTTTTTATGGATAGCTGATTTAACTTCCTCGGGTGAAATTGCATCAACTGGTCCTAAGGTGCATGGCAGTGCTGTTAGCGGTACCTGTGGAAACTCCCCGTTAAGAAGTGTTTGGTAGTATTCCTTTCCCCTTTAGCTGTGGTTAACATTATTTATTATTTATTTATTTAAACTTCTCGCACACAAAAAAGGTACAAAGGCGGACTTAATGCCTTAGGCATTCTCTACCAGTCAACCAAGGGTGGTGCAGAGATTAGATGGCAGGTGCTTTGGATGAGAGGAATGATGAAAAAACCTATAAAATATATCATAATGAATTATAAATAATATTACATAAATAGGTTATTAACTAATAATACACATACATGCATACATATCTACTATAATATATACACATACTACAACATTCACATTCATTTTTCGTTCTACTATAACATTTTGGTTCATGAATCTTTATATTTTTCTACGCCCGTTTGAATTGCTGGACAATGCTCTTGTTGTTGCTACTTGTTAGTTCTCCTCTTCATTATGTTGTATTTTAGGCGATCGTTGTCCTCTTTTTGTTTCCTGCCATTTCTTGACATACACGTTCTTTTCCCTTATCTGAGATTTAACATTCTCATCCCACCAAGTAGGATCCTTATTTATCCTTAGTTTTCCTTTTGTGACGCCTGATGCTGATTTGGCAGGTTTCAGTAAAAACTGGTGGAAGTCGTCCCAGAGAGTGTTGCTATCTTTTGGGTCTTGTATTGTCTTCCAAGTATGCAGCAGCCTTGACAATGAACGAAGTAAGAACTTTATTTTACAATAAACAAAACTAAAAAAAAACGATAAAATAGAGTAATAACCATTTGCCTAATAGTATTTTTATTTATTCCTATCCAAGGTGTAATAGAATAAACGAAAGACCTAAAAGTAGTTTTTTCCTAATTGAGTACTGAATCCATTTCAGTAAAGGTTTTTTTTTTAATTCTGCTTTTCGACATCTACCGCCGATTGAGCCAAAGAAAATTCAACCTTAATTTAAGGCAATAACACAAAATTTGAAATGCATAAAGAAATGCTTGGGTCAACGTTTTTCATAATAACAACAGCTTTTAATAAAAATAGTTTTGCTAATTTTACTTTTAACTCTATACTCTAAATTATGTTACACATTGTATCATGAAACTAATATAAAATAACTTGAAGAGAATCTAATAGCGTGGGGTTATTGGTATTAATTAGGGCTTGCAAATATTTGGAATTTTTTATATTCGAATATTGTTTTTTTTTTTTCGAATATTATCCGAATTATTGGAATGTCCTTGGTTTTAATTGGGGCGTGCAAATATTCGGAATTTTTCGTATTCGAATATTTTTTTTTCGTATAATATTCATATTATTGGAATACTTAAAAAAAATAAGCTGTTTTAATAATTATGACTTTATTTGCCAATATCTTAGATACACTAGGAATCGGAATAATGTCAAGGAATAAGTCAAAATTTTACTGCTTTAAAAAAGTACCTACTACACGAACTTAAAGACATTTATTTAGATGGAAAAGCGATCGATACACAGACAATCAACCACAACACAAGTTTATTGTTATAATCCTACTAATATTATAAAAATGAAAGTTTGTGAAGATGTTTGGATGTTTGTTACTTGAGTAACAGTGATTGATCACGCAAAAATGGCTGAACGGACTTGGATTAAATTTTGCACACAGATAGTTTATAACCTAGATATATACCCTACATAGAAAAGTTTTCATCCCGGTAGTACGTTCCCGTGGGATAATTTTCAACCTCCACGCGGGCAACAGCTAGTATTTATAATAAAACCAAACAATTAAATAACAAGTAACACCATAGAGGAAGCATTTGGGCGAGGCCTTTGCTCAACAGTGGGACAGTTAGACTATTTAAAAAAAAAACACTGCAACATAGCACTATTCTTACTTATTCTAATGTATACAGAATCAAAACAGATTACCAGAGAGTTGTAAAAAGTATTATGGGAAAGCTTCATCATCATTTCAGCCGAAAGACGTCCACTGCTGGACATAGGCCTTCCCCAAGCTCCGCCATTTCGAACGGTTCTGTGCTTCCCGCATCCAGCGGATTCCTGCGCCTTTACAAGGCATCGGTACACCTTGTGGCAGTCCTAACTCTTGACTTGACTTTTAAAAACAGCTTGTAGACATGGCTCAGAAGTGAGATAGGCATTGTCATCCTTCTTAAAGAAAAGTACCAACCACCACACCTCTGTTCCATGTCTGTGGTGTTTTGCCCTCGAGTATGTCGGAATCAATCAGGTTCCGGAGGCCCTCAAGAACGGGTTTTCCGCCGGCCCTCGGAAGTTTAGTCGTAATTCCATCATCACCCGGCGCCTTGTTTTTTTAAGCTGCTTCAGAGCCATCCTAATCTCATACAAGCTGACGTCCGGGATGTCTTCGGTATAGTGTCGGGTCGATCTAGCTCTTGGGTCGTTCGGCAGATTCGTAACGGGGTTACTTGTTACGTGTATAACTGTCCATAGAACCTCTCGATCTCTCTCAACAGCTTAAGTGAAGTGATCATCTTATTCTTCTGTGTTTCCTGCAGGCTCCTCCAATTTTTCTCCAAGATAATTTCGTTTCTTTTTGGATATACATATGTCGCGGCCATTTTGTAGATTTGCTCACTACATGAAATGCTCGAGAATTTTTTCTCGAGAAGACTCGACGTCAGAGGCACTCCGAGGTTCGGTTTGGTTAGGTTCCTTTAAACCTTGCAGACAGAAATAGGAGCCCCACGCAGTGGGGCTCCGTCAACCTGACTTCGACCGTCTTCTCCTGTAATATAAGAACCAGAAGAAGATAAGAATTTCATGAAATTCTCGAGCATTTCATGAAGTGAGCAAATCTACGATATGGCCACGACATAATATATACATCCAACACTTACATCGGATACCATGTGCTAAATATAGATGATGGTACGAAGGCGCTTGTCGACTACACATAGCACGCATCACGCTTGCTCCGTCAGTCACTATGCATAACCTTAATTGTATTTTGTGCTCATCAGGATTCGCAGTCCGGTGTATGGAAATTAGTCGAATATTCGAATATCGCAATTTTTACATTCGAATAATTCGAATGTAAGCCCTAGTATTAATTGATCATAAAAGTACCTCAAAAAGCAACCACGCTTTTTTACATTAAAATGAATTCATTTATTAATCACTATCTTTATTTAGAATTTTTAGATATTATTTTCTGCTTTTTTAGGTTTTCTATTATAGCGTGTTTTTTTTAAAACTATTATTCATTTTAATTAACTGCGCTTGCATAAAATTGGAGGGCGACTGAATTAAAAAAAAAGTACGTTAGTTACAAACTAGTTAGTTGTAAAGACAAAAAAATAACCCATTCAATTTCATTTAACTTTCACTATGGTATCTTTTGTCTATGAGTGATACTTGATTGAAGGTAACAATTAATGCTATTCAACATTCAAGATCTTAACTTGCTCCCGCGGTCAGAAGTTCACGTAACGAGCACGCTGCCTTGTTTGAATCCACATCAGACCGTGCTCTTGTTTGAAATTATTCTTGAGGATAGTCTTACTGTCTTATGAAACCAATTATCAGTATAATATTTTATATGTCTCAAGAGGTTCCCACATGGTGATGTTGTCTGTACCTGTTACGACTACTCGTGATTAAAAAGGTATCTGGAGGAATTATCAAAACTTCACTGTCCCTTAAAAGAAGTACCATTTTTTCTAATAACTGTACAATTACTTATCTAAAAACATGGTTTTTTGAATCCATCTTTGTGGCGATAGAGCGGCCAGGGAGTATCGGCCAATCGGGATACAGAAAAATATAAGGGAAAGGAAATCGCGCAATGTTTATACTAACTCGAAGAATGATGAGATAGATGTCCGTTGCTGCCCGGGTCGAACGGAGTTCTTAGGCGAACGCGGAACTAGATCGACACTGCAATTTGGAGAGAGAAAAAACCCGACGTGAGCGAGTCACGGCGGCTCGGCGCATCCTTGAAAGTTTATCCACCTCGCGCGGTCACTGCCGCCGCCGCCTGCGCCGATCGTTGTTCTATGACAACCTTGTATTTTCGGCGCACAAGTTTGCACAATAGCACATTACGTTCGCACTCCCGCGTAATCTAAGTAACAAGCGAGCGCCGACTCCGTCTGACTGTTCGTCACGTGGCGCAGAGTGCGGCTGCTGGTGCACGCGCGCAGCGGCGCCGCCGTGGCGCTCAAGGTGGTGCGCGGCGCGGCAGGCGCGCAGCCGGCCGAGCAGGCAGGCGCGGCCGCGGCGCGCGAGGCCGCGCTGCACCGCGCGCTGCGCCACCCGCACGTGCTGCGCTGCCTGGGCGAGCGCACGCATCAGGGCCTGCACTACATGTTCCTGGAGTACGCGCCAGGTGGCGAGCTGTTCGACCGCATCGGTGAGCGCGTGCGAGTGGGAGCGGACGGGCGCGGCCTGTGAGCCCGCACTGACCGCGACTATGTGCAGAGCCGGACGTGGGTATGCGCGAGGAGGAGGCGCGGCGCTACTGGCGCCAGCTGCTGAGCGGCCTGGCGTACCTGCACGGCCGCGGCGTGGCGCACCGCGACATTAAGCCCGAGAACTTGCTGCTCGACAACCGCGACCAGCTCAAGATCTCTGACTTCGGCATGGCGACGCTCTTCAGGTGAGGCACGATTGATGCTAGTTCAATCAATTGTTACAAATCTCCTTTTACACCCTTTCTGTGTCTACCTGTTTTTTATTATACGTTTTGAAACTTTTTATCAAAATGTCTTCGAATTTACAAACAAGTAGAAGAATTTAAAAGAAAGAAGGTAAGTGCGAGTCGGACTCGCGCACTAAGAGTTCTTAAAAAACAATGTTGAGAGCAGTACAATGCATATTCATTTTGGTTACAGTGTACTTATATACTGTTTGTTATATTATACAATATGTACAGAGTAGTCTGACCAATGGTGTTAATTAAATTATTAATCTGCTTCTGTTAAAACAATATGCAGTTAGAAACGGTTCGTATTTTTAAGTCATCTTATCTATAAAAAGTAATGTAGGTCATTACATTATTAATAATAATACCATTTTTTTTTATAAATATAAGTAATAATTAAATATTATAATTTGGAACATGAATATCGATATTAGAAATATCAGTACAAGAAATAGATCTTGCCGATAAATCAGTCGTCGCGCTAATTTTCGAGTTCGGTCCCGGTAAACGGTAGACTAGTAGCTCGGAGTGACGGCAGCGCGCGCTCGCACGTTGCAGGCACGGCGCGCGCGAGCGGCTGCTGTCCCGCGTGTGCGGTACGCCGCCCTACGCCGCGCCCGAGGTGCTGCGCGCGGCCGCGCGGGCCTACCGCGCGCCCGCCGCCGACCTGTGGGCCGCCGCGCTCGTGCTGCTCGCCATGCTGGCCGGCGGTGAGTAGTCGCCCGCAGCCCGCCGCCCCCGCCGCCCGACCGCTCCGAGTTGCGGCTCGTCTCTTTGGTATCCTAGCTGTAGGCGTGTTCGCATACCCTAAAGTTATGGTACCGAAGTTACGAGTCGCGGCGCACGCACCTACTCTCGGGAACTTCGTCGTCATCGGTGAGCAGCTTCCGTCGATTATCGTCCACCGGTGTCCGCCCCGTTTTAACTCACCGTGCTGTGTGTCCGAAGAGTTGCCGTGGGAGCGCGCGTGCGACGAGGACCCGCGCTTCGCGGCGTGGAGCGCGTGGAGCGGCGCGGGCGCGGCGCCGGCCGGCCCGTGGCGCAAGCTGGGCGCGGCGGCGCTGGCGCTGCTGCGGCGCGCGCTGGTGCCGGACGCCGAGCGGCGCGCGTCGCTGCCGACACTGCTGCAGCTGCCGTGGATGCGCGAGCCCGCCGGTGAGTACCGCCCGCAGCGCGTCGCGCGCGGCGCGCGGCCGTGTCAGGTACTAGGTGACTCTGAGTGGGTCGGTCTCGGAGCCGCCTCGTGCCTCAGCACGGCGCGCGCTGCTCGGCAGCCGGAGCAGCCCCGCGCCGTCGTCGAACTCGCGCGGCTCGGCTCTTTGGCGATTTAGCTCCGTGACGTGAGAAATGCTCATAAAGCTAGATTACCAAAGCACCGCGCCGTCGCTATTTCTACGCATCGGGCCCTGGAGTCTGCGTCTTCATCTTCTCTGTTTTGTTTCGTTTGGTATGTACATGTATGGTAATAGATTCTTGAAATAAAAATCATGATCAATCGATGGTTAACGAACTATTTATATTAAGCGACAACCTGGCTGATATTGAGTTACATACATATTCAGAATCTCCAAATTAATTTGATTTATAGATCATACAAAAAAGTATTTTGTGATTTTGATTGATGTCGCTTTAAACGTTTAGCCTGCACCTGAAATTCATAACTTACTGTATACATTTATCCTTACATATTACTTCTTTCGAAAAGTGAAACTTAGTATAGTGCTCTCCTGTAAATTTACATAAATGTCGCTTAATACAAATAGCCCGTAAACCCTCGATATGTATGTACTTATGTCGTATTACAATCGGTTTTTTAATCTCTAATTTGTCACATTCTCTCCTGATCTTAAATTATTGCTTAAATAATTACGAAAATCACATTCTTAGATTTCAAATACAATCGTCCTAGAATTATCATACAGCCGATTTTCTCCATTGTCCTACTTATTATACCTATACCTACTTATTATCCTATATATTATACTATTAAAATTACTGAAAGCCTGGTAAGGGGTCATTGAAATCACCATTGTGAATATTGTGAATAATCTTTAGTACATGACCCTAAAATTGTAGGAAACTAAAATGCAGCGGTAGTCTAAAACGAACGCACTAACATAAACGTATTCGATTCGACTTGATTTTTGAATCGAAAATACAAATCGCCTTCGCATTATGGTTTAAATTAATGCGAAGAGCAAACTTAGGCCAGGATACAAATTTGTTGCTTAAGCAAAATAAGCATTAGTCAAAAGTATGAATAAATTCAGGAAGAACTATTTTCACTTGCTCCTTTAGCCTTACCGAAGTACCTGATACCGATTAAGTACCTAATCGTTTCTATAGGCACTGCTTTTCTTAACCCATAGATATGCAAAAAAAGTAAGTTCTAAAAGTAAAACCTGACTTTCACGGCCGACCACGACTTTGAGATGAGAATTGTACGGCCTGATGATGTCCAGCCAGGTTCTGCTCAGGGCTTCGGATGGACCATCCGAAGATTTTAAATTAAACGCAGCAACCTTTTTCCAACTGTTTATTTGGCAAGACTAAATTATTCTCGCAGCAACCTTTTTCCAACTGTTTATTTGGCAAAACTAAATTATTCTAAGTCCAGAGGGACCTTATATAACGTCGACGGAAAATCTTAACACCGTGAGCTAAATAATCGTTCAACGCCATCTATCGAGTTGTCGAGAACTAATTTTATAAAACAGTGTGCAACCTAGTTGACACAGTGCGTACAAGGTTCTACAGAATATTTTCTTGTTTCATGCTTTTTAAGAACGTGATTATTCAGCAATCGGGATTTCGTTTTTGAACTTATTTTTTATTTAAATTATTTTGGGATAGGCTTACAATATAATTATTTGAAATGTGCTAATAAAGCCTTTTCCTTTCATACCCAACATCATTTTGTTTAGTTCATCACTTTTATGATCTTTAGAGGGTGTCTAGTCTCTATTCATGTTATTTTATGTCACGCCAAATAGCCTAATACCAGCGGACGATCAAGGTGCTTCCCACAATACCTCATATTTCAAATTATGATAAGCAGTTTAGAATGAGGAGGGAACAAATTAACACACATGCATACCTTCTGGTCAAAATCATAACCCTCCTTTTTGCTTCGCCGTAGTCGGGTAAAAAGTCTACAAAATAAATGTTAAGTTAACCCATTAGTGGCCAAATCAAAACTACTGAACGGATTTTCAAAATTCTTTTATTTACTGAAAGTTAGTAACCACAAGAGTAAATAGCATGACAAAAAAAAACATCAAATAAAAAAACCTTAATTTTTAAGGGGTGTACCCAAATTGGCACAATGGCCTCTTATGAGTGAAAATGAGCGAAACACGATTTTTCAATA
This sequence comes from Antitype chi, assembly GCA_947359405.1. NCBI lineage: Eukaryota > Metazoa > Arthropoda > Insecta > Lepidoptera > Noctuidae > Antitype > Antitype chi. Next base: position 18,244,313 of record OX375816.1, read on the forward strand.
ATCAGGGTTTTCTTCCACTTTTTGCAACCCTAATGACCTCTGATATGGCACATAGCACATAACACGTTCGTTCCTTCGTTTTGGAAGCTGTTCAGAGACGTAATTAACCCCATCCAACTGTAAACAGCTTTCAATATTTGATGATGAAGGGCGAGCAGGTCTTTGGGATGACAGTTCAGGAAGTGTCTGGCGACACTTCGGCGGAACAGTTTATTAGTCTATTGGTTCTTCTTTAGCCATTCCGTACAATCGCCATGCATTTGCATTGTCATATCGACCATGTAAGTAAATAAGACCCACCACCATTTTTTACCGTAATGCCATTTCTATACACAGATATGGATAGGTCTAGCTAGTTCATCCACTCCGCTCATACCTTTATTATGATTTTGGAACAGATTAGGAATGTTCACATCGGCCTTATCCTTTTTTTTTTCACTCTACCACCTTTGTATGGACTCTATTGGTTCATACGAGTCGTGATTGGTCGCCATTTGGCAAAAACTATCAGCGGACAAACAGAAGGTATTTTTATCAAATCTGTGATCAAATTCAGGTCTTGCTTTCTTCATCATCTCTTGTGCATTTGACAGCGGACATTTTGGTGAGATTTTCACGGATAGTTCCAGTGGCACGATATCCAACTGGCGTATACCACACAGTAGATCGCAGCCAAAAAAATCATCAACCTGGTGGTTTGCAGGATTTGTAACCAATTTGTTGAGCAGATTTTTTACAACTCTAGAGCTAGAGGTAGTCGATTTTCCACAATATATGTGTATATTGGAACTGTAGAAGTATCCGCTTGAGCTTGCTGCTACCCGATTCTTGTAACCAAATCGTACAGGCTGACCTCAAATCGGCACCCAGAGACAGTGGACTGCTCGGTAAATCTAAAGAAAGATCGTGACCTTTTAGCAGACAAAGCTTCATCATCGCTGGTATCCTCGGAATCCGAAGGAATACCCACGTTGCGAACAAATACCTCGATATTACCTGGGATATCGTTTGGTAGGATAGATCACCATCACCTTCTTCGTCAATCACGACGCTTGGCTCAGGTGGAATGACGGCTACATCATACCCCAAGCCATCGTCTCTATCCTCTGCCATAGTGCTGATACCTTCTAAGTCACTGAATTCATTAGTGCCACTAAAAAATTGCTTGCAACTCATATTGATTCTGTAAATAAAATGGTAATTTTTAGTGCACTTGTAGCCGTTGTACCCAAATTGGCACACCAATGTTTATGTCACTATATTTTTATATACATGTAAAATAACTGTAATAAAATAACTTTGAATGTTAGGTTAGGTACTTATTTTATGAAAATATAAACAATATTCACGATATTCATCATCTGTAATAAATAATAATAAATCAAGTAGGTACCCTTACCTGTACTGTCCTCCGGATAACGAACTTTAGTGAATCCAAAAAGTAAGATTTTTAAACAAATTCGTTTATTGCGATGCTATTACCAAGCGAACGCACTTTCGAATTCACAACAAACTAACATAATGTTAACAGTTGTCAAAACTTTTTCTACCTACCCTCATTTATTAAGTGTTCCCAAATTGGTACAGTGGTCAAGAATGGGTTAATAGTAAATAGACGTTTGAATAACGTTACCTACGATTACTTAACTTTCGTAAAGTACGTTCGTGATAGGCCAACTGTTCCATACATTTTGTCATGTTTGTGAATGTTAACTGAATTTTTATCATGATTTCAGTGTTGTTCTCACCGCTCAAGTTGTTTCATATTGATAGATACAATGACCCCTTTTCGCGATGTGAGTTATTTCAATCACATCTCGTAAGTAAAAAGGAACTGGCGTTCTTGAACTTTTCTGCAGTTATTAATAAAACATGTGATCTTAAAAATCGATGTCACTTCGCCGGACTCGAAACCGAGACGAATTTCCCGACCGTTCCCGTCGACAGAGGGCGCGGCGCGCGCGTGGCGCTCGCAGCCGGCCGCGGCCGACGCGACCGACTCGACCGACGCGCCCGGCGACCTGTCGGCCGCCGACATGGACGCGCTCATCAGCTACTCGCAGCCCGCGCACGCCGACGACCTGCTGCTGGCCACGCCGGCCGACGGCGCCGCGATGCTGCCGCTGGGCCGGCGCATGACGCGCGTGTGGCTGCGCGCCGGCGAGGCGCAGGCCATGGCCGCGCTGGGCGACGCACTGCGCGAGCGCGGCTACGGCTGGCGCCGCCTGCACCCGCGCTTGGTGAGTGGCGCGGTGATACACCGTACAAGACTTAGGAATCAAAAAAAGTGACTAATTTCTTTCAAAAAATATATTCATATATAAATCTACTATCAAGTATAATATAATGTATTGTTCTATGACTTTTACGTTTTACCTATTATTTTTAATGCTATGAATATTTAAAAAAAAATGTATTAAGAAAAACAAATTCATGAATATCTTGCAATTCTTGAGTTTTCTCAAACAATGGATTGAAAATTTGCAAAGTACAAATTATTAAACTATTTTGGCAGTGTTTCTTTTAAATTGGCCAACAGGTGGAAATCGGAATCCATATAAGATCTTAGAAAACTTTAGTTCTTTTTTTTACTACAATTTTGGCATTTAGATTTTGTGGTCAAGTGGGAGTTGTCCTTAAGAATCAGTGAAATCCACACAATTTCATTGTATCAGAAGAAAAAACAAATAATTTAATTTGTAATCAAGTTCATTCATTTTTATGTACAATTTGACTTCACAACACACTGGACCAAAAAATTAAGTATGCCAAAATTGTAACGATCTAAAAAGAGCTAGTTTCCTAATGAAGTTTTCCGATATCTATTATCAATCGCTGCCTTGATTGCATTATTCTCTTATAAAATTCTAAATTGGCTCTCTTTTTAAAAATTTGAAAAAGAGTGGATGACTCCAATATGCAGAGTTAGGGGAATCACTTTCCCAAACAATAGCAAACTACCCGTAAAACAGCAGTCATCATAGTCACCCTCCTCTGGGCTATCTACAGGGTGAAATTGAAAACATGCGACAAACCGAAATGGGAGATTGTACTCATCATTATGAACAACTTTTACTAAGGGACCAATGATGCAATCGCAAAAAAAAAACAGCTGTTCCCTACATTTTGACGAGTTATGCGAACATAAATGTCGGGAACAGATGTTTTTTTTTTCGCGATTGCATCATTGGTCCCTTAGTAAAAGTTGTTCATAATGATGAGTACAATCTCCCATTTCGGTTTGTAGCATGTTTTCAATTTCACCCTGTATATGCATTTTTTGCAGTTTGCCTGATTTGAAGCTCTGTCAAAACCCCATTTACTAATCTGTGTCATTTCCCTGTACGCCTCATCAATTGTGGGTGACTTAATTAGTCTTTTCACAGTAATATCCAAAAGAGCCTGCAATTCTATTTTAGCTGTTGCATCTGTTACCGTAATTGTAGTTTTAGGTGGATAGCAGTTAAGTTTTTCATTTTGTAGTGCATAGTAGGAGGAAAATATGTTATAGTTACTCGTTGGGGACGTTTCCGTAGCGTATTATATTGCCACTTCAATTCACTTCTGTTCAAGAGACAAAAACAAGCCTAAAGCTACATCAGGTGCAAGTTCAGATATCTTAAATAAAAAAAGGATAATCTTTTACTTTGTGCACATCTTGTGGATTCTTAAGCAAGTGCTCTTATATTTCAGCAATGCCTTAATTACCATCTGCTTATTCATTTTGAAACATGTACTTCATGTGATAATTCGTCTGAAGACATATAGTTGTAACCTGTTCATCTAATTTTTCGCTTAGGACCTAATTCAGTACAAGGTTTTCTAGGACTTACATCGTATGAAAACCAGATGCTTTCACTGGAGATGGATTTACAAACTGTGTACATGTACCTGGGTACAGATTCGTCGTTATTTTCCACATAAGCCCTCATGAAATGTGGCCAAACTCTTTCTGACTCCAACCACTCACTAAAATAGCTTTCAAATACTTGGTCCTTACGATGAGCAATTTCCCCGTTTCTTACTAATATTATTGCAATACTTTGCACAGAACTCCTTTAGTTTTTTATCATTATCATCATTTAAATAATAATAATATAATAATTTATTTATTTCAAAAAAAGTGTGGTACAGTCTGTTAAAATAAAATATTTTTTTTAAATTTAGGGGTAAGTAGAATAGAAATAAAGTAACATAATTGAATCAGGCGTCCTAGCTAAATAAGATAGTTTTGAGTTTATGGTATTCTATAAAAAGTTATTACTTAACTTTAATACTGCCCGCTACTTTCAATTTTACAAAAAAATCAAGGTTAGTTACTAAATCACGAAACATTTTAAAAAAACCTACTTAAATCGCAACTTCATAAAAATTCAATAAGAGTTAGTTCGTATGTAACGGTGGGTATCTACGAACTGAGGGGTCCTCATTTGACTTTTCCTACCGAGAGGGTAGGGATATTTTCCAACTACGCGCAAATTTAGTGCCCTCAGATAGGCGCACGTCACTAATGACTGCGCATCTACTGATAGAAAACCGGTATGGTCACAAATAAATGACGTCACAGAAGTGGTGTGGAATATACATACACCAAAGTTTGATTTGACTACCTATATTTTGCAATACATTATTTCTAATACTAAGTATAAAAAAAAAAATACAATATTGAATGAGGCATAACTTTGAAAGTAATAGGCTAATGAAGAAAAGCCGTGTCCGTTTCAATGGCGCGAATACGGCGAAAAAAAAAATTACCAAGGTTTTGTCAAAATTTGTAAAAGTTGATTTCCAAAACTATACGTTTGTCCAAGTTGTGGTTAAAAAGTTAAGGGTTTGAATGTGGCTGCGCCATTGAAACGCGGATAACCGCGCGGCCACGGAGATCTAAACTAAGCGTTACAGAGACCTGAAGTTTATAGTCTTACAGCAACTTTTTAACCATAACTGAGAATTTTTTTCAATTTTTTTATAAAATCTTGGTATTTTTTTTTAAACATCGCTGTGGCCGCGCCATTGAAACTGACACAATTTTTTATTTATTTAGTATGTAGATTCAAAAAATGAATTCTTCAGTCCGTACTTTTTGATTTCGTTCCACTGTGCGGTGCGCGCACTGACCGACCCTTGTGTGCAGATGGCGATTGAGTGCGGCGCGGAGCTGAAGATGCGCGCGTGTGCGATGCGCGTGGGCGACCGCACGCTGCTGGAGTTCCGGCGCGCGCGCGGCTGCGGGCTGCAGTTCAAGCGCCGCTACGTGGAGCTGCGCGACGCGCTGCAGGCGCTGCACGCGCCCGCGCCGCCTCACGCCGAGCTGCTGCACGTGCCGCACTACGCGACGTGACCGACGACTGTCCCGTAGTCCGTCGTTCGGAACTGATGTTTAATTCGTACCACTCATAAAATGTTCATAATTAGTCCCAATGTTTTTTGGTATGTGTGGACGAATTTTCTGTGTTGTCCCAATGTAAGGAAATAATAAAATCATGCATAGAATAATTCCTTTGGACATTATCAGCATGTTTTTGCACAACTGTTAAGGGACCATAATGGGCCTGTTCTAAGGCATAAAAAGAAAAGATTATAACTGTAATTTTTCAAAGTTTTTATTAAGATTTTGTAGTAAATAAAATACTTTTACACAAATTACGAATTGTTTTATTCAAGTTCAAGCCTGTAATTACTACCGAAACGTTACAAATGAATTCTTACAATAAACACAAAATGAGATGTATTTAGTATCCATCAAAACAACCATAAAATACAACTCACGGAGCGATTTTAACCCGCGCCCGCCGCGGTTGCGGGCCCGCAGCTCCTATCTAATGCAATTATACACCGAGAAATTTTAATGGTTGTTTTCCCGCAGCGAAATGGTTTTGTCTTGGTAATACAATCGTTTTATAAATAAATCAAATATTAAAAAGAAAAAATGCCAGATTGACCATTGTGAAAAATCACTACGTTCGAGAGTTTATTTTGCTTTGAACAGTTATGCATCGCTGTTCCCTTTATCGGCGGTGCGTGCGATTCGAGTAGTACCTACAAGTTACCACTTAAGCTACTATTGATTCTCACGTTTTCGTATTGATGAATATTTTCTTAATTATTTTAAAACAAAAACTACTTTATTTATTTTTCTGCCGCGGGAAAACAACCATTAAAATTTCTCGGTGTATATGTAAAAAATTAAAGCACATTTCACGACGCGGGTTGCGCGGTTGTTTCCGGATCCCGCTACACCACCACGGGCGGGCAACTAGTAAATCGCGCGCGGGCCGCGGTCACCCGCAGTCTCCGCGGGTAACGCCCGCGCGCTCTGCAATCGATTGGCGGGCGACCGTAGCGGAGCGGGGGATACAGAAATCCGACGCCATTTAGCACCAGTGACTTGTTATTACACGTGTTGCGATCATCGCCCGCCAGGTTTGCGGGCGATGATTGCAACCGCGACGGCTGCGTAACCGCACAAACAACCGGTCTCGTGAGTTTAGAAACAAAACAACTGGACCGCGGCGGGCGCGGGTAAAAATCGCTCCGTGTGTTCGTAGTCTAAGGTGGCAACCTGCACCCTAATTGCGTAACTCACAATTAATCATTTTCGTTTTGAAACATATGGCTAAACCATTGCTTCATATGTTCCAAAGATGTGTCTGCTCAACAACGTAAATACCGCAGTGAATATTGTTGACCTGTCAAAATGAGACCGATTATGATTAATCGCGTGTTACGCAATTAGGGCGCAGCTCGCTAGAACATGTACGATGTAGACGTAGTTAATTAATATTTTTACACACTTAAATCTAAAAAAACAACCGACTTCCAAAAAAACATTACAAAGTGAAAAATAACTTTAATTTCGGAAGTCGGTGTCTTTGGAGCTGAATTTAACTTTTTTGTCACCGCCTTCCGAAATTAAAGTAATTTTTCACTTTGTAGTGTTTTTTTGGAAGTCGGTTGTTTTTTTTTTGAAAAGGTTTTTATTTTTCACTTTTTAGTGGTTCACATGTGCTTACCCCTTCACAGCGAACCGGCGTGAAGTTATGTTATGAACTGGTGTAAACAATAGACAGACATGAGATTTCAGCAATCCCAGTCCATTTGCTATCATTTATTGAGGAGTGCCGTTGCCTATTTCCGAAGTTCTTCATCAGATCTTCACCAAATTGAAATGGTACCACTCCGAGAAAGTACTCTTCCAAAAAATACCCAAATCGCTTCAAGTGTGCCTATTAAATTTGAAGAGTTCTCTCTATTTCTCCAGGATCCCATCATCAGATCCTGACTTGAAGATCAGGGGACCACCTGGGAAGTATACCCTTTAAAAAAAAAAGTCCAAATCGGTCCAGCCATCTTCGAGTAATCGGGGAACATACATAAAAAAAAAAAAATATCCTCCTCCTTTTTGAAGTCGGTTAAAAAACAAGTGATTACTGGGTTGGGGCATCTCCATACTATATGCAATAAATGCGACATCGTAGCATCTAGTTGTTACTTTTAATAAATGATTTTGTAACTTTTCCTGATCTCATGAAGAGAGTAGTAAAGTCGTTATATAAATTAGGTACCTAATACAGAACGCATCGAATATCTTGCAAAACGGTTTTTTGTGATCTCTCCAAAGTGTTTGATTGCGTGCACCATTACACGCTTTTGCGTAAACTACGTCATTACGACGGTAATAAATTCTTATGGACATAAAGGCATCAATGTGTAAAATGTTAATGGTGTGAAATCTTCCGGGCTAAAAATTCAGCTAGGTGTACCTCAAGGATTAATACTGGTTCATTCTTATTCTTAGTGTACATAAATGATTTACTGTTCTATTTAAAGGGTATCTGTGGCAATGGTGATGTGGGGGACAGTATGTAACGTCAATTATTACTAACACAGTGGGCCTCATTTGTAGTCTAAATAATAATAATAAAGCATTTTCTAGCTGACACACAAATATGTTAGGTGTGGTCCTACTGAGTTATGACAACCTGCACCCTAATTGCGTAACTCACGATTAAACATAATCTGTTTCGTTTTGATACAGAGTGCTAAACCATTGCTTCATATGTTCGAAAAATGTGCTCACCAACGTAAATAACGTAATGAATATTGTTGAACTGTCAAAATGAGACCGATTATGATTAATCGCGTGTTACGCAATTAGGGTGCAGGTTGTCATAACTCGGTAGGAACACCTAATTTAGGTAATTGTGTCCGCTAGAAAACGCTTTATACTAGGTAGCTATGTCAGCTAGAAAGCGCTTACATTTTAATATAATAATTTAGCTTTAAGTTATAACAAAATTAATAACGTAAAAATTCTATTAGAACCATTTTCGACTTCTACGCGGGCAAAAGATAGTTTTGATGTAATTTCAAGCCTAATATATAAAGATTAAATACCGCTGATTCTATATTAATAATAAAAATACGAAATAAAGTGTTTTTTTCTTTCTTTTAATAAAAATTACTAGTTACACTGTCCCCCACTTGACCCTACTGTTTGCTGAGGATACCTACCTCTTAGACCTAACCTTAGAAGACAGGAATAGACAAGATTTTGCCAACGTAAACAGTTCTCTCAACAAATTAAACATTTAAAAAACCCCCGGCCCAAACAAAAGCTCAAAAAAGTAAAAAAATAAATATTTATTGGTCTTGTAAGTTGTAAGGTAATATTTTGATCAAGGCACTGTCACGTCGGGGGACGGCTAATGAAAATGCTAGGCCTCTCTGTTTTCATTGACCGTCCCCCGACTTGCCTTGATCAAAATATTACTTAAAAAGCCAATAATTGATATATTTTATTTTACTTCTTAGAATTTTGGTATGGGTCGGGGCCTCGGGGGGTTTTTAAATGTTTAATTACACTTTTATTTCCTGCTTTTGAAACTGAATGTCTCACTTAAATCTGCGCAGCGTTGCGTATGTAAGTTTCTTCCTAATTTATCCTCATTCCTCGTCCTGATCACCATGTATCTATAACCTATTCATTGAGACCTTTTCAATGAGCCCAAACACGATACTTCTGCTGTTTGTTGGTGAGTAACTTGGGTATCCTGGAAATTCCAGGTGTGGCTCCAGCATCAGTTCAAGGTTACTTTGTTCGTCTAATATCATTGAAGTAATAGAATACCAAATTTCGACTTGATCAAACCCGTGGAAGATGCTCAAATCCCTTCATCAACCAAAAAAGAGCTGATAATCTTCAAACGGCTGAACCGATTTAGATTAAACATGTCTAAGAACGCTCGCGTAGGTATTGCACATTTCTATGAAACAGCTGATTAGGAACCCATGGCGTAGGACAAACTAGGGTGATGATGGAGGTCAAATAAAATAAACACATTTATTAAAATTATTTATTACAAAGTGCTTCGATCTGGAGACCGCTAACACAATCGAGACTAGCTCCAATACAACCATTGCAACGTACTAATGTTTAACAATGACTGTAACATCTGCATCGCCGCGGCACGTTTTACCCCACCTCTACGCGCCCGCACACTGTAGCTAGCGTGTTAGTGTTTTTGACAGATGACTGGCCGCGCCCAGTACCTTCAACTGGTTGAATGCAAGGCGACGAGCATACACAGTGGCACAGCCTACTAAGCTTCATACAATAGCGCTAGGATCATTCCACACTGCCCTACAAGTTGTCCCACATACCATAATCATGTGCCCACTTCTGGGACACAGGCCTCCCTCACTGTAAGTAGGAGTTTTATACTCCGGATTTTTTCTCCAATTTACAGTATTACAAGCCGTGTGACCGATGGGCCTTCCCATCGGCAACTAGGAGAAACTTCCGAACAAACTTTCATCCCTATTTTCTACAAGTGTGTCTTTAGATTAGAGGGTGAATCGTGAATTAAAATGTTGTTGAACTTCCTTGCTGCTTACTTTCGCTATATAAGGAACCCTTGTGGAAAATTTAATGCAGGCTTCTAGACGCAGGGCTAAAGGCTGTGCGTTGTCTGTCAGTGAATGAATTAATACGTTTCTGATTGTTATTCGGTAGATTTAAAAAAAATCATAAACCCAACGTATAATTTTCTCCATCAAAATCGATTTGTGGGGCAAAGCGGACATAAAATCTTAAAAATTTCACTTTGGTCCACCTGTGGGCAACTGATAACATACCAACCCGCACTGGGCCCGCGTGGAAGATTACGGCCCACTCACTCTTACAATCGCTAGATCACCGAGGCATTCCGAAAATATTTAAGATTACAGTCATTCTCTGCCTTACCCTACGGGGGACACAGAAATTAAACTAGAATGCTCCCTGTTCTGCTAAATACTCTTGTGACTTGTACTACATGTCAATGCTCAAGTTTACCAGCGTTTTTTTTTATAGGGTTGAGTACGTAATACAGGTATGAGTATCTTATAAATAATGTACCTACCTAAGGACACACGACACATACAAGCTATAGGTAAGTATTTCCAGTATAAGCTGATCTTGCATCGAAGTGTAGGCACCTCTAAACTTTCCGTACCATGCAATAAGAGGTAGGCATAAACTAGGTATACATTTCCAGTTTTCTACGCAAGTACGCGAAACGATTTAAAAAATCTGATGCTTCCGCAAATGCCTGTCGCGTGGCTCATTGTTTTTACTTCAGTAACCCCATAAACATGAAAATACTGGCTCTGTAAACTTACAATAGGATGGAGACGAATCAATTGAAGCCTTTCAAGCAATGACGGCCGCACTGACTGTTCACTGCTGTGCTGGCGCGCTGATGCCGGGTGCGCGCGATGCGTGCGTGGTCTCTCGGTCTGACTCCAAGTATTTACGTAACGTAGATAGATACCCATAAATTACACTGTCACAGCACATCCGACTACTCTTTTACGAGTTTTGTTTTGCACTATGTACATTTAGCAGCAGAAGATTGCTTTTCGTAATACCCGATACATTATAAAAGCGTTATATTGCACTCTTAATACCTACTCTTACAAATAAGAACAATCGTTTCGTAAGAACTGTGTCTGAACTCTGAACTTAGGGACAGTGCCCGCCAAGCCCGCGGGCTACGTGGCGCGGGGCCGCTTGGCCGGGGCTCTCTAAACTCAACCTTCCACGATTGGTATGCTGATGCACCTTGTTCAGACACGTAGCTCATGTACAAATGTACCTAATTATACTAATATTATAGTAAGCTAACTTTACAATAACATCTAAAAGTAATCTTCCTTAAATATTATTATTCTGTATTAAAAGGCCTGTTCAGAATCACACAGTCGACAGTGGGATAACTTCATAGTATACCTTGCGGTGACGGTTGCGAATATCGCTTATTTGAGTGAACAGGCTGGCAGGTGAATGTGACGTAGGATAATTAAAAAAATCGTTTCTTTGCGTATAAGTATTTACAGAATCATTCCAAAAATCCGGCTTATCTTAGTCGCCTACCGCTATAACCGTTCACGTAGTGAACGCATCCTTTGCTGATAGAACGTAATAGATACAATTACAGATGCGCTGATGGCTAGCTAAATTCATTCGACTTTTATTGTTGTCACTTTTATCAAGAGCTATGCTAAGTATGCTGATCACCCATGATAAAGCTTTCAACTTTTCACCAATTTGGGATTCTTGCAATGATCCTGATGAAAGCTCCCATGGTTAAGAAAAAAATTCTAGGATTCCACGTAACCGGCCCTGCTAGCGTTGCTAAACTTCGGAAGTATTCGGAAATATTCAAAAGAATACTTCGATTGGAAGGAATACTACCGCAGCAAGAATGCAAAGTAAAATAAATATTGTAAGGATCTGCCCCATAGTCCTAGGATTTTGGCAAAGATTCGATTAATCAGATTATCCTATGACATCACAAAACAGTAATATTAATCTACGAGCATTTAGTTTCTAATAATGACACCTGTTAAAAAAGGGCACAACATCGCCCGGCAAACAAATTACGCCTGGAGGTCTGGAGGATGCAGACTAATAAGAAAAGGCTCCCCTTTTCCCATTAGTCTGCATTTATACCTAATACCAAATCGGTTGATTGGACGAGTGCAAGATGCTCAATCATCATTTAAAATACTGGTAGGTATAAACTCACTGGGGCGGTGGTAGGCTCGCGGCGAAATTGTAATAGGTGTTGGTACCAGCGCCTCCGCGCCAGGCGGCCTCCCTCCGCTGATATGTTAGTATATAGCTGTAGATCCGGCGCACTCGCGCTCACAACACATATCTACGAGCTAGGACATGATTATAATAATTAAATCTAAGGGAAGCGGTGACGAGGCCGCTCCGCGCGTTCGATCCGTGAGATTTGGTTCCATAATCTACAAAGTTTTCGCCTTTTCTAGCAAGTCGTTTATGAATTTCTGAAAAGTAAAACATACAGTTATTTAAACTAGCATAGCTGTAGGTACGACAGTCTACACAGACACACTTCTTTAGGAAATCTACTCAACTTGGGACGTAAATGGACGTCCAGAGCACTTTTTGAGTTCTTTTTTCACAAATGTTTAATTATAAAAGACATAATTCAACTCCTACTTATATCTTTATCTACCGCATGACGAAAGTCCGCCCGCAAACGGCCGCAGAGGGTGACGGTGTCCGCATGAAAATGCGGACACCGTCACCCTCTGCGGGCGTTACTCTACAGAATAAATACAACTTTACTCTAACAATTAGTTTTTTAAATGACTACTTACATGTACATCTTTTTGTGGTTTTTTGGCATCTGCTAGCAAAGTCTGCAAAAATTAAAGTAGAACGTTAATATTTAGAATATAGTTAAGATCAAATCCTAAGAGATTCTCTTCTGGGAATAAACACTACAAAGTGATAAATAACTTTAATTTCGGAAGTCGGTGTCTTTGGATAAATATATGTACTTTAATATTATGTCACCGTCTTGTATTTTCAGGTCCTACGCCCAATACGGTGGCAACGATAAACGAAGTCAGTGTGATGCAAATAAATGTTATTATTGTGGCAAGTGAGGTCATTTAAAATCGACATGTTACCATAAAAATCGGGGTACCTATAACCACAGAAACAAGAAACAAAATATGTTTCAACCCTCGACCTTCGAAATAAATTTGTGGTGAAAATAATATGTTGTATGTAATATTCTGCATCAAGAAGCATTCGTTGATTTGGGAAGCAGTTGTTCATTGATTTTTGAATCGTTTGTTAAAATATATTCTATGGAAAACATTGCACTAGCCGCGCCAGTTTTCTTGCTAGTTTTCTTAAAACAAAATTCTTCGTTTGTAACTCATAAGATAACAGCTATCTGAAAATCGATTCTGTAATATTGTTTATTTATCCAAAGTAATAAATAGACACGGTGGAGCAAGTGCTAGAAATACTAAAATTGATTCGGCGTGTCTGACTCAGGTTGATTTGTAGGTAATCGACAACCTGGTAGATTGTGAAATATTGATAGAAAGAAACGTGTCGGAGCGGTCTGACTGATAAATATTCTCGCGAGTGCGTGACAGGTTCAAAGACTAAGCGAATACATTTACAGAGTTTTGTAACACAATTAGCAATTTCGAATTCCATAGCGATTCCCACAAAACAGATAAAAGAGGTGATTCCCATCAGAATGAATTATTAACACTTTTCAAGAACATGATGACTGTGTAGCGTCGTATCAAAGAAGTAGGAAAGGAACGTAAATAGTGTTTTGAACCAATTAAATGCAGTCCCTTTAAGTCTTCTCAAGGAGACATAAAGTTAATAAGCGAAATGGTGGATGAGGTTCTTAAGACATTATACGTGAAAGCAAATCACCATACGTAAGCCCTGCGTTAATTGTTAACAAGAAGAAGGGAGGAAAAAGAATGCGCATTGATTATCGAACGCTAAATAAGACAAAAATCTAATTCCACGCAATGGGGGTTTGGTAGATAGGCTTCGGGGTTATAAATGCTTTTTCACTTCTCATGCTCTAAAAAGACATCATTATAGCCCTACGAAGCGGGACTAAAGTGACCACTTTAGTCCCTAGGGAGTAAAAAGTAATTCGTTTTTTAATTTCCTTCATGTGACATAGACAAACTCAAACAGCCAGTAAATATACTATTATCTGTGGAGTGTGGACTATCTTCATTGCGAAAATGTTGAGAGTTTTAGTTCCATGGTTTTTGCCAAGGTGGCGCCATGTGTTTTAAATTGTTAATCTGTTACTGGTTTAGAAGAAAAAAAAGACCGCGAAAATTTCAGAATTTTTGTCGAGTGTAAATTTGTACGGCTTTAAATAAATTTATTAAGAATGTCCGTCCAGTGACAAATATTATGTTCCCATATATTATGTTCCTTGGTGAAGAGTTTGACGTCAAGCAAAGAGCAAAAGACATAGGTACCTAATAGATATTGTGATTTTTATTTTATTAACCGATTTCAAAAAGGAGGAGGTTCTCAATTCGTCGGAACCTTTTTTAATTTTTTTTTATGTATGTTCCCCGATTACTCGAAGATGGCTGGACCGATTTGGATTTTTTTTTGTTTGAAAGGGTATACTTCCCAGGTGGTCCCATGATCATCAAGTCAGGATCTGATGATGGGATCCTGGAGAAATAGAGAGAACTCTTCAAATTTTATAGGCACGCGAAGCGATTTAGGTATTTTTTGGAAGAGTATTTTCTCGGAGTGGTCTCATTTCAATTTGGTGAAGATCTGATGAAGAACTTTGGAGATAGGCAACGGAACTCCTCAATAAATGATAGCAAATGGACTGGGATTGCTGAAATCTCATGTCTGTCTATTGTTTACACCAGTTCATAACATAACATCACGCCGGTACGCTGTGAAGGGGTAAGCACATGTGAAATTCTAATAAACAGTATCCGCTTCTATAACAAGTTGCCAAAGTCGGTTACAGAACTTAGCGATGGAAAGTTCAAAACTCACATCAAACGTGTCCTTATCAAAAAAGCATATTATAAGATAAAAGACTACGTTGAAGACAGGGAAGTTTGGCATTAATTCCTTCTGCACATGTGGCTTCCCTGGTACCTCATTAACAGCAAAACCGTGTGAAAGTCTATTAACTGCTCCCAAATTGCAATGTTAATTTTTATTCTTTTTATTATTATTTTTTTTTTTACAATGTCTGACATATTCTCGTCATTATTTGACATTATACATCAATTTTACTACCTACTATTTATTTTCAGTGATTGTCATCGAAATCATGTCACTTGGTTCAAATAGATTCATTTTATATAGGTAGATTCTTTTACATATTGTGAATGAGAGAACGTTGTAGGCCTTAGAGACTAGATTTGTAGACGTTTTTCTATTCTGTATTTTCATTCCTCTAAGTACCTGGTACTTATTGACTGGCCTGCACTGTCCTCCCATACCTATTATCACTGTAATTTGAAAACATTGTAAAAGCCAATTATTTTTAAAAGAGTAACCGTGGAGTTTCTTGCCGGCTCTTCTCCATAGGAAACGTCAAATTGGAACCGTGCACCTAGCTTCTGACGTTTCATAAGTGCCCATGCAGGCTTATGTGAAATAAAATATTTTGATTTGATTTGATTTGATTTGAACCACTAAAAAGTAAAAAAAAAACTTTTTCAAAAAAAAAAACAACCGACTTCCAAAAAAACACTACAAAGTGAAAAATAACTTTAATTTCGGAAGGCGGTGACAACAAATTCAAATTCAGCTCCAAAGACACCGACTTCCGAAATTAAAGTTATTTTTCACTTTGTACTGTTTTTGTTTTTGTTTTTGTCAATTTAGAACAAAAACATGTACTTACCTAATAAATATTACTTATAATATTTATTAGGTAAGTACATGTTTTTGTACTAAATTGACTATTTTTCTCGCACTCGAAGTGAAAAGTACAGTTTGCACCTCGAGACTAAACGCCAACTTAATATACCCTCGGTTTCATTGACTCCCTCGCACGCTCGGGAGACAAACCACCTCGGGTATATTATGGCTTCGTTTAGTCCCTCGTTATAAAATATACTATAATGCTTTACCAGTCTAGATTTAAAAAGTGGATATCATTAAATATTAATGCAAACGCAATCTATAGATAAGACCGCCTTTATTACTGAAGATGGGCATTACAAATTTTTAAGACTTCCGTTTGGGCTAGATAACGCACCATCCTGTTTCCAACTGAACAACAACGACGACGTATATTTAGTGACAGGAACGGTAGCGGAAAATTTAAAACTGTTCGACCCAAACTGGAGGCTATTCAAAATTACCCCAGTCCAAAACAGTACCTACTTACACCAACTTCGCCAGTTTCTCGGCCTTGTAAGATACTTTTGGAAATTTATTATGAGCTGCGCGATGATTACTGCTCCACTCTCAAAACTGTTGAAGAAAGACTCTGGCTAGAAATGGGATATTGTTCATGAAGACGCATTTCAATCGTTAATGTGTTCTACCTATTTTTGACCCCAATAAAGATAACGCATTATACACCGAGAAATTTTAAAGGTTGTTTTCCCGCGGCAGAACAATTTGCCATAAGGAGTAGGTACTTTCGAAGCATAGAGTAAAACTAAAAAAATAAAGATGTTTTTGTTTTACAATAATTAGAAAATATATTCATCAAATCGAAAACTTGAGTTAATTTAATCTATTTTGATTTTAATTGATTTAATTTAATTTTAATTAGTTTTATTTTATTTGACATTATTTTGTTTGCTTTAGTGCAATAGACAAATAGATCAAATACAATTAAAGATCTATTTATTTGGTTTTATATGTAAAATTTATATTAATATATGTTTGGCAATGGATGATAATTACCTGAAATAAATGATTTATTATTTATAACGGGTGTAGAGGCACTTGTTCGTTCCGGTATCATGAGCACTTGTTGGACCATGACTGGGAACCTTCTGGTTACGAACGTATTGAAGTTCAAAGCTTTTTTTTTCTTTTTCGAAAACAGGTTTTAAAGTTGCAATTTAATCTGACCGTGAAACGGTCGCTCCCTGTATCGTAACATGCAGCCATTAGCACAATGTTTTGATACTTATATTGCGGACAAGCGTACAGCGAAAATTCACACCAAAAATAAAAGTCGTGTCCCAGCAATTATTTGTTCACAAAGTGCGTATAATGCGTAGATGACGGCTTCGTAATGGGCTCTGCACCCTGTATAATGCGGCCTAATGTCAATGCAGCATGGCATTAGTAAAAATTTGACACTGACACATTGACTGTCAAGTGTCATATAACTACTTACAACACAAAATTGCTTTTCTATTGATGACAGACTCGATGAGTCTGCCTAAGAGACGAGGGATTAAAGGTTTTAGGTTGATTTGACATCAACCTCGACTGGTCAAAGGTGTGCTAATTGGATCTCTGATGGTAGAAACTCCAGGGTAGCCCGCCAAATTAAAATTTTCCTACGTTTTTTGCAATTTCTAGGTCAGTGCCAGTCCGGATTGTACGTAGATTAGAATGGGTATCATTTAAGCTATCACCAATTTAATTAGTTTTGTGTTTCTTAAATAATAGGGTTTGTCCTCAAAATAGTAGATCTGTCACCAAAATGTAGTCACCAAACAATGCAAAATCAGTTCCACAATAAATCACCTAAAATCCTGAGATTTAGATTTAGCAAACTAATTTAAAGAGATCACCAATAAATCATATTATGTTACTAGAAAATTGCATTAAGTTCAAATAAAAAAATATTTTTCTTTTGGGAACAGAATTAATATCTAAGCGGAAACTTAATGGCGAAAATAAAATAGAAAATGGGCATTCATAAATAATATATTATTATTGTATTATTAGGGCAGGTTTAGATTTTCTATATAATCTAGTCGTTTCTGGCACTCGCCGGCCGCTGCCGCGGCACCGCTCGCTTCGCTCGCTCGGCTCGTGCGTAAGAAGTCACAGTTTTAACCTAACCTAACCTAACCATAAAAAAAAAAAATAACCTACTCTAACTAGACTGGTGATATATTATCTTTGCCACCCTACTAACATTATTACACACTGTTTTGTAAAACTTCTTTTAACGTTGCTTGATCACAAAAGCGTGCTCAGTTGACGCGAATTGAACACGGGATCGTACGATTCCGTAGTAAAACAAAAGCGTGTGGATTTCGCGAGACCGGTGTCGCCAGAAAGGAGTCGCAGTCAGGGATCGATAATCGATTTATTTGGTGACAGATCTACCATTCTGAGCACAGAGCTATTATTTAAGTAACAAAACTGTTATTATAAGAACGAAGTTTATATTCATGTAATGCAATATAATTTTATTGGTTATCGATCTCTTATTTTACACATATATTAACATTAATTTGATAATTCATACCTGGGAACAATTTTTGTTTATCTGAGAACGAAAATATTTCGTGGCGATAGATCTATTTATTAGGTGATACAACTTGATGACAAATATAAATTTTGGTGATAGAAAATATAGTTCCCGATTAGAATTATGATTCGCGATCGTAACACGTATGTATGTATGTCATCATCATCATCATTTCAGCCGAAAGACGTCCACTGCTAGACATAGGCCTCCCCCAGGCTCCTCCACTTCGACCGGTCTTGTGATTCCCACATCCAGCGGATTCCCGCGGCCTTTACAAGGTCGTCGGTCCACCTTTTGGGAGGCCTTCAAACTCTACGTCTTCCGGTGCGCGGTCGCCACTCCAGAACCTTTCGGCCCTATCGGCCATCTGTTCTGCGAGCAATGTGCCCTGCCCACTGCCACTTAAGTTTGGCAATTCTTCGGGCTATGTCGGTTACCTTGGTTCTCATGCGGATCTCTTCATTTCTGATTCGATGTCATAGGGAAACTCCGAGCTTAGCCCTCTCCATTGCCCTTTTGGTGACTTTAAGCCTTCTGTATGTATGTTCATTTAATTCTATTCTAATTACTATTTAATGAGAAAGTCATTTAATGGAATTATATAAAGTCATATTTGTTACAGTCGCCAATTATACATTGTTCATCATACGTACGGCTTGACACTAGCCTGCAAATCTATCTATCTATACATACAGATAAATAAAATTGGAGTGTCTGTTTGTAATATTAAAATAACCGCTTTTTACTAAATGCAATGGATGTATACACGGTATATATACCAAAATAACTCTTTTTAAATTTTTGTCTGTCTATGTGTTTGTTCCGGCTAATCTAAATAATATATTATTAGGAAACACCAACAATGTGAAGCTATCCGAACAGTCAAAATCAACTGACATATCCGACATGACACCGTTTGACACTCACTTTTGCTCGAGACAGCTCCGCGGACTGGCGCATCACCTACGTATCGTATTACATGAATATTACTTTGTTTGTTAAGTGTGAAAGAAGACCGAAATCAATCATAGTTGTTATAAAGTTTTAGTTTCATCATTACATTTATTATTTTTGTAAAGAACATTGTTTTATTTGCTTTTATCAGAAGTGGGATAACTACCCACATTTGGTTTAAGTTACACATGATTGATTTCTTGTTACTTTGATGAATAGTTGTTTGTTGTGCATTATCGTGTTGAGTGTCGCAATAATGGGAAAACTAAATCGTTAGCGTAGTGGTTCGCACAGTCGGTCGCGTTTTAGGAAGCGCAAAGTTTCGAAACGTCGGAATCAAAACCGCTCGACGTGCAGCCCGCGACCTAGGTGTAATTTAGGATTACGTAACTCCTTACAATCGTGTTCCAGTTAAACGCGTTAGAAGATGCGTCTAATGTTGAAGTACCGTCAGCAAATAACGATTTTACGGAAAAAATAGTGACGGCATATCATTCTTTAAAATATGGTGGTACACGTGATTTTTACGTATAAAATTTTGACCCTTTATGTACACGAGGTGGATGCCTGATTTGATAAAGTAGATCGAGCCCGAATTCTAAATAAGTGGAATGATGCTGAATGTTTGTAGCGTATCAGTCATTGTCTTAAGGGCGGTATGATGTCTTGGTTGGATAATGGCCCCTAAGACGATCCACTGACCGATTGTGTTACGATAAACCGCGGCCTTAGAGTAATTTTAAACGAGATTTTAAATCCTTGTGTGTGAATAAGATTGATGTGGCAAACATCCTTTGTGAGGTAATGAGTACCAATTCTGATAGTTTTGTAACGTATATGCAGAGTATGAACGTCGCTCTTTATTTATAAATCATCATCTGCATATCCTTTTCCTAACTATTTTGGGGTCAGCTTCCAGTCTAACCGTATACAGCTTAATGCCAGTATTTTACATGAAGCGACTGCCTATCTGACCTCCACAACCCAGTAACTGGGTAATCCGATACCCTCGGTAAGACTGGTTTATCAGATCTTTATTACGGTTACAAATAGCTAAAGGTTTGGGTGTCGAACTTGATTGTGCTGGTGTTGTCGATGAACCCAATATTAATCTGTCAATCCCGGCTAATGAGACACAATTCATTTTCTTTTATATTGGAACTGATAGGTTCCGCGCCGGACATAGAACCTTAAGCCGTGCGAGTTAGTTAATTATTTTTCTAGTTTTGTGAAACCCATTGAGGGCTAGGGTTAACTGTAAACGTTTAAATCGTGACTTAAATTTGACCTATTGATTGTGCCCAGTGATAGTATGAATGCACCTATCTTATTGGTACAAACGTCTTTAATCGCGAGGGAGGTATGTGTGTATGCACAAAAGATTTCTAACGATTAAGTTTTAGAGCTGTCCCTGCAAAAGTCTAGGCTATCGAACCGAATGAGCATTCTATCCAAACGTTGCTCGTTGCCCGCGAAAAATAAAAACGAATCAAAATACTAAATGATTTTTCTAAATTCATGATTATTGGAACTGCTACTGCAACCGTGACCACCGGTAGCATGCACATTCGCTTGAATAGTGATGCGCCCACGTATTGACCGTACAAGTTATCTTTTTATGGGAAGTTGAAAGCTACGCAAAATAAAACGAACCTACTACCTCGTGTAGCGTAGTAGTGGGTGTACAAACAAGTTTTTACGTTTACATTTGTCTTTAAAAAAGGTGTTTTACTGTCCCGTGCGGAGTATCTTAGTATGTACTACATCTTCATTTTAAATAGCCATACACTTTAGATAGGCTACGAAATTGGGCGATGAAAAACGTAAGAATTAATTAGACAGAAGAGGGACAGTTAGATGCCAGTCGTCACCTTAAAAACATTGAGATTCTTTACTATCGATATTCGCCAGTAGGTGAGCATTCACGATTACTTTGCGTTGTACCGAAAGCCCACAGATTAAGTTTACTTAGAATCTTTCATGATGAGAATTGTCATATTGGCTTTCACAAGGCTATTGGATTGATTTTAAATCACTTTTGGTTTACCGGTACAGAAGTACATTGAACACTGTTTAACTTGCATAGACAATAAGCATCTTCTTCGAGCACCGTTATAGCCCATGTTGTCATGGACCAAGCCAGAAGTTGCTTTTCCTTCCCTTTATGCCGATGTCCTGAGAACTTTATCGGAGTCGAATGGCTGTAAACACATTTTAGTATTGGTTGATGCTTTTTCTTAGTATCTACTGTCTAATTTATCCCCTTTAGAGACAGGACCATGACGAATTTAAGAAAGGCGTTTAATAACGCTGTTGCCTTATTTAGGTGTCACCTGCCACCTTATAGTTACTGATCGAGGGCGCATGTTTCAATTCACAAACGTTTAGTAGATTCATGATTTAGGATGCACCATACATTACATAAATCCTGAGATGCACCATGCGAATGACCAGATATATGTGCGTAGGTACTCTTCTTAAAAAGTTACGTGTTGAGACTACCTAATAATAAGAAAAGTAACTTGTCCGAAGTGTTATGGTTAAATTTGCTGATCGGTATTGAAGGTTCTGTAATACAAACCTTGGTCTGTGATGCCGATAAAGAACTATCCTTGCGAGAACTCGACCGGCAGAGAGCAGCTGTACGTCTTAAGATATTCAGAGTCGCCGTGACAAGTATGTCAACAAAATGTTGTTTGTAGTCAAGTACGTACAATCTAAAGGGAAATTAGGGGTTGCCGAATCCACAGCCCTTATAAGGTGATAAGAGTATTGAAGAATGGCCGATACGATTTGAAGCATATTGCTAGAGCCTACGGCAAGGCGATTTATGCCACGACGCAGTTCATGGTACCTTGGAAGCGTGAAGGGACTCCAGATGAGTGCGCTGCTTTCTTTGTATGTACAGCATAACAGCAAAATCAGCCTATAACGTTCCTATTGGTGGAACACAAGTGTTCTCTACGTGAGAGGGAGTGGGCCGTAATCCACCAACGGAGCCCAGTGCGGTTTGGTAGATGTTACATTTCTTCGAATCTCATGTTCTTTGCGTGCCATTGAATGTCTGTTAAGTATTGTTGCCTTCAACCTTCAAATACTAGACCTTGTTTGTTATGTCTAGTCTTGTGTGGATACTAGACCTTGTTTGTTATGTCTAGTCTTGTGTGGATACTAGACCTTGTTTGTTATGTCTAGTCTTGTGTGGATACTAGACCTTGTTTGTTATGTCTAGTCTTGTGTGGATACTAGACCTTGTTTGTTATGTCTAGTCTTGTGCGGATACTAGACCTTGTTTGTTATGTCTAGTCTTGTCTGGATACTAGACCATGTTTTTTATGTCTAGTCTTGTGGATACTAGACCTTGTTTTTTATGTCTAGTCTTGTGTGGATACTAGACCTTGTTTGTTATGTCTAGTCTTGTGTGGATACTAGACCTTGTTTTTTATGTCTAGTCTTGTGTGGATACTAGACCTTGTTTGTTATGTCTAGTCTTGTGTGGATACTAGACCTTGTTTGTTATGTCTAGTCTTGTGTGGAGACTAGACCTTGTTAGTTATGTCTAGTCTTGTGTGGAGACTAGACCTTGTTTGTTATGTCTAGTCTTGTGTGGAGACTAGACCTTGTTTGTTATGTCTAGTCTTGTGTGGAGACTAGACCTTGTTTGTTTTGTCTAGTCTTGTGTGGAGCCTAGACCTTGTTTGTTATGTCTAGTCTTGTGTGGAGACTAGACCTTGTTTGTTATGTATAGTCTTTTGTGGAGACTAGACCTTGTTTGTTATGTCTAGTCTTGTGTGGAGACTAGACCTTGTTTGTTATGTCTAGTCTTGTGTGGAGACTAGACCTTGTTTGTTATGTCTAGTCTTGTGTGGAGACTAGACCTTGTTTGTTATGTCTAGTCTTGTGTGGAGACTAGACCTTGTTTGTTATGTCTAGTCTTGTGTGGAGACTAGACCTTGTTTGTTATGTCTAGTCTTGTGTGGAGACTAGACCTTGTTAGATAGGTTTAGTCTTGTGTGAATACTAGACCTTGTTTATTATGTCTAGTCTTGTGTGAATACTATACCTACCTTGTCTATTATGTCTAGTCTCGTACAAACACTAGACCTTGTGATTGATATGACTAGTCTCGTACAAACACTAGACCTTGTGATTGATATGACTAGTCTTGTACAAACACTAGACCTTGTGATTGATATGACTAGTCTTATGTGAGCCTAAAAGTGACTGATTGTTTGTAATCTCACAGGGATTATAAATAATCTTTCAACCTTGGGGATTTTCTTTTGCCATTCCTCACCTTTTTCCATTCTCCTGGCTGTGTGTAGATGTACATTTCAGGTGCAAAGCAATCACATGAGACTATGCTTTTAATAGATGGTGAAACTAAGCCCGAGTAATAAAGCAGTTTAGCCTACGAAGATGAAGAACCTGGACCATCTTAACCTGCCGAGGACGCCAGGGTGTCAGGAGAGGCCGTATTAGGAAACACCAACAATGTGAAGCTATCCGAACAGTCAAAATCAACTGACATATCCGACATGACACCGTTTGACACTCACTTTTGCTCGAGACAGCTCCGCGGACTGGCGCATCACCTACGTATCGTATTACATGAATATTACTTTGTTTGTTAAGTGTGAAAGAAGACCGAAATCAATCATAGTTGTTATAAAGTTTTAGTTTCATCATTACATTTATTATTTTTGTAAAGAACATTGTTTTATTTGCTTTTAATATACTTTTTTGTTAAATTCCACACGGACGAAGTCGCGGGCACAGCTAGTTCCTAATAAAAATAAGAAAATTTGAATTTCGCGAGCTACGGTGCTTTTCTTTTGCTTTGTTTTTGATCTTTTGAGTGCCGTAGCTACAAAAAGCATACACACACGGATATCCATACGCCTTTTGCCTAACCTAACCTTTTTTTTATTACGGGGGGAAATCCTCATGAATGTCCTCCACCCTGGGGAGGGCGGAGGAGTCTGTCAGACTCTTAACTGACTAAAACTACCCTGGTATTCCATCAGCCGAAAACTGACGAAGATGTAAGAGACTTGAATGTAGATAATGTGTTTGTCGGTGAAAGAGATTACTGGTCTGTCTCGCTACCGCTGGTGGAATAAGAATAGAATAATAGTCGGTCACTGGGGCAGCAGTGGGTGAGGAGTGTGAGTAGTGTAAGCTGTGGGATGCGCACCGCGAGGTGTCGGCGGCGGTGCTCGTCGCTGTCCATGTCCAGCAGCTCGTCGATGTCCACCTCCACCTCCTGCGAGCTGGCCGCCGCGCCCGCTGCGCCGCCGGCCTCTTTCTGCAACACACGAGGGCTCGCTACAGCAGGCAATAAGATACCAGATCGATAGCGCAGACCACTTCCATTATGACTGTACTGTCCTGTTTTACTCATTCGTAAGAGCCGTCCAGATCGGCCAGGATAAGAACACTTAGGCTGGCTGGCACCGCGGCACTCACCGTGTCGTACAACTTCTGCAGCTCGTCATACAGCCACATCTCGACGGCGAGACGCTTGCGGATCAGCGCCATCTGGTGGCTGCCGTACTTGGCCGTCAGGAACTTCTCACGCCGCTCCTTCACCTGCGCAATTACCGAACAAATATTAGACACATACTCATTCATACTTGTTGACTACACGTTTACTGACAAATGCGTGCACTGACTGGACAGGCCCACTTAAATCTGTATGGTTCTTTCCTCAAAAGACCATGTCAGACATTAACCTGCTTGGTCCTCATAGGGCCTGACAAAGATGACCACTTAGTTTGTGTCACACGGTGCAGTTTGCAAACCTTTTGTTTTTATTTTCTAATTTGGCCCCAAAATTTACCCCATATTCAAAATTCAGCTCGCAGAATTCAAGTTTTCTTACGTTTTTTGCAATTTGGGTGCCGCAACCTAATTGCGTAACTCACGGTTAATCATAATCTGTTTCAAATGTGTTACAAAATTACATAAGATAATCTTGCGGGTTACCCCTGAGTAGGTCCAGTAGATCTATTCGAAGCATATTGGCTGTGACAGACGGACACACAGACACGCAAGTGATCCTATATGGGTTCCGTTTTTTCATTGAGACTACATCGCAAATGAATCATTTGTGATAGTCGTAAGATTTGATTGAAATTCAATCTGTAGGGAGACAGTTTGTTTTTTTTGACAGGTGTCAGGTGATGAGTTCAAGTCATCATATTTGGGAAGGGTCCTTGGCTATTCACAAAGTTTTACGACGATAAAAAATATACAGCGCTTTGAACCACTGTTATTGGTTCATATTACATTTTATTTTATTTTGGTGCATTTCTGTGCTAAGTTTGTATGGGATGTTTGTATCCATCTACTTTGTAGGACTTACAAAGTACAGTTACAACCCAAGAGACACAGTCAGTGGGCAACCCTAGTGCGTGTTTATCTACCGAACGGCCGTAGGTATTATTTCAAGGAAACTGCCGAGACGTAATACTGCTTACTTTATTATACTGTGTGTAACCCAGGTACGCACGGTTTTATTTTCGCGCCCTGAAATTTCAACACATAAAGGCTCCTGCAAACAGGCGCGATGCAGTTTTCATAGAAATTGTTCTATACTCCATTTACAATAGCATTAGACAGAAGTTAGAAAAGGTTCTTTTTAATGTACACTTTGTAACAAAATTACATTAAACGTGTTGCAGTTACGATTAATGCCAAATTGATTATAATTTATTTAAATATTAGCTGTCACATTATTGTAATCATGTGTAACTATTTATCTTATGAAATGATGTGGCTTTGATTTATATAATTATTTCATTTCAATTTAAAATTAAAGTGTCAATGCTAAAAACCTAAAAGAAGCAAGACTGAACAATACTGAGTGACTAAAGTAGCTGATGACGACGAAGTTTTACCAACGTATTGTGGGTCGTAAGTTGTTATTTAAAATAAAGCATTGTAAAAACAATGTATTTTATTTCCTTCAATCTTAATTAGATTTAAATCATCATGTGATTAGTTGTTTCATTCATTAGTTTTGTTGTAGGTTTGTAATTTGAGATGAAGAAGTTATTATAAATAGAACATTATTTAAAATAAAATTAATTTTACTTCGTTTATCTCAGTATTTAGTACTGTCTTAAATCTACCTAAAAAAGTTATAACTTAACTTTGTAATACAATGTTTTGCACTCCTGCTTCTACGAGCCTCTTTTTTCTAAAGCTATAATAAATGGAGTATAGGTGAGTTCACCTAGAAAAATTTCTATGAAAACTTCATGGAAATTGTTCCACAAGTGTCGCGTCGCGCCTGTCAAAGGAAGCCTTAAGACTTACTTCTCCCTTGTCACTGAAGTTGACGTGCAGGCCGGACTTGGCGGGCGAGCGCTCGGTGGGCGACAGGGCGGGGTGCGCGTGCGTGGGGGGCGCGGGGTAGCCCCCCGCCGGCGCCGCCACGCCGCACTCCATGCCGCACGCTGCCGCGCTCGCACTGCCGCGGTTCTGCAAGTCATACGTCACTCGTTCACTGAACAGGTTCACAAGTTCACACAAAGCCATTGCCGTGATGATAAACCACCCGCGGATGTCATGTGTGACACGCACGGTTTATACGCGTGTTCAGTTAGGTTAGAAGGCTGGGACGTTTCTTGTCACGGACAAATGTTGATCGCGGTGTCTGATCTAGTTCCATTAACCAATTATAGTATACTCTGTCTGTCCCATATAGGTACTTACAGAATGGTAAATGCACGCAAAGCAACACACAA
Organism: Antitype chi; assembly: GCA_947359405.1. Classification (NCBI taxonomy): domain Eukaryota; kingdom Metazoa; phylum Arthropoda; class Insecta; order Lepidoptera; family Noctuidae; genus Antitype; species Antitype chi. Next base: position 18,271,317 of record OX375816.1, read on the forward strand.
TTTGTTTGGATACCGGCAACAGTGCTGACAACCCCAATCTATTACTACTTATTACTCTATGGTGTGCGTAGTCGCAGCGGAAAAATTTCGAATTTCTTAATTTCAGTTTAGCAGATATTTAGTGTATGACGTCGTGTAATTGTGTATGGTAAGTACAAATTTGTGCATCCAACCATTGAAGAGCTATTCAACAAAAACTGTTTCCGCTGTAACTACGTCATCCTAGCGGCACTTTGTTTTTCCTATGGACGTACAAGAAAAAAAATACATTCAATAATTAGTGTGTAACGAGAAGTAAATGTATATGTTAAAATTAAATTTGTGTGTCATTAAACTGCGGAGATAATCAAGTTCCCGCTGCGCTGACGTTGATGAAAATCACATAAAACAGTTTTTACGCACGTTGCTTTGAATTTGTGTATAAGTGTGTGAAAACAGAATTTGAAAAAAAAACACGTAAAAGTAAAATAAGGTTTTTTTTGGGTGGAAAATCATCAAATAACTTCTCCCGCTCTGGGTGGAGCAGGAGGGCGTGTCGGACTTTTACTGACTAAAGTCCACCCATGTTCCCTCAGTTGCCTGTGTGCCAGGGGCCGCGGTATCTCTTTCGAACAACCCGCACCCCTGGCAGGCATCGGCCCTTGCGGACCCCATCAGTTCGTGCTGACATCTCTTAGAGGCGCGCGTAGAACACCACGCGCCGTCGCGTCGACCTGAGCTTAGTCCTTACCGAACAGCGAGCTATTACTCGCCGTCCGCAATCCCGCGCCTACGGTGGCCGGGAATCAACCTGGGATTTCCGACGCCCAGGGGGCCGATTCTACTAATTTGCAACGTTACACGTTAAACTGTGTTTCCACAACAGTTCGATTTCGATCGCCGTTCGATAGTTACATAAAAAGTCATTCTACTATTTCATAAGCAAAATGGAAACTAAACTTAAAACGAATTGCAACTGAACTGTAGCGGGAACACAGCGGGTAACCCGCGTTACCAACATGCCAAAATAATATGTTTTATTAATACCAAAAAGAAAAAAGTTGAATCTAAAAATGTTACTAAACACGAATATGTGGCACTAAAAGTATTTTCTATAATTAAAAGACATAATGATCATAATTTTATCATTAACTTTGTCCTATAGTAAACGTCACGCTCATGTTCGATTTTGTTAGTAGAATAGGTTTTGACATTGTTTCAATCGATCGTTGGCGTAACTAAAACGTAACCGCAGCTGTGTCGCAGCTGGACCGTTGTTCATTTTAGTAGAATGCGAAATCGCTTAAAAGTGGTGATTCGGTTGCGATTCTATTGCGTTTTTTTAGCAAATTTGTTAGTAGAATCGGCCCCCAGGGCGTCTCCCGCGGCGGCTACGACCGTGAGGGCGCATATAGTGCCTAAAATACGGTTATTAGGTCCAAATACTTAAAATAGGATCTCTAGAGCGTAACTTATAACGATTATTTGTATATTGTAGGAGTCTACAATGTCTTGCCAAGTTTCATTTATGTACTCATTGTAATTAATGAGCAATGGCGTATTTTTAAAATTTTTGTTAGTGCGACTGGACCACTATATTGTATGTCATCCGATGGTAGGACTTTTAAATGGAAAAGCAGAATAAAACATATTCCGATAATTAGTGTATTAAGGGGAACCTAGTCGCGGGCTTGAATTCACTAGTGGGCCTGGCTAAAAATCACGCTGTCTCACCAGACTTCGTGTCCGACAGAGATAGTATCAGTGATGAGCAGTTAGACGCTAGTCTACACGCACAACGTTATTGAGTGAGATGCAGGATCATTTATAGTAAAAAAAGTCCTTTCGAAGATCGGGTTTTATGAAAAAGCCAATGCATAAATCAATGACCAATAAAGTTTATTGAACTTTTCAATGATTGAACTTTGTTGGTACCGACTTGGTTTTGGAGATTTTACACTTCTTTTATTACTTAAACACGCCCAAAGTTAAGTAAAATTAGCAAGAAAAACGAATCTTTGTTGGCTCCTAACTTTTTAATGGGTTTTTATTTTAGTATTCTGTTTCCGTACAGACAATATTAATAATGAGACAAAACGAAATCATATTTTACTTTGGATGTGCCATGTCAGACAGTGGAGTAAAACACTCCCGAAGTTTGTATGCAAAAAATGTGGACTAGGTTCACCGTAATGAAACTATTCATATAAACTAAATAATTAAAGAAATATAATAAAAATACCAGAACCTCATTACTTGGGTAAGTTTGGATTGGTACAGGTGAGCACACAATTCTTGAACAGCAGGCTTAGCATGACGCTTCCTATTACTACTCTACCGTAGAATAGAAATCGCTTGTCTACATTTCTCGGTTAAAAACTGTCAACTGTCTACACGGAAACATCATTTTTGTCTACTCTTCCGTCGACAAAACGCTTCTCTACGGTTCTTATGCTAAGCCTGCAGCAGTAACTAATAACTTTCGTGATAAAACTAGTATGTCACTTGTTTTTTTCTTAAACTTATGAAATGATTACAATAATAATTGCATCTCAAATGCATTTATTTGTCAAAATATTACAAAAAGTTGTTACAGCAGTAATTATTATGTCCTTAATATTCTGCTGCTTCCAGCGTACAAACTTGATCAATTTTTTTAATTAAATTGCGTTTCGGTGACTATCTGATATTCTAAGATAATATTTAAAAACGTATGTATTTAATGGCCTAATAATCTTATTTCACTTTTACGTGTATATCGTTTGAACGGTTTTTTTTTTTCAAATTCTGTTTTCACACACTTACAAATTCAAAGCAACGTGCGTAAGAAATTACAATTCTGCACTAAACTGTTTTATATGATTTTCATCAAATAGCCAAACGTAGTTTAATGACAGACAAAATTCATTCTCGTTACACACTAATTATTGAATGTATTTTTTTTCTTGTACGTCCATAGGAAAAAGAAAGCCGCTAGGATGACGTAGTTTTAGCGGAAAAAGTTTTTGTTGAATAGCTCCCCAATGGTTGGATGCACAAATTCGTATTTACCATACACAATTACACAACGTCATATACTAAATATCTGCTTAGCTGAAATTAAGAAATTCGATATTTTTCTGCTGCCACTACGCACACTACTCTATGTGACAAGTGTGACAACCCTAAGTCCAATTCTCGTACTTTATATTAATTTAGTGCATTCTCATCTCAGCGACGATCAATGTCAACAATTTTATTTACTTAAGTATTTCAAAGTGTTTTACAGTTTAAAACTGAGATTAGAATGCGAACGTTCTTAAAAAATACAGTAAGTAATATGGATTATGCAAGTACTTACCTAATTCTAAACTGTTTATTATTTAAATACTTAGGTATATGAACGTTTCATTCAATTTATATTGTAGGTAAGTATAATATTCAAGAAACACGTTACTACGTAGGTATAATAGGTACTCATTTTTTTGTTTTTATGCACTATTTATTTATTGTACCTACTGGTTAGTTAGAGCGGAAAGTAACTTCGAAAGGCGTCATCGTCGACAATGCTGGAAGTGACGTAAAAAGCCATGTGAATATACATCCACAGTAAACATCTATTCTTAGCAATATCACAGATTACCAGATATGTCACTCCATACAACATTTTCAATACCTACTGCTATAATAGCCTACACCTTCGAGTCGCTAGACGGTGCGAAATACAATATGTCGATGAATATCTACTTGAGCCAGTTAGTTTCTTTCGAAAACAGGCAAGAAAAGGGAATCAAAGATCGCCGCATCGAAAATGCCTGGAAAAGCTACTGGTCCATGAAGACGCTAATAAAGGGTGATCTACCGATTTCCCTGAAGAGAAAACTCATCGATATGTGTATCCTGCCCGTCCTAACCTACAGTGCTCAGACGTGGTCGCTTACCGAGTCGCAAAAGTTCCGCCTTGGGGTTTGCCAAAGAGCAATGTGAAGCGCAGCATTTTAGGCGTTAAACGAACAGACCGAATTCAAAACACCATGCTGCGCTCCAAAACGGGAATCCTAGACGTAAGCGAAAAGACTGCCAGGCTAAAATGAGACTGGGGGGGGTCACTCCAGCCGCATGCACAGTGACCGCTGGGCAATAGTCTCCAGTCTCTACACAGTGGGTGCCTGAGGATGGACGGCGCCGCCGAGGCCGGCCCAAGAAGAGGTGGCGAGACGACCTAGACGTGTATCGCAAGGGTTGGATCGAGGTGCCCTGGAAAAGGATGCCTGGAAGGATTTGGGGGGAGGCCTTTATTCAGCAGTGGGACAGTGTAGGCTAATATAAAAAATAACAGTTTAAAAAACTAAAAAACATGCTTTAAAAACCAAACTAAAAAAGGAGAAAATAATTTAATTCAATTAAAAAGCGTGGGGTGCTTTTTGAGGTATTTTTATAATCAATTAATGTCAAGCACCCCACGCTTTTTAATTGAATTAAATTATTTTCTCCTTTTTTAGTTTGGTTTTTAAAGCGTGTTTTTTAGTTTTTTAAACTATTATTTATTTTCTATTTTTTAGTTCTGCTAACTACAAAAACGTGTTTTTTTTTGTCATTTTTTTTTAATTATTGAACTGTCATCGGTCCTCTACAAATTTACAAAGTTTCAATGCAATCTGACCGTTTAAAGTGGATCAAAATCGCGCTCAAAGGAGTCGGTTACATACAAACATTCAAACAAACATACAAGTGAAGCTAATATAAAGCGTGTAAAAAGCAGTTCATTACGCTTAGAGAGTCGTTATACTGTCTACAGAGCCTTGGCAAAACGGCGAAGTGTCCGAGGTTTGTTTTGGATCCTGGCACATAAAAAAAGGGTGAAAAACCTTTCTTTTATGTATATTTGCACATGCAATTTATAAATTATAAATATTAAATATAAGTAGCCTATGTCAATACCACAATAATTAAGACAATTTTTTTTTTAGCAACAAGCAGCTATTGGACTCAACGCATGAGGGCCGTTTTTGGTCAACCCATTGAAAAACTAGGTATTACCAATAATCATCGTCCATACCTACCTACATACTATAACCCTGTGGTTATATAATCTGTATTCTATAACACAAGCCAGCTTATCTTTGGTAAATCGCGAACAACAACGATGAGTAATGGACGCTAATATCCAAAGTTATGCGCTGAAGGATGCGCAGATTGGTTAACAACAGCTACATTGGAGCCACAATAAGGTTATCATTTGACCTTACGACAATTGGAATATTGAAAGCTGGGAGGCATTCAATGTTCTAATCGTCCTAAGCTGACTGGGTTTTTCGCAATGATTCTAAATGATAATAACTTGTATGATTACGAAAATTTTTCATAGTTTTCAATAATCCGGTCCTTTGCAAGGCTTTTCGAAAAAAAATATCCTACGACATTTACCTACATTTAGGATAACTAGCGGCGGGAAGTAGTAGGCAAGTTATTGAGTGTTAGGCGCAGACACAGGCTCAGAGCAGACAGAGCACGGAGAAGCCTCGGCGATCTCGTGCTCGTGTGTGCTAGTATGTTGTGTTGACAATGTTTACATGAGCCAAGGCAACGCGCCGGGCGACCGTCCAAGGTACAGTTCTAGCTACATCATTACTCAAGTCTATCTCATTGCAGATGTTAAACGACCGCGACATAATTATCATGTCGATGAGTGGTTCAAAGACAGGAGCTCTGTCAGCGTGCGAGAGATCCCGTGCCCTTGCCGCCGCCACTAGTCACTTGCCCTAAGCATAAGTAGAACAGGACGGCAATACGGCACAGCACTTGACCAGCCTAAGCAAGCGTGTCTCCTCGGGCCGGCGCGGCGGTGGCGGGGGCGCGGTGGTTCCGGTGACCGTCGACCTCGTCGCACGGTACTACGGTCGACGCAGAGACAGACCCGAAACAGTCGTCTTGCCTTTGTCTCCTCGTATAGCTCCGACATGACACTGTCACTGATTCACCTCGCGGGCACTACGGGTAACGGGAACTGGCGCGCTGCAACAAACAATCACGGAACGAGATGGTCACGCATGACACACGGCGGCACCGCGTTACCAAACACAAGTGACATTACAAGCGCCCCGCAGTGGCGAAGCAGGGGCAGCGTCCACATACCTTGCAGTAGGTAGATAACACAGTTGAAGATGAATTACTTGACATTATCATCTCATACAAACTCGGGAATTCGGGATTTTGGTGAATAATGTGTCAATTGATTTGAGTTAAGAATTCAGAGGTCAGAGGTGGTCAAACAGATCTTTTAAAAGCGTCTCATTTCATGTATGTACTATTTCCATAAATACCAAGAAGTACTAGAACACTAATAACCGACCAAACTAATAAATAATCTGCCTACGCCAGGCTGGCTTTAGGAACCGTCACAATCATACCTAATACAAGTTCTACAGCCAGCCGCATCGGTAGTAGCTCAAAAAATTCCGGCCGAATGCGAAACCATCTCGTCACTCGGCCAACAAGGGTTCCGACTCCGTAACTCCATACCACAGACAAACGAAAGGAAAAAGCCGGTCAATCTGACTTGCACTTTACGGTTTTATTTAGTTTGTTGATGTTTTTTTTCTACTGCAAAGTAGTCTTTCAAAAACAAACATAACTTTGTATGGGAACAAATTCTCCCATTAATCGGTTTACGATCGCTGCTTCAGGTAGTAAACGCAAAGAACTGTGTTTTCATGTGAAAAAACTACAAATTACCAATTTATTTCATGATTAATTTTTAGGAAGTACCTATAGGTGATTTTTCAAATATGTGCGGTATGTGTCACATGTATATCGATAGTTATCAGATTGCGAGAAGCTTGAATTTGTAACTGTCCAATGGACCGTAGACCTAAGTATTTAATATTAATTTAATTTTGACACCTCTACCCATTCCTTAGGAGAAAGATCGACAGACATATCAAAGTGATCTATAATGGGTTCCGTGTTTTCCTTTTGAGGAAGGTACGGAACCCTAAAACTGAAGATAGTCGCTGTGCTTTTGGAAAGCTGAAAATAAATGTGTGATATATGACACAAACCGCAGCTGATGCGGCATGCGTTAGCATTTACCTAAAGTGACATAAGTGCCTACTCGTGGAGGTGAAGACACCGGCGTTCTCATGAATCCCGAATGTACCGTGTGTGGTGCACAAAGGCGGCGGCAACCGGTGCACGCTGCGCAGAGAGGAGCGCGGCCTTTCAACGACAAAACTCATTTTGAGAGCCCTCTGCGGGCGACGACCTCTACGCCTCCCCTTGCAGACGTCTGGGGAGAGTATTGTAGACAACGCTACACGGTACAGACTCTGTACCGTGTATTCGTGTAGCGTTGTCTACAGACGACCCTCACACTTTGAGAAAATCTAGGATTCAAGCATACATGTTATTATAAGGATCGGAACACAATATGCTTGAGTCATAGACTTAGTCGAGGTCAGTCAATAATAATTATGTTTGTGTTTAAAATCAAAATAAATACTACGTAAGAACAATTTGCCGTTTTGCGAAATTAACATAGGTACTGCTTCTATAGATGACAATGATGAAGTTTTAGGATCCTCCGGGCGCAAGAGTGCACCACCAACAAGCAGTCGGCACACGTAATACTCTCACACCTTCCACTTATCTTTGGAACACGCGTGCTCTAAGCACAGCTCTAAGTACTATGGTGTACCATGAATACTATGATATAGCTTATTAAGTATTGGAAATAAGTTTAGTGTATTTTCGAGATTCCGTAGTCATCCGGACTTGTGATATTCCGGGAAGCATGCTTTATTATGATCGTTCAGAATTTTATTGGCCTGGTGTAATCGCAGAAATCTTATTATTACTATTTATATTTCTTAGGTAGTAATATAGGGGCATTATAAGAGGGATTAGGTCCTAGTATGGCCAACATCAAACCGGCCACTAGAAATAATTGAGAATTTCTCACTCAAATTTGTATGACGCATAAAAATAATAAAATAAAATTGCACAACGGAGCCAGTGGGCAGCGCCACACGGAGCCACAGCCACGACTGGGAGTTGGTGGGCCGCGTCAAGCCGCGTGCGCGCCTGGCCAAGCAAGCGTATCACTTTCTTACGCATTAGCTAACGCGACGCGGGGCCGGCCCACCCATCTGCACGAGTGACAGAACAAGCACACACGGCTTCACGCGATGAGCACTCATTTCACTGAAGTTAATATTCTTGAGACGGACACAATAACGGACGCATACTTTGCTCAACAAACCGCCTGGCTATCTCTAGCCAGGCTAAGGTGCGAGCGAGGTCAAGTGATCACAATTTCAAATTATATCATTCCCAGTAAACAACCTCATTGACGTAATAAAGCAACTCTGCTCGGCAAAGCCATCCCGCACCCGGATCCGGGAGGCCTGACAACTTCGATGCTGCCCACCGCACGATACGGCAACAGTCCAGACATAATCTTGGTTAGATCCAGGGTTGGCATGAATAAATCATTTTGATTGAAATCATGATTGAAATCACGATTTAAATCAAATTATGTTTTCAATAAAAATCACTGATTTAATAAAAATGTTTAATTTCACTTTCTTTCACAGAAATCTAATATTAAACATTTATGGAAAGTATTCGATATTGAAAAAATATCGATGTTTTCAAGCGATAATTATATCGATGAACATCGATGCTGGGACCTGATATTTTACATCGAATATAGATATCGACATATTTTTAAGTGGACACCTATGTCAGACAAAAGGGAAATCCCCGCACTGTGTCCGCGCAATCCCTTGAGGGGGCGTTTCGTTTTGGACAAAAATATAGTTAAACTAAATGATAAAATCACAAAAGTCGTGATTAATTATGATTAAAAAAAAAATCGTACTTTATTCGACTTTTTCAAAAAAACATGATTTTTTCCAACCCTGGTTAGATCATGTGGAGATCCCACCGACGTAATGCTGTCTAATAGCTGAACATAAAAAGTCAGAAATGCCGAAGTCTTAAGACGAATGGGCCAAGACAGGAGCGCAAGCGCATGCATAACGTGAAACAAGTAAAGGTTTCTTAGGTCGGAGTTTCGGACGCACGCGTTTTCGGCAGGAGTCGAGCGGATTCATACGAACGTAAAAATATAGCGGCGAGATCTTCACTGAATTTTCAACTCTCGGTGTTGAACCGAGCATTAAGAATCCAACTGAATGCATCCCAACGCGCCAAAAAACACTGTTCGATTTCAAGAGTTAGTGTTCCTGCCAGGGGTGCGGGTTGTTCGAAAGAGATACCGTGGCCCCTGGCGCACAAGGAACTGAGGGAACACGGCTGGGCTTTAGTCAGTAAAAGTCCAACACGCCCTCTTGCTCCACCCAGAGCGGGAGAAGTTATTTGATGATTTCCCACCCTCAAAAAAATTAATAAAAAGAGTTCTAATGATGTAGTAGCGGGGAATCGCGTGTAGGCAAGGAAACTCTTGGTTGAGTTGAGAAACATTCGAATGGACCAGAACCGGAGCCTCAACACACGAGTACGTACTGCTGAGCTGGTCCGTCTCGCAAATGACAAGGAGAAATGTTCGGAGTCGACAGCCCACCTTCAGAAGTTGAAGAGGTGCCAAAAGAAGAGGAAGTTTTACAAGACGCAAACACTCCACAGTCAATATTACTGCAGGTTTTATTGTATACCCACCTACATTACTTAGAGAGACAGACTGACACAAACTGATCGACTACTCATACAGCATGGACGGTTTTTTCATGCGTAGGAAAGATATTCATAGAGCCTTAGCCGCCTAGCCGGTAATAAATGAAGTAAACTATTACTAAGTAGGTAGTTACCAAGACAGGTGCTTTTCTGTACATAGTTATTCGTTAGTTTGTGACTACGGTAATACACGTAAATATTACGAGTATAACGACGGTGGAATGTTTTGATATCGTAAGAGACGTTTAAATCCAATGTCTTGCGACATTGCAAAAGTGTAGTAATAATGAGTGATTTGCGACTTGGGAGTTTCAACCATGGAAATAGGTATGGCGACCAACGTAGAGGTACAGTGTGCCATCATTATCTTAAGACTTACATATTTACGTAAATACATTACATACACATGTAAAGAAAGATATTACATGATAAGATATGCAGCGATATCATAATCAATTAAAATTATCAGAAGAGCAGAGTGCGTAGGTAGATAGAGTGCGGCAGCGCAGCGCTAGTTAAGTACCGGGCAGTCGTCTGCTAGCCGGCGCGCGTCGGTGGCGGCGGTGGCAAGGCCAATTTAACCCCTTCGGGACTAGATCTAGCCCTTTTTCTTCTTGTTCAGCCCCGAATGTAATGATTTAGCCCCTAGTCCGTAATCTAGCCCAATATATTTATCGCCTGTCAAAACCTTATTCTGAGAACAATCTCAACCATCTTTGTTTGTGTTCTGTGCTGAGAGCAAAACAAAGTTTTCAGCACTAAGTATGAAAGTAAAAAAAAAAGAAAAATACTTGAAACAGGATGATCTTTGAGTCCCTAAATTCCTTACCACAAATACGAACTGGCTTTACCAAGTTAAATCAAACTTACTACGCATACGAAATCCCTTTCAAATTTATACTGAACAAGGCTGCAGGCCATGAGGCCCAAGCCCAACCATGAACATCGTCCGCGCAAACTGAAACCTCTTCGGGAGGAATTAGATGAAGACTGCTATTTGGATCGCAATTTTATGATAAAACAATATTTATACTTAATCCAGAATATTCTTCTTCTAATGCCGGGGCCACTCCAACGGGAAAAGCCGTTGATTATTGCGATGATGGACGTTAACCGTAGGTGTAGCCACTACTAATTGCGATAATTTTACAACGGCATTCACATTGCCATTTGACGTTAGGCGATAACTATCGCCAATGTTGACGTTGACTGTTCAAGTGTGGCTACTGAATTTATCGGAATCTTTACCGCGTTGTTTATCGCGATGATGAGCATTGACGTTGATCTTAGTGTGGCCCCAGCATTAGCGTGTCGAAAGCAATCTAAATACAGTCAGCTTAGAATTTGGCTAAGAGGTATAAATCCAGAAAGATGTATTTTTTTAATAATCTAATCTACACAGTAGGTAGTTATTCATGCAATCAATAAAATTATACTAAAGCCTTTCTTTTATTTATCGTTATTTTGCCCTATTTAAAAAAATGTGCTTATCTAGCCCTTTTTAAAACTGACACCCAGTTTGCAACACTGCTAAACGGCTTTACGAACAAACACGAGTCCGTAGTGCTGGACACAAACTAGGCATGTTACGTTACGGACTCGGCTAGCGTTCTAATTAGATTATTAGTACACTATTAGGTATCTCATAATTGGTTTACACGTGCATGTCGCTAATCTAACGAAGCATTTCGCCGTCAAACAGTTATAGGCTCTAAGGCTAGGCTACTGGTACTGCAGTCTTGCAACAGTGACCGGCGCGACGGCGTCGCTTGACAGTGTCGTTGGACTCGACTGGCAAGAGGAAGGGTTGGTACACGAAGCATCAACCTGTCGCCGTGTAGTCTCGATGCTACATAGCAAAAACGGAACCCTAATAATTTCGCCACGCCCGCGCCCGCCTGTCTGTCCGGACCCGGATGTTACACAGCCATTTTACTCGGAGAATATTTGCCTATATCGATGGAAATTGGAATGGTGTATTCAGTGCACCCTTTGCAATAGTTACTATTGTTGATCGAAGAGTGCACCACTCATACATATAAGTCAATGGCACCGCTAAACAATAGTGTAGGTAGTGAAATCACGAAAAATAATGGTAATTGGGGCTGGTGGCAATTCCAGAAGATTTTCTATGGTTGAAACGAAGTTCAGTTCGAAAAAGCGTAATGCATCCTTCATGCAACTTATACCTACGCGAAAGAAGTGCGATAGTTTTCATGGTTTTCGCGGGTGCTAAAGCCGATATTGAGGTCAAATGAAAATCTAAGATTTCAGGCATTAGCCAGCTACTTTGGCGGCAGCAGGCTCTTGCCGAGACTGGAAATGTTAACAGGCAAAACTCGGTGCACTACCAGCACAGCACAGCTCAGACACTACCATAGTCCGTCCGTACCGACTTATTTAACCCAAACGAGACGTCACGCATGTGATCACGGCTATCTTAAGTCACGAGGCCATTTACTATAATATTACCTACCTACGTAATTCTACACAAAATGTAGATACAATAACGATGTTTCTGAAAATAGTGCTATGCGGTCAGTCACAGTGGATTCATTCGTTGAGTCTTAGCCACGTACGACTGGCACTGGAAACTCTCAAAAACAAAATAATGCAATCATAGACCGCAACGTGCATCCCCAGAAAGCTGCAAAAGTAGTTAAGTAGTAGGAAATATGACACGAGTCGATTCGATTCAACAACGTGTTTCTGACAACAGCCTGCGGGAAGTACGTTACGCGCGAGTGTGTCGCTCGCAATCATCTCCGGGCCGTACCGAGATCGCGTCTGCGGTCACTGCCCCCTGGGCTCCCGGGCGCCGCTCTCAGCTCTTTACACGGCGACCAGCGAGAACGCCGACCGGCGACCCCACCAACACCGGCCACTTGCACAGTCCACCAACACTACGCACTGCGCACGTCACAATCACAACAACCACAGACAGACTACAATAATTACTTAAACAACACAGAAACACGATCGCACAAAGAGCCGCGCTAGCTTCAACTGCGCGCGAAACGAAAGATAGATAGCGCGGCGCGCGGGCGCGGGGCGGCAGGGCGGCGGCGACGCGGCTGAGCCGGGCGCTCTCGGCCGCCGACCCGCCGACCGCGCACAGCTGATAGCGGCCCGGCCCTACCGCGCACCTCAACAACAAGCCAGCCCGGGTGGCCCCTGTACTTGTAGCCCGTTACCACAGAAATCTTAATAATAAAGATTTATGTGCCCTGTACATTGTATTCTTATTATCGCCCCGCAGACTCGCAGGTGCTCAACCGCCGACCGGACAACTATAACAGCTAACTAAACCTCTCGGAATATACCTGAGGCCTAATTACACCTCAGTTCTGTCATTCACTGTACCAACTTTCTGCGTACACATAATATGGGAAGAACCTCATAATAAAAGTTCACGCTCCATAATCAGCTCCATCTCGATTAAACTTTATGAAGAGAAATTCGATTCCGGTTTCAGACTTTATTTATAGGTAAGTTAAAATGAGGTATGATGTCATCACAGTGTGGCTTCCGAGAAGTCAGATCTTAGTGTTTCTCTAAACAAAACGAGTAGGTAACAGGGCAAGGACCCACGGCGTATTAATGACGCACCAATCATAAAGTTGTCAAAGGAGAAACCAACGAGTTCTTACATACATTCATAAACACATCATCTGATCGTCAACATCCATGGTCGGCCCTTTACTATTCTACACTAATATTATAAAGAGGAAAACTTTGTTTGTTTGTTTGTTTGTTTGTTTGTAATGAATAGGCTCAAAAACTGCTGGACCGATTTTAAAAAAACTTTCACCATTTGAAAGCTACATTATCCACGAGTAACATAGGCTAAATTTTATTTTGGAAAAAAATAGGGTTCCGTAAGATATTTGGGGTTTTCGGACACAAGGTGTAAAAAATCAACCAGAAAAGTTACTTATTTTGTGTACGCTGCCTAAACTATAAAAGATAGAACCATAAAATGTTCTAATTAATTGTAGATCTTATAAATATCTACAAAAAAGTCCGCGACACACTATACCTATCTATGTCGAGTAAGGCACAACAACCATTTTTTTATTGTTTTATCTTGAATTTTTGATTGACTACATTTAAACGCATTTATTTTACTCATGCTATAATCCTTATCAAAATAAATTATTTCATCACTAAGTACAGTTTATGTAGATAATATTTGGTCTTTGAATGATTAAAATTGGACGTTTGGTTTTAAAGTTATGGCGAAATTAAAATAATACGATTTCTGCTGCACGGCCCGTTGCGAAGTGGGCGTCACCAAGACGGGGTGCGCGTGCGGGAGGGGATTCTATGCAGCCTGCGGATAATGACTGCGTCGTCGATGTTAGTGTCGATGTCTGTGAATTGACCTGGGAATCATTTTGCTGACCGTCTTTCCTGGGTAGGCTTTTTGCAGCGGTAACCGACATCCACGCGGGCGGAGCCGCGGGCGACCGCTAGTAGTAGATATTTTTGAAAAACTAACTTTTTAAATTTTGATATAAGGATTTATTTAATAGTTATTTATTTAATACTCCTTTGCCGTCGTTTCCACGTTGTTGTATTCTCATTGACATAATGATTGCATTACATGCCCGTCTACCTCGACCCTTCGTTTCGGTCATAACCTGGGTCTTGGATATTCTGTTCATTGAAAGTCCAACCTCAAGACTTGCTGTGCTCAGATCTCTCGTCATTTCAAATTCTGAAGGTGATGTGGATAATAGCACAATATCATCAGTAAAGCGGGGGTTTCTTAGCTGGTGGCCGCTAACATTTACGCCTCATGACTGCCACAAAACATGCAACTTGTTGAAAACTTCTTGCAGTGCGCTCTGTGCATTTAACCGACTTAAACAAAGGAGAATTTAGGTAAGTTAGAATGAAGTACAGTATGACGTCATCCCAGTGCAGTGTGGCTTCCGAGAAGTTAATGTTTGCGTTTCTCAATCAAAACAACCTACACCGTGAGGTGACAGGGAGAGGACTCGAAGTGGCTACACTGATTTCTTCTGCCATGTGGTCTATAACAGCGCCGGCTTCCTAGTGGAAGCCGGTCCCACGTATGTATTTAATCCACTTTGTGTATGTTAATGTTGTTGTATAACTTCCTGCCACTGTTAGCAAATAGCGGTTTATGTATGTGGGTACGGGTACTTACCAGAACTAAAAAGGGAAAAGAAAAACTTGTGGCCCAGAAAGGATATTGAGCTATTCTGACCAGCACCCTAATTGCTTAACTCACGATTAATCATAATCTGTTTCGTTTTTAAACAGATGGCTAAACCATTGCTTCATAATTATGTTCGAAAAATGTGTCTGCTCAACAACGTAAATATTGTTGAACTGTCAAAATGAAACCGATTATGATTAATCGCGTGTTACGCAATTAGGGTGCTGAGCTGAAGCCCAGTACCATTAAACTAGCACTTCTCCTGCGATTTCGTTCGCGTAGATTTTGTATTTTCCGCTACAGTTTCCCCCGTTTTCAGTTAAAGGTCGAAATTACAAAATCCCCTTCTTAGTGCTCCTCTATAATAATATTATTTTATAATGGAAGCTAGGGAATCGTCAGTCGTGTGCAAAATTTCACGTTCCTAGTCCCCTATTTCACCCATTTAGGAGAGAGTTGCCTAAAATCCTTTCTTAGCTGACGTCTCCTACTCATAATCTACCTCTGTAACAAATTTCATCTTCGTAGGTCCAGTACTCCAGTACCTAGTTTTTGAGTACCTATTTAACGACAGAATATTATCAGAAAAACAGACATAACTGTTTTTAGAATTTTTATTTTAGTGTGCGGATGTAATTACACTGTTTTAAGAAGCCGCGCGGGTTATACAGGTTATACTGCGTAAAATGTTTCCTTATATTGTTGACCGACAGCTGAGAAGAGAAGTTTAAACATAGCTCTGACTGTCGGACACCATTGTCCCCCACGGCCCGAACGGAACATACTGGTGTCGCCCAACATTGTCCGACATGGCCTGAATGGAAATTTATCATTTTATTCCGTGGCATTGACTCCCAATGTTTAAATATACTATACCTTCTTATTTTTATTATAATTATGGAATAGGGTATCTACCTACTAATTAGTAGGTACGACAGTCTGAGTAATATTATCTTTGGAACACCGTTCCAAAGATAATATTACTCAGACTGTCGTAGTGGCGAGATTCTGCTCGAAGCTCATTTAAAAAAATATATGAATGGAATCATCGATACTACAAAGAAGAAGACCAGCGTGTCATGGTCGTGGATAACGACAGTCAAAGGTCAGAGGACAGCCCCAAAAATTGTAAGAAATCTCAATCTAGGCATGACCTGACGTGTCCAGAGTTAGTTGGCAATTTGGCAAGCATAAGGTTGATCTTGTCAATAGACCAAAATTTAAAAAAGGTCACAGTTAGGTTCGAGTTTTGTGCGATCGGAACATTGACAATATATATTACTTACAGATTAGTCAGAATAATATTCCATGCGATACCAGTAATCACCTCACTACTCACCACAAAATAAGATGGAGGTCGAATGCGATATTGGGCGGTGGTAAAGGTGTGCAGTGCAAACTACCTATGAACCAACATAATTTTTATCATTGTTTGGGATAACAACACGCGTGGCGTGTGCCAGCCGCGCGGCTCGTGTGCTGTTCTCTTGAGTATATGTGTTCTGTGGTGCTGTTTGCGGCCCCGACTCCCGGACGAGCGCGGCACCGCGCCGCTCGACTACCTGCGCAACCCCTGGCGGCATGGCACCCGACAACCCCGCCCTGCGCACCCTACTTGGTTACAAAGTACCTATAGGTGTACACAACATAACACATCACTGTTAAATATTACCTACAGACCAATAAAATTACTTCTGCACTGTGCACAAGGCTCAACGAATGAATGCCCTCTTGGATAGCCCTAAAACTTCATAATATGAAACATTGCACAAGCAGCATCAGAACACAAAAAAACACAGGCACGTATTGTGTTGGCCCACAATGTGTCGGGCAGGTGACGTGGAGCGGGCGCCGGGCGCTGGGGTCAAGGCAGGCTTCCGGCACCCGGCGCTCGCTCGCACTCGCGGTACTCACGCCGCTCCTGAACTTGAAGAACAGCGACATGAGGGCGGCGCGTCGGGCTGCGGCCGGGTCGCGCCGACACTGCCGCACCCGGCTCCGCACGCAGCCGCCCGCCGCCCGCCCACATGTAAGCTTCAGAAGGTGCGCTTCTTACAATACCTCCGGCCCTCATGTCCTGCATCTGGTCACGCAAAACGTTTAAATATTAAGGGGCTACGTCCCGTTTGGTAGCGTAACACGGTCACTTTATGAACCGTCGGCTTGTCTTGAACATTTGAAAAATATATGATTTTGCTATAGATTCATATAGATCACTTTGCCGAGGGTACTTTTTTGTATGGTTAATACTTTTGCTGTAAAAAAATATTTTCCAACACGCAATATTTTGGCTTCTATTCCATACTCTTACTAAACGGCTCCGTTATTTGAAAAAAAAATACACTGAAAAATAGATAGAGGTACCACAGAATCGCTAGAGCACAATTGTAAATTAATCAACATTTGCCAAGGAATATCCCCATTTTGAGATAAAGGCTAAGAGGTGCCCTGCGCGGGCGCGGGCGGCAGT
This sequence comes from Antitype chi, assembly GCA_947359405.1. Classification (NCBI taxonomy): domain Eukaryota; kingdom Metazoa; phylum Arthropoda; class Insecta; order Lepidoptera; family Noctuidae; genus Antitype; species Antitype chi. Next base: position 18,288,629 of record OX375816.1, read on the forward strand.
CGTGCTTTAGCATACAAACGGGAGATGAGGATACTATGGGCCTTAACTTAAAGGTTGAAAAAGATTGGAACATTACCTACTAGACTCCCTTTTTTAACCGACTTCAAAAAGGAGGAGGTTATCAATTCGTCGGAACCTTTTTTTTTTTTTTTGTTTTTTTTTTTTATTATTTTTTTTTATGTATGTTCCCCGATTACTCGAAGATGGCTGGACCGATTTGGATTTTGTTTTTTTTGTTTGAAAGGGTATACTTCCCAGGTGGTCCCATGACCATCAAGTCAGGATCTGATGATGGGAACCTGGAGAAATAGAGAGAACTCTTCAAATTTTATAGGCACACGAAGCGATTTAGCTATTTTTTGGAAGAGTACTTTCTCGGAGTGGTCTCATTTCAATTTGGTGAAGATCCGATGAAGAACTTTGGAGATAGGCAACGGAACTCCTCAATAAATGATAGCAAATGGACTGCGATTGCTGAAATGTCATGTCTGCCTATTGCTAACACCAGTTCATAACATAACATCACGCCGGTATGCTGTGAAGGGGTAAGCACATGTGAACCACTAAAAAGTGAAAAATAAAAACTTTTTCCAAAAAAAAAACAACCGACTTCCACAAAACACTACAAAGTGAAAAATAACTTCAATTTCGGAAGGCGGTGATAAAAAATTCAAATACAGCTCCAAAGACACCGACTTCCGAAATTGAAGTTATTTTTCACTTTGTAGTGTTTTGTGGAAGTCGGTTGTTTTTTTTTTGGAAAAAGTTTTTATTTTAAACATATAGACTATTACTAGGTACTATTTGATATTACAAAATTTGATGACCTTCTGCATAAAAAATACCACAAAAAACCTTTCCGAATTCTACGCCTGCGAAGCCGCAGGAAAAAGTTAGTTTGTTGTATCTTTAGTCCTATTAGGTACAGTAATGAATGAGATGTTCAGAGTGAGCGAGTGGAGCTCCACTCTGAAGTCTGAACGCACGCAATCCCTATAATTTGCTTACGCATTCCCCAACTAGTGTGAGTGGGCTTCTCGTCTAGTTATTGGGATGCGGCTTCACCACCACAAAACCAGTTATAATAAGGTAACACGACACCCATTGTAAGAACTACTAACAAGTGTTGCGAGAACGCGCTGAGCGGCTAGGCAGCTGTTGCTTAGCTGCTACAGCTAATTTAAATAAATAATACCTTAGCAGGTAAACGTGTCAGTTTGAAGCTACAGGATGAAGCTATTTGTAAAAATACGACAGCGCGTAGTCCTTCTGCAGCTTGGAGGCTGAGGAGAGGCCGCGCACGCGCGCTGCTTACCAGACGGACACCACCGGTCGCGGCTCGCGGCTAGTGTGAAGTACTTTACGCTGTCCCTGCTTGTGTGTGGTCATCTTAAAGTACAGTCATGTGAGGTGTACCTGAACTAAACTAATCCCACTGCGAGGTAAACGCTACCTGCCTGGGTGGATCGTGCCCCATTTCGTCTTGCCAGATATGCAAATGATTCACCCACACACAAGCGGAGAGGTGGTGGACCTTGACAACTGGCTGCGGTCTGTCCAGTGAAGCTATACCATCCTTAGATGGTAGGCCTGACAGTCCAACCAGACGTTTATTACACCTGTACAGTAACGGCCTGCGTCTGGTGATGGGAACCATAACGGGACACTGCTCAATAAACAAACACATACAATAGGCATAACGGACAGTTCTCTATGCAGTGCATTAATTAAGGCCCTGGTAACTTTAAATATTGTCGTTATGAGCGATAATAGTTCTTATTGCAATCCGATACGGGTTAAAATCTGTTGTAATAAATTCGATTAATAAATGAGCAAGCATTGTCGTAAAAATGCAAATAAAATCGTATAAAATTAGTCATTAACTATTTAATAATAAATAATCCATCACTGGATGCAGTTTGGCATTTGGAATTTTAGGGTATATTTTTAATTATAATTGTTATTGAAGGGATAAACTGGTTTTAAAGATAATTAAGAGATGACTTTGATGATTTTTTTGATGCATTAATTATGTTTTGAGTAAAACTTGAAAATATCGTATATATTTTTGCTTTCAAAATTATTTACGCTTAAAGAGATACTCTGGTTTAAAAAGCCACCTTTTTGAGTGTTTTCAAGATATCACCGCCTTAACAGACCAGAAGATGTAATCAACTTCTGGAGGGAGGTGAGCAGGTTGGTATAACCACTGACTGCCGCCGTGGCCCACGCACATTGGTCCACCTGAAGGAGTAAGTGCAGAACCAAACCCTCTCTCATAGACCATGATCTAATTAAGATTTTGTTCGGATTTTTATACATACACACGTCAAAAGTGTCTAGGGGTCAAGGTATTTGAAAAATACATTTGATTGCCCTATTCAAACTCCATAAAAATTATAGACATTTTTAAGAAGATTGATTAATAAAATGTTTTTGTGTGTGTAGATCGACAAACTAAAGTATTGTATATTGTATACTCTCTGCTTTTGTAATAATAGGTACCTAATGACTTTTCTACGATTTTTGCTTATGCTAGATTTTCACCTTATTTAATCCATATAAAAAAGCTTTTAATTGCGTTAAATAAACAAGTTCAACAGTAGTATATTTCACAATCGCAGTGATGCGGCATACTCAATATTTATGTTCCATTGTGTTACGCCACTGCTGCTGAAGATATATTAGGTGCTTCTATGAGATTCCTCATTGAAGCATCGTCTTATGTGACAGATATGCAATCAGGCCAGTCCATTTTTTTTTGTTTTTTTGTTGGGCATCTCGCAGTTGGCCTTGAGAGGCCGTGACTGCTCAACCGGGCTTTCCTGGGGCTGCCATTAAGAAGTTAAAATAAATTACAAAAGAAAATAAATTACAAACTAAGCGACTGCACGCTGAGGGCACCCCCTGTGGGGTACGGGCCTCGGCTCAGGGCGTCACTGATAGAGGGACAGCTATCATTGGGGACAGGCTGGATAAAAATATTGGCATTATTATTGATCGGGGAATTTAAAGCTACTGGCTCAGCTGCGGTGCGGGCTGGCGCTTCGCGATCGTCAACAATATTTAGTAGGTACTTAGTACTAGACACCGTGCTTCGTGAGTAATACTACTAGTTGCAGATGATGCGAACATCGTCAGACGACACAATGCCGGCATCGCCACACCGTGTTCCTCCACCATAAGCGCGGCGCGTCGCGTCTGTTTGAAGAGGCCTTCACACTCAATTCTAACATAATGACGCTAATCATTTGTAAACTAGCTGATTTTTATTCGTATTTGTTTGTCAAAACAGCCGTTGTGCCTGTGCGTTGTGCACTTGTGCCACATCTAGTGACTTTACGTGATTATGTCCTTGTGTGCGAGTGAGTGCGCAGACGCGACAATATCGACCGCGGACACGCTGCCGCCGCACAGTGGGCTGGGATTACAAGGTTGGGTCTTAAGAGATCAAATGTATTTTTTTGGTATCTAGGCATAAATTTAAAACGTTTTTATTCTTTGACTTTTTTTAGTTTAACGAGTACTTTCGGAGATATAGCCATATCAAATTTGTATGAAGAGTCATGTTATTTTAGTTAAGCAATTTATTCCAATTAAATTGAAATTGAAAATAATGTATACTTAACGGCCTGAAAACCTCAATACCTACTTAGTTCTTTAAAAAAAAAACAATGTTCGACATTTTTCACCACCATAGGTAGGTATGACGTAATTTGTTTTGAGACTTATTTCCGGGAATCAAGGGATAAGAGTGTAAATACGGATTGTCATCATTGCATCCCTGGATACGAATGATGGAATGCATTCTGCATATAGCCTACAGATTAACGATACAGACATGGACAGTAAAGGGAGACAACAAGTGCATCATGGAAAGAAGAAAGAAAGACATACAAGACGCTTTTAAAAATAGAATGGGACTTCTGATTGATGTTGTTAAACAAGGGCACGGCTCCACGAATGACGGAAATACTGCTAGAAGATTTTTTGCAAATCCAAACATGACTGCTGAGATAACTGGTGTTAGTGAAGAATTAATAAGGCGATTTGCAATCATTTTAGAGGCAATTTCATCAGGTTACCACATTGACACAGCGAAATTTCACGAATATGCTCAAGTGACCATGCAACTGTATTTGGAATTATATAGCTGGTATTATATGCCTTCAAGTGTTCATAAAGTTCTTATGCATGGTGCAGCTATTATTGAAAGTTTTGGTCTAATACCAATTGGACAGCTATCTGAAGAAGCTGCTGAAGCTAGAAATAAAGACTTTCGTAAGTACCGCCAACACCATTCCAGGAAATGCAGTAGAAAAACTACAAATGAAGACATTTTAAATAATTTATTGACCAGCTCTGATCCACTCATCTCAGCGAAACGTCACAAACTTCGCAGAAAACATAAAACTTTGTCAGTAGAAGCACAAAGTTTATTAGTAATTGAACAAGCGGAAACATTTGATGATGACGAATACGAAAATTTTGCATTCGTTAATGTGGATACCCTTGACAGTGATTAAATTAAAACAGTGCAGTGGCCAGTAGTGATTGTGATTTTTACTTATTTATTTATTTATTTTATTAGTCCTTAGTGGATTAGGCCTAAAGGGGAGACCACTACATAAAAAAAAACCCGCCTAGTTCTTAACCTCTATGGTGGTGTGGAATAGAGAACAAAATTTGAAATTGCGACCAAATCGCAGAAAATCGCAACCCGAGAATAGGCGGTAAAATAGGACAAATATACGTACTATGCATATGTAGAGTCAATTCTTTGAGAAAATTTGAGAATTTCGAGATTTTCACATTTTTTTCTTTTGCTTCATACAAAAATTACTTTGGATATTTATAACTCCGAAAATACTAAGTTATCTGAACGACCCTCGTAGAAATAATTACTTATAATTGATAGATAAATCCAACACAATATTTAAAATTTCAGAAAAAGAAACTTAAAAAAAAAAAATGCCAAGTCCTTTACCGGCCCGTTTCAGCCCACTGTGCGCCGCGCCGCACTCCGTGCCCGCTAATGTATGCGATAACAATTAGGTAGTTAACACGATAACGCAGCGAGCCGTCACTGCCGCAAGCACTCAGGGCTACCCTGCATCCTACATGGATGACGGGGATGCAAATATCCGCACAGTGGGCCTACGTATCCGTAAAGACAAAATTCGGGAGTGCGTTCAAGGAAACGAAGTGTTCTGTGTCGTGTCAACGGTGAGAGCGGCGTTTAGAGGTGTTGAGCTGTGTGAGCGATCATAGCGATGCGCTTGCGGGCGTGGTCATGGTGGGCAGCGCTGCTGCTGGGCGCGGTGGGCGCGCGCGAGCTGGACCCAGGGGCGTGCGCGCCGCGCTTTGACGTTCAGCGCGACAAGATCATCCGCACGGAGGAGTCGCGCGACATGGGCGCGCGCTACCTGTCCGAGCTGGACGTGGGCGCGCGCGCCGAGTGCCTGCGTCTGTGCTGCGAGACTGACGCCTGCGACGTTTTCGTCTACGAGGAGAAGGTAACCGGACTTGCCAACTACTGACACTGAATTGCTGTAAACAAACCAAATACCTACACTGAAAATGTTCGATTAAGAACTCTACAATTAGTTAAGTATGGTGCAATCGGACTTCTTTAAAGTAGGTACCTACCTATTCAGACCACAGAAATTTAATGTAATAGGTATTTAGATTTCTGTGTATTCAAACCGGCAACAAATTAACACAGTCCCCCTTACAACCTCAGTGCAACGTAACTTTTGAATAAATCTCGTAATAGGGCCTATTACGAGTTTTTATGACAGTTTTTCTACTGAAACGAGAAACTCAAGTAGCGCTGTCTTGTGACAATAATGTTAACTACACTTCCCTCAGGTCGAGGCTGTTGACATCCGTGCAAACAACTCGATAATAATAAGTGTCGACTAATACGTTGCATGTTCTATATATAATACATAAACAACTTTTATCTCATTTTAGTTTTAATATTTTTCTTCAACATGATCATGAGAGTTCATCAATGTTGAATTACGTAGTTGTTGAGCAACACTGAAGTTATTGTCAGTCCTGCTCCTGCAGTCCTACCGATAGTAGATCTGTAGTTGGTACCACGACTACCACGTAAAGAAATCTCACGGAGACACTCGTCTGGCCGCGCTAGAGCTGCGGCGTAACACTAACACATGCTGTACCATATGCTGCACCTACTTGTTTTAATTTAGTTATTGTTTTGTTTAGTAGAATCTTATAAGTAATTATTTTGGTGAACAGCCTTAAAAGACGGTTGATGGCAGTTTTTTTTCCTTGCACCGATAATGTTATGCGGGGCTATAGACGCACTATGGGCACGCGGGTTCTAGGGAGTTATCCTAATATTGATATCTTTCTGCTGACTCATCTCAGCACAGTCCGCAATAGAACTAATAGCTTTTGAATTATATGCGCAGGGCCCCGGCAGCTGCTACCTATTCAACTGCGGGCCCCCGGAGGACTTCCGCTGCAAGTTCACGGCGCACAGCAACTTCAGCAGCGGCGTGCTGGCCATTAGCCGGCGGCTCGCTGAGCTACAGGACCAGGAGCGCCTGACGCACCACGAGCAGGAGCTCGCCAACCTGAGGTCACTACCCACTACACTATGTATACCACACAGCAGCGGCGTGCTGCCACCAGCTGGCACCTCGCCGAGAAGCAGGACTAGGAGCACCTCATGCACCACGAGCAGGAGGTCGCCAACCTGAAATCATGACAGTGAGAATCATCATTCCCACAGTCACTGCCGATAATTTGTTTGAAATTGTCAAAATGAGTACCCACCTAGCGAAGTATTTAAGCTGCATTTAGGACTTTACGAAAACTGCCACACAAAACGGGCTAAAAATCCGTGCAACTTTACCTTAGTGTTCCATGCAGTAACCTACTTAAAGTAAATTTTGATGCTAGTGTGCAATGACAAACGAACACGCGTAGGACATTTTTAACCGACTTCAAAAAGAAGGAGGTTGTCAATTCGACATGTTTATATATATATTTTTTTATGTATGTTCGGGCAAAACTCCGTCATTTATATACGGATTTGCTAAATTTTTTTTTTTTTCGAAAGGGGTTTATTCCGAAATGGTCCCATTCTAATTTCATATAGATCTGATGATGCGTTTCGGAGACAGACAACGGAACTCTTCAAAAAATTACAGTATATCAACCGCGATTGCTGCTATCGCATAAATATGCATTTTTTTTGACCAAGGGTGATGAAATTTCGAATTGGCGTGGGGTAGGTAAGTACGTACTTTAACTAAAAAGTGTAAAATAAAAAGTAAAAAAAAAATACAACCGACTTCCGGAAAAACAATACAAAGAGAAAAATACTTAACTTTAATTTCGGAAGGCGGTGGCATTATTTTTCCTTTTTTTTTGTTGGGCATCCTCGCAGTTGGCCTTGAGAGGCCGTGACTGCTCAACAGGGCTTTCCTGGGGCTGCCATTAAGAATTAACTTAACGCCTCCAGCCAGGGCTTACAAACTAAAATAAATTACCAACTAAGCGACTGCACGCTGAGGGCACCCACTGTGGGGTACGGGCCTCGGCTCAGGGCTTCAGTGATAGGGGGAGAGCTATCATTGGGGACAGGCTGGATCAAAATATTGGCATTATTATTGATCGGGGAATTTAAAGCTACTGGCTCAGCTGCGGCGCGGGCTGGCGCTTCAACGAGCAAGGGTCGGTCGGGGAACACAAAAAATTTAAATACATTTATCCAAAGTGCTTCCGAAATTAAAGTTTTATACACTTTGTAGTGTTTTTCCGGAAGTCGGTTGTTTTTTTAAAAGTTTTTTTTACCAGTGCCCAAGTTTTTTGGTGGTTGAGTATAATTAGTTCCTTTCCATTAATTGTTCAATACTTTTTTTTATAATTTCTTACTTTTCTTATTTTCTAGTACTCAACCTCAGGTCCATTGGAGTTTTTTTTATCCTTATAAGAAATAGGATCAAGTGCCCATTTTGCTCACAGGAGCGGGGGCGCCAGTAGCAGCACGGCCAGCACCACGACGGCGAGCACGGTGCCGCCGCCTGCGCCCGCGCCGCCGCGCCCCACGCCGCCCCGCGATGACCGTCCGCCCAGTACGATACGTATGTATCTCACATCACTTCACTCGCAGCTGACACATTCAGTGTTGGCAGGGATGTAACGTAGCTACCGCCGCGCGCCAGATCAATGACACGGGCCTTCCAAGCTCCAACTTGTAATAATATGTTCTTACATTCTCTTAGTAAATACCAAGCGACGGATAGCGTAACAATTACCAATGTATCCATTAGTTACATTATTAGCTGTAATTGTTCACTAAAATTGTTACTGTTTGCTTCTCTCGCAATATTGCATGAACTTCCAAAATCAATTAGTTATAATAAATTAGGTATTCTATTACCTACTTTAATTATATTAGAATCACAAAGTCACCTTGAACTAGGGTTGCCATCTCTAAAATTTGGCAACTAGGACAAGACGCGTGAAAACCCCGGATTTTAGAGCCCAGAACCCGGACTGTCAACTGGTTTTTTTAAACAGTCAGTGTAATAAAAAACAGTTGAAAATGTCATAAATCACCTTTTTATTTATTTTCAGACCTTAATTAAATTTAGTAATCTTTTATCATCAATTTAAATGTAGGTACCTAACAAAACAGAATAAATTGTTTTAATAATCAGTTAGAATTTTTTTATTCTTAAAATAAACCCGGACTACAGATGAAGCCCTGCCCGGACGCTCACCGGATGCCTTCTAAACTAGGACAAATCCGGGGAAACCCGGACGGATGGCAACCCTACCTTGAACTGATGCTGCATCATCTGGAATTTGCAGGATACTCAACACCAACAAACAGTAGAAGTATCGTGTTTGGCCTCATTAGAAAGTTCCAGTGAATAGTTCTTAGATACATGGTGATCACGGTCTGATGATGGAGTGGCAAAGAGAAATGAGGATAAATTAATGAAGTGACTACGATCGACACATGTACAGTTTAAAGCGAGGTATGTGTCGATCGTAAAGTGTTACTTTATTAAGTTTTAAAAGCAAGTTAAATTAAAAATAACCCTGACACAAATAAAAACCTCTTAAATCGTAAAAAAATGTATATGTGTCTTTAAATTTAATAAGAAGTTATTTATATAAATAAAAAGAAAAGTCCTGACTGACTGACTGACATATCAACGCCCCGCCCAAACCCTTGGACCTAGAAAGCTGAAATTTTGCACAGAGGTTCCCTTTATAATGTAGACAAGGAATAAGGAAGGATTTTTCGAAATTGAGTTAAATAGGGTATGAAAGTTCCGCGCGGGCGAAGCCGCTGGCAAAAGCTAGTAGGTAATATTAGGTCTTTACCTATGAAATTGCCGTTTTGCAGTACTGGCCATTTCAAATCAAAATATTTTTTGTATGGGTAAGAATTCTAATTTCAAATTAATTTTATTTTAAAAACATGGATTTTTTTTCCAAAAGTAGTCATTTGTTTATTGATTAGTGTTACATTTTCATCGCATTTCAATCTTTTTCGTCATCATAGATACGTTAAAAATTCGAGTAATTATGGAATATGAGTACCGTCGTGGCAGCAACGCGGCACAAGCGGCACGCAACATCAACGACGTTTACGGAGCTAACACTACAAACCAACGCACCACCTGTTATTGGTTTGCTCGCTTCCGTTCTGGAAATTTCGACCTGAAAAATGAACCTCGCGGTCGTCCGAAGACTTTGGTCGACAATGACGAATTAAAGGCGATTGTGGAAGCTGATGATACACAATCTACGGCTGAATTAGCAGCAGCTTTCGACGTTAGCGTCAAAACAATATTGGTCCATTTGCGTCAAATTGGCAAGGTAAAAAAGCTTGACAAATAAGTGCCCCACGAACTCAATGATCGTCAGCGCGAAGTACGCGTCGAGACGTGCCTTGCACTGCTCAACAGACACACAAATGAAGGAATTTTGAACCGCATTGTTACCTGCGATGAAGAATGGATTCTGTTTGATAACCGCAAGCGCTCAGCAAGTTGGTTGGATCCTGGTTCAGCACCTAAACAATGCCCTAAACGAAAACTTACCCCTAGAAAAGTGATGGTCACTGTTTGGTGGTCTAGCGCCGGTGTGATTCATCACAGCTTCTTACCAAACGGGGTGAGCATTACTGCAGATGTGTACTGTGAAGAACTGAACACAATGATGGAGAAGCTGGCACATCTCCAACCAGCATTGGTCAATCGCTCGTCTCCGCTGCTCCTGCACGACAACGCGCGACCTCATACTGCACAGCAGACGGTCTCCAAGTTGCAAGAACTGGGGTTGGAAGCTCTCCGTCATCCGCCCTACTCACCAGACCTTGCGCCTACAGACTACTACTTTTTCCAGAATTTGGATAACTTCTTGGCGGGAAAAAAATTCAATACCCGAGAGGCAGTACAAAATGCCTTTGAAGAATTTGTTGCCTCCCGTCCAGCTGATTTCTTTAAGAAGGGCATCAATAAACTGCCACTGCGATGGCAAAGATGCATTGATTGCATGGGTGATTACTTCGATTAATACAAATAAAAAATACATGAAAAAAAATTCGTTTAAATTTTTTCATACAAAACGGCAATTTCATAGGTAAAGACCTATTATTTTGATCAAAGCGTCGTCGTTGAGTTTATTGCGAACAGACAGACAGATGCGGGCGACTTTGTTTTATAATATGTAGTGATAGTGTTATGGATAAACTAATTGGGACAGCACTTTTGAACTGTCAAGGGGGGTGTTCCGTGTGGTGCCGCACGTAAAAGAATAGCACCACCCCATTTCTTGCCGTGGGTGCCGTAGAAGGCGACTAAGGGACTTACTAGAGAATGGGCAGCAGCGTTCTCTATGCATTTTACCACCATACTGCGATCGCCAACCCGCCTGCCAAGCGTGGCGATTATGGCAAAACCCCCCCTTTTGTGGGAGGCCTATGTCCAGCAGTGGACGTCTTTCTGCTGAAATGATGATGGGTCAGTCAGTAAAATAATTTATTGCCAATTCCAAAGCGTAGAAGGTTCCGATCAGGTTAAAGCAGACGAAATCCTAGACAATACTTATTGCTAAATAAAATCCCCAGATCAACTGCCACATAGGCCAGGCAGAGGCTCGTGAGTCACATAGCTCGCGTTCGTGTAATTACGGTGAAACCGTAATGAGGAAGTGCTCTACTGATGAATATTGACTGGTTTACCCTCATTGTCTGAGCGATTGCATATTTCAGTGAAATTTACGTTACTAAAATAGTGCTTATAATTGTGTTAGTTCAGACCAAAGACTATAAAACCACTTGGTTTAATACTCTATGGTTCAGACATAGACTCATACAAGGTTTGAAGAAAGGATAGTCATACTGCAATTACATTAAGGATGCTGGTGCTAGTCACACGTACTCTGTGTAGCAGTGACGCCGCATTCTTGCGTAAAATTGCTGTGAGACGACACCGCAGTAAACGCACAGATGTCCCTGCCTCCATGAACATGGCGGACACGCTGCAAAACGGAGGGAGCGTCAACAGCACCCTGAATGCGTGAAGTGTGAACTAAACAGGTAGCGGCATGGGCAGTGCATTGCTTCCGGCCCCGATGCCCCAAGAGGTCACGACTTCACACAGGGGCTGTGTGTTGCTTCCGGCCCCGATGCCCCACGAAGCCACGACGGCACACACAGGCAGTGGGTTGCCTCCGCCCCCGATGCCCGTACCTCACACACGGGCAGTGCGTTGCCTCCGCCCCCGGCTCTTATGAAGTCAGGTTCGTGCGAGAGAAGGAAGTATTAGGCAGCTGGCGGTTGTTGCAGCGTCGCGGTGCAGCCGCTACCAGTTCGCGTGCCGGCATGGCGGCGAGTGCATCGCCGTGTACAACGCGTGCGACGGCGTGGCGCAGTGCGCCGACGGCTCGGACGAGGCGCCCGAGCTGGGCTGCCCTCCTCCGCCAGCGCCTCGTGCGCCTTCTCCGCCCTCCACCACGCCCGCGCTTCTCAAGCCGCTGCAGGTGCTGTCATCTTATCTCATATTTGCTTCTGACACCTCTATTCATTGTTCATATTTGTCAGGTAGTGCTTACAGTGAAGAGCTGGTTGTGCAGGAGAGCGTGGAAGCGGTGGGTGACGTGCCGGGCGACGGCGGCGCGCTGTCGGAGCGCTGGCCGCACCGCCTCACGCAGGCGCAGCCGCAGCACCGGTACAACGGTACGTACTACTCGCGACACGCACCCTCGCTCATCTACAATTGCTATTCTTACTTTCATTCGCAAACACGTTCTTGCAATAGACAAATCTGACAGGATCCGTACCTCATAACCAGAGATCGGATATTCGGATGCATATTTACCTAAAGATCATTTTTAGCTATGAAAGTATGGAAGCGGCTTTATAAATTATTTGTAATCCCAGGATTATTGGATTGCATAACTATTCAGATGTATATTAATTTAAAATTAATGTTTAACCCGATACAAATATTTTTATGTACTGAAGGTTTGTATTAGATAAAACAAAAAATAAACAAATTACTTACCTACCTAAATTATCTCGTATTATAAACAAAAGCGCATTCCATGTTAGCCAACATCTCAACTTTAGGTGAATATGCATCCGAATATCCGATCTCTGCTCATAGTCCCTATTAGTGCAAAAAGTAGAAAGTTTCTCACCCACAAACTTAATTGAACATGGTCCATGCGCCAAAACTAACTGCTACCTACAATGAGTTACGATAACTAAGTAAGGTGAAAGAAACTATAGGTACTAATAATAATGTTGGCAGAGGGTCCTGCGGGTTCGCACATATTCAGCCATAAAGGTGGGCTGCTACAGGAGCCAGAGGGCGGCGCGCAGTTCCCGCCCTTCGAGCCACCCTGGCCGCGCCGCGCCTGGCCGCCGCCGCAGCCCAACGGGAACGGTAACCACGACCTTGTCATGTCTTATCTCCGGCTAGAAGTATGATGAGTGATGACGAAGGGACACTCACTCTTAGTGCGGTCTGTGTTCGCAGGTATGGAGGGCATGTCGGCGGAGCGCGGCTGGGGCGGCGGCTACTGGCCCGAGCCCGACCCGCGCCGCGCCTGGCCCGTGCCGCGCACTGAGCAGGTAACACTCATACATTCACACGATGTGCTAACTTTGACAACATACTAGTAGTTTGGCTGCAATGGCCTCAAGTATTATAGTGTAAGTAGGTTTTTTGTATTGAGATACAGAACATAACAGCATGCTTGCCTGTCGCCCGAAGTGTTGAGTTGGCCAGAAGTTTATTAACGGTATGGGTACCCACATTTCATCAGAAATTTAAGTCCCATGTAATGATGTGCCTATAATAGGGGGCGACTAAGCCAGCTTATTTCTACACCGGAAACAAATCCAGACACGGGCCTATAACTGAGATGGTTATTAGTTACAATAACAAAGTAAATAACTGTGATATTCTGTTAGGAAATTCCGGTTTACATCCCGCCGAAGACGATGCCGGAGATCCCGGTGGTGTACTCGAGCCAGCAGCAGACCCTGCGGGACAGCCCTAAGAAGGGCTTCGAGCTGATGAAGAAGGAGCCGTCCGAGGCGCCCGCACCGGCCGCCGAGCGCGCCCCGCCACCCGCGCGCGCGCCCGCCGCTCGCCCCGCCAACGAGAAGGTCATACGCTTGCAATAATAAGCTTTTCACGTCAATATAATAATATTTGTTTGATAGTATAGGTACTATTACAAGTGGCCTTAGTTATATCTAGGTATGTGCTTCTCGATATTATAATTATGCACTTCATTCGAGTGCAGACTGTTCAGACGAGCAAGTCTGCGGAGAGCGAGGACAAAAAGGTGGTGTCAGCGGCGGCGCACGTGCACTACCCCGTCAGCGAGCACGGAGAGCTCGACGAGCACGACGGGATCAGCGAGCATCCGCCCGCCGCCATGATGCTACTCGTGCTAGGTAGGTACTCAGCTTTTCCCGATTCCATTGAGAAAGCTTGCTTAGCTTTGTGGTCTGGTCGAGGTTTAATGGAGCAGTTTCATTGCTACCCACGATGATGGCTAAGCTACACATGTGTGCCTAGGTAGTTTCACTTTGCATGAAATGTCAGGCAGATTGGAGTACCTATCCACCGCGACCCTCAGCCACGCTATACGTAGGAACCCGTAGCGTGGCCGAGGGAGCAGTGCGTGGCTGGCAAACAAAACCCGCGCAGCTATCGTTAGTAACCTGTCCACCCCGCAGTGCCTCCGCGTAAAGTGTCTGATACGTTTGTGCGCAGGTCTGGTCATGATGACGGCCATCATGGGCATGCTGACGTGCCGGGCGCGCGCTGCCATGCGGCGGCGACGCGGGCGCGGCAAGTCCCCCTTCGCGCACGACGCCGACTACCTCGTCAACGGCATGTACTTGTAGTGCCGGCACACAGGAGCCGCCGAGGAGCCATCCAGCACTGCTCCGATAACAATATCACTAGTCTAGTGCTCTAGTCGTCGCTATCTGTGACTTACATTTCTAAAAGAAATAAGTATATCATTTTTATGTAAATATATCGTATTCAAGCCTGTTTTTGCTAGATTTTACCGTGTGACAGTCGCACTAGATCGATATACATAATATTATCATTTCAATATATCTTAAACTATTGATTGCCTACTTATATTTTATCAATTTGATCAGATTTATGAGATTAAAGTGATGTCCATTCGTATACCTACGTACTAGTGTTTAGTCAACAGGTAACCTTACGTTAATGAAGCTACGTTTAATTGAACCACCACGGTATCTTAATAAAAGTTATACTGTTGTTGTTGTTGTTGTTTCTGTTCATAGGTACCTATCCTAACTATTGGTTGGTTTATTAATAAAACGCAGGTTTTGATCAACACTTTAATAATCACAATAATATTTAAATACAGAGGTACACCAGCCTGGCTGCGTACCGTATACTAATCAATGCTCAACCAAACGGACGTCACTCCACATAACATGAACAGATCCATGTCGCCGGGACTATGGGCGTGTATCTCCGTTCTCACTGCGTCCAGACTCCCAGCTCTCATATGATTACACTATAATTAAGGTCACTACTTCGCAGTGACCGCGTTGTGTGTACAATAGTCACTATACCTTGTCCTAATAGAAGCGATTGTCGCGTTCATTTTTTCCAAACTGAACGCGTCTGAGGAGGAGTTCAGTAGGAGTGAGTTGTGACAGCTATAATGGCATATCTGTTCCGCCTATTCCTGTTCCACGTAAATAACAGTTCCAAAAACCTGTTATGAAATAACAGGCTGTTATTTCATTATGTGGGAATAGGAGTGGTTTGTAACAGGTAATAACAGGTAAAATCGCATAATTATCTGTTCCGCCTGTTCCTGTTCCATGTACACAAAGTAGCTACTTCTCATTCTAAAGTGTAACACCTATGCGAGAAAAGGAGAGAGCTTGTGACGATGTAACAGTTGTTATCTCATTTTAACTAAGGTAACTGTCATAAGCATGAATAGAGAAAAGCTTGTGACTGTCGTGTGTAAGGTATTTTATGATTTCGAGGAACAGTAGCTATTATATCAGTTTGTCTGTCACAGTTACAGTCTGTTATCATCAGATACCTACCTGTAATATTTAGCAGTTACGATAAATACGCCTCACTCGTGCCACAGGGCCTTGTGGTTTACTGAACAAACGATCGCGACGATTGCGTATTCACAATTTCGCGCGACGATCGCTCTCTATTAGGTACGGGGTAAGGCTACAATCAATGTCATATTATCTATTAATATTTACTTATAATTACCTAATTAGTTAACTTTAACGCATTGATTGTGATCACATATCATAGCTTAGGCACTGTTTCAGCGAATTAATATATTTAATTTAACAAACAATTTATGAGCAAGGATATGTCAAGTATAGGTATACCTTATGGAATGGAGGAATACAAACACAACCTAGCTTAAGTTAATATATATCTAGAAATTGTCTAATTTCGTTTACAAAAAAATCTGCTGCAAAAGAATTTCGTACGTACTACAGAGACAGGACACCACAAGCAGTGCGCTATGTTCCCGCCTATATGTCGCATGTCGCGCGGGCTCTCGCAGGATGGGCGCCTACAATACAGACAACACTTCACGTACCTACGACGTAGTGAGCCCACACACAAACAGACTACCTACTGTCAGACATCCTCCTCACGAATACCACTGAACAAGTGAGCAGCACTCCACTCGAACCCTAACCGTTGCTACCGTGATTTTACTTTTACTGACATCATTATGCTTTTATATTAATTATAACAATGTTTTTACAACACTGAGGAATAGTAATTACAAACACACTACAGAATATTTAAAAAAAACATCGTAACGCAATGCAGGAATAAATTGCACCATCAAGTGAATAGTAGGTATCCTTCCAGGCGAGACAGGAGAAAGAAGTCGCTCGTCGCACAGACCCGCTTGGAGGAACTATTGGTCGAAACATCTCATGAAAGGAGTTCTCTTCTCCCGCTTTCACTAAAAATTAAAGCTCATGGACATGTGTATTCTTCCCACCCTCACCTACGGAGCGCAAACTTGGTCTCTTACAAAGCGCCAAAAGTCTGCACGTGGAATCTGACAATGGGCTACAGAACGAAGTACCTATACTAGGTGTCAAACTCACAGACCGCATTAGGAACTGTATACTTCTTTGCAAAACACAAATAGCGGACGCTGGAGTAGAATGGAACTGGGCTGGCCACATCTGTCGCATTTCGGAGCAGCAATACGCAAAAACCACCACTCAGTGGATACCAAATCTCAGGAATTGACTATATACGCGGCAGACCCAGAGAGAGGGGTAGGAGGATCCCACAATCGCAGTAGACCAGAAAAAATGTAAAGAGGGACGGGAGGCCTTTGCTCTGTAGTGTGGTAACGCAGGCTTATAATAATAAAAAAAAAATCAAGTGTAGGTGCTTACAATCTCATCATAATAAATGCTCAGATAAAATATGTGTAACCACAAGTGAGTCAGAGAGCGTGTGCCGGTGGGCCAGTGTCACAGTGCCACGGTGCCGCAGTGCCACACGCTCGGGCAACAAACACTACGCAGTGCGTTTTTCCACCTAGATCCTAAGATATAGTAATGGTATTCGTTGTTACGGCCTCGGAATCTGCGAGGGGTTCTGTTCAATAAACATTATTACCTTTACAACTGACCAACTTAAACTATACACAGAAAAGTAACACGAAACAACAAATAGGATATTTTTAACTCAAAAACTTCATTAGTATAGCTGTAAGTATCTGTTAAATCATACCAATAAATGGAGTTCCTTAGAGAAATACAACATACAAAGGGAAGAGATCAATTAAACGATAATGCAGTCACATAAATGATAGTTTTCCCCGAATTTGTGTAGCAACTTTGAAATACACTTAATTCTTCATTTAATTTTGACACCAAAAAGTTTTTTAGGTAGGTACATTTAAAATGTAAACCAATAAAAATAATGAGTCTGGTTCTACAGATATCACTAGTATGAGCGAACTAGCGACTCGCGGATCTATAATTTCGGTACAATTCATCTGATAGCATAATATGATTAAGATGAACGCGCAAAGTGTATCGCAATACGTAAAGAAACATGTATCAGGACCACTTAGGCACTTATGTCAAGATCAAACGTTACTTAGCACGCACTTTGACTTAAGTAGGTAGTGTTATTTATGTTACTGTCGCACAATTATCATATAAGCATAGAAGTCGAAGTAAGATCAACCATCACCTATCTATTTACCGTATGAAAACCATTTTTAACAAAAACATTTTGATAAATATAATTATCAGTTTATCACTTTAAAAAAAATGCAATAATTATTATGTAACCAGCTTTTGTCCGCAGCTTCGCCTTCGTGGATATCGGAAATTATCCAAAAAGTATACCATGTCCTAGCCCTGGTCCCCAACCACCCAACCCAATCAGCCACCTTCCTTTCATCCCAATCCTAAAGCGTGAAAAGGTAACAGACGGACAGATAACAAATGCAAATACTAATCTTTTTTTGTCTTTGATTATTAACGTCTAACTTAAAAATAATAATAAATGCTATGTTTTCCATAAAAACTTTCATCCCTATATCTATCCCTTTATCCTATGTCTTTTCCGAGGATGCTATGTTTCTCTGTGCCAAATTTTATCAAAATTTGTTCAGTGGTTTAGGCGTGGTGAAAAGGTAACAGACAGACAGACTGAGTTAGTTTAGAATGTATAATATTAAATAACATTATATAGTATGGAAGTTTACAAATACAGGGTCAAATTAAATTACCTAGTGAAACTTCATCCACGTGTTTGATGTCGATACCGAAAACAATTGAAACAGAAAAATAAAGTTGTGAATTAAGAGTTTTCATGGGAAAGTGCAAAATAGTGATATACTTACTTTATTTAACAAAAATTTATAGGACCAGAAAGAAGCCAACACACACCCACCCACACACACACACACACACACATACATTTTCTGTATGCTTTATACTTTCAATAATAAATGGAATACAATTAGTTTGGTAAGTAAACAACTCAGTGAAATATTAGAAAAAAAATCTTACTGTATTTTACCTGACTACGGTGAAGCAAGAACGGGAGAGGGTCATGATTTTGACCGTTATGTGTGTTCATCTGTTACCTCATAACTTCCAAACCTATCATAATTTTAAAATTGAAGTATCGTTGGAAACGTCTTGATAGTCCGCTGGTTATAGGTGTTGCGACGTCACATCAATATGGCGCCCTCTATATCATGAACTAACTGACTTTTTAATGATGCCATGTTCAAATGAAAGGTCTTAATAAGCACATTTAAAAAGAAAAAAAATGTTAGCAGTTGCTCGTGGCTTTGCTTGCATGCACCCGATAGTTGGGAATAATTGCCTGCGTTGTATGCTTCCAAAACAATACATTGTAACAGTAGTAAGTGATCAACAGCTTTAGGGCAGTGGCATTTGAGCACATCAATCCTCTGAACATCACCATGAATATAATATTATATTTAATAAATTACCTGTTAAGTTTTTATTTCATAGATTATATTATCAATATTGAATAGTTTGTACACACGGCTACACATCAAGCTATACGTTTCTAGTTTACGCTGATCTTTCACTGTACGGAAATCCTATATAATGCGAGATCAGCTTATACTGTAAATGTATTACTTGATGTGTAGCCGTGTGTACAAACTATTCAATATTGATAATATAATCTATTAAATCAATTTTAGATGAGAATATTTCATCTGGTAATCAGAAGGGTGAAGGCCAACCTTACTTCGGATACTTGTAAGAAAGAGAAGGCTGGGACGTAACATATCTAAGGCATAGCACGTGCTCAGTAACGTCTACCAGTCTCAGCCTTACTGATTATATGTGTATGTTTTAATGAGGTACTTACTACACACAATAGCATGTAAAGGCACTCGAACCGAGTCGTTCACGGGTATTGAACGCGCGGCAAGTAGGGCCGATATGCAAGCCCATACCTGCGGGAGACGTGCGTCACAGCGGGCGTCGGTGCGCCAGCTGGCAGTTCTCCACGTACAGGTCCTTCACCAGCAGGTCTGCGGCCGCCAGCCGCGCGTGCAGCCGCCGCGCCGCCGCTTCCGCGCGGGCCGTGCGGGCGCGCAGCTCGCGCACCTCGCGCACGTCGCGCATCTCGCGCACGTCGCGCAGCTCGCGCACGTCGGGCGGCGGGCGCGGCGCGGGCTCTGGCGGCGCGGGCGCGGCCAGGCGCCGCTCCAGCGCCGCCACGCGCTCGGCCATGCGCGCCAGCTCGGCGCCACGTGCGTTCAGCTCCGCCTCCTTGTCGCGGCGGTAGCGCTGGAACTCGTCGTCCAGGTCGGTGAACTGCGCCTCGAGACTGTGGCGCTCGTCGATGGTGGGGAGCGCGGGCGCTGGCGCGAACTGCCTCTCGTACTCGCCGATCTTGGCAACCAGCTCGGCCAGCCGCTCGTCACCCAGTCGCTGCTCCTCGCTGTACATGTCGCGTTCTTCCTCCAGCTTGCCGCTCCAATACTCCTCGCACTTTTCGTACTCCGCCTTCATCTGCTCGAGGCTGCTCTCGAGATCCCTGAAAATATAGTCCTTCGTGTTGAACATGGCACCACAGCCAGGCCACTCTGTGGAACGCATACTCACTTGATGAGGCCGGCCATTTTCCGTTTCTCGTCTTCGTGTCGTCGCTCGGCGTCGTCGTCGGGCGGCGCATCCGTCTGTGCGCTGACGTCGACGGCGCTCGAGTCGTGCTCGGCACAGGTGAGCGCGTCGCTGAGGTCGTCCTCGCGCTCTTGTACGGCTGCACGCGGGCTGTGCTCGGCACAGATGAGCGCGTCGCTGAGCACATGCACACGCTCCTGTATGCGGCGCACGGAGGCGCACGACGAGCACGACTGACCATCCGTCTCGCTGATAATTGGGATCGCGAGTACGCTATCAAAGATCTCTCTGAGCTTTGTTACAGCTTCCACGTGGCCCAGAATCTTTTGGTCTATACTCACTGGAGAAGAATCACACTCCTGGAAGGAGAAATATTAGGTCTTTACCTATGAAATTGCCGTTTTGCAGTACTGGCCATTTCAAATCAAAATAATTTTTGTTTGGGTAAGAATTCTAATTTCAAATTAATTTTATTTTAAAAACATGGATTTTTTTTTCCAAAAGTAGTCATTTGTTTATTGATTAGTGTTACATTTTCATCGCATTTCAATCTTTTTCGTCATCATGGATACGTTAAAAATTCGAGTAATTATGGAATATGAGTACCGTCGTGGCAGCAACGCGGCACAAGCGGCACGCAACATCAACGACGTTTACGGAGCTAACACGACAAACCAACGCACCACCTGTTATTGGTTTGCTCGCTTCCGTTCTGGAAATTTCGACCTGAAAAATGAACCTCGCGGTCGTCCGAAGACTTTGGTCGACAATGACGAATTAAAGGCGATTGTGGAAGCTGATGATACACAATCTACGGCTGAATTAGCAGCAGCTTTCGACGTTAGCGTCAAAACAATATTGGTCCATTTGCGTCAAATTGGCAAGGTAAAAAAGCTTGACAAATGGGTGCCCCACGAACTCAATGATCGTCAGCGCGAAGTACGCGTCGAGACGTGCCTTGCACTGCTCAACAGACACACAAATGAAGGAATTTTGAACCGCATTGTTACCTGCGATGAAAAATGGATTCTGTTTGATAACCGCAAGCGCTCAGCAAGTTGGTTGGATCCTGGTTCAGCACCTAAACAATGCCCTAAACGAAAACTTACCCCTAGAAAAGTGATGGTCACTGTTTGGTGGTCTAGCGCCGGTGTGATTCATCACAGCTTCTTACCAAACGGGGTGAGCATTACTGCAGATGTGTACTGTGAAGAACTGAACACAATGATGGAGAAGCTGGTACATCTCCAACCAGCATTGGTCAATCGCTCGTCTCCGCTGCTCCTGCACGACAACGCGCGACCTCAAACTGCACAGCAGACGGTCTCCAAGTTGCAAGAACTGGGGTTGGAAGCTCTCCGTCATCCGCCCTACTCACCAGACCTTGCGCCTACAGACTACTACTTTTTCCAGAATTTGGATAACTTCTTGGCGGGAAAAAAATTCAATACCCGAGAGGCAGTACAAAATGCCTTTGAAGAATTTGTTGCCTCCCGTCCAGCTGATTTCTTTAAGAAGGGCATCAATAAACTGCCACTGCGATGGCAAAGATGCATTGATTGCATGGGTGATTACTTCGATTAATACAAATAAAAAATACATGAAAAAAATTCGTTTAAATTTTTTCATACAAAACGGCAATTTCATAGGTAAAGACCTATTATAATCAAAATCACAAAAATGGCCAACAATGCTCCATTTACCACTAGCCACCACCATAACATACATGCTGGGAAAACAACCCTTTGCAAATGAACTTCCAGTAATCTAAACTTTTACCTATAGAGCGAAAAGATTTGATATTTAGTATGTTTGTTACGTTTTCACGCAAAAACCGTTTTAGCGTGAACAGATTAGATGTCATTTAGCACATGCGTAAAATCAAAAAATCTAAATCAAAATATTTCATTTCACATAAGCCTGGATGGGCACTTATGAAACGTCAGAAGCTAGGTGCACGTAGGGCCATGACCTGGAGAAGGACATAGGCTACTTCTCATCCTGGATCGCAGACGATGACGCAGGCACCAGCTAGTATTCGATCATTTAATTGGTTACTAAAACCGGCAACGAAAAGGTAACATACCTACTGCTTAATAACGAAAAACCCTAATGAGACTCACCTCGGACCGTTCATGAGCCAATAGCGAGTCGAGCTCGGTGGACAGGTCACCCCCGCGCACGTCAGGCCGGCCCGCAGCCTCGCACCGCGCGTGTCCCTCGAGCGCAGCGCACAGCTCGTCGTTGCGGTCGCGCAGCAGCTGGTTGTCGCGCCGCAGCTCGTGCAGGCGCTCCGCCAGCTCTGGCGACACAGCGCGGTCCCGCGCCGCTGCGCCCGCCGCTTGCGCCGCGCGCAGCTCGGTCGCCAGGCGCGTGCGCTCGCGCTCCGCCTCGCCGCAGCGCTCCTCCGCGCCCGATGCACGCGCCTCCAGTTCCTCTACGCGTACGCGAAGACTACTTATTTCTCCACGCAAGCGCGCCTCTACTTCAGCGCGCCGCGCGACCTCGGCATCCAAGCGCGCGAGCGCCGCTGCCGCCCGCTCGCGCTCAACCGCAGTCTCCGCGGCAGTCTGGCGCGTAGTTTCAGCATGACGCGCCTCGGCACGCCGAAGGCTCGCTTTCAACTCAGCCTCAATGCGAGCGTGGCTCTCGTCTACTTCCTGTGCAAGAAGCCTAGCGTGTCTGTTGGCTTCGGCGACGTCACCGCGGAGTTTGTCTCGCTCGGCAGCAGCCAGGTCCGCGCGGCGCCGCGCCAGCTCCAGTCGCAGTCGGGTGAGCGCGAGCGCAGCCAGCAGCAGCAGCGCGCGCGCATCCTGCGGCTCGCCTACCGGCTCGGTGAGCGCGCGCAGCTCCTCGTCGAGAGCGCGCTCGAGCTCGGGCGGGCGCAGCGCCACGGCGCCGAAGCCGAGCTCGGCCAGCAGGCGGCGTGGCTGCTGCACGCCGGCGCGTTCCCACGCCTCCAGCACCAGCTCGCTGGGCAGCCCGGCCGCCGTCTCATCGTCTGCCGCATCGGCTGCGGCGTCACCGATTGTCGCGGTCGCCAGCACTTCGCGCGATGCCTCTTCCATAGTAGTAGTGAGAGACGCGTTTAAGCGATCGAAGAACTCGCCGACCGTTGTATCTGTGGTTCCTGTGTCATCGAATATCCGCTCTATGAGCCGCCGGTCGATGCCCTCCATGTTCAGGCCGCGGCACAGGGCGAAGGCCTCGTCCCTGTCGATACGTCGGTCAGGTTCGAACGTCTCCGTGGCGGAGGAGTCATCCTGGCCGCCGTCAAGAACGACGTTGTCATCGCGGCTCTCCATTGCCGATGCGCTACGTCTGCACCTCATCCGCTGCCTCGCTCTCTTATCGTCGGTGTCGAGGCGTGAGGCGGAAGAGGAGCGCGGACTCGGGGGCGCATCCACCGCGGCTCCTGAACGAGGGGGCCTTGATCGACGACCATATTTTTTTGAGCCAAACACAAATTTTGGAGCCACTTCGCGACCAGAGGAGTCTTCGTCACTGTGATGCGGGGGCGGGTCGGGCTGCGTTAGGGGCTCCAGCGGAGCCCGCACCGAACTCGCGGGTTCACCGCCTGCGCCCCCCAGCACGGCTAGCAGCCCGTTCCGGAACTGTGCGAAGGTGACGCGGTCAGAGCGTCGCTCAAACAGCGTGTTCACAAGGGCTGCTCCGCGATCTTCAAGCTGCAATGCGTCACAAAGTTTATGAACTGCTGATCTGTCTAAGGCTTCCTCGTTATCTACGTCGAACGTTTTGAACACACTATACAGCTGTTTTTCGTAGCGGTTCATGGACGCGTCGTCCATATCTAGTTGCTAGGTTCAAAGCCTGGGCAACCTCTGATATAATAAAACCACACGCCTACATCAATTTAGTATTAATAATGCAATTATATTGAAAAGAATGCTATGTCAATACAATCAGACTATCAGCAGTGAATCGTGAGTTGTCACTGTCAAAGTGTCAGTGTCAAATAAAACTATAAAAGCTGTCATTTATCAAAACAATAAACAAAATCGTTCGTTTGGAAATTCATTTACACGCAATAACACCTAACCTGCATGAAAGCCAAATATATGTGTAATGATTCTATGACCTTTTATGGTAGCCATCATGTGATCAAGTTCATCGTCTATTTTTCAAGTTTTATGTTTGGCACCAAATTTTCATCAAGTTCTTCTCGAGATTCAAGATCAAGTTTTTTTTTTTGTGTGTTGTGGCTTTGCACGGTTGGTTGATCAAGTTAGTTCCTCAAGTATATAGTGCAGACGCCAGCACATCAAGCTACTACAACCTGTCAAATTTCTTTGATAGATTTTCAACTTTATTACAATTCATTAAGATTCATTTTCAATTGGGAAAATTTTACAGTTTGGGATAGCTTGACCTGCCTGCGTCGTCAGTACATACTAATTCCATGGGTTTCTCCATGATTGACCGTGAGTGGCACGGAAGAGAAAATTTTCTTCCGTGGTGAGTGGATTGTAGTTGTGTACAAGAATCGTTTTGTGCATGGCTACGGCACGGAAATATATCTAGTTTTTTCTCATTATAATTTCTCAATTTTTCTAACAACAGTGCCCCTGCCGCAGACAGAGTCTGCCCTGTCAACCTAATTCAAACGTCAAATGATACTTGCAGCCAAGAAGCATACAGATAAAAGTGGAGCCCACACTCCAAATAAAAAACTGAAGACAACCTGTGGGCAAACGCTCTCTTTCTAAATACATACATAACAATGAGTTAGTGATATATGTTTTCTCTCTTTTAGAAAGAGAGCGTTAGCTCACAGTCGAGCCCACAATCGTCTTCACTTAGGTATTTAGAGTGTTGCCTCCACATTTATCTACAAGCTTCTTGCTTGCAGCGTTTCGGAAGCACCACAGACAAGTACAGTACGCGTCATGTAAAAAGAACGCTGAAAGTGGATGGAGTGTGTTTGCGCATGGGTACACTCGCGCACGAAAGTACTAGATACCATGCTTACGGTTTGTGTTGCTAGCGCCACTAGTGGTAAAACTTGGCATTTACTCGATCTAGACATAATAATATTCGACAACCTGTTAGATGGTTGTGAATGGTATCTTTTAAGTGGTAGCCATCTAGGTAGGGAGGTGTAAGAAGTGCCTTAAACGTCACAATTTCTTGGATAACCAAGGGATGATACTTCAAAATTGCATTGTGTTTAGTCTCACACAGTTCTTGATTTTGTACCAACAATCTTGAAAAAAAATACTTTACTTACCCTAACAGCAGAGAGAGTGAGATGCAAGACACATCATGATGAGTGAGATGGTACATCTATCATCTCAATCACAGTCTGGAACCCGTCAGGGTATCTATGAGTATCCTTTGTCACAGCCTTACCACAGAATAACAGATATGTATCACTATATGGTTCATATTCAATTAGGAAAATTTTACACTTTGGGGTAGCTTGATGTGCTGGCGTCTGTACATGGAGTGATTCATCTGGTAGTCTCGTCTGTGGCTTTACTCCACCTGTCATCACTGCGGCTTAGCTCTAGACTTTGTAAATTCCCGACAGACGAAGTTGACGTTGACGTACACGTCTGACACTGACACTATTGCAAGGTTTAGTCGTGTGTCGATTGTTTTTTGTTGTTGATTGTTTGTTTATATTTTCACTTTTCTCCAGTTACTGAATATTTATTACACTCAAAAGAAAAAAAGAGAATCAGATTCTGAATTTTTGGTGACTGCATTGGGCTTGACTGCATTGTTTGAGAGCATTCAGGGAATGGAATACCCTGATGTGAAGTGATAGATCAAATTGTTTTTGTCTGTAACTTGCATCTACCACTTACTATTGTAAATACTACAACTACCATAGACACCACTTTAATGTACTAACTACAAATAAGGTAAATTTCAAGTCTTTCGTTAGTCATTTTTAGAGATGATACGAGTGTTACAGTGCCTACAGTAGGTATGAGTACGGTCAACCGCACGTCAGTACAGAGGACACACTAGTCCTACTGAAACTGCCCTTAAGTACTGCTACGAAATAACGGAACGGTCAGTTGGTCGTCTTAGGGCCCGTCCTTTGCTCGAGCCAGCCCGCGCCGCTGCGCGTGTAGTATTAAATACGTCCTCTATTAATAATCAGTCCAATTCAATTTGTCCCTTGCTGCCCTCTACCAGCGATGCCCTAAGTCGAGGTCCGTACCCCAAACTGTTAAAATCAATTTGTTTCCATGGATGTGCGATTGAATTGACTAGCCATAAAACATGTAAATTCACAACATGTATTGTTTTATAATTTTTCAGAAAACAATACCATGTCGAATAATACCATAAAAGAGGATGATAATAAATATTACAGATTAGAAGAAGATGAATACGACTATCTTAAAAGTGAGGAAACAAGAGCTACTTCAAGGTTTGGTGAGACAGAGTTGAGAGTTACAAGCTATTTGCTGATTGTTTTAACCACAGCGGCTGCTTGTGCTTCATTGTACCACACGTGGCACAGAGGTGTCAATCTCCCCGAGAACTCAATTCAAATGAAATATGATGTGATTAAAGATGTGGTAAGGCAAAGGGACGTTGTATCCCAAGCTGCATGTCCCAAAATTATTTCCTGCTACTACAATTTCCCGAGCGAGCATGCTACTGACCAGCTGATGCCCTCTGATATTCACCCAAATTTGTGTACACACATTAATATGGCTTTTGCTCGAGTGGTGAAAAATGAGATTGCATTAGAAGACTACCAGTACAGAACATTACTTGAAATAGTCAAACTCAAGCATAAAAACCCTGACCTTAAAATACTGCTGTCAGTTGGTGGTGCCAAAAATGATAATGGGTTTCCAGATATGGTATTAAATCACAAATCAAGAAAAATATTCATAAAATCCATTAAGAATTTATTGAGAAATTATACCTTGGATGGGATAGACCTCGACTGGGAGTTTCCAGCACTACACAATGTAGCAGTAACCGGTCGTGAAAGACAGCACTTCTCACAATTGCTTCGCGAGATCCGCATGGAATACTTTAGGGAAAAGCGAAATTATCTACTAACCATTGCTGCAGCAGCTCCACAGACAATAGTTGATATTTCCTATGATGTTGACCAATTGAATGAATATGTTGACTTTGTGAATATCATGACATATGATTTTCATTTCTATACTAAGTACACTCCGTTCACTGGTTTTAACTCTCCACTGTATAAGCGTAGCAGAGAACAGCTGTACCTAGCTACTCTGAACATCAACTACACGGTTCACATGTATTTAGACAAGGGGCTGGATCGTAATAAAATTGTAGTTGGCATACCGACTTATGGTCACACATTCACTTTGGTCAATGTCAACAACCACCAAGTGAGTAGTCCAGCGTCTGGGTTTGGATCACTGGGCTCCTTAGGGTTTGTCAACTATCCTGATGTGTGTGCATTTATAACCAACACAAGCGATGTTAACATATCAGAGGACAAGGAGGCTAAGGTACCTTACTTATACAGTAACAAGGAATGGGTCTCTTATGAAGGCACCCAAAGCGTTATGGAGAAAGCGAAATTCATCATAGAAAATCAGTTGGGAGGAGCTATGATATATTCCCTGAACGCCGACGACTACGAGGGCGTATGTCGCGGCGAGTTGGCGAGCGCGAGCGCCGGGGGATTCCCGCTATCCGTAACAGTGAGCAATACATTGAAGAACTGTTTAAGTTCCTTTGAAGCTGAAGGAAATGTGACAGGGTAGTCATTCGGTGGTGTTAGGTAATCCGTAACCAGCTTGCAGCCAAAATACATTCTATTTAGTTAGTTTTAGAAAGTTACCTGTTTTTTCCTTGTCACGTAAGTTATTTTGTACATGGTGCAGGTTTTCATAATTCGTGTGAAGGAGAGCAAGCGACACTAGTGCACTATGAACGTAGGTCCGCTGGACACGGGCGGACGGGCGGCGCCGGTCGCCCACGCCGCGTGGTGCGGGCGGTCGGGCCGGTGCGGAGCGCGGCCTCGGCGGCACTGCGCGAGCCGGCGAGCGCCGCGCGCTCCGCCAGCGAGCTGCTCATCCATACAGAACCGCACGCGCCGCATACATTATACTTCTAATTAACTTTTACAGTTGGGAAAAAATGTAAGAGTGTGCCTTACTGTTTGATTTACAACGAGGTTTCCACTCCACTGACTGCGCATAGGACGAGCACTTTTCCGGTACGCTTGCGAATCTTGCGATATAGTCACGCAGGCTCCTAAGTCGATACCTAGGTGTACATATCGCACCTACGGTGCAATAACGTCACTTATGCAATTTTTGTGAGGAAAGTTTGCGTACTACACAAATGACAATAACGCACCTAGTAAACAGGTGGATTTGGAGTATTTTCTCATAATCAGTTAAGTTTTGACAAAAATTGCATAAGTGACGTTATTGCACCGTAGGTACGATATATTATTAGCTGAAAAAACTAGCTAAATTAATGAAAATTGTACCTACATTTTACGGTTTTAAAGGTTCAAAAGTACACGGAACCCTACCCTATGGAGACTGCGTGTACCTATATATTTACAAATTACAATATATTTGTATTGAATCTCTTTGCTGCATGTTCAGCAAATCGGCACTCCGCACAGTATGCATGCATGCTTAATTGGTTTAGGTAAATCAAGACAGCGCAATCATAGGGTACGTAGGCACGTACCTACCTATCACAGATAGTGGTTGGTAAATAGAACTGGGTATTACATATATTCTGATAAGTACCTACGGCTGTGAATGCTGTGATACAGGATCTTGGTACTATAGATGCATAAATCAAATTACTTTTATATTTTTATGTAATAAGTACTTATACCTACATTTATTTTTAAGAAATATTGTTGCTGAAATCATTAGTATTAAAATTTTATTTAACGGACACCAAATATTCTATTGAGTCTTATTATTTATATGATGTTATCCTAAATGTGTAAAGAAAATATCGACTAATTTATTAGGTATAATTTATAACATTAAGTAATTGTGTATCTATGGCGCGTACATCCCATGGATAACTTATACATAGCTATACGAAGGGCCATTCGGGCGGTGTAGGGTAGGTACTTCAGCTGTGAGAGCTCGCGCGCAACTTGCAACCTGCCTAGGACGAGCCCTGCGACAGGGCCAGTAATACAGCGTTGTCTAGAGTACTCTGGAGTCTCGTTCTGATTCATTGAATAGACTATTTAAATTCCTTTCGACCAGCGTCGTTCGCCCCCGTGGCGAGGCACCGATCGAAGTGACGAGCTATTTGGAGCTGGAGCAATTATTAAAAAAAAACAGGAAGTGTTGATATTGTTAATATTTACGTATCTGAAGTACCTACCTCTACTAGTCTACATGGTGACGCAAACTAGCAATGCGGTTGGCATTGAATAAGTACCATATTCGTGCATGCATTCGGATTGCGTAGGTAGGGACGTAGGTGTACAGCTATATTTACAAATATGTCGATGTCATTGAAATTCTTTTTTTTTAATTTATATTAAATTTTTCAAACTAATTAAGGATTGTTTGCGTGTTTTGTTTACTAATTGTTGCTCTTTATTTAACCACCTGCCTTCATTGAAAGTAGAAAAAAAATCCTACTCAAAAGTAAATATTTCTCATCACTTACCCAACTACCTACCCGTTGGATTTTCGAACTCGACTTAGGTGAACATTAAGTTACTAGCCTGCGTGGATTTCAGCATTTATCCCACAGGAATTTGCTACCGGCTCCAAAAGTAGCCTATGTATTCTCCTTAGAACATCCATCAGCTATGATCCGCCAGTGAAAATTCCATAAAAATCGGTCCAGCCGTTTTGGAGATTAGCCGGAACAAACAGACAGACAAAAACAATGTTTTTTGTTTTATGGACCGTGTATACTTTCATAAGCATTATTTAGTCAAAAGTTGTTATTTTGACATTACAAACAGACACTTCAATTTTATATTTTTTACGGGGAGCGGCTGATTATGATGGACATAATAAAACCACAATGGTGCCATCATCAGCACATGCGCAGGGGCTTCGGGATTTGGTGTTATGTACGCCAATGGCAAGTTCAACACATGCCATCATAACAAAGGAATCCGAGACAACAACTAATAAAAGACAAGTAATTAAAAATAGACAGGAAGCTCTTTTAATATGGCACTACCTTAAAGTACCTACGCATAGTTCACATAACATTACATTTCGTCGAAGGCATCGCCACCACAGGCGCAAGGGTCGTCTGCTGAACACCACGTCACTAATGGCACTCTATATTTAGCACTGTTCATATTTTAGCAACAAAATTTGTTGCACTAACAAAATATATAATCTTTTCAGTTTGTTCAGAATACGCCCCATTTCTCCTCTATTTACCTTATCAATTAAGCTGCCAGTACCGTAACAATAATTAAGACATATAAAACTGAGAACGAAAGCACCTATTGGAACGATAATACCTATAATAATGATTACATCTGAAACTGAAAACACCACTGAGGTACGGCTAGCAACTAAAGTTGTACATACTGAAAAAAAAAAACAGTGTATCGAAAGACTTGTAGAGATTAGAGTGTTAGCATTGTTAACTTACTTTCGTTGCTAACCTTACCTACAACAGAGTATCAGTGGTGTGACGCTCATATATGTACGTAGGTCAGCACATCAAGCTACCCCAATCAGTCAAATTTCTTTTGATAGTGTTTCAACTTTATTACAATAGTATAAGGTTCATGTTGAATTGGGAAAATTTTACAGTTTGGCATAGCTTGATGTGTTAGCGTCTGTACATACCTATAATTATAATATTCTGTTACAAATTAGTGCCTTCTATAGATTACTTAAATCTAAGTCTAAACTAATAATATGGCTGTACGCGTCGAATATGTTGATTGCGTCCCTGCACTGAGAGCCGCACCAAGATACAAGCAATGCATAACTTGTGGCCCATTGTTAAAACTATGTCACAATTAATTACTTTTGTCAAAACTTAACTGTACTGGTTCTTAGCTTTTTTGCATCTAACACATCGTACTCTCAGGGAATGATGGATAAACTGATGGCTTACTTCTACGTTGCACCTTATGTATGAGCATGTTACAATTCTGCAAGGCTTTACTCTCTTTCAATAATAACTGGGCCATGCACCATGGACTTCAGATGTACAGATTAGGAAAACAGGATTTACAATTAGGTATCCTAAGGGCTCTATTAATTTAAGCTTATGATCGTTTTTTAACCGTCTTCAAATAAGGATAAAGGTCTCAATTCGTCGGAATATTTTTTTCGTTTTATGTTTGATCCCCGTTTACCCTTACGTCTGAACTGATTTGGAAAATTCTTTTTTTTTTTCATAGAATTGACTCGTTGCGACCTCAGTCCGCAAGCCATCAACTGCTAGAGACGATATCTGTGAAACCAGTAGCGATACATAAACAAAATCACTTATTCTATCGTAGAAACAACATCTAATGTATTCCCTGAAGGCTCTACCCTACTTAAAGGGGAAGCGAAAGGGTAGCCGACTTTATTAAAATTTTATTACGTTCTTGCAACTTGTTGGTCGGTGTCAGTTTGTATGTTGATAATAATGTATGTCGTGACCGTAACATCCCACAGGCAGTATATGCGCCCTTACGGCCCTAGTCGCCGCAGGAGACGCCCTGGGCGTCGGGAATCCTCGGTTGATTCCCGGCCACCGTAGGCGCGGGCTTGCGAATAGCGAGTAATGGGTAGCTCGCTGTCCGGTAAGGACCAAACCCGGGTCGACAGCGCGTTGTGTTCCACGCGCGCTTCAAAGAGATGTCAGCACTAACTGCTGGGGTCCGCAAGGGGTGATGCCTGCCAGGGGTGCGGGTTGTTCGAAAGAGATACCGTGGCCCCACACGCAACTGAAGGAACGCGGGTGGGTTTTAGTCAGTTAAGGTCTGACACCCTCCTCCACCCAGAGCGGCAGAAGTTACTTGATGATTTCCCAGCCTCAAAAAAAAACCGTAACATCCCACTGAATGACTTTTTCATGAAATAGACATTCAATGGGAATAAATGAACTTAGAGGGTTGCATTGATGATTTAAATTATTATAATTCAGTAAAGGCATCTTTGTTATGGTCGCGAATTATATTTTAATCAACATAAAACCTGACACTGATATTAGAAATTGCAAAATACAGAAAATTTTAATTATCAGGGTATTCTGGCGCTTCCCCCTTTAAAAAAGTGAATTGCGAAAGTTGGCAACGTCGCATTTTCATCAATAAAATATTTCGCTGCTTTCATAAATGTATAGTAGAAATTTCAATTCTGAAATAACGCTCTGCGCTGCACTAAAATATTTAAAACGAATTTGAATCATTAATACCCACCGTAATTAATATTTTAGTATGTTAAATGATAAATTCAATATTACTAAAATAGCAAAATATATGACAGGTATTTGCGGCTTTGCCAACTTTCAGACTACAACCTTTAATATAAAAAAAAAAAAATAGTGACCAGTACAAACACCATGTTCAAGTGCCTACAATTTATAAATAATTTTAGTATTTAGCATACTTCCTTTAAACATAAGAGAGCAAAATATTCAAACAATAAAGAGTATTTATCATAAATGCAAATATGTATTTAGCAAATTAACAGTCACATCGAAATGAGATATTTGTTTACCTACACAGGACGATTCTTTGAGGTGAGAATAGGACATAATTAGCTCATGATAATGGAATTAACAGCACCTACCTATCTACCTTTCGGAATTCCGAAAATTTATAGACGCGTCGTTGATGGAAACAACATGGAAAATTGCCAAATTAAACATTTTCTTTGCCTTTAAACATGACAATATTATGATACTTCGCATTATAATTAGGTATTTTTTGTGCATATAAATACAGTCCGGTTTCAGACTAAAAAAGAAAGGTCCGCTAGACTTGTGTATGTAGGTAATCTATAATAAGTTTCTCTGTTAAAAGTTCGTATTTCAAACTTGAGGCAGGAACTATAAACAGATATTAGTAAGGTAGTCATTAATTTATCTCTGACAGTTTTGACTTAAAATCTAAGAGATTCGGTTTTCGCCCTGAAGTCCCAACTCAAAAATTCATACCTTAGAAGAAAAATAAAAATAAAATCACCCAGTAAACCTCCAGGATGAATATACAGGGTGATTGGAAGATGGGTGCAAAGCTTTAAGGTGAAGATAGTATAGACAATTTAGAACCATTTAAGCCATGGTTGTCTTAGACGAAGTCTTACCAAATTTTTTTTTTTTTAATAAGGTTTAAAAGACGTATTGTACAATTTTTTTATTTTTTCTGAGCTTTAAATGTCTGTAAAAAAAATGTCTAATGACACAGAAGCCTAAAACATGTTTTGCTTGATTGCTTACACATTACTTTAATTAAATAAATAAAAAATGAATTCATTTATCATTCAATTTGGCCATAATTATGCAGTTTACATTAAATTTTGAGAATTTCCGAAAAAAAACTTTGGTAAAAAATATTTGGTAAGACTTCGTCTAAGACAACCATGGCTTAAATGGTTCTAAATTGTCTGTACTATCTTCGCCTTAAAGCTTTGCACCCATCTTCCAATCACCCTGTATAATCCATTTGTTTTGAGAGCTAAATGTGATCTGTTGGAGATTAACGAATTTGTGTTAGATATCCATCTTAGGTTTATCTTGAGGGGTATTAGAGTTTGTCTTGAGCACTGTAGCTGCATAAAGAGAAAAAAAATATTGCCCTTATTACAATCAAAAAGTATTTCATCCAATCTTGTCACTAAAATTTAGCAGGCAAGGCCAACTCATTTCGTAGAGCAAAAATATACAACATTGAGGTGTTGCATGTTTGTGATTGCTGAATGATTTCAGATGGATGGCGTGGGAGTTATTTAAACTTATATTTGAATGCCAATCACTAACCTACATATAAAAACAATATTGGAAATCATATTGACTTGGTTGGAACTTTATACATCATCTTACATGTTCACACATCACATCATCTTGTTTGCACCACATATTGCTGGTATTACCTCACATTCACACCACTGCCGGCAAATACAGGGTGTTTTTGTAATTTTGTTAGAGGAATGTTGTTTTGCACAATATGTTTGACACACATACATGGAGCACTGCAGTGTCTGCAGCCCAGTGCAGGGCGGGAGTCAGAATGCACCGCCAGTCCATGACATGCACTAACTTACACTATGAACCTGTTTTACCTAACATTGTAGATTTCACACAAAATGTAAATTCATTCGTATCACAAACTATAGGTATATAATACTCTATACTTTCCTATGCATATAATTATAATAAAATTATGTATAATTGTTGAGTATCTAAATATTAGGATATGGCAACTTAACAACAACTTATTGTCTAGTGGAATACTCTATGAGCTATTGGCTGGTGCTGTGCTCACAACACAGCACCCGGTAGCCCACATGTTCATAGCACATCAGCTCTGCCACATACTATCACCACAACATAATGTATACTACTGACTACCACTTGTTCAGTGCAATGGCATCAATGGCATGGCTTCAAATGCTAATAAGTGATATGTTCTTATTGTTAAACAATGTCAAGCCAACTACAATCATCCACGCTAATCATCATTCTCTCTGCAGTCATGTTTGATACTTTTGCTGTGGAATGAACATAACAGTTTCTTAATAAAACTGATGATTACAACCACCTGGATTCAAATTGTACTTGTGTTGTATGTTGTGAAGATACACAACATGGCGGCATCAATGCACCCTTTCCTCATTGGAAAGCTTTCATTTACACTTTGAAAAACTTGTACCTATATCGCTTAGCTTGCTAAAACCACCCTGAACCATTAATTATTATCATCTACAGTCAAAGTACATATTAAACTACTATCTAATTAGTCAATAAATCATAGCAGGACGGTTCTGTCAACACATGTGATCAATTACATCATAAAAGCAGTAACATTTTGATATGTGTAAGACTACCACACTCACATTTGATTCTAAGAAATACATAGCATTTGATATGAATCTTGTCAATACTTGCATACTTACTGGCAAATCAATACCATTACTAGTTCTCATGGATGACGGTGCTGTGTACCGCAAATGAATGAAAACAATTTAGGATTTCGAAAAAAAAAGGTAGTGGGAGCCAAAGTTGTTGCATGCATTCTAGTGTGGAGTGTGAACAGCACGGTGTTACGTCTGCAGCCAGTGGAACATAAGGCTGTGCACGGTGGGGTAGTCCAGCTCAGCGTTGGGGGAGCTCAGCAGCTCGCGGAGACTTAACGGCGTGTCCGTGCTGAGGGCCGCGTCCGTGAGCTCGGCCGCCGACTGCGCCGAGTTGTCATCAGACGCGCAGTCGGAAGCAGGCGCGCGCTCCCGCCACTTGTCATCGTAGCTGAGGTCGCACAGCGTGGGCGGCTCGTCGCCGTCGCTGTACTCCTCCTCGAGGGTGAGGGCTTGCGACTTGGAGCGCGCCGCGTCGCCGTCCGCGCTGTCTCGACCGCCACCACTCCCGCCGCCCTCGTGTTGACGACGAGCGTTCTTTAACGCTCGATATCGACGTGACCGTTCCCGCTGCAGTCTTCTTTTCCTCTCGTCTGCCCGTTCCAACTCTTCGGGTGTTTTCTTTAGCGAATTCTTACCAAAAAAATATCGCATGAACGACTCGTCACAGTTCCGTTTTGACAGATAGTTCGCCATCAGTTTGTAATAGTATTGATTATCCATGTCAGTGTTATGTGCCAGAGCTAAATATTTCACTTAAACTACACAAAACAATAAATTTATGGAGATATTTTCAAAATTGCGAAATAAAAATAATGAGAACGCGACAATCGCTAACGTGACGTCACAGTGTCACTGACATTTCAAATTTTCAATGCGTTTCGTTCGTTTCTTTGATAAATGAGAGATTTTTTCAACGTTACAAACTTTGAAAAGAATTTCTAATTTTTTTCTTTTTAATCAGAACTTTCATATTTAAACCTAACGTAAAGGCAACTGTGTATTATACCTTTATTATTGTTATACCTTATTTAACTAAAACTGCGAAATAGAGAGAGAAATAACAGGGCAAGCGCGCATGGGTTACGTTATGCTACTACTTACTACCAATGGCAAAAATATACTAGGCCCACTGTACCTACTAGAGTTAGCAATGTTAATAATTTGACACTGACAGCATGAGTCAGCATTCGAATCCAGCTGCCCGAAATGGGGGTCGGAGATTGGAAAGGTTGGGTTTCTCTATCTCGTGCAAGGGAAAATCCAGGGGAAGCAGGGGCAATGCGCTCGGGCCTCTGGTGGTTGTTGAAGGCCCCGTACGAATGCACAATATAAATGTAGGGCTTTAAAATTTTCGAGCTCGCTCCGTTCGCTTTTAGGTACCTTTGATAGTTTTTCAACTTTATTCCAAAAGAATAAGGTTTATGTTCAATTGGGAAAATTTGACAATTTGGGATAGCTTGAAGTGCTGGCGTCTGTACATTCCTCAAACACTTCGCATATTGAGTCCCACGCTACTCCTCTCTCCTGTCTCAATTATAAATCCCACCAAAAACATTTTCATGTAAAATATTGCCAAGACGAGACCGTATGGCTCGCTCTGTTAAAAGTTAAGGGATCTCATGTAGAGCCAAGGTTCTAATTAATTCTACACGCCTTAACTTTACAGGGCCTAACTCCACAAACTCTACATCTTAGTCAAAATTGACTGTTTCGTTACTACAAGAACTATGGTTTATCAGAAAAGTAATGAACAGTGAATACATTTTTACTTTACGCCCATGTGACGGTAGCGAAACGGCCAAGCCACATAGTTTGTAGAGTTTTTTAAAGAGTTAAACTATCATTTGCATTGTTGCGATCAAGACAGGATACCTACATTACATACCATGTAAAATATGCCGCCACGTCTCTAACGAAGCTATACGCACTAACTAGTGACATTATTAAGAACTGCCAAAATATTCAGCTATTGCCAACAAGTGCTACGCTCATTATTTGTGTCGGTAGGTGAAAAATGTTGTTCACAACTTCGATAATTTCTCGATGTATTCGGCAACAATAATGTAATTGTTCTGAGTTTACTAAAGTATGTAGTATGTATGTGTGTGTGTAAGTTATGTATTTAAATGTGAATGATTTGAACCAAACTATACCTATGCAATATTTGCAATGAATACAAAAATTCTAACTTTATTTACTCTAATCATAAATTTGAAATAGTCACAGAGGCCAGCACAACAAGGTACCCCAATATGTCAAATTTCTTTGATAGTGTTTCAGCTTTATTACAAAAGCATGAGATTCATGTTCAATTGGGAAAATTGGACAGTTTGGGATAGCTCGATGTGCTGGCGTCTGTACATGTAGGTAACTTCTTTAAAAAAAAAATGAATTTTGAAAAAAAAAAAACTTTAATGTCAAAGAACGAATTATAGTAATACTGCGCAGTCAACCTAATCTCAAGAATACTGTTAATAAATACAAAAATTGTAATTGTAATTGTAAATTAGCAAATTTTCTTGCCTACAAATGATTTTTAGTTTTGTTATTAGTCTGTAAGCTTTCTGTAATAATAAATAAAAAATAAAATAAAAAAATGATCTTTGGGATCAATCCCATAATATATGTATTACTTTGCACGAAAACAGCCAGAATACGATGCTATAAATAAACCTGCACCCTAATTGCGTAACTCACGATTAATCATAATCTGTTTCGTTTTGAAACAGATAGCTAAACCCATTGCTTCATATATTCGAAAAATGTGTCTGCTCAGCAACGTAAATAACGCAATGAATATTGCTGAACTGTCAAAATGAATCAGATTATGATTAATCGTGCTGACATATGGCAAATTTAATGTTTTTTGTGTTTCGTAATGTTAATTACCTACTATTGTACAGAATCAAGTTCTTCTAACTTAACAGACAGCTAGCTGTACTGCTGGGGAGTTTGTTGCGCCACTTCTTCCCAGCTAAAGCACTAGGAAGTGGTGAAGGGCGGGCGTTTTGGGGGGACTGTCTTTTATGTAATTTTGACGTTCAAAAAGAGCTGACTCTCAGCCTAGTTTGAATAAATACCTAACTTTTGATTTCGATTTTTTGAAAAAGAGGGATGTTCATTAATTGTGTAGTTTTCGTCATAAAAATAAAACCACTAGTAAGAAATTGGGTACCTAGCTAGCTTTATTACATAATGGTTCTAATATCATTAAAACACAGCGATCTCGGTGCGTTTCACGGCGGCGAGTCCATCGTCCCACGTGAGCATGGCGTTGAAGGAAAAATAGAGAGCTACGGCCGACAGCATGTGCCACAGGTCGTGCGAGTCGTAGAACTTTAGCACGCGGCACTCGTGGTTCAGGTGCCGCGACAGCGCCGGCGTCGTCGCCCTGCAACATAGCGCTCGTCACAACTACTCAAGTAGGTAAGCCAGTGCACCACACATGAACAGCAAGTGCCAAGTAAAAGATATTCAAAGAAACATAACACTCGTGTTTTAAATACACAAGACTTGGATCTGCTGGCTCTGCTGCCGTCTACCGAAGTATTATTAGCTATAAAACATTGAACCCCTTTTTATGAAAATTACGCAGACAGGGGATTATGAAATTTGGCACAGTTAAAGTTTATATGGAGAGAGAGAGAGAGTGCAGAAAGCTTTTTTTGTTTAACTGAATTATGGTCGAATTTCGACCACTGGGCGACCACTAGTTAGATATCTAGATGCAGGGGCGTACCAATAGAAAATGGCGTTTATAGGGCACGCATCACATTGGCGCCCTTTTGCAAATTATCTTCTCAGTCTACACTGAAACTCGGAAGGCGGTAACAAAAAATTTAATAAAATACATATCCAAAGTCACCGCCTTCCGAAATGAAAGTTATTGTTCACTTTGTGGTGTTTTTTTGGAAGTCGGTTGTTTTTTTTTTTAAAAGGCTTTCTTCGATAGGCGCCCAGGGCTCGTGCTCTGCCTGCCCCACCCTAGTTACGCCAGTGTATCTATGTTACATGAGTCATTGCTCCCATATTATTATTATCTATACTCTTTGAGTCATTGGCTCCATTGGGATGACAGGCGCGGGATTTCCCTGCTTCTTCCTTGCGCTTTGATTGGTCGATAAGCAGATTCGAATTTTAAAGATATGACAGTAAGTACATGAGTACAGTTGAAAGACGAGGTTTTTGGCGGGATCGCGTTGGAACATGTCGCACGAATTTTCATTTTCATGAAATTTAGTGAAATAACGAATTAAATTGAATAAATTTGGTAGTGAATTATTATATTGGTTGGTAAATATGAGCGCTTGATCTTAGGATAACCTTGCTAGCCTCAGACGCTATCAAATCAGTGTACTGGACTACTTATAAAATTGAAATAGTCTCTATACGCTAGTTTGGGGTGCCTCATGGGACTTCGCATAGGAGAATCCGAAGCGACAGCAGCAGTGTGGAGCAGGGAAACGACCTTAGAGTCGCAGCCGCGCGGTCTTTGCAAAGCCGCGTGCAGCGTTCGCTTGGAAGGCGTACAGGCCGGGAGAGGGACTTAATCTGTGTGTAAATACTTACACACAGCATGCCATCTATAAATCCTAAAATCTTGTTTTGAACTAACCAAGTCTTGGTCTCACTATCGGCCAGCTGGAGGCCGCGGCGGCGCGGCGTGGAACACGTACTTAGTCCATTTTTTGTTGATTATTCTTTAGAGTAGGTATGTACTTAATGAAAAGTAAGCTTACCTATTTTTGTGCATGTTATTATTTTTTAAATGTCTGGTAATTAAATTGGTACCTAGGTAAGTGAAGCAGGTACGTACCAATCGGTGCTGCCGGAAACGAAAAAATAGAGGCCGGGCACCCAGGCAGCCGTGGCGCCGGCGAGGTACATCCAGGCGTACCAGCGCGGGCGCTCACCGTGCAGCAGCTTCATGCACAGGTAGAACACCATGTACAGCAGCGTGTTGCACAGCAGCACGGCCAGCAGGTGCCCCGCGAAGTCCCCACTCTGCGTGAACAACCTGCCACAGGGATAACACTTACTACCTGACTTCTGCTGCCTGTCCCGTCTCTGAGCTAACATAGGTCTGTCAGAGTAACATAACTTTCAACTTTTAAAAGGCTATTAAAGCACCATGTACTAAATAGTGTTATTTTTAAAACTTCATTGTAGTTTTTAACCCAGCAAAACCATCGCATAACTTAATTGTTATGTTTTTCCTCATAGGAGAGAAAAAAAATATTCTTCTGGAGTGAAATAAATATCGCTCTGACGCGTCAGGAGCACGTACCCGTAGAGCGCGAATCCCCAGTTGGCGGCGTTGGCGATGAGCAGCATGACGAGGCGGGCCGTGTACATAGGCCGCAGCCCGCGCGCCGGCATGGCCGCCAGCTCACGCGCCGCCTGCTGCAGGCTGTGCTTCTCTGCACACACACACACGCACGCTGTTAGCATTGTCATAGGGGATAGCAAACTTCTATAAATATTATAAGCTAGCTGCTGCCCGCGGTTTCGCCCGCGTGGATATCGGTAATTATCCCACAGAAACGTGCTACCGTGACAAAACTGTCCGTGTGACCGCGTTGTTCTTCTAAAGTTGGTACCTACGCAACGGCTTTTGATGCGGTTTCAACTTCATTCAGAGAGTTTTTTCCGGAAAGTTTATGTGCAAATAATAGGTACAGTAACCTCGTTTTACCTAATAAATAAATCTTAATGTTTTGTGAAGTCGTAAGCATAATAAGTGTCGTCTGACACGTGTCTACTAACCGAGGCGGAACTGGCCCACGTAGTAGATGCGCAGCGACAGCAGCAGGAAGGTGAAGATGTGCAGCACTGTGAACACGCTCCAGAACAGCGGCCCGCCGCCCAGCACGCCCCACACCACTGCACACAACACGCACCGCATACCGTCACCAACAGTATATGCTTATGCTGCCGTGCTAACGCTGAGAGACTCTCAACGTCCACGGCGACAACAAAGCTCTGAGTGCCGATGAATATAGTTAAGTTATGTAGTAGTGGTAACCTGCATCTTATCATTTCTCCGGACGTTTCTTATAGAATTCTTTAAAAAAAAAGTTCAGTGAATACTGACCTAAGTACTGAATACAGAAAGATAAATAAGTAAAATGTCCGGACTTCTCGGATTACATGGGACTTAATCTCAACTGGCGACTGAGAACTAGGTTTCCTATGCTTTATATGTTGCTATCGATAAACATTATAAAAGCGTAAGGTATGCTGCGGTACCGAGCGCGATGAGCACGGCGAGCACGCCGAAGGTGGCGTGCGCGCGCGCGTTGATGTCGGGGTGGCGCGACTGGTAGATCTTCACCATGCTCAGCACTGCCAGCACGTACATGAACGCCGTGTCTGTGCAACAACATCACTTTATTCATGAAAGCTTTCACAAGTGTTAATCTATCTAGGTACTTAAATAAAAATAATATTATAGATAATATGTTTATATAGGTAGGTACATGAGGGACTTGCAAAGTATGCATTATTAATTACACGGAGAATCGTTTCTCTGCTACGCTCTACATCACTGAGTAATCTATATTTAGGAGAGACAGTTTCGACTCCCAATTTGAGTAAGTAGGAATCACATTAATTCAGTAATCATTAATCATGTTAACAAGCTTTTGGAGGTTTACAAAAGCAATAATCTTAAAATTGAACTTAAATCAAAGTGAGCCAAGGAAGGATTTTTTTAAATGTATTCCCAATTTGGTTAAGTTGGACATGAACTTCCATACAAACTTGTTCTTTTTTTTGGCGATGGAAAATCTTATAATAGGTAGGAACTTATATGATTATTAATCACTTTCATTTGGTAGGTACCTACATACAGGGTGTCCGGTAATTAATGGATAACCTTGAAATGGTTCATGGTAGAACTAATGGCCATTCAGAAAAAAAAACATTTTTATTTGTAATTCATCGGTAAAAAAAAATAAAAAAAATAATCAACTGACTTCCGAAAGAACACTACAAAGTGAAAGTTTTTTTTTTTTTTTTACCGATTAATTACAAATAAAAATGTTTTTTTCTGAATGGCCATTAGTTCTACCATGAACCATTTCAAGGTTATCCATTAAATACCGG
Organism: Antitype chi; assembly: GCA_947359405.1. NCBI lineage: Eukaryota > Metazoa > Arthropoda > Insecta > Lepidoptera > Noctuidae > Antitype > Antitype chi. The sequence goes on from OX375816.1 coordinate 18,330,974, forward strand.
ACACCCTGTATACGTAAACTGACATCACGTTTTCATTGAAGTAGCTTTTCAACAGACTATGGTGCCGAGACCAGCATGAGAACTCTGCTCTGTGTAAACTACCATAGTGACCTAATTACTAGGATAACTTGAGCAAGAAATACTTGAAGAAAAGTAGGTAAGTGATATCCTAAAATAGTTTAGGACTTTTCAACCAATTAGCAACGAAGTTATTTATTTCAGTAATAGAAGATTGATCACGCGGTACTTAATAAAAATGTCGATTTTTTAGTATATCATTACATTACCGTGAGTTATTAACGTTGCGACGCGTACGTACCGAACTGGAAGTTGAGAGCGTTGGGGCACACGTGGTACGTGGCCGACAGCAGCGCCACCATCATCATCGCCGCGCCCAGCGACGACAGCAGCCCGTAGTGCGCCGGGATACCGTACTCCTGCGGGAAGACACATGTAGGTATTGCGCTGTGCTGGCCGTCGTGCTCCGTCGGCGTGACGCTGCATACGTACCTCGTCCCTGGGCTTCCTCTTCCGTCGCATCTTGCGGCGGCGCACCTGCAGCATGAACAACGCGCCGAGCAAAAGGTAGCCGGCGTTGGAGAACACGTGATTGAAGTCCGAGATGCCGCCCCACGGGTGCGCGCACAGGAAGTTGTAGTAGCACGCGTCCAGCGAGCCCGTCACATTCAGCACCTGAGACAAGACAGTGAGCATCACCGGCCGGCTTCGACTAGTAACGTACCTTCATAGCGGTACTCACGATCTGGTAGCCGGCGACGAACTGCAACACGGGCAGCGAGTAGAACAGCGCCACGGTGTAGAGCGTGTACAGGTAGCGGTCGGAGCGCGCGCCCAGCACACGTGCGCGCCGCCGCGCCAGCGCCGCCACGTGCAGGCGCGCCGGCAGCCCGAACGGGCGCGACTGCGGGAGGCTTCGTATCACACGTCTGCTGAGCGCGGAGCGCACGCTCAGCAAACTGGTATTAGGTTTTTCTCTTGGATATTCAATATCAGCCCGGAGTTCGGAAGTGGTGCGAGTGCATTCGTGTTATTATTATTGGTAACCTGGTTGCTTTAATGCTGTTGACCATTCCTAATGAAGAGTTCATTCTTTTTCTCTCCCAAAAAAACGATTAATTTGAGGCAATGTAAAAATATGGCTTCTAAACGTTTACAACCGTGACTTGAGGTGACGTGACGTGAAATTTTCTACCTGATCTCTATTAGCTTGTAGCACGTAGACCCCGTTGCCGTTCGGTTCGGTCTGCACCCCGCGCGTGTTCGTGTCTCCGTCGGGGATGTCAGCGTTGTCGGTGGTGACGCCCGTGTGGATGTCGAAGTGCTCGTCAGTAGAAGGTGCGGCGTCGGGGCCGGCGGCAGTCTCTCTAGTGTTGTTGGTAGAGCCTCTTCTGTCACTGTCAGGAGGGGTGGTACCGTTGGCAGTGGTGACGCTATCTATGACCCCGGTGGTGACAACGGTGGTGGCAGTACCGGTCTCCTCTTCCTCTTCGTCCGTGTCACTGTTGTCACTGCTATCGAATGTCGCCGCTACAAAAAACGGTGTGGGTAGATGTAGGTTTATTATTCCCCAGCAATTAGCCACGGAAAACAAGGGTAGACAAGGATAAGATAACAGCAAACAAACACAAAGGCTCGTATTTGACTTCGGGCACTATCTGCCCTCTCCTTGACCGCTTCCATAAGTAAAGTTGAACCTCTAAAAATTTGAGCACAAGCTAATCTTGTGTTTATGTTAGTACTCACTGGAGTCTCGCCGCCGTCGCCCCGCAGGTGACATCGACATTGTGCTTTCCACCTCCGATCTTGTTACATCATCAGGCTCTGAAAAAGTGATAAATACTTGATTGAAGGAGGCACTTTTATTATGAAGTCATTGAGCGGTAGACGAAATAATAAGGGTTTAAATATTTTTCCTAATTTCGATTTCACCCATCTTTAGTTCGTGGACCCTTATGCACGGACTTTCGGGCCCATTTAAGGCACCTTACTCTTCAAATCTAGGGGCCCAAATGTTAAGCCCTAGCTAGCCCTTAACGTATTACATACTTATATTCCGCCTTATAGCAACCGATATACCAAATACTATCTAGTACCTATCTAATATGATCGAACCAGCTGGTATTGTCCCACTGCAAGGCAAAGGCCTCTTTATCCCTTTTCTACACCATTCTGCCTTTTGCTAGTGCAAAAACTATATTTGAAAAAAATACGGTTTTAGGAATCACAATCGATAGGAAATAACAGAATACAAAAATTGTACGTAAGTAAGTACATTTTGTCGCCCGAATACTTACTGCGAGCCAGCACCGCACGCGGGCCCACCAGACTCTTCCAGCGTGGCCAGCGCTGCATCAGCACCAGCGCGCCGAAAAGCACGTAGAACAGCACGAACAGCGCCAGCGTCACGCCCGCGCCCACGAGGTACTGTGCGCGAGTCAGCGCCGCCTGCAACACGTCGCACGTCACACGCGGTCACAGCAGTCACAGCGGAGCGCGGCCGGCGTACTGTACACTGTACCCGCGTGTGCAGGGTGAGCGCCTTGCGGCGTGGCGGCGGCGTCTCGCTGAGGCCCTGCTGCTGGTCCAGCACGGCGGCCTCCCACAGCCAGTCCACCTCAGCCGGCTCCTCCTCTTGGCATGCCTCGTCCGAGTGCTGCACTACCGACAGTATGTAGAAACCGCGCGGGTAGCGGTTGCGCTGAAAATCAACACAGACACTTCACTTGCCAGCTCGATTTTTTTTAGTTTTCCAATGAAGTGGTCGAGTGATGACATCATAGGCTAAAATGCAATATAATATAACCGAAATGGTTTTAATTACCGATAGCTGCACCCCGCCGGATCGCATTACGGTCATCCTTACCGTCGATACTTCTATCTCCTCCAACGTTTCTGCTATTGGGCACTGAAACAATGTCACACATCACAACATTACATCTTTTGCCTCTTCAAAAAGCTGCGGGAAAAGTGATACCTACTCTCTGTACGCCTCTGTTTCCTTTTTTGCTGCTGGAAATACATTGTATCAAGTATAGCGTCTATCACTACATCCCTACTAATCCCTACTTAACTAATATTATAAATGCGAAAGTAACTCTGTCTGTCTGTTACACTTTCACTCCCAACCCAAACCGCTGAACCGATCGTCATGAAATTTGGCAGAGATATTTACTTTTTTACGCGATAACCGACATCCGCGCGGGAACCGCGGTTAAAAGCTAGTATTATTATACATCAAAATCCCCCGCCGCGTCTGTCTGGCTGTTCGCAATAAACTCAAAAGCTATACTGAACGGATTTCATGCGGTTTTGACACAGAGTGATGTATGAGAAAGCTTTAGGTGTATAATTTGTTATTTTGTGTAAATTGGTAAACGCGGGCGAAGCCACTGGCAAAAGCTAGTAAATACTAATTCCATTGGCGTCACCGATACATCGAGTGATCGGAACCGCGGCTGCGAAATAATTTTTAATGCGCCTTCGTAAACACAGGTAAGTATGTAAGCACCGCTGCGACGAGGAACGGTGAAGCGCCTTCGTAAACACGGGTCCTAAGTATGTAAGTACCGCTGTGACCAGGAAAGGTGATGTGCCTTTGTAAACACGGGTAAGTATGTAAGTGGGTACCGCTGTGACGACGAACGGTGAAGCGCCTTCGTAAAGAATCATTCCATTTTGCCCCACCGAGCCGCACCGCTGGTGCAAAGTGGATTGCCTAAAATTTTGCAGTGGAATCTGGTCCACTAATTCGATTTAGTGGGGCAGATTCCACTGCAAAATTTTGCGGCTCGGTGGGGAAAAGTGGAATGATTCGTGAACACAGGTAAGTTTTAGTAGTAGACAGTTAGTTGGAAATAACGAGCTCTCCAAACTTTTACATAACAAAACAAAATTGTGTACTACATGAGTGCTGATACAAGTCTTCTACTGCATGTTGTCCTGCACATCAAGCCCTGCCAGTGGTCATGGCAGGGCCACTGGTTGCTGCTTGCTGATGCTACTGACCGTGTAGTTCTGCACGGCGATGGTGGCGCACACGTCGTCTTCGGACTCCACCACCAGCCGAACGTCGTTCTGTCCCGGCTGCCATCTGTAAAAGTTAACGCGCGGCGCTCCCTGCAACATTAGTGAGTAGGTATAAATAAATAAACGAATTAAACGAGTGTTCATTGTTACCTACTCTTGGAACTAATTTCTAAAGAAAATGTGCTTGCTACGTGTACCTTATACTGAAACTGGTATTAACTAAGACCATAGATATAAGAAAAAAAAATATCTCTACGACTAGGACCATAGAAAAACACATCGCACGAAATAGCGCAACGCGTCGTCTGACAACAATTCTCACGAGTTCGCGACATCGAATACGACAGGGAAGGTCGCTGGCCTTCGCGCGATTCTGTAGTAGCGTTTCGCAGACTAGACGTATGCATTCAGGCTATGAAGAGAAGTATCGTGAAATTTCGACTGACTTTGGACTCGTTTCCGTCGCCGAAGATAGCACACTGTCTGTGACACGTGATAGGCAGTATATCCGCATACCTGTTGCGTCACCACGGTGGTTGAGGACTCGAACGGCAAGCGCCAGTCGCGCGCGAAGGTGGCGCGCAGTTGCACCCGCGTGGGCGCAGCGCACGACGAACCCACGTGTAGGGAGAACTCGCCCGACGTAGGCAACGTCGGATCGTCGGAATCTGACGACATTGCATATTAATTATTTTAGCTAAAAGCCATCTATCCACCTAGCCTTTGCCCAACTATGTTGGTGTCGGGTTCCAGTCTAACCGGATGTAGCTGAATACCAGTATTTTACATGGGGCGACTGCCTGTCTGACCTCCACAACGCAGTTACTGGGTAACACGATACCCCTTGGTAAGACTGGTTGTCAGACTTTCGGGCTTTTGACGACCCTTATTTTAGCTAAGAATATTCATGTTGTGAAAAAGACAATAAAAATTTCTTCTGCGATCACGTGTCCGTGACACAGACCTCACTTAAGTAAACACTGAACCTAGGAAAACCTTCTCATATGCAGGTTTTAGTAGCTGTGCAGTCTGTACATATAACAGTAAGAAGATTTACATAGTTCAGCATTCTGGTGTTTCTGCCTACCCCCACGGGAAGAAGGCGTGAGTTTATTATACAGTATGTATCTATGTAGATCTACAAAGTTTTATGCTATTTTTTTGTTACAGGAATCGAACCAATTACTCAGTCACGGCACCAAGGCGTGTGAGCTCGTTGCTGGTGCTGTCTACGGACTAGTGTGGAGCATCTGACTACGAGTGTATTGTGATGTATGGTACTGACCGCAGTCGTCGTTGAGCCTCTCGGCGTCGACGCTGTCGTCGGGGCACAGCGTGCGCTCCAGCTCGTACAGGATGGCGGCCCCCGAGCGGTACGGCAGCTGCCACGTCCACGCACCTGCCACGGAAACGCACACCTCACTCTCAAACTCCGTGCAAAGTGATTATGAAATTACCCCAGGCGTTGACAACTTTTCGGCCGGATATTCAATGCCAAATAAGCAAGCTCGCGACCACAAGGAAGGATCGTTCATTATGAGCTTTTACCCCCGGGAAAAACCATCGATTCGGAACTCTACTGCTAACAGCTGATGAGACTCAAGCAAGTTATTTAGAAAAAAAATGGTCGAAATTTATCAACAGAAAAGGTGTGGGCTTTCATCTTGATAACGCTAGACCACACACATATTTAACCATTTAGCAAAAATTGAGAGAGCTTGATTGGGAAATGTTAATGCATCCACAGCCACACTATAGCTGTGACCGTCTGATTTCTGTCTGTTCACAATTCTCTAGGTAGTGTTAGTTAACATCGAGAGAGGACTGTCAAAACTATTTGTCGCAGGTTTTTTTATCAGAAGTCAAAAATTTCTACGGAACTAGGTAAATGTGATTATAAATGTTAATTTCTACCTATCAAATGGCAACAAGTTATCCAACAAAATGGCACATGTAATAAAGAAGCTAAGAGACCGCACTCCAAAAAACATCCTACGTATGGTTTATTTTGCAATATGCCAGTCCATCATACAATATGGCGTATCTATTTGGGGTGGAGCTGGAAAAACTATAATGATTGAGCTTGAAAGAGCCCAGAGAGCTGTTATAAAAGTTTTATTAAAAAAACCATTTTTTTACTCCACTGACTCCCTGTACAACGAGTTCCAAGTTCTACGTGTCCGCCAACTATTTATTCTCAATGCTTACCTGCGCATACACAAAACCTTAAAAATCCGACCTGACTACCACTCATTGACTTCCAAACGTGTCTTTCACATTCCGCTACAACGAACCACATCTCTCCTAACAAGACGCTGTCCCGCCTATTTACACACTTTTGTGTATAACAAGGTCACCACCAGTTTGCCTTGTGACCCTAAAGAATTCTCACTCCCCACATGCAAAAATGTTGTCAAACAATGGCTATTAGGTCTTTCATACGATGAATCGGGAAACATTCTCACTTCACTCAACCCACACTCGGAATCCTACTCTCACCACAGACACTGACACTTCACACACCACACGCGTACACTCGCACACACTAACACGGATACACACTAACACACTCACACCTTATTTTTGATTTCCAAACATTTTAACATTTTATTTTTATTATTGATAGTTTATATTTGTTTTAGATTGTTTAACATTTAATTTTTGATTGTTTACTTGTTCACTTTATTTTAAATTGTTTAATATTTTAGTTTTATGCGTTGCTTAGTACAAATTAAGCTTTATTTTTTGTTTGTTTTATGTATAATTTACGATTTAAGTTTCACTCTCACTTTGATCTCAATTTTCATTTAATTTCGTTTTATGTAATCGTTTGCAATTACGTACCCGTTGTCACCTTAAACTTCAGTGGTAAATAGCACTATGTCTCAAAACTCTGGTCCCCAAGATACAGGCACCGCCTAGTTTGGGGTCCGCCGTAAAGACCAAAACGAAAATCACTAATAGTTACGTACCAACATTAAGTTATGTTAATCATAAGGTAATAATTGTAACATTGGTTCAATAAATTTATTCTTATTCTTATTCTAAACTGTAACCATGAAATCAGCATATATCATTCTGAAATAGAAAATTTTCTGCGTAGAAATTTTGCGTCTGCTATACGAAAAAAAAATCTGCTGTTTCAAAGAAAAGTGCAATACCTACGCGGTCATAATGTTGCATTTGTTTTTGTTTTGATAACCGACGTAAAATTTCTACGCTAGGTGGTCTAGAATGATATGCTGAATTCATGGTTACAGTTTGCGCACTGGTTAAAAATTTATCCTGTATATTTTAGTGAAATTTAAATAAACTATGAAAAAAAAAATCTTGAATTTGTATAAAAAATGTGCGCAGACCTTAATATTTTTATTATTTGTTGTTACAGCGTTAATAGAAATACACAATCTGTGAAAATTTCAACTGTTTACCTATTACGATTCATGAGATACCTACAGCCCGATTACAAACATACGGACGGACGGACGGACAGGCTTAATAATAGGGTCCTGTTTGGACCCTTTAGCAACGGAACCCTAGAAATGAATGCGTTACATTTATCTATGACAAGGAGTTTTTTTGTTGCACTGACTAATCCATACATACATTACTTATGGGTAAGCCGGTCAAATAGATTCCTATAGCAGTTCCTCAGTCGTCAACTTGCACGCTCTTCAGGACTTGGGCGCCATCCGGATATTGAACTAAATGCGTTTAAGAGGAAAATACCTATCTGATGAGCGTTCAAACAGTGTGCAGAATGTGGAGACCTGAGGCGGAGGCTGACACTATAATCATGTCGGACCTTACATACATCCGGTAACCCAGCCCATATCATCTATCATGACCGGAAAAGAGCTATCTATGGGTGAGTGCGATGATAAGATGGAACCGTAGGTACCTACGATATCGCTACCACCTAAGTGTTAGGATAAACTAAAAGTTCTGGCAAGTGCATCTATTCAGTACTGTGCTAGTGTAAGGTTTCATTAATATGACTGAAACTACACGATTTAAAATTTACTAACCAAATCGATCGACGGTTTAAAGTTTTATACTGGCCATACTGACGGCGGAAATACATATTCAAATAAAACCGGGAGACTTCATTTTATTGCACTGGGCACACTGGTGGTGACCGTTGGAGTGGTTTGGTTGGTACGCATCGAGGACTTTTCGATGGGGGTTGGCAGCGAACGGTCGTAAGATCAAATAAGTTTTGGTTCGCAATAAGTTTAGTTTTAAATACCACAATAAGTTTTGTTATTGTGTGATTAATTTTAGGATATAAGTTTTGATAAAAATAAGTTAAGAGAATAATAAATACGTTTTGGAGGTTAACTGTGGTTATTTCTGAGATATCCTACACTAGGTCAATTCAGTTCTATCTTCTTTACCTATTCTGCGCCGCGCTGTGACGAGCAGTGGCCGCGAGGTGTCGCCACCGTCTGCATTGACCCACACTCGGATCGGGAACACGCCCTGTGCCGGGTGCTGCGGATATCAAGGAGCTCGTGTTACTCTTTTAATAAGTACAATCAACAAAAAATCCGCAAACAAGCATTCATTATCATTGTAAAGTAAAGAGCGTGTAGAGTGGACTCACCGGTACAAACGACAAGATGAACTCAACTTCAGGTGTCACCACCAGCTCGTGCGTCTCCTCGAATGTGAGCCTGTCAGACAACGCCGCTATGTAGTTAAACTTACACAATACACAACAATACACGAATTATTGACAAGCACACAAGAGGTTAGTACCTATACAGGATAAGTTTTTATCTAGTGCGCAAACTGTAACCATGAATTCAGCATATAATTCTAGACCCCCAGCGCAGAAATTTTTCGTCGGTTATACAATTAAAAATCAGCTGTTTCATAGAAAAGTGCAATACCTACGCGATCAAATGTATATGTGTGTGTGTGTGTGTGTATGTATGTGTGTGTATGTATCAATGTATGTTGAGTTTGTATCTACCTAGCCTTTTCCCAACTACGGTGAGGTCGGCTTCCAGTCTAACCGGATACGGAGCTGAATACCAGTATTTTACATGGTTCGACAACGTATCTGACTTCCAAAACCCAGTTACTGGGCAGTACTTACGATACCCCTTGGTAAGACTGGTTGTCAGACTTTCGGGCTTCTGACGACCCGTAACGACTGTCAAAGATCCACGAATAACAGCCGGTACCAACGGATTAGCGTGCTTTCCGAGGCTCGGAGGGGCATTGGTATGTAAAGATGGTCACCCACCCACGGACCTACCGCGGCAAGTGCAGCTTAACCTGATCGATCGACTTGTGCGGCTGTTAATACTTATGGTAGCCACAAGCTCCCCATATGTGGGTAAGAATACGGTCGAATTGAGAACCTCCACCTTTATTTTCGTCGATTAGTGAATTATTATTATCAAAACAAAAATGCGTTTTCGTTTTTTCGTTGAACGCCTGGAATCGAACCCGGTATTTTTTGCAAGACTACCCAACCTTGGTATGTACGTGTAACGTGTAGTTTTAGTTTAGTCAGAAGTTGAACTCTTGACTCTTAGATTAGTTTTAGTCCCAAATGTCTCCATATCAAACACTCTTAAAAAAACGATAGAGAAACAATAAACAAACAGTATCTGGGTTGAAGTAGATAATGTGTGATTGCTATTGCTGATAGACAGAATCTATCTATATAAAAATGAAATACGTACTGTTATTTAGTGAGCGCATCACTTGAGAACGCCTGGACCGGCTTTAGATTTGACTAATTTGGAAAAGTTACAATGGTCTTAATAGTCCGAATCCGGTACTTAAGGAAAGATACCCGGCAAATATTTAAAATTGTATTTTTGTATTAACTTATGAAATATTGACAGGAAAACGTCTGTCGGGTTAGGCTAGCGTATGATGAATTTGGATGTTATGGTCGCGGATGGCTTACTGTTTCCACTGCACGGAGACGTTACCGTCATCGCCCAGCGCCGCGTGAAGCAGCGCCGCCAGCAGCAGCGCGGCGCACGCACTGCCCGCCATGCTTCGCTCGCTCACGCACACAGCACACGTGGCAGTCACAGTCAGCAGTCGGCACTCTTCACGTAACACAATACGATAGCTTGAGAGGGCAGGCGCTGCGAGCGCGGTGCGTGGGGAACTGGTGAGACCTGCGAATCCTCCGTTGCTGTAATCTATCGTATCTGTACCACGGCCTGATAAGCAGATATGGATGAGTGATTCATTAACTGATTTGCTGAGCTTGTAAGTATCGGCCTGTGGGAGTATTTGGGTCACTTTTCCTGTTCACGGTTCACCTGTAGTTACCTTTTTAAACAAAAGGAATCGACTATTGTAAAAGAAATGCTTGTAATTCCACCTACGAATGTTTTTATTTAGTTCGGTTAGTGGTACCATCACTACCCACCTCGACTCGCCATACGTAGCTACCTACCTATCCGTAAGAATTACTATCTCATCTCATTGATAACCTTTTAATTACATAATATAAACATAGTAGGTACCTACCTACCTAGCACCTACTAGTAGGTAGGTATTTACGAACTTGCCGACTTGCAAAGCGGAAACAGGTAACAACAAATACTTACCTGCTGAGTATTTCAATATCTTTTTTTTTTGGAGTCACTATCATCGTATTTCGGCGAATATTTCAGATAACAAGATAGTCAATAGTATTTTTAGTACATAATATATTATTAACTTAGATATCATAAACATATGTATACGTTATGGTGACGCATAAAGCCGGCGCTACTTATCGCGACGCCATCGACGGATTACCTCGAGTTGTGTGACCCAGCGTCCTAACTGAGAAAACAACTGTCGCACGTATACGCGATCGTTTATGATCTGGCACAAGACATTAGGCTGAGTAGCAGTAGACTTCAGTACTCGCTAACTTTGACGTTTATTTTTATTTTTTTCATTTATTAAGTACTTCCACCATCTTCCACCGTCCATCTTCACAGTGACATAGTGTCCGATCGTATTTCCACCCTCCAATCCAGCGCCCATCGCACAAATTGTATATGAATATGACATAATCGCGTGGTCAATCGAGTCGCGTATGTACAGAGGCCAGTACATCATGCCAGGGGTGCGGGTGGTTCGAAAGAGATACCGTGGCCCCTAGCACACAGGCAACTGAAGGAATACGGGTGGGTTTTAGTCAGTAAAAGTCTGACACGCCCTCTTGCTCCACCCAGAGCGGGAGAAGTTATTTGATGATTTGAACCCTCAAAAAAAAAGCTACCCCAATCTGTCAAATTTCTTTGATAGTTTTGCAACTTTATTACAAATGAATAAGGTTCATGTTCAATTGGGAAAGTTTGCGATAGCTTGATGTGCTGGCGTCTGTGCGTCATTATCCAGGTAAACGATCGCGTATTCGTGCGACGATCACTTTCTGTTAGGACGCAGAGGAATAATGACATACACGTACGCGACTAGATTGATCGTGCGATTATGTCATATATTCAAATACGCAAGCGCAACGATCGTATCTGTATTCGACCGACGCCGACGATGGATTTTGGTTAGGACGAGGGTGAGTAAAAGGCGGGCGTGACAGCAAAGCTAATCAATAGAGATAACACTTGTTATAAATTCACACTCTAGTAGGTTATCACAAGTTGAGTGCGGATGACAAACATAAAACAATAAATGTTTTATCTTTAGTTATGTTTGCTGCCGGATAACTAATTTCCACAATAATGAATGTTTCTTTGGCCCATTTTTCACCTAGTGAGTGGCTGCTGGTAGAGTGTACCTAAGGTTCGATTCTCCGCCAGTTTATTTTTTCTGTTTGTAAACTCACTTCGCTTTAGAACCTTCAAATTAGCTCGATGAACGGCGACAGGCTAATTTCATAGTCTGCGGTATCACAACTCCCAAGCTATGCTCCCGACTGGATCTATAGGCATACATGTCCCGATCAGGCATGGCCTTCACGCGGGCGAAGCCGCTGGCGAAAGCTAGTATTTTAAACCTTACAAATAATGTGGTTGCAGTGGCGTCTTACCTGGCTTGATGATATCAGCAGCAAATCTGCAGAGTTCAGTCTGAGTTTTGCCAGAGCCTGAACTTGCTCCTTGAGATATTGAGCGTGAGCAGATTCGAGGTTAACCATATCATGATTAACCTCAAAGCAGCTTCTGCCGTCTTACGAATCTCAGGCCAATCCTTACCATGAGTTATAATAGCGATGTCGTCCGTATATGTTATTATTTTTGTGTTCGGAAGAGAATAACTGACCCAGCATAGATAAGAAAGAGGGTTGGTCCTAGGACACTACCCAGAGGTGCACCCAAAATCATTTTTTCGAGTTGTTAAATCATGTTTTAAATTTTACAACCTGCTCACGTCCCGTAAGGTAGCCACAAAAGATATCGAGGGTAATACCACGAATACCAATTTGTAGCAGCTTTTTAATTTTGGGACAGGAACGATATCCAACGCCTTCGATAGATCCAGGAAGACACCGACAGAGGTGCTGTTGTTTAGGTGTTCGACTTTTGTTTTTGACAGTTCCAAGGTAGTGTCTTCTGCGGAGTTCCCAGTTCTGAAGCTGTATTGAATGTCAGCCAGATTATTGATTATGATTACGTTATATGCTAGTGATGAAGAAGTTAATTTCTGAGTTACTGCTACTTAGTGGTGAAGACAGAAAATTTATTTGCGAGTTTACTACTCGTACCCACATTCGCAAAGGACTGGAAGGTATATTTTTTTTTGGATGGTATTTAAAAGTACTTCAATTTATTCCCATTTCATTTACCTAATTTTGCCTGTGATCCACCAAATATACTGAATGTGCACCAAAATATGTTAATTAAAATATGTCATAACGAGCATCTATTTAACAACTGTTGCAAATTTGTAAAAATAGTAATTTTTTTTTTACTTAGGTGCTTTTCCATCTACCCAATCATTACTATGTTGTGTGCAACCTATATTCCGAATTGCAAGAGGCGCACCGCACTACTAACATGGTAATCTAAGCCTATTTTGACTGCCCTTTCCAAAATCATTGAATAAGGATGGCCATAGGCATCAGTTAGGTATAGGTACTAATAATACGAACATAATTTTACGTAATTTTTGGAGTGAAAACTTCTTTAGGCGCGTTGAGCACTTTTTGGGTGAACAAAAATCATGGAACTCGCGTCATCGTCACCGAACGGTTTCCATGAGCTATATGTATACTGTGTATTGTGGGAATTCTGGTGAATTCCCAGGTACCTACGGGAATCTAACTATAAATAAAATACTTGATAGCGTTGAAACTCGTGGAACTCCACGTATATTTTTAGAAATGAGCACTTTACATAGCAGCGCCTAACACAAGAATGGAAATCATCTGCCGGAACAACACCCATGTCAAATTATTCTTAAATTCAAAAGTTAAACTTCCTGGCTGTTCGATCATAGACAGCCCAATCATTGGCTGCCAGTAAACGTAAGGTTCTATGATGAGCATACAACCTTTACAGTATATGTGTACTTTTTCATCATCGTCACCGCACGCATCCCATGAGCTATATGTATATAATGTATACTGTGTGTATAAATGTACATAGATATAGGAAAGTCAAAGCGTCAAAAATAAGTATCTAATAGCTCGACGATACAATTCACAAGTTACTTAGTTTAAAAAAAAGAAACTGATTATTAGCCATCGCCGCCGCTTGTGGTATATAATTATGTTCCTTGCACTGAAGTGTCCATTTAAAATGGTGGTTGGGTGAACTAGCACACGTTGATTCTTTTGGAAAAGTCCCGGAAATTCTACTTCTTTAATCCCTTTCTTTCCCTTTGTATTTTTATCGTAAAAATCTGGAAGTCGATCGCTCGTTCATCATTTTTTACCGAGAGCAATCAGGACTCAAGGACCCAATATGAAATCCTGTATTGACGATTAAAAAAATACACACGTAATTGTTCAAGTTTTCACTTCTGTCGGCACTCCCGGAGTGCCACTGTTTTTGTTTTTTGATACTTAGCACATTTTTTTTTATAATTTCTGTATTGTTTTATGAATTATGTATTCTTTGAAATAAATAAATTGGATTAAATATGCAAATAAAAGATTTGAAAGCGTGAGAAAATAATTTATTAAGTATAACTAGTATACGATGTGTTAGGCGGTAGGTGCTGTGTACTGGCGCTCGTGGTCGGGCGAGTGGTGGAGGCCCAGCTTGTCCACCACGCCGCGCTAGTGGTCGGGCGAGTGCTCGCGCTAGTGGTCGGGCGAGAGCTGGCGCGAGTAGGCGAGGCTCAGCTCGTCCACCAAGCTGCGCTAGTGGTCGGGTGAGTGCTGGCGCGAGTAGGCGAGGCCCAGCTCGTCCACCAAGCTGCGCTAGTGGTCGGGTGAGTGCTGGCGCGAGTAGGCGAGGCCCAGCTCGTCCACCAAGCTGCGCTAGTGGTCGGGTGAGTGCTGGCGCGAGTAGGCGAGGCCCAGCTCGTCCACCAAGCTGCGCTAGTGGTCGGGTGAGTGCTGGCGCGAGTAGGCGAGGCCCACTTCGTCCACCACGTCGCGCACGGCCGCCAGGCACTCGTCCAGTTGCGCGCGCGTGTGCGAGGCCGACAGGCAGAACCTGCACCCAATGTTGAATCATGATTAAAGTTACCCGTCTATTAATTAAGTTTATTTTGGGATGAACAGTGTTATTAAAATTGTCGTTAATTATTAAAGTTACATCGTAACTTAGCGTGAATGTATTAAAGCTACTTTTACGAATTCACATAAACTGGAAACTTAATTGTGAATTGTGCAGTTTACATGCGTTTTGGGGGGGGGGGGGGCGAGGGTGAATACTATGTTAATGTTAACTTGGCAATGTTCAATTTTTCAAATCAATAACGATTTAAAATTAAATTGTCAACGATCAATATTCAACGCATGGACGTGACCTTCGGTAGCCACAGAAGAACTCGTCTGGTAACCGAACCCCTCTCCCGCCCTCACGGGCCTCCCGCCTACGATTCGTCTGACATACTCATCCTCATCCCGTGCGGGAGCGCAATGTCGCTGGCATCTGTGGACTCGGCCACGTCCAGTCGCGATAAGGTGTCTCAAAATACCCCGTGATCTGGCCTGCGACCCATCGTGGGAGGGGAAGAGGCCGGCTCAGAGGAGGAGGCGAAGCGATGCTGCCTCGACCGCGCGGCGCAACCCAGGGTACGCCAGTGTCGCCCATTTTCGCCGACGCTACAGCCAGAGTATGTGCGCCACATAAAGGAACGCAATAGACCCGGCTGTGTATTCAACGCCATATTAAAGAAGACTCCAACATCGGGACCATATTCGACACTACCGTTTTCATGTTAATGCGTGGTGTCAAAATTGAGGCCTGGCGAGGGAGAGCCGTGTGACCGTACCGTATGCGTGCCTTGTTGAGCGGCGTGGCGGGGAAGCCCACGCCGACCGTGGCGATGCGGCGCGCGGTGAGGCGCTCCACGGTGGCCGCCATCTTGCTGAACGTGTACACCAGCAGTGGCACCACGGGCGAGTCGCGGTGGCCCAGCGTCACCACGCCCATCGCGCGCAGCCTGGAAAGAGAAAAAATACATTTATTTAGACAAAATAAAAGGCACACAATAGACAGCAGGCAAAAAAATATTCATTAGATAAGCGTCAAGTTTGACGAAGAAACTAGCATTACACTGTGAATCACGGCTGCGCCAAAAAGGCCCAGTTTAGTAAAAAATGCCAGACAACTAGTACCTGAGGCTGGTATTTTAATTGGACCTAAAGTATGAGGTGACAGATGTAAATATGAGTACTATACAAATACTGGAACGTGACGCGTATGGGTAAAAGTGGATGTGGATAGTTAAAAAAAAAATGTCTCAGTATGTACTCAACCAATTTTCTTGCGGTTTCCACCAATAGACAGAGTTATTCATGAGGAAGGTTTAAGTATAGTAGCAGATACGAATATATAAAATGTTAAGTAAAAGCTCGTATAAACAATTCTACATTAGGAATTGGTATAATTTGCGGTTACTACAATGTTGCACAGAAGGTAGCCCAACGACTGGCCGAGCCGGCACTCACTGCTCCCTGAAGTAGTGCGTGTTCTCCCGCAGCTGGCGCAGGCGCAGGCGGCCGGGCGGCGCGTCCAGCTGGCGCATGGCCGCCAGCACCTGCTGCGCCACGGGCGGCGCCATGCTGTGCGCGTACGTGTGCGCGTGCCCGTGCAGGCGGATCCAGTTGATCAGCTTCGCCGAGCCTGCGCGTAAGAGAACCGAATCTTTGTTAACTTCAAATATAAAAGCCATATACAATTAAAATATGAGACGGAGGTATATAAAAGAAAATATTTTCAATGTGTTATGATTTTGAATTGCCATGTCATTTATAAAAATAAAACTACAGCCATATTGAGATAGTGAAAAGATGCGTTAACTGACCGGCGATGTACCCGCCGGCGGCGCCGAAGCTCTTGGTAAAGGTGCCCATGAGCACGTCGACGTCTGTCGGCGCCACGTGCGCGTGCTCGGCCACGCCGCGCCCGGTCGCGCCCAGCGCGCCCACGCTGTGCGCCTCGTCCAGGTACAGCTGCAGGCCCAGACGCTTCTTCAGCGCCACCAGCGCGGCCAGCGGCACGATGCTGCCCTCCATGCTGTACACGCCCTCTACCACCTGCAGCGGAACCGTGACCACTGGCTTTAATTCCGTGCGTGTTACGGTCGGCGACAATATAATTGCTACGACGACGAAAAGACAGTTTCATACAAAACTAACGTTTGGAACGGAAACTAAATAACATTTTTTTTTTACCGACTTCAAAATAAGGAGCTGTGCATTCGGTCAATTTTTTTGGAACGAAGTTCTCTATCGCAGTTTGCGTTGCTAGGCTGTTGTACTAACGAATTAATTTACGTAAATCTTTTATCATTTCATAGAAGCTCGCGCGGTCATCCCATTTAATTTTTTTTTCTTTCCTTGGGTATTTTTTTAGTCAGCTTTAATAATACGTATTTGATCCAGTTTGTGTGTTGATGTTTCTCTAAAACTGCTTGTAATGGTTGTTTACATACCAAATAGTATTATACGAATTTGAGTGAAGTAGGTACTACAGCTAAAATGTGATAAAAATTAGTAAGAATGAAATAAATATTTTTGTATTTCTGACAATTATAAA
The DNA here is from genome assembly GCA_947359405.1 of Antitype chi. Taxonomy (NCBI): domain Eukaryota; kingdom Metazoa; phylum Arthropoda; class Insecta; order Lepidoptera; family Noctuidae; genus Antitype; species Antitype chi. The sequence goes on from OX375816.1 coordinate 18,348,169, forward strand.
ACGTGGAACACGTAGCGGGACACTTAACGTTATCATAATAAAGTGTGTTCTCACGATGACGATCTTCCTCCAGCGGCCCTCGGCCACGGCGGCGCGCGCCAGTTGCTCCACATGGCGCACGTCGTTGTGCCGGAACACGCGCACGGTCGCACGTGCCAGGCGCAGGCCCAGGATCAGCGACGCGTGGTTGTTCTCGTCGCTCAGCGCCAGGCAGCCCGGGCCTAGCAGCCCCGGCAGGCCCAGCGTGTTGGTGCCGAACCCCATGCCCACCACCAGCGCCGCCTGCGGACACAGCGGGTCAGTCGCGGCCTCATGGGTCCGCTGGGGTTCGGATGACAAAACGAACCAGATCTGGCTGGTGCCTTCTGGTTTGTTCTGTTTCCGAAGCGTGCGCGTACCTCGACCCCGAGGAACTTGGCGGTGGTCTTCTCGAGCTCCTGGTGCAACGCCGTGGTGCCGAGCTCTGCGCGTGCGGAGTTCATGGCCAGGCCGTAGCGCCGGCACGCGGCCTGCACGGCGGCGTGCGTGCAGCCGCCCGCGCCCTCCGCGAACCCCAGGTAGTTGTACGAGCCCAAGTTGATGCAGCGCTGCTCCACGCCTGTGAACCTGCAGCACAAGTAGCACAACACATTGCTGAGACGATCGCACGCCTGGACGGAACTGCTCGACAATTTTTATGCTCAGCAATCGCACTTCCGACCTGCTGAACAACGAGCCACTCCAGTCAACTGTACGTCGTGCGCGGTCGTTACGAACCATTTTAATTCGCAGGTCTTTATTACATTTTTCGTCCCAAATTCCTTTTCCACACTGTTATTCAAGCTCGTAACTGTAATTATTATAAACGTAAGTGGAATGAGAATAATGAGTTAGTTGGCAATAAACTATAGTTACGTTATTACAAATGTATATTTTAGACGGGTTATTTACTTTTAATGAAGTACTTATATCTATAGATGTCTTAGAAGAATTCAGTAGAGTTTATAAGTAGGTACAATTTCTTTTTACAACATTTTCTATTCTATGTTCATAAATAGGTAGATGTTGTGTCAGTACCTAATCACATTCTCAAGACCAACTACAAGCACAATTTTATTAATACCTCTTTATCCCAGTTGTTAGGCATCTTGATTATCTTCCTACTGTAAAAACCATTTTCAAAATAAAACAGAGCTCTCTCTCTTGGAAACTTACTATTCCGGATTAGAGAGATAGCATTGTGACTGTGACATCATCCGTACAAAATAAGGTCACAGTTATTGTGGGCGCTGTTGAGCACATATATTACTCAGGCGACCTACAACCGACTATCGCAGCATGAACTTGCAAACCAGAACCATAAAGTATGCCTTGTATTATGACAGGTACATTAGGTACAGGAGCATTGCATAGTACGCACTGTGTAGGTGATGTGGCGGGAGATGGCGCTGCTGAGCGCGGTAGAACGCGGGTATTAGATAGGAAATTTATATAGACGTAAAACCATTAGTAAGGGGCCATCCATAAATTACGTCACCAAATTTTACGGTTTTTTGACACACACCCTGCCCTCCTTGTCACAAATCAAATCAAATGTTTATTTGCAAGAAATACATTGTTGGTGAAGGTGAGATATTATAGCCTAAATGTAATTGTATTCTGCCTGCAAGCAAGCGTGAAAATTTTAATTAAGTTTACATTAAATATTATCATAATTTATATTTCTATTTAATTTTTTAAATTTATATTGTTTATAATCATTTTATTACACTAACTTTAAATCACACAACACCTTTAAGTCACACTCGTCGAACCCCTTCCCCCCCCCCTTGTGTGATGTCACATATTTTTCAATTTTACATCTAGAAGTACATAATTAAATTAAAACATCAGTATTTCCACTTTTGTTTATTTCTTTCTTTATAGTCAAATATTTTAGATAATGGTGATTTTCACATGTGACGTCACAAAGCTTTCGACACCCCCGTCCCTTAACGTGTGACGTAATTTATGGATGGCCCCTAAGCCAATGCAATGTAACTCTTATCTCGGTATGGTAAGGAATAAATTATAATGATTGCCGAGAGTTTTATCAAACTAACCGGAATCATAAGAATGTATACTTTATAACAATGAGATAACGAGTTATAATGCAATAAAACTTTGCAATTTTAACATTTAGATTTAATCAAATTGTCTCCAGTTGCGGTTATCGAGAGCAGATGGGCCTGTTGAAGCAGAGATGTAGCAGTAGATGGCGATATGGAGTGGGTGTTACCTGAAGCTCCAGTTGTGGTCGTCGGTGGCGCGCTCCTTGAGCGTGAGCTCGGCGCCGGGCGCGGAGCAGATGGGTCGGTTGAAGCAGTGCTGCACGCGCCGGTACACATAGCGCGAGAAGAACGTCTCGAACGGGTCGTACAGCGTTGCGTAACCCTGCGCACGGTATTCAACTATTGTCAATAAAAACTTTATTCGGTTCAGAAAACACGGTTTATTTTAAAAATAATAAATAGAGCCTAAGGCGTTACATTTTTACAAATTCCCTGGACCCCCACAAAAGGATTCCCGGTGTCGTGGGGCCCAGTCGCTTCCCGAGTAAGGAAAACATGTTCATATTGAGGTGAACTATATAGAAAATCCCAAAAACTCTTAAATAAATCAAAACTAGGAATATTTTTTATGAAAGTTATGTTCTGCAGACTTGTAAGAGCCCCTTCACACTAGCGTATGTCTACCGTAGGCGTTCGATGAACGTAACGCGGCTTTTCTGCTGGGGCACTTGAGTACGCTGCGACAGCGTCGCGGGTACGCGACGCAAGCGCCGCGTTACTGCGGTTCAATTAACTACAGAGGAAACGCCGCAACAACGCCGTGGCGTCTGCGCTGCGCATAAATCTGTCACTGATTAAACGCTAGATATGCTCATTTAGTTCAAACATGTCGATCAATCACAGTGTAAAAGATGTCATACTATATTTTTAAAGTCTCGTACGATGTTCTCAAGCGATGATATCTACATATTCAAGTAACGATTAGATATCGCGTATGAATTACTCATGAGTCACACACGTGGTTGCGTCAAATAGCACAGTATCTGCTTTTCAATTCAACAATGTTACTGATTCACCCTTAGAAATATTAATTACATTTATACATAGATGTACGGTTTGAAATAAAAAATTACTAATGTCACAAGAACGATTACGCGGTTCGACGTAAGCACTTAATTATGTTTACGACTCATGGCCTATTAATCATTACTAACGAAATACCGAAATGCCATTAAAATAAATGGACTGACTAATGTAATACTGATGATGAAGCATTCTGAAAAGCAAAATAAAAATATGAAAGTGATGAAACAGGCGTCGTTTGGGCGAGCGACTGGCTCGGTGGGTGCGCACTATAAGCACTTAGCGACTATCATAGCAATGATTGTTAAACAATCACACCGCACTCCGAATAGTAGTCAGTGCAGAGCAGCGGCCATGGCATCAATTAACTATAAGGTATAATCAGGGTTTTGGTTTCATTCTGAACATCCAGCATTGAGTGCCATTCGATGCAGTAAAACTAATATTTTCGAAGACTTTCGAAACTAGGAGATAACGTTTCAAATAACCTGGTAATTAAGCTTGATATTATTTAGAGAGAGCCAATACTGGTTTTCAGTAGATGTATTACAACGAGACAAGGTCAACGCCATGTTTCCTTCCTCAACGTGATCACATCCTGGGTAAACGGCGCGTGCGCAGTACAATGGTAGCTACCTATGCCTGTGTCGAATACTTTCCAGTATTCATTGGACGCAACGGCTTAGAAAACCACAGGTGATTTCTTGAAAACGATCTAAAAGGTGGTTTTTTAAACCAATGTATCTCTCTAACCGTAAATATTTTTGAAAGCAAAAAAAATATATTTATATTTTCGAGACTTTTTTGCATAGCGTGATAAAACTCAAAACATAATTAACATACTTTAATGCATCAAAAAAATCGTCAAAGTCACCCCTTAATTATCTTTAAAACCAGTTTATTCCTTCAATAACAATTATACCATAAAATTCCAAATGCCAAACTGCATCCAGTGATGAATTATTTATTATTAAATAGTAAATATCTAATTTTATACGATTTTATTTGCATTTTTACGACAATGCTTGCTCATTTATTTTTCGAATTTATTACAACAGATTTTAACCCGTATCGGATTGTAATAAGAACTATTATCGCTCTTAACGGCAATATTTAAAGTTACCAGGGCCCAATCCAGTTCTCGTACACACGACTACACATCAAGCTATACATTTCCAGTTTACGCTGAGATCAGCGAATAGGATATTTGGAAATCCTATACAATGCGATATCAACTTATACTGGAAATGTATAGCTTGGTGTGTAGCCGTGTGTACTAATTAAAGCGCATCTATTTATTTCCAACTTGAGGTCGGCTGGCACAACGATTACAAAATATGGTTGCCTTCGAGATAACCGTATTTTTGCCATTTACATTATATTTGTGGGGACATGGACACATCACACACACAATTATGTAGTTTTACGGCGTGTACCCCAGGTTGCTACGGCAGTAGACTTCGTTTCGACTACATGTATTATGTCATTTGACAATCTTAAATGAAAAACGTGGTACACTTCATAGCGTGTCAAAGGCAAAAATAAAACGAAAAAATTTTACATAATATGTACAGTTATTTAAATTTGGACCAAAATTCAGTAACGCGAATACCGTTCACTGATGCAGCTATTAGGTCCTCACGTGTGCAGGTAATAGGGCATGCGGTGCAAGATGGGTGGTGAGCCATTGTCTGTGGAGAGACGCCGCACACACACACCGGAGATCTGAGCCATCCATGAATCCCCACTTGTAGAGGTTGTCCTTGCTGCGACCTACTTGGGTTCGAAGTCTATTTAAGGTTTTCCAAGTAGGCCACGGTAACTTGTGGCCGGATGGGATGCTCTCTGGTGGTTCAATGAAGAAATCAGGAGGCAAATATAAGTGGTACACTTAAAAACCATAACAGTATGTAAATAAAAAAATTGTTTCTATGTAAGCAATGCCAGTATTCTTTTTTTATGATATTGAAGAAACGACAGACTAATTCCGAGGTCGTTTCACAGTATCACAGTTCTGGAAAATATTACAAAGTATTACTAAGTATACTGACGACTGGCGGCGGAACAGTGCAGGCCTCTCACAAGAACTATGCGCTGTCGGCCTCGGCAGTCGCCACTGACATTAAAACAATTTGTGATCATTACTGTAAACTGTAATGTCTCACTACACTGGTTATAATATCATTCTAAACTATGATACGTAGTTTGTTTATGGAGGAGCTGAAATATACGACGTTCTCTCTCGTCATCTCGTGTTTTTGACGATCAAAAAGTGCTGACTCTCAGCCTAGTTTGAATAAATGACTTTTGATTTTTTTATGTCATCGTTTCATAGTATTCATGAAAAGAGCGCATTAAAATGTTCATAATATTGTTAATATTTGTTAATCACCTTGCGACGCTTAAATTTAGGATCGTTCTCCTAAATAAAAGCGTTGTTAACTTATCTGCAATGATTGGCAGCTGCTCCTTAAGTGCGTATTACACTATCCAATTTGTAGGAAATCGAATTAGGAAATCGGAAGATGTAATCGCAGTTACAACAGTTGGATCCGATTTAGTGAGATTAGAAGGTCCCGACCGCACTACTTTTTACTAAATTGTTGCTTCCCAATGTAATTCTACTTCATAAGCGCGTAGGAGTCATCTGTCCGATTTAGAATTCGATTTAGTCCAAGCTAGTGGACACACGTCCACTAGCTTCCAATTTCCTAATTAGAGTGTTCCTAAATAGTGTTTCTACAAATTGGATAGTGTATTACGCACTTTAGGCAAGGCCGCGTTTACTGGCTAGTTCAAGTTTATCAATACCTGGTGCAAACGAGACGGCTAATTATTATTTTTTAACTTACACACACTATCTTTACAGGATGACCCAATACAATAGTGGTTTGCAAATATACACAAGTGCACAAAACATTGTTGTGAAGGCATACAATCAAACTCTCCTAGCCAAATAATCGAATGAACTCACGAAGACGACGCGCGACGCTCTGACAGTGGTGTTTAGTCTAGCGTGTTTTGTTTTTACTCTACTCTCCTTGAAATGCAATCATGAAACGGAGACATGCTTCGCTAATGTCTAAACCTAACAGCTACCTGCAGTTGAACTTGATGCATCCTCAAAATTCAACTGCATGCCGCGGCCGTGTGTACCCAATCAATAACCATATCTGCAATTCTAAGATTGCAGCAATAAAATGATAAATATTCTTCTTCTCTGTATTCCCATTGAATTCGGGTGTAGTGTTAATAATGAATAATTCGTTCATTAATCTAGCATGTTTTTTCTTAGTTATTATTATGTATGACATACATTTTGTAATGTCTTAAGCCCTGTCAAAAACGTCGAGCGCATAGACTCCAGTAAGCAGTGTAGGCATTTATTACACCGTGTTCATCGACCTTGACAGCACGAGCGGCCTAGTCCACGATGACGACTATTTGACAAATTGGCATTATGTAAGCAATGTTTATGGACGTTTATACAATTCAGCAATGTTTTATCCATATCGCGCACATTCTTTACATCGAGACATACTCTCGTCTGCTTGTGTACCGACTAGCTGAGTAAAAGCGTATACGGTGATACAATTAATAGTTGGGACTTCTGATGTCTGACATTACATTAGATAGATACCCAATTACAATGCTTATTTTTCGCAAAAATAAGACATCTAATTTGGACAACACAAGCACTGCTGATAGCTGACGGAACCGAATTTAGACTGTGATGTTTTTAAGATCTCGCATGTGTAAACCCAAATTAAATTTTGAAAATGACGACAGGCGTGCGAGTTTGTTCGTCTCTTAACTAACTTACGGTTTCTTATAAAAGTGGTTTCGACATATAATAACAGCCTTTATGAAAATCTGTCATTTTGGAACACGGGTGGGTTTTAGTCAGTAAGAGTCTGACACGCCCTCCCGCTCCGCCCAGAGCGGGAGAAGTTATTTGATGATATCCCATCCTCAAAAAATAAAAAAGGTATACACACCTAGTTTAGTCATCATACCGTCCCTGTCACTTTCAATTTCAAACGACTGACACTCAGAGATATGAAGAACAGGATGTAAATTTCACTCAAACTATATGAGCTGGACTCCTTCAACAAGAACTGGTCACTAGCAGGATTAAACAGAGAGAAGTGGAAGGAGGGTAGAGAGGCCTTTACCTTGCAGTCGGACATCACAGGCTTTTAATAATAATAATATGGAAAAGGGAGGATCCTCCGACTAGCCGGGTGTTGTGTCTGGTGGGCAACTGCCCGATGGACGGTTGATGTCGGGATGTTTATATTATGTCACCGTAAAATTGTAAATACCGTTAGATTATAATCTATCTCACGAGATTGTGAACTGTCGAAAGATTGTGAACCGTAACAATACGTTACTGCTTACAATTTAATGCATTACTTTTTGGGAGATTATAATCTATTAAGGGCTAATTTTTCAATAGTCAGATAACTTTTATCTGAGGAATAAATAGGTATGTCAGTTTGACTGCTTTTAAACAGAAAATATGCCTAACTGGGAGATTTATTCTTCAGATAAAAGTTATCTGACCATTGAAAAATCAGTAATATTTTTTGTTGCAGGGAAATCATCAACTAACTGCTCCCACTCTGGGTGGAGCAGGAGGGCGTATCAGACTTTTACTGACTAAAACCCACCCGTGTTCCCTCAGTTGCCTGTGTGCCAGGGGCCGCGGTATCTCTTTCGAACAACCCGCACAGGGGTGCGGGCCCCATCAGTTGATGCTGACATCTCTTTGAGGCGCGCGTGGAACACAACGCGCCGTCGCTGTCGACCCGGGCTTGGTCCTTACCGGACATCGAGCTACCCATTACTCGCCGTCCGCAAGCCCGCGCATACGGTGGCCGGGAATCAGCCTGGGATTCCCGACGGCCAGAGCGGCTCCTGCGGCGACTAAGGCCGTGAGGGCGCATATACTGCCTCTCCCTCACGTGCGCCGCCTCCCTCTTCGCGAGCATTACTGCTTCGCAGGAGGAGGGTACGGCTACCCATGCACTCTCGCTCCGTACCATGGCCTGGACCAGAGCCGGACGGAAGAGATCGCCGCCGCCGGCGCCGATCGCCTACACGAAAACACGACGGTGCTCCGCCCACGCCGGGCAGACCTCCATCGTGTCCTCAGGGCGATCTACGCCGTGGAAACACTCGGGCGTTTCCTCCCGCCTTTTCCGAAACAGGAACCTCCCGAAACAACCGTGTCCGGTGAGGACCTGCGACAGGCGGAAGGTGAGGACGCCATACCATCTCTCAAGCCACTCCTCAAAGAGGGGACTTACCGCCGCAAAAAATGAGCCCTTAGTCAAGTAACTGCCACTAACTTGTAAGTAGCGCTCGCTGGCCGCTGCCGCGGCACCGTTCGCTCGGCTCGCGCGCGGTTAGTTGCAATTCTATTTTAAATTATTACTGGGGGATATCCTCATGGATGTCCTCCGCCCTGGGGAGGGTGGAGGGGTCTGTCAGACTCTTCCTGACTAAAACCACCCCGGTGTTCCGTCTCACACTTGTACCGGGGATCACGGGATCTAATGCGACTTCTGTGATCCCCGGCTAGTGCCGGCCCGGCTCTGCGGGCCACCTCGAGTTAAACTCTCCCCCTTACATCATAGAGAGGCACGCGTGGAACACTACGGGCCGCCATCTCGGGTTCAGGAATAGGGGGCGACGGATTTTCCTGGATCCGTCGCCCCTGGACCCATATAGGGGGGCTGGAAGAGGGCGTTATCCACCCTCTGCTGACGCCCGGTGCGTCTGCTGCGGATCGGGTTAGCGGAAGCAATCTCTCGCTCCCTCTCCACAGCCTTCTTCTGCGAAATTACTGTTACGCAGAAGAATACCACCGCGTCCCAGGACTCCTCGCTGCAGACTATCGAATCGACAACGGCCGGCAGCGACAGGTCACTGCCGAATCCTGAGATGAGGGCACGGCGCGGCTCCTCCCAAGCGGCACACTCTGCCAGCGTGTGCCGAGCCGTGTCCTCCCGACAGTCGACGCAGAGGTGACTCCGAGCGCAATTCTAACCTAACCTAACCTATTCGGTCGGTAAGCAGTATGGCGCAGTTCACAATTTATCGGCAGTTTATAATCTCGCGAGATGGATTATTATAAACTAACGGTGTTCACAATCATCCGGTGACATATTTATATATATATACCAGTCGCCCGGTAAACTCTGCGCGATGCAGGATTTGTGTAACCTCAGGTTTTTGATGCGTAATACGAACTACGCACATACGAATGTGGCGTTGTAGATGCCGCCACAGACAGAAATAGGAAAACTTAAATACGTTTAGCTCTAAATACTTTGTCATTGATATGTAATGCAAGTGGGCCTCAATGTGTTCTTTCGTTGAGCTCTGTTAGGGCATGGCAGGTTGGGCGGTTGGGCCTTCTGTGCTTCCACTGCCTGCCTGCATTGTGGCACTATGACGTGCATTTATTGTTTCCCTGATAAGGGAGGCCGGCAACACTTTTTAAGGTGTCCACATATTACTTAGTAAAAAAAATGGTCGTTGTTCATGTTCATATTTGCAAATGAATTAAATACAGTCAACACTTGACAACTGTACGCAGTCAAGCTTTCTTGGATTTTATGGGAAACGTAAAATAAATCGGAAAATTTTAATTATGCTAAACACTTAGGTACATTTATGGCAATGATACGAGCGACGTAGGGTCGTCGGTACAAGCTATAAATGAGGATTTATTATGCTAAATAATTCATAAAAAAACAGCTTACACATTAGTTAATGTTCGGCTAAGCAAAACATTCAACATAATTACTGTTTTTTTTTTACAATTATTAACTTTTTGTAAACTATGAATTATTCATCGAACGGAATAATACATTATACATATAGACAAGCATACTTATGCAAAATAAGTGTTGTAATACTATCATAATTAAGATCAGTGTCTTTTGAAACTATAAAAATAATCCTACCAATGTTATAAATGTGAAAGTTTGTGATGATTGATGGATGGATCTATGTTACTCTTTCACGCAAAAACAACTGAACGGATTTGGATGAAATTTGACACACAGATAGTTTATAGCCTGGATTAATACATAGGTTTTACTTTTTATCCCGGTTGTACGTTCCCGCGGGATAATTTCTGACCTCCACGCGGGCGAAACCACTGGCAAAAGCTAGTGAGAATATAAATGACAAAAGATGTTTGATGCGGCATGAGTCACGATATAAACGGGGAGTAAGAGATTCCAGTTCGGTATAAATATGCCACACTGACCGTCAATACGTTAAACACCATCCTATGTGCAAATAACATTACGAGCGAGATAGGCTCGGAGTTTCTTGGAAGAATAAGATCTGCAATGAAAAGAACTGGAGATGTCGACCACAGCTTGCTGAGTAATCAAGCTAAAGTAACAGTGGTACGGCCATCTCGAGTGGAAGCTTAGTGTGGGACTGTGGGACGCGCCGAACTGAGTGCGGAAGGCGGAGGTCCGGCGTTGTGGTGCAACTTGGAAAACGGCTATGTCCAGCAAGAACTGCATATCTCTTCTTCTTCTCTCCTTGCCATGTCCCTATACGGGGTCGGCCCCCGTAATACAATTTCACCATTTTATGCGGTGTCGAATTGTTTCTGGACATATCCAACGTCCTCATGTCCTCTGTTATGGTTCGAAACCAGTTAGTTGGAGGCGTCCTCTGCCTCTTTTGCAATCTTCAATGACCATCGCTTTGCGAGTCACATGGTCCTCTTCACGACGCATCACATGGCTGTACCAACTACCAACGTAGACGATTTTTTCGGAACTTTTGGCCAATATTACCGACCTTAAATGAACACCGGATGAACTCATTTCACACTTTATCGAGGCGGGTAACTCCTCCAGACCAGCGGAGCATTTTCATTTCACTGACATGCACCCTCGGGGTGTCAGACTTCTTCATATGCCAGCATTTCGAGCGATACAGCATAGCAGGTCTAACAGCTGCTTAGTACACCATACCCTTGGTCTTAATGGGCGTTTTCGCGTCGCATAGCACGCCGGTGAGTGATCTCCACTTAAGCCAGCCAGTTTTGATTCTGTTACCAATGTCTCTTTCCACGCTTGCCCTCTTGCACCCTGTTAATAGGTGTTCCGTTAATTGAAGCCGCGCCAGCCTTGTCAACGCCAGAGAAACAGCAGCACATGTACTCTGTTTTTTGCCTGCTAACTCTTAATCCACTTGTCTCAAGAGCATTGCACCAGTCCGTCAAGTCATTCTAGACTACCTGTTTCAGCTATAAGGACTATGTCATCAGCGTAGAGTAACGTCCACGGTTCCGGTTTTTGTATAGGTTTCGTGACGTATTCAATTACTATATTGAATAGCAGAGGGCTGATGGCTGACCCCTGATGTACGCCTACTCCCACCTCAAATGGATTGCTCGCGCCAGCAGGAGTGACAACTTGAGTATTGATGTTTGTGTACATATCCTGGACCACCTGAACATAGTAATCGGGAACATTTTGCGCTCTGAGTGCTTGCCAAATCTAGGTCAATGAAGACAGGCATATGGTGCACATAGTTATTCTATTCTACTGAATGTGTACCTACGCGTATTTATACTAGAATTATAATTAATATACAAGCATTAATATAGCATCGCATTGCCCGCCCGGGTCGTAGCGTGATGTTAAATAGCCTATAACCTTCCTGGTAATTCCAGAGATTAAAATATGCATACAAACTTCTGACAAATTTTACGTGTTTCTAATATTAGTATAAATTAGTGCAACCATGGTACAGCACTAGTCACCAGGATCGCAGGAGGCTGCGAGTGATCGTTACGGTTCCACTGACAGATTAGCATCCACTATCGATCCAGTGGAGCGAAATAATTATATTCTATTTAATTAAGTACAATACGTATTAAGCATTAAGTAATGCCTAATCTGGTGGGTAAAACGATTTCACCAAAACCAGATTCAAAGACGACATTAAAAGAGCAATATTCTTCTATATAGGTATATACAGGAATAGTTTTTATTAAGTGCGCAAACTTTAACCATGAATTCAGCATATCATTCTAGGCCTTTCGTCGGTTTTACAAAAAAATCAGCTGTTTCATAGAAAAGTGCAATACCTACGCGGTCAAAATATATGGAACAGCTGATTTGTTTTTTATAAAACCGACGAAAAAAATATGTTACTCTTTTAAAATGTTGTAAGTACAGTATTTAACATAGTACATTTATTATTGTATAATTAAAATGTGTGAAAACGATGCACCCAGAATAAAATTACCATACCAAAATAGGTAAAAAGAATGATATTAAAACAATTCTATGATATATACCTACATGGTGCATACATATTTACAAACATTGTAAAAGTAAGTATACGATTTTCCTAGAATATTAACAAGTAATAAATCAGTGTGTGAGTTACAGTAATCGCTGAGTGTAAATCAATTTCATAAATATAATTATGTACAATTCAATTAGCAACCAGCACCCTAATTGCGTAACTCGGCTTCATTTTGCCAGTTCAACAATATTCATTGCGTTATTTACGTTATTGAGCAGAAACATTTTTCGAACCTATGAAGCACTGGTTTAGCCATGTGTTTCAAAACGAAACAGATTATGATTAATCGTGAGTTACGCAATTAGGGTGCAGTTTGATTTTGACTCTAGATTGTCCTATGGAGCAGGACCAGCATGTTTCCAAGCATACTCATTGATACCCTCCGTCAGGGACGAACGGAGGGTTATGTCGGACTCCTACTGACTAAAACCTCACTGTTAAAAACCCTAACCTAAACTAGTCGACATATTTCTAATACGCAGTCCAGATTGCTCGACCATGCTATTTTTGTTGTTGTTTTGTTGCTTAGTGCTTGATAATTTCAAGTGTGCCATGGAGAAATGCTCGCTTCTCTTCTCTGTAGCGCAAATCCAGTTCAAGTGCTCTTTATTATCCTAAATAAGATGACTTCGATGGAAGTAAAACGAAACATGAGAACATGGCAATGTTCGCGGTTGGCAGGTAGGTATTTATCGGTAGGTGAATAACAATAGAATCGCTCGCAGACTCAATGATGCATGTGCGCAGCACACCGCGCAGCGCCGGCTGGTCATGTGTGACACGTTCCGTTGAGTTCTACAGTTAATCAATGGTAACGTAGGCCTACGAAGCGAGGCGAAACCCCTGATCTTACATAACCAAAGGTTGTCACGTCACCTCATGACCTCTGCAACATCACCGCTGTTTTTTTTTCTAAAATCGTAATTGATTACGAGCACTGCATTCATTCCTGACTGAATGACAGTTTACATGGCTCTGTTTCATCAGCTCGTATCTAAAATATTTGACGACAGTTGGCCGCCAAGACACGTTCACAGATCAGTTGGCAGGTCGTCATTTGCACTAACAGGGTGAGTTTTTGACCTGCAGTCTCATCTAAATAATTCACCGTGTAGAGAAATAGAGGAAAATGGCCAAATCTCACCTGCAGGCTTAGCACGAGAACCCTAGACAAGCGTTTTATCGTCGGAAGAGTAGACAAAAATGACGTTTCCGTATAGAGAGTTGACAGTTTTTCACCAAGAAATGTAGACAAGCGATTTCTATTCTACAGTAGAGTAGAAATAGAAAGCGTCATGCTAAGCCTGCTGTATTAGACATAAACAGTAACATACCTCTCTATTCTTTTCCGTGGCAACCTTGGGCTTGAACAGCAGCTGATTGACGAAGCCCAGGAACATGAGGATGTACAGGCCAACGTGCGTGAGCGCCGCCGTTAGCAGCGTGCACTTCTCGTACGAGCCGGGGAACGTGTCGTACTGGGACCAGTCCATCTTCGGCACGCCCCCGCCCTCCGCAACTAACTTCTGAAAAGCAAAACAATGTTTAGGAGAATTACATAGAACAAGTTTTTTATGCCTTTCTCATTAGGCTCGGATGAATAATCTGTTACTTATAAGAAGGTTCTTCATGAGACAGTTTTAAAGTCTGCTAGTGGGTATTTTGTAAATGCTGCGGGAGCACGACAAAAACAAACAAGTACTGCTACGTTTGCACCAGAGCGAAGTCACATTGCTGTACAATGCTCCGGTGCACGCACTGCGTTAAAATTACCTTGCATAAAACTACGCGGTATCGATCACCACCGATAAGTATATAGAAGTATGAGGAAGAGGGTGTAAAGTTCACTCATACTGTATGGAAAAGGGAGGATCTTCCGACCAGACGGGTGTTGTGTCTGGTGGGCAACTGCCCGACGGTTGATGACGGGATGTTGTATCTATGTGAGTCGCGCAGTAAACTCTGATTGCGCGATGCAGGATTTGTGTGACGTGAAGTCTTTCGTAGTTCGCATGTTGCATTGTAGATGGCGCCACATCACTTTTTGTGTTTTTCAAGTGTTTGATTTTGTAGTTCGCATGTGGCGTTGTAGATGGCCGCCACAAGTATAATAATCTTATTCTATTACTACCTGCCCGTGACTTCGTTCGCGTGGAACAACTTACTTAATAACAGCCACATTTTTATAAAACTCTGTATACGTCGTGAATTGATTGACCGCTTAGCTCCATGAAGTTATAGCGCGATGATAATCAAACTAAAAAGGTTAATTCTGTAGCTAACTGCATATATTCAAACCTTTTGGCTCATCTTTTTATAATTTGCGTTAAACTTTAGAAGAATACGAACAAATATCATTATTGCTCATCCCCATAGCAAATAGCGGGATAATTATAGCCTACACACTAACCAGACCTATAGCGAATATGTATGCAATTTGAACAAAATCTATGCGGTAGTATTTGCATGATGGCGAATCGAAGAAATTAGAATCATTCCCACAACTTCAATTACTTTTTTTCAAAATATTCAATGTACGGTTTTGACTTCGCTACGATTTTATTATAATGTAAAGATTATGTTAGAAACACACACAGTGTGAGAAGCCCAAGCAATCGATGTGAACTTACATCTAATTATTGCCATATTTAGGTGTAACAGAAAAATAATTAGCAGGCGCAAAACGTGTGTGTTTGTTTCAAGGTGTGCCTAGCTTACGTACGAGCTCGGGTACCGGGTGGCACGGTCGGCGCCGCGTGCGTAGGCGTACCTCGCGTGCTGATAACGAGTGGGTGTGATTGCAGCGCACAACCACTCAACTATGTGAGAGCGTGCTTAAGACAATTACGACCGAAGAAAAGCATGCGCTAAAGTAATGATGAAAGAAATGTCTTTTACGTATCCCGGCGGAATCGCAACAGCCAGCTGCAGCGTCTGCTGCTGTGCGTCAAGAATTACCGCGGAATTTAACCGCTACCTGTTCATTAAAGCACTGAGCAAACATCATCCTTACTTCGTTGCTTTATAATATAAACGCGAAAGTTTGTATGTATGGATGGTCTTTCACGAAAAAACTACTGAATGGATTTGGATGACATTTGGCACACAGATAGATTATAACCTAGATTAACACATAGGATAATTTTAATCCCGGTAGTACGTTCCCGCGGGATAATATCCGACTTCCACGCGGGCTAAGCCGCGGGCGGAAGCTAGTCATAAATAAAATAATCATCATTCTCTTGCCCTTATCCCAATTTATTTGGAGCCGGTGCTAGATGTCTTTTTTAATTATCACGCTTTTATTAGCTTCACCTGTATGTTTGTTAGTAACTGACTCCCTTTTTGGACTTTTTTTTTTACTACTCTTCAAACGGTCAGATTTCATTTAAACTTTGTAGACTTATCGAGGACCGATGATAATTCCATAATTTAAAAAAAAAAATTAAAAGATGACAAAAAAATAAATGAAAAATCACGCTTTTGTAGTTAGCAGAACTAAAAAATAGAAAATCACCCCCGGTCCACCCGCAATTAGTTTGTACTATATTTTGTTCCATAATAAGATTGAATCAGTCCCCTGACTCCCTGCACATAACAACAACTATTTTCATGCAATAACAATGAGCCCATAAGTTTTCGGAATTAAAAATTAAATGTAAAAAGTTATAAAAAACCAAAAATTATACGATTAAGACTAAGTTTAGTCCTAACTGAGGCTACAGAACCAGCTAAGACATCTATATCCCTGCGAATGGTGTTGGCAAGAGAAAGCATGCAGCAAATGGGTGAAAAATTACCTTAGCTTTCATATGTTTCGCATATAAGCAAGACCTACCAAACCAACATTCTAGTATGTAATGTGCAATATTGATTTCACACAATGCAATGAAAATTTTAGTGTTATAAAATTGAAACTCGCTCTAACTTTTTTATTACTCTTTAATCTAACCCTATACAGTCAAGAAAATGATAAATTGCACAACACGAGATTTTTTTGTAGTTTTATAGGCCACTGAACAGCTTTTGTGTTTGTTAAACATAAATTTACAATCATAGGGTTAGGAAACCCATGCGAACTATTCTTTACAGCATCATTCTGATGACAAGGCAAGGGCACATTACTCGAGTTAGTATTATCCTACCAAAAACATTCTGTAAAAAACTAGCCAAGTCTAGATGGAGCTGCTTGTTTATCTCTAAAAAGTAATGAAATCTAGACAAAGTCGTGCCAAGTCTAGGGTTCCTTACTGCGATTTCTTTATTATTATAGTTAATGTTGTGTGACTTGGCCGTTGAAGGGTACAAAACCAGGTGCTCCATGACACCATTGCACCAATCTGTCGCCAGAATAGCGGGGAAGAAGAAGTAGCGCAACAAACTCCCCAGCAGCACAGCTGTCTGTTAAGTTAGAAGAACTTGATTCTATACAATAATAGGTAATTAAAATTACGAAACACAAAAAAAAACATTAAATTTGCCATATGTATAATTTGCCATAGCACACGCCAATATACCCTCAAAAATTGAAAACTAAAAATAATAAAAATTTAAATAAAACGTAAACAGAACTTCCAACCTAAATAAAAGCCTCCAGGCATAAAGGGCATGCCCGCTTACATATATGAGATAAACAAGCAGCTCCATCGAGACTTGGCTAGTTTTTTACAGAATGTTTTTGGTGGGATTTCACTTCTTTTTGTAGAAACGTGGGAATATTGATTTATTTTATTAGATTTTCTTATTTGACACAGTTTTTTTCTTTTTTTCCAGTTCTGATTCTTGTACAGTAGCAACAGTTTTTCGTATTGCCCATTAGCGTTTACTACCAATTGAATATTTTTTGTAAAGGCGGTATGTCGATCTCTAATAGTTTGGTTGGGCTCTTGTGTTTTCTAATCAGGGTCACCGGTACTCCAGATCGTCAATTATCCTAGTTTTTATAGTTTTCCATTTATGTGGCTATTAAACCCTAACTCTGTACCAAATTTCAGCTCTCTGAGTTTATGGGAAGTTCTAGTTCTATTCTGATGATCATGAGTGAGTGAGTGAGTGTCATAAATGCGAAACTTTTCTTTCGCTTAACTTCGGAACTAAATGACCTACAGACTTGAAATTTTCCATTTTAAGTATGTGATTATAGCTTACTGGATGACGAAAATTTCTGCGTTCTGGTCTTATCCAGAGGTTCTCAAATAGGGGCCTGAAAATGCGGCGAAATGGTTCCAGTAAAGGATGGTACCTACGGCAGTGTATGCTTCGCGCTCGACTTGGCGGGGGCACTGCCGTGCCCCCCGATGTTGTTTTTATGCTTTATGAAGTAAGATAAACTTTGTTCAAAACTCAAACAGTTTATTTCAATTAAACTTATAACAGGCACGTTTAAATTGTCAAGAGGTCAGTCTGTCAGAGAGATGAAGCTAGTATCCCATTCCCAAGAATTGTAGATACCTATGGACAAGCATAGACAAAAAAAACTCCACGGACATTCTTTTACATCTAAATATTAGTTACATCAAAACAATAAAGAAAACTGTTGCCATGACCTTATCTTTCAACGAAATGAATGAGTTCTGTTAGACAAACCAGTCATTCAAATAATAATTAAGTGAAAATTATTCACTCACTTAAACTAAAACTTGATTTAAAAAAAAGATGGAAACAAGAAACTTGTTTTAAAAGGATGACTATATGAAAACGGAACCCACAACATATAATAATAACTTGGAAATACTACTCACACAACAGGCTGTAAAGATAGATAAATTATTAGAACAAATGTCAACAATGATGAACCTTCTCAAAACAGTAATTAACAGACTTGTCCATTGAAATGGCCACTCTGAAAGTAGCATCTTGGAACACAAACGGGTTGATTAAACACAAATATGAAATACAAACTTTATTGGAATATGAAAATATTGACGTTCTTCTTGTGTCCGAGGCACACCTAGTACCAAATCACAACACAACGTTACAAAATTACAGTATATACTCGACATCCCATCCGGACGGAACAGCTCATCAGCACAGCTGTAATTATCAAAAAACGTATCAAGCACGAGATTCTTCAAGAGTATAAAACAGAGCTAATACAAGCAAGTACTATAATGGTGCAAGATAAACGAGGATCTATAACACTATCGGCTGTATACTGTCCACCAAAGAAGAAGCATCTACAATCTACTTCAAAACTCTTGGAGACAGATACAAATGTGGAGGTGACTGGAACGCCAAGAACGTACACTGGGGATCACGACTTACTTTACCCAGAGGCAGAGAATTGAAAAGTAGTCTGGATAAAAACTAACTAGGTATATGTACTAAGTATTATCTAACTATTATGTATTCCCAGGGTCCTTGTTGTAGGTAAATTATACTCACGAAGACAAGATACAAAGTTTACTAGACACAATCATTTACAGAATTAACAAAATAGAAATTGAAACACAACATATCTATCTGACAGCTAGTCGACGACTGCCTGCGCCAGGCCCGCGCTTTTTTATGAACGACACCTACAAGACATACATTTTTTATTTTATTTTTATGAAAACAGAGCCAAAATTACAGAATGTATTAAATAACTAACAGACGGCCATTCTGCCGGGGGGATGACCCCATCCCCAACTCAGCTCGGCCATTCACTGTTAGGTATGACCTCATACCTTGATTTATTTTATATAATAAATTGAAATATGTTGAAAAGCCTTGATTATATATATATTTTTTTTTTATAATACAAGATAGATCGAACAATAAATCTGACATTTAAATATACAAATGATTTCTACTTATTTTACATTCCATTTTTAACTGTATTTATTTATCTTAATCTAGTATAACACAAATCTAAGTTCAAATAATGATTGATATTTTTAAGACTTCAACAGAACAGGTAGTAGTAACTCCAATATCTATAAACTTAATAAAAATTATAATTATCATTCACAGTTTTTAATTATTAAGTGTAAGTAACTCAGTCCAAATACTAGAGCCACACTGGGGCCACACAAATTATAACCTAAGTACCACACTGGGGGTAGATTCGATTAACTGCAGCCACACTTTGGGATTCTCATTCATTTCAGTGGACAATCATCATTAGTGTTCACACTTGGAAACTTCATTAGGTACCGCACTTGGGGTCCATTGTTATTTATTTATATTGGCCACACTAGGGGCTAACGGCCACACTTGGGGTCCATTGTTATCTATTTATATTGGCCACACTAGGGGCTAACGGCCACACTTGGGGTCCATTGTTATCTATTTATATTGGCCACAATAGGGGCTAACGGCCACACTTGGGGTCCATTGTTATCTATTTATATTGGCCACACTAGGGGCTTACAGCCACACTTGGGGATTCTCATCGATCTCGGGTAATCATCATAGTGTTCACACTTGGGAACTTTAGTACCACACTTGGGGTCGTATTTCATCATTTTCTCACTGCTATCTATGCTGTAAAGGTCACAATAGGAAAAATAGTGGTAAGTGTATAAGATGTAAGTCAATTAATAAAGATATTTACTCAGATAATAGATGCATTAAATTACTCTGAAAGAGAATCGTCAGTTGTGGAGCTTATTTCGTCAGTAACAGAGGGTGCCCCCATCGTTATCCACGGTTTTAGATGGTCTGCCGGGAAAATATTGCGGTATGCACGATCAGCGTGTCCGCGAATGCTAGATACTTCGTACCTGTCATTATCTAGGACGCGTGTTATCTGGAAGGGTCCCCGAAACTTTGGGACTAACTTCTTACTTTTGCCTTTTTCTGTTTTATGATTGGGAATCATAACAAGATCATCCTGTTGAAATACTTTAGTGGGTGCTTTGTTTTTGTCATAATTATTTTTCATTTTTAGTTGATTATTTTCTATATTCTCTTGAACAGTCTTTCTTAATTCTTCTCTTTCCGTACTTGTCATTTGCTCTGTATCTTCCAAAGCGCCTTTAATAATTCCTTCTGAACGGCCTATCGTTCTTTGTCCGAAAACTATCTCAGCAGGACACTTTCCTGTGCCTTTATTAACAGTGTTATTTAGGCTCCATTGTAGCCTACCTAAATTAAGGTCCCAATCTTTTTCATCAAGGCCATGATTCATTGCCGCTAGTGAATTCAAGATGGTCCTATTATACCGCTCGATCTGCCCATTAGCACGCGGTGTCGCCACTGCGTTATACACATGTTTGGTACCAATCGAGCCAGTAAAGGCCTTGAATTCACTGGAAGTGAAAGAGGAACCTTGATCAGATATAATCACTTTAGCATGACCAAATACTGAGAAGATTTCTTCTAAAACCTTAATAGTTGTTTTAGTTTTAGTATTTCGTACGCCTTTAACAAAAATAAACTTGCTGAACGCATCTATAATTCCAAGAATGTAACAGTTCCCTCTTTTGCTTTTGACAAATGGGCCAAGATGGTCCATGTGGACGGTGTGGAAAATAGCGCTAATCTTTGGAATGGGATGTAATTCACCACTTTTCTTGCCTGAAATTTCCTTATTATAGGCACAATTAATGCATGATTTCACGTATTTCTTGACGAAGCGGTTCATTTTTGGGAACCAGTAATCAGATGCGATTTTCTCAAGTGTTTTCTCAACAGAAAAGTGACCCGCTTCATCATGATTTATTTGGCATATTTTCCAACGTGCTGAATTAGGCACTACCCATCTCATTTTGTTGCCCACCTTTCTATAAATCTTGTCATCTCGGATTGCATAATTTTGAAATATGTCTTTTATGTCATTTTCGTTTTTCTGAAGGATCTGCTTAACCGCCTTTAAATGTGGGTCTGTCATTTGAACAGTATGGAGCCAGTCATTAGTCGTGATGTTGAGGACTTCTAATTCTTCTTGCTCCGGGGGAAATACAGGATTGCGGCTAAGCGCATCTACATGCTGCATACTTTGGCCGGGTCTGTATTCAATCGAAAAGTTATACTCTTGAAGTATAAGCCACCACCTAGCAACTTTCGGTAACAAATCTCGTTTTGATAACGTTGACCGTAAAGCATTACAATCAGTGATGACTTTAAATTCTATACCTATAAGGTATACCCTAAATTTCTTTAAAGACAGTACTACAGCCATTGTCTCTAATTCAAACGAGTGCCAAAATTCTTCTTCCCGTGTAGTTTGGCGGCTGAAATAAGCCACCGGCCGAAATGGCGTGTTATCATTGGGTCGTTGTAGTAATATTCCACCTATACCCACCTTACTGGCGTCACAGTGAACTTCTGTATCGTACTCGGCATTGTACAAAGCTAAAACCGGTCTCGTAACCAGTTTAGATTTAATGTTTTGAAATGCCGTTTCTTGTTCTTCGCTCCATAACCAAACAGCATCAGTTTTGGTTAGTTTCGTCAAAGGCCTGGCTATAGATGCGAAGTTGGGAACGAAACGTCTGAAGAAACTGGCTAGTCCAATGAATTGTCGAACCTGATGAACATTACTTGGACGGGGAAATTCCGACACCGCCAGTATTTTTTTACTTCCAGGTTTAAGCCCGTCTTCAGATATTTCGAAGCCTAAATAATCAATTTTAGACTGGAAGAAGCAACATTTTTTTAAGTTTAAGGTAAGGTTTGCTTTTTGTAAGAGCTCTAAAATTGCCTCAAGTTTGTCAAACATTTCTTCAGGCGTGCTGGCCGTTGCCAATAAGTCGTCCAGGTATGGTATAGCCAATTCGAATCGTTTTGCACCGAGAGCTTTGTTTATCATACTTTGGAAGACTGCGGGAGCATTGACAAGGCCAAAAGGCATGCGTGTGTACTCGTAGTGGCCATCGGGGGTTACGAACCCCGTAATATGCCTTGAGTTTTGAGCCACAGGAATTTGATGATAGCCCGATGCGAGATCCAGACTCGTGAATAACGATTTTCCACTAAGCCGATCTAACTGATCGTCGATAACAGGCATTGGATAACTGTCCTTGATGGTCTTTTTATTCAATGCTCTGTAATCTACACAAAGGCGATAGTCATTATTCTTCTTACGCACGAGAACTATTGGACTCGCATAGGGTGACTGAGATTCCTGTATAATGCCATTAGCCAATAGATCTCCAATTATCTCTCTCACCTTAGCACGTTCGCTGAATGGTAGCCTATACGGCTTATAGTAGACAGGAGTAGCATCATTTAATCTAATACTCATCTCAGTTACGTGAGTCACTCCCAGTTCACCGGAGTCGAGAGCGAAACAGTCTCTAAAATCATTTAATAGCTGAAGCAATCTAATTTTGTCCTTTTCGGTGATAGCTGGCCCTAAATTCAACATCTCCATCGTTATTGGAGGTTTAGACTCAGTAAATGTTGGTGGTTTTATTGTCTCTCTTACACTGATATTGTTAACTTTAAGCAAGTCAGAGTTCGGTAAAAATACATCTTTCTCAGGTAATTGTACTACACGCGATATTAGCTTATTTTCCTTGAGACTGATATGTTCATTGGACATATTTATTATAAGAATTTTACCTTTGCCAGCTTCGAACTGATAAACTCCTTGCAAAATTGAATATTCTCTTCCAGGTCTCATACATATATTTCCGGGTACAAAAAGTAGCCCAGTATGCTCGTTAACTGTGTGTACTTCTAAATTATTTAACCCTTCTTGCAATACTGTGTCGTGGGTGACATTTAATTTGATCTTTTCTAGCTCGGAGTCGTCGCAATACAATGTTAAACTGGAACTTGTTTTATAAACAACTACAGTAGGTAATTCAGTCAATGATTGCCCGATTAAAACATCAGTTTCTAATAAATTATCGTCTACAATATACGCTTCAATATCAGCTTCAACTGCGTCAACCACGACATTAATATTGGTTTTACCTACCGGTACTATACTTCCGAAAGCAAATCCTTTAATTAAGGGGAGACCTGACTTTACTATAGTGAGATGAGCCTCATCTGCCACTATTTTGCGAATAAGGGTGCATTCACTACCAAAATCAATATATGCGGATAGTTTAACTCCATTTATAGTAACAGATTTAAAATACTTGCCATTAGTTTGACTGTCCGATGAGATTTTTAAAACATTTTGAACTGGCTCAGTTTTAGTACTTGTAATATTACTCGCTTTACTTTTACTGCCCTGCTGCTCACGGAAATGTTGAATTATTTCGCATTTTTGGGTATCGTGTCCGAGACGAGAACATTTCGTGCACCGTTTAGTTGGTTTTGTACAAGTACGTGACGTATGTCCGTTCTCTAAGCAATTGTAGCATTGAACATTTTTATTACGTTCTTGAAGCTTATTGATTGATTTTTGAGCGTTGGGTGTTGTATCACGGTTTGTCATTACATTCTCGTTTCGGTTTAAGTTGAATTTACGTGGGATTAGGTTGCTTTTTCTGGAAATACGGCGTAGATATCTAAGTAGCTGCGATGGTCTACTAAAACTTGAACCCTGAGCGTTTAAACGAATGTTATTGTCAAAGATCCCATTAACAATACAGTCAACCGCGTTACGCCCTCTTATACCACACATTTTTACTAATCTCACTTTATCATGGTAATAATCCTCTAGGGATTCCTCTCTTCTGCTCCTTCTGTCTAACATTTCATTTAAGCGGTCAGCATAGTTCCGGTCGTCAGGGAAGGTTCTAATTATTTTCTTTTGCCATTCACGCCAGGTCAAGTTTAGCGTACTAAGACCCTGGTACCATTTCTTTGCATGACCTGCTAATTTTGGAATGGCGTAGAAAGTAATCTGCTTTTCACTCCATTTATAAATTTTTGCGGTTTCATTAACCTTGCGAATCCAATGTATAGCTGATTGTTCATTAGCATCTGGATTGAATTCGGGAATCACATTTTGCGCCCCTTCAAAGTGGTGATCGGTCTTACGAAACACACGTGATAGTTCTCTTATAACGTCGATGTCACGGCGAGGTGTTGAATATGATCTTCTCTTACGTTTTGAGTACTTGCTTTGCCGTTGTTTTGGGCGCGATGATCTTTCGGATGCAGTCGATGAAAGCGAATTATCAGATGATGACGTGTTAGATTGGGAACGATGCCGTCGTTTCCTACTTTTTGCGTGTCGATTTTTAATATAGTATAAATCATCAGAGCTTTCAGACGTACTGGTAGCAGAGCGGCGAGGGCGTTGGTACGAGGAACGTGGTCTACGTGCATGTCTGCCACTATTCGTGCTACTGGACGAGCATCGCCGTCGAGATCTGCTACGGTCAGTTTGTCGTTTATGACGGCGGCGTTTATCATGCAAACTTGTCATGGACCGGCGTCTCCGTATGGGCTGGTCATACCGAGTTTTGCTGTGACACTCTCTAGTTCGCCCGCGATCGCGTGAGAGTCGCCGGGGTGGTGGTGTATAGCCTGACGCTTCCGTGGAAGACATGTTTAAATATACCTCGGAAATCTGGTATGGGTGGAGACTATAATATGCGTCCACAAAGTAGCAAAACCAGGTAACAGGTGTAAGTATATAAAACAGAAATAAGTGAGTGAATGTGTGTGTGTAAAAAAAAGGAAGTAAAAGGGGTAGGTGAAGGAGAGAGGAAGAGAAGAAAACAATAACATTTATTACTATGCAATGAATAGGTAGGTACGTGTAACTAAACGTTATTCCCCTATTATTCTTAAATGATTAATTTTAAATTAATTTATGTAGCTAAGTTGTATTTTTATTGTACTTTTTTTTTTTTTTTTTTATGGGTAGACGATGATTATTTTAATAGAATTTAACCAACGTTAGCTGCGGTCATACACATGCAATAACTTGTACAAATAAATCCCAGAAACCCAATCATGTATTCAATTGCTAACACTAGACGTACTATGTGCGTAGTCTTTGTTATCCTTATCATAAACATAGAAAGCAAAATAAACAGCTACAAGACCAGTACCCTACTTCCGACGGCTGTGGATGCGCTTTGCGCTTTGTGACCATAATTTATCTACTTACAACTTTTGTTCGAAGATACCTACCTACACAATAATATAGTTTGCATGTACAGTACACCCTCAGATGCACTATAAAACTACATAATTACCACACCCGCCGTAAACATGTTTGTAAAATAATAAGTGGGCTAATCATTTCAGTGAGATGAAACGACCTGACACCAACTAAATCAGACACCTATTTATTATGTTTAGTTCTAGAGGTGTTTACGCTTGTTTATAACAGGCAGGTAGGTACCTACTTGCTGTAGTGTGAGCATCGCCATTGCTCGTCGCCTTTTAAGACAAGTGACGTATGACCTACTTCGTTCTTAATTCCCGAGAAACTAAGATTGTAAAATAATGTAAGTTTGTAACATCTTTGTAAGTAAGTATACAAACCGGTTATGTAGTGATTTACATTATAATAGAGAGGTTACATACCAGCAGATTTTCTCCAAGGGTTCTCCCGACTTCTGAAATATTATCTAACTATTATGTATTCCCAGGGTCCTTGTTGTAGGTAAATTATACTCACGAAGACAAGATACAAAGTTTACTAGACACAATCATTTACAGAATTAACAAAATAGAAATTGAAACACAACATATCTATCTGACAGCTAGTCGACGACTGCCTGCGCCAGGCCCGCGCTTTTTTATGAACGACACCTACAAGACATACATTTTTTATTTTATTTTTATGAAAACAGAGCCAAAATTACAGAATGTATTAAATAACTAACATAAGTGCAAGTGAACCCTCGTATTGGCCTACAGACCCAAATAAAACACCAGACCTCCTAGACTTCTTTGTGTATAAGGGATTGTCAAACCATTTCTTAAGTGCGGAGACTTCTCCAGACAGCAGTTCAGACAACACACCAGTAATAGCAACAATAAGTACCACCATAATTGAAAGACCAGTGAAAGAAAGACTCCACACCAAAAAAACGAATTGGGACGCATTCAGGGACTATATAGACGAAAACCCCGACTTGAAGGTGCCACTTAAAACAAAAGAGGACATCGAAAAATTTGCAACATCTTTAACAAACCTAATACAAACAGCCACGTGGAAATGTACTCCGTTTACAACATTAAAACAAGGTAATAGAAACGTACCAAATTATATAAAAACAAAAATCCTGGAAAAGAGACAACTCAGAAGAGTGTGGCATTTTAGTCGACATTCCCAAGACAAAAAGGCGTTTAATAAACCAGCCGCTGACCTAAAACAGTACCTTAAAGACATCCCTACAGAACAAATTAGCAAACCTGAAAATTTTACTGTGTGAATCCCCAGGCTAAAAACGAGTATTCACTCTGGAAAACGGTAAAAAGAAGTAAGATGGCCCCTCAGTTTTCACAACATCCCATCAAACAGAGCAACAACACTTGGGCGAGAAATGAAATAGAACGGGCTGACGCGTTTGGGCGATTCCTGCATGACGTCTTCACTCCGAATGGGTGATGTAGAAACAGAGAAGGAAATACAGGATTATCTAGAAAATGATCTGCAACTATGCCTCCCAATGCAAAGCTGCTCACCCCGCGAAGTCCAAAGAGAAATAAAAGGTCTGGAGTTAAACAAGGCTTCTGGCTTTTGCCTGATAACAGCTGAAACTCTAAGAGAACTTCCCAAAAAGCTATAATCGGCATAACATACCTTTTTAATAATCAGGATTGGGCATGTTCCAATGATATGGAAAATATCAGACATAATCATGATTCCGAAGCCTGGTAAACCCTCGCATCTTGTGTCATCTTACAAGCCAATCAGTCTACTATCAAATCTATCGAAATTGTTTGAGAAGATCATCTTACGAAGGCTAACACGAATACTCGATGAAAACAATATCATCCCTCAACACTAATTTGGATTCAGAATTGGCCATTCGACAATAAAACAAGTTCACCGAGTTACCAACAAAATCAGAGAAGCTCTCGAGAAAAAGCAGTACTGCTCTGCTGTCTTTCTCGACGTACAACAAGCATTTGATAAGGTATGGCACTTGGGCCTGCTTTTTAAAATAAAGAACCACCTTCCACATAACTTTTACCTGCTTTTAATGTCGTACTTGGAAGACAGAATATTTAGAGTTAAAATCAATGACACCTACTCAGCCTTTCAAGACATAAAAGCCGGGGTACCGCAAAGTTCCATTCTGGGCCCTACGCTGTATCTTATATACACTGCAGATATACCCACAACGGATAATATTATGTCCGTCACATTCGCTGATGACACCGCTACCCTTTGCAACCATGAAAACCCATGTCTAGCGTCCCTGGGTCTACAGAGTAACCTGAACAAAATCAACAAATGGATGGGAAAAGTGGCGTATCAAAGCTAGCTCCAACAAATCAGTGCATGTCACTTTTACTTTGAGAAAGGGAAACTGCAGTTAAACTTGGAAACGAAGTTCTACCCCAACAAGATTTAGCAAAATACCTAGGCATGCATCTTGATAGGAGGCAAACATGGAAAAATATACGACTACGTTAAATATACGACTCAGAAATCAAAACTGGCTAATAGGCAGAAGATCGCACGTCACCATGGAAAATAAGATAGTTATTTATAAAATCATAATCAAGCCTATTTGGACTTGTGGCATTGAGTTATGGGGATTAGCAAAAACTTTAAACCTGGAGATTTTACAACTGTTCCAGAACAAAGCGCTCAAAATGGTAACATATGCACCGCTTTTTATCAGAACCAGTGAATTGCACGAGTACACAGAAACTAAACAAGTTAAGGAGGAAATCAAACACAGAGCAAAAGCATACAAATACCATATAAAAGCTCATACTAATAACCTAGTATAAGCAATCTCTGGCAGTCGGAGGCATCTTCTTAAATTTAACAACAAAGACCTTTATTGCTTCCAACTGCATGAGATTGCTTATAGTATTCAGTCTAATAGTCATCCTTAAAGAACAAGTTTCTTGTTTCCATCTTTTTTAATTAAAGTTCACTTTTTAGGCAGTCGGGTTTTTGATTTTACCAATATTTTTTTTATTTCACAGTTCTTAGTTAATATAATTGTGTTTGACGTTAATGAGACCTATTTATGAATCACTTTGTTTTGAGAAAAAAATATACGACACTCTATGGTGCCAAAAATCGGTCAATTAAGACGAATCTAACGGCACCTCTCAAGCTGAAATCAATCAAGCCATTTAGGCTACAGAGCGTTCCAAAGAAAATATAAGTACATACATACATACATACACTCGAAAAACATAACCCTCCTTCTGGCGCAGTCGGGTAAAAATTATGAAGTCATATAGGAAAATGTAAAGACATTATTATTAATCAAAAAAAAAAAAAACAAATCATTTTTATTTCAGGCACTGCATAAGTGCGTACACACAAATACATTTCACCCATAGTGACTACATGACATAAATAAGCAGACATTATTACACATAGGCATTCCCTTCCCCATCAAAATTCAATGGTATCTATGTGAGCTATTACCGCTAGATGCTCTTTTCATATACAAAATAATTTCAGTATACACAAGTATAGTGGGCTGAATATAATGTGTATACTGTATAGGTACTACCTACTTCTTTTATTGGCAGAAATTTTAAAGATTACTACATGTTTTATGTGCATTTAATAGTTAAATTTGAAAAATCCTATATTCAACAATGGACTGTGTGATAAGTGATGTTGATTGTACTCAATTACTTATCTGATTCTCTCAGACCTTACAGTCAGGCATGATCGAATAAATCAATTATTCCAGAGGCTGTTTTTGTTTCCGGTTAGTGACAAAAGACTTGCCCTCTGTTCTGTAAGACTTAAACGAAATGTGGGTGTACCCGGGCTTGAAATACAAGTATTGCCACTAATGAAATGTACGTGATGGAACATGGTAGACGTGCCGTGTGGAGCACGTGATATGAGAGGAATATACAGGTCGGGACAACCCCGGGCCTGCATTGAGTCACCGGGGCTGCCAGGAGTAAGCCGAAAGCCCGCGCCTGAAGCCACCAAACGCCTCCTGCCTGAGGGGCGTGTCCAATATTCCATGCACCGGCGAAGCATGAACTATATAACATCGTAGCATTATAAACATTTTTAGAAGGTTAGAAAATAAATGAATATCTACTCACAGTGTCACCATTACTTAAATGTTTTGACTTCAGGTAACCATTTTTATGATTATTCACTTTTCCATTAAGCAACTTTCCTTCTATTCCGTTGCACTTTTGTTGTTTATTGAGCGAAATTATTTCGCTCTCACTAACACAACCGTCCACTACCGTCGCCGCCATCCTTATTGAATTGAAGGAATGTGGTGAAATATTGTGGTTGTGTGGATCTGGATACTTGTCAGTAATGTCAGTGATAATTTTTGATTGCACGAGAAACTATTGCGCAGCGGTGGTATCGCTGTATGTCAGCGCTATATTTCTTGCTGATAATATTAACTTGACACTCGGAATAATGCATGAAAAAAGCGCTTTATTGCTGAAAACCTCCTTGAACTGCCCCACAGACTATGTAGGGACTGGTAGTACCACTTACTGAACGTTTGAACTGTTTTATCGACTATTGACAGTATAAATTATATTCTATTCTATTTTTATTTAATGGCAATTAAAGCCGATGTCGAGAGTTCGAGACAGAATAAATTGTTTGACTTGAGTTGCTTGGCAGGCAGAAACTTCAACACATCTTCAACATGACAGAATTAACAGGTAGCGCGGTGACCCGCCCCGCCCACTGCAGAATGACTGCAAAGTTTCGTTCTGAAACGCTCAATCTCATCTCATTCACCTCATTAGTTGTAATCGTTGTCTCATTTGTATCATTGAAATATGGCTCTTCTTCTATCTCTATCTTTACAATCCATACTCTTAATTTATCTTAAACTCACCCCAACTCCGAACATTTGTATAAATATATGTTGCGCTGAACCCAAATAAATTGATACAAGGGCAGGCAGATGATTAAATTAAAAATTAAAATTCATTTATTTCAGGTCTTCAACCCATATAAAATTAAAAAGGAATTTTACAATTGCCATGCTTGCACTATAGAGATAAGAGATGATGAATGTATTTTTTTAATAAAACTAGTGGTGGTCGCCCATCGCTCGAAATTCATCCATGTTTTTTTAATTTATTAAATTTATTTATGCATTATAATTTAAAAATTACCTTTCTGCATTCCTTCTCCATATAAAATTTTTAACTGTGTCAAATTTCATATTCCTCCGTCCGCGTAATTTGCGCGAAAAGAGGTTTACAAACAAAGTGTTTGCTTCACGTATTAATTTATGGATTTTTATGTATTTTATTATAGATAGATTAGTAATAATGAAACACAATAATGACAGCAATCCCATTTTTTTTAACAATGGGAAACTTCTATTTTATTTTTACACACTTTCATATATTTAACTGGTCACACTGATATCAGCTGTTGTAATGTTGCTTTCATTTGTGAAACCACAGTGAATTAAAGTTTCTTGATTCTTCTATTTCTCTTGTTGTATCCGATTGACAGTGTGCTGTGTTGTGTCGGTAAAACAGTGCTTACTTAGAGCGCGCCTTCAAAAAAGGTGGATCGGAAAGTCAATACTTTTCGCAATTTTGCTATCTTTGGGCGTTCTCATAATTTTGTGCAATTTTATATATACTAACTGTTTACTTGACTACTTTAACAGTTTATTATTAAACGTATTATATTTGCTTTAATTTACTTGTTATAATTTCATTTATTCCATTTTATTATCTATTTTACCGGCGATCGGCGCCGCCCCCGCTGCAACGGAGGGGTCGGCGATGAGTAATACCGTTCGTTTCTCGTGCTGAGTGACGTCGTGCAGCCGCGGCCGGCGAACGGCTAGCAGACCGCATCACCGCAGTACGATACGGCGAGGACGCACGACAGGACCCGCCCTCCGCGTTCGCAGCTTCTCGCACTCACGCTACTCCCGCACCCTATCGATCACTCTCGACACCGGGCTTTTTTATCTGTCACGTAAGGAAACATGGACAGCGCCGACGCTATCCTCGGGGGTCTCGCGAGTGGAGACCCCGCACCGGTCACCGACGCGCCGCCTGCCGAACTCGTAATGAAGCGCGATCAGGACTCGACGGATGATTTCGAGCACCTCGACCGCGACGGCAAGCGAGAGGCGTCCGAGTCATCCGTGATCACCGCCACGCGCAACTACCTTAACATGGAGCGCGAGCTGCTGCCGGAGGCGCCTCGTGCACCCTCTGCCTCCAACGACCACATCGCCGACAAATTTACAGACAGCGAGTCTGACGCCGATACGGCCGGCGAGTCGCCCATGCACCGAGCCGAACCCCGCGCCGAGGCGGGGCGCGCCGGCCTTACGCCCGAGCCGCCGCACGACCCCACGCCCTTGCTGCCGCCCGCGGCGGCGCCGACCCCGGCCCCAGCGCCTGCTCCCAGCGCTCCAGTGGCGCCCGAAAAGCCCCTGCCAGAGGAACCCAAACCGTCGGCGTCACCAGAGCCAGCAGTGCCCGAGCCCCCGAAACCAGAACCTCCGAAGCTGGAACCTGTGAAGTCAGAGCCGGTCCTGCCGCCAAAGCCAGCAGCGCCTGAGCCGAAGCCAACAGCGCCTGAGCCGAAGCCAGCAGCGCCGGAGCCGAAGCCAGCAGCGCCTGAGCCGAAGCGTCAAGTAGCGCATGTGATTGAGGCCGAGGTCATCTTCTGCCAGATGGGACTCGGTAAGATGTTCTTCCTTTGTTATGCTATAAATGGCAATTTTATTGTCCTTACATTTCAAGACACCTTTCTTAA
This sequence comes from Antitype chi, assembly GCA_947359405.1. Lineage (NCBI taxonomy): Eukaryota > Metazoa > Arthropoda > Insecta > Lepidoptera > Noctuidae > Antitype > Antitype chi. Next base: position 18,380,365 of record OX375816.1, read on the forward strand.
TACTAAACGAAATGTCTACAAACATAGTCTTCAGTGTTGGAGAATCATAGCTATAACTAGTCGGTGATTTCATTGTTCGTGTCTGCATGAGGTGTCGCTAGTGCGCGGCATTTTTTTGCGCGACACGGTAAGTTTTAGAGAATTAGAATGGTTCCATTCGAAGGTGAGCACCGAGCGCTGCATGCCACGGACCGTGAAGAATCACGTCTGCAGGAGAACAATGCCCGCGCACACTCGTAATATCTATACAAGTGTATCGAGCACCTGAGCAACATTGTGGCAAGTTTTATAGATAATATTAGGAAATTAGGGTTACGAAATTTTCATCTATAGATGTCGCATAGATATGACGCAAGTAATAAGAAAGGTCCATATTCATCTCAAATCAACAAGATTCAATCTCGGGAACTTTCTGCGAGTGTCAAAATGAAATGAATGTAAATACGTAAAATGGTGACGGCAGTCATATGGGGGGGGGGGGCGGGGTGGCGAAACTAGGAGGGGTAGAGGAGGTCGGCTGCAGAAGTGGCGGAGCGGCAAGAGCGTTGACCGCGCTGCAGCACCGGGTAACGGCACCCGCGGGCCCACGCTCGGCCTGCACGCGCACGTCCGATAGCCCGCACCATACACTATTCAGACAACATCCGACTCGCTCCTGTTCTACTCCCACCCTAGACTTCAAGTTGTCTTTGCTAGTAGCCAACCCCATCAAAGGCTTGGTGCCTTGGTGGATGGCTACAGCCAGCACGATAAAATGTGTCGTATCGGACAACCATCGTCATGCATACAGTTTGTCTCTTTGTCTTTAACGGTAAAGAACTTTCAACTATTAAAATTACAATATGAATTTATTTAGTCATATTCTTAACAAAATTAAAACCAATAGTCAGAGGACTTTGAAGCTGTTAATCGACGAGTCATCGTTTATTTCCAACTGGTATCAGTTCCCGGTATCGCTCTTTACTATCGTTTATTAGAACGCTATCCATTAATGCATTTTAGGGGTTTATTTATATTATAACTGTTGAAGTTGAAACTAGTGTTATCTTCAAGTCTTTATCTTATCTTTGTCGTACTGAGAGCGCGACTCCACATACAAGTTATTAAGATTAAAATTTCCTTCAGAATAACTTAGAGTACTCCAAACAATGGTTTTCATCGGTATGACCAGTTTGCGAGTGCTCCATTCTCTGTAATAGTCTCTTAAAGAGTTTCATCCACCGATGCCTAATATTTTTTAATTTGATTAAGACTAAATGAAACTGTGGCACTGGGCATGATGTTGGTGCGCGAGTGCGCGGTCGCAGGGAGCGGCGTCGGCGCGGCGGCGGCGGTGGCGGCGAGTGACGCGTGGTATGCACGACGCCACCATCGCTAATTTTAGCATCGCAGAAGCAGCACCGCGCTGCGTTCACAAACGGAGCACCCGCCGCGCGCTCACGTCGCACGCTCTCTGCTCGCCGCTCAAAACTGTTCCGAGTGCTCGCTTGACATTGATGTGCCGTCGTGTGCTCGTGCTGTGACTCATTCTCGCGAGGACTTGCCTTTTGTGTGGATATTGTTGTGTGTGAAACATGGGTTCCGGAAGCGGTGACGATATCACGCGTAAGTATCGACGTACTGATATTTGAAAGGGTGATGGCTGCTTCAGTTATTCGAACTATGCTTCCTTAACTCTGCTATGATTAGTTCGGTTTTGGTTTATTCGGCTAAAAGATTTCCTTGCGGTGGTTGATTATAGTCAGCGGCTGTTAGGTCACATTCCGGTAATAAATCCGTCTGATACATCTGCGCGATATTCTGCATAAAAAATTACGTCAGCTGTGCTTCCGCAGTTAATTTTGGCGCAGTTAGGTCTGGAAATGACAACTTACTCATTAAAATAATAAATTGAAAATATTTTTCTTTGAAATAAGTCTCTGCTTCCTTCAATTCTGTTCAATAAATTCTTCTTATCGGCCTATATGATGCTATGTAGATTAGGTAGTTGTCTTATTTTTATTCTCAAACGATCTACTCGTCCGAATCGACCTCGGCGCGCTCTGCAAAAGTGCAATATTGATAAATTGTATTGATAGACAATTTACCATGTCTATCTTAATGTCATATTAGGTGAATTGTTAAGACCTTTGCTTTGTAATACCAGTTATCAGCATTCACTCAATCAACGCGATTTACAAATAAATAATATTCTAATGAACTGGTTTCATTGTCGTTCAGTTTAGTTCCACCCTAATTTGGTGTCAAAACGAAGTAATGGTAGCATGTTGGAAATGTGTGCTGTGCCTGATCAATTACTTTGCAATCAGTTTCAAAGACAAAATCTTGAATTAAGTACTTATAAATGACTTCTAGTAGAAATTTCAAAATGTTGCCACATCGCTACAAATAAAATGTTTGATTTATTACAGTAACTTCAGAGTTTCTTAGCTCAGCAGTCTTTATGTGGGTCGAGACTCTAGTGTCACCAACTAGTATCAGCATTTCTCGATGTGCCAAACTGTATTTATCATTATATTTACATGAAATAATAAAATTAAGAAGCAGGGCTCCTACCTAACGGACTAATAGAATTATCACCTTATGAACTTCAAAATTACGTAAGGCAGTCTCTAAAAACGCTCTTCATCAAGTGATGAAGACCGTCCAGCCAAAACACGAGGAAGTCCTCGTGTTTTGGCTGGAAAGAAGTTGCGTATCAAACTCTCAGCTCCACAGTTGACATTCTGTTAACTACCCGAGTCGTGGTTCAGATTCAGATCGCAGCTGCTGCGGCAGCTTTTACCTATGTCGTCAAAATCCTAAGAATATAACTTTTGTTACTAATAAATCTCAGCCTTCACAATCCCAATGTTAGACAGGCCTCTCACCATGACTTCCAGCACCTTCCATCCGGGGTAATACATATTTTGGCACATTGTTTTTCCGAATTCCGTATACCCAATGTTAAAACAAACCTTTGACCTATTTTCCAAGTTAGTCATTATATGAAAAAAGGAGGCAGTTGTCTACTTTTGCTGCTAAATGACCTAGCTTTTTGCCATAGTACTTAATTTATAATTACCTAATTTATATGATATTTTCCTAGTTGACTTGCGACACGTGCCATGAAAGAAATTGTATTTACAAAATGAGCAAGCAGAACCACTGACACAGTTCCAAGATCAACACGCACCCTTTGTGCACATGTTGACCTAATTCCAAGCTCTTCACAAAAATGTAGCGCTGAGGCTGAGTCCTTTGTGACCCTTGTGCCGAGATCTCCCACTGACGATGACGTCTCTTCCCTGACACCCCTTTTGTTTCCTGACAAAAAGGCCGTTGAATTACAGAATTGACAACCTAATTGGTTTGTTTTGTTGATGAACGAGTTAAAAAAACTGGCATTTTCATCAGCTTTGTCAATGGCAGTGCTGCGACTTCCCAGAAGAGGATAGATACTAAATTAATTAAAATAGCGATCTCAATTATGCTGAAAGCTTCTGTAATAAATGTAGAAGTGAAACATACTGTTTTAAATTAGCGGTCATCGTCAAATGATATCAAGAAGAAAGATTCCATTTAGTCTCGTCAGTCTCGATCCCATTAATTTGTAATCTATCAAATCTTTCGTAATTTTCCCTAAGAATACATTCGTAGGCTAATTATATAGTTTCATTTCATATTAATTTGTAACATAGGGTCATACGTAGATAAAAATCGTAGATAAAAGTAGTTATAAATTGCCAACAGCGTTTGCTGTCGTAAGTAATTTGATTACGTATAGTCCTGAATATCTAGAAAAACCCAGACATGGATGCAATAAACTATAAAGGCTAGGGCTCGATATATGTTGGGTGATGGGGTCGCGAGGGAGGGCGGGTGGCGCGGCGATCGATACGCTCCTCGCCAACCACCGCACAGACACACCGTCACCGTCTGCTTTCTTTATATAAACGGATCAGGTTGTTACTAGTCAGCGAGCTTTTAATTTCAGAAATACGTACTCGACTATCTAGTCTACGAAGTTCCCGACCAGTTGATGTCATGAATGAAAAACGGTTGCTTTTAATTTGTTTTGTGCAACGCGACTCTATTAGAACAATTTTTATGAAAACTTTATGGAATTTGTTTTACCGCCGCGTCGCGCCTGTGTGCGGAAGGCTTTACCGTAAACAAATCGCACCCGACATCCCCAACAAATGCATCAAAAGTCTGGCTTAGAATTTCACAATTAAGTGAACATGGATTACAGAGTTATTAACACAGGGCTCTTTTTCCGTCTCTATCTCTCCAGCAGGCTTAGCATGACGCTTTCTATTTCTACGAAGAATATACAGTGCCTTTTCAATACAAAGTGACATTTCGTTTCTCCATTTTTGACATCGCACCGTAGATATCCTTCTACAATCTATCGTTTGTCTTTCGTTTCTAACAATCTTTGTCTAGGTCCTTATAAATGTAGACTATTTCAGAAGAATATTTCTTCCCAAACTGTCAAAATCACACTGACAACAACTTTCTACTCGACGGTCACAAAGTATATAGGATTATCTACAAAATCATGATTCGTTTAGAACGCATAAGTGTGATAATTTATAGAAAAATAGTCATGTCTATTCTTTCGTCGACAAATCGGTGCTTGTGCTAAGCCTGCAGGGTGCATCACTCACTGATTATCACTACTCATCAAGTGGGTTAGACTTTTTCTTCGATGTCTATTATCTGAAGAATTAGAATAGGTAGGTATTATGTAGAATTCTAAACATGGAAGAAAGTTGGGAGACTTTACAAGATAGCGAATTTATGTAGGTACCTATGTAGAGCTTGGTTTGCAACCAATCAAGGAATTGACCTTATGAAGTTATTCTTTTGATTAATTGGCTTCTTTGTTAAGTTTCATTGAACTTACTAGAGGGGAACATACGGCACGTTGAAGTGGCACACAGGTAGCCGATGACGTCACCGTGGCCGTCTCGCACGGGGTATTTTTAACCAGCGTGACATGGCGACATGGCGTCGCACATGTCACTCATGCTTAATTTACTATGCAACCTGCTCAATAAAAAATAATTCTTTGCTACCGGGTGTTACTAGCATAACCCGAAACCTCTTAAAGCTGGCTAAAATCAATTAGACTGGACATTATTCATAATTTAATCTACACCTACATTTATATGGTTCTCGTAAACTGGTGTCTCAGAATTTACATGTAGATTCAGCAATACAAGTTGGCTTACGTTCTGATAGGTACTTTGGTTTGGATTTGGACTAAAACAAAGGGTAATACGCCAGCCGTAGCATTCGAATTGAACACGTCATTTGGTACACTGGCCGTGGCTCCGGAATCCGAAGTCACGGCCAATATTCTGCGTGGGAGTGCAAAATAGCTTCAGTATTCAACTTCGATTGATCTTCATCCCATCTTTTAGCAGGAGAAGTATTAAAATATTTGTAAGGATAACCTTAATATTTGTCCCGTTACAACGTTAGCAACGTAAATGTTCAAATTAACTCGAGTCGATACACATGTTACATCATGCTCCTTGTGCAATTTCTATGAATCATGTATTAGCGAGTACTTGAGGCTTTCGTTTTAGATGGTTCAGGTACACACGGCTACACATCAAGTTATACATTTCCAGTTTAAGCTGATCTCGCATTGTATAGTATTTCCGTACAGTGCGAGATCAGCGTAAACTGAAAATGTATAGGTTTATATGTAGCCGTGCGTACTAGTTTTTTAACTGTAGCTTATTATTATAATGCTCTGTTTTGTGATGTTGTCTCTAATACGTTGATTGGTATTTCACCGTCTGAATTTCCGGTATTCAATAGGTACCTATGTCTCCTCAGTAAGCGTACCCGCAACGCAATACTTGGTAATTCCCATGAACATGAGCGTGTAGCTTTAGGGTTGGTTAGTTTGAACTGGAAGGTTTGTCTGTAATTACCATAATGGAGGCGTACTACGGTGACTCATTCTCGCAATACTCCCAGTACCCTTTGACGTGACACAATCAATCCACTTCACAACTTCCAAACCTCAGATTATAGATTTATATTCTGAGTTCCAAACTATAAGTATTTGTGCTGCAAGTTTAGTCTGTCTATTAAGATTCAAAAGTCATTTACATAAGTAAGCAAATGTTAGAATATCATTATGTACTCATAATCCTGTAATGATTTGCTGGTTCGGTTCTTGTTCATGTCTCAGGATGTCTAACGCGGTTTTATAAGCATGCAATGAATTCGAACAAGACGGCACTCTACGTGGTTATTTAGCAATATGAAAGTCTTGAATCATCTGTGATTCTCTCGGAATGGTTACGATTTAGAACTTGGGTCTGGGAGCCCAAGTAACTTGTCATGGTTGGTAACAGCAGTTTTTTTTTTCAAACGCCATATCCTGCCAATATCTTTTGATCGACTTGACTACAGCTTTCTGCACTGGAAGTTTATGATCAATTTTGCTTATTCTGTTATTTTGCAATGAAACGACAAAGAACGGTATGAATTCTCGCGTCTATTTTAAATGTGGCAGTCTTTTTGGAACTATATCAGCCTTTATTCTGTTGTCATAGTCACTTTTTATGCGATGGCTTACGATGCGTGAAGGCGACACGTTTCGAAAGTTGTCTGCGTCTCACTGGTTTTAATTGTTTTTAACAAAAAAATATTCCAGACAGAGAATTATTATTGATGTCATAATACATGAATGCCAACTTTCAGCTTAGTAAAAGTATTCAGCGCTGTGATGACCTTTCGCTTTTCGTTTCTACTCAAGTTTGTAGATGTTAGCCATTAGTGTCCCTAGTGGATACTTAGCAACTCACGGTTGTGTTTGAACGCGTTGTAGCTATTGTGTGCTAAATGAGCGTAACGTCAGCATCACGGCTACATGATTCATCGTAAAACAAGGTAACAGATAAGACGTAAACAACGTCGCGTCGCGTTCTAATCGGCAACTTTGTCATTTATTTCATGACTTTAAAATTTTACGTTATTTTCCGCGGATCCATGAGGAATTTACTTAATACATATAAATGAATACAAAAGGCGAATGCACTTTGCAGGTCAGTGCAGCTCTACTCTGACATTATATCATGTAGACCGCGGCGTGACCTGCGACCCGTCACCCGCGCGCCCTATAAACAACATGCATAGGTACCAGACACCGTTATCTCGCTCTTACTCGTTACTTCTGTTCATGTTACTATTTGTATGTAAATAACTTGTCTAATCATCTGTCTGCACCGGAGTAAGTACTCACAATACTAACCGCACGATGAGCTAACCCTGTGAGACTAACATACGATATCCTGGTGAGGGTGCGGGCATGCGTGTCGCTGTGGCGGGCGGTGGTGGTGCTGCAGCACGCTGGGGGTGCTGGGCAGACGTGGTGGTAGGTGCGCATGCGTGCGGATGGACGCGGGCGGGGGGCTGCGGCGCGGGCGGAGCGGGAGGGCTCGGCGCGGGGCTGCGCCGCCAGTATCGACGCGAGAGTCCGGCGCGGCGCGCGCTCCGTCCGCCGCCTTTATCCACCTCACGCTCGCGTTACGTAAATCACCACCATGCCGGACTCCGGGCCCTCCCTCTGCAGCGTCCTCGACCCGCGTAAGTGCCCCCTCCCCCTCGCGCCGGCTTCGCTTCGCCCGCTTTCCTCTCTGTCTGTCGCGACTAACCCGCTAACGCGCAGCCTTCTATTCCAGATGCCTGGTTCGACCCGCAGAGGCTGCATCCCGAAGGTGAGTGGTCGTGGAGAGCGGAGGGCAGAAATACGTATAGGTGGCGCGCCGCCAAACGGGCCGCCGCGCCGCCCGGGCAGCGCGCCTCGCCCTGCGGCCCTGCACTGTGACCCACTGCCGCCGCTAGCACTCGTACTTGTAGTGTTGTGTGAGCTCAGTGTTAACACCGCTCCAGTGACATTAACGATAACTGATCGACCGGCTCGAGGCCCTGGGGACGATGTCGCCAGCGATGGTGGTACTTAGTAAAGGTGGAGGTGACGGTGGTGGTGCTGAACGTGGTCAGGTGGTTGGTCGGCTCCAAGCGCATCACGGCTAATCTGTTTCGTATCGTGAACTCCCGCCAAGCTACGATAAAACCGTAGTCGTCGCCGGTGACAGAACAATAATAACTCCGCGTGTCGAGTCAAGGTTCGACAAGACTGTCCTAAATGTATCACTATTATTTAATAATACATTATTTGCGCCAATTACGTCACGTGATGCATGACAAACGAAGATCCAACCTAAAATATAATTGACTGTACCCAACTGACAATACGATTCTTTTATAACTTTCTTGTCCATGTTGATGTCCACGCGGATTACAAACTGTCATTGACCACAGAGGTAGTTGAAAAATTCCACTGCACCGTCTCGAGTATTTATATCTGTAGTATGGGACAAAAAGGTGCAAATAGCTGTGCAGTACGTAGCTAGCTAATTGTGTGTCGTCACGGCTACGACTCTACGACAGCGACGTCTTTATATTTATCTGTACCTATGTGATAAAGTATTGTAGTTGATAGCAACGCTGGCTCGTGGCTCATCTGACTCTTGGATGTCATTAATATTGTGTTGGTAATGAATGTGTGGCGGCGCGCATGCGCTGTGCCATGCTGCTCACCCTGCACACTTCAAATCGCCAGCCAAGATGAAATTAGACTTATTTTAACTGATGCTGAGGCCGGTAACAATCTGATTTATAGTGTTTGACGATCCATCGGATTGACTGGTCCGAATTTATTATAATTCATGTCGGAGATCGCTGGGGAGATCGCTTTTTAATTATTGAATTACGTTGGCGGCAAGTGAAGGCGCGGCGCCTTGCCAAAAAGAAATAAAAGATTCCACTATTGGCATACGTTTGAATATGGGTTTATTAGCTAAAGTACTTTTATCTTCTCCCAACAAGCTAAATATCGGCGTGGTGCCACAAATCCGCTTTCCAAATAAGCTCTTTAGGATTTCGGGCGGTTTTTAGACATCTTTATCTGTCGAACTAATTGAGTTCTATGACTGTAACAATTAGATGAGACAATAGCGATAAGACATCTCTGGAGATAAGTGTTTGCCAAATCGATCGTATGTCAGACTTATTTCTATAACAATATTTGCTAGCCTTGTGGATTCCTTTCATTCCCAGACAAGCCGAGGACTCTCGTTTTGTTCATGTTGTCAGTAACTCGTCCCGTGCCGATGAACGGTTCGTTTGGACACTACGTAGCTAACATCATGTTGCCCTAATTGAATTATAGGCGCGTGCCCTAGAACTGACCCGCCATGTGTCTCCCTTTCTGTTTCACTAGCTAGTCGTAGCTTTACACTACAAGGTTTAATGGAAGACTGGTTTTCTTTGTTTCCTGGTTTTCTACGCAACGAGAGAAACTTGATCGGATACTGGAGGTCGCAGGAATCCTATGTCCATTTATACACATGTGCATAAAGGTGCCACTGGGTATCTGTTACGTACTGAGTCGTGCTTCGTCCGTGAGCAACACACTATTCCTATATACTTCTGTTTGTTGACCAATATATGCCCTACGTTAAGTTATTCATTCATGTAAGTCAAAATGGAGAACAAGACTGTAATAATCGATATGCTCAGCAGGTACTCAGTGCATGTCCTTGGTCAGTACAATATGTAATGAATGACTGTGAACAAAAAGTATTGCTTACTATATGCCATGCTCGTGGTTATGATTCCAACTAAGTATTTATATAGGTTCCTACTCGCATTGTTTGTTGTACCTGTAGCCACGATGTGAGCTCACTGATAAGTCATATTTCATCAGCGCACTCTTATTGGTCTCGCCTTGATCTAATGTCTACTCACTAATTGTACTTGCTGCTATAACAGATACTTGCGTCATGCATTTAACAAGAACCATAAAAAAATGATATTTCTTTGCATACAGGTGATAATGAGTTGGAAAAAATGTGCAAATATGATAATTCAGTTTCTTAAAATGTTCAAATCTACGTATTTCTTCATTGATATGATAAGAAAGATAAGATAATAATAGCTTGACACAAGGAAGTACAAAACTAAGATAGAAAAAGGTCTGGATAACATGTGTGTCGGAATCTTTGTTGCCTGTACGACGGCGACACGTGGTGACTGGTGATGAAATGACAACCGAAATGTACATAAGTACCTACTACAGAACGTGAGAATATCATTTTATCAGCACTCCACTCATTAGTAGAGTGCCGATAAAATGAAATTCCTAGATTCTACTGAGCAGGCTAAATTTTGAAAGGAAACAAATTTTACAAGTAAAAATATACTCAGACGATGAGAGCTCTTTATCAAGCAATGAAATTATTATGGAATCCAATTTATTGAATTTTTGAAAACAAAATAATGACGACGAGTCTATTGGCGTCTTTATGTCCATTACGTTGATTTAATATCTATAATTTAACACTAATTGATCTCAAATCGGTTACTGACTGCTTACTGGCTTAAATTTGGATTATACTTTCATCAGTTTCATCCGAATCGTTCAAATGCATCAATGTTACATCATACAATGTGGAAAGACACTGTAGATGACAGAGTAGGGTCTGCGAGTGTGTGATGAGCTGCTTCCTTTGGCCCGGTCTCGATGCCAGTGCGAGTCGCGTTCCGCTGATAAGCGACCATATCGCGCGGAGCATGATCCGCTCTCTCACCTGTCACAGATACGAGGCTACAGAACTACACACCTATTAGATGAATGTACTTACTTAATCTTATTACTTTCGTAACAGAACCCTCTGTTGTGCAAGCCGTTCATATTTAGTTTTGCGGGAAGCACGTGTCTGAGTAAGGTATAACTTAGCACAGCCCCATGATTTTGAAATGATTTTTTTAGGAAGAATTACGGGTGTCGAAGTAACGAAGTCAAAACAGTAGGTATTTCTGAAATAACGTGATTTCAACGAGGTGTGGAAAGGAGTCTGATGCCGAAAATATAGAACTCTTATCTGTCTATCTGGATATATGTTCCGGATTGGCGCAGAAACAGCTGAATGGATTTGGATGAAATTGCCACACAAATAGTTTATAACCTAGATTAACACATAGGGTAACTTTTAATCATTCCGGTAATACGTTCCCATGGGATTATATCCACCATCCAAGTGGGTAAAAGCTAGTTTCATTAATAACTTGGTGGAAAGTCTCTTTCGAAAAGCGTGTCTTGTAGAACTTTCCTTCACACAGAGCATTGCATTAACACCAAACATTTTGACTATCAACGTCACGCGAGCATCCACTTCCACTTCGTTTGTGTCAGTTTTTCCCCTGTCTATTAAAACTTGTGCAATTTACAAGTTCGTGTTGTGTGTTCAATGATGTCCTATCACATCGATATCTGCCGATCTAAACCTTATTGGAATGAACTTCGCAATTAGATATGATCAAGCACACTGCCAGTTGGCCCGACTATCGCCGGAGACAAAGGGTCGTTTCGTTAGTTCACCTTATCACGGTTATTTTCCTTTGTTAACTGGTTCCATTTGTTTAGACCTATTGTGGTCACATAATTTAATGATCGTTTACGTTTTTATGACGTATCGATGCGTTTTTCACTCAACCTACGTCTAGTGCAACAGTCTTAGCATTTGACAATGTTGTTCATTGTAGAGGAATGCTAGTTTCGGTTGAATTAGAACATTTCAATGTGTTGGAGCGAGCGTGTGCGGTGTGTGGCAGTGTTCGGAAGCCGCACTCGCACTGGGACTGCGCGTTATTTTTACCACTGTGTCGTGACGACACGCGGCGACCTCCGCGCATTGTCTCTGTCCACTATATTGTGATTAACTTTCATCTTTCCGCACATCGCGCCCTATAAACACATTCATTCATGCAAACTACTGGTAACTGCCGACACAGACTTAATGTTCCTTTCCATTGAATTAGAAATGCGGACCAGCTGTGTACGGAATCTATTATATAGCTATCATGTAATATTCAGATGTGCATGAATACTTACGAGCAGGCTGCACACCGCGGCTGGCGGGCGCAGCTCCGCCTAGGTGAAGCATCATCATCGGGCGCATAGACATGAGTCAGAAACAGAACTGTCACTGTCAGGAGTTTGGTTCATCATTCCAGACGATCGTATCTGTTTTCCAAAATTTCTCCCACCAAACACACTGCTGTGCGTTTGATGGGCTTTCTACCATTTGTTACGATTGAGAAATTATGGTAAGGACACACTTTTCAAACTCCTCAAAATCCTCAAATCTAAACACTGGAGGATGCGCTAAAGTAACCCGCTGATTGAATATGATCCCATTAAATTACTTTTCCAGGAAATTGTCATTCAATGGGATTGCATGAACTTACGAGGGCTGTATTGGTGATTTTAATTATTATAATTCTGTAAATACATACGCGTTACGGTCGCGTTTTGTTCAACATACAGCCTAGCGTAAAACGCAAAAAAAATTGTATGTCGGGGGCTACCTTCTGTAGGTAATATAGTTTAGTGGTTGGTGAGGAGGCTACGGTGAAATAAAAAAATTAAGTACAAAATCAAAAAACCCGACTGCCTAAAATTTAACTTTAATTAAAAAGATGGAAACAAGAAACTTGTTTTAAAAGGATGACGATGGATGGTTTCCATCTTTTAAAATAAAAGTTCACTTTTTAGGCAGTCGGGGTTTTAGATTTTTCAGTTTGTACCTAGACCTACCTAGTGTTTTTTAGGAAGTCTGTTTTATTTATCACTTTTAGCTCTGTATTTACACCATACAAATGCGTATACTACTACTTGATACGAAAATAACAGTGAGAGTTAGTTATAATTACAAAGATACGAATGATTGATGAAGCTAACTCTCTACCCAAGCAAAGTTGATAAAGTCTATACGGGTGGTCCTTTGAAGCAGAACTATCCATTGTAAAACGAATTAGTTTTACAATTGTCTGAAATATCGTGTAACTTATATATCGGGGAAAGGACATTGACACGTAATTCAGAATCATGTACTGAATCTATTCATGGTAACAGGTGTGTGCCGATCTTCCTATCAGGACAACCTGAGACTAACCGCTGACCACATTACTCATCTGTTTGCACAACTGCCATCTTAAACTACAGCTAGAGCCGAATCCGCAGTCCGTCGTGCTCAAAGATGCTAAAATATGCCCTTCTGACTGCCAACCCTGAATGTGATATGTTTGTGGATGAATAGAATACAAATTTGCGTAGGTATATCTAGTGATATCTGGTGTTCTGTGAGAGAAAGTATGCAAGGGAGTTCACTGTTCCAAGTTAGTTTTTCATTAAATTATAAATCCTAACATAATTATTGTCAACGTAATAATGGTTTCTATGTTAACTAATCTTATTGGTGTTATACCGTTTTAATTGAATATAAATAAATGAATCATTTCCGATATACCAATGAGGAAACATCTAACCGGAAGAATACCAACATAAAATAATCAATAATGTAACTTTAACGACAACAAATGACATTATAATGTAATGAAGATTCAATTTGCCTATCAACGAGCTGCAACACACCAGACACAAGCTGCAGTTCTAATTATATTTTTGACATCCTATTGTGTTATCAGCTGACTTTTATTCTTCTGATAATTGTTATCATCTTCACATAGGGTTTGCTTCTTATCAGTAAAACAAACAAACGATGCTATATTATTACAATGATGATGTCTACCGAAGTCACGTTCTTCTCAGAGATCATTTTGCACGTTTGTCGGTTATCGAAGAAATGTAGATATCGTCGTCATAGTAACATCAGTAGTGTATTCAGCTTGATAAGGCAATTAAGGCTGGATGGCATTGACCGTGTGGCGGCGCCGCGCCGTTCGGTGCCAAGTGCGTGCAGTGAGCGACTGCGCCAGCGCCTGCGTGTTTGTTGTGGCGCGGAGTCGCACGCAGTCGTCGCCGCGTTCTGTGCGCCTGCGCACACTGATAATGAAAGCCTTTCAACATACGCACCGACTTTCAGTTTCAACACTCACGTTGTGTACAAACTCGTTTGGTGCTGGTATGTAGTATGTTAAGTCGAGTGTGCCGCATGCACCAGCATTTTGTATTTATTACAAACGTGCTTTAATTCATATTTATTGTTGAGTATGAGTATTTACTACAGTAACTAACTGAGGCGAAGTTTGTTTTGGTTTCCGGCGCGTTGGGCGTTGATTTAAATTCTTATATTTATAACTTCGTTGCCGTCTGTTTCCTTCTTTGTAAGTTTCGTTCGTGAGAGGATCGTGTTTAGTACCTATTTGGGTCCATTCGTTCATGCCACTGAATCGAATTTATTTCTCAATCGTTTTGAGGAAATTTTTAACTTTCTAATCGATCACGAATTCTGAGATCATTTTAATAGTCTGTGGGTAGCTATGAATCAACTGTTAGGCATAAAAACATCACATCATTGAAGCCGAAGTGAAGTTTTGAAATGCGAGTTTGCGAGAGCAACCTGCCAGGCTCAGCACGACAATATTTTATCGTTGTTATATCTGGCGATGAAACATTAAAATGCGGCTAGGTAACTAACGTAAATAATTTTACCGAATCCCTCGGGATTCGTAATACGTAACAAATCTTTCCTCCGACTGTTCACAAAGTTGATCCCAGATAAAAGCCCTGTAACCGTTACAATCAACTTGGTCCGTGCATTTTGTGCCTCGCTCATCAGTACCTACTCTTCACTCATGTCAAGTGTAGGCCTAGTAGGCACCGAACGACCTACTGTAAGGCGTGCGTTGTTGTTGCTTCTTGTCCAAGCTCTCCATAGGCCAAACTGTGTCTATGCTTACCTTCGTCATCATAGGCGTTTCTAGAATGTACCTACCCACTCCTTTTATGAAGGCACCAGATATTATTAGACGCTGCCTCATAATTAGTTCATAAATAAATTCAAATGATACCTACGGCCGGCAAACTCCCTATATAGTAGCATGACTCACACAAGATTCGATTAAAGCGATCCATCGATCAATATTGTTCGGACGTCTGGTTTTTCAAGTTAATGCTATTGAAATGACTGAAGTTAATTTAGGATAATAATGTTAATCAGAGAGTAATCTCTTCTGCGTTGCAATTTGGTTCACAGGCAATGAACCGTGTATAGTCGACGTCGTAATTTCTTCACCACCCTATAGTCACGTATTCACTAGGGTACAAACCCGCGACACGTGTCACAAAAGAAGTCGGGTAAAGCCGCCCGATGTCGCACGTCTTCGCCTGAGATCTCTAGCGCTACGTCTTGCGGTTAACCATGAATGTCACTTGCACGTCATACAACGTGAAGGTCTATGGGGCCCTTCAAGTATTACGTAAGCACTAGAGGGGGGTGGGGGGAGGGGGGGGGGTCTTTGCTTTGCTTATTTTTTATGACATGGGGTATGGGGGGGGGTCTGGATGGTGATTACTTCAGCAGTTTTTCTATTACCTACTTTTTTGGATTGTCTACAAAATTTTGTCACATATGGCAACCTTACTTGTCTATGAATGGCTCGAAGAAACGATGGCGAAATTCCAAAATCACACGAATGTGAGCAGACACACAACATTGAGCAGCAAACATCCAATGTCATAAAAGACTTACGGCCTTATTCATAAAAAGTTATCGAACATCTAAACAGTTGCTAAAGTCTGGTTTTCAAGGAGAAACCAGACTTTAGCAACTGTTTAGATGTTCGATAACTTTTTATGAATAAGGCCGTTAGAGTCATGGTTTCGTGTGTCATGGACTGAAGGCTGTTAATTTGAATTAGTATACCAAAATTTTAAAAGAAGTTTGTTTGGTTCGCTAAAGATTATAATACTGAATACCATCTCAACAAAATTTGCTGAAATAAATATTAAATGCGTTAAAGTCCTCCTCAAGTCGTCCTTATAACTGCTGCTCATGAATCAATAAATAAACCAGAACACATTGAAAAATGAATGTACCAATGTTTACGTGAGCAAGGGAGAGGGGGGGAAGTGCTTTGCTTACTTTTGCTGACGAGGGGGAGGGGGGAGGGTTACAAATTGCAAAAAGTTGCTTACGTAATAGTTAGATAGTCTCAACCTCAGTAATGTTTAGGATGGTTTGTTTAAAACTTACTAGTTCTTGTCAAAAGTGGAAAAGCAATTAGGTGGTTAGCAATACGTAAGTAAAACTAACTAACTACAAAATTAAAGTGAAATAACAAAATAATATGGCTAGCCATGAGGGGCGTTAATAGAGAGCCTTTAGGAGTATTGCGTGGAATGTGACAATTCTGACAATGTATGGAGCTGTCGGGATGTGTTGCGTGGCAGCGGTGTTGAGCGAGCGCTGCGGTGTCAACCGTGGGTCAGCGTCACGATGACGTGTGTGAAAGGCAGGGCCGCGTGGCGCCCGCCATGTGCGCGGCAGGCTGCGCGTGCGCCGGCCGCTCACTGCTCACTCCGCTGCCATGGCGCGCCCCAAGCACTCGCCGCGACACAACGCGCAGTACGAGCCCCTGCCGCCCCGAGGACCAGGTACTAACCCTCGCCGGCAGCGCGCGCCAGCCGCCTGGACGTGTGTGTGACGTGTCAGTGCGCCCCCTCTCCCGGTGCCCCGGTGCGCCCGCCGCGGGTGCATCGTCCGGCCCCGTGTGGACGTGGAACGGAAGCCTCAGCCGTGTAACGTAGGCAAGGGGCAAGTCGCGAGCCATACGGTGTTTGTTTCCGAACATACTATATAAGTTTTCTTTCATCTTTTAAAAGGTTTCACGCGTCGATAATCTTATCGTTTGGTGCGATAGTTCAACTTAAATTTTGTAGAGTTAGCAAAACAAAGCAATTGGGTAGTATTATGTTATACGGGTATGATTTACAGTGTTATTTATTGAAAAATCATGTTATATTTTGAGTTCATGGTCTATCAGAGACAGGACGACAGCCTAAACTGAATAACGGTAAATTCTAAGCGCCATTGGATTGACTCGCTCCATAACACATACGGTTGTTTGAACGAAGCCTCATTGAGAAAGTTTGGAAGGTTTGAAATAACCGGTTCGCATCTCGCAAGTCTGGACTGGCTCGACGTTAACCGTTAATCTTACATTATTTTAATCAAACTTATTGAGATCATCGACGGATTCAGTTTTATATTCAAAACTTTAATAAAAAAAACTTGTGATGTTCGTAGTGCGTAACGTTTAGTTATCGTTTGAAGAACTGGAGTGGGTTATCCTGAGAGTTACAAGAACGTCTTTGTTTTCAATAAAATATGCATTTTATTCGGTATGTCAACTTAATTGTGTGAACCTATTTCCCGCAGTCAACACTGCTAGCTAGGTGTGATAGTAAGTGTTGGTATTGACCGTTGTGGTGTGTGCAGTGGAGTCGCTGATCTACTGGCGGGCGGCGGCGCCGAGTGGGCTGGCGCTGGGCGCGGGGCTGGCGCTGCTGGTGGCGCTGGCGTGCTGCTCCGTGGTGTCAGTGCTGGCCTACGCCTCGTTGCTGGCGCTATCGGCCGCCGTGGCCTTCCGCATCTACAAGAACGTGCTGCAGGCCGTGCAGAAGACTAATGATGGACATCCATTCAAGTTAGTACCTAACTCTCTCTCACTGCTAATCTATGATCTCTCATTATCTGGTTAAGGGGCCATCCATAAATTACGTCACACGTTGAGGGGGTGGGAAATGTGAAATTGTGTGACAAGGGCCAGGGGGATAAAAAGCTTGGTGACGTCACGTCGAATTTAGACACTTACTGGTGATTTTAACATGTGAATGTTAAAATCACCAGTAAGTGTCTAAATTATTTGAATTTACGTCAATTTTATTATTAAATAAAAAAATGGAAAAAACTGCTGTTTTAATTTAATTACCCATGTACTTCTAAATACTAAATTGAAAAGTATGTGACGTCACACAAGGGGCGATTCACGGCGGGGGGGGGGGGGGGTGTCAAAAACCATAAAATTTGTGTGACGTAATTTATGGATGGCCCCTAATGCCACAACCTGTTGGTTTAAGATGACATCTCTGGAGAGAGATCATCCCTAATTTTTTATACTTCTACAGTTAGCTAGATATGTCATGTTCCTTGCTAAGCATTCAATGGGTTCAATGAAGAAAAATAACGAACCCAGTATCACGATGATGATTATTCTGGCCGGAATGTTCAAACATGTGGACATCGTGAGTTACACAATCATCAATCATCAACAATGTAATAATTCTTATCAATACACGCGTATTAAAGTGTCTCTTTGGTCAGCATCAGTAATATTCCTATGAAACGTTGATGTATCACTAAGATCAAACGACCAACATTTTGGCTCCCACAAAACTGCCAAATGTTGGCGTAAGTTACTCTTCCATTGATATATTCCTGATTCTTTGTAAGTCTTCTCACGTACACGACGGGCAATGGTGAATGTACGGACACACATTACTATTGTGAATAGGAGTGTAATCAGCGCACTTGTAGTGTTTATTCAGATGTTAGGAGAACTTGCGTAATCTTAAATTCGTTCCAAACGTAGGTAGGTACATATTTCTGAGGGGCAATTCTCGTAATTTTAAGAACGTTCACAGTCTGATCTCAGTGTCAATCTGTCAAAAATACCTCGATTTTTCGTAAATTTTTGACATTTGCTTGTCGCTGAGATGAGACTGCGACTAGATTTTGAACGTTTTTATTTTCGAGAATTGGCCTTCTGATTGTAATTCAGGTGACAAGGTGCGGTCGCCGTATTTAGAATTGTAAAAAAAAAAATAGTTTGGTGAACTGATAATTGAAGGACTTAAGCTTCATATCAATTTAAAAAAAAGTAGTGCGCTAGTTGTTCCTTTCATTACTTTTGTTAAAATGTAACCGTTATTACTTTATTAGATTAACTTACCTATTTACAAAATTAGAACCAGTATATACCTACGTATTACCCATCTATTTAAAACTGTATATAATGTTTGTTTAAAAGATGACAAGTTTATCTTTATTGCAGCAATGTGAATAGAACGATATCTAATAATTACGCTGAGTAGACAATTATTTTAGCACAAACTAGAAACTTGATTGAAATACTTTTTACATAAATTGTGTAGGTAACCTTCTTATTTTTTGCCGACGAAGAGTTACACTTTCAATGTATTGAAACTTTGAAAGTGTCACTCTTCGTTTCTTATCTCAGTATCACCAACAAAAAAAACGCTTCCAAGATGTATCTAAATCTAGGCAACGGTTTTTGTTACCATTGTACGTAATGTAGTTCAACGTAGCCCGTAGGTTTAGAAAGTACAAATCAAATGTTACAGATAGAGCTAGCACGGATAACCTACAAACGTAAAAGAAAAAGTATGCTTCGTAAAATATTTTTTTCACTGCCGACTATCTTTCTTAGCAAAATGTCAGAATGTTGTATTAGAAATTGGAACGGTGCCCGATGAAATGGCTGGACACTCCATGTCGGATTAGAATGTAATATCATTATCGGCGTACGGCGCTAGCTCTTGAGGGAATTACTTCAGGGAATATCACATGGCTACCGGATTGGTTGGTGAGGGCTGACATGCGTAGAAACTGGGAGCGATTTAATTTATTTGAAAGTTTTTTTTTTTTGTATAGTTGACCTCGTTACTGCTTTACCACCTTTAACAAAAACTTCCAGTAAAGTGAAACTTCAACAAGGTTGAGACATGAGGTTTTTGTGTTTTTCGGTTGAAAACCGTATAGTTATGTATTTACAAATAATTATGATTTTTGTTTAGTATTTTTCAAAAGGTTTTCTACTTGGAAAAGTAAAATAAGGAAAATAACATGGAAAAGAAACATGAATTTAACCTTATATAAGTAACTAATTCACACGATAAATAACTTTATACTTTTCTCAAAGAATAAACGATCTATTAATATATGCGAGGAATAAGTATTGTTTCTGAATTCTCTAAGTAATTGTGCTATTATTTATTAAAAAGATGGAATTTCTCAAAAAAAAAATCTCGGAGTTTAATATTTTTCAGCCGGAAAATAAAAAAAATCGACAAAAAATAAAAATGGTCTAAAATTGATATTTCTGGCGACAGTTGCCGAAAACTGAAAACGAAATTCGGTCTGTTCTGGGCGAAACTCTACTTGCAAGTGACGTTCAACCTTGGATGGTAAAGCACATAACGACGCTGGCTCTACAGATATATCTCGACAACAGCTAATATCACTATCACTCTCACTGTAGGTACAGGATTATTAGGATAGCAAATAATATTTTAGATATATTTTTTATGTTGGTGTTTGTTTAAAAATAAACCTTAAGCCACTGCAGATTTTTTATTTTTGTCTATTAAAATGAAAAAAATCTTGTGAGAAGGGCACCCTGAAAATGTGTTCACCTTGTATGTAAGTTACTTGTTGGAAGAGTGATTGTGTTTGTCAGTGCGTGTGCTTGTGTTCCAGATGGTTGTTGGAAAAAGACATCAGCGTGCCGGCGGAGCGCGCGCAGTCGCTAGCGGCCGCCGCCACCGCGCATCTCAACGCGGGGCTCGCTGAGCTGCGCAGGTACGTCAGACTCACACGTACACACATACATACACTACAAAGACCTCAGCGCGCAGTATTGTAATATGTATTGTATTCAAGTTAATAATTCTAATGTTTTAATAACTAATAATATTTGAAAAGTTCTCTCAATGATCTAAACGTGAAACTACATCAATTCTTAAAATCTGTGTATAACGTATTATATAACACTCTGTATACACATTCAAATACAGAGCAAGGCAGGTCACATGGCGCGCTACGCGCCATGCGGTCGTTGCGCATTCGGCTTATGTCTAAAGACGCGTTTCATCTATCTATCTATATAAATAAAAATAAAAATCCTGAATGGCTCATCAACGCCCGCCCACCCCAAACCTTTGGACCTTTTTTTTGGTTTCGTGGGGAAACCTTCAAAAGGCGCCCGGTAAAAGACCGGGGAGTGTAGGATTTCTACCTCACTAAAACCACCCCGGTGGTCATCATCTACACATGAAAGGGGTACCGTTACCTCTCAGAAGACAAATCCGGAACCCCCTCTGTGCGACGCCTGTTAGGTCACATCTCTGGGGAGACTGTAAAGGGTTCTTCTCGAAATCTAGCTCTGTGTAGCAGCACGTAACCCGCTCTATTTCCTGAGGTCACTCAGTGGGCGGTCAGAGTGCCCACTCTGGGTGCCCGCGACCCCAAATTCCCGCCTGTCTTAAATTAAGCAGGTGGGGTTTCGGGGTTATAGGCGTCGACGCGGTTGCCTCCCCGAAGCCTTCTTCTCCGAGCGGGATCAGCCTTCTCGCGATCCCGCTCGGCTACCTCCTTCTGAACCATCACAGTCTCATAGAAGGAGGAAACCCTTGGACCTAGAAAGCTGAAATTTTGCACAGAGGTTCCCTTTATAATGTAGACAAGGAATAAGGAAGTATTTTCGAAATTCAACCCCTAAATAGGGGATAAAAGTTCCACACGGGCGAAGCCACTAGCGAAAGCTAGTTAAAATATTAAAATAAATAAAAATTGGTTATACCCATAACCAATTTTTATTTATTTTAATATTTTTTGTAATATTCGTTAACATTTTTTGTGATATATAATGATCATGAGTACTTTCGCCTCCTGAACGACCTCCAATGAAGGAATTCCTCCGCTGTACTGTACCGTGCTGTGACCCACTGGCGCCGTGTTGCAGGTTGTTCCTGGTGGAGGACCTTGTGGACTCGCTGAAGTTCGGCGTGCTGCTGTGGTGCCTCACATACGTCGGTGCCTGCTTCAACGGCATCACGCTCATCATACTCGGTCAGTATACACCAAAATCTTTACAAATTATTACAGGGTGTAAAAAAACCCCTCACATAACCGTTTTCTACAGACTCTGTACATCAAACTCAGTAACATTGATGACAAAATTTCGCTGCGAAATTATGGGTAGTAGGAAATCCTTCATATTGGTCACTCACTGCTTATGTTTTCGTAACTCCTTTGTCAAAAACGAACTGATTCAGTTAGACATGAGAAAAAGCCTGTTGTTGTGCAATATTTATCTTAATACAACAGAGTATCACCACAGCCGTTACCGTTATAATCGCGATATAGTTAGGCATAATAATGAAATATTTCAATAATTAAAAAAAAAAAAACAATCTAATCAAAGCCCAATTAGAATTGCTTATCATCAACGAATTATATTGGTTTTCTTTGGACATAAAAAATAAGGTAGTCACTCTCGGATTCATAGCGTGTTAACGGTAAACGGTCGATTGGGCAACCGTCTCGGCTCCAGTCGACTGTTAAACATATTGACGTTTATCTATACAGGTTGAAATTGAAAACATGCGACAAACCGTAATGGGAGATTGTACTCATCATTATGAACAACTTTTACTAAGGGACCAAAGATGCAATCGCAAAAAAAAAAACAGCTGTTCCCTACATTTTGATGAGTCATGCGAACATAAATGTAGGGAACAGATGTTTTTTTTCGCGATTGCATCTTTGGTCCCTTAGTAAAAGTTGTTCATAATGATGAGTACAATCTCCCATTTCGGTTTGTCGCATGTTTTCAATTTCAACCTGTATAAAGTAACATCAGCGCACGACGGACTAATTTTCATTAAAAAATGCTAGAGCTACGTGAAGTAGAAACAACATCACGCTTGTATCACTCGAAACAGTAGACAGAGGTTTAAGTGCACCCATATTTCGTAGTCCCATGTTATACGGGGGCTAGCCTTGTTGCCATTAACTGGGTAACCGATTCTGGGTCGCCAATTCGTGGTGGAAATCTTTTACACTGTTTGTGACCTGAAAATCGAATAAAGTAATACAAATATTTATTTTTAATTGGTGTCATAGCCATACATTTTACTAGGAATGGAACTATTAGGTCACAGATCATAAGTGATCGTACGCACGTGACGAATGGCTTATCATTGATTGCAGTTACAATCGTAAACAGTGCTGCACAAATGGAGGCAGGTTGTAGTCACACTTTCTTTAATAGTGAAACGAATACTGCCATAGTACATATTGATAATATGCTCTTGACATTATAGTGATTATGAACACCGAGTCAACGATTAAATTGAATTAAATGAAATCTCAATCCCTTGCTATGCAGCTATTGGGAGGAGCTTGGTCTGGAGACAGCCTGATTAGAAGTAAAATTTGACCCAAACAAAAAACAAACAACAAATAGGGCAAGCTAAATAAAACCGTTTAAAAATAGATTACAGTGGGAGTGGGACCATGACCAATGGTCAATGGCCTAATATTTGACAGAAAGCAGAAAGTGAAGTGTTAAGCGATATGTGCAGTGCACTAACAGAGTATTTGTTTTTTTTTTTTTTCAGTATGTTTGTAAGTAATAGCGTGTGTTGTGTAATGTTTGCAGGGTGGATAGCGCTGTTCACCCTGCCGAAGGCGTACGAGATGAACAAGGCGCAAGTGGACGCCAACCTTGAACTCGCGCGTGGCAAGATCAACGAGATCTCCGCCAAGTGAGTGATGCAGCTAATTACTACTTAGAGGCCATCCATTTTATCATTTTTTGTACTCATTTCGTGGGAACCTGTCTGGGCTGCCGAACCTTAATACCCGCCTTAAGCTAGCTAGGATGGCAAATTCATATCTGTAATTTGTTATTCCTTTTATTTTAACGATTGTTCCCTCATTTATAAATAATTATCCATCAATTGCGTCACACGCTAAGGGAGAGGGGGGAATCACCTATTTTGAAATCCTGTGACGAGCAGGGGAGACGAGTTATTACCTTCGTGACATCACATGCATAAATATAAGTATTAAAAGTCCAAATAATAATAAAATTCGAGTGACGTAATTTATGGATGACCTTTTAGCAAGCGCTTATACACTACAGTGAGGAATTAAGTAAGGTACGCAGGCATAAATAATTTACTTTCCATTACGCTGCCTATGTTCATTTTTGGTTAGGTAGTATACAATACTCACATATTTTTTTACTCTTAGGCACTAGTTCAACATTCCCAGATTAGTTGCCTGTATACCTACTCTTCCTTTTTTTGATCGTATTGTCGACATCGGGTAAGTGGTGGAACTTTCGACAAGAAAAACTCTCAGTAAATTAAAACTTCACTAAGGTTGAACTATTTAATTGTCACATTGGTGTCGAAAACTAAATAAAATAGACCTTGACGTTGTATGACTGGCAAGTGACATTTAATCTTAGGGTGGTAATGCAATTACGGGGTCGACAATACAATCATATTTATTTTATTTATTGTTTATGTCGTTTCCATTTAAATAACATCATCATTATTAAATCAATCAACAAAGCCTGTGAATCTGTAATGTTATTTATCTATTATTTGAAAATCAGCCTGTAATATTAATGCCCTAGGGTGCGCCAAATGCCTCTTCCAAATAGTTTAAGAGAGGGAAATAGACTACCTTAATCCATATTTGGGGCTTCTGGCTAAGTAATAACAGCCACACGGGTCGATCGATCAAGTTAAGCTACACTTGCCGCGGTCGGTCCGTGGATGGGTGACCATCTTTACATACCAAGACCCCTCCGTGCCTCGGAAAGCACGTTAAGCCGTTGGTCCCGGCGGTCATTCGTGGATCTTTGGCAGTCGTTACGGGTCGTCAGAAGCCCGAAAGTCTGACAACCAGTCTTACCAAGAGATACGTGTTACCCAGTAACTGGATTGTGGAGGTCAGATAGGCAGTCACTCCATGTAATATACTGGTATTCAACTGCATCCGGTTAGACTGGAAGCTGACCCCATGATGATGATGGGACTCCCCTTTCCGCAGTTAGACTCCCATTCGGTCCGTTGTGTGTGGAAGCTGACCCCAAGAAAGTTGGGATAAGGCTAAACAGATGATGAATACATATTAACATGAAGTTATTTTGTCACGTTGTTGTACGTTTCTGAATAATAAACGTGGTAAACCATTGCATGATTTGCATATCTCCATAAAGGCAAATAATGAGCTTACTTCGTCACTATATTTAGCTTGTGTTACATGATGTTGACATTTTGAGTCAGCATTATTTCCACTTTGCTGTGTAATCAACACCAACTGCATGTTGATTACACAGCAAATTGGAAATAATTTAACCTCTTTGTAACAAAATATTGGAATATGTATTTAGGTGCCTATTCTTCAGCAATTTCAACAATATCACATAGCTGGGTGTGAAGTTATCCATAATTTCATACCAATTTATTATTAGGGTCTGGTATTTGAATTGTTTGAGAACAGCGTAGTTTTAAATGAATCTGTTTACTTTCCAACTACCTGTTGGCTGAAAGAAGAGAGAAGCTGATGAATGTTTCCAATATTCAGTGGCTTTCTGGTTCAAACTTATCATTTTATATGTAGTTACAGTACTTACTGTAGAACATAAAATCAAAAAGTCGTTTATTGAAACTAGGTTGAGTGTCAGCACATTTTGAACGTTAAAATTAGTTAAGACAGTCCCACAAAAAGCTCGCTCTTCACCCTTTCTAGCGCTTTAGCTGGGAAGAAGTTGCACAGCAAACTCCCCAGCAGCACAACTGTCTGTTCAGTTAGAAGAACTTGATTGTTTACAATATAAGTTTTTTAGAGCGTCGTCTCTCCCTCTCAGACCTGCACCTAATTGCGTAACTCACGATTCATCATAATTTGTTTAGTTTAAAAACAGATGGCTAAACCATTGCTTCATAAGTTTGACAAATGTGTCTGCTCAACAACGTAATGAATATTGTTGAAGTGTCAAAATGAAACCGATTATGATTAATCGCGTGTTACGCAATTAGGGTGCTGGTCACAAGTCTCTAAAGCTTGATGTCATCCGCCTGGCCACTGCAGGCTTTCTTTCATTCCTCCTTACATTGCTACAACACATTCAAACCCATGACGATTGTGTATGTACCTCCATGTAATGTTTATACAGCCGATCATACCTCAATTCTATAAGCGCCGTCTGACTCCACTTCTGATGAATTTTACTGAGAAATACAAAAATATATGTCCAACTGTTATAATAAAATAACAGCCATTAGTATGAACCTTGGAATAATAAATTTAATACGAATTATTTTAGCCTGAGATCCACATGCTTTGTGTAAAGCACCACGTAGCTTACTCTTTCACACTCTCTGTTGCAGTCATGTTACTCTGCTCATGATGCAGCAGTATATGTATGGGAGGCGAATATAATGTACAGTAAGGGAAATTAATTGTTTAGCAGATTGGAACACGCGGCGACTGCCAAAAAAAATGACAGTAGTGTTTTGAATATGCGGACAGTTTCAGATGTTAGTCAATTTGCTAAGCAATGATTTCCCCTGACTTTACATGATGGAGCAGCATGTGTTATTGTAGGTGTGATGTGATTCTGGAGTGGTTGAAGTAAGTATTGTGTCTGTGTGTTACAGGGTGCGGGCGGCCGTGCCGCTGGGCAGGAAGTCGGAGAGCGAGAAGGACAAGTAGACGAGCGCCTCCCACGCACGCGCGCTCAGTACTTCACTGTTTGTTATATTTATTATTATGTACTATTAAAGATAACTACTTTACGTGTAAAGCTTTATGAGATGAGTCATGCGGAGATTATTGTATTTGCTTTTTGAAATTTTAAATTAAAATACTGTCGAACCGACCGTTGTTTTTATTTGTTGTGTTTCGTGAACCCTTCTCCGATGGATACTATTTCAAATGCAATCGATTATCCGTACTAATACTATTAACGCGAAAGTTTGTATATATGGATGTCTGTTACTCTTTCACACAAAAACTACTGAATGGATTTGGATGAAATTTGGCACACAGATAGATTATAACATAGATTAACACATAGGATACTATTTATCCCGGTAGTACGTTCCCGCAGGATAATTTCCGACGCTAGTACTTAATAGATCTACATTAAAACTGTGCAGTGACCTACAACGATGTACAGCTAGGGAGCTTGATTGTTGAGCAGATAGACACACCACATCATTAGCCATTTCATTTGACTGACAAATTACGACGAATAAAAGTCGTGTTAACACCCTCGAAATACAATGATTATCAGGGCCAGCACGGGTGCAACCTGCACCCTAATTGCGTAACACGCTTTCAGTCACAATCCGTATGTCCGAAAAAAGTCCTCTCAACATAAATAATGTAATAAATGGTTGTCGAACTGTCACAATAAAAGCCATTGCGAGATCGACTTATGATGAAGTACAGTCAGCCTCAAAAAAAAAACATACAACGACAAGAGTTCATTTACTTGTCTACAATCTTCGTTTCATAATTTTGTATGAATGTCCATAATTATTACACACATTGGATACTTATTTATAGCTACACATTGATGCAAAATTATGGAACACAAATTGTTTACAGTCAAATGAATTTGTGTCGCTGAATATGTCACCGGCAACGTATCATTATGAACATCGTTAGTTATAGATTTATAACTCGCGTGATTACCTATAAACTATCGAAAATATCAACATAGTGATACAGATACATCTTTTCGAGGCTACTATTCATAAACGCGACTCAAAACCTCGATTGACCGTGATCTGGTTCAAGCCCACAACTCAGAATGGGACCTGTCCTACAGACTGCGATTAACGAGAAGTGAGTAGAACATAAAATGAGTTGGCGAGCAACGAGTAGTCAGTACCTACTAACGTGATGGGGTCATGGCGACGAGCGACTAGTTTCGCTGGTATGCGTATGTACACACGGCTACACATTAAGTTATACTTTTCCAGTATAAGCTGATCTCGCATTGCATAGGATTTTCGTACAATGCGAGATCAGCGTAAACTGGAAATGCATAGGTTGATGTGTAGTCGTGCGTACCAAGTGTGAGTCTCTCAGCGGGAGTCACTGAGCGAGTAGGTACTCTCTTTGATGGCTCTTGTCGCTGCGACTACAAGTACTAATCGGTGGTGGTGTGAACATGTTCTGTAGGTAGGTACCTACAATATCAGCATTAAATTCAGTACGAGGAAGGAACTTGCAGGAAGATGTGTAGGTAGTTACTTAACCACATAGGTAGCTTGCAGAGGTACAGTTAAAACCTGATAAATTATTTTGTTCGGTACAGACACCAGCACATCAAGTTACCCCAATATGTCAAATTTCTTTGATAGATTTTCAGCTTTATTGCAAAAGTATAAGGTTCATGTTCAATTGGAAAAAGATGACAGTTTGGAGTAGCTTGATGTGCTGGCGTCTGTACCTACATAAACTCAACTCTATCAAGAGTGGGTTAGTCGATTGATCTAAAAATTAAATCGATGAATATTTTCGTTAGGATCACCCTTGGATCACCACATTCACTATACCTTTTTAGCACTTTTTTTTTCTTAGTTGATTTTTTTCATGAGGAGTGACTACTTATGACTGGAGTAAAAAGGATTTCAAAAAATATGCAATATCAAATTAGGCTGAGAATCAGCACTTTTCAAACATCAAATTACAAAAGACTATCCCCAAAACGCTCGCCCTTCACCTCATCCTAGCGCAAACATAATTATAAAAAACTCCCCACCAGCCCCTAATTGCGTAACTCATGATTAATCTTAATCTGTTCAACAATATTCATTGCGTTATTTACGTTGTTGAGCAGCCACATTTTTCGAACATATGAAGCAATGGTTTAGCCATCTGTTTCAAAACGAAACAAATTATGATGATTCGTGAGTTACGCAATTAGGGTGCAGTACTGCTGCTTGATTTCATTCAGTAGTAGGAAGGCAATGAGACAGAACATTAAATTGGTTAATAAACATTACTAATCATTTACCTGAAGTCAGCTAGCCATGCCAATACACCAAACAAATTAAATGAAAACTATTTACATATAGAAAGTGAGTAGGGAGGCATTTGCCCAGCAGTGGGACGTTACAAGCTAAAAAAAAAGAAAAATTTACATATAGGTATTTAATCAAACAAAAAAATTTTACCGAAGCATAATACCAAAATAAAAGCCTCCAGGCATAAAAAGCGTTCTAATCACTCGGAAACTAGATTAAAGAGGTTCGACTTTTTTCACATCGGTCTGAAAATCCTACTTCTTACTATCCTACTAATAATAAAAATGTGAAACTAAGGATGTTTGTTACCTACTGAATCACGCAAAGTCGGCCGAATGGATTTGGATGAAATTGGCACACAGATAGTTTAGGTATAACCAGGATTAACAAAAAGGATACTTTTTACCCCAGTAATACATTCCCGTGGGATAAAAGATAGTTATTTAATAAATTATTTTATACATCCGAGTCTCGTAATTTCCGAAAGTACGGGTTTAATTATGTGAGTGTAGAATAATTAAACTTAGAAATTATTAAAAAAGCAATCTCTGTAGCTGACTGGGGTGTAATCTCCGTTCATTACGTGCCAAATATTAACTAAAAATCATTCAGCAAAATGTGGAATTGGAATGGCTTGTAATCGACTAATAGTGTTCTATTTCCTTTTAGTTTTGTCAATGGCCAACCCTAAACTTTTAGACTTTGAACAGCTGTTGTGGTTGTCTTGAAATGTCTTGCCGTGTGCTGTCACTCATTACTGTCACAATCATTTTAGAATCAGGAAGAAATTCACTGAATATGTACATAGGTAGTTTTTAAGTTTATCTACGGATTTACTTTTGTACTTATTTATTTTATTAAGTTTCTAAGTGTTAGCCGAAGTCATTGAGGTCAATTTCCTATAGTGTTAAAAAGGTTTAATAAGGCAGAGAGCCTGTCCTATATAATGATGTAAGGAAGTAAACTTGTACGCAACATTGAAACTCTTGAATGAAATGTTTTAAATCGTATTGTGATACCGAACGGACAACAAGTGCTGGACAAGTGCCTTAAAACTACGGCATGGCGAGCAATGCAAGGTTTGTTAATATTTTTATAAACCAGATACATATCACCAGTATGAATATCACCTGTTTTAGTGTGCAGTTTTGTAGAGCCCAGAAATGTATGTTCACGTACCCTTGATGTTTCTCTACAAATGGTTCTGTATGAGCTTTTATTATTATTTCATAATAATCACTTAATACACAATTTGCAGTTACCAGTTCCCTAATGTATAAAATAATACATCTAAGAAATAATTACTTATTGAAATAATTTCGAATTATGTTACTAATTAACCTTTTGTGTAAGATCTTAGCAATTATTCATTTCTGTAAGAAACTGCTGGTTGTGGACCCCTCCTCCTTAGCATAGTTGCTCCACAATAGCGCTGAGTCATGGTGGAACTGAAGTGTTGTGGTTTCCAGGTGACAGGTCTTCTGAATTATCTTCTGTGTACATGAGGGGATAATGCCAGCTTCCTTTGCACAGTATGTAGTTATTTTCACTATTCTATCTATTCAATAACTATTACTAAATGTGGTGGGTTGGTTTGAGTGAATTGTACTAATTATCCAGTTGAGAGACAGCAGGCTTCAGAACAACAACTGACTGCACTTCTATTGGTTGATTGCTTACCAATTGGTTTCAATTTAGACTCGGTTTTAGTTCTTACATTACAATATAAGCTATTGATTTTATTCTAATAACATCAATGGTCGGTGTGTTTTGTTTTTAATTCAGTATCAAAATCCAAACCTTTATTGTGTAACTAAGTCTGCTCATGTGGAACATCTAAGTATAGAAATGGTGAAATGTATGTATCATTTTGTAATAAAGGATTTTTTTTCTTAAGTTCACTTTAATGTTACCTATGTTAGGCTATGTTGCATCATATTGCTTTGGGCAATATTCTATATTCTCATAGACTGCTCCCTGCAATCCTCATGTTACCATTATCCTCAATGTGAGAACTGCTGTTGTGTTAAGAGTATTGAGTAATTACTGTTGGGTAATACCTGCTTAACTAACAGGCAAATAAATATTAACAGGATCTTCTTTCGGGTTTTTCTATAGTATTAATATAGACTATAATTACTTAACTTTTAATCACACTCATTAATGCTGTGCCGGGTTCGTCATGTCATCACAATAAGTACTAATAGGTATAATTTGACTGTTTGTTAGCAGGATTTTATGTTCATGACAATCATAATTTTTATGGCTAATAATTAAATGTGCTTTTCATCCTTCAAGGCTTATTGTTACAAAACATATCTCAAGACTTATCTCTTCCATTGCCATCAACAGCTTGCAACATTATTAGTTACACTAAATAAGAATATTAACTTAAAGCCGGCTGTCTCGCTGTTTGTTTGTGTTGAATACATGTTTTTGATAAGGCAAGAATGTACCCAGGTGCTCCCAAATAGGAGCTTTGTCAATATTGTGAGATATATTCTGTAGCAATGGCGTCGGTTCCAGACAGCTTGTGTGCCAGCATGCAGTAATCTGTGAACAACACAGAGCTGTCTGATGGCGACCGCCATCCGATCTATCGACAGACATGTCTAGCTATATGGTTACCGCCGTTCAGGTCCATCTGTCAATTTGATAATAAAGTTGTATCATCTGCGGTTCGCTGATGTGTCTGTCGATAGCTGGTGTGGTGTGTGTTTGCTTGACCCATTCCATGGCGCGTGTCACAGCTAAGGGCGCGCGGCCAGCTTGCGGCGGGCGGCATGCGCGCGCTTCGCGCTGCTGCTCCGCTCCCGCGACGCCATGGCTCAGCCCTGCCACCGGTAGGTATCTACTAATACCTGTGTACACACCTTATCAAATAAGTATACCCTGAACAAATATTTCAGCGGCCGCGTGATGAATAACAGCCTCTCGGCTCCTGACACCAATCATGTCGTATTTACTTATGTAGATATACGGCCGCCAGTGCTGAGTGCTGACTCGTCGGTCCGCGTGCTCTTTATTCAGACATGTCTCGTTAATAAAGGTGGTTGTGTCGGAATTCATTAAATAAAAGTTAACACTACTTACGTGTTCGTCTCTCGTTCGGCTGCTACATCACCATACACTGCATCGATAAATTGTTGTCCAATTAATTATCAATCAAAGGGAGTGATAAGAACAAGTCTGCGGAGACGTTAGTTTTTTAAGATGTAAGTGGTCGTTACACGAAGGTCAGTTGTCTGGGAGACCCGCGCCGCCTGCAGCCGCTGATCGTGGCGTCCTGCGTGCGTCTTCGCTCGTCCTCCTTGCTAACTATTTGTTAATAATACGTTTTTCTTTGAAATGGATGACGGGTATGTTTAATTGTGTACTGTTCCATTATCTCTTTTACAACTCGTTGTATTTACATAATTTAGCTAATTTATTCTCTTGAATTTTTGCGCTTGTTTCTCTAATCTTATACATACTTACCTACTTAGGTAGTTAGCGAATGAGCGGTTTCTTCAGTTGACGCTGCCACGCTGGTCTATATATTTGTTGATATGAGCCGACTGAACTACGATTTAAGGTGTTCTACAAGTCGCGCCTGTTGGAAGAAGTTCTAACAGGGGCGACGCGACTTGTAGAACAATTTCCATAAAGTTATCATAGAAATTGTTCTACGAGTGTCTCGTCGCGCCACTGCCATGTTATAAGGGCTGTCGTCCATCTCTTTACAACTGACGTTGTACCTATTATAGAACGGAGTTATGGATTCCAAAATTACAATGAATAAATAAATATCAACTTACCACTTACGTCATAATACGTTTATTATGATAAATGATTAATTATTTTAGCTACTGCTTTAATCGTGATAATGACCTCGACGATTTGTATTGCGTATTGCGTCAGTTTAGGCCTCGGACGAATTATCACAAAACTTCTCACAGTACCAGCTGACACACAATAGTAATTTGTTCAAAGACAATCATGATATTGTTCTGACAAGTGTTCGCGGTGTACAAATAATTTAAATGACTTACTAAACTTATGGCCGCCGCGCGCCGCCGCGGTGTGCAGCAGAACATGGGATCATAAAGTGATGGTCGGCGGTATTGTGTTTGACGACGCTGCGACGTGCATCAGCGTCGAACAGTCGGACTGCGGACAGTCGCGGAGTCGTCTCCGCCAATAACACGTCTTCATCGGAACCTGCTCTATATATCACTATAATCTGTCGTCGTGTCCAATCGGCAGCTATCGATAATTACTAGGTACCTTCACATTTTCGTTATTTTATCTGTTTCGTCCAGTTCCTTATCAGCGGACGGCTGTTGCACTAACGTTAGAACACGAACTCCCTTACCTATTTAAACTTTCACAGTTTATATCATGTGTAAAACAATGCCGGTAGCACCGTAGCAGTGGTAGCACGTAGAAGATTGTTAGACAGCTGTGTAAGGTCAGTGTGCACTATCTGTTCAGCAGCTGCACTTGTCTCCTGTCATCAGCCTACGCTCATGGACACACGTCGCTAATCTTATCCGAGCGTTATCCTAAACTCACTAAGTATATATAATAAAGCGAACATTTCACACGTTTATTTCAGTGAAAAATTAGCTCACGATAATTCGTACAATAAAGTAAACTAATAGACTTTCTTATCTCGAAGTAGGTGTAGTTAAATACAAATCGTCAGCATCGCTACAAACAGCACCCTAATTGCGTATCATAATCTGTTTCGTTTTGATAGTTCAACAATATTCATTGCGTTATTTACGTTGGTGAGCGGACACATTTTTCGAACATATGAAGCAATGTTTTAGCCATCTGTTTCAAAACTAAACAAATTATGATGAATCGTGAGTTATTCAATTAGGGTGCCGGTCTGTTATCGATAGCCAAACTCAGCGCAGTGAAGCCAGTGCTCAGAGTTGAGAGTGTAAGTGCTCGTGGTGTCGCAGGTTGAACGAGGACAAGGAGAGCTCGCCGTGCCTTGAGCGAGGAGACGGAGTCACCGCCAAGATGTGGGGTGCGCAGCGACTCGTGGTGCTGGACGTGCTGATGGTGTTCTGGGGCATCGGCACATGGCTTGGAGTCAACGGGCTGTACGTGCAGCTGCCGCTGCTGGTGGACCGCCTGCCCGAGGGCTGGGCGCTGCCCTCGTCCATGGTGATGGCCGTGCAGCTCGCCAATAGTGGCCTACTCCTGTACGCGCTCATGCGACGCCTGCTGCCCAGCGTCAAAGACGCCTTCTACATCTACGCGCTGCTGGTGATCGGCACGTTGGCGCTCGTGCTCAACGCGTTCCTGTACGAGAAGACGTCGGTGATCGGCGGCGAGGAGCGCTCCGTGGCCTACCTGGCGCTGACGTTCTTCGCGGCACTAGTGGGCTGCACCAGTTCGGTGCTGTTCTACCCTTACCTGCGCCACTTCCGCGACGTGTACCTCGCCACGTACCTGGTGGGCGAGGGCCTAAGCGGGTTCGTGTCGAGCCTGCTGGCGCTGGTGCAGGGCGTGGGCGGCGAGCCCCAGTGCCTACCGTCGGCCGACAACAGCACGCTGGAGGCGCACTACCCGCCCGCGCGCTTCGACACCATGGTGTTCCTGCTGCTGCTTGGCGGGCTGTCGGCGACCAGTCTGGCCGCCTTCGTCGTCATCAACAACTACAAGGGCTTCCAGTCGGAGCGCGTGGCGCCGGCGGCCGCGGCCAAGGACGACGAGGCCACGTCGGAGCGGCCGTCGCTGCTGGCGCCGCGCTGGGTGGGCGTGATGCTGCTGATGGTGCTGCTGAACGCGCTCAACAACGGCGTGCTGCCATCGGTGCAGTCGTACTCGTGCATGCCGTACGGCACGCAGGCGTACCACCTGGCCGTGACGCTGGGCGCCATGGCCAACCCGGCGGCGTGCCTGGCGGGCGTGTGGCTGCGCCCACTGGCGGCGCGTGCGCTGGGCGGCCTGCTGCTGCTGTCGGTGGCGCCCTTCGCCTACATCCTGGCCACCGCGCTGCTCAGCCCAGCGCCGCCGCTACAGCACACGGCGACCGGGGTAGCTTTAGTTGTGAGTATTACTTCAAAATACACTTTTTATCATATTCCGAAGAAACTGTCCTGAAGTAGGTAAACGTAGCCCTTGATTTACTGGCTAGTGGCCACTAGTTTCTGGAAGTATATTTCCATTGTACAGTACCGACAGGCGATTCCATAAGCTTCTTCGGAAATTTGCCACATGGAAGTCTTTTTGTTCGAGATGTCGTTGTGAATTTCTGTGTTTATCTATTACGCTGCACGCGGGTCACTCCGTGATGTTATCAAGCTACATTAAAATTATCTAAATTATCCCAAATTACTGTCACACATTCACACACACACAATCGGTGAAGCAAGAGACAAGTATACGATACAGTATAATTAAGAAATATTTTGTGTAGGCCTAGTTTAGTTATCTGATTTAATACTTCGGGAACTATTTCCGTCAGGTTGCACGTCAGGGTTCATTATCCGTGAATACAAGATAGTCCTGGTTTTGCTGTTCGAGATAGTGATGTTAGAAAACTTACATGTTCCTCTATTCTCTTTGATAAAAATTTCGCTTGAGAAACCTTTTTTGTCGTTATCAAATCTGCATCTTTCGACTCGATTTAAATTTCCAATAACGATCCAGGACTTATAACTTAAAAAGATAAAATCTCTGCAAATGTACGCGACTCTGTCGGCACTCTCGGTGACCCGTACTCATAGGTGCGGTGACATATTTTCTACTGCCTCGCGTACCTAACCAACTTTTTAAACATTCCTAAGTGAAATGTCAATATTTTTCTTTTAACGCGTCATCGAGTTCTCTTTAGTCTCAGGCCGGGAATTGCTCGATTGTTCTGAAATTCATGCAAAAATCTGTGAATGATTGATTGACTGAAAGCGTGAGAGTTATTAGGTAATAATTCCATTGATAAGGAATTATCTATTGTCCTGGTAGCTTACCATTATCTTGGAGATACCGTGCAGTTGATGGCTATCGTAAAATATCAGACGAACCGTCGATACTTCCAGAGTGAATCCGTGAGAATATAATCATATTTCTCTATCATTGATGCTGTGCGTTGTCTGGGCGATATGATATCCCGAAAGTATGAGGAGCTAGTAGAACTTCAAGTTCTGGAATAAATTACTCACATCATTATCTAAACGGATATTCTCAATGCAATTATAGCTTTAGTGGCGCTCTACTTGGCATAAACATGACAACGCCTGTATTTCCAAAGGGTTGGGCAAAGGTGTACTTATAGCATTTGACCTAAACTGGATTATTGATAGAAATAAAAAAAAAACCTTCTTATGATCCCCTGCTGGTAAAGCAGAAGCTTGATTATTCTGCTTCGGTTGTGACCCAAAGCAGAAAAATCACGGCCAATATTTGCCATTTCCGAATCTGTAGTGTCGTGTCAACTAGTAAATGCAAACCGGGTTAATCAGAAACCGAAAAACCGGTTTTTCGGCATTTTTCAAATGATTAAAAACCCAGTTTTTGATTTTCCGGGTTTTCGAGTTTTTTTATTTTCAAATGGCAGCACCGCTACTCGAAGTGTAAATCAAAATGATACATTTGATGTCTGCCATTTTATTTTTCTAAACGTTGCCAACGGTTGAGAGTGAAAACTCAAACTCAAACTCAAAGCATTTATTTCAAATAAACCAATTACAGGCACTTTTGAATTGTCAAGGTCGGTGTGGTAGAAAGATGAAGCTAGTTGCCCATTCTAAAGCGTAGGAAGCCATTAAAAGACGTGTTGTTTATCGCATTATTAGTAATTTGGTAACATTTAACTACTTTCAATAGTTTTGCTTGCATTGAAACTATCAAAGGGTTGTACTACACCTTTATCTGCGTTAAATTTAGATACCGAAAAACAATTTAACCTACTTTTAAGAGATGACTTTTTATTTCACTTGATTTTTTTAATGATTATTTTTGGTTATGAATTAGAACTAAGTATAATTAACCTGATTGCAATTATTATTGATCTCTTTAAAAGACTTATTTCTATGTTATATTATGTTAATTAATGGTTTAAGTTATGAAAAATATTGAGTAGCTAAACTATTGTTGGTGTCTATTGAGACTGTTATGGGTTCATTTAAAAAAATAGAGTTTATAATTTGATACCAGATTTTCAGTGTTATAAAATGTTGATTTTGTGTTTAATAATAATTTCATTTCATGCGGAATACTTAATTATGTTTAGTTGATCTTTTTGATACAGTTGTTTAATATTTTACCTACATAGCTTATGCACAAAAACCAAATAAACCTTTTACTTACTGCACGTAGACGAATAAAAAAAGTCTTATTTTCAAACCGGTTTTACAGAAAACCGAGTTGTTTTATAAAAAAAAAACCCGAAACCAAAACCGGGTTTTAATCTTGGGCGGTTTTTCATTCCCTAGTGTCAACATATTATAGGGTCAATAACCCCTTTATAAAATACTCTGGCGAAAACAGAAGATTAAGATTCTACAGCTATTGCAACTATTAAAATTCCTCGAATATTAAAATATTTCGGTGACGCGGACTTGGCTGACCTTGACTTCAAATTCACTTACTCATATTTCTGTTAGCTACAAACAAAGCGTTCAAGGAAAACGGAGGTTTTGTGCTCCAGTCGATTGCGTGAGCGTGGTTACGGTACTTTTTGCTTGGCGCCAATCTCTCTTTCAGTCGTCTGGTCTGGTAAATTAAATACGTTTGGTAATCATCATTGTTATATTTATGC
The DNA here is from genome assembly GCA_947359405.1 of Antitype chi. Taxonomy (NCBI): domain Eukaryota; kingdom Metazoa; phylum Arthropoda; class Insecta; order Lepidoptera; family Noctuidae; genus Antitype; species Antitype chi. Next base: position 18,417,867 of record OX375816.1, read on the forward strand.
CGAGGAAGGGTTAAGGGTTTGTTTGAATGTCGTCATTTGTTTGGCAGGGGTTATAAAAATGAATTAATGAGTATGATTAGATAGGACATTTTAGGAGTGTAAACCTACCTACTGTTTTTCGTAAAATAATTTTCTATAAGAAAGTGGAAAATAAAGACAGCTAAGGTGTTGTGTATGAAAGTTGTGTGAAATATGATATAGCTAAAATGGAAATGAATTCTGAGATGACCACAATAGAGATTAAGGGAAGAAAATGACGCGTTCGCCGTGACTTATATCAGCAGGCAGCAAGGATAAGGGCAGGAGGGTGATTGACTTTTGGATTCTAATGCTGGCTGTGACGTGTGCGCAGACGAATCGAAGACGATCATGTCAGTATGTCTGGAGTTCTGTGAGGTGTACGCGAAGTGAACCTAGTCCACATTTTTTGCATACTAACTTCGGGAGTGTTTTACTCCACTGTCTGACATGGCACACCCAAAGTAAAATATGATATCGTTTTGTCTCATTATTAATATTGTCTGTACGGAAACAGAATACTAAAATACCCATTAAAAAGTTAGGAGCCAACAAAGATTCGTTTTTCTTGCTAATTTTAGTTAGGTAACATTGGGGGTGTTTAAGTATCTAAAAGAAGTGTAAAATCTCCAAAACCAAGTCGGTACCGACAAAGTTCAATTATCGAAAAGTTCAATAAACTTTATTGGTCATTGATTTATGCATTGGCTTTTTCATAAAACCCGATCTTCCAAAGGACTTTTCGCGATTTTTTTACTATAAATGATCCTGCATCTCATTCAATAACGTTGTGGGTGTAAACTAGCGTCTAATTGCTCACCACTGATACTATCCCTGTCGGACACGAAGCCTGGTGAGACAGCGTAATTTTTAGCCAGGCCCACCAGTGAGTTCGAGCCCGCGACTAGGTTCCCCTTAAGGTGGATGCGCGAAGGGAGCTCAGGAAATTAAAATTTTCTTCAAAAGTCGATGGTCAAAAGTTTTACTTAAACTTTTGGCCACAATATCAAAATTTTCTTATCTTCGTCCATATAATTAACGAAATGAATGTAGTCGTACCTCTACCTCAAAAACACAACCATAAACTATACTAAGTCTTAAGAAAAAGAGTCAAGGGCAGCTCCCGATAATTAAAATTTATTTTCGGTACTGCCGCGAATCATATTTAGATCAACATACAACCTGAAACTGACGTACAAATGGTAAAATCTAAGAAAATTTTAATTTCGAAGGCTATCCTGAATCTTTCGCCTTAACTAATGTAATGGGACGATGGCAGTTTTATATAAAGTAAAATAAATAAATGTGTAAGCATTGCCCTACTGCTAGGCAAAGGGCTCCTTCAGTCCAAACTTTTATAGATCGCGGCACGTAAGTTGAACCAAAACAGAACAAACAACCGAATGTAGCGCGTGCACTCGTTGCCTCACACGGAAAAGAATGAGGTCACCTTCTAGTATAGTCATTGCTGTAAAGTGTACTGAAGTTTGGAAATAAATTACAGATCGCGGCACGTAAGTTGAAACAAAATCCGCCATTTTGGTTCAACTTACGTGCCATGATCTGTACCTACTTGCGTTGGATTCTCCATCCAAGCAGTCCCGCCGTTACATCAGCGTTTCCTATACCTGCTAGATACCGCTACTGCTCCAGTGGCTATGCTGTACCTAGTGTATAATGATGTGTTGTCCTGTCCTGCAGGTGATAGCGTGGGTGGTGGTGTCGGGCGTGATCTCGTATGCTCGCATGTGGGTGTACGGCTGGGCTCGCGCGGGCGGCGCGCGCGGCATGCGCCTGTGCGGCGGCGTGGGCCAGCTGGGCTCCGTGCTGGGCTCGGCCAGCACCTACTTCGTGGTCAACTACACGTCGCTGTTCGTGCAGCCTGACGCCTGCCCAGCCATCTCCTCGCTCTCGCTCACCAACCTATAGTGATACAGAACCTAGATTAATAATAGACTATTTATGTTGACGTTATTTCATTTGTTTTATTTTTTTCCTAAATATGTGCAATTTAATGGCTGAACTCTGATTTATACTTAGTTCTAAACTCCAATATTGGGAGATCGAAAACAACAGGTTTAGCAATGTTTATTTTATTAATGTGGAAAATGGACTAGACTAACAAACCAAATTAAAAGTCAGTCAAAATCATTCGTCTTCTCGATTTTTGTGACGTAAATATTTGATTCCATCTAGGGTATCGGCCGCCGCAGCAAGTTTTTATAGCTTTGTGTAACATGTTACGCAACAGATAAGGAATGTAGAAACTAACGCATGTTATGTGAAATGGATGCCTTCCTTTACTGTGCGCTGATAACCGATACAATGTACGGCTTTGTTGTTTTCTATAATCCGTTAGTCGCGTGGTAAGCATTCATATAATCGCCGCAGAAGATTGTCTGCCGACACTTAACCCTGCTGAACTTCGCGTATCAACGGAATGGGCAACAAACAATGTACCCATTGATTGAGAATGAAAACAATTAGCCACAGTCCAAAGTCTTTGGTTTATTTTCTCAATAGGTAAGGTAAATACTGACAGTGATACAGTTTCCCTTCTGCCAATTCTTTGGTTTTCTTCAACACTGATTATCGCTGCTGCTTATTGCTAAGGTTCCTACAGTGGAGTGCAGCATAGGTGAGTAGGTACCTACTTGAAAATTTCTTCGTCTGGACAAATTCTTTCACATAGAGCTGCGAGTATAACTGACTCCCAGAAATGACATGGAGTCTATATGTAAGACGAACTGATAAGGGGCCATTCAAGTATTACGTTAGCACTACAGGGGGGCGGGGGTCTTTTCTTTGCTTATTTTTGATGACATGGGGGATGGGGGGTCTGGATGGTGATTACGTCAGCAGAATTTATTTATTAACTTTTGGATTTTCTACAAAATTTTGTCGATTTTGGTATACACACATATATGGCAACCCTACTTGTCTATGAATGGCTCGAAGAAAACGATGACAATATACCAAAATCACAAGAAAGTGAGCAGACACATTAGGTGTCTGCTACCAATGTTTACGTGAGCATGGGAGGGGGGAGTAAGAACTTTGCTTACTTTTGCTGACGAGGGGGGGGGGGGGGGTCAATAATTGCTAAAAAACTGCTTACGTAATACTGAATGAAGAATGCAGAATGGCCCCTAATTACAAACATAACGGTAAGACCAGCTCTGTTCACTGGCCTCAAAGAAACAAGGAAAATTCAGGGAAATTTACCGACGCCTGTTGCTGATTCTTACACAATTGAATTCTTGGAACATGTGAGTAGGGAAGCAGGAAGTTAAAAGAATCCCACGGTTTGTTATAGTATGGCGTTCATGCTACACAATTCCTCTGACTACAGTGGTAGGTGTGTAATGTGTCTAGTCAAAATGCTTCATCATGATTGACAAACATCTTTTTGCGGGGGTAACCAGGGGGCTTACCAAAAAATCATTATAGTATCATAGCAGGTAAATAAAAGTCTTATGTGATGACTCATGCGATTTTTTCCTTGACCCCGACCATTAAATAGCAATATCTACTTGTTATAAATCAATTAGGATTATTATAGCTACGAGCTATTTCTGCTCATTATGCGACATAATGCACCATTATCAAATGCTACGTAAAAGTGCTCAAAGATTGCTCCACAAACACTCCGCGCTTTATAATGATCGCCAATCTAATAGACGTTAAGGAGAAGTGGGTGGGTAATTTATTATACGCGGCGAGTATATCAAGTCGATTTTGATTAGAAGCACGATTGATTGGCTGGAATAAGGGGGTAAAATATGTCAATATTTGTAATATGATATTACTCTTGTATTCTTAACTATCGATTTTAATATGTGACAAAGTACAGACGCCAGCACAATCATCAAGATATCCCAAACTGTCAACTTTGCCCAATTGAACATGAACCTTATGCTTTTGTAATAAAGTTGAAAAACTATCAAATAAATTTGACAGATTGGGGTAGCTTGATGTGCTTGGCGTCTGTACCTATAATACCTAAAGATCAAGTGAAGCGAAAAAAACAAACGAATGATGAATGTAGTCATGAAAAAACTGAGTGGAAAAAAACATTTAACATAATCAATCTTGGAACAGTGCGAGTAGGTAGACAAACATGGTGCGGCACTCAATGAAACTTGTTTGTTTTTAAAATTAAAATAAAAGAGAAACAAAGTTTAATTTCAATAACATTGGCTTTGAATTTCGAGATGTTTGATTATGAATGACAGACAAAGTTAATTGTCTTAATATCTGGAGGCACTGCGGTGCCCCCGACGAAGACGAGTCAATAACAAAAAGCAGGGGGGCACTAGGTACGTAGGTTCAGTCCAATTCAGTCTGTTCCTTGCCGCCGTCTACCAGCGATGCCCTAAACCGAGGTCCCCACAGGGGGTGCCCTTAGCGAGCAGTCGCTATAGTTTCAAGTTCTTAAGCCCTGCTGATAGCCTTAGTTTATTAAGGTTATCACGGGCAAGTCCGGTTAAGCAGTCGAGAACCTCTTTGCGTGGTGCCAATAAAAATAAAAATAGGTAAGTATGTAGGTACATTTTCTCATATTTTCAAACCTTATGAAGCTTCTGCCTGGATAATGCTAGAGAGCTCAAATTCTCAGGATAGGATGTAGTTAGCAGATTCAAAAACACACCGAGTATGATTTGTGTAGCTTTTATACTTATTATTTTATCAGTACTTAAAGTACGTCGATTTCGTCACTCACTCGTTATCAGCTCTAGGGCACTTCTCGAAATCATAGAAAGTTAAAATTTGGCACGCAGGCCAGGCTAAATCTGTCATAATGTTCGCCCTCCGACCCGCGTTAATTTGCAAACCCTCTAGGTCCCAGAAAGCTGAAATTTTTCATGCAGGCTGGCTTGGCAAAACATTTCATGTAACGTAGTTTCGCAAGACCTACGCTTTCTCTGTTAGGTTCTTGTAAAGTTATCAGATCTGATGTTGGTAGAGCCAAGCCTCTAACTCTACAAACCTTACATCTTTAGCATCTTAGTATCCTAACTCCACAAACCCTGGCACCTACTTTAAATGAAATATTTTTTGTGGGTTGACTTCACTCCATAGTTTGAGCACTTGTAAATAAGAGGAAGGATTATTTCTCTATGCGCATTAATGGGTTCGTTAACATGGTACGCAAAGGCAACGCTATAATAAAATTAATAAGCTTAAAATAAGACTGTGAACAAAGGCCTTCCCCTTAACGAACCCCCCCGGGCCCACGGGCGACGAGGGGTTGCGGCAGTGCGTTATTGCGCGCCCGTCTGCCATCGAGTCAACATGGAGCTGATTAGCTTCATACTGACGTACTTCCTCACCAAGGACCTGTCCATGATGACTGCTTTCATTTGCTGGACGCCTGGTAATGCTGATAGGTTTAGCTGTTTTATTTCAAACACCTAACGTACCTACTAATTACAGATCACTAAAGTTTTAATTAGTCAGTAAAAAAAATCTATTGAAAGGTATTAAAATCTCTTAGGGCTGATTTTCAACAGTTAGATAACTTTTATCTGGGGAATAAATATGTCGGTTTAACAGCTTTTGTATAGAACTATGCCAAACTGTCAGAGATAAAAGTTATTTATTGATAAATAAAATTAGCCCGTGTCTTTTCTGAAAAAACTAAGCCGTGATTATGATTATGTACCTACGTACTAGGTACGATAACTCGGAAAATTATGGTAAACATTTTTACTTGTGATGAAATTATGAGTGTGGCTCGGTTAGTACTGAGTGTTATGATGAATTTCCTGACTGCCAAAAGGAGGGTTATATTTTTACTGCATATGTAGTTATGTAGGTATGTATTTGGATGCCAATTTTTTGAATGCAAATGTTCCGTGTGGTGCCGGACGTAAAGAATAGCACCATCCCATCTCTTCCCGTGGGTGTCGTAGGAGGCGACTAAGGGATTTACTAGAGAATGGGCAGCAGCGTTCTCTATGCATTTTACCACCATACTGCGATCGCCAACCCGCCTGCCAAGCGTGGCGATTATGGCAAACCTCCCCCAAATTGGAGGAGGCCTATGTCCAGTAGTGGACGTCTTTCGGCTGAAACGATGTTGAATAAAATGATTATGATTGAATAAATTATGTTTATTGTAAACTAGCTTGCACCCCGCGGTTTCACCCGCGTAGGTTCCGATTCCGTGAGAATGCTATGCTATGTACCTATCAAGTTTCCTCGCAATCGGTCAATTAGATTTTGCATGAAGAAGTAACAAATGTACAATGTACTTAATATGTACCTACTTACTAACACAAACTTACAGAATTAGAATGGGATTTGATTAATGGAGACACAGTCATAAAATCTTTCACAGCTAATATTTCATTTACTTAAGCATAATGGATGAAGGAAATTAAAATGGAAAATATAACAAAATAAAATAAAATCACTCTGCAGTCGGGTAAAAAATAAACAAAATAAGAATTAAATGTAAATACCTATAAAGAACTATGTTTTATGTGCTTATTCGTTTGAAGCAAAATAAATTCATTTTCCGGCGATCCCATGCGAGACAAGCCAACGTATCCTGCCCATGGGAGAAGCATTTTTTTCTCTAGTTGATGCCGACCAGTGCAAATTTTGCTACTTTGGGTTACATTATTGCAAGTTTCTTAAGGGGGCGTCCATTAATTACGTGAGTAAATTTTGGCGATTTTTCGACCCCCACCCCCCCTCTTGTGAGATGTCGTGAGATTTGGCTCAAACCTACCCCCCTCCCCATAATCTCACGTGAGATATTTCAAATACGTAGTTTTAGTGTAAAAACGTTAATCTGTGCTTATTTGCGTTAGATTTATGCGTTGCATTTGGCTGACTTGGCGAGGCGGTGGCGGTTTAACCATCGAGGAAGTACTGTGCTACTTTGTGGCGTTCGCATGTTTCACATAATTCAACCCGGTTATCTCGTAATGTTACATTGTTTCTTTGCGGGAAAAAATATAAATTACGTGATATTTACCAAGACCCCCCTCTCCCCCACGTGAGATTGGGTGAGATTCGACTCGACCCCCTCCCAACCCCTAAACGCCTCACGTAATTAATGGACGCCCCCTAAGGATCTCTATTAAAAAAAAATATAGCCTACGATACTTCCTGATAATTTAGCTTTCTATAAAACAAAATAAAAAAAAAACCTTTCCTTCATAAAATATTAGTACTTATAGATGAAAAAAAAATGTTTAATAGAAATATCACTCAATAGATTACGACACGGTCGCGGTTCCATACCAGCTATGTCGTATTATCTCTTTAACCACGTCCGTCCAAATTATATGCAGTAAAAGGGAAAATAGACGATAAATTTACTTACTTTGTTATGTATTCGTAATTAGAAATAGAAAATAGAAAATATTTATTGTCCAGGTAATACAGTAAGCATAGATAGATTAACAACAAGTTGAGACGACATATGAGTAGCTTAAATACTACCTACAGCTAGTTACAAATATTATTTGCCAGTGAACCCCAAACTAGACAGATAGTCTGTATCTTGGGGTTCAGGATACGAATACAACAGTGGAGACTAGAGAGGTGCTTTCAAGTATGGTATTTTATGAGTCTATGTATGTGTAACGTTTGTGTAGTGTCTGGCGTGTGTGTGTGTGTGTGTGTGTGTGTGTGTGTGTGTGTAAGTGTGTATTTTGTTCCCCATACAATATACTTCGTTTGATTCAGTGTCAGGTCAGGGTCGTTATATTAATTGTTCCGAGTCATCATAACCAGTAATATGCAGCATTTTCTTAACAATTTTTTTGCATTCGAATGACGTAGTGTTTTTAATTTCGCAGAGTTTGCAGACTTTATTGTACGTATTAATCAGAGAGTAGGCCGGGGAGCGTCTAGCTAGCAATGAGGTGACGTCAGGTGTTGGGATTCTATAGTTTCTTTTGCTGATTATTGAAGTATAGTCGAATCTACTTTTAATATTTTTGTGCGTTTTAATACAGGCAGAAAGAATGAAAAGCTGGCGGACTCTGAGAACTCTCGTTTCGCGATAGAGTAAATCAGTGGGAAACCGGTAGGGCTTCTTAAAAGTTACTTTAAGAAGCGCTCTCTGAGCTCTTTCAGCTTCAATCAAGTAGGTCTTTCCAGCACTACCCCATACGTTGATGCAATATTGAATTATTGATTGGCAAAGCGCTAAGTAAACTTGTTTTAGTGTGTCTGTGGGTAGACAGTCTCGTAGTCTACGCATGGTGTGAATAAGTTTTCTAATTCTGCCAGAAATTTTGGATATATGGTGCTTAAAGGTTAGGTGGTTGTCGATAAGAATTCCGAGGTATCTAAGAGAGGAAGTACGTTCAAGAGGAGGACAGTCGCAAGGGAGAGTAGAAATATTAGAAGAACAGTGATGTAGTTGGAGTTTTAGGTGTACTGGTGGGATAGAAGCGGCGGTCTTGGAGAAAACAATATATTTTGTTTTGCTGCCATTTAGCGTGAGAAGGTTTCTGTCCAGGTTATGCGCGATTAGAGACAATCCCTCTTCTGCTAGACGATGTACATGTTCCCACAATTTTCCGTGAAATATCACAGCTGTGTCATCTGCATAAGTTATTATTTCAGCATTATTCACAGAGAGTTTAAGTATATCGATAATATAGACAATGAAAAGCGTGGGACCAAGTACACTGCCCTGTGGAACTCCAAAGTCAATGGGAAGTTGATCACTAGAAAGGGAGCTTACTTTTGTGTACTGCTTTCGGTTTGTCAGGTAGCTTTTAAACCATTCAAGGCAAATTCCTCGTATTCCTGACCATTCTAGTTTCTTGAGGAGAAGGCCAGTTGAAACCGTGTCGAATGCCTTTGCAAGATCAAGGAAGATGGCAAGGCATTTTTCATTTTTCTCTATATGAGAAGAGATACAGTCGACAAGAAGAGTGGCAGCGTCTTCGGTTGACCTATTCCTTCGGAAACCAAATTGGTTATTAGAGATGAGGTGATTTTTCTCAATGAAAGAAATAAGACGGGAGTTAACTATCCTCTCTAATATTTTAGAGACAGAGCTTAGTAATGCTATAGGCCGGTAGTTGTCTGGTGCATGTTTGGGACCGCTTTTGTGGATGGGGGAAACCGCAGCTATTTTGCAACACTCTGGGAAGGTACCGAATTGTTGATAATATGAGCAATAAACATGATTTAAATATTATTTTAATAAAAAAACTACTTTATTGTGACTTAACTATAAAAGTTAGACATATGCTGTCGCTGACTTTTAAACCGACTTCAAAAAGGAGGAGGTTATCAATTCGTCGGAACCCTTTTTTTTTTATGTAAGTTCCCCGATTTATCGAAGATGGCTGGACCGATTTGGATTTTGTTTTTTTTGTTTGATAGGGTATACTTCCCAGGTGGTCCCATGATTATCAACTCAGGATCTGATGATGGGATCCTGGAGAAATAGAGAGAACTCTTCAAATTTTATAGGCACACGAAGCGATTTAGCTAGTTTTTGGAAGAGTACTTTCTCGTAGTGGTCTCATTTCAATTTGGTGAAGATCTGATGAAGAACTTTGGAGATAGGCAACGGAACTCCTCAATAAATGATAGCAAATGGACTGGGATTGCTAAAATCTCATGTCTGTCTATTGCTTACACCACTTCATAACATAACATCACGCCGGTATGCTGTGAAGGGGTAAGCACATGTGAACCACTAAAAAGTGAAAAATAAAAACTTTTTCCAAAAAAAAAACAACCGACTTCCAAAAAAACACTACAAAGTGAAAAATTACTTTAATTTCGGAAGGCGGTGACAAAAAATTCAAATACAGCTCCAAAGACACCGACTTCCGAAATTAAAGTTATTTTTCACTTGTTTTTTTTTGGAAAAAGTTTCTTTATAGGAATTTTCAAGCTCTACAACTTTTCTCTAGTACTCAATCGGCAGCGTTGGTAATAAACGTTTTCGTTCGACCGTTTTTTCTCCGACTTACTCCGACTACCAGGAAAAAGTATTTTCATTTTTCGGGTTAATATATACTTAGCCCATGACACTCACAAATAACGTGGCTTTCTATTGGTAAAAGAATTCTCAAAACCGGTTCAGTAGATCCAGAGATTACCCCCTACAACCTCACAAACTTTACCTCTTTATAATATTGGTTTTAGTATAGATTTACCTGAGTGGAGCAATTTTGTCTTAGAACATTACGAACAGTATATTTGTAGAGCAAGTATTGAAGCTATATCGCAGCAGCAACCGCGCCGGCGTACGACTGGCGCTGGTCTCCGACTTCCTCCGCTCGCCGACGATGAGCCCACGCGGCAGGTTCCCGGAGGCCCTGGTGCTGGACCTCGCCTGTCCCGGCGCCGACCTCATCCTGGACCAGGTAGGTACAGACCATCCAGATGACTAGCATCCTCCTTCAGCATTATCTGTTTCAAACAATCGGAATGGTAACCTGAACATATTTTTTTAGGTATGGGCATAAGTATTACACCCTATTTGTTTTTGTGTATATTGCAGTTTTTTTTTTTGGGTGGGAGGTCATCAAATAACTTCTCCCGCTCTGGGTGGAGCAGGACGGCGTGTCAGACTTTTACTGACTAAAACCCACCCGTGTTCCCTCAGTTGCCTGTGTGCCAGGGGCCACGGTATCTCTTTCGAACAACCCGCACCCCTAGCAGGCATCAGCCCTTGCGGACCCCACCAGTTGGTGCTGACATCTCTTTGAGGCGCGCGTGGAACACAACGCGCTGTCGACTCGGGCTTGGTCCTTACCGGACAGCGAGTTACCCATTACTCGCCGTCCACAAGCCCGCGCCTACGGTGGCCGGAAATCAGCCTGGGATTACCGATACCCAGGGCGTGTCTAGGGCGCATATACTGCCTCTCAGTCACGTGTGCCACCTCCCTCTTCGCGAGCATTACTGACCAGGGCTGGACGCGAGAGATCGCCGCCGCCGATCGCCTCCACGAGGTCACGGCGGTGCTCCGCCCAAGCCGGGCAGACCTCCTCCGTATGCTCCACCGTGTCCTCAGGGCGATCTTCGCAGTGGAAACACCCGGGGTTAGGAAACCCCGGGTGTTTCCACTGCGGGAGGACCCGCCTTATCCGAAACAGGAACCTGCCGAAACAACCGTGTCTGGTGTGGACCTGCGTCAGGCGGAAGGTGAGGACGCCGTGCGCGTCCTCTCAAGCCACTCCTCAAAGAGGGGAGTTACCGCCGCTATCGTGGCGTGCCTAGCACTGGGTGGCGACAATCGCGCTCTCCATGTCGCCATGAGATCCCGCCGGAGCACTGTCCGCTGTGCCGTGATTTCTCGCGGCAGCGGAGTTACGCCCCGGCGTTTGGCCTCCTCGCGCCACTCCCAAATGTGTGCGAGGACCTTTGCCTCTAGATCCCATGGCGGCAATCCGGCAAGGAGGGTCGACGCCTCACCGGAGACCGTGCGGTATCCCCGGACCATCCTGATGGCCCTAACCCTATGGGACGCCTTCAGCTTGCGGGCTGGTTGGCGCCTCAATGTAGGCGCCCACACCGGTGCCCCGTATAGGGCCATGGACCGCACAAGCCCCGCGTAGAGCCTCCGGCGCCCTTAGATTGAGCAGGAGCCGCTTCAAGGCAGCCCCGGCCCGCTCCAGTCTGGGAGCCAAACGTCGGAAATGCTCCGCGAAGTTCCACCGGCTGTCGAGGACGAGTCCCAGGTGCTTCGTCGTCGACTCGATGCCGATGTGAACCCCTCCTGCCGTTATCTGGGCACCCGTCGGTGGCGCACTTGTGCAAGGCCACCTCGAATCCCAGCTGCCGGGTCCTAACGACGGTATCGCAACCCCGTGTGTCAGTAAGTCGGCCGTCGCCTGGTACGACCTCCCTTGCGCAAAGACCAGTGTGTCGTCAGCGTAGCAAACTACACTGATGCCGCTAGGTCGGTATACTGCACAGTTAGTTATTTAATTTAGTAAAGCTAAAAGTTCGTAGCAGGTGGCGTTCTTTAGTTTCTGCCTACACCTGCCCGTGGGAAGAAAGCATATATTTATCTATGTAATTATATTTTGTGTCTATACTCCATTTGCAATAGCATTAGACAGAAGTTAAAAAAGGTTCTTTTTAATGTACACTTCGTAACAAAATGACATTAAACGTGTTGCAGTTACGATTAATGCCAAAAAAAAATAAGTGTCAATGCTAAAAACCTAAAAGAAGCAGGAGTGAACAACACCGAGTAACTAAATTAGCTGATGACGACGAAGTTTAACCAACGTATTGTGGGTCGTAAGTTGTTATTTAAAATATTGTAAAAAAATAATCTTTTTTATTTCCTTTTAATCTTAATTAGATTTAAATCATCATGTGATTGTTTGTTTCATTCATTCGTTTTGTTGTAGGTTTGTAATGTGTGATGAAGATGTTATTATAAATAGAACATTATTTAAAGTAAAAATTACTTTTACTTCGTTTATCTCAGTATTTAGTACTGTCTTAAATCTACCTAAAAAAGTTAGAACTTAACTTTGCTTCTACGAGCCTCTTTTTTCTAAAGCTGTAATAAATGGGGTATAGACATGTTTAAAAAGTTAGTATGATAACTTACCTACTACAGTAGGTAATAGTTAATACAATGCTATTTGCATAATATTATTGTAAGACTTGATACCGGCCATACCATAACACCACATTTTTTATTAACCAAAGACATTATAAATCAAAGTATTTATTTACCTATCTTCTATGTACCTAGGTACTTTTTCTTCAAAACACATAGGTATTAAAAATAAATATACATAATTAAACTAAAAAAAAATTGAGTAGCCAGAAGCGGAGAGTAAGTATTACTTAAGTAGTCCAATCGCTCGATATGTATTTGCTAGATGATTTGAGACATTCATTTATTTCAGGCATCCACTTCTCGCGGGTTCAACTACCGCCACTCGTGGCTGCTGCTCCACAACTCCTCGTCTGAACGGTCCATCATCGAGGCCACTCTGTTGACTTGCGACATCCTGCCGGACGCAGACGTGGTGTGGTCCTCGCCGGAGAGCCTGGTGGACGTGTACAGAGTAAAGCCGGGCCTGCCATACTTGCAGACCGAGCTGGGCCTGTCCAGGAACTGCTCGCGGCAGGAGTTGCAGGCGCTGTGGGCCGCGCTGCCCACCGCCGTGACCAGGAGAAGAGACTTGAGGAACGTGTCGATGAAGGGTATTTCCATAGTAAGTGCAGGAGGTAGGATATATAACAAAGGATCCGTAATCTAGGTATGGTAGAGGTAGGGTAGGAGGTATGGTGGACATGGCATGAATGAAGACTTTTCCCACAAAGGTGACAATGGACGAAATACAATAGCGGAACATTGGAAGTTTTCTGTGGCGAATTGTCGATCAGTCACGCTGAATTATTTTCACACATTCTGATTATGATTATAACTTACATCGCGCGGTACATTATTAATTATGGACATTTTCCGAACAGACTTGTAATAAGGTATTCGACAATTAAATGTGCACTTGTTTTGCTTATTTTCTATTCTCTATTTTACTTTGAACACAACAGCTCAGGTACTGTAAGCTATTCTGTAATTGTGTGTATCCAGGTGACGCAGCCCGTCAACTTCAAGGGCTGGTCGGACCTGCGCAACCGCCAGATCGACACCTTCCCCAAGTTCACGTACCCTCTCATGATGCTGGCTGCTGAGGACATGCATTTCCGGTTGGTACTCATGTCGTCGGAAGATTGTATGATTTGTCACTATAATACCGGGCACTGTTATGTGAAATGCCGAAAATTTATGATGCTTCTAATCATACCGTATGAATCATTTCGCCGAGAGTCATAAATTATGATATGAAATTAATGACGAGCAAAAACTTTTGCATACTCATTCTGAATAGTGTAGTTCTGTGTAGTGTGTGTGTGTGTGTCTGTGTGTATAATGTGGCAAACGACTACATTTTTTTTTTCGTGCCATAACGGTTACCTTGGTTCTCCTGCGTACCTATATCTTGACTTCTGATTTGATCACGCAGTGAAACTCCAAGTCCAAACATAGCCCTCGTCGTTGGCCGTTGGGTGACTTTCAGACTTCTAATGATGCCCATTGTGAGAGACTACGTTTCAATGCCATAAGTCACTGGCAGTGGCAACTATCACTAGTAGTCAAAAGCTTTCGTCTTGAGACACTGCGGTATGTGAGACGAGAAAATATTGGCTAGCTTGGGCGCTACCCGGCCGAGTCGAGTCTGATTCAACGGACAACGATTAACCTCTCTCGAATTTGGAAGTACCTAACTGGACTGTTTGTCTTAGGTAATTCACATCAATTCGTTAGCACGATGAGCAGCCACTCTTAAAGGTAAAACGAACATAACTTCAAATCAACAAAAAAACAAACAACACGTAGATTGGCGATGGCGGAAGAAATTTAGACAAGTGAATAGCGCGGGGTCATTCTCCTGCTCAGTTCTAAGCGAGTAAACGTATCCATTATTTTGGGGAATCCCTGAAAATCATGACGATATCTTCATGCTGAAAATGCGTTTCGTTCTCAAGCATACACAAGTAGGGTTGCCATATGTGTTCAAACCAAAATCGACTACATTTTGTAGAAAATCCAAAAAAGTCAATAAATAAATACTGCTGACGTAATAACCATCCAGACTACCCCATCCCCCATAAATAAGCAAAGCAAAGACCCCCTGCCCCCGTAGTGCTTACGTAATACTTGAATGGTCACTTTGAGAGTAGGATCGGTTGGCTTGTTATTTCTATTTGTACGACGGGTCTGGTAGATCTTGACCCGACCGTATCGACAGTTTCCACGAACTCATAGGTACTCTATGTACCTACCAACAATCAGCTGGTTATCAACAATTTCGAATCTTTGGCCAATTTTTAATTTATTTGCTGTGAAACTATACTAAAACCACAACCGGTACTTAACAGTAAACCACTAGCTCAAAGTTTTTATTCTTCTACATAGGTACCTACTTCGTAACTATTTATATATTAATACGTTGCATTATTTTCTAGTTTTTTAATGAATTATTCATGTTGAGCTCAAAAACAGACTTAGTTGTTTTTTTTTTACTTTTTTTTTTTTAAATAATAATTTATTTAATAAAAACGTATACAAAAAGAGTACATTTAGCTAACAGTAGTAAATTTCCCATACAATTATTTATAGTGCCTAAAAATAAACTATTTCTAAAATATTTTTACTGAAAGTGCAAGTGGTAAAGATTCGGAATTAGAATGATAGATAGCGACCCACCCGATCTAGGTTTATTCAAACCTGTGTTCCGGGCCATCGCTTTACATTTAAATTAAATTGGGACATTAACATTTAAAAATTAAATTGATATAAAAATAATCGATTAACAACTATGAGATAAAGCATATTGGTAATTAAACATTAATACCTACAACTAAGCCAATGTAAATACTACAAAATTAATACTTACGAGGGAATAAATTATCGTCATGACATAATTTCTAGAAGTTTTTCTGTGTCTGCGTAATTATTTAATTATTTTACTATAAGTAAATAAGTATTTTGTCACGGTGTAGGTACAGAGTACCTAATGTTGATTTCCTTAGCAACTCGTCTACATATAATAAATAAATACTTACAAAATCTCATGAAATTTTATTGGAAAAAGTTCTAGTCGTGAGTTTGCTGATGACTGTACGAACATTTCTCGAAATTATGACAAATGGCCCTGGAAAACATTATTGTCTTGTAGAGTCATATTATTTATTAACTTCTATACGTCTGGAAAGTACGTCACATGTTCACAAATCACTTGGACTACGTGTGTAAAGTCACGTTTTGTTTGTGCAGCTTCGACCTGCGCCAGGTGGACTTCTACGGCGTGTCGCACAACGGGTCCTTCGACGGGCTGGTGGGGCGGCTGCAGCGCCACGAAGCCGAGGTGGGGCTGGCCTCGCTCTTCATGAGATCCGACCGCATGCAAGTGGCCGACTTCTTCTCCGAGACCTGCGTGCTCGCGTCAGTATCTGGTCATCATGAGTAATCCTCATAGGTCCTGGGTACCATCTATGGCAGATGGAGGCATGTGAGGAGGGACATCATACAGTACGCGGTTCAGTTCATGAAAGCATGTAGCAGTGGATCCGTGATCCTAAACAACGTCTGAGAACAATAAGAACGTTTTCGTAAAAAAAAAACAAGGGAATTATGTACCTTTTTTTGCCGAAATTCGCAACGACTTATCCATCGGAACAATGTGTTGATTTGTTTTCGCTTACCGTGGGAATGTTTGTGGCAGTGCAGGCACAGTGCAGGTGTGCGATCAATCACACACTCACACACGTCATAGTACAGACGCCAGCACATCAAGCTACCCCAATCTGACAAATTTCTTTGATAGATTTTCAACTTTATAACAATACAATAAGGTTCATGTTCAATTGGAAAAATTTGACAGTTTGGGATAGCTTGACCTGCTGGCGTCTGTACATCACTTCGCGGTATCGGTATCGGGTTCTGTAAAGATAACGTAATAGTACACTAATATGTTGCAAAAATGTAAGCTTGCTTGTCTTTTGTACCTCATTATGGAGAGACCCATCATAGATATAAAGAAAGAAGGAGATATGCCCGGTAGTAGAAAATGTATCGGAACCCGGTGTCTCCACGTTGGCCCCTCCACATGCCACTACTACATATGCAGTTCAGTAAAAGCAATAGATACGAAGTCGCGCATACACCCGCAATTCATAAATCCGAACGTGCTACACAATCAATTAAAAACTTACTGGCACTTTTGAATTGTCAATGGGTCGGTCATTCAGAAAAGTGAAGCTAGTTGCCCGTTCCAAAGCATGCAGGAAATTCCACCGACACTCTAGATATAGATATTGTTATTAGGTACAAAAAATTGGTTACATCATTCATGTTGAAATTACAATATAAAACAGAGAACGATGTAAAAAGACGTGCACATTAAAAACGTCCGTAATAAATAAATTTAATAAAAAACTAAAATTAAAATAAGCTGTGGCAGCTAGGTGAAGACCACTGACGGCGTCGCGCGGCGCGGTGCCCGCTCACGAACACGACGTTATGGAGCATCACCATTTTGAACGGAACCTAATTATCCAACCACGATCCAATACACACGCCACCACCAGCGAGACATTTGAGTGAGCATGACATACTCTGAGCCGCTAGGGAACATTGAAGTCAATGGAAGACGTGCTCAGTAAATGGTAGCTTTAGCCGCCAGGGAACATTCAAGTCAATGGAAGACGTGCTGCCCAGTAAATGGTAGCTTTATAGTAGGAACATATTGCTCGCACATGTGCTATGCAATTATGACAATACTAACAGATTGAATTTATACAACGCAAAGATATTTAGTTTTTACAATCTTCAGCAGCTCCAACAATATTTCTGAATGCTAATCTAATTAGTTTATGCGCGCTTGTGGAACAGGACTAGCGTTGAGCCAAGCACTTTTCGGAGTGATATATTTTGGAATCTTAACTAATGCTGCGATTGTCTGTGACAGTTTCCGGATTGTGATAATTTCGGTTTAGTCACCAACTCGACACGAGAGACTGGACACGTGTGTGTTCAGTTGGTCAAACTCAAAATTAGTATCACTTATTATATCGTTACCTGGACACGCCAAGATTAATCGTGTCCACATAGTGAAACTTAAATAAAATCATTTTAATTTTCGCCAACTGGACACACGTTTGCATTTCACTTGAATTCATGACAAAGTACAGTAACGCAGATGAATGTTTTAAATCACAATCATCATCGGTTACCAAACGTCTCACTGCTGGGAATGGGTCATTTTGTATGTCATAGTTAAATTATTCACCATTTATGAATTTATAAAGAACTAGCCTGACCTAGCGAACTTCGTGCCGCCTCAGAATCAATAAATATTCTGTTAACCTATCAGCAAAATATCTTAAGTCATTGCGCATGATCTCCTACCAAGTTATGACAACCTCATACTTCGAAGGACTAAAGCGTTTTCTAGCTGACATACCCATGTTACGTGGCACCTACCGAGTTATGACAACCTAGTACTTCGAAGGCATGAAGCGTTTTCTAACTGACATACCTATGTCAGGTGTACTCTTACCGAGTTATGACAACCTGGTAATTCAAAGGCATAAAGCCTTTTCTGATAACTAACTTTTTCGCATGTTGAAATATTTGTTCTGCTATTCGGGGCGGAGACGAATCCAACAAATCAATGATCATAAAAATCGGTGCAGCCGTTCTAGTGTTATAATAAGTGTAAAGTGGTGTAACTAACCCGACTTTGTTTTACTTATATAGATATGTTTTTGACACTGATAGTATTCGAAAGTATCTCTATGCTTGTCTATAATCTTCAACATGTAACCAGTTCTATTACACTTTTTTGTATTCCCGGCGGCCGACGACTAACAATGACGTAGTCTGCTCTGATTGTTTGGAGCGGTAACTCTTTGATCATAATTCGTTATCAGTTTACTTTATTTCGTGTGTGCATTAAGTGCAGTATTTGTGCCATTTAAAAGTGCCTCTGGACTGTACTTTGTTTTTGCAAAAGAACTGGGTGTGTCCAGTTGGCGAAAACATAAAAGTGATTTAATTTAAGTTTCATTATGTGCACACGCGTAAAAATTTTGGCGTGTCTAGATGACGAAATAATAAGTGATTCTAATTTTGAGTTTCACCAACTGGAAACACACATGTCCAGTCTCTCGTGTCGAGTTGGTGACTAACCCATAATTTCTTTTTAAATAAACAAAGTTCAATGTTATTATCATTCGCATTGTGATTACTTATGTAAATGAATTCCTTCGGTATCGGTACGTGCTAGATACAGCAGATTATAATTATTCAATTGATACACTTGATGAGTCATCGAAAAATTTGAAAATGTCGTACCAAGACCGCCGAGGTTTTGCGTTGCAAGTCCACGATTGATTGATATCCAGAAGTAGACGCGTAAAAGTTTTAAAACCTATAATCAATGCTTTCATTCTGTTGTCACGTATGTTTCGATTACTTAACTAATTACCGCAATTTGTATGCAATTAACCTCTGTTTATAAAACAAATACTTATATCTGGGTGCAATCGCGTCAGTTTTATTACTTACGATCGCCGACGAGCAAGTTAACTGTAGCGCGGTGCGGGGCGGTCTTGGTACGACGGCGACGGTATTTGGACGAAGCACGTGTCTATTTTTGTCTAAGCATATTTTAATAACGACAAACAATGTTTGGAACACAAAACCTCAGCGCAGCGGTAATTTGTGGCTACTATATAGCGCAACTAATAGATCATGGTTGAGCGGAAAGCTTGGTCGTGTCGAATCGGTCACTGAATATCTCACGTAGACACTTCGTCTGAAAAGTGAAAGTGCGTAAAGTAGGGTACCTACTTACGCTATAAACAAACGGTTTTATTGATATTTCTTCTTTGAAAATTTGCATCTGTTTATAGGTTTAGGGTTTGTCTTCTTGAAATGATTTTGTGTTACGGATATGTTGACAAGGCTTCTAATTTATTGTAACAGACACCATACTATCATAACTAAAGAGGGTGTCAGGAATAGCAACGCGCAAACTGAAACCATGAATTCAGCGAAAATTTTTCTTCGGTTATCAAATAACCTATGCAATAGCTACTCGGTCAAAATGTATGCAGCTACCATTTTTTTTGAATGACCGACGAAAGATTTCAACTCAGGGGATTTCAGAGTCTTGTACCTACCTAAAGAATCAATAGTAACAGAATGCGTGTCGATGTCTCTGCCACTCTGTATACGCAGTACTAACCAAAGGAATTTACCCTCCTTTCGCCCATATATATAAATCATCATCAGCCTACAGCAGTCCACTGCTGGACATAGGCCTCTCCAATTTCACGCCATTTAACTCGATTCTCGGCAACTCTCATCCAGTTACTACCAGCAACCCTGCGAAGATCGTCACTCCACCTAGCCTGAGGGCGTCCTACCTTACGTTTTCCGATTCGCGGTCTCCACTCAAGAACACGTCTACCCCACCGGTCATCGGTTCTACGACTAATATGGCCGGCCCACTGCCACTTCAGCTTGCTAATTCTATGAGCTATGTCGACAACTTGGGTTCTCTGCCGGATCACCTCTTTCCGGATTCTATCTTTCAGAGATACTCCGAGCATAGCTCGTTCCATAGCTCGCTGAGCGACTTTGAATTGATGGACCAGCCGTACCGTGAGTGTCCACGTTTCGGCTCCGTAGGTCATAACAGTTAGGACACACATATATAAATAATCAGCCTATAATGTTTCCAAATATAATTGTGAGCAAAAAGCACAGGCGAAATTGGTTTACAGGAAAAAAATATATTTAAACCTACGAAATTAATTTCGAAACCATTACCTACGGGGAAAACCTAATGAAACATACTATACTCCATTTACAATAGCATTAGATAGAAGTTTAAAAAGGTTCTTTTTAATGTACACTTCGTAACAAAATTACATTAAACGTGTTGCAGTTACGATTAATGCCAAAAAAATTAAGTGTCAATGCTAAAAACCTAAAAGAAGCAGGAGTGAACAACACCGAGTAACTAAATTACCTGATGACGACGAAGTTTTATCAACGTATTGTGGGTCGTAAGTTGTTATTTAAAATAAAGTAAGTATTGTAAAAAAAAAAATTGATTTAAATCATCATGTGATTGTTTGTTTCATTCATTCGTTTTGTTGTAGGTTTGTAATGTGTGATGAAGATGTTATTATAAATAGAACATTATTTAAAATAAAAATTACTTTTACTTCGTTTATCTAAATATTTAGTACTGTCTTAAATCTACCTAAAAAAGTTAGAACTTAACTTTGAAATAAAATGTTTTGCACTCCTGCTTCTACGAGCCTCTTTTTTCTAAAGCTATAAGAAATGGGGTATAAATGGGATTTAAATTCTCAACGGATAAACATATCGAGTAAGTAAGTACCTAACTACTTTAGAGGAGCAAGCGTGGGAGCAGGTGCCTATTTCAAAATGTGGTTCTGCTCTACAATATAACTCACTAGGCAACACGAATTTGAAGGTATGGAGATGACAGGATCTGCGGGAATATATTTAGTTGATTCCTATCAGAAGGACTGGCTTCAGATAGCGACAACAAAGGGACAAGTGGAAAGGGGAAGTGAGGCCTTTGCTCTGGCACCCCGCCCATCCCAACCACCTCCCTTCCCACGTCCCACTGCAGACAATGGGACATTCTTACGCTAAAATAGGTGTATCGTTTCCAGGAGTGCATTCATCTTCCGGCAGCCGTCTCGCTCGGCCGTGTCCAACGTGTTTCTGGCGCCGTTCAGCAGCGGCGTGTGGGCGGCCAGCGGCGGCGTGGCCCTAGCCGCCGCGCTGCTGCTGGTGGCCCTGAGGAAGGTCCGGGAGAGGACACGGCCGGGCCTCGAGCTGGAGCAGTTCACGCTGCCCGAGACCGTCACGTTCGCGCTTGGCACGCTGTGTCAGCAAGGTATCTCATTTGCAGTTACTCTGATGATTCAGGATGACCTGATCTGGAGGCACGGTAGTGACCCCGCCAAGACGAGCAAAGGGAAGTAAGGGAACTACCTACCTTTTCTCGAAGCGCTTCGTAATTTTTTTTAACCCCTCATATCTTGGGTTTGGATTATACCAGATAAACAAAATTCTCGGGATATGATGTCAATAATTCAATTACATAGCTCTTATCATCAAAATTCTTAAGGTACTTTCTGAAGTTTCGCCGTTTCGCTACCGTCACATGGGCGAAGGTGAAAAATTTATTCACCGTTCATTACTTTTCTGTTATACTTACAATAATATAGTCCTTGTAGTAACGGTTTCATTAGGTACTACAAGAACTTTTGTATGTAGGTACATATTTTGACTAAGGTGTAGATTTTGTGAAGTTAGGGCTTGTAGAGTTAGGGCGTGTAGAGTTTGAAGCTTGGCTCTACATGAGATCTGAGAACTTTTTGACAGTGCGAGCCTGTGGTCTCTCTCGGCTTGGCGACATTTTACATGAAAGTGTTTTTGGTGGGATCATAAATTCCAAAGGATAGCATAACATAAGGATGGCTTTTTTTCAACAATAGCTATATTTTTTAATTTGCCTTCCAGGTTTCCACAGCACGCCAGCGGTCTCGTCGGTCCGCGTGGTGATGTTCAGCACGCTGCTGGCAGCGCTGTTCGTGTTCACGGCCTACTCCGCCAAGATCGTGGCCATCCTGCAGACGCCCAGCGACGCGCTGCGCTCCATCGACGACCTCACGCGCTCGCCCATGGTCATCGGAGTGCAGGACACCACCTACAAAAACGTCTACTACCTCGTTAGTATGGTCTTAGGGATGAGGCTATACTTCGCTAGTCGTAGCCATCATAAAGAACTTTGGCCGACGGGTCTGATACAGAAGGCGGTGGTATAGGACGCGACAAGCTTTTCAGAATGCTCCTCCTACCTCGCATTATAAATCTAACTGATATTTTCATTTACATCGGAAATAAAATATTCAATTCATACAATACATACAATCAATATTTAGGCTCACTTGCAACATAAATCATTAACTACATTTTAGCCCTAAAATTATTTAAAATCATAATTCTGTCCCTGTCAAAGAACAATTGACGGAAATAGAAGGATGTTTTAAACTCATCTAATAAATGGTTCGAGGTCCAGTGAGCCTTAAAGTTGTTGTATCTTTGGAAGCATGGTGACTCTGCGCTTGCTCGCAGGAGAGTCCGGATGAGTCTACGGAGCAGCTGTATCGGCGCAAGATCCTGCCGCAGGGCGAGCGTGCCTACCACAGTGTGGTGGACGGCATCGCGCGCGTGCGCACCGGCTTTTTCGCTTTCCAGGTGCGTTTCTGTTGATGTTCGATACCCCAGACATAAGCCAATCCAACATGAAATACGTTAAAGTATATCTATTTCTTTTCTACGTGCTATGAGTAGCGTTAGCTTTCTTCGTAAACTCAAAGAAGTCTGAACCAACAAAAAGTCGAAACCCCGTTTGATTTCGTTATAGCAAAGCGCCGTAAATCTGCGTTCTATGAAAATTAGTCATTAGTTTGAAATGGCTCGAGAAATTGTAGTAATTCTGAACTCCTTATGATGTTGATGCTGAATGTTTAACGTGCAGGTGGAGAGGAGTTCAGGGTACGACATAATAAAGCAGACGTTCACGGAGCGCGAAAAGTGCAGCCTCAAGGAGATCGAGGCGTTCAAGTTGCCCCTGGTGGCCGTGCCCATGAGGAAGCACTCCGGGTACAAGGAGCTATTCGCCAGCAGGTAATAGACACTTCTGTAGATTTTGGGCTAGGTTCAAAATCTAAAGTCGAATTAGGCTGAGAATCAGCACTTTTTGAACATCAAAGTTACATAAGATCTTCATAATCAGCCAATGACGTTCCCACTGCTGGGACACAGGCCTCCTCTCTGTGAGAGGGGTGGGCCGTAATCCACCACACGGGCCCAGTGCGGGTTGGTAGATGTCATATATCTTCGAATTTTTGGTTCTAGGACATGTCGGTTTCCTCACGATGTTTTCCTTCACCGTTTTGAGAGCAGTGGCGATGAAAAAAATTACACGAAATAAAGCGCCTGGCTGGGTTTGCCTCGTAGGTCGCGGTCCTTACATAAGTTCAATAAGCTTCCAAAACGCGAGCCCTTCACCACATCCTAATGTTTTAGCTGGAAAGAAAAACTGGCGCAATAAATTCTCCAGCAGCACATCTGCCTGTTAAGTAAGACTTTATTCTTACAATTATTTATTCTCATTATTAATGTATGCTTGTACGCAGGATGCGCTGGCAGCGCGAGGTAGGTCTGATGGACCGCTCGCGGCGCTTGTGGCTGGTGTCGCGGCCGCAGTGTGAGGCCGCCGGCGGTGGCTTCGTCAGCATCGGCATCATCGACGTGTTGCCAGCTCTGCAGGTACACTACTCTAGTACATGGGTGCCTGAGGATGGATTCACCCGCACAACTATCCAGTCTGATATCACAGCTTTTAGAGATACTAGTAGGTTAGGTACCTTTTCTTTTGGACTGACGTGATAAATAGTGGCTCTTGATCGAAAATACAGTGAAACAGGAATGTAACATAATTTTGCTAAAACACACAGCCGTATTAAACATTTAACATTATTTGAAACAAATAATATAATTTTGCAGGTATTGGCACTGGGAGCTTTGATATCAGTTCTGCTGCTGGCGTCCGAACTTGGGGTCCACGTCATCAACCGAAAGTCCCGGCAGTACCACGACGTTCATCAGCTACGGTTCGATAAGACCGCAAGAGTCGCCATTAGGCGCCGGAAGTAACACTACACCTTCATACTCACACCTTCATAGTCAGTATACCTAAACCAAGCGGCCTCTGTACCATGGCGCCCGTGACAGCTTACCTACGAATGTAGGTAAAATATAGCTTATCGATTCGATCAATTATAGTTCCAACGAAACGTAATTATGGT
This sequence comes from Antitype chi, assembly GCA_947359405.1. Taxonomy (NCBI): domain Eukaryota; kingdom Metazoa; phylum Arthropoda; class Insecta; order Lepidoptera; family Noctuidae; genus Antitype; species Antitype chi. The sequence continues at coordinate 18,442,347 of OX375816.1, forward strand.
AGCCCGTTCAACAATGTGGTACGGCATCTCTTGCCTCACATTTCCTAGTCAATACCTATTTATTTATATTATAAGTATCTTTTATACACCATGTATATATGAATATATCTATGTATCATTATGGTAAATTGTAACTAAATTTGCACCAATGACAACCCCATTTTTATGTCCACGCAATCACTGTACATTCCAAGGTTGCCTGGAAGAGACCGCAGAAACGATAAGGCCGCCCATTGTATGTTTTTATTGGTAAATAAATGTATTTTCTGGTGTACAATAAAGTAGCAATAAATAAATATTAACAGAAATTCATAAAAACGTGCAAACGTAACAAGACATCACACAGTGCCGCCTTTGTATTACTTATGTAAAAGCACTGTTACCTACACAGGAAATATGAACGAAGATTATAAAATGAAACACAATGTGCTATCGTAAGTTTTATTAATAACTTGTACTGATATTTACAGGAAGGATGCACTAAGTAGACCTAGCGTAGAAATAGAAGAGTAGGCACTAATTGCGCGACTGCTGCAAGATGAGAGCAACTCGGCATGGAACGCTAGTAGACAACGGCGGTTCTGAGCAACGTATATCGATTAATTGCTGCTTCAGAGGTACTGATGAGCAGTCGAAAGCACAAGACTTGAGTCCAGAGCGTTGCCTGCGGTACCGATATGTACACTAAGCTGTTTATTCCTCGGGGCCAAATATCATTCTCCTGCTACACGAGCCTTCAGAGACATTGCACGAAGTTGAGTGACGTCACTTTCTCTAAAACACGATGAATATAGAGGCAAGAAGTCTGTCTGGTATTCTAAGGTGGCGTCACGTAAATACGTACGATGTCTCCAGAGACACGTGTCAAGGGACATTTGACCCGTTGTGAAACAAGTCGTGCGCAACGAGCCAATCACGGGTGTTAGAACAGCTGCACGCTGATGAGCACGAGCAGCGTGAGCACGATGCACGCGGACAGCACGCGGTCCAGCAGCAGCGCCGCCGCCGCCCACGCGCCGCTCTCCGACGAGATACACGACCCCTGCGACACCAAGAATGTTACTTACTGTTGTGTACTAATAAACATTTGCACGAACTTTGATTTTAATTTTTTTTATTTATTAGAATCATAGCTCATTGAACTTCTACATTATCTTTCACGAGGTACACAGGTGGGGTCCGCTAACACCGATGCCTGCCAGGGGTGCGGGTTGTTCGAAAGAGATACCGCGGCCCCTGACACACAGGCAACTGAGGGAACACGGGTGGGTTTTAGTCAGTAAAAATATGACACGTCTTCTTCCTTCTCCACCTAGAGCGGGAGAAGTTATTTCATGACTTACAACCCTCAAAGAAAAAAAATATTGGGCCGCCTATACAGGAAAAGGTTTTATCCAGTGCGCAAACTAACCACGCTTACTTGCATAGCTAACTAACCATGAATTCAGCATATCATTCTAGACCCCCTAACGTAAAAAAATTTCGACGGTTATACAAAAAAAAACAGCAGTTCCATACATTTTGACCGCGTAGGTATTGCACTTTTCTATGAAACAGCTGTTTTTTTTTTTGTAAAACCGAAGAAAAATTTCTTCGCTGGGGTTTCTAGAATGGTATACTGAATTCATGGTTACAGTTTGCGCACTGAATAAAAACTTTTCCTGTATATCCCAAAACTGTCAGTGAAGCACTTGTATCCGAGAGAACTGCCTCAATGGTTGCCATCCTGATCGCCATAGGTACGCCTGCCTGCAGCATTCTGTAGTACGTAGTACAGTCATGACCATTACTACATTAGTTACGTAAAATTCAAAAGCGTTTTCCTCGTGAAGTAACTATGAAAGCCGTAGAAAAGACCTATTTCATAATTTCGGTTTCGAATAGTGCCCTAAGTGACCTTGGTGACTGATATGTCACCTACCTGGTGGTGGACTCCGAAGGTGGGTATAGGATCTCATTGACGGCACTACGTAGAACCGTCGTGTTTGGACTCATTTGAAAGAGCTCATGGAGACCTTGGTGACTAAAATGTCACATACCTGGTGGTGGACTTCGAAGGTGGGTATAGGATCACATTGAGAGCACTTACCTAGATACCAACTATATTCGTAACACCACAAAATAATTTTATTATCTATCAATACTTTACTAGAAAATCGTTTTAGAATCTTGCGTAAGTTATCATCAGTCTTTACCAACTATTTTTGCGTAAGTTATCATCAGTCTTTACCAACTATTTTTGCGTAAGTTATCATCAGTCTTTACCAACTATTTTTGCGTAAGTTATCATCAGTCTTTACCAACTATTTTTGCGTAAGTTATCATCAGTCTTTACCAACTATTTTTGCGTAAGTTATCATCAGTCTTTACCAACTATTTTTGCGTAAGTTATCATCAGTCTTTACCAACTATTTTTGCGTAAGTTATCATCAGTCTTTACCAACTATTTTTGCGTAAGTTATCATCAGTCTTTACCAACTATTTTTGGGGTGGCTACCAGTCTAACCGGACGCAGCTAAATCCTAGCTTTTTACGTGGATTGACTCCTATCTAACCTTTAAAATTCAGTAACTAAGTAACACGATACCCTTCGGAAAGACTGGTTGTCAGATTTTCGGGCTTCTGACGACCCGTAACGCCTGGCAAAGTCCCACGAATGCCAGCTGGGACCAATGGCACTTTCAACGTGCTTTCAGAGGCACGGAGGGGTCTCAATATGTAAAGATGGTCATTGGTCACCCATCCACGGACCGACCGCGGCAAGCGTAGATAAACCTAATCGATCGACCCGTGCGGCTGATATTACCGAGCCTTTCTCAGAATCTAATGCGCAAGAGTAATACTATTTGTGCTCGTACCTACAAACTAGCAGCTCATTAAATTTTACTCGCGAAACTAGTGAAAGTTGGTACCCGCTCGTGTTTTTCCAAATAGTGGAAGTTTTACATCTAAAACTTGTGTTATGAAGCAGATACGATCCACAGCATCTGTTAGAGGGCGTTTTATGCTTCCCGTTAGTATTCAACGAATCACAGCTCTTGTGACGTCACTACTTCGACCAATCAGCGCAAAGTTCCGGTAGTCACGTGGTCCCAGGTAGCGTGTTCGCTAATGGCGGGCTTTTACCTCATAGAAGTCTCTCACCAGGAAGCCTTGAATCACTTATGAAAGCCCGCCATCAGTGAACACGCCACCTGGGACAATGCATACGCATACCTACGCCGCATGTGATGATGCTCCGCAGGGCGTTTCTTGCATCGTCACATGCTTAATAATGCGTGGTTTTTCTTCTTCCGACAGAAGTATGGCAAGTCACTGTTGCATTGTGTCGCGCGGAGAGTGCTGGATGGATGCGTCTTACAGTGACATCGCTCTTGATGAGAAACTTAGGGCGAGCCGGACAGTAATTTAGTTGGGTCTTACCGCCGATGGCGTCAAGTTGCACACGGTGGAGAGGCTGGACAACAGCGTCCGCAGCGCCCTCGGCGGCGCCGCGGTGCATTGCGCCAGCCGCACCACCAGTGCCGCGCACGCGCCGCTCAGCGCGCCGCACACGCACAGCGTGCACATCACTGACATGGCGCGCGGGCACGAGCTGGCGCCCGGCAGCCGGGTCAGCGTCGAGATCAACCTGCAGACACAGCAACGATGCACTCAGCCGTTTTCTGAAGATGCTTGTGATGGAGCATCGACTATTTGTTTTGTTGTGCTAGTTTATGTTGTATTCCATGGTTATGGTTGCCCGACGAAGGACCGATAAGCGTAGGAGTGGACCAGTGAGAGTCAAGACTTCTGCAAGACTGGATGCGGAAGACGGAGAACGAAGTGTTGTAGATTGTAGTGCAACATGGGAGAGGCTTAATAGGTGGAGTTCATTGGTTGAAGGTAGTGTTGAGTGCTCACCAAAGCGCGGCTGTAAAGGACGCGCAGGCCGCGAGCGCGGGTCGCTGCACCGGTGGCAGCGCTGCAGCAGTCACCAGCAGCAGCGCGCCGGTCACTAACACGGCGCCGGCGGCGAGCGCGTGCGCCGGCGCGCGACGCTGTACCCACACCGTCCACGTCGCCGTGCTCACCGGGTCCTCACCGCGTTGCCAGGCCGAAGTCTCGCCCGTCACCTTCTGGATCTCCCAGGATCCTGTCTCGAATACTACTGCATGCTGTAAGGATAGATTCATGTTTAGAAAATCAGTCACACGTCTTTATATTAAACAGATTAAGCTATTATATGAGTTTGAGTTAATCTATTTGGGAACCCTACAGAGTGTAGACCGAAGACCTCTCCCTTATAATACGAGTATGTTGTGGAACGTTTTGTCTTCTAATTTGTACCTTTCTAAAGCGAAGCAATGTACGACGCCTACGGAAAACTTCGTGGCACCTTCATACTTCTTCGCCCACTTCATACTGCCTGGTACCTTCAAAACAGCCACTTGTTGCACCAAAACTTACGCGTCATGCTAGTGTATTGAAGTAGGCACTCGGTGACTTTTCACTTTTACAGCGCCAGCACAGCGATGACGAACGAGGATGCAAGGCGCGGTAGATGTTGAATTAAGGTCTGTACTTAGAATTGCACAGACCTTAATTATACAGCCAAGAGTCACAACTTACTTTAAATTCACTGATCTGTATGGCCAGTTCGTCATCGTTGTAAATTCTGGAACCAAACTTGAAGGTGCAGGTTTGTGAGTCAGTGGGCCAGGACTGCAGCGCCAGGGCGAGGGGCACGGTGACGTCAAGGTGCGTGACCCAGGACACGGCGCCGGCGGCGTCCAGGCGCGCGCGCTGTCCGGTGTCGCCTGCGCTGGTGGCGGCCGCGTTCAGCAGCACTACGTCGGGTAGCCACAGCCGCTCCGCCGCCGTCAGCGCGCTGTCACAGCCCCACTCCGACACGTTCCAGCGCACGCGCGGCTCCTGCCACGACTGGAATACAAGTTATATTAATTTTATTTGGGATAGGTATCTCAGTCATCATAATGCTTTATTCGGCGAACAAAATCGGCTCATCCGTTCAACGCAGACTGATAAAAGCGCGTAGGCGGATATACATATAATCTCGTTAACATGGTAAGTATTTATTGCGCTCTAAAAATAACATAAAATATGTGGAAGATGTGTATTCCATATGTGAAATGTGTCGCACAATCCATTTATTAGACACGGTACCAGCTGGTGTTCGCAGTTTTATAAAAAAAGTAAAAGTTATTCCTCTGTTGAAACTCTCAGTACCACTGAGTACCTACCTACTCAATTCACTTCTCGGCAGTTTTTTGTACCTGATTACTGATAATTCTGTGTTTGTGACTCTTTTGCTGCTGTAGCAAGCGTCCGTCCGTCAACCACAGGTTCGTCCACATCTTAGGTATTGTACCTAGGCTAGCGTAGATTGGGCCGGGCCTACACGTAACACATTGGAAAAATTCGCTTTCATCACTTTCGTACTACGGCTGTAATGTGCGCTTGGCTTTCGGACTCACCATCTTGAGATCAGCGAGCAGGCGCATGACGGCATGCGTCTCGTCCACGGTGGCGTGGTGCACATCGAGCGCGAGCGTGACGCTCACGCGTCCGGCGGGCGGCGTCTCGCGATCGTACTCCGCGAGCAGCGTGTCCACCTGCACGGACAGCTGCGTCGCGTTGCTGCAAGCGCATCGAGCCACGGGGATACCTGTACATAAACAGAGGTTCAATGCCCAGCGACTGAGCTGTCGCCACGCCTGGCATGGTTAACTAATGTTGGCAATAAGTATTACATCAATTGTTTGCAGTGGTTTTAGCTGGCGAAAACTTTTATTTATCACAGAGAAAAAAATGGGATTCCTTACTAATTACGTTTGTAAACATACTAAATAAGAAAGAACATCAGTAAAAGAAAAACAAGGAAGATTTAAGCACAATTGCTAAAATAATAACTATTGCAAGTTTCTTGGAACTGCTGCCAAAAGCTTCTGTGAGTGATTGCGCGTGTGCGGTGTAGCTTGATGTCAGAGATGGGAGAAGAGTTATAATAATCAGAAATTACCGTATAAACAGAGCAGGAGCGTGGTGAGCAAGGCAGCCGGCCTCGACGCCATCTTGGTAGGACTCGTGTTGGCGTCGCCTGCGCTATGCAGCCACTGCCGCGCAGGGAGCGACAACCTTCAGCGACAAGCTATCAGATGTTTAAAATGTCACTGATTTACCTATGACTATAATATTTTTGGAATTTAGGTATTTTCAGGAAGACACAACACGGACGACAGCAAAAAAAAAAACATTTAATGTTTTTTTTTTTGCAGACGACAAGAGTCGTCCGCAATGTATGGTGTCGGTTATCTATTCTGAGCATTAGCTGTGGTACTGGTACACACAGCGTCAGTATGTGCTAACCCCTCAAGTTTGAAAATGCTGCTACAACATTGAATTAGTTTCGAATAATCTACAGATTACCTCAAAAAGAGTTTATTATGTCGACTTGGATTCGAACCAACCCATCATCGAACGTCCAGCATACTCATACGCACTTTGACGAACGAGCGAGCGAGCCCATATGAATCGCGATGAAATTGTTATCGACTCTCGTCCGAGTCACTTCATCTTTAGGTCTTTGTCTAATCGATAGACTATAATGTTATTTGGGGGTGTCCATTAATTTAACTTACGTTTTCTTTATAAAATTAATCCCTACCCTCAAGTTATAACTACAACGTCTGATGTATACGATCACTTAAAACGTTTGTATGCAGAGACGAAATTACAGATCACGTGACATTTCGTTAATTTATATCAATCTAAAACATTTCTAGCGTTTCCTATTTTATCTTTTGCGTTAAAAGGATGTCACTTTTCTAAGGACCCGTTTGTGTCAGTTGTCAAAATATGTATAATAAGCTATAGCTGTGTGTATAGTGTGTATGTATATTATCAAATAATATTGTAAAATCTTTATAATAAGATAAGATCAAAGTTTTGTTAAATAATACCAATACTTAATAAATATTACGAAAGTTTTAAACTTTTCTTAATTTTTAAATTCTTTATAAATATTAGTAAAATAAAATATAAAAATAATTTATTTAAAATAAGAAATTGCATGACAATAAGATATTAATGGTACAAATCGTCCAACAGTTGCGTGCCCCTGCGGGTGGCGCTGCGCGTGGGCAGGCTATCATCAACGGCATCCGCCCTCGCAAGGACAACCACACACATTGTATTTTTGTACAGAATTATTATAAATATAATTTACACGTTCCTTTATTTTAAAGATTATTAGATATTTATGACCAGCAGCTTTGTTCGGACAAACTATATTGGCTGTTTGTTTTTTTTTTTAATCAGATTTTAGTTTTGACCACCTGATCAATTGTATCATATGGTTTCAGTATTTTTGCAAGTGCAGTTATTGCAGTTAAAGCTTTCTCTTATTTCCATCTGGGCTTTCTTCAACCCAGAAGCTACAAATATAAGTTGGTAGGTGCTTCAGTATTTCATCAACGGATTAACTGTGTGTAATCAAATACTCAAATTTTATTTGCATTCCACAATGTGTACTTAGGTGGTTAATTAAATAAAAAAATGTGATCATTATGGACCCTGTCGGGCACAGCGAAAGATAGTAGGAGAGAGGAAGCTATATACAGGTTGAAATTGAAAACATGCGACAAACCGAAATGGGAGATTGTACTCATCATTATGAACAACTTTTACTAAGGGACCAAAGATGCAATCGCAAAAAAAAATCAGCTGTTCCCTACATTTTGACGAGTCATGCGAACATAAATGTAGGGCTGGAACAGATGTTTTTTTTTTCGCGATTGCATCTTTGGTCCCTTAGTAAAAGTTGTTCATAATGATGAGTACAATCTCCCATTTCGGTTTGTCGCATGTTTTCAATTTCACCATGTATAAGTAGCTAAACTTACATCTAAATTAAATCCAATAATACCACTATATTGGTTCTTTATAAATTGTTATTATAAGAATATTTAACAAACGTGGACGTCATGTAGGTACATATACTGCATATGACAGATAAATACACTTCCTTTCACACGATGATCTGACCAGGAACCAGGCGCTACAGGGATCAAAATAAAACCAAATACAATTAATTACATTTAGAGGATTTATTATTTGAGTACCTAAAGTATTCACAATTGACAAGGAACTGAGTAGTGATGATGTAATTTTACAATGTTGAATTATTCATCTAGCGCGCATAACAGCTGACAATTTTGTTCGGTAATATGTTGGTCGCTAAATAAGAAAAAGTTAGACTCTCACAATTATTTGACGTTGTGTGCCAGACTTGCATGCAACATCGGAACCGTAGTCGGTACTAAAGTAAGTTTTGTCAATCCAATATCTATGACAGTTTCACAAATGTTCGCCAACAGTGTTATTACTCTCTTGAACTGTCGAGAATTAATTTAGGAACGTTTTAAAACATTTGGCGTTGAAAAATACATTAAAACACAAACAATTCATTAGATAGGTTGTAGGTACTTTTATGGAATATAAAAAAAAACATTTATAATGAAGGTTATACAGGAAAAGTTTTTATTCAGTGCGCAAACTGTAACCATGAATTCAGCATATCATTCTAGACCCCCAGCGCAGAATTATTCGTCGGTTATACAAAAACAAATCAGCTGTTTCATAGAAAAGTGCAATACCTACGCGGTGAAAATGTATGGAACAGCTGATTTTTTTTGTAAAACCGACGAAAAATTTAGATAAAAAAATTAAGACGAAAAATGTAGATTATAATCTACCGAAGTGAAACCGTCAAATTGTGAACTGGTATCAAGACGGATAGTACCTTGCTTAAATAGTCAAGTAACTGCCACTAACTTGGAATTGGAAGTCGCGCTCGCCGGCCGCTGCCGCGGCACCGCTCGCTCGGCTCGCGCGCGGTTGGTAGCAATTCTAACCTAACCTAACCTATTCGGTCGGTAAGCTTTCCTCTGTTCTGTGGTAAGCAGTATGGTGCAGTTCACAATTTATCGATAGTTTATAATCTTGCGAGATAGATTATAAACTAACGGTGTTCACAATCATACGGTGACATATAAACAGCATCCTAATTGCTTATCACACTATCTGTCACAATCTGAATCATTTTGAAGAATATGGTTAAAATTTTATAATTATTATTTAAAAAAACGTCTGCTCAACAACAATGTTGTTGAACTGTCAAAATGTAACCGATTGTTACTGATAGTGTTCTACGCAATTACCCCGCAATTCATGATGTACACAATTAACATACCTACGTTTCAACCAGAATATTTATGCTAGTTTACATTGTTTTGATAGATTTATTAACGAATAACAACAAAACATTGACACATAACAACATATAAACATGACATGGTCGGAGTCAGTGCAATGGCGACCATAATATACAAGGTTAACTACTGCCCCGACCGATAGCATACGGTTGTCACACACACGTTTACTAATTACCAGGGATAGGTCAGCCATTGGAGATAATCTGTGCCTATCTCTATTGCTGGACAGACCTCCCTCAAGCATCGCCATTTCGACCGGTTTTGTGTCTCTCGCATCTCGCAGGATTCCTGCGTCATGCAAGTCACCGGTCCATCTTGTGGGAAGACATCACGTAACTTAAGGTTGGAAGGCCTTCCAACCTTAAGTTACGTGATGTCTTCCGGTATACTGTCGCCTCTCCAGAAACTTTCGGCCATCCGTTCTGCGAGCAATGTGTCCTGCCCACTGCCAGTTAAGTTTAGCAATTCTTCGGGCTATGTTAGTTACCTTGGTTCTCCACGGATCTCTTCATTTATGATTCAATCACGTAGAGAAACTCCAAGCATAGCCCTCTCCATTGCCCTTTGGGTGACTTTCAGCTTAATAGTGAGGCCCATTGTGAGCGACCACATTTCATCACTGGCACACACACTGGTCAAAGACTTTCATCTTGAGACACTGTAGTATGTGAGACGCGAACGCTGGCCAGCCGAATCGGATTCTACGATTGACCTCTTCCTCGCACTTGGACCTAGGTAGGTCGAATTTGGAGAAAATTAACTGGACAGAGAGTTAACTAACTGAATAGTTTTCCAAATTAAAATAATCATCCAAAAGTTCCGTGTGTAGAGGTGTGGAGCTTCCAATCGTAATGAGGGTGGGTGTTACATGGACATTTGACATGACCTTCGGTTTGTTCATGTTCATTTTAAGACCCACTCTTTCGGAAGTACAACTGAGGTCATCGAGCGTTGTACTGAGGTCCTCCATAGTCTCAGCCATATGACTACTAACTACTATATCGGCGGAGAACTTTTAAAATCACTAATAGAGTATTTACAGACGCCAGCGCATCAAGCTACCCCAAACTGTCAAATGTTCCCAATTGAACATGAACCTTATGGTTATATAATAAAGTTGAAAATCTATCAAAGAAATTTGAAAGATTGATGAGAAAGATGCTGGCGTCTGTACTTAAGAAAAAGGCATGTTACGCCGCCCCCAAATAAATAGGAATATGGGCAGGAGAGTGATGACGAGGAGGAGATCGTCGGCAAACCGAAGGTTAGTGATTACTCGCCATTGATGTTGATGCCAACCCGTTTCCAAGGACCTTGAGGACATCCTCCTAGTGCAGCAGTGAACAGTTTCGGAGAGATAACGTCTCCCTATGTAGCACAGTCGGTAAAGAAGAATAGGATTCGAGGTCTGATCTTGGAGTAAAACTGACATACAGGGTGGGACATCGAATAGAAAACTTAAGCCATGAATTCAGCACAACAAAATCAGCTGTTTCATAGAAAAGTGATTGGATTTTTTTATATTTCAGCTGAGGTCAAAATGTATGAAAGGCGTCTTCTGTGTAACCTGACACAGCGTAGGAATGGGGTCTACGCTGCCAATGCCTTTACGGAATCCAGCTCATTCGGGAAGCTTGAAGTCATCATCCCTAATCAATCAGTTAATAATGATATCTCGCAAATAATGTGTTTTGTCGGTACGCATTGATAAAAATGCATATAATATGGTAAGTATGGTGTAGTTACTTGTAAGTAATATTAAGTATATAAAGACTTCGTAGTGTAATACATTAAACTCAGACCGAATAGCAGGCAACAAAAAAAAACCATTTAGAGAAATATATTGACATCCCTTCCGATTTCCGAATGAATGTCAGTCAGACGGCGCACTGACTCCCGACCATAACTACAAATACTTAATAATATATAAATTAACATAAGAAGCATATTAGTCAGCCATTCACATATACACTAAATTATAAATCCTAATAATTAGTAGGTATCTTATTGACAAAAAATATTATGCCTACCTCATACTTATAATAATAAAAATAGGTAGATACTAAAACAAACTATACTAAAATTATGGTTTCAGGTTCAACATAGCTTTTTATTTATGTTGAAAAACTCATTAGTGGTTCTTCATCATATTGTTAACTTTTCGGAAACTTTCGACAAATCATATAACATCTTTCATAATTAATTCCGTTTCATGGAAACCAGTTACGTAGACGTATAAAAAAAGCCTTCATAGAAACTAGTTACGAAACCCTGGTTTCCCTGACGGCCGAAGCGGTTTTCCCAGTCAACAGAGTATTACCTATGTAAGATAAGTGATTGAAAGAGATTCAGAATGAAAAAAAAAACACAAAGAAAATAATCGATCACAAAAACAACAAAATATTACGTCATTGTAGCCACAGGAAACAACATACATAAGTAGCGAAAAATCTTATTCTCCAAAGAGCAGCCAATGCAGACTTATCAATTACTTACGTACTAATAATAACTGTATATTATATACAAACATAATTACGTAACAGTAAAGACAAAATAGTTCATTCACGTCAATAAGAATCTTGCTGTATAGACAGCTTTGCTTTTGATGACGAATAATGAAAAACCTGATTCAGTAATATTAAAAATAAACATACCTATACCTAAAATAACCAAATTTGTATTTTTATGAAATAACAATAAGGTATAGAAACATAGCTGCTGAAACATATAAAGCAATTGAAAACTGTGATAATGAAATAAAAAGTTAACTTTATGTCACAGAAAAACTTTTACTCTAACATCGTTGTTGGTTAACTTACAGTTATGTAACTAGAAAGGTAACATTAACACCGCCAAGGCTTCACAAAGACTCACAACCTAAAGTACTAGCACCTACATAAAAGAAGATATGTACAACTTGGTACGGAACCAGATTTAATAGGAAATGCCATGATAGAAGTTCTCAAAGAACCATAAAGTAGAAAGAACTAAAAACTAAAGTTTAATACATATCAATAATGTTGATCAGTAACGCAGCTTATAATTCAATAAATAAGAACTTCAGGGGTTCGCTGCATCGATAGTTCGCTGGCGCTACACATAATTATATCATACCATAATACATATATACTAGGATGGATGTCGGTTATTGCGTAAAAAACTAGCCTATGTCATTCTCCATATCCTAGGCTAGGTATATCTCTACCAAATTTAATGACGACCGGTTTAGTGGTTTAGGCGTGTAAGCGTAACAGACAGACAGACAGAGTTACTTTCGCATTTATAATATTAAGTAGGGATTATGTTGTTTCGTTCTTCATAAACTAGGACAATAATACCGTTCATTTTAATTCTGAATAAACTAGGATTAAAAAGCCTGCTGTGGCATTCCATTGCCCGTAGTATATATACCCGTAGCAACAATAAAAGTTGCATTCTTTAATTAAACAGTGTTCAGACGATGAAAGTCATTTATTGCTTCACTTTTTTTGTAAGCCAGAAGCAAGAAACTTGCATCGTGCAAATGTAGCTTTAATTTCTTATCTAACAAGAGAGACACTGGACTGTGTTGTTTACAATAACTAAAATGTGCATTCATACATTATAAGCTCAAGCGCTTATCTACACAATATACCTATTCTACCACATATTATTATATACAATGTTGTGACTTACAGCTAATGATACGATTTAACCTACTAATTAAAAATATGTTACAATGAATGGCCAATATCTGGGTGCTCCGTGCAATATTTATGTGAATTATTATTAGTGGCGGATCTTGGGGAGGCCTATGTCTAGCAGTGGACGTCTTTCGGCTGAAATTATGATGATCATATTATCACCGACACTCATTGGTCATGTCTGCTTTGAGTTCGACACGGATGTCTGGCAAGTATCGTCTATATTATTATATTAGAAGTACCTATATTTTTTTGTTACTGGGAGCAATTAATGGCATAAATTATTTACATATATCTCGTACGGGTTTGATTCCCGCCCGGAAAAAATATTTGTATGGCCTACAGAATGTGGTACGAGAAGAAAATTCCTTGTAAGTATGGGGCAATGTATTACAAAACATACTTATTTAACATGTCGTTGGCACTGATCAATGAAAAACGAGTTCACATTCACTTGCGGCAACATATATTTAACTCTAAGGCTTTAACTTATTTCAAGTGTCAGTGTACACAATATGTAAGATTCCTATCTTTTGTACTCAACCGCGGAAGATTATCAAATGCAAATCTTAGTTCTATTTTCATAGCATTTTAAAACAACACCTGCTGCAAATGACTAAGTCTGCAACATTTTCTTACGACTAAGTAATAAAAGTCCTTACGAAAATCCAATTTATCAGACGTTAGGAGACCGGTACATGCTGCGTTACAAATTGATGAGGTCACACCGATGCTGCACTGATTGACAATATTGTAATGTGCGTTTTTATACATATTTGAACCATCAGATTCAACAATACACCCAAGCGTGTCACTGAAGGAAGTGACGTAGCACAAGGATGCTACGCGCTACGACGTAGCACTTTCTCTTACATCGTAGCACGTAGTCGCGCTACGCGGCTACGTGGCACTACTATTACTGCGTGGTGGTGGAGGGTGCGGGGTCGCTGTGTGTGTGCGTGGGTGCGGGGTGTGCGTGTGTGTGCGGGGGTGGGTGCGCATGCGCGGTGGGCAGGTAGTGCCAGTAGGGCGGAGCGTCGCCCGCTTGCGCCTGGCACGCCGCCGCCAGCCCCGCCCAGCTGAACCGGTACGCGTAGCGCTTGCCGTGCACCTGGTGGAAATGACATAGCAATCAGCAAACAAATTACTATGCATGATATTTTCCCTTGTTCATGTCATACACGAACAAGGAAAAGTATCGAATGCTCACTAAGTCTCTCACATATCAGTTAGTATGTAGCAAGGTAACAACTGCACTGGCCAAGTGCCGAGCCAGTGCAGTGCCGCAACAGTGGGAACTTATGCTATACTAAGTTATCTTGGCTCTGCAGTTTATACCGGCAATATTAAGTATTTAACCACAGCAATACACGACGTAATCTAGTACTGAGGTATATTTTATTTTATTTTATTAGGTCTACCAACAATTGTTCACACTGAATACAGTGACATAACACATTCTTAAAATTAAATTACAGCGCAACAATTACTTAGAGGTAAACACCACATGCATAAAACAATGAATTATAGAGTTAGGCTAACTTACTCAGTAATAAGCGCCAATATTCAATTAAATAAATTAATATTTGTAAAAGTAAAAACAAAGGTGACATTGAAAATAGAAATCAAAATAAAATAAAAATTAAGATTGGTGAAAAACGAATACATTAAAAATCATAAAATTATGATACCGACAACATTGGTAAAATAAAATTTTAAGTTATAATAAATGATAAATGAGTAAATTGATAATTAATTCTTAACAGTTGCAGGTGTATAAAAAGAGATCAAATGAAAATGTATGAAAATAAGATAAGATTAAAAAATTAACGACATAAAATTTAAATTCATTAAATAAAATTGGTAACATTGATAAATTGTTAAACATATTCGATCAAATTAATCACAGTAGTAAAAATTTTATTATATTCGATTATGGGTTGCTTGGTAAACGATAAAGGATGGCTTTCTGTTTTGCAAGGGAGTCAAATATCGACGGAGTACATCGTAACATAGTTATTTAAAGTCATTAAAGTTAAGCAAATAGTTGACGTGAGAATACCTTACGGCCACGCAGCGTGAGAAACTACTTATGTTGACCATGACGTAAACGGCGGTGTACACAACATAAGCACACGATACACTTATCAGTATTTTTTTTCTTTCTAGTTCCATCCAACTTAGATTATTACTACATGCACCTGCCAGTATTTGAAGGACACAACGAAAAGTTTTTGTCAAAATAAGGATAAAAACATATATCGCAACTTCTGATAAGTATTGCATTATTCCATAACAACACATATATCATCACGCCTACAATTCTTGAACAGTTAGACAGAGAAGTACCTGTAGTACCTACATGGGTGCAAAAAAGCAAATGTGGGCATTTCCTTTTTACCCGACTACGCCAGAAAGAGGGCTATGTTTTTCGAGCAGTTCTTGAAAACAATTAAGACCTTTATTGTCTCCGACAGCATGAGACTGCTTATAGTATTCAGTTTAATAGTCAACCTCTTAATACAAAAGTTTCTGTTTCCGTCATTTTAATTAAATTTCACTTCTTACGCAGTCTGTTTTTTTTATTCCATTGATCTTATGTAGGTATAGCTTATCAAGCTAAGAAACTAGTGTATACGTCTAACAAATGATCAGTTTGTATTTCGGCCTAAAAACTATATTAACTATAAAAATCATACAGGATTTTTACTTATTCGAAGCAATCTGTAGCATTTCTCTGACATGCAAAAACTTATTGCTTTCAACAGTCTGTTGCGACGCTTGCTGATCTTGGCACTTGCCTCTGCAGTCAGCAGAGGATAAGTACAGTCACCAAAAGTGATAAGTAACCAGTTTCGTCGAATATAGTTGAAGTTTTGCAAGACACCGATGGATGTTCAAATTAAATTTCATTTGAAAACATCCATTGGTTTCTTAATAAACTGCAACTATATCCGACGACCCTGCTTACTAATTTTTTTTGGTGACTGCACATCGTTAGAACCTTTAGTAGTGTCGTATAACAGACCTTGCTCATGATATTCTTGTCGTAGTAATAGCGCAGTGCGCGTGACAGCTTGTCGTAGTTCATATTGGGCTTCTGCTTGCGCCGGCCCCAGCGCCGCGCCACCTCGTCCGGGTCCGACAGACGGAACTCGCCCTCGTTCGGGGGACCCTGGGGTACACAACAAGGTCAATCAGTAACTCATATGCTCGTTTAAACATGAATTATATACCGTAATATCAAAACCTGCAAAAGTCCGTCGGATCTCTTTTAATTGAGCCCATGACATGACTGTAAATTTTATCAATCACAACGTATTTTGTAAACGAATTTAGTGATACTTGAACAAAAATTGGTAAAGCTGGTATTACAAGCTGAACAGTCCAAGAAACAAAAACGACATAATTAATATACGCCGCCCCACAAAGTCCTCAGATTTTGCCGTGACAGTGGAATATGTTCAGTAGAGACATTCCTTCAATTTCTTTCCCTCTACGTACCTCCCAGCAGATGCCAGGCGCCCCTGCCGCCAGCTCTTCCAGCAGGAACTGCCACAGCTGCACCTGTCCGCCAGAGGCGCGCGCGCACCCCGTCAGCGCGCCATACGGATCTGTAACAATAATAAGGTACCTTCGTCAACGGATCATAAGACAGCCACATTATAATAATAAATAATAATAATAATAAAATCGTTTATTTATAAAAGTGGCACGGTTTACAATAAATACCTTAGCAAATAAAATAGAGCACAATTGCTAATTTGCCTGAACTAGGTTAAACCTGTGCTTCAGGCTACAAAAAATGCACAAATACTTAAAATAATAAATTAACAATGTGTATAAAGTAATAACTAAAATAAAACTTAGGTCAACAAAAGTAAAAATGCATGTTAGCGGTTTTATTTGCAGACAACAAGTAGATCTTCTGTCTGTGCATAATCAATGGATAGTAAATGTTTAAGTACAGTTTTTTTACAGCTATAGTAATTTAATTTATAGATACTTAGTTTTTTATTTAATCTATTGTACAGAAATGGGCCTAAGAATGTATAAAATCTTTCTACAAAGACATGTTTTGAGGTTGCATTCGTTACGCATACTATGTCATTCCGTCTCTTGTTAGTATTGTCAGCATTGTAGGTAAGCATGGTGTGCTGTTTTAATACTAAGTGCATAATGAAAAGCTGGCGAACAGTGAGTACGTTGCAGGATTTGTATAGCAGATCTGTAGGAAAGAAGAAGGGATGAAAGTTTGCTACCTTTAAAATTGCTCTCTGAGCTCTTTCAAGAGGAAGCAAATTAGTTTTAGGTGCACCACCCCAAGAAGTGATACAGTATTGAATAATTGATTGACATAGGGCCAAGTAAACTTGAGTGATTAATTTTGAATCTGCCAACGTTCGCAATTTTTTAAATACATATATGAGTTTGCGCACTCTTTTAGTTAGGCATTCAATATGTTTTCTAAAAGAAAGTGTGTCGTCCATTATTACCCCCAGGTATTTAATGTAGCTAGTTTTAAGGATAAAAGGGCAATTACACATGCTGGCTCTACGGTTTCCACATTGATGGGCATATAGGTGAGGGTTAGTAAGGTTAAGTTGAGGCTTGCGCATGGAGAAGTGAATATATTTAGTCTTGTCGGTATTTAATGTTAGTAAATTGCTTTGAAGCCAATTAGTCACAGAATTTAAACCTAATTGAGCGATTTCAAACAGTTCACTACTGGTTTTAGCGGTAAAAATTAACGCCGTGTCGTCGGCATATGATATAATTTTACCGTCTTTAATATTTAGATTACACAAGTCATTAATATAAATCAGGAAAATTGTGGGGCCCAAAATACTCCCTTGCGGAACACCAAACCCAGTATTTTTCTGCTCATCACTCGTAATATTATCTATTCTAACATACTGATATCGGCCGTCTAAATAGTCAGTAATAAGTTTCAGCGGCGTTCCTCTTATTCCTATGGTCTCTAATTTGTCCAGGAGAACAGAAACAGACACCGTGTCGAAGGCCTTGGCTAAATCGAGAAAGACTGCTAGGGTCTGGTTTCCTTTGCCGAGGTTTTCTGAAATATAATCAGTCAGGCTATGCACCGCATCGGCTGTCGATAGTTTGGGTCTAAAACCAAATTGCGCAGGGGATAAAATTTGGTTCTTCTCCAGGTAATTAACAAGTCTACTGTTTATAATTTTCTCTAGTATTTTTGAAATTGAGGGGAGTAAGGATATTGGCCTATAATTATTAACTGCGTCTTTATTTCCGGATTTAAAGATAGGGATTACAACTGCCTTTTTTAGACACGTAGGGAAAATTCCTTCGGCAAGACAGATTCGAAATATATGCGTTAGAGGAAACTATTATAAAACGGAGAACGTTCTAAATTCAAATTAGAAGGTTTTTTTCCAAAAAATATATTTACAAAGCGCTTTTAAATGGCCAAGGACTTGGTTAGTCAGAAAATTGAAGTTAGTGCCCGTTCCAAAACGTAGATCATCTCTATGGATTAGTACGGGCAATAACTCCATGGACACTTTCGAGAATGTTTTCAAGAAATCTGTGGATTTTATTCTATTAAATTCTCGGACAGTGACTAGTCGTTCGACTAGTAGATAATTAAACAATTCAGAATATTTTTTGTACTACGAAGATTATTTTACAACTTGTCACTCATGTAGGGTAGGTATTCATAATAATATTGTTCGTTTTTACTGTAATACATTTTGACACAACATATATTTTTTCAATGAAATTAATTAAGAATACCAATTATGAAAACAGTTCTAAGCTAAATGGATGGTCTCAACAGACCAGGAGATATAATCAACTTCTGGAGGGAGATGAGCTGGTTGGAATAACCAGCGACAGCCGCTATGGCCAACGCACAATGGTCCACCTGAAGGACCAAGTGTGGAAACCAAACGCGCTTACATAGATAGAACATAGACCTGTTAACACCACCAAGTACTTTACATGAAAGTCGTCGAACAAAGACTTGACGTCAGCCACTTAAGCCCTAACAATTCAGCTGAGATAACTGGTTATTTCGAGTTTCATATCCTGTTATTGTTCCTTATCCTTGTAGGTATACTAAAAACCCAGTTGCTAGAGAAACGACGATAACCTTGATAAGAGATAAAGCAATGTGTCATTTCTATAATATCTAGAGATGTTTATCCTATCTACAAACATTCTTGGTGCTGTTAAACTTATTGATGCGGCGATGACATCACTTCATCATCATCATTTCATCCGAAAGATGTCCACTGCTGGACATAGGCCTCACCGAAATACTGCCAGTTCGACTGGTTCTGTGTTTCTCGCATCCAGCGGATTCCTGTAGGTAGATTCCTTCACCAGGTCATCGGTCCTCTTTGTGGCAGTACTTCCAACCTTAAATTACGTCTTCCAGTACGCGGTCGTCACTCCAGAACCTTTCAGCCCCATCGGCCATCTGTTCTACGAGCAATGTGCCTTGCCCACTGCTACTTAAGTTTGACATACCACGTTGGTATACAATCTCAGTGCTCATCCAAGAGGAACGATTGCAGGTAGCATCTATAGGTAGTGAGTTAGGTAATATGAGACAATGTGGTGATGTCATGCACTACTTCGTGCGACGAGTAAACGCAGACATTTGCCAGACGTGGTTCATTTACATAGGTTTGACTGCATTCAAGCTGCAATGTACCTAATTATTTTGCATTTGTTGTAGTACTAGTACTTAATGTAGTTACGTAACTTACATAACCGCTTAGTGAAACTTTAAAACAATCGTAGATTTACGAATTTGTAAATATTTTTTAGCACGGTTTTTTTTTTTTTTGAGGATGGGAAATTATCAAATTACTTCTCCCGCTCTGGGTGGAGCAGGAGGGCGTGTCAGACTTTTACTGACTAAAACCCACCCGTGTTCCCTCAGTTGCCTTCGCCTATAACATAACATTAAAAGACAATCTAACAATTCTCTCCTCTTTTGATCTTAAAAATCAGTCTGCTTTTCTTAGTGAGAATGGCAGACTATTTTGATTAAAGAAGACAGATAGTGAAGAACTGAAATGATTAGAATTTATTTTTGTTGATTGCTATATGCTTGCTAGGTACATAATATATAAAAGCAAAAGCCCATGATTCAACGCAATGGGAAAAGTCCAAACACTTAGATACATAGTTCCATCTTTACATAGAAAACAAAGCTGCTTTTCGTGTCTGTACGTTTAGAACTTTTAAGCTACGCAACAGAATATAATGCGGTTTTCTTACATCAATAGATAGAGTGAGATTCAAGAGGAAGGTTATGAGGGTTAAGCCGCTGGCAAAAGCTTATAGCTTATAAGTAATCAATTAAAATGAAGTGTTCGTAAAACATCTTCTGAAAAGGTGTCAAGTTTCAGTAACCCATGGCAAACATTTCATCATGGTGATAACAGTATTGACAGTGGAGTCTCCTACATACACATAAGTAACGAAACTATTCTAAATCAGTTACTATCAGCTAGGGCTGATAACAACACTATCTGCTTTATTTACTTTTATAGAAAAATGTAAACATACACATAACAAAGGTGTAGTGACGCAACAATACATTTTATTACTTTCTCGCTTCCCCAGACCACACGTGTTCTACTTCGTTTTCGCTTAGCGCTCTTTGTGACATTTTAACTTTAGGCTCAGCTTCTAAGGGTATTAACGTGATATTAAATAGCCTATATATGTATAACCTTCCTCAATGATTGGGCTATCAAATGCAAAAATAA
Source organism: Antitype chi (assembly GCA_947359405.1). Classification (NCBI taxonomy): domain Eukaryota; kingdom Metazoa; phylum Arthropoda; class Insecta; order Lepidoptera; family Noctuidae; genus Antitype; species Antitype chi. The sequence goes on from OX375816.1 coordinate 18,463,071, forward strand.
ATTATCAAATCCAACTGGCTGAACAAAAATAATAATGAATTATAATACCAATTATAATTAATTAAATAATATAGCAGTAATAATTATTATTATTCTCATAAAACAGGGCTTCCTCTCTCCTACCCATTTGCTGTGTCCTATAGGGTCCATAATGAACTCAATTATATAGTCACCACCTAAGTATACATTATGGTAAAGCAATAAAGATGAAATTTCATCTCCTATTTAACTCCCTTAGGGGTTGAATTTCGAAAAATCCTTCCTTATTTCTTGTCTACATTATAAAGGGAACCTCTGTGCAAAATTTCAGCTTTCTAGGTCCAAGGGTTTGGGCTGGGCGTTGATGAGTCAGACAGTCAGTCAGGACTTTTCTTTTTATTATTATTATTATTTTCTTTATTTTAACTTAAACACATATAAATTACATTTTTAAATATTAATATAAAAACATTTAAAAATATAAAAAATAGTAGCCCACCGGTATCGGGAACAAGGTCCAAGCTACTGGCGGCGGTCAGGGCTCCAGAGAGAGGAACCTCCTGACAATTATTATTATTATTATTAGTACAGATTAGTCAGGGCCAGCTATTCGTTATCGATTGAAGAATACAAGCTTCCGGTGAATTAAGCTTAGAATATTTCCATAAAGAATACTGGAATCTTTTAGTATCAGCCCAGTGTCTGGGTCTGTGCCCAGTTGATGGCAATAGACTTAAACGTAACTAGCGAAATATGGGACGACTATAGGTATACCTCTATCTGTCCAACACTTCGGGGAAACAATTTCTGGTCTAGATCGATGCAGGATGACCAACGGACAGAAACGGTTACCGTGTTTTAACAATTTCTTTACGTTTGAGCCCATAAGTTAATACTGGACTCACACGCTCCGAGTCCAATTGTCTTTACCGGGAAACTGCGTCTTTAACGCTGGATGACCTACGCGTAAAGTATATTATTAATATTTTTAGGATGCTGTTGGGACTGCCACGGTGGTGCAGCGCGTCTACTATGTTTGCGCAAAATCGCAAGAAAATCGCGTCGCTGTTGTCTAGGTTGCGGGCGAGTGGCAAGGCCGAGAGTATTGACTCTCCAATTATTAAAAGTTTTGTGAGAAGGACAATCACTAAACATTAATTTGGGGGTTGTCCTTTTCACACTACTATGCAATACATTTATAAACTAACACTAGTAATAAGTTATAATATTGTTTACTAACACGCTGGATCATTGTTGTCCGATATTAAAGAATATAATAATATGCAAGCATTACTTGACTAACAATATTGTATTGTAGTAACCCTGCCGCTTAGTTATTTCCCTACGCAATCAAAGATCGAAATCATCCATTCAAATCAATAATAAGAGTACTTAGCAAGTTGAGATAAATAAAGATGTACCGTGATACAGATGCTGGAAGCGCCGATGCTCACTCGTACTTAGCCACAACATCACTGACTTAATTAGTCACATAATTTCTTGTTATTTAGATATAAAGTTACATTGCACACAAAATATAATTTTCTTACTATACTGTCTCATTTTAGACACTTAACAATGTTTAAAACCAACAAAGTTTATCGTTTCACAGTGCGCAACACACACAGTTAAAGATAGTACTTTCTATGTTTTAATGTTCATTATATTAAGTCAACTTAAAAGCACTTGTTAAATATTTAAGACGGGATCGCACACGCCGGATATGCGGCCGGATGCGGCACCGGAAGCTTGCGAGTGTGGCGGAAGAGCCCGGAGGTGCCGCCCGCCCTGCCGCGACGAGGGCGGGCGGGGTGCAAGGTGTCGCGCGACAGACAGACTAGGACTATTCCCGTATTTTTAAGTACATTAAGAGCATTCTCATCTCAGTCTCAATCTGTCGAAAATACCTCGAATTTCCTAATATTTTTGACAAGATTTTGACATTGATTGTCGCTGAGATGATATTGGGAGTAGATTGTTGTTAATTACGGAAATTGGCCTTCAGATACTGTGGGGCCATTCAAGTATTATGTAAGCTGATTTATTACAATTTTTAACCCCCCTCCTGCCCCTCGTCGGCAAAAGTAAGCAAAGCTCTTACCGCCCCCCCTCCTCCCATGCTCACGTAAACACATGCATTTTTCAATGAGTTCTGGTTTATTTATTGATTCATGAGCAGCAGTTATAACTGCGACGACGTTAGGAGGACTTTAACGCATATTATATTTATTTAAGAGCGTTCATTCCACGCGGGCTGGCAACGGCACATTTATAGCGGTTTTTCGTGATTATTTCATTAAATACAAACAAAAGTAAAAAAAAAAATCAGCCAAGCACTAGATCGTTGTTGACAAACAAAATAGCTCTGTACGACATTTTCAGTTTTCTCTTCTTATGCGAAGTGGAAGTTAGAGGCAGACTGATCAATTAATTCAAATTAAACAAAGTTTAAATAAACCAGTCGATAAAAATCAGAACGTTTCCTATGTTCAAAACAATAATATATAGCCATATACATAGTCTGCACTGATATATACCTCCTTAAAACGAATGTATTAAAATTTTAATTACATTGTTATACTTGCAAATATGTAGTTTCAATGAGCTTGAAGTGAATTACTTATTATAACTCTATTTATTTTATTACGCATGATGATCGTATACCCTCGTTGTTAACTCTGGTGCACCTCGTGTCTGTGGAGGGTGGCTTAGCGTGGCACACGGTGACAGAGTAATGAAGACATCCCGCTGAGACGGCGAGCTGTTGAGCCGTTGAGCTGTTGAGCCACCGCCTCTAACGGAACATTCAATATTACAAGCGCGACTCAAATCGAAGGTCGTGATTGTCTTGGTTAACTTTAAATTTTACGTTTACGTTTAATTCTATATTTTTAGTTTTATCTGCTAATATTAACCGATTACATGTATTTGTGATGTAAAACTGTGAATAAAGTTGGTTATCCTAGTCCCTACTTATCTTATCCAACTAATATTATAAATGTGAAAGTTTGTATGTTTAGATGTTTGTAACTCAATCACGAGAAAACGGCCGAACGGATTTCGATGAAATTTGGTACAGAGATTGTTTATAATCTGGATTAACACATAGGATACTTTTTTTATCCAGATAGTACTTTCTCGTGGGACAATTTTTGACACCACACGGGCGAGGCCGGTGGCAAAATGTACTTAATCATTATTATTTAAATGTCGATGCAGCACATTTATCGAATGAAATGTTTTGATAGAATGCAAGAGTAGGCATAGATCATCGTAGGGGATTGTGGTAAAAACTTACTGAATTATATATAGAAACTGGATTTTTTAAATAAATAGATGTGCAAATCTCTGTCCCTGGTTAAAGAATTTTCCAAGTTGTGCAAAACTACACCAGGACCTGAGCCCGACGGCTAAGAACCTGGTATTATTTTAATGAAAGCACGAGTACAGGACGTTGACGCATCCTGTACCGATTTCGTTTACTCTTGTCCACCACACAGGTGATGGTATTAATATTGTAGATCTATCCTTGAATTGCTGACGCACGTGAGCTGCTCATTAATTTGTTCATCAGTATTTGTAAACCTACACAATTCCTATAAAACTCTTGTAATGTAAACGCTCCCACGTTTGTGTCAAAACATTTCAGTGTATAAGCACGTAGGTAGAACCACAAAACAGTTTTGATGAATACAAAACTAATCATACAAAAATGCAGCGAGGTAGGTAAACATCCGCGTGTAGTAAACAAGAATGGTATTCTAATTCAGGATCTCGTTATTTATAGATTCCACTGAGTCGAATTCTATTCATGAATTTGCAAATTATATCATGAGCGTGATACTGTCAAAATAAGGACCACACAAGGTGGACATGAGACACTATTGACCACGCTGGCCGGTGCGGGCGGCACAATCGGAAATTAATCTTATAGTTGGGTCAACCCATACTTAGCTGCCAGTATCGGGCAGCATTTTATTTTCTTTGGCAACTTCCTGCGAAAATGTTGATTATTATAATTTCTGAACACCACGCAACAGAGAGGTTGTCTCACAACATGCGTCACGCTCATATGATGAATGAAATAGCAACACGTAAGTCAACGTCCAATTCGTTTGTAAAAGCCGTCTGGCATTATTGAAATGATTATTATTGGTAACTATCTGTTCTGATCTGAATTCCCATTTCCTTTACGGTGCCACCCAATTAGATTAAGTTGATCATACAATCGAACCTTGTACCTTAAACTCGCCAGCCGTTTCTGTGATCAGTAAGCCCATGGAACAGTTCAACTCCAAACACATTACTTAAAAAAACAATTCGGTGACAATTTAATGAAAGCCAGATAAGTAGAGGGGTTGTTCCATAATGCATGCGCCACCGCGCCGCCCATGCATAATGTATGGGCGTCCCGCGGCGCGCGGCCAATATAGCGCGCCCCCGCGACCCCGGTGTGGCACGACCCTCAGGAGACAGGTCAAGTAATGACGCTGTCATGGAGATAGCGGCTTCTGATGGGAAGGTCGCAATTTCAGATATATTGTCTGCTGAACTATTGTGACTGATAACGAAGCCGTTGGGATGAACGTGTGAATTTCGGAAGCTGATCTTAGGGGCAGTAAAACTAAGATGATGAAGCTACTCGACTTTGGACTGCTTGCCGTGCTATATAGAAATACATATATTAATTAATTCTATGCTGGCAAAGTTATCTGTATTTATTGTGTATGTGTTACTTGAGATAAAAAAATATTCTACATCCATTTAACACCTTTACATATATACCCAGTGGCGTGCAGTCCATTAAGACAGAAAGACACTGCCTACCCTACCTAAATCAGATAAATATTTTAAACGAATATTATTTTAGCAATAAACAAAAAATCTTTATTCATAAATCAGCTCCACCTGTCGAGCGTCGGTCGTATTATTAGTATCATCGATACAATACCCGTTCGTTGTTACAGTTTGATGCAACTTCGTATTGCGATGCACTAGCGCCGCTGAGTGCCCTGGGAGAGACACGAACTATTCGCGTCTTAATGTTTATATGTGTGCTCTCGTGGTCATTCATATTTATTGTGTGTGCGTTCCAATACATTCGTGGCACACAATGTAACAATTAACGCACACAGCCGTATAGGGTAGTCACTGGCTTTTTACGCTTTTTTACTCCACGACGAATTACAAAACTTACCGAAGTTTTCCGAACAAAGTTATGCGACTATTTTAAAAAGTAGCATTGTAACATTGAATCGTCGCTACATACACAACCATTACTTTTGTCGTATTATTTTTATATTCCGATTTCCGACGCCATTGTTTGTTTTGATTTATTTGTTTTGGTTGTGAGCTATGATAGCATGTATTTAAGACTTTAACGTTGATAATAGTGTGAAAAATAGATAATGGTGCCGATTCTCTTGTACACCGGACTAAACTAACTAAACTATCACTAAAATTCCTTACTTTTGACTATGAGAATCTATGAGAATCTAATGCCCGTTTTCACCGACATCCCCTAAACTACCACCTACGTATGGGACCTTTAGCTTAAAAGCTCCCCTAAACTAGCCCCTAAATTAAATTTCGTTTCACCATCATTTTCACCTTGTAACTAGGGGACACATATCTATGTGACGTTTTGTTCTCGATAATAGTGACTGATTCGTCTATGAACTTATCGATACTTTGTAACAAGATAGGTTTTTATAAAATTCTCTAAGTATACACTTTTAAGGATACAGATATTTATAAATCGTGTTTTAATAGCAATATTATATATTATTTCATTCATATTTTGAATGAATTTCATGTTTTCTTACTTATTTACTCGGTTTGACACTTCTTTCTTTTGTGATGTCGTGACGTAGGATTTGTTGGATTGTTGGCATCAAAGAGTACAGTTTATATAGGTTGGCATTTGCAAAGAGTTTTATAAGGTTAATCTAGTCAAAAATATTTCCATACAAACTTCGGGAGTGTATACTCCACTGTTTGACAATGTACATCAAAAATTAAACATGGTATAGTTTTGTCTCAATAATAATATTGTCTGTGCGAGAATAGAATACTAAAATAACAAGCCATTAAACAGTTGTGAGCCAACAAAGGTTAGTTCTTCTTGCTAATTTAACCTAACGTTGGGCGTGTAAGAAGTGTAAAACCTTCAAAGCCAAGTCAGTACTGACAAAGCTCAAATATCGAAAAGTTCAATAAACTTTATTGGTAATTGATTTATACAGTGGGTTTTTATAAAACTCGATGTTCTTAATTAATTTAATACGCGCCTGTTTTACTACAAATGATCCTGCATCTCACTCAATATCGTGCGTGTAGACTAGCGTCCTTTGTCGGACGCGATGGCTGATGACTGATGAGACAGCGTGCTTTTTAGCCAGGCTCACCAGTGAGTTCGAGCCCGAGACTAGATTTCCCATAACTAGTTATGATTGTTTGTTTGATAACATAGTGAATGTGCATCGGTAATCTAAGGTAATCTATATCTCCGAAAAAACAATTTATATCTGACAACCAGTCTTACCAAGGGGTATCGTATTACCCAGTTACTGGGTTGTGGAGGTCAGATAGGCAGTCGCTCCATGGAAAATACTGGTAGTCAGCTGCATCCGGTTAGACTGGAAGCCGACCCCAATATAGTTGGGAAAAGGCTGATATCTCCGAAAAAAGTTGGAAAAAGGTCGTTTCCGATATATCTTTGGTCTACGACTGTTATTTATGTCGAACATAGTAGAAACAGTTTCAAAATTTTCAACAAATTCTAATATATCACTATCCATGTTCGTTGCTTGAGAGATCACATACGTAAAAGCCGGTTTATGGGCCCACATTTCGGCCACCTAAATTTAGGGGACCTTTTAGCGTTTAACTGACCCCTTACTGTTGGTGAAACAGAAACCACCTTTTAACAGTCCCCTAACCATTCTTAGGGGATCCCATAAACTTAGGGGATGTCGGTGAAAACGGGCATAAAGCTATTCTGCAAAAAAAATCTCTAAATTTAAAAATAATTTTGACACAACTAAAATCAAATTTGACAATCGCGACTTCGTGGTATTTGTTTTTTTCTTTTGGCTTCGCAATGTGGTACTTATTTGCCCTACCCTGTGATTTTTATTAAAGCCGGAGGTGCGCAGGGGGCAGCCTCGACGTGTTTTTAAAAAACTTCAAAAAAGGAGAAGGTTCTATGTTCGACTGTATGTATTTTTTTTTTATGTATGTTCACCGATTTCTGCTCCATTTGTGGACCGATTCTCAAAATATTTTTTTTATTTAAAAGAGTATACTCCTGAGATGGTCTCATTGGCACCAAGTTAGGATCTGATGATGGCATCCCAGGGAAATCGAGGGCAACCCTCAAATGTTATAGGTATTAACAATGTTTTTCATATATTTCCTAAACCTTTTGAGATATTTGCGTATGGTTATCATCATCTCGTGACGCTGAGCTGATGAAGAAAGGTACAACCTTTTTTTTTATGTATGCTCGGGCATAACTCCGTCATTAGATGGATTTGCAAAATTATTTTTTAGTTCGCAAGGGGTTTATACCGAAATGGTCCCATTCACATTTCATATAGATCTGATGATACGTTTCGCAGACAGACAACGGAACTCTTTAAAAAAAAGACAGCAAATCATCCGCGATTGCTGCTATCGCATAAATATGCATTGTTTTGACCTCAAAGATGATGAAAATTTCACTTCTTGAATGGAAAATATGAAAAATATTACCTACATGTCGAGTTTTAGAGATTTATATTATGCGTTTTATAAAGGGGGTCGAAATTATCATTATTTTTACGATAGGACACACCATTTTCGAGATATAAACAAAAGAAAAGAAAAAAAGATACAGTACTGTTTTTGCACCTGAAGTCGAGGTGTTTTTCACTAAATTAATAACTTAGTGCAAGCTTAGTGCTGGCAAACTAAAATATAGTTCAGTTGTGTCACTTTAGTCAATTTCAGAATGAGAAATCGTCGTTTGACAGGAATAAACAAAATTTTGGTGAATTTTAGTCTCGTTTAGTGACATTTGTGACAAGAGAATCGCACTAATATTCACTGTGAAACTTGTTCAGGTAGTGTGTATAGAGAAAATAAAAAATGACGCATTTTCAAAACTATATTTCGGTGAAAAAAACAAATGAAGTGATCCTGAAAGTAATTGTACACCGGAAGGTAAAGTCAATCGTAAATTCAATACAAAACAATATGATTCTTAGTTGCCTCACAGGATGCATGCTGTGTAGGCACAGCAATCGGTTATTCGTTTTTTTTTTTGCCTTTTTTAAAATGTCTGCCTACCCTGTCTAAAAACTCTACGCACGCCACTGTAGATACCCAGGATCGCTTTAAAGCCTTTCAGCAAAAGAAAAAAGGTTAAAAAAAAACAATAATTTTAATAGGTACCTTACAAACCTTTTGGAAATACAACTCAAAACCAATAAATCCCATTATAACGCGCCGCATCCGGACCCAATCATGATCGGCTATACTCGGCGCGCGGCGGTCGGTTATAGGAATCACGGACCCTAATTTTATGAGTCGTTAATAAAACAAGTGTCACTTATTAATTTAAGGCCTATAGGTAACAATAATAATGTAAGGGGGCCATTTTCTCGTAAAGCCGTGGTCAGGTATTGCCCGTGGGCTGTGGTGCTTACTAATAGATGACTCAATATGGCCGGACCCCAACTCTAAAGTGGTAAGTGTGTGGTAGTGATTATTTCATTAAGTTTATCGACTCACTAAGTGTGTTGGGAGTGTTTTAATAAATAAAGGGTGCATATAAATCTTATGCTATCTGTGTTTTTTTTGTGTGGGAAATCATCTAATTACTTCTCCCGCTCTGGGTGGAGTGGGAGGGCGTGTCAGACTTTTACTGACTAAAACCCACCCGTGTTCCCTCAGCTGCCTGTGTGCCAGGGGTCGCGGTATCTCTTTCAAACAACCCGCACCCCTGGCAGGCATCGGCGCTTGCGGACCATACCAGTTGGTGCTGACATCTCTTTGAAGCGCGCGTGGAACACAACACGCCGTCGACCCGGGCTTGGTCCTTACCGGACAGCGAGCTACCGCTGGCCGGGAATCAGCCTGGGATTCCCGATGCCCAGAGCATCTCCTGCAGCGACTAAGGCCGTGAGCGCACATATACTACTCTCCCTCACGTGCGCCGCCTCCCTCTTCGCGAGCATTACTGCTTCGCAGAAGGAGGCGACGGCTACCCATGCACTCTCGCTCCGTACCATGGCCTGGACCAGGGCCGGACGCGAGAGATCGCCGCTACCGATCGACTCCACGAGGACACGGCGGTGCTCCGCCCAAGCCGGGCAGACCTCTACCGTATACTCCACTGTGTCCTCAGTGCGATCTTCGCAGTGGAAACACCCGGGCGTTTCCTCCCGCTTATCCGAAACAGGAATCTCCCGAAACAACCGTGTCCAGTGAGGACCTGCGTCAGGCGGAAGGTGAGGACGCCGTGCCGCCTTCAAATAACATAAATTAGTATGTTTTTTGCTTACTCTATTTGTTAGTATTATTAATTTGAAATTTCAAATCCTTTGCCTTCCTCTTGGGTGATATCGTCGATCCATCATTTGTGTGGTCTACCGAAGTTCCGCTTCCCTTCTGGTCCTTTCCTTTTTGTGGTTTTTATGATCCATCTATTGTGTGTTAGACGGGTAACATGACCAGTCCGTAGTCACTTAATTTTAGAGCACGTTTTAAAGTATTAGTTACCTTCATCATGTTTCTAATAGTTTCACTTCTAATTTTAAGAAAAACAAAGAATAAACTGTGTCAGATACACAGTAATTATTATTGCTCGCCCATAAATTTCTCCAACAACATGATTATTGATTATGCGCCTCATTCGCGTTTAATCGCTTGTTGTACTTCAGAAGAGCAATATAAAGGTTGACAAAACGTAAATTTCGTTATCTGCAAATAGGGATGTAAAGCAATTTAAGTAACGAGTTTGCAATAAATTCTTGGTTCGTCACGTTGTGGACTATTCATTAAAAAGTTCCGTAAAATATCTTACACAATGGTTGCCTAAACATTTTGACCGAAGACCTATTTATACAATGACATAATACCTAAAGTGTGTGCAGATACAGTTTAATTCTATAACTGGAGGTCGCGGGCGCTGCCGGCCCGTCGCTGGTGTCGTCTGCGGTTGCTGCGCCCGGGTTTAATGATGTCGGACAACACAATTCCTTCTTAGAAATACGGTCTGTGATGCAAGGCACAAGCGAAAGCGATTGGTCTTTAACAGAAACTATCGTAAAATAAACACGGGGACATTATTTTACAATTTGTTTAACTTCTAGGATGCTACGAAAGCGTAGCGCTACGCCGTAGCAGCTGGGTAGTTAACGTTTTGTGCGTTATGGGCACTATGCCCGTGTCATAATTTCTTTGATTGAGAAAAAATTATAAAATATTTTATAAAATTGTATAATTTAGTTATTTAAATATTACTTCTAGATCTAGAATTCAAAGTAGTTACAGTTCTTCCGTATGTGCGACGAAATGCAAATAATTGAACAAATTATTGTGATAATTGCAACTTACTTGAAACTTGCAAAGAAAAATAGGTTTATGTCATTGCTTATCGTGTCCACTGCTGGACATAAAAACTTCCTAAGTAATCAAGATGTGTGATTTATTAATCTATATCTGACAGAGGTGCTGAACCGTAAAAACATACGACTCCTACTCTCTGCCTCTCGTAACTCAGGCAGTCTGGCATGTCTCAAGTCTTGAGAATGAGTGCGGAAGGCGGAGCTTCGGGCAGACGGGCAGGTGTGGCCTGTGGCGCTCCGCCCCGCGACCACGGCGCCCCCGCGCGGCCGCCAACAGACACTTGTGACACGGATACAGGAAGATAGTCGGTCACCTTCGTAATTATAGATAACGCTTAGAAGACCGTTCGGCCGCATCGCACTGTTACCACCGGTCATATTTCACTACTAAACTACCAATTTTTTCGCCGAAACTTGCAAGTGCTGCTAATTTTATGGAACGTGGTATAAGTATGCTGTGGCATGTTTTATTTTTGGAATTGGACTGAAAGTTAGGTAATTTGAAGGAAAATACATGATTTTAAATAACAAATATTATGATGTGAAAATATGTTTGAATATTCAGATGTTTGGCTGTTTGTTACTCGATCACACAGAAAAGGCTGAATGGATTTGTATGTAATTTGGCACACAGATAGTTTATAACCTGGATTAACACATAGAATACTTTTTATCCCGATAATACGTTCCCGTGGGATGATTAACGACTTTTACGCGGGCGAAACCGCTGGCAAAAGCTAGTATTGTATGTTTCAGTAACTCGAAACTTTTTTTAATGCGTTTTCCGACATATTTCCCTCCACAAAGAACATTCGTTTTGAACATTACAAAAATTACAAGAGCTAAGATAATGTCATAATCAGAGATCGGATATTCGGATGCATAATCACCTAAAGTTGAGATGTTGGCTAACATGGAATGCGCTTTTGTATCGAAAAAGTCTTAATTTGGGTAAGTAATTTGTTTATTTTTTGTTTTAACTATTACAAACCACCCCTCCTCCAGTAGGTACATACACATATTTGTATCGGGTTAAACATTAATTTTAAATTAATACACATCTGAATAGTTATGCAATCCGAGAATCCCGGGATTTTTAATAAATATTACAAATAATTTATAAAGCCGCTTCCATACTTTCATAGCAAAAAATATTTTTAGGTAAATATGCATCCGAATATCCGATCTTTGGTCATAATTTACCGAAATTTAGTTAGAAGTTTTTTACGGGAATTCAACGGCATCCCAGTGCTTCGATTCTGCTTGTTACCGGTTCTACGTATTTGTACTTCAAAGATAACATACTATCAGTAGATGTCGCTCTTTGTTAAATTAATAAGTACAAGGCCACGTGACCAAATTAATTTCCTTTCATTTTTAAGCCCTCAAATCCGTTCTTTTCGCGGAAAGCTTATCAGGATCAGCGGCGCCGGCGCCATGTGATAGCATGCCCTTAATAAACACCGGCTGACCGACTATTATAGACGGTCCAATATTAGAAACTATCGGTTCAACCAGATATCTAGTGTTTTGTAGCAGACGACCTACATCGTGGGTATTTCCAAGGTGGCAGCCAAATTACGTGTATAACAAGGTCGTCGCCTTAAATGATTGTATTTTCCATGAAGACTCGTTGACGCTTCATTGCGTGGTCGACGGAAACCACAATATTTTTTTTGTTCTTTTACTAGTAGTTAGGATCGTTGGGTCATATAAAATGAAAAATTAAGAAGGAGAAGAAGTTGTTGTCACCACCGGCGTACCAGCGGTATTAAAACCAAACGGCTTGGTACGTGACGATGGGAACAGACCAGACGGCATGACGTTATTGCCTTGGAAAGTAGGAAGACCTCTGGTGTGGAACGCAACATTGTGTCGACACCCTCGCGCCATCCCATGTTCCTAGCACGGCTGGCTGTGCTGGCGCCGCTGCGGATGTTGCTGAGACCCTCAAGCGGCGTAAATACTGTAACCTTATGGGTAACTTTTGAGCCGTTTGGGGTCGAAATGCTCGGGTCATGGGGCCCGAGTGCACGTCTCCTCTTTAAGGAAATTTCTCGCCGGCTGGTCAACACTTCACGTGACCAGAGGGCTGGGTCGTTCTTTGGCCAAAGAATTAGCATTGCCATTCAACGTGGCAATGCTGCCAGTCTTCTGGGCACGTTTCCTGATGACAGCGATGCGGAGGAATACTTCGACGCCTAAGTGTCCTTTTGTTTTTGTATTTATTTTGTATATCGTAGTATTAATTCTTAACCGAAGAAGAAGTAGGTTATTGTTACTTTAATTTTGCTTTTACCACCTTGTTGGTCTAGTGGTTGCAAGCGCTACAGGTGACCGTGAAGTCCTGGTTTCGATTCACAAGTCGGGCTAAGTGTTAATGGCTATTTCTATCTAGAATTTCTCAGTAGCCGCCCGGAGTCTGGGTATGTGCCCGGTTGATGACAACAGGCTGGCCCCCTATTACATGGGACTTGAACATAACTGGCATAATGTGGATAGCCTATAGGTACACCTCTGCCTAACTCTTCGGAGAAACAAGGCGTAATGTTATGTTATACAGGAAAAGTTTTTAACCAGTGCGCAAACTGTAGCCATGAATTCAGCATACCATTCTAAACCCCCCAGCGCAGAAATTTTTCGTCCGCTGCTCCATACATTTTGACCGCGTAGGTATTGCACTTTTCTATGAAACAGTTGTTTTTTTTTTTTTTACAAACCGAGGAAACATTTCTTCGCTGGGGGGTTTAGAATGATATGATGAATTCATAGTTAAAGTTTGCGTACTGAATAAAAACTTTTCTTGTCTATTTTCATCTAATCTCGCAATTTTTTTGGAAGGTGCAAATGAGGCTATAGTACGACCGAGTGAGACATGACATTCTTACAAACTAGGTAGGTATGTAATAATAGAAGCAAGCCAATAGGTTTCCAGTATATATTATAACAGAGTTCTGTGACAGAGTGCAACTGGAACCAGAGATGTTTGTTCTTCTTGTCCTCAAGTGTAATGGTTCAGTCATCAACTAATCATGTAGAAACCCTTGACGCAAGGTATTGTAAGTAAAGTTCAAGGAATGCTAACTGTCTCATACCAGTTATATGAATCATCATCATTAATGATCGCGTGCTCACCAAAAATGCTGTATTACCGGTATCATTAATTCATGAATTATTTGGTCTGGAATCCTACACATTTTAGTACTGAAATGTGTAGGATTCCAGACCACGATAGGCACATGTTTCGCGACTTGTACTTGTGTTGGGGGAATTCTCTGATTTTTCTGATACATATCTCTGTAGATTTTTACTTATCTCTGAATTTACTGACGACGGGAAACATTTTAAAATGTAACCAATAAAATTTGCATGCTATGATATAAGCTAAACATGTATGCTATATAAAGTTCAAAACAACTTAATATACCATGTTTTATGCAAATAAATATTATGTATATTTCGAATATTAATGTTAATGTCCTTGTTCCATGTTCCCTGATACATGGGTATCGCGGATAATTCACAAGTCGCGTAACTACATTGACAAGTGAGTACGTCATTTAATTGTAATAGGTCTTTACCTATGAAATTGCCGTTTTGTATGAAAAAATTTAAACGAATTTTTTTCATGTATTTTTTATTTGTATTAATCGAAGTAATCACCCATGCAATCAATGCATCTTTGCCATCGCAGTGGCAGTTTATTGATGCCCTTCTTAAAGAAATCAGCTGGACGGGAGGCAACAAATTCTTCAAAGGCATTTTGTACTGCCTCTCGGGTATTGAATTTTTTTCCCGCCAAGAAGTTATCCAAATTCTGGAAAAAGTAGTAGTCTGTAGGCGCAAGGTCTGGTGAGTAGGGCGGATGACGGAGAGCTTCCAACCCCAGTTCTTGCAACTTGGAGACCGTCTGCTGTGCAGTATGAGGTCGCGCGTTGTCGTGCAGGAGCAGCGGAGACGAGCGATTGACCAATGCTGGTTGGAGATGTGCCAGCTTCTCCATCATTGTGTTCAGTTCTTCACAGTACACATCTGCAGTAATGCTCACCCCGTTTGGTAAGAAGCTGTGATGAATCACACCGGCGCTAGACCACCAAACAGTGACCATCACTTTTCTAGGGGTAAGTTTTCGTTTAGGGCATTGTTTAGGTGCTGAACCAGGATCCAACCAACTTGCTGAGCGCTTGCGGTTATCAAACAGAATCCATTTTTCATCGCAGGTAACAATGCGGTTCAAAATTCCTTCATTTGTGTGTCTGTTGAGCAGTGCAAGGCACGACTCGACGCGTACTTCGCGCTGACGATCATTGAGTTCGTGGGGCACCCATTTGTCAAGCTTTTTTACCTTGCCAATTTGACGCAAATGGACCAATATTGTTTTGACGCTAACGTCGAAAGCTGCTGCTAATTCAGCCGTAGATTGTGTACCATCAGCTTCCACAATCGCCTTTAATTCGTCATTGTCGACCAAAGTCTTCGGACGACCGCGAGGTTCATTTTTCAGGTCGAAATTTCCAGAACGGAAGCGAGCAAACCAATAACAGGTGGTGCGTTGGTTTGTAGTGTTAGCTCCGTAAACGTCGTTGATGTTGCGTGCCGCTTGTGCCGCGTTGCTGCCACGACGGTACTCATATTCCATAATTACTCGAATTTTTAACGTATCCATGATGACGAAAAAGATTGAAATGCGATGAAAATGTAACACTAATCAATAAACAAATGACTACTTTTGGAAAAAAAAATCCATGTTTTTAAAATAAAATTAATTTGAAATTAGAATTCTTACCCAAACAAAAATTATTTTGATTTGAAATGGCCAGTACTGCAAAACGGCAATTTCATAGGTAAAGACCTAATAACTCTCTACGGTCGTTAGTCTTAATAGTATGTATATGTAGAGTTAGCAACAAAGTCAATGTCCCCGGTATCTATCGGGTCCGCAATGCCTTAGGTAAGTTCACACGGTCCGCATTCCTTGCGATGATTCACAGCGGCCTGCGCCCGCGCCGCTGGTCGGTGCGGGAATGTGAAAGCAGAGGAATCCGGTCTGGAGCACACAACAGGTGATCTCCACTATTATTATGGTAAGGTAGCTGTATGTGCTTTGCTTATAACGTTACTTTAAAAGCAGAGTGGACCTAAGCACCGCTGGTCTTTATTGGACCAAGATAGGCTTATCATTATAGTTGATCTATCCATATTATTAGGTAGCTATTTATTTGATTGTATAACCCTATCATACTGTTACGTCCCCCTTTCCGCATCATAGCTTCAGGGTCTCCAGTCCCTAGACTTTGCAGACTTCAAACAATCGTGATGATGGGATTGATATTTGTTGCACTTCTCTTCAAAAATTCAAGCGCCAAGTCCACCAAAATATCTAGATAGCCATTATATGAAAAGCACAATTTCTCTTTGTGTTAAAACTGTGTATAAATTATGCGTAATTTCTATACAAAGTGTCATTTTTTACTTTTCTGTATTACTATTGTTATTTCATTATCTGTCTAATGTCTTTCGGTTCATATTGTGCACTTGAATTGTGTGCTGGCTTGTACAAATTTTTTTGAACAGTGTACCAATTTTAGATAGACCAATAAATAAATAAGAAGACTGAAATATGGTAGTTGTACACTCTGGTACAACATCATTAACAACCTTAGGGTGTTATTAGCCCATTCTAATCTAATATATTGAAATATGTTAAGTAAACTAAGTTAGATAGATCCAGATCAGAACTGACCCGAATGTGGTATAGTAAGTGTATGCTGAGGCTACATCTGAATATTCGTTATCTGCGCAACGAGTGCTCACGAGCTTCGCTGTTAGTTCAAGAGCAGTACATTTAGATAAACTACGAGTATGTGTGATACCTTGTCAAACCACGCTGATGCACAAACACACAATCTGCAAGGCTCCACAAGTATTTCTATACTTGTGTAATAAAATCATAGTGAAATCAAAACTTTACATTGAATACACTTGAAAAAAAGTAATTGCTATTATGAATTCTGAGAACGATTCTAGTGCCGAAAATGTAGTTTTTAGATTTTTTGCCTGTTTGTCTGCGAGTATGTTCCAGCATCACGCAAATTCTACCGCATAATTCAGTTCAAATTTTGCATAGATGTTTCCTATAAATCTGGTCAATCTGTAGAGTATAAATTATTACGCCATTTGCTATGGGGGATGAGCAATATTACTTATTATTAACAAATTAGACCCCTTCTTTTTTACAAAATCTCTGTGTAGCGACCTACTTATCTTATAGTTCTACATTCTCTGTATAACTTATAATGTAGTTCTTAAGTATATATGTTACCGGCCAAACCCGATTTCAGGCCAAACTAGTTTGTCCTAGGCCAAACTGGTTTCTAGCTTAATTAGCCATTTCGTTAACAGCCTTTGGAAGTAACGCTCGCCGGCCGCTGCCGCGGCGCCGCTCGCTTCGCTCGCTCGGCTCGCGCGCTTTTGGTCACAGTTCTAACCTAACTTAACCTAACCCATTTAATCGGCGTGCCCCGGCTTAATAAACCAGTTTGGCCTAGGACAAACTAGTTTGGCTTGAAATCGGGTTTGGCCGGTAACATATACACAATTTAGTTTACTGTTTTTCCTACCCATGTTAGAATAATCTTTTTATTTATTTGCTTTTAATTGTACTCCTAGGTATAATATAACATCACCCCTTGTTTGCCCGAAGGGTTGAGCAGAGGTGTACTATAGTCTGTGCTAAATAAATGTATTTATTTTCTTTCTTTTTTCTATAGTACACCCACATTACACCAATTTTATTTAAGTCTCATGTAATGGGGGCGACCTTATTGTCTTCAAACGGGCACAATTCCAGATTCCGGGCTGCTACTGAACAATTCCAGATAGTAAAACCTAATAACACTTTGCCCGACCGATGACCGAATCGAATCGAACCCCGGATCTCATGTTCAGCAGTAGCGCTAACGACCGACCGTAAGTTGTAGTGATAACTTTTTTTTTTTGACAGACTTTATTCTTTAACCTATTTCTATTCTATTTGATTGTATCATACTTGAACTCCATGAAATAATAATGTCCCCTGTATTGTTTACCGGGAGTACCACGACCGACTGCGGTAAGTGAAGCAATCCCCGTGAAGGGTTGTTCATCATACAAATCCCATGTTATGACAGGCTACAGGGGTACAGGGCGCGACTCATAACCCCTGACATTTATGCTAATTTGCACCCCGTCGTGCCGTCGTTGCGACCCACCCCTTCAGGGTGCAGAGAAGTTCAGGGCGTGTGGCAGGACGCAAACTGTGGCGCCTTGTTTTGTTTTTAGATCTTGTTTAAAAAAAAAACTTGTTCTAAATTTGTATTTTAAAGAAGCAGGTAAAGGTATAGACGAACGATTTGATTTGCTGCGGTCATGTAATGTTTTTTTTTACTTTTATTTGTGTTCTTGAATTGATTACCCACCCATATTGACCGCTAGACCATGTTTGTCAAGAATACTATTAATATTCTAATAAAAGCAATACAATACTTCAAACGATAATTGAAATGGCGTCAAGATTAAATATCAGACAAAAATAAAAGGTATTTTCGTTTTATTTTCTCCATCATATGCTTAATTAAAACAGCGTTCTAGTATCGACCTTCACACTGCTAAGTTTCGTTCTTATCTATATAGTAAATAATAATTGATGATCTGAGGGGTAAGTAATTGCGTAATACACTATCAGTCGGAATCGCTTTCATTTTGACAGTTCCACAACATTCATTGCGTTATTTACGTTGTTGAGCAGGCGAATTGTGCAAACATATGAAGCAATGGGTTAACAATAATCTTCTAAATGATTTAGATTCTGATTAATAATTAGGGTGTTGGGAGTAGGGTGTGTTACTTAATTTTATGGTGCTGACTCTCCTTCACGTTCACAGATTTTTGAAGGGAAAACTTCTTTAGGCGCGTTGGGCATTTTTGAGATGGGAAAAACAATTGAACTCGCGACACTGTTACCGACATCACTGACAACACGAACGTACGAACGAATAACGTTGAACGTACGTTGAACGTTGTTCAAAACATACTCACGTAATCGTTCAAGTTTTCACTTCTGTCGGCACTCCCAGAGTGCCACTGATATTTTTTTTATATTCAAAAGCTCTGTTAATAAATTATAACCTTCAAGACTTCTGTCGTGATCTCTAGCTGCACGCTCGCAGTGGTATTGTGGACATCCCCAGCCGCAGACAACTCTATTAAGTACATTTTATTATTGGTAGGTTGCATTGTGGTTTACCACACTCCACGCACTTCCTACACGTTATGCGTTGTGCATAAATATGTTTTTTGCTTTGATACTATCGCGTTCAACTTGGTAAAGTTCTAGGCACCTACTGTAGAGATGATGACATGCATAGTTTGTGGCATGCAACCTTCGCTAGTAGTTGTAAGTTAACGATCGCTTAAAATTATGATATAAACACCAATACCAAATTAGAAGGCAGAAAAGGGAATTACGGGTCAGTTCTACCCGTAAAAAGATTTCATTATTTGAATAATTACCTTTTATTGTTTTCGGAGGTAAACCTTCAAAAGGCGCCCGGACTTTGGGGATAAGACCGAGGAGTGAGGGATATTCACCTCACTAAAACCACCATGGCGGCGGCGGTCATCATATACACATGGAAGGGGTACATGGGGGGGTCTCTAAAAAGACCGATCCGAAACTCCCTCTGTGCAACCTATTAGGGCACATCTCTGGGGACACTGTAAAGGGGTCTCCCCGGAACGGAACTCTACAAGTGAGCGAGGCAGCACGTAACCACTGTGCGCCGTCTTCCCTGAGGTTACTCAATGGGCGAACAGAATCCTCACTCGGAGCGCCCGCTACCTAAAATTCCCGCCTGCCTTTCTTACGAATTTACTTCTAAACAAATATTTTATTGATCCGACGGTATTCTAGGGACGAGGAATCGTTATAGTCGACTTGAATCACTATTCAGGCAGGCAATCAGGCTATTTAACCGGTCAACTATCGCTAATGAGACACAATTAATTATCTATTGTAATACCCCCCCCCCCCCCCCCTATAGCGGGCCACGCCGTACTGTACCGAAAGTCTTGTTAGGTAATAACAAGACATAGACTGGATAGGGTACTGGGGACTGGGTAAGTATACGTTTAATTTGCTCAGCAGTTTTGCTTAAAAACTGCTGAGCAAATTAAAAACAAAAAGCGGAACAGCAGAAATATAATTAAAACACTACGTAATGATTCCACGTAACGTATTGTAAATTAAACTCCCGCAAAACGGATGCGGCGGGTTGGTCTCGTAGCTCTAAGGTTGGTCTACGTGTAATCCTCGTCGTCCCATTGGTTGGGCTCGCTTCTAATAATGTCGTCTAGTCCCTCGTTAACCTATGGCCTACAGTCGCTAAACCTTGCGTCCACAACGCTTATTATTTTCAATGATGTAATTTCGTAGCGTAGCGCGGCGCCGCACGGACGCGCCGCCGCTGCCGAATCACCCGCGGTTCCTAGAACACTACAGCCAATGTGCGGTCTGCCGCCATTATCTGAACGGTTTAAATTTAGAATAACCGCCATACGTTTAACTTATCCGTTATTTCGTGAGAGAGATCTACATCATAGCGTAGGTGCTGCGATATTGGTACCTGTAGGCTACAGTGTACAAATAGTAGGTCCCTGGAGATGTCACCTGAAATATTTGTATGGGAACCTACCGTATGCTGAATGCTCGTATGCTTCCCAAGTACCAGTTTGCCTTTGCCAACGGTTACTCGTTGCTGAATATTAGTGCCCAATCATTCCATTAGCACAATTTGATGTAGGCAGGTATTCCCAAAAATTTTGGATTGCTTCTTTATCAGTCTCGACAATTTTGATGACAAAGATTTTATGTAAATTGTAGTGTGATATTTGCATATTTCCATTACAATCTGCGGTTTTACATGAATTCATACACTCAATCATTCTGACACTTATTATTGAAACGGCTTTTGCACTAAGGTCACCCTGCAACTTCCACTTAGGTATACCAAAGAATGAATAACATTAAATTGTTAGTATTACAACATCACAAAAAATCTAATTTACTGTGGTTTATAAACGATGCCTCGTGTGTGGTGTGGGTGTGTTCTTCGTTTGGAAGCAACCAATGAGGAGCCGGCGCAAAGTAAACTAACCTCGTTGATATTTAAGTATGTCGTTTCTGCCAATTTACGCGATAAATAACATAAAAAGGTCGATTTTAACATCAAGACATTAGGGACGAGCAGCTGACGCTGTTTTATTTTGCTTTAATTTGCGAATGACATTAAATGTGTGCGATGCGACAGGCGTGGGGTGAAACAAGCTTGTTAATTATGAACCTGACTCCTGAGAATTAAAAACTTTAAGCGAGATACAGATGTCAGTAATAAAATAAATAATGAATAAAGTTCAAAAAGAAAAGATAAATCGAATGAATCGGCAACTTAGCTCATTTTGTCTTGGGTAGTCAACGGAAGTCGGAAGTCGAAGGTTTCGTATAGATAGAGTATAGACTATCCCGAGCTTCCCATTTATTTAATTGAAAATTAATCACATGGATACTGGTGATTTGAAGAATGATACCATGCTAGCTCGTGGAATCTACTTAGCAGCTTTGTCTATCTAGCAAAACTTTTATCAGTCTATGAATCAAACGATATACATGGCCCAACTCTAGGGCTAGGCAGGATATTTTCTATAATCTCTTTTATGTTCCACATGGGTTTGACCTACATGTTAAGGTAATAAATCAGTTTTTTTTTAATTTTTGTTGATAGGTATATGAATCAACATTCAATACCTGGATTCGAGTGATGAAGCTATCGAAAAAACCCCAATCAATCTCGTCAGTTCGGGAAATTCAAGCATTACAAATCAAAGCATCTTCACAAAATTCTTGCTATCTGCTGTTTTATTGATAACTGTAATAGTAACAAACGACAATATCTGTGGAGATGAGATGAAAGGCAGAAATTGTGTAAAGTGACACATAACACTTGTAACAGTCAACTCTCCCACGACGACGACGCATGCGCGAAAACACCGGGCGCCTGCGCATTACTCACGCAAACAACGATCTAACCACGTGCGGCACGCGCAAGCCAAAATAAACACTAGCACTCACGACATAGGAATTTAATTCACTCAAAGTTTTGAGATCATAGTGATTCAATCCGGAACAGTGAATCACGATCATTTCCGAGTAAATATTGATTCACTTCCGCTGTAGTACTCTAGTATTTGAACCATCTTGTGTAAGATAACGCGTTACTCACTGGTGAACCTCATCTGTTGAGACATAGTAACTAGTAGTTACTGGTAATAAACATTGAGCAAATGTTACAGCGCAGGTAGATCCGGCTTGCAAACATTACTATGTCTCAACCACTGCGGAGAAAGTAAGTTTTAAGAATTATTGCCTTAAAATTTAGTCATCGTATTTAACACCACTCATCTGGTGTAGGTATGTCGAAATTATTGTATTTAACCTGTAACTCTGTCTAGTGCAAATTTAAGGGTGTGGTACAGACCATGAAACTGAACAACTGTGCCTACGGGTGCAACATGGAAATCTAAATAAAATTATCAACTGTCTCAAACAAAATTTTAATGCCTACTCGACCCAAATGTACAAATGGACGGCTGATAATTCTTTCGCAATTACGATGTTGGTTCCATGGAGAAAGTTGACAGTTTGAAGGTCTGTACCACCCCCTTCAATTTGACCACACCTGTCTGATACACCCTGTTTAGTATTTTTTTTATTTATTCATCACTGAGGCTGACTGAGATGAACCAAGAATATACTTAAGTGCTTAGGTATAAAGTTGTACATATGTATATATCTAAGGTAATGGCCCCAACAGGTAATACACTATAATATGTGCCTATTTGCCCATAAAAAACTCACAATATAGTTCTCATTGTGAACGAGGACCTTACTGTTTTCCTGTAACCCATGTGTAATATGTTTATACTAAATATTGTAGTTACAACATTTTAAAAGAGTAACGGTGGAGTTTCTTGCCCATTCTTCTCCATACGAAACTACATTTTGGAAGGGGCGACTAGAATCAATTTTACTTATTTTAATGTAAATGTTGCTTTGACTTTGACCCATTTGTGTTTCCACCTTCCACCTCACGACACCTTTCTCAGCTCACATTGGAATACAATAAAATAAATTAAATATAAGTATTGAGTTCCATAATTAATCTATAAGCAATCTCAGCGAGTCTCATGTCTGATAATAAAGGTGTATCAATATATTAGGTATCTGTGAGGTATATCGAGTCCAATAGCCGAGGGCGCGTGGCGGTAATGAGTTTAGTGTCAAAAGCGAAATGAATCAGACAGTAGCGCGTGTGAGTACCTAACGGAGCGTAGGGAGCGCGCCAAAATATGCGCGTCATCTTGGAGAGCGCGAGAATCTCTAGCATGATTACAAATTCAAAACAAAATGACTACTAGTCATTTTGTTTGTCGTGACTTGTCCGAATTTCCGGGGAAGCAATGTTTTCTATGAGTTATTTTGCCAGAATGCTACGTCAAACTCAACTAGTCTTGCATTTAGGTACCTACCTATACTCACATTAACCACATTTTAGACTTCCTCTATATCTATATTAACCATTATGCAATAAGCTTACCAGTAACCTACTTACCCACTATTTCCTTGGCAACTCCTTGATTCTTTCCTTTTTACGGAAGTAAATGACGATGACGTTAAGAATGACAAATATTCAGATGCCACATCACCAAAGAATGACTGACGATTGCTGACGATGTAATATTGGCAACATCTCAAACACGACAACAATTTAACGCGTGCCTTAAATGCTTATAACGTGATCAACACATTAGTAAAATTATTTTAAAAAAGGAACATTTCAAATTCTTTACACGTGATTTAACTTCCGACAAATATAAAACGGCTTAGAATATAATCGCAATAACAACTGAACCCTATTTCTCTGCCTTGTCCCGTAAGTTCCTCGTCGTGAAGATAGCAGTGGTAATGACCGGTGGTCATTACGCAAGCGATCTATTAAGATACGGTTCGTTTTGGGGCAGATTGCGTCTTCCCGCGCTCCCAGGGGATGGAACTAGAACGTGAAGCATCCGGGGGAGATGGATGAACAATCATCAGAGTATCCCAATTATGTCGTTAATTATATGAAAGGGGTTATGCAACAGCGCCATTCTCAATGCCAATTTAGTAGGTATTACCTATCACAGATTTTGTAAAATATGACTTTTAGTGTGGTACAAGTTGCTACTGCAGACTACTGCTAATTATTCACATGTTTGACCACTAGTGAGTTACCAAGAATTCATTTACATAAAACATTATAAAATACCTTCGGCCAAATTCAATTAAAATAAAACGATCTCGGATGGGATTCGACAAAAAAGTAATAATGTAAGTCTTTGTATAATGGGCAGAATGCATTCCTTGCAGTCGCATAGTTTAGCGTACGGTGACCCTGAACCAGGCGACCCACATAATGAAATGCATCCAATTATTTACACTTAGGCCTAATGGAAATGACTAAACTATACTATATAATTTGTAATTCGCTAAAAAGTGATACATTTTATAAGGAACTAAATAAATTGACTAGTAATTACAGTTCAAAGTTTAATTTCGGAGAAACAATGTGAGTCAGTTACCGAGCGAGATGAATGGAACGCGCTCGGCCGTGTGACTCATTCACCGCGCATCCATTCATAAGATTTTTGGCGCGCTTTCTAGTTTCGACTTTAATACGCGCCGATAGATGGCGCTGATTTAAATTAGTTCATTATGATGATTCTTTTTGAGTTTCTAAATAGTTATTAAGAATAATATAACGCAACCGCTAAATCTATATATTTATACGTGAAGCAAAAACTTTGTATCCCTTTCTACGAAAATTACGCGGACGGAGGACTAGTAATTTGGCTCAGTTAAAGTTTTTTTTTTGCGTGTGGGAAATCATCAAATAACTTCTCCCGCTCTGGGTAGAGCAGGATGGCGTGTCAGATTTTTACTGACTAAAACCCACCCGTGTACCCTCTGTTGCCTGTGTGCCAGGGGGACAGTATCTATTTCGAACAATCCGCACCCCTGGCAGGCATCGGCCCTTGCGGACCCCACCAGCTGGTGCTGACATTTCTTAGAGGCGCGAGTGGAACACAGCTCGCCGTCAACCCAGGCTTGGCCCTTACTGGACAGCGAGCTACCCATTACTCGCCGTCCGCAAGCCTGGGATTCACGACGCCCAGGGCGTCTCCTGCGGCGACTAAGGCCGTGAGGGTGCATATATCCCTCACGTGCGCCGCCTCCCTCTTCACGAGCATTACTACTTCGCAGAAGGAGGCGATGGCTACCCATGCACTCTCGCTCTGTACCATGGCCTGGAACAGGGCCCTACGCGAGATATCGCTGCCGCCGATCACCTCCACGAGGACATGGCAGTACTCCGCCCAAGCCGGGCAGACCTCCACCGTGTCCTCAGGGCGATCTACGTATTGGAAACACCCGGGCGTTTCCTCCCGCCTTATGCGAAACCGGAACCGCCCGAAACAGCCGTGTCCGGTGAGGATCTGCGTCAGGCGGAAGGCGAGGACGCCGTGGCGCCTCTCAATCCACTCCTCAAAGAGGGTACTTACCGCCGCAAACGTGGCTTGCCAAGGTGGTGAGGGGTTGCTTTCAAACTTATTTCAGTTTCTTTATATTAGTGTGCGTGAAAAAAGGCGATTATTATGTTTTACCCGCCGCAATCGTAGCGTGCCCAAAACTAACATCTTAAAATTAAAAAAATATGGTCGAATAACGACCACTAGGTGACACTAGTATTCATTAATGAGCTAAACCAATACACCATAAACGAGCAAAATTAAAAGGTTGCACAAGTCAACATCAAAATATGTAAGTCGGTAGGTACCTACCCAAGATTTAGATTTTGATCGACTCTAATTGTTTGCTCGAATGCAGCATCAATCAAAATTTATTTAATAAAGTTCATGGGCCAAGAACTATTTTCGTTCATCATAATTCCTAAAATCGTACGGACTTTATATAAGGTCTTTGGAGACGCGCGTTGATGTCTAACATTCTTAAAGGTATACGTATAGGTAAAATTAAAAGGTACATAGTAAACGTGGTCGAACGTGAGCTTACGAATGAAAGTTGTAAGAACTAAAGAATCTTAGCAACCCCACGACACAGGTAATCATAGTGTGGTGTCAAGGGCATTTGTAAAAATCTAGCACCTAAGGTTACTATGTAATTTTACTAGTTTTTTGTTTTTGAAATATGTTGTACAGTTTTTTCTGAACTGATTAAAGTTTTGATTTATTCAAACACTAGTACTCACTGTGGTCGGCAGCGGCTGCGCTGGTGGTGGCTTGGTGTTCAGGCAGCGGCTCCGGCGGCGCCTGCCCCGTGGCGCCAGCGTGAGCGTGACGCAGGTACGCGTGGTAGATACGTGCCGACTGCTCGCTGCCGTCGCATACCTGGACATGGACATTACAGAGTTAAGTAATATCGGCAAACTTATGCTTAAAAGCTCGGCAGGTTCGGTTTTACGAAAGCTTCAACGTCTTCCTCTCTGGAAGACGTTGAACCTAAATGGAGAGATATAAACATAACGAAATTGTGTGGCCCAGGCATATACTCTCATCTCCGCTTGTTAGGATCGAAGTAGTAGAGCCTGTAATCTTTGAGGAGTCTTTTCATCCAAGCCAAGGAGGCTTTGAAAAAAAGACTCCTGGATTGGAAGAATAGCGGGAACGCGTTATTTTAATTTGTCAATCACTTGACTATTACAAAACAGCGCCAATGTTACCATCTATGAAAATTAATTCTGATGTTTTTCCAACCCGAGAGTGATTTCGGCCAATCAATTTGCTACGCTGAAATTACAGTTAGTTTAGTATCGTCTGAATTTCATTGCCGTCTCTATGAACCTGCTCTGAGGGAAATACAGCGGTTTCACTTTCAGGTTACAGTTTAGGTTTGTTCATGCTCCAATGCTGTAAGATACTGGCACACACACAACGTATAGTTACAATGTACACGGACACACGACGTTCAGCCGCTTCTGACATGTCTTGAAAAAAAGATTTATATTTTTTTGTGCGTTTGTTCTAAAATCTATAGTAATTTAAAACTAACATCTATCGACGCAGGTATCGAAATGGGTTGTATTTGTATAGGCTCCTCTACTGTACCAACGACCTGGTGAGCGTCGCAGGAATCCTCTGAATGCAGGAATGGGGTCGATGTCGATGCTTTGGGGCTACCTATTTTCGACAGTGGAAGTCATTCGGCTGAATGATGGTGACGATAACGTATTTCGTATAACTAGTTTTAATCAGTCCGTACCTGCAGCCAGTTGTCCTCCGTGAGCTGCAGCAACGCCCGGCCGCTGTCGGGCAGCAGGTGGCGGCGCGGTGCGCACACGCCGAACGTGCGCGCCACCCAGCGCACGCAGCGCAGCACGTCTCCACGCTCCCATTTCTCTGGATCTGGAACGTACACATGGAAATCAGTATTGTAAGGAACAGTGCGGAAGTGGTTGCCCAATAGTAACGGCCTTGAACTACGAGTAGTCATCGGTATAAACCCAGGCAGGCCTACGGCTAGGCTACGCAGGTGTAATTCGTTTTGTATTGTGTGAAACGTGACCCACCGCACCGTCACCTTACACACGAAACAAACGCTGGCAAACATTTGTTTCATGAACCGTGCCAGACCGCTCCGTGCACATCCGTATAGCATTGGACGGGGGGCATCCTGACCCGAAGCTCTGATTAAAATGGTAAATCATTGTATTTGTGAGGAAACTGGCATGTCCCAGAACTAAAAATGCGAAGTCATGTGACATGACATCCACTGACCCAGATTGAAAGGCTCGCGTGGGGTTCGCGGAACGTTACGGTCCGGACTATTAGTGGAACATTACCACAAGTCTGCTACCTCCTGATAGATGCCTATAATATCTGATGATCACTCAAACCATCTACGTGTAGCCGAATTTTAACTCGTGGCGACGGACGGTACAAAGAAGTAACTATCATGTTTCATTTAACACAACAGATACTGAAAACGCTAAGTCTTGTCAGCAAAGATCTCGGACGCTGCCTAGTATTACCTACGTTGAATAAAATTGTCTGTACGTTCAGTGTGAAAATGGGATAGTTTACAGTAGGTAAGTAACTAATGTAGGTTTTTTTTCAGTGATAGCTGAAGCTGCTGGAAATTATGAAACTGTTACGTTGCGCCAATAAGAAATAAACGAAATTAAAATATTTCCTTATACACTGCAAGTCCTTAATAGTGTCGACCGAAAAACGATTTTCAACCGAAACTGAATACGTAACCGAATCGTCTCTTCTAGTTAACTTATGAAGATAAGAAAAAGTTAGTTAAATTAATATTTTTTTCTGAGACCCGTCGTTTTTCGTAGATTTCCTATAAATATCAGAGTTGTTTTATCGAAAGTTAAAAAAAACTGACAAAGTTTCAAAATTACGCATGAAAATTGAGACTTAAAATAAGCAAAAAATCTTAATTTGCACTTGCTAGCATATCTGCTAATGCCCATTAGCAAATATGATAGCTTTTGCGATTAACTATTTAGTATTTTTTCATATATCTGTCAGTGTTTCGTATTCTATCAAAACCGACAACTCACGAATAAGATTCGGCCTGTTTTTAATCGAAACAGAATCTTCCTTCGGCCGATACCTGTTTTTTTGGCCGAAACCGAACCTTCGATCGGACACTAGTAAGTACATAAATTGGTAAAAATGGATCCTCAATATTTATCACGTCGAGTCTATTCAGATAGAACTTTATATAATTATTTGTTGAGAATATCGTCAAACATTAATTAATTATCAACCGCGTAGCACTGCCGTAGCATCGTAGCCGTAGCACCACCATTCATATGTCGCAGCCTTTAATTTATAGGATAAATAGAGCACTATCAATGTTAGTCGAAGCGTCGAGCGCTGTAGTGACGATATATGAGCAAGGGATAAACTATGTAAAAGTGGAAATAGAACAGAATATTATAACTTTTAAGCTAAGTATGCCAAAAATTGCCTATTAATTTCACAATTCACTGGCACGAATATTTTCTTTGAGAATGACAACCACTAGACCAGCACCCTAATTGCATAACACACGATTAATCATAATCTGTTTCATTTTGACAGTTCAACAATATTCATTGCGTTATTTACGTTGTTGAGCAGACACATTTGTCGAACATATGAAGCAATGGTTTAGCACTCTGCTTCAAAACGAAACAGATTATGATTAATCGTGTGTTACGCAATTAGGGTGCTGGACTGAAGTCCCATAATTAATGAAACAGTTCGTAGGCTCACAAAAATTATCATCGATAGACATTTAATATTATCATGATCATCATGAGATCGGATGTCCCTAATTGTCTCGATGTGAATTAAGTAGGCAAAGGCTGCAAATTAGACTGAGAATCAGAACTTTTTGAACGTCAGAATTACATAAGACAGTCCCCAAAACGCCCGCCCTTCATCAATTCCTAGAGCTTTAGTCATTGGCGATGATCCTTCAATCATTATCGTAACCAAGTATCCGTATGTCATTATTATGTAGCTTGTAGTGGCTAGGGTTTAGCTTATTTATTTATTTTACTATAACATAAAACGGTTATCTGCTAATTACTTATAATAGGGATCGCCCAGTGGCCGAAATTCGAACATAGTTAATTTAAATAGAAATAAATTATTATATAAAAATATTAGGCTAGCAAAGAATTATTAGAGTCGATCCAAATCTAAATCTTGCGTAGGTACCTACCAACTTACATATTTTAATGTTGAGGTCTGTAGATATAGGTACCTACCCTATTAATTTTTCTCTTTTATGCTGTAGTAGCTTCCGCCCTCCGCTTCGCCCGCGTGGAAGTCGGAAATTATCCCGCAGGAACATACTACCGAGATAAAAAGTATTCTCTGTGTTAACCTAGGTTATAATCTATCTGTGTGCCAAATTTCATCCAAATCCATTCAGTCGTTTTTGCGTGAAAGAGTAACAAACATCCATACATACAAACTTTCGCGTTTATAATATTGGTAAGGAAGTAAGGATTTTTACTAGGAACTAGCTTTTGCCCGCGACTTCATACGCGTGGACTTTAGAATCAAGTAGATAATCATTTTTTGGATAATATATAGCCTATTTTTTAAGTTAGACCTCTCGGAATACATCATTGAAAACTGCATTCAATTCCATGCAGTGGTTTTTGCGTGATGCGGTAACAAACATACAGACAGACAAAAATTCTAAAAACCGTTGTTTTGGCTTCTGTTGCTCTAATAAAGACCCCCCATACTATTTTTTCTTCAATATCTTAATGTACAGACATCGGCCTGTTACAATTTTATTATAATATAATAAAATTGTAACAGGCCGATGATACATATTATGTATAGATACTAGTGTCGCCCAGTGGTCCAAATTTCAGCATAAGTATTTTTTTAAAGATATTAGATTTCTGCTCTCCTGCTCCATTATAAACTTTAACTGCGCCAAATTGCATACTTTTCTGTTCGCGTAATTTTTGTAAAAAGGGGTACAAATTTTTTGCTTAATATATTAGTTAAAGAAAAATCGTGAAGTCAGGGGGCTTACTATACAGGTAAGTCCGTCAACGAAAATACGGGCCCGTCCGAAAGAAGTTGGAAACTTCGGAGTGAACCCTCCACTCGATAAATTAACTTTTTCGGATGGGTGAAAACACATCGGGAGTAGGGACAGCTGCCACATCGTGGTGTCATTCATTCTGGGCCGAGGCCTAAACTAAGCTTAAAGTCCGTAGGTGATACAAAGTAGGATACGCCCGTAACTTTGGCCGAAACAACAGATTTCGTGCTTAAGGTGTAGACCACAGGTTAGATCGAGTTGGATTAGTTAGTCTTATGACTCGCATTGTATAGCATTTTGTGGCCAAGTGGTAACTGCCGCAGTAGTAGATGTAGGTTCGATCCCAGACAGGCGCTTTACTTTGTGTTACATCACCACTGCTCTCAAAACGGTGAAGGAAAACATCGTGAGGAAACCGGCATGTCCTAGAAACAAAAATTCGAAGACATTGTGACATCTACCAGCCCGCACTGGACCCGCGTTGTGGATTACTGCCCATTCCTTCTCACAGAGCGGAGGCCTGTGTCCCAGCAGTGGGAAGATTATAGGCTGATTTATGTATTACGTCTTTCGGCTGAGATAACCACGGTGACGATAAGCTAGGATACATCAAGTTGGGACAATGCATTACAGCAGATGACCTTCTTAGGTGATACTTCCATTAGTTCCATCGAAAAAGACCTTCCCAAGAAGCAGGATGTGTATTAAAATGATGAAATACATAGGTGTGAATAATCCAATTCAGTACTACGCATATAAATTGTCTCACGGCCTGATACCGCACCGTAACAGATGTGCGTTTTAAATGTCACTGGCGTTGTTTTTGTAGTGATTCCTAGAAATTGATGTGTCAGCTGTCTTGTTGTCGATAACGTGTCGAAGGTTAATCTTAATATCTGGTTTTTGTGTGTAATCTGAATTCTCTGGCACCATGTATGAACAGTAGAAATCTATGAGTTCTAATAATAATTGCTTACAGTTTGTACCTTATTTTTAAGTGACTTAAAAAAAGTAACTAGGAGATTGTGGACCAATATTGAAAATTCTTTTTTTGATGTTAGAGGAGGATCCCATATCACTTTTGATTAGGTTTTCTTTTGGTAAATAGGTTTGAGTTAGCTTCATTAATCAGTATATAATCCACATGTAGATGATATTATACAACTTCCTTTTTTTTGAGGTTTGGAAATCATCAAATAACTTCTCCCGCCCTGGGTGGAGCAGGAGGGCGTGTCAGACTTTTACTGACTAAAACCCACCCGTGTTCCCTCAGTTGCCTGTGTGCCAGGGGCCGCGGTATCTCTTTCGAACAACCTGCATCCCTGGCAGGCATCGGCCCTTGCGGACCCCACCAGTTGGTGCTGACATCTCTTTGAGGCGCGCGTGGAACACAACGCGCCGTCGACCTGGGCTTGGTCCTTACCGGACAGCGAGCTATCCATTACTTCATGTCACTGTTGTATACATAGCATGTACTTAGTGTATGTAATATACTTTTATTAAGTCCCTGGTACTATTTGACAGGCCTGCACTGTGCTCCCATACCTTTTAACTCTGTAATTTGAAACCATTGTAAAAGAGTATTATTGTATTTTTAAAAGACTAACCGTGAAGTTTCTCGCTGGCTCTTCTCCATAGGAACGAACCCATTGGAACCGTGCACCTAGCTTTCGATGTTTCTTTCATAAGTTTTTAATTGAAAAATTGGTTTATGTGAAATAAAATATTTTGATTTGATTTGATTTCGATACGAATCTATGTGAGGTAGGTACAAAAGCTAAAAAGTGGAAGTCGGTATTTTTTTTTAAAGTGTTTTTGCTTATTGTCTTCTTTTTATTAATGAAAATGGTACTTATTTCCCGTAGATACATAATGCCATTCAGCATAATATAAATGTCACCTTCTGAAATAGGATGGTGAGTGAGGGGTTGCTTTCAAACTTCATTCAGTTTCTTTATTTAAGTGTGCGTGAAAAAGAGGCGATATATGTTTTAGAAAAAAAAAATTGTATTGATTATTAAACTTCTCTCATGAAGTTTTTGGCGCGATCGGGTTGGAACATGTCGCACGAATGTTCATTTTCATGAAATTTAGTGAAATAGCGAATTAAATTGTATAATTTTGGTAGTGAATTATTCAATTTAGTTACATGTGTATGCACAAGTGAAGAGAAGGTGAAATTAAGTGACTAACGTGGACTTTTTGTGAACCCCCAAAAACTCATGTTAGGTTGTTGTAAAGTTGCTACCGCTTTGACTTGACTGACTAAAGACGACTATGACTTTTTTGTAACTTCGTGCCCGATATCGGGCCATTTACTTGATCGAAAAGAAAAATTACTTGACACTGGCTAAATGCACAAACCGTGCGAAACCAAAGCCCAAAAAAAAAAAAACTTCTCTCATAAT
The DNA here is from genome assembly GCA_947359405.1 of Antitype chi. Taxonomy (NCBI): domain Eukaryota; kingdom Metazoa; phylum Arthropoda; class Insecta; order Lepidoptera; family Noctuidae; genus Antitype; species Antitype chi. The sequence goes on from OX375816.1 coordinate 18,495,794, forward strand.
CTTGGCTGTCATTCGTGGATCTTTGACAGTCGTAACGGGTCGTCAGAAGCCCGAAAGTCTGACAACCAGTCTTACCAAGGAGTAACGCGTTACCCAGTAACTGGGTTGTGCAGGTCAGATAAGCAGTCGGTCAATGTAAAATAGGTACTAGTATTCAGCTGCAGCCGGTTAGACTGTAAGTCGACCCAAACATAGTTGGGAAAAGGCAAGGCAGATGATGATGATATAAAACTTCTTTCTTAAGTAAATAAATTGCTTACATTCTGATTGGCACAAATCGAAATCGATGTACTATAAAATACTGACAAGATAATAAAACTGCTAACTGAGGTTTGGAGCTGGAGTTTGATGATATTGCAAGCTACAGGCAAAACTTAATGGTCGTAGGCCTAAACGCTGCATCGCCGACCGCATACTAAGCAGGATATTATTGTGATTATCTATTAGTTGATTGTTTACATAATTATGACCTATCGTAAAACTGATGTTCTTTATGTAACCCATACTTTACTAAATTAAATTTAAGTAAGTATTAAAAGAGATAGATAGATTTTATCATATAGGTAGACAAAACAGATGAATAATTCTAATTAATAGAATAAATTGCATCGTTTTATAATTATGAGAGCGAGATTTTTTTCAGGATTTCTTTCAATATTAACATTAGGTACTTAAGTATTTCTTTATTTAGTTATCCACCTGTTAGTAAGAGGAATGTTAACGCAGTCAGCGTGGTTGTTTGTTTCTATAACTTTAGCTAATTTCAATAAAGTTTATAATTTTCAGCCCGATTACGAACCCCCTTATTTAAAAATCGTTGCTTAAAGTTAAGTAGGTAATGATATGCGACTGTTTAACCATAAATTTTTGACGTTTAAACATCTCTTAACTTTAATCAATGTTAATAAATAAACCCCTTCTTTACTTTCTAAGAACTTAACCGAAGCAGATGAAAATACTTTAATCATTACAATTTTAGAGGTGGAAAAGTTCGACTGTCAAAAGTTTCTATGTATGAGGTTATTATTTATATCAGAGTGAGTTTCGGTACATAATATTTGCGTAAACAAAAATGTAAAGTTAATGTCACAAAGAAATATTGCTTGTTTTCCTTAATCAAAATACATGTACGCTGTTACCACTCTTAAGGGTAACATAAAATAACACTAGGTAAGTAGAGAGTGGAGTCCTGTTCAGATCCGTACATCCTTCGAGCGAGTTTAGAACACCGCAACCGAACCGTAACACCTTCGGTTTTTGAAGATTCACATATGGGTCACTTGCACTACACAACACTAGGCACTAGAGGTGGGACATTACCGGCGGGCACGGTGTCATCCCCCGACTCGTCCACGTCGGAGTCCATGCATTCATTGCGGGGCGCCAGGGTGTCCTCACTCGCAGCGCGGCACACTAGGAGACGCGGCGCGCTAACACGCACGTTTTTATACTAAAATTCGCGACAGCGCGTCACCGACGTGACGTAGCGATTCGTCAGCGCTCTGCCTTGCGTCGAGGAAAACGCTTTCTGGGAAGCTGCGCTTGCGACTCGCGCGCTGCACACTCGCGTTAAGATCACACCCCGCACTGTTGTGCTTTCAATTGATGAACACCGTTTATAAATATCTATGAAAGTGATAATAATATCATAATAAGCTATAATTAGATAAGGAAATCCATATAATTTAATTAGTAGATACGGTATCTTCACGCTAGTTATACTTTATAGAGTAGGCAGAGACAGTGGATATTTACAAAATAATATAGTTTGTAATTGAGGCGACAGATGGTGCTTCCTCTCGATGTATTTTCAAGGAAGAAAAAGTTTTCACGAAGATCGCAATACCTGAACTTCTGAAAAAAATAAACATACGAAAGGAAACAATCGAATTTAGATAACTATCAAAGTTTAACTGATAAAAATTCTATTTATATACCGACCAAATTGATGAATCAGAATGATTCACCATGCGCGCCAAAAGCAATATAGTTATCTACTTATTTGTAGGCATCACGCAATAATTATCAAGATAGATCAGCACTTCACTGTATATTTACACGACAAGACCAGCGGAGCAGATGCAACACTAGCTGAACCGCAAACGACCTGCTAAACGATTATCTTGCAGTATACACTAGCCATCTCTACGAGCATTATTGGAGTTACGACTAGAATAATTAATTATAGGGACATTGCACCTCTAACATAAGTATACCTATAGAAAAACTAAAACCTTTCTATGTAAGGACATAATATAGGTACGTACCTAATAGCTAGTACTATAACGTAGCCACAGGTTATGCATAAGCATTGTGCAAATATGGATGCCGGGAAACCCATAGCCTGCCTGCCAGCCTGCCAGTCGCTCGCGACCTCGGACGCGGTGCTTTGTTTTTTTTTATACTCTGCTACATGAATTTCAAATATTTATAAAGATACCTAGTAAAGATATGTAGCGTACAAAGTATTGGAAGATAAAATACCTGCGAAATATCCACAAAGGTACAATGAGACGAATGCGTGCGTAGTGGTCCACGGATTTCAATCTGACCTCTGAAATATGACCGATGACCTTGTGAAGACCGCAGGAAACCGCTGGATGCGGGAAGCACAGAATTGGTCGAAGTGGCGGAGCTTGGGGAGGCCTATGTCCAGCAGTGGACGTCTTTCGGCTAAAATGATGATGATGACGATGATTGGATTATGTATATCTCATGTGCCTGTTACATCGACACCCAATTGGAACGCGGGAACGTTGCTTGGAAACAATGGGAGTGGCGCGAGGAGGCCAAACTCCGGGGAATAACTCCGCTGCCGCGAGAAATCGTGGCACAGCGGACAGAGCTCCGGCGGGATCTCAAGGCGACATGGAGAGTGCGATTGTCGCAACCCAGTGCTGGGCACGCCACGATAGTGGCGGTAAGTCCCGGAGTGGCTTGATAGGCGGCACGGCGTCCTCACCTTCCGCCTGACGCAGGTCCTCACCGGACACGGTTGTTTCGGAAGGTTCCTGTTTCGGATAAGGCGGGAGGAAACGTCCGGGTGTTGCCACTGCGAAGATCGCCCTGAGGACACGGTGGAGCATACGGTGGAGGTCTGCCCTGTTTGGGCGGAGCACCAAGGCGTCCTCGTGGAGGCGATCGGCGGCGCCGATGTCTCGCTTCCTGCCCTGGTCCAGGCCATGGTACGGAGCGAGAGTGTATGGGTAGCCATCACCTCCTTCTGCAAAGCAGTAATGCTCACGTGAGGGAGAGGCAGTATATGCGCCCTCACGGTCTTAGTCGCCGCGGGAGACGCTCTGGGCGTCCGTCGGGAATCCCAGGCTGATTCCCGGCCACCAGTAGGTGTTGTCAGCGATCTCTAGCATCTGTTATCACTGTGAATCTTATGAACCATTGCCAGACCGTAAACATATCGGCTGTACCTTTCTCTGATTATCCATATAATCAATCACATTTTCACGAAAACAATATTTTAAACCTGGCATCATTATTTTTCAGTGCTAAGGCACCGAATATCTACCATTTATTTTAATAGGGTACAGAAATAATCAACAAAAATACTTAAACAACTGCTGTTTCAGGATAACTGGAAGGGGGTTAGGTAAAGCTAGTTCTCTCCCACTTCCATCCTAAGACACAAACTTACATTTCAAATGCACTTTAAAATCAAGTTCATCTTCTAACGAATGTCTTGAAAATAAAACATGACAATTAAAAATTCTGATTTATTTACTTACTTCTTGATACTATTCTCTACCTTTACTGTCTACCTGATGTAATAATCAACATCATATCGTACTATACTGCTTGACGTAATCCCAAGGAACATATATGTACCACAAGCGGCGTAATCCACTCCAGACCTTGTAATGTGTGTTATAATTATATTACGTCAGTAATACTGCTCCCGTACCCTAATTGCGTAACTCACGATTCATCATAATTTGTTTCGTTTTGAAACAAAAGGCTAAACCATTGCTTCATATGTTCGAAAAATGTGTCTGCTCAGCAACGTAAATAACGCAATGAATATTGTTGAACTGACAAAATGAAACCGATTATGATTAATCGCGTGTTACGCAATTAGGGTGCAGTTTAGTTGACATAATTCTACTACATATAGCAATGGCGTCTATTTAGCTCTTCGAATCAGAACTGCACTATCTTATATTTGTGTACCTACTCAAAATGGCTTCCCTCGCGAGTGGTCTTGATAAGCGGCGCTAATAGATAGCTGATACGCCCGTGCCATCGAATTTGCATAATCCTTAGCCACGGTGTCCAAAAGTTTGATTGTCTTACTTGTAAAAATAGTCACTCAGTCTATCTATACCTAGCGGTTCTACATGAGAAAAGCATTGTTCAAATCTTCATCTCTATCTATCTAGACATGAACGAAGAAAGAAAATCTATTATCAGATATCTAGATGTGGCGAGGCTGGCTGCAAAGATTGCGCCGAGTGTACATAAAGTAGCTACCTATCGCCAACCAAAGAGCTTAGTCGTAAATTCATAATTGATAATGTTATCTGTCTGAAGTCTTCAGCAATTTTCTCGATAAAACTCCAAATGAGGAAATTGATTTCAGTATCTTTCGTAGGTCAGCACTTACCCCTTATTTATATTATAAACAAATCGTCGATTTTTTATCTTAATAATCATAAGCACATACCCTTATATTTATAAACGTTGATGAAAATGAGGGTATATGCTTATGATTATTCGGATAAAAAATTGTTTAGCCGTGCAATAATGGACCGTATCGTAATGTACCTACTAATAACATTGGGTGTCAGTTGTGATTACATACAATAACATGTAAAAGTGCAGTGTTAATGGACATTAACCTCTTTATTTATAAACGTTGCTTAAAGTTAAGAAGTGTTTAATTGTCAAAAATGTATGGTTAAACAGACGCTATAATCATTACTAACTAAGAAAGAAAGATATTGAAATCAATTTCCTCATTTGCAGTTTTATCGATAAAATTGCTGAAGACTTCAGACAGATAACATTATCAATTATGAATTTACGACTAAGCTCTTTGGTTGGCGATAGGTAGCTACTTTATGTACACTCGGCGCAATCTTTGCAGCCAGCCTCGCCACATCTAGATAATTATCTGATAATAGATTTTCTTTCTTCATTCATGTCTAGATAGATAGAGATGAAGATTTGAACAATGCTTTTCTCATGTTGGACCGCTAGGTATAGATAGACTTAGCGACTATTTTTACAAGTAAGATAATCAAACTTTTGGACATCGTGGCTAATTCGATGGCACGGGCGTATCAGCTACCTATCTATTAGCGCCGCTTATCAAGACCACTTGCAAGGGAAGCCATATCGAGAACACAAATATAAGATAGTGCAGTTCTGATTCGAAGAGCTAAATAGACGCCATTGCTATATGTAGTAGATATGTCAACTAAACTGGGGCAGTATTACTGACGTAATATTTATCACACATTACAAGGTCTGGAGTGGATTACGCCGCTTGTGGTACATATATGTTCCTTGGGATTACGTCAAGCAGTATAGTACGATATGATGTTGATTATTACATCAGGTAGACAGTAAAGGTAGAGAATAGTATCAAGAAGTAAGTAAATAAATCAGAAATGTCAATTGTCATGTTATATTTTCAAGACATTCGTTAGGAGATGAACTTGATTTTAAAGTGCATTTGAAATGTAAGTTTGTGTCTTAGGATGGAAGTGGGAGAGAACTAGCTTTACCTAACCCCCTTCCAGTTATCCTGAAACAGCAGTTGTTTAAGTATCTAGGCACTGTATTTTTGTTGATTATTTCTGTACTTACCATACTAAAATAAATGGTAGATATTCGGTGCCTTAGCACTGAAAAGTAATGATGCCAGTTTTAAAATATTGTTTTCGTGAAAATGTGATTATATGGATAATCAGAGAAAGGTACAGACGATATTTATGTTGACGGTCTGGCGGTGATTCATATGATTCACAGTGATAACAGATGTTAGAGATAGCTGACAACACCTACTGGTGACACACCAACGGAGCTGAATGAAAAGTTATCAGTAGCTGTATCTATAAATATATGACATACCTAACAGTGCACAATCTCTATCTACATATGTGTAAAACACATCCGGTGACTAACTGTCTGATTGATTGACAGGCATCTAACGTACCTATTACCTACCTACATCGGTGGCTACCGCTGAAGTTGTATAATATCTTGCTTTTCAATTTAGTAGCTTGTGGCGGCATCTACAACACCACATGTGAACTACGCAACACTCTGACGTCACGAAAAATCATGCGTCGCGCAAGCATGGTTTACCGCACGACCAGCATATCGACCGCAGAAAAGCGCAGGGAAAAGTAAAAAATAGTACCTAGGTATAATTCTCACTCGTCGCCAGGAAATTGATTGCCTTGAAAAAACTCGTGAAGTTCCAATTTGTATCCGTGTTATCAACCCAAAACCTCAACAGTTAGCAGTCTATCAGATTACTAAGATTAATAAAAATGTTTGCATACATTATAGGTACAGGTGTCTATCTATCACGTACAGATACGGAAGCTATTATGTGTATTATCCACATAGCCGCGTGTGTGTAGTGTGACCGCGTGGGAAATTAGCATCGAGACAGTTCCAGGTCCCGCCCGTTTGACGCTATTTGTGTGCGGAACCCTAAAAAAACACAAGGCTTGTACTAGTTGTTGACTTACAACCGTCTGTGGTAAGGGTGCAGTGTCATTTATTTGTTCTGTGGTGGTAGCACTACATGACACATTTCAGCTCTGTCTCGGGGATGGCAACTGTGATGTTTCTGGTAATGCAAACTTATGGTTGGACCAAGGTGAGTGTCGGCAGGCTATAGGAAACACTTCCTACAGTCGTTGCCCGCCTCTCGAAACATTTCTCCGTCTTACTAAACGGCAGCTGCGTAGGTGCAGTTACAGCAGCTGTAACTGGCCATAGGTCATTAAATAAACACCTCTTTGTCCTATGACAAAGAGGTGTTTATCGCTGCACAGCGGACTGTCTGTTACTTCTATGTGTTACAGACAGTCCACATGGAGGACGACGAGATAGCAGCTCATGTGCTGCTAAACTGCCCGGTGGTCGCCATCGCCACATACAGGGCATATACAAATACTTCGGTAACCTAGGTATCCTACGTGAGATTGCCAGCAACACCAAGACGTTGCTGGCGTTTCTCGAGGAACTGGGGTGATTCGAATAACCAATTCTCCCACTCGTACGCAAAATAGGTACGCTCTTTGATGTGGAGTTGCGGACACCAGCTCGTATTACCTATTCTGTCTGGTAGGTATTGCAGATGTCTAGTCTGTCGAATGAGTCATTCATCAGTTTGGGAATCGAACCTGTGTTCCTACATTTTATTCATGGAGGTTCTAGCGAAAATAATTACCACGTAAATACTTTTTATTATTATTTTTCACCATACAACACCGAATAAATGTCACGTCAAAATAAACCCTGTGTCCCTGTCACCCAGAGATACGTTCGAAAACTCTTGCCTAGGTGATATTTTATTTTATTTTTTTTTGCAAAATAATGCACAAAATTCCACAAAAAACCTTTTTATAAGTTTTAATATTCCGAGAAAAATTGTGTTTTTGCTATATCTTTCATAAAATCTTTTCAGATAAAATATACACCACAGATCGATTTGATGAAGGCGAAGAAGGTTTGAGTACTTTGAGTTGAGTTGTCTGACACTCGGACTTTCGAACAGTCGCAGTGGGTGTTGAATGTTGATTTGTTATTGATCACCTAAAATAAAATTGTATTGGAAATTAAACAACATAATAATGGTTATATACGGTGTTTACATCGTCAGCAAGTCTGGTGGCCTCATATTTAACTACGATCACAATATTCCCCGTGTGGAGGCAGAGAAAACCTTCGGGTTTCCACTCGACATCAAGTTGCAATATGAAAATAAGAAAGTTATCGTTGCTTTCGGACAACGAGACGGAATAAATGGTGCGTAGTTATATCTTTTGGACTCTAGTTGAGTCATAAAAGTCTATTCTTTATAAAAGTTCCAAATTCTCAATCAAAGTTGTGACTTCGTTTAACATCTCCATTACTTCGTCTTCCTTCATAATATTCCAGTTGGGCACGTCCTGCTGTCTGTGAACGGCACGCCAGTGACCGGGCGCACCACCGAAGATGGCAGAGATGTGTTTGAAGTTATAGAAACTAAGGTAATTTGCAGACTAATTTTATAACCATAGCTTGGTCGGAGGGTTGTCATAGGGGCTTCGACCCTATTAGTTCTCCTTTGTCGGATATATTTTATATACCTTGTCACCCATAGTATCCTCGGTCAGTGAGTCATCTTAGGGGCGGACTCGCCCTACTTTATGCGCATGAGTGGCAGAATAACATGTTAAAAACAATTTGATGCTAAGATAGCAAACTAGTAATAAAAAGACAAACCTATTTCATCATAATAATAAAAATCTTGTTATAATTTCAGGAAAACTACCCTCTAAGCCTGAAGTTCGGGCGAGCTCGAGCCACCACCAATGAGAAGATAGTGTTAGCTAGTATGTTCTATCCACTGTTTGCCCTCGCCAGCCAGCTGAGTCCCATCCCCAAGTGCTCCGGCATCGAGTCACTGACCGCAGACACCTTTAAGTTGTCATGCTTTCAGACGTTAACAGGTAATTACTGATTGATGTTCATCACTTTGAACTCAGGAAATACCTCTATACTGATCTTATGGAGTAGAATGTGAAGATTAATAGTTTTATTTTAACCAGCATCAATAGAACTAGATTCAACATTCTATAAATTGCATCACACCATTTTCCCATGTGGTGCATGATTAAGGCAAGTGCATTCTTTGTATGAGAAGAGGTCATTGCCCTGCCATGGGACAGTAGTGGGTTGGTATATTTCTTTTCTTAACCTTTTAACTGCCAGACTTCATAGCAGTTGGCATGCCCTCAGCGTCCGGCACACTGAATCGAAAAATAAATATCTACAACAAAGCCATGTGCAATACTTACTAGAGTTCTAATTAAGAGGCTAAAGTGTATTAAATTGTAAATTATTACTTAATTAACTATTTACCTAATATAAACATCTTTTTGATAGAATACAGCGTAATTAAATAAAAAAGCAGATTAAACGAGCTGTGGTATTTTGGTAGTAAATATACGACCCTGGCGAAATGGACCTGAAAATATTTGTCCGACGTAAGCGGTTAAAAGGTTAATCGTCCCAGAGGGAAAGTAGACTAAAACATATTTTATAGTATTTGTGTTTTCTTTTGTCAAGTGTACAATAGAGTACTCTCTATAAGGATTTTAAATTTTGTAGCCAATCCCTATTTTAACCTTTTGAACGCCAGAGCAAAAACGCATGAACTTGCCCTCAACGCCAGGCCACAAATTCACCGCAAATACCTACGAAAAAAATAGGGATTCCAAAACTTCATCGATAATCAATTTTATTTTCGTCTTTAATTTCGAAATATAATGTCCTTATAACATTGAAATTTAATTCAACATTACATTTCTTCCTATTAAAGTAATAGTTATACACTATTTACAGACTTGTATAATACCGTAATAACAGATATGAGACTACAATATATTTAAATATAATAACTGTAGGTACAACACTATTCTTGATCTGCTGTCTTCATATTGTGACCATGGCGTGGACGGCCCGCCATTTTAATAACTACTTCGCTTCCGAAATAAGGATGTGGCAACGTAATATCTCGTTTATCGATGTTCTAGTACAATATTATTTTATAATAAATGAAACACGTTTTTTAAATCAGATTTATAATTCCGAATGTAACAGGTACTTAAAAATATATGATTGAAATAGGTTAAGAAGGTAAATAAAAACTATGAAAAAATAGAAAATTTTAATAAAATGTTATACAGTATGTACTATGTATACATGTTTTTAAATATTAAGTTCTATAAACCTGGCATAAAAAGTAACAAATTAAAACAATTAACGATTATATATAATTATCACAATTACCAATCAGTCTTATACTAATAAATCTTTTGAATAATAGAACAAAATTATACAAAATCTACAATGCAACCTGCATTCAAATCAAATTCGTCCAAAGATTCTGTTTCCGAAAATTCTTCGTCATCTGAGACTCCTTCTAATATGCGAAGAAGTTCTTCCGTAGTCATTAAATTCCCACTCATTATAATAGTCACTTAATATAAATCTTGAACTCGATATCACAAGTAAATTAATCATAAATATTATTCATTCACTTCACTAATTTCTGGTCGCCGCGCTTGTGACGTCACGATATTGTCGTCTAGTCGTGACCATGGCGTACAGGGTACTGATAATTCGGGTTGCGTTAGGGATGCGCTTGAGTTGGGATTAGTGAATATCGAAATTCGACCCAACCAAATTTTATTTTTGACTATGTAGCTTATTGAATGATTTTTAAGACTGGTTTTATAAAATTAATGCTGCTTTATCCTAGTACCAAATTATACCTAAAATAATATATTCCAGAGGAAAGTTTCGAATCGATCTTTGATTTGAAATAATGATATTATCCAACATGCGCTACATCACTAGCGGTCACGCAGTTATGACTCTGGCGTGTGAGGACATTCTTTTTTCAGAGTTTATTTCTTTCTTTTTAACGTAAAATTTCTCAATATTTATAATGCAATTTAATTAGTTTTATGGAAATAAATAAATTTTGGACCTTCTATTTTACAGGTATATAAATAAATAGGCATTAAAGTAATGTTTAAATAGTTTATTTCGTGTTTTAATGTACCGCTGTTTTTGTCACATATTTGTGTCGTTGGCGCTCAGGGACAGTTTTCGCTTGTCACGTATTTGTGACCCTGGCGCTCAAAAGGTAGCACTGGAGTTATAACTTATCCTAAAAATGAATTATGACGTTGTGTGTGACAGTGTGAGGCAGATTTTTTAGACATTATCATATTTTTATAGCCTGTACTTGTATGTACTTACATATTTTATGAGCAAGTCCTATCATTAATATTGATTGAGAAGTTTCATACTAACTTTGCAGGTGTAAAGTTCATAATAGTGACAGACCCTAACATGCAAGGCGCAGAGGTTGTCCTCAAGAGGATCTATGAGTTATATTCGGACTACGCGCTCAAGAACCCCTTCTACTCGCTGGAGATGCCCATCCGCTGCGAGCTGTTCGACACGTCGCTGCACACTCTGCTCGAGCTCGTCGAGAAGTCCGGCACCGCCAACTTATAGTCACGGCCTTAGTTAGTGTAGCAAATTTAATGTAAATTATTGATATTAAAAACTATATTTAATTTAATATTATTTCTTGTCTAGAATGTTTGGTGCTTGACACTCGCGGCGTGGCAGGTAATTTATTTGTTAGCTTTTGTGTATATTGTAAGTGAAGTTCTAAGGTGATCAATCAGCAATATGACATGCAATTATATCTTTCAAAATATAAGAATACTGGTTATATTTTTATAAAGATAGAGAAATGAAAAGACATTATTAGTTTACAATAAAAAATTTATTGATATAATAATTATTTATTTTTAACAATTCAAATGAGGGCCTGGGCCCCGGGCCGCGACCGCGCGACCCACACAAGTCTAGATATCATATCGTTAATAACCGAACACTCCAACCTTTGTACTTGCTACGTTCACACTCACACACGCACATTATTGCCAGATATTTGGTTCAGATGTAACTCCGCGCAGAGCTGGCCGTCGCCCGCGCAGCACGCCACGCCGCGCTAGCCCTCGCGACACTCGCCCACTTCCGTCGCTCTCTAGTACTTCTACGTAAAATACCTTGACTTCCGAATCGATGCGAAAAGCTCATAGTCGTCGATAGTGTACAGCGTCGCGTGCTGCAACGTGGCGGGTAAGGCATTGTGCGAACTACAAAAGCTAATATTAGTATCTCTAAAAATACAGTAAAATTAATCAAAAAGAAATAGTGTTATAAAGGGCTAATCATAATTTCCCCGCAAGCGTGGCGTCTGCGCGGCCGTTCGTTACAACAAGCGCGTTATACTCGGCAGCTCGCGTGTACTATATACAGATGGGCTTGATTGGAATTCATCAGGATACACCACTCGGACAGGCACCGGAAATCATATATTAGAGAATGTCCAGTGTCGCCTGAATAGTGTTATACTTCACAGTATAATGAGCATATTTCAGCAGTTGCGAACTCACCGTGAAGTTGGCTAACTAAATTATGTATCTCGACGCAATGTTCACTCGCCTACACACAGTATTACATTAGTGCACTGCACTGCATGCACATTTTTCGAATTAGCAATATTATATGGAATACACACTAAAAATGAAACACACATTTACAAATGTATAAAGAGATGTACATTACTTCGCACAACCCAGCTAACTCATTGTGGACCAATCAGGTCGTTTGATTATAAGGATCTGTTGATTGGTCGGTTATGTCTTATTGTTCAGCTGCGGTGCTAGACAGAACTTGTCAAGTATAACGGCTTTGTCAAAGAATACAACCTCGTGAGAGATTCAGTGATCGGTATAAAAATAGAGCCGTGAGCGGTCACCGCTACAAAATATACCCTCTGCTTGATATTACTATGTGTCTGCTTACACTCAGCCTGCACGTTTTCAGTACTTGACGAATGTGAGGTCGCTTCATGCAGCCGACCCTCAAGATAGTACGTCGCAAGTTATTTAAAATACACCTCGAATCACTGAGTAGAGGTCAAAACAAGTCCATTTACTCAGGACTTTAAAACACTTGCAATCAAGTATCATGAGACCTTCGCACGCGGGTTTAGTTCTGAAAACGTGCACAGTGCAATGAGAGCAGATCAAAGTCTTAATTAATTAATCCGAAGAGACCTAAATAAATTATCCTAGTAGTGTGAGCGAGCGGCGCGGGCGCAGGGAGTGTGTGCTATACCTTACATTAGTCCACCCTTAATTTAGTGATAAATATTTTACGTTATTTCTACGCTATCCAAAATATAATCTTATCGCTCAAAACCAATTAATCACGGAAATGTGCGACCGTAAGTATAAATAGAAATATATTTAAATTTTTATCAAACGTAATATAGCTATGCGGTTCTCAACCTAAAATAATATCCATTAATTAAACTCTGTATGGCTGCCACAGCGTGGCGAATAATTTTGTATGAAATCTGTTCAAAGTTCTAAACCTAGCTTACAAACTCGTCGACTCCATCCTTACGCTACGCCTCTAGACGCGTACGCTACGTGACGTCACACCTCCCCCCCGCGCCGCTGTGCTACCACCCGCGCCCTGAGTATACGGAGAGTCTCACACGCCGTCCCTACACACGATACATTCCAATCTGTACAAATCTCGCTTTCATGCCGATATTTTGCATTTCCCGCCCATCATCATCAACTGCTTATTGCACGCTGTCGTAGAATTCCCGATGTAATGGATTCGAGTGTACCGTGGACGACGGTCCCACGTCAGTACCCACACATCATCGCTACATATAATTTACAGTCACATATCATAGTAAAATCTATAAAAGTTACACAATGTCAGTAGTCGATACCGTACAATTGAAATGCGAGTCATAAGTCGCTAAGGTAGGACTCGTCACGCGGCGTGGCTTCAAAGATTATCATACATATCACGACGCCGGTGACGTAGTTGGGGGCTGTGTACACTGCAGACTGCTCTGTCGGCCGATAAATGAGTACGTACGACTTCATCCACGTACACTCACGAAACTATGCGACGCTAGTTCGGCTGCGGTTTCGTACATTTCCGAGCCAATTGATCAATACTACATACTACTCGAAAATCTGACATGGAACCGGTCGCCGCATAGCGGGCCTTAATCATATGAGAATAAAGGATATACATTTTTTTCTTCGGTATATTCCCATAGGATTACACTAAGCTACTGGCCGGTAAAATCTGCAGTGTATGATTATATGAGAGTGCACTGCGCCATCGATGAACTCGTTGTGAACAACGTGTACACAACGAGTTCACCGATAGCTCGGTGCGGCAGCGCGGCGTGCTGCCTACTGCTGCTGTTCGTGCTGTTCGTCTTGCTCGTGCTGCTGGGGCTGCGCGTGCGACGACGGGGAGGGCGCGGTGGCCGCAGTGGGTATGTCCAGAGAAAGCTTGCAATGCAGCGAGTTGCACTTCTTCTGGCAGATAACACCCGGCGGACACCGCGTCCCTGTAAACCAAACAACTTACAATTAATAATGGTCTCCACAAGCCACACTGACATAAAATATACAGCAGAAAAATACTATATCTGAATCGCTTTAGCGTGGTAACAGTGGTCATTGCCCTTTACCTAATATCTCCATAAAAACCCAAACAATGAACCATGTATGGTTTGTCGTAATTGGAAGATTTTGAAGATCACGACAGACATTGATTCATGACATTAATGGATTTCATTTCAGTTTCTAAAATAAAGAATGCTACAAAATGTAAGTGGGTCAATGACTGCTATTGATTGCCATGCGTTTCGGGTATCGTTGGTTGATTGCTTGAAGAAATGAACTTAAGGGGTATCAAGTCGCGGGCTCGAACTCATTGGTAGACGTGGCTAAAAAGCACGCTGTCTCACCAGGCATCGTGTCCGACTGAGGTAGTATCAGTGATGAGCAGTTAGACGCTAGTCTACACGCACAATGTTATTGAGTGCGATGCAGGATCATTTATAGTAAAACAGGGGCGTAAAAAAATATGAAAAGTCCTTCAGAAGATCGGGTTTTATGAAAAAAACCACAGCATTAATCAATGACTAATAAAGTTTATTGAACTTTTCGATATTTGAGGTTTGTCGGTACCGACTTGGTTTTGGAGATTTTACACTTCTTTTATTACTAAAAGGCGCCCAAAGTTAGGTCAAATTAGCAAGAAAAACGAATCTTTGTTGGGTCATAACTTTTTGATGAGTTTTTATTTTAGTATTCTGTTTTCGCACAGACAATATTAATAATGAGACAAAACCATACCATGTTTAATTTCACATCAAGCTATCCCAAACTGTCAAATTTTCCCAACTGAACATGAACCTTATGCTTATGTAATAAAGTTGAAAATCTATCAAAGAAATTTGACAGATTGGGGTAGTTTGATGTGCTGGCGTCTGTACATTGTCGAACAGTGGAGTAATACACTCCCGAAGTTTTTACAGAAAAAATGTCGACTAGATTCACCTTAAAGGTTTCAAAAAAAGGCCAATATAGGCTTGTCCCGATAATATTGGAGTACTGTCTAGTTGGATCTTCTAACCACACGCCGATAAACCAAGCTCTACAACAATAACTGGAATGACTTCCGACACTACCCGGAAATGTAATACATACTTGTAAAATGTGTAATACTAGGCTCAAAACAGAAAATTAAATGAAAAATGAAAACGTCAAAATCTAGCTACTCTATTTGTCCCATAAACAGAGGAACCAGACTATTGACAAGGGCCCAGATATAGATGGAAACCCAAAAACAAGACTTCCAAATGGGGCTGCCACTCAAACCGATAACACCTCAGGAAGTAATAACACAGATAAAAAGACTGAAGGATAAGAAAGCACCTGGGTATGATCTTATTCAAAGATAATACTACTTGAGTTGCCAAGAAGAGCTATTGTTTTTCTAACAGTGCTCTTTAATGCAGTACTACGAGTGGGCTAGTTCGTTTCGCAATGAAATGTATCACAAATTAAAATGATTTACAAGCAATGAAAACCAGAGAATGATATCACTTTGTCCAGACCAATCAGCCTGCTACCCATCAATTCAAAATTGTGCACACTCACCCTTATACTAGGAGGTGTGCGTTCGTGGACCCCACAGGCGCAGCGAGTAGTCGTCCGAGGCAGACACCAGGACGTCGTGGTGCACGGGGTTCCACGACACACAATTGACGCAGCGCGTGTGGCCCGACACCATGGCGATCGGCTCCTCGCCGTTTATATGCCAAATGTACACCTGCAATACGTGAATAAAAGATTTATACGACTGAGAACCTATGTTCGTTCTTAGTTTTATTTCAAAGCACGACCCTATTCCTTGTGGGTATATAATTTTTTTGATTTATGAGCTGGGGGCACGCCAATCGTTATAAAACTAAGCGGTCAATAGGTTAACGGCCAGTTTCTTCATCAAAAGTAACAGCCAAAGTAACGGTTAAATTTATTTCTTTCCTATTTTAGGTGTTGGCTTTACTGTTACTTTTGCCTCTAACTTTTACTGCCCATTAAGCTGATTTGAAAGCTAAAGTAAATGTCATTTTGTCAAAGTTGTACTGTTGGTTACGACTTATTCAACGACTGTTTGAGCTGTTAACTTATATCACTGTGCATTTATCTGTGCATTAAGTAGGTAATGACCTAGATTTTATTAATATTATTAAAGTGGCACCAAGATCGTTCAGTATAATTTCAACTGTCAATTGAATTTTTTCATACCTTATTGTCCTCGCTGCCTGAGGCAATAAAGTCCTGGTGAGCTCCTCCGAAACAGGCGTGGATGGTGAAGTGGCCCTGACTGAGGCCGCGGAACCGACGCACCAGCGAACGCGCACCTGCAATGCGAACATACAACGTACTGGATGTACCCACTTTGTTCCTGCACAAACTTCCACCCCTACATGTCCTCATTAAGTCCTTTGTGAATATTTGTGACCCTAGTTTATTTCTGAAGATATTTTAGTAGTGAGGGTCCACGGTCGTACCACCATACTGCAGAAATACAACTCCTTGATTTATTTCGAATTAAATCAGACACAACTGTAGACAACAACCTTCGCAAAATATATTTACAAGATTAACCCAAGATTAGATTCTGAAAGCTATAACAACACTAGGTTTTATACTAGCTGTTTGATGGATTGGCACTGATATCACAAGGTGCAGGCACCTTTTTAGACTAGCCAGGGCTAATGTAATATGTTGATAGCGTGTTTGGCGCAGTGACTAACGGCCTTATTCATAAAACGTTATCGAACATCTAAACAGTTGCTAAAGTCTGGTTTTAAAAGAGAAACCAGACTTTAGCAACTGTTTAAATGTTCGATAACTTTTTATGAATAAGGCCATAAGCGTTTAGCATCCGTGCTATTGTACGCAAGTAATGTTCTTGTCACCCCTGTAGACGGTCAAGTCTCATGTGATCTGTAATGCGACTCATCGAATATCATGAGATTTAATCACATACAAAACTAAAAAAACCGGCCAAGTGCGAGTCGGACTCGCGCACGAAGGGTTCCGTACCATTATCTATAATAAATAAAAAAAAGATATGGGCAAATTTAGATTTTCGCGAAACCTTGTAAGTACCAAAATTTATTTATTTTTCGTGATTCTAGGTCAACTGGAACTACCATATGGGTTTTCGAACCAAAACCTATAGGGTACTTCCGGTTGACCTAGAATTGTCAATTTTGGTTAAAAGCAAAAGCACAGGGAAAATTCCGAAAAAAAAAGGTAAGGTAAATTTTGATACTTACAAGTTTTGCGAAAATCGAAATTTGCCCATATCTTTTATCGTGTTGACTCAGGACCTTGATTTTTATACATCTAATAGGAACTATAGACCTCAGTATCTGGTATAAACTTCAACTTGCTAGGTCCACCCGTTCCTGAGAAAATCAGTGGTGACATACGGTCAGACGGACAAGAGAATGATCTTATAAGGGTTCCTTTTTTATCTTTTGAGGTACGGAACCCTAAAAATAGGATTTAGTGCACGCTCTGTGTACGATTGAACAGAACAAAAACAGGTCAAAATTTTAAAATAGTAGAGCAGCAAGCGATCACAAGCAAGCTGCTCGTGGCTCAAGCTGTGTCGTCCGCGAGCTGGTGGCAGGTGGCGGAGGCAGTAAGAGCTCTACGCACGTATGTCCCACAGGTGCACGCCCTGGTTGGCCACGTTCAGCAGCAGCAGCGTGTCGGCCTTGTTCACCGTCATCGCCATCACCGCGTGCTCCTCCTGGATGCTGCAACACAAGCGCTCTGTTCACAATATAGCTCACACGACCACGCCCGCTTCCCTTAGCTGTCCCATAATATTAGTAATAATACCAGCCTATCACTGTCCCATGTAGGGCAACGGACTCTTCTCGTGCAAAGAAGGCACGAGCATTGCTCAAGGTGGGTTGGTGATTTCAAACTTATATTAACTATGCATAATCAAAACTGTAGCGCCTGAATTGGAATTTATTTTTTAATGAATATAATGACAATGACTGTGGTATAATTCCTGACTAAATGAAGAGTAGTAAATTAATAACTTTGTTCAAATCGGGCACCCCATCAGAACCCACCAACTTTGGACCAAAAAAATATTAGAAAAATTGATGCTGCATCAATTGCAAAGACATTTTAATAAACATGACTTATTAAACAGTACACAATTCGGTTTCACCAGGAGCCGCTCAACTACCGACGTTGGTGTTGAGCTTCTTGCACATAATATTTGAGGATTGGGGGAAGTCACATGATGCCCTAGGTATTTTTCGTGACTTTTCCAAGGCTTTTGATTTTGTTCTTCATAAAACGTTGGTAAAGAAAATGCATCACAATGCTGTTATAGCCTTGGATCTTCATTTTCATTTATTTATTGCATCCATATTGTAAAAAAGATTTTGTAAAAATATGGGCCCTCTAAGGACACAGCAAAATCTTATTTCTTATTTGGATAATAGGTTCCAAATAGTGGGCGTAAACAGCAAGCGATCCCCGGGGGGTTCTATTCTTCTTCTTCGTCGTGTCGATGATTCCAATTGTTGGTTTTTAATAAGCTTCGACCAGAATTCAGCCACTTCTGTTTCTATTATCACTATAGGAGTTCCACAGGGCTCAACTCTTGGCCCTTTTTTATTTTTCGTATATATTAATGACCTACCTTGCCTTATAAACAACAGTCATGAAATAGGTAGTGTTATTTGCAGATGACACATCACTTTTACTGAAGCTTAAACGACGACATGTAAATAATGTTCTCGCTAAAATAGTGCGTTGGTTTAGTGTAAATAATTTACTTTTAAACGAGAAAATGTCTATATGACACTTAACGTTAAGCAGGTGAAAACCAATGTACTAGTAAATGGGGCGGAATTGGATCTTATGGACGACTACTGTGTGTTTTTAGGTATTATTTTGGATTTGAAGCTACAGTGGGGCCAACATATAATCAAATTGTCGGAGCGGCTGAGCTCTGCGACTTAGGCGGTCTATAAAATCGTCACACGTCACGCCGGTCTATAAAAATGGCCTACATCAGTACAATCCATAATTTGACTGATGTAGAAACAGCTCAATTAGTATATTTTAGATATTTCCATAGTGTTATGTCGTACGGTATTTTGCTGTGGGGAAATGCAGCAGACATATGTGTGCTGCAGACACGAGCCTTTGGAACAATTTATAACCTCGAGCCGATAGACACCATGCATTCAAATCCATCCACCGTCTTTAGGATGCTTGACGGAGATAAGCATTAAAAACATAACTTTGTCTTTGCTGTCGCGCATAATCAATTTTGGTTAAAGATATTTGGAAGTGGAGAAACATGGTTGAATAGGTAATAATATAATTACTTAACTATGTAATTTTCTCATTTCTATATAGCTAATATTCATATTTTCTATTTCGTTTTGAGGATATTTAAGCCTTCGACAGACAGATAGACGGACGGTCACCGTTGCAACATCACTATCTATACTTTTGAGTGCAGCCAGTCTATCTGTAAAAATCTCACTGTGAAAACGTAGGTGAAGGAAGCTGTCATTCCACCCGATCCTAGGGATTGACACTATTGACAACTCACTTCAAGTTCACTTCACCAAAGTTTAGATGGTGAGATTTTTACAGAATAGAGCGGCAGCACTCCAGAAGTCTACATTATAAGACAGCTAAGGAAAAACGAACTACAGATGAACTTTCTAGTACCTAGTCCTGCCGCGCACTGCGGTCGTTACCATTAGGGCATTACCTTTTCTTAATGTTAATGTAAGGCCTTTGAGGAGCACTGCGGAAAACGAAATGATGGTTACAGGGTGATTTATGCATCATTTACACGATGAGAGTCTCTCGACTCGAAAAGGCGATTATCGGCGGAGATAAAAAAAGTTAAAACCGAAAATAAACAACGACTCGTGTAAACCGAAAATATGATACTTGCATTTCATAAGACGCGTAACCTTTCAAAATTGTTAAATCACAGTTCGAAAATATCTCGTAGTGTCTTTGGACATGATCTTACAGAGAAACCAGAAAAGGTATGCACTTGGGTAATCTGAGCGTTTCCAAATTAGTACGAAGGACGGGACACGGAGAATATGATAATCTCTAATTTTGTACCCATGGAAATACAAATTAGATAAGTACTTCCATGGCTGTCCCAGTTCTATATCAAATCTCATCACCGCGCGTTCGGTTTTCGCAGATAGACGATGATTGCCGAAGCGCATTCTTTTGCTGGGAGATCTGTATTAGAGTCTTTGTTACTATGGCGAGTGTAATGAGTGCATTTGCCGGGTGATTCTCGCCTCTCGTCTGTCGAGAAGCTCTCCCCGTGTGTGCGAGCTGTGGTACACCGCGCTGCGTACTCACAGGTTGCGGTCGGTGAGGTCGGTGAAGTCGTAGTTGCGCACGCGGTGGTGCGTGTCGGCCGCCAGCACGGCGCGCGCGTCGCCGCGGCACACCAGCGCGTTCACGCGCACGCCGTCCCAGCTGTGCAGCAGGGTGCCCTGCGGACGGGACGGTCTGTAGCTAGCAACGTGCCCTGCGCAAGGGACGGGGCAGTCTGCGGGCTAGCGGCGTGCCCTGCGCAAGGGACGGGACAGTCTGCGGGCTAGCAACGTGCCCTGCGCAAGGGACGAGACAGTCTGCGGGCTAGCAACGTACCTCGCGTAAGGGACGGGGCAGTCTGCGAGCTAGCAACGTGCCCCGCGTTAGGGACGGGGCAGTCTGCGAGCTAGCAACGTGGCCTGCGCAAGGGACGGGGCAATCTGCGAGCTAGCAACGTGCCCCGCGTTAGGGACGGGGCAGTATGCGGGCTAGCAACGTGCCCTGCGCAAGGGACGGGGCAGTCTGCGGGCTAGCAACGTCCCTGCGCAAGAGACGGGGTAGTCTGCGGGCTAGCAACGTGCCCTGCGCAAGGGACGGGTTAGTCTGCGGGCTAGCAACGTGCCCTCGGAGGGAACGGACGAATCTACAAGCCTGCAGCGTGCCTTGCGGAGGGGACGGGCGAGTCTGCGGGCTAGCAACGTGCCCTGCGCAAGGGACGGGACAGTCTGCGAGCCTGCAGCGTACCTTGCAGAGGAGACGGTAAAGGCTGCGGGCTAGCAAATTGCCCTAATGACTGGATGGGTGAGAGTCTGCGAGGCCCGCGAGTGTAGGTGTGCACTCACGTCGATGCTGCAGTGGTAGAACTGCCCACGCGCGCCGCCGCACACGAACTTGTCGCTGGTGGAGTGCCACGCGACCGCGGTCAGCGAGTCCTCCTGCGAGTGAGTCATCTTCAGGTGAAGCTGCTCCGTCTGCGAAAGGCGAATCAATTATTTAAGTTGGACTACTACAGTGCGAGTAAGATGCAATTTAGAATGATCGGTGGCAGTACTTAAGGTCGAAGTTCGCTCGGAAGAGCCAGAAGTGAAGAATACACATAGCAGAACATACCTCCATGTTCCATATCCACAGGTCGGGGCAGTCCTCGGGCCCTGCGGCGATGAGGTAGCGGCCGTCAGGGCTCCAGGCCAGGAACGACACGCCGTACGTGTGGCCCTCCAACGACTTTCTGCGGAAGTACACAAACATTGTTTACGACAAGTCTTTATTGTTATGAGCCTATCCGTGTAAAAGTGGCGCTCGGTTGTTTTTTTTAGGATTCAGTGCCGCAAAAGGAAAAAAAAACGGAATATTACTTTGTTGTCCGTCCGTATGTCTGTCAAGACAAGACCCCTTTTCACGCGTGCAGTTATTAAGTAGAAATTAATAACAAATACGTAATCTACGGTCCCTTGAAGCCTTAAAAATCAAGCTTCTAAGTCAACGAAAAACAAACAAAAATACGGCCATTTGTGCCAAAGTATAATTTTGCGATTACAATTTTACATTTGCAGTTGAAAATATTGACCTTGACGTTTATCAATGTTTAGAAGAACATGCTAATCTTGTTCTTGGGATAAATTAATCGCAACTACGGAACCCTTTATTGTGTGAGGTCCGACACTCGCACGTTTTAGCTTTGAAATTAGATTAACGTTTTTTATTATTATAAAATACCCTAAGTGAGTAGGTGTAGTTTACATTTTAATAAAGTTTAAGATTTTTTTTCTTTGAAAAACTGAATTCTTTCAGAAAGTAGGCGAAATGTAGATGAACGCTATCTTGCCGACGAGATTTCGAGTTGCCAATCTCGAGTCGAGATTGCATTTCCTTCATGTAAGTTGTAACATACCTGAAGGTGAGGCGCTTGGCCACGGGGTCGAAGTCCCAGATCATGACGGTGTTGTCCTTGGAGCCCGAGGCCAGTCGCGCGCCGTCCGGCGACCACTTGCAGTACCACACCTCGTCGCAGTGCTCGTTCAGTACCTACCATCATTTACATTCTGTGAGGTTATGGATCAAAGAAGGATAACTAACTATACTACGATTTTTTATTTGCTAGAACCAAATGACAGCTGTTACTTTCGCATAACTGTCATGTCGACAGAAAAGGTTGATTGTAGCTGTTATTTTAGTCTTGCAAATTAAAAATCAAAGTGTAATTGCATTTTTTCTTGATTGAATTTTTGTCTTAAGTACTTTGTTTTTCGTTTTGTAAATTTCGTTAATTTTATCATTTCTCGTGTTCTTTTTATTGGTAAAAATACTGTACAATATCATCATCATCTGCTTAGCCTTTTCTCAACTATGTTGGGGTCAGCTTCCAGTCTAACCGGATGCGGCTGAATACCAGTATTTACTGTATAACCTCTAATCTAATTAAATCTGTAATGTTGTGCATTTAAATAAATATGAAATAACCATAAACGTGTTTTAGTCAAGCTCGTGATTACGGGGCTCTGATAAATAAGCACTAAACATGCACAGTATGACATAATATACTCTGTCCAAGACTGAAGATTTTTTTTTTCATGTTTGGCGTGGGCAATGTTATTCTGGATTTTATAACATAAACATCCCTTGAAAGTTAAATATATAAAACTTTTATTGCAGATTCCGGTTTTGATGGATATAATATCGTATGATACGTGAGCCAACCAAGTGGTAGTTGCTACGGTCGAAACTATAACCATTCTAAGAACCTTGCCATATTATAATAAGAATAAGAAAGCAAATGGCGACTTCAATAAATGTAACGTATAACAGCAAATTGACTAGTTTTCACAACGAGTTCAGCGTGACAAAGTTCAACCGTTTGATCACCATATTCATAAGATCAAAATCACTTGTAGGGTCAGCCCTATAAGCACTTTTTAACGTCAAAATTACACACAGAAAGAGAGAGTTGCGCAACAAACTCCCCAGTAGAACAGCTGTCTGTTAAGTTAGCTTGATTCTAGTATGCAAAGTAATTAATATAGAAACGCAAATAGTACATAACGATACGTGTGACTTAATTAGTCCATTCTGTCCACGTCCACGGCGTGAAATTAGCTTACGAGCGTACCGACTGTGCTAACGTGTAACGCGTGCAATAATCTAATACCTTTAAACGAGCAACTTTTGTATACAGGATAATTTTTTAACCAGTGCGCAAACAAAAATCTGTTATTTCATAGAAAAGTGCAATACCTACGCGGTTAAAATGTATGGAACTGCTGATATTTTTTTGTATAACCGACGAAAAATTTCTGCGCTGGGGTCTACAATGATATGTTGAATGCATGTTAATGTTTGCGTACTGAATAAAAACTTTTCCTGTATATAATCTGAATCTCGGAAACGGCTCCAAAGATTTTCATGAAATTTAGTATGCAGCGGTTTTCGGGGGCGATAAATCGATCTCGCTAGGTTTCATTTTTAGAAAACGTCAATAAAAAAAAAGACCGAGCGAAGCTCGGTAATACCAGATATTGGACTACTTAAGTCACACGTATTGTATTCTATTTTATAGCATGTGTGTTTTAGACCCACGCTTAGGTCACGCTTTTCGGTGTAATAAAAAATACTACTTAAGTCACAGAAAAACGTGACTTAAGGGGAATCTAGTCGCGAGCTCGAACTCATTGGTGGGCTTGGCTAAAAAGCACGCTGTCTCACCAGGCATCGTGTCCGACTGATGTAATATCAGTGATGAGCAGTTAAGACGATAATCTACACGCACAACGTTATTGAGTGAGGTGCAGGATCATTTATAGTAAAACAGGCGCATAAAAAATTAAGAAAATGCCTTCGGAAGATCGGGTTTTATGAAAAAAGCTACTGCATAAATCAATGACCAATAAAATTTATTGAACTTTTCGATATTTGAGGTTTGTCGGTACTGATCTGGTTTTGGAGATTTTACACTTCTTTTATTACTTAAACACGCCCAAAGTTGGGTTAAATTAGCAAAAACCGAATCCTTGTTAGCTCATAACTTTTTAACGGCTTTTTATTTTAGTATTCTGTTTCTGTACATACAATATTAATGATGAGACAAAACCATACCATGTTAAATTTTTGATGTGCAGTGTCGAACAGTGGAGAAAAATACTCCCGAAGTTTGTATGGAAAAAATGTCGACTAGATTCACCTTAAGTGCGGGTTTAGGTCACACAGTGCTATAAATATTACATTTGCCTCATGGTCATGTTAGTTAGCACACACCTAACGAAAACTATACCTAAGGAGAAATAAAAACGTAGACTATTAGTAGAACTCGATACCTAAATGGAATAAACGGCTCCCACGACGCTCACACACGATCGTACCTGCAGCGAGTGGATGGGGAAGTGGTCGGCGGAGCAGTGGTGGTCGGCCAGCAGCGAGAAGGGGATGCCGCCCGTGCCCAGGTTGGGCCGCGCCGACGCGTGGAAGCGGCACATGGTGGTCTGTGCGCGCGCGGCCTGCGCCAGCAGGGTGCGCAGGCGTCCCGGGGCCATCATCAGCGTGGGCGGCAGCACGGACTGCGGCGGGGGAGCATGTAGGCGGTATAGCGAAGTGGCGAGGCGGAATTCATATGACAAATATCAAGGTTTCAAAAAGACATTCTTAGTATTCAAACCATAGTTTTGTTTTCTTTTGTATGATTTTCGTATACCTAATTGTATATTCAGAAATCATCCCTACCCAACTCGGACAGATCTCTATTGAATATTGACACTGACAACTCTAGAACGCGGTTCAGATGTGCTGATCCCGTTCAGTTTCAATGGTGAATTTCGCCCCATGTAGGGTAGGTCGGTGCGTACCTGTACCCTGGCCAGCACGTTCCCGCGCGAGTGCTCGCCCGAGCCGGCCCAGTGCGCGCGCGCCTGCAGCTCGCGCGCGTCGGCGCACATCATGAGCGCGGACAGGCGGTGCACGCGCGGCGTGTCGTACTGCAGCGGCGTGAGCTCGTTGCGCAGCACGTGCAGCGCGTCCAGCACGCGGCCCGCCTCCAGGTGCTCCAGGTACTTCTGCTCTAGCACCACGAACTTCATCTCCTGAACGAACACGAGGATGTACGTTAGTCATAACTTAGTATACCACTGGTCGACGTGCTCGTCAATTTACATAGTGGCGAAAGATCGAAGGGAAGCGCCAATATCAATAGGTACACACCAGAGTGGTCTGTTCAACTCAATAAAATTCTTAAATTTCATTTACTAACAGAAAACGCACAGAGTTCCATAAAACAAAGTGCGCATGTAAGGATTTTTTGAAATCCATCCCCTAATTTAGTTTATTAAGGGATGAAAATATGTACAGAAATACGTCATTTTTTCCGATGGGAAATCCCATTGATAACACTGCTAGTAAAGTATGAAATGCAAAATTTACAAAATTGCTTTGTTTCTCGTGTCTTCCGTCGCAATATAAATTGATTCAGCAGGAGAGTGCAGGTGCAGGTAGGTCTGTAGTGTTGGGTACAAAGTTTACTAACAGCGAGACTGTGCGCATCGACGTGCGGCGACTCGCGCAGCAGGTCGTGCAGCGCGCGCAGGTCGTGGTCGGCCTTCACCCAATCGCCGGCCAGCACGTGCGTGCGGAACGTGGCGGCGGCCGGGTGCTCCAGGTGCAGCCCCGACTCCTCCATCAGCAAGGCGGCGCTGCGACTGAGGGAACACGACACGGTTAGCACAATTCAATTTGAAAAATTAAAAAATTATCTGTTGAAAGTGTAAACAAACCCTGTTCAGGTTACATTTGTATGGAATAATCTAATCACTCACTGAAGGTAGTTTCATCACACATTCATCGGTAATTATTTGTTGGAGGTTTCAACTTTATACCTCATCACTTTTTTTAACAATTATTGAATCAAATTAGAATTCCAGACTTCCGAAGTCTGTGGTGCACGATTCACGAACTCTGTGAGGCCTCCATTCTATTCTTCATTGCTTTAGTCTTTCTTCTTCATTTATTACTATTGTTTTATCTAATAATAATAATGACTAGGTACATAAGGCTAAAAGTGGCACCGATAACTAAAAAGTGGCGCAAAAATCGGTTGTGTGAGGTATGGCAATCATGATACAGAAGGATGAGGAAAATGTCGTGCGGAGAGTTTTGAGTTATGAATGTCGATACGACTAATAGAGAAATATGGCCGAAAAATACGTGTTGCGCCGACCCCAAATAAATTAAAGGCAAGAGAACGATCATGACTTGTTTTTATCTGACTGATTTAGGTACATGACGTTAGGCTATCGAGGCGTTTTGAACTATATGTGCGACAACAGACGGTCGATAATCCGTAGTCGACTTTTTTGGGGGATACATACAGCTACATCATCAAATAGGTAATTCAGAAATAATGTATGTCCAAGCCGAGAACGTGCCATAAAGTGAGCAATATAGCTATCAACACTTCGCAGGTAATTATTACATTTCACAAACAAAATATCTATAATTACACGATTGCTACAAAACTTCGGATTCCTGACGCCTACGCAATGTAAGTATAGTGTGTTAGTTAATATTTAAATAACGCATTTACTTCGTATTACGTGCGGAAACATTACTTAGTAACCGCGCGTTTTATTTGGAAGGACGTCAATTATTATCGTCTCGGCCTTTCATCACATATGATAGGAAGGTGATAGATTCTACACATTCCTTTTTTCCATGTGGTGTTGATTTTCATGCGTAAACTGTGGCAGGGCAGCAATATACCTACCCTCACATAAACAAAAGGACAAGGAAGTTTGATCTAGGGCTTTGTCAAGCGTAGGCGTTGACGCTTCGTGGACACTGCGCGAATGTTTACCTAGGTATAAGATATTGTGTAATAGTTGCCACTTACCATCAGAGGCGTAACTAGGGTGGGACAGGCAGGGCACGAGCCTTGGGCGCCTATCGAAGGGGGGCGCGAAACGTCGCCAAATATAAAATTCATAAAAATCTTCAAAAAACCATTTCTTACTATTATAGGTATCTAAGAATTGTGAAGAGCTACTTGAATTTATTGTTTAGTATGGGGATGAAAGCGTACCTTTTTCCAAATTTGCCCATTTCTATTCAAATTCTGCTTATAATTGCAGCATTGCAAGTTGTAAGCTCAGCTGAGGTAGTAAGTGATTTTTTTGCAAGTTGAAATTAATACCTTCATTATTGATGACTAAGGTTATGCGACCTAGCTTAGCTCAGTTCAGACTGAGAAGATAATTTACTAAGGGGGGGGCTCAAATGTGATGCGTACCCTAGGCGCCATTTTCTATTGATACGCCCCTGCCTGCCATACAGATACGTAAGTTACTACTCTCCTGTAGTAGTTTCTGCCTACCCCCATGGGAAAAGCCATAAGTTTATATATGCAAGTAATTCATATTTACAAGGACTCTGGTTTATTCCATCATCATTCTCCGTCCCTAATCCCTATTTATTTGTGGTCGGCGCAACATGTCGTTTTCTTCACACCTGTATTAGTCGTCATCTCCGTAGTCACACCCTTTCTAACCATATCATTCACACAGTCCATCCATCGTTTCTTTGGTCTCCCCCTACTCTTATAGCCATCAACATTCATTCTCAAAACTTTCATCAAAACGTTTTCCTCATTCCTCCGTATCACATGACCATACCATGATAACCGATTTCCACACAACTTTTCAGTTATCAGTGCCACTTTCAGGCTTCCTCTTATGTACTCATTTCTTATTCTATCCATCCGTGTAACACCACACATCCCTCTTAACATTCTCATCTCAGCTACATGCAATTGGCTTTCATTCATCCCTTTAGTGGCCCAACATTCTGACCCATACAAAACGGCAGGTCTTACTATGGTTTTATATATCTTCCCCTTAAGTTTAAGGGAAATGTGGGAGTCGCAGATTGTTCCCGTGATCATTATACTATAATTTATTTTAACTGAATAAGCTTTTTTGTGTATATTTTCCGTACTTATTTAATTTGTATTTTTGTTTTATACTTACAAAAAAAAGATTGGACATGCATTATGGTTATTTACTACAACTAATACAATTTATAAAACTTATATCCAATCTTATGTGTCAACTGCTAGGTATTCTTTATGTGCAGGGTCGGGTCGTCGGCCTTGCCACAAGGTCGGTCGCAATGCTCGCAATACAATGCGCCCTGCATTTACGGAAACATTAAATAGTCATCAAGAATATACCTTACCATTAGCAACTGCGAAGTTACTACATTTAATCTATCATTAGACAAATAAACTGTTTTTAGCATGACTTGTAGAAATGAACTCAAAATACTTAATACAATAAATTACAACCACGTGTGTTGCGAAAAGATAAACTTACATAAGATAACAGTGGCCCAAATGCCAGGCGTATGAATTTCACGGAAATCCGGTTAAAAGACGCATGGTGTATCAAAGTGCAGTAAAACATACCTGAGCTATGAACATAACATAAGATTACTGATAACAAGGTAAGTAGGTTTGTGGGGAGGGTAGGGCGGGGCTCTCACCACAAATGACACGCCTAGCATAATAAATAGATAAGAAATAAATAGATAATTGTTGGTTTTAAAGGGGGACGTTTTTATACCCAAATATTAGGTACATCATAAAAGAGAGATCTGTTTGTATATTTTTTTGTAGAAAAAAAATCATTTAAATATCATTCTCTATAAACCGTCTAAGTTAGTAACCAGACTCTATAATGTTCTAATTTAATGGAATAAGTTGGGAGCTCAAAATATGTTTCACCAACCCCAAGTAACATGAGACAAGGGCAATAACAAAAGGATCAAAGGAGGATAAATAAGCCCTATATTATTTTTGGTATATGTAAATAGGAGGATCCCTAATCCTTTTCATTCTTTAATTTGCCCATTTCTGATATTCTCTTACAGAACTATAATATTTACCTTAGGTTTACAAAATCAACAAGTATGACAATGACTCAGCACTTTTATATCCATTAAAAGTATCTAGATTCTATAGATGCAAATAGTCTTTGCCACTATTTTACTAAATAAAACGATTTATTTTCCTATTATGACTACCGATTAAGCCATTTGTATTTTCATGTGATGTAAAAACCACATGATTTCAGAGGAATGCTTCAATGAAAAATGTAGTGGGCTGCAATATTGTTAAAACTGTATTTATTATTGTTATTTGTAAACATTTTATATTGTAGCTGTTTATTGTCCCATAATAAATAAAATAAAATGAATACATAAAAAACAATAAAAACAGTTCAGTGTCAGTAAGTAACATGATTCTATGATTGGCTAACAGAAAATAGCAGGTCTTTTGTTTACCTTGCTCTGCCACACAATGTGTTTGTCTATCCATGGAGGGAATTGATTCAGAATGGTGTAGAAGATTATTAATTGATTCAAACATGTTTTTGAGATTCTTTGTTTTATGGTTGCTTATTAGAACAAAGGAATTAATTATTCCTAGAACCTAAATAGCTCTTCATTTGTTTATATTTTTGTCTTTTTTAATGAAGCTAACAAACAATTTGCCATCCAATTTGTATGCGCAATGGAACACTCGGAGAGCTTCCCACATACTGAATGTGCAGTTTCATTGTTGTTCACTCAATTTCTAATAATATTTAGGTACATGCCTGCCATGACAAGTAATCTAATGCTTATAAAAAAATGGTTTTACTTGTTTTTTTTTATCTTATATTAAAAGAAGCAAAGGTCATTAAACTCTAATTAGCAATATAATGAACCATGATACCACAACATGATTCAGTGTTTTATACTTTTAAATTATTATGCCCATAATGGTGAGTGAGAGAAAAGCGGAAGAAGACTGATGTAAACTAGAATGTTTTCAATAACAAACAGCTGAAGCATTACTACCTTGTGCAGAACACTAGCATAAATAGAGGCAGAGAAGGAACGCTCAGCAGTACTCACTCCAGGCCCACGGAGAGAAGGTGCTGGCCGATGAGGCGCACGATCTCCTGGTCAGTCGGCGACATGCTCAGGCCGAGCGGTTGCAGCTCGCCGTTGCGCGTCCCGGTATCGCCGTTGACATGATGCGCCGGCGGCGCGCCGTTTGCTGCGGGCGGCTGGTGCATGTCTGCGGGCCGGGCGGGCGGCGACAGCCTGCGGGTCCGCTTGCGCGGCGGCCGGTGCCCAGCGCCCTCGTCGCCCGAGTCAGTGGAGGCCAGGCTGGCCCGCTCCGCTGCGCCCGCTCGCCGCGCTCGTCGGAGCGCCGAGATCACGAGCGCGCCCGCCGCATCGGCCTCAACGCCTCGTCCGAGTGACGTCACGACCCCCGATACGCACCACCCGCGCTCAATAGACCATCTCCCTTTGTTCGTCGCTGCGAAAGTCTCGCTCCTGGCCTGGTGCGTCGCGACACTCTATCGACCAAAATACTTTCTACGCGGCTGCAAATAATAAACTTGTACCGTTACGAAACGTTTCGATCGTTGCTAAAGTTTGTAGCGTTCGCGATGCGTACACAAAAATCAGCTGAAAATGATACGACAGCTGTCTTTCTTCGCTAATGCAACATCGCCCTTCTTTCCGTTTCGGATGACGTTCGTGTCTTGTTCGGTTGGCTCGGTTGCGCATCGGGCGAAATCGTGTTGTAATGTAATGACCTCAAAAATAAAATTATCCGTGCATCAAAAATGGTGCAAGCAAGCCAGTGTAAAATATAAAAGTATATTGCTAGGTCAAGCTTACTGTATTTCAGTTAAAATGAAAAGAATCATGCTCAGTAGGCCTACCAAAAGTCCAAATCATAATATTCCTGTTGTATCAGAGTTACTCAGAATGAGCAAATAATGATTCAAATTAATAGCAAAGCACCAACCTATTATTTTAATGTCATCAATATTATATTAAATGTTTCAAATAGATTATTATTCCGTCAAAATTTGTTAAAAATTTAATAACTTATTTCAAATCCAGCCTGAACCACTGAATGAAATGGAACGTTTGGTATGGTATGTTTACAAAACTTGTTTGGTATTTATTTACATATAAGTATTACTAGCTCGGAAAATAGAATTATAACAATCAATAGTCTTCTATTTCATTCACTTGGTTTTATCCACTTTTATCTTGTGGATTATAGCTCAAATATTAGTTGTTTACGTTTTTTCACGATGAGAATTTTTTGCATACTCTAGTTTAGGTGTTTTTAGACGTATTTTAGCATGTCAAGCACCCAACCTGACTGAACCACTGACGTACTGAACCAAGTGTCAACAACAAAATGTCACAAACCTTCGAAAGCAAACTAGGGAATTGATCACAAAACTTTAAAATAATGAAATTTATTATTTTCAAAGTAATTTTACTGTATTTGTTAGTAAAGCCGTCAAATCTACAGCTTCTTATTAATGTTAGAAATCAGGTGTGTTTTATTGCTGAACTTATTTAACCAAAGTTGCACTGTTGCAAACTGTTTTTATTAAATAATTTGTTCGTATTATTTAAATTATAATTAGTTCTTTAACTGCATGCACTCTTTAAGTGAAGTTCAGTATGAAGGATTCCACATAAAATACCAATAAAGCTAACATAATTGGTGTTTTCCATCCAATGTTCAGGGTGGCGATGTTATGCAGGAGAACATAACTGCGAACGTGTCGGAGGACACCATCACCCTGGAGTTCATGCGGCTGGATGGCGTGTTCGTGTCGCAGCTCGTCGACTTTACCAATGTGAGACCTTTCAATAATAGTCAACAAATGTGGTGGACTGAGTCCTAAGTATCATAGTAGTGTTCTCTTTGGAGCTTTATTTAAAGCAGCAACCAGTTAGTTTATCTTTAGTGCAATTCATTATTTCTAATCATTCCAATTTTCTCTAACACAACCAGCTTCATTATCAGTATTGATTATCAAATGAGTTGAGCTCCAATTAATTAATTAAATCAATTTGTTACTCTACATAAATGTGGAAAACAGTTTTTTTTCAAAATTCTCTAAAGCAACTAACTAATGCACTAATTTTTTTCTTGATAATACCTACCTACATTTACAGCAGTATCCACCATTGAACAATAAACTGATGTATATTTGAACATAATCAGGAATCTTTTGAGATATTTCTAATAGAAGTATTACTCTCAGGAAGTGGAGGCAATGAAGCTGATAATTCCCGGTGAAGAGGAGCTGGGTCAGATTGGACACCAAGCACTCTGCTTCCTCACCCATGCGGCACAGGCTGACTTTATAGCACCCGACGCTATGGCTAAGTTGAGACAGGTACGTACTCATGGTGAGTAGTAATTCTTTTCTAAAACATGAGGTCCATGTTAGTAACTAATTGTACAACATGTCTGTCAATGTACAATTTAGTAACTTGTTGAAGTTAATCAATAATTAGAATAATTATTTCCAGTCTTTAACCTGGATCTTTTAAGCATGAACCTAGGTTCTTGTATCTAGTAGAAAATGTGTGTATTTCCAGAAAAACCCAGGTACAATCCGTGTGGCGGAAGAAGACAAAGGCTGGCGGCAAACGACAGCGAGCGCCTGGGCGGGTCGCTCCACGCGCTTGCTGTCCGCGCCCGCTGCGCGCCACTGCGCCGCCGCGCGCGACCGCGTGTACCTGCGTGCAACTGATCTGGCGCGCTGGGCACCCCGTCCAGGTCAGTACCTGACCCAGCAACAGTACTTTTCAACTTGACGTGAACATCTCCGAGATTTCTCTTTTCTGTAAATAAGTCATTTTATAAAAATTATTTTCGGTATACTAGTGTGCCAAGTTAGGTGTAAATAGAAAGTCGTTTTCCAGCAATAACTTGCTAGTCAGAGTTTAGTTTGATGTCAGAATGTAGACAATAATGGCTATGTGATTGGTCTTTTCACACCCTGCATGTATTAAACTTCGCATTTATTTAAAATTAACCAATCACAGGCACTTTTGAATTGCCACACTTTTCGGTTTTATACCGAAAAGTAAAATTTTCTGCCTGAACTCCTTGATGCAATTAGTAAGTCTTTCATGTTCATGAAGGATTGCACACTAAATATGTTAATGGGTAACAGTAACTCTAACCAGTATATCAATATTGTGTTTAGGCATGGACCAGTCATCGTATGCGACTGCAGTGACGCCGTTTCCCGCGCATGTGCTGTCCTCGGACGCGACGGACGGCAAGTTGGCAGTCGGCGCGTGCGTCTCCGAAACTGACCATACTAAAGAATGTATTTGTCACTTGGAGGTGAGAGTGTAGTTTTATACAACTTCATAATATTGCTATATTTATGGGGTACACACGGCTACACATCAAGCTATACATTTCCAGTTTACGCTGATCTCACACTGTAGGGAAATCCTATACATTGCGGGATCAGCTTATACTGGAAATGTATAGCTTGATGTGTAACCGTGTGTACATGTATAAACCCCTCCATAAATAAATTATGTAAGAAAGAATAAAGAGAGGGGGGTTTGTAGCTGCGGCTAAGTGAGAGGGGCTTGTGGCTAACTAATAACAGCTGCATGGTTCGATCGATCAAGCTAAATTACGCTTGCCGCGGTTGATCATTGGATGGGTGGCCATCTTTATATCCCAAGACCCCTCCGTGCCTCGGAAACTACGATAGCTGATAGTCCTGGCTGTCATTAGTGGATTTTTGGCAGTCGTTATGAGTTATCAGAAGCCCAAAAGTCTGAAAACCAGTCTTATCTAAGGGTATCGTATTACCCAATAACTGGGTTGTAGGGGTCAGATAGGCAGTTTCTCCAAGTAAAATACTGTTATTTAGCTGCATCCCGTTAGAATGGAAGCCAACCTCAATATAGTCGCAAAACGGCTAAGCAGATAATGATGTAATAAAGATTCATTCTAGTCTTCCAATATTGTTACCTAATATTATAAAAAATTACAACAGGTTTGTGTCAACTGGTATCCTTGTGGATTGAAATACTGCAAGGGCAAGCCACAAGGAGGACTGAGCTACCGGTGCGGCATCAAGACATGCCACCGCTGCTACCGGTACCACTTCTACGTGCGGCGGCGCGACGCCTGCCCCAGCTACACGTGACGGCGCGACCGCCGGCCGCCGCGCCGCCGCGCGCACTGCCAAACTTATCATCTAGTCCTCATCATAGCTTTCATATATTTTGATAATGACTCTGTTCTGTGACCAGCGACAATACTACGCATCCATTCTTGTAAATATTTTGTTACAAAGCTAGTAAATATACTTAAATAAGTTATAAGAATAAACTTTTTAATACTATTTATTCACATGTTTTATTTCTAAAAGTACCACTAAATTATATTAATTTGTTCCTAGCACTTAATACAAACCCATAACATACACACCCAAAAACTGTGCATTACTTGTGGTGCATGTGTTGTCAACACAATGATGTAATAAGTTAACAGTAAAGTTTTGTGTCTCATGATTCAGAATGCAATCAAATTAAGCGTAGGATTACGTATTTTACAAAAAGTGACATACATTGGTAAAGAAAGCTCTGACAGAACCATGTAATGTTCATACTATGTTATTCAAGGCCAATATATTCATGATTTGATTGCATATCTGTAACTGTGTTGAAATTGCTTGGGAAACACACACTTTCTATATTAATTAACACTGATTAAGAGCATCCAGGGAATGGATCATGCCTGTTCTTTCTGAGCACGAACTGTATCTTGCGCTCCATGTCTTCATTGTAGATGGCTTTGCATCGTTCATGATTCACACGTCTTCTTGTCTGGAATCAGTTTTATGAGTTACTCACTAAATTATAATAAAGAAATCCAATAATCTGCAACAATTTATTTGTATCTAATCTAAAAGATAGATAGAATACTCTTTATTATGTAGACCTTAAAAATTGGAAGTGCTGGTTTTACACCTAAACATTCTGGAGTGGCTGTTGATGTAAACAGCTTTATTATCCTTCAATGATACTCTTCATGGGATCTCCCAATGGGATATCCCAATCATACTACTATTTACTACTTTAAATATAAATAAAGAGTGTTCAGTGTTAATGGAATTAAGGTGTTTAGAACTAAAACCTATTTAGTGCCAAAATTCCAATGTCAAAATTCCTACCGATTGCTTCGCCGTACTGCACTGCTCTAAAGTATATAAGTAGAGTAGGCACATTATAACTACCTGGAAAGGTTTCTCATAGTATCTGGTAAGCCTGTATTGCTCCAAGATGCCTTCCTTGCCAAGGATTCTGTTCACCAGCCGGCACGCGTCATCCACATTGTTGTTCTTCACAAACACAGTGCGCGCGATGAACGAAGGGTGGCGGTTGGACAGCAGCCTAAGAGTCAGAAGCATTTTGTTTCAGCAAATTGTAATATTAGTAGTATACAAATTAAATAACTAATTTTGAGGTTAGGAAAACGTCAATGTCAAAATATGCCACCAGGGACAGTAAACATGATTTTACGGAGTCAGTCACTCGGTCACGAAAGGATGATGCTAAATCAATGCTAATTTATTAAAAATAAATTACCATACTTGGACGTAGTTAAACGAAAAGGATCCAATCCACACAAAGTCTTGTGTGGATTGGATTACAGCATAACCAAAACTGGATTTTTATCCAGTTTTTGCCGCGAGTTTGGCAGCAATTATCGGGTAGGTCGGGGTCCGGGTAGGTCTGGAGTTTGGTAATATTCAGTACTATTTACAAAAATAAATAGTACTGAATTCTTATACAAAAAAAAAAATGCATCAATCTCTGACCGCCATCACTCCAAGTAATTTATTTGTATTTTTTATTAATGCCACTGTCACTACCAAACTACAGACCTACCCGGACCCCGACCTACCCGATAATTGCTGCCAAACTGGCGGCAAAATTCATTTTGTATGTTAAATATGAAGTTTAGCTAAACTCCAGTGCAATCACCAAAGGCCCTGTCCTGGCCACAGTTTTATATAATTTTCTACTTACGTATATTTTACATATACCTTTATTATCCTTTATTGATATTATTTTAAGATTTTGTAAGAGTTTTGGTGATTTATTATTTATTACAATGGCAAACGACAGTGATTCTGACGATAGTTCAGCAACAAATTACACACAAGACCTCTGCTACAATGTACCCCTACACGACCGATGTACTACAACTGATATGATACGCATTAAGGATGTTTTTGATGCGGCATATAACAACAAAATGACTGCAAAAGAATTCAGAAACTTACTCAGAACGCTGTGTAAAATAGACTATGATGATGATGAATTCAAAATATTATTCTTAAAGGTTTCTATTGAGATAATATTATGCAAGCTCAATGTACTTTATCGGTTACGCCACTCGTCACACTAGAACACCATAATTTCAAGGGGTGTAGGGCGCTCTATGGACAAAATACAAGGGAGGACGTATATGTTCCCCTACCACTTCGTTTTAGCTACCTACAACTTTTTACCCGACTGCTAAGAAGAGTTAGGTATATAACCAGCGGATTGGAGGTCCGCAATTGAATCAAATTAATCCCAGTCATGGAAAGAGCTTTACAGTCATCTAGCATGTCTAGTCGTTGTGGTTGTGGGGGCCATTCGCATACCTACGTATTTTAGACAGTTAACATTTAATTGTAGACATAACCTTAATCTCACTGTCACTTATTATCACACTCAACATTAGATAAACACAAGCCGCACGGGTGAGATAGACTGGGACGAGCTGATGTCTCACCTAATCCTGGGCTACTTCAGCAACGACACGGGGAATCAGCAGGGCTCGCTGCAGCCGCCCATCTTGAGCCGGCCCGACATCCTGGACTCAGAACACAGGCATCCTATATCAAGGATATGCTTCTGCCCTGATGTTGCCAAGGTTTTTATTATCTTATCAAGTCATGCTCTTAATAGTTACTCACTCCGGATATAACATAATTAGGTATGTACCTACATACATACATACATACTCAGCCTATACCGTTCCCACTGCTGGGACACAGGCCTCCTCTCTGTGAGAGGGAGTGGGCCGTAATCCACCACGCGGGCCCAGTGCGGGTTGGTAGATGTCACATGTCTTTGAACTTTTTGGTTCTAGGACATGCATGCATGCATGGTATGTACCTACCATGTTCCAAATTCTGTAAGTTCTAACACTAATGATCATTCCTTCATGTATAAAATGTATCCCCAGCATTATTGCTTCCTATGAATAGTTACCTACTAACCCTAGAAACTAAATCTACAGTATAAGTTTTTAACCAGTGCGCAAACTGTAACCATGAATTCAGCATATCATTCTAGACCCCAAGCGCAGAAATTTTTCGTCGGTTTACAAAAAAAAAACAGCCGGTACATAGAAAAGTGTACTTAGTTAATACTTACGCGGCCAAAATGTATGGAACAGCTGATTTTTTTATAACCAACGAAGAATTTCTGCGCTAGGGGTCTAGAATGATATGTTTCCGCACTGAATAAAAACTTTTCCTGTATATAAGAGGTGCACAAAGCCTTAACATACGTCTCAGAAACGTCCTACACATATAAATGACAGTCTGTAGGCAAAAAATACCTACCTATTTTAGGTTTATATTTTGATGGAAATGTAAGGTTAGGAAATAAAATAAGAATAAACACATTGTTATCAAATAAAATACGATCACAGCTCTTTAATATAAAGAAACTTAATATTATTCTCACATTCTCAAACAAAAAAAATAACATCGAAAAAATCAACTGAGTAAAACATGTAAGTATTTTTAACCGACTTCAAAAAGAAGGAGGTTATCAATTCGACATGTTTATATATATTTTTTTTTTAATGTATGTTCGGGCATAACTCCGTCATATATAGACGGATTTGCAAAATTATTTTTTCGTCCGAAAGGGGTTTATTTCGAAATGGTCCCATATAAATTTCGTATAGATCTGATGATGAGTTTCGTAGACAGACAACGGAACTCTTCAAAAAATCACAGCAAATCAACCGCGATCGCTGCTATCGCATAAATATGCATTGTTTTGATCTCAAGGATGATGAAATTTCGAATTGGTGTGTACTTTAACTAAAAAGTGAAAAATAAAAAACTTAAAAAAAACAACCAACTTCCGGAAAAACACTACAAAGTGAAAAATAACTTTAGAAAAAATTCAAATACATATCCAAAGTCACCGACTTCCGAAATTAAAGTTATTTTTCACTTTGTAGTGTTTTTCCGGCAGACGGTTGTTTTTTTATAAAGTATTCAGATTTTTTTTTAATCTTCTTCTTAGGACAAACGTTAAACATAATTGAGACTTTAAGTGACTAGTGATCATTTAAATGCAGTCTACACACACATCAACTTTATGCTCGCAACATACTGACTTTTTTTACGGCACACTAATTTTGACATTCTATTTTGTTTGTAAGTATGAAAAAAATGCGCGATATTTACGTTTTATTGGCGATGGTTATCTGCACCCTAATTGCGTAACTCACGATTCATCATAATTTGTTTCATTTTGAAACAGATGGCTAAACCATTGCTTCATATGTTCGAAAAATGTGTCTGCTCAGCAACGTAAATAACGCAATGAATATTGTTGAACTGACAAAATGAAACCGATTATGATTAATCGCGTGTTACGCAATTAGGGTGCTGGTTATATTGTCTCGTAAAGATCGTTTCAAAGTCGGTGCTTCAAGTCTCTCTCCATCCAAGGCTCTTCTCCGTTTAAAATTTACAAAATATCGTCAGTCTATGATAACAAACCGTGACTAAAATAAAAGTTCGCTTAAACTTAGTACAAAGTTACACAAAGCCTAAACATACGTCTCGCAGGCGTGCAGTACCTCAATAAGTCAAAAATGACGGAACTTACCTTAGCGACACAGGCTGCATCTTCCGCTAGTTCCCGTCGGCCACTAAGTTGGCTAAAAAGCACGTGGCTCTAGCTTCAACCGTTAGAAAGAGACAAAGAATTTTCGAATGCGTGTTCGCCTCGCAGGCGTAGATTAGGCTTCTGGGGCTAATATGCCGATTTCATCGTGCACAGGATCGCAGTACAGACCCGATGCAAGGCTTATATGTAACGGCGGGCCGCGACGGCGTGATCAACTGGTGGTCGCTCGACATGAAGCTGTTGAGGTCCTCTAACGCTTCCAGCCGTAAGTAGCATTACCAATTTACCATACATAATAATACAATCTGTAAACACAATTCAAATGTTCTTACGTAAGCACATTTGACTTAGGTATATCGATTGTTTGAAACAGCGTACCACCAGGCGAGTGTATTTAGTCAGGCGATTTAAAGCAGTCAAAGTAAATATGTATACTATGGTATAAAAAGTGAAGTCTAATAGAATTATATTATATTTCACAGTAGCCGCCAGTACCTATTTGGCAAATATCCAAAGTTAATCAAATAATACCTACCTAATCTATTCGGTTTAATATAAATACGTAATAATTTATTTATTTAATAAAAACGTATACAAAAAGAGTACATTTAGCCAACAGTAATAAATTTCCCACACAATTATAGTGCCTAAAAATAAACTATTTCTAAAATGTTTTTATTAAAAGTGCAAGTGATAATGTTTTGGAATTAGAATTTTAGGTTTGCTATCGATGAGTAGGTAGTAAACTATAATTTCTATCGTGACGATATTAGGTATCGTGGGCGTTCACGTCACGGTAGCACGGTAACACAGGGCAGTAAAATAAATGTATGGAAATATTATATCAAGAGGATTTAAATTCTCGTTCAATTATAACGTGCACATACACATTTTATAGACGTAGTGGTCCACGATAATATCGTTAGGTACTTGGAAATTATAAAAGCGCACATTGTGATTCTTATGAATTCTTTGACAGCCCACCTGAAGGTCCACACCACGTGGGTTACGGATATGGTGTGCATGCCAGACGTGAACATCATCGTCACCAGCTCCACGGAGCGGGATTTGCGCTTCTACGACTGCACCGCCAAGACCTTCACTTTGAAGATCGTCATCACCAGCTGGGAGTACATGGCAAGAAAATACATTAATTCAATAGATTTCAGGTTTTGGCTGTGTGCGAAGGAAATAACCTTTTGTGTTGTCAACAACCCTATACATACATACCTAGTTAGGTTAAATTTTACAGATTTGCACGATGTATTATCACTTCGGAAAAGACTTGAAGGAGCAGTGCATACTGATCTGTGGCGATGTGGGCGGCAACATCCGAGTGCTGCTGTTCTCGCCGGTGCTGCGTGGGCCGTTCCAAAACGAGGCCGGACGTGCCACGCAAACAATACGACATATAGATCTGCAGAAACAGGTGATCATCTCATTATTTTTGCTCATCATTACAATCTTCTGTCAGATACTTTCAGAAATAATACTAGGTCATTAGGGGATCAATCACACGTGCCACAAACACACCACAAAAACAACACGTTGTCAGTCGCTAATTTGTCTAAACCAGCCGTGTCGGCAATACCGACCACGTCGCAGCCACTTTGCGGCCACAACGCGACCACCAGCAACAACGTTGCGCCGACCATTTGATTTGATTTTTTAGTTACCACAACGCAACTGCGAAAAGCTGCAGCAACTCTATTCACACGAAACAACCGCTTACCCACATTTTGTCGCTGCGATGTGGTGGGGTTGTGGTACGTGTGAACGCCGTGAACGGGTCCTAAGGGACGAAGAGAGGCACAATATGTGAAGTTAATTGTCAAAGGTATCTCGCCTCCGCCTTCGTGCGCTTACTTTGAGCATTTCGCTTGTGATTGCAGCCCCACATACTCCCAAAGATGCAGCTGGTGGAGCTGCCTCGCATGCACGCGGAGTGGGTGCGGCAGGTGTCATACTACAAGTCTTTAAGTTGCGTGGTCTCCTGCGCCACATGTTACGATTCACTGCTCATATGCGACATATATGGCTCCAAGACACGTAACATGTTCAAAGTTGAAAAGGCCAGTTTTTAGTTTTCGCTTTCTACAGATAGTAAACTATTTCTTCGCATAATCTGGACGGGGCAGAGAGATGTGTAGGCATCTAGACTGCCATATGTCAACTACCCATCATACTGACGTCACGCAAAATCCTGCATCGCGCAAGCACAGTTAACCGTGAAAGTAGCATATGTAAAACGTCCCGTCGTCAAGCGTCGGGCCGTAGCCCACTAGACACAACACTCGTCTAGTCGGAGTAGGATGGGACATCCCCCTTTTTTATGGAGGATGAGTGAGCTTTACATCCTGTTCCTCATACCTCTACAGAGACAGAGTAAAGCTGAAGTATCGAGAAATATGCTGTGGTAGTAGTACTACTACCTACTACTGTGGAAAGTACTTTCCTGGACGAGTTTCCTCACACAGAGCCCTACCCTACTAAGTACTATTGAAAGCTACAACAACTATAACTATTTCTCTTTCACTCTTCGTGGCCAAGGATTGTCGTTATCAAGGTATTCATTTTGCAGGGTATCCAATGCTTTGCGTTTGTCGAGGAGACGCATGTTCTGGTGACAGGAGGTCCCGACTGCGTGGTGCGAGTGTGGAATGCGTTTGTGCCAGTCAAGGCCAGTGCGTTGTTCATCGGACACCACGCTGGTATCACCTGCATCGTGCTGCAGAATAACGGACAGACCATCTACTCGTTATCTAGAGATAGAACTATCAAAGTTTGGGATGTGCAAAGCCAAACATGCACTCAAGTAAGGGTCTAAACTGAGTTAGTTTATTAATTTCCTATTTTACTGTCTGCCTAGATAAAGTAACCAGGAAAAGTAGTATTTTTTTTAATTCTGAGAAATGTCAGCCCTTCTTTGAACTAATAACACATCA
Organism: Antitype chi; assembly: GCA_947359405.1. Taxonomy (NCBI): domain Eukaryota; kingdom Metazoa; phylum Arthropoda; class Insecta; order Lepidoptera; family Noctuidae; genus Antitype; species Antitype chi. Next base: position 18,538,131 of record OX375816.1, read on the forward strand.
ACGATTTAGGTATTCTATATATACTTTCTCACTCATTTCCTTACTATTCAGGACCCTAATTTCACAATCACACTCTCAATCAAAATCTGAATCATTTTGAAGGATATTGCTAATCCATTGCTTCATATATTTGAAAAATTTGTCTGCGCAACAACGTAAATAACGGAATGAATGTTGATGAACGGTCAAACTGAAAGCCATTCCTACTGTTAGTGTGTTACGTATTTACCCCGTTAAACTGCTTTCCCATCCATGCCCTACGATAGACCTACATCGACATCCCGGCTATAGTGGGCGAGCGCTCGCCCATCTCTGCTGTATATAACCCCGCCACTCGCGAGTTCATCCTCGCGTGCATAAAGATAGCAATCGTGGTGCTGGACGAGCAGCTGAACCCGCTCCATACTGACGGCTCCACACACTCTCGAGCTGTATCCAAGGTCCTCTATAACCCGCTGTTTAAAGTCATCATAACTTGCGGCATGGACAGCATCGTTATCAACTGGAATCCAGAGACAGGTAAAATTATAAAATAATAGAATTAAGAAAATTTGATGAAACATAGGTAGGTACCTAAAATGGGTGAAATATTTCGAACAGCAAAAGTTGCTATTGTTGTTACCGTAAAATGCTGTAACTTTGTCTGGATTTTGACGTTTTTCGTTCGTATTTCTGAACTTATTTAATATTATAACTCCAAGTATGTTTAAGATGGAAAATAGACCTTATATCTTGCCTGGTAGAACCCAAATCTTTTTATTTCATGCTGTTTTTCTGAATTACAAGTACTCAAAGACGTAGGCAAAGTTGTATGTTAAAGACGCAACTTTGCCTAGAAGATTAACTCAATACTTATTATGCTTATCGTTCCAGTATTTTTTTTCCCGTGTGCATGAGACATCGTGCTTGTGCCCGTCAGTTAAATTAGTGCAATGTAGGTTTTATTTTTTTTACTACAGCTAATAGGCAAACTTGTAGCAGGTACCACAAACTTTCCATACAAAAATGTCGTTGACTGTAGGGTTGAACCAAAAAAAAACATATTTTTTTAATAAGGTGATTGCTATTTCGGAGCAAAAAAATGTTATAACATGGTTTTACCGGAATATATTTGAGGATTGCTTTATTAGATATAATTTAAAATGAAACACTTAAACAATTCTTAAATAAAATTTTAAACTATGTACAATGCGCAAATCTAAAAGAGTAAGAGGACAGCCAAATTGAGCTGAAAGCTTCACTAAGTATGCGATTTGTGCTTTTTCCTCAGTGGATAACTCTGTGGGTCGACCAACTGGTTTGTTATAAAGGTTATTGGATTTGTTGACGGTCCGCCGACGGATTGCAAACTGCTTTTCCGCTTCATAAAATGAAATAACTTTGTGTAGATCTGCTGCTATGTCTAACATTTCCTCTGAGTAATCAGCATAATGACAAGCTCCTTGTTTTCTCCTGCTCCGTTTTTTATTGTTTCCCATTTTTTGATATAACTGCAATAGAATTAAGACTTACTTGAATAACTACGATACAAAAAACCCTCGAAGGGTTTTGCAGATGTGCCGCCTTTAACAAAGCGGTCGTAGTCGTAAGTTGGTACGCTAAGTACCTACCTACCGTATTGTCATGTATTCTATGTAACTAAAATCGCTTTGTCAAAGTCAACAACTTCACCCTCGAAACTACAAAAAAAATGTATTCTGTTTAAACGTCGGAGAAGTCTTTGCACATCAGTGGGAACATATGTATAATAAAGACTGAATTAAATCATATTCAAATATATAATTGATTGAATCTGATTTGTGCCAACCCTAGACCCAGGCAAAGTTGTGTCACTCAAGTTTCCAAAACAGTGCGCAACATTGCCTACTAAGTTATTTTGATGAATTCTAGTACTTTTCATTAAAATATCAAATAATACGGAAAAAAGACAGTATTTTCTTACCTTGGGATGTTATTCCCTCGCGAAAACACCGTTACTGTAGCTAGAATAGCAAAAGTTACAGAAGGCCAAAAAAATCCACCCACTCGCACCGGTATTCTTCACGCAACTGACAGAATATCAATGGAGTTAGCATTATAAAAAATGAAAAATATGTTGCCCTAATAACAAATAGTTCCTATAATATGGTAGAAAACGAGAAAAAAGTAAGCAAACGAGAGTTATTGTAATTGAAACAAAATAGGCAAATTTGGGCATAGTTGGCAAAGTTACAGCGTTTTACGGTACCTAGGTACTGACTGATAATGATCAGTCAGTACCTAGGTAATGCAATGGCAAACCTACCCCTTTATTTATAAACGCTGCAATGATTAGCGACTGTTTAAATAGGTATACATTTATGACGTTTAAACATCTATTAACTATAATCAACGTTTATAAATAAACCCCTAAGTCTTCAGCGATTACTTTATTTCAATCATTTCATTGCTCATAAGCAATTATTTCTAAAGCTTTAGGAAAAGTCACAAGTGACTGGACAGTGCACTATATACACACATCAAAAAAATAATCAATTAATGTCAAGTGTGTATTCCTTATTCTATTACATTAACATAAAATTTATATAATTTTTCTATTAGTTCGCTGTACCAGTAGTTTCATAATTATTGTTTAATGCACCGGGTGACGTCATTACGTCAAAGCCGGCTATCCCTGAAAACCAGCGCTGGGGCTCTGTCTTGCATAGGGTCGCAGCATAATGCTGAGTGATAGGCGTTTTGCGTGGATGTGACGCATGTTTCGCTCAACCTTTTCTTATTTTTTTTGTGTTCCTTAACTTTTTGCGTCATGTTTACCGCAAATAAACGTTTTTTTCTTTCTTCTTCTTTCTTTCAAGCACCCCACGCTTTTTAATTGAATTAAATTATTTTCTCCTTTTTTAGTTTGGTTTTTAAAGCGTGTTTTTTAGTTTTTTAAACTATTATTTACTTTCTATTTTTTAGTTCTGCTAACTACAAACACGTGTTTTTTTTTTCTCAATTTTTTTTTAAATTATTCAATTGTCATCGGTCTTCGACAAGTTTACAAAGTTTCAATGAAATCTGACCGTTTAAAGTGGGTCAAAATCGCGCTCAAAGGAGTCGGTTACATACAAACATACAAAAAAACATACAAGTGAAGCTAATATAAAGCGTGTAATAAAACAGTTAAATTATTTTTCCACATAAAAAGGCTTTCAGTCCTAGCTTACGCTCATTCAAAAATCTGATTTAGTCAATTTTAACGGATTTAAAATACTTTTTCGCGGAAAGTTGTGATTGAAAAAATGCCAAGAGGATTATCAGAAGTTTTACGAGCAAGAATAGTAACTTTGAGGGAAGAAGGATACACCACGAGAGAAATAGCACGCAGAGTTGCTATATCCCAATCCTGTGTCGTGATCACGTTGCAGAGGTACCACGGGATGGGTAATTTTGCTGACCGACCCCGCAGTGGTCGCCCAACTGTTTTGACTACTGCCCAAAAGCGCTATATTAGATTGCTGGCAGCCAGTGACCCAAAAATCAACGCTACTAAAATAAAAGCAGAAGTTCGGGCCGCCTCTGGGCTTGAAGTTAGCACTCAGACCATTCGGAATTGCTTGCACCAGGCTGGATTACGAGCACGGAGCTCTTGGCGAGCTCCTCTGAATTCCCGGCAACGACAAGGACGGAGATTGTAGTGGGTTAGGCTTCGGCAAAATGAAAAAGAAAACATTTGGTAAAACTGTCTGTTAGTTGACGAATCGCGAATCAGTACTCACCCAGATAACCGACGTGTCCGTGTCTGGAGAAGACCAGGAGACCGTGAAAGGCAAAGAACTGCCACTGGAACAGTTCAGCAAGGCGGGAAATCGGTGTTCTTTTGGGGTGGTATTATGATTGGAGCTAGAACGCCTTTGATCCCGTATCGAGGCTTCATGACAGCAGACATGTATAGAGCAGTTGCTATTGATGTAATTGTCAGACCATTCCGAGTAAACCATGGGCACCAATTTTTACTGGTCGATGATAATGCGCCCGCCCATCGACCTCAACGTGTCAATGCTGCTTTCCGAAAATACGACATCACAAGGTTAGACTGGCCTGCCGGCTCGCCTGACTTAAACCCAATAGAGTACGCGTGGGATGCTCTTAAGCGAGCTGTTTGGAACCGTCAGCCACGTCCCCAGACAGTGCCAGAGCTCAGGGAAGCCGCTATTCAAGAATGGGACAGGTTACCCCAAGAAATGCTGGATAATTTGATTCTCAGCATGCCCAGGAGGATCACCGCATGTGTTCGAGCCAGGGGACGAGTTATATTATATTGAATATAAACCTTTTATTAATAAATTTTTGTTTATGTTTGGTTAAACAGTATTTTTCTTTCTATCTTTCTGTTACAATTACATTATGATTAATTACTCAATTCTTTTTATGAAAAATAAAAAAAATGTTTTATTTTTTAATTTCAAACAGGGTATTTCTATTTCAAGAAGAAAACACACAACACCGAATTTTTCTAATTTAAAAAAAAATATCAGCTTATGCTAGTGATCACAAACTTTTTTTGATGTACAACAGATAAATGACTAAAATAAAATGAGAGAATCGTGGCTCACCGTCACCTCTGTTTCGGGTGGGTACAGGTAAACGCAACGTGATGATTCGTAACGCTCACGTACGAATGCTGCAGAGCGCAGTGATCCCGGTGGAGATCACCGCTGCCTGCTTCGACCCTGGCTTCCAGCTGTTGCTCACTGGTGCCAGGAGCGGCGAACTCAAGGTACATACATTTAATCATCACCTTCACTCATGCATGAATGAAGCTTGAGACTTGGGGCATCCCGGTTCGTACAGGTTAGATTCGAAAGGGATGGCGGGGTCTAGTGAGCGACCGAGGCGGGTAAATAGAGACCCCGCCATCGACTACGCATCAAAGGGGTGGTGTCCACCTTCCCCCCACTCCCTGTACCCCTATAAATTAGGTAGATCAATAAAAAGATACCTATAATTATATTTAAAGAAATATATATTAAAAACTATGCATTTTATAAATTTCCACTTTGCGGGGGGAAGATCTCAAGCCTTCCCCCCCGTTCGACAACAAAAAGAAAATATATCTTGTGATGGTACTTTTAAAGTTAATGCAATTTTGAAAGTGTGGTACTAAGTTCTGAATGCCAGTGTAAATAGAAATAAAATAATAGGTACCTACTTTAAATTTGTATTCATTTGCGTGGTCTAGGTGTGGAACTTCAACACGGGCGTTTGTCTGAGAGTGATGTCCATCGAACTCATGTGCGAAGTCACCAGCTGCTTCTGGGTGGAGGGCAGGTCTCGAAATTTCGACCACACTAGTAGTTCAAGTGATCTAATTAAATATGGCGAACAGCTTTCCACGTAGCATCTACCTACACACCTTCACGAACACATTAGTGGTATCACTACGATTTGCTATTATTTCATTTTTGTTTTGAGCAGTTGTTATTAGTCATTCAATACTAAGATTCGGCCATTATAAATCAGGATCCTCGCAGTGGGTTGGAACCGGCACGTGGTGGAGTTCGAGGACACCGGCATGTCGACGACCGGCAAGAGCTGGGAGACTCGTCACACAGACGACGTTCTGGCAGCCGCCGTGCGTCACCCTCTCACACTGGCCACAGCCAGCTACAACTCAGAACTTGTGATGTGGAGGCTTGAAACCGGCCAGCCGTACAGGTTAAAGCAGTTCAACACATGAAACTGAAAATGATCAATGGAACTCGTCAGAAACTTAATTATAAATTGTGTGACATCCAGCTGGTTCTCGTGCACGGACCCGACTCTGCGCACCGTGAACTACACGCGTGATGGGCCCAAGCCTTTCCCCGTCCTAAGTTTCAAGGGAAGTAGTGCAAGAGCTTACTTCTCGTCTACCATTCGGAAACCCACGTGGGTAACAATACATTCAATATCTTTTTGCCCATTATCTTTCCAAAAAAATATTAGGATCGAGTCTGCAGGTGTTTTTTTCTGCAAGCAGCAATACTGAACTGTTACTAAATCATTATCTTCAGGAAACATTGCTTACTCTTGTAATCCATAGTACGGCGGCTGCCAAAAAAGTACTGGACCCCGAGGCGGCCATCAAGAAGGCGGCGGTGCGTTGCTTGTCTTCGACGGCTGTGAACATACCGCCGCGCGCGCAGGTCATGCGCCACCTCGCCGCACAAGCCATGATCTTCTTGCACACGCGACCACTACACATGAACGTCGGTCAGTAGTTCAGTACGATACGGTATTCTGCCGCAGTCAGTATTCTCGCATATTTACTTCATACTAAGTAGGATTAAGTATCTTGCACATTTCCTGCACAGCATATCAACACAACGCTTCCAGTCAATTACAAAATATCGCTACGAAGTCTTCTAGTGGAAGACTTCTACAACAGTTGTACTATGGTTGTAGTTGTAGTAGAAATAACAAATAGACACAAGGGTGTCGCCAGTCGATGGCTTGTTGAGATCGCCTTGGTCCTCCGCGAGCATCAGCTAGCCATCCTCCTGATACAGGAAACCGTTTTGAAGCACCATCGAAACCTTCTTCTTCTTCTACTGTACACGTTGTGCATGGTAGAGCGATAAAAATGTCAACGCTTTTCCTGTTTTGGGGAAAGAAGATTTCTGCCTCTTATAAGACATCAATAATGGTGAGATTGTTGGGTTCAATTAGTCAATCTATTGGGAGAGGCTGCTGCTGGCGACGCCCATGAATAGACATTTGTAGAAGAACCAAGCATTTTGTCTGCGTTGTGGCGACGCTGGTTTGGAATGAACTGGTCTAGCTAAAGAAGAAAACATATTCTAGCTTCCCTCCTACTCGCTCTGGAGAATGGTCAAGTTCAGTGCTGGTCGGACCACTCGGCAGGTGGCTACCAGGGCTCGTTCCGTGCTATCCACACAGCGGACGATTACGTGTCAGCCTTCGCCACCGACATCGACAACGAGTTTCTCTTCACTGGCACTGTTATGGGATACGTCAAAGTGTGGCTCATGAGCAATTACCTCATAAACCATCAGGTGAGTTTATTTTCTTTATTTGTCTTAATGTAACTATAGATTAGAAAAATTACCGCAGCAGTGCATTGACAAATAAAAGAGTCTCTAAAGTAGGCAGCAATTCCTGTAAGAATATATACATATATTTGTTTATTAGTCTACACTGTCCCACTGTAGAGAAAAGGCCTCCCCCTCAACTCCTTCCAGATATCCTTTTCTAGAGCCACCTAGATCCAATCCTTGCGGAACGCGTCTAGGTGGTCGACCTCGCCCGGTGATTCTTAGCTTCCCTGCACCCGTCCACGCCAGCACAACCGCTGGAGTCACTGGTCACCTGGGGCCTGTCTCTTATACTTCTATCCACGCGGGAGAAAGTGTTATGGAACCCCCTTAAATGATTATGGAAATACCCACCTTAATTTTAATCCTACTACATAAATTGGGATGTTTTTTACTCAATTACATAAAAACGGCATAACGAATACTGATGAAATTTAGCATACAGATAGCTTATAACTTGGATCAACAATTAGGATACTTTTAATCTCGGTAGTACGGCCCCGAGATTATTTCCGACCTCTACGCGGGCAATGTCAAGTTAAATGTGGTGTAGGTTCATGTAAACATGCCGCGGCTGCGCCTGATGTTCCCGTTCCTGTGGCGCGACCGTATCGAGGGCCGCGCCAAGCGCAGCACGCGCGACCAGCCACTGCCGCTGCTACTCAACAGCTACCGCGCGCATCTGCGCTCTGTTACAACCATAGCCTACATCGACGAACTCAAATTTGTATTGACGTAAGTGGTATATATAAAAGTTAGAATGATTAGTACTTCATTTCAATCAAAACTGACTTTCCCTATACACATACAGATTGCCCTTTTTGTCCCGTTATCTTCAGCAGTGGTTCACTTAATGACGGCAGTATTTAATGGTGTATGCACAGCGGAAGTGCAGACTACAGCACCCGTGTGTGGCGTCTCTCGGGCGAGTACATGCAGACGTTGGGCAGCTTCGTGCCGTGGAGCCTGGAGGTCACCCGCTTCCCACCAGACGTCCAGAAAGTCGCTAGCTTCACTACATTCAAGGTGAACAGCCAGTTTATGAGATGAGATATTATTATAGGTACTGATATCTGATATCGGGACTGTCAATGTCGCTTCGTTGTCGAATATGTGCAGGTGTGGCGAGGGGGCGTCGTGTCGCGCTACGTGCCGGGGCAGAAGGTTGTAGACAAGCTTCGCGACATCACGGAGAATGAGCTCCGGAACAAGACCTTTGGCGAGCGGCCCATCAAGACGCTGCTAGGACAGTATTCCTCGCTGCCGCGTCGGCCTGACCAGCAGGATAGGATCCAGCTTAACGCATCGCTGTCTACGGTTAGTACATGTATACTTGCGAGAAGCGCAAAGGCTAGACGATATAAAATACTTCAAGTCGTCTTTGCATAATTAACCGGTATTGTACGGCTGTTGATTCCTGGTAGGTGAAACTCGTCAAGCCCCGCGCTGATTTCTGACAGCGGACATTTTTACGAATTCGCTCACAAAAAAAAGTCCACTCAAGTTTTTAAGTTTTTTTGGTTCTGTTTTAATAACTTGCACGGAAGTGACGGAACAGACCGCTAAATGGAGAGGAGCGAAATTATCCCCCAAATATATCGTTAAGGACTTGTAGCCAGTTCAAATAATGATAATGTATATTAATACGTTGCAGATTCCCCTGTACAAGCACCTTCGGTTAGCGTCGACCCAGCCAGTGCGGCGGCCGCCCACACCCGAGCTGGTGCGCCAGACGCGACTGCGCGATAAGCCAAAGAAGATGCACTTTGATGCTGACGCGCTACATCCGCAACACCGACCGCACTCCATGCACTCCAGGCACTCCACGTTCTCCAGGCACTCCACGTTTTCCACGCACTCCAGGCACTCCGGGTTCTCCAGACACTCCACGCTCTCTCCGCACTCCAGATACTCCACGTACTCCACGCACTCTATGAACTCATCGCAGCGGTCTGCGCTGGACCAAGATGACAACACCAACATGTAATGCTGAAAGTTTAATAGTGTGTTAAGTTCAAACGGATGATACAGCACCTGGATAACGCAGGTGCGGCTGGCGGCTGCGGGTAGTCCTGGTATGAAGGTAGCGCAAACTAATCACGTTATACATTGCGTTGTTATTTACATACAGCTTTCAACCAGTGCGTGGGGTCCGCAAGTGACGATGCGTGCCAGGGTTGGGGATTGTTCGAAAGAGATACCGTGGTTCCTGGCACACAGGCAACTCAAACGCAAAAGTCTGACTCGCCCTCCTGCTCCACCCAGAGCAGGAGAAGTTATATGAGGACTTCCCACCCAAAAAAAAAAACCAGTGCGTTTGAGAACTGTTAGGATTCATTACTATTTTTTACTGCAGTGCGTGTGAGACCTAAACGGCTTACTACTTTCTTTGTCGGACGGTCCGCGCCACGAAGCGGTGTACCTTGATTATCCGGAACAGACCGTCACGCGGACCATCCGTCGCACAGAGTACTTTTAATCCGTCGCGGACAGGACGACGACGACGTAGGTACTGACGATAACATTTTCTGCTTTTTGTCGGTAAAAAAAGAATGTTTTTGAATTGTATGTTTTGTTATAGATTATAGCTTGATTAGATTTGGTAATTTTTATATTTATTTTTGATGGTTTTATAACAATGTCTGTGATATTTATACAATATAATAAGTATCAACAGTAAAATGAGCGTGGTTATTTAAAAAAATACTTGCAATGGAACATTTGGGTAAAACCGTGAGTGGGAATCTAGTCGCGGGCTCGAACTCACTAGTGGGCCTGGCTAAAAAGCACGCTGTCTCACCAGGCATCGTGTCCAACAGAGATAGTATCAATGATGAGCAGTTAGACGCTAGTCTACACGCACAATGTTATTGAGTGCGATGCAGGTTCATTTATAGTAAAACAGGGGCGTAAAAAATATGAAAAGTCCTTCGGAAGATCGGGTTTTATGAAAAAACCACTGCATAAATCAATCACCAATAAAGTTTATTGAACTTTTCGATATTTGAGCTTTGTCTGTACCGACTTGGTTTTGGAGATTTTACACATTTTTTATTACTTAAACACGCCGAAAGTTAGGTTAAATTAGCAAGAAAAACTAATCTTTGTTGGCTCCTAACTTTTTAATGACTTTTTATTTTAGTATTCAGTTTCCGTACAGACAATATTATTATTGAGACAAAACCATTCCACGTTTAATTTTTGATATGTCGAACAGTGGAGTATTAGGTTACACTCCCGAAGTTTGTATGGACAAATTGTCGACTAGATTTACCTTAACTAGCGTCCTCCCAAGCCCGACCTACTTCTTGGGACCGAGGTTCTGCTTACATTTCCTACAACGCGAATTGACTATTTAACTATTCACCAAAGTGTGATCGTAGTGGACATGGAACTAAGCACATCCTCCTTTATGAGAAAGAGATCTAAAGAGAACTCAAACAAATCTGCAGTAAATCATCAGCATCGATACCAATGACCATAGAAGGAGGTACCTGCAACTGGGGAGCTTCATGATCTTTACTGGGCGGGCCCTTCATGGTTCTGATCATTTAGAAAGCCAATCGGTGTCGCATCATCTCTTAAATATCTGTACCATGCCGGATGGATGATCCTGAAAACCTATTAAGTAGGTACATTTACAGCAGCTGGAGCTACATACTTGAAGCAAATTGTTAATGACTATTTTAATAAACTGTCTCATCGTTTAGTGTAGCTATGTATTTGCACGCATCCCGTCAGGACAAACAGGCTAAACTTGTACTTCGGTTTGGCTTCGCCTAGGACGGTGTCAGTATTCTTATTATGTAGCTCTACGACTCTGTGATATCTTCAGGAAAACCGAAGAGTTTGCCTTCCTACCTGTCTACGTATTTACATTCATTGTTCAACGAAAATGAGTTTATGTTTAAAGAGATTGAATACCATTAAAAATCTATTCAAAACATGTCATGAACTTTTTCCTGTTCCTTCTTAACCTGTCCATATTGTTGTTGGAACAACTCAAATACTCAATACTTAGCAGTAGCTACTTTTTTTTTGTCGGGCATCTCGCATTTGGCCTTGAGAGGCCGTGACTGCTTAACCGGGCTTTGCAGTAGCTACTGTACCTACTCCTATATCTATATATACCGTAGACCGTAGACAGAGAATGCTAATATACTGTACTCTTTGACTGTACTGTGACTGACACTACAAGCCATAGAGGAGAGTAATATAACAGCCACAGAGTACTATAGGCAATAACAGCCATTGCAAGATGTCATAATTCTGTTTAGTAGAACAAATCATAATTTTGTTAAACTTTATTATTTATTCTAATCAAAGTTTTACCTTCCATCGTTTTAGAATTATAATTTTAGTATAAGCAAATAGCATAGCTAATAATGGCACAAGAAAGTGATGTCATGAGCTGCTTGTCTATAAAGACTGAAGACAGCGCAACGGCCGCCGCCCGGGCTCGCTGGCGCAACGCGGAGCTGCACGAGAGGTGCAGCATGAAGGACATGGAGAAGATAAGAGATGCATTCCAAGAGGCATACGATCACAAAATGACACCTCTAGAGTTTAGAACTGCTCTGAAGTCCTTGTTGGATGTGGACTACGACGATGAAGATTTTAAAATACTCTTTATGAAAGTAGGCCATTTAATACCTATAAGCAGTGAAAGATAGCAGTTTGTAACTTAAGTATGCAATAGATGCCTAGAAAATTGCAATGAACTCAAGTCCCAGAATGGCGTTATAATATACGGGTAACTGAGCTGGGACTTCAGGTTGATCTCCAAAATTATGAGTACCTAGATCAAACTAGTCAGATTCCGCTCTCTCTTTCTCTCCTGTATTCCCGTCCCCAAAACTCACGCTATACATAAAGTTCATACTCCGCCCCTAGGCTGTTGTTACGCACAGTGATTATCATAATTAGCCTATAATGTCCCTACTGCTGGGACACAGGCCTCCTCTCTGTGAGAGGGTGTGGGCCATAATCCACCACGCGGGCCCAGTGTGGGTAGGTAGATGTCATGACATGCCGGTTTCCTCACGATGTTTTCCTTCACCGTTTTCAGAGCAGTGATGATGAAATTAAATACACATAGTAAAGTGCCTGGCTGGGTTCGAACTCACGACCTACAACTCGTAAGTCGAGGCCGATACCACTGGGCCACCACTGCTCGCACTGTGATTATTCAATATTATTATAGCTGTCGATTACTCGACCAGGTAAATACAAGCCGCACAGGCGAGGTCGACTGGGAGGAGGTGGTGTCCCACCTGATCCTGGGCTACTTCGGCAACGACGCGGAGAACCAGCGGGAGTCACTCCAGCCGCCCATCATGGGCCTGCCCGTCATCATACGCTCACAACACAGGCACCCAATATCACGAATAATCTTCAGTCCAGATGTCGACAAGGTTATTGTTATTATTTAAAAATTAAGTTCTTTCATTTCCTAGTGAACTTGTAAAATACTTGGGCCGCCCCAGACACATATACAGGTTGAAATTGAAAACATGCGACAAACCAAAATGGGAGATTGTACTCATCATTATGAACAAGTTTTACAAAGGGACCAAAGATGCAATCGCGAAAAAAAAAACATTTGTTCCCTACATTTATGTTCGCATGACTCGTCAAAATGTAGGGAACAGCTGTTTTTTTTTTTTGCGGTTGCATCTTTGGTCCCTTAGTAAAAGTTGTTCATAATGATGAGTACAATCTCCCATTACGGTTTGTCGCATGTTTTCAATTTCAACCTGTATGTTAACTTGACCAGGCACTTGTATACTAACATTTCTATATTTATAACCAGCGAAAAACTTGATTCAACACTTTTTTTGTATAAATAAAATAATAATAATAGCGAACTAGATTGTTAACATCGAAGTCGATGGAGTAAGGAATGGATACGAATAAGAGAGCGAGTTCCAACATTGAATTGTGACCGACGTATTATAACTGACACAGAATCGCAGTACAGACCCGATGCAAGGCATGTACATAACGGCGAGCCGCGATGGCATGCTGAACTGGTGGTCGCTCGACATGAAGCTGTTGAGGACTGCCTTCTCCTCCAGCCGTTAGTAGCATTTCAATCAACTTTGCTTACCGGTAGGTACTGAGATTCTCTCAGTTTAGGTGGGAGGTCCTAAGGCACATATCAAAGTCTACTTGAATTAGTACCTATACGTTCGCTACATGGGTATTCAGTGAACGGTCACTAAAGATATTGCAGCAATTATATTTGTCACCTGCTATGCTTGTAACCTTAGAGTACAGGTGGTCACTAATGAGTAGTGAGTATCCCCCTTTTGCTAGACACATGGGTGCACGAGTAAATACAAAGTAAATACTTTGTATTTGCTCCGTGCACGGGTGTCAAGACACCCGTGTGTCTGCTAGACTGCGGGTATCATAGCTATCACCAATTTAATTAGTTTTGTGTTTCTTAAATAATAGGGTTTGTCCTCAAAATAGTAGATCTGTCACCAAAATGTAGTCACCAAACAATGCAAAATCAGTTCCACAATAAATCACCTAAAATCCTGAGATATAAGGTCTAGTACCAAATAAATGTTTTTGTATGTATTATAATAGGTGTGTCCTAATAAGTATTGGCATGTATTTAATGCGGCAACTAAGTAAAATGAATATAGGTTTTAAAAAAAAATAGAGTGGGTACCATATATAATGGGTTGGCAGCTAATAAGGGGTATCGTAATAAGTAATAGGTAGCATATTAATATATCAGTAATAACCTCCGTTTTAATTTAAACTAGCATCAAGTTTTTCTTTTGGGAACAGAATTAATATCTAAGCGGAAACTTAATGGCGAAAATAAAATAGAAAATGGGCATTCATAAATAATATATTATTATTGTATTATTAGGGCAGGTTTAGATTTTCTATATAATCTAGTCGTTTCTGGCACTCGCCGGCCGCTACCGCGGCACCGCTCGCTTCGCTCGCTCGGCTCGTGCGTAGGAAGTCACAGTTTTAACCTAACCTAACCTAACCATTAAAAAAAAAATAACGTACTCTAACTAGACTGGTAATATATTATCTTTACCACCCTACTAACATTATTAGTCTCCAAGTCATTATTTATAGCTCCTCGCCTAATATTTTATTTGACTGGTATAAATAATTTTTTTAGCAGAGTAGTAAATAAAACAATTAAAGTCAAAATAATCAATATTTGATCATTTTTTCATTAAAATTATAAATTGATGTATTAAATTGGTAACGAATACTATTAATTTAATATCTGAACGAAATAAAATGTTACTACTGTATTGGTGACAAAATATCAAATAAAAAGGAGTCGCAGTCAGGGATCGATAATCGATTTATTTGGTGACAGATCTACCATTCTGAGCACAGAGCTATTATTTAAGTAACAAAACTGTTATTATAAGAACGAAGTTTATATTCATGTAATGCAATATAATTTTATTGGTTATCGATCTCTTATTTTACACATATATTAACATTAATTTGATAATTCATACCTGGGAACAATTTTTGTTTATCTGAGAACGAAAATATTTCGTGGCGATAGATCTATTTATTAGGTGATACAACTTGATGACAAATATAAATTTTTGTGATAGAAAATATAGTTCCCCTAGACTGCTAGGTTGTCTGCTCTTGAGCAGACGACCTATTCCAGCGCACAATGCATTATAGAACTTTCTAGATGATGCTAAGTTCTTTTTCAATAAAGCCAGCCTGTCAGCATGATGCGGAATGCATATTTATGAATTAAAATAGTCTTGATAATGTATGTAGGTAGGTACTTATAACATCCACAGCTCACCTGAAGGTCCGCACCACGTGGGTGACGGACATGGTGTGCATGCCGGACGTGAACATCATCGTCACCAGCTCCACGGAGCGGGACTTGCGCTTCTACGACTGCACCGCCAAGACCTTCACCTTGAAGATCGTCATCACCAGCTGGGAGTACATGGCAAGAAAATACATTATTTCAATAGATTTCAGATTTTGGCTATGTGCAAAGGAAATAACCTTTTGTGTTGACAACAACCCTATACATAGTTAGGTAAAATTTTACAGATTTGCACGATGTATTATCACTTCGGAAAAGACTTGAAGGAGCAGTGCATACTGATCTGTGGCGATGTGGGCGGCAACATCCGAGTGCTGCTGTTCTCGCCGGTGCTGCGTGGGCCGTTCCAGAATGAGGCCGGACGTGCCACACAAACGCTACGACATGTAGATCTGCAGAAACGGGTGATCATCTCATTATTTTTGCTCATCATTACAATCTTCTGTCAGATACTTTCAGAAATAATACTAGGGCATTAGGGGATCAATCACACGTGCCACAAACACACCACAAAAACAACACGTTGTCAGTCGCTAATTTGTCTAAACCAGCCGTGTCGGCAATACCGACCACGTCGCAGCGACTTTGCGGCCACAACGCGACCACCAGCAACAACGTTGCGCCGACCATTTGATTTGATTTTTTAGTTACCACAACGCAACTGCAAAAAGCTGCAGCAACTCTATTCACTCGAAACAACCGCTTACCCACATTTTGTCGCTGCGATGTGGTGGGGTTGTGGTACGTGTGAACGCCGTGAACGGGTCCTAAGGGACGAAGAGAGGCACAATATGTGAAGTTAATTGTCAAAGGTATCTCGCCTCCGCCTTCGTGCGCTTACTTTGAGCATTTCGCTTGTGATTGCAGCCCCACATACTCCCAAAGATGCAGCTGGTGGAGCTGCCTCGCATGCACGCAGAGTGGGTGCGGCAGGTGTCGTACTACAAGTCTTTAAGTTGCGTGGTCTCTTGCGCCACCTGTTACGATTCACTGCTCATATGCGACATATATGGCTCCAAGACACGTAACATGTTCAAAGTTGAAAAGGCGAGTTTTTAGTTTTCGCTTTTTACAGACAGTAAACTATTTCTTCGCATAATCTGGACGGGGCAGAGAGATGTGGAGGCATTTAGACTGCCATATCTCAACTACGCATCATACTGACGTCACGCAAAATCCTGCATCGCGCAAGCACAGTTAACCGTGAAACTAGCATATATAAAACGTCCCGTCGTCAATTGTCGGGCCGTAGCCCACTAGACACAACACTCGTCTAGTCGGAGTAGGATGGAACATTCCCCTTTTTGATGGAGGATGAGTGAGCTTTACATCCTGTTCCTCATACCTCTGCAGAGACAGAGTAAAGCTGAAGTATCGAGAAATAGGCTGTGGTAGTAGTACTTTTCTGGACGAAATGCCTCACACAGAGCCCTACCCTACTAAGTACTATTAAAAACTACAACATAGATGTTGTAGTTTTCAATAGTACTTAGTAGGGTAGGGGGTGGGGTAACTACTTCTCTTTCACTCTTCGTGGCCAAGGATTGTCGATATCAAGGTATTCATTTTGCAGGGTATCCAATGCTTTGCGTTTGTCGAGGAGACGCATGTTCTGGTGACAGGAGGTCCCGACTGCGTGGTGCGAGTGTGGAATGCGTTTGTGCCAGTCAAAGCTAGTGCGTTGTTCATCGGGCACCACGCTGGTATCACCTGCATCGTGCTGCAGAATAACGGACAGACCATCTACTCGTTATCTAGAGATAGAACTATCAAAGTTTGGGATGTACAAAGCCAAACATGCACTCAAGTAAGGGTATAAACTGAGTTAGTTTATTAATTTCCTATTTCACCGTCTGCCTAGATAAAGTAACCAGAAAAAGTAGTCATTTGTTTAATTCTGAGAAATGTCACCCCTTCTTTGAACTAATAACGCATTGTCAACGAATTAGGTATTCTATACTTTCTCACTCATTTCCTTACTATTCAGGACCCTAATTTCACAATCACACTATCAATCAAAATCTGAATCATTTTGAAGGATATTGTTAATCCATTGCTTCATATGTTTGAAAAATTTCTGCGCAACAATGTAAATAACACAATGAATGTTGATGAACGGTCAAACTGAAAGCCATTCCTACACTGTTAGTGTGTTACGTATTTACCCCGTTAAACTGCTTTCCCATCCATGCCCTACGATAGACCTACATCGACATCCCGGCTATAGTGGGCGAGCGCTCGCCCATCTCTGCTGTATATAACCCCGCCACTCGCGAGTTCATCCTCGCGTGCATGAAGATAGCCACCGTGGTGCTGGACGAGCAGCTGAACCCGCTCCATACTGACGGCTTCACACACTCACGAGCTGTATCCCAGATTCTCTACAACCCACTGTTCAAGATCATAATTACTTGCGGCATGGATAGCATTATCATTAACTGGAATCCTATTACTGGTTAGTAATTCTTGTTTGTATCCGACTGTGCCAGAAGGAGGGTTATGTGTGTTCGAGTGTATGTATATATGTATGTATATTTCTTTGGCACGCTCTTTAGCCTAAACTGCTTAATCGATTTCAGCTTGAGAGGTGCCGTTAGATTCGTCTTAATTTTGAGAGTGACACTGGGTATAACAAAGTTGAAAAAAAAATGGCCGATTTTTGGCACCATATTGTGTCTTAATTTTTTTTTTTGTCAAAACCTGTTGAGTGGGGTATCAAAATAAAGGGTTTCATAAATATAGGTCTCATTAACGTCAAAAATATTTATAATAACTAAAAAATGCGAAATAAAATTATAATTTACAAAATCAAAAAAGCCGACTGCCTAAAAAGTGAACTTTAATTTTAAAAGATGAAAACAAGAAACTTGTTTTAAATGGATGACTATTAGACTGAATACTCTATGCAATCTCATGCAGTCGGAGGCAAGTTAAAGTTCACTTTTTCTCGTCTTCTGTATAATGTGCCGCAGCGTATGTACTTTCTGTGCTAACGTTTTCTGAAGAAGGAGTTCATCATAAAGAGGCCTTCCCTCTCCATAAAACTGGCCAGTAAGTGACCACGGTGGTTCCGACGTCCAACTCCAAATTGCCCCATTCTCAGCACATCACCGTCCCGTTTGCCCAGTTTCGCATTGAAGTCCCCTATGACAACGGGGAAACGATGAAATGAGTTTTAGAGCCATGCATGGCTTTGGATATATCCTCGTACATGGTCTCCAACTCATCGTCGGGGTGTGACGAGGTCGGGGCGTAGACCTGAATGACCTTCAGCGAATATCTTGCGGATATTCTGAGTATAAGGTACGCCACCCTGGTCGACGCACTCTCGATCTTCACCACGTTGCTCACAAGGGACTTATGGACAATAATCCCGACACCACCTTGGGACTGCTGGTCGCCCTCCCGGAAATAGAGCAGGTTACCGGATTTGAGGATTATCGAGTCCTCCCCCTCTCTTCGGACTTCAGATAACCCTACTACACCCCACCGTAACCTGCTCAATTCTTCCTCGAGTTCGGTAATCTTCTCGTCGGTCCGGAGTGTACGCGTGTTGTAAGTTGCCAGGTGCAGTTTTCGTTTGTTGTGGTAGCCAGATCTCTTTCGGAGATTCTTAGCATACCTTGCCTTATCGTAACTTTGGCCGCTATCGTAGCCAAGAGTAGGCGGGCCGCTTGGTACTAGGGGCCGTTTTGTAGGGCTGCTTGTCGTTTTAGGGGGGGTTTTGCCATAATCGCCTCGCTTGGCACGCTTGGCGATCGCATTATGGTGGTAAAATGCATAGAGAACGCTGCTGCCCATTCTCTAGTAAGTCCCTTAGTCGCCTTCAACGACACCCACTGGAAGAAATGGGATGGTGTTATTCTTTTACGCCCGGCACCATACGGGACGAGCTATAGAAATATTATATATGGGACAAACATATGTGCTCATATTGCTTTTTGTGGTGTGTGCAGGGAAACGCAACGTACTGATACGCGACGCGCACGTGCGGATGCTGCACGGGGAGGAAATCCCGGTGGAGATTACCGCCTCATGCCTGGACCCTGGCTTCCTGCTGTTGCTGACGGGGGCCAGGAATGGCGAGCTCAAGGTTTGATAGTGTGGACCCTTAAAAGCACGACCTATTTTATAGCCCATTAAGTCCAACCACAGATCATCTTGGCAAACTCCATTGCAATTTGTGTCTACCTTAATTAACGACAAACTACTACTTAAGGTGGAAGCGCCAAGGTAGCCCGCGAAATTCAAATTTTGTTACGTTTTTTGCAATTTCCAGGTCACTGTCAGGTTGTATGGTGATCTAAATATGATTCACGACCGTATCAAATATGGCTTTACAGAATCATAATCATTAGAATCAGCAATACATCTCTATAAGTTCATATTACTCTAAAGAATGACTATTTCATGAAATTATGACATTTGAGGGCAATTCTAACTTATGGAGTTGTATTGCTGATTCTAATGATTATGATTCTGAAAAGCCTTATTTGATACGGTCGCGAATCATATTTAGATCACCATACAACCTGACACTGACCTGCAAATTGCAAAAACGTAACAAAATTTGAATTTCGCGGGTTACCCTGGCGATTCCACCTTAATGATGATAAGTATCTTTATAATATTCTTTTCTACATATGTTTACAATTCATTTTATCCAGCTTTATAAAACCTGTTGCATTCGTCGGGCAAGTTCACAGGATTATGTCTTGCCTACCTGATCCTTTGACGTCGCGAGGTGAACCTGCACGGTGATGAAATTTTTGTTTAATGAAGTAAATTACTAATGACGTGCTTGGACTAAAATCGCTACGGATGGTCAGATTTTCTTAAATGTTTGCTTAGGTGTGGAACTTCAATACAGGGATGTGCTTAAGACAGATGTCCATTGAGCACATGTGTGAAGTCACCGGCTGCTTCTGGGTGGAAGGCAGGTAAGCAGTATTTTCGGTGAATAGATAAATCTTCTAGAATATTCTTGATGAAAGAAGACAAGTCCTTACTAATATTATAAATGCGAAAGTAACTCAGTCAGTCTGTTACGCTTTCACGCCTAAACCTAAACCACTGAACCGATCGTCATGAAATTTGGCAGAGATATAGCCTGGGATATGGAGAAGGATGTAGGCTACTTTTTTACGCGACAAACGATATCTACGTGGGCGGAGCCGCGGGCTAAAGCTAGTTAAACAATATTTTTTTAATAGCTAATTTAGAAACTATGATGTCTTTTTATTGTCATTATCAGGATTCTGGCGATTGGTTGGAACCGGCACGTGGTGGAGTTCGAGGACACCGGCATGTCGACGACCGGCAAGAGTTGGGAGACTCGTCACACAGACGACGTTCTGGCAGCCGCCGTACGTCACCCCCTCACGCTGGTTTCTACCAGCTACAACTCCGAGATGGTGCTGTGGAAACTGGAGACCGGCCAGCCCTACAGGCGAGCAGCTTAGCCAGGATGTAGTTGTTTTTGAGTTGCGCCGGTTCGCTGCAGACTGCAGATGAAATGACATTGTAGCAATTCGATGAAGATAAGGGGCCGTTTTCCTAACGATTTTGTCTCTTTACGAACGTATCATTTAATAACTCACTAGTAGGCGGACGTTTGCAATGGAAGCTTGCAGTGCGTGCTGCCTCCAAATTGCGACTGCGCACGTCGTCTATCGATGCAATATCCTAAGGCAGAAGCTGCACAGACCGCTGCGCGTAGACTTTCAGTATATTCTAATGTACTCTGTGGCGTAGACGCACAAGCAACACGCGCTTCTTTGAAAACGCCGCCGGCGGCGCCACCACAATTAATTACGAATAAAGTCCTATTTTACAGTCTTATAACTTTTAAATAGTGATAGTTATTGTGTAGGGTTCTGTTCCTTTGATGAAATTCAAATTATATGAACAGATAGAATTTCTGTTTAAATTCTGGTGTTTTGTAAAACGGACCCACAGTTTTATAAAACACCCTAAATTATAATAACAATAATAAACGTTTAGGCGATTCTCGTGCACGGAGCCGATGCTCCGAATTAAGATGGTGTACAACAAGCGCGAGCTTCAGAAATCAAGCCAAGCTAGTTCTAACGAGAAGTCGAAGAAAGGGTCCGGTATGCGGAAACACGGGTGAGTACGAGATCGATTCCCATCTTCAGTTCTTCAGTAGAAAACACTTGAAAAGAGCTCTGAAAAACCATGTGCAGTATCACTGCCAACATTGCATGATCTTTCTCCTTATAATTTACCCTGCAGTCAAAACGACCCGTGCTATCTATATGTTGCCAGGAGACACGAGGATCACGCTTGGGTAGAATGTACTTGATGTACTCGTCGTAGGTACCTACTTCTCAGTTAACGTCTTAGAAGCTTGAATTTTTACAGCTCTAAGAAACTGTATATCCACGTAATTGATATCAATTTCAACTTATCTCACGTATTTCTTACAAAAAGAGTCTGACAGATAGACAACGAAGTGGTCTTAAGAGGGTTTCGATGTTTCCTTTTGGATAATAGAACCTTAAAAAAGCAAAAGCAATTCCATCATCCACTTGTTGGACCGCTGTGATCAGCAACGCTATTTCTAGAAATGGTTTTTCAATTACCTAGGTACAATATTTCAACGAAATAATAATTGCCCATTCCCTTTATGAAATTCTTCATTAGATAAAATTATTTTGCGTTTTCTAGGTAGGTAGGATACGCTAAGCTTGAATTCAGAACCTGAAAGACCTGTACGTCTTATCAACTACATGAAAAATTTAATTGAAGTAAAACTCATGCAAATTAATAGACAAAATCAAAATCATAATATTTTATTTCACATTAACCTGCATGGGCACTTATGAAACGTCAGAAGCTAGGTGCACGGTTCCAATTTGTCGTTTCCTATGGAGAAGAGCCGGCAAGAAACTCGGTTACTCTTTTAAAAATAATTGGTTTTTACAATGTTTTCAAATTACAGTGATAATAGGTGTGGGAGGACAGTGCAGGCCTGTCAATAAGTACCAGGTACTTAGAGGAATGAAAATACAGAATAGAAAATCGTCTACAAATCTAGTCTGTAAGGCCTACAACGTTCTCGCATCTACATATTATATCTTATTTATGTAAATAAAAAGTTAAGTCCTGACTGACTGACTGGCTCATCAAACCCTTGGACCTAGAAAGCTGAGGTTCCCTTTATAATGTAGACAAGGAATAAGGAAGGATTTTTAGAAATTCAATCCCTAAGGGGGTTAAATAGGGGATAAAAGTTCCGCGCGAGCGAAGCCGCTGGCAAAAGCTAATTCACAATATATGTAAAAGAATCTACATAAATAAAATGAACCTATTTGAACCAAGCGACATGATTTCCATGACAATCACTAATAAATTGTCGATATTAAAATTGATGCATAATTGTCAAATAATGACGAGAATATGTCAGACATTGTAAAAAATAAAAATAATAAAAATGAACATTGTTAAATAAATACACAACTCTCCGATTCACGCTTACGAAACCGAAGCCTAACCAGCGTCGTGCAGTCCCACAACCCTGTCTGCAATGTTCACAGAGGTGCCAGTGTCCGTGAAATCGTGGACTCTGGCACAGCCATCAAGAAGGCGGCGTCACGGCGCGTGTCGATGGTGACGGTGCCACCGCGTGCGCAGAAGATGCGCCACCTCGCCGTGCACGCCGTAATCTTCCTGAACACGCGGCCTCAGCATATGCATGTCGGTCAGTTAACAGTTATCCGTAACACCATAACTTAGTAAAAAATGTGACCTAGCTTTCATTTTGTTGCCATAATTTTTTTAGTTCGTTTTTATGCGCAATACGCAATCGAATTCCTTGTTATCTTTGCTCTAGCTTCCTTTCTACTCGCGCTTGAGAACGGTCAAGTGCAGTGCTGGTCGGACCACTCGGCGGGTGGCTACCAGGGCTCATTCCAGGCCATCCACACGGCAGGCGACTACGTGTCAGCTTTCGCCACCGATCTTGAAAACGAGTTCGTCTTCACCGGTACCACCATAGGATACCTCAAAGTTTGGCTCCTGAGTAATTACCTCACCAACAAGGCGGTCAGTCTCTGCATGAACTTATTATCTTATTCCCTGTACCAAAGTGCATACAAATAGTTTCACAGTAAGTAAGTCAATATTATATTCCACCGTATCGAATTAGATCGGAAGTCAACCCCAACTGACCCCAACATATTTCGGAAGGGCTTCAGAAGCTAATAAGATGATAGTTATGTTGAAGGTTCATGTAAACATGCCGCGGTTGCGCCTGATGTTCCCGTTTCTGTGGCGCGACCGTATAGAGGGCCGCGCCAAGCGCAGCATGCGCGACCAGCCGCTGCCGCTGCTACTCAACAGCTACCGCGCGCATATGCGCTGTATCAGTACCATATCCTACATCGATGAACACAAACTCGTCTTTACGTAAGCCTTAACTTACCAGAGTAGTAATTTTTCGAACATAATAAGAATCCTAAGAATTAATGGATAAGGCAAAGTGATTCAGATTCAAATTGATATTGCGAGTCGCGCGTAGACGCAATTAGGTTGCAGGAGTTAGTGTAATCTAAACCAGAAATGTTTATGGTATGTTGTTAGGGTGTGTAGGCAGAGTTATAAAGGAAAGTCAGTCTGCTTTGGTACTCACGGTTATAATGTGAAACACAACACACGCACAACACAGTAAACAGTCAGAAGGAGAATAGTTACAATTACAATAGGCACACACAGTCACAATAGTCACAGTACAATAATAACAGTTAATACGGATTGATCACGTAAACAATATATGAAAGAAAAGTGTCACAAAAGATTTGCGTAGCCGAGAGGCGCGTGGGCAAGTATCGACTGAAGGTCGCAGCAAGGTGATCGGACGCGCGCTCCCACCGCGGCGCTCGCCGGCTACGTCACGATGACGTAGTTCGGCGTGCGCGAGTCCAGTGAATATCTCGGTAGCCCGACATTATTCGAATGCCGGTGTATGTGAATATAGATAATAAATACATGTTAATAAATATTATGTTAGTCTTTGTGTGCTATGTTAATAATATCAATAAATAAACGGTAGTGTTGGTATGTACCCCACATGTTTAAATTGGCCGCATTCGGTAGTTATTATCTTGAATGCCTTTATCTTTACAATTAAGCATAATATAGTAAGACACACATTGATTTTGTACGTACAAACAATATATTTATTTGGTATTACATACGTTCAGTGGCAGTTCAGACTACAGCGTCCGCGTGTGGCGTCTCTCTGGCGAATACCTGCAGACTCTTGGCAGTTTCCTGCCCTGGACACTAGAAGTCACTCGCTTCCCGCCTGACGTCAAGAAAATTGCCAGCTTTACTACATTCAAGGTGAGTGTATCATCTACGCTCAGTATATAACGAAAACAGTAAATAAATTAGAATACAATTGTTTTGTACGTAGCTAGGTACTGCTCATAATCCGAATAATACTTGTTTGATAAGCAGACGATTGTTAGCTGAGTGTTGAATGTGTGCAGGTGTGGCGCGGTGGACAAGTGTCACGTTACGTGCCGGGGCAGAAGGTCGTGGATAAGCTGCGCGACATCACGGAGAAAGAACTCCGGACCAAGACCTTCGGCGAGCCGCCCAAGGAGCCGCTGCTCGGGCGGTACTTCGCTCTGCCGGGGCGTCCCGAACGGCAGGAGCCCCTTACGCTCGACGACTCTATGCCGACAGTGAGTCACCCCTTAGGCTAAGCGCAAACGAACCACCGGTGGCCCAGCAACAAGAATCTCACGTGATTTATCATACATTCTGTATAGATTTGACAAACACGTGTGGCGGTGGCCACCAGCTACAGCAGTGCACGCTACCGCAGCGGGTGGCTACAGACATCAGTCGCTGTCGCTGGTGGCTCGTGTGATCTTACCCTTTTCCTCACATCATAACATTCATAACTCAATAACGTTTCATGTAGCGATTCCAATACAGCGGAATTGATTTTACGTGATTTAAATAGCTGTTGGAAAAAATGTAACACAGGTTTGACACATACACCATACACTATACAGTATCGCATTAGAATTCATTCGAAAGTAACTCTGTACGAGTTTCCACGCCTAAACCACTAAACAAACGATACAATTTAGCAAGGGCATGGATGGCATCCTGGGAAAAGAACATAGGCTACTTTTTTGTCCCGATATATAATTTCTGACATTCACGCGGGCAAAGCCGGCGGCAGAAGGTGGTATTCCAAAAGGCCGGCCGAAAGTGATAAGTGTGGTGTGTGTTGCAGATCCCGCTGTACACCCACCTTCGGATGGCGTCGACGATGCCGGTGCGGCGGCCGCCCACGCCCGAGCTGGTGCGCCAGACGCGGCTGAAGCGCAGTCTGCTGAAGAAGAGGCCGGAATCGGAGCGCCAGCTGACGCTGCCTCCTGAGGGCATGCAGCCCGACTACGCGCCGGACGAGCCGAGCACCTCATCATGAGACATGTAGTCATTGTTATTATTGATATTGACCGGACTTTATTTACTGTAGAAAAGTATGTGATCTGTTTTTTCTTTTTCAATTTAAATCACCTTAATTTATTTAGCAAGCATTTAGGTTCGTTACTTTGTTTTTGTTGACTCATCTACATGAACGTGCAAATGTGCACCGACGGAATAAAATGCATTTATTGTTTTATTTTTGTCTTTTATTTTGGCTGTTCAGTGTTCAGCACTATGCACACCGTCCCGAATAATACAATTTATTGTCCTCCTCTATTAACAATGTTCCACTGCGAGCGGCTCAGACGAAATCCAAAGATTTAATTGCTCTATACTTGCATTGTCCGGTCGTCTTCGCTTCAGTGGAAATGCAACTTGTAAGCTAAGATATGCCATGTCATAAATCAAAATAAACACCATAATATTTTGATAGTTTTAATCCCTGGTTGTCCATAATAATGAGTAGGTACAATGACCCCTTATGGACTGAGGTATATTATATAGCGTAGTGGCACCAATGATCGACACTTTTATGAGATAGTGGGCTTCTTTATAAAATTTAAATTCCTTTAGTCATTTTTAAACCAAAAGTAACAATTGAGTATCTCCAATCATCGACACTGAATCTCCAGTAATCAACACTCAGTTATCGACAGTTAGCAGTTACCGACACCCAGTTATCGACTATTACCCGTAATGTGCATCAGCCAGATCACCACCAAGTTATCTTAAGTCGGTTAAAATAAAAATAACTGTTCAATAAGTATTAATTTATTGTCTACAGTACCCATTATATTAGAAACTTTCCATAGCTTTCGTGCTTAAGTGTATTAATTATCTATACTAATATTATGAAGAGGAAATATTTTTTTGTTTGTTTGTTTGTTTGCTTGCTCCGAATAGGCTCCAAATCTACTGGACCGATTTTAGCCATTTTTTCACCAATAATATGGTGCAGCGCAGACGACACACTTTTTGTGCGATCGAGTCTAATGTCTGAATGGCATGCAAATAGTCCGTCGCGGATTTTACGCAGACACAACGCACGCGACGCACACCTTCGATCATTCTGTCCGACTAGTACATAGTTATCTGTGATTCTGTCGGCAGAATTGTAGGGACGTAGACGCTATGGAAATGCAGAGATTGCAATGTATTATTTAATAGGTACTTGAAGTACAGAAAAAGAAGAGGAAATAGAGAATTTTGGGTACATCCTATACTTTCGGAGAGATTACTGAAAGGACAGCAGCGTTCAGTGCGGCAGCGTTCTCTATGCATTTTACCACCCTACTGCGATCGCCAACCCGTCTGCCAAACGTGGCGATTTTCGGAAGCTATAATATTTCAGCAATTTTTTCTCGGAGCCATCTGTAAGAACCAATCATACCCAATAATCGTAACTTGTCGATTACTGATAGCTCAACTTCGATTAGTCTATTTCAAATATCTACCAAATACCAAATATTGAAAAAGTCAGTTTGTGAAAACCAGTGATCGACGCCAACAATTTACTATTAACAAAATAACCTTAAACTTTAGTTAAATAAAAAATCGATCTTATGATTCTTATACTACCCGTGAAAAACATCAAATTAGAGTAAGCCACATTTCATTATAATTTTAACAAAAAAAAAATACTCACTCCCTTACGGATTTCTCTAAGAAATAGGTACTGTAATTTTCACGTTTTCACCAGATCTCTGCCGCACTCAGTTCTCTACCGCCATTTTCAAACAAAATGGCGGAATTGGCGGATTTCGCTCAAAGTCAATGGACGTCAGTCAAACGTGTGTTGTGTATGGCACAGTGTTGTCGGTCATTGGTGCCACTACGTTACTACGGGGAAAAACCGTAAATCGTGAAAGAAAAATGAGCTGATCCATACAATATGTCGAGTTGTGCGAATATAAATGTATGAATCAGCAGATTTTTTTTCACGTGGTTTGTATAGGCGTTGAGTTCACGCACTGATTCCATCACTCCATTTTCGCGTCAGTCCCCAGATCAGCCCCGTAACGACTATCAAAGATCCACGAATGACAACCGGGACCAACGTCTTAACGTGCGTTGTAGAGCACGAAAGGGTCTTGGTATGTAAAGATGGTCACCCATCTAGAGACCAACCGCGGCAAGCGTAGCTTAACCTGATCGATGTACCCATGCAGCTGTCGTTACTTAGCCACAAGAGAATCATACACTCGAAATGTAGTACCTAGTAGTACACACGGCTACACATCAATCTATACATTTCCACTATAAGCTAAGCTGATCTCGCATTGTATAGAATTTCCGTACAGTGCGAGATCAGGTAAACTGGAAATTTATAGCTTGATGTGTAGCCGTGTGTACACCAGTACCTTACCGATACCAACGAGATTAACTTTGACATTGCTATTGCCTTGCAATAATCATAATCAAGGTCTAATTAATAAATGAATTATAATTTGAAAATATTATTCTGCGACATTTAATATTGATTTATAAAAAAAAACCATGGCAAGCGAGAGAGAAATGAGGTCGGTGTTATCTTTATGTTCGAAGTCGGATGGAAGCGCTACTGCGTTGAGTAAGGCAGCAGGATGGCGCAACGTGGCCCTGCACGACCGCTGCAGCATTGAGGATATGCTGAAGATGAAGGAAGCCTTCCAGCAAGTCGTCAACAAAGAAATGTTACCGAACGAGTTCAGAGACTTACTGAAGACCTTGTTGGATGTGGAGTACGATGATGATGAATTTAAAATTATGTTTTTGAAGGTAACTATAATTTTAAATTCCTTCAATAACAGTCGATGAATAAAAATGAAATATAATCTCAGAAATTATTTTGTAGGCCTCCGGGTAACCTACACTTCAGGGAATTCGATCGATATTGTAAATTGACTATCAATCAAAGTTGTGGCTTGATTTTTGTATTTCTTACAAAAATCAAGCCACAACTTTCATTACTCAGTCGTATGAATGAAATACCTAGCTATAACTACCTAACACGGATCTGATGGCGTAAGTCAGTCTCTTCTTAACATAACGTCACGTCAGTTTTCCCCGTTATGAAGAAGTGTACCTACCCACCAGGTTTTGTTGCGTAATGTGGGTATAGCTACCTATACCCACATTTCGCATCAAAACCTGGTAGCCAAGTTAAGAATAACTACGTAACTTTAACGAGGAAACTAAAACAAGAACCTGTTATGATCATTAGATGAATACAAGCCGCACTGGCAAGATCGACTGGGAGGAGCTGGTGTCCCACCTGATCCTGGGCTACTTCAGCAACGACGCGGAGAACCAGCGGGAGTCGCTGCAGCCGCCTATCCTGGGCCTGCCCGTCATGATGAGTTCGGGACACAGGCATTCTATATCGAGGATATGCTTTTGTCCAGATGTCGAAAAGGTCCTTAACTCTTCAAATAATGAAATTAGTACAATACTACATATAACTACATGTAGGTCCGTATTACAGAAGAAAACTCAAGCATTGATCTCTGTTTAAAACTAGTTTTGAGCCTGGTTTTAATTTTAGAACGTTCCTCAAGCACAGATTCACTGATCATAGTTTAGCTGAGTTTGACTTTATTTTAGATCGTTACTCAGTTCGTGAATCGAACCCAAGCATTGATTGGATCTGTAATCACCCAAGTGTGGTCGAGACCGCGCTTGAGCATAGATTTTTATATATTATGTCAGTTTCTGTTTCGTTATCGAGTTTTTAAATATTGTGATGACCTACCATTGCAGTCAGAGTCTATGCTGTCACGAACTTCTACAAAGAGAGCTGGAGATTTCTCGGCTATGTTAGGATTTAAGTCAGCGAGACAGATCTAGTTCCTATTCCTACATTGCGTAGGTCTGTGACTTCACAGGCCACCGGTTCTTAGGAGCGAATACCTATCTCGTTTTCTCGTTTTGGCGGCGGTTTCAAATTTTGGATAAGTTGAAAAGGTACGTAAAATGGACCCCATTACACATTGCACATGGGAGGCTTAAAAGGTACGTCAAATGTGTAAAATGTACGCTAACGGCAACGCTGCTGATCATGTATTTTAGTAGCGGTGCATTATTGACATTGACATACTAACCTTTTAAATAGCATACCTATTTACGGACTTAGTTAAGAGTCTTTTAAGCTAAACATTTTTGCATACAAAATGACCATAAGATACTTCAATAAATGGGGCATTTCATTGTACTGATTCTACTATTCGAGACCGGAAAAAATAACGCTAATTTCCTAAATAATTGGGTACTTAAAGTATATTTTATTATTTCTGATCCAGTGAAGAGACAGAACAAACTTGGTAATTTTTTTAAATCGTAAACGAAAACAGGCTGATGCATAGACAGTAGACATCTCTGCTTGAGGCTCGATTTGAGTCTCGATTTAACTGAGTATAGATTAATTACCGTTCTGGAATAAGAACGATGCTCAAGTATTGATTCTATACTTAAACTGTGATCGACTGATTGCAGATCAAACTGTACTTGAGGAACGTTCTGTAATACGGACCGTAGTGTAGTAATAGCAGTAGTGTGTAGTACACTACATTTATTTACATTTAGTGATCATGATTTCAAAACTGTTCTACGAATAAAAGAAGTTCATTAAACATTGGTAGAGGTCTATCTCAACGGTACCGAAGGCACAACGTACACATTATATTTTTCTCCAGCCTGGGCGCTTGCCGTCCGATATGCTCGTTATTATTACAGATGGTACAAATTGCAAGGTCAGCTGGAGTAGACCAGCAGGCCCTCAAGACCGGAAACTTGATGAAGATAATTTCTTGTGCAACGCCATCCTAGCAAGTGAAGTAATAATAACCCCACCGACGTAACTTAAAGTAGACGTCGTCGTGGTGGGGCTTGCGCTCTCCGAACTTTAGGTCTGGAACAGATCAAGGGTGAAGAGCCCGACCATGACAGATATAGAAACCCGCAGGGCAGCACGTAGCGAGTTGTTGGGCAGTAGCGACCCCACGGACCATATCTTCCGGGAATAGTCTTGCATTCGTAAGAGCAAACGTGCTCTGAAGAAGTATTACTAGTAGTAATACTTACTACCATCTACCTACCTACTAGTACTAATATTAGTACTAGTATTAGTACTAGTATTAGTCTAATAAAATAACGGAATACCTCTCCACTCCTCAAGCACCATAGGACATGTTAACCCCTTGTCACTACGACACTATGTGCTAGCGGCAGTTTCCGGGGGCCCATTATTGAGTGAGCAAGTCACACTCTGCTATTTTATCCGTGTATATAATATATATAATATAGGTCAGTTACGAGGTAAACTTCTTCCATAGTTCAAGGTACCCAATCCACTATAACCATCGAGTATATTACCAGTCTTTGACTATAACAAGACCCATGGCCCAATATGTTTTATTTCCATGTACTGAAATAGTCCTGCCCCATCAGGGGGTTGCCCTTGGGTGCACTTGCATAGTGCATACAGAGATAATCGTCAGTTAGTACTTCCTCATCATTTAAAATTGTCTAAGGGGCCTCTGCGAGTAGGCTTCGGCCCCTCTTACGCCTTCCAAAGGTACGGGACCCCTAGGTCCCGAGATGTACCAAAGGCATTTTAAAATAATAAATCAAATAAATGACGGAATTAAATCAAAATAAATTAAATTAAATGGAAAGAAAATAAATAAATCAAAACAGTAGGTATAATAAAAAATGAACATTGATGATGATGATGTGATAATAAAGGAATGGTTGGATTGACACAAGGTTATTTAATAATAATATGACCTACTTAATATATCTGCTAATAATCTGACACAGGATCGCAGTACAGACCCGATGCAAGGCACATACATAACGGCGAGCCGTGACGGCATGCTGAACTGGTGGTCGCTCGACATGAAGCTGTTGAGGACTGCCTTCTCCTCCAGCCGTTAGTAGCGATTTCTGGAGACAGTGCAAATGACAATACGTGTTCTTTCGTATATTGTCATTTAACAACTCCCTTCCACAGCCCACCTGAAGATCCGCACCACGTGGGTGACGGACATGGTGTGCATGCCGGACGTTAACATCATTGTCACCAGCTCCACAGAGCGGGACCTGCGCTTCTACGACTGTACCGCAAAGACATTCACCTTGAAGATCGTCATCACCAGCTGGGAGTACATGGCAAGAGATTACGTTGATTGTTTTATTTCTACTGGGTCACAAAAACAAAGTGTTTTTGATAAGTCTATGATAATGATTGCTTAACGAATTGACTATACCAAATTGTCTGTACCTTGCAATTCCAACCGGAAAGTCAGCCAATTTACTTATTGTCCATCTACTAAACAGTTAAAACCCCTGACTGTACTTAAAACTCTTCCTGTTTTACTCTAATTAAGTCTTTGGCAGCAAATTCAAATCATACGTATACAATAACTACTTAGATAGCCGTCACCAGATACTAATTGTTTTTACTAGTCGTGTGTACAATTCTACTCATAATTTCCCAGATCTGTACAATGCACTATCACTTCAGCATGGATATCAAGCAAAAGTGCAAGCTGATCTGTGGCGACGTGGGGGGCAACGTCCGGGTGCTGCTGTTCTCTCCAGTGCTGCGCGGTCCTTTCAAGCATGAGCCTGGGCTTGCTTTGAGAACGCTACGGCATGTAGATTTGCAAAGACGGGTGATCATCATTATCACAATATTTTCTGTGTTCTAATTTTAATGGTTCTCCTTTTTACATCTTCTTGATCGATTTTTTATTGGAGGGCAGGTTTTGAAACGATATTTACAGAATCATTGTGCTTCTATGATGGATAATGTATAAAAAAACCTAGGTGCTATATTTTTTATTAATCATTCTGTTCACTTATTCTGTTTCCAGCCACACATGCTTCCAGAGATGCACTTGGTAGAGCTGCTTGGCATCCATAGGGAGTGGGTGCGGCAGGTGTCATACTACGATTCGCTGCACTGTGTGGTGTCCTGCGCCACCTGCCCGGACGCTCTGCTCATGTGCGACATACGCGGATCCGAGACACATTCACGTAACATGTTCCGAGTTGAAAAAGTGAGGTTAAGTGCACACTGTTCTCTTTACTATTGCGTTTTTTTTATTATTCCAACATTCAATTCTTACACCGGCACCCTAATTGCGTAACTCACGATTCATCATAATTTGTTTCGTTTTGAAACAGATGGCTAAACCATTGCTTCATATGTTCGAAAAATGTGTCTGCTCAACAACGTAAATAACGCAATGAATATTGTTAAACTATCAAAACGAAACAGATTATGATTAATCGTGAGTTCCGCAATTAGGGTGCAGGGGTGTTTAAACCGCAAGTTTGTTAAACTTATCGCTGGACTGTGGTGGGTCACAGCCCATTTTCAGTCATGGGAACCTTATAAATCGGCTGTTTATGCAACAGCATAATCCCATAGCTGAACAAAACAACAAACAATATTTTTTTTAGGGTGTACAATGCTTTGAGTTCAATGAGGAGGCGCACATACTGGTGACGGGGGGACCCGACTGCGCGGTCCGAGTGTGGAACCCGTTTGTGCCAGCCAAGGCCAGTGTGACCTTCATCGGGCATCACGCCGGTATCACCTGCATTGTGTTGCAGAATAACGGACAAACCATCTACTCGTTCTCTAGAGATAGAACTATTAAAGTGTGGGATGTGCAAAGTCAAGTGTGCATTCAGGTAAGAGAAAATTTGCATTCCTTACAATTACAATTTTGACGAAAATCGGGCAATGTTAAATTATTACAACCTAACAGCCAGTGGTGATACTTGCTGTGACTGTCCAAACGATCAATGTGAACAACATGTTAAACACGAAAGTCGTTTCTTCTCTTTGTACTTAAAGTTCATCGCGCTATTATAGTTAAAACAATTTTCGGGGAGTTTTCTTTCTGACCTTTGATTTTTCCAAATATAACTCCACTTTATCTCTTTCATGATCTTCGGTAGTCCTACATCGATATCCCGGCGGAACTAGGCGAACAAAGCGAGCGATCACTCATTTCTGCCGTGTACAACCAAGCCACGCGCCAGTTTATCCTCGCAAGTGTCAAGATAGCCATCGTGGTACTAGACGAGCAGCTGAACCCGTTGCACACTGATGGTTTCACACACTCGCGATCTGTGTGCAAGGTCCTTTTCAATCCACTGTTCAAGGTGGTCGTTACTTGCGGCATGGACAGCTTTATCATCAATTGGGATCCAGTTACGGGCAAGTTTTTGAAATTTGGGTCTTCATCTGATTATTCAAAATCAAAATCAAAAGTCATTTATTCAAACTAGGCTGAGAGTCAGCAGTGTTTGAACGTCAAAATTACATAAGACAGTCCCCCAAAACGCCCGCCCTTCACCACCTCCTAGTGCTTTAGCTGGGAAGAAGAAGTGGCGCAACAAACTCCTCAGTAGCACTACTGTTTGTTAAGTTAGAAGAACTTGATTTATACTATTACTACAATAATAGGTAAGTAATTAACATTACTAAATACAAAACATAAAATTAAATTAATTGCCATATGTCAGCTAGCACACGCCAATTTACCAACAAAACAAAGTAATTAAACTTAAGCAGAAACAAGTATAACATATAATAAACGTAAATAGAACTCAATACCCACATAAAAGCCTGCAGGCATAAAGGATGTGGCCGCTTACGTATGCAATGCTGCATTATGTCTATTTAGATTTAACTTGTAGTAACAAATGTTAAGCTAGGACCGTCGGAGTCGGGGCGGTCCGGCCGGTACCCGGGGCGGTCGGACCGGTACTCGAGCGCTGGCTCGGGAGGAGGCACGGCTCCCTGTCGTTTCGGGTGACACAGGTGCTCTCGGGGCATGGTTGCTTCGGGAAGTACCTGTGTCGCATAAACAGGGAGCCGGACGCTCGGTGTCACCAACTCACCACTGCGTCGCTAACCCGATCCGCAGCAGACGTACCGGGCGTCGGCGGAGGGCGGACAACGCCCTCTTCCAGCCCCCTAAATGGGTCCAGGGGCGACGGATCTGGGGAAATCCGTCGCCCCCTACTTCTTAGGACCCGAGATGGCGGCGCGTAGTGTTCCACGCGCGCCACTTTGTGATGTAAGGGGGGAGTTTAACAGCTCACTCCCCCCCTAACGCGAGGTGGCCCGCACAGGCGGGCCGGCACTAGCCGGGGATCGCGGAAGTCACTTTTGTTCCCGTGATCTCCGGTGCAAGTGTGAGGCGGAACACCGGGGTGGTTTTAGTCAGTAAGAGTCTGACAGACCCCTCCGCCCTCCCCAGGGTGGAGGACATCCATGAGGATTTCCCCACGTTAACAAAAAAAAAAAAGGACCGTCGGAGTAAAATAAATAAACAGTTATTTACTAATAACAATAACTATGGTCAGGAAGACGAACAGTCACCACAAGCAGCACTCGTTCACGAGCATAACGCAAGGATCAGCCATTGTCCCCCTCGCCATATTTGAGGGAAGAAGGCAACCCGACCCCCGACGCTACCGCAAGCGGAACATCTAAGGGTGCATGATGACAAACTTGCTGCCGGTTGTTGATTAAGTGCTATTGGATGGTTTTAGATTTTTATTATTGTTACGGTTCTGCAGAATGAATCGGATCGGACCGGTGTCCCTTCTGCGGAAATCGTAGTTTTCAAGACAAATGAGTATGCTTGTGCAGGTAAACGCAATGTTCTGATCCGGAAGGCGCACGTGCACGTGCTCCACGGCGAGGTGATCCCGGTGGAGATCACCGCCGCATGCTTCGACCCCGGCTACCTGCTGCTGCTCACCGGTGCCAGGAGCGGGGAGCTCAAGGTTTGGAAGCAGTAGTTCCTAGTTAACGTTATTAAGTATAAACAGCTACTCAAAATCCGTCTGCTGAGTCTGCTTATCGTTCGAGAAGAGTTTACCTGCAGTTACCTACTTTCTTAGCACATTCAGTGGTTCATAGCTTCTTTCACATACCGAATTTCTTCCACTTAATCAGTTAACAAACTACTTACGTCAATAATTCACCGTACCGTAGCGTAGCCATTTCATATGATATGACTGTAAGTCTGTGACAAAGGGTGATTGTTCTGGTTTGCACTTACAGAGACTGCATTTTAAGACAAAGATATTTATTCATCGGATGTAGTAGGTGCAACACAAGTTGGACACGTATAATTATGTTCATTACACATCTGCCGCTAAAAGCGGCATACGAATATTTACAATTACACATGGGTGTATAACCTAACTTATAGATTACTTTGTATTCTAATACACAATACAAAATTTCATTTCAATTACAAAAGGAAAAATCAGCTGTTCCATACATTTGTGTTCACTTAAATCGACAAAATGTATGGAACAGCTGATTTTTTTTTTCACGATTTCATGGTTGGTCCCATAGAAAAAGTTGTTCAAAATTATGAGTACAATGACCCCTTTTCGGGTTTAGGGTAAACAAAAACTAATGTTGTATATAATAAGTTGCCAAACATGTTTAAAACTGGAAAATCAGTAGCAATATTCCAAAAACCCTCCAGGGAAGAAAATTAACCCTCCAAGTTCAAGAAACTGTACAATGAATGAAAATAAAGTAAACAATGTTTTATACATAGCAACATACAACGTCCGAACTTTGTCGACTTATAGCCGTCTGATAGAGCTAATGGAATCACTGGAAAACATAAAATACGACATTATAGGTCTCTCAGAAATCAGAAGACTTGGAAACTCAATCGAAGAACACAACGACTTCATCCTATACTATATAGGCGAAACACCAGGGCTCTACGGTGTGGGATTCATAGTAAAAAAACACCTGAAGAAATATATTGAAAGTTTCATAGGGCTGTCTGAAAGAGTAGCCCTTCTAAATATAAAATTCAATAACTTTGAAATAAGCATAATTCAGGTTTACTCTCCCACACTAGCCACGCAAGCGATGAAGAACTACAACTTTTTTACGACACTGTGGACAGAGCTTTACAATTAGCAGGAAGAAATACAATAGTCATGGGCGACTTTAATGCGAAAATTGGCCAACCGAAACCAAACGAAAAACTAGTCACAAGAAGTCACGGCTATGGCAACAGAAACGTTAGAGGGGATAGACTCATTGAATTTGCTTACGAAAACAATTTAGCTATTATGAACACGTTTTTCAAAAAGAAAAACAATCAGAGATGGACTTGGAGATCTCCAGATGGCGCCACGAAAAACGAAATAGACTACATTTTAACCAACAAGCACAGAAACATCCAAAACATGCAAGTTTTAAACGTAACTTTCCCTTCAGACCACAGACTTGTCAGAGCCACATTGTTACTGTAAACAAATAAAAAAAGTCGAAAGGACTATGAAAACTTTCCAAGAGCTTTACTGAAAGATGAAGAGGATGTATCGAGGTACAAAGAATCACTAAACAGCTGTTCAGAAAATCTAGTGGCCAACTGGCAAGAAACATACACGGTTCAAGAATATTACGACGAAATCTTAAGCGCCATAGACAGTAGCCTGAAAAAAGCTTACGTACCTCACACATCGAAGAAAGTCAGTATACTGTCAATCCACACGAAAAAGTTGATCCAGCGAAAACAAATACTACAAACAACCAAACCAAAGTCACGATCTATGAAAAACGAACTAAAAGCTCTATACAAACTTGTAAGTAAATATATTAAGAGCGACTACAAGAATCATCGTACACAAACTTTTGAAAAACACCTCAATACTACTGGCAGCGTCAAGAGAGCATACAAAGAGTTAAGATCACACAAAACATGGATCGAAAGACTTCAAGGACCAACAGCAAACACAACACAAAACAGGTCAGAAATACTACGAATAGCAACAGCCTTCTACGAGAATCTGTACAGTCTTCAAAACCAAGAGTGCAACCGGTGCAATCCACTTAATACTCAAACACCAACCGATAGGGATGAGATTAACAACATGGATGAAATGGAAGTGATCAGAGGAATTGACTCACTCAAGGAAGAGAAGAGCCCCGGTCCTGATAAAATCACGAACGAAGCCTTAAAGATAGGACGCACACATCTAGCAACTCCACTAGCGCGCCTGTTTAACATGGTATTACAATCCTCACGCACCCCTAGACAATGGTCAGAGTCCGAAATAATCTTGCTCTACAAAAAAGGTAATCCAAACAACATAAGTAATTACAGACCAATCAGCTTATTGCCATCAATCTACAAACTATTTTCATCGCTTTTAGAAAAAAGGATAAGAAAATCAATTGAAAAACATCAACCTATTGAACAGGCAGGATTTCGAAGAGGCTTTTCTACTGTGGACCATATTCATTCTCTAGAAATGCTGATTGAGAAGTATCAAGAATTCCAGAAACCCTTGTACATGGTTTTCATAGACTATCAAAAAGCTTTTGACAGTATTCTCCATTCATCGATATGGGAAGCTCTGCTCTCTCAGAGGGTAGAGATTGAATATATTAGAGTTCTGAAACATCTTTATGACAATACCACGAGCCGAATAAAACTAGAAACCACAGGACCGCCTATACACATAAAGAGAGGAGTCAGACAAGGGGACCCTATTTCTCGAACAATCTTCATTGCGGTGCTAGAGTCAATTATTTGCAAGCTAGACTGGAGAAAACTCGGTTTAAATATAAATGGCAAGTACTTACACCATTTGAGATTTGCGGACGACATAGTCTTGTTTTCTGAGGATACAAAACAAGTGCAGTCAATGGTAAACTCACTGTATGAAGAAAGTAAAAAGGCGGGCCTGGAAATAAACCTAAGAAAGTCAAACATTATGACTAATCACACCGAAGTACCCATATACGTCGACAGCACACCTTTATGTTATGTCAACAGCTATATTTACCTTGGAAAACAGATATCGTTTGACCGACAAAACAATGAGATGGAAGTCGAAAGAAGAGTAAAAAATACGTGGAAAAAGTTCTGGAGTCTTAAAGAAATACTAAAAAGCGGTATGCCTATGAAAACTAAGAAAAGAGTCATGGATACCTGCCTACTGCCCTCATTAACATATGCTTGCCAGACATGGAAATTTACCCGCAAAATAAAAACAAAAATAACATCATGTCAAAGGAGCATGGAAAGGAGTGTCATGAAAATACGAAAAATTCAAAAGATACCCCACTTTCGTATAAGACTCAAAACAAAAGTCATAGATGCCCTCAAATATTCGCAAAAGTTAAAATGGCGATGGGCTGGGCATATTGCAAGACTCAAAGACGAGCGCTGGACCTCAAGAGTAACGTCATGGCTAGGCCCATCAGGCCAAAGAATGAGAGGAAGGCCCATAGCTCGCTGGGGCGATGACATAATTAAAGTCGCTGGCACTTGCTGGATGCGAATAGCAGAAGATAGAGACCGCTGGTCATCT
This sequence comes from Antitype chi, assembly GCA_947359405.1. NCBI lineage: Eukaryota > Metazoa > Arthropoda > Insecta > Lepidoptera > Noctuidae > Antitype > Antitype chi. Next base: position 18,576,882 of record OX375816.1, read on the forward strand.
CTGGAGGAGGCCTTCACCTTCGAATAAGAGGGGTTGTTGCTATTAAAAATTTGAGACAATCGTTAATGTATTTGTATTTAGATTAAATGTACAATCGACAATCGTAAATGTATTTAGATTAAATGTACTTATATAAATAATCTTAATCTTTAATAATAGAAAATAATCAATTCTTTAATATATTTTATTGTGATAATTATGAGATAGGCATTGTAAAGAAAAACTAATTAATGTAAAATTATAAATGATTAAATTATGAATTGAAATGTTTGAATATGATTGCATGCAGTATTTATATTTTTTAGTTTAAATAGCATCAAATAAAAAGCTTTTTTATTTTTATTTTTTATTTTATTTATTTTATTATTCCAAAAACGGCTAAAACTAAAAGGATGACTTTAATATTGCTAAATAGTTGTATTGTAACTATTAAATTCATTATTATTGACATTAATTTTGACTTACCTAACTATAATTTCTCAATTTAATTGTAATAATATAAAAGAAAATAATGATATATTAATACGAGTAATCTTTAATGCATGCTAATTTAGGATGATAAGGGCAGGCGAATGATCAAATTGCACTGCTTGTAAAAGGCTGCTAAGTCATTAAGTACTAACATCAGATAAAACCAACACTGTACCTACACTTAGGTCAAAATCAAAACGTTAATTACGTTTTGACTTTGACCTATATTTTTAAATGTAGAGCGTCACTTTTTTTCTATTGTCTAGGTATGGAACTTCAATACAGGTGTCTGCTTAAGACGGATGTCCATCGAGCACATGTGCGAAGTCACTGGCTGCTTCTGGGTGGAGGGCAGGTGAGCTGATGAGTTCTGCTTTTCGATAAACACTCGTGTGAGGGCTTCACAAAAAAAATCGTTGATAAAAGTTGTTTTGTTGCCAATCATTTATTTTTTCTGCACCTTAATTGCGTAACTCACGATTAATCATAATCTGTTTCGTTTTGAAACAGATGGCTAAACCATTGCTTCCTATGTTCGAAAAATGTGTCTGCTCAACAACGTAAATAACGCAATGAATATTGTTGAATGGTCAAAATTAAACCGATTATGATTAATTGCGTATTACGCAATTAGGGTGCTGCTCTGTTACTTTGATTCTGTTATTTTTCATTCCTGAAATTCAACCACAATGGTTTAGAATTCTAGCGGTAGGTTGGAACCGCCACGTGGTGGAGTTTGAGGATACCGGCATGTCAATGACGGGAAAGAGCTGGGAGACTTGTCACACGGAGGACGTGCTAGCAGCCGCAGTGCGTGCCCCCCTCACGCTGGCAACTGCCAGCTACAACTCAGAACTTGTGCTGTGGAAGCTGGAGACCGGTCAGCCTTACAGGTAGGCAGCTCAACATACAGGTAGCTACAGCAGGTCAATAACAGCTGCGCTAACTGAGTTTACCATTACTGCGCGAGTCGACAGATGCTGTCAAGATTCTTATGCGGAAGCCTATTGTGGTAAGATTAACTGGCATGTTACTTCTTGGAAGTTAAGGCATTGTTAAAACAGTTTCATTAGAAAGTATAATAAAGTTTTATGATTGCACGAACCTAACATCTAATGTAACCTATATCCAGGCGGTTCTCGTGCACGGAGCCAACACTACGCCTCAAGATGCATGCATGCAGGCGAGAGTTGGTCAAGCCGACGACAGTTGGCGACAAATCGGAACACAAAGGAAAAAGACAAGTCGCCGTCCCCATCCGCAAGCCCGGGTGCGTAGTAGATCAATGATTTGTATGGTCAGCGAAATGCACTTTTGGTAAATTGTCGATCTTGACTGACTTACTACCACTCTTCTTATATCTTAATACATTTAGCACAGCTTAGTCACAGCAGGTATTAGACTGTCAATCTGCAATACCTGGTCTACCTTTCTCTGACATTTCACCATCGTGGCAAAGAAGTAGTAGCAACTGCTGCATCACCGTTGACAAGGTCACTAATGAGTGTAATAGTTCATGTTCACTGGTTTGAAGGCCGATATAATGAAAACGATGTGTCGCACCAAAACTCGATATCTCTCTTCGAAAAAGTATGCTCTTCCACAATATCTTCTTTAATACGGACGCGCGGTGGCGAAATCTACTACCTGATTTAGGAAATCCGTGGCGTTGTTTGACCAGACTCGATTAATCGAATGAACCCCAAGATTTGCACTAGCCTCTTTTTATTGTTTTTGAGGGTCGGAAATCATCAATTATCGTCTCTCTGGGTGAAGCAGGAGGGCGTGTCAGACTTTTACTGACTAAAGCCCACCCGTGTTCCCTCAGTTGCCTGTGTGCCGACCCTGAAGCCTTATTGTCGAAATAAAAAAATTCACTGTGCCTAGATAATATTGAGATCTTGTCTTGTACAGTAAAGTCACTGCTCGTGAAAACGTGGACTCGTCAGCGGCCATTAAGAAGGCGACGGCACGACGCGAGTATGCTATGTCCATGCCTGTGCGCGCACAGAACATGCGCTACCTCGCTGTGCACGCCTGTATCTTCCTGCACACGCGACCACAGCATATGCAAGTCGGTCAGTAACATTAAGTTCCTTTTTTTACTGGCTAAATGCATGTCGTGAATGCGTGCATGTCCCAAAAAAAAGCTTTATTTTATCTGAAGTAAAAGTACTTACCTAGTTCTTTTTCTTTAAATATTGTACCTCCCTTTTCTTTGTTCTTCTGGGTTTTCTTACAAGCCTGGACTACCCCACCCACATACCTTTCCTGGCTGAAATTCCCCGCATTCCGTAAATTTTCACCTGACCCCCAATGGCGAAGATACAAGCTGAGAAAATAGAAGCTTAAATGGGAAACCTTGGAGCGTACGCACAAGTCGCAGCCAGACACTGTAGTCGAAAAAAAATCGAGCGAAAGCACAGCTATGCTACGTTTTTAGTAGTATGGATCTATGTGGACATATTATTGATGTAAGACTAAAAAGGTGAGGGGTTTATTAAGAGCCTCCCTGAATGTACGTCCGGCGCGCCCTGCATATACATTGATTGTATACTCCTCTGTCTTTGTTCTAGGAGATCTCGGTTGGGTTTAGCGAACAGAATTGTACTTAAAACTGTGGTTCCGAGATTTTACGGTTTTTATTATTTTTTCATGGGATGGGAAATCATCAAATAACTTCTCCCGCTCTGGGTGGAGCGGGAGGGCGTGTCAGACTTTTACTGACTAAAACCCACCCGTGTTCCCTCAGTTGCCTGTGTGCCAGGGGCCGCGGTATCTTTTCTCGAACAACCCGCACCCCTAGGTACTATGTATAAACAATTAGGAGTTTACAACATTCTAGCTTCCTTTCTTCTCGCGCTCGAGAACGGTCAAGTGCAGTGCTGGTCGGACCACTCGGCGGGTGGCTACCAGGGCTCATTTCACGCCATCCATACGGCAGGCGACTACGTGTCAGCCTTCGACACCGATGACAACAATGAGTTTCTCTTCACTGGAACTACTATGGGATATATCAAAGTGTGGCTCCTGAGCAACTACCTCATAAATACAACGGTTTGTCTAGCTTATTATACCTACGCCAAAAGTTAACACACTTGAATTTGTACAGACGCCAGCACATCAAGCTACCCTAAATTGTCACATTTTCCCAATTGAACATGAACCTTATGTTTATGTAATAAAGATGAAAATCTATCAAAGAAATTCACCTACGCTTAAAATTGGAACTGAAGTTATCTTGTGTGTCTTAATTGTCACATGAGACAATTTCAGTTAAATGTGACTGGAACAGTTTCATGATGTACAAAAAATATGTTCAAGGTTCACATAAACATGCCGCGGCTGCGCCTGATGTTCCCGTTCCTGTGGCGCGACCGTATCGAGGGCCGCGCCAAGCGCAGCACACGCAACCAGCCACTGCCGCTGCTACTCAACAGCTACCGCGCGCATCTCCGTTGTATAACAACCATAGCCTACATCGATGAACTCAAACTTGTCTTCACGTAAGCTCTACGAGGAATTAGCTGCGCGGTTCATTTGTTTGCCAGCCACGCATTCGGGCGTTGAGTGGCCGTGCATGTAAATCAATAAATGTTAATGCAATACGGACATAATCACTGTATGCGCAGAGGAAGTGCAGACTACAGCGCCCGCGTGTGGCGTCTCTCGGGCGAGTACCTGCAGACGTTGGGCAGCTTCGTGCCATGGAGCCTGGAGGTCACCCGCTTCCCACCAGACGTACAGAAAGTTGCCAGCTTCACTACATTCAAGGTCAACAGCCATTTTATATATGAGATATTATTATACTAGCTTCTGCCCTCGACTTCGTCCGCGTAGAAGTCGTAAGACACCATAATGTACTATAATAACAGCCACATTTTATAAAACTTTCCTGTATACTGCGTTTGTAGTTTTGTAGTGAGATGCAGCTTGTTCTGAGGTCGACACCCGCAGCCTCCAGTGTCTGTCCCTATGATTGGTTAATAATCATCGCGAAGCGGTATACGCGGTATAAACACTGTCCCGCCAAATCCACAACCTCTTAGAATTTCCACCTCAATGAGGTTTCTCTGCAAAGACAGGAATTTAAATACCCAATTGCCTTCAATTTGCTAGAATACTGCAGATTGATCATTGTTGAGCGTTAATGTGTTGTGTGTGTGTTTGGTACGGTATTCTACTGATATCCCCGTTAACCAGATGAAATAAGTCTTCTAAAGTAGGAACTATTCTACCAAGAGCCTCAGGGAAGTCCACCTGGCCGCACGCCCTCCTTTGGAACCTTTTTCACCAACTTTTATAAGAACATTGGAGAATTCTTAAGTCCGTATATAACGTATATTCCCGCCAAGCTGAACTCGGATGTTGATGGTCAAGTGCAGTCTATAAACTGGCGACCATAGAGTCGACCTTTTCAACGAACCATTCACCTCATCAGTCCTAGTTCCTCGCGTCACCACAGGACGTGTTTGCCGGAAATCGCCATTAAAGAGAATTGTGTCACCACCAATCACGTGTTGGTTCCTGCGGTTGCCCTGCTATGTTAGGTTTTGTTTACAGCTTCCACTGTTTTCCTATTTGCCATAGTGCGTTAATCCTATAGGATAAAAACACGATCCCTAAGCACGCGCCTCTTACCATTGTTGCGTGACACCCCAAAAACAGGTGTTTCATTGCTCTTTGAATCGATAGGAATCTAAAACGTGGCGTGCGCTGTTTTGCCACTAAACTAACGCTTAGGGCACCCCCTACGGAGCATGGACCATGGCTTAAGGCGAAGCTGGGGGCGGGACAGCGGACATATAGGGCGACAGGCTCAGCGGCGCGTGCTGGCTCGCGCAAGGGTCGGGGACTCGGGGCGGACAAAGATTGGGATGTCGCAGCGGGCCTCGACGGTGACGACGGAAGGACGGCGGTTTGTGTTTATGTATTCAGCGTGCTGGTGGCGTTACTACACTCCTGGAGGTAGGTTGTAGCGTTGTCGGTAATGGATTCAGTATGCCTCAGTTTTCGACTCCTACTAATACGGGAGCGACTCTAGCAGGCGGCTGTCGCAATCGGATTAAGATCGGTTTTTTTTTTGTCGGGCATTTCGCAGTTGACCTTGAGAGGCCGTGACTGCTTAACCGAGCTTTCCTGGGGCTGCCATTAAGAATAAACTTAACGCCTTCAGCCAGGGCTTAAAAACTACACTTAAATACTAGGCGACTGCACGCTGAGGGCACCCCCTGTGGGGTACGGACCTCGGCTCAGGGCGTCACTGTTAGGGGGACAGCTAGTGGGGACAGGCTGGATCAAAATATTTGCATTATTATTATTAGACGGGGAATTTAAAGCTACTGGCTCAGCTTCGGCGCGGGCTGGCGCTTCAACGAGCAAGGGTCGGTCGGGGGTCTCGACGTTATGCGCCGTTACTCGGGGTCTTCGCGGGGCGCGAGGACCTCGGCGGCGAGGTCGGAATGAATTAAGATCGGAACGGATTATTGAGCTTTATAGCAGAGTCACCAAGTGCCGACAATCTGTTTACTTGTAATTTTCACTAAGCCGAAGCCTTTATTTTAATATAATTGTATGCTTGATCCTTCATAGTTTTAACCAAATAACCTTTCTTACGTACCCCTCAACCAGATTAAACACCAACATTCAATATGTCTACACAAAATAAAAGTTCGTAGAACATAAACTCTAAAAACTGTAGTTTGGTTCATTCACCCATATACAAATCTCTTGTTACTTCGAAACCAGTGGTCCGATCTACATGATTTCTCCTAGAATATCCGTTTATACATAATTCTGCCCTTTGAAATGATAATACCTAATCATAATGTGTACATATACAAATGATTAAATTTTCAAGTTACGTAGTTAAATTAAACGAATAAGTAAGCTTATTTTCATCAATCTGATTAGATTCGAAAATAAAAACGAATGACAAAACTAAGCTAGGTAGATAGACTAATTAGAAACATTAACATTATTTAAGCAAAATCTCTTCAATCTCTTTGATTAGGTACTAGGTAAGTATAGTTTCTTAGAAAACTTTTCGGACTCACGAATACAATTTTCATAGCGACTGCTTTTTTTTACATGTTGACCTTTTTATATACGGAGGGTGAACACAGGGTGTAAACACGTAGTTCTTTATACATGGTTCGTCGGATCATTGAGCTCATCAAGTTCTGAGTAGAGCTGCATGATTACTGATAAATGCGTGCACTGATTGGACAGGTCCACTCAATCTGTGTGGTTCTTTCCTCAAAAGACCATTTCAGACACCAATCCACATGGTCTTCACATTGTCTGACCAAGATTATGTCTGGACTTAAAAAAAGGGACTGTGACCTCTGAGTTTGTTTCGATCTTTCTTCTCAGAGTAGTCAGATAGGAAACACCGGCCTCATCTAGTTTAAAAAAATATGTTTGACGAGTAAAAGTGTTTGTACAAACCTACTTACAGAAATAAAATCATTTATCATTTATCATGTATTAATCCGAAAATAATAACAAGCACAGCAAATCAACGCGTTGCGCGGCATCCCGAAAGATCATAGGCCGGGGAATTCCTTCCTTTCAAAAACTTCACTGCCCACGCTCCAAGTAGCTTCACTCGGTTTTGCCAACACGCCGAGTGAAGCTACTTCGAGGGTAGTGTTGGCAACACCGAGTGAAGCTACTTAGAGCGTAGTGTTGGCAACACCGAGTGAAGCTACTTAGAGCGTGGGCAGTTTATTAGCAGAGTGAAGTAATATATAATAATTCAACTGTTGTCATACACTGGTATTTGTGTTCGCTCACATCTAGTTTAATTACCTTCGAAAATGTGTGGGAAGATTAGGTATTTGCGATTTCCGACTTTTTTACAAATAATAAGAAATAGTATAGATTACACTGCTATCTGAACCCTAATTGCATACTTAACTCACGATTACTTTATCTATTTCGTTTTGAAACTGGGCTTTGAAAATGGCTAAACCATTGCTTCATATAATGTTCGAAAAATGTGTCTGCTCAACAACGTAAATAACGCAATGAATATTGTTGAACTGTCAAAATGAAACCGATTATGATTAATCGCGTGTTACGCAATTAGGGTGCTGATATCGGGACTGTTAGTGTCGACTAGTCGTTGAATGTGTGCAGGTGTGGCGAGGGGGCGTGGTGTCGCGCTACGTGCCCGGGCAGAAGGTGGTGGACAGACTGCGCGACATTACCGAGCATGAGCTGGAGCACAAAACATTCGGCGTCCCGCCCGGCGACTCGCTGCTCGGAGAACACTTCATTTTGCCGACACGACCGGAACGGGTGGAACGCATCGTGCTCGACGAGTCGCTGTCCACAGTCAGTATGATATGTCGTACAATTAGACTATAACAATTTATTAATAGACTATTAGGTGTATGACACAATGTGTATGTTGTAGATCCCGTTGTACAGCCACCTACGTTTGGCGTCGACGATGCCGGTGCGGCGGCCGCGCACGCCCGAGCTGGTGCGGCAGACGCGGCTGAAGCAGGCCAAGATCAAAAAGGCGCACTTCGAGACCGCGCCCCGAGGACATCAGTCGCAGGCTTTATCCACCGTGCTGTCACCCTTACCGAGCACCATCTCCAAATCCGATGCCAAGATACATTCAATTTATACCCTACAAATGACACATTACTAGCCGTTGTTGTGGATCAACGATCATATAACTTTTTTATTTTATTAAGTATAATAAAATTAATTCAAGTTAGGTCACGATTTTAGCATTACTTTACCGTAATATTATCTACACACCTAATTTAAATATCGTACTTGGTATAATTGTTAGCTTTTCTGTTCGGTACTATATTTGCAACAGAACAGCTCAGCACCTCCTTAGTTCCCTTCCTCATGCACAAATGCACCTGCATGCATTTCCATAAGTGCATAGCCACCAACAGTTAATAGGTATTTGTCCGACTTGTGGAGGCGGAGACCGACTTGCAACGTTTGTTTGTAATGTATCGTGTTTTTGTAACGCTAGAGCCCCTTCACGCTAGCGTTTGTTCATCGTAGGCGTTTGATGAACATATGCGAAGCGCAGACGCCGCGACCACGCGACGCGAGCGTAGCATTGTCACAGCGTCTCTGCTGGGGCACAGGAGTACGATGCGCTAGAGTCGCGGGTGCGCGACGCATGCGCTGCGTTACTGCGGTGTCATGTGCAACCGAGTTTCCTAGTCGGAATCAATTTTGTTAATGATAATACCTACCGAAACGACAACGAAATTGTCTGACGTCTACGCCGCGCTAGCGCAGCGTTCAATTACATTCGATACAACCGCTGGGTCCTGCACTCAACTGTCGGATTATATCGTGAATTCTTTTGAAATGCGTTAGTGTGACTGTAGTGAGCCGAATTTGGCCATAAATCATCCTATTTATTGAAAACAAATTAATTAAAAATATTAAAATTATTTAATTATCCACACAAAAAAATAGGTAGGTATAAAATTATCATAATTCTCTTGTTCATAAGTATCCCAATTTATTTAGGGTTAGCGTAAAATTATGTCTTCTTCATTATAATAGGTAGGTAATAATAATATTAACTATGATAATAAAAAAATATTACAACGAATTAAACGGACTTGGCCGTAAGCAGTAGACGCTTGGACTGAAATAAAGGCCTGTTCACCGTGAGCGGGCGACTTCGCCTGTTCACCGCCCGCTCCAGCAAACCGTCTATGTGCAAAAACTCGTTGCAGTGCAGCGGCAGGTTGTTGCCGTCGATGCGCACACGTAGCAGGCCGGGACTCGTGCGTGCATTCGCACTCAGCACCCAGCTCTGGTACGTCAGGAGTGTGAACAGCCATGTAACACTCGAGTATTCTAAATGATTATAGGAGAGGTTCAGACCACATAGAGTCAAGTTGCCGATGCAGTACAGCTGCTTACCACGTTTCATCGTCTGATCGCGGCTGAATGGATCAGTGAACGTGCCCATGACCTTATCTGTCATGGCTTCCGCTTTTTTCAAGATTGCGTTGGCCGCGCTCAGTCCTGCATGATCGCTGATCTTCGGCCCTCGAATGTGTTTTCGCTTGCTGACACGAATCTCGTATTGACTTTTTTCTTGAGTCAGTTCTTTAATAAAATTAGCGTACACGTCAGTTCTGCGTCTGAAGAACTCAATGTACCGCAACCTCGTTGCCCTCAATTCGTCCGTCGTTAAAGAAAACTCCATTAGACTCTTAAAAATACTGATGGCCCCAGAGTCAGTGATATGGTTTCCCGCCAGATTAAGGTAATTCAAACCGCGGTTGTTTCGCAAAATGTTGGCGAAAGCGCGTGCCCCTTCGTCACCGATCTTGTTCGACGCGAGCAGTAACACACGGAGAGAGGTGGCGGCGGATCTCGGCGTTGCCAACAAGGCCGCTAGGAGAGCGCAGTCCTTGTCATCCAGCTTGCAACGTGACAGCGACAAGTAACGTAAGCGAAACGGTTGCTCCAGGAGCACTTCGTAGACGCGGCCGGCGACAGGCGAATCGTCCAGACAGATCTCAGTGATTTGCGACACCCATTTAGAGATCTCGTAAATTACCACAGAAGTTAGCGGTGTCCTCCGCACTGTAAGTCTGTACAGTTTGTGCTGATAGGGTATGCACATTCCAATCACCTTAATGAGCTGGCGCGGTATTTCGATGCATTGGTTAAAAACAAGCTCTAACAGGTTGCCTCCAGCGTCCTGGACTGCAGTGATCACCACCGCCAGGGCGTCGCTACTCCGTCCGTCCATGTCGTCCGACTCTTGCTCCTCCGGGATGAGCTTTGTGCGATGTTGAAGTTGGCGCGTAGGCGCCTTCTTTAATTCAGGCTTTCGGTTGTATTTCGCTGCAACAAATGCGCTTTGTATTAAGAAAGTGGACTATTTTACTTATTTCAATTTCGATGTTGTGATATAGTAAACGAGACAAAAATAGTATGTACCTAAGGGTCCTAGCAGATGGCGTTAAGTAGTAAGTATCTGCCTACCCCCTTGGGATAAAGGTGTGAGTTTATTTATGTATGTGTACTGTCTACTACTAAACCATTGTACTGAATTTATCTTATTTAAATCTTAGGTAACTAAATTCCATATTTACAGTATCCATCCAATAGGAGGTTACCTTGCATTTCAATGTTGATTGTGACGGAGAAGCCAAAGCCGAATGCGCGGCAGGCGTATGGCACGAAAGTATATAAATTTTGCGGAGTGGGACACTTGTCGGACACCGACAAACCAGTCTCATCACTAAGTGCTGCATCCATAGTATGCTTTAGGTACCTAGGTTGAGGTTTGCTGGTTTTATTATTGCACTATTGGTATTTCACACACTGACTCTCACAGAAGGTGTTAATGCACAGAGCCTCCCTATCTAAAATGTACTCTGTGCACAGAGCATCAGTTTGATTTTTGACGTTTGACAGATTCTTGCGCCGAAAATTAAAATCCAAAATACGTAAAAAAGCCAAAATATGTCGAAAGAACGACTATAATTTGATGCCAGTCACATAAATTCTTCTCAGCCCTCGTACTCACGGGCGGTTTTTTACCGCAGCGATGTACCTACGCTTACGCTATCGAGCTGTCGACAGTTGAAATCTCAGAACACAATATATCAAAATCAAAGGTCATTTATTCAAATTAGGCTGAGAATCAGCACTTTTTGAACGTCAAAATACATAAAACCACTTATGACAGTCCCCCAAAATCGCCCACCCGTCACCACTTCCTAGTGCTTTAGCTGAGAAGAAGTGGTGCAACCAACTCCCCAGCAGCACAGCTGTCTGTTTAGTCGGATAGACTTGATTCTATACATACATAGACAAAATAATATAAATAAACATTACGAGACACAGAACATTAATTAATTAATTGGTCATACATATGTCAGCCAGCCATGCCAATATACTAACAATAAAATGAAAACTTAACTCGAACACAAAGAATAAAAAATAAAAATAAATGTAGTTATAGCATAATACCAAAATAAGAGCCTCCTGCACCCTAATTGCGTAACTCACGATTAATCATAATCTGTTTCGTTTTGAAACAGATGGCTAAACCATTGCTTCATATGTTGGAAAAACGTTTTTTTTTTTTTTGTTGGGCATCTCGCAGTTGGCCTTGAGAGGCCATGACTGCTCAACCGGGCTTTCCTGGGGCTGCCATTAAGAAACTAATCTTAACGCCTCCAGCCAGGGCTTATAAACTAAATTTTACAAGCTAAGCGACTGCACGCTGAGGGCACCCCCTGTGGGGTACGGACCTCGGCTCAGGGCGTCACTGATCCCCCCCGGTGGGTTCCCGCATTGTCGTTGCGGGGGGGCTCAGTAGCCGTGGTTTTCCCCACCCACGGTGAAGCAAAGAGGAACCCGAGGAGGGGCTATCACTATTGGGGACAGGCTGGATCAAAATATTGGCATTATTATTGATCGGGGAATTTAAAGCTACTGGCTCAGCTGCGGCGCGGGCTGGCGCTTCAACGAGCAAGGGTCGGTCGGGTTGGAAAAACGTGTCTGCTCAACAACATAAATAACGCAATGAATATTGTTGAACTGTGAAAATGAAACCGATTATGATTAATCGCATGTTACGCAATTAGGGTGCTGGTATTAAGTAAGGGCATGATAGCTTACATTTGAAATACTGGATTATGTTCACATAGCTGTTACTCGTACTACCCAAGTTACAACTCGAGGCCACAAATAATAACCTAGGACCATCGACGTAAAATAAATTAACGGATCATTCAGGACACAGTTCTAACGGAGAAGATACAGAGTACTAGGGAGAAGAATACGAACTCCTTACAATATTTAGTAGATCGGTTGTGAGGGTTTACTAATGTTCGCCATAATTTATATGAAATAATTTTATATACCATACCTACTTATATTTGCCATAATTTCATTATTATTTAGTGACAGCACGTTTCACCGAATAACGCTTCAAAGAATGAATGGTTGGCCGATACCAAGATTTATAGAGGTGTGAGGAACAGGGTGTAAAGTCCACTCATACTCTATTGAAAAGGGAGGATCCTCCGACCAGACGGGTGTTGTGTCTGGTGGGCAACTGCCCGACGGTTGATGTCGGGATGTTGTACCTATGCCAATCGCGCGGTAAACTTTAACTGCGCGATCTAGGATTCCTATGACGTGCGTCTTTGCGTAATTCGCCTGTGGCGTTGTAGATGGCGCCACTTATCTTTTTGCATTTATAGATATTGTTGCGAAGTATTTTTCTGTAGTGCCGCTACAGATTTGCCTATGTCATGGTTCGCCGGAACGCGCTTGAACGAAATAATCTTTTACCGATAGCTATTTTCGCCTAAAGCGCCTTTCCATAAGCCGCGCCAATCCAAAAGAATTGTCTTCTGTTTCTTGCTCATTCATTTCATTGCATTTTTGGAACCAGAAGAGATACCAGAAGCCTTCGAGCATTAAAAAATTTAGTATTGCCAACTGAAGCTGCACGATTGGCACAATGGTTCAATACGACGTATTATGTACCTGGAGTATTTTCAAAAAAGTCTAGCCCAGGGACTAAATTAATCCTGAGCAAAAATCCACCATCGTTCCCACCAGCTATGTGGTCAGTGTCTAATCGCACTTCTATTCCAAAAATACAAAATGCTCTAGAATCATGTCTTAACCATTGGAACACACTGTTAAATCGCAAGAAGTGGAATATCTTCAACACTATAGCGGAGTTTTGCAAAAGAACAAAAACATACCTACTGACTGCGAAATCGAGCGCATCAATCAATAACTGAGCCAATGCCAAAGTCGTTCGCCGCAAATTGAATATGAAAAGAGACTAGAAAAGCACTTGTCGCAAAAGAGTGAGATGAGCATAGAAACTTTCATAGGTGGGCTAGCTCATCATGTACCTACATCAAAAACCAATGATGTTTTTTTAATTTTTTTATTGTTAGTTTTCTATCCTGTTGCTTATGATTGGGCAGTTTGTAACCTGTTTTTTTTAAATATTAACTATTTAATTATACAAAATAATCACGGCCGTGAAGGCGGATATATTGCCTCTCCCTCACGTGCGCCGCCTCCCTCTCCGCGAGCATTACTGCTTCGCAGAAACAGGTGACGGCTACCCATGGGCGTAGCCACGGTGGGGCAGGGTGGGGCCCTTGCCCCACCCTGGCTCTGACCTGTAAGGTACATAACCAAACCTAAAAAAATCAATTATCTAGGTACTAACTACAATACATAACATCCGTAAGAAAGTTCACACTCGACAGTGGTCACAAAAAAAATGCGATTAAAACAAAAATTACTGCATCAGGCCCTCACGGCCGTAGTCGCCGCGGGAGACGCCCTGGGCGTCGGGAATCCCAGGCTGATTCCCGGCCACCGTAGGCGCGAGCTTGCGGACGGCGAGTAATGGGTAGCTCGCTGTCCGGTAAGGACCAAGCCCGGGTCGACGGCGCGTTGTGTTCCACGCGCGCCTCAAAGAGATGTCAGCAGCAACTGGTGGGGTCCGCAAGGGCCGATGCCTGCCAGGGGTGCGGGTTGTTCGAAAGAGATACCGCGGCCCCTGGCACACAGGCAACTGAGCTACACGGGTGGGTTTTAGTCAGTGAAAGTCTGACACGCCCTCCTGCTCCACCCAGAGCGGGAAAAGTTATTTGATGTTTTCCAACCCAAAATAAAACAAAATTGGATGGAAGATTTCGTGGTGTAGGTAGGTGAGCATAAGTGTTTTGAAAATTCGAATTATACATACAGATACAGGGTGCTATAGGGTGTAAACTTTTTGTATGAAAAAATTAACCGGGGTAAGACCGCGGGTATAGTTTGCTAGTTACATATTATTTTAGACTGCTGCCCCACCCTGAGCCCATGGCTGGCTACCGGGCTACCCATGTTCTCTCGCTCCGTATCATGGCCTGGACATGGGCCGGACGCGAGAGATCGCTGCCGCAGATCGCCTCCACAAGGACACGGGGCGGTGCTCTGCCCAAGCCGGGCAGACCTCCACCGTATGCTCCAACGTGTGCTCAGGGCGATCTTCGCAGTGGAAACACCCGGGCGTTTCCCCCCGCCTTATTCGAAACAGGAACCTCCCGAAACAACCGTGTCCGGTGAGGACCTGCGTCAGGTGGAAGGTGAGGACGCCATGCCGCCTCTCCTCAAATAGGGGACTTACCGCCGCTATCGTGGCGTGCCCAATGTATTAGGGGTAAAGTATGAAATTGCTGATTTATACTGAAAAATTGAAACTCGTTTTTTTTCTAAGATATAACATATTTATTTAATCAAAATATTTACCCTCATTATCTATACATTGCTGCCATCTAAACGCAAGTTCATTTATGCCTTTACGATAGAACTTTGAGGATCTAGATTCGACGAAAAGCATTTTGTACTGCCTCTTGGGAAGATTTTTTTTTTATCACGTAGAAAATTGTACAAATCACGAAACAAATGGAAGTCCGTTGGAGCAAGGTCTGGCGAGTACGGAGGATGACGTATAATGCAGCTCCTGCAGCTCCTGTAGAGTTACAACGGTTTCTCGTGCAGTGTGAGGTCTTGCGTTATCATGGAGCAATAATGGTGAAGATCGATTCACGAGTCGGGGCTGTTTTACTGCCAGTTTCACCATTATTGTTCGAAGTTCGGCACAGTAAATATCTGCTGTTATTGCCTGACCAGACCTCAGAAAGCTATAGTGAATAACACCATGAAGAGACCACCAAACAGTTACCATTACCTTTTTACACGCTTTATATTAGCTCGGGTTGTATGTATGTAGGTATGTATGTAACGGAATCTTTGAGCACGATTTTGACCCACTTTAAACAGTCAGATTTCATTGAAACTTTGTAAACTTGTCGAGGACCGATGACAATTTAATAATTTAAAAAAAAATTGAGAAAAAAAAACACGTTTTGTAGTTAGCAGAACTAAAAAATAGAAAATAAATAATAGTTTAAAAAACTAAAAAACACGCTTTAAAAACCAAACTAAAAAAGGAGAAAATAATTTAATTCAGTTAAAAAGCGTGGGGTGCTTGACATTAATTGATTATAAAAATACCTCAAAAAGCACCCCACGCTTTTTAATTGAATTAAATTATTTTCTCCTTTTTTAGTTTGGTTTTTAAAGCGTGTTTTTTAGTTTTTTAAACTATTATTTATTTTCTATTTATTAGTTCTGCTAAGCTGAATAAAAAAAAACAATTGCAAGTCGAAAATCAAATGTTGCACATTTTTTTTAAATAAGAACCTCATATGTCATCTCATAAGTCATGTCGTAAAAAAAAATCCCGCGCAAATCTCACACACACCATGAAGATTTTATGTCAATTCGAAGTGTCTATTCAATGCAATTTGCAATTTTTGTGGGCAATTTTATACTTTAACTTTTCCAAGACTATATTATTTTTCTAATAATAGTCTTGGAAAAGTTATTATATTTTTATCATAACTGAGACCTTTTCTTTTTCTTGTTTGGCAACTGAGCCGATGCCGACTATTCTACCAGTGTCAAGTAGTGACGGCAACGCAGTATGGTGAGCAGTCGAATCCACAGAACACATATACTCCTAGCGGAATCTGTCGAACTTTGCACTTCGTCAACTTCGTGGAGTTATTTTTTTGTCTACTTTCAGACATTTGACGTCTGACATGACATTGAGTTTTGAGTTGCCACCATAAATTATCAAAAATAACTACTATATTTTCTGTTTCATATTTAGGACAATATTATATTACCTAATTTGGACCACAGACATATAAAACAGTAGCAGACCAAACATTCGCTAAAAAATGCGTACCCATTACGCACACATAGAGAGTGTTGTCGATACAGGGCCGGACTAGGGCCGGTTACCGGTATTATATAACGATATTGAAACGACCGATAATCTTACTGAAAATCCGCGAAAATCTATATTCTCTGGGTAAATGAAGTGTAGATTACTTATCAATAAAGTCTTAACGAATATAACCACCCATCTCTTCTCGTGGTTACTGTAAAAGGCGACTAAGGTAATATTTTAAGAGGACGGTGGGCGGCAGTCCTATCACCTCCTTTTAACGGTATATTTACACACAGACCGTTGACGGGCATCAGTATCGGATAATATAACTCTCCCTGCAGTAATTAACCCGTATGCCCAGCTTGGTGGGACCTAGAGTTAAGGTGTTGGTATGCCTGAAAGCTAGCTTATAAATATATCAGGAATTTTGAAATAAAACAATGAATTTATTGAATATATACATCTCGTATTTATTTTTTACTTTTTTTAACTTTATTTATTTATATATTCTTTATTGTACACTACAAAAATACAATAAACAAAAAAAGCGATAAGGCCGCCTATTGTATATATTATTGTGTATAATATATACAATAGGCGGCCTTATCGCTTTCCGCGATCTCATCCAGGCAACCATGGAATGGACAGGGGCATAAAATGGGGACGTCGTTGGTGCAAATAATGTGTTTACAATATACTAAAATAGATACACAGATATATACATATCCTAAATAATAGATACATAAATACATATATACAAAATTTAAAACGAACGAAAATAAAAGCCTATACAGAGATTATTACAGTTTGGTACGAGAACAAGATCACAACGACAAGTAATGTTCTTTATTTTTATAATTTAAAAACTACTGGTCCTAAAATAATAATATGTACAGGTATACAAAAAATAAAATAATCATAGGGCATCAAATAATACGTCCGCATCGTTGTCAATGGGAAAAGTGGCCAACAAAGGCTAACGGCTCGAACATAATAGGTTCCACTAAGATTGAAATATTTGCGCCATTTGAGGTTCAGTTTCAATCCTGGAGTTTCATGTTTTTAAATCCATGCATTCCGTAAACTTACATCCTTTGGAAACCTGGAAAAATATTAGTAAGCTCAATTATTACCTGCTGAATGAAATGTTAAAATTATGTGAGTAGCCTATACCGATTTATGTCCACCATCGTTCATATTATCTATCACACAGACAGGGTAACATAACCGGCTAATGAGACACAATTGATTTTCTATTGTAACGTATCACATGTGTACGCGCCGGGCCGGAGCGATTCTATAAATTTTATTATCATAGAATGTATGTTTACACTGGCAATCTGCACTCTGCAGTATTTTCAAACTATGTCACCAAAAAAATTTGAAATATCGTAGAGTAAACCGAGTCTCTATTTGATAATTCCATAATAGGTAAATATTTTCCATACAATTAAAAAATATCGTCTTTGTTGCCAAATCCGTCCCTGACTTCACAGCATAATACAAAAACTTACCGATGAAAGGTCAATCCAGGTGTTTTGTGGTAGCTAGCACTGTCACACTGGTACGCACAACACTTTACCATTTTATTTTTGTGTAATTGTCCCAAACAATTAATTTTTCAAGTAATATTTCGCGGTTGAAAGATAGAACGCGATTCAGGATAAATGTCGCTAATGGAAATGGCGGCGCGGGACAGACGGGCTACGCTTCAAATTTTGTCTATGTGTGAGTCAGTGTGACAACAGGTGACAGAACGAGATACTGCTTACGAGTTGTCGCTTAGCAAAAAAAGGATAGAGAATCAAGTCCATCGACTACGGATTAATGTTTGGTCTGCTACTGTTTTATATGTCTGTGATTTGGACTAAAAAAAATTGCATTACCTTATACAGTCATTCACTTTTTTAATTTTCTAATAAATATTTATATATCGTTGGAACATTTTCAGTTTAAAAACGACTATTTAGAAAGAAAAAAAACGAGACAAATACAATGGACCTGCGGGGACACTTCTTTCTTCAATCATTCATTTGGTAACAAATAAATGTATGGCTGAACAAAAGAAACACAAATCAAATAAAATCATATTATTTGTCACAATGCAGGTACATAGTTTATATGACACACACACAGAAACATTTCTGTTACAATTTTACAATAAAATAGGCATCGCGAGTATTCGCGACTGATAGTCGCTTAAGATCGCTGTGTTACGTCCGTTGTCGTCGCGATCGGGCTCTTTCTCTCTTCACTCTGCCTGCGCTAGCAACGGGGTGCACGGGCGGCGAAGGAGGCGGCGCGCGCGATATGACACTGCGTAGCAACAACATCGTACATACTACCCACTTCTCCCCCTGTAGGGTATTTTACTCTATACGAGAAAAAATCTAAAAATATATTATTGCGATAGCATTAGGCAAAATGCAGTCGGAAAATGTTAGTTTTAGTTCAAGAAACAACAAAATAAATTTTAAAATACAATTTAAAGATTTCAGTTTTTTTAATGTGTTTGAACACTATGAAATAGTAGTCGCAATGTTATTTCGTCTTAAGGCATGTCAACTGAGCGACTTTGTACTTTTATTATTTTCGTAACCAAAGTAATTTTTATTTAAATAATATTTTGCATTCAGGAACAGCAAACCAACGATAAGTAGTAAAATAACTCATTTTTTTTCATTGTAATCAATTGTCATACTAAATATCAGCGCATTTGTTTTTAGCAAACTGACGTCATACCCACAGAGCAATATGGCGTCTACTGCGTCCAGCGTTTTTGTCAAATTACGCGCGAAATTTGAAAATGTAAAATTTAAATGCATTTATAAGGCACTAATCGATTAAATAAAAATGTTGTGTTTTTTTTGTTGTTTATTAGCACTCTAGAATCCAATTAAGACACTTTTCAAAAATGAGTGTAATACCCTATTTCGTGCGTGGATTCGCCCCCCATCGTACATACTATGTCCACAGAAAACCCGTGCTATATCCTCTAGCCTAAGTGTCTCGCAGTTGGACTAGTCTAAATACCTACGCGGCCTACCACGTTTACGTTTTTCTGGAATGGGTGGTTCTACCTGACCGGCGAAAGGCGTGAGGTGCGAAACGTGATACTATTTCCCTACGTCCCTACCGGTCTGTACGGGTACTCCCTTTCTTTTCCTAAAATTGTTTGTCGGAAAATCATTATCCATAACACATTTGCTATAAACTTCAGTAACCATGATGTTAAAAATCTTTTCTTCTAAAACTATTCTGTCATATTATCGAGTACTTTATTATTTGAATCTCTATTTCTTATATTCTTCTTTATTATTTGAATATTTTGTAAGAAATAAAGTCAGATGCCCTAAGTATCGTATAATATTATGTGTATTATTCCGAATGTTCATTTATAATAAAAGTTTTAGTCCTAAAACATTTGAAAAAAAAATGGTTTTTAGTGACAGAAACGAATCGCTGTAAATCCGACTCCACGCAGTCTTGTCTGCCCTACCCCTAGAGTGTAATTTAGAATCGCGTAGGCGAGGAGGGGCGAGGCGGCCCGCGAGTTGAGAAGCAGGTAGTTGTAACGCTCGTCGTCTCCACTAGTTAGCTGAGGCTGGCTACGCCGGCCAGCAAGACGAAGCTGCGGTGATGAGCGATAAACCATCTGCGACGATAAGCTCGCGTGGGACCGCCGCGCCGGAGCCGTGACAGAAACCATGGCTGCGTCTGCTGCGTGCTCGCTTGCATGCTGCATGCTTGCTTGCATGCTACATGTTGCATGATTGCTGCATGCGTCTTTGCATGCTTCTTACAGAGAACTACAGAACAAGTGAACTATCTCAAAACAAGTCTGTAAAAGAAACAATATTGCCCACTGTCATATACCTATAAATTCGTATCTACGTATGAGAGAAGTTTATAACAAAAGCTTTGTAATACAAATTTGTTTTAAAACATTATATTATCTCGCTACCTATAAAAAATATGGGTATTATATTATTCCTATTTGTATCTGTCTCTGTTTGTATCGGGAATGGTGGGCATAAGCACATTGGAATTGAGACGTACGTAAGTGTGCGCTTCTGATGCACTACTACCTATTACTTAATAACAATATGTGATCGTGTTCTACGATAGCCCTCATGTCTATCACGGAATCAGAAGGAGCTCGTAACTCTCTCCCAAAGGTGAGATACGCCGGCGAATGCCCTGTACTGGTGGTAATCGCGGAGTTCATAGCAATCCTGATTGCTACAAGATGCATGTCCCATGTGGTATGGTCCTCGCGCCCCACAACGACCCCTATTAAATAATCCCTCCCGACTCTTGCTCCACGAAGTGCCAGCCCGCAGCGTAGCTGAGCCTGTGGCTTTAAATTCCCCATTTACGAGTAAAAATAATATTAATCCTAAGCTGTTTCAGCCTGTCCCAACTTGCTGTCCCCCTCTCAATGACGCCCTGAGCCGAGGTCCATACCTCACAGGGGATGCCCTAAGCGTGCAGCCGCTTTGTAATTGAAATAATTTGCACCTGGCTGGAGGCTTTGAGTTAGCTTGAGGCAGCCACAGGAAAGTCCGGAAGCAGTCACGACTCACGACCTCTCAAGGTCAACTCCGAGATGCTACACAAAAAAAAAAGACTTTTTAATTCTGTGGTAAAAGTGTTCTGTGGGACTGTGGACCAAGAGTATTTATGTTCTGTGCTGTGCTGTGGACAGACAGCACGCTATTTTGACATTTTTGACACATTAATCAAACGTATTGGAAAAATAAGATGGCGATGTGACAGAACGATTGTGATTGTGACTATCTTTGATGATTACAAAGAAACGCAACGTGTTATACATTGTTTGTAAACGAAGAAAATATTATTAAATAAAAACGTGGAACAAATAAATAAATAAAGCGATGGGTTCCAAGAAACATAAGAAGGATTCTAAGAAGAAGAAGCACAGGAGTCGGTCTCGATCGCCTTTGGATAACGAGGAAGTTCAACGTGAACGTACTGAGCGTACTGAACGTAAAAGACATCGCAAACACAAGGATCGCAAGCGAGACCGCTCCCCAGACGGTTAGTTGCAGTTTTTAATGTTCTAGAATGAGATACGCCAGACACCGATGATTATTTCCATTTTTTTCTACCTCTTACCTACTATTATTGTTTGCGCGACATGGCAATTTGTTGTTTTTGAGAATATTTTCGCGAAATATTATGGAAATCATTAATGGTGTCGGCGGTATACCCATTTGACAAAATAATGGCATTGTTTGCTCGTTATTTCAGACTCGGTGGCATTCGAGTAGTTCCACCGCGTCCCTGTGCTGCTGGCGTCAGGTAGGTATTGTACGGAGCGGTGTGGAGTGGTGCCACTGTGGACATCAACTAACAGCCAAATGCCACGGATTTATGTGAACGCTACAAGCACTACAACTTATTTCTTTGTAACATAGATGTGTACTAATTCAAGTGATTCATCATGAAATCAGTTTGAAGAAACCCATGATAATACAAACATACGTAAACCAAATAAAAAGGCCACTGGTGAGGATTAAACACTGAAAGCCACATGCTGTAACAGTTACATCCTCCGACATGGATCATTTACCTAAAATTTAGTTCAAACTAGCTTTTGCCAGCGGTTTCTCCCGCGCTGAGGTTGGTGTATTATACATATAAACCTTCCTCTTGAATCACTGTCTATTGATAAAAATTGCATTAAAATCTATTGCATAGTTTAAAAGATCTAAGAGTACAAACATGAAAAGTGACTCTTTTATACGTAGAGATTTTCACTTTTTAACACACTATCTTAGCAAATCACCAATAATAATTAAAATCAACATTTTATCTAAAGTCTAAATTCTATGCAAAATCTTAAATTAATTGCTTATTGGGGTTCCGTACCTTAAAAAGAAAAAACCAAAGCCTTATAGGATCACTGTTGTCCATCTGTTTGTCTGTCAAGACAAAGGTATCAAGTTGAAATTAAATCGTATACTCAGGTCTACAGTCTCTTGAAGTGGTGAAAAAGCAAACTTCTAAGTTAATGTTAAAAAAAGATACGGCCGTTTATGCTGCAAAAAACGTATATATTTAAGCACTACTTCTACTTTCCGTTGACCTAGAACTATTTGGCAAGTACAAGGACTGGGAAAAATCTGATAACTACACATTTGTAATTAAATTATAAAAAATATCCCCCACCATTCACAACATCAACAAAAAATTCTAATTTGTACAGAATCCTCATGGTGGGCAAGTCCAGCACGCAGTTGTCCGGTTATTGTCTGTCTGTCTGATACTATCCAGAGCTTGTATCAGGAAAGCCTCAGAATAAATCATTTATGTGATGTCAGTTAGCACTGTATTCTCATACAAACTGTCCTGATATTTTTTTGTGTGAGATCCACAGCTAATGCAGACTGGATGAATACAATTCAACTATTAGTTTTTTTCAAGACTTTATTTTTTAATAACAGCACAAAATATTTAAACTACACAACTAATTGTTTATACCAATGACTAGGTACATAAAATCAAAAATAAACTCAAAATAATGGGAAAACTAAATAAAACCAAGGTCTTCCTCGAGTAGGTACAATGATAACTATTGTAAAAATAAAAAGCTATTTCTACCCAAATATAATGGATTAAAAAAAATTATGAGAGAAACTAACAAGTTTCCTAATAAAGCTTCACATGACATACATGCTACATGAAAATCGTACTACAACATACCCATTGCCCACCATAGATATAATTTTGTTATCCATAGTAAGAATAAGTCAATAGACATGTTGACTAAGGTACTTATGTGGATTAACTAATTTACAACAAATTGTGGTTTCCTAACATATTAATAAGATACTTGAAATTAAAATGAATTAATTCAGCGATGCTTCTTTCCATATTTAGTTAAAAGTAAGTGTCACATTTTTAGTTAAAAGTTTTTGGCACTAAGTTCTGACTGTCTGCCTAGTTTGAATATTATATGACTTGTTTAAAATAAACTAAAGTCTAAGATAGTCAGCACTTTTTTAATATCAAAATTACATAAAACAGTCCTTCAAAACGCCTGCCCTTCACCGGTTCCTAGTGCTTTATCTGGGAAAAAGTTGCACAACAAATTTACCAGCAGCATATGGACATAACAAGGTATACATTAGTATACCTTGTTATGTCCTGGACGACCAGTAGGTCGTCCAGTTGTCGAAATTCGACCATCATACATTTAAATAGAAATACATTAATAAATAAAAATATTAGCTTTCTGCTCACCTTCTCCCTCCATATGAACTTTAACTGTGCCAGAAAAGTTTTTATCCAGTGCATAAGGCAGAAATTTTTCGCCTGTTTTACAAAAAAAAATATCAGCTGTTTCATAGAAAAGTGCAATACCTACGCGGTCAACATGTATGGAACAGCTGTTTTTGTTTTTGTAACGACGAAAAATTTCTGCGCTTGGGGGTCTAGAATGATATGCTGAATTCATGGTTACAGTTTGCGCACTGGATAAAAACTTTTCCTGTATAGATTACAAGGAGCCAGTCTCCACAATGGTCTGGCATCTGGTTGTATTCTTAGATCAATAATTACATAACTAAAGCAGGATACTAAAACTACTGACAGGTCTGTATTACGACCTAAGGCTGTAGTCAATTGCAAACATTCTTAATTCTAAATACAGAACCAAGTTTAATGTCAGTCTTAATAACTATAGTAGAGCTAAATGCAGAGTATGTAGGATTATTTAGTAATTAAAACTATTATGAGTTTTAAAAGGTTTTGTGAATTAATCCAGCGAGAAACATTCATCAGATTATTGAGTAAGTTTTCATTGAAGTCAATGTAGAAAATAATCCGTGTCATGTTGTAGCGACAGTTCTGTCATGACGTATGCGTGTGTGGAGCCTACCTGGGTGTGTTTAAAGTGGCTGTCTCGGTTGTTATAGTTCAGGAGGTGCCGGTGGAGGCACAGGGGGCGCGCGAAACGACCACGCGCGCGCACAGCAGTAGCGAGGAGCGCGACCGGCGCGCGCGCGTCTTGCACCGCGCGCAGAAGGATAAAGATGATGCTGACTATCACAGGTAATCAGTTAAACAGAATCTTGAACCTTATCCAAACCCCATACCACTTGATCTCCCTTGAATTCACTTACCTTCATCATCCCCTGACCTTACTCCAATCAATTTGAAATAATAATTAATTACCAATATTAATTTACCATTCATTTATTATTTATTTTGCCCATATTTTTGGGGTCTGCACAGTATAACTGCTTCGATACATCCATAATTTCCAAACACCTTACCAATTGATTGCATATTAACCTGCTTGTATGTTGTTCCAGAGAGAAGAGCTCTGAGAGCTCGGTGCGCACGGCCGAGAAGTCTGCGTCGCCGCCGTCCGTGGGCGGCGCGGCGCAGGAGAGCCTGTCAGTGGACGAGACCAACAAGCTGCGCGCCAAGCTAGGCCTCAAGCCGCTGGAACGCGCTGAGAAGCCCGCAGGTACAGAGTATATCTTCGTCAATTTTCAAATTCTTTCCTGTATTACGTCAGCTAACACCTTTTGAAACTATGGCATTGAGCAGGCTGTAACTTATAAACTATTGAATTGCTTGATAACAAAGATGAAAAAGGCAAACAAACACCTGTAACCAATTTCAAGTTGATATCAACATAAAACCTTTTTAATTTGGCCATTTTATG
This sequence comes from Antitype chi, assembly GCA_947359405.1. Classification (NCBI taxonomy): domain Eukaryota; kingdom Metazoa; phylum Arthropoda; class Insecta; order Lepidoptera; family Noctuidae; genus Antitype; species Antitype chi. The sequence goes on from OX375816.1 coordinate 18,601,844, forward strand.
TGAATTATGTATGAATCAATTATTCTAAAATTTTATTTTTTATTGTGAGATTCTGTGAGTGTTGCAACATTCATTTTTATTTTACTCTTTTATATTTGTATATTTATTCTAAACAATTTGGTGATGAAAACTTCATTGTCTACCACTAGGCGTTTCACGTGTGTTGTGATTGTGTCACAAACACAAATCTAAGATAGACTCACAGCTACAGCCGTAATACGTATCTTTATGTGAATAACTAATTGTGTGACGCGTTGCAGAGGATGGCAAGATCAAGGACGACTTGGGCGAGTTCTACCACAAGCCGGCCGCCAATATCGCGCATCAGAAGAAGTCGGAGAAGATCCGCGAGAAGCTCCAGCTGCACAAGGAGAAGAGGAAAATTGAACAGAAGTCAGTATTTTGATTTGATTAAATAGGAACAACAGTCACATTATGCACTATTTATTACCAACAAGTAATAATGTAGCCCACATATCTGTTCACAGATTACCATTCATGAATAAAACTTTAGTCACAATGAGGCAAATTGTACATTCATGACCATAGGGTATTTTCCAATTTATTAAAAAAACTATTTTAAATTGAAGATTGGGACGAGATATTTAACAGAAAAGTTAAAATTAATTCCATTTTATAAATTAAAAACTTAATATCAAATTTATTATTCGTCGTTTTGAATTTACCGCCAAAACGCTCCTTACGATGACTTTTATCACTTGAAGTCAGATTTGTGTAAACGGCACCGGACTTTATGTGGCGCAGTTTTAGAAGTATTTGTGCACATAGGTACCGCACACCAGTAATACCACTTTCTATCCATTAAAAATCTTGTTAATAATTATAAACTCGACCTTCACTTGTTTACAACTACTTTAGTTTACACAAAGTTGACGTATGACATGTGGTCACGTGATAAAAAAGTCATCTAATGTAGCGTTTTGGCGGTAAAGTCAAAACGACGAAAAATATGTTTGATTTAAATCGTTTTTAATTGAGAAAATGAATATCTAATATATAAAATTCTCGTGTCACAGTTTTCGTTACCATACTCCTCCAAAACGGCTTGACCGATTTTGATAAAATTTCGTGTGCTTATCGGGTAGGTCTGAGAATCGGCCAACATCTATTTTTTTTTTGTGCATTAGGAAACTGCCAAAAAATCGGGAAAACTTAAATTACATTTTCTATGGGAATTTTGTATGGACAGGACAACGTCTGTCGGGTCAGCTAGTAATTCAAATTTTTATTTTTCTGTTACATATTTCGTCTCAATCTTCAAATTAAAATAGTTTTTAATAAATTGGAAAACACCCTATTACACTATTATAGAAACAGAAATTGAAGTATTTTAAAACAACTAAAATTTTTTAAGAAAATTAGTCTAAGTGAGCTGTTAGACTGTCTCATACAAAAGGCTATGAATCTTTTGCAAAGACCATAACCATATGTCTTGGTGTTTCAATGCTTGTTTGTTGCCACTTACAAGTTCAATAATGCCATGGCTAGCAGTGGAAGTTTTTTTTTTTCTGAAATGATGTTGGTAATGATTCAATGACATGACTACCTAACCTATAAGATATTTACTTGTGTATCTATCTTATTTAAAGATACCTTTTAAATTTAAACAAATTGCATGTGCACTCCGCTGCTATGTTATCTCTCCACCACTCTTGTTTGACTGTTAGAGAATGCCTAAGGCATTAAGTCTGTTTGTGTACTTGTATTGTGCACAAAGAGTAATATAAGTTGAAAATAACATGGCTTGTGCAGGTTGCAGACGAGGCTCCTGGCCGAGGAGTCCGACGAGGACGACGCGGCCGCCTGGGTGCGACGCTCGCGAGACATCGACAAGCAGAAGCGGGAAGCTGCCAAGAGGGTATGCATCACTTGTCACTCTGGCCACAACTACACCGCAAGCCACTCATCAGACTAAACTTATTGTCCAAATGAAATTATATATATTAGACCATTAAAAAACTTAGAAAGAGTGAAAAATGCGTGTCTTGTCTGCTATACGTGCGCCGCGTGCGCAGGTTACTCGCATGTAGGAGCGATTGGAGGGCGTGTATAAGCTAGACGTCATATTTGCGTATAATGTGTGCGACATATTGAACTTTATATGCGAAAATCCATCACCTTTCTACGTATTTTTCTGTTTCTTTCTTATTGTCTGTTTATATGTGCATGCTTAAATGGTTAAGCAAATCAATAAATAAAATATCTTAATGTGCATTGTATTATCCTAATGTGCATCCGCTCAAGTTGTGTGAGCCAAAAATGAGTTTGGTTATCCCTATGTTGTAGGCGGCGATGCTGGACGAGATGGACGAGGTGTTCGGCGTGTCGGCGCTGGTGGAGGCCGAGGAGCGCGCGGCGCGACAGGTGCGCTACGGCACGCACGAGCTGCGCGGGCTGCGCGTCGCGCACGACATCGACGCGGTGAGGGTTGCGACTCGAAATCAACTTACCTAGACATGTCATTGTATAAAAAATATTAATTATTAACCATCATTTTACATTTTTGAAATACCTACATAATTATGTCAAATTAAATCCTGCACTGTCCCACGACTAGCGGACGCCTTCCCGTAACACACTGAATATAGCCCGCTTTGCTTGCATGCTGTAAAAACTGCTTTAGTCGTTTTTGGTATGATCCCTAAGATTTAGTCTTGTACAGCCTGGCTGACAAAATTTATTAAAAAAAAAGTCATTCAAGTGTATAAACTGTTAGAAGGATCTTTCGGCGCCTGAATTACATTAACGGCTAATGAAAATTCTCGTTTTCATTTACCGTCTCCCGACTTGACAATGCCTTGGTCAAAATATTACCTACAACGTAAAAAGCCTTAAAGTTTTTTGTATGGGTCGGGGGTTTTTTATATTAGATACAAATCAGTAAATGTCTCGAGCTACATGCCGCCTATTTTATTGTGAACAGATAGGAGACGAGCGCGAGGTGGTGCTGACACTGGCTGATAAGGATGTGCTTGCTGATGACAAGGAGGATGTACTTGTCAACGTGAACATCGTCGACGACGAGAGGACTAAGAAGGTAACATCTCATTACAATGTCTCACCCAGCTCTGAATTAATGACACATCACACATTCCCTGAATTATGTTAATGATACTTAAAAAACAACTCTTATTTGAGGAGGTTACCATGCTCTCAATATTTGATAGAAGAAGTGAGGGGCAATTCTTCGTAATTTTAAGAACGTTCACAGTCTGAGATGTCTCAATCTGTCAAAAATGCTTCTAGTTTTCATAAATTTTTGACAAGTTTTTGACATGTAGTTGTTGCCGAGGTGAGACTGCGACTATATTTCATATTGTGATGTGAAGGCCCTGTATTGGCCTTCACATCACTGATTTGTCAAAAAGTGAAGGGTCAAGCGATTTTGGACCTTATGCGGTGAAACTATTACTCTCGAGTAAACCTGCCCTGTAAATAAGAATGGCATAGGCCAAAATACCTGCTTTATTTCGTATCTAAAAACTTTCCACAGAATCTTCTCGAAGCGAAGAAAGCTAAGGCCGGTTACCGCGCGTACGACGACGAGGCGGACTTGGAGGCCGCGTCGCTGGGGCTAGCGCGGCCCGTGCTCAGCAAGTACGACGATGAGATCAACAAGGAGAAGGAAGCCAAGACCAGGGGCTTCCTCATCGGAGACGACGATGTGCTCGACGCCAAGAAGTTCCGGGACATGATGGTGAGATGATCCACCTCCATTTTACTATGAGGTACTATGTTTTTGTGCACACGGTATCTCCGTGTGATAAATGTATTACAATTAAATGGAAGAAAACATAAACCTATTAAAACTACACTTTTTAAACAAGTATAATTATAACAAACTAGAGGATTATATTCCAAAATATGAATGCTTGGAAACATGCTGATCCTGCTCAATAGGACAATCAACTGGTTGCTAATTTATTAGGGTATTACACCCATTTTTACACGCTTTATATTAGCTTCATTTGTATGTTTGTTTGTTTGTACGTAACCGACTCCTTTGAGCGCGATTTTGACTCACTTTAAACGGTCAGATTTCATTGAAACTTTGTAAACTTGTCGAGGACCGATGACAATTCAATAATTTAAAAAAAAATGAGAAAAAAAAAACGTTTTTGTAGTTAGCAGAACTAAAAAATAGAAAATAAATAATAGTTTAAAAAACTAAAAAACACGCTTTAAAAACCAAACTAAAAAAGGAGAAAATAATTTAATTCAATTAATAAGCGTGGGGTGCTTTTTGAGGTATTTTTATAATCAATTAATGTCAAGCACCCCACGCTTTTTAATTGAATTAAATTATTTTCTCCTTTTTTAGTTTGGTTTTTAAAGCGTGTTTTTTAGTTTTTTAAACTATTATTTATTTTAAAAGTGTCATAAGAACGCCACGAGTCAAGCTCGCAACTACGATTAGAGGCGAAGACAAAATTTCGTCAGAATGTTGCTATCTCTGTTTGACAAAAGAAGCCGCGATGCGCAGCTGTGTGTGACCATAACAACTCGTAGGCATTTCCATTTATTCGTAATTAATAAGGTATATATGGATATACCTTACCTTACCTTACCTTACCTTATACAAAGTAAATGATGGCATTTACTTTGTTTTGTTGACTTCTTTGGAAATCAATGTGGAATCGTCAACGATATGTCAACGGTATGTCAACGATCGCCTAGTTGTTCTTTCAAAATGGTTTGGTGCTAATAATCTTTTACTCAATGCGAACAAAACTAAATGTCTTAAGTTCTCGTTACCAAATGATATGATCTTAGTAAAACAAGAGCTGTATTTCTAACCCCCATACTGCTCCAGTTTCAGCAGAAGTGTCTCATGGTTTACTCAATCGAACGCCTTGGAGAGGTCGCAAAAGATTCCAATGGCATCTTTTGCTTCTTCCCAGGCGTTATAAATGTTCTTTATTAGGGTGACACCAGCGTCAGTGGTACAACGCCCATTGGTGAAACCGTACTGCTGTCGTATCGTAATTATATAATGAACGTATAAAAAATATTGCAAATCATTATAAAATAGTAACGGTGTAGTTTCTAGCCCATTCTTTTCCATACGAAACTACCTTTTCGAAGGGGCGACTAGAATCAATGATATTTTCGTGTGAATGTTGACGTTGAAAAGTGCGTTTTATGTGCTTGTTTGAAAGAAATGTTTTGACTTGCCCTTTCCCCGCCGACAGAGACAGGAGCGCCTGCAGGGCGGCCCCGACCGACGTCTGGAGTCTCTGCAGCTGCCCGCGCTGCGCCTGGCGCAGGACTACCTGGACGAGCACGAACTGAACGCCAAGTTCAAGAAGACCAAGAGAAAGGTACCTAACATTTTATTTCTTACACAAAGGCGCTATGAAAAATATGAAGATTGAGTCTGATATCTGCACTAGGAAAAGCGGTCACACAGATAACCAGCCCCCTTTTACGGTTTGATTACTTTTTTTCTTCTTATTGAAATTTGACTGCAATTCTTGGCTGCTATGACAGTACTTAAAGCGTCTAATCGTCGACTGAACTGTATTTCATTTTAGTAAAACATCATTATTTGTACTGTTTCCGTTCAGGGCAAGATACGCAAGAAGGCGAAGCACGAGCCCATCGACGTGGACGACTACGATGCAGCCAATGCGCCGCTAGACACCGACGACACAGGTACCTACACCACTGTATACTGTACACTGGGAACGAGGCTTAGCTCTGCAGAAATAAACCTGCCCTGCTTAGCCTTTTCCCAACTATGTTGGGTACAGCTTCCAGTTTAACCGGATGCAGCTGAATACCAGTATTTTTCATAGAGCGACTGCATATCTAACCTCCACAATCAAGTTACTGGGTAATACGGTACTCATTGGTAAAACTGGTTGTCAAGTTTTAGGGTTTCTGACGACCCGTAATGACTGTCAAAGATCCACGAATGACAGCCGGGACTAACGGCACGCAAGAGTCTCGGTATGTAAAGATGGTCACCCATCCACAGACCAAACCCGGCAAGCATAGCATATATACCTGGTGGATCGACCCGTGCGGCTGTTATTTCTTAGCCACGAGGCTTAGCCCCGCACGAGGCTTATGAGGCTTAGCCCCGCACGAGGCTTATGAGGCTTAGCCCCTCACGAGGCTTAGCTCTGCAATGGGTTTAAGAAGGGTATAACGAGACCCACCACATAACCGTTATCTAAGCATTCTGTTCATCAAACTAAGTAACATTGAGCAAAGCCGACTTTCAAAGAAAATCAGTATTGATCAGCGCACAATGTAACGCACACAAGGCATTGTGCTGATGGTATGCAACGGTAAAGTAGTTGTGTATTTTTTTAAACACAAGTTATAACTAGTGTTGGACTCGATCAATTGATTAGCCAAACTGAAAACTAGTGAGTAAATTAGTTTTATCTAAATCAATCAAATCGATTTTAGTTTTAACTCAATATTCCATTGCGCCAAATCGATATCTCCGTAACCAGTACAAATTAAACTAAAAAACTAGTACAAATAAATAAAAAAGAACACTGACTGGAACAACAAGTGACTTTCGGTTTCGTTAAGCGTGTTTTTACACCCGTTATTGTTATTTAACTAGCTACCGTCTCCGAATAGTGTTTCGGTCGATCATAGCTGTGTGTCAGTCATTCTAGAGCTCGTGGCGACTGTGTTGTGTTTTCTGTGCAGAAGTGAAGCCCGAGCTGCTGTCTGGGCCGCTGCCGGTGGACGACGAGGAGACGGAGCCCGACACGGAGCTGCAGGCCGCGCTGGCACGCGCGCGGCGTCTGCGACAGGCCGAGCTGGCCCAGCAGACGCAGGACAAGGTGCCCAAGGTGTGTGTTGTATATGGTACTCCACAGACGCGGTATTCTCTGTCTTTCTCCCTTAAATCCATCCATATAGGTTGTCTTTACGGTTTAAGACAATTTATTTCCCTCAAAAATAATACAATAGGGTATTTTCCAATTTAATAAAAACTATTTTAATTTGAAGATTGGGACGATATATTTAACAGAAAAATAAAAGTAAATTGATTTATATCCATTTTCTCATTAAAAACGATTTAAATCAAATTTATTATTCGTTGTTTTGAATTTACCGCCAAAACGCTCCTTGTGGCTTGAGAGGCGGCATGGCGTCCTCACCTTCCGCCTGACGCAGGTCCTCACCGGACACGGTTGTTTCGGGAGGTTCCTGTTTCGCATAAGGCGGGAGGAAACGCCCGGGTGTTTCCATTGCGAAGATCGCCCTGAGGACACGGTGGAGCATACGGTGGCGGTCTGCCCGGCTTGGGCGGAGCACCGCCGTGTCCTCGTGGAGGCGATCGGCGGCGGCGATCTCTCGCGTCCGGCCCTGGTGCAGGCCATGGTACGGAGCGAGAGTGAATGGTTAGCCGTCACCTCCTTCTGCGAAGCAATAATGGTCGCGAAGAGGGAGGCGGCGCACGTGAGGGAGAGGCAGTATATGCGCCCTCACGGCCGTAGTCGCCGCGGGAGACGCCCACTCTTTTGACAAAAAAACTAAATAATTAAGTTAAGCGACGGTTTCGTTGGATTGAAAACTAAAATTAAGTTAAAGTGATAACGTTAATTCAATTTAAAAGATCGCTTTTAGCGATAAGACGCCCATCGTGGCACCCTTTGTAGTATTTCTACATTTATATCTGTAATTGTGAAGTCGTATAAAATAAAGTGTGGCACGCAGGTGGAGGAGATCCTGGAGCACGTGAAGGAAGAGGAGGCGTCGGAGGGCAGCAGTGCCATGGTGCTGGACGCGACGGCAGAGTTCTGTCGCACGCTCGGGGACATCCCCACGTACGGGCTGGCCGGCAACCGGGACCACGACGCCGAGATCATGGTGACACTCATTAATATCTACTTCATAAAAATCATTCATTCATTCGCAGACAGACATCGCTAATCCGATCGGACGCACAGCTTTTAGTAAAATAAATGGTCACTCATGGACTGAGACTTCGCAGTAGACTACTTTTTCATCAGAAAAATATAACACTATGAGCATTGATTGTTTGACCTACATGTTCTGCGGTTTAGACATAGTCGTTTCATAGGAATTTTGCACGGAACAGTTCCATAAAAAACCACAAAGTTATTCTTATTAACATATATAATTTAACTCTATTATTTAACTATATAATTTAAACTTACACTTGGTTTTCCAAAAATGTTCCATCTACTGCTTTAATTCCTAGAATTTAGTTAGCAAGAAAGTGTTGATGTTTGTGTGCAGGACTTCGAGCGCGAGGAGGAGCTGGAGCCCGAGGTAGACAGCAACGCGGGCGCGTGGAGCCGCGTCGACGTGCACAACGAGAAGCCCGCGGACCTCGCTGCAGGTACGCGCAACCTTACTTCCACAGTAAAAAAAAAATACGTTCGACAAAATCATTGTGAGAGAAAAAAAAAATTACTAGCTCCTGTTCGCGACTATCCTCGTGAAATTTCTTATTCACCTGACCCACAGCGTCGCATCGCATCGCCCACCCGCGCTGTTAGTTCGTTTTAGCTTATCTTTATTTCTGATCTTTTTTTTTTTAGTTGGCTCTTGTGTTAATACACAAGAGCCAACTAAAAAAAACGTGATCACCTTCCTCAAGAATCAAAACAAACAAAGCTTTTGTTTGTGTGTGTAACTGTATGGCACGTCGCGCAGGCTCGTGCGTGGGGCTGGAGGCCGAGCCGTCGCTGGGCGCGGGCGTGTGGGGCGCGCTGCAGCTGGCGCTGAGCAAGGGCTACCTGGAGCGCGCCGGCGTGGCGCCGCAGACCAACTGCGCCACCAAGCATCTGCTCACCGCACGGCACTACTCCATCGAGGACAAGACCTACGGGGGGTACGCCACAGTTTTACTCTATAGATTGGCTTTTTTTCTTTTGACATTAACTCTACCTATGGTTTATATTTTGCATCAAAGTATAAGATTATTTTATATCATGCTCTGACACCCCGCTTGTCAGCAAGTTCACAAGACACTAAAAACGCCCTTAATAATTCTATTATATATTTAACAATTCCCCTTATTTTATGGAAAAACCATTTAATTACAACCTTATACCTATAGCCAAATTATAAACTAATAACAATTCCAGTGAGGACGACAAGTACGGTCGTCGCGAGCGAGGCGGGCACTCGGGCCCGCTGCAGGACTTCCGCGAGAAGAACAACTTCCGGCCGAACATCAAGTTGGAGTACGTGGACGACGACGGCCGCCCGCTGTGTCCTAAGGAGGCCTTCCGCTACCTGTCGCACAAGTTCCATGGCAAGGGGCCCGGCAAGAACAAGCAGGAGAAGCGCATCAAGAAGGCCGTGCAGGAAGGGGTGAGATACTCTCCTACATGATTCCAATTCAATTTAAAAAGTTTATTTCGGACAATAACAATCCATATTTTGTTAGCAGGTACAGTAGGCATTTTAACGTAGGTAAAATTGACGTAGGCGCCGGGGTAGCTCTCGAAATCGAAATTTTCTTTAGATTTTTGCAGGTTTGTATCAGGTTCGTTTACCAAAATATGATTCGCGGCCGTAACTAATATACAGGGTCAAATTAAATTAGATGGCAATACTTTACCCTCGTCTTGGGGAACGATATCGAAAACTAATTACATAAAAAAACATTCGAAGGGCGAAGGTCAATGCCCGTAATCGGTCAGTGAACCTCGTGGGCCGGGCGCGCGTAGATCTCAGCTCAGCTATTTTTGGAATTTTTCTAGACTAAAAAGTCTGTGTCCCATATCGTGATGTTATAAGCCCCGTTCTGATTCCAGCTCATGAAGAAGATGAGTTCAACGGACACGCCCCTGGGCACGCTGCAGATGCTGCAGGACAAGCAGCGCGAGACACAGTCGCCGTATATCGTGCTCAGCGGCGTCAAGCGCGAGAACGCCAACTAACATCACCGTACACAGTACGCGACACAATGGGGACACGGCATCAATAACTTTATAAACTAGTCTCTAAAAAATTACGGCTTGTTCCTCGACTAAAATTCAAATTATACAGGCAAACGCCTCCAAAGTGATTTGTATGTACGCCGTGCCTCATGTTACATTACGTTAGCGTGCTCACACGTGCGAGTGGTGCAGTAGCCGTGCGTCATTCGCATCACGTTCTGACGCACGTTGTTAAGTGTCAAGTGTTACTGACGCTCCGGTATCGGGTGGAGCTGACAGTGCAGGGGAACCCACCATATAGCCCAGCTCAACCACCAAATTAGCCTTGTACGCAATAATATAGTAACCATTGTAAACTCATTACAACTCAACCCAGAACACCAATAGTATTGATATTTGTATATTTTCGTATGACCTGTTTTGTGGCAATAAATACATATTAGACCGACAAATTGATGTTTCATTTTGAGTACAATTAATGTAAATGAAAGCGCTTATTATTCTACATGGCGCTAACTACCAAACGAGAGACTGGTAGTCCCGTTTCAAGTTTTAATTTGCGCACAAGAGTGACACGCTTCAACGCGCGTCCCTCGTATGGGGCCATTCAAGTATTATGTAAGCAGTTTTTTAGCAATTATTGACCCCCCCCCCCTCGTCAGCAAAAGTAAGCAAAGCTCTTACTCCCCCTCCCATGCTCACGTAAACATTTGTAGCAGACACCTAACGTGTCTGCTCACTTTCTTGTGATTTTGGTATGTTTCATATGTCTGTGGTATATTGTCATCGTTTTCTTCGAGCCATTCATAGACAAGTAGGGTTGCCATGTGTTGAAACCAAAATTGACAGAATTTTGTAGAAAATCCAAAAGTTACTAAATAAATTCTGCTGACGTAATCACCATCCATACCCCATCCCCCATGTCAACAAAAATAAGCAAAGCAAAGACCCCCCGCCCCCCTGTAGTGCTTACGTAATACTTGAATGGCCCCTATGTATGAGCACTTGGACATCTCATACAGTAGTCGTAGACATCGTGTAGACGCGTCGTACACATAGCGTAGTTGCCTTGTACCCTTCCGCGTAGAAGCTTCGTGCAGTTAACGCATCTTTTGTAATAAGACCTCGGTTTTTCCTATAGATTGAGGGTTGGCCTTTTGGTGAAGTCAAATGTTGGTTATACGGTAGACAACCGATTGGAATAAAAAGAAAAATACCTAAATCAACTTAAAATGTTTTATTGATTTACAAAACTCAACAGCATATAATAATAACTTACAGCACACTCGATAACTGTGTGTATAATTAAAAACACGACAAGAATAAATAGATTTACTTTTTAAAGTTTAGGATGGGTTTATTAAATTTTCTCAAGGCATGTAGGTGTTATTGCCCATAGTAAATAATAATATGTTAGTTAAAATACACCAGGATGGCAATATAACGTAGCTTCGCCTTGACATCGGGCGTTAATGCTCAAATAATTAATATTTAACAACAATCATATCTATGAAAAATACTCAGGGCTTGGGACCTTTATAGCCTCTAAACATTTGATAGATTTAACTTGGTGTTGAACAACTAAGTTAAGATAAAACAATAAAATATATACATACGTAAATGAAGGAAATAAATAAATAATGTACAGTACACAGAATCTTATCACTATTATTGTATGCGATTAAATTTAAAATGCATTCTGAGCAACATTTGCGATTACAGGAATGTTCATACAAAAATATATTTACAACAATGCGTTATTGCTCACCGTACTATTATACAAACTATTGAAATTTTAAAACAGTCTTCTTACACGTAAGTGTACACAAAATATTTAAAGATATTTTATTTTACATGTTCAATCACAATTTGCCTACCATTGTATATATCTAAAATAAATTCGTAAGATATGAATTATTTTCTAAACTATCATTGTTTAAAAAATATATTCTACCATCTGCTTAGCTCATACGGACAGATGGAAGTCATTCATTTCGGTTTAAAACAATTAACCCAAGACAGGCATCAAATCTTTCTAAATTTCAAAACGAGACGCGTTTTTCAGATAATAATTTATATCCTAATATTTCCTGCTAGGAAGTACTGAGCTGCCTTGTTATAAAATTCATTCACATCATGAATCACTGTTACTAACGAAAGTCAAAACAGATTCTTCATTCTATTCACAGATCCCAAAATATAGTTCAAAAAATATATTTTGGCGTGTAAGTAATTTAGTCATGTTGCTCTATCAAATATTCTCCGCTATACCTACTTCCTAAAATATCTGGTTCGTACCATCCAATCGTAATTCTTCGTAAATATTTGGCACAAAGGCTATAAAACTATTGCTTTAGTGTCTTACACATACATATAATACTTACATACAGGGGAAGACCGTTATTTATGTTGATATTTAATTATCAGTAACATTATTTATAACTGAAGTGTCTTACAGGCTAGTACCATATAATTCATCTGTCTTTGACTCAAATCTATCAGGTGTATACTGTTTGATACAGTGAACGTATTATTTTTCTATTTTATGAAGACACCTGAATTATTGTAATTTGACCCCTACATTAAATATAATAAAACACGCAAGTCATAGTGAAATGCAACTTTTATAAGTTAATACAAATAAAACAAAACGCCTACACAATCTACTGGGAGATTATCCTTGCAGTCTTTAAGTAATCATCACACATAACAGTTCTTTGTTCGTCCATTAACATAAAATACACATCCATTGGTAGATACTCGTTCTATGCTCTGTTAGAAAAATTGTTTTAGAGGTAAAAAGTATGATAGGGAAATTTGGGCCAGGCAGGCCAGTTTTAAATGACTTCGTGGCGATTTTTTTTACCAACGCCTACTTTGAGGCTTCAATGTTACAGGCTGTAGCTAAGCTGTTCCAGGCCGAGCACGCCGCCAGCCGGCACAGCGCCCAGCGCGCGGCCCTGCTGCGGTCAGAACAGCGCGTGCGCAGGCACGATGCGCAGGCCGCGCGGGCCCGCCGCCCTCCCACGCCAGCGCGCGGCCCTGCTGCGGTCAGAACAGCGCGTGCGCAGGCACGATGCGCAGGCCGCGCGGGCCCGCCGCCCTCCCACGCCAGCGCGCGGCCCTGCTGCGGTCAGAACAGCGCGTGCGCAGGCACGATGCGCACGGGCGCAGGCCGCGCGGGTCCGCCGCTCTCCCACGCCAGCACCACGCCCGAGCCGTAGCAGCCGAACAGCAGCTGCGAGTCGCTGCTGTACGTCAGGCTGTGAAAGGAGAACATTGATTTTAGTTGTGTTGGGTGATATATATATATGCCGACTAAAAGGAAGGGTTAAATCTGTCGCAAAAATTGCTATAATTTTTGAGAATTGAACATGGATCCACACCTCAGCAGAGGCGCACGTGTGTCGGGCGGCGCTATGTACAGCAGTGGGCGCAGGTCCCACGACGAGTACAGTCGCACGGCCCCAGAGGCCAGGCCGGCCGCCACACAGTTCACGCTCACGCCCTCCGGTGCATTGGAGTAGCAGATGCATGTCACTCGCTCGCAAACCTTTACACTACCTGGAAAGTGAAAAGCTGTCTCAGTTAAAAATGTTTTTACTTTACGGCGCCTTATATATCGACGGCCCCTACGTATAATCCCCTAACTACAAATGACAAATTTTACAGAAGAGCGCTTCAAAGTTTCAAACACGCGTATATCATGTTCTAGTTAATGTAATGTCATAATGGATTTGAAGTGCATTTTGTCGTCTTAGACTTATTTTTGTTAAACTAAACGATATATAGGCTGGCCTGAAGGTCACGAAAACAAAACATGCAAATCGCGTATCTACCACTTAGGGGATTGTACGTAGGGACCGTCGATATTATACTTTATGTTAGCAAATTGCTTATATAAAAAAGTACTACTCTGTGGAAGCCAACCAGTCCCAGTATAAAATAACCTAGTTGAGTGATTTTAAACTGTTCTCTACTGGTTTTAGCGGTAAATATGAACGCCGTGAAGTGATATGATATTATTTTTCCGTAGTTAATATTTAGATAACACAAGTCGTTAATATAATTAAGGAATAGCGGAGGGCCCAGAATACTGCCCTGAGGAACACCAAAACCAGTATTTTTCTGCACATAAGAATTGCAGAACAATATTTATAAACTGGTGTATAATAAGGAAGCGTTACAGAGCGATTTTGTTTTGTTGACCAAAGTCCTTAAATAAAAGATTTTTTTAAAGACAACATACATTTATATGCCGACAAGACAGAATCATGAACTTAACATTACTAACACTCATATATATGCAATGTGGAAACCGTACAGTCAACAATTGTCAAGTAATTGTCCTTTTATCCTAAAAAGTAGCAACCAAAAATACCTGGGGGTAAAATGGACGACACACCAGTTTTAGGAAACATTGAAGGCCTCGTTTAAAGAGGGTGAAAACGAATATATAAAAATAACTTTGAGTTTGTGATTTGAAAACTGTGTAGCTGTAAAACTAATTTTGCGCAAAACTAAGCACTAAATTCAGAGCTGCCAAGATATTTAGCGCAGTTAATAAATAATGTTCACTTATTATCACCTTATTCTTTAAAAACCTTTTTACTGTCTGAGTACAATACATACAGGGATAATCGTCGGTTGGTGACACATTTCCCGGGGTCCCGGGACTCCAGGTTCCCGAGAAATGTCAGAGATAATAATACTAAGCGCAGTACTCACCAACAAACCTCGCGTTGACAGTATGCACTCTGATAAGCGACTTGTACTTGTATGCCGCGTCCTTCTCATATGCTTCCGACTGGTTATCGCCCGCGTCAGCCGCGTCAGGCGTGACGTCGCCGCTGACGTCAGTATTGGTGACGTTGCTCGCCATGTCGTGCACTGATGCGATGTCGCAGAGAGTCTCGCTGATGGTCACGTGGGTCACTGATAGCATGTCGCGGTTTGGTAAGGTGCGAATGTAAGTTAATCTGGAACGAGAAGATTTAGTTTTTTAATGTATATTTTTACATTTAAGTATCCGGAAAAAATATCAATAAGAGTGATTAAATAAGTAAGTAACTGTGTCATTGTTTTATAAATACTTTCGTGGCGATCGCTTGGGAAGATTGTCAAGTTTCGCAACAGACTTTGAAATGAAATTCAAATAATGTCTCCTCCGTCCGCCCAAACGGGGCACAAAGATTTTGCTTTGCGTATCAATATATAGATTACTGCAATGTGCGATTCTTCACGATTGGCTAAAAGACGGAATTGTTAGAAGATAATACAGTGGGCTCTAGCTAGTGTGTGTAGTTACATAATATAACATAAAATCATGACTGTAGTTCTTGCAGGATTAAGCAGAGCATTTTGACCGAACTGGGAATCGAACCCAGGATTTCATGGTCAGCAGTAGCACATGCAACCACTAGACCAACGAAGCAATTGTGTGATGTGGTTATTACGTTCAATACGGCAAAAAAAACGCATATGACGCACTTGTAGAGGTCCCACAGCACGATGTGCCCGTCGGAGCTGGCGCTGACGAGTAGGCCGGCGCGCGCGCACGCGTGCAGGCCGGCCACGGGCGCGCCGTGCGCCTGCAGCGTGCGCAGCGACACGCGCGCGCCCGCGCCGCGCACGCGCACGCAGCACACGCGCCCCGACGCGTGGCCCAGCACCAGCGGGTACGGGCAGCCCGCCGTCACGCACGACGACACTACTTTAGTTATCTGCGGAACAATTACATCGTTTTATTTTGTTTCTATTGATACGAACAGCAAACAGTTTCCATATAAGAACTTACAACTAGTTCAATTAAAACATGTTTTGATAGTGGTGTAGCCGTGGTGATCAACGCAGTTTCCTCTCTACGAGAAGAACCTTTGGCTTACAGTGGGACAGTATCAGGCTAGGAACATTATTATTACGAAAAGTAAAGTAAAGTAAAAACTAATCACAGAAAAAAATAATTGAGTTTAAATAAATCTACACTTACGTTACGATCAATATCAAGTTATAGAAAAGTTATCAGCCCCTAATTGCGTAACATAACACAAAACACACAACAACATATGAAGCAGTGGATTAGCAATATTTTTCAGAAAAGATATTGCTAATCCATTGCTTCATATGTTCCAAGTCCAACAAATCGTCTGCTCAACAACGTGAATAACGCAATGAATGTTGTTGAATAGTCATAATGAAGGCCGTTCCTACTGTTAGTGTGCGGGCCCATTTTTTAAACCCTTGTGCAACGAATTGAGTATTATAAGGAAATTTGTTAAAAATAGTAAAAACTTTAAGCAAAGGTCAGTAAATTTCTGAAACGTGACTTACAAGTTTTTTTATGGACTAATGACTTCAGCTCTCAATCCAGATGCCTGTACAACATACTTAAAAATGGGCCCTCAGTCCAGAGGCACATAAAAAGTCTTACCAATCTGCGGGACAGGAGTAGCTATATAAAATTGGACTTTAATTGACAAAATAAAAAGTTATTAAGCCTTTTGTAAATACAACTCACTTTAGAAAAGGTATTATTACAACTACCATTTCTAACTAGAAAAAGTAAGGGTTGGTTTTTATTTAGCAGTTGTTTGTAATCAGGAACTTCTCAGTACCACTCTGGATTAGTGCCCGATTGATGGCAATAGGCTCGCCCCCTATTACATGGGACTTAACATAACTGGCGAAATGTGGGTGCACCCCCTTATGTCCGCTATATCCTGCCTGCATACCTGATCGAGCGCACACACATGCAGCAACAGGTCGGGCCGCGTGTCCCGGCGCCGCTTGAGCCTCACCACGTTGTCGGAGTGGCCCCACGACACCAGCGCCAGCGCCGCCTGCTCGCTGTTCTGTGTGCTGCTGGCTGCCTCTCCTGGAATGGGGATAAGTAGGCACTTATTATTTAAATGAAAAATTAACAATGCAGCGGAGTACAGTCACATCAAAAATATGTTCGTAACTTTAAGATCTAGTTTTGTCTGCTCATTTCAAACTTAAACTCAAACATAAAGCATTTACTTCAAATAAACCAATTACAGGCACTTTTGAAATGTCAAGGTACCGAGTTCCCCCCCAGTGGGTTCCCGCATTGTCGTTGCGGGGGGGCTCAGTAGCCGTGGTCCGCTCCCACGGTGAAGCGAAGAGGAACCCCAAGGTGGGGCCGCTCGTCAGGGCTTTTGTCTCCAAGCCGACGACGTAGCGGCCAAAAAGTAGGTTGCGGTGAAGTGCATCGCAACTGAGGCGGGCCGCGATGTTGAATGGGAGGCATCGCGGCTGAAGGTTACAGGCTGCGGCGGAGCAGGAGTGCCGGTACTTCTGAGTAGCGCTCTTCCCTTCCGTGGCCTGGACGGGGCCGCCACCGTTTGATGGCGGACGCGGTGGGGCCGCAGGGGAAGAGGAGTGTCGGTATAGCGTTGGCCGCTCTCCCTATCCCCTGCGGCCGAAAAGTGGTAGGCGGCGGGGCCACTGCGCTGACCCGTCGCAGGGGGACCAAGAGTGACAGGGATACCAGGGTACTCTGGAGCCCTTGTGCTACTTGGTTCCTGGGGTGGTCACGGCGTGCCATGTGTCCTGGTGCGCCGGACTGGTGGGGTCCGCAAGGGCCGATGCCTGCCAGGGGTGCGGGTTGTTCGAAAGAGATACCGCGGCCCCTGGCACACAGGCAGCTGAGGGAACACGGGTGGGTTTTAGTCAGTAAAAGTATGACACGCCCTCCTGCTCCACCCAGAGCGGGAGAAGATATTTGATGATTTCCCACCCTCAAAAAAAAAAGAGTTGGAAAAATGAAGCTAGTCCACGACATAATCTGGTTTTCTGGCTTAGCATTATATTGGATGTCATTTTTTAGTCTTGAAAAAAATTGGGTATAATAGGTGAACGGAGAGAAGCCTATAGCGCTGAAATCTATTTATTTATTTATTAATAACAAACTTATACTTACAGTTTGCACCACACATACAAGTTATTACACATACAATCATAGAATTAAGTTTAAATTACATATTATAAAATATGGTATTACACTCATTTTTGAAAAGTATCTTCATTAATTAGATTTTAAAATTTTGAAAACAATAAAAAAAAACATAACACATTTTCATATTTCACGCGTAATTGTTTATAATTAAAAAAAAAATAGTTTTTATTCTACTTATCGTGGGGTTACTGTTCCTGAATGTAAGATATTATTTCAACAAAAATTACTTTGGTTACGAAAATAATAATAGTACAAAGTTGTATACTTGATTAGCTTATACAGCGGTATGACGTAATAACATAGCGGCTACTTTTACTTTTACTTTCCTGGTGTTCAAAAAATTAAAAAAAAAAACAGAAATCTTTGAATTGAATTTTAAAATTTATATTGTTATTTCACGAAGTAAAACTAACATTTTCCGACTGCTTTTTGCCTAAGCTATCTCAATAATATTTTTTTTGTTTTTTCTTATATGGAGTAAAATACCCTATTGGACAAAATTTGGTGAAATTAAATTGTGGTACAGTAAAAGCGCGTTACCGTGCAAGGCGACCAGCGCCGTGGCGCGGCTGGCCACGGCCACGGAGCGCGCGTGCGGCAGTGCGTGCAGGAGCGCTGCGCCGGCGCAGGAGCGGCGCGCCACCACGCGCGGGGCGGCCAGCGCCGGCGACCCGCAGTAGCGGCCCCAGCGCGCGCCCACCACGCCCGCCCACACCGGCACCTGCGGAGTATGCACCACGAGTTAGCGGCTGATACGACTAATATTATTTCTTCTGTGCCGCAACCATAGGACGCTGGTTCATCTGGGTCGAAGAACCATGTAGAAAGTAGTGACTGGTATGGTGACTTAAGTCAGCTTTATCTTGTTGATAGGATATGGTTTATTTGGTAAAAGTTTTAAGTCTTAATTATTATAAGGGGAATAAATGTATTTATTCACTATAACACTAGATTACAAGAAAAGCTTAAAAATGGTACAGTTGGTAAATCTGTGATGCAATGGTAATGGTTTTTGAGTTTACAAAGAGATCTGAATGTGAAGAGGCCCACATTTTGGTAAACGGGCTTATGTGCTACTTTCGTTGGATGCAATTATACATTTTCGCTTATTGACACATGACTTTTTCCTTTTTCAGCAGATCTTGGTTTAAATTGTTCATACTTTCAAAGTCAAACAGAAGGGCTTGTGACTAAGTAATAACAGCCTCACAGGTCGATAGATCAGATTAAGCTACGCTTGCCACGGTTGGTCCTTTGAATGGGTGTACATCTTTACATACCAAGATCCCTCCGTGCCTCGCAAAGCACGTGAAGCCGTTGGTCCCGGTTGTCATTCGGGAATCTTTGATGTTGTCGTCAGAAGCCTGAAAATCTGACAACCAGTCTTACCAAGGAGTAACCAATTTAGCTCGCCGTCCGGTAAGAACCAGGCTCGGGTCGACGGCGCGTAATGTTCCACGCGCGCTTCAAAGAGATGTCAGCAATAACTAAAGGGGGTCCGCTAGGGCCGATGCCTGCCAGGGTCGCGGATTTGTTCGAAAAAGTTACCGTGGTCCTGACAGGCAACTGAAGGAATACGGGTGGGTTTTAGTCAATAAAAGTCTGACACGACCTCCAGCTCTGTGCAGAGCGAGAGAGGTAAATTGATTATTTCCCATCCAAAAAAAGGGGTATCGTATCGCCTGCCCATGCGCACCATGGCGGCCATGAGCAGTAAATGAAGCGTGCGCACCTGCTGAGTGTCCCGCTGCGTGAGGTCGTGCGCGGCGTGCGGGTGCGGCGCGCGCAGCAGCGTGCGCGGCGCCTGCCCGTACGTGCGCACATGGCGGCCATGAGCAGTAAATGAAGCGTGCGCACCTGCTGAGTGTCCCGCTGCGTGAGGTCGTGCGCGGCGTGCGGGTGCGGCGCGCGCAGCAGCGTGCGCGGCGCCTGCCCGTACGTGCGCACATGGCGGCCATGAGCAGTAAATGAAGCGTGCGCACCTGCTGAGTGTCCCGCTGCGTGAGGTCGTGCGCGGCGTGCGGGTGCGGCGCGCGCAGCAGCGTGCGCGGCGCCTGCCCGTACGTGCGCACATGGCGGCCATGAGCAGTAAATGAAGCGTGCGCACCTGCTGAGTGTCCCGCTGCGTGAGGTCGTGCGCGGCGTGCGGGTGCGGCGCGCGCAGCAGCGTGCGCGGCGCCTGCCCGTACGTGCGCACATGGCGGCCATGAGCAGTAAATGAAGCGTGCGCACCTGCTGAGTGTCCCGCTGCGTGAGGTCGTGCGCGGCGTGCGGGTGCGGCGCGCGCAGCAGCGTGCGCGGCGCCTGCCCGTACGTGCGCACATGGCGGCCATGAGCAGTAAATGAAGCGTGCGCACCTGCTGAGTGTCCCGCTGCGTGAGGTCGTGCGCGGCGTGCGGGTGCGGCGCGCGCAGCAGCGTGCGCGGCGCCTGCCCGTACGTGCGCACATGGCGGCCATGAGCAGTAAATGAAGCGTGCGCACCTGCTGAGTGTCCCGCTGCGTGAGGTCGTGCGCGGCGTGCGGGTGCGGCGCGCGCAGCAGCGTGCGCGGCGCCTGCCCGTACGTGTGCACATGGCGGCCATGAGCAGTAAATGAAGCGTGCGCACCTGCTGAGTGTCCCGCTGCGTGAGGTCGTGCGCGGCGTGCGGGTGCGGCGCGCGCAGCAGCGTGCGCGGCGCCTGCCCGTACGTGCGCACATGGCGGCCATGAGCAGTAAATGAAGCGTGCGCACCTGCTGAGTGTCCCGCTGCGTGAGGTCGTGCGCGGCGTGCGGGTGCGGTGCGCGCAGCAGCGTGCGCGGCGCCTGCCCGTACGTGCGCACATGGCGGCCATGAGCAGTAAATGAAGCGTGCGCACCTGCTGAGTGTCCCGCTGCGTGAGGTCGTGCGCGGCGTGCGGGTGCGGCGCGCGCAGCAGCGTGCGCGGCGCCTGCCCGTACGTGCGCACATGGCGGCCATGAGCAGTAAATGAAGCGTGCGCACCTGCTGAGTGTCCCGCTGCGTGAGGTCGTGCGCGGCGTGCGGGTGCGGCGCGCGCAGCAGCGTGCGCGGCGCCTGCCCGTACGTGCGCACATGGCGGCCATGAGCAGTAAATGAAGCGTGCGCACCTGCTGAGTGTCCCGCTGCGTGAGGTCGTGCGCGGCGTGCGGGTGCGGCGCGCGCAGCAGCGTGCGCGGCGCCTGCCCGTACGTGTGCACATGGCGGCCATGAGCAGTAAATGAAGCGTGCGCACCTGCTGAGTGTCCCGCTGCGTGAGGTCGTGCGCGGCGTGCGGGTGCGGCGCGCGCAGCAGCGTGCGCGGCGCCTGCCCGTACGTGCGCACATGGCGGCCATGAGCAGTAAATGAAGCGTGCGCACCTGCTGAGTGTCCCGCTGCGTGAGGTCGTGCGCGGCGTGCGGGTGCGGCGCGCGCAGCAGCGTGCGCGGCGCCTGCCCGTACGTGCGCACATGGCGGCCATGAGCAGTAAATGAAGCGTGCGCACCTGCTGAGTGTCCCGCTGCGTGAGGTCGTGCGCGGCGTGCGGGTGCGGCGCGCGCAGCAGCGTGCGCGGCGCCTGCCCGTACGTGTGCACATGGCGGCCATGAGCAGTAAATGAAGCGTGCGCACCTGCTGAGTGTCCCGCTGCGTGAGGTCGTGCGCGGCGTGCGGGTGCGGCGCGCGCAGCAGCGTGCGCGGCGCCTGCCCGTACGTGCGCACATGGCGGCCATGAGCAGTAAATGAAGCGTGCGCACCTGCTGAGTGTCCCGCTGCGTGAGGTCGTGCGCGGCGTGCGGGTGCGGCGCGCGCAGCAGCGTGCGCGGCGCCTGCCCGTACGTGCGCACATGGCGGCCATGAGCAGTAAATGAAGCGTGCGCACCTGCTGAGTGTCCCGCTGCGTGAGGTCGTGCGCGGCGTGCGGGTGCGGCGCGCGCAGCAGCGTGCGCGGCGCCTGCCCGTACGTGCGCACATGGCGGCCATGAGCAGTAAATGAAGCGTGCGCACCTGCTGAGTGTCCCGCTGCGTGAGGTCGTGCGCGGCGTGCGGGTGCGGCGCGCGCAGCAGCGTGCGCGGCGCCTGCCCGTACGTGCGCACATGGCGGCCATGAGCAGTAAATGAAGCGTGCGCACCTGCTGAGTGTCCCGCTGCGTGAGGTCGTGCGCGGCGTGCGGGTGCGGCGCGCGCAGCAGCGTGCGCGGCGCCTGCCCGTACGTGCGCACATGGCGGCCATGAGCAGTAAATGAAGCGTGCGCACCTGCTGAGTGTCCCGCTGCGTGAGGTCGTGCGCGGCGTGCGGGTGCGGCGCGCGCAGCAGCGTGCGCGGCGCCTGCCCGTACGTGCGCACATGGCGGCCATGAGCAGTAAATGAAGCGTGCGCACCTGCTGAGTGTCCCGCTGCGTGAGGTCGTGCGCGGCGTGCGGGTGCGGCGCGCGCAGCAGCGTGCGCGGCGCCTGCCCGTACGTGCGCACATGGCGGCCATGAGCAGTAAATGAAGCGTGCGCACCTGCTGAGTGTCCCGCTGCGTGAGGTCGTGCGCGGCGTGCGGGTGCGGCGCGCGCAGCAGCGTGCGCGGCGCCTGCCCGTACGTGCGCACATGGCGGCCATGAGCAGTAAATGAAGCGTGCGCACCTGCTGAGTGTCCCGCTGCGTGAGGTCGTGCGCGGCGTGCGGGTGCGGCGCGCGCAGCAGCGTGCGCGGCGCCTGCCCGTACGTGCGCACATGGCGGCCATGAGCAGTAAATGAAGCGTGCGCACCTGCTGAGTGTCCCGCTGCGTGAGGTCGTGCGCGGCGTGCGGGTGCGGCGCGCGCAGCAGCGTGCGCGGCGCCTGCCCGTACGTGCGCACATGGCGGCCATGAGCAGTAAATGAAGCGTGCGCACCTGCTGAGTGTCCCGCTGCGTGAGGTCGTGCGCGGCGTGCGGGTGCGGCGCGCGCAGCAGCGTGCGCGGCGCCTGCCCGTACGTGCGCACATGGCGGCCATGAGCAGTAAATGAAGCGTGCGCACCTGCTGAGTGTCCCGCTGCGTGAGGTCGTGCGCGGCGTGCGGGTGCGGCGCGCGCAGCAGCGTGCGCGGCGCCTGCCCGTACGTGCGCACATGGCGGCCATGAGCAGTAAATGAAGCGTGCGCACCTGCTGAGTGTCCCGCTGCGTGAGGTCGTGCGCGGCGTGCGGGTGCGGCGCGCGCAGCAGCGTGCGCGGCGCCTGCCCGTACGTGCGCACCATGGCGGCCGCGGCCGTGCGGTCCACCTCCTCCTCCAGGGCCGCCGGGTCGAAGCCGTAGTAGGTCTGCACGGAACAACATTTATGACTACACAAGGCCATTTAGGGCGAATTTCACCAAACTTTTATACCTAGAATAGATCTTATCTTGAGAATAAATTTTGAATTTTCGATAGATTTTCCATAGTAGAATTGTCAGATGTAAGTTTTATTCTACGGATAAAAGATTTTGGTAAAATCAGCCCTTAGAGGAATAAATTATTTCGTACGTGTGTAAGTTACTATGATAAAGGAGGATTCACCAGCCGAACAGATTATTGTCTCACTGTCCGTATGTGTAAGACATTTGTAGACGAATATGGATTGATAAAGGCAGTTTTTAAGGGTTTAAGCGTTATAGTTTTATGTATTAAATAATGTAGTGCTTGCACCATCATCGTGTTGAATTATGTGGGAAATAACTTGGTTTATACAACGTGTTTCAATGCGCGCGATGATGGTGATGATGATGCGAGTTCTTGTTGCAAAAACTTTCATAATTTTTCAGGTCTAAAATTGATTTCAGCAGCTAACAAACGTAAGTTAGTCCATGTTGTAAACATGCCATTAGTTCCTATGTGGACATGCAAAAGTAGGAATCTTTCATTAGGTTGACAACCATATTTCGGTGATTAGTATTATTTTGGTCACACTAGTGTTTGTTTGTTGCGAAACAGGTAAATATATCTTATACAGGCGCTCGGTGATGTGCTGCGCCTGCTACATACAACATATTCTACTCACACAGGCCGGGAACACGTTGATGGCGTCGAGGGCCGGCTGGCCGGTCTGCTTGTAGCCGAACACCAGGTCGATCCAGTGCGGCAGGCGCTCGGTGACGTGCTGCGCCTGCTACATACAACATGCCCTACTCACACAGGCCGGGAACACGTTGATGGCGTCGAGGGCCGGCTGGCCGGTCTGCTTGTAGCCGAACACCAGGTCGATCCAGTGCGGCAGGCGCTCGGTGACGTGCTGCGCCTCCAACGCCTGGCGGTGCATGAGCGTGAACAGGCGCGCGTCGGCCGCCCACGCCGGCAGCTCCACGTCGTCCACGGACGCGCCGCACTGCCGCGTGCCCAGGTTCAGGCCTCACCGGGAAACGTTTCATAATAATAATAACCGTCGGTAACAAATTTAATCCAAATCCGTTTCGCAGTTTTTGCGTGATTGACTTACAAACATCTAAACATATTCCTATTGTACATATTATGTTCATTATATTTGTATGTCTGGATTGGTAGGATTATTGTTGTGAAATATTGGTTTCGAGGATATACATCCTCTGCCTTTTTAAATAGGTCTTTATGCTTTTTAACAATCATGCTTAATTCATAAATATAGAGAGAGGGTAGCGGTAATAAACCAAGTCATATATAATTATTCGTAGGTAAGTAATACGCTACGTTGCCGCCCTTCCTAAGCTTAAACTATAATGAAAAAATTACGAACTAAAAGTGTTACCATACTTCGTTTAAGTTGCAATAAAATAAATTTTCAAGTTCTCGCTTGTGTTGCGGTAGGATTTGCGCAACGAATTTCTTGCGCGTTATACTTTGTATGCTATGCAATGTCATTGCAATATTTATAGTATTCATTTGATTCCAATTTAAAATAATTATTACAGTTTATTGTGACTAAAGTAATTACCTAATTAGTAAAATACGCAATTTTATTTTAATTCTTATTTATTCTTCATAAATTAACATCCTACTGCACTGTAAAAAACCTTGGGTTTCTTTAAACTGTAATGTTGTACAGTCACCAAAAGAGATTAGTTAAATCGTCGGATATAATAGAATTTTAGTAAGAAAGCGATGGATGTTTTTGAATGAAATTTTAAATAAGTTAACTGTTTTCCATTAATTAAATTATATTTGATTAGAAAACACACATCTGTTAATTTCTAATTTTTTTTTTTTGGGTGGGAAAACATCAAATAACTTCTCCCGCTCTGGGTGGAGCAGGTGGGCGTGTCAGACTTTTACTGACTAAAACCCACCCGTGTTCCCTCAGTTGCCTGTGTGCCAGGGGCCGCGGTATCTCTTTCGAACAACCCGCACCCCTGGCAGGATCCTGTCATATAGGGACCCGAATACTTACCTCTTTTAGTTACCATACACTTAAATATTTTTAATCAAATTCTTAAAATCACTCGCATCGTAAACCGTTGGGTCTATTTTGCACAAGAGTTATAAATATAACGAAAGTGAGTAATAAGGAAGAATATTCGAAAATCCATTCCCTAAAGGGGTTTGTTCCATTTAGGGCATGTTTGTATGGAATTTCATAATTTTTGCCGATGGGAACCTATCGGGAACATGGCTTGGTAATCTATACTAATATTATAAAAGTAAAGATTTGATTGTTTGTTTGTTTGCATTGAATAGGCTCCGAAACTACTGAAACAATTTGAAAAATTATTTCACTGTTGGGAAGCTACACTATCCCCGGATGACAGGCTATATTTTATCCCCGTATTCCCACAGGAACAGGAACTAAGCGGGTGAAACCGCCGAGCGCTGCTATTATATTAATAAATGAGTAATACCTTCGTTGTTGTGGAACAGCTCGGGCAGGTAGAACATCTCCGGGATGAGCTCCTTGACGTCCGTGGGCGAGTCGTTGGTGATGAGTCGCCAGGTGGTCGCCAGCGAGTGGAACGTGCGGTCTGGCATGTCGAAGTTGTTGTCTGCAAGGAGGAACTTAATAAGTGTCGTAGCTAAAACTCGCAAACTATACTCAACATTTTCAGAAAACACATTTTTAATTTAAATACCACGCTTGATGCCCAAAACACGATGATTGAGTAATATCATTTTATTACAACTAAATTACATTACAGCTTAAGTGGGACTGGCTCGGACATGTCTGCCGCATGTCAGACGACAAATGGGCTAAAAGAACCATCGATTGGGCCCCACTAAACGCACAAAGCCATCGCGGCAGGCCGAGACAAAGGTGGCGGGACGACCTTGACTCCTTCCTAAGGGACTGGCCAGTACTGGCAATGGACAGAATTGTGTGGAAAAGGGAGATAGGGCTTTGGCCAGCAGTCGGACAATACAGGCTAGTTAGATTAGGTAAGAAATGATATTGTAAGTTTACATCACGCATACTCTAAACTGTTAGGTACTAGTTAGCACGACTTACTAGTTAATACAAGTGAACATAAAAAATAAACTAAAAACAATTAAGTTTAATGTTCATATTCAACGCTACGTCAGCAGGCTTAGCATGATGCTTTCTATTTCTACTCTACTGTAGAATAGAAATCACTTACGGAAACGTCATTTTTGTCTACTCTTCCGACAGCAAAACGCTTGTCTACGGTTCTCATGGTAAGCCTGCAGGATTAGGTATAAGAAAGAGACCTAACGCATCAATATCAAAAGTAGCTTTTATCATAACAGAACGATTTTAAATTTATAGATATGTCACTTATAGAATATAAATAAATAAATAATTTATTTTTGACCCAACAATTGCCTAAACTTGCCAATCTGTATACCTATTTATTTATATATATATATATTTTATTACTAAATGGGCCGCTCGTGACCTTGATCATGCCTGATGGAAAGCGATTGATGAGGTCGATGATTGATCGGGCGTGCCCAGAAAATGCCTGTTCACTCTTGTTCAAGACACTGGTACTCCCACGCATCGAAGAAACACAGCAAGCTGCTTCACGCCGGACTCCGGTGGGAGGGGGTCGCAAACCAGACGGGCGTTAGCCCTACCATCGCATGGGAAGAATTGGCCAGTCAACAAGGTGTTGGGTGTGACTGTCCAGGATGCGCCGAGCGCTCGGTTCCTTCGAGTTACTGGTGGAACAAATTGCGCTACACGAGGAGGCTTTTTCGTGCATCCCAATATACAGGCTGATTTTTTAGTCACCGTCCAAATTTTTCAGGGTGATAGTACCCGTGAAATTGAACAACTTTCTCCAAGGAACAAGGGTCGAAATATGAAAAAAAAAATCGACCTCCCATGCAAAATCAATAGTTAGCTGGTCGATTTTGTATGGGAGGTCCGCTTTTTTTTTTCATATTTCGATCCATGTTCCTTGGAGAAAGTTGTTCAATTTCACGGGTACTATCACCCTGAAAAATTTGGACGGTGACTAAAAAATAATTCTGTATAATCCCTTATAATAATGTATATACGTTATAATACATTTTTGTTATCTCACCAAGGGTGGTGGCCTTGGTGACCTGGTAGCTGGTAGAGAATCCGTAAAGCATTGAATCCGTCCTTTGTACGTTGATTGTGCTAAAAGTTAGTATAAATGATATGGTTACCTTGATAGTTGAGGAACAGCTCAGTAAACGGCGGTATCCGCACTAGGTAGTGCAGCACTCCGCCCGAGTTGGAGTACAGCGACGCGTAGTGGTGCGGCTGGCGCGACAACAGTGGGCTGCAGCCCTCGCGTCGGGCCGCCTTCAGGTCCTGGGGGCGGGTTGGTATTGGGTAATCTGATATACACATAGTTTAAAAAATTCACGATTTTTTTTCGGTTCTTCTGTTCATTCTTCTATTAATTGCGGTTTATTGTTGGCTTTTGCGATGAGAGTTCAGGACGAAAACCGAAACCATAAGCGTAGAGTGTCTCTATAACCATGAGCGTAGAGTGTCTCTACAACCATGAGCGTAGAGTGTCTCTACAACCATGAGCGTAGTGTCTCTACAACCTAGAGGTAAAATATTTTATACAGAAACTTTTTTAAAATTTAGATCAACTTTATTTGTTAATCACTTGCAGCAACAATAAATCATATTCTATTTTATTCGTCTAGAAGTTTTAAGCTCGATTATGGAGACTCATTTTCATACTAAATGCATTTATCAAACCTCGCGTTAATTATAACGCGAGGTTTCCCTCCCAATTCCCTTACATTAGTAAGGGAATTTTAAGTTTTGAAGGCACGATATCTATTTTTTAAGTGAGTTTGCAACACATAGAACCATGATCCGAGAAAAATATACAATTAATGTATGATATTAACGAATTACAAGATAAAACCACCACATTAATACATATGTAACAGACATATCAAAGTTACTCACGTTATAAACACTAATGTAATGCTGCTCCCTATTTTTGTTTTGTATCGCCATGGGCCTGCTGAGATCCCGGAACGACGCCGGGTCATTAAGGTCCAGTATCTTGGAGGTATAGTCAGCGATGACGAAGGGCAGCACGGGGTACTGCATGAGATCGTTGTAGGAGCGACCGCCCAGCCCGTTGAGGCGCATGAGATACTCCCAGTTTGTGATGCTACCGTTGCGCCACTGGTTCATGGCGTCGTTTAAGGTGTCAGGCTCGATTCTGGAGGGGTACAGGATATTGATATTTAAAACGGGTGTCTTTAATTTATTAGTGGTATCCCTCTGAGTACGTAGTCATACGTGCGTGTCGCTGAAGGCCAGCATGTGTGCGTGGTCCGGGCTGAGGAACAGCTCCACGGCGTGCTCCTGAGGAATGTGTATCCTCACCTGGCAGGCGGGTGGTGCGTGGCCGCCAGCGCCTTGAGGAAGGCGGCGCGCTCGTTCGTGTCGCTGAAGGCCAGCATGTGCGCGTGACCCGAGCTCAGGAACAGCTCCACGGCGCGTTCCTGCAGGCACCAGCGACGCGTCGCCACCTGTACATCAACACGCATTAGCGATCGTCTAAGTTGTACGTTCTTCCACGTGCACGAGCAAGTTATTTTTCAAGTATCGTTTTTGTGTACCGAGTCCCGAATAGTTACCTGCAGCACATCCTCGAGCGCCCAGGCCTGCGCCTGCGGCGCGGCCTGCACCTCGGGTATGTAGAGGCGGTCCTTGCGCGGCTGCGGCGCGGGCGGCGCGTCGTCGGGCACGAAGTGGATGCACTTGTCGGTGAGCAGCAGCTCGCCGTCCAGCTCGGCGGCCACCGTGAGGCAGGTGGCGCGCGCCATGTGCGCCACGGTCTCGTGCAGCTGCAGGCGCGCCACCAGCCCGTCGCGCACGGCCCACCCGCCGCCCACCACGCTGCGCAGCGGGGGCCACGCCGCGCGCACGTCTGGGGCACACGGCATGGGTAGGTTCAAACGCAATACAAAACAATTTGCTAATAAAACAACCGACTTCGAAACCCACTACTAAATTAAAAACTAATTTACTTTCGGAATTTAGTATCTTTATCTTTCGTTTTTTTTTGTAGTAACCTATTCCAAAAAAATCGTAAACCACTACTTAAGAATAACATCATGTCCTTTAAACAATAACTAACTGAACTGCTCAAGGCAAGTTAATACAACTTATATGAAACAACCGCGCGACTACCTCTACCAAATGAACAAAGATTCACGTAAATCGGTCGACTAATCATGGAGAAATCAGTGTAACAAAATAAATGCATATCCTATAGTTTGTTAATAAGATCAAACCGCGCTCTATTTTGCTTAAATATTAGCCAGAACAGCCCAAAACCTAAATATTTTTAGAATCAGTAATGGTGTTATCATACCAGCTTTATGCCGGTGCTGCGGCTTGAGGAACTTGTCGGCTATGTGCAGATGCGCGCGACGCAGACGCACGCGCACGCGGCCCGGGCCCTCCGTGGCGTCCAGCTGCCACGAGCGCGGGTACGAGCGCGGGCAGTGCCACACCGCTGGAAGGGAACCGTTCGTTATAGCACTCTAAATATTATGCAGAACGATACTAAGACTTGCGCATACCTAGTACATACTTCAACGAAAACAAAAACAAAAAACATTTATTTGCCTAAATAAGGTACAGAAGGTTGGTAAAATGTACAATATTATTCTCTTATTCTGCCTTTAATTTCGGCGTGCAAATATAAAATAAAGTTACATTAAACATTTTAATTAATTATGTACATAAATAAGATAATTAAAGCTAAAACAAAACCAAATTAATGTTTGTAACATAAATATAACAAAATTACATCGTAACAATAACAATCTAAGTCTAAATAAAAACCTTGAAAAATCAATCAAAATCAAATCAAAAGAATTCACTATACTCATGTCAAAATTTTGGATTTTCTTCAAAATTCATTTTTGAAACTGTTTTAGTACAGGCACTAGCTTCATATTTTTGAGCAACTTACCGATTCCTTCTGAATTTGATTTCAATTGATGGCTATTAAGCCATCAATTGAATTCAATTATGAAATAACTTGTTTGAGTTAGAGTTGAGTACAAATAAAATAAACGTATTTGCTAACACTGTAGGTTCAAAAATCAATACCTAGTTACAGTTGTGAGGAATCCGTGTACATTCCACATGATACGAGTATAGTAAGCAAAATTAATAGATTTGAACAAATCATAAAAATTAAATTCCTATTATTTTAACTTTAAGACTTACAAATCTTGTAAGTACATAATAATAACATTTTTCTATTAATGATGCTAATAGCTGTTTTTTTTTTGTTTGAATTTGATAACCTTTGTCTGTCTCCGTGCGATACCTGTGGAAGCTTACCTTGCTCGTGTGTATAAGTGTCTATGAGGCGCTGCCAGGCCTGCGCAGCGGCAGCGTGCTGCGCATGCGCACGACGCAAGTGCTCCATGAAAGCCTTGCGCTGCGAGTTCTGCGCGTCCACCACGCCGCGCGTCACCGCCATTGCGCTCTCCGTCACCTTGCTGGCGAGTCCGTCCTTGCTCCACACCACTCTACGTTGGAAGAGAAATTAAATGTAAGAATGACCCACAATCCAAAACTGAACGTGATATAACACACACACACGCTCGCTCTTCCCGCACGGTACCTTTAGTGTGTCCACATTTTGCCCGTTATGTTTAAGTCCCATGTAATAGAGGGCGACCCTAGTGCTTAAGTCCAGACTCCGGGCTGCTATTGAGAAATTCCTAATAGAAAAACCGGACACCGGACAGAGGACCTCATGCTTTGCAGTAGTAGCGCTAGCGACTATCAAACCAACGAGGCAATCCACTAAGCAGTAGTGTTGATCATAGTAAAGTTGTTTCAAGTATTGAGCACACAATAACTTACATCACACGGTTCGCGCCGTGTGTTAAGAGCGAGAATGTTAAGCAATTTTCTGTCATAGCGATGGTTTGCCAACTTTCTATTCAAAATGTTCACTACATAATCGAAATAAAAGCAAGCCCAGCGATTTGTTATTAGTACCAGTGGTCGCCCACTGGTGGAAATGAGACAATTAGTAATAAAAATAAAACTTTTTTCCCAATTTTGATACTCACTCCTCAATCCGCGTAATTATCGTAAAAACGGCTACAAAGGTTTTAATTTGACGTATTAATCCCTACTTTTCGCGATGACTGAAATTCACGCGGGCGGAGCCACGGACAAAAGTTAATATATTGTACAAAGTATACTCACTTGGCTATAACCGAGCGCGTGCGGCCGGCCTGCCGCGCCCAGCGCTCCTCGTCCTGGCGCAGCAGCGCCGCGGCCTCGGGCGCCAGCGCGTGTCCGGGCACGCGCTCGCTGAGGCCGGCCTGCGTGCCCACGGCCCAGGCGCGCGCCCAGTCCGTGATGGGCAGCTCCACGGGCGCCGGCCCGCACTCCGCTGAGCCGTGGATGTGTTTGAGGATTGTTAGGAGGTACACGGCTAGCTACGAGCAAAATGTTGATGGTTAATTGCAGCTATGTAAATTTGTTCCGACCATAGATCTGAAATTCGCATTCAAAAATCACTAATCAAATTCAAGACTAAACCGTAGTAAACGGACGCAGCTTTAATATCACAAAAGTGACCAACGAAATAATGATCGCTAACTTTTGTCACCATTCTTACCAATCCACTGCTAAACAGAACCCCAAAAAACAAAAAGAGAGCCCAAAATGTCTTTCCTACCATTCAGTCCATCCGAAGGTTGCTTATAAGAGATCGCCCTGTACACTACTGAAACCGTACCTTCCGCAGCTGCGCAGGGTCAGTGGGCGTGAGCACATGCAGCACCGGCGCGGGCGCATGGTAGAGCGCCGTGAGCAGGGCAGGCTGCAGCGCGCGCGCGCCGGCGCCGGGCGCGGCGGCCCACCAGAACAGCTCCTGCAGCGGGCTGGCCCAGTCCGCACTGCTGCTCACCCACCACTTGGGGCGGGCCGCGTTGGACCCGCTCACAGCTGGAAATTATACATTACTGTTATTTTTATCAAAAAAAAACATTTACACGTCAATAATGTTTGGAACATAAATGACGCAGGGCTAAGCCTTATCTGATTCCTACACTAGGAAAAGAATGAAAGTAAACCCCAAAATAGTTCATAAAGTTTAGTAAATTATAAAAAAAAAATAGGCATAACATTTCTGTGCACGCTTTGATCCTTACCAGCAAATCTCAATTATTGCTGGATTAAATAATACAATAATACTTTTTTGCAAAAAGACTGGATTCTGTACATAAAAAACTACGACTCAGTTTTACTTTCCTTAATTTTATAACTCCACTCCATCCAATACTGTTTTGGTACACTCTCGGACTCCTAAAAATCTTACCACCGTAGCCGAAAACATCAAAATAATGATAAATTTGAGAAAAAGTTTCAAAAGTTGACTTACTGGCCATTATTTCAATATCACTATTATTCCATATTTGAATTCACGAATTTGAAGAAGATATTGGAATATGAACATAAACCTCTTTGTTTCTGAACGATTAGCCGAACTTTTCTCTGTCTGCGGTTATCCTCTTTAATGCGAAATTCGTTATTCTGTTGTTGTAACCGTTCTCGAATAAACTAGTTCTATTATAGTTTACTTTAGTTTCATTACACCAAAAGATAATAAAATCGAAGCTTATCCGCTTATAAAGAAACATCAAGCTTGGATTAGAGCATTTATAGTATAAGTCAATAGTTAATTCTTTGTATAATTGTTTTGAGAGTATCGCAATTTATTTCTATATGTTTTAATCCATTCTGCCGTTTAAACTGTGGCACTTCTTTAATCTAGGCTTATAGTCAGCGAAACGCAACTTCATGTTAGTCGTTTTGCCGTTCAAAGAGTTTACCACCGATACCTGAAGATTGCCGGCTTCATGTGCAATCAAGGACGACCATGAAACAAGGTCAATACAATACGACAAGATCGGTTCATCTTGACCACCAGCCTACTTAATCGTTACCGGACCTCAGAATAGGTCCAAGAACACTTTCGAGACTTTAGAAAAAACTCTAACAACGTGGCCAATGGTTCCAAACTGACACGAGCCCACAGAATGGCGCGTCTCCAGGTTGCACGCGCGTTCTCAATAAATAAGCAGTACCTTTGTACTCTAATTATAATTATGTCGTATGTGTATTTTACTGTGTGTCAGCCCACCGTATATAAATAGTAAAATAAATAAATAAAACATTCATGTGAAAGTTTGTATGTTTGTTACTGAATCACGCAAAAACCGCAGCAGGGATTTGGATGAAACTTGGCACATAGATAGTTAACTTTTTTTTCACCCCGTAGTTACTTGTTTTCCCTGTTTACTATCAAGCCCTGTTACTTACCTAACAACAGCGTTGACAGTAGCCTATCCAACAGTTGTGCATCAGCATGTAAGGGTTCTCTCGGAGAATGCGTCAGTAGGAAGTTGACAGCGCGCACCACAGTGGACAGATGTCTGGCTGCTAGCTCTCCGCGCTCACTGCGGGATGAACTGTCGCCGCCCAGGGAGACGGCCGATGATAGCACTAGGTAGGACAATATGATCGGTTGAGTGATAGCTTTAGAGGTGAAGTAATACCGTTGGATTTTTTTCTCCTTGTTAAGGGGGGGTTCATCAATAGGATGGACCCTAATCTTATTAAAATCTAGCCCATAAATAGACTAATAAGTAATTTAATTATGACCTAAACTATTAAATTGTCTTTACTAAGAATGTGACCAATAGCACTTTTCTTATTGTCTCTATTAAGGCGAATACACTTCGTTCTTGTGTTTGTTTGGCACTTTGTACTTTACACTATTTAAACACTTACTCGAACGGAAAAGTCTATGTGAACCGATTTGGATTCCTTCACTTTTTGGTCCAGTCATAAACTTGATTTACAGCCATTTTGAACCTTTCCTGCTGGTTCTTGGTGGCTGTTTCCTGCAGCCATTATAGCTGTATCATCAGCAAAGGCCCCAAATCCTATTTTGCCTTAATTCAGGAATATCGCAAGTGTATAGTAGGTACAGGACTGGACCTAACACGCTACCTTGCAGTACGCCAGCGTTAATTTCTTTCAGTTCTGAGTAGGCGTCTTCTTGTCTTATTCGAAAGAATCTTTTCAAAATGTAGGATTCAAAAATTTCTGCAAACTGCTTCGGTAACAGGCTCTTCAATTTGTGTATGAGGCTTTCTTGCCATATTTTGTCAAACGCTTGCGCCATGTCTAGGAATACAGTTGAACATACTTTTTTGTCTTCCAGAGCGTTTTCTATTACGTTTGTGATCCTATGCACTTGATCGATGGTAGAGTGTTTTTCTCGAAAACCAAATTGGTGCTCTGGTATTATGTTTTTACTATCTATTATTAGTTTAAGCCGTTCGAGTAATAGATTTTCAAATAACTTGGACATGATTGGTAGCAAGGAAATATTATGATGTTTCGTGATTCGGTTTCCCTAGCTTAGCTATCATTATTACTTCAGCCACCTTCCATAAGTAAGTTTCCTTAGTGCGGCATTTATAAGGGTCGTTAACTTAACCAGGCCTTTTCTTGGGAAGTTATGAAGTACTTCTCCTGTTATTAAATCGTAACCTGGTGATTTTCGTGTACTTATATTACGTTTTATTTCTCGTGCGACTTCTCTCGGTGTTACTAGTTTTATGGTAACTTCATTTTCTGATGCCACCATAGCAGCCAATGTCATCGTCAATTGGTTGAAAGATATTTTCTAGATGCTCTGCAAACCGTTGGAATGACAAATAAAAGGTTTTATTGTAAGGTGTGATCATGCTCAACGAAAATAACACAATCAGAATATTGAGTCATTGATTCAATATTGAGCAAAAAATGAGTACTATCGTGTTTTGTGGTGGTCAGTGGTGGTGCATCTAATGTGTATGATGGATGACACTAAGCTGCGTTCACTTAGGCGTAGATGTATACAACACAGCAGATAAAGTTAGTAATTAACAGTACGAGCAAGA
Source organism: Antitype chi (assembly GCA_947359405.1). NCBI lineage: Eukaryota > Metazoa > Arthropoda > Insecta > Lepidoptera > Noctuidae > Antitype > Antitype chi. The sequence continues at coordinate 18,637,082 of OX375816.1, forward strand.
CTACTACAGTAGATTTAATGAATATGCCTACCGGTAGTAAAGTAGTTGTGTTTGGTGTGCGCGTTGTAGGTTGTATGCAGCTTTTCCTCCAAGTGGTCTAGCTGCGCGTTGTACAGTGACAGCTGGGCGTCCCTCGCCACCCGCACCACGCGCTCGTCGCCTGACAGCTCGATGTATGTCAGCATGTGGTGGAGCTCGGATATCGTCTGGAATTACAACGACTTTAACAAATTTAAATCTCTGGTGATCTCTTGGCGTAGCCATTCAAATGCAAATTTTATAGAGGCTTCCAGTCATAGCAAACTTTATTTATTTAACTATGTAATTGTGGGTAAGACCACACAATATTATGTGTACTTATGTGTAATAGGGTATTTTATTATGTTATGTTATGTTATGTTATGTAATTTTATTTTGACGTTCAAAAAGAGCTGACTCTCAGCCTAGTTTGAATAAATGACTTTTGATTTTGATTTTGATTTTTGATTTTGATTTTTTACTCTATACGAGAAAAAATCAAAAAATATATTATTGAGATAGCTTAGGCAAAATGCAGTCGGAAAATGTTAGTTTTAGTTCATGAAACAACAAAATAAATTTTCAAAATATAGTTTAAAGATTTCAGTTTTTTTAATCTGTTTTTGAACACCATGAAATAGTAGCTGCCATGTTATTTCGTCATATGGCATGTCAACTGAGCAGCTTTGTACTTTTATTATTTTCGTAACCAAAGTAACTTTTATTTAAATAATATTTTGCATTCAAGAACAGCAAACCAACGATAAGTAGTAAAATAACTAATTTTTTTTCATTGTAAACAATTGTCATACAAAATATCAGCGCATTTGTTTTTAGCAAACTGACGTCATACCCACAGAGCAATATGGCGTCTACTGCGTCCAGCGTTTTTGTCAAATTACGCGCGAAATTTGAAAATGTAAAATTTAAATGCATTTTTATGGCACTAATAGATTAAATAAAAATGTTGTGTTTTTTTTAGTTGTTTATTAGCACTCTAGAATCTAGTTAAGACACTTTTCAAAAATGAGTGTAATACCCTATTGTCAGGACATGTTTTTATTTGCTTTGCATTTATTCTATCATTGTTTAAGTGCGACCCGGCGTTTTTTCCTATCTTATTCTAGATTGCACTGAAAGTAAACTGTAAAACTGATCCTATAATAAAAATAATTACAGTAAAGATTTCAATTTCATTTCAATCATTATATGAATACGAGTAAAAAATAGGCAGACTAGTCGGCGGTTTAGCCGACTAATTGCCGACTACAAATATGGCCGACTAGTCGGTACATCACTAGTGTAAACCTTACGACAAGCTCAAACAATCAAATAGTATGTTCATAGCTCATGTTATGAGTGATGATATTTATTTAATTAGAATGTCCATAAGTCCAACCTGCATGCTGTGCTGCGCGGCCAGCGCCTTGACGGCCACCCTGTTGAGCAGCTCGTGCAGGTCCTGCAGCAGCAGCTCGCGGCCCTCGAAGGCGCCGGCGGCCAGCTGGCCCACTGCGCGGATGGACCGCGCCACCACCTCCACTAGGGACACCTCGCTTAGGACTTTCAGCGATGCCTGTACAAATGCAAGAATATGTTGCAGAGTAAAGATGTATGATGTTAATGGCACTTAATGGAGGCATAAGCATAATGTTCCCACTGGTGGGATACAGGCGTCCTCTCTGTGAGAAGGAGTGGGCCGTTATCCACCTGGGTTGGTAAATATACATGTCTTTGAAATGGTTCTAGGACATGCTCGTTTCCTGACGATGTTTTCCTTCACCGTTTTGAGAGCAGTAGTTTGATTTAATAACTTACACAAACTAAAGAGCGCCTGTGTCTGGGTTCAAATCTATAACTCATAAGTCGTGGCCGTTACCACTGGGCCACCAGTAAAAAAAATATGAATTACGTGTAATACACGTTTGTACAAACCTACTTACAGAAATAAAATCATTCACCACTGCTCTAAGGGGGGAATAAGCTAATGACAGCCGTCATTGATTGGTCTAGTTGTTACAAATACTACTGCTAAACGTGGGATCCTTGGTTTAGTCCTCGGTTCAGCAGTGCTATTGGGGTTTCCAACTATCGGTATCTAAAATTGCTAAAAGTACGTCTCAATATGTATAAAAAATGTGAACATTATGTAAGCAAGAGCTTACCTTATCGATGATCCTCCTAGCGAGCAGCGTGATGTTATGTGCCAGGGGCACGTCGTTCAGACAGCACGGCAGTAATGCTAGCAGTGGAGGGCTGCGATGTAGGGACTCCTCGGTCACGTCCACCCAAATGTCGTCCTGTAAACACCAATGAAACACTTATATCTACAATTATTTACCTAGGTTTCTGTGAGTTTATCTTCTTCTGTTTTGAATTGTTAAGAAAAAGTCAAACACACAAATATCAACATAAACCTAATTAATTAATACTTGATTAATTATTAAGAGGATTGGTCTAGCAATCACAACATCATAAATGAGACTATTGACAAGTTAATTGTGCTTTCAGAAACATTATTGTTTCTGTTTATTAATACTTACCACCTGTATGTGTACATCATGGATTGCAATAAAGATTAATTGAATTGAACACTATCATAAGCAGCAGTTTTAAACTTCGAGCGTGTTTCAAGTATTTTAAACATTTTCTGGTCGAAAGTTTTTAATGTTTTACGCAGTTAGTAGATAAGTAATGAATAACTCACATCCAGTTGATCTTCTAGAGGCACGTCGCACTTGGTGAGCAACGCTGCGCACGCGCTGGCCAGCTCCCACGAGCCCTCGTATAGTGATATCTGTGGGTTTAGTTCTAATCATGTGGATGGATGTTGATATGGTGCCCATGTATTCAAAACATGGCTACCGTTTTAGTAAAATGATTTAAGAACCAAGTTTCATTCTAATTCTTTATCTACTAGCAAGTAGTTCCACTTGTTATAAATATAGGAATGTATTGTTAGGAAATGTTAGTACTTACTTTATAATACTGCTGCTTGCAAAAGTATTACATGTATTAAGTATCAATAATATCAATAGGTACCAAAAATACTTTAAGAAATTGTATTTTGCAAACAACAAACTGATAAAAAATTAAGTGGTGAAGACTACAAGTGAGGGTAAAGGTAATATGGACGACGACAAAACCGCTGTTACATTTACATTGTTGCTCGTCTGCATACCTGGTTCGCTAGATGTATGTAGTAGTGCTGCAGGTGCAGCTTGCGGGCCATGTCCGTGCTAGCCCGGCGCGTCAGTGCGGCCAGCGCACGCACGGCGGCCGCCCGTGCTCGGGCATGTCTCTGGTTGCTCAGAACCACCAGGTTTTCAGCACATACTGCGCCGGATATAGCCTGCAAAAGTTATAATATGAAGGTGCAAACTGTCTTAACAGTAAGTGCAAGTATGCTTGCTTTACATGCTATTGTTTCTGTAAGTATGAGTATATGTTTTTTTGTCCATAACCGCATCGATACTAATGAGAGACTATTTATTACATGTGTAATTGTGAACAACTTGTATAGCCTTGTAAAAATTACCATCCCACAATACGACTTGGTTGTAATATTCAGATATTTAATGATAAGATGCAGCATATTATAGTTAAAAATCATTTGTTACTATACTTAGACGTGAGGCATAAATATTGGATTAGGTATGTGGATTAGGTATTTTTCGATGCGAGTCCGTACCTAATCCAAAGCGTCGAGGATTAGGTATGGCACAAAAATATTCGTCCACAGTATACTCAGAAGATATTCTGTACCTTAAAATGTAGGGGTTAAGTTTCAAGTTTAATTAGCACTGCCGCCAGCGCCATCTATCTAGAATACCACTGGACTAGTTAGTGCTCGAGCGATGTACCTATGTTGTAATGCCGGAGCCACACTAACGGTCAACGTCAATGCCCAAAATCGCTGTTAACATTCCGATAATTAAGCGATAAATTCAGTGGCCACACTTGACCGCCATCCGAGTTATCGCCTAACGTCAAATTGCAATGTGAATGCCGTTGTAAAATTATCGCGATAAATTATGGCTACACCTACGGTTAACGTCTATCATTGCGATAATCAACGGCGTTTCTCGTTGGTGTGGCCCCGGCATAAACGTCGTCGTTAGGTGGCGTTATTTTTTCAAGATGATACTCTCGAAGAAAAATAACAAAACGTTCACGTCTTTTATTGAAAATAAATGTATAAAAATCAGAAACTCATGTTATGGGTGAAATTAATTAAAACTGGTTTCTACACGTAGTACACCAGTTTTAATTTTAAGCCATTTTTCGGTAAAAAAGACAAAAAATGTCGCTCGAGTTGTTTTAAAAGAGTTATTCTACAATAAACTTTAACCTTTACCTATCACGTAATCTCGTTGACTTTAAGTACCGTTTGCCCATAAAAAACGAAATATATTCCACCGTTCCACAATATATCAGAAACGAAATGTCCTTAATCCATTCCGAATATTTCTTACCTAATCCACATACGATACATAATATCGGTAACAGGCCAGCCGCTATATTGAGTAAATATTCGGATTAGGTAAATGGATTAGGTATTTTTAAATACTAGGATTAGGTGGATTAGGTATCGTTTTTACCTAATCCGACCCATGTCTAACTATACTCATTACATTACTCTGATCCGCAAACTCATACTTTACTGAATCTATGATCATCATGGTAAAGTTTACGACGTTGTAAAATGCAAATATTGCATTTTATTGTAGTTCAAATTTAACGTGTATAGTGAATTCTCAGGGGGACGGCGCGAACGCAGTCCCCACTACCAAAAATAACGCATCCGAGTTATCCACATTAGGGATAATCGCAGGGGTCAACCCAACCGCAGTGCAATGGGAAGGCCTCGCCCTGGGGGAACCGCCTTAGTGATCACGGTATCCCCTATGCCAGGTAAGTATGAATATTTTACAGAAATACGAGAGGGTCATTCAACGGCGGAGAATCTTAACACCGCGATTCAGAAACGTGACGTAAATGTTCAACGCCACCTATCGAAGCTATTGGAACTAAACTGTCATGGCCGACGATGATAACCAGCGCCCGTAAAGCGTGAATCATATGACAGCTGCTAGTTTGTTATCCCATTCACGCTTAGCGTGTAATGTAACTGATGGAGCGAGATAAAGAACAAAAGAGCTTTAAAATGTCTCCTTGCCAATCAGTACTGAAACGCACTTTATTGAAGTGGCTTAAGGAATGTGATTGTCACATTTCTTTGTTTACTATAGATATTAGATAAAGTCTGTTTTACACAAAACATAGTCAATAACATATTTATGAATTGTCAAGCAAGGGGCGAACAGATAACTCTATTTCTTTTTCACATTATAATTGAAATTTTATCAGGCGTCAAAAGCATACAAGAATGGTAAAACAGTGTATATTCTTTTTACAGCAAATGCAAAAGTTACTTCATTTTCATTGATCAAAAATAAAGATGTGGCGCATTCTTTCTGCAAAGAGCAGGTTTAGCATAACAGGGTTAAGTATGACTGGCGTCAGGCGTGTATTGTTTAGGGTTAAGTTTTGATTAACAATAGTTTTTACGATTCGACAATGTAACAAGAGTTTTTTTTCCAAGATTGTTTTAGTATGTATATTGTTTTAGCAAAAAAATAAAATAAATAATAAGAATGTTGTTGTAAATGTTAATTTAGATTTATTTATTTTAAGATTTATCTACAAACAATAAAAACTTAAGATGAAAATATTATAAACACGAATTAAAAAATGCACGTTTTGCTATATATTCTGAGAGTTTTAAATATTTGAGAATAGCCTGTCTCTAGAGCTATTAAAAACTGAGATGATATTAGTGAGAAACGTTTGCTGTTGAGATAGATAGATATGTATATGTATAGATAGATAGAATACTCTTTACTGTGTACACCATAAAAATTATATGTATAAATAAATAAATTTTACAAGGGGTGGTACAATGGGCGGTCTTATAGCAAATTGCGATGAGCTCATGATCTTGCGTATCCTGACCTCCAGAATAAGAAAAGACTCATACAGAAAATATGGCTAAGATCCATAGAGCTTTCGATGGTAGCAGTAGGTTTGTCATTAGCAGTACTAACAACAGCGTTTCAGCCCATCCTTGTGCATAGAGGGCTTAAGTAATTCTTACAGTATCTTTTATGCTATCCACGGGAGCAAGAGCTTAGAACATCATGTTTTTGCCATACCGTAATATTATCAGATCTGTGTGGTTTCGCCAGATGATGTAACTTGACCTTGTTTACAAGCAATCACAGTGGTATCCTTATGAATGGTAAATAGGTTCTTCTAATCGTGTTGATGGCAATATTCTAAATAGTTTCAAATCAGACCAGAGCCACGAGTATAATCTATAGTATAAAAATGAATCCCTATTTCCCTTGGACACGGCATCACACATGAACGGCTGGACCAATTTTGCTAATTCTTTTTTTGTTGTATTGGTTATTGTTAGGAGAAGGTTCTTATGAAAGAAAAAATAAAAAAGGGACGACGTCTGTCGGGTCAGCTAGTCTGTAATATATTCCTTTACGCCATTGTGACCCCACAATGGCCCCAAAAATACGCGGAATACCTATTCCGCGTATTTTCTGCGTAGTTTCGAAATACGGTCGTGTCAGGCGTACTACTATGGTTGTAAACTTGTAAGTGCATATTAACAGCCTTATTAGGCCGCAGCGCATTGCAGTCCTACACTAAAAGCCCGGAACTGGCCGCTTGTAGAATGCGTAGTTCATACGAAATAATAAAAGTGATATATGCGGATTTTTGCGTAGGGTTGCAACCTGTCATAAGTAAATAAATAAATAAAATAAAAATATTTATTTCATCGACTATGTAAATTACATTGTTAAATTTGGAGTCACCTTTTAAGCAAATTTTTGCTTGCTTTATTAAGTAGTTCCGCTCTTCCAGTTTAGATTAACTATATATAATTATGTGTGAGAATAAACAATAGATAATTTTAAAGGCATGCAAAAGGTTTTAAACAACATAAATATTACAAAAAATATGAATAGTAAACAAAGGAATAAGGAATGCGCACAGTGTTATGTGTGTGTGTGTGGGAGAGAGAATGTGTGAGGTGGCGGTGTGTGTGGTGTCCCCTACACCGAATGTTGGTGAATGTTGTTGTGAAAATGTGTGCTTGTTTACCTGTTGATGTGCGTGGTCGGGCAGCAGTGCTAGCGCATGTCGCAACAGCAACAGTAGTCCCTCACACGCTGACCAACCCGACGCGGCGCCCGCGCGGACGCGTCGCTAATGAGGAATAAACTAGGGTTAATATTATAATATAAACTAATATGATAGTAGAGATTTATTTTTGTATGTTTTTTACGCTTTCACAGTAAAACTACTACACGGATTTGAAATTTGGTACACGGGTAGATGATGACATGGCTTAGGTTAATGGTTACTTTTTATCCCGATATCAATACGAGATCGAGACTTATGCGGGTACTTATGCTCACATGATATGAGTTTCACGGTCTGTTAACATTAGCATTTCTGTGTTCATTAGCCAATTAGAAACTGCGGCGTGTAAGGCCCGTATTATTGACTGAAAGGAAACAAAAAAAAAAACTAGGTCTCTGTCACTGGATACAGTGAAGTCTTTGCTTAATAATCATGTCCTAGCATCTTTCTAGGAAACGACCTATGTGTAAGTTTGTTTTTACTCACCTGGTGATAAATCCCGCTGGTGTACATCTCGACGGTGGTGTGGTTGACGTCGTCAGAGTCTACAACAATGTACTCAGTGAGCTCGGCCGGCGCGCCCCCCGCGCCCGCTGAGCCCGGCGACCCCGCCGAGCCCTCCGCGCCCTCCGTCACGTCTGTAACCACCACCCACTACTAAGCAAGTGCATGAGCTATTGACACGGTTCGTGCCGATACGAAACAAGTAGACTACGTACTCAGGTAGCGAGCGTACAGTGGTGCTAGCTATACTACTAGCGACGATATTGTCAATGTGCACGAGTGTACGAATAAGAAAAATTATCAGCCTATAATTTTCCCACTGCAGGAACACAGATCTCCTCTCTGTGAGAGAGAGAGAGAGTGGGTCGTAAACCACCACGCGGCCCAGTGCGGGTAGCTAGATGTAACATGTTTTCGACTTCTAGGACATGCCGGTTTCCTCACGATGTTTTCCTTCACCGTTTCGAGAGCTGTAGTGATGAAATAATTTACACAAAGTAAAGCAACTTGCTGGGTTCGAACCTACGAACTGCAACTCGTAAGTCGCGGCCGTTGCCACTGCTCTTAAGTAACGACCTCGGTTCATTCATTAGAGTGACGTCGCTGTACGCAAAATACGCCCTTGAACATGGAGTTGAGGACATCAGAACTTCTCACTACTAAAAGTTTGCTGTCCAGCTCCAGATATCATAATCATAGCAGCTAAAGCTGGAAGCCTCCATTTTAGATTGAACGTAGTTTTATAGGCTCTGATGTGTGAATTATCTTTATTGTTGCGACGTTCCCCGAACGAACAAACATAACAGTGCAAATCTACGTAGCGTTTTTGATGTTGCTGTGTGTAATCTAAACTAAAGCGTGTCAGTTATTTTGCTTTAACATGCGGTGCATTGTGCATTCCATGGTGTTTTGATAGTGCTAGAGAAGATTAGAATTCGATTACATTATTAGAGTGGCATATTTTTTGTTTTATTTTAATGCAATGACCCGGGATTAGTGAAGGACCAATCGGAGTGCCGAACGCGCTCGATGCGTTAGATCGAGATGGTAAAAAGGATCTCACACTAGGGCCGCAGAAAAGCAGTTGCCATTAATTAATGGTATCATATGATACTGGTAAACTCCAACTAAATGATACTTCAGTCGCCTCGATGAAGCACTCTTACATAAACTATTGGCATACCAACATTATGAATACCATTATTAAAACATACCATCCCTTCTATATTTCACTTACCGGCTACAGGAGTATCTGAATTTTCTGACGCAGAAGACACGGTGTGTTTCCTAAAATGAAAAGATTTGGAGTAAAACTTTGGTATCGACTATTTTACGCCATCACACTATTAATGAGTATTCATGGAGTACAGGGTGGCATGAATATCGACGTACAACCTGTTACCATAGATTCAATAGATGATTCTGAACCCGAAGAAAAAAATCTAAGCAGTATCAATCTATCAGTTATTAAAAAAAACAGCTGTTCCATACATTTTGACCGCGTAGTTATTGCACTTTCCTTGAAACAGCAGACTTTTTTTTGATAACCGACGCAAAGCTTCTATGTTAGGGGGAATATCTAAAATCATGTGCTAGATTCATGGATACAGTTTGCGCGTCGATGTCCCTGCCATCTTGTATAGCTAGCCTACAGCTACAATATGCAAGTAGGTAATTTTTTCAATAAGGGCGGTACTAAAAACTATCATTACTACATAAAACGCATTACCTGCCTTCCTTAATCTGCGTATTGATCATAGACTTCATTTGCTTAGTCGACTCAGTACTGCCGCAACTACTGTCAATTCGATCATCTATACTCGGAGCCTTATCCTTCAGGGAATTAAGACTACTATCGTTCAACACTTCTTCGGTGGAGGTACTGGATACGCTGGGTCTTTCTTCGGCCCTCTTCTTGACTCGTTTGGAAGACCTTCTCTTGGTCAAGCTGGAGGAGAACTCGCTCATCTCTTGTGTCTCTGATGTGAGCAGGAAGTAGAAGTTTGCTCGGGAGTGAGTTACGAACGTGTCGCTGGCCTGGTGGTACAAAAACAAGATAAATAAATAAATAATAGTTTAAAAAACTAAAAAACACGCTTTAAAAACCAAACTAAAATAGGAGAAAATAATTTAATTCAATTAAAAAGAGTGGGGTGCTTTTTGAGGTATTTTTATAATCAATTAATGTCAAGCACCCCACGCTTTTTAATTGAATTAAATTATTTTCTCCTTTTTTAGTTTGGTTTTTAAAGCGTGTTTTTTAGTTTTTTAAACTATTATTTATTTTCTATTTTTTAGTTCTGCTAACTACAAAACGTGTTTTTTTTTCCATTTTTTTTTTAAATTAGTAAATTGTCATCGGTCCTCGACAAGTTTACAAAGTTTCAATGAAATCTGACCGTTTAAAGTGGGTCAAAATCGCGCTCAAAGATTCCGTTACATACATACATACATACAACCCGAGCTAATATAAAGCGTGTAAATTATTTATTAGTGAGAATAAAATAATTATTTATAAATATTATAAATACGGGGAATCAGAGTTCGATTTCGGAGAGGGAGCCTGAGAAACGGCTACCAGAACCAAGGAAGGCCGCAGGCGCGCAAATTACCCACGGAGAGTTACATACTGACATACTGACATACAAGTGAAGCTAATATAAAGCGTGTTGTTAATGTGATTAGGGTAGGTTTTCGCTTAGCAGGAATTATGTAATTTAAAATACGTGTATGCTTTAAGACTGTTTTATTGTGACTGACTGTGGTGGGGACCTGTATTAGTTAATAAACACGTAGCAATCTCATATATAGACTTAACATGCCGCCCACCAAAAGGACATAGTTCTTTTATTAATCTAATAACTACTTTAACATAACTCTATTAACTACTTTCATAACTTTAAATATTTGCTCTAACATAAATTAATTTACTCAGTAGCAATGGGTAAAGGGCATAACTTTGAACAACATCTTTTAATTACACTGTTGCCACTTTTTATGCTGTAGACTCTGGTTATACCATCTTGTCCAGGATGTTTGTCTACAACACGACCTAGAGCAAATTTTTCAGGTGGTAATCCATCGGTTTTTATTAAAACAACATCTCCAACCTTGAATTCTTCTGCCTTCTTTAACCAAATGGGACGTTGTTGCAATCGCGTAAGGTATTCTTGTTGCCAACGTCGCCAGAAATCACCAAGTAATTTTTGGGTGTATTGCCATCGGGACAAGGAATTAACCCTTGCATCCTTAAAATCAGGTGATGGTACAACGATAGGAGCTTCGCCGATTATAAAGTGTCCAGGAGTTAGTGCTTCTATGCAGTCTGGATCTTTGTCATCGATAGGACACAAAGGCCTAGAATTGAGACAAGCCTCAATTTGGCACAACACCGTGGACATTTCTTCATAGGTAAGATTAGTGGTGAGCACGCGCTTCAAATGGTGTTTTACTGATTTTACACCCGCCTCCCACAAACCTCCAAAATTTGGTGAGTATGCTGGTATGTAATGCCATTGTGTTCCTTCCAGTGCCAATGTGTTTGATATGTCACCTTCAAAGACCAGATTTGCTTCTTTCCATGCGGCCACCAATTCTTTGTTGGCTCCAACAAAATTTCGGCCCTGGTCACTCCATAGGTCGCTACATTTTCCTCTTCTGGAAACAAACCGCTTGAATGCAGCGATAAAAGCTTCAGACGATAAATCGCTAACAAGCTCAAGGTGCATAGCCTTGGTTGACATGCATATGAATACACAGATGTATGCTTTCTGAGTTCTGATGCCTCTTCCTTTAAACATGCTTATTTGAAACGGGCCTGCAAAATCAACTCCGGTATGTATGAAAGCTCGAGCAGGAGTTACTCTCGCTTTAGGCAGGTCACCCATTATCTGTGTCCTTGATTTTGCTCTGAGTCTAGCACATACTAGACACTTATGTATGCAGGATTTTATAAGTGATTTTCCTCGTACAACCCAATATTTAGAGCTTATGTAATTTAACATAAGTTGAACACCGCCATGCAATGTGTGGGCATGTGCATCAGCGATAATCAAAGGCACCAACTCGTTCTTGTTTCCTAATATTATAGGATGTTTAACCTGCTCATCCAAGTTTGCGTTACGAAGTCGACCGCCCACCCTGAGGATACCGTCTCCGTCAAGGTAAGGATTCATGGTTTTAATTTTACTTTCTCCTTTTAGAGCTTTATTTAATTTTAGTCTTTTTATATCTTCTTTAAATTCTTCTTGTTGTACTAATTCTATGCATTTCATTAAAGACCTTTCTAATTCCTTTGTAGTAAAACTCCTTTCCGTGATTTCCAAGCTTCTTTTAAAATTTAAAAATCTTCTACAATAGGTTATCACTTTAATCAATTCTCTTAGATTGTCGAATTCTTTAAATTGTATCTTTAAACTTTCTTCAAATTCTATTTTTAAATTTGCTTGTATTTCCGGTTTCTTTTCTAATTCTGTAGATGTGTTTTCTTGTTTTAATCTTATTTCTGTTTCAGAGAGCCAAGCTGGGCCCTTCCACCACAAATCGGACTTTTTCAGATCAACTAGTAACATGCCCCGGGACCCAATGTCTGCAGGATTTTCTTCAGATGAGACATGAAACCACCGATTGTTGTTTACATTTTCAACGATTTCTACAACCCGGTTCGCTACAAATGTTTTCCATTTGTGGGGATCGCCAGATAACCATGCAAGGACAATGGTTGAATCTGTCCATGCATAGATGTTTGATGTAGGGATTCGCATGGCGTGTTCTATTTGCTTGAGCAACCTCGACAACAACAGCGCTCCACACAGCTCCAACCGTGGTATGGAAACAGTTCGTAGCGGTGCCACTCTAGTCTTTGCCGCTTGCAGTTTTGTTGACACCGAGCCATCTCGCATCTTTATTCGGATATAAGCCACTGCTGCATATGCTCGCGTGGAAGCGTCGCTGAAGCCATGGACTTCAATATTTTCTACATCAATACTTAATGTGCCAAGCCATCGATCAATATATACTTCTTTTACTTCTTCAAAGTCTTCACGAAGAGTCAACCACTCGTCCTCCAGGTTTTGGCTTATTCTGTCGTCCCAGCTAACCTTTTCTAGCCATAGCTTCTGTATAAGCATTTTAGCCAAGATTAAACTCGGAGCAATCCATCCCAGTGGATCGAATAGTTTTTGCATGTCCGATAAGATTGTCCTTTTTGTGACATTATCTGACATCCGAGGTAAGTTTATTTTATACTGAAACTGATCTGTTCCTAGATTCCAGATCAATCCTAGGGCTTGCACAGTTCCATCTAATTTTAAATCTAAGTGTACTCGAGTTGTTCTCTTATTTGCATCTATAGATTGCATAAACTCAGTAGAGTTGGAAGACCATTTTGATAATATGAAGCCACCCTTTTCTAGTATATAAGAAACTTCTTGAGCTGTGTGTATAGCTTTCTCTGCAGTGTCATCACCAGATATTAAATCATCCATATAGAAGTCAGTTTTAATAATGCGTACAGCCTTTGGGTGATTTTGACCTTCATCTTCAGCCACTTGATGAAGAGTTCTGACTGCTAGATGGGGTGCTGCCGCTGTACCAAACGTAACACGAAGCATACGGTATTCTTTGATCGGATCTGACTCTTCCTCTCTCCACAAAAGTCGTTGATATGTATCGGCGTCTTCTTTATGTAGTAAGACTTGCATATACATTTTTTGTATGTCACTTGCATAGCAGACGCGATATAATCTCGATCTCATAACAATATCTCTAAGGTCATCTTGCAGCTGAGGACCTACAAGCAGTTCATCGTTGAGAGAGACGCGATTCGATCCTTTAGCTGAAGCATCAAACACAACGCGTGTCTTCGAGGTTTCCTTTTCGACGCGGACAACGGCGTGATGAGGTAAGTACACCGCTTTGTTTTTCTTTGTTTCTTTTTCAGGTATTTCTTCCATGTAATTTGATTGTATATATTCTTGCATGGCTTTTTGGTAGTCTTCTTTTAGAGTAGGTGCTTTTTTAAATCTTTTTTCTAGCTGTAGTAATCTATGTCTTGCTATTTCTTTTGTGTTTCCGTTAGAGATATGGGGTTATCGGTTTTAAAAGGTAACTTTACTATGTATCTTCCTTCGTTTGTTCTTGCATGAGTATCTTCATATATTGTCTCACATAGCTTTTCTTCTCTTGTTAACTTTCTTTTATTTTCAGTGTTAATTTCCCAAAGAGATTTCAACAGGTTCTCTACTTCTATTTGCTGATGAAGGACCAGAAAAGATTCCTCTTGTAAATTGGTGTTGATTTCTCCAAACAAGATCCATCCCAGGTTTGTTTCTTGGGCACACGGAGACCCGGGAGGACCCTTGATTAATTGTTGTTGCACGATTTGTGCATATTCTTTAACACCTAGAAGCAAGTCAATATGACCCGGTTTGTGATAGTTCGGGTCAGCCAATTTGAGCCCTTCTAGATGTGGCCAATGTGTGACAGTAACAGCTTTGGAGGGGATTCTCGTCGTCAACTGTTTACTCATGACGTATGCTTGTATGTTGATCTCGAAGCTTGGATTCCATCGAGAACCAATCCTAAGTTGCACCACGTGATCGACGTTGGTTCTTGTAGATCCCACCCCAATGATATTTCCTCTTGCTGCATGCCTGGTTAGTTTGAGCAATTGAGTCGCCTTCTCGCTGATGAATGACGCCTGCGAACCTTGATCCACTAGCGCACGTAAAACAACAGTGTGATTATGCTCGTTCCTTGCTAAAACTGTTGCCGTGGCCAGTAGCGCGATACTTGTACTTTGTTTGGCACTGTGATGCGACGCGATCGTAGTATTGACTATTTCCTCCTTCTCTTCTACACTGTGTTGTGATGCATTCGGTTGTTTAGAGTCCTCAGTTTGTACCGAAGCAGAATCCTTATTTCGGTGTAGTAGAGTATGATGACGTCGACTGCATATGCGACAGGTCATTTGCAATTTACATTTATATGCGGAATGGCCTGGTACCAAACAATTAAAGCAAAGTTTGTTTGACTTAACATATTCAGATCTCTCAGTAGGTTGCAGTTTGGTGAACTCCTTACAATGGCATAAGGTGTGTTTTTCTTTACATAGCACGCATGTTCTATCTGCCGACGACGACGACGTGGCTGTAGCAGTTACAAGGTGTGATCGTTCTTTTACAGGCTTCTCACGGGTGCCTGATGTTGACATTATAAGTTCTAGCGTACGGTACCTTGATTGCAGAAACTCCTTCAAATCATTCCAGGTAGGTAATTCATCTTCGTCATTTGTGCTAACAGATTGTTCCCACTCTTTATGAGACTCAGGGTCCATTTTCTGTATAACAAGAAAAATAATAATAGGATCCCATGAGTTCGTAATTATATTTAAGTTTTGTAAATTGTTCAAGCAATCCGTTGTGACGTCTAATAAATTCTTTATTTGATTTGCAGATTGAGTAGTTATTTTCTTTTGATAAAATAATTTCTTCAACACTGAATTGATAATCAATCTTTTATTCCCATACCTTGATTTAAGAATACTCCATGCTTGTTTATAATTACTTTGTGTAATTTGAATAGGCTTCAATAATGTCTCGGCCTCACCGGTAACACTGCTCTTTAAATAGTGCAACTTCTGAACATCACTGATCGCCGTGTTTTCATGTACTAAGGAAATAAATAAATCCTGGAACGTAGGCCAATCTTCATAATTCCCACTAAAACTCGGTAGTTGTATCCTCGGCAGCCTAACGAGTTGATCATTATTCATACTTGCAAACGAATCACTTTTCGATGACGTGGATGTGTGCGCGGACGCTGCATTGATCGTCAACAAAAGATCTTGTAAATCGGCTAATAACACAAGATATAAGTCTTCATAAATAAAGAAATCTTCGTTAACAAAATAGTGTAAAGTTTGTTTCTGTTCTTTAGGTGTTATCTTCACTAATTGCTGATGCGTTTCCCTGAATATTGTCCAATATTGTTCTATACATCTTATTCTTGCTTCAACATAACCTTTTGTCAACCTGGTTTTAGGACATTTCTTCAAATTGACTTGTGTTTTTTGTAATAATGCAGCTGTGTCTTCTAAAACGTTAATTAACTCCGCAGTAGTACTCATCGCACGTTTTTTTTGCTTGCTACTATTCACTAATCACCTCTGGAATGCGGCTCGCTATTGTTCGCACCGGCCGCACGATGTCTTCGATAACTTGTTTTTTTCCGTAATTAGTCCGGCTCGATTTTGACCACTATGTTAATGTGATTAGGGTAGGTTTTCGCTTAGCAGGAATTATGTAATTTAAAATACGTGTATGCTTTAAGACTGTTTTATTGTGACTGACTGTGGTGGGGACCTGTATTAGTTAATAAACACGTAGCAATCTCATATATAGACTTAACACGTGTAAAAATACAAATATTTTATTGTCAGGCATCAAGGCCCATAGGGTTTAAAAACTATATTAGTAACATGCTAGAACACTAAAAAGAAAATCGCAATCAAAACAGTGTGTGGTGTGTACACATACAAAGCCAAGCCAAAGCCTGTTAATAACAAGGTAAAATAACTAAACTAAAACTAGATAATTTGGACCTTTGTACCTTTTTTGTGAGCGAGAAGTGTAAATAAATAAATATATTAACAAATATATACTGTTGAAGTTATTGTCTTGCGTAGATTCTTAGGGAAAATACAGAATAAGAAACTCTATGGTAAGTCTTGCCTTGTGAATACAGCGCTCTAACTAAAAAGTGTCAGTATTGTAATCCTTACTAATATTATAGACGCGAAAGTTTGTATGTATGGATGTTTGTTGCTCTTTCACGCAAAAACTGAATGGATTTGGATGAAATTTGGCACACAGATAGATTATAACCTAGATTAACTTAAAGGATACTTTTTATCCCGGTAGTACGTTCCCGCGGGATAATTTCCGACTTCCATGCGGGCGAAGCCGCGGGCGGAAGCTTGTCTATCATAAAGGTGCTCTTCGGAGGCGACTGCAAGAGCAAACCGCAGCGACAGACCGCTGTCACACGACTGGTTTCGGTTTCATTTCCTGCGCCTCATTACTGATCATGACATACCTGATGCATGAGCAGCAGGAAGTCGCACAGCAGCGCGAGGCGGTGCAGCAGTGGTGGCGCGCCCACCAGCCCCCGCACCACCTCCACCAGCGCACTGCTGGCCACAGCGTCCAGTGGGCCGCACTCGGAGTTCAAGAACCGCTCCTGTTCACAAATGAAACGTCCATACCAAAGGTTTACTTGAAGAATAAGTAATCTACTTCACTGGTTTCTTGGCTTACGCCGGAATGGCTTGTATTTTGACATGATGAAAATAGTTTGGCAGTTTTAATACATTCGTTCTGTTTTAAATAAGACAAAATACTCGATGATATAAGAGTATTTATTTGTTACTTGTTCTACTCTAGTGTCATTTTCAAGTCTCAAGCAAAAGCGGCTCTGTTAATAAATAATTAGAAAATATAGTACGGGGAGCCGCTTTTGCCACTCACGGTTTTCACAGCTTGACGAATGGTTGAGATTTTTTTTATTTCATGAAAGTTTAATAATAATGTATAATACACCTCTGTCTGCGCAGACACTTGTGCACTATAATATCTCCCGCGCCGAAAGTTAGTATTCGTTGAGACTGGACGACATGGCCGAAATACGGACTGGCGGACTATTTTATATACATCAAAACCATGGTAAATTTTGTATTAAAAGAATAACGCAGTCATATCGATAGACACGAAAAGCGACTTTAATTTATAGTACCTACGTATACTATAATAATAGTTCCCCAGGTCGATATTTTGGACATGGCAGCCCGTCTCAACAGAGACTACCCTTTGGCGCGGCAGGTATAGCGCAGGTCGTGTGCGCAGCCAGCTGCACTGTGCCCACGCAGCCACAGCCCGCAGCGCCGCCCGCGCCCCGCGCACGGTGGTGTAACACCGCCAACTTTCAAACTCCGTACTAACTAACTAATTCCTAATGGAACAACCCAATGAC
Organism: Antitype chi; assembly: GCA_947359405.1. Lineage (NCBI taxonomy): Eukaryota > Metazoa > Arthropoda > Insecta > Lepidoptera > Noctuidae > Antitype > Antitype chi. The sequence goes on from OX375816.1 coordinate 18,654,857, forward strand.
ACTGCCCGACCTAAGAATCGAACAGAGGTCTCCACATTCCGACCCAATAGGGTATTTTACTATATATGAGAAAAAACTAAAACTATATTATTGAGATAGCTAAGGCATAAAGCAGTCGGAAAAAGTTAGTTTTAAATCATGAAATAAAAAACTCAATTTAAAGATTTCAGTTTTTTTATGTGTTTTTGAACACCAAGAAATAGTAGCCGCCATGTTATTACGTCATACTGCTGTTTAAACTTATCAACTGAACAACTTTGTATTTTTATTATTTTCGTAACCAAAGTAATTTTTATTAAAATAATATCTTACATTCAGGAACAGCGAATCAACGATAAGTAGAATAATAAAACATTTAAAAAAAAATTATAAACAATTATCATACTAAATATCAGCGGATTTGTTTACACAGCAAACTGACGCCATACCCACAGGGCAATACGTCCAGCGTTTCGTCAAATTACGCGCGAAATATGAAAATTAAAAATTTATTGCATTTTTATCAATTCAATAAAAATGTTATGTTTTTTTAGTAGTTTATTAGCATTATAGAATCTAATTAACACACTTTTCAAAAATGGGTGTAATACCTACCCTATTCCGACCACGAGACCAACAGGGCATATACAGAATTATTTTTTAGTCACCGTCCAAATTTTTCAGGGTGATAGTACCCGTGAAATTGAACAACTTTCTCCAAGGAACATGGGTCGAAATATGAAAAAAAAAATCGGACCTCCCATACAAAATCGACCAGCTAACTATTGATTTTGCATGGGAGGTCGATTTTTTTTTCATATTTCGACCCATGTTTCTTGGAGAAAGTTGTTCAATTTCACGGGTACTATCACCCTGAAAAATTTGGACGGTGACTAAAAAATCAGCCTGTATATACATTTGTTCAAGCAAAACGATTTCTGCGTGACATTGTTTATTTCATTAACAACCAAATCCCTTTATAAAATTTTAGCCATTACGGTACGGTACCTTGCAGAGGGGCTCGTGGCTAAGTAATAACAGCCGCACGGGTTGACCCATTAGGTTAAGCTACGCTTGCCGGGGTCGGTCTGTGGATGGGTGACCATCTTTACTTTTCCGTGCTTCGGATAGCACGTTAAGCCGTTGGTCCCGGGTGTCATTCTTGGATTTTTGACAGTCGTTTGACGGTCGCCAGAAGCCCGAAAGTCGGACAACCAGTATTACCAAAGGGCATCGTGTTAACCAGTAACTGGGTTGTGGAGGTCAGATACGTAGTCGAACCATGTAAAATACTGGTATTCAGCTGCACCCGATTAGACTGGAAGCCGACCCCAGCATAGTTGGGAAAAGGCTAGGACAACTGATTGATTGACGTGGTACCTTGCAGGCCAACAGCAGATGGTCGAGCAGCCCCACGCGGCTCATCTGGTAGTAGTTGAAGGCGCGGCGCGGGTGCGCGTCCCGCAGCAGTGCGCGTACGCAGCACAGCGCCAGTGCCCACGCCGACCCGCGCTGCAGCTCTCGGGTGCCGTTCACGTTTTCTACTTCCCAGGTTAACTCCTATAAAGACAAAGTGTACATTTCCAATACAAATCTGGGAGTACTAAACTTCTTTTACTACACTCATTTACGGACGACTTCGCAAGCACATTAGTTTAACCTTTATTTATACCTTAATCGACCAATTTTCATAATCAGCCTATATCGTTCCCACTGCTGGGGCATAGGCTTCCTCTTGGCGAGCGGGAGTGGGCCGTAATCACATGTCACAAATCACATGTCTTCGAAGTGTTGGTTCTAAGACGCCGGTTTAATTATCTACTAATTACCAACCGGACCAATTTAAATATTCATTACTCAATACATAATGTTTTGAACAATCCACTATTCGAATAGTTTTTAAAAACTACACAGAGCCAAATTAAATTGACTAGCGAAACTCCGCAACTGTGTTGGGTATCGATTTCAAACAACTATAAAAAATACAGATTTGATTTTTTTCTCTTAATCTTAGAAGTAACAGTACAACGCATCTGAAGCGTCACCATATCGTAACCATATTGTATTTTTTTGTCATTATGACTAGCCTGTTCAGTATCCAGGTGCCTCCACGCATTCGCCAGTAAGACCAGTAGTTCAGGCTGCAGTAGCACGGCGTCTGTTCGGGAGGCAAGTTGTACGCTCTCCCCGCACGCGCTCAGTAAGGGAGTACTGCAAGCTTCGTCCAGGATCACCTGGAACAGTGTTTAAAAAGAAGATTAGTACACTTTCTATCGGTAATGTTGTTTTGAACGTCTGTTTAGAAGATTAATAAGATATAGACTGTTTGGCATTTATAGTCATTCATGTAACTGATCAAGAATTTATTATATTATTGGATGCTGACCAAGGCAACGGTCAGGGAGGCCGTTGATTTGGTTACCTTTCAAATCGGAACCACAAATAATATAATAACGTCCGGTACACAGCAACGCTACTTGGAGGCAGAAATAGATATGTTGGCAGTTCTTTTCCGTAGGAGCTTCTTTGCAAAGAGGTCTACTATTATCTCGGAATTAAATATGTAGAAGAATTTTAGTTGATAGTCAATCTAGGTGGTCTCAGACGTACCTTGAGCGCATGGTGCGACACTATGCACTTGGGCGCGGCCAGCACAGTGAGCAGCATGTCGGGCGCGTCGGGCGCGTACAGCATGGCGTGCAGGCGGTTGTCCACGCGGCACGCGCGCAGCAGTATGCTCAGTGCCATCGCCTGCTCTGTGGCACTGCCTTCTAGTTCCACTACCTGCGAAACAGTACACGGTATGCGTATAAGAGGCTATTTTCTGAAGTCAACGAGAAGATAACAAACATACCAGGTATCGTTATCTATTTACAACGCAAAGTAACCACAGTTCGGCTCGTCGGCTATAGCTGCGTAATACACAAGGACGTCATAACATGCAGAAAAAACAGTTTTTTTTTTTCTGTATCTGTCTATGATATCACAGCGGGTCAAATCAGAATACCAGCGCTGCGACACTTATTTTTAAATGTCGCAGCATCATGCTAAGATGAGCGCGAAGAGTGTTTTGGCCACGCACAGGACTAAGTATATATTTTTATTTCACATTTGTTTTTATTTTATTTTATTAAGTATATTGTGTTTTTAGTTTATGATATGTGTGCGAGTCACAATAAATACTTTTTCTTTCTTTATTCTTTCTATAATAATGAGGAAACAGTTCTACATACATAATTTTTTTTCCATGGGGTAGGCAGAAATTACAGAACGCCACCTGCTACGATACTTAAATACTACTGTTGCTTCGTTTACGTTCATACATCTGATTAGAGATATTAGAAACATGATCAGATTGCTTATTATATGAACCTTAATTTAGAAGACATGCTATTCAGATCAGTAAACAATCAGCATGAATTGCGTTCACGAGTTCATTTATGTATACGTAAACAAATACGTGTTTTTTGACTTTAACACTTACAGATATAGATATAGAACCCAAATGATCTTTATCATTTGGGTTTAAAACTCCTTACATTTATCATGATAAATGTAAGGAGTTTTATATCGGAAGGAGTTTATTCTGAAATCACCTTATTCCATAAAAAAACACTACAAAGTGAAAAATAACTTTAATTTCGGAAGTTTTTTGTCACCGCCTTCCGAAATTAAAGTTATTTTTCATTTTGTAGTGTTTTTTTGGAAGTCGGTTGTTTTTTTGGAAAAAGTATTTTTTTTCACTTTTTAGTGGTTTACATGTGCTTACCCCTTCACAGCATACCGGCGTGATGTTATGTTATGAACTGGTGTAAGCAATAGACAGACATGAGATTTCAGCAATCCCAGTCCATTTGCTATCATTTATTGAGGAGTTCCGTTGCCTATCTCCAAAGTTCTTCATCAGATCATTACCAAATTGAAATGAGACCACTCCGAGAAAGTACTCTTCCAAAAAATACCTAAATCGCTTCGTGTGCCTATAAAATTTGAAGAGTTCTCTCTATTTATCCAGGATCTCATCATCAGATCCTGACTTGATGATCATGGGACCACCTGGGAAGCCCTTTGGGCCCTTTCAGATAAAAAAATAAAAATCCAAATCGGTCCAGCCATCTTCGAGTAATCGGGGAACATACATAAAAAAAATAAAAAAAAGGTTCCGACGAATTGAGAACATCCTCCTTTTTGAAGTCGGTTAAAAAATAAAGCTGATATTCTCTTAAGTGGAAATAATATGTTTTAAAAAACATGATTTTGAATAGACTTCAAACCACATGTGTTTCATGAGAGCACTCACCCTAGCATATAAATACAGCAAGATGTCAGCGCCCCCCAGCATGTAGATGGCCGGCGTGAGCCCGCGGTGGCGGCTGGCCAGCGGGCTGGCGGCCCACGCCGTGAACAGCGTCTCCGGGATGGACGCGCCCGCCGCGCCCGCGCCCGCGCCCGGCGTCGCCAGCAGGCTGGCCGTGGACGCCACGCGCCCCGCGAATACTGCGGGCGTGCAACCAAACTACACTCATTTGTTCAAACTAAGCTGACATTCGGCATTTGCTGAACGTCAAATTTAAACAAGACGAAGCAAAGCCCCAAGCACTAGCCAGTGCCAGCTATCATTTCCTTTTCGCCGGGAAAAAAGTGACGCAACAAACTCTCCATGATAAATCATCACCGCAACATAATGTATCCAAAACTATTTACAGTCAATATGACAAAAAATGTACATAATTGGCGAAATACTGTCTAACCCATCGGGGATTACACGCGTGAGGTTATGTTAAATTATCATAGAATTGGTAATTTAAAATAACTACGAAAAAAAAAGACAGTAATTTGTAAAACACTAGCAGCACTCCGCGATTTCACCCGCGTAGTTCCCGTTCCCGAGGGAATGCGGGGATAAAATATAGCCTATATCACCCGGGGATAGTGTAGCTTCCCAACAGTGAAATAATTTTTCAAATCGGTTCAGTAGTTTCGGAGCCTATTCAATGCACACAATCAAATCTTTCCTCTTTATAATATTAAGTATAGATAGATAATAAAAAACGGCCAATGAAATAACTGTTTTTATTTCTATTTCAAACCAAATTAAATCAAAAATCATTTATTCAAATTAGGCTGAGAATCAGCACTTTTAGAATCACAAAACGCCCGCCCCTTACCACTTCCTAGTGCTTTAGCTGGGAAGAAGAAGTGGCGCAACAAAGTGCCCAGTATTCACTTAGATAACACCAAACTAACCTGTGGGTAGTGCAACGGTCTGATGGTAAAGGTTCATAATGTTGGGCGCGCTCGCTGAGAACGTCAACAGTAAGTTGTCGTGCATTTCCCGCAGCGTCGACGATGATATCTCGAATACCTGCAAAATTAGTCGTAATTAGTTATAGAAGAGTACAGTAACAAATGAGCGTAATTACATTATTATCTGAATTGTTTAATTTGTATTATCATTTATTTAATACTCATCAAGTATCTGCCTATCCCTCTCCTAAGTATGTTAGAGTTGGCTTCCAGTATAACCGGCTGAGCTGAATACCAGTATTTTACATGGAGCAACTGCCTATCTGACCTCTACAAACCAGTTACTGGGTTATACGAGATACACCTTGGTAAAACTAGTTGTCAGACTTTTGGGCAATCAGTTTTTATCATTTATTTTCCAGATCTTAAAATTATTTATTTATTTAATACTTCACACACAGAAATGTACAGAGGCGGACTTAATGCCAAAGGCATTTTCTACCAGTCGACCTTTGGGTGATGCAGAGACAAACAGTGGTAAGTGCCATTATGTAACTCGTGTTTTGAATATTTATTCAAATATAAGTAAATATAGGTACTAATATTATTATACTCATACATATGACATAAATACTTAATTAAATAACCAAAAATAAACTTACTTAATTACACATAAATATAATAAAACAAATAAGACAAACAATGGGAAAACATTATACACATAAAATAACATAAAATTCAATGAGTAATTAAATACTAACACTACTTACACAATATTTTTAGTTAAAGTTATAAAATTTTGGTAATAATTACCTGGTCCCAATCAATATTGGAGTCGAGTACGTTTGGTGTCAGTAGCAGCGGATAGTTGGGCGACTCGCACCGCACCTATGGCAAGAAAGCATGAATATTAGTTACTGTTATTAGAAAACAGTGAAAATCGAGTTCGCAGTTGAATTTGTAGGAAGTAGGAACAAAAAACTTTTCCCGACCTGGGAATCGAACCCAGGACCTCATGCTCAGCAGTAGCGCTGGCGACCACTAGACCGATGAGGCACACATTTTACATAAAATGGTACTTATTGGGTTTGCTTGATGCAACGACATGTTGACATGTTTTTGTGGGCAGCATAAACTGAAAGAAAGTAGCTGGCACTATTGAATTAGTACCTGGCACGCATGGTCCGGGCCGTGCGCAGTGACGTGCAGCGCGCAGTAGGTGTTGATGACGGGCGCGCGGTACACGTGCAGCGCGGACAGGTGGTAGGCGCCCGCGCCCGCGCCGCCCGCGCACGCGTGGCCTATCAGCACGTTCGTGGGCGTTACTTTGCGGACCAGGATGCCTGGGGAGAAGAAATAATAACTTTAGCAACAGTGTCAAATAAAAGACGTAAGCACTTTTAAAGCTGCGTTTTTACTGCGCACTGAGGCCTATCTCGATCAAACGCATCGAGCGCGTTCGGCGCTCCGATTAGCCCTGAATTGGTGACGGACCAATCGGAGCACCGAACGCGCTCGATGCGTTTGATCGAGATGGTTAAATAAAACTCACACTAAGGCCACTGTTGGTTCAACGCTCGACTAAACGCCAAGAGTTAAAAATCAGTGCGAAATAAAAAAACGTCCGTGATACTCGGGCTTAGTGTTAATAGTGTAGAATGAATAAATATGTACCTTGTATTGGTAGGGTTACTGTCTCGCACTCGTATCCGTTCACGTAAAGCGTCACCTGTAAATTAAGACAGAAATATTTTAAACCTGTTAATACTTTGACTAACAAGGCCGATTTCGGGTTTTTAAAAAAAGATGGTGGAAGATCATGTTCACTTTGTATGATGCGAAAGAGTGACATAAAAACGGTACTTGGCCATCCAACACATCCTGCTAGAGACGGTAACCAATTGCCAAAAATAAATTTTCACACCAGCTGCTCGATAATGTCAAATGAAATGTCATAGAAACCTAAAGTACTAGTGCAGTAGTAAGTCATTATGATCAATATAGTACCTATAGCCGGGCAATAATATTGTACTGAATTAAATTACTATGAGCTGGCCAATAATGTGATTTGTATTTAATAAGATCTCAATAAAAAATTATAAGAAAACTTTTTTATAAATATTCGAAACTCGTATGAATTCTAGTGCTCCCGAGTGCATCGAGTGAATTCCGAATTAGTATTGTAAGACGTCAATATTAAACTGTCCAATATAAAATAATAAAAAACAAAGCAGCGAGGGACCCAAGCTCGCAAAAATAGTATCCGTGACATAAGACAATGCTCTCCACTTGATGAATAAATTTCTGCCTATATGTAGTAACCTGCACATAGATGTGCCTCTTGTAGACCAGCTCCTTGACGTTGAGCGCGACGCAGCTCCAGGTGCGCGGCGGCAGGTCGGCCTGCACGCGCGCCTCGCTCACCACGCGGTTCAGGCCCAGCTCTGGGCGCGACAGGCGGAGCGTGAACGTGCCTGCAAATATCATTTGTGTTTTCGTAACAAAGGTAGGTATGTCATGTTTTCAAATCACTTTGATTGATCTAAACATATTAAATTATATCGTATGTAAAATGATATTGTATACAATAGTTGTAATTAGATTGTAGGCATTTCTCGCCATGGTAAATCGAATTAAACTTAGATTAGTACAAAGTTGAATAGTAAATAGACCAGAGTTAATTTTACACGCAAGTATTATTATATATTAAGTACATATTCAATTCATTATGTACATCTATAAAGTAAAAATATGAGTAAGTATCTAATAGGTATACAGGATAAATATTTAACCAGTGTGCAAACTGTAACCATGAATTCAGCATATGATTTTAGATCCAGAAATTTTTCGCTGGTTATACAAAAAAAAAAAAAACAGCTGATTACTGGAAATGTGCAATACCTACGCGATCAAAATGTATGGAGCAGTAGACTTTTTTTTTATTACCGACTATATATTTCTGCGCTAGGAGGTCATCAATATGCTCAAAAAAATCAGAAGCTCATTAAGAATCATATGCTGAATTCATGGTTACAGTTTGCGCACTGGTTAAAATTTTATCCTGTGTAGGTATAATATTAGGTAATAATAGTTTATAGCCACACTATCGAATTAGGTTTAAGATCTGTAAAGATAGTTGTAAGAGGTAAATAAATAAATGTACAAAATGTGAAACTCAAATAAAGGCAACATAGAAAGGTACAACTGTCCAGCACATCAAAGGACCAGGACATCACGGTACATGTCAATAACCTCAAGAAGAAGTTTACCTAGGTTTTATAGAATTTTTAACACTATGCAACATACCATGGTCTGAATGTAGTAACCCAGCACTCCAAATATTCTTTACTAAACATATTTATTTCAAAAATTTTTGCTCAAAAAGGTTTATTACATCGGAATCATTGCTACAAAAAAAGTATTAAGATTCATAACATCACGCCTTGTCTCCCCGAAGGGTTTAGCAGAGATGTACTTATACTGCCCCCACATTACACCAGTTATGTTTAAGTCCCATGTAATAGGGGGCGCGCCTATTGGCCATAACCGGGAACATACCCAGACTCGGGCTGCTACTGACAAAATCCAGACAGAAGAACCCAAACCACTTAGCCCGACTTGGAATATAAACCAACAGTAGCGTTTGCGACCATTACACTAACGAGGTCGTAGTATGTAGATTCCTTTAAAAATTAAAATGAAAACTACTCATGACGCTATCGGAGCAAACAAGCTTGGGATTTCACTTGCCGAAACAACAGATTTTTAGGGCGATAGGTTAAAACATTTAATTTTGTTGGCAATGCCATTGATTCAAAATATGGCGACTTGGTCATTTCGTTTCTTGAATAAAAACTCTCCCGACTAATTCTCCTTTCAAACACAAAAAACAAAATCAAAATCGGTTCATCCGTTCGGGAGCTACGATGCCACAGACAGACAGACAGACACCCACACGTCAAAATTATAACACCCCGTCGTTTTTGCGTCGGGGGTTAAAAATGTTACAAACAGTAAACGGGGAACTGAGGAGTGACTTGTCATTTGACGTAGTCCTTTCAGGACGGGATATTGTGACCCATTAGCACCAATTAAGTGGATACACGATAACACCTATTCGAAAATTCATGGGATTCGTTAAAACCCATTTTTTATGTATTTATTAAAAGTTCACATAATTCTAAACTCATTCAATCAGTTATCTTACGAGGTGCACACGTTAACTTAACTGTTTGATGTGTTAGAAAATTTGGTTACATCGAAAGGTTTGTTTAAAGTGAAGGTATGAACAAAAGTAAGAATTCGTAATCATACAGTAAAGAGTGGAAGATAAGATGATCTTATTGCGCAAGTTTTGTTTTGTGAAATTTCGCATAACTAAGAAATTTTGCACTATTTTGCAGTTTAATCACAATACCTGTGTTAGTATCGAGCCACACCTCCAACATGAGCGACTCGTGTCCCACCGACAGCACGTGCGATAGTTCAGCCGGCTTGCTGGGAACCTCCTTTTTGGGAGATTTCTTCTTGTTAGCTTCTGTATCTGATGGGTCGTCGTTGAACTCGTCTATACCGTCTGAAATTAATGGAAAACCTTGTGTTAATGAGTGATGTTACCGATGTGGACGTTATTAAATGTACAGACGCCAGCACATAAAGCTACCCCAATCTGTCAATTTTTTTTGATAGATTTTCATCTTTATAGCATAAGCATAAGGTTCATGTTCAATTGGGAAAATTTGACAGTTTGGGGTAGCTTGATGTGCTGGCGTCTGTAACTTCCTTTAAAGAAATACTTGCTTTTCTGCTGCTTCTACTTTGCCAAAAAAAAACTGGGTATAGAGCATTAGCAGGTTGGGTAATGTAGGTAAAGTTTGTAAACAGTAGCGAGTTACATGAGACAAGCTAAAGTACAAGCTAAAGTACATACATCTTTTATGGGGTACTGTGTTAAATGTTACAACAAAATACCTTGTGATATATTGCAATTAAATGAAAGGAAATTTAAAGCTCACATTAAAAGTAAACTTTGTAAACTAGCGTATTACAAATTAGAGGATTATATCCAAGATAAGAATGCTTGGAAACATGCTGGTCCTGCTCCATAGGACAATCTAGAGTCTAGACAAAATCAAACTGGTTGCTAATTGAATTGTATAATTAATTATATTTATGACATTGATTACACTCAGTGATTACTTTAACTCACACACTGACTCATTACTTGTTAATTTTTTAGGAAAATCGTACCTATACTTACTTTTACAATGTTTGTAAATGTGTGAACACCATGTATCTATCACAGAATTAATTTATCTGTATTGCTTCAATTTGATTCTGTTTACCTATTTTGGTATGGTAATTTTATTCTGGGTGCATCATTTTCACACATAATCATATAGTGAATGTACTATGTTAAATATTGTACTTGAAACATTTTAAAAGAGTAACGGTGGAGTTTCTTGCCCATTCTTCTCCATACGAAACTACATTTTGGAAGGGGCGACTAGAATCAATTCTATTTTAATGTAAATGTTGACGTTCTAAAGTGCCTTTTAAGTGCCTATTTGAAATAGATGCTTTGACTTTGACTTTGACATAAGAGTGTTGAGAACACTTGTTGTTTGATGAAGCCCTCCCTGTCACTTGTGGTTTGAGGAAGCCTCATGTGTCAGTGACGCTGTTAGCACTCACCCCAGTGCTCAGTATCGCTGGTCGCGCTGTGCTGCTCCCGCAGCCAGACGGTGAGCGCGAAGCCTGCCAGCCACGGCGCCCAGCCCGCGCCCTCCACGCCGCAGCGCACCGCGTGGCACGACCACGGTGAGCGAATACCTGCGACGTAAGAACAAGAGACTCAAAAGAAACGGGAGGACAAGAGACTCAAATGAAGCAAGATGACACTAGGAGACTCAAATGAAACGAGATGACAGGAGACTAATATGATGAATATATGATGAATGTTTAAAGACCGTGACTGCCGCGAGTTTGTTATTTAATTTAATTTTCAATATTTCTTAAAGTTAAGTGACTTACCAGCCCTGGTGTGTGCCTCGTGGAACCTCTTGGCGCAGTTCTCTGCGTGGTGACTCTGCGACGTCGTGGTGTTCACCACGAGGTAACTGAGCTCTTCCGCCAGGGATTGAATGCCATCTATGGACAATATTCTCAACATTAATCAAAGACGATTTATAACATGAGAACCTTTAGAAAAAAAAAAAATAGTCAGAAATATTGTTTTTCTAAACGTTCTCGTCCATGGAGACGTACAATTTATTGACAACTACGATTCCTAAGTTTTACCACAACACCGGTTTTAACCCAGGTAGGCCCTCAGTCTAGATGGAGCAACGATCTTGCCAGGGTAGTAGTTGGATGAAAATAGCTGAGGATTTGTTTAAATGGCGTGCCACAAGAGAGTGGCCTATGTCTTATAGTAAACTGCTTATAAGCTGATGATGGTGATGATCAATTTTTCGCCGTATTTATTCTATCCCAGCTTCCCTTTTTATGTCGTGATTCATCTAACCGACACTGAACTACTTGGTACACTTACCAGTATTATCACTATCTACCGGGAAGGTCAGTATACAATCAGGAGTGTTGTACGTAGCTGTCGCCACAAGTCTATGTAGCGAGCTGAGTAGCATGGTGAGTGGAGGCTGCTCCGCATTGAAGAGTTTGAGGAAGGCGGCCAGCTCTGTGGGTTCGATGCTCTGGGACGCCAGCACGTGGATCAGCTCTAAGATGCTACGTTGAAGATCTGGGGAGATGTTAGTGGTTTGTGAGTGTTGCTATCGCGAATAGAACATGAGTGAGACAGACACGGGTGCGTGAAGATAGGAGGCAAGAAAAAAAGAGGCCCGTTGGCCTGTGGATAGTCGATTACCTTCGAGCCGGTCATCCCGCACCGCCAGCAGCTGCGCCGGCTGCGGCGCCAGCAGGCGGCGCAGCAGCGGCGGGTGCGCGGCGCGCGCGCGGCACAGCGCGGCGCCCACGCGCCCGCACCACGATTATGGTGGTATAGCATACCTTCGAGCCGGTCATCCCGCACCGCCAGCAGCTGCGCCGGCTGCGGCGCCAGCAGGCGGCGCAGCAGCGGCGGGTGCGCGGCGCGCGCGCGGCACAGCGCGGCGCCCACGCGCCCGCACCACGATTATGGTGGTATAGCATACCTTCGAGCCGGTCATCCCGCACCGCCAGCAGCTGCGCCGGCTGCGGCGCCAGCAGGCGGCGCAGCAGCGGCGGGTGCGCGGCGCGCGCGCGGCACAGCGCGGCGCCCACGCGCCCGCACCACGATTATGGTGGTATAGCATACCTTCGAGCCGGTCATCCCGCACCGCCAGCAGCTGCGCCGGCTGCGGCGCCAGCAGGCGGCGCAGCAGCGGCGGGTGCGCGGCGCGCGCGCGGCACAGCGCGGCGCCCACGCGCCCGCACCACGCGCGCGCCACGCTCACGCCCAGCTGCCATGACGAGCCGTTGCACTCGCCTTCTTCCTTACACCGGACTAGTCTGGGAAAACACGAGTCTCTACATCATCTTCTGACTAGCTTTTTCTCAGCTATTTTGGGGTCGGAGTCCAGTCTAACCAGTCCAGCGGCAAAAATTACTTTCATACACTTTCGTCCCTTGTTTAACTTCTTTAGAGGACGAATTTTCAAAAATCCTTCCTTAGTGCTCACATTAAGCGAGCGTTAGCGATCAGGTTAAGCTACGCTTGACGCGATAGGTCCGTGGATGGGGTGACGATCTTTACATACCAAGGCAAGGAGGGGCGTGCATCGGAAAGCACGTTAAGCCGTTGGTCACGGCTGTCATTTGTGGATCTTTGACAGTCGTTACGGGTCGTCAAATGCCCGAAAGTCTCACAAACAGTCTTAACAGTCTTTCTTGTCTTTTCAGTCTCAACTGGGTTGTAGAGGTCAGATAGGTAGTCGCTGCATGTAAATTACTGGTATTCAGCTGCATTCGGTTAGACTGGAAGCCGACCCCAACATAGTTGGGAAAAAGCTAGGCAGATGATGATGAATGAATAAAATACCTATAACCAAAAACGTCCTGTTTTTGGTTATTTTTCTATTGGTTCTATTTGGTTTATTCTAAAGATGTTTTGCATGCTTTAAGGTGAATGCGCAGTGGTAGACCGCGAAATTCAAATTTTCTTACGTTTTTGCAACTTCCAGGTCAGTATCAGGTTGTATCCTGATCAAAATGTGATTTGCGAATATAACAGGTACGTGTTTACAGAATTATAGTCATTAGAATGTCTAATAATCTCTTATTGTGTGTCTCTCTTAAGTGCTTGTGGAAGAAATCTAACTTAGATTTCTTCCACAAGCACTTTTCCATAAGAAATTTGTTCTTATGGAACAAATCTAACTTAGAAAGATGTATTATTGATTGTAATGATTATAAATCTGTAAATACGTACATGTTATAGTCGCGAATCATATTTTGATCAAGTAACAAGTTGACACTCACCTGAAAATTGCAAAAAACGTAACAAAATTTCGCGGTCTACCACTGCGCATTCACCTTAAAATGATTTTATTGCGCAATAGCAAAGAATCTAACTCAAAACTCTAGACAGAAACATATTTTTTTCTTAAAATGACCAAATAGCTATTTCATAATTTTATTAACATTCATACATATGTTATTAAACCGGATTAACAACTTTGTTTAACGAGTAGCTAGCAATTGAGCCACACCCCTTTTTCGTAAACCGGCCACCTATATTATTATTGGGTCGTCTCAATAAGCTGATAAGGTGATTCATTTACATAGTGAACCATTAGGTCAACAATAACTGTGTATATGTCACCGTAAGATTGTGAACGCCGTTAGTTTATAATCTATCTCGCGAGATTATAAACTGTCGATAAATTGTGAACTGCAAAAACCATTTACAACTGTAGCGGCACCACAGAAAAATACTTCGCAACAATATCTAAAAATACAAAAAGAGAAGTGGCGCTATCTACAACGCCACAGGCGAACTACGTAAAGACGCACGTCATAGAAAGTTTACCGCGCGATTTGCATAGGTACAACATCCCAACATTAACCGTCGGGCAGTTGCCCACCAGACACAACACTCGTCTGGTCGGAGGATCCTCCCTTTTCCATAGAGTATGAGCGAACTTTACACCCTGTTCCTCATACCTCTATACAACTTAACACAATATTTTGCGATACTTTATAATCTGTCCATAAAATTGTGAACTGGTATCAAGACGGATAGTACCTTGCGCTATTACTTAATAGTCACGTAACTGCCACTAACTTGGAAGTAGCGCTCGCCGCCGGCCGCTGCCGCGGCACCGCTCGCTTTGCTCGCTCGGCTCGCGCGCGGTTGCTCGCAGTTCTAACCTAACTTATTCGGTCGGTAAGCAGTATGGTGCAGTTTACAATAATTATTTATCGACAGTTTATAATCTCGCTAGATAGATTATAAACTAACGGTGTTCACAATCTTACGGTGACATATACAGGATGTTAAAATAATTGCGTGCCAAAGCTTTGGGGGGTTCAGTATCGATAAATGAACCCAGGAAAAACATAAAGAATATTTAAAAAAAATCATTAAAAAAAATAGTGCAAGATCCACCTAATTTAGTACCTACTAACTAACTAGTACCTAGTTACCTATCCTTCATCCGGCGTTATCGAAGTGTTCGGGCGTAGGTATTTAATTGCGTTCGATAGTAGGTACGTAAATCTAGGAAATTATGAATTAGAATTTAAACAAAATAAAAACTTATTTAAGCATTTTTTTTATCAATTCTAAACAATTGGTATTCAATTAGTAGGTACTACATTAGGTTCCTCTTATGATAATTTTCGTTTTTTTTTTTTACTTTTTTCAAAGGTATTTTTTTATTATTTTTTACGGGTTCCTTTATCGATACTGAACTCACCCTGAAGCTATGGCACGCAATTTCTTTAACACCTGTATATTTTAATATAGTGTATACTAATTATTTGCACCAACGACAGCAGTATTTTATGTCACTGGCCATTCTAAGGTTGCCTGGAAGCGATAAGGTCCGCCCGTTGTACACACAGCTACGCATAAAGCTATACATTTCCAGTTTACGCTGATCTCGCACTGTTCGGAAGTCCTATACAATGCGAGATCAGCTTATACTGGACATGTATAGCTTGATGTGTAGCCGTGTGTAAGTATAAGTCAAAGTCAAAGTCAAAGTTTATTGCGAACTAAGTGTACAGTGTTGGTGTTATCGGGTATATTTTGTAGTGTTTGTTTATATTTTTGTTAAAACGACGTAATAACGCGGGCGATGCGATACGATATATTTATGTTAAAACAAGAAATATCAAGCGGCAGAAGTAGCGGGCAGAAGTCATTACTCAATATAAGTCTAAGATCGACAGCCCGTCTTGAGCAAGACTGGTGATCAATGCTCGTGCGTTCTCTGTATGAGAAGAGGCTCTTTGCCTTACAGTGGGAAGTCATCATAATCGGCCCATAACGTTCCCACTGCTGGGACACAGGCGTCCTCTGTTCGAGAGGTAGTGGGCTGCAGTCTACCACGCGGGCCCAGTGAGAGTTGGTAGATGGGTCAATCACTACATATTTTACACACACTTTGGAAAGGTTAGAGATATCTTAAAAAAAAAAAAAAAAAAATTATTCTGATACGAATAAGGCATTATCAATATCATCTACTTTAATGATTTGTCTATGTCACATGTCTTCGAATTTTTGGTCCTAGTACATGTCGGTTTCCTCACGATATTTTCCTTCACCGTTATGAGAGCAGTGGTGATGAAATTTTTAACAAAAAGTAAAGCACCTGCCTGGATTCGAAACCGCGACCTATGCCTTGTAAGTCGGGGAAGATACCACTGGGCCACCACTGCACCCAGTGGGACAGGCTAGGCAGGTATTATTAAAGTACATACTTGTGTATAAGCTGTGTGAGTATGTCCACGACGATGACACACAGCTCGGGGTGCGCTAGCTCTCCGTTCTTGGTGTACTCGCCGCATTCTGCGTTCAACTCACCCGGCGGCGACGCTATGCCTGAGAAAATACCATATTTATTTATTTATTAGCTGACCCGACAGACGTTGTCCTGTCTTAGCTATGAATATTGAAATCGCATTGGTATAATATTAGAAAAGTTAATATGGTCGTTAAGGTTTCTTAAATTTTCGAATGTTACACGCAACTTTCTTATTTTTTTCTTTCTTAAGAACCTTCTCCTGACAATAACAAACACAACAAAAAAAGAATTAGCAAAATTTGTCCAGCCGTTCACGTGTGATGCCGTGACCAAGGGAAATAGGGATTCATTTTTATATATACACAGAATATAAAAAAGGATAACCACATCACATACATTAAACTTTTGCTAGAAACAATCTAAATAATGAATGGGCTAACTAATGCATATGACAAAGGCGTACATAGCGTTCAACACAATATATTACTGTCTTGGAATGTAATTAATTTATTAAACTAAAACAGATCAGCTCAAACCGTGTCAAAGAATAAATAAAGAAGTAAAAACTGTGTTTTTTTTTTAATTCTCGGTAGCTTTTCGTTGAATATGTCTAATTCTGACATGATTCAGAATGTACTATAATATTTATTGCTCGTTCTCATAGTGGGAACTTGAGGTGGAAGCGGAAGGGTAATTTTCGAAATTCAAATTTTCTTACGATTTTTTGCAAATTGTAGGTATTGAATTTCGCGGGCTTCTTTACCACCACCTTAAAGCCTAGATTATAACCATAGTATTGAAGGAGACCCCAAAATACACTGATTGCTACAGAAGGTCGGCGCCATGAACCGATTAGAAATGCACGCACACATAAACAATGTGACCACGTGTTTTTGTACAGCGAGCGCAAGCGCACTCGAGTCGCGGCTAGAGTGGATCACTGGCTAGTGCGCGCGCCTGTTTCCACTCGTTGTATGGAGCCGGCCTTCCGTGGTACTACCAATTTATCAATTGTGAGCATAATTTGTTTCGGTCAAAAGACTACACAGTTCCGCATTTATTAAGGCCAGCGCAGACGTCGGAGAGCCCTCAGCTAGCACTGCAACGTATAACGCGCATGACAGATCACATGTTGTTTTTTTTTTTCTTTTTGTTCGGTTATGGCTTCGCACGGTTTGTGCATTTAGCCAGTGTCAAGTAATTTTTCTTTTCGATCAAGTAAATGGTACGATATCGGGCACAAAGTTACAAAACAGTCATAGTCGTCTTTAGTCAGTCAAGTCAAAGTTATTGTAAAGCGGTAGTAACTTTACAACAACCTAATATGAGTTTTTGGGGGGAACACGAAAAGTCCACGTTAGTCACTTATTTTCACCTTCACTACACTTGTGTTGTTTTTTTATTCTCACGGAAGAAAAACACAGAAAACTACTCCTACTTTGCACTGGCCAGCATTAAAATCCAACAAGTTCCTAATACCACAGTGTAACAGAGTTGCTTTCTAAATGAGTAAGTACATTACATAGAGCTTTTGACCACAATTTTTGTTTTGTTTTTTTTTTTCTCACATTTGACCACGTAGACGTAACACTACTATATAACTCATAATGATGATAACCCTATGGTTATGTAACCTGTAACTGTTTTGTAACCTGTACTATACAGGTTACAAAACAGTCCAGGATTGATATACCAAGTAAATCGTAAAACAAAGCTAAAATATATAGAACTTAAACAAAAACACGTGGGCCGCACTAGTAACATATTATTATAGAAGATAAGTAGGATGATAACAAGTTTTTTTTACCTTCAAAAAGCTTTTCAAAATCCAAACTGGTTGAATTATCCACTAGGCCACTACACACTTCCGGATCCATGGTTATCTCACAAAATACCGAACTCAAGCTTTGTTACATTAAACTTTTCACATCTTAAAACTTAGTTTAACTATTTTCGAAAGTCGCGACGAAGTTAATGATAGACACCGGTATGTCGGTATCGGTATGCGGGCGAAGAGTCACTGACCACGTACAACGAAAAATAGGCGCGGAAAAAACGAGTAGGTACGTCTAAGTTTAATATTATGTAAATTATAGTATGTTACAAGATAGGCATCTCTTTTTAGTTGTTTGAAGAAAGAAAGGCTCTCAATTTGTTTATTTATTATGTTTTTACAAAACAAATAAATGTTTATAGGCACTCAACTTTTAAGCTAGCCCCATTGGCATATTGATTTTTTGTATGACTAAATAATAAAGCGCGTTAAAAAGATTTAGATCTTAGATATCGTATCAGCAAGGTAAAACCAACTAACGGTAATTTAATTAAATGAAGTGGAAAAACCAGAATTAAAATTCAAATGCAATGCTGTAGCAGATAACTATAGACGATAATAAACAAACAAACATCAACCCAAATTCGTATCCAAAATATAGATAATATTGATTTCAAAATCAAAATAATTTAAACCCCCTATCTAATTCCTTCATAAGTATGGCTTCTATGAATCAAGATTTCGATGTGTTGTATACACGAGGAAATTAGTATTACAAGATACGCCTCAAGGGGGCTAGCTAGTATTTTTATAGTACAAACCTGAAGGTATTGTAGAAATGGATCCGGAGAGCTTCCTTGATCTGTAAAGTGGAGGCACATCCAGTTTGCCCACTTCGACATCAGCCTGCCAAAGAAGAAGAAAGGAAATACATTTTTCTAAATAAGTGTGTTTGTTTATGAAAACGCAAACGCGAAAACGTTACTATTTAATTTATGGTACACACGGCTACACATCAAGCTATACATTTCCAGTATAAGCTGATCTCGCATTGTATAGGATTTCCGTACAGTGCGAGATCAGCGTAAACTGGAAATGTATAGCTTGATGTGTAGCCGTGTGTACCATCGTAAATGTTTGTTCCGATGACTCAGTTCAATTCAGCCAAATCAAGTTTACCTTCAAGCAACGGGCGTCAGCCTATAATAAGCATTGTGTGTGTATCAATGAATAAAAATCTTTTAGAAGATGCTTTCAATAAAATAAAAAAATCATGTCTAAATTACTCGATCGCAGCTTTATCTTACACTAAACGTAAAGCAAAAGATGTATTATTTTATGAATCATTGTTACAGTTCAACGGGCGCCCTTAAAAGCACGTGCATGGATGAACATAATAAGTACACAGCATTGCTATGTTTTTTTTGTTGCTTTTATTAATCATCTACTACACAATTAAAATGATATTGGTATCGGTGAGTTATTTTATTGGGTACTCTGAGATGCTAATACCTAACTTGATTACTTATTGTAACCAAGTGCACATACCTATGTATTTGAATTAAATTTTTGTAGCAAAAGTATTAAAGTTTAAACTCCGGTTCTAAACATAGAAAACTAGACTTATATATACTTATAAATCTAGTTTTCTATGAAGGCTTTAGACATCCGACCATTCATGCGTCAGTATATACAAAAAAATATATTATGAAACTTTGCTGTCGCTGGCCCACGTCTTACTAGCACGACTTGTTAGCTTATTAATTTGCATTTAATTAAGGTATTTCGAGTTTATACAAAATTGCAAACACATTCCCAAGGACAGCGAGAACAGATTACTAATGAGGCTGGAACTGGAACCTATATTTCAAATTTCAAAGACCGTTTTACATAATTTGTAGTCTACAGATGGACAGGGCATTACGTCATACATCTAGCAACATTAGTGTCAGCCCCACTGAACACGATATCGGTTGCTGTCATACATCTTTTATACCAGGATAGTTCAGCAGAATGTTAGTGTACCCACCTCGTACCCCTCATCTGGCCTAGTGGCGTAGGGCTCGCTGTGCTCGCTAGCGTAGGGCCCGGCCACGCTATCCTCGCTAGACGAGCAGTCGGCGGAACTACCGCCCGACGCACACAGCAGCGGCGGCACCTGTCCACACACTGCACTTCATTAATATCACAAGTCCCACACAAACACTGGGCGTCAAGGTACGATAGGCACCAAATTCTAAAAGCTAACAGGTTACATGAAAAACAATTGTTTTTGTACCGCCAGCCATCGGCCATCTTTTGGGTCTAGAGCGAACTTTGTACATCATTATTTCAGCCGAAAGATCCACTGCTGGACATAGGCCTTCCCCAAGCTCCGCCACTTCGACCGGTTCTGTGCTTCCTGCATCCAGCTGACACTTGCGGCCCTCACAAGGTCATCGGTCTACCTTGTGGGATGCCTTCCAACTTTATGTCTTCCGGTGCGTGGTCGCCACTCCAGAACTTTTCGACCCCATCGGCCATCCGTTCTGCTGCAATGTGCCCACTGCCACTTAAGTTTGGCAACTCTTCGGGCTATGTCGGTTACCTTGGTTCTTGAACCAAGGTTGGACCAAGGCTTGAACTTGGTTGTTGAACTTTGAACATACATAGATATTTTTGGGACGATATAGCTGCACAGTAGTGTTTCGGTTTACGGTCTAAACTCAATACAGTTAGGAGGGCTATTGTCCAATTTAGAGTACTGAGGGACCTATCAAGTCTACTAGAATACTTTGAGACGGTTTTATGAGTTCCTTGGTGCTACTAGCTAGGAGTTCTTTGACACTATTTATTAAGAAACCATATGAAAAGACACAGACCGTGTATATTAGTAACTCGACGAATTAAAAGATAACGATAATAAATCACAAAATAAACAAATAACAACAGTATACGACGGCTCGCGTACAGACGATAGTGTTGTAACCAACACCCCAACAGCCTTCAAATATGTATTAGGAACGTGAGCGAAGCCATGCAACTTTAGCTAAACTAGACAAACAACACGATTATAATATGAAACGTACTTAAATATAAAGCATATTATGCATGTATACAGGTATTGTAATATTGGGTGTTTTCGAATCCGACTAATATAATATCTATTATCATAAAGTCTAATAGTAGGAAGTACCAATGAGTAGGTACCTATTTAGTTTTAAATGTCAGTCAGGGCGAAAGTTACTGGTTGTGATCAAGGATTTTAGAAGCGTCTGCTTGTATTTATTAATAATACTATATTATTATATTAATAAACTTAGTGGTTGTGTACACGTGGAAGTCGGAATCCATTGTTTTGATAGAGCTTCGAACAATACTACAATGTGCGCAGGTTTTTTCAGGACGTTTTTGAGACGCTGATTTCATTGTGCATCTTGGGTTTTCTGTATATCAATTGAAGCAGTTTATTATTTGTTTATTTGTTAGTCAGTTGAAGGATTATTGAATTTTATCCTGTTGAAAATGCAATGGAGTTGATATGACATTAAAAAAAAATTCGCTATAAACTTTTTCTGCTGCATCTAAAAAGCAACTCAAGTACTTAAATTACATTTCAGGTACCTAATTAAATGAAAGATGAAAACTATTGTCTTAAAAAAAGAACCCAATAAATCACAGTTACATCTCTATACAGTTAAAAGTTAAGTCTCTTTCAAATATGTTCATTATAATGTAGCATAATTATCCAGAGACATACTACAAGCAGCCTTACTGTTCTCTAGTGTTTTATAATTGAGGTGTACAAAGCCGCAAGAAATCCGATACTTTTCACCTACATCAGACTTGAACGTCGATGCGATAGTTCCAGTTCGATTAACGTGACTGGTTCATGGGTGGACGGGTTTTGTGACATACCAGTGCCATCATCTGTTATGTAATACAATACTGTAGCTTCCCTTTGATAAAGAATTTTCGAAATCGGATCAGTAGCTCAGAAGATTACCCCCTACATACAAACATAAGATTTTACCTCTTCATAATATTAGATATATTCAATAGTAGACTATTGAATTTTTCTAATATATAACATAACTTGCTTTTGCTTGCGGCTCAGCCCGCGTGTATGTCGGTTATCGAGTAAAAAAGTCTGTCCTTCTCCATGTCTCAAGAATCTCCTCCAAATTCCTCTTTGCCAAATTTCATGACGATCGGTTCAACGGTTTAGGCGTGAAAGCGTAACAGACCGACAGACAGACAAAGTTAATTTCGCATTTATAATATTAGTAGGGATTTAATAGAGCTATTTGTGAGTTTAAAAATGAGGGCCTATTATAAGCGTTTTTTTCTTGCACACCTGTTAGGTTTTACGAAGTTCTATTTTTGTAGGACAAATAAATATTGAATGCTAAGATTTGATCATATCCTCGTGAGTAGGTACTATGGGTGATTAAGGACACTGCATGATCTTTCAGGAAAGTAAACTGACTGGGTGACGTACAGGGAATTAGGTCTAATTAAAATAGGAAAATATAGTATAGGTACCTGATGTTATGCAGTCACTAGTTGCAGACAATTCCATAATTGTCTTATTGTCAATTTGTAAAATACACACAGGCACACAAATCTGTGGTAAGACTAATTAAAATAGACACCAATATAAAACGTTGTATGCACCCAAGTGCAAGAGCGTCGCGTCGGTAAATGAATGATCTTCGTATGTGAGCGACTGCACTGTTAAGTTATTCCGCATTCTGATATTTTAATGCGAGCCGGTCAAGTGCGAGTCGCAACAGACGGATTAGAAGCATTTATTTATGTATTTAAAACTACTTCATATTTTAGGTTTGACCTGTATGAGAAAATCAAAGAAGAATTAGGAGAAAAAATGAGGTTACCAGTAAAGATACAGCAAGTTTCTAATTTTGATTACAAGGGTTCACCTTTGTAATCTCCAGCAGTCGTACCTATCGTTTCTATAATTTAAAATTTTCGATCGTGATTTTAAAATAGTTTTAATTTCACGAGGGAACTCTATATTTATCGCTAGTAAATGAACAATTTAATACAGTTTCGATTGTACGGAAACCGGTCCGGTGAGGTAATATTAAGCGACCTAGCACTCACAGCTAACAATAGAAAACAACAAAAAGAAAAAGCAATGGAATTCTTTGTTTAAACTATTATTATGAAGGCAAGACCAATTGGATGATAGCTGATTGATTGATTGATTTGAATATATAGTGGAAATGTTCTTACATTAATGCATTAATGAATCTTAGCATAGATCGTGGCATATTGGAAGTCGTTATCATTATAATTTGGAAATGGACTAAGAAAACGAACCGTATTGGTACGTGTGTCTAATCTCTGTACCTACGTAAAGACGAGTTTGTAGGTCAAGGCTTAAGGCCCTGGTAACTTTAAATATTGTCGTTATGAGCGATAATAGTTCTTATTGCAATCCGATACGGGTTAAAATCTGTTGTAATAAATTCGAATAATAAATGAGCAAACATTGTCGTAAAAATGCAAATAATGTCGGTATTAAATTAGATATTAACTAATTAATAATAAATAATGCATCACTGGATGCAGTTTTTGGCATTTGAAATTTTATAGTATATTTTTAATAATAATTATAATCGTTATTTGTCTATAACAACATGGAAGACTTGCAGCTAATAAAAACAGACAAAAGAAAGGAAACTATAGTCACCAGAAAACCAATTACAAATCCTCACGCATAGAAGTATTATAATAAAAATTTATGGTGTGAGCACAAAAACAAAGAAAAGAAAACACACATCGCCTTAATAAATATAGAAGAATAATCTAAATACTAAGTATGCAATTATATGACTAAAACAATAGACAAAATAATATAAACTACCGCTACTTGAAAATTTAAGGCTTAAGCGCCTTCTGGCCGAATTCACACTAATTGTGAATGGATCAAAATTATATTACTTGCATATATCATTGAAATTCCTGCACGCGCGCACAATATAACTGAAGTTATTGAAGGGATATACTGGTTTTAAAGATAATTAAGAGGTGACTTTGATGATTTTTTTGATACATTAAAGTATGTTTAATTATGTTTTGAGTTCCATCACTGTATGCAAAAAAGACTTGAAAATATCACATATTTTTTTGCTTACAAAATTATTTACGGTTAAAGAGATACACTGGTTTAAAAAACCACCTTTTTGAGCGTTTTCAAGAAACCACCGCCGTAAGAAACTTTTCCCTGAGCTCGTGCGACTTACATGTGTGCCGCGTGTCTTAGGGCCAGCACACACCGAAAGATTTATTTAAGTGAATATTACGAGTAATACTGTTTTTTTTACTGGGAATAAACAAAAAGTATGCAAGAAGTAGTGTCGTGGTCCCATAACTTTGGTCATACATTTTAATCGCGTTAAATTTCACTTTCGTATGGACAGCTATTTTAATTTTAATTTAGATATTTATTTTATTAACTTTAATTAACACGGTTAGCTAGTGACACATACACATAAAAAAAATACAAAATTATAAAGTTCAAGATAAAAAATAACAAAAAAATTACAACAATTTTATGAATCCCTCTCACAGCACTTCTGACAAGCCAATTCTTCTATTCATACGCAAACAGATCGTTTGTTAGATTAGAATCCAAGAGATCAGAGAGCGAGGTACTGGGGACTTGCTACACGCAACGTTACGACACGGAGGCACAGTGAACAGCGTGTATATTCTGTCGTAGAAGTAATTGTCTTGTAAAAAAATTGTGAGAGGTCAGGGTACCCCCCATCAGGAACGAAGTTTCTTACGGTACTCGCTTCGATACTCGCACGCAAGCACACTCGTTAAAATAAAGAGACAAAGAGAGAAAACGTGAATTTAATAAGCCTTTTTAATGCAGAGTCATCCAGTATAGGTTTGTGGACGCTCTCTGGAAAAATTTCAATTTTGGCTTTTGGGGTTCAGCATCCTCAAAAACCACAAAAACGACACCAAGGACGATATTTTATTAACTTTCGTAACCGCCATCTTTGATTTACTTTCTGATCTCGAAAACGCCACCGATGACGAAAAAAACCTAAAATTAGTACGTTACCTTGGCATGCGGGCGGCGCGGCATGGCGTGCTGACGGCTGGGCCGCGCGGCTGCCACCCTGATGAGCGCCTCGCACAGCGCGCGCAGCCCGCCGCCTCCCTCCAGCGCCGCCGCCGGGGCCCCCAGCGCCACGCGCACCAGCGCACAGCTCGTATCTTTTGAACGCCCTGATGTAACATCTGAGTAGACAAGTTAAGTTTTGTCAGTAAAATAGTCCCCTAAAGTCATAATGCCTCAGAGTCCTCGAATCCCCATTGCGTACCTAGCATAATAGTTCACCTAAAACGAAGTCACCTTTATTCCAGAGGAGTATACTTTACTTTTTACACCTTCTGCGAGATATTAAAACAAATTAATTTTCGAATATTATTTTGTAAAGGCTTTCATACGAATATTTATCTAAGGTTCAAATCACATGATTGAAAAGCAGGTCATAATGAAATTCGGTATAATATAATTTTTCCGCTGGACCCCACGATGACTTAGTTTAAGTTTGGTTTGCATGACACATCATTTGATATTATCAGGGTGGTGTGTTATCGTCTATGAGAAAATTTTATAGCGGTCTCAAAGTCATGCTTTTGATACCCCAAACCCACCCATTCTATTTGAAGACATTCATATCAAATTAAAAATAAAACCAACCCACTAAACAAAATGCTATAAACATACTTATTTCAATTATCAGTAGATAAACTGCAATTTACATAGAACAACTAAAAGTTGATGATATCTTCCACCGGTGTCAATGTCAGTGCATTGATATCCAAACAATTTGAAATCAAATCTACTGTGAAACGACCGGCCTGCGAGCGACATGTGACGGCAAATTGGATGTCACCATACCGATGTTCATCATGTTCAATAACCAACTTTAACATTAAACAGTTAAAGTAGAAAATCGTTGGAACTTCTAACAATGTTAGTTTCATACAAAAATGAATCTTAGGCCTAACAAGTTGAAGTGCGGTATCGCCTATATTTTCTATTTACAATATTTCTTACTATATGAAACTGTATAGGGCTTCTGCTCTTGAGCTTGGGATATCGCCTTACTGCGGGTTATTGTACAGTCAACTGCTCGTACATGGTAAAAATTTCAGCTTTGACAGAACCTTTAATTCGTAGCACTAAATGCAGTTTTTGCAGTTAAAATGTTAAAATGTGGCTGAGTGTACGACTAGTGTATCTATGCTAGTTATGTGATTAGTTGGATTAGTTGATCGGCTTATGGCTCTAGTCATCATCGGTGATTCATTGTAATGCAATTAACAGAAGTACACTAATGTACTTATTTAATTATGTTTTTATGACTCTCGTTTAAACTGTAACGGGTTTAAAACCACACGTAATATCAAAACAAGTTGTTTAATGAAGCATAGACCCTATTCATAAAAAAAAAGAATTTTAGAAATCTATCCGCCGACTATTGACGTGGAAATCGGTGAACATACATAAAATATAGTGGAAAATAGAACGAGGAGGTTCTATTTTCCACTTTTTTGGAGTCGGTTAAAATGTAAGGAAGATATACGTTCTTCACATTCCTTGATGGCATTCAATATAATGTTTTTGTACAGCTAAAATGTGTCCAAGCTCAGAATTTTAAGTCTTTTATGGCAAGATGTGACAGGATATGATGAAAAAATAGCATTCTAATTCAACTCACCTGACGCAGAAAGCTGCACAGTCAGTAAGGCTTCAGTAATCTTGATAAGTACCCGCATTTCCGTCACCCCACACTCGCAGTTACACAGATAATGTAACAGCACCTTCAGCAAAGCATAACTGTCCAGGAAAACACTCTCACTGACCACGTACTCTCTGAACATAGGACTGTACAAACACAAGCACGCACAAGTCTTCCAAAAAGTCCACACGTTCTTCAAAATATCTATGTGATCCGCAATTGTTTCTTCCACTACACTCTCGCTTGATGCAAAATTAGACTTTACTGACTGCGGCGAAGAGTGCTTACTTGATCCCAGCTCTGTAGGATGAATAAATGCTAACATATCACGTTCTTTACTTATGTCACATAACTCTCCGAACTTCTCCTCAGACAATTTTAATTTGTATATCTTGAAGCATTTGTCAGTCACTTCTGTCAAAGATTTGAACAGCATCTGCACTGAGGCCAGTGAACCCATCTCTCTAAAGTAAGTCAGTTCGGAATTTTCCTTGATTAGTTTGAAAACCTCCACGATTATTGCTATCTCTAATATAGAGCAGCACTGGTTGGAAAATTCCGATAGTGATACTAATTCTAATACATAACTGAGTCCACCTTTTTGTATGAATTGTTCGGCGAACGAGACTGTGTTTAGAAGATTTGCGAAGATGTTTAGGCAGGATACGGTGAGGAAATAAGCTGATTCATCCATACGTATGATGTAGCGATGTTTGGCGACGATAAAGGTTGGGTAGATGACACTAAAGAGTAGTTCACACTTCATTTCTATCCTACATTTTGGCGTGACCCTTAGTAAGTGACTTACGGTCGCATGTAGAACATTATTATGATTGTCTAGCTGTAGCAAAGAGTTGTAATGGTACAGAAATGACCACACGCTCTTCCTCTCGATGGGGCTGATGCCGTGCGAGCAGAACTTCCTGCCTACTTCTTTCTTCTCATCACACGGCTCACAAATAGAACACGGGAGCTGATCTGTCACTTTTTGTATGAGTATACTCGCTCCTAATTCTCCATATACCGTATGTTCTAAGACTTGGAGACATAAGGAGGCGACGCTGCTGTGTGTTAACATCAGTCTTACAATGCTCTCCATTAATAATCCTGGTGAGAAGCAGCAACATACCCCACAGTTTAACATCACTTTTAGAATCTTATTTCGCAGTACGCTCTGTGCCGATACTTCCTCATCAGTCAGTAGTGACGTCAGAGTTCCGTATAGAACTGAAACACAGCATGTTGAAGACATTGGAAGGCCAGTGCTGGCTTCTCCGAGGATGTCGTGATGATGGTACATGCCTGCAGCGACGCGCTGTCGACACACTTTGTGTCTCGTTCTAGGACATGCGGCAGAATGTATCACTTCACTGCGCACGCGTTTCATGCCAACCACCAACTTCCCAACAGTTTCTATTAATTTTTTTATTAACTCAACACTCTCCTCTTCTTCCGCTGGTATCCTTATCATAAGCTCTATGCATTCCTTCAAAAGCCCTCCTTTCAAGCATTCTCCGTACAACTTGAATTGGTCAGTAAACTCCCTAAGTTTGTCCACACTGCGACATTGCATCAACAAACAATGGAAGAACGCGGTTATAGAATATGCGATTCCAAATACGAATTTGAGCAAATTTTGCGACTCAGTCTTATCCTCTTTACGATTCTGGTATTCGAGTTTGTTTTGTCGGCACTTCGAGATGACATCTTCTAATATTCGGAGCAACATTGGCAGGATTCCGTTGTTGATCAGTTTGGCACATAGATCCGAGTGGATTAACACCTGGTCTAATGAGACCATTAGCAGTTCTGTTAAGGCTACTTTAATTCGCGATACTTCTTGAGTATTGTCTTGTTGTGATTGAGGCAGTGAACTAAACTGCAACGAGCACAGATTACGCAAGGAAAAGTTGATACATTGCATGGAGATCTGCGAGCCTTCTGATCCAGACAAACTGCTCTCAGCCTTGCACAACTCTTGGAGTAAATCAGTTATAATTAAAGTAAATTGGAATGTCGTTATTTCGGAGTTGATGATTTCTCTGTGTTTGTCGTTGATGTAATCATCTGCTTTTGGCTTGGCTTTTCTAGGGGTGTAAAAGGGGTCGTAGTACGAGTCATTCGGATACTCGTTCGAGGACCGCGTGCTGTTAAAGTACTCGAAGTCATCGTTGGGCGTGCACACCTTGATGGTTAGAGAGCGGTTCAGGATCTGAAGGTCATCGTTGGAGTCTCCTGACTCGGATGACTGGTCTATTTGCTTGGAAAGCCTTTTTTTTGTTCTTTCTAGAGAGTCGAGTTTGGGTTGCGTTGAGTGTCTCGATCTGTTGACACGAGAACATAAAATCTACATTTGGCTATACAATACACAATATCCTAGGTAGGCTGTTATTGTCTTTCCCATACGGTAATAATCGTTCTGTGTCGGTTAAAATTCGTGAGAGTTAATTATAGGGATAAATACTGAATTAAGTTGCATCTGGTCAGTTGGTAACCGATCTTTAAACTTCTATTTTGGAGTGATATCAGTAGCTAAAATAACTTTTTTTTTTAAATGCTTTTGGTAATTATGATAGTTACCTCCCAGTAACTGATCCTCTTTCAGAAGAGGCGGCGGAGTGTACTTTAGACGGCAGCCCTCCGATCGGCTTCTGTTTGGACCATATTCTGAAAGAGATCAAATCGTTTAGAGTAAATTCAATTACTGGATAACAGCCCTATACTCCATAAGTTTAGGTAGTTAAATAAAGGTAAATAAATCGTAAAAAGGGTTTATATAGTTGATACTTTCTTGTTTAAAAATACGGTGTAACAAAATTAAATTTATTTTCGATTAATACGATAATTTCCTCTTTTATTAATGTAAATTAAACTTTATAATTTATTCTTAAACTACTCTTTCTAGATGTAACTCCTTGAGCACAATTTTTTAGTTCGATTTATATAAAAACATAATATTTTGTAATCTGCCTATTGTAAAGAGCCTAAATAGACAGGTTCCCTAAACCTTTTAGAAAATACAAAGAATTGCTAAATTGAAAAGTACAACTGTGATGTAATACGGCAACTGAAGTGGCAGGTATTACGTTTAGTCGGTTAACCAGACGCCTTTGAAAGCGCTCTCAACAATTGACATTTTCGATTTTGCGAGTGCGTTTATATTTTTTCATTGTGTTATTATAGCTAGCAAAATAATTTATGATACAACGGAACGATTTATTATTAATATGGCAGATAGTTCATCAGATTCCGATTCAGATTCAGAATAGAGCTTATTATTATATGACTATAAATAATATGATTTTAACATTTGAAATAAAAGGTTTCGCATCTATGAGTCACGTGATTTTTTTTTGTTTACCTTTATTTAACTACCTAAACCTATGGAGTATAGTTACATTTTGTATTGAGGCTCGTCGGAACGCGCATCTCTTGCATAAACTGTTGCAACAATCGATACTAATGTGATGATCACAGATTGCATAGCAAGTTTGCATTTACCGTACGTAATCTTAAGGTGGGTATACATGTGAAACGTAACATGGAATGTAACAAGTGTTGAAACAAACATGTAACAAGAAATGTAACAAAACAACTAGGCGAATTTGTTGCAACATGTTTCATGTTACGTTTCACATGTGTACCCACAGTAATATTTTCATGGTGAAAACCAAAATTATGTCTGGACTTGAAAATAAACTGTGACCTCTCAGGTTGCTTCGGCCTTTCTTCTCAGAGTAGTCAGATAAGAAGCGCCGACTTTTTAAAAACCTACTTACAGAAATAAAATCATATATCATTTAAGATTTACTATAAGACTTATACGGTAAATAAGTATTGGACAGCATGTTCGTTTCAACGTATGTTACGTTTCACATAATGTATACCCACCATTATAATTATTGAACCTACCGCAACAAATATGTTCAATTTACTAATATACTCATTAGAAAAAAACATTATCTAGGCAATAAAAATCGTGAATCTAAAGAATAATATATTTTTAACTCTGATACATGAAATTAAATCATAAAATACTTTATCATTTGGAGTAAACAGGCAATAAAATATATTCATAATTTGGTGCAGAAGGTATTCCGTCTATTTTCGATATGTGTCGCGGTGTCAAGGGCAGACAAGGTCTCTTTGTACAAGCTCCTCCCGCCAAGATTACATTTT
Source organism: Antitype chi (assembly GCA_947359405.1). Taxonomy (NCBI): domain Eukaryota; kingdom Metazoa; phylum Arthropoda; class Insecta; order Lepidoptera; family Noctuidae; genus Antitype; species Antitype chi. The sequence continues at coordinate 18,685,780 of OX375816.1, forward strand.
ATACTTATTTACATTGGAGCAGTGTTTATCACTGTTACAATAAGGCATAGAATAAGAATATTAGAAGCGAAACTCTTGTGCGGCGATACTACCGAAACAAAAATGTATCGCTTAAGACTTTCAAGCCATGTGCTCGATGGGAACACTTATCAGCAAAAATTACGAACTTCCATTCAAACTTTCATATGCCATCTAACTCCTTTAGGGGATGAATTTCTAAGAATCCTTCCTTAGTACCTACTTCACTACATATCATAAAACAAAGTCCCCAACCGCGACTCTCTGTCTGTCTATTCGCGATGAAATCAAAAAGTACTGAACGGATGTTCATGCCGTTTTCACCAATAGATAGAATGATTCATGAGGAATAAGGTAGGTGTATAATTTGTGAAGGTTTTGTGTAAATTGATTAACACTGGCGAAACCGCTAGCAAAAGCTCATCATCATCATCATTTCAGCCGGAAGACGTCCACTGCTGGACATAGGCCTCCCCCAATTTGGGGGGGCTTGCCATAATCGCCACCCTTGGCAGGCGGGTTGGCGATCGCAGTATGGTGGTAAAATGCATAGAGAACGCTGCTGCCCATTCTCTAGTAAGTCCCTTAGTCGCCTCCTACGACACCCACGGGAAGAGATGGGCAAAAGCAAAAGCTAGCAAAAGCTAGTTCGTCATAATTATAATAAGGAACTCTTGTGCAAAATTTCACGAGTTTAGATCCAGCGATTTATTCCGTGCATTATCTGTCAGTAAATAAATGAATTTAAGAATTTTATATGTGTATGACCCGTGTCCGCCTAAGCTTAAGCCTGGGTTGTGTTGTGCCGCAAGCGATGCCACTATCCAAGACTGTGTTCAATCCTTCTTACGCCCTAAAATATAGTCGTGATTTTAAAATGTTAGCAGGGGGAGTTTCGCTTCTATGATTTCTTAGTCTATGGTTAAGTTGGTACATACGTACGCGATTTATAGTTCTGTAGTTTACGAGATAAGTAACAACAAAGGACGCTGTTGTAATGTAGTCTTTTTTGTTCTTTCGTAGAGAGCAGGTCATGTCTGTTGCAATAATTACACAGACGTAGGGCTACAGAGGTTGACGTTTTAATCCGACCACAGGTTGTGTCTTGCGGCAGACAGCACGTTAATATGAGCAACTTCATCGTAGTTCGTTATAATATGTAGTAGTTTTAAGTCTACACAACCATTCGATACGCTTCCATACCAAATCGAACATCAATCAATAATATCGTAGGAGTCTTTTGACCGCTGTTAAAAAAATCAAATACCGAATATTTTGTTAGTTTCAATACGCTATCGTACCAAAAATAACACATTTCGATAACCTGTCGAATGCTTGTGAATAGCTATACTGATCTGGTACTCGTTTCTAGGTCGGCAGTATCTCAGGAACCTTAGGGTCTTTTGCTGATTGACGGGACTAATTAACACAGTATGTGTTCTTGCGACCGTATGTCTCACACTGACAGACAGCGCACAAACTAAACTGCTGACTCTAGTTTTACGTTTGTGAACACTTAAGAGCTCCTCACACTAGCGTTTGTCCAGCGTAGGCGTTCGATAAACGTATGCGCAGTGCAGACGCCACAACAACGTTTTTGCTGGGGCACATGAGTACGCTGCTCTTGCGTTGCAGGTGCGCGACGCAAGCGCCGCGTTACTGCGGTTCAATTAACTGCAGAGGAAACACCGCGTCAATGCGACGCACGCGTTGCGTTGTCGCGGCGTTGGCACTGCGCATACGTTCATCGAACGCCTACGCTGGACAAACGCTAGTGTGAAGGGACTCTTCGACTTAAAAAAAACAAGGTTAAATAAGGGATGAAAGTTTTTATGGAAGTATGTCACTTTTTGCCTGTAGGAATGCCATCAGGCACACAGCTTGTGGTCTAAAACCATTGCATGATTGTAATGGGTTTATTAGATTCCTATTTACTAAAACAATTAACCAGATTATACATTGGGCTACAGAGGGGCTTGCAGCTAAGTAATAACAGCCGCACGGTTCGATCGATCAGGTTAAGCTACGCTTGCCGCAGTTGGTCCATGGATGGGTGACCATCTTTACATTTGGTATGTAAAGCCTCGGAAATCACGTCATGCCGTTGGTTCAGGCTGTTTTTCGTGGATCTTTGACGGTCGTTACGGGTCGTCAGAAGCCCGAGAGTCTGACAACCAGTCTTATCAAGGGGTAATCGTATTACCCAGCAAATGGGAATAGAGTAGAATACTCAGCTGCAGCAAAATATTTGGGAAAAAGGCTAGGCGGATGATGAACCAGATTATACATACCTATGTGAGAAGAGCTGGTGTATAGGCGTGCGCGGCGTGGCCGGCTGCGGCGCATCTGTGCTCCCGTTACTGCTCGCTCCGCTCAGCTCGCCAAACAACCAGATGAGCACGGAGCTCAACTGCCGGCAGCATGATAGACCCTGCGCAAACAAGAAACACGTAATTTGTAAGAAATATACTTATCGCATTTAAGTCCTAGGAACGAAAAATAATGGAGACAAAAATGTATGTAAGAGGAGAACAGGTAAGTTTTCAGAGGCAGCTGCAAAATGAAGCATAATATTTCATACAAGATTTCTTATTTAAACAAAATAAGGGAAAAGTCTCGAAAATTCAGGGAATAAGAGGATGAAAGTGGAAGTTCGTCATTTCTGCTGATGGCGCCAAAGCCGAATTTACATTGGGAAATTTGATATATAGGTACCAATTATTGTTTATATTGTAATGCATTACAATTGCATGTAGTTACATGCAATTGTAATGCATTACAGTTCTGCTGTAGTTACAGCAGAACTGTTATAGGATAAGGATATAAGAAACTGCTGCTACTGCCGACGATGCCTTTATCTATCATTTTCATCATTTCAGCCGAAAGACGTCCACTGCTGGACATAAGTGTGGGAGCAGGCGGTGAAATAAAATGGTAAATTTTACTTGAATTGCTATATTTTTTCGAAATTAAGTATAAATTTAAAATTAAACTTAAGCACATCGTCCGTGTCCGTTCATCGTTCCGCGCAACGTCTCTAAATTTTCTTTTTTCTCGCTCTCTCTCATAACCTTTCAGTCGCACATCTGCATACGTTCCCTTTTACTCAAAATTCATACCACATAGGCCTCCCCCAAAAGGGTGGGTTTTGCCATAATCGCTACGCTTGGCAGGCGGGTTGGCGATCGCAGTATGGTGGTAAAATGCATAGAGAACGCTGCTGCCCAGTCTCTAGTATGTCCCTTAGTCACCTTCTACGACACCCATGGGAAGAAATGGGATGGTGCTATTCTTTTACGTCCGGCAACACACGGAACCCTTTATCTATATCTATACTAATTATAAAGCTGAAGAGTTTGACTATTTGAAAGCGCTCATCTTTGGAACCACCAGTCGGACTTTTACAGAACGTCATAACGTATTTGATAGCCCAATTCTTCTGCCAGGGGTGCGGATTGTTCGAAAGAGATACCGTGGCTCCTGGCACACAGGCAACTGAGGGAAAACGGGTGGGTTTTAGTCAGTAAAAGTCTGACACGCCCTCCTGCTCCACCCAGAGCTGGCGATGTTATTTGATGATTTCCCACCTAAAAAAATAACCCAATGCTTGAGAAAGGTTATAGGCTATTTAACATCACGCAACAACCCCTATGAGCCGAGCAAAATGAAAAAAAAAAAATGAAAAAGCGCTAACAAAAACGATGATACACAACGCGGCCGGGCGATGCGATGCAACGCGGTTGGTCGGGGTCCGCAATTTCACGCGAACGAAGTCGTGGGCATGGTAGCAGCTATAATTAACAATCAGGCCCTAATTCACTGAGACCATTTAACGATTCCTTACTTCGAAATCACGTCAATTCCTTAGATCACACCCGACATCTGCTAATAAATATGAAAAAATTGTCTTGGAACATACAGAATATGACATTTCGATTCCTTATCGTTACATTGGTTTCTACAAAACATAATATTGACGTAGTTTGAACTTAGTAAGATTCCGCGGGGAATCAATATAACCATACAGAATTGGGGCCCAGAGGTGCTTAGTTACAAACAGGCATGCACTGCTTCATTATCATTCGGGTGGCTGGTATAGTGTGTGACGTCACATCAGCCGTGCAGTCCGACAGGATATCGAACTCTAATTACAAAAAACATAAAAACTGACACACATTTCCGCAAATAATTATTATCAGTGTCTATACTGCGGTTATTATATTTTTATTGATATGATTGATTATTTAAGAGCTGTGGCAATCGACATTTGTTATTCGATTCTCGATTCGTCTCTGCCTGGTTGATCGAGTGGTTGCAAGCTCTACTGAGCGTGGGGTCATGGTTATCTTCACCGGGTTAGGAAAAAGCGTTGGGATTTTCATAAGCAATTTTTCAGCAGCTGCCTAGTCTGGATAGATATGATTCCGGTTAGACATTAAGTTCGCCGGCCTAAGCATGTAGATAATAGGACCATTATAAGCTGCTTTTGCTATGCTTATACAAAACTAGCAAAATGGGAGTATTTTTAGTACGTGATGGTTGAGGCTACATTAGACCGCGATGCGACCTGCGACACATGAGCGATTAAAACAAATAAATGAATGCTCACGTATATGGCTACACCGTACATCAATTATTACTAGCGATCCTTGATTTCTACAACATTACTGTAATCACGGCACCGGCTACATCAACGTATCAGCGATCATCGCCGAATATACGCCGGATTTTCGCTTATAATGTAGCCATACCATGATTATCTCGTCTCGCTCTTCCAGTTGCATCGCAAATCGCTGCCTACTGTAGCCTCAACCTCACTGTTACGTATAAAGTGTAACAGGTTGTTTGTATACATATACCCTAAATAATCGCAGTTCAGTAAACATATCGATACAGGGGTCACAGAGGACATGTTAATTGCATACGTGCATGAAAACACGTTCTATCTGTGACTGTCAAGCAGTTAGTCAAACAGTTTCAATTAGTTGTAAACTTTACTTGATAACGCGCCCGACGCACTGTGTTATCACATTATCAATCGGATAACTAAGATTCTATGTTCTGTTATCCATTGAGTTATTATTTTAGGGTAAAGGTATTCCCCGGTAATCCTCTTCTTTCAACTAAACGGCTTTGGCTAGTGTGGTGCCTAGCACCTAGCATTTGATGTGATTGTGACATCCTGGGCTCGATTCCGCATTACATTTTTGGTTAGGAAGCCTTGAGTTCGAAATGTTTCCCGATTATGTTATGAATAATTACATAAATTTTTGTCTTATATTTATTTATCTTTTATTTCATTTTATTCGGGAAACTTACAACTAGCATAAAGTGTTTGTATGTATAATTATTTTGTCGACACGTGTGTAGAATAAATATTTGCGAGCGTAATTTTTTCAATGAAAATATAATTCAAAGAGATTGTTTTCGTAAAATTATCACTGGATCACGACACGTGTTTACTTAGGTACTGTTTCGTCTATTACAGTTTTACTAAATCATTGTAATTTTATAATTTTCTTAATAACATCCAGTGGGAGAGATTTGAAACAATTATTTTGTGAACGCTTCCTCTCTTATATTACATACAGACAATAATTTGGCTAGTAGTGGAAGCTAATGATTTCCGCCACGGCTCATGTTTGTATTGCTCCATCGAATCGTATCGCCATGCAAAGAATGCTGTGTTATGTAACTACGCTGTTAATTTTAACTGATACAATGCTTCTGCATTTGATTGTGAAAGAGAAAAAAAAAGAGTTGTGCATTAAGTCGATCTTCCACTGCTACACAGGATCTGTACGGAGATTTTTGACAGTTTAGCTATGCGGTTAATTATTCCAGGACGCAACCGAGCGTAGCGTGGGTCGTAGAAGACCTCGCCTTTGTTTTATACAAAGCTAAACTAAATAAACGTGCGTAGTTCAAAAAATCCAAATCAAGAGTCATTTATTGAATTTATACTGGGAAACAGTACTTTTCCAACGTCAAAATTTCATAAGACATCACCGCAACTTTTAAACTAAAAATAAAAAATCTGGACAAAGCTTAATTCCAAAATAAAGCTTGAGGGCTGCTGTGGAGCAGCGCCTTTATGCTATGCGCTGGCCGTTTTGCGCGGATGTGACACATATTTTCCCGATCAGTATTCTATACTTATTTTTTTTTGTTTTATTTTTACTTTTGATGCGTCAACTCTCGGCGCAAATAAAATAATTTCCTTGTTTCTTACTAATCTGAGAGTGGATCAATTAGCCAATTTCGTAGAAAGTGTGTCATTGCATTTATCTTCTACCGTTATGATCTTTGGACTCAGAAGGCCAAGTTAGCCTTTCAGTCGAGACAGATTTCGTCAGGCGTATGGATTATCAGGCTGCTGCCACCATGCAGACTGTGCCGCTAAGATTTGTAGAGAGAAGATTCGTATTAGTAGCTCCTATCATAAAGACTGTAATGTACAGCTCAAGACGGTACAGATCTTGCAATGACAGTCATAATATATGATATGACTAGCGACGTTGATCGCGCCGCACCGTGATAACAGTATGTTTCCGTCGAGGGTGCCGACCTGCTGATAAGTGTTTACGACGTCACACGAGACATAATGCAACTACTATTGTAGGTATACGACGATCTTCGAAGACCTATCCCAACTTCATCTACTTATGCATGAGTACACTGTACAGTGGAGTAAAGCGCGGTCGTTTTGGGGGACTCTTTTATATTATACTTGCTTTTGCTAGCGGCTTCGCCCGCGCGGAATTTTCATACCCTATTTAACTCCCTTAGGGGTTGAATTTCGAAAAATCCTTCCTTATTCCTTGTCTACATTACAAAGGGAACCTCTGTGTAAAATTTCAGCTTTCTAGGTACAAGGGTTTGGGCTGGGCATTGATGAGTCAGTCAGTTAGTCAGGACTTTTCTTTTTATTTATTTAAATAGATTGACGTTCAAAAAGTGCTGACTGTCAGCGTAGTTTGAATAAATGAGTTTTGATTTGAAGTGCCCTGTTAAAGAATGTTCAGGTAGGTACAGAGGCCAGCACATCAAGTTTCCCCAATTTGTCAAATTTCTTTGTTAGACTTTCTTACAAAGAACTTTATTACAAAAGCAAGGTTTATGTTCAATTGGGAAAATTTGACAGTTTGGGAAAGCTTGATGTGCTGGCGTCTGTACTTTGTTTGGACCTTATACAGGGTCAAATTAAATAAGCTAGTAAAATTCCACAGACATGTTGGGTATCGACACTAAACACGTTAAAGTAGAAAAAAATAGATTTGAAAGCTCATAATTCCAGTGGCAACTCAACTACCCGCGAACGTTAAATAACAAAAAAAAAGGATAAGGATAATACTAAAAGAAAGTTGGAGTTCTCTATGATAAAGGTGTATAGAGGTATGAGGAACAGGGTGTAAAGTTCACTCATACTCTATTGAAAAGGGAGGATCTTCTGACCAGACGGGTGTTGCGTCTGGTGGGCAACTGCCCGACAGTTGATGTCGGGATGTTGTACCTATGCGAGTCGCGCGGTAAACTTTGACTGCACAATCTAGGATTTCTGTGACGTGAGTCTTGCGTAGTTCGCCTGTGGCATTGTAGATGGCGCCATTCCTCTTTTTGTATTTTTAGATATTGTTGCGAAGTATTTTCTGTAGTGTCGCTACAGGTCATTATATTAATTAATTTCGTGCAGGTCGCGTATAGAAAATAATAATTTAAAGTGTCGATTTGGGCGAGTAAATTCGTGCGATTCGAATACTAAGAAAGCCAGTCTATTACAACAATTCTTTCACAGATTTCATCACGTCCATCGAATTCGGTAGCTAATATATTACCCTTTTTTTCCTTGCAGTATTTTCTAGTGAAAGCCATACAAGATAGATACAACTTGTTTGCTACTACAACGTTTAAGATAGAAACATGTGTATAAACAATTCTGCAGGAACATTCTATAGGTACATAAGCAAAGTAATATACATTACGAGACACAGAACATTAATTAAATAATTAGTCATATATCAGCTAACCATGCCAATATACCAACAAACAAAATGAAAACTTAAGTTGAGCCTAGTCAACATTTTTTTCACACCAACTTCGGGAGTTTTTTACTCCACTGTCTGACAGCCACACATCCAAAGTTAAAATACGATATTTTTTGTCTCATTATTAATATTCTCTGTACCGAAACAGAACACTAAAATAAAAACCTATTCAAAAGTTAGGAGCCAACAAAGATTAGTTTTTTTTGCTAATTTTACTTAACTTTGGGCGTGTTTAAGTAATAAAAGATGTGTAAAATCTCCAAAACCAAGTCAGTACCGACAAAGTTCAATTATCGAAAACTTCATGAAACTTTATTGGTCATTGATTTATGCATTGGCTTTTTCATAAAATCCGATCTTCCAAAGGACTTTTATAAATTTTTTCTTAATTTTTTTACTATAAATGATCCTGCATCTCACTCAATAACGTTGTGCGTGTAGACTAGTGTCTAACTGCTCATCACTGATACTATCTCTGTCGGACACGAAGCCTGGTGAGACAGCGTGATTTTTAGCCTGGCCCACGAGTGAGTTCGAGCCCGCGACTAGGTTCCCCTTAACTCGAACAGTGTGCGTTTTCGTCGCGCTGGGATGTACAGACGCCAGCACATCAAGCTACCCCAATCTGTCAAATTTCTTTGATAGATTTTCAACTTTATTACGTAAGCATAAGATTTATGTTCAATTGGGAAAATTTGACGGTTTGGGGTAGCTTGATGTGCTGGCGTTTGTACTCTATTGGATTTTTATTTAATGCTCGGGTCAACACTAGAGTTTAAAACACTGCGCAAAAAAATCCCGCCGCGGTCTAAATCAGCATCATGCATGACAGAAAGATCTGGATCATCAGATCTTCCTGTCCAGATAATGCTAATTTAGACCGTTGTTCGCCGATGTTCTTTAACTGCCTAATACAGGCAGTTCCGTCTAGGTACTACTGTTACACTTAGATCACATTAATATTCTAATAAAATTAAAAAAAAAACTGTGTATTTATTGTTTTTCAATTTAGGCGCTCTGTACTTTATTGGCAATTAAAAACGGGACAAGGAACCACGGCCCACGAACACATCAAACGAGCTTGATTCAACGAATACTTGCGAAATGTATACGACTTCAATAAGATTAGCGATACTTATTTGAGTTTAGTGGAAGTTTTACAAGCTTTTTAAAAAAAAAACCGTTATAAAAGTTCGTTGCACTACTAGTGGCTATCTTAGGATCTGACTGAAATAATAGGTCTTTACCTATGAAATTGCCGTTTTGTATGAAAAAATTTAAACGAATTTTTTTCATGTATTTTTTATTTGTATTAATCGAAGTAATCACCCATGCAATCAATGCATCTTTGCCATCGCAGTGGCAGTTTATTGATGCCCTTCTTAAAGAAATCAGCTGGACGGGAGGCAACAAATTCTTCAAAGGCATTTTGTACTGCCTCTCGGGTATTGAATTTTTTTCCCGCCAAGAAGTTATCCAAATTCTGGAAAAAGTAGTAGTCTGTAGGCGCAAGGTCTGGTGAGTAGGGCGGATGACGGAGAGCTTCCAACCCCAGTTCTTGCAACTTGGAGACCGTCTGCTGTGCAGTATGAGGTCGCGCGTTGTCGTGCAGGAGCAGCGGAGACGAGCGATTGACCAATGCTGGTTGGAGATGTGCCAGCTTCTCCATCATTGTGTTCAGTTCTTCACAGTACACATCTGCAGTAATGCTCACCCCGTTTGGTAAGAAGCTGTGATGAATCACACCGGCGCTAGACCACCAAACAGTGACCATCACTTTTCTAGGGGTAAGTTTTCGTTTAGGGCATTGTTTAGGTGCTGAACTAGGATCCAACCAACTTGCTGAGCGCTTGCGGTTATCAAACAGAATCCATTTTTCATCGCAGGTAACAATGCGGTTCAAAATTCCTTCATTTGTGTGTCTGTTGAGCAGTGCAAGGCACGTCTCGACGCGTACTTCGCGCTGACGATCATTGAGTTCGTGGGGCACCCATTTGTCAAGCTTTTTTACCTTGCCAATTTGACGCAAATGGACCAATATTGTTTTGACGCTAACGTCGAAAGCTGCTGCTAATTCAGCCGTAGATTGTGTATCATCAGCTTCCACAATCGCCTTTAATTCGTCATTGTCGACCAAAGTCTTCGGACGACCGCGAGGTTCATTTTTCAGGTCGAAATTTCCAGAACGGAAGCGAGCAAACCAATAACAGGTGGTGCGTTGGTTTGTAGTGTTAGCTCCGTAAACGTCGTTGATGTTGCGTGCCGCTTGTGCCGCGTTGCTGCCACGACGGTACTCATATTCCATAATTACTCGAATTTTTAACGTATCCATGATGACGAAAAAGATTGAAATGCGATGAAAATATAACACTAATCAATAAACAAATGACTACTTTTGGAAAAAAAATCCATGTTTTTAAAATAAAATTAATTTGAAATTAGAATTCTTACCCAAACAAAAATTATTTTGATTTGAAATGGCCAGTACTGCAAAACGGCAATTTCATAGGTAAAGACCTAATATTAGTGGCCTAATCACAAAGATACATAAATTACATCTGGCCACGGCCAGGGTCAATTTGATACGCAAAGAATAGTATCGATGTATTTTTATGCCTTTTTTAACGTTAAAATAATAGCGGGTCAATGGCCAAGGAAATATCATATTTAAATTAGCACCTGTTGATAAGAGTCTTGTTTAAATATAGTTAACTTAACCCTTAAACCCTACCCGGGGGTCCAGCAAACCCCAGAGGATGAATATTTCTAAATATTTTTGCAATAATTGAACGCACTTTTATGTCACTCGAGTCTAATCTCTAGTGACGTCGGCGGCCATCTTGTAATTAGTCGAGCGTCAGCGCTTTCACTGTTTTGACGGATTTATTGGAATTTATGGGTTTGTCAGACCCCAGGGTAGTAATAACGCAATATATTGTCATTTCATTTCGTCGATATATTGGTGAATGCTGTTATTTTTTATATAATATTATAAAGGGTAAGTTTCATATTTTGATGTAGTTATTACAATAACCGTGGTATTTCATTCTTTAGAAACAATTATATAGACAAATCAAGCAATTTTGTTGTTTCGTTTTTACAGTTCATTCAATATTGTGTTTTATGTTATTGTTTCAGTTTTTTTACAGCGTGTCTAGGAGATCAAAAAGGTGGCCAATGGCAATTTTTTATGGCCTTCTGAATATAGTAGGTGTTAATTCATATGTCTTGCTAAAAATGACCACGAAAAGAGCTACAAAAAGACGTCATTTCTTGAAAAAACTTGCCTTAGATCTGATCACCCCTCAAATGGAAGAACGCTTTACATGGCCCTCTTTGCCCATGAATTTTCAAGTTCTCTTAGGTGGAATCTTGCAAAAGAAGCGGCCATTGCAAGAACCAAGTTCTGCTCCTACTGCTAAGAAAAGATGTGCCATGTGCCCAAGGGGTAAGGACCGGAAAACCAAGGTCACCTGTGGCATGTGCCGAAAACCTCTTTGCGGTGAACATACTGAGGCTATGTGCCAAGAATGTGTTACCAAAAACAATTAATTTTTTTTTTTGTATTGTTAAATAAGCGTTCATAATATTAAACAGTAATTGTAATTGAATTGTAGTTTTATTTTGTGAGCATAAATTTTTATGTATTGGGGTCCTTAAAACCCCTGGGTAGTAATAGTGTTTCTCCAGGAATGGGTAGGGTTTAAGGGTTAAGTACACATGCACCGAGTAATGTGTCCGTCAGAAAAATGTCACATTAATTAAAGCAGAATAGAATTAAATTACCTACATTATAACAACAATAAAACGCAGTAATATACAATTATAATGATCTCAGGTCAACAATAGAGAACGGATATCTCAACCTTGTCAATTGTGGCCACATTTGTTTGATTTATTACGTAGCTGTTGGACTGGAAGCGGAAGTTACCGAAAAGTGCATTTTTATAAATGCAATTTAGAAATTGGAGCTATACTCCATTTGAAATAAGATTAGACATTTAAACAAACCTTTTTTACAGTTAGTTCAACCGATTCTGACTTCTATAATACCGTAGGCTGTCATTTATTATGCCACCAACGCAATAGAAATCAAAATCGGTTGATCGGACTGTAAAAAAGGTTTAGTTAAATGTCTAATCTTATTTCAAATGGAGTATAGATGTTTATCAAGTTTTCCACCGCCTTCTAGCGAACAGGATTTGCTTCATAAAACATTAGTATTTCATCACCATTGTAATCCCCGAAGGTTTAGTCAGAGGTACAGACGCTAGCACATCAAGCTACCCCAAACTGTCAAATTTTCCCAATTGAACATGAACCTTATGCTTATGTCATAGAGTTGAAAATCTATCAAAGAAATTTGACAGAGTGGGGTATTAGTTATGTTTAAATCCCATGTAATAAGGTGAGCCTATTGCCATCAATCGGGCTTCTACTGAGCAATTCCTGTTAGAAAAACATTATAACTCTGCGTGAGCTTGAACTTATTAGCGCTTGCGACCACAAGATCAACGATATAGCTGTAAGACTTTTGTGGTTACTCCATTTGTAGTGTCAGGAGGCACAAACAAAATTGAATATTCAGTCTCAATTTTGTTTTTACTGCGATCGGTACATTACACCCAACACTATATGGATATTTGTGTCCGAAATAAAGTTATTCTATTCTATTGGACGGCTGAGTAGATAATACGAGCTCAAATCTATATATATATACAACAATGCGCTTCTCGGATCGTGTCTGCCTGTGTGACCGCGTTGTTCTTATAAACTTGAAATCCGTTGATTTTGTTGCAGTTTTCACCATGATTAAGAGATTTTTTTGCGAAAAGTTTACTTAAGGGGCTCGCTGGCTCGAACTCACTGGTGGGCCTGGCTAAAAATCACGCGGTCTCACCAGGCTTCGTGGCCGACAGAGATAGTATCAGTGATGAGCAGTTAGACGCTAATCTACACGCACAACGTTATTGAGTGAGATGCAGGATCATTTATAGTAAAAAAATCGCGAAAAAATTAAGAAAAGTCCTTTGGAAGATTGAACTTGATTGAACTTTGTCGGTATCGACTTTGTTTTGGAGATTTTACACAACTTTTATTATTTAAACACGCCCAAAGTTAAGTAAAATTAGCCAGAAAAACGAATCTTTGTTGGCTCTTAACTTTTTAATGGGTTTTTATTTTAGTATTCTGTTTCCCTACAGACAATATTAATAATGAGACAAAACGATATCATATTTTACTTAGGATGTGCCATGTCAGACAGTAGGGTAAAACACTCCCGAAGTTTGTATGCAAAAAAATGTGGACTAGGTTCACCTTTTTTTTTTTTTTTTTGGGTGGGAAATCACCAAATAACTTCTCCCGCTCTGGGTGGAGCGGGAGGGCGTGTCAGACTTTTACTGACTATAACCCACCCGTGTTCCCTCAGTTGCCTGTGTGCCAGGGGCCGCGGTATCTCTTTCGAACAACCCGCACCCCTGGCAGGACTAGGTTCACCGTAAGTGTAGAAAATATATTAATATTAATCTTACATTTAATAAAGAAAGAAGCAAAAAGAGTGTGTAAGGTTCGTGGCAGGCGGTGTTTTGTAGTTTCTGCCTACCCCCATGGAAATAAGGCTTAAGCATGACTAAGAAATCTCGATAATAGTCAAGTCGTAAAAACCGTGGGAAGAAGGGGCAGGTCGTTGGTTTATAATAAAAGCTCCTCACCTCGACTCCTAGAGCTTTGAGCAGCACGAGGCACCTCCAGGCCACGCCGCCCAACAGGTACTTCCTGAGGATCTGTTCCGAAGACTGCGCGTTGATGCGCGTGAATAGGCTCGTGGGACCTACTTTTTGATCTTCGGGCTTTTGCTCAGCGGCTGCAGATAGATAAAAGATGCATTGTTAGTAGAAGACAAGGTATAATTTGAACAATAACAGGTATCCTAGTTTTAATATTTGAAGTTAGAGTAAACTGTAGTCAAAGTTGTAGTACCTAGAGAAGACACCATAGTAAGCCATCATGGAAAAAAAGTAGCTTAACATCGATTGAGTAACATAATTTTGCATTGCGGGATACGTGTAGCTGCAACATTTCAATTGATTTGGATGTTACAACACTGTTGCTGCAACGTGTATCGGGGCCTTAGACCAATCCTAACGTTTTTTTAATGAAGCCACAACGTCAAGAGGGAGTGGTATTAATCTTTTTGCATAAGGGGGTGTCTAGGCATTTTTTCCTTCTATGTAGGTACCCTGATCTTTAATAAACTTACACCCGGCATCATTGTGTGTCTCAATATTTGGCAGTGCATTATCAGGGAGCGGCGCATGCGTGTCGAGGCCCAACAGCGGGACGGAGTAGTGCGTGTTGATTGATGACGTCACACGGTGGATGCCGCACAGCAGCTCGCAACCCACCAGCGTCACCACACCACTCACTGGACTATCGTAGAACAAATAAGCAAGATATAATAACGAAATAGACACGATGTAAAAACACAAAATAACTGGTTTAAAAAAAAATTAAGAGGTAGCTTTGATGATTTTTTGATACATTAAAGTATGTTTAATTATGTTTTGAGTTCCGTCACTGTATGCAAACAAGACTTTAAAATATCATATATTTATTTGCTTTCAAAATTATTTACGGTTAAAGAGATACACTGGTTTCAAAAACCACCTTTTTGAGCGTTTTCAAGAAATCACCGAAACTTAACCAAAATTGACAATCCTTGGTCAACCGGAAGTACCCTATACGTTTTGGGTGGAAAACCTATAAGGTGGTTCCCGTTGACCTAGAATCACGAAATTTGGCAAAAAGTAAGGTCTTAAAGCACAAATAAAGGAATAATTCCAAAAAATTAAAAAAGTTGATGATTAAAGGGTGTCCCCATACATACATAGTTAGGGGGCGTCCATTAATTACGTCAGTAAATTTTGGCGATTTTTCGACCCCCACCCCCGCTCTTGTGAGATGTCGTGAGATTTGGCTCGACCCTCCCCCCCTCCCCATAATCTCACGTGAGATATTTCAAATACGTGGTTTTAGTGAAAAAACGGTAATCTGTGCTTATTTGCGTTGGATTTATGCGTTGCATTTGGCTGACATGGCTGGGCGGTGGCGGTTTAACCACCGAGGAAGTACTGTGCTACTTTGTGGCGTTCGCATAACTGCGATAAATATTATTTTGTAAGATTTTGCTATATGGGTGGAAAAACATGTTTCACATAATTTAACCCGGTTATCTCGTAATGTTACATTGTTTCTTTGCGGGAAAAAATATAAATTACGTGATATTTACCAAGACCCCCCTCTCCCCCACGTGAGATTCGACTCGACCCCCTCCCACCCCTAAACGCCTCACGTAATTAATGGACGCCCCCTTAACGCCAATAAAATTTGTACGGAACCCTCGATAGGCGAGTCCGACTCGCACCTGTCCGGTTTTTTATCATTGACCGAACATAGTGTTATCGCTTCCTTACCAGAACTTGATTAACTCCTTGGGGTTGGCACCTTCGTTGACGCGGATCAGGAACTCGGCCAGGAACAGATCCAGCCATGTCGACTTCTGCGAAAATATTATTTATTATGAACGATGTATGGATATGAGTTTCGCTTCTAAACATAATGTAGAGTTATGCAATTTAGTCAAAAATCGTTCCACGTGCTGACTATAATTGAACTGGGTACGACTCGCTTGCCGACTTACGAGGTTTTTTGGTTTATCGTACCAGGGCGTTTTTGATTGATCGTCACTGTAAATTCTAGTTTGCCATAGTGGCAGACGGGCAGAGCTTCGGAATTCTGCGTCTGGGTTTTCTGCATAGGTATAAAACACAGATTATGACGACTCTTGCTAAAAAGGGTCTTGTTGCTTCGTTGTATCGTACACTAGACACGCCAGTATTTTAATAAAGCCGGTCTACGCAAATTTCAATTTTCGAGGACGTAGCGCCTTAATATCTGCCAACCCACAAAGGCGAATAGCGTGATGTTGTGTGCAATAGATCATTTGAGTGTAGCCAGTTGAGCGTGACCGCGACTCAATTGGATAATAGCTCGGCCGCTTTCGTATTTCATGGTCTGCGAGCTACATATGTGCTACGTAATATGTATTAGCGAGTTTATCGATCTAATTGTATCAATTTCCAGGCCTTCCAGGGGTGCGGGTTGTTCGAAAGAGATACCGCGGCCCCTGGAACACAGGCAACTGAGGGAACACGGGTGGGTTTTAGTCAGTAAAAGCTCCACCCAGAGCGGGAGAAGTTATTTGATGATTTACCTCCCAAAAACAAAATTGTATCAATGTAGGTTGTAAAACAATTTACTATATTTGCCTTCGGAAGGAATAGAGCCATGACATGACGGGGTAGATAATTCAAGACATATTGCTGTTGATCATTGGGCAAACTTTGTTGACCCCTGTTTGTAGGTTTTCTGGAGTCCATCAAAATTACACTTAACGTAACCTAGGCAGACCTGCTGTAAGCTGTTATCTATCTGACTGGATAATATTCAACGCTCTATTTTGAATAGTGTTGATACGACAATGAAAAAGCTGTTCGAAGACAAAAGTTTACGACCCCCTGTTCTGCCAAGTGGGCCGTTACGATATAAGTTACCAAGGCCATAGATAAGCCTTAGCGGTATGGGTTCAATGACCGTTGGAAAGAGCAAATTGTTGAGTGGCATTTCCACAAATAAACTACCTACCGCAGATAAATGTGGCATGCAATTATCAAGATCCGTCTAGCAATCGATTAATTTACATAAATTAATGATGGTCATCCGTTATCAAAGGGGTATCTCCAATGTATCCCGAGGTAAGCGACTGTGTGTTTTAAGGCGTAGGTAATTGCAGTAGGTTCTTCTCTATATCTGATCAATAAGATCTTACCTCATAAGTGCCAGTCTCCGCTTTGAAGAAGTGATCCCAGTATATTTTGAGAGTGTCGATGTCCTCCTCCGCCGCCATTCGCGCTGTTTTCCGACCTATGACACGGTGATAACAATCAATTACTCCATCAATCTATGACGATTGATCGAAGCCATACATAAGTACATAAGCTTTAGCCTCGGGTCGGATCGTACGATCGATTTACGCGCATTACGGATACACATATAAACATCTTTTAACCAGTATTTTAGGCGGGAAAGTCCTAGCGCCTGAAACCACGTTTGCAGGTACCTTTTCCCACTGTTTTTAAATGCTGATTTAATTGTTGAAGATAATTAATTAGGGTTGGG
The DNA here is from genome assembly GCA_947359405.1 of Antitype chi. NCBI lineage: Eukaryota > Metazoa > Arthropoda > Insecta > Lepidoptera > Noctuidae > Antitype > Antitype chi. The sequence continues at coordinate 18,703,083 of OX375816.1, forward strand.
AATGAGTAATTAGGGTTTCTAAACTGATATGTAAAGTTGCTCACTGATGACATTTGATTGGATCTTTCATCACCTTTTAGTTTCAAGTTAGAAGTGTGTCTGTGTAGTAGTAGGTAGGTATAGGCTAATCTCCAGCTAGCTTTGAAATTAGTACTGATTCCAGGTAATTTGATTACTGAACGTATCGTTCTAATCTTCGTTTTAGTTTTATAACTTCTGAAACTTTGGTTAATCCTTGATTTATAGTGTCTTTGGCTTTATGTGTTGCATTTTCCATTCCATATCTACTTAATATTAAGCTACCCTACCTAGTACCTACCACCTTATTAACACTTCAGCTCAATTATTGCCCGTCAGAATCAGAACACACAAAATAGACATGTTGAATCCTTTCACTGTAAATCCAAGAATCAGAATTGTCCCAACACGGTGTGTTCACATTCGCGTACAATACGTAAGTACATAGTGACCGTCGGGTATTGACTGACTACAGAAACCTTATCAGTGCGGTCACTATTTATTGGAGACGAGAAGAATTGATAACAGCTACTGTTGTCGTACATTATAACTCTATCTGTCGCGAGTTTCACTTGTAGTTCAATCATGTACCTACAGTAATTATGTTAAACAAATGTTACGAATCTAATCAGAACTGATACGTTTGGTAAAAAGCTTCTGTTTGATATGGCGTGTTGATAGTTCACTGACTGACTTGAGATAGTGGCTCAAATTGTAGTTGTGTTTGCTTTTCTATGTGACACTGTTTACATTGAAGTAGGTACGTGTCTTGATATGTAGGAAGGGACGCTACAGATATTAGCAGAAGTAATTTTAACCCAAGATTGCACCTTGCACCTTTATACTACACATACTAGATTCTAGATGCCTGTTGAGAATAGTTCAGTGAACAGAATTCATTGGTCATAACATAATTGGCTGCAATATTGCGACCCATGGTCACAATAGATTTTTCCTGCTTCTCTATACCTAGGTAGTTGTGGCTGCATGTGATTCCTACCTTAATATGTGAACAACTAGCATTTGAGAAGCAGCAAATTGACTTATTGAAGTAACTACACTGACACCTGAAGCGATGTAGTTATTTACAAAGTAAGGTCATGCATAATGCAACTGAGCTCATTGTCCAATACCAAACTTATCATCATGATATCAGCCAGACGTCCTCATTGTTTATTTTAAAATAGGTACAAACAAATACGTTGGGATGAAGTTATCTTACTAAAAAACTTTCTAGATCGTAGACAATAGGGTATTTTCCAATTTAATAAAAACTATTTTAATTTGAAGATTGGGACGATATATTTAACAGAAAAATTAAAATTTATTTATTTAAGTATTATATCCTTTTTCTCATTTAAAAGCGATTAAAATCAAATTTATTTTTCGTTGTTTTGAATTTACCGCCAAAACACTCCAGACGATGACTTTTTATCACGTGACATCGTGACGTCAGCTTTGTGTAAACGGCACAAAGTACGGTACAAATACTTCGTTTAGTGCAGTGTTGCGCACAGGGGCATTTTGCACAGGGGCACCGCACTCCAGTAATATCACTTTCTATCCATTAAAAATCTTGTTAATTATAAAGTCGACATTCACTTGTTTCCATAATAACTGCTTTAGTTTACACAAAGTTGATGTCACGTGTCGTCACGTGATAAAAAGTCATCGCAAGGAGCGTTTTGGCGGTAAATTCAAAACAACGAAAAATTAATTTGATTTAAATCGTTTTTAATTGAGAAAATGGGTATAAATCAATTTACTTTTATTTTTCTGTTAAATATTTCGTCCCAATCTTCAAATTAGAATAGTTTTTAATGAATTGGAAAATACCCTATTATCTTGGAACTTGCTTGTAACTGTTTATCAACTAGGCTACAAATAGAGGGATCCATCCAGCTGCTAGGGAGTTTTTTGCACCACTTCTTCCCTGCTTCAGCACTAGGAAGTGGTGAAGGGCAGGCGTTTTGGTAAACTGTCTTCTGTAATTTTGACGACCAAATAGTGCTGATTCACAGCCTATTTTGTATTTAAAATGACTTTCGATTTAGTTTTTGAGTAATTTTTTAAAAGTATCTCAATAATAGTTGGCACATTAAATAGTGAATGGAATAATTAGATAAAACACTACATTACACAATTGTTATCTGCGTTATAATAGATTCATTAACAATTTAATTGCCCTGTAGTCTGCGGATTTGTATTACAATGAAATAAATAACACAAACATACAGATACTGATAACAGCATTAACAGAAGTGGGAAAGTTTTCATTGTGGCATAAATTAATTTATAAGTGATTTGTATAGTTCTGCAATCTTTTTTTGTTGTTTTATAGGGCAATTGTTTAAAATCAAATATAATTTAAGTAAAAGCTTTTGCCAGTGGCTTCGCCCGCGTGAAGGTCAAAAATTTTCCACACTGGACCGTAATACCGGGATAAAAGTATCCTATATATATGTACAACGAGTAACAGTATTGAGTATTGAGTTAAAAGCATAAAACGATGACCAAAACTATTTTTTTTAAAGCTAACTGATATTATTAAGGTGGAAGCGCCAGGGTAGCCCGCGAAATTCAAATTTTGTTACGTTTTTTGCAATTTGCAGGTCAGTATCAGGTTGTATGGTGATCTAAATATGATTCGCGACCGTATCAAATAAGGCTTTTCAGAATCATAATCATTAGAATCAGCAATACAACTCCATAAGTTAGAATTGCCCTCAAATGTCATAATTTCATGAAATACTCATTCTTTAGAGTAATATGAACTTATAGAGATGTATTGCTGATTCTAATGATTATGATTCTGTAAAGCCATATTTGATACGGTCGCGAATCATATTTAGATCACCATACAACCTGACAGTGACCTGGAAATTGCAAAAAACGTAACAAAATTTGAATTTCGCGGGCTACCTTGGCGCTTCCACCTTAAGAAAAACGTCTCGACTCAAGCATTACTTTATGCATTTAAAATTGAGTCTTATATCATCTAGCATAAGATTGAATTTTCTTTGGCTCAATCAGTAGTAGGTATGGCAAAATACATAATTTTAAAAAAAATACTTCTATTAAAAGTTACTGAAATCAATTCCGTAGTCAATTAGGAACAAGCTACTTTCAGGCTTTGCGTCTATTCTGTTACACCTTGTATATGTTAATCCAGGTTTCATCTAAACCTGTTTGGCTGTTTTTGCGTGATTGAGTAACAAACATCTAAACAAACTTTCACATTTATAATATTAGTAGGATAATAGGAGATATATACACCGAGAAATTTTAATGGTTGTTTTCCCGCGGCAAAACAACGTGTCATAAGGAGTAGGTACTTTCGAAGCATAGAGTAAAAGTAAAAAAATGTAGATGTTTTTGTTTGAAAATTATAAAATTGTATTACCAAGACAAAACCATTTTGCTGCTGGAAAACAACCATTAACCTTTCTCGGTGTATATACAGGAAAAGTTTTTATTCAGTGCGCAAACTGTAACCAGCATATCATTCTAGACCCCCCAGCGCAGAAATTATTCGCCGGTTATACAAAAAAAAATCAGCTGTTTCATAGAAAAGTGCAATACCTACGCGGTCAAAATGTATGGAGCAGCTGATTTTATTTTTGTATAACCGACGAAAACATTCTGCGTTAGGGGTCTAGAATGATATGCTGAATTCATGGTTACAGTTTGCGCACTGAATAAAAACTTTTCCTATATTTATATTTGGAAGTAGGATACAAATTACGGTGAGCATCAGCTCTTTTTGAATGTCAAAATTACATATTATGACAATCACAGACAATCCCCAAAACACCGGTGCTTCTCCACTACCTAGTGATTTAGCTGGGAAGAAGAAGTGGCGCAATGCATCTAGGACTTGAAAAAGGTGGTGGGGCAGGTTAGAAGTATTAAATAAGATCTATAAACTCTTTAGTTTTTTGGCATTGCATTCAGTAAAATTATACTTATTAAATAAAATAGTAGAAAAAAACATTGATTATGGGATTTTAGTAACATACCTACTAAACAATACATAATTAGTAAATTATCTGAGTGCTACAGGAAATCACTACAATTTATTTTTTTAATCACCAGATTAACTAGATATTTTATGGCATTTTCCTAAATGATAGCATAAGAATAATCAGCCTATAATGTTCCCAGTGCTGGGACACAGGCCTCCTTTCGATGAGAGGGAACGGGCCGTAATCCACCACGCAGGCCCAGTGCAGGTTGGTAGATGTCACATGTCTTTGATTTTTTGGTTCTAGGACATGTTTCCTCAGGATGATAAAACTAGGTAAAATTATTTACTGGTTACTGTTGGGCTGCATCATCCCACGACTGCAATTTCATTGGTGATACGTAATACGTAGGTAATATGTGCTGGTGTCTGCAACTCCACATCAATTAGTGTATTTTGCGTACATTATATTATGTTCATTGGTGAATAAGGTTTAATGCTTAATAGAGAATTTTATTTAAACTTTACAAGATTTAATTGTAAATCTTTTGTTTGCTGTTTGTGTGCTGCTGTATAACTACATACAACGTAATGTAGATATTTCTTTATTTTGCTCTATATCTCAATTATAATAATTTATAGGTATATGGCAATTATTTATTAGTTTTGTGCATGAAGTAGATATTAATACTTAAAATTGTGTAAAAAGTCCTGTAAATTGATTTATAAATATTGTAATATAACTGATTTCATTTTCATTATCTAATTCTAAGTACATACTAAATTAGACCTAAGAAAATTATTGCCTTCTGTCAAACATTCCCAGCAAGACAATAATCAAAACAGACAAAGATAAGAAAATTTGTTTATTCATTCTTAAATAGTTTTTTGTCTACTCATTATAAAATTGTTGCCAAAATATGCTTGTAGAATCAGGCAAATGTAAATAAACTTTGAAGTATTGACTTTAAGAAAAACTTTAACAAATTACTCCATAACCTTTTCGAGCAATACTTACATCTGGCCTGCATAAATTATAGTGATATACTCCAAATACTAGCATAATCTTACCGATTATAATTTTAAAAATTCAGTTAAGAAATGGTTATTTTGGTAAGAAGATCTCCAATTAGATTCTAATAATGACAACAAACCAACCCTTAAAGATCAAACGCTGTAATTAAGTAGCAAAGCCTTAATTAAACAGTTTTAAAATTGTTGGTATAGATAAACAGACATAAAATATTTAGTTAAAGAGTAACAAAGTCCTAAATGACTAAACACTCACATGAAACACCTGCTCAAAATCACGAATCTACTTACAGCTTGATTACAAAAAGCTTACGAGCATCAAAATATAGTTATTATCTATTCTAAAAGTTAATTCACTGCTAATAACTTCGAAAAAATAATATTTGCGGGTCAAACAACCTCGCTCTCGAATAAAACTTTTTGACAACTTTGACAGTTGTAGTGATGTTCTCATCATTCGAAAACACTGACATAGAAAGCTGAAAACTAACTTGAAACGGTTATGTTTCAAAAGCGTTACGTTTCAACTTCTTCTTCTTCTTAGTGCTTAGAGAATTAGCGTGTCGGTGGCAAAAATAAAACTAAAATAATGTACAGACGCCAGCACATCAAGCTACCCCAATCTGTGAAATTTCTTTGACAGATTATCAACTTTATACCAAAAGGGAAAATTTGACAGGTTTGGGGCAGTTTGATGTGCTGGCGTCTGTACATGATATTTATGTACAGTTACTTAAATTTGTTTGGCCCAAAATTCATTTTGGGGACGTTTCACTAAAAGTTTGTACACACGGCTACATATCAAGCTATACAATTCCAGTATAAGCTGATCTCGCATTGTATAGGATTTCCGTACAGTGCGAGATCTGCATAAACTGGAAATGTATAGCTTGATGTGTAGCCGTGCGTACAATAATAAATTGTATAATCGGTTTCATATACAGAACGTGAACGACAAAGGGTCTGTCATTTGATGGAACAAATCCGAAGTTTTACGCAATCATTACTTGAAATTGACACTACCCGTAATAAAATATAAAAGAAGTGAACAAAACATAATTACTAAGTGAAAACGTATTATTATGTTCTATTACTTTCCCACGGATATTACTCACTTTCCTTGGTTACGTGATAAACGACAAAAATTGATAAATGCAGTAAAGGTAAGTATGATTTTCAAAACCTTTAAAAATTATTCAATAATGTTATTTGTAAAAACAGGGCAAGCTAAATAAAACCGTTATAAAATACCTGAGTTTTGTATGTAGTATTCAATACAAACAAATCTGTGAGTAAACATAACCTCAAATAATTTTAGCCAGTTTTCGTTAAAGCACTATCTGGAGAATTATTAAAGTAAATTAAAGCACAGATGTGCTTACATTTTTCAAATAGGCCTGCCTTACATTTTCAATTTGCTCTTCTAATATTTATATTAGAATCAAACTGAAAAGAAGGAGACATGAACATAAATAATAATATAGACAAAATATTTACGTGAAAAATGAGTTCAGAAAATACTTTACAGTAATTTTGACATCATAACCGTTAGAAATCGTCGTTTGAGATACAATTTTGCCAGTTATTACTGCATTTTCATGATTCCTCACTGTTTTTTCTACATCCAAGACATGCCCAAAACGATTTTAAATATAATGTAAACATTAAATAAACATTGACGGTAATACGGTGACAGATCAGAAAAGTTTAGTTTTTGACCACACCGTGGCGCTCGTGCCGATTTGTGCTGCCATCTATAGTTCGGGCACATTCCCTATCATTATAGAAATGAGTGCAATTTTCCCTGGTCTTCTTCCTATTCAAAAACGTAACTGTATCGACAAAATAAAACCGAGGGTTATGTGGGCAATCATTTTGTAAACGTCACTCACTTGACTCACTATCGTGAGCCGCTTTAGGTTCTGTGATCGCGAGTCTGTCCTGTCCATTGAGATGGTAAAAACATGGTTATGTCAGCATCTCCGTTAGGAGTATATGTGTTTTGTGGTCAGCATTGTCAGCTGTCCCGACCTGTCCCCTGTTAAATTGCCCTACTAATAATAATAATGCCAATATTTTGATCCAGCCTGTCTCCACTCGCTGCCCCCCTATCAGTGACGCCCTGAGCCGAAGCCCGTACCCCACAGGGGGTGCCCTCAGCGTGCAGTCGCTTAGTATGTAATTTTAGTTTAGTATGTAAGTTTAGTAGTCACGGCCTCTCAAGGTCAACTACAAGATGCCCAAAAAAAAAAAAATTGTCAGCTGTCATTCTGTTCTGCGTCTGTCATTGAAAACTTCATAAAACGCGAGAAACTGGCGAGAAAACGGGTGATTTGATCGTGATTAGAAATTTAGAATAGGAAGTGTGTTGTACACAAATCTTGAGGCTTGGTTACAAAACGCATAGTTCCATCATGTGGGAACAGATCATAGAATATTTGAAAGATCCACTATTAGTGATTAAAGTGCAAAACTTTTTCGGTGTTACTTACAAAAGTAATGAAAGCACGCAACAAAATGAATCATCTGAAGTGTTACATTCAGATAGAGTGGAGCGTGTGAACGAGGAGTCTGATATCAAGCAGCACAAGAGAATCCCTAGTAACATATCGAGTAGTTCTCAGTCGTCGTACGACACGGATAGTTCTGGGGACAGCAGCGGGAAGGACGCGGTGGAGTGCAGTATAAACAACAAGTTCTGGTACTACCTGTTCGTGCTGGGCACGGAGCTGGGCGACGAGATCTTCTACGCGACGTTTATTCCCTTCTGGTTCTGGAACATTGATGGAGCTGTCGGCCGCAGAGTGGTGCTGGTCTGGACTGTAGTTATGTATATTGGTGAGTAAAGTAATTTATAGTCGATTAAATAAAGACACTTTGTGTTCTATTTTTCATTAAATTGGTGTATGATCATCCCTGGACAAGGACCTAACTAATAAGAAAAAAAAACACTAAAAGATACCCAGCCAGTTGGTCAGTAAATATCTTTTATTTATTTTAAAACAATAAAAAGTACTAATCTTCAAGTAATTTTGTAGAACTTATTCTTTTTGAATAGGACGTTGGCATTCTACAGTCCTAACTTTCTTTGGTCGAGTTAATAAATAATGTAAACAAAAACAATCATAACATGCCATACAGTCATCAGAGATAATTGAAAGAGAAATGTTAGTTTTAGTAAGTATATTTGTATTATCATCAATAATTAACCTATGATGAATTCAATTAAATTAATTAAATAATTACTTCTTCTATAAATAAAACATTTGTTGCAGCTAACCAAGTAAGTACACAGTTTTAAATATGCTGCCACAGCGGTAATTAATGCAAACAATCTAGTAGCAATCGGCTCCCTAATCAAAATCATATCATCACACTAATAAACATTGCATTATTTATTGTTCCTCCTATGGAAGACTGTGAAACCTGATCCTACTCAAAGACTAATGCAAACATCACATTATCATGGAATGTTTGTTAATATCAGTGAGCAAACACTTGATAGTCACAACTCAAGGTACCTATGCATCCACTTATGTACATTATCTGTACAGGAGCTTCAATTTTTATTCACATAGATCGGTATTGAAGTAGACCACAGTGAAGGTGATACAACAATCTGATAATGTCTGCCGGGCTATCTTGGCCAGAGATCGCACAGGACAAGGAGGTTTGGAAGAACAAAGAGAAGGCCTTTGCCCAGCATTAAGACACAATAGATATAGGTTAACAAAAATATTATTTTTCCAGGTAGATCATAGTATATTTTATATTGAGGGACTAAACAAAGCCGTATTATACCAGAGCTCGGGAGTCAATGAAACTGAGGGTATATTAAGTTGGCGTTTAGTCTCAAGGTGCAAACTGTACTTTTCACTTTGAGTGCGAGAAAAATAGTCAATTTAGTACAAAAACCTTTAATAAATATTACTTAATAAAATAAAAATCATAAAGATTTTTTTACCTGAAGCTAAATGTCCAATTCAAATTATTTGAAAAACCATGGAACTAAAACTCTCAACATTTTCACAATGAAGGTGGTGCACACTCCACAGATAATAGTATATTTACTGGCCGTTTGAGTTTGTCTATGTCAGATGAAGGAAATAAAAAAAACGAATTAGTTTTCACTCCCTAGAGACTAAAGTGGTCACTTTAGTCCCGCTTCGTAGGGCTATATTGGCGTACTTTTAGAGCATGATAAGTGAAAATATTATTTTATTGCACACTGAGCGCACTGGTGGCCCAGTGGTATCACAATATACATTGCAGTAATATATTTAAGCATGTGTATATCTACTATAATACTACTAGCTTTTGCTGTTGACTGGTCTGCGTGAAAGTTGGTTATCACGGATGCAGTTGTAGTCATGGATTAAAAAGTAGTAGTGTTTGACGGGAGGACAAGGATTCAAAAAAGTCAAACCCCCCCCCCCCCCTCAAAAACTGCTTGACAAAGAAATGTGCCTGCAAGCCATGAGGATTACTTTGAAATTGTAAATGCTGCAATAACTCACTGTGTTGTAGTAATAGATTTTTTTGCTATAAATTACTTTTAATTACTTAATTGCCTTTTTAATTTGTTTGTTGCATACTAAAAATAAAAAAAAGTAAAGTAATGTTTCAGTTAGCTTAGCCAATGCAAGCGATATGTTTGTGAGAAGATAATATTATTTGTTATAAGTATTTTATAGGTGTTTTAAAATTATGATTTACTAGTTACTAATAAATATATCAAATGATAATAATATAAACAATGTAAGGATTTGACCCATTAGGGTTATTAATATATTGTAATAATTATGATAAATTGCAGGCAATTTTTACAAAAAGCTGTTAAAATTTGTAAAAAAAATACTTGATTTTTCCTGAATATAAGATTAGATTAGTATGAAGTATTCACTTTTAGATTAGGTACTATTGATATTTTTTTGTGTACTCCAAGAATACAAAACAAGGCCGTATGATTAAGTAACATGGCATTGACATTCTTGTCTATTGAATGACTCACTATTGTATTTTAAGAACAATAAAACTCATGGATTCGGTACAGGTATAAATCTGAAACATTGTGGGAATTATCTAAGAAAATAATGTGATATGAAATGTCTGCTGTCCCCGCAGCATCATCATGCAGTCAAGTAACAAACAAATATGTACTATTCTTGTGAAATCATAAATAGAACCATAAACTCACGCTTCTTACCATTGGGGTAGGCAGAAACAACAGCACTTCACCTGGTATTATCATTACTAGAAAAAGCAAAGTTGTGTAGCAGGGTAGGTAAATATGGTCGATGACACGTACTTTTTCATTTTTATTTTTTAAGGCTGGGAAATCATCAAATAACTTCTCCCGCTCTGGGCGGAGCGGGAGGGCGTGTCAGACTTTTACTGACTAAAACCCACCCGTGTTCCTTCAGTTGCCTGCGTGCCAGGGGCCACGGTATCTCTTTCGAACAACCCGCACCCCTGGCAGATGAATACGTCTCTAAACGATTGTTGATAAAAACAAAACTATAATTTCGCAAGCTACCTCCTCCTGTCCACCAATGCGCTAAGGTAACTGGCGAAATTCCAATTTTCTTTTTAGTTTTTTTTGCAATTTGCAGCACCCTAATTGCGTAACACGCGATTAATCATAATTGGTTTCATTTTGACAGTTCAACAATACCTTTTAATTGCGTTAGGTAATTTACGTTGTTGAGCAGACACATTTTTCGAACATATGAAGCAATGGTTTAGCCATCTGTTTCAAAACGAAACAGATTATGACTAATGATAAGTCGTGAGTTACGCAATTAGGGTGCTGGGCAGTGTCAGGTTATATGTTGTTTAAAATATAAATCGCGACCGTAACAAATATAACTTCACAGAATTATAATAATTAAAATCATCAATTCAAGCCTCGTAAGTTCATTTAATCCCATTAAATGCCCTTTTCATGAAATAGTCATTCAGTTATTTAGAACTTATTTTGTTATTTATTTACTAACTTATTTAGGGATGTGTGGTGTTACACGGTTGGATAGAATAAGGAATGAGTACACAACACTAAGCCTGAAGGTGGCACCAATAGCTGAAAAGTTGCTTGGAAATTGGTTGTCATGGTATGGGCATGTGATACGGAGGAATGAGGAAAACGTTGTGAAGAAAGTTTTGAGTATGAATGTCGATGGCTATAAGAGTAGGGATGGATGGACTGTGTGAATGATGATATGGTTAGAAAGGGTGTGACTACGGAGATGACGACTAATAGAGAAGTGTGGAAGAAAAAGACATGTTGCGCCGGCCACAAATAAATTGGTATAAGGGAGGAGAATGATGATTTGTTCAACATACAGCCTGACCCTGACTTGCAAGAGCGGGAGAAGTTATTTGATGATTTCCCACCCTCAAATATAAAATACAACCCTGACCTGCAAGAGCGGGAGAAGTTATTTGATGATTTCCCACCCTCAAAAATGAAATACAACCCTGACCTGCAAAAAACATAAGAAAATTTTGAATTTCTTGGCCTACCCTGGCGCTTCCCCCTTAAATGTTTTTATTTACAGAATTAGCCTTATGGATAAACCTTTTTCAAAATTCAGTTATCTTGACATTATAACTGATTCATTCAGATTTAAGACAGATAAAGAATGTGTGAGTAATTGACAAAAAATATTAATAGACAGCCAAATCATATTATGTTTATACTGTTCTAAATATTAATAAACAATGATATCATGATTGATGCAGATGACTCATGTTGATTTAATTATCAAAAAGATATGGGATAACTTACTTATCACACAGAATATAGGTAATGCAAAATAGACGATAGCACATTTTCTGGGCTTAACTGTAATGATGATGATGATATACAATTAAAACTACAGAATGATACTTGTAGTCTCAGAAAACCAAAAACCAAATACTAAAGCGTCGCATTGTATGTAACATGGCCTCACTTTTGGTGTATCTGCCTTCTTTTATAATCTGAGCGTGTAGTAAGCATTCTGTAGTAATACAAAATACCTAAAAAGTGATAAGGTACTTAAATGCCAATATATATTTACAAAATATCGTGCATGAGTTCCTGGAAGTGCTAGACAGAGGTGTATTAGTAAACTAACATTTGGCCAGTTACGTTTATAGTCTATGTACTAGAGTGCGAGCCTATAGGGTATTTTACAATTTATTAAATTATTTATTAATTTAAAGATTGGGACGAAATATGTAACAGAAAAATAAAAGTAAATTGCTTTATATCCATTTTCTCAATTAAAAAAGATTACAATCATATTTAATTTTCATTGTTTTGAATGTACCGGTTTATATATGATTGACGTGTGACGTGTTTTTGTACAAACCTAGATACTAAAATAATTTAAAGATAAAGATAAAATAACAAAGAGATAAATAAGATGATAACTATAATTTATCATTTAAGACTACACTACGCTAGATGCAGTCATTTGCGGCGAACAAATCACGAATTCACGATGCACTACCTAACTCCTTTATTGAAACAAGATTCTTTCTGATTCTAGGTCAAGGCTTCAAAGACATAATTCGTTGGCCTCGTCCCGGCTACCCGGTCAAGAAGCTGCAAACAAAATGGGCGGTGGAGTACGGGATGCCGTCGACACACGCCATGGTGGGTGTGTCCATACCGTTCTCTGTTCTGCTGTACACCATGGACAGGTACCAGTACCCCATTCACTGGGGGCTGATCATCGCTGTCTCATGGTGCACGCTTATCTGCGTCAGCAGGATCTATTTGGGCATGCATAGTGTGTTGGTAAGTTTATTTTACTTTTTTCGATGTTGGACGTACTGTCGATTATTTGTCCTCGACTGTTAAAGATTTTGTTCTTGTATGACAAGTCAAATAATTAAGATAATGAAAGTTATTTCAATATTAACGGGCAGGATAAGTTTTTAAACCTTTGCGGTCGGTTATCCCAGACAAAAATCAGCTGTTCCATACATTTTGACTGCGTAGGTTGCACTTATCTATGAAATAGCAGATTTTTTTTTTTTATTACTGACGTTCAATTTCTGCGCTGGGGCTTAGAATGATATGCTGAATTCATGGTTACAGTTTGCGCACTGGTTTAAAACTTATCCTGTATAAAACTTTTCTTTTAAAGTGCAACAGATAGACAGATGATCGAGTTATTCGATTTGAATTCCTTACGCGTGAATTGCTTCGATTTTTATGTAGCATTTTTTTTCTTGGATCCATTGTTCCGGAAAGAAAATCTTAGTCATGTTTTCAGCCAACACGCATAAATATGGTAAATCCACACAACAACCTACAAGATGATGCATTGCAGGGTTTTCCTTGATTGAGGAAGGTTTAAGATTAGTTAAAAGAAATATCAAGGAAAATGTAGCTCTGAGTACTTGCGGCAATTACGACTTGTCTGTCAATTAACGAACTGCACACGATTCGTGGAACACCTAAAGTTGAAATAAAACATCTTGTCAAATGCCATGATATATTTTATATCTTGGTTTGATTCTAATTTTAACCGTGTAGTGTTATCGAACGTAGATCTACGCCAGACAATAGGGATTGTGTTCAGCTATGATTGCAGCATGCGAGTGGGTTACATCGTGGTAACACTAACTATGTCAAATGGTTCACGTGTATTAGCGAGCCTTTTAACAGGTGCCGTCGTATGTCTGTATTTACAAAATATTATGTCCCAGTTTAAAAAGAAGACCGAAAGCAGACAAGCACTCAGACTTATCTACGATTAATTCGGTTGCGGAGGTCAAATAGCAGTCGTCCCGTTCCAAAAAAAAAGTTCTAATCCGACGGCTGATTGGACTGTTACTTGACCCCATTTATACTTCCGAAAAAGTTAAGACAGCGTACACTATAATTTTGATATGTAACTGTACGTCTCATGATATCAAGCTCACATTCCAACCCGAGTTGTTTAGATGTGCGGCGACGATTACCCAACAAAAGGTTTTTTGTTATTGAGATTTTTATTTTTCTCACTGTTAAAAGAATTTAATTGAATCCAAAGCATAGGGAGATGGCAATGGTACACATATCTACATAGTATCGTAAACAAATATTTGTACTAGAATCATTAACCAGGGAGAAAGCAGAGGAACACGTTAGTATGGAATGTATGCCAACGAGTGCCAACGACCACGTGACGGTTCGGTTCCTGGGTTTCTTGGTTCCTTTTCCCAGGTCGGGCAAAGTGTTATTGGGTTTTGTGCTCGGTTATTGGCAAAAAGCTACGAGTATGGCGAAATGTGGGTGATCTATATGTAGGATCATCCGATCGCTTCAGGGCACACAATAATATATCCTCCATGTAATAATTCTAGGACATAGCAGCCGGCCTGCTACTAGCCACCGCACTGGTGTCCGTGCTCATCCCACTGGTAGATTGGCTGGATGGCTTCCTGCTGACGTCACAACTGTCGCCGTTCCTCGTCATCGCAGCCTCGATACTCGTCATCGTGTATCATCCTAATGCTGATAAGTGGACGCCTACGAGGTAAGAATATTTTTATACATACTTCTTTTGCTCTTATTGGCACATCTAAACTAATATTATAAAGAGTTAAAATTGTTTGTTTGTTGCTAAATGATAATCACCGGAAGCCCTGATCCGATTACAAAAGTTCTTCCACTGATAGAAAGCTACACCTCTGCCTAGTGCCATAGGATATATGTTTTATGGTATAGATAGTTAATTTCTACACAATCGCGGGCAGAAGTAGTTGATAATAATTAGATCACGCCATAGTGAACATTTAACCAGTCAGTCAGATGGTAGTGGTTGCCCAGATCAGCCAGCCGCACTTGCTAGGTTTCAGTTTGTTTAGGGTTCCGTACCTCAAAAAAAGAACCCTTATAGGTCACTTTGTTATCCCTCCGTCTGGCCTTGCCCTTTTTTTCAGAAACGCGTGGAAGTATCAAGTTGAAATTAAAATCAAATACTCATGTCAAGGGATTGCCCCGGTGGCGCTGTGAAAAAATCGGACATGTAATTTGACGCAATCAAAAGATACGCCGTTTATATCGCTTATTGCCACATATCATGACACTCGCAAGGGAAACAAAACCTTTAGGGTACTTCGCGTTGACCTAGAACTTATTTGCAGATGGCCAACTGACCGCAGCTAGTGTAGAATATGTATGTAGGTCGACATTCAATTATTCTCTCTGTAAACATATATTATACTAAAATCACACTGTTTTCACCGGCTTGTCTATCCAGTGCATCTGAAACCTATTTTTAACCGATTTAAAAAAAGGAGGAGTTTCACAATTCGGCTGTATTTTTTTAAAATGTTTGTTACCTCAAAACTCCGTCATTTATAAACTGATATGAAAAAATCTTCTAGTCAAGTTTATAGAATAAAAGTGAAAAACAATTCGTATTTTTCTTTCCACTTAATTTATGATGACGATGTTGTAATAGTTTCCTGTCACTGTTATGTACTTAGCAAGTGAAGGTATCCGAATATGTCTGGGGTAGGTGCCACAACTAAAAGGTTAAAAATAAAAAGTTTATTTAAAAAAAAGACAACCGACTTCCACTTTATACCTAGTGTTTTTTTTGGAGTTCGATTATATTATTTAGTTTTTGTCTGTTTCTGTTAATAGCCACTGTAAACACAAGCTATTTAGATTTAATTCAGCATTTATAATAAATAAATAATTTGTTCAGTTTACTTAGAAATACAATTACAATTCGTGATCTATCATTAACTGTGTCATCATTTTCCCAGGAGCAGGTCAGTAAAGAATGGTAAAAACAAGATCTGTTTTTCTTTTTTTCTTTAGTTGTCAGTTTTATTAGAAGAAATATCAATAATTATGAATTGCATCTAATCTGCATTCAAGCAGCATTTTACGCACACATACAAAATACGTTTAAAAAACGCAATACGTAACATAGGGACTCTCAAATTCGTTAACTTCATTGGTTATTCAGTCACTCGTAATACTATTTTGATTTAAACTTGCCGATCCTAAAACCTGCGCTAATGGTCGCTTAAATTAAATAAAATAAAATAATCATTTATTTCAGGAAATTATTCCCATATAAATTACATTACATTACACGCTTAGTATACAATATAAAAATAATGTGTGAAATCAGGGTGCAATTCGTTTGAAGTTATCAATTTCACACCTATAAAACTATAAATAAAGTATTAAATATCTTAAAAATTGTAGCCATTAACTTCATCTCCAATTTGAAGCCGTTCAAACGTTCAAAGTCAGAGGACTTTGTAAAATATCACCTATCATTGACTTTTTTTAAAGGTAGTGACTAAAGGGCTTTCTCAAATTTTTTTCAAAAGAACAGTGACCATTTTTGCTATACCAACAAAACTCCATGCTAACCAACAAAAATTGTCTTGTCCTTTTAGCTACTAACATTTATCGACCACAAAGTGCTAAGCTCGACGACTCACCCCGCTGCGCTACCGTCAGTACATGACGCTGGCAGATAGTCGACATTTGCTCAGTTGCCAAAAAGGAAAACTGGAGAAGAAAACACTGACTGTTCAGCTTAGTGATCATAGCATTATCTCAAGATCGTTCCTTGCGCTGGGCTTTTTAATGATGATGAGTAAAATAATTGTTTTTCAATTTTCAGAGGCGACACAACGATGATAGTGAGCGTGTGTGCTGGCATCCTGTTCGGCTCCTGGACCAACTACCAGCTCGGCAACATGGTGGCCAGCCCGCTCGACCCGCCCTACGAGATCATCTGGCCTTCCAAGGAGATGCTGGGCTGCACCATCCTCAGAACAATCCTAGGATTCTGCGGGGTACTCGCAACCAGAGCCATAGGCAAATCTGTGTCATACGCCTTCGTGTGTGCCCTCCTCGGGAAAGACAAAAACGAACTCAGAAATTCCGAAAATAGCTTAGATAACAAAAACAAAATTATAGTCGAACTTAGTTATAAATACTTTACGTACGGTATGATAGGCTTCAACACCACCTACGTGTTCCCCAATGTGTTCAGTTTGCTGAAGATCAACAGGCCGACGTACTATACTGAGATTTAGATTTGTTTTCTAGTCGTTATAGGTTAATTCTTAATAATGCGGAGTCTTATGCGATGGTGCGTGGTTATCGGTCGATGCGACACGGTGCGATAGCGAAGGAATTTGCTATACTTAGGTATAGAATTTCAGTTTAGTTTATATTGTTATAACTAAACTGAGAACGTCTGGAATATACAAAGAATGGATATTTTTGAATGGAAGTATATAAGCAATATTTTAGTCGTAAAGTCATCTTCAGTTCACACTTGTATTATTGCACGTTTGTCATATATGGTGCTGAATGAACAATAAATACACACAGAACAAATGATGTTCGTTGAGCGTTGAATGAATGTTTGTGAATTTGTTTTCTATTTTTATAGTTGATGTATGTTTTTATTTTGGTTCGAACTATACACGGATCGTCTGTCATATTATAACCGGAACAATGGGGAAGATTACCGAAAGCTTGTCCAGTAGACGACAACGGTTAAACGGTGTTACATGCCAAAGGACTTGGATTGTTTATAAAATAATATAAAAGCCCTGTTGGGGATTTATATTATCGTGAAGTTTTTTCTTGTTTTATGCTACCTGGCGTATCGCCCAGCTTAACGCGGAGTTGACAAAAAGCTGTACTTTGTTGCAAACATTTATGCACCATTCTGTTTTACAAGTCTCGTAAAAGCTGGGTGTGTAATAGAAAGTAGTTGTTGTGACTATGACTGATAGTTTAAGAAAAGGCAACGATGCGGTTTAAAAGAAATGTAGTGACTAACAATCACAAGAGTATGCTAAGATGGTTTGGTCATGATGAGAGGATGAATGGTGGGGACGTCTTAGAAGAACATAAAGTGGCCTTAATGGTCATCTTCTTCAGAAAGGTCAGGTTCATAGTATTCGCAACCACAGTGCGTGTATGACCAGTGGCCCTAGTGTGTTTTATTTAACCATCTCGATCAAACGCATCGAGCGTGTTCGGCGCTCCGATTGGTCCGTCACCAATCCAAGGCCAATCAGAGCGCCAAACGCGCTCGATGTGTTAGATCAAGAAGGTTAAATGAAACTCACACTAAGGCCTCAGATGCATGAACGTAAACTGAGCTAAAGGAGTATGTAAGGCTTGTAGCAGGTGGCGTTCTGTAGTTTTTGTCTACCTCCAAGAAAACAGCGTGAATTTATGTTCGTATGTATTACTAGGAAACAAAAGTTATACAGGGTTTTTTTTGGGTGGGAAATCACCAAATAACTTCTCCCGCTCTGGGTGGAGCAGGAGGGCGTGTCAGACTTTTACTGACTAAAACCCACCCGTGTTCCCTCAGTTGCCTGTGCGCCAGGGGCCGCGGTTTCTCTTTCGAACAACCTGCACCCCTGGCAGTTATACAGGGTTACTTGTAATTCGACGTATATACGTCAGGCGCTGATACCAGAATGCAACAAATTGAACCCCCCATATGTATGGCCGAAATTCAATAGTTTTCGAGATACATATTATGAATTTTAATGGTTTGACATTTAATTCCAAATAAAAAAAAACTGCAAATTGAATGGGTACCATTAAAAAATGATATCGTAGCTGGCACTTCAATTATGCTATGCACATAATTAAAAGTACTTAATTCAACTAAATAATTAAAATTATGAGCGATTTAAGAATAATAATCTTACAAATATTTTCATTTTACGCTTCAAAAATATCTCGAAAACTATTGAATTTCGGCCATACTTATGGAGCGTTCAATTTGTTGCATTCTGGCCCCCCCTATCAGCTCCTGACGGATATACGTCGAATTAAAAGTAACCCTGTATAGAGATTGTCAGTTCTAGTGTAACAAACTTTTAGCGACATCTAGATGGAACTAATGGACAGTAGTTTTCCCCATTGGTTGATATTAGTTGCTATCAAGGTCTATGTCCACCAGTGAACATCTTTCGGCTGAATGAACATGAATGGAAACCGCCGTCGTATAGTCCGGACCTCATAATTTACTCTTATTTATTACAAATTTCCAGTAATTTTAACTATATTGTATTTTATCGAATATATTGACATGTTTGTACACGGAAACTAGGTTTATAAGTCTACACCGATAGATGGCACTGCTGTGTTATAGAAAAATATTATAAAATCTTGATGAAGCTGTACATCAAAAAGCAAGATATATGAAATTATAGTAAATTATGTACGATTATAGGTAAGGCTGAGAACAAAATTGATCTGGTTATGCACGAGTGATACACGATTGTAAAAGAAAAACAATTTGTGCTTGAGCGCAGATATTTTATTTATATTCAAGCCTGTTTTGGTTCAGGTATACACATTTTTGTATTATAACATCACAATTTATGTAAAATTATTAAGTAAAACACGAGCTTGTTACGTTAAAACTTAAACAATATATTTAAATTATATGTTTCAAATCCATTTTATTCAAGGTTGAGGCTGAATCAGATGAATGTATTTTAAAATATTCGAGTCCTTTAAATCTAAACGTATATTATTTCAATATAAAAGGACCATTGTATATTAAAACATTTTTTAAAATCTTCTAATGGTGTAAGAAAAAGCAAATTGTGGCATACTTTGGAAAAAGCCACAAGGATTACTTTATGTTATAATTATTATTGATTATTCAAAATAATACCTACCTAGTGACTTTATTTAACTAAACATTATCTTCAAAAAGTCGGCTAAAAATGTAATATGATATAAATTATTTTTTCTCGAAATAATAGTAATGCCATATAATATTTGATGTGTTTTAGCATCGTTGTTAAAGTTCCAACACTAACACAATGTACCTAGGTTGTGAGAAGATTAGGAGAGTATCCTACGAAGTGCCTGAAAAAGTGATGACTAGAACTATTAGGTGTATGTTAATTTGCTTCGGATATGTCGACAGGCGTCGCGGACACTTAAATTAGGAATTATGTTATCGAATAAAAATACCGATATCGATTAAAGAGTATTTTGATTTATATATTTATGTAACCACATTTTTACTAAAATAAACACTTAATATTTATTCTGTAATCAATCTATCATTTAATAAATTGACACTAATCAATAGTGGTTCCGTGTGGTGCCAGACGTAAAAGAATAACACTGTCCCATTTCTTCCCATGGCTGTCGTAGAAGGCGACTAAGGGACTAACTAGAGAATGGTCAGCAGCGTTCTCTATGCATTTGACCACCATACTGCGATCGCCAACCCGCCTGCCAAGCGTGGCGATTATGGCAAATCCCCCCTTTTTTGGGAGGCTTATGTCCAGCAGTGGACGTCTTTCGGCAGATATGATGAATCAATAGTCAGCATAACCACCTTGCAATAGGTAACCTACAACACAATATTTCAAACTTCCATTCCCAGAGGTAGGTCAAAATGTCGTCTTGCGAGATATGTATGTAGTCGTTTGAGTTCAATACTTATCCGATTATCGTTTGCAGATAAACCAAGTATTGTCATAAATAAATAGTGATACTACTCGGGTACTGACAGTTTTTCGGATCTGTAGTCATGAGACTTCATACCAACTAATTTAAATTTAGAATAGGTATGGCCCGTATCGTCGGAGTTAGAACGTGGGAGCCAGATAAGATAGGTTCCATGTACAGTAATTGTATCTAATTAACAATAATTTTGGTTATGAACAAGTTATGTACTATGCTACAAGCATATTCTGGCGCGTGGCCAACATCAGTACTAACGACGACACCCCCTCGCTTCCTATTCCCTCTGTTAAATCACACTGTTCGTGCATTTAAGTACAATCTAACGAGATTGGCCATCGCACCGGTTTATCTGGCTTCAGCTACAAGATTGTTTACTTCACTCGGCATTTATAAAACAGTTGTCTGAGTAAATAGATAAAATACTTTTTTGATATTTTTCTTCTGTTTAAATTGGTAGTTAAAATATATTTTGGGGTATTATCAGAATACGGGGGTTATCTTCGCTAGGCTTAAACTTAATGTATTCTATCAGAAGTTTTGGTTGGGTTATCTTACATAATAATAATAGTTACAGATTTTTGTTATCTAAATAAATAGAACGATGAAAAAATTAAACCTTTAGCCTTTTGTTCACAATATTAATGGGGTTATCTGACAACATCGGGAAAATCCAAGTGAAAAATGTAGACATATTTTATTAACACAACAGGAAAAGAGTGAGTTTGCCATAACTGTACATGTATAGATTTTTTTCAGAAAACCTGCAAAAACATAGCTGATTGACCATGGGTCCTGCAGGGCCGTGTAAATTTTAATTTTCTTACCTATGCATGAATAGGTGTAGTTTTAAAAAGTAATAAAAATCTTTCAAAAGGATTGATGTAATTTAAAAGTAAGTTTGGTAAAGATGCTTGCTTGATTGCTTAGTTCCAAATACGCTCACATGGCGCTGTTACAACGGCGGTAGCTGACATATTAAGCAACACGATTAAATTCCTATTCACGTGCTATTATTTAATTACTACCATACAATTATGCTAAACGACAAATTGTTGGCTATTTGCAGATGCCATCGTTTGTTAATCTAATTATAATTTACCCTATGGGTATATGGGTTTTTTTACAGAACAAATTCATGAGGCAAGGTTTATGTTACCAACTACCGTAAAACTAACAATTTCAATGATAGATGTGTTATGAAAAAAAAAACAAAACGAGTCCGCATATTCAATTTGCGCTACAATTTAAAAAAATTGTATGGCTCTCAAAACTACCTGTGAGTCATTCTGAAGTCAACTTAATCTAGTCACATAACGTTGATATTCGATTAAGGGAATAAGATCCACTGGAAGCAAGGAATTGTATTTTCGAATAGTTTTCGGCGAAGCCTTGGAATAAAATTTAAAAAAAAAATACAGTTGTGGTCATTTAGAACAATTTGATGTTCCAATTTTTTTATCTAAATCATGTCATGTGTAGATTATGTTCCTTCTTAGAAGTAACTAGTTATGAAATAGCCGCATGAATAGAGCAAACGGGATTAGGAACAAGAATGAAATCACTAACAATATTTTTTACAAATTTTATATATTCTCGATAGTTTCAAATTGAAATGGTAATTAAGTTGGTCAAATAATGAAGAACGATTTATTAAACTGCTCGAGAGTTGTTTTATATAAAAATTAGATAAAATAAAACACATTAATGTGAAGTGTGTAAAGAAAAAAGCAATTTAATACATGTTAAACTAAAATTAAGAGCTAGTAGTAGGCATGGGTAATATCGCTTTTACACTATATCAAATCGTATGTATGTATTGGTTTAGAATATCGGATATCGCATCTTTAAATTTCAAAACCTATACAGGAAAAGTTTTTATCCAGTGCGCTAACTGTAGGTAACCATGAATTCAGCAGCCAATCAGCAGCAGGCCAATATAAGACAGAAACTGATTGCGATGTGAGAAGTTCCTTAACGGTGCGTGCAGTATGCTTTGGATAATATTGTCGTGCTGAAATGTCCAAATATCCGGATGCACGTCTTCAGCATAAGGTAACATTGTTTCTTCCAGTATATTTTTGTATTGGAATCGATCCATGTTTTCTTCTATCAGCTTAACAGGTCCAACACCATGTCCAGAAAATCACCCCCAAATTTTCACATTTCCCCCACCATGCTTTAATGTCTTTTTTGTGTACTTAGTAGGGTCGAAAGCTTTATTCGGAGGGCGTCGTACATATCGTTTTCCATCAGAACATACCCTGTTTATTTTTGTCTCGTCAGAAAAAAGAACCTTTTTCCAGTGTCTAACTGTCCAGTTTTCATATCTTCTTGCAAATGCAAGCCGGGCTTGCTTATGGGTCCTTTTCAACATTGGTACCTTCCTTGCTATCCTTCCGTGCTACTTTTCTTGTATCAAAAGCCTTTGAATGCGTGTAGAGATTGCTAAACGGTTGTTTTCACCAAAAAAAATCTTTTCTCAGCTCATTAGACCCTTTATAAGGATTTTGTTTTGCCAAACGAACGATATTTCGATCATCTCGACGAGATGACTTTGTCTGTTTATGTACACGCGGAATATTTGAAGTAGTTTGATACGTGGCAAAATGCTTCACAGCATGGAAAACCATTGTTTTTGAGCAATTCAGATGGTCGGCTATCTTTTTATACCTACGAGTAACTCTTCTCGCGAAGTTTTATTATTAATTCCCTTGTACATTTATCACAACTTTTATTTTTCCCCATTGTTTTTATATGAAGTAATCACCTTAATACTTTTACAGCAATAAATGGTGCCAAAATTATACGAATAGTGACCTACAAAGCCACAGAGTGTTCTCTATTTAAATTTGAATAAAAAAATAAACCATTCAGCGTTCTTAATTATGTGACCAGCCAGTAAGTACTAATACTAGATTCAGATGAGCATTCAACAGTATAGTATAAAGATTATCTATGTTTGTATGTTTTTTAGCTATTCATGTGTATCAATGAATGTACCGCTAGTATGGAAAAGTTTGGCGATACCGAGAGAAATACAAAAAAAATGCAATTAGATATACTTGTTAGTTTAATAAAATTTTCCCTTTAAATAAGCGTTCTTAATTATATGACCACTAATGTATATTATAATGTATCTGCCGCTAAGGTGGTATCGGTAATTAAGGCAAGTAGGCTAATCGCTTGCCGGAAGCCTAGTAAGAAAATAATGTCCGATAACTGATATTTTTCCGAACTCCTCTTTTGGTAAACCCAATTCTATAACAAATTGCAACTAATTAACAGATTAATTTATTTTGGGGGTTTGCCAACGTTCAATCAGGATATTTAGGTTTAGTAGGGCCATTTTCCTATACTAAGTTGCATCAGCCAAAAACATACAGTTGGAAAACCCACAGTACTGTGCATTGTACTCGTTAACAAATAGGTTTAAACATTGATTTGCACAGTTTTATAAAAATAGTGTGTTCAGAATACATAATACTGGGTTTTCTTTAATTGTTTATTTTTACACTGGATTCAATAATGATAACTTAAAAAGGAATTTTTTTTTAAATAATTTTATTGACCACACAATTATGTGACCGTGATAAGTGCCTTATATAATATCGTAGAAATAATGACTGTACTTAGAGTTTATAAAAAAAATTATAGCTTGGCGTGGAGAAATTAAATGTCACTACAAGTCATAAAAAAAAAAGTTATGATAACTAGCTTGATGCCGTGGTCTATAAAACTGCCATAGTGTTGTCCCTTCTTCGTATGACATTATGCGCACATTAATGATGGCCTATACAAAAACATGATTAGGTACCGAGTATTAGCTCACAGAATTGTCTGTAGGTACGGTCACCAAAAGAGATAAGTAACCAGCGTCATCGGATATAGTTGAAGTTTAGTAAGAAACCGGTGGATTTTTTCGAATAAAATTTAATTTAATAAAAAAACTTAAAAAAAAACACAAACGTCTTCCAAAAAATGTCCAAAAGTCCAAGTTCCAAAAGTCGTTTGTGTTTTATTAAGTTTTTTATTTTTAACTTTTTAGTTATAGTACCTACCCCACACAATTCCAAATTTCATCATCCTTGGGGTCAAAACAATGCATATTTATGCGATAGCAGCAATCGCGGTTTGTTTGCTGTCATTTTTTGAAGAGTTCCGTTGTTTGTCTCCGAAACGCATCATCAGATCTATATGAAATTTAAATGGGACCATTTCGGAATAAACCTCTTTCGAACAAAAGAAAAATCCGTCTATATATGACGGAGTTATGCCCAAATATCCTACCACTCCTAACCGTTAAAGAGTTGTACCTTCCTTCATCAGCTCTGTGTCATGAGATGATGATGAGCATACGCAAATGACTCAATAGCTTTAGAAAATTTATGAAAACATTGTTAATACCTATAACATTTGAGGGTTGCCCTCGATTTCCCTGGGATTCCATCATCAGATCCTGACTGGGTGCCAATGGGACCACCTCCGGAGTATACTCTTTCAAATAAAAATAATTTTGAGAATCGGTCCACAGATGGGGGAGAAATCGGTAAACATACATAAAAAAAAAATACATACAGTCGAACATAAATTAACCTCCTCCTTTTTCTGCAGTCGGTTAATGAATAGAAAACAAAGTTAATTTACTGAATTAAATTTTACTAGAAAACGTCCATCGGTTTCTTAACTTCAACTATACCTATACGACGACCCTTTGTCTCTTTTGGTAACTGTACGTATAATGGATCAATGGGAAAACTTAAAATACTTAGTTTTTCCGTGCACTTCATTTGTATGGAATTACTTAAGTTAGTAGTTAAAAACAATCTGTGCCCATTGTTTTTCTTAATTAGTAGATAAGGTATGTTGTTTTAAGTCTAAGTATAAGCGCGGTGAGGATATAAGTTATAACAGCCATTTGAAAAAACAGGGCTTCGACTGGTCTTTGCCCACACACCTAAAACCTACTTTAACCACATTATTAAATTCTGTATAAGAAATAAAAAATCACATGTCATGTTGCTACTTGTACTTAAACAAAAGACAATTTTTATTTATAGGTACTTATCAAAGGGCAGCAGTTGACCACAGAACGGAATATTGCCTAATATTTTGTAAAACTATGTTATCAGTCGTTTTTAAATAGCGGTTTTAAAATTAACCCAAATTCCACTACCATAATGGGCACCTATTAAAACATTCAAATGAAAACCACAGCAGCAACAGTGGCCCAGTGGTAACATCCGCGACTCACAAGTTGTAGGTCGTAGGGTCTAACCCAGACAGGCGGCTTACTTTGAGTAAATTATTTCATCACTACTGCTTTCAAAACGATGAAAGAAAACACCGTGAGGAAACCGGCATGGCCTAGAACCAAAAATTTTAAGACATGTGACATCTAACAACCCGCACTGGGCCAGCGTAGTGGAATTCAGCCCACTCCATTTCATCGAGAGGAAGCCTGTGTCCCAGCCGTGGGAACATTATAGGCTAGTTATGGTTAGGGGGCGTCCATTAATTACGTGAGGCGTTTAGGGGTGGGAGGGGGTCGAGTCGAATCTCACCCAATCTCACGTGGGGGCGAGGGGGGATCTTGGTAAATATCACGTAATTTATATTTTTCCCCGCAAAGAAACAATGTAACATTACAAGATAACCGGGTTAAATTATGTGAAACATGTTCGTCCACCCATATGGCAAAATCTTACAAAATAATATTTATCGCAGCTATGCGAACGCCACAAAGTAGCACAGTACTTCCTCGATGGTTAAACCGCCACCGCCCAGCCAAGTCAGCCAAATGCAATGCATAAATCCAAGGCACATAAATCCAACGTAAATAAGCACAGATTAACGTTTTTACACTAAAACCACGTATTTGAAATATCTCACGTGAGATTATGGGGAGGGGGGGGAGGGTCGAGCCAAATCTCACGACATCTCACAAGAGCGGGGGTGGGGGTCGAAAAATCGCCAAAATTTACTCACGTAATTAATGGACGCCCCCTTATGCAAATGAAATGTGATTCATAACACTATTGACATTAGCAAATAGGTACCTATAACTCAATTGGATTTCCTATTAGGTCTCAAAAGGCTATTTTCTTTTTCTAAAACGAAAAAACTTAAATAATAAAATCCAAATGTGCCCATTCCACTCTACTCATCTTAATTATGTTAATATTTTCGTAAACATTTTATATTTGTATGATAACAGGGGTGAGGTCATCATTATCAATCCCGGCCGACGCTTTTGTATCTGTGACCTTTACTTTATCTGCTAAGCCCCTTACAGATTCCCTAGTCAGTCAACTCGTTGAATCAAATTAAATCGAATAAATATTTAAAAAACGGACACTGGTGCCGATTCTGTTGTACACCGAACTAAACTAACTAAACTATCACTAAAATTCCTTACTTTTGGCTATGAGAATCTTAAAGCTATTCTGCAAAAAAAAATCTCTAAACTTAAAAATTATTTTGACACAACTAAAATCGAATTTGACAATCGCGACTCCTGCAAGCTTAGCATGACGCTTTCTATTTCTACTCTACTGTAGAATAGAAACTGTAGAAATCGCTTGTCTACATTTCTCGGTGAAAAACTGACAACTGTCTACACGGAAACGTAATTTTTGTCTAGTCTTCCGTCGACAAAACGCTTCTCTACGGTTGTCGTGCCACGACAAAAAAAAAAAAAAAAAACCACCTGCAGGCTTACCTGCAGGTGGTTTTTTTTTTCTTTTGGCTTCGCAACGTGGTACTTGTGTGCCCTACTACCTACGCAATGATTTTTTTAAGAGTCGAATGAAGCGTGCGCAGGGGCCAGCCTCGACGTTTTTACTTGGAATTTTTCACTTTTTGTATGAAAAAAAAATTATTAAGTACCTACATGTTGAGATTATGGGGCTTATGCGTTTATTAAAGGGGGTCCAAATTATCATCATTTTTGCGCAAAGACTATAAAACCACTTGACTGCGCATACAGTGCCCGTTCGGAACGAGATCCTCCATCTCGATCTGAAAATCCCCACGGTCAGTCAATTCATGAAACGCACCGCGAAGCGTTTCTTCGATAAAGCCGAAATTCACCGCAATCCCTTGATTGTGAAGGCCGCCACTTATGTCCCCAGTAGGATTAGCTCTGTCCGACGGCCGAGACATGTCCTCACCGACCCAGACGACCACATTACTCTCCTCCAGGAAAGCAATAGGGCCACCAGTACAGTTCGCACACACCGCACAAAATCGTCCTTCCGACCTCGCCGCCGAGGTCCTCGCGCCCCGCGAAGACCCCTAGTAGTATCGGAGCCTAACGTCGAGACCCCCGACCGACCCTTGCTCGTTGAAGCGCCAGCCCGCGCCGCAGCTGAGCCAGTAGCTTTAAATTCCCCCTATAATAATAATATGCCAATTTCGATCCAGCCTGTCCCCAATAGTGATAATATCTAATCCATTGATGAATGTTGTTTGTTAATCGTCCAATAGCGGCCGACCAAAATAATTCACACTAATTGAGCAAGTCTGAAAGTAACTTTACAGATAAGTTTATCAGACTCGTCAGTTAGCTCATTTATCGTCCCGACCGACCCTTGCTCGTTGAAGCGCCAGCCCGCGCCGCAGCTGAGCCAGTAGCTTTAAATTCCCCGTCTAATAATAATGATGCCAATTTGATCCAGCCTGTCCCCAATAGTGATAGCTGTCCCCCTATCAGTGACGCCCTGAGCCGAGGTCCGTACCCCACAGGGGGTGCCCTCAGCGTGCAGTCGCTTAGTTTTTAAATTTTAGTTTGTAAGCCCTGGCTGGAGGCATTAAGTGTAAAATCTTAATGGCAGCCCCAGGAAAGCCCGGTTGAGCAGTCACGGCCTCTCAAGGCCAACTGCGAGATGCCCAACAAAAATAAAATAAAAAAAATATAAAAAAAAATACAGTGCCCCAACGCACGAAAACTATTAGCATTTGGTCCCTTATATATTGGCTACGGTACTTACTAGTAACCATTTTAGTTGTGACCAAGTGTTAGACCTGTGTGCACGCTAAATAATTACAAATTGTTTTAAATTTCAATGCAATTATAACGCATAAAAATGCCTTCTTGCGCGGTGAAATGGTGTGGAAAACATTCCAAGACATCTAGTTACAAAAAGGATGGCATAACTTTTCATCAGAAAATAAACACTACGAAAATTCTTTTTGATTTAATCGGAATACGAGCCACCGCAGGGGTCTATTTAAAATGGTGGTTGGATGAACGAGCAACCGGATTTGTCGCACGCGTCGATGTCTTTTGGAAAAGTCCCTTTCTTTCCTTAAGAAATTCTAATTATTTTATCCCTTTCTTTCCCTTTGTATTTTTATCGTAATAATTTGTGATGTTACCTATGGTTGAAGTCGGTATCGATACTAATAAAATTAACTTAGGTCTTTTCAAAAAAAGATGCGATTTCCATAATCTAAATACACGTAGTAAAGATGAAATTGTGATTCCAAAATTTAGATTAACTAAAACTAGCAAGTCATTTCTAATAAACAGTATCCGCTTCTATAACAAGTTGCCAAAGTCGGTTACAGAACTTAGCGATGGAAAGTTTAAAACTCACATCAAACGTGTCCTTATCAAAAAAGCATATTATAAGATAAAAGACTACGTTGAAGACAGGGAAGTTTGGGATTAATTCCTTCTGCACATGTGGCTTCCCTGGTACCTCATTAACAGCAAAACCGTGTGAAAGTCTATTAACTGCTCCCAAATTGCAATGTTAATTTTTATTCTTTTTATTATTATTTTTTTTTTTACAATGTCTGACATATTCTCGTCATTATTTGACATTATACATCAATTTTACTACCTACTATTTATTTTCAGTGATTGTCATCGAAATCATGTCACTTGGTTCAAATAGATTCATTTTATATAGGTAGATTCTTTTACATATTGTGAATGAGAGAACGTTGTAGGCCTTAGAGACTAGATTTGTAGACGTTTTTCTATTCTGTATTTTCATTCCTCTAAGTACCTGGTACTTATTGACTGGCCTGCACTGTCCTCCCATACCTATTATCACTGTAATTTGAAAACATTGTAAAAGCCAATTATTTTTAAAAGAGTAACCGTGGAGTTTCTTGCCGGCTCTTCTCCATAGGAAACGACAAATTGGAACCGTGCACCTAGCTTCTGACGTTTCATAAGTGCCCATGCAGGCTTATGTGAAATAAAATATTTTGATTTTGATTTTGACACGTTATACAATTTTATTCAATTCAGATATTGTCATAAAATACCTATCTACTTTTAAACGACTTTAAAAAAAAAGGAGGTTATCAGTTTTTTCTTCTGTGTGTTTGACAACTTTGACATAAATGTTTTTATTTTAGATTTCCGAAGATTCTGGAATTAAAAGAAAAGTGGATAGATAAGGTTAATAGGGAAAATTGTTTTCCAACAAAATACAGCGCTGTTTGTTCAAGGCACTTCACCCCCGATTGTTTTGAATATTTAAAGCAACGCCGACGTTTATTTAGTTCAGCGATACCTATTTATCATTTTTTACCAAGAACAATCAGGACCATAAAACTTTAATTCGAAAAACTTATACCAAATTAATTCATTTTAAAAATCAATAATAACAGGATACATGTTTTTCTTTTTGTAATTGACTGATTTTGATTAAATATGATTAAATGTGATTTTTATTGAGTATTTTTATAATGTTAAAATCCATTTTATCGATATCGACTATTTTCCCGTAATCAATTAGAGCAATCCCTAACCAGGCATACCTACGCAACTTGACCTTGAACTGACCAATTGCAGCCGCGCATTCTTCCTCGTCCCCCGGCCCGCAGTAGTGAATCATGTACTTCAAAGAAATCGGCCTATACGCTCTCTAGTGGTTTAATACTCTATGTTTTTGCGATAGGACACACCATTTTCGAGATATAAGCAAACGAAGAGAAAAAAAAGATTCAATACTGTTTTTGCACCTGAAGTCGAAGTGTTGGTGTGAATTTTAGTTCATGACCACTAGTTTTATTCCACACTTTTTTAATCGCGATTAAAAATAGTCAGATTTAGTTAGAAAAATTAATATAGTCAAAATTTTTGGTGAAAAACGACAAACTCAGAATAGCAAAATTACCATCTTCACTAAATTAATAATTCAGTTCAATCTTAGTGCTGTCAAACTAAATTATAGTTAAGTTGTGTCACTTTAGTCAATTTCAGAATGGGAAATCGTCGTTTGACAGGAATAAACTAAATTTTGGTGATTTTTAGTTTAATTTAGAGATTTTTTTGCCAACAGAATCGGCACCATTGACTAGGTATTTCAAGTTTTAGGCATTTAGTGATTTAGTAAAAACTAGTTTTAACTAGGGAAAACGAGTTCTAACGAAATAACGGGTATTAACTGTGACAGATATAAACGTATCTATAGTTCCATTGATTAACAAATGCCCCTCACGATAATGACTGGAAAAAATCCAGTATTCTTTGTAGACACCTTGTCCCAGTGTATCTGACATACTTACCTAATTTATTTAACTTAAAATCGAGTAAACGTAAATATCTAATCCATTGATGAATGTTGTTTGTTAATCGTCCAATAGCGGCCGACCAAAATAATTCACACTAATTGAGCAAGTCTGAAAGTAACTTTACAGATAAGTTTATCAGACTCGTCAGTTAGCTCATTTATCGTCCCGACCGACCCTTGCTCGTTGAAGCGCCAGCCCGCGCCGCAGCTGAGCCAGTAGCTTTAAATTCCCCGTCTAATAATAATGATGCCAATTTGATCCAGCCTGTCCCCAATAGTGATAGCTGTCCCCCTATCAGTGACGCCCTGAGCCGAGGTCCGTACCCCACAGGGGGTGCCCTCAGCGTGCAGTCGCTTAGTATATAAATTTAGTTTGTAAGCCCTGGCTGGAGGCGTTAAGATTAGTTTCTTAATGGCAGCCCCAGGAATGACCGGTTGAGCAGTCACGGCCTCTCAAGGCCAACTGCGAGATGCCCTACAAAAAAAAAAAACTCATTTATCGTCTATAAATAGGCCCCTTTAAAAATAAGTTGTCTCATTTGACTAGCAGGCACCGCACTAGCGAGTGGCGCGTAAAATGTTTTTCAATAAAAATGGCTGCCCTATGTAACTAAGTATTGGATTGACTAGGTGCCTAGGTATGTTTGTTCCCAATGCTGCCTGTGTATGATTTTGTCCCTAGTTTCATGAAAATAATGAGTTGTTAATGGTAACTCGTAAATCTTTACATGGTATAAAACAAAGTCGCTTTTCGTACGCTTAGAAATTTTAAACTACGCGGCGGATTTTAAGCGGTTTTCATCAATAGACAGAGTGATTCAAGAGGATGGTTTATAATATATATATATGTATAATACACCGACCTCCACGCGAGCGGAGCCGCGGGCATAAGCTAGTATTTAATAAAGCAGATATCATTTAAAAATGGAACCATATTAGAACCATGTCGCATCTTTAGAATAATAGAGACCTAATGCGAAATTAGCCGCAAGCAAAATTATTTAGAATTATTAGAATTATAGAGACCAATTATTTTGGTTGCGGCTAATTTCGCATTAGGTCTCTATTATTCTAAAGATGCGATGTACAACAACATAACTTATACAGAGTGTAAGGGTAAATACCGTTGTGACTTAAACCATGGGTAGTTGACTTAAATATAAAATAAACGAGCGAGTTTAAAAAAAAATACTCGCGCGTAATGAGCGACGCTACGGCGCGGCATTACGTGCAACATTGTATTGTGAATGAGCAGAGTTAGCTTTGTCTATTATGTGCGAAATGTCAAATGTTTTATCGTTTCAGTGCCTCTTTTACTACATACAGGGTGACAGGGACATCGATTCAACACATGACTTTAGACGCAAAAAGTATTTAAAAAGAAATCGGTTCCATACATTTTTACCCGCGTAGATATTGCAACAGCAATTTTTTTTTATAACTGACGAAATATTTTTATGCTAGAGGGTCTAGAATCATGTTATTGTGCTGAATTCGAGGTTTCAGTTTGTGCGTCACTGTCCCTGCCACGTTGTATAATGTTTATTTGTAGTAAATAATATGTTGTTACTGCTGTGAAGTGCCGTGCGTTCCAGAGGCTGGCAATGTCGACCATATTGTGATATACATATATCTATTTTACTGTTAAATTAATATACTGCCATGTAATAAATTAGTTGATTTAGTTACAAATGCCTTTTGTATAAAAAATCCTAAGGGTGCGTCCACATTATGTAATTTAACACGTCCATTACTTATATAATATTTCTAACCTGAGATACTTAGATACAACTTAAGATTGTAAAAAAATAGTATAATGTCGAATGCGGATGGGTACATCAGCATTTAAGGGTCAAGAGATATTAATCGAGAGCCTAGCATTTACCTACTTTTATTTGTTTGTTTCCCACACTATTAGAACTCTATTGTAAATCACGATGTCTTATATTTTTGGAGTCATACAAAAAGTCATTATTAACTTCACCCATTTTCGTCACTCCAAACATTCATCTCAACATTCGCATCTCCGCTGCATACAATCTCTTTTCATCCGTCTTCTTCCCGGCCCAGCATTCCGATCCATACAGTACGACAGGCTTTACATGTAAATTTACAAGTCCGTAAATTTTCATCAAATCAAATTTGCATCCGTGGGTCGCAAATTGTTCTTGTGACCTGTCATATTTCATCCATCCTGAGTCGATCCTGTGCGTTACGTCTCGGCCCAGTCCGCCATCCCCATTGACATTGGTAAGGGTGTCCCAGCGAGAGCTATGGACACAGGACTGGAAAGACCTCCAAGATCACAAAACATCTATGTAATCTGTTTTGGTCCGAATCTCAGGCCTCCAGTCTTTCCCACCATACCTCCAATCTGCTCTGGAACCCTGCGCCGCTCTCGGCAACCAGCACAATATCATCGGCGATCAGCATACACCAGGGCGCCTCTTCCCGGATGTCTGAACTATGAGCGTCCATTATCACTAGGAAGAGGTAAGGGCCTAGTGCCGAGCCTTGGTGCAACCCGCAGCCACACTGAAGCTGTCAGTAGTGCCCACTGTAGACCGGACTTGGGTACTGCGTACTGCATCGACTGTTCATCGCTCGGATCAACTGCACACATTTCTTCATAAGGGCCCACACCAAAAGTTCACGAGTCACTCGGTCATTTGCAAGTTCCGATGCCCACCTCTGTTTATCTCGCACAGCTGGCGGATAGCGAATATGGCATCCGTTGTTCCCCAACAAGGCATAAAATCGAATTGGTTTGGCAGGGCGGGTTTTTGGGACGGGGCAGTACCTGAGCGAAATTTAAAAACAAAGACCTTTATTGCCTCCGACTGCATGAGATTGGTTATAGTATTCAGTCTAATAGTCATCCTTTTAGGTTTTCTTCTAAGTACCTGATACTTATTGAGAGGCCTGCACTGTCTTTCCTTAATTAAAATCACTGTAATTTGAAAACATTGTAATGCCAATTATTTTTAAAAGAGTAACCGTGGAGTTTTTTGCCGGCCCTTCTCCATAGGAAGCGACAAATTAGAACCGTGCACCTAGCTTCTGACGTTTCATAAGTGCCCATGCAGGTTTAGCTATGTGAAATAAAATATTTTGATTTGATTTCATTGCCAATTGTTTGCTATGGAGTTTCTTCTTTTTTGTTAGAAGTATTAATTAATTTTACTTTCGGTATTTAATTTCTGGATCTAATTCCAATTAATTAATGAACCAAACGAAGGGTTCCTATTCCTTATTATGCTAATTTCCTGTATCTTTCCTGCCAATCTATAAAATCACATCAAGGACGCGATAGAGCGGAACAAGGGCTCCAAGGTCTTTGCAAGAGATCTGTCTATTGGGCAGAGTCAGCTTGCGAAACTGAAGACCGATGATGGCAGGATCGTATCCGCCAAGCCTGAGCTGTTGAGGGAGATCGAGAGGTTCCATGGATACACGTTAACAAGCAACCCCATTACGAATCTGGCAAATGACCCAAGAGCCAGATTGACCTGACATTCCACCGAAGACATCCCGGACGTTAGCTTGTACGAGATTAGGATGGCTCTGAAGCAGCTTAAAAACAAGGCGCCGGGTGATGAGGGAATTACTCCAGAAGCTGTTCGATTCCGTCATACTCGAGGGCAAAACGCCACAGGCATGGAACAAAGGTGTAGTGAGGGTGTAGTGGTACTTTTCCTTAAGAAGGGTGACAATAACCTTCTTAAGAATTATAGGCCCATCTCACTTCTGAGCCAAGTCTACAAGCTGTTTTCGAGCGTCATCACGAACCGTCTCGCGCGCAAGTTAGACGACTTCCAGCCTCCCGGACAAGCCGGATTCTGTAAAGGCTTTAGCACCGTAGACCACATGTATACGCTGCGCCAGGTTATAAAGACGACCGAAGAGTATAACCTTCCTCTCTGCTTAGCGTTTGTGGACTACGAAAAAGCCTTCGATTCGATCGAGACATGGGCTGTACTGTAGTCTCTTCAACGGTGCCAGATCGACTATCGGTACATCGAGGTGCTAAATAAAGTGTCTGTATCAAAAACGCACTATGTCGTTCCGACTCCAGGACCAGATTTCGAAACCTATCCTTCTGCAGCGACATGTGAGACAGGGAGACGTTATCTCTCCAAAACTGTTCACCGCTGCACTGGAGGATATCTTCAAGGGTCTGGACTGGAAAGGGGCTGTCATCAACATCAATGGCGAGTACATCACTCACCTTCGGGTTGCTTCGCAATATCTTCTCGTGCCAAATACCGCAGTGTCTCAAGACGAAAGTCTTTGACCAGTGTGTGTTGCCAGTGATGACCCATGGTACAGAAACGTGGCCGCTCACAATGGGCCTTATCAGAAGGCTTAAAGTCACCCAAAAGGCAATGGAAAGGGCTATGCTCGGAGTTTCCCTACGCGATCGAATCAGAAATGAAGAGATCCGCAGGAGAACCAAGGTAACCGACATAGCCCGAAGAATTGCCAAACTTTAGTGGCAGTGAGCACATTGCTCGCACATCAGATGGCCGATGGGGCCGAAAGGTTCTGGAGTGGTGACCGCGTACCGGAAGACGTAGAGTGGGAAGGCCTCCCACAAGGTGGACCGACGACCTTGAGAAGGCCGCGGGAATACGCTGCTGTGGGAAGCACAAGACCGGTCGAAGTGGAGGAGCCTGGGGGAGGCCTATGTCCAGCAGTGGACGTCTTTCGGCTGAAGCTTTAGGCTTTAGCTTCTGAGGTTTCATAAGTGCCCATGTAGGTTTATGTGAAATACAACCGACTTCCAAAAAAACACTACAAAGTGAAAAATAACTTTAATTTCGGAAGTCAGTGTCTTTGGAGCTGTATTTGAATTTTTTGTCACCGCCTTCCGAAATTAAAGTTATTTTTCACTTTGTAGTGTTTTTTTGGAAGTCGGTTGTTTTTTTTTTGGAAAAAGTTTTTATTTTTCACTTTTTAGTGGTTCACATGTGCTTACCCCTTCACAGCATACCGGCGTGATGTTATGTTATGAAGTGGTGTAAGCAATAGACAGACATGAGATTTCAGCAATCCCAGTCCATTTGCTATCATTTATTGAGGAGTTCCGTTGCCTATCTCCAAAGTTCTTCATCAGATCTTTACCAAATTGAAATGAGACCACTACGAGAAAGTACTCTTCCAAAAAATACCTAAATCGCTTCGTGTGCCTATAAAATTTGAAGAGTTCTCTCTATTTCTCCAGGATCCCATCATGAGATCCTGACTTGATGATCATGGGACCACCTGGGAAGTATACCCTTTCAAACAAAAAAAACAAAATCCAAATCGGTCCAGCCATCTTCGAGTAATCGGGGAACATACATAAAAAAAAAAAAAAGGTTCCGACGAATTGATAACCTCCTCTTTTTTGAAGTCGGTTAAAAATAATTTGATTTGATTGCCAATTGTTTGTATAGAGTTTCTTCTTTTTTGTTAGAAGTATAAATTAATTATACTTTCGGTATTTCATTTCTGGATCTAAGTCCAATTAATTAATGGACCAAACGAAGGGTTCCTATTTCTTATTATCCTAATTTCCTGATTGCACTGAAAGTAAACTGTAAAAAACTTTTTCCAAAAAAAAAACAACCGACTTCCAAAAAAACACTACAAAGTGAAAAATAACTTTAATTTCGGAAGTCGGTGTCTTTGGAGCTGTATTTGAATTTTTTGTCACCGCCTTCCGAAATTAAAGTTATTTTTCACTTTGTAGTGTTTTTTTGGAAGTCGGTTGTTTTTTTTTTGGAAAAAGTTTTTATTTTTCACTTTTTAGTGGTTCACATGTGCTTACACCTTCACAGCATACTGGCGTGATGTTATGTTATGAACTGGTGTAAGCAATAGACAGAGATGAGATTTCAGCAATCCCAGTCCATTTGCTATCATTTATTGAGGAGTTCCGTTGCATATCTCCGAAGTTCTTCATCAGATCTTCACCAAATTGAAATGGAACCACTCTGAGAAAGTAGTCTTCCAAAAAATACCTAAATCGCTTTGTGTGCCTATAAAATTTGAAGAGTTCTCTCCATTTCTCCAGGATCCCATCATCAGATCCTGATTTGATGATCATGGGACCACCTGGGAAGTATACCCTTTCAAACAAAATTCAAATCGGTCCAGCCATCTTCGAGTAATCGGGGAACATACATAAAAAAAAAAAAAAAAAAAAAAAGGTTCCGACGAATTGATAACCTCCTCCTTTTTGAAGTCGGTTAAAAACTGATATTAAAAGATATAGCAGTAAAGATTTCAATTTCATTTCAATCACCGTCTTTTAATTTTTTAAGCATATTAATACGAATAAAAAATGGGCCGACTAGTCGGAGGTTTTAGCGGACTAGTCGCCGACTACAAATATGGCCGACTAGTCGGCACATCACTAAAAATAACGCCCAAATGCGAGTCGGACTCGCGCACGAAGGGTTCCGTATCCATAAAAACGGCAAAAAAAAACAAGTTTGTTGTATGGGAGCCCCTTTAAATATTTATTGTATTCTGTAACTTCAAAAAGAAGGAGGTTGTCAATTCGACATGTATTTTTTTTAATGTATTTTTGGGCATAACTCCGTCATATAGACGGATTTGCAAAATTATTTATTGTTCGAAAGGGGTTTATTCCAAAATGGTCTCATTCAAATTTCATATATATCTGATGATGCGTTTCGGAGACAGATAACGGAACTCTTCAAATAATGACAGCAAACAAACCGCGATTTCTGCTATCGCATAAATATGCATTGTTTTGACCCCAAGGATGATTTTGAATTGTGTGGGGTAGGTAATTTAACTAAAAAGTGAAAAATAAAACACTTAAAAAAAACAACCGAGTTCCAAAAAAACACTACAATGTGAAAAATAACTTTAACTTCGAAAGTCGGTGACTATGTATTTCATTAAAAAAATTGTCACCGCCTTTCGAAATTAATGTTATTTTTCACTTTGTAGTGTTTTTTTTTGTATTTGTTGTTATAGTGGCAACAAAAATACATCATCTGTCTAACTATTACGGTTCATGAGATACAGCCTGGTGACAGACGGACGGACGGACATCGGAGTCTTAGTAATAGGGTCCCGTTTTACCCTTTGGGTCCGGAACCCTAAAAAGTAAGTTGCAGTCATATTTCGTACGGAATGTATGGAAAAAAGGTCTCCATAATATATTTTGTCAGTAGGTACTATACTGTTTTTTAAAGATGAGGACAGTCTCCAAGACCTTTAGCCTACAACGGTTGAAGTACCTGCCCTTACTGTCCCATGACCCAAAAATCCACCCCGTACCTACCTATACTAAATATGTGTATTTAAATTCGTTTCTGAAACACCAGGGACGAATGTTCTCGTAGACCATAAATGTTCGTATGTATTTTACCGTTTCATTATTTACCTATTAAAATCAAACATGATTCCGTATTCCACTGAAAACGGGACGGCGGCCCCAAGATTAGAGGAAGGAAGTGGGCTTGTTATGAGATGATAGATGCCTGTTATTTATTAACTAATTCTCTGACATCACCCCAGGACAGTAGGTACATAAACGTTAGCGTAGGTACTGTGAATCATAGCAATTAAATATGAAAATTTGTGACTGTATCTGATTCTAAAGGAATTTTTTTGACGGGCGGTTGAATCATATTAAGGCTAAGGCGCCATGCGCCGGCGCAGCCGTCACTTGGATCTCTTCTAAGAATTTGCTTACTATCTACTCATTTAGTAGATGGGCTGGACTCCTTTAACCCTTTAACCGCTCGACTTTATATCAGGTGTCGTGCCCCCAGCGCCCGGCAAAGTGAATCGAAAAATAAATGAAATGGTTACTTATTTAACTATTTACCTAATATAAACATCTTTTTGATAGAACACAGCGTGATTAAATAAAAAAGCAGATTAAACGACCTGTGGTAGGTATTTTGGTCGTAAATATACGACCCTGGCGAAATGGACTCGAAAATATTTGTCGGATTAATCCAACGCAAGCGATTAAAAGGTCAATAAACTAAAAAGGTAAAAAATTAAACAATTAAATTGTGTTATAATTTGTATTTACCAATATATAAACTGACAACAATATAAAATAATGCGCTTAGTTATGCTACGCTAATTTAATAATCATATATTTGTATATAACATGAAGGATATCCAAATATTATACATATGTATACCTACATTAATTATTTTCTAATAAATTATAGTAGAGCAAGTCTCAGTTACTGAATGTCTGACTCGACCATTTGTTACCTCGCACTTAGTGATAAAATAAAAGAAAAAGATCAAAATGTAATAAAAGCGTATCACAGCGTCGTTCTACTTTGGGAGAATCGTTGGGGAGCTTTTAGACTAGCAGAGTTGAGTAAGAGCTGACAGCCTGAGTTCAAACATGCGAACTGTCCAATGCACTACGAATACTACGATATACAATATACATAGTCATTATAAAACGAAGTATAAATAATTACCGACAGCTAAACACTAAAATTGGTCGTTACCGACGTTAACTGCATAACACACGTAACAGTCAGACATTCAGTTGTTGAGTTGCGTAAAATATTGTTTAACGTGTAATCGTCACGGGAACTAGAGCGT
Organism: Antitype chi; assembly: GCA_947359405.1. Taxonomy (NCBI): domain Eukaryota; kingdom Metazoa; phylum Arthropoda; class Insecta; order Lepidoptera; family Noctuidae; genus Antitype; species Antitype chi. Next base: position 18,742,714 of record OX375816.1, read on the forward strand.
CAAATAGCAGCTCTCGACCTATATATATTGTCCTTACACCTACGAATATACGCTATCCCTATTTGGCATGTGTTGCTTATTTGACGATCAAGCCTCGTGGCGCATTCACTTCGAACATGCATAACTAGTTAAGATTTGCCTCATATTCCATATAAAGTATGGATGTTTGGCAGATACGTCACTACAGTGATACTCGAACTGTCTGTGCAATCAAGTGTCATACACGAATTTTTATAAATTATCAGACCGCACAGAAAACCTCAGCTCCACAGCTTAGCGCCAGTTTTAGTACCACTGGATTACAGTCTAATTAAAAATAAAATATGTATATAAGTGCAGCTCTGATAAGGCCTTCGTCGATGTCTACACAGGCGTAATAAAATCGCGGCGGGATTTTGAACTCTCGGTGTTAAACCGAGCATTTAGAATCCAACGCAAGTGAGTCTCAGCGCGTTGAATAAACACGTTGTTCGATTTTCAACTCTTGGCGCTAAACAGTGCGTTAAAAGTCCAGTGAGCAAAAGATTCCCGCCCTGGGAACGTGGACTTAAAGTATGTCGATTGTAACATGACCGGTCATATCCACGAAGTAGAGATAACTAACAGACTTAGCACCTACTTTCACAGGAAAGTTCGGGCAAGACTTAAATATTAATGTTTAATAATTGTCTTACATTCAATAAAAGGATTATTTTGAACGTAATAATTATATCGTCATGTAATTTGTCTAAGTGACGGCCATGCTAAACAAATTGTTATATTCTTCACGCTGCCTTGCCTCGTAAGTAAACAGCATTGTTTGTATTAAGATAATTTGATTCTGGATGTTTTCTATCAAAGCTGTTCTTGTTTGATAGGTCCGCCACTCATTAATCTTGTAAAAAAAAAAAATGATTGACTAACGGACATAAGAACCAAGCTAGCTTGAATTTCGATCATTTAACTTTAAACTCATTAGAATAGTTGTTTTTGGCTCCAAGGACATTTGTAAGCCTGATTGAACACCTAAAGCTGAACTCTTCAGCTTTACTTAATTAACTAGAGCTGCAATATTCATAAAAAAACACCATTACTTCACTTATTAAAGTTGTGCGGGAGTTTTATCAATATAGCAGTTACCTGTTCAGTCGCGGAAAGATCATTAGCAGGTAGTACATAACAATAAAATACCAAAATTAAATTGTAAACAACATTTATTCGACTCTAATAAATATACAAATAACAGATTTTTACAGGTATTAGACACTATTTAAATAATTTTCTAAACTTAACATTCTTTCCACGACTGTACATGAGTCTTACAAATAACTTAAAACTATTTTGGGATTCACTGTACACAGTGTTGAGTTATTCCATGTTGTGTCGAACAGTCTAAAATTCCCAATCACTTTACATTTCAAATACATTTGTCCCGTCAAACAAATAGAGGGCAAATCCGTATAATTATGACTTTATGTAATATTTCCCGGAAAATTCCCACCATTGTGTACCGCGAACCGTATTTCCCGAGTCGGCAACATATCTTCTCCTCCCTCAGTTAAATTTACAAATGAGAGTGAAGACTAAATCCTCGCGAAACTTAGCTTAGACCGTCCAAAATAAAACTTGAATTATTCGTCTAAGACTTTGTCAAGTTATGCTCTTATTCAAGGCAATCTAGTATCGCCCTTTCGTTCTACTAGTTAGGTACGTCGGTATAACAATGGTTGTTTTTACAGTTACGGTCGGAAAAACCTGTAGCAATTAATTGCATGGTTACAATTAAGGACAGATTTATAGTAACTGTTTGTCTTAATAAAACCTATACGATTTTTATGGCAATATATAATTTTAACAGCAACCAATATTTTGTACTCAAGTTTCGTTTTGAAAAGCCTAAGCTGCTGCATCTTTAGAAAGCAAGGAAATAATGCTCAGATCTATTTGTTGAAAACTTTACTACATATTGGCAACATTTTCTACGACAAATGAACATAGTCGAGTTGTGACGGGGAATTGTAACTAAGCGCTGGGTGAGTGTTGTCCAGATAGGTAGGTGTGATGTGTGGGTCAGCTGGCGCGGTTACAGGCTGCCAGGCGCTAGCTGTCACGTGTCGCGACCTGCGGGCTGCGGGCGAGTGTCGGGCTCTCACGTGTCGCGACCTGCGGGCTGCGGGCGAGTGTCGGGCTCTCACGTGTCGCGAGCTGCGGGCTGCATGCAAGTGTCGCGCTCACACGCGTCGCGAGCTGCGGGCTGCGTGCGAGCGTCGGCCTGACGCCGGCTCTAGCAGCACCCCGTCAGCGTGCTGTTGCTCTCGCTGTGCAGCCTCGTCAGCGTCTCGAATATCGTGCTATCACTGTCGCTGTCGTACATCTGTGGAAGATAGCTATACATTAGTATACGAGTAGCTAACAGGACGCCGCCGCCCGGACGGCGATAACGCACTAGACAGCTCGTGATAACACAACTTATCCCTGTACTCGTAGTTTCAAATTGTGTTTTATAAACAGCTCATTTAAATTAAATTGCAAGGTTACAGGAAATAAATGTGCCAATAGTTGGAACTTGGCGTTATAAATAAATTTAAGCGTATTTATTCTCACAGTTGCGATAACTATGGGAAATGCGTAAATCTTCTGCTACTTCTAGCTCAGTCATAAACAATTTGCGCCGGACGTAAATTAAAAATATTGTTTTATTATTCATATTCTCGTGACTGATTAGAACCAAATTGTTTTCAATAAAAATGAAAACATGGGATTTTCCAATACAAGTTTTATAGCCGAATCTACACAAAGTATTAACTATCTACTAAATAAAGATAATCTATCAAGATTAAGGGAATATGGGTATATTTGTTATAGATTATCTATAAAAATGAATAAAGGTCCACTCACATCATCGTCTGAATCGGAGTCTGTATCGCTGTCGTCGGCACTGTTGAGGAACGCGCGAGCTGCTGCGGTATTCTTGGCGAGCCGGCGCGGCGTTCTATTGGCGTAGTCGCGCGCGTTCGTCGTCACTCCTGGGCATCTCTCGCGCAGGTACTGTACGAGACGAGTGTCACCGCGACGTGCGGCGATGTGCAGAGCTGTCCAACCTGCTAGGTTTTCCTGTTGACAAGAGAGAAAGACATCAGTAATGCTATTAACGGACTTGAAGAGGGAAGAGATATTGACAAACTGATATTTTTAATTAATTACAATGTTTACAAATTATATCAGGCATTTGACCCATTATCGGTATAAGGTAAATCGTGCACCGGGAGCAGCTTGAAGCGACAACAATGGGACAAAGTCTGCACACACTCCAACTGATCCCTTGTAGAACATAATTGTAAATAACAGTCGCTCATTGTTTACTGAACACAAATGGGTGCATAAACGCAAAAAAACCCCGACGCAAGAGATATGCCACTATCAGCAGATTAACACGAATGGCATGGCAATGGGTTTTCCGCCACTCGCCAAGGAGACACGCAATTGCTAAGGAGTTTGTTAGCTTCGGCTCAAACTGTTTACTGTTGGCTGTGTAAGAGTGTGACCTTATTGTAATAATGTAGGTGAATAGGTTTGTGGTTTCGATATGCTAACACTTAAGTGAAGTTGTACGTTCCGTTGACATAACTGAATTGCAAACTTCGCATCTGAAAAACGATTGCTAAGCACCTAAAGAAGCTGTTTCAGGAGACGTTACTGAAGACGATAAAACAACACAAATGTTGCCAAACATCGTTGATTCACGCCTTCCATTGAATCTGCACGAAAACTGATTCATATCTATTATTTCTGTCATCTATTTCTGTCGTTCCCACTACTTCGCTTACCTGATGACTCTGATGAGTGTCGAGTCTGACTCAGTAGCGTATTCCCCCTTCATTATTTCTAATATTTGTATTTCTTCTTTTTGCTAAACAAATCATTCTATTCTATTATTTCTAATTAATTTTTCCCGTCATTGTGATGATTCTTATAACCGCGAATAGGCAAAAACGGATTGCCCCATGCCCATGATCGAGTTATTTACGTTCCGCAATACCGTGTCCCCAACAAGCTGTGTTCGGGCCAGCCCGAGACTGTATTGGCTCATTTTGTGGTTAGAGTTCTACCTGTTCGTACTAAATGCAAGTGGAATCACAGCTTATTTTTCCTTTTGTTTGTACCTAGCCTCCTTGGGTATTTGGATGACCCAAAACTAAAAACCATAAGGAAATTGTAAATGTTTTTCAGAAGGATGTCTTAGTGTACAAGTTTGTTAAGAGTTGTTCTAGTCTAGTATGTGAGTGAACGTACCGGTAAATTGATATTTGCGCCGTAGTACACCAGGGCATGTAACGCCTCCAGGTGCCCCGCTGACGCTGCTAGATGCACACACGCTTGTCCTGTAACAAACAACAATATATTTTTAATATCTTAATGTAACAATAAGACAAATGATCTATCACTGGATCCTGGCAAGTTGATTCCACTATCAATAGTACCTATTCAAAACATCAAGGCCGCAAAGATACTGAGTGTCCCAGATGAAACATTAGACTTCTATGACGTACTGAGTATTTCAGTTTGAAACGAGTCAAAATTGTTACAAGGTCATCTTCGCGTGCGTACGTACTGACGCAGATAATTGGTCTAGTACCTACAAATCATGTTGGTTTCCGATTAATCGATCGATCAATAAATTATAATCTAAGTAAATAATTGCGGGGAATTTTTTGCACGATAATATTTAGTGACTAGTATCTACGTTCTAATCTCCCGAGATAATCGAAGCAGATCCTTGAGCTACAATATTATATGTATCAGTTGGTAAGTAGTTATAAAACTAGTCCACAGAAAATCATCTTCTAAATACAGTGGTATTTGATAAAACGTCAAAGATAGTTAATGAGTGGCTTAGTTCTGTGGGTTTTTCCAAACCGACAAATTCCTACGGGAAAATAACAAAACCGCTGTTTCGGATTCTTTGAACTGAGTAAAATTATAAAGAACGCTCTCGTTCCAAACAATTCAGTACAATACTGAGATGATAATAAAGTTAGATAAACTTTAACAATATATGACGTCATAACATCATTCTATAAATTTAATCACACGCAATTTAACTGGTTCCATATTATATATAGACGTAGATTTATAAAAAAACATGGCGTCATAGATTTCCGTTCTACTAAAACAACAATACAGTTAATAGTTTAAGTTATTTCTCAAAATACAAGTGTAAGTGTAACCTATTTTGGTTGTAAACCATGAACAACAAATGTATCGTAAAATCAAATTAAGACCACAACAAAGCTGAACAAAATCCGTCAAGTCTTTTTTTTGCTGTATGCGGTAAGTACTTTTTTTAAACTAAGCTTCATTCAATAAATTCATATTTTGTTGAGATTGTTATGCAAACGCACGAACATAGTTTTATAGAAATGGTCCATAATGATCGGTCGGGCGCTCGCGCCTCTGGAACCGATCCAAATGTATTTAAAACGAAACCAAAATAGATGGCTAGCTAAAATGGCCGAGCTCTTTTTAAAGCTCAAGAATTTAGGTGAGCTTAATATAATCCTTTCTGGTATACTGTGGGACGATTCGATCTTATCAGCCATTTCGAAAACGTGTTCGACCCGTGTAGCGAATCGGTTCATAAGACCGAGATGACTGTCCGATGAATGCTAACATAAAGGTTGGTGGTAACTATCCAATCACAAGGAGCCTCTATGCTGCGTAGCACCAACTTGACGTGAATTAGAAAGATGTGCCGAACTAACACCTCGGTTTAACGTAACTGCTAACTATTTTTAAGTATTTGCAATAACACTTTACATTAACATGTAAGTATCGAGCTCGTATGAAAATGACGCAGTGATGTTCGATTTACGAATACAATTAATACTGGGTTCCAATCAGTGTAAGAGCAAAGTGCAAGTGGGAATTCCTAAAAAATCACGCAATGATGTAGTTCAGATTATTAACTTTATTTTAGTAATAATAATACATTGTAATTCACCGCGCATCTGCCAGTCATGCCGGTCATCATTTTCTATCCACTTAGGCATTAATTCGTTAATTTATGACAATATTTCCCCGCGTGTTTGTGTGAAATTTATGACATGGTAAACAACAATGTCCCGTATTTGCATATGGTAATAGACAATTTGTGCACATTATGCAGACAATTATTATGAAGAAGATATTGTGGAAACTTTTATGGGTGGAAATTTTTAGTGCGGAAACATCATTATGAATTCATGGTGGTACTATGATGGCAAGGATACAAGAATGTTGGTGCAGCGCAGCGGGGATCCCAGCCACCTTGACATACAACTATTGCGCTGTATTCGAACAACAGTTAGGTACAGGTAAATAGTTAAGTACATCCAAAAATTCTAATGACCCCGTTATAGGGTAAACTGTTAAAAGTGTCCAGAATATTTCCACGATGTAACTAAGCATTGTGCAAGTATAAAAGGACTACCAGAGGCTCAAACGTAGAAAACATTGTTTATGTTGTTTAAATATAAACAATAAGTTGTTGATAGCTTCATTGGTAGAATGTAGAGTTATGCGGTGGCAGCTATTTATAGATTCAAAGCGTAAATATGGAATACCTCAACAGATAGTGCGTTTAGTTGGACTCATTTCGTTGTTGACCAGTCACACTTCTCTAAGTATCTAATCGTGGGAACTGGAAAAAAAAGGTGTACGTAATCAAAACATTGAAGTCGCGATACGCAGTGTTCTCGACAGCTGACGTGACAGCGAGACGGATCAACCGACACAAGTACCTCTGTTCTCTGTAGTGGCATGTGTAAGATGTCGTCACGCGGGGCGCGGGGACGAGAGGCGCAGGCGCGGCGACCTGACGGGGTTTTCCCAAAAATGTGGCGGCCGCAGCGCGGCGACTGGCAGCGCACGCGTCTCGACTGCCCTCGCCAAATATGGCGCGCCTCCACTTTATTTTCACTGTTTCCGTATATCACACATATTCTAACCTTAATTTCCAAGACGATTAGCGGGCTATTGGCATCGATCAAGTAATGGAATGTTTTATACTCTAGTTAATGTACTACCTGGTATTTTCCCACAATGAATTACATCAGGTGTCAATTCTCAAATTATAACAACGCAATAAAAACTGTGTTACGTAAGTTTTTATATAGGAATGACACTTTTTCCTTATTTACGGATCGAAACATAAACCGAGTTGTCGAGTGCCTGGCAGTAGGTGCTAACCGCAACGATACCCAGGGTATTGCCCATGTGTTGGCAGATTTCATCGTGTGGAACTTATTATAAATAAAATACCATTAAGAATTTATAGGAACTGTTTAAATGCCAGCTAATTGAAACATTGTTTAAGTTATACTCATAGGAATATAATACATCCTGCTGCACTCACTTTATAAATACACTCGAGAGCAATGAATCCGGGTCACTTAAAGAATCCTAAAAATCTCGGAAACTAAAAATGCTAGGTTAATGCAATAAATTGTATTTAATAGACAATGTAATACTCCTTAAATGAAGGTATTAAAACTTCATAGTTATTGTAAAGTTATATCATAAAAAAATCTAATTTGAAAAAGGGCCACTTTCGAAGATGGAACTACGAAATTACAGCATTTGGTTTTGCTTTTGTTTGTAATCTGTCATTTATGTGGGTACATAAACCATGTTGATAGTGCTCTATATTCATTATTCAAGCTGAAATTATGTCGCTTACGCCTGAAGAATGCACCAGAATACTTACAATGCTGGAAACCGGCCGGAGTCAGCGCGATACAGCCAGGACTGTCGGTGTGTCGCTGTCAACAGTACAAAGAGTTCTCCGACGTTACGAAGAAACTGGTTCTAACCTACGCAGACCAGGAACGGGCAGAACCAGGTGTACTACAGCACGAGAAGACCGATACTTGGTGAACACCATGCTTCGAAATCGCTTTCTCACAGGAACTGAACTCACAAATCAGTTTCGACGCCTCGGAGGAAGTAACCCAAGTGCATGGACAGTAAGACGTCGGCTTGCTGAATCTAACTTAAAACCCCTTAGACCTGCAAACGGCCCTAAACTGGAGCGTGGGCATCGTATTTCAAGACTAAGATATGCCCAGAGCCACGTAAATTGGAGTATTGAAGATTGGTCAAAAGTTATGTTCTCCGACGAATCAAAATTTATGCTCTACAAGCACGATGGAAGACACAGAGTGTATCGAAGACCAGGGGAAAGATTCAAGCAAGCATGCATCGAAGAAAAAGTAGCCTACGGTGGTGGGTCTGTACTTGTGTGGGCCGGAATTTCTTCTGAAAGTCGCACAGAGCTGGTGATCATAGAAAACGGCTCTTTAACTAGCGTAAGATATGTGGAAGAAATCCTCAATGATCACGTTGGTCCATTTATGGTCAATTTAGGTGAGGATGCTATATTTATGCATGACAATGCCCGACCTCATACAGGTAGGATTGTGAATGACTACCTTCAAGAGATGAACATTACTCGTATGGAGTGGCCAGCGCGCAGCCCGGATATCAACCCGATCGAGCATGCTTGGGACGAGCTAGGCAGATGCGTAAAACAACGAAACCCTCCCCCAATCACGCTTCGTGAGCTCAAAATTGCTCTCACAGAGGAATGGGAGAATATTCCCCAAAATCGTATAAGGAACTTGGTGTACAGCATGCCAAACCGCGTAAACGCAGTAATGGAAGCACGAGGAGGCAATACGAAGTATTAAAATTCAAGAAAATCGTAATAAAGTTCAAAAATTTCATGTTTCCTATTTTTGTTTTAAGGAGAGATCAGCAGTTTTTTTCTTTATGTAATTTTGTGTTAATAAAATGTATGGTGACTCATATTTTTTTTACTTTCATTTAAGGAGTATTACATTGTCTATTAAATACAATTTATTGCATTAACCTATCATTTTTAGTTTCCGAGATTTTTAACATTCTTTAAGTGACCCGGATTCATTGCTCTCGAGTGTATCTCCTCAAACATCTGAATCATGCGGGCCCACAAATAGGACCCAAAGTTCTTTATGCAAATTGTGAATCCGCTAAAAATAGCAGCTGCATCATTCGCAACATTAATTTCTCACGAGGCTGTAACATTTCCAAAATGTCCATTGGAACCCTGCCCGTGCGGATGTTTCAACAGGTTTTCGTGTAAAAACCCATAGCCTTGCAAACAGAACTCGCAAGCAGACTCTCAACTTTAAATTTCTTACATAAATATAATTATTTGACGTGGCACAGCTGTCATTTAACTGTTTGGGTTATTTTACATAAATATGGGAAATAACGTGTTACGTTAACTATCCTAAGCACTGCCAGCTTTGTTCACACTGAGCTAATTCGGAGACAATGTACAGGGCATACGCAAGCGCAAGCTGACAGACGTCACTATGACTTTTAAAGCTAACGTTAGTGTTCCGTGCAGTCCACGCGTCATGCTCGTGATTGGACCTATGAATGTAACGGCGACGGATTAATAAAGTTCCTAACACCTACCAATTAAATAATTTGACTTGGTTAAAGTTTTCCTTATGGGCGGTGCTTCAAATTGTGCCCTCTAGTCATGCGATTATAGATGCAAAGGTTACTATAGCCGCTTGGTTTTGTCAGTTGAAGTCTAAAAATATTTCCTTTTAGATAAAAGCTCAATCCATCCTACAATATTCCTAAAAGTGGCGAGAAGTTAAGAGAAGACGGGGTTTTAGTGATGATAGAAAAAGGTAATTATTTCCAGTAATAAAAATGAAAAGATCCACAAATGAGAGCACACAGCTGAAGTGTGAACAATGCTTACAAGAACGGTTCGCAACTACTTGTGTAACGTATGCGTCGAGGTGTTGAAATTTTCATGATAATAAATTGCGTCTGAGGACATTGAAAAACCAGGTTGAGCGTCGGAAAACCCCAGGCTTTATACAACGGTACGAGTGTTTAATGCGGACAGATAGCAATGGTTTTCGAGCTCTCACGAAGATAACGATCCTCCACTTGGTTATAAAACAAAATTAAAGTGACACACTACTTTAATTAACGTGTAGTGAATTACTCAGGCCTTGTATCTTTATTAATTATTCTGGGAAAATAACAATAATTAGATATCAAACTAATGTTCTATGAATAATGAAAGAGTATTGCTCTCTGTTCTAGTTCAGTCAAAGTCAATTTACTATACTTACGACGCATGTTTTATTACTCCTAATGAACACTATTACTGAACTATAGCATAGAAAATTATTGCATTGACGTATGTAGCAATCACACCATACTAGTACGATTATGATTATTAATATCTATTATTTAAATCTGCTGTTTACGTCTATGGAAAAACCAAATAAAACAACAATTAGAGTTGTTGTCCTTGGGTTGAAATATGCGGCGTAAGAAGCTTAGAACAAATACAGCACTTAATTAGCTACCTAACATGTTTATCGAGGCATCCAAAAACTGGATTCTCCAAAATTCCCAAAAACTTGCCCGGTCACCGGCGCAACGGAAGCTTATAGCGCATATCATTTAGGTATAAGTACAAATAAATTCAAGCAATAGTTTTGTTCCATATGCAGCTCGATGTCAAAGACAGATAAGAGGCTTAATTTAAGAGTTGATTTAGTTGGTGGAGATATAATTAGAAAGTACGCCCGCGCAGTCCCACGTAACATGTTCATAATAAATGCGCTTGGGATTTCCGTCCGTATGTAACCGTGGCGAGGCACACTTTCACGTGGGTATTGCCCAGGCCATCATCATCATCATAAAAGAAACCATTGTTCCGAAGTTAACCATAAACGCGAGCAACGCCAAACGTTTGAGGTTTACCTGGGGTTTGCTCAAATGCTCACCTTGGACATCCCCGCATGGCTGGCGCTGCATAGCTTTTTAATTTTACTTCATTAACCTACAGGCAGGTACTGTGGACTGTGAATAATTCACAAATTCAATGAATTTTAACAGAGTAAAACTATTATTTGACATCCACACACCAGGTTTAAGAGACGTCCTTCGTCGTACAAAAATAAAACGGCGATAAATATACAAAAAGCGTAGTCATGTTTGGCGCTACGACATTCATAAGATATTGAAATGGTCCCGTCAGGAAAAACCATCTCGCCCCGCCGCACACTGGTTCAATATTGGAGAATTTTGGACATAGAGTCGAAGGCTGTCGAAGGTCAATGGATCGGCGTATAATTTTTTTTACTGGTAGCTGACACTAATACAAATCACTGTTACTGATGAAATTTTTGTGAAATAATGCTTATTTTCTGAGAAAAAAATTGTTCTTTTAATTTTTGTATGGAGAAAAACGTATTTTTATTTTTTACTTGCGGGATTCAAATGTATTCAAACTAAAACTTGCTGTTAATTATCAAGGGTGTTATTACCTAAATTTCGGGTATAGTCACTTGCCGCGGAGCACTGCGGAAGTTTGTTAAAAAAATGTTTTTTTTTTACTTTGTCAACAAAGCTAATAACATTCAACTAGTGATAATCAAATATTAAATAGAGAGGCCATTAGTATAATCTGATAAAGATGTGACGTCCTAATTTGCTAATTTTGTATCATTAGTAGATTTTAACCAAAAAACTAATTTTAGCTGAGAATTTCCTAGAAATTGTTTATTAATGACTGCTAATGAACTATTTAATTTAAATATGGATAATGACAATATGTACATATACCTAATTGCTTGTTCTCAATAAAAAGCAGAATGTGTGACGCAGATATTTGGTAAGTAATTATTGGAAAAAGCGTTTTGCTAAGTACCCTCAACAACTATATTAAGCGATTTTTAAATCAAAATGATCACTCAACTTCTTGAGCTCTTAACTACAACATACTCTTCTAACAAGTGAATAGTTAAAATTACTGCTTTTTTTTCTAATTTGGACATATATGTAAGAAAAATTTTTGAAGATTTTGATAAATCTTCCTTGAATTTTTTCTTATGTGCGGAGTGTTGGTCGATGATTCTTTTGACGATGTTCCCGCTTTTTGGACTTGAGATGGAGTATGAAATTCTTGGAAATCCATTCTCTCCCGGTTAAAAAGCAAAGAAAAATCAACAGTTTTACACACTGGCCATGAAACTTCAGATTCCAGCCACATCGTGTTTTTGTTTCTAAACGAAGCTTCGTTTCTACCAGAACTTTGCCATCTTCTGTACAAATTTGATGTGTAGTTAGCGCAAAACTTTTTAATAGCACTGAGATCTTCTGGTGGAATTTCACGTGAAAATTGTTCAAGAAGGGTATTATAAAAGGAGAATGTTTTTTTTGGTCCAAAAAATAATTAAAAAAAAATAAAAGTATGACCCCAAGCCTGCCACATGGTTAGTTTGAAAGATCATCTCAAATACAATATTTTTTTGTATGGAATCCAAAAAATCTGACCTGCAGAAATCTAGATATAAGCAAATAATTAGTCTTTAGAAAAAAATATTACGTTTTTTTTTCAGGCATCTGCAATCTTATATTATCGCAGGTAGTTAGCACGCGAGTTTGCCAGAGTGACTTATGCTGGCCAGAGTGACTTATGCTGGCCAGCGAGCCTTATCCCTTTGTTGTTAGCACCTGTGTGAGCGAGAAAGCAATAAATTCACATACATTTCGCTTGCATATTATATACAGCTGGGCTTATTTTAGTTCTAGTAGTATTACTACTAGAACTAAAATAAGCCCAGCTGTCTTGTAGGAGTTTTAAAATAACTTTAGGTGTCTTCTCAAGGCTTCTCAAGGCAAATAGGTTCTTAATATAGTGCGCTTGACCATCAACGATTGCATCACTGCTTACCATCAGGTATGATCGCAGTCGCATGAATACGATTAGTGCATACTAAATAAATAAAAAATAAAAAAAATGTAACTCGTAAACTTCAGGTTCGATTTTGTTGCGTCTTTGCCCACATAGGAACTTCAAATGAATGAGTCGATCAACAATGGGTTCATGCCTGGGGACCGCAGATTTATTTTTGGACCAGGGCCCATAGTAAAAAAAACATTCTCCTTTATCGCCATCTTTTATATCACCATTGTTTTTAAGAAAGACATATATGTCCAAATTAGAAAAAAAGCAGTCATTTTAACTATTCACTTGTTAGAAGAGTATGTTGTAGTTAAGAGCTCAAGAAGTTGAGTGATCATTTTGATTTAAAAATCGCTTAATATAGTTGTTGAGGGTACTTAGCAAAACGCTTTTTCCAATAATTACTTACCAAATATCTGCGTCACACATTCTGCTTTGTATTGAGAACAAGCAATTAGGTATATGTACGTATTGTCATTATCCATATTTAAATTAAATAGTTCATTAGCAGTCATTAATAAACAATTTCTAGGAAATTCTCAGCTAAAATTAGTTTTTTGGTTAAAATCTACTAATGATACAAAATTAGCAAATTAGGACGTCACATCTTTATCAGATTATACTAATGGCCTCTCTATTTAATATTTGATTATCACTAGTTGAATGTTATTAGCTTTTTTGACAAAGTAAAAAAAAAAACATTTTTTTAACAAACTTCCGCAGTGCTCCGCGGCAAGTGACTATACCCGAAATTTAGGTAATAACACCCTTGATAATTAACAGCAAGTTTTAGTTTGAATACATTTGAATCCCGCAAGTAAAAAATAAAAATACGTTTTTCTCCATACAAAAATTAAAAGAACAATTTTTTTCTCAGAAAATAAGCATTATTTCACAAAAATTTCATCAGTAACAGTGATTTGTATTAGTGTCAGCTACCAGTAAAAAAAAATATACGCCGATCCATTGACCTTCGACAGCCTTCGACTCTATGTCCAAAATTCTCCAATATTGAACCAGTGTGCGCCGCCTACTTAGCATACTCGTAATGGCTTTTCAATTAGCGCTCGAACAATGATCGGGGTAACCCAAACCTTGTATACGGACCGCTCGTCTGGGGGCGTTACACGGTCAAAATTTGCTTTCACTCGGTGAGCGGCCGTCCGTGTTCGTTACGCGACCGGCTCCTCGTAACGTTGGGAATACCCACCGAGGCAGCGCCGACAGCATCCGACTCGATCTCAGACCCGACTTCGACGGTCTTTCTAGGCCAGCGAGAAATGTTGACCCTTGCGGTCCCCAAAACTATTAATGAAGTGAGTTCTCGGGCGTAATAATAACAAGTTTACCTAATGTCTCCACAAACTCAACATATCAGATAAATTTATATGCAAATGCGCGACGCGTCGGTGGGCCCAAATTCTTTCACATTGGTTATAAGATGTGTTGTTTACCAGCTCGGGAAAACCAGAGATAATAAAGAGCGTAGACCTAATATCTTTTTAATGCAGTTTACAAAGGTGGGGAATTCCTAATGTGATTTACTGTGAATTAGAGGCGCGACACAATATTTTAAGCGACTCGAGCACTTTTCGGCGGGTTGTCTGAACAAGCTTAGTTCTTTGATGGCATTGAGCGTAATCAAGACCTTGAAGAACGTCACACGCAGCCTCAAGTAGGCCCGGTGCGTTCACACGTAAACAATGTACGGCGCCTTTGTTTAGCATAGTAAACAGGTTCTAGTGGTCCTAGGCACGACTTAATTCAAGAGATCCTAGAGAAGCTCCGTATTTTTTCTGCAGTGCAAGGTACGTGAGATGTCGTGCCGGTTCGTGTCCGGATCCAGACGTAGCTACTAGCTACTGCAAGGACAATGCTGTTGCTCATGAAGGCTAACTACTTTACAGGCATTACGGATGACATTACTTACATAAACTTTTAATAACTCTAAAGAGAACACGGATGCTGTTTGCAAAAGGTTTAGCACCTTTTGCAAACAGCATCATCATAAGGTTGAATAAATATTGTACTGTTAGTATTTACATACTTACAATAAAATATTAAATTAACATTTTAGATTGTAATCAAAACATTTCTCTGGGTTTTCTTAACACTACTGGGTGCAAAATGCAGTAAGAACTCGGATTGTAGATAAGATCGAAACAATAATAGAGCTAAGCGAAAAATTGCATAAAATGTGATAGTAAACACCAATTACATCTGAAAAATTGCATGAATCGAAATTTTTATAACAAATGGTTATAACAATTTTGCTTTTGCCACAGCCTGTACCTGGAAAAACCGTTGAGCGGGTTTTTACTCTGACACTGTGATTCAGATGAACTGTTGCGAACCTAAATGTTGTATAAGTATGTATTCATATACAATAACCTAATAGTTATGTTGGATTTAATCATGTAATAGAACAGGTTTGCTAAAATTTAATTATTCATCTTAAGCATTCAAACCAATGGTGCTTTCCGCCAAAATCGCTTGCAGTTTTAACTTAGTTTGAATTGAAGTTTTTTCTTCTAGTCATTGAACGAAAGGCTTCAACATAAAGAGGCAAATAATATCAGGCCTGAGGTCATCGGAATCGATGATGTCAGTGGTCTCAGTGGTCATAAAGCTTCACATTCCTGTCATAACATAGGTAGTTGCCGTAGGTTACCCGAAGGACACAGTTTGAGGAGCTAAGACAAGAATTAGGTATCTTCAATTTTAGACACTCGTGGAATATTTATAAGTGAAATGTTGTCTAGCACTAACATTTCTTCCTTGCCTGAGAATACTCCTAATAAGTAGCAGATGATGTCATTCTTAACGTCTACAGCACCAGATGGCGCGAATGGATAAATGTATCTACTTTATAAGGAACTTTGATAGTGGAATTCCAGAGTAAGATTATAAACGGCTGACGCTGAGATCATCGCTCAAAGAATAACTTAGGTCGTCCAAAAACTGTCACTTACCTTTATAGTTCTTTTGATCCAGTACTGAGGCTGAAGCTAGCTTCCGAGGTGCTTGTTCTGGCACAGGCGCGAGTAACGCTTGTAGGCATTCAACGTGTCCTTTTGAACTGGCTTTGTGTAGGGGTGTCTCTCCACACCTATCCCGCGATCCGAGCGAGAGTCCCGCGCGCACCAGCATCCTGGTGACCACGGCATTCCCGCTCATCACAGCGAGGTGTAAGGGTGTGTGGCCATCGTCGTTAGGTACGTCTAATAGCGCCTTGTTTGGACACACCCTTATGAGTGTGCCTACTGACTTTTCACAGCCGTGCACTGATGCTATGTGTAATTGTCTGTAACAAGAGAATAGCCTGGTTAGAGAGTTTCTGTCGCTTGTAAAATCAATTACCTAAATAGTTATTTTTTCTAAATATAGAGTATGATGAGATTGCTTGCGGCCTTTACGGTATCAGACCGGTCGGTGCGTAAGTGGGGCCCGCGTAAAGTTAGTGCGTGACACAAGAAACCTGTCCAGAAGCCTCACAGCATTCTAGACCACTCTAGACGTGACACTACGAGGCAATAAATGGCTTTCCGATTTTATTCAACATATGAGTCATCTTTATTCCCAGTTCGTTTTGATTACCAGAAAGCGATGAGCTTACTGCGAAATCCCAGTAACGCATGTAGATAATCGGTTAGGCGCCAAAATTGTCATGCTTACAGACGGCGCATGCGACGTGGTTCTGTTTATCTACGCGCGTGTAGTAGGAACTGTTTATGAATGCTAATGATGTAATAAGTGAAGGAAGTGTAAACTTCCTAGAGGGGACAACCACTAAGTATGATATTAACAAAATTGAATCATTAAACACGAAGGAACCTGCTACCAATGACCTCATGTTTATATTTAATTTAATACGAAACAAGAATAAATTACACGACATGTTTGTTTAAACATTTAACAACATGCTTCTTTTTCATAATTTGAAACAATATTGGTATTTATTGGCGAACTTTTATCTGAAATCATTTTTTGATAATCTACCAATTAAGGCGATTAGCATAGGCAATTTTGTGCATACGTATTTCATGTACCTAGTACGTCGTCATTGATCGTGTACTGGAGACATTAGGTCAAAGGCACAATAAGAAGTATTGCTGCGTCATCAACACTCGACAGTCTTAATCTCAAAACACTTACAGTATAAAAAAATAGAAGTTTTTTAAACTCAAATCAAAGTTCAGATCTGCATTACTTGACCAGGTTTTTATACTACCTCTTTGGTGTTATGACGTATTAAGGTTGAAGTGTCTGTTAACAGTTAGTAAAGTCATGAAACAATTAACAAAACTGTTTATCACAATTTACTTGAGTTTGTAATGGATGGAAAATAAATGTTTAAATGCATGAGGCTATTAAATATAAACATTGTGAACATTGTGTGAAGAGTCTCTCCTTGGGGTTAGCCCAGAGGTCACCGACATTGATCCCAAGCTGTAATGTAATGTACTGTTACCATAGTGGTTACTTCTTGTTCAAATGATCTGCAAGACTTTGTTCATTGTAAACATTCTTAGGTAAAACCCTTCACCCTACTGCACCCAATCTCACGGCATTAGATTGTATTCGCCAATTGTTTACAGGCAGAATGCATGATTGTCTGTAAAATTACTGGCACAATGTTATCTGCCCTAATAAACATGAACTTTTTAATCTAAACAATGGGTTATTCCCAGTTTTATCAGTATTAAGTTGAACAACACACAACTCAGATAAGGGATTTTAATGGAAATATTATATTTGATTGTAGCAGGTATCAAAATACTACTCAGTATTTAAATAGTGTCTGATAGTTGGGACTGTACTTAAATTTAATTTTTAAAGCAAGTACCACTTTTCATCTTGCTTTAATATTGAACTATCGGAGAATGCAGTAAGGGTGATAAATCAACAAATAAGTCCATAGGTATTGAATATTATGGGATAAAGCAAGTTTATAAAACATTTTACCTTTGCCGGCAAATGATTAAGGTCTCAAGTCCATGTAGATAATGAAGGGAAAAGAACATTTGTCATGTTGTCCACATACAAGTATACATAGATAAACTCACACCTTCTTCCCATGAGTAGGTAGATACTACAGAACTCCACCAGTAGGCTTACCATGATGCTTTCTATTTCTACTCTACTGTAGAATATAAATCACTTTTCTACATTTCTCTGTACAAAACTATCAACTGTCTACACAGAAATGTCATTTTTGTCAATTCTTCCGTCAACAAAATGCTTCTCTACGGTTCTCGAGCTAAGCCTGCTGCTATGATCCTTACATATTCTTGTAAAGTTGTACTCGGCAAACAAAACTTAAGCAAATCACTTTTGTTATGAACAAGTGTACGCTATTCAGATTCAGACTTACTTTACACAACTAAGCTATGATCACATTATCTTTAAGTTTTGATATGACATCTTTATTATTCATTGATAATTTCTTATAGTAATCATTGTTATTCATAAAGGTAGATTGCAAGGAGCCTCGCCCATTGACAATAATTTACTTTCTATATCTATCTACAATTGTTTAATAAAGCTAAATCTCAAGTTAGCATGCTAGGTGCATGAAATTGAGCAAGTAACCTTAATGAATATTAACAATAAGTTATCAACAACTGGGAGTAATTTATTATTTTACAAGTGTAATGAACCTTTTTATAGAACTGTATAAAATACAAAACAACTAAAAACTTTTTATTTGTTTTTCAGCTATGTGGAGTAGTAAGCACTTGGCTATGATTCCAAGCTCCATGTAAAGCTACTATTAGCATGTTTCATACTTTCTTAAGACTTAGTGGTGATGATGATTACCAACAGCGTCCATTACCTTGAAATATGAATTTAAAGTTCCATAAAACCATGCATTATCTACTGATAAGAGTTTAGTACGAAATCAATAGTAGTTGGGAAATTAAAAGGATACATTCAACTTTAGTTCTAGTATAGTGGTTTTTCTTATGACTATTCTACATTAAAATTCTACTATGACTACCTATGATTTTTGATGAAACGTTGTCCATGCAACATAAAACATGAGTATAGAAAAGGCCAAATTGTTATACTCACGTATCGCCATCTGCGTCCTGTTGGAAGAATATGACAATAGGTGGGATGTTCTTCTGTTCTGGCGGTAATATGTTGATCTGTGGGGTCTGCGTGTCAGTGAGCTGCACGTCCGAGAGGCACTCTGATATGCACTGAATACCACTGTCGTACTCATTATCGGAGGGCTGGGGCTGGAGCACTGCACTCACACACACTTTCTTATCCTCACTCGCGGATTCGGGCTCATGGTCCGATTCCTCGTCACCGGGATACACGTCCAAAGGTCCCGACAGAAAACCAGAATCGACGTTCTCGTCCTCCGTGATCTTAGTATCGAAATCGCTCTTCTTGTTTGCACTCATTTTGTTGCTTTTATTTTGTCACACTTGAGTTTAGAACACTTAAGATTGGAATGCACGTATGTTTTTGTAACGCTAATTATGCGAAATCATGTTATTAAACGAAAAAATATGTCGCGTAGTAAACAACCGTTCCACAATGAAATGACATGCGGAATGAATGATCAATTTATTCACAACGATGATGGTGGCTCCCGCAAGAAACTGGGCTCCCGTCTCCACTGTTTTCGTAAAGCGTTCGGATAAACACACATGTGTCCCGCTGACCGTTACAAAGCGTACTGAGCGCCATCTGTACCACGGTTTTGCTTAAATACTTCGGTTTTATGCGTAGTTTATTACTGTAGGTTTTTATTTTGGTACCAAAGCGTAGGCAAGAATATTGTTGGATTAACCCAGTGAGTTCAAAGAGTCGTTTTGATAACTTTACGATAACCTTTTCTGAAGTAGTCCTCTGGGAATGGTTTTATTGATCCTTCTTTATGAGCTGTACTTATCTATTTTCTGATTTTGTCTGTTTTTCGCTTAACGTTTTCACCAGTGGTCATTCTTCAAAAAATTACTTACAAATCTACAGCTTGGAGAATTACTCTTTATGTGGTGTGTAAAATTAATCTAAAGTACAAAATAATAATTATAATCCAATAAAAATTGGCAGGTTAATCCTATAAATTTGCAGATTTCTATAATCTACTTTGTTGAAACAAAATGAAATACCTATTGGTCTTAGAAACCTGTTGTTCTTCTATAGGTTTGGTGTGTATCCAAAAAACATCAAATTCCGTCTGTGTTTTGGTGTTTTGATTGGACTTAGTCACTTTTGTTGGACTTTGTCAAAGTCAATTCAAAAGTGTCAGTGTCAGGTAGGCGGGATAGCTCGAGTTGCCGTTTTACGAAACTTTGATTTTTATGTTTATTTCAATTTGATAAATTACGGAACCTTTGATTTATTTTAATAATATAACTACTAAATAATGTTTGCTGAAAAAGTAATAGAATTGCTGAAGGAAGCAGAAAGAAACCCTGTTACTATTGACCCATTCAATGTATGTTGTTGCTACTAATATCATTAATTTATCATTGTTTGTATGCTAACTTTTAGGCAGTACAACTAATTTGTTGATTTCAGGATGATAAGATAAGACAAATATTGGAGGAAATGCATTCCCTGTTTAGGATGAACATGAACGATGCGTAAGTCATAATATTTTCAAAATTTTAACTGATTGTGGTAAAGAGCTAAAATGTTAAAAATAAATTTAATAAAATTAAATCATTACTGTAAAATAATTCCAATAAAGATAATTTTAAATGGTATCTCGTACAAAGAACAGAATTGTTTTGATTTTTAAATAAATTGTATTATTATTCATATTATTATTATATTGTTCATGGGGAATAGCAATAATTGTTCTAAAACATGAAAGTAACCTTTTACAGTAATGCAACAATGGAAAATAAAACCCTATGGACAACAGTACAAGTACGACATTCAGCATTAGAACGGAATAAACGCTGCCTCCTCGCATACCTCTACAGCAGAATGGATAAAATCAAGACTTTGAGATGGGAATTTGGTGCAATATTACCACCAGATGTACGAGAACTACTATCGGATGATGAATATGAGTGGTTCTCAAAATATTCTATGAATCTAGCCTCATACATGAGGTCTTTAGGTCAAGATATAGGCTATAATGGCATTGACCTGACAGAAAACCTTAAGCCCCCAAAATCCTTGTACATTGAAGTTCTTTGTATGGCTGATTATGGCAAGCTGGAGTTGGAAGATGGTGATGTGATCTTGTTGAAAAAGAACAGCAGACATTTCCTGCCAACTTCAGAATGCCAAACACTCATCCGCCAGGGAATATTGAAACAAATCACTTGATGTCTAAACTTGCGTAGATGTATTTTTTGTAATGTACGTAAAATAAGTAATTGTTTGATTTTAAATTATATTTGTCTAAAAAGTACTTTGTTTTCTTTACATTCTAATACAATTTGGATTTATGGATGCAATAAGATTGATTCAATTTCAATTCACAATTTAGTTTTCATACATGTCAACAAAAATGTGTTTTTGGAAAAATAACTTTAATGCTCACACATAAAGCTCAGTTTGCACTACAACTTCAAACATTTTGTCTTTATAATAGTACTATACTCCATTTATTATAGCTTTAGAAAAAGAGGCTCGTAGAAGCAGCAGTGCAAAATATTTTATTTCAAAGTTAGGTTATAACTTTTTTAGGTAGATTTAAGACGTACTAAATACTGAAATAAACGAAGTAAAAGTAATTTTATTTTAAAACAATGTTCTATTTATAATAATATCTTTATCACACATTACAAACCTACAACAAAACGATTGAATGAAACAAACAATCACATGATGATTTAAATCTAATTAAGATTAAAGGAAATAAAATACACCTTTTTAACCGACTTTAAAAAGGAGGAGGTTATCAATTCGTCGGAACCTTTTTTTTTTTTTTTTTTTTTTTTTTTTTTTTTATGTATGTTCCCCGATTACTCGAAGATGGCTGGACCGATTTGGATTTTGTTTTTTTTGTTTGAAAGGGTATACTTCCCAGGTGGTCCCATGATCATCAAGTCAGGATCTGATGATGGGATCCTGAAGAAATAGAGAGAACTCTTCAAATTTTATAGGCACACGAAGCGATTTAGGTATTTTTTGGAAGAATACTTTCTCGTAGTGGTCTCATTTCAATTTGGTGAAGATCTGATGAAGAACTTTGGAGATAGGCAACGGAACTCCTCAATAAATGATAGCAAATGGACTGGGATTGCTGAAATCTCATGTCTGTCTATTGCTTACACCACTTCATAACATAACATCACGCCGGTATGCTGTGAAGGGGTAAGCACATGTGAACCACTAAAAAGTGAAAAATAAAAACTTTTTCCAAAAAAAAACAACCGACTTCCAAAAAAACACTACAAAGTGAAAAATAACTTTAATTTCGGAAGGCGGTGACAAAAAATTCAAATACAGCTCCAAAGACACCGACTTCCGAAATTAAAGTTATTTTTCACTTTGTAGTGTTTTTTTGGAAGTCGGTTGTTTTTTTTTGGAAAAAGTTTTATTTACAATACTTTATTTTAAATAACAACATTTGACCCACAATAAGTTGGTAAAACTTCGTCGTCATCAGCTAATTTAGTCACTCGGTATTGTTCACTCCTGCTTCTTTTAGGTTTTTAGCATTTACACTTTAATTTTAAATTGAAATGAAATAATTATATAAATGAAAGCCACATAATTTCATAAGATAAATAGTTACACATGATTACAATAAAGTGTGACAGCTAATATTTAAATAAATTATAATAAATTTGGCATAGCATGTTTAATGTAATTTTGTTACAAAGTGTACATTATAAAGAACCTTTTTTTAACCGACTTCAAAAAGGAGGAGGTTATCAATTCGTCGGAACCTTTTTTTTTTTTTTTTAATTTTTTTTTATGTATGTTCCCCGATTACTCGAAGATGGCTGGACCGATTTGAATTTTGTTTTTTTTGTTTGAAAGGGTATACTTCCCAGGTGGTCCCATGATCATCAAATCAGGATCTGATGATGGGATCCTGGAGAAATGGAGAGAACTCTTCAAATTTTATAGGCACACAAAGCGATTTAGGTATTTTTTGGAAGAGTACTTTCTCAGAGTAGTTCCATTTCAATTTGGTGAAGATCTGATGAAGAACTTCGGAGATATGCAACGGAACTCCTCAATAAATGATAGCAAATGGACTGGGATTGCTGAAATCTCATCTCTGTCTATTGCTTACACCAGTTCATAACATAACATCACGCCAGTATGCTGTGAAGGTGTAAGCACATGTGAACCACTAAAAAGTGAAAAATAAAAACTTTTTCCAAAAAAAAAAACAACCGACTTCCAAAAAAACACTACAAAGTGAAAAATAACTTTAATTTCGGAAGGCGGTGACAAAAAATTCAAATACAGCTCCAAAGACACCGACTTCCGAAATTAAAGTTATTTTTCACTTTGTAGTGTTTTTTTGGAAGTCGGTTGTTTTTTTTTTGGAAAAAGTTTTTAACTTCTGTCTAATGCTATTGTAAATGGAGTATAGTCATTTTGCAATCAACATTTGGTGTTTTTTGCAGTTGGTATTTTTAATGTGGCAACAACATCAAGGAATTGAATATGGAATATGTATTCCCCTGTTACACCTGTATTCCCTGAAGGGCTAGGCCAGGGGGTATCAACTTTGTACTGGGCAATGTAGGACAGGTACCCGGGGCAGAAATATGACATTGCCAACATTAAAAATATTGTGAGGGACCCAAAAAATTAGGTCCCTAATAATACTTTATTTTTAAGTTGTAACACGGCTGCATTGTGTTTGTCGCGTTTTTTTTCCTTTCTAAATAGTAGTTTTTAGACAGAAAATTTGCCAACGAAATATAAATATTTATTAGATAGTAAAAAAGTGAATGACTGTTTGAAGTAATGCAAATTTTTTGTTAGTCCAAATCGTAATTTGGACTAACAAAAAATTTGCATTACTTCAAACAGTCATTCACTTTTTACGCATATTACGTATAATATCATAGTAATATTGTCCTAAATTTAATGAAACCGAAAATATAGTAGTTATTTTTGATAATTCATAGTGGCAACTCAATGTCATGTAAGTCAGACGATAAATGTCCTTGAAATTGTGGTTTGTTATTGTTATTTTAATACATTCTTAGTAAAATCTAATCTACCATGTATCTTCAGGACTCGTTATATGTATAATAAACCTACTTACGTACTGTACGTATCGTAAATAACTGAATAACTTCGTCACTATTTCTATTGATCTGTGTGTTGTGAAGTGCTGTGTACGCCTGTAAGTGAGAAATCCACCATAACTCAATGCATATGTTATTTTTATTACCTTAATGTTTCTAGTGAATAAGTCGTTGGTGTACCTTTTAATTAATATTAGTACCTTATAAATAAATAAAATCTATTGTCGATTCTGTTTGAGTACCTACATTTTGAAAATTGGGTTTTGTCAACTTTTGTCTAACCTTGTTGTATGATCTATGTAAATGTAGTTAAAACAAACTTATGGTTTAGTCTATACTCTGAGGCTACTGCAAACAGATGGTAATTAAACTTTTTGAATGTATTAATATGAACACAATAATAATAAATTGTAATGAAACTGTTGAAATAAATATGAAATTATTTATTTACACACTATTGTTTTATTTTGCCATATCCACTATGTAGGTTTTTTGGTAGGTACATTCTCTTGTAAGAAACTCACATTTGAGTTTTCTTACAAGAGAATGGACCTACCAAAAACCATGTTCAATAGGCTGGGGATGCTAAGCAAACGTTTGAATTTACCGCCATACGAGGTTTTTTCCTAGGGGCGAATATAGATGGCGCTCACACAATCGTTCTACTAAATATTGTATGGAGTTGGCATTCTTCTCCGTTAGGAGTATATGTGTTCTGTGGGCTAGGCAGAGCTGTATAGTACAGTCGCCAGCACATCAAGCTATCCTTAACACAAATTTTCCCAATTGAACATGAACCTTATGCTTATGGAATAAAGTTGAAAATCTATCAAAGAAATTTGACAGATTGGAGTAGCTTGATGACTGGCAACGTGCGTCTACAGAGGCCAGCATGCCTCTGTAGACGCATATGTTGCCAGTTATTATTTAAATCCATTTGGGGGGTAAGCCTGTTGCCATTAGCCAAAATTGCGAACTCTGGGCTATTTTTAACCGACTTCAAAAAGAAGGAGGTTATCAATTCGACTTGTTTAAATATTATTTATATTTTATGTATGTTCGGGCATAACTCCGTCATAGTTATAAAGACGGATTTGCAAAATTCTTTTTTTGTTCGAAAGGGGTTTATTCCGAAATGGTCCCATATAAATTTCGTATAGATCTAAAGATGAGTTTCGGAGATAGACAACGGAACTCTTAAAAAAATCACAGCAAATCAACCGCGATTGCTGCTATCGCATAAATATGCATCCCCCCAATATGACCCCAAGGATGATGAAATTTCGAATTGGTGTGTACTATAACTAAAAACGGAAAACTAAAAAAAAAACAACCGACTTCCGGAAAAACACTACAAAGTGAAAAATAACTTTAATTTCGGAAGGCGGTGACAAAAAATTTAAATACATAACCAAAGTCACCGACTTCCGAAATTAAAGTTATTTTTCAAATGATCAACCTCAGGATCAGTCGCGTTTGCGACATTTAGACCAATATGTCGACGTTTACACGGACGTAATAAAATTGCGGCGGTATTTTTTCACTGGATCTTCAACGCACTGCTTAGCGACGAGAGTTGAAGATCGAACACTGTGTATTTTCGACGCGCTGCATCTTGTTGCATTCTCAATGCTCGGTTCAACACCGAGAGTTTAAAATCCCGTGCGCGATAAAAGCCTACGTCTATAGGAACGTAAGCTTAAGCAGTCAGTCATAAAGTGGAATACAGAAGAAACAGTCATTCAATCATTCCAGGCAGCAATATCCAGCAATACCAGCAGCAGCAAGATACTGCAACTTTGGCTATAATTTAATTTTATGTGACACTAAAGTGTGTTCCTGATAAATGCGCGCGGCCGGCACGCCATGACGGTTTGCCAACGATCTAGTTTTGGTGTTTTTGAAGAATGGTAATGTTACATTACTAATTTGTTAAATTGAATGGAGACTATAATGCTCCTATTCCCTCAGAGTCCTCAGACAGAGGTGTATTGTTCATTCGGCAATTTTCGTGGGTGGTTTTTGGTTACATCATCACTGACATAAACTGAGAAGGTTTTATTCTCAGTTTAGATAGCTGAGAGCTAACAGGACCCTTGCCATTTTGGGCATTTCATTCACTCAATCCTAACCTAGGAGATACCAGGGAGACTGGACTCATGTAGTGCAGAGTACCTACCTAGTAGTTCGTAGATGTACGAGACCACGAAGATCATGTAGGTACCTAAAGACAGCAAAAGAGATACGTAATCAGAGTTGTCGGATAATATCTCTTTTGGTGACTGTACTTAGTGTCTGCGAATAGTTTCCCCTTGTGAATGCGTAGGACTTCGTACACAAATTGTTTCAAATAAAACTAAGTATAGTCCTGCTTTAAAAGTTTAAACATTCAAACAAAGTAGATATTACAGTCACCTCTTCCAGACTTTAAAGGAATAAAGAGACAATCCTATTTCAGTTTGTATTTTATTCAGTTGGGTTCGTCCAGCCAACCTGCGCTTTTCATTCTTGGCACATTTTTATTCCGTTTCCAGTTGAGTTTAAGTTTTTTTGTGACCACTACGAACCGCCTGGCGATGACAGTTGCCCGTCTGCTTGCCAACTTCGTTATGTACAAAAAGTCACAGCGTTTAGCGGGTTTTCGCATTTCGTGAGTTGCAAACTAAACGTAGATTTTCGTGAAAGTTATTATTCTTTTGACAGGTTTTATTTTTATTTTTTTGCCGAGGTTTGCGTTCAGTTTAACAAAACTTGAGGACTTTGCTATAAAGATTGCTTCAATTCACTTACAGCCATCAGTTTCAGGAGGAACCATTTAGGTACTTCTATTTCCAGTGGTTCAGTCGTGTCTTTCTTTAATATCTCCGTACATCTAATCCTGTCAGAGCTGCCTATCTAAGCCGCAATCTTCATTGCCGCCCCTATACCTTTGTAGCTTAGGCTTACTTTTAATTAAACCGTCGAAACGGCCGGCTTTATACGTCGGCAACGTATTTGACCGTTTTCCTTAGGTTTCAATATGTTCCGCCTTTCAGTAGCCGATTACAATGGGTCCGTTAAGCCGCGTACCGGCTGGATCGCCGGATCGCTGGGGAGCCAGTCTAGACACGGTGCATGCGGTTTATATGGACAAATTCTGAAATTTACTGCCATGTCTTGCTATAATATCCACTCAATTTACCACATTTGGTTGTGTTATCTTGAGCCAAAAGAGATTAATGGGTTGTGAGTTAGCTTTGCAAAAATTAATTGCATACCTAAGTAGGCTGTAGGTAAGTTACATTGATTAACTTGTACAATAAATGAGCCTGTATTAGTACTTGGTACCTACTCATTAGCATGTAGAGAGCAGCATTGTGTGTTTTTTTTCGTTTTGACTTAAGTACTACCTACTTTATATTATGATATAAATTCGTAACTATTCCGAAAGGATGTAAAAAGATTTATGTTGTATAAAAGCAAGCAGTTTACAGAAAAAACTAAATCCTCTTGTGGAGTTTGTAGCATCAAAACCGAATTAAGTGAGGCTTACATAGCTACTTTTTATGTAAGTAGACGCAGGCTTCAAGTATTTTCTTAGGTAGGCTAAGGGTTGGCATAAGGCTTTTAGTCTTTTATTAACTTATTCTACGTAAGATCGCGTTATTTCTAGAGCCTGTTGTTAGTTCAGTCTCGAAAAAACCTGTAAAACGTAAAGCTTAATAGGTATTTACAGTTACCTATACAAACTAGTGAAAAAATGATTGATGAGTGGTCTACCATAGCTACCTACCTATAAATTAAAAACAAAATTGGCCTTTCCATGCGCTGAAATAGCGTCCTAACTGAAAGGCAGACCGACCTATAGGTACCTACTCATTTATACCATAAGTACCTATTATACCTACTTATGGATAGGTAGTTTGGTAAACGATTTTCATCAGCACGTGCACAGAGTATAGCCCAGGAAAGGTTTTGTTCGTTGGAGTACGATATACATACCTACCATTCTGTTTTTCTGAGAAACTTATATGGTGAGTATAGTATAGAGTACTTCCACGTCGTCAGTCCGATTCAGTTTGTCCGTTGCTGCCCTCTACCAGCGATCCCCAAAGCCGAGGTCTGTACCCCACAAGGGGTGCCCTTAGGGAGCAGTCGCTTTAAGCCCTGGCTGGTACTTAATCTTAATCTATTAAGATTATCACAGGGAAGTCCGGTTATGCAGCCGACAGCCTCATAGGTTGAACTGCGAGATGTCATTTACAAAAAAAAGGACTTCCACGGGAAAAGGTTAGTTAAACTCAGATAGTGTCACGTCACACGTGTTACAAAAACCTGCTAACAAATTGTTCGCTATACAAGGCGACATGGAAAACGGCCGCTCGTAAGATACGGACGAGTCGGAAGTCACGTAATCACACCTTAGATACACACGTGGTCCCTGTGGAAAACCTACCGATAATTTTCACTTACATACCTATTGACTGCTTACAGGGTTACTACGCTTAAAAAATAAAAAGGCCATAAATATCTTATATTTAGACAGGACTAGTGATTATCAATTTGTGATTGCACTTAAAATATCTACCTATATTATCTACATAATTATCTAGAAAACATATTTGTTTACTGCAGCTGACAATGAGTAGGTAATTATATATTTTCTAAATTCATACCCTTTAGACATGAGTAGTTATACATATTTAAAATGTGGGTAGGTGTCTAATTAAGTATATCTCGCTTGGTGTCTCTTATTTATTAGATACATGACTTAGTAAATTGTATTTTTTACCGTTAGGGGCCATCCATAAATTACGTCACACAAATTTTATCGTTTTTTGACGCCCCCCTGTCCTTGTCACAAGTGGTCACATTTGTAAAATCCCCTCCCCCTTGTGTGACGTCACATATTTTTCAATTTTATACTTAGAAGTAAGCATAGTATATCGCGAGCCATCACAAGTCCGGGGCAGCGGAAGTCGCATTCGCATCCGCAGCCCGTGACGCAAGTGCACGAGAGAACGCTGGGGTGGTTTCGGTCAATAACAGTCTGATAGACCCATTTGCCCACCCCAGGGCGGACGAAATCCATGAGCATTTTGAACCAGACTCAAAAAAAAAAGGTAGGTAGATAGAACTTAGTAAGCTGAATGACGTGCAATTGGAGAGGCCTATGTCCAGCCGTGGACTGCTTAAGGCTGATGATGATGATGATGATGATGATAGAACTTAGGTAAGGTTGTATCTACTTACCTATCTTATTATCAGCAATTAATACGGCCTACCCAAATGTCCTTTCTTTGGTATAGTTCGTCAAATCGTTGAGCTCCTCAAGTTCTAAGTTGAGCTGCACGATTACTGATAAATGCGTGGACTGATTGGACAGGTCCACTCAATCTGTGTGGTTCTTTCCTCAAAAGACCATTTCAGACACCAATCCACATGGTCTTCACATGATCTGACCAAGATTATGTCTGGACTTTAAAAGAGACTGTGACCTCTGAGTTTGTTACGGCCTTTCTTCTCAGAGTAGTCAGATAGGAAACGCCGACGTCGTCGTCTAGTTTAAAAAAATATGATTGACGTGCAAAAGTGTTTGTACAAACCTACTTGCAGAAATAAATTCATTTATCATTTTATCATTAAGAAAGTCCACCACGCTCATATGCTACGTATTTGAAGATTTTTGGACAAACCCATTTGATAACCGCTTGCATAAAAAGTTTATCCCACTGTTTTATATTTTAAAACCCAAATAGGTAATTTATATATTTATACCCCTTAATTAGTACCTAATTTTTTTACCTTAACGTACTTGGTAACTCTAACGTCTCTTACTACAAAACTAATTAGGTAGGTGTATATTATTATCTATATAATTATTTGACATAAAAAGTAGGTAGAGATCAACTAGTTTAAAACTGCACGCACTGCACTCAAACTATACAATAATTTGAAATGTGTATGCAACAAGCAGTGGAGGGGCGTGCAGTTTTAAACTGGTTGATCTCTAAACTTATACAGGTTGACACTTAAATAGCCTGGTACAAAATAAATTATCATTGGCACCTATTCTAGGAAAAACCTGTGTTACAGGGGTCATACATCCGCCCAATAAGGATGTAGGTATAGTTACATACAAATGAGTAATGTGCACTTTTGTAAAAAATAAACCAGATAAATACTAAATTTTGAGGATAAGAAAATTACTCATTGTTCTCTTTTGGAACAGCAGATGAAAAACAATAAAAAGAGCCGGGATGGACCAGCACCCTAGTTGCGTAACACGCGATTAATCATAATCGGTTTCATTTTTATTGCGTTCAACAATATTCATTGCGTTATTTACGTTGTTGAGCAGACACATTTTTCGAACATATGAAGCAATGGTTTAGCCATCTGTTTCAAAACGAAACAGATTATGATTAATCGTGAGTTACGCAATTAGGGTGCAGGAGTCTAGTACCTAACCGTTTATGGGCTGCTGGGGAAAATAAGCGGGTCAGAGACCTTACGATAGCATATTACGGTTGATTTTTCAAATGTGATGATAAAATTGATGGGTGTCGGATACCCGAATACCCAAATATTTGGGCACACGGCACGCGGAAAAAACCCACTCCGCTGCCAAAGGTTACCTGCTGTAGGTTACCCTTGTCTGTACAAATGCCAACGTTTTTCCAAGTGCGGTGCACCCAAAAAAAACCCGGCCGAATATGGGAATTTATTATTACTTAATTATTGTTAGTCAGTGGCTCTGCGAATTACCGACTTGCACTGTCTATGACGAATCGTTTACTCATCGAAGTATGGAATCATAGTGGGTATAAGGGAACTGTACTACTCACGCATTATTTATTATGAATATTTTTGCAATAACTGTTAGGATTACATAAAATGTTTTGTCATAGTCACGGAAACAAGGTCTTCGAACCTAGTCATTATAAATTTATTCAAGGCGTAAGTACTGTCAGTCTTTTTATACGTGCAGTCTATGGGTGAAGCATACTCAGAATAGTTACAGTGCACACTGCACTGTGTGTCCAATACAATAACGCGTTCAGGGTGTTAATGGGGTAGCCACGCTTTTGTAGTGCATCAGGTATGTTTGCAGACGCTCAAGTGGATGACTTTCAAGTGATACATCGCAAAAGAATAGCGAATCTGATGAGCCGCATATGGGGCAGCCCCCACAGCTTTCTGCAGCTTATTGTAGGGAGAATGGATATGGATTGCTCCTTCATGGAGCTGCTCCTGTCAGGAGTCCGTCATGTAGTTTTGTCCTATGCTGTATAGGACA
Organism: Antitype chi; assembly: GCA_947359405.1. Taxonomy (NCBI): domain Eukaryota; kingdom Metazoa; phylum Arthropoda; class Insecta; order Lepidoptera; family Noctuidae; genus Antitype; species Antitype chi. The sequence goes on from OX375816.1 coordinate 18,773,981, forward strand.
AAACTACATAATTATTGTACGAGTAGTGCGGTCTTGATCCTATGTTTTCATTGTTGTGTGTCTATTTCTTGTATTTTTATTATATAAAACATACTAATGATTGTAATGTATCTGAAATAAATTAATTGTATTGAAAATTGAATAGAATTTTCATCTGCAGAAATAATTCGAGTTTCTTAGATCAATGTGACACGCAGTCCAAACGCTCTCATCCATTTTTATTGGTCTACTGGCAGCACCCTAATTACCTACGTAACACACTAACGCCCTCCCTAATATTACTTTACTCTTTGCACTAACGTCAGAACCTAAGTCATTTTGAAGGATATTGCTAATCCATTGCTTCATAATTATGTTCGAAAAAAATCTGCTAAACAACGTAAATAACGCAATGAATGTTGTTGAACAGTCAAAATTAAAGCCATTTCTACTGTTAGTGTTGTAGTACGCAATTACCCCGCAGGTAGGAGTTTTTGAACATAGATACCTTCTGGCTATCTTTGTTGTTCATGAATGAACTTCTCACACCTGAATATAAGTTGGTCTGCTAGTAATTTCCTTTGATCTTAATTGTCTTTGGTTTTGTGGTTCATGTACTTACGTTTTGTTTAACTGAAAGCTCAAGTTCTTGTTGATCTTGATAGAAATTTATTATTTATTTAATTGTTGAAATACAGACCGGTCAGTCGTCGGCAAATGTGTTGCGAAATACGAATAACCAAGTTAGTTATTCAAAAAATCCCAAATGCCAAAACTAGAGCTCGCTACTACCAGTTGAAAATAAACAATACCCAGTAAATTCACAAACAAATAATTAGGTGAACATGTGTTCTATTTCAGTCGGCTTACTTCTGCGCGGATTTTCCAGAAATTTCCCATGTGTAAATTTATATTCAATTACAACGAGCTATGACTTTGGCGCGCGTCCATTGAAATAACAACCCTGACCGTGACCCTAAAGTAGAATGCTGTGGTTTTTCACCAACTAATCTCAATATAGGTAGGTACCTAAAAATACTACAAACCATAAGTACTGCTCGATTAGTGCTTACGGTTTTTTTCGAGTTTCGAAGGTACCTATCTAAAATTTAAACACAGTGTTGACTGTGTTGAGTACTTAGTTAACACAGATGAATATTGTAGAGCGACAAGCGTTTAGGTACAACATTCAGGTGTTCCTGTAAAAAGGTGGTAGGTAAAAGTTTATTTTTACTTTTTAAAATATTTTGCAAACAACGGAATAGTTGACAGAGACTAGGGCTCAGCCAAGACACACATAATTATGAAAGCAACTCAAAACCAGGGTGCTCAGCTGTTATTAGAAACCTTTTTATTTTCTTCTTACCTAGGTAGGTACATATTTCTTGAAAAAATTAGACCGGAGAATACCTACCTACTACAGCACATACCTACATAATGATACATAGGTTCTTGCAGTTTTTCCCACAAAAAATCCATGTAGGTACGTTATTAAATTTTCCAATAAAAAACCCTGATTACCTATTAAACTGAGATATTTTTTGCAATTTGGCATCTTTTAGCCTTTAATGCCTTTATCAATCAGCTATGTATAAATACTTGTACGTTTCATGACATAGGTATAGGTACGAGAGGTTGCATTGTTTTTCTAAGTATCTACCCGTCTAGGTAGGTAACTAGGTACCTGGCTAAGGTTCACGAAAGTACCGAAAGTATCGAGGCTTGGGCAAGAAGAACCACTGAAGTAAAGAACTTCGACATCGACAGTGACTGATTAAAACATACAACAATAGAGAAAGATAATGAAAGATTTGATTATGAACCTTCTTAGGACACATCTAGAACGAGCATATAGCCGATATAGGTAATATCTATAACTACTAAAGAAACTGCTGTATAGTTGAAACAAAGTCCATAATAAATATTTATTCACACGGTCAAACCACAATCAATGTGAATGAAGAGACACGTCAATGAATACGTATTGAGTGAGAAGGTTCGCATGCGATGCGAGCAAACAAACAACCATTTTAAGATTAAACTACTTAGATACATAGTGTCATCATCATTTATCGTGCGAATTTCCTGTTTCCATATAGATAGGTACCTAGCTTATCAATCACAATAACATTATTTACGTCAAAGATCAGAGGGGCAAATCTCGTAATTTCAAGAACGTTCACATTCTGCACCATAATTGCGCAACTCACGATTAATCATATTCTGTTTCGTTTCGAAACAGAATACTAAACCATTGCTTCATATGTTCGAAAAATGTGTCTGCTCAGCAACGTAAATAACGCAATGAATATTGTTGAACTGTCAAAATGAAACCTATTATGATTAATCGCGTGTTACGCAATTAGGGTGCTGATCTCGGTGTCAATCTGTGAAAAAAATACCTCGATTTTCCATACATTTTTGACATTTGATTTTCGCTAAGATGAGACTGCGATTAGATTTCGAACGTTTTTATCCGACGACAAAACGGAGGAGGTTCTCAAATCGACGCGCATATTTTTTTTTTTTACATCTGACCACGCATATTTTTACAGCGTAGTCCGATTTTGATTATTCTTCTTTCTTTTTTTATTGGAAAGGGTATACCCCGAAGTTGGTCCCATATAAATTTGGAAAAAATTCCAAGGGTAGGAAAACAGGAGATGATTGATTGTTCACTCACAGATTTTAATGCTGAGTTGTGTCACCGCCTTCCGAACTTAGTTATTATGGTCCTAATTCACTTGAGGTCGGCGCGGCATATATTTTTCTACATACTTCTCTTTAATCGTCATCTCGGTATAGCGGTAGTCACCTCCTTTCTACTCATATCACCTTTCGCACAGTCCATCCATCGTTTCTTCGATCATCCCCTACTCTCAAAGCCATCCACATTCATACTTAAAACAGTTTTTGTTACATTATCAGCTCCCAAATTACAAAAACACTCTTCAATAGAAAATTCCAATAATAAACGAAAAAACGATAAAAGTGGTTCAGAGTTCTTAACTTCATAAAATTATACGTAACTTATCGAATTAGTGAATTAAAGTTGTGAAAATTGATTATATATATATCTATAAATAAACATTTTATCAATACACACACTGGATTAGTGATGAATATATTATTATTATGTACCCAGGTATACGATAACCGATTAAATACTTTTTAAAGTATCTTGCGAACAACGTATTAATTGATAGAGATTAGACAAGAGTCACAATATACGGGATAGACACAAAATCAGGGTGCTGAGATGAGCTGATGTTCTATAAAAACCTATACATTTTCGTCCTAACTATTTCTTGCAAATAGTAGACCGTAGAATATGTAATAGGTGCAGCACATAGGTTGTTTATCTACTTGTAGTTTTTCCCACAAAATTCCCATGCATGTCATTAAATTATCCAAAAATAAACCGGCTTAATTTTATGCAATTTAGCATCCTTCTATTTTGTGAATGTATTGAAGTATTTCCGGTCGTGTGGTGTATTTGGTCTTTCCCAAATTACAGCAACAGCGATGGGAAAAGTCCAATGACTTGATGAGTTACCATTTCTGTTAGTAACAGTTTGTATTTACTAAGAATTAAGTCAAGTCAGCGGAAATGTCTACGCAGGTACGATTAGGCGCCTCTCAGCAGCCTTTTTCAATATCTGATCTATGTTATTGGGTATTTCCAAGCGAGTAAATCAACAGAAAGATATGGTTTTGAAATAATTCGGTAAATAGGAACTGATAGTGACCACTTGTGTATACGTATTTATTGACGCAAATTGACTTTTCTATAATCTTTTGTGTTTATCATTTCATTGTAATCAAATGATCAACCTGCGTCGTTGGGTCCACCAGCCACTAAAGAGGGCCATGTTCAGCAGAACATGGCCCTCTTTAGTGGCTGGAGCAATAAGTGGTCAACTATTGGAATCGCAGACTATTGTTTTTATGAACCACCGCTTTCTGCAGCTGAATGACGAGGCCCTGCCTAACATCTAGAGTAGCGGCAGTAGCTCCCTAATTGTTGCATAAGCCTCAAACTCAAAACTCAAAGCATTTATTTCAATTAAACCATTTACAGGCACTTTTGAATTGTCAAAAAGTCGACCAGTTGGAAAGTTGAAGCTAGTTGCCCATTCCAAAACGTAGATCTCTATGGAGAAGAACGGGCAAGAAGGGCTGTGACATGCAGCAGCGTCATCTAGTTGCCTCCATAAGTGAAACAAAGTTTTGTCCAGGAATGAACACGTAGGACGCCACTCGACAACATTAACAAAGTGGTGGGGGCAGATCTAATGCTGGAGGCGGGGTTCCACACTGGACTGCCATAGGTTGAATTGATTGAAACATCCTACTCTGTGAAAAATTCGGCCAACAGTCCCCCACGTCATCATCATAGCGTGAGGTGTGAGGTCAACGTCCGTTTAATCAGTGTGTTCATGCAGTCAGTGACGACAAAAGATTAGGTCACTGCTCTGACGTCAGGCTTCTCGTGAATGCACCTACTTATCTACTGACACACACCTACATTTTTGCATAATTAATGATTAGTTGTGCCTCGATGGTGAGTAAATAAGGTCTGTTTATAGGTAGGTAAGCTATGATATTTTCGTGATGAGGAACAGTCATCTTTATGATTCATCTGTGATCTAAGAAGTTTCAGATTTGCCCAATAATTTCGGCTTGTGAAATCTTAACCTTTGCTTCCTGTGAATAACTTGTTATTGAATAGGATTGCTTGAGTCCGAATGTCGTTATTCATTTACTTCGGGCAATCCTATAGAATATTAGTTGGTACCTAGCATGTTATAGCATTAGTCATGGGTAAAGTATAGATACAGACCTAACTTATAGTGCATCATCTTTTCGATAAGATTATAAATGCATTTTGCAAAGCATCTAATTAATATCCTGCTAACATAACGTTAATTAAAATAACGCCGCCATGTTGAATATTGCACGTGATCGTAAATCAATTTCCAACTACTAATTGGTTTTATTCAATGACGTCGACCATAGTTGTTAATAGAGCAGCTTTACATTTTAATTCGGCTGAATTATCTGTATTAATACTGTTAATATGGGCATGGCATGTGACGTCACAAAGCAGTTATCGATGCGCCCGCCGGGCCCTGTAATATGGCACGAACGTGTGAAAATGGACGAAACAGCGCTGCACAAATGGATTTTTGATTCATAACGAGCCGTTTTATAGACGCGATACAGGAATACGTAATTTGACACCATATAACTGAGTGTTTGCAGCCTGGAATCGCTTTGTGAACCTCGGCGGAGTATTGCATATCTGACTGCCTTCCAATATATTTGTAGCTTTTATAAAAGTCAGTTTTGTAAAATATTTCCTAAATGTTAACTGAAAAACAATTTGTGCTCGTCTCATAGTAGATAGAGTTATGTGAGGCAAGCATGGAAGAGATAAAGACCTACGCACATGAATATTGAATGATTATATCGAATGTAATGAATGTAATGGGTAGCTCGCTGTCCGGTAAGGACCAAGCCCGGGTCGACGGCGCGTTGTGTTCCAAGCGCGCCTCAAAGAGATGTCAGCACCAACTGGTGGGGTCCGCATTCAAGGGCCGATGCCTGCCAGGGGTGCGGGTTGTTCGAAAGAGGTACCGCGGCCTCTAGCACACAGGCAACTGAGGGAACACGGGTGGGTTTAAGTCAGTAAAAGTCTGACACGACCTGCTGCACCACCCAGAGCGGGAGAAGTTATGATTTCCCACCCAAAAAAAAGGGTGCAGCTGCCTTTTAGACCTAATCCTGTAATATGTTTGACATGGCGCAATTTTCACGTCCCAGCTTTATTATGTCGGGATATACCTAGTGCGGTTAATAATAAATATAACCTAACCACGACGCGAAAGATATTGATATTGTCCTTGCGCTTCGGACTCACATATTATAATAGCACCTATCTATGCGTTTTGAAAACACTTCCATTGATTACTTTAAAATATAATACATGGTCTGCCTAGTTAGCCTTTTGTTTAAATATTTTTATTGAGTAGAAGAGTTTGTACCCGGTTCATGGCAATAGGCTCACCACGAAACGTGGTTGCCTAACCCTACGGGGAATAGAGATGTGGTTTTATGTGTGTAATGTGACTAATCTATACTAATATTATAAATGTGAAAGTTTGTGAGTATGGATGTTTGTTACTCTTTCTCGCAAAAAAGGCTGAACAGATTTGGATGAAATTTGGCACACAGACAGTTTGTAAACTGGATTAACACATAGGATAGTTTTTATCCCGGTAATACGTTCCCGGAAGAAAATTTTCGCCCTCTGCGCGGGCGCAGCCGCTGGCAAAATCTAATGTGTTATGAATTAGTTATTTGGGTTGATTTCATGCTTTACCGGATTCAGTGGTAGGTCAGTCGCCCTTGCTGATTAGCTAAACTTTTTATAAGCTTGCTCTTGCATAGCAAACCCATCAGGGCTATCATCACACGCTGGCACATTGTTGCCGCTTCCTGATAATAGGCTGCAAGGAAGCTGAGGTTCCATCTTCGAATGAAGATGCCTGTCATCGTGTTCTAGCCTTTATGCAATTAGGAGACCTTGTTATGCTTGATAAAATCTATCTGCGATATGGCAGTTTCAATCTTACTTGTCATAATAATTCACAAGGCACGGTTTTTCCACGACCCAATTAACTATTACTGGGCAATACCCGATAATCGGAGGTGAGGCCATTGGTCAGGATTTAGGCATTCTTGCTGTATGATTGGGTATATAATAAATCACGTAATCAATCATCATCCGGTGATCATATTTTTGTGAATAACCGCAGAATCGCGAACTACGCATGAGTCGCCCGAAGCCTTCATAACTCTGCATTTATAAAGATGCTGTTTAGCTCTTTTGTGCATGGTGTGACTGGGGTTTTAAGGCCAAATTTGGTTTTGCTAGCCATCAGGGAGCTGACGAAAGAATAGAAAAGTTATTTGGGTGGCTGTCACGGGATACGACGAACAGGGATATATATAGGCATACCTACTGGTGCTGCATTAAAACTATTTGTGTTATTGCCCAGTCTATTGATAATTAAGCATACTCGCCGCGAGACCGTATGTCGAACAGAACGAGTAGAAAAGGTGAGTGCAATGTAGCCGTTAATTACTTGGTCTTTGATCTACACATGACTACAATTTATACCTAGGTAGTAGGTACCTATTTATATGCGCACCTATTTCATAAAGGTTTTTTTGTAAAACGTAACCTACTGTCATAATTTCAGCCGAAAGACGTCCACCGATGGACGTTGGCCTCCCGGGTTCGGTGCTTCCCTCATCCAGCGGATTCCTACGGCGTTCACAAGGTCATTGGTCCACCTTGTGGGAGGCTTTCCAACGCTACGTCTTTCAGTACGCGATCGCCACTCCAGAATCTTGCGGCCCCATCGGCCATCTGTTCTGAGAGCAATATAATAATAGCCCTGCTCACTGCCACTTAAATTTGGCAATTCTTCGGGCTGTGTCAGTTACCCTGGTTTTCCTGCGAATCTCTTCATTCCGGATTCGCCCTCGCAATTGCCCTTTGGGTGACTTTTAGCCTTCTATAAGGCCCATTGTAACCTACTTTAGGGGTTAAATATCGCCTGAAGCTAAGCAATCATCACCATCAATGAATATACAACTCCAGGAGAGCCACTGATGAGTTGCAGCCGACTTATTTTTATCATACTTTGGTAAAAGCCCCATTATCTGTTGAATAGTAACTGCACGGAGTAATGAAAGAGTAACTGGAATCGGGATATTCAAATTGTGTTCGCGTAAGTAAACATTATGACTGATCGTCTGTTTCACACAACCTACTATTTCATGTTGAATTTCCCTCAACCACGTTATTTCCGCGAGATTCCCCGACGAGTGTGTACCTATCAGTAGACAATCAAATTGTTTATTCAAAAGACATTTACTTAGTACGAATAATACAACTATTTTCGAATCAGTGCCTATTCTTTCGAAGCGGCAACATGACAAATACAGTAATGTGTTGCTCCAAGAAAAGAACAAGACGTTGAGAAACGTTTATTTTCGTTCCAAAGAAATAACATAAAGTTGCAGAATGTCCTGTGATTCACGACACGTGCTGGAGAATAACACTGCTGCTTCAATTAGGTTTTCCCCACCGATAAATATATAACATTTTACGACTGAAACCAAACACGTGTTCATTAGGGTTCTGTGGTTTTAAAAGAAATGGTTAGCTAAGTAATAAAATTGTTATATATTTAGAATACCTACGTCATGAACGAGTTTCCTTATAATTTTTACCTAAGTTAACTTGCTTTGATAAGCTAGGTAAGTGCTTAACAATCAGTATGGTTGCTAGGGCAGACTGAGACTGACTGAGAAGAGTGGGTCGAAACTAAATCATCATCTGCCCAGTCTTTTCCCAACTATGCTGGGATCGGCTTCCAGTCAAGACGGATGAATTCCAGCATTTTACATGGAGTCGCTGCCTATCTGACCTCCAAAACCCACTTACTGGTTGTCAGACTTTCGGGATTCTCACGACCCGTAACGACTGGGTCGAAACTAAATGACCTAAATATCGTCGACCGCGAAGGCTTAAACTGATGAAGCAAAAACTATGGTGTCAGTAAATTATCGGAGTGTTTTTATCACAGGGATACGGACACATAGACGGACTATATCACTTCATCAGTAGCAGAGGTGCTGTAATGTATCTCGTTGAGTCAAATAAACTTTTTTCTACTTTTCTTTTTAGTACCTAGTTAGTTTATTGTCGTGAATTGTGTAGATTAGAAAAGTTTTGGCAAACCTTTGTCGTTCCTATGTTCTTAGACTCAATGTTTTTGTGATCATTGATGTTTACGCATTTTTAGGTGGTCAGAGCAGTAGCCGGGAGTATGTAGTGATAAAATATAGGTATCTACTAATTAAAGGAGGGAATTATTCTACATCATAGCTAAGCTAAGGAACACTAGCAGCTACTAATAACTCACGCCTCGCTTCTCCACATCTGGCACAACTATAACGTTTATTCTTGTTGAGATAAACAATCGCAGGCTCGAGGGGCCACACCAATAGCAATACTGTGTGCACCGGTCGTGGGTAAACCCGGCCTGGAAAACCCATCAGTAAATGTAATCAAACAGAGATAGTAGCAACAAATTGAAGGTTATGTTAAACAATTCACTTACCGATAGTATTGTCGACATGTTCGTAATTAAACATGTTCTTATGACATTCAAGGGAACTAACTGGAGATAAGGTTAGAGGTAGGTACGTGATTCATACGTCATCTTGTTTGGTGGAGTTATCAAGTTCCTTTTGTGCTGGTAGGATGACCGCTGCAACAGTAATACTTGAATGGTCAACAAATATCTTAGTTGAGAAGGTCGCTAGATTGTTTTTCATATAAGTCTAGTATGAACCATGCCTCAGAACAATGTCCCATCTCCACAGACTTGTGAAAATCACAAATAGACAAAAAATAGACTTTACAGATAAGGGTCAATCACATGATAGATACCTATCTGTAAAGGTTGAAACTGACATAAGAGGGCCGCACCGCATTCCAAAAATCCGCCTGCACCACTTTCGTACACTTTGTATGAACCATCGCACACTATAGGCAGCCCGCTCCGCGCCCCTTTTGTATTGAGATGCGATGCGCTCCGGCCCGTTGCGACTGTAATCTGCGATAGACTAGGAGCTAGCTGAAGCTAAAGCTGATGGGCTTCGTAATCTTAAAGCAATATAGGTACTACTTGTCTAGTTATGCAAGAGAGACAATCTCTAGCATGAGACTGGAGGGAGCTAGAGGATAGCCCTTTCTAAGGCATAAGAATCTAGGGGCGGAAAAATTAAATTAATTATGGTTTTACATTAGTTTTATTTTGCTTTTTCAGAAAACAATAAAATAAAATAAAAAAAAACATGGTGGGCAGTCACGTCCCTCTGTCCGTGATACAACACGTTGTGTGGCAGGTGTCATGGGCACTAAATCTGATTGAAGCGGATTGATGTAGTATTACTTCTTGTTTGTGAAACGCAGTAGAGCATATATGGTAATATGCGAAGGGCATCTCCACACTTTGACCACATTATTTTTGACAGTTAATCCTTTTCTTTAGTGCTGTACATTCTGCAGCGTTTATAGTTCGGCAATTCCACAGGCATATGGTCCCCAACGTTGGTGTAGCGAATTTCTTCGGCAATAACATGCAAGAACTTTTGGCGGTTCTCCGATAAACACGTTTTCTTTTTGGATACGTAGTTTACCAGACCAGAACGTCGTTTTCTGCTCGAGAATCCACTGACCAGTCCTCTAGCAATAGATACTCGGATTTCAAGAGTAGTGAGTTTTTCACATTTCTGTTTTGTCAATACAACAAGTATGCATTAGTTTAGTTATACTTGTACCTAAAAGAAAGTAGAAGATGCGGACCCATCATCTCTTGCTCCATCTGCCATCTGAGAAGGCACTTTTTAGCTGGTCGAAGCAAAACCCCTCCCATTCTTTTCGTGTACTCCTTTAGGGCTAAAGGGCAATAATTGCTTTTTTGGTGCCATCTCTTTGAGTCCGTAAAACAGTCGTTTTGCCGGACTTGGGATGGAATCCATTACTCATCAGAAGGACATCTGTAGTATCTTTCCAAATCAGGCAAGATACATTGCCCTTGACTCTCCATTTGTACTGCCCTTTTTGAAGCTTCGGGTTAGATTTTACAAGTTTGGGCAGCTCTTTTCTGTGTCTTCGTACAGTTCCTGTAGCAAAGACGCCATTCTCATAAAGATATTGCATTATACTGTAGTCACAGAAGAAATTATCAAATGTCACAATGATATGAAATTCCTGCAATGCTTTATCTATTAGTTTCTTTGTCAACATCTTAACAACTTTGAATCCTAATCCTTCTTTTGTTCCAGCTTCTAATTTTCCAGTGTAGATGTAGAATTCGTATAAGTAGCCAGCATTACTATCGCATCGGCATCATACTTTGTAACCCCTTTTGGGTTTGAGGGGCATGTACTGATTCATGGAAGACTGCTCTTTGAAAAAAATCATAGATTCATCATTACTTTGAGACGAGGAATCTTTGGCATTCTTTTGACAAGCGTGATTTATAAGATTCAACAACGGGCGTTTTCTAGCTGTTGGGTGTTTTCGTTTAGATGTAAATGTTGCAATATTTTCTTGAAACGTTTTATAGTCTTAATGTCTGTGATTTCGTCCACTCGGGATCCAGGGTCGGTAGACCAGTAAAGGTCAATCGAAGGCAAGGATGTTGTACCCCATTATTATAAAAATAGCCAAGAAAGCCTTCAGTTCCTTTTTATAGACTAACTAGCTGTCCCGACAGACGTTGTCCTGTCATATATATTAAGATTTAATTCGCATTCAACACGTGCTGGTTATGCCATTAAATTGTAGCTTATGTGAAACGTTGGTACTTTTAACACAGCGCCATCCATTGATTACTTACTGAACCCAGTCGAAAGGTATCGACATCTGTTAGAATCATTTGGAGTTAACAGATAATTATGACTGTCAAATAATAACAGACAAATAATTAGCAATAAATTAAAATTGCGACTATAATTTGAGATTTAAACTATCCTATCTCTCAAGTTGGATCGAACTGCACATGGTGTGCGAATTTTATTATAATCGGTTAAGTGGTTTAGGAGTCCATTGAGCACAAACATTGTGACACGAGATTTATATATATTAAGATAAGATTGTGTCCAACTTTCATCATTCTTCTGTTCAGCATATAAGTTTGTTTGATATATTATCAAATCATAGACCCCATCAGTAAAATATTTTTCAAAATCAAAATCAAAAGTAATTTATTCAAATTAGACAGAGAATCAGCACTTTTCGAAAGTCAAAATACATAAGACAGTCCCCTCAAAAACGCCCACCCGTCACCACTTCCTAGTGCTTTAGCTGGGAAGAAAGAGTAGCGGATGCAAACCCACAGGCCTAATACGGCTGCTCAATATATTTTCGGGCGCCAATGGAATTTCTTCGTAAACGCTAGGGTCCGGTCGAAAGGAGATCCACTTATTCTTTTCCATGTTTCTTCTTCGCCATCTGAATCGTCAGTTTCTAAATCTGAATGGGTAATATCTACTGGAGATTCTGATCTTGAAGTAGTCTGCTGCGTACTAGTAGATCTGGGCAAATCTTGTGCTCTTGTTACTCTTCTAGGCTGATCACTTTCGACTGATGAATTATGTTGACATTCAACAGAAGGTTGAATTTCAAGTGATGATGCTGAGGGATCGGGTGTAGGTGGTAGAGGTCTATCTTTAGGATCATCAAAGTTTTCCAAGATTCTTTAAAGTTTTGCGGTACTTATTTGAATACTCGTAGTCTCTTCATCAGATTCTAAATTGTCATCTGACACTTCGGGATCGTCAGGTAAACCATAAAGCCATTCGTTGATAATATCCAAATCATGTAGTATCTGTCTACTCATTTTCGTACAAATCTACAAGAAATAAAAAAATAACATTTACATGTGTCAAGGCAAAGAAAATATATTTTCCACCACAACCAACCCATTTAATCAAATTCTGCAAATTTCCAAGTTGAAAACACATGTTTTTGAATCGCACAAAATGAAGATTTATAAAGATTTATCTTGTTGTACAGACGCCAGCACATCAAGCTCAATCAAGCTACCCCAAACTGTCAAATTTTCCCAATTGAACATGAACTTTATGCTTATGATATAAAGTTGAAAATCTATCAAAGAAGTTTGACAGATTGGGGTAGCTTGGTGTGCTGGCGACTGTACAAAAATGCACCTGTTTTTCACTTTGAGAATATACAACGAAGAAAAAAAAAATAGCGACCTATCCTACCATAGATAAAAATATCGAATTATATGTCTATTGAAATATTGCCATACGAAAAAAACCTTCCTTTAAAATCTCAGCTAAAAATAAAATAAAGTTGATGGGTAAAAATATTCCCTCTGCCTTATAGAGGGATAGAGAGATGAATAACATGGATAATAATGTGATGATGACCAAAGTTTTACCAACAATAATTTACCTTAAACATTGAATAAGCCAAGTCAAGAAACATGGCTTTCATGTGGATATCCATCAACTACTTGTCATTCCACCTGAACAAAGAGAAGATTTCGGGAACGTCGGACTGACTAAAACTCATCATGGTGGTCATGCTAAGCCCTCGAAATAAGCTTGTATTTCCGTTGGTCTCACCCAGTGGGCTGGGACGACGGCAGTGGGACGAACGGAAATGTATGTAAAAATTATTGTCGCACCAAATCCTAGTGTGCCTTTGGTAGGTTTAAAAATGACATTACTAAAAATAAATGTTATTTTTTAAATTTTATTTTCGTCTGTGTGTCAGTGGGACTGGGAAGACACATAAATAAGGAAGTCCGAAATGTGCAATGGAAGGCATCAGCTATTACCGACTGAATTTGACGTGCCCTGAGATATACCTACCGCTTATTATGGCAGACCCATCAAAATATTGCGTCGTATTTATATAATGATAAATTACATTAACACCTGCAGATGCAGTATCTTCAGACAATAATAGTTTAAAAACCGAGACTTATAGCAATAATAACGCTACTGATAGGATAACGCCGATCAAACGCATGCAGACACACTGCAATCTCTCTACCAATCGTACCTATCTGTGTATACCTTGAAGATTAAATGTTTTCACATGTCATTCTGTTTACATCTACAAATACAAACATTAAATGTTTTCACATGTCATTCTGTTTACATCTATACATCTACAAATACAAACAGATATGTGATCTACAAATAAATACAATAGGGTATTACACTCATTTTTGAAAAGTGTCTTTATTCGATTCTAGAGTGCTAATAAACCACTAAAAAAACAACATTTTTATTTAATCGATTAGTGCCATAAAAATGCATTTAAATTTTAAATTTTCAAATTTCGCGCGTAATTTGTCAAAAACGCTGGACGCAGTAGACGCCATATTGCTGTGTGTATGACGTCAGTTTGCTAAAAACAAATGCGCTGATATTTTGTATGACAGTTGTTTATAATTAATAAAATGAATTATTTTACTACTTAGCGTTGGTTTGCTGTTCCTGAATGCAAAATATTATTTAAATAAAAATTACTTTGGTTACGAAAATAATAAAAGTACAAAGTTGCTCAGTTGACATGCCGTATGACGAAATAACATGGCGACTACTATTTCATGGTGTCCAAACACAGAATAAAAAAACTGAAATCTTCAAATTGTATTTTAAAATTTATTTTGTTGTTTCATGAACTAAAACTAACATTTTCCAACTGCATTTTGCCTAAACTATCTCAATAATATATGTTTAGATTTTTTCTCGGATAGAGTAAAATACCCTATTGATACGTTTGTTTGTAATGTCAAAATAATAGGTTTTTATTAAATGTATAAGAAAGAGATGATTCCATATTATTGCTCGCGAGTGTAGTTTCAGAGCTTTCGTTTTCAGGCGTTCAAACAAACAAACTCTTCAGCTAATACTTTTTACCGTTCGGCTAATCTCAGAAACGACTGGACCGATTTTCACGAGACTTTCACTGGCAGATAGCTGATGTTATAAGGAGTAACATAGTGTTTTCGCCCGAGTGGTCAACGGCGCGTCAGAGTGCCGTCACTTCCCGATGATTCACGAATGACCTCGTTCCCCTCCCTAACGGCCGCCGTCAAGATCGTGGACGAGCTCTCGGCCTCTTTCGCTTCTGACCCTCATCGTGTGCACACGCTTTAAATAAAACTTGCTGTCCAGTCTCGCTTTATAAAGTTAATTTTATTAGTAATTGTTCAACTTGTGTGTTTAAATTAAATGTACCTAAATATCAAATTGGTTAATTACTTAGTGTCGTAATTGTCTTTGCATATAATAACTTGTAATTATTATATGATTGATTTTAGTAAAAGTTTTACCTACCCTCATAAGAAAAAGAAAGTGTGTGTGGTTCTTTAAATAATAAAACTGTATTTACTAATCGTGTTTCTTTCTAACAATAGTCCTTTTTGTGTCGGTAGCACGTTCCTGTAGGATAATTTCCGTCATCCACGCAGGAGGGGAACAGCTAGTTTGAAAATAAGTACAGCAACTGGTACGTACGATGCATTAATAGGTATTTCGCTTCGGTGCGTTATCTGTAGGGACCGCATAATAATGCGAAAAGCGAATAACTTATGCATTTCCAGTTTACAACTTCAAAACGCTGAATGTCATTATTGTATTTTATTTCATTCAACTGAGAATAGTTTAAATACATTGAAATGTTGGTTCTTTCATAAACAACAAGGGATGGATCTTTCTCAGAATTCAGTCCAACTGCCAATGCCAAGCACCTGGACATCTATAATTTCCAAATTTCCCCATCCTGCTTTTTGTGTTGACTTCTAGTGTCAATGTCACAAAATTGTGCTAATTTCGTTAAAACCAACTGTTAGTTAAACGTGAGCGAGTTAACTCAACCATGGAGATTCAAAAAATAAAAAAGTTTTACATAGTCTGTAAATAAGCATTTGCTTATTTGGTGGTGTAGGTATTTGCATGTTTCGTTATTATTAGGGATGGGCCGAAATTCGGTTCACATTCGGTTCAACCGAATTTCGGCAGCTTGAACCGAACTTCGGCATTCGGCCGAAATTCGGTTCAGATGCCGAACATTCGGCACAAGAAAAATAATACCTACTTGCACTATTTTGACTGAAATTAAATAGAATTAGAGTACCTATAGCATTACTGTAAAATAAAATTATGCCTTTTACTCACCTATGGTCATTTATTTTAGTTAGGAACATTGTAAATGTGAACCTTAAATTAAATCAGTTCTTATTATTGTTGAAAATATCTGCCTAATTAATTATACATACTATTACAAAAATGAAATAAGCTTAGTATTCTTCTAACACACATCTGAATAGGTACGATTCGTAAATTCAATTTGATTCACAAACTAAACATTCACATCCAGTATTTTTTATTACAATTAGAGAGTATTGAACCGAAGTTCGGCCGAACTTTTCATTTTAACCGAATGTTCGGCCGAAGTTCGGATTCGGTTCAAACCACATTCGGCCCATCTCTGATTATTATTTTTTTAATTAACTTTGACTTGCGTAATTTGTATCTACGCACATTTTTGGTGTAAGTAGAGCATGGCATTGCATCACTGAAAATTCAGTATTAGAATAACTTAGTATCACTACCTCCATATTATGTAGGTACACTAGCTTTAACCAGCGGCTTCGCCCGCGTGGAGGTCGGAAATTTCCCTCGGGAACGTACTACCGGGATAAGAAGTATCCTATGTTTTAATCCAGGGTGTAAACTATCTATATGCCTTCATCCAAATCCGTTCTGCCGTTTTAGCGGAGTAACAAACATCTTCCCAAACTTTCACATTCAAGGTATAAGGTAAGTTTTTCATTCAAATATCCAAGAACCAAGAACAAATAAAATTGAAATTTCGAATTCTAATCAGATTTTTTTTTGTTTTGTTTTTCGGTTTTGGCTTCGCACGGTTTGTGCCTTTAGCCAGTGTCAAGTAATTTTTCTTTTCGATCAAGTAACTGGCCCGATATCGGGTACAAAGTCACAAAACAGTCATAGTCATCTTTAGTCAGTCAAGTCAAAGTTATTGTAAAGCGGTATACTAACTTTACAACAACCTAATATGAGTTTTTGGGGGGAACACGAATAGTCCACGTTGTCACTTATTTTTACCTTCACTATACTTGTGCACTCACATGTAAGTAAATTGAATAATTCACAGCCAAAATTATTCAATTGAATTCGCTATTTCACTAAATTTCATGAAAATGAAAATTCGTGTGACATGTTCCAACCCGATTCCGCCAAAAACTCTTAATCCGATTTAAATATTCTTATAAATTTGACATTCCAATTTTAAAGAGTATTGCATTGCACCAAGCTTTTATGTGAGTTCAACCTTTTTTGAATAAAATCGGATTGAGTTTACAAATATGTCTCAAAAAAAATGTAATTTAAATCAAAAGCACCAAAGAGTATTGATATCAACTTTGATGCAAATCACCCCCAAAATAACTTTCTACCCCGTTAGGCGATGAGTTTCAATAAAATGTTATCGCCTGAATGGTCAACGGTGCGCCAGAGTGACGTCACTTCCCGATGACGCGCGAATGAACGCGTTCCCCTCCACAACGGTCACTGTCAAGATCGTGGACGAGCTCTCGGCGGTCGGCCTCTTTCGCTTCTGACCCTCATCGCGTGCACACGCTTTAAATAAAACTATTGCTGTCCAGTCTAGCTTTATAAAGTTAATTTTAGTAATAATTTTTCTACTTGTGTCTAAATTAAATGTAAATTGCAAATTGGTTTATTACTTAATGTTATAATTGTCTTTGCATTTAATACTCGTAACTTGTAATTATTATATGATTGATTTATGTAAATGTTGTACCTAATCTCATAAGAAAAGGAAAGTGTGTGTGGCTCTTTGAATACTCGTAATAAAACTGTATTGCTAATCGTGTTTCTTTCCTAACAAAAATACGAAACACATCTTCCATCAAATCTGATAAAGAATGTTGTCCCATTCAAACTTTGCCCCCGTTTTTCACCCCCTTAGGGGTAGAATTTTGGAAAATCCTTTCTTATCGGATGCCTACGTCATACAAAGAACACACCCTCCAAAGTTTCAGGTATCTACGATCAGCGGTTTAGGCTGTGCGTCGATCCGTCAGTAAGTCATTCAGGACAAAGTATTATATATGTATAGATCCATAAATGTCTAATTCGGTGAAACATAGTAAAAGTCCGTACAACACCGTTATCCACAAACAGTTTAATATAATTCTGATAAAAAAAGCTGTAACGTTTTCACACAGGTCATTGCTTCGTACAAAAACTCAATCAGCTGTCGTCGTCGACATCATTGGGGTTTTACCGTACATAAAAATCTTACATATTTATCTTTGTATTTGTGTGTAAGATAATATACCAACGTTACAGATAAGAGGGTTTGTATCCTTGTTGGGACTTGTTTCAAAGAGGAGTGTTTGTTTAGGGTCCTGCTTGGTATTCCTGATAGTGATCTGATACGATACTGTGTGTTTTAGGGACTTAAAACAATGTATCGGTACTCTGTACTTATATTATGACGTAATGGTTTATATCTAAAGGTTTGTGTGTCTTGTATTAAATGTTTATTAATTTTATTCCAAAGGTCCTAGTTTAACTTTTGTTAGTTCAAGTTATAGCTGTATTTACATAATGCAGAATTACATGTGTAAGCAGGCACGCCCTTTATGCCTGGAGGCTTTTATTTATGTTGTAAGTTCTGTTTACGTTTTTTTATTATTATTTATTGCTGCTTGAGTACGGTCAACAGTGCCCTCTTTACTTTCCATAGCAACTTTACCCATGAGCGCTGTACTTAAATTTCTTTCGGTAACTAAAAATCTGTTGCCGCCATTTAAATCGAAGCGATACAGAATAATCTATTATTAGTTACAAATTGTAATCGAGAGATATTTTAATACAGTTCTCATTAGTAAAGTTGCTCATGGAAAGTAAAGATGCCACAGTTGACTACCTATAGTTTTCAATTTTTTGTTGTTATATTGGCGTGTGCTAGCTGACATAATTATGGCAAATTTAATGTTTTTGTGTGTTCCATAATGTTAATTACTTACCTACTGTTGCATAAAATCAATTTTTTCTAACTTAACAGACAGCTGTGCTGCTGGGGAGTTTGTTGCGCCACTTCTTCTTCCCAGCTAAAGGTGAAGGGCGGGCGTTTTTGGGGGACTGTCTTAGGTAGTAATTTTGACGTTCAAAAAGTTCTGACTTTTAGCCTAGTTTGAATAAATGACTTTTTTATTTTTTGTCACAGCCAGTTTAGATAGAGAGCGGTCACGGTTAGCACAAAATCCAGCGGGGTAGTTGCCTAACACATTAGCAATAGGAATGGGTTTTATTTTGACAGTTCATTGCGTAATTTACATTGTTGAACTGACATTTTTTTAAACATTATGAAGCAATGAATTAGATAAAAATGATTCAGATTCTGATTAATAGTGTGTTACGCAATTAAGTTGCTGCTCAGAGGAAAATCAATAAGAAAGAAAGAACGACATTTATTTGAATATAATTCGTGAAACAAAAAATATTAAAAAAGTGAATATAAATAACTAGGTACAACAGTGTGTGCCTCACGTCTGTTCACAGATGCTGTCTGACGCTGGTTTTGTAATGAACCTTCAGGAACAAGTGACGAGGAGTACAAAACAGTTTCAATATAGGTAAATAAATATTTTGTATACTACATAAACACAATAGGAGCTCAACGAAACCTATTCTTAGCGATTATCTACTCGTATGTCCATTGATTCATGCACGATGCACATACAAAGCGCTACAAGCACCAATAAAAACCCCAAATACCTACCAAAATGGTACACACAATCAAGAAGGAAGAAGAAGTAGAAGATAGCATTCATAAGGAAAAGTTCGTTAGAGCATTTGCACCACGCCAACCAGGTAAACACATGTCTGTATACAGCCTACGCTTAGATCACGGTTTCCTCAGTTTACACGGCGCCCGCCCTAGGCTTTTATTTGTACATACTTAAACTACATGCAGATAATTTCATGCAGATAATTTAAAATTTCTTCAACAAACAGTTTGACCTCAAGACTTTCATATCTGTTGACTTTTAAACTCTGACGCTCGATAACTTTTTAAGGATAAGGCCGTTAATAAATAAGTTTCCTCATGAAACAGCCCCTATATAGCTAAATGTCAAGAGCTGGGGCGCCTAGCTCGGACCTTGTCGTCTCAAAACTTTAGTTAAGGAGTTAATTAATTACTGCGTGTCATCATCGCTTGTTTGCGCAAAACTCGGTGAAATTTGAAATAGTTTTCATCAAAGATTCTTTAAAATAAAAGTAAGGCGTATTGTTTCACATCAAACATAATTAGCCTATAATGTTCCCACTGTTGGGACACAGACCTCTCTGTGAGAGGGAGTGAGCCGCAATCGACCACGCGGGGCCAGTGCGGGTAGATAGATGTCACATATTATATTCGAATTTTTGGTTCTAGGATATGCTGGTCTCCTCACGATGTATTCCTTCACCGTTTTGAGACCGACGATGAAATAATTTACACGATCAACGCGCAAAGCACACGAGTAAAGCGCTTGGCGGGCTTCGAACCTACGACCTACAACTCGTAAGTTGCGGTCGATACTACTGGGTCTTCACTGCTTCGTATTTTTCACAGTAGCGCGTTGAGTAATTCCAGACCATGGCATGCTAAGATAGGCCCAGAGGTTTAGACCTCTGGGCCTATCTGTGCGTAGTGTGCGTGTGTGTGTGTGTGTAAAAACCTGTGTTTTTAGATAAACAAATAAATAAATACGCATCTTTATTTTATTTTACCCCCCTGCTAAGAGGGCATTAATGTTGTGCAATAACTATGCTTCCTTCAGTGAAAGAAACTGCTTGTCATTTATAAACGGTTTCAAAACACCAACTCTCCAGGTATTTTCTTGCTAATGCATAGTCATCTACACTTACTATTATAAAGAGAAAATGTTAGATTTTTTGTATGTTTGTTTGTTACGCTTTCACGCTAAAACGGTTAAACAGATTTGGATGAAATTTGGCACATACGTACCTAGACCATGACCCGGCTTAGTAAAAATAATAATTTTATCTCGATATTTCCACGGGATCGAGACTTATCTGGGTGAAACCGCAGGCCGCAACTAGAACATCAACTGAACATCATCATAGTTACCTGTGGTGGCTGTGGTAGATGTTAGGAATAAAAAGCATGAGGAAAACAACTACCGACTCTAGAAATAGATCTTTTCAGTATGAAATTATTAAAACTTAAAAAAAAAATTGTACAGAACTGGACTTAATGCCTGATGCATTTTCTACCGGCCAACCTTAAGGTGATGCAGAGACAAAATAGTAGCTGCAAGTGCAACAGCCAATGCAGGTGGTTATCATGAGCCTTCAATCACAACAATACTAACAAGGATAATTGTAAAACGGGTAGGTAATGTTTGTTTACTTTTAGGTTGTCCTGAATAAGGTCTCGCCCTCAGAAACCCTCGGAAGGCTAGTTAAAGCTGAAAAGCTCTTCTTTTCTGCAATAATAATGGTGTACATACGTTTTGCCCAGCCCCAGAGTTGCCCCGATAAGATGTAAATGATTTGGCACGTACGATACTGGGGAAATCCATATCACACTTATTCCAGTGTAGGAGTTACATACTCATTGTTGTTTTCCTGCGGCATTGAAAATAGAACGTAAGTACTGAAAATTGTGCTGAACAGAATTTAGAGACATCAAAATATTTATGCCTTGTAGACTGTATATTTGTAGACTTGACAGGAGAGTTGAAACGGATAGCAGTTAAGCCGGATACCGGATATTCGGCCAACCTTCTAGCCGAATAGCCGGATAGTCGGCCGCCGAATATCCGGCGGAACGTTGACCCTTATTCTTGGTGGGCAGCCAATGCTAAACAATACCCAAAAACAAAGTTTGCCAAAATCTATCTTTCAGCACCTTGCAGCAGTGTGTACAGGGAAAAACTTTTTTCTGAAGCAGGCCTTATATACGAAAACAAGCGGAACCGCTTTATACCATAATTTGCCCTTAGTGCAGTATGAGTACTATTTCATTTTCTAAGTTGTAGAATTATCTTTTGATTACTGATTGCATTTCTTAAGTGATACTAATTAAATAAAGCAATTAATAACCTATTTTTCTTTTTAATCCGGTATTCGGCGGGATAGTATTTAGGCTGCCGGATAGGCCGTATACCGGATAGTTACTGGATATCCGTTTCATATCTAATTGACAGGCTTGCACTATCCTCCTGAACCTAATACCTAGTAACATTGTAGTTGAAAAAATTGTAAAAGCCAATTAGTTTTATAAGAGTAACCGTGGAGTTTCTTACCGGCTCATAAAGGAAACGAGCAAAGAAATATAAATCTATGGAAACGACCAATGAGAACCATGCACCTAGCTTCTGACATTTCACAAGTGCCCATGTAGGTTTATGTGAAATAATATTTAAATTTTATCTTTCAGTAAATTAGGTAGGTATCTTTAGGATATGCAGGTTAAATTTAATGTGCTTTGTTTCCCAAAAATGGAGGTGCAAACAAATGCTCCCTCTAATTACACGACCAGTCCATAATATCACATATATTTTTCCTGTAACTCTCAGCACTCGGTCTGCGGGAAAACCTAACTACTTGTAACATCCTGCTCTTGACCCAGGGTGACAGCCAACGTGCCAAATACGTAGAACTGAACTCAGTTCAGTTTAGAACTGATATTGTTTTGAGGTTTTGGTTTTAACCACAGCACTTAGCTCGTGATTTACTTTGTCTGTTTAATGATTGTTTATTTTATTTGAATGCCTATTGAGATTGGGATTTTGCTTGATCATTCTTAAAATTAAGGTAAACATTGTGATAATTTATGATGAAATGATGCGTTTTGTTGCTGGGTCATGTCATCCACAAAAAAATGGTTTTCGGTTGCCTGGTAAAAATATCCGTGATAGGAATACTACCTATTGTGACACTGACAAGTCATTCTGAGAAAGCATCATAAATACCTAGCCGATTCGTCTTTTCAAATAATTTCTTCAATCATCACCCTGATTTGCATTTATTTTTCAGAAGTCAGATTGATTCTTTGATAACTTACCTTGATTTGGCTGGCGTCTCCTTAACCAAATCTAAGGAAAGTACGACTGTGCACTTGTGCAGTGACCATGACATGGCCTTTCCCTTGTTTTAGTTTTTACATAGTAGTTTCCTTCTTTTAATTAAAATACTTCACGAGTAGGTGCTAAAATATCATCGTCATCATCATTTCAGCCGAAAGACGTCCACTGCTGGACATAGGCCTCCCCCAAGCTACGCCACTTCGACCGGTTCTGTGTTTCCCGCATCCAGTGGACTCCTGCGGCCCTCACAAGGTCATCGGTCCACCATGTGGGAGGCCTTCCAAGTTTACGTCTTCAGGTGCGTGGTCGCCACTCCAGAACTTCTCGATCCCATCGGCCATCTGTTCTGCGAGCAATGTGCCCTGCCCACTGCCACTTAAGTTTGGCAATTCTTCGGGATATTTCGGTTACCTTGGGTCTCCTGCGGATCTCTTCATTCCTGATTCGATCACGCAGAGAAACTCCAAGCATATCCCTCTCCATTACCCTTTGGGTGAGTTTAAGCCTTCGACTGGATTATAATTTTACTCATGTTGTTTGTGTGCCAATACGAGAGAAGATGACTTGGAACGAAGTGGGTCAGACCGTCGTCTCATCTAACTAAATCTCGCCTTCTTGGCTGATCTACAAATAAATCTAATACTCGCTCTCACTCAGCAATATTTAGCAGGCTCGTGTAAGCCATACCAAGGCATCATAAAGCAAAGCGGTGCTATTAAGCACGGCACACGCTAAGCGATTTACGAGCGACACGATGGTAAGGACCTATAAAGTTTTATAGCGCGCCATTGTTCACATTTCAGCCAGCATGGACCATACTGGAGCTCCATCTATTGAATGCAGCAGCTCCAAACATTTAGCATGACGACGGCGACGTTCGGAATTAATTCGGGATTGCACTTGCCCTCCCGAACTTTTTTCGAAGGCTTTCGTTCGCAACTGTTTGTTCACTATGTTTTGTGTAGATTGGAAATGCATTTTTTTTGGTTTACGTGAGTGAGGAATGGAATTTTTACTGCAACGTTCTATCGAATTTGGGAAGATGGGAAGGTAATCTGAGGAACGGGTGGGACGATTTTGATAATGTCTCTCAGTTTGGGTCACGTTACCATACATCACAGTACGTACTGAAAAGCGGATTATTTTTGTATAATTCTAGTCTCACTCTACAGGACAGGGTTAATAGATAAAGTACGACGTAGTTATTGTTAAATAATAGTTTAAAAAACTAAAAAACACGCTTTAAAAACCGAAACTAAAAAATAATAGTTTAAAAAACTAAAAAATACGCTTTAAAAACCAAACTAAAAAAGGAGAAAATAATTTAATTCAATTAAAAAGCGTGGGGTGCTTGACATTAATTGATTATAAAAATACCTCAAAAAGCACCCCACGCTTTTTAATTGAATTAAATTATTTTCTCCTTTTTAGTTTGGTTTTTAAAGCGTATTTTTTAGTTTTTTAAACTATTATCATACAAACAAACAAACAAACATACAAGTGAAGCTAATATAAAGCGTGTAAAAACATGTTTACTCGCAGTAATTTATAAGTCAATACTAAAATATCTTGGAACTTGGTAATTAGGTACATTTCGGGTGAAACCCTTATAGCTAAAGAACAATACAAAATATATAGTTTTCCTTGTTATTGTATGTTTTTATTTCACAACTGATTTGTTATCGTTAAAGTAATTGGTACATAGGTCATCTTATGACCCGTATGTTAATTAGGTACTACTGGACTGCCCTATGACTAGCAAACGTTCATAAATGTGCCTAATACCTCGCTAAGCAAATGTATTGATGATCGCAGTATTAGGTATGGGCGCTACGCAAGTAACTAGAGATTATATGGCCTGATACACAGCCCTTTCACAGGAAATACATACGATTGTATTCCCGCAGGGATGAGCATAGGTGTTTCGCCATGTATAAGTCTCATGTAATAGGGGGCGAGCCTAATGTAGCCACCGAGTTGCTACTGACAAATTCCTTCATTACCACTTTGCCCAAGTTTGTGGTCACACATCGCGCTAGCTGCACTAGAACGAGGCCGTTAGGGCTCCCGCAGGCAGGTGCAACGCGACTCTTATAGTCCATTTGAAATAAGATTAGACATTTACTTAAACAAACCTTTTTTACAGTCCGTTTAACTGATTTTGTCTTCTATTGCGCTGGTAGCATGATAAATGGCATGTAAAATAAACAGTTGGTATTGTAACTACTTTTTTGCTTTTATTGCCATCCTTATGCCTACGGAATAGAAGTCAAAATCAGTTGAACGGGCTGTAAAAAAGGTTTGATGAAAACTTCATGCATTTTGATTTTGACGTTTGAAAACCATAGGAGTAGGTAACGTTAAATTAGGTAAGGTCATCGATGTACCCAGTGGCGTAACTACAGGGTGGCAAGTCGGCAAAAGGCCACGGGCCCCCAGCTGGAAGGGGCCCCCGGTCAGAGGAGAATCCCAACTCCCAACATTTATTATTAAACTCTTTCAAGTAAAAGTGTATAAATAAGTCTTATAAAATAAAAAATACTCTTATTGTTGGTTCTGCTTCTTTATATTGGAGGGGGGGGGGGGGGGGCATCCGATGAATTTGCCACGGGCCTCGAACGGTACAGTTACGCCACTGGATGTACCGCACTGTTTACTTAACGTGCAGTGAGCATAAAGTAACAGGACGCGTGCTTAGGATTTTTCTACCACCAGTCCGTCAGAAGGTAATGCAAATAGTTTTCTATGTTTTTTCCTCCTCCATTGTTTATAACCCGATAGTACCTATTTCGTAGTATTCTCGTCCTGTTTAGTCGGGGCGATTGACTCATGAGTTCGGCTAAATTGCTCGGAAATGGCGATGCGCTTTTACAAATTACGAGTATTTGTTTACACATATTTTTCCTGTTCGAAGCTGTCACAGTGAGTTGTGATACCAACAGATATGATGTAAGCTGTACTATGCTGATGCTGACTGATTGATTGATAAACGATAATGCAGACAGCTGATGACTGATAAATTATTTAACGTTTGTTTAGATTATCTAAATATAGGTACACACAAGACCAACGTAAATGATACTATAAAAAACTTTTTCCAAAAAAAAAACAACCGACTTCCAAAAAAACACTACAAAGTGAAAAATAACTTTAATTTCGGAAGTCGGTGTCTTTGGTGCAGTATTTTAATTTTTTGTCACCGCCTTCCGAAATTAAAGTTATTTTTCACTTTGTAGTGTTTTTTTGGAAGTCAGTTGTTTTTTTTTTGGAAAAGTTTTTATTTTTTCACTTTTTAGTGGTTCACATGTGCGTGCTTTCCCCTTCACAGCATACCGGCGTGATGTTATGTTATGAACTGGTGTAAGCAATAGACAGACATGAGATTTCAGCAATCCCAGTCCATTTGCTATCATTTATTGAGAAGTCCCGTTGCCTATCTCCAAAGTTCTTCATCAGATCTTCACCAAATTGAAATGAGACCACTCCGAGAAAGTACTCTTCCAAAAAATACCTAAATCGCTTCGTGTGCCTATAAAATTTGAAGAGTTCTCTCTATTTCTCCAGGATCCCATCAACAGATCCTGACTTGATGATCATGGGACCACCTGGGAAGTATACCCTTTCAAACAAAAAAAATAAATCTAAGTCGGTCCAGCCATCTTCGAGTAATCGGGGAACATAAATAAAAATTAAAAAAAAAAGGTTCCGACGAATTGAGAACCTCCTCCTTTTTGAAGTCGGTTAAAAATATGTCGATTACCTGGATAAAGTTAGTCGAAAGTCTTACAACCAGTCTTACCAAGCGGTATCATATTACCCAGCAACTTGGTTGTGGAGGTCAGTTAAGCTGTCGGTCCATGTAAAATATTGGTATTCAGCTGCATTCAGCTAGACTGAAAGTGGACCTCAACATAGTTAGGAAAAAGCTACGCAGATGATGATCATGACCTTGAACTATGCGTCTTTGCTCTTTAAAAGTGCATTTAATTGCATTGCACCACAAAAGTGTTTACCAAATGAGTTAGCGTTCCAAATTAAGTATGACATAGAGATCTCATGTTCATATTCATTTATTGCATTCTATATTGTATTAAAGATGTTCCAAAGGGCTTAAAGCTAGGTACAGAAATATTTATCCTGTAAGGGCACAGCAAAACGATAAAATTAAGATTACCTACTTAGAATAAAATTAAAGCTACTACATAAATAAAAATAAAAAATCTAGGTATTTAAATTAATTTAGAAATAATAAAAGAACATAAATTGCAAACTTTTACTTGAAAACATTATATGTGTATTATTATTTTACTCACTCCTATCCAAGTAAAAAAACTAAACTTTTACATGGTTTTTGGCACGCCATCAAAAGGAAACGTAGGTCAGTTCCAACTGCTGAAGATCACAATGTACTACAGTGCACCCTGCACTCTAATTAAGTATCAGTCGGAATCTGAATAATTTTGAAGGATATGGCTTATCCATTTCTTCATTTGTTCGAAAACTTTGCGTGCTCAGCAACGTAAATAACGCAATGAATGTTGTTGAACTGTCAAAGTGTTAGTCTTTTCTACTGTTAGTGTGTTTTCCCCCGCTGGTTAAGTG
This sequence comes from Antitype chi, assembly GCA_947359405.1. NCBI lineage: Eukaryota > Metazoa > Arthropoda > Insecta > Lepidoptera > Noctuidae > Antitype > Antitype chi. The sequence continues at coordinate 18,801,355 of OX375816.1, forward strand.
GGCTTTATTTGAGCAATCTCTACTACTGATAAGTTAATACAATGAGCTCCCAGACAAGGTAAACTTTTGCATTGAAATACGTTTGTACTACCTCTGTCAACTGAGAATGCATTTGTTCAATGTTTACCTCTAGAATTAGGCCTTTGTAATCCAATAGCCGTGTGGTGCCGGACGTAAAGAATAGCACCATCCCATTACTTACCGTGAGTGTCGTAGGAGGCGACTAAGGGTCTTACTAGAGAATGGGCTGCAGCATTCTCTATGCATTTTACCGCCATACTGCCAAGCGTGGCGATTATGGCAAACCCCCCAATTTTATGGACGGCCTGTGTCCAGCAGTGGACGTCTTTCGGCTGAAATGGTGATGATGATGAGTTCAATAGCCTGTATAAGTACCTAAGACAACTAATTACATGCTAAACACTAATACTATTTTGAATATTGTTCTGGATTATAGAAATGTACAAATATTTATGATCTAATTCATTTTTAATGAAGTAATATTTTAACCGCTATAAATGAGAAACGGAATATTTCGACCTGGCGTAGCGGAGGCCTCAGTAAACAAGACAACTTTCATTTCAAACCTACCTTTTTGCTGAACTGGGTAAATGAAAAGCGTCTTTAAGTGATAAATAGCCTCTGAGATACCACTTATCCAGGTTACACAGTATTTTATGATTCATCACAAAGGTAAGTATAGGTACCATTATCAAAGACACAAATCATGACAAGGTGCTATAAATTGATCGTGCGTCTAGTAATGAAAATGGCATGATTTCTATAACACTTTCACAGTCGTAGGCAGGCATTAGAGGGTTTAACCCGTGTGTAAGTGTGTTCTACATCCTCATGTCCTTATTTCAATGGTTTTCTAGTAGATAGTCGTGTTTTTTATTTTTTGTTGTAGAACAACATTTTCTTTCTTTTCTTTAGGTATAAATGGGTCTGCTGTATTGTTTTGAGCAACAAATTATTAAATGACTTGACTATTTTCGGGGTAAATATTTAAGAACCTTTAGAAAATCAGACTATGGCAGTAATTTCCAAACCGATAGAATAACCAGGGAGATGTTGCTAACAAAACGGGGCGTGGCTGAAAATAGTGCATTTACTTATCTATTATTAGAAAGCTCGATTGGCGCTTTGACTTCCGTTTGCTTTCAGCGCTCTTTGTATACAGGGTGGGAGAGACATCGACACGCAAACTGTAACTATGGATTAAGTACATGATTCTGACCTGCTTTGAAAATGTTCTGTAAATAAAAATAAAAAAGGTAATTACATTTTCTATAAAACAGCTGTTTTTTTTTAAGTCGACGGAATATTTCTATACTAGGAGGTCCAGACATGTGCGGAATTCATGGTTTCAAGGGTCAGTAGCCAATTTTTTTGCCATTGATTCTTTTTGTCAGCCCCTCGTCTGTTAGGCAAGCTCATTGAGTCTGATAACAATAGAAAAGTAATTGTGTTAATTACTTGACAGTTGAGCTTATAATTTGGTTGTCACCCATTATACTAGAGCAACCAAAAAACCATGATCAAATAAATTTAAAGGCTAGTGCAACAACATTTAAATGCAAAAGTAATGGCTGCCTACTAACGCAGTGATAAAATACAATGCAGATGAAGTCACAAAGCTTTAACATATTTATGTCCGTTAATTGTCGATGGCGACAGTTCCAGCACATTTATTTTGTATCAAAGGCCTTCATTCAGGTGATGTAGGTACCTATGGACAGTACTCACTATAAAATGTGTACCTGGCGGAGACTGACTTCCAACGTTAGCTTGTAATGTAACGCGTTACAGTAGCCAGTGCAGCGAGCTGAGCCGTACGATGCGAGCGTTGCAAGCGCATGGGACTACGCTTCAGTAAAGTTCTTAAAGCGAGCGTTCGCCGCGTTTAGTGTACCGCCGTTTTGTAACAAGAAATGGAGCACGCTTGAGCCATGTACTCGAAGTGAGCGTTCACCGCGTCTTGTGTATCGCCGTTTTGTAACAATATATGGAACACGCTTGTGCCATGTGCTCGAAGCGAGCGTTCGCCGCGTCTTGTGTATCGCCGTTTTGTAACCAAGCTCGCCCTAATAGTACATTACAAACAAACGTTGCAAGGCAGTCTCCCTATTATATGGGACTTAAACATACTTAACTGGTGAAATGTAGATGTACTTAGTCTTTAGGTACCTACATCACTGCCAAACCCCGTCGCGGAAAATCAGTCGTAATGTTATGTTATGTGTTGAAAAAGTGAACGTGTATTTTTTAGCTCAGCTCTGAAAATTCGAAAAGGGTTCCTGTTTTTTTAAAATAATATCTTACAAAGCGCGTATCTGCTCCACGTTCCACGAATTGATTAGTTGTGTAAATGAATAATTTATAAAGATATTAATAACGTTTGATTAATATCGTTTCGTTTATTTATAAAAAGGAGTAGGTACATTAACAAAGTATCTTAACAATTAAAATATAGCAGTTGCTTACTGCAACTTGCACTTCACTCATAAAGCATCACCTTAGTACCTTACAATACGAACTCGTGGAAATTCTGAGTTTGTTAGAAATGACCGTAATTTTATTTTAAAATACAATAATATTTTGAACAGCCATCTTCTCAGAAGTCGTACTTTGTAGTACCGACATTCTGAGTAATAAATTAATCATTGTTTTAAATAGCTTTTTTGTTTTTATAGAACGGTGTTGAGGTGCAGAAATACGACGTTTTTTGTATGAAGACTACCAATAAATTTTGATTTTATTATTTGTTGTTATAGCGGCAATAACAAAACACCCTCTGTGAAAATGTCAACTGTCTACCTATTACGGTTAATGCAAAGAGAAGTACATATCTCAAAAAAATGATAAAAAATAGTATAAAAAGATAGCATACTTCCTATCGCCATTCTTACAGTGTAACATATAAAAAATTGCTATGAAAGTTTGTTCAAGGGCAGTAATATGTTCAAGAATATACGGTAAACCTAAGAGGCACCTTTTACAGGTACACACGGTCAATACACACAACTTTCTCATTCATCATCAGACTCGGATTTTCCCCTTACCAACCACGGCGCCCCAAATTCATCTTCCTCAATTAGCTCACCGCAAAACATACACAATTCCGTTAAAACAATTACTTTTGCCACAAAACGGCACACATACCCAGGTCTGCACGTTAGGTTTGCAGATAGGTAGGAACCTATCTGCAAAACGAGACACGTACTTAGAGTACCTACCCTCAAGACGAGGTTTAGGAAAGTCGTAATACCCACAAAACTTCCAAGAACGGCGTGTTAGCTTACATCCAGTAAGGGTCATTTCATACTGACGATTTTTCACCTTGCTACCAGCGAGGCGATTGTTTGACGCGCTAACTGCGTCTGCCCAGTAAGCACACCACGTGTGTGTAACGTGTTTGTCGCGTTTGCTGAATGATAGCGTTTGACGTGAATGTACAAGACAGAGTGAGACAAGCTACACTTTTGTAGAAACGCTGAAAACACGGCGGGTACGGTCGCGGCTAGCACGCTTCGCAACCGTTCTCAAATCGTCTCGCTGCAGACACGCTGGCAAATCGTCAGTGTGAAAGGGCTCTTAAGTTATTTTCATTGTATAGGAAAAAAGTCCCGATCAGTTGGCAAGCCAGTAGGATTACAGAACTGCTGAGTCACAACGTCATCTCAGCTTGGACCCGTGCCAAAGTAGAAAGCTACTGGGCGAGGAATTATGATGAAACAGCTCCCTTACTTAGCTACTGTTTGACTATCAAGCAGCTTTGATTAATGGACGAGTGTCCAGTGAATGGTTTGCGGTATTTGTCAAACATCTTGGTGAGATAGAAATATGTTTTTTTTAAGAGGGGGTTTTGAAGACTGGCCTGTATGGAATCGTATCTTTAAGAACTCTGATATTAAAAAAAGGAGTGATTGGTACTTACGTCGTAGAAATTTTCTTCATAACAGTAAAATATAGAAATGATGACGATCTTGAACTGTCAAATGGCGCCCAACAAACACAATAATATGGGTAGAGGTTTAGTTCATTTACGAGACAAAACCTCACACGCATATTAAGTACATTGATAACTAAATAATAATAATATGATGAAGTTGTCACACTGACCAACTTCTTACTGTAAACCGGCATCGTGCTAATAATATAATAATAATAATTAAAAAAAAATAGATTAAAAAACATTTCAATTTTACATACGTGCACGCACACATATATCACAAAACAAAAGGATACGCACAAAAAGATACATACTTAAAAAAGTTCTTATTTTACATAAGATAATGACGAACGATGAGTGGTTATCCAGTGCTACATCATTAGACTGTCACTTTTGCCTGCAACGATAGCCACGAAGCCGTTGGAGCTATCGCGCACTCGCCGCATCAGGGATGCTATTCATTTCCGCAAAGTGCATAAAAATCCGGCATGCCATACTCCGCTAACATCCCCGCCCCGATGCGCTGCAAAAGCGCGGAGCCCTAATATAACTCTGAAGGCGTTACTAAATTGGACTCGCAGAGCATTGTACGCGCTCTTTGTATAGCCAACCCATAGGGCGCACGTGTACAAAGATCAATAAGCTGTAAAGAGTGTAATTTTTACCTCACTTGTACAACATGCAAACCTACGGGCCAGCATGTTATTTCGAACTGCCAATGCTCTGCGTTCCCTCTCCACGTCCACAGCGTTGGACAGCCCATCGGTGACCCAAGAACTTGAACTTCGTCACCCTGGAAAGCTGAGCGCTCTCCAGGGTGACTGGTGGGACAGTGTCGTAACATTTGTTACCCGCTTTAAAAACCAGAAGTTCACTCTTTGGGCAGTCTATCTTCTACTGCGTAATAGCATACGCTGTTTCAAATTTCTTGCTACGCTTGCCAGCGGTGCCATATTGCCATAATTTTCGAATTCATAAACTCTGACAAATCACCACGCAAGGGTGATCCCCATGTCTGAATAATGGGATCGATCCGTATCAATATGAAAGAGCGATGAGCTGTTAGCTCATAGCATTCGGGTTTTTTGACCGCACTGTGGCGCATAGACTCATAAGTTTTAGGAGATGGATACTGCAGATATAATTTTACTGCAGCATGTTGCACTAAAAGAACCAACAAAACTTTGAAAGGAAACGGTTATTATTTCACAAGTATTTTACAATGTAAGAAACCTATAACACTAACAAAGCACAAAAGCTAAACATTTATGTTCCGACAATGCACCCGTTAAACTATAATAAAAGCACCACAAAAGAGGCGAATCACCACTTTCAAATTAAGTGCTTTCAAAAAACTCGCACAGGGATTCCCAGTTTATTTGTAAACAGGCAAATGTAAGAAAAAAACTATTTCTGTGTCTGCTGGGAAAGTGGTGTTGCCATGTGAGCCAGCTATTTTTACCACATTATAAATCATCGCGTATTTCCCAACGTTTGTCTAATTTTTGTGTTTTAAATTATGTAGGTATCCATTTAGAAGCGAGTTTATTAGTGAAATATAAAACTATTAATATGCTTATTACAGTTTATAATAACGTACCTAATGTGGGAATCCGGATTTTCCCTGTATCCGTGGTTTGTCCAGTAGATAAGAAATAATAGGTATTCTTTAGGTACCTACGTTACATTCAGAAACCCCTAAATATTCCTGGCTTTGTACGACAGGAAAATGTGAAGTTTTATTATTTATCACTATGAATCGTAGAGAAAACATTACCCAAAATGTGCAGAGACTAGTAAATATCAGTCTTCTCACGAATGCAAGTCTGAAGTTCCACGAATTACCTTTATTCCTGTCTTTTTATGAGTTCTGTGTATAGACTGAACTCGTTTCTAACAGGATAAACTTACACACCGTGGGACCTTGACTCGGTTGCTGAGTGCAGGAATTTCTACAGAATGTTTCCAGGTTGTGGCCGATTGGAGTTATTAAGAGTTGCCTGTAAAGATTCTAATGAACGATACATCGAGTTTTGGCTGCTAGAAACTGTAGAAACGTTTATTATGTAAATACAGCTGCAAGTAATCCACACACAATTACAGATCGAAATTATAGAAAAAAAATATTTTCCTGAAATACGCGTGAGTACTTAAAGGTAACGTGCACAACGAAGGGTCTGCCATCTGCACCAGCAAATCAGATGTTTTTACGCAATCGTTACTTGAAATTGAGACTTCACGTTATAAAATAATCCCATTGTAGAAGTGAAAATAACATCATTAGTAAGTGAACATTTATTTATATAATTTATAACATCTTAAACTATCATTACAGGGTATTGTTGTGTTTCTGGATGCTCGAACACTTCAAAGAAAAATAAAAATAAATGAAATGGTGTTACTTTCCCACGGATAGAACTCACTTTCCTTGTTTACGTGATAAAACGACAAAAGTGGATAAAGGCAGTAAAAAAACGTTGCAAGTATGAGTTTCTAAACATTTAGAAATGACTTATTAATGTTATTTGTAAAAATAGTTAAGTTACGTATGTAATACTTCTATATATTCAATAAGTACAAACAAATCTGTAAGCAAACATAACCTCAAATAATTTTAAGTACTTACTTAGTTATTTTTCGATATAGCACTATCTGAAGAATTTATAAAATAAATTAAAGCACAAATGGGTTTACATTTTTCAGATAGGCTTGCCTTACATTTGCAATTTGATCGTCTAATATTTCTATTACAATCAAGCTGAAAAGAAGGCGACATGGACATAAATAATAAAATAGACAAAATATTTACGTGAAAAATGAGTTCAGAAAATACTTCATAGTTATTTTGACATCATAAACGTTAGACATCGTCGTTTGAGCTACAATTTTGCCAGTTATTACTGCATATTCATGATTCCTAAATGTTTCTTCTACATCTAAGACATGCCCGGATTCAAGGAGTTTTTGGCCTTTTGACATATTCTGACCACGTTGACGATCATTATTAATCGGCCGGAACCCATATTTTATAATTGTAATAATTAAAAACTATTTAAATTTAATGTAAACAATAACTTAAGGCCATGGTAATTTTAAATAGGGTCGCGGTGCGCGATAATAGTTCTTCTTGCCATCCGATACGGGTCAAAATCTGTTGTAATAAGCTCGAATAATAAATGAGCAAGCGTAATTATAATTATAATTGTTATTGAAGGGATAAACTGCTTTTAAAGATAATTAAGAGCTGATTTTGATGATTTTTTTTATACATTAAAGTATGTTTAATTCGGTTTTGAGTTCGGTCACCGTATGCAAAAAAGACTTGAAAATATCATATACTTTTGGCCTTTCAAAAGAGATACACTGCTTTAAAAAATCACCTTTTTGACCATTTTCAAGAAATCTCCGCCTTAAACATTGACGGCAACACGATGACAGATCTGAAAAGTTTCTGTATTGACCACACCATGGCTCTCGTGTCGATTTGTGCTGCCATCTATTGTTCGTGCACGTTCACTATAGCGCATGTATACATTATTTACCAGAGCTGTGCACATCAGTGAAAACACTTCTTGTACTGAACTGCTTTTTTTCCGTACCTAACTTAATTGTTGTCTTGCGTACATTGTGGCTTTAACCGTTTTTGGGTTTTTTGTTACGCACTTGCTAACTTTTCATTGCGTCGAAAATAAAACTATGTGAAAAGAGAAAACGCAATCGTGTGTCGTAGCCATTACCAGTTGTGGTTAGCCAAACACGACACAGAAATTACATAAACATTTTTACATTATGTACATACAGTCAAACTTTATATCACATAAAAACGAATAGGTCAAGTATTTTTATTACGTGTATGTACATGTAATAAAAATACTTGATGTAGTTATGTAAGTATTTCTGCGGTAGTCTACCATACCTAACATTTCCATAGAATCATACATTACAGGTATATTTTCAGGCTTCTGTTTCTATCTTGTCCAACTTATTAAATGGAAAAAAAACAGTCGTAGTAAAATTGCCAGCAAAGTTGATACCAAACCGGTCCTGTCATGAAAGATATAGCTGCAAGATACAGGCAAGGCTTAAGTTATACCTTTCGTAATGTACTCGCCCTTTTTTGTTACCTAATATGTTAAAACTCGTTACAGAACATCTGCATGAGAAGTTCGTTCTTCTTTTTGTTTCGATAGTAGGTACGTCTAGTTGTTTTGCTTGGGCCTAGTACGTGAGCACAGTATCCTAATGGATACTGTTTACTGATTTTTGAGTTTACTGATTCAACGACCACTTATACTAATGTATAAGTGGTCGTTGAATCAGTAAACTGTATTTTTAACGACTTTTCATTCGTCAACGAGTTAACTGTTAATGATCAATGAAAAAATTGGTTGAAAAATTAGCTGTTAATTTACGTCAACGCACAAGACGCATTAGTTCAAAAGTCATTTTATCCAGTTACAAATAAAACCAACTGAAAATAAAATGCTGCTGATGCTCTTAATTTACGTCAACGGCTCAACGGATTATTTCACTATCATTTTATTAATTTCTGAGAATCAACTAGTATGCGAAACGAATTAATTATTTGCAACAAAATTGTCAATGATTAAAAACGTTAACATAAATTGACGCTAAACGCTACCGATTGAACATTTAACAGCTTTTTTAACCTGTTGACCATTGATGATTAATAGTTAAATGACATTAACCAAAAAACCGTCAATGACCTACCTCTAGTATAAACTGTCTCTCACGTATATTATTAGTACGTAAGTTGTGTTAGTAGGTACGTGCAACAGACCACGTGAAGACAAACTATTTCACAGTTTCAATAATTACAGGAAAAAGATAGTGTAGACGACCCAAACATGCGTCCAAACTATCTATTGTTCTTTGTGACTCATTGGAGGATAATGTGTATATTTTTGATTATTGCAAGTTACCTTTAATGCAGATATAATGCACCATTGTTTAATCAAGACGTCACTGTACACCACATCCGATTCCTGGAGCTGCAAATATCATTATACTACAAAGCTATGACGGCATAAGGATGACCTCAGTGGGACTTTGGATAACCCTGATACGACTTTTGGGAGCATGCGAGCCTTGGGGTTTTGGAAGTCTTTGAAAAAACTATTTGATTCTCATAATGTCAATAAAATCTATTGGTTTCAAATATGGATGTATAGTCTTTTGTCCAATGTGGGCGTTCAGCACTAGCATTAAGAGGCCGTATACGAAATTCTGTCGATTCCGCTTATTTACATGATTGTAAAAACGTACTAAATAAAACTAATAACGTAATAAATAAAACTTCACAGTTAAAATGCTGCATTTCTATAAGTTTTAATGCACAACATGAAAGATCGTTTCAATTACTACCTAGTGAATGAGGTCTCTCTCTTTTTTTTTCGAGAATTATAATCCGAGGTTTAGGTTATTTTGAAAGACTAGCTACTGACAATTATGTTTGATTTCTTGCAATTTTTTTTCAGAAATAGATCTTAAACTTACGTTTTTGTTTTTTTTTCAAATGATAGTTCTGAGTAGCCGAAATCAAAACCAATTCATTGCCCACTTTCTTTTAATTTTTACTGAGTTTAATATTTTTTACTATGTTTTGTAATATGAAAGTGGTAAAAAGTGATTTATACATTATCTAAATGACTTCCACAGCAATACATTGCATTTTTTTCAAGCCGTGTAGACGTTAAAACGATTCTTAAATACATATGTGATATTCTAAAACGCTCACAGCAAATTTCTCAAAAAAGTCGCCGGTTTCAGTTCGATTAATTAAAAAAAATAAGAAAAGTAAAAAGAAGCTCAGTAATTAGATCATAACTAAAATGATCTTTCATTGATGCATTAAAACTGATAGAAATACAGTAAAATCGCGTCCATAAAATCACGTAAATAAGAAAAAAATCGTATACGGCCTCTTAAGTAGATAGAAGACATTTTTATGTTTATATTGTTCTTAACAACAGCGATATTTATAGATTTTATGTTTAAACCATACGAAGTATTAGTTCTCGATGCTGTTTACCTAATTAAAATTAATGAATAATGATGTTTAATTTTTAATAATTTCATACTTCCTCGTGCACCGTACCTATTTATAACGTAGGCGAAGTAACGTATGTGGTTGCTACCTGCAACCAATTAAATATCCAAGCACCAAGCGACCTGTGGTTAAGCTCAAAACTTCGGAATTTGCATTTTACACTCGTCGGAATTTCCAAATAGAAACCGACAGGGAAGATCCAATAGCGAATTAGAGACCAATGTTGACTATAACCCAAACTGTTCCGTGGGGGCTAAGTAATAATAGCCGCACGGGTCGTTTGATCAGATTAAGCTACGCTTTTCGCGGTCGATCCGTGGATGGGTGACCATCTTTACATACCAAGACCCCTCCGTGCCTCAGAAAGCACGTTAAGCCGCTGGTCCCGGCAGTCATTTGTGGATCTTTGACAGTCGTTACGGGTCGTCAGAAGCCCGAAAGTCTGACAACCAGTCTTACGAAGGGGTATCGTATTATCCAGTAACTGGGTTGTGGAGGTCAGATAGGCAGTCACTCAATATAAAATACTGGTATTCAGCAAAAATGCAATAATGATTGCGTGAGCAAAGTGCTGATAGTTCGCTACGTGTTGTTTGTAGTTAGATAAGTTATGACCCAACGTAAACGTACCTATCTGCGGTCTGCGGTCAGCCCCAGATACTGTGGGTCAGCTGTCAGCTGTCACCAACCTACTTTGTCTGTGTCATACTTATTGCTATGCTTGTTGTTCTCATTACTTTCTTCTTTTTTATTTTACATTTTTTTTGTTAGTATACATATTTTTCACGTTAATAATACCTATAATACTCCGATTATATAAGAACTTTATCACCGCTTTAATAAAAGTTTTGAATAATTAAGTAAGTGAGAATGGTTGTTCACCAACCTTAAATCGTTAAAGATCCTTTAAGGACATTCAAAATAAAAAATGATTAGTGAATCCTAACAACTGAAGATTTTCAAAGACCAAGATTTCCAAAGACCTATGTCAAGTTCATTTTTGTCTTTGAAAGAAAGAAATCAAAATATTTTATTTGAGACAATATGGCGTCTGCTTGCCGCCATATTTAATTTTGACTATTGTCATTATTATAATGCCACTCGCAAGTATAAGACAAATCGGTTGATGTAAAAATCATCAACATCGGCCCACGCGTTTGTTTTCTAGAGTGCCAAAAAGGAACAAGCATACATACATAGGCCGATAAACACATTACCCTCCTTTGCATCTCGTAGTCGGGTAATAAAAAGGGTTATTTGGTAAAAAACTTTGGTTATACAAATAGATAGAACTTTGCAATTGATTTGTAAAGAACTATCGACAAAATTTCGTTGTATTTTGTGTTCCTTTTTAGGATGCTAGGCCATATTATAATAAGTCAAAAAACATACACTATAATGTTAACTCAGAATATGCATCGGTCTTTTATGGGGAATCTAGTCGTGGGCTCGAACTCACTGGTGGGCCTGGCTAAAAAGCACGCTGGCATCGTGTCCGACAGAGATAGTATCAGTGATGAGCAGTTAGACGCTAGTCTACACGCACAACGATAATGAGTGAGATGCAGGATCATATATTTAGTAAAACAGGTGCGTAAAAAGATAAGAAAAGTTCTTCGGAACATCGGGTTTTATGAAAAAACCACTGCATTAATCAATTACCAATAAAGTTTATTGAACTTTTCGATATTTATGCTTTATAGATACCGACTTGGTTTTGGAAATTTTACACGTCTTTCATTACTTAAACACCCCCAAAGTTAGGTTAAATTAGCAAGAAAAACGAATCTTTGTGGGCTCCTAACTTTTTAATGGCTTTTTATTTTAGTAGGTATTCTGTTTCCATACAGACAATATTATAAAGACAAAACCATACCATGTTAAATTTTTGATGTGCATTGTCGAACAGTGGAGTAATACACTCCCGAGTTTGTATGGAAAAAATGTTCACAAGATTTACCTTAATGCAGTGATGGTTTTAAAATTTAAATTTAGGTAGTTAGGCAAGTAGCAAATATTCTAATTTTTTTGTAACTAGTAGCTGCAAGATTACATAATGTCTTTTTTCCCCGAAAAATTCAGCAGAGATACCTATAGGTATATTAGTGGGCCGATGCCTGCCAGGGGTGCGGGTTGTTCGAAAGAGATACCGCGGCCCCTGGCACACAGGCAGTCTGACACGCCGTCCGTCCTGCTCCACCCAGAGCGGGAGAAGTTATTTGATGTTTTCCCACCCAAAAAAAAAATACACTCCGGGCTGCTACTGAGACATTGATGATGGAAAAACCTAATGAATTTGTTACATACTTAATGTTGAAAACAGCCTTATGCCACGTAGGTCAAATACAAGCAATAATGGTCAAGATTCCGTTTTCCTAGAAATGTTGTATACTTAGGTAGGTATTACCACAAGTCAGTCGAGTTCCTCGTTTCCAATATGACATCGAAAAATCCACTTTCCGGTAAGAACGGAAACTTTCGGGGCCGCGACGACATTCCTTTATCTCTCATGCATCAACAATTTGTACATTTACAAATATATTATGTAACTGTGTCAGATCGTTTGGGTTTTTTTTTGGTATCTATGACGAATGTCTTCATAGAATTGTAATCTGTTTACAATGGTTTGTTGTTGTTTTGCAAGCGCAATCCTGACTGTGGAGTTGGACCACGTGCGTCAGTGACTGTTTGTGGATCGGCATGATGTAATGAATAATAGACGAGCCCCTTATTTGCGACATAAAATTATTACACCTTCGTTAAGTCAATATTTGGTCTAGAAACACGGAATGACGAACTTTGTTTTCACAGGATCCTGTCAAAAACATTCATATTAGCCCCTCGTTACGTACACCGACACTTTGCGAACTTTAACTAGCTGATACTCACAGACAGACGACCCTACCTTTTCGTTAAAAAACTCCGCTAAGCCAGTTGATGGAGCCAATCCCATTTTGTTCGTCTGTATCCGGCGTGAACGCGTGCTAAAAATGGTTACCGTTTTAACGAGCCGAGGCCTAACACAGTTTGTCAATGTCACCACACATCACCGAGGTTGTTCCTCTACTTCATTCTTTACGGATAACCGTTTTTCATCCCTGAAATCGTAAACATGCGTAACTGCGTAACAAATAATGTTGTGTAAAAACTAAAATGCGTTTTCCACGAACCATTTGTAAATGTTCGAAAAGACAGTTTTATCGCAACGAGTCATTATCGCAGGAATAAAATTGTTTACAACATAGTGACGTCATCGCCAGAGTGACAGAGACGTAAAACGCAGTGATAATTTTATTTCCTTTTAGAACTCGACAAATAAAACATGTGGACTATTTGTAGCTTACAAGATCTGTGCAGTGCTGCAACTTGTTAGTCTGGGGAAACCCCATAAAAATGTTGCAACGTGAAGAATATTTAAAAAAACTTTTGCTGTTTAATGTTCATTTTCTTTTATGAGGAACATACTAAAGTTGGTAGGGCAGAATCTGCTAGCAACACCTTAAATATAAAATAGGTACTTTTTAAGGACTTACTTTTACAATTGATTGCATCATTCTATTTCCTGGACCTAGCTTAACGAAAGAGTTATCTATATTATAAGTAACTAAAATATAGAGACCCGTATTTGTAAGGCAAAATTAATTATAAGTGCGATAAGCAGTAGCTTACCTAGCTCTGGTCTCATTGATTACAAATCTAATCTTCCAAGCACGTATACATCCAAAATCCTTACCATATAGGAATGTGTACAGTCAGCGAGACAATATCGGCACGACCAACAGGGCGCATCTCAAATGGGATTTATCCGTTCGGGGCGGTCCTCCCTCTCAAACATAGAGTATCAAATATCTTTGCACATCCCCTTTGTCTATCGAAGACGACACGTGCACGCTGTAACGAGATTTTCTCAAACGGAGATTTAAAATAAATAAATCAATGGATTCGTGACAATATTTCGTCGTTCGCTACTTTCCGAGTACAGTAGATATACGCGAGAGCATTTTACTTCCATCTATGTTTGACACAAACAATGGTGTGCTACAAAAGTCTTTGTTTTATCAATGTTGTTTTGCTTTGGAACTAAGTCCAAGATAAATAAAGGAGGGTTCATCCCAAGTTTCTCTGAAAGTCGAAGAAAAACATACAATGTACTCATCAGCAGCTTATTATTATCTTGTGATTTTATTTTGTTATGTTGTAAAAGAGTTGTTGGTTGTCTGACTAACGACTTTTATTTTATTAATAATAAGTCATTCGTTATTAACTTTTCTATTATCAGCGTTGTATTTTTCAAAGCTCTTTTATATTAAGTGCAGGTAAAGATGGTTATAGGAGAGTGGTAAATGCAGATGACTAGATCTATTTTTGTAGGATCATCATGATTTGCACATCTTACTAGGTAGGCACCTACTTTAAATTTTAAATTTATGATTTGTAGGTATCTATTTAAGGGAATATACAGTAGGTTAGGTATGTAGGTGAAAACCGTTATGAAGTAATTTCAAACATTCGAAATCCTTCAGGCGTGTTTTATATCCTCAAGTTTATCCTCATCGTGTTGAAAGTCCAGTCAACAAAAGTGATTGATACGAATAGGGAAATGCGTCTAACCGAATCGCGTTTGACCGATGTTAGTCGATTTTGTATCGAGTGAACATTCGCCGGGGGCAATCGATATAGCAGGGATGATGGATAACCCTCTTTTAATAGTAATGGACTCGGCCCTCCCCCGGGGCTATCATAATATATATCTTGGCACTAACGATTCAGCCATCGAAACCGTATTTAAATCGAGTTAGCAACATTCCTTGTAAATGTTTAAGTTTCAAAGTAAACAAATAAAATGTCTGAGTAAATCTAGTTATGAAATTCTTAGACGAAGTGAAGCGAAGCCAGTCAATTGTTGATACTTATTAGTTTAGTTTGGTGGTTTATAAAATATTGATTTTATTAGATACTTTTAGGGTTATGGTATGCAAATTAATCTAGGTTACTAAGTCAGGCACGTTGGCCTTTATGCGGTCTTTTCAATTCCATAAAACCTATAGGTATCTACCAATTCAATATGTGAAGGAAATTGGGGAACATCACGAGGAAACCCGGACGTAATGATTTGTTTTTTGTTCCTTTGCTGTATGAGAAGAAGTCTTTGCGAAATCACACACCGTTTTTATTTTAATTTATATATGAAAATGTGGTTTTTACACCTCATTACTATTCCTGCTCTCCAGCAATGCTATTCATAATAATATCTAATTTTTAGGTCTTTAAGGCTTTCTTTTCATTACAGGTCAATTATGTGAGGACGCATAGCTAAGATGTGATCTCAAATCTAGGAAAATGCTTTATCTTTGAAAGAATATTTAAAATATTCCAACTACCCGCCGACCGGCGCCGTTTGCGAGCGCTGCATCGCTTATCTTATCAACGTTCTGAGCGTTTCTGATTAATTCATTTGGGTCAGTAATTTCATACCTAAGTAAGTCTTGCGACAAAAGCCGATGGTTGCTTTGTGTTACAATGATGATAATGCCATTCATTGTGGCGTTCACGGACATTGAACGGCACAGGGAGATGAACGGCCGCGGACGCATTGTGTCGACGACCTATTTCGCCAAAACATCATTTACTACTGTAGGCACATAATTATGGGATTTTCAAAGAAATTATGTTATTATTTCAGTCAGCAAGGGACATTGGATGTCAGAGATTGTTTGAACTTTGACTTTGTTTAAGCAAATTAGCAGGGGAGACGAAACGACGCGGATTAAAATGTTATTTTTGCTGGGCTGATTATGTTTGTTCAATACGTGAAGGCAGTTGAAGAACAATAATTGGCAACTTAAGTCATTAAACCATTTTTATTTATAAGAAAATCCTATCCTACTATACGTCTTCCTACTAATATTATAAATATGAAAGTTTTTATATTTAGATTTTTGGAAATTTAGATGTTTGGATGTTGTTACTAAATCACGAGAAAATGGCCGTACGGATTTTGATGAAATTAGGCAAACAGATAGATTATAACCTGGATTAACATATAGGATACTTTTTATCCTCGTAGTACGTTCTCGTGAGATAATTTTCGAATACCACGCGGACGAAGCCGCTGGCAAATGCTAGTACACACGGCTACACATCAAGCTTATACATTTCCAGTATAAGCTGATCTCGCTTTGCATAGGATTTCTGTACAGTGTGAGATCAGCGTAAACTGGAAATGTATAGCTTGATGCGTGTGTGTGTGTGCTTGTGTATGTGTGATATCTTTCACAGTCTTGCCAATCTGAAACCACTAGTCAGCCTTAGCTTTTTACATGGAAATTAATTCTGGAAATGTTATGATATCAGATTATAGAGTTCCCCTAATGTGTTGGCATGTGAAGCTAGTGTAGGTACCTACTGACAGATGTGGGCGAGTTGTTTTGATGCCAAAACATTACTAATTGGCGCCAGCTAGTTATAATATAAGGTTTACTAAATACCTACATCATTAAAGCCAGTGATGGGCTTATTTCAACAAGTAATGAATAGGTACATGAATCTTATTAGAGACAGCAAAATCTCAATTTTAGCAGCATAAATGTGAAATTTTCATCAAAAACTAGCACTTCTGATTACAAGTAACTAGTCATTAGAGCCGTGGCTAGACACTATGTTCATATGGAACTTGAACACCCTGTTTTACCCCCTCTATGTGGGTGTTTTTCTTTACTTAGTCCATTATGTTTTTTGTAGTGAACGAGTGAGTTGTAGTTTATAGATAACAAACGGTTCATTTCAGTTCTTACATTGAGCAGTACCTACCCTACAGTGTTCCACTTATAAGTGCTCGGATGGTAGGTCATACAGGCCAATATGAAAATTCATAGGATATCACGATTTAATGTCATTATGACTCCTCAAACTTTTGATGACAGATGATGATGATTAATTTGAAAGTTTCTTCGAACGTTTGTTGATTAATTTTTCCTCGTATTTTAACTTAAGAGCTCCGTCGTTGATAGGTAAAAATCGATTGATTGATAAACACCTGCTTATGTTACTCATCATCTGTTTTATTTGTACATACACACTCAATACTTTACTATATACATGTGTGAATATATGTAGTAGATAATAACTCATACCTAGCCGGTTATTTCTTTAAACAACCCAATGTTTCAAATATTTGTGACACATAAATATGGAAAATTGATCAATGACTCATAATTTTGCACTGAACTAATACTGCAATTTGGTAGTTAAGTTCGATTAAACTGAACGACACATAAACTTGCTTTCGTTTTATGACTATAAATATACATTTTTCCATACAAAGTCACATGGTTGCTTATATTATAAATATATTCCTAACAATCAAATAAAGTAGGTAGACATGCAGGTGTTGTACTGCATAATTTGGGTATTTCCATTATTCATCGGTTTTTTTCATTGTTTAATAGGATTATCTATCAACATCTGATTCATTGGGTATTTACATGTTGTCTTACTAAGAATGAAGTCTACACAATATTTCTGAGAATTTACACTGATTTATTTGCAGGTAGCCATATTGTAAAGTTTTTGACTTTTTCCAAACTATTTTTATACGTCCATAATGATGTGTGGCCCGGGGTTATCTATTTTTATTCATAGCGGCCCCGCGCCCCGTAGCGCTCTGGGAGCTGGCAGTGGACGGGGCGAAACATATTGCTCGCTATTTTATTGCAGGCTCGTTTTTGTTTGAATATATAATATATTTTAGGTAAAATTTTATTCAAAAAGTCGATTTATTTTGCAGCGCATAATCTTATTTTCTGTCCTCTTCGATCCATCAGTCCCTAAAATAAACTTGACACTGCCACCCCATTATGTACGGTAAACTTTATCTGTCCCTTTCGTACCCAAAACACGTTGTAGATCATTACGTAGTGACGTCACAGGATGGAGTCGCACGTAGCTGGTGGGGCACAGCCCGGGGTACAAGGGTACAGGGGAAGGGTGCAAGGGGAAGGGGACATTTTTTTCTACGAGATGTCAAGTCCAGTTGCACAGGAGCGGACTTGGGAGTACGAAATGGTGGTTCTTGTAATTTTAGTGGTTGCCTACTGGCGTTAGTTAGGCCTTAGTTTAATCAGGAATTTAACTACTATACAACCCATATATGTACTTTACCCGAGACGGTTCCACAAGGGTTTTGCCTATGATCGAATTGGTAATTACGAATTAACTTTAAATAACGGATTGCCTCATAATGGATAAAGGGTTACTTAATCAAATTACGGAAGGTACTATCCAAAGTAGTAAGACGATAATTCGGCTTTTGTAAGCATTAGAGTGTAATGTTACTGACTTTGAATCCAGTTAACTTATCACTCAATCTTTCTCGGAATTTTCAAAAAAACTGGTACATATTGATATAAATGATTTTATTTCTGTACCTAAGTAGGTTTGTACAAACAATTTTCTATCATTACAATCACTTTTAAAAGAGTAACTGTGGAGTATCTTGCCAGCTCTTCTTAATAGGAAACGTCCAATTGGAACCGTGCACTTAGAATCTGTCGTTTAATAAGTACCCATGTAAGTTTATAAGAATAAAATATCCTGATTTTGGAAACACAGATTGAGTGGACTAGCACCCTAATTGCGTAACTCACGATTAATCATAATCTGTTTCGTTTGGAAACAGATGGCTAAACCATTGCTTCATATGTTCGAAAAATGTGTCTGTTCAACAACGTAAATAACGCAATGAATATTGTTGAACTGTCAAAATGAAACCGATTATGATTAATCGCTTGTTACGCAATTAGGGTGCTGTTCAGTAAGTGCACGCATTAGTTAGTAATCGCGCAGCTCAACTCAGAACTTAAAAAAATAACATAAAATAAGTTTATTCACAGAATATTTTTTTTGGCAGGTTACATTTACCTCCGCCAAACTGGATAGCAGTTTGTTGGTAGACGTAGCTCCACTTTTGTACAAATCTTATTATTAATATATTTTTTTAATAAAATGACACTCAACGAGCTCCACGGTTCGACAAACAATACCTATATAAATTACTCAAACGTGCCAGTCCACGATTAAAAACTAACTGACATAAAAAGTTTGTTTTTCCTATAGTCCTCACATTCAAAATAGTTAAATCATAATCATATTAGACTTCAATCCTACCAGATGTACGTTGGTTCTAATAGGTTGCAGTTGGTTCATATTTTTTACCGTGTTATAACACGTTAGTATTTTATCATCAAATAACTTCTCCCGCTCTGGGTGGAGCAGGAGAGCGTGTCAGACTTTTACTGACTAAAACCCACCCGGGTTCCCTCAGTTACCTGTGTGCCAGGGGCCGCGGTATCTCTTTCGAACAACCCGCACCCTTGGCAGGCAACGGCCCTTGCGGACCCCACCAGTTGGTGCTGACAATCTCTCTGAGGCACACGTGGAACACAACGCGCCGTCGACCCGGGCTTAGTCCTTACCGGACAGCGAGCTACCCGTTACTCGCCGTCTGCAAGCCTGCGCCTACGGTGGCCGGGAATCAGCCTGGGATTTCCGACGCCCAGGGCGTCTCCTGCGGAGACTAAGGCCGTTAAGGCGCATATGCTGCCTCTCCCTCTCGTACGCCGCCTCCCTCTTCGCGAGCATTACTGCTTTGCGATCTTCGCAGTGGAAACACCCGGGCGTTTCCTCCCGCCTTATGTGAAATAGGAACCTCCCGAAACAGCCGTGTCTGGTGAGGACCTGCGTCATGCAGAAGGTGAGGATGCCGTGGTGCCTCTCAATTCACTCCTCAAAGAGGGGACTTACCGCCGCAATTGTGGCGTGCCCAGCGCTGGGTTGTGACAATCACACTCTCCATGTCGCCATGAGACCCCACCGGAGCTCTGTCGGCTGTGCCGCAATTTCTCGTGGCAGTGGAGTTATGCCCCGGCGTTTGGCCTCCTCGTGCCACTCCCAAGTGTGCGCGAGGACCTTTGCCTCCAGATCCCATGGCGGCAATTCAGCAAGGAGGCCCGCAACCTCACCGGAGATCGTGTGGTATCCCCAGACCGTCCGGAAGGCCATGACCCTATGGGACGCCTTCAACCGGTGGGCCGGTTGGTGCCTCAATGAAGGCGCCCACACTGGCGCCCCGTATATGGCCATGGACAGCATGACCCCCACGTAGAGCCTCCGGCAGGAGGCGTTTGGCCCCCCTAGATTGGGCAGGAGCAGCTTCAAGGCAGCCTCGGCCCGCTCCAGTCTGGGAGCCAAACGTCGGAAATGCTCCGCGCAGTTCCACCGGCTGTCGCGGATGAGTTCCAGGAACTTCATCGTCGACTCAACGCCGATGTGAACCCCTCCTGCCATTATATGGGAACCCGTCGGTGGCGCATTCCGGGGACCATGAAAACACATAGCCTCGGACTTGTGCAAGGCCATATGCTAAATTCATGGTTACAGTTTGCGCACTGGTTAAAATTTTACCCTGTTTATTGTTAAGTTTGCACCGCAACGAGACAAGCAGTAGGTAAGTTATTATGAAACACATAATTTTAGTTAAAGCTCTGCCATTAATCATAATTACAACGTAAAGACTGTCATACTATGTATTGTGTGCGATACCATTCCCGATTCCCTAAGGCAGTTAGACGCCACGAAAACAAACAAACTTCCTCTTCGTGTAGTTCGATTTATCGTATCAGTTACCACTTAGGCCTGGAACACGCGAGAAGTTAATCTTAATGTCTGTCTATTCCTCTTAACATGTGCTAAGTTGTAGGCTCTTCTTACGACTAAAAGGTTCTTGAAAACAAACAGCTTTTTGGACCAAGTTGTGGTTACAGCACAAATAAGTTGTACCAGTAAGTGTGTCGAATACTGAAATTAAGTAAAAGCTGGTGATTTTCGGGATAACAGAATATAAACCAAATTTCAGTATAATCTGTAAACCCTGATTCTTTTAAATATATGTGGCAAGACTTTTTCAGTAGGTGTTAATTTTTACGAAATGTCTTTTAGTTGACTAAAATGTCTTTTTAACCGACTTCAAAAAGGAGGAGGTTACCAATTCGGTATGTTTATACATTTTTTTAAATGTTTGTTGGGTTACGTTGCGTACTTTGTTGGCTCCGTTACATATAAACGGATTTGCATTTTTTTTTAAAGGGGTTTATTCCGAAATGGTCCTATTAAAATTTCATATAGATCTGATTGCTGAATTGCTGTGGGGTAGGTACTATAACTGAAGAGTGAATTAAAAAAAAAAAACAACCAATTACCAAAAAACCACTACAAAGTGAAAAATAACTTTAATTTCGGAAGGTGGTGTCTTTGGATGTGTATTTTAATTTCTGTCACCGCCTTCAGAAATTAAAGTTATTTTTCACTTTGTAGTGGTTTTTTGGTAATTGGTTGTTTTTTTTTTAAATTTGTTGAAAAGTTTTGTTGTAAAGTTGAATATTTTAGTTGACCCCAAACTTAAGATAGTACGATTTACAGTAATTTATAGAAGATATCCTAAGTTCCAGCTGACAGTAGCTCCATATCTTTAACTGAAACAGTTCGCATACTTCCACCGTTTGGCAGCTAAGTCCGGCCCTGAGTTCAAAGCGGCCGCTCAATCGTCCGTTATGATCTTACTCCAGGCCTGCATCATATTTTATCTGGTTATTTTCTCTTCAGCACACGCCGATACACTCTGCCTATGGTTTATGGGATCTCTATTAGTAAGTTTTAACTGTTATTTGTAGCTTTGGAACTTTTCTCAAATGTGTAGCCGTAGCTGCATGGGGCTGACATATTTTTTTTATAGCCTGAACACATGAGAAACTCTCCAATGTATAAGATTGTTTGTTACTTACCAGTTTTTTTTGGTTTGGACATCTCTCAGTTTTACCACGGAGGTTGTCGGCTGCTTAAGCGGACTTGTCTGTGGCTGCCTCAATCAATTAAGGCCTCCTGCTAGGGCGTAAAAGTTAAACGAATAGGTACACAATAAGGGCACCCTCTGTGGGGTACGGACCTCGGGTTAGAGCGTCGCTGGAAGAGACCAGCCCTGGACGGGCTAGATTGAAGTGAAGTTACCAGACGTCTTTTTTTTTTGTTTGGCATCTCGCAGTTGACCTTGAGAGGCCGTGACTGTTTAACCGTGCATTCCTGGGGCTGCCATTAAGAAAACTTAACGCCTCCAGCCAGGGGCTTAAAACTTTTTAAATTACTAAGCGACTGCACGCTGAGGGCACCCCCTGCGGGGTACGGGCAAAATATTTGCATTATTATTATTATTCGGAGAATTTAATTCTACTGGCTCAGCTGCAGTGCGGGCTGGCGGTTCAACGAGCAAGGGACCGTCGGGGTTACCAGACGATGAACGCGTTCGCTTATAAGCGATCGTCGCGCGAGTATCTACCTACGCGGTGTAATTTTGACGATACAAACGCGATTTGATTGATCGTGCGATTATGATAATATGAAAGAGTGCGACGATCGCGTGCTCTTTTAGTTCGGACGCGGGGATGCGGTACATCGCTGTCATTGCGCAGAACAGACACTAAATCAAACAGATACCACACAGATATTTCAGGGTGCAGTCTAATAAATAAAAATCCTAATGAAGTCATCTGTAAGCAGAAGTTCATAAGATAAATAAATAGTTGGAAGAAATCGTGTAAAATGTACAAAATGAAGGATTTTCTTGATAGAATTAGACGGTTTAAATTCATGTCACGTCTGTAGTTTATTCTGAACGTAATAGGTATCCTAGGTATCGCGGTTCGAACCAACTTAGGTACGACATTGTAGAACAAAACAAATTGCTTTAAAGAATGAACCCTCAAAATGCTGACTTAAGAAAGATATTTTTTGTATTGGAATTGAAAAAAAAAACATATCTTGATTTATTGTCACCCTCGTTGCTATGTTGATATAGTATATTTTATATCGAGGGACTAAACGAAGCCATAATATACCAGAGGTGGTTTGACTGCCGAGCCTGCGAAGGAGTCAATGAAACCGAGGGTATATTAAGTTGGCGTTTAGTCTCGAGGTGCAAACTGTACTTTTCACTTTGAGTGCGAGAAAAATAGTCAATTTAGTACAAAAACATGTACTTACCTAATAAATATTACTTAATAAAATTAAAAATCACAATATCTATTAGGTACACAAGGTATGTCTTTTACTCTTTGCTCGATGTCATACGCTTCACCAAGGAACATATATACAACAACTGTCACTGGACATTCTTAATAAATTTATTTAAAACCTACACTTGACAAACATTCTGAAATTTTCGCGGTCAGTTTTTCTTCTAAACCAGTCACAGATTAAAAATTTTAAACACATGGCGCCACCTTGGCAAAAACCATGGTACTAAAACTCTCAACATTTTCGCAATGAAGATGGTCCACACTCCACAGATAATAGTACATTTACTGGCTGTTTGAGTTTGTCTATGTCACATGAAGGAAATTAAAAAACTAATATTACTTTTTACTCCCTAGGCCTAGGGACTAAAGTGGTCACTTTAGACCCGCTTCGTGGGGCTATATTGACGTACTTTTAGAGCATGAGAAGTGAAAACAATTTTATAACCCATAGATCCTTATGTTACATAATTATTGATACATAGATCTCTTGCTTATGGGTCCCAATGGGTGTTCAACTGTACAAAATTATATGCTTTGATTATAGAGTTTCTGATGGAGACAACATAATGATTTATAGATACACTGATTACAGTCAAGAGTGCTGTGATCATAAAAAACAACATTATTTTTTTTAAATAAACAGAACTAGAAATATCGTAGTTTAAAATCAATTTGGTGTACTGTAGGCAAAAATGAAAGTTTATTTACGTGAATATTTCAAGCTAAACCTATAAAACATTCGTTACATTTTAAGCCAACGCTTTTATTGTAATTGCGGCATGCAGACGTTTTCCTTCCAAATAATATTTTCAGGGCGCATTCTCTCAAAGTGATTTAATGCACACTTTTATATCTGACCTCCTTTTGTTTTAAACTTTTGATGCATCTCTGCAGTGCTTAAATTATAATAAGATAACATCACGACTGTATTCCCCGAAGGGTTTGGCAGTGGTACACCCATGTTTAGGACACCCTTATTTCGCCAGTTTTGCAATTGGGGCAAGGCTATTGCCATCAACCGGGCTAAAACCGAGACTTCAAGCTGCTACTGCGAAATTCGAGATGGAAAAATCCAATAACACTTTGCACGACACGGGAATTGAACCTGCAGCCGCTCAGCAGTTGCGCTAAACTATAGTATCTTGCAAATACTTTTATTAAGCTGTTTAATCTGCAGTTCCTCGTAGTAGGAAAATGAGGAAGAAATATTGCGATGCTTTTTAATAACTGGATATCTCGGTACCCAATTTAATTTACGGTAGCTTTAATCACGTTAAGGTCTGCCTAGTGCCTATGCCCCTGTCCATGTTTAACGCGAAGTTCCAGGAATAATTTTCCTTCCGGGATGTGCCGACTACAGTGGGTAGGTATTTATTTTTCCATATTATTGTAGATACAAAACATTACATCCTGTTTTACATTTTCTGGAGTCACTGGATTTTTGTCTTTATGAAAGTCTACCTATACTCCATTTACAATAGCATTATAAAAATAGACAGAAGTTAAAAAAGGTTCTTTTACATGTACACTTCGTAACAAAATTACATTAAACGTGTTGAAGTTACTTTACGATTTATGCCAAAAAAATTAGTGTCAATGCTAAAAACCTAAAAGAAGCAGGAGTGAAAAACACCGAGTAACTAAATTCGCTGATGACGACGAAGTTTTACCAACATATTGTGGGTCGTAAGTTGTTATTTAAAATAAAGTATTGTAAAAAAAAAAAATCCTTATAATCTTAATTAGATTTAAATTATCATGTGATTGTTTGTTTTATTCATTCGTTTTGTTGTAGGTTTGTAATGTGTGATGAAGATGTTATTGTAAATAGAACATTGTTTAAAATAAACATTACTTTTACTTCGTTTATCTCAGTATTTAGTACTGTCTTAAATCTACCTAAAAAAGTTAGAACTTAACTTTGAAATAAAATGTTTTGGACTCCTGCTTCTACGAGCCTCTTTTTTCTAAAGCTATAATAAATGGGGTTATAAGTATTTATTTTCGTCGGGAAATTCTCGATAATCTTTATTCGTATTTCGAATGTTGTGTTTACTTACTCAAATAACGTCTTACATAGACATATATGCTGAGTAAAGCAATAAGGTAAGGCAATAAAAATAACATTCAAATTACCTTTCGTGAAAAAATACTACATATAGGTAAGTTCAAATATTTCGTATTACTTATTGGGTGCGCTTTGGCAAACGGTACCACACAGGGAAATGATTTCCCTCCAACATATGATGTTTGTATTACCGAATGGAAAAACACGTTTCGATTGAACACAAACTATGAGGTGGTCCAATCGAGCGAGGCCTCCTTCCGCATTGAACACACAATCTGGGGGCCGATTCTACTAATTTGCAACGTTACACGTTAAATTGTGTTTCCACAACAGTTCGATTTCGATCGCCGTTCGATAGTTACATAAAAAGTCATTCTACTATTTTATAAGCAAAATGGAAACTAAACTTAAAACGAATTGCAACTGAACTGTAGCGGGAACACAGCGGGTAACCCGCGTTACCAACATGCCAAAATAATATGTTTTATTAATACCACAAAGAAAAAAGTTGAATCTAAAAATGTTACTAAACACGAATATGTGGCACTAAAAGTATTTTCTATAATTAAAAGACATAATGATCATAATTTTATCATTAACTTTGTCCTATAGTAAACGTCACGCTCATGTTCGATTTTGTTAGTAGAATAGGTTTTGACATTGTTTCAATCGATCGTTGGCGTAACTAAAACGTAACCGCAGCTGTGTCGCAGCTGGACCGTTGTTCATTTTAGTAGAATGCGAAAACGCTTAAAAGTGGTGATTCGGTTGCGGTTCTATTGCGTCTTTTTAACAAATTTGTTAGTAGAATCGGCCCCCAGATGTTGGTTAAAAAACTTTGGAATGGGTTTGAAAACATAGCGCTTTATTGGCTGATTTGTGTTAGTTATGGCATTTTCGACTGATAAATATTGAGGCTAGATAGATCTGTTGATTGCATCCGGACGCACAACCATAGTTTTTTAGATTTCCCTTCTTTTTCTATAAAATATAATGTACGCCATCTTGTCGACAAAATGTTTACTCGAATAGCTACAACACCAAGCACAAACTAAGCTTAGCAATGAATTGTAGACATGTTCTTTTTATCTCAAACACAAAACTGTACTTAATTGAATTTCTCCCGCACTAACTAAACTCCATTTGCAAATTCTGCTACAAAATTGGAATAGCTGACAGACAAAGAAAGTTTGTAAAAGTAGCTAAGTATAGTAGAAGTAGAAAGTAACGTCTTGTAGTTAAGTCTTTAAAGTTTAACATGAAAAAAGTTTGATTGGTCCGATTGGCCCAAAGGCCTGGCCTTGGGGTGGTCCATTTAACAGAGTGGCCGCATTTATTGGCGGCTCACGTCTCCAGCCAGGGGGACAAGGGATGGGTGCACTGCGGACATTCCTATGCTGTGGTACAGGTACATGCCACTATCATGTACTTGGGTCTTCATAGGTTGTTCCTTCAATGTTTCAGAATGTACAGCTAAAACAAGAAACATGATTGGTTAAAATGGAAATTGGTTGAACTCTCTACTGAAATTTGATGATGTACATCGGGCTGATCATGAGATGAGATTAACTGTGTTGATGATATAAGAAAACTCAGATAAATGAACATGAAAATCTTCTAAGCGAATCGATAGCAATTTATTCATAGTCAGCCCAGAATTTGGCTACGAACTTGGAAATTTTAGAAGCGCTCATCAACTCCTATAGCGTGCAGACAACAACGGCACCATTCTGTAAAAATCTTACCGTGATAACTTGGCTGAAGTGAACTTAAAGTGAGCTGTGATTAGTATCACTCCCTACTGCTATATGAAATGACAGCTCACTTCACCTAAGTTCTCATGGTGAGATTTTGATAGAATAGATTGGTAAGACACGCTGGACACAATATTAAGTGCCCCATTGTTTTTGGGACAGCGCCACATTCAACAACATTACAATATCAACAACATTTCAACATGATAATGAATTCAGGTAATTCCAAAACTCCCAAACACCGCCATCGCTTATCTTTTGCAACCCCACCTGACCGCTAACTCGCAGGCGGCATACCAATTCATCAGCGAGCTATGTTTGTTACCAACTTTGTTCTCCTGATAGCTATAAATTGTAGCAGCGACTCTTTGCTCCGAGCAATCCGAGCAATCGATTGATTGCCCGGCTATTTGACGGACGTCAGAGCGAGAAATGAGGCTGTAAAGCAGAGGTCATGCGTGTCTTGGCCACTCGACGCCCCGGATATATGTATTAAACATTTTGTTGTGGCTTTTTATGATTGGCTTCGGGAAATAGTTTTCTTGTAGACATTTCTTGTCTAAGAATTGTGATGTTGCAAGCTTTTCTGGAAGTTGCTGAATTATAGTTACAATGATATTTTAGTTCAATAATTAAACTTTCAAGTTACTAATGGTAATTCAACATTTGTGACTACTTTTTTGAAGAAACGATACCTTTGTGTAAAAAAATAAAACCCAGAAGTGAAACATCAAATCAAATCATTCACCAAATTGGAGTAAATGGCTTCTTTTCGGCGTCCAATATTAAATTGCTGGGTCGGAAGCCGAGCACAGCCGAATTGAAAGCCCCTCAATATTTTCCGAGTTGAATGCATTGGATTCAGCAGCTATCATCCGAAACTACTCTATGTCAGTTGGACTCCAGTCCAACACCTCCAGGTTGCATTGTTAAGGCTTCAGTCTAACATTTCTCTGACAACTATACCTTCAGGGGCTTATAACCTATACTCCATTTGAAATAAGATTAGACATTTAACTAAACCTTTTTTACAGTCCGATCAACCGATTATGACTTCTTTTGCGTTGGTGGCATGACAAATCGCAGCTGCAGTAAATAGTTGGTATTGCAACTACTTTTATGCTTTTAATGCCATCCTTATGCCAACGGTATAGAAGTCAGAATCAGTTGAACGGACTGTAAAAAGGTTTGTTTAAATGTCTAATCTTATTTCAAATGGAGTATACGTATGGGTAACAAGGACTAGCCGAGAAATAATAAATGAACTAGATTTTGTCAGCGGCTTCGCCTACGCGGAGGTTGAAAATCATCCCACGGGAACGTATTGTCGAGATGAAAAGTATCCTATGTGAAAATCCAGGTTATAAACTATCTGTATGCCACGTTTAATTCAAATTCGTTCAGCCGTTTTTGCGTCATTGAGTAACAAACATCGAAACATACAAACTATCACATTTATACTAATATTAGTAGGATAATGGAGACTAGGTTTAATCATTTATTATTTTGCCCTTATTCTAATTTATTTGGGATCGTCGTAACATGTCTTTCTCTTCCATACTTCTTCATTGTAGTTTTCAATCTCCAATAGCGGAGACAGATTCTACTATAATGAAATTGTTATCAGCAGGCTTAGCACGACGTTTTCTATTTCTACGAAGAATAGACAGTGCTTTTTCAAAACAAAGTGACATTTGGTTTCTCCATTTTTGACTTCGCACCGTAGCTATATCCTTCTATAATCTGTCATTTTGTCTTTTGTTTTTAACGATCTTTGTCTAGATCCTTATAAATGTAGACTATTTCAGAAGAATATTTCTTCCCAGACTGTCAAAATCACACTGACAACAAACTTTCTACTCGACGGCCACAAAGTATATATGATTATCTACAAAATAATGATTCGTTTAGAACGTATAACTGTGATAATTAATAGAAAAACTTAGCTATCATATCCTATTGTACATAATTTAGTTAATAGTCATGTCTATTCTTCCGTCGACAAATCGGTGTTCGTACTAAGCCTGCTGACGAACTCTGTGTTTGCCAAAAAGATTGGCTTTAAAATTAAATAACGTTTACAAATTCAAATAAAAGTTGAAATGAACGTCCTTTCCGCAGCAGTAAATAAAGAGGTAGGTAACCACGTGAAAAGATAACTTTACGATGAAATATAGAGACTGCGCTTACTTTATGTTATGAAAATTAAGATGGGTTTTTAGATATAATAATACTAATAAGGATCAAGGGCTTGATCCAGAAAGCGGTACTCTTGGACACGGCTCGCATTGTTAGGAGGTTCCTCTCTCTGGAGCCCTGACCGCCGCCGTATCTTGGACCCGTTCCCGATACCGATGGGCTACAATTTTTTTTATATTTTTTAATGTTTTTTTATACTCGTATTTTGTATTCAAATATTTAAAAATGTATCTAATTTAAATGTATTTAATGAAATAAAGGAAATAATAATGATTAAGTATTATTATTTGTTGCACCTTTATTTAAATACTAAATGATTGACTTTGTAATTTCCATTAAATTAGTTTGTTAAGAATATACTAAGAGATTAATTGACTTATCAATTATATTTTTGAAAAGACATCGTGGTAATTTTTAGTTTAAAAGTATTTGTTTATTATTCGTAGTTTCAGTTCATTTTATCCGTATATTCATGTTAGAAAGGTAGTAAGGGTAGACAACTTTACTGTCTGAACGACAAGTGTGAAATGTTATAGAAGATCGTGTAACTTTATTTTTGGCCTCTTTTCTGTACTTTCACAGCACCCTTATTGCTTAACACACTATAAAAACAGAATCTGAATCATTTTGAAGGTATTTGCTAATCCATTGTTTCTTAACTTCGAAAAAATTGTCTGCTCAGCAATGTAAACAACGCCATGAATGTTTTGGATCTGTCGAAATGAAAGCGATTCCTACTGATAGTGTATTAAGCAATTACCTCTCTGGACTGGTAACAATAAACAAAGTTGTAAGTAATTGATTATTATTTCTCATCAATATTCTTCCCAACACCTGCAACAGATATTATGCCACACAGCAGTTTGAAGTGGTAGGTAATACGGTAATACATAACCTTTTAACAACACGTAACTATGTAATGTCTAGATCTAGTGCCAATAGCATCCAGTATGGCGCCATTCTGCAAGGTCTGGTAATGTCCGGGCACGGGCATCGCCACGCGCTGCCAGAAAACATAAACAAGAATTTATTCTGTATCCTGTCTTAGGGTAGTTGAAACATACGGGATAGTATTATGAGCGGTCCCATTCAACATGTTGTACTCTAGGCGAATGATTCTAGTTTTTCGTTTGGCTAAGATCTTTAGGTTCACAGTCATAGATATAAGAAATAAAATTTCTATGCTCACAATCATAGTAATGGTTAGTTACCATTGATGCAAAACTGTCAATAAAGAGCCTGCTCGATGGAAATAAAATGTAAGTACATATATTAAAATATTAAATGGAAGGATTTGGCCGTAATGGCTTCTTAATAAACTGCTCAAATGAAAAAATAAAATAAAAAATATAACCCAAAAAGAGTTTTACTAAGTAAGTATGTATTGAACCTAGTGTCCCTCGTAGACGGCCCGGCTATTAGCATCATGTAGTGAGCAAATTGAATTACCAAAGTGAGTTTTGTTAGTTGTAACTGAGTTTAATTAAGTTAAAAATACAGTTAAACTTGAGGGTCTTGCTCGACAGTAGTTAACTAAAATTAAACGCCGGGTTAAATGTTCAGTTTGTGGTTACCGTCTAAATTAGTTTTAGTCTGTGTTTTCGTTCTTATATGTGTAGTCAAAGACATATAAGTTGCACAAAACAGTACTTTTAAAATGAAATTAAACTTGATTCAACTTCTAGCTCAACTAAGATCACCAATTCTCATTTAGAATTTAAACATTTTCTTTTATTGTAATTGTCACTGAATTCCAGATTGGTATGAGGTTTTTGGTTGGCAAAGGGTACCTACAGTAGATTTCTGGTAATAAATGAAATGGAGAAACAAGAGACTTTCTGTGGCCCTAGTGTGAGTTTCTTTTAACCATCTCGATAGAACGAGTCGAGCGCGTTCGTCGCTCCGATTGGTCCCTCACCAATCCAGGGCCAATCGAAGCGCGGAACGCGCTCGACTCGTTCTATCGAGATGGTTAAAAGAAACTCACACTAGGGCCACAGAAAGTCTCTTGTTTCTCCATGTATTCACATCGAGCGCTCGATAGAATTATCGAGATGGTTAAAATAAACTCACACTAGGGTCACTGGTCATAACTATGGTCAGTTGCTACGAACGTTGTTAATTTTTAACCGACTTTCAAAACTAAAAGTAACGGCCACTTCACAAACCGTTAGCCCCGTACGTTTCATTTCAGTATCTGTGCAAAGATATTCCGCAGCGAGCCATGGCGTTGAATACGCTGGTCGGGATCGGAATGTATGCACATAGTAAGTGATCCGCCGGACGTCACATCCCGGAACTATTACTGTGTCTTGTGGAAGTGGATTTGTGAAAGTTTATTTTGGATTAACGGTACATATCCGCAGAGAAATATCCGAAATGAATTGTATATGGACAGAAGCATTATGATAAGTTGTTCGTAAAAACGAACGGCAGTGAATTAACTGTCTGGGATTTCTTTGTTTGTGTTTATTTTTTTTATATATAGCATTGGGTTTCTTATGGTCACTTACTTATTTTTTCTTCTTTCTGTATCAATGGTAATTGGTTTTGAAATAATACTACTGTTCAGTAGGTACGAATATTTCTGAATTTATTATATATTCTTGTACATATAAAAACATGGTATATATAGCAATATTTAACAAACTATATTTATTTAAGTACTCAATATACTTCTTGAAGACAACTTTAAGGTTTCAAGGCACTATAGACTCACACACAACTAGGCGACTCTACATACATCATGGTACCATTCTGTTCCGTTAAAAAAAACAGTACTTTTACGGTAACTGTCAAATGACAACTACTTTTAAACTAAATGACTACACTGATACAGAAATCATTTGAGGCAAATAACGTAGGTGCTTTCAATTTTGTTTTCTTTTTTTATTTAATACTTTAAGCACACACATGTACAGAGACGGACTTAATGCCAAAGGAATTTTCTACCAGTCGACCTTTGGGTGATGCAGAGACAAACAGTGGTAGGTGCAATAAACTAGAGTAATAAATGTAAGTGCATAAAACTATTTAAACTATAAATATAATATACATATATACCTAACTATATATAAATATCAGCACAAATTAATACACATAAATAAACAAAATTTACTAAAAACAAATTAGACAAACAATGAGAGAACATTCCCGTTGTAATGATACTGCCAACTTTTTGCGAATGTGCTCGCGAACTTTAATTTTGAAGGCCAATTGGTTGGTTGCCATCCTGATTTGGGGGGGGGGGGGGCGCATTTCACAGAGAGATAAACTGGACGAAGAAATAAGAGTGAATGAAATCTGTGCGGTGAGTGGGACATTGAAGAAGACGATTATGCGATGAGCGTAGCCTATTGTGGTTTGCGCAAATGTACTGAAAGTGGGGAGCTAGATAAATAGGGGTAGAGGGAGAATCAAGAAATGAGAACAAGGTGGTCAGCGCCCTTTGTTCTCTGTGCTGGTGTATGGGCAACCACTTAAGAAGCGACCGATGCGCAGAGACATGATCGTATTTACGCAGATTGAAAACGAATCAAATGCAGTTATTGAGAAGACGGTCAAGTTTTGCAAGGAGATCTGCATTCAGGTCATAGTAGCACATATCACCATAGTCGATGATGGGGAAAAAAGGACTGCACAAGCATTGTCTTCGTACTCGATGGTAGCAAATTATTCAATCGGCACAGAGCCCGCAGCGTTCCAGTAACCTTCTGGCTTACCCTAGCGACTTGAGTATCCCATTTCTGGGAACTATCAATATGCAGGCTAAAAGGAAGGATCGTACCATTGAAGAGTACTGGTGGCAAGATTGTACCACCCACCTTGCTAATACTATGGGGACTGCCAACCAATGATAATGTGCTGACACTTCGTAGGGTTTACAGCTACACCAAATCTATCAGCCCAGGTTTTTATGGCTCTCAAGTCCCTATCCAATTTGCCGATAGCGTCAGGTAATTCATCAACCTTCCCTTGAAAGTACAAGTTTAAGTCATCTGTATACAGATGATACGTACACTGAAGTTCGGAAGTTATGAGATCGCTAGAAATCTTATTAATATTTGGAAATCCATGACAGTTTTGTATAAATCTTAAACGAACTTCAGTTACCTACTGATTTATCAACAAGAGAGTGACAAGATTAAGTATGCAGATAGTTTATCTAGGTGTAGGTGGTCTATTCGGTGGACTAAGAATTAGTCGATTTTTTTTTCATGCCGAGCTCTTGTATGTGCCCCATTGTTTGTTGTCATCAAGTAGTTTACGTGATAAGTTTTCGATGCCAGTTTAATACATTTATTAAGCTGCTAACAAAATGTTGTCCTTACTTGCTTATTTGAATATTTCTTCAAAATTTCTTATCCCCTTAACTTGTAATCTTGGAGTAGGTATGACTACTTATTATAAAACTAAGTCCCCCCGTCGCGACTGTCTGTCTGAACGCAATAAACTCAAACGGACTTTCATGAGGAAGGTTTAGGTGTAAAATTCATTAAAATTTTGTGTAAATTGGCTGAAATATGTAATATACAATGATTGTTGAAGATGTAGAAAAAAATCATGCCAACACTTGGAGCTGGCTTGCGCCGCGTAAACCAAAAATTCTGGTAAATTCCGGAACTTAGCACGTTACCGCGAAACGTTTTTCGAGATCCGGAGGAAGCCGCAAAAGCTAGTTTACAATAAAGAAAAGTTAATAATAATAATTATATATTTATTTAGACAACCATTGATCCATTACATTTAGATTTAAATGTGTTAGTATGAACTTAAAAGCGTTAATTGAGAACGTCTTATTATGATGTTCTTCGAAGAGGGTTTAAAAAAACAAAATTATCAAATCGATTAAATTAAAAGATTAGAAAGAGAATAGAAAAGAGAAAATCAATAGATTAAAAGATTTAGTAACACTGGATAGTGTTACTAAATCTTTTAATCTAACTACTTTTTCTTAGTAAAAATGCATTTAAGAAGCAAATCCAAGCAACCCTAAGAGATCAGCAAAGTAAATTAAAATGGCGAAATATTTAATAATGTACGCACACAAATTTAATTATTATTTTTTTCTTTTTAAAATTTTTAAAATCCAGATATGATTTCTAGAACAATGACTGTTGTATAGGTATTGTAGCTGTGTTACTAGCTAGTTTTAAATACTTTACATTGTAATCTGTGGAGAACATATTGGTTAGCATAATTGTTGATAATATTATGTCTATCTCTTATTGTGCTACTGTTAGTTTTTCCCTAAATAAATAAATAAAAATAAAATAAATACTACTACAACGTTCTCAAAGTACATACCTACAAATACACCACTTACCTAAGTCAATATTATTTATCATTTACCAAACTGATTTTCGCACATGCAAACGCAATCTGTGATGTTGATAGTAGAGATCAACTAATTTAAAACTGCACGCACCTCCATTGTTTGTTGCATACCTACACATTTCAAATGCTGGTATTTAATTTTAGTGGATGGGCGTGCAGTTTTAAATTGGTTGATCTCTACGCGTCTATCTGCAACTACACATATAACTCAACCGCTGCCTCTTATGACATCACTAGCCGCCATTTTCAAGCACCTTCCTACTATTCGTGAGCTATGTTTCAAGTGAATAAATAATAGTTTAAAAAACTAAAAAACACGCTTTAAAAACCAAACTAAAAAAGGAGAAAATAATTTAATTTAATTAAAAAGCGTGGGGTGCTTTTTGAGGTATTTTTATAATCAATTAATGTCAAGCACCCCACGCTTTTTAATTGAATTAAATTATTTTCTCCTTTTTTAGTTTTGTTTTTAAACCGTGTTTTTTAAACTATTATTTATTTTAAATTTTTTAGTTCTGCTTACTACAAAAACGTGTTTTTTTTTCTCATTTTTTTTAAAATTATTCAATTGTCATCGGTCCTCGACAAGTTTACATAGTTTCAATGAAATCTGACCGTTTAAAGTGGGTCAAAATCGCGCTCAAAGGAGTCGGTAACATACAAACATACAAACAAACATAAGTGAAGCTAATATAAAGCGTGTAAAAACTACGGCGAATGCTAAAGTTGCATCTAATTACGTTTTAATGAGACTATAGCGTGGTTCCAAGCAAGAGAATATGAAAGTAGAACAAAAGATCCTTTGCTGTTGTTACATACATCAGTGTCGTTAGTATAATTTTGTATTAAAAGTCAGGTTTATGTCTGGCCTTGGTTTTATTTGATAGTAGAAGCAATCGATGACTAGATGTTAAAACGGTTTAAAAGGTAAGAAGTTTGTAAGTAACACAATATTATCAATGATGGCAAATTGGACCACCAGCTGCAGCGTTCTCTTATCTGCCTAGCCTTATCCCAACAATCTTGGGGTCAGCTTCCAGTCTAATCCAGTTACTTGGTAACACGATACCCCTTGGTAAAACTGGTTGTCAGACTTTTGGGCTTCTGACCACACGTAACGACTGTGAAAGATCCTCGAATGACAGCCGGGACCAATAACGATTGTGAAAGATCCTCGAATGACAACCGGGACCAACGGCATAACATGCTTTCCGAGGCACGCAGGGATCTTGGTAAGTAAAGATGATCACCCATCCGCGAACCAATCGCGGCAAGCGTATTTTAACCTAATAGATCGACCCATTCGTCTGTTATAACTTAGCCACAAGGTCCTCCTATCTTATCTTCTAATACTTAGCATATTATGTGAACGAACTGTGATCAACAATTTATATTTCATATTCAGTTCATAGAGGTAACACTAATTCCTGGAAAAACTGTAAGTATACCTACAGTTTACCCCCCGTTTACCCGTTATTTAGTAGTAACATAAACGTAACGCCTTATTTCTTCCTTTGGGCAGAGGTGTACCTTTAGTGCACCCACATTTCGACAGTTATGTTTAAGTCCCATGTAGTTGGGGGCCAGCCTATTGGCAACAACCGGGACAAATGACTGACTCCAGGCTGCTATTGACCAATTTCAGATAGAAAAACCCAATAGGTAACACTTTGCCCGAGCTGGGAATCTAATCCAGGTCCTTATGCTAAGCAGTAGTACTTGCGTCAACTATGACGTCATGACTACATCCAGCAATTTATGGCAATGGCAACATGTAGCAACCTGTTGCCACAGATACGGCCACACAATATCATGCAATATGGAGCAACTTAAAAAACTAGGCAATACCTCCCGCCGCGTCCGCTGCCCGCCGGCCGGTTACTCTCGCAAAAACGAGACGTAGTTATACGTTCAAACAAAATAGAAAGTTTGACTAAAAATTTCCAAACTAATTGGATATTCGGCAACTCATGAAATATATGGAGCAATCAGAAGCAATATTCCCGAAACATATCGCAATTTATTGTTGTTGCTCCAGATTGCTCCACTTAATTGATCCATTAGTGTTGCCGAGCAATAATTGCTCAAAAAATTGCCCGTGTAAGAGCACCTTTAAAACGGAACACACAATTTACCATCTTCGACACTCATCAGCCGAAAAAGAGCGTAAGTGCCCGTCAGTAAACCGTGTTAGGCAGCTGCCGAACTTTGCTGAATAAAAACTCATTACTGGAAGCTACTCCTCCGAGGGTTGAACGCGTAAATTACTCCCCCCGTGCTACTTGCGAGGGTAGTTATAATGAATTCTAATTTATGGCGGCCATCATGACGAGCTCTTTACAGAGGTGACGTCGACATTTTATGGAGATGTATCGGATTTCGGAAGGTATTTTGTTTTTGTATAATGAATGAGGGATGGGATGAAAGCAATGCATTAGGGTTCATTATGGTTTGCGGAAACATACTGTTTACTTCTTTAAAACAGATAACAGGTTTTTTGCTCCACAATTGTCTCGGGACAGATCTATGTGTAGACAATATTTTGCGTTTATTTTTGCACGATTAAAAATAGAGTTAAGCAAAGAAGTCATTCAGTTTAGACGTAAGATAAAAAAAATAGCACTCAATACACCATTCATCCAAAGAAAAATCTCCTGAAAATATTTCCTATTTTTACATAGTAGTCCCTATACGAGTATAAGCGCTTGTCCTTAGCAAAAGTTCAAGGGCACTGCTCTAAAGAGGGAAGTCGTATGACACAAAGAGTCCTTATACGAGGACACACGGTCGCAGGTGCCAGCGAATCCAGGGTATTTAATAAGCAAAAAACAACGGTATACAACATGCCTCGTGTTTTTGTACATATACACACGATTTATCCACAGCTACGCGCTACAATAGAATTAAATGTACATAAGGTAAGACGATGTTTCTCAAAGTTGTTTTGCTTTGCTGTCCGTGTTACGTTAAATCCAAAACAAATACATCGTCATCATCTGCCTAGCATTTTCCCAACTACGTTGGGGTCGAATTCCAGTCTAACCGGTTGTAGCTGAATTCCAGTACATGGAGCGACTCCCTATCTGACCTCCACAACCCAGTTGCTGGGTAATACTATAATACTGGTTGGAAGACTAGTTGTTAGACTTTCGACTATCCTTATCCAAGTGATCTCCATATTTTATAGTAGGTACCATTTCTGTTGGTATTGTGAGTAACTATATACAGGGTGTAAGGGAAACACTTCCGAAAACGAAGACAGGTGATAGGGCTAGTGATCCTCGAAACAGTACCAGCAAAGAATCTTTTTTTTATGCCTATTTTTTACCATTTTTTGTACACTATGCTGTGAGAACAGTTAAATGAACCATTATTCGAGATTAAACACATTTAAAAACAACCCCAAGTCCAGGCGGCGACTTTAGGTTGAGGCATCCTTTGTAAAGCGCCGCCAAAATAAAATAAGTAGAAACATTACAGAAGCGTCAAACGTTTTAAATTGATGCAAAATAACCAATTTAATGCAAAAGGTTATTGGTATCCGTTTGCATTTAGGTTGTATATAACCTATGTTCTGGCTTCGGAAGCGTTTCCCTTACACTCTGTATCTATAGATAATCTAAACAAACGTTAAATAAATTGTCAGTCATCAGCTGTCTGCATTATCGTTTATCAATCAGTCAATCAGCATGCTAGTATTTTACATGGAGCGACTGACTGCCTACCTGACCTGACCAAAACATATAAATAACATTCATAACATAGTTTATAGTAGGTATTTTCTAACCGAAGTCGTTGTCATGTATGCTTATGTTGAACTTCTTTTAAAAGAATAATCAATGTGGGAGGGAACAAATTCGGGATTCACTCGCATCCTGCATGCGGGCCTACAACTACAGTGGTATCTAAAAATGTTCAAGGGAGATTGGATAAGTACATTATGAATACATATACAGGATGATTGGAAGATGGGTGCAAAGCTTTAAAGCGAAGATAGTACAGACAATTTAGAACCATTTAAGCCATGGTTGTCTTAGACGAAGTCTTACCAAATATTTTTAACCAAATTTTTAAGTTTTTTTTCGGAAATTCTCAAAATTTAATGTAAACTAATTATGGCCAAATTATTTTGAATTGAATGATGAATGATAAATGAATTCATTTTTTATTTATTTAATTAAAGTAATGTGTAAGCAATCAAGCAAAACATGTTTTAGGCTTCTGTGTCATTAGACATTTTTTTTACAGACATTTAAATCTCAGAAAAAATAAAAAAATTGTACAATACGTCTTTTAAACCTTATTAAAAAAAAAATTGGTAAGACTTCGTCTAAGACAACCATGGCTTAAATGGTTCTAAATTGTCTATACTATCTTCACCTTAAAGCTTTGCACCCATCTTCCAATCACCCTGTATAATAATAGGCAGAAAGAGATGTCAGGTAGATATACAGGAACGGAACTTTAGAACATTTCAAATATTTTTTAATTTGTAAATTTACATATATTCTTATTTCTGATTTAACAAAATCTCGTGTCACAGTGTTTGTGGTTGCTCTCCTCCGAAAAGGCTCGACCGATTTAAGTGAAGTTTTTTTTGTATGTTTGGTAGGTATGAGAATAGGTCGTAAAGTATTTTTCACCTTCCTACCCCCACCCCCCATTTTTTATAGCTTATTTAGTAATCGAGCCCGCAAAAATTCTAGAACAGAACTGCGACACACAACAACAGCACACTCAGTTTCAAATTTCATATTTCATTTTCGTTTCAAACTCACGATTGCTTTGATAATTTAAATAGCAAAACAACGTTTGCCGGGTCAGTTGTATCAATATATTTATGAACCTACATGAGTAGGTACGGTCATATATTATTATGTATATTGAAATATCACAAGTTAAGCAAATGATCGTATCAACTGAAAATAGTAACAAGAATACTTATCTGTTCCTAACGATATCATGTGATGATAATGTGATAGTGCGAATACCACGAGTTTTTTGAGTAGGTACTTTCAGTACGTTTTGATGATGTGATGATATTTGTTTAAATTGAAATCAAACAGCTTATAATCTTCTCACGAAAGCATGTAAACGCTTCAGCGGAAATAAAATATATAAGTAAATACGGCATCATTAGTTTGCCATCTTCAAAGTAAAACTTTGCAAGTCAAAGACGGTTTTCGGTAGTTTACACTTGGGATTAATAATTTAAAATTGCTTTGATTCATTAGCACTTTGGGATCTGTAAGACTCTTAAACACAGGCAGATAATCTAATCAGTAATAATCAGAATCACTGACTTAGAACATGCGAGGTACATAGCAGAAATAAAAAATAACAAGATGGAAATTTCCTTCGTCAAGTATTTTGATTCAAAATGTCTTATAAATAAACATAAACAACGTTCCACAATCACAACACTTCCCTAATCTAAAATGGAACAGCCGCCTAGTCGATTGGATTTGGGTATAAATAAATAATTGTACACACATATATACAAAAATCCAAAATTCAATTTGGCACCCTTCTCTTCCTCACCTGAATAAACTCATTTATTTTTCTCCTTACGTCTTTTCCGAAACTCATTGCCTGTAGCTAACCCTCCATAGCTTGCCGTGTGCTTCCAGTGAAAATTATGACGACGTAAGTATAATATTGTAAATACAATTTGAGTGAAAGAAGTCATAAAACCATTGAACCAATATAATTTAAAATAGTGTCAACAGTTTCTTCTCCATAGGAATCCTACGTTTCGGAATGGGTTTGTTTCATCTTTCTGACTGGCCGACTTCTTTGCCTAAAAGTGCTCGTAATTAGTTATTGACAATTTGAGGGGCTAGTGGCTGGGTCCATCCATAACATACCGGAACCCTTCCGTGCTTCGGAAAACTCGTTAAGTGATTGGTCCCGGCTATTATTAGTAGATATTTGACAGTCGTTGTGGAGAGTCACAAGCCCGAAAACCAGTCTTGCTAAGGGGTATCGTGTTACCCAGTAACTGGGATGTGGAGGTCAGATAGGCAGTTGCAAAATACTGGTACAACGAGGGCACAACGTAGCATTAACAATCAATAAATTAGTAATAAATGGAAAATGTTGCTACTAGTATAATAAGTGTGTTGTAAGATATTATGTATAACATTTAATTGTACTCCTGTTTTTTGTTCCGAAATAAAATAAAATAAAACAATCAGCTAGACTGGTTAGACTGCAAGCCGATCCCACCAAAGCTGGGAAAAGGCTGGGAGATTGATTAAACTGTTCCTAGAACTTAGTACCTAGCCCACATAGGGTGCAACTAGCGTTAACGAGTTGCGAAAAAAGAGTAAGTAAGTATAAAGGCTCTCAACTTTTTCATAGACATTGTTCTACTAAAGTCGCGTCGGGAACCTTAAGAGACTATAATATATCATCTATACCTTAATACGGTTGGAGTTATAGGTAGATAGTCAGCTTCACTATCATTTTGTACCCTGGCATATACTTTTAACACAGCATGAACTATTCTCATCAAATAGTAGTGATTAACAAGAGGTCCTTTTTCAGCATCGCCTAAAGCCACTCCAACTTTGAGCACCGCTGTTCCGCAGTATACAAAAACTACTTTCATTAGACATTTGGCCTGTGTTCGAGGATATCTAGTTTCCGTAATTCGTCTGCCCGAGGCAATGGCTCGATTACTGAACCTTAGCACTTATCAGAAACGCGCGCCATGTTTCTTTCCTATTGTTCGCTTTTCTTTGCGAAGGATCTGTTTCTTTTTGAGCGACCAAACTGTGTGTTAGCAATTTGTATGTTTTGGGTACAAAGAAATGGATTATTTGTAAGAGGTTTTGTAGGAAAGTTACCAATTTTTATGATTAATTTGCTTTAGTAATGAAAATACCGTCAGTACCTAGAGGAAAGATTTAAGAATTGCGTGCAATGAAGGAGTTTTGGGTCAACAAAGGCCGAAAAAGAACAAAACTTTTGTAAACCTGAACTTAATTTTATTACTAGAATACCTACTTTAACTAATTAAATAATTAAGTATTTATCTTTCCATACTTTCCATTGTGAAAAGTAAAGAAAAATCGTCGAGTTACAATATGTCTACATACATGGAAAACTAACAAGATCAAAGAAAACAAGAAAAAGTACTTACACGTACTTATCAAACTGTAAACTTCAGTCAATAATTACTTCAAACAAACAAACTACATGAGAGCTAGACGATTTTATCGGACCAAACTTTCGGCCCATCAGGTCGGGCGGTCGTTCTGTCTCGATAATGGCGCATTTAACAGTTTTCTACTAACTTTTGATAACATTTGGTTCGGTACACGAGATCGCCACACTTAAAACATGAGAACAGAAGGTGAATTCTTTGTACAAAAACTCAACTACAACAACGCCAATGTAAAATGTATCGTAATAACATCAATTTACGTTCACCTGTTGAGATGAAATCTCATATGTACAAACCTACATAACTATACATAGCCTGTTGGTATCATAACCATTAGTCTAAGATTTGCCGTAGTCGGGTAAAATGACAACTGACATAAATGGAATGCCAATTGATAATATGTGGAGGATAAATTTTGCAATAACAAAAATCTATCTTGACAAGATATCCATGTACTAATAGGACCCTACGAAGCCCCAAGAACTGAACTGCCCTAATTAAACTGACGAATATAAGGAACTTAAAGGAACTACTTACCTAACGACAGAGTAACGTGTTTCTCGTTAGGAACTGGGCAAGTATCATGACAAAAGTATGCTTCACTTCTTAATTAAATTCAATACATTTAGCCGTTAATTTTCCCGCTGCTGGGAGGCAGGCTTCCTCCATACTGGGTCATAAATGCGGCCCATAATCCATGTCTTCAAATTTTTGGTTCTAGGATATGCTCGTTACCTCAGGATATTTTCCTTCACCGTTTCTAATTTCGTAGAAAGTGATTGATGTAGGTATCAAATATATTTTCTGAGCCACGGGCCTGCACAAAATTAATCCAAATTAGGAACAATTGAATATAAACGGTCGCTGACGTATAAATATTTACCACACGTCTTCGTTAGTGGTTTTTCTGTACCATATTTTTTGGTGCCAATACTCAGAGGACCTAAATGAGAGGGTTTACGGACAGCACAAGCCGGCAGTAGTCGCTCGGTGTAATTTAATTTGGGTTAAGTGACATCCCTATGTGTTCCGCTGGGTAACTGACCCTCATATGCCCGCGGGTGATATTTTTTTAACGTTGGAGGTAAGCTTAGGGGATGACAAGGGTCAGAAGCAACGACTATAAGAAAAATAACAGTAATTTTATTACAGTTGATATTTTGTCTAGACAGTTTTTCTGTTATTTTCAAAACTGAACGTAACTTTCTTCAAAGCTCAAAGTATTTATTTCATTTACATACACTTTTGTCAAGGAGTCGGTAAGTCAGAAATATGAAGTTAGTTGCCTATTTCAAAGCATAGTAGGTACCGTACATGTGTCCATGGGCTGACTTTTATTTACTAAAACTTAATGCACAAGTAAAAAATACTGTACAAAGGAGGACTTAATGCCTGAGGCATTTTCTACCAGTCAACCTTAGGGTGATGCAGAGAGAAAACATGGCAGGTGCAACATAAAGAATAGGTTACTCGAAAAATAATACATAGATACATACATTAACGAAAATAAACTTTGTCTCGAGAAATAACGATAGGTAGAGGAGAAAAAAAAACAATACAAATAACAATGTTACAAAAACATTAGTGACATCATTATTGTTGAATTCATAATAACTTGAGGAAACGATGTAAAAAAGACATAAGCGCCCAGAGTACAGCAGATATAGGACAACAAAAATAAAAAAAGGAAAAAAAAACACGTTTTTGTAGTTAACAGAACTAAAAATAGAAAATAAATAATAGTTTAAAAAACTAAAAAACACGCTTTAAAAACCAAAATAAAAAAGGAGAAAATAATTTAATTCAATTAAAAAGCGTGGGTGCTTGACATTAAGTGATTATAAAAATACCTCAAAAAGCCTATTTTCTCCTTTTTTAGTTTGGTTTCTAAAGCG
Source organism: Antitype chi (assembly GCA_947359405.1). NCBI lineage: Eukaryota > Metazoa > Arthropoda > Insecta > Lepidoptera > Noctuidae > Antitype > Antitype chi. The sequence continues at coordinate 18,844,928 of OX375816.1, forward strand.
TGTTTTTTAGTTTTTTAAACTATTATTTATTTTCTATTTTTTAGTTCTGCTAACTACAAAGACGTGTATTTTTTCATTTTTCTCAATTTTTTTTGAAATTATTGAATAGTCATCGGTCCTCGATAAGTTTACAAAGTTTCAATGAAATCTGACCGTTTAAAGTGGGTCAAAATAGCGTCCAAAGGAGTCGGTTACAAACAAACAAAAATACAAACAAACATACAAGTGAAGCTAATATAAAGCGTGTAATAAACAACATCATCATCATAATATCAGCTGAAAGACGTCCACTGCTGGACATAGGCCTGCCCCAAGCACCGCCACTTCAACCGGTTCTGTGTTTCTTGCATCCAGCAGATTCCTGCGGCCTTCACCAGGACATCGGTCCTTCTTGTGGGAGGCCTACCAACGCTACGTCTTTCAGTACGCAGTCGCCACTCCAGAACCATTTGGCTCTATCGGCCATCTATTCTGCGAGCAATGTGCCCTGCCCACTGCCACTTAAGTTTGGCAATTCTTCTAGTTTGTCGGTTTTATTTGATACCGAACTCGCGGCATAATTAAAAACAAAATATATTTTTTAGTGTAGTATTATTTGACCTCTAGAGGGCCGTCTCCGTCTATAACCAGCGGACGATCAATACGCTTCAAACGATATATCATTTGTCAAATTATGATAAGTGGTTTGGACGTTATGAGGAAACAGATGAACTTACCTACCTACATACCAGTCAAAATCATAACCACCTTTATAGTTACGGTGAAACAAAAAAAGGTTAAATAGGTCTAGGGTTCACACTTAAGAAAGTCTTGCACTTGTAAACTACTCTGAGAATCGCAGCTCTCGGCCTACACTGGCTCAGTCATTCACACCTACCGCTGTCTTGTTATCACGTTACGTCGCCGCCTCGTTGCCGCCTCGAATACGAATCTGCTATTATTCGTAAACGTTATAACGACCTAAGAGCAGGCTATTGTTTACAAATAGCTTTTTTTTCTGTAGTAATAGAATGTTAATGTTTCATTGTGGGGTATGTCGTTGAATTTCATGATCTCCTGTTATTTGGCAAACGTTAGTGTGCTGCGGAATTGAAACAAAAGACGGTGGAGAAACAAAATGGGAATGTGTTCCAGCGGTAACATAAAGATTGGAGCGAGTTTTTATTTAGGTATCTGTGAAAAACTTTTGTTGCTTAAGATCTTTGTTTCTTTACGTAAGATTAAGATTATATGTATCACTTTATTATACAATAGAATAAATACAAGCTTTGCATGTAGTTACCAAGTTGGGTAGCGCATTTGGTTTGGATAAAATTAAACATTTTAAAATCCCCCGATACAAACAAAAACCTCTAAAAAGTAAAAAAAAAATGTATTGGTCCTTAAAGTTTAATAAGAAGTTGTTGGTAATATTATGATCAAAGCAACGACGCGTCGGGGGACGGGTAATGAAAGTGTTATCCTTCCTACAATAGCATACCTAAATTCGTTAAGGCTGGGCCTAACCTGTTTGGCGCTTTCCTTGACCGTCCGCTGTCGCGACGATGCTTTGTTCAAAATTTCCTACCACTACTACATACAACTTCTTATTAAACTAAAAGGACCAATACAGACACACAGATACACACGTTAAACTTATAACACCCCTCTTTTTCCGACGGGGCTGAAAAATACGTCAGGATGATGCGTTTAGATGGAAATAGTAAGATTCGTTCTAAGGAACAACGGTTCCTTAGAACGAATCTTACTATTTCCTATTTGAAAACAGGATCAACATTAGGACAATCTCAACTATATTCAATCGAAGAATTGACGGATTAATCATGTCTCGATGGTTAAGAAACTCAGCTGCCGCAACAACCGTCCCACTTTCTGATCCACTGCAAAGGGATCTCTCGCTAAACCAAAACCCTTATAACTTTACGATGAAGATCCTTAAGTATTGTGTTAAACAACTTAATCAAACTCGTTTATGGGTTAATAAGTTCGTATATAGAGTTGTAAACACTCGAGCTTCTCGATCCAGTATTTGGGGCGGAGTCGCAAGTAATAATAGGTTGACAAAGTGATTCCGACAGGTCCTGTAAAGTTCGAGGAAAGGCTTTGGATTGTTCGCATTGATCGGACGGGAGACGTTCTGAGAGAATCTTTGTGGTGCATGGGAAGAGAAAGATTCAGAGAATCTTGTGCTTAGATGGGATTAAATGAAAAAAATGTGCGTCGTATAGCACAAACTACATAGATATTGGATCGGTATAAATATTTTAAAAACTGAGTGACTAAATTGTGAAAGATTTTTGCCCATAAATTCCGTCATAATTATTGTGTGCTTTACAGGAAAAGTCTTTATCCAGTGCGCAAACTGTAACCATGAATTCAACATAACATTCTAGACCCCCCAGCGCAGACATTTTTCGTCGGCTTAAAAAAAAAAAACAGTTGTTTCATAGGAAAGTGCAATACCTACGCGGTCAAAATGTATGGAACAGCTGTTTTTTTTTAAGTTTGCGCACTGAACAAAAACTTTTCCTTTTGTTCGTAGAAGCATGAGAAAAGTAATGCCTTAGTAACACTCGAGTATGGTCCTTATTATTTGGAACAAAATAGGATACAAGACTTTTATGATCACATTACCTTCAGATAAAGCTAGTGAAAGCAATGAAAGCTTAATAGTTAGAGTTATTTATAAAGCTAAGAATGACTTGTGTTATTCGGCACGGTAAAGAGAATAATATGTTAAGTAATCATGTTTCTAGAACACAAACTAGAGAGACACACAGGTAAAATTACTTCCTGGTGGTAAACTCTTTACGTGTCGTATTTAGTATGTGGTCCAAACTGCAAGCTGATGCTGTGTGCAACAAAAATATACTATCGTTAGGAATACCTATAATTAACCAAACACAAACTATAGTACATAATTATATCGCACGAAACGCGTTTGTTTTACCAAGTGTACAAACGCATTGTATATGTTTGAGTAAGCGAAGTATGTACACACACCGTCAAGTTTTAAAATGTTACACTGGTACAACATTGAAATAGTTACGAATAATCTTAAGAATACTTCAAAAAGGGTTTATTGTTTCGACTTGGATTCGAACCATCGCATCACTGAACGTCGTCATACTCATACCGGCAGTTTGACGAACTAGCCTTCTTCTTTGTAGTAATATAAGATCAAAGTTTTGTTAAATAATAGCAATAATAAATATTATGAAATGATTCATCATCATCATTACAACCGAAAGACGTCCACTGCTGGACATAGGCCTCCCCCAGGCTTCTCTACTTCGATCGGTCTTGTGCTTCCCACATCCAACGGATTCCCGAAGCCTTCACAAGGTCATCAGGTCAGGTCAAATGATTATGAAAGTATTTAGTTATTCTTGTTTTTTAAATTCTTTATAAATATTACTAAAACAAAACAGAAAAATACTTTATATTAAAAAAAAAATATTGCATGACCAAAAGCACATTTCGTGCCTAGGATTGGAACCTCCAATCTCATGAACGGAAAGCGGTTTTAAAACCTCCGGTTTAATTAGACATTGAATGACTTTCTGTAAATGTTAAGCATATTCAGTAAAAAAATACCTACAGTAATTATAATAAAATGTTTTTGCAAAATACAAAAAGTAACTTGGGCCCAGCACAGTTTTAAACGCACATGTCTTTTGGAGGGGTAACCACTCATTGGAGCTGTGTTTACGTCTCGGCACCGTCCGGGACAATAATGAAGTGGGAAGTGTGTGTGCGTAGATGTGTTATGTGCTAACGCTACGCGTCTACACGCACACATTAGTAGCGTGATTGTATTATTTGGTTTCGACTAGTAAAGCGCTTCATGAGATAAAAAATAATTATTGGTGATTAGAATTTGTTTTCATTGGATTCCAAAATGCAAATTTAGTTAGTAGGTTTACAAAGATATGATCATCGTGGATACTGTCGGGCATATTAAAGTAGGAGAGAGGGTTTGTCAAAATAGTTGTTTGTATATCCTAGAACCAAAAATTCTAAGACCTGTGACATCTAACCACCCGCACTGGGCCCGCATCGTGGATAACGGCCTCTAACAGAGAGGAGGTCTGTGTCCCAGCTGTGGGAACATTATAGGCTGGTTATGATGATGTTGTTGTTGTTGTTGTTGACCATCTTCCTGCCATCAGCCTAATTTATTTTACTCTAGGGCTCTGTCAACGGTCATGTCAGTATTGATCATCTCTCACACAATTCTCTCTTCTCTTTCTTCTGTCCACATTCGTACTCTAAACTTTCTTTACTTCGGCCTTTTCGCCAACCACATAAAATTTCCAACTCTCCCCAATCTCCTGCCTTGTTCCTCTCGAGGGGCGAGTGAGGAGCGTCACCACTAATGAAGCAGGAGTCACTGAACTAAGTAAATTAATGTACGAACATGTTGCAGCAGGTAAACGACCCAAATTTCATCTTTTAATGGTTCCCGTTGAATTTTCTTACAATTTTTTTCATTTAAAGAGGGGAGGTAAAAATGGTGTTCCTGTACCTAGTTACTTTTGCACGGAGATTGCATTTACAATACATATGTTGTGCTTGTAAATAAACATTTTAAGGAAAGATTCATAGACTGCACTTTGACTTCACTTTGTTAAGTAAAGTAAGCTTTAATACAAATACATATATTATACCTTATCTTTATTACAAGTTTATGTTCGTAGCGACCATGAGCAAGCATTTCATACGAATATTATCATTAACATTATGCAAATAATGTTCTTATTCGAATGCGACATTTACTTAGCAAAGTAAAGTTAAAGTTAAGCTGTATCTTGACCTTAGTCCCAAATAACACACTAACTGACCTACGAGTACATTGACTTTTATACTGAAAAATGTTACCCTGGGGCTATAATATTGGTTTCGATGGCTAGACACAGATAAGTTTTGGTCCAGCCGTCAATCTAAAAGATTGACTATCCGTCATCAAAAATAATGGTCTTGGATGACAGATGGTCAATCTTCTTTTCAGGAACAATAATAAAAGTTGCACGAAAATCATAAGGCGGTGACGAGCTAGCGTCACGTGTGAAATTAATATATAGTTTATATTAAAGGCTTGGTTCTTCACTTAACACTTAGCATAACTTAATCAGCCTATAACGTTCCCACTGCTGGGCCACAGGCCTCCTCTCTGTGAGAGGGAGTGGGCCGTAATCTTTTTTATATTCAGTATAATTATTCTATCACATTAACATAAAATTTACTTATATAATTTTTCTATTAGTACACTGTACCAGTAGTTTCCTAATAATTGTTTAATGCACCGGGTGACGTCATTACGTAAAGCCGGCTGTCCCTGAAAACCAGCGCTAGGGCTCTGTCTTGCATAGGGTCGCAGCATAATGCTGAGTGATAGCCGTTTTGCGTGGATGTGAGCATGTTTCCCTCAACCATTTCTTATTTGTTTTTTTGTGTTCCTTTTCTTTTTGCGTCATGTTTACCGCAAATAAACGTTCTTTGTTTCTTTCTTTTCTTCTTACATGTCTTCAAATTTTTTGGTCCTAGCACATGCCGGTTTCCTCACGATGTTTTCCTTCACCGTTTTGAGAGCAGTGGTGATGAAATAATTTACCCAAAGTAATGCGCCTATCTGGGTTCGAACCTACGACCTACAACTCCTAAGTCGCGACTGTAACCACTGCGCCACCACTGCTCCACTAAACACTTTGCTAGTAGGTTTTAGTAATCTAGTACTAAGTTCAATTATTTTAAAAACAGTTCCCAATTTCATCGAAAAAGTAAAAAGAAACTGAACTAGAATTTCATCTAGAGAACAAAGTACCTCTTACAAGTGAATGATAGGGTCTAAGAATTTATGCTTATGATCATACTCAGTATATATGCTGCTGAGACAGAAATTCTCAGTAAAATACGCCACTGAGACTAGAAGCTGCACGTTATGCGCCGTTTGAAACTATTATAACGTCTTTTACGTTCAAATATTCAGTATTGTGGGGAACCAGCACGGCTGCATTAGAATATTCTGGTGTAGAACCTATTGATAATAGTACTGTAAAGGTTGTATGCCCAGCATGAAACCTTATGTTTACTGGCAGCTAATAATGGCTATTGTTCGAACAGCCAGAAAGTATTATTGATTATTACTTTAAGCGCAGCCTTGCCCTGTACCTTTTATCTTAAAATACACGTGGAAACACGAAGTTAAGCTCCTATTATTGTTTCATTTCGTAGTGTAACGTCCATACACTCAACAAGCTACACTACACTACCACAGTACACACAATACGTCAACGTTATTTAATAGTCTTGTATCGCCAGTACACTGTACAGGTCTGATTCTACTTTGCTGAGTTTTGTCGTCTTTTAGGAAGGCATATTATAGACAGGATATTTAAAAAGCTTCTGATCACACTACACGGAATCGGCTACTAAATCATTAACTGAATCTGTCTGCAGTTTAAATTGCGATAGAGACGGACACAACACAACCTTTCTTCTTTCTAATTAAGATACGTTTTAGGCTAATATGCTAAATGCGATAACACTGACACCGACAATATGAATGCAGTAACATTAGCCAATTACTCAGCAAAATTTTGCCAAGTCGAATAAGCTGTCAAGCAAGACTGCGTTCTAATTGCTTACTTAACACACTATCAATAAGAATCAGAATCAATTGCTTCATATGTTCAAAAATATTTTTAGCTCAACAACGTTATTAAATGCAATGAATGGTGTTGAACTGTCAAAATGGAAGCCATTCAAACTAACAGTAGGTTAGTTTGTTACGCAATTGCCCCGCTGGTAGAGTTAGTTCTCGCCTCTTCTTAACAGTTAGAAGCAAGTGTTATCTATATTTTTATACACACTTCAAATACCTAGATTCGCAACAAAGGTCAAACGCGGTCAAACAGTGGTCATGCTCCACAGAAGGCAAAGCTCGTATAGCCGCGATTACAAGCGCTATTACCGACACATGCGGTGTAATTCGGCGCTATATGATCCTTATAACGATCACAGTACTGCGCTGCTGTTGTATTATGTTTTATATGATGGCTTTTTGGAGCTAGGAAAAGTCTTGTCTGTTTTTGTTTGGTGGCGCAATGAAGAATCTTGGAAGAGCTGGAGGGGTCTTATTTTTCTCTTACTTTTATAAACCCCCGACGAAAAAAGAGTGGTGTTATAAGTTTAATTAACGTGCGTATCTGTGTTTCTGTCTGCGGCATCGTAGCTCCTAAACGGCTGAATTGGTTTAGACTTTTTTTTGTTTTGTCTGACTCATGCAAACGCCGAACAGACAGAGGCCCAGCAGTAATATGCTATTGTAGAAAGGATAACTTTTTCGTTAGCCGTCCCCCAACGCGACGATGCTGTGATCAAAATATTACCTACAACTTCTTATTAAACTTAAAGGGCCAATACATATATTTTTTTTACTTTTTAGTGCTTTTTGTTTGTGTAATTTTTTATATTTAACTTTTTATGGTTAGGTGAATGGTGATGGTGTGCTGGCATTATCACAGAATTGGTATGGTAAAGTCATACAAGACAAGGTAAGAGTCATGAACTCTTGCTGCTAAAAGCCTGCTGAAGCCTGCCCTTGGTTGACTGGTAGAGAATGCACATTCGATGCCATTCACGAAAAATAATTCGTTTGTGTGCTCACAACTCCCATCCGAGTCGTCGCTATAAGTAGTCTCGCTAGTCGGGTCCTGGGCATGAACAGAAGTCATCAATAGCTACTTAAAGCGACGACTCGGATGCGAGTTGTGTGCACACGAACGAATGATTTTTCGACTCATACCCTGGGTGCTGGCATCGAATGTGTTAAGTCCGCCTTTGTACCCTTTCGTTTGCGAGAAGTTTAAATAAATAAATCTTTGATCACACTATTTGGTTGTGAATTGAAGCCAGTTCACAGGAAACAAAAATTGAAGGCAGATTTAATAGTTATCCAGGTAACGCAGTATGACCACTGACTAAACTTACTTCATAAACTTTCGATTCCACAATAAACCGCTTCGATAACTCCATGACAATAACTCACGCACTATTTTATCCTAAACCAACCTCGAACAGTATCAAAAGTAACATAAATAATGCCACTAGTGTTCCCGCGTCCTCGTAACAGCTTCATATCACAGTTTTTGCATCCGCACTATAAATCTTTGTCCCACTCTCCCACCCCTACCACAATACACGCAGGTATCATCCAGTATTTTAGGGGTATCCATCAATGCTGAACTAGATACAGTCAACATAAAGAAAGTTTTCCAAAAAAAAAACAACCGACTTCCGTAAAAAAACATTAAAACTTCGGAAGACGGTGTCTTTGGATCTGTATTTTAGTTTTTTATTACCGACTTCCGAAATTAAAGAAATTTTTCACTTTGTGGTGTTTTTTCGGAAGTTGTTTTTTTTTGGTTTAACTTTTTATTTTCACTTTTTATTTATGGTACACACGGCTACACTTCAAGCTATACATTTCCAGTTTACGCTGATCTCGCACTGTACGGAAATCCAATGCAATGTTAGATCAGCTTATACTGGAAATATATAGATTGATATGTAGCCATGTGTACCTACCTCACACTAATACTTATACAACTACTGGCTATGTAAACACCACTGAAAGGAAGTAGTAGAAAGTCATCAAGACACAAAGTGGATTAAAAACGTATTATCGAAGCTAACGCAAAAACTACTCAAGTAAAATTAATAAAATTTATATGGGACCACCCCTGAGCCATACAGTCTCCATTAAAATAAGAATTTTAGAAATCTATCCATCATTACCGGAGATATTGTGGAACATACTTAACAAAACACCGATGAATAGAGAACCTGCTCCTTTTTGAAGTCGGTTAAAAACAGGGATCACTGGAACCTTTAGTAATGGTGCAACGAAAACTTGCTAGTAATAACGCGATGGTAGAAATAGTTAAGGCAAAGTAGAGTGTACATCAAAGAAAATCATTTGCGTCTCCGGACATTTAACGACCACTAATTCCTCTTCTATGCAAACTGTACTGCAGCTGCAATTTCTGGCAATAGCTTACACTGCTTTGAAAAGGCATTCGTCTTTCAGTGAGGGTTCTAAGCCGGTTGACTTCAGTCTTCGGAGTAATTGGGGAAATCTCTGTATTCCGCTGAAGATAGCGAATCCGTTGGTAAGGCGGTGAGGCAGGGAGGGAGTGAGGCAGCGTCCGTAGTTCCGCCATATCTCTGCGGATTAAGTTACTTGCGACACACACCACCGCTGAACGCTTACAGGGACGGATTTGGGTTGCTACAGATTTTAATAGGTCGGAACCAAAAGAAGAATGTGATAAGGAAAGTAGATAAAATAAATATTTGGTCGTAAAATAGCAATTGTTAACAGAACTCTCTAGATTAAGTACCGTTATAGGATTACCTAAGTCGTTATTCGTGTGTTTGTCTGATAGTCTCTAGATCTTTGATTGTGTTGAAAAATTTTACCGATGTTACCTGAAATTAGTATAGTCTTTCTGGACTGGGTTGGGCAGAATTTGTGCAGTAATCAATGATTCAGGTATAGAGCCTGATATAATCATAATTATAATACATTAGGTACTTAGTATAAAAGACAGACTTTACATACCAAGACCCCTCCGTGCCTCGGAAAACACGTTAAGCCATAGGTTCCGGTTGTCTTTTGCTGATCTTTGACAGTCGTTACGGGTCTCAAAAGCCAAAAAGCCTAGCCAGACCAAACCAGTCTTAGGGGGCGTCCATTAACTACGTGAGGCGTTTAGGGGGGGGGGGAGGGGGTCGAGTCGAATCTCACCCAATCTCACGTGGGGGGAGGGAGGTTCTCGGCAAATATCACGTAATTTGTATTTTTTTCCGCAAAGAAACAATGTAACATTACGAGAAAACCGGGTTAAATGATGTTAAACATGGTTTTCCGCCAATATGGCTAAATCCTACAAAATAATATTTATCGCGGTTACGCGAACGCCACAAAGTAGCACAGTAGCTCGTCGATGGTGAAACCGCCACCGGCCAGCCAAGCCAGCCAAATGCAACGCATAAATCCAACGCAACGCGTTTTTACACTAAAGCCACGTATTTGAAATATCTCACGTGAGATTATGGGGAGGGGGGGAGGGTAGAGCCAAATATCACGACATCTCACCAGAGCGGGGGTGGGGGTCGAAAAGTCGCCAAAACTGCCTCACGTAATTAATGGACACCCCCTTACGAAGGAGTATATAATAACCAGTAACTGGGTTAGGATATGAAGGTCAGATAGGCAGTCGCTCTATGATAAATACTGGTATTCAGCTGCACCTGGTGAGACTGAAAGCCGACGCGAACATAGTTGGGAAAGATCAGATAGATGAGGATGATCTAGTAGTAAAGACAGAACATTTTCTTACTGTTCTGTTTTGTGTTGTGTTGATGTGATGTTTGAGAGTCAAACAGCAATTACTGTTCTTTGCTTTCAAAATCAGCTTATATTGTTCCCTCTGCTGGGACACAGACCTCCTCTCAGTGAGAGGGAGTAGGCCGTAAACCACCACGCGGATCAAGTCGGTTTGGTAGATGTCTTCGAATTTTTAGTTCTAAGACATGACGCTTTCCTCGCGATGTTTTCCTTCACCGTTTTGAGAACAGTGGTGTCGAAGTAATTTATTTATTTATTTGCTCTCATGCACATCACACATTTTACAAATCTGTCGGTATTTGTACATGAACCCTGTCAGGGCACTGCAAAGCACAATGTCAGTTTGCTGTTGAGTTTAAATTGAATTAACATAAATTTGAATTAACATAAATAACACATAATTAACTAAACTAATATTAATACGAATTGTTAAATAACACAATACAATACATTTCGGTAGTCAAAATAAAATAAAAAGTCATAATGATGTCCAATCAACAGTAATAAATAACATACAATAACACACATAAAGTCACATATAGTCATAAGTAGTCAGATTGTAGTAGTACGAGTGGGTAGGTAGTAAAAACAGTAGAATAAAATAATTTATGGAAAAGGTATTACATATTTATACAAAGTAAAGCGCATGTTTGGGTTCGAACCTACGACCTACAACTCGTAAGTGTGTTACCACTGGGCCACCACTGCTCCCATCCTGTCCTTTGCTTACCTCTATAAAAATCCGAAAGAAATTGAAATATAAGGTGTTACTTTTAAATCCCCGTTCCCCAAATCCGTGCCGCGTCGCCGTCGATGCTATCTCCATAATATGAATGTCGCTTTGCTAAGCATTATCTTAAGTCGTCGGTAACCGGCTATTGAAAGACGTTGTTAGTTGTTACGTCACTATATTGAAGATATATTGTTAGGTTATTGACTCATATTGTTGTAGTTAATAGTGTTCGGTTGTTAGGCGAAGTAATTTTGTATTTACTCTGTTAATATGATTTAGTTTTCTTACGTAATTGATTGGTAAGTAAAGCGGTAGTGTTCCTGACGGCAAGGGTCTGCTAACATCGAATTTAAGTATATAGCCAGGGAATTAGGTACTGAAGGAGTTGTCTCACAAACTTTAATTTGTTGATAGGTATAGGTACCAAAAAATACAGAGTGAATAAAATATGTTGTGTATTAAGGTAGTTAAATTCATTGAGATCATAGTCCATTATAATGAGTGTGTGTATTTGTTTTTAAGAGATAGGTATATACAGAATAAAGTTATTGAAATAACATAGCAGCAACAAAACAAAGTAGATACCTACATAAAAGATATTGTTTGGCAATCAACTTTAATAAAAGACTGGTCAGCTGCCAAGTACTTATACTACTCAATGCCAGACCGGACCTGGAGACCAAAGTGTAACTAAAGAAGGCTTTTAACAGATTCCGATTAATTATTAATTTCGTTGTTGGGTATTTAGCATTGGGAACACGGAAAAGAATGTGAATATTGCGAAATCTAGAGATTGGTATGAAGTCGTCGCATGGAAATAGTTTGTACTATCTTGAAATGTGTTTTATTGATCAAACTAAAAGGGAGTTTTTATTTAAAGAGAAAAGAGTTTGGTGCATACATCGTGAAAACATAACGCAACTGAAGGAAAAAGCAAATGTACAGACAAAACATAAATGCATCTAAAATAATAAGACGACGTAGCGAGCCAAAAAGTAGGTTGCGGTGAGGCGCATCGTAACTGAGGCAGGCCGCGATTAAGTATGAGATGCATCGCGGCTGAGGGATACAAGCTGCGGTGGAGGAGGAGTGCCAGTGTTTCTGAGCAGCGTTATTCCCTTCCGTGGCCTGGACGGGGACGCCACCATTTGATGGCGGACGCGGTGGGGCCGCAAGGGAGGAAGAGTGTCGATATAGCGTTGGCCGCTCTCCCTATCCCCTGCAGCCGAAAAGTGGTAGGTGGCGGGGCCAGTGTGCTGACCCGTCACCCAGGGGGACCAAGGGTGCTATGCACAGGGTTGTCTGGCGCCCTTGTGCTATTTGGTCTCTGGTGTGGTCACGGCGTTCCATGTATTCTGGTGCCTTGGTTATTCCCCTCCGACGAGGGTCCGGTAATCGAGAGCCACGGCGGGTTTGCGGATGGCTTGCGCGTTCTCGTGTTCCCGCCACAAACAGCAATGGAGGTCACAGTGGAGTTTTAGTGGGTTACAGTCCCACATAACTGCGCTATCTCCTCGTGTTAGCGCAGTATGCAGGAGCATTTCTCCTCGTAAAAACAAATAAAAAAGGGCTGTCATCCGTGGGGCATCACGGGTCGTCAGAAGCCCGAACGTCTGACCATCAGTCTTACCAATCGTATTGCCCAGTAACGTGGTTGCGGAGGTCAGATAGGCAGTCGCTACATGTAAAAAACTGGTATTCAGCTGCATCCGGTTAGACTGGATGCCTACCCCAACATAGTTGAGAAATTGCCAGTTGATGATGATAGAGCAGGATGAAAATAGTTACAACAAAGTTGAGAAATTGCCAGTTGATGATGATAGAGCAGGATGAAAATAGTTACAACAAAGTTGAGAAATTGCCAGTTGATGATGATAGAGCAGGATGAAAATAGTTACAACAAAGTTGAGAAATTGCCAGTTGATGATGATAGAGCAGGATGAAAATAGTTACAACAAAGAGTGCCCAGCACCTAAGTTAAGGACGTGTAAGAAAAGCTATTAAAAATACCACAACTTCCCTTTACAGTAGCAAAGATAAGAAAAACTCCGTTCAAACAGTTAAACGTTACTTTGTAGTTTACACGAATTACAAGGGGTCTAATGAGTATTCGTGTTGCACAGCGCTAATCGCTCTGCAAAGCTTCGCAACGCTTCGTCAACGCTCCCCGAGACTCCGTGGGAATGCACTTATGTAAGAAAGTTTCAAATGAGCGTAATGTAATTGTAATTACTTTACGACCGCATGTATTTTTATTTGTAGAGGAGGAGAACCCAATATTTTTGAGGTTGGCAAATAGACAGCTAGCTATTTGAAGAAATCTCCAAAGGATTATTATCCACTGCACCATTTCTAAGAATCAAAATTGAAATGTCTAAAACTTACAAATGTGAACTGAAACATAGTGACACTCGAAACAAGACTAGACTTCATTATGCACTTCAAATATTTAGTCAGAAAACAATTCAATTTATTTCACATAATTTCAAGCTAGCTATTCTAATCAAACTCAACATTGCAAAAATGCCTTTAGTATTAAAATCGGCAAAAAACTAAATTATAATTTTAAAGTGCTCGAATTTGTGTTCATAGCCGATTATCCTTTGAGTGGGGATGGCGGCCATCCACCCAGGGATGTAGGGGGGTAGGGGAGGGGTGTAACTCACCAGGAATGGTTCCAACGGTTTTTAAAATAGCTAGTTGGTAGTAGCCGTTTGTTTTTAGAGATCCTTTAAATGCGGCGCGATGCGAAATATGCGCGTTCCTGACGTAAATCCGAATCGTAAATGGTAAAGATTTTCGTTTGTTTTTTTTTGGTTTAAAATATAACTTTCAGTTTTTGTGAGAATGCATGTACCAATGTACCTTTTTGTAAATTAAAACGAAATGAAAGCTAAATCATTGTATCACAGAAGATAGAACAAAATTAGGAAGCGTACTGCAGTAAGATAGATTGACGACATCAAACAGGTTATGTCTAACAGCTACACACGCTACTAGCATTTTATCATAGACCCGGGGTGCATGGCATACAAAAAAGGACATCTCCACCCAACTGTATGATGGTGAAAACAGAATATGATACGATAATAACAAACGGTCTAGTAAAATGGTGACATAAGAACATAACCATATGAAGACTGTCCAACAGAAAATTGCATACTTGAACAAGATTGTCTCGCAGACTGCATGCTTGCACGACATTTCTGATACTTGCCGCATACTTGCTTACCAAGTATTCCACTTGATACACAGAATAGATAGTGTAGAAGGTCAGCTCCATAAAACGACCGAAAACAGGCGCACGCACACAAAGAGGCGTACGCGCAGTGTCACACAAATGCCAGTCGAGACAGTTGTAAATCGACGGTTTTAAAACAAAATCCATGGTTTAAAAACCCGTTTTAAAGTTGAAAATGGTTTAAAACCATGACCACGTGGGCCGTACATTGATTACGTATCATTTTAAAAATTACATTAAAAAGGCTAACTGATATCAAAATTTATTAATAACGTACTATCTAGATAAAAAAATATCCTATGTGTTATTCCAGGTTACAAACTATATGTGTGCCAAATTTCATCCAAATCCACATCTAAGCATAGGATCAAACAAATATCTAAATATCTAAGCATAAGATTATGTGATGTCATTCATCGTACATAAACTACTTTTTAAACTGTCTTGATATGCGTATTTATTAAAATTTACATTAAAAAAATATGTTGTAGCTCAGGATCAATAAAATATAGTCCGATTAGGTTAACTTAGCTACCGCACATTTTTAGAATATACATACCTACCAATATTATTATTTGAATTGCCCTTAAATATCCGAAATCAAGAAGTAGATCGCTTCGTGTGAAGCCTCAGTGCCTTCTATTTAAAATGAAAATAAACACATTTGAAACCAATATTAAACCACTAAGTGTGGTTTAAAATCGTTTTAAACCAAAAAGATGGTTTAAAATCAAATAGAGTATATGTTAAAAATCTGTATCTGTAATCCGTCCTGCACCCTAATTGCGTAACTCACTATTAATCATAATCTGTTTCGTTTTGAAACAGATGGCTAAACCATTGCTTCATGAGTTCGAAAAATGTGCCTGCTCAGCAACGTAAATAACGCAATGAATATTGTTGAACTGTCAAAATGAAACCGATTACGATTAATCGCGTGTTACGCAATTTGGGTGCTGCACGAGTGCGCTTGCACTCACTGTACGTGAAGCGTGTTTATGTGTGTGTGCGTTCCCGCTCGTTGTATAGAGCCGGTCACCTGTATCTATATTTTTGTGCTTAATCGTCCATATTCGCCTTTAGATATTGGTTATAGGAATACCACGCTTAACTGGAGGTCTGTAGAACGGTTCGCAAAGAGGATTACGGAGTTTGTACCTAATTCCTGCATGAATATGAATAATTTTGTTACTCTGTAGTGTTATTGATCTACCTGAATTACCTTGGGGAGCAAACGGTAGACCACTGATCGTTATCATAATAGAAGGATGATGATACCTCGTATGCATATCCACTTCTTTTCTGTTGATTCAGTTACTTTGCCGAAGCTCTTATATTTAAAGCCAGAACACGTACAACTTGGTTGTTCAAAAACTTGCGTTTCAATCTGGTCTATAGACATTAGAACTGAAACTATTACACCGTATTGCCATTTTGATAAAAATCAAGTATTTATTCCGTTAAAACTTAGCTTTAGAATTTTAAAAGCGATTTTTATTAAATACTGATGCAGTTTATTTAAATTGTGAATATAATTACGCACAATTATATTCTTAAAATGCTACTGTAAAGTTAAGAGATTCTTATAAAGGTGCTTCAGACAGTAAGCCTGCAGTGCAGTCGTGAGAGAGCGCCATTTCCTTGAGACGTTATTACGTCATCGTGGTAATGAGGGTTAGTCTGAAAAATAATCATAGAAGACTGAAATAGATTGGTAATTCCATATATTTTTTTACAGAATGGTGGCATATTTAAACTGGTCAATGCGGTTCTATTATTGAAGAACAATAAAGAAATGAAAATTCAAATAATAGGTACCAAAATCTGAATAAAGAATTAAGTTTTCATAAAAGAAAAATATAATAGAGTCTAGTCGCTTAGCACACAGTATGCAACCCCCTAACGCTTTTAAAACTAAAACTCTTATGCCCGTTTTCACCGACATCCCCTAAGTTTATGGGATCCCCTAAGCATGGTTAGGGGGCTGTTAAAAGGTGGTTTCTGTTTCACCAACAGTAAGGGGTCAGTTAAACGCTAAAAGGTCCCCTAAATTTAGGTGGCCGAAATGTGGGCCCATAAACCGGCATTTACGTATGTGATCTCTCAAGCAACGAACATGGATAATGATATATTAGAATTTGTTGAACATTTTGAAACTTTTTCTACTATATTCATCATAAATAATAGTCGTAGACCAAAGATATTTCTGAAACAACCAAACTACTTCGAAATTTTAATGAAACTGACTTTTTTTAGAGATATCATCATCTTCCTAGCCTTTTCCCAACTATATTGGGATCGGCTTCCAGTCTAACCGGATGCAGCTGACTACCAGTATTTTACATGGAGCGACTGCCTATCTGACCTCCACAACCCAGTTACTGGGTAATACGATACCCCTTGGTAAGACTGGTTGTCAGATATGATTGTTTTTTCGGAGATATAGATTACCTATATAAATCATCAGTATTGTATTTATTGGAAAAGACTGAACATAACTTAGAATTTTCTGATAATAGGTAACTACTTACTTAGTTTATTAAAGTTTTTATAAGTAGGTAGCTCATAAAATAAAAATTTGCTGACAATTTGCAAATTTGCGTTAAATTGGTAAAATATACCTTACGATGCACATTCACTAGGTTACCAAACAAACAATCTTAACTAATTATGTTCCAACTCTCTATCTAGTCGCCGGCTCGAACTCACTGGTGAGCCTGGCTAAAAAGCACGCTGTCTCATCAGCCATCGTGTCCGACAAAGGACGCTAGTCTACACGCACGTTATTGAGTGAGATGCAGGATCATTTGTAGTAAAACAGTCGCGTATTAAATTAAGAAAAGTCCTTCGGAAGATCGAGTTTTATGAAAAACCCACTGTATAAATCAATTACAAATAAAGTTTATTGAACTTTTCGATATTTGAGCTTTGTCACTACTGACTTGGCTTTGAAGGTTTTACACTTCTTACACACCCAACGTTAGGTTAAATTAGCAAGAAAAACTAATCTTTGTTGGCTCATAACTGTTTAATGGCTTTTTATTTTAGTATTCTATTTTCGCACAGACAATATTAATAATGAGACAAAACTATACCATGTTTAATTTTTGATGTACATTGTCAACCATGGAGTATACACTCCCGAAGTTTGTATGGAAATATTTTTGACTAGATTATTCATAATAAACTCTTTACAAATGCCAAAAATAAAAACAAATCCTACGTCACGACGTCACAATTGAAAGAAGTGTCAAATACAAATAAGACCACAGATAACACGCGACGTTTCGTAATGTGTACACAGAGTAAATAAGTAAGAAAACATGAAATTCATTAAAAATGTGAATGAAATAATATATAATATTGCTATCAAAACACGATTTATAAATATTTGTATCCATATAAGTGTATACTTTAGAGAATTTTTTAAAAAGCTATCTTGTTACAAAGTATCGATAAGTTCATAGACGAATCAGTCACTATTATCGAGAACAAAACGTCACATAGATATGTGTCCCCTAGTTAGGAGGTAAAAATTATGGTGAAATGAAATTTAGTTTAGGGGCTAGTTTAGGGGAGCTTTTAAGCTAAAAGTCCCATACGTAGGTGGTAGTTTAGGGGATGTCGGTGAAAACGGGCATTAGAGAATTTGTAAAATGTTACTATTTTCTTTTATACCGAACCCGTGTAAGACAAAAGTTAATATTTGCTCGGTCGCGCTCGCGGGTCGACGAACTCCCAACTTTTAACGCAGCGTAGCAGAATCCCGTCTGTGTGGACCTAAATATTATATTTTTCAATTGCATTTTGTGATTAACGGTAAATGAATTTTGTTTTTGTTTTAAGTTCGTTAGGGCAGTTATTGTTTTGTGCTTTTATTTTGTTGGGAATCGATACTGACGTTGACTGTTGTTTGTTTTTTTAAAAGAGAGACAAAAACAACTACATGGTGTAGAGTAACAATTTTTAACTAATCTAAAAATAAATAAAAGCGGTAAGTAAAATAATGGCAGCTTGATTGATTTGATGGCTGGATGATTGATTGGCTCCGACTCAAAACAAGTAATTTACATCAGCTTAGATTCATTAAAGGTTTATTCTTAGCTTTTGGGTTCTGTTTTCGTCGGTTTAGTTTTTTGACAAAAAGATTTTTTGGTGGGATTTTTATATGATAACAACTTTTTTTTTTTGAAGTATACCTACCTACCTTTCTAATTAAAAAGAATTTTAAAAATCGGACAACTCAGTAAAAAGTTGTGCGTGGATCT
This sequence comes from Antitype chi, assembly GCA_947359405.1. Classification (NCBI taxonomy): domain Eukaryota; kingdom Metazoa; phylum Arthropoda; class Insecta; order Lepidoptera; family Noctuidae; genus Antitype; species Antitype chi. Next base: position 18,863,584 of record OX375816.1, read on the forward strand.
ACGCGTCGACTTAAGAAACACCTCCCTTTTTCGTCGGTTCAGGGGGCTTTCTCCCTAAGCACGAAGTCCGTCGTTTCGGTCGAAGTAACAGGCGTTTCCAACTCCATATCACTTACGGACAGAAAAATAGCTTGGAGCCCGAACTAACAATGAATGACAACACGATTTGACAGCTGTCCCTACTCCCAATATGTTTTTGCCCGTCCAAAAAAGTGAATTAATTGGCTGTAGCATTCACTAAGTAGTTTCGAACTACTTACGGACGGGCCCGTATCTTCGTTGACGGAGTTAGAGAGTAGGCCCCCAGAACCGAAAACAGCCAACCGTAAAACCATTCAGACCACCACTACTCAATCAAAAGGACAATTTCAGGCAATTCATTTCAAGCTCCCCGAATTCGTAAATAAAGACGCATAATATTTCACTTGGTTCTTCACACCATCAATCAGCGACGCGTCCCATCCCTATTTAGACGAAAGCCCCAGATACCCCAGGTGCGTTTCAACAAAAAAGATGGTATCTACGATTCGGCGACGCCATTTCCCAGATCCATTCGTCGTGCCACAAAAACCGGTGGTTATTTTTCTTAGGTGGCATTTATCGCGGGTTTCCATCCGATGGGCTGGCTCACAAAAGCGGTAAGTAGCTGCTCAGCAAAAACACTCGGCCACCGGAGATAGCGTCGGCTTTTTGTTGCCCCGAGCCGAATGCGCGCCAATTGTTCGCCGAATTAGGCCGAAACCAATTGTTGGTATGCGGCCTATGACGGGAATAGTTGGAATTCGGTTAGTTATAAATGAAAAGGCAAAATTGGATTGATTTGTGCAGCGCTGTGGCTTTTATTGAAAACGCTTTCGATCGAGCAGATACATAGTTAAAGTTATTCATGAATTGAGTTTCAATTTATTTCTATAAATATAAATTATGTTTTAGAGCTTTGTTATTTTAAATGATCAATATACACACTATTGATGATAGATTAAATTGTTTGTCTATATTAATGTTTTCATTGCATGAATGCCGTTGTTTACCTGCTGTATACCTGCAAAATTATAATGCAATATTAGAAAAAGCTGTGGATATTTCTTTATTTTGTGCTATACATCGTTTGAAATCTTTCATAGGTACATAATTTATAACCCAGACATCCTTAAACCTTTTTTATCGATAACACCAGAACCCAGCATTCACGTACCCCCACTGGGTACTCTACACTCATACTCACGTCCCCCCGCCACTTTATCAAACCACGGCTCGTTCACTAATGAACGCGTGGTTTTTACACAAATTATGAACGGCTACCGTTGCCCGTTGCTACTAGCAACCGTTGCTAGGCGACCGGTCGCCATTGCACCGCTTTTTGTCCAGACTAATTAGTCACTCTGATTAAGTTATAGGGATCCAGTCAAAGCCAATCTACGGCTTACAGAAAAGATTTTAAGTAACTTAGAAAGGTTTTCATTAAGTGCTAAAATTTGTGCTGTTTTTCTTTGACTTGGGAATCGCGAATCGGAAAATAAACGCGAAAGTTTGTATGTACGGATGTAAGGATGTTTGTTACTCTTTCACGCAAAAACTACTGAATGGATTTGGATGAAATTTGGCACACAGATAGATAATATCCTACATTAACACATAGGATACTTTTTATTCTGGTAGTACGTTCCCGCGGGATAATTTCCGACTTCCACGCGGGCGAAGCCGCGGGCGGAAGCTAGTGAATAATATAACACAGCATCAGGCCTTTATGCCCCGAAGGGTTGGGCAGAGGTGTACCCATAGTACGCCTATATTTCGCCAATTTCGTTTAAGTGATATGTAAAAGGGAGCGAGTCTATTGTCATCAACCGGGCACAAATGTACACTCCAGGTTGCTACTGAATAAATTCCAGATGGAAAAATCCCGTGACACCTTGTCTAACCACGGAATCCAACCCAGGAACTCATGCTCAGCTGTAGCGCTTGCAAACACTAAATTAATGAGGCAGTCCGGATATGACTTACTATTCGTGCTCTTATAAATTGCCTTAAATTTGATAATAGCATTGAATTGCGATAAGTGGACAGTGATTAAATTCAATTTATTCATATCAGTGAAAACTCCATACATGGTTACAAAATTCAAAAACAACATAGAAATTATAAATTATAAAAATCACAAATAATAGTTTAGTGTGTTAGTAACAAAAAGTTATATAATTGTACGTATAACTATGTTAGAATTGTTAGTACCTATACCTAACTGATGCCTATGGGCGTCCTTATCCAATGATTCTGGAAAGGACAGTCAAAACTGGAAGCAATTACATTTAGGATGCTGTTGCTACTACTTCGTAGACGGTGCAGCAGCGAGTTAGCTTTCTTGCGCATGATGGCTTGAAAGCCATCCATAAGCACTTCAGCAAACATGCCAGACGCGCTGCAGCGCCACGGCAGCCCCAACAGCATCCTAAAAGCGTTATTATACTGGAAGTTATAATCTTTGCTAAAGTTTTTAGCCACTGGCTACATCCAGATGTATTCAAAGATATTAACCTAGATAAACCATCATAAGCGTATATTTTATAAAGTCGTCAAACATTTTATGATCCGTAATAAAAGCTCCACCAAAAGAAAAACTGAACACGTTTAATAATAAAGCTAGAGAAATTATAAGATTTAATGACCCTTAATTAGTACTTTTTCTACCAAAATGAGCAGATTAATAAATAAAATATACAGAAAATTCATTCTTACAAAAGGAAAAATTTAATACACCGCAACAAATTCAGACTAAAAGCATCTAAAAATTGATTACCCCTTAAACTCTAACGAGCAGTTAACTCGGCACATTAATATTCACCGCCCGTTCCCAGATGAATAAATAACTTTAAAATTAAACTCTATATTCGTATTAACAGTATTCTGGGAACATTTACAGCGGCCGCACGGGCGGTTATGGCAAATTCGGATGAAACCAAAAGGGTGTTGATTAATCAGTAGCCATTTATATATTTTTTTATTCCAACGTCGTCCGCGCGGTGTAACGAGTTAATTTTAATAAATCATACGAAATTCAACGCTGTGTCTTTGTAATGGGGGTTTGTCAGCGTCGAGGGTGTTTTATTGGTGTATCCTTGATGTTAGAATTAAAATGGTGTGTCTGCAATTTGGAAGACGAGGGTAGGCTTAATTTTTCTGTTATCTTTTTATTTTATTTTATTTTATTGTGTTTGGGTGGCTTACAGCTATCAGTACAAAAGGAATAGTTATATAATTTACGAAAAGCCATTTACAAGCCTCCACAGATAGCAATGCAATTGCAGGAAATGCAATTTTGTTGGATACTTGCGGTTATGTCGTGGAAAAACTTCATCATATCCCACAAAAATGCTGTACCTACTTACCGATGTTTGTCCTGTTTTAGCTGGTTGTGGCGGATTCCTATAACTTACGGACAGTCGCTGGTTAAAATTAAGACGTTTGTATTTTTACCAATAATGAAGTAAATACCAAATACCTTCGCATAGAAGACCTCCCCCATTTGGAAGTACCTATCATAGGTAAAAATAGCTTACGACACTATTTATTTGCCCACTTTTGGAAATAAAAAATGCTACCATTGGTAAACTAAAGGATCCGTTTTTGTTTATAGGAACCGATCATCAGTTGCTTAAAATCATTAATTAATTTTTCATGTCGAGGGATGTCAATCTGTCTATCGTCCCCGTTTTCTACCACTCTGTCAGCACTTTCCCGTCTTCCATTTTGTCTCTACTAATAATCCTGGTACAGCAGATAATTATTAAGAAGTAGCATTTTCTTTGGCAAACTTTCTCCCATCACAACGTTGTAAACAGTTCAAAATAAAACAAAGATATATCCAATTAAAACAGAGCCAGACATATCCTTTCAACAAATAGTAAGGCGTCGTTAGCGTTACATGCTATACACAAGTATCTACTATGCTTCGTACAAATAAAAGTGCTGACATTGCATTCCGTTTGAGTCGAACACAGCTCCAGCTCAGCGTATTTTTGTGAGCGAGAAACAATTTTGTACTTGCAAAGCTTGGAATGAGTGATGTTGCTTGCCTCTTTTTTGTGTACATAGTGTAGAAATTCTGAAGAATATTTTCAGAACATTTTAATTGTGAAGTCTTTTTTGTGGGTCCTGATAATCTACAATATGTACCGATTTTAATAACATTTGGCAAAAGCAGCTTTGTTGCCAGAAAAGGGCATAGTGGTTCCGTATTTTTAGATATTTCAATAAGATAAAAAAAATATCTTTGTTCCAAAAAAATTCATGAGCGTGGTTCGATTTCTCGAAACTGAATCAACAAAAAACCCATCACCATGCAGTGTTACTATTCAGTACATGTTATTTTTATAATAATGTAAAATCTAAAACATTAAGTTAAGTGCTCTCTTGAGATTTTAAGAGCAAAAGATTTTAGTGTAAAATAAATAAAAGTCCTAGAACCATGAAGAACTAGAGTGGTGACACTGATTAATGTTGTTTGCATTCATTACGTTAGCACGCGAAGCTTGCCGCTATCTCACGAATTATACATCGTATAAGTAGTAGGCATCTCCGTATTTGGGTCGGATTTAAATATTAATAAGAGAGAATATTAATAAATGGAGATTTGTTAACTATCAGTGCAGAAGCGTGGTTATTAATTGTCTTTCTTTTAAGATTAGGGTCTTTGCAGTGTTATAAGTAGGTATTGCAATTTTCGTCATTATTTTCATATTATAGCAGTTAGAAATTCCATGTGATTTTTCTTCTTTTTTTTACTTAGTAACCTCAAAGATCCTTTAAATAATCTGGAACAGATTTTGTTTCATAATTGGAATATTTCGTGATGTAATGAAATCAGCAACCTAATTTTGCGTTTGATCAATGTGCGTAAGTATAAAAGTTGCCATGGAAAGCTAAAGCTGCCTGCTAGGGGTGCGGGTTGCTCGAAAGAGATACCGCAGCCGTTGGCACACAGGCAACTGAGGAAACACGGGTGGGTTTTAGTCACTAAAAGTCTGACACGCCCTCCTGCTCCACCCAGAGCGGGAGAAGTTATTTGATGATTTCCCCACCAAACCCAATCGTTCCACCTGTTGAAAATCGTGCACCTGGACATGAGTCACCTTGGCAGACGTAGATGTCTTTCAATAGACTTCGAACTCAGGTATGCCAAATCAAAATAAACCTGTTCAGCTGGAGGTTCACAAATGGCTCTGCCTTGGAGTGTAAATATCGTGCTGTCCTACAAACAATGGGGCACTTAATATCGTGTTCAGTATGTTCTGTTGACTGCACGCTACAGGAGTTAATGGCTGCTGCTGAAGGTACCACACTCTTAGCCTAAGTAGCCAAGTATACAGACTGCTATTGACAGGCTAAGAACAATAATGTTGCCATCACGCGTCAAATATTATTCGTACGTTAGAAAAATATTTTGCTGAACAGAATATAGTAAATAATATTATAGAAACAGCTACCTTTCAGAAAAAAAGCATAATCCTGAAACATCGCTCAAAGAAACACAGAAAATAAAATTCAAGATGCTTATTTCGAGTTTGATGTCATTTGATCAACGAGGCTATGTTGTAGCTGCCTAAAAATATCATATATACGAAAGAAAAATATTCAACCTTAGCTTATATATTGTAGGTAGTTACCTAATAAATATTATAACGATATCGCCCTAGAAACAGCTACCGAAAAAAAGCGGCCAAGTCAAAAAACGAGTTCGACGCGCATGCGGCGGGTTCCGTACCACCGCACGTATATTAAACATATTTTTTAAATACTTGTGTAAAACAACAATCCTTTCGGTTTTATTTGTTGTAAAAGTGGCCTTAGTTCACACACTAGGAAAAGTTGAAGTGTTTATCCATTAGTATCTATGTGTATCTACGGTTCAAAAGATACAACAGCCCTGTGACAGACAGACGAACGGACGATGGAGCTTTAGTAATATGGGTTCCGTAGCCAAAGAGGTGCCAACTGGCTCCGTTGGCACTTTTTAGGCACGGAACCCTAAAAACTGTCTAATTCAGAAACATCGCTTAGACATCTAGAGAGCTATGTAAACCTAGAAATCCTAGAATCCGTCTGAAGTGAGGCGATAAGAGCGGGCCCAGTGTCTCAAGGCAGTCAATTACCGTCTTGTAATTAGTGCGGCCGCCGCCAGGGGCGCTGTGGGCACGTTTAATAGCTATCCTATGTCGCCGGATAATCGGAAAAATCTAATTTTAGCGAGGTTCCTAGAATTTTTGGAGTCTGATAAATATTTTTACAAGCTATTATTGTCAACAATAACGGTGAGTATGGACGCCGATTGGCTGATATAAATGTTTTGCACTTACGGATGCGGTGATTGGTTAACAGCTAGATTCGAGTTATGTTTTAAGCAACCAGAATAAAGAATATATGAATTGGCTCTTGGAGTAGCTAATCTGCATTCAAACCAATTTTCCTAGACATACTGTTTAAAAAAACATTTTTCAAAAAAAAAAAAAAACAACCGACTTCCAAAAAAACACTACAAAGTGAAAAATAACTTTAATTTTGGTAATAAGTTGGTGATTTTGGATATGTATTTTAATTATTTGTCCTCGCCTTCCGAAATTAAAGTTATTTTTCACTTTGTAGTGATTTTTTGGAAATCGGTTGTTTTTTTACACGCTTTATATTAGCTTCACTTGTATGTCAGTATGTCAGTATGTAACTCTCCGTGGGTAATTTGCGCGCCTGCGGCCTTCCTTGGTTCTGGTAGCCGTTTTTTATAAACTTTGCTTTAAGTTAAGTAATGATTAGCGACTGAGTTTTTTTTTTATTTTTTTTTTGGGTGGGAAATCATCAAATAACTTCTCCCGCTCTGGGTGGAGCGGGAGGGCGTGTCAGACTTTTACTGACTAAAACCCACCCGTGTTCCCTCAGTTGCCTGTGTGCCAGGGGCCGCGGTATCTCTTTCGAACAACCCGCACCCCTGGCAGGCATCGGTCCTTGCGGACCCCACCTATTGGTGCTGACATCTCTTTGAGGCGCGCGTGGAACACAACGCGCCGTCGACCCGGGCTTGGTCCTTACCGGACAGCGAGCTACCCATTACTCGCCGTCCGCAAGCCCGCGCCTACGGTGGCCGGGAATCAGCCTGGGATTCCCGACGCCCAGGGCTTCTCCCGCGGCGACTACGGCCGTGAGGGCGCATATACTGCCTCTCCCTCACGTGCGCCGCCTCCCTCTTTGCGAGCATTACTGCTTCGCAGAAGGAGGTGACGGCTAACCATTCACTCTCGCTCCGTACCATGGCCTGCACCAGGGCCGGACGCGAGAGATCGCCGCCGCCGATCGCCTCCACGAGGACACGGCGGTGCTCCGCCCAAGCCGGGCAGACCGCCACCGTATGCTCCACCGTGTCCTCAGGGCGATCTTCGCAATGGAAGCACCCGGGCGTTTCCTCCCGCCTTATACGAAACAGGAACCTCCCGAAACAACCGTGTCCGGTGAGGACCTGCGTCAGGCGGAAGGTGAGGACGCCATGCCGCCTCTCAAGCCACTCCTCAAAGAGGGGACTTACCGCCGCTATCGTGGCGTGCCCAATTAGCGACTGATTAACCATACATTATTGAAGTTTAAACATCTCTTAACTTTAAGCAACGTTTATAATTATAAACAAGAGGGTTAATGTTTAGGTTTAAACGGACCCGTAGACCGCGGACCCTGGGCATATGAGACCAGAATTATTTGTAATGATGTACGTATTGGTTTATTTTACACGCTTTATATTAGCTTCACTTGTATGTTTGTTGGTTTGTTTGTTTGTATGTTTGTATGTAACCGACTCCTTTGAGCGCGATTTTGACCCACTTTAAACGGTCAGATTTCATTGAAACTTTGTAAACTTGTCGAGGACCGATGACAATTCAATAATTTAAAAAAAAATAGATAAAAAAACACGTTTTTGTAGTTAGCAGAACTAAAAAATAGAAAATAAATAATAGTTTAAAAAACTAAAAAACACGCTTTAAAAACCTAACTAAAAAAGGAGAAAATAATTTAATTCAATTAAAAAGCGTGGGGTGCTTGACATTAATTGATTATAAAAATACCTCAAAAAGCACCCCACGCTTTTTAATTGAATTAAATTATTTTCTCCTTTTTTAGTTTGGTTTTTAAAGCGTGTTTTTTAGTTTTTTAAACTATTATTTTTTCAAGTTTTTTTTTCACTTTTTAGTGGTCCATATATGCTTACCCCTTCACAGCGTACCAGCGTAATGTTATGTTATAAACTGGTGTAAACAATAGACAGATATGAGATTTCAGCAATCCCAGTCCATTTGCTATCATTTATTCAGGAGTTCCGTTGCCTATCTCCGAAGTTCTTCATCCGAGAAAGTACTCTTCCAAAAACTACCCAAATCGCCTCAAGTGTGCCTATAAATTTGAAGAGTTCTCTCTATTTCTCCAGGATCCCATCATCAGATCCTGACTTGATGATCATGAGACCGCCTGGTAAGTATACCCTTTCAAACAAAAGAAAAAAACCAAATCGGTCCAGGCATCTTCGAGTAATCGGGGAACATACATAAAAAAAAGGCTCCGACGAATTGAGAATCTCCTCCTTTTTGAAGTCGGTTAATAAAGATAGTCTTTAAATGATAGGTCGGACAGAAATCTCTCTTAGTTTTCAGTAATCCGGTATTTGGCAAAAATCCTAGGATGTTCGATTTTTCTAACCATCCCGCGACATATAAACGGGTCCGTCTAGACGTGACACTGGTTCATTTTATCTCCTGTTCTGTCAATATTTGGCTCGTTTGATGTTATGTTTAAGATAAGATGGAGAAGTACTTAAAAGTTTTTTTGGGCGAGATTACTTTCAATAGTTTATGACACTTGAGTTAGACTAATAAGTGCTTCATGCTGTTCTCTGGGAAATTAAACTGTAGTGATAGTTAACACCACAATTTATTTATTTTCAATCGTTGCTAAATATTAAGCAAGCAAATTGCTAAATGTTCGACAAACCGGACATGGTTGTTTCGGTAGGTTCCTGTTTCGGATAACGCGGGAGGAAACGCCCGGGTGTTTCCACTGCGAAGATCGCCCTGAGAACACGGTGGAGCATACGGTGGCGGTCTGCCCGGCTTGGGCGGAGCACCGCCGTGTCCTCATGGAGGCGATCGGCGGCGGCGATCTCTCGCGTCCGGCCCTGGTGCAGGCCATGGTATGGAGCGAGAGTGAATGGTTAGCCGTCACCTCCTTCTGCGAAGCAGTAATGCTCGCGAAGAGGGAGGCGGCGCACGTAAGGGAGAGGCAGTATATGCGCCCTCACGGCCGTAGTCGCCGCAGGAGACGCCCTGGGCGTCGGGAATCCCAGGCTGATTCCCGGCCACCGTAGGCGCGGGCTTGCGGACGGCAAGTAATGGGTAGCTCGCTGTCCGGTAAGGATCAAGCCCGGGTCGACGGTGCGTTGTGTTCCACGTGCGCCTCAAAGAGATGTCAGCACCAACTGGTAGGGTCCGCAAGGGCCGATGCCTGCCAGGCGTGCGGGTTGTTCGAAAGAGATACCGCGGCCCCTGGCACACAGGCAACTGAGGGACACGGGTGGGTTTTAGTCAGTAAAAGTCTGACACGCCCTCCCGCTCCACCCAGAGCGGGAGAAGTTATTTGATGTTTTCCCACCCAAAAAAAAATGGTTACATTTTTTGCAATAAAACGAAGATCTACGTTTATAATTAAAATAATCAGTCAACGAAAATTGCGACTTTAACATCTCAAACTACAAACATTATTTCAACTAAACTATTTACAGGCACTTATGAATTGTCAAAGGCGTCAGCCAGTTAGAAAGATGAAGCTAATTTAATTACCTTATTCCAAAGCGTTGTGGGTTCTTATGAAGAAGAACGGTCAAAAAACTCCACCTTCCCTCTTTAAATCATTAGGTAGAGATCAACTAATTTAAAAATGCACGCCCCTCCAATGCTGGTTGCATACACATTTCAAATGATTGTATATAAATTTTAGTACAGTTTTAAATTAGTTGATCGTAAACACAGACCTCCGACATTTATTCGTCGTCCGTGTAACCTTACAATTAGCCCTAACAGAGTATCTTAGGGTTTAAGGGGTAGGAACATAAAGGGATGATTAAGGATCCTCTAATTAAGATTTGCTTGTATTAGAGGACTGCGGGCGCCTAGATATTGTAATGTTTGATTTGCAAAATTCCAGTTACAATATAAAGGGCGTGGTTGAATTGAGAGCTATTTACTAGTAGCTATTTAATAGATCAAAATGAGATAAATTGCAATTTGATTTAGTAGGTTAGAGTGAAATGAATTACCAGTTTAGTATTGGTAATATTTAAGCTGTTAGTTATTAGATAACTTTCAATATGAGAGCTCCCTTAAGAAATATGCCAACAAAGACTTAGGCACGTAGGTTTATATGGGTAGAAGTAAGTACATACCGTTTGAACACCAGTGGATGGTTGAGGCGATCTCGAACATTTCCTAGCCCTGTAATCAAAGTCTCGTGAAAGCCTCCGGCGACGTCGGAGGGTCGTCAAATAAGAGGATGGTCCACAGCCCTCTAATCAGAGCCTCGCGCCCACCGGACCATGTGAGGGTTAGATTAAACACTCATTCCAACATTATTTGTCTTCCGAACCACCGGGTCACTCCAGACCCGAAGCTAAAAGGATCTGATCCCTACTGTTGATACTTGATTAAAAATACAATATTTCCCATTATATGAAATATAAATATTTTCCTACATTGATATCGTTCGTCAGATTCGTTTGAATAAAATGAGATGACGGATTTGTTTGAATGGAATATTTTTTCAGATTCGACTCTTTTGACCTCATTATTTTGAAGTGATATAAGCTTCGTATTATAATATCTTAACTTAACGACTTAACGATGTTTACGTAATGAAAACGGTGGTAAAATAGGTACATAACTAGTCATATCAGATTTTAGCCTGATCCTTCTTAGCAACACATAATACTCGATAGATTCTGTCTGCCGTCATTATGCAGATAGGTGTTGCTTGCTTTCATAAAGAGTAATAATTGGTCACAAACTTGACTTCAATCAACCCACCCTATCTCAATCCACTGCTGGAAATAGGCCTCTCCAAAGCAGCTCCAAAACAATATCGTAACACTATTTATTATGTTCTACTTGACTTTGATAACTTAGCATCATTAAACAACATGGCTAACTTACAATAATAGTACACAACCTTGCATAATATTATAATCATTGATTTCAAAACGTCTCTATCTCCTCTTATCTTGAGCTTGATCCAGAGAACAGTAACCCTAATCCACGTAGTCGAAACTTGGATCATATTTACATACATAACAGTTTATGTAAGGTGGATCAGTAAATAATAATAGCAGAAGGTTCATATAGATAAGCAATAAGGCCTTAGTTACTTAGAAGTCTAGTAACTGCCATTGTGGGAACAAAAGAGCCAGTAGCTCCTTACATGTCCGTGGGGGCAATAATTAGAACGCTGTCAGTCAAAAATCAATCAATCTGCTTAGCCATTTCTAACTGTATTGGGGTCAGCTTCTAGTCTTATCGGATGCAGCTGGTTAGTAATATTTTACATGGAGCGACTGCCTATCTGACCTCCACAACCCAGTTACTGGGTAACACGATACCCCTTGGTAAGACTGGTTGTCAGACTTTTGGGCTTCTGATTACGCGTAACGTCTGGCAAAGATCTACACATTTCAATTTTTTCGTTGGTCATGTTGTTTCATTGGTTTTTGGATTTAACGTCTCTGAGTGTGGTATTTGGTAACTACATTGGGTTCCCACCAGAAAAAAATAAATGTAAGTGAGAATAATTATAAATAAATAACAATATAAATAACAATTGTTCATGAGAATGCGATGCGTTCGGTGACCAAGAAACGGTAATTCTGCATAAGTGTCCGATTTTCACATTACCTCGGGTATCAGACGTCGAAATAAGAGTGTATACCAACTACACACACACACACACACACACTAAGACACACTACTAAGAGTGTATACTTGAAAGTGAAGACCAACTGGACTCTGAGGGTCGAAAGGTTGGAATCGCGCCACGACGTCAACTTTAAGTCGTTCGTGGTCCGAGTTCCAACCCAGCATCTACAGACCTGCTTGAAAGAGGACTTTTGGCCGAAAGGTGTCGTATATCGGCGTTTCCGAGGACGGTTACGCGACACCTCACAGCGATACACGACGCCGACCACTTTACGTGTATAATTATAGTTTTGATAAGTTTCATAATATGTATTAGTTTATTAATATTTTTAAGATTATTTTGTGTATTTTATCTATGGGCCTCAGCTGCCTGATAATAAAATGATTGATTGATTGATTGATTGATTGATAAGTCTTCACCTTGTTTTCTATGGCTCTGATAATTGTCCAAATATATAGCTTTATGCTAACGACTCACGAAATACTCTGTTTTTTCTATTTTCTATAGGTATAAATAAAAATCAATTGCCGCATGTATGAAAGGTCATCACTTCAAGCGGGTACCACCGATTTATCTGTTTTTTTTTTGTTGTTGAGTTTGTAATTGTTGGGACTAAGTTTGTATGGAAGACTTTTTTTCAATTCACTGGAAAAGTCGGGTATCCGGGCGATGCCGAAATATAACAGTTAGGTTACAATAGTAACGGTAAACAGAAGGATAGTGAACCTTCTACATTTATTCTTGTTACGTCACTTCGGTAAATATGTTTCGAACAGTTTCGAACAACAATAAACCTATATGGCCCATAAAGTTACATGACCTTATGAAGAGGTGGCAGGTATAAGTGTACCAGTGTTCAAGTTCGATGTCCTCGAGTTAGTGGCAGTTACTGCCGATGGGTTATGGACTCGGCAGTAACCGTTAAGTGTAGCTTTTAACTTTGTGTGGGATGTTACTGAAGGTATTTCGAACCGGGAATGTTCGAGGAATCACAAACTGCAGTGGTATTTTATCGAGTGAAAGTTGGGTTGTATTTTATTACGGGGATAATCTTTATCGATTATTTTAGTTTCTTTTTACTGCGAGTTAGATGCTTTTCTCGGGATTTAGGTATGAGTTTAGTTATTGCAAGTAATTTTAAATAAGTGTTGTTCCGTGTGGTGCCGGATTTAAAAGAATAGCACCATCCCATTTCTTCCCGTGGGTGTCGTAGAAGGCGACTAAGGGACTTACTAGAGAATGGGCAGCAGCGTGCTTTATGCATTTGACCACCATACTGCGATCTCCAACCCGCCGCCAATCGTGGCGATTATGGCAAATTCCCCCTTTTGGGGGTGGCTTATGTCCAGCAGTGGACGTCTTTCAGCTGATATGATGATGATGATGATGATGTTGTCTGTTTCTGAGCTAAAAAGACTGTATTACTAGAAAGGTGGTGACTACTGTGATGAAGACTAATAAAGAAGGGTGGAAGAAGAATAAGACGCCATCCCTGTGTGCTTAGCATTTTCCCAAGTATGTTGGGGTCGGCTTCAAGTTGAACTGAATGCAGCTGAATACCAGTATGTTACAGGCAAAACAATTGCTTATCTGTCTCCACAACCCAGTTATTGGGTAATTCAAATTCATTTATTTCAATCTATTTAGATCATATTTGACTCACATAATATAAAATTTAACATTATATATAACCATTATAAATATATATAAAATAATTCAATAAAACCAAAATTAAAATTAATTAAATTAAACTAAAAACACAAAATTAAATTCATTTGTTTGTTTGTCATTACATTAATCATATAACAATGATTTTACAATCAAACCTGTTCGCAAATACACTCAGGATGATATTGGAGATGGTCCGGAGCGTGCGCCCCAGAGATGCACACCGTTTTCGCATCGTCGCGCGTCGTATAAAAACAGTCGACACTGGCGTCGGCGAACATCCCTGACGTGCTGCAATACGATACCCCTTGCCAAAGAATGGTTGTCAGACTCTCAGGCTTCTCACGACTCGTAACGACTGCCAAAGATCCACGTATGATAGCCAGGACTAACGGCTTAACGTGGTGTCCGAGGCACGGAGGGATCTTGGTGGGTTGTAAAGATGGTCCCTCATCCACGGACCAACCGCGGCAAGTGTAACTTAACCTGATCTATCAAACCATGCAGCTGCTTGTGGTTTTATTACTTAGCCGCAAGCCCCTCATGGAAGAAGAAGACATGGGGTGCCAAATGAATTGCGACAATAGTAAAAGAATGAAAAACAAACAAAGTAACCATTAAACGGCACGGTCGGCGCAGTGGTTAAGCGATTGACTGCTGCGTTGCGTGTCACGGGTTCGATTCCCGCACGGAATAAATATTTGTATGACCTGCAAGTAGTTGTTCCGGGTCTGGCTGTTTGTGTATGTGAGTTTAAATGTTTGTAAACGCACCCACAAAATAGCAGAATTTCCTAGTGTGGGGCTAAGTTTATAAAAAGAAAAAAAATCGTACCCTTATTTAATGTAGATACCGACCACGTACCAACACATAGTTTTCAACTCATTTACAAAATCACTTAAAATTCCACTCACACCAAAAGTGCTAACAAATTATAATTAACAATAACAACCCGTATAATCACCAATTATTACTTAACACTCTAATCTAGTCTGTCCCCACGTTGCTTATATTAGCACTAACAAGCTATAAAGTAACTTTAACTAAATAAAACTAACATTACTTCGTTACTAGAACCTTTTGGTAATTATCAGCCGGTATATTTATGTGCTAATCAAGGTCTAATCTATTTGTCTCGGGACAACGAGCTCGGTACGTCAGTATTTTGAAACTGGACTTGACTAACTAGCTATTGCTGATTGAAACAGAGGGGTAATTGCGTTATACAGTATCAGTAGGAATCGCTTTATTTTTTACACGCTTTATATTAGCTTCACTTGTATGTTTGTTTGTATGTTTATATGTAACCGACTCCTTTGAGCGCGATTTTGACCCACTTTAAACGGTCAGATTTCATTGAAACTTTGTAAACTTGTCGAGGACCGATGACAATTCAATCATTTAAAAAAAATTGAGAAAAAAAAACACGTTTTTGTAGTTAGCAGAACTAAAAAATAGAAAATAAATAATAGTTAAAAAAAACACGCTTTAAAAACCATACTAAAAAAGGAGAAAATAATTTAATTCAATTAAAAAGCGTGGGGTGCTTGACATTAATTGATTATAAAAATACCTCAAAAAGCACCCCACGCTTTTTAATTGAATTAAATTATTTTCTCCTTTTTTAGTATGGTTTTTAAAGCGTGTTTTTTAGTTTTTTAAACTATTATTTATTTTTTAGTTTGGTTTTTAAAGCATGTTTTTTAGTTTTTTTTTTGAGTTGGTTTTTAAAGCGTGTTTTTTAGTTTATTAAACTATTATTTATTTCATTTTAACATATGAACGAATGGAAATAATTAGTCTGAGAAGGGGAATTAGTCTTGAAGATGGACTGAATATTTTACGTAGGGTAGTTTAAATAAGTTAACCATGTATTCATACCTACAACACAATTATTGTTATTATTATACAACGTGTAACGAAAAGGGTATATACATACCAAGGGCACGGCTTCTTTGGATGATATCAAACGATATTGGAAGGGTTTTTTAATCCTATCCTATCTCTGGCGTGTGCTAGCTGACATTATGGCAAATTTTATGTTTTTTTTTTTGTGCTTCGTAATTTTTATTACCTAACTTCTTCTTCTTCTAACTTAACAGACAGCTGTGCTGCTGGGGAGTTTGTTCCGCTACTTCTTCTTCCCAGCTAAAGCACTAGGAAGTGGTGAAGGGCGGGCGTTATTGGGGGGACTGTCTTATGTAATTTTATTTTGACGTTCAAAAAGAGCTGACTCTCAGCCTAGTTTGAATAAATGACTTTTGATTTTGATTTTTGATTTTGACATGTTCGGAAGTTATTAGAAATTTTAATACATTGATACCAGAAACCGAACTTTTCAAATTGAAATAAACACATAACTTGGAAGAGATTTATCGTGATATTGGCAAGTAACGTGGAAAGTTATTGACCTACGTAGTGCGGTGACACGTTTGTTATGTTTTGAATTTAAGAAACATATGAAACCGAAAATTTGGTATCAATTCTTGGAGTACTTTATTTTGAGCTGAAACAAAGTGGTATAGTGATTCTATATCAGCTGTTATCTTTAGTGTTTAAGGATAGCAATAGGGGTTCTGTTACACCCTGTATAGGTTATTTTTTATGTTGCTGTGTTAATTAATATAATTGTACCGTTTTTATCTATACAAATTAATATAATTTATTAATAAAAAACTGTTAGTTTGACTTTACAGACACTTCTGTTCGTAAAGTCAAAATAACAGTTTTTACTTAATGCATATGAAAGTACATACGATGCTTATAACAAAAAAACATTTGTTTTTTGTCTGTGTATCTGTCTGTTTGTTCGGAGCTAATCTCCGAAATGGCTGGACCGATTTTGACGGGACTTTCACTGGCAGACAGCTGATGTCTTAGGGAGTAACATAGACTTATTATTATTATTATATATACTTTTTGTCCTGGTAACACGTTCCCATGGAATAATTACACATTAACAAAAAACCGGACACGTGCGAGTCGGACTCGCCCACCGAGGGTTCCTTACAAATTTGTAGGAAAATATTATAAAATTTGGACCGCCGCACAGTGGATCGTCCCCATACAAGAGGTCGGACATTGAATTAAAAATTGAAAAAGTATTTAATTTAAAAAAATGAAATATACAGTTGCATTACTCTATTATGGAACTACAAAAAATGTTACTACAATTTTTTTATTTGACCAGTACTTTATGAGCAATTCGATGAAAACTGTTATTTTTCTATGGAAATGGTCACAAAAATGTCTGTATCTCATGATTCCCTCCTTGTTTCGATTTGCGGTTTTCACTACTGTTATTTAACCATTTTATGCCACATTTTCTTCAAGGACACATGGTGCCCCCAGCGACCCCCTTCCGAGATATTTTGCTTTTAGTAACTATACTTTTTATTGTATAACTGATGAAATGGAGGTACATTAAGTATATTCATTACTGAGAATAAGTCATCCCTAAGTAGTTCCTTAAATAACAGGTGCATTTGCGATTACTTTAATGACTTATGAACGCTTCTGTTGCCATACAACAAAAGCGTTAATGAGTCCTTAAGTAAAGATTACCAGTACTTGCTTAATCTAATTAGTTATTGTAATTACTATGTTAACAGCCCTTAATCTCTGCATTGTGATTGGATAATGCTTAGCTTAGTAATGACTGAGTCGAATTTACAATAACACATCGAAAAGAAATAGAGTTTTATGATCAATAAGAAAATATGTAGGTATAAAAATATTTTTTATTTAAATAATATAACACTAAAAATAATTTAAAAATAAAACAACTATGTACCTTAAAACAAACTAAAAAATTAAACAACTACTAAGAACTAAATTATAATAGGAAATTAATTAATTAACACGACCATTTAGTTACTAACAACAATAGAAAAGAAAGAAAAAAAAAACATTTATTGGCCGATGGGTGGCATAACACAAAACAAAAAAAGAACAGAATAAAAAAAAAATACACAAAAACAAGAAATTAACAAAGAAACTGCTTGTTAATAATAATATTAGGTACTATAAGACTTAAACTATATTTTCTTCATCTTCATCAATAACGACATCATGATCATTATTATCGTCATCATCTTCTTCAACGTCACTACATGCAGCAAGTGTATCAGTTGAAACGTCAATGAACTCCAATTCACTCTGATCAACTATGAGTAAACCGTCTAGTTCACTAAATGAAGACTTTTTGGCTTTATTTGTCATCTTCGGTCGTAAGCTGGTGAGAAGAGTCACCTTTTGCTTGCCATGATTTTATGTCCATTCTGTAAGCAATGTGTAATAAACACTCCATAGACCGAATCCAAGCATGCAATGAACTAAATCCATGCTT
Source organism: Antitype chi (assembly GCA_947359405.1). Lineage (NCBI taxonomy): Eukaryota > Metazoa > Arthropoda > Insecta > Lepidoptera > Noctuidae > Antitype > Antitype chi. The sequence goes on from OX375816.1 coordinate 18,881,585, forward strand.
GTATAAATCTGTATTCACGGGTTTAGCTCTCACTTCTTCCAAGTTATTAATTTCGCTTGGGCGAGCTTTGCACAAATCACACACTGCTGCCTTACCATCAATCATGGTTAGCCATAGATTGTGAGTAACAGTAGCATTGCCGCTATCAGTCGGGTTCAGTTCACGAATCTCAGTCTCAAATATTTCCATTTCAGCCTTAACATTCGCTTCCGTTTCTTTCATAAATGTAAATGAAATCGGGCGACAATATGTGGTTGACGATGGCCGATCATTCTGCCACACTATACTTCCTCTAGAAGTCACTAACTTAAGCGGTACAAGACTTGCCATAAATACACTGGATAAGTCTTGTTCACTTGTTGTTGTCGTTTGATGGTAAATGCTTTGACTTGAAGCTCCATCAAAACCCCATTTACTGTGAAGCACAAGTGGTTCACCAGCATCAAAATTTGATTCAAGTGAATCGATCAGCCTCCTAACTGTGAGATCAAGGAGGGCTTGGATCCGTATCTTTGCGGAAGTTTCAGTCACAGTTATGTCTTCTTTTGCCGGGTAGCATTTAAGCTTTTCTTTAACTAACAAGTAGTAGCTTGGGTATTTCGCATGACCTTCTTTTAAACTAACGTCCCGAAGTGTGATGTATCGCCACTTGGATAACTGCAAGTAAACGTAAAGAGCAAGTGCTTTGTGAGTAGGAACTTCACGAAGCGAAGGATTCTGCTTAGTTTCCAGGACATTTAAAACTGTTGAGACGTGTTCAGGATTTTCCAGCAAATTTTTCATTATTCTGGCCATATCATTTTTTCCGGCAGACTTAAGTATACTTTCAACAGTATGCAAAAGCTCATCCGGACGACTGCAACTAGCAACATTTTCATTAACACGTCTTCTTTTGTGTCTAGTCGTTAAATCTTCAAAGCGTTTGCGAGGAGATGTATATGTTGAAGTTGATGCATCTGATTTTGATGGACTGACTACCTCTTCTGCCTCATTTTCATTTGCTTCTTCAGTGTCAACAACATTTTCTTTAAAGCAATCTGGTCAAACGATATCGGAATTTAACCACTCTCCGTTCTTGTTAATGAACCTGTCGACTGTCCTTCTTGATTGCACCCATTTGGTGTAAACCCTATAGCAAAATCGTCGACACCAGTTCTTGAGATCCGTCACATCACTTTCACTTAACTGGACGTTAGTACTCGACTTCAATGTGTTAAATAAATTGTCATAGTCACGAAGATCTTTATGATTACGAAGAGCAACGTAAAGATCTAGATAAGTAGAAAACCCACGGAAAGCCACAATGACAACACTTGATAGAAGTTATAATTACAACTGAATTACATTTGCTAAACACACTCAAATATATAGGGCAGCAAGTAGGCAACTAGCAATGAATTTGATAAGCTAATGATGACATTAGACAATCACAATGCAGAGATTAAGGGCTGTTAACATAGTAATTACAATAACTAATTAGATTAAGCAAGTACTGGTAATCTTTACTTAAGGACTCATTAACGCTTTTGTTGTATGGCAACAGAAGCGTTCATAAGTCATTAAAGTAATCGCAAATGCACCTGTTATTTAAAGAACTACTTAGGGATGACTTATTCTCAGTAATGAATATACTTAATGTACCTCCATTTCATCAGTTATACAATAAAAAGTATAGTTACTAAAAGCAAAATATCTCGGAAGGGGGTCGCTGGGGGCACCATGTGTCCTTGAAGAAAATGTGGCATAAAATGGTTAAATAACAGTAGTGAAAACCGCAAATCGAAACAAGGAGGGAATCATGAGATACAGACATTTTTGTGACCATTTCCATAGAAAAATAACAGTTTTCATCGAATTGCTCATAAAGTACTGGTCAAATAAAAAAATTGTAGTAACATTTTTTGTAGTTCCATAATAGAGTAATGCAACTGTATATTTCATTTTTTTAAATTAAATACTTTTTCAATTTTTAATTCAATGTCCGACCTCTTGTATGGGGACGATCCACTGTGCGCCGTTCTTTTACATAGAGACCCTGTTTTTATGATTTAATTATAAATGTATAGTTTTCAGATTTATTCCTAGTGTAGTATAAGACGGTATTACTTGCCAAATTTCGTAGTTCTAGGTCAACGGAAAATACCCTATAAATTTTGATTCCCTTGAGAGTGTCGAAATATACGTTTTTTGCAGCATAAACGGCCGAATATTTTTTTTACGTTAACTTAGAAGTTTAATTTTTTGACAGCTTCAAGAGACTGTAGATTTGAGTATATCGTTTTAATTTCAACTTGATACCTCCACGCGTTCTTGAGATAAAGGGGTTTGACAGACAGACGGACGGACGGACAACAAAGTGATCCTATAAGGATTCCGTCTGTTACAGGATCCTAAAAACAAACACGAGACAGCATACGCAAGCATACACAAACTATACAAACTGCATCTATTCTTTGTAAACTACATCTGAAATCCGCCATTCATATAAAGTACGTTCTAACATTGTACTGCAAAATAGTAAGAACTTTAATATGATCGCACTATACAGCAGCTAGCTGTATAGTAGCTATATAGAAGCTTTCTATATAGCTGGAAGTACTAGCAGGAGAATGTGGAACTGTTGCGAGACAAGTGATGATATCGAGTTTCTTTGAATGTAGTGAAAGTACGTGTGCTGGAGAGAGAATGTGGGATTCTGAAAGTCTTGAATTGTATTCTATGTGGGTTTTGCTGGCGTTTATTATTTGTTTTTTAAAGGAGAAATCTTTCTAGCAAAAGCGCACTGAACTTCTGGCGCCAATTGGAGCGTGGCATCTCTGGATAAAATAAGCAGTTTGCGCGCCAAACTAGGTAATTGAAAATGTATACGTTATGGCAAATATGTTTTGTTATTATTTTAAAAAAGAACTGATTACCTTCTGTGAAGTATTTACGCCGTACTAAGGGTTTCTTTTATTTTTCAGAGATAACTTTGGGTTTTAAAAATAAAAATAAAATAGATCTTTAATCACGAGCACAAAATTGAAACAGTCGACAGCTAGTGATGCTGTACTGTGGGAAAGCCACAACACAATTATAAAGAATCATGACAACAAGAACAAGACAGGTAATTATACATTAAGACCCGTACTGATAGACCCACGCACCCTAATTTCTTAACACACTATCAACTTGTAAACACGGTCAGGTACTTTTTTCTATAGAGGAAACTACAAGTTACCTAACCATACAAACTTCGGGAGTTCAGTCAAAGCCAAAGAATTCAGTCTATAAATCGTACACTTTAGAAACACTCTAAAGTGTACGATTTATGGACTGAATTCTTAAATATGTTACAGGTTAATTGCACAACTAAAAGTTTAATAATAAAGATGCAACAAGGGTTCAAACGAACGCAATTATTTCGCAATTACGTATCGTTCCCTAGGTACGCTCTTAAGGTGATACTAGTCGACATTTTTTTAAAACAAACTTCGGGAGTGTTTTACTCCACTGTTCGACAATACACATCAACAATTAAACATGGTATGGTTTTGTCTCACTATTAATATTGTCTATTGAATACTAAAATAAAAAGTCATTAAAAAGTTTTGAGCTAACAAAGATTCATTTTTCTTGCTAATTTAACCAAACTTTGGCTGTGTTTAAGTAATAAAAGAAGTGTACAATCTCGAAAACCAAATCAGTACCGAAAACCCTCAAATATCGAAAAGTTTAATAAGTTTTATTGGTGATTGATTTATGCAGTAGTTTTTTCATAAAACCCGATCTTCCGAAGGCCTTTTCTTAATTTTTCACGCGCCTGTTTTACTATAAACGATCCTACACCTCACTCAATAACGTTGTGCGTAGACTATCGTCTAACTGATTATCACTGATACTACCTCTGTCGGACATGAAGCCTCTTGAGACAGCGTACTTTTTAACCAGGGCCACCAGTGAGTTCGAGGCCGCGACTAGATTCTCCTTAACAGGGCTGCAGAATGTAATGAAGTGCTTATGGCTTTCAAGAAAAATATTATTATGCACCTAATTACTGGCAGCAATATAGTTTCTCTTTTTTAGTAGCCGTTCGGTCAAGCTACGGCTAGAACTGAGGTGGCCGCCAAGTATATAGTGTCTGGAAATTACTGTGATATATGACGTCACTGAATCTTTATTTATAAAAGTAATTATGTGTGTTTTCCTAGAGAGCGTCTTTTGGCACCATAAAGTCCGACCCCGATGCCATCATTTGGGACGGTCCCATACTGGGACATTGGATACGCCTACATGTAGCTATGGCGTAATCATAAATATAGTTTTTGTTTTTATTCCAGTAGATGTAAGACTAACACTAGTTTGTAAGTCGTTTGTATGTTTGATTTTATACCAAATAAACGTTATGGGTCTGAAATAAAACATTTTTATTTGATTTATTTATTATGTGGCGGCCTCAGTTCTTGTAGGAAACCGTAGCCTTACCGGCTACAACGTAGCTACGCGTGCTCGTTGATACGTTCGCTGCTACGTGTAGTGATGACGGCGGCGTAGCACCTTCAAAACCTATATTTTATAATCTTTAATTTGATAAAGAGAGTCAGGTTTTCAAATATAAAACATTTTGCTGACAAATATAATTATAATACAATGTAAATATGTTTGCTGATTAGTAGTAATTTGCTGAATTAGGTCGATTTGGCTTCGCTTAATTTAATGTTTTTGTTATGTTGAAACATTCAAATTGACAACATTGTAATAATTAAACTTATTTGGACGGCACGATAATTATTGTACATAATGGGATGTCAGTTATGGTCAAATTTTCCGAAATGTGTTTTGTAACAGTAGGTTGTTGTTAAAGTTTAAAGGTTCCTTTAAACTTTACCGACTCAATTTAACCGTGACGGTTAAGAACGACTTACTCCCCGTACGTAATATATTTCACGTAAACGTTGACCAATTGTAGTGTCCTTTTAGTTTGTAACTAGTTGAAATCTCGTTACCAATTTTGCCTTTAATTAATATGTTTATTAATATTCTTAGTAAGCATTTATTTACATACTCTTACCGCTGCAGCTTATTAAAGAAAAATATTTGTATAAAATTAAACAAACATAATATTAAATTAGGCCCTGTTACCTCGAAAGGATACGCAGAGATATCTACAGTATACCCAAATTTCGCAATAACTTGTTTATCTATCAATAAGGCACAAATCCTAATTTCTGGCTGTTACTGAGAGATACTATTGAAAATTTTGCCTAACCTGGGAATCGAATCCTGGACCTAATGCTCTGAGCATTAGGTCTTGCGACCTAGTGGACCTAGTGGTCTACTAAAAAATAAAAAGATAAATATGTTTATTGCATCGACTTTAATAACTTAATCTAGTTACAATGGGGAGAATCCTTTTATGCAAATAATTTGCATGTGTTGATGCTCCGCCAGGTCATCTAATTTCTATTAAGTTATTGAGCTTGAACAAAATAATTATATACACTTAAACCAATAAAAAGAAAGACATCAAGTGGAGGTACTGGTGCGAATGAGTATGTGAGTAGTGGGTGTAAGTGTGGGACTGAGGTTTGGGCCTACACATTTATGCATCGGCCTAGTGACCAACGAGGCACTTCTTATATTAAAATACTAACAAATGATGTTTTCATAAGCAATACGGTGCATTTTTAACATGCACTTTCCGAATGAGTAGCGCATCAGAGACGCTCTTGTAATAAAAGATTTTACTACCCTCCTCATTGTAATATTATTATGAAATTTATGTAAACGGCTTATGGTAAGTGGAGAGAATGTATTTGTGAGTAAGTAAGTATGTAAGGTGAGAATGTGTGGAATGTGGTAAATGTTTTAGCTTGAGTCGAAGTCTGATTGTGTCATTAGCATTTTTTTTAAATCATATACATACGCTCGGTTTCCCAGTTATTTTTTTTATGTATAGCATCTCGTAGATCAACCTAGGAGATTGTCGGCTGCTTAATCGGGCTATCTTTTAGATGCCTTAATAAATAAAGGGCTCCAGGTAGGGCATAAAACGTATAAACTATACTCCATTTGAAATAAGATTAGACATTTAACTAAACCTTTTTTACCGTCTGATCAACCGATTTTGATTTCTATTGCGTTAGTCGCATAACAAATGGCAGCTGCAGTAAACAGTTGGTATTGTAACTACTTTTTTGCTTTTAATGGCATTCTTATGCCTACGGTATAGAAGTCAGAATCGGTTGAACTGAATGTAAAAAAAGTTTGTTTAAATGTCTAATCTTATTTCAAATGGAGTATAAGTGACTATGCGCTAAGGGGTACGGACCTCGGCAAAGGTCGTCGCTGGGGGAGGGCAGCAAGTGACAGACTTGATCAGATCGACTGGTTTCCCAGTTATAATGAACTGGAATTGATCTTTTTGTCAGTGCTTTAGCTTTGATATTCTTGAGATGTTGCGTATTTACAATGCATATTTACGCGAGCAATCGCGGTTGATTAACTGTAATTTTTTGAAGAGTTCCATTGTCTGTCTCCGAAACGCATCATCAGATTGTTTGAAATTTAAATGGGACCATACGGGAAGCACCAGCTTTGAAAAAAATATATCATCAAAATCGGTTTACCCAGTCCACCACCAAAAAAAAAATGCAGCCGAATTGAGAACCTCCTCCTTTTTTTGAAGTCGGTTAATAAAATGAAACTTACGGTAGTCTTCCAATGATACTGAAAACCCAGAGATATGGGCAAATATTGTTACTTGGTAGTCACCAGAGGGAGGCATCGCTGTTGATGTAGACCGCTGCAAAAGTGGTGGAAACTTGTGACAATCATATTTGCACACAAAACACAAAACAAAGAGGACACATTATAGGCAACAAAAAGAAATTAAATAAAGGTCAGATGACCAATATGAGGATAATCTAAGTATTCCAATAAGCTAGAAGTCAGGACTTGGACCTAGTCCAGGTCCATACAAGTGTAACAAGCTACAAAACTTGCTAGGTGGTGAACAATTTTTCATTTGATACTAAGCTAATTAAGCTAAGAATATTTATAATTCAGAAACAAAGTTCAGACAGTTCTGGTTTTAACTTTTTGATTTGTCCCTACATACAATCTCATTTGAAACTTTACCTAAGTAACTCCCAGCATGGTTTTGTGACTTCCAGATCAACATGCACGAACTTAGTGACTTTCATGGAGACCCTAACAAGTGCCATTGACTCTGGGAAACAAGTTGACGTGATATATACTGATTTTAGTAGAGCATTTGATCGCGTCCCACATAATATACTTCTACATAAATTAGCAGCTTACGGCATCACTGGCTCCCTCCTTAATTGGTTGAAATCCTATCTCGACGGTCGTTCCTTCTTTGTTGCCCTCAATGGTTACCAATCAAACTCCTACAAGGTTACATCTGGCGTCCCACAGGGATCACACGTTGGCCCGGTTTTATATAACTTATTTGGTAATGATCTCGCCAATGAGTTGAAATTTTCTGAGTGTTACATGTATGCCGACGATTTGAAATTCTGTAGAGTAATTGAATCAGACCTTGATGTTGAGTCGCTACAGAGGGATATTGACATATTAGTAAAGTGGTGTGATGATAATGATATGAGCTTAAATGTCAGCAAGTGCTTCCACGTGAAATTCACCAGAAAAATTAAATTAAAACGATCTGCTTATTGCGTTGGTGGCAACTTAATTCAGGAAGTGGAACAGATCAGAGACTTGGGAGTTTTGTTCGATAGGCAGTTAACATTCGTACCACACATTGAGAATGTGGTTAAAAAAGCCTCCAGAATGCTTGGGTTCGTTATAAGAAATGTTACCTGTTTCCGTCGTAATAAGACTAAAGTCCTACTCTATAATTGTTTGGTCCGCAGCTCTTTGGAATATTGCAGCACTGTATGGAGACCTCACTATGCCACCCACACACTAAGATTGGAAAGGGTTCAAAAACGATTTATGTGGCATTTGGCATATTCTTCCGGCATAGCTAAAAAGAAACGGTCATATAAGGAGAGACTCTTGCATTTCAAGATGATTTCCCTACAAAAGAGGAGAGATATACTGGATTCATTATTTTTATTCAAAATTCTGAGAGGTAAAATTGACTGCCCCCAATTGTTGAGCAGTTTCAAATTTCGTGTACCCACAAAAAGCCCACGTGCTCCTATAACTCCCTTACGTCCTCCTCCGCGTAGAACTGTCCTTGGTGCTAATTCTCCAATCCCCCGCCTATGTAAATTATTAAATAGCTGCAGTGATCTTGTGGACGTGCACTCTGACTCACTTGGTAGGTTCCGAAGTATTATGTTCAAAAACCTGTAAATTCATCTTAGTGTAGGTAAATTTCCTTCTTAATTTACATTTTTATGAAAGTGTTGATTTTGTTTTGAATTTTAGCGTTGATTTTGATTTTAATTATGATTTTAAATTCTGATTTCATTTAGATTTTAATTGTATTTTGGTTTTATTTTAATTGTATTTGGATTGTTATTCTTATTTCTAATTTTAGTGTTGATTTAGATGTTAATTTTAGTGTTAACTTCGTTTTTAATTTTGATTCTGATTTTTAATTTTAATTGTATTGCGGTTTTAATTTTGGTTTTGATTGTATTTGGATTGTAATCTTATTTTCGTTTTTGATTTGATTTTGTACGATTTAAATTTTGGCAGTGTTTTATTTCAATTTAGAATTCGGTCGAAAACATTGTTATTTTTTAATCCTAAGTATATTAACTATGTTCGGTGAGTATGTGAACTCACCTCAGAATCAATCGACATACAATTAATGCATGATGTGCTTACCTGTAAGAAATTGGTACACTAGTCTATAAGTACATTGGATGTATCTCATATTTTTGTATCAGTGTATTCAATTGTTGGTGAGCCAAATAAAATAAATAAATAAACTCGTCTTTGTAAAATTGTAACAATGTGTCTGAAAGGTACGAGTATGTGTCCAAAAAACAATATAACGCGTCAACTTGAAAAAATCCGCTTTTTATTTTCGTCGGTTAAAAAAGAATTATAATGATCACTAAAAATAAAACCTCTCACTACTTACAAACTTCGTATCACTTTATTCAACCAATCCATACACAGTGAAATCGACACATCCCACATACAATCACTGAGCCAGCCCAGCATCCATTGATCCATAGAACATCTGCATCAGCATAACGTAATCAGGCGCTCTGCAAACCAACCGTCTTTGATCCCGGTTTATTGCTCGCGCCAGTCGCTTGTCACTGGCGTTGTTTATACTAGGTGAGTTAAGTGGAGGAGCAGAGCCAGCTAGATAGCAGAATTAGTCAGCTAGATCGATATTATACAACCGTATGCTTGTATGTGATCGGTAAGTTTGAATTGCAGACACGGTAATAGAATGGGATTAAATGAACTTTGGAGGGTTATAATATAATAGGTCTTTACCTATGAAATTGCCGTTTTGTATGAAAAAATTTAAACGAATATTTTTCATGTATTTTTTATTTGTATTAATCGAAGTTATCACCCATGCAATCAATGCATCTTTGCCATCGCAGTGGCAGTTTATTGATGCCCTTCTTAAAGAAATCAGCTGGACGGGAGGCAACAAATTCTTCAAAGGCATTTTGTACTGCCTCTCGGGTATTGAATTTTTTTCCCGCCAAGAAGTTATCCAAATTCTGGAAAAAGTAGTAGTCTGTAGGCGCAAGGTCTGGTGAGTAGGGCGGATGACGGAGAGCTTCCAACCCCAGTTCTTGCAACTTGGAGACCGTCTGCTGTGCAGTATGAGGTCGCGCGTTGTCGTGCAGGAGCAGCGGAGACGAGCGATTGACCAATGCTGGTTGGAGATGTGCCAGCTTCTCCATCATTGTGTTCAGTTCTTCACAGTACACATCTGCAGTAATGCTCACCCCGTTTGGTAAGAAGCTGTGATGAATCACACCGGCGCTAGACCACCAAACAGTGACCATTACTTTTCTAGGGGTAAGTTTTCGTTTAGGGCATTGTTTAGGTGCTGAACCAGGATCCAACCAACTTGCTGAGCGCTTGCGGTTATCAAACAGAATCCATTTTTCATCGCAGGTAACAATGCGGTTCATCCATGTTTTTAAAATAAAATTAATTTGAAATTAGAATTCTTACCCAAACAAAAATTATTTTGATTTGAAATGGCCAGTACTGCAAAACGGCAATTTCATAGGTAAAGACCTAATATTAATGATTTTAATGATTATAATTCATGTTACGGTCACGAAATCATATTTTGTTTAACATACAGACACTGAACTGCATTTCGCTGGCTATCTTGACCTCTTTAAGCATTATTTTGTTAGGAAGAACTTTATACCTATTTTACCCACCGATTCAGGCTTTCAGGTAACGGCGCGTTGTGTTCCACGCGCGCCTCAAAGAGATGTCAGTATCAATTGATGGGGCCCGCTAGGGCCGATGCCTGCCAGGGGTGCGGGTTGTACGAAAGAGATACCGCGGCTCCTGGCACACAGGCAACTCAGGGAAGGGAACACGGGTGGGTTTTAGTCAGTAAAAGTCTGACACGCCCTCCTGCTCCACCCAGAGCGGGAGAAGTTATTTGATGATTTTCCACGCAAAAAAAAAGGCTTTCAGGTAAGTATACCATGTCTGTCTATCTTCTTCTATCTACATAAATAAAATGAAATGCTGATCATTGGTAAGCGCATCACTTGAGAATGGCTTGATTGCTTTAGCTATTTTTTATTTTAAAATGTTCGTAGCAGTCTGAAGAATTAGGTTATCTGGAAAGAAAATCTAAATGAAATAAAATTTGGGCAAAACTGTACGTCTTTTTGTTCTATGGGATTTTTGTAGGCACAATAGAACTTTGTACAGGAAAACGTTTGTCGGGTTAGCTAGTTACGTTCAGCTATTTTTTAAATCATAATAAATGTAGTTTTTTTATTTGTGGGTTGTTTCAGTGTCGAGAAGTTTGACCTATATTAATAATTTGTCTTTGTCAGTTTTGCGCTGGATTTTTAATCATCATCATTGGTGTGAACGAGACGGCTTCTTCAAACAGGCGGGACGCGATACTTGTAGAACAATTTCCATGAAGTTTTCGTAGAAATTAATTCACAGAAATTGTTATTACAAAAAATTGCTTCGCTTTTGCATACACCCCAAAATTGCTCAGACCTTGCATATTGCTTCTTGTTGTTTATTGCTGTAACATATTCATCGTCGCAGTACGTAGCCACGTCCTGCAATCTTTGAGAATACTTCCAAGTGTCCCACCTTGATTATTTTCTTGTTTACTATTCTTATAACTTATTATATTATATTTACCGAATATATTTTTACCGAATAAAATGTAGGAAATAAGTCTATATAATGTTAAAGTTCTTTTACGTAGGAACGATTATACTTACGTGTTTTGAATAGACAATGTGATAGTCACAAGTACTTACCTACCAACGTTAACGTTACTATTCATGAAAAGTTAATTTAACACATTCTATGTGGAAAACCAAAAAAACCTAGACTGTCTAATATTACTCAGTAGCTAGATTTTGATCAAGCTTGATGATCAACGCTCCTTCATTTTCTGTATATAAAATTTACCCTGCAAGAAACAAATGAAACAATTTAACATGACCGGTAGCTCAGAGGTGACTCTTCCCATTCTTCAGTCCACTAAGCCTGCTATGAGTCTTTTCAAGAACTGCCCACATTTGATGCCAAAACCACTCTGCACTGTCTATGCTAACCGTAAAACTCCTGCGGTTTGCATTTACAGTAAATATATAACTACACTTTAATAATATCAAACTTGCAAGCAAAGCTCGGGCTACGAGGTCACACTACTTTAACAAAGTGCACATAATTTAATCCAACCTAACAGATACAACTTTGAGCCACACTAGCAGCTCACGGTGATATGAATATGACGCGGTCACTAGCTCTGTTTGACCTAGTTATACCTAGCCCACGATATTAAGCTACATTTATTATGAGACACAGAGGGTATAAGTTTTTAAAGTCAACACGATTGCTACTGGATTTGACACGTTCATAATTTCATGAGGTTTTTTACACCAGGTGCACACTGAACAGGTATGGTGGTCATGAATAAGCTCTTGTTTTCTCATGGAAGTACACAGACACCAATATGTGAGTGTCGGGACAAGAGGCCGATTAGAGCTGGATTCTTCACCATTGAACATTTTACTGGTCATAAACATTAACAGTCAATGGATAATATTGTCAACTTTTTCAACTTGAATACTTTGTCCACATTGTATGTGTGCATTTTATGTTTCTTATTTTATTTTTATTTTTTGTAATGTGCGTTTTGTTTGTGTAGAATTAACGTTTTTCATTCTTTCTTTCTTCTTAATAGTATGTTGTAAGTCGTATGTTGCGGGTGAGAAGAAAAACTCTGAAAATGATTTTTGATTTTTAGGTTTTATTTTAACTTGCCAGACGAAGCGTTGGACGGTTTCTAGACACTTGTTGCTCGCACTATGTCAGATGGTCAAGAGAGCTGCATCAACCGATCACGACGCTGTAACGCTTTTTTTTTTAAAGATCAACCACCTACCTTTTGGAATGGACAACAAGCTTAACTTATTTTTTTTATTTTAACGTAATTAAAATAATTTTAATGGTCTAATTTAAATATTGGAGCAAAATAAACAAAAATATTCTTAAAAATTAATACTCGCTTTGATAAAAATAAGGGTGCCAATCATGAATTTACAAAAAAACCCAAGACGCACAGTCTCGAATAAAAGTAACACTCAAAACTGTTTCCAATTATACGTCACTGGTTATAGTTATGATAAGACACATATATTTGCAAATTCTACCTTAGACGCATGACTTAAAGTGGTTTTTACAAAGCAATGTTCAAAAAGACTGACTGAAAGATGGCGCTACCATTGACACCTGCGCATATTGCGCCCTATTTATCCGGAGTTTTTGAGACGCTGATTGTGTATCTTGGGTTTTCTGTAACAGGTGGGCCATCTAGTGTTTTAAATTTGAATCAGCTATTTAAAAAAAAAAACTACTGATATTTTTTTCAAATTTCTGGTTTTATTGGAAAGATTGAACTTTGTAATTTAATAATGGAACACAATATTATTCATATGACTACCACGACTGGCTCGGCAGTACCCCATCCGATCAACCCAATTTTTCAGTACATTTTCGATTGTTTTGGCTTGAATCTCTACAATGGCAACTTCGATTTCATGTTTCAACGATTAAATTGTCTCAATAGTCATGTGTGGGTTCTTTTATCCCCATATGCGGCAATTTTGCTTATTGACATAGCTACCGAGATGAAAATGAGCTTCATCTGAAAACACGATTTTTCGGTAAAATTCTTCATCTCCTGCCAAACAATCTTTAGCCCATTGGGCGAAGCGAAAACGCATCGGATGGTCATGAGGCTTCAGTTCTTGGACCAATTGAACTTTGTAACCCTTCATACCGAGGTCTTTATGCAAAATTCTTCTCAGAGAAGTGCGAGAAATGTTCAGTTCTTGAGAACGATGACGAGTTGATTTTGATGGATGTTCTTGCTCATTCTGAGCCACAGCAGCAATGTTTTCGGTTGAACGCACCGGACAAGAACGTACACGGGTTGTTTTGTCCAATAACGATCCATTTTCACGAACTCGCTTCACAAATTGACGCACAAACTGAACTGAAGGCAGATCATTTCTCGAAAATTTTCCACGTAAATTTCTTACAGTTTGCGTTAAAGACTCACTGCTTTGGAGTAAGTTTTTAATATTTCCCAATTTTGTTCGAGCGTATAGCGTCCCAATTTGCAAACGTCAAACATAAAACTAACTTTCTATCAAAAAATGAATGTCATTCTACCTTTCAAAGTCAAAGTAATCGGTACTACAAAAACACTAGATGGCCCACCTGTATATCAATGGTGTCAATGAATTTAATGAGGTACACGCTATCGAATGGCATACTTACAAAATAGAGCGAAATAAGCAATTTAATTTTCAAAACTTCAAAATAAGAATGCAAAACAACATAATTACTACCTACCGAAAATTCATAATTATCATGATATAATAAAAAATCTTAGTGACTTACTAACTTTCGTGTTTACGAACCCTAACACCGAGTTACAACAATCTTTGTTTGTCCTAGATTTATACAGTACAAAACATAAAAAGACCAATGACAAAAAATGATTCCATATTTCCCACTACGCTTCAGATCCCAAGTATGCTTGTGCGTCTGTGACCCACTTCCAGTCACTCGGTGTCAACTAACGATATTCCGTGATTTTGTTTTATGTTATTAAATTCATTTGCTTAATTACTTGTTGATAATTTTGTAATAGGCTTGTTTTATTGGCGCTTGGAAATACAAAACAATCTTACATTTTGAATATTAAATTATATTTATTTTTCGCGTTAATTTAACGCAAAATGAATAATTTAAACCTCATTGTATTACAGTGTATATTTCGAAGGCAGCTTGTAGAATTCGTCATTATACATACGGTGCCGTCCGTTTGCGTGCTATCGCTATTATGTATAATGCCTAAGGCAAAACGTATAACGCCTAGGCATTATGTAAAAGTCCTTATAAAAAGCCCAAAGCACTACTTCCAAGTTAGGTTTCTTATCGACAAATTCCGATTTGTTAACTACACACACGTCTGTCAAGCCATTTCCCAGCTTAATATTCATTTAATCACTCATTAAAACTTTTGTTATGACTAATTTTTAATTAGTTTACTGGTGTGATCTTACTGCCGAACTTGTTAGTAATTATGGTTACCCTAACATATAACTCGCGGCGAAATTGATGCGATCAGAAGCTTCAACAATTTGCATTATACATAACGACGACAGTATACAAACGGATGACGCCGTTAATGTATAATGACGAATCATACAATCTGCCTGCGACATCTATAATAAAGCTTGCATGCCGAAATACATTGTTTAACCTGTGTGCGTACTATGATTGCCTTGGGTTTGATCCCCGAGTCCGCCAAAGAATTATAGAAATTTTTCATGAGGAGTTTCTCAGAATCAACATTTGAGCCAATTTTTATCTCTTGTTGTTTTGGAAGAGACACGTTTTTGTACAAAATAACCACTTTGTAACCATCACTTATCGACATCGAAGACCCTTATAAACAAACGTTCCACGCCAAGGATCCGCTTGACACAGGGTATAAATAATAAAAGCAAGAGAAATGCGCCACAAATAGGTTACCTTATTTCAATATCCGCTGACCCGCCCGTCCCGCGGCACAGCACTTTATTTCCTTTCCCTAAACCCTTTGAATGAGGATCAAGTTAAGAGAGTAAAGGGAGATGACGTATGCCCCATTTATTTAGCATTGCAAAGTAAAAATATTTTGTGAGGGCTTAGCTAAGTAAGAACCGCGCAATATGAGGTTAGGTTGTATTTTCCGTTGTCGATCCTTGCGACTGCTCAGGACCTGAATCGAGCCTTAGCGGTCCTGGTAACTTGGTAAGGTACCTGTTGTTATTTAACATTTAGGGCTATTCTAGAAAACCAATCAATTACGAATTTATAGAAGTGGTACAGGTTTTTCAAAACAGCAGTCACTTCTTAAAATACTGATAATCACGAGGGTGCATCCTACAAAGATCTTCTTATATTGAGCATTAATACCTAATATTAGGGCTCGCGTCAGTTTAGTAACTCACCAATAAAATTCAGCGGAATATATTAGGCAAAAATGTATATGTTACCGGCCAAACCCGATTTCAGACCAAAATAGTTTGTCCTAGGCCAAACTGGTTTATTAAGCCGGGGCACGCCGATTAAATGGGTTAGGTTAGGTTAGGTTAGAACTGTGACAAGCGCGCGAGCCGAGCGAGCGAAGCGAGCGGCGCCGCGGTAGCGGCCGGCGAGCGTTACTTCCAAAGGCTGTTAACGAAATGGCTAATTAAGCTAGAAACCAGTTTGGCCTAGGACAAACTTGTTTGGCCTGAAATTGGGTTTGGCCGGTAACATATACTCGTATATCTTCCGAATGAGATAAATCGTTTCTATGTCAGGTGTGCGACGCTGTCCTTTTTTACGTACCTTACACCACACAAGAGGTGTAAAATAAGAATTTATTATTGGATTCGTGAGCTTTCAGCCACTGACCTCGTTTTATTGGCACAGCCGACTCCCGAACTATTATGGTCCTGGAGATCTTTTATTTTTTACGATACTGTCCGAAATGTATGGGAATTTAAGCGGGGTTTTGTTCAGTCAAAGATTTTATAGTATTAGGTAAACTCGTATTCTTTGATTTCTTTATACCTTAGGATGTGATGTGATGTCAGTTAATTATATCTCCCTCAAAGGATAATGGAAACTTGATTGACACTGTATTTATAATTTTAATGAAATAAAACGTTTTTGTACCTATATGGAATGTTTTTACGATACCATATCGCTTACGATACACCTTCATCAGCAATTGATCCTGACAAGACGCGCATGGTGATACCTATGTTTGGTAATAAGTGCACGTTATAGAGTTATCGTGGATGGAAATTTAAAAGAGTCTTCATTTATATTCCCATATATTTGGCTGCTATGTAACCGTGATAAAGTGACGTCATTTTGACGTCTACGACAATATTGTCACGTTATAAACAATTAAGCGCACATGGTATTATAAATTGACGTGTTAGTTTCATTTCTACAATTCAACTTATGAAATAAATAACAGAAGCAGTTTGATTTTTTGTGATTAATAATGGACTTGTTAAGCTATTTTACGTAGCTAAATATGAACTTACCACATTCAATGCTAGTCCACGAGTTCGGCTATTGTATGCCTCTTATCTTGTCATATTAGCCGTAGAACCGATGACCGTTGGAGTAGACGTGTTCTTGAGTAGAGACCGCGAATCAGTCAACGTTAGGTAGGACGCCCTCAGGCTGGGTGGAGCGATGATCTTCACAGGGTGGCTGGTAGCAGCTGGATGAAAGTTGCCGAGAATCAAGCTGAATGGCGTGCATTTGGGGGCCTATGTCCAGCAGTGAAATGCTGTAGGCTGATGATGATACCTCTCGCGATCTTTTTTAAAGTAAAATACCCATTCGAACACATTAATAAATCTATGAACAAAACTGCTAAATAATCCTTCCACAATATTAATCACAATAGCAACAAGGCAGAGTAATGATTGATAGTTTATCACGCACAGATTGTCCAATATATTACAAAGGCGTGATAGCGCGCGACGTGACGGTGTAACCCTTGCCTATTGATTTATACTTGTTACGACAGGCCTGGCTTTGACATGTGCTATGTTTTAGAAGGAACACGCAACTATCTATAATATATCATCTATTCTGCCTACGGGAGAATTCGTGAGTTGAAGCACAACCAACCGCTTCCTCATTTCGATTATTATTGTTTCTTAGAGATTTCATCTCAGTGTAGTCAGTATGGAGATTTCTTCATGTGCTGGTGGGAAGTGGTACGGTGCGGTTACTTACATCAATTGTAAACACTGAATGCCTCAACAATGACATTTGTGCTTATGCACACAACACAACATTCTACTCAAAAAGTTTTCCAGGTATGGCACCATACCGAATCTATAACGCAAAGTGATTAAAAAAATATATGTAACCAGCTTCTTAGCGCAGAAGGCTTTAGTTAATGAATACCTATACCTCATTTATTATAGCTTTATAAAAAGAGGCTCGTAGAAGCAGATGTGCAAAACATTTTATTTCAAAGTTAAGTTCTAACTTTTTAGGTAGATTTAAGACAGTACTAAATACTGAGATAAACGAAGTAAAAGTAATTTTTATTTTAAATAATGTTCTATTTATAATAACATCTTCATCACACATTACAAACCTATAACAAAACTAATGAATGAAACAAACAATCACATGATGATTTAAATCTAATTAAGAATAAAAGGAAATAAAATATTATTTTTTAATGTACTTTATTTTAAATAACAACTTACGACCCACAATACGTTGGTAAAACTTCGTCGTCATCAGCTAATTTAGTTACTCGGTGTTGTTCACTCCTGCTTCTTTTAGGTTTTTAGCATTGATACTTAATTTTTTTTGGCATTAATCGTAACTGCAACACGTTTAATGTAATTTTGTTACAAAGTGTACCTTAAAAAGAACCTTTTTTAACTTCTGTCTGATGCTATTGTAAATGGAGTATAGACGATAATGCAAATTATATGGATAAATATGTGCAATAAGAGTAAGGGGTAGTTTGTTCTACAAATGAACACTTTGACTTTGACTATGCAGCATATATTATAGTCAACTGCAATTCCGCAAAAGGATTCATGATGCGTTGCCGACCTTTGTTTGTTGACAAAGTTGTTAAGTTTCAAAGCTATTTGAAAGCAGAAATGTATATGTCTATTTTCTTTTCTGGACACGTCAAAAGTGGGAAAAGTTTAAACTGAATTGAAGGTCAGAATCGATTCAGGCCAAACATTTTGTCCCTTACTACTGCCGTGTTTCTTATTGTCAAATAGCTTTGTGAGAAATGTGAAAATATGAGAAGTTATATTATATCTATACGGATATTGGTCCTATCACCCCTCCTGATGCCACGGTCCCTTAGACCCCGATGACGACACCCGAGGGTAGGATGGGGTGGTCCATTTGTAACCGGAAACCATATGACTCGGCCATTTGTAACCCCATGGGTATCCGTGACAACGAATGTATCAACAAATGTACGTGCAATAAAAACCGCAATTTTTTTCATTTGTATTTCTTATGTACCTGTATATTGTTGATACAATACTTGAAGACGATTAAATACAAAAAAAAATCTGAATAACATTTCCTACTATCCTATTAATATTATAAATGTGAAAGTTTGTATGTTTAGATATTTGGATATTTAAATGTTTGTTACTTAATCACGAAAAAACGGTTGAACAGATTTGGATGACATTTGGCACACATATAGTTTGTAACCCGGGATAATATAAAGGATACGTTTCATCCCGGTAGTATGTCCCCGTGTGATAATTTCTGACCTCTACACTGGCGAAGCCGCTGGCAAAAGCCAGTTGGAAGTAAAGCTTAGTTGAATATAAGTTTATTAAATGTATAAAAGACGTTTGGAAAACTATTTTGTCTAAGTATGTTGGTCCAAACTGTATAGAAAAGAATGGA
The DNA here is from genome assembly GCA_947359405.1 of Antitype chi. Classification (NCBI taxonomy): domain Eukaryota; kingdom Metazoa; phylum Arthropoda; class Insecta; order Lepidoptera; family Noctuidae; genus Antitype; species Antitype chi. The sequence goes on from OX375816.1 coordinate 18,900,746, forward strand.
TTAATTTATAAACATTCGTTGGACATTATTCGTATTTTTATTCATTTGTCTGGGTGCACAGCAGTGCCCTTTCTGAAACGAGCCAAAAAAACAGAGGGGACTAACTACCTTTCTCGGAGCGTTTCGTCGTATTTTGAAATCCTCAGAGGTTCGGCCTGGATAAAGGCTCCTGCAAACAGGAGCGGTGCGGAAGCGCGGCGCGACTTACGTAGAACAATTTCTATGAAAACTTCATGGAAATTGTTCTACAAGCTCCGTATCGCGCTGTCGCGTCGCACCTGTTTGAAGAAACCTTAATGCTCGAGAGCTGAAATTCTCAGGTGTTTACCACAGATAAATCAACATGATTAGTGCATTTGATGGCAGGTTCACTGGGAAATCCTCTTAGGATATCAGAATTCAAGCAATACTTTTCACTTTATGCGCTTCAAAAAACACAAATTGTATAAAATGTGCAACTACACGCGATCTCGAAACATAGCATCTCCGTTATGCTAATACAACAAGCAGATACAAACGCCAGCCGCTGTTAAACTACAAAGCCATTTTATAAATTCGTTTTCACTACGTCACGATACGAAACAGACGCTTCCTCCTCGAATTCGCGTATGGACGTATTATACGTCGTATTTCAAATAAAAATATAATAACGTACGTATTCGAAACAAAGAAAATAACGTATTAGAAATACGGAGCAGTCATAGCTTTGAGTTGTGAAGCGTTGTCAGATAGATGGTATTGTTATTGTAGCTATTGTTTGTTGCCTGTAAATCCTCAAGTCCCCTCCCCACTCAACCGACTTCTACTCCTACTCCTTCACTGTGCACGCGGTCCGTTTATGGAATTCACTTCCGCCTGACATTAGGGACTGCCAAACTGTAGCAGTATTTAAAAGAAGAGTGAAAGAACACTATCTCTCCACTTTGTCATATTTATTAATGAAATTACATTATAATTATATATATTTAGTGATATTTATTTTAGAAGTATGCATGTATGTTAGTATGTATGTATATTCTCATAATATATTATGTGTGTATATTTAAATTAGAGTTTAATTTGTAATTTTATGATTTCCCTTCTACTGTTATTACACGCGTTGTCTACGTCTCTGTTATCTTCTCTCTTATCGCAGGTGTGCTGGAAGAGATTTCTGTAGAAATAAGCATTACCTATGTACGTATTTTTCTGTTACTTTCTTCTTGTCTGTTTATATGTGTGTGCATAAATGGTTAAATAAATAAATACATAAATAAATATGTTTTGCATACAATACCAGAGATCAGTAGTGGCGCAGTGGTAGCGGCCAAGACTTACGTGATATAGGTCGTAGGTTCGAACCTAGACAGGCGGTTTTCTTTGTGTAAATTATTTCATCACCACTGCTCTCAAAACGGTGAAGGAAAACATCGTTAAGAAACTGGCATGTCCTAGAACCAAAAGTTCGAAGACATGTGACATCTACCAACCCGCAATGGGCCCGCGTGGTGGATTACGGCCCGCTCCCTCTCACCGAGACGAGGCCTGTGTCCCAGCAGTGGGAACATTATAGGCTTATTATGCACAATTTGGATGATTGAAAGTGTAAAGCTATTGCAATATGTGAGGTATATTTTTTTGGACCTACCTGCGGCCAATGACGTAAGGTCATCATTGCTGAATATTGTCACACATAAATTAACTGCGTTTCCTGAATTTAAAGTTTTGTCGTTGCATGGCAGTGACCACAGCGTTGTGAAAATGATCGCTGCCAGAGCGGACTGTCCCTTTCAGGATCACTGGCTGCCGACAATCATAGTACTAAATTAATATTTAATTTTGTGAAAACTAATTAGACTAATTTATTTATATAAGCACTAAAATACTAACAAAAATATAGGCCATAGACTGTTAAAAAAAAACAATTATAGGCATTATTAACTAAGTATTTTTTGGGAAAAGGGCTACATTCAACACTAAAATTTAGTAACAAAATAAATAAAAAGGCTGACGGGTTGTCAACCCTTACGTTGGCCGAAGGTGATAATTACGTCATACCAACCGGCAAACGTCCAGCGCTAAACATGGTCTCAGAATGACCCGCTGCAATGAACGGTCCAAGCCGTGGGTCAAAGGGAAATTGCCTTAATTGCTACCCTTGACTGACGGACAGATGAACGCAGTTTGTTGCCATTAGCAGGCAGGAGGACGTCGGGACGGTACTTATGCTACTGTCCAGTACCCCTGCTCATAGCGTGAAAGTTAGTTACCTTTTACAGGAACGTGCTGCCTTAATTCTTTCATGAAATGGACAAGGAACATTTTTAGTTCAGCTTCACTAGACATCAATGAAATACAGTGTGAATATAGAAATGTAGAAAATGCAAAATAAATTCGTCTTTATTTTAATGAATACACCGCGGGATTCCAAAACTATCCTTTATTGTAGTCTAGGAACGGTCGCCAATTTTCAATTAGAACGTCGGTTTTATTAGTAAACATTTTAATTAAATGTTTTTGGTTTTTGAATACTTAATTGGCTACCTGTTGTAAACCGGGCCTTCAGTAGTAGGTAATCCTCCAGTGCCAAAGCTCAGAAATGTGCACGTTTTTCAACCGGAAAGCAGTACCTAACCCTGTTTGGTAGTTGTAAAAAGCACAGTTTTTGATCGAAAGAAAAGAGACAAAGAGGGTTGAGTGGGGGCTCTCGACCCTCGTAAATTGAAGCGCTACCGCTAAGCATGAGCTCCTAGATGGTCCAATGTGTTATTGGGTTTTTGATCAGGATTTTCTCAGTAGCAGCCCGGGGTCTGGATATGCGCCCAGTAGATGGTAATAGGCTCTCTCCCTATTACAAGCAACTTAAACATAACTGGCAAAATGTCGGCGTACTACAGGTACACTTCTACATAACTGGCAAAATGTCGGCGTACTACAGGTACACTTCTACATAACTGGCAAAATGTCGGCGTACTACAGGTACACTTCTACATAACTGGCAAAATGTCGGCGTACTACAGGTACACTTCTACATAACTGGCAAAATGTCGGCGTACTACAGGTACACTTCTACATAACTGGCAAAATGTCGGCGTACTACAGGTACACTTCTACATAACTGGCAAAATGTCGGCGTACTACAGGTACACTTCTACTTAACTCTTTGTGGATTACAGTCGTGATGTTATGTGTAGAACTTGTCCGGAAAAACTTTTCACAGCCAGCTCTAATTCGATACAATAAACTGTTTATATGTTTCGTCAATACTAAAAACTGCATCATTAAATTGGAAACACGTAATAGTTACATAAATACCATGGTTTCTGGATGAACGCCGCTCGGTTGTTCAGTCTTGCGGCTGCTCGACTCGCATCAATGTGAGCAACGAATGAAATGATTTGGTCACACACAAATATCTCGCTAAATGTCAAATGTGGTTGTTTACTAAAATTATGCAGGTGTATTTACGGCATGTTAGTCGACTGGAATTAATTAACTCGTCCAAATCGGTGAATCGTCACTTTTGAATAATATACCTAATATTTTATATAGCCGACTCAGCTCGCACGAAGTTAATTTATTTGTGGGTGACTCTACAATTCCAGGAATACGTATAGGAGAACTGGTACGTTTTGAATAAATCGTTAACGAAACAAAGAAAATTTAAGAAAAAATACACTAACTATATATATAAAATACACAACGTGCCAATTGCCTAATGTTAATGTAATACAAATAAATAATGTTAATGTAATACAAATAAATAATGTTAATGTAATACAAATAAATAATGTTAATGTAATACAAATAAATAATGATAATGTAATACAAATAAATAATGTTAATGTAAAAAAAAAAAAATTTGGTTTACAGTAAATTTTGTAAAATAAAATACAATTATTAAAAGCAGTGCAGTGTTTGCTGCTACCGGCGTAAGCATACTATTCACCAAGTGCTCAAACGAGAATGGCATGGAAATTATTGGCTACATGAGCTGATCAATCAATCAAGCAATCAACCACATCGCAGTCCACTGCTGGACATAGGCTTCTCCCAGGCTGCGCCACAACACACTATCCTCCGCCTTCCGCATCCAGTGTGTCCCAGCCACCTTCCATCTCACTGGGGGCCGTCCCACACTACGTTTGGCGATAAGCGGTCTCCACTCCAGGACTCGTCTGCTCCACCGTCCATCGATCCTTCGACAAACATGGCCAGCCCACTGCCACTTCAGCTTGCTGAGTTTGCGTGAGCTGATGGACGCTGCTAAAAGTGCCAAAACAGTAGCCAAATTCTGGGCTGACTGTATTTAGATTGCTATCAACATGGTAAGAAGAAGTAGATCACGAAAAGAATCAATTCGCCATTCGCAGTAAAGCCTTTATTACCATAAATATCAACAAATTAGCAGTATTTCATTTGGAACTATTGTGCTGAATTGAGTTTGATCTCTAACTAGATTAAGTTATGAAAAGCAAATTGCTCTGAATAGCACTAATTTGATAAACGACGGGGGAAATTATTTAAAGGAACATTGAAAAGGTCACCGAGTCGTAATAAAAAGCAAATAATTTTTGGTTTTAGCGATTTATTATTTATTTTAAGAGCGGCTGTCGGCCAGAGGTAACGGTCCCGACTTACCAGTTGAAGGTCGTAAGTTCGCTACGCGTAATTTACTTCATCACCACTGCTCTCAAAACAGTGAAGGAAAACATCGGGAGAAAACTGACATGCCATAGAACCAATATATCAAAGATATGTCACATCTACGAACCCACACTGGGCCCGCGTGTTGGATTATGGTACACTCCATAGAGATGAAGCCTCGTGGCCCCGCAGTCAGAAAATAATAGCCTAATTATCCTATGTTATGCTTATTTATTTTACGTAGGAACATGTTGTTATTTTTGTGTACAACCAACAATATTAGCCAAATAAATATATTTTGTTTTAAATACGCGCGTGGTTGGTAACCAAAAATAATACAGGCACTGCTGAATCTATCTAGTTCAATTACGCATTTATTTTCCCTAAACTATCGATGACATTATTTTGTACCTACAAGGTTTTTTTTTTGAGCTCTATCTTCGGATTAGCTTTCATCAATTAAAACGGGAATTCCCATACAGAAAGCATGACATTTGTTTTACTGACGGTGGTCTTTAATTTTGGAAGTCGGTATCTCTGGTTTTGTAATAACGTGTTTTGCCACCAACTCCCGAAATTTAAGTTATGTTCCACTTTGTAGTGGTTTTTTTGGAACTCGGTTGTTTGTGGTACCCCACAGTAGTTCGTATACCTCCACTTGCTAAGTAAATAACAGTGATAGAAAATGATTATAACATCATCAACATAAAGTAAGTTTTAAAAAAATGTATTATTGAAGCTTACTCAAAAACCACTTGTCAGAACTTGACCAAATTTATTTGGGTGGTCCCCGTAACTACACCTTTCGAACAAAAAAAAAAATTTTTTTTTAAATCGGTTTATAAATGAGGTAACAAACATCAACCAAAATGAGAACCTCCTTCTGTTTTTGAAATCTGTTTAAAAGAGATCCTCGTGTTAATTTGCCAAACTGCAACCCTACTTCAAAAGACATGTTTAGCATTTAGTTTCCCGAGTTTTCTCGGGTGGGACTTGTCGACATACATAAATAAAGATTGGCCGGTCTCCACACAACACGGCGCGACCTGTCGGCACATCAACGCCAATTAAACCGTCCCTTGTTTCACCCTCAAGTTGCCAAGTCCAAATTAAATCTAGCTTCGCCCCGTGGACATCCCTAAACTTTGGCAATTATAAAAGTTTAAAGTGTTTTTTGTCCGTCTCTTGAAGAAACAGGGTGACTCTTTATCGTTATAATACAGGACGCTTAATCTGGAGTCATAGCTCAGAAGGGATGTCGGGAATGGACGTTATATATCACCTACTTGCAGAGGGTTGAGAAAAAATTCTAGTCGTGAATCATCGGAGAGTTTCGTAACAGTTCGTTTTATTTTTGTTCTAGTTTTGTAGGGCGTGCAAACAGACAATGAGACAGATAGTTATAAGTTTATTTAAGTTGTCGCACGTGAATGTAATTTTGCGCCTTTCTTATCTTGGGAGTAAACTTCATCTTATTGTTTTTCAGCACGTCATGAAGCAATGTGACCGATTTTATTCAGGTAAGTTTTTTTCTTTTCCGGACAACTTTTGTCAAGACTACTTAACGTTAAGTGTAGATACTTGTTAGGGGTTCGGTCCATTTTTGATATCATACATTTTGTAGTGAACTAAAATATATATGAGATCGAACCCTACGCGAACCCATTCCTATTAAAAGCATATTTAGTTTAGTTGGAGAGGGTAAATGCTTGGTAAGTTGTATAAAAACCCTTTATATTTATTTCTTTGTTACGTAGTACGTTAATAACCCACCTTTTCATGAATGCTTTTTCTGAAAATGAACATACGTTTTCAGCCGGCTCTGTACGCGTATTCATGTTTTTAGGAATGCTATGCGTAGGTAGCTAATTAGTCGGCAAGTACCGCGGGCGAGTGGACGGTGCCAGTTGCCGGGGATAGTGCAGAAGGTTAACTGCAATGAAAAGTAAGAATGTTAAATAAAACGCAAATCCATTTAAAAAAAATAATGTTCTCACAAGTAGTTTCATTATTTTTACCTCAATGACCTTATTCTAATTATACTCAAGCACAGGCAAATATCATACAATTATTTATTCCAGCTTACATACGCGGAAGAGTCGAGAAAAGAGTTCGTAAGAGAACTTTTTATTTACTGCGATCAAGAATACCTTTACATGCTTACCAATAACTTTAAACCTAAGTACAAAGTTGCATTCGAACTCTCAAAATATACGAATGCAAATTGAATCCGTTGCATTCACGTTGTAACTATTCGATAGCTTGAAGTATACAAGTACAAACTCAACTCAAGCACGCTGCTATCTTACACAAAGTTCAAATAAATTCTGCCTTCTCAACAAACCTGAAGAGTCTGCAAGTTTGGAACTAGTTGAGTGTACGAGGCGTTGAATTTTATGCTACACAAATAAGTCTCGAAGGTTTGCGTAAGAATATCACCTGCTGCCACGGTTGTTTGAGATAGAATATTGCCATTAGCCTTTAGAAGACATTGTGGCCATGAAGAGTAAATGCCGCGTATTCATCTGTGGCTATACAATCTCCTTGTAATTCTCCCATACGATACAGTAACTTGTGCAAATAAATAATAGGTATTATTATTTACAATTATTTTATTTGGAGAAAGACCTTTCATGACCTTTCAAGAGCGCGACTGTTTCCACACAGTGTTTTTTTCACATTATCAATATGTAAAGATTTTTACAAGGATCTTTTGGCGCCTAGACGATATTGAAATATTATAATGCTTTGAACCTAATCTTCTACCTTTTCTTGTATGATGGCGTCGTCCGTGGAGGTGCATAGCCGCAGCGCTGCGGTTGTTTTCATACAACAAACAGCGACCAACGCGCTGTATCCAGCGCTGCAGCACTGTTTGTGAACCAACAACCATTGAACACCCCTGTGATTGTTCCGATATCAAAAATGTTTACAGTAATTTCTGTGCCTATTCACACTGTTTATGATTTGAAGTTTGCCAAACACTGTTCTGAACGTCTGATTGACATAAATATTGCAAAATAGCTGCAGTAAGTACTTATTTGAATCAATTCAAAAATAAATATCGATTCAAGGAATGTTTGCTAAAGGTTGAAATACCCTATTTGAGCATTAAAACCTTCTTGAAAAGATTCTTTAACATATTCTTGAAAATTGTGCCTGAAAAAGGTTAAGATGGAAGCGTTAAGGCAGCACGCTAAATTCGAATTTCCTAATTTTTTTGGAATTTGTAGGCCAGTTTACTATACATGATTCGCTACCATAACAAATGTACCTAATTTAATTCATTTAAATCAATCATGTAATCAATACAATCCTCTAACTTCATTTAATCCCATTGAATGACTATTTCAAAATCATTCGATGGGATTAAATGAAGTTGGTGTAAAAATTGTATTGGTGAAATTAGAGCGAACCTAACTGCTCCGAAAGACAAGGTCCTATATGTTTCGACAGATGGCTTGATTACCAAGGCGAGCACAGGCTATCTGCATGTCAAATGATTTTTTTCAAGGGGACGGCCTATCTTCTTCGTTTGGCCAATCAAAGCGGTAATTGAAATCTTTCTTATCTTGCAACTTCTGTCATGGACGCGAGTAGGTGTGTGTTTAGTTTTTGAGGGCGTCTCTGGGTGTCACATTGTATGACTACTTTTATTACCATGTAAAAATAATTGTATTTGTAAATTAATAAATAATTAAATCTTTACTTTTCAATTCGAAGCTCAACATGCTGCTCAGGGTCAGAAGTACCTAGGTAATGTCAAAGGTTTTTTGCTATCGAATGCAACCTTTATGGTATTACTGGCAGGTAATGAAATGGCTTTGTCACATTTGAACTGTCAGGAAGATGATTCTAGATTCTATCCTTCAAAATAGAATAGGATAGGGTTTATTCCGGAAGAAAATATATTCCTTGTATTAGGCGCGGCCTCTGTACTTCTTAAAATATACGTGGAGTCCCACGAATTTAAACGCAACCAAATATTTTATTTATAGTTAGATTCCCGTAGATCCCACAGTACCAACTACAAGGCGCACTTATCTTACCTAATTATGTGTTTGTAGTTTATTTTACACATACATTAACAAACGCCTTGTTCCCTTAGGGGTAGATAGCGACGATGCTTTCATATTAATTTTCCTTCATTTATGTTGATGTATTTTTTATCAAAGTGCATAAAAAGCACATGATTCCATCCCTCTATGGCCTATGCAAACCGAGCACTGCGAACAACTATCGCGTTGAACACGAATGCTCTGATTGTTAGCTGAAGCAACATTGCAGCCAGTCCACAGTGACTCTGTTGATTGGAAAAAACGAGAATTCAAACCAGCATGTCCTTCTAATACTGTTTGTTTCATAATTTTATCAAAGTGACAACTTTATTTCGTACTAGCTTTTGCTAGCAGCTTCGTCCGCGTGGAGTTTGAAAACTATCCCACAGGAACATATTACCGAGATAAAAGTATCCTATGTGTTAATCCAGGTTATAAACTATCTATGTCCCAAATTTCATCTAAATCCGTCCTGTAGTTTTTGCGTGAGAGATACAAACATCCAAAAATTTTAACATACAAACTGTCACAATGGTATGACGTTATTGCCTTGGAAGATGGGTAGATCTCTGGTGTGGGATGCAACCTGTGTCGACACCCTTGCGCCATCTCATGTTCCTAGCACGGCGGGCTGTGCTGGTGCCGCTGCTGCGGCTGCTGAGACCCTGAAGCGGAGTAAATACCGTAACCTTATGGGTAACTACAGTTTCGAGCCGTTTGGGATGGAAACGCTCGGATCATTGGACCCGAGTGCACGTCTCCTTTTTAAATAAATTTCTCGCCGGCTGGTCGACAATTCACGTGACTAGAGGGCTGGGTCATTCTTTGGCCAAAGAATCAGCATTGTTATTCAACGTGGCAATGCTGCCAGTCTTCTGGGCACTTTTCCCAATGACAGCGATGCGGACGAATACTTCGACGCCTAAGTGTTCTTTTGTGTTTGTATTTATTTGTTTAGTTAGTTAGTCTAGATATTTATTCTTATTAAAAATTAATTTATGTATAACTGTCACATTTATAATACACTCGAGAGCAATGAATCCGGGTCACTTAAAGAATCCTAAAAATCTCGGAAACTAAAAATGCTAGGTTAATGCAATAAATTGTATTTAATAGACAATGTAATACTCCTTAAATGAAGGTATTAAAACTTCATAGTTATTGTAAAGTTATATCATAAAAAAATCTAATTTGAAAAAGGGCCACTTTCGAAGATGGAACTACGAAATTACAGCATTTGGTTTTGCTTTTGTTTGTAATCTGTCATTTATGTGGGTACATAAACCATGTTGATAGTGCTCTATATTCATTATTCAAGCTGAAATTATGTCGCTTACGCCTGAAGAATGCACCAGAATACTTACAATGCTGGAAACCGGCCGGAGTCAGCGCGATACAGCCAGGACTGTCGGTGTGTCGCTGTCAACAGTACAAAGAGTTCTCCGACGTTACGAAGAAACTGGTTCTAACCTACGCAGACCAGGAACGGGCAGAACCAGGTGTACCACAGCACGAGAAGACCGATACTTGGTGAACACCATGCTTCGAAATCGCTTTCTCACAGGAACTGAACTCACAAATCAGTTTCGACGCCTCGGAGGAAGTAACCCAAGTGCATGGACAGTAAGACGTCGGCTTGCTGAATCTAACTTAAAACCCCTTAGACCTGCAAACGGCCCTAAACTGGAGCGTGGGCATCGTATTTCAAGACTAAGATATGCCCAGAGCCACGTAAATTGGAGTATTGAAGATTGGTCAAAAGTTATGTTCTCCGACGAATCAAAATTTATGCTCTACAAGCACGATGGAAGACACAGAGTGTATCGAAGACCAGGGGAAAGATTCAAGCAAGCATGCATCGAAGAAAAAGTAGCCTACGGTGGTGGGTCTGTACTTGTGTGGGCCGGAATTTCTTCTGAAAGTCGCACAGAGCTGGTGATCATAGAAAACGGCTCTTTAACTAGCGTAAGATATGTGGAAGAAATCCTCAATGATCACGTTGGTCCATTTATGGTCAATTTAGGTGAGGATGCTATATTTATGCATGACAATGCCCGACCTCATACAGGTAGGATTGTGAATGACTACCTTCAAGAGATGAACATTACTCGTATGGAGTGGCCAGCGCGCAGCCCGGATATCAACCCGATCGAGCATGCTTGGGACGAGCTAGGCAGATGCGTAAAACAACGAAACCCTCCCCCAATCACGCTTCGTGAGCTCAAAATTGCTCTCACAGAGGAATGGGAGAATATTCCCCAAAATCGTATAAGGAACTTGGTGTACAGCATGCCAAACCGCGTAAACGCAGTAATGGAAGCACGAGGAGGCAATACGAAGTATTAAAATTCAAGAAAATCGTAATAAAGTTCAAAAATTTCATGTTTCCTATTTTTGTTTTAAGGAGAGATCAGCAGTTTTTTTCTTTATGTAATTTTGTGTTAATAAAATGTATGGTGACTCATATTTTTTTTACTTTCATTTAAGGAGTATTACATTGTCTATTAAATACAATTTATTGCATTAACCTATCATTTTTAGTTTCCGAGATTTTTAACATTCTTTAAGTGACCCGGATTCATTGCTCTCGAGTGTATTAGTAGTATTACACCTACCTCGCCTTTCTAGCTATATCATCTTGCACACAGTACACTACTGTTACCGTTTGAGAAATCGCAAAATCTCTACATAGTATAAAACAAAGTCGCTTTTCGTGTTTGTACCCTTAGATCTTTAAAACTACGCAACGGAGTTTAATGCGGTTTACATCAATGGACAGAGGAATACAAGAGGAAGGTTTATAAGTATACCAGCATTTGCCAGCGTTTCGCCCGCGTGAACGCGGAACGTACCACCTAAATAAAAAGGATCCAGGTTTTAAACTATCTGTGTGTCAAACTGAGTAACAAATATCTAAACATACAAACTGTCACATTTGTAATATTAGTAGGATTACACATGCCTCTACGTGAGCGAAGCCGCTGGCAAATGCTAGTAGATATTATAGTCTTAATATTCCTTTATTTCAAACAAAAAGACGGTCCTCATAATGTTGCAGTTCAATTTCCTCTTCGCACAGCCCTCCAAGCTTCATTATTTCATAGATTTTTTGGCGAATACCTCGAAGAAACAGGGATGCTTCCAGCTATTTGTTTTCCTGTAATTACAGATCCCATTTAGTTTTTGCCTCTTGCTATACGAGTAAGTGGAATTGGATTCAGCTCTGCGCAGTTACCATTATTTGTTATATAAATCAGTTCTTTGTTTAGATACAGGTAAATAAATGAGAAAAAAAGTTGTCGGAATGAATCAGTGATTTTCATATAATAAAGCTTGCCTTAGGTCTCTAGTTTGAGATTTGTATGTAAAGGTATTTTCTTAGAAAACCATTTTCAGGAATTTTTTAACGGAATCTAATGATTTTTCACCTTTTGTAATATCGAACTAAAATTATAAAACACAAATAAATATCAAAGAATTAAAAGAATACGAAATATTCAAGAAAACATTTATTTAAGAAAATGTCTCCAGGTTTGGTAACAATTAGGTTTTACCGAGATCCTAATAAAGATCGTTAATGAGCTACTTAACTAGGTAGACCCTATTACTTGTTCTAGGACAAGGCAGTGATAACGGCCATAAAAGTTAACACAACGCTCATTAAAGTAAATTTTCTTGGCATCAAAAAATATAAAATAAATAAGAAAGATGTGTTTTTGGAATGTTCGGGTGTTATAATCTGCCATAACTCTTATCAACTTATCATCGAATAGAAGTAACTTCTTTTTTACATTTAGTCATAATTATAAAGGTTTCTTTATGGTATAATTAATATTATCATTGTTAAGGTTTTTTTTTAAAACACGCTTTAAAAACCAAACTAAAAAAGGACCAAATTAAAGCGTGGGGTGCTTTTTGAGGTATTTTTATAATCAATTAATGTCAAGCACCCCACGCTTTTTAATTGAATTAAATTATTTTCTCCTTTTTTAGTTTGGTGTTTAAAGCGTGTTTTTTAGTTTTGTAAACTAGTTTTTATTTTCTATTTTTAGTTCTGCTAACTACAAAAACGTCATTTTTTATGTATTTTTTTTCCTTTTTTTTCATTTATCTCATTTTTTTTTAAATGATTGAATTGTCATCGGTCCTCGATAAGTTTACAAAGTTTCAATGAAATCTGACCGTTTAAAGTGGGTCAAAATCGCGCTCTAAGGAGTCGGTTACATACAAACAAAAACATACAAGTGAAGCTAATATAAAGCGTGTAAAAATAGTATTCACTTCACGAACACCGTTGGAAGGCTACACCATAAGGTGGACCGATAACCTTGTGAAATAGTCTAAACACTGTTTCGACGATGTAACTTTTATTGTTGCTTTCACATATGACAATTAAATTGGTGTAAATGTGTAAATCAGGCTTTATCGATATGTAGGTTATCATAAAGTTAGAAACTAGAAGAACAGTTGGATGGTTAGAAACATCAAACTGTTCAGTGGGTCGGTGTAGAAATGTGATTTCCCTGAGGTTCCCACAGGTTTGCTGCACTGGTTCCGCATAAAACCATAAACTAGCCGCATTATAGATGGGGAAGTTAGCAGTGCGGTTGTTCTTTCTAGAACTATACTGATTGAAATATATTTTACTTGCTATACCTATACGAAGAAACCGCATGCATAAAAATAAACTTCGGTTTTAATTTTTTGGCTTCGCCCATCTTCGAGTCATTGTTATTGAATGTTATTTGAGACATAATCCCCCTATTTATAAACGTTGCTTACTTTTAAGTAATGATTAGTGACTGTTTAACTATATATTTTTGACGTTTAAACATCTCTGAACTTTAATCAACGTTTATAAATCAACCCTGTTCTTAAATTCATTCATTCATTGTCAGATCATGCACTGCCTAAACCAGTGGGTGTAGCAGCATGAAATTTTGCACAAAAGTTCTTTAAATAACGAGGAAGAGCGTTAAGGAAGGATTTTGGAAAGTTCATCCCCTAAAGGAGTAAAATATAGGATGAAAGTTTGTGTGGAAGCTCGTCATTTTTGTTGCTGGGAAGCCCATCGGGGGCAGTGCTTGTTTTTTAACCAAGTATGTTTTACTACATCATATGTATTTTATTGATCAATACTAACATTACAAAGCTGAAGAGTTTGTTTAGTTGAATGCGCTAATCTCTGAATCTACCAGTTAGATTTGAAAAAATCTTTTTGCATTTGGTAGCCCAATTCTTGAGGAACGCTATAACGCTCTAACATCACGCTAAGACCCTTAGGAGCCGAGCAATAAGAAAAAGTAGGGGTTTTTTTTTTTGAGGTTCGGAAATCATCAAATAACTTCTCCCGCTCTGGGTGGAGCAGGAGGGCGTGTCAGACTTTTACTGACTAAAACCCACCCGTGTCCCTCAGTTGGCTGTGTGCCAGGAGCGGCGGTATCTCTTTCGAACAACCCGTACCCCTGGCAGATGTGACGGGGTGGGTCAGGACTCAGGAGCAAGTGATTTTACGTGGACAAAGTCGTGGTCAGAAACTAGTATATTATAAAACGACAGTTAGTCTGTCTGAATGCAATAAACTCAAGAACTACTGAACGGACTATCCTTCTTTTGGTGTAAACGTTCTTGCGAAAGGTGTGATTGTTTAATTCATTAAGGTTTTGTCAAAAATATGACTAACTAGCTTTTTTGCCAGTGGCATCGCCCGCGTGGTGGTGGAAAATTATCTCACGGAAACTGGAATGAAAAGTATCCTATGTGTTAATCCAGATTACAAACTATCTGTGTGCCAAATCTCATCCAAATCCGTTAAGCCATTTTTGCGTGATTGAGTAACAAACATCCAAACTTTCACATTTATAATATTGATATAGGATAGTGGGATTGTTGAAGATGTCGGAATAAAACGTGCAGACGCGGAGCCTTCCGGGCGTGCGCCACGTAAACTAATAGAAAGAAAGAAAGAAAGAATACTGTTTATTTGGACACAGTTCGTGAAACAATAACAAAAAAAAAAGTTCGTGAAAAAAAAGTGACTAAAAATAACTAGCTACAACAGTGTGAGCCTCACGGCTGCGCCAAAAAGGTTTATTGGCCAGAATGCCCGACAGATGCTGTCTGACGCTGATTTTATAATGAACCTTTAGAGACAAGTGACGAGGAGTACAAAACATTTTCGATATAGGTAAATAAATATTAGAGCTATATGAAAACATTTACGCGAACGAAGCCGCAGGTAAAAGCTAGTATTTAATAAGATAACAAACCATATCTCTCTCTCTCTCTTTCTGACTGTTAAGGCGGTGATTTCTTGAAAACGCTCAAAAAGGTGGTTTTTTAAACCCGTGTATCTCTTTAACCGTAAAAATGTTGAAAGCAAAATAAAATATGATATATCAAGTCTTTTTTGCATACAGTGATTGAACTCAAAACATCAAAAAAACCATCAAAGCTACCTCTTCATTTTCTTTAAAACCAGTTTATCCCTTGAATAACAATATAATTATAATTAAAAATATACCATACAATTCCAAATGCCAAACTGCATCTAGTGATGGATTATTATTTATTATTAAATAGTTATCTAATGTATTTGCATTTTTACGACAGTGCTTACTCATTTATAATTCGAATTTATTACAACAGATTTTAACCCGTATCGGATTGCAGTAAGAACTATTATCGCTCATAACGACAATACGACGATTATGTTTAAAATTACCAGGGCCTCAATCAGTCCAGATGATACCAGTCTTCCTCATCTTATTCCTTTTGAGTTCGCTTTGCAGAATCTCAACATGTCTTCATTCAAGTTTATTGAAACCACTCTAAGTACTTAACGTCAAACCTGCGCCAAATCCTTCACGCTTCGTCAATGATGTCAACAGTAGGCCGGGAGCTCCCCCTTGCTGATTATTTAAATAGACTCGATTGTATTGTTGTTCGGCGACTGAATAAAGTAAGCTATGTAAATCTGTAGGAGTGTAGGGGAGGAGCGGGAAGCGAGATACATGCTGTGGTGGAAAAATGTTGAAAACTCCTGCTACTGTGTTAGTTTTTATATCTGAAGGCCGATTCTCGCCGGTATTGAAATATGGCTAGAAAAGGGACGGGCGTGAAAGATGATATAGCTAGAAAGAGTGTGTCTATCGAGATGACAACTATAGAGACGTACGGAAGGAAAATACGTGTTCCGCTGACCTTTTGGGATAAAGACAGTCAAAATCAAAATCAAAATCAAAATCAAAATCAAAAGTCATTTATTCAAACTAGGCTGAGAGTCAGCTCTTTTTGAACGTCAAAATAAAATTACATAAGACAGTCCCCCCAAAAACGCCCGCCCTTCACCACTTCCTAGTGCTTTAGCTGGGAAGAAGAAGTAGCGGAACAAACTCCCCAGCAGCACAGCTGTCTGTTAAGTTAGAAGAACTTGTTTCTATACAATAATACGTAATAAAAATTACGAAACACAAAAAAAAACATAAAATTTGCCATATGTCAGCTAGCACACGCCAATATACCATCAAAAATTGAAAACTAAAAATAATAGAAAATTAAAATAAAACGTAAACAGAACTTCCAATCTAAATAAATGCCTCTAGGCATAAAGGGCATGCCCGCTTACATATGTAATTCTGCATTATGCAAATATAGCTATAAGTAACTTATAACAAAAGTTAAACTAGGACCTCTGGACTAAAATTATTAAAACCTTAATACAATTAACAATAACAAAACCATGGTCAGCAAGACGACCAGTCACCACGAGCAGCACCCGTTCACGAGCATAACGCAAAGATCAGCCATTGCCCCCCTCGCCATATTTGAGGGAAGGAGGCAACCCGACCCCCGACGCTACCGCAAGCAGTGACATCTAAGGGAGCATGACGAACTTGCTGCCGGTTGCACTGGCAAGAATAATCATGAATTGTCGAGGTCGCTAGCTAACTACATATTGCAATACTACTCATTAAAAAAAAAAAAAGAACATTGTAATGAGTAGATTAAGTCATAAATAAATGATAAAAAAAGTAAAACCTGAATTATACAGTCAGATAAAAAAAAAGCAATTATATGAAATAACATAATGATATAACCTGTCAGTGGGTAAGCTAATTCTGGTGAAAGAACACAAACATTGTCTTGAGTTAATCACAGCGACCAACAATTCTTATCATTTAAGTAGTCGTTAATAGAATAGTATGCCTTTGAACAAAGGGTGGATTTTACTTTAGCTTTAAACGCACTAAAATGCAGATCTAGCAAGGAAGAGGGTAGCTTGTTATAGAAGGTTATACCCAGACCTACAAATGAGTTATGAACCTTATGTAGCCGGTGAAAGGGAATACGTAGTTTGTCCTTATTTCTAGTATTAATATTATGAATATCACTATTTTTAGTGTACAAGTCTATATTTTGCCTAATATATAAGATGTTGGCGAAGATGAATTGCGATGCCACCGTAAGAATCCCAACAGTCAGAAGATGATAATGATTAAAAACACGTTCGAATTCAAGTCAAAATCTCATATCGGTGCGGGTTGTTCGAAAGAGATACCGCGGCCCCTGGCACACAGGCAACTGAGGGAACACCTGTGGGTTTTAGTCAGTAAAAGTCTGACACGCCCTCCCGCTCCACCCAGAGCGGGAGAAGTTATTTGATGATTTCCCACCCAAAAAAAAAAAACTCATATCAGTGACAGTCAATATCAAAAACACCCACACTTCGCCATTTATGTTTAAGTTTTATTGAATAGGCGGCGAGCCTTTTGCCATCAACCGCACAAATCCAGACTCTGGGCTGCTACTGAGAAATTCCAGATAGAAAAACCGAATATCACTTGCCCGACCTGGGAATCGAACCAAGGACCTCATGCTCAGCGGTAGGACTTGCAACGACCAAATAGGTAGTTTAAAATACTATTAGGTAGTCGACAACGTTTTAAACATATTTCATATTGGACAGTAATATACAGGGTGATTGGAAGATGGGTGCAAAGCTTTAAGGCGAAGATAGTACAGACAATTTAGAACCATTTAAGCCATGGTTGTCTTAGACGAAGTCTTACCAAATATTTTTAACCAAATTTTTAAGTTTTTTTTCGGAAATTCTAAAAATTTAATGTAAACTGCATAATTATGGCCAAATTGAATGATAAATGAATTCATTTTTTATTTATTTAATTAAAGTAATGTGTAAGCAATCAAGCAAAACATGTTTTAGGCTTCTGTGTCATTAGACATTTTTTTTACAGACATTTAAAGCTCAGAAAAAATAAAAAAATTGTACAATACGTCTTTTAAACCTTATTAAAAAAAAAATTTGGTAAGACTTCGTCTAAGACAACCATGGCTTAAATGGTTCTAAATTGTCTATACTATCTTCACCTTAAAGCTTTGCACCCATCTTCCAATCACCCTGTATATTGTATTTTTGCACACAAATATATCTAAACATTTAGTAATTCTTACTAATGAACACGGAATAAGAAATAACAAAGGAATAACCATACATTTTCATAGGTTTAAACTTGTAATAGCTTTATTCTGCGTTTATTAGTAAGAGGGTAAGTAAGTCGTGATTTTATGCCACTTATAAATTCCTACTTATGGATCAAATCAAATCAAAATATTTTATTTCACATAAACCTGCATGGGCACTTATGAAACGACAGAAGCTAGGTGCACGGTTCCAATTTGTCGCTTCCTATAGAGAAGAGCCGGCAAGAAACTTTACTACCACGGTTACTCTTTTAAAAATAATTGTCTTTTACAATATTTTCAAATTACAGTGAAAATAGGTATGGGAGGACAGTGCATTGTCATTAAATATCAGGAACTTAGAGGAAGGAAAATAAAAAATAGAAAATCGTCTACATATCTAGTCTGTAAGGCCTACAACGTTCTCTAAAAGAATCTACATAAATAAAACGAACCTATTTAAACCAAGTGACATGATTTCCATGACAATCACTAATAAATAGTCGATATTAGAATTGATTTATAATGTCAAATAATGACGAGAATATGTCAGACATTGTAAAAAATAAAAAGAGTAAAAATTAACATTGTAATTTGGGAGCCGTTAATAGACTATCACATAGTTATGCTTTTAACGAGGTACCAGGGAAGCTACATGTGCAGAAGGAATAAATGCCAAACTTCCCTGTCTTCAACGTAGTCTTTTATCTTATAAAATGCTTTTTTGATAAGGACACGTTGGATATGAGTTTTAAGCTTTCCATCGCTAAGTTCTGTAACCGACTTTGTCAACTTGTTATAGAAGCGGATACTGTTTATTAGAAATGAATAGCCAGTTTTACTTCATCTAAATTTTCCCACCCCATTTTCCTATCTTAATAATCCCATTTCTTCGCGTGGGTGTCGTAGATGGCAACTAAGGGACTAACTAGAGAATGGGCAGCAGCGTTCTCTATGCATTTTATCACCATACTGCGATCGCTAATCCGCCTGCCAAGCGTGGCGGTTATGGCAAAACCCCCCTTTTGGGGGAGGCCTATGTCCAGCAGTGGAAATTATTATGATGATGAAGTTTTGGAATCACAATTACATCTTTACTACGAGTATTTAGATTATGGAAATCGCATCTTTTTTTGAAAAGACCATACAAGATATTTTCTAGGATATAAAGAGAAGGCAGAGTTAGTATATCAATTTCGTTGAATTTGTTTTTAAGAGACTCGCGAGGCCCCATTTTATAGATTGCACGGATTGCCCTCTTTTTTAAAATGAAAATTGAATCTACGTCAGCTGCCAATCCCCATAGCAGAACGCCATAAGACATAATACTGTGAAAATAAGCAAAGTATACCTAACCCAGTTGTGGCTGCGTCGGGAATCCCAGGCTGATTCCCGGCCACCGTAGGCGCGGGCTTGCGGACGGCGAGTAATGGGTAGCTCGCTGTCCGGTAAGGACCAAGCCCGGGTCGACGGCGCGTTGTGTTCCACGCGCGCCTCAAAGAGATGTCAGCACCAAAAGGGGGGGTCCGCAAGGGCCGACGCCTGCCAGGGGTGCGGGTTGTTCGAAAGAGATACCGCGGCCCCTGGCACACAGGCAACTGAGGGAACACGGGTGGGTTTTATCCAGTAAAAGTCTGACACGCCCTCCCGCTCCACCCAGAGCGGGAGAAGTTATTTGATGATTTCCCACCCAAAAAAAAAAAAACCCAGTTGTGGCTACATCAGTTAACTGCCTTATCTTTCTTACTTTTCTTACTGCGTAAGGATATTTCTAATCTTACTTTACTTTGAAATCCCGAAATAGTTTACTACAAAAACAGTTATTAATGATATCAAAAGATTGATCTAGAGTATTGTATCATTTATCATGTTGCCCTGGCTGTACCCGGCCCTTCCCATGGGTACATGGGCAGCAGCTGAATAGTGATGGGGTAGGTTGTAATATCCCTTTTACCCTAAAAATATCATACAAACAAAATCCTGTAGGTTTATTCTATAGTTTGTCATGTCACCAGCCAATCAAAAATACCAATAATTATATTAAATTCATTTCGTAAATATTAGCTGGGCTTGGGTAACATAAATCCCGGGAAGTTGGTTAGTGAGAATAGGTACATAATCGCTTCACATAAAGTCAGGGAATTTAATTGTCCACATTCATGAAAATCAATAGAATAATATAAATTAAATGACTAACTAACTATACAAATAGATACAAAAAAAAAAATGTTTACTAAATTAACTACCAACCATAATTTTACACTAAACAGTAATTTTCAGTCTTGGTATGTAAAGATGGTGACCCATCCACGGACCAATAAAAATATATATTTAAATACTACGTTTTGCCAGGGGCTTCGCCCGCGTGGAGGTCGAAGATGATCCCACGGTAACGTACTAATGGGATAAAAAGTATTGTATGTCTTAATCCAGGCTATAATCTATCTGTGTGCCAAATTACATCCCAATCCATTCAGCCGTTTTTGCGTGATTGAGTAACAAACATCTAAACATACAAACTTCCACATTTATAATATTAGTAGGATTATTCAAAAATCTGATAAGGGAAAGGCTACGCCAATGATGGCGATGATTATTCATAATCTATTTTATCTAAATTTAAACCAGTTTAATCAAGTCAAAACATTCTGTTGATCTTTACTTCGTAATTATTTATTTAACTAAGGGATTAGTAACTGTAGTCCTACTAGTTATATGTCGTTACACATAATCGCCTCCAACTTCACCCACACACTAAACTAACAAAAGCTAAGCTGTGATGGTATTAGGTTTCTGGTTTTAATAGATTTCGTAGGTCAGATTACGTAGGTTTAGTGTGGGGTAGAGAGCACTTTGCGAAACAGTACCGCTAGCACAATCAATTATTATGGATCTATTTATTATTATAACTGAAAATTGGTTTACGAGAGAGCATTATTGAGAATTAATTTTAATCATTCAGTTCAATGGTCAGGTTTGTAGTACTCGCAACCAGCGTGCTTGTATGACCAGTTGTATGTTTGAACGTACACGAGGCAAAAGGAGTATCTAAGGATAATTTAAATTTACTAAAGTTAATTTCAAAATACATGAACTAGATTATCGTTTCTCATCAGTAGGTCTCAAAATAGTCTAACCGAAAATCAGTATCTAGCTAGCAGAGTTTTGAATAAGTAAAGCTGGGAAACATGTTACGATATCTGAGGGGCAATTCTCGTAATTTTAAGAACGTTCACAGTCTGATCTCAGTCTCAATCTGTCAAAAATACATCGAGTTTCCCTACATTTTTGACAACTTCTTGACGTTTGATTGTCGCTGGATGAGACTGTGACTAGATTGTAAACGTTTTTAATTACGAGAATTGGCCTTCTGGGCAATTATCCTAATTTTAAGAACGTTCATAGTCTGAGCTCAGTCTCAATCTGTCAAAAAGCCCTCGAGTTTGTATACATTTTTGACAAGTTTTTGACATTTGATTGTCACCGAGATGAGACTGCGATGAGATTTTGAACGTTTTAAATTACGAGTATTGGCTTTCAGGTACTGTTCTACGTTATAGTTCATGTATAACATACGTACATAGTGTTTAGACGTCTCACTACGCTACCTTATAAACTCCTTGTTCCCCTCACTCGCTCATACCTTGCACATCAGGAATTCGAGTCGCGGCAAAGCTACAGTGATTTGTGTGGTTTGTGTGAAACGAATGGAATAGAAAATGAGATCATTCCGTCTTCCACCGCGTTTTACAATAACTCCTCTTTTTGTACGGAACTTTGGCCTTTGTTACAATCGTCTTAAGGACTAAAACACCAGGCTAGTTTGTGAACTAAAGTAGTAAAAGCGCTCTTTGATAAACTGCTAGTTTTTAAAGTCAGGTTCTCATTATGTTGGAAAAATCAGACGTATTTTTCTGACGTATTCGCGTTTACCTAGGATATTCATTTTACCTAGCATTCTGTACTTCAAAATAAACATCCGGGACCCTATAACTGTTAAGGTGTCTAGAAATGACAAACTTTGTCATTTTTAGACACCTGCTAGGTAAAATGAATATCCTAGGTAAACGCGAATACGTCAACTGCTAAAATTATAAATAGGTAATAATAAGGTAAACGCAAAGAAAGTCGTCAGTGACCCAGAAGTCGTCAAATTATTTAAAGACGAAGAAGACCAATTTTTATGGCAAAATATTTTTGGTAATATAACATTGCAAAATTAAAATAAGAAGACTGTGTTTTAATTGTAATGGCGTCTGAAATATCTTACTTGAAAAAGGTGCCCCAAATTTGTTTTTTTTTTGTTGTAAGTTTAGCTGCTAATTGTTAAATTCAACAAGACAAAGACAATTGGAAAAATATGGGCGACCTATGCCCATCAGTGGAACAATGTAGGTTAATCAAAACAAAATTATTGGCTAATTATAAAATTGAATGAGTATAAACTTCCTATTTTTATCGCAAATGGACTCCCAACGTCAAATAAATCCCTAAAAAACCTGAAAATCTAGCTTTCGTCACAACACCATATATCCACATAATCTAATAAAATTATAATAAAAACGTATTCATTTACCTACTCCATAAACCTTTGTTTCATAATTCATTTAAATAAAACATGTTAATCGCATTAACTAACGAACGTACTGACTAATTAAATTAAGCAGACAAATAGAAGGCGAATTAAATAATTTTGTTATAAATTAAACGTAGAGAGAATTATTTATAATTCAGTACGAGCATAGGGTGAAATCCTATGTGGGTGGGCTGAAATGCGACCACGAAATTTGATAATGACGTTAAATAATGGTAAAACCATTTAGCTACCAACACAAGTGTAATAGAATTACGATACATTTTTGCTCAAAAAAATTAATGAATTCCAGCAACATATTAAAACATGTTCGTACAAAGAAACCAATTATAAATCCTGTCACTTCCCAATGAAGTTTTAATCCCTACGCACTGGCTAGCAAGTGTATAAAAATGGCAAAATAATTGGACGTCAGTCACAGCACAGAATCGGCCAGAGTAAGTTGTATGAAAAATGTGAAATAAAAACAAAAATGTTCGGTCGGGGTCGCAGATTGCACGGTTCAATGGTTCGGTGGCGTTCAGCGCTCGACGCTTGTTACCGAGGTTCTGATAAAGAGAGGACGGACATGACTCTTTAGTAAAAAAAATAACTGCACCAGGAGCACCCGACCAATCCTGGTGTGGTTATTTTTCAGGAGAATTATAGGAAGGTTTCGGGTTTTTAATGTTACCAATTTATTCACCTTCTATCTAGTTCTAATAAAGAAAAGAAACTCATCTTCACCACGCTACGCAATGTCAATGAAGTGTGTTCATTGGCCACATTTCATTTAGTGAAGCTACTCTCCGTTGTTTGACCAATAAGCACGCGTGGGGGTGCCCCTTTCCCATGATATTTGGTTTATAGAAAGCCCTTACATGCTAATAATAGGCAGTCAATGATACAACGGTCCAGGTCCATCCGTCTTGCTGCCGCATTAACCTCCTGTCCTCTTCATAACTTGTCCAATCCACCAAATCACTCACTTCATCTGTCAAGACACACAAAGCTCCACCACGAACATTTCCAGCCGCTTTAATCAGTGCAATCAATCACTTTGCAGCAACAAAGCAGCTGAGCTGTTTGAGGCCAATTTGTACCTTCCGTTGCACGCTTGGCCCGTGTCGCGTCAGTGTCAAGTGCACAAAAGCGCGCAGTGGACCGCGACCACGGCGACCGGCGGCCGGTAACCTGGCGGCGCGCGGCGACCGGCTGATGGCGACCGTTTCAGGCAACATATTCGAAAGCAAACGCTTTGACTTGGTTATAATTAGGAGGACTTTTCGTTATTGCTTTGTTTTTAGCGTGCTTTGTTATTGCCAGTATTTTGTTTAAGTTTGTAGAGGAAACCTGTTCAAAGTGGATACCCCGGGTAAAGCGGATTCTCACCATTACTCTCAAATTATTCGTTGGCCAGTAGCCGCGTTATCATAAGAAGGGTCACCTATTACCCCTCAGTGTACGGCCAGTACTGTGGCGCAGGGGTGCGTTGCGCGTCGTCAGTGAGCAGACAAAGTGTGTTTTTGTGTAAAAAAATAATTATAATAGAGGTAATTGTTTTGTTTATAACCACAATATTATTCGTGCAAAGTTCTTGTTTATGAGGAGAATGTAATGTATGATTACGTAGTTTTTAACTATGAGTAGAACACGAGTTTAGATGCAATAGTTTTTGAATTACTTGGTATGACCTCAAAAATGTACTCCTTGAGCAAAGCGAATCGGGCAATGTGGATACTGCATATAAATTGAAAAAGTTGGACTGCTGGAACATTGTAATATTTGTACTCTGTGGTGTCATGAAGAGTGTTCAGCCTTCGAAAGTAGTGATGATTATTTATATATTTTTTATTGTATACTACAAAAATACTTTAAAAAAAAACAAATTATGTATGGCATAACTGCAATAATTCGATTTGTATCAGAATAGAAATTGTTCAAAATAATTATGTTCCTTAAATTTTTCATGTTTATTTTGTTTGTTAGTTTTGTGGTATGCCAAATTTTATTGTTATTCACTTTGCCTTGGTACGATATCCACTACACCCGGGTTCCCGGGCAAAGTGGTTGGTTTGCCATTTTATAAACATGGCTTATAACTAATAAATTAATTAGGGTTAAGGATTTTTCTAAATATTCCTGTAAGTCCTTTAAATAAATATTGATTCTAAATATTTTTTTCGATCTCCTCAGTTATAACTAAACGACTATAACCAAAAATAGTTTAAGGTATTCACTTTGCCCGGGTTTCCCCTATGTGAAGAATTTTTGCAAGTTTATCTCTTGAGGGGTTAAATGAGAGCGTACGAAAGTTCACTATTTTTGGTGATGGGAAATCATATCGGGTACACGGCTAGCGCACAATAGGTAACTGACTTTTTGCGCAAACTGACGTTATATTCTAGTTTTTAATAAACTACGCAGGAACAACTCGATAGTTTGCTTCTGCAAACACAAACTTAACAAACACAGTATTCAGCAAGAACAAATATACAAAAACCTAGCTAAAGCTTCCCATTCAACACGCGACAACTCCGAACAACTTACAAGTTTAGGTAACGCGAGATGATACGACAGTCGCCGGCGGAATCGCAAGCAGACGGCAACTGGGGCACGTATTATTTGAGAGTTTGTCGCTTGCAAACTTCCTTGTCGCCGCGACAAAGACGCCCAACAGAATTACTCTACGTGCTCTGACGCGCGCGCAACGAATAATAATTGTTTTAACGTGTGATCTAAGTTTTGATGGATGATTTTGTGGCTAGAGTTCGGAAATGGGATTTAAGTATTCTTCTTTGATTGTGCCAGGATTAGATCTATATGTCAGTAAAGATCCTAGCGAGGCTGGCTGCCCAGCGTGTACCATACGTAGTTTTGTATCGCCATATTTGAAATGGGTTTTATAAAACTTTTTCCAAAAAAAAAACAACCGACTTCCAAAAAAACACTACAAGGTGAAAAATAACTTTAATTTCGGAATTCGGTGTCTTTGGAGCTGTATTTGAATTTTTTGTCACCGCCTTCCGGAATTAAAGTTATTTTTCACTTTGTAGTGTTTTTTTGGAAGTCGGTTGTTTTTTTTTTTGGAAAAAGTTTAATTTTTCACTTTTTAGTGGTTCACATGTGCTTACCCCTTCACCGCATACCGGCGTGATGTTATGTTATGAAGTGGTGTAAGCAATAGACAGACATGAGATTTCAGCAATCCCAGTCCATTTGCTATCATTTATTGAGGAGTTCCGTTGCCTATCTCCAAAGTTCTTTATCAGATCTTCACCAAATTGAAATGAGACCACTACGAGAAAGTACTCTTCCAAAAAATAGCTAATCGCTGCGTGTGCCTATAAAATTTGAAGAGTTCTCTCTATTTCTCCAGGATCCCATCATCAGATCCTGACTTGATGATCATGGGACCACCTGGGAAGTATATCCCATGTATTTTGGAGCAAAATCCAAATCGGTCCAGCCATCTTCGAGTAATCGGGGAACATACATAAAAAAAAAGAAAAAACAAGGTTCCGACGAATTGATAACCTCCTCCTTTTTCAAGTCGGTTAAAAATGGGGTGCTAGTTGAACATTTTTATTGATTTTCATAATGTGTACTTAGTCGGCATATTTTTTTTGAGATCTCTGTGGAAAATGCAAGCAAGTAGGACAGAGGAAGATTTGAAACTAAACGTTTCTGTTTTACGAACGAAATGTAATGTTACTATATATATTAGAGATTTTTCCATCTATATAGTTTACTGTACTAATAATGATTACACAAACGATATTTTTTATAGGACGTTGCTGTTTTTTCGTAACCTAAAAACTAATTCAAACTGTATAAATGACGTTTTTCCAAAATAATATTTTTTTATGCGATTATCATAAAAACACTTAGGAAGTAACTAAGGAATAAAGACGTTGCTCTTTTTGCTACAGTATTTTTATCTCACGAAGCGACGCGCGCTTTACTTGAGGCAACAGAATGTACAAACACGCTGTGAATGTGTGCGTGAAGACGACCAACGTGAGCATATCACACAGCGGAATACAGCACCTCACCACCATTTCAGTAGTAGTTTTAGTACACTTAATTTGGCTACCCTGTAAACTATACCTCAATGCTGTTATGATGAATAAACAATTTATAATTTGTATATAACACACTCACGCACACACACACTTCTGACTTCGTCATTGTCTCAGAACGAGAACTCCTGCGCTTACACAAACATTCACAGGGTGTTTGTACAAGAAAAGCGTGCGTCGCATCTTGAGGTAAAAATTCTGTAGCATAAAATAGCAATCCAACAAGTATTAAAATATAATTTAAAAAAAACATATCACAGTAAATCGTTGCATAAAAGCGAGTAATAAATATCAATCTGCGACTGCCATTGGCCACAACAGGCCACCGCAAACCATTTGTTAACTCACTTCAAAACAGATACTAGCTTAAAGGATTGGTTACTAATTACATATTTTATTAACACTACTAACGGAATTCGTGATATTCATTGCTGAAATAACGAAATAACCTGACGAGTGCTGCGGCTCCTGGTTTTAAACTGTAAAGGCTGATTTTTAAATCATCAGATAACTTTTATTTGAGGAAAAAATGACAGTTTGAGAGCTGTTGTATAGCTAATAATGTCAAACCATAATCAGCCATAAGTCCAGTAAGATGTTTGATGTATTATGCTAGGATTTTTTAATATCAGCTAGAGCTCGAAATTATTCTCGATATTTAACTCTATTACTTTTTTGTCCTAAGAGTTTCTTTAATGATACTATTGTGACAATACCTTGTCATTAACAGGCAATTTGCAACCGGACTTATGGAGACAAAACAAGTCCAAAACGAGCCAAAAGTAATAGCCACGCGACCGGGCTTTAGTGCGCCAAATATTATCTTCATAATTTATATAACCCGCGTTAATGTTTACCTGTGAGTTTATTAAGGGTCAGAGGATCACCCGGCTGCTATTCACACCAATAAGACTATTCGGTGGGGAATCGAACAATGTTTTCTTGTACGAAGATTGATATTGAAATAAACAAATGTCAATAATGTGTATTCAAGTTTATGTGAAAGGAGATGTTCCAAAATGTATGGAGCCTGGGCCAGATCTTTGTACACTATACTTAAAAACAGGGACATTCATTTAAAATAATTCTAAACTATCCAATTACTTTAAAATGGCTTGGTTGGCTGGTAAACACAAGAAATTACACTTGAAATTGCAACACACAACAAAAACCCGTCATGGCGGTAAGCTGTCATTTTGATTGATTAATGACGTTTGACATGTTTATTTCTGTGGAGGTTGAAGCATGAGGTAAACAGATGGGAAAGAAACAGTATTCAATCCAAAAAACGAAAGCGAGGTTGTTAAAAAGAACTCCAGAAATTCAAAACAAAACGAACACAATCACGACCAACGACGAGAGAAAGTGACTGGACTGACACTGAAGTGCTGAAGTGACACTGTTGTGACAGCAACATACTTCTCTTTCTATGATCTATGGTTTACTGTCATTGTTTTTAAGCACAGGGTAACTAAATCGGTGAGACGCCATGTTGAAAGTCGATAAAAATAATTGATAAATAGCAATTTACTACCACAATAGTATACATTTAATTGAATTATCTGTATTTTTCCCGAATTCCACGGATTTTTCTCTTTTTTTGAGTTACTGTATATATACCTGGCCCATTTTGAAAGACCATCACATCATTTTGATTTTTTGGCAGATCAACAATATTCGTTAATCAATTTTATGTTTTAAAAATTTCTCTTCTCGACAATTACACCAAGCATTGGACGCGACTGTTACATTCTCCC
This sequence comes from Antitype chi, assembly GCA_947359405.1. Classification (NCBI taxonomy): domain Eukaryota; kingdom Metazoa; phylum Arthropoda; class Insecta; order Lepidoptera; family Noctuidae; genus Antitype; species Antitype chi. Next base: position 18,929,325 of record OX375816.1, read on the forward strand.
AAAACATCTCTCAAATAATAACAATTTCAAATATCAACGATTGTGAAACTTTTTAGTTATGAATTTACGCATGAGGAAAAGTGTTATACATATTGTTCTAACTAGCTAGTATAAAATTGAATCACCCAATATATAAAATTTTATGGACTCTACAACATTTATCTTTACCAAAAGCCTTACATAATTACAACAGCTAAACCCGTATCCACATCAAACTTCGTCACGTAACCGAGTTACATGTTTTGAACAATTTGGAAACGGTACAACTCGCTTGGAGTTTGTCCCAAATTATTCCGTTACCGGTGTTCCGCAGTAAGGACCTAGCATCCTATGTTGTGCCAAATCTAGGACCGTCCTGTATGTTCCGTAAATAGAATCACTACGAAATTACGTGGACTGTCCACCAAAATACTATCCGGTAACGAAATCGACGTCCGGTATTGGATTTGTACGTCCTTAGGTACAAATTCAGTATTCACCCATCAGATACCTACATAGTTATTAGATAGGTTCCTTTCTGATGAATGAATATTGCTAGAGCGTATTGGTTTAATAAGCTGACATTTTTTTTATAAGAATGAACGTATGCTAGTAATTACGATTTTGAGCTGAATAAAGACGCGTTAGACGCGTCCTTCTGCGAAGCAGTAATGCTCGCGAAGAGGGAGGCGGCGCACGTGAGGGAGAGGCAGTATATGCGCCCTCAAGGCCGTAGTCGCCGCGGGAGACGCCCTGGGCGTCGGGAATCCCAGGCTGATTCCCGGTCACCGTAGGCGCGGGCTTGCGGACGGCGAGTAATGGGTAGCTCGCTGTCCGGTAAGGACCAAGCCCGGGTCGACGGCGCGTTGTGTTCCACGCGCGCCTCAAAGAGATGTCAGCACCAAATGGTGGGGTCCGCAAGGGCCGATGCCTGCCAGGGGTGCGGGTTGTTCGAAAGAGATACCGCGGCCCCTGGCACACAGGCAACTGAGGGAACACGGGTGGGTTTTAGTCAGTAAAAGTCTGACACGCCCTCCCGCTCCGCCCAGAGCGGGAGAAGTTATTTGATGATTTCCCACCCAAAAAAAAAAAGCAACAAGGTTTGAGATCATTGGCTTCTCTAACACTTAGTGGCTGGTTGAATACCTTCTAAAAAGCCCATTTTACCTAGGGATGTACTTTCTAACGTAATCTTGTCTTCTACCAACTTACGGTTAAGCAAAAAGTTGTAAAGATACCGGTTCTCAATGGTTTATAAATAGACAATATCCAAACAGGTAATCAATATTTGTCCTATCTTTGTTAAAAACGCATTAGGCCAGAAAGGGACGATTACAAGCCTACACAAAATAATACTAAACGGTTACATTACAGTTCGGTGTAACCCTCCACCGCGGAACAGGCCGCAGTCACGTAACGGGTTGAATGTGGTCTGCGCGGCCGACGTAACGAGGAATGTTATCACCTCCGCCGCGTCACGCACCGCCTCCTCGTCTCCTCACCTCCTCGGTTTATTAATTATATTTTTCCTTCATTTCAGAGGTTCTTAGCTGTAGGGTTTATATCCTAACTCTGGGACAGATTAACTATTAGACAGATAGAATCAGGAAGTATATCAGGAGTCGTCACAAGTTGCGTGTTGTTGATTGGCGTACCTATTGATTGTTGGATGACTGCTCAAAACCTTGTTCGTAGCGTATTTATAATGGTTTTACAAGCTGATTGTAAAACCGTAAGGCGAAATTGCTCACATAACCTAACATTACGTACATTCCCTGATGGGCTAGGCATAAGTGTACCTATATAGTACACAGCATTATAATTGGTTAACAAAGTGAGTATTGTACAATGCACAACTATTGTTTTTACAAGACTTATCTAATATATTCTTAACCTAATAAAGTATTTAATTATTGATTATTTGATTATTTAATTGCTGCAAAAGGTAACTAAGGGGTAAATGCCTCGAGGGGACTCTCTAGACATTAACCCCATTATTTATAAACGTTGCTTAAAGTTAAGAGATGTTTAAACGCAAAAAATGTGTGGTTTAACCGACGCTAATCATGACTTAACTTAAGGTAGCGTATAGCGTTTATAAATATGGAGGTAAGTGGCCTTATTGGTGATATTCTTCAGAAAGGTCAGGTACGTAGCTCTCGCAACCACTGTGCGTGTATGACGAGATGCAGTGGCGTGCACAGAGTTTTTATACAGGGTAGGTAGAAATAAGAAACAAAAAAATATAACCATTGGCTGTACCACCTACCTACACAGCATGCAACCTGTGAGGCAATTAAATTAATCATATTGTTTTGTATGGAATTTATTACTGACTTTACCTTTAGTTTATATTAATTGCAAATCCGGTGTACAACTACTTTTCACGATCACTTGTTTTTTTTTTCACCGCCAGATAGTTTTGAAAATGCATATTTTTTCTTTTCTCTATACACGTACCAACTGAACAAGTTTCACAGTGAATATAATATATTTTTCACACTATTATCAACGTTAATATGTTAAATGCATGCTATCATAGCTCACAACCAAAACTAATAAAACAAAACAAACAATGGCGTCGCAAATCGGAATACAAAAATAATACGACAAAAAAGTAATGGTAGTTTATGTAGCGACAATTCAATAAAACAATGTTACTTTGAAAAATAGTCGCATAACCAACTTTGTTCGGAAAACTTCGGTAAGTTTCGTAATTCGTCGTATCAAAAGTCAGTGACTACCCTGTACGGTAGTGTGCGTTAATTGTTACATTGTGTGCCACGTACATACGTGGCACACAATGTAACAATTATACACACATGTAGATTTATTGGGTGTGCGTTTCCTATACATATAGGAAACGCACACCCAATAAATCTACATGACCACGAGAGCAGACATATAAACATTAAGACGCGAATTGTTCGTGTCTCTCCCGAGGCACTCAGCGGCGCTAGTGCATCGCAGCGCGAAGTTGCGTCAAATTATACGAACGAACGGGTATTGTATCGATGATACTAATGATACGACTGACGCTCGACAAGTAGAGCTGATTTATGAATAAAGATTTTTTGTTTATTGATGAAATAATATTAGTTTTACATATTTATCTGATTTAGGTAGCTGTGGTCTGATTTAGTGTCTTTCTGTCTTTATGGACTGTACGCCACTGACAAGATATATGAACTTAATCGAATCTAAAAGAGTGTATAAGGATTGTAGCAGGTGTCGTTTTGTAATTTCTGCCTACCAGCGGTGGAAGAAGGCATGAGTTTATGTATATGTGTGTATAATTATTATTTCGTCAATTATTTCGGATTATACAAAGTATCCGTATAAGTAGTTGTTAGTAACACAGAACTGCTTATTAGAAAACTGACGTTAATAAAAACGCTTTAAAATACTAAAACAAAAATAAGACGATAGTCTTATTTTTGTTTTAGTATTTTAAAGCGTTGCCGTTGCGATTGTCCGATAGGACATAACCCATCGGACAATCCAATACGTGCGTGTTTTTACTTGACTTGACTATCTAGAAAAGTTTTCTCGATTTTTTTTCTAGATTTTTACAACTAGATTTCTATACTGGACGCTTACATATATTTTTAACACATTCAACATTATTTACCGCCTACAATAAAGCTTTAATTAATTCCCTAATACAATTCCCGCACGTTTCTAGAGCCCGCCTTATTGACGAATTTTTCGTTAATTAAGTCGCACACGCCTCGAGATGGTTAAGATTTCGGGTTCATTACTTACCTTCGCTAAGGTTAATGCCATCAATAATGAGAACCAAGAATGGAGATACAAGCTGTTAACCATGCTTTAGGATTGGATCAACATGTTACGGGCTTTCCTGTGCTAGAAAAAAAAACAAGTTAACGTTCGTTTGTTTACTTGTAATTGATTTGAATAACAGTTGATTAAACAACTTAAAAAAAAGGTTTGATATCGCTAATATAAACGTTGCGTGTATTAAAGTGTCTTTTAGATCGTTTCTCAATTTTTGGATAAAACTTCTTGCCCATATAGGTACAAAACAAAAGTCATATATTCAAACAGGGCTGAAACTCAGCACTTTTTTTAAACGTCAAAATTTTATAAGACAGTCCCCCAAAACGACTGCCCTTCAACACTTCCTAGTGCTTTGGCTGGGAAAAAGAAGTGGCCCAACAGAATCCTCAGCAGCTTAGTTGTCTGTTTAGTTAGAAGAACTTAATTCTATATAATAGTTACCATAATTAACCATACAAAACACAAAACATTAAATTAAATCATTTGCCATATCTCAGCTACCACACGCCAATATACCAACAAAACGTTCAAAACTATACTCAAGCAGAACATAAACGTGAATGTCTGACAACTAGTCTTACCAGTTCTATTTCCCAGTAACTGGGTTGTGTGTAAAGTACTGGTACTTAGCTGCATTTAGTTAGACTGGAAGCCAATCCCAGCATAGTTGGGAAAATGATAGGCAGATAATGATGACTCAGCAGATCATATTCATCAACACAAAGTGGTTTTAGTATCGGCTATTATAACTCTCAAAATACAAAGATATCCTTACCGATAAGTAATATTGACTAGCCCACGAGTATTTGCAACTTGCCCTTAAGATATAAATGGTGTCTATCGCAGATATGATACGTCAGACTCACAAGTTAGTTAGGACTCAAGAGAAGCCTTTAGGTACCTTAAGGCTTCTCCTTTGTTATCTACCCGACACAGTTTGGCAGTCGTATATATATCCAAATCTAGAATAGAGGGCATTTAATAGAATACTCTTAATTGCGTACACCATATGAATTACAGACATAAAGGTAGAAATTTTACTTAGGTGGTGTTATCGCTAAAAGCGATCTTTTAAAGACAACCTTTTAATGGGTTAAAAGGTAGAAGGAGAGACAATAATTCAGTATCAATTAACAATCAATCAGCTTATCGCAGTCCACTGCTGGACATTGACATCTCCCATGCTGCGCCACAACACTCTATCCTCCACCTTTCGGATCCAGTCTGTCGCAGCCACCTTTTTAAGGTCGTCGGTCCATCCAGCTGGGGGGCGTCCCACACTGTGCTTGCCGATACGCGGTCTCCACTCCAGGACTCGTCTGCTCCATCAGCCATCGGCCCTTCGACAAACATGGCCTCCCCACTGCCCTTTCAGCTTGCTTACTCTGCAGGCTGTGGCGGTAACTCCAGTTCTTTTCCGGATAATTCGCAGCAGGTAGTATGTGGTGTACTATTTAGGTACATATAATATCTGATCTGAAAAACTAACGTGGTGTAATGAAAGGTATGTAGATCAACGTTATACGCAAATTTTATTACAATCTAGCTTGGTAACGATATAACGCAAAATGTAGTAATTTCTCCCCATATGGCAATTAAATTGATGTTCAGCAATTTATTTCAATTATGGTTTTTAGTCACTGCACGGCACATTTATTTGTTTGCGGTATTTGCAAAACCAAATACTTGACCATTATTTTAAATTTTCCTTGCCAATACTACATAGTCAACTTTTTTAGTTAAGTTACCGTTCAACTTTTGCTTACATTTTTTATTTAAATATAGTTTTTTTTTTACAGTAGGTACCTATTATTGAAGGTAAATTAGTAGTTTTTTAAATAAAACTGAAGTACTTAACTCTTATACAGAAAATATAAACAATACTAATTAATGGAATCTGCAAACGTGTAAATCGATATCCTGTTTAGAGAACGCTTAGCCACGAAATCTCGCAAACAATCCGTGCTACGCTCGCAGCACCGCAGCTACGCAAACCCACCTGCTACGCCGTAGCAAAGCTACGACGCTGACACGTTCGAGAAATTATTGGGATGTTGATAATCGGCTGGAGGTTTGCAATATAGAATACCTGGAAATTATGCCAGTAGACTTAGAAGCTGAGATATATACTATAATAATTCAATTTTAGGTGGGGATGTAGGTAAGTTCTGCACAATATTAATAATAAGTACAACATTTAGGAAAAAAGTTTTTTAACACGACTGTAGGTGTAAACTGTTGGAATTAATTTGTCACGTAACGAAAATGCTTTATGCCGAGTGTGTGTGCGCGCGAGTTTCGCGTAAGGAACTTTGTTCCTGCCGCGGGTCCTCTGTCCGCACACGATTTTGAATTAATGTAATCAATTAATTGATGTTGATTGATGTTTGTTTGTTGTTGTTGATTGATGTTTTTTTTAGTGTTTTTGTTTGATGTTTGCCAAATTTAGACTTGCTTCAATACAAAGTGCTTTTAATCCTCATTAAACATTACTTTATCGTTATACCTTTACCCAATTCATAACTTACTACAGGTTAGCCTGTGCACAATATTTTATTTTAAACACGCTTAAATGTTAAGTATCAAAGTAATAAAGAAACCTATTTTCCTGATTTATAGCAGTAGTTATCCGGAAAAGTGCACATTAACATAAATAAGGGTACTGTTAAAATTTTTAAAGTTAAGCTAGTTAAATAATTTGTTACTACTTAAAGTGGCTTCGCTGTACCGCTTTGTGAAAACGTTAGATTACGAACTTTGATTTAATACAGTATTGTCTATTTTACACGCTTTATATTAGCTTCACTTGTATGTTTGTTTGTATGTAACCGACTCCTTAGAGCGCGATTTTGACCCACTTTAAACGGTCAGATTTCATTGAAACTTTGTAAACTTATCGAAGACCGATGACTATTCAATAATTACAATTTGTTTTTGACAAAAATGAAAAAAAAAAAACACGTTTTTGTATTTAACAGAAAAAGCGTGGGGTGCTTGACATTAAGTGATTATAAAAGTACCTCAAAAAGCACCCCACGCTTTTTAATTGAATTAAATTATTTTCTCCTTTTTTAGTTTGGTTTTTAAAGCGTGTTTTTTAGTTTTTTAAACTATTATTTATTTTTACTGTTTTACCTCTCCTTTTGTAATCGACATAGATCTCAACTTACAAAGTCAAGAAAATATCTACATTAAGGTGGATACGCTTAGGTAAACAGCAAATTTTCTTACATTGTATTGGTGGGTGTATTTTTATAGGTATGTCTCTGCCTTACTCTGCGGGGAATACAGCCGTGTTGATATGGTAAGTTAAGGTGAATGCGCAGTGGTAGACCGAGAAATTAAAATTTTCTTACGTTTTTGCAATTTTCAGGTCAGTATCAGATTGTATCCTGATCAAAATGAGATTTGCGAATATAACAGGTACGTGTTTACAGAATTTAGTCATTAGAATGTCTAATATATCTCTTATAAGTTAGATTTCTTCCACAAGCACTTTTCCATAAGAAATTTGTTCTTATGGAACAAATCTAACTTACAAAGATGTATTATTGATTCTAATGATTATAAATCTGTAAATACGTACATGTTATAGTCGCAAATCATATTTTGATCAAGTAACAAGCTGACACTCACCTGAAAATTGCAAAAAACGTAACAAAATTTGAATTTCGCGCTCTACCACTGCGCATTCACCTTAAAACGGTGTATTCAATGTATATAGAAGTACGTTTAAGACCGTTCATTGGTGCACACGCACATTTTATCTATGGATGACGCTTCGAAATGTTGCCACTACATAAAGAGTAAAATGTGTATTGAAGATGATATTCTCGTAGCATGTATGTCTATTTCCATTTTCTTTTTATATTCCTTTTTAATATAATTATTGTATCACATTAACATAAAATTATATAATTTTTCTATTAGTTCGCTGTACCAGTTACCTAATAATTGTTTAATGCACCGGGTGACGTTATTACGTCAAAGCCGGCTGTCCCTGAAAACCAGCGCTGGGGTTCTGTCGTGCATAGGGTCGCAGCATAATGCTGAGTGATAGCCGTTTTGCGTGGATGTAACGCATGTTTCTCTCAACATTTTCTTATATTTTTTTTTGTGTTTCTTTTCTTTTTGCGTCATGTTTACCGCAAATAAACGTTTTTTCTTTCTTTTATCTTGGTAAAAATATGTAACAAAAGCGACAATGATGTTTTTAGATTATAGCATAGCACCTACAGCTATAGAGTATAGCCGCATTGCCGATATGATTTGAAAGATATTATAATTCTGTAAATGCATACGTATTACAGTCGCCAATCAAAGTCACAGTCAAAGCATTTATTTCAAATAGGCACTTAAAGACACTTTTGAACGTCAAAATTTACATTAAAATAGAATTGATTCTAGTCGCCCCTTCCAAAATGTAGTTTCGTATGGAGAAGAATGGGCAAGAAACTCCATCGTTACTCTTTTAAAATGTTTTAAGTACAATATTTAACATAGTACATTGATTATATAATTATGTGTGAAAACGATGCACCCAGAACAAAATTACTATATCAAAATAGTTAAAAATTATTAAATTGAAGCAATACAGATAAATTAATTTTATGATAGGTGCTCACATATTTACAAACCTTGTAAAAGTAAGTATACGATTTTCCTAGAATATTACCAAGTAATAAGTCAGTGTGTGAGTTAAAGTAGTCACTGAGTGTAAATCAATGTTACAAATATAATTAATTCAATTAGCAACCAGTTTGGTTTTGTCTAGACTCTAGATTGTCCTATGAAGCAGGTTCAACATAGAACCTGATAGAAACCCGCAAATTGCAAAAAATCAAAATCAAAAGTCATTTATTCAAACTAGGTTGAGAGTCAGCTCTTTTTGAACGTCAAAATTACATAAGACAGTCCCCCCAAAACGCCCGCCCTTCACCACTTCCTAGTGCTTTTGCTGGGAAGAAAAAGTAGCGCAACAAACTCCCCAGCAGCACAGATGTCTGTTAAGTTAGGGGAACTTGATTCTATACAATAGTAGGTAATTAATATTACAAAACACAAAACAACATTAAATTTGCCATATATCAGCTAGCACACGCCAATATACCATCAAAACATTGAAAACTAGAAATAATAAAAAATTAAAATAAAACGTAAACAGAACTTATAATCTAAATAAAAGCCTCCAGGCATAAAGGGCATGCCCGCTTACATATGCGATTTATACAAAATGCAATACAATATAAAAAAGAGAAGACCATTCGAATTTCGGTTATCTTGGCGCTTCCTCCCTAACTGTTCAAAACTAACATAACTCGTCAAAGTAAGACACTATGGTAAGACAGATAGATCAAAATATTTGACCTACGAGCCAAAACCACGGCTTTACACAACTAATAGCGAGATGATCCGACGTAAATTGGCATAACGGTGCTGAACAAACATGGTCTAGTTGTATGACGTAGGTATCACTAATTTATTTAAGTGAGCAAGCTAACAAATGGTGGTCACATTTTCATTCGTTTTTCCAATGAAATATGTATAACTTACTGTTTGTTCTTTACTTTTTCAAATATAAAATAAACAAGAAGAAAAAAAATTAAAATTCTACACTATTTAAGTATGTACTTATTCATTACAATTTTTTATTTATTTGACATCAATTTATTTAATTTAATTTAAGTATGCATAGACACGCAGTATTGTTATAAAACTCATTTACATCCGTCACTTCAGACGTCAGGTCCAGTTGAAAACCAGCGTCAGGCACTAGTTGTCTGGCATTTATACTGAACTGGGCCTTTTTAGCGCAGCCGTGAGGCACACTTTAATGCTAGTTTCTGACTTCTCACCTTACACTTTTAATTGATTTTTATTTTACTCTTTCCTGGTGTTTAATTCAAATTCAAAACCTAATTCAAATTCTGAAAATTTTCTTTCTTCTTTCTTTCATTTCGCAGCAGTCATTCAATGTGTACTAACTGACAGTTGCGCTCGTCCACTGTCCTTGAAGCGCCACGGCGTATGAGAGGCGTCCGCACGCCGTAGCTTTGTTATGGCGGCAACAAATAGTATCGAAAACTTCTACTTTTGTGTCGGAGCTGTATGAGAGTAACTTAAACTGTGGTAAAATAGTTAGTCATCCAGGAATACAGTAGAGGGACTGAATCGTATACGGCGTGCGTTGTAAACACATTTCAGTAACATCCCTCTTAGAATATCCAGTTATTATGATTTTTTCTTTTTCATGAATACAGAAATGATCTTGAAAAAGGTACAGTCAGGGCAATTTATTGTTTTAACAAATTAACACTACTATACGGACAATTTAATCATCATCTGCTAAGCCTTTTACATATTGGATTCGGCTACCAGTCCAACTGGATATAGCTGAACAGCAGTATTTTACATGGAGCCACTGCCTATTTGACGTCCACAGCCCAGTTATTGGGTAATACGATCCTTGCGTAGATTGGATGTTAGACTTCCGGGCTTCTGAGAATCCGTAACGGCTGTCAAATATTCACGAAACACTAGACCTTTGGCTTAACGTGCTTTCCGAGTTACAGGGGGGTCTTGGTATGTAATGTAAAGACGATCGCCCATCAACGGACCAACCGCGGCAACTGCAGTTTAAGCTCATCGATCGAACCGTGTGGTTGTTATTACTTAGGCTCACGTTCCCCCGGATGGACGAGACTGTATATATATACGGACTGTATATTATATTTTGCGGACAATTTAATATGGTAGTAAATTTGCTCACCGACTACAATTTCCTAACTGTACATTGTTTTCTCCGAAAGCCCTAATTCAAAGAAGAAATAACAGCCATCCTTCTTGTTTACCTAAAAAAGGAAACTCTCCAATTATTTGATCCCATCAAAGGATCTCTCGAACAGTTTCCATTATCTGTAGGTATAGTCAGGCGCAGCGATGCTAATCCCTGGGGCGCTGATAGCGGCTGTGCTCGACGGTACCGGTAACTTTGATCCGCCGGATAAGTGGCTCAACAAGATGTTACTTGGCCCTACTATAGATTATCTGTTCAGGGCATTGATATTTTTGATTAGATCTCTTCTCAAAATTCTTTTTGAGGTTTATGAAGGAATTGAAAGGTTGAAAGCCGGGATTATTAATCACTAAATCGGTTTGAAGTACGACGAAGTATACTTATTTGATATTTTTTTTAGTTTTTCATATTTTTCTTGCTTTTTAAGAGTCGTTTGTCTTTGAAAACTCTTTGTTTTAATCCAATTTTAGTTCCTTCTCATATATAGGTAGGTACATACATACTGTCGCGGCTTGGAAGCGTCACGAATACATTATATATTGACGATACACACAGTTTCATAAACGAACATTACACGAAAATAGAAACTAACATTATCGAAATAAATCGAATATACATAAAAACTTTACCGTTTACTGAAATAACTCGTTTTACAAGTTAAACCGTTGACCGGATAACCCGAATATTACATTCAAATCGATACCTACGAACACCCCTATTATCAATTATCACTGTAACAGTATTATAAAATTATAATAAAGGGTAGAAATAACGAGGTGACCAAATACAATAAAATGCTAATTCTAATTTGCAAACTAAAGCTATAACTGTTCGTACGTTTGTAACTTAATTATATCGGGACCTATTAAACTTTATACGTGGCCATAACGTAATTTATTTATTTAGTAATATTAGAGAACTGGGCTTTTCGTTAGCTATTGTTTTAATTATTGTTATGAGGTTATGAAATGTTATTTTTAGGGCAGTTCGGTTTTGTGTGTTTATTTGTATTGTCGGTTGTGTGAAAATAATGAAATGAACAATAATTTTAATGAACTGTAGAATTTATTGTTTGTGCAAGTGCCACTAAGAAAGTGAAATGTTCAGATAAACTTTTATAAACATAGGATTTAAGTACAGTAATTGCATGCAAGTAGAACTTCGCGGTTGCGTCGTTTATCTTTTTTAAGTAAAGGAAGAAAAAATATGACATCTGTGTGACTAAAGATTAAGAAACGACTACTAAGAATAATGTCCTTGCTTACTGATAACAGTGACCCAGTGAGTAAATAGGTTACTTCTTGGCAAGCGTGCTCCATCGTCGCCCAGATCATTGTTTACCATCAGGTCAGGTAGTAGTCAAACGCGAACCGATCAATAATATAAAAAAAAACAAACAAAATTATTTTTTCAGAAAGGTAATGTACGTAGTACTTGCAACAGTTGAACAGAATGACCAGATTTATGAATGTAAAATAAGTGTGCAAGGATCGTAGTAGGTGACGTCCTATACTTTCTGCCTACCCTATAGAAAAAAGGCGAGAGTTTATGTATGTGAAATTTTATTACGATATAATCGAAAAATATTCAATATCGAATAAACTTCATTAAAAGCATAATCTAAATCTCGATCGCAAATTACATGTGCATTCAAATGCAAATAGATTTGATATGCGGCCAGCACGAGACATTAAAGTTATTTGAGCCATCTCTGCGGTGAGACTAACTTCCTTTTATTCACTCCGTATAGTTCTGGTTACATTACCGTTTCTAACTTTACTTAGTTTCAACACTGCTTTTTTTAAGGCATTAGTTTCCAATAGCTATTAAAATCTCAGAATGTAGTAGGTAGTTTTTTTTAAGATTCATTTTCGACCACGACTTTGATTTCAGCCAGGTTTATTTTATTGTTCCACGCTTTTCAGTTCGTTTTTTCCGTATATGAGTTTAAGATTATTTATGGCTATAAACACAAGTATTTTAAAAGATTTATCGTGTAGCTCCTTGCTGACTCTTCACCTAATGGAACCGTGCATCTAGCTTTGACGTTTCATATAGTGTCCATGAAGGTTAATGTGAAATGAGATATTTTGAATTAAAATATCTACCTGTAATAGCTAGTTAAAATGTTAATATTTTTTAAGTTCATACATGAACCAATAATAAAGTTTCTAACTAAGCATGCAATGTAGGTCAAAACTATAACCACAAGATTTCAAAGACAAGATGACAACAAAATAAATAGGAAGTTGTAAAACTTAAGCTTTTCAGCTAATTCAGTGTTCCTGGAGAGTGTTATAAATCAAAATGTCGTAAACAATGGCGGCCGAGATCGGGACCAATCCGGCCTGAGAAGGAGATTCTAGACGAAATGGGTACTGACGGAAAAGGTTGCAATTTGAATATCAGTTAAATAATTCGATTTTAGTTTTATTTTTACACTTTTTGATCCTCTGCACTTTGGTTAGTGAGTGGAAGACCAACTCCCGTAACTAAAACGTTTAAAATCTACTCGGGATCTCATCTCAGCGGCAATCAATGTAAAAATCTTGGAAAAAAATAAGAGAAATTAGATGTATTTTTGACAGATTCAAACTGAGATTAGAATGGCGTACCTATCCATTCTTCTAAAATACGGGAATTACGTCTTTGTTAACATAAGTAAATTAATGACACTAGGATTTAGTCCTTGAGGCACCTAATTGTATTCGAACCACTTTTAAATGCAAAAGCCGTTCAAAGTACTTTTGGCTTACATTGCTCCGTTTTTGTTTGCTATTCATTTAATAGCGCGCTCCTAATTATGTTGTTTGGCACCCTTAAAGTCCCTTTTCACATTGACAGTCAATCAATTTAAAAGTCGTGAACTACATAACATAATGCCTTGGTTCCCCGAAGGATTGGCAGAGGTATATCTATATTTTTTGAATATACACATCGACATTGATGAATTTTATTTAAATTAGGACATGAATATTTACTTTGTAAAGTATTATATTGCTTTAATTATTGTGAATGTGATGACTGTGTGGGTGTTTTTATTTTTGTTTGGTTTCTTTTTTTTTCTCGTTTAGTTTTAATCATGGTCAGTTTCAGTTTGAGTAATTTATGCGGCCTACCCAAATGTCCTTTCTTTGGTATTGTTCGTCGGAACATTGAGCTCATCAAGTTCTGAGTTGAGCTGCATGATTACTGACAAATGCGTGCACTGATTGGACAGGTCCACTCAATCTGTGTGGTTCTTTCCTCAAAAGACCATTTCAGACACCAATCCACATGGTCTTCACATGATCTGACCAAGATTATGTCTGGACTTTAAAAGAGACTGTGACCTCTGAGTTTGTTTCGGCCTTTCTTCTCAGAGTAGTCAGATAGGAAACGCCGGCTTCATCTAGTTTAAAAAAATATGTTTGACATGTAAAAGTGTTTGTACAAACCTACTTACAGAAATAAAATCATTTATCATTTATAGTACACTTACATTTCGCCAATTATGTTTAAGTCCCATATAATAGGGGGCCAACCTATTGCCATCAACTGGGCAGATTTCCAGACTCAGGGTTGCTACTGTGAAATTTCAGATGAAAAAAACCAATAACACTTTGCCCTACCAGAGACAACAACTTACATTTAATTTATTTTTGTTTATAGAAACTTTTTGTTAGCAAATGAATGCTTAACGAGTATGTTTCAGCTTAAATACCTTGTCACGGTGATAAGTTACTTCTATACACTTGAGTGAACGTTTTGAAATTAATTAATTCAGAGTGGTTTTATTATTGTGTTCATGGTTAATGTTTTCAAAAAGAGATTATAGCTGTCAGTGTGTTTTGACACGGTAGATATTTTATTATAAAATGCTACATTAAACACACAAAGGAACGCTGGCAGTCGCGAAGTAAATGAATATTTGTTTTATATTTTTTGGCTTGAGTTAGACCGCTTACTTACCTTGAGAAACTGTCAAAATTCTAAATAAATACTAAATCATGTATGTAACGTATCGTATTTTTATTTCAAAGGTTGTGTTTACAAAATTGATTGGAAAGAGAAATTACGATTTGGACTTTGTACTGTACCTACACTTTAAGTGTACGAAAGTATACGAACATCCAGAGAGTCATCCACGTTTAAGTAAGTGGAAGTGTTCTCGTCTTTTAATCCCTAGCCTTTTCCCCACTCTGTTGGGGTCGGCTTCCAGTCTAACCCGATGCTGCTGAATACCAGTATTTTACATGGAGCGACTGCCTATCTGACCTGCACAACCCAGTAACTGGGTAATACGATACCCCTTGGTAAAACTAGTTGTCAGACTTTCGGGCTTCTGACGACCCGTAACGACCGTCAAAGATCAACAAATGAAAGTCAGGACCAACGGCTTAACGTGCTTTCCGATGCACGGAGGGGTCTTCGTATGTAAAGATGGTCACCCATCCACGGACCAACCACGGCAAGCGTAGCTTAACCTTATCGATCGACCCGAGCGGCTAATGAATATGAAGTATTTGTATATAATATAAGGGTTGCTAACCAGTTTCCCAGTGAGCAAGACCTCAATTTATAGACTGGGTAGTTATTAGTGTTTGTGTGTGTGTGTGTTGTTGTTGTTAACTGCGTAACACACTATCAATCAGAATCAGAATCCTCTTGAAAGATATTGCTAATCCATTGCAAAATACGTTCCAAAAAAAAAAAAGTTGCACTCCGGGAGTGCCGACAGAAGTGAAAACTTTAACAATTACGTGTGTATTTTTTGAACAGTGTCGCGAGTTCAATTGTTTTTCCCATCTCAAAAAATTCCCAACGCGCCTAAAGAAGTTTTCACTTCAAATTCGTAGGTACAGAGGTGTCGGTAACGGTAGCAGTGTCGGGAGTTCAATGGTTTTTTCCCATCTCAAAAAATGCCAACATGTATGTGTATCTATGTACGTACATATGTACATACTTATATACAGAGGTGTCGATAACGGTAACAGTGTCGCGAGTTCAATTGTTTTTCCCATCTCAAAAAATTCCCAACGCGCCTAGAGAAGTTTTCACTTCAAAAGTTCTGCTAAACGATGTAAATAACGCAATTAATGTTGTTGAACTCTCAAAATGAAAGCCAATCCCACAGGCACTCGTAGTGTTTTACGCAATTAGGTACTCCTTTGAGTTCGGTTCCCAGGTCGGGCAATGTGCTATTAGGAATTTCTCAGTCCAAGTCCGGAGTCTGGATTTGTGTCCGGTTGATGGGAAAAAGTCGTGCCTTTACTATCGAAATGTGGGTTTAGTATAGGTACATCTCTGCCTAACTCTTTTGGGGAAACAGGCGTGGTGTTAAGTTAGTATTTAAGCTGATAGACGAGAGACACTAACCAACAGAAATCATCACAATAATGATATTCAAAAGATATTTTCCGACCACTACACAAAATCCTAATCAGCCAAATTCCCAGACCGCAGGAATACCAATGATAGTACATGTATAATTAGCATAATTTCTAGTGTGCTGCCACCGGATTAATGTTGTGTAATTAACCCGGTATTGGTAATGAGGCCAGTGATTATGAACCGAAGGTGCTCGCAAGCGGATATTGTAAGCGCATTAACGTCATATTGATGAGTGTGTGCAAGTTTTTAGGCGTGGTCCTGAAGTTTTTTTGGAACGAATTTATTTAACGCTGTGATTGGAGTAACATTGTAGAAATCGCCCCCTCAATGCGACTTTTTATTATAAGTAATCGAAAGAGACAGAGAGTGAGATAGTTTTCTTGGTTTTCGAGGGTAATATTTGATGGTTTGTTTGCATTGAATAGGCTCCGAAACTACTGAACCGATTTGAAAAATTCTTACACTGTTGGGAAGCTACACTATCCCCGGGTGACATAAACTATATTTTATCCCCGTATTCCCACGGAAAAGGAAACTACGCAGGTGAAACCGCGGAGCGCTGTAAGTAAATCTTAATCCTAGGTCCCTAACCCGTTTGCATCATTATACGGTACGGTTACCAAAAGAGTAAAATACCTAACCAGGGTCGTTGGATATGGTTGAAGATTAGTAAGCAACCGATGGATGAATAAAAAAATATACATCCATCGGCTTCTTACAAACCATCAACCACATCCGACAACCCTGGTTTGGTACTTTTCTCTTTTGCTAACCGTACAGTATAATGATGCAAACGGATTATTTCAGGGGAAAGGTAATTTAACCCTCAGTCAACACATTTTTAACAATGTTGACGTGAACCGAACATCAAAGCAGCATAATTTAGCTGCCGTCAATTATATTTTTATATCAGTATCAGTTGATCAAGCAAACGTTGTATGTTTTTCCCCCTAGCTACGGTATGATGGTAAATATGGCTTTCAGATTTCATGAAACAAACATTGTGTTACCTAGATAAGTGGGATCTCATGGGACCTAGGATTATTATTTATAACTTTAAGAGGCTTTTCATTTTTGTACCTAGTTTTCCATCTCTTTTGGTGACTGTACCATATGACAGGATTTCGAGGAAGTACCTACAACCAAAAACATATCTGTCACCAAATTGACTACCAATGATATTACAGTCAACACCATCATCATTTCTGTGGTCGACGCTACATGTCTTTTTCTACCACAGTTCTCTATTAGTCGTCATCTCCGTAGTCACACCCTTTCTGGTTAGAAAGGGTGTGACTACGGAGATGACGACTGATACGACTGATATGGTTATATCATCATTCACACAGTCCATCCATCGTTTCTTTGATCTCTCCCTACTCTTATAGCCATCGACATTCATGCTCAAAACTTTCTTCACGATGTTTTCCTCATTCCTGCGTATCACATGCCCATACCATGACAATCAATTTCCACATACAATATTACAGCCACATGACAAATGATAAATTATTTTATTTCTGTTAGTAGGTTTGTACGAAAAATTATACACGTCAATCATATATTAAAAACTAAGTGCGGCGTTTCATATGTGTCTACTCTGAGAAGAAAGGCCGAAACAAACTCAAAGGTCATAAACCTTTGAGTTTGTTTCGGCCTTTCTTTATATACTTTTAGTCATTATCTCAGATCCATACTATTTCTATTTTTTAAATGCGAAAGTTAATCTTTCTGTCTGTTGCCTTGCCTATACTATTAAACCAATTATTAGGAAATCGTGCGTAGCTATGCGGAGGACATAGGGTATTTTTACCTTGGATATGTATTGTATAAACTACACGCAAACGAAATCGCAGGCTATAGATATAGGTTTCCTAATAAATAAATAAATAAATAAATAGCCAGTTAAATTATAAAATAAAAAAATCACACTTATAGTTGATCAAAGGCCTTACGAGGCGATAAATGGCATAAAATAAAATGTATTAGCACATACGTACGACGCGTAAAAAGTTGTACGCCGCGCACTCTTTTTGTGCGCCACAGACTTGTTCGTAAAAAGTTTGCCCAAAAAGGATACCAAACATCGGATTGCCGGTTACTCAGAAAATTGTTAGCTCTCGTTGTGTTCTGTCTGACAATCCTGGTGTTATCCAATACGTGTGACATTTCTAAATTACTACGTCAGTGTAAATGGAAATTCATTGGATAGTGGTTTTCTTTGAACAGTCGTTCACTCTGGTTGACAAATATTCATATCCGCAAGCTTTACAAAATACCTATACATTCGTTTTACATCTCTCCTACATTTCAATTCTTCACAGAGCTTCACAGTCCTTTTACCAAAAAGCAAAAAATAAAGCGCTTCAATAGTTAATTGGGAATCCTATAATTGCGTGGAGTTTCTTGCCCATTCTTCTCCATCATCATTCATCATCATTTCAGCCGAAAGACGTCCACTGCTGGACATAAGCCTCCCCCAAAAGGAGGGTTTTGCCATAATCGCCACGCTTGGCAGGCGGGTTGGCGATCGCAGTATGGTTGTAAAATGAATAAAGAACGCTGCTGCCCATTCTCTACTAAGTACCTTAGTCGCCTCCTACGACACCCACGGGAAGAAATGGGATGTTGCTATTCTTTTACGTCTGGCACCACACGGAACTTCTTCTCCATACGAAACTACATTTTGGAAGGGACGACTAGAATCAATTCTATTTTAATGTAAATGTTAACGTTCAAAAGTGCCTTTTTAGTGCCTATTTGAAATAAATGCTTTGACTTTGACTTTCGTTAACAGCGCTGCTTATAGACACGGGCGGTGACGTCACAAAGTTTTCTAATTTCCTTACCTTTGGCTGGCTTTAAATATATTATTTTACTGAAGGTAAGGGTTTAGGGTCAATTCTCACCGAGACGCGGCGCGACGCGCACTTTTTAAGATCACGATACAAAATAGATCTTATTTACTTCACAATAAGGTATACGGGCTGCACAACGCGGTGCACCTTAGCGTTCTTCGACACGCTTTCGCGCTCGTAGTGAAATTATACCTTTTCGTGTTGTAAATAAGTTAGATATTCTGTTGCTATCTTAAAAAGTGCGCGTCGCGCCGCGTCTCGGTGAGAATTGACCCTTATTATCGAGAAAGTGTGTAGGGTTGCCTAGAATTGACTTGGTCGGATGGTGAGTTGATTTGTGGTTTGAGGTTTCTACCTATTAGATATTTATATAAATCATTCGAGAAGATGAGAAGAGTTTTCTTTAGAAATAAGTATCGCCTCTGTATTAATTTTTCTAATCTTTTCTTTTTTTCTGTTAATAAATGTTGTGTACGTAAATGGTTAAATAAATAAATGAAAATATTCAACTTTCTTGTAGAGGTTTTTCGAGAAGTTTTTATCGTTATTTGTGCTATGATCCTATGGGACATTCCTACTAGGTATTATATTATATCACAACATCAAATTTCGAAATCCCGAGCCTTTTGGCGTTAGGATACCTAATTATTGTACCTAATTGGGTCCTAATTATTGCCTAATTGCTGAAATTCAACGATGACATTGTATACTAAACTCATTAATGGTTTGAATAAGGCATTATTTCGGTTAGAAATGAAACAATCACCCAATCTTTACATAAAAGTGTATCAAGTTAAAAACCTAATTTAAAAAGGTTATTGAGATTTCGTTGACGAAATAACTCTCTGACTTGCTTCCGACCTAAAAAAGTTAGATCAAATCGGATCCTCGCCGCCAACCCTGCAACAACTCAAGGTATAGTTTCCAAAACTTTATCCTTTCCACTTTATATAATAGCTGGTATACCGACACGATTTAGATAAGTACAGTAGGCCAGCTCCATACAATGAGCGGAAAATAGCGCACGCACACATCGACGCGTATGTATGTACAGCGATCTCAAACAAATGACAATTGCGAGTGCGCTTGCACGCTCTCGCTGTGTATGTTTTCACAAGTTTCATAAAGTTCGATCGTGCTGATTGTGTCTACCAGTTTGATTGCAGGTTTTCAAGATGGTGCAAATAGTCGTGCGATTTCCTAGTCATGCTCTTTTAAATGTCTCACTGATGTCGAGATGGCGCGTTTGTTGGATCATTCGGTGCCCTACAAAATGGTTGAGTTGGAAGGTGCTGATCGACGCGTCATGTTCGTGAACGGGCGCCGTCGGTTGAGACTGATCATTTCCTAACTTCCAAGGGTTATTTTTAATTTTATATTTGGAATTGTTTCTAATTTTTTTTACATTGTTCTCACTCACACTCTTTTAAATCAAGATATTATGTTTTTATACAAAGTTTCTTGTCCGTTCTTCTCCATAGAAACCTACGTTTTGGAATGGGCTTCGACTTTCTGACTAAGTGGTGGACTTTTTAAGAATTATAGAGTGCCTATGTATAGTTTAATAGAAATAAATGGTTTGAGTTTGAATCATTAAACAATCGAATAGTGTGTGTCGCGGGACTCTTCTCAGTTTAATCAGTGCTTAGCGCTGGTATTCTGTACCTAATTATTCAGTGTTCAGTTTCAGTTTATACAATCCCACCGCTGGACAGTGGGCCACCGCACTCGTACGAACAAATTGGATGAACGCTTTCCTTACTCCCAGTGTTTGAAGTTGGTTTAAAGTTAGTTTTACTGAATTTATTACTGTTCCACTCTGAAGTTGGACTTGCAGCACTACTAAGTTGGCTAATTAGAAAATTCTAGGATAATGGTTTATTTTGATGAGAAAATGTACGTTGAAATCTCAGTTTCATAAATCTGTGTATATCAGTGGTTTTCCTAATACAACTCATAAACAAGGTTTTGTTGTTGGTACAAAGGCTAGACACCTGTTAGCAGATTCTATGACTGGCATGAACAAACGTGGTTTTTAAGGAAAATAACAAGAAATTAATGATTTTTTTTTATATAGAAGAAAAGAAAGAAATATTGTTTATTCTGCACAAACAAAACGCGAATGACAAAAAACTATACATGAAATGCACACATACAAAGTAGCTAAAAGCCCCTTATACAACATTCGTTTCGAAAAATCAGCTGTTTCATACATTTGTGTTCACTTAAATCGACAAAATGTATTGAACATCTGATTTTTTTTTCGCGATTTCAAGGTTGGTCCCATAGAAAAAGTTGTTCAAAACGATGAGTATAATAACCCCTTTTCGGGTTTAGGGTAAACAAAAACTAATGTTGTATATATTAATACGAAAATTACGCTGACGGAGGAGTGTTATTTGGCACAGTTAATGTTTATATGAAGAAGTACTGCAGAAAGCTAAAAAAAAAAATATAAGTTCTTATTTCGAGCACATTTTACATAGAAAAATATGTTAAGTTGGCGATTTTTGAACCTCAATAATAAGAATGTAATTTATCACATACATTCGAAACGACACTATCTATTGTTTTGACAGGTCTAAAATTATTACGACCCTTTAAGATCTTAACCTCACCAACATCAAACCTTGCCGAACCGTTACACCAAATTAACTCAATCTTACATAACCTTGGGCTCACTGGTCAGGTTCTGGGGAAACAAGACATCGGCCATTAATTATTGCTTTATAATTACAAACCCTTTGATGATGCTCTCTCACCCGGTGCAACCTTTCATTCGATACCTTTGTGTTTTGTGGGCAGATTAAGGAGCGAGTCTTCATAAAGAGCCCATTTATATCACTAGCGACCCGTCTCTGCTTCCCACGGGTGCAATCAACTGATGTGGCGACATGTTATCAAAATATCTAGATTTACTAGTATACATCTGATTTATATATTAATGTAAGGTCACCAAAACAGGTAATTGACCAGGGTATTCATGTATACTTGAATTTTAGTTAGAAACCCATGTATGTTTTTGAATAAAACTTAATTTAACTAATAAAAAACAAAACAGTTCATTGATCAAATTAAATTAAATTCGAAAAAATTCATCGGTTTCTTATTAAACCGACGACCCAGGTCTCGGTCTAAAATTTTCGGAATCTCGTAAGGGATAAATTCTAGAAAATTAAATGATGGCGAAAACCGCATCAAATCAATCAAGTTGTTTAAAATAAATTACCAAGGAAACACATAAATACAAACACGAAAAGCGAAATTGTTTTATACTATAAACATATATTTCATGTCCATTGCAGTCTTTGCACTTAGGGAGTCAACCTAAAGCTTAACAATTAAGTTTAACAAAGTGAGAATTAATGTGCTGTACAACCATCTATACGCCGTGAAATTTAAATGATTGTTTTCCCGCGGCAGAACAACTTGCCATAAGGGGTACTTTCGAAGCATAGAGTAAAAATAAAAAAGATATTCATAAAATCGAAAACGTGAGAATCACTAGAGGTTACTTGTAGGTACTACTCAAATCGCACGCGCCGCCGACAAAGGAAACA
The DNA here is from genome assembly GCA_947359405.1 of Antitype chi. Lineage (NCBI taxonomy): Eukaryota > Metazoa > Arthropoda > Insecta > Lepidoptera > Noctuidae > Antitype > Antitype chi. Next base: position 18,951,692 of record OX375816.1, read on the forward strand.
GCGATCCATAAATGTTCAAAGCAAAATAAACTCACGCATGTGGTGATTTTTCACAATTGTTAATCTGCTATTTTTTGTTTTAAATATTTTATTTGTTTATAAAACGATTGTTTTACCAAGACAAAACCGTTTCGCTGCGGGAAAACAACCATTAAAATTTCGCCGTATATAATAATCTAATATTCACCCAATCGTGGTTAAGAACGAGCATTATTAAAAAATACGAAAACATAACCCAAACTTATATCAACAGAGGAATAAGAACCCGGAAACCCTCACTAATAATAATAGAAAGTATTACAAAACGCTCATACCCAAGCAATTACTATAACAGGGGTGGTAAAAAAAGCTGGGTTCGACATCAAATAAACCAGCAGTCTGTATAAGTTATTATGGCGCTGTATCAGTCAGCCGGATAAAAGGAGGCGGTACTCCGAGCGCGCGTGACCCAAGTACGGATTGGACGAAAGAGGCGCATTACGTGGAAATATACGGGATGGGGTTTTGTGGCAGGGCACGGCGGGGACAGGGCCGGGATACGGCGATTTTAGGTCTCTAAAGTTAGGTTAGTCATAAATGGGCGCATTTGTTGGTAGACGCAATACAAGTTTTTTTATTGGCCCTGGCTGGATACCTTATTTATACAGAAAGAAAAGAAAGAAAAATGGATTTGTTTGTCACAGGAACACGTGCATAATAAAAAGATGACAACAAAAAAAAACATGATAACAATACAGATATTTTTATGCATAGGAATATAGAACATAAATAGTCGGAAGCTGCTCACCGTGACTGTGACAAGAAGGCTTCCAATCAGCATGATAAGAAGTTTTAATAAACTGTCTTTTGAACATGATTTGGATATATTCAATACCAGTGTTTCTCGGCTTAAGCAGATTGTTGGTGGAAAGCTTCTTTAAGGAAAAGTAATTGTTTGCTTTGTATGTTTTTTTTGTTGTTTTAATTTGTATTAGTTAAGCGTGTATTATTTAAGTTAAGTCATATTTAGTTATTTTGTACCTAACGACCGTTTTTGTTGTTCTTTAAGTTAAGTGTTTATCAGTGGAAACTTGTAAATGGCCTTCAACTTCATATTGTTTATGTTAGCTACTTATAGCCCAAACTAACTTATTTGGGAAACTTATTTCCCAAATAAAATAAAATGAAGGCTGTGCTATGGGACCCACAGCACACCGCTGATTTTCAGTGGTCACCTAAAGCATCCACAGGAAAGTCCGGTTAAGCAAATAAGCAGCCGACAACCGAGGAGGGGAGGTCTATGTCAGGAACAGGACTTGCCCTAAGCCGTTTATTTCTTTTTCACATACATACATAATCAGCCTATAATGTTCCTACTACTGGGATACAGGCCTCCTCTCTGTGAGAGGGAAGGGGCCATAATCCACCACGTGGGCCTCATGCAGGTTGGTGGATCACATGTCTTAGAATTTTCGGTTTTATGACATGCTGGTTTCCTCAAAATGTTTTCCTTCACCGTTTTGAGAGTAGTGATGATGAAATGATTTACAAAAAGTAAAGTTCCTACTTGGGTTCGAAACCACAATCCACAACTCGTAAGTCTCGGTCATTACCACTGGGCCACCACTGCTCCCATTTTTTAAACGCTTTATATTAGCTTCACTTGTTTGCTTGTTTGTATGTTTGTATGTAACCGACTCCTTAGAGCGCGATTTTGACCCACTTTAAACGGTCAGATTTCATTGAAACTTTGTAAACTTGTCGAGGACCGATGACAATTCAATAATTAAAAAAAAAATGAGAAAAAAAAAACACGTTTTTGTAGTTAGCAGAACTAGAAAATATAAAATAAATAATAGTTTAAAAAACTAAAAAACACGCTTTAAAAACCATACTAAAAAAGGAGATAATAATTTAATTCAATTAAAAAGCGTGGGGTGCTTGACATTAATTGATTATAAAAATACTTCAAAAAGCACCCCACGCTTTTTAATTGAATTAAATTATTTTCTCCTTTTTTAGTTTGGTTTTTTAAGCGTGTTTTTTAGTTTTTTTAACTATAATTTTTCATTAAGAACAAATTCAGCCGTTCTGTCCAAGATATCTTCCCGTGTGTGACAACCCTCAAACCAGAAAGCACTCACGGCACGCCACTCATGTGAGTCCACTCTGCAGGCCCATGAACCGATCGCACCATTCACCACTAAGTAACCGCGTGATTTCAAGAATCGATGAAAGGAATCCTATTCCGTACTTCAGCGAAATTACCCGCTGAAAATTTAGCTTGGACTGAGAAAGTTTGAATTGCCTGGAAGGAAAAAGTTAGTGTTCTAAGTATTATTTGATTAATTCTATTAGAAAATCCTTATTTGATGAGTAGTACGCGATGGCACTTCTGATTGATAATAATTAAGTACTAGCTCAACTCTGATAGATGGGCTGAAGAACACAATCAGTTCTATCACAAATCTTTTAGAAACACTGTACCAATAACTGCATATTCCAAAAGCCCAGGACTTACACTAAAATAAAACTGTCACAAACATCGCATTTAAATATTTCATCCACGAGATAAATCTTACAAAGTGACAGACTTCGGAATCCTTGGGTACTCCTAGACACCGCAGGCCGCTCGCAAGCCCCCGGAGCAAGCTACGGTAGCTGCCTGTTCAAGCCGCCGCCGACAGCGTCTCGTTGGGATATTATCGCGACATCTTTCACCCTTCGAGGGACCCGATCCTGAAATGTGGATAGAATTACCGTCTTTATTTTTGACAATTATGTCTACATGAGCTTATAATAACATCATTATGGTTGCGCACTAAATCGATTAGAATTGTAGTACTTCTTGTTTAAAATTGTATACTTGTCGTCGCTCTAGGCTCATCGCATCTATGTAAGGTATTGTGCAAGCCTTGTCCCTTGTAAAAACTTTCATTCATTGCCCAATTCCTGTCCAAACAGTTAGTTGTTGCTATTTTTTTAAAAACCTACACGACACAAGTCTTTTGTTAGAAATCGCTTGCTTCGCGTAAAAATATTTTATGCTAAGACAAGCTAAGAAGAACTTCGTTTGCCACTTCATTTGAAGTGGCAGACAATATTAATCACGATTAGAATGGCTGAAATGAAACATGTTATTACATGAGTCTATAACTGACCCACTGCAATGCATAACATTGTTTGCATTGCAGAATATTCAAAACTTTAAAGACTGCATAGTAACATATCTATTTGTGGTTATAAAGTAAACGTGCACTCTGATAGCGTAAAAAATCGTAAAATAAGTGCTCTATGGTTAACCCTTAATTGATCGCGTAAGGTGTGACAGTCAGACAGTAGAATTTACTGCGCTGATGTTCGTAGAAACGCGTAACCTTTATGATCTAGTAGCAAGCGCACTCTATAGTTGAGTCAGGAGAGCGCATTTGGGGTGTAAAATATCTCACGCAACAATTTACGCGATTCAAACGGGTAAATGAATAGTTGTTTGTTTTATTGTAAGTAGTGTGGTAGTTGTACATTATATTCTGAGTATCTTATCGACTATTTATTACATTTGTGAAAATTTTATGAAAGTTTGTTTTTGTTTTTGGTCATCAATTCAATATCAGTGTTATCAACTCTTAAGCCATATACAAGGCCAAATTTGAATTTACAATATCGCGAAGGGTATTTCTGAAGCTGTAACCTGTCGATTTGGTGAAACCATATCAAAAATTGAGATCTAGCATACCAACATTACCTCGACCTTTGCAAAAGAATTAAAGTCAAAAAAATAAAGACTACTTGTTCATAACGTCAAAACATAGTGTGAGCATGTTTGTTATCTGCCAAACATGTGGGAAAGTAACTACTATATAAATCTATGTTCTTGTTTCAAAGATACTATTTGTTTGTTTATGTTTAAGGGCCTACGTCCCATTCGGTAGCGTAACACGGTCACTTTATGAACCCTACTGCTCATTACCGGCTTGTCTTGAAGATTTGAAAAATATATGATTTTGCTATAGATTCATATAGATCATTTTACCCGAAGTACTTTTTTTGTATGGTTAATACTTTTGCTGTAAAAAAATATTTTCCAACACGCAATATTTTGGCTTCTATTCCATACTCCTACTAAACGGCTTCGTTATTTGGAAAAAAAAATACACTGAAAAATAGATACCACAGAATCGCCGAAGCACAATTGTAAATTAATCAAAGGAATATCCCCATTTTGAGATAAAGGCTCAGAGGTGCCCTGCGCGGGCGCGGGCGGCAGTCGTGCTTTAGCATACAAACGGGAGATGAGGATACTATGGGCCTTAAGTTAATTAATATGTGACCAAAGAGATTCTAATCAATAAAAGACTGACTAAGCATGTTTTTCGTATTTTATGTCTATGATCGGGTGTCAAATACCCCACGCGAGCATTTACTTTACTTTTTGGATGCGAATAATTAGGGGTTAGGACATAGTGATGAAACTGACTGCTCTTCAACGCTGTTCTGAAAGCCAATTCTCGTAATTAAAAACATTCACAATCTAGTCGCAGTCTCATCACAGCGACAACCAAACGTCAAGAAGTTGTCAAAAATGTAGGGAAACTCGAAGTATTTTTGACAGATTGAGACTGAGATCAGACTGTGAACGTTCTTTAAAATTACGAGAATTGCCCCTCAGATATGCTGACTGCGTTCAGTTTTATAAGTGAAATTCACCCTGAATTTTGTTTTAAAGCCCGTCAATAATGTTTTATCTCTATGGCACTTGACCTTACAACTTAAAGATTAATAAACGCGAAGATCCTGAACTTGAGAGGGGTTAGATATAAGCTTTCTAAAATAGTTCCCAGAATTTTCGTCTAATACTTAGATTATGAGATAACGTCTAGTCTCAGGGTCTAGTCTAGAAAACTCTAATTACTGTCGTAATCTAGTCTTATCTGTCATCTTGGACCTCAAAGTAATCCTGAAGGATTCAAGTTTCTGTTTTCATCGAAAATCGGCTTTTTGCTCCAGGATTTGGTGATCCAAAACAATGTTTGCTTGCTGATAACAGAATGAGTGAGGTTAGTAGTACGCTTTAGTTTCTGCCTGTCTTAAGAGCAAAGTATTTTAGGAAACTTGAAATTACATATGTCCATTCTTTTCAACTGACTTAGACATATATTAGGCCATACAAATGTTCAATTCTTGATTGACTGATAACCAGCCCAACAGAGTCGCTTTGTTATATGCTTTTAAAGCAGTGGCTAGCTATAGAGATATGAGGAACAGGGTGTAAAGTTCACTCAAACTCTATGGAAAAGGGGGGCTCCTCCAACCAGACGGGTGTTGTATCTGGTGGGACGTTGTATACATATGTACCAGTCGCGCGGTAAACTCTGTTTGCGCGATGCAGGATTAGTGTGACGTCAGGTCATCGATTCGTAGTTCGCATGTGGCGTTGTAGATGCCCCGCCACATCCATGACTTTTTCAGAGGAAATACAAGAAATAGTAAGCACGTTGACGATATCGTCAAAGTCATGGGAATCACCCGAATGAGGGACGCAAGGAACCTGGAAGTAATGCAGTAGCAAGGCGAGGCCGACACCCAGCAGTGGGTGATTCTGGGCTGAATTGATGATGATGATAATAAGAAATAGTAACCACTACTACTTGTAAATAACCCACCACTTAGCAATTAAGCATGGCACATAAAGAAAGTAATATTAAAGGCCAGCAACTAGTTCGGAGCAGTTAATTCGCCCATTACAAGACAATTTCCTGCGACTACTCCCAACTTTCAAGTTAACTGCATGTTCTGCTCAAAACTTTAATAGCTAAGTCATGAAGGAGTCTTGGTTAAAAACTTGACCACTAAAACTGTACCCTTTTGCTTTGAGTTTCATTAATGTTATAGTTATGATAAGTGCCTTGGATAAGCATGGAGGCAAAATTATTCAGTGAAAGTGGTTACCAATTTAAGATCTATAAAAAAACACAGTATTTTTTTTACAAAGCAAAAAGTATTGCCCGTATATTGTGAAGATATAAAATGAAGTGAAAGAAAGAAAGAAAGTAAAGGTATTTATTGTGACTCGCACAGGAAGATCACATACTAAAATAAACAATCACATTCTATAAAAAACAAATTTCTCGGAAGGAAAAAATATTAAAAAAATTAATAAAACAGAAGGTCCTGCACGAGGCCAAAAGGCTCCTACCTCAGCATGATGCTGCAACATTTAAAAAGTGTCGCAGCGCTGGTATTTTATTTATTTATTTTATTTTATTTGGGAAACTTACAGCTAACATAAACAATTTTCTCCTCATTAAGAAGCCGGGGCGCCCCGCGGACTCTCCGTCCGCTTACCGGCCCATCATGTTGCTCAACGAGGTGGGCAAGATCTTTGAATGAGTAATTGCAGACCGCCTCGTCGGGTGGCTGGTGCGGGTGGGGCCGGTGGACGCCACCATGCGCGTGCGAGCCCTCACGACTGGGGATGCTGTGGCCCGGGGTGGGGTCGTCTTAGCGGTGTCGCTAGACATCGCCAATGCCTTCCACACCCTGCCCTGGAGTTGCATAAGGGAGGCACTCCGGTATCACCGGATGCCGACCTACCTCTGTCGTGTGGTCGAGGCCTATTTGACAGACAGGGCCGTCATCTACCCCGGTCACCAAGGAGGCTCTATGCGGGGGTTGTGCGGTCCATGGCCCTTTATTGGGCACCGGTGTGGGGGCCTTCTTTGAGGCGCCGAACAGCTCGCCGGCTGAACGCGTCCCATAGGGTTATGGCCATCCGGATGGTCCGGGGATACCAGACAATCTCCGGTGAGGCGGCGGGCCTCCTTGCCAGATTGCTGGCATGGGATCTGGAGGCAAAGGTCCTCGCGCACACTTGGCACTGGTGCGAGAAGGCCAAACGCCGGGGCGTAATTCTGCTGCTGCGAGAAATCGCGGCATAGCGGACAGACCTCCAGCGGGATCTCATGGCGACATGAAGAGTGCGATTGTCGCAACCCAGTGCTGGGCACGCCACGATTGCGTCGGTGAGTCTCCTCTTTGAGGAGTGGATTGAGAGGCACCACGGCGTCCTCACCTTCCGCCTGACGCAGGTCCTCACCGGATACGTGTGTTTCGGGAGGTTCCTGTTTCGTATTAGAGCGGGCGGAAACGCCCAGGTGTTTCCACTGCATAGATCGCCCTAAAGACACGGTGGAGCATACTATGGAGGTCTGCCCGGCTTGAGTTGAGTACCGCGCGTTTTCGTGGAGGCTCTTTTGCGTCCGGTCCTGGTCCAGTCCATGATACGGAGCGATAGTGTATGGGTAGCCGTCACCTCCTTCTGCGAAGCAGTAATGCTCGCGAAGATGGAGGCGGCGCACGTGAGTGAGAGGCAGTATATGCGCCCTCACGGCCATAATAGCCTCCGCAGGAGACGCCCTAGGCGTCGGGAATCCCAGGCTGATTCCCGGCCACCGTAGGTGCGAGCTTGCGGACGGCGAGTACGCTGTCCGTTAAGGACCAAGCCCGGGCATCCAGCGCGTCAGTCTGTGGTCCCGAACCCATCGTGCCCATCCCCTTCAACCAACTACGCAGGTGGCTTCAAGAATACACCCACACACAAGCTGCAGGCAGTCTAGGGAAGCAATGCCATCCTTGGATGGCAGGCTGACCAGGCGACTGTTACGCCTGGACAGGAAAGATCTGCGTCTGGTGACTGGAACCATCACAGGACACTGCCCACTAAACAAACACTTCTACACAATAGGCATAACGGACAGCCCTTGTGCAGGGCTTGCATGGAGGCCGAGGAAACCGTCGCGCATGTGCTTTTCGAATGCACAGGCGTCGCCCAGATTAGAACAGAAACCCTCGGGGAACCCAAATGTTACACGGATATTCTCAAGAGACCAGGAGTTATAGCGAACTTCTGGAGGGAGGTGGGCTGGCTGGAATGACAACCGAAGGCCGCCATGGCTCACGCACAATGGTCCACTTGAAGGACTAAGTGCGGAAACCAAACCCTTAACATAGAACATAGAAGCCCGGGTCGACGGCGCGTTGTGTTCCACGCGCGCCTCAAAAGATGTCAGCATCAACTGATAGGGCCCGCAAGGGCCGATGCCTGCCAGGGGTGTGGGTTGTTCAAAAGAGATACCGCGGCCCCTGGCATACAGGCAACTAAGGGAACACGGTTTTAGTCAGTAAAAGTCAGACTCGCCCTCCTGCTCCACCCAGAGCGGGAGAAGACATTTGATGATTTCCCAACCACAAAAAAAAACATTTACATAGCACAGGTACAACCTTGCGCGCGATCTGCACGCGCCGTCGCGTCGTCGTGATCAATGAGTTATCATCGGCACGCCGAGGCGCGGCGCGGTGGCAACATGGCTCGGCCCAACGACTACTCGCTTGCACGGACTCCACCGCGACTGATGAATTGCTCTCTAACTTCATTTACTAATTGTTTTTCAGTTAAGTTGTAATATTTCAATCATCCAAGATACACGAAATCATAAATTATAGGTATGTTTACTCCACCTGAAAATAATGACAAATTACATCAATGTTTCTACAGTTACTTCATACGCCTACGTCTCAAACTCTAAACCTAAACAAAAATAAAGTAGGTAAGGCATACGAAAACTCTCGATATTTATGTAAGTAACACGTGCACAAGTTGGAACTCGGTAAACAAAGTTGTGCCGCACAACAATACGTATTGTATGGAGCTCGCACCGGCATCAGACTTACTTTGTAATTAAAAACTGCTAATTAGCAGGTATTAAATGAGGGTAAAATAATTAACGGTCATTAAAAGTTACGTGTAAGGTGAGATATTGTGAGCCCGTTGTTGGAGAAGTGAGTTAGGCCTGATGTCAACCACGATACTACTCAAAACACTCAAAACTAACGTGTTACAAACTCAAATCACCAATGAATATAATGTTACAGTATATAGTAGTAGCCAATAGCCTAGTAAATAGCCATTTGCGTTGGATATACTAGATTTACTTATTGAGAGGTCAATGCAGATTTCTTTTACACTGAGTAGATCATGATAGATTATACAAATAAACCGAAATTGCAGGACTGAACAATAATAATAACTAGTGGTTGCCCCAATGCAACCATTTGATTTTTTTATCGAAATGAATTAAATGAATTGATATATATGTCGCCGCGAGCGCGCCCTCTTGTAAAGATTATAATATAATCTTATGCATAACTATTTATTATAATTGTAATAACACCATTAAGCCCGGTGCTCCTGCCCTTTGGAATATTATTATAACCATTTGCATGCATCAGTCTGTTCATTGGTTTTCTTAAGATCAACGCCATCTATTGGCCACGCTGTAATATAAAACTCGCAGAGTACTGCTGGTTTGATTATTAGATGAATAACTATAAAACTAATTATGATGCCTTAGTTAAAACTATAGTCACAATTAAAAAGGAATAATTGTTTTATTGTCTTTGGGCTTTCAGTCATTTGACACAGTACATTTGTTTATGATACATTGCTACCTACTGTGCCGAAAATGGCGCGGATTGCGAGTTTAATGATCAATAACTGATTGTTATAATTTAATATGAGAACTAAATCAGTTTCAATCAAAATTTACAATTGATAAAGTAACAAGATTATTTTACACACACATTTATTTGTGAATTCCTGTTGTTTGATTAAATTCCTTGAAAAACCGGATATGTTGTAAAGTAGTGATATTTACGTAATAAAAGTAATGACATTACTAATTAAACTTTCATCTTAAAACGCCATTGCATTTGTGATAACTAGCATTGTTTAATTATTAAAGAATTAACTCATAGCATTTGACTATTGTTAGTAAATTTTATAACACTTACTAAGTAATAAGATTCGGTACTCCTGTCTGTGCGATACGCAGTACTTCCGCCCACTTGGGGAGATGGAAAATAATGGCGGCCGGACGGTAACGCGATGAAAAATTACACCAGATACATCAGAGACGGCTTGCATTGGGTTTCCCGCCGTCTTATCAGAAGTGGGATCGCCCAAGCGATCCCCTTCCGCTCATGCTTATGCCGGACATCCAAATTGCTCAGCCACAGGCAACACCACTGAGATGTTTCTGCCTTTCAAAGTACAAGCCTGATAGCAACATGACAACTGCTCATAATTTTATTATAATAATGATTGCCACGGGTGCAGTGTGGCAGTCACAATGGAAACATGCTATGAAAGATACAGGAAAAAACGAATTTCTGCCAAGATGCACATAATGAACTCTCAGAGGAGAAACAGTCAATGACCTAAAGAAACAATTAAAGAAATTTTAGATGAGCCTCATAGTGCACTCAAACAGAACAATAAGCTCAGCACAGAATGACCGAAGCAGCAGAATAAACAAAGGTTTGCCACCAGAAAAGCAAACAAAATAAACGGACCATTGATGCATTGCTTCATCAATCCCGGGAAGTATTTTGTTTTATTATTTTAGTTTATTAACATTTTACATGAACATGTTTGAACATTTTATTGAACATGTCTGTTAGCAGTCCTGTGGCAAGGTTAAAAACTACTGTCACCGTTTGCTTGACAACTTGTTACAGTAAAATAACAAGATAAGTGAGATTACCTCATTACAAGATTAATGTTATTTTCTAATATAACCTGTAATGTGTCATAAGCTTCTTTTAAGAAATGGATTTCAAATTTATTTTGTTGAATTTGTGCTTGCAACGCTAACTTGTTTTTCCGATTCACTTTAATCATTGGCACAGTGATTGACATTGGCTATGCCTAACATTATAAAAAATAGAATAGAACACTTTGATTATGCTTAGTGAATGATGTAACAAATCTTATGTTACTATCGTTCAATATTACGTCAATGTCACTATTAAAATATTATTGGAGGTGTCTTGTGTTTTTGTGTTTTACCAAATTGTCTGGAATATAATCGCATGTTATTTGCATTTAAATGAGAGTAGTGCCACTCGAAGGTAAAATCAATTGATTGATCATAATTTCGTGGTGGTGATTAGATTTTTCCAAATAACTCTGTGAACCTGGAAACATATAGTGGATGTGTTGCAAGACTAATACAGAAATATTTAGTTATGAAATTGTTTTGTAAAAATATTTCAAGAGAAAACTGAAACATAAAACAAAAATTAACAATGCAAATACAGTTTGATACATTGGAGGAAAGCATAGTTTCCAACATGTTTTTATGCATACAAAGCAAAAACAAACAAAGCATTCGTTATAGCACTTTCTGTTTAACTTTCTCTTGTAATTTAAATAACTCCATCTACCTGTAATGATGTTACAAAACAATAGATTTAATTAATTAATTACTACTAGCTCCTACTAATCTGAACAATAGTAGGAACATCATTATTTTTCTGCACTATTATTTATCTCCCAAACTTTTCACATTCCAGGATTTCCAGGTGATTGTCATATCAAAAAGAAAATGACAACCAACCAAACTACAAGGATATCAAAACAGAATTATTGTGGAAACCAGATCTTCAACATGAATTGTGTACCGGGTGGTACCCCAATACTTAAGAATCTGACAAGGCCACTTAACAATGACCGCTACCTTATCAAGCGATTGTTGATCGAGGACGAATTAAAAGGCAACTCCGCTGCAGCCTGTCGAACAAATGACCGTGTCGCCGGCTCAGGAGCCACCAACTGAAGGCTAACTTGGAGCCAGCAGAAATGACACACTGATGTCGATACAGCTCGTTATTCAACACAACATAGCTAAAATAAAAGGTGAGAAGTTTTCAAACTACTTTCCACTCACTTTGCCAACACTGCTACTATGTTGTGACCAAAGCTAAATACAATAGCCAAGTTAATAGTACCTGCCTACATGATGCTCACATGTTATGCACTAAAGTACTCTTTGAATTATTTTTACCATCTTTATATTTTTGCAATTCTGCCTGTAACAGTTTATCCTTGTCTATTTTACAATAGACTAGAATTCATTATTATTGTACTATTAGACTATTAGTATCTGTGGGGTAACTGATAAATAACTCAAAAAGTAATGCGCACAACAAAGTATTAGTCTTCATCGATGTTAACTAATAATGATCACAACTGATAGTAATCTATTAGAAGCCCTTGAGGTAACTAATCATGAAAACAATAAAACTATTAGCAAGCCCTTGAGATAATTAATAATGAAATATGAAACTATTACATTTGATGGCACGGTTGGCGCAGCGGTTAAGCGATTGACTGCTGCCCTGCGTGTCGCGGGTTCGATTCCCGCACGGAATAAATATTGGTATGACCTACAAGCAGTTGTTCCGGGTCTGTCTCTTTGTGTATGTGAGTTTAAATGTTTGTAAACGCACCCACAATACAGGAGCAATCCCCAGTGTGGGGCAATGTTAAAAAAAAAAAAAAAGTAAAAAATAATAATAATAAGACCGGTTAACTTAACCGGCAATTCTCTCATGTTATCCCGCTGGGTCCACGGCGTACAAGACCGCCCAGAGCCTGGTTCCTTATATCCTGTCAAATACAAGACTTCGTGCCTGCCACGGAGCAATGGTCCTAAACTCCTTACCCTTTAATCCTATCAAATCAAAGACTTTGTGCCAGCACAGAGCGGTGTTCCTGATCCTATCCTAATATCCTGTCAAATCCAAGACTTTGTGAGACTACCACAGAGCATTACCTTCCCGTGAGAATGAAATTATCCAGCTAACAGCTGATGTTACTACACACTATACTAAACAAGTGTGCTTATGAAAAGTGCTGTATTAATGCATTCAAATACAAGACTCTGTATCACAGAGCATTACCTTCTAATGAAGATGAAACTATCCAGCTAACAGCTGATGTTACTACACACTACACTAAACAAGTGTGCTTATAAAAAAGTGCAATATTAATGCATTCAAATACATGACTCTGTATCACAGAGCATTACCTTCTAATGAAGATGAAACTATCCAGCTAACAGCTGATGTTACTACACACTACACTAAACAAGTGTGCTTATAAAAAAGTGCAATATTAATGCATTCAAATACAAGACTCTGTATCACAGAGCATTACCTTCTAATGAAGATGAAACTATTCAGCTAACAGCTGATCATACTACACACTATAGGTACTAAACAGAAAATTGCAATATTAATGCATTCAAATATAAGACTGTATCACAGAGCATTACCTTCTAATGAGGATGAAACTATTCAGCTAACGGCTGATCATACGATGCCTACTACTACACACTAAACTTTACAAGTGTGCATATGTTAGTGCCATAATAATGCATTCAAATACAAGACTCTCTGCATCACAGAACATTACCTTCTAATTAAGATGAAACAATTCAGCGATAAGCTGATCATACAATACCAACTACTACCCACTAAACTTAACAAGTGTGCTTATGCAATGCATTTAAATACAAGACTGTATCACAGAACATTACCCTCTAATTAGGATGAAACTATTCAGCTATCAGCTGATCATACAATATCTACTACTATACTGAATTTAACAGTGTGCTTATGTAAGTGCCATATGAATGCATTAAATGCTTCAGTTAAAGACGATGTAAGTAGACAGTAGATCTACAACAAGCCTTCAACATAAACTATTTCTACCAAGTCCTACAATTCAATGCATGTTGTAGGATAATAAAAGCAACAATAATCTGCCGACAAAATTTATGTCCACTATTTCAGATAACCACCAACTCAACTCTACAAAGAGGGAGGGAGAGGGCACCGGCAGGTGCAGAGCGCGCACCGCCAATCAGAACGGCCGTGTCGCCGCGAGCGCGCCCTCTTGTAAAGATTATAATATAATCTTATGCGTAACTATTTATTATAATTGTAATAACACCATTAAGCCCGGTGCTCCTGCCCTTTGGAATATTATTATAACCATTTGCATGCATCAGTCTGTTCATTGGTTTTCTTAAGATCAACGCCATCTATTGGCCACGCTGTAATATAAAACTCGCAGAGTACTGCTGGTTTGATTATTAGATGAATAACTATAAAACTAATTATGATGCCTTAGTTAAAACTATAGTCACAATTAAAAAGGAATAATTGTTTTATTGTCTTTGGGCTTTCAGTCATTTGACACAGTACATTTGTTTATGATACATTGCTACCTACTGTGCCGAAAATGGCGCGGATTGCGAGTTTAATGATCAATAACTGATTGTTATAATTTAATATGAGAACTAAATCAGTTTCAATCAAAATTTACAATTGATAAAGTAACAAGATTATTTTACACACACATTTATTTGTGAATTCCTGTTGTTTGATTAAATTCCTTGAAAAACCGGATATGTTGTAAAGTAGTGATATTTACGTAATAAAAGTAATGACATTACTAATTAAACTTTCATCTTAAAACGCCATTGCATTTGTGATAACTAGCATTGTTTAATTATTAAAGAATTAACTCATAGCATTTGACTATTGTTAGTAAATTTTATAACACTTACTAAGTAATAAGATTCGGTACTCCTGTCTGTGCGATACGCAGTACTTCCGCCCACTTGGGGAGATGGAAAATAATGGCGGCCGGACGGTAACGCGATGAAAAATTACACCAGATACATCAGAGACGGCTTGCATTGGGTTTCCCGCCGTCTTATATATATTAAATGAATATATAATATAATGAAATGAATTATGGTCGAAATTCGACCACCTGGTGGGGTCCGCAAGGGCCGATGCCTGGCAAGGGTGCAAGTTGTTCGAAAGAGATACCGTCGCCCCTGGCACACAGGCAACTGAGGGAACACGGGTGGGTATTAATCAGTAAAAGTCTGACACGCCCTCCTGCTCCACTCAGATCGGGAGAAGTCATTTGATAATTTCCCATACACAAAAAAGAGTTTTAATTTAGACCAAGTTTACACTAATAAGCCAGTTTTTAAAATAAGAACCTAATATGTATAGAGATGTAGTTCTTTTTACAAAATAGGCAAACTTAGTTCGGTGTTGTTTTAATTTTTGTATTAAGTAGCTACTTTACTCAAATCTAAATAAAGTTGGAAATGCAAAAACTAGCTCAGAGCTTTAGGTTAGAACTAAAGGTAGCGTTTTGTAATAAGTCGGTTTAGGTTTATCAATGTGGTATTACTCTTATGTGGAACATCCCGACCTGGGAAATACTACCATCATTCCTACGAGTATTTCTACATTCTACTCTTGAAACCAGTGACCCTAGTGTGAGTTTCTTTTAAACATCTCGAGCTAACGCATCAAGCGCGTTTGGCGCTCCGATGGGTCCGTCACCGATCCAGGGCCAATCGGAGCGCCAAACGCGCTCGAATCATTTGATCGAGATGGTTAAATGAAACTCACACTAAGGCCTCTGAACAGAGCAAACCAAGTAGTCACAATAACAATCTCATTGATCTTAATTTACATTTTATTTTATAGTCTTGCGGGCGTCACAACGGTCACCAATTTTCACATCAAGTTGTTGCTAATGTGGTTTTGCAATTAAATTCTTGTCAATAAACACCTAAAAATCATAAAATACCACAACTTTACACCACGACTGTAATCCCCTTACGGTTATGCAGAGATTTATGAACCTAGCAGGTACCTACACCCAAATTTCGAAAGTTGATTATCATGTAACAGAGGCAAGATTATTACTATACCATTAACTGGGCACAAAACCCGACTTAAAAAATAGTAGATTTCTAAGCAATAAACTGCACAAAGTGATATTGTTGCATGTCACTTGCTCGGTGGCTGTAGAAAAGTTTTTGCGATACCGGAGCAAACATTAGCAGGAGGAGAGCTCTTAATACGTTCGGAAGGATTCCCCAGGGGATGATTCCGTCTTACTAACACAGCTGTAGAGCTGATGGAAGCGTTTTTTATTTTTTATTTATTAGATTTTACCAGCGGTTTCGCCCGCGTGGATATCGTTGATATATTTATATACATATAAAACTTTCTCTTGAATCATTCTATCTATTGATCAAAACCACATTAAACTCCGTTGCGTAGTTTAAAAGATCTAAGCGTACAAACACTAAAAGCGACTTTGTTTTATACTATGAAAAAGTACACACAGTTAAATACAAAGGGATACCATATACTTATAATTTGAGTACAAAGGTAGTATACGGTAGGTACAGAGGTGGTGTAGTAGGTAGGGTTCGTAATTTTGGGCTCTGATTTCGACATTAAATATTGTTAAATTGGTGTTGGTCTCCGTAGAAGATGGTGGGATGGGCTGGAGAAAACTAACGACTAGTGGTCCATATTAATCCTGGAGTGAAAGAGTTTGAAGTCATGGGGAGAGGCCTTTGCCCAGCAGTGGGATGATGCAGGCTAACAAAAGCTGTAGCAGTGGTTTAATGACAGTGTATTCCCTCCTCATGTTCATTACCCATACCTATTCACAAAAGTGTGTAAAAAAACTCAGATCGGTTTGCTTAAAATCGATGTATTTGAAAATGCGTTTATAGTATTGATACAGACTTCGAATGCAAGCTTTCGATACGTTTCCTTGATTTCACCTTTTTCTGTGCCGATATAAAAATTGCTACGATATTGGGAAAAGTATACAGGAGTTTTATTTTAAACTGTAACCCTTGAGCACGGCAGATTTTTACCCGCACAACTAAAACATCACATCTAGTTTTCTCCGAACATCGGTGAGTCGACCTCGCATTGCCTGCGGCCACAGAGCAATGATGATATCAGAGCCCGCTCGGCGACATTTTAACTCCCCGGCCACACGCAGATACCAACACATCTGTGTATTCTCTACGTTTGCGTGTTTGCGGACTAATAAAACGTAATAGTGTTATAGATGGGTATTTAGCTGTAGTTTGTGAGTAGATTTATTAATAAAATAGGCTGTTAGGATCGAGTTATTAATAAAACACCCTCTTCTCATACAGGAAAGGAAAAGTAAAGTGCCATGGGGCATGTTCTACCTATTATTATAGATTTTGGCGATACAATGGCGAAGTCGGCAAAAGTGTTGCTGGGTTTTTCTATCTGGAATTTCTCAGTAGCAGTCTGGAGTCTGGATTTGTGCCTGGTTGATGGTTTTTTTTGGGTGGGAAATCATCAAATATCTTCTCCCACTCTGGGTGGAGTAGGAGGGCGTGTCAGACTTTTACTGACTAAAACCCACCCGTGTTCCCTCAGTTGCCTGTGTGCCAGGGGCCGCGGTATCTCTTTCGAACAACCCGCACCCCTGGAAGGCATCGGCCCTTGCGGACCCCACCAGTTGGTGCTGACATCTTTTTGAGGCACGCGAGGAACACAACGCGCTGTCGACCCGGGCTTGGTCCTTACCGGACAGCGAGCTACCTAAAATTCGCCGTCCGCAAGCCCGCACATACGGTGGCCGGGAATCAGCCTGGGATTCCCGACGCCCAGGCCATCTCCCACGGCGACTACGGCCTTGAGGGCGCATATACTGCTTCTCTCTCACGTGCGCCGCCTCCCTCTTCGCGAACATTAGTGCTTCGCAGAAGGAGGTGATGGCTACCCATGCACTCTCGCTCTGTACCATGGCCTGGACCAGGGCCGGACGCGAGAGATCACCACCGCCGATCGCCTCCACAAGGACACGGTGGTGCTCCGCCCAAGCCGGGCAGACCTCCACCGTGTCCTCAGGGCGATCTTCGCAGTAGAAACACCCGGGCGTTTCCTCGCGCCTTATCCGAAACAGGAACCTCCCGAAAATACCGTGTCCAGTGAGGACCTGCGTCAGACGGAAGGTGAGGACGCCGTGCTGCCTCTCAAGCCACTCCTCAAAGAGGAGACGGCTGTAAGCCGCTGTCGTGGCGTGCCCAGCCTGGTTGATGGTAGGCTCGCCCCCTATTCCATGGGACTTAATCATAACTGGCGAAATGTAAGTGTTCTATAGTTCTATAGGCTTAACTGGCGAAATGTGAGTGACCTATAAGTACACCTCTGCCCAACCCTCTGGGGAAACAAGGCGTGATGTTATTTTATGTTTGCTACAATGGATGAAGTACTGCATTTTTGACGATAAATATCTATTTAACACTCTTTTATTACTAGCTTCACCTGTATGTTTGTAACCGACTGCTTTGGACTTGATTTTGAACCACTTCAAACGGTCAGATTTCATTTAAACTTTGTAGACTTATCGAGGACCGATGACAATTTCATAATTTAAAATTAAAATGTTTTTAAAGCGTGTGTTTTAGATTTTTTAATCTATTATTTTTAATTGTCAAAAAAATAAAAAATCTTCATCGCATCAAATTCAATTTTCCTGTTGATAGGTAGAGCTTAATAGAAATAACTGATAATGCTATGACCACGAATTGAAACATGTTGGTTGGTGGAGGCAGCTAACAGGTCAGGTCATCAGTAAAAGAAAAGATGAAAGAAAAATTGCCAATGGCAATATCTCTCAGGCTTGCCAAAGTTCGTTAGTTACCTTGCCGTCCATCGTCCAACGGGCCCTATTTGGGTCAGTATCATTAAGGTCCAAGTTTAAGGTACAACATCTCCCAATTAACAGCTCCAATCGAGTAGGATCTTGTAATTCGAGACATTTGTAAGTTAATTGGGTCGACGACATGATACAGTAAGAGGTTTTGGTGTTAATCAGTTACTCAAGTTACGGCATTAATTGCTTGACTGCTTCTACTGTTTTGGTGTGCCCTTGAATTGTGTAGGTATTTAAGGTGCGGTAAGAAGGAATTTTTTTGGTAATAACAATAGCGCCCCATTCTCACATATGGTTCTCAAACATGGTCTTTGACAGTTCAGCAGAGGTCCACGCTCGAGGTTTGCCAGAGAGCTATGGAACGGAGTATTCTGGGTATCAAACTTGTGGACTGGGTTAAGAATACAACAAGCCGTTCCATTTCGAAAATAACTGATGTCACTCGGAAAACTGCCACGCTCAAAAGGAATTGGGCTGGACACATCTGCCGTATGTCAGACGATCAATGGGACAAACTTACGACCCAATGGGTCCCGCTTAATGGCAAACGACAACGCGGCAGGCCCAGACGGAGATGGCGGGCTGAACTGGACTCCTTTAATAAAGATTGGCCCTTGTCAGGTTTGGACAGAGAGAGGTGGAAAGAGAGTAGGTAGGCCTTTGCCCAGCAGTGGGACGTTAAAGGCTAAAAAAAAGTAGTTGAATTGAATGACAACCAAAATAAAAGTAACGCTCAAAAATTGAGCCTAAACTATTACTTTTAATGTTGGCTTTTTCAGCTTTTGATTTCTGGCTTACAAATATGTTGGGGGATCCAACAGATACAAATGCAGTCCTTTAAAACTTCCTCCCTATATACTTACGTCAATGCATCTGATTCTGACCTCGAAAAAACCTCGAATGGCAACGTTATATCTAACTTAAATTACCTTATTCATATGCAATTCTACTTAAGTTTCAATGCAAGTCACAGTATATCAAAGAGGTGTTACTTATTTCAATCTTTGCTCAAGGGAGCTAGTGATACAGTCGCATCTGTGTCACTTCTCATGTATTTTTCCTCTCCGCGGCAAAGTTCCAGGAATGGAGTTTCATCAACATTCTGTGATTTACATTAGGTATTTGATGTGGTTGAAAAACTACTGTTTGTAGTTTAGTACACATGTACAAGTTGACTTTGAAGTCGTCATAGAGATGTAATGATATGCGTAAAAAAAGAAATGTCTTTTTTGGTTAAAATTTACTTTTTTAAACACATTAAATTTAGCAAACACACTGCATGCGACGATTTCAGGGGTTTACTTACTCTGTTTCAAAGTTGGTTAAAATTGATGCGAATAAAATTATACGAGGGTTAAGCAAATATTTTTAGGTAGGTATTTATTTATCCAAATGATACCGAAAAATATCATCAGTTAAATAAATCAACCGCCCAAAATAATCACAAATAATCCGCAAAATTGCCATGAACCCTCTAGCTCAAAAAATCCCATTTATCAGCCCATTCGGACGGAAACGGAGCGATATTTTAATGGGTCGCTAATTTCCCGTTTTTCACGGGAATCACGACTCGTTGTTAATAACTAAATGTTGGTGAATTTTTTGGTCGGTCCACGAACTGACCGTGTCAGGGTCGGTGGAGAGGCGTTACTTGATGACGGCATTAAGCTCGGTGTCAGGGAAAAAGGACCCAAAATAGATCATATCGTTTTTTAAATACTTTGTTTATTTATCATAAACTCATCACTCGTTTCTAAGACTTGGTCATTTAATACTCGTTACAATTTCGATTGAGAACAGACAGCGGCTTAGTTAACGGTCTGAAGTTAATAAAATTATTGATTTCTATATCTTCAGGGGTCACCACCCAGGCGGTCACGTGTAAAATGACGGTTATCTAAAATTATATAACTATTTGTTTTCATCTTTAGACAACATTAAAAAATTTCATACGACAACATTAAAATAATTACTACTTCGTTCACTCTTCGTTCGTACTGACGTCATCTCTATACATCCAGTTAAAGCCTTATTTTGGGTTTCGACCCAGTGGCCAACCTATCAAAGTTGGGGATGTTATTATAATCAAAGACGATCGGCTGCCTTATATGGATTTTAGGAAGAGTGGATAATCTTTTTTTCGGACGTCAGGTCAGGTTTGTGCAAAATTACAG
The DNA here is from genome assembly GCA_947359405.1 of Antitype chi. Lineage (NCBI taxonomy): Eukaryota > Metazoa > Arthropoda > Insecta > Lepidoptera > Noctuidae > Antitype > Antitype chi. Next base: position 18,972,284 of record OX375816.1, read on the forward strand.
ATATAATCACAACTCAAGGAATCTTCCAACGAGCTCTAACAAAGTATAAGTACATCCTGTCAGTTGATGATCCAGAGCTGAAAGCACGGCTTCCAAAGGGGCGGAGGATATTAACAATACGAACACTATGGGAAAACGAAGGGACTGAAGTGAGGCAAGAGGCACCCTGAACCAGCGCTGACTTCACGCAGAGTAGCCGCTCGGCACCCGCGACGCAGTTACACACACCGAACCATCGTCACTTGGTACTTAATTTCTGTAGTTTAAACTTTATATTAATTTTCACGTTTACCAACAACGCCTTGTCAACCATTCAAGCGCCAAAAATCAATTTAGCAGTGTACATTCTAACATTCTAAACATCACACAACACAGACTATAGATTATAATGGACAGATATAAAGTTTCGAACAATCTTGTCGCGATAAGAACAAAACTACATTATGATTGGGGACTTGCGGCATCTCAAGCGACCTTAGGGAGGATAGTATTACGTTACTAGTGGTCACGTACAGCCGTGGATCGCGAGGGTGTAGCACATTCTCTCCCGGGATGTGCTATCGATACAGTCCAGCACAGTTTCACGTTTGAGTTTCCGGAGCACAATCCCGGTGGTGGCCCAGTGGAAACGGAGGCGATTAAGGGACTAACCACACTTATTCAGCTCTGTTCAGCTTTTGTCCATAGAAAACAACGATTTTGTATGTAAACTGAACAGACGCGGAAAGCTGAACAGATGCGTACGCATCTCCATACAAAATCGTTGTTTTCTATGGACAAAAGCTGAACAGAGCTGAATAAGTGTGGCTAGTCCCTTACGCGATGTAGATCGTAGCTTCAAACGGAGGCAGGCACTTAACTTTTTGTAAATTATTTCATCACCACTGCTCTCAAAACGGTGAAGGAAAACATCGCGAGGAAACCGGCAGGCCCTAGATCGAGTGCTTGATTCGAAGATATGTAACACGCAGAATCACAACATTAAATCTAATTCAACACTGTTGAGATCTGCCACCATCTGTTTTAGCTGGTAGGAGTCCGAAGTAGCTCTGACCCAGCTAAGTGCTAAGCTTTATGGAATGCAGAGTCTTCTTTCGCATTGGCCTGAACTATATCTACGAGGATAGCTAAGAAAAAACTTAAAAAAAAAAACGACTTCCGGAAAAGCACTACAAAGTGACAAATAACTTTAATTTTGGAAAGAGGTGACTGATAAGTAATTGAATTTTTCGTCACCGCCTTCCGAAATTAAAGTATTTTTTTATTTTGTAGTGCTTTTCCGGAAGTCGTTTTTTTTTGAAAAAGTTTTTATTTTTCACTTCTTAGTTATACACATCGATTCGAAATTTCATCATCCTTGGGGTCAAAACAATTCAAAATTATCATCAGATCTATATGAAATTTATATGGAACCATTCCGGAATAAAACCCTTTTGAACAAAAATAATTTTGCAAATCCGTCTATATATGACGGAGTTATGCCCGAACATACATTTCAAAAAAATATGTCGAATTGATAACCTCCTTCTTTTTAAAGTCGTTTAAAAAGTATCAGCCGGTCAGCAAGTTGGTAGTGGAGCTGACAGCCCAGGGGGCTCCGTTCGTACTTTCAACGAAATATCGTCACTCGCCTCTGTTGACGAAAGTAACCCTGTTTGTCGGACTGTCCATCTATCAGTCACCTTTTTACGCATAAATGGCTAAACGAATTTGACCTTTGATATTTCGTTCAAAGGATACATTTTATCCCGGTAGTACCTAAGCTCCCGTGGGATAATTTCCGACTCCCACGCGGGCAAGACGCGGACAAAAGTTAGTTTTCAAAATAACGTCGTGTTTGGGGAGGAATGAAACTCAGTATCCTTTAGGTATCTATAGTCTATGCTAAGACCCTCGTCGCTGTGAGTGAAGGGCGCCGGTTCTTAGCATATTCCCTTTCGGCTCCGCTGGTACGAGCTCATGAATATTTCATTCGCTTATGGTTTCTGTTGGGAACGGACGTGTAGTGTCTGACCGTAATCAGGCCACTGATTATTGTTTTTCCAGGAAAAGTTTACTACATCAGTCTTGTTTAGTTTTCCTAACCAAATGAAAAAACCGAATGCTCGCGATATTCGCACAATATTATAATTGTTATCGACGCGTTTTATTTGATTGAAAAGGGCTTCATGACGTCACGTCCTCCACCTGACGGCGTGCTGCCATTGGGGAATGAGTGCTTAGTAAAAGGCATTTCAGCTCCAGTCTGCGTGCAGTTCTCAACGAGTCTACACTCGTCTTCAAGTATTCACCTACAGTCTATAAAAATGGTACCAAGTATCACCGTGTGCATAAATCTTAACTATTTTGCTATTCCACATTAGTTTGTTTGTGGCAGCAAAGTATGTAAATAGTAAAATTATTAAATATGCTGAACATGATTTGAAACGTGATTCTTTATGTATTTTGATGACATGTACCTATGTGTTTATTTTAAACGAGCGGATACCCAGCGCGTGCTACTACGCTAACAAAAGAAATCATCATTTCAGCCAAAAGACGTCCACTGCTGGACATAGGCCTCCCCCAAGCTCCGCCACTTCGACCGGTTCTATGCTTCCCGCATCTAGCGGACTACTGCGGCCCTCACAAGGTCATCGGTCCACCTTGTGGGAGGCCTTCCAACTTTACGTCTTCCGGAACAGAAATACATTTGTCTATTTGTTATCTACTTACTTAATTTTTTTCGTATTTTTTTTATAGGCTTAACTGGCGAAATGTGAGTGACCTATAAGTACACCTCTGCCCAACCCTCTGGGGAAACAAGGCGTGATGTTATTTTATGTTTGCTACAATGGATGAAGTACTGCATTTTTGACGATAAATATCTATTTAACACTCTTTTATTACTAGCTTCACCTGTATGTTTGTAACCGACTGCTTTGGACTTGATTTTGAACCACTTCAAACGGTCAGATTTCATTTAAACTTTGTAGACTTATCGAGGACCGATGACAATTTCATAATTTAAAATTAAAATGTTTTTAAAGCGTGTGTTTTAGATTTTTTAATCTATTATTTTTAATTGTCAAAAAAATAAAAAATCTTCATCGCATCAAATTCAATTTTCCTGTTGATAGGTAGAGCTTAATAGAAATAACTGATAATGCTATGACCACGAATTGAAACATGTTGGTTGGTGGAGGCAGCTAACAGGTCAGGTCATCAGTAAAAGAAAAGATGAAAGAAAAATTGCCAATGGCAATATCTCTCAGGCTTGCCAAAGTTCGTTAGTTACCTTGCCGTCCATCGTCCAACGGGCCCTATTTGGGTCAGTATCATTAAGGTCCAAGTTTAAGGTACAACATCTCCCAATTAACAGCTCCAATCGAGTAGGATCTTGTAATTCGAGACATTTGTAAGTTAATTGGGTCGACGACATGATACAGTAAGAGGTTTTGGTGTTAATCAGTTACTCAAGTTACGGCATTAATTGCTTGACTGCTTCTACTGTTTTGGTGTGCCCTTGAATTGTGTAGGTATTTAAGGTGCGGTAAGAAGGAAATTTTTTGGTAATAACAATAGCGCCCCATTCTCACATATGGTTCTCAAACATGGTCTTTGACAATTCAGCAGAGGTCCACGCTCGAGGTTTGCCAGAGAGCTATGGAACGGAGTATTCTGGGTATCAAACTTGTGGACTGGGTTAAGAATACAACAAGCCGTTCCATTTCGAAAATAACTGATGTCACTCGGAAAACTGCCACGCTCAAAAGGAATTGGGCTGGACACATCTGCCGTATGTCAGACGATCAATGGGACAAACTTACGACCCAATGGGTCCCGCTTAATGGCAAACGACAACGCGGCAGGCCCAGACGGAGATGGCGGGCTGAACTGGACTCCTTTAATAAAGATTGGCCCTTGTCAGGTTTGGACAGAGAGAGGTGGAAAGAGAGTAGGTAGGCCTTTGCCCAGCAGTGGGACGTTAAAGGCTAAAAAAAAGTAGTTGAATTGAATGACAACCAAAATAAAAGTAACGCTCAAAAATTGAGCCTAAACTATTACTTTTAATGTTGGCTTTTTCAGCTTTTGATTTCTGGCTTACAAATATGTTGGGGGATCCAACAGATACAAATGCAGTCCTTTAAAACTTCCTCCCTATATACTTACGTCAATGCATCTGATTCTGACCTCGAAAAAACCTCGAATGGCAACGTTATATCTAACTTAAATTACCTTATTCATATGCAATTCTACTTAAGTTTCAATGCAAGTCACAGTATATCAAAGAGGTGTTACTTATTTCAATCTTTGCTCAAGGGAGCTAGTGATACAGTTGCATCTGTGTCACTTCTCATGTATTTTTCCTCTCCGCGGCAAAGTTCCAGGAATGGAGTTTCATCAACATTCTGTGATTTACATTAGGTATTTGATGTGGTTGAAAAACTACTGTTTGTAGTTTAGTACACATGTACAAGTTGACTTTGAAGTCGTCATAGAGATGTAATGATATGCGTAAAAAAAGAAATGTCTTTTTTGGTTAAAATTTACTTTTTTAAACACATTAAATTTAGCAAACACACTGCATGCGACGATTTCAGGGGTTTACTTACTCTGTTTCAAAGTTGGTTAAAATTGATGCGAATAAAATTATACGAGGGTTAAGCAAATATTTTTAGGTAGGTATTTATTTATCCAAATGATACCGAAAAATATCATCAGTTAAATAAATCAACCGCCCAAAATAATCACAAATAATCCGCAAAATTGCCATGAACCCTCTAGCTCAAAAAATCCCATTTATCAGCCCATTCGGACGGAAACGGAGCGATATTTTAATGGGTCGCTAATTTCCCGTTTTTCACGGGAATCACGACTCGTTGTTAATAACTAAATGTTGGTGAATTTTTTGGTCGGTCCACGAACTGACCGTGTCAGGGTCGGTGGAGAGGCGTTACTTGATGACGGCATTAAGCTCGGTGTCAGGGAAAAAGGACCCAAAATAGATCATATCGTTTTTTAAATACTTTGTTTATTTATCATAAACTCATCACTCGTTTCTAAGACTTGGTCATTTAATACTCGTTACAATTTCGATTGAGAACAGACAGCGGCTTAGTTAACGGTCTGAAGTTAATAAAATTATTGATTTCTATATCTTCAGGGGTCACCACCCAGGCGGTCACGTGTAAAATGACGGTTATCTAAAATTATATAACTATTTGTTTTCATCTTTAGACAACATTAAAAAATTTCATACGACAACATTAAAATAATTACTACTTCGTTCACTCTTCGTTCGTACTGACGTCATCTCTATACATCCAGTTAAAGCCTTATTTTGGGTTTCGACCCAGTGGCCAACCTATCAAAGTTGGGGATGTTATTATAATCAAAGACGATCGGCTGCCTTATATGGATTTTAGGAAGAGTGGATAATCTTTTTTTCGGACGTCAGGTCAGGTTTGTGCAAAATTACAGATATAATCACAACTCAAGGAATCTTCCAACGAGCTCTAACAAAGTATAAGTACATCCTGTCAGTTGATGATCCAGAGCTGAAAGCACGGCTTCCAAAGGGGCGGAGGATATTAACAATACGAACACTATGGGAAAACGAAGGGACTGAAGTGAGGCAAGAGGCACCCTGAACCAGCGCTGACTTCACGCAGAGTAGCCGCTCGGCACCCGCGACGCAGTTACACACACCGAACCATCGTCACTTGGTACTTAATTTCTGTAGTTTAAACTTTATATTAATTTTCACGTTTACCAACAACGCCTTGTCAACCATTCAAGCGCCAAAAATCAATTTAGCAGTGTACATTCTAACATTCTAAACATCACACAACACAGACTATAGATTATAATGGACAGATATAAAGTTTCGAACAATCTTGTCGCGATAAGAACAAAACTACATTATGATTGGGGACTTGCGGCATCTCAAGCGACCTTAGGGAGGATAGTATTACGTTACTAGTGGTCACGTACAGCCGTGGATCGCGAGGGTGTAGCACATTCTCTCCCGGGATGTGCTATCGATACAGTCCAGCACAGTTTCACGTTTGAGTTTCCGGAGCACAATCCCGGTGGTGGCCCAGTGGAAACGGAGGCGATTAAGGGACTAACCACACTTATTCAGCTCTGTTCAGCTTTTGTCCATAGAAAACAACGATTTTGTATGTAAACTGAACAGACGCGGAAAGCTGAACAGATGCGTACGCATCTCCATACAAAATCGTTGTTTTCTATGGACAAAAGCTGAACAGAGCTGAATAAGTGTGGCTAGTCCCTTACGCGATGTAGATCGTAGCTTCAAACGGAGGCAGGCACTTAACTTTTTGTAAATTATTTCATCACCACTGCTCTCAAAACGGTGAAGGAAAACATCGCGAGGAAACCGGCAGGCCCTAGATCGAGTGCTTGATTCGAAGATATGTAACACGCAGAATCACAACATTAAATCTAATTCAACACTGTTGAGATCTGCCACCATCTGTTTTAGCTGGTAGGAGTCCGAAGTAGCTCTGACCCAGCTAAGTGCTAAGCTTTATGGAATGCAGAGTCTTCTTTCGCATTGGCCTGAACTATATCTACGAGGATAGCTAAGAAAAAACTTAAAAAAAAAAACGACTTCCGGAAAAGCACTACAAAGTGACAAATAACTTTAATTTTGGAAAGAGGTGACTGATAAGTAATTGAATTTTTCGTCACCGCCTTCCGAAATTAAAGTATTTTTTTATTTTGTAGTGCTTTTCCGGAAGTCGTTTTTTTTTGAAAAAGTTTTTATTTTTCACTTCTTAGTTATACACATCGATTCGAAATTTCATCATCCTTGGGGTCAAAACAATTCAAAATTATCATCAGATCTATATGAAATTTATATGGAACCATTCCGGAATAAAACCCTTTTGAACAAAAATAATTTTGCAAATCCGTCTATATATGACGGAGTTATGCCCGAACATACATTTCAAAAAAATATGTCGAATTGATAACCTCCTTCTTTTTAAAGTCGTTTAAAAAGTATCAGCCGGTCAGCAAGTTGGTAGTGGAGCTGACAGCCCAGGGGGCTCCGTTCGTACTTTCAACGAAATATCGTCACTCGCCTCTGTTGACGAAAGTAACCCTGTTTGTCGGACTGTCCATCTATCAGTCACCTTTTTACGCATAAATGGCTAAACGAATTTGACCTTTGATATTTCGTTCAAAGGATACATTTTATCCCGGTAGTACCTAAGCTCCCGTGGGATAATTTCCGACTCCCACGCGGGCAAGACGCGGACAAAAGTTAGTTTTCAAAATAACGTCGTGTTTGGGGAGGAATGAAACTCAGTATCCTTTAGGTATCTATAGTCTATGCTAAGACCCTCGTCGCTGTGAGTGAAGGGCGCCGGTTCTTAGCATATTCCCTTTCGGCTCCGCTGGTACGAGCTCATGAATATTTCATTCGCTTATGGTTTCTGTTGGGAACGGACGTGTAGTGTCTGACCGTAATCAGGCCACTGATTATTGTTTTTCCAGGAAAAGTTTACTACATCAGTCTTGTTTAGTTTTCCTAACCAAATGAAAAAACCGAATGCTCGCGATATTCGCACAATATTATAATTGTTATCGACGCGTTTTATTTGATTGAAAAGGGCTTCATGACGTCACGTCCTCCACCTGACGGCGTGCTGCCATTGGGGAATGAGTGCTTAGTAAAAGGCATTTCAGCTCCAGTCTGCGTGCAGTTCTCAACGAGTCTACACTCGTCTTCAAGTATTCACCTACAGTCTATAAAAATGGTACCAAGTATCACCGTGTGCATAAATCTTAACTATTTTGCTATTCCACATTAGTTTGTTTGTGGCAGCAAAGTATGTAAATAGTAAAATTATTAAATATGCTGAACATGATTTGAAACGTGATTCTTTATGTATTTTGATGACATGTACCTATGTGTTTATTTTAAACGAGCGGATACCCAGCGCGTGCTACTACGCTAACAAAAGAAATCATCATTTCAGCCAAAAGACGTCCACTGCTGGACATAGGCCTCCCCCAAGCTCCGCCACTTCGACCGGTTCTATGCTTCCCGCATCTAGCGGACTACTGCGGCCCTCACAAGGTCATCGGTCCACCTTGTGGGAGGCCTTCCAACTTTACGTCTTCCGGAACAGAAATACATTTGTCTATTTGTTATCTACTTACTTAATTTTTTTCGTATTTTTTTTAAAACATATTCGCTTTATTTCCTTTATAATGAAACCAATTTCAGGCATACCGGTTAGATGGTTCCAAAGTCTATAACGGACATAGCTAGAAACAATTTTTGTGTGTTTTTTTTTTGTGATATTTGTGTTTTTTGTACTCTATTGGTTGCAACTGTCTATCCCATCCCCACGGCACTAAATTACCACTATCTAGTTCCCAAACAATTTCCAATAGTTCCTTAGACAGTCAGCAACTAGTGCACAACTATATTCATAGGAACACGCCTTGCTAATTATAAACCCGTGTAGCTAAGCAATTAATACATTCCACATTGTTCACCAATATTCTCCACATTCAGGGTGTGAGCTTGAGGTGAGGCGTCGCCGCCTCGTGGCCAGGAGCCAAACGCTCACGGCTCAAGCGACATGTGTGCGACTGGGGAGACCAGTGTAAGTTGTTTAAAGCATGCCACAAGTCACCGCGACGCGACTTGCGTGACTTGCGAGTGATAGACGGGAACAGTTTTTTTTTTGGGAATGGCATCTTACAGCAGCCTAATTGCGTAAAACACTATTAATCATAATCTTATAGAGGTATGAGGAACAGGGTGTAAAGTCCACTCATACTCTTTGGTAAAGGGTGGATCCTCCGACCAGACGGGTGTTGAGTCTGGTGGGCAACTGCCTGACGGTTGATGTCGGGATGTTGTACCTATGGGAGTCGCGCGGTAAACTCTGCCTGCGCGATGTAGGATTTCTGTGACGTGAGTCTTTCGCCTGTGGCATTGTAGATGGCGCCACTCCTCATTTTGTATTTTTAGATATTATTGCGAAGTCCGCAAGGGCCGATGCCTGCCAGGGGTGCGGGTTGTTCGAAAGAGATACCGTCACCCCTAACACACAGGCATCTGAGGGAACACGGGTGGGTTTTAGTCAGTAAAAGTCTGACACGCCCTCCTGCTCCACCCAGAGCGGGAGAAGTTATTTGATAATCACCCACCCTAAAAAAAAACGCAATAGAAGTCAAAATTAGTTGAACGAACTATAAAAAAGGTTTATTTAAATGTCTAATCTTATTCCAAACGGAGTATAACTATGTTGATATCGGTTTTCAGTCTAACCGAATGCAGCTGAATACCAGTATTTTGTTATTATTTTATTTTTACATTGTACGACTGCCTATCTGACCTTCACAACCCACTTATAAAAAATCACGAAAAAAAGAGACCGTCGGTCGTATGCCATCTAAACAATACATTCTTGGGCACGTCACGATTGCGGCGGTAAGTCACCTCTTTGAGGAGTGGCCTGAGAAGCGCCACGGCGCCCTCACCTTCCGCGTGACGCAGGTCCTCACCGGACTTCGGTGTTTCGGGAGGTTCCTGTTTCGTATAAGGGTCTCCCCACATTTATCAACGCGGAATCGGCTTAAGCCGAGTGCGTATCAGTCGGAAACGTTCCGCTAGATTCAGCGCCGTACGGATGCGATCAGCTAATCGACAAACGGCTCGTTTCGCCGTCGACCGGCGTCGCGACGCGTTGACCGAGCCGAGCCGATGCGAATGGTATTAGTAACACCCTTATTACGTAGACATAAAGGCTTTTTTGACCGGGCTAGCCGATTCCGCGTCGATAAATGTGGGGAGACCCTTACTGGGTAACACGATACTCCTTGGTAAGACTGGTTGTCAGACTTTCAAAGATCCACGAATGACATTGCATAACACACAATTAATCATAATCTGAATCATTTTGAAGATTATTATTAATCCATTGTTTCATAAAGTTCGAAAAAAAAATCGGCTTAGCAAAGTAAACAACGACATAAATGTTGTGGAAGTGTTAAAATGAAAGCGATTTCTACGGATAGCGTATTACACAATTAGCCCGCTGCACATTTCAAAAAGAGTAAGAAAATTTGAATTTTGCTGGCCACTTTAATACATCCTCCATTAACCGTGATGAAAAAATTAACCAGGGAGAGCTAGTCACACCTTCATAATCGTCATTCGAGTGTGGAATCTCTTTTACTGCACCCCTGTGCAATAATATCCGGATTTGAAGTTGGAATCCACAGGATAGTTAAGCTTAGTTCTCAACACCTAACGTTGCTGGAAAAGGTAATTAAACACGTGCGAAGTTGTTGCCGCCGTGGGTGTAGCCTTTTCCTTTAGTTTGCAGTTGACTTCGTAACTTGTACTCCGGTGGAACTTCAAATACTGCAATGTGTAGGCTACACGTGTCTGTGTATCTGAGGGCTAATTGTGAAACACAGTACCTATCAGTAGGATTGGCTTTCAAATAGAAAGTTACACAACATTCATTGCGTCATTTATTTATGTTGTTGAGTAGACCATTTTTTCGAACATTGGGAGTAATGGTGGTTGGTTAAAATTAATCAGATACTGATTAATAGTGTGTTATGGAACAAGGGTGCTGGTTTTTTTTTGAGGAACGGTTTTACAATTTCATAAGTTATTAATCTGGGAAATTAAGTTTTTCGGTTCTTCTTCCCTAGTTTAAACATAAACTGAGGGGAAGGTAAAGTTTTTGGACAATGTCTTGAAATAGTTTTCTAAAAAAATAAGTTTTCTCATTTTGATAATCAACGTTTTTTATTATATTACATAGCGTCGCTACGCATTTTATTTATAAAAGTGAAAATCAAAGCATTAATTTCAAATAGGTGGATAAAAGGCAACATTTGTCATCGAAATCATGTCACTTGGTTCAAATAGGTTCATTTTATATAGGTAGATTCTTTTACATATTGTGAATGAGAGAACGTTGTAGGCCTTAGAGACTAGATTTGTAGACGTTTTTCTATTCTGTATTTTCATTCCTCTAAGTACCTGGTACTTATGGACTGGCCTGCACTGTCCTCCCATACCTATTATCACTGTAATTTGAAAACATTGTAAAAGTCAATTATTAAAAAAAAGTAACCGTGGAGTTTCTTACCGGCTCTTCTCCATAGGAAGCGACAAATTGGAACCGTGCACCTAGCTTCTGACGTTTCATAAGTGCCCATGCAGGCTTATGTGAAATAAAATATTTTGATTTGATTTGTATTAAAATCTTCTTCTTCTTCTTCCCGGCTTCTGACTTCCCGTAACGTATCTTAAAGATCAACGAATGACAGCCGAGACCAACTGCTTCACATACTTTCCGAAAGCTTTTGGTGTTTAATGTATGGTCACCCACTCACGGAACAATCTCGGAAAGCGTTGCTTAACGAAGACCAATCCGGGCGGCTGTAATTATTTATCCACGAACCCTATCTACGATACACTAATCACAATAAAATTTCTTGTTTATTGACATTTCAATCTTAGTTGTTTCCTATCCATATTGCTTTAATCGTTGAAACAGCAACACTGCGAATGGAATTGATTGACGAATAAATATTAAATTTTATATTTGATTTAACAAAATAGAGATCAGATACCTATATGTGTATGTACACTGCTATTTCATATTTAACGTTGAATATATTAATCGCGTGTCAAATTAATAGAATGGATAAACAAATCATCTAATATGTAACTCGAATTAGGTATTAATGATTAATTGGGGTCGTTCATAAATTATGGTGTATTCGAAGTACTGTCGTGATTTAGGAGTCATGGACGGCAGCGTGGTTCATGTAGTGGAATATTGATAAGCTGCAAAATTCGTTAGGTATTTAGGTATGATATTATTAATTTATTAGACTCATATGCTTAGTTTTTGTGTTTCCGGTAGATTGAAATTGAATTAGATAATATTTAGAGTTATTTTATGATCATTAATTAATAATATTCTCATAATTATGTTGAATATTTTTGTTTACAAAATATGTGGACATTTTCATTACCTACCAAAACTTATTTGAGTTAATGAAATCATTACGTACTTTAGATTTTGAATAGGTAGGTAACTTATGAAAATACTCGTAGTACTAAACCCAAAGTTGTATCCTATCTTTTCATTATGCAGAGTCGAAGCCTTCTTTCCTTAATGTACTTCCAATCTTCAGATTAGCACAAAACGACCAACCGAAAAATGAGATCAAAAGAAAAAAGTCTTCGCTCAAAATTGTTCAAGGTAAGCATTTCCTTATACATTTCAGAGTAGATAATGTTTGAAGTATGTATAAGGATTACCTACTTTGATAGCACGCCTGGGATTATATTAAAAACGACTTGGGAAACTCGCACAGTGTGTCTCGAAGTGTTTTAATTTCCGCGTTGTTCAGAATCGAGGCTTTTGTGAAATGTGACACCTGCCACAATGGATGTGACTGACGGCTATGTGGAATTGGAAGTCTTTTTTGTGAGTTGAAATTCATATTAACGTATGTGTGCACACATCATTGGGTACCAACGGCGACGTAGATCTGTACCCTCGAAAACCATGAACCATTTGAAACTTTCAAATGTTTATCCATGATGAAATATTAGAAAGTTTTCGCAACCGCCATCTTTTATTTTCATTTTGACCTCACTGTTGGCTTTAGCACCCACGAAAACCATGAAAACTGTCTCACTCTCTCTCCCGTCTCTTTCTACGATGTATTTCAAAAATTTGCAGGGGCTTTCGTTACGTAACGCTTTTTTCATTACATTACTTTCATCATTTCAGCCAAAAGACGTCCACTGCTGGATATAGGCGTCCCCGAAGCTTCTCCACTTCGACCGGTTCTATGCTTCCCGCATCCAGGGGACTCCTGCGGCCCTCACAAGGTCCTCGGTCCTTCTAGTAAGAGGCATTCCAACGCTACGTCTTCCGGTACGCGGTCGCCTCCCCAGATCCTTTCAGCCCCATTGGCCATCTGTTCTGCGAGCAATGTGCCCTACCCACTGCCACTTAAGTTTGGCAATTCTTCGGGCTATGTCGGTTTCCTTGGTTCTCCTGCAGATCTCTTCATTCCTTATTCGATCACGTAGGGAAACTCCGAGTGTAGCCCTCCCCATTGCTCTTTGGGTGACTTTAATCCTTCTAATTAAGCCCATTGTGAGCGACCACGTTTCGGTTCCATAGGTCATCACTGGCAACACGCACTGGTCAAAGACTTTCGTCTTGAGACACTGCGGAATGTGGGACGAGAAGATATTGCGTGACTTCGTTTCGATATTCTATGAAGAATAGCCATTCCTGACATGCATTTTACTGTCAAAAAACCCCTCGGGCATCTTCAATTCACGACTTAATTTTCACACAGCCACTCAGATGTTGAATTATAAATGTTTCATCCACATTGTGCCAATTCAAAAAATTAAAAGTAGTGCCAGTATACCCTAACTCTGTTCATAATTTCAGACATTAACGAATCATGTGATGTGATGCACAGTGAAATATTTGAATGCTCCCCGGGGACTTGTTTAACGGGCGCCACCAATTCATACATTGTCCGAATGAACGAATCACGTCCGATCCCATTCGTGTACGAATGAATGTATGATTTATCCCCGTTGTTTATGTAACAGTTCGAGCGTGCTGATTGTAATCGCTAGAGAGATTCGTTTTTGTTATTTTTCTATTATTTATTGGGTTTATGTAGTTGTTTTCTCCTGTGAATCTTGGCAGCGTAATAAAGTAGAGGGTTAAGAGCAGCGTTATCTTTGGATATTCTGTCGCGTATTATATTTTGTCGTTTTTATTGGAGCTGTTTCGTACCTAATTTTATGGGCGCTATTTTTCGAGAAACAATTTTTTTCTGCTTTGGTTCGAAAAGTACACCTAAGTGTCTTATTACACAATAATCAGTAAACATGCTAGCATGTGTAAATAAAAATGTAGCAACTTACTCATGTCTCTTAGATACAGTACGTAGGTACTTAAGTTCACAATATGGCGACTCTCCCTCAAGAACATTTCTGTCTGATTCAATCTAAGTATCTACATAAAACAATAAACGGATTTCCCGAACCTCCCCGGAGAGTAGTTGGCGAATTTCTCGAGTACAATAACCTCACTTCAGTATCCAGTAACTCCGGATTATGCGATGTAAAGGAATATGGGAGATGCTTGTATCAATTAATAACCCGTTTGGATCCTCGATTAAGCCTTGGGATCTGTCGTCGATCAACCGGCCAATGACGCAGAACTTTAAACTTAGAGATCGTATCACTTTGAACTTGAGACATTGGAATAACGAAAATGTAATTCGATTGTACTTTGCGGAGACTAACGAACTATGAAAGTGCTTGGAATTTTAATGTCGCAAAAGAAAAGTTTAAATAGTTGTAGAATATATTTTATGTCTGATCGTTGAGTTTTGTGACAATTGTGTAGACTTCTTAAAAGTGCAAAGAATTTTTTTGGTACACAGTTAAAGTGGTGCTACAGAGCGCTATTCTTTCTTTCTAGCTCCTCAAACATTAACTCAACTTAAGTGGTGTAAATTCTTAGAAAAAACAAACACCTATTTCGGACAACAGTGATCCATGTTGTGTTAGTATCTATTACAAAACAACTTAAATTCTAATGTTAGTAGTACTGATATAAAATAAACATAGGTAAGTAGTTAAAATAATACACACTCCATGCTGTGCAGACAAGAAACCATGTTTCCTACCTGATCAAACTCCGCACAAAATGCTCAATATTTGGAGTATAGCTCCCTGCCACAGCTCTCGGGATATACACTCGCGAGCAAAAGTATGGAATCACCTACTATTTCCTTATTCCGAGCGATGTTTAAAACTAAAAAACTGTTGAAAAATAAAGAAAATGCTACCATTTTAAAGGCTATACTGTAATCTTGAAATTCGTGCCACTTGTATACAAATTAATCGCATTTTTCAATAACTTTCCTACTTTGAGTGGAGGACTAAGAAAAAAGGCATGTTTCAATTTCTCGATACGTCGCGAGTTTCACCATAAAAGCACGTGGTATCGGATTTTTTTTTTCATCCCGACCGACCCTTGCTCGTTGAAGCGCCAGCCCGCGCCGCAGCTGAGCCAGTAGCTTTAAATTCCCCGATCTATAATAATGCCAATATTTTGATCCAGCCTGTCCCCAATGATAGCTGTCCCCCTATCAGTGACGCCCTGAGCCGAGGCCTGTACCCCACAGGGGTGCCCTCAGCGTGCAGTCGCTTAGTTTGTAATTTATTTTAGTTTGTAAGCCCTGGCTGGAGGCGTTAAGTTAATTCTTAATGGCAGCCCCAGGAAAGCCCGGTTGAGCAGTCACGGCCTCTCAAGGCCAACTGCAAGATGCCCAAGGAAAAAAAAAATTTTTTTTTTCAATCGGCTTTCACACGTTGCCCAGTAAACATCACCGCAACTTAGAACCCTTGAACTTGAACGATAATAGATACCACACATCTACAGAAGCAGCACAAATCGTCGCCCTACTGCAAGAAGGGCTCAGCCAGAGGGCTGTCGCACGTCAGCTCCACAGTAGTCTTTAAAATGGTAACATTTTCTTTAATTATTTCGTTTTTAAAATCGCTCGGAACAAGTAACAAGTAGGTGATTCCAAATAACTCAGCGAAGCAGTTTTTTTTTTGAGAATAAATTATGGCTTGAAAGTCATCTGTGAAAAACGACAGTCGGAATATTAAAGCAATATCAGGTAGATGAGGTCTATCTGGAGAAGTCACATGTGTCGTTCACACAAAACACTGTTTCGCACTCCTTGGCTAAGACTACCCACGGCTTAACTTTGTCCGCAGGCGTTGTCCTAACATAACTTTGGACGTAAGACCATATCAAACGTAGGAGAGTTTAGTATGTATCCTAATTTACATTCACGTGATGTATTGGGTACCTTCAACATTTGTTCGTCTCACAGAGCAATCAAGTTCTATGTCGTGATGTCGTGGCTATGACCTTGCCTCTGATGCACGAGATTTTGGATTAAAATCCGGGCAAGTTACTTTTTAAATTCAAATGTATTTACTATGTTTATTTTGGAAATTACAGATATCAGTGAAGGACGGCATTGTCAGGAAAGCTGAAGTTGTATAACTAATATACGTCTGAAACCGTCAACCCGTCTTGAGGAAGCGGAGGGATCAATGCTATGCCTTCTCTGAATGAGAAGGTGCAAAAGCCCTGCAGTGGGAAAATACTAGATTTATATTATTTATAAGAAATCAAATAATAAGTAATGATTTCCAAAAGGCCATGGAATGAAGCATCCTATTATTATCCTACTATCCTACTGTATGTTATATTTTATATCTTACTAATATTGTAAATGTGTAAGTTTGTGAAGATGTTTGGACGTTAGTTAATCAATCACGCAAAAACGGGTGAACGGATTTTGATGAAATTTGACACTCAGATAGTTTATAACCTGAATTAACACATATAATAGTTTTCATTGCGGTAGTACGTTCCTGTGGGATAATTTTCAATCTCCACGCGGGCGAAACCGCGGGCAACAGCTAGTTATTAATATTATAAATGTGAAAGTTTGGATGTTTGTTACTCAATCACGCAGCAACAGCAGAACGGATTTGGCACAAATATAGTTTATAACCTGGATTAAAATATAGGATACTTTTTATCCCGGTAGTACGTTCCCGTGGGATAATTTCCCAACTCCACGCGGGCGAAGCCGCTGTCAAAACCTAGTTTTTACTATATTTAATGAAGAGATTAGGACAGCGCCTTTAGAGATATCCGCATTTGTATTCGTAAGCATTGTAACTTGTAATCTTAAATATATTGGAGTAAGCTAGCTCATAAACCGATACACTATATTCTTTCATTCCTAGATTACAGCCAATAAACACGACTTACAAAGGGAATCCAATCTCTTTCGTATGATATCGTCTTCACATGATCCTAAAATCGAAAACTTAGATTCAAGCAACGTGCCTTGTTCAAATAGTCAAAGAATAAGTTCTTTAGAAGCTTAGAATAGTTTAATTTTAAACTAAACAGTGCAATGTGTTTTTTCTATAAACTTTCAGATCGTCGACCTGTTTTTCTCTCTTGCAAAGTTCGCAAATGGCGTCGCTGTATTTTTTAATAAAAAATAAGTGGCATTCCAAGGAACTGTGCTTTCTCTGTTGACATTCAGTCCGTTCTAAGCAACGTCTAAGGTTTTCTAGGAGTGACTCTCGCGTACTATGTAGCTTTACCCGCCTGTTTAAATTAATACTACCTACATTATCTCCATTGTTACAAAGTTGCATCACTGCATGGCAGCATCTTAGCATTAATTATTAGAGTCGAAATGAACTTGCACAGTGCAGATAATCAGCTTATTAGTCACACGAATATACTCGCCCGGATCGGGCGAATTGACACTTTTAAATAATATATTATTTTCTATAGGCAACTCGTATGAAGTTAAGTTATTTATTGGGGAATCGAGTGTTCCAGAAATAAATTTCAGCCAATCGAGTTATAAGTAAGAATAACAAATATTATTTTAATATTTGTTATTCTGACTTATAACTCGATTAAAAAAAACGAAAAACGAAAAACGCTTAAAACAATCAAATAGACATAATGCACTAATACCTACATTCTCGTATGACGTATGACTCAAAAATACGTGAATAGAATAATAACGTAGACCTAATACTTTACTTCTAAAACAAAAAATAAAATCCGAAAAAAGGTCGACCGCAAACGCGTCTGCGGTAAAGCAAAATAATAAAAAATAAAAACATAAAAGAAAATACAAATGATACTCATTAACTTATTAAATGATCAAGTTCGTGAATACCAGGTGCCGTTAGATAAACCACCGGCGGCCATAACCACGGGAGAACAGTCCAAAATCTCTGAATTACGTCATTTATGTCTTTCTTAAAACGGCTACAAGGAATATTGCGGATATTTGCATGCTAAAATGAAGATTAAATTTCGTCCGAGCGATGTAAAAACCACGCGACTTAGGCTTTACGCAGACGGCGAAATAAAAATAACGTCGAGGAAAAAGTTATTATTAAAACTCTCACAGTAGTTAAGAATACGTTATTACGGGCTTCGTTGTCTTCGTCATAAGATTCGATGCTGCGATCAAAGACTATTTCATGCATTAATTTAAGTAGATTAGTTCCTGAAATGGTCATAACATACAGACATAATCTTGGTCAGATCATGTGAACACAATTTTCTCTTCACATGATCTGACCTTTAAGTCTGGACTATAAAAGTGACTGAGACTTGTGTTTATTTCGCCATTCCTTCTCAGAGGTATTCAGAAAGAAAATTTCGACTCCATCTAACTTTTTCTTTATGACATGACGTGTAATGTGATTGTGATGTCCTAAGAATATACGAACTAAAGAATATTATCATTTATTTCAATCCATACTAATATTGGATGGTCATCTGTAGGTAGGTTCGGGTAATGTTGGTACAACACAGAAGTGAATAATCAATAGGATCTCGGTATGTGACTGAAAAATAGATAACAAGATTTGACTGTTAGTAAGTTCATTAGTGAGTTGGGTGTGAAACTGAAGAAAATCGAATAAAAATCAGAGCTGTTCGCATTGAAACTGACATATGTTAAAAGCAACAGGTCAGTGCAAGTTGAAACATTACAGGACAGCTTACGTTTGATACAATACCACTATATTATGCATCGTAGTATGAAAAATTATTTGAATTCACACTGGGATGATTTATCGCGCTCCATCTTAAATGACTGGCTAATCAATGCATGAGCTGATATTCCGGTTTTGCTGGTACTGATTTGAGAGAACAGTTATTGTAATTTAATAGGCGTTAAGTGATCAATTATTATATTATAGAATTGTTAAACTCATCATCATCTGGTCTGCCGAAAGACGTCGGTCTATGTGGCATCGCTTGGGGGCAAGCGATGCCACATCGACCTGTCCTGGGTTTCTCACATCCAACGTATTCTCGTTGCTTTTACAAGGTCAAGATAAAAATTACAAATAGTTATTACCCATGGTCCACTAGATATCTATAATTAAGTTTCCTATGACCATTTTTTTTTGTTTGTCAAAGAGCAATGGAGCGCAGCATTTTAGGAGTTAAAGAAACTGACAGAATACGAAACACCACGTTGCGCTCTAAAACGGGAATTCTAGACGTAGGCAAAAAGGATGCCAGGCTAAAATGAGACAAGGTGGGTCACGCCAGCCGCATGCGCAGTGATCGCTGGGCAATAGTCGCCACACAGTGGGTGCCTGAAGATGGACGGGGCGCCACCCAGCCCGGCCCAAGAAAAGCTGGCGTGACTACCAAGACGCGTATTGTAAGGGTTGGGTCGAGGTGCTCAGGAAAACGATGCCTGCAAGGATTGGGAGAGGCCTTTGCTCAGCAGTGGGATAGTGTAGGCTAATTAAAAAGAAACCATCTCAATCGATTCGATTCCATATCGAATTCGGTTTGTAGTTGTGAATGGTTAACATGCCAACATAAGCACAATGAACTCATCGTGTTTCCACTAGCCATTTCCAGCTCCATCCCTTGCTGGTACCGGACCGGTGCCGGGTGATAAACGTCAATCCGGAGACGGCACCGTAGCATTGAAATCGTAAATATTCGAATCCCGACAGCTGGCAGTTATCGGACTTTGATTAATTCGGTCACCAATGTAAATCGGTCGTCTATAACAATGCCTTAGGGCCCTTAACGACAAGAAACTGGGTAATAAAGGTTTTTAGAAGAATACAAAGTTGAGGTTGTAATGTGATACCTATGGAGACTGTAAGCAAGATGGCGCAACCTAATTGGGATGACGATTTTAGGATCTGCGCTACGAATAGCAGATTTGCTTCTAGCTTGGAATATTAACATTTGATCTCGGAATTGTTACCAAATTTAAATGTGTTATGTCGTTGAAGGGCCTTCTACAAGATAAACCGATGACCTGGTGAAGGCCGCAGGTATCCGCTGGCTGCGAGAAGCACAGAACCGGTTAAAGTGGTTGTACTTTGGGGAGACCTATGTCCAGCCGTTGACGTTTTTCGACTGAAATAATGATGATGACGACGTCATGAGAAGTGTAGACTATGCTAGGTGGATCACGTTATTTTGCTATTTATTGTTGTTGAAATTGAAATTTATTTATTTGCCAGAATATTGTAAGTACATACATAGTAACATGGTAAAATGTACAATATTCTGTGATAGGCCGAGCTGACGTTTCCAATTTCGTTTTTTATTAAACTGCTCTAGTTATTGAAAAGTAAGCCAACTTGAACATCTAGAGTACTTAAAACTAGAAGTAAGTAAGTCATTGAAATTACCTACACGATATATTAAATTGAATCAATATTTATACTTGAAAGAAGAAAAAGTACCTACCTACCTAGAAAAATATCGTTTATGCCTAATTAATAAGAGTTTCTAGACACCTAATTTTCGACTATTTCATTTAGCAGGCTTGACCTACAATTAATTCTGACATCAACATTCACAAACACACATCGCGCCCGAGACAATAAAACCACAAACAACAAAAAGTACGCTCCTAACTACTCTCAACATTACGCGCAAAACTCGACACAAACCGACAAATGTTCCGACAGTTATCTGTCGTCCCGCCAGCCCGCCATCCCCACCGACGGCAATTTTTGCAAATATACAAACCTTTTATAAAATGTTGCCTATTCGTAACAAATGCTCAAGGGGCGTCACTTGCACGGATTTGGACCTTTCGTTCCACTTAAAAGTTCTCACAGAAATTGCTTTAGAAACTTTGACATTTAAAAATATCCTCGAGTAGTCTCGAGACGTCTTGACTGAGCGAAAATATCAATAGAAATTCTATTTGATATCGTATTCTCGGAGCTGTGAAAGATAGTTGTGAATGTGAGGACTCTCAGACAGCCCTGATACGAATTACTTAGTTTTATTGATCTTTTACACTTCAAATATTATAAGTTATATATAACACAGCCACTCCTTAAGTAGCGTTCAAACACTTTATTGAAAGCGTCTACAAATATACTTATCTGATTTAAGATTTTACTACGTTCTTTTTTTGGTGACGTAAGTATTACAATGGGTACTTGTTGAATTGTAAGAAGTAGGTACCTAGATAAACGAAGCTCTTTGACATTAAATTTGATTATGTTTTTCATGACATTCAGTAAACAGTTTAACTTGAAATAATGTAAAAGGTCTATTATTTATTTATTTATTTAAAAAGCTAAGCGACTTTGTCTTTTTAATGATTTTTTTTTTAAACCATTCAATGACAGAGAACGTAAAGCCTAAACTGCTGGGTCTAGAAGCAAGAAATTTAGCAAAAGAGTTTCTTTAATAACGCACGGAAACACTAAGGAACGATTGTTGAAAATTCACCCACTGAGGAATTATCCGCAAAGGGTTATATTGGGATAAAAAATTATATGGAATTTTTCAATTTTGCCGATGGGAAATATCGGACACTCGACCGGTTACAACAGAAATTTGTCTCAAACCTTATGCTTAGGAATCGTAATATGACATATTAAAAAAGCGTGTAAAAATACTTCGTCGAATAGAGAATCTCGGTCTAAACAGGTAATGGCAACATTACATACAATGGAAGTAAAACTGTAAACAGCCCCAAACCAATACTTCAACCAGTTTTACTGAAGGTTTTAAATAATGTACCCACAACCACATAACCGAGAGTTCCACCTATAGTATATCTCCAGATTTCGCCAGTTATTTTTAAGTCCCATGTAATAGCAGGCCTTTTGCCATCAACCTGGCAGGTCCAAATGCAGGCTCCTGAGAAATTCCAGACATAAAAGTTCAATAAATATTTGCCCGACCCGGGAATCGAACCCAGGACCTCAGGACCATAAAACCAATGAGGCAGTAGTCATTAAATAATTTATCACCAGGTAAAAGCAACGACCTACAAAATCTAGGTATCTACTATTCGCTGTATTCACCTGTAGGTACATTCAGCTCTACAGATAAAGCAGAGAGGTTCGTTTAAACCGTGCAAATCAAGTTGAGTATTAGCCACCCGACGGCGCCGGCGCCCCGAGTCGCCCCTATTTGAGATTCGTTCCATTCGTTCGCGCAAACTAAATTAGAGAATCAATAACTATGTTTTTACTCTTATTTTGCGTCGCTCTATACTTTTGAGTGAGAATTAAACTAGCTCGAAATTGTGTTTACTTGCTTTCAGAGGTGCTGATTGGGAATGTGGGATTATAAATATTTTGTTATAGTGACTCCGTTTGAGTTTATTAGTATGGGGTCTGTATGCAGAAAACAACGAATAGTTGTAAAAAAAAATGTATGCCTTCGAGGCGGGCGTTTTGGGGGACTGTTTCATGTAATTTTGACGTTCGAAAAGCGCTGATTTTCAGAATAAAATTTAGAATTTTGATTTTGGAACATATTGTAGCGTAAAAAATTTGAAAGTAATAGTGAAACACAAACCGCTACTTAATACGTTTAATTTTGATTTTTTAAAGGAGAAAAACAAAAGGTATAAAAGACAAGTAGCGGTTTGTGTTTCACTATTACTTTAAAAAATTTTACGCTACAATATGGCGCCCGAACAGGGACGCCATATTGTAGCGTAAAAAAATTCATTTCAGAGTTTTCATTCACTCGGTAAGTTCCGATAACACTTAATGCACAGTTACCAATAACATTTAGCTTACGACATCGACTTAACAAACTAACTTTATTACGAAAATCACGTTAACTTACATAAGTTTGAAAACGTAGAACGACTGGTCTAACAATCAGAAGCTGTAAAATGTAGGACTACTTCTATTCTTGATCGTAAAACCAAATACTACGGTGAAATCTGCAGTGGTGGGCAGTACACACTAACGACTTTAATTGGTGCACAACTTTTCGTTGATGCTGCCGAGATAGTGGTGAACCTTCGAACCTTGGCTATACTTTGTGTAATGTATTTCATCACCTCTACTCTCAAAACAGTGAACAAAAACATCGCGAGGAAACTGGCATGTCCTCAAACCAGAATTCAAAAACGTGTGACATCTGCCAGTCCGCACTGGGCCCTCGTTGTGGATAACAAGCTTATTCCACCAATTGTTGAATTTATGGGATCTCATTTTTGAAATTGATTTTAAACTTTTTTCATCTCCATAATAATGGTCACTTTTGACAATATTATTTTTAATTGTTATGTCAGAGTGATCTTGATGTGTCATGGTATTTGACATTGATGCAATGTTTTGTACAGAATTTTCACAGAATTTTGCGTAAATATATTCTTTTAATCTAATACAATTATTACGAAAGTCGATGACAGCACCATATTTCTGGAAAAAGTCCTGCCCGAGGACCAGTTTCTGGTTAATGTCTTCTCACAGAGATGAGGCTTGTGTCCCAGCAATGGGAAAATTATATGCTGATTAACTATAATTGATAAACCATCAACAAAACGGTTAAGAAAAACTACATTAAAATTCTTAAAACTATTCCATGCATGAGGCGTTCCTACCAGGGCACCATACATCACAACAACATATAAATGGTCCTATGTTAAAATATTATCTCATATTTCACGTCGCAGACAAACTGTCGTCCGACTAGTCGCAAGTGCGCGCTCTGTAAGATATTCTGAATGTGTAAGTATGCCCGAGGGAGCGGGCTACTTATCGGGTCGGGCATAAAAAACTTAACGTCGCCCCAAAGATTTATGTATTTGAATGTTCCAACTACGTCCTTACTTCGATTGAGGTTTTCTTTCCTTATAGGTAGGTTTACGCTTTTAGATTTGTATTTTTTTCGTTTTATTTTCTTTGAGGAAGGGAGCTTAGTTTCTAGGGTAAAAGAACAATAGTTTCTGATGTCCGGCAATAAAATGAATTACAATAACAGAGAATGAATAAATCTACGATAGTTTCGTGTCATTTTATTTCGTTATCAATTTGCGATTGTATTTTTTAGTTTGTTTAATATTCTAATGCTATGGTTACGGTGACGTCTCCATATGCGAGAGAGAGAGCGCGAAGTGTTCGCGGCGTTTCCGCATATAGCTCGACGTCTCGATATACAAGACACATCAAGCTATCCAAACTGTCAAATTTTCCTAATTGACATGAACCTTATGCTTTTGTTATAAAGTTGAAAATGTATCAAAGAAATTTGAGTTTCGGGTAAACTTGATGTGCTAGCGCCTGTACAACAGAGAAAGCGTTACTTGAAGTTCGCGATAACGCAACAATGTAGTCGTAGCAATAGAGAAAAAGTTACAAAAGCAGGCCGTCATTGACATTTAAATCTCACAAAAGTTATAATAAATACAACTGTTAAGTAACAAAAATAGCTCTTATTGCAGTTCCATTAAAGACGAGCTTTTTCACAAGAAGGTCGTCTTAATAATAGTGTCGAGTTTACCTATTTCATGGCGTGTATATCCTACTATCCTACTAATATTATAAGTGTGAAAGTTTGTATGTTTAGATGTTTGGATGTTTGTTACTCGAATACGCAAAACTGGCTTAGCGGATTTGGATGGAAACTTGGCATACATACTTATAACCTTGAAAACCACGAAAGATACTTTTTATCCCGGTAGTATGTTCCCGCGGGATAATTTCCGACCTCCACGTGGGCGGACCCGAAAGATTACTAGTGTAGAATATTTGTGTAACTGTCGCTAGTGTAGAATGTTTGTGTAACGTGTACTGAAAGACGCCCACATTTCAATCACAGTCGAGCACAGCTGTGCTATAGAAGGGTTAAGGGTGAAGACCTCGACACGTGTAACGTGTATTCACTGAGTTTCCATTCTCTAGGTATATTGTGTGAGTTAGCTTTGTGTATGTCTGTCTAGACTTTGAACATATGTGCTTTTCTGTAGCACCTACAACATTTAGCGGAGTAAGTAAGTCGACGATTGCACCGACGTAATAAAATCGCGGTGAGATTTTTTCGCACTGGGTTATCAACATTCGGTGTTGAATCGAACATCGAAAATCGAACAGTGTGTTAAACTGTTCGATTTTTCAACTCTCGGCGCTAATCAAATAATTTATTTCAGGCATTGTATAAGTACACACAAATACATTTCACCCATAGTGACTACATGTCATAAATGAGTAAACATTAATGGCCTTATTCATAAAAAGTTATCGAACATCTTAACAGTTGCTAATGTCTGGTTTTCAAAGAGAAACCAGACATTAACAACTGTTTAGATGTTCGATAACTTTTTATGAATAAGGCCGTAAGTAGGTATAT
This sequence comes from Antitype chi, assembly GCA_947359405.1. Classification (NCBI taxonomy): domain Eukaryota; kingdom Metazoa; phylum Arthropoda; class Insecta; order Lepidoptera; family Noctuidae; genus Antitype; species Antitype chi. The sequence continues at coordinate 18,997,570 of OX375816.1, forward strand.
TATTATTATTAAGTTATATTAAGTAGGTATTTTAGGTACTTATAACAAATTATAGATTAAATTAATACGTTCATACATTATTAGAAATTATTATTACATTATTATATTTCATAAATTAAATTAGATATATTAATTCGTCATTATTATTACTTGATTACGTCACAGTCAATGCTGAGATTGGACAATTCGGTTCTAGTCACGAAAATTATGCGGAATATAGTGGTTATAATAAGATTTTTATAGTTCAGCAATCGTGTTCGAAATGAAGCTTTTGCCCTTCTCAGAACAGAAAAGAAATCACCCACTCTGTTTTCAAAGAACATACCAGACGCGCTACACCGCCAACGCAGGTTATACATGGCCAGAAACGCGTTGTTGTACTGTACACGAAGTGAGTTGTAAGCCCTCTTCGTGTCCCCCCCAGTGGGTTCCCGCATTGTCGTTGCGGGGGGGCTCAGTAGCCGTGGTCCGCTCCCACGGTGAAGCGAAGAGGAACCCCAAGGTGGGGCCGCTCGTCAGGGCTTTGGTCTCCAAGCCGACGACGTAGCGGCCAATAAGTAGGTTGCGGTGAGGTGCACCGCAACTAAGGCGGGCCGCGATGTCGAATGGGAGGCATCGCGGCTGAGGGTTACAGGCTGCGGCGGAGGAGGAGTGCCGGTACTTTTGAGTAGCGCTCTTCCCTTCCGTGGCCTGGACGGGGCCGCCACCGTTTGATGGCGGACGCGGTGGGGCCGCAGGGGAAGAGGAGTGTCGGTATAGCGTTGGCCGCTCTCCCTATCCTCTGCGGCCGAGAAGTGGTAGGCGGCGGGGCCACTGCGCTGACCCGTCGCAGGGGGACCAAGGGTGCCAAGGGTGCCAGGGTAGTCTAGGGCCCTTGTGCTACTTGGTTCCTGGGGTGGTCACGGCGTGCCATGTGTCCTGGTGCGCCGGACTGGTGGGGTCCGCAAGGGCCGATGCCTACCAGGGGTGCGGGTTGTTCGAAAGAGATACCGTCGCCCCTGGCACACAGGCAACTGAGGGAACACGGGTGGGTTTTAGTCAGTAAAAGTCTGACACGCCCTCCTGCTCCACCCAGAGCGGGAGAAGTCATTTGATGATTTCCCACCCTGAAAAAAAAAAAAAAAAATGCCCTCTTCGTGTACTGGTACCAAAGTTGGCAGGTGTAGAACGCCCGGCAGTAGGCCTCGAAAAGTGTTGCCTTCACTTGTTTGGAACAATGAGCCAATCGTCTTGCAAGCAGTGCGTTAAGGGCCTAAGTCCCGTTTGGTAGCGTAACACGGTCACTTTATGAACTGTACTGCTCATTAACGGCTTGTCTTGAAGATTTGAAAAATATATGATTTTGCTATAGATTCATATAGATAATGTTGCCGAGGGTACTTTTTTTGTATGGTTAATACTTTTGCTGTAAAAAAATATTTTCCAACACGCAATATTTTGGCTTCTATTCCATACTCCTACTAAACGGCTCCGTTGTTTGGGAAAAAAAATACACTGAAAAATAGATAGTTAGAGGTACCACAAAATCGCTAGAGCACAATTGTAAATTAATCAACATTTGCCAAGGAATATCCCCATTTTGAGATAAAGGCTCAGAGGTGCCCTGCGCGGTCGCGGGAAGCAGTCGTGCTTTAGCATTCAGACGGGAGATGAGGATACTATGGGCCTTAACGAACCAGAGCGCGAAAAAATCCCTCCGCGATTTAATTACGTCCGTGTGAATGTCCACTTTCGTTTTAAGTACATTAAGGCTCCCAGACAGGCGCAAAACGACAACGCGACGTGACTTTAGTAGAACACTTTCCATGAATTTTTCATAGAAATTGTTCTATTACAGTCGCGTCGCGCTGGTCTGGGGAAGCCTTCACAGAGTAGAATGAAAATCCTTTAACGATCAAATTAATTGAAAAGTTTTAGTTAATTAGATCATGTTTTTTGTGTGCAAGATAAAAAAAGATGACATGAGGAAACCAAAAATCATATTACTTATACCGCCTACAGTTTTTAACATTTTCATGGTAACGTAACTTAGATCTGAATCCAATTTCCGTACGTTAACTTTAAAAATCTAGTCCCAATCTCATCTCAGTGACAATCAATGTCGAAACTTGACAATCTTTGTTATGTGTTGTGTTTCATAGGTAAATTGATTGTATTTTTGACAGAAGACGGAGATTAAAATGAGACCGTGTTTGAAAATTCAGGAATTGCCACTCTGAGATCTATGAAATTCCTTACTAAGAAGATTAAAGTTGTGTTTGTAGAATTTAGCATGTAACAGCCAAAGAGTTCATTTGTTCTAGCTCTTTGTGTGTTTATATTTCAAATAAAATATTTACGAGAACCATTAAGATGTTGTTTGTAAGTAATAGGTTTAATCATTAATCATTTATAAAGTCGTCGGCACTCCAAGCGCGGTTCAGAGACCGCACGAGTCGGGGTTGGATCCGCACGGTACACACACAAGGAACTATTTTGTACGACAATACCCTGCTGTTTGCACCAAGCGTGGTTGCGTGGCTGACCTTTTACTTAGCCTCTTCTGCAGGGCCGAATGAAATTAGCTGGCAATACTTTACCATCTTTACATATCGAGACCCCTCCGTGCCTCGGAAAGCACGTTAAGCCGTTGGTCCCGTGTGTCATTTGTGGATCTTTGACAGTCGTTACGGGTCGTCAGAAGCCCGAAAGTCTGACAACCAGTCTTACCAAGGGTTATCTTATTACCCAGTAACTGGGTTGTGGAGGTCAGATAGGCAGTTGCTCCATGTAAAATACAGGTATTCAGCTGCATCCGGTTAGACTGTAAGCTGACCCTAACATAGTTGGGAAAAGGCTAGGCAGATTATGATAATGACTTTACCCACGTGTTGGGTATCGAAAGATAATAATCGGCAAAGATCGATGCCCTTAATCGGTCAGCGAACCGCGCCGGAACAGCTGTTTTTGCAATTTTTCGTGGTCCTTAGATATTTTTACGAATTTCCAAAAACCATAACATAAAAGTTCGAATGATTATTGTTTTGTTTCAGAACTTGGTTCCGTGGTACGGGGGTCACACTGTCAACTTTCAAACTCCAGGGTGTTATTAAGGAATTCCTATGGAAAAGCTCAATAACACTGCCCGAAATGGGTGTGGAACCCAGGACCCTACGCTCAGCAGTCGACCACAAGACCAAAGGGGCATTCAACACAGAATAACTTTTACCTATACACATCACTATATATATACCACAAATACGTACATGTATGTGAATCGCAATAGTTGGCAATCAACGAGCCGTATAATTCAATATTACTCTGCCACGAACTAGATGTATAGAACCAAGTCTATCCGACTAAACAGACAGCTGTGCTGCTGGGGAGTTTGTTGCGCCACTTCTTCTTCCCAGCTAAAGCACCGGGAAGATTTGAAGGGCGGGCGTTTTGGGAGGACTGTCTTATGTAATTTTGACGTTCAAAAAGAGCTGACTCTCAGCCTAGTTTGAATATGACTTTTGATTTTGATATTTAAAATCAAGTCTATCCGACTAAACAGACAGCTGTGCTGCTGGGGAGTTTGTTGCGCCACTTCTTCTTCCCAGCTAAAGCACCGGGAAGTGGTGAAGGGCGGGCGTTTTGGGGGGACTGTCTTATGTATTTTGACGTTCGAAAAGTGCTGATTCTTAGCCTAACTTGAATAAATTACTTTCGATTTTGATTGATTTTGATTTCATTATCAAACATAGATATGTTCAAGGGAAATGACTAAGATGCTACATATACATATATATTGCAATCAGTGCATTGGCACCTACGACATAATCAAGTGAACCAGTAAGCTCAATGAGAGCAGTGGTGGCCTTGTGGTAACGACTGCGACTTGAGTTGGAGGTCGTGAGTTCGGGCCCAAGCAGGCACTTTCGTTTTTGTAAATTATTTCATCACCACTGCTCTCAAAACTGTGAAGGAAAACATCGCGAGGAAACCGGAATGTCCTAAAACCAAAAATTCGAAGACATGTGACATCCACCAACCCGCACTGGCCCCGCGTGGTGGAATATGGCCCACTCTCTCTCACAGAAAAAAGCCTGTGTCCCAGCAATGGGAAGATTATAAGCTGATTATGTATGTATGTATATTTTGAACAGTGAATTTACCATCCTGAAATTCAGTGAAAAAATGTATCACAATGTCGAGACTACATTAAATAAACTTACTGCGTAGTGCAAATGCCTACGTTAGGAAGTTAATGCCAAGCGTTAAATTTTTATCACACTGTAAAACGAACGCTATGCTAGACATTTCAGTGCCAATATAAATCACAATTGTTGTAATTTTCCAGGCTAACAGAATCAATTGAAAAATAACAACTAACACACCATTCAACTTTGATATTGCTGAATTTTGTACATTGCTGCACACATACACACACATGCATGCATACATGATACACACACACACACACACCATCACAACTATTTCTCGTATTCTAATTAAGCACGTATACTCGTGCATCTGAATAATTTGAGTGCCTGTGAGTATTTTGACTTTAATACAAACTGAATGCGCTCCAATAAAATCAGGAATATCGAAAACTTTCAATTCAGTTTATTTTTCAATCTATCAGATTGCGAAATACTTGCACGAGGCAACTAGGGCACTATTTTCAGCGAATTTGCTAAATTAAACTTCGAATAAAATATTTCGTTGCAATATTTTGAATAGGGTAATATTATTTCTATAGTACGTATTTTCAACGTATAAATGTATGTATTTAACTTTGTAAGAACCTTTCCATTTGAGATTGCTTTTAATCCATATGCATTATATTTGGTTTTTATACCTACCTATATCTACACATCTATACAAATAAATAAAATGGAATTGTCTGTTTGTAATGTTATAATAACAGCTTTTTACTTAATGCATGCAAGGCGGAGTTTGGGGGAGGCCTATGTCCAGCAGTGGACGTCTTTCGGCTGAGATTATGAATGATGATGAATGACTTAATGCAAAAGAAAGTAGGTATATGCGGTACCAATAACATTTTTTTTAATTGTCTGTCTGTCTGGTTATTCCGGCTTATCTTCGAAACGGCTATACCGATTTTGACGGGACTTTCACTGGCAGATAAAGAAAGAAAGAAAAATAGATTTATTTGTCACAGAAACACGTGCATATAAAAAGATGACATAGCATAAAAAACATGATAACAACACAGATATTTAAACATAGGAAAATAGAACATATAAAGTCGGTAGCTGCACGCCGTGACTGTGACAAGAAGTCTTCCACTCAGCATGATGCTGTACTACGGGACCCACAGCACAGCGCTGATTTTCAGTGGTCACCCGAAAACAAAGTACGAAAATCAAGCCAGGATTTTTACGAATTAGACAGAACAAGTAACAAAGTAAAATATTATATAAAGCACCTACATAAAATTTAATATTGCCCTACAACCAATGATATAAATCGGGTGGTGCCGTACGTAAAAGAATAGCACCATCCCATTTCTTCCTGTGGGTGTCGTAGACGGCGACTAAGGGACTTACCAGAGAATGGGCAGCAGCGTTCTCTATGCATTTTACCACCATACTGCGATCGCCAACCCGCCTGCTAAGCATGGTGATTATGACAAATCCCCCCCCCCCCTTATTGGGGAGGCCTATGTCCAGCAGTGGACGTCTTTCGGCTGAAACGATGATGATGATGAACAGTCCCCCTTATAACCGTACCACCCAAGATCAGTATGGTAACACGGCATCCATATTCAGCAACTGTACGCTCGACATTATCAAGTCGATCGGATCGCGGGCTCAAAGGAATCGTGATTACATCGGTGACTGTAGCGCGTTACATATTTGATTACACGCCCTTGTGAAGGTGTTTATTTTGCACAATTTGAGGCTGTCACTGTCTTAAATGAGTTGTAATTCTATCAGTTGTTTTGATTGGTCGTGGAGTTGTCAATTTAGTTTAATGTTGCATATTTTGACGAAAACAAAACCAATGAAAGAACACGACGTCGGTTTACAAACTTGGTGAACCTAATGAGTACAGAGATAATAGAGATCATTAGTTTTATTATAATAATACATATTGTAATAATATTTATTGAGACAAGCTATTTATATAAAGGCAGTAGTATCTACGTCATATTTTTCAGACTAGGACTGATTGTCTCTTATGCGTGGGTATTCGGGCGATGTAAGTACATGAAATTCAATAATATTCTGAATAATCACAAGTCTTTTTTTTTTGGGTGGGAAATCATCAAATATCTTTTCCCGCTCTGGGTGGAGCAGGAGGGCGTGTTAGACTTTTACTGAGTAAAATCCACCCGTGTTCCCTCAGTTGCCTGTGCCAGGGGCCGCGGTATCTCTTTCGAACAACCCGCACCCCTGGTAGGCATCGGCCCTTGCGGGCCCCATCAGTTGATGCTGAGATCTCTTCGAGGCGGGCGTGGAACAAAACGCGCCGTCGACCTGGGCTTGGTCCTTACTGGACAGCGAGCTACCCATTACTCGCCGTCCGCAAGCCCGCGCCTACGGTTGCCGGGAATCAGCATGGGGGTCCCGACGCCCAGGGCGTCTCCTGCGGCGACTAAGGCCGTGAGGGCGCATATACTGCCTCTCCCTCACGTGCGCCGCCTCCCTCTTCGCGAACATTACTGCTTCGCAGAAGGAGGTGATGGCTAACCATGCACTTTCGCTCCGTTCCATGGCCTGGACCAGGGCCAGACGCGAGAGATGTCCGCCGCCGATCGCCTCAACGAGGTGCTCCGCACAAACCGGGTAGACCTCCACCGTATGCTCCACCGTGTCCTCAGGGCGATGTTCGCAGTGGAAACACCCGGGCGTTTCCTCCCGCTTTATCCGAAACATAACCACAAGTCTCTGATCACATTAGGGAATGAACAATAATGTTAACAACGTTCCACCGAGTACGTGATGCGCGCGCGCAAATCAATCAGCAGTCACCATGATCTTCAATATTACAGTCAGCCATAGATCAATGCCGACTTCGAACTCTCTCCGTCTCCGTCTCTTTCTTTTGGCAGGGCGGCCGCCTCCTCAGTACGGAGTCACGTCAAATTGACAGCTGTCAAAATCGTTCTAAAATCAACTACGTAAGTTTGCATCGTTAAACCACGACGTACCGTCTTATACAATTATAAAGAATTCCCTGGCTCCTGCGCTAGTATTATTTGTTTTACAGGAGTCAGTTTTTCCCCTTAAATGTAAGTAGCAGATTATGTTATGACCAAAACAAAAAACCACTACAACTGCTTTGTTGGTCGCAAGCATTACTGCTGAGCATGAGGTCCATGGTTCGATTCTCAGGTCGGCAAAAGTTTTTTTAAGTTTGCTTTCTGGAAATTCTCAATAGCAGCCCGTAGGGTGGGTTTGTGTCTGGTTGATGGAAACTGGCTCCTGGGACTCAAACATAATTGGAGCAATGTGGGTGTATTATAGGTATCTCTGCCCATCCCTTTGGGGAAACATGGCGTGCTGTTAGCATTATCGGCCTATAACGTTCCCACTGCTGGGACACTGGCCTCCTCTTTGTGAGAGGGAGTGGGCCGTAATCCACCATGCGGGCCCAGTGCGGGTTGGTGGGTTGCTGTTAGGTACTATCATAATTATTTACCGAAATCTACGTAATCCGTTTTTAAGTACGAAGATTAGTAAAGTTTCAATAATAAAAATCATTAGCCATTTTGAAATCCATTAATGAGTCATTAACCAATATTAACTGCGCCAATATGTACAATTTAGCTCGAATTCAATTGAGGCTGATTTAAAGCTGGTAATTAAAATTTTGCTACAGCAACGAAATTCTATAATTTGGCGAATAAATTATTTTATTACGGTTCAAAGGAATTGTTTGATTAATCAAAAAAAAAAAAAATCTGTGTAATATTTTAGTTGAAAAATAATAACAGTGTTCGTTATTACAACATTTTTTTTTTGCAATATTGGAGCCGATTATGACTATTTTTTGCCAGCGGCTTGGCCTGCGTGGAGGTCGAAAATTATCCCACGAGAACTTATTATCCTGATAAAAAGTATCCTATATGTTAATCTAGGTTACAAACTATCTGCGTGCAAAATTTCATCCAAATTCGTTTAGCTGTTTTTACGTGATTGAGTAACAAACATCCAAACATAAAAACTTTCACATTTATAATATTAGTAGGATTTTAAAATAATTTCTGAGTGTGTTGCGCTTGCAACTGAATTTTCCCGGGTTATCGGTAACTGAATCATGAAGGCTAAAATAAATAATTGCGTGTTAAATGTATTCTGGGCTGCATAATAATGCGTAAGAAGACCACTATTTATCTGAGTAAATTCGATCACTATTTTCATGACCGAGATCAATCAAAATGCTAGACTTTTAAAAGGATATTTCTAATCCATTGGTTCACAGTTTTTTTATTCATAAATTCTTCTGCTCAGTAACGTATGCCTGGCTGAACTGTCAAAATTAAAGAAAATGCAATCAACTGTCATTTTATTTGCGTTACGCAATAACCCCTCACGTAGATAGTTGATGAGGCGTTGAATATAAATTATTCAGAAACCAAAAGTATCTTAGAAACCTTCATGAAGGAGTTTGGGCCGACCGACCGACCGACTGTGGCATACCGACGTTTTCGCGGAAGGTTACGCGACATCACGCAGCGCAACACGACGCCGACACAGTCATCACTTCGTGTACAATTTATAGTTGTATTTCTATGTAATAAAAATATTAAAAATATGTATGTTTAGATTAAGGTATGGGACTGCGTCGCCTAAAATAAATGGTGTATTATTATTAATATTATGTCAATTCAATATTAATAACTCAATTAAACAGGTGAAGTCAAATCCTTACGGACGTCACTTATCGTTTTCCATCATTAAAATGGCATTGACGCGTTCGCACACGAGACTTAATGGAAAATTTAAATAATTTTGGGCCTTTATCTGCCTGCTTTTCCTACCTAGTACCAGTAAAATGTGTAAATTTCTGTTTTACATAAAATGATATCAGAGTGCATTGCAGGTAAAATGCTTCTTTTTAGTACAGAGAGGAAAATAGTATTTTATTACGATTGATTATCCTGTTGGCGATTACAATCTATAAAACAAGAGGGGCAATTCTCGTAATTTTAAGAACGTTCACAGTCTCAATCTGTCAAAAATACCTCAAGTTTCCATAAATTTTTGACAAGTTTTTGACATTTTATTGTCACCAAAATGAGACTGCGACTAGATTTTGAACGTTTTTAATTACGAGAATTGGCCTTCTGATATTCTCTCAAAGTTTTTTGTCTCAGTGAATTGAAGAGTTCATAGTTTTTCTAGAACTGTAACTACCTTTAGACCATAACATGTAACATAGTATCAGGTGGGGGCCTGGTTGTTGGCAAATTTTTAGTCAATTTCAAAATGTTTTCGGCCATGTGTAAAAAAAAATTAAATTTTCCGAAGAATTGGCAATATGTCGCCAAAGCACAGTGATATCTTGGTTATATTTGTCTTATTCCAAAGATATATTGTATGAATATGTGATGAGATGTTTCAATAAGAATATGTTATAGTCCAAGTACCATATAACGTCTTATCTAGTGGAACGACGTCAATATACAGGTTGTGCAATTTATTCTGTGAAATTCCTGCGGCTGGCTTCACTTGGTTTAAAAACGAATTTATTTCTGCAAAAAAGTGAAGCCTCGACCCGATCACTGAAAAAATTCGCTCTAAAAATTATTAAACAAGAAACTATTCTCATCTGAAAGGCGTAGTAAGGGGAGTCGAGGGCGCCATATATCGTCACATTACCTTATAACCAGCGGTTGATCAAGACGCTTCCAACGATACCACATTAATTTGTCAAACTACATATAATAAGTAGAAGTTATTAGGGAACAGATGATTACATACATATCCACATACATACATAAATACATATCGTTTGTTTTGGATTGCATAAACAGAACAAACTTCGAAAAAGCTCCTTTAATTATAGTTATGTACTTACGACATAATTATGTTAATAAAACATGTCTTTTACAATCCATAGCTTGATTGAATCTGATGCTGCTACAAAAATCCGTCAGTAAGAAATTGATTTCAGTTTATAGGTTTTCGAGCACAACCTGTATGTTTCACACCATTTTTACATCTTATTCTTTAGACGCGTAGCAAGTAATAACTTTGCCAAGTGTATTTTTAGGTAAAATTTAAGGTTAGCTTAAAGTTTGGAATAAGATGCAAAAGAAATTGAATATTTTATGCGTTATTCATGAATAAATATTATATTTCACGATTATTAAGAAGACATCTAGGTTTGCGTTAAAATTATAATCCGTTATTAAAAGTTAATTTTATTTAAATACTTCAACAGTACCTTTTGAACTGAATTATACGTAATTGAGTTTCTCGGTACAGTAGATACTTACATAATTGAAAACTTTTGATTTATTTTGTTGATGAATGAATCAACTGAAAATTTCACCCCGCAAATTAAACAATTTCATTGGATACCAGAACTGTTATGAGCCACTTTCCTCAAAAGACCATTTCAGGCACTAATCTACATTGTCTTCACATGATCTGACCAAAATTATATCTGGACTTTAAAAAAGGCTTAGTAGTCTTTAAGCATACCTACAAAAATAAATAAGATACCGTTATATTATTCTTTCACAGAAATAACACGGTCAAGCCGACCTTTAAAATAACAAAGGTACGGTCTAAAAACCCACAGTGAACTTGGACCAGGAATTTTCTTGGCATTGAAAAATGTGAAAAATGAACGCTTTTGTTCGAAGGCCCGGCAATTCGAATACACCACAAATAAAAGGGCTCAGAAGGCTGAAATGGAGATGCATTCACATGGAGTGAAACATAAAAAGTAAAGCTTTGTTTGTGATCTAAAGAAATGCAGAAAGATTTATAAGTAAAACATACGTATATAAACACATGATTGTACTCATCATAACAAACAACTTTCCCAAAGAGCTTCAGCTGTGAGTCGCTTGACCCCGGGGTCAAGCGACTCACAGCTGATGCGCGCACGCGATCCGTGCGGTGGTTAAATGAATGAAAAAGAATAATGCATTGTAAAAGAGGTTTTTTTTTGTTTGTAGGTAACTAAATAAAATTACAGCTGATGGTGTATTATTCTTGTTAGGTACTCAATATTATTTTGGGTAATAAAATTGTGGTCAATAATATACATAAAAAGAAAGAAAGAAACATACATCATACATTTATTTAGCACAGACTTTTAAAGCACACAATATACATTAAACAGCAAAATAAAAATAAAAAAAATAAAAATCAATGTAAGGTGTAAGGTGAGAAGTCAGAAACCAGCATTATAGAGTGTGCCACACGGCTGAAAAAAAAAACCTTTCCTTTGGAAAGATGTTTGTTATGATGAGTACAATCATGTGTTTAAATATCGCTCACTAATTACCATTCACCCTATATATATGACCTCACGTGGGGATAGGCAGAAACTACAGAACGCCACCTGGTACCATCCTTATGTATATGTTACGGCTAATAGCCAAAGTGCGGCTACACCTAGTTTTAGCCAGCTATAACTAGGTGCAGCCGGTTAAACTTAGATGTATCCTACTTCGATAAATTGTGAACTGCACCATACTGCTTACCGACCGATTAGGTTAGGTTAGGTTAGAATTGCGACGAAACGCGCAGCGAGCGATGCCGCGGTAGCGGCCGGCGAGCGCTAGTCCAGCTGCACCTAGTTAATAGCCGGCTAAAACTAGGTGTAGCCGAACTTCGGCTATTAGCCGTAACATATATACTCCTTAGGCCTCGTTTGCATTCATAAATCAGAAGGCCCATTGTCGTAATTAAAAACATTCAAAATCTAGTTGCAGTCTCATCTCAGCGACAACCAAATGTCAAAAATGTATGAAAAATCGAGGTATTTTTGACAGAGTGACACTGAGATCAGACTGTGAACGTTCTTAAAATTACGAGAATTGGCCCTCTGGTCATATATGCACGCCGGTTGCAAGTACTACGCACCTGACCTTTCTGAAGAATATCACCAATACGGTCTCTATATCTCCTCCTAGGGCGTTTCCATTGACATATTTTATAAGTAAAACAGGGGAAGAAATGTAATCATCCTGGTTTTAGAAATGGGTCATCATAGGTCTTCTCCTGAACCTAACTGAATTGTGAAGGTCAGATAGATATAGTTGTTAGTGTGCATGGTGATACCCCGTATGGTTTATGTCCCGTGTGGTGCCGGGCGTAAAAGAATAGCACCATCCCATCTCTTCCCGTGGGTGTCGTAGGAGGCGACTAAGGGACTTACTAGAGAACGGGCAGCAGCGTTCTCTATGCATTTTACCACCATACTGCGATCGCCAACCCGCCTGCCAAGCGTGGCGATTATGGCAAACCCCCCCAAATTGGGGGAGGCCTATGTCCAGCAGTGGACGTCTTTCGGCTGAAATGATGATGATGATGATGATGGTGATACCTAATTAAATATTTTTATGTTATTCTGTAAAAATCTCTAAACCCTAACTTGGTTTTCGTACATCGTTTTCGAGTAACCACTGAAAATTATAGCTGTGCTGTGGATCCATAGTACAGCAACATGCTGGGTGTTCTTAAGGTATAAATCTGTTTAGTTTTTATCTTTTCTTTTTGTATGTATGTACGCGTTTCTGTGACAAATAAATCAATATTTTGTATCCTTCTTTTTATTATAGGCAGTCGCTCTATGTAAAATACTGTGAGTTGTGTGGCTCTAGTGTGAGTTGCTTTTAACCGTCTCATTCTAACGCATCGACCGCTTTCGGCACGTTGGTCCTTTACCAATCCAGGGCCTCTGATATTCAACTGTTTCCAGATGGATGGTGACCCCAACATTGTGGCAATAGGCAGGCAGATGATGAAGATTATGTTCTTTTAGTGGATTTTCTTCTTCTTTCTGTTCTGCGATACACGAGTGCGTAAATTAGCCTCCGATATCCATTTCATTGGTGGACAGCGCGGTGATAAATAGTCCGGGTCGCGCCGTCCCAGCGCCCGCCATTTGCAAATTGTCGAAACGTGAACTCTGATAACTGGGCGCCATATTATATGTTTCGATTATTTTATCTGATCTGTTATTTTTTTAGGCAATTTGGTTTTCATTTGGAAATTTATGGTTTGTTACAGTTCTGTGTGATGTATTTAAATGTTGGTTTACCGTGTGATGTGCTCGTTAGTACCTGACAGTTTGATCGCATTTCAAGTATTACATTCGCAAGTTTTTGTTATAGTTTTTTTTCTAGACGACATCTATATGTTATGCGTAGATAAGGGAGTTTGTTGTGCTACTTCTTCTTCTCAACTAAAGCACTAGGAAGTTGTGAAGGGCGGCCGTTTTGGTGGAGTTTTTGTAATATTGACGTTAAAATTGTGCTAACTCTCAGCAGTAGTTTGAATAAATGATTTTGATTTTAAATTCTATTGCATATAATTATGACATTCTATTCTATTATACTGTAAATTTTGACGTTCTAAAGTGATTTTTATTGACTATGAGGCAGTTATTAAGACTAAAAAAATATTTTAATAGCACCTAGGCGATCGCTAACGTTACGAGACGACGACATTAAATAAATCGGGCATTACTCACAAATTGCAATATAAGTTGTTACCTAATTCAAACGTTTCGTTCAACATATTACTTCTAAACATTATAAATAACAATTTCATGATCCGATAAACCGATCATAAAATTTTCAACTGCCATTGCGTGTTTATGGTCGCGCTCGCACCACATACCTTTCGTTTTCGCATTTTTCTCCGACCATCTTTTTGTGGTCAGTTACAGTTACGAGCGATTTAACGTGCGTCATTTGATATGTACCCTAATTGTACATATACTAGGTGAATTTTTAGTCACCGTTTAAATTTTTCAGGGTCATAGTACCCGTGAAATTGAACAACTTTCTCCAAGGAACATGGGCCGAAATATGAAAAAAAAAAATCGTACCTCCCATACAAAATCGATCAGCTGACTAATGATTTTGCATGGGAGGTCCGATTTTTTTTTTCATATTTCGGCCCATGTTCCTTGGAGAAAGTTGTTCAATTTCACGGGTACTATGACCCTGAAAAATTTAAACGGTGACTAAAAATTCACCTAGTAGTATATAGTGTAACAGAAACTCTATTGCTATCCTTATGCACTAAAGATAACAGCTGGTATAGAATCACTATACATAGTTTCAGCTCAAAATAAAATACTTTAAGAATTGAGACCAAATTTTCGGTTTCATAATATGTTTCTTAAATTCAAATCATAACAAACGTGTCACCGCACTACGTAGGTCAATAACTTTGCAAGTTACGTACCATAATTATGGGGCCCATGTTTTAAACTAATATCTAATGAATTCCATATTCCAATTAATTAGAAGTTAATTATTTACGTCGGTATTGGCAGGCGAAATTAAGGTTAGCATAATTAAATAACGTTGCTTTAATAACTTATCTATTCAAATGTTTTATAAACAAAAGATTGTTTTTAATACAGGTATTTATGAAGGAAAATTTTACTTATTGAATTCGTGGAGGTTTACCAAGGGAAATGACCGGATTAACCCTTTATAAAGATAAAAAAAAATCTTTGTGATATTTTTGGGTCCAACGATAACATTTTCTCAGTAGGGATTTGATAGATTTTGTATTATCGGTCGGTAACCCTTGGCTTGGAGGTTTAAGAACCCGCACGGGATTGTGGGTTCAAAGTCCGGCAAGAATATATTACTAATTTACATTGTTATATTTCTTCGTTTTAAGCCTGTACCTAAAATAAATCCATCTTGTTAAACTTTTTCTTGTTTTCGGCACTTACTAAACATATAAGAACTTAGAACATACCGAAGTCAAAATAATCTCTGTCATAGATGAATAAATTGTATTCTAATATGAACCAAATTGATCACAGACATAAATATCAAATTCCTTTACTCACCATTAAAGGCATTTGTCACACCAGTGAGCGTTCACACGTACCGTTAGGTATAAACCATGCATGCATTCCAGTATTTGTGGTCTCTGGATTCATTTCAGCATACACTGAAATTCAGACAGTTTACCTTCACTACACATTAACTCAATCCCTGCTCTGTTCTGTTCCCAATTGACACACAGTTAAATCCAGTTTATTTTATCGTCCAACAAACCTCTGACCGATGATTACCGGTGATTGGGTTTTCTGTGTTGTGGTTACCAATTACTAATAAATTAAACAAACATTCGAGCTTCAAACCAATGCCTGCAAGCGAACAAATATGATGTGGTTTGGTGTGGGAGCAGCTAAACGCTTTTAAAGGTTAAAATAATTATTGTAACCTAGGTTTTGCTTGTCAGAGGCTTCAACCGCGTGGACGTCGAAAAATATCCCACGGGGACGTATTACCGAGTTATAAAGTGTCCTATGTGTAAATCCAGGTTATAATCTATCTGTCTGCCAAATTTCATCGAAATCCGTTCAGCCGTTGTTGCGTGATTGAGTAACAAACACCTAAACATACAAACTTTCGCATTTATAATATTAGCTGGACAGTTGGATTTAGTTCTTTGGCAGTGAGGTTTACTTAATCTATTCCAGTAGTGTTATGATAAATAGTTGATATGACGGTTTATATCGCAAGGCCCTTATTCTATTTTATTTATAAATGCGCTTTAGCCTACTGTTGTCCGCCAAGGGACTAAAAAACTTACCCATAGACATTGATGTATAATTTTCCAGATAGACCATGCAGAAGAAAAGTCTGAAGTCCATCAGTGACTGTGTAGGAGACGTAATTTTTTTTCAAATTTGAATTTTATTTCAATTACATTAAGAACGTTCATCTGTTTGAAGGAATACGTTTTCCTGACTACACTGTCATTTTTAAGGCCTCACAATTTTTCGTCCGCATGTTCTATATGAATAAATAACGGATCATAACATCACGCCTGTAATCTCCGAAGGGTTAGGCAGAGGTGAACCTTAGTACACCCACATTTACCCAGTTATGTTTAAGGGCCTACGTCCCGTTTGGTAGCGTAACACGGTCACTTTATGAACCGTACTGCTCATTAACGGCTTGTCTTGAAGATTTTAAAAATATATGATTTTGCTATAGATTCATATAGATCATTTTGCCCGAAGTACTTTTTTTGTATGGTTAATACTTTTACTGTAAAAAATATTTTCCAACACGCAATATTTTGGCTTCTATTCCATACTCCTACTAAACGGCTTCGTTATTTGGAAAAAAAAAATACACTGAAAAATAGATAGTTAGAGGTACCACAGAATCGCCGAAGCACAATTGTAAATTAATCAAAGGAATATCTCCTTTTTGAGATAAAGGCTCAGAGGTGCCCTGCGCGGGCGCGGGGGGCAGTCGTACTTTTGCATACAAACGGGAGATGAGGATACTATGGGCCTTAAGTCCCATGTATAGGAGACCAGCTTGGTGCCATCAACCAGGCATGAAAAGTACAGCCTCTGGGCTGCTGCTGAGAAATTCCAGATCGAAAATCCTAATAACACTTTTGCCGATTCAGAAATCGAACTCAGGACCTTTATGCTCAGACGTACCGATTGCGACGACTAGACGTCAAGACAGTACTTAAAGTAAATAAAAATCAATCAAGATAAATCATCTCAGCTCATCCATAATACCTAACTATAGTTGACTTTGAATTGTATTCAGTAATTTGACAGTTGAAGGACAGATTTTGACAAAAAAAAAGATAGTGAGGTGGTGTAAGAATGAACAAAATTGAATGAACTTGAAATTATGTACTTACATGCAATTTTTTAAAAATTTTAATTTCGAGTGCTCATGCTGTCTATAGGGAAATCTCAAAACGGCTGGTTGACACTTCTCGTGACCCAAAGGCTGGTTTTTACCTTGGCCAGAGGCTGAGCATTGCTATACAACGTGGTAATGCCCCCAGTCTCTTGGGTACATTACCAGTCGACAGCGATGCGGATGAGTTTTTTGACGCTTTGTTTTAGTTTATTCGTTTTAGTTAAGTTAGGTTATAGGAAAATTGTTATTTATTTTATTTATAAAATACATATCATCTTTTAACTTGTCTTAAAAACATGATATGCACTATTAAACATTGTAGAATTTGTCACATATTTTGTTTTTCAGTAGTTTGTTTAAAGTCCAAGTATACGTAGCTACGTTTAATGCTTTTTTTCTGTCATTGACCTTTACCGGGATACCTTACAGCGACACAAAATGGCGCTATTTCGGTCATAACTATCCATCACTCATTTGTTACAGTATGACTTCAAAAGGAAACAAAAAAACTGTCTTTCGAAACAAAATGGGAGTGCTACGTGCGCTCAAGATAAATAAATTAGATGTCAGTCATAGTTGTGGATCGAGTCTCGTTTGACATTAATTCGATGAGAAAACACGCAAAAATTGTGTAGAAATTGGAAACTAATCTTATTTCTTGAATAGAAATGGTCCTATAATTGGGTACCTACTCGTTCTCAGTTTCAAAAGGAAATAAAAACATTACTAAAACTAAAATATATTTTTTTAAAAAGTCTTTAGGTTTAAAGAATCTTTATTCTCATAAGAACATATCATACAGTTCACTTAAATGAGACTTAAATTTTATCATTAATAGGTAATCGTCGTCTAAAGACGAAGCAGCTTTAAGTTTCGTACCTACACCAACAATGAGAATAAGCATTGTAAAGGTTGTCTGCAAAAGGCGACCTCATGTTGTTGTACAGGCTGGCAGTGAATTACCTTTAATAGCATTTGAAAATTCGAGCATTTTTAGAATAAACTTTCAAATTATTTAGAATTGGTTTTTTTCGAAAAAAATAATATGACAGGCGCGTGGCTGTAAATCGAAAGCGTGAAATAAACGTAATAATTTTAATGTGGTCTGTGTACTAATTCTGCTACGTTTGCGTGTTTTGTAATATCTTGATTTAAAATAGTGTCCTTAGAGTTTCTTGGCCGCTCTTCTCCATAGAGATTTACGTTTTGGAATGGGCAACTAGCTTCAACATTCCGACTAACTGATCGACTTTTTGACAGTTCAAAAGTGCCTGTAAATGATTTAATTGAAAGAAATGCTTTGAGGTTGAGTCAGAGTTTGAGCTTACGTCCCGCAAGACACAAAAGTTAATGCTGGGTGCCCCTACGGCTCCTACAGTACAGGACCTATGAGGATTCTAATAATGTTATACATACCTAGATTTACTTACGTATCTATCATCTAGGTAGATGAATTGAATTCTTTGATCTTTGCCTAACATTGTTCCCACAATTTAAAAAGGCTATCAAAACCCAACCAAGAATTTACCAACACATAGTAGAAATCAATCTAACCATATTTACAGCACATACTGCAACAATATACATACATGGGCCGTCTTAGGATTTCCTTGTGCACAATTCCGAAGACTCAACCACAGCTCTATTAAAGAGTCTGGCTCCCGGGTATCGATAAACTGTATAACGGGTCTATAATAGGCGTTCCCTTCGAGACTATCAATTCCTTTGCTGTAGAGTGTAGAGCAAGCGTAGAACACTTTTATAAGACTTTATTCTTTTACATTAGTGTTTCATGATCGGGCTAGCAGGGTGTTAGGTTTTCGATATATTTTAAACTAGTATAAGGTATTCCGTTTTGAAAGGTTCATCGGAAAATTCAGAGACCATGAACTAACAATGTAAAAGTATGGGATATTCAATACAAGATAGTGAGGATTGTTTTTTTTTCAGATCATACAATCCATTTTTGTTATTAGTTACCCGCATAAACAACTTAAACACAAGTGTCTGTAGATATTGGTAATCATGAGATTACTAGTAAAATCATACGATTAGAGTGACTAGCATATGGTACCTACTTAATTTCTAAGATACTCATGAAAAATGTGAATTTAGCGGATAGATGGTTCTCACAATCAAAGCTGCTTTTTAACCGACTTCAAAAAAGGAGGAGGTTCTCAATTCGACTGTTTTTTTTAATTGTTTTTTAGCTCAGAACTTTCGATTTTTA
Organism: Antitype chi; assembly: GCA_947359405.1. NCBI lineage: Eukaryota > Metazoa > Arthropoda > Insecta > Lepidoptera > Noctuidae > Antitype > Antitype chi. Next base: position 19,016,634 of record OX375816.1, read on the forward strand.
TCGAAAACCATTCAGTGATTTAGGCGTGAAAAGGGAAACAGACAGAATTACTTTCAAATTTGTAATATAATAATAACAATCATCATTTTATTTTCAGGCAACTAAGGCCCCTAGATAAAATACACAAATTAATCTTAAACAATAATAACAAACTAATACATATTAATAAACAACTTAAAACTATAACTAAACACGTAAAGTTGTCGGCATCGTGTTTTGCTGCGAGGTGTCACGTAACGTCGATATACGATACAATTCGGCCAAAAGTCCTCTTTCAAGTAGTGCTGTAGATGGTGCGTTGGAACTCGTACCACGAATGACTTAAAGTTGACGTCGTGGCGCGATTCCAACCTTTCGACCCATCTGGGCGTCGGGAATCCCAGGCTGATTCCCGGCCACCGTAGGCGCGGGCTTGCGGATGGCGAGTAATGGGTAGCTCGCTGTCCGGTAAGGACCAAGCCCGGGCGACGAGGGCGCGTTGTGTTCCACGCGCGCCTCAAAGAGATGTCAGCACCAAAGGGTGGGGTCCGCAAGGGCCGATGCCTGCCAGGGGTGCGGGTTGTTCGAAAGAGATACCGCGGCCCCTGGCACACAGGCAACTGAGGGAATACGGGTGGGTTTTAGTCAGTAAAAGTCTGACACGCCCTCCCGCTCCACCCAGAGCGGGAGAAGTTATTTGATGATTTCCCATCCAAAAAAAAAAAAACCTTTCGGCCCATGGTAGTCGATAGCATGGACTAGGAATTCCAGCAACTCATTGAATATGAGTGGTTTGGAACTCATAGCGTTTACGGGCAGCGGCTATGGCCGCGCAACACGCGAATAAAATTCGTGCCGCGTACAGTGGAAACACGCCCGACCGACCCTTGCTCGTTGAAGCGCCAGCCCGCGCCGCAGCTGAGCCAGTAGCTTTAAATTCACCGATCAATAATAATTCCAATATTTTGATCCAGCCTGTCCCAAATGATAGCTGTCCCCCTATCAGTGATGCCCTGAGCCGAGGCCCGTACCCCACAGGGGGTGCCCTCAGCGTGCAGTCGCTTAGCTTGTAATTTATTTTAGTTTGTAAGCCCTGGCTGGAGGCGTTAAGATTAAATTCTTAGTGGCAGCCCCAGGAAAGCCCGGTTGAGCAGTCACGGCCTCTCAAGGCCAACTGCGAGACGCCCAACAAAAAAAAAAAAAGTGGAAACACGTCCGTGTTCGAGCGCGCATCGCACTGCAGCGCATGGGTTTGCTAGTCAACACGTGCCTACATCATTCAAAAAACACCAATTTAGAAAAAGAACACCTCACAGAATTCTCACTCTTATTTCCCTAACACCTTATATGCCTAAACCCCACTTACATAATACATCAATAATGTTTAAAATCCCCAAGCTGCCTGTGATAGATCGCTTACGTGCGACATTAGACCCTTCGTTTATCTCCGTTACCCTTCGTTCTTTTATTCTAGAATGTTCAAAGACTTTTAAAAGCGTTTTTAGATTACTTAGTATTTGTTTTGTAGATTGCTTTATCGGTAGAGGTAGGATATTTGTTGTTACTAGGTGAATAAAATATAAAACAAGTGGCAAATTTGTTTTTTCGTATATTTTATACTAGCTTCCACCCACGGCTTCGCCCGCGTGGATGTCGGAAATTGTCCCGCGGGAACATACTACCAGGATAAAAAGTATCCTATGTGTTAATCTAGGTTATAACCAGAGATCGGATATTCGGATGCATATTCACCTAAACATAATTTTTAGCTATGAATGTATGGAAGCGGCTTTATAAATTATTTGTAATATTTATTAAAAACTCCGGGATTCTTGATTGCATAGCTATTCGGATGTGTATTAATTTAAAATTAATGTTTAACCCGATACAAATATGTGTATGTACTGGAGGAGGGGTGGTTTGTATTAGTTGAAACAAAAAATAAACAAATTACTTACCTAAATTAAGACTTTTTCGATACAAAAGCGCATTTCATGTTAGCCCAACATCTCAACTTTAGGTGAATATGCATCCGAATATGCGATCTCTGGTTATAATCTATATGTGTGCCAAATTTCATCCAAATCCGTTCTGCCGTTTTTCCGTGATAGAGTAACAGTATCCATACATCCATACGTACAAACTTTTGCGTGTATAATATTGGTAAGAAAGTACGGATGGATAAGTAGTAGAATTGAATTATGTCACGCAATTAATAAACGTAGTAAGTCGCATAAAGATAGTTCCAAGAAAATGGCGCGCAAACTTTTTTTGTTACCAAGCGCCACTCTTCTCTTTCGACACTAGGTACACTTGTATCCAGTTACTTAAAGTAGGGAGAAAAAGACGCATTTTATGAATATCGTATTCATTCTCTTCTATGAAAAGTATTTGATACTTTAAATTTGTAAAAAAGATTTTATTCTAAGCATTTTTGATTTTAACGATTTTTTTTCTTTAAAAATTTGTAAAATAGTTTTTTACAAAGGAGGTTACAATCGATTTTTCAATTATGCTGGCCTACTAAGGTTTTTTTGAAGGCAAAAGGCCAGTGATTTACATAATAATGTTAGATTTAGAACTAAAGAGGTTGCATAGATAAGTAAGTTGTTAAAAACGAATAAGATCAACTAAATCGCGTGGGGTTTTTGGCGGGATACGGTTGGAACATGTCGCACGAATCTTCATTTTCATGAAATTTAGTGAAATAGCGAATTAAATTGTATAATTTTGGTAGTGAATTATTCAATTTAGTTACATGTGAGTGCACAAGTGTAGTGAAGGTGAAAATAAGTGACTAACGTGGACTTTTCGTGTTCCCCCCAAAAACTCATATTAGGTTGTTGTAAAGTTACTACCGCTTTACAATAACTTCGACTTGACTGACTAAAGACGACTATGACTGTTTTGTAACTTCGTGCCCGGTATCGGGCCATTTACTTGATCAAAAAGAAAAATTACTTGACACTGGCTTAATGCACAAACCGTGCGAAGCCAAAACCGAAAAAAAAAAAAAAAAAACTAAATCGCGTAACACACGGCGAATGACAATTGACCATAATGTCTTTCATTTTGAAACTTTAGCTTCGTTCATTGCGTTGCTTGAGTTGTTGAACAGATGAATTTTTCAAACTTATAATCGATGGATTATTTTATTTGGTAAATTATACAATCGTACATTGTATATACACCGTGTATCTACATGCACAGTATGCTATAAGTAAATGTACAATCCACTACGTTTCCACATGTTACTAGCTTATATAAGATACAGTTTTGGTAAAATTAAATGCAATGAAATACCTATAACAACAATACTTACAATTAATTAGTAATCTTAAAACCAAATTGTAAAAAGTTAAAACATACTTAAATACTACATAAAAATTATTAATTTTGACGCTTATTAATTCGGTTTTTTAAATTTATGTTTAGTTAAGGCAAAAACATCGACATCGTTAAAATTATTGTTGTAAGCTTGTACCAATCTCTGCAGCGGCGCGCCGCTCTCTCCTGCATTTGTACGACAGGGAGTTGCAGCAAACAATGGATAAGAGCGCGCCTCACGTCTCTTACTGTCATCCAGATTGTAGATGAAAACGTGTAACGCAATTAAGGAATAGTTGTTGCTAAATAAAGTTATTGTTTGGTAAAGCATTCTCAAACATACTTTCATGACATCTTATTCCGCGATCAACCTTAGATATTAACATTATATTACAATTTTACTGCCAAGCTTCATTAGAATATTTAAACGTCTATATTTTTTTCAAATATTTGATGCCTCTGAGCATACAATTTAAGTACAAAAACCTGCAAAATGTAAAAAAGGGCAGTTGATCCACCTTTCTTTACCTTTCATACCCCAGATCAACCTATTTCTAACATAAAAGAACCATATATTTGTTGAGTTACTCATTCAAACGCCTCCCATTCAAAAAGCCTTTAACAAAGTTGCTTCGTACTTCTTTATTTAACTTTAGTCTTGTCTAAATTCAGACCGAGTACACAGACTACGCTTTTAGCTAGATTAAAATAAGGCTTTTCTTCAATACCTATTACTCAGTCGGATACCGGAGTTGGTGTACTGTTTTATTGCTGCGGCAGATTATTGTGTAGTCTGTGGTCGAATTAATAGGAACCACGAATACAATATGTTATTAACTTGGTAGTTACTGGATCCAGTAGCAATGTTATATAATGTGCGGTGTTAGCAACATGCAAATACGTTTGTGGTTTGTCGTAATTATAAAATGTTACATCAATCTGACTACTAGAGAATGGGCAGCAGCGTTTTCAATACATTTTTGCCAAAATAATTGGCCCCTAGTGCCCGGCAGATGGCCTACCCTTGGCTACGGGATTGGAAGCACAGAACCGGTTGAAGTGGCGGAGCTTGGGGAAGGACTATGTCCAGCAGTAAACGTCTTTCGGCTGAAATGATGATGATGATATCATCAATCTGCTTTACCCAACTATGTTGGGGTCGGCTTCCAGTCAAACCAGATGCAGCTGAATACCAGTATTTTACATGGATCGTCTGCCTATGGGACTTCCACAACCCAGTGTCTAGGTTATACGATACTCCTTGACAAGACTTGTCAGACTTTCGGAATTCTGACGACCCGTAACTGCTGTCAAAGATCTACGAATGTCAGCCAAGGCCAACGGCTTAACGTGCTTTCCGAGGCATGGGTCTCGGTATGTAAAGATGGTCACCCATCCACGGATCAACCTCAGCAAGCGTAGCTTAACCTGATCGATCGACCCATGAAGCTGTTATTACTGAGCTACGAGTACCTCTAATAATAATTATAAGATTTTACTTAGTAGACATTTATTCAATAGGTAAAAAAACTTTTTTTTTTGTAAAAAGCTTAACCATTAAAAATTTTCTTAAATGTATGTCATTGTATAGCATGCCAAACACTAGGGAAGTCAACAGTGTTCTGCTTGTCATCGCTTTCGAGAGTGTGCTTAAATAGTTCCAATACTTTTAATATTATGATAAGTACGTCAAGAAGACAGACAATGCAGCATGTATTGCATGTACCTATCAGAAAGATTTAAGGGTGTGATACAAATATCACACCCTTAAAATAATATCCACCACCTTTCTGGAAAGTTGGTGGAAGTTGTTGCATGACTGATCATCAAATTGAACGGTAAAGGAAAATATCGTGAGGAAACCGGCATGTCCTGGAAACAAAAATTCGAAGACATATGCCAACTCGCACTGTGCCCGCGTAGTAGATTACGGCTCACTCCCTCTCACAGAGAAGGAGCCTGTGTCCCAGCAGTGGGGACATTATTTGCTGATATTGCTTTTGCATCAAACTGAACAACTTTACCTACCTTTCTTCAATCATTTCCTACAAACAACATATAATATAAGTTTTTGGTGATTACGATGTTGGTCTCGTGGTTGGTCCGTTTCATAGTATGTACCACACCCTATATGACTATACCTTTCTGATACATGCTGTATAGGTAAGCTGTTCGTTCATAACCCAACTCTTAATTAAATAGCCATTAATTAGTGCAAAACGAATCAATAGCAATTGGGCTGAGCAGTCAATGTTCTGCACCGATGCAGTGGAGCCGGCAGCAGTTATGTGCTGTAGCCATTTGTGGTTCGCTGACACAGAGTAATGAGCAAACGGAGTGATATGTTGGCTAATGAACCATCATTTATAAATTCTAGACACAATATGGAGCTCAGAACAGTCGCAGTCAGTACAATATTTCTGTTAACTCCTTTCAAACCAATTTAACAAAACACTCGAATTCTTACTTCTTCTTCTTCTTCATTCTTATATTAATTTAAAAAGTTAATTATTTACATAATTCATAAGACTGGCACGACAATGATGAAATTTTATTGGCCCAAAACTTCACTAGTTCCACTGCGTTATTGATGGCAGAGCAGTGGTCACTAAGGCTGCATGTTTTGAGACATAGAGGGCAAGATAGATGGTGGACCATAGTTTGGGTGCTGTATTTAGGGTACTGCCAGATACTTTTTTTTAAGTTTACGATAACTTGAGACCCATATTCTCTAACGTACTCCATCCTAGCACCTTGCAACACATTACAGTATTAATAGCACTCCACTTAGTCCTACCTCCATGTACAACCGAAGTCGGGTGCGATTTATTTGCAGTACCGGTGGTCATGCGGAACCTAACCACAACTTTGAGGCCAGGTACAGAAGGCGAGTGTAATTGAGATTTTTAATTAAATGTTTAGTTGCGTTGGATAAAGAATTTAATTAAAACTTTGTTAAGATCTTACTTTTTCCTATATATTTGTCTTCTGTCTGCTCCGACTAGTTTGTTTAATTGTCCTAGGCTTAGAAAAGATTTTCTGTACGATCTCATCTTCTCATAATCTTGTCTTCTTGTGTTATCTGTTTTTGTACGTAGTATAGGTGGACATGAAACCATGACCAAATCTATTTCATTCATAGTACAAACCAGAAGATAGAATCTGTAACTATAATAAAATATTATTTATAATAGTTTTTTTTTTGGTTTAGATAGATAGATAGACAGATGAAACCTTTATTTAGTGCACACAAAAGACATACACTACACACAAAAATACACTTAAATGATGACAAATAACACGAATTAAAATAAAAAACGAGGTGCCCATTACATCTGCAAAAAGAAAAACATACTTAGGTGCTTGAAATATAGTGACACTATTACATCATTCCATTAAAATTACAAGGTGCGGTGTGCGTCTCAAGGTTGCACCAAATGGGAGTCCAGCTCAGCATGTGTCAGGCAAATGTACCTGACGCTGATATTCTGCTGGATCCCTGCAGTGACATACGGACGTACAGTAGACCAGATAAATTGGTGTTGAGACAATGTGTTATGTGCGGAGTGAAATTATGTAAGTTTACCCACAACTTACGAGTAAATTATGTGTCATACAGCAAAGTGTACTATTAGGAAAAGTTCTTGTTTATTGATTGTGTTGACTGTGTTTTGATGCTTGATTGTTTAAAAAGTTAAGTAATGTATAAATTAATAAACTTAAAAATTATAATTATAGTGGCGTAGGTGTATATAAAATAAACTATTTGGGTAAACTAAATTATGTTTACAATGAGTAAAGTTTGGTATAGGCATGTGGTGAGGAGGGAAGAAATACATGTGAATAAAAGAGTGATGAATCTAAATATTGATGGATGGAGGCCAAAGAAAAGATCGATGGATTGTGTGAGGAATGATATGTAAGAGAAGGGAGTGAATGATAGCGTGACGGCTTGCAGGGGGGAATAGAAGAATAAAACGTGTGCGATGACCCCAAGTACCCAACATGGGATAAGGTCCGGAAGATGATGATGATTTATGTGTGTACGTCTAAACGCCGACAGACACTACGCCGACAGACTGAACACCGACAGACACTACGCCGACAGACTGAACACCGACAAGACTTTACTTCGACGGGACTCTTCGCCGACGGGACACTTCGCTGACAGGACTCTTCGCTGACAAGGCTCATCCTTGCGCTATTACTAAATAGTCAAGTAACTATCACTAACATGGAAGAAGCGCTCGCCGGCCGCTGCCGCGGCACCGCTCGCTCCGCTCGCTCGGCTCCTCGCGCGCGTTTGGTCGCAATTTTAACCTAACCTAACCTATTACCTACCTGATGAGCCCTGTCGGCGAAGAGTCCTGTCGGCGAAGTGTCCTGTCGGCGAAGAGTTCTGTCGAAGTAAAGTCTTGTCGGTGTTCAGTCTGTCGGCGTAGTGTCTGTCGGTGTTTAGTCGTACACTGTGGTTTATAACAGTATTCCAAAATGTACCAGATCACATAAAAAGGCATAAAAACACAAACAAAACTTATAAAATTAACCACCAAAACTGTAGCCGCCAAGAAATTATGGAAACACGAAGCAAAATCTATGTACAAAAATCCTTTCCTCATGTTTATTCTCCGTCTGAATTCTCATTACCGCCGCGAAACAGCCGCGAACCGACAAGAAACTCATTTATTACCCGAGATCTACAAAGCATTGCAAATATAAATATTTCGCTAGTTACGCGGAGTGCACAACTGCACGTCTACCACCGAGGTGCTACACAATAAATCGGATCAGAAGGCCGACTTCACACAGCGAGCAAAAACAGGCGCACGCACACATAAACGACGGTGGCGAGTAAAATAAGAAAGAAAAAAATCTGCATAATCAAAATGCACATTACAAAAATGACCGACTTAAAATACACAGATAAAGTAGGCAAAAGGCCGTACTCAACAAATTAAATTTTAAACATTTTGTCCATTGCTTGCTGTTAGGGCCTTGGACCAAAGACAATATACTACTTATTTTTAGTGTAAATGTTACGACACGGGCAAATGACAACAAACAAAGAATCAAAACAAAAACAAGATGCCGCTGAGTGGAAAGATTAAAAAAAAAATCTTTTTAGGGTTCCCTACCCGAAGGGTAACCAACGGGACCCTATTATTAAGCCTCCACTGTCTATCCATTCGTTCGTGGGTCTGTCTGTCAGCGGGCTGTATATCAAGATCCGTAATAGGTAGACAGTTTAAATATTCACACAATTTCGTATTCTTTCGCCGCTATAACAAAAAATTATAAAAATAAAATGAAGTGAAAAATTAAGGAGACCCCCTTTAATTTTTATATATTCCATACAAGAAACGTTTTTTGACTTGTGGTACGGTGCGAGCCCGACTAGCACTTGGCCGGTTACATAAAACATATTTATTCTTCAAATCAAACTGACCGTAATTTGCTTTGAAAATTGGTTTCCCTCACTGCACCTACTAAATGACCTGAATGACTATCAGAAAAATTGCACTCATTCAATTGCACATGCATACACTTTCCTTGATGAATATTTATTATTGACAGTTTTATTTATTCCCTGCATTAAAACTAGTGTGCTGGAAGAGATTTCTGTAGAAATAAGCATCACGTTTGTACGTATTTTTCTGTTCCTTTCTTCTTTTCTGTTTATCTAATATATAGTTGATAAATAAAATATTAAAAAAAACATAACCCTCCTTCTGGTGCAGTCGGGTAAAAAGCTAGCTATTACATATTACAATATTAAAAGTAAGTTTCATTTATAAAAGAATAATTCATAACGTAATTTTCCAAACAATACTACAAGCATATTTATGTATTAAGCGAAGCACACACGATGTAATATGACTCGACCTTGTCCGCATTGTGCACCAGAGGCAGCGGCCCAGATGAATTGTTTACGAATATACTCGGTAACTCGTCAAGGCGTACGCCATGTTTACATTACGAGGCATTCTTGCCAAGTGTAGCACTGGCCTTAACATTTTGTGTTGGCATGTATTTGTCAGTCAAAATAGCTGGACCACTGACTAAAAGTTCTGTACATAATTTTGGAACAAGTTTTTTAACGCAACTTGCGGTAGTAATAAAATTGTAGAAATCGTCAAGTAACGAAAAAAGTCTTATGTAACGTAAAAGCGTTATGCCCCATCCATGCGACTCTTCATTAAATGTAATATAGAAAGAGACAGAAAGAGAGGTTTTCGAGGGTGTGGAAGCCAATAGTGAGATCAAAATGAAAATCTAAGATGGCGACTGTGGGTATTTTCAAAATGTTCATCATGCGTGTCGTTTTCATGGTTTGCGAGGGTGCTGAAGACAAAATAAAGTTTGAGTATTTTAAAGATAGAGAAACGACGTTTCATTCGGAGTTGAAGAAAAAACGTTGGAAACTTCGTTTCTGACGAGGTCCCCCAGACCCCAGATTTTTTTTTGTCAAGTCTTGTTTAGCACAAGTATGTTAAGTTTCTAGGACGCACAGTATATAGGACTTAAAACATAGCTGGCAAAATATGGGTGCATAATAGGTACACGTCTGCCTAACCCTACGGGGAATACAGATGTAGGCGTGATGCTATGTTATGTGGTATTTTAAATTTGTAGGGTTTCTCCTTGTCTTTCGTTAATCTGAATGTTATTCTGGTTGTGACTTTACTCTGCGTTTATTCATAAGGGTAATAGTTAAAATAAGAGTCATTTGTGATATTGTACTTTTATATTTAAATAAATTACCGCCTTAAACAGATTCATTTAACCACACAATAGTTTTAAAAGACCTTAATCTAAAGCACCAATTCATTGTTACCATAAATTAGTCTGTCCGTATGCCTCACGAGCATACCTTGTTCACACGACCCGAATGAATCGTTCACGAATACATTAAGTAGGCTTACATTGCGAGGAATTCTTGGCAAGTGTAGCACTGGCCTTAGCTGGTTCATTATGGTTTGGTTTTGTGTTGGCACTAGCTTGTATTGTGAACAGTGTACGAGCGAGTTTACCTATTAGTTGCAAGAAGACATTGTAGAGTGCGATGGTTAAATTAGTCTCTCACAGTACGATATAAAGCATTGGTATACTAAGGGGTAATGTGGCAACCCCGCTCAACAGTGATGCTATGAAAACTCAACGTAAATTAACTCCAATTTCCAATGGTGACAGCGATGATGGAAAAGTCAAAAATGTATTGGATTGACATAAGCTACCAAAATGCTCACTTAAAAAAAAGTCTGTTGAAATACGAAACGGTTTCAAAGCGATTATCACTAGTCTAGGCCCTGAGTTGCATAATCAGTTTATAATGTTCCCACAATCCACCAAGCTGACCAAGTGGGGGCTGGTGTATGTCACATGTCTTCAAATTGACATGCCGGTTTCATTCTCCGTTTCGAGAGCATTGGTGATGAAACCAAATACTCAAAGTAAAGTGCCTTTCTGGGTTCGATCTCACGACCTGGAACTCGTAAGTTGGGCAGGATACCACTGGGCCACCACTGCTCTCAGGTCCTCACTTAACTCAAACACAAACTCAAAGCATTTATTTCAAATAAACCAATTACAGGCACATTTAAATTGTCAAAGAGTCGGAAAGATGAAGCTAGTTAACTCATATTAATTGCGCATGTAATAATCATTGTCTAGTTCTAAGTCATTAAAGCTACACAATTACACAGACCGAATCTTGAATCAATAAACAGCTTAAACATTCAAGACTTTGACAATTACTTATTGTTTTACATCCCAAACTCAAATACAGACATAAAACTTTTACTTATAACCAACCTTCTTGCAGCAAATGAGGTCATGATGCGTGCCCTCTGAAATATGTGCGAAGTCACTCGCAGGCCGCATAACGAATGAAGAGGTGAGCCCGTTCAAAGAGGTCAGGTTAAAAATGGGAATGAACTCCTCCCATGGGAGGACTTATAGGTGAAATTAGGGAGGGAAGAGTCATTTATTTGGACACCACTGAGTTACGGCAAGTCGTGAGGGAACTTGGACATTTGGCACTGGAAGTGAAAAGTTGCGCTGGTGTTTGTGATCAATGCCCATTTCTTTTGAGCAGGTTACAATCTAGTGTATTATTATTAATAACTGCACGCTATATAGGAAATAATTTAAATATTTATCACACACAAATAAAAAATATTTAAGTGTCTGTTTGCAATGTGAAAATAACAACTTCTACTACATGCGTATAAAAGTATATCCGGTACTTATAACACAAAATCGTTTTATTTTTTATTTTTGTGTGTCTGTTTGTTCCGGCTAATCTACAAATGGTTAGACCGATTTTGACGGGACTTTTGTTGGCAGATAGCTGATGTTATAAAGAGTAACATAGGCATTTTGTCGCGGTAGCATGTTTCCGTGGGAACTATGCAATTTCCGACATCCACGCAGATGAAACCGCAGGCAGCAGTTAGTTTAGTAATAAGAGAAATCATAAAACCGCGCTTCCTCTCTTCTACTTATTAAAAATGGTGCTGTGCACGACAGGGTCCATAATTAATTATATTAATGAATACTTACCACCCATATGTATACATTATCAAAATCAAAAATGTGTTATTTCAATTTTACACGTTGTACATTATACAGTTGGTGGCGTCTCCTTTTAAGCATATCAATGCCTGTGTGTGACGTCACGTGTGGTCATGATAAAATGTCATCTTAAGGAGCGTTTTGGCGGTAAATTCCAAAATAACGAAAAATTAAATTAAATTTAAATCGTTTTTAATTGAGAAAATGGAAATCAATCAATTTATTTTTAATTTTCTGTTACATATTTCGTCCCAATATTCAAATTAAAATAGTTTTTAATAAATTGGAAAATACCCGATTAGTAGCCATTGCGTTTATTAATCGTTAGAATCTTTTACCAAAATAATGTTTCACCTTGTTTTTTGATTAATACCCTAACACGCTTAAAACTGTTCCAACCAACATAGCAAACGAAACTGTAAAATTATGTACAACTCTTCATCTTCGATATTGTTTACACCGATAACTTCCATTACTTCGATACAGGCGCCAGGAAACTTCCCGGCTCATACATTTATTCATGGCCACAATAAACAGAGGAATATTAACGAGGTACTTACAACTAACACTGGAGAACAAGTTAGAATGTTGTTGTAAATAATACAAACTAACACAAGCAAAATATACTTACTCTATTGTTTTCTTATAGGGCTTGGGCATAAACAAAAGAACTTGGCATAGTGAGAGCGAGGCACGATTGTTATGCCCATTTTCACTTTGACAAGGCGGCACCTTAATAAATACCTGAATAAAGGCACGATGTTGGAATTTAAACTTTCAGCCCAAAATGAGTGTTGATAAACCAATTGCGCGATTTTATTTAGGCATTCATTAAGGTGTTGCTAATGAAATGAAATGTTTATATAAGTAAGTAGATATTAATATTAAAACACTTTAACACGTCAATATTTTGTTGGTCAATTTAAATTCATCATTATTTTTAAAACTAGACAACGTTGTTTCCTAGCCGACTGATCCCTGAGAAGAAAAGCCGAAACAAACTCAGAGGTCTTGGTCTCTTTTAAAGTCCAGACACTATCCCCCTTATTCATAAACAATGATTAAAGTTAAATGATGTTTAAACGTCAAAAATGTATGGTTAAACAGGCGCTAATCATTACTTAACTTTAATCATCGTTTATGAATAAGGGGGTAAATTATTAGAATTTTATGTGAGATTAACAATGCAGGGCCATATCTGGAAGGGCTTTTAGAAGAAATAACGATTGCAGCTTTGGGCTGGAGGCCTACTCCCTAAGGACGAAGTCCGTCGTTTCGGTCGAAGTAACGGGCGTTTGCAACACCTTATCGCTTACGGATAGAAGATTAGTTTGGAGCCCGAACTAAGAATTAATGACAACACGATTTGACAGCTGTCCCTACTCCCGATATCAAAATCAAAATCAAAAAATCAAAATATTTTATTTCACATAAGCCTGCATGGGCACTTATGAAACGTCAAAAGCTAGGTGCACGGTTCCAATTTGTCGTTTCCTATGGAGAAGAGCCGGCAAGAAACTCCACGGTTACTCTTTTAAAAATAATTGGCTTTTACAATGTTTTCAAATTACAGTGATAATAGGTATGGGAGGACAGTGCAGGCCAGTCAATAAGTACCAGGTACTTAGAGGAATTAAAATACAGAATAGAAAAACGTCTACAAATCTAGTCTCTAAGGCCTACAACGTTCTCTCATTCACAATATGGAAAAGAATCTACCTATATAAAATGAATCTATTTGAACCAAGTGACATGATTTCGATGACAATCACTGAAAATAAATAGTAGGTAGTAAAATTCATGTATAATGTCAAATAATGACGAGAATATGTCAGACATGTAAAAAAATAAAAAATAATAAAAAGAATAAAAATTAACATTGCAATTTGGGAGCAGTTAATAGACTTTCACACGGTTTTGCTGTTAATGAGGTACCAGGGAAGCCACATGTGCAGAAGGAATTAATGCCAAACTTCCCTGTCTTCAACGTAGTCTTTTATCTTATAATATGCTTTTTTGATAAGGACACGTTTGATGTGAGTTTTAAACTTTCCATCGCTAAGTTCTGTAACCGACTTTGGCAACTTGTTATAGAAGCGGATACTGTTTATTAGAAATGACTTGCTAGTTTTAGTTAATCTAAATTTTGGAATCACAATTTCATCTTTACTACGTGTATTTAGATTATGGAATTCGCATCTTTTTTTGAAAAGACCTTTTTGCGAACATACAAGATATTTTCTAGAATATAAAGAGAAGGCAGAGTAAGTATATCAATTTCGTTGAATTTGTTTCTAAGAGACTCGCGAGGCCCCATTTTATAGATTGCGCGGATTGCCCTCTTTTGTAGAATAAAAATTGAATCTACGTCCGCTGCCGATCTCCACAGCAGAACGCCATAAGACATAATACTGTGAAAATAAGCAAAGTATACTAACCTAGCTGTGGCTACATCAGTCAACTGCCTTATTTTTCTTACTGCGTAAGCAGCTGAGCTTAATCTGCTTGAAAGCGCTCTAATGTGGGCACCCCATTGCAATTTTGAATCTAAAGTAATTCCCAAAAATACAGTTTCCGAAATAGCATCTAGTTTCTTGCCATCAAGTTTTAAATTTAGACCTACTTGGGGTACATTTGGTAGCGAGAACTTAAGACATTTAGTTTTGTTCGCATTGAGTAAAAGATTATTAGCAGCAAACCATTTCGATAGAACAGCTAGGCTTTCGTTGACATGTAAGACATCCGTATCTTTTCTATCTATTCTAAAAATAAGAGAAGTGTCATCAGCGAATAAAATTATATCCGAGAAGTTAGCCATCAGAAAGGGAAGGTCATTAATATAAACTAGAAATAAAAAAGGACCAAGAATTGAACCTTGAGGCACGCCCATCCTAACTAGAGACCCCGAGGATGTCGCCCCGTTAACGTTTACTTTTTGCTGCCTGTTTGATAAGTAGGAAAGTACAAGATCAGCAGCTTGTCCACGAATTCCGTAGTGGTGTAATTTACAGATCAGTGTATTGTGGTCAACGCAGTCAAACGCTTTTGAGAGGTCACAGAAAATGCCAATCGCATCCTGAGAACTCTCCCAGGATTCCAAAATGTGACTGATGAGTTTTACTCCCGCGTCAGTCGTCGACCTACCTTTCGTGAAACCAAACTGTCGACGATGTAAAATCCCATTAGAGTTAAAATGTGACAACATCTGGTCCAGCATGATTTTTTCATAAATTTTGCTCAATGCTGAAAGCACAGATATAGGTCTATAATTAGAGGGATCACTCTTACTACCCGATTTGAAAATTGGTACTACTTTACTATGTTTCATTAAGTCAGGAAACGTACCGCTGTCTAAACATTGATTGAATATGCCTGTTAGGACAGGGGCAATTGTGTCAATGATATTTTCAATAACCTTAACGGAAATCCCCCATAAGTCTTCAGTGTCTTTTATGTTAAGACTTTTAAATGCTGTTTTAATTGTGGCAATAGAGATGGGTTTGAATTCAAAACTTGGAATGTCCTTACTGAAGTTTTCTTTAAGAAGAGATTCAGCTAATACAGATGATGAGGGGAGACATTTCGTAACCTCTATTGGGATGTTGGTAAAGAAATTTTCAAGAGTCTCCGCAACTTTTAACTTATCTGAAATGGTTTCATTGTCAATTTTCAGAGCTAACTCATTCTGATCTCGTTGTTTTGTGTTTCCAGTTTCTTTGTTAATTACCTGCCATACAGCTTTTATTTTATTTTATTTTATTTTATTTTTTATATGTAATTGGCTGTAGGATTCACTAAGAAGTTCCGAACTACTTTCGGACGGGCCGTGTCTTCGTTGACGGAGTTAGAGAGAGGGCCTACCCCTGACCTGTCCCGACAGATAGGATGCATGCATCAGTCATAGTGTAGCTCCACTAGATCTGCAAGACAAAGTACTCATGTAATGTATGCGAATCCTGGTAATGTAAAAGTGAAACTTAGCATTAGGCTTCCTTTCCACCAGAGATTTTCTAACCTGCGTAGCGATGGGTGTGTATGATACCATCAAGTACAATTGTTTAATTATTATAGCGTGGCTTGGCTTAGCTCTTGTGGAAAAGGGTTCAACGAAGCGAAGTTTTCACACCACTTAGCTTTTGTACAATGTTTTCTGGTTTTTTTTTTGTCGGGCATCTCGCAGTTGGCCTTGAGAGGCCGTGACTGCTTAACCGGGCTTTCCTGGGGCTGCCTACCATTAAGAATTAACTTAAGACCTCCAGCCAGGGCTTACAAACTAATATAAATTACAAACTAAGCGACTGCACGCTGAGGGCACCCCCTGTGGGGTACGGGCCTCGGCTCAGGGCGTCACTGATAGGGGGACAGCTGTTATTGGGGGCAGGTTGGATCAAAATATTGGCATTATTATTATTGATCGGGGAATTTAAAGCTACTGGCTGAGCTGCGGCGCGGGCTGGCGCTTCAACGAGAAAGGGTCGGTATGTTTTCTGGATCGTTGTGTACTTATTTATATTTTTCTAAGTGTACAAATAAACATTTTATTATTTTTATACTCAGCTTTTGATAAAAAAACAACGGACTTATTTATAAATGTCTCTTAACTTTTAAACTGATTAGCAAAATTCTTATTTATAAACACTATGTAGCGGTAAGAGATCGTGCATAAGCAATTGATTTGTAGCTGTGAAAATTAAACACCAGGTGCCAAAGCTTGCTAAAAGGCGAAATGGCGGATTTTATTTGAATCATCATTTTATTTTAATCACCTGCTAACTAGCGTTTATAAATAAAGAAAAATAATCGTTGATTAAGAGATAACCAATTGCTTAGCTAAAATTAGTGGCTAATGAGTGATTAGCGAGTTTTTTTTTAATAAATAAGGCTGATAGTTCCGTTAGCTATCTCGCACATCTCTGTCGCAAAGGCAGCCTCTAACTCAAACTGAAACTCTGAAGCAAATATTTCAATTAAACCAGTTACAGGCACAGGAAGCTGAAGTTAGTTGCCCATTTGAAAGTGAAGTAAGTTTCTATGGAGAAGAACGGACTTTTAAATTAAAATACTGGTTAAAAAAAATGTTACATTATTCATGTCGAAATTATATGGAGTAAAAAGATACTTAAGAAAGCCGAGAGTCACTACTGGATCCTACCCTGGGAACCTAATGGTTACGGAGAGATTGAAATCCAAAATTCCAACTTTTACTGGCGTTTTTTTACGAAAACAAGTTTTGAATGTTATATATAACACAACTTTAAATATCCACGACCCCTGTACGGTTGCATGCACCCATAAACACGAAGCGTCTTTTCCCAACTATTATTTTTGTACACTGTTACTTAGTTTGATGTACAGATTGCGTAGTTGACGACTATGTGATGTGTCTTTCCACATACTGTTTATGGTCACTTAAGTTGTGCGTAGACCTGAGTCATATTCTTTTTTTTATTGGATGGGAAATCATAAAATAACTTCTCCCGCTCTGGGTGGAGCGGGAGGGCGTGTCAGACTTTTACTGACTAAAACCCACCCGTGTTCCCTCAGTTGCCTGTATGCCAGGGGCCGCGGTATCTCTTTCGAACAACCCGCACCCCTGGCAGGTCACTTAAGTTGTGCGTAGACCTGAGTCATATTCTTTAGATTGACTATCGTTCTATTAAAATAATGACAGTGCAAACATTCGCTACTGTAGGTGCTTCGTAAAGAACAAAAACAAAATAATAATATTGTTTACTTTGTAAAATGGTGTTGTGAAACTCAGTTACATATCACTTTATAAAAGTTGGAGCCGGCGTTCCCTTCGAGTTGGTAGAAATAAATTCAGGGGTCAAGGTCTCTTCGTAACCTCTGTATTTTATCGTATAAACAAAATTGTATGAAACGATAATAATGTTGGAAAAGTTTGGACGGTGATGGAATAGTTTGCATGGCAGATGCCACCGTGTACACTACGCTATGTCCGTGATGCCAGCCTTTTCACAACTATGTTTGGGTCAGCTTCCAGTCTAGTCGGAGTCAGTTGAATAACAGTATTTTACATGGAACGACCCATCTCTACCCATGGGTGACGTAGGAGGCGACTAAGGGACTTACTAGAGAATGAGCAGCAGCGTTCTCTATGCATTTTACCACCATACTGCGATCGTCAACCCGCCTGCCAACCGTGGCGATTACGGCAAGCCCCCCCAAATTGGGGGCGACCTTTGTCCAGCAGTGGACGTCTTCCGGCTGAAATAATGATGATGATGATGACATGGAAAGACTGCTTATCTGACTACCACAACCCAGTTACTGGGTAACACGATACCCCTAGGTACAACCAGTTGTTAGACTTTTGGGCTTCTGACTTCTCATAAAGACTGTCAAATGTCTACAAAAACTGCCGGGAAAAGATTACTGTGCTTTTCTAGGCACGAAAGGGTCTAGATATGTTATGGTAAGCGTAGCTTAACCTGTGACCAACCCGTGCGGTTGTTATCATTTAAACTCAAACTCAAAGCATTTATTTCAATTAAAACATTTACTTTCGAATTGTCAAAAAAATTGGATCAGTTGGAAATTTGAAGCTAGGTCACGAACATCCACGACCCGATACTACCACTAGGCAGAATGCAACTAGAGAATGTCTAAGGCATTGCGTCCGCCTTTGTGTCTTTTTTTTGTGCGAGATCCCTACTTAATATTATCAATGCGAAAATAACTCTGTCTCTCTGTTACGCTTTCACACCTAAACCGCTGAAACGATCGTCATGAAATTTGGTAAAGATATAGCCTGGAATGTGGAGAAGAATATAGGCTACTTTTTACGCGATAAGCGACTTCCACGCGGGCGGAGCCGCGGGAAAAGGCTAGTGTTAACATAAATATTATTTAGTTTATTTTAGCAGGGTTGACCACACACTTCTATAAAATTATCTAAACGAACTCTTCCCAAAGACTTAATTTGGTTCAGTACAAACTTTGGATGCCCTGCAAAATTTTCCAAAAACATAAAGGAGATAATCTTAATACTTCCACATGGCGGCTCCCTTTTTATTTATCGTGGTAATCTGTAATCTGATACAGCGTGAATCCACTTGATTAAGTCACGTAACTTGATATTTCAATATATTTTCTTTGTAGGTACAGTAAACAAATAAATTACATACGAGCAGAATTTTAAACGCAAAAGCGAACTGAACTCTTAAGTTTTTCTTAACACTGCAACATTTTACCAGTTTATTATTAACAGAATAGCATTGCCTTAATCGTGGCAATGCTAATAAATTCTTGGACAGTTTTCTGGGCACGTGCCCACCAGATGACAACAATGCAGACAAGTATTTTGAGGCCTAAGGGCCATTTTTCAATCGCCTGTAAATTTTTATCCGAAGATTAAGTTGGTCATTTTGACAGTCACATTAAGTCTATTTGATATTTTTTATTTTATTTTGTAATTATATTTTGTGTTTCACGAACTGTGACCAAATAAACGATATTCTTTCTTTTCTTTCTTTTTTTTGATTAAAAGTTATCTAATGATGGAAAAACTGGTCCTTGATTTTGTACCTGGTGTAACAAGAGGTACTAAACTAAATAACTAAGTATTTATGTTACATAAATATAAACAGTTAAGGTCCACTATTTATTTCATATACATTAAAATGCTTATTTATGTCACCGTAAAATTGTAAATACCATTAGATTATAATATATCTCGCGAGATTGTAAACTGTCGATAAATTGTGAACCGTAACATACTGCTTACAATTTAACGCATTATTTTTCAGTAGATTAAAATCTATCGAAGTGAAACCGTCAAATTGAGAACTGGTGTCAAGACGGGTAGTACCTTGCGTTATTACTAAATAGTCAAGTAACTTCCACTAATTTGGAAGTAGCGCTCGCCGGCCGCTCCCGCGGCACCGCTCGTTTCGCTCGCTCGGCTCGCGCGCGGTTGGTCACAATTCTAACCTAACCTAGCCTATTCGGTCGGTAAGTAGTATGGTGCAGTTTACAATTTATCGACAGATTACAATCTCGCGAGATAGATTATAATGTAACGGAATTTACAATTTTATTTACGGTGACATATATAAGCATTTTAATGTATATGAAATAAATAGTGGACCTAAACCGTTTATATTTACCAAACAAATACCGCGATACTTACTGCACCATGCTTACTCAAGGTTGGCACTAGCGAATTATTGAACGGTTGCGTCGCGTCGGCTGGCGGCAAGCCAAGCGCTTGACACGATGCGACTGACGCGTTCGACACGACACCCTTCTTTGTAGCAACCCTGACTGGTAGGACGTCGTTTGTTTTTTAGGCTATCGGTACATCGTGCATCGCCGCTTTTTGCTGCCGCGCTGGCCATGTCAAGGGGTTTGGCTAACGATACAGTTTTGTAGGTATTCTAGTAGATAAAAGTTTTTGGGTTTGTGTGCACGTTTTGAGCGATATCCATGGCAAATCCTGGTTATCCATTTCAATGATTAATTGGGGTTTTGAATGATAACTAGTGTGTAATTTTTATTTTTGGAAAATTAATGCTTGGATTAATCACTTACACTATACTTTGTAGCTATGATAAATTTAAAGTGATCATGTACAACTATGACAGCTCGTGCGACTAATCGATTTGTAATCTACGTTTTGGAATGGGCAACTAGCTTCAACTTTCCAACTGGTCGACTTTTTGACAATTCAAAAGTGCCTGTAAATAGTTTAATTGAAATAAATGCTTTGAGTTGAGTTTGAGTTTGAAATAATTTGGTACTAAGTAAGTAAAGATTAAAAATCAAATACTGTAAAAAAAAATCTTATCAAAAGTCATTAAGTAACCCAAAACTTCTGTATTTTTGATAGAAAAAACCAACCAATTGCGTGTTGGACCACGCTTAATGAAGGGTTCCGCGGTTGGAATGACTTTATCCCAAAAACAAACCTAAAATTGTAATTGAGAAACACGTTCTCTCATATTAAAATCGTGATAATGTTTTTTTTTTATATTTGTGATAAAACAACAAACTATTTTCGGACCTTTTTATTTTCAAGTGCCGTGAGACCTTGCTTCTTGGGAAGCCAATGGAAAGTGGCATAAAGGGCCGTATTTTATTTTGCGTAGACTTAGAAGCTTAATTTAATTTAGGGCTCCAAGGGAGTGACCGTAGACCGTATTTGATATTAATTTCTACTTAATACCTCTACATGTTCCTAAGGAAAGGGTCTTGACAGACTAACAGACCATCAGACAGACGGACAACGAAGAAATCCTATAAGGGTTTTTTTTTTTGGGTGGGAAATCTTCAAATAACTTCTCCCGCTCTGGGTTGAGCAAGAGGGCGTGTCAGACTTTTACTGACTAAAACCCACCCGTGTTCCCTCAGTTGCCTGTATGCCAGCGGCCGCGGTATCTCTTTCGAACAACCCGCACCCCTGGCAGATCCTATAAGGGTTCCACGTTTTCCTTTTGAGGAGCCTTAATAACACATTAAAATTAAATCACCTATAAATAAATAAAACAATTACCTATCCCATCACCACGCTACCATAATATAAGTGCAGAACTAATTCTTTGAACCCCAAACTGCTGCAGCGGGTCGTGTCGACCGACCGATTAATCTGCCGCGTGTTCTACTTAACGTGAGCCGGAGCTAAGTAAATGAGATTGTTCCTAAATAAATGTACTCTTTACCGTAAATTGCTGGGCTTTTACGTGAAGAACTTTGGCTTTTATTCGCTGTTGGAGCGAATTTTTGTTGCTACAAGATGTTGGTTGGATGAACTGAATTTTGAGAATTTAAAATGAGGAAATATATAACTGATCCTCTCTTAATAGACAGAAAGAAAAAGTATTTATTGTGACTCACACAGGAAGATCACATAAAATTATAAAAAAGGAAACTAAAAAAACAGAAAGTCCTGTACGAGATCATAAACAGCTCCTATCGCAACATAATGCTGCGACATTTAAAAAAGTGACGCAGCACTGGTATTCTGTTAGGACCCGATGTTATTTTGACTTGATTATTGACCTTATAATGATGGACATTTATAAAAAATGATCCTCAATTAATTTTGTTGTTTTCTTGCAGTTAGTCGCAGTAACTTAGCTGGGGTACACTGACCAAATGGTTTAGGTTAGGTTAGAACTGTGACCTGCGCTACATCCAAAAAGGTCGCAGTTAGTTAATTGCCATTTATTATTTTTGGTACGCCAAAATAAAAATCATTAAAGGTTTACGAAAAGAGGCGCAATTATTATATAAAATTATTTAATAATATTTTTAGGAGCGAAAATAGTCATTATTAGAGGTTCGTACGTGCTTTTGACACTGAAGTCCTAAATTGTTTGACAGTGCGTAAGTTAAGTTGTACGTATTTCGATAACTAGCTCACATAATAAGGCGAAATAACATACAATCACGACATAGACGTAATAAGACTGACATATGAAACACGCTCTACTTATTATAGCGAGAGATTTCAAGACAAGATAACGCGCAAAACATCGCTTAGACGTGACACACGTCTCTCAGCGATTACAGACTATAAAATAAGGATTTTGGTATTGTTGGACACCTCTATTCAAAACTCAACTTTGTGCCAATTAGGCAAGGTTTAATTTCAAAGTGAGAAGGGGCTTCTGAGCTAGATCGCCGTACTACGATGTTTAAATTTAGGCTAAGCTGTAGATAATAGATATACTGAGATGAGCTCGACTGTGTTCTAATGAGGAAAGCGGTTAGTGTTCTGTGGTTATTAAAAATGTAAATGTTGTCTTTGTACTTTTCGTGGCTGAAGTACAAAGCCCACTTGCTATGACTTAATTAAATTTTCTTGTTGAAGCCGGTTTACACTGAAACTGTTTTCTTAAGAGTATTTACGTAATACTAGGAGAACAGAGCTTTTGTCTTATGTTCAAGATTTATTGACAAACTGGCTTTTGGTAGCGGCTTCTGCCGCGGAGGTCGGAAATCATCTCACAAGAATATACTAATGGAATGAAAAGTATCTTAAGTGTTAATGCAGCTTATAAACTATCTGTGTGCCAAATTTCATCCAATTCCATGTGGCCGTTTTTGCGTTGTTGAGTAACAAACATCTAAACATACACAAACTTTCACATACACAAAGACAAAGAGTGATAAGCTTTTAATTCATTAATATTTAAATAATTAATGGCGCCATAAATATTTTTCATACACATTTTGCACGAACAAATATATCTAATCATTCATAAAATACAAGAAAATGAAGGTAATTTTCACGAGATTTACGAAAGACTGGTTCTCACATCAAATAAGGCGCCAACAAATCAATGAGACAGATTTAACTAACGAGATGTCGTTATGTCATGCTTAGGCATGCGTGCTGCATGTATGTTGTTGCTATATTTCTATACTGTTGATGGATATACTGTGGCAGTATCGAAAAGCTTTTCCATAATAGCGGTACATTCGTTGATACACATGATTGGCTAAAAAATTAATGCATAAACTTTATACATTAGATATGAACCTAGTTTTAGTACTTACTGGCTAGTCACATAATTAAGAACGCTGGTTAGTTTATTTTTGTATTCAAATTTAAATAG
The DNA here is from genome assembly GCA_947359405.1 of Antitype chi. Lineage (NCBI taxonomy): Eukaryota > Metazoa > Arthropoda > Insecta > Lepidoptera > Noctuidae > Antitype > Antitype chi. Next base: position 19,040,096 of record OX375816.1, read on the forward strand.
AGAACACTCTGTGGTGCTGTGGTTGAGGTCACTATTCGTATAATTTTGCCGCCATTAAGTGCTGTGTGTGCCAGTATGTGCAGGTGGCAGTCGGGTGGGCGATCGCAGTATGGTGGCAAAATGCATAGAAAACGCTGCAGCCCATTTTCTAGTAAGTCCCTTATTCGCCTTCTATGACACCCACGGGAAGAAAAGGGAAAGTGTTATTCTTTTACGTCCGACAACACACGGAAAAGTATGACATTAAGAAGGATTAAATCTTGATACAACCAGGGTGAGGGAAAGTTGACACTAACCTAAGGCTGATTATCGCGCCATCTGAAGGTAATAACAGCGAGCCTTGCAGGTAAGGTTGACGGTAGGAAGATGAATGTTCTTCAGAACGTACCACTTTATTAATTAGTTAGAGCAAAAAAATATATTACAAGACCCCACCAAACCTACCAAATAATTTATGTTTACCTCTCGCATGATCCATATTTTATTTCGCATGCAAACATATTTGTACACCTTTTGGCATAACATAACCTATGACTTTAATCTAAGGACTGTATTCACTACCTATAATATTACACAAATAAAAAATGGTTTGACTGGATTTGATTTTAAGAGTCCATTGTTGATAGGCCAACCGTTCGCTATCTACAAAAGGCGTTTATTTTCTAAGTCTAATCAATAATTATATTCCTCAAATAGACTTCATTGCTAACATTTAAACATACGTCATCTAATCACACACGCCGACACTGACGTCATTCAAAAACAATATTAGTTATGTGACGTTACGGTAACCGAGACTTCGCCAATAAAGCTACAGATCCCTAAAGAAGCGGTAACCGCCAGGAAATGGCCGCTTCAACGGCCGTCATGAAAATGTTGGCAGCGGAATTTGACTTTACGGTGGCAGAAAATGGTGGCTCTTTTTTTTTTTTTTGAGTCTGGGAAATCATCAAATAACTTCTTCCGCTCTGGGTGGAGCAGGAGGGCGTGTCAGACTTTTACTGATTAAAACCCACCCGTGTTCCCTCAGTTGCCTGTGTGCCAGGGGCCACGGTATCTCTTTCGAACAACCCGCACCCCTGGCAGGCATCGGCCCTTGCGGGCCGCTTCAGTTGGTACTGACATCTCTTTGAGGCGCGCGTGGAACACAACGCGCCGTCGACCCGGGCTTGGTCCTTACCGGACAGCGAGCTACCCATTACTCGCCGTCCATGATGGTCCCTTGGTTTGACTTTATGGTGTCAAAAAACGCTCTCTAGAAATACACACCAACTTATTTTTAAACCCCGACGCAAAAAGAGGGGTGTTATAAGGTTGATGGCTATGTGTGTCTGTCTATGGCACCGTAGCTCTTAAACGGGTGAACCGATTTGGGAGCGGTTTTTTTATTTAAGAGTAGGTTTTCTTTTCATAAATAACGTTCGAGTGACATCATTCGCCGGTATATTATTTATCACTAGTAAAGCGAAAGAGAGTTATACGTATATTGATGGAAACAATACTAAATATTAAAAAAAGATTTAGGATGTTAGGCTTCCGCGTATCGCAGATGTTCGTGGAAGCCAGTGCTGACGATTTTCTTGCTATAATGAGAAAAAGGGCGGCGTCAATAATGGGTAGGTTGCGTGGAAACTCCAACAGCATCCTAAAAATATAATTTGTCAAGGTGGGCAACCCCATTATAGGCACGCGCCAATATGTGTCGAGCCACGAAGTTACTAGTAGTTGTTATGTTCGTTTGTAAGTTTTACTTACATAGTTTTTAAATCGTTTTTACTTATACTAATCTCTTCAGTCTCTTAAAAGCACCCTTTATAAGCTTGAATATATGAAAAGTCATGGCGCCCTAGTGACTTGAACCACAGGCGTTGCTTGCAATTCCTATTTCAAGCACCAGTCTCTCCCAAGTGTTAATCTAGTTTAAAGCACAACCATTCTATATTTGTGAAGAGAAAAATTAACATAATAAGTACCTATTATTAAAAATAAACAACTATATGTTTTATATGTGATCCGCAATAAACAATAAAAATAAAATATAAAACATATACAAAACCATTTTCTTCATATGACATTTGTGTTCTTCGGCATTGCAAACAGTCCTTACATCACCAATAGTTAACAGTCCTTACGTCACTAATAGGTTCAAATCACATAAGTGGCACAATGACGTCACTAAAACACAACTATACTTCCGTGACGTCACGGTAACCGATACTTGGGCAATAAGCGAATGAGTCAGCTGATCGCTGATGTAACCGAACTGGGAAGTGGGAACTGGTAACTAATGCGAACTAGTGACGTGCCTCCAATCGCGCGACAGCGACTTCCAACTTGTAATTAATAGTTCCAAACTGGAACCGAACTTGTTCCGACATAGTTCTGGAGTATGTTACTTGGAATTGGAATGACCGTCATGCAAGTAACTAACGTTCTGGCAGGTTTGTAAGGCAAGTTGCAAGCCAGAGATATCAAGTTGATAGGAATAACACAAAAGGTTTGTCTATATTACCAGTAAATTTTGAGGTACTGCTACTAAAATCAGCCTATAATGTTCCCACGCCTAAGACACAGGCCTCGACTCTGTGACAGGGAGTGGGCCGTTCATCACGCAGGGACAGTACGGGTTTATGTTTCTAGGCCATATCGGTTTCCTCACGATGTTTTCCTTGATCGTTTGAGAGCATTGGTGATGAAATAACTAACACAAATTGAAGTGCCTGACTGGATTCGAATCTACAACCTACAAACTCATAATTCACGGTCGTTACCACTACGCCACCACTGCTCAAGGTACTTCTAAATCTCTAAAATCTTGACAATAACGGCAAAAAACTTGCGTATGTAAATAGGAACGAAAAAACCCGGTCTTTTCGATCGAATTTCATAAGTTCGATCCCTGCTCGTTGACTTAAAAGTGTAACTTATCAATTTTTTTTTTAATTTGATAAGTTGTCAAATAAAAATAATAAAAATATACAATATACATCGGTATGTTGTGTGCTTTCAGCCTCTTTTTTATTACTCAATGGACCTATGCTCTTGACGTCGATCACGTTTGATGGAAAGCGATTGATGAGGTATATGATGGAACGAGCATGTCCAGAAGATGCCTGCAGGTCTAGACAAAACACATTTCTGCTAACGATCGTACGTGTGTAAAGGTTACGTCGTGTCCTTTCCGCAGGTAATGTCATTCCCATACATTTTGGCGTAGTGTGTGGCGTGAACGCTAACAGAAATGTGTTATGTCTAGGCCCCCTGTTCACTGCTAAATATATGTATTTAGGCAGTATATGCGCCCACACGGCCGTAGTCGTCGCGGGAGACGCCCTGGGCGTCGGTAATCCCAGGCTGATTCCCGGCCACCGTAGGCGCGGGCTTGCGGACGGCGAGTAATGGGTAGCTCGCTGTCCGGTAAGGACCAAGCCCGGGTCGACGGCGCATTGTGTTCCACGCGCGCCTCAAAGAGATGTCAGCACCAAATGGGAGGGTCCGCAAGGGCCGATGCCTGCCAGGGGTGCGGGTTGTTCGAAAGAGATACCGCGGCCCCTGGCACACAGGCAACTGAAGGAACACGGGTGGGTTTTAGTCAGTAAAAGACTGAGACGCCCTCCCACTCCACCCAGAACGGGAGAAGTTATTTGATGATTTCCCACCCAAAAAAATATATATATATTATGTATTTTCTATTTTAAGATTCGAAACCACGTTTATCGATACGAAAGCTTGTTAGTGCCATTTTGAAAGCTTTTCTGAAGCTTATTCATAACAGCCTACTGGCCCTTACTATAAACCTAACAACTAAACCTTCCCATGATCAAATCAATACCAGCCCTTCCCAGTACCAGGACAGTCGTGGCACCGAATTAAAGGACTACAATCGATAATCTTCAGTTGCTAAGGAATAAGCCGAGCTACTCAAACAAGCCAGTGGTGTACACAGCGATTGGTTAATCTAGGGCAACCGGGTAATCTGCCGCCAGCGATGAAGATGTTGACTATCGGCTCTAAATTTAGACAGTGTTCAACGATCTCGATGAAAGTATACCATGTGCAAACATTCTGGTGGAATTTAACTCTTTAGTAGTAGACGGAAATAGGTTTTGGACCTACCTAAATACCCATAATTCAATAAGGACTCTGCCTTTTGGCAAAATACATATCTTTAAGATATTATATTGACGCTAAACAGTGCCAATTTAGACATTTCAGCTAAAGATAAATATTTAGTTGGACTAACTTTGGCATCGTTTCGCCTAAACCTTTAATAGAAATAGAAAACATTTTAATGATTAACATAGTAACCGATATGATGTAATTTAGTAAATTTTCCCTATTTATTTTACCTTAGGGCATGCAAAATTATCGTATATTTAAATTTTATATTATCACAATTAACTAATTAATTAATTAACTCTTTCTGAAATAAGTATGATGTTGCAGTTATCTTTAAGAAGGGCTTGTGGCTAAGTTATAATAGCCGCACGGGTCGATCGATCAGATTACCTTACGCTTGCCACGGTTGGTCTGTAGTAGGGCGACCACGTTTACATACCAAGACCCCTTCGTGCTTCGGAAGGCACGTAAAGCCGTTGGTCCCGGCTGTCCAAGGGATATCACATTTCTCAGTAACTGGGTTGTGGAGGTCGGATAGGCCGTCACTCCATGTAAAATACTGGTATTCAGCTGCAGCTGGTTAGACTGGAATCTGACCCCATCATAGTTGGGAAAAGGCTAGACAGATTATAATGCAGTTGTCTTTAACGGCACCATGTTCAGCATGGACGTAGTTATACCAACATAGACAATGCATAAGATTAGAATTTATAAGTAAGACGCTTGGTCACTGCGCCACTGCAGCACTGCGGTGAATGTTGAAACATCTTCAATAACTTGGCTTGCAAATAACAATAAATATAACCTCACCTACCAAATAAAAAAGCAATCAGTCTCTTTTTCACTATCCTAAACATAATATTATATTAATGGCCCATGACACGTAATATGCCTATATAATTCAGACAAACACATAAATGTAACAGATGATAAAACTTGGCATTTGTTATTTTATCTCGTAATAAAACATTGGGAAAGTACGATGTCTGCTGTATAGGTGCCTTCGCATAAATCTTAGGAAGAAAAACAATTTTATTACTTGACTCTCTCACTAAATGGATTTGGTAGATGCTTATCCAAAAAATTCTTGAAATTAGTTTTTTTTTGGACCATTTAATCCCAGAAAAGCACTTCGCATTTTCATTGTTCCTTACGACTGAGTCGATCAACCCGAGAAACTTTTATTATCTTTGCAAGGCCATAACTATCCTGTATCTACGCCATCTAAGCAAATATCAATTAAAGAATCAAGAAACAAATCAACGATGGATTGAAAATTAATTAACCAAGCCGTGACGATCGATTACCCGTCAAAGGCGCCAATAACCACCGCTCCACGCTTCAGCGCCAATAACCACCGCTCCACGCTTCAGCGCCGAGAATTTACGGGAAACTTTAAAAAATTCTCGCCAGAACACTCCAACAAAAATTCGATTAAAAATTTCAAAAGCCTAGAGGTGCCTAAAAGCGGCCGCAGCGACCAATCTTCAGCACTCAATAAAAACTTGGCAAACTTTAATTGAAGCACTAAATCATACAGATTTTTTGCACTAAACGCTCTAATGCGACTTCTTTCTTTATTATTAGTAGAGGTAGTTAATATAACTGGGAGAACTTGTTTAAACTTGCTCCTTAGCTTCAGGGTTCAGGGCAAAAAACAGACAAAAAGTAGGTGCTTGGGAAGTTTTTCTTCAAACAGTTGCAAGGCTGTTTACTGACATAATTAGTTAGGTACGGCTGAAATTGAAATGAGTTATTGTTGAATAAAGAATGTCAAACAATGGCTGAACTACAAAGCTGTACCTTTGTGAGCTACTTATTTTTAAAGGATGCTTTTTTGTGTTGGTTTCAGTTTGTTTGAGTAAGAACATTGTTTTTTACCTACAACCTACGAAAATTACTATACTGCCTAAGAATATTAGTGTTGCATTTCGACTTTTGTAATATCGCTCCAATAAACGCTTTTATTGTCAATCTTTGCGTAAAATAAGTAAAAAAAAATAAGTAAAATAAGAAAAAAAAAATAAGTAAAAATAAAAGTAAAATAAGTAAAAAAAAAATAAGTAAAAATAAGTAAAATAAGAAAAAAAAATAAGAAAAAAAAATAAGTAAAAATAAAAGTAAAATAAGTAAAAATAAGTAAAATAAGAAAAAAAAATAAGTAAAAATAAAAGTAAAATAAGTAAAAAAAAAATAAGTAAAAATAAGTAAAAAATAAGTAAAATAAGTAAAAATAAGTAAAATAAGTAAAATAAGTAAAATAAGTAAAATAAGTAAAAATAAGTATAATAAGTAAAATAAGTAAAAAAAAAATAAGTAAAATAAGTCAAAATACATTACAGCCGCTGGGGCTCGTTTGTGAACCTTCGAATGCAGATCTTAGACAATAACAAAATTACAAGAGACATTCTAACAGAAAACCGATGGGAACAGATATTCTCGGAAAGTTCTGGATTTGTAGATATAGATCCCCAATGACTGCATGGATTATACTTTAATAAAATTTAATTACAGTAAGAGCAATTTCCATTAAATGAATACATGAAGTTCCCTTTTGTCACACAAGTCTATTTGTGGACGTGTACCTTTGTAATCAGTTATAATATGCTCTGAATGTTTCTCCAATATTAATGTTCAATAGAAGCAGTTTCAAATGTGGTGCTGTCCCACAAGCAATGGGGCACTTTATATCTTGTCCAGCGTGTCTGCACGCTACAGCAGCTAAGGGACGCTGGTGAAGTGCCAAAATCGTAGCCAAATTTTGTGCTGGCTGTATTTAGATTGCTATCTGTCGATAGCAATCTAAATACAGCCAGCTCAAAATTAAAAGAAAAAGAGATATTATAAAGAAAATATCTGCAACCATTTATTCTTCTAATCAAAATCAAATAAAACAGTTACATTGTTCGTTTTGTTATTTTTCTCTCATTCAGTGAACTGAGGACAAAAGATAGTTAATTGAACAACAACTTTTAATTCATTTTGTCCTGATATTTATTTTATGTTGTTCATTAGTTTTACAGAAGTCTGAATAAATGAATTATTTTGTTTCTATTTACTGTTTTGATGTTTAGATTTTTAATAATTTCTAACTGGTGCATTTCTGTCGGGGTTTTCAACTTATGAAATCATCATTAATTGTGTCTCTTACTTTCTAGTAAGATTGTTTTCATAATTAATGTTAATTAGTACCTATATAGTTTAAAAAAAATCTAGCCAAGTGCGAGTCGGACCACGCACTATTAAGGACATCCGTAGTTGGGATGAATTTGTCTCAAGAACAAACTTATTATAATAGATATACGTCACGGTCAATTCTGCAACAGCAATTAATGTAAGTTACAAATTCAAATTTTTCGTTTTATTTAATAAAACGACAAATTAACGATTATCAGACTTTTTCATTTATTTGTGCTGTGAGGCCTTGGTTCTTGCTAGATGTCATTATTCTTGGACTTTTGATTTATTAGCGTGTATCATAATATATGTCCAGCAGTGGACGTCTTTCGGCTGAAATGATGATGATGATGATAATATGTCGCATAAATAGCCTTACTTTTTATTGCGTTGACTTTAATGCTTAGTTTTTTAGAGCTCCGTGGGACCGTAGACCGACGTATTTGATATTAATTTCAACTTGATACCTCCACGCGCTGCCTAGCAAAATGGTCTTGATAGACAGCGGACGGACAGACAGCCAACGAAGTGTTCCTAGAATGATTCTGTTTTTTCCTTTTTGTAATCATAACCGTTTATTTGCTTAGAAACTATTTGTACCTACACATAAAATAAAGGTGGTTAAAACTTAGGCCTTACCCGCTCACTTTATTGATGTTCAGAACTCATAAAATTCCTAAATAAATCTCATTGCCTTTCCAAAACTTAAATAAATTAAAACCCCTAGCAAAAAAAGTGCAACGAACTAGATACGCCAAAACTATTCATTCAAAAATCGCAGAGCGAAGCAATTGAGCAACTGCCAAGAAGATGGAATCCGCCTGTAAGCTGGAATAAATAAAAGTTTTGCATTTCCTACTGATTGCTGCAGACGTAACTACTCACACGAACTGGCTGAAAGCATAATACCAACGCTGATCAAAGGATTTTGCTATTTGTGGATAAAAAGGACTGTGAACAACAAAAACATGATGTATTCATTTGTTTCTTGGCTCATAGACTATAAGCGCCAATAATTGTTTTTATAGTCATAACATTATGATATTTTACAAGGTTATTTCACGATTTAGGTATGTTAAGTCAGGAAAATTTATGGTTTATCAAATTCACTCATCATCTGCCTATAACAACTATATTGGGGTCGGTTTCCAGTCTAACCAGATCCAGCTGAATACCAGTATTTTACATGGAGTGACTGACCTCCACAACCCAGTTACTGGGTAATACGATACATCTTGGTAAGACTGGTTGTCAGACTTTCGGGCTTCTGGCGACCCGTAACGACTGATAAATGTCCCCGAATAATAGCCGGCTTAACGTGCTTTCCGAGGCATGGAGGTCTCTTGGTATGTAAAGATGGTCACCCATCCCCGGAACAACTGCGGCCACCGTAGCTTAACGTGATCAATCGACCCATTCAGTTGTTATTACCTAGCCACAAGCCATAAACAACCCCTCACTACCAACTTAAACACAACATACGAACACGTTCAATTCACAACGGTCATTCATTGACAGTTGCATGAAGTGGCTACGTCAATTCGAGATGGTGTGATACAGCAAAGGAGAATGCCAGGAACTCTCTATAGCTTTGACCCATAAAATAAAAATTGGTTTACAGGCATGCCAAATGTAGCATTCTATTGGTGCATTATTAGTGATAACTAAAACATGTTTAAATGCCTTTAGAACTTGCTATTTTCGTTTAAATCTATAAACAATTATCGTGATCGCGAAGAGATTAGGGAGCGTAAAATACAAACAAAAATGCAAAGGTAAACAGAACAGCAAATGTCAATGAATGATTTTTTGACATTGCTATTAGCTCGTCAATGACGTTTCGTTACACCTAATGACCTACCTACTAATGCTCAAATGCGAATGATTTATTAAAACATACATTCATAATAATGTTACATAGGTACATTATTTTCTTTAACTGTGTGTATTTAAATCAAATACATATAAAAATCCGTACATAATAAATTAACAGATGTCGTTTTTAAATAAAATAACTCGTTTTGTTCCGCGTGTATGCGCGTTACCAAGCAACGCGGATGGTTGCGACAAACACAGGAAATAGGCTTTGGGTTTTTAAATTCCTTTTTATCACAAACTTTTGATCCGCAAGTGTAACATAATAACAGTTAGGTAACAAAAGGTCATAATTTCATGCGATAATTTTGATTAAGTTACATTTCCTGTAAATTGATAAAAGGTGGAGCAGGATCTGGCATTGTCTTTTACGAAATATGTCAATTAAATCACTATATATCTTAAAACAAAGTCCCTCGCCGCGTCAATCTGTCTGTTCGCGATAAACTCAAAAACTACTAATGGATTTTCATACGGTTTTCACCAATAGACAGAGCCTAGTAAATACCGCAGGAAGGTTTAGGTGTATAATTTATTAAGTTTTTGTGTAAATTGGTTAACGCGGGCGAACCCGCGGCCAAAACCTAGTAAATAATAAAGCAAATGTTTCAAAATGGGCCAGGTATATGTACAGTAACTCAAAAAAAGAGAAAAATCCGTAGAATTTGGGAAAAATACAGATAATTCAATTAAATGAATACTGTTGTGGTAGTGAATTGATATTTATCAATTGTTTTTATCGACTTTCAACATGGCGTCTCACCGATTTAGTTACCTTGTGCTTAAAAACAATGACAGTAAACCATTGATCATAGAAAGACAACTGTTAACTGTCACAACAGTGTCACTTCAGTGTCAGTCACTTTCGTCTCGTCGTCGGTCGTGATTGTGTTCGTTTTGTTTTGAGTTTCTCTTAGAAAAATAACTAAAGCATAGAAGGAGAGCTAAAATAGCAACTGAACTCAATATACTTGCTTTATTTTGACTTATGGAGCCACTTCAATGTTAGAGGAGGACACCTATACAGAAAACGTTTCGAAATTTCGTTGGTTGTCACTAATTATATTCAGACTAGTAATGTGACCCACTACATTTCAACATCGATAGAATTTACAATGCATGTGTGAATGTATTTTTTTCATGCATATCATTGTAATTTTTAGGCAGGCGGTTATACCTAATTACAATTTATAAATATAACATCTAAATCATTTTTTTGAAGTTCGTTCAAAATTAAACAATACTTTATTAATAAAAGTAAGTAAGTAGTTTAATTTTGGACGAACTTCAAAAAACGAACGATGATCATCATCACTAAAGTCCTCCTTGGTTCCCTACAGATTTTTATGTATCCAAGTATTAAATCTGACCCAGCTACCCCCGAATGTATTAAATTGCCATAGTGATTGATGAAAACAACGTGGGAGACTTCGGTTTTACGAATGTTTTTAGCAACTCTTGCTTCAAATTACTTTTTCATATTTATTTGGATTTTAGACATTTAAATAGGATACAAAGAGGAAATTTATAATAATCTTTAATAAAAGACAAATAGATGGATGGATACTTTATTATTTGCACACCATAAAATACAAACCGACCCACTAAAAACAAAAACGTTTTTACAAAAAAAACACCGCAAAGTGAAAAATAAGTAAGTCTTCTCGTAAGTCGACTCCATTTCGTTTCATTACATACAAATGAATTTAAAGTAAAATGCTTGGAGTATATGTGACTCTGCTTTTTTGGAGTCCAATTTCGTCTACCAATACAATTTACCCATTCATTTTTTTTCACAGCTTCTCTAGAAAATCTGTAAAATAAAAGTATCGACAACATTATTTACGTCACTATGTATGATCAAGATAACCTCAAAACAGTTTCCGAATATTCGCTAATAACTTCTATTGGAATAGATATTACGTCTGGTTTCCGCTACAAAGTGATTCAGCAACATTTGTTATGTATTTAAAATCGTTTATCGGTTCACATTCAACAAAAAATTGAGCAAAATCTTACCGATGGAAGGTCAATATTTCTTGTTTATTTTCTTTGCGTGATGAATGGGACTTGCAGCCCCCCACCACACAAGACATTGCTCCACAGCGTCCACACACTCACTATTTGTAGTTAAACAAAGAATTCGTGCAATATAACAGTACAAATATTACTAAAATATCGGAAAAACATACCCAGATTACAACAAACGCATAAACAATGAACATGCGATCAAGTCAAGTAGTTCAATGAACGAACTGTCAGGCATTGAAGCAAAGTACTATCAAATTTGGCCGGGTTGAATTAGAACCAATATAACCAAATGACAGTTCATGTTGTGAAATGCTAAAAAAGTAAAACAAAGAGTACATCATTTATCTCTTTCACACATCCGTTTTCGTGCCATAAGATAGAACGAGTATAAAAGTAGTTACAGAATTCATTTTTTAGCTTTCCTTCTATGCTTTAGTTATTATTCTAAGGAGTTTCTGGAGTGCTTTTTAGCAACCTCGCTTTCGTTTTTTGGATTTAATGCCGTTTCTTTCCCATCTGTTTACCTTATGCTTCAACCTCCACAGAAATAAACATGTCAAACGTCATTAATCAATCAAAATGACAGCTTACCGCCATGACGGGTTATTCTTGTATGTTGCAAATTCAAGTGTAATTTCTTGTGTTTACCAGCAAACCAAGCTATTTTAAAGTAATTGGACAGTTTAGAACTATTTTAAATGAATTTCCCTATTTTAAGTATAGTGTACAAGGACCTGGCCCAGGCTCCGTACATTTTGGAACATCTCCTTTCACTGACTGTGTATGAACATAGCCCATGCAGTGGGTAGGAAAGGTTTGCCACGAGGTAGTAGAGTACCTTGCTGTGGTGCATCAGAACCGTAGTATTATCTCTCTCAGTGACACGTAGATCTATTTATTTTCGAAATGAAGACATGATACCTACTTAAGTATGTTAAGAACTTCATCCAACTTTAATATGTGCATAGAAATTACCCAAGTATAATACCTTTCTAAGTATTCATCGCTTTGTCAAAACTTATATTAAGTTCTCAAACACATCGTGAATTATGCATGCCATAAAGGGAGCTAATAGTCGTTGAAGGTATCGACGACCTTGTACACAGGTCAAGAGTTCGGGATTTAAGGTTCAAATCTGACCCTTGATGTTATATGGTGGACAAAGACATCCAGGACTTTTTGAAATGTCATTGTGAGTAAAGAACTTGATTGTGATGCCAAAAAGTTGTTTCATTTGTTAGTCCATCAAAATCTTGAAAGACTAAAATAAATTTTGATGCCATTTTCTGCGGCGTGATGCCGCAAAAATGGCTCCAAATTTTTTGTGAGTTTTAACGAACTTGCTTCGGTCAGCAAAGTGAAAAAAAAAACCATCCAGTCTCAGGCGTCCAAAAGCTGTTTTATCGAACGGATCGTGACCACTAAGCTACCATCTACCACAAAACAAACTGACTTGTCCATGTGAGTTTGGCCCAACATCCACTCAGCTCCTCCTTTATAACCCTATCTCTATTCCTCCATGTAAGATAGAAGGAGAAGCAGAGACTCGTTTGGAAAACGCTACGGTATCCAAGTTTATGGTACCGGTCGGGATTTAAAGGGTATGTTTACGATTTAGCGAAGTGTCCGGCAATTTTTCTCGTCCACATTTCCTTGTCCGAGATTTTAACTAGGTAGCCGTATGCATTGACATTTTCGTTAATTTATGTTGGAGCAAAGTTAAAGCTGACGGTTTTAAAGTGGTGCGGTTTTTAAATCTTGCTGGAAGGTTAGACTGTAGCTTGTTGGATACCTTGCGAGTAAAATTAATGGGTGTATTTTTCGGGTTCAAATTGAAGTAAAGTACCAGGCTAATATATAATAAGATGAACATTGTTAGCAAACTAAAACATAAGAAGCTTTTTTGGTAAATAAAACCAAATTTTCTCTTAACTTTTTTGTTGCGTTATCTAATTATTATCAGGGACCGACTTCCTGTTACTACGTAATTGAATTTACTTATGATTGATGTATGTGGTGGAGGCCTGTAATCTTTGTATTAAGTCTAATTAATTTTATGACTCACATCTGGAGTTATGGCTAGGCGCAAACTACCCACCGGCGCGGCGACCCAGCGACAAGCAGTTCACATACTTTTTAATACGTTTTATATAGATTCGCCGCATACGTGTGGCTGGCGGAGGTCACCCGCTACAGCAGTAACTCTGCAGCAACAGGTAATACCTACCAGAGGATGTGGCTGGTAGCTCGTGTGCGTTTGCCCTATAAGTAATATCTGTACGATATCGTAGATTTTATAAAAAGAGGAACGCTGTTCCAAAATCAGTACAGTACTTTTTTAACCCCATCGGAAACAAAGGGGTGCTTGTGACACGACGAGGCTTTGATCAAAATATTCTACAAAAAAAACAAAATTTACTTATACTAAACTTAAAGCGCCAATATAATATTTTTAATTCTTTTCTGAATTTTGTTTGTATCGGGGATTTTTAGTTAACTTTTTAGGAAAAGACAAATAACAACTGCAAACTTTATATATGTTTCACACACGACTTCACCTCAGTTTTAAATAACTCAAAGGGAATATCCCTGTATCGGTCCATAGATCATAGTATCCGTGCAAGCGGTGCTCTAATTAATTAGTCAGTTAGTAATTAGTGGAGTGAGATCCTAGTTAGCATTAGTTTACAAGTGTTCTGACCAAGTTTTGATCGGTCGCTGTACGGACTAGCGCCCGTTTAGTTTAGTACATCTATAAGCTAGTGATATGTTTATGATGGGGATAGTATAAGTAGCTTTTGATTTTTTTAATCAATTTTTTTAAAGTGAAATCAGCGAAGGGAGGTAGTACTTACCCTGCAGACAACACAGGCTTACAATAATACAATAAACAGGCATCTTTTGGGCATGCTCATTTTATCATAGACCCCATCCATTGCTTTCCATTAAGCGTATTTGAAGTCAAAAACAGGCCCATACAGAAATAAAAAAACAAAAACAAATTGGGTGTCGCAAATTATCCCCGGGGGCCGTACTTTTAAGATTAGAATTTAAAATTTAGAATACTTTTTGTATTCTAAATTTTAAATTTCGAAATTTTATCAAAATCCGTTCAGTCATTAAGTTTTGAAAGAACAGATGGTTAGAGTAGGTAGAATTAAAGTTTCGATTGTGTTGATTTTAAAATAAATATCAAAAATAAAATAGATAGTACAAAAAGGTGTTGCATCAATTTAACAATTGAAAGCTGATTTTAATACTGATAAACATAGTTAAAATAAACACGCAATGTTGACGTGGTGATTTTACAGTTGATCAAAATTAAATAACGATGTAGCAAAATACATATTTTCTGACATAACAAAACTTCTTTAATGTCGGTATTAAAACGTGTAGCTTGTATATGTTGTTTGTGTTTAGTACATTCTGCGTTTATTAAGCAACAAATAAGCATTTAACCTTGCCAAAACCCAGACGCAACGTATGTAAACATTTACATAAATCTTAGCCTCAAACAATAAACCTACAAGGCTACAATATCACAACTTTCCAAGTCAGGTCGAATAAATACCTGCGTAGCAAGCTCTACGAGCTGCGTAGCAGACGCTACGGAATTCGTAGCAAATTCCGTAGCCCTTAACGCATAGTCCAGTGCACATGCAAATTGCTTGACGTTCAACTGGTTTGTGCAAAAGCATGTAAACAGACTTTACATAAATGTTATTATGTATATGTCCTATGTAACCGGTTACACAATTCAGTTAAGCGACACGTGTATTCGTCAAAGCGAAGAGGTATGCAGGCTGGTATAACGTGTCGTTGCCACAAAGGAAAAGCCTCTCTGGTAATTGTTTAACGCAATAGTTTACTTGTCACTGAAATGTTATTGTAATATTCACATTTGAAACATAATCAGAACTGACCATTAATTTGTCTATAAGGAAATGTTGGAGGGAGGAAAGTTATAATGTGAGTTGGCAGTAATTAATTAATTATCTCTCTCTATCTACCCAACTATTAATCACAATTATGATAATTGTGGACAGTTTTCCTTATCTTTCCTCTCCAAAATAATTGTTTATATCAAATAATATTTTTTATAGAATCCGTAGAATCCGTATTACGTTCTTCAACAGATTTTTATTCAACTTCAAAGCATTTGAGAAAGCTCTGATTTCAACACAGTCCTTGGAACATTTATATATGTCTGCGGAACCCTAATAAATAAATCGTACCTTTGTTTGACTTGTAAAAGGCCCGAACAACCAATTAGAATCGAAACAAAGCTTCTGTTACAATCTCATTATAGAAAAAAAAAGTCGAGGAAAAAAATCTAATTTAGCATTGTGGAAATGCTTATTCTGACTCTGATAATTATCTGATGGGTCAGTTGTGCGTGTTCGTTTAATTAATGGACAGTTCTGAAGATTTTAACGCTTTTGGTTGGCAAAATCATTTACTTCTTTCTTTATTTATAAAAGGAACATCCTAAGATAAAATCGAGTTCAAAAATGGGCTTTATGAACGTGCATTTTCTTGGCATTGCCTGACTATTTTTCTAGGAACTTATGCGCGTTCGTGCCTCGTGGACTCCTTTTATTGTTTCATCTAGCTGAAATTGAAGTACACTACTTTCTTTATTTGCACCTCCATTTCAAATATAGATTAAATGATCACTATATTGTCTTCGCTTGCCAATAAAACATGTCGTTATTTTAGGGCTTTCACGTGAGAAACTGGCGATGTGTTCCGTAAAATTCATACCGTGACAACTTAAGTAAGTTTGGAGTGAGGTTTAATTCCACCTGTCGGTCTAATCTGTAAAAATCTCACCGTGAGAACTTAGGTAAGGTAACCTTCAAGTGAGCTGTCATTCCATCTGATGCTAGCGATTCACACTAACGACAGGTCACTTTAAGCTCACTTCACCCACCTAATCACGGTGAGATTTATACAGAATAGCACTACTGATGACACTATTGACAGCGATATACACTAATGACAGGTCACTTTAAGCTCACTTCACCCACCTAATCACGGTGAGATTTATACAGCTGTCCTAGTCCAATTTGACATTTGCGCCCATTATGTCAGTCATTTTGGGTGCGCCTGCGCATAGTCGGCAGCGTGAGCGGTCAAAAATTATCATTCAGGAAAAAGTATCCTATGTGTTAATCCAGGTTACAAACTATCTGTGAGCCAAATTTTTGTGTTGCGTGATTGAAGTTTGTATGTTTATACAAACTTTCACATTTAAAATATTATACTAGGGGCGTTCAATAAAAAGTGATAATGAGTATGAAGCAGTTATATATTATTTATTGTTATTTTATTTTTCGACTTAGTCACCTTTGAGGTTTATACACTTAGTAGGTATATCGTTTTTCTATTTCCAAGGATTCCCTTCTTGAAAAAATCTTCATCTTGATCGCTTAAAATATCATGTACGGCGGCAATCACTTCCTCATCATTGCCATATTTGGTGACCTCTCAGTTGTTCTTTTAACCGCAGGAACAGGTAGAAATCACGAGGCGCAAGATCAGGTGAGTATGGAGGATGTTACATCAATTCAAATCCAGCGTCTTGGATCGCAGTCATCGCAACTCGGGACTTGTGTGTGGGGGTGTTATCTTGGTGAAACAACACAACTTTAGCAAGTTTGCCGCGGCGATTTTCGCGCATTTCCTAACGCAGTTTTTCTATTTGTTCTGCGTATAAGGGCCCCGTAATAGTGGCTCCATGATTGAGGTATTCAATCATTATCACCCCCTGGCTGTCCTATATACTACTACTTATAGCATCTGGAGACTTGAATTCTGCCTGGTTAGTGGCAATATGCTCGAACTCTCTATTTAAACTCTCGTTTTAAACCCTATAACTTAACATTTATGTTAACGGCGAAATATGGGTTGAATGACTTTTGATTTTGACAATATATATAATGTCAAAATCAAAATCAAAAGTCATTTATTGAGCGTCAGCATCTTTTCAACGTCAAAATTACATTAAGACAGACCCCGCAAAATGCCCGCCCTTCACCACTTCCTAGTGCTTTAGCTGGGAAGAAGAAGTGGCGCAATAAACTATCTAGCAGAACAGCTGTCTGTTAAGTTAGAAGAACTTGATTCTGTACAATAATAGGTAAGTAATTAACATTACAACACAAAACATAAAATTAAATTATTTGCCATATGTCAGCTAGCATACGTCAATATACCAACAAAACATAGTAACTAAACTCAAGCAGATAGAAATAATAAAAATAAAACAAAACAATAAACGTAAACAGAACTCAATACCCACATAAAAGCCTCCAGGCATAAAGGGTGTGCCCGCGTACATATGCAATGCTGCATTATGTTCATTTAGATTTAACTTGAAGTAATAAATGTTAAGCTAGGACTTTCAGAGTAAAATAAATAAACAGTTAATTACTAGGTAATAACAATGACAAAACCATGGTCAGCAAGACGGCCAGTCACCACAAGCAGCACCCGTTCACGAGCATAACGCAACGATCTGCCATTGCCGCGCATTTGCGCGCGATTGCATTGACGCGTGCGGGGGAGCCCCAACATCATGCTGGCCGCGCTCGCAGAAAGGCTCGATTGTGCTATCGTGACTCACTGTTCGATGCGACACGTAGCACGGGTAGCGTAGTTGAAATAAGCAATTTTAATTTGTAATACTTATTTTATTCTTATTTGTTTTTTTTTTAATTTTTGATTTATCCAATTTGATTTTATGTAATTTTGATTAATGTTAATGTGACCATGTGTTCTTGTCCTATTATTATGAGTCAATGTAACTTGAAAATAAATGATTTATTATTATTATTATTTTGTTTACTATTTGTTTTTCTCGGCCTAGCCGGGTAAACCTGATGGCACGGGCCTAAGCCAAGTGTCCAGCAGTGGGGTTAAGGGTAGGAGTAATATTATGAGTAGACTGTGTGTTACTGGAAACTATATTTGCGTGGGAGTATTGGTGCAAGGTGTCAGACTCACACTGAAGAAATTTTCTAACTAACCTGCATGTGTTAAGAATCACTGCCTTCTGCAGCAGGTGGTAGGTGTTAGACGGCAGGTTGAGGGAACTAAGGGACTGATGAAGCTGTTTAGGAATTACTCCTGTTGTAGATAGCACTATGGGGACTATTGTGACTTTTTGCAGATGCCAAAGTCGAGTTATTTCGTCCTTTAGTTCGGTGTATTTAGATAATTTTTCAGCTATTGTAGTCTGTAAGTTATGCGTATTTGGCACAGCAATGTCTATAAGGAACCCTGTTTTATTTATTTTATCAATTAATGTGATGTCGGGTCTGTTAAAGTGGATTGTGCGGTCTGTAAGTATGGCTCTGTCGAAGTATAGTTTTGTTGTAGGGTTCTCTAAAACCGTTTCAGGGTTATATTTATAATAAGGTACTGTAGTGTCTATATGTTTGTATTTATGAGCTAGTTTTTGGTGTATGACGTTGGCAACTTGATCATGTCGATGTTTGTAGTCTGTCTGGGCTATTGATTTGCAGGCACCGGTAATATGTTGGATTGTCTCTGGGGAACTATTGCATTTTCTACAAGTATCGGTTGCCAAATTTTTTATTATGTATTTTCTGTAGTTCTTAGTCTCAATTACCTGGTCTTGAATTGCAAGCATGAACCCTTCAGTCTCCGGGAATAGTTCGCCTCGATTTAACCACGCGTTCGATGCATCTTTGTCGACATTTAATTGGCATAAATCTTGGCGATGTCTCCCGTGTAGAGACTTCTGGGTCCACTCTTGACATTTGGTTCTGTCGTCAATTACTTTCTCATTTTTTTGTTCTGTAGTTGCTTTTAAATTAAGAGGTGTAAAGTGTTGGTCATTAAGTGCTATTAGTTTGTGGAGTTGGGAAGATTCAGTTTTGGCAAAGAAGTATTGTCTAAGAGCTGTGATCTGTCTGTTGTGTAAGTTTAGGATATCTATAAGTCCTCTGCCTCCTTCTTTTCTTGGTAACGTTAACCTTTGTATACAAGATCTTGGGTGATGTTTGCGAAATTTAGTCATTGTTGTGTTGATTTTCCGTTGTAGGTTTATGAGCTCAGTTTTGGTCCAGTTTATTATCCCGAATGAATAGGTGAGCACAGGTATAGCAAATGTGTTAATTGCTTTTATGGTGTTTCGCGAATACAGTTGTGTTTTTAATATTGTATTGAGTCGGTGTTGAAATTTCTGTTTAAGTTTTTGTTTAGTATCTTTGTAGTGTATCTGACGAGATTGATCGTAACCTAAGTATTTATAAGTGTCAGGTTCATCCAATGGCTCTATTCGTTCGCCTGTACCTAAGGTGTATTGGTGTTGGTAGTTCTGGCCTGCTCTAACTGAGTTTATTTTGCATTTATCTATGCCGAACTCCGTTTTAATTTTTTATTATTATTGCGCGCTTCGCCATATTTGATGGTAGGAGGCAACCATGTGCATTGTTTTTACCTGTATATTCTTTTAGAGACAACTTAAAGGTATGAGGTTAAGTTATGTTATATTATTCGGCCATCTATTTACAAAAAAACCCCTGAAAGCAAAAACAAAAGTAGCCGTTAATCTAAATTACGGCTATTTGGAGCTTCCGAAAAAAAGTTGGAAAGTGCTCAATAAGTTTGAGTACAATAAGTAGTTAGTGTCATCGGGGTGAGTGCGTCGGTCACAATTACGAAGTTAGGCGGCGGGCCGATAATGCCCGACACTGCCCGACAACGCCCGACAACGCCCGACACCCATCAATATTGGTTACCGCGGAAGAGGATAGAAGGACTTTTGAAAGACTTAGGTAAGTTCTGGGTTTTTATTTATGTCTGGATTTTGGTATTGATGCTGTGATAAGTTTCCACTATATTTTAGGGTTCTGTAGTCAACAAGGACTGACTGTTCACTACAGAACCCTAAACATGGCGATGTCCGTCCGTCAGTTCTTATATCTGCGGCTTAGCTCAGGGTATCAAACCGGCAAAGTTGTATAAAACCTTTACAATAAAGGTTGTTCAAAAAAAAAAAACATCGCCACTTTACGTCAAGCGGTGATGTTTTTTTTTGTTGTATTTTTTATGTATGTAAGTTTTTCAACAGTTTGTTCTAAGAATGAATTCATCCCGACTACGGAACCCTTTATTTTGCGTAGTTTTTTTTTATTTATGACGAGAATGCTGGTTTAAAAGCTGGTTTCAAGTTTTTTTTAGATTTAGCAACAAATAAAACAGCTAACAAACTACCTACTAAGCTAAAGTAGTCAATCCATTAGAAAAACATGAAATAAATATTAGCAGCTGTACATTGTACAAACCTAAATACCTACTCACGAAATAAATAGACATATAACTAATCATTATTGCAAACAGAACATCATGTCTATATTATTGTAAACAGAACATCATGCCTGTATTATTATAAACAGAACATCATGCCTGTATTATTGTAAACAGAACATTATGCCTGTACTATTGTAAGCAGAACATCATGCCTGTATTATTGTAAACAGAACGTTATGCCTGTATTATTGTAAACAGAACATTATGCCTGTATTATTGTAAACAGAACATCATGCCTGTATTATTGTAAACAGAACAATAGGCCTGTATTATTGTAAACAGAACATCATGCCTGTATTATTGTAAACAGAACATCATGCCTGTATTATTATAAACAGAATATTATGCCTGTACTATTGTAAGTAGAACATTATGCCTGTATTATTGTAAACAGAACATTATGCCTGTATTATTGTAAACAGAACATCATGCCTGTATTATTGTAAACAGAATATTATGCCTGTACTATTGTAAGCAGAACATTATGCCTGTATTATAGTAAACAGAACATCATGCCTGTATTATTGTAAACAGAACATCATGCCTGTATTATTGTAAACAGAATATTATGCCTGTATTATTATAAACAGAACATTATGCCTGTACTATTGTAAGTAGAACATTATGCCTGTATTATTGTAAACAGAACATCATGCCTGTATTATTGTAAACAGAACATCATGCCTGTATTCCCCGAAGGGTTAGGCAGAGGTGTACCTTATAGTGCATCCACATTTCTTGTTGGTCTAGTGGTCGTAAGCGCTGCTGTTAAGCATGAGGTTCCGATGTTCAATTCCCGCGTGTACGACCAGATGAAACGTATACGAGGCCAAACAAGTATGTAAGGGTCCTAATAAGTGGAGTTCTGTAGTTTCTGCCTACCATCAGGCGAAGAAAGCATGAGTTTATGTATGTAAAATTAATATCTATAAACATATTTTAGATCTCGAAACAACACGATACACGCGTGTCTTGTTTTCTTCGGTTAACAAAATCAACAATCTTACATAACATTATCTTATCAACTTCATTAAATTTCGTATCCAATTACAAAATATTTACTTATGTAACCTTATTTTAAAGTCCTAAGTTAAACAAGGTAAGTACTACTAAGAAATACAACCTTATAAGCAAGCGCTCTTTGTATAATAAGGTGCTCAAATATTCATAAGTATTTTAACTGTGAGCAGATTATGTAATCATTGAATTATTAATTTAATAATTTAACCTTTGTGTATGCTAATCTAAAATGGAAACAGTCTTTAACTCTACTAAAAGCGTATTTAATTTAATCATTACATCTATATCTATACAATAAAATAAACTTGAAGTTTCTATTCGTAATGTGCAAATAACAGCTTTTACTAAATGTATATTATATGAAAGTATATCCGGTACTTACAACAGTAAGAAAACCTTTATTATTTTTTTTGTCTGACTGTTTGTTCTGGCTAATCTTCGAGTTGCTGGACCGATTTTGACGAGACTTTCACTGGTAGATAGGTGATGTTATAAGGAGTAACATAGACTAGTACGTTTCCGTGAAGTAATTTTCGACATACAGGCGGTTGAGGCCGCGGGATCAGCTAGTCTCATAATGTAATTTGTTTAAAGTGTTTGTTGGCTCAGAACTTTCGATTGGGTGAACCGATTTTGATGATTCTTGTTTTATTTGAAAGCTGGTGTTTTCCGTGTAGTCTCATTTAAATTTTATATAGATCTCATGATGCTTTTCGGACACAGACAACGAAACTCTTCAAAAAATGACAGCAAATCAACCGCGATTGCTGCTATCGCGTAAATATGCATTGTTTTTACCCAAGGATGATGACATTTCGATTTGGTGTGGGGTAGGTTTTGTTCAACCATCCATTAGATAATATAAACACATAATCACAGGTGTTGTTAATTATAAATCCTCTCTTGTTATTTATTTAAAGAGTTTTCTTTTAGCTGGCTTAATACTAATTTGCTCTAGGTTTGATTAGAATCTTGGATCAATTATTTGGAATAATGAACAACAAGTCTGACTACCAGTTTTACTATTACTAAAGAGAAGTTGTGAAGGTCAGATAGGCAGTTGCTCCATGTAAACTACTGGTATTCAGCTGCATCCGGTTAGACTGGAAGCTGACCCCAACATAGTTGGGAAAAAGGCTAGGCAAATGTTGATAATATTTGGAATGGATTTTACGAAAGATGAAAAAGCTAGCAATTAAGTGACAGCTAAGATGACGGCAGAAGAAGACATGCACCGCCGAACCCAAAATATTGGGATAAAGGCAAAAAAATTATACATTTGATTTTACGATTAATTAATTCTGACTGTTCCCGCAAGCGCCTACAGAAATTCGCATACCAATGTTGAGGCTACGTGATTATTGCTAATCGTTTTTATTGTTTAACGTTTGTCGACCGTCTACCTACATCTGTAATTTTAATCAGTATAAAATTTGCACATTCACATCAAGCAACGTATTTTTTCATTATTCCCCTAATTTTACCTGGATCAATCCCGCACATGGTCCTTCGAGTCTGGATTTGGAGATTTGAAGAATATTAATTACTCCGATCAGCCAATTGTTATAAAGGAATTGAAGAGAATTGTTGGATATCAAAACTCATAGTCGACGCCCGGCGTGGCCGGTGAATTCTGCTACGTCATTCAGAAAATTATTGGAATTTACGTGGTCTGGATACTTAATAGCTGAGAAAAGTCGTATTTATTATTAAATTTGTGTACCCAACACTCTATTTAACAGGTAAAATTAGTGTAAGTCAGCCGTTAATAGCCAGGTTAGTACGAAATAACTATTGTCATTTTTCTTTGTTCTGTGAGTGGTTACAAATTGTAATACAATTATTAACTGATCAGTAGTCATTGTACATTTTGTTATTTACACATTGTTAAAGAGTAGTTATTTGTAGTAACTGCATTATTTTGCTTTACGGTGTAATAATTTTACAGTTATTGAGACAGTTACGTAATCACATTAGTTAGCACAGTTAGACAATAGAAATCATTGTAGTTGCAGTGATATTATTAATGTTTAGTACAATATAACCATTAATACGTATAGTTTATTATAAATTCTTATTATTCATGTAAATTCACTCTAAAGTTAGTGCATTTTAATCTTGTACGTATTTCAGGCTGCATCATTTGTAATTGTCATTTAAACGTTGCTATAACTTTATTTATATACATTCCAGGTTGATCACACCAGCTTACGCAATGCCAGAGGATAAGGAATTAAGTAAGGACAATAAAGATCTCGTTAGGAAACGAGCGAGTTGCAAAGGAAAGGTGACAATATTCTCAAACCATTTAAATTCTTTAAATCCCTCTTCTTTGAGCCCTACTGAGGTAAGCGAGTTGCAATTACGTTTTACTAGACTCGAGGCATTGTATGCCCAATATGATGAGGTGCAATTATTGCTGGAGTGTTATACTGATGACTTGGATGATCAGATGTCGGAACGCGCAGAGTTTGAATCTCTATATTACAAAACCCTATCTAAAGCTCAACAAATGTTACATGATCATAGGAAAGGAGATTCTAATGATACCTGTGACGTAATGTCGCGTTCTAGCAATCATAAGTTTGTTAAATTACCGACTATTCAGTTGCCGAAATTCAGTGGTTGTTATACAAACTGGTTAGAGTTTCACGACACATTTGTTAGTCTCATCCATTCAAACGATGATATGGACCAAATAAATAAATTTCACTATTTGAGGTCATCCCTAGAAGGGTCTGCTGCTGTGGTGATCAACTCAATTCAGTTTTCTTCTGCAAATTATTCGGTAGCGTGGAATCTTCTCTGCGAGCGGTTTGATAACAAACACCTGCTTATCCAACATCATGTTACTGCGTTATTTCAAATCGACACCCTTCAAAAGGAGTCGTCAGTTAATTTAAAAGGTTTACTTGATGTTGTTAACAAAAACATACGTGCCCTAGACTCCTTAGATGAACCCGTTAATCATTGGGATACTTTACTCATTTATATTGTCACACACAAATTAGATAGCAAAACTTATCGTGAATGGGGTGAGTATAAAGGCCGCCTGGACAAGAATTCTACAGTTACGTTTGAATTATTTATTACTTTTATTAAAAACTTTGCTGAGATATTAGAAACGTTCGAACTGGAAGCTTCTACGCATAATAAACACTCGCACACAAGTAAAAATTCAAACAAGGTTAGGTCAATGTTGATACAGGATTCTAATAAAAATGATTCAGGTGAAAGTTCAAGTAAACAGGATAATGGTGTTTCAAATAAGCCTAAGAATTGTGTTATGTGTAACGGTGATCATAATCTAAGTAGTTGTCCTAAGTTTTTATCGTTGAGCAATGAAGCTCGTTTGCAGTTATTACCTAAGTACAAAGTTTGTTACAACTGTTTTAATTTGGGACATTATGCAAACAACTGCAAAAAGCCAGGTTGTAAAATATGCCGTCGTAAACACAACACCATTGTTCACGTTGATAAATCCTTGAAGTCAGGCGCAAGTGGGGCTTCTGTTAGCAGTGTTGTTGTTGACACGAATGGCAGTGCTACTGTCTCCACTCAGCCCACTACTATAGGTATAGGTACCGGTGTGTCGCTGTCCGCGACTGTTGAACACGGTGACGTGTTATTGTCCACTGCTCTCGTCAAGGTCATGAGTATTAATGGTCAGCAGTATGTTGCTCGTGCTGTGCTTGACAGTGGCAGCACGTCATGTCTCATGACTGAGAGATTATACCACCAGCTCGGTTTGACTGCCAAGACTGTAAACAATTCTATTATAGGTATCAACAACTCGTCATCGTTTATTAATAAAATGTGTTCGGTATCAATAAAATCTTTAAATAATAATTTTGGTATGGATATCAATTGTTTTATTCTTCCATCCGTCACAGATAAAATTCCAAGTAAACATGTCAACTTGTTAAAAATTAAAATTCCTTCCGATATTTGTCTCGCAGATCCCAATTTTGGCTCACCAGCGCCTGTCGACATGTTGCTGGGTGCTGACATTTTTTGGGATTTATTGGAATCTCAACGAATTAAGTTAGGTGATGGGCAACCAATTCTTTGTGAGACTAAATTGGGTTGGTTGGTTTCCGGCCCAATTAACAGTAGTATTTCTTCTAAAGGTTTAATATGTAATTTTATAAAGGTGCGTTCAGACTCTGATGACGAATTAAATTTTAATGTTGATCAACAACTCACAAAGTTTTGGCAACTTGAGGAAGTATGTACTTCGTCTCCGTATTCCTCAGAGGAAAAGCTATGTGAGGAGCATTTTATGAAAAACACTACTCGTTTAGAAAATGGTCAATTTTGTGTTAGGATTCCTTTAAAATGTTCCCCGGACAATTTAGGCGAATCTTTGTCAAGAGCCAAACATTGTTTTACTTCTCTGGAACGTAGATTTAAAACTAAAACTCAATTTTGTACTATGTACAAAGAATTCTTGATGGAATATGAAACTTTAGGTCATATGTCTAAATGTAAAACTATTGATGAACAAGCGTTTTACATTCCGCATCACGGAGTTCTGCGCGAAAACAGCGCCACCACTAAGTTAAGGGTGGTTTTTAATGCAAGTAGTTTAACTAGTACTGGTATTTCTATTAATAATATCCAGATGATTGGACCCGTGGTACAGGACGACCTTTTGTCTATCCTGTTGCGTTTTAGACAACATAAGTACATCCTAGCTGCTGATGTTGAGAAAATGTACCGGCAGATAGTTGTTCATCCAAATGATAGATATCTTCAACAAATTATTTGGCGTGATAATCCGTCAACTCCATTACACGCTTATCAACTTAATACCGTGACCTACGGCACGGCCAGCGCTCCTTACCTAGCAACCCGGTGTCTTCGGCAGTTAGGGCTAGAGTGTGTTGATAAGGAGATTGGTGACGTCATCCTCCACGACTTTTATGTGGATGACTTGCTCACCGGAGGAGATGACATCAATGAGGTCAAAGAGTTGCGTCATAAAGTTACTTCAACTCTTGCTTCAGCGCAGATGAATCTAAGAAAGTGGAAGTCGAATGATATGCAATTGGTAAGTGGTTCTGAATTTCCCCAGTCTTCACTGGATTTAAATGTTGGTGGATTTGAGTCAACCAAAACTTTAGGCCTAGGTTGGCAGCCATTGTCAGATTACCTTTGTTTTCCAATTAATCAGCTAGTTAATTTTAATAACACAAAACGTGATATGCTTTCAATTGTTTCACAAGTTTTTGACCCGCTTGGATTATTGGCTCCATGTGTAATTGTTATGAAAATGTTACTTCAGAAGTTATGGTTACAAAAACTGTCTTGGGATGAACAGCTATCACCGGACATTAGTAAGCTTTGGAATGAACTGATTATTAATTTACCTAAATTAAATGAAATTCATATTCCACGTCGAGTTTTAATTGATTGCTATGAGTTTTTAGAATTTCACATTTTTACTGATGCGTCTGAACGCGCCTACGGCGCTTGTCTGTACGTACGAAGCGTTGATAAGCAGGGACAGGTTTTAGTGCGTTTATTGTTAGCCAAAGGCAGAGTTGCGCCACTCAAGCCGACCACCATACCCAGACTTGGGCTATGCGGTGCTCTTGTAGGTGTTCGTATCTTTGGAAAGGTTGTGGCAGCTTTACGAGTCAGCGCGCAGCGCACTTTCTTTTGGACTGACTCCACTATTGTTTTAGGGTGGCTAAAAATGCTACTGAATAAATTACAGCCGTTCGTTCGGAATAGGGTTGCCGAGATTTTAGATAAGACTGGTGGCTGCGAGTGGAGACATGTTCCAACTGATCATAACCCTGCTGATCATTTGTCTCGTGGGTTGGACATTAATTTATTACCTAGTTTAAATGATTGGTGGTCCGGTCCTAGTTTTTTAATGAATGAAATGTCTGATTGGCCCTCTAAATTAATGAACTTTAATAACGAAATTTTGCCTGAAATTAAATTAGATGTCACCTTGCATGTTTTATCCAATAACAATAAATTTGATGAGTTGATTGATTTTACACGGTTTTCGAGCCTTTTAAGACTTCAGCGAACAGTCGCCTATGTTTTACGTTTTATTGACGCATGTAGAAAACAACCTATTTGCGGTCCTCTTTCTGTGCATGAACTAGAAAGAGCTTTAAACTCTGTTATATGTTTATCTCAAAGTCAATCTTTCAAAGACTATAAATTACTACTTAATAATAAATCATTACCCAAGAAAAGTGAACTAAATAAGTTTAACGTTTTTCTAGATGATAATAAGATAATGCGGATTCGAAGTAGATTACAACATTCAGATTTTCCTTACAATAAAAAACACCCGATTCTTATTCAATCTAGTCATCATTTTTCTAAGTTACTTTTCAATTATGAGCATAAAAGATTGTTTCACGCTGGACCGCAGTTATTGTTAGCATCTATACGAGATACGTACTGGCCCATTCGAGGTCGCAATTTAGCTAGGATGTGCTGTAAACAATGTGTTCGTTGTTGCCGATTTAGAGGTGAAACTGTAAGTCCTATCATGGGAGATTTACCACAGCAGCGACTTCTGGCAGGTTTTCCTTTTGAAAATATCGGCTTGGATTATGCAGGTCCTATCCAGTCAGCTGTTCGTCAAGGTCGTGGCTGTAAATTAGTAAAAGTTTATATCGCTATTTTCGTTTGTTTTTCTACGAAATCAATTCATCTTGAACTAGTCGGTGATTTAACAAGCAATACTTTCATTCTGGCGTTAAAGAGGTTCATCTCACGTAGAGGAAAGCCGAGAAATATCTACTCGGATAATGGCACCTCATTTGTTGGTGCATATAATGACCTTTCTAGGTTTCTTAAGGCGAATTGCGATTTGCTGTCCGAGGAGATGGCTAAGGAAGGAATTACGTTTCACTTCATTCCTGCATATTCTCCTCATTTTGCTGGCCTTGCGGAAGCTGGTGTTAAATCAACCAAGCATCACTTAGTTAGAGTGCTGGGCCTTTGTAACCTTACCTACGAAGAGCTATACACCATGATGGTTCAGGTTGAAGCCATTTTGAACTCCAGACCACTGACGCCGTTGTCATCGAACCCCGAGGATCTAACGCCGCTCACACCCGGACATTTTTTGATTGGTCGTCCTATGACGTCGCTGCCGTCACCTGATTATCGAGACCAGTCCATCAATTCTCTGACTCGATTTGAACGTATTGAGCTTCTCCGACAGCATTTTTGGAGCAGATGGAGTAGAGAATACATCTCGGAGCTCCAACTTCGCATGAAATGGCGAGCATGTAAGGGCTCCTTGAAGCTTAATTCTTTGGTCCTGTTAAAGGAAGACAACCTCCCCCCACTCAAATGGAAAATGGGTCGGATCGTTGCTACTTATCCAGGGACAGACGGCGTGGTCAGAGTCGCAGACGTCAAGACTTCTACTGGTCTGTTACGCAGATCATTCAGCAAGATTTGTCCGCTGCCTATCTATCCGGAGTTTGAAGATTCTTAGTGGTTGAAAGGCAGGCTTTCAACGCCCGGGGGTATGTTCCCGCAAGCGCCTACAGAAATTCGCATACCAATGTTGAGGCTACGTGATTATTGCTAATCGTTTTTATTGTTTAACGTTTGTCGACCGTCTACCTACATCTGTAATTTTAATCAGTATAAAATTTGCACATTCACATCAAGCAACGTATTTTTTCATTATTCCCCTAATTTTACCTGGATCAATCCCGCACACTGACTTACACGTGTTTTCCTGTCGGGGATGAGGTCTGTCCGGACCTTGAAGTATAAAATGACCTTGGACAGAACCAGTGTTGACAGAAGTACGCAAGCTCTATCCATTAATTAAAAAGGGTTTCCACCTACAAGAAAAAAATAAATATTTAAGTAAGTTGTAAACACATCGTTTATTTTCACTATCTAAATTTAATTATTTGTATACAATGTGTAACTGAATTAATGCACATAGAAATGAAAGGTTGTTTAGTATCGTTTATTGAATCGATTTCTGTCCTTTTTACACGCTTTATATTAGCTTCACTTGTATGTTTGTTTGTTTGTTTGTATGTTTCTATGTAACCGACTCCTTTGAGCGCGATTTTGACCCACTTTAAACGGTCAGATTTCATTGAAACTTTGTAAACTTGTCGAGGACCGATGACAATTCAATAATTTAAAAAAAAAAAGAGAAAATAAAATACGTTTTTGTAGTTAGCAGAACTAAAAAATAGAAATAAATAATAGTTTAAAAAACTAAAAAACACGCTTTAAAAACCAAACTAAAAAAGGAGAAAATAATTTAATTCAATTAAAAAGCGTGGGGTGCTTTTTGAGGTATTTTTATAATCAATTAATGTCAAGCACCCCACGCTTTTTAATTATTTATTTTTTGTGGATGGGAAATCATCAAATAACTTCTCACGCTCTGGGTGGAGTGACAGCCCGCTCTGGGTCAGACTTTTACTGATTGGGCACGCCACGATAGCGGCGGTAAGTCCCCTCTTTGAGGAGTGGCTTGAGAGGCGGCATGGCGCCCTCACCTTCTGCCTGACGCAGGTCCTCACCGGACACGGTTGTTTCGGGAGGTTCCTGTTTCGCATAAGGCGGGAGGAAACGCCCGGGTGTTTCCATTGCGAAGATCGCCCTGAGGACACGGTGGAGCATACGGTGGCGGTCTGCCCGGCTTGGGCGGAGCACCGCCGTGTCCTCGTGGAGGCAATCGGCGGCGGCGATCTCTCGCGTCCGGCCCTGGTTCAGGCCATGGTACGGAGCGAGAGTGAATGGTTAGCCGTCACCTCCTTCTGCGAAGCAGTTATGCTCGCGAAGAGGGAGGCGGCGCACGTGAGGGAGAGGCAGTATATGCGCCCTCACGGCCGTAGTCGCCGCGGGAGACGCCCTGGGCGTCGGGAATTCCAGGCTGATTCCCGGCCACCGTAGGCGCGGGCTTGCGGACGGCGAGTAATGGGTAGCTCGGTGTCCGGTAAGGACCAAGCCCGGGTCGACGGCGCGTTGTGTTCCACGCGCGCCTCAAAGAGATGTCAGCACCAAATGGGGGGGTCCGCAAGGGCCGATGCCTACTAGGGGTGCGGGTTGTTCGAAAGAGATACCGCGGCCCCTAGCACACAGGCAACTGAGGGAACACGGGTGGGTTTTAGTCAGTAAAAGTCTGACACGCCCTCCCGCTCCACCCATAGCGGGAGAAGTTATTTGATGATTTGCCACCCTCAATACCCTGTACCGTTACATATACTTATAACCATAAGCACAAGTTTTGCGTGCGATATATTGCGCACGGCTGGACTTAAACGTGGTCCCTCACAATGGACATGACCCTATGGGTGGGTAACTGGATAATCGGTGGTCTGGTTGGCGCCTCAATGAAGGCGCTCACTCCGGTGCCCCATAAAGGGCCATTGGCCGCACGACCCTCGTGTATAGCCTCCGGTAGGAGGCGTTTGGACCTCCTAGCTTAGGCAGGACCCGCCTCAAGTCAGCTCCAGCCCGCTCAAGTCTGGAAGCCAAACGTCGGAAATACTCCACGAAGTTCCATCGGCTGTCGAGGATGAGCCCAGGTATAACATCGTCGACTCGACGCCGATGTGAACCCCTCCTATCTTCAATATATCCGTTACCAGGTTTTCCAGGTATGGTCCGGAACAAAAAAAAAATCATGGAGTGAACAAGTGACTCTCGGCTTCGTTAAGTGTCTTTTTACACCGATATAGGTAATTTTTATTCCAAAAATAAATAAAACTACGTACGGTTACAATTCCGCTGAACAGTAAAAAAAAAAAATTTACATTCGTGTGTGACTGTGTTAGTTCGTAGTTTGTTTGTAATGTGACTACATATTTTTTTCCCACAATCAGTATAAATAATTTAATAAATAAAAAATGTTTTGAACGCGACAGCAAAAAATCAGTGTATTTGTATGTATTACGATTTTACCATAATATTTGAATTGGGCTATTTGGTGATGTGAGTTAATTTCCGGACATGTGTATAAATAACCAGAAAATCTGAAAAAATTTGCCATCAATTTTTGTATCGGATATACCGAAACAGAAATGTGCTCTAGTGAGGACTCAGTTTTATAATTCCGTTAATATTCGATATAGGCTTAACAGTTTAATTGGTTTAAAGGCTCAATGTTTGAAATAAGTAATATTTCTTAAGCTAAAAGTATTACGATAAATTACTTTAGCAGTCTAAAATAACACAAAAGCTCCACAGGTTCAGCGTTGTACGATGTTTGTTCTAGAGCTGCCGAAGCATAGCCGAGTTCTGCCGAACTTATATCCGAACCGGTATAATACCGGTAGTATAAAATGTCAATGGAAAGTTACGAATAATTAAGTAGAATAGTAACTCTAAAGTAGTAGTAGTAGTAACTTTAAAGATCTTGATTATAATAGTAATTATAATCAAGATCTTTAAAAGGCTTTAAAGAAAATCTACAGTTAATTGCAACTTTTTTCACAATGTATTTCTATAGTAATATCTTAAATCTGCGTATATTAATAAGATATATAAAACACTCAATCTGTGATTTCCTCAAGTGAAATTTCCTCAAGAGACCATTTCAGACACTAATTTACATGATCTTCACATGATCTGACCAGGATTATGTCTGGACTTGAGAAGAGACCTTTGAGTTTGTTTCAACCTTTCTTCTCACAGTAGTCAGATAGAAAACGCCGACCTAATCTAGTTTAAAAAAGTATGATTGACGTGTAAAAGTGTTTGGACAAACCTACCTACAGAAATAAAATCATTTATCATTAAAAAATCTCAAAAGATTTACCACAGTGTTATAAAGTTGATTATACTGTGGATTTGAGTCCTTGAGTTTCTTACTACAATTAATAAATAAAATATAGCATCAACATTACAAGTATCCATTCATCAATTAACACTCTCTACAAAGCCTATGTTTATTTCGCGAGTGTGTAACAAAACATGTCAATTTCACTAATTGATGGATGTACATATTATGTCATCAGTACTTTACGGATTGCTCTTAGGTCGTAGGGGCTAAGCCTTTAATTTACCAAATGGTATTAGGAGTCATGTAATGGGGGCAAGCTTGTTGTGACTTTTTATGTTCTATGCTCGGCAATAGCTCAACGGTTATGGATACTGATGAGCACAAGGTGGTGACTTTTGAATCTTAGCCGATGTAAACTCCACTTACGTGGAGCAGTGGTGGAGCAGTACAAACAGCCACGACTTACTATATGTACGTCGTAGGTTCAAACCCTGACAGGCGCAATACTTTGTGTAGATTATGTAATCGACACTGCTGTCAAAATGGAAACATTTCAAGGAAACCGCCATGTCCTAGAACCAAAAAATCAAAATCTTAAGTCATTTATTCAAATTGGGCTGAGAATCAGCACTCATGGAACGTCAAAATACATAAGACAGTCCCCCAAAACGCCCACCCTTCACCACTTCCTAGTGCCTTAACTGGGAAGAGGAAGTGGCGCAACTAACACCCCAGCAGCATAGCTGTCTGTTTAGTCGGATAGACTTGATTCTATACATACAGCAAAGTAATAAACATTACGAGACACAGAACAGTAATTAAAAAAATAGTCATACTATATGTCAGCCAGCCATGCCGCTATACCAACAAATAAAATGAAAACCTAAAAAAGATATGTGATATCTATCAACCCGGAATGGGTCCGCGTGGTGGATTACGGCCCACTCCCTCTCACAGAGAGGAGGCTGTGTCTCAGTAGTGGGAACGTAGGCTGATTATGCGTATCACTTACCTACATTATGTTCGGATAGTTCAACACTAAAATCTTGCCTTTTTATTTTTTCTGCAGTCTGTTTTTTTTTTGCGTGTTTTAGAAATGTTTTGAATGTAGTCTTGTCTCTAATAGTTAACAACACATGAATGGAATAAAAAGCTAGTACAAAATACGTAGGTATAAGTACCTAATATTATTATGCTAGCATTAAAACTTTCAACACAATATTATAACCACATACACTTTACCCATTACCCCCCAATGTGGAAGCTAGCAATACAATTAGCTACAGACGAAAATGAGATCATAACAATATGAGGTTATGACTGTAACGTCGCTGTTTGGCCGCAATTAGACTAAACAAGCCGTAATCGGACCATTTGCGAATGTGAGAGTTTCGGCTTAATACGGACACATGAGTAGGTTTGCAACAGAGGCAGAATTCCATAACAGTCGCGCCGCGATAGATATGCATTTGAATGGTGTAAGCATGACATTGTCCAGTCGAGACTTCGTGTTAGGTAGGTACATGCCTAACACTTACGAGCTTACATACGCACATGTGCATAGCTGATATGATAAGGATTGGTCTCGGTTGTATTATAAAAAAATCTGCTTATGGATTTGAACTAAGAACTAGAAATAATAGTCTGTGGTGCGTTGTGATTGATTTTTGTTTATAAAATACAGATTTGTTACTTTATGATACCTAATCTTTACGAAACATAGAAGTGGGTACAATTATTTTGATATAACCTTTTTAGAAAGATTATTTTAAATGAATTCGGTTGGAATTGCGCGGGTTACTTTTGTTTTCTTTTTTACATAATGTTGGTAAGTACCTACGGATTCCTAATAATTAAAGTCGATGTATACACAAAAGTAAGTATGTGGAAATCGATTGTCATGCGATACAGAGGAATGAGGAAAATGACGCTCGGAAAGTGTTGAGTATAATTCCGATGGCTATAAGAGTAGAGAAAGACTAAAGAAACGATGGATGGACTGTGTGAATGATGATATGGTTAGAAAGGGTGTGACTACGGAGATGACGACTGATAGAGAAGTAAGGAAAAATACATGTTGTGCCGACCACAAATAAATTGGGGTTAGGGAGGAGAAATAGTGATGATGATGTAAATACAAAAGTTTTTTTTTTGTTTTTTAAAACGTTGCCCCACTCTAGGATTTTCTCCTGTAATGTGAGTGCGTTTACAAACATTTAAACTCACATACACAAACAGCCAGACCCGGAACAACTACTTGTAGGTCATACAAATATTTGTTCCATGCCGGAATCGAACTCGTGACACGCAGCGCAGCAGTCAATCGCTTAACCACTGCGCCAACCGTGCCGTGCAACAGTAAAAAAAATAAAAAAATCACAGTTTTAGTTAATTTTTGACGTTAATGAGACGGAGGTATTGAGAAGATTTTTTTTTTTAATACAATATGGCGCCAAAAATTGGCCATTTTTTTTCAATTTTGATGTACCCAGTGTCACTCTCACAATTAAGACGAATCTAACGGCACTTCTCAAGCTGACATCGATCAAGCCGTTTAGGCTACAGAGCGTGCCAAAGATATCCACATACTTACATACACTCGGAAAACATAGCCCTCCTTCTGGCGCAGTCGGGTAAAAACACACTGCACACACACTTCACTGGTGTGTTACTACTAGTTGTACTTTCCGTGTCTTTCTTCACCAATGTTACCTATTTCATGAGTATTGATTCTTATATCTGATTACACGTAACAGGAGTCTTCGTCAGGATTCGTCTATCAGTATTATAATTATTTTGTTAATTTTCATTGCATAACCAATTTTGATAGCGCAATCAACATGCTTAAGAAAATTGTGGGTAACAAACCTTTTTACAGTTATTTAGGTTCAAAATGAATAAAAATTTCTAGAACAATAAACCACTAGATAAATTATCCAGTTCCACACACTAAGTATAAACTATTGGTCGCTTGACACCAGCCACGGCAACGGCGACGACATGTCACAAAGTTGCAGCACAAACATCCCGGAGGTTGCGACAAGATTACTCGTTACTAATGTGTCCCATTTGATACTGCGTTACTGCAGTGTGCATCTATCAGGCTGGCAAATAGTTCAGACAGGACTGGTTATGTAGTAAGCAGAGAAGTTGAAAAGTATTTTGGTTTCGTAATGCAGTAAATTGTAGCAGGAACCGACGCTAACGTAATAAGAGTCCAACATAACAATACGGACGGTATCCATGAGGATTTCCTAAAAGAAAGAAAAAGGGTGAACCAGAGAGAGTGTAACGAGAGATTGTTCGGTTTCAAGCTTGTATTCTTTAAAAAAAACTTTTCGCTAACAAGAGAAGCAAAACCTCACCACATGCATGTCTTGCTACGAAGGGTTCCCTAGTCTGGATGAGTTGTGTGTCGCAAAAATAATGTAATCCTGCGGTTGTAACCGAAAATTTCCGATATCTCAAAAACGATTTAAAATAAGCCTAAGTCCCGTAGAAACATTAAAATCTTTTGAATTATGGAATCCAACATATTATATCCAATAGTGTAGTAAAGTTACGAAAAAAAATATTGTAGTGGCACTCACCATACTTGAGGTATGAGAAACAAAATTCGATGCAGATAAGCGTGTGTGGTATACACGTTTATGTGCATTGTTTTTTTTTTTTGCGAAAACACCTCTGTTTCATGCATGCCACAGTGTTTTAACAACTTCTAATTTATAACAACTTCTAATTTATGTATAATTTACAATGGCGGATTTGCTTTACAGTACCTGCAAGTAACTGACCTGTATATGTATATAGTCTATTCCTAGATTAATATCCGACGCTTTCTTTTCGAAGCTAATCTCGATTTAAGCGCAGTCTCCGCGTGATCTCACACACTTCACATTAGTGATTGATGATAAAGCTCAAGTTTCGCACACAACGCTAAATGGACTCGGCCATTTTGATAAAAATATATGAAAAAATAACCGTTACCTAAATTTTTTACATTATCAGGCACCATATCTCTGAGAAGGTTTTTGTGTTTGCTCTTAGTAAAAAATAAGCTAGATTTTGTTTATATATATTACATTAAGGAGATTAGACTCCGTAAATTAGGTATGATATTAAACCTAGAGGTATACAACCTAAAGTAAATGGATTGTTTTTACATCAAATATTATAGATGTCATTTTTCTAGCTTCACATAAAAACAAATTAGGTATGAGTTATACTTGAAACCACTTAGCTTATACTTTGGAGAAAATTGCTTATCCTTGAGATTTTATAGCGGTCAAAGTAAATACTTAACATCTGTGCAATATTTTCAGCTGTCGATAATGTCTATCGATAAGAAAATATAGTTCAAGAGAGGCTTTATGTAGTGCGTCAACACAGGAGATATTTGGAGATGCGCCATGCTGTCAGACATGAGGCACACGTTGTCAGCGTATAGTATATGGAGAATGGAGATCTATTGTAATTTGGATTTTGCTTTGTAAATTGATATTTCGAACACGCCTATTTCAGTTCGGACTTTCAGTTGAATGTGATCACTACAATAGGTACACACAGCGTCAGTATGTGTTAACTCCTCCAGTTTTAAAATGTTACACTGCTACAACATTGAATTCGTTACGAATAATCTAAAGAATACTTCAAAAAGAGTTCATTGTTTCGACTTGGATTCGAACAATCGCAGCACCGAACGTAGTCATACTCATATCGGCAGATTAACGAATGAACTAGCCAGCTAGCCCATATGAATTGCGATGAAATTATTATCTACCGGGTCCGGGTCACTTTAGGTATCTGTCTAATCACTATACTGTGTTATTTGAGGGTATCCATTAATTTAACTTACGTCTTTTTTTTTTTTTTTTTGAGGATGGGAAATCATCAAATGACTTCTCCCGCTCTGGGTGGAGCAGGAGGGCGTGTCAGACTTTTACTGACTAAAACCCACCCGTGTTCCCTCAGTTGCCCGTGCGCCAGGGGCGACGGTATCTCTTTCGAACAACCCGCACCCCTGGCAGGCATCGGCCCTTGCGGACCCCACCAGTCCGGCGCACCAGGACACATGGCACGCCGTGACCACCCTAGGAACCAAGTAGCACAAGGGCCCCAGACTACCCTGGCACCCCTGGCACCCCTGGTCCCCCTGCGACGGGTCATCGCAGTGGCCCCGCCGCCTACCACTTCTCGGCCGCAGGGGATAGGGAGAGCGGCCAACGCTATACCGACACTCCTCTTCCCCTGCGGCCCCACCGCGTCCGCCATCTAACGGTGGCGGCCCCGTCCAGGCCACGGAAGGGAAGAGCGCTACTCAAAAGTACCGGCACTCCTCCTCCGCCGCAGCCTGTAACCCTCAGCCGCGATGCCTCCCATTCGACATCGCGGCCCGCCTCAGTTGCGGTGCACCTCACCGCAACCTACTTTTTGGCCGCTACGTCGTCGGCTTGGAGACCAAAGCCCTGACGAGCGGCCCCACCTTTGGGTTCCTCTTCGCTTCACCGTGGGAGCGGACCACGGCTACTGAGCCCCCCCGCAACGACAATGCGGGAACCCACTGGGGGGGATTTAACTTACGTCTTACGTTTTCTTTATAAAATTAATCCCTACCCCCAAGTTATATCTACAACGTTTGATGTATTACGTTCATTTAAAACGTCTGTATGCAGAGACAACATGACAGATCACGTGACATTTAGTTAGTTTATGTCAATCTAAAATAATTTTATCGTTTGCGATATAATGATGTCACTTGTCTAGGGTGTCAGTTGGCATAATATGTAAGAAAAGTTATCTGTAAATTATCAAATCAAATTGTAAAATATAAATCTTTGAAGTAATATAAGATCATAGTTTTGTTAAATAATAGCAATAATAAATATATGAAATGATTATGAAAGTATTTAATTATTCTTTATTTTTAAATCATTTATATATATATTACTAAAACAAAATAGAAAAATACTTTTTATTAACAAAAATAAACAAAAAGCACATTTCGGGGCTAGGATTTGAACCTCCAAACTTTTGAACGGCAAGCGGACTTGAAACCTCGGGTCTAACTAGACATTGAATTATCTTCCGTAAATGTTAATGATACTCAGTAAAACAATACAGTAATTATAATAAAATGTTTTTGCAAAATACAAAACGTAACTTGGGCCTAGCACGGATTTGAACGCATATTATGTCTTTTGGAGTGGTAACCACTTAATGGAGCTGTGTGTACTTATAGGGCGTCCCTCAAAACAACTGCGAAGTAAATGGCATGGCAGAGTGTGGGTGCCAAGACACAACCTTGCTTTACTCCACTTGTAATTTGGATCACCTGAAACAGTTCGTTTTCATGTTGATCCTGAAATTGGCGTATGAGGTGGAAATGTAGAAATGATCGAAAACGCGTGCCTCGATATACTAACCGAAAAACGTCAAATACGTAAAGAGAGACCTAGGCCTTCTTATACCTATTCTTTTTACTCTGCTGGCCAACTCTGTTGCTTTAGTTGTTACCGAATATTTAAAACCAAATTCGGTCCAACCAAACGAAAGTCATATAAGGGCACGTCGGGTCGACATCGATAAGGAGGATTGCATAGGTCAATCGCACTGCACGAATTCCCACGATGATGTGAACCTAGCCTTATAATTGATTCTGATTATGAATAGATTATTCAAATGACCCCTTTCATTCCTCGTCAGAATTATTCAATCTGTTATTTTCAACATTAATTCTAACCCTCCAATATTTTAACGATTTGTTTGATAAGACAAAAAAAACATCACTTTTTATGTTTTTGAATAATCATAAACTGTATTCATCAATGGACAATTAATAATTTACTTAATTACAAAAACAAAAACCAATTTTAATAAAAAGGGGAATGGGAGATTGATAATTTTTTTGTAAACTTTTTTTTTAATCGAAACAGTTCGTTTGAAAGTGACACGGGCGTGTCTAATAGAGCGACAAATTGCTATTCATGTATTTATTTATAACTTTATATACTTATTTATAAGTTTGTATGCCCTCACGTTACCTACATAAACTTACCATTTATGTAAGTTATTTACTATTGTATGGATAGAAGACACCTGCGTTTTGGCATGGTGAAACCATACCTAACAAACAACTATTACGTTTCCGATACCACTTTACGGTCCTATATTGATTGAGCAAGATTATGCCTGGACTTTAAAGGGACTCAGAGGTCACGTCTTGGTTTGTTTCGGTGTGTCTCAGAGTCGTCGTATAAAGTGTTTTTTGAA
This sequence comes from Antitype chi, assembly GCA_947359405.1. NCBI lineage: Eukaryota > Metazoa > Arthropoda > Insecta > Lepidoptera > Noctuidae > Antitype > Antitype chi. The sequence continues at coordinate 19,079,673 of OX375816.1, forward strand.
CCAGTTTACAGAATTTATCACTGATTTTTGTTTTGATTGAGCAGGTCCAGTGCTAATCACCTGAGCATTGGTGATCCAGTAGAAACCGCCTGATTAGGGCTGGCCCAGAGGTAAACGCTTGAGCTCTCTCTCAGAGTAGGTCTGTATCCCAGCAGTGGGTACATTATCTACTTATTTATTTATATAATGTACACCACAAAAATACAAAACAAATTAAACTACACAATACAATGGGTGGCCTTATCGCCTTCTGTGATCTCTTCCAGGATGATTAAGGTTAGTGGTCTTTGTTGCCCCACGTGAGGGCAGATAGGAAGAGAGGATAATTATTTTCTTACTGCCTTGAAAATACACAAACAAAAATAACTCTAACATTACCAAATATTGGCGTCTACAGTTTCCCATTAGTTCATATTATCTCAATATCATTACATGCGACACGTGCCATCCGTATCGAATATTATCAAAATCTCCGGTAAGCACAAGACGCCGCGGATCTTGAATTTAATTCAAATCCGCGCCATATCTACTAGATAAGTAGATTACGGGGTATCGGGTGACCCTTGTCATCCCGTCAGCCGTTACAGCTGCTGTAGGTAGACAAAGGCAGAAGTTCCACGTAAATTTATAACTAGAACATTGTGCCCGGGCATAAATATAGCTCGTCAAGTTATAGAAAAAATTCGGATTTAACGTCGTCTCTATCACACAATTTCAACGTGCAAACTTTAGTGCAGAGAACTGTCATTTCTACGGTGCTTGGGATTAACACTGTTGACAGCTCACTTCAAACTCACGTCACCTCGATTGTTACAGAATAGATTGGCTGTATTAAACAGTCTCTTCTTAAGCTCGATGAGGCCTCATAGGATCAGTGGGACAGTAAGTAAATTGTTGTCTTCTGTGCCTATTATAGATAAGTCGGCAAAAAGTTAGTTTTTTGGGTAATTAATAGAATAGAATATTATATTTCTTTATTGGTGTAACCAAGACTCAATAAGATTCTTAGTAAAACTTACGACCATGTTAGCAAGCACAGAGTATACACAAAACAAGAAAACAATACAGTTCATTAATGAAGTAAATCAGTAAGTAAGTAAGTAATTTATTTGCCAAAATGTAGATGTACAAAGTAGTATGATGTTATTATAAATGTGGCCCATTTACATTCTACCATTACATGTGGTGTGCAAATATTGAATTTCATAATAACTAATACTAAATACTACTACTAATTTAATAACTTAGATTTTTATTTATTAACCGACTTCAAAAAGGAGGAGGCTATCAATTCGTCGGAACCTTTTTTTTTTTTTTATGTATGTTCCCCGATTACTCGAAGATAGCTGGACCGATTTGGATTTTGTTTTTTTTGTTTGAAAGGGTATACTTCCCAGGTGGTCCCATGATCATCAAGTTAGGATCTGATGATGGGATCCTGGAGAAATAGAGAGAACTCTTCAAATTTTATAGGCACCCAAAGCGATTTAGGTATTTTTTGGAAGAATACTTTCTCGTAGTGATTTCATTTCAATTTGGTGAAGATCTGATGAAGAACTTCGGAGATAGGCAACGGAACTCCTCAATAAATGATAGCAAATGGACTGGGATTGCCGAAATCGCATGTCTGTCTATTGTTTACACCAGTTCATAACATAACATCACGCCGGTACGCTGTGAAGGGATAAGCACATGTGAACCACTAAAAAGTGAAAAATAAAAACTTTTTCCAAAAAAAACAACCGACTTCCAAAAAAACACTACAAAGTGAAAAATAACTTTAATTTCGGAAGGCGGTGACAAAAAATTCAAATACAGCTCCAAAGACACCGACTTCCGAAATTAAAGTTATTTTTCACTTTGTAGTGTTTTTTTGGAAGTCGGTTGTTTTTTTTTTGGAAAAAAGTTTTTATTTTGTGCTTCATTCATCAGAACAATTCAACAAACGAATTAGAATTGACACGTGCAAAGGACAAAATACCGACATTTGAAAAAGTCTTAACCTGCACGTCACAAAAAAATACTCACAAAACCGTTTTCCACCTTCCGCATTACATCTTCAATCCCCTCAGCACGGAGCTGAATTACTGCCCAATCTTCGTCGCGACATGTTTACTTGAACAACACAGAGTTACGTCACGTGCCTCACAAACTCACGTAATACCTTCCTGATAGTTATGGTGCCCTGGTACATGAACGGTGAAAGCTCACATTTTTCGGAAGCCAGTTGAAAAAGAATAAATGGCCTTTTAAATCATAGCGTAGTCCGTGAAAATAATTGCAGCATTATCGGAATTTATGTTAATGATTGATTATTTTTAACCGACCTCAAATACGGAGGTATTAATGCATTCTTAGGTGCTTTTTTTCTTAATTTCTGTCTGGATTTCTGCCCAGGTGATGGCAATATGGTCACCCCCTATAACATGGGACTCGAAAATAATTAGCTAAATGTGGGTGTACCTACTATTATAGGTACATCTCTCCTAAGGGTTGGGCTTAGAGGAAACAAGGCATGTTATTTTGTTATTTTGTAATGCATTCTTCAACATACAAAATTTTAAATTCAATTTTGACGTTCAAAAGTGCCTTTTATGTGCCTATTTGAAATAAACTATATGACTTGATCTATTTTCTTAACTGTTCGTGAGTAGTTTGTGACTAAGATTCAATTATGTTTTTAATTCACGTCACTATAGTTAATTATTTCGATTCTGTATTTCATGCCCACAATTTGTAGCCGCGTGTGACGCTTCACCCCTTCCTAGTAAAATGCAATTAATAAAATAAACGATTTTTTTTAAACAAGCTTTTACTGAAGTAAAAAGGAGATAATAAATAAAATTAACGTAAACAAAGAGCTTTAATATTTTCTTAAAACCTTGAGGCGTGAACGTCCTTCTTACTTACACTTAAAGATAAACCTCAAGTTTTTCATAAAATAAAAACATAACTAATAAAGCTTGTAAACAAATGTCATGGATTACCTATTTATTTATTTATAAAACAAGCTGTTGTCCATATAAAAAACTTTTTCCAAAAAAAAAACAACCGACTTCCAAAAAAACACTACAAAGTGAAAAATAACTTTAATTTCGGAAGTCGGTGTCTTTGGAGCTGTATTTGAATTTTTTGTCACCGCCTTCCGAAATTAAAGTTATTTTTCACTTTGTAGTGTTTTTTTGGAAGTCGGTTGTTTTTTTTTTGGAAAAAGTTTTTATTTTTCACTTTTTAGTGGTTCACATGTGCTTACACCTTCACAGCATACTGGCGTGATGTTATGTTATGAACTGGTGTAAGCAATAGACAGAGATGAGATTTTAGCAATCCCAGTCCAATTGCTATCATTTATTGAGGAGTTCCGTTGCCTATCTCCGAAGTTCTTCATCAGATCTTCACCAAATTGTAATAGAACCACTCTGAGAAAGTACTCTTCCAAAAAATACCTAAATCGTTTTGTGTGCCTATAAAATTTGAAGAGTTCTCTCCATTTCTCCAGGATCCCATCATCAGATCCTGACTTGATGATCATGGGACCACCTGGGAAGTATACCCTTTCAAACAAAAAAAAACAAAATTCAAATCGGTCCAGCCATCTTCGAATAATCGGGGAACATACATAAAAAAAAATAAAAAAAAGGTTCCGACGAATTGATAACCTCCTCCTTTTTGAAGTCGGTTAAAAAACAAAGCACACTACAAAACCTCTGGGGTCTGTCTTAGCATGCCATGGTCTGGAATTTACTCAACGCGCTACTGTCAAAGTAAAGTAAACGGGAGTTGTAGTATTCTTTAAGTTTGTGTTTTACCATTTTACTGTTCACTGAGTCGCGAATGTCTCTAAGTATTTGGTTTAGTAAATAAGGTATTGTGACAGATGCGGTGCGCCAACCATAAAAATAATTTTACGTGGCACTTTAAGTTATTTTACTTTTTACGGGTTTTCACATCATGTTTGACTGGAATCCAATACAATACTTAATACTATAATTAATTGCTTCCATACATTCTGTAGTCTGGGATTACAAAAAAACCAATAACGAAAGTAATATTTAATCTGTTTTGCATAGAGCGTGGCAGCAATATTCCGCGATGTATCTCGGTTTTATTTTAAAGCTAAAATCAATTTTATCTAAAACCTGCTCCACGATATTGCAGAACGTTCGGGCTGTTGTAAAGAGGTTAAGTTCCAGATTTATTAGGTTTAAAGGTTCCGTCTACTATCTGTACTTTTAAAAGTGAAGTACTTGTCCACACTTTTTCGTTGTTTGCTTATTACAAACAGCACCCTAATTGCGTAACACGCGATGAATCATAATCGGTTTAATTTTGACAGTTCAACAATATTCATTGCGTTATTTTCGTTGTAGAGCAGACACATTTTTGAACATATGAAGTAATGGTTTAGCCATCTGTTTCAAAACGAAACAGATTATGATTAATCGTGAGTTACGCAATTAGGGTACCTACTGGTTAGTCATTGAAAACATACGAGTAATATTCATAAGTTACGAAAAATTTAAAGAAATGGTACTAAGTCTGTTACTAATTAGTTTATAATTGTTTTCTCGTAATTTTTCAGTAAATGATATACGATTGGAGCCGCTTTTTTCTGTTAATTAGTTTTAAAAAACGCAGACACGGCAAATTTTTTTTTTTTTTAAACCAGATGATTTCGGCGTTTTCTGACTATTGAGAAAAAAATACCGAAATGGATTGAAGAAAACGAAAATACTTTCAAAGAAGGTATATGATGGATCACAACTTTGTAAGGATTTCTTAATTATTAAAAAAAAACAGTTGTTAAAACCATAGTGTCTGCTTCTTCCACAGCGAAAGTAAAGTGGTTTTAAACAGAATTCGCAAAAAAGAAAAATGGGAAACATTCTAGATTTTCAGACATTTCCGATCAACCATGGAACCCTAAACCTAGACTATAATAATGTAGATGGTAATAAAATATCATCTCGTCGCAGACAACGACCGACCTTTTTACATACTGACTGCTCACATTTTCATATTTCTCTGTTAGTTTCTTGTGGACCTAATGCAATTTATATAATGGACGATAGAACAGAAGTTATGTTGGTTGGGTCTAGTTGAACTTACTTGGCTTGTTCTATGTAGAAACCGGGGATAGGAAATACGAGCTTTGTACATAGAGATTTTCTTTGCTAAGGAATACAAGGAAGGAAAAGTTTTGTCATTACTGACACCAGCGGTTACTGTTTATGTTTCTGTTTGTTCAAAATGTTCAACACTCATTATTGATAGTCAGAATTTCATAGCATTTGTATTTCAATGGTGATGCGTACACGACGCGACTTAATAACGCGTGGTTTGTGATTGGGGTCATTGTGTGGACAAAATCAGCTTATAATGTTCCCACTGCTGGGACACAGGTCTCTTCTTTTGAGAAGGAGTGGGCCGCAATCCTCCACGCGGGTACAGAGAGGGTTAGTGGATGTCACGTCATTGAATTTGGTTCTAGGACATGCCGATTTCCTCACGATGTTTTACTTCACCATTTTTGAGAGCGTTAGTGATGAAATAACGTCCACAAAGTAAATCACCTGTCTGGTTTCGAACCTAACACCTCCACCCTAAAACCTTGTAAACTGCGGCCGTTACCACTGGGCCAGCACTGCTCATTTTGTGGACGGTGGGCGTAAAACTTAGGACTTAAAATTAGATAATAGGCAATCGGATCGGATCGGACCGGATTAGACGGCACGGTTGGCGCAGTGGTTAAGCGATTGACTGCTGCCTGCGTGTCGTGGGTTCGATTCCCACACGGAACAATGTATGACCTACAAGTAATTGTTCCGGGTCTGGCTGTTTGTGTATGTGAGTTTAAATGTTTTAAATGCACCCACAGTACAGGAGGAATTCCTAGTGTAGGGCAAAGTTTTCAAAATAAAATAAACAACATCTCTTGCCTATTTTACTAGGATACTAATTTAATAAGCATAAGTCTACAACGATTAGCCAACATTCTGGCTACACGTCTCCTCTACTACCTTCAGCAACTTCGGTGCGATAATAACTGCCTTAGAAGCTAAGCTCATATCAACTTAGAAATTCTATTCATCGTCTAGTTAATCTACTTGGCTTAATCATTTTCTGCTTGAGTAGAAACTAGATTAGATACCTAGAAGTTAGTGTTATAGTTTAGAAGTAAAGAGTTTTTTTATTCCTACTAATATTATAAATGTGAAAGTTTGTATGTTTGAATGTATGTATGTACGACTGAAAGACTTTGAATAAAATAAGGTAGAAAGATAGTTCATAATCTGGATTAACACACACTTTACTTTTTATCCCGGTAGTACGTTCCCACGGGATAATTTCTGACCTCTGACCGAAAGCTAGTACAATTATAATTTCTTATACTCTTATTCTCATACAAGTATAAATGTAGGTACTACTGTTCCTTAGCTTTTTTCCGGTTCTATTATATTAATCGGCTCATAATGATATGTCTTTTACATTCAATACCAAATCGTTTTGTTTACCATACCGGCGAATGGTTTAGGCAGCTAATTTTATTTTGGAAAACCTGCTAATGTACCTAATGCTACAAATATTGAATCGTTTTATATTTGGTAGACTTTATTATAATAATATTATAAAAGTATGCCAAGCCTTTAGTCCACCATGTTGGGTTCAACCAGTCTAAACAAATTAAGCTGATAACCAGTATTTCACATTGATTGATTGCCTATCGGACATCAACTGCTCAGTTACAATGGCATGATACCCATTGGTAAGACTGGTTGTAAGCCTTTTGTTCTACTGACTACCCGTAAAGACTGTTAAAGATCATGCTTTCCGTGGCAGAGACTCGGTATGTAATGAATGGTTATTTTTCCTACCGCGGCAAACGTAACTCGTGCCTTTATTATTATGTAGCCACCTAATGCTTTATTTTATACACTGTTATTTAAAACTTCATAAAAAAAATCTACAAGTGTCGCGTCGCGCCGGTTTGAAGAAGCCTTTAGACAGTCCATTACTGTGTAACCACAAACGATCAGTTTAAAGAACTAATAGTTTTAAAAACTAAAAAACACGCTTTAAAACCAAACTAAAAAAGTAGAAAATAATTTTATTCAATCAAAAAGCGAGGGGTGCTTTTTGAGGTATTTTTATAATCAATTAATGTCAAGCACCCCACGCTTTTTAATTGAATTAAATTATTTTCTACTTTTTTAGTTTTTTTAACTATTATTTATTTTCTACTTTTTAGTTCTGCTAACTACAAAAGCGTGACTTTGCAGTTTTTTTTTTCCTTAAAATATTTCTATTTTTCTCTATTTTTTTTTAAATTATAGAATTGTCATCGGTCCTCGATAAGTTTACAAAGTTAAATGAAATCTGACCGTTTGAAGTTGGTCAAAATCGCGCCCTAAGGAGTCGGTTACAAACATACAAACAAACGTACAAGTGAAGCTAATATAAAGCGTGTAAAATTCTATCCGTTGCTAAATAAATTCTGACTATTAGAATGATGATCGGAATCCATAATTAACAATGTATTATTATTGCTAAAACACAGACAATGAAAATAATGTCGTTTTTAATTGCGCTATCAAGATATAAAAATAAAAACAGTCTTTAAAAATATATTTACAAAACCTACCAAAACAGGAAATGTAACGCATTAAACAAAAATGTACCAGGCACTCATAGCTTGACAACAACTCTCCCAATCTCCAACTTTTCAAGCGTCTTCATTATCCTGAACCGTTTAGTTCCAAATGACCTTAAATATCTTTTATTTGCCCAGATCACGGCCAGGGCTATTCTGCAATATAACGAGTCCCTTACACAATCACAAATGAAGTAATTTAGAAAAGCTTTTATTTCTTAAGTAGCTCTTTAAATTCTTAAGAGGGACGTTGTTATCACTGAGTTAAGTGCCCTGAATGCAGCACGTGATGAAAAATACATGTATTTTTATTATGAAATTGTAGTCGCTGCTGGATTTGTGGTGTTAAGTGAACAAAGTTACTTAAACTTATTTGTTTGTCCGAGCTTTACAAAATTATCATAATTTCTCTTACATACATAAACGCAAGCTTACTTCTCATGGAGATGGGCAGAAACTACAAATTGCGACTCTTTGCTTGGACTTATTCCGTCTTATTACGAAACGTGATGTAGCCTAAAGCTGTGATTTTTTTTGCATTTCCATCTTTATTTCGATTTAATACAAAAATGACAACTAAACAACGGACTAAGTTATCAGTTTTGTAAAAAAAAAATGCATTTCTATACATATTGGGTTCTTATATAAAAAAATGGTGATTTACCTTATCTAAATAAAAACCTTATTTTGTATATTTTTGCTGTTGTACTTTAACTTAACGTTTCTGACCATAATTTGGAACAGCTTTCTTCACGAAAACTTCGCACATCCACATCTAAATACATTTCACCTTACTTTAACATAAAATTCTAAAAAAATACCACAAATTCAGCAAGAATTAAAATAAATCCACGAGCAAAGCCAAGCGAAATCGATGTCTGTAAAGAAATAAATTGCAGAATGTCCCACCGGCTCTGGCGATAGTGTCTGTTTTAAAAGCGAAGGATTATTCCCCGGCGACACATTTTGAATTTGATTTCAGTTTTATCCTTCTACGAGTTTTAACCAGTTTATTTCGTGTTTATATTGTTAATCTAAATATCTAGATGGTATTATATTTGAAGTGAATTTGGCAGGTTGCGTAAGCGGAGTATTTCTGGGGATATTTTGCTTATATTCGTAAGATTATTTGTGTTAGCGTGTTTGTTTTCAGTTTGTCTGACTAATAATTACCTCTCACGTAAGTGTTACTAGCAGCATCAGCTTCAGATGAATTATGCGTTCCTTATGAATGGCGACTATTGTCTATTATTATCTAAGAATACGCCAATGTATTCTAATTTATGTCTATAAATGTATGCACATACATATTACTATACAACGTGTAACATTATTAACGCAAAACCTCATGGACCCCAATTAGAGTATTGAGTTTAAAACAATATTACGACTATTTTTTTTAAAGCTAGCTTACTGTTATTTTAGAGAAAAACGTTTTGACCCAAGCTTTACTCAGTATATGCGTCCTCACACGGCCCTAGCCGCCGTAGGAGACGCCCTGGGCGTTCGGAATCCCAGGCTGATTCCCGACTACCGTAGGCGCGGGCTTGCGGACGGCGAGTAATGGATAGCTCGCTGTCCGGTAAGGACCAAGCCCGGCTCGACGGCGCTTTGTGTTCTACGCGCGCCTCAAAGAGATGTCAGCACCAACTGGTGGGGTCCGTAAGGGCCGATGCCTGCCAGGGGTGCGGGTTGTTCGAAATAGATACCGTGGCCCCTGGCACACAGGCAACTGAAGGAACACGGGTGGGTTTTAGTCAGTAAAAGTCTGACACGCCTCCTGCTCCACCCAGAGCGCGAAAAGTTATTTGATGATTTCCCATCCTCAAAAAAAAACCCTAGCATTACTTTATGTATTTAAAATTTTGTCTTTTCACTTTGAAATAAGATTGAATTTTCTCTGGGTCAATCAGCGGCAGGTATGGCAAAATACATATTTTCTTCATTAAAATTTACTGAAATCGATTCAGTAGTCAATTAGGAACAAACTACTTTCAGGTCTTGCATTTATATATGGATAGTCTAACAGTGTACATTTACAACCACATTCATTTGCTTAACAACCAACTGCAAAGCCGAGATCAAATTTTCGATCCAACCCAACACAGCCTCAGGAGACATTTGTAAAACAACTACGCAAAAATGTCGTGAGCTCAATAAAGTAAACCACTATTGAGACGTAGAATACAGCAAGTGTCCCTATTTTGTCTGATTTAAATATCAGAGGGAACGTCTGGCGTGTTTGTGCGGCGACCAACCCCGCGGGGCGCGCCGTCTATTGCAATAAATTTACATAGGAAAGATTCTTACTGGGAGCTCCCGAATGTAGGGATGTGACGTAGGTAACGATGTTTGAATTCCAGTGTCGATAATTTAGAATTTCATAGCACAATATTACATCAATTTCATTGAACTATGAAAAATGTACAACAGCCATAAAATAATGTTAATAGTACATGTACTTAAACAATAAAAACAGAAGCAAAAGAAACACAGGGCATCAAAAAATTCGTCCGCATCGCTGTGAATGAGAAAAGTGTCCAAGAGACTAGCAGCATAGCCACGTTATACGGCGATACTGATTGTTTGGCCAAAGAATAGGCCAGACCTTTGGTCACGTGAAGAGTCGACTAACCGCTTGGCAATGTCTAGAAAAACCAAGTGGGCATTCGGACCCCATAGCCTAACTGTTCCAAAACCAGACGGCTCAAATATATAACTCCAAATAAGATTCGAATATTATCGCCGTTTGAGGTTTTCCGCACCTGCAGCAGCTGTCATTTGACAGCATGAAATGATTTGGTAATTTTTAAATATGGAGTAAGTAAAATAAATCACATATTACAATAGATAACCCTTACGGACAAATATGTTGCTAGAAAGAAAATCATGTTTCAGTAACAATGGCTAAATCTCCAATAACTGATATTACGATGCTTGAGAAGCGGATTAATGAAGGTAATTAATTGTCGTTAGTGGTATACTTAATAACCAGCCGCAAGGGTCGATCGATCAGGTTAAACTACCCTTGCCGCGGTTGGTACGTAGATTAAATAGGTACCAAAACAACTTCGTGCATCGAAAAGCACGTAAAGCCGTTTGTCTTGCGTCAATTTTTGACAGTTCGTCAGAAGCTTGAAAGTCTAACAACCAGTCATACCAAGGGATACCATATTACCCATTAGGTATATGAGTTGTAGATATCATCTGATCTCTACGACAGGCAGTCGATCCAGGTCAAATATTGGTATACAGTTACATCCAGTTACACCGACCCCAATATGGTTGGGTAAAGGCTAAGCAGATTGATTGGTATACTTAATATCCATTTTTCTTCTGCATATCATGAGGAATCAATACAAGCTATGAATTTTAAGTAGAACGTTTTATTTTAGTTGTAATTTCAAATGAAAACTTCAATAAAGAATGTTTTCTTTAACTTTTTACAGCTCCTTAGTTCTTCAATTTTATTCTGACCACGCTGTACACTGCTGTATACTTTTGTCTCGATTAACATAAAACAATTCTCCCGCTTTCTAACTGTTTAAGAATATGGGCCTTTTGTTGGTATTAAAATTTTCTTAGTAGATTTTTGAATACTGAGAGCCCTATTATAGCCCAAGTGCGACTAACTAAAGATCTTGGGAGCGTTTAGGCTAAGTGGTTGGTGTTAGGCACTTGGGTAGGCAATGTTCATAAAACCACTCTTGGTTTTATGATCTTTAAAAAAGTCTCTTTTCTTACGTGAAGGTAAACGTAGTCCGCAGAATTTAAATTTTCTGACGTTTTCTGCAATTTGTAGGTCAGTATCAGATTGTTAATTAAATCATGATTTTCGACCGTTACAAGTATGGCTTTACAGAATTATAATCATCAATAAAATTCTTCTACGTTCATAATTATCCCATTGAATTACTTTTTCATGAAATAATCTGTAAATACATACTAAAATTCTGTACCTAAATACTTACATAGCAACAACAACAATTGTGAACAATGGTGATACATCGTTGATTATAATACAGTAGGTCCATAGTGGATAATTTTAATATGGGCAAACAATCTTGTGTTAAAAACAACAATCTGCATTGTAAGAAGGTTTAATAATAAATAAATAATCATATCTAACATTTTATCAATTTGTCGACACATCGACAACTTACGCACATCACTACTCGTAACCGTCTTTTTGTTAATCCGTGGATGATCAAATGGTTAAGGTTAAGTTCAGTGAATTATGGTGGAATTAGAGCGAGATTATAGCCGCGTACATTGCTTCGCAGTGTTCCTTTAATACTTAGTTCATGTAGCAAGTTTCACGGTAATCTCTGCCTTGAATCTTGATAGATTTTAGACACGGGATTTAGAGTAAATTTTAGTGACGTTGAATTTAGACGTTTTAATAAAACGACGCTTTAAATTATAGGTAGTTAAAATTTAACGTGCCTTAAATATTACAATGTGCCAAATTTTGAGAGAATACTTACTAAAATTATAAACGCGAAAGTTTGTAAGTATGGATGGATGGATATTTGTTACTCTTTCACGCAGAAACGGCTAAACGGATTTGGATGAAATTTGACACACAGATAGATTATAACCTAGATTAACACATAGGATACTTTTTATCGCGACAGTACGTTCCCACAAGATAATTTCCGACTTCCACGCGGGCGAAGCCGCAGGCGGAAGCTAGTTATTCATAATTTTATTGTAGTTGATGTTCAAGTTACTTACGTAAATATGTATTTGTGCCAATAGTTGCAGTATTTATTTAGGACTAGCTTTCGCCAGGGGATTTACCCGTGTAGAGGTCAAGAAGTATCCCACAGGTACGAACTATCAGGATAAAAGAGTCCTGTCTTAATTCAGGTTATCAAAAAAAAATCCTGCCAAATTTCATTCAAATCCGTTCCGCCGTTTTTGGGTGATTGAGTATCAAACATCTAAACATACAAATTTATAATATTACAAGCTTTTGCCCGCAGCTCCGTCCACGTGGATGTCAGTTATCGCGTAAAAACAGTAGCTTATGTCGTTCTCCATTTCCCAGGCTATATCTCTGCCAAATTTCATGAAGATCGGTTCAGCGGTTTAGGCGTGAAAGCGTAACAGACAAACAGAGTTACTTTCGCGCATTTATAATATTAATAGAGATATATTAGTAGCGATATAGTAGGATAGCAGGATTTCATAAGAGCTGAAAAAATACGTGAGAAATAACGGTACAACATTAACAATTACGTACTTGTTCAGTATCATCGCGTCACAAAGATTAATTAAACCGATAGATAAAATTGAAAGAAGCAATTTTTAAATGAGTACCTACCTACCCTGAAAACGGAATTTATTTCCTTTGACCAAAAATACGCGATTACGCAGAAACGGATCAAAAATACCCGTGTCGTGTCTTTCGGGGATAATCAGTTGTTCCACAAAGGGAACTTTATTTCATCCGACAATCGGAGCGGCAAAAATATCGTACAGTTGAATAACTTATACCCCCACTTAAAAGGAAAAAGGGAAATGTAAGAATTGGGTCCTTTTCGCATTAGAATGTTTTTCCGGAATATTGGATTACAAGACAAACGATATTTTAAGTCAATAGGAAGTGGTTATGCCGCGGCCCCGGTAGATAAGCCGACATCTTTTCCTGTAAGTGTCGACAGAACCGAATAAGGGATTATATAAGGTGGCCGCCCATTCTACCTGGTATTTGTAATTTATTGCGGAAAAAGTCCTTCCTTTTAAGGTTAGGCAAAGGTTAAAGTTTAAGGAGGATTAAATCCAAATACTCATTTTATTTTTAGAAAACCAGGAATAAATCAAACGCTCAGATTTCGCATCAGCCTGTACACATCCGACTCCTAAGTTACACGAACTTACAGAATTTACCTAGCTACATAATTTAGAAGTCAGAGTATTTAAATAGACCTTTGTATTTTGTATTATGCATCGTAAATACAATGTCAAAATATGCAATGAAGTCAGTGACGCCATTGAAGTCACCGAAGGAACAGCCCAAGGTTCAGTACTTGGACCCCTACACTATCTGACATATGTTAACGACATGGAACATGTGGTCAATCACTGTTCTGTTTATCAATATGCAGATGACACGTGTCTTGTAGCTTCCCACAGAGACGTAAAAGTAGCAGCTCAATGGTTACAGGAAGATTTTACTCAAGTATCCAAATGGGCACATGATGCTGGCCTGGTTCTCAACGCAAGTAAAACCAAAATCGTTCATGTCCACTCTAGTCACCTAAAGCAGATTACTTCTTTTAAGATAATCGCACACGGTCACAATTGTCTTCACTCCACTATGTCAGGCACATGTCGATGTGAGGCAATTGATCAAGTAACGCACCACACCTATCTTGGATTAGTCGTGGACAATCGCTTTAGCTGGACTTTTCACGTGGACTCAGTCTGTGACAAGTTGCGGGCTATACTGGCAAAGTTCTACATTTTAAAACCTAAAGTTCCATTCAAATTGCTTCTCAACATGTACATTGCATTAGCAGAATCAATTTTAACATACGGACTTACGAGCTACGGGCGAACATTTAAAACATATACTGAAAAAATTTCCAATCTACAAGTAAGACTACTAAAACTCATCGTACCCAGAAAAATAAAACATAAATATAAAGATAACGTTATCGAACTATTTAAATATTGTAAAATTTTGCCAGTACAGACCAGACTCAAAATGGCCCTACTAATTGAGCAATTTAATAACAAAAGCACTCAAATACCTGTTACACATAAAATAATCACAAGAAGTATAACCCAAAATAAATTAACAGTACCTCAAGTTAGAAATTATTATGGCAGGCGAACAGTAAAATTTTTAATTCCCACCATAATGAATGAAATACCAAAGTCTATTAAAACCGAAATAAACATGAAAAATTATAAGCAAAAATACAAAAAATATTATTATAACATTTATAACTAACACATAACTTAGTCTAATAAATAATAAAAAAAATAAAATAAAAAAAATCCTAAACAAAAATTAAAAGCAACCTGTATAGGAATTTTGAGATTGACTGGAATCGTTCTTCATAAACATTGCATGTGACACACGTAGGTAGGGTACTTACTAATAGATGTTTACGGCTATCGTAGTTTTTACGTACAAATTATTTTGAATGTACCTACATTGTTTACATAATAGTGAATCAACACATTAGTGATTAAGCAATGTTATCGAAGTAGTGAATGTGAGTATCAATACAAACCATCTCTGGTTTAATGATACAAATAAACGAACTTGTTAAGACAATATATCTACGAATAAATAAATAAATAATTAAACCTTTTATGATGTTGTTAAAGGCTATTGATGGAATAAAATAATCATCACTACATCACTATCACTACATATTGTAAAATAAAGTTCCTCCCCCCGCTGTCTCTTTGTCTGTTCGCAATAAACATAAAAACTAATGAACGGATTTTCATCCGGTTTTCACCAATACACAGAGTGATTCATGTGAAAGATTTAAGTGTATAATTTGTTAAGTTTTCGTGTAAATTGTTTAACGCGGGCGAAGCTGCTGGCAAAACTAGTAATTCATATTTGTTATCATTTATCTGAAGATAGAGCCTTCCAATGAACGATCAAACAGAAAATGGCCATAACCACTAAACGCTTGGTAGAGTGGTTTAGATCGGCGTTCGTTATTGGCAGACCGGTCGACCGAACTTTATCCTTTTGACGAAACTATTTCGTGATTTACAAATCGAGTAAGGTGGTGACAGCAGTATTTAGGTTGTTGTTGTAATTTATATAAAAGAAGATGATTCCTTTGATATAAATCGTAGGTAAGGCTGGTAATAGCGATTCCATCTCAACAGAATCACAAAAGATAAAATGTCGGACCTTATCCACACATTTCATAGCTGTTTTAAATAAACCAGCCCGGAGATTGTGTTATATTGTATCAGTAGGAATTGCTTTTATTTTGACAGTTCTACTAAATTCAATGCGTTGTTTACATTGCTAAGCAGACAATTTTTTCGAACATATGAAAGAATGGATTAGCAATAACCTTCAAAGTGATTCAGATTCTGATTAATAGTGTGTTATGCAATTAGCGTGCTTGATTCCAGGAAACATCAATGAACTATAGAGGCAGTGATCAATTGGTACTGGCTTAACAAAACTCGTCTTTAACAAATGAACTATAGAGGCAGTGATCAATTGGTACTGGCTTAATAAAACTCGTCTTTAACAAATGAATTAAAGAGGCAGTGATCAATTGGTACTGGCTTAATAAAACTCGTCTTTAACAAATGAACTATAGAGGCAGTGATCAATTGATACTGGCTTAGTAAAACTCGTCTTTAACATTTTACTATGCCCATGAGAGGGTCTAGATAACTAACGAAGTGATAAAGTGACAAAAAATAAATCCAGTGTCCTAATACAATTTATAAATCACCGCGAGAAACAAAATTTAAACTAACAAGACAAATTGAAAAATAAATCATGCTGAATACTTTTTCAGAGTACGAGCGTTCCTTAAATTACGCTTTATAAAATAAAGCGCTGTTTTTTCAGCGAATGTATCTGTGTCCCCGCTCCGTCGTTTATCATTTTTATACTGTTTTGTACTCAGTAGCGTAAAATATCGCGAAATGGTTTTGAAACAATTGCAGTTTGTAAAGGTTTTAATAGTTTAATAGATTGTTTTGGGTTAAAGAATGACTTTGGGGTGAAGTTTGATCATGTAGGTTAGGTTTAATTTGAATTTTTAAACAGTTCATTTTATATAAAAACTAAAAGGATTTATTTCAAATGACCCAATCCCATTTTGAATTGTCAAGGGGTCGGTCAGTCAGAAATATGAAACTAGTTGCCTACTCCAAGTCGTAGTAGGTACATAAGGAGACTAACGGGCAAGAAACTCCACGGACACTCTTTAGATCTCAATGTTGTGACAAAAAAATTGTAGTTTAAAAAACTAAAAAACACGCTTTAAAAACCAAACTAAAATAATGGAAAATAATTTAATTCAATTAAAAAGCGTGGGGTGGTTTTTGAGGTATTTTTATAATCAAATGTCAAGCACCCCACGCTTTTTAATTGAATTAATTTATTTTCTATTTTTTAGTTCTGCTAGCTACAAAAACATGTTTTTTTTTACTTTTTTTTTGCCATTTCTCAATTTTTTTTTAAATTATCATCGGTCCTCGATAAGCTTACAAAGTTTCAATAAAATCTGACCGTTTAAAGTGTGTCAAAATCGCGCTCTAAGGAGTCGGTTACATACAAACATACAAACATACAATGAAGCTAATATAAAGCGTGTAATAAGCCGTGGTAGCTAAGAGATGACCAGTCCTTAGTGTCAATGGTCTAAAAAAAGCAACCTCAATTTGCGAGGTTACTCAAAGGGGTATATTTTTCTTATTTATAATATAGCTGCCTGAAAGTAAACGTGCTGTCAAGTGGAAAGTCGGTGCAACCAAACAGCTCAGCATTTTTATAAGTTGTATGCCTACGTATTTTATCCATACCTATCTTAGGTAGCTATGCAAAGTCGATAAAATGACATTAAATCAACACATGAACTTAAGTGCATGCTTTTGTAAAATTTCATATCATTATCATTCAGGATCATAAACATATCGATCATCTGAAAATAATCCATGGGCCCAAGAGCATCAATATTTCTCCATGGACACATAATGACTATCCCCCACGTTTCTTACCAAACAAATCCCATCATAGCGAACAGAACTCCAAGGCTAAAACCATTAAAATTTCACAGCTTATTTTTAATCCCGAAATTAGTATGGAAATGGGCTCAGTCGAGAACAGAGGAAAATTAAAACTGTTCAAATGTATGTAAATTTCAAACAAAGGAACGCAATATTCCGCAAACTTAGTTTTCCTGGGATTCGCATTTTCATTCATAGTTTGGTATAAATATCAAATAACTGCAGCACATAATTAGCTTGGCAAGATGTTGTTAATGAATCTTCATTAATCTGGCTTTTGATTACAGAGCAGAACTTTTCATAGCATAGTTGTTATTGTATTAAATTAAAGATATCAACTAGCTAGATCTTTGTGAATTCTAGAGACTCAGTTTTTATGAATAAACCCCGGACTGTATATTATGATAAAAACTATATCAAGAGATAAATTACAGGGAACGCTGTTTTTAAATTGCATACTACTTTCTGCATTATCATCATCATTATCTGCCCTCGCTCGCCTAGCAAGGAGCAACTGCCTATCTGACCTGGGTAATACGATAATTCCCCTTTAGTAGAAAAAACTTCAAAAGATAAGCGATCACGATACGTCACGATATTTCATTCAGAAGTTCTTGCATTGTACATTGATATCCAAAAATAGATTTATTTATATCACACTTGTCAAGTAGGAAATGGAATATGTGGGCGATGCCTTGAAACCCATTCAAAGAATATTTTTGGCATAATGTATTACTACGGAACTTGTAGGCTGTTGCCATACTTAATATTAAAATGGTTATTTATATCTGCGGAGCAGTGGCCCAGTGGTAACAGCAGTGACTTACGCGATGTAGGTCGTACGTTCGAACCCAGACAGGCGCTTTACTTTGTGTTACTTATTTCATCACCACTGCTCTCAAAACGGTGAGAGAAAACATCGTGAGGAAACCGGCATGTCCTAGAACCAAAAATTCGAAGACATGTGACATCTACCAACCCGCACTGGGCCCGCGTGGTGGATTACGGCTGGACACAGGCCATCTCACAGATAGGGGGCCTGTGTTTAGCAGTGGGAACAATATAGGCTGATTATGCTTATGTTACAATCAACTGTCAGTTGCTTGCCATTTTTTTTTAAGAATAAGTTGCTGACCCTACCATATTTGTATATTTATGAGGCAGCAGTTTTCATAAAAACATACATAGATCAATTTGAACTACTTATGTTGAAACGTCGCGGCAATGAAATTTGTGCTAATACACACAACACAGTATTCTACACAAAAAGTTTTTAGGTTTAAAGAACTTTATTTCTCATAAGAACTTAAAAATAACAGTTCGCTTATAATGAGATACTTAAATTAACTATAACTAGTAGGTACTATTAATATTAGGCACCTCTAGGGTGTTGGAAGCATTGCATTAGCATTGTTTTATTTAAGATGTTATTAGGTATTGTCTTAATCTAAGTTGGAATGTGGGTACACTGTCGCACTTTTTTATGTCTTCGGGTAAACTATTGAACAGCAGTGCTCCTTCAACCAGTATTGTTTTTTTGCCATAATTAGTGCGAGCGTGAGCTGGTTTTAACTGGATTCTGTTTTTATTCCTTACGTTGTATGTTATCTTTTTCCTGTGTAGGTGTATGTTTGATTGTACAGATTTGGTGATGATTTTTTTAATAAGGACGCAAGTGCAGTATGTGTAAAGTTGAGTTATATTGAGTAGTTTGGTTTTTTTGTATAGTGTTCTTGTCGGAGTAAAATAATTATAGTGAAATAATGTTTTTATAATTTTGTTTTGTGTTCTTTGTAGTGGGTCTAGGTAAGTTTTCGCCGCTGACCCCCATAGCTCAATTAAATATTCAAGATGAGATTTTACTAGAGAATTATATATTATTTTACGTACTTTATTTGGAATGCAGTTTGAAACTTTACGTAACGCTGCTAGTAATGACATTAACTTTGTTTTGATGTGGTTGATGTGAAGTTTCCAAGTGAGTTTGTCGTCTACATGTAATCCTAAATATTTTTCATGGGTGGACCGTTTGAGAATTTCTTTATCTATTGTGAGAGGTATGAACTCTGGTAACGGTTTGTTTTTGGCACAGAAAATCATAAAAGATGTTTTTGTGGCGTTAATAGTAAGTAAATTACATTTTAGCCATTCGTTTAGCAGATCAAGGTCGTTTTGTCCGTCTGATATAATGTTATGAATGGATTTATTGAAATAAAATAGACATGTGTCGTCTGCATATAGGGTTAAGTGCCCCTTAAGCCCTATTTTATTGATATTATTAATATAGATTAGAAAGAGTAGTGAGCTAATAACCGAGCCTTGGGGACAGCCATATGTAACGTTTTGAACCGAACTAGTGAAATTGTGTAACTTGACTACTTGTTGCCTATTTTGCAAGTATGATGTGAATATATCGAGGGCGGGCTTTTTAGGAATAGCACCCAGATTGTACAACAAAATACCGAAGTCCATTTAAGTCAAACACGATTTGTGAGATTTTAAAATATATTTAAGCAGCTTCTTAACGCAGATGGCGTACTATTCAGTTAGTGCATGTAATGTACTAACAGTTCGGCAATTATTCATTCGAAGCATAGTACTACACCAGCACACTGCACTTCCTTTTAACCCAGTACCTTCCGACAAGAGAAGGAAGGATTTAGTTTGCATAAAACCTCAAACTAGACATGCGTTTGCTAATCGATTTTATGTGTTTTTAGGTCCTTTTCTGTATAATAAACTTAACAAATTAACGAACATCTATATTTTAAGCTATAAAAAATGTAGTACTAAGTTATCAGAATACCTAGCGTTGCTCAGTTACACAGACACAGAAAAACTTCTAGAAATTATGTCATGACGATAATTTATTCCCTCGTAAGTATTTACTTTTGTAGTATTTACATTGGCTTAGTTGTAGGTATTAATGTTTAATTACCAATATGCTTTATCTCATAGTTGTTAATCGATTATTTTTATATCAATTTAATTTTTAATGTTAATGTCCCAAATTAATTGAAATGTAAAGTGATGGCCCGAAACACAGGTTTGAATAAACCTAGATCGGGTGGGTCGCTATCTATCATTCTAATTCCGAAACATTACCACTTGCACTTTTAGTAAAAATATTTTAGAAATAGTTTATTTTTAGGCACTATAATTGTATGGGAAATTTACTACTGTTAGCTAAATGTACTCTTTTTGTATACGTTTTTATTAAATAAATAAATAAATTATTATAAATTAAATAAATAAATAAATTATTATAAATTAAATAAATAAATAAATTATTATAAATTAAATAAATAAATAAATTATTAAATTATTATTAATGAATACCTAGAAGATAATAATGATAGCTAATTTAGCTTTCTATTTGTGACAAAATGGTTAAAATCGGCCCAATAGTTTCAGAGCCTTTTTGGAGGAAACAAACAAACAAAAATCTTTCCTCTTTATAATATTATTAGTATAGATATACTTATATAAATATATAGTAGGTTAGCTTAAGCATTCTCTAATTGTAATAAGTTTACATGACAATATATCGCCAGGGATGTAAATTATTAAACAAATTGACACTCTACGTCAATTGCTGTTTACCCCTCGACTGTTAGGCAGACAATTGAGTCTGATAATAATAGAAAAGTAACAGTGTTAATTACAAGTAATTAACACAGTTACTTTAAACTGAAGACACTTGAAGGTTTATAGTCATTTTATACAACTATCAAAGAATAACGGTTGTAATTTGAATATACGGACAATTTCAGTTGGTCGTCAATTAGCTTAATAATTAATTTATCTGCTAATAAATGTAAATCTCACCATTTCTTCAAGCACCCTTCTACGCAATCAAAACTTCAAAGTGGAAAGGGTGGTACTCGAAGTAATGGCCTCACGATCAGCACACAAATTGCGTGATACACCTTCAATCACAATCTGAATAATTTTGAAGGATGGTAATCAAATAACGCGTGGAATGTCAAAATGAAAGCCATTGGTACTGATGGTATATTACGCAACACCCTGCGGGTTATTGCCGTTTCTCAAAACCGTTCACAACCAGTTAAGGTTGAAGGTTACCCAAATATTACTTCGGCAGAATAAATATGATTTTATAACATATGAATAATACTACGAATAGCTTACAATAACAGCGCGAAAAAGCAAACGCTTCTAATGTTTTCGTATGACTTTGAAGAATGAGTTAACGTATTTTATCTGCTCCTAAAGCCTGTGCATTCTGAAATTTGGCAATGTCGCAAATAGCTATCAAATATTGAGCTATTTTGAATAATTTATTAAGAAAACATTTTACTAATTTAAATTATGGTTTACCAGTCTGACTAGTACTGAAATATTGATTGTAACACAACCTAATATCACGGCTTGTTTGGGCAGATGTGTACTTAAAGTACACCCACATTTCGTCGGTTATGTTCAA
This sequence comes from Antitype chi, assembly GCA_947359405.1. Lineage (NCBI taxonomy): Eukaryota > Metazoa > Arthropoda > Insecta > Lepidoptera > Noctuidae > Antitype > Antitype chi. Next base: position 19,101,509 of record OX375816.1, read on the forward strand.
CTCCCATGTAACAGGGGCCGAGCCTATTGTCATCAATCGAGCACAAAACCAAACTCCGAGAAATTCCAGGTAGAAAAACGCAATAACAATTTGCTCAACCTGGGAATCGAACCTAGGATCTCATGTTCGTGCTCCAACTACTAGACCAACGAGGCAGGCTTAAATAATAATAATTCAAAGTTTAATCATAGGCGCAGATTTCAGACGAATCGAGTAGGTACGTCAATTCCCAGAAGGATCCGGTAATGAATACTCACATGATATAGTAATCAGGAATACTGATTACTCCACAGGGAAATTATACACGTAAATATATCTACTTGTAAAGCCGCGTATTGCACTGGATTGTCGTTCAAAGTAATAATTAAAAAGGTTGCTCATTTGGGGGATGCCTTGTATCATAGGGTATGGGTTTGAGTTTTTATTATTATAGATTTTTCCACTTCCTTGGTCTGACTAGATATACTTTTTTGAGCAGAATTCGGGTCAGAAAATTAGGTTTTAAGGACTTATTTATAAACGTTGCTTGGGTTAAGAGAGTTTGGTTGAGCAGCCGTTACAAAATGAACCCCTGAATATGATAGATATTTTTTACCGCATAAATCTATAGAATATAGTGTAGGTATTTATTCTAACTCACATTAATAAAAGTAAATACAAAAATGAACAAATGTTATTTACATACCTGTTTTAAATGTAAACCATCCTGATCTCACAGCATGAAAATCCACCCTTGTCGTAATCCGTGCTAAAGTATTCCACGTCTCTGACTGATTGACCCATTATTTTAAACGGGATGATGATACGCGAAGCCATTGTTACATTTTTGCAAGTAAAAATGTGTTTTGTTTTACTTTAAAGTAAGTACATTTTACACATTACACAAGAATGATCAAATTTAAGGGGCACATTGCTCGCATTTAGGAAATGCATTTCTGCCTCAGCATAATTATATAAATGTGAAAATAATATTAAATGTTTATGCTAAGGAAATAGCATTTTATTCTTTTTTGAAATAAATAATGCTAGAAAATGTTAGTAGGTCAATGACCGCTGTTACCATGTTAAGACTCGACAACTATATTCCAAACGGCACCTTTACCTACCGATACCTTTATTAGATAGTCTGCTTGATAGCTGCGCCGAGAAAAAAATATCTCTTAAAATGAAATTTCCTCAGCAAAAATTCTCACTTCCACAGTTCTCGAATATAGTTTAATGAAAATTCAAGTTATCGGAATCGAATTCCTGAAACTTTATGGAGTGCGCCGATATAGACATTTAATGAAATTAAAACTCTTTCGACACGTTTTTACTCGTTCATTGTATTTAACAGTAGAATTCATCGCGAGTAAAATAACAGGTCTAGAATTGTTTTCATAAAATGTTTTTGAAATCACAATGTATAAATGGAATTTATTGAGTTTTGTAAATAATTATGTGTGTACCTGAAAATATTTTTTTTAATTTCCCTGTTCATCTAGATGTATTTTATAGACCAAAAGTCTCTCAATAAATCAACTCAGCCTATTGCAGTCCACTGCTGGACATAAACCGCCCCCAAGTTGCGCCACAACACAGTTTTTCTGTTTGTACTTCTTTTTTGCTTGTTTCTTTGTTTTATATCTTCTTCCAGCTTTCTGTAAGGATCAGCCAAAGAGATTTAAAAATACTTGTTAGTTTAATGTTTTTGGGATCAGACAAAAAACCACAACAATTAGATATTCAAATTAAAACCAGATTAAAATGTGAAGTCGTAGCCTGATGCTTGACCTTAAGAAATATCATCCGACCACTCCAACCTTGGAAAGACAATTTCTCGACATGGCATCACACCTCTCTGTCCCACCTAACTACGCACCGTTTAATATCAATTCATCTGGATCTGGAGTCTCACAGTACCCCAAATGAATGATTACACGGTATTAGCGACTCACATAGATGAATGTGCCCAATCGAATCGGGTTCAACCGGCCCCCAGCCAATTGTTACCTTCAATCTTCGTACCCCAACGTCCCCAACTTTTAGGGGACTGAGTTTTATGGGCTTTCTTTTGTCTTTACGTTTAATGCCTTAAAGTCCCCCTTCGTTCAGAAGTTATGCGTCGTTTGTTATTGTTTCTACGTATTTACGGCGTTTAGCTTGCTTTATTGTAGTTTAGAGTTTGGTTCGATTTAACTGTTTTGAGAGTTATGCCAATAGGTAACTACTTAGTGGCGATGGCTGAAACAGAAACCGTTTTCGAAAAGTTTATATCCACAAAAATCTATTCTTTGCACATAAATAGAATTGAACTGTCTGTTTATTATGCCAAAATAACAGGATTGACTAAATGCATTTGTAAGTATATAAGGTACTTATAACAAAAAAAAAACTGTCTGTCTGTTCCGGCTAATCTTTGGAACGGCTGGACCGATTTTCCCTGGCAGATAGCTAATGTTATAAGTAGTAACATAAATTGTTTGACCTAATAACACGTTCCCGAGGGATTATTTCTGACATCGAAGCGAAGCCGCGGGCACAGCTGGTAAGTAATAAAAACTGCAGTGAATAGTATTTTTATACTATACATTTTTTCTAAGACTAACCTCTCAAAAACCAAATACTGACTGTAACGCTGTGATATTTCAAAACCATTTATAACCTATCTATGCAAAATAACAATCCTTTTTAGGACGCCAACTATTAGCATTTCAAGTCTTATAAAAATTCTCTTTGACCCAAAATGATCATCCAATACAATTTTTTCGTGGAAAAGAAATGTTGATCGACTTTTAACAAGTTTGGTCGCAAAAAAATACTAATTTCTGTTATTTCTTGGAACAATGAAGTAAGAGGGGATCAAAGGATTATGTGTGAAAGAGCAATTTCTTTGGAGTAATTCCATTGAAACTGAAAACCATAGCGGTCTTCTTTTATTTTTGGTCAATTGGTTGGAAATTGGTTTATTGGAAACATTAAGACCTTTGTGTCACTTTCGGAGATAGTTAGTGTCCATTTCTTTTCTTTTTACGAATGGTTTGAGTTAACAATACCTAATAGTAATTTTGCTTACAATATCTCGTTTGTATTTGTAAGCTATTTGTAAGCAAATAAAAACGACTAAGTATTTGTTTACTTCTTAATTTTATTTTTTGATCGCTGAAAGGACCTACTCTTGATTTCAATCACAGGTTCACACTAATGGAAAGCGATGAATGAAGTCTATGATGGAACGAGCTCACTCTTGGTTTAATGGCAGACGGGTTAAATATGGCAGGGAACATAGACGCTGGCAGAGAGGTCGACACTGTGAGTGTGCGCATAATAAATGTGGAGGAGAAGAGCTGAGTACGATTGGTCGGGATATCAACCAAGTGGGGATGCTACCATGCAGTATGTCTGGTAGTCCGGTACTAGAAGGGCGATAATCAGAAAAAAATCTTAACTTGGTGATCAATGGCAATCACTACATGCATCGATATCGCATCGCATCTACAAGATAGGTACCGATATCCTGCCTATGTAAGAGACTAGGCGAAAAAAAATCGTAAACCAATTTCAAGTCCCCAAAGCTTCTCATTTCTACCAGCCCCACTTTTACAAATCATATCCATTCTCACCATCTAGATTCCATCCCACATCAGCTTCAGAACAGTAACTAAAGCTCACAAATTGGCTAATAAATCTCACAATTAATATTGTGCATAAATCATATTTATTACAACCGATTCAAATGGGGTGAGAGCTCTAAAAAGCACAGCCTGTGATAATCGATACGAAAGCACTTAAATATCGAGTTAGTAACTGTTCGTATTAGTGAAACGGTTTAACTTGTAAAAGTCGTTAAGCTGGGCCGATTTTATGAAAGTGTACTTAGCCCGTTTTGATGTTTTTCTCTAGAGCTGGACTTAATTTGACTAGCATTTGCAGTCGTGAAAATATTAGCCAGCGTTTTATATTTAGTTTACTTTATTTAATTTCAATGAACTATATTTAATATAATATCACGCCTGTAATCCCCAACGGGTTAGGCAGAAGAGTAACTGTAGTACACTCACATTACGCCAGTTATGTTTTAAAACAAATTAACTATTTACGGCCTCATTCATAAAAATAATAGTTTAAAAAAAACTAAAAAAACACGCTTTAAAACCCAAACTAAAAAAGGAGAAAATAATTTAATTCAATTAAAAAGCGTGGGGTGCTTGATATTAATTGATTATAAAAATACCTCAAAAAGCACCCCACCCTTTTTAATTGAATTAAATTATTGTCTCCTTTTTTAGTTTGGTTTTTAAAGCGTGTTTTTTAGTTTTTTAAACTATTATTTATTTTCTATTTTTTAGTTCTGCTAACTACAAAAACGTGTTTTTAATTTCTCAATTTTTTTTACAGTATTGAATTGTCATCGGTCCTCGACAAGTTTACAAAGTTTCAATGAAATCTAACCATTTAAAGTGGGTCAAAATCGTGCTCAAAGGAGTCGGTTACATACAAACATAAAGACAAACAAACAAACAAAAAACATACAAGTGAAGCTAATATAAAGCGTGTAAAAAGTTATCAAACATCTAAACTGTTGCTAATATCTGGTTTTCAAAGAGAAATCACACATTAGCAATTTCTGGTTTCTCTTTAAAAACCAGACATTAGCAACTGTTTAGATGTTCGATAACTTTTTATGAATAAGGCCGTTAGTGTTTAGCTTAAAACCATTAGGTACACCACAACAGGTCGTTTTAAAATTAAATATTTTTTCATAAATAAAGGCGTTTAAAGCAAAATGGTTCATGTAGCTATCCTTTTTATTACAAGAGACAAAGAGTTGATCCTGGGGGATCAGAAGGTGATGGCGGCTACATATTACGTGTTTCTTCTGAACTGAGCAGGTCGTCAGTATTTTTCTAGCCGGTCATAGGTCATTAGGACATTCTTTTAAGGACTACGAAGGGTTAATTGAATATAAGCGTCTGCGTATTAATTTTAATTTGAGTGAATCTTCTTTTTTTAATATCTTTTCGTAATATTTTTATTACTTTTTTTCATCCAGTTACGAAAATATTAAAGATTTTTGGTGAAGATTCAAAATTCAAGAAATAATATTACAACGTTGTTTTGAAATTCTTTCATGAGTCTGATTTTAAGACATTTGTATGTGAGTAGCAAAAGTCTCTTTTTTCATGTGACTGAAAACTGTGAGCCTTGATTAAGGAATTTTCAGAAGATATTTGATATTCCTTCTAATCTTGGACTTTTTGAACAGCCTAGACTTGCTGCTTCTGACGAATTTATTACAGTAGATACTGTAGCTTTAGCTCCTTTCCTGAGTTGCCTCAGAAAAGGAGCTAAAGCTATCAAAATAATTACCTAATGTTTACTATCTGACAACAAAGTTAGCTTCATGGCTCCTATCAAAGAACCGGCCTGTAACGATAATGCTATAATTTATAGTACCACACACACACATATGTACGTGACAATAGAATACTTGGCTTTATTCTTAAATATCCTAGGTACACTCTTAGCCAATCAGACCACACAGCCGACTGGTTTCGATGATCATTTAAATACCTTCGTAAAAGTTGTCCCAATAGAATTAAACCACGTTAAGCGGTCCCATTACCTACGAAAGCTTTAATTTCTCTCTCCACAAACGTAAAACACCTCAAACCACCGTTAGACTCGAACATCTTGCACTGTGACACCACCATTAACTTTAACGGCAGTTCTAAGTAGCTGAAATCGCGGCCTCAGCGTAATACCGCGGTCGTAACATTAGCAATGTTCCTGCTACATTGCGCGCCACACGCAATGAATCACTGTCTTTATTGCCGTCACAACCGGCAATGGTTCACGTAATTTATGTTTGATTAATTAAATGTACTCGCTTTATGACTTGTTTGCCAGATTAGATGATGTTTCATTAAGTTGATTCCTTGGTGTTTTGGCTCGGGGTTGAAGCAGATGTGTTTTGAGGTGGTTTCATTAATTTTGTTTTGCTTCTCTGTATCATGTGGTGGATTAGCGAGTTCATCATTTTGGCCCCTCGGCGTTGAAAACTCTTAAGTGAATATACATTATTCATAATTAAAAATAGGGTTGGCATGAATTTTATCGAATTAATGAATAATACGACCTTTTAGTAATTACTTAATATTATTAGTAGCTTTCTTCCCGATAAGCTGTGGACCAAAATAACCAACAAGTGGAGCCTTGACAAACGACCAATGGTCCATTTTAGCCTTGGATCGAAAGAGCTTGAAGTCATGGCGGGATAATCACGGACCTGTGTCCAGCAGTGGGATGATGCAGGTTAACAGTAGCAGTAGTCTTTTTGCACTTACCTGACGCGAATTATCATCATTTCAGCCGAAAAACGTCCACTGCTGGACATAGGCCTCCCCCAAAGGGAGGGTTTGCCATAATCACCACGCTTGGCAGGCAGCTTGGCGAACGCAGAATGGTGGTAAAATGCATAGCGAACGCTGCTGCCCATTCTCTAGTGAATCCCTTAGTCGCCTTTTACGACACCCACGGGAAGAAATGAGATGGTGGTATTCTTTACGTCCGGCACTACACGGAATAGATGTAGATTAATATAGATTTAGATGGTCATTAAACCACGATTGGATTGATCATTGAAGTGGATTGCAGTATTCAGTATTGAAGTTATGAGCTAACAAACATATTTTTTTTTTAAATACACTCCAATTGAGAACCTCCTCCTTTTTTTGAAGTCGGTAAAAACCTCACCCATACATGCTTGCAATAATCTACTATTATCTTAAAATCAGTAAATCACAGAACTATATTGATAATGATAAGCGACATCTAGGTAAATAACATACTATGTTATGCTACAATTAATCCCGGATAAACATTGAAAGCTATTCAGTAATTGCCCATTAAAATATTACATCACTTTGCCTCGCCGGTAATTAATATAAAGTTACACGTTGATCGGAAGCCATACTCGGCTGAAACATGGAATAAGAAGTAAATGGAGTACTTAAAATATTATTTCTTGTTCTGTGACTTGTAGTTATAGAAAGAGTTCAGGTCGTTGCTCTAAAATTTCGTGTTTCAGGCATATTTGCTTTTGTTTAATTGTTCATATTATAAGCGCACAATCACAACCACTTATTGCAATGAACCATTAAAACACATTTTCACAAACGTAACAACTTGTCTCTAGATTAACTTTATTACACTACCATATCCCATTGATATGTTATTTATGGCATAGGTTATGTCCTATGTAATAACAGATTATGCAATGTGTTTGTAACGCATTTGTGAATAATCTGTCACTTTAGTATAGAGTGCATGTCATATGCATTGTGGGCTAAGACCACCATAGCAGGGGGGGTCCCTGAAAACATCCAACGGCATCGCGGAAGACCCAGGCGTAGATGGCGGGACGAAATTGACGTTTACAAGAGGGATTTGTTCATATTGGCCCAGGATCGAATAGAGTGGAAAAAGGAAAGGGAAGCATTTGCCCTGCAGTGGGACAATAGAGGCTGATTATTTATTTATTTATTACAGAAAAAATTTCTTCGGCAGTATTTCATTTATCATCATGTCTCCATGTCCTACCTCCGCCATGTTTTAAAAGGTAAATATGTTATAACGCCTCGCCAGCCGTGTTTTATAGCTGCGATACGTCTCCGTCGCGTGAACGAACTTATACGGATGCCATTAAATATAACATTACATTAAGGTGTTGACCCTACTGCAATATGGAGTGACGTAAAAGGCGCCAGAATGTTAACGTTAGTACAGTAATTAAAAGTGAGTGAGTGTTTAAATTTCCAAAAGTCACTAAGTAAAACTGCAAAGAGTATGTTTCTACTCTAATCAAACCAAGGTATCGTTGTAAAAGTCAGGTAGTTACGCTGATTTTTGTAACAAAATCATGTAATTTTTAAAAATAAGTATTTGGTTTTTTTTGACGGTGGGAAATCATCAAATAACTTCACCCGCTCTGGGTGGAGTAGGAGGGCGTGTCAGACTTTTACTGACTAAAACCTACCCGTGTTCCTTCAGTTGCCTGTATGTCAGGGGCCACGGTATCTCTTTCGAACAACTCGCACCCATTACAGGCATCGGTCCTTCCAAACCCCACCAGTTGGTACTGACAACTCTTTGAGGCGCGCGTGGTATACAACGCGCCGTCGCGTCGACCCGGCTTGGTCCTGGTCCAGCCAGAGTCAGACGCAAGATATCGCCGCTGCCGATCACCTCCACGAAAATCAGCTAGTTAAAGAGCAATGGAGAGGGGTAGGCCTACGTGATCGAATGAAATGAAGAGATCCGCAGGAGATCCAAGACAATCGACATAGCTGATGGATTGCCAAACTTAAGTGGCAGTAGGCAGGGCACATTGCTCGCAGAACATAAATATAATGCAGAACATAAATTATTTTACTTCATTGAAATTTCTTTAATTAAATGCAATCAGATATCCAAAGATGTAGTTAGATCGCAGGAAATCATTCAATTGAAACTGCTCGACGTTGGTACCAAGATGATAACGTTGTTAGTACTCAGGTATCTGCAGGGATTATACCCCAGTGATGGGTTTGTTCCGTGAGAGTAATCCCTTAGTTGCCACTTATGACACCCGTGAGAATCAACTGTATGTTTCTAACTAACTAGAACTGAAACTAACTAGAACTGTTTGAAACTGTGTAAGACACACAACTTAGTAAGTTGGAGATGTGATTTGGTTACGCTTTTAAATAAATTATTCGTGTTAACATATTATCTTACTGGTTTGTCATACAAGATTCTTTATTTGTGGAAACATAATTTTATACCTTTCTTTAGGTGTATGACACAATACCTTATTATTTTTAATATTAGGGGTTAAAGTATGAAATTGCCGATTTGTACCGAAAAATTGAAACTCGTTTTTTTCTAAGATATAACATATTTAATTAATCAAAATATTTACCCTCGTTATCTAGACATTGCTGCCATCTAAATGGAAGTTCATTTATGCCTTTACGATAAGACTCTTAGAATCTAGATTCAACAAAATGTGTGAAAGCATTTTGTACTGCCTCCTGGGAAGATTTTTTTATCACGTAGAAAATTGTCCAAATCACGAAACAAATATGATAGTCCGTTGGGTAAGGTCTGGCGAGTACTGAGGATGACGTATAGTTTGTAACTGCAGCTCCTGTAGGGTTACAACGGTTTCTCGTGCAGTGTGAGGTCTTGCGTTATCATGGAGCAATAATGGTGAAGATCGATTCACGAGTCGGGGCTGTTTCACTGCCAGTTTCACCATCATTGTTCGAAGTTCGGCACAGTAAACATCTGCTGTTATTGCCTGACCAGACCTGAGAAAGCTATAGTAAATAACACCATTAAGAGACCACCAAATAGTTACCATTACCTTTTTATTGGTAAGCTTTGCTTTAGGGCACTGTTGCGGCGTTTGACCTGGGGTCAGCCATTGCATTTTTTGCTTACGGTTATCGTAAACAATCCACTTTTCGTTACATGTCACAATTCGATCCAATATTCCTTCATTTCTGTACCGATTCACCAAGGCAACACAAGTTTCAACCCGCATTTCTTTCTGCAGATCAGTCAAATCATGAGGCACCCGTTTTTCATATTTTTTTTATATTATTGATTTGATGCTTATGAGTCAATATTGTAGATAGGGTAACGGTAAACTATGCCGCTAATTCCTGGGTAGTTTGACTCGGATCGGCTTCTACAATCTCCTTCAATTCAGCGTTAATGGTTCACCACGTGGTTTGTTGTTCAAGTCGAAGTTTCCATTACAAAAGCGTTTAAACCAAAAACGCACGGTGCGTTCATTAGCAGTCCCCTCTCCAAACGCAAAGTTGATATTGCGAGCCGTTTCTGCCGCGTTAGTTCCGCGTCTGAACTCGTATTCAAAAATAACTTGGATTTTCGAAGTATCCATCTTTACGTCTAAGCTGAATAAAAAAAAATTAAAGTAGTTTTTTTTAAGAAGAACCTCATAGGTATAACGTGAAAAAAGTTTACACGAAAATCTCACGCCATGAAGATTTTATGTCAATTCGAAGTGTCTATAACTATACAACGGCAATTGCATACTTTAACCCCTATTATTTACGCGAAATATACGTAATATCGAATTTTCCCAATATTTATGTAGTATAGTTTTTGTTTCTTTTTGACAATAGTATTTCATGTTATTTCATAATAAGCAAAAAGGATAAATATATTTTACTAGCTTTTGCCCGCAACTTCGTCTGCATGAAATATTTTTGTCCCCCGAACATCTCATCGCCTTTCCGCGATAGTGCTTCGTTTTCGCGTTGCGTCTTTCTTACTTTTTCCCTTTTTGTCGGCTCCTCAGAGTTCTAGCGTGATGTTAAATAGCTTATATAGCCTTTCTCAAGAATTGGACTATTAAATGAAAAAGATTTTCCCAAATTAAAACGGTAGTTCCAGAAATTAGCGCGTTCAAACAAACAAACTATTCACCATTATTCTTAGTACAGATTTACCATAATCATGCACCTCCCCAGTGGGATCCTGTATTGTCGTTGCGGGGAGGCTCAGTAGCCGTGGTCCGCTCCCGCGGTGAAGCGAAGGAGAACCCCAAAGCGGGGCCGCTCGTCAGGGCTTTTGTCTCCAAGCCGACGACGTAGCGGCCAAAAAGTAGGTTCCGGTGAGGTGCACTGCAACTGAGGCGGGCCGCGATGTCGAATGGGAGGCATCGCGGCTGAGGGTTACATGCTGCGGCGGAGGAGTGCCGGTACTTCTGAGTAGCGCTCTTCCCTTCCGTGGCCTGGACGGGGCGGCCACCGTTTGATGGCGGACGCGGTGGGGCCGCAGGGGAAGAGGAGTGTCGGTATAGCGTTGGCTGCTCTTCCTATCCCCTGCGGCCGAGAAGTGGTAGACGGCGGGGCCACTGCGCTGACCCGTCGCAGGGGGAGCAAGGGTGCCAAGGGTGCCAGAGTACTCTGGGGCCCTTGTGCTACTTGGTTCCTGGAGTGGTCACGGCGTGCCATGTGTCCTGGTGCGCTGGACTGGTGGGGTCTGCAAGGGCCGATGCCTGCCAGGGGTGCGGGTTGTTCGAAAGAGATACCGTCGCCCCTGGCACACAGGCAACTGAAGGAACACGGGTGGGTTTTAGTCAGTAACAGTCTGACACGCCCTCCTGCTCCACCCAGAGCGGGAGAAGTTATTTGATGATTTCACAACCTCAAAAAAAAAAGCCATATTTATGCAGGGTTCTCATTTTTACAAGAATTCAAAAATCATCCATGGCTTAGATAAATTAAATTAATTTATTAGTACAAAACTTTTCTTTACTTATCTAAAAGAATTAATCTAAGTTTAATTCCAACATTGGAGCTCTACAGAAAAATTAACCAACAAATCTAGATTAAGACGGTTGATAAAAAGTTAAATGAACATTTTTTTCTGTCAAAACGATATTAAAAAACTTTTTGCTACCAAGATGGTTTGAATTTCAAAGACTTAAGGGGAAACTCTTCGGATCTGTCAAAATAGCGAACAAGAATCGAATAAAAGAGGGGGTTAATGGGCAAAATTGAAAGTTATTAAAGAAAGTGTACTTGGGGTGAATTTGAGTCTAGAATAATTGCCCTCTTGGCTATGAGAATTTAAGTAAAAGTGTAGTAAATTGGCCTTTGGAGAACTTCAAGTATCTCTTGAGATCTATTAATTTTATCGGTTTTGAGAACTGAAGTTTGAAAATTTGATTATTAAGCTCCACTTAAAGAAAAGTAAAGTGAACAATTCATTTGATTTAAATAGAGAGAATCAACATCTTCTCAGGCACTACACAATCTGTACAAAAAACTCGTTACTGGAAATCATAATGAAACTAGATAACAAACTTTAACAAGTTTTCCCCCTTGTCACGAGCCATAAGATTGGTCAATATTATTTCTATGGAGGTTGATGTATTTCAGTGCAGCCTAAAGACGCTCACAGAAGTAGCACTGAAGTACATTGAAATTATTTAGAGGCCAAGTTCAAATTAATTTCTTGTTAATTTTGTTAATTATTGATTTTTGGAACTGTTTGTTTATAGTAGTAACATCGCATTGGCGCAGAGCTGTTAGAGTGTTATGTACGAAATTTTAAATAAATAAATAAATATACATACATAAACTCTTGCCTTCTTCCTATGGGGGTAGCTAGGCAAAAACTTCAGAACGCCATCTGCTACGACCCTTCAAAACTTATTTTGCCTCGTTTCCGTTCATACATCTGGTCATACACGCACGCCAGTTGCCAGTACTACGAACCTGACCTGGCCGAAGAACATCACGAATGAGGAAAATGTTGATTAAAGATTAAAAAATTTACTTGCTCCCAAAAACATATCGCTTCAACAGTTTTCTTGGTATTCCAAACAATACGCGTTCGAGCATTCCAATTTCAAGAAACGTAAAATTCAATATGCCAGTATTATATTGATGTGAATCAATTTTTAAAAACCAGAGACCAAATAATTCCTGCCAATCTATTTTGTTAAAAAATTACTCCTAACATTGGCTGAAAATGAAAAAAAAAACAATATATATGGTAGCGTGGTAGGTACGTAATCGTATATACAAATACTATGAAGGTTCGTACATAATTGTGTTGCCTCATATTTGGTTCCCGACCACCCTCGGAATAATTACTTGTGGCTTTTGCATAATATCTGCGTGAGTCCCACTTTGTAAAGGCAATTTCATAAAGGACTTAGGTTGGTGTATTTTGTGTGTGTGTGTATGCGTGTTTATAGTTTTAATATGTATGTGTTTTCACTTAACAAAGTTTGTGGGAGTGACGTGTAGTGCGTTAGTGTAATTTGGAGTGAAATATAGTGACAATGGGTAAAGCAGGTCGACTGTTATAACGTAAATGCGTGTTATATTACTGTGGATTAAAAATACTTCAAGCTTTAGCAACAATCCGTTTTAACAAGAGCTCTATGTAATATGTAGTCTTCAATAACTCATCTTGTGGCTAATAATTACCAGTCACACGGGTCGATCGATCAGGTTAAGCTACGCTTGTCGCGGTTGGTCCGTGAATGGGTGATCATCTTTAAATAACAAGACCCCTTCGGTCCTCAGAAAGCACGACAATTGACAGTCGGGATCCGTTGCTCCCGGCTGTCATTTATGGCCTGTGACAATCGATACGGGTCGTCAGAAGGCTGAAAGTGTGACAACCGGTCTCATTAAGAGGTATGTACCCAGTAACTGGGTTATGGAGGTCAGATAGGCAGTCGCTCCATGTAAAATACTCTTATTCAGCTGCATCTGAATAGACTGGAAGCCGACCCCAACGTTAAGACAAGGCTAAACAGATGATGATGACGTTGTCGGTTCATTTCCACATCAAGTCTAATTTAAATGAATCATAGATTAACCTACATGAGATGTAGATGAAGCTATGATGTTCTCACAATATCTCTGTTCTCAAAATGGACCAAACATTTCCGTTAAATCTAAGACCAATTTAAAAAAAAACTCACCCCTTTTTTCAACATCTCACCGACACCAGTCCATTTTCATAGAGAATGCCACATCATAATTTTTTGCCATACATAACATCAGTCCCCAATGACCACCATAGCAATATAACATGGCCGGCGTTATGAACGCGGACTTATGGTGGCGATGCTAAATTGAATATTATTTTTGTCCCCGTTTATACTTTTTATTTGCAGCTTTATTTTTTTATTCCACGAATTCTAATATGGTTATACTTTTATTATGTTTTTATCCGGCCGGGTGTTTTGGTCAAGCGGCGGTGTGTATTGTTTGAGGGAGGTATACAATTTGCGTGAAATGTAAATGGATTTTTTTATTAAAGAACCAATTAAAATGGTGTGCATACAGGTGAGAGACCTCCATGCTAGATCGAAATGAATGTTGATAGTATTTTCAATTTAGAATCGACTTATAACTTGTATTTTCTGTTTACAAAACATTTCACACATACAGCCACATTGCTTTTTGAATGTGCAGGCGGCCAAATAGGTTCATATTCAATGTAGTGAAGCAGCTTATTACGACAGCTAAATTTTGAGAGGGATTCGCATTTGTAAACTGAGATAATCGTGAGTTTAATCTAAAAACCACAATCAACAAATATTCAACAATCTCAACCAATTTAATTTAAGAGGGCTATTACAAATTGAAGTATTTAGTTTTAGGTAAATTTAACGGCGCGTGGTAGCTGATCGCACGTGCTTGTATAGTGAAGTATGCTGCTCAGATATGCTAACCATTATGATTCGGACGCCCAGGAACAAACCGGCGCGGACTTACAGCTAAAGCCCGCGCGTCCCGAGATATATTACTGATTCATAGCGTTGCATTAAAAAAAAAATTAAAATATTATTCTACTTTTAAATAGACTGTTTCTTTTTTCAAGCAAGTTGACTTAGTAACCTTAGTTATTAAATACTTCGATGAAAGAAACATAGATAAAAAAATATGACTTCAGACGAAAAATTATGATTAATTCTCTGTTTTACGGAATTATTTTAGGGTTATTATTGTATGAAACATAAAAAATTGATTTGAGCATTCCAAATAGCAAGCTACAGTCCTACCTCAGACATTTTTATAAATTACTAAACTATTATATGTTCCATGTAACAGAGCATCAAAAGATGCCCGAAAGTAACATTTTACGAAACATCCTTTGCCGAGACAAGGTTTTTACTGACTTATGTAAACAAATTGAAAAATTTGTTTAGAGCGCTCCCTAGACAAATAATGAAATTTTCCAGGACATATTTTAATTTTAATTTTTTGCCTATATTTAACCCATAATCACTCATCAAATCTCGAGTCAAACGCTCAAATTCAAGAAAAAATGTGAAAGCGCCCTTAAGTAATTTAATTTTATTGCAATTTACATTGTTATAAGTAAGTATTGTTTAGTCTTGAGTAAGTGGGCAAAATTGCAATAAGTAGGTATAGTTCGTCTTGTAATTTTATTTTCCTTTTCGTTATCAATCTTAAGTTTAACAAGTAGTTTGCTATATATTCTTAATTCTAGAGCCATTAAATGTTATCTATCACCTATTTATAAAATAGCTGGCTAACCTGTAATTTGCGAATGTGTAAGTCCATGGCTAATAGCGTTCATAAGATATACAGGGTGAAATTGAAAACATGCGACAAACCGAAATGGGAGATTGTAGGTACTCATCATTATGAACAACTTTTACTAAGGGACTAAAGATGCAATCCCAAAAAAAAGACATCTGTTCCCTACATTTATGTTCGCATGATTCGTCAAAATGTAGGGAACAGCTGTTTTTTTTTTGCGATTGCATCTTTGGTCCCTTAGTAAAAGTTGTTCATAATGATGAGTACAATCTCCCATTTCGGTTTGTCGCATGTTTTCAATTTCAACCTGTATTAGAAACGCCAGGACCACGCCCTGGGAAATAGTGACCTTATTGGTGAAAATCTTCAGACAGGTCAGGTGGGTGGTACCTACTCGCTACCGGCGTGCGTGTATGACTAGATGTATGAACATAAACGAAGCAAAAGGAGTATGTAAGGATCGTAACAGTTGGCGTTCTGTACTTTCTGCTTACCGCCATAGGAAAAAGGCGTGAGTTTATGTATGTATGTTTGTATAAGATATATCATACACAGAAGTTGTTGGTGCTGTTGGTATACTCGATAAATAAAGAAAGAAAGAAAAAAAAGTATTTATTAGACTCGCACAGGAATATCACAAAATTAACTATACAATAAATGCTTTATAAAATATAAAAAAAGTAAAATAAATAACAAAGTCCCAAACGAGGCCAAAAGGCCCCCATCCCAGCATGATGCTGCGACATTTAAAAAAAGTGTCGCAGCGCTGGTATTCTGATATGTGAATGTCACCCACAGATACAGAAAAATAATAATATATTAATAAGATAATATGTGTAAAATAACTGAAAAAGAATGTACAGACACCCCCCGCCCATCAAGCCACCCCACACTGTGATTGACATTAATCTAAATGTTTATATAATTCATATGGAAAATAGAACCGCAACAACAAACAGCCCATAAACCACCCATAATAACTTAATAATTTCCAAATTTTTAGCATCATTATTAGCACGCAACATTTAGAAGCCATTCGGCAAAAACAATAATTTCATGTACACAATAAAAATAAATTTAAATTAAGCCGGAGTGCCCGCCGAGTTTTGACTGAAAGTAATAACGGGTCGTTCCAATTTATAGCCTTTTATAATGTTTAAAGCTAGACTTTTGTTGTGCGTAATGTCTGCTTAACCGGCATTACTTGGCTTTTAATAACTTAGAACAGGCTCCTGTGTGAAACCTTATTAAGTCTCTCAAAGTATCAGTAAGTGTGAGGCTAAAATTATGCTAATAAATTTGATTTGCTCTTCTGTGTTCTCTGAAAGTGGCTGAAAGAAACTGTAATGGAAAAGTTAGTACGTAACATTACGTTCAAGAACTTAATGGGTTCTGCAGAGTTCGTAGTTTACTACTTGGAATTAAGTTTGGTGGAAATGGCGGTCGGTTAGCAACAGCTGGCTACTGCCTAATAACTAGCAGTTAGCTCATTGTCAATAGTTCTCTATCTCACATGGCACATGGTACTGGGGCAGCCATTGCTATATCTATACATACAAATATAAAAAATTAAAATATCTGTTTGTAATGTCAAAATAACAGGTCTTTACTAAATACTTATCAAAGTATGAACGGTACAAAAAAACAATGTTAATTATGTTTGTCTGCCTGTCTGTTTGTTTGTTCCAGCTAATCTCCGAAACGGTTGTACTGATTTTGACGATACTTTCACAGGCAGATAGCTGATGTTCTAAGTAGTAATATAGCTATGTGTGTTCCTGTTAGGCCCAAAAATGACCAAACTGATTTGGATAAAATTTAGCACCCTGATATTTTAAAACCAGGATTAACACTGTTTGAGCAATGAAGACAGGGGTCGCAGGGCTTCTTCAATAAGGCTCGTGTATATATTTAACAGTGAAATTTATTCTTCGTCTTTACAATTTGAAATAACGTACACACGATCCTGCAGTCCTAACACGCTGCGCTGGCGCGGGGGTTTTGTAGTCTTTTTGGCGCGGCGGTCCGACCTTTCTCGAACCTGTTGCAAGCGAGC
The DNA here is from genome assembly GCA_947359405.1 of Antitype chi. NCBI lineage: Eukaryota > Metazoa > Arthropoda > Insecta > Lepidoptera > Noctuidae > Antitype > Antitype chi. Next base: position 19,118,657 of record OX375816.1, read on the forward strand.
AACTCTCAATTCGAATAACAGATGTCGCTGTAGTCGTCTGTTCGATTGTAGATGTGTAGAAAGTCGATAGATGGCGCTGCTTGACGTAACAAACACATATCGACGGCGAACTACCAATAACACCTAACTGACAAAGTCAAAAATTTACACAAACTGACAAAAACGTTTAATTTCTTGATATGTTAAAAATTTGTTAATACATTTATGTATTTCCCCATTTCAATTTAATGCTGTTGCAACTAAAAATACACTTAAAACATTTCAGTAAAACATGCGAATCACGAATTTAAATTCAAAACAATAAAAAGTGAATTTCTCGAAAAAATTCAGTTAGGAGTTGTTGGCACTTCGCCGTCGATATGATACCTTTTGTCCCTGCAGCACGTTCTCGAGAGCCAAGCCGCGGGCAACAGCTAATACATTAATAAAGTTCTATACAAAAATTTACTACCTACCTGCCGACCTAATTGATAATATACGGATCACATATCCAGGTGATCCAACGGATCCCCGTGGGTAATTATTCAAATTCAAATATTAAATAAAATAAATGCACAGTGAAATATTACTTGCATTTCAACCCGAAATATGAACGTGCCTAAATTCGTATATCAATAAACACTCGGGGTAATAAAATACGATACCACACGTCGTTCAGTTACAAAGGTATCTTTTTGCATTTATGCATTCGAGCATGCTCGAAAACAAAATCGTTTTTCGTTTTAGTCGTCATACAGACAGGTCAGAGGTTAGTGACCGAAAGGGTAAATAAGGCTTTGTCCTAGATACGTGGCTATAAACGCTGAAAAGTTATGCGATTAAAAACTATAGCTGCGACTTAAAATTAACGTCGCATTCCTTGAAGATACACTTATAACAAAGTAGCGGTTGCCTACGGCTTCGCCCGCATGGACGTCAAAGTTGTCCCACAGGAATTTACTATCGGGATCGGGGACCGGGATCGGGGACTGGGATCGGAAATAGTATCCTACGTGTTATTCCAGGTAACAAAACGTCTGTGTGCCGAATTTCATCCAATTATATGCAGCTGTTTTTGCGCCAATCCGGGACAAATATCCAGGCAAACGGACAAAAATTCTAAAAAGTATATTTCCGACATCAGGCTCCTTTCCACGCCTCGTAACAATTAGTTTATTCCGAAAAAAAAATCAATGCATACACAGTTTTGACTTCGTTACTAGTTTATTTGTAGATAAAGAAGACAAACTCCGATATTGTGCTATTTCACATGAAAATTCCTGGTAAATAAAAGTAATTTCACTATGTTACCCATGCCAAGAAATAATGAACATAAATTGGTTTCCTCTTCGCGGCACAAAAACTAAGACAGCATTGCGTCGCGCAAACATAACCCACGAACAAGAAACTACAGAATACTATTTCATACTAGATTTTGCCAGCGGCTTCGCCCCTTGGAGGTTATCTATCCCCACGATAATTTACTACCAGGATGAAAGTATCCTATGTGTTAATTCAGGTCAGGATCTGTATGTGTGCTAAATTTCATCCAAATCCGTTCAACTAATTCTTCGTGATTGAGTAAAAAAAAAAACAGTGGCACTCCGGGAGTGCCGACAGAAGTGAAAACTTGAACAATTACGTGTCTATTTTTTTAATCGTCAATACAGGATTTCACATTGGGTCCTTGGGTCCTGATTGTTCTCGGTAAAAAATGATAAACGAGCGATCGACTTCAGCCATTAAAGGTAACAGCACAGATTTTTACGATGAAAATACAAAGGGAAAGAAAGGGATAAAATACTTAGATTTTCCTTATGTAAGAAAGGGACTTTGCCAAAAGACATCAACGCGTGACTCATCCGTGTGCTCAAGCGTTCGGTGCCGATGTCACGAGTTCCATGATTTTTATTCACCCAAAAGTGCTCAACGTGCCTAAAGAAGTTTACACTTTTTCACAAAACGTCCAAACATACCAACTTTCACATTTATAATATTAGTAGGAAGTAGGATTTTCTACGATGTTTCGCATTCTGCAACAAATATAATTGATGGTTAAACGAACTTACCTTAAGTGATGTTCGACCATAATTATACTAGACGTCACATCCGAAAGATTTATATGATTCACTTGGTAGTCCACTTTCTAATGTACTAGGCATCGCACAATTTTTAGAGCTAAAAAATAAAATATATTAAAAGTAAGTAAATTGACTATGACGCAGTACCTTCCCCCACTACGTTACCTGCGCCCACGCCGCTAGTACTCTTGTCATTGTTTTCAGAGAGGAAGAGCCTATTTCGCGACATATTTTGGGGAGATGTATGTTTGATCTTGGAATCATAGGGTTTGGGAGGGTTATAAATCTTTCGGATGTGACGTCTAGTATAATTATGGTCGAACATCACTTAAGGTAAGTTCGTTTAACCATCAATTATACTACGACGTCACATCCTTCAGATTTATATGATTCACTTGGTAGATGTTTAGAACCTGGAGTGAAATAGGTGAAGCATTAGGGAGGAGCGCTGAGGAATTGGAATAGAAACTCTCAGTAATATTTTCAAATCAACAATATTATTGATCAACATTAGCTTCACTATAATCTATGACAATAATTTTACATTTTTCCACTATGATTGTTTGGCGGATCAATTACAAATAGCCGTTGCAAAAGCCTCATCATCATTATTTATAAGGGGTCGATCGTAGAACTTTGCAAACGTTAGGGAGTTCCCAGACCAACCCGCTGATCTTTTAATAAGGTCTACAGATATGCCTTTTCTTTTAGCCGCCGAAGTAGACGCGTGACGCGTACTATGCGCTGAAAATATGGTCGTATTTACCCCGCTTTCTGCAAGTACTAGTTTAATCCAGCGGCTAATAGAAGAGGCACTCGCGTTGTGAATTGGTTTTTTAATAGTTAATATAAGTTTATCAGTCAATGGAGAATGTCTAAATTGCTGAGTTGCTTCTAAATAAGAGGACAAAGTCTTGCCAGGGCAAATTTCTTCTTTATGAGGGAAAAAAGGTATGGTCAATCGTGGCATGTTTCGCCCTGGTGCTGAAGTTTTAGTAACATCAGTAATAATTATTTCAAAGTTAGAACCATTGGCTCTTACATTACACAAACGAATTAATGATAGCGTCTGCACACGTTGTGCAGTCGACAACGCAAGTAGAGCTACCAGCTTTTTAGTAAGTTTATCTAGCGGCAAATCCTCGTTTGGATACCAGTTACAGATATAATCAAGGACCAGATTTGGGTTCCAAGTTGCCTGATATTTAGGGAAAATAGGATTCTTTTTAAATACTCCCTTAAAGAATCGGGAGACCCGGTGATCATCACTTAACTGCCTGCCCAATATAAGAGCCAATGCAGAGCGAGTGGAATTAAGAGTAGAATAGCTCGCTCCCTCTTCGAGTTGCACCGTTAGGAACTGTAGGATTAGTGGAATATGTGCACTAAAACAGCTTATATTATTATTGGCACAAAAATGCCACCATTTTTTATAAGCGCAGCTGTATTGTTTTAAAGAGTTATTGGCCAAGGACGCAATCATGATTTCGATAGTATCGGGAGTTAAGTCTTGTCTTGCATATGCTTCCCTGATAATAGGGATGACACCAGGGTAAGTCGTGTCCAGAGGGGGTGTCTGGTTCTGAAAGGAGACAGTAGTAAATTAGGATCAGGTTTAAAGTAAACAGGGTCGTTTACTGACAACTTCAAAAAAATCGGGTACCAAGGCTGACTAGGCCAATGTGGTACTACCATTATTCCCGTAGCTTTGTCATTGACTATTTTCCGTAAACATCTTAAAATCAATGAAAACGGAGGGAACGAGTAGAAGAAGAATGAACCCCAATCTACAGTGAACGCGTCAATGTTGAACGCCTCCGGGTCTCGTTTCCATGAAATATACCTGTCACACTTGGCATTTACTCTAGTAGCAAATAAGTCGATTTCAGGACAACCAAACTTATGCACAACTTTCTTAAAAGCTAGCGAAGACAGACTCCATTCGGTATCGATATTTTCTCGCCTCGATTCCTCGTCTGCCTCAACATTGTCTTTAGACCTTATATATGACGCGAATACATGCAATTGCCTTTTTTCGCACCATTGCCAGATTTCGCGAGCTAATTCATTTAGGTCCAAATATTGTACTCCACCATATCTATTAATATAAGATATTGCTGTTGTATTATCGATGCGTAGCAATATCTCTTTATTACGTTGTTGTTTGGCGAAGCACTTAAGTCCGTTAAAGGCGGCTCTCAATTCTAACAAATTGATGTGATAATTGAGCTCCGAGTTATTCCAGAATCCACTTGCCCTTTCACCGTTACAGAATATGCCCCAGCCTGTCAGAGAAGCGTCCGAAAATATTTCTAATTCATAACGTCCGTTGCGTATTCGATTTTTTGTACGCATTATATTGTCCATCCACCATACCAAGTCTGGTTTTAGGCTAATGGGTAACATCATAGCTTTATCATAATTATTGTCAGAGTTTCTCAAAGCTAAGAACTTCTCGCGTTCAAAGAGTTTGGTATAGACCCAGCCATAAGAGACTGCTGGACATACTGAGCAAAGTATACCAAGGAATTTAGCAAAATCTCTAATGCATATTTGTGTTTGTTTAGAAATATTTTCAACACACTTCTGAACTTTGACTCGTTTCTCCCTCGGTAATTTTAAACAATAATCCTGTGAATGCAGTTCGAAACCAAGAAAAGTTTGTGTTTGTTTCGGTTCTAATTTACTTTTGCCAAAATTTATGACGAAACCCAAATGTTCTAATAATACTTTTGTGTCGGTAACACATTTGAGGCATTCTTTATAATTATTACCGATACAAATAATATCGTCTAAATAGATAGCTAGTACCAAGCCTCTATTTCTTAGTGTGGTAACCACCGGTTTCATAAGTTTAGTGAAAATACACGGTGCTAGGGACAAACCGAAGGGTAGACATTGGAATTCGAAAATTTCTCCTTCGAAGATGAATCTTAAATACTTTTTACTGGTCTTTTCGATTTTTATCAAGAAATACGCTTCTTTGAGGTCTATGGTACTCATGTAGCAATTTTTTGTAATTAACTTTGTAACCGTTCTAATATCCTCCATTTTAAAATGTTGAGTAGTAATAAAATTATTTAATTTTTTTAAATTAAGAATAAATCGAAATGAGCCATCACTTTTGTTAGCCAGAAATATTTTTGACAAAAATTGGTCAGGCACGGCAGCCCGTTTAACAACAGCACCGGAAGACTGCAACTTAGATATTTCGATTTTTATATTATTGATTTCTGAATGACTAAAACTTTGATTGGGTATAACCGTTTGAAAGACCGGGTTTGTAAAGGGAATTTTTAAACCCCTTACGTAACTTAAGACGGCAGGATCGTCAGTAATATTACACCAGTTATCAAAAAAGTAGCTTAGTCTACCCGCATGGGGGATAGTTACCTCGTTTAAGGTTTGTGTGTTCTGAAGTTGGTCTTCGATGACGGTGTCTGGCGATGTGCAGCCGACGTTGGTCGTTTGTTCGGTTGAACATTGAAGCGAGGTCTCTGCCCACCCTGTCTGCGTGCCTGTTGACCTTGAGACCTGGGTGGGCCTCGCCAGTTTCCCTGCTGTGTGTATCTCCGAGATGTTAGTGTGGGGTCACTACGTTTTATCTGGAGTCCAGACCTTTCAGCAGTTTTTGATGCCTTTATTTTCTCGCCTAAATTGGCTCCAAAAAGGTAAGTGTCCCTTTTTACGTCGGTAATCAGCTGTGTGAACTTTTTGTCTAGCGATGTAATCACCAGTTTTCTTCTAGTTTTTGTATTTTCATAATGCAGGTCTAGCAGTATTTTATTGACGTCTGATATTTTCTTCAACAGTTCTATTTTGTCTGTATCCCCATCAATAATGGAACATGTAAGATTGGTTAAGCTTGCAATTCCATAACCTAGATGGTTTTGTGCCTTTTCCAATAGCTTGTCTCTGTTTTTTACAGTGTCACCTAGAACCGGGATGATTTCCGGGTTTAGCAGAGGTGCTTTGACCAGTTTGAAATTTTCTGGAACTAGTGCCTTCTCCAAACCTTCCTGCTTCTGTTCTTTTGTCAGGCCGTCGACTAGGATACACCCCCAACGTTTAGCAATTTCGTCAGGAATCGGTGGTCCAAAAACTTCGTCCTTTCCCTTTAAATCGCCTAGCGCTTCTAAAATCTCCTGGGGTAGGGGATCCTGGGTAGTGGTAGCATTTCCAGTATCTTTACTAGTGCTGGGACCTGGTTCTGAAAGCGGCGTTGGAACACCCACTTGTATTTCATGCTCAATATCCCCATCACAGGGGGAGCCCTTGTTCGCATTTTCTAATGAATAGGCAGGAATTACCGCTGACCTAATCAGTTGTGTTGGCACATCTTGATCGTCCGATTCAGAGAGCTCCTCCCAAGCTTGTTCATACGGCGGTGAGGCAGCTGGTGATAATGGCCGTGAATCACCTGGTGATAATGGCCAGGGGTCGGAGTCTGCAATGAACAACGCGGACGTTGTCTTTTAATCATACAAAATAATTGCATGCTGCATTTGCAGTTATGTATTTTAAAGTCATTGGTTATAATCACGTTACAACACGAGACTGTATAGTTATCAGCCATGATCACGTCATGGAGAATAACACCTCATAAACTATACGCCACCATATAGTTATCTGTTGCGATCACGTCACAAAGAATAACCGGCAGGTAAAGTAGAAATCTATCAGCCGCGATCGCGTCGCGGAGAATAGAATGAGAAAATAAATAGTAATACGTTACAATCGTTAACGGTATTTCATTACGTTAACTAGGTACCTTAGGATAGAATACACACACGAAAAGAAAAGAATATCACATTTATTAAAAAAGTGACGGTAGATTGGTACTTAAGTTGTGATAGCATGTTTAAAAAAGAATCTGGTAACAAACATGATTATTGTTGGATGCATGAATTATGCTTAAAGGTAATTAGGGATAGTTCAATAACGTAAACAAGTATGACTCACCTTCGCTCGAATCCGAGAAGTGGTTAAGTTGCTTTTGTAACCGTCTTATTTTCTTCCGAATACGCGATTCCTTATCTCCGTGTTTTCGTTTACCCATTATAGTAAACTAGAAATCACAGTTTTTACAAAATCACTTGCGAGATGTGCACGAAGTATTACAGATGTTGCGATGCCCGCACAAAAAAAGCGAATGACAAGAGTACTAGCGGCGTGGGCGCAGGTAACGTAGTGGGGGAAGGTACTGCGTCATAGTCAATTTACTTACTTTTAATATATTTTATTTTTTAGCTCTAAAAATTGTGCGATGCCTAGTACATTAGAAAGTGGACTACCAAGTGAATCATATAAATCTGAAGGATGTGACGTCGTAGTATAATAAAAATAGCGGGTTGTCACAGCGTCACGTTTGATATTCACTTTTACATTGAAAACTTCTTTAAGCGCATCTTGCTCTCTTTCTAAAGAGTGAACGAAATTGAACCGTCACGCTTCGGTACGCGGTAACCGGGTTGGTATACTCTGCTCCAATCGTTCTATGACGCTGAATCACATATACTCGGCGGTGAATCACGTCTACTCGGCGGTGAATTGCGTATACTCGGCGGTGAATTATGTATACTCGGCTCCAGTCGTAAGGTTTTACTTCTATCGTTTAGTCATAAGCATACACACTCTACTTGAAACGAATTTATTTAGCGCGGCTTGCGGTAGGAGTAAGCTGGTAGAAATTGTCACGTTACGAAAAACCGTTATGCTACTTTCGCTGTCTATTTCTTAGACGAGACAGAGAGAGAGAGGTAGTTTTCATGGTTTTTGAGGTAGCTAAAGACCATAGTGAGGTCAAAATGAAAATTCAAGATGGCGGCTACGAAAATATTAAAATTTGTCATCATGGGTGTCGTTTAAATGGTTTTCGAGGGTGCCAAAAAATCAAAGATGCCGAAAATTTTATGAGCGCTTCCGAAAAGTACACTTTAGTCTCTCTCTTTCTATTATACAAAAGTATGTGTGCGTGCGAGTATTGCGTAAGGAACTTCGTTCGCCCTTACCATTAGGAGTTATCAGCGTATAATGCTCTTACATCGCTGTTTATCAGGCGAGATTGAGATCAAGAACTGACGCTTTATTCTAGGTAGTTTTAAATTTAAACATCTTATTACAGTTATTCTTTAAAAAAGGTGTCTGGGACAGACTGTATGTGGAAGGCGGAGAATAGAGTGTTGTGGCGCAGCCTGGGAGAGGCCTATGTCCAGCAGTGGACTGCGATAGGGTGAGTGGATTGAGTTGATTACAGTTATAACCTACTATGAAAGAAACTGGTATTTTTCTACAGGTTATTTACGTAGGGTATTGGTCATAATATTTGTGGGTCAACAAAACGGTATAAATGTGGATCAGAACCCTTTTTACATGTGTGCGCGTTTGGGACACCGTTGGTTGTCCTTTATGGAATGTATGGATCAAAGATTGTGTGCCAAACGGTTGCGATGACCCTTCGATTTTAAGATTTATTTTCCTTATTATCCACGTGTATGTTAAAAAAGGTGTTTTTATTCGTTATTATTGAGGAATGGGCCAACGCTTGACCACAATTTCGTCTGATGAAAAGCGATGGACAAGATTTGATATTGAAGTTTAGCACAACATTGTAAAATCTTAACCAAACTAAGCTACGTTAGGATAGATTTAGCAACTCTTCTGGATGATAATGAAAGTGAGAAAAAAAATACGAAATGTGGCTTTTACTAGCGGCTTCGCCAGGATAAAAGTATCTTTTCTGTTAGTACAGGTTATAAACTATCTGTACGCCCATTGAAAACCGGTAAGCCGTTATTGCGTAATTGACAAACAAACAAACGTCTAAAGACCAAAATATACAAACTTTCACATTTATAATATTAGAAGGATTCGTTCGTACTAATCCTTCTAATATTATTTGAAAGTTAGGATAGAACGAACACTCTCCACACTTGAAAAACTTAATCCATATCCAAGTCGTATCAATTCCTTTTCACTCCTTTCTTGTATTTGTTTGGTCAAGTATTGTTACAATCTAACCCTAACAATGCCGGCCGCGTCCGTCCCAAATCTTAACCCGTGTAACTCCCGCTTCCCCTATCGTACCCGCGCGTGAAAAACGCTACGTGATTTATGTACCCAGCCGCGGCCATCTCGAGATAAATTATAGTAGGACGCAGATGCATATGTAGGTACACGTGAAAAAGTGACTAATGTGCGAGAAACCCGTGCAGACTCTTTACTAATAAATGGTCGATGAAGTGTGGACCTTGTCTATTAACGGTGTTATTCTATGTCGTACCTATAGGAGAAAAAAATAGCTACATGGAGGGAAAGTATTGTTAGGTTAGTGGTTTTAAATGCAAAAAAAAACTTTTATATAAAAATTACAACCGACTACCAAAAAAACAGTACATGGTACATAGTGAAAAAATACTTTAATTGCAGAAGTGTATCTTCTGAAACTAAAAGTTATTTTTTGTTTTAAAGTGTTTTTTTTTTAAGTTGGTTGGTTTTTTTAATTAATTTATTTTAAGTTTTTTTTTTATTTTTTATTTATGGTTCCTACCACACGCCAATTCGTATACCACTACTTGCTATGTAAACAACAGTGTCAGAAAGCAGTAGAATATCACCAAAATACACAAAGTGGTTCAAATACCTACGTATTATCAACGCAATAATATACAAGGTGAATTTTTAGTCACCGTTTATTTTTTTTTCAAGGAAAAAAGTGGGGGTGGGGGGGGGGTGAAATTGAACAACTTTCTTCAAGAAACATGGGTTGAAATATGAAAAAAATATATCGGACCTCCCATGGAAAAGAATAATAAAATAAATAATCAGCTGATCAATTTTGTATGGAAGGTCCGATTTTTGCTTGTGTTTTAAGGAAAAATGTCATTTGATCATAATTTGACGTACAAATATTGTGTATCATCAAATGCCAATTTTCAAGCAATCAGTTGACAGTTACAATTTCAAATTGTTTGTCATATTTAAATAACAATGACGTCACCGCTTCAGAAGTGTCAAAACTGTAGACAATAGTTCCCATTACGTAATAATGTCTATGGTCACAATTACTCGGTATATAGGCAGACATGCTTATTGTTTGACGATTCGATGTGTTGGTCAATTTGTTGGATGACTTCATTAAAATGGCAACATTTTGATTTATAAACGACATATTAGAAATAAATGAATATAAAATTTTATCAAAGGTTTTATAGGCTTATCGATTAAACCTTCGATATGCTTTTTTATCAATAAAACCGTTGTAGTATAGAAAATATTTAATGGCATACAATAGAATACTTGTTAATATATACAGTATCAAATTACAGAGATAAATATAGAAATTTTACATGGAGTTACACGATGGGCGGTAATAAGCATAGTCAGCCTATATAATTTTCCCACTGCTAGGACAGAGGCCTCCTCTCGAAGAGAGGGAGTGGGCCGTAATCCACGACGCAGGCCCTGTACCAGTTAGTAAATGACACATGTTTTTGAATTATTGGTTTCTAGGACAGGCCGGTTTACACGATTATTTCACCGTTTCGAGAGCAGTGGGGATGAAATTATTTACACAAGTAAAACCCAAGTCGTGGCCGATACCAATGGGCGTCCACTGCCACGGGAGCGTTATAAGCATATTAAAGCTGTATTTTCTATGCAATTGATGGCTGGTTACTAAAGGCCCATTGAACAATATCGTATTATAAATAGACGCGTCACACACGAACATTAGAGCACTCAAAAACAGCGTAAACCACGAATGTAGCTACCTACTAGTAAATATTTATTCGTACAGTGCACTAAGAACAGGAAAAACCCTTTCCGATTCCTGTTGTTAGAAAGAGATAAGTATATAATATTTAGTTACGTAAGTAACGTTGCACCGCGTCACTGGATGGTACGTAACTAATAACACGACAGGCAATTACCTTGCATTTATCTTGCTAATATTTAGCACCGGTAACGTATATAAAGGTCAGTATATGTCATTGCCAGCGACATAATTATAAAATATAATCTGCGCTTCTAACTAACATTTCAAAGGAACGGATTGATGAATAACTAAAGTTTTTAAAGATTCAACGTTACAATACCTAAATGCAAAGAAGTCGAAAAGTACGTCCATGAAAAACCTCAGTGGAGTTTTAAATCAGGAGAAGAATGGCGAATGAGGTTGCATGAATTTTCTTAAAAACTTTTAGCGGCAGCTGCATTTTATTACTCCAGAATGTTATGAACGAATGTACGATGCTTTATAGAACATGTAGAGTAATATGTCATCTTTAAGTCTCCGAGTTGAGTGCAAAGTATATGCGTTATCCGTTTCTACAAAGATCTTTTCAGATCAGATCTAACGCAGTATTTTTTTTTAACACAATTTTCACAAAATATATATAGTACCCACAGCGGCCTTCTCATCATCATCATTTCAGCCGAAAGACGTCCACTGCTGGATATAGGCCTCCCCCAAATAGGGCTTTGCCATAATCACCACGCTTGGCAGGCGGGTTGGCGATCGCAGTATGATGGTAAAACGCATAGAAAACGCTGCTGCCCATTCTCTAGTAAGTCACTTAGTCTCCTACGACACCCACGGGAAGAGATGGTGACGATGGTGGGTGGTGGTGATGGTGACGTCATTAATAATACGCAAAACTATACTGCTGTACATTTCCTCAATGTAATCACTTTGTCGTCTCCAGGGACCATTTACACACCTACAAGTAGGTTCGAAGATGAGATTGTATTACGTTATAATAATAAGAAGATTGTCTGCCTCTTCGTCATAGACTAAATTTACCTTGGATTCGTAATTAAATCATTATTAAGATAGGTAGGTATCTACCATAACCCATGATCAGCCTATACAAGGTGATTTTTTTGTGACCGTTTAAATTTTTCAGGTTGATAGTTCTTGTGAAATTGAACAACTTTCTCCAAAGAACATGGGTCGAAATATGAAATAAAAAATCAGACCTCCCATGCAAAATCAGTAGTCAGCTGATCGATTTTCTATGGGAGGACCGCTTCTTTTTTTAAATCATGGCAAAAAAAACACCTTGCACGTTCCCACTACTCGGACAAAGGCCTCCTCTCTGTGAGAGAGAGTAGAATAGAATAGAAAACATTTATTTGACACAGACACAACACAACAGCAACAAAATATAAAAAAGTAAGAGAACAATAAACATAACAATAAAATTGCAGTAAAATTGTGCTGAGCGTGCCCATACCGAAAGGGTTACCATCTCAGCATTTGCTGGGCGTTAGATACCCAGCGCTGGTTTTCAGTTGGCACCCCGCAGAGACACACGGACGCAGATAAATAAAATAGATACATTCTAGGCTATCCACCATGCTGGTCCAGTGCGGGTTGGTGGATATTACAAGTCTTCAAATTTCTAGTTCTAGGATATTTCGGTTTCCTCACGATGTTTTCCTTCACCATTTTGAGAGCAGTGGTGATGAAATAATTTACACAAACTAAAGTGTCTGCCTGGGTTCGTACCGACGATCTACAACTCGTAAGTCGTGCCACTAACACTTGGCCACCACTGCTTTATTCTTCTATCCCATGATGTCGAACAAACGCACATAAAATAAGTGTTAGCTTGTGTTAAAAGTCATACGATTTGAAAAGTCTCAAAATGTCTTCGTGAACACAGTCAGCGCTAAGCAAGTTAGTGAGTTGTTCAAACCAAAATGATCTTTATTCAAACTACCATGAACAGAAATTGCTGACATAACTACTACAACGTTACTTAGGAGGAATACCTAGCTTTTTGCGTAATCTGTTTTAACTCAGATGATAAAAATATAAGATACCCAGATATTCCTTCAGAAAATATAACCTACGTCTTATATTTTCTTGAAAGTGAGACGTAGACAGTGCGTAAACATTGATGTTTAAGATTAGATGTGTCTCATATTTAAACACGGGTACTACCAATATTTAGTTTAAAACTACCCGAATTTGTAGGCACGATCCTGGAATTTGTTGTAAAACCCTTTCAAAGTTACAGGACGTTTTAGCTCCTTAATTCTGACGGCCTGGATTGGGGAGCCTACCATAGAACTCGAAAACTAGCCGATGGATATTAATGAAAATTTGGTAGGAATTAGTAGTGTATATGTGTAAACTGTACAAAAAAAATGACTTTTGTACGGCTGAATTTAAGATAGCTACAATGTTTTAATTTATCTGAAAAATTCATAAATTTCCACGTGCTGTTTCTCGAAAACTAATGAAGAATTAAAATAGATTTTTAGTATAATTTGTAGTAAGTTTGTTTTAATTTTTAGTATGAAAATAAAATGCACAAGCTTCATAATTTCGGTAATACAACACATTTTTTGTGGCTCCTCAATCCTGACAGTCTATAAAAAGCAAATGTACGTAGCTACTAATATAGTTGATCAAATCGAAGTTTAATTAGTTTAAACTTCATCTACATTCAGTATATCAAAAGATATTAATAATTTTAACATTCCTTAACAATTATTTTGTGTATGGGGTGACCATAAATAATTCAAATTGTGTTCTTAAATGAACACAATCACCAGATCAGATTCCTCCAGTGACTTTGAATGGAACACCCATGAATGTGGTCACCTGTTTTAAATATCTTGGGCACATAGTCACCGATCTCCTACGTGACGATGAGGACATGGACAGGGAGCGTAGGGCGCTGTCGATCAGAGCGAACATGATAGCCCACAGGTTTAAACGTTGTAATGCTCAAGTTAAAATTACACTGTTCAGAGCGCATTGTACATCGTTATACACGTGCTGCTTGTGGGCTAAATATACGCAAAAATCATTCAGCGCCCTACGCGTTCAATATAACAATGCATTTAGGGCGTTGTTGGGGCTGCCGCGCTGGTGCAGTGCGTCGGGCATGTTCGCGGACGCACACGTTGACGGCTTCCACGCCGTGCTCCGCAAGCGATGCGCCGCGGCGCTCGGCAGGTTGCGCGCCAGCACCAACAGCATCCTGGCTGTTATTGCGGACAGGCTGGACACGCGGTACGTCCAGCACTGGGTTAATACCCACATTAGAATTTAAATAATTATATAATATACTAACACTAGTTTCATAAGTTGTACTCTACTAACATCTATGGATTATTTTTCAGTCCGAAATATTTTTTTTTTTTTTTTTTTTTTTTTAAATAGAAATTTATTTACACATGAATCAATCTTCAAAAATCGGTACTTAAATAAAGAACACAATATATTAAACACAAATAATAAAAAAATAAATAAACAAAAAGCGGATTATCCCAAATTACCTTTTATTTAATCTCTAATCTCCAAACATTATCTCTATCTCTCTTTACTCTTATCTTTATCTGTAATCTCTTCCCTTCTATTAAATATATCTCAAAATATTATAAAACAAAGTCACTTTTTTGTCTGCCTGAGTGACCGCGTTGTTCTTCAAAACTATGGAACGTATTTTGAGGCGGTTTTTACAATCATTTATAATCTTTTCCTAACTACGTTGGGGTCGGCTTCCAGTCTAACCGGATGCAGCTGAATACCAGTATTTTACATGGAGCGACTGCCTATCTGACCTCCACAACCCAGTAACTGGATTATACGATACCCATTGGAAAGACTGGTTGTCTGACTTTCGGGCTTCTGACGACCCGTAAAGACTGTCAAAGATCCACAAATAACAACCGGAACCATGTATGTCTTGATATGTAAAGATGGTCACCCATCCACGGACCAACCGCGGCAAACGTAGCTTAACCTGATCGATCGACCCGTACGGCTGTTATTACTTAGCCACAAGCCCCTTATTTTTTAAACGCCATACAACCTTTGAACCTGGAGCTTCCATCTTAAAGCAATTGACTCTCTTTAGTGTGGTCAGAGTTCTACAAAAAAAATACAAATGAAAATAATACTTACATACGAACCGAACCTTACAAGTGAAATAATAATCAAGTATCTTGACTTAGCTCACGAGGTTGTCGACATGTGAGACGTGGACTCAGCAATCATTGTACCGATAATCGTTACAGTAAATGGCCTAATAGCGAAAAGCCTCGACCAACACCTCAGGAGGCTCTCATTGCGCGGCTGGATCAACGGCTTGATTCAGAAAGCAGTACTCCTAGACACGGCACGCATAGTCAGGAGGTTCCTTTCTCTAGAGCCCTGACCACCGACATCTTGGACCCTGCTCCTGATGCCGATGGGCCACTATTTTTTATATTTTTAAATGTTTTTATATAATTTTATATTCTAATATTTAAAAATGTAATTTGTATGTGTATTTAATGGAATAAAAGAGTAATACGCAAATGACCACTATAACAATCCAAACCCATATTTTGTTTCAATGTTCTGCAATAGTTCTGCGCCAACCGGGGGTTGTCCTTTGGTGCACTTGCATAGTGCACACAAGGATAATCGTCGCTTGGTGCCTCCTCATCCTTTGAAATTGTGCAAAGGGCCTCTGTGAGTTGGCTTCAGCTCCTCGTACGCTTTTCAAAGGTCCGGGACCCCAGGGTTCCGAGATATGTCAAAGACAATTAAATAATAATAACCAAGTAAAATAATCAAATTAAAACAAAACAAAATACACAAAATACGTAGTTAGGATATTAGCAAAGTTACTTTAGACTAGTTTCAGACATAATTCAAATATTAATTAGACTTCAGACTAGCTTTTGAAGATTTATTTATTTGAAATAGAGGTCGGAATCTAAAACTATTTACGTACAGAAATAATCTAGAAACTTATGATTGGTGGTTTATAAAGTGAGGAAAATATCCAACCTTTCAATACTTAACCTCGCAATCCTAGACGCCAATAATTTCTGATAATTATCCTCTTTACCCTGCCATTAAATTAATGGGATTAGTGGAATATCATGTTTTCTCCGTACTAAAATCTACTGAATTTGTGTTGTTAAGGGTAGTTTAAATTGTTATCAAGAGTATAGTTCGAGTATAGTTTCGGTCTAATTAGACATTGAGTTACTCTTCATAAATATTGACCATATTCACTAAAACAATACAGTAATTATAATAAAATATTTTTGCAAAATACAAAATGTAACTTGGTTCTAGCACGGATTTGAACGCGTATGTCTTTTGAAGGGGTAACCACTCAATGGAGCTGTGTGTACGTATTTGTTTCAGATATTATCAATCGTTAGATCATAAACGGAATACTCTGTGCTGTATACAATTCTTATTACGACAGCAAAATTAAAAAACAATCAGCCTTTTCCCAACCATGTTGGGGTCGGCTTCCAGTATAACCGGATGCAGATGAACACCCGATGCAGTTACAAAAATCACAAGTCCCGAAGCAGAGTCGCCTATTGTCGACCGATCGCACGCGGCGATTGATTAAAATCGGCCGTAAAAATGCACAGTCGCAGGCGATCGTCCGCCGCATGTAGGTCACCCATTTTAATGCAAAATTTTTATGAAAAGGTCGAGTTCGATTTCCGCCATCCAAAAACCGAACTCGACTTTTTCACTGAGTCGATTTTCGAACGGCGAAAATTGACCCAGTGTAAACTCGCCTTGGCCTCCATTATCCAGTTACTGGGTTTACACGAACTGACCGCAGCAAGAGTAGTTAAACCTTCGACCCGTGCGGTTATTATTATAAATCATTTCCCCTTCGAAAATTAAATAGCAAATCAATTTAGTATTCCAAAATGTTGGCCAAGTTATATGCTGACGGTACCTATAAATCCGTATCGGAAATATTGTCAGCTTACCAAGCGTTATAAGTAACAATACAATATGACAAACTAATAGTAAACGCGCTTGTCATCGGCGGGGCGTCCTATAAATAACCCACGGATTTATTTATTGCAGCCCATTGGCAGAATTAATACTAGTCCTTAGCCTGTGGTGACATTGTTTATGTATGATCTACATGGTTTTATTTGTTGTATTAGGTATTTTATTTAGTGTTGGATATGTTCGTTAGTTTATGTTCACACATGCTTTCTTAGTAAATAAATATTTATAGCATTTGTCTTGAGTCTTCTGTAATGATTCTATAAATTGTGTGTAAATAAATAATTATAATAATGACATTCGAACAGTCAAACTAATTTAGAGATAGAATAGCAGAATAATCAGTAGGCGAGAGATTGGTCTGACAAGCCGAATCAAGAAGATAAAAATTATATTGAAGAATACTCTGATAGAAATGCTTCCGGATTCACTTCACAAACGTGTTTCATCATTGGATCCCGGTACGGGGAGACCTTAAGGCCTTGGTAACTTTAAATATTGTCTTTATGAGCGAAATAGTTCTTATTGCAATCCCATACGGGTTAAAATCTGTTGTAATAAATTCGAATAATAAATGAGCAAGAATTGTCGTAAAAATGCAAATAAAATCGTATAAAATTAAATATTAACTATTTAATAATAAATAATCCATCACTAGATGCAGTTTGGGATTTGGAATTTTAAGGTATATTTTTAATTATAATTATAATTGTTATTGAAGGGATAAACTGGTTTTAAAGATATATAAGAGGTGATTTTGATGTTTTTTTTATTGCATTAAAGTATGTTTAATTATGTTTTGAGTTCCATCACTCTTTGCAAAAAAGACTTGAAAATATCATATATTTTTTTTGCTTACAAAATGATTTACGGTTAAAGAGATACATTGGTTTAAAAAACCACCTTTTTGAGCGTTTTCAAGAAATCACCGGCTTAAAGGCGAACACAAACACACAGGCGCGACGCGACCCAAGTAGAACAAATTCTATGAAAATTCGTGGAAATTGTTCTACAAGTATCGCGTGGCGCCTGTTTGAAGAAGCCATAAGGCTCTTAAAGTACTATAGAACCATAATTTTTATATACCTACAAATATTATGTTCTTTCTAACTTAGTCATTTAAAAGTGGCCATTGTTTTAAGCTTAGGATATAATTATGAGAGAACTTTGACTGAAATAGCCATCACACAGTTGCAAAACTTCTCATTCCTTGTATAAGAAGAAGGCTTGGCTTTGTATCTTTGTAAGAATCTTCCTAAACAAGTATGACATCCACTTTCGCACTGACATAATAACACTTACAAGTTTGTTGCCATGTCATAGTCACACAAGTGCGAAGTCATTTTTATGTGAAAACTATGAAGTGGGGAAGTTTCGCGGCTCAGCAGTCGATGTGAGAAGTTTGTCCTGTTATGTTTAGTGGTGTTTGTAACAGCTGACGTTGTGAATTCTTATCATGTGAACAAGGCTTTATAATTTGGGCGAAAACATTGGCAGAAATAATGATTTTGAAATCACTCTGATGTACCGTCATCAAAAGAGATTTATGTAACTAGGGTCGTTAGATATAGTAGATGTTTGGTAAAAAAATCGATGGATGTTTTCGAATGAAATTTAATTTGAGAGGTATATTATCTGTATGTTTTCTATTCATTGAATTAAATTTGTTAAAGTTCAACTATCTTCGATGATCCTGATTACTGATCTCTTTTGGTGACCGCAAATTTTATTTTATTTTTTGTAATTTAGTACTGTAGTTAATAATATTGTGATTTTTTTACTTCTAAATTCTTCAGATCTCTATGTTTTATAAATTAATTTTATAAATATACTTACATGATTATTCTTATGATAAAAAAACAACATTCACAAAGAATAAAAATCATAAGCACAAAACCAAGCCTTGCAATAAAACCTTTTTAAATGTACAAACATCAAGATCCAAATTATCCAAAGTTTGAAAACTCCCAGTATCTAACTTATAACTAGATCTTAAGTTCACTTTCATAAATTGAACCCGCCGGCAGCGAATATGATCACAGACTTTAATTAAAGAACAATTTGTTTCAGTTCTTTTGAAAAACTTCTGACTTCAAAACCTTAATCACAGAATAGATAGATACAGAGGCCGACTCTATAAACAGGTGCATGCACACATAGACATGTGCAGTCACCCTAAGAGATAAGTAACTAGGCTCGTTGTATATAGTTGAAGTTTAGTAAAAATCCGACGGATGTTTTCGGTAGGCACATAACTCACTCTAATAATAATTATACTTACTTAATGACTAATCTATTGTGTACCTTCTACACTAATACTACTGCCTTAATCTTTGTATATTGGAATCCTATTTATAGTACTTACGTCAATCGCATCGAAAGTATTCAAAAGAAATTCTTGAGGTACATTCAGTTTAAATCCAAAACGTGTTTGCCTAATTATTACAGCCGCTGCAAGAAGTTTCACATTCTTCCGCTAATTGAGCGGAGAAAAATTGCCGACATGGTATTCTTGTTCAATTTGGCAAATGGTTCAACCAACTGTGCTGAATTGATGAGCAAAATTGGGCTGCGTGTTCCATCTTTCACCTTAAGGAATCATCAACCTCTGTTTGTTCCCTCTGTGCGGTGCATATATCGACAAAACTCTTATATGATAAGAGCCAGCAGGGCATACAACTCGATGTGTCAGAGTGTTGATGATCTTGATTTATTCTCCACCAGTGTTCCTAAACTTAAAAAAATACTGTGTAACAAATTCTTTGAAGATCACTAAAACCTGTTCAGTCTTTTCTTAATTTTATTGTCTTCGAGTGTTAACTTATTCTTACTTTTGCTTGCCTGTCTGCTGTTTCTTGTGCTTACCCTAATTTTGTCAGTGAAAACTTTTAATTGGCCTTCTTTCGCTAATGGTCAACTATCTGTATCCTAGCTGTAAGTTCTCTTAAGATATAAAAAAAAAATCTTCATTAATGTAATAGAAGATGACAATGAAATGAGGTTAGGACAGTGTTTGTACCTACTTCATAATAAACGGTCAATTGTCCAGATCTGACTTCTTATTCATTACAACCTGGAGATCGGCAAAAACTGTTTGTTTTTATTAATCAAAATAAATTTTAACACTAAAACATTAATGAGTTTCTTACAAAACTTGAACTATATTCGAAGACCCTGGTTACTTATCTCTTTTGGTGACCATACGTACGGCGATCTTAGTCTGTCTCGGTCTAATGCCAGTCGCCAGTACGCTTGGACTGGCTGTACCTACGTGAAGTGCATCTATGTGTGCTTGTGTTATCGCTCGTTGTATGGACACGATCTTCTGTACCTAACTATTCTGTGCCTCAAAACTACTTTAAGAAATCTGATGAGAAACGAAACAATCAAATTCTCAGTATTAATTAAAGTCGAATAGACTTTTGGCAACTTAAATCTATTTCAAAGTGATTAAGAATAGTCTACAAAACTTTATCAATAAAATAGTAAGCCATGTTTGATAAATGGATCCTAGCCTAGGTACGCACGGGAGATTCTTTTTCGCAAAAAATCCAGTGCGCCTTAAAAATCGCACGTGGTTCCTGGGTTTAGTCGCACATTGTTCGTATAATAGCAATTGTCATAGGATTTGGCGACCTGGCGTCATTTATAAGCAGTTGATTAGCCCATGATTGAATACGTAATTGTTGTATGTGTGAGCGAATTATTTGATAAGAATAGCGTGTTAGTTTACTAATTGATGTTATATTACCAAACAAAGCTGGTTAATAATAATCTCTCGGCTTTATTATCCTCCGAATTAGGCAGAGCAGATTTGATATTCTAATTAAAACCTGTGTGTGTGTGTTTATAAAATAGCGTAACACAATGCGGAGCACTTTTGCTACGTCTGAATAGCGTTTTTGTTTTTATAAGAACTAAGAAATATGGCCTACCGTCATTCTACGATCTATCATGGGATAGCATTTCGCTTGACCCATTCGGATGTGAAGCTCCAAAACCACCTTTCAAATTCATTACCTCATTTTGTGTGATGTTATATTAAAAAATGTTGGTCCATAGTGTGTCCCACCAGAAGGCATACAAAATAGTTTAAGTATCTAATCGTATGTCAATTCACAAAAAAAAACATGTCTAAAGCTAAGTAGATGTAATTTCTTTCTAAGTGATTAACTCTACAAGTTCTAAGGAACTAAGTTCAGGCCAGGTTTGTACTGTAGCGTAAATCCGCTACGGTAAATACCTTTTTTATTTCCATTCCAACCTTTTAAGAAAATTATCTTCACATTTTTTTATTACATTTTAAACTTCGATGTTGTTGATTAGATATACAGTTTATCTACTGAAGTCCTCTTTTTGACTGAAGTAAAAGAAAAAAAGAAAGAAAGAAAACATGTTTATTCTGCACAAACAAAACGCACATTACAAAAAATATAATAAAACAGATACACATACAAAGTAGCTAAAAAGTCCTCTTCGTCCTCTTTTTGACTGAAGTCCTCTTTTTGACTGAGGTCGTTTCATTGACTGAAGTCAATTATTATTATTCTTTGTACAGGGCCTAAGGATGACGACGCACAATCTGTTACTATGGATTCAGTACATGGTTCTGTACCTCCCGTGCCCGTATATTTTTCGACAGTTTAAAAAAAAATACATAAAATCACGCCTTGTTTCCCCGAGGGGTTGGGCAGAGGTGCATGTACAATAAACGTACTGTTTGCCGGTTATGTTTAAGTCCCATGTAATAGGGGGAAAATAAAGACAGAGAAAAAGAACTTCCAGATTTAAAAACCCTATAACACTTTCCCCGACCTGAGAATCGAACCGAAAACCTCATGCTCAGTAGCACTAGCGACCAAAAGGCGAACGAAGCAGAAAAAAAATACAATTTGCTTTACCACAATTTTGACCCATAGGTATTACACTTTTCTATGAAACAGCATTATTTTATAATCGACGGAATTTTTCTACGCTAGGGTATCTCGGACCATATGCTAGTTTTGAGCGTCAATGGCCCTGTCAGCTTGTTTAACCTACTCAAAACTGTGTGTTGTTGGTCAGATAGACTGCCAATAATTCAATCACACATTGTAGTACATTTCATTTTGTGAAACACCACCAAATCCAAATCCTCAAACATACATCACAAAGCGATGTTGAAAACTAGCCCACCACTATTCATAGTCGGCACTACAATGCAAATCCCGCACGCGAAGCATGCATGTCGGCATAATTACGTCATTTGACGTCGTGACGTCATGCATAGTGATGTGCCGACGATTGGACGTCGCAAGTACGGTGCATGCGAGACGAGTGCCGACTGTGAACGAGGTAAGACGATGTGGAGGTAGTATTCATAGTATAAATGTCCTACGTAGAGGAAAGGGACTTAAAAGTATTGTTTGTGGTTGTTTAAAAAATATGAATAATGCAGAAACAAAACTCTTTACTTTTTGTCTATAAATCTTCATGGATGTCCTACATTCTGGGGCAAACCTGTTGAGCTGTTACTCCAAATGCCTATGAACTGTAAACTTTCTCCTTTCGATGAAAACGCACTCTATCGATACCTTTGCCATTGCAGATCTCCATAGTTGTCGTTGACCACTCTCACCCTATAGATATGGTGAAACATTGATAAATGGTTTTATTTCTGTAAGTAGAATTGTACTAACACTTTTACATGTCAATCATATTTTCAAAAACTAATTGAGGTTGGCGTTTCTTATCTGACTAATCTGAGAAAAAAGGCCGAAACAAACTCAGAAGTCGCAGTCTCGTTCAAAGTCCAGACATAATCTTGGTCAGATCATGTGAAGACCTTGTAGATTGGTGTCAGAAACGGTCTTTTGAGGAAAGAACCACACAGATTGAGTGGACCTGTACAGTCAGTACACGCATTTGTCAGTAATTGTGCAGCTCAACTCAAAACATAAGGAGCTCAACGATTCGACGACTAATATTAAAAAAAGGATATTTGGGTAAGCCGTATAAATTATCTTTTTTTATATTTCTAAATGGGCCCGCTCTTGACTTCGATCACGCCTGATGGAAAGCGATTGATGAGGTCTATGATGGATCGAGCGTGCCCAGAAAATGCCTGTTCACTCTTGAACAAGGCACTGGTACTTCCACGCATCGACGAAACACAGCAAGCTGCTTGACACCGGACTCCGGTGGGAGGGTGGTCGCGAACCAGGCGGGCGTTAGCCCTACCACCACAAGGGAAGAATTGGCCAGTCATCAAGGTATTGGGTGGGACTGTCCAGGATGCGCCGAGCGCTCGGTTCATTCGAGTTACTGGTGGAATAAATTGCGCTACACGAGAAGGCTTCTTTATGCATCCTCAAACTGCCAGACCATAATTAAGATTAACTACCTAACTAACTATAAAAATAAAAATAAAACATGACTCACACATTCACATTAATTAAATAACATTAACTTGCTTGTCACTTATTGAACAATAAAACACTCGTAATAATGGACTTTTCTGACATCTTATAAACTTGAAAGTTACCAAACATCGAGGTGTAAATAAATTCCCTGTTTTACCAGAGTCACGTGTGCACCTGTTTCACAGTTTTCAAGTTGGCATACCGTAGTGACCGGACATTCGGCTTGCGTGAATCATGGCCGCAGAGTCAACTTAAAGCTGAATACTAATCGCTTCACACCTGTGACGATTCCTCTCCAGAATTCTCACACGTAAACCGCATTTTGTGGAACGGTTTTTGAGCAATTTAGGAGGGAAATGGTTTATGTAAGCGTACTTACACGTTAATTTTAGTAGTAAATGATTGTTCGTTTTTGTCCAAAGGAACCCACGGCTTTCAAATAATAATACTTGAGGTGGATGCGCTAAGGTAGCCCGAAAAATTCAGACTGTATGTTGAACGGATAAACTAAACAGAACGGATTGAATGTATACTAAACAGTGCACAATTAATAATATTCTCATTCTACAAGACTGAATAAAATTGTAAATATTTAGTTTATTATAATTTATAGTGTTAATAATGTAAATCGTGTAATAAATAATATAACAATATATAAATATAATTTAAAACCAAATATATAAAAAGTTACTTACTACAGTTACTACCATAAAAACAAATGAAACTATTTTAATGCTACTACCTATTTTAATTTTTTTCTTTGATTTTTTTTGATTTTCAACCGAAACACGTAGGTATTTGCAGAATTGTAATCATTAAAAATTAGAGAACAGTGTTGGCCCAGTGATAACTGACGCGACTTACGAGATGTAGGTCGTTGGTTCGAACCCAGACAGGCGCTTTACTTTGCGTAAATTATGTCATCACCACTGCTCTCAAAACGGTGAAGGAAAACATCGTGAGGAAACCGGCATGTTCTAGAACCAAAAAATCGAAGATATGTGACATCTACCAGCCCGCACTGGGCCCGCGTGGTGGATTACGGCCCGCTCCCTCTCACAGAGAGGAGGTCTGTGTCCCAGCAGTGGAAATGTTATAGGCTGATTATGGCGTTATGAATCAATAAACTCATCAATACAACGAGGGTTGCAAATATACCCAAATATGGCTTTACTTTAGAGGTAAAGTAAGGCCATATTTGCTACGGTCGTGAATCATATTTTGTTCAACGCACAGTCTGACACTAAACTGCAAATTGCAAAAAAACGGAAGAAATTTGAATTTCACGGGCATCTTTAGTGCATCCACCTTTAGTATTGAAAATCTTAAATTCATTCGTTCACTGATATACAACACACAGCTTAACCCACTGCATCTAGAAGCATGACATTTTACTCAAGAGTTCCCTTTCCATATAACAAATGTGAGCATTAAAGAACAATTTTTGAAATTCGACCCTTTTATGGGTTAAAAAGGGAGTGATAGTTTGTATCTAGAGACATTCCATGAAACAGAACTGGCTCGTTTTGCTATAAAAGACAAATTGTTGAACTGTCACATAATAATTATTATGAAAAGCTTTAATATCACTTATATTCTTACAACTGATTAAAATAGCATTACACAACGACATATCAATAAAACATTTTAACGAGACTAAAAACAGAACAAGCTAAGTAGATACTGTAGGAAACACGTAGGTAACTCCGTTTTATCATTCAAACATGCAAATATTCCAATTGGTCCAATCCTTTTTTAATCAGTGTATAACAAAGGAATTGTATTCAGCCAATTCACACTCACCTACTTATATCGACCCCCAAATCGTGCTTGCGTGACAATATCTAGCTTATACACCCCCGAGAATAAATTACGCTTGTGACATCACGATAAGAGCATTTCTATTTGGTCGCATTATAGATTGCTTCGGTACAATCACGTACAGCGAATTTATTATGCGTATGTGAGCTCCCCAAGCCCTTATATATCAGCCAAATTAAGAGGTCCTGCAAAGGGTTTGTGTTTGACCGTCCATTTTGGGATGGAGCTGTTTTTTATGTGATATCGCTGATATTGTGAAGTAGGTTTGTATGTAGTTACTTATTTTTATGACGCAGCGTTTTTGTGGAGATTTATTTTTGGTTTTGTAGGCAGATTTTATCTGTTATTTGTTATCTATTTGTGGTATAATAGGTACACGTAGTTACGTAAACTACTTTCAGGTAGTTGTCCTTAGAATGTAAAGGTTCATTAACGTTTTGAGAATGAAACCGTGTTACCGACAAATAGTTACAAAGAATACATAATGCAGTTATTATTATACTACGAAATCGTACAGTGGTTAACGCTACGCGTCTACGGATAGCGCTACGAGAGTCTACAAAAACGCTACGAGCCTACGGTCAATGCTACGGATACAACTTTTACAGTTCCGTATGCAATATTAGAACTTTAAGCTTATTTAAAAAGAGAGTAACCCTGAAACGTTTTTTTATAAAATAAATGTCATATATTACATCGATTTTCTCTACACAATATACTACGTGCCTGATTATAATGGGGTGCGGGCAATAAAACGAATCCTTTTGCCATTCCTTTAATAGTCTGAAAGTCTGGACCGTATATTACGACCAATAAAGGCATTAACAAGAGTTACGAGTGGGCACATTAGACGGTTTTCTGATAACCTAGCTAATTTGACCCGACGGGACTTGTAATGACCTGCAGTCGTTAAATAGAAACCTATGATAAGCTGTTTCGTTTTTATGTGTCAATTTATTGGTCTTAAGTGGGTTTATTGAGAAGAGCTTTTAAGTATGAGTTGGTTGATACCGTTTTTTATCCTATGAATATTATAAATATGAAAGTTTGTATAGGTAGATGCTTCATACTCAATCACGCAAAAACGGCTGAATGGATTTAAATGAAACTTGGCACACAGATAGTTTATAACCTGGATTAAAATAAATAATACTTTTTTTCATTACGACACAAAATTCGTAAAATAGAAAATATAAGAAGCTAGAACCTAGTCAGTTAATTATACCAATCTTATCATTGTACCCACGTGGCTTTGTCTTTGTTACGTAAACTAATAATTTTACAAAAAAAAAAAATCTCATCTGTCATTCGGATATTTTGTTTTCGAGTTAAAAGTGTACTAATTAACGGATTTTACAGACATACGTTGAATTGCGTAATATATATTTTTTTGGGCGGGAAATCTTCAAATAATTTCCCCACTTCCGATCTTCCGCACTGGGCGGAGCAGGAGGGCATGTCAGACTTTTACTGACCAAAACCCAGCCGTGTTCCTTCAGTTGCCTATGTGCTAGAGGCCGCGGTATCTCTTTCGAACAACCCGCACCCCTGGCAGGCATCGGCCCTTGCGGACCCACGGATAGAAAATTCAAATATTTCAGTAGAGATTACTTGGTACCACTTCACTTGAAACCATCGCATCTCCAATTAAGGAACAAGATGCCATTGTAACGAAACAATAGCCAACTGGTCTAGTTACTTAACAATAACTTAATTGTTGTCAACTTAACATCATCTGCCGAGACTTATCCCAATTTTTTTGGGGTCCACTTCCTCCGTCCAACCGTATGTAGCTGAATACCAGTATTTACATGGAGCGACCACCTGACCTACACAACCCAGTTACTGGGTAACAAAGGCTTCTGAGTACCTTTAACGACTGTAAAAGATCAATGAATGACAGTCGGGACCAACGGCTTAACGTGTTTTCCGAGGCACGGAGGGTCGACATGTAATGGTTGGATTATCCACGAACCGACTGCGGCTAGCGAAGCATAATTTTCGATCAACTCCGAGGGTTGCTATTATTTAGCTACGGTCATATTATGGCTAGGGCTCGTGGCTCTTCGTGGTTATATGTGGATCTTTGACAGTCGTTACGGGTCGTCAGAAGCCCGAAAGTCTGAAAACCAGTAAGAACCAAGCGGTATGGTTTTACCCAGTTACATGGTTGTGGTGTTCATTTAGACAGTCATGCCATGTAAAATATTGGTTTTAGTCAGTTGGACTGGAAGCCTAAAGTTGATTGTTTTAGACATTGTAACAAAACAATAACCAACTTGCATGTTTCCCAAACAATAACGCTGGTATTGTCAACAAGGACTACAAATCATATTGTGAAGTTCCATCTCGATTGCCGGTACACATAAACTATATAAACTCATTTGAGACTGAAACTTGTAGTGCATGTTGTGTTTGTTTCAAACGTTTTCAAGTTATCAAACTTGTTCAAACAATCAAAATAGAACGTATTTTGTAGCAGGAGATATGTGCACGCTAACTTATAGTGAAGTGTTTCTGCCACTGAGGGGACGATGCTTTACAAGGTAAATGACTTTAAGTAGTTTATTTTTAAGTGAAGTTAATATGAAGCCCCCGTATTATGTCACCCCGTGATGTCGGGTTTTTGCGAGTTGTAGGTCGTGAGTTCGAACCCAGACAAGCACTTTAGTTTATGTATTTAATTTCATCATTACTGCTCTAAAAACGGTAATGGAAAACATCGTGAGAAAACCGGCATGTCCTAGAACTGTTAGACATCAATAATCCGTGGATTACGGCCCACTCTCTTTCATAGAGAGGAAGCTTGTATCCCAACACTGGGAAGGTTATGAGCTGATTATGTGGACATCGGAAAAATTATAAGAGTTTTAAATTGACCGGATCCGGCATCTGGTATTACTCAACTTACGCTGGAATATGTAAGTAGATCACCACAAAACCGGTCTTGAAGAAGGGTAATAATGACGCTCGAGAGTGCACCGCAGTGCGATGTTAGGAACCCAACATCAGATATTATCGCATTACGTCGCTAGCCGTCACAGACGCGGTCCTAAATAAGCAAACGACCAACATTAACAATGCACACCACATTGCCCTCCACTCGGCCGAATGTTCGGAAGTTATTGAACTCTCAGAACTGCGGTACAAATGCTCGGTTCGTATTCCATAAATCGTTCAAGTCCGATGCTTTCCGTCGAATCGGAGCACGTCCAACGGAACTTCTGCCTCTAAACTTTTTATCTCGAAGCAAAACGTATTTTCCATTAGCCCCAAACTCAAGCTACCCACTTCTTTCTTAATTTGTCACAAACTTTTTCTACGAGATAAAACTCGTCCGTTAATGACACTTGTTTTTCTGATATTTTCATTACCCAACGTCCTTTTAGCTTGTTACCCCTTGTTATCCTCATTTACTTTCATAAAGTACTCAAAACAAAGTTTTTGAAGAGAAATATAGGGCTTGTGGGAGGAAAAATTCTAATAAGTACTATTATTTTTGTGCTGGACTCATAACAGATACTAAGGCTCCTATTCCGGTAAGTTATGATCGTTTGGTATTCGAACCGGAGTCGCTCTTATTATTCCAGAACAATGGCAAGAAGAGTATTTTTTTCTTTATTGTATTATTTAGATTTGTCCACGATAAAGGCACGTTACGCCTATCTGTCCGAATACGTAAGATAGATTTATTCTCCGTTTTAGTTTTTCGTATTACAAGGATTTGTTTAGGGATAAATCAAGTTTTACTAGGGGTTTTTCATGTTTTGTTAAAGTAAAGCCAAGGCAAGAAGTTTTTCTGCTGGTTTGAAATGTCGAGTCATATTTTTTATCCGTCACGCGAGATTAGCATTTTCTGTTTTACTTTATGTAGCTACGCTTTTTATCTTCTTCAAGTCGGTAACTTATTAATGTTTAAAGGTAGGAAGGGTCTAGTAAAATAATAGTTGGAAACGACCTTAATATCTCACCGAAATACGTACTAACATAAGTTTATGGTAAAGGTATTTATACCCATCTCCTCCACGAAACCGTTATCAATCACGCACCACAGCCTGCAATAGCTACAAAATACTTGAAACCCTCAATCCAGCATCCAATCAATTCCAAATACCTCGCAAATCTGGCCCAAAGCACGCCGCAAGTCGGTTCCAGTCATCGGCTTACCGAATAAAGCCGAAATAAGCCGAACGCGCGTGCGAAGCTTCATTCGACTCGACTTTGATCGTAAATTCGACATTGACATTTATCAGAATAGCACCCAAGGCCACCTGCGACCGTAGTTCACATTACTACGCTCCGCGCTATCGGGAAATCGATTTGATATTTTTTCTGGTTCTCGTAAAAAAAGATATAGGATTGTAATCCTTAAACCTTTGTGTTATTGGTCGCGGTCCGCGCACTTATATTTTGTAATATTTGGAAGATTATTTATCTCTAGGATATTCTTTTACAGTAGTTGATGATAAAGGAAATGTAAAAAAAATAGCAAGTCTCTGCATTATGTATTAAATAGATTCTGGAGATACATTTTCATAGAAGGAACTTTACACCTCATTCGTCCACCTCCTAGCTAACAGACAAAGCAACAGGTTTTGTTAAAACTAAAACACTATTTTTGTAACAGTCTTTTTTATCAAAATATATCTTTAAAGCTAAGTTGACAGCACATTCAGGTACCTACACAATCGCGGACAAAATGATCACATACCTACACATAATATTACTGTGAGCTTAAAATTTCAAGGAATTCTTCAACACTGCTAAGGTACTTTTTTTCTAAATATAAAATACGTAAC
Organism: Antitype chi; assembly: GCA_947359405.1. Lineage (NCBI taxonomy): Eukaryota > Metazoa > Arthropoda > Insecta > Lepidoptera > Noctuidae > Antitype > Antitype chi. The sequence continues at coordinate 19,148,517 of OX375816.1, forward strand.
ACACAACTCCGTTTTGCGCAGTCGGATTCCGGGTCTATCGATTTCATATCCGCGGGTGCCGTAAAAAGATAGAAAGCCCATAGCTCTGTGATGTTTTATCAGTTTTCAATTCAGGACAAGCACTTTTAAATAGCGTGATGGTTTACTGATATCTGTGTTGTGTCTGTATCAATTCAATTAAATTGTAGAATTTTTGTTTAGTTTTTTTATTAGATTATTTTGATGGTTCTTGTTAGCATTTTTAATCACTTCAGATTTGAAATCTGGGAGGACCTCAATTTTTTTTTTACCTGTTCCTCATCGATATACAAAACACCCAAGATACACAATCAGCGTCTCAAAAACGTCCGTATAAATAAGGCGCAATGTGCGCAGGTGTCAATGGTATCGTCAGTCACCTTTCAGTCAGTCTTTTTGGACATTGCTTTGTAAAAACCACTTTAAGTTATGCATGTAAGGTTGAATTTGCATAAAATATATGGTTTATCATAACTATAACCACTGACCAATAATTGGGGGCAGTTTTGAGTGTTACTTTTTTTCGAGACTGTGCATTTTAGGTTTTTGTATATCAATGCTGTACCTACAATCTTTTAACAGAATTGTCTCTTCATTTCATACATAAACAACGTCTAACATAATTAACGATAGACCTTACTTCCCAAAGACTATTGCGTTAAAAGCATATTACAATGATCAAATCTTATTTATTTTAAAGCAAACTTTATTATTTAGAAAATAGCGTTGACTCCAGCATAGCTTTATGCATTTAAAATTGAGTCTTATTGCCTTTAAATAATATTTCATTTAAAAAATATTCTTTATTAAAAATTCACTGAAATCAATGCAGCAGTCAATAATTAACAAACTTCCAGGACTTGCGCTTATCCTGTTATACTTTGTATAATCAATCAAGTCAAAAAAGAAAAAAAAATCACATAAATCTGCATGGGTAGATAAGAAACGTCAGAAGCTAGTTGCATGGTTCCAATAAGTCACTTCCTATAGAGAAGAGCCGGCAAGAAACTCCACGGTTATTCTATCTATACATATAATAAAATTGTAGAAAAGTGGTGTCTGTACAATCGAAATATATAAAAAAAAAGTAGCAGGGGTTGTTATTATATCGATGCCGAACCCGAGATTGTAATTACTATTTTTTTTGTCTGTTTGTCGGTTTGTCTGTGTGTTTGTGCACGCTAATATCAGAAACGGCTTATTCGATTTAGATGCGGTTTTCATTAATATATTGTAGTAAGCTTCACTTAACATTTAATGTTTATTTCATGTCAATCGGTTCATAAATAAAAAAGTTATGTCAATTTAAAGAATCACGGCGAACATTTGTTAAGGTATTCTATCAGAGTACGTACACGCCTTGCGCCTGCGCGTCCGTGGCTATATAAAGCGCGCTGAGAGCCGCGCCGCTGCCATAAGGAGGCAGTTTGGCGTATTTTAAGTTTTTCGATCCACGAGAGATATCCACCCGTCATCCACCTTGACGTTCATCTTGAAGTTGGACAAAGAATATACTTCAACCCTGATAATGTAACGGAGCGTTTGGACAACCCAAGACGAACCACTCTGCTCGCTTTCTTTAATCTTTGCGAAACAGACGCATTTGCTAAGACACTCTTATACAACGAAGTTCCATCGTATTATACCTATAATAAACAACAGGGTATATTTAACCGCAGAAGACGTGGAACAGCTGTAGTAGGTAAACCAGGTATTTTTAAAGATCATGTCATTGGTAGCGTTTAAACGGTTCATCCAAATAACTCCGAATGCTTTTACCTGCGCCTACTGCTGCACGTTGTCCGAGGGCCTACTTCTTTTGCCGATCTCCGAAAGGTTGACAATATCGTACACCCTACATACCAAGCCGCTTGCCGGGCACGTCACTTGCTGGATGGGGATCAACATTGGGATAATGCTTTGTCAGAAGCAAGTATTAGCGAAAGTCCTCATCGGTTGCGACATTTGTTTGCCGTCATGCTGGTGTTTTGTGCACTTTCTGACGCTGCACAGTTATGGTATAAGTATCAGAACAAATTGGCTGAGGATTTTTTTAGGCACGTACAACTTAATGATAACAACCCAATTGAGGAGAGATTACGTGAAAGTCAATTGAATCGTTGTTTATTGGCTATTCAAGATATAGTTACATCTATTGGGGGTAATCCTATTTCTCAATATGGAATGCCGGAGGCATCATTTGACGGTGAACGTATTAATAGAGATTACGCGATGGAAACCAACTATGATCCAATTGACCTGGCCGAAATTTTACAAACTGATGTCTCGAGGCTAACTGATGAACAGCGTTTGATATTTGATCGGGTGTGCCGCAGCGTTGATAGTACTTTGGGAGAAATGCTATTTGTAGATGCACCCGGTGGAACGGGTAAAACATTTCTTACTAAAGTTATTTTGGCGAAGGTACGAAGCCAAGGTAAAATCGCGCTTGCTGTCGCTTCATCAGGCATAGCAGCCACATTGTTGCCAGGTGGGAAAACTGCTCATACAATGTTCAAAATTCCGATCGATTTAGACCGCACAGAAAGCGGAAGATATTTCAAGAAACAGCGATAAAGCGAAGGTTCTTCGTGATTGTAGCCTTATTATATGGGATGAGTCCACAATGGCCAATCGAAAAGCAGTAGAAGCAGTAGACAGAACGTTGCGTGATGTCAAGAAAAATGATCAACCCATGGGTGGCATTACTATGCTTTTTTGTGGCGATTTTCGTCAGACTCTCCCTGTAATACCACGTGGAACAAGGGCTGATGAAGTTAGAGCCTGCCTAAAGAGTTCTCGACTGTGGCATTACATTATCCCTTTGCATTTGACAATAAATATGCGTGCGCAAATTGGAGGCAACGAAAATGCTCAAGAATTTTCAGATTTGCTACTTGATATTGGTAACGGTGTGTATCCGCAGGAACAAGGACAAGTTGTTCTTAATGAAAACCTATGCAACATAGTTTCATCAATGCGAGACCTCATATCATCTGTGTATGGAAACGCAACGCAAATACCAACTTGCGAAAATTCCTGGCTTTGCGAAAGAGCTATTTTGACGCCACGAAACGACCAAGCAGCAACAATAAACGCTGAAATTTTGAGCTATGTTCTGGGGGATTATGTTGAGTATATCTCCATTAACAGAGTCATGGAAGAAGGAGAATCTACAAGCTACCCAGTAGAATTTTTAGAATTCCTCAATGCTCCTGGACTACCAGCACATAAAATAAAATTAAGAGTAGGCGTACCCATAATGCTTCTTAGAAATTTAAGCCCCCCAAAACTTTGCAATGGCACCAGGTTAAAAGTGACCAATTTACAACGAAATCTGATAGAAGCAGAGATTTTAACAGGGTGTGGAAAAGGTGAAAGTGTTTTCATTCCTCGGATTCCTCTCATTCCAAACAATTTTCCATTTAGTTTTAAACGAGTCCAGTTTCCAGTCAGCCTATGTTTTGCGATGACAATTAATAAAGCCCAAGGTCCGACGCTGAAAGTTGTGGGTGTAGATCTGAGTATCAGCTGTTTCTCGCACGGTCAGTTGTATGTGGCTCTGTCACGGGTTAGCAATCCTAGGAGCCTGTATGCTTTCATCCCCGATGGCCATACGTCAAATATCGTATACAGAGAAGCATTACTGTAAAGTAAATTTTTTGCTACCCAAACGACGGTATATTATTATGTAATTCAAAATATGCTGCCCAAAAAGTCACTATTCCACGCGGACGAAGTCGCGGGCACAGCTAGTTAAAAATAAATGGCTTTTAAAATGTTTTCAAATTACAGTGATAATAGGTATGGGAGGACAGTGCAGGCCTGTCGACAAGTACCAAGTACTTAGAGGAATGAAAATAAAGAATAGAAAATCGTCTACAAATCTACAGTCTGTAAGACCTCAACGTCCTCTCATTCACAATATGTAAAAGAATCTACATAAATAAAATTAACCTATTTAAACCAAGTGACATTATTTCCATGACAATCACTAGTAAATAGTCGATATTAGGATTGACGGCACGGTTGGCGCAGTGGTTCAGTGATCGACTGCTGCGCTGCGTGTCGCGGGTTCGATTCCCGCACGGAACAAATATTTGTATGATCTGCAAGTAGTTGTTCTGGGTCTGGCTGTTTGTGTATGTGAATTTAAATGTTTGTAAACGCACCCACGATACAGGAGAAATTCCTAGTGTGGGGCAACGTTTTAAAATAAAAAAAAGAAAAAAAAAGAAAAAAAAAAAAGAAAAAAGAAAGAACTTACATCTAAAGTAAAAAAAACTGTTATTCACCTGCATCCAGTTATGCTGGAAGCCGATCCCAACATAGTTGAGAACGGTAGCCGTCACCTCCTTCTGCGAAGCAGTAATGCTCGCGAAGAGGGAGGCGGTGCACGTAAGTGAGAGGCAGTATATGCGCCCTCACGGCCCTAGCCTCCGCAGGAGACTCCCTGGGTGTCGGGAATCCCAGGCTGATTCCCGGCCACCGTAGGCGCGGGCTTGCGGACGGCGAGTAATGGGTAGCTCGTTGTCCGGTAAGGACCAAGCCCGGGTCGACGGCGCGTTGTGTTCCACGCGCGCCTCAAAGAGATGTCAGTACCAGCTGGTGGGGTCCGCAAGGGCCGATGCCTGTCAGGGGTGCGGGTTATTCGAAAGAGATACCGCGGCCTCTGGCACACAGCCAACTGAGGGAACACGGGTGGGTTTTAGTCAGTAAAAGTCTGTCACGCTCTCCTGCTCCACCCAGAGCGGGAGAAGTTATTTGATGATATCCGATCCAAAAAAAAAAACGTAGTTGGGAAAAAGCAAGGCAGAACTATTTTCGATCTACGTTTTAATTATTGAAAAAGTTTCACTAAAGTCTTCAACAGATTTTAATTTTTCTTGAGAATATTTGATTATAATATTGAGTGATTATGTAATTTGCTAATTTTAGTTAAGACTAGCTGTGCCCGCGACTTCGTCCGCGTGGAATAGTGACTTTTTGGGCAGCATATTTTGAATTACATAATAATATACCGTCGTTTGGGTAGCAAAAAATTTACTTTACAGTAATGCTTCTCTGTATACGATATTTGACGTATGGCCATCGGGGATGAAAGCATACAGGCTCCTAGGATTGCTAACCCGTGACAGAGCCACATACAACTGACCGTGCGAGAAACAGCTGATACTCAGATCTACACCCACAACTTTCAGCGTCGGACCTTGGGCTTTATTAATTGTCATCGCAAAACATAGGCTGACTGGAAACTGGACTCGTTTAAAACTAAATGGAAAATTGTTTGGAATGAGAGGAATCCGAGGAATGAAAACACTTTCACCTTTTCCACACCCTGTTAAAATCTCTGCTTCTATCAGATTTCGTTGTAAATTGGTCACTTTTAACCTGGTGCCATTGCAAAGTTTTGGGGGGCTTAAATTTCTAAGAAGCATTATGGGTACGCCTACTCTTAATTTTATTTTATGTGCTGGTAGTCCAGGAGCATTGAGGGATTCTAAAAATTCTACTGGGTAGCTTGTAGATTCTCCTTCTTCCATGACTCTGTTAATGGAGATATACTCAACATAATCCCCCAGAACATAGCTCAAAATTTCAGCGTTTATTGTTGCTGCTTGGTCGTTTCGTGGCGTCAAAATAGCTCTTTCGCAAAGCCAGGAATTTTCGCAAGTTGGTATTTGCGTTGCGTTTCCATACACAGATGATATGAGGTCTCGCATTGATGAAACTATGTTGCATAGGTTTTCATTAAGAACAACTTGTCCTTGTTCCTGCGGATACACACCGTTACCAATATCAAGTAGCAAATCTGAAAATTCTTGAGCATTTTCGTTGCCTCCAATTTGCGCACGCATATTTATTGTCAAATGCAAAGGGATAATGTAATGCCACAGTCGAGAACTCTTTAGGCAGGCTCTAACTTCATCAGCCCTTGTTCCACGTGGTATTACAGGGAGAGTCTGACGAAAATCGCCACAAAAAAGCATAGTAATGCCACCCATGGGTTGATCATTTTTCTTGACATCACGCAACGTTCTGTCTACTGCTTCTACTGCTTTTCGATTGGCCATTGTGGACTCATCCCATATAATAAGGCTACAATCACGAAGAACCTTCGCTTTATCGCTGTTTCTTGAAATATCTTCCGCTTTCTGTGCGGTCTAAATCGATCGGAATTTTGAACATTGTATGAGCAGTTTTCCCACCTGGCAACAATGTGGCTGCTATGCCTGATGAAGCGACAGCAAGCGCGATTTTACCTTGGCTTCGTACCTTCGCCAAAATAACTTTAGTAAGAAATGTTTTACCCGTTCCACCGGGTGCATCTACAAATAGCATTTCTCCCAAAGTACTATCAACGCTGCGGCACACCCGATCAAATATCAAACGCTGTTCATCAGTTAGCCTCGAGACATCAGTTTGTAAAATTTCGGCCAGGTCAATTGGATCATAGTTGGTTTCCATCGCGTAATCTCTATTAATACGTTCACCGTCAAATGATGCCTCCGGCATTCCATATTGAGAAATAGGATTACCCCCAATAGATGTAACTATATCTTGAATAGCCAATAAACAACGATTCAATTGACTTTCACGTAATCTCTCCTCAATTGGGTTGTTATCATTAAGTTGTACGTGCCTAAAAAAATCCTCAGCCAATTTGTTCTGATACTTATACCATAACTGTGCAGCGTCAGAAAGTGCACAAAACACCAGCATGACGGCAAACAAATGTCGCAACCGATGAGGACTTTCGCTAATACTTGCTTCTGACAAAGCATTATCCCAATGTTGATCCCCATCCAGCAAGTGACGTGCCCGGCAAGCGGCTTGGTATGTAGGGTGTACGATATTGTCAACCTTTCGGAGATCGGCAAAAGAAGTAGGCCCTCGGACAACGTGCAGCAGTAGGCGCAGGTAAAAGCATTCGGAGTTATTTGGATGAACCGTTTAAACGCTACCAATGACATGATCTTTAAAAATACCTGGTTTACCTACTACAGCTGTTCCACGTCTTCTGCGGTTAAATATACCCTGTTGTTTATTATAGGTATAATACGATGGAACTTCGTTGTATAAGAGTGTCTTAGCAAATGCGTCTGTTTCGCAAAGATTAAAGAAAGCGAGCAGAGTGGTTCGTCTTGGGTTGTCCAAACGCTCCGTTACATTATCAGGGTTGAAGTATATTCTTTGTCCAACTTCAAGATGAACGTCAAGGTGGATGACGGGTGGATATCTCTCGTGGATCGAAAAACTTAAAATACGCCAAACTGCCTCCTTATGGCAGCGGCGCGGCTCTCAGCGCGCTTTATATAGCCACGGACGCGCAGGCGCAAGGCGTGTACGTACTCTGATAGAATACCTTAACAAATGTTCGCCGTGATTCTTTAAATTGACATAACTTTTTTATTTATGAACCGATTGACATGAAATAAACATTAAATGTTAAGTGAAGCTTACTACAATATATTAATGAAAACCGCATCTAAATCGAATAAGCCGTTTCTGATATTAGCGTGCACAAACACACAGACAAACCGACAAACAGACAAAAAAAATAGTAATTACAATCTCGGGTTCGGCATCGATATAATAACAACCCCTGCTACTTTTTTTTTATATATTTCGATTGTACAGACACCACTTTTCTACAATTTTATTATATGTATAGAAGAAAATTTTACTAGGCTTTTAGAAGCCTCAAAGGAATTCTTGGTGAACGCTCATTGGTCCATAGTAATTTGTAAGTAAAAGATCTTCATTTTACTTAATTACTTTAATATTTAAAGAATTCGGTACTTAACGGTTGAACTAATGGTAATCTGAAATGTTTTAACAAGTTTTTTGTAAAACAAAAAGCCGATAATAGATAATCGTTAATTTATATATTTTTTGGACAAGACAAAATATTCTAATAACTCATAGTAGCATAGAATAATAATCAATCCTTTTTGTTTCCACTGCTGGGACACAGGCCTCCTCTATGTGAGAGGGAGTGGGTCATAATCCATCAAGCGGCCATTGTGTGGTGGTTGGATATCACATGTCCTGGATTTTTGTCCTAGGACATGCCGGTTTCCTCATGATGTTTTCCTTCTCCGTTTTGAAAGCAGTGGTGATGAAGTAATTTATACAACGCGAAGTGCTTTGGTGGGCTTATTTTATCAGGAATTTCCAATAATCAGGTACATATTTTGCTTTAACGCACGTAAACCACATGAGTAGGGACATAAAAATAAATAGGAAACATTCCGACTGATTCTCGGTAAAATGAATTGTCAAACGGTACGTACATTTGTTAGAGAAACATGACTTGGTTACTGAAATACCATTGGAATTCTAATAGAAACAGCTTTCCAGGGTGAAATTCTTAGAATCGTATCCTTCTTAGAGTCAAAGCTTTAACTGTACCTAGGAAATGTGGAGGAATAAATAAACATGGTTTCTTTGAGTAGAATCTCGCATCAAAATCAACTATCGAACAAATTTATATTTAGGTAGAAATGAAATGAAATGTTTGTTAATGTAAGTAGATCCTATATGACACTTTAACACGTCAATATTTTTAAAACTAGATGGAGTTTTGCGAAAAAAAGTTCTTACATATGAGATACTGGTTAATTATAATCTAGTTTGAAAATATGATTATTTGTAAGTAAAACGTTCCAATTTCAAAATTTCCCTCCACAGTGTTTGCGTGCTAATTTAAAGTATTGTGTCTCATAAAAAAATGAATCTGCGCCGGGAAAATTTTCGCGCCATGATTTTTTACGATTTCAAATGTCGCCTGAAACCGGACGAATCGTATGACAGACTTCAAATAGCATTCATGGATGAAGACCCTTATAAGGGAACCGTGTATCGTTGGACATAACGAATTCAAGCGCAGTCGACTAACTTTGGGGGATGAAGAAAGAAGTGGTCGCCCTTTGACGGCTGTTACGGAAGAAAACGTGCTGGCAGTAAAAAAAAAAACCATGACAATAGGCGAGTTACGTATCAAGAGATTCAGCACATACCTAATGCAGGTTGGATCGGGAAGCCTTCACGAAATTCTACCTGTGCATCTTTGCGTGAGGAGAATAGTTTTACGCTGGGTGCCGCACAACCTCACCGATACTCAGAAGCAGGCCCGGATGGAATGGTGCCGTGATATGATAAACAAATTTGAAGCAGGCTCGTCGTCTCGGCGTGTTTACAACATCATTACAGGTGATGACTCTTGGATTTATCAATACGATCTAGAAACGAACCACCAGTTGACGGTTTGGGTGTTTCAAAACGAATCAACGCCTACCAAAGTGAAGCGATCTAGAAGTGGGGTGAAGATTTTGATCGTGAGCTTTTTTCAATTTGGCTGGCTACTTGGTGTCAATTTCTTTACGGAACCAAAGAAGCATCAACGTTGAATGGTATACTACCAAATGCTTGACAGAAGTTTTCTCTGTTGTGAGCAACAAGCGACCATACACAGGGCTTCGCAGGCTACTGCTCCACCACGACAACGAGACTTCCTGAACAGCACTCCGGGCAAACTCCTAGGTCACCCTCCTTACAGCCCTGACCTAGCACTGTGTGACTTCTTTTTATTCCCGAAAATAAAAAATCAGCTCAAAGGGATATAATTTTCGTCACTGGAAGATGCACTGTCAGCGTTCGAGCGGGCTGTAAACGAGGTGTCTGCGGCAGACTGGAAAAAGTGTTTCGAAAACTGGTTCAGACGCATGAAACTTTGTATAGAGGCTAGTGGAGAGTACTATGAAAAGATTTAATAAAAATAAATTTACTTAAAGAACATTTGATTTTATTTTCGCAAAACTTTATGAGTGTGCCTCGTATTATTTGAATTTTATGTGAGTCTAACAATGCAGGGCAATGTCTGGAAGGGCTTTTTGAAGAAAGAGCAATTGCAGTTTTGAGCTGACCTGTCCCAACAGACGGTATGTATGTATGTATCAGTCACCGTGTAGTTCAACCCTATTTTAGGGAGCTCAACGACCCGTCACAAGACGCTACCAGATCTGCAGGACATTTGCGTAGGACATTTAAAAAATACTCAAAACCACCAGACGAGTTATAAAGTAATGTGTTCAATCTAGTCTACAGTCACGAGCACTAATATACCAATTTTTTTAAGTGATTTTCTCCTCTTGCGCTGATTGTAATTTTATGTTATTATGAAAATAATAATTTGGAATAATGAAGGTTGCAAAAGTTATTTAAGAGAAAATCGCTTTTGAATTTAGATATGTGTATACATATTAGTGCACGTGATTGTGCACTGTAACAAACATTTATTCATTTATTTTTTTAATACATACAAATGTACAGAGGTTTACTGAATGCCATAGGCATTTTCTACCAGTCAACCTTTGGGTGAAGCAGGGACAAAACGTGGTAGGTGCAATAAAGAAATTTAGTGGTCATAATCCACCACGCGGGCCCCTATGGTGTGGTTGATTGGATGTCACATGTCCTGGATTTTTTGTTCAACGACTTGCCAGTTTCCTCACGATGTTTTCGTTAACGGTTTGAGAGCAATGGTTATGCAATAGCTTACACAAAGTAAACCACCTGCCTGGGTTCGAGAAACTACGACTTAAAACTTGCAAGTCGGGGCTGGTACCACTGGGCCACCAATGCTCACAAAACTCACGCTTTATTGAGGTACTAGATTCCGCCTGCGGCTTCGCCCGCGTGAATGTCGGAAATTATGCCGCGGGAACGTACTACCGGGATAAAAAGTATTCTATGTGTTAATCTAGGTTATAATCTATCTGTGTGCCAAATTTCATCTAAATCCATGCAGCCGTTTTTGCGTGAAAGTGTAACAAACATCCATCCATCCATCCATACTTACAAACTTTCGTGTTTATAATATTAGTAAGATTTAATAAATTCGTCTGCTCAACAATGTACACACGGCTACACATCAAGCTATAAGTTTCCAGTTTACGCTGATCTCGCACTGTACGGAAATCCTATACAATGCAAGATCACCTTATACTGGAAATGTATAGCTTGATGTGTACCCGTATGTACATCAGGCAATTAATATTGTTAAGCTGTCAAAATGAAAGGCTCGTAAGTGTTTTGCGCAATTAGAACACTGCTATTTTATTGAATTAAACACAGATATGCTTAGGTATATTCTTAGAAGGCCTACCTTAATTTCTCCACCGGTGAGGCGCGACATCTTTTCCATATTATTAAGATAGTCACAATATCGCGATATTTCGCGAGCCCGCCGACACCCGGCACCGGCACACTAATGGCCTCATACATACTTAATCCAGTTTTACCTTTTTACGGTCTCGAGAATTCCCGTCTATTCGATTCCTTCTACACATCTCGAGCTTATATAAAAATTCTGCTTGCTAACATTTTTAGAATATTTCCTGTCTCCATGGTCACAGGGATTAAATTGGCGTGTTCTTATCAGGAATAGAATTACTTTTATAAGAGGAATGGAAATCTTTCCACCTACATAAGTTATATTAATGTTACGTGGAAAATGCTGATGCTAGGTTATATTCTGATTTAAGCTATTAGTACTAACGTTTCCGGGTATAAATAATTGGTAATGATGGGTTTTAGACGGCATATATTCAGTTAGAAATAATGAAGTGGTGATTTTTCTCGTCTGTTTATTGTCTCTCGTCTTGTACCCTTTAGAACTCGTCCAGTGCAATTTTTTTTCATCAACAAGCATATCAGATCCCTTGTAACTGCCTGAACTGTTCAATATCCCATCGTTGTTTTTTGTGGTAACAGCCTATAAGCTTATGCATAGTGTGCAATTATGCGAAAATAATTGATATCCAGGAGCTTTTAACGAGGTAAAAGATTCAACACTAATCCTGCATTTGCGAAGTAATTATGATATTATTTTAAATCATCCGTACGCAAAATACGTACTATGAAGTTAAATTGCGGATACCGGCCCGTATTACCTATATTTTTATCACTGAATTTAAGTATTTTCAAACGTTAAACATTGTTCTCTATGTTGACAGAACCACGCACTTCAAACTTCAGTGAGCAGTACCCAGTCATGCGGAGCGGACGTGTGGGTCGCTCTGCCACAAATATTGGTATTTACACCTTCGAGCAAGGAGGTTCAACTCAAATTGTAACTTTGTAGACTTACTTTTATCTCCTTTTTGTCAGTGACAAATGAATCGTTCATGAGACGTTTTTGGGTCGACGAAATGTGAATATATTGAGATAAATTATTTGACGTACATGGTGTTAGGGATATATGTGATGACGGAATCTCTATAGCTTCCGTTCAAGCATCCTCCGTGGAAACCCGAAAAATTTGATAATTTATCCAGGTCTTGCTATATACTCTCCTTTTGCAGGAGTTTTCATTTTGCTAGATACTGTCAAGCCTCTTCAGATGCTGCTCATGTGCATGAGAAGAATCTGAAGAGGATTAACATACAGCCCTGTAGGCTAGAATATAGAGCTTGGTGATTTTGTCTATGTGTAATAAATAGTAAAGTAGTGAAACGAATGCCTAGTCGATGAAAAAGCAGAAAATTAATTGAAAAACTGTCTACCGTCCAATTAATTTGAACTTTGGACTCTGAACTATCATTGACTTTAAACTCTGATCTGTCATTTTCATTATCGCTACTATCATTATAATCAGATTTACCATCAGAATCTGAATCTTGATACTGATCGAAAGTGTGATCTCGGTCCAAAAATCTACTGAGATTTTTGGACCGAGAACACACTTTACTAGTAGACGGTTCACAAATTTCGTAATCAGTAGAAGCGTGAATAATTCCTACACAACCCGCACTTATATTACTAGATCGTTCCTCATCTATGGTTACAGTCAATGTAGATATTGATTGTTTCAATCGTGTATACATCTTATTTACTTTCCGTCGGAAACCACCAGTTCTTTTGATTTTTTTCCACAGATTATAGTCTATTTTCTCAAATTAAGCAAATTTTATTTTATTGTATTTGGGAAACTTAAAAAAAGGTTATGTTATGACAAAATGGCGTTTACAGTGCTGCAAAAGATTTTATTGAACTCTCATACCACTATTACGCTGTATGATGGCTATCAAATAATGTTTAGAGCACCTTTAAGGCTGTCATAGATAATTTTAAAGCGTTTTCTCAACTTCAATAGTTAAGTTGAGTGAAAGCCTTGCAGTAAGCTATCATATAACATTAAATGCTGTTATAATACCTAACCGAGATGCTATTTTGTTGAATGAACAGCGTTTACTACACAGTAATGCTGTAATAATTAAATGTCATAATATCGTGCTATAAAAGCTAGTTTTACGACAAATTAGCAATTCAGATGCTTTCAAAGAGCTTTTATAAGACTCACGATTGCATGAAGGTGATCGAGAGATATATTTAAATATGAGAGTTACGCGCTGCCTACTGCGCCACCGAGGCCGTTGATATCTTTATATAATTATCGTGTAAATGCGATATGAACTCGTCGAGTCCGCGTTTACTCCACATGTTTATAGCCAAAAAGCGACGAGTGCTAAATAATCTAGAAAACTGCTTTTATACGGCTTTTTGAAAAGGATCTTTCTTAAGAGTGTTTTTTGATCCATGACATAGTCTTGAGAGTACGATCATTTTGCTAGTTGGGTATGAACGTCAACGAGGCAAAAGAAGTATGTGAATCCTCATTATACTTCTCTTGCCTCATTGACGACCAGTTACGACCCGGTAGCAGGTGGCGTTCTTTAGTATTTAGTCACCCCATGAGAAGAAAGTGTAAGTTTTTGTATGTACGAGTATGTATCTCTAATCTCTATTGAAGTCTTCAACCATTTTTATCTTTAAAATATTACAAAAAAAAAATATTGGTTATTTGCGAAGTTATTTTAAACAATACAGTATTCATTCCTATCCATAAAGTACGTTAGAAACGTTGCGCATTTAATTTAGATCATAATTTTCTTTACATTATTTCATTAAAATTAATATCTTAGAAGATATCACAGACTTAAAATTATTCATCGCTGGCAACGAAACGAGCAGTCGGCCGGCATGCCCCGATGCCGTCCACGCCACGGGGAGATATTCTATAGTTATATAACCTCCGTCACTTCCACTGTACACCCGTACGAAGCGAGGGTAGGTTAAAGATGGGTTGTCAAAGAAAAGAAACAATCTAAAAATACACTTTTATTCCAATGTCATGCACATCTACAGTTTGTTTCCACTAAAGAGTAACATTGTGATATCATGTGCTAGTCAACTCGTGAGCTATCCAATCTGCCGGCTCCAACCTGGTTTATACATAACGTGGAATTTACTACATCTTGTGAGTTGTGGTGAAAAGTAATCATAATATTGGAAATTAGTTCTGTTATAGACATTTTTAAAAGAAAATAATCATAACATGTAAGCACTAAACATACGCTTCCTTACTGGTAACAAAATAGTATTGCTCTATTTGTGTTAAATCAAACGAATTTCCAACATTAAACGCGAATAATAAACATTTAAGTTAAACATAAAACCTATACTGCGAAACTAACAACAGAAACATAGGGTATCGCATTCTCTATTTTGCTGATGAAAATGTGCAACATAATATAAACAATTTCAACTGCTGTCTAATTCCGTAACTGTTGCTTTTATAAGCCGGTGGTTGTTTAATAAAACACTGGCAACTAAAATAGTAAATTAATTATTGCAGCCCGGCTTTTTGAAGTTGCAATGAAAATAATCATTTTTTCATATTCAAACATAATAACAAATTACCACAATGAGTTAAAAACGTAAAGTTCTAATATTTTTCCATTAATTAATTATAGCTAAATTAAAAAAAAACAGATTACAATTTGCTAATAACAGGTCACGTGACAAAAAATAACAGAAGCCTCTCACTTTATGTCTTTCGATTTGTTTACAATAAAACAGTTTTTAAACTTCAAAGTATTCGATGTTTACGTTTTATTGTTAGTTTGGACCGTTTTCTTCAGGAACTAAACAGTAATAAATGACAGCTTAAGTTTTACACACTTGCAATGTACTGACGTCAGAGTGCATTTTATGACTTCTGTGACGTAAAAGTACCTCCTGCTTGTACAACAATTAGCACATTACAGAAAAAATAGACACTAAAAATTAATGTGATTTTATATATCGAATATAGCTGCAAAGCGGAAAGATAACATCTGAATATCGTAGAAATTCATTTTATGTATGACAAAAGATAAAACGTTTAAAATGTGATTTAAAGCATTAATAAATTTCAAAAACTTGTCGAAAATGTAAGTAAACAAGAGGTATTTTTGACAGATTCGACACTGAGATTAGAATGACTTTTCTTAAAAATACGGGAATTATTATGCTCTGGTACTCATGTGTAAGTCATTTTATGCACTTTCTCGTGCATTATTGAAGTTGACCTTCTGTCATTTTCTATTCAATACAAAAACTTATCACCACAACTCACAATAGTTTTCATTGTTTAAATCCAACTTATTAGTTAACTGTATGTATTACATAAAGATAGACTGCATAGATTTATTTATTGCTATGTCTTACCACGATTTTAAAAAATGAAGTTATTAACTAATCGTCTTACAAAAGATAGTGTTACATTTACAATAATATTATGTCCCTATCTTGGTGTTTCTTTGACTGTGTTTCGTAGTTCACAAAAGAAATTTAAAAATACTTTGTACAAACATACATTTTTACCTGCTAAAACATGTATCATCTAAGAAAATATAACATTTGACGATCAAGTAACAAACTGTTTCATAATCAAGATATGGAAATATTATCCCTTACAGTGAGTCCGACGAGAGAATGCATTCTTGACACCTGTCAGATTCATACAAACGTACACATGTTTTGCGAATTTGATCTTTATTGGTTACTAGAACGGTCACAGTGACAGTAATCAGAAACGCATTCTCTTGACGGCTGGATTATAGGTTGACAAATATTAGTCGGGAAACAACCATATATTTTGAGACCATGTATACTCGTACATTCATATACATACAGTGATGTGGAGGGAGGCAAGGAATTATAAAAGGAGTATAATATAATTATTTTCGTACACTGTAGGTTTGTCTGGAAAAAATAGAACATCACGACATCATCATGTGAATATAACTACAAAAAAATATGTGCTTTAGATTAAAATTAGTCTGAAAAAAACAGCCATTTATGGAAATAACTCTGTAGATACACATTATCAATAATAGTACAAAATAATGTCGAGTCGATAATAAAGGGCTCGAGCCAATTCACACAATGTTTTTGCTACGAACACATGAAAACTACTCATTTGCAGCTTGTCCTCATTTGCTCGCATTTGCCCACATTTGTATCAACGCAATTAATTGCAAACGTGCAGTAATATCGATACAAACGCAATGCCGTTTAGTACAAAAATGGCTGCCTGAATAGACTTGTAACCATTTACTATCGACTACTACGAGTATCTTTTGGCGAGTGGCCAAAATTAGATCTGACGCCGCCATCTTGTTTTTCAATACAAACTCTGTGACAATTTCACCAATTTGTTTACCTACAACGCTCCCAGTTAATATCATTCAGGCGCCAAAAGATTGTTGTTGCAAACTATGTTGTTGTCGGCTTCCAGTCTAACCGGATGCAGCTGAATATCAATATTTTTACAAGGATCGACTGCCTATCTGACCTCCACAACCCAACCATTGGGTAATACGTTACCATTTGGTAAGACTGGTTTATCAAACTTCTTCGAACGACCCGTAACGACTGTCAAAGATCCACGAATTACAGCCGGGACCAATGACTTAACGTGCTTTCAGAGGCACGGAGGGGATTTTGTATGTAAAAATGGTCACCCATCTATGGGCCAACCGCGGCAAGCGTAGCTTAACCTAATTGATCTACCCCTGCAGCTGTTATTATATGTTGCACTGTATCTATTAGGTATTCTTTTTTTGTTAATATTGATAATGTATATGTTACCGGCCAAACCCGATTTCAGGCCAAACTAGTTTGTCCTAGGCCAAACTGGTTTATTAAGCCGGGGCACGCCGATTAAATGGGTTAGGTTAGGTTTGGTTAGAACTGTGACCAAAAGCGCGCGAGCCGAGCGAGCGAAGCGAGCGGCGCCGCGGCAGCGGCCGGCGAGCGTTACTTCCAAAGGCTGTTAACGAAATGGCTAATTAAGCTAGTTGGCTGCGACATATCACGCGTAGGATAAGTCTGTTTGGCCTAGGACAAACTAGTTTGGCCTGAAATCGGGTTTGGGCGGTAACATGTACACAAATAAACATAATCCCCCTTTTTTATATACGTTGCTTAAATTTAAGTAATTATTACCGACTGATTAACCATATCTTTTTGACCTTTAAACATCTCTTAACTTTAAGTACCTTTTATAAATAAGAGGGTATATTCTTAATAGTATCTTTTTCTCGCAAATATATTTTCAGACCGACGTTCTTCATCTATTTTCTAGAATGAAGAAACAAAAACAACTGCTTCAGTTATCGTCTCAAGTCTTAGTAGATCTCCCGGTAAATTAATGAGACTTAAGCTTCCGGCTTCAGTCTAGACTAAAGCCTTGCCTATCCTATCTCCTTGATTATTTTCCTTTGTCGCAAACAGATAAAAGTTCTCCATATTTTCAATTTATTACAAAAACACAGATGAAATGCAATCCGCTTGCTTTGAAAGATAGCTGAAGGTAAACAAAAATCACACAAAAGAAAATGCAAAATTGAAAAGCCCCATAATCTTCTTTAAACGAATAAAAAATAAACCCCGTAACGTTGAAAGTCGAATCAATGTTAATCACCTCCTTAGACCACCATCAAAAGAAGCAATTACGTTCATAAAAGTCTTTAGCATCACATAACGAGATCCGACGTTGAGTAATAGAGTCGCAGTTATCTCCGAAACTTTGGACCCGTGGCCCGAAGTTACAATAATCATTGGCCATTACACAGAGCCGGTCCTCATTTATCCTGATGTAACTTTTCTAACTTAATTTTTCATTCACCTGTCAGTTTTTCCTTCTAAATTTTCGGTTATGCAACGTTATTTTTGGTACACCTTAAAGTTTTTATTCGAGAGAGTCCTCGTTAAAATGTTTACAAATAGAATATTTAAACAGTTATTCGCTAGTTTAGTTTCTAGGTACTATACTCTAGAATGCATATCCAGTACGGCTTGTGATCCTTCCCGGATAGGGAAGGGCACGTATTCCCTATGATTACGGCCGTTACGGCGCCTCCCGGTCTACGTCTCAGTATGCAATAGTCTCTGTAGCACCATAAAACATGAGGCCTCAGGGGTAGTACAAATCTTGAGGTTCATTCTATTAATCGAGTCTGACAAAACTATGCTGGGTTCGGTGCATATCATTCATTCATTCAGTTAGTTCAGGTTGAAAGCTGTAGGTACTAAAATTTATTCTAGCAAAGATTCTGAAGAACTTGCCTTTACCTTTGTACTGGGTTTACCAACAGTTGCTTGGTATTTATAATCCTTTTAGCTCTTGGTTTTCCCTTTGGCGGTCTAGAGTCACAGGATTTTGCAACTATCTACCCTTGTGCCGATGTATACCGGCTTTCTGTCGGACAAGATGTGCAAGAAAATCAGAATACTGTCCACCGTGCTGTAACAGACATATCTATACTAATACTCGAAGTCTAAACTAGATTTAATTTGAATATTATCCAACTGTGGCGGTTGCTAACAGTCAAATGGAAAGGCTTTGATCCTGTTTAACATGTCTTTAACTGAGAATTCTAACTTAATATTACAATTGCGACAGTATGTTTCTTTGTTACGCTTTTACGCTGGGATTTGAATGAAATTTAGCACACAGATAAGCCATAATCTGGGTTAGGACATAAGCTAGTTTTTATCCTAGATCGCAGACGTTGTGGTCCACAGCTAGTTAACTACAAGGATAAAAACTTCTGTGACAGACGGAAAAAGTGATCGTAAAAAGATTCTGTTTTACTTTTTAATTTAAGGTTGGCCTTATAAACGAGAAATAATCACTGTAGGGACTAGGATTAATTAAATAATAATACACTAGCTGTAGGACAAGCACGAATGAACCATACAACATTCCCCCCTTCCATCACCATGATAACACAGTCCCTTTGTCCCAGCCATCTCACTGAAGAAACTCTTCAGATTACATGCCAAATAAATATCAAACTTATGATCCAGTAATTAAGGTTGTTACTCTATTAATTAATGAATAAATTAAGTTGAAGTGTCTCTTTAATAGTTGGCAGTATTATTAATGAGTTTGGCTAACATCCAAACCCCGTATTACTCAAGGTTATGGGAATAAGTTTATGTTGTCATAAATATCGTAAATTTCTGGGCGGGTTGGGTTGCGAATGCCCTTTTAGTTCGGTCCCGGTTTTCGGTATTGATTTGAGTCCGGTTTTGAGTGTTGCTGGGTAATTATTTAGACTGGTAAAAATGGTAATGTTATTAAGTACATAACATACATACATAATCTGTCTAATGTTCCCATTGCTGGGACACAGGCCTCCTCTCTGTGAGAGGGAATGGGCTGCGGGCCTAGTGCGGGTTGGTAGATGTCACATGTCTTTGAATTGTTGATTCAAGGACATACCGGTTTCCTCACGATGTTTTCTTCACCGTTTTGACAGCAGTGGTGATGAAGCAATTTACACAATTGAAAGCGCCTGTCTGGGTTCGAACTGATGACCGACAACTCGTAAGTCGCTGCCGTTACCACTGAGCCACTACTGCTCAAAATGTTACCACATTCGATGCCATGCACGAAAAATAATTCGTTCGTGTGCCCACAACTCGTATCCGAGTCGTCGCTATAAGTAGTCTCGCTAGTCGGGTCCTGGGCATGAACAGAAGTCATCAATAGCTACTTAAAGCGATGACTCGGATGCGAGTTGTGTGCACACGAACAAATGATTTTTCGACTCATAACCAGGGTGCTGGCATCAAATGTGTTAATATGTACCGGTCACAAATAAATTGTAAGTGTTTTTAATTTTAAGCTTTTTTGTTATTGCCTAAAACTTACAGTGAAATAACTTTGAATTTAAGTACGATACTAATTTCAAGAAGTGATAGAGAATATGAAGCAGAAGTCACTACGTGCTATCGGGTTTTCACGAGTTGTAGGTTCGTGAGTTCGAACCTAGACAGGCACTTTAGTTTGTGTATTTAATTTCATCGTCACTACTCTAAAAACATACAATAATTATTGTGAATTTATCCAAACCCTTTCACTTCCAATCTACTTACTGAGGTGTTAACAACGTGCTTACCGCTTAGTAATTTCATATTAAACCACAATTAATTATTACATTTTAATTAGTCACTAGGCAAGTTCAAACCTCCGTTATTAATGTAACTACGTGCTATTGAAATTGGATCATTTCATATTACACGTTGAGGTATGCGCAAATAAATTAAATCGTTTAAGCCGATCAAACATTACCGGCAATGTTCCACACTTGATGACTTGCTATCAGCTGTATTTAGTGCGATCATTTATTTTTTCGATTATATTGGGAAGCGATATAATATGATGGCACATCAGTAAGTGTAGGTTCGTTGATAGTACTTTAAAAAGTTGTGTTTGAAAAACACCCCCGACACAAACAAAAACCTCATAAATACGTGTAAAAAAACATGTATTGGCCTTTTAAGTTTAATATAAGTTGTAGGTAATATTTTGTTCAAAGCATCGTCGCATCGGGGGACGGATAATGAAAATTTTATTATTACTTCAATAGAATACATTTGTTCGGCCTCGTCTGTTTGGCGTTTTCATTCAACCCTCTATTTACTTCGGGGTTTAAAAACACCTATGTTAACTTTACAGAATAGCATGGTGCTTCCATGTTAAGACGTGGCTTCACAGCAGGCCACGGCTAAGCTACACATGTGTACTTAGCTTCGCTTCGATTGAAAATGTAAGCGGATTCGTCACTACGACCCACGGCACGCTACGCACGAATGCACGCTACGCACGAGTGCGTGGCTGACAAACATATGAAGCCACAGCCCCAGTACTGCGCACGGAGTGGCTGCGCTCGTATGTCTAGCTTCCTCTTGTAAGATAATGTATGTGATAACGTCCACAAATACGAGATTAATGACGTCATTGCTAAACTCGTGGCTTGCTCTAATATGGCGCCCACGCAGCTCAACGCTGTCAACGGTGTGCACGCGGTATACGGAAGCGTGCTTCACTGAGGTAGGTGGAATGGGCGGGGAAGCGTTGCCTGCGCCATTTTGACAAAATTATGCTGCGCTACAGTTGTAAGGTTAATATGCGTGTGTAGTGTGTGCTGCAGAGGAAACGTAGAACCACGTTGTGAAACTAACGAACCCATGCAGCTAAAATGTTCAGCGTGCCAGTGTGCCAGAACCTTTGCCGCGCAGAAACCTCTCCGTGCCCGACCATACAATGTGGTGGACGGTCGACTTTTTTCATTTAATATGACTACAGTACGTAGTCGAACGTACCTGTACGTTTGACTACGTACCGTAGTCATACTATCTGGATTTTTACGTACACGCAATTAAAAGTATATGAACTACGATATTTATTCCAGAATAAATATTTTACATTTCTTATATGAAGAATTTAAAAGTTTCGGTATCGGCCTGAAAAATATTTATTTTGGAATAAATGTTTCAGTTTACCTATGTGTTTTTTTCTAAAAGAGATGTACAAAGTCCTTTTTTTCAGTGACATAACTCTGTAGGCTTATGTATCGTGGCCAGAGGAGGAAAATTAAATGCTGAATCTGTTTTCAATTGATTTGTACTCATCAGTACTTTCAGGAAATTGAAATGGTTTTGTTTACTGGCCATATACAGGGTGGAAACTTTCAGCGGGGCAGTAAGGAGAAGTACCTTATCCGTTGCAGCTACGCGAAAATGGTCTTAAGAGACTATCCATAATTTTTTATGGAATTTCGATCCCCATTCACAGATTTTCAAAAAAAATACAGTTAGCAAGAAAATAGCCATTTTACACAAAAACATTTTTTGATGCCAATCGATCCTGTTTCTAATACTGATCAAAAACTTTTATGGGACCAACCATCGTTGGAGTACTCAAAAAGTCACAAATTGCAAAAAACTTTTCCCTTACATTTTGTAAAGAATTTGTGTAACTGAAATACAAAAAATAAAACAAAAGACAAATGATCACGTAGAATTTTACACATATCAAAAAGATGGCGTATTAAGTTTATTTTTTTATTAACTAACATAACTTGATGATATTATTCTTATTTAAAATCTTGCTGTTTCTTGCCCTACGATATCAAGTGTTTTTAATTTGATAATAACGAGTTCGAAATTTGAATTGTTTTTAAACTTTATCTTTTTATTCATTCAACAAAAAGATCTCAACCGTCACTAAAAAAGCTTTTGCGTAAAATTTTCATACAAAATGTACGGGAAAAGTTTTTTGCAATTTGTGACTTTTTGAGTACTCCAACGATGGTTGGTCCTATAAAAGTTTTTGATCTGTATTAGAAACAGGGTCGATTGGCATCAAAAAATGTTTTTGTGTAAAATGGCTATTTTCTTGCTAACTGTAATTTTTTTTGAAAATCTGTGAATGGGGATCAAAATTCCATAAAAAATTATGGATAGTCTATTAAGACCATTTTCGCGTAGCTGCAACGGATAAGGTACTTCCCCTTACTGCCCCGCTAAAAGTTTCCACCCTGTATAATAAAACTGATACTCAGAATGTTATTGTTGTTTGTTTGTTGATGGTTCGAAATTTTCATTGTTTTTGACCTTACAGTTACACACTTTTGAAACTATTTTTTATCTAACAGTTGGCTCTCCTTTTACTTTAAATGAAATAGTGAAATTGGTTTTTAACGAGACCCACATTGTAAGAAACACATGCTAATTATTTAACATAACATTACGCTTGTCTTTCCCAAAGAGTAAGGCAGAGGTGTACTTGTAATACAGCCCAGTTTTGTGCCAGTTGTGTTCTGATGTGTCTAATCATATTAATATATTTTTCTATGATTACGAATGCTCTGACCATCTTGCTCCTTTTTGTTGCCAGCGTTAAAGTCCATGACAAGATAGTATTGATTCAGATTAGTAATCACTACATATTCTAAAACAATGTCCCCCGCCACATCTGTCTGTCTGTCTGGTAACGATAATTTAAAAAAAAAAAACTACTGAACGGATTTTCATGCGGTTGTCATTAATAGACAGAGTGATTCATAAGGAAAGTTTACATGTACAAAAACGCGCGCGAAGCCGCTGGAAAAAGCTACTTAATAATAAAATAACACATTAGATGTTTAACCTGTCGTATCAACGATCATAAACGCTTAAGAAATATTATGTACTTAACATAATTAATGACAAAATAATAATAGAAAATTAATACTATCTATGAAACGTTAGTCATCGAAACACCACCTCTATTCTTAGGGGATACCCTGATATCAATTTAATACTTAACATCAGCTACTTAGATTACAGAAAGTAAGTAATACCTAATATTTACATGTATTTACATTTTTACTTATTAAAAATATTACTCGTATCTAGGTAACTATATCAGAAGACGAATACTCGTAATTAAAAACGTTCAAAATCTAGTCCAATCTCATCTCAGTGACAATCAATGTCAAAAACTTGTCAAAAATGTAGGGGAAATCGAGGTATTTTGACAGATTGAGACTGAGATCAGACTGTGAACGTTCTTAAAGTTACGGGAATTGCCCGTCTGATCAGATCATTATATCTTGGTGGTACATCACACAATCACACCTTCAGAGGTTGTAAATAATGTGTTGTTCACTGTCAAATAAAATCGATTCAATACATTGTTTGAGTGATTTAGTTACAGTGCTACAAAGATCTAATGGCGCTTGAATGACATTGGCTGGGTGGCACTGTTTTGTGAAATTTTATTGAAAAAACAAAATGGCTGCGTTCTCACGTGCCGAAAGATCTTTGTAGTTATATCTATCCTTCATTATAAACTTTATTTAGTGCATATTTAAAAGCACATCAGTCAGAAAAAAGTCCTCCATTTCGGATTTTACCATTTTGTTACTAAGGAAATGCACACATGCGGTTTCTACCTGCCTCCAATAACGATTTCACTGAACTATCCGATTTCTTCTAGCTTGACATAATAACACGCCTAGTTTGCCCGAATAGTTAGGCAGAGGTATGTTTACAAATAGTACCTACTCCCACTTTTTGCAAGTTAGGTTAAAGTCCCATATAACACCCCGACAAGCCTATTGACATCATCGGGCACCAATCAGGACATTTTTTAAACTATAATGTTAAACAGAAGTAAAAGTTTACTTCAAATTAATAAAATTATCGGAGGGTTAAAAAATTATGTATAGCGAATTATTTATATACCTTCACTGTACAGTCAAGGAGCGAAAAAGTTAAGCAATGTTCAAACAAATTCCTTTCGCATATAGCAGCCACATGTCACCTTTTCCAACTGTTATTTTTATTGAAAATGTTGACAACGCTGTCGGAATAATAATAAGGTAAATGTAGAAATTAACCTTAAGGTGCTTAATATATTTATTCCTTGACTGTGTGCATTATAAAGAGAAATACATAAAGTCGGGCGACTAAATTGCACATGTGCGCATTCCCTGAGACATATCTACAGACAGAATTTTAAACAAAGTATATGAATATTAACATCGATCTAGAGAGGTTGCCTAATTATTTAGCGTATAAAACACCTTACGTCTTGGAACCACCCTGGAGACAAAGTTATAAGAATGTAAGAAATTGAGACAGTTTTTGAATAACATTTTGTAACATGCAGATTCCGAACACTTTTCTGTGTTATTCAGATGTTTTTGTTAATGAGAAACATCGAAAGTTATTCAACAAGCATGAGTAATAATGTATTGCAAACGAATCGATATTTTATTAGAATTACATTTGTCATAATATTATTATATCCTTTTTAGTATTATTATTACAATAAAATTAGTCCAGAATGTTTTGTTACAAAATGCTATTTGGTATTGAAATATAACAATATTGATATTTGTGTATAAATACAACATGCAGTTAAATACAAAACATATTCTAATCAACAATACTATAGAACTTTATGTAGAAAAATTAACTTAGTATATTATTCTGTACCTAAAGTGATTTTAATATTATTCTAACATAGGTAATTGAAAAACACCCTTGCCTTAAAAAAATAACAAAAATGAATTGGTAATGATATTTGGTTAACCATTATCGACGACAGCCGAACAAAGGCGGTATCAAAGGGACTTACACTATAAAATATACAAAATTGCAAAACAGGGATCAAACAGGATCGTTCGCTAAGTAATGGAATTCCGCCTCCATTCGCTGTCGCCGCGAGCTCATATATTTACAAAACTACTTTATACTCAGTCGCTTTATCACTTTGTTAGCGTCTAAATTGCCCTGTTTAAGCGTTATCGGTCTGGCGTCGTCGTCAGATATCGTTAGCGTCACCGACGTAACCCTCATCGGGGCTTTCTGAACATATGTCAGCGGCACACTTCGCGTTAGACACTTGCGGTAAAGGTTTGAGCACACTCTCGGTACCCTCGCCGGGCATCCGAGCATCCGTGGTTTGAGTGTCCACACACCTGGTCTCCACCTGGTAGCACCGACCCGGCCCCTCCGCGACACTCATCGGCACCATCACTGCACACGTTCCCTTCGGGTTCACCCAAGAACTACACGCCTCTGTAGGCGCGCAGCACTGCACCGGCTCCGTCTTGTAGCCCTCTGGCGGTGATGGCACAAACTCCTCATTATAATACACCGTCCCGTTTCCAACAAACGCGATCTGCCTATTCCTCGGCACAGGATACCCTTCCAACGTACGCCGCACGTTTCCCGGACCGAACGGCATTTCAAAATTAGGACAAGCGGGAGGTGTGGGCGCGTTAAACTCCGTGTCTTTCGCAAATTTACAAACAAGCTTCTGGCCCTTCGGCCGATTATGCGGTAACGTCTGATAAAACGGACCGACTACCGAATAGTTGGACATTATCGGCGGCCGACAGGGATGTTTTGGGAGGCCGTAATCGTACGGGTAACCTTCGTTATCTAGAAAGCATCCCGGATTCAGGTGGACATCCGCCGAGTGCTGGTACATGTTGCTGATAGCGTTCTGTGGCATGTTCATGGCCTGTTGGTCCTGCCACGTGACCTGTCGGGGTATTGTCGGCGCGGTGAATGCGGTTTCCTCTTGGAAGCCGTCGCTGCTCGCGGTTTGAGCTTTGTATACTGATAACACAGTGTTCTCGTTTTGCGCATTGTTGGCTACAGTTTCCGCGTCGCTAATTAGGTCGGGGTTCCTGTCGACAAAGCCTTTCATGTTATTGCTTTGATACACGTCGCCCGACTCGTAATCACGGTTTGTTTGTACGGTGTAGTGCAGTGCGTGATGAGAGTGTGCGTTCACAATGACACTGCCGTTATTTTTAGGCATCCCGTTCCCCCGGTTCGACGGCAAAATTTGATTACATAACGCCACGTCTTTGCCACTCTCCTTTTTCTTACGGCTCCGCGTGTCCGTTTTAAATTTTAATAATACTACGGCTATTATTGCTATAAGTAAGACGATAATAAGAAAGACTACTGTGACTATGACTACTAAGTGTCTCTGCGGGAACGTGACCACTATAACGACGGGCTCCTCTTTCACTAGTATTCGTATCGTGTAGTTGGCGCGAGACCTGCCTGCGGGGTTCTCGGCGACGCATGAGTACGTGCCATTACCGTCGTTCCCGATATTGAATATGTACAATTCGCTCTTTTTATCCGTAACTCCGTTCTCCACATAATACAGGTCGCGAACGTCCGGTAACATGCTCGAATAATTATGAATGATCTGGCCCTGATAAAACCACGTTATTTTCGCTTCGGGTATCGCTTTCACTAAGCACTCGAGGGTCACGTTGTTGCCCGTGTTCGTCTCTAAGAACACGGACGTAGGGCTCATTTTTGGTAAGCATGCTAACTCGTTTTCAGCGACGCTCGTGATCGTCTGTTTCCTCAAACGTTCAGGGAGGGAGCAAATTGGTTCGACGGCGTGCGGCATATTGAAATTCAACAACCAACTATGTAAATCCCTGAGATGGCAATCGCAATTCCAATTATTATTTTGCAAGTTGATCCCTCGCAGCGTATCGGGGAATAAATTTTCACCTTGAATATTTGATAGTCTGTTGCCGTTCAGTCGCAGCCACTCCAGGTGGTTGAGGCCGGAAAAAGCCTCTCTCTCTATTGTTTCTATTTTGCAATCACTCAGTTCCAAAGTATTCAAATACGATAAATGTTGAAAGCAGTGAGTTTTTATGCTCGTTATTGGGTTGTTGTTGAGCGAGAGCCTCATTAGCGACGGAAAGAAAACAAAGTTGGTCGACGGTATGACTGTCAAGTAATTGTTAGAGAGATCCAACTCGACGAGGTTCGCGAGACCTTTGAACGCGTGGTTATCGATTTTCTGCAGTCTACATCGTTGTAGGTAGATTTTCTGAAGATTGAGCAAGTTTAATTTGTGAAATGTTTCTTTTTGTAGAACTTGTAGGTCGTTGCCTGTGAAGTCTAGTACTTGTGTTTCTGGATCGAGAGTGTTTGGGATTGTTTTGAGGTCTTTTTCTGAGCACTCAACGTACCGTTTCCCGTTCTTCCACTTGCAAATACATTGTGAGGGGCAGGCGATGGCAGGCAGCAGCAGGCACGTGGTGCACAGGGCGATCAGCCTCACGTCCAAACTCTTTCTGACATTCATATTGCCTCAAGGCATCCGAGTGTGGACCGCGAACATTATCTGAAACAAAAAAAAAACAATAATTTTATTATTATTTAATTAAGAAATACAATTGTAATGATAGAGTAAAACCGATCATTAATTTGCAAAACGTTATTCCATCGGTTCGCTCGTGTCATTAATTTCTCAATAATATTTCATTTGGCATTGTTTGTTCATGTATATTTAATTCTTATAGGATGTAAAATATAATTTTTGTCATTTCTCAATATAAATGGGAGTACCTAGAGGCTCAGCTCTCATTACAGTCTCTTGTTGTCAAATATATTCTGTCGAGCTATCCGCCTGTTTGTCGGCCGTGATTCATAACGACGGGGATTTTTCATGGCAAATGAATGGAAATGTTTTCATTTAATCCGTAAATTCGTTTGGATGGGAAAAACTGTGAGTGTGACTTTCGTGAATTGTTTGTTTGCTGTTTTGAGTGGAATTTGGCTTAATGTCATGTCCATGACAATTCGTTTATGTTCGTTTTTGGAATTATAACCTTTGATTTGTTTACAGTGCTTGTTTACGGGGCTTGTGGCTATGTAATACCAGCCGCATCGATCAGGATAAGCTACGCTTGCCGCGGTTAGTTCGTGGGTGGGTATCTTTACATACCAAGACTTCTCAGTGCCGTGTCGTCAGAAGCCCGGAAGTCTGTCAACCAGTCTTACCAAAGAGCATCGTATTACCCAGTAACAGGGTTGTGAAAGTCAGATAAGCCGTCGCTTCAAGTAAAATACTGGTATTCAGCTGCACCCGGTAAGACTGCAAACCAACCCCAACGTTGTTAGGAATCCTCGTGGAGGCGATCGCCGGCAGCGATTCCTCGCGTCCGATGGTACGGAGCGAGAGTGCATGGGTAGCCGTCACCTCCTTCTATGAAGCAGTAATACTCGCGACGAGGGAGGTGGCGTACGTGAGGGAGAGGCAGTATATGCGCCCTCACGGCCTTAGTCGCCGCAGGAGACGCCCTGGGCGTCGAGAATCCCAGCCTGATTCCCGGCCACCGTAGGCGCGGGCTTGCGGACGGCAAGTAATGGGTAGCTCGCTGTTCGGTAAGGACGAAGCTCGGGTCGACGGCGCATTGTGTTCCACGCGCGCCTCAAAGAGACGTCAGCATCAACTGATGGGGCCAGCAAGGGCCGATGCCTGCCAGGGGTGCGGGTTATTTGAAAGAGATACCGCGGCCGCTGGCACACAGGCAACTGGGGGAACACGGGTGGGTTTTAGTCTAACACGCCCTCCTGCTCCACTCAGAGCGGGAGAAGTTATTTGATGATTTTCTACCAAAAAAAAAAAGGTAGATTGTTTTAATTTTTTTTTTTTTTTCAGGGTGGGAAATCATCAAATGACTTCTCCCGCTCTGGGCGGAGCAGGAGGGCGTGTCAGACTTTTACTGACTAAAACCCACCCGTGTTCCCTCAGTTGCCCGTGTGCCAGGGGCGACGGTATCTCTTTCGAACAACCCGCACCCCTGGCAGGCATCGGCCCTTGCGGACCCCACCAGTCCGGCGCACCAGGACACATGGCACGCCGTGACCACCCCAGGAACCAAGTAGCACAAGGGCCCCAGACTACCCTGGCACCCTTGGCTCCCTTGGCCCCCTGCGACGGGTCAGCACAGTGGCCCCGCCGCCTACCACTTCTCGGCCGCAGGGGATAGGGAGAGCGGCCAACGCTATACCGACACTCCTCTTCCCCTGCGGCCCCACCGCGTCCGCCATCAAACGGTGGCGGCCCCGTCCAGGCCACGGAAGGGAAGAGCGCTACTCAAAAGTACCGGCACTCCTCCTCCGCCGCAGCCTGTAACCCTCAGCCGCGATGCCTCCCATTCGACATCGCGGCCCGCCTCAGTTGCGGTGCACCTCACCGCAACCTACTTTTTGGCCGCTACGTCGTCGGCTTGGAGACCAAAGCCCTGACGAGCGGCCCCACCTTTGGGTTCCTCTTCGCTTCACCGTGGGAGCGGACCACGGCTACTGAGCCCCCCCGCAACGACAATGCGGGAACCCACTGGGGGGGAGATTGTTTTCATTACACGGCTATTAAATCAGTCATCTACTAAAAGAGCTAAAAACTTTGCGTACCTACATACATACATACATACATGAACTATGTCGTTTATAAATCCAAGTAATGTTGTAATTTTTTGCCTATTACCAAAACAATGAAAAACCCATGCGTTTCCATTATATTTACGCTATCATTTACGCACGAGTGAATCATTAATTTCATTTCATTGAATAACAAAAATAAAGACGACATTTCCTGAACTCAATGAAAGTCAGGTATTTTTATACGCTTCGTGTATTTAAAGAGAATAGAAACAAATTCTTCCTACGTCAGGCCGGTGACAGGACGATCGACATTGAAATGGATCCCGAGAATACGTTGACGGATGCGCAAGCACAAATGCGCGCCGTGAACGTAACGTAAGTTCGAACGATTTTTTTTATCGAAAATCAATGTGCTGTGGAGCGCAGTATTCTAGGCGTCCAATTGACAGACTATATTCGCAACACAGATTACTCTGACGTTGCTCACAAAGTCGCTAAGGTGAAATGGGATTGGGCTTGCCACATCTGCCTTATGTCCAATGAGCTTGGGCCAAAATAACTACTACGTGGAACCCTGATACAGCCAAAAGGCGTCAAAGCAGACCCGGAGAAAACACACGACTTGATGTGGGCCTTGCGACTTGAAGTCCATGACTTGATACGGGCTAACAGTAACAGTCTTCGTCTTAGCGTTTCAATAGCAGTCTAAATACAGTCAGCCCAGAATTTGGCTACGAGCTTGGCATTTACAGCAATAACAGTAAAAACTATCCTGTAGCATTTTGGTACGAAAAATTGCGACAAGCACAATAAGTATCACTCATAAATATGAATAACGTCTTAAAACTAAATAAATATCATGTCCAGAATGAGTATTTCAAATTCAAAATCGTTCCTGTTTACGTTACGGAACCCCTGGGCGATCAAGCTAGGCCCACAGATCTTTGTTCCGAAAAAAGGAAAATGTTAACTTTCATTCTTTTTGCCCCTGTCAGGAAGAGAAACGAAACAATAGATTAAAATTCTTATCTTAATTATGCTTAATGAATTTGGCAAAGGGTGCATTGGTACGGTATCTTGCAAACGAAGTAAATGAATGCTGGAAATGTTTCTCGCTGAAATATTCGGTGCTAAATTTTGAGAGAGGCTTTTGTAAATGAACGAAATGTGTGTTTTGTTTGTTTTTGTGTTGTTGGAAATTATTTAAAATTAGCTTTTGCCAGCGGCTTCACCCACGTGGAGGTCGAAAATTATCCCAAGGGAACGTATTTTACCGGGATAAAAAGTGTCATAAGTTTTAATCCAGGTTATAAACTACCTGTGTGCTAAATGTCATAAAAATCCGTTCAGCCGTTTTTGTGTGATTGAGTAACAAACATAAACATCTAAATATCCAAACATACAAACTTTCACATTTATAGTATCAGTATGAACAGTAGGAAAGTAGGATAGGATAGGATTAGGTTGTAGCAACAGTTTTTTTTTGTTTTTGTCATAAGTTCAGAAAAACTTATATCATGTTCTGTAGACCGCCAAGTATAACATTGAAAAGTTTCAGCCGAAACCTCGCTGCATTGATATCCGTACATGGAGTTCATAGCTCCTGCGAATTGAGCTAAATTTAGATATTGTCTGACAGCAAATGTGTCTAAGTATAAATATACGAGTCACTGACGCATTACATAATGTAACGTCTTCATTTTTCGGTTTTCATTCGGTAAGTTTATTTTTATCTATACCGTAGTACCTTGGTCCTACTTGATAATAATAGGTCTTTACCTATGAAATTGCCGTTTTGTATGAAAAAATTTAAACGAATTTTTTTCATGTATTTTTTATTTGTATTAATCGAAGTAATCACCCATGCAATCAATGCATCTTTGCCATCGCAGTGGCAGTTTATTGATGCCCTTCTTAAAGAAATCAGCTGGACGGGAGGCAACAAATTCTTCAAAGGCATTTTGTACTGCCTCTCGGGTATTGAATTTTTTTCCCGCCAAGAAGTTATCCAAATTCTGGAAAAAGTAGTAGTCTGTAGGCGCAAGGTCTGGTGAGTAGGGCGGATGACGGAGAGCTTCCAACCCCAGTTCTTGCAACTTGGAGACCGTCTGCTGTGCAGTATGAGGTCGCGCGTTGTCGTGCAGGAGCAGCGGAGACGAGCGATTGACCAATGCTGGTTGGAGATGTGCCAGCTTCTCCATCATTGTGTTCAGTTCTTCACAGTACACATCTGCAGTAATGCTCACCCCGTTTGGTAAGAAGCTGTGATGAATCACACCGGCGCTAGACCACCAAACAGTGACCATCACTTTTCTAGGGGTAAGTTTTCGTTTAGGGCATTGTTTAGGTGCTGAACCAGGATCCAACCAACTTGCTGAGCGCTTGCGGTTATCAAACAGAATCCATTTTTCATCGCAGGTAACAATGCGGTTCAAAATTCCTTCATTTGTGTGTCTGTTGAGCAGTGCAAGGCACGTCTCGACGCGTACTTCGCGCTGACGATCATTGAGTTCGTGGGGCACCCATTTGTCAAGCTTTTTTACCTTGCCAATTTGACGCAAATGGACCAATATTGTTTTGACGCTAACGTCGAAAGCTGCTGCTAATTCAGCCGTAGATTGTGTATCATCAGCTTCCACAATCGCCTTTAATTCGTCATTGTCGACCAAAGTCTTCGGACGACCGCGAGGTTCATTTTTCAGGTCGAAATTTCCAGAACGGAAGCGAGCAAACCAATAACAGGTGGTGCGTTGGTTTGTAGTGTTAGCTCCGTAAACGTCGTTGATGTTGCGTGCCGCTTGTGCCGCGTTGCTGCCACGACGGTACTCATATTCCATAATTACTCGAATTTTTAACGTATCCATGATGACGAAAAAGATTGAAATGCGATGAAAATGTAACACTTATCAATAAACAAATGACTACTTTTGGAAAAAAAAAATCCATGTTTTTAAAATAAAATTAATTTGAAATTAGAATTCTTACCCAAACAAAAATTATTTTGATTTGAAATGGCCAGTACTGCAAAACGGCAATTTCATAGGTAAAGACCTAATATTTGAACTCCACAACCTTATATGTCACTAGCTTTTGCCCGCGACTTCATATGCGTCGCGACTTTAGAATCAAGTAGATAATCATTTTTTTTGATAATATATAGCCAATTTTTTAAGTTCCTCAGACCTCTCGGAATACATCATTGAAAACTGCATTCAATTCCATGCAGTGGTTTTGCGTGATGCGGTAACAAACATACAGACAGACAAAAATTCTAAAAACCGTTGTTTTGGCTTCTGTTGCTCTAATAAAGACCCCCATACTATTTTTTCTTCAATATCTTTAATGTACAGACATCGGCCTGTTACAATTTTATTATATGTATAGATAACCTTAGTTTTTTATACTGTTCTCCGTCCTATGTCACTCGTATCCAGAGAATGACACGATATGACAGCCATACCTTTATAATCAATAATGACAAAACAGCCGAATGCTTTCCATTAAATTTTCACTTTGTTCAGGAGTCACAAATTGGGATTGAACCACCGCCCCCCTCCCTGCACAGTTCTGGTGACATCACGAACTTAACGGACTGGCAAATTAAAAGTAGGTATCATTCGGACGTTGACGAGGGTACCAATGTTTGTTTTTCCTTGTTTCCGTTGATAGAACCAATTATTGGCTCGGGGTAACGAAATTTTGCGTTTTAAAATTAAAACGTTGTTTTTGGCCCTGCCTGGTTCAATTTTATTTGAGGAGTGTAATGATTTATTCAATGATATACCATCCCATGCTTTTGCACTTACCTGGAAAGGAATTAATTGTTTCTTTTTGTTTTTATTGCGTTCTATTATAAACGTATTTAGTTATTCATTGGCATTGAGTAAGGGTCCTTATTTTTACACGCTTTATATTAGCTTCACTTGTATGTTTGTATGTTTGTATGTAACCGACTCCTTTGAACGCGATTTTGACCCACTTTAAACGGTCAGATTTCATTGAAACTTTGTAAACTGGTCGAGGACCGATGACAATTCAATCATTTAAAAAAAAAATTGGCGAAAAAAGAACACGTTTTTGTAGTTAGCAGAACTAAAAAATAGAAAATAAATAATAGTTTAAAGAACTAAAACACACGCTTTAAAAACCAAACTAAAAAAGGAAAAAATAATTTAATTCAATTAAAAAGCGTGGGGTGCTTGACATTAATTGATTATAAAAATACCTCAAAAAGCACCCCACGCTTTTTAATTGAATTAAATTATTTTCTCCTTTTTTAGTTTGGTTTTTAAAGCGTGTGTTTTAGTTTTTTAAACTATTATTTATTTTCTATTTTTTTTTAAAGAAAACTCGATTAAAACTACAAAGGAGACGTTTACAAGTCAAGTTAAGTCTTGAAATCAAATCAATCATAGATATTTAATATGAACTATTTAAAGCATATTCTAGCCAGTTTACTTTCCAAACAAACAGTGCACTCTGCGTTCATCAAAAAACCATCAATATTTATATTTCACGGTTCAAATCTCGAGTCCAATTTTTAAAATAAAAACTAGTAAATCTAACTGAGAACTGAAATCAAATAAAATCCATTTTTGTAAAAAAAAAACGTTTTCAACGAACAAATAGACGGTGTTAGCAATAAAGCTTTGATTCAGTGGCGCTTATAGACGTCTAAAGTTCTGTAAATGTTCAATAAGTGATGAACATACATAATTACGCCACCGTCAGCCTAATAAAGTACTTTGCGAAATCAAAATGATATAGATTTCAGATGCAACAACGTAACACAGTAAACAAAATGCCGTTCTTGAATACGAGTAACTATCTTCTACAAATACCAATCCGCACAAGTTTATACTGTACTAGCTGACCCGTGCCCACTTCGTTGGGCGGTAAACATTTTTATATCACTCCATAGAATACGTCACGGTCGCGGTTCCATACCTATGTCGTATTATCTCTTTAACCATTCGTAAAAATTAGATGCAGTTAACGAGAAAAGTATTGTAATAAACACATGAGACGATAACTTTACTTATTTTGATAAGAATTCATAATTGTGGATAATATGACCAATAAACATGACCTTTTTTTTGGGTGGGAAATCATCAAATAACTTCTCCCGCTCTGGGTGGAGCGAGAGGGCGTGTCAGACTTTTACTGACTAAAACCCCACCCGTGTTCCCTCAGTTGCCTGTGTGCCAAACGATTTAAATGATTTTTTTAATATAAAATACTACTTTTTGTGACTTAAATATAAACGTTAGACATATACTGTTGCCGACTTTTTTGTAGGCATTATCAAGCTCTACAACTTTTCTCTAAAATTCAGTCATATATCTCTCATCGTTAAGGCAGCGTTCGTAAGAAACGTTTTCATTCGACCGTCAAATCCGACTACCACGAAAAATTCTTTTCATTTTTCGGGTTAATATATAGCATAAGACACTCACAAATAACGTGGCTTTCTATTGGCAAAAGAATTTTCAAAATCGATTCAGTAGATACAGAGATTACCCCCTACAACCTCACAGCTCACAAACTTTACCTCTTTATAAAGAGGTAAAGTTTGTGAGTGTTTGTGAATTAATATAATATAATATTATATTATATTAATTATACAGGTTGAAATTGAAAACATGCGACAAACCGAAATGGGAGATTGTACTCATCATTATGAACAACTTTTACTAAGGGACCAAAGATGCAATCGCGAAAAAAAAAACATCTGTTCCCTACATTTATGTTCGTATGACTCGTCAAAATGTAGGGAACAGCTGTTTTTTTTTGCGATTGCATCTTTGGTCCCTTAGTAAAAGTTGTTCATAATGATGAGTACAATCTCCCATTACGGTTTGTCGCATGTTTTCAATTTCACCCTGTATTATACATTATACAATATTATTCCATCTTTCCACCTCCATAACATCAACACCAAAGTATATTCTTCTTCATAGCGTGTTGATGGCAAAAAATTCAAACATCTTTGGCTCAAAATTCAGCTGCGCGAACCCCGCTTACTGACGTAGTCATAAGATAGTGAAATGTACAGGTGACGGGCATGCGGCGCAGGATGGAAAGTGAGCCACTGTCTGTAAGAAGGTGCCGCATATATGCACTTGAGATCTGAGCCATTCGTGAAGCTTCATCTGTGGAGCTGAGCTCTGAGATCTTCGTTCCATTCCAATGCACAGAACGGCTTTCACTTTCCCACACACTGTTTATTTGGAGGACATAAGTTTTTTCATGAAATATGCGAACTTAGTAAAGGCGATATGCCTAAAAACACTTAAAATACTTAAACAAAGAGTCGACCTAGTCTAGTTAGAACAGAAGGTAGCAAGTTTCCCATCGCACTGGTTATATCGCCCGACCGGCAAGTTTCTACTACAGTGCTCAAACAAACCACTTTATTCTACGTATTTTTTTGCTCAGAATATTGTTGTTTCGTTTAGTTTTACTGTTCGCGAAGTGCACATGCAACCTTTGTCCTGCCACTATTTTGTTCGTCGATTTAATTTCAAAGTTATGAAAAAGGATAGACCTTGTTTGTTCAGTTTATGGAAAATTAAGACACCTTTGAAACTTTCGTAAAGCCTGTAAAATCGTTACGTTACTGTGATGGTGTGGTATTTTATAAAAAAAAAAAAATATTGAAGTTTTTATTTGAAACTAAATAATAGACTTAAAATAATTTTAATAATATGTACATGTATATGTGTTCCGTGTGTTGCCGGACGTAAAGAATAGCAGTATCCCATTTCGTCCCGGGGGTGTCGTAGAAGGCGACTAAGGGACTTACTAGAGAATGGGCAGCAGCGTTCTCAATGCATTTTACCACCATACTGCGATCGCCAACCCGCCTGCCAAGCGTGGCGATTATGGCAAAGCACCTCCTATTGGGGGAGGCCTATGTCCAGCGGTGGACGTCTTTCGGCTGAAATGATGTACATGTATATAAAAAGAGGAAAAAGAACAACAGAGCATAAATAAAAAAATCGTCCTTATCGCTGTCAACCATAAAACTGCTCAGAAGGTTAGCAGCATTGCCACGTTATATGGCAATGCTGCCAGCCGTTTTATAATTTTGGATTTACCTGGAGCACCAAGAGATGAAATATGTAGAATACTAAGATACATAATACATTTTTCTGGCGAAAAAGTGCTACTTAGGGGAGTCTATGACGGCACAATGGACGTCTTTCGGCTGAAATGATGATGAATGCGTCAGTTTTGTTTCTTTCAAGACAGAACACAGCCATGCTGCTTGGCATCATTCATAAAGCAGTAAATACTTACGTAGTTACATACGAAAAACAGTAATTCGGTCATGGTACGCTCTAAAACAGTCTTTCGGTCATGGCACTGTAGTAAGTTGTTTGATTGAGACAACCTTACGATTGTATAGGCTGGCTATAATTATTTGAATACATTCGAACTGTCAAACTAATTTAGAAGCTATTCAAACTAATTTAGAAGCTATTCTAAATTAGTTTGACAGTTCGAATGTATCTAGAGAAAAACAATGTAAGAGAGATCGGGCTGACAAGCCGAAGAACATAGTGATTAATATAATTTGTAGAACGATTTCTAGGAGTAATTATCCGCTATATTCTCCGCAACGTTTTTTATTATTAGACCCCGGTACCAGGAACCTTTCTTCCAGTTCTACAGTACGCCCTAAAACATCGTCATTAGGTCATCATATGCCCTAAGACAGCCATCAGGTCACCATACGCCCTACAACAGTCTTTCGGTCATGGTACGCCCTAAAACAGTAATTAGGTCATCATACGCCCTACAACAGTGTTTCGGTCATGGTACGCTCTAAAACAGTCATTAGGTCACCATACGCCCTACAACAGTCTTTCGGTCATGGTACGCTCTAAAACAGTAATTAGGTCATCATACGCCCTACAACAGTCTTTCGGTCATGGTACGCTCTAAAACAGTCATTAGGTCATCATACGCCCTACAACAGTCTTTCGGTCATGGTACGCTCTAAAACAGTCATTAGGTCATCATACGCCCTACAACAGTCTTTCAGTTATGGTACGCCCTAAAACAGTAATTAGGTCATCATACGCCCTAAAACAGTCATTCAGTCATGGTACGCCCTAAAACAGTAATTAAGTCATCATACGCCCTAAAACAGTCATTCAGTCATGGTACGCCCTAAAAATTACTTAAGTACTTACCTATTTTGATTGTAATGGTTTTGTTCCATGTGCTGGTATTTTGTCCCAATTTCCAGTAGCAAAAATATGGGCATCATTTTAATGTCTACTTACCTATTTTTAAAACTTCTTTTCCGAGAAGGTTTTGTTAGTTCCCCTTAGATGAAATGGCTACAGTTATTTGCCCAATCTGTTCATTGGTATTACCAATTTTCTCGGTATTCTTAAATTGAAAAAGTCTTTAAAATAATTCCGTAACAAAATATTGTCACAGAAAAGGGACTAAATTTTTCCTAGCAATTGAGATCGCAAAATGACCTCAGTAATATGAGTTTCTTCGAAATGTTGTTTCTTGATCAACCCCAGTTCTTCGTCTGATGTTTTTTGTAAGTCGTAGAAAAAACATCACACGAAGGACTGAG
The DNA here is from genome assembly GCA_947359405.1 of Antitype chi. NCBI lineage: Eukaryota > Metazoa > Arthropoda > Insecta > Lepidoptera > Noctuidae > Antitype > Antitype chi. The sequence goes on from OX375816.1 coordinate 19,187,032, forward strand.
GCCCTACCTCTCGTTTTTGAGGCTGAATGTACCTACATACCTATGTGATGTAAGTGACTTCGATGCGCAAACTTGAACCATGAATATTTTGTGAGATAATACAAAAAAAATCTGCGGTTCCATACATTTTGACCGTGTAGGTATACACTTTTATATGAAACAGTAGTTTTGAACGCAGTTCTTTAATGCAGCTTCCTGTAGGAGTAAAATTGTAGAAATTGTTATGTAATGAAAAAGCGTTATGTAACAAAAAACCACCATCCCCCTCCAAGCAACTTTTTATTATAAATATTAGAAAGAGACAGAGAGAGAGAGTGTGATAGTTTTTATGGTTTGAGGGTGCTGAAACTAAAAGTGAGGTCAAAGTAAAGTATTTTAAGATGAAGAAAAAGATTAAGGAACTTCGTGCCTGACCCCCCACGTTTATTTTAATAACCGACGTAAAATTTTAACACTAAGGAATCTAGAATCATCCGATATATTCTGTATAAATCTTACCGTGAAACTTAGGTGAAGTGAATTTTGTCATCAGTGTGAATCCCTAGTAACAGTTGGTTTATTCTGTAAAAACTTAGTGTAATGTGCCTGACGTGTTCACCTAAAGGGATTGAACTATTGACAGCTCACTTTGACTTCACATAACCTAAGTATTACGGTGAGATAGATCAGCAGGTAGAATGAAACTCACATCGAACTCACTTCACGTAAGATTTTACTGTGACATTTTTACAGAATAGACCGACTTGTACCTACTGAATTCATAGTATAATGTGTAAAATGAATTAGTACCTAAATCATTAATTATTTCTTTGCACAATCTATTTAGTATGTGTTTTACGCTTGAACCTAACCTACTTGCATTTACTTCGTTATCCAGTTTGGTATTGATATTATTGTGGTTAACCGAGAATACTAATAAGTAATTAATACAGTGTGGAATAGATTACATTTGTGTTGCCTATAATTGTGGTGCGATGACCTCACGCTAAAGGTTGAATTAGTTATGTTACCAAACCAACCCATAAGCCGTTTTTATTTACGTCTTGGAATTTGTCCAATGAACGGTTTATAATTATTTTGAGTAAATCTGTCCATACGATAAGGATTATTTTCTATTAAGAATAATAATGTTTTTTACATCATAATATACACCGAGAAATTTTTATGGTTGTTTTTCCGCGGCAGAACAACTTGCCATAAGGAGTAGGTACTTTCGAAGCATAGAGTAAAAGTTAAAAATAAAGATGTTTTTGTATAAAAAATATTCATCAAATCGAAAACGTGAGAATCAATAGTAACTTGTAGGTACTACACGAATCGCAAGCGCCGCCGACAAAGGGAACAACGACCGTCTCCGTTTAGTAAACGGAAGTCGATTGTAAACCGGTTTAAAATAGTATTTATTAATTTACCTATCGTTAAGTTGTTTAACACCTCATCTATTTCTCATTTTTAGATGTAGAAAGGTATATTTTTTTTTTAAACCCCCGACCCAGAGAAGACCTCTAAAAAGCCAAAAAAACATTTTTGGCCTTTTAAGTAGTAGGTAATATTTTGATCAAAGAATTGTCACGTCAGGGGACAGCTAATGAAAACTTTATCCTTTCCATAATAGCATAGTTACCCACATTCATTAATGCTGGGCCTCGTCAGTTTGGCGTTTTCATTGACCGTTGAAGAGCTACAGTGCAACAGACAGACACACTTAGCGGTCAAACTTATAACACCACTCTTTTTGCATCGGGGGTTAAAAATCAGAATGTCAGTGCCTCTTAAATTGAATGACTTTTAGATTATAGGGCACTTGCTGCTCGTATTCTTGTCCCAAACCACTCTGATTTCCTACACAACAAACACCACCACTACTCACGATACCTAACAGCGGATAACCGTAAACACAGTATATCTCCAAATATCCGCCACTAATGTGCCATGTCAGTGTATTTGTTGATCCCGGCGTCCATAATGCAAGCTGCTCCATTATGTACAGACATCGACCGCGCCGCGCCGGTCCGTCCACGGCTATTTGTACGGACTACGGAGATCTGATCCCGCATTGTGTTCAAGAATTGTAATAGAAGCTCTGATGGCCGTTATTGGGTTTGGCTGCCTTTATTTGGTAACACGATCCATGTTTGAATTGCTTCAATCGTGTTTATTGCTTTTACTTATTTATTTTTGAATGTTGGGGCTTGTGGCTAACTAATAACAGCCGCACGGGTCGGTCGATGGTCCCGGCTGTCATTTATGGATCTTTGACAGTCGTTACAGGTCGTCAGAAGCCCGAAAGTCTGACAACCAGTTAAGACCGGCTTACCTCGGGTAAGCCCAGGTGTATCGTGTTACCCAGTAACTTGGTTGTGGAGGTCAGATTGGCAGGCGCTCTATGTAAAATTCTGGTATTCAGCTGCATCTGGTTAGACTAGAAGCCAACCCCAACATAGTTGGGAAAACGCAGACAGATTCGAACCTACGACCTACAACACGTAAGTCGCAGCCGTTACCACTGGTCCACCACTGCTCTTACTGGTATTTTTTTTTTTTTTTTTGTTGCGAATTAATCAAATAATCTCCCAGGGGTGCGGGTTGTTCGAAAGAGATACCGCGGCCCCTGGCACACAGGCAACTGAGGGAACACGGGTGGGTTTTAGTCAGTAAAAGTCTGACACGCCCTCCCGCTCCACCCAGAGCGGGAGAAGTTATTTGATGATTTACCTCCCAAAAAAAAACCCCCAACATAGTTGGGAATAGGCTAGGCAGATGATGATGATTTTGTAATGTTGGTGTTAGTTTGCACGTGAGTACGAAACGTAGCGGGTGAGACAGGAGACTGTTTTTACAATTTTTTTTTAAATTATGCACTCTTTTACGTAACTAGTCTTTGAAATATTCAGAATACAAAATGCGTTTGCATCTACTGCTTTGGTCCTTGTACAAGGTGTAAGGGCAACGATTCAGAACCCAGAACGTAGGTTATATACAACCTAAATCTAAACGGATACCAATAACCTTTCGCCTTAAATTGGTTATATTGCATCAATTGAAAACGTTTGACGCTTCTGCAATGTTCCTACTTATTTTATTTTGGCGGCGCTTTACAAAAGATGCCTAAACTTAAAGTCGCCGCCTGGACTTGGAGTCGTTTTTAAATGTGTTTAATTTCAAATAATGGTATGGTTCATTTAACGTTTTCACAGCATAGAGTACAAAAAATGCAAAAGAAGTAGATAAAAATTGTAAAAAAAATCTAGATTCTTTACTATTAAAGAATCTAGATTTTTTTTACATTTTTTTTTTTTTAAGGGAATCGCTTCCGAAAACGAAGACATTGGATAGTGATTCTCGATAAAGTAATAGTACTGTATCGAGAACCACTATCCAATGTCTTCGTTTTCGGAAGCGATTCCCTTACACTGTATCTCGAAGTTATTTAAAGCAATCATGAAAAGTCATATTTATTTATCCCACAAGACATATTTGAAGGCGCAGGAGGGCCATCATCAGAACTCATCTCGCAGGGCGTGGAAATAAGGCGGTGAATAAAACCGAATACCTCCGAAAATCAACTATTATAATGTTTCTCTTCGATTACAGTATCACTTAAATTAACCTTCTAATAATAAAACAATATTCTCTAATCTCCAAGTCTTCGCAAATCTTATTAAAAATCACTATGATTGACGCGATGGAAAGCGATTCGTCGCAGATATGGTGCGCTGGCGCCGTTCCCTCAAACAGTGTGTTTTAAAAGATGGCTGCCCCGCTACCATTGACACGACGCTCCGCTAGAGTGGCTTTGACAGCGACCATAAAGCCACTCTTGACGTTGTCATTTTGATTTTGACGTCAAAGCGTCGTCATATTATATCTTTCGAAAACCTGCGTACAAACAAGTAAATAAATAAAATAAAAAAGCCTTTTATTCCACGCAACACATAGTACAGTATTTTCAACTTTATATATATGCAACAATTCAATTTTAATAAAAAAATAACTTAAGTTTTCTCCTTAATTTTGTTTATACCCAGGTATGTTTATCATTCACACGCATTGATAATAATAAGTTCATTCAGTAATTAGTACCTACTAATATAAAACATTTGGTTCTTGATCAAATGCCTACTATTAAAATTTATTTGAATACATTTAATTTTTGTTAATACATTCAATTTTAATTAGTTATTTACAATTAAATAATTATAAAATTAAAATTTATTTATTTTAGGTACAACGTAACCCATAATTGAAAGCATCTTTAAATTACATTATACATAAATACAACATTAACACACAAATAGATAGATAAATCAAATTCAAATACATATACAACCATAATCCACACATATTCATTACAGTAGTCTCTTAAGAGCGACACTATAAGTAACTTGCCTGTTACAGCAGTGTCGCATATAAGGACAGTCTAACCTACTTGCTATCATACTCGGAACGGCATTGGAGCTGGCCCGCAGTTTGCGCACAAGAGACGCGCAGCGCTTCCGCATGGTCGCATGAAAACAGTCCGTGCGCGCCCATGCGAACATACCTGAAGCGCTGCAATAGCGAGGCAGACCCAAAACCGCTCTGAAAGCGTTGTTAAATTGAATGCGGAGGGTGCTGTAGCTTTTCTGCGTGTAATTGGCACACAGGTTGCAGTTGTACATGGACGTGCAATATGCTCGGAAAAGAGTTATTTTAACGCCATCCGAGCAACGCGCGAACCTGCGGGCCAGCATATTAGCTCTTTTAGATAAACCCCTCCGTCCCCGTTCCAAGTCAGCATGATCCTTGAGGTCAGCCGTGACTTTATGCCCTAGGTATTTAAACTGATTCACCCTGTCTAAGGGTTACACTATTTAGACGTATAGGTGACACATAATCGGGGCATATAGCACCACCAGCCTCAAAGTATAAAAGTAAAGTAAGTAAAAGTATAAAATTAAAATATATCTAGTAATATTTATTCACCTAAACATAACCGTTTAGTATAAACTTTTATGTTATGTAGATAACATAAAATAAAATTTTATAACATGATAAGTACCAAAAAGCAAACAAATAATCCTCTTATAAAATAAAAAGGGTGGGTACAGACAGACCATGCTGAATTTCAAGCAATTCCTATCTTTCTTATTCCTTCTACATTATTCCGAAAATTCTTTTAAATATCCGTGGAACATTGAAATAAAACCGTACTAAATTCTCTAAAACATGTAGCAAGCTCCAAAAAGGAACTAAATGTCGGGTAGTCGTACATTTCTCTTCATGCACGGTTTCAAGACTCGCGCCTGTCTCTAAAAGATTCCGTTGGAAAAATGAATAGCTCCACACTAGGAACATTGCAGAGAAACTGGGTGAAGTAGGTACAGTGATACTCTTAAAAAGTAATGTATTATGTTGAAATAGAACCAGTACAAGGACTCGTCGCAAGATGGCGAACTCACTGGCCATTCTGCAGTAAGTGGCACAAGGCTTTTGAAGAAGAAACTTATTATGACATTTCTCAATGTGAAACTGGAATTACTAATGAGTTTAAAACGCTATCTGTGTGGCTGCATATACCTACTGCAATATACAGGCAAATTGTAAAAGCAAATTAAGCAACTAGGAGATAACTTTGCAGGTCATCATCTTCTGCTAAGCCCTTTCCTAACTATGCTAAGTTTGGCTTCCTGTCTAACCGAATGCAAATAAATATCGGTATTTTACATGGAGCGACAACCCAGTTACTGGGTTATACGATACCCCTTAAAAAGCCTGGTCTTCAGGCTTCTGACGACACGTAACGACTGTCAAAGATCTCCGAATGACAGCCGGGACCAACAGCTTAACGTGCTTTCCGAAGCTTCACGAAGGACACCTATCCACGATCCGAATTCTTCGAGCGTAGCTTAACCTTTAATCGACATGGGCGGCTGTTATGAAACACAGGTTTTTTTTTCCAATAACCTATATCAGGCACCAGTCTCTCACAAGGATGGCATACAGCAGGAACATTCTTTGTACACCTTTAATTTAGGTCAGCTATGTGAAGAGAGCATAAATGATAAATTATATTATGAGTTAGCCACGAGCACGTAGATAACTTTGCAGATGAGCATGCAAAATAATCAACAAATAAATATCTAAATCATAAACTGACATCTGACAGTAGCTGGCTGACAGACGCACAATATCGCCCCATTGAGCCGTGGTTGCACAAAGAGAGGGTTTTTGTGACGGACGACACCCTATTTCTGGATTTCATAAGTTCAATTTAATGTCATTAACACAATTATCATATCGGTCACAACTCAACCTATCAGAGATCTGGAATCGAAAGAGCTCCAAAGTAAATCAAGGTCTAGGGTCATCATCAACATTTCAGCCAAAGACGTCTACTGCTGGACATAGGCCTCTCCGCCACTTCGACCGGTTCTGTGCTTCCCACAATCCAGCGAATTCCTGCGGCCTTTACAAGGTCAACGGTCTACCTTGTGGGAGGCCTTCAAACTCTATGCCCTCCTGGTATGCGGTCGCCACTCCAGAACATTTCGGCCCCATCGGATATCTGCGAGCAATGTGCCCTGCCCACTGCTATTTAAGTTGGGCAATTCTTCGGGTTATGTCGGTTATCTTGGTCTAGGATATTTTGTAAAAAATTGGCATTACAATTCTAAGCCCTTTTAAAACATTTTTCTAGTTTTAAAAAAGATGTTGTACTCTTTAAAATTTGTTAGGGATTCTGTGAAATTGATCTATCGTGTTCAGATTAAGTTTAGCTCGCAGTAACAGTCTATGATTTGTTGAAGATTGTCTTCTTATTAGTTTTTGAGAAGAACTTCATTATTGAAATGATAGAGTTAACGTTGGTCTTTCTTTAGTGAAAGTTTATTGACCTTTAGATCTATTTAAATACATCTTTTTGTGTGTCTTTTGTATTCTGTTGTATCTATAGATGAAATCATATTCTGTTATATGTATAGATAGAACAGAATATGTTTTACAAAAAAAGGGTTTTTTCAATTAATCTCACTCTAATTAATATCTTAGTCCATTATCCGCCTAACCTTTTCCAAACTATGTTGGGGTTAGCTTCCAGTCTAACCGGAAGCAACTGAGTACCAGTATTTTATATTAAGCGACTGCCTATCTCACCTCGACAACCCAGTTACTAGGTAATACAATACCCTTTGGTAAGACTGGTGGTCAGACTTTCGGGCTTCTGACGACCCGTAATGACTTTCAAAGATCTACGAATGACAGCTAGGACAAACGCCTTTTCTGAGACACGGAGTGGTCTCAGTATGTATAGTCACCAATACACGGATCAACCGCGGCAAGCATAGCTTTACCTGCCCGATAGAACCGTGCGGCTGTTATTACTTAGCCACGATATCTTACTACTATCTAAAACATGCTTTATGGAACTTATTGTTTGATGGTTGTTTGTTACTTCTTTACAAACCAAAATCATCAAACCAAAGGAGTCCACGACTAAACGCCAACAGACACTGCGCCGGGAGACTGAACACCGACAAGACTTTACTTCGACGAGACTCTACACCGACAGGACACTTCGCCGACAGGACTCTTCGCCGACAAGGCTCATCCTTGCGCTATTACTAAATAGTCAAGTTACTGCCACTAACATGGAAGTAGCACTCGCTCCACTCCCGTGGCACAGCTCGCTACGCTCGCTCGGCTCGCGCGCGGTTGGTCTGAATTCTAACCTAACCTATAAAGGTAATAACTTACCTGATGAGCCTTGTTGGCGAAGAGTCTTGTTAGCGAAGTATCCTGTCAGTGAAGAGTCCCATCGAAGTAAAGTCTTATCGGTGTTCAGTCTGTCAGAGTAGTGTCTGTCGGGGTTTAGTCGTACTCTGAACCAAAGTCACTCATATCCAGCCAGATTTATAAAGAAAATTAGACTGACTATGCCCTCACGAAATAAGGCTGAAAATAATAGATAGATAATGTAATTGACATTGCAGAGGAACGTTCTGTGAGAACAGCCGAATTTTGAAATTGAACCTAATTTGAGATCTGGGATTATGAATAAAAAGAGCAAGTAGAAATCGTCTGCTTTTAGCCAAATGAAAGCCAGTAATTGAATTTACTTGGAAGATCCCTGGATGATATTGGAATATGAGAAAACATACCTACCCGCAAAAACTGAAATACTGTGGGAGTATTTATTTAAGGTTATGGAAAATATCTGCTTCGTTGCTGGTCCACGAAAAATCTTGTAATCATTGTAAAGAAAATTGTTTAAAATCAGCTGATTTTAGGGGCTTGTGAAGAAGTTATGATACAGCTCATTATTTTTGTGAATTTTGATACCTAACAAAATTATTATGGTTAAGGTTATGATGTTTTCGCTTTATTTAGATACAGTCGACAAAGTTATAGAAAGTAGAAACACAGTTGGTTTTTATTATTTTTATTCAAAAGATTCATGAAAAATCTGTACGGATGTTTTTTTACGCTTAACTTTTTACTGTTAATTTTATATGAAAAGCAATGTAACGAAACATTTTATATTTTACATGATAACTGCATACTTAAAATTACAGTGTTAATCTACTTATCTAGACTAACAACTAGTAGAATAGTAGAAGAATTTCATTCTCAGTATTCGATCTGTCATTTTTGAGAACACTGTTCTGTAACTCTTTGTATTTCACATAGCGCGATAATTAAATATTCACGCAGAAAAGGTTCCGTCTATTTTTAAAAGCGTTCCATTTATTTTAAACGACATGTGTATTTTCAGTACGCGTCGTAATAAGGTACTACGCCGCGTACCGAGAGTACACGTGTCTAAATAAGGAAAAAACGTTGTTTGTCTAGCTTATGATTTTGTTTATTTTAATAGTTTTGTTACTACGTATTCCTTGTCCTTTCCTCTTAAGTATCACCGTTAATTTAGGGTATTTTAAGCATACCTTTTTAATAGTATAAACGACATTGCTGTGCGTATTGTAAAATTACATGATGGCTATCAACTTACAAAGCAAACTCTCGATAGTCATCTATTAAAACGAGTGTATACCTATGTCTACGCCATATACATATAAATTTCATGTCACATTAAACCCTATGGTGACGTGATAACGGCCACTTTCGCTTGGTGATTGTGCCATCCTTTTTATCAATCTTTATTATCTAGGTCAACTTACAATGATTACTTTAATTCAGATTTCTTTTCCAATTGGAACTATTTTTCTACTGTAACGAGACTATTTCAAAACATGAACGAGATGGTCTGATTATATGTACTATAATAATAACTAGAATAACCCACAAACATATATCTAATATCATCTGGCTCAGTAAACTGTGGCCCATCGTCCTCGGGGATGTAGAACAAACATAATCCGGGCTTGTGGCAGTATGCCAATTGGGCTGCTGGTGCTATCAATAAGTAATACTGTTAGGCTGTGGTAATCAGTTATGTGGGCCTATGCTGCCCTGGTAGTGGTGAAAAGAAAACCATTTTTAATGGGAGGGTGATTTGTATAGCGTATACAATTTCTTTATTTTTTGTTGGTATATTGGCGTGGGCTAGCTGACTTATGGCAAATAATTAAATTTATTGCTTTGTGTTTCGTAATGTTAATTACTTATTGTTATTTAGAATCAAGTTTTCTAACTGAACAGACAGCTGTGCTGCTGGGGACTTTGTTGCGCCACTCCTTCTGCCTAGTTATAGGACAAGGAAGTAGTGAAGGCCAGGCGTTTTGGGGGACTGTCTTTTGTAATGTTGACGCTCAAAAAGTGCTGATTCTCAGCCTAGTTTGATTATATGACTTCTAATTTTGATTTTATTGCAATTCATAAACTTCTCGAAACTCAAGTGGTGTTAAGACTTGAAAATTAAAAGGAACGAACCAAGTAGTGACAATATTGTTAAAAAATGTGTGGTTTTGTTAAGATATTTTATACAATTATATTCAAGAACTTAATGTTGAAGAAACAAAAAAAGAATGGCCTTGTTTCAATTAAATACAGTTTAGTTGTAAAATTTCGGTATCTAAATACTTACAGGTACCCCACTAGCTAGCTGAATAGGTACCTACTGCTGACGCTTTACGTATCCAAAAATACTTTTATTCATTACTAAGCCATGTTGTGTCACCGCAGCCAACGTATCAAACGTTGAAAAGCTTTTTCATTAAAATATCGGCAAAAATTCAAAATGTACGCACAAAAAAGGCTACATCATTCATAAAATTGGTTCCATTTCAATGAAGTTAATTCAGGCACGAAATAATAAAAAAATGTTTCGTCTATTCTGTGGGTTCAAACTTTTAAAATGAAAAAAAAAAATATGTTTTTTGGAAACTAATAATTATAAAGAATAGATTGAATTTTTGTAACTTTTTTTTTGTTATGCTTTCACGCAAAAATGGCTTAACGGACTTGGATGAAATTTGGCACATGGATAGACCATGATTTGGATTCGTGTATAAAATGTACTTTTTTATCTCGCTATTCCCACGAAATTAGAGATGAGACTAATGCAGGTGAAACCGCGGTGCGTAAAAAGTCTTTATTAAAATAAATCTCGATCAGCCGTCATCCCAGTTCTTTTCCATTTTTGTTTCATCATATTTTATACAACCAGTACATCTTCTCATTCTTAATCAGCCTAAAATGCTTCCCACTGCTGGGACACCGGCCTCCATTCTTCGAGAGGGAGTGGGTGGGTTGTAATCCACCATGCGGGTCCTGTGTGGGTTGGTAGATGTCACATGACTTAAATTTTTAACCGACTTCAAAAAGGAGGAGGTTATCAATTCATCGGAACCTTTTTTTTTATGTATGTTCCCCGATTACTCGAAGATGGCTGGACCGATTTGGATTTTGTTTTTTTTGTTTGAAAGGGTATATACTTCCCAGGTGGTCCCATGATCATCAAGTCAGGATCTGATGGTGGGATCCTGGAGAAATAGAGAGAACTCTTCAAATTTTATAGGCACACAAAGCGATTTAGGTATTTTTTGGAAGAGTACTTTTTCGTAGTGGGTCTCATTTCAATTTGGTGAAGATTTGATGAAGAACTTTGGAGATAGGCAACGGAACTTTAATTTCGGAAGGCGGTGACAAAAAATTCAAATACAGCTCCAAAGACACCGACTTCCGAAATTAAAGTTATTTTTCACTTTGTAGTGTTTTTTTGGAAGTCGGTTGTTTTTTTTTTTGGAAAAAGTTTTTTTTGTTCTCGATTGGACATGATGTTTCCTCTCGATGTTTTCCTTCACCGTTTTGAGAGCAGTGGTGATGAGGTTATTTAAACAAAGTAAGGCGCCTTCCTGAGTTCGAACCCACGACCTACATCTCGTAAGTCGTGGCCGTTACCACTGGTCCACCACTGCTCCTTTATATACATCTTTTGATTCATCATTTCTATTTTCACTGACAGCAAAAATATCTTTAGAATAATCTACAAAAATGTTAATTCTTGGCCATGTATTATGATAACTCAAACTTAAAATAAAATCTTCAAACAAACGTATTATGATAACATTAGCTTTTTACCTTCAAACCACATTTATAAACACAGACTCTAACATGTTAATACAAATGGAGTCCTAACATTGTTTTCTGAAAATATACCGCACACTGTGCCGAGCCTAGAGGAATCCTACAAAAAGCTCTGAAAGAACATAGCTTTGAAAAGCAGCTGAAATATTAAATAGGTACGATTCGTGCAGGGAGGTTTTTGTCTGGTCAACCATATTCTAGTGTAGTTAGACGAGCGATAGGTATTTGTGTTTAAGTTGAAAACCTCTGTACTGTACGGTAATTTTTGTAAAAAAAAAACAGTTTTGAAGTGAACCGTGTAACAATTATGTATACAGCCGTCATCATGATGATCATATTTTTGGGAATAAATAGGAAACTATACGACATTGTGCTGTCTTCTTGTTTTCGTCATTCAGACTAGTCTATTTCACCTGACATACTTATAACTGTACATCATTTCAACTGTTTGCTTATGTCAAAAAGTAGTCAAACTGAATTATTTCATTTAGGTACATCAAATCTAAAGAAAGAAAAAGAAGAAAGAAAGAAAACATGTTTATTCTGCACAAACAAAACGCACATTACAAAAAAAAAAGTCAAAAGCCAAAAGTCAAAAGTCCTGACCATTAGTCTAACCAAGCGGTATCGTATTACCTAGTAACTGGGTTGTGGAGGTCAGATTGGCCATCGCTCTATGTAAAATACTAGTATTCATCATCATCATCATTTCAGCCGAAAGATATTCACTTCTGGACATAGGCCTCCTCCAATTTGGGGGGTTTTTCCATAATCGCCACGCTTGGCAGGCGGGTGGACGATCGCAGTATGGTGGTAAAATGCATAGAGAACGCTGCTGCCCATTCTCTAGTAAGTCCCTTAGTCGCCTTCAACGTCACCCCTGGGAAGAGATGGGATGGTGCTATTCTTTACGTCTGGCACTACACGGAACCTACCACTAGTATCCAGCTGCATCCATTTCGGATGAAAGCCAACCCCAACATTGTTGCGAAAAGACTAGACGAATGCTGATGATGATGATGAGGTGCGCGAAATATCATTGTATTATACTGCAAGTGGGGACAATTAATAAATACCGATGACGCCTTATCGTCAACAACGATTTGTCGCAACAAAGTGGCGAAAAAGTTGCTCATCTGCTTTGACGGCCAACTTCATCTCTATTGAAGAACCTATTTAATAAAAAAGCTAACAGCTCGATTGTCGTCCTCACCCACTTCGCCAGCCGCTTGTGACGATACTTTATATTGTTCTTCAGTTTTTATAGACATCTATTGCTCTTTTTATTGTTACTTTATTGTGTTTTATCGACTGTAAACTTAAATAAGGGTAGTAAAAAACTTTTTAGATGGTTTGAAGTGACGTTGAAAGAAATAGAAAAAGTTAATGTAAAAAAAATCTTGGTGTGAGGTTTAATTTAAGCGCTAAAAAGTTGTTTTACCCCTTGGTACTTTGACAGCTGCTTAAATTGAGTACCAGTAACTAATTAGTGTACTGGGTGACTTGTTATTTGACGTATACCTTCCAGGACGTAATAGTGTGACCGTTTTTCAACAATTAAGCATCCCTTAAAGCCTAGGTGAAAATTCATGGGATTTGAGAAAACCCATTTGTCTGTATTTTTTTCATATTTCCCAGAATTTTTCATTAAATATTACTTTTTTCTAAACTCTTAAATCGAATGGCCTTTATTGCTATTCCATTGAGTACCGAATACTTTAAAACTACTTTCTTTAATTTTCCATGTATGTACAGTCGGCATACATACAATTTTTTATCATTATGACATTATCCTACAAAAAACCCCAGATATTCTCAGCAGCTCGTCAAAAATTCGCAACGCTTTTAAAGCAAAGCAGAATAAAACAGTTGAATAATGTTCTCAGAAGTACAGCGTGAGTTCCGGCAGAAATCTGAGACAGTGGTCGGTGCAAGCACCTGCAATTTATGTACATTTAAATGGAATCTTGGGAGATAAGACGGAAGGAATACCTTTTAATATTACCGACAGTATCGAGTAGACTGAGATGCAAATGTGGCTTTGAAATTGCATTGGAATCCTTGGATTGAGTTAGGGTATTTTTTATGTATTTTGTGCAGTGTTGTATTAAGAACCATTTTGTAAGAGGCTGTAAGATGGAACAACGCCAGGCTTCTTTTTCGTAATGCTCAAAAAAAAGTGAAATCAAGTGGCCAGATTGCAATCAATGCTGATTTGGGTTTTGGATTTTTATTTGAGAAACTTTACATTAGAAACGACTTGTTCATCTAGCTTCTAACATTTCTTGTGTGGCCCTGTAGGTTTATGGGAAATAAAATATTTTAATTGATTTTGAATCCGGTGAATTTCCTTAAATTACCAGGGATTGTCGATCTAATTTTTATTATTGCATCGGTCTTATCATATATTCCTGAGACTAAAACGTGATTATGACAGCTAAAATAAAAATGTAGGCAATAGGCATATAAAGAAAATAATCTGATAAATAATAAATGTCTTTCTCGATCTAGTGCTTAAAAATAGACGAGACAGAATATAAATGGAGTTTTGTTTCCTTTTAGCTAAGAGCCATTTGTTATTTTCAAATGAACTTTCAGCAAGGGCTCTCAAAGTAACTGTCTATTTATTTTATATGTACTGAAATAATTTTCTTTATTGTACCTGAAAGCTTTAGCCTATACAAGTTCTGTGAAATAGGTCACCAAATATTGTACATTACGTTGCTTGTTTATTTGTATATTTGCTGACCTGTCTGGGTGTTAGTGTGGGAGTTGTCATAATTACAATTACAAAAATAATCATAAAAACTTGTTTAAAAGTCTAAACTTGAAGACTCGTAAATGTATCAGTTAGAATAAGTGTTGTCGTTTTTCATATTTCTGGGTTCTACGAAATAGGTTCTCTGTATCCCAAACAGTTTATTTAGTTTACTGGGATCTCCCAGTAAACTCTACCTGGAACATACCTCAAAACGACAAAGTCAAAGTTTTTATTTGTTAAACATAGGTAGGTGTGTAAAAAAGGTGTTGTGAATAAAATATGTATAGGTAGACTGTGTTTTCGTAGAAATATCAGTAAAGTGGGTATCTAAAATTACATTAATCTTTCAGAATTAAATTTCCTTAAAATGAACTGACAAAATCCATCCACGCTAATTACATAAAACTTATCCTAACACAGTCACAGTAGGTACTCGAGGTACTGTCATAATGTTAAAAAGTTCAAGAATTAATATCATAAAACTAACAAAACAAAAGATAAAATATGACACTTTGTAGATATTCCTGAAGTAAAGAACATAAAAGTTCAAATTCGTTGTGACTGCTAATTCTAAGGAACTTCAACTTGTCATTCTTTTATTTTGATTAATTTCATCCAGGTTTTCAATATTTATACCTTTCAACTAGAATCTATATATATATAAAAATGAATCCCTATTTCCCTTGGTCCGGCATCACACGTGAACGAACGGCTGGACCAACTTTGCTATTTTTTTATTTTTTTTTGTGTTTGTTAGTGTCAGTAGAAGGTTCTTATGAAAGAAAAAATTAACAGAGTTGCGCGTTTATTATACCAATGCGAATTCAATATTCATAATTAAGTCAGGACAACATCTGTCGGGTCAGACAGTAATTAATAAACATTTCTTAAGTATTTCCATGAATGGGCACGCCACGATAGCGGCGGTAAGTCCCCTCTTTGAGGAGTGGCTTGAGAGGCGGCATGGCGTCCTCACCTTCCGCCTGACGCAGGTCCTCACCGGACACGGTTGTTTCGGAAGGTTCCTGTTTCGCATAAGGCGGGAGGAAACGCCCGGGTGTTTCCACTGCGAAGATCGCCCTGAGGACACGGTGGAGCATACGGTGGCGGTCTGCCCGGCGTGGAGGCGATCGGTGGCGGCGATCTCTCGCGTCCGGCCCTGGTGCAGGCCATGGTACGGAGCGAGAGTGAATGGTTAGCCGTCACCTCCTTCTGCGAAGCAGTAATGCTCGCGAAGAGGGACGCGGCGCAGGTGAGGGAGAGGCAGTATATGCGCCCTCACGGCCGTAGTCGTCACGGGAAACGCCCTGGGCGTCGGGAATCCCAGGCTGATTCCCGGCCACCGTAGGCGCGGGCTTGCGGACGGCGAGTAATGGGTAGCTCGCTGTCCGGTAAGGACCAAGCCCGGGTCGACGGCGCGTTGTGTTCCACGCGCGCCTCAAAGAGATGTCAGCACCAACAGGTGGGGTCCGCAAGCGCCGATGCTTGCCAGGGGTGCGGGTTGTTCGAAAGAGATACCGTGGCCCCTGGCACACAGGCAACTGAGGGAACACGGGTGGGTTTTAGTCAGTAAAAGTCTGACACGCCCTCCCGCACCACCCAGAGTGGGAAAAGTTATTTGATGATTTCCCACCCAAAAAAAAAGAAAAAAAGTATTTCCATGAAATCATCTAGACCAAGACCTAGTATTAGAAGGCTTTATTTAGAATTGTCTACGTTGGTAAAGGCTATTTATTTTAATAATGGTTATTTGTAAGTAGTAGCAGTTATTTTATTATAAGTACATTTAGCCTAAATGTATTATAAAATGTAGATTTAACTAACTATTACTTACTATTAGTATTTGAATGATATTTGTACGCCGTCAACGACAAAACATAGTGTAGTTCTACATATTTTATACATAACACATTTTTTACCAATGTTTTACAAATAAAAAACTATAACTTTGGTTTTAAACTGATTTTTTCGCGCTAGATTGAACCTTTTACTTAATAAAACTTGCTACTTTTGGTCCAACGTAATATTTAGAATTATTTCTTTGGGTAATACAACTTTTTATTCTAACGAGACTATATTATACCATTGTGTTTAAATATCCTTTCATTTATAATCTTTACCTTTTTTTACTTTTACTATTTTTAAGCGTTTCCTCGAAATCACCTGTAGTACTTATTCACAAGTCATTTTTAGAAAAATTTACACATATTTTATGAAAAGACTCACACAATCAACATGACTATACTTTGACTTTGGCTTTCTGCCTCTAACAATTTATCACAGATATCACCGAAAACTTTTGATTTTTTGTTAGGACATTACATACACATCAATTCACGCGTTCTTCCCATGGGTGTAGGCAGTAACTCCAGAACGACACCTGCTTCGCCCCTAACCATCGCCAATAAGATAACTAAATGCCCTCCCAGATTTTGTACTCACCCCTGCCTTGTTTTGCCTTAGTTTGATCATGACCAAACCATCTAAGCATTTTTTTTTTAATCTTTGTTACTACATCTTCTTAATATGTTATATTTAACTCTTATTAAATACTAACATCATCTTATGGATCTGAGAATGGTCTTAAACGACTTGTTACTTTAAAATTGCAATAATAAATCTTTATCCTCTATTTTTACTATCATTCATATTTACACCACATATGCCTTGTTCGAGAGCAGTGGTGGCCCAGTGGTAACTGACGCGACTTACGAGTTGTAGGTCGTAGGTTCGAACCCAGACAGGCGCTTTACTTTGTGTAAAATATTTCATCACTACTGCTCTCAAAACGGTGAAGGAAAACATCGCGAGGAAAGCGGCATGTGCTAGAACCAAAAATTTTAAGATATGTGACATCTACCAACCCGCACTGGGCCCGCGTGGTGGATTACGGCCCACTCCCTCTCACAGAGAGGAGGCTGTGTCCCAGCAGTGGGAACGTTATAGGGTGATTATGATGCTTCGCAAGGAACGCACTTCCTCAGCGTTTGTTCTAATTTCATGCCTCTAATGCCACACCCAACATTTACTTCCATACTCAGTCGAGCATTATTGGTTATGGTTTATGGTTAATATTTTTAGTATTCTATTTTTCAGATACTACAATTGTTTTTAAAATCTTAAAAAAATATACTTTTGTCAACTCGTCTGTATAATATTATAAAAGTACTACCTACTGGTTAAAGAGCCTATTCATTTGAATACCCATATTTTTATATTACCCTGTTGAAACATGGTTTAATTTTTTATAATTGCTAAAAGCCTATTTTTGGAACACGATTGTCCAATTTATTTTGTCCATTTTGGGGAAGCCATGAAAAATCACCAAGACTACCGCAGCTGATTCGTCTGATTGTGATTAATCGAGGATCAGCGCCGGCTCCGGATAATCCTTTCATCTCGTTCCACTTACAGCTTTAGCAGCTGATGGGCTTTGTACTGCGGCCCGAGTGGAGGCGGGCGGCGAGTTAATAGCCTGTCAACGAAATTACAGTTTCGAGTGGTTTGGCTAATGAAGCCATTTTTTTTATCGTTTTTCTAAATTACAAAACAGTATGGTAGCACTTATCACAAGCAGAAAAACCGACCCTCAATATCATAAGCAATAGGTAAATCTTTTATCTGTGGCACTTAACTTCTGACCCAATCAGGTTTTCGGAGTATTTTTATATTTTTAACTGACGAAAAAAAGGAGGGGCCTGAACGTGAAGCTTTAGCCTATATGTAAGTAGAAATGGGGAAGGCTCTACGCAGGGTAATCAATCTTTTTTTATTTGGCGCTAACTCAAAATTCGTTTTGATAATTTATATAAATTTGCTAAGTACTCAAAAAGCCTTAAAAGGTTTAATTAATTTTTGTTTTTTGTTCTTTTTCGTCAATTATATTTTATTTATCTTTTAAAACATCCAATGCAACGAGTACGTTCAATATCAATGTTAGCAACGCACCTAGTCGTATTAAAAAAATATCGAAAAGCAAATCCGTAACTCACAACACTATTCATATTCCAACGTCACGCCCAACCCTAGTGAGTAATGGAAGGTTATCAACTGTAGTACTCTCACCGTTTAACTGCGCTTCATAAATCACTATCCGTTTAGCAACCACGACACTATGACCTCGATTCGAAATGAATGTCCGCTACTAGTTCATAAATTGTACTAAACAACTGAAAACCCGCCCAAATTGCTAACAAGACGTGATTGGCATGAATGTTTCAGTAAATCGTTCAAATCAGATTACAAAATCCCACTGCTGGACATAGGAAACTCTCATATTCACAATCGAATGTTTGAATCAAAGGAATGATAGAATCTCAATTACTTGCTCTTTAGTTATGTACGATATTCGCTCGAATAGTATTGCTAGAGAGGTTTAGCGAGTAGACAGGCAACTTGAGATGAAATGTAACCTAGACGGATAGAAATAATCCGAAACCGACTTGTATTGGCACTGGATCAATATTTGATGTCGTATATAACGAAGTCTTGAGTTTTTGATTAACACATCTATGTTTAAAGGCAAAATAGATTATTTTAATTAAAGATACCTACAGGTTACAAACTGTTTATATTGTGGTATGTCCTTTTGCATATTACCTATTATTTATACTCTTAGCATGAAAACACCAACTGAGAGGTTTTTACCATCATCTGCCGGCTTTTTATTATTATTATTAACACGCTTTTATTAGCTTCACCTATATGTTTGTTTGTTTGTAACCGACTCCTTTTTTGGGCTTGATTTTGACCCAATTCAAACGGTCAGATTTCATTTAAACTTTGTAGACCTATCGAGAACTGATGACAATTCTTTTTTTTTTTAAAGCAAAACAAAACTGAATAATCACGCTTTTGTAGTTAGCAGAACTAAAAACGAGAAAATATAGAATAGTTCAAAAAACTAAAAAAAACACGCTTTAAAACCAAACTAAAAAAGTAGAAAATAATTTAATTCTATTAAAAAGCGTGGGGTGTTTGATATTAATTGATTATAAAAATACCTCAAAAAGTACCCCACGCTTTTTTATTTTCTCATTTTTTAGTTTGGTTTTTAAAGCGTGTTTTTTAGTTTTTTAATACCGATATAAATTGGTGTCGGATATCATTCTAACGGGTTGCAGCTGAGTACCAGTATTTGGAATAGGATAGAGATGGGATATAGAGATGTTATTACCATAAGTAACTTATTATAACTTGGTTGTTTGACTCTTCACGTGACCAAAGGGCTGGCCTATATTTCGGCCAAAGAATCAGCATTGCCATACAACGTGGTAATGCTGCCAGCCTTTTGAGCACTCTTCACGTTGACAACGATGCGGACTTATTTTTTGATGCATTATGATTATTTTCTTTTTTATATACCTGTACATATTATTAGCTTTGCTTTGTGTTTAACTTATAACTTAGTTCTAAAAAGTCTACATATTGCGTTTTGTACATCTGTGGATTAATGTACAATGTTTAAATCAAATACCATAACATCTGCCAGTTTTGGTCACCCTTGTTACATCTTGTTGCCGGCCATCGTCAGTAGTACAACGGCCATCAATTCGCAGGTAAACATTTAGTTTGTCAATGTTAGTGATGGAGCAATGAACTTAATTCATTGCCTTTGACTGACCGTCGAGAGGAGATGGAGTTTGCGTAGCTGTTGTGGAAGATTCGCTAGACGAACGTTGCTGGTTTGAAGTGGTTCAGTACTCAGTTAAATATAGGATTGCAGTGGGTATTGCATGTGGCAGATTTCATGAGAGTATTTCGATGAGAGAAAATCGGAAAACATCGTGAGCAGTCCAGGTTGACTTAGCACTATCACTACATATTATGAAATAAAGTCCTCCGCCGCATCTGTCTGTAAAATTATGCGATAAACTCAAAAAGTACTTGAAAGGATTTTCTTGCGGTTTTCACTAATAGACAGAGAAATTCATGAGGAAGTTTTATTTATTTATTTAATACTTTAAGCATACAAATGTACAGAGGCGTACATAATGCCATAGGCATTTTCTGCCAGTCGAACTTTGGGTGATGCAGAGACAAACAGTGCTAGGTGCAATAAATTTGAGGAATAAATATAAGTGCATAAACCTATTTAAACTATAAATATAATATATATACCTAACTATACATAAAATTAAGCACAAATAAACATACATAAATAGGCGAATATACTAAAAACAAATGAGACAAACAATGAGAAAACATTTCCGTTGTAATGATACTGCCAACTTTAAATAATAAATTAAATAACTTGTTGTAATAATTGTTGAAAATGTCGGAAAAAGTAAAGCCGCCTGTGAGCTTTCATCGAAAACGCTGCCTAATCCCTTTAAGACATAACAAAACGGATTTAGATGATTTTTGAAAAACAGTTTATAATCTGGAATAACACAATTTACCACTATTTACTCTCGACTATCTTCCAACCTTTTTCTACACCCGGTATTACGTTTCCGTGGGATACTCTACGACCAGCACGCGGGCGGAGCCACTTGCAAAAGCTAGTAGTTGATATGACAACCATAAAACCAGGTTTCCTCACGATCTTTTCCTTTACCAATATTATAAATGTCCAACGTAAAGTCAGAAAGTACATTTATGAATTTTAAAAAAATGCACAACTTTGTGCATTACAGGCAGGCAATCAATTACGTTGTGATGCTCATGCCTTCTCTGAATGAAAGAGACCTTAGTAATTTTAGGCATGAATAAATAAATTACAACAAATTTTTTATTATGAGTCATCAAATCATCAAGACCGGTGCGGGTTGGTTGATGCCACATGTCATCGAAATTTTGATTTAGGACATGCCGGTTTTCTTACGAAATATGCCTTCACCGCTTTAAGAGCAGTGGTGATTACATTATTTACAGAAAGTAAAGCGCCTGCCTCGGTTCGAACCTGCGACCTACAATCGTAACCACTTGGCCACCACTGCTCTGCCCAATAAGTTTGACAAGGACGAAAATCAAAATATAATAATTATATACTGGTTAAAAACATTACGGTTCTGCTGGAGGTGAATATCTTATATATAAAATTCTCGTGTCACAATGTTAGTTACCTTACTCCTCCGAAACGGCTGAACCGATTTTGATAAAATTTTGTGTACTTATCGGGTAGGTCTGAGAATCGGCCAACATCTATTTTTCATACCCCTAAATGTTAAGGGTGGTCCAACCCATTTTTTTTTTATAATGCGAACTCAATATTCATAGTTAAGACAGGACAACGTCTGTCAGGTCAGCTAGTAATATATAGTTATTAATAATAACTATATATTATATTCACCTCCACCTTATGTTCAATATAATAACTTATTATATTGAAGCTTGAAATATTCATACAAAAAGGAAAGCCATTTTGAAAATGCTTTTGGTGTAAAATTCACAGAAGGTTCCTATTTAATAAACATCATTTGAAAAGGGCTATCAGCCGCAAACATTTATTTTGTGTTCCGTTTATCAGAATAAATTCCTTTACTATGAATAGAGGCACAAAAAAACACTAGTTTGAATGTTGCTTTGTGCATGTTTTTTGTGTGGATTTATTTTGTTTCGACACAGGACAGTGATAAATGATTTTGTTTTGTTCTGTTAATTTGATAAAAACACTTTAACATGCCAATATTTTATCAAAACTATATGAGGTCAGTGTTTCCTAACCGACTACGTACTTTGTAAAGAGAAATATTGAAAAATCTCGAAGAAAAAATTCTCTATTATAGTTTTCAAACTGTTCTTTCCATAAATATGTATGGGTTCTATCCTTTCTTGTATCCCACTAAATTCCTCTTGGGTTACATAGGTTTCAATTCCCTAGAAGTTTGACGGTCGAGCAATCAGATGATAGTAATATTTAAAATTCTTAGGGGATTATTGATGTTCTTGATCTACATTACGAAATCTGCAATCTATTTGTCCCAGACAATTACTGTCGTGGCAGAAAACACCGCTTACTGGCTGTTCCAACTTGCCCTACTGTTGCACACTCCAGGTCACCTATTCCTCGGACATTAACCGTTATTAACGCTCTCCTGAACTCGAATACAAATCTCGATATGTTTGCGAATGAATGGAAGATGATACTGTCAGAATGTTTTAATTTTTGTGAGAAGAATGCATGACTGTGTTAAATAGATTGTAATGTGTATATTGATATGTTTAAATAGTGTAATTGGCTTCGGCCATTCTATTTAAAATAAATAGATACAGAGAAACCGTAAATGAAAACCTAATTTAGACATACAAACATTTTAAAACCAAAGATCTGTCCAGCCGTTCTCAAGTCAACGAACAGCATTTAATTTATATAGATTTATGAAAGTAGACTCGTGGGAAATGTTTAGACTATAGATACACCTCTGCCTGTCCGTTCCGGGAAACAAGCCGTGATGTTATGTTATGTAGACTTGTATGGTCATGGCAGCAACATATAATCCTAAATCTTTATCATGTATTCAACTATGTTGCCTCGTATTGGCAGACTAATGTCAAAATCTTGTCAAGTTTAACACACCGTTACCTACCTACAGTAGTGTAACCCTACCTAAATTAAAAACTGTGATACGAAAATACAACAGAACCAATATGATACCCGGATATCCAACCGGAGGGGAGCTAACCAAATTATTTTGCAACATGCGATGATTTACGAAACAGCGCGGGAACTAAGTTAGCATCGTAAACAAGTCGTATGGCACATGTGCTACGAACTGCTGTTTCCTCATAATTAACTAAGATTTACATTTCGTTTACATGATGACGAATTTGAAGTGTTATCATGGTACTGTATCCAACTTTAACAAATGAAAAATTTTCGTTTTCACATAATGACTTCTAGAATCCATTTTCTGCCTAGCAGGTCAGCAAACAAACAAGCAACATAATGTACAAGACTCATCATTTACATCATCTACCGAACCTTTACCAAACTATATTGGAATCGGCTTCCAATCTAATCGGATGCAGCTGAATATCAGTATTTTACCTGGAGCGTCTACCTACATGACGTCCACAACCCAGTTACTGGGTTATACGTTACCCCTTGGTGAGACCTAGACTTTTGGGCTTCTGACGACCCGTAACGACTGTCAAAGATTCACGAATAACAACCGGAACGACCGGCTTATTGATTTCTAGAATCCTTCATATGATGACAGATGGTGTCTTCTTACAGTTGAAATCGGGTCTTTAGAGTTCACCTACGAAGAAGATGCTTCAATATTTTTAGTTTTAGATATCTGAGACTAGCATAAACGTAAACATAGTATCAAAGTAACCCCTCTTTGTGGCGCAGTCGGTAAAAATGCACGTTTGCCGCCTTGTTGAAATCCCACCCGGTTGGGTCCGATATCAACCTAGCTGCCAACTAATTATCGAACCCAAAACTGTGTGTTATAAAGTAGGTTGACAAGGTTCAAATCACCACAACGAAATAATATGAAGAGTAATAGGAATTAGAAATAAAATTGTTCGATACTAAATAAAAATATCCTTCAAATAACTTCCAGTTCAATACTTTCAGGACCTGCCATTTTACTACCCAATATCGTTCGCACTATTTAGTTTTATAAAGACTTTTATTTCAAGAAAAAATCACTCTCAATTAAACTTCAATACTTAGACTTCAAAATAAATCATGTTGGAGCAATATGAGAGAATTTAACGACATTATTATTTGATGTACTAAACATCAAATTATAATGTCGTTAAGTTCTCTTCCCTTCGAACGTGAAATTAATGGAGCAGAAAATAGCACATTACCTATTAGTATAGAGGTAGTCCTTCCGAACCCTACATCTTAGAGACAGAGTTGATATTAACACGTCTTATATGTCTGTGACTAAATTACACATGTACCTATCAAACAGCAACACAGTAATCCTGTTTGGTTTCTAAAATGAGTATTATGTTGGTAGTATTTCTCCTGTTGACCTCCTTGGTAACACTATTGCTACTGATCGCCTTACTTGTAAACGTAGCCTAAAGTTATGTACCTATCTAATGATATTAACGTGATTGATTAAAAGTAAGGGGCCATTAAAACTATAAGGCTACGCATTTGACATTTTGAATATACAATACATAATCAGTCCACAGTTCCCACTGCTGAGGATATAGGCCTCCTTTTGATGAGAGGGAGTGGGCTGTAATCCACCACGCGGGCCCAGTGCAGGTTGGTAGATGTCACATGTCATTGATTTTTTTGGTTCTAGGACATGCCGTGTTTCTTTACGTCCTTTTCTTCTACCGTTTTGAGAGCAGTTGTTTTGTTAATACTGAACACCGAGAGAGGCACACAGAGTATTGTAATTTCGACCTTTTGTGTATACTTATAAGGTTGAAATAAAACAATCAAACTGTATACTGATCTATATCTATATCTATAGCTGGTAATATACTAAAAAAAATCACACGAACCTAACCAAATCATTGTAACGAAACCATAGCGTGATCTAGATTTTGCGACATCGCCATCTATCGAGATTGATAACAAACTTTTTTGAAAAAACACTAATTGGTATGGTTTCTTCATGAACAGCAGTAGTGAAGAAATCATTTACACAAAATAAAGCGCCTCACAGGGTTCGAACCTACGAACATAAAATATTCATGGATATTATTTAAGCATTTATAAAACAATCATGGTTCTCAAATAAGTGCAGGTAAGCATTTATTCAAATGTTCTACATCTTAAGTTAACATCCATCTATGTATCTATGTAAAACAACATAGATGGACGTTAACTTAGGTGTAGAACATTTTCAGTACAATAAACACAATTTCACCAGGATTAATGACAGGAATTTGTCATTAATCAACATTTACATAAATACCTGGGGCAGTTATAATTGCATTTGATATTTGAAGGAAATTATTATTTTGATTTTATTATAATGTTCATGGATAGCATTTATTAACAATCGTGGTTCTCAGATTACTGTAGGTAAGTATTTATTCAAATGTTCTACATTATAATTTAACGGCCATCTATGTTGTTTGTACAATAATGACAATGTCACCAAGATTAATGACAGGCATTTGTCATACATAAATACCTACAAGAATATTTGTCAGAACTCTCGGCTTTGGACGATTAATTCTGTGATTCCAATGTGTAGTGTATTAGGTTTGCACAGTTTCATTTACTTTTAGTTTAAAAAATAATTAACTCTTATCAAAATAAAAGCATTTTTTTTGTGAAACCCTTCTAGTTAATTACGAAAATGAAGCCTGACAGTGAAGATTCATGTTATCCAATATTTCTATAATACAAGCCAGACATTTAAATTAATTGCCAGTAAAAAAATATGTTCAGGCTTAAATACAACATTAATAAACAAGTAACAATGCATGATTTATTTTTAATTTATAGAAGGATCAATTTTCACATCTCAAATCACCTTTTAACAAGATATCGAATAAATTGCGTATTTTAATTATATAATAAAGTCAAGGAGGTGACCTTCAGTTCAAACGAAATCAAGATTTAATTTAATGTAAATAGAATTCAATTTTATGTTATTAGAATTGATTATACTGCACTGTAAGATTATTTTTTTTTAAGGCGTAGATTTTAACATTTTTATGAGATATGAATATAGATTGGTTTTTGACAGTTTATTATCGTATTCATGCGATCATTTGGTATGAATGAACCCGCTATCTAAAGAGGAATAACTGAATTTTTACCTCAGTTGCTGTATTCTTCTTAAATATTTAAAAGTTAAGTCTTGTGTCACGGTTTAAAAACATAAACCCACTTAACCAAAAGAAGACTGACAAAAAAGCTCTCAATTAAAGAGATCCAATGTAGACAGAAATGAATAATATGAAACTCCAACCGCAATACAACTGAGCAGAAATAAAACTATCTTTATTTCAACTGATTAAGATGCAGACACCACCTCGACACGTAAAGAAAACCCCGATAGCTTCAACTTTAGAGAAAGAATAAGTATTGTGGTAAGCCTCACACAATATCAGACGAGTCTCAGACGTCCTGTTCTAATCCACCATTCTGGATCCAACTGGGAGCAGACGTGACTGAGATTCTGATGAAAGTTGTATTTGTGGCCTTTGAAATAATCTGCTTTTTTTAAAATTTTGTCATCTATTACCAGAAATATGATGACAGTTTTGTACGCAATCAATGAGACAAAATATTATGTCACCCGTTTCGAAATTGAAGCATAATAAATTATATCTGCAGGATTACCCATTTTACTGAAAATGTATTCTCATCTCAATTGAAACAAATTAACGGGTTAATTTATCAGCGTATATTTTTGACATTCATGTAAAATAGATACATATATATTCACGCCTTCTTCCTAGCTGGTAGGCAGGAACTACAGAACGCTATCAGCTGTTACGATCCTTAGATTCTCCTTGCTTTGATTACGTTCATACATCTGGTCATACACGCACAGCAGTTGCGAGGTCTACGCACTTGAACTGAAGAACATCACCAATGAGGTCAGTATATGATCTTCTACAGCGTTTACACCCGGCACGTAAATAATATTGTGTGCAAATCTGAATTGGATGGAGTGTAATTGCCAACACCCACAGACGGTGATTAATACTCCATCTGTCTTGGTATTAGGAGAGGAATTTGCCCTGCATTAAGACAAAGGCGAACCAAGTCAAGGTTCATTACTAAACAATAATCTATATAGTCCTCTTGGAGACAAACAAGCTGTTTTCGTTCAAGACGCTGTCACAACAATTCCGGGCACTCAAAAACTTTAGGCCATAAACAAATGAGTTCAGGAGATTTATTACGTTATCTACCAGAGTGGAATCGTAAAAAATGCCTATTTCAACGTATTGGGAAAGAAGGAACATAAGATTTTTTTATTGGATTTCAACTAAAGCCGTCTTGGAAGCTTGAAAGATAAGTAAAACAGATGAAATTTTAAGATTCAAATAAAATTGAACTTAAAATTTGCTATCAGCGTTTTTATTATTTGCAATAATTTAGCTCGTAGGTTGTCAATCAATCGGTTATCCAAAGATTGGTGATGAAAAATAACCTAGGTTAAAATTTGCTGTTGTCGACAAATATTTATGAAAAGTTCTTTTTGTATGTGCTGAAACATCATTTTACGAAGCTTTATAAAAGATAACGGTTTTCATTCTGACTGACGGCAATATTGCAAAAAGCTGATTAAACTTTCATTTCCAATCTCCCATTTAACTTTACTAACAACAAATTGCTGAAAACCACTTTGTATTGATATTGAGGTTTCATTTATTTTTGTCATTCATCTGGTAAAAAGGTTTTGTAAAGTGCTCGATACGTTGATTCACCCATCATATAATAAAAAAATTGTGAGATTTCTGGTACCATCATTAACATTTTTAACTGCCTAAATTAATTACATTTCTTTTTGCGTTAATGATACAAAATAAATAATGAGGCCTCTCGATAAGGAATACCTATATGTACCTGAAGTTTTCATAAAAGCTCCTTTCCCGCCACTTAATAATCACTCCGGGGACAAGATCATTCACGTTCTCTGCCGGCCCAAAGTATCGTGAACTTGGTGAATCCCCGGTGGAAAAATCGGGCTTCCGTTTCGGAAGTTGAAGACTTCAAAGGGTCCAAAGGCTCAAAAGTAGCCAACTAAGGCGGGAAAAGGTCGTGAGACTTTCATGAAGATTAATTTATGACGATCACTTTGATATTGTAATTAAAAGATTTTTCTGGACTTTTTAACAAGTTTCATAATGAAGTCTTTGGGGAATCGAGTTTTGAAGAAAAAACGTAAATTAGTCTTTAGTTGTTTGCTGTCTGGTCGCTTAGTTTATTGAGGCTTCTGCTCTCACAGGCTATTAATAAAGTTCACTTTTTATACTGAAAGCGAACGTAGTTGTTAGTTAAATGAGGGGTTTACTTATTGGAAAGTCTTGTCCGTTCAGCTGCCGATAAAAAATCAGCTTTGTTTGAAAATTGTCTAGAAACTTTTAAAGATAATGTTCAGAAGTTGCTTGTTTTATAATAAAACCAAGCTCCATAATATTCGTTATTTTTTTTCCGAACTTCACTACGTGAAACTGCTGATAATTTTCATTATTAATATACTACCGTTATTAAGTATCCAATAATAATATTGCACAAACAATAAAACAGACTTCGATATCGCCGACAAATATGTTTCATATTTATTTTTAATATTGACTTGCTGTCCTAAATACAATAAAAGAAAACATTATTACTCAACTCACGTACGACGAATCAATTCACAAAACAACACACACTCCTCACTAACACCACGCTAGTTATACCATAACTCAGTTCGAAAATTGAATCCCAATTTTCGATGGCCCCCATAGTATCAGCTCCCAAAATATCGGGCTCCCATGGCCCCTTCCCCACAATGCATACTTGGTGTAGGGCCGTTCGCTCACGTAGCCGCGAGTGCGTGACGGATTGCGAACCAACGTGACCTGCAGGTGCACTGAGGGAGTGCAGAATATTGGCGGTTTTACGTACCTACGTGTACATTGCAATAAATCGAATACAAACTATTCGGTTTATTGCGATGCGAAAGAGAGAATTTAAAACTTCGGTGCGAGGTATTTGTTCGAATTTTGGGGATATTTATTAAGAGACAGACTGGGTTTTTAATCTAAAATGTTGTGAACCACCGTCTGATAGGCGAAATGTGAGTGTGTTTTACACAATAGTCTAACTAATGAAGAATAGATGTATTCCCAACCAGTGTTGGGAATACAGTTTTTGTTGGCATCAATCAATCTTGATTCTAATTGTAAGTAAATTGAGTACACGTAGGGGAAATTTTTGAGATTAAAAAGGAGGGCTTGAAACATAATCATAATTATGGAATAAACTAATAGTGTTTAGAATACCGAACTCCATTTTGACCAAAATTTTAACCTTTTAAAAACCAAATTGTTAATGGTACCGATGCATATTGCGTAGCCTAGCTATTTCAGTACAACAGAAGCCAATAATTTTGTCTTGCATCAATTGTAGTCGAAAGAGCCTTAACTTACTTGCCGAAGTCTTTCAAAACTGTTATCTCCCTTCAAAATATATCTATAAGCTTTCTCATATCTTCTAATACTTACTAAGTCTTTCCCCCACCAATGAGGTTCGTGACGGATCGCACAGCCCTACGTGACCAGTCTACCTGTCGTCTTGAGGAAATTATGGATATTCCGGAGAAAACTGATGGAAAGTTATGGGGGCCGAAAAGAAAAGAATTATGGGGCTTAAGGTGCTGGGAGCTTAGTTGTAATGAAATTGGGAGTGTGGCGGATAAATAAATGATGTAATTTGTGTTTAAAAATCCTTTCATGTTTTTTAATTCGACAGTGTTATGCGGTTCAGGTTTCCCATGGATTAAAATATATTATTTACTTTTAACCGTCTTCGAAAACTGGTCAAGTACGCGTCCATCGATTCGCAGTCCATGCCACCGTACAATATTGAACACTACATGATAAAAAACACAGTCATTTAGTTTTTTGTTGTTAGAGCGGCAATAGAATATGAGATACAGCCCGCTGACAGAGAGACGGAAGACAGCAAGTAATGGGTTCCGTTGCTCCCCTCTGGCCACGGAACCCTAAAAAGGAGAACGTTCTCTGTTTGTCTGTATGTATCTTTTATGTATCTTCCTAGATATTTTCATCAATAGTAGGACGATTTTGTGTTATTTTGTCTCGTGATAACAAGCAACTTTGAATTTCTTAACCGTTTGTGATTCTTTGGCTACAGCAGTACGTCTTTGAACTTTTTATTGTGCCTACAGTTTTGTAAATAAATAATATTCCCTGCTGCATGAAATAAAGATGAACCCGCATATTAGCTACATCAGCAGAATAGTGAACAGTGATTTATCTACTAATAACCAATTTTTCCTCATATTTGTAATGTAGATATTATCGTCAATACTCAGAATCCTAATGACGCCCTTGGGGTACAAGCCGCTCATTTGTATCAATAGGAATGTATGTTTGTTTCGTTATATACAGAAATCCTTGCTTATATATATGTCACTATGGCAATCATGTGTTTGGTTCAAATAGGTTTTTATATTTTATTTATCTATTAAACATTATGAAGATTCTACTAGACCGGAGGCTTGAGGCTAGCTAATATTAGTCGCACGGTTCGATCGATCAGGTTAAGCTACGCTCGCCGCGGTTGCTCCGTGGATGGGTGACCATCTTTATATACCAAGCCCCCTCCGTGTCTCAGAAAGCACGATAAGCCGTTGGTCCCGGCTGTCATTTGTCGATCTTTGTCAGTAGTTACGGGTCATCTGAAACCCGAAAGTCTGACAACCAGTCTTACCCAGTAACTGGGTACTGGAGGTCAGATAGGCAGTCGGTCCATGTAAAATACTGGTATTCGACTGCAACCGGTAAGACTGGAAGCCGACCCCAACTTAGTTGGGAAAAGGCTAGGCAGATAACATTATGAAGATTATTTTATGTTGTGTGAATGTGAGAACTTTGTAGACCATTTTTATATTATACATATTTTGTTTCACATGAACCTACCTAACATGGGCGCTTATGAAACGTCAGAAGTGTATGGTTACAATTTGTCGTTTCCTATGGAGAAGGGCTATCAGGAAACTCCACGGTTATCTTTTAAAAATAATTGGCTTTTACAATGTTTTCAAATTACAGTGAAAATAGGTATGGGAGTACAGTGTAGGCCTGTCAACAAGTATCAGGTATTTAATAAAATAGGAAAATAATGGTGCTTAACCATAATTTACTTGGCAACTCAAGTCACGTTCACCAATAGATTTTTCAAACTTAAAAATAACCATAATTTTATCGAAAAAGCATTAACGTAAACTAAACAGCATCTAAAACTTCTGCCTATCTGACAACCTTCTGAGGCAGTTCAATGACCTATTCATTGAACTGCCTTAGAAAGTTGTAATAACGATGTTATCTTTATTTGGCAAGGAAAAGTGTCTACTCATTCACCCTCCAAAAATACATTAAAAATGAGTTATACGTGACAAATGAACGAAAATTTGTATAATACATCTTTTGAAGGAAACCGTACACTCATGGTGGAAATTACTTTCATTTGAAATGATGACGTCATGCCATATCTTTTGTTTATGTTACGTCACTAATTTATTATGCAGGATTTAACCCACTCTTCTCTTGTTTTATGTTTTGGTTAAAACCAAATAATGTACTCAGAGGAAAGATACTGTAAATATTACGCATAGGAAGACGGTGGTGTCTGTCTGGTGGACTAGTGCTGGACTTGTAAATCACAGTTCCTTACCAAATGGCACAACAGTGACGGCAGATGTCTATTGCCAAGAATTGCAAACAATGATGGAGAAGCTCGCAATTCAACAACCAAGACTGATTGACCGCTCTTCCTCATTGGTTCTCCGCGACAACGCGC
The DNA here is from genome assembly GCA_947359405.1 of Antitype chi. Lineage (NCBI taxonomy): Eukaryota > Metazoa > Arthropoda > Insecta > Lepidoptera > Noctuidae > Antitype > Antitype chi. The sequence goes on from OX375816.1 coordinate 19,218,744, forward strand.
GAGCTCACACTTCACGACAGACCATCGCAAAGCTACAAGAGTTACACCTGGAAGCTCTCCATCACCCACCGTACTCCGTACTAGGGGGAAGTGGTGGCCCAGTGGTAACTGACGCAACTTACGAGATGTAGGTCGTAGGATCGAGCCTAGACAGGCGCTTTAGTTTGTGTAAAATATTTCATTACCACTGCTCTCAAAACGGTGAAGGAAAACATCGTGAGGAAACCGGCATGTCCTAGAACCAAAAATTAGAAGATATGTGACATCTACCAACCCGCACTGGGCCCGCGTGGTGGATTACGGCCCACTCCCTCTCACAGAGAGGAGGCCTGTGTCTCAGCAGTGGGAACGTTAAAGGCTGATTATGATGATGATGAAATAATGTCGTTGCCAACGACAGATTCATCTGTCGTATGTGTAGGTGGATACCTATAATGTCCCCACTGCCTGGACACAGGCCTCCTGCCTCGTCCACATGGCTTTGAATTTTTGGTTCTAGGATATCCCGGTTTCTTGACAGTGTTTTTCTTCACCGAATTTTCAGATACCGAAACGCAATACTAGGCTTTTGTGTTGTGAAGCTTTGACATTCAATTATCTCTAATACGACTTGTAGTAACGACATATACTTATAAAACAAACATCAAGCGACATAGTTTTGACATCGTTATCGTATCGACAAAGTTAGTGTGCAAAACCAGCCACAGTCATGACCTTAGAACTATATCAATCAATCAATCATTTATTTTGTTAAACATAGTATGGTTACAGTTAGTATTGTCTAAAATATGTGCACCATGTTTTCCCAATATATGGCGTACAAAATTAACACAAACAAGCAATTAAATTTAGAAAGTGGCATGCCAATACATTCCAAAAAAAGAAAAAAAACTATTTAAAATATGTCAGGTAGGTAATGGTAATTTAAAATGGTATAATGTACTTATCTTGAGAAATATAATAGGTATAGCAATAGTTTGGGGCACATAACAATACCTAACATAACGTACTACCTTAAAGTGTGTTTGTACTAAAGGCTCAGTCAGGAGTAGACGGAAGCAGTTTTCGAGGGTGCTGAAGCCGATAGTTCGGTCAAAATTAAAATCTGAGATGGCTTTAGCGAATTTTGTTTTTATCACGGGCATCGTTTTCTTAGTTTTCGAGGGTGCTGAAGCCGATTGTGATATCAAAATAAAGTTAGTGTATTTTACAGACAGTAAACGACGTTGCATATGGAGTTGAAGGAAAAGCTTACCTAAGAAACTTTGTTTCTGATGGGGGTGCCGCGACCCCACACGTTTTTTTTAATAACCATCCATGGTAACAGATTGCGCGTCGATGTGATGCCACCGTGTTTAATTTTAGTTCTCAATTTGACGTTGATCTTGTGTAACCTTGAACTACTATAACCTTGAATTTGTCAGTCTTTCAAAGAGAAGACGTGCTGTTAAAGTGGAAAACCATGTCATTGGAAATCAATTATTCCCACTAATTATTTATTAGTTAGTCTGGAATAAACCAATTGTCCCTAATTTTATTTGACGTCCCGAGACTCTAATCGAATTAGCAATTTTTTCATCTTAGTAACGAAAAATAAATCTATCGTTAGGTAATATTAGCATAATTATATTACCGTATTCTTAACTTTTTAGGCATGAAATAAAATAGGATCCGATTTTTTATTTCATAAGTCTCCTTTGATGGTTGACGGCGCCGCCGCGGTAGGCTCAGAAAGCGGTGGCGAGATGACCTGGACGTGTACCGCGAGGGCTGGGTCGTTGTGGCGCAGGGAAAGGAGTTCCTGGAAGGACTTAGGGGAAGCCTTTGCCCAGCAGTGGGAAAGGTCAAGGTCACCTTTGTATCTACTGTTTTAAATTATTATAAATAAAAGGGTTTGTGTTGAAAATAATCCTATTAAAGGAAATATGCTGAAATGGATTGCTATCAAAAAGCATTTTCCCATAACAACATTGGGTCAACTTAAATTATTCCACCAAACTTAATTACGTCAACTTAATTAAATGCCCATTGAAAGTCCGGTTGAGGCAAAAAAATACCTTTTTAATTATAAATAAAATTACACCCGGCTTGGCTTGAAAAATTACTCAGTTGTGAAAACGGAGTGGTTAATTTAAAGCAATGTCCAGGGATCCGTTTTATCCGGCATACTGATTGGCTGGACACAATTTAACAGAACATGTATGTTGTATATGTCATGAAGCTTTTTTTATTTTAAAGTGTTTCAGTATGTTTTTAAGGGAGAATAACAAAATAGCCTTTCCACTAAGGTTTGTGCATAACTATACCTATACCATTTTGATTAACGTTCAGAATAAATAAGTCGACGCATTTTTTTTTCCAAAGGAATAGAATTCAATACGTAAATACAGGTATAACTGTTATTTTATATCGTCATCATGATGCATTATCAGCCTGTTATGTTCCCACTTCACACAGGCCTCCCGTCTATGACAGGGAGTGGGCCATAATTCACCACGCGCCCGGTTGGTAGATGTCACATTCTTTGAATGTTTGGTTCTAAGAAAGGCAGCTGGTTCCCTCACGATATTTTTGGTCATACATGCGAATTGATTCGATTGTTCGATTATTACACAATTTTAAAATATTTGAACAAATTGCTACTTAAGCTTTTGCCAGTATTGTTGACTGTTTCATCGGCCCCTGTAAATATTTTTTAAACTTTTGTACCCCGTCAGATAGCTGATTAATTGAAGATTTCTTCCCCGTAATGTATACGCTTAATGTACTGTATCTATGATTCATCTTTGATTTCACGTAAATAAAGTGACACCTATCTTACAGTTGCCAATAGAGCATAAAACGATTTCGTTTATTTCGGCTATAGTGCATAAAACGATTTTGTTTATTTCGGCTATAGTGCATAAAACGATTTCGGTTATTTCGGCTATAGTGCATAAAACGATTTTGTTTAATTCGGCTATAGTGCATACAACGATTTCGTTTATTTTGGCTTTTACACTACCTGTCCAAAAAAAACACGCCATATTACAGCACAATTATCTTCGTAAAATATCAGAAAGGCATTTATTTCTCCGTAATTTGAAACTCACAAAAGCAGGCCTCCATTTTATACGGCCTCAAATACATTTCCCATTTTTATTTATTCGTTCCAAGCCTCATTCGGATTCCGTGGATAATCCTCATCTTTAAAATAAGGCTGTGTGAACATCAGCGACAAAATGCAAATACATTACAACTGTCTTCGGCGCATGATTGATCGTTCCTTTTGACTATAAAAAGGGAGATTTGGCGCAGCGCAATTCCTTCCAATCCTCCAGTTTTACGACGGTCACCTTATAAAATAGGTATTTGTAAGGTTTTAGTATGTCTTTCAGTTGGATTACGGACGACTGTCGACTGTTGATAAACTTGCAGGGATATTTTTATAGTGTGTGTACTTCATTGCACGTATTTCAATAGCTAATTTGTTCTGAAGTGTGTACCTATGTGAAAGACATCGTTGTCGGCAACGGGTGATGTTCTTTTATTTTCTTGACTGTGCTTTCTGTGATGATTGGAATTTCAGCGCTTTGGGCTACATGGCTGTATGGAATAGAGTTTAAGTTTTGTAAAGCCTAGTATAAACTAACAAAATAATTTTAGAAGTTTGGACTCAGTCTAGGAAAATTATCAGTAATTGTTGTAGGATGTATTGCAGATTATTACATTTGTTTCTTGTATCTATCTATTTACTCGTATTTAATTAGTTGGTTTTATGCAAAAACCATGTAAAAAGGGGCAAATATTTGTGCACAGAAATACTTAAAATTTTAAATAAGCAGATAACACAGCAGTCGCATCCATTACCTATTCGTAGCTATAACGGACACTATAAAATCTCCATATGGATGGTTACACGTCCCAGCAGTGATTTACTGACTCGTAAGTGAGTAGGTGCCGTAAATAGCAGTGCGTATACGATGAATTTCAGCCATAACGTGATGTAATAAAAGGGGGTTTATTTTAGCATTTTCAGCGAATACTTGACGAGTAAATCAGGATTTTGGATTTTATTTTCTCTGCTTGAAGTTCTAGATTGAATAGACTCATTTGGGCTAGAGGTTTCCTCCAGTGCCTAGGTTTTGAAGTGTTATTACTCGTGCCTTCAGAATGGTTCTCCAAGAATGGTCTCTCTATTTGGTAGAAACCTATAACGTCAGTAGATAAAGTCTAGAATAAAAATAGGTGGCCTGAAGTGAAATACAAAAGTAAATTACTGATAAAAGGCTAGAAAATTTTACAAACTAGTTTTTAGTTTTCTTTGTGAATAAGTTTAGTAAACTTACTAATAATAAATAAATAATAAATCTTTATTTTTCCACAAGAATGATAACCTTACAAAAAAAATTATATACTATTACTTACGTTCTAGGAATCTAAAAAGATATAAGTAACCAATTAGTATAACACTGCACAATTTATTACATTCAGGTTATTACGAAACCGATTCACTCTGACCCCCGTACTAGTTATAAACTGTATTACGGTGGGACAGTTTTCGTCGTTCTCAGTTAACATTATTGCAAGCCGATTTGTGAGAGAACAATTAGATATTCCTACTTTAACAATAATACAAAGCAAAATGTGGGTAAGATGTATCACACATTCAATAGTGGTTTACTTGTTTTTTTTACTTTGCAGGTAGTAGCGTTAGTTTAAGGTGAATGCGCAGTGGTAGAGCGCGAAATTCAAATTTTGTTACGTTTTTTGCAATTTTCAGGTGAGTGTCAGCTTGTTACTTGATCAAAATATGATTTGCGACTATAACATGTACGTATTTACAGATTTATAATCATTAGAATCAATAATACATCTTTCTAAGTTAGATTTGTTCCATAAGAACAAATTTCTTATGGAAAAGTGCTTGTGGAAGAAATCTAACTTAGAAAGAAGTCGAAAACTAAAGGAGCAAAAAAAACGTTGTTCGTAATTCGATAGGCCAACGTCAATGCCCGTAATCGATCTGTTTTTGTTGTTTTTCGTGGAATTTTTTTACGAATTTCCAAAAAACCAAAACGTAACAGTCGTTGGGTTGCCTTAATGCACTTATCATGGTCATTTAAAGTTTGAATGATAGCTATTTCATTCGTTTTCGATATCGATTTCCAATACGTGGGTAAAGTTTAGTCAGTTAATTTAATTTGACCCTATAGATAGAACACCGATTAACACCTAGTGCACCGAATACCAGTTTTATCATTTAATACAAAATATTTCAAAAAACTGTATCCACATCGGCGCAAACAAGGCATGAGCAACATAAACATTCAACCAGTCTGTTGGGTGACTTTATTAAAAATTCCCACCGTTTTAAAAGCGAAATATCTCGCGGTAAATTTTCATGTATCCTCAAATTTAAAATGGCTTCAATATAAATCTGGAATACTATCCGATTTGTCCGTAATAGCCGGCCGTCATTGTAGTTACCGGATTCATTATTAACGTTTGAACAAATAGCTTCTCGTTATAAATTCCTTAACTTAGGTTTACTTGTACTTATTGCGTTGCTTTTCTATTTAAATTTTGGGTTCCTGAAAGCTGTGTTTTTGCGTTCCAGCAATACAAATCAGAATTTGTGAATTACTGTTTTTCTAATAATTTCTGGCATTTTCAAATTTCTTTTCGCTCATAAAAACAGTTATAAAAAATAACCGTCTTACAAATAATTGTTTGCGTATTCTTTTTTTAAAGAACAATCACAATTTAAAATTACATTAATAGGAGAGTGTTAAAAAATTGAGTTTTTTTATGAATAATTACTGACTTAAGAATTTCTCGCGGTTAAGTCACACTGACTTTACTTTTCATCATCCTAGCCTAGCCGTTTCCCAATTATATTGGACTCGGCCTCCAGTCTAACTGCATGAATATATGCATATATGCATTTTATATGGAGTGTCTGCCTGTTTAACCTATCCACAACTCAGTTATCTACTGAGTAATAAGATACAGACTGGTTGTCAACTTTTCACAATGACAGTCAAAGATGTACGAATGACAGCCGTTACCAACGGCATAACGTGCTTTTCGAGTTACGGAAGTTTCTCGGTATGTAAAAATGGTCACCCATCCACGCACCAACCTCGGCAAGCGTAGCTTAACCTGATCGATTAACCCGTGCGGCTGTTAATTGTTATGGACAAAATAGTCAGTCGGTTTATTGATTGCAAAATTAACAATAGCCTCGCCTATCTTCCAGTACAGCCTTGCTTAACCATTGTTTGTAATTAAGAGTATTATGACTAAGACAACAGAGAATTATTCAAACGACGTCACGGATAAAGTTTCGCCACGGACGGTGCTGGCCTGAATATACTAATTGTTACCATTTTCATGAAAATCACAACAGAACTGTTGATTGTATAACTTTATGTGTTTGCTATTTTGATTAGGCTGTGTTTTGATATTGTTTGTTTAATTATAACCTATATAATGTTACACAACGAAGTTATAACCTTGAAACTACACTCAGGTTACGCAACACTTTCTCAATCACAATCCGAAGGGTTTTGAAGGAAATTTTTAATCCATCCTACACTTACTACAATAAAAAAGTGAAACTTTGTGTTTGGATGTTTAGATGTTTCTTACTCTTTCACGCAAAAAACGGGTAAAAGAATTAGTATGAAATTCTGCATACATAGTTTATAACCTGCATTAAATATTAGATACTTTTTTATATTAACCCGATAGTAGGTACGTTAAACCGTTGGTCCCGGCTGTTATTTGTGGATCTTTGACAGTCGTTACGGGTCGTCAGAAGCCCGAAAGTCTGACAACCAGTCTTACCAAGGGGTATGGCATTACCCAGTAACTGGGTTGTGGAGGTTAGATACGCAGTCGCTCCATGTAAAATTCAGCTGCATCCGGTTAGACTGGAATCCGACCACAACATAGTTTTTCTTTCTTTATTTTTTTCTTAAATAACGTTGCCCCACACTAGGAATTTCTCCTGTATTGTGGGTGCGTTTACAAGCATTTAAACTCACATACACAAACAGCTGCGAAAAGGCTAGGCAGATAATTAGTATGATGATGAGTACGTTCCCGAGGGATAATTTTCGCCCTCACGCTGGCGAAGTCGCTGGCAAAAGTTAGTTTCTTCTTATGTGTGGAAAACTCGTCTACTTAACAACGTAATAACGCAATGAATCTTGTTGCATTGCTAGTGTAAATGTATTACGCAAATACCCCTGGCTTGGTTTGAGAGTAAAAATGAGTTAACAATCGCATACTTTTTATTACCGATCTAGGTCATCTCTTTCCTTTCATCGTCTTAGAAATATACAGGAGAAATACTCTAACAAAGGAAATTGCAGAAATCTTATCTTACTGACTATTAATTAGTAGGTATTTCATATCTCATTATTGGAAAATACTCTTCCATTTTATGATTTGTTAACTTTAAAGCTTATCATCATATCTATGTAGGTATAGAAAGAGATGGAATATTTTAACCGACAAGCATTCGTGATTTAAAAACTATGTCTCTATTCAAATGTCTAATAAAAGAGCAGTACCTGTAAGTATATACTAGTATATTTTATAAAGAGGGACTAAACGAAGCCATAATATACCAGAGGTGGTTTGACTCCCGAGCGTGCGAGGGAGTCAATGAAACCGAGGGTATATTAAGTTGGCGTTTAGTCTCGAGGTGCAAACTGTACTTTTCACTTTGAGTGCGAGAAAAATAGTCAATTTAGTACAAAAACATGTACTTACCTAATAAATATTACGTAATAAAATAAAACTCACAATATCTATTAGGTATGTCTTTTGCTCTTTGCTCGACGTCAAACTCTTCACCAAGGAACATAATATACCACAACTGTCACTGGACATTCTTAATAAATTTATTTAAAGCCGAACAAATTTACACTCGACAAAAATTCTGAAATTTTCGCGGTCAGTTTTTTCTTCTAAACCAGTCACAGATTAACAATTTAAAACACATGGCGCCACCTTGGCAAAAACCATGGAACTAAAACTCTCAACATTTTCGCAATGAAGATGGTCCACACTCGACAGATAATAGTATATTTACTGGCTGTTTGAGTTTGTCTATGTCACATGAAGGAAATTAAAAAACGAAAATTACTTTTTACTCCCTAGGGACTAGAGTGGTCACTTTAGTCCCGCTTCCTAGGGCTATATTGGTGTCTTTTTAGAGCGTGAGAAGTGAAAAATATGTTTATATATTTGCGGATAATGTGTTTATTTATAGTAATAAGTATACGTTCATTTCTTGCAATATATGGTGAAGGTAGCTTGGGTAGATAGCAGGAAAATGTACCTTTATATTCAAATTATAATTATGTCGCATCCCTATGTATTTTACTCTGTATAAAACAAAATGTTAACATAGTAAAATAGAATCTATCCTGTCTTCAAATAAAACCCCTTTTAGAACAAAAAACATGTTCAGACAGAGACATAACATAGATATGTCATTATTGAGGACCCAATTTATTTATTTTTGGCTAGACAGTGTGGCCAGAGAGCCGGCAGCATTTTCCTGTTTACTGCCAGTATTGAAATTCGTTCTACTGGTCTTATGTAACATAGTCTAGTCTACGTTTTTTTGGTACTAAGTTTTATGTCATGTTGTGCAAATAGGCAATATTGCCTATTTTGTATTGAACTCTGTCATCTTAATTTGAAAAGAGGCTGTTATCTGATAGTTTTTAAGGTTTTAATGCCACAATCCTATTGTATTCGGTTTTAATGTATTCGTAATAGGTACTTAAGAAGTTTATACGTACCACATGAGATGCTAAGTGAGTTCTGACAAAATTATCAAATTTATCTCAAATTACGGTTTTCTGGCCACACCCTTGGTTTGTTTTTGATGACAGATATTTTGTTGTACACGTTTCTTATTAAACTATTTTGTGGAATCATCAGTTGGAGCTTTGTCAATAATGTAATTTTCGTACACCACGTTTCTTTTGCTGTAATTAAGCTCAAACAGAATCTTTGAAGTAAGTATAGTCTAAACATGTACCTACCTTTTAACGAAAATTAGGGATTTGAGGCTAAGTAATTACAGCCGTACGGGTCGATCGATCAGGTTAAGCTACGCTTGCCGCGCTTGTTCCGTGGATGGATCAACAGCAGCCAGATTTATATACCAAGACTCCTGCGTACCTCGGAAAATACGTTAAGCCGTTGGTCCCGGCTCCGATTCGTACATAGATCTTTGATAGTCGTTACGGGTCGTCAAAAGCCTGCAAGTCTGACAGCTAGTCTTACTAACGGGTAGCGTATTATCCAGTAACTAGGCTGTGGAGGTCAGATAAGCAGTCGCTCCATGTAAAATACTAGTACTCAACCGCATCAGGTTCGCCATGGGATCTGGACGCAAAGGTCCTCGCGCACACTTGGGAGTGGCGCGAGGAGTCCAAACGCCGGGGCGTAACTCCACTGCTGCGAGAAATCGCGGGACAGCGGACAGAGCTCCGGCGGGATCTCATGGCAATATGGAGAGTGCAATTGTCGCAACCCTGTGCTGGGAACGCCACGATCGCGGCAGTAAGTCCCCTCTTTGCGGAGTGGATTGAGAGGAGCCATGGCGTCCTCACCTTCCGCCTGACGCAAGTCTTCACCGGACACCGCTGTTTCGGTAGATTCCTGTTTCACATAAGGCGGGAGGAAACACCCGGGTGTTTCCACTGCGCAGATCGCCCGAGCATGCGGTGGAGGTCTGCCCGGCTTGGGCAGAGCACCACCGTGTCCTCGTGGAGGCGATCGGCGGCGGCGTTCTCTCGCGTCCGGTCCTGGTCCAGGCCATGGTACGGAGTGAGAGTGCATGGGTAGCCTACACCTCCCTCTGCGAAGCAGTAATGCTCGCAAAGAGGGAGGTGGCGCACGTGAGGGAGAGGCAGTATATGTGCCCTCACGGCCTTACTCGCCGCAGGAGACGCCTTGGGCTTCGGGAATCCCAGGCTGATTCCCAACCACCGTAGGCGCGGGCTTGCGGACGGCGAGTAATGGGTAGCTCGCTGTCCGGTAAGTACCAAGCCCGGGTCGATGGCATGTTGTGATCTACGCGCGCCTCAAAGAGATGTCAGCACCAACTGGTGGGGTTCGCAAGGGCCGATGCCTGCCAGGGGTGTGGGTTATTCGAAAGAGATACCGTCGCCCGTGGCACACCAGCAACTGAGGGAACATGGGTGAGTTTTAGTCAGTAAAAATCTGACACGCCCTCCTGCTCCACCCAGAGCAGAAGTTATTTGATGATTTCCCAACCTAAAAAAAAACCGCATCCGATTAGACTGAGAGCCGATTCCAAGATGGTTGGGAAAAGCCAAGGTAGATGATGATGACTCTTTCAATAAGGTTGCTTTAGGTTGCTGCCAATGTCCCAAAATCATAATGATCGTTATTTTTGTTTCATTGAGGTTGGTTTTTGGTTGCTGCTGTCACTGCTGTCAGTCATAATAACTGTGAATGGACTTAACCATTGATACCATCCGTCATTAATACAAAATAGTGTTCGTCTCATAATCGCGGAGATTGCATGGAAACACCAAGCAGGCGATCTTTTTTGGATTGGTAACTAAATTGGTATTTTGAGGAAAGAACTACACAGATTTAGCAGTCAGTGCCGTTAAGGTCTCGAAGTAGTAGTTTATTTTCTGTTCGTCTATCCTGCTAGTTGTTTACGTTGTTTCAGCTTTTCTTTGATATAGTTATATTCCTATACCTCCATTTATTTTTCAACTAACGAAGTTAAAGGCGCTCCTTTGATGTAGGTTCATCTGCATTGCAGCTGCGGGCGGTTACTTTGATTGAAGTTCCCTATTGATTTTCCATCGTTTTTATGTAACTGGGAATATGATAGAAAACATACACATGACAATAAAACATCGAGTATCAATTTTTATCGTTCACTCCACTTTGTTTTACTCTCATGCGTAGTACATCAAAATAATACTGAAACGTGTATAAACTCTGTGAACTATTTCAACGCACCCGACACAACAAAATTTTTTTATGGCCTAACTTCAAAAACTCTTTTCATTATAATTATATTTTTTGTTCGGAAATTGAACCGCGAGCATAGCGCAGAAACCACAAATCCTCGAATATAGGTATTGGTAAAACTGGATGCTATCAAAGCCACTACCATTTCATCATCATGTCAGAATAAAGATACACTGCTGGACATAGGCCTCACAAAAACCTTCCCTCAATGACAGATGGCGTAGATAAGTAGCAATCCTTTTCAAAGCGTTTCGTATTTCTACACCGACTTCGAACAGGTAAATATTTTATTGTCTAGGTAATGCAGTTAGCAGGTTTACAAGTTAACAGCAAGTTGAGACGACATGAATACCTAGCTATAGGTAGTATTTTAAGCTACTATATTATATACTTTATGTGCCAGTAAGCCCCAAACTAGACAGTTAGTCTGTATCTTGGGGCTTGGAGTACAAATCCCAGAGTGAAGACTAGAGAGGGATTTCAGGTATGGTATGGTACGCGTGTATATGTAACGTTTCTGTGGTATGTGAGTGTGTATAGGTGCGCGTGTTTGTTCCATTGTTGATTGACGTCAGCGTTTCGGTCATCATCATCGTCATCTACAGCCCGACTTCATCCACTGCGGGGGCATATGCCTCTCTTTTCTTGTGTCAATGTTCACGCTCGTGTGCCAGCCTCATCCAGGTTTTGCTCGCCACGGCAACAATGTCATCCGACCATCTCGCCACCGGGCGACCGACATCTCGTCTTCTAATCCTAGGACACCACCTGTCACAGTCTTACTCTATAATCCACCTTGCCAGGTATCCTGTTCAATTCCACTTGAGTTCCATAATAAGCTTCCCCATAACGAAGACCTCCGTTTGTCTTCGTATCTCGACATTTGGAACTCGATCTACTAACCTCATACCAAGCATGGAACGCTTCATGGCTGTCGCTTTTCGGTAGCTTAGGTGTACACAATTCATTTTTAACTTTACCGTCATCGTAATCACTGATAGCGTGTCACTTTGTCCAGACCCTGCGGTCCTTGCTGCACGCATCGCATTCATAGATAAGCAATGAATATGGCATGCGAAACAGCAATTCGTAAAATCAGAACCCTGATCCATAAACATGCCTTATAAACAAAACACATAACATTGCGTGTTGCGAACTTACGCGTGTTTGAATAATGCCTTTTGATTAGAAAATGCGTGCTAACACATAATGCGTGTCGACAGGCAAAAGTCACTATAGTTTGTTTTGCTTAATCTGGCATAAAATATGCTAATTACTGTTATTAAGTTGTGATTTTTATCCAAACTGTGTCTCAATTCGGTGTTTATATTTTTTTAAATGTTTGTTCGGGCATAACTACGTCATATTTAGACGGATTTGCCAAATTCTTTTTTTGTTCGAAAGGGGCTTATTCCGAAATGGTCGCACCTAAATTTCATATAGATCTGATGATGAGTTTCAAAGACTGACAACGGAACTTCTAAAAAATGAGAGCAAATCAACCGCGATTGCTGCTATCGCATAATTATGCATTCTTTTGATTAGATTGACTTTGAGAATACCCCAAGGATGATGAAATTTCGAATTGGTGTGGGAAAGGTACTATAACTCATCATCTACCTAGCCTTTTTCCTACTATGTTAGGGTCGGCTTCCAGTCTAACCGGGTGCAGCTGAATACCAGTATTTTAAATAGAGCGACTGCGTATCTGACCTCCACAACCTAGTCACTGAGTATAACGATACCCCTTGGTAAGATTGGTCTGACTTTCGGGCTTCTGACGACTCGTAACGACTGTGAAAGATCCACAAATTACAGCTGGGACCAACGGCTTAACGTGCTTTCTGAGTCTTGGTATGTAAAGATGGTCACCCTGGACCAACCGCGTCAAGCGTAGCTAACCTGATCGATCGACCCGTGCGGCTGTTTATTACCTAGCTATAAGCCCCACTTAGGTAGGTACCATAACTAAAAAGTGAAACAAAAACTTTTTTCAATAAAAAACAACCGACTTCCGAAAAACACTAAAAAGTGAAAAATAAAATACATATCCAAAGACACCGGTATTATAAATGTAAAAGTAAGTAGGTACCTATTAGAGATGGCTCGACTATGACTTTGGCCGACGCGGCCAAGCCGATCGTTGCGTTCGATTGAGTTCGGGTGACATCGGCAGTGTTCGTGACTACGCTTTCGGCTCGTGCGCGGCGCCCGGTGACCAGGCGGAATTTTCGGGACATGTTTTTTGTTTACTTTGCATTTATTCTTTCATTATTTACGTGCGAGCCGGCGTTTCATCCTATACTAATTTCCTATCCTTTTCTAGATTGCAGTGAAAGTAAACAACTGATTCTATAATAAAATAATAACAGTAACTATTACAATTTCTTTTCAATCACCGTCGTTTAAATTTTTAAGCATATAATACTAGAAATGGGCTGACTAGTCAGGGGCCTAAGCCGACTATTTGCCGACTAATCGCCGACCACAATTATATGACCAACTAGTCGGCTTTCCCGACTAGTTGGTACATCACTAGTACCTATGTTTGTTTGTTTGTTTGGACTTGGATGAAATTTGGCATACATATAGACCATGATCTAGGTAAGGACATAAGCTACTTTCTGGATCGCAGACGAAATTGTGGGCAACAACTAGTTAGTAGTAAAACAAGTACCTAAACTAAGGCTTTTATGTTTTTTGATATAGTGTTACTTGTGAAAAGGCTTGTCCAGATAAAAAACCGATACTACTACTAGCAAACAAGACGAAAAAAAAGTGAATGTGAAAAACTTTACGAAAAAAAAAAATTGCTCCTACGACTGCTTTTCTGAATCCAAAGGTTGACTGGTATAAATGCGCCTCTGTACATTTGTGTGTTATTTTTACTATAGTATTTTATTAATTTATTTAATGTTTAATATAAACGTGTGAATTTTGTTGTAGTTTTGCAAGGCGTGATGCATCTGGACACAATCTGACGCGGGCGCCCGCGTTGATGCAGGTAATTTGGCGTTCTCATGTTTATTCGGCGTCCATGTCCATTCCAGTTATACCTCCTTTGTGTGCATTTCGCATAAGGTTGGTATCAAGTTTGAGGTGTATCTGTAAAGCCGCTAAATAATCAGACACAGATTCTCTCTTCCACATTCACAATATTAACTGAAACACTCAGTCTTGACCTCGAAACTGTAAACATTATCAATTCCAAACACCGAATGACCCACCCAATAGGCCTCCAGGGCTCCACAATAGCAATAAAGACAGATAACATATTGCTTCACATTCTAGTACCAACAGCGAGCATTAGTAGCATTTAGGGCTAAAACCGCCGGTCGTTACGCATACCTACTTATACAATATTCAGGGATCCTAATTATTATCCTCACTAAAAAGCTCGTGTTTACGCTAACTCCCTTTTGCTTTTAATCGGTCATAAGCTTTGTGTTTTAATGGCGGTATGGGCAGATATAATTTTTCAGTTACACTATTAAATGTGAAAATAGTGGTAAATTCCCGGTATATAACTGCACAGGATGAAAATGAAAAAGAAAGGAGAAAAGGAAAAGGAGAATGGGCAAAAAGAGTCCACACATAATCCTCTTATTATGTTCCTACTGGTGAGACAGCAGCTAAGGACCTCTCAGTGACGTTGAGTGGGCCATAATCAACCACGCGGGCCAAGTCCGTGTAGCTAGATGTCACATGACTTCGATTTTTTTGTGCAGTACAGCCGGTTTCCTCACGCTGTTTTTCATCAATGTTTTGAGAGCAATAGTGATGAGATAATTTACATAAAGTAAAGTGCCTTTCCAGGTGAAATATACTACCTACAACTCGTAACCCAGCGTCGATTAAGAAAAACTTGTAGGTATGATAGTCTAGCGGCACTACAGAAAAATACTTCGCATATTCCAAAGATACAAAAAGAGAAGTGGCGCCATCTACAATGCCACAGGCGAACTACGCAAGACGCACGTCATAGAAATCCTAGGTCGCGCAGTTAAAGTTTACCGCGCGATTTGCATAGGTACAACATCCCGACATCAACCGTCGGGCAGTTGCCCACCAGACACAACACCCGTCTGGTAGGAGGATCCTCCCTTTTCATAGAGTATGAGTGGACTTTACACCCTGTTCCTCATGCCTCTATAATAGTAATACATGGTAAATATCAAACGTTAAATTAGGATTCCTCAAATAATCACTAAGCCCGCCATAGCGTGCACAAATCGAAACATTGCAAGGCTGCATTGCGTCACATAGAAAGTTTCGTGTGGTCAAGGCAGTGCAACCTGCTGTTATGTAGCACATATTTTAGCATCCTAACAACGTAACGAAAGTCATTTAAGCACTCAAAGTGCTGATAACACTTTCTTCAACAAAACAGCGATGAATGCTATGAGTGACAAGATGCCACATACATTTAAAAAAAAAAACCTCGGTGTCGTACGTTGTAATCAGTATGTTGTGTTGCCATGCCAACCAGCTAGCTCTCAAGATTCTTAGTTGATCACGATAATATTTAAGAGCGATGTACTTTTTAATCAACGAAAAATAGATGATTCTCTTAAATTATCGCGTATAATCGTATAATTATACTTTATTTAAGTCCGATTTTAGAAAAATCTCTTTTTGTTAGAAAGGTATACCTTCAAAATTGGTCCGAATTAAAATTAAAAAAATATTATCCACCCCTCAATGTGAAAAAAAATGGTAAAATATTAACTTTTTAACAAAAAATTAAACTAATGAGAAAAGATGCTAAAAGCAAAGAATAAAACTTCCAGTCTAAGCTCCTAAATTAATGTAAATTACAAATGTTGAGTCAGCTCCAAACAAACATAAAAGCGCCAAGTAAAATATTGGCAGCTTGATTAATCTGCAGCGTTGATTGCTTGTTTGGCGTTAACTAATAATTAGTAATCGCTATTGATTTTTTATAATAAATATTAACCCGCACTTAATAAATGTCACGAAGCGACCATTGGAGAGAAAAGGTTTTTAATGGTTTTTCTTTTTTTCGAGAATCAACTTGTAAACGCTGTGTAGGCAGTACAGACGCAAGCACATCAAGCTACCCCAAACTGTAAAATTTTCCCAATTGAACATGAACCTTATGTTTAGGTAATAAAGATGAAAATCTATCAAAGAAATTTAACAGATTGGGGTAACTTGATGTGCTGGCGTCTGTACAATGATTTCGGCAAAACTAGTTTTGATTTCCATAAAATAAAATTAGCTAATACTTTGTTAAGGTATGATAATGGATGACCCCCAATTATGTTAATTAAAGCATGATTGCCCACACTGTGCTAGTATTAAGTATGATTACAGTAAGACTACTGCTCTGAAACAATGCACATTGCGAGTAATTTCGCAATTGCACGTTCCGTTATGGAATTAACTCATATTGCAGTGGCTTAACACATGTAATATTAGTTGTATCTATGCGGTGTGTGAAATAGACTGTGCTTTTTGATTAGGCGTTTATGTTCATTTCGATTTAATACAGTCCATATTTTTCGGGAATTTAATGGTGTACTAGATGTGAATAAATAATCCAAAAATCTATGGAACGGTCAGCAACAAAAATCGTTTAACACTTCAGTTTTTTTGCTGACTTTACTTACTATCGGAAAATAAGTCGATAATAATCTTTTAAGAGTACCTAGAGTAAAGAGTACAAGTGAATCTCATTATTCAATCACAAATGGATTAACCTCCTTCTATCTGGCCGGTGGTCTAATAACAGAAAATAAGTGCAGAAGTTCCACTCAAAAACAGTGTACAGACAGATACACAATATACTTAATATTACACAATATTAGGTTCTGTCATATTAACTATAGTGCTAGTTATCATTCGCATTTTCCTCGCTTTTTCCACAAAACCATCATAATAATCACGTTGAATTGTTTTTAACATAATTTTGCACCCAGCGGATCCTAAATAACTGTGTCAGATATTTCAACGTTCCCCTGAAAGATCAACCAAGATTTGTCTGGGTCAAGTTAGGAAAACCATTGTTTTTTTGTTGTTTTGGTAATAAAATAATTTTGATAAAAGCCTACATCGATTTTACAAACTTTGGCTAGTCATCATTCACTTTGTTTTAATATTTAGTTGCATATTTTTAAAGTAAAACTTCTTTGTCGGTGTTTCGATAATTGGACGGATATAAAATTGAGAGTGAAATTTCAATGACACGTCACATCAAGGCATATTTCGTTACATGAGAGAGTAGAAAGATATAACTCTCTCTGTCTCTCACAACAAATCTCTCTTATTATTTATTTTTCAAGCAGTCTCTTTTATACATGTATTTTTTTTTCTGATAATTTCATGAAGCATTGTTAGTTATCCTTCTGATTCCATTTCTATTTGTACTATTAGTGGTACAAAGAAATGTTTGCCATACTCTCGTGTGGAACTCGAAAGTTCAATATCCGGGAGTAACATCATGATACTCACATTGTTTTATTTTCTCCTAAACCTTGAGGTCTCCAAGTTAACAAAGCTAGTCTTTGAGTATCCTCAAGTAGGTACTAACTTAGTTAACTTAGAAGACCTACTACTATACTATTGTATATATTTACTCAGAAAATGTGAGCGTTATTGGTAAAATATGATCGTGTAATAGGTTGAGAATGAAAAAATATATTTCAAAGTTACGTGTCAATCATAGTATAGAAATATTCAATTATTGAAGAAAGATAATGTTTAAGAAACCACGGCGCATACACTACGAGGTGGAAACTACCTTTCGGAAGGTAACATCAAAATGTATGGAACAGCTGTTTTTTTTTGGTATAGCCGACGAAAAATTTCTGCGCTGGGGATCTAGAATGATATCCTGAATTCATGGTTACAGTTTGCGCACTGAATAATAACTTTTTCTGTATATATCTATCTAATACCTTTAAACGAGCAATTTTTGTTTTTATGTATATGTATATAATCTGAATCTCAGAAATTTCACGAAAATCGTTGCAGCCGTTTCTGAGATTCAGATTATATAAATCTGAATCTCAGAAACAGCTCCAACGATTTTCATGAAATTTAGATTGCGGGGATTTCGGGGGCGATAAATCGATCTAGCTAGGTTTCATTTTTAGAAAAAGTCAAACCAAAAAAAAAAAAACCGAGCAAGGCTCGGTAATACCAGATATTATATGTAATGAACCTAAGGTGAAGTACAAATCAAGAATCTTGGCCTCTCTACACACCAATGAAACGTAGTCGAAATTTCTGATTTATTAATCAGAAATTTCGACTACGTTTCATTGGTGTGTTGTGTACTATTGTACAAAATCCAATTCAATCTAATTTCTTACTCTGTCTTTTATTTTATAACTTTTGTTTTTTTATTTTGTTTCTTATTTTAATAAATAATTATACACCTAGACTTATGTTAACAACTAAGCGGTAATCTGGCGTCTTCTGTTGTCAATGTTGTGTTTACCTATAACTGGCATATATATTAGAATATAACCGTATGATTTAATATTTGCATGTATATGTATGTGCTGTGGGTAAACCTTTAAGGAACTGAAATAATAAATACCTATCACTTATATCTAGGCCTATTCTTTACATTATAATTTACTTTATAACTTCAACTCACAAAGAAAATAATCGTAATACAACGTGTACAAACTTCCCTTATCTAAAACTTAACCCGAATACCACGTCACAACCAGGCTGTGGCAGTAATTCCAGCAGTCGTATTTGATACAAGCGGAGAAAGATCTTCAAAGTTCAATCTAAGTTGAGTACATGTGTACAAGACAGCGACTTTGTGCTCCCGTGTGCTGGCGCGGAGGAAACTGTTTTCTTTATTCCTTTTGTTTGAGTTTTGCGGGTAGATTGAGGTTTCTTATGCCAGCATGACTGTAACCTACGTGTTGTTTAGCCAATAGTATCACTAATCCATAGAATATTGAAATCGAATCCATTGTTAACAAACAAGTCTCTGCATTTGTCTTTTTTATCCAGCGTTACTACAAGCGTTTATTTTGATTTCGCTCTTTTTTCATTAGGAACAATAAACAGATACATACCAAAGAAAATACAGGAAATATTTTCAATTAAAGTAACATACATGTTGTATAACGTACACTAATTGTCCTCGTATTGGACGCCTACGCGGTGCCTACGACGTAGCGGCTTGCTACGACGTAGCCGCTTGCTACGCCACCTACGCAGTCATAATGATGTAATTATATTTTGATGCTTTTCAATGATGTGCGCTTAACAAGACTATATAGTCTTGTATAAATGATTTAATAAAAAAACTATTAATGAATTACCCGTCCTGCTCAGTCGTTATAAATCGCTAATCAATTCTTTTCTTTGAGTATTACTATTCAAGTTTATTAAGAAAATCGGTATTTACATCTTAAAGACTACGCAACTTTCAAAATGATTATTTTTGTGTGTAATAGATTTTTGTATATTTTAAACATAGTCTTTTAAGCCATAAATATTAACCAAACTGCGAACTTTATTTAATTACTAAATAACTTAGCAAACTGAGAGCTGATTTCACCAATGAAACTGATCGCGATCAGCACATCGTAAACTGCGTTCAAGAGCTATTTGTTTCAATATTCCATAACAATGATGGCACTGACAGCTCTTGAACGCGGTTCAGTTACATTGGTAAAATTCGCCCTTAGATTTTGGCTTGTAACGCGATGGCGTAACTCAAATCTTTCGTTACGATTCGCAAACACAAGCTTACATACACAATCAACTACGCAACGAGTGTAAGGCAGACCATAAAAATATTGGTACCGTTTGATAATAGTACACGTGACTCGTTGCAAACAACTCACTCACTCAATCAAACTTGCTTGGTTGTACACAATAATATTGTATATACATGTTTAAAAATAAAATAGGGTGACAGAGACATCAACCTGCAAGTTGAAATCATGAATTCAGTACTGCAGGCTTAGACTACGTAAGGCAAAAATTTAGTCGGTAAAAAAAAATCTGCCGTTTCGTAGAGAAGTGCAATACCTACGTGGTCCAAATGTCAACCCAACGGTGTTTAAAATCATGTGCTGATTCCATGGTTACAGGTTGCGTGTCGATATCTGCCACTCAGTTTATCTAAGGTCTACTGTATTGAATTGATGTTATTTATTACCATTCGAACAAATAATAACTATAAATTAGAATTAGTCGTACTTAATATAAAAAAAATATTAAAGTTTTAGAGCGAACTGAACTTTAAGTGTAGGTTTTAAAGTTATTTTTCCAGCAAGTGTAGGTTTTAAGGTTGTTTTTCCAGCAACATAATTGTTTGAAAATTAAATTGCGAACGCAGGATACCTACTCAATTTGCTTATAGCTTTCTACAATTAAACACAATACCTGTCCAAAATGTCATTATATACCTATTTTCGTAGTTATATGCATGTCCTACCGTTTCCTTGTCTGGTCAGTGTGATTGTTTCATTGGGCGTTGTCTGGCAATGCGGTTAGCCATATAACCACATAATTGCTGGGTCTGTCTACAATGCCCACTGTGTTCGCTGCTTGAGTGGAATTGTCAGATGTATTGACGAAGCTACATATACGTGCATTAGACGTTGCTATTACATCCTTCTAGTTTTGATATCGTGACCGTGATTGGTTAGTTTAAAATGTGCTTGGATAGTAGGAATTATCTTTTCAAATTAGTTTGATATCTAATATTTTTTCTAAAATACAGACATATATTAATTCACGCCCTCTTCATATGGGGGTAGGCTAGCCCACTACAAGCCATACATATTGTTTCCTCATTTTCTATATGATTAAAATCGGCCTATATTGTTCCCACGGCTGGGAAAAAAGCCTCGTCTCTGTGTTTTCTCTCCCAATGTTTCTTGAAACATTGGGAGAGAAAACACAGAGACGACGGCCGCTGCCGCGGCACCGCTGGCTACGCTCACTCGGCTCACGCCCGATGGGTCGCAATTGTAACCTAACCTAACCTACCCAATGAGCCCTGTCAGCGAAGATTCCTGTCGGTGAAGAGTCCCGTTGAATTAAAGTCTTGTCGGTGTTCAGTCTTTCGGCGTAGTATCTGTCGGCGTTTAGTCGTACACTGATAGGACTGGCATAGCGATAAAAAAAAACACGTCTATATTAATTGATTTATTAACAAACACCACTATGCTAATACTGGTCCTCAATGGTCACAAGGCTTAAAATACAAAACAGTTTACTAAAATACAATCTGCCGACATATTTACAAACACTTATTTACACAGACGAAACAAGTGACTTATTTGACCTTTTGTTTAGGTTCAACGCTGAAAGAAAAAACAGCTCACAACCTTTATCTAGCTGTCACTTTCATAAGCAAAACTTCGTAACAAAAACTATTTTATATTCACAAGAATAATGCACTACATCCGTCTATTACCCTCCCATCACAATAAAACTGATGATATAATCCGAATCTCCCTTTCATTGCTGAAACGTATTACAAAGATTTATTTACTTGTCACTCAATCTGACAAAAAATCAGCACATTTTCTTACAAAATCTAGGCATTGTCGGCGAAAAAAGTCTGATAGAAAAAAAATGTAGCGTCTAGTGTACATTTATATGGCAACGTAAGGTTGATTTAGTAAACGATAGTCTGAAGTTGATGGATGAAACCTTAGGATCCGGGTATAGCAGAGAGTCGGCGGTCATTTTTCAAAATACAGATAGGGAGTGAAAACATTTTTTGAGCTCTTGTGCTGCCCGAGTTATAAATGTTGCGTTCAGGATCAGGGAATTCTGATGCTGTGTTGAATTAAGAAGCTTACGTTATGTGGTTGGAAATCAAAACGTCGAAAGCGTGAACCTTGAGTACTTACTTTTTATGTTTAATGTGAGAATTTCTTTATCTGTATGTTCATGGGACAGATTTTGACAAGACACAGCAAAGTCGTATTTTCTTATCTGCAGCACTCATAATACGCCTCTAACATTTCCAGCGCTGGGAGACAGGCCTCCTTTCTGTGAGTAGAAGTGGGCTGTAATCTGCCACGTGGGATTAGTGCAAATTGGCACATGTCATCGAATTTTTGGTCCATGGACACGCCGGCGTTTTCCTTTATCGTTTTGAGAGCAGTGCTGATGAAATAAATACCACAAAGTAAAGCGCTTGTTTGGGTTAGAACTTATGACCTACAACTTGTAAGTCGAGGTAATTACCACTGGGCCACCGTTGCTCATTATAAAGCAAAAGCGACATTATCAAATTCAAAATAGAAATGAAAATGAAATACATATATTTCAAAACAAGAACACAATGTAATACTACTGTCCAGACGTTAGGCATATTTTCGAAACACTAGTCACTGTAGTCATATTTCTAATGTTACTGAAGACTTAAGTCTTATATCAAACTAGCTTTTTTCAGCGGCTTTGCCGGCGTGGGGGTCAGTGTATTACACATATAAACCTTCCTCTTGAATCATTTTGTCTATTAATGAAAACCGCATTAAAATCCGTTGCGTAGTTTAAAAGATCTAAGCGTACAAACACGAAAAGCGACTTTGTTTTATACTATGTAAAGATGATGTTAATTCTAAAAAGAGAAGCAACCAGAGAAAGAGATATATGTATTAGTAAAAAACATACCCCGCAGTCATGTTCAAAAGCAGAGCCATCAGTACTTGTTTCCGGTTCAGCGTTAAACATAAATATTTGAGCTCCAGTAATTTAGCCAATTCATTTAACCATGTTTTGATAAATCGCCTACTCTTTAGCCGTAAAAGCACAAGTTTCAGCTACATTCGCACGAAAGTTTAGATTTTCAGCGAGAGTTTAGAGATTTATTTAGTAAACTGTGCGCAGTTTGCAACTGAAGAAGTTTAAATGTAAAGTATTGATACTGGCGAACCAACCCAACGATTAATGTTTTTCGTGTTCGTTTTAACTTTATTTTGGCAGAATTCCGTACAAAAGTTGAATTATTTGTGCGAGAGATTCTAAAAAAACGTTTTAACAATATTTCTTCACCGGAATCGGACAAAGTTTTAGTATGATAAGGAAACAAATTAACATAATATTCTTCTAAAAATAATACATCTATTGGTCAATGGTGATTCCGTGTGGTGCTGGACGTAAAAGAATAGCACCATCCCATCTCTTCCCGTGGGTGTCGTAGAAGGCGACTAAGAGACTTACTAGAGAATGGGCAGCAGCGTTCTCTATGCATTTGACCACCATACTGCGATCGCCAACCCGCCTGCCAAGCGTGGCGATTATGGCAAATCCTCCCCTTTTGGAGGAGGCTTATGTCCAGCAGTGGACGTCTTTCAGCTGATATGATGATGATTGGTCGGTCAATGCAGGAGACCTATCCCGTATAGGTAACGAACACAAAATAAAAACTAAACAAAAAAAATTAACATCCTCCTTTCTGCATCGTTGAAAAATAGTCATCAACTATTTCAAAACATGATACCACATCGTATCAACATGCTCAAACACATTACTCCTAACAAGATCCAAATTGAACGTTCTCCTCGAATATATCGAATTGCATGAAACGAAGATCTCAGTCACGATAATGTGCTCTCATTTTTACACCATCCCCTTAACCGAGCGGTTCCCTACGCTGGTTGAATTACTAATGCTTTTCGCACCATTTTCTAAGTGCTAGAGTCGGTTTCAAGTCAGCGTTCTGCGTAGACAGACTAGTCGGCTTTTGAGAAATGTGCTCCAGTTTACCCATATGGATGTAATGGGCTATTAAAATTGTGACGATGCGTGGGACTGAAAATATTAGGGCGATATTTTAAGTCCAAATTGCTGGATCAATTTTTGTGTGTGGCGTTCAAATGTTGAAACGATTTATTTTTGCCGTAATCGTTTTACATAACATTTCAACAATGATGTTATCGTTTAGTGCTATTTCTAACAAAGTGTTATTAAAGTAAGGTTTCATTGTTTTATGTTAACTATTTTCATGTAACGTTTACCGAACGCCTCACCTCGAAAACTCCGTAACTTAAATTGTATGAAACAGCTATAAATACAAAGTTTTAATGAAAGCAAGTGAATCTTTTTACGCATATTTTTTTAACAAATGTCATTTACAAAGCAAAATGTTCTATAAAAACCTGGAAAATACTCCCCGTAAGTACTTATCTTGGTCAACTATAGCTACGTCCCTGCAACTTTCAGGGGCTTTTTTTAGTTTTGCAGAATTTTCAGCCGACCGACGATTGCATTACGGAGACGTCAAAGTAAAAGTTTTTAATGAAACCCACACTTTTTAACTAATAGCAGGGTGTCGTATCATTAATAAAGTTTGAAAATTCATTTAGTCAATTCTCGACAAGGTCTTTTTCAGGGACATGAAAAACAGTTAAAATTGAGTTATGTTGAACGGAAAACTGTAACTGAATTTACTACAAAGACTTTTTTAATAGCGATATTCATTGTGTACCTATTTAAATTTGTACCCGACTACGCGACGCAAAGGAGGGTAATGTGCTTAACAGCATATCTGGTTTGAGATTATTTATGGGTAGTATTTAAACGCAAATCAAAAAATATCCTTTTTCTATGCAATAAGATTCCGAATTCCCATCAAAATTACTGATTGCAAAGCAAAATATTCAACTCAAAATATCACTAAACACACTACAATTTATTTTCGCAGCGTACAGCGATTTTTCCTAAAGCAAAAGCTTTTTCATCAATGCACAGCTAATAATCTTATATTATTATTTATCTATATTTTCTTATATTTTTATTTATTATTTCGTTTATTCATTTAAATACATATTAAGTTACATTTTTAAATATTTTTCTAAAACAACCTTATAAAAAACATTTAAAAATATAAAAAAATAGTGGCCCATCGGCATCAGGAGCAGGGTCCAAGATGTCGGTGGTCAGGGCTCTAGAGAAAGGAACCTCCTGACTATGCGTGCCGTGTCTAGGAGTACTGCTTTCTGAATCAAGCCCTTGATCCAGCCGTGCAATGAGAGCCTCCTGAGGTGTTGGTCGAGGCTCTTCGCTATTAGGCCATTTACTGTAACGATTATCGGTACAATGATTGCTGAGTCCACGTCCCACATGTCGACAACCTCGTGAGCTAAGTCAAGATACTTGATTTTCTTATCTTGCTCAGCTTTCACGAGATTCTCGTCATGAGGGACAGCGATATCAACAATCATTGCACGACGTTCTCGTCGATCTATCACCACAATATCAGGCTTATTGGCTACAATAGTCCTGTCAGTGATGATAGATCGATCCCAGTACAATGTGGCGTGACCATTCTCGAGAACTGGGTCGGGCACATACCTGTAGTATGGTACTTCAGACTCCACAAGGTTGTACTGCAAAGCAAGTTGCTGGTGGATAATCCTAGCTACTAGATTGTGTCTGTGCAAATACTCGCCGTTAGCAAGACGAGAACAACCGGAAACGATATGTCGGATTGATTCACCGGGACGGTGGCATGCCCGACAGATGTCAACCGTACCATCCTTGACAATGTATTTCCGATAATTGTTCGTCATGATAACTTCATCCATAATCGCACAGACAAAACCTTCGGTTTCCCCGAAGAGGTCGCCGAAACGCAGCCAGGATACAGACGCTAAAAAGTCTACATCGGGTCCATGAAGAGCCCGGAAAAAGCGTCCGTGAAGCTCTTTGCCTTGCCATACTTCCTTACGATCGTTAGTATCCAGTACTGCAGGTTTGCGCCAGTTCTCATTCGCCAAGGAGAGCGAGGTAAGGCCCTTGTCCACTGCGACCACATCTCGATGCATCCCCACGTCAGTGTGAAGGAAGTATTCCCTGAGACTGCAAATCTCGCGGTTGTGGAGGGTTTTAGCATTTAAAAAGCCTCGACCCCCACACTTCCGCGGGATGTACAGTCTCATCACTGATGACCGTGGGTGATGCATCCGACATGCCGTCAGCAATGTACGGACCTTCCTATCCAGGGCATCAAGTTCCGTTTGAGTCCATTTGAGTATGCCGAAAGAATACATCAAAACCGGCATGACCCAACCGTTGAAGGCACGTACCTTGTTTCCGCCTGATAAAAGACTATTTGACACTTTATTCAGGCGGCCAAAGAAGCGCTCCCTCAACGATTGTTTCATGTCGGTAGCATTGATGCCTAATGCTTCCGACATACCCAAATACTTGTAGGTTTCGGTTGAGGAGAGGGATCTAAGATGTATAGAATCCGTAAGTTTGGTTCCCACGGATTCTATAATCTCTCCTCGCTTTACATGCATGACTGCACATTTGTCCACACCAAATTCCATCCTGATGGCGCTACTGAAGGTTTCCGTTACCTTCAGTAACTCCATCAGTTGCAAATTGTTGGGGGCAAAGAGTTTCAAATCATCCATGTAAAGGAGGTGTGATATCACCTGACCACCTCTTCTCAATCGATAGCCCAGACCTGAACCCTCCAGCAGTGTGCTTAGAGGATTCAAGGCTAAGCAAAACCAAAGCGGACTCAAACTATCGCCCTGAAATATTCCACGCTCAATCCTAATTGGTTCATTGGTTCCCCGGATCTGTCGACATCCTGGATACAGTAGGACCGTCCTCCATTGCCTCATACAGGACATCAAGAAGGTGCGTAGAGTCGCATCTATTTTGTACAACTCCAGCACCCTCATGAGCCATGTATGTGGTACTGAGTCATAGGCCTTCTTATAATCTATCCAACATGTTGACAGATCCTTCCGGGATCTACGAACCTGTTGGCTTATGGTCATGTCTATAAGGAGCAGCTCCTTAGTACCGCGGGACCCATTCCTACATCCATTCTGAGACACCGACATAATTGCGTTACTTTCTATATGTTGTGAAATTTTTGCTCTAAGAATGGATGTAAGAACTTTATAGACCGTCGGTAAACATGTAATTGGTCTATAATTTTTAGGTTCCGCAGTACTACCCGATTTATGGAGCAGGTGGGTAATACCTGTCGTAAAGAACAGTGGTAGCGACCCAGTCTCTAAAGATGACTGAAATTGTGAAGCTAAGCAAGCATGTGACTTTTGTAGCCATTTAATCCAGAAATTGTGCAGTCCGTCCGGTCCTGGAGATTTCCAGTTGGGCAACGGACGGACTGCACGGGCCACATCAAGAGGACAGATGGTGATAGCCTCCATGTCTGGTATTGAATCACATGCCCGCTCAACAACACGCATCCAATCACCTTCAATGTGACTGACGGGCACCGACCAAATGCTCCGCCAAAACGCACTCATATCATCACTATCCGGTAGATGCGCGTCAGTCACACCTTGAGTGGGAATGGGTCGCTCCCAAGCTCTGTATACCCACCTTTCATCGTTGTGGAACATGCGATTCTGAGTGTACCGATCCACTCTTTGCCTATACCGACGGATACGGTTTGCCCATGCATATACTTTCTGCTTCAGGAAGTCGATGCGCTCTGTGACACGGGGTATATACTCTCGAGGATTAATACTAGTTCCCGAGAACGCCCGTCTCACAAAGCGCATCACTCTTGGGCGTGTATTGCCCTCCCTGAAGCAGATGAGCTTCCCGATGAGTACCCTGGTCTCATTAATACGACGCTCAATCCTGCATTGCCAAGCTGGTGCGGTGGGTTTCGGTCGTGTAGCTCGATCAGTATTTGTGAATTTGACACGAGCTATACGACATGCCGCAACAGCCGTGCAATACAAGATTGAGTGTGTATCGCAAAGGTCTGCGCTGCTTTCAATATAATTTGGTAGCAGCGCATCCAGGGCACACACCAGTGCTCTGTTTTTTTTATTCATGGGCAAACGTGGTAGCCGTGGTCTAAGGTCAGGTGATGTGAACCGGTACTCACAGATGGCATCTTCCAGAATGCTCCTTATGTCCACATTGTACAGGTTTTCTGCAGATATAGTCCTGGCTTCCTCCTCCTCATCGTGCTGGTTTACCTGCAATGGAACGTCGGCAGGCGCATGCACGACATTCTGGGGTGGAGGAGGGTTACTAGCAGAACTATTCTGCATTTCCGAGCGCAGTCGATCAAGTGTAGCGTCATCCAATCTATGATTGTTTTGAATGACACGCACCTGATCCGATAATCGTTGGGCCGAGACTTCGACGGCTGGTTCAAGCACCTGAAACAGAGAGAGCATCCGAACTCGGTACGCTGTCAGGTTAATTCCTCCCTCTGTAGCCCCATAATATGCGCGCATCACATTTTCGTTCATGGACTGGGTCCATCGTATGCGCGACACATTTCCACCGGCAGCGGGGACCCTGTTCGAGGCCTGTTGGCTTCGAGGTCCCAAGCCCGCTGGTGGCCGTCCTCTTCCTCGCCGCCGTTCTGGTGTTGGGGACGACGGTGGGGAGAAAAACTCGTCGCTCGAGCTCGACGCAACTGCAGCGACCGGTGACACGGCGCTCACGGTTGAGGCGCGTACCAGCGGCTGCGAGGCGGAGCCGAGCGACAAGTCCGGAGATGGTGGGTGTGCCTGCTGTCGTGTCTTGGCTCTTGTCTGCATCATTTACTCACATCACATTGGCATATACATATTATTTGGTCCATTTTTTTTTGTAAATATTTGTAGTCCGATCTTAGAGAGTTTTTCATTATAACTTTCATTTTGGTATTATTGTAAATGATTTTATTGGAAAGTAATGTGTGATCTTGACTCTGAAACTATTTATTTTATGTAAAAAATGTTGAGCATGAATTTTTCATTGTGACGTTGACAGACGCCATAGACATATTTTTTATTATTTATTATTATTCTTATCTTATACATGTTAACTCTTTTTCTTTTAAATATAGCTTCTATTTTTATATTATGTACAGCAGTTTTTCTAAATAAAGGGCGTCGGGAGGGAAAGACTACCCTTAACCACCTGCCATGATAGCTCGACGGAGCCCCGCTTCGCGGGGCTCCTATTTCTGCGTGCGGGGTTTGAAGTAACCTAACATGAAGGGGATGGCGGGGTCTTTCAGACCCCGCCATCCCCTTCGAACCTAACCTGTCCGTGTCGAGGTGCCGCAAGTCCCGAGCTCGCTTCGCTCGCTCTTGTGTCCAGATATCCGTAAACGTATGTTTGTCTAATATGCGACTGGGATAGTTATTTTGCTATGAAATATGGAAAATTTGCTGTGCAGTCAGTATTTATGCTATGTATGTAGTATTTTTGTACAAAAATAAATTTAACTGTATTGCATTATGAGGAAAAAAGTAATGTTATATTGATGTATAATTTCGCATTATCTGCAGTTTGAGTTTTGTTAAACATTTAGTTTATTTGTAGTGAAGTAAGTTATTAGATGTAAATAAGAATATAAATGATGAGTATGTATTGATAGGCGATTATTTATTTGATATGCAATTTATAATATCCCATTATTTATTATCATAAGAATACATTCATTCAGTTACATGAGAATATTATTGCTAAGCATAAATTATTTTGTTGGGCATATTGCAAAAAGTAAACATGATTAAATATTTAGGGCTTTAAAAAAAAGATGCAATGTTGGTTCAAAACATAAAGTACAAACAAGTTTGCGTATAACACAGATAAGCGTAGCTAGATGCATAATATATATGTATTAATGTCAAATTTCAATACAACCAGACAGTTTATGATTAAGAAAAAAAGGAAAGTCGACGAACTACTCGTATGTCAAGTGGGGTATCATTGAATAGGTAATTGAAAATCATCTTTAGGTTTCTCTCTTTCATAAAATTTTGAATGAATTTTCAAAACTTTTATTAAAGCGTGATTAAGTTCTTATCTTATTGTTTTTACGGTCTTGTTAATGTGAAAATTAATCATATAAACTATAAAGTGTTAAATAAAAAAATCTATAATCCCGACTGCTTAAAGAGTGAAATTTGAAAAGATGGAAACAAGAAATAAATATTTTAGTACTCATCATAGTTAGTCTGTAACGTTTCCACAGCTGAGACACAGGCCTCTCTGTGAGAGGGAGTGGGCCGTAACCCACCACGCGGGCCCAGTGCGGGTTGGTAGATATCACACGTTTTCGAATTTTTGGTTCTAGGACATGCCGGTTTCCTCGCGATGTTTTCCTTCACCGTTTTGAGAGCAGTGGTGATGAAATAATGTACACAAAATAAAGCGCGTATCTGGGTTCGAACCTACGACCTACAACTCGTAAGTCGCAGCAGTTACCACTGAGACACCACTGCTCCTCATTTTAGGACTAATTAAACTAAATACTAAGAAATCTCATGCAGTCGGAGGCATCTTCTTAAATTTAACAATAAAGACCGTTATTGCATCCAGCTGCATGAGATTGCTTATTTTATTAAGTTTAATAGTCAACCTCTTAAAATAAAATGTTCCTAATTACATCTGTTTTAAAGTTCACTTTTGTGTGGAGGGTTATCGGATTTTTTTTTGCAACCTATCTCTGCTTCACACGGCTTTTACGACTGGTGAAACATGGAAACTCCTTTATAATACGTAAGTTTAATATTTATGTATAACGCACATAAATATTAAATGGTAGCAAGCAGGCTAGATTGTGCGTTTGTCAGCCACTGCTGCAAGGTATCGGCTGGGTACCTTGCAGCAGTGATATCACAAATTGTTTCTATGTTAATGTTTTAATAACATATTTTGTAAGTTTTTGTTACTAACACTATGAGTCTTGTTCCTTGAAATAAAATAAAAAATATTATACAAGGTGTAACAAAATGGACGCAAGACCTGTAAGTAGTTTGTTCCTAATTGACTACTGAATCGATTTCAGTAACTTTTAATATAAGTATATTTTTTTATTATGTATTTTGCCATACCTACCACTGATTGAGCCAAAGAAAATGCAATCTTATTTCAAAGGAAATAAGACTCAATTTTAAATGCATAAAGTAATGCTTGGGTCGACACGTTTTTCTTAAAAATATCAGTTAGCTTTAAAAAAAAATAGGTCATCGTATTATACTTTTTACTCAATACTCTAATTGGGGTGTATGAGGTCTTGCGTTAATTATGTTACTCGTTGTACATTTGGAAGGGCCAAAAAAAAACTAACAAAATAATGGTGAAATGCGAATCATAATCCGTTGCGCAGTTTTAAAGACCAACGCGGTCACACCAACATACCCGAAAAGTGACTTTTATTGGTTAATAACTAGTATATTTTGTAGAATCAAGACCCTAGTCTCGCTATTAGAGCGGGGATTAACGACCTATCGACGGAAATTCTTATGGACGTGTTTAACAGAAATTGGCTTCGTTCACAAAGGAAATTAGCCCTTATTATGAAATAATTGGCGAATTTTATGAAGAAAACGCTGTGTCGCATTATTTTATTAAACTTACCGGTATCTGACCGCGTACCCAGAAGCTGCTTGTTCTGTTGCGTTTTTGTAATCTGTGAGTTTATCATTAATTTTTATGTTATGCCCTATCCCTTCACATTGACTACATAGCTGATAACTTTTACATACCGTGTGGTGGGACGCTGGTGATCTGTTTTACAGGTACTCCTCGTGCAGTCTCTCACAAACTACTGCCACATAGTTTTTTAGCTTTTTTTTGCCATTGTTTGTGAAGAGAAAATAAATTATTTTAATTTGTTCACTCTTGATTTGTAGGTAGATGGGTTAAATGTGCAAGAAAACACATTTAACCTACATTAACACAAATCTTTTATTAAGCAGAGTAATGCAAACAAGGAACACACCTTAACAAAAAAACCTCTGATTGTACTATTTCACTACTGTAATTGGGCTACAATAACCATTGCTATGAAAACCGATCATAATTCCATTCAAAACTAAATGAATCAATAAAACTATTAACCATCAGGTTACACAATCATTAAAATTCGGTCGTTCTATCATTATAATAGCCACGAACAATAAATCAGCCACACTTTTGCTTGCCAACTAAACTTTGCCCATTCAAAATTCAATTAAAGTTATGAACAAAACCATGAATAGCCTATTTGGTAATACAATCAAAATAATTGTTTGTTTTATCTTTGCTGGCTATTATTCACGTGTTATATTTTTAGTAGTGTAAAAATTCGCATGACACAAAGTAACCGGATACATACAGACAAAGCCAGCTATTAAAAAGCTTGAAAAAATTGAGCTTGACTGTCTTTTATTCAAAATAAAATCTATTTGATTTTGAATAAAAATATTTGATTTCACATAAACCTATGGTCACTTATGAAACGTGCAGCTAGATGCACGTCAAATTGATCGTTTCCTGTGGAGAAGAGCCGGCAAGAAACTCTACGGTAACTCTTAAAAAAATAATTGGCTTCTATATTGTTTTCCAATTACAGGATTTACTGAGGACAGTGAAGGCTTATCAACAATAATGTACCAGGCACTAGCTTAACTTTTTATATCTACTCATTTTCATCTCATTTACCTAGACTGTGTGGTGTACTCATCGCATGAAAAACTGCTGAACGAGGAGTCCTAGGCTAGTACAGGAAAATAAAAACATGCTGGTCCTGCTCCATAGGACAATCTAGAGTCTAGACAAAATCAAACTGGTTGCTAATTGAATTGTATAATTAATTATATTTATGACATTGATTTACACTCAGTGATTACTTTAACTCACACACTGACTCATTTTGTTAATATTGTAGGAAAATCATACCTATACTTACTTTTACAATGTTTGTAAATGTGTGAACACCATGTACCTATCACAGAATTGATTTATCTGTATTGCTTCAATTTGATTCTTTTTACTCATTTTGGTATGGTAATTTTATTCTGGGTGCATCGTTTTCACATATAATCATATAATGAATGTAAATATTGTACTTGAAACATTTTAAAAGAGTAACGGTGGAGTTTCTTGCCCATTCTTATCCATACGAAACTACATTTTGGAAGGGGCGACTAGAATCAATTCTATTTTAATGTAAATGTTGACGTTCAAAAGTGCCTTTTAAGTGCCTATTTGAAATAAATGCTTTGACTTTGACTTTGACTTTGAATATATTCAGTGTTGGTATATTTTAGGCTAGATTTATACTTTGCTAAATGGCGTTGGTCTTGCCTTATATTTCCTGGGACGAAGTCCACATGGGACTAAGATAATAAGTCCACATTTTGCCAATGATTAAATAACATAACTGATGAAATGTGATGTCGGTACTAAATACCTTTGTCTAACTTGTAAGGTATTGTATAATTTATTGTTCAAGCAACAAAATTATAAGGAACAATATACTCTAACCTAGGGAAGTTAAGATAAGAAGATATTCCACTAATCTCCAAAGCACCTTATATCCGCGCGGAACTCATCCGAAGTTCTACTATGTATGTATACCTTCACCGCTCTACCGACGTGCATTGTCAAGTCTTCGTGCGGCGTCTCGATATTTAGGTCAAGTCGAACCCGCCCTGCCTTAATAAAGTCGGCTTGTTTAATAGACAATATTTGCTATGCAAGGAGGATTCTTGGAGAAACACCTGCTTTGGAATTAGAAAATGCCGGAGGATGGGTGGCGAGGAATTCTTTGAGGGAAAATTGTAGATACCTAAGCTTCAACAGATACAATAAAAACAACTATAGGTATGTCTTAGATGACGTTCGCACGGACGTAAAAATATCGTGGCGGGATTTTATCGCTCACTGAATTTTCAACTGTCTCAGTCGATAAAACACACTGTTTAATTTTCAGATCTCGGCGCTTCACATTGCGTTCAAAATCCAGTGCGCGGAAAAATCCCGTTGCGATATTAACGTCCGTGCAAAGTACGAGTTATTGTTTTACCTATAATTTTAGCATATGCGTTATGAGGATCTTTTGGCTCAGGATTGACTTTGTCAGGGTGGCGCTGTTGACCTTTTGAAAAACAAGATAGCGGCGTGACTTCCAATTTTGGCCACGCCCCAAAAGATCTTTGTACAGCCATACTTTGTTAGTTATAAATGGTTTGACGTAAGACCTTTATAAAACGTCATCATTCTCTTGCCCGTAAGCCAATTTATTGAGGGTCAGCGCAACCTGTCTTTTTCGGCCGTACTTTTTTTGTTCTTTATTAATCGTTCCCGATAGTCAGCCCCTTTCTAACCATATCGTGATTCACACGTTCTTCTAGTCTATCCATCGTTCCTTTGGTATTTGCCTGCTCTTATAGCCATAGACATTCATACCTACTCAAAACTTTTCCCACGATATTTTCCTCATTCCTCCGTATCACATGCCCATACCATGACAACTGATTTCCACTCAACCTTTCAATTACCGGTGCCACTTTCAGACTTCCTCTTATGTACTCATTTCTTATTCTGTCCAGCCGTATAACACCACACATCCCTCTAAGCATTCTAATCTCAGCTGCCTGCAATTGCCTTTCATTCATCCCTTTTGTGGTCCAACATTCTGACCCATTCAAGACAGCAGGTCTGACAATTGTTTTCTATATTTTTCCTTTCGGTTTAAGGGGATTGTGGGAGTCACAGACTGTTCCCGTGATCTGCCACCATTTCATTTCAGTGTTAATTAAGTTAAATTTTTTCACGGTTTCGTCAATATTATTAGTCAGATGGTCTTAGGTAGCCTAATTAGGAACAACTTAGCTGAAAACAGCGTCAAAATGCGTCACCTGGAAGCAAAGATATGACGATTGTATGCAAACTTGGTTCGGCTTGGTATGGTTCGGTTATGTAGATTTTGCTACTTACGAGTTATATAAAACAAAGAAAGCTACTATACATTAAAGTGGCTATATACCTATGTAAAAGTCCATCAAAATAACTTACGCTGTTTAGTGTTTGGCCCATAGAGTTGGTTAGTTAGTTTAGATGTTGCATTCATTTCTCTCTTCTTACTGGATAAAATTTGGGAAGAAATGAACACGTATAACATAAACTAGCCAAGTTTGCTATTCTTGTTCTAACTAAACTAGAGCAAGCAATCGCGATCAGACGAATGTTATACTTATGCGTGTTGAACAAGAGTTGTTTAATTTATCTCATATTTTGTGTGTTTAGTATTCTGTGAAGACTTTGTTTCTGCAAAATAAAGTTTTAAAACATAATCTTAATATTATTAGTTTTTGAACAACAATATGTCTCAACAGCAATCTACAATACGTTGGCGATACAGAGGCCAAAGACATTTAGGATTTGGGTCATGAGTCGCTATTTGTAAGCTTTGGCACATATATAACATTATATATTTCTGCCGATTTCGCCGAATACTTGAAATCGAGCCAATCTATCTCCGGCTTTACCTACTCGTCCAGGGATAAGTATTCACCGGAACTACCGTACTACAATTATATTATGTCCTTAAAAATGAAGTTGGCGTTTTAAATGGAAAATTTTTAAAGCATTTTTTATTATTATTCCATTTTCATTTACAATTTCGCCATTTTCAATGTGGTTCATTGATTCCTTTGCTGAAAAATTGTAGGAGCGAGACACATTAAATCTTTAAAGGCAGTTTTGACTGCCTCATCGGAATAAAAAAGATCGACCAAATTCCGCAAAAAGTGGTTATCTTTTGGAGCAATGTCCGGGTATGGTGGATGTCGGAGACATTCCAATCGCAGCTCCTCTAATTACTTTTAGAGGTTTGGTTAATTCAATAGTTCATTAATTATGAAATTGTATGAAAAGAAAGTAACACCCACAATTTTAAATATTGTAAATAATCTAAATTATGGCTTATTTATCTTATATACAGTGTTTGTTGGAAGCATTTTCTCATTTTTTACTGGATTTGAGATTGTGGTCAATAATAATCATAATTAATATGCAGCAGTCTTTATGACAGTTCCGACAGGTCCAACCTGTCAACAAATATAGAAATCTTACACGTAAAGAAATAAAGTTTTTTTTTTTATTTGTTACACGCGCTGGAAATAAAAACAGTGAAAAAAAAAAAATTAAACAAAATCACGAAATCTATAAAAAAGAACATTATAACTTTTAAGTATAATATAAGGTTAAAACTAACAAAATAATGAAAAGAATACAATTTTAAAAGAACATAGTACGTTTTAATAAGAAGGTATTTCACGATTTAATATTTCGCAACCTCAAAAGAAAATAAAGACTACTAAAATCATTAAATCAAACAACTTAGAGAGCATAAAAGGATAAGTTTACAGCCCCAATCTCTTTGCAACGGACGAAGCGTAGTAAAAGAAAAATCGCTTCAATAAAAAATAATTCATATTCAATGAAAAAAGGAATCTTTGTAGGCGCAATAAAATGGAATGAATTATAATAATAGTGAATAACACTGTTCTTGGCAAAAACTCTTCTTATGTTTATAATAGTCGTAAAAACTGTGCTTTTTGGCGACTGACAAATAAAAGTGTGGAAATATTTTTTCCTTCGTGAACGTTGTTTTGTGAAATAACTTACTGCATGTTTCATAAATGATAATGGTATGAAATGGTACGGCTTATGGAAAAGTAATGTCCAGGTAACGCTACACTTGTCGTGGTGGGCCTTAGAGTGACCATCTTTACATAACAAGACTTCTCTGTGCCTCGGAAGCACGTTATGCCGGAAGCCCCGGCTGTCATTCGTGGATCTTTGACAGTCGTTATAGATCGTCAGAAGCCTGAAAGTCTGACAACCAGTCTTACCAGGGGGTATCGTGATACCCAGAAACTGGGTATCACGATGCTTTATATCACTTACATCTTACATCTTTATATCACCGGGCTTATTTTTTTTTTTGAGTTGGAAATCATCAAATGACTTCTCCCACTCTTCGTGTCAGACTTTTACTGACTAAAACCCACCCGTGTTCCCTCAGTTGCCTGTGTGCCAGGGGCCGCGGTATCTCTTTCAAACAAACCGCAGCCCTGGCAGGCATCGGCCCTTGCGGACCCCACCAGTTGGTGCTGACATCTCTTTGAGGCGCGCGGGACAACAACGCGCCGTCGACCCGGGCTTGGTCCTTACCGGCCAGCGAGCTACCCATTACTCGCCGTCCGCAAGCCCGCGACCTAGAAACTGGGTTGTGGAGGCCAAATAGGCAGTCGCTCCATGGTATGGTACACTGGTATTTAGCTGCAGTCGGTAAGACTGGAAGTCGACCGCAACATAGTTGGGAAAAGTTAGGGTATTTGGGGTTTATGGGTTTTTCCATTTGGAATTTGTCAGTAAACCGTATTTTGGAAGTTGGTCGTGTACCACCCGGCATCGGAAATCACGTAATACCTTTGGTCCTGCACCTGATCTTCCCCGGTCGTGTCGGATTGTCTTCACATCTGACTGTGATAGTGAGGGAAGAGAGAGTTCGCTTGTGTATGTGGGCTGACTCCGTTTAGATTGGCCGCAGAACTAGAATTCAGTCGGAAAGATATTCTACAAGTTAACTATTCGATCAGATCGCTCACTAACAGTAAAAATTGCTTACATTTTGACAGTACAACAACATATATTGCGTTATTGACCAGATAAATTCTCCGAACATAAATGAAGCAAAAGATTAGCGATATCCTTTAAAATTATTCAGTTTGTGATTGATAGATAGTGTCTTACGCAATTAGAGTGCAAGTATAAGTTTGTGTCTCACGATTAAATTTTAGCTTCTTTAGTAAACTAATTAGTTTTGCCATTAAAGCAACGATAAAGTGAAGTTATTACGGTCCCACACAATGCTGTTCCTAATTTAATTTTGACATCACTGTGGAAGGTTATGTTAAATCGTTAAACAAGTCAAACGGGCTTAATTATATTTACTTAAGCAAAATGATGATACGTTTCTATCCGCTAAAATATAGCATAAAATAACGCCTTGTTTACACGAAATGTTGGTTAAAAGTGTACTATATAGTGCACCCACATTTTTCCAGGTACGTTTACGTACCATGTAATAGAGTTTAAATGATGACATTCTTAAATCCGCCATTTTGATAACCAAAAATCAAATAGATCTTGAGCCGGTATTGAAACCATAACTTCGCAGACATTGTAACGACTATGTTAATGACGAAACAGATGAAAATGTTTCAGTCTGTAATCCAAATAAAATCTTAATTTTAGACTTTAAACGCACGTCTACCATTGACTGGGAATTCCTCTCCAAATAATTGAGATGAGAACCTGAACAATGGCGATAATTCCCCGAAATTGACGGCTACCATGAATACCCACTATACATTTTCATCCAAATGAAATGATGTTAACGTAGACGTTTGTTAATGTTTCAGGAGCAATTTTATAAAATATTTAAGAAAAATGCGTTTTTTCCTGTACCAAAAAGGTGAAATAATAAGGAAGTTATAAAGCACCTTGCAAGTTTTATCTGCCGTACAAAGTTTGTAAGATATTTTATCCTTGTACAGTTGGTAAAAGTAAACATTGTAATTTGTAGCACGTTGAATATTTACCTCCTTTTGATTGGGTGCTCGTGTTTTATGACATCAAAAATCAACTCATTTCTTCAAACTAGGCTGTGAATCAGCATATTTTGAACATCAATTTACTTAAAACAGTCCTCAAAAACACCACCACATCCTAGAGGTTTAGCTGGGGAGATGAAATGTCACAACTAACACACCAGCAAATTATAAAAACTAGTGGTCGAAATTCAACCATAGTTAATGTAAACCTTAATGTATTTCTAATTCATTATAAATAGCATAGCATAGCATAATCAGTTTAACGTTCCCACTGCTGGGACACAGGCCTTCTCTCTGTTAGAGAAAGAGTGGGCCATAATCCACCACGCGGGCCCAGTGCGGGTTTGTGGCTGTCACATGTCTTCGATTTTTTTGTTGTAGGACATGCCAGTTTCCTCACGATGAAAAAAAAAAGTCAAAATCAAAAGTCACTTATTCAAACTAGGCTGAGAGTCAGCTCTTTTTGAACGTCAAAATTACATAAGACAGTCCCCCCAAAACGCCCGCCTTTCACTACTTCCTAGTGCATCTTTAGCTGGGAAGAAGAAGTGGCGCAACAAACTCCCAAGCAGCACTGCTGTCTGTTAAGTAAGAAGAACTTGATTCCATACAATAGTAAGTAATTAACATTATGAAACACAAAACACATTAAATTTGCTATATGTCAGCTAGCACACGGCAATATACCATCAAAACATTGAAAACTATAAATAAAAAAAAACGTTATCAGAACTTACAATCTAAATAAAAGCCCCCAGGCATAAAGGGCGTGCTGCCCGCTTACATAATAGTACATATGCAATTCTGCATTACATAAATATAGCTATAACTTGAAGTAACAAAAATTAAACTCACTGTCTTCTAAGATACAGGCCATCCCTAGTTTAGGAGACAGGATTTATTTTTTGGTTTATATAGACAATTGTTTTTCACCCCTTGTGTCCATTGTTAGTTAACTAAGTCTTAGCATGTAACTGGCATACAGCCTGTCTATGTATATTATTGGATTAATAAACTTCTTTATTATTATTATTATTAAACTAGGACCTTTGGACTAAAATACGGCACGGTTGGCGATTGACTGCTGCGCTGCGGGTCGCGGGTTTGATTCCCGCACGGAAAAAATATTTGTATGACCTACAAGTAGTTGTTCCGGGTCTGGCTGTTTGTGTATGTGAGTTTAAAGGTTTGTAAACGCACCTACAATACAGGAGAAATTCCTAGTGTGGGGCAACATTTAAAAAAAATATGCACGGTGTGTTCCTTCACAGTTTTGAGAGCAGTGGTGATGAAATTATTTAGACAAAGTAAATTCGGGGCCGTTACCAACTGGGCCACCACTTCTCATAAAATTATAAAGCATTATAAATTTGTAAAATTATTCACTTTCTATATCCTAAAACTAGGATTGTATAGATATAAACTTCTTAACTTAGATTAACCTACTTGCTGTAATATTGATTTTTAGATACGCGCCTAAAACCCCATCCTATCTGCGGGATCGCTTATCCTATGCCCGTCCTTTTGATGCGCCTTGCAGGTCGCATCTTAGAAATCTCCTCAAGTCCCCTCCCCACTCAACCGACTTCTACTCCTATTCCTTCACTGTGCACGCGGTACGGTTATGGAATTCACTTTCGCCTGACATTAGGGATTGCCAAACTGTAGCAGTATTCAAAAGAAGAGTGAAAGAACACTATCTCTCCACATTGTCAAAATTGTATTTATTAATTAAATTACATTATAATTATATATATTTTAGTGATATTTATTTTAGAAGTATGTATGTATATTAGTATGTATGTATATTCTCATATTATGTGTGTATATTTTTAAATTAGAGTTTAATTTGTAATTTTATGATTTTCCTTCTACTGTTATTACACGCGTTGTCTACATCTCTGTTATCTTCTCTCCTATCGCAGGTGTGCTGGAAGAGATTTCTGTAGAAATAAGCATTACCTTTGTACGTATTTTTCTGTTCCTTTCTTCTTGTCTGTTTATATGTGTGTGCATAAATGGTTATATAAATAAATAAATAAATTATGTAATTGGTTTTGGCAACAAAACCCCACGTCTTTTAAAGGCTTAGGTAGGTACCCGTTGCAATTAGGGCGTAAACTAAGTCTTATGGTGAAATCACCACGTCTAGTCTATCAAACAATTTATGGAGGGATTAATGTTACTTTCAGAAAAGATCAAAGAGTAAAAACTCCGCCCAAAAGAGACTAACAAGAAAACTAACAAATTATCCAAAAGGTCAGCTTCAAAAGTTTCACAGTACACTGTATATAGTCCATTACGACTTTGACAAGATATTGCGAGCTTTACGAAATTCTGTACAAACAAGAAGAAATATAACCTCTATGGCAAAATCCTTGTGAATCTGAGTACGTGGTAGAACCTCCTTTGTAGTTCGGTGCGGGTAGGCATAGGTCGAGGTCTATTTGTTTTACATTATCAACCGGGACCCCCTGCTTCAATGGAGCGACGTATTAAATGAATAAAAGATAACATTGTATGAAATGTATCGTCGAGTGGTCAAAAGCAGCATCATGCTGAGGTAGGAGCCTTTTGGCCTCGTGCAGGACTTTCTGCTTTATTTATTTTTTAATATATTTTTCCTTCCGAGAAATTTGTTTTTTA
The DNA here is from genome assembly GCA_947359405.1 of Antitype chi. Lineage (NCBI taxonomy): Eukaryota > Metazoa > Arthropoda > Insecta > Lepidoptera > Noctuidae > Antitype > Antitype chi. The sequence continues at coordinate 19,259,780 of OX375816.1, forward strand.
TAATTTTTGTACCATTGTGTGTTTATTTTAGTATGTGATCTTCCTGTGCGAGTCACAATAAATACCTTTTCTTTCTTTCTTTCTTTAAAAGTAGGTCGGTTTAGACATGGATTTTACTTTTACTGCCTTTAGTTGATGTTTTACGAGAATTGGAAATATGAACGTGTATTAATGAACAGTTTTAGGTCAGGTGGTTGATGGTGTGATATTAGTGGGCACAGTAGGTAATAATATAAGTGGGTCTGTACATATAGATGCAATATGATATTAAAAATAAATAATGTGCATGTTGGTGATGTACAGTCACTAAAAGAGATAAATTACCAAAATCATCGGGTATAGGTGAAATTTAGTAAGAACCGATGGTTGTCTGCGTATCAGATGTAATTTGATTAATTAACTGTACGTTTTCTATTAATTAAATTATATTTTATTTGAAAACATTCATCGGCTTCTTATTAATTTCTTATCTATTCTGGTGAGGTATGTTTGCTAGGAGCATTAATTCTAGATAGAATAAGACTTAGTGGGCATGTTACTATGTACCTAATAATATTCATCGATACATTATTATTAATACTAACTAGTTGAGGAAAACTGAACGAGACACAATTGGTATACCTAATTTTTGTTGTTATTACGCTCGAAATTAGTAAAATCACCGTGCGAATATTAAAAACACCAGCATTTTGGATGAATTCTGAATTAACCACAGCAAATGAGCCCAGGGTTCCGATTCGGTACACAATCTGCATTCTGGCTGGCTCACCGAGGCTTTAGAATGGCCTACAAACATCAGGCCGTATATTTAGAGCAAACGAAATGAATCCCACGCCATTTTGAATCCAAGTGATACTCTGCAGTGTAGCTTTAAGTCTGCAGAAGAGCATACTGCGGTATCGGCAACGTATAAAAAGCCTGTTTTTTTTTGAGTAATTAGACTTAGTAATTTATGCTTTATTAAATCAAATCAAATCAAAAGCCATTTATTCAAATTAGGCTGACAATCAGCACTTTTCGAACGTCAAAATACATAAGACAGTCCTCCCAAAAACGCCCACCCGTCACAACTTCCTAGTGCTTTAGCTGGGATGAAGAAGTAGCGGAACAAAGTCCCCAACAGCACAGCTGTCTGTTTAGTCGGATTGACTTGATTCTATACATAGACAAAGAGAAGAAAGAAAGAAAAGAGAAAAAACGTTTATCTGCGGTAAACATGACGCAAAAAGATAAGGAACACAAAAAAATAAGAAAAGGTTGAGGGAAACATGCGTCACATCCACGCAAAACGGCTATCACTCAGCATTATGCTGCGACCCTAATGTTTATAAAGTAATATTTATAAACATTACGAAACACAGAACATTAATTAAATCATTAGTCATACATATGTCAGAAAGCCATGCCAATATACCAACAAATAAAATGAAAACTTAACTCGAGCACAAAGAACAAAATACTAAAATAATAAAACCAAAATAAGTGCCTCCTGATATTAAGGCCGTGATAGCTTACATTAAGGTTTCGAATAAGGGTTCCTAATGTTTCTTTTCGAATATAATAGCTAAGCCAAAACTTGAAAGCTATGTTGGTATGTAAGGGATCTAACTATCTACTTCGTTAATATGGATTTTTTATAGAAACTACAACACACCATATCGTCTTATTAGGGGTTGTTTTTAAATATACAATTTTGTTTTTCTTCGGTATCTAAGCTGTCTTTTAACCGCAACTAAATGGGTCAAGCCGATTGACCCTTTCGAAGTTATAATATTTTTAGTAAGGATTATTGCTGACATAGGATGATACCTACATGTGTATATAAATATTTTATTCACATAGAAAATACAAACAGTAAAAAAGACCATAAAATCTAACAAAATCATGAAACTAAAAATAGAACATTAAATCTTTTAAGTTTATCAAGGTTGAAACTAACCAATTAGTGAAAACAACAAAATAAAATTAAAAACCGGCCAAGTGCGAGTCGGACTCGCACACTTAGGGTTCCGTACCACAAAGTTAAAATGTTTCATGTATGGGGCCCCCTTTTAATTTTACACGCTTTATTTTTTTTTTACGCTTAACTTGTATGTTTGTTTGTCTGTTTGTATGTAACCGACTCCTTAGAGCGCGATTTTGACCTACTTTAAACGGTCAAGTATCATTGAAAATTTGTAAACTTATCAAGGACCGATGACAATTCAATAATTTTTTTAAAAAAATTGAGAAAAATGAAAAACAAAGAAAAAATAACAACACGTTTTTGTAGTTAGCAGAACTAAAAAATAGAAAATAAATAATAGTTTAAAAAACTAAAAAACACGCTTTAAAAACCAAACTAAAAAAGGAGAAAATAATTTAATTCAATTAAAAAGCGTGGGGTGCTTGACATTAATTGATTATAAAAATACCTCAAAAAGCACCCCACGCTTTTTAATTGAATTTAATTATTTTCTCCTTTTTTAGTTTGGTTTTTAAAGCGTGTTTTTTAGTTTTTTAAACTATTATTTTAATTTTATTAAATTTTTATTATTTTTTGTTTTAGCGACAACTGAAATACATAGTCTATGAAAATTTCAATTGTCTACCTATTACGGATCATGAGATTCAGCCCGCTGACAGATATACGGAAGGACGGAGGGACAGCGAAGTCTTAGTAAGAGGGTCCCGTTGTTTACCCTTCGGGTACAGAACCCTAAAAAGGGAAGACCTGTGCGAAGCCAAAAAGGCTCGTTAATCTATCTAACACACTAGAGAGGATCCTTCATCAGAATAACCTTCAAAAACGTAGATACCGTGTCAAGCATAAACAATTTAAGGGCTATCGACACAGCTGTTATAGCAGATTTACATAATATCAGTAACTGACTCAATGTAAATTTACCTTATGCGCGTCGGTAAACTGTTGTTTTTAACGAGGTAAAAATATTGATGGATGTAATAATATTAACTTATCACACTTTAAATTAATTAATAAAATATAACCAGTTAATAAAAGGTTTTGGTAAAATCTGTTTCACGATAAATTCACAATATAATAAACATACAATGAGGCAATGCTGGCAGCCTTTTGGGCACTTTTCCTATTGACAGCGATGCAGACAAATTTCTTGATGCCCTGTTATTCTTTCCTCTCTGTTTTTATTATATAGGTGTTTGTATTATTATTGTGTCTTTGTAACTCTTAATAAAGACAATGAAACTCTTACAATAACCTTTTGCCAGCATATTGTTAGTTTTAGGTCTAGCCACTAGGGCTGCATAGCAACTAACAATGGTTCCCTAAATTTTCTAGGCTAAAAGCTAAATATCATTAATAGGAATCTATACTTCGAAGTATAACACTGCGCGTCAAGTTATTACAACGCATTTAGTGGTGATAGATGGGCCATCCACTGCCATTTGCCGGAAGCGTAGGCACCATAATAATCAATTTCGTTCAGTGATTGATTGACGAACACTTTTTGATGTTTTCGTACTTAAAATTTACTAGCTATTTTCCGCGGCTTCGCACACGCGGAGGTCGGTATTTACCCTACGGAAACATCCTACCGGGACCAAATCACCAAAGTTCATCATAATCCGTTAGACTGTTTAGGCCTGAAAAGGTAATAGACATACAGATGTCATCGCAGGAGAGATCAGAAATAATAATGTACTGAATCCATGGTAGTCATTTGAGCATCGATATCCCTGCCATCTTGTATAGTTGTTCTAAACTAGTTAGAAATCGGTTGAATATGGCTTACAAGTGAAACATACTATGTACATAAAAAACCTGCAAGAATCTTAAATTTTCGGAGAAGAAGAAATTCTCACTCAGCATGAAAATAACACCCCAATGAGGGTGATTGTATTAAGAAATACCTACCCCACGATAAATCAAGTACAGACATGTAAACATTTCCACCCCCGACATAAGCTGTTTGAACACGTCCCCTTCAGCCGTTTCAATTAATTTTCCACCATGACTGCGAAATTCACCACCACCTGGGTTTAAACATGATTCGATCGTCGAACTCGGCAACGTATTCAGGCAAGTCAAACTATTCAACGTAGTGTGAAAAGCATTCGCTATAAACGGTTCACATTAGTCCCTTACTCCTCGCACTGTGGAGCCACTTTCAACAAAATTAAATACTGCAAGGACTCATTCGGTTTACACTTAGCACGCGTTCATTAATGAAACTGCAGAGTTGAAGTTGTATCGCAGGGTTTAATGTAAGTGGAAAATTGTTTAATTGAACACTTTTGAACGTGATTATTATATTACTTACGTGTACACTCTCGGAAGTTGACGTTATAGTAATTTTCATATACACCCATTTCTCGTATACACACAAACATGTCAAAGGTTAAAAAATAACATATACCTACCGCATATCGCCCACATTGAATTGTCATTTTCATCGTTATTGTCTGCAGCTAATACAGCTAAACTCTGATTTTTAATTTGCTGGACTAAAATGACGGCTACGATCAACCTTCTTTGCCAACATGAACTGTCATGTTGACATAAACGGTTTATCGCAAGTAGTGATAGTAACAGCTGTCATTTTGGTATAACAAATTATAAATCTGAGTACACGCTAATAATAAAGATCATGCATTATGTAGGTAAGTATTTACGTCATTTACCTAAAGGCATATTTACATTTTAACACAAACACGTGTCTTAGCTTGATTAACGTATAAAAAAAATGTGTTAGAAATTAATATAAATACCTACCGAGATCTCGAGACAAGTACCTACAAAATTTAATCCAATACATTCCGGAGAATTCTCGGGAATATTTAGACAGACGCAGACGACATTGCGGCCCTTCGGGGAGTCTAGCGAGGGGGTTGTTATAAGGGTAGTGAGGATTTTTTGTCGTCTCGGCATCCCCTCACGCACACTTAAGTCACCCCCTGTATTTATCTAGAGCTTCAACGTTACTCTGCTCGGTACCTACACTGATTTCACTTGCTAATCCAATTCGACCTTTTTCAGACTTTGTTAGTCAATTCCTTTGGAGTAAGACGAAATGTCCTTTGATAATCTCGAAAGAAGTTGTGCAAACTGCTTATTTGATTTAGGTTTGGTAATTTGGATATTTTGATATTGAATGGCAAATGGCTTGGTGCTGTAGCGTTAGTTTATGAGGCGTTATACAGAATTAAATGTTCAATTCTGTAGTAGCCTTTATGTTTATTATTGGTAAAAACTATTTGAATTTTCGTTTATTCTACGTAAAAAAAGTCTTGCTCTAAAAAAATATTAGATATCCCGTAAGTTTATTAGAACGAAATGCAATGCGACTTGAAACGCTTTTAAAAAAAAAAAAACGTCAAATTTTGATGGCGAAATATCACCGACGTTTCTTAGGTGAGGTCACTCACCCCAAGAAATATAAGGCTTTCTTATGGTGTTTCTAGAAGGATCACCCTTAGAAAGTCCCGAAACAAACTCAGTAGTCTTGATCTCTTTTTGAGTCTCTTTATTGTACAACAAATAAGGTATAATTCAATTTCAAAGTTAAAAATTATCTCTTCGTATATCTAACTCCTTGTGTGCACAATAGGAATACTATATCAACTCCACGAACTTCCCATTTCTCTTAATTAACTTTAATACCGACCGTAAGTCGTGTCTTACGATACACATGGGAACTCGCTCTTAGAGCCGACTACTAAGATATATAGCTAAACTAGGAAGTAAGCAGAAATAACTTTTATTTAGTTGTTGTGTAGCGTCTTATTATTGTTTTAGTCGAGAAAAACTAGGATTACTTTCCCCAGTCGTTATTAAGTGCGTTTATCTCACGCGAGCTGGCAACATCGCATTTCAATTAGTTTTTCGTGATTAATAAGTTTAAATCAAAGTACAATTTTTATTAACCCCATTGCACTACTTAAATCGTTGGTATTTATAACTTTGTATGCAATTTTTTGTAGCTATTTTGGTATTTGCTCATGAAAATCGACATTATTGTCAATTAATTTCTATTTGCGGTACTGATAACGATTAAATATCTTTAATTAAGAGTTAATGTTAAAAATAATTATAAATACTATAGATCAAGTGCTTGGCTGAAAAACAGTAGTACAGTAATTGTAGGCATTTTATTCGGTCGTCATAGCAGTTAGTAGTTACTTCATGTTAAAAGTAAACGAGCTCATAAAATATGAAAATAAAACGGTCGGTCTTTATAACTATAATGAAATTATTTCATTCGGTTAAAATAATACTATTCTTATTAAAATTAGAATCATACACGTTTCAGCAAAAGGAAGTGGGTAATACGTCCTTAATAAAAAGTCCTTATCTACTTAGTTATGAATGATCACATTGAACACTCGCAAAATTGCGGAAGTCATGGTATCAATTACCGAGCGGCACACACAACAAAAAAAAAATGTGTCACTACATTTTGATTTAACTTTAAGGTTGCCGATGTAAATGGATAATTATTGTTTATTAGATTTTTGTAACATCAGTCATATATTTTGAAATTAATCAATTTTACTCTTCACGTGACCAGAGGGCTGGCTTGTTCCTTGGCCAAAGAATCAGCATCGCCATACAACGTGGCAATGCTACCAGCCTTTTGGGCACTTTTCCCATTGACAGTGATGCGGACGAATTTTTTGATGCCCTGTGATTCATTTCTCCCTGTTTTTACTATAAATATGTACACACTATTAATATTATTTTTCTAACGTAGAATAAAAAATATTTTTTTCGTAATAAAATAGTCATTTTACTGAACATTATAATCCGGAATTTCCTCAATACTCCCATTACAAATCGATGAATGTTACCACAGTCTTGAGACAGCAAAAAATACATCACCCGTACACTATTAGTTTTCCACTCAGCCCCAACTAATATAAATGTGAGAGGGGGTGGTCCCGCCATTCGTACAAAAGTTGGGGTGGAAACTTTATGATCACAGCCCATAGCCCAAGGCAAGACTGACTGACTTCCGCTCTGCTGAATATATTCGTGTTTGATGTGAATTTCTACCAAATATGAGTGTAAATAAATTTACTAGATAAGTAGGTATGTGCATGTAAAGTTAATAAATGCTAATAATAAATTCATTTATACTAGAACTTTTATTTATTTATCCACTATTTACTCTGACATTTTTTTAATTACCTATTGACTACTGAATACTCCTTGACATTGAAAATACGGTTAAAATGATTTTCCAATTTAATAATTTTGTAATACTATTTGTTAAGTATTTTGAAAGTATATTATAATTTAAGTGTAAATTTTGCATGCCCATGTGACGGCAGAGCATGGAGAACTTTATAAAACATTGTGTAACATCTATAACCCTACCCGTGTTGGCAAACAATAATAATGACTTGATTGATTTCAGGTAAATAACACCCATTGCCAAACATAAATAATAATACACATCATAATAAAGCTAATAAAAATTATATAATAATTATATAATCAAATAAAGTCAGATGAAATAAGATCTAAGAGCAGTGGTGGCCCAGTGGTAACGGCTGTGACCCACGAGAAGTCGTTGGGTTCGAACCCAAGTAGGCACTTTACTTCGTGTAAATTATTTTATCACCACTGTCCTTTTTTTACTTAAAAAAACGTTGGCCCACACTAGGAATTTCTCCCTGTATTGTGGGTGCGCTTACAAACATTTAAACTCACATACACAAACAGCCAGACCCGAAACAACTTTTTGTAGATCATACAAATATTTGTTCCGTGCGGGAATCGAATCCGCGACACGCAGCGTAGCAGTCAATCGCTTTACCACTGCGCCAACCGTGCTGTCTTGAAGCGGTAAAGGAAAACCGGCATGTCCTAGAACCAAGAACTCGATGACATCTAACATCCGCCAACCTGAAACGGGTCCGCTAGCGGATTATAGCCCACTCCCACTCACAGAGAGGCCTGTGTCCCAGCAGTGGGAACGTTATAGACAGATTATGTGAAATAAAATCAATTATAAATCAAAACCAAATACAAATGAAATGGAAATTAGAAAATAAGTAAAGGAAGTATACATTGTGCTCGGGCGTGTAATTGCAAAAGGGATTAGTTGTCGGAATGTCCTTATTGTTGTCCTTTTTTCCTAACTGTATAAAAACCATTGTCAAATATTTTTAACCAACTTTTACCCGCGGCTCCGCCCGCATAGATATCGATTATTGAATAAAAAAGTAGCATATGTCCTTCTCCATGTCCCAGGCTATATTTGTGCCTAATTTCGTGACAATCGGTTTAGCGGTTTAGGCGTGAAAGCTTTACAGACAGACAGAGTCACTTTCGCATTTATAATATTAGTAGAGATAATCTAAGTGAAAGAGGAGACGTGCAGTCATGTTCTTACAGAAATGTATCTTAAATAACTATCATTTATATATGTACAACAGATAATCTCTTTATGTATGTAAAACAGTTAACCCTTTCAATTATAAATTGATTTAAACCCTCTTAATTATAAATGTCTATAAGACCGTTTTAATGATAAGTTTAAAGGACGTAGGTCGCATTTTTAATCTTTTATATATGTTAAATCATAAAATATGAGCGAAGTATATCACTTTTGCATGAAGAAACGCTTTTCGTAAAGCACATTCGTCGCACACAACAGTGAAGAGAAAACAGCATTTCACATAAATACTATTATATTATATCAAAATACGAATGTATATCAAAATCAATAGGGGATATTGTCGGCAAAAACCTTTGATTGAAAGGTTGTTAGAATAAGATATCAACTTGTAAATAGTTTGACCAAAAACAATCAGAGTTTCATCGATTCGGAGAAAAGGCTCGTCTTTATTTATTTTTTAAGCTCTTTCAAGATTTCGTAATATCTTCGAGTATTGGTAAAATTATGAACACTGTAACTGTAACGGCTAATAGGTTTTTTAAGCCTATCAAGCAGTTGTTACCACTACTTTAGATACTTCTACATACATTTTACTGCCTCAAAATAGACATAGCCCAGTCGATTTAGGATTTGACCCGGAAAAAATGTTAAGTAGCAATTTTCCTTCGGAATTCAGTGGGAGGTGTCACTGGTAGTCTAAATTTTATTTTGCGTGGTACTCGATCCGTTGCGTCATCCGTCATCTTGATTTTAAGACTTAAGTTTTGTTTATTGAAAAACTCGTTTATTTTAAATTTCAAACGAAAAATTATAATTCCAAAAGTTGTTTAGAATTAAATTTCCTACAATTTTGGATCTCATATATGTTTTCCTAGAATCGATGATTTTCGATTTATACCTACCCCAAAAGAGGGGGTGAATTTTTGTTTGATTAACAACTCGTTTATTTTCAATTTTACATGAAAAATTGTTATAAACAAAGTTGTTTAAAATTAAATTTTCTACAATTTTGGTTCTTATCATGTAAAATTGAATTGAAAAAATATGTGAGAACCAAAATTTTAGGATTTTTTTTCTAAACAATTTTTGTAATTACCATTTTTCGTGTGAAATTGAAAATAAACGAGTTATTCAATAAACAAAAATTAAACCTTGAAATCAAGATGGCAGATGACGCAACGGATGGATCGTATACCTCGCCAAACCAAAATATAGACTGCCAGTGACCCCAACGAATTTCGAAGGAAAATTGCAACTTATTTTTTTTCCGGGTTTGCCCCTTTTTTGAGCTAATTTGACTGGGCTAACATCGAAATTATGATACCTATAGTTACTTAAAACTTAACATTCAAACTGCGTCTTTAAAAAAAAACGTGATCGTCTCTTTTATACTCGTATGAATATGACATAGTTACGTGATCAATGAAGTAGCGTTTGTTCGTCAATATTCATAAAAATGTTTGTGCCTTTTCGCACGTCGATCGGTTTTAGTTAGGTCGAAGGCACCTAAGCAATATAGCTCTTTTAATATTTAATTTACAGGTTAATTTTGTATAGCTGTCTTTTTACACAAATTACTTTGATCACAGCTAAACCAACCAAAAACAAATACTTGTTCATAAAATCATAACACGTGGCTGCCCAAAGATGAATAGACGATCACGTTACGCCAAAGATAGAAAATCAAACAGACTAGGCTTTTCTAGAAAAACCGTCAGTCATAGGGTCAAAAGGCTCTTTGGATAGAGGTCAAGAACACAAAAACTTCTTCCAAGGTTCTTGAAAATCCCGGTCAAAGGACTTTTAAATACTGTTTAATAGCAAATAACTTGTTAAGGTGTCACTACATAAAGAGTACAATGTTTATTGAGGATGATATTCTCGTAGCATGTATGTCTATTTCCTTTTTATTTTTTATATTTTGTTTTATTTTCCTGTTTAGTTATATTCTATCATTAAATTATATTATTTTTCTATAAGTTCGCTGTACCAGTGCAGTGTTCTAATAATTGTATGATGCACAGGACAACGTCATTACCAGCGCTGGGACTCTGTCTTGCATAGGGTCGCAGCATAATGCTGAGCGATAGCTGTTTTGCGTGAATGTGACGCATGTTTCCCTCAACCTTTTCTTATTTATTTATTTGTGTTCCTTTCCTTTTTTGCGTCATGTTTACCGCCAATAAACGATTTTTCTTTCTTTCTTTAATGGGATTAAAATGTGTTACTTTTTCGAACTTCTTAAGGTTAACTGTATCAAAAACTGACTTCTGCCTGCAACTTTTTCCGCGTGTAAATTCTCACCTACCGCATCACATCGCATCGCTATTACTTCGTTTTTGCTTGGCATTGTTTTTGACTTTTATTTTTGCTCGGCTCTTCAGGGACAATTAAAATCAAGAGACATTTATCTAAACTTAGCTGAGAATCAGCACTTTTTGAACGTCAAAGTATATAAGACAGTCCTCCAAAACGCCCGCCTTCACCACTTCCTAGTGCTTTAGCCGAGAAGAAGAAATGGCGCAATAAACTCCCCAGCAGTACAGCTGCCTGTTCAGTTAGAAGAACTTGATTCTATACAGTCTTAATCTTAACCGTTGAATAACTAAAAACTAAATGTGGTCCAGTAAAATTCTTCTTGAAAGTGCGACGTGGAAACTATTTGGGATAAAGCGCACATGCAACATTCTATTTAAAAGTAAATTAAAGCGTAATTACTATTCAGAATTTCCTTTAAACTTAATAAAAGTTCTCGTTTGAAGTTTAAATAAACTTTCGTATCATACGACATGCAATACACACAAATGAAATTCCAAACTTAATTATTAATGCTATTTCCTAGAATCCAGTAACTGCATTTAGCAAAACTCTGGCACGGGCACTTAGGTTAATTTGTTATTAAACTGTTAATTAGCTTATTGGTATGTTATCACGAAGCCGTTTCCGTTGCATTTGTAGGATTTTGCGGCCTAATCGTGCGGCGGCCATTTGCAATGGTCATGGTTGACGTTTTAGCGAGAAATGTCAAATGAATTTTGAAATAGGAAGCGAAAATAGAGGAGTATAATTAGGGTTAGATTGGCGTGTAATATTTGGGAATACATTGAGTTTTGATACGTTATTCGTAAATGTGAACTAACTTAATAGTGTTGCATTTTGTGCGTGTTGACCGTCCAATTAACTGTCACTAGTGCTGCTATGCAACAAGAGATAGTGTTTTTCAGTCACGTTGCTTAGAGTGTGTTCAGTAAATATATGAGTAGGTAAAAAAAAACTACTCAGAAACACTACCAAACAATTCCCAATCAATCAAACCTATGGCCAAATAACATACTATTACTACACTTTTACTAAACTTCCCAAAACATAATAATATATCCTAGCATAGGAATACAACCACTTTATTCCTTTCACAGATACTAAAAACAATTTCCTCGCACAATAGACGAAACAAAATTACAGTTTACGAATAATAATGTAGTTTCGCATTACTATCCCTTTTCGTTTAAGAGGCAATTGAGGGCAGACAATAGGTGGCTAGGTCGGAAGCACCCGGCTAGGCCGGAAGTGCGGGGCTAGGCCGGAAGCACCTACCCAGCTAGGATTCCCGATTCAAGGGAGCTCCCGTAACTTTAGCTTTGTTTTAGAAGTAGTTTTCTCAGGTAATTACGAAGAATTATTATCGTTCTTGTTACTTGGTAGTATCAAAGTTTTCTTGTAACATGCAAGTGTCTACTACAGAAACTAAAGCTTATTTTACTATATGAAATTAAATCGATTTGCTGGCAATTCCCAGCTGACTCATCCCTGAGAAGGAATGCCGAAATAAAAACACTTTAAAAGAGACCATATCTTTTAAAGTCTAAACATTATATTATTATGATGTTATGTGAGTCCAATAATGCAGGGTCATGTCTAGAAGAGCCTTTTGAAGAAACAACCATTACAGCTTTGATCTGACCTGTCCCAGCAAACGGCATGCATGCATCAGTCATCGTGACTATCTATTTTACGAAGCTTAACAACACGTCACAAGATGCTCCCAGATCTGCAAGACATTTGCGTACTTATAAAGGTATATTAAAGTTGGTAATTAAATGCACGTGGGCATAAATAAAATTAAATAAGCAGAAACACTTACCAACACACTCACAGCCACAGATTTTGCGAAATAAATAAAAATTATATAGATACAAAACAAGATAGTAATGATTTTTGAATGACCCGACCTGACATTATGATTATTTCAAATGAAACACTTTGTACTGTATCGCTGATACTGATAAATCAACTAAAACTGTGCGAGAAAAAGATGATACATATACATTCCTTCTTTAAGAAAAGGCGCCGCAGTTACACATTCAACTTAGCATTGTTACGTCATAATATAGTTAACTACTTTAACAGCCTCTATTTCCAGTCCATGGACTATATCTGTCATCAGATACAAAGCCGTTGGCCGCTGTAATCTTACCAAAATAATCCCTTAGTCGTCTTACAACCCCCACGGGAGATGACAGTCGTATAGTTTCAGCTAGTTCCGAGGACATTACAGCATCCCATTTTCCTTAAGAGTTCCTTGAACCCTTGAGTTATTTTCTTACAGCTATAATAAACGGAATTATTACGGTAATCTTCATTACTTTCGTTTGTAAAATACAGTGTTGTGAAATGCAGCAAAATTGAAAGCGAAATACTATAAGGCCTTCACTCTCTGTACTGTATATTGTTACTTCGCCTTCAACTGTTTTTGATTCCATGGAATAACAAAAAGACCATTTAAACAAATTGCTGGGACATAGGGACTGAAACCGATACCTATTTCTAGGTGAAAAAAATTAAATTCATATTTTTCAAATGTGGGACAAACCCTTTTCTTTTTGTATATTCAACGGTGTTGGGTAAAATATTTCGATTTATTTATTTTGTAGGTATTTTCTAGTAGAGCGAATTTAATCAACGAAAACTCGGCTTTTCTTATTTGTAGGAAAATATTTGACATTATTTTAAAAAAAAATTTTCGCTATAAACAAATTATTCATAACCAGAATTTATAGATATTCAAAATAATAATGAGATTTAGTTTAATTTTTAATTTACGATGTTTTAGAGTTCGTCTGCGTTTAGACACACTCATATCTTTTCTTTTAATTTATTAGAGAATGATGTTAAATTGTCATCGAATTTGCTAAAATAATTTTAAAATATAATTATCTCAACAGAAACAAACCATTTTCATAATTTAACAACCCCTTAATAATAAAAATAAATCATCAAGAATACATACGTGAAACACATCCCGGGATAGAATCCACACGAAACGAGTATTTGTTTGTAAGTGCATTTATGTATGAAACATCACTGACACACACACTGCATACACTTCATAATCATTCATCCAACACTTTCACAGTACTATACAGTCAACATATTTGTGATTTTATACACCGTGTATTATAGGGTTATGATATAAAACGACAAGAAGCGTCGTTACCATCCGAGGGTTGGTTTTGACTGAAGGCGGGGTGAGCGCGGCGCGCGGGGGTTGGCGGCGCCGCGCAGGCGGAACCCCGTAGCTCCCCTCGCTCTCCGTCCACTATCGGCCCAACTTTATTTTTCTGTTTTCGGATCGGGCACTTATCTTAGCCGGTGCCGATTGATACAAAAGCGCAATTAAAATACGCAGGTTTTCTCTTTTTAGTGCAATTTTTTTTCCGCTTTCGAATAATTAAAGTTTTTTGCTAAAAACTGGGTACGAAATAGTTGCCAGAGATGTCCGGGCCAGCTTTGAATTTATTGTTTGGGTCGTATGTTAGCTGAGTAAGGCTGACTTGCATAAATAATTTACAGAGATAAAGATGTCACGTAAACTGAACTTTTAATAGATTTGAATAAAACAGATGCTCTCAAAATGATGAAGGAAAACATCGTGGTGAAACCAGCATGTCCTAGAACCAAAAATTCGAAGACATGACTGTGATATCCACCAACTGGCACTGGGCCCGCGTGGTGGATTATGGCCCACTGCCTCTTACAGAGAAAAGGCCTGTGTTCCAGCAGTGGGAACGTTAAAGGCTGATTGTGCTATGATAATGCACCTATCCATATCAACACCTCATATTTATCTCATTTTGAGTTGTGCTTAATATGTATTTCAAACATAAACAGATCATTTTAATCGACACTATATTGCTTTATTGTCACGGGGGCTTTAGTAATCTCTATGTAACCACAGATTATAATTATATTAATCAGTCGATTGCGTGCGCAGTCGTGTTATTGAAACCAATGAATTAAGACGATATCGAATAATTCCTGTGACGATGATTGTGATACACGATTTTGGTGTTTATTTGTGTTGTATTTAGTCAAAGATGTATTCAGTAAATAAAGAAGTTTAAATTGGTTTAAAGAACCCATTGGTTTTTCAAATATATCCATAATTACTGTTTTTTTACCTACCTTTCCTTTTTACCTTTTATTGTCGCATATAATAAAGAGAAATGAAGTGATTTTTTGGATGTTTGTTTGTTACGCATTTACGGTAAAATGGCTGAAGGGCTTTGGATAAAATTTGGTAAAATTTTTTTTCATTATGGTCTATTGACGACGGTATAAAATGTAGCTGAATACTATGTACATGTACGCAATATAGAAATAATATATAATGATTAAATTGTCATAGTCTTTTATTTATAAAACCGATATTTACAATAAAACCCTTAACAATTAAAATAGAACCTTAACTAGAAAAATATCATTCTTTTGAATTTAAGTAGGTACCTATATAATACGAATAATTCAATCAGCATCTTTTACTTACTCAAAATGAACGAAAAAAAGAGTGTCTAGAAAACTCTTGACGGTAAAATCAAACACTATTACAAGATAATTCTTACAAAGAAAAAGAAGATTTAACTTACTTTCTTCTTAGTTTCAATTTGAAGAAACATTTTAGTATATAATTTTTGAAAGGTCCATAATTTTTTTTTTACAAGTCAGCAACAAAAATCGATTATATGTATCTTTTACATTAGTATGTAGTCATTCATCATCATCGTTTCAGCCGAAAGATGTCCACTGCTGGACACAGGCTTCCCTCAAAAGGGGGGTTTTGCCATAATCGCCACGCTTGGCAGGCGGGGTGGCAATCGTAGTATGGTGGTAAAATGCATAGAGATTGCTGTTGCCCATTCTCTGTAAGACCCTTAGTCGCCTTCTACGACACCCACGGGAAGAAAGGGGATGGTGCTATTCTTTTACGTCTGGCACCACACGGAAGTTAGTATATAGTATGACTGAATATTATTCGAAACATTATTGTACTTAAATGTTACATGTTATTAAAAGATCTAATTATTTCACGACCGATTTTCATCCTCTAATCCCACTTCTTACTAATATTATGGATGCTGGAGTGCCCTAAGTGCCTGTTTACCTGCACCTTAGATGATTTGAATAATGCCGCTGATACCGCAATAAACGAGGCCACCTACTGGTCCCTAACAAATATAAATAAAAAAATTAAGTGTACGACCATAGTACCATCGACACAAAAAGAACACGAGAAGACTAATATTACAAATGTGAAAGTTTGTATGTTTAGATGTTTGAATGTTTGTTACTCTTTCACGAAAAAACTACTAAACGTAGCTGGATGAAATTTGGCACACAGATAGTTTATAGCCTGGATCAACACATAGGGTATTTTTAATCTCATTAGTACATTCCCACGGGATAATTTCCAACTTACATGCGGGCGAAACCGCTGGTAAAAGCTAGTCTTAAATATTTTTTCTTTAAATGTATTGTTTTTCTGCCGTGTTTTTTTGCTTTAGGTCAGGTGCGTAGTACTCGTAACAGACGTGCGAGTATTAACGTAAAAGTACCAAAAGGAGTATATAAAGATCGCTCTGTAGTTTTTGCAGAACTCCCATGAGAAAAAATGCGTCATACAGATTAAAAAAAACTGAAGTATTAATTGACATTCGTTACTGGCTGTACCTAAATTAAGTACCTACCTACATATAGGTTATAGATGGCATGTCGCGTCGAACGAGTGGCCACGAGATTGATAGCCGAGCATTTTCAACTTTAAATTTTTGTAAACTTTTTCGCTATTTGTGTTTCGCAAACTATGTTTTAGCGTGGGCTAGGCATACCTGCAGAGCAATATGAGACGATAGTTGACAAACTCCTATCGCTCGATATTTTGATTGAATATTGGCATTTTTTCCTGCCAGTTTTTTTTTGGATCACTCTGAGTAAGTACGGTGGGCTGCATCAATTGGGTACCCCAGTTGTATTATAAAATTTTAATACATCTGGGGTACCTAATTGATTCAGCCCACTGTACATCTTTAGTTGAACATATCATCTTCTAAACATACAAATAAGTAAAATTGAGGTGTTTGTCTGTAATGTCAAAAAACGGCTTTGTATAACTTGTTCGATAAATAAAAAAGAATTATCTGTCTGTTCCGGCAAATCTTGGAAATGACTGGTCCTATTTTGACGGGACTTTCACTGGCACATAGGCTACTTTTTGTTCCATTACTTTCTCGTGAGATAATATCCGACATCCACGCGAGCGATGTCGTAGGCACAGCTAGTCTTTTATAAAATCAATTCATCTCTTTTGATTTGCTCTATACTTCCATAGGTCCCTATGTCCCGACCCTATTAGTAGTTTTTCATAATCTATACGATATGTTGTTTTGATATTCCATAACTTTAGTGTTATATTCTATAAGTAAAAATTATACAAATAGGCCTAGAATATGTGATCCAAAGATGCATAGTTTCGAAGATATCATCAATCATAATTAATTAAGGCCAAACAAAAAATAAATAAAAGATAATTGATAAATAATTCATATAGCAGTTGGTTCTTTGTATGGTCTCATTCATACTCCAGAGTTGTGATCCATTATTTGAGATTAAACACATTTTAAAATGACCCCAAGTCCAGGCGGCGACTTTAGGTTTAGGCATCATTTGTAAAGCGCCGCCAAAACAAAATAAGTAGAAACATTACAGAAGCGTCAAATGTTTTAAATTGATGCAAAATAACCAATTTAAGGCGAAAGCTTTATTGGTATCCGGTTGCATTTACGTTGCATACCTATTACCTACGTTCTAGCTTCAGAAGCGTTCCTCTTACACCTTGTATCTGTTTGCCAAATTTCATCCCAATCAGTTCAGCCGTTGTTCCGTGATTGAGTAACAAACATCCAAACTTTCAAAACATACAAAATTTATAACATTAGTACGATATAGGATTATGGTCGACTAGGCGACGGCTAGTAATAGACACTTATTTAAAAAAGTGTCTCCTAAAACATCAGTTATTCATGACCATCTTTATAGAGAATAGTAAACGTATCTTTCTTCATATTTTACTTAGCCTTGCCTCGATTCGCGAACATTTCAAACAAATAAACTCGTCTTGCCAACAGGAATTCCGTATCGCACGGAACCCAAAACAGCGGTACTTTCATGAATTTCTAGAAAAAAAAATAAACAAATTCTTCTAGAATTGTAAGAAAATATCGTTCTCTAGCTGTTTGCTCGAACAAATATAGGAAATTAGATCGCTTTTTCTTACTTTTAAGTGCTTTTAGGTCTGTTTATTTTGTAGTACAAGTAGTCTTTTGCTGTTAGTTGGGAGATTTTTTTTCGCAAATAGAAAAAGGAAGCAAAAACGGAATAAATTGGAGCACACTTTCAAAGGCCAATAGTATCATAGTCGCTTCTTACTGAATAACTCTACGAGTATATAAATCCTACAACACGGTCTCAAACCATACATCTCGTTGGGCTTGCGGACAGCGAGTAACGGGTAGCTTGCTGTCCGGTAAGGACCAAGCCCGGGTCGACGGCGCGTTGTGTTCCACGCGAGCCTCAAAGAGATGTCAGCACCAACTGGTGGGGTCCGCAAGGGCCGATGCCTGGCAGGGGTGCAGGATGTTCGAAAGAGATACCGCGGCCCCTGGCACACAGGCAACTGAGGGAACACGGGTGGGTTTTATAGTCAGTAAAAGTCTCAAACGCCCTCCTGCTTCACCCAGATAGGGAAAAGTTATTTGATGATTTCCCACCCAAAAAAATATATTATAACCATACATCTAGTTTTGTAATGTTGACCAACAAAATATTGATTTGTAAAATTGTCCTAAAACATCTAAGTTTTCAATTCAATTCAATTTCATTTTGTACAAGGATTTCTTAACATAGTAAGCAGAGGCAGAGGCAGAGGCAGAGGCTTGTGGCTAAGTAATAATATCCGCACGGGTCGATCGATCTGGTTAAGCTACGCTTGCCGCGATTGGTCCGTGGATGGGTGACCGTCTTAACATACTAAGACCACTCCGTGCTTCGGAAAGCACGTTAAGCCGTTGGTCCCGGCTGTCATTCGTGGATTTTTGACAGTCGTTGCGGGTCGTTAGAAACCCGAAAGTCTGACAACCAATCTTACCTAGAGGTATCGCGTTACCCAATAACTGGGTTTTGGAGGTCAGATCGGCAGTCACTCCATGTAAAATACAGATATATTCAGCTGCAACCGGTTAGACTGGAAGCCGACCCCAACATAGTTGGGAAACGGCTAGGCAGATGGGTAAGCAATGTGGTATAGACATATATAATTGTATATAAAACCGACGAGTATGTGGCAGGATATGACGTACTAGGGTCGTATATAACACGGTATTTTTTAAACTATGCGTTTTTCTAAAACATTAATATTTAAACGTCCACTGCTGGAAAAAGGTCTCCGCCCAAGCTCCGCCACTTCAACCGGTTTTTTGCTTCCCACATCCAGCGGATTCCAGCGGCCTTCACAAGGTCATCGGTCCACCTTATGAGAGGCCTTCCAACTCTCCGTCTTTCCGTCGCCACTCCAGAACCTTTCGGTCCTATAAGCCATCTATTCTGTGAGCAATGTGCCCTGTCCCCTGCCACTTAAGCTTGGCAATTCTTCTTCTTAAGTTCTGCTTACTTAAAAATTAATAATTCTAAATAAAAACATTGTAAAAGAGAATTTTGAAGTCTGGGTATGGCATTCCCTGCTATGTACCTGATTGACACTTTTCTCTACACACATATGCTAGCTGGGTTAAAAAAAAACAGACATGGAAATCTTTCAGAGAATCTGTTTTGCAGACCATAATGATTTTGCCATTTCGGCTGATACTAGCCAATCTTTCAGTATCCTTCTTCATTCATTCAAAATAAAATAAGAATTTTAAGTAAAACGATTTGTTTGCACTTAGAACCGAGTATAGAACATCAATTACAGCGTATACGCAACTCACCTTCTCCGCACTTAATTTGTGCATGCAATGCAAACCAGAGCTTAGTTAGAAATGTTTATATGCGATACGAACATAAATTTTCGCTAAGATATTTGTTTTACTGCATAATGTCTTGAACTATATAGACGGCTTGGCTCGTTGCCTACATCTGATGTAGCTGTACTTCTATAAAATACTTCGAAACACTTCTAAGACTGATTTATTATTTTAATCTTTGCAGTTTTAGGAATAATAATACCTATTCCTTTCCAGTTTATATTTCGTTTTCACAACTTTTCATTTCTCGTTGCTTTTTCGGATTAACTTTAAAACTTGAACACCGACCAGATTTCAAATTAATTTCGTGTCAACGTGATGAAAAATTTTCACAAAAAAGAACCTTGTCCCGTTACTCGATAATACACTTATAGATCACACCTGGCTACGAGTATGTAATATCAGCAAAGCTTTTAAAAAGTTTGTTGAAATTATGAAGAGGTTTAAATCTAATTCATAAATTATGCCATCCATGTCTTATTTGTTTATTCTTAAAATACTTTATTGTAGACCACATAGAACAAAAGGGACAAACATAATATTAAAAACTTGTGAGGGACTTGTGGCTAAGTAATAACAGCCGCCCGGGTCGATCGATCAGGTTAAGCTACGCTTGCCGCGGTTGGTCCGTGGATGGGTGACCATCTTTATATACCAAGACCCCTCCGTGCTTCGGAAAGCACGTTGAGCCGGTGATCCCAGCTATCATTCGTGGACCTTTGACAGTCGTTACGGGTGGTCGGAAACCCGAAAGTCTGCGAACCAATCTTACCAACGGGTATCGTGTTACCCACTTACTGGGTTGTGGAAGTCAGATAGGCAGTCACTCCATGTAAAATACTGGTATTCAACTGAATCGTGTCAGACTGGAAGCCGACCATAACATAGTTGCGAAAAGGCAAGGCAGATGATGATGATAATATTTAAAAAAATGTGTACGAACACCAGCACATCTAGCTACCCGAACCTGTCAAATTTCTTTGATAGATTTCCAACTTTGTTACATAAGCATAAGGCTTATGTTCAATTGGGAAAATTGACAGTTTGGGGTAGCTTGATGTGCTGGCGTCTGTACACTGGGCAGCCTTATCACATTAAGGCGATCTCTTCCAAACAACATTATATGTTTTTTTGATCCAAATATCTCCTAAGAGAAGAACGAACAAAGAACCTATCATATATATATCATTCCTACCACGTAACCATCACGTAATAAACCAATAACTAAGAATACTATCCTCTGATTATCCCACTGCTAAGCAAAGAACTCTTCATTTAAATAAACGGAACGTGCATTGAATTTTTCCTAGTACTTATATATATTTAAATAATGCCACTGGGTCGGGAGGGGATGCCCTCGGAGGTCATAGAGCAAGTAGCCTTATTGTTGATATTCTTCAGAAAAGTCAGGAACGTAGTACTCACCACATGCGTGTATGTATGACCAGTAGTCTGTAAATAAACGAGGCAATAGGAGTATATAAGAATCATATCAGGTGGAGTTCTGTGGGACCCCCGACCGACCCTTGCTCGTTGAAGCGCCAGCCCGTGCCGCAGCTGAGCCAGTAGCTTTAAATTCCCCGATCAATAATAATAATGCCAATATTTTGATCCAGCCTGTCCCCAATGATAGCTGTCCCCCTATCAGTGACGCCCTGAGCCGAGGCCCGTACCCCACAGGGGTGCCCTCAGCGTGCAGTCGCTTAGTTTGTAATTTATTTTAGTTTGTAAGCCCTGGCTGGAGGCGTTAAGTTAATTCTTAATGGCAGCCCCAGGAAAGCCCGGTTGAGCAGTCACGGCCTCTCAAGGTCAACTGCGAGATGCCCAACAAAAAAAAAAGGAGTTCTGTGGTTTCTGCTTACCCCACGGGAAGAAAGCGTGAGTTTGTGTTCGTATGTAGCCTGCAACGTCCCCGCTGCTATAACATTCCTACCGTTGGGACACAGACCTCCTCTCTGTGAAAGGGAGTGCCACAATCCACCATGAGGTCCCAGTGGTTCGGTAGATGTCACAGGTCTTCAAGTTTTTGGTTCTAGTACTGCCGGTTTTCTCACGATGAAAACATTGCTAGTAACAGCGTTTCACCATTTTAAAAGTAGTGGTGTTGAAGTAAATTACCCAAAGCTGGGATCTACCACACGTCCTAACCTTGCAAGTCAAGGTAGTATATGCGTTCTCTCGGCCCTAGCCTCCGCAGGAGATGCCCTGGGCGTCGGGAATCCCAGGCTGATTCCCGGCCACCGTAGGCGTGGGCTTGCGGATGGCGAGTAATGGGTAGCTTGCTGTCCGGTAAGGACCAAGCCCAGGTCAACGGCGCGGTGTGTTCCACGCGCGCCTCAAAGAGATGTCAGCACCAACTGGTGGGCTCCACAAGGGCCGATGCTTGCCAGGAGTGCGGGTTGTTCGAAAGAGATACCGCGGCACAGGCGACTGAGGGAACACGGGTGAGTTTCAGTCAGTAAAAGTCTGACACGCCCTCCTGCTCCACCCAGAGCGGGAGAAGTTATTTGATGATTTCCCAACTAAAAAAAAAAACCCTTGCAAGTCAGTCGCGGCTGCTACCACTAGTCCATCACTGCTGCAATACCTAGACAATGTTAGACCATATATACACGTCCTTTACCATCAGTTAGTTCGTAGGTATACCGATGTACAACAACATCAAAGTACTATCAAAACAAATTGCTTTTTCGCCTCATCGTCGGTTCCTGGGAGCAAATATTAAACTCTTAATAAGGACTTAGTTTCAAAGTTTCACCGCGATATTCTGGCAAATTACTCTATACCCTTAATATTCTGTAATCTCTTTAGGAGTTATTAAAAGAGCGTTCGATACAAATTGTTTTATAATACCCTCGGGGAAGCGGTACATAGAGTGGAATAAGAAAGTGTGCAAGTTGAAGGACGAGGGGTGTGTTCGATGACCTACATATTTTTATTCCCGACTTGGGGAGAAAAAACAACCCGGGTTTGTTGAAAAGTTCGATTAAGTTGTCGATTCTGCTGAATTTTGGTTCCAAGCGGCGGCAATAGAAAATTCTGTCGAGTGTTTGGTCAACAACCTCACGATGTTCAGCAGCTTGTGACCACCACGTTCTTTTGCCTGATGTTGACATTTTTAGGTGAATTAGTGTTGTTTACTGCCCTGTGCAATAAAGGTAGTTGCTGAAAATCAGCACTGATGACGATAGGTTTGTCCGAAGTAACAGCATTTTACTGAACAACGACCTGTGTTTGCACAGATGCGACATACGGCGTGATTGTTATAATTATTGTTACAAAAGTAGTTATTTTTCACTCTGCAATTGGAATCTTGTTTTTGTTTTGATTGTTGTCATTAGCCAGTAATATAACATTTGTATTGTCTTGAAAAAACGACAAACTTTAATTTATTTGAAGAAGAAGCTTTCTGCTACTAAGTATGGTGTGTATTTTTGTCTTTTATTTTTTTAATGTACTTTTATTTTTTTAATCTACTTTTTGTTTATGCAGAATAAACAATTTTTATTTCTTTCTTTTCTCTTTCTTCCAATAATTCAGCCTTTTAAGACTATCTACTGCTCAACATGCGCCTCTCAAAAGTTACTCACTTTCACATTAACCTTCAAAATCAAAATATTTTATTTCACATAAACCTGCATGGACACATATGAAACGTCAGAAGCTAGGTGCACGGTTCCAATTTGTCGCTTCGCTTTCATTTCTGTTTTCATGTTATCATCGCAGTTCAAGACTATTATATCCCTACAAGTACGTGTATGTGTGTTGTCCGCCTTGCCTTGAAAAGCATGTTAAGCGAGTCCTTCGTGGATCTTTAACCGTCATTACGGGTCGTCAGAAGCCCGAAAGTCTGACAACCAGTCTTACCAAGGGGTATCGTATTATCCGGTAATTGGATTGTGGAGTTCAGATAGGCAGTTACTCCATATCAAATACTGGTACTCAGCTGCCTCCGGTAAGACTGGAAGCTGACCTCAGCATTATTAGGAAAAGGCTAGCCAGATGATGATTATGATGATGTAGCCGTATATATTTAAAATCTCTTATGACTACAATGCTTAC
Organism: Antitype chi; assembly: GCA_947359405.1. Taxonomy (NCBI): domain Eukaryota; kingdom Metazoa; phylum Arthropoda; class Insecta; order Lepidoptera; family Noctuidae; genus Antitype; species Antitype chi. Next base: position 19,283,556 of record OX375816.1, read on the forward strand.
TACTGAGCTTGTAACTTATTGCTACTACAAACTCCGGATAGATAAAGAAGTAGTACTAGTTTAGGAGCTAGGCATAAAATTGAGGTTATTTATGTCCCATGTCATGCTAGTATAAGAGCTTTCGAGAATAATTCGCTCAAAAGTTAAGCCGTTAGCGTTTATAACAAGTGGTTTAGTACACACGCGTTTACATAGTTTAGCTGTAATGTTTTTACGTAACATTATTTATGAAACATACAGCCTTTCGAATAACAAAACATCTCGCTATTCCCCGTAGAGATAGGCAGAGGAGTTTAGTGTTTCCACATTCCGTTAACTATTTTATAATTCACAAAGTTCACAAATAAACTGCCCTTTCTAGTAACAAAATAATCTTCTTTCATATTTCCATAATTCCACTTTCAGGTTATGTAGTGCAGCGTTGCCAACTTAGAAACTTTACAGCTAGATCTAGCTATTTTTCGGTGTCAAGAAGCTACAATTTAATAAAACTTGTAGCTAAATAAAAATACACATCAAAAGAAAATATTAAACCGCAACCATTGATATATTCCTTTTCACCTATTTTAGTCGATGAATAAACATTATTGCATTAATTTCAATTACCAAGTTTAAATTTTACTAATAAAAAATATAACTGACTTTTTTTGAGGTTTATTCGAAACATAATTGTCAAAATATGGCAATTTTTAGTGTAACCCACAACCAAGTAGCGTTTAGCTACTTCTACTAAACAAATTTGACAATATAACAACTTTTTGCAAAGTTTTAGCTACTGACTAAAGATATCAGTTGGCAGCACTGATGTAGTGTGTGAATTCATTAATATAAAATATGCGGTTGATACCTGGAAATTAATAATCTTATCAAAACAAAGAACACCACCTACCTACCTATCTATTTATCTACCTGTTTTACTGTTCTAATCTTCTTGTCTGTTTATATATTATATGTGTGTAAAAAAGAACGATTTTAAATTAATTTACAAACTACAAATCCAGAAACCAATAAAGAATCTATGTTTAATTTAATAATGTCTGATTATAACATTTTCCTGGCAATGCTATTTCTACGAATCTGTTTTAATATTATCCTTACTTTGTTAACTTCATAATGCTTAGTTTTCTTGCTTTTATTAAAATTGAGCAATATTCCAAGAATCACTGAGGATATTAAGTCATGACGATTTAATATTAAGTACTTACGTATCTATTTTTACTTAATTCAACCTTCGTTTATTACTATTTACCTTTGCCAATCGCTGGTTAGAGTTACAAGAGCTTATTTTTACATTTTATATTAATACTAACAACCCATCCCTTCTTCGCACGATTTTTATGACTGGACAAAAGATCAAGTTTTAGTTTTGTTATACATAATCAGCCTATAATGTTCCCACGGCTGGGAATCGTGCGTTATCTCTTCGAGAAGGAGTGGGATCCACCACGCGGACCACATGTCTTCCAGCGGCGAGGTGTCAATTTTTCTAAGAGAGAAGCCGAAGCGAAGTCGGCTTTATCTTGCTGACTTATCACTAAAGAATACTTACTATCATTCTTAAATTAATATAGGAATATAAAGAATTAAATACAATAAAATTTAACAGCTGAAAACCAAATAAAATATGCAATATTCCTCCATCTCGTTCTCGCTGATGTATATTTCTATATCTGTCTCTGTCATAACCCGCTGTGCAGTGGCTTGCTCTCGTCCATGTCAAGCGGTGCCACGTGACCTAAAGTGAAATCAATAGGGGATCACTGTTGTATGAATTTTCAGTTCCTGATTATGACGGTTTGGCGCCAGATAAATTTAAACATATTTTTTTAAACTAAAATTAGCCGTTTTTTTTTTGTTTGAACGTTATGGTGAATTAAATACCCGTAGTACTGTATTAGTAACTGTATTTTTTGACAATAGTAGCCCAGTATTAACGAGCAATTTTTTAATAGTGATAGAGTGGCCGATGCGAATCCCTGAAGTGAAGCCGGTAGGAATCGTGTTATATAGTGCTTTCGCCACTGATGTTTTCGAATTTTTGGTTCTAGGACATTCCGGTTTCCTTACGATTTTTTTTCTTCACCTGTAACCTACAACACGTAAGTCGCGGCTGTAATCAGTGGGCTACCTCTATTCAGTACACACTTTTCCTTATATATAAGTTTAATTAATGTATTAAACTAAAGTAGTCACTAATGCACTCTGCAATCGGCATTTTGTTTTTGTTTTGGTTGTTACTGTATAATTTCAAGTGACGTAACGCAGATCCATTTGTATTGGCTATGGTCCTTAGCTTTGACATTAACAGTCAATGGACAATATTGTAAAAGTTTTTCTACTTGAATACGGGGCTTTTGGCTACTTTATATGTGTCCGTTTAATGTATCTTATTTTATTTTTCGGTGTGTTTTATTTGTGCAGAATAAACATTTTTTCTTTCTATCAATACTAACACATAATCCTGGAATAAATTCTTTAAATTATGGCGAAAACCGATTTCAAATCCGTTGCGTTGTTTAAAAGGATAACACGGTTCTTCAGACATACACGAAATAATGTCGGTACCTATAGATATTGAAAAATGGGTAAACATGTAATTTTAAGGCATACGTTGCTACCCGGCCACCTGATATAATTCCTTGGTTTCCCTTTACGCCACCCATGGGAGACGCTGGCGTCTATTAACATACAAGACGGTATAATACTACCCTCATAAGTGTAAGTACCATATCATTAAGTTAACTGTGTGACGTGTAAATAATTTTATTGAGTCAACGCAGACTTCTTATAAATTACCTAGATATATGTATATATATCTAGGCTTCTCTAAGATTGCAAGGTTATCTTATTTCATTAAAGGTACCTACGTAATACAAATATCATCTAATCTGTCAATTTTAAGTGTTTTTTTTTCTCACTATGAAAATGTCGCAATTCCGACCCCCAAGATACAGGCAAATGCCTAGTTTGGGGGTCACCACCCACTCTTTTTGTACAAAAATAAATTTGAATTTTTAAAATTATCTATTTATTTAGCCCTTAATATCCCACAACTGGGGCAAAAGCGTCTCATTCCCTTTTCCAAACAAGTCTGTCTTCTGTCATTGCGGGGCAGTCCTTTTGGTAGGAGTCAAGTTCGTTCCTCTATTTTCGTCTTGGTGGCCTAACATCTAGACATCTACTATTAAATTGGAGTGTTCACCCCGAAGGTATGCCATTAGCACAACATCGGATAAGGATTGGTTTACTGTCCCTAGCTAAATATAGTTAGAATCTAATAAAAAAATATTTGTCTACGTTATTATTGTTGGTCTCCAAGAAATGTTTAATGATAACGCGAAAACGACAAGACAAAATCAATTTACGAGCATATTATTTTATTTAGGTAAGTTTAAAATGTTCATGAGTACCTACTAGTGAAATATTACAGGACAACGATTCCCGCTATGTCAATTCTCAAAACAAAGGACACTTATTTAATAAAAATCAATTGTTTTTTTTTTTGCTTGAATATGTGTTATACGAGTACATTTAACAAAACTTCTACGTTTTAGGCATGGTACAATTTACATATAATTTGATATTTAGACCTCGATGTTAGTTAAGTACAGTCCCAGTACAGTCACCAAAACCTATATTTCCAGGAACCTGTTTATCAACCACATTTTTATTGGACTAATACCTAAAAAGCTGGCTGTAAAAACGATGCCGATTCACAAATATTCAGCGCACTAGTGTATTTTACTTATGACATAGCAATTTCTCTTCACGACAATAACCAAAATATAAGGAACCTACAAACCAAATGCAAATCAATACACTTCCACGTAAACCTCCACCCTTAACACCCACTCAAACTTTAGATTCGGGCTCACGGAGTGACAGCCGGATCTGTGACGTCACACCTCGCCAATTTACTCGCATCCCGAAGTTAGTCGGGGCTTATAAGTATGAAATATAGGAAGGTTCGAAACAAGAGCATTATCTTTATTTAGATATACGTTTTGTGTAGGATTTGGAAATATAATTTTGTGTTTTTTTATCGTTTGATCTTCATAATCATCGCCATCTTTGGGGAATACGTCATAGAAGCTACCTACTATGACGTGTTTCCCAAAGATGGTGTAGTAGAAACCGATTGATGACCAAAGATGGTGTAGTTAAATACCAAGACCCCTCCGTGCTTCGGAAATCCGTTGATCCCGGCTGTCATTTGTGGACCTTTGACAGTCGTTACGGGTCGTCAGAAGCCCGAAAGTCTGACAGTCTTACAACATTAAAAGCGGTCGGTGCCTCTAAAAAAAAAAAAAACTTTTTCTTTTACCCATATTGATAACCATCACGCATGCATAGTTTTGCTAGATAATTTAATTTGACTGTGTATAAGACAAACAAATCAATTTATATTTATGAATAAAACAGTGAACAAAAAAAAAAGTATAAAATTGTACAAGTGGGATTAGTGAGTGTTACCCAACCGTTCTTGTAAATTTCCTCTAAACTAATCATTGTGAGTTGTCCAAACTCGTTAGGTACAGTCCGAAATGTGTACCATCTGCTACTGTTTATATACTTGAGCTGCTAAACTTTTAAGTTATTTATTTGTTTATACTGTAAGTAGGAGGTCCTATGTAATATGAAATTGGAATTCGCTTATAATCCGAATACTGGCCACATACAGGTAGGTGAAAAAAGCGACGAAATATTTTAAACTTAGAACAATAGAAATCATTTTTTTTTAAATGGCGTTAATAATGAACTAAAAATAGCATGAAGTATCATGGCATAGTATAGTCAGCCTATAATGTCCCCACTGCTAGGACACAGGCCATCTCTCGGTAAGAGAGGCCCAGTGTGGGTTGGTAGATGTCACATGTCTTTGTTGTTTTGGTTTCAGGATATAAAGGTTGTTTCAACCCAGGGTTTCGATGAATGAAAATCTGAATCTAAGTTTCAATGTGTTTATTTTATTTTTCCTTTACAAAAGATGGTTCCACAAGCTAATGCTACGATAGTGGTTTACGAACGAATGAACATATAAAAGAACGTATGGACGAATGAACGGTCGCGTTCCAGGTTCGCTTGCTTGTGTCGCTCTAAGAAATTTCACATCAGTGGGATGCACAAACACTGGTTTCCTCACAATGTTTTCCTTCTCAAATTTCAAAGTAGTGGTGATGAAATAATTATTTTATTTTATTTTATTTTTTAGCACAAAGTAAAGCGCCTATTTGGGTTTGAACCTACGACCAACAAGTCATTAAATGGAACTGTTACCACTCAGCCACCACTGCTCACTGAGTTACCACTGCTCACTGGGCAACCACTGCTCACTGAGTTACCACTGCTCACTGAGTTACCACTGCTCACTGAGTTACCACTGCTCACTGAGTTACCACTGCTCACTAGGCAACCACTGCTCACTGAGTTACCACTGCTCACTGGGCAACCACTGCTCACTGAATGACCACTGCTTACTGATTTACCACTGCTCACTGGGCAACCACTGCTCACTGAGTTACCACTGCTCACTGGGCCACCACTGCTCACTGAGTTACCACTGCTCACTGGGTTACCAGTGCTCACTGAGTTACCACTGGTCACTAAGCTACCACTGCTCACTGGGACACAACTGCTCACTGAGTTACCACTGCTCACTGAGTTACGACTGCTCACTGAGTTACCACTGCTCACTGAGTTACCACTGCTTACTGAGTTACCACTGCTCACTGAGTTACTACTGCTCACTGAGTTACCACTGCTCACTGAGTTACCACTGCTCACTGAGTTACCACTGCTCACTGAGTTATCACTGCTCACTGAGTTACCACTGCTCTCTGAGTTACCACTGCTTACTGAGTTACCACTGCTTACTGAGTTACCAGTGCTCACTGAGTTACCACTGCTCACTGAGTTACCAGTGCTCACTGAGTTACCAGTGCTCACTGAGTTACCACTGGTCACTAAGCTACCACTGCTCACTGGGACACAACTGCTCACTGAGTTACCACTGCTCACTGAGTTACCACTACTCACTGAGTTACCACTGCTCACTGAGTTACCACTGCTCACTGAGTTACCACTGCTCACTGAGTTACCACTGCTCACTGAGTTACCACTGCTCACTGAGTTACTACTACTACTACTACTAGGCCACCACTGCTCTTAGATAGATAATAAAATAAAATAACCTACCTCGTTGGTATAATTGTCGCAAGCGCTACTGCGGAGCATGAGGTTCCCGGGTCGGGCAAAGTTTTATTAGGTTTTCATCTGGAATTTGTCAGTAGCACCCCTGGGTTGGAATTTATGCCCGGTTGAGGCTTAAACGGGAGAAACGTAAATGTACGTAGCTGCACTTCTACCTAACCAATCAGGAAATACTGGCAAGATGTTATGTTATGTCTAATAAAATTATAGTTTTACAAGCCACTTCAAAGGATTTTACGCTGACAGAAATTACACAAAAAACCATTACATCACAAAGATGCATAGTAAGCGAAGGCTACGCAGTCGTAGCCCAGTGCTACGTACGTAGCGCAGCGCGTAGCAACGTAGGCTCAGAGAGAACTGTGTTTCTTTTCCAACTACAAATGTGTTGTGTCTTACTAATTAAGTTGAAAATGAACTGTTTTAAAAGTAATTAGGAGTCTTTCTGTATCCTATTATTTTATAATCTCATGATTGTGATGTCTAGCTATAACGAAATGCGATCTATTTCGACATAAAGCGAATTATTTCTTCATAATATACCTAATTTACCAGTCATAATACGCTAGCGAAGAATCTCTACTGTGTAAATAGTTGCGTTATATAGTATTTTATTTATTTAATTTTAAAGAAGGCTTACATACTAACAAACCAAGAATATAAAGAAAGGAGTAATAACAAGCCTCCACATTATTATTAACATTAAGTAAATAAATTACTCTTATATTTATTTCAACCATTGTTTTAAATAAGCCGCAATCAAACAAATTTCAACATGAATATTGAAAACAGTTAAAACTTTCTTCGGACAATTATTTCGATTCCAATTTCCACGAAAACGAACGTCGTCGAATGAAATTCGATAAACCGTAAAATGTGACGGTACCATAAACATTTTACATCAAAATAAATTGACAAATTGAAGCCCCAGATGGATTAAAAAAAAAAAAATAGAAATATATTCATTGTCATCGGTCGTAACTGGGTACGTAAGCCTAAAATCAAACAAATGAATCGTTTGAACGAAACAGGGATTTTTAATAGGTTTTTTTTTTTGTTTTTTGAATGTTTGTTTTTATAAGCCTCGCTTTGAATAACAGTCGTGTGAGAGTTGGAACAGTAACTCAAATGTTTGATTGTGATGTAGGTGGCGAATATGTCGCGGTGTTGTTTCAATAGCGAGAGTTTTGTGCAGTGGTGTATTATACAAGGTGGCAGGAAAATCAACGCACAAACTGTAACCACGAACTAAAAATATAATTCTAAACCCAAAATGAACAAAATTGTCGTCGGTTATCAAGTAATTAGTGGGAATAATTGATTTCCAATGACATGGTTTTCCACTTTAAGAGCACGTCTTCACTTTGAAAGACTGATAACTTCAAGGTTATATATAGTAGTTTAAGATCACGCAAGTTCAAGGTCCAACTGAGAACTAAAATTATACAAGTTGGATATGACATCGACGTGGAACTTATATCTATGAATTCAGCACAAGATTCTAAACCCCCTAGCATGGAAATTGTTCGAAGAAAAACATCTGATGTGTCATAGAAAAGTGCAATACCTACGTGGTCAAAATGTATGGAACAGCAATTGTTTTTTTTTTAAATAACCAACGAACACTTTCAACCAGCGGTTCAGAATCATGCTCTTCATATTCATATTAATTTATGGCATTCCATATTGTACTAAAGATGTTACAAAGGGCTTAAAGCAAGGTACAGAAATATGGATCCTGTAAGGGCACAGCAAAACGATAAAATTAAGATTACCTACTTAGAATAAAATTAAAGCTACTACAGAAATAAAAAAAAAATCTAGGTATTTAAATTCATTTAGAAATAATAAAAGAACATCAATTTCAAACTTTTACTTTAAGACATATTATGTGTATTGCTATTTTGCTTGCTACCACATTGCCAACTTTTCAACACTCCATGCTACAATATGAACTTAGTGGTAGGTTTTACCTACAGAGCCATGGTCATTATGGATCCCATCGGGCACAGCAATGTTAACTATATAATTAGTTTGTATATTCCCTCCTCCCTCCTCAGTCGTGCATTCTTGACAGAATGGTCGTGGTTGACGATGATGCATTTTCTTTGGATGACGCAGCCCTCGCGATGCGCCTCCACTAGTTGCGGTCTTCAGCGTCTCGGGAGCTTTGGACTATGGACATTTGTGTTGTAGCTTTTATAAGGTCTGTCCAACGCGTCGGTGATCTACTGTGTGACCTCTTGCCTTCTACTTGCCCCTGGACAACAAGTCGTTCCATGGAGCGTTCATTTCGAACAATGTGGCCGAAGTATTTGAGGATTCGCATCTGTACAGTCGATGATTACCTCTCCTTCATTCGAAGTTCCTCCAAGATCGAGACATTGGTCCGACACGCCGTCCAAGGGATCCGTAGCAGTCGCCGCCAGCACCACGTTTCGAGTGCATTGATGGTATCAGTTTGCGCATCGATGTCCCTGCCACCATGTACGTAAACTATTCATGCTGTAAGACTGGCGCCAGTCGCGGTGATGGGGACTATGGAGGCTTGCGGCTAAGTAATACACAGCCGCACGGGTTGATCGATCAGGTTAAGCTACGCTTGACGCGGTTGGTCCGTGGATGATTCCCTCCGCGCCTCGAAAAGCACGTTAAGCCGTAGGTCTCGGCTGTCATTTGTGAATCTTTGACAGTCGTTACGGGTCGTCAGAAGCCCGAAAGTCTGACAACCAGTCTTACCAAGGGGTATCGTATGGGGGTCAGATAGGTAGTCGCTCCATGTAAAATACTGGTATTCAGCTGCATCTGGTTAGACTGGAAGCCGACCCCAGTATAGTTGGGAAAAGGCTAGGCAGATGATGACCGTGACTGAAAACTTGTGTGAAAGTCGGTTGACATAGTATGGGCATGTGATACGGAGGAATGAGGAAAACATCGCTACGTGAAGAAAGTTTTTATCGTAAATATTCATGTTCAAAACTCATATAGAACTGGTACTACCTAGCTTATTGCCCCGTACCCGCTTGACGTTGAGTTTCGGGATACCCTGTATAGATGGCCATAAGAGTTGGGGGAGCACAAAGAAACGATGGATGGACTGTATAAAAGATGATATGGTTAGAAAGATGGTGAATACTGCGAAGAGAAATTCTTCGGTTTTTTTGTTCGTGCCGATGGCACTCGTACACATTTTTTGAAAGTTAAGCCCCAGTACCTATAATTATAATATTTATTTAATGACTACTTTGACATTGTCTTGTACTTATCTAAAAATATGCCTTCTGAATTGTAATGATACATAATCTTTAATTAATAAGATGATTTAATAAGTACCTACACAATTTCTTCAATATAATGTTGATTAATATCATCACGGTTTATGCAACATCTCTTCCTACCAATTTGTACGCTACTATATGCGACTGAACATGTTAGAACTATTTTTATCTCATAGTTATCTTGCATGTAATGTATCATGTACACCATGTTTAAATAAATAAATAAGTTTGAGTAATTTATGCGGCCTACCCAAATGTCCTTTCTTTGGTATTGTTCGTCAAATTTTTGAGCTCCTCAAGTTCTGAGTTGAGCTGTATGATTACTGATAAATGCGTGCACTGATTGGACAGGTCCACTCAATCTGCGTGGTTCTTTCCTCAAAAGACCATTTCAGACATCAATCCACATGGTCTTCACATGATCTGACCAAGATTATGTCTGGACTTTAAAAGAGACTGTGACCTCTGAGTTTGTGTCGGCCTTTCTTCTCAGAGTAGTCAGATAGGAAACGCTGACCTCATCTAGTTAAAAAAAAATTGATTGACGTGTAAAAGTGTTTGTACAAACCTACTTATAGAAATAAAATCAATTATCATTTAAAAAATCTTATCTTATCTTATCTTATCTACTGGGCCCTAACTTAAAAAAAAATGTGTACGAGGCCACGTCAATAACGGTATCAGTTCTTTAGGTCATCCGAGATGCAGGTGAACGGGTACTTTAGGCCCTCTAGCTAGTGGGTCAAGGACAGGGGCCGCTGCAGACACAATCTGTCAAAGTTGGGGATTACTGATCCATCCAACACCCAGTGCGAGTGTGGAACTTCTGATCAGATGAGGAATATTAGAGAAGTACGGAAGAATAAATAAACATCTTACTAATATTTTAAATGTGACAGTGTAATAATAATAAAATCTTTTATTTCCAGTTTACAATTTTAGAGTTACCACGTGGAATACATTATGAATTTCATGTAGTAAATTGTAGGTGCACACAGAGTTTTAAATCTCTGTCACCCAAGCTAAGATTAAACTTGTGGATGTTTGTTACTCAATCACGCAAAAACGACTGCAGGGATTTGGATGAAAATAGGCACACACTTATTTAATAAGCTGGATTATCACATAGGATACTTTTATCCCGGTATCACATTTCCGTCAGATAATTTCCGACCTTATCGCGGGCGAAGCCGCTGGCCAAAGATAGTTAGTAAAAAGAAAGATGATACGCTACGGGTCACCCACCGGAGAGGTCTACGTCCAGTAAAAGCATGCTTGAACAGACAGACCAGATCGTACGTTGAACCTGTGCAGTTTTTAGAACTTACTACGTATGGTCGCACACTTGTATAGGTAGACTTCTTCAGTGGACCCCAGCATGTAGGTATATTAAGGAAATCGATTGGACTATGTTTCTTATCAGATACTTGGTTAGCGCAGTGGTTAAGAGATTGACTGCTGCGCTGCGTATTACGGGTTCGATTCCAGCACGGAACAAATATTTGTATGACCTACAAGTAGTTGTTCCGGGTATGGCTGTTTGTGTATGTGAGTTTAAATGTTTGTAAACGCACCCACAATACAGGAGAAATTCCAAAAGAAATTACTTTAAAAAAAAAACGTTGGTGTCTCAACAGCAACCAACCTTTAAGCACAAACACCGGAACATCTATTTGTGTGGCATACAAATGTTGGTTCCATCTCAAACACTTGGACCTGGAACAACCATCTGTGGTCCCTACAAATGTTTGTCTCATCTTGGATTCAATCAGCCATTGTACCAACCGTGCTTAAGAAGCTTAAAGGTTTTTGAAACTTAAATAGTATCAAAACATTTTTTGCTTTTATTTTCCTCACCGGTTTGTATTTTAGGAACAATGTTTTTATTTAAAAAATATGCTTGCTATATACAAGTACATAATATGTAGAGATCTACCTACACCTACATTTATAATAATTTTTATCTTTTATAATTCACAGTAACTTATTGCGAACCTATGGAGGTTCGCAATAAGTTACTGACCCATAGTGTTGCTGTTAACCATAATCTTTTCGATATATGGATATCGAAAAGATTATGGTTCATTAACTTTATTACGGCACGCATTATCGATAACTGATATGCTCACTGTAAGTAATACATCACTTAAATCCGGAATAAATAATAGCTTTTTAAACTACTCCGGAACTGAGGGAAAACTGTTCTACGTCGGTGAATGCACAATGAAATTGTTATAATTTTATTACAAGCTTTACGGGAACATAACGAGGGGAGATATTTAATTGCTACACTTCACTAATGTCTTAAATGACCAGCACCTCAATTGCGTAATCCACTTTAAAGAAATTCCTAATCCATTTTTTCATAATGTTCGAAAAATTAGTCTGCTCGACAACGTAAATAACGCAATGAATGTTGTCCAATTGTCAAAGTTATTACTCCGCAGTTAGTTTCTTTCTTTTACTGAAAAATAGAAACAATGTTTATTTATTTATTTCATTGTAAAGAAGGATTACAGACTAACAAACCAATGATATAAAGAAAGTAATATAAAAAAATTGTTAAAAAAGTCCATACAAGTTAATATAATTAGTTACTAAGTAGATAAGTTAATTATTCATGAAAAACGCTAAAGCCGTCTTAAGATCGCCACACTGGTGCAGAACAAGTCAACATTAAGGTTCATAGGAAGCCTATTGAAACTAAGTGCACTTCTTATTGAAAAAACATTCCGCCTATAGGTAATTAATCATTGTGAAAGGTACATTTAATATTGGCCGCTGACGTAACTCAAACTCAAAGCATTTATTTCAAATAAACCAATTACAGGCACTTTTGAATTTTCAAGGTCGGTGAGTTAGAAAGATGAAGCTAGTTGCCCATTCCAAAGCGTAGGTACCTATGAAGAAGAACGGGCAAGAAACTCCATGGACACTCTTTTAAAATCATGATATTGTTACAAAAAGGTGCTTACATCATTATGTTGAAATTATCAATGTGAGAACGATGTAAAAAGACGTGCACATTAAAAGCGTCCGTAATTAAAACAAAAAATAAAATAACAATTCAGAAATTAAAATAAGCCGTGGGAGCTAAGAGATGACCAGTCCCTACTGGCGGCGCCCATTCACGAGCATGACGTATGGATCAGCACCATTCAGCTCAACCATTTTGAAGGAAACTTAATGATCCAACACACACGCCAGCACCAGCGAGACATTTGAGTGAGCATGACATAATGACGTAATCCCATCAGATTCGTGCGTAATGACCAGTGATCGGAATAGGCTGACTATATTTGCCTAAACTTCGGGGAACAGAGACAGAAAGTGGAGACTTCCTTACGACTACATATTTTTTTTTTACTAAAAAATTGTGCATATTGCATAAAAAAAGGAAAATATATACTTATTGACAAAACGTAATGTATTCAATGATTTGATGAAACGGTTAGTTGGATCGTAAATATAATTCGAATACACGAATTAAAGTTAGATTATTTATTTTGGGATTTTACGTGAAAATCCAGAAAATTTGGTAACTGCAAGTTTAGTTAAAAATAGCCTTTACACATCTTAAATAAAGCTTATTTTCAACTTACTGAAAATTTTTCCCGAATCCCGGGAAAAAAATATAGTTGTAAGGAAGTCTCCACTTTCTGTCTCTGTTCTCCGAAGTTTAGGCAAATATAGTCAGCCTATTCCGACCACTGGTAATGACAGATTAGCAATGAGTTCAGGACAGTATTCATCATCACAGCTTCATATTGAAAACATTTTAATGCTGATAAATCAAATCATCATCATCATCTGCCTAACCTTCTTCCCAACTATGTTTGGGTCGGCTTCCAGTCTAACCGGATGCAGCTGAATACCAGTATTATACATGGAGCGACTGACTATCTGCCTATTTGCTGATAAATCAAGTAATAGTTATTATTAAGTAACAGAAAAGGAGACTAAAAACATTTGTTTCTGAGAGCGAAACATTAAGAGCTAAGGTTTATTGGTCTTCCTTATAATATTTTTTTTTAAACCTAGTTACTTCCAAAAAAATTATGCAAAGTGAAAAATTACTTAAGTTTCGGAACTGGTTGTCTTTGATTTAGTATTTTAGTTTTTTGCCACCGGCTTTCGAAATTAAAGTAATTTTTCACAATCAACATACAGGAAGTGGAAAAATACGTGTTACGGAAGCTAACTCAACTGGACCATACGCTCGTATGCCTTTCAACTTAAATAATTTTTCAAATCGGTTTATAAATGACGGAGTTCTGGGTGACACACATTAAAAAAACTGGACAGATGCGAGTCGGACTCGCCCATCGAGGGTTCCGTACAAACTTTCAACTTTTTTTTCCACTTTTAATTTTCAAGATCTTAGTTTTTGCCCAATTTCGTGATTACAGGTCAACGGGAACTACCATAACGGTTTTCGACTATTTTATCCGCAAGAGTGGAAAGAGTTTTTGAAATTCGAACCTTCCTATTCAATCATCTTCTATACCGCCAGTCCACTGAAAATGCATTAATACTTATTTCATGTCGGCGCGCCAACCCCATTTTTAGAATAATCGTACTGGCCAGCAAGACGAGTACTACATGAAAAAAAAACTTTAAAATACTTCGTCTCTATTCAATTCACTTTCCATATAAATTTAACACCTGCAGAGTTAGTGCAAGCCGTACATAATGCCGAATTGAGTTATCTTCTGGAAAAATCGCTTGAAAAGTACATAAAAGCGTACAATTTGTTCAATGCATGGAGACATTCTAATGTTTTCGAAGACTGCAATGCAATGCCATCATACTTCATTGAACTACATTAATTTAATATATTATTTGGCTATTTTTCTAGCAACTAGTATTTTCCTCGCTACAGTGAGGTGAAAAATCGTATTTCGCTCGGCAGCAAAGGTTCCTGCGTCTGGTACCTTTGAAACCCTCGCTACATTCAGGATTCTATATTTGAACCACTCGCTTCGCTCATGGTTTAATCCTAGAATCATTCGCTTGCTCAGCTTTCAATACAAGTACTCGCGCCAATAAACAACTTTGCTGCCTTGCATTACAAATAAATACTGTCCCTTTTTTCTTCTACCTGCATGAGACCAGAGGGGCAATTCTCGTAATTTTAAGAACGTTCACAGTCTAATCTCAGTGTCAATCTGTCAAAAATACCTCGATTTTTCATACATTTTGACATTTTCTTGTCGCTGAGATGAGACTGCGGCTAGATTTTGAACGTTTTTAATTACGAGAATTGGCCTTCAGTATTCGGATTATGAACCATCATTATTATATTACATACAACCTCCTGCAAACTCAATCGACTATACTCACTGCCGAAGCGAGCAAAGCAATTTATTTTTTCTTTAATTTTCCAAAGGGCCCTCTGGAACGGTTGCCATAGCTATAGGATATAAATTCACTCATGAAATATGTAATAGCCACGGCTAGCTCGAATTTTTGGGGTGACTCGTTCCAGTATCCATGGTGACTGGAATTGGTACGTCTTTTCCGAGGAATAAACTAATGGAATTACATCAATATATGGAGTATAGATTAAACGTACTTTTAAAATCCTCGTGAGTCTTTTGCTTAATTGTAATTGAATATTCTGAGTTCATCTGAGTGAGATGTTGCAGGAAATTTTCAGTCACAGAACTTAAATTTTAGTGTTGATTTTGTTTTTAATTTTAGCGTTGATTTGCGTTGTAGCGCAAAACCAATCGACAAACAAGTAATGCACGATGTGCTTACCTGTAAGAAATTGGTACACTAGTATATAAGTATATTGGATGTATCTTATATTTTTGTATCAGTGTATTCAATTGTTGGTGAGCCAAATAAATAAAATCTTAATTAAAAATGGTGCAAGCTAGCCATTTATTTTCTTTTTCATTTCTCTAATATATATAATTGTTTTGTTCATTTCATTGGCTTTTTATATCAAATTTTCTATCAATTTAAAAGTGTAAATCTACACGCTCTGCACTTTTAAATAAGCAAAAAAATTAATGTGAGCCAGTATAAAGGAATTTAATCATTTGAGTTCGAGCATTTTTGTGTATCAGCATTCTATTTTTTGTTTCAATTCTTTTTAAATATAAATAATGCTTTCATGTTATTTTGTTTAAAGTTTTGCTTTTTATTGTTTTATCTCTAGATGTTGAAAGGATGAATTTCAGTTTTGTTCTAACTTAAACATAATTAATCATTTAATTTGACTTCATAATCTCAGATAACCCTTTGAGGTTTTTTAGAATTTTTGTACGGTTGTGTTTAGTTCAGAATGTGATCTTCTTGTGCGAGTCACAATTAATACTTTTCTTTCCTTCTTTTCATGATAGTCATGCTTCTTAGTTTGTTATTAAAGCACCTTGAAAAAGCCTTACAAAATTAATCTTCTCTGAACCACATAACATCCTAAACACATTTTTTTACTCTAAGGTCAAATAGAAGACCTAGACAAATAGGTACTAAATTAGCTTTTTATTACATCTATTACTTAGGATAAAGAGACATTCACTTGACCTAAAAGACAACGTTTCTATGGCAATGCTAATACATTATACAAATCTTAACGACATTCAACTAAGGCGTATATTATTTCATATTTTTCTGAAGCATATCGGGGCTACGACCCAAGCCTGGCCTAGAATCTCTAGATATTAAAAGATGAGCCCCTCTCTGCTGTATCTGAAATGTACTCTTTTATAGTTGAAGATTGGTGATAAAGACGTTGTTAAGAGATACGTTCGATATAGATTTGAAGATTAATATCAATTGTGAACTAGTTTTGCTATATAAACTCGTGAAACAGTTAGGTACACATTTTCTAATGATTGTACAGTCAGCGTCAAAAATATCAGGACGTCAGGACGAACAGACTGTTCAAAATGATCTGAACAACTAAGAAAATTAAACTTTTATCTCAATTGAATAAAGTTCTCGTCAGAATGACAGTTGTCGTTTACTGTTTTCATTCTGAAACACTCCTTGTGTCATTGAGTTAATATTGAATTTTCATAGTTGTTTAGATTATTTTGAACAGTCTGTTCGTCCCGATATTATTGACGCTGACTGTACCTAACAAAATTCACGTGAATGGTTTAAAGGTCTAGATTTTTATGTATTGCACAAACAGAGAGGCAAGCAGTTGTAGCTTTTGTTATGTATAGAATTTATCGATGGTCCGAACGTCATCAAAGATATTAATTTAAAAATAATGTATATTCTATTTTAATAAATGGCATGTAAAGCTGATGTCGACTATTCTGCCAATGTCAAATATGACTTAGAAAAACAAGTGAGCATAAAAAAAAGAAACAAATAAGTTGCTTCGATTGATATAGTTGAACGCAATGTAGAATAATTCACTAGGCAACATCAAGCCGAAATGGGTGCGGATCACATCGTCACTTATTTTTGTTGCATCAACATTTTAAGATAAGCTTAAGCTGTCAAGTTTACAAGGAAACTGAGCCTAAAGTTGACAAGCTAAGTCCTTCAACGTGACTCGTTGAACAAACTTGAATGTATTTATAATTTTTTTTTAATTTTTTTATTAGCATGACAAATTTTAGTATTACGAAAAATATTTGCCCGATATTTTTATGACGTAGTAACGAAAAAATGCACAGTGATTAGGTTATTAAATGGAATTAATCTAGAATTTTTATTAAGCTTATAAAGTTATAAGTTGAAAGATAATGTTTCGAAAGGCAAAAAGGATTGATTTTAAAAAGGGACAAGCATATATTAAAAGCACTGGTTTAAATCGGCAGTTGTTTACTGTAGTTTTGAATTATAAATTACAAAATGAGCGGTTATAAACAAGATCTGTAGTTAAAATTGAGCACTAAACTAAATAAAAATGAGTTGTAACAAATATATAACTGGGTTATTAATTATATGATAAAGCAGTAAAATGATTAAACCGGCGTTACAGGTAGCTGCTGCGCCATCGCTAGCTTCGTTCGCTTGGCTGCGCATTCTTACCTTACCCATTTAATTTTTATTTATACTTAATATAATAATAGATTGATTATTTTTTGTACTTACATTGTAGGGTGTAAAAACCAACCAATTTTCCTTTTACTGTTACTCTAAAACCAATTTCCGAAAAATATATTACTTAAACTATCTCCCTAATGATTAACTATTAGTTGTAAAAAATAATACCCTGTACTAAATGGCGTATGACTAATAAGTTACTCACAGTAAACTGAAATCAGTAGCACAATAAACTGTGTCCGGTAGACAGTAACCTTATCAGTCCATAATCATGTCAAACTTAACTCCAAAACTGTCAAACACAAACTGAATAAATTAGAGAAATCCAAATGAGGAAACAATCCCTGTGCCATTAGCTGGTGACCCTACAAGATGTGATTAAAACGAATCAAGAGGGGTTTTCAAGTCTAGAAAACAAATGGTGAACGAAGGGAAGTTATTGAGTGGAGGAAGGGGTGAAGACTGGCGTTCAAGCATAAAATAGGTCAGTTTCAAACAACAAGTGAAAACGCACGCACACATAGACACACTTAACGTACAATGAGTGCAAGCGCACTCGCGTCTGGCGTTTGTTTGAGATGTTTTGATATCTGTGAATGTGTGCATGCGCCTGTTGTCGCAATTAATCGTTCAATGATGAGCCAAGTTTCTGTACCTATCTATTTTGTGTTCCAGGGTTGATACCGAACACAATGGAACATACAATAATCAATTCATCAAGCAACAAT
The DNA here is from genome assembly GCA_947359405.1 of Antitype chi. NCBI lineage: Eukaryota > Metazoa > Arthropoda > Insecta > Lepidoptera > Noctuidae > Antitype > Antitype chi. Next base: position 19,301,791 of record OX375816.1, read on the forward strand.
GCTCAGAGCCGCCCAGCGGATTAAGTCTTACTTACGAACGAATCATTTTAACAAGATGTGAAACGTTTCATAGAAAATTCTCATATTGTAATGAGATCAAAAGGAAGGCTTTACAGGAACTGAGTACTTAAATTGTCGCTCAGAATTAAGGGATGTTGTTTGAGTGATGTAAGAGAATTATTATTTAAGGGAAAATTATATGCGGGATATTTCATGAAACAGACACGGTTTCAGGAGTTTTACGGGAGTTTTACTAAGAAATAATTATAATTAATTAATATAGCTTGCATGCGAAAAATACATTTTGTTAATTTTAAGCTTCTATAGCGTTGCTCCAATTAAATTTCGATAAAATAAACCGATTATCTGGGTTTCTCATTATTCATTGAATATCTTTTTTTTTAGTTTTACTTACTTTATTGAATAAGAATTTAAAAAAAAACTAACTAACTAACCAAATAAATACAAAAACAATAGGACACTTAGGCGTCGAAGTATTCGTCCGTATCGCTGTCATCAGGAAACGCCCAGAAGACTGGCAGCATTGCCACGTTGAATGGCAATGCTAATTCTTTGGCCAAAGAATGACCCAGCCCTCTGGTCACGTGAAGTGTCGACCAGCCGGCGAGAAAAGGAGACGTGCACTCGGGCCCCATGATCCGAGCGTTTCGTCCCCAAACGGCAATTCATTAATTATAAGTATTTTTTCAATGACTTTCATTTAATCAAAATACTCATTGTTTGCTGATCTATATTTATTCTTACATCTAATAAAATAGTTACGAAGTCAAAATTGTACACGAATGTAAAAAAAGCAATTGTTACGAGGCGTAAATGAGTCCGATGCCGAAAATATCGTTTACAGAATTTTTATCTGTATGTCTGGCTATGTTCTGGGTTGGCCAAAAAAAAAAATATCTGTATGTCTGGCTATGTTCCGGATTGGCCAAAAATTTTTTTTATCTGTATGTCTGGCTATGTTCTGAATTGGGCAAAAAAAAATGTATCTGTATGTCTGGCTATGTTCTGGATTGGCCAAAAAAAAATTTTATCTGTATGTCTGGCTATGTTCTGGATTGGCCAAGAAAAATTTTTATCTGTATGTCTGGCTATGTTCCGGATTGGCCCAAAAACGGATTCTGATGAAATTGGGCACAAAAATAGTTCATAATACATACGGTATTTTAATCCCGGTAGTACGTTTCCGACACCGTCACAGGCATAGCCCCGGGCAAAAGCTAGTTTTAAAATAACAACCTGCACTCTCATTGAAATTGGGATATAGGTTTCGAAATTACGGCCTCTGCCTCGCTTTTCCACATTCATATAACTATTTTGTAAAGTCATTGCTGCGAGAGGAACGTTTTACTTTTCATAAACATAAAACATTTATCTTTGTTGACTTCCAGTTTGTTATGAACTAACTGGGAGTAAACTCAGTGGAAAGTAAACATAAATCATTGTAAAATATAAAAAAAAAAGTTTTTTTAAACTTTGTTCTTAAGTTACGAGCACATAATATTACGTTCGATCGACTTGCTCAGTCTGTTCAACTTCCGTCTTTGAACCACTTTTATGAACTCCACATAAATGTTTCTCCAAAGAACACAGGACTCATGTTGTTCTTCTACCCTGAAATTACCAAGAATATTTCCTGAAACTTTATTTTCAGTAACTTTATTTTTAAATTCCCTAATATACATTACCAAGTTTGATGCTCAGTTTTTACTCTCCAACAGTTGATTGCTTTTTAACCAACTTCAAAAAGAAGGTTATCAATTCGACATATATTATATTAATATTTTTAATTTATTTATGTTTGGGCATAACTCCGTCATATATAGACTTGCAAAAATTCTTTTTTTTGTTCGAAAGGGGTTCATTCCGAAATGGTCCCATTTAAATGTTCGAAAGGGGTTCATTCCGAAATGGTCCCATTTAAATTTCATGTAGATCTGATGATGCGTTTCGGAGAAAGACTACGGAATTCTTAAAAAAATGACAGCAAATTAATCGCGATTGCTGCTATCGCATAAATATGCATTGTTTAGATGAAATTTCGAATTGGTGGGGTAGGTACTATAACAGAAAAGTGAAAAATTTAAAATTTAAATTTCGTATCGAGTTCACTAACAGGGGTCAGCTTATAATGGACAATATTGTATTTTCTTACTACCCACTTTATAGTTAAACCTTGAAAATGTAGTGGAAATCTGTTTACATGTTAAGTGGTCAGTTCAATCTAAACTGTTGGATAGCTAAGTAATTTAGGGTTTATTTTGAAAGCCTATTTAAGGTGGATAGCGCACGATCTACTTAACAAACAAACTCTACTAGACAATTTTGAACTTTAGCCACTGTAAGATAAGGATTAGATTGGCATGTAGGCTGAAACGCGACAAAATCGATGAAAGGTTGATGAACGGAAGGTTGCTAGGAAAATATGAAACTGCTTTCGTTTTTAACTGCTGCCATACATTATGTAAGAGGAAGATGGAATACGCGTGCTCGTGTACAGAATCAGGCTCGAACAGATGCTTTTAAGTCTGCAAGTATGGCTGAGTTTGGATAAAACGTGTTTCTAGTTCAGCCTCAGATTATTTCATGTAGAAATGATGTATCATTTTCCGTGAAAAATCGGCTGGCATGAAAGCTTATGTATCGACTGAAAGAAAGCACTTTTGCGTTCTGAAAGACATTTGACAACCTAAATTGAGTGATGGAATACTGCTATAGAGCCACGGTTTTGACACCTGCTGTAACAAAGTTCCATGTTTACGTAAATTACCTATGAACATAATATACGAGTATGGATTGCTGTACATTTTTGAAATTTTTATTGTTACTATGTTATTTTTTTACCTGTTGTGGTAAAGTAATTTTATTCTAGGTACATCGTCATCACATATTATAAAGATATAATTAATGTACACAAAATATATTATGTCGAAGCATTTTAAAAGAGTAATAGTGGAGTTTCTTTCCCATTCTTCTCCATACGAAACTACCCTTTGGCAGAGGCAATTAGAAACAAATCATTTTTTTTTTAAGTTTTGTCGTTTTAAAGAGCCTTTTATGTACCGATTTAAATTAAATGATTTGACTTTGAATCTATTAAGTTTTAAAATACATAGTAATTTCCATTAAGAAAAGAAAGAATACACAAGCCAGAACACAAAACATTATACTTAAGCAGATCAAAACAGTTTTATACCAATTCAATATACAGATGTTACACTGCTCGAGATGAAAGCATTAAAAATGCATTAGGAAGATTTTCTTTGAGTTTGTAAGAGTCTGAAAAAATCGCTTCGCTTCTGAATAGTAATGACGAAGAACGCGTGCGAATTGTAAGTTCAACTGTGACGGCTTAGGAAAGAAAGATTATATGCAGGGACGACACTATGGGTTTTTCATAGACTAACTTTGTTATAGTCGGCTTTTCTCATACCTAGCGGCCAGAATGATAAATGAGAAGCTAGCATAATAAACGTATAACGTTCTCACTGCTGAGACATAGGCCTCCTGTCTATATAAAGTGGGCCGTAATCCACCACGCAGGCTTAGTGATACAATAAATACATACATTTAAATGTATGTGCAATGAATAAAAGAAAAAAAAATGTTTTTATTTATGATTCAGTTTACAAAAAAGGGTTTCGTCTTTGGAAACAATGCCTGTGTTAGGAACCTCCGCTCTTTCATAGTACAGCATAATATTAATATATTTACAAGGTTTTGTGTGGTGCTGGATGTAAAAGAATAGCACCATCCCATTTCTTCCCGTGGGTGTCGTAGAAGGCAACTAAGGGAGTTACTAGAGAATGGGCAGCAGCGTTTTCTATGAATTTTACCACCATACTGCGATCGCCATACCGCCTGCCAAGCGTGGCTATTATGGCAAAACCCCCCTTTTGGGGGAGGTCGATGTCCAGCAGTGGACGTCTTTTAGCTGAAATGGTGATGATGATTTTCAAGAAATCCGTAGGTACTTAAAACATCAAGTAAAAACAAGTGTATTAGTGAGAGTGTGAAAACCTGTGCGTAGTGTGTCTGTATATGAGAGTGTCTGTGAGAGTGTTTGAATAAAGAACATTTTTTTTTTTGGGTGGGAAATCATCAAATAACTTCTCCCGCTCTGGGTGGAGCAGGAGGGCATGTCAGACTTTTACTGACTAAAACCCACCCGTGTTCCCTCAGTTGCCTATGTGCCAGGGGCCTCGGTATCTCTTTCGAACAACCCGCATCCCTGGCAGGCGAATAAAGAACATTAAGGTATCATCAAGGTGGTTAAAAAAGATGTGTCGCGAAAGTTCTTATAGTACCTCCTTAGGAAGGAGTAGATAGAGTACCTCATCATCATCATCTGGCTAGGCTTTTCTCAACTATGTTGGGTTGGCTTTCAGTCTAACCGAATACAGCAAAATACTAATTTTACACGGACCGGCTGCTTATTTGACCTCCACAACCCAAATCGGGCCCTATCAGAATATCAGAAGGGTGGCAAGAACGCATAAACTGTAACCATGAATTCAGTAGATGACCTCCTAGTGTAGAAATGTTTCTTCAGTCATCAAAAGAAAAATCAACTATTTCATAGGTAAGTGCAATACCTACCTGGTCAAAATGTATGGAACGCCATTTTTTTAATCAACCGACGCAAAATTTGAAAGCATGGGATCTTTTGTTTTTTTTTGAGTGTGGCAATTCATCAATTATAACTTCTCCCGCTCTGAGTGGAGCGGGAGGGCGTGTCAAACTTTTACTGACTAAAACCCAACCGTGTTCCTTCAGTTACCTGTATGCCAAGGGCCACGATATCTCTTTCGAACAACCCGCACCCCTGGCAGGCATCGGCCCTTGCGAACCCCACTTGTTAGTGCTGACATCTCTTTGAGGCGCGCGTGGAACACAATGCGCCGTTGACCCGGGCTTGGTCATTACTCGTCGTCTGCAAGCCCGCGCCTTCGATGGGCGGGAATCAGCCTGGGATTCCCGATGGCCATGGCGTCTCCTGCGGCTATTAAGACCGTGAGGGCGCATAAACTGCCTCTCCCACGTGCGCCGCCTCTCTCAACGCAGGTGGTACAAAATCATGTTCTCAATCCATGGTAAAAGGTTGTGCATCTATGTGTAGTAATATATAAAGGGACGCATCGCCTCTATATTAAATATTATATTACAAAGGTATCTAATGACATGGATGAAATTGAAAATGCTAAAACTCAATTTGAACCTGTCTAGCTATAAGTACGATGGGTTAAAAGTTGATGATACTGCACCACTCAGACACAACGTGCACGTGCTTTGTTTGTGTAATAGTAAGTTTAAAATCCTTTTTTAGACGGATCAAAGAACTTTCTAAGATGTTAAAATAACTATGCCGTCTGCACGTGAGCATAGGTATTTTTAACCAAGTATGGGAAAATTGCAAAGCAAACTGACTACCTACTTAAATTGTGAGTATATTCAAATCGCAGCTGCCATCAGTCTTTGACAGTTAGATAAAATAGCAGATTGATTAGAAAACAGTTCAATAAATACAGAAAATTGACGTAAGGTATCAATTTAATAAACAATTAATTTCCCTGACTGTACCTACATTATTAAATCCTTCATCAAAAATGCTTGTTCCAGGACGTAACTCGTTGATTACCAAGAATTATTTTATAACCAAGTTGTTAAAAAAATCATCCATGAAAATTCAGAGCTCAAGCACATTGCGTGTATCATTTAAATTTATCTTTAATCACACAGGCGTAACTTCAAGCTTGATTTATGTACCAGCTAAGGAAAACAAGTTTGATTTAAAGATTGTGATAGTGCAGTCTGAATTAATGGCTTGCTTATAGCTGAAGATTACAATCCGTTCTTTAGTTTAAGCTTTTAAAGTGCTAGTAAAACCTTTAAAGGATTGCGTTTTAGTTCATACGCTTTTTTGAGAATCCTTTTGGACTAGAAATGATACTTATCACGAAGGACTTAGTTGTTAACTTGTAGTCTATCAATCTTTGTCAACGACACCTGTTTTTGTCTACTGTCAGACGTAGATAGGCATCGTTTAAAATTATAGGTAATTTTATTGACAAAAAGGGTGATTTAAAAACAAGTTAACACACAAACATACACGTACTTTCACATTTATAATCCAACTAATATTTTAACTGTGAAAATGTATACGTTTGGATGTGTAGATGTTCATGTTTTTTTTTTTTTTTGGGTGGGAAATCATCAAATAACTTCTCCCGCTCTGGGTGGAGCAGGAGGGCGTGTCAGACTTTTACTGACTAAAACCCACCCGTGTTCCCTCAGTTGCCTGTGTGCCAGGGGCGACGGTATCTCTTTCGAACAACCCGCACCCCTGGCAGGCATCGGCCCTTGCAGACCCCACCCTTTGGTGCTGACATCTCTTTGAGGCGCGCGTGGAACACAACGCGCCGTCGGCCCGGGCTTGGTCCTTACCGGACAGCGAGCTACCCATTACTCGCCGTCCGCAAGCCCGCGCCTACGGTGGCCGGGAATCAGCCTGGGATTCCCGACGCCTCCCGCGCGACTACGGCCGTGAGGGCGCATATTCTGCCTCTCCCTCACGTGCGCCGCCTCCCTCTTCGCGAGCATTACTGCTTCGCAGAAGGAGGTGACGGCTAACCATTCACTCTCGCTCCGTACCATGGCCTGAACCAGGGCCGGACGCGAGAGATCGCCGCTGCCGATCGCCTCCACGAGGACACGGCGGTGCTCCGCCCAAGCCGGGCAGACCGCCACCGTATGCTCCACCGTGTCCTCAGGGCGATCTTCACAATGGAAACACCCGGGCGTTTCCTCCCGCCTTATTCGAAACAGGAACCTCCCGAAACAACCGTGTCCGGTGAGGACCTGCGTCAGGCGGAAGGTGAGGACCTCAGATCATAGAAAGAAAGAGATATGACAAGGAGGCGTGGCACTTGCGAACGCATCTGGCCGCAAAGCGGCTTGATGCCAGTTTCAGTAATTAGTCGAATGTCAACTTGCGACGTCTTCACTGCTCGTGATTTTTGACAAAATGCCGCGTTGTTCAGTGATTGTTTGCAAAAATAACAGCTGTATTGTGAATTACATGAAAGATGGCATCTCATTTCACACGTAAGTACTTGAATATTATTCTTTTTCTTATTAAATTCATTAAAACATTATTGCGTGGTACTAGAAACACGATGACAAACCAAATCAATTGTTTTCATTAAGAACAAAAACCATCGCTTGCTTAGTGCAAATCTGCCAGTGAATCGGCTGGTCTAATAGCGCAATGGATACGTGTTTTACTGGTACTCTCACTCACACGAAAGTTTCGTGAAGCAGCCGCGGAGTTAGAGATGTGATGTGATGTTTGTGGTTGTCGATATTTTATACGATTCTGCTAAGTACGAATGATTTTAAGCATGATTCAATTAATTATTGAAAAAGACAATTTGTTACTACAGTGCTTACACTGTAGTAACAAATTGTCTTTTTCTTTTTCAGTCCCTTAGGACTGCGCATTTTATGGCGTTATTGAGAGTTCCCGTTAAATTGAGATAAGAAAAATCAATATTCTTTTCTAATAAAGTATAAAATTTACAAACAACAAATATTAATAAAGAAAAAAAAAACAACGCTTATTGCAAGAAATGCTGAAAATAGAAAGTACTGTTTACATTTTATTTGTGGATTACTCGAGTTATCTTTTATGAATCAATAGCTAATGGGAATATAGGTAAATAGGAACTTTCGAAACCAGGCATAAAATAGATTACAACATTTTATAAGTGTAGGTGAAGTATTGGTTTTTAATTTATTGTGGTACATAAGAGGCTACACATCAAGCTATACATTTCCAGTATAAGCTGATCTCGCATTGTGTAGGATTTCCGTACAATGAGAGGTCAGCGTAAACTGGAAATTTACAGCTTCATGTGTAGCCGTGTGTACTCATGCATTATTCATATTATAACATCATCAGTATTCATATATTTCTTTTATTATAACATTTTAGCTATCCGAAGGATCCAAATATAAAAGAAAAGTGGATAAATGCGACAGGAAGGGGTCCAAACTGGTTTCCAACGAAAAATAACACGATATGCTCGTCTCACTTTGAGTCAAAGTGCTTTCAACCTTTAAAGAAAGTTCGTCGGCTCTTCGAATGGGCGGTCCCAACATTGAAGTTGCGTATGGTGTTAACGAATATGGAACCTTCCACATCCACTTTGTGTGTGAGTTTTATTTCTTGATACAAATATAAAACGAAGTAATTTACATAACTATAGCTACTATGAGATATTATGTAAACGCTTACTTAATATTTTTTCTTAATTACAGACTGTTGCTTCAAAACCTCCAATCGGAACGGAATTACAACACCTCGCTTGTGAGCCAAACGATGATTCGGAAAATAATGTTTCAATATCTACAATAGTTGGTGTCGATACTAACTTGAATGCTCGAAAAAATAGCATTTTGGAGCATCAAGAAAATCCGCGAAAAAACGATCTCATCGAAACACCTCGAAAGCGTAAATTACGCCAATTGATTTCCGTACAAGAGAATTTCATAAAAAAGCAAAAAATACAAATTAAAAGCCTTCAAAAGAAAACAAGCCGCTATCAGAAAAAAATTACAAATTTAAAAGAAATTTTGAAAAACCTTGATGAAAAAAACTACATTAGCGCTGATCACGTTACACAATTAGAAAATATTGGAGTGACCGACCTTATCCAGCGTTATGAGAGAAATGTTACATCGGGGCAAAGCACTAATCAGAAATATTCTCCTGGTTTAAGAATGTTTGCAACTACTCTTCACTTTTACTCGCCAAAAGCGTACGCTTATGTAAGGAAAAAATTCCAAACAGCTCTACCTCATGTTCGAACAATAAAAAAGTGGTACCAATCTATCGATGCTCAGCCTGGATTCACGCAAGAATCATTAAAAGCAATCAAACTTAAAACTGCTTGCACTAAACATAAATTGTTGTGTAATTTAGTTCTAGACGAAATGGCAATCAGACAGCGTGTGGAGTGGGACGGAAAACACATGCACGGGTATGTAGATATATCGAATTCAGCAGAACAAGGGGATTGTTTACCCGAGGCCAAAGAAGTTCTTGTGTTTTTAGTTACCGCAATTAATGGGGCTTGGAAAATACCAGTTGGGTATTTTCTCGTTGCCGGTGTCACGGGCGAACAGCGGTCCAATCTTGTCATACAATGTTTGGAATTACTAGAAGATACAGGTATTCAAGTAACCTCGCTGACTTTCGACGGCTGTCCAGCCAACATTACCATGGCTAAGACACTCGGATGTTCTTTTGAAGTAGAAAACTTAAAATCTTATTTTGAACACCCCGTTACTCGTCAACCTGTATATATTTTTCTCGATCCATGCCACATGCTGAAGTTGTTGAGAAATGCTTTCGAAGGATATGGGTACTTTATGGATGCTTCAAATAGGGCCATAAAATGGAGTCACTTGAAAAACCTGTATGACATTCAGGATAAAGAAAAACTGCACTTAGCAAACAAGGTACGAAAAAGTCACATCTATTTCAAGAACCAAAAAATGAAAGTTCGCTTGGCGTCGCAACTATTTAGTAACAGTGTTGCAGATGCCCTGAATTTTTGTTGTGAACTTCAAATGGCTGGTTTTCATGATGTAGAAGGCACCGTCGAATATTTAAAAATTGTCAACAACTTGTTCGATGTGTTAAATTCAAGGCATATGGCCCAACTCCATTATAAGAAACCAATTTACCCAGGCAACAAAGACAAGGTATTTGAAACTTTAGAAAAGGCGAAACGGTATCTAACGTCTATAAAGCTTTCAGATGGTACAAAGGCTATCAGCACACCAAGAAAAACCGGTTTTATTGGATTTTTAGTGTGCATAGAAAGCCTCAAGGCATTGTACATACAACTAGTTGAAAAGGACCAAAAACTTAAGTACATTCCAGTTTACAAGATCAGCCAAGATCATTTGGAGCTTATGTTTGGACATATAAGGTCTCACGGTGGATGCAGCACCAACCCAACGGCGCGACAGTTTCAAGCGATATATAAAAAGCTCTTGGTAAAGTCGGAGCTTAGAGATGTAGATCAGGGAAACTGTACAGCTCTTGAGGAGGTTTCTTTTTTGGCGTGCTCCTCTGCTGTTAAAAATATAAATCTGACAATCGAACCATGTAAGTTAGACGAAAGTAATGATGAAGACGAGATGACTTTGTTGTATGAACAAGCTGTTTTTGATGAGGAAGTTAGTTTACTTGTACAAGACATCACAGAATTTAGTAGCCAGATAGTGTCATACGTAGCAGGATTTATAGTTCATCGCTTGCTAAAATTATTGAAGTGTGAAACATGCTGTAGCGGTTTGATTGCAGATACAGTTGACGACAAGAACCTCAAGTTTATAAAATTGAAGGATAAAGGCGGCCTTATATTTCCATCCAATGACGTAATAATCATATGTAAACGGATGGAAGTAATAATTAAAACTTCTATTCTTTCATCTGATAACACAAAAATTTCGTCAAAAAATATTAGACAGGAGCTCATGTCAAAATCCTTATCGCATTTTATAGGTATGAATCTTTTTGAAAAAATTAATTTTCACCAATACAATCAATCGCCTATGAATAACCATTTAATAATACTTATAAAAGCCGTAATGGAAAAATATATAAACGTAAGATTACATTATTTATCTAAGAACGCAACACCTAAACTGTCTAAGCGGCAAGTTTTAAATAAATATTTACATTTTACTGGTCAATAAAAAAAATGTGTGGTGTTTTGGTGAAACATTAGCGAACCGGGTTCAACTAAATCTACGGTTTCAATTCGCTATAACAGCCTAAATCCACGTAACCGGATTTATTCATTTTTTGATTTACTTAATATTATTTTGTTTTAGCTAAATATTGTTTGTTTCAATTATAATATTTTCTGGACATATCGTTATTTATTTATTTTATTTTCAGGACCCCAAAAAATCTTTAGAATAAATAACAAATGTAAGAATCGATAACTTTCTGATTTAGTCAATCACTAGCGTATATGTAAAATAAATGGGTTTTGCACAGTACAACGATAGCGAGAGATGTTTTTGTGTGGGTAAGGTGTACGGTGCATGGTAAATGCACGCTGTGAATGAAAAAATAAGGTTTATAATTGATTGTGTAGTACGTTCTGATTTATGAAATGTGAGTGTGTGCGTGACTGCGTAACTATTGCTTTTATTGAACTGCATGTGTAGTAGTTGGCGAGTGGTGGGGACAAACTGGCGACACCAGGTTCCGATACATTTTAACTACCGGGCATATCTCTTCTTTCTATGATCTGAGGTGAGGACGCCATGCCGCCTCTCAAGCCACTCCTCAAAGAGGGGACTTACCGCCGCTATCGTGGCGTGCCCAGCACTGGGTTGCGACAATCGCACTCTCCATGTCGCCATGAGATCCCGCCGGAGCTCTGTCCGCTGCGCCGCGATTTCTCGCGGCAGCGGAGTAACGCCCCGGCGTTTGGCCTCCTCGCGCCACTCCCAGATGTGCGCGAGGACCTTTGCCTCCAGATCCCATGGCGGTAATCCGGCAAGGAGGCCCGCCGCCTCTCCAGAGATCGTGCGGTATCCCCGGATCATCCTGATCGCCATGACCCTATGGGATGCCTTCAGCTTTCGCGCTGGTTGGCGCCTCAATGTAGGCGCCCACACCGGCGCCCCGTATAGGGCCATGGACCGCACGACCCCCGCGTAGAGCCTCCGGCAGGAGGCGTTTGGCCCCCCTAGATTGGGCAAGAGCCGCTTCAAGGCAGCCCCGGCCCGCTCCAGTCTGGGAGCCAAACGTCGGAAGTATTCCGCGAAGTTCCACCGGCTGTCGAGGACGAGTCCCAGGTACTTCATCGTCGACTCGACGCCGATGTGAACCCCTCCTGCCGTTATCTGGGAACCCGCCGGTGGCGCATTCCGAGGACCATGAAAACACATGGCCTCGGACTTGTGCAAGGCCACCTCGAGTCCCAGTTGCCGGATCCTATCGACGATTGTCGCAACCCCGTCTGCCGCTAAGTCGGCCGCCGCCTGGTACGACCTCCCTTGCGCCAGGACCAGCGTGTCGTCAGCGTAGCAGACTACGCTGACGCCGCTAGGGAGGTCGGATGTTCATATATTTAGATGTATGGTTGTTTGTTACTTAATCACGCAAGGACGGCTGAACGGACGGATTTCGGTAAAATTTGTCACACAGATAGTTTGTAACTTGATTTGAGATTTTACTGGTCTCAGAAGGGTGGACGTGGAATAAGTAACTCGTAACTTCGGAACTGTGTTACAGGTTTATAAATAGGAATAATAGTGTTGCAACTAGCTCGCCGGAGCGGACAATCTCCGTCTCGGCTAAGAACTCCTACCTTTAAAGCCCCGGGTCCGACACATTTGTAAAAAAAAGTAACGAACATACACGTATATTTTAAAGGTTCTCAAAATGTTGTTCGCCTACTACCATGTTATGAACATTTTATGATCGGTTTACAGATAATGTCGGCATGCTAGGTTCCAGCAACAATGTTTATAACATACATGGCTAGCCTCTCGGCAAAATATAAACCGTGTTAAATTGGTAACCAATCACACGTGTAACATTTTCGTGTTGTACATTTTATGAAACAATACTGTTAATTTTAGTAGTTAATAGAAAATGGTAGGAGAATACTGAATAATGGGAGCAATGGTGACCACGACTTACGAGCTATAAATTGCAGGTTCAAACCCAACCAGGTTCTTTACTTTGTGTAAATAATTTCATCACCACTGCGCTCAAAACGGTGAAGGAAAATATCGTAAGGAAACCGACATGTCCTAGAACCAAACATTCAAAGATATATTGTGACATCTTCCAACGCGTACTGGGTCCGTGTGTTATACCATTATCTGCTGAAAAAAAACTGATAATTCACGCTTTTGTAGTTATCTGAATTTAAAAATAGAAAAATAAGAGATGAAAATATCTAAAACACACACTTAAAAACCAAACAAAAAAAGCAGAAAATAATTTCAAAAAAGCGTGGGGTGCTTTTTGAGGTATGTTTATAATCAATTAATATCAAGCACCCCACGTTTTTTAACGCGTTAATACTAGTCTATTACTGTGCCAATGCGGGCCAGGGGTCTTCTCATATATAGAGAAAGGTATAAGCTTTGATCGCCACACTTCTTCAAGGTGGATTACCGATTTCAGACTGATATTCATTATTAGGTTCAGGTTTCCACACCATTTTTTCCTTCATCAAGTCCAAGATAAACTTAAAAATGGGTGGGTATCCAAGCAAACAAGCAAGCACTCATAAGTCACATAAATACTTGCCCGTATTTGAACCAAATTGAATAGTTATAAGTCCTTATATTTCGACTACGGCCACTGCAACTCTCCATTCAACTATGAAGGCTTGAGCACTCGACACCAAATTAATTCCCAAACTATTCTTGTCTGAAATCTAAACTGAACTACTGAGCCTTAATTCCTATATAAAGTTGTCGTGTCTAGCCAATATTGCCGCATAATTGGCCGAGCTTTGAGCCAGTGCTCGTTAAACGTTATAGATTAAGGTGTAGTGCTCCTCCTAATGTGTTTAAGTGTTTATCCTCCTGGAGAGACGGGTAATGCTATTGCTTTTATTAAATCAATGGTGTAATTTTAATAAGGAGAAGAAGTTATTGATTTATCAAAAATTTAGACCGAGTAGACTAGATAAATTATGATTTTAGCTTTTGCCAGTGGAATGGAGGTAAACAATCATCTCACGGCAATGTATCCTGGGATGAAAGTATTCTATGGTTATCCAGGTTATAATCTATCTTTTTCATCCAAATCCGTTGAGCAGTTTTGGCGTAATTGACTGACAAACATCCGATCATCGAAACGTACAAACTTTCACATTTATAATCCTACTAATAACAAATGTGAAAGTTTATATGTTTGGATGTTGTTCATTACACAAAGACGGCTGAACAGATTTTGATGAAATTTGGCACAAATGGATTAACACATTTTTTCATCTCGGTAATATGTTCCCGTGGGATAATATCCGACCTACACGCGGACAAAGCTGCTGGAAAAAGCTAGTATTCAATAATTATTATAATTAAAGGAATTAATTTTAATTTGGGAAAAGTGACATCTAAATGACACAGACGTCCCTCGTTTACGTAATATTTAAATTTTCAGGCTTTATTTTCATTGCCTCAGTGGCGTCATAACTTTCAACAGTGTGGTTTCATCAAAAGACGTATGACTGACGATGCTGTAGCCTTATTAAAACACATTTTTAACGCGTAGAAAGATGTTCAACACGCCATAGGAACCTTTTGTGACCTCTCCAAAGTATTTTATTCCGTTGATCTCGAAACCTTAGAGCTGCTGAAGATTGTAAAACCATCTTGCATTTTGTAAACTCAATCTCCTTTGTATTATACACATAATCGCATAGCACAGGTGTGAGAACTAGCTACCATTTACCGGATAATATGTTTTTCTTTGAATTAAATGTGCCTTGGCGAGTGAGGTGTGTCATGCTCACTCATATGTCTCGCTGATAGTAGCGCGTGTGTTCAATCATTTAGCTGCCTTCAAAGTAAATACTTAATTATAAATTCAACAGTATTAAGGAGATTAATAGTTAGACAATTGAAAAGAGGTTCCATGGGGTTTCTTATCCATAGGTACATACGATTTGGAATGGGCAACTAGTTTCATATTTCTGACTGACCAACTACTTTACGATTCAAAAGTGCCTGTTAATGGTTGAATTAAAATAAAAGCTTTGAATTGAAGTAGTTAACTCGAAAAAAATTATAGTAACATTAATTACTTAGGTAATCCGTTCCAGCTTACCGCATTATTTAAATTGAAGAATGGCGTCGAAGTTAAGCACTAAATTGAAATATTTTACAGTAAAAATCCGTTTCAACAACGAGCTCCAATAGAGAAGAATTTTATTAATAAAATCTTCCACCACGTGTAACTTTTATCAGACGAAAAATTGCAAAACGAATTTGAGGAATCGTTATCGAAGGGAAGATAATATTATTTTATTCCTCCATTAAATTGGGAATTGAATTTTTATATCATTACATGGTAAGCTGCGATAGTGTATCGACGTTGGAATTTAGTAATTTTTTGCTCTTTTTAATAAGGTTTAGCAACGATGTATAAATTTATCATAGTGTAGAGCAACAGAGGTTTTAAAAAAATGTCCTGATTCAGGCTTTCCGTGCTTCAGCACGGTAATTTTACTCTGCAGTAGTTTATGATAAAGATTAATTGAGATTTCTAGAAGATAGAAACAGCGTCTGTTTGTCGTTTCAAACCATTAGTAAGAATAAGGCGTCTGAGGAACACCGCGTTCTCTACTGAACTAGCAATTTGTCATCATTTGTGCACTAATTCCATTGTTCAACTGAACGCAATTATGTAGTAGGTACAACGTTTACACTAGAATTCTACACGTTTTATTGAAAATATATAGGGTAACGTACGTACGTTACACGTGTATAGAATAGAGAACAAGTACTTGAATACGAATTGCATGAGTAGAAGAATCGTGAATATGTTATACATTCATCTACATACGAGTAGGTACACCAAACTAACCTAGTAAAGGCAAAATACCCTTTGTCTAACAAAACGAATGTTTAATTTCCGGATTTCTCTTCCATTATCAGCTCAATATGTGAAAATAAAACGCCTAGAAACACAATTAAGCGGAAGAAAATCTGCCAGCAAACCACTGGTACTTGATAAAAACCTTTTCCCAGATCCGAACGGGAATGCGGGATAAAGTGATCGGTATTTGCATACTCAGTGCATTTCTTTTGATGGTCGATGTAAATACAAAGCCTTGTATAATCAGATGAAATGTTCCGGTCACTTGCGTAAGTGGGGCATCGTGTAGGCATAACTTGAAATGGGGTAATTATGTGGTGAAGTTTAGTACTTGAGTGTTCTAGTTTCTAGCATTTTTTTATGCTGGGTAGCGATTTTATCTTTTGGATTCGAGCCAAGTTGTTGTGGTTATTTTTGTGCCTTTTTTGATGTTAAAATTGATAAAGATGAAAAAGTCTTATTCTTCACTCTTGCCCTGGTTATTATCTATAATAATTTATTTGGGTTCTGCTCTCCTAGTACTTCGTCGCCACACCGCACGGTTGTGGGTGGTCTTTTATGTGGTGGTTTTTCTAGCCAAGTTGGTACTGGGGTCTACCAATAATTTGGCTAAGAACAGGCCCATACAATGATTTCGAAAATGGTAAAGTTAAATTAATAGGTATCTTTATTTGGGTTGGTCTAAATAGAGAAACCTATTTGTTTATCTGCTAGTAAAGGCTAGGCTGTTAGTACAAAAAAATAATCCCATGTACGTTGGACTTTTTAACATTAAATTTTATTAAAAACAAAGTGCTTTGTATTATAAAACTGTGAGAAAAAAAATAAAGTGGCGACATATATGATACGTACATAGGCTAAGATGAGCTTAGTTAGGGATTTTTTAACGCGAGAGAAAAGTACGAGAAATACACATTCCATAGGCACATTTCCACGCATCTCCCTAACATTTATGAGGAAAATCTGAAGAAAATTTAGAAGATAAGAAAGCTCGTCGTTTCGTAAAATTTAATGTTAAAAAGTCCAACCTAGATGTGAAAAGAAATTCTCGTGAAGCACAGTATTATGTATAAAATTAATTTGAAGAAACTGTGTCTGTTATAAAAGCAAGTTTTTCATAATATCGCCTTTTATTACCTACAAACTTATTCATGGCAGCCATTCGTGCTCAGATTTATGTCCGCACAATAACGTAACAAAGTTGAAGATCTATTATTGTGGCGTCTTCGATTTATCGTAATGTATGACTAGTTATTACGAAACCTTGGATTGTATTTCATTATATTAATACATTGTGTATTAAAGTGCCTACAGATTTGTTCGAGTTTTGACGATCGATGTGCTGAGTTTTGGCGATCAAAAGAAACTAATAAAATCGAGAAAATCAGTGAGAAATTGACAGTTCTTACAGATTTTCTCGATTTGGTTGTAACTGGTGGACTCAAGTCAGACGTAGACATCACTGTTAATTTGGTGATCCATAAAATGATCCACAGTGTTGTTTTTTTTTAGTGGGCAGTCATCAAATAACTTTTCCAGCTCTGCGTGGACCCCTCCCTCAGTTGCCTGTGTGCCAGGGGCCACGATATCTCTTTCGAACAACCCGCACCCCTGGCAGATAATCTGCACCCCTGACAGACAACCCGCACCCCTGGCAGACAACCCGCATCCCTGGCAGACAACCTGCACCCCTGGCACACAACCCGCACCACTGGCAGATGTTCCACAGTGTTGGTCGACACAAAAATTCGATTTTGTTTGCTCACGCGTGTCAAAAATCGAGTCAGTCTGTAGGCACTTTTACCAAAAACAGACAGATCTACTGTCAAATATTTTCATTCTACTGGTGTCTAGGTCCATTATAATTGGTACAGCCTTTTTACGTTTATCGGGAACGGCTCCAAATTTCAGCTTGCTAATAAGAATTTTCTTGCAGAATGATTGAAAAACACTGCCCGGATCCGAGATTTTACGAATTTAAACACGGATTTCATTTTCCTGAAAGTAAACAACCTCTTTGAACCCCAACTAAACATACAATGCCGTTTATTAACACCGGATAAAACTAACTAGATTTTTAATCGAAGTTCATATCCGAATTAATACTTTAAAAGATGAAATAAATAACTTTTTTAATTAATCAATGCATAGTATATATTCAAGTAAGACTTTTATACAGTACTAGCCATCGTATTTTTAGGAGCAAATACAATTTGACACAAAAATCTTTAAATATAACCAGTCTTACAATGGGGTCTCGTGTTACCGTGTACACTGGGCTGTGGAGGTCAGATAGGCAGTCGCTCCATGTAAAATTCTGATATTTAGTTATATTCGGTTAGACTGGACGCTGACCCTAACATGGTTGGGAAAATTGTAGACAGATATGAAACTTAAAAAATAACCAATCTTGCAGCTCGCTGTTAAAAATTACAATTTTAAAATCGTTAGTTAATGATTCATGCACGGAATTCCGTAACTGCTGCAAATATGAAGCATACATAAAATATGAGTTGAATGATAATGGATAACATATATGAATAAGTGATGCTGATGCAACTTTGACGAGAGCAAGCTTCCGCGTTGCAAGCCAAAGTATGGCGTAAATTCGTAAATGAATCTCTGAATATTTTAAACACAAGTTCAGTTGGGGAACTTGGGAAGAATTAACAAGTTTTTTTCACCGTTTTTTAGCTGGTTGATTGCATTATGCATGAAATACAGTGGAAAGAGTAAGTACGAAAGTTTTTTATCTGTCTTTTGTCGAAATATCAACGTTCTGCAACGTTTCTTCTCTGTCTGTGTTGAATGTTCCAGTTTACTTAGCTAACAGAGCTTTGTCTGAGAAATTACTGGGTACTTTAGTAATTAAGTTTATGTGTTTTACGGAATGGTTCACGTAATTTGTTACTGTAAAAAAATGTTTTGTTCCCAAACAAAAACTAAAATGTTCATGAGAGTACAGGTAACACATTGTCACAACATCAATTTATCTGGTCTACTGTACGTCTATATGTCAATGCAGGGATCCAGCAGAATATCGGCGTCAGGTATATTTGCCTGGCATATGCTGAACTGGACTCCCATTTGGTGCAACCTTGAGACGCACACCGCATCTTGTAATTGAAATGGAATGATGTAATAGTGTCACTATATTTCAAGCAACAATGTTTTTCTTTCTGTAGATGTAATGGGCACCTTGTTTTTAGTTCAATTCGTGTTATTTGTCATCATTTAATTGTATTTTTGTGTGTAGTGTTATGTCTTTTGTGTGCACTAAATAAAGGTTTTATCAATCTATCTAAAAAAAAGTTAATATAGGAAAATAGTGATCATAATTAAAGTAATTATCAGTTAATTACGAATCAAGTAAACTCGGTTATAAAATAAGATATTTTACTAGATGTATCATATACGGCAGCGTACTGACAAATAAAAGTTTTTACTTTTCCGACTTCCTATAACTTATTGCTTAGCATGGAAAAGATAATTGATTAGCATCACGACAAAAACTAAAAACTTTACAAGCGAGAGCTGTTCAATAAAATTAAAAATATCAATAACTTCCCAAACATTAATCACCAAAGGAAATGAACAATCCAAACACGGGTTCAGCGATTACCTTACAACGCGTGAAGTGTAATAATCAAATGAACCAGAGCAAGCCAACGGTAAATCCACATTGAAATCAATCAGTTTAATCATATTGCGTGAGTTATTGATTTTTTATCGGATTAATGACGAATTTGAATGACATTTACAGGGTGGGAGATACACCTTGGTACACTGACGTGAAACCTGTTACCGTCGATTCATTACATGATTCTGAACCAAATGTGGGAAGTCATCAAATAACTTCTCCCGCTCTGGGTGGAGCAGGAGGACGTGTCAGACTTTTACTGACTAAAACCCACCCGTGTTCCCTCAGTTATCTATGTGCCAGGGGCCACGGTATCTCTTTCGAATAATCCGCACCCCTGGCAGGCATCGGCTCGTGCCGACCCCACCAGTTGATGTTGACATCTCTTTGAGGCGCGCGCGGAACACAACGCGCCTTCGACCCGGGCTGGTCCTTACCGGACAGCGAGCTACCCATTACTCGCCGTCCGCAAGCCCGCGCCTACGGTGGCCGGGAATCAGCCCGGGATTCCCGACGCCCAGGGCGTCTCCTGCGGCAACTAGGGCTGTTAGGGCCACGGTATCTCTTTCGAACAAACCGCACCCCTGGCAGAATTCTGAACCCCGTTGTGTTGAAATTTATCATTGGTAAAAAAAACCTAGCTGTTCCATAGCTGTTCAGCAATTAAGACTCCAACAGGATAATAAAATGGGTCTTTCACAATCTTGATGTAGCAATAATGATACAAATGACACTGCCGACCAAAAATCCTCGGTACTTCGTAACCTCTTAAGGCGGAATTACCACTAAAAGTAGGACAAATTGCGTGCTCAGATCGCACAAGCACACACATACACACTCCCACACGGTGGGATCACACACACACACAGCAGGCAGTCCGCCGAAATTGCTCGTCATTAAAATCGGCTTTTCACAGGACAGCCGTGCTACACTTTGCCTTAAATTAAAGCCTACTTTTGTGTTCCGATCTGTTTATATAACAGATCGGAACGCAAAAGTAGGCTTTGACTAACCCAAAATCTTACATTTCTGGATATGAAAAAAGTGTTATTTTTTTAAAATCATTAATTCGATCCTGTTGCATGAATCCATAAGATTTATGTGTGGTGATGGTAATTATGATCATTGTTTTATTAAATACCTATCTCAAAAAGAGTTTGGAAATAAGTCGTGTGAATAGTATTATAGAAATGTAATTATCTGCATTTTATGGTTTACTAGCTGTTCGTGCTCGGCATCACCTGGGTGAATTTCATACAAACCTTCTCCTGTCAATTATCTGTCAAGTCCTGACCATTAAACTAATTAGTAATCCAACAATGTAGGTCGGAAATACACGTAATGCCATTAAATACAATGTATCGTTAATGGATATGTTCACTCCATCTGGTAAGAATGAAATTGAGTACAATGTTAATGTGTGCAGTCAAATTGTTGTACTAGGGTTAGTATATTCTATACAGGATAAGTTTTTAACCAGTGCGAAAACTGTAACCGTGAACTCAGCATATCATTCTAGACCCCCAGCGCAATTTTTCGTCAGTTATACAAAAAAAAATCAGCTGTTCCATACATTTTGACCAAGTAGAAATTGCACTTTTCTATGAAACAGCTGTTATTTTTTTTGTATAATTGACAAAAAAAATCTACGCTAGGGGGTCTAGAATGATATGCTGAATTCATGGTTACAGTTTGCGCACTGGTTAAAAATTTACCCCGTGTATCCTACTAATAATATAAATGTGAAAGTTTGTATATTTGGATATTTAGATGTTTAGATGTTTGTTACTCAATCATGCTAAAACGGCTGAACGGATTATGATGAAATTTGGCACACAGGCAGTTTATAGCCTGAATTAATATATAGGATACTTTTCATCCCGGTAATACGTTCCCGTGGGTTGATTTCCGACCTCCACGCGGGCGAAGCCGCTGTCTAAACTAATAAAACTGAAGAGTTTGTTTGTTTTTACTCTTTGTTTGAACGCGCTAATACCTGAATCTGCAAGTCAGATTTGCAAAATTATTTTTGCATTTGATAGCCCAATTCTTGGAAACGTCTATTGATTTTTAACATAAAGCTAGGTACGACCTTTACGAGCAAAAATAAATAAAAATAGAAATAACGCTAACCGAAAACCAAGTATTAGCCCGGGCAGGCGATTTTACGCGACGCGGTGGGCCCGGGGAAAAATAAATTTTACGCCAGTGAAGTCGCGGGCAAAAGCTAGCATAGTATATCGGGATGGTGTTCGCCACTCCACGTCCAAGCGTGTATTTTACTTTCAGTAGTAGGTTAATAACAATATGAACAATAGTACCTAAATCCCTGCTGGTACTTAATATTATAAACGCGAAAGTAACTCTGTCTATATGTCTGTTTGTTACGTTTTCACGCCTAAACCGCTAAGCCGATCATCATGAAATTTGGCAGAGATATAGCCTGAGATATGGAGAAGGACATAAGCTACTTTTTTACGCGATGACCGCCATTCACGCGGGCAGAGCCGCGGGCAAAAGTAAGTACTATTATAAAATTCAATCATGTTAAAAGCAACTGTTCCTTTTTTTCTACGAAATGAAATACCTCGGTAACCAAACTTGGCAGACGTATTTCCCGCTAATCGAAAACGTATATTTTATGAATAGACAATTTCGCGGAAACCAGATGGTTGCTTTCATTCCCTTCCAGGAAACCTGCAAGACGTAAATAAATAAGGTTGCAGGAAGTTTCCAATCTATCACTAAGTCAACACCTCTGCATTGCAAATTTTTATTCTCAATTCTTATTAAAATTTAACATAATATTATGCCTTGTTTCCCCTAAGGCTGGAGTAGATGTCACATTTCGCCAGTTATGTTTTAGTTTGCCCGGTTTCCTTAAGTCTCGTGTAATAGGGCGCGAGACTATTTCTAGCAACTGGGCTTAAATTAAGACTCAAGCAGCTACTAAGAAGTTTTAAATAGAAAAACTTAATAACACTTTGACCGACCTGGAACTCGAACTCAGGACCTCATGTTCAGTGTAGCCAACAAAGCAGTTGTACTCGTATTAAAATGTAATAGTTTTAAAAAAGACTCTCCTTCACAAACATGTCAGATGACTGTAAGTAATGATTTTGAAACAAAGTTTTATAAATTGATATGTTGGGGCGCCGTGTCACTCAAACTAAGTAGGTATATTTGACCAAAACAAGTAAATGTATAATTATTTTCGCTTGTAACTAAACATAATGTAGGTAGATAAGTACGGATTAATAGTGTTCATAAAGTTAGAACTCTACCATTTGTACAACGGTTGATAGACACGTAATAGAGCAGTGTGTCTCTATGTAGAGGTTTTATAGTCACGATGTTGTAGAGCTGGCAGTTAGCGACGCCATTTTGTTTCACAAGATTATTTGGGATTTAGGAGAAAAATTGTTTTTGGGTTTGCAATCTCATGTAAGACAATAATTATTATTTGGTTACTATTGTGAGATAACTTTTCTATTATTAGAAACATAAATATATCATTATGCCTGTAATCCCTGAAGGGTTAGGCTGAAGAACACCTATAAGTACACCCAAATTTTGCTAGTTATGTTTAAGTCCCCTGTAATATGGGATGAGCCTATTTATTGCATGGGAATTCTTATATTCACGTTCAAATTCAAAATTATTTATTCCAGGACAACTAGATCCAAAGGTTAGTACACAGAAACTTAGAAACTATTGTTAGTACTAATAACAAAGACAGCACTTATCATATTATATTTAATTCTATTCACAAATGCCCCTGCGCTGAGACATGCCGCCCCGTCAAGATACCCAATGGGGAGATACCTCCATAAAAGGTCATCAGACGAACGAAATGCCTCCAAACAGGTGCACGTACATCTTCAGGTACAGATTTCAGGATGCTGTTGTGACGGACCGTACCCTCCTCTAAGAGATACGACTTTTTTCCGAATGGCGGCTCATGCTATCAGTTATTCGATTGGTCGTAATTTACTAATATTAGATGTTTTTAACACTTTGTTTTCTTGTTCTACTGTGTACGAAATGGAATATTGTGATGTCAAACAAGCTAACCCGTGACTGGAAACGTGCTAGTAACCTAGTACAGCGCTTGTCATTCGCATAGTGAGATGAAATACGATTAAAATTTGCGTCACATATTTATTCAAGATGCGGTAAAGCTGTGTTTTGAATACTAAACCAAGTCTTGCTTCACGAAATAAAAATAAAACGCAGAAATGGGACTATCAAAGATTTCCGAATTCACAGGACGGCTATAATCTAAATTTTAAAGTGAGAATTAAGAAAATAGCTCCAACTTTTCAAGAAGTTGAATTTCCAGTCTCTCCATTCGCAGCCGCGGCTTCATTACTAAAACGACTTCAGACTTCAACTTCAAACGAACATTTTCTCACAATCCACTGAACATCAGTCAGGGCCGAACTATTTTTACACGAGGACTTTAATCTCAATTACGGCGAATTTATTCAATTTAGCACAGAGCTGATATCGGATCAAAAGTTTCAATGGAATTTGTCTGAGCCTAAAGTATCTTCAAAACTGTATTTTGTCTCGCTTTAATCGAGTAATAAATCTAAATATAACTAGAAAAGTATGAGTAACTTAAACAAACTTAACTTTTAATGATGTGGTTCGAACTTGAACTTGGCTTGAGAATTAATATGAAGTTTTCATATACATTATACCAAAGATGACTTTTGTTGAGTTATTTATGAATATTTTAAAGAAAAATTTATTCAGAATAGGGTATTTTACTCTATACGAGAAAAAATCTAAAAATACATTATTGCTATAAGCATAGGCAAAATGCAGTCGGAAAATGTTAGTTTTAGTTCATAAAATAAATATAAAAAAATGTCAATGTCAATGTGTGTGTGTGTTGTCATGAGACAACAAAATAAATTTTAAAATACAATTTAAAGATTTCAGTTTTTTTTAATCTGTGTTTGAACACCATGAAATAGTAGTCCATAGTCCATGTTATTTCGTCATACGGCATGTCAACTGAGCAACTTTGTACTTTTATTATTTTCGTAACCAAAGTAATTTTTATTTAAATAATATTTTGCATTCAGGAACAGCAAACCAACGATAAGTAGTAAAATAATTCATTTTTTTTTCATTGTAAACAATTGTCATACAAAATATCAGCGCATTTGTTCTTAGCAAACTGACGTCATACCCACAGAGCAATATGGCGTCTACTGCGTCCAGCGTTTTTATCAAATTACGCGCGAAATTTGAAAATGTAATATTTAAATACATTTTTATGGCACTAATCGATTAAATAAAAATGTTGTCTGTTTTTTTAGTGGTTTATTAGCACTCTAGAATCTAATTAAGACACTTTAAAAAATGAGTGTAATACCCTATTTTTCTCCGTTGGTCTGGATATAATGTTCTGTATTAGCACAAAAACGGGTGAACAGATTTCAATGAAAATTGGCTCACAGATAGTTTATAACCTGGATTTACACATAGGGGACGAAACACGTTCCCGTGGGATATTAACGCGGAAAAATAAAGTGTTAAATAAAACATGACATAACATCACACTTGTATTCCCCAAAGGTAAGGCAGAGGTGTTCCTATAGTTAGTTCACCCACATTTTTCCAGTTATTTTTAAGTCCCATATTATAGGGGGCCACCCTATTGCCACCAACTAGGCAGAAATATAGACGCGACTATGATGAGAGAGAGCCCTTAGTAAGAAAGAAAATTTAAATAAATTAATTTTAATAAAAAAATATATATTATTAATAAATAATTGATTAATAAAATATTTTATAAATAAATTATTTAATAATAATATGTTTTTTTTATTCTATATTTAAAATATAGAATAAAAAACACGAGTTTTATTTTCTCTAATTTTATTTTATTTTAATCTTGATTTTATGTATATATTTTCAATTCAATTCAATTTTAAATCAAATTTTGTCTTATTCCTGATTTTATTCTAATTTAGTTTTTTTGATTGAATGAGATTGTTTAATTTTCTTTCTTTAATTCTCATTATTTTTAGTACTTATTGAACTTAATTTGAAGTATTTCGAGGGTCACCACCAAGCGCTGCATAAGTGTCCATACGTAGGTACTACTTTCATAAAGCAAACTCTGATAACCCAAGTACAATTTTCATACGTGTACGCTACCGTAGACAGTTTTCTCGAGTATGAATGCATGCTACATTTCCCATGTTACCGGCAAAGAAAACAAGTTCGGACAGGGACGGCAGCTGGTACATGAATGGGGAGAATTCTATGGTTGAAGTATTTCTAAGGGGCAATGCACTTCCCATCTAGTATTGAAATGAAGAGGAATAATGGGTAGTTGTTTTTCACTGTGCAGTGTACAGTTGCTGTCATTGTTATTTACATAGAAAGTAGTACTTTACTCTACTTATCATACATTTTGACCGCGTAGGTATTGCACTTTTCTATGAAACAACTGTTTTTTTTTTGTATAACCGACGAAAAATTTCTGCGCTGGGAAGTCTAGAATGATATGCTGAATTCATGGTTACAGTTTGAGCACTGGTTAAAAACTTATCCTGTATTGTTTTCAGAATTCAAACAGGTGAAGAAACTAAAAAAGTAATAGTATAATCCGCCTATACTGTTGTCACATCTGGGTCGCAGACCTCCTCTCTTCAAGAGGGAGCGGGCTACCATGAGGGCCCAGTGTGGGTTCGTAGATGTCGCATATCTTCGAAATGTTGTTTCCACACTCCGGTTCCCTAGCGAAGTTTTCCTTCACCGTTTTTAGAGCAATGGTGATGAAAGTATTTACTTGAAGTAAAACGCCTGCCCGGCTTCGAAACCACGACCCTCAACTAGTAAGTCGGGACCTTTACCACTGGGCCGCTACTGCTCAAATAAACTTAACAAAATTATTAACAAATTCATGTTCCACGATCAGCCATAAAAACCGAACCCTTACTGCCGATACAGTACCATCAGTAACTTCTCATGTACTGACCAGAAGCTCAGTCCTTGTCCATCTAAATTTCATGAGTTCGCGCGTTCATAATAGCATCGGTGTGCTCCCAGTCAAAACTCATACAATATTAATGCTACAAGGTGCGGCCAGTCCTTGCTGCTATATAGCTGATGAATTATACGAGGCACCGAAAAGTTATGGAATTGAATGCTTGATAGTGGTTAATACGTGATCAGGTACGGCTTAATCCGGCTATGGTGTTGTGTTTAACGATGTTGAAAATACAAAAGTCAAAAATAAAAACTTTTTTTACAAAACAATAAACAACCGACTTCCAAAAAAAAACACTACAAAGTGAATAATAAGTTTAATTTCGGAAGTCGGTGGCAAAAAACTAAAATGCAAATCCAAAGAGACCGACTTACGAAATTAAAGTAATTTTTCACTTTTGTTGTGTTTATTTTAGAAGTCGATTGTTTTTTTTTTTGGTAAAATGTTTTTATTTTAACTTTAAAAAAATACAATGAATTGAGAACCTCCTCCTATTTGAAGTCGGTTAAAAATGTGATAAGATCGCTTTAAAATTTTTGTACACACAAACATACCCTACGTGATCGAATCAGAAATGAAAAGATCCGCAGGAGAAACTAGATAAAACCAAAAATACTGCCGAATTGGGTTATTCAAATAATTAGAAATGTTAAACGGGGTTAATTGAGTTGTATTTTAATTTAGTTGTTAGATCGACTAATCTTTTACCGATCTAGGTCGAGATTGGTTTGTCGAATTAATTAACATTTGGAATGTATTAAAAAACTTAAGCTTGATTAACAGTAATTGGAACACGAACTTATTATTGACTTGCTTTTCCTAGCGACTTCGCCTGTGTGGGGTTTGCAAATTATCTGAAGATAACATACTATCGGGATAAAAAGTATTATATGTGTTATGTCTGGTTACAAACTATTTGTTTACCAAATTTCAACCAAATCTGTTCAGCCGTTTTCGCGTGATTGAGTAAAAAACATACATTTATAATATTATATATATTTTTAAAATATATAAATACATATATATTAGCTGTAATTAAAATGAATGAAAGGATATACGATGAAAACGAAATGGTTTACGGTGAAATAAAGAAAAAAACATGAAATAAACTTGGTAGTACCTAAATATTTAAGATATTTTTCTCTTTTTAATAGATGCTGGTATGACAGGATTACCAAATACCAATCTACAGAATTCACATATAATCTGACCGAGATATGTCTTTTTGTCTGAACTTTAAAATAAACTTTGACCTCTGAGTTTGTTTCCAACTTTATTTTCAGAGTACTCGGTTACTCGTAAGAAATACCGAACTCATCTAGTATTAAAACGTAATTTATTTTTGACGTGTAATAGTGTTATTACAAACCTTCTTAATTACACAATTAAAATTATTTATTATTTACCGTTGATTATACCAGAATCCTGTCAAACCAGCAGTTTTTTTATTGACTGTCAGTTTCCCTCTAACTTAAGAAATTAAGGCCCCTCGCCCACGGCGACTTTTTGTAGCGATGCTGCCGCGCGTTTTATAAATGCGCTTCTGTATCGCTACTATCGTGCGTTAGTCGGGTTTGCAACGTGCGACAGAAACGATGCAAACGTGCAGCTATATCAATACGTCGATACAGCCGAAAGTAGAAAGAAGCCTAATCGATACAAAATCTTGGCGTAGGTACACAGCCAGCAACAGCATCGCCGTTGTATCGATACACATGCGCGACAGCATCGCTACTGCGCAGCGCTACAAAAAGTCGCTGTGGGCGAAGCCTCTAAGGCACTAACACTGAGATAAGGAGGGGTTGAGATATAATAATTTTAATCACAGCATGTTTTTATTAGCACGCTAAGTTATAGTACAGTTGAGATAAAATCCGCTGTCTATCTAACCTAAAATCAAGTTTTACGATGTTAAACAACTTAGGTATAAACTTCTAGAAATGCACAGAACTTTACAAAATCAATCAACTCATACCCGTGTCAACACTTTTAACAGCCGACCTGTATTATTTTGGATGTTAACCTACTTTCATGGGACAGTAAAACTCATATTACTTGATATTCGACCGACTAATACCGTTGAATGTTTTACGGGAGTCATAAAACACCATCGTACTGCCTGCTCTCTTAATGTTGAGATAAGGTGTTTACTATGACCCTGTCGATGGCTGATACAGTGACCTGTGACTTAACACTTTTTAAACGAGCAGGCTTTTTAAAAATAACCCATTATTTTTATGAATGCGGTATAATATATTTTTTCGGCTAGAATTTCAACGCCAAATTTCATCCAAACCCGTTTGGCTTTTTTGTGTGATTGAGTATCAAATATCCAAACATCCAATCATTTATGTATCCAAACAAACAAACTTTATTTTTTATAATATTAGCAGAAAGTAGAATAGGAGTATTATTTATTTGTATACATGTAAGACGCACAGAACCGGTCGAAGTGGCGGAGCTTGGGGGAGGCCTATGTCCAGCAGTGGACGTCCTTCGGCTGAAATGATGATGATGATGATGATGTAAGACGTTAAAAAATGAACCTTAAGAAATTGAAGGAGTTGTTTAAAATGACATTCAAAAAATGATCACGAAAAAAATATTAATACATAACAATCTGTTCCAAAGATATGCAATATGTTCACTACGCGCTAATGATAATATTAGGTCTTTACCTATGAAATTGCCGTTTTGCAGTACTGGCCATTTCAAATCAAAATAATTTTTGTTTGGGTAAGAATTCTAATTTCAAATTAATTTTATTTTAAAAACATGGATTTTTTTTTCCAAAAGTAGTCATTTGTTTATTGATTAGTGTTACATTTTCATCGCATTTCAATCTTTTTCGTCATCATGGATACGTTAAAAATTCGAGTAATTATGGAATATGAGTACCGTCGTGGCAGCATCGCGGCACAAGCGGCACGCAACATCAACGACGTTTACGGAGCTAACACTACAAACCAACGCACCACCTGTTATTGGTTTGCTCGCTTCCGTTCTGGAAATTTCGACCTGAAAAATGAACCTCGCGGTCGTCCGAAGACTTTGGTCGACAATGACGAATTAAAGGCGATTGTGGAAGCTGATGATACACAATCTACGGCTGAATTAGCAGCAGCTTTCGACGTTAGCGTCAAAACAATATTGGTCCATTTGCGTCAAATTGGCAAGGTAAAAAAGCTTGACAAATGAG
Source organism: Antitype chi (assembly GCA_947359405.1). NCBI lineage: Eukaryota > Metazoa > Arthropoda > Insecta > Lepidoptera > Noctuidae > Antitype > Antitype chi. Next base: position 19,331,315 of record OX375816.1, read on the forward strand.
TGCCCCACGAACTCAATGATCGTCAGCGCGAAGTACGCGTCGAGACGTGCCTTGCACTGCTCAACAGACACACAAATGAAGGAATTTTGAACCGCATTGTTACCTGCGATGAAAAATGGATTCTGTTTGATAACCGCAAGCGCTCAGCAAGTTGGTTGGATCCTGGTTCAGCACCTAAACAATGCCCTAAACGAAAACTTACCCCTAGAAAAGTGATGGTCACTGTTTGGTGGTCTAGCGCCGGTGTGATTCATCACAGCTTCTTACCAAACGGGGTGAGCATTACTATAATAATAATAAAAACTTTTATTTTCTCCACCACATAATGAAAAAAATCAGTACAAAACATAATAATGATTACAAAAAATAGGTACATTGATGTTGTGGAGACTGGAGCCTGTACTAGGAATACCTGTGTTACAGGTCTCCAGGCCTCCAAACTATCCAGACGAGCCATTGTAATACAAACATCTACTAATAGTATGATAATTTAGGGAGTGAAGACAAAAACAATTTAATAGAACAAAAAATAAAATAAAAAACAACGTATTATTAGACAGCAAGGTAGGGTGTGTGGGTGTGGGTGTGTAGAGTGTGTGGATGTGGGTGTATAGGGTGTGTGGGTGTGTTTGATAATCAAAACTGGCTTTTTGATAATGATGACTAATGTAAAACTTAATTATGAAACGACTTCCAATAGTCTCTCTGTGGCTTCATAATCGAGAGATTGAAGCCAGTTATGTACTTTAGACTTACAGTTGAATTTGGATAAGGAGTAAATGGAAATGGCTTTATTGATTTTGTTGTAAAGATAATCTCCCAGGAAACAAAAGAATCTGCGGCTGTAGCTAGTTTTGAAAGGTTTTGATTTACAGACTGTGTGTTTGCGCCTCTTGTTAAGCATTTCGTCAGGGTCGTAATGAAGTTGAGTATGCCTGCGAATGATAGTGCTCAAAATGAATAGTTGGCGAACTGTCAGTACGTTGCACTGCTGGTAAAGGTCTTTCGTTGGAAAGAGAAAGGGAAGCTTACGACTAACCTTAAGGATAGCTCTCTGAGCTCTCTCCAACTTCAGCAAATGTGTCTTTGGGGCTCCGCCCCATGCCGTTATGCAATATGATAAGATTGACTGAACTAGTGCAAAGTATACGGTGTCAATAGTCTTAGTTTCCGCCACATGTCGTAAATTTTTAAAAACAAAAATCAATTTTCGTATTCTCGTTGTAAGTGCGTCTACGTGCGGCTGAAAACTAAGACCACTGTCAATCTGAATCCCCAAATATTTAATAACAGCTGCTTTTTTAAGAGTAGGACATGAACAAGGATTGTTTTGCAGGAAAGAGCATGTGTGCGATGTTATTGAAAGATTTGCATTAGAAGGCGTTGCGTGATTTTTGATGGAAAACGGAATATACATTGTTTTGGACACATTAAGAGTGAGTTTGTTGTTTTGTAACCACTCTGCAACTATGTCGAAACCGAGCTGAGCATTTGAATAGACCTCCTCCCATGTGTCCGCGTGGAAAAGCAGAGCTGTGTCGTCCGCAAAGGTGACAATCCTGCCACCACGCAATTTAAGGTTACAAAGGGCGTTGATATACGTCAAAAATAATGTGGGGCCAAGGATACTACCCTGAGGTACCCCATAAGTGATGTCAAGATCATTACTGCACATATCACCAACCCTTACTCTCTGCATGCGATTTGTAAGGTAGTCCGAAAATAATTTAAGTTGTGTGCCTCTCACTCCAAATCTCTCCAGCTTTTCTAGGAGGAGCGGGGCAGAGACTGTATCGAAAGCTTTTGCTAAGTCCAGAAAGATCGCCAGCACCTTCTGTTTACCATCGAGATTTGTGGAGACAAAGTTTACCAGTTCTTGGACGGCTTCACTCGTTGACTTTCCGGATCGGAAGCCAAACTGAGACGGTGATAAGAGTTTGTTTGACTCGAGGTATTTAGTCAATCGTTTGTTTATTAACCTTTCTAGAATCTTGGATAGGGTTGGCAAAATAGAAATAGGTCTAAAGTTATCGACACAGCCCCTGTCCCCCCCCTTATGTATTGGGAGAACTTCAGCAAGTTTAAGAGCGTTTGGGAAAGTGCCAGTGGAGAACGCAAGATTACAAATATAAGCCAAAGGCGGAAGTACAATCTCTCTATAGCGCTTTAAAAAGATAGGAGGGATGTTGTCACGACCTACCGCACAGTCGTTTTTAAGACCTTGGATTATTTGTTCAACCTCCTCTACATCTGTGGGAAGCAAAACAAATGATTGTGTGAGTGATTCTTTGGCATGTACTTCGGGGAATCGATTACTGTTTGGTGGTATTTTCTCAGCAAGATTTTTACCCATATTTGCAAAAAATGAATTTATACTGTTCAAGTCATCATGCGGGTTGTTTTTAGATAGTAGTTCAGTGGGGATGTCCTTAATTTTTTTCGTGTTTGTAACTGTCTTAATGGCTTCCCAGAGCTTTTTGTTGCTAATAGAGGCAGCTCTGCTGATTTCGGATCTCTCATAATCCGCTCTAATTTTTTTTAAAAGGTCGTTGCAAAAATTCCTGTATCTTTTGTATGTTATTTCAAGCGTTTCGTTATGTAGGTCCTTTTTCATAAGATCTTTAAGTTTTTGATGCATGTTGTCGCGGTTTTTCATACATTTCAACAAGCCTCTAGTAATCCAGGGTTTTTTTATATTTTTTCTATTTGAGGTCTTTATCGTAGAAGTATTATTTTTAATTGCTTGATTCAGGGTGGAAATAAAATAATTTGTAGCAGTGTTGACATCACCGTCACAAAATATTGAAGAGAGATCGATTATGCTCATGTCATTGTCCAAGGTGTTATAGTTTATTTTTTGAATAATTTTAGAACACGGCTTACGGCTTCGAGAATTTAGTTCGATTGCAAAGAATATACTATCGTGGTCAGTTATAGAACTTTCCGCTATGTAACAATAAGCAGGTAGCCTAGTCTTAAGCATGACATGGTCTAGACATGTTAAGCTATGTGTGCGGAGTGTATGTGCTGGTAACATACCATGAGAGGCTAACAAGTTTAAGTACGAAGATGAATTAGAATCAGTATTATGAGGTGTAATGTCGATATTAATATCTCCAATAAGTATGACGTTTGAATAAACGGAATATTTACTTAAAAGGGTATTTAGGGACTCAATAAATCTAGCTATATTTCTAAAACCAGCCGGCCTGTATATTGCAAGAAGAATGGTATTTTCGTTAATTTCCAACATGAGACAGTTGGCGTCTATGAGTATGGGCTCCTCAGATTTTAACTGCATTTTTGGCTTGTAGTAGACTACCACCCCTTCGTTCTGTGTCAAATTATTGAGTGTACTAAGGTATTCGTAGTCCTGTAGTTGGGGAATAGAATGAGTACGGGGAAGCCAACATTCTGTCAGTACGATGAGGTCCCATTCTGTTTGCGATCTTTCCATTAATGTCATAAAACTGGGCAAATTACAACTAATACTTCTTATATTCTGACAAACAATTTTGAATGAAGTTTTATGAGGATTATCAACAGAAAAGGAATCAACATTACAATAGGATGAAGTTGCAACAGCTAATTCATCAAGGTCATTCGCTATTTCTATTAGATTGCTCATTTTTGATATAAATGTACTTTGACGGTTTGGCGGACAACATGCGGTAGTAAATCAGAAAAGAGATACAGGAACAAGCTGCCGGCAGTGTGTATGGTTGCAACAGGAGGCCTAAACAAAAGAAAGCGGATTATCAACAAATAGTCATTTGACATTACGCGACAACATAAAATTACTATGTAGGATAGTCGAAATGTCTTGATGAAGGAGAATGATTTTGGAATTTTATGTGTATTTGGGACTTTATGTGTATTTGAGAGTGTATGTGTATTTGGGATTTTATGTGTATTTGGCATTTTATGTGTATTTGGCATTTTATGTGTATTTGGCATTTTATGTGTATTTGGGATTTTATGTGTAATTGGGATTTTATGTGTATTAAGTAGTGGCACTAGTGAATGTGTTTTCTTTGTTGTAGAGTGTTTAGTCCAGTAATGGAGTCTGACGTGGTATGTCGGGGTTGAAAAACAACCTGCGGGGTGTTTGCTGTATAATTTAGTTACATAAAAAATAATAATTCTAATGTTACACGGTTCATGCAATTTAAGAAGAGAAAGTTGAAAGGGTAACAATGGGTACACCACCAAGAAGTACAGTCATTGGGTCCCTTGCTGTTGTAGCTCATGAAGGGTTTGCTCCGATTTAACTAGTACTGGTTTGGCTCCTGCGATTTTTCTTAGGAATATGCATCCGTTAGTGGTCCAACAAAAAACATATTTATTAAGTTTCGCGAATTCTTTAGCGGCAAAGAACAGCTTTTTCGTGCTGGCAGGAAGGTACTCTGATATGTAAATTGGCCGCCGTTCGCCGGCCAAGCCAATGGACTGTGTATTGAGGCGGTCATCATTTGGATGTTTTTTGTTGTAGTTGCGGACTGCGGTCAACAGCTCGTTCATTACTGCAGATGTGTACTGTGAAGAACTGAACACAATGATGGAGAAGCTGGCACATCTCCAACCAGCATTGGTCAATCGCTCGTCTCCGCTGCTCCTGCACGACAACGCGCGACCTCATACTGCACAGCAGACGGTCTCCAAGTTGCAAGAACTGGGGTTGGAAGCTCTCCGTCATCCGCCCTACTCACCAGACCTTGCGCCTACAGACTACTACTTTTTCCAGAATTTGGATAACTTCTTGGCGGGAAAAAAATTCAATACCCGAGAGGCAGTACAAAATGCCTTTGAAGAATTTGTTGCCTCCCGTCCAGCTGATTTCTTTAAGAAGGGCATCAATAAACTGCCACTGCGATGGCAAAGATGCATTGATTGCATGGGTGATTACTTCGATTAATACAAATAAAAAATACATGAAAAAAATTCGTTTAAATTTTTTCATACAAAACGGCAATTTCATAGGTAAAGACCTATTATGCTCATGCACATGATATTAGTTTTTTGATACCGAGCAAGTACAAGAAATTCTTAAAGTATTTTTTTTAACACTGTACATTACTGGACTACCTAACTGCAAGTAGGTATTAAAGTTAACATGACATTAAGCGTCCGGACCAATAGTATTGTACTAAAGCTTTGCTTTCCTAAGATATGATTTCTGTCATAGTAAAACGGCCGTCATGAAATCTATCATTTTTACCAGTAGCTCGGTGTTAAAAAGGCTCTGTGTTTGGTCAGCGGTTATAGTGTGACCGTTAATCGCTCTGTTTCGGAATACAAAGTAAAGCCACATACTGTCACATACCTGTGAGGCTCATAAACCTTTTGATAATATTTAATTAGAAATTACAACAACGAAGCCGCAACGATTGCGTTGTGGCTTCGTTGTTGTAATTTTTAATTGGACTTGGATTGTCATTGGACAATAGAGTTCCATCGAACAATGTAGCTGACAGAACAGGAGTGTGGATTACTAATGAAATCGAAGGGTTTACTCCGCAGTTGGCTCTCCATTATGAATATATAAATACATCAGTTTTGTTTTTGTTGGTTATTTGTTTTTTCTCGCGATAACTTAAATATAGTTTCCAAAATCTCACGTTGCTAACCTCTTTTTGAGTTTTCATATACTGGTTTTAATTTAATTGCTTATGGCAATACAAGAAAGTCCGATATAGCTAACAACCTCCGCAGAGATGCCATTTCGAAAAAGCAAGTAGTAGGTCCCTACATTAAATGAACACGCAACGTCTAGCTCGATAGATAATAATCAATACCCGCCGAACTGCTATTCTGGCATTAGGCCCACTTCTGTAGTCTGTACCTCCATTGTGGATTAAAGTGTAAGTAAATAAATACGTATTTTACAACCTAGAAGCCTCACTCCTGTGACGTCAGTTTCTATAATAGCTTACTTACTTTAGCTTACTTCACTTATTGTCTAATAAATGCTGAGAGGACAATGGAACTTTTCCAATGGCTTCAGAAGCCTTTAAATGACCGTAATAAGAACCTGGAAACCTTTCCTTCTTATGTCGGCAAATTATTTTAATATTATAGTGTCGTTTATCTAAGATTGTATTATATTATTATTGTAGTATGAAATCAAATCATTTTCCCAAAATTATCGAGATGCCGAAGTCTAAAACCCAGATATTTAGTTTTTTTAAGAAGCTTGTTTCTTTACAATGTTTGTATACCTACAGACAAAATTTTATTCAGTGCGCAAACTGGCAAACTGTATACGGTTATACAAAACAAATCAGCTGTTCCATACATTTTGACCGCGTAGATATTGCACTTTTCTCTGAAACAGCAGATTTTATTTTTGTATAACCGACGAATTTTTTTTGCGCTGGGGGGTCTAGAATGATATGCTGAATTCATGGTTACAGTTTGCGCACTGAATAAAGACTTTTTGTGTATACGTTTGCCGGCTAAAATCTCGTAAGCTGAATTACAACCACTTCCACACACGCATATTTATCTTGCTTCGAAGACAATGTTTCGATTTATTTAAGTAAGTTAGTGCAAAACAAAACTGAATTTAAAAAATTGCTACTTTATAAAAGTATTAGCTATAAACGATATTTAGTACGAAAAAATTATTTGTAAATATTATTAAACACAGAAAGATCTTTACTGTGAACCAACACATAAACTTATTAGAAAAACGTCGGGCTAAAAGAAAACTCGATGATCCAAACTTTTCTCAGTCAAACGTTGCGCAACGGACTGTGAGACCTGAGTCCTTTGATATGAAGACACTGAAATAGAAGTATAACTTTAGAAAAATATGATTAACGAAATTGATATTTTTGAATGTCACGTTTGGAAAAAATGATGCTACGAACTTTCATACAGAATTTCATCCCCTATCATCGTCATTTCAGCCAAAAGACGTCCAATGCTAGACCAGACATGGCAGGCACCCCCAAGCACCGCCACTTCGACAGTTTCTGTGCTTCCCGCATCCAACGGATTCCTGCAGACTTTACTAGCTACCAAATGTACAAGCGCTTATTGTACAAGCTGCTTTCACCTTAACGTGCTTACCCAGGCACGGAGGGGTCTTAGTATGTACAGATGGTCAGGCATCGAACCGAACCACAGCAAGCGCAGCTTAACCTGGTCTTTCGATCCGTGCGGCTGTTAATACTTAGCCACAAGCCCTTCACTTAGCTACATAAACATAATAATATGTACATAAACAATAATCATCGAAATACATTTAAATCCACAATTGAAAGAAAAATACATAAACCTAACATCACGTCTTGTTTCCGCGAGGGTGGGTAACTACTTACTTCCGGGAAATGAATTTTCTAAAAATATATTTAAGGAAGATTTTCGCACTATTTTCTCTCTTGTGCTCAAGTTTGTAGACCCAGTAGTTTAGGCTGTGTGCATTTTATATTATCGAGATTCCTAAAAATTTGTTAAAATATTTTGCCATATAATTCGCGACGTAAAGAATCAACCCGATACAATGAGTTCACAGTCTTTTATGCTTCAAATGCGTAGCAACAGCTATGTCGTAGCAACGCGTAGCAAGCATCAGGACACAAAACGAATATGGACACAAAAAATAAAATACGTTGTCCGATTCGTATTCAATATGTTCCGCGCGGATATCAAATTAGATTTGATTCTTTCCGAAACAAAAGATCTCTACGTATACCGAGTCACCTTATCTATAAATCCCCATTATAGAAGAACTACGTAATTTTATATCTTGGTATGAATTCTTCGGTGTTGGTCATACGGCGGTAAGATGGGTGGACGTCGTCGTTGCCATCGTGGGCAGGATCTGGATGAGGCTGCCACAGGAGCATTAAGATTGGCACAAGCAGAGAAAGGCCTATCAGCAGCGGGTGAAGCCAGGCCGTGGATGATGATAAGGTCTTTCACAAAGTTACCCTTCTGCATCGAACCTACATTAAACCCTAGTCGTGACAAACGCAGGTTCTCTAGACGTTGATATTGCCCATTACGAGCGTCGCCGTAATCTTTTTGCTTATTTCTGCCATTTACCTAGACTCCAGTGTGTCTGCTACTCAGACGCCGATCTTTCTAATGCTAAATCACGCTTGTAAGACGTGCAGATGAAATAAAGATGGCAGATTATGAAAATGTGAGGTTTAATAATGTGTTTTTTTTTGTTTCTGGAATAGTAATATAGTTAAAAAAGTAGTTGCTTATGGGTACATAGTCTTATGTATTTCTAAATATTATTTGTAGAAATTTCTGAGTGGCAGACTCTGCCCGGAGCCAGAATTTTCGCCCGATTGGAGGCAATAGGCTCGCCCATATATTTGCCGAATCAAATTTTAAGGGTAGGTAAACACCGCAGGGCCACCCAGGGCAGACCTGGCCCTTCGGGGAATATAGCCGTGATGTTGTTATTTTTTTTATTTTATTTATTTGGGAAAAAAAAAACAATTACAAATTAAACATTACAAAAAGATAGGATACAGAAATGATACAAATGTGAAATCAACCACGTTCTCCACAGATACACAATGAGACAATTTGGTAAATTTGAAGACTAGCGTTATTAAAAGAGGAATATTAATAGTAAATTAAGTATCAACAAAACATAAAGCTGTCAAAACACAAACAGTGCCGCATAAGTGGAACAATAGTGCACATTTTTTTTTAAATATGTTAAGTAACATGAATCGAAACTTTCTATGTAGTAAGACAAACAGATCCAAACTGCAGATTTTTTTATTAAAATTACTCGTTAGGCGATGAAGAGGCTTTTTTTTGTCGGGCATCTCGCAGTTGGCCTTGAGAGGCCGTGACTGCTTAACCGGTCTTTTCCTGGGGCTACCATTAACAATAAACTTAACGCCTCCAGCCAGGGCTTAAAAAATACTTAAATTACTAGGCGACTGCATGCTGAGGGCACCCCTTGCGGGGTATGGGCCTCGAATCAGGGCGTCACTGGTAGGGGACAGCTAGTGGGGACAGGCTGGATCAAAATATTTGCATTATTATTATTATTCGGGGAATTTAACTCTACTGGCTCAGCTGCGGCACGGGCTGGCGCTTCAACGAGCAAGGGATGGTCGGGGTGACGAAGAGGCGCACGCAAGCCGGCATTTGTACGAATGGAGGTAGTGGCGAATACAGGTCGTGGGCGCACCTCGTGTTTTGTTACTATTGTATTGTTTGGTTTTGTATTCCTTAACACGTTTGACGCCGCGTCGGTCAATAGTGTTTTTTTTTTTGGGTGAGAAATCATCAAATAACTTCTCTGCTCTGGGTGGTGCAGGAGGGGCGTGTCAGACTTTTAATTACTAAAACCCACCCGTGATCCCTCCCTCAGTTGACGCTTATTAACAAGTGTTACCTATTTTAAGTAAAATAGGTATAAAATGTTGCTTGTGAGAATTAAAACATGTTTCATGACGTCAAATATATCCATAAAACACACTGATAAAATTTGGCAAAAATATTAATCCAGATGAAAATGGGGTGTCAACCACCATTGTCCGCCGCGGCGTCGAACGTGTTAAGTATTAATTGAGGGAAAGCACATGTGTGTTGTTCCAATCATTTTGATGCAGTGTTAACAATATATAATTACAAAGAACTTACACAGAAGCTTTTGTTTGGAGTTTTAGTTTGTTTGAGTTTTAGTTTGGTGCTTGTTTGGTTGGTTTTTTTAGTTTCCGTTGTCGTAGGTTCAACATTCCTGAGATAACTCCAATAATTACATGTTCGGTACAATAATGATGGAGGGCTACTAGAATGTTATTATGATATAGTTATTAAATTAGCAAACGCCTTACTGTTTCTCTTTGCCATTTGAAAGTCAGGTAGAACCGGAATATAAGTCCCATGGGCGACTCTCTTTAACTCTAAATAAACAGTCGAATGAGAATGCTCACGTTCTTGTGTACTGAGGGTTTTGAAAACCTACCTATTATAACGTTACTGTGTCTTGTAACATTGTAGGTATTACAAAGCATTTAGCTCAAGTATTTTATTTAAATTTTTATAATGCTAACGTCTCCAGCTGAAAAAATAGCAACCATAATTCAGCTGGTTAAATTTAGTATCATTTATACACCATTTGAAATAAGATTAGACATTTAACTAAACCTTTTTTACAGTCTGATCAACCGATTTTGACTTCTATTGCGTTGGTGGCATGACAAATGGCAGCTGCAGTAAACAGTTGGTATTGTAACTACTTTTTTGCTTTTAATGCCATCCTTATGCCTACAGTATAAAAGTCAGAATCGGTTGAACGGACTGTAAAAAAGATTTTTTTAAATGTCTAATCTTATTTCAAATGGAGTATAGTTAAGTTTTATTAAATAGTTACTGCAGAAGCTAAATATTTTTTGTGAGGCTTTGTATGTCTGTTTCTTTTCATGCACAGCTGATGAGCTGGCTATCTTTCTTATAAAATAACTAGATTTTGCTAGCGGCTTCGCCCGCGTAAAAGGCCGAAAATTATCCTACGGGAACGTACTACCGGGATAAATATATGCGTGCCTAATTTCATTCAAATCCGTTCAGCCGTTTTCGCGTGATTGAGTAACAAACATCCAAACTTTCACATTTATAATATTAGTAGGATAATGGATGGATTTTATAGGATAATATTAGTTGGATTAATTAATACTATCCGGCGAAATATGGGTGATGATGATATGTTATGTGTGTGTTAAGTCATTAATTAATTATAACATCGCGACATTATTTTACTATCCTCTTGAACCATATACAATAGCTTAATGATAAACACATTCCAAAAAAGTCACAACATTTTCCTAAACATTCTTTCACCCCATTCACAGGCTCACAGGCACGCGTGTATTAAAGCGGGGCCTTACAATCAACGCCACGCCTTTCAGGGACAGGACCGGCAGGATTACTCCGTCTTTGTTAGCTGCCTGATGAAAGGACCGAGCCTCCACGTAAAAGGCCTGAAGCCTCTGCAAAGTCTTGCGAGATAGAATATTTTACACGTTTGCTGTAGAATGAATTGGGTGAGGTTTGAATGGCCAGTTGGTTGTCTTGTGGTGGATGTTTTGAAAGGCTGGTTTGTGTATATGCAAATATTAATACACTTAATTAGCTAGGGATTCCAATTTTTGCAATGCAGGATTAATTCCTCTGAAAAAGAAGGTAGAATGTGTACTGATTTTGACACGTGTTTGCTATTCCGGATGCTACATTTTCCTTCCCCACTAAATGTTGCCTAAATATTAAGTATAATATTAATAATAGCATTATAGATCATCACGCCTGTATTTAGAATAGAATATAATATATTTATTTGCATATATTGTAGGGAAACAAGTGAGATGTTATAAAATAATTAATGGTTCGAAGTACATTCTACAATTTGGCATGCGAAAATATGTGCTTATAACTAATACAATACATAATTGGTGACTCTTCACAGTTTCCCGAAGGATAGGCAGAGGTATACAGTATCGTCATTAAAACTCAACTGTGACTTGATACCAATTAACTAACACGATACAATGTATTTTCTCTTGCTTTTTTAAATATTAAATGTTTTTTTATTTTTTATTTTATTGATTGTTGTAATGTTAGTAACCAGACATGACATCAGACATTTCGACCTGACATTGAAAGAAAGCAAGATTATAAAGTCAAAAGTTATAAAATTAATAACTTTTTAATTTTAAATCTATTTATTTATTTTCTTTTGAACACTTAGCTTTTGGCTTTAATGTGTAATGTGCGTTTTATTTGAGCAGAATAAACAATTTATTAATCCTTTTTTAGGGTTCCGAACCTCAAAAGGCAAAAAAGGAACCCTTATCACTCTGTTGTCCGTCTGTCTGTCCGTGTGTCACCACAGAGTTTCTCAGGAACGGGTGGACCTAGCAAGTTCAAATTTATACCAGATATTGAAGTTCCTATTAGGTGTATAAAAATCAAGGTCCTGAATCAACACGATAAAAAGATATGGGCAACTTTAGATTTTCTCGAAACTTGTAAGTACCAAAATTGACCTTACTTTTCAACTTTTATTTTATTTTTCGGAATGTTTCCTTTACTTGTGCTATAAGACCTAGCTTTTAACCAAAATTGACAATTCTAGGTCAACCGGAAATAACCTATAGGTTTTGGGTCGAATACCGATATGGTAGTTCCCGTTGACCTAGAACCACGAAATTTAGCAAAAAGCAAGGTCTTATAGCACAAATAAAGGAAAAATTCCAAAAAATAAAAAAAATTAAGTACATTTTGGTACTTACAAGTTTTCGCAAAAATCTTTTTTTTTATTATGGCGGTATAATGGGTAGGTGCGGAACCGTCGGCGCACGAGTTCGACTCGCACTTGACCGGTTTTTTCCAGTCATTATAATCATCTGACTAGACTTTTCCCAACTATGTTGGGGTCAGCTTCCAGTCTAACCGGTTGCAGCTGAATACCATTACTTCTTTTTTTTTCAAGTATCAAATGCCGATACTGTAGCACAGAACTGAATTATTTAGAGACAGGCACAGTGTTGAAATTACTCCCGCTGCACTTTATCGAGTTAATGTAGGTACTGAAAACTAATTATGTGAGAGCGAGCCCGCGTAATAGGTTTGACACCATTACTTTGTCATTACTATGTATGTATATTCTGTCGATATGTAATAAAAAAAATTAAGACGCGTTTCATATGCTGTAGGAAGGTCTTTTGTACAGCAATGGGCAGAAGTTAAATATTTGTATGTTTTAAATATATTAAAAAATGCATTAGGAATTTCACACAGAGAGCTGTCTCTGTGTGAAATTCCTAATGCATTTTTACATTAACCGGACAGGAGCTGTCCTGTCAAAGGATTTTGATTCTCTCTCGAACTTAAGGTGTTTAATTTGTTCATTTTCGACTTTATTTTAAAGCAAGCATAGTTGAAATAGACAGTGAAAACAGCTTTGCGCTGCATTTTGCCAAGTGTGCTACAGTACAATAAAATACACTCGTAGTGACGTGCATAACGACGTCGATCTTCTTTTATGCCCATTTTGTAATAAAATGTACTGCATTAAACCCAAAACTACAAAAAGTTTTCGAATAAAGTTACATTACAACACTTGCCCCACTTATTTGCATGTTTGCGAGCCGAAAACCGAGTGTTTCCGAAACGAATGCTTTTTAATGAAATTGTTTAAAGTTCAAATAATTCGAAGTTACGTTCCTGTAATTGAAATATTACCTGCAAAAGTGAAAATTTGTGATGTTTTCGAATTTGAAATTTGTATATAAACTTTAGTTGTGTATTTTCTAATTAGTTCAACACATGATTGTTCAGAATTTTGACGTCTTAAACTTGGAAGAATTGTCTTTAATTTCAGCGTCAAATTTTAATTATTTAATTTAAAATGTCACGAGGACTTGTTTATCGTTAATAATCACTACTGAAGTGTACCTCTAAATAATTGTTTAGTGCCTTTTAAGTAGTATTTGTACAAAGGAATTCCTATAGTAACAAGGCGCGTTAATGTTTAGTTAGTCTAATGTTCAAGTACCGAAGTACATGAACGCTACTTGAAAACTACTCTCTAATATAAATTCAAACTCCACAATTTTTTTTCAGCCCATAAAATGTCTGGAAGCCTTCTTTTTGATACTTGAAAGAGTTTCATGAAAAACTTTTGAAACTAGTTAAACAGCAGTATACAATATTCCTGCCATTGTAAATATTTTCAGTGGCGAGTCAAAGTTTGTTGCAAACTCTCACAAATCGCCTCAGGAAACTCTAGATGTTTTGCAACAACTTACAACTACCCACATTGGCACAATCGGCGATACAAGTTCTAGAATACTTTTGTATGCTAATTTTGTAAAGAGAATTTTTCGAACGAAATAATATTTTGTTTGAATAAACAAATCAGCGGGGCCATTGCGTTTAGACACTTAAACAATATTGATTGCGTTACTTTCGTTGCCAAGCTGATGATTTTTTTAATATTATGTCCTCCAGATTGCATTTTAGTCATGGCCACCAAACTCAACGGAGACTGGCCAACGACGTGGGAGATATTATACAGCAGAAGTGTGTGCGCCAGTCTAACCAGATGCATCTGAATACCAGTATTTTACATGGAGCAACTGCCTATCTGACCTCAAAAACCCAGATATTAGGGTAAAAACCGGATAGTGGCCACACTTTTGCAAATCACTCTAATTTATCTCTCAATATAAAAATCAAAATACTTTATTTATAAAACTGGCCAATACTTTGGTTTTTAACATCAAATTTATCAAAAGTAACAAACATTATCTTTAATATTTCCAGAGTATTAGCGATTTTTGCGTACCTCTACGATTTTTGGGACAATTATCCCGCATAGGGGATAGTTGCCTAATCCATATAAATTACGTTTAGGATAGATGCCCCGCCGAGAAACAGGACATCTCCCACATCATCCCATGCAATCGCACTGAGACATGCAACACGGTCCACTTAGTGATAGTGAAAGAGTCTTTCGATAGATTAATAAAATAGCATGTGATTCATCCGCGAAACTAAAGTAATTACAATCGGGGCAACTATACCCCTGGGGCAACTATCATGGTTTTACCCTACTACATAAATATCCAATTTATTAATTAGAAATAAAAAATCAGAATCGATACTAAGCTGATTATATACAGGCATAAACGGCTTATGATTTACAACTTTTACAAGTACAACCTTTTATTTATTTTAATTTCGTCGTCATTGGCGGCATTGTTCAACTACTGAGTATTAAATAGAGTCTCTCTTTTAAGCCATGCGTACCTGGTCTGTTCGCCTAGAGAGTCTTTTTTTGCATAACAATTATTTTTGTAGCTGTTGCATTTTGCGTTATTTCTATGCCTGCTATGTTAATTTATTTGGTCCATTTTATTATATCTAAAACGTTTAGGTAAAGGCTGTTATGAAATAGTTATTTATGATACTAGTGCGGTAAGTTGGTTTTTACAAACGAGTAGACGAATGTAAGCCCGAGACGAAATCGAGGGCTTACCATAGTCACGAGTTTGTAAACACCAATTTCTGCACGTGTGTCATACAATATTTTTCCACCAATTAGCAACCACCCCGCCACATAGCAACGTCAATGTACTAACAAACAACATAATAACGAAAATTCAAACAAAACTTGCGAACAAAGGAAAATATATCTGGTATTTTATTTCTATTCCGATATTGATACGAGAATATATAGTTAAAATTTTATCTAGGAGCGAGAAGAAAAATCTAAAAGTAATATTTCTCAGACAATTTATTGGCAACGGTGTCAAAGACAGACGTTGAAAATCGTTTAGATTGTACAATGTACAGGCTGGATACTTTCTGACTCGCCAGATTTCGAAGTAGCGCTGTTTCTTTGAATCAATAGATTCTTGATCAGTTTATAAGATTGAGAGATATGACACGAAAAGCGACTTTAATTTACGACCATGTCATCATCTGCTTAGCCTTTTCCCACTACGTAGGATTCGGCTTTTAGTCTACCCAGAGGCAGGGGAATACGAGTATTTTACATGGAGCGACTGCCTATCTGACCTCCACAACCCAGACCTTGGTAAGACTGGTTGTCAGACTTTTGAGCTTCTGACGACCCGTAACGACTGTCAAAGATACACGAATCACAGCCGGAACCAATGGCTTAGCGGGCTTTCATTTACAAAAATGTTTTTAAGATAAATATTAATCATAAGTTTCTAATTTATATAGGTACCTAATCTAATAGCTTTTTAATGCGGCTTCGCCCGAATTGGGGTCGGAAATGATCCCATACTAATGTAAAGGTTATATGCTCAGCATGAAACCTTACGTTTACTGGCAGCCAATAATGGCTATTGATCGAACAGCCAGAAAGTTTTAATTTGAAAATAAAAAATTAAATATGTTTGACGTATGTTTTTCTATTTTGTGGAAATATTCATTATTACTTTAAGCGCAGGCTTGCCTTGTACGTTTTTATCTTAAAATACACGTGGCAACACGAAGTTAAGCTCCTATCATTGTTTCATTTCGTAGTGTAACGTCCATACACTTAACAAGCTACACTACACCCCACAGTACATAACAAAAGAGTTTCGAAGAATTTTTGTCCGTTTGTCTGTTTGTCTGGATGTATGTTCCGGAATGGGGCAAACATTGCTGAATAGATTTGGATCTAGTTTGGCACACAAATAGTTTATGACCTGGATTAACACAAACGGGTACTTTTAATTCAGGTGGTACGATTCCGTGGGATATTTTCCGAACTTCACGCGGGCGAAGCCACGATAAAAAAAACAGTTTTTAATTAAATGTGAATTGCAGCACCGATCTGAAAAATTTACTTCTTTCCAAATTAAGTGTTTATCTTTTTAACACGCTTTATATTAGCTTCACTTGTATGTTTGTTTGTAAACGACTCGTTAGGGCGCGATTTTGACCCACTTTAAACGGTCAGATTTCATTTCAACTTTGTAAACTCATCGAGGACCGATGACTATTCAATAATTTTAAAAAAATAGAAAAAAAAAGGAAAAAAATACTTAAAAAATCACGCATTTGTAGTTAACAGAACTAAAAAATAGAAAATAAATAATAGTTTAAAAAACTAAAAAACACGCTTTAAAAACCAAACTAAAAAAGTAGAAAATAATTTAATTCAATTAAAAAGCGTGGGGTGCTTGACATTAATTGATTATAAAAATAACTCAAAAAGCAACTCACGCTTTTTAATTGAATTAAATTATTTTCTACTTTTTTAGTTTGGTTTTTAAAGCGTGTTTTTTAGTTTTTTAAACTATTATTTTAGGTGCTATAGAACTACTGGAAAATATCGTTGTTAGTGGGTACCTAGTAGTAACAACGTTGTTAAAATGGACCTGTATCCAAATTACAGGTTTACCCAAATTACAGGCCCATTTTGCGAAGTTGAAACTGGGTGTCCTTCTGTTTAAAGTTGCTCGTATTGAAAACAGCCTGTATTATAAGCCACTTCAATGTACTGGAAATGTTTAGTTTATTTTTTATTTTATCAAAACTTTGGCAAGGTCATTCAGAATCCACATAATTTAGATTCATAAAATAAAATGAGATTTCAATATTGATGGAAAAAACTGTCTGTGAGCAAGATTTAAATATAAATTGAAGAAAAACAGATACCTACAAATACGCAGTTTGATTTTATCAAGATTTATTTTGACAATTTAAGCATATTTTATGAAGGACAGCAACATTGTTTTTTAATTTTTATTCAAATAACACAAATAACAAAATGCTAATAATCAACATATCCACAGTATAACTAATTGCGATTCGGCTAGTATCACAATGGGTTCACAGAGTAATAAATAAAGCACAGCGACTGCTAACAATGGTCGGGGTGCGAGGACAATTGAAAATCGCTGTAGCTACAAATCTATTTGCCAGCTCGCAGTTTTCCACGTTGCCGTACCGCTGAATCGTCAACCCTTTTATATTTTTATTACGTTACAAATAAGGGACGGTAAGCGGGTAATTTCGGGATGTGACCAAATAAACTACGTTTAATTGATGCGATTCCGAGGGTCGTCCCTCAGCCTGGCTGCCACACGGGTCGATCGAAGGTTAAGCAGCGCTGGCCACGGTTTGTTTGTGGATGGGTATATTGAATACTGAGAATTCAAGACCTCCTCGGTCCCGCGAGCCTGTCGTCCCCAGCTGTCATTTGTCGTCATCTTTGATAGTCGTTATCGGTAGTCAGAAGTCCGAAAGTCTGACAACCAGTCCTTCCGTATAATACAGTAACTGGGATGTGCAGGTCAGATATGCAGTCGCTCCATGTAAAATATTGGTATTCAGCTGCATCTGGTTAGACTGGAAGCTGACCCCACTATGTATGGTAGACTGATCTTCACAAGAGACATTCTTTAGTACTTATAGGTATCACACGACAAATTGATCTAAGGTATCAATGACTGACTTAAAGTCAGCAAGATCATAATTATCCGATTAGACTTGAAACTGAACCCAACATAGTTCGCATCAAATTAAAAAAAATAGTCTTAGGCAGTTAATATTTATATCCGCCAAAGGTAAGCCTTGCTACAAAACTTGCTCTGCTAGGGCAAGGAAAGTTTGTATAACATGTATAATCAGCCTTTAATGTTCCAATTGCTAGGACATCAGAGGGGCAATTCTCGTAATTTTAAGAACGTTCACAGTCTGATCTCAGTCTTAATCTGTCAAAAAAATCACGAGTTTCCATACATTTTTTTAAACTTTGTAACGTTTGATTTTCGCTGAGATCAGACTGCGACTAGATTGTGAACGTTATTAATTACGAGAATTGGCCTTCTGGCCTCCTCTCTGTGAGAGGGAGTGGGCCGAAATCCACCACGCGTGTCCAGTGCGGTATGGTGGATCTCACATATGTCTTCGATTTTTTGGTTGTAGGACTACCGGTTTCCTCGTGATGTTTTCCTTCACCGTTTTAATAGCAGTGGTAATGAAATTAAATACACATGGTGAAATGTCTGCCTTAGTTCGAACTTACGACCTACAACTCGGTGAGCCGGGGACGATACCACTGGGCCACCACTGCTCAAAGAAACTTTAGCATCCTAATATTATACATGTGAAACAAACAAACATCTTTGGATGTTTGTTAGATACTCAATCATGCAAAAATGGCTGAATGAATTTGGATGAAATTTGCTTACATATATTTTATAGGTAATCTGGATTAACACATAGGATACTTTTTTATATGGATTAGTGACTGTTATCAATTATTCTGAAGTCCACGCAGGCAGGCATTTTCGCGGCCAGAAGCTAGTTAGTGAAGTTGAAAGTATATGAATGGTCCTGTGTTTCAAAATTTCAGATTAAACCATGTTTAATTAAGTAATATTGAATGTAATCTGTCGATATTGGGCTTTGTATGTTCTTTTTAGATCTTAATGCACGATATAACATTTGTTTTCCTACAACAAAGGCAAGATTTATTTGACAATGTGTTCTTAAAGAAATGAAAAACTCTTCAATTCAATAGAAATGAGAAATTGTTAACTATTACCGTTTCTAACACCGCGAGGTTTTTTTTATTGTATGCACTGTTTGTAACTGTTATAGTTTTATTTAAATACATTCTACATAGAATAAATAGCAAGAAAGACATGGTCGTATAAGGGAAAAGAATATTCTAAACGCTCCGGGAGATTCGTTTTCTTTTTTAATTGCTTTGTGTGGGACTGTACAGTTGAATATTATTCTTTAGATAAAGCTAGGGAACTTATTGTGAAGAAAATTGACTACCTACTATCTTAAATTGTTTGTTTATTCAAATTACAACGGTAATTTTTTGACAGTTGTGCGATATGGCTATGACATGTCAGGTTGACATATGGTACAAGTAAATTTCCGCGACAGAATATTATAACAACGAGTCTGATTATTGAATTTAATATTTTGTCTACAATCACATTTCAGACTAAGTAATTTCAATACAACGATACTAAACTAGATTTCTCAATTTACTTAACAATAGTTATTTCCTTTGCAAAATAATTGACTTTCATAGAGCAAGTTTCGGCATTGTTTAATGAATTATTCTATTCCAGTTTGTAAATAAGACTATTTCAACTAAGTTACCAAGCTCCTAATAACTACAGAAACAGTTTTAAGTTTTTAGTCAGACGTCTAGGTACCGTTGGGTCCCAGTAAGTGAGTCGTGATTGTTTGTTTCTCAATAACGAATCATATTAGTGCCGAGTCGTGCCTATAGTGATTTACACGATTTTAGTTTCGTGTCTGTGGTAAACAATACAATTGAAGCAACAAATTAAGCCCCATTAATATGTAATTTGAAGCAATAATAAAAGTTGCTCTGTCTGAATACTATCACTACATATTACAAATCAAAGTTCCCCCCTGCCGCGTCTGTCTTTCTGAACATGATAATCTGAGAAATTACCGAGCGGATTTTAATCACCAATGAACAGAGTGATTTAAAAGGCACGTTAAAGTGTATAATTAATTAAGGTTTTGTGTAAATTGGCTGAAATATAACGATAATAGTTGAACGTGTCGGAAAAATCAAAATCAAAATCAAGCTTTTCTGGGGTGCACCGCGTAAAGTAATAGAGTTATATGAAAACAATTTATTACGGAAATAATACATTGTTCACCTGGATTAACACAAAAGGTACTTTTAATCCCGGTAGGACGTGCGCGTGGGATATTTTCCGGCATCAACACGGGCGAGACCGCAAGCAAAAGCTAGTACTGTAAAAATCTTAACAAAAAATTACCTGCATTGATGCTTTAATAGTATTGTATGCCACGGGCAATAAACTTGCAACTTGTGAATGAGACTTGACAGACACATGTGAGCTATACATGCTTCTTAAACTTGAATAACTTGATGAATGATTTATTTCTATATGTAGTTTTGTAGACACACTTTTACACGTCAATAATATTTTTAAAACTATATGAGGTCGGAGTTCTCTATCTGACTTCTCTGAAAAAAAAAAGGCTCAAATTCAGATGTAACAGTTTCTTCTAAAGTCCGGACAAGCTTGGTCTGATCATATCAAGACCAATATAGATTGATGTCTGAAATGGTCTTTTGAGGAAATAACACATTGAGGAGATCTGTCCAGTCAGTGCACGCATTTGTCAGTAATGAAATGTTTATTTATGGAACTTGATCGTTTCAGACACTATTAGACGTCAATATTTTAAAACTAGATGGCGCCGGTAATCGTACAGCTCACCTGAATGCGAGTCCAGACGTTCCCCTGCATAACTTCTACCCTTCTTCCACAGTCACTTACACAACATTTCTTTAGACTCGAACCCCAAGTTTCTGTATGTGCGAACCGCTCTCGTTAGTAGGTAATTAATGTCTATAATAATTGTGTGGACCCTCATTACGCCGCCTGTTACGGCCACCTCTTTAAGAATGCTTTATTATCCATCTGAAAGTTTCTGAGTGCCCACCTGTCTGGCGATACATTTATATTTAGGGAGCTTATCGACTAGACTCAAAAAGTTTTATCTTGATTTGTATTGGCATTAGGTATAAAAAGTACTATGACTGCGTGTTGTTGGAGACTTGTTGATGACTTCAGGTAAATCTGGGTATAGCAAAATAATATTGTTTATGTTTATGCTAACGTAAATATTTATTTATTTATCCTCCCACAGCAGGCTTAGCACGAGAACCGTAGACAATTGTTCTGTCGTCAGAAGAGTAGACAAAAATGACGTTTCCGAATAGACAGTTGACATTTTTCACCCGGAAATGTAGACAAGCAATTTCTATTCTACAGTAGAGTAGAAATAGAAAGCGTCATGCTAAGCCTGATGGAACGCCGTACAGCAATTACACTAATGGAGCAAAAAATTCGTTCGTGTGATGTAAATTACTTGCTTCCATCCAGCCTGTGAGCGGTGGACCTAGAACGGGTTGCGATAGACCATCACCCACGTTCACGCACCGTCAAGACACTTCCTCACAGTTATATAGCCCCACACACAGCCCCACGCCTTCTCACTGGATACGGCTGTACACGTAGGTATCATTCGTTTCAATTTTGTGAATAGAATTTTACTAACATTAGGTTAAGACTTTTACAAACAACATATATGGATGTTTATCAGAAATAAAACATGTATTGTTATAACTCTCATTATTCGCAAATTGTTTGCGATTTTTTGAGTTACAATGTTTTTGTACTATATTTGAAAAAAAAAAACGGAAAATTTTGCGCGATTGCACAACGGCGGACAATAGCGGTGGATCACTTTTCACCCTTATGCCTTGCATAATAAGGTAAAAAAGTGATCGACCGGCAGTGTCCGCGATGGTACATAAACAACTGCTCCTGTAGAAGAAATGTCTGTGTCTGGAAGATAAGTGTTTATCTATTTATGTTTATTTAAAGTCAGAATCAGACACTCCTATGAATAATAACGTACCTATTCAAGGTGTTCTTACAGCTTTACCTATAAATCTGCACAAACATAATCATAACAATTTTCAATGAATTGCAGTTTTGAAAACCAAACAGAATTTAAACCAACAATATTTCGTAACTCACAAGATGTTTGCATCGTGCGAATTTCCTCATCGCAAAACCACGACAAATTTATTGAAACCGATACAGCAAGAAGACATCTCCTATCGAATCCAATTCCAATTGAAACGACCTTATCCCGTTCTATTAAAACCTCGACCAAAGACAGTAGATACTCTCAATTGATTTTAAACTACCCCGGATTCTGTGTTAAAATTAAATCGGCTCTAACGCCTCGCCTCGGTTGGGACATTGGGATATTGCCTCGGACAGTGTGCAAGCTTCTTTACAAGCAAGGGTCATTGTTTCAGAGAGACCGTTTCCTAAATAGTACGGCACAGGTGTATTGCTCTATATTTTATTGGATAGCGTGGATCAATGATGTTACTTCGAGTTGAAGTATTTTTTTTGTTGGCTACTTGTTAGATAAGCATAATCAGCATAATATGTGCCCACTGCTGGGACACAGGCCTCCTCTCAGTAAGAGGGAGTGGAGCAGAATGCACTACCTATGCGGGCCCAGTGCGGGTTGGTAGATGTTACAAATGTCTTCCAATTTTTGGTTCTGATAAATGCAGGTTTATTCGTGATGTTTTCTTTCTCCGTTTTCAAAGCAGTGGTGAAGAAATAATTTACACAAAGTAAAACGCACCCAGACAGGTTCGAACCTACGACCTCCAGCTCGTAAGTCGCAGCCGTTACCACTGCTCTTAACACTGCTCTTACTGGTTTTTTTTTTGGGTGGGAAATCTTCAAATAACTTTTCCCGCTCTGGGTGGAGTAGGAGAGCGTGTCAGACTTTTACTGACTAAAACCCACCCGTGTTCCCTCAGTTGCCTGTGTGCCAGGGGCAGCGGTATCTCTTTCAAATAACCCGCACCCCTAGCAGGCATAGGCCCTTGCGGACCCCACCAGTTGGTGCTGACATCTCTTTGAGGCGCGCGTGGAACACAACGCGTCGTCGACCTGGGCTTGGTCCTTACCGGACAGCGAGCTACCCATTACTCGCCGTCCGCAAGCCCACGCCTGCGGTGGTTGCTCTCCCTCACGTGCACCGCCTTCCTCTTCGCGAGCATTACTGCTTCGCAGAAGGAGGTGACGGCTACCCATGTACTGCTCTTACTGGTTAGATATCTAATATGAATAATTGTTTTTGGTTTTGAATTTATGTCCGGTAGATGGCAATATGCTCGCTTTCTATTACATGGGTGTTAGACGTATTTGGCAAAATGTGGGTGAACTAAATATACACTCTGCCTAACCCTTTACGGAATACAGGCGAGATGATATGTTATCTAATTGATTTTTAACCGACTTCAAAAAGGAGGAGGTTATCAATTCGTCGGAACCTTTTTTTTTATGTATGTTCCCCGATTACTCGAAGATGGCTGGACCGATTTGGATTTTGTTTTTTTCGTTTGAAAGGGTATACTTCCCAGGTGGTCCCATGATCATCAAGTTGGGATCTGATGATGGGATCCTGGAGAAATAGAGAGAACTCTTCAAATTTTATAGGCACACGAAGCGATTTAGCTATTTTTTAGAAGAATACTTTCTCGTAGTGGTCTCATTTCAATTTGGTGAAGAACATTGGAGATAGGCAACGGAACTCCTCAATAAATGATAGCAAATGGACTGGGATTGCTGAAATCTCATGTCTGTCTATTGCTTACACCACTTCATACCATAACATCACGCCGGTATGCTGTGAAGGGGTAAGCACATGTGAACCACTAAAAAGTGAAAAATAAAAAAAAACCAAAAAAAAAACAACCGACTTCCAAAAAAACACTACAAAGTGAAAAATAACTTTAATTTCGGAAGGCGGCGACACAAAATTCAAATACAGCTCCAAAGACACCGACTTCCGAAATTAAAGTTATTTTTCACTTTCTAGTGTTTTTTTGGAAGTCGGTTGATTTTTTTTTTGGAAAAAGTTTACAGAATAGCATTACTGTTTACGAGTAAGTCTACGTTCGCAAAAACGTAAAAATATCGAGGCGGGATTTTTTGTGCATTGGATCTTCAACACACTGGTTAGCGCCGAGAATTGAAAATCGAACAGTGTGTGTGTTTTTCAACACGACGTGACGCACTCTGTTGGATTCTCAATGCTCGGTCCAACACCGAGATTTGAAAATTCAATGCACTCCCGCTGAGATAATTTTACGTCCGTACGAACGTGGTTTTAGAGCAGTGGTGGCGCAGTGGTAGCGACCGTGACTTACGAGGGTCGTAGGTTCGAACACAAACAGGCGCTTTACTTTATGTAAATTATTTCATCACCACTGCTCTCATAACGGTGAAGGAAAACATCGTGAGGAAACCGGCATATCCTTGAACCAAAAATTTTAAGACATGTGACATCTACCAACCCGCACTGAGCCCGCGTAGTTGATTACGCTCTCAGAAAGGATGCCTGTGTTCCAGCAGTGGAAACATTATAGGCTGATTATGGTGAACGTGGCCAAATTACCGTCAATGTATAAAATGGCCCCCAAAATTATTTCACACTCCAGTTATAAATGTACGATTGGAAGTTTCGATTTGTTTTTCGCCATTTTAGAAGCTAGATAGATAGCCATTTCAGCAACAAATCCGTAGTTTGAATGGACTAGATTGACATTTCATCAACGAATCGCTCTGTTGTGCCTATGATGGCATGACTGCAATTTAATCGAATTAACAGCGGCGATACGCGCGTGTTTGAATTTACGATTGAACGGTCGGGAATTCAATTCTGAACTCGCTTAGTTGTTGCGAAACGTTCACGTTTAGCGCTAGTTTCTATTTAACTTTGTTATTGTTTAAGCGCAGTGGTTAAGCGATTGACTGCTGCGCTGCATGTCGTCGATTCGATTCACGCACGGAACAAATATTTGGATGACCTACAAGTTGTTGTTCCGGGTCTGACTATTTGTGTATGTGAGTTTGAATGTTTGTAAACGCACCCACAATACAGGAGAAATTCCTAGTGCAACAGGAAAAAAAAATCGCCCCACACTAGGAATTTCTCATGTATTGTGGGTGCGTTTACAAACATTTAAACTCACGTACACAAACAGCCAGACCCGGAACAACTAATTATAGGTCATACAAATATTTGTTACGTGCGTGAATCGTGGTTTTATAAATTTAGACAATGTCTCGGTGTGAGATTCTAACAACCATCGTATTAAAAAAGAAGAGGACAGCTCGGTTTTTACCCAGTTTTTTTCCTGTCGACCACAAGCTACACAAAATTGACTACTTTTGCAGTTCGTAACTGGCTAGTTGCAAACTTAAATCAGCAATGAGTACATAATAAGTAGCCTGAATGTCACAGCACTTGGATTTTAATGGCAGTTCATTCACGATGCAACCACAAATTGGTTAATAACGAGTAAATTAGTAACTTATCACTCACGTCACAACGCGTAATAGTCGTGCAATATTGGTTACGATTAAATTCTTGAAAATGCACTGCGGTTTACATATAATTTGACAAAAAAAAAACTTAGTAGTATGAGTGTATTTATTTTGTCTTCACAAATGTACAGTATATAACTAGTTTATGGAAGTTTACATTTGTGAGTGACTGGTGCTTGAAATAGGCATTGCAAACAACGCCTGTAGTACAAGCCACCAGGGCCCCACGACGCTTCATATGTACAAGCTTACATTGGATGATTTTATGAGACTGAAGATAATTAACTACATAAGAAAGAAAAAAACTACAATTAGGATAAAAAACAGCGAAACGTTCTTTTTTATGTTTGCACGGTAAGTGAAAGCATAACCAATTAATTCATGACTTTAATTACCAACCAGCTCTTCACAACCATTCGACACGCTTCTGTACCGAAACAAGCATCAACCAATGTTTTCGAAAGAATCCTCTAAACACTGTTCACGAATCTAAAACCCAAAAATGTTGTGTGTTCAAACCAAATAGACAACCGTTGTCCTTCTGACAGCTATAATAGGTATTTAGGCTCTGCTGGGGCAAGGTATTTTCGACACGAACAGACAGTCAGTCAGTTTTGAAAAACGACGTTGGCGACTTTAAAGATAAAGATAAAGATGCATTTATTTGTATACACATGTGTAAAATGAAATGAAAAAATGAATGAAATGTGTATGTGTGTGTGCGTGTGTGTGTGTGTGTGTGTGTGTGTGTGTGTGTATGTGTGTGTGTACATGTGCACTTTCTGTCATGAGTATGTACAATGTATTTTACCCTACTAGTTTTGTGCAGTACCAGTGTTCTTATTTTTACGTTCATATCTTTCCACTTTTGTCTCTAAAGCCTACACTGCACTTATCTCTCGACCAGACAGTGGTACTCTCCACTACTAACGATGGTAAGTCTATGTAAACAACATTGGTCTAATCGTTCTATCGGCAACACGTATGAAATCTGTACTTTCGATTCCGAATTGATTTATGACAATTTCAGGTGTGTCCATTAATTTAATTTAATTTCAGTCGAATAGCCATAATTCATAGCACACAAAGTAATTTTACGAGGCTGTTGGTTATTATGATAACAATGTATGGCACCAGAGTAATGTTACCACATTCTTCCAGCAGGTATAGCGTAATGTAATGTGAACAGAAATCCACCTGCCAATTAAAAAAAGATGATCCATTGTCCCCCCACACGGTACAAAACCACTCAAAATCAAACTCGATTCATTTCGACCAATAAAAAAAGATTGCAATACAAAAAAAAACATAATACAGAGATATTCCTGGCCCCCATTGGATCGTACCCTCATCTTGATAAAACGTAATGCGCCATCTGTTACTATGATGTAAGAGATACAGAGACGCGGTTCAAAATGTTACAATGTATAGATATATAGCAATCTGTATGCTGATCGTGGGATTGAGGAAATATCATGCTTATCTTTCGAGTTGTATGATTTTAGCATTTTTTTTTCTTTTTCATCATACACACGCCTGAAGGCTTCTCTTTGCAAACAGCATTATCAGCTTATAACGTTCCCACTGCTGGGACATAGTGGCCATAATCCACCACGACGGCCCAGTGCGGGTTGGGTATGTCACATGTCTTTAAATTTTTTGGTTCTAGTACATGCCGGTTTTCTCACGTTATTTTTTTCACCATTTTGAGAGCAGTGGTGATGAAGAAAATTACACAAAGAAATGTCCCTGCCTGGATTCGAAGCCACGACCTACAAAACGTAACTTGGGACCTTTAACACAGTTATTCCAAGCAGCAAACTTCTTTAATTATGCCATGCACTTCATCAGGAGTGATGGGAGGCAGAGGATCATCTGGGTCTTCGATGGGTGTGAGGGAAGCTCCACGTTCGACTTCAGCGTCATCGTCGGAAAGCTGCGTTTAGTCTACTGGTGGAGAGCTGAAAGAAAATTGAGACTTAGTTGTCAGTTGTCGAAAGTGACCCTCATAATTATCTGGACCGAGTAATTTTTATGAACGTACTAGAACATTTATTAAATAACTTTTATAGGAGCGGAAGTGTTCGTAAGGCTTCCCCAGCGTTAGTATTAAAATTAAAACACCTATTGCAGCTCTCTCCCTTCTACACGTGTCGTAGCTCATCATCGGCCAAGTATCGGGTTAATCGTAGAGTTAAACGTAATGTTTTATGTATTTTTACTACGAATGATTTTTAGATACTATGACCAGAGATCGGATATTCGGATACATATTTACCTAAACATAATTTTTAGCTATGTAAGTATGGAAGCGGCTTTATAAATTAATTGTAATATCTATTAAAAACCCCGGGATTCTTGATTGCTTAACTATTCAGATGTGTATTAATTTAAAATTAATGTTTAACCCGATACAAATATGTATATGTGCTGGAGGAGGGGTGGTTTGTATTATTTAAAACAAAAAATAAACAGAATACTTACCTAAATTAAGACTTTTTCGATACAAAAGCGCATTCCATGTTAGCCAACATCTCAACTTTAGGTGAATATGCATCCAAATATCCGATCTCTGACTATGACACAAGTTTTTTGTTCAAGCTATAACTTTTTCCCCCAAAGATTTGAGATGAACTGCCATAGTTACAGTTTACAGTAGGGACATCTTGTAGCATCCGCACATAATCCCTTATGCATTCTACACCATCTTCTCTCTGTTATAAACACGCTTTAGCCTGCAAAAGTGAGGTCTGACCAATTGTATCGAAAGCCGTTCTGATGTGTTTGTTGGTGTATTATGGTAATACTGCGATATTCTTTGGCTGTGGTCATTTGGGACGGGATCTGAATAAATAAGGAGCAAGACGTAATATAGAAATTGCAGTGTTGGTGAATTTATTTGTTAGCTTTGTGTCGTGTGCTGCAAAAAGTAGATAATTTTTACAAAAAAATGCAAACTGCAGAAGTAAAACTGGACATATGTTATGAGCTAGAAAACAAGAGTAGCTTGATAAGGCAGCAGGCTATGATTTTGACCGGTTTTAAAGCAGGAGTAGACAATGAACTGGGGAATAATTTCAATGGATAACTGAGGGTCAGTGAACCTTCAATTTCACAAGCTATTCTTTTCTCATAAACCAGTCAAGTGCGAGTCGGACTAGCACACAAACACAAGGCAAAAAACGCCGAAATAAACACATTTGTTGTATAGATACTTATTATTACTCATTGTTATAGCAGCAAAGAAATACACACGATGAGAAAATTTAAAATTTCTGTGTATTACAATTCGTGAGATGCAGCCCCCTGACAGATAGACGGATGGTCAGTTGTAGGTTTTTTGGGTTCCGTACTCTACCTGTACGGAACCCAAAAAACCTACAACTATCGTACACACGGCTACACATCAAGTTATATTTTTCCAGTTTACGCTGGTCTCGCACTGTACGTAAATCCTATACAATGCGAGATCAGCTTATACTGGAAATGTATACCTTGATATGTAGCCGTGTGTACAAACATTGTGTCTATTAGGAAATATTTTTAGAACATCATTCACAAAAAAAATTATTGACATGTCAACATAATATTTTCATAGCTGCGATGACGTTTGATTTTGATGACGTCACTGTGTGTTCCCGTGAGTTTTACACTGCGTCGGTTGTTAGTGACTGTTTATTCCTGTTGTGATGGTTTTATTGATAGAACTGTCAAACTAGCGTGTACTGTCATTGTCTGGTCTGTCTATCATATTCAATGACATAGCACTAAATGTGAATACAATTGAATACCTATTTAGAAATTAGTATTTTTTTATTATTATTTATTAACTCCCATATTTATAACCGTTGCTTACAGTTAAGTAATAAGTAGCGTCTGTTTAACCATACATTTTTGATGTTCAAACAACTCATAACCTTAAACAACGTTTTTATATAAGGAGGTTTATCTTACGTTCTGCAAAATAAAACTCAATTCTATTCGTTGGTAAGCATCACTTTAAGATGGCTGGACCGATTGGGTTATATTTTATTTTAAAATGTTCTTAATAGTCTGAAGCAAGTTTTTACGGAAGAAGAAAATTAAAGGTCAGGAAAACTGAAAATGCATTTTTATGGGAATTTTGTACGAACAATGCCTGTCGTGTAATCCAGTTTATAAAAAAAAAAAGAAACAAAAAAGTCACGAAACAAATGAATGCGTATGTATTAAGCAAGCTGTTGCGTTGCTTAGTACAAATTAAGCTTTATTTTTTGTTTGTTTTATGTATAATTTACGATTTAAGTTTCACTCTCACTTTGATCTCAATTTTCATTTAATTTCGTTTTATATAATCGTTTGCAATTACGTACCCATTGTCACCTTAAACTCCAGTGGTAAATAGCACTATGTCTCAAAACTCTGGTCCCCAAGATACAGGCACCGCCTAGTTTGGGGTCCGCCGTAAAGACCAAAACGAAAATCACTAATAGTTACGTACCAACATTAAGTTAAGTTAATCATAAGGTAATAATTGTAACATTGGTTCAATAAATTTATTCTTATTCTTATTCTTATTTGTGTGTGCTCAATGGGATTTCCCATCGGCAAAAATGTCGAACTTCCATACAAACTTTCATCCTCATAGTTTTTTTTTTAATCCGTCCTTTTTGGTCACCTTTGATATACCGGGTGGTGATCTAGTGACCTGCAACGATCAATGGGTGATTCTACCTGTCATTTTAACCTTTCTAAAAAACTCTTAGCCGATTCATGAAGAAAATTAAAAAAATCTATACAACTATAGACTGACCATTTTGCTGCGTGTATGAAATTTTATTTTTCTTTTACAATATTATTGTATGATTTTCGTACCGAAAGTGGTTTAGAATGACGTAGAGAATCTCCCCCTTGACGGATGCAGGAGACTAAATTGGTACCCTGTATACTGAACTTTTGCATAAAATTTCATGCTTTTAGACCCAGCGGTTCAGACTGTGCATTGTCTGTGAGTTATCAGTTGATCAGCGCTGTGATTATATACGAAACAAATGAATGCGAATTGTCATAAATTTGTGCTTTTTTGAGCTTAAGTATTAGCCTTTTATTTCTTTGTTCAATTTAACATACCTACATTTACAATACTACGATGAGATAAAAGAGAAATCTCCAAAAACATCAAAGAGTCGAACATTTAATACGTTATGATTTCGAAACAAAAGGACAGTTTATAATAATATTAGTTTAGATCTCTCATTAATTCGTTACCCGTAAACGCCTTTGAACGTGCCCTACATATATTATGTACACATAGGCCTAAATAAATAGCGTATCTATGTATCTGTAATGTACTGTATAAATTAAGTCAGTATTGATTGCTTAATATCTGCTAACATATTTGTAGATTTCCTTTTGTTATTACATAACAAAAGGAATACTTACATAACTAATACTGGCTTAAGATGTTTATTATTAAGCCCCAATTATGATTAAATTATCAGAAAATGTTGTGGTTACTATTTTCGGATGAGTTCTGCGAAAAATGGTAATAGAGAAATTAGGAAAAATTATAGTGTTCCCAGATAATCCGTCACGCTTTGCTGAATGGATTGACGACATCATAAACTTATACTGAATGAGATGGATAAATAGAGAAAAATAGAGGACGAATGTCTTTTGAGCCCACCTAGCTCATGGCTAAGTACCTAATAATATCCGCACGGGTCGATCGATCACGTTAAGCTACACTTGCTGTGGTCGGTCCATGGATGGGTAAGCATCTTTTCATACCAAGACCTCGTGTCTCAGAAAGCACGTTCGTACTACCCAGTAACTGAGTTGTGGCGATCCATCTTAAATAGTGGTATTCAGCTGCATACAGTTAAACTAGATCATAGGGCACACAGGCCTCCTCTCGGCCCAGTGCGGGTTGGTAGATGTCGCATATCCTCGAATTTTTGGTTCTAGGACATGCCGGTTTCCTTACGATGTTTTTTTTCACCGTTTTGAGAGCAGTGGTGATGAAATATTTAACACAAAGTGAAGCGCCTGTCGAGCGGGTTCGAACCCACGACCAAACATCTCGTAAGTTGCGTCACTTACCACTGGGCCACACTGCTCTAGACTGGAAGCCGACCCCAAAATAGTTTCAAAAAGACTAAGCAGATATTATACATCCAGCAGGGTGTCAATACATAAAGTAAAACCTAATCACATTTTGATTCATAACTTATTCTTGCTACATCCGATTTGACTCGATTATTTTTCACTTATAGGAAATAAGCGTTTTCAAGTGTCACAGCATTTTCAATCTATAAAAAAGGGAATTTGTGTATAGGGGGTAATCTTCGGAACTCCTGCTCAGATTCTAAAAAATCATTAGCTACAATATGTTTATTTATTTATTTTGGTCACAAGGCAACTACAACAGGTAACAATCACATAATTTCACTAATTTAACATTGTAGGTTTCGACCTGATTAACACCCAAAGCGTAATCGCACAACATGACCAGCAAAAACAATAACAATGGCAATAATAGTGTCATAGCATATTTTTAAGTAAAAATAAGAAATCTTATGCTGATAAAGTGCGTTGCGTTTCATAAAAACAATCTCAGATTTCATACAAAATTACCTACAGTTCCCCAAACTTCCTATTGTGTCTTCCAATTATATAATAATAACCATACATTAACATGTATTACGCCTTAATTTCCTTATAGTGTGTACAATGTGTGTATAGAACGAACATTAAAACAATTAATGTATGCAATATCCTCGTTAAACCTTCAATATTACTAAAATAAAACAATGTTAATTATCATGTTGGCAAACATAGTTTTAAATGGTAAATAAATTACATCATCATTATTCCTATTAACGTAATATTATCTGGGCATATGATAACATTATTATTAGAATAATGTAAATGTATGTTTCATAATATCTGGACATTATTTTATACCATTATTATTTGAATCACGTAGCCAAACAAATGTAGCATTATTTGCTTTGTTTAACAAAAATAGTTGTGCATTCAGTATGTATTTTTTTTTAATCATTATTATTTTTATTTTTTTAAGATACACTATGAAATTACACTATAGTCCCGTCATACTACTTACTGTAATTATTATTTTGATATTTATAAACGATATATTCTATAGATTCTCAATATCAGCGTTAGCACCCTTGAAAACCACTAAACGACACCCATGATTTTTTTTTGCAGCCGGTCTCTATGATTTTCATTTTGACTTTAACACCCTCGAAAACCATGAAAACTATTTCTCTCTCTGTCTCTTTCTATTTCATTCTATTCATGGGGAGTATGCCCGCCTCCATGCAAGTTCTCCAATACAAGCTGTGCCAAAAAACTTCGTTCAAACTAAAATGCACCTGCAGCACCGTACACGTGATAAAAGTGAAACTCCTTCATAAATAAAGAATAAGATATTTTGTTTGATAGACAGAGAGACTTATATTGTTCTTCTCTCTCATGTAACGAAATGTGCCATAATGTGACTCGTCCTTGAAATTTCACTCTCAATTCTCGTCTAGTCATTGAATCGCGGCCTAAGAAGTTTTACTTAAAAAACCCTGCTCAAAAAGCTTATTTAGATGCGTACAATGTAATCGTTAACATCCTACACTTTAATATTACAAATCTCTGCCTATTCTTCAAACTTGTGTAGTTACTTGTCGAGAAAATTATCGCTGCCACAAGTGACACCGTATCACATGTCAATGACATGTACGGGTTGTTCGCGACGAACTTTGTATGGTTTCATTAGTTATAATGAATGTATGTCTAAATTACTGTTAAGGGAATAATAAACATACAGTTCATAGCTATTTGGTTGTTTTGGAAGTTGTAAATCTGAGTCTGTTTATGGAGATGTAACAAATGTTTGATGTTGTAATAAACATGTCGGAGAATTTATGAAAACTTTTATGAATCTTTGTTTTTGTTTGAATGTATAGCAACTTGTTTTGACATTGGCAAGAGTATAATATTGGGAAAGAAGATTTCATTTTTTTTATGTTGTTTTGTTACACTTTCACGCTAAAACGGCTAAACGGATTTGGATGAAACATGTCTTCGGATTTTTTGTTCTAGTAAATGCCGGTTTTCTCACGATGTTTTCCTTCACCGTTTTGAGAGCTTTGGTGTTGAAATTAAATACACAAAGTGCTTGCCGAATTCACGACCTACCACTCGTGAGTCGGGGTATCACTCTGCCACCACTGCTTTTTTACACGCTTTATATTAGCTTCACTTGTATGTTTATTTGTTTGTATGTAACCGACTCCTTAGAGCGCGATTTTGACCCACTTTAAACGGTCAGATTTCATTGAAACTTTGTAAACTTATCGAGGACCGATGACAATTCAATAATTTAAAAAAAAACACGTTTTTGTAGTTAGCAGAACTAAAAAATTTAAAATAAATAATAGTTTAAAAAAATAAAAAAACACGCTTTAAAAACCAAACTAAAAAAGGAGAAAATAATTTTATTCAATTAAAAAGCGTAAGGTGCTTGACATTAAGTGATTATAAAAATACTTCTACACTTTTTAATTGAATTAAATTATTTTCTCCTTTTTTAGTTTGGTTTTTAAAGCGTGTTTTTTATTTTTTTAAACTATTATTTATTTTAAATTTTTTAGTTCTGCTAACTACAAAAACGTGTTTTTTTCAATGAAATCTGACCGTTTAAAGTGGGTCAAAATCGCGCTCTAAGGAGTCGATTATATACAAACAAATAAACATACAAGTGAAGCTAATATAAAGCGTGTAAAAAGAGCAGTGGTGGCAGAGTGATACCCCAACTCACGAGTGGTAGGTCGTGAATTCGGCAAGCACTTTTTTTAGTTTTTTAGTTTTTTAACTATTATTTTACGATTATGATCAGTAGGATATTTAGGTGTATTACTTTGGAATCACATGGCAGTTTAATTCCTACTGCATTTGTTTTTGATTTTATGATGAAAGCCGCACGGACCGATTGAAGGTTAAGGGCCTACGTCCCGTTTGGTAGCGTAACACGGTCACTTTATGAGCCGTACTGCTCATTAACGGCTTGTCTTGAAGATTTGAAAAATATATGATTTTGCTATAGATTCATATAGATCATTTTGCCGGAAGTACTTTTTTTGTATGGTTAAAAAAATATTTTCCAACACGCAATATTTTGGCTTCTTTCCATACTCCTACTAAACGGCTTAGTTATTTGGAAAAGAAAATACACTGAAAAATAGATAGTTAGAGGTACCACAGAATAGCCGAAGCACAATTGTAAATTAATCAAAGGAATATCCCCATTTTGAGATAAAGGCTCAGAGGTGCCCTGCGCGGGCGCGGGCGGCAGTCGTGCTTTAGCATACAAACGGGAGATGAGGATACTATGGGCCTTAAGCTGGCATGTCGTGGTTATTTAGTGGATGCTGTCCATCCAATACATATCAAGACCCCTCCGTGCCTCGCAACGTACGTGAAGCCGTTGTTCCCGGCTATCATTCGTAGAGCTTTGACAGTCGTTACAGGTAGTTAGAAGCCCAAAGTCACACGACCAGTCCTCAGGAGGAGTATTCTGTTACCCGATAACTGGGTTGTGGAGATAAGAAAGGCTGTCGCGATGTGTAAAATTCAGCTGCATCCGGTTAGACTGGAAGCTGATTTTAACACATTTGGAAAACGCAAGAAGGATTTTGACCTTAATGTGTGTGTTATATCTTTAGGGATATACTGGTGCCAATTAAAGTCCACATAAAAGCAAATTAGATATATTTCTCAAAATTGATGTGTCTTATAGAGAGGTTCTGAGGCAAGTGAATATGACAGTTGGTTTGCTTAATATCATATGCAAAGCGCCTGCGCTAATTAGATTAGCAACGGATATGCTAGGAGCTGATTGTTGCGTTTGTATGTACGGAAGGCCTTAAGCCTGAACATATTCCCGGCCGTTGAAATATCAATTTCAACAATCTTCAAGTTCTTCGGTCGTGGGAAGTTTGCAGAGCCGAACTAATGAACGTCGCACGTTGCCCTTGGTTGTGCGAATGTCTGCTACTCTGGCTATTCCGTCAGATCCAGTTATGAGGCGAACCACACGGCCAAGCTTCCATGCAAACGGCGGTGCATTGTCATCTGCCAAAAGCACCATGTCTCCAATGTCCAGCCTTGATGTATTTTGTCGCCACTTCGTGCGTTGCTGCAACTCGGATAGGTATTTCTTCTGCCATCCTTTCCAAAAATGGCTCCGGATTCTCTCTAGTCGTTTATAGCGGCATATCTGACTCTCCTTGACGTTTGTCAGATTTGGTGTCGGCAGAGCGGTCAGCGGTCTCCCAATGATAAAGTGCCCTGGGGAGAGGGAAAGGAAGTCATCAGGGCTGGATGAGAGGGGGCACAAGGGACGGCTATTGAGAATGGCCTCCACTTGTGCAAACAAAGTTGAAATTTCTTCAAAGGTTAAGTGGCTGTCACCAATGACACGCCTTAGAAAATATTTCGCAGATTTAACCCCGGCTTCCCATATGCCACCGAAATGAGGAGTGTAAGCCGGAATAAAATTAAATTCTTTAAATTGCTGACTTCCAAAATCAGACAAAGCTTCGTGCTTATTTTTAAGGTT
Source organism: Antitype chi (assembly GCA_947359405.1). Taxonomy (NCBI): domain Eukaryota; kingdom Metazoa; phylum Arthropoda; class Insecta; order Lepidoptera; family Noctuidae; genus Antitype; species Antitype chi. The sequence continues at coordinate 19,367,405 of OX375816.1, forward strand.
GAATATAAATCGATGAACATAAGCGATTGATCTTTGTAGTTTAGTGAAAGATGAGTATTTATCGAGGTCAATGATAGGTTTGTTAATGACCACCGAATGTACTTTTAACTCAGGTACAGCTTTCAGATTTTTTACGTTTAACTTAGGCCATTCGTGTTCGTTTTTTTTGTGTTCATGAAGCGTCGTCGCCTAGCTAATTTGTAACTATCGCCTAAGCAATCAACAGTATCCTTTAGTGGTAATTTTGCACAAAATCTACCTGTACTGGTTCTTGTTGTATGAGTGAGAAAGTGTGTTTTACAGTCATTGTCACTCGTACTAGACCTTTTAGGAATTTCTTCCATGTCCCAAAATTTTGTTATCATCTTTTCTATGTTATCATCACTGTTAGTGTAACTAGAAATAGTGCTATGATTACAGTGTACGTCTTTCCGTTGCGTCACTGACTGAATGGGACCAGAGACTATCCAACCTAATTTTGAGCTTCTTAGCTTAGGTTTATTGACGCCTAACGATATTTGATCGTTACCTAAAATATCCCAGAATAGGTCAGCGCCTATCAGAACATCTATGTCGGCTGGTTGATAAAACATGGGATCAGCCAACTGAATATTTTTAGGTAAATTTAATAAACCAATATCAATGGGGGTTTTAGGCAATCGACCCGTTAATTCCTTTAGCACAAGGCAGGAACATGTTATGTTATATTTGTTGTGTACTGATTGTAATTTAATATTACAACTTTCAGTAACATTGTTTGTGTATGTGTTACCTATGCCAATGACCTTTAGAGTGTCAATGGGGTAAGACGATAACTTTAATCTGGTCTTTAGGGACTCAGTAATAAAGGATGACTGGCTGCCACAGTCTAATAGTGCACGAACTTTGACCTTTTGCTGGTCAAACGGATTCGATACCTCAATTATGGCAGTTGACAGTAAAATTTGATTTGTGTTTTTATTACAAAAGTTCGATACTATATCGACTGGTTCTTGAACCGTCGCAAGTTGGTTTACCGATGTGGGCGGATGGTGCAGCAAGCTATTGTGCCTCTCATTGCAGTCAGGCATTTGGCATGATCTGAAGCGACAGTCCTTGACGGAATGGCCCTGTCTTAAGCAATTTAGGCAAAGCTTATATCTTGTCACGTCCGACATTCTTTCATCGATACTTTTAGACTTGAACATAGGACAATCATAGATTCTATGACGCTCGTCACAAACAATACAAGAAAATCCTTTCGGCGTTTTATGTTTATTGTTATCATTTGTATTAGCGAACGATTTACCTACGTTAATTTGACCCTTTCTTTGGCTATGATTATTATTATGATTTTGCTGATTATTATTTAAGCCCGAACGTTCATGAGTCTTTGAAGACGTACTGCTACCTGTATTGTTACTACTACGGTTTGTAACCTCGAGCACGTTTGCGCGGTTTATGATAAATTTACAGAATTGATCTAAGCTTGGCGACTCGCCGGCTATACTGTTGCGATGCTCCTCCCATTTTAATAAAGTTTGATCATCTAGCTTGGCTGACAGAAGGAATATTATTAAAACATCCCAATTATCCGTTGGTTGCCCTAGGCTGGCCAATGCACGTAGATTCTTAGTAATATGGTCAACTAGGTACCGTAAAGAATTTTCTGAGTCGCGTGGGAGCTGCTTTAGATTTAATAATGAGTTAAGATGGTGATTTATTAATATTCTGTTGTTATTATAACGTTGACATAGCAGCTTCCATGCTTCAGCATAATTTCTAGCGGAAACTTCGAGATTAGAAACGATTCTGGCAGCATTGCCTTCCAAATAAGAGTTAAGATAATAGAATTTATTTATTTCGGAAATGCCGTCATTCTTGTGAATTAAACTTTCAAACGTGTCTCTGAATTCTAACCAACGGAAATATTCACCGTTAAATTTAGCGATTTGAATCTGTGGGAGTCTTAATCCTATGCTGTGATGATCATCAGCACAACAAGAAGCGTTGTGAGAAGAGTTGCGTCTTTGTTCGGACTCTTTTTTGCGAGAAAACATTTCCAACAAAGTTTTAGCAGTAGCCATGTTAGCAATGATCTCTCTCTCAATATTGTCGCGCTCATCAATTTCAACCGCAATGTTGTCAGGGTTCAGAACCTCTATATCATTCTGCAACTCATCAACCCTGACCGATAATGCCTCAAACTTGGTAAGTCTCAAGTTTAATTCTGTTAATTGAATGTTACTCAACTCATCCTCTTTAGAAATATTTGTTAAATAATTTTTAAACTTAGTGATCTGTCCCTTGGCAGACACCCTTTTTGTCATTAGTTCCTTATAACGCTGATTATTTGTTTCCATTGTGAATAAACAGTCGTGTAACAGTTAACTTGCAATTAAAGATTTAAATGAGTTTAATAACAAAGGCAATAATAAAATGGATGGGCTCACGTTCCTCGTTTCAATGTCACCTGCCAGTTAGGAAGCCGGATCCGCACGATCAGCTGATCGCCAATCGCTCAGCCAGGAATTCGCTCGGTACTGGCAGCGGTAGGTATCGCTCCGACAGAGTAGTGTGCACGGCGATTATATTTGGACCTGAAATAGTCGGCAATCCACACTAAATACCAGCTACAAGAATCGAACACTAATCTGGTAAGTACCTGAGGGTACGAAGAACGAAGGAGTTTCTATTAGACAATAAACGTACTAAACTATCAAAAATATGTATATAATTAAACGTTGAATAAGGAAAATTATTATTTATTTGCGATATACACTACGATTCAAAGAAATATTGCAAAATTATTCGAATTATTAACGAATTTATGGAGGTAGATTGAGAAATATCTGATGCAATTCGCAATTTATGGGAAACTTCGGCAATAATATGCACGAAATCACTTTAATTTACACAAATGGATTACCATTCTCAATATTTAATAAGGTATATAAGGATATTTTGGATATTGGATGGATTTTCAACGAAGGAACGGCACTTAACTTTGAGACGACCTTGACGCTCGACTCGATGCGATGCTTTAGCTGCACCGCTGCTCGAATCCTGGCTCCTTTTGTTGTCCAGGCGACAGTCCACCATATGCTGGAACCCGTGGATGTAGTCCCTCCACTGCAAGGCTTCCAATCTTGATGTTCTTTGTCTCCGCGCGCACGTTGTCGTACTCGTGGCGGCTCGGTCGAAGAAGTCCGTATTTTTTTATGTATATTTTCGCGGATAAAGTATATTTATTTATTGTTGTTCCCCTCATGGGCCACCATGTTATATCTTTAGGGATATACTGGTGCCAATTAAAGTCCACATAAAAGCAAATTAGATATATTTCTCAAAATTGATGTGTCTTATCTTAGGTTCTGAGGCAAGTGAATATGACAGTTGGTTTGCTTAATATCATATGCAAAGCGCCTGCGCTAATTAGATTAGCAACGGATATGCTAGGAGCTGATTGTTGCGTTTGTATGTACGGAAGGCCTTAAGCCTGAACAGTGTGTATCAATGTCGTACTGATCATGGTCGTATGAACCAAGCCTTGCTTATGCACCGATAAATTTTAATGGTTATTTTCCCGCAGCAGAACAACTTGCCATAAGGAGTACTTTGGGCACGCCACGATAGCGGCGCGGCGGTAAGTCCTCTCTTTGAGAAGTGGCTTGAGAGGCGGCACGGCGTCCTCACTTTCCGCCTGACGCTGGTCCTCACCGGATACAGTTGTTTCGGGAGGTCCCGGTTTCGGATAAGGTGAGAGAAAACGCCCGGGTGTTTCCATTGCGAAGATCGCCCTGAGGACACGGTGGAGCATACGGTGGAGGTCTGCCCGGCTTGGGCGGAGCACCGCCGTGTCCTCGTGGAGGCGATCGGCGGCGGCGATTTCTCACGTCCGGGCCTGGTCCAGGCCATGGTAGTGCTCGCGAAGAGGGAGGCGGCGCACGTGAGGGAGAGGCAGTATATGCGCCCTCACGGCCGTAGCCGCCACGGGAGTCACCCTGGGCGTCGGGAATCACAGGCTGATTCCCGGCCACCGTAGGCGCGGGCTTGCGGACGGCGGGTAATGGGTAGCTCGCTGTCCGGTAAGGACCAAGCCCGGGTCGATGGCGCGTGGTGTTCCACGCGCGCCTCAAACAGATGTCAGCACTAACTGGTGGGGTCCGCAAGGGCCGATGCCTGCCAGGGGTGCGGGTTGTTCGAAAGAGATACAGCGGCCCCTGGCACACAGGCAACTGAGGGAACACGGGTAGGTTTTAGTCAGTAAAAGTCTGACACGCCTTCCTGCTCCACCCAGAGCGGGCGAAGTTATTTGATGATTTCCCACCCAAAAAAAGGAGTGCATTCGAAGCATAGAGTAAAAGTAAAAAAATAAAGATATTTTTGTTTTCGAAATATAAAAAATATTCATCAACTCGAAAACGTGAGAATCAATGCTAACACTAGAGGTAACTTGTAAGTATCACTCGAATCGCACGCGCCGCCGACAAAAGAAACAGCAATGCATAAATGTTCAAAGCAAAATAAACTCTCGCATGTGGTGATCTTTCACAATGGTTAATCCGCCATTTTTTGTTTCTAATATTTTATTTGTTTATAAAACGATTGTATTACCGAGACAAAACCTTTTCACTGCGGGAAAACAACCATTAAAATTTCTCGGTGTTTAGCTGATAAACGCTCACAAAGGTTATATTAAAAGGACTAATATCCCTAAAACCACGCTATTAGTCTCAAATATTCCCACTTGAGACATTGGTTTGGATACTTGAGGCTATTCTTAACCGAATTCGATTGCCCTAATGAGCAACATTAATACCCGTAACTATAGCAACGGGTATTGGATGAGCAATAATATCTAGTAATATAATGAGTTATGCTAATCATGTGTGTGTGACAATTTAATCATTGAACAGACGCTGAACTGGGCATTCAATACTAATAATATTGTATACTGGATATATTATTACAGAGCTAGTTTGAATAATTGGTTAGAAATTTCCACTACTGTCGCTACTGCTAAGCATGAGGTCTTCGGTTTGCTTTCCAAGTTGGGCAAAGTGTTTTGGGGTTTTCTAACAGAATTTCTCATGCAGCTTGCAGTCAGAATTAGTGCCAAGTTGATGGCAATACGCTCGCTCCCTATTATATAGGGCTTAAATATAAGTGGTATTTATTTTATTTTTTTAATGAGAAAATGGAAATGTGTTTTTGGAAATGTTATTTTTCTATTCATTCAGGCAAACTTGATTTCAATTCTTCAAAAATAACTGTGAAAAGGTCACCGATTCTCATCTTTTACAACTTCAATAAATAGTCGTTGTAGAAGACATATTTTATTTTCTGACAGTTGTGATTTTGATAACATCTATTTCTAGATCAAAAGAGGCTTTGAAATGAGAGCGGTTTATATAAATAAACCTTTGGATCATTATCCACAACCTCCCACAATACTTCCTTTAGACTATGAATAGATCAACATTTCTTGTACTAATATTATTAGAACAAGTTATCTATTAATAGCCAACATCTTATATGGGGTACTGTGTTAAATGTTATAACAAAATGCAATTAAAAGAAAGGAAATTTCAAACTCATATTAAAAGTAAACAAGCGTACGTCCATAAGTCGGCAAGTGCTAGTCCTGCTCCATAGGACAATCTAGAGTCTAGACAAAATCAAACTGGTTGCTAATTGAATTGTATAATTAATTATATTTATGACATTGATTTACACTCAGTGACTACTTTAACTCACACATTGACTTATTACTTGTTAATATTCTAGGAAAATCGTATACTTACTTTAACAATGTTTGTAAATGTATGAGCACCATGTATCTATCATAACATTAATTTATCCGTATTGCTTAAATTTCATTCTTTTTACCTATTTTGGTATAGTAATTCTGGGTGCATCGTTTTCACACATAATTATATAATGAATGTACCTACTATGTTAAATATTGGACTTAAAACATTTTAAAATAGTAACGGTGGAGTTTCTTGCCCATTCTTCTCCATATGAAACTACATTTTGGAAGGGACGACTAGAATCAATTCTATTTTAATGTAAAAGTTGACGTACAAAAGTGTCTTTTAAGTGCTTATTTGAAATAAACGCTTTGACTTTGACCAAGACTATACAATATGAACTAACAGTCCTTAGAATATCTACATAGACCGTAAACTAGATAGGTACAGACAACGAACGAAATCGCAAGCACACATATACACACTTCTACGTGCAGTGAGTGCAAGCGCAGTCGCGACTGGCATTTGTTAGACATATTTTGAGACAGGGACGTTGCGGATATTTGCATCCGCATCCGTAATTACGGAACTCCCGCATTGATTTGGACTTCTGCATCAGCCTCCGCATCCATTATCATCAATGCGGATATTTATGTAGAATGCAGATATGGCACAGGTTGTGACAAGAAAGAAATTGGGTGGGGCCAGCCAGTGGCACCTGCCGCGGGCACGTGCTGATTGACCAATGGGAGCGAAGATTTCGGTGACAAGATACAGCGCGTTTCTTATTGTTTATCATTTGTTTTTCGTAAATCATTCATGACGTGTTTAGTTGCGCTTGTCATCTTAACATTTAAGTTTTTGAATGTTATTATGGATATAGTCAGCATAGGTTATTGGACAAGTGAATCTACTGATGACATAGTAGACTGACGTCAAATGAGATATTGTACACCGATACGAATTTTATTTAATGAAAATTTCATTTTCGCATGCATATCCGCGGATGCATGCAAAAAATCTGCAACAACCCTGGTTTCAGATCATACGTGACCGTTGCTATGGTAGGTACTTACGGCTTTATTACAAAACAAGTTTTATCTTTAGAACCAGATTTAAACTATCAAGCCAATATTGAATTTCAAACTTTATTTCGACAAAATTAAAGACTTAATTATAAAACCGGGAACAAGGTTCGAAGTAAAAAACTAATCCTAAAAACTCGTTTTGTAATGAATGAGACGGATGAAGTTTTAGACACAGACATTCGATTGATTGGCTAAGACGTTGCTCTAGAGAGCCCAAACCTTCTTCAAACACTGTGTGCTCATATAACCAGCCGTGTAATATATACAGGGTGAAATTGAAAACATGCGACAAACCGAAATGGGAGATTGTACTCATCATTATGAACAACTTTTACTAAGGGACCAAAGATGCAATCGCGAAAAAAAAAAACATCTGTTCCCTACATTTATGTTCGCATGACTCGTCAAAATGTAGGGAACAGTTGTTTTTTTTTTTGCGATTGCATCTTTGGTCCCTTAGTAAAAGTTGTTCATAATGATGAGTACAATCTCCCATTACGGTTTGTCGCATGTTTTCAATTTCAACCTGTATATGAACTTAGCTTGTTTTGCTCGTTGTATGGAGCCGACCTTCTGTACCCATTATTCTGTGCTAAGACGTTGGTTCGCGGACGTGATTAGTACGTGGGTATATACTAACAGGTATATACAAAGTACAGAGTCTCGCCTTTGTCCCGCCAGACGCTCATCTTGCGAAATGAAACGCACCGGTACATGCTACCGCCGTTTTTGTAAGGAACGGCGCATATTGTGCTACTGAATAGTCTTGTTTGTAGTTTAAATTGTTTTTTTTTTTAAAGATGGCGGTAGCTAAAGATTCCTGAAAGAGAACCTGGTTCGTTTAGATTATGGTAGAAGGTTTATTTCATACTTGCTTAAATATTTTGCTTTCGTTCACTCAAGTTTCAGTGTTTTTGAATTATGGATGTTAAAAAAAATAATGAAAACAAACAACAATAACATTTATAGACCATTTAATGTAAAACGAAATATTTGAAATCCTATTTCTCCATCAGAAGCTGCAAACATGGTTTAACACAATTTGTATCTCATCAACTGGTATCTATCCCAACAACTTCCCAAAAAATCTATACTGTATTTTTTTTTGCGATCTAACGGCATTTTTTGCCTATGGTAACTGGCCTACAGAATATTTTATCAGTTGAGAATTGAAACCAAGTAAAATATTGAAAAATAAAATACATACAAAAATTTCAATTATTTTACCCTCAATATATTGTATTATGGCGATGGCGATGGGCTGGGCATATTGCAAGACTCAAAGACGACACTTGCTGGATGTGAACAGCAGAAGATAGAGACCGCTGGTCATCTCTCGAGGAGGCCTTCACCTTCGAATAAGAGGGGTTGTTACTACTAAAACTTTGAGATAATCGTTATAATATGTATATAGATTAAATGTATTAATGTAAATAATCTTAATCTTTAATAATAGAAAAATAATCATTTCTTTAATTTATTTTCATTGTGATAATTATAAGATAGGCATTGTAAAGAAAAACGAAATAATGTTAAATTATAAATAATTAAATTATGAATTGAAATGTTTAAATATGATTGCATGCAGTATTTATATTTTTTCGTTTAAACAGCATCAATTAAAAAGCTTTTTTATTTTTATTTTATTTATATTATCAGTATTAAGAACAAAGCTGCTCAAAAGTATCCTCCTATACGGCGTATCTTACCCACGAATGAAGTTTCTTACGTCCGTAGTTTGCAACAGTGATGAGTTATCGCTGTTTAAGTAATAATGGTAGTCTGTAAATAATCTTTGTAAGTAGGGGAGGGTTAATTCCCTTCCCTTGTTTACGGAGGCGACGCGGTTTCGATGCGGCTTACGATTTATGGTGTAAATTGATCGTTTAGTAAGTTGTGGGTGAAACATTCAATTATATTTTACAAAACATTTGTTGGTGGTCCCAAAAATTGCTACGAACTTGAGGTTTAAACAAATACTTTAATAAAAACATAGGTATGTAAAAAATATTTTTCCAAAATAATAAAACCTACTTCGGGAAAAACACTACAAAGTGAAAAATAACTTTAACTTTGGAAGGCGGTGACAAAAAAATAAAAAAACATCCAGTCACCGGTTTTTTTCTTGGAAAAAGTTTTTAGTTTTCACTTTTTAGCTATAGTACCTACCCCACACTAATTAAAAAATTAATAATCCTTGGGGTGAAAACAATGCATATTTATGCGTTAGCAGCAATCGCGGTTGATTTGCTGTCATTTTTTGAATAATTCCGTTGTCTGTCGATAAACGAACCCAGGAAAAAAAAACTCACTCTTAATCAGTCACTCACACACTCTCACCGAAAATTGAAAATTATACTTAGCCGCAAGTCTCGTCACTTGCGAGGTTATTTCAATGCACTCGATCTCCTTTCACCTATACATAAACAACATTTTAATCACACGGTTATTGATCGGCTTGCGAAGACTCCAGTGTTAATTATTTAGTCTCCAAAACACGTCTATGCTAAGGGTTTGGTTTCCGCACTTAGTCCTTCAAGAGGACCATTGAGCGTGAGCCATGGCGGCCGTCAGTTGTTATTCCAGCCAGCCCATCTCCCTCCAAAATTTGGCTATAACTCCTGGTCTGTTGAGAATATCCGTGTAAGATTTGGGTACCCCGAGGGTTTCTGTTCTAATCTCGGCTACGCCTGTGCATTCGAAAAGCACATGTGCAACGGTTTCCTCAGCCTCCATGCAAGCCCTACACAGGGCTGTTCGTTATGCCTATTGTGTAGAAGTGTTTGTTTTGCGGGCAGTGTCCCGTGATGGTCCCAGTCACCAGATGCAGATCCTTTCTATCCAGGCGTAATAGACGACTGGTCAGCCTACCAACCAAAGATAAAATTGCTTTCCTAGACTACCTACAGCCTGGTGTCAGGATCCACCAGCTCTTCGCTTGTGTGTGGGTGTATGCCTGAAGCCACCTGCGTAGTTCGTTGAAGGGGATGGACACGATGGCCTCGGGCCCACAGACTGACGCGCTGGATGCACTTCTGGCCAGTCCGTCGGTCGGAGTCGGTCATTGATCCATTAGTGTAGACTCTTAGCTCCTTCGGGCCTGAGTGATCGTTCTATTCTTCTGTGAGTACTGCAGTTTTGGGGTTACACAACACGTCTTAATATTGTATAACGCAGTGTTAATATTGCAGGCAGGGAAGTGATGCTATTTGCTGAAATTATGGCACGAATACTGAGCGTGATTTCCACGAATTAGAACTACACATGAATGACACTGTATAAGCTACCATGTACGAGAGACCTCTTCTCAGAAGTGTTAGAACCAGAGCTCTATGTGAATATATTTGGCCGTTTATCTGTGTGTTCCAGTTTGAAGGGGTGATGATGTTACAGTCAGATGTGATTTCAACTTCGTTACTAAGTGATTCTTCCACAAAATCTACATCATTAAATAGTTTGCAATTGCGCAAAATCCTTTCATAAAAAAATAACACATAAACCTGCATGGGCACTTATAACGTCAGAAGCTGGGTGCAAGGTTATAATTGGTTGTTCCTTTGGCAACTGACACCAAAAATCGCCGTTTACTGAGTATGTTTTTAAAATATTACGTAAAAAAGTAGAAAAACAACTAAGTTCGTCGACTTTTTATTACAGTGCGTGGTAGGCTCATAATTTTAGACAAAGTGTCTAGTAAGTTTTCAGTCCGACTTCAAATTTAGCCCATTTACGAATTTGAATGTGATTATTTTAGCCTTTATGCACGCAAATCATAACATTCAAGTCGTCTTATTGTATCTAATTTTAGAATAAAGCCCTCAGAAGTTAATTCACAACCTAATTCTAGGTAATACAAGCATGTTGATTGACTGAAGCACGTAAAGTAAATAAATGACTCAACTTAAGTAAACGCAGACACAAATACACCCCTATTACCCACACATACACACCCTACATTCGTATAAACACACCCACATTCAATGGAGGCCAAATAAACCGCGTCCAGTTCTTCAAGCACTTTCCCGGGGTTACTTTGAAAATTTATTTGTCCCCGGGCGCGGTTAAATACTTGCAATACTTCATACTTTGCTGAGGATCATTTAGGCTTCGCTCGGCTTTTGTTCTTTTCAAAAATAAAAACCGTATGTATTCTTTTTTTTGTATTATTTTTTCTCCTTGCTTTTTGTACCTGGAGTGTTGGTCCGTTTTAGACGGTAATCACTTGAGAACTTCACAATACAATGCGATGATATTATTTTGTACGAAATAATGTTGTTCTGGAGTACTGACCCGGATGGGAAATGTATTTAGATTTATTTTGACTACTTGAAGCTCGGTGAGGGGAAAAATAATGGTAATTTTATGCATCAAAATCGATTTGGTTTTCATAATGGTGTTACTGTTTTGTTTTGGTTATGACTTTATGAGTAAGTGCCTGTATCTTCCTTATGAGAGAGTAGAGCTTCTCTGTTTCTAATTTATTTAAAAAGCCCATAAATTATATTTTGCACGATTTTCCTGATGTCCGGATAAGCTAATAACATGCAAATATTCCTTAGACATCTCTTGCAGCTCCTAACTGAATGACGTTCTCTCTCGGATAGCTAATCGACCTGATGTTTGACAGATAGACACTGACAAACTAAATAAGCTACTCTGTGCAATATCCAACATGAATATTACAAAGTCGGTATACGATACAATATAAGAAATATGAACAGTAGCTTGTTTTTCTTAAATATTAAAATAAACTTTTGTATTTATAACATATAATATTGAAATAAACTAAAATACATTATACAACCAAATACTAAAATATATCACTTAAACCAATATTCTCCTGGAGAAGATCTCATTGGGCATTAAAACATTCGTCCGCATTGTTGTGAAGTATTGCCACATCGAATGGCAATGCTGATACGAGTACTTTGGCCTCTGGTCACTTGAAGAGTCAGCCAACCGCTTGGTGATGTTACTAAATACTCGATCAAGGGGTAATGTAATAAGTACCTAATGCCATAAATCACACAGAAATGAAGACAATACATTTAAATTCAGCAAAACAGTTTTTTTAAATAAATCTTATCTTCACAAAAACACAAACAAAGCGTTCAATTGAAGAAGGGAAAAAGAACAAAACATTTGTACTACAATTTTTCCATTGAGAACTTTGTTCAAAAGGTTCTTTTATTTAAAAATGTACCAAAAATGTTGTATAAAGAAATATGGCAAATAAAAGCAGAGTATTGCAGGAAATGGCGAAGCAAGAAAGAAAGTTTCAAGGATGCCGAGTAATGAATACTGCCGCCAAAAACAATATATATGAGATAAAACTTTTTGATACACTTCCCAACGAAAGGTCGTGTTTAATATATTGGGGGCGTTTATGTATCTACATACAGGAAAAGTTTTTATCCAGTGCGCAAACTGTAAAGCTATGAATTTAGCATATCTAGTCCCCCCAGCGCAGAAAGTTTTCGCTGGTTATACAAAAAAATCAGCTGTTTCATAGAAAAGTGCAATACCTACGCCGTCAAAATATATGGAACAGCTGATTTTTTTTTTGTATAACCGACGAAAAATTTCTTTGCTGGGGGGTCATAAATGATATGCTGAATTCATAGTTACAGTTTGTGCACTGGATAAAAACTTTTCCTGTATAACTTGTATATATTCTGTACGCGTTACAGATCTTGCTCTCATCTCAGATATACGAGTAGACAAAGTACTGATGTATTCTTAAAAACATACTTGTGGCTAACTATGTCAGCCGCACGGGACAATCAGTTAGGATGAAGTATACTTGCTAGATGATTTCTTGGATAGGTGCCATGGAAAGCACGTAGCTCCCGGCTGTCATTCGTGGATCTTTGACAGTCGTTACGGGTCGTCAGAAGCCCGAAAGTCCAACTACCAATTTTACTATAGGATATCGTATTACCCAGTGACTGGGTTGTGGAGGTCAGATAGTCGCTCCATGTAAAATACTGGTATTCAGCTGCATCCGGTTAGACTGCAAGCTAACCTCAATATAGTTGGGAAAAAGCTAGGCAGATGATGATTTTGTTTCCATATGCTGCGCTGTCGAAAAACGGAGTTCAAATAGAATATGCATAAATGACATTATGAGTATATTCTATCCAAAATCAAATGAATTTTTTGACGTAATCGCAGTGGGAACTCGAGCTTTAGCAGTGAATGATACTGAATATAAAAAGTCTTGATGTCAGTTTCTTTTTTTTACGATAGCTATGTAGATCTTTAAGCGATACCTCTGGTAGCATGCTTGCAGGTTGAACACGTAAAATTACGTTTTAATCAGCCATGCAGCCAAACTAAAGATATTTAAACTACTATAGAGTACTTAATTTGAAGACCCAATTCCACCTTCGTACATAAATATAATCTAAAGCCGGAATTCCGGACACCTTAAAATGTTACACCGTAAAACATAACGTAAAGTTACGTCCCAACATTCAAAACATGACTAACGATGGGCCCAGCTTAACAGACCACAGTTAATTCTTACAGCTCCCAATTTAGGATCAGGCACTTCCGAATTCATAGTAATGGCGGCCGAACCGCACAGCAGCCATCCCACATCCTTTGCTCATGCTAAATTCATAACCTCCCTTTCAACCCCAGAGTTGGACAATAATTACCGTCTGATAAATGGTAATGGCTATACTTTATAACCCTATTTACACCCCCAGTAACGATATTGAAGGATAAGATGTCGGGAAAAACATAATATTATTATGGGCCTTAGAGTAATAAAGGCTAGATGGAGCATGAATGAGTGAAGCCTCATGAACTGTACTGTATATTGTACAATTGCTCGTCAGTCATCATTATCAGACTTTAATGCTTCGATTGCTGGGACACAAGCCTTCCCACATACAAAGGGAGTGGGCTTTAATCTACCACGTGGGCTCATTGCGTGTTAGTAGATGTCATTTGTCTTCGAATTTCTGGTTTGGTGCCATTTTCGTCACGATGTTTTATTTCACCGTTTTGCGAGCAGTGATGAAGAAATTATTGACACGAAGTAAAGCAGCTACTTGGGTTCGAACTGCAACTAGGTAAGTCGTTACCAATACCACTGGGCCACCACTGCTTTCAATATGGCTTTAATTTTATGTACTTGTGTCAATTGCGAGTGTAAATTCATACTGCTTGAGGACATTCATACATTATATTGCGTTGGTTACACGTTTGTTGACTACTGAGCGTGGTTTTTTGCATCAGACATTTTGTATTTGTAGTCCGCGCGTAGTTTGGATTATTATGCCTGGTTAATAGTAGAGGATATTATTATGTTATACGGGACACAGGAGCATGGATATTAGCATAAAAAAGAGAGACCTATGGCCAGCCAAGGGGCAAGTCCGACTCTGGATGATGATGAAATGGAACTAGTATCATAACTGGCGATTGTGGAGAGCCTTCCACAATCGCCAGTCACTTTCTGACCTTCTCATTAGCCTTTTCTTCTTTAGTGGCAGCGCCAAGCTCGGGACGCTCCTTCCAGATATTATTACTCCAAGTTATAACCATGATTGATTCTCATTTTTACGCGCAAGTCATTGGGGTAATCTTTAGGTTATTGGATACCGTAGGCGGCTAAGTAGGCTTAGATAGATTCTAGCGATATTTGAGCCTGTCAGTAGGTACCTATCACGTTTTTTCATATTATTGTATCGAAGAAGTCAATAGTTATCGCGAATGGCCTTAACGGTTTATGTTATGTTTATCTAATGTATCAATGATAAATTTATAGAATTGTTTTTTTTTTACCATACCATGAGTCTACGTTTTTCTAACGGTATGAAATATTATACAAATCCTATGCGATCCAATTCTACTTCCCTTATGTAAGGGGAATTGGATTACTTATCCAATTGCGTAATATACTTAATGTTATACGGTATGAAAATTCAACCGAATTCAGCTCTTCATATTGTGTATGGAAAAATAAGACAAATTGGGCTGAACTGCCGAACCCAAACAAATTAGAATAAGGGCAGAAAAATGAATGATGAAGAATTAATAACTAATTTACATCATATGAGTGATCCCGTTGAGCTTGTATCTACGATCAATGGCACATTAAAAGGAAAAAAAAACATATTTATTCCTACAACATGTAATAAAACCTACCTGATCTCTACAAAAAACAAATGTAAAAAAACCTGAAAAGCTCACTCACTCAGAGACAAAGTGACTAAATTCATCAGCAACGGCACACAAAACGTACCGCATTGAATATTTATCACTGCAGTCAGACCGCACTGAATATTGCAGGTGTTGCGTCCAGACGGTTGGTGGTCCTGCTGAATTACTCAAGCACTACGCTTTCAACTGTCCTCGGTTAAAATATTGGCTCTTTTGAAGCTTTAGAATGTGGCAATTTTAAAAGACTGGGTGCGCTTTTAAAATGTGAGGTGCTAATTTGGTTTTATTTGTTTTCGTCAAATGCACTTTCTGAAATATTTTTTGGGCATGCTTTTAATATTTTAATTTAAATAAAACAGAAAACGTTAGAAATAAGCCCATTTTCCCCGATGAGGCAGAGGTTTTTATACAGGAAAAGTTTTTATTCAGTGCGCAAACTGTAACCATGAATTCAGAATATCATTCTAGACCCAAACTATACAAAGAAGAACAGCTGTTACATACATTTTTACCGCGTAGGTATTGCACTTTTCTATGAAACAGCTGATGTTTTTTGTAAAAACTTTTCCTGTAGAACTCCCATATTTCGCCTGTTGCAATCAACCGGCCACAAACCATACTTCGGGCTGCTACTGCTAAATTCCATATAGGTTAACCCATAAATACTTTGCCCAACCTGAGAATCAAACCAAGTACTTCATGCTCAGCATATTGCGCTTGCAACAACTAAAAAAGGTAGCAAGAAAAATATTTTTTACCAAGTCAGTTTTATGAAAAGCAACACAATATTGTGTGCCTTAAATTCTATTACTTTAAAACCACGAAAAGTAAAACAAAACGTCAAAGTTATCAGACGTTTCAACACTTAACAATATCTACTTAATGTCGAAATTCTTCGTCACTTCAATACTACGGGGTGAGACTTGAACTTTTAAACACTTCAAACTTGAATAATACATCTAGCCAGCTTAGTGTATAAATATTTTAACTTAACTTCAAAATACGAGTGTTGAAAGAAATTCTTTGTTTATTTTTGTAAAGTTTGAAGTTACTGTGTCTTAATTTTGACTCAGATTTTGTTTAATAAAGTTTCTAAGAACTAATGTAAACATTTATGTAGCTGCAGTTATGCGTTATGAATTAACTTGATTGCCATAAAATACTCGGAATAGTTTTTTTTTTGAGTATACAAAATATTAATTTCAGTAGGCATTAGGTATACACTAGATTTGTAAACCTATTTCAATTTATTTAAGTACGTGGTACTTGTTGGTAGGCCGACATAACACTGTCCTCCTATTATTGATACTGTAATTTGAAACCATTGTTAAAGCTAATCATTTTTAATAGAGTAACCGTGGAGTTTTTTGCCGGCCCTTCTTCATAGGGACGTTCACGACAATTGGAACGTTCTTTCTGACGTTTCATGTAGCTTTATGTGAAATAAAATATTTAAATTTTGATAAGGTGGATTAAATTTTAAATTTTTTAAAGTTTTCGTAGTAATTATCTATTTCTCGTGTCATCACGTTTAAAAGCTATTCTTAAGTACTTGTGAAATTGCAGGCAGTCGAGATTTAAACGTTGTCTTTAAGGTTGGCAACGTATCCTTTGGTATTGCCAGTATCTTCTGGCACCGGTCACTACTTTCCAGTCTTGTGGCTCGTCTAACTCACTTCACGCTTTAGGCAGGATCTTTTTTTAGTTTTAAGGACTGTATTTTTATTGCGACACTCTTCTGTCGATCTCACTCCCGGATCGGGAAAAGTGTTACTGGTTTTTTTTTACCGACTTCAAAAAGAAGGAGGTTATCGATTGGACATGTTTATATACATATTTTTTTTATGTATTTTCCGTCATATATAGACGGATTTAAAAAAATCTTTTTTGTTCGAAAGTAGTTTATCCTGAAATGGTACATAAATTTCATATAAAAATTACAGAAAATTAATCGCGGTTGCTGCTATCGCATAAATATGCATTGTTTTAACCTCAAGGATGATGAAATTTTGAATTGGTGTGGGGTAGGTACTGTAAATAAAAAGTGAAAAATAAAAACTTTTCCAAAAAAAGAAAACCAACCGACTTCCGGAAAAACACTACAAAGTGAAAAATAACTTTACTTTCGTAAGGCGATGACAATTTAAAAAAAATACATATCCAAAGTCACGAACTTCCGAAATTAAAGTTATTTTTTACTTTGTAGTGTTTTTTCGGAAGTCGGTTGTCCATCTTGAGTTTTTCAGTAGCAGCCCGGATTCTGGATTAATGTCAGGTATTCGGCAATACACTCAGCTCGCGAAATATGACTTTACTATAGCTACAACTCTGCCCATCCTTTCAGAGAATACAGGCGTGATATTATGTTGTCATGTGTCCTCTGTCTATGATTTTGTATACTAAATCATATTATGGCTGAATCACTCACCCAAAATCTAGGCCTAGGCTAAAAGTTAGCAATAGGTTTTTCCAATACTTACAATAAATAGGTGCCTACGTTAGATTATTGCTTTAAGATTGATCGTCTGTGACGTGTTTTCAGAGCAGTGGCGCAGTGGTAACGGCCGTGACTTATTTATTTATTTATTTATTTACTCAAAACAAAGTATTGTAGTACACGTTTAAAAAAAAATACAGTTATACAAAAATAAGTACTATATCTACAAACGTGTGGGTGAGCACTGCTCTCCTAGCTAGGTTATGAAAACCTGTGTTAAGGAGAAGCAGTCCGGTCCCCTAAGGTATAATGACGTAAAGGTTACATAGTGCTTCTGATGCTTCTACTATACTGTTACGTTTTTATTAAAAATAATTTTAATGTAAATAAATGTGTGTGTGTGTGTGTGCGCGTGTGTGTGTGTGTTTGTGAGTGTGTGTGTGTGTTCGTGTGTATTTGGGTGTGAGGGTGTGTGTGTATCGTATTGGCTAGTGCATGTTGTTTATGTTTGTGTTAAGATTTTTTCTGTTTCGTCATATGACTTATTTTGGAAGTAGTAGTATTGTGAGTTGTAGGTCGTGGGGTCGAACCCAAGCAGACACTTTACTTTCTATTAATTATTTCATCACCACTGCTCTCAAAACGGTGAAGGAAAACATTGTGAGGAAACCGGCATGTCCTAGAACCAAAATTTCGAAGATGTGTGATATCTACCAACCAGCACCGGGCCCGCGTGGTGGATTACGGCCCACTCCCTTTCACAGAGAGGAGGCCAGTGTTCCAGCAGTGGAAACATTATAGGCGGATTATGTAACGTGTTTTCTTAGAGCCAAATCAACCTTTAAATTTTTCAGGTTGGGTAAGGTCGATTACTAACCATAAAAAGACGTTCCCAGAAAACTTTTAACAATACACGGATAATTTCGAGAAGAACCCTTTCAGGGACTATTAAAAGAACAATCCTGAACAAAAGTGTTGATTGAAATATCGCTAACTTTTTGTACAGAATTCAGCACTGATTGTTTCATTTTCCGCTTACAGCTGTGGTTTGCGGAAAATTCGTTGAATGTTATGCGATGCATTCATTAAAGTTTTAGTGGATAAATTTTTGCAACTATGTATGTTATTGTGCTATGCAGATTTTAGGTAGCGTAGTTTAATTTTACATGGAACTGATACTCAATTAACTAACATACAGATTAATTAACACGAGGTGATGGTGTGCATTTCATCAACTCGTGTGATGATACTTGAATGGACATTCGAAAAACCCATTTTGTCTGGCCAATATTTAACGTAATGTTTGTTACATAAGGGGCTTGTGGCGAAGTACTAACAGCCACACGAGTTGATCGATCAGGTTAAGCCACGCTTGCCGCGGTTGGTAATGGATGGGTGACCATCTTAACATACCAAGACTCATCCGTGGCTCGGAGAGCACGTTAAGCCATTGGTTCCGAGTGTCATTTATGGATCTTTAAAAGTCGTTACGGGGCAGAAGCCCGAAAGTCTGACAACCAGTCTTTTCAAAGGGTATCGTATTATCCAGTAACTGGGTTGTGGAGGTCAGATAGGCAGTCGCTCCATGTAAAATAGTTGTATTCAGCTGCATCCGGTTAGACTGGAAGCCGACCCCATCATAGTTGGCTAGCACTTTCGCTAGGCAGATGAAGTTGATGATGATGTTTGTTGAAAAAAAAGAAAGAAAAACACCGAGAATTTTTTTCGCGTTTTCGTCAATATTATTAGTCAGATGGTGTTAGGTAGCTTAATTAGGAACAACTCAGCTGAAAACAGCGTCAAAATGCGTCACCTGGAAGCAAAGGTATGACGATTGTGTGCAAACTTAGTTCGGTTACGTTGATTTTTGTACCTACCAGTTATATAGAACAAACGAAAATTCTATGTAATAAAGCGGCTATATACGCTAGGCGCACGGGCGAGGTGTCGAAAGACGCGTCTCCGCGCGATCTAGCTAACTATGGACTGAAAATTGTGCTGAAGAAAAATGTTGTTTTTCAGGTGAAAAACGTGAATTTGAAAGAAAATTTTAACAAAACCAGGAATACCCACTACCCTATATGACTCGGCCTCGCGCAACGCGCACCGGAATGCAGGTAAGGCAGGTAAGTATCTATTTCAACTAATTTAAACGGGATTAACGGGAAGAATTTTGAAATAAAAATTACTTTATGTTTCCTATGCAAAAATTTGTAAAAGTAACTAATTCAAAGTAAAAACTATAGCTGATCATCACAGCTCCAAATTTTTTTACCCGACTACGGCAAGGTTTATGATTTTGACCACTATGTATGCTTGTTTGTATGTAGGTTCATCTGTTTCCTCATAACTTTTGAACTACTTATCATAATTTGACAAATGCGGTACCTAACGTTGGAAGCGTCTTGTTCAACCACATTAATCTTTTGATGCGCCTTGCAGGTCGCATCTTAGAAATCTCCTCAAGTCCCCTCCCCACTCAACCGACTTCTACTCCTACTCCTTCACTGTAGCAGTATTCAAAAGAAGAGTGAAAGAACACTATCTCTCTACTCTTCCAGCACACCTGTGTGCTGGAAGAGATTTCTGTAGAAATAAGCATTACCTTTGTACGTATTTTTCTGTTCCTTTCTTCTTGTCTGTTTATATGTGTGTACATAAATGGTTAAATAAGTAAATAAATAAAATAAATAAATAAATTAAATACAGTAAAGACAGTACAAAAATGATCAGGGTAACAGCTTTACCCTATGCTCGCATGCTTTTATAATTTTGTAGGTGTTTCTGGTACAGGTTTGCGACCACGGCCTTACCCTGAACATTGACCTGCACCCTAATTGCGTAACACGCGATTAATCATAATCGGTTTCATTTTGTCAGTTCAACAATATTCATTGCGTTATTTACGTTGCTGAGCAGACACATTTTTCGAACATATGAAGCAATGGTTTAGCCTTTTGTTTCAATACGAAACAAATTATGATGAATCGTGAGTTACGCAATTAGGGTGCTGTTTCCTCACTTAATTTTTTTACGTGTTCATTTATTTTGTTTTGGCAGTATTTGGCTGCTATATTACAAATAAACAACATGACATTTTATACAAGTCGCATCGTATTTCGTAAACAATTTCACACATTTTCTTCACGTATTCGTCTACACCTTCCTTTTCCACAAGCTCCATAAACATACCAACATAACGCCACAAAGATTTAATCACCACACAAGGAAAAAAGACACGAACATACAACACAAGAGGAAATAACGGCGACATTTTTCTTGCCAACCTTACCATAATAGCGAACATTTACGGGAATCCTCTGGATTTCTTTTTTGTTACTTTGGCGGCTACAGCCTTCCCGAGTCACGGTTTAGACCGGTATTACCGCGTGGTTTAGACCGGGTATTACTGCGTTACGAGCTGCAATACGATCGCTTAATTCCGCTAAGGAATGGGAAGGTGAGACGCTGTAATTTAAGGCGAGAGGAATTTATATTATGTTGTTGTTCTGGATGGGAATAAATAAGTTGTTGGCAATGAATTTGGAAACTCGAGTAGCAAAATAAATTATTGTTTCCTACTGGCCTATTAAAACGTTTAGTTATACAACTTGGGTGAATCAATTAGGCTAAGCTTCGCTTGCCGAGGTTGGTCCGTGGATGGGTGAACATTTTTACACACCGGGACCTCTCCCTGCTACGGAAAGCGCGTTAAGCCGTTGGTCCCTGCTGTCATTCGAAGGTCTTTGACTGTCACTACGGGTCGTCAGAAGCCTGAAAGTCTGACAACCAATCTTACCAAGGAGTATCTCATTACCTAGACAGTGGTTTGTCGAGGTTAGTTATATGTATGTGGTACCTACTCAGCTGCATTTGGTTGGACTGGAATCTGACCCCAACATAGTTGGAAAAGGCTAGGCAGATTAATTGATTGAGTTAAATGACTTTTTGAAGATTTTTGGATGAATAGCAGCAGGACTGCGTATATTGGTGGTAGGTCGGTCCTACGCCTTAGAAATATTCATTGACTGGCACTTTCAAATATTTTATGGAAAGCACAATTCCTTCGCTGGCTTTTTGCGGCTGCTTGATGATGCGTCCCCACGTCAAGTGACGGGTGCTATTTCATATTGTAGTTTCTTGATATGATATTGTAGGTATTAAAAAAAAGGCTCTGAACTGAGTAGCACACAAAAAAAATCTTTTACATTATTTATTTACGTATTCATAAACATTTTTATTACTAATATTCAAGTATGTATCTATTTTATTTGCCTGCGTCCGTGTGTCACTGCGGGGTGCCAACTGAAAACCAGCGCTGGGTATCTAACGCCCAACAAATGCTGAGATGGTAACCCTTTCGGTATGGGCACGCTCAGCACAATTTTACTGCAATTTTATTGTTATGTTTAATGTTATGTTTGTTGTTCTCTTTCTTTTTATATATGTTTGTTGCTGCTGTGTTGTGTCTGTGTCGAATAAATGTTTTCTATTCTTCTATTCTATTCTATTCTATTCTATAGACGTGGTCCTGCTATTCATCCCCTCTGGGCAATTCTCGTATTTCTAAGACGGTATGGTAGGCGCAGTGGCGCAATTGTCTGCTGCGCTGCGTGTCGCGGGTTCAATTCCCGCACGAAACAAATATTTGCATGATCTACAAGTAGTTGTTCCGGGTCTGGCTGTTTGTGTATGTGAGTTTAAATGTTTGGAATTGTAAGCGCACCCACAATACAGGAAAAACTCTTAGTGTGGGCAACGTTTAAAACAAAAAAAAAACAAATGTAGAATGGGGCCACCATTCTAATTTCAGTCTCAATCTATAGAAAATACCTTGAATTGTCTACATTTTTTGCGCTAAGATGAGATTACAACTACATTTAGAACTTTTTTAATTACAGGAATGAGCGGTCAGATTAAAATCACGTACACTCTTGCTGGTGCTGTGAAAGTCCTTAATATAGTATCAAATGATTCTAAACTTTAGTCATGCAGGCAATAGTTACCACGCACACAACATGCCAATTGAAAAACGCAACACAAGTCAATCTAACTGAAAAATACTAATAAGACATTCACTTTCCTAGTTTCCCACACTATAATAAAACAATTTACACCTACCGCCAAGAATGACGCGGCAAAATAAGGCCGTTCCTCACACATAAGTTAAACATTGTTACTTCACACGCCACCCGCCGCGTCCCGCGTATAAATGCCGCCATTCCCGACAATGAGTAGCTACCTTTATATTAACCTCGTTTTCCGTAATGACGTTGAATTTATTATTGTTAGGCTCGCTGTACACGTGAGCTGAAGGGCTGAGCAGAATATTGAGTTGGTTTGAGTTAGTTAAGCAATTTTACGTTGTGTGATCTCGGATTAAAAGAGCATACTGTCTCTTTATGAAGGTTGTTTAGATGTTATTAACAGGTTATTCTTATTTTGTTCTGATGTAGGTAATTCCTCATATTTCAACCTACTTAGTGCTGGTTTTCAATTGTTAGATTACTGTTATCTGAGAAAGACATATTATGACATTATAACATTGGAAATTAGTTACAGGAAAAGTTTTTATTCGGTGCGCAAAATTTAACCATGAATTCAGCATACCATTCTAGACCCCCAGCGAAGAACTTTTTCGACGGTTTTACAAAAAAAAAACAGCTGTTTCATAGAAAAGTGCAATACCTACGCGGTCAAAATGTATGGAACAGCTATTTGTTTTTTTTTTTTTGTAAAACCGACGAAAAATTTCTTCGCCGGGGGGTCTAGAATGATATGCTGAATTCATGGTTAAAGTTTGCGCACTGGATAAAAACTTTTCCTGTATAAAGCCGCCATATAGTTGCCTTTAGTTGATAGTTAGCTGACAATTGAAATACCTGTGTGATAATTTTAACAATAACCAATTTGTTAACACAAGGTACATATTTGCATACCTACTTATTTGAAAATCAAAAGTCATTTATTGAAACTAGGCTGAGAGTCAGCACTGTTTTGTTTTGTTTTATGAAATTTTTGACGATCAAAATAGTGCTGACTGTCCCCCAAATAGCCCGCTTTTCACCACTTCCAAGTGCTTTAGCTGGTATGAAAAAGTGGCAGAACAAACTCCCCAGCAGTACAGCTATCTTTTCAGTTAGAAAAACGACCTAATTGACATTCACAAGAAAAACAAATGAATGTTTAGTGTAGTATGATCGCTCTCTGATCACTCTCTAGCGATCTCATTTTCTTTCCATCTTCGGTTAAGATCCGAAGAAAATCCGAGTACAAACCAAAAGTTAATGCATCGACGGCATCTAACGTACGTTCTCCTTTCGGAATGCTCTAACAACGTTGAAAGTCGACGAGGCGATGCTTAACTTCGGCAGATCGACGTGTTGCACGACGTATTCGTCGGAGTATTCCCAGCGTGCAAGTTACTTTGGTAATGGTGCTAGTCATTCTTGTGGAGCCTTACGTTTTCTCGAGCGTGATTGAAACTGATCGTATGGCGTAAAAGATCATGTTTATTGTACTATGTTAGTGTGCAAGATACAACAGTTAATAGGGAAACGAACTGCTTATGCCAGTTGTGACCGTCAGGATCTCGTTTATAGTTCATTTAACTTAATAAAGTTTGATGCATTTTGAGTTACATTTAATTCTAACAGCGTGACAATAAGCAATAGTACTTGGTTGCAACATACTATACGTGTCTTGGTCTCGAACCAAGCTAAGCACGATTTACAGTCCAATTGAGCCGTATGACATGTCACGTGTCACCCTTTAATGATAATGTCTAGATCAAGTTCTTTTACGTGACCAATCTATTTTAGACTCAGTTTAACTCAAACAGCATGAATATAAGCCACACTACGTCACAACACACGTGTCACCCGTCTTGAACCGGGCCGAGCACGATTTACAGTTTAATTGCGCCGTGTCACGCCTCACGCTGTTATAATGTCTGTATTATGTTCTTCGCGCAGCCAATTTGTTGTGCGGTTGAAAGTCCAGGTAAATGGACGTGCAAAATATAGACGTTATAATAAAAAAGGCCCGGGAATGATCACGTATAATTTTGACGCCTTTTTGTGTTCCGTGCAGAATATACAAAAAATTTGGACAAATATTTAACAGAATTATACTTATTAAAGTATTTTTGTCACGCTGTCAAAGCAAAAACATCAGTAAAATGTTTTTGCCGGAATTTTTGTGTCGGAATTTAATGGAGTGCATTTCACAGTTTAAAACAATATTTGTTTCACTTTTGCACTAACTTATATTTTACACTTGACTGTCGTACGTCACACTGTATAGAAAATTACAAAAATAAAAAAACTTGAGAGGTGTCAAGGGACACCCGGATGGAACGAATTAAAAAAAAAACTAAATAATAAAAAAGACGAAATGAAAATATCTGGCTTGCTTTCTATAAGAGAGAGACAGACAGAGAAACATGCGCACGCCGCACGGCTTACAATAGCTTACTATAGCAAAAAGTGTCGTTACAACTTTTCGTATGAATTTTTTCCGTCTAGCCCCCTTTCACAACGCGCGATAAGGAACTTCGTTCCAAAAAAAAATGTTAGATAAGGATCATTATACTGAAATACTAGCCTTACACTTTTATAGACTGAGATGTCTGATACTAAACTGTCACAAACACACACGTGCAACACTATAAAAATAAATCATACCCTCAAAAAACATAGTTTCCAAAGTTTGCAAGTCTCGGTCGAAAACATGAATCCTTTAAAGGCTTAATTTTCATACCGCTTGAGTTCTAAAGAGTGCGCCTGCTACGAATATCAAAGAGGGATCAACGTCAAAAATGAAACTTCACGGTGCTCTAACTTCAGAGGACGTTCAGAAGTACTCGTACCAGTTATGTTTTTGTATGGATTCAAATCCGGGGTCAGAGTACTCAGAGATTCAAACAGTCTGCACAGAGGTTTGGTTATTTCGGGTTGCAGCTTTTTAGGTCAAAGCTGAGTACAATTCACACAGCATGGAAAATAACAAAGGAACGGATGTTAAGTTTAAAATAATAACCGTCACTACTTAAATGCCGAACAGTGAGTATATCGAATAATCTTTATCTTTAAAGGCGCTTTTCGTGTTTGTACGCTGATATCTTTTAAATTACGCAACGGATTTTAATACGGTTTTCATCAATAGACAAAGTGATTCAAGCGGTTTATATGTGTAATACATCGACCACAACGCGCGTGAAGCCGCTGGCAAAAGCTAGTATCTCTATAATTAAGGTAACGATATAGTGCTCCTTGCAAATGTACAGTGACATGTGGTGCAGGATGGAAGGTGCGCATTGTCTGTGGGCACTTGAGATCTGAGTCGTCTATGAACCTCCATCTGTGGATATTGTCTTTGCTACTGTACACTTGCTGATCAGAAGAGTCGTAATTAAAAACGATCAAAATCTCATCTCAACTCGTCATAAATGCTGGGAAATTATAGATGTTTTTGGCAAATTGACAATGCTGTGATCAGACTGTGAACGTTTTTAAAATTATGGGAATTGTCCATGTGATGACTGCGCCAGTGACTGGAGTTCACGCAGCCAAATTTTGTGCCAAACATGTTTGAACGGTTTGCCATCGATACGCAATGAAGAAGATTTAACCCTTGCAGATCATAATATCAACCCATTTTTCTTCAGGACGGTAAGAATACAAATCCCACGTAAGATATTATTTATTTAACCCCAATTTCCACCTCTACAGTTATATTTGTCCATAATAATTGATTAATACTTACGCTCTCGTATCTATTTTCACCATTTACTAAATAAAGATTCACAGAAACAAATGGCTCCAGAATATTTTCGGATTTTTTTTATTAATTGCATAATCAGAGTCTCATTCGCTCATTAAAGTCTAAATTTATATCTTAGAACTAAACGAAGCAAAACCTTTTGTAGCAAGTAATAAACAGAGAGGGACCTTTTTCGCTATTTTACTTACATACTTAAAGCATTTCTCAATGAAATTTCGGTCTTTTCATGTCAATGAATACGGTTGAAGTTAAACATTTGACTAACGCTGCAATAGATTTTAAAGGCCGGTAGGCTAGCGCGTCGTGGCGAGCGGACGTGCGCGCGGAGCTCTCGCGCTTCGTGCCTACTGCCTCGAGTGACGCAATATTTTTATAAGATTACCTACATCAGTTTGCGCTCATATGAGTGTGGAGACTACGGGAGGCCCTTTAGGCCCTCCCGAAAACAGTGAAACTAGTGAAATGGACACGGACAGTGCAATTGTGAACAATAAAAAGAACAGTGACTATAAATTAGTTAGTGTAAGTGAACTTTCCCCGGACAATGAAGGACAATACGCAGTTGTTTGTTGGTATTGCGCAAAAATTAACGTAATTGAAAAATTCTATGAGTGGCAGGGACTCCAAACTAAGATTAAACAATTAACTTGTAGGTTGTGTAACAAGAGAAGTGCCGTGAAATGTTTTATAAAAACCTCAGCAAATATTTCTAATGGACACCTAGTGAACAGTGTAAACGAAATTAATATATATTCGTGTAACATAAATGTTTGCAAAATAAATAAGATAGACTGCCGCAAGTGCAACGGACAATTAAATGTTAAGTACATGCCAATTATAGGACTTGAAAGTGAAGAAAACGTGACCTGTGAATGTGGCACAGTGAACAAAATAGTATCAAAATATAGAGAAGTACCCAGGGCCCAAAGTACAAGGGCTGAGCCATCGCTGTGTGGGTCGGGCCGGTCCACTCGCTGGACACCGCGTCCCGCCTTTGGCGGCGCGATTGCTGTGACAGCGGCGCCCGGCGGAGTGACCGCTGGCGCCGCGCTAACGAAACCAAAAGAAGCCACCGCTGCTGCCCGAGCTCGCAATGCTGGCTCCGCTGTGCGCGCGCGTGCAGACATGACCGTCTCGACGCTACTGCGCGCTGACTCCGCGACTCAGTTGGGTGACGCGACGGCGCAAGCGCGCTCTGCCAGTCCGACCGTCACCTCGCAGCAACAGTTCGGCATAACAACAAGCAATCGCTTCTCCTCGCTCCCCACCGAAGAGGAGCACAGAGACGACCTGGAAAGGGGAAAAGACTACGCCCACGTGACTTTTACGTCACCCAAACCCAAGAAGAGAAAGAGAGGGGCCGTCACTCCTAATTCAACAGCGACCCAGTGAGAACCGATAGTGATCACATCATCCACTCACATCCCCGACATAATCATAACAGACGTCAAGAAAATCAACGATCCGGACAACCTTAACAAAATTAGAAAAATAATCACAGAGCATGGAGCAAGACACGCTATGGCTACTAACAAACGAACCATCACGATCCGCGTATACACAGCAGACATGAGGAAAACAATTATAGAAGAATTGAGGAAACTTGACGACGGGCTCCGCTTTGTGGCACGCGTCCCTAAAGCCCAGCAGACCCATCAAACAAAGGTTGTGCTCATCACGAACATCTACGTTGAGACGAATGAGGCATGCCTTGATGAAATGGAGAGGTGCATCGGTGTGAGACCGATCAAAATGAGAACAATTAAAGGTAACCTACAATTATTTATCTTTGATGGTGCCCACTCATACCTGGAAATCGCCACGCTTATGAAGACAACAAAGCATGCGTACTTCGGTGCCTTCAGCATGAAGCCTCTGGAATACAAAGATGACCCCAGGAAGGTAGTACAATGTAAGAAATGTTTCCTCTTCACGCATGCGACATCGGCGTGTCACGGTGAAAAGAAACACCCAACTTCCACAATTCAAAACGAAGAAGGCATAGATATCGAAATATGCACAGCATGCAAAAAACCGGGCCATGGGGCCAACCAAGCCAAATGCGAAAAGTTCCAGAAGGCAGTGGACCGCCAATTAGCACAACACGAAGAAAAAGAAAGGAAAAAAAGAGAAGCAGCTGAACGCAGAACCGCAGCACTGCGATACCGCCGGGAAAATGTCTCGTACGTGAACATAACCTCCACCTCTCAATTTCCACTGCTGCCCAAACAGGCGCCGCAATCACAATCACAACCACAGCACCTGCCACCAATACAACTAAATGAACACACACCAAACAAAGAAAATAGAATGGAGCCTCCAGGGCAAGAGCTACAAACAACTATGAAACAAATATTACACCAGCTACAGCTACAACACGAAATCCTCATAAAAATTCTCAACAAATAATCCGAGAAATCAATATCATAAGTTGCGCCTACTGCACCTCAATGCGCAAGGATTGAAACGTAAATTCCTCGAGCTAAAATCCTTAGCCGACCGATATAAACCACATATAATCATAGTCAACGAGTGCCGGGTGGATTTTCCAAAATCCGCATGAATCTCTTGAACTACGACAAGATCACGCACTCGATCGCGTCACATCTAACCACAGCTATGTATGTGAGGCGAGGAATACGCTGGAGTCAGACCAACGTAACCCCAGGTACTGAAGAAAGAGATCGCCTCATCGAAGGCGTCGCTATCAACCTCACTTATGATCATGTGACCGGAGATTCCCTAAAAATTAAGGGGATAAATATACCGCACAGATCAGACCACTCCGACGCCACAGCGCTTAATGATGAGCTAGAAGACATCATAACCGAAGCTCCAAACATTACCATCGGGGACCTCAACCTTAAAATGACCGCTCTCAACCAGACGAGAGACGAAGGGGTGGGGATACTCGTCCGCGACCTCTGCAACTCCGACGTCTGCACCATACACCACACGGGCTTACCCTCGCGACCTAACAGTGCGGGCTATGGCATCCTCGATGCAGCCATTTTCTCGCACGATGTGCAAGCTTTCGACACCATAACATGCCGACAAACAACATCGGTAGGCTCCGATCATATGCCCTGGCTACTGGACCTAAGCATAGTGGTAGACAGAGAGAAAACACTGGTAAGAAATACCCGCGCTATTGCAAATAACGAAGATAGCAGACAACAATTCCAACAAACCCTATGGGAGACAACCACGCACCTACCAAAGGAAATAACAACCAACGTAGAATGCGAGGAATATATACTACAACTAGAAAAAGCCATCACAGCCACCTTAGATGAGTATGCGCCACTACATGAAAACAACAGAAGAGATCAACTTCCAGAAGAGATTAATGAATTGATCGACAAAAGAAATGAAGCAAAAAGTAAAGCGTGGCGGCTACGCTTCAACCAGGACAGAATAACGGAACAAAGGAGAACCTACAATCGTCTGAAACACCAGGTCCAACAAGCACTCGTAAAATATAGCAGCGAAAAATGGGCCCGGATAATAAACGATCCACAGAACAATAGAGCCCAGATGTGGTGAATCCAACGCAACCTGAAGGCTCCAATACAGAGACTCCCCCACATTGAGGGTTGCAATACTGAGAAAGAAACCATCGACGCCCTGGTCGACGCAGCGATCGTCACAGAAGCTGAGATAAACAACGAAGATAAGAGCACAGAGAAGACCACACCGTTCCAGCCTCTCGACCCCACTTCCATAGAGGAAATCAGACTCGCGCTGAGACGCTTTAAAAATAAGAGGGCGCCTGGCCCGGACAAAATCAAAGCAGACGCCCTTAAACTCGGAGGTGACCCCTTTCTCATCAGGTACAAAGTGATAGCTGACTACCTATTACTGACAGGTTATCATCCCAAAAGATGGAAAATCGGGGAGTGCATCTTCTTACATAAAGTAGGCAAGAATCACAGGGACGCCAAATCGTACCGACCCATCACTCTCCTAAACATCATGGGTAAACTACACGAACGTCTGCTCTTGTCGCGCCTGCGACTGACGGCCGACAGGCTCCAAGCGCCGTTCCAACATGGCTTTACCAAGAACAGAGGAACAGGCACCCAGATCCTTCGCACTGGCAAATTCATCACGGATGCCCTGGAAGCGAGGGAAAGTGTGGCCATGGTCCTGACGGATCTTTCAAAGGCCTTCGACTCAATAAACCACGAAGGTCTGATGAAGAAGCTTCAAAGAACTGACGTCCCGAACAATATCATCAAACTAATCGAGAATTACCTGAGCGGTCGTAAAATCTACGGACGCTTCAGAACCACCAACGGTGACGAAAAAATGGTGCCACAGGGCTCAATCCTGGGTCCCGTAATTTTCAATCTGTACGTACACGATGTTTGGGACCAAAAGGACCGTATCCGCGGACTCAAGCTCTCCCAGTACGCCGATGACCTGTGCATCCTTAATAGGTCTCCCGACCCGAATTGCGCAACACGCCGCGCGGGCTGGGCCGCCGACACCGTCATCGACTACTACCGTCGCTGGGGGCTAAAATGCAACGTAGACAAAACGGAGTGCGCCATGTTCACTCACAAGAGAAACTACCGCAGAACTATTCGCATCAAAGACGAGGTAATCGAATATAAAAATAGCATAAAATATCTGGGCGTACACTTGGACAAGACCATGACCATGGGCAAACAGACGGATTACGTCGTGCAGAAGGCACGACGAGCACGCGGTGCGCTAGCCCCTATCATAGGCTGGCACGCCAAGACAGATATGACGGTGAAACTTGTTGTCATTCAGGCCTGCCTACTTCCTATATTGGATTATGGCGTGGTACAACTACTCTCACGTTTTAGTAAGAGCAACCTATTAAAAATTGAACGCCAATATCGAATGGCTCTCAAGACCAGCGGACAATTCCCACGACGCCTAGAAACCTCACTACTCTGGGATATGCTCGATTGGGGTCCATGGCACCTCCGTGCTCAAGACCTAAACGAGGACATGCTACGTCGACTCCGCGAAATGCACATCGAGGATCTAGAGACCCCTGGTGACGCCTACCTCGGATACGGACAGCACAACCCCCTCCTAACTAATACTAGACTAGGTGAAATCGACTATGTACAAAAAAAAGACAGGAGTCGGCTGCTCAGCAAGCGAACGACCGCTCCACGTCCCCATAAATTGTAATTAGCTGTAAATAGGATAGGGCAATATAGAACATCATAATAAATTTGTATAAACTTATTCTGTACACACTAACAAGCTCACAGCACACACTACACGACACTTATATAGATCTCTTTCAGACAAACATAGGTAGACTGTAAGTAGCTGACACACCCACAGGCCGAGTACACTACCGACCTGTGGACATAATGTAACATATGAACCAGGGAAATAAACATCTATCTATTCTATTCAATAGATTTTAAATAAATCTCCTTTGCGTTCATTGATTTATCTGTGCAATAATTTTAATATTTATATTTTATCTATTTTCTGTATCTGATTTACGATATTTTGTTAGCATTCGCAAAACAGTAGAAATCTTTTTGATTCCACATGACATTCTTCTGATATTGTCGTGGCAAGAGTAAATAAAAGCTACAAAATATTCAAGAAAACATAGAGTATGTTTTTAATTGTGGATAGTGACATAATGCAAGCACATAAAATAAACAATATTTCCGCTAAGCATTTATCGAATTCGATTAAAGCTCTTAAACTATTGAAGAGCTTCTGCCGATATCAAGTACTTACTCGAGAAAGTTTTGGAACAATCGACTACTCGTCTTCAAGTCCTATCGGGTGCACCTCTACAAATTATCGATTCAAAATCAAACCGTCAGGACAACAAACTCGATTCCAACTGAATTTAAATCGTGGCGCAATTCTAACAATGGTTAAACTTTCCCTAAATTCATTTGCATTTTAATGCATTCAAATAAAAATTAAATGTAGAAAGTTGTAAACACAGCGGAGCCTTTTGATCCAATTAACCTTTGTTTGACGAGGGGAAAAATGGGAATGTTTTTGACATTTCAGACAGTTTTGAATGTTCCTAAAAATTTCACGTCGTGTTACTTAATTCTTTTGCTTTAGGATTCCAACGCCGTCTATTGTAAATATTTTTTTTTTTAATTCTAGACAGCACAAAATTTAAAAATAAAAAGTAAAGTAAAACGAATAAAAATGCTATCTTCGTTTTCAATGCTTCGGAAGAGATCTGGCTCACAACGGTTTATGTAGGAATTTAAACTGGTTTTTAAAGTATTTCACACGTAGTTTAACATCAGGATTTCATGCAACACGGATGCATTACGTACACAAATCGTATGCACAAACATCCGGCGGAGGCACACGTTGCAACGTTATGGAAGACGGCCCAGGAAAAATAGAGACGCGAAAAATACGAATATTTAAAGAAGACTGTAGCTAGTATTGATTCTGAAACAACGGTTGGTCTTATAAAATTCTAGTCTTATAGTCACTAGCTTATCCCGCGGCTTCGCCCACGTGTTGGTCAGAATATCCCACGAACACCTATTATCGAGTTAAAAATATCCTATGTGCTAATCCAGGTCATAAACTATCTATTTGCCAATTTTCATTCAAATCGCGTGATTGAGAAACAAACGTTCACACATTTAAACGTACAAACTTTCACAATAATATTACTAGGATAACAGTTCTTATAAATTCATGTTTTTGATATCTTATTTATCTAGATAATAAAATGGCTTGTTATTTAACTTCGATAAGACCTATTCCTGAAATCGATCTCTATACCTTACAAATACTTCCAAAACAACTGACGGCGCTTTCAATACAAACTCAAATCAAAGCATCCTCCAAGTTAACAACTGAGGCTCGACCAAAGGCTCACTTACACCCCGAAACCGAGCTCAACACGAAGGCATTTCAAGATGAATCTAAAACAATCAACACTATCCTTCTACCCAATTACGTCGTACCAGTCTTGACGTTACTGCAGCCCACAAAACAAGCCTCTGATTTCACATTTATATCGACCACACAATTAAGATTAGATCCTGAACCCTTTACGTCCATTATGGCCCATTTGGCCCACCTTCCACGATAAATTGTGGCCAATTAAGATTGTAAGCAGAGGCTATTCTAGATTTGCGGAGTCTTGTTGCAGTGGCCATTTTGTTTGGCAGCCGCCGATTTGTGAAATTGATTTTGTTTTGGGGTTAAGATTAGAAAGCTGCTTTGGGGATGTTTGAATTGGTCGGGCTTTTGAAACTAATTTTATTTAATCCCTAAAATATGATTCCTTTGTTATTTCATGGAGAGGGTTTCAATCTATTGCTCGAGTTTTAATAATCTACTTTATAAAAATTACAAATTCACTGACAGACAAGGCATTTCAAAGCATGAAAAGCACAAGAGTTCCTTTAATAATGAAGAGGAGCATTGAGAAAGGATTTTTGAAAATTTATACCTATCCTAAAGAGGTTAGGAATGACGTCATATTTGTCTATGGGAAATCTTATCGGGTACACGCCTTATATTTGATTAAAATGTGAATTTAAAAACCCTCTCAATGCTTACTACTGGTGAGTTTGGAAGTATTTTTGTCAAAGAGCCAGAATAGCCTACAGATAAGATGCTTTTTCAATACTAAAAACAACGACACCAAAAAAAACATAGCCGTAAGTAGGTTTTTATATAGGTACCTAATCTAAAACAAATCTCTCAGACCCAAAATACCATTCCCTTAATATATAAAACGTTTTCAATTATCAACAAAAACCTTATAATTTCCATTCAACAGGACACTTGTACAGACAACAGCGCCATCTGCACGACGTCACGAATATGATAAACCGGTATTAGCAATGCAGATCACGGGTTTGTCCTTTGCCAAAAAACAAAGCACAAATTAATGCAATTATGACGTTGGCAGATGGGCCGTATTTAAATCTCTCTACAGATTTGGTTTTATTTATATTAATGATGTAAACAAGTTGTACTTGAAGACCACTGTTTTGCATACTTTTGGGTGTTAAAATGAGGGTATGCTTTTTTTTAGTTTTTCCCTATAATTTAATGAATTAAGTAAATGATGCGGTTGACGATATAGAAGATAAATTACATAATCAGTTGTCACTTGTGAAAAACAGTCTTTCACGCTAAAACGGCTGAATGGATTTGGATGAAATTTGGCACACAGATATACCATAACTTGGGTAATGTCATAGCTATTATTTAATTGGTTTTTCAACCCAGTATCAGCGAAAACTATTCAACATGGATCTTATTTGGTCTGCATTTTCTTCTTTACTTTGTCCTGTTCTTGGAAGATTGTGTGTGTTCACATAGAATAGTGTTTTCTAAGTTTTCGCCAAATAAAGTCCATCAATACTATTTCTATCACCACCGCAGCGTTGCTAAGTACATGAAAACTTTTAATTATGTCTCCAGGTGTCTGGTTCAATACAATGTCACTGGTCACGTCCGCATCGGACATGATGACTTGCAGCTGCTGAAGGTTTTTAATTCGGTTTCAGTTTTTATGTTTGTTGCTTCAGAAGTCCGTCATTTATAATCAGATTTTAAAATAAAATCTTCTTTTGTTTGAAAAGGTACATAGAAGGTGGTCGTATATAAATTTGGTCAAGTTCTGATCAGTGGTTTTTGGGTTAGCTTAAATAATACGTATTTTTAGGGTTCCGTACCTCAAAAGGTAAAAAGGAACCCTTATAAGATCACTTTCTTGTCCGTCTGTCCGTCTGTATGTCCATGTATCACCATCGATTTTCTCGGGAACGGGTGGACCTAGCAAGTTGAAATTTATACCAGATACTGAAGTCTATAGTCCCTATTAGGTAATAATTAAC
This sequence comes from Antitype chi, assembly GCA_947359405.1. Taxonomy (NCBI): domain Eukaryota; kingdom Metazoa; phylum Arthropoda; class Insecta; order Lepidoptera; family Noctuidae; genus Antitype; species Antitype chi. The sequence goes on from OX375816.1 coordinate 19,402,476, forward strand.
CTAACCTTACCATAACCATAACCATAACCTTAACCATAACCTAACTATAACATAACATAAACCTAACCTAACCTAACCATAATTTTCAACTTTTTTATTTTTAGAAATTTTCCCTTTACTTGTACTGACCTTGCTTTTAACCAAAATTGACAATTCTAGGTCAACCGGAAGTACCCTATAGGTTTTGGGTCGAAAACCTATATGGTTGTTCCCATTGATCTAGAATCACGAAATTTGGCAAAAAGCAAGGTCTTACAGCGCAAATAAAGGAAAAATTCCTAAAAAATAAAAAAGTTGAAATTTAAGGTAAATTTTGGTACAAGACTTACAAGTTTTCGCGAAAATCTAAATTTGCCCATATCTTCTTTTATTATGGCGGTATAATGGGTAGGTACGGAACCCTCGGCGCACGATTTCGACTCGCACATGACCGGTTTTTTCCACTTAGAATATTAATAAATTACTGTCACTGTTATTTACTTAGCAAGTGAAGTTATAAGAATTGGTGTGGGGTAGGTACCACGATTAAAAAGTTAAACTAAAAACTTTATCACAAAAAAAACCAACCGACTTATATGGTCACCGACCTTGGATGGACCCACATATCAGCCGATAAAAATAAAACATCATTTTAAAACTAGAACTATATTTAAAAATAAAACTAGAAAATTTTATAACTAATTCTAAGCTGTAAGCTACATATTGTATGCCTGTTTACTTTTATATAGTAACGCCAGATGGCGCTAATTTCTTTATGCTGCTTTCATCTGCCATGTTGTTGTAAAATGACTTTTACTGTGCACTGTGTGAACTAGCTAATAAAAACGATTATTAAGTTCAAACTCAAAGAAGTCTTGTTTATTAACCTAATCTCAATAAATACGTATTTTCTAGGTTCTCATAGAAGTCACCTACACTGAAAGGGGGTAAACTAAAAAACATGATTTTAATAGAACACGGTAGCACATTAGATGGTACGCTTTGCCAGAAGTAAAACATATAATTAACCTGCCTATTAATAATATCATCACGCACAATGGACCGATCGGGAGTCTGCGTGCGGAAAAGGGGGTCCCATCATCATAATATCATCATTTAAATATTATTTAGTATTAATAAAATAGTGCTAATTTAGTGTTATATTAATCATCATCATTTAATCAAGACATCCAGTGCTGACATACCTGATATGCCTCCCACAAGCTCCGCCACTTCAACCGGTTCTATGTTTCCCGCATCCAGCGGATTTAATATTTTAAACTACTTTAACACTCGAGCAGTTTATCACATGATTGTGCCACTAAATAAGAACGTTATCTCATCAGCAAGTCTTAATCCTAATATAGTACGTTCATGTTAGACTGCAATCTAGCTCTCCTCGGAGACCTATATACAAGCACTAAAAGGCTCTCCTTGCGAGGATTTCAGTTAAATCTAGTAGTATTTACTTGTTTGATGCTTTTTAAGAAATTAAGATACTAGTAAAATGTTTAGGAGATGACTAACTTTTAATTTACTGATGGTTGAATATTTGGTTTTTATTGAAAAAAAAAATATTTCCAAAAAAAAAAAATACTTGGTTTTTATTGAAAAAAAAAACACTATTTCCGAAAAAAATACGTATCCAAAGTCACTGACTACCGGAATTAAAGTTATTTTTCACTTTGTAGTGTTTTTCCGGAAGTCGGTTGTTTTTTTTTTCGCGTTTCTAGTTATAGTACCTACCCCATGCCAATTCGATATTTCATCGTCCTTGGTCAAAAAAAAGCATCACGGTTGATTTGCTGTAATTTTTTGAAGAGTTCCGTTGTCTGTCTCCGAAACGCATCATCAGATCTATATGAAATTAAAATAGGACCATTTCGGAATAAACTCCTTACGAAAAAAATATATATTGGTAAATCCATTTATAAATGACGTAGTTATACCCGAACATACATTAAAAAAAACATGTAGAGTTGATAGCCTCCTTCTTTTTGAAGTCGGTTATAAAACAAATGTGTTAGTGTGGGTAGTTCTGAATAGAAACATAATCGTCTTGTTGATCATTGTTTCAAACGACCATCGATCTATATTAAAACTAGCTTTTACCAGCGGCTTCGCCCGCGTTATCTAATTTACACAAAACCTTAACAAATTATAAACCTGAACCTTCCTCATGAATCACTCTGTCTATTGGTGAAAACAGCATGATAATCCGTTCAGTAATTTTTGAGTTTATCGCGAACAGACAAACAGAGATGCGGCGGGGGCTTTGTTTTGTAATTTGTAGTGATAAATTATGTGTGACGATGAGTAATAAATAAGTACTAGACAACCGAAAGATGTGGTCATCAAAAAAGTGCAAATTAATTGTTATTTGCAATTTTTAGATGACGACATGACGAGATTTACTATTTTGCTATATATTTATGCTTCAGTGGCATTTATCAAAGTAAACATTTACTAAAATGCTGGCATACAACAAACAGCTTTGCATTATAAATCGAAATTCAGCTACACTAAAATTTGTACTTTATAAACAGACCCCTGTGCGATATGACAATATGTTCGAATACGCGAAGATGTTACCATTGCATCGTAAACCTACGTTTATACTGCAGCGAACAGAGCTCGTAAAAAATAGTGTGCGCTTCACTTTGATACGGTAACTTTGTTACAGCTAGGGCGGGGAAACGTCGATAGATTTATTTTGGTCTGCTTCCTTATTTTGTAGGACCTGGAAAATTTAAGAACCATATCCATGTCTCTATATGGTTATGTCCATATCGCGAACTGAGGCACGTAGATAAAAAAATGTTTGGTCCGTTATTTACTTTACATTTTATCCGTTATCATTGTAGTTAAAAAGCCTTGAAACGTATTGATTGAATCAGTCACAAACAAAAATATTAGTCCTTAGAAAAAAGTATAGTGCAGTAGTTACTTATTGGCTACGAAATCGTAGCTGCGTAGCAACCGTAGTTACGTAGCAAGCGTGGTTGCGTAGCAAGCTTAGTTGCGTAGCAAGCTTAGTTGCGTAGCAAGAGTAGCACCACCTCGTAACAACATCGTTCTTGGCACTATTCTGCTCGAACTATCGAGTTTATCCCAACTATAGTACGGTACAGATAAATGAGTATTTCGGTTCTTAGTGTATGAACATCGACTATCACCGCGTACTTATTTGTTAGTGCCGTTTTATCTCGTCTTAGCGTCTTACGTTGAAGCTTTTATCTGCTGTTTTAGTTTTAGTTTTGGTCACAGAGTTTCTTTGATTTTATTTTAAATTTTGTATAGTTTTCATTGATTTTGTTGGCATATTAGCGTGTCCTAGCTGACATATTTATGGCAAATTATTTAAATTAATCATTTGCGTTTTGGAATGTTAAGTACTTTGGTTATTATTGTATAAAATAATCAAATTCTTCTGACTTAACAAACAGCTGTGCTGCTTGGGAGATTATTCCGCTACTTCTTCTTCCCAGCTAAAACACTAGGAAGTGGTGAAGGGCAGACTGTCTTATGTAATTTTGACGTACAAATGGTATTGATTCACATCCTTGTTTGAAAAAACGACTTTCGATATTAAAAATAATTACAAACTGCCCATACTAATTTTTATAACTCCTACGTTATCACGTTTTGCCTCTAAAATAATTAAAAGTTGCAGTGTCTGATGAATTTAAAACAAGTCCTCGTGAAAAAACCACAGGACTTACATAAAATTCAACTCACAGATTCTGTGCAATATATTTTGGCTTATTGATTCAAAGGTTAAGGCCTCTTCAAGGTCAAGTTCAAGGACACTTTAATAGCCGAGATCCGGCGATGGCAGACATCTTTGAGAAAATGTGCGTTATCTTATTTATTTTATACGAGATAGCCGTAATTTAGGTAGTTGTAAAAGTGTCTTTCAGTAATAATAGTTCTTCTTAAGGAATAGCTAAAACTTAAATTATTGAACTGATAGGTCATTAGTATAGTGGTAGTAGAATATCAATATGACTTTGCGTGGTGCAAATCATGTAAGAATAAATAAAATAAAAACTTAGGCGGTGACAAAAACTCAAATACATATCCAAAGTCACTGACTTCCGAAATTAAATTTATTTTTCACTTTTTTGTGTTTTTCCGGAAGACGGTTGTTCTTTTTTGGAAAAAGTTTTTATTTTTCACTTTTTAGTTATAGTACCTACCCCACGCTAATTCGACATTTCATCATCCTTGGTCAAAACAAAGCATATTTATGCGATAGCAGCAATCGCGGTTGATTTGCTGTCATTTTTTGAAGAGTTCCGTTGTCTGTCTCCGAAACGCATCATCAGATCTATATGAAATTTAAATGGGACCACATGGGAAGCACCAGCTTTCAAATAAAAAAAGAGTTATCAAAATCGGTTCACCCAGTCGAAAGTTCTGAGCCAACAAACATTTAAAAAAATACAATCGAATTGAGAACCTCCTCCTTTTTTTGAAGTCGGTAAAAAAAAAAAAAATATTAACTAAAATAAATGCTTTGAGTTTGAGTTTGAGTTTGAATCAGGCAGTTTTATCGATGTAATATTTATACAAAAATATTCAAACTATTATGTTCACACTGCTGGGCTACTACTTAGTGAAATGAAGTGAGCGTAATTGGCAGATGTCACATGTCTTAGAATTTTTGGTTCCAGGAGATGCCGGTTAGCTCGCGATGTTTTCCTTCACCATTTTTTAGAGCAGTGGTGATGAATAATTTAAACAAAGTAAAGTGCCTGTATATGTGTGTTCCGTGTGGTGCCTGACGTAAAGAATACCACCATCCCATCTCTTCCCGTGGGTGTCATAGGAGGCGACTAAGGGACTTACTAGAGAATAGGTAGCAACGTTCGCCATGCAATTTACCACCATACTGCGATCGCCAACCTGGCTGCCAAGCGTGGCGATTATGGCAAGCCCCCCCGAATTGTGGGAGGTCTATTTCCAGCAGTGGACGTCTTCCGGCTGAAATGATGATGATGATGAAAGTGCCTGTCTGGTTTTGAACCTATATCCTATAAAACTCTTAATTCGCGGCCGTTTGCACTGGGCCACAACTGCTCTTCTGGTCCACAACTTTTCCGTTGTCCATTTCAAATAGAAAGGTTCTACTGAAATAACTAATCAACTTCCATACAATCGTGCTGTCTCTGTCATACCTAACGCTCTTTTTGCCGAATAAATAAGGCTGAAACACTAAGTTTCTACGAGAAATAAATTTGCCTAACTAGTTCTGATTAAGGCTCTTCGCAGAATGAAAATTAAAGCAACCGATCACAGCCCGCAAGAAAAAAGATGCCTCGTCTTAAAGTATGGGGCAAAGTTTCAGACTCTTCTCACCTACTTTAAAAAAGCGGCAATATAAGTAGGATACAAAATACATAAGTATATGGGTAGGTACAAACTTAGTGTGGTCGCTTCCCGCACAATATTCGATCTCGCGAGCGCTCTTGGAAAGTGTTAAATATTCAATGCTTCGTTTTAACTAAATTTTAGAACTTTTCCATGTACTTAGTACCTACACATTTATCATTACGGTAAGCCCCACAGCGGTTTGGCAGTGTTGTAAGTAGCTTTAGCAAGGACTGAGTACTTAGGTTTTGAAGTTTTTAGGTTAAAAAACCTCGATAAACTTTGTCTTGAGAAATGACGATAGGTAGAGGAGAAAACGAATCCAGCAAATCAGCGCTGGGATGATTCTGCCAACTTCTTGCGAATATTCTCACGAGCCTTCACCTTAAGCGATAGCCGACTAGTAGCCATCCTGATATTCAGAGGGAGCGCATTCCAAAGAAAAACCGCCTGGACAAAGAAAGAAGATTGAATGAAACCAAAGCGGTGAGAAGGACATCGTAGAAGACGATTATTGGTGGAACGAAGATTTTTACTATGCGCAGAGCACAAGTGTTGAACCTGGGAAGTCAGGTACGAAAGGGTAGTGGATTTTTCGAGAATGGAAAACAATATTGACAGAGCCCTCAACTCTCTGCGCTGACGGATGGGTAGCAATTTTAAAAGCTACCGGTGCCAGTGCATTTTCCGTCTGGATTGTCCTAGTAGCAGAATGGAGTCTCGATTTGTGCCTGGCGGGTGTTTCCACTGTAAAGATCGCCCTGAGCACACGATGGAGCATACGGTGGAGGTCTGCCCGGGCGGAGCACCACCGTGTCCACGTGGAGGCGATCGGCGGCGGCGATCTCTCGCGTCCGGCTCTGGTCTAGGCCATGGTACGGAGCGAGAGTGCAGGGAAGCGGCGCACATGAGGGAGAGGTAGTATATGAGCACTCGCGGCCTTAGTCGCCGCAAAAGACGTCCTGGGCGTCGGGAATCCCAGGCTGATTTCCGGCCACCGTAGGCACGGGCTTGCGGACGGCGAGTAATGAGTAGCTCGCTATTCGGTAAGGACCAAGCCGGGGTCGACGGCGCGTTGTGTTCCACGCGCGCCTAAAACAGATGTCAGCACCAACTGGTGTGGTCCGCAAGGGCCGATGCCTGCCAGGGGTGCGGGTTGTTCGAAAGAGATACCGCAGCCCCTAGCACACAGGCAACTGAGAGAACACGGGTGGGTTTTAGTCAGTAAAATTCTGACACGCCCTCCCGCTCCACCCAGAGCGGGAGAAGTTATTTGATGATTTCCCACCCAAAAAAAAGAAAAACGGGTGTACATTGGAACACCCCTGCCTAACTCTTACAGGAATTAAAGGCGTGAAGTTAAATGTATGTGTATTAGTGTTTATAATATTGATGATAAAGCAATTAAATAAATAAGTAAGTTCTAAGTAGTAATATTGACTTGAATATTTAACTTAATATTTGCACTAGTTCGTACATACTGCTTCGCTTCTACCGCGTTCCGATTAAATTGATGGCCGTCGCCATAGGCAGTAGATTAATAATTCGTCAATTGTACACAAAGCTCATTCCAATTAGTGAGATATTGCTGTGTCTACTGTACTATTGTACATGTGTCGCTATGTCTAGTGTTCTGGTTTGGAATTAATGTGATTGCTTGTTCTATGACGAATATTAAGGTTAAGTGAGGAAAAATTTATTAAATTACAAATAACACTTCCATAAACTCACTCCTTCTTCCAATGGGGGTAAGCAGACACTACACAACGCCGCTTACTATGATTCTTAAATACTTATTTTATTTCGTTTACGTCCATACATCTGAAAGAAAGAAAAATGCGCTTATATCATTAATAACAAATGAAGAAAAAAGCTGAAAACAATGATTATAATGCCAAAAGGGCCTCAGCTCAGCATAATGTCAGATGGCAGCACAGTTTGCACCACCTGAAGCTGATTTTCAACTGCAAGCCACGAGTACCATACGCTAATATAATAAACACATAGTGAAGTGTGTGTCCGTAATAATATAGGTTTTTTTTTTTGGGCGGGAAATCATCAAATAATTTCTCCCGCTCTGGGTGGAGCAGGAGGGCATGTCAGACTTTTACTGACTAAAACCCACCCGTGTTCCCTCAGTTGCCTGTGTGCCAGGGGCCGCGGTATCTCTTTCGAACAACCCGCACCCCTGACAGGCATCGGCCCTTGCGGACCCCACCAGTTGGTGCTGACATCTCTTTGAGGCGCGCGTGTAACACAACGCGCCGTCGACCCGGGCTTGGTCCTTACCGGACAGCGAGCTACCCATTACTCGGCGCATATACTGCCTCTCTCTCAAGTGCGCCGCCTCCCTCTTCGCTAGCATTACTGCTTCGCAGAAAGAGGTGACGGCTAATCATGCACTCTCGCTCCGTACCATGGCCTGGACCAGGGCCGGACGCGAGAGATCGCCGCCGCCGATCGCCTCCACGAGGACACGGCGGTGTTCCACCCAAGCCGGGCAGACCTCCACCGTATGCTCCACCGTGTCCTCGGGGCAATCTTCGCAATGGAAACACCCGGGCGTTTTCTCCCGCCTTATTCGAAACAGGAACCTTCCGAAACAACCGTGTCCGGTGAGAACCTGCGTCAGGCGGAAGGTGAGGACGCCGTGCCGCCTCTCAAGCCACTCCTCAAAGAGGGGACTTACCGCCGCTATAGTGGCGTGCCCATAATAATATAGGTAAACCCTACGAAGTGTCAGGCGATCATCATTGGGAGTCTCCATAGTATTAGCAAGGTGGGTGGTACAATCTTGCCACCAGTACTCTTCAATGGTACGATCGTTCCTTTTAGCACTGACGTGAAGGACCTAGGCCTGCGTATTGATAGTTCCCTGAAATGGCATACTCAAGTCGCTAGGGTAAGCCAGAAGGTTACTGGAACGCTTCGGGCTCTGTACCGATTGAAAAATTTACTACCATCGAGTACGAAGACAATGCTTGTGCAGTCCTTAATTTTCCCCATTTTTGACTATGGTGATGTGTGCTACTATGACCTGAATGCAGATCTTCTCGATAAACTTGACCGTCTTCTCAATAACTGCATCCCTCACTTTCAGTACATTTGCGCAAACACACACGTCGGTTGCGAGTACTCCGCACTGTCCTATCCTTTTAGACTCTTCAGGCGTGTCCATATCTGCCTTGTATTCATCCACTCAATGTGATCAACCATTTAAACATGTATTCTTTTCCATTTTTAACACTACATCTTCATATAAATCGCAACGTTGCCTTATCTTACGTTATCTTATTAAGTATTAGGTTATGCCAGCAGCTTCGCCCGCGTGGAGGCCGAAAATTATCCCACAGGAGCGTACTATCGATATTAAAGGTATCCTATGTATTATTCCGGGTTACAAACTATCTGTATACCAAATTTCATTCAAATCGTTTTTGCGTGATTGAGTAACAAACATTTAAATATCCAAAAATCTAAACTCAAACTCAAAGCATTTATTTCAAATAAACCAATTACAGGCACTTTTGAATTGTCAAGGTCGGTGAGGTAGAAAGGTGAAGCTAGTTGCCCATTCCAAAGCGTAGGTACCTATGGAGAAGAACGGGCAAGAAACTCCATGGACACTCTTTTAGAATCATGATATTGTTACAAAAAGTTGGTTACATCATTATGTTGAAATTATCAATGTGAGAACGATGTAAAAAGACGTGCACATTATAAGCGTCCGTAATTAAAACAAAAATAAAATAACAATTTAGAAATTAAAATAAGCCGTGGGAGCTAAGAGATGACCAGTCCCTACTGGCGGCGCCCGTTCACGAACATGACGTATGGATCAGCACCATACACTAAACTACACATACAAACTATCACATTTATGACATTTTATGTATAGTAGGTTCACTCGATGAACGTGATGGTTTAGAAATCTTCAATAAAATCTTGGAATTTGATCTTCTTATAGACCACAAAGCACCAAGATAGTGTCCATGTTACTTTTATAGTAAAACTTTCTTCAGGAGCGACGGCGAACGAATAGCAATGTCTTCTTTTTTTCCACAGTATAACTCTTGTTCTAAGTACATAGTTAATTTGACGTAACATTACAAATACCAGAAAAATACGTAGGTACGTCATTGTCTTGACCTTGATATCCTTATTTTCCCTTGTGGTTGCTGAGGAAGGGGCCAACGTAAGTGCGTGTCGGACAGAAAACAATGATCGATCTATCATAGGGCGGTATTTTTAGTAAGGTCGGAGTCTTCCATCATAAAGATATAAGTGTCTATTGCCTTCTAGCACTTACAGTGAAGGAATGTCGCCACGATTCAAAGTTTTAAAATCAAGAAGTGTGTGTGAAACTGTAAACTTGGTTTAACGATAATTAAGGAGATACGATACCGATTAAGGAGACAATTTACTACACTTGCTTAAACTGAAAATTCCAAATATACAAAAATTACAATCGTTTTGATATAAAACTAGCTGTCCTTTTATTAAAAAATGAATTAGTATTAGAAGGCTTATTAATTAATCAAATTCGAAAGAAGTGAATAACTTTTAATTTTTGTTATTAAATGAATTCGCAGAATGGTTTCAAAACAGGTAATCTAATAAATATTCAACATCTTTCTTTGACAACGTGATAATATGATTGTAATTAAATTATTAATGTAATTAAATTATCGCAAATATTAACTAGATATTGTCATAAACTGTATATATTAGAATTAATTAGATTTCTGCTTAACTAAATCTATACATATTATTAATTAAAGTCACCTTTCGTGTCTGTCTGTGTGACTGTGATTGTCTTCTAACTTATGCTAGCGTTTTTCGAAACTTATAAAACCCAAATTTCAACAGCAGTACGCAAGTGCAGCAGACGTGCGATAATGCAGAGCTCAGCTGGTGAGGTGCTCATCTGTTCAGCGGAGCGGTCATGTGCGCGAATATTGAGCTAATCTCCTAAGTGCGCGCAGTGCAGGCGCGCGGCGTGCAGCTAAGGTGCAGAGTAAATTAACTAGCTATATGATAGCATTGGTAGATGTTATTGATTGTGTATGTATAAGTAAAGATATAGGATGAATTGGTGCCAATTTTGGAAGGAATGACTTATTGAGAATAGCATTTTAACGCGATGCCATTATTATTCCACGTTTCCAAGGACGTAATAAAATCGCGGCAGGATTCACTCACTTGATCTTCAACGCATTGCTTAACGCTGAGACCTCTGTTGGATTTTCAATGTTCGGTACAACACAAAAATCGGTGTCATTCCAGTGAGCGAAAAAACCACGCCGCGATTTTATTACGTCCATGTGAAAATCGACTTTTAGCGAAAGTTCCAAGCAAAAAAGTGTTTATTCCACTATGAAGAATATGAGGTGGTTATAATTTCGCGTGCCTTTTATCTAGAACATTACAATTATTTACAGTAACAAGTTACCGGAGAATAGCCTTACACACATAGGTACATACCTACATGAACCATGAAATCATAACACTCCCTTTTTTGGGCAGTCGTGGAAAAATGAAAAGGATGCTCACTCTTATCCCAGATTTATAAAATCACAAAGTCCGTTTTTTTTAAGTGTTTTTGCAGTAAGACTTCGTTCTAGAATTCTGTTTAATTCACTCTCAAACCCAATTAAAACAACCGGAAGACTATTTCAATTGTACACTACATTTCTAATTCTATTACCATCGCAAGCAGCTATCAAAGCCAAGCTCATCACGTACTAAGAACCAACCAGTACAGACAGAAAATTAAGTACGAAAAGCGTAACTACTTAAGCTAATATAAGCGCCCTAACGAATGGAACACAGTGAGAGACGTAACAGTACTGTTTGTATGCAAATTTTTATTTGCCAAGAGACACAAAAAGTGGGGAACGATCCCGGGCAGGGTTTAGGGTGGTGACATATAAATGTACGCGAATTACGTCGCGCTTTAGTTTTTGAGTGAATTTTTCTTTTGTACTTTTTTTTTGTGATAGTTATTTTAATTTTAATTTTGCAGTGTTGATTTTGAGCTGGGTAATATTTTTTTGTTTCTATGCGAGGTACAAGGATCTTTGGCGGTCGAATGAGGTTGACATGACGGTGTTGTTGGTTATCATTTGTGAAATGTATTGAAAAAAACATATTGTGGCGTTTGTTCCATTTTTGTTGCCTCATCATCATCATCATTTCAGCCGAAAGACGTCCACTGCTGGACATAGGCCTCCCCCAATTTGGGAGGGTCGCCATAATTGCCACGCTTGGCAGGCGGATTGGCGATCGCAGTATGGTGGTAAAATGCATAGAGAACGCCGCTGCCCATTCTCTAGTAAGTCCCTTAGTCGCCTCCTACGACACCCACGGGAAGAGATGGGATAGTGCTATTCTTTACGTCCGGCACCACACAAAAGACTTAATGCCAAAGGCATTTTCTACCAGTCGACCTTTTGGTGATGCAGAGATTAGTGTAGATTATGTGGATTCTTTTAAATTTTATGAATGTGAGCACGTTGTAGGCCTTGTAGACTGTTGATTTGTAGGTCGTTATCTATTTTGTTAAGTACCTGGAACTTGATGACTGGCCTGCACTGTCCTCCCATACCTATTATCACTGTAATTTGAAAACATTGTACAAGCCAATTATTTTTAAAAGAGTAACCGTGGAGTTTCTTGCCGGCTCTTCTCCATAGGAAACGACAAATTGGAACCGTGCACCTAGCTTCTGACGTTTCATAAGTGCCCATGCAGGCTTAAGTGAATTTTTTTTTTTTTTTTTTGGTTTTTCATAGACGAGAGAATAGCGACAATTTTCTCGCCCGTGGCGCCTTAGTGTTTTCACGTAGATACTCTGTTCACACCACTGTGTAGGTATTCGAGCCAACTGCTAAGATAATTCTAAGCATTAACTAAGCTCGGTTAGTTCGTGTTCGTTGTAGGCTCAGGTAGGTTCACCGCAATAATCCGAGCTATTCGGAGCTATGCGTAAACATAGCGTGTCGCGATCTAAGCACAGATAGGCAAAACGCAACGTTTCCTGAGCCACATTCTTGGCTTTATTCTGTCTGATAGACTTATCAAAAAAAAAGTTCTTTACTGTTTTTGTAACTTAGTTAAGTACTTTGAAAATTGTAGGTAATGATCCCATTTTCCTTTCCATTTTCTTTTGTTTTTTCCCTTGTGGCCTCTAATAGGTCCTTAGTTCTTATAAAAATTATATCCGATTTCTTTTGCACGCTCTTAGAAAATAAATGCTGGTCTTTATTAAAATGCTTAGAGATATTTTAATATTTTATCAAAATCTTTTAACTATAATACGGTAACTGCGTGTCATGAAAATCGAAGTGACTTCTTCGAAAACAATCTGAAGGCCAATTCTCGTAAATAAAAACGTTCAAAATCTAGTCGCAGTCTCATCTCAGCGACAAGCAAGTGTCAAAAATGTACGAAAAATCGAGGTATTTTTGACAGATTGACACTGAGATCAGACTGTGAACGTTCTTAAAATTACGAGAATTGCCCGTCTGATTCCATCTCTAGCAAAAACAGCTTGTTTAATTTTTCTTTCAAAAATAACCAAACAGAAGAGTTATTAAGGCTACCGTGAGATTAAAACACACCCCATCTCCTTAGGGTTCCTTTTACATCATAACATAGTAATAGGGAGGTAGTTTCAAGTGACATGGAGGCTTAGGTACTCAAAACTTAATAGTAATTCTATCTGCCCACGTTAGCTGGGTATTGTAGGCGTAGAAACGCGTTAGGCACCGTACACACTATGTATGTCTTGAATGAAGTCGGTGACAACTTGGTTATCGTAAGAAGACTGTAATTTTGAGCAAATTTCTTTGGGATGTGAAGAAAACAAATCATACTGTCGTATCATTGCAACGTATTAGCTTCATTGAAATATACAGGGTGATTGGAAGATGGGTGCAAAGCTTTAAGGTGAAGATAGTATAGACAATTTAGAACCATTTAAGCCATGGTTGTCTTAGACGAAGTCTTACCAATTTTTTTTTTAATAAGGTTTATAAGACGTATTGTACAAATTTTTTATTTTTTCTGAGCTTTAAATGTCTGTAAAAAAAATGTCTAATGACACAGAAGCCTAAAACATGTTTTGCTTGATTGCTTACACATTACTTTAATTAAATAAATAAAAAATGAATTCATTTATCATTCAATTTGGCCATAATTATGCAGTTTACATTAAATTTTGAGAATTTCCGAAAAAAAAACTTAAAAATTTGGTTAAAAATATTTGGTAAGATTTCGTCTAAGACAACCATGGCTTAAATGGTTCTAAATTGTCTGTACTATCTTCGCCTTAAAGCTTTGCACCCATCTTCCAATCACCCTGTATATCTTAGATCAGGACAACTATTTGTCGTCAAGACATTGTATAATAAATCTATCTCTATACATACAAATGAATAAAATTAAAATTGTAGTGCCAAAGTAACAGCTTTTACTAAATGCATATGAATGTATATACTTGCGGTACTTTAAACAAGAACATATTTTGTTAGTTTGTCTGTCTGTCAGTCGGTTTTTTCCGGCTCATCTACAAAACGGCTGGACCAATTTAAATGGCACATGGCTGATGTTTTAAGTAAGTAAATTAGGTCCATATTTTTGACCCGGTAACATGTTCCCGTGGGAAAATTGAGTTAAACATAATTTAAAATTAAAAAGACACTGCATTTAAAATCTTGCTATTAAAACTTTTGTGTCGTCACCCGTAGTTAGCTACTCATATTGCTAAAATTTTATTTGACCATTTTAAACAATATACAAACTAGCACTAAAATAAATATATTAAGTACAAGTATATAAAGTAAAAAAAGGGGAAGAGCTCACTGGGCATCAAAGAATTCTTCCGCATCGCTGTCAGTGGGAAAATTGCCCATAAGACTCGCAGCGTTGCCACGTTGGATGGCAATGCTGACTCTTTGACGTAAAAATAGGCCAGCCCTCTGGTTACGTGAAGAGTCGACCAAACGCTGTAAACTTCTATCACAAAAAATCGTGTCAGTCCTACTAGACTGATATTAAATCGCTATCGCTCATGACTGTGTCCACACCTCTAACACTGAGTTGCAGACAATCTTAATCGCGTCGCATTCTCTCAGTAATAGAGTAGTCGTTACTAACTATTCAGATCATTGTAGACTGACTGAGGTACTGTAGAGGTGTGATACCTCTGTGAAGTGTATGGGACACGAACTATTAAAAGAAACAACGATTGGAGCTTAAGTACGTGTGACCACGTATAATTCAGATAAAGGTACACGACAATGCTGCGCTAAAATTAATAATTGAATCTTTTAATATTAAAGAAAATTATCCGTCACTGTGCTTTTATTTTTTAAATCCAATTAAATACTTTCTGGCTGTTCGAACAATAGCCATTATTAGCTGCCAGCAAACATAAGGTTTCATGCTGGGCATACAACCTTTACATGAGCTACGCCCACCCTTGAATAAATGGATGAATGCACTCCCATAATTGTGCAATCCTTTTATTCACAACGTTCGAACAATCAGAAGGTTCCTGCCTAGCCCTAAGAGAATTTAATTTACTGACTCGGGAGACGTTGAAACAAAATGAGGTACCTCCCTTACAAGGGAAGGCTCAAGGACAGGACAAACAAACCACAAGTTTGACATCATAATAAGTGTCAATGAAGTTAAATATTTAAGTGTGCCATAATGCACCTTATGCAAACTATATTTGTCATGCTTGAACCTCGTCACGCCAAAACCCGAGGAAAAGACGCGACGAGTCCTCAGACACAATCAAACAATCAATGTGAAAGTTCACATTGGTCCGGAAGGGTTAAATTGAAAAAGACCTAAACATCAAAAACTTTTGTTCCATCGGACGGCATTAAGTCAGAGGGAAGGAAAAGGTTAAGAAGTCAGACCACCCTATAAATTATGTTCACACTCCAGAGGTAAAATCTAAAAAGATAATATAATCACTCCTCTCTAGTTATTAATAGTTACGATGAAAATCTGTGAGTCCATAATCAAAAGCTGTACCAGCAGTGTCTACTCAACACTCTTTGCGAAGACTATGCTTCTTTAGCAAAGTTGGTCCCGGCTTGTGGTGCAGGTAGAGAGTCCCCAACTATAAGCTGAACCACTGGTGTCAACTCAACACCCTTTGCGAAGACTATGCTTCTATAGCAAAGTTGGTTGCGGCTTAGAGTGAGTATAAGTGTATGGGACACGAACTATTAAAAGAAACAACGATTGGAGCTTAAGTACGTGTGACCACGTATAATTCAGATAAAGGTACACGACAATGCTGCGCTAAAATTAATAATTGAATCTTTTAATATTAAAGAAAATTATCCGTCACTGTGATTTTATTTTTTAAATCCAATTAAATACTTTCTGGCTGTTCGAACAATAGCCATTATTAGCTGCCAGCAAACATAAGGTTTCATGCTGGGCATACAACCTTTACAGTACCTACCTATAGGGAGATTTATGTTTGTAAGAGATTGCTTCAACGTCTTGTCAATGACATCGATTAATAACTGGATGTTCAGTCTAAAATATTGATTATATTCTACGACTATTTGTATTTCAACTCCGCTCTTTTATTTGTATTTAAAAATGGATAGAAACGTATACTGTGTTAACTCATATCTCGATAGTGCAATGATGAGACGTTATCTCATAGCAGTGCTAAATGATGGAGTACATTTTATTTTATACAGGCATGGATAACACCACAAGCTGTAAGTATTGAAATTCCCTAGTATTCCTGCTTATTTATATTGAACTCACTAAAAAACAATTAGTACATACTTTTTTGTTCTTTCTCATACATTGAAGAAGACAGTGTTGGTTCTGATGCATGTCTAAGATTAGCCATTAAAATCCTCCTGCACAGTTTCTTGATGATATATTAGAGGTTTTAATGATGATTATAACATTTAAATGCTGTTCTGTTGTTTTATTATTGCATATACTAATATAGGTAAAATATAGGTTAATTCAAGGTTGAGAACTATCACAACCTTGAATTAACCTATATTTTAGAAAAAATGTTTGGAACTGGCTTCTAACTAGTTTTTTGATGATTATTGAAATTTTAATGGGTTCCCTATGATTTGTAGTGCAATTTGGCTGCTATTTCATAATTGTTCATTTCAAGCTTTTTTTTTTGTATGGCTGATAGGCATTTTCCATTACATGCTTATTCCCTATTCACGACGTCAGTGTCATTTTCTGACAGATGACAACCAACGCACAAACATCAATCTACCTAAATCTCCGTCTTTGGATACGAGTTTCGTTTCTTTTGTATCGGTAACGATATGAATTTTAATAGTTATGTTCAGGCAATTGCAAAAATATATCCCAACTTGCTGGTTGGCTAATATTTTGGTAGTGAGGTAATGAAGAGATTCGTAAGAGAACCAAGGTAACCGACATAGCCCGAAAAATTGCCAAACTTAAGTGGCAGTGGGTAGGGCACATTGCTCGCAGAACAGATGGGCGGTGGGGCCGGAAGGTTCTGGAGTGGCAACCGCGTAACGGAAGACGTAATATTGAAGGGCCTCCCACAAGGTGGACCGATGATCTTGTGAGGGTCACAGGAGTCCGCTGGATACGGGAAGCGTAGAACCGGTCAAAGTGGCGGAGCTTGGGGGAGGCCTATGTCCAGCAGTGGACGTCTTTCGGCTGAAATCATAATGATGATGATGGGGTAATATACAGTGGGCCAATGTAGACCCCGAGTTTATTATTGGTTGCCAATTCTAGAGGCTACTGTTTTCACAAACGCAGAAATGTAGCTGAGGTGTATCAAATGCTTTCCTATTATTTTCAAATAAAATGGGTATTCCTAGCCATATTATTAAGGTAAGCAAGTATAGTGCGGGGACGTAATAACTATCAAACAGAATTGTATATATTTATAACATTAATATTATAATACTAATATTCTATTTATTTGCATAAAAACACGGTGTATAAAGATGGTAAAAATGCAATTTGGAACAATATATATTTTGCCAATAATAATAGGCATTCGTAGGTAACGTGAGTTAATATATTTTGTCAATGAAATCTTTAAAACTGTAGAAGCTATCAGAAAGAAAGAATTTTTTTTTATTCTGCACAAACAAAACGCACATAACCATTGCATCACAGTCACATATTAACTAGCTATGGATGATATTGATGCGCGCGCTCGTTACTCACAGCTGTCAAAAAAGCTGGTAAACACAATTTGGAAGCTTGTTGACAGGCACGTTTTTTCTGTGGCGCTGCTACCGTACCGTAAAGATATTGTGTCGTGCACAAAAGACCTAATTGACAATTGACCTTTTGTAAACTTCAAGGTTTCTTTTCCGTAGCCAAAATCGGCATGGGAAAATACAGGGTGACGAGGAAATCGACGCACAACTTCTCACCATGGATGAAGTATGTGTTTGTGAATTCCCTGCGTTTAAATACTTCGTCGGTTAAAATAAAATGGTATGTAGCTGTATATGGCTATGGATAATGTATTCATTAAACAGTATTTATACAATTACCATCTTAGTTCAATATTAACTCTCGCGATCTGATGCATTTTATCCAATATCGATAGGAATATTCGTTTAAATGAAAATGGTAGATACTACACTGAGTGGTATCTTGATTTGTTCTTTAAAAACGATCCATTTTATGTGGTTAAGCTGCAGTAAAAAAGGCACTTTATGTATTTTTTAACTTGTTATCTGTTATCTTTTATTTCCATTAACTTTGGTAAAATGATCTAAGTGCAGGGTATTTGTATTTCACTATTGTGAATTTGCTCGGGATAAAATATTACATAACGCAAGACTCAACTGAAATGACAACAAAATTGATAATTGTTGTTGTTGTGTTGTAAATTAGCAATTAAATTATCGACAAATAAGAAATCAAAGTAACATTCCACAATTTAAGCTGACTAGCGGAACTGCCCGATCTTGCAAAACAATATAAATAAAACATCCTCTAACTAACTTCCTTAATTAATCCCTAACCCAAAATATTTAACCCTCCAGCAAAAAAACCATTACATAAAACTCCGCTCATTAACTAAACCCGATTGGTTTCAAAACTAGTTTATTTAGATTCTAAAGTGAAGGCGATCGGGAATTCCGAACTTGTCCAAATTGGAATAGTTAGGAGTCCGGAACCCGAAATGTTGGGTAAAGAGTCACGCCCACTAGCTAGATCATTATCATATTAAATTACGCTGTGTTTTACACTTAGATTAATGAATACCCTTTTAATTTGGAATTTAGAATTGGCTAGTTACTTGTTAAGTTTCCAAAAAAAGATAAATAAATTTAAAATCCAAAACTAATAGTAGCTACTCTTTAAATCTAGAACTTGCTGAGTTTTAGGCCTCTTGCAACAGTAATCACTAAATGCATTTAGCGCTAAGAGAACTTAAATGAGTGATTTGTGGTGTGCTTTAATCTTAACTGAGTTCGCTTATGACTGTTCATTCCGTTTTTGTAGCAGTCTTTTCACGCTTTAACTAAAAAAAAATTTGTTTTATTTTATTTTATTTATTATGGGACAATAAACAGCTACAATATAAAATGTTTACAAATAAGAATAATAAATACAGTTTTAACAATATTGCAGCCCACTACATTATCCGCATGTTAACAAAATTAAAATTAGGTAAAAAGTGCCACTAGAGTATCATTACTCAGATAATTATATTATTTAAAATTAAGAAAAAATATTATTAAAATACACGATTAAAATACAGTACAATTAAATAATTAAGTGTTTGAAAATAAAAGAAAAAAAAAAATATTACATATTAATTTTTGGACAAAATTATATACATATTTGGGATTGTTTCTTACTATCACAAATAAGAATTAAGATTATAAAAGAAAATAAAAGAAACGGAATTGACAATTCATTAATAAAAATAATTAAAACGGTTGAAGTAAATTAAATATAGAATAAAGGACTTACTGTTACGTGTTACTTATAATTTCATAATCAGCCTATAATGTTCCCACTGATGGGACACAGGCCTCCTCTCATCCAGAGGGAGTGGGCTCTGATCTACCACGCGGGCCCAGTGCGGGTTGGAAGATGTCATATGTCATGGAATTTTTAGTTCTAGGACATGTCGGTTTTCTGACGATGTTTCCTTCACCGTTTTGAAAGCAGTGGTGATGAAAAAATCTTATAATTTATTTTGATAATAAAAACACGACTACGGCCATGATACATACTTTTTACATAAAGTCACACACAATACTAACTCTCATATAAGTACACCATACACGTCCATAACTCACAGGTTACCTCGACCATTTATATTTGCGTTACGATCAATGCATCAAAAGTCAATCAACAAATTACGTACTATCCACCGCCACCGCCACCGAAAGTGATTGAGCTCAATTCCACTAAACGCGTCCCAATATACAATAACCCGAGCCATTGTTGCAATATCGTGTCAAGTCTACATGCTGTGCGGAATTGTATTATGTCGATATGGCTATTCGATTATCTGAAAATACATATTGTGTGGTCATCAGCGGCGAGGGGTCAATTTTTCTAAGAGAGAAGCTGAAACGAAGTCAGCTTTAACTTGAACGAATGAATGAACTGAACCAATCCCAGCGTGGCTTGACCAGACTCGATTAATCGAATGAACCCCAACTAGCCCCTGGAGCCTCATGCTTCATGGTGTTATCTAAGCTATTGCATATCAAGAAGTAGACCATGGGGCGCTGTAATAGTCGGGAGAAGAAGCGAAGTCAGCTTTAACTTACTGACTTATCAATAAAGAATACTTACTATCATTCTGCCACCATACTGCGATCGCCAACCCGCCTGCCAAGCGTGGCGATTATGGAAAATCCCCCTTTTGGGGGAGGCTTATGTCCAGCAGTGGATCTCAGCATCTTTCGGCTGATATGATGATGATGATGACTATCATTCTAAAATTAATATAGGAATGTAAAGAATTAAATACAATAAAATCGAACAGCTGATAATCAAATACAATGTGCAATATTCCTCCATCTCGTTCTCGCTGACGCATTTTTCTATATCTGTGTCTGTCACCCGTTATACAGCGGCTTGCTCTCGTTCATATCAAGCGGTGCCACGTGACCTAAAGTGACACTATTACGGGATCGCTGTTATATGAATTTTGAGATCCCGATTATGACGTTTTGGCGCCGGGTTAATTCAGAACATTTTTTTTTGTTGTAGTACAAAGACAAAAATAACCGTTTTTGTTATGTGGACGTTATGGTGAATTAAATACCCGTAGTGTAACTATATTTTCTAACAATAGTAGCCACTATTAACACGTGCCATGCGAATCCCCGAAGGGAAGCTGGTGGGAATCGTGGTACATGGTGCTTTCACCACTGGTAGTCATTCCATAACCAAGAAACAATGGATTACTAGATTTATATCTGTAATTCGTATGGTGTATAAAATAAACAGTAAGGAACATCACCTGCCTAGCTTTATCTCAACTATGTTGGGGTCGGCTTCCAGTTAAACTGAGTATTAGTTCATTACAAAATTGTTACGGGTGTCTACCCGTAGACTGCTTGTAAAACTTTAGGGCTTATGTCTATAAGCCCTAAAGTTTGACAAGCAGTCTAGGGGTATCGTACTACCCAGTTACTGGGATGTAAAATACTGGTATTAAGCTGCATTCGGTTAGATTGGAAGCTGACACCAAGTGCATATGTTATTCTTGTGCTGAAAAGAGTAAGTTAAATAATTTTATAGTAAACTTTAAAATTACTGATGGTGACAAGTTTTCAACATACTCCTTTTAATATTTTCAGTAGTGATTTAAACAATTTCCAGTCAAACCCACAAAGCTTTTATTTACAAAGTCAAAATTAACTTGCAAAATACATTTTCTGTTAACCTCTTATTGTGTTACAGAAATTAACGCAAACAATTATTCATTTATTAAGTACAATGTTTTGTAAAATAATAAATTGTCGGAATACTTTAGTAGGAAATAAATGGAAGCAGAACTGTCATTTTGTTACGCTCTAGTGAATTCAAGGCTTTAGAGAGCGTTATTTTATGACGTATGTTACGTAAACTTGCACGTTGTGTTTTTGCATACGAAATCATTGTGCCTTGTCATGTTAATGGCTTGTTTTTTAACCAAACCAAATAATACTATAAGTTTTAGTTAAAACGATTTTTTTTTGTTGAATGTGATCAATTTCACGTTCTCCTGCACCTGAAAAATGATACTGTAGTAGGTATGTTTATCACTAGCAAAGATAACAGCGTATCTTTTCGCCAGTCACCTTAACCTAAATTTCTGACCTTTGAGCCTCTAAATTCACAAACAAACAAATTAAATTCCCTGCAACACCGAGGTATCCAATTATGATTAGTTAGCATGCAATTTTGATAAAAGATATTTTCACCTTGTTACCGACTAAAGCAACCATAAGCGGTGCTGTCATTTTGAATTACGCTTTAGTGAACTCATAGCTTTAAGAGGTCTTATTTTGTGACGTTCGCTCGGCAGTTCCTGTTTATGTATGTTATAATTCAATCAATCAATCAATCTTGATTCGTGAACACAGGTGTTACAATATAGGGCATAATTATGTATATATTTTAGTCGAGCTTTATGTCCTACCAAAGAAATTGGTGTTAAAATAAATATTATAATAATATCTATACAATACAAAGTCATGTCAATTAAATGTATTATTAAAAAATCATTATTATTCAATTATAAATTCAATTATTGAATAAATAGGGTTCCTATTCGTGCGAAGCCGGGACGAGCCGCTAGTAATAGGTACTATATTTTAAGTTTTTTGTTTAACAAATGTAAGTGAAATCTTTGTAACTTCTTATTGAGAAATCGACCTGGATAGCCAAACTAGCGAAAGTTGCATCCAACAGACTAGTTGGTATATCTTTAACAATTCGAAAGTGCCTGTAAATTACTAAATAAAAAAAATGAGTTTGAGTTTCAACTTGTGATGATTTTGTACTGTGAATAAATTTCTCGATTTATTATATATTACTAGCCAGCAGTTTCACCCGCGTGAAGGTCGGAAATTAACCCGCGGTAACGTACTACCGAGATAAAAAGTACCTTACGTGTAAATCCAGGTTATAAACGATATGTGTGCCCAATTTCATTCAAATCCGTTCAGCCGTTTTTGCGTGATTAAGTAACAAATATCTAAACATCCAAACTTTCACATTTATAGTAGGATAAATGTTTTGAGTTTGAGTTTCGGCTTGCGTTGAGTTTGAGTATGTATTGTGAAGAAATTTCTCGATTAATAAGTAACAAAAATAAATTTAAATACGTCTATGTATTTATTCAGTTACCTGTTTGAGGATAAATTAAGGCAATTTTTAGAGGATGGCGTTTTTAATAAATACATGGCATAGGAACTCCATACTGATACTGGGGCTCTTGACACAGTTCGTTAATTTGTATTAGTATCAGTGCTGATCTCTTTATCGATAATTGATTGGTTACTGATCACTTTAATGGAGCTCTAGATGAACAAAGCACTAGCTGCTTGACTATTGGAATTGTGTCTAGTCCGTGATTATTCTACCAAGTAAGAAATTTCAATTTCAGCAATTTTGTGTGGGTTAAAAAGCTTGCTTGATATATTTTATTAGTTTGATTATTTCAATAGGCTAATTCTTGAAAGATATGATTTTTTTTAAATAGTGAAATTAAAATAGGTACTGTTTTATTGTGGACACTGAAATGGGTACTAAGAAAAATGCTGTAATTATGAATAACAGAAAAGTAAAAGTTTTCTAAATTAAATACGTCATCCTCAGTAAGTTTGTCTTCAAGTAACACTCTAGTGAGTATTGTAAAGGTTGGTCGCTTACCGAACGCAACCTTATTTACATACTGGCAGCCAACGAAAGGGCTTTGTCTATGTTCGAACAGTCAGGAAATTCTAGAAGTAATCCGTCAAGTAATTTTATATAGGTTTTATTTCGGAAAAATTTAATTGATTGACAGGCTGTAAAGTACTAATCGTTGAAATAAACGTGAAGTTCACATTTTTACGCTCTAAAGCGTTTAATTTTAGCTACCTTCGATCCGTAACACACGGGACTCTTCGGAGTCCTTACAAATTAGTGGAGGCGCCGGGTAGCTAAAGTTAAACTCTTATGAGCGTAAAAATGTGAACTTCACGTTTATTTAAAGGATTAGTACTTTACAGCTCCGCGCCTGTCAATCAATTAAATTCTCCCGAAACAAAATATTATGTAAATTACTTGACGGATTCCTTCTAGAACTTCCTGACAGTTCGAACATAGACAAAGCCCTTTCGTTGGCTGCCAGTATGTACATAAGGTTGCGTTCGGTAAGCGACCAACCTTTACATCAGCTACGCCCACCCTTGAATAAAAGGATTAACGTAGTTAAATATCTGCACAAGCCTTTTATTCACAGCGTTCGAATAGTCGGGAAGCACCTACCTATACCGTGAAGTTCACATTTTTACGCTCATAAGCGTTTAATTTTAGCTACCCTCGATCCCTTGCATACGGGACTCTTCGGAGTCCTTACAGTACCTTACCTTAACATTACTTTACGATGTGCGACGGTACTGCCACGTTACAACAACATTTATTTTATTCAGAGTATAGTCGTTTGTTATTTCAGTTTGCAGCGAATGTGTGAGAATTCTTTCATTGATATTCATAGCGGTTGTTAGGAAAGGAAATACATTGACGTGTTATTGAATGTAACGTTTTATTGCAGGGTTATTGTATGGGTGCGAGAGTGTTTAGTGTGGGATTTTGTATTTTTAGCTCACTCTCGTGTGCGTCAAATATTTACAGGTTTGACAGCAAAATAGGGTCGTTGACGGTATTAAGTTTGTCTAGCACGAGAAAGACTGTGAGGGTCTTGGGTTCCATTTCCGGGTCGGGCAAGATGCTTTTCGATTTTACAATTTGGATTTTCTCAGTAGCAGCCCGGAGTTTGAAATCGTGCCCGGTTGATGGCATTAGGCTGGCCCCCTATTACATGGCAGGCGAGCATTCTTTCACTGAACCGGCCACGACACTGACCCTGACTTACGAGTTGAGGTCGTGGGTTCCAATCCAGGCGCTTTACTTTCTGTAAATTATTTCATCTCCACTGCTCTCAAAACGGTGAAGGAATACATCGTGACGAAACCGGCTTGTCTTGGAGTCAAAAAATTTAAGACACGTGACATTTATCAACCCGTACTGGGCCCGCGTGGTGGATTACGGCTCGCTCGCTCTCACAGAGAGGAGGCCTGTGTCCCAGCTGTGGGAACATTATAGGCTAATTATCGTTTAATTCAGGGTGGCAGGGACAGTGACACAACTTGTCATGATTCTGAACTATTTAATCTGAAAGAAAAATTTGTACGCAGGGAGCGATAAAAAAAAATGCTGCTATCACATAAATATGCATTGTTTTGACCCTAAGGATGATTGGGTACGTCTCATTTGCGGCGGTAAATCCCCTCTTTGAGGAGTAAATTGAGAGGTGCCACGGCGTCCTCAACTTGCCCCTAACGCAGGTCCTCACCAGGCACGGGTGTTTTGGGTTACAATAAGTTTTGTTAATTATGTTAGTACTGATTGAATTCACACTAAAAAGCTTTGGGCCGTGGCTTTGCCTTCGTAGATATCGGAAATGATCCCTTGGAAACGTTATACCGGGATCAAAAGTATCCTACGTGTTTATCCAGTTTATAAAAAATCCTTAAAAAAAAGAAAGATTTTTTTTTTAATTTCATCCCAATTGATTCTGCCGTTTTGGCGTCAATCCGGAAAATACATCCAGACAAATAGACATACGGGATACAATTTTATTATTATGTGACGATTGTTAATTATTGCAATAATAATAGATACCTATAGCTGTTTTCTTTTGTACTATATCAAAGGATGTCTCATTAGAATCCAAAATGATAAGAATAAAACAAGAAAATAGTTATTTCCGCTCCTATTACAAATATAATAACTTGATGTTGATAAAGAAAATTGTTTATGTATGCACACGTAATATAATTTTTTTCATTACGTAATATGGGTGTAAACAAAACAAGTTTACCTAATATATTATATTAAAAGTCTATACTTGGGATGATTCCAGTCTTTCTATATGGCATGTCGAGCTATTATGGTAATAATAGCCGGAGAGGTCGATCGATCAGGTTAAACTGCGCTTGCCACGATTGGTCCGCGGATGGGTCACCATTTTTACATATCGAGACCCCTCCGTCCCTCGGAAGCTGTGTCCCGGCTGTCATGCGTGGATGTTTCATACTCGTTATGGTTCGTCAGAAGCCCGAGAGTCTGATAAACAGTCTTACCCCGGGGTATCGTGTTATCCAGTAACTGGGTTGTAGACGCCAGAAAAGTACTCGCTTCATGTAAAATACTGGTGTTCAGCTGCATCCAGTCAGACTTAAAGCCGAACTCAACATAGTTAGAAAAAGGTTAAGCAGATTAATGATTTTTCATATTTAAGATTACTCTAAAATCAGCTTAGGATTTTGATAACTTTTATTTTATTCTACTGTTTTTACACGCTTTATATTAGCTTCACTTGTATGTTTGTTTGTTTGTATGTAACCGACTCCTTTGAGCGCGATTTTGACCCACTTTAAACGGTCAGATTTCATTGAAACTTTGTAAACTTATCAAGGACCGATGACAATTCAATAATTAAAAGAAAAATTGAGAAAAAAAAACCCGTTTTTGTTAAGTTAGCAGAACTAAAAACGAAAAAATTAAAAATAGTTTAAAAAACACGCTTTAAAAACCAAACTAAAAAAGGAGAAAATAATTTAATTCAATTAAAAAGCGTGGGGTGCTTTTTGAGGTATTTTTATAATCAATTAATGTCAAGCACCCCACGCTTTTTAATTGAATTAAATTATTTTCTCCGTTTTTAATTATGTTTTTAAAGCGTGTTTTTTAGTTTTTTAAACTATTATTTATTGTAACTACCTATCTACTCGTACTACTACAATCTGACTACATAGATATGACTATGTGACTTTATGTGTGTTATTGTATGTTATTTATTACTGCTAATTGGACATCTAAATGACTTTTTTATTTTATTTTTATTACCGAAATGTATTGTATTGTGTTATATAATAATTCGTAATAATATTAGTTTCGTTAATTATGTGTTATTTATTTATTATTTATTTATTTATTTATTTTTATAACAATTGCTTGCTGCACTTACAGTCAGGACCAAAGCGCGCAACAAGCCAACAAAACAATACATTTAACTAAAAAACTTCACACAAACATTTAACATAGATCTACTGCTATACACAAATATATCAATATCTGGCCTCTGAGCAATCATGTTTATGGTAATTAATTTTCATTAACTCAACAGCAAACCAACATTGTGCTTTGCAGTGCCCTGACAAAAACCATGTACAAAAACCGACAGTTATTTTGTAAAATGTGTGATGTGCATGAGAGCAAATAAATAAATAAATTGTGCTATTTTGCATTTGGGAAATTCTATAACTTCTATGAATGTTGTTATTACCTGAATTTTCATTAATCTGAAAAATCGTGGGTGTGAACGATGTTTAGACATAGCAGGAAGTATCAGGTTTATTAATCAGATACAGCCATTGATAATATTGGTAAATGTCTTGTTAATCTTAGAATAGGTACCTACTCGATCTAGCTATATCACAGCAATCTCAACTGCGTAAATACTGATATTGATTGGAAATGGCTGGCTGTGAAACACACACACTTGTCTGGACTTAGTAAGATGTGAATAGTGTAAACATATGTCTACTCAAGCAAGATTTCTATATTATTCATGTTATTAATTAATACTTACATAGAACTATATTCTACAATTAATTATTACTAGCTATTGCTAGCGGTTTCGCCCGCGCGGAACTTTCATCCCCTATTTGACTCCTTTATGGATTTAATTTCGAAAAATCCTTCCTTATTCCTTGTCTACATTATAAAGGGAACCTGTGTGCAAAATTTCAGCTTTCTAGGTCTAAGGGTTCGGGCTGGGCGTTGATGAGTCAGTCAGTCAGTCAGGACTTTTCTTTTTATTTATATAGATTGTAAAGTCAGAGAAATGAAATGTTAGGCAAATTGATTACCAACTTAAATTGTTCGTATCTTCAAATCACAAGTAAAGGGCTTGTGTTGTGGTTCAGTAATAACAGTAACACGGGTTGATCGATCAGGTTAACCTACGCTTGCCGCCGTCTTTAGACCATCTTTAGATTACGAAGCCCCTCCGTGCCATCTACATACCAAGCTTTCCGAGGCACGGAGCGGAAAGTACGTTAAGCCGTTGGTCCCGGCTGTCATTCGTGGATCTTTCACAGTCGTTACGGGTCGTCAGAAGCCCGAAAGTCTTACAACCAGTCTTGGTTGTGGTTATCATATAGGCAGTCACTCTATATAAAATGCCGATATTTATCCGCATCCGGTTAGACTGAAAGCCGACCCCAACTTAGTCGTAGGCTAGGAAAATTTATCTCCAAATTAAAAGTGTAATTTTTTTGCAGTTGTATGACACGACGAAATGACGAAGTGTCAATGACTGAGTACACGTCATCAAGATCACAAAAGGAATTAATTTTAAAATTCCCGTGCATTTTTTTCTAAATGTATTCTGAGGTTTTAACAAAAAATGTTACTTACTCGTCTGCTGTATGTTTTAAGCTGTATTTATATTTTGTGGTGAAACGGGCACAATGGCGCGGTAATCTAGGGGTAGCCTCGCAAGTGCCATTGTTTGTGAGCTGACTAGGTCGCGCGGTACACCGTAGTGAATGGTCACCTTTATCACAACAAAAATGAATGAAAAACAACGCACAATTTTAAATTGACTGCATTTGAATAAAAAAATAGAAAAGATTCGCTGCCTCGTTGGTCTAGTGGTTGCAAGCACTACGGCTGATTATAAGGTCCTGAATTTGATTCCCAGAGGCAAGCTTTATTGGGTTTTTCCAACAAGAATTTCTCAGAGCAGCCCGGAGTCTGAATTTGTGCCCATAATAGTACCATTACAAGGGACTTAAACCTAACTCGCGAAATATAGTACACCTACTTAAGGTACATCTCTACCTTACTCTTCAGGGCAAACAGGCGTGAAATTTTGTTACGCTGTGAATATGGACGTAGAAATAAACCTGAGAAGGAAACTCAATGCTTTTTCTTCCTGCAAAATGAAATACCTAACATCGTTATAATAAGCAAAGCTTTCCATCCAAGAAATACATATTCTTGAACAAACGTTATAATAACAAACGCTTGCAAAGTGTGCTTAGAGTAATATCATCTTGAGCAATATTGATAGATCCGTACAAACATAACTCTGTAGCTTCCATCAGGCAAACTAATATCTAAAGCTACGTCCAATAAATGGATAGAGTTGAAATACCTGAACCATAATTATTACTATGATAGTTACGGTCATTAAAAAATATAAGTAACCAGGGTCGTCGGATATAGATAGTTTGATATAAGAAATAGAAAACAAACAGTTCCCTTATCAAATTAAAATTCTTACTAAATTTCAACTATATCCGACGAGTCTGGTTACTTACCTCTTTTGGTGACTGTACATACCTATTAAATAGTACAGAGGGACAATTCTTGTAATTTTAAGAACGTTCACAGTCTGATCTCAGTGTCAATCTGTCAAAATTAACTCTATTTTTCATAACAATTTTGACATTTGACTGTCGCTGAGATGAGACTGCGACTAGATTTTGAACGTTTTTAATTACGAGAATAAAATTGGCCTTCAGTTCACTCTTTGGTGTCAATCAAACTTACTACTACAACCTAATCAGTGTTAATTTTATGGTGGACAAAGTTATTGTTGAGCCTAAATCCGAGTCGCCTAATATAAGAATTAAATTCTTTATTAGCCATATAAAGTGAAAAAAAAAGTGTTTATTTACAGAAAATATTTTTTGCAGGTTAAATTTACCTCCGCCAAACTGCATAGCAGTTTGTTGGCAGACATAGCTCCACTTTTGTACATATCTAACATTTTTTTTTTTTATAATGACTCTTTTTCGCCTAGTTAAAACTACTCTTGCATTGCGTTGCATTCCTTAAATTTAAAATAAACATACTTTTTTAAAATTATTCTCTACAGTAAGGCTTACACAATATACATATTATAAAAAGGTTCTTAAGTATTTTATTTTTAAAGGAGGTAAAAATACTTCCCCAGCCTGCAAATTCATAATTATGCATTTTATAAATATTTTGTATGAAAAAATAAAATATAAACCCCTGGATCACGAACAAGAACTCTATACATTTTGATGATTTATGTTCAACGTAGCCAACGTTGGGCATTCAAAATGTCTTCGTACATTTCTTTCGTTCTGGAAGTAGGTACCCAAAAATGTGCCTTATTTGCGTGCACTGCATAAAGCTGCTTACTTGTGTGACAGGCGGCGACGTATTTTGCTACACCGTAGTGGTCGGTCGCCTTTATATATTTTTTTTTGTTTCTTTTTTTGTTAAAGTTTCTCTATGAAGTGGCGATACCAAATTTTTTATCCTTTATTTTCAGTTATCCGTTTCTAGTACATAAGTGATTTTTTAATCAACTTAGATCAAAGGTTAAAATAGGAACCTAATCGCAAAAAGCGGATCAAATATTTATTTTATTCCTCTTGGTAAATTGACTTCTCAATACCAAAAGGAAACCAGGTAATGCTGAAGTTTAATTTAATTCCTTAAAGTGGTAAATCACCGTCAATTACTGTGAAAGAAAATTCGCGAGATCACACCTACACGAAATCTTTGGATGTTCTTATTTTCTTGTTTCTTATTTTTCATTTAAATTAGACCTTCGTTCATAATTTTGTTAACCAATATACCCCGGCTATGAACAAGTACGAAAATAAAGTCTTCGAAGTCAGAAATCTGTATAGATAGTCTATACAGATTTGTGACTTCGAAAATTTTATTTCAGAAAATCCAAAGATTCATCTTCTATGCGGGTCGATGGCAACAAAACGAAAAAAATTGTATTCACTAGCTTTTGCCAGCGGCTTCGCCCGTGTGGAAGTCGAAAATTATCCCACGGGAACGTACTAAGAGGATAAAAAGCATCGTATATGTTCCAGATCAGGTGTGTTCTATCTGTGGGCCAAATTTCATACAAACTTTCACATTTATGATATTAGTAGGATAGTTTTGTAAAATTGTTAGGCTCAAAATTCAGCAACGGAATACTCGCTGGCGCTGCGATAAGGCCCTCACGTATGAAGGTACGGTGCGAGATGGGAGGTGAGCCATTGCCTATGGAGAGACGCTGCATGCACACTGTAGGTCTGACCCGTCTCTGAACCGCCTCTTGTGGAGGTTGTCCTTTGCTGCGGCCTACTTGGGTACGAAGTCTATATTATTTAAATACTTACGTAGTTAGGTAAACATTTTGGTCGTAGTCCTGGGCCCATGTTCAAGATCGATGCTCGTGTAAAAGAAATCTCACCTCGTGATACTATGGGTAGCTCGCTGGCCGGTAAGGACCAAGCCCGGGTCGACAGCGCGTTGTGTTCCACGCGCGCCTCAAAGAGATGTCAGCACCAAATAGTGGGGTCCGCAAGGGCCGATGCCTGCCAGGGGTGCGGGTTGTTCGAAAGAGATACCGCGGCCCCTGGCACACAGGCAACTGGGGGAACACGGGTGGGTTTTAGTCAGTAAAAGTCTGACACGCCCTCCCGCTCCACCCAGAGCGGGAGATGTTATTTCACGATTTCCCACCCAAAAAAAAAAAACCTCGTGATACTATAGGGTGTGATAGTCAGCCATGAAAGAAAGTTGTATTCGTATTCGTATACCACATTCACATCAGCGAGCTCACGGTGTGAAAGAAACTTCATCGTCGCTCCGTCAATTATAACAAAACGCTTCAGGCTATTTTACAAATTACCTTCTAGTAAGGTTTTGTGTTCCCAGAGGAAATATAGTTTTAATAACAGTTTTGATTTTGATAGTTATTTTAATCCTTACTAGCCTTAGCTAGCGGCTTTGCTCACGTGGAGGTCGGAAATTATTCCATGGAAACGTACCAACGGGATAAAGGTATCCTATGTGTTAATCTTTGACAATTCAGCAGAGGTCCACGCTCGAGGTTTGCCAGAGAGCTATGGAACGGAGTATTCTGGGTATCAAACTTGTGGACCGGGTTAAGAATACAATAATCTGTTCCATTACGAAAATAGCTGATGTCACTCGGAAAGCTGCCACGCTCAAATGGAATTGGGCTGGACACATCTGCCGTATGTCAGACGATCAATGGGCCAAACTTACGACCCAGTGGGTCCCGCTTAGTGACAAACGACATCGCGGCAGGCCCATACGGAGATGGTGGGATGAGCTGGACTCCTTTAATAAAGATTGGTCCTTGTCAGGTTTGGACAGAGAGAGGTGGAAAGAGAATAGGGAAGCCTTTGCCCAGCAGTGGCACGTTAGAAGCTAAAAAAAAAATGTATTAATCCAGGTTAAAATCTATCTGTGTGCCAAATTTCATCCATATCTATTCGTACGTTTTGCGAAATAACAAACTTCTGAACATCCAAACATTCAATCTTTCACATTTTTTAATCGACTTGAAAAAATCAAGAAGAAGAAGATTTTGATTACGAAACGCTATTAATAAAACAAAACGAGGGCTGATACAACATTCTACGACGGGCATACGGCTACACATCACATCATCATTTCCACTTTACGCTGATCTCACACTGTACGAAAATCTTATTCAATGCGAGCTCAGCTTATACTGGAAATGTATAGCTTGATGTGTAGCCGTGTGTAACTACGGTTTTTGTACGTTGCGACTCTTTTTGCTTTCATCATGTTCGAGTCCCGTCACCAACCCGCGCTGGACCCACGTGGTGGATTACGGCCCACTCCCTCTCACATAGAGGAGGCCTATGTCCCAGCAGTAGGAAAATTATAGGCTGATTATGCGTCCCATCACGTCTGTAGAGTTTCGCTAGCTAATTTAATTTGACCTTTTTAAATATTTGAGAGCCGTGTTGGCCCAGTGGTAACAGCCGCGACTTAGGAGTTGTAGGTCGTAGGTTCAAACCCAGACCGGCGTTTTACTTTGTGTAACTGATTTCATCACCACTGCTCTCAAAACGTTGAAGGAAAACGTCGTGAGGAAACCGGCATATCCTAGAACCAAAAATTCGAAGTCATGTGACATCTACCAACCCGTTGTGTATGTGGTTGTTGTATAATATTTAACTGCACAAAGAGGGCTTGATAGACAGCATAATATACTCAATCACCAATGGCGTTATGTAAACATTGAGTAAAAGTTGTAGGTTATGTTTCACGGAACATGAAATTTAAAAAAAAAAATGTTTTTTATTTGCATAAGCCAAGTGTATATCTGTGCCTAGACAACGTTAAATTGTTACCATAGCACTTTTAATTCACTTGTTTCATAGTACCCGAAACAGATACAAGTCAACTGAAAATATCTCAAGTTACATTTTATTAAAATAGCCCTTGAAAGCAGCCACCTATCTCCTTTTAATTAAAAAAAAATCGAGTTACAAAAAAACTTCTTCATAATTTTAAAATAACAGTCATTAGATGGAACGAATGACAATGGCGCTCACGTTTCGTATCAAAATAGAAATAAAGAGAATATTCTCCATTGTTGAATATATAAAACTGAAGATATTATGAACGAGAGGATTATAATGACGCCTGACTAAACATAAAGAGGTATCTTCATGGAAAATTTACATTTCGTTGGTAAAGTCAAAAATGTAATTTATGACCTGTATAGTATATAGTATATAGTCCTTGTTTAAAATATTGATCCCACGGAAGAACTATTAATAATGTTCAGTTCCCATATCGTTCTCACCACGGCCCAGGTGGTTTCGAGTGTACGACTAAACGCCGACAGACACTACGCCGACAGACTTAACACCGACAAGACTTTACTTCGACGGGACTCTTCGCCGACAGGACACTTCGGCGACAGGACTCCTTGCCGACAAGGCTCATCCTTGCGCTATTACTAAATAGTCAAGTAACTGCCACATGGAACATGCTAACATGGAAGTAGCGGTTGGTCGCAATTCTAACCGAACCTAACCTATTACCTACTTGATGAGCCCTGTCGGCGAAGAGTCCCATTAAAGTAAAGTCTTGTCGGTGTTAAGTCTGTCGGCGTAGTGTCTGTCGTCGTAGTATCTGTCGGCGTTTAGTCGTACACTGGGCGGTATCGGCCCCGACTTACGAGTTGTAGGTCGTGAGTTCAAACCCAGACCGGCACTTTTATTTGTGTATTTATATTTTAAGTTCATCAGCACTGATCTCAAAACGGTAAAAGAAAACATCGTCGGCAAAATGTCTTAGAATTAAAAATTCTAAGACATGTAACATCTACCAACCCGAACTGGGCCCGCGTGGTAGATTATGGTCCCTCTCATACAGAAGAGGAGGTCTGTGTCTCAGCAGTGGGAACATTATAGCCTGATGATACATAGCTTCAGGTGGAATAACAGCTCAGTTCGAGCTAATTTCACCTAAGTTTCATGGTGAGCGTTTTAAAGAATGTATATCAAGTTCAGGTCAGGTTCAGTAAAACAGCCAAACAGGTCGATTGCTCAGGTAAAGCTACGCTTGCCACGGATTGTCCGTAGACGGATGAGCATCTTTACATACCAAGAGTCCTCTGTGCCTCAGAAGCACTTGTTAATATTCTAGGAAAATCGTATACCTACTTACTTTTACAATGTTTGAGCACCATCATATATATAAAAAATAAAAATAAAAGTCCTGACTGACTGACTGACTGACTCATCAACGCCCAGCCCAAACCATTAAACCTAGAAAGCTGAAATTTTGCACAGAGGTTCCCTTTATAATCTAGATAAGCAATAAGGAAGGATTTTTTGAAATTCAACCGATAAGTTAAATAGGGGATGAAAGTTCCGCGCGGGAAAAGCCGCTGGCTAAAGCTAGTCTATCATAGAATTAATTTAATTTCTTCAATTTGATTCGTTTTACCTATTTTGGTATGGTAATTTTATTCTGGGTGCATCGTTTTCACACATAATCATATAATGAATGTACTGTGTTAAATATTGTATTTAAAACATTTAAAAGAAGTTACGGTGGAGTTTCTTGCCCATTCTTCTCCATACGAAACTACATTTTGGAAGGGGCGACTAAAATGAATTCTATTTTAATGTAAATGTTGACGTTCAAAAGTGCCTTTTAAGTGCCTATTTGAAATAAATGCTTTGGCTTTGACTTTGAAGCACGGTAAGCCGTTTGTTCCGGCTGTCATTCGTGTATCTTTGAGAGATGTTACGAGTCGTCAGAACTCTGAAAGTCTGACAACCAGTCTTACCCAAAGGGTATCGTATTGCCCAGTAACTAGGTTGTAGAGGTCAGAAGGCCAATTATTGTAATAAAAACGTTCAAAATCTAGTCGCAGTCATATCTCGGCGACAATCAAATGTCAAAAACTTGTCAATAATGTATGGACAATTGAGGTAATTTCGATTGATTGATATTGTGATTAAACTGTGAACGTTCTTAAAATTAAGAGAATTGCCCTTCTGGAAGGTAGTTTGAAGCCTGAAAGTCTGACAAGCAGTCTTACCTAGTGAAGGTCAGATAGGCAGTCGCTCCATGTAAAATACTGGTATTCAGATGCATCAGGTTACACTGAAAGTTGACCCCAACATAGTTGGACAAAGTCTAGACATATTGATATTAAGTTTGAATCAAAACAACTGAATATTAATTTGATACGGGGTACGTCTTTCATTGACTTGAATGTGCCCTGGCAGCTGAGAGTATGTCATGCTCACTCAAATGTCTCGCTGGTGGTGGCGTGTGTGTTGGATCATTAAGTTCCCTTCAAAATGGTTGAGCTGAATGGTGCTGATCCATACGTCATGTTCGTGAACGGGCGCCGCCAGTAGGGACTGGTCATCTCTTAGCTCCCACGGCTTATTTTAATTTCTAAATTGTTATTTTATTTTTGTTTTGTTTTAATTACGGACGCTTATAATATGCACGTCTTTTTACATCGTTCTCACATTGATAATTTCAACATAATGATGTAACCAACTGATTGTAACAAAATCATGATTTTAAAAGAGTGTCCATGGAGTTTCTTGCCCGTTCTTCTCCATAGGTACCTACGCTTTGGAATGGGCAACTAGCTTCATCTTTCTATCTCACCGACCTTGACAATTCAAAAGTGCCAGTAATTGGTTTATTTGAAATAAATGCTTTGAGTTTGATACTTTTCAATAATTCAAAAGTAAAATAGAATCGGTAGCCAGTTCAAATTAGTAAAACATTTGAATAACATCAGAAATAGTTGGAATATGTTTTTGTTACATCAAACACGAAGGATATATCTACAATGTTACGCGAGAATTACTCCTGTTCTCATATTTAAGAAAATATTGAGTTAGGCAGGCTGACGGTTGTACCCTATTCTTATTCAGAAATGAAGATCGGTCTAAATTCGTCGGAATTGTATGTTTTACTACGAATTTGTGTAGAATATGTGTGTAATATATCCTGGTACATGGACCTTTTAGATTGTTAAAACAGAATGTGGGTTGAATCAACTAAAGGTACACCCTGCCTTACCTTTTGTGGAAAACAAGTGTGGTATTAATTAAACCCGAATATTACATAAAAAATAATAGTTTAAAAAACTAAAAACACGCTTTAAAAACCAAACTAAAAAGAAGAAAATAATTTAATTCAATTAAAAAGCGTGGGGTGCTTTTTGAAGTATTTTTATTATCAATTAATGTCAAGCACCCCACGCTTTTTAATTGAATTAAATTATTTTCTCCTTTTTTAGTTTGGTTTTTAAAGCGTGTTTTTTAGTTTTTTAAACTATTATTTATTTTCTATTTTTTAGTTCTGCTAACTACAAAAACGTGTTTTTTTTTCTCAATTTTTTTTTTTAATTATTGAATTGTCATCGGTCCTCGACAAGTTTACAAAGTTTCAATGAAATCTGACCGTTTAAAGTGGGTCAAAATCGCACTCAAAGGAGTCGGTTACATACAAACAAACAAACAAACAAACATACAAGTGAAGCTAATATAAAGCGTGTAAAAACCGGAGTTACCAACATAGCTTGCAGAGTAAGCAAGCTGACGTGGCAGTAGGCTGGCCATGTTTGTCGAAAGACCGATTGCTGGTGGAGCAGACGAGTCTTGGAGACTGCGTATCGGTAAGCGTAGTGTGGGAATATAAAATGTAAGAAACCCCTGACACAACAACCTCTAAAAAGTAAAAATAATAATACGTATGGCCCTTTAAAGTGGATTGTCGTGTCAGACAACTAAATAAAATATTATCCTTTCCGCCGCCGTTTTCATTGACTGTTTTGGCCGATACACAGACCCATCACCCACATGCACAGATACACATGTTAAACTAATAACACCCCTACGTTTCTGTCGTTGGTTAAAAAGGGGAAGCAAACACTATCAAATTTTTACATTTAGTTTAAACTTATGCAAAGAGGCCATGTACCTATTTAAAGTGTCGTAAAAATGACAATGCTTCAGCACTGCAGCTGAGTGGAGTAAGCACGCAACCATTTCTTCAAAAACAGATCCTACTATCTTTAAATACAACGTGTAACGGAAAGGGTATATACATGCCAAGGGCACGGCATCTTTGGATGATATCAAACGATATTGGAAGGGCTTTTGAATCCCATCTCTACATGTTCAGAAATTATGTGATTTTTTAATACATTGATACCAGAAACGGAATTTTTCAAATTGAAATAGACACATCACTTGGAAGAGATTTTACGTGATATTGGCAAGTAACGTGGAATATTATTGATCTACGTAGTGCGGTGACACGTTTGTTAAGATTTGAATATGAAACATATGAAACCGAAAATTTGGTATCAATTCTTAGGGTATTTTATTTTGAGCTGAAAATATGTATAGTGATTCTATACCAGCTATTATCTTTAGTGCTTAAGGATAGCAATAGGGTTTCTGTTACATCCTGTATAAATAAATAGAAAATTCCTGACTGACTCATCATTGCCCAGCCCAAACCCTTGGACCTAGAACTCTGAAATTTTGCACAGATGTTCCCTTTATAATGTAGACAAGGAATATGGAAAGATTTTACGAGATTCAACCCCTAAGGGAGTTAAATAGGTGATGAAAGCAAAAGCTAGTAATATTATAAATGTGAAATTTTGGATGTTTGAATGCTTGTTACTCAATCAGGCAAAAACGGCAGAACAGATTTGGATAAAATCTGGCACACAGGTAGTTTATAAACTGGATTAACATATACAATACTCATCATCCCGGTACTACTTGGGATAATTTCCAATCTCCACGCGAGCGAAGCCGGTGGCAAAATGTAGTTTTAAATAAACAGTCCCATTCCCAATTGTCATTTCAAAATGTCGTCAATTTTCGTAGCAACCCACTACTGTCCCAAGTTTGAAGTGCTCCAAAGTAGGTTAGGCTTCCACCATTATTCAAACTTTCATTTAACTTTGAATTATAAAAGTTATACCTTTCAAGTTATCGCTTACCTACTTGTGAGTTAAAGCTTTGAAGGTGCGAGGTATTGTTGGTTTGAGAGAAGAGGGGTTTCTACAGGCTTTGCAATAAGGCCCATTATAGCGACAAAGTGATACTAAAATTGTTGTTTATACACATGTATTCAATCATTGTTGTAACGATTTTTTGGGTCGGTTTTGTTTAAAAATATGTCGTCAAAATATTTTGAAAATCTGTCTGTTTCAAATCGAAAAGTGTGAGACAGAAATCTAAAAAGATTCTAATTCAATAATTTTTTCTCATAAACTTCGCTACCATTCTTTTTGCCCTATTTTTTTATCCAATTCTCCGAAAACTGACATCGCATCACCCATTCAACGAAATTCTTCAGACAACGTCCCCTTTCATATAAAACCAGTAGAATTTCACTTTTAAATTCACTTGTGTCACAGTCGCTCTCGAATCAGACTCACTTGAAATCTCTCCAACGTTTTGCCACCTCGGCAGTAACGTTCACAAAAATTCATCTAATAGCACATTCGTTTAGCATGTGTTTACTCTGGGAGTCACACGTGGTGTTCTATTGTCGAAAGGTTTTCATTCATGTTCATTTGTATATGAAGATTCTGTTGCTTTATTGTAGTAGTTGGAGGCTCGTTTAATGGAACACGTAGAATAAATAAATGATTCTGGTCACAGCATAACATTGCTATGTTATGCTGTGACAGTTTCAGAATCACATATTTTAATTAGCCTGTAATGTTCCCATTGCTGAGTTACAGGCCTTCTCTCAGTGAGAGGGCGAAAGCTGTCAACCACCACGCGGCCCAGTGCATGTTGGTAGATGTCACATTTCTTATACTTTTTGGTTCTATGACATGGCGGTTTCCTCACGATGTATTGCTTCACCCACCGTTTTGAGAGCAGTGGTGATAATTACACATAGTATATATATATACTTACGACCCAGTGGGTCCCGCTTAGTGGCAAACGACATCGCGGCAGGCCCAGACGGAGATGGCGGGATGAGCTGGACTCTTTTAATAAAGATTGGTCCTTGTCAGCTTTGGATAGAGAGAGGTGGAAAGAGAGTAGGGAGGCCTTTGCCCAGCAGTGGGACGCTATAAGCTAAAAAAAAAAAAAAAAAATATATATATATTACACATAGTACTTGACAGGGTTCGAAACCACAACCCCCAACTTGTAAGTCCCGGCCGTTGCCATTCGGCCACCTTTGCTCTTAAACCAATACAATAACGTTGAGTTTTTCAAAGAATAGTGGCTATAAGTAATGTTCAACATTGCGGCCAGTGAATTATTATTTTAGTATTCTAAGGTAAAAAAGACCACTGATTTAAATCCTTTATTAACTTAATAATCCCCAAATCTTTTCGTGACCAAAGGGCTGGCCAATTCTTAGCTCAAAGAATCAGCATGGCCATCCAACGTGGCAACGCTGCCAGCCTTTTGGGCACTTTTCCCACTGACAGCGATGCGGACGAATTCTTTGATGCCCAGTGAGCTTTTCTCTTTTTACTTTATATACTTTTTCATAATTCTAATATTGTCATTTTAGTTTGAGCATTCATATTACAATTAGTTAATAAAATATAAAGCTTATTCATACATCCACCATTTTCCGCCACAAATCCGAAACGCTTAGAACATCGCAAGGATAAACATATAAATAATAACACCCCTCCTACTATCACCGGTCCCTAATTCACCTACACATCGCAAAAATAAGGACGCACCTCCTTACATAGAGATGTTGAATAAAATTCAATAGCGAAGGGTTAAGGGTCACGGGTATACATTACTTTATAGGTGGGAACCTGCCCGCTGACACGTCTACGATTTTCGATTCGCGAGAAGTTTATTTTCTGTACCATCTAAATGTATTGGCTAAACGACGTCGAGAGGTACAACAGGGCAAACTGTACCAAACTGCGCTTGTTTATGTTCGGGATGGGTAATGAAATGGACCTAACCCACCCCAGAGCCTTTTTATGGATAGGTAGAACAGAAATAAGATTTAAACCCCTCTTTTTTGTAGTATCAAATATTCTTGAGACGTCTCTTTCTCGGAGAAAAATGCTCACAAGAAAGGAACGATGAACGTAAAAAACGAAATTCATGAAATTGTAGCTCTGTTCTATTTGTTGGATCTAAAGTGGATCTTGCATGAAATTAAATTGCTATTAAAACTGCTCTTCGGGTTAAGAGTAAAATTAATCTGTCATCGCTTTTGTTGAATACTTTAATCGGTTAAAAATACTTATCCGGTGGATGAGTAACGATGGAAAAAGCGCCTTTTTATAATGTGAGAGATTATAGAAATGAGATCAACATAACATAACTTCATTCCTGGATGTCCAGAAGAGATAGGCAAATATGTATTCTTTCACATTTCATCAATTTTGCATAATATCTATATTTTACTAGATTATTTCCTATAGCAAGAGTTTACTGTTGTACACGACACTGAAGAAAATTAAGTGATCCAACTTTGTCATTACAAATCCTGACATTTATAGACATAATATTAACGATGGCTCGTCTGTCTCCTCCCTAGTAATTAATACAAAAATGGCTCGGCTAGTCACCGTTCAAATCTGACATCCTCCATTTATATTCGTTAAATAAGAAATCAAAGGCAGGTGCGAATGAATAGACTCGATCAATCTATAAACGGATAGATGCTTTTGAAATAACAATATTTAGACAAACTTAAGTGGTGCCATTATAGTATATTTAGTGGAATAGTAGGATTTATTTCTGTATAGGTCAGATAGCCATGCTACCGCCTTTATGACTGGCTTATATTTGTACCATGCCAACTATTCTTACATTTTCCTTCCTACACAAGACGAAAAGTTCCTACAATCGATCATATTGTGCCAACCTTGTATACGAAGTCAATGATCCCTCAATCAGTCAATATGAGAGGGTGATGAACTCACGAATAACCTAGTATACTGTGATCAAATGTTGGCGTGACAACCAATATGTATGCGACAAATATTTGCTCATCAAACTACTAAGGCGAGAGCGTTCTTTGCTGATTTTGAGTCGATTTTATAGCTTACGGTTCTATATCGTTTTGAAAGATTGTGTGGGTGTCAGTTTTATGCTGATATATAAATAAATAAATACATAAAAAGGGGTTCATTTCTTGCAGACTCTGCTAGTAAATATGGTTATATACTCTGCTAGTAAATTTGTAACATTGATGTTGGTTATTTATTTAGTATTGTTAGTTTTGTAAGTATTTATGAATATATATAGTATTGTAGTTTTATAGTATTTGTGTTTTGTATGTTAATGTTTAATTTAAAACAGAATTGTTTTAAATTGGGGGTTCTCGCTCCTTAATCTGCAAGAACCCTTCTTCCAAAAACACCCATGTCTCTCTGTCTTGTGCTAATTTGGGCCACAATGGGCCAGCTCTTTTGGTCATGAGTTTGCGTGTGTTGGGATGCTGATATAAAAGAGACACGAAACAAATCAAAGCTGTTTAAATCTCGTGTAAATGAAGGTGAGCAGTTTTTTTTTCAATTAATAGTGCATATTATTCTCGTTTTAAGTTCATTGCTTACCGTTACGTAATTGTTTATTAAATTAAAATGCAGAGATATTTCTGCGCAAGCTTTGCTTTCCTACAAAAGCAGTGAACAGTCACACAACAACGGCTGTCCAAATACTGAGCGTTTTTTGACACCTTAATGACTCATAACAAATACTATACGTGATGTAATGTATGTGACACATCACGTCTTATTTTTATCCCGGTAGTACTTATGTTCCTGTGGGATAGCTTTCGACCTTCGACCATCCGAAGCCGCTAGCAAATGGTAGTATTCTTATAATTATGACTTCATTCGACAGGTAAGGCTGAATTCCAAAATAAAACAAAGCTTCGTAAAGGCTATGTGGATATCTCAATCACTTTAGTAAACTGGCAAAGAGTTTATAGTACAGCGACCGAACGTCGTAACAATATTGATTTTTTATCTTTAAAAATAATCCCTGTATACCTTGTGAACAGAGTTTTCTCTACGTGTAGATAGAGACAGCTTAAAACTCAAATCCCAAAAAAAAACAACATTGAACTGACAAGGTCGGTCAGTCAGAAAGGTGAAGCTAGTTGCCCATTCCAAAGCCATTGTATCCATCCACCCCATTCCTCATGTACGACAAGAATCGTCGTCGACGTACATCAATGTGTAGCCACAAAACACATTAGGTAATACAATAATTGAGATTTTTTGTAACGTATACTTATAACAAAGAAACAATATTAAAAAAAATATGTCTGTGTTTCTGTCTATTTGTTCCAGCTAATCTCCAAAACGACTGAACCGGCTCTGACGGACTTTCACCGGATACACGCGGGCGAAGCCGTGGACTCAGTTAGTGGATAGTATTATGGAACGCAAACTGCACAAAATCAAATGAGTTCTTGACGATGTGTACAGCTTTTTGAGGCTGACCGTACCTTATTGCTGAGAAAGGTTGGATTAAAAATAAAATCTGTATTAACACTTCATTAAATAACAGGTATTTTGTTTTGCATTGAAAAAATCTGGTTGCCCCCTTTTTCAATACCTAATCTGTTATCAATTAAAACTAATTCACAGTTATTTTTTGTCTCACAGCAGCAACCTAACAACAACCTTATTGAAGCGAGAGTAAAGATCACTGTGATATTGACAGACTTGAAAGTGGCAGCTACCTAAAAAAAACCTTCTTCTCACCAGAACAAACATCTCTTTGATTTTGAGAGTAACGCAAAATCAGAGATACGAGTAAAATATGTGTGAGCGGACTGAAAGATGTTGTTAACTCAAATATGACGGCAGTCAATCACTTGGTTGACAACAGATTAATTTTAGTGTCTGAACAGAAACCCTACTCAAACAACAAGGGGACCTATATCAGCTGTTCGAAAACGATTATTGGATTTTTATTGTTTTTTTTTTTTATCAAAATAAACTCACTCCAGTTTTTGCGCAATATGTTTTTTTTTTTTTGCTGGCTAATATGTAAATGTCTAGTCTCATCATCTGCCTAGAACCCTTTCCCAACTATAATGAGGTCGGCTTGCATGGATGCAGCTGAAAATCAGTATTTTACATGGAACGACTGCCTATCGACTTTTCGGGTTCTGACTATCTGTAACGACTGTCAAAGATCAACAAATTTCATGACCAGGACCAACAGTTTAACGTGCCTTTCGAGCCACGGAGGAGTCATAATATTTAATGTATGGTCACCCATCCATGGATCGACTACGGAAAGCGTATTCGGTCCATGGATGATTCTCAGATCCTTAGATTTCTAGTCGAGGTGTTAAAAATTGAATGCGCTCTTCACCGTCATAACAAAACTACGGAGTTTCCATAGCAATCTCTAAACTTTTTATCTCACATCGCAAATTAATTCAATTTATACTGATCGTTTTCACTACTCATCCTAAGTTACTCAAACGTAGTTGATAGATAATAAAGTTATACCAAAGGGTTGACCAACCATCGGCCAAGGAAGCAATTAAATCTATACAGATGTACGATTATGACTTCATTGATTATTCAATTCGCTTGAATCAACTGATTGATTACGTGATAGGTCAAGTGGTGTGGTGATATCTGTATGTTTATACATACGCTGTTTTGTCAGTAGGTGTGAAAATACGTGGCAGGGTTATCGACGCACATATTTCCATTGATTCAGAAAATGATTCTGCGTAATTTTTTTACGCCGGTTATTTAATAATCATTGTAAAAATTTCAAACATCCATTCCAATTGGGTAGAACAGCGTTTGGGAAACTTCGCCAAGTCGTCTCGTCGCCGTTACCGCAATGTTAGAAGACTAAGGTCCAGTGCGCCTTGTCCGTAATGACATACGCTGCCGAAACGTGGCCACTGATTGTTGGACTGAACCACCACGCACTGAAGGTGCGCGCTATGGATCGCTATGGAGCGGGCTATGCTCGGAGTTCCTTTGAAGGATAAATCAGAAATGAAACTATCGGAAAAGAACCGGAGTTACCGATATAGCTTGCAGAGTAAGCAAGCTGTAGTGGATGTGGGCTGGCCATGTCTGTCAAAGGACTAACGGCCAGTGGAGCAGACAAGTCCTAGAGTGGAGACCGCGTATCTGCAAGCGTAGCCTTTGATGCCCCCCAGCTAGATAGACCGACGACCTAAAGAAAGTGGCTGGGCCAGAATGGATTCAGAAGGCAGAAGACAGGGTGTTGTGGTGCAAGATGGGGAAGGCCTATGTACAGCAGTGGACTGCGATAGGCTGAGTTGATTGATTGATTTATAAACAAATACCTTGTTTTTCAATTAGTTCTAGCTGACATTCGTAGATCTTTGATAGTCGTTATGGGTCGTCAGAAGCCCGAAAGTCTGTCAACTAGTCTTAGCAAGGGGTATCGTATTACCCAGTAATTGGGTTGTGGAGGTCAGATAAGCAGTCGCCTCCATGTAAAATTCTGCCAATCTCAACATAGTTGGAAGAAGACTAGCCAGATGATGTTACCTCGTTTTTT
Source organism: Antitype chi (assembly GCA_947359405.1). Classification (NCBI taxonomy): domain Eukaryota; kingdom Metazoa; phylum Arthropoda; class Insecta; order Lepidoptera; family Noctuidae; genus Antitype; species Antitype chi. Next base: position 19,447,001 of record OX375816.1, read on the forward strand.
GGTTACCTTATAATAAAGAAACTTCTTTCAACACAAGTCGATAACGTCTCACTTTAGAACCGCCCTCCACTCTAACACAATATCACGAACGACGTCAAAGTTCTATACAACGTGTAACGGAAAGAGTATATATGTTACCGGCCAAACCCGATTTCAGGCCAAACTAGTTTGTCCTAGGCCAAACTGGTTTCTAGCTTAATTAGCCATTTCGTTAACAGCCTTTGGAAGTAACGCTCGCCGGCCGCTGCCGCGGCGCCGCTCGCTCGGCTGGCGCGCTTTTGGTCACAGTTCTAACCTAACCTAACCTAACCCATTTAATCGGCGTGCCCCGGCTTAATAAACCAGTTTGGCCTAGGACAAAATAGTTTGGCCTGAAATCGGGTTTGGCCGGTAACATATACATACCAAGGGGACGGCTTCTTAGGATGATATCAAACGGTATTGGAAGGGTTTTTTAATCCTATCTCTACATGCTTGGGAGTTATGGGAATTTTTAATACATTGATACCAGAAACCGAACTATTTAAATTGAAATAAACACATCACTCGAAAGAGATGTAGTGCGGTGACACGTTTGTTATGATTTGAATTTAAGAAACATATGAAACCAAAAATTTGGTATCAATTCTTAGAATGTTTTATTTTGAGCTGAAACTATGTATAGTGATTCTATACCAGCTGTTATCTTTAGTGCTTAAGGATAGCAATAGGGTTTCTGTTACACCCTGTAGACATTCTTTTGTTTCGAGTACGCACGACCAACTTTTTGTCCCAATAAAAGAAGTCGCGATCCTCTAGTATATTGCCATTAATATAATTGAAAAGGTCGGAAAGTGTACGGTTTGCAAAAACGTAGTTGATATGATTTATATCTAGAAATTTTGTAATGCCAGCAGGCTATCGTGTGACGACCTATATTGCTTTTTTTCTCCAGAATAGCATTATTATTAGAAACCATTTTTTTTTCCGAAAGTCTATTCGAGCTTAAATTCAATTAGGTTTCTGGCTAGTTATTACCCTGTTAGATATTGTGAATGAACTGATTGAAACCGTTTAGACTAGGAAAGCTAATTTTATTATGTCTGAAGATTTTTGCGAGGTTGAACATACCTAAAGGAAAAATGATTTTATGACAAAATTCTTTAACGCAGCTTGCGGCAGGAGTTTAATTGTAGAAATCGTTACGAAACGAAAAAAGCATTACCTACACGAAAAAGCGTATTGCTCTTCCATGCGACTTTTTATTATATATAATACATAGAGACAGAGAAAGTGAGATAGTTTTCATATTTTCGACGGTGCTGAAGCCAATAGTGAGGTCAAAATGAGGTCAAAATATAAGATGACGGCTTCTAAAACTTTCAAATATTTTATCCTTCGTGTCGTTTCCATAGATTTGAGGGTGCTGAACCCAATAGTGAGGTAAAAATATAATGTGAGTATTTTAAAGATAGAGAAAGCGACGTTACATTCGGAGTTGAAGAAAAAGCGTACCTAAGGAACTTTGTTCTTGACGGCAGTCCAGCTCGCTCCACACGTTTTTTCTTGGACATTTATTCAACAAGTTGGAAACAACATATAACGTAGGTACTTACATTGAATCAGTCATGCGGGAACTCATCCTGACGGGGAAAGCATTTTAGAATATGTTTAATGACTGACCATCCTAGAACAGTGACGTTTGGGTATACTTACATTTTCGGCTTGACAAGATTAATAGTACTAAGAAAATAATTTAGAAAGCTTTCATTTGAATTTGTAATAAAAACTCAATACGCTCGGCTAACTAACTTTTACCCTGAAACAAATGACTGTGTCTGATCCGTAGAAAAACTTTTCAAAGAAGGTGGGGAACGGTCACACTGTAACGGCAAACTTAAAACATTTATTTCAAATATATCAATTATATACACTTGAATTGTCAAGGAGTCGGTCATCCAGAATTATTATGAAGATTGACCATTCCAAGCGTAGTGAGAAGAACGGGGCAATAAACTCCACGAACACTCTTTTAAGTCAAAATATTAGTTACATCATTCATGTTGAAATTATACATGTGAAATCAATGTAGAAAGACGTGCACGTTAAAAGCGTCCGTAATAAAAAATAAAACAAAACAATTCAAAATTAAAATAAATTAGAGCAAGCCGGCTCCATAAATTCTGAGCGTTTTAAGATTCCTTGATGTCAAATAATGCTGAAAATTACAAATTTTCATGACGACCGTTATGGTAAAATGGAAAATGCCTTTGGCATTAAGTCCGCCTCTGTACATCTCTGTGCGTGAAGTATTAAATAAATAAATAAACCGCGCTTCTAGGAAACCGTAGTTAAAGTGGGGACAAAACTAACGGTAAGAAAAGGATACTTCAAGCCGTACTCTAAGCAGCCTGAAGTTCTGCTTACTCTGTAATATGAATATCTTCAAGCATCTTTAAATGCGAAAGGAAAATTCAAATTTAGCCTTCAACTATTCCCAACGTGTCGTACTTCAAAAGATTTCTTGTTTAATTAATTGTCCTGCCGAGTTTGGAGTTCTAAACAAACTTTGAGAAGGTGGATCTTGACATTCAGACCTTAAGAATTTAAAGTTGTGACTTCGGGAGTTCGGGAGGCTGTATGACGCTAAGTAGCTTACGTAAAAGCAATCTTTTGTACGCATCCAATGCTTTGGGGATGTTTTTGTCGTATTTTTAGATTGTTTATGATAATACTTTTGGTCGTATGGTTTTGAATTAACTGGTGGTTTTCTGTAAATACCAGTTTTATAAAATAATAAAACCATGAAAAATCCGCTTCTACTACGTTAAAACTTATGTTTTAAACCAAAACTTTGTACATACGCTTTAAAAAGTCTCTGATAAAAACACCGTGTAATACCCACAAAATATAAGCAAACATTTTCGAACCTACGTTCATTATTTTGATCCCTCTTTCCTCAGAGACGCAGGTGTTTATTTCGCATCCACAAAATCAGATGTTTTTCAACCCATTGCTTATACATCATTATAACCAACATGACCTACTTTCAACATTTTCCAATATTTTTACCACATTTTCATGTCATGGGAATCGAAGTTTTGAATTATATTAGAGTAATGAGTTGGTAATCGGTGATTATATTGAATTTACACGGCGTGGCGCTAGATGGCGTTGTCACAGCCATTATGGTTGTTTGATAATAGATGTATGGGGCGACCCTAGTCGGTGATTCATCGTAATTCATCTTCCCTAATCGAGGCTGTGCGGAGGTCGTGTCTATGGTTGTCACACTAAAGTTATAGATATAGAAATATTCTGTAACATAGTTAAGTTACAAAATACTGCAGTGAACATTTTACAATATGAACATTCAGTGAGGTCAAGTTTACAAACGTAATATAAAAATTGAATTCGCTTTGAATATTTTTATTACTTATTCACAATGCTTACTTTATTTCGTAAACTTAAAATTTAATTGTGATCGCTCAAATCGACTTTAACTCAATAAAAAAGTAAAAATATCAAATTATTTCGTTACAATGAAACTTCTAAAATAAATTCTAAATCCATTCAGTTTTGAATAACATTTCTTTAAAAAAAACTCTTGATTCGAATTCGAGACAATGTCATTCGTCTGCAATCAACTCCTTTTCAGTTTTCAAGTCTTATATTAAAATCGTTGGCTACAAAAATATAATACTAAAATTTTTACGATTCCTTTTAACTTTTTTGATTGAATCGCCCATTTTGGATATCTTTATGACTGAAGTTTCTTACTCGGCCGGCAGTTAAATACCCCAATTTGAGCTGAACATTACTGAAAATATTTGAATAATGAGCACTTAAATGTGGGCAGAGCTTTTTGGTATTCATATCCTCTTAATAGTCGTCATAAAGAAGGGAGATCTACGTAAATATACTAATAGGGAAAGAAAAAAGATGCCGTGAAGGCTTTATTAATACTTAATTCTTCGTTCATAGCTTTTTATTTTTAATAAACTGGCGTTTAATTAGTTACTAGCATCAGATATTAAGTGATAATGCGGTTTTGAATAGGCGGATTTGTCAAGAACTAAAAATGGACCATTTCTATATTCCAAGAAATCCGCTGGATGCGAGAAGTTCAGAACCTGTTGAAGTAACGATACTTGGGGGAGGCCTATGTGAGGAAATGAATGAAGTAATTACATATGAACATTCCCGGTTTTTACCCGTTACTACAACCATAAGTTATAGTTGTAGTTGATCCAATGTTTTTGTTAAACCAACTTATTAACTTTTTCTATACGTGAAGCAAACACAAAAGCCATAATGTGGGTAAAGGACCTAATAACCCTACATTCTACAAAGTCCGCTATAAATGCACGAACATAACTACTCGGATAATCTTGCGTGTGCCAACCCTATTATTCTGCTCTACTACGAATTCGGAACCCATCTCGATTCGATCGGAATGAGAGTTAGATGCGTAGTTTTAGATTTGTTTTTGATTTGACGCTTTGAAGGGTGACGTATGTGTGTGTGTATGTGCATGGGGATATGCGTGTGCGTGTTATGGGAGCACTTATCTTTATTAGTTATCGTTCAAGATCTTCGAGGGAAGAAGCTATCAGTGTGAGACGGTTTGGGGGATAGGAATGATTATGTTTGATTTTGTGGGTGTTGTAGTTCCTGGCTGGTATGAAATAGGAAAACGGGTTTTTTGGACGAGAGAAAATAACGAAAAAATAAAAAGGCGTAGTAGTACTACCTAAAACTCTACAATTCGGGTCTAGTTACATATAACATACATAATAAGACACAGGCCTCCTCTCTTAGAGAGGGAATGAACTGCAATCTACTTTTTGGGTCCAGTGCGGGTTGGTAGATGTCACATGTCTTCAAATGTTTAATTCTAGGACATGCCAGTTTCCTTACGATGTTTTCCTTCACCGTTTTGAGAGCAGTGGTGATGAAGTTATTTATATAAAGTAAAGCACATATCTGGGTTCAAACCCATGATCTACAACATGAAATTCGGGGCCTGCTGCCACCACTGCTCTGGGTTTAGTTATGAAATAAAAATACAGTGTGACTTAATTAAGTCGACCATATTACTTTCAATACAAACAACCTGTGGCTAGTGTTGATACACAAGATTAAATTCAAACATACTGTATTCACAGACAATTCTCAAATATGAACAACTCAAACATTTGCTCAACGTTTGAGTGACACCTTACGCAAAAAAATCAATCGTTCACTAATACCGGATCAAATTGACAACAAGAAAGGGAGAATCCTAACCCAAATGTTGGCGGAGTAAAAACCCGCATCCGCAAAACCGGTGGGTATTGATTGGTGGCACCGGCGGCGGGTGACTGAATCAAACTCCCGCGGCTAATGAGGCACCCTGTATATAGGTAGGTAGGTGCCTCGTACATAGGAAGGTAGATACAGTTCTGTAGGGGTATACGGGATAAAGATGCGGGCGGAAGCGTGGAAAATGTTATGTTGATTTTGAAATTGATTGAAAATGGAAGGTATTTTTATGATCTTCTGGTGCTGTTAAAAAAAAGTAGGTACATATGGAGCAAATTTTTAGGAAACCTGGGGATAATTATATTATTTCAGGACAATACTCACAAATATTACTAAAGTCTAGAATCTTTGGTTTTGATCGTTGTTACGGTACTTCTTCATGATAGAGGGCAGATGTTTTTTTTATATGAAGTAATTTTTACGTTCAAAATGTGTTGATTCTCAGCTTAATTTAAATAAACTTGTGGTCATCCAGTGGTCAAAATTCGACCATAGTTCGTTTAAATGTCAATCAAAAATCATTTAAAAAAAATACTTTCTGCACTCCTTTTCTGTAATTATAATCTGTAACTGTGCCAAATGTCATACTCCAACGCACACGTTATTTTCGTAAAAAGGCCGACTATGTTTTGGATTCACGTATTAATAAATAGATATCTTTTGATTTTGTAGTCGTCAGTACCTTATGAGTATTCACTATAATATTGATGGACAAGTCCATGTTCGCCGGATTTTTAGACCTCTTTTATCCCTTAAAAACCACAAAGAATTTTCAAGCCACAGAGTAACAAGATGTAACTAATTCACTAGCTCATGTAATTCCGTCACTGCACTCCCTAAAACTTCCCGTCTTTATGTTTCCAACTTACTTATACTGTGACGGGTTGACAGCTGTAACTATTGGTTGGCAACTCTGTGAGATAACTGTCACCTTACGGCTGTAAGGATGGAAGAAAGGGATCGTTTATTTGGGCTTATGTGGGTGACGCTTCGCTGGTCTTGCGGCTTTCGTAAGCGCCTTTGAATGACAAGTTCCTGAGTTCCGTACTTGCGAATGGGAATTATTTTAGAGAGGGTTTCAAAAGTTGATCTAAGATGTTACATGTAGTTTGTTATTCACTAGTGATCAGCTCCTGTTTCGCACGATGCTTACAGATTGATAAAACATCAAGCTATCTTCATTATAATAAATTTTTTGAATGATGGTAAAAAATGCATCGAAATGCGCTGCTTAGTTTAGAAGAACAATCCCGCCACATAGACACGAAAAGTGACATAAAAATAATAGATGAGGAATATTGTTTTTTTAGACTTAGCAAGGACTATGAATGCTAATTCAAATGGAATAATAATGTTTAATCATATTTCTTAAACAAATTGTACATTGCGTAACAAACAATGGTCAAACAGTTCATACGTAAAATACAAATATTTCCAGCGAACCAAAAGGACTTTGACAAGCAAACTCTCAGAACTTTCGCCAAACAAAGCCAAAACAAATGATAACATTAAACTCCTTAAACTTCTCAAACTCGATCCAATACGTCCATGCAATTACGACTTTTGCTAACAAAACGAGAACAAAAGAATCCACCATCATAAAATCAAAGAAAAACAATTGAAGGCTCTCGCCGCTCAAACTGCGTACACAAAGTTGACTAACAGTCGCGAAATTTGAACAAAACCAATAAGCTAAGTACCAAATTTAATATTCGGACCTAAGAATTGAATGCGTACCTCTCGAAGAAATACTGCGAAAGTTAGACCATTTCTAAGGGCAGTGTGCAAAGAAAGTTCACGCTAACGTATCGGGGGGGGGGGGGGGCGTGACCTATTCATTAATCAAGCGAATCAGTTTGATTGATGGTAGAAAGATTTTCGTTCATTTTTGCACCGCCCCCCTTTCTTGGTGTAATGAATTATACCCCTAATCGAAGATTGGTTGGATTGAAATGGAATCCGGTCAGTGATCTTTTGCTTTTTGTTAGTGTCACGGTTTTTGTTCATTCTTTTTACGTTGGTAGAGTAACGCTTTCTAAATTAAACTGGCTAGAGATATTATTTTGGTTGCGAATAGAATTGAAGATTACGCGGGCATCATTTACCATAACAGGCATGCAGTACTAAATTATACTTACCCGATTTATTAGCTCACAGAGGGGACGTAATTACGTAATTTCTAAGGTATTTGCTGAAAACCAGCGCTGTTGACGATAGGTTTTCCGAAGTCACAGCATTTTGCTGAGCAAAGACCTGTTCTTGCACAGATGCGATGTACGGCTTAATTGTTCTTATTATTGTGGTATGTTTGTTGCCAACAGTATTCAATAATGCACTCTGCAAATTCTGCAATCGGCATTGTAGTTTTGTTTTGATGGATTTTAAAATGATTGCTAGTTTCGTAACATCTCTATTGTCTTGGGTCACTAGCCCTGACATTAACAAGTAATGGACAAAATTGAAAACTTTTTCTACTAGAATACGGGGCTTTTGGCTACTTTGTATGCGCGCATTTTGTCAATTTTTTTTTTATAATGTGCGTTTTTTTATGCTGAAATAAAATTTTTCTTTCTTTTCTTTTTCTTTCTGTACTCACCTTAGTCCCAGGAGACGTTCTGGGGCGAATATGAGTACAGCATGAACACACATTGCTGAGCATGGGTATGCTCAGCAGTACTGCTTGCGATCACGAGATTTCCGGGTCGGGCAAATTGTTATTGGATTTTTTCCATCAGGAATTTGTTAATAGATTTGGAAGCTATCGGTTTTATACCCTGTACCTCGGTAAGCACTGGTCCTGCAAACTGTGTTTATAACTATCTGGCGGTTTTCAGTATTTTGTAGGTATATGGCCTATGCAAACTACCTGCAGATCTGGTAGTGTAGGGTCGTTGAGCTCCCTAAATTAGGGTAGAGGTACACGAATACTAATGCATGCCGTCTGTTGGGGCAGGTCAACTCAAAGCTGCACTGGCTCTTTCTTCAAAAGGCCCTTCCAAACATGGCTCTGCATTATTATACTCACACAAAATTGTAATAATATAATATTTGGACTTTAAAACAGACCTGCACCCTAACTGCGTTACTCACGATTAATCATAATCTGTTTCGTTATGAAACAGAGTGCTAAACCATTGCTTCCTATGTTCGAAAAATGTGTCAGCTCAACAACGTTAATAACGCAATGAATATTGTTGAACTGTCAAAATGGAACAGATTATGATTAATCGTATGTTACGCAATTAGGGTGCGGATGTTGACGACCTTTGAGTTTGTTTCAGCATTTCTTCTCAGGGATCAGTCAGCTAGGAAATACCAGTTCCACCACGTTTTAAATCATAGACCAAAAAAATATGGACGCATAAAAGTATTTTAAAATATATTCTTACATAAATAAATTCATTTCATGATCTCTCTCCGATCGTGTCAGCTTGCCGTCACATGACGTACATAAAAAAGCCACCCTTCTTTATTATACATGTATGCATTTCAACCCTAGTAGAATTTTAGAAATAATATGTATGGATTAATAAGATACGGCAATAAGTATTCGCGAAAACAACGAAAACCCTGTTATTTTCATAATTTTATACAAAATTTAATTATCTTTCTTTTTTAAAGGAATTCGTGGAATATTGAAATGTGATATTGGTACCGTTTAAAACCTTTTCAATTCAGGAACTGCTGTTAAACTGTTAAAAGTATATTTTTAACTGGATCCTATTAATATGTTTCGAGAATGGTATAAGAATGGATGAAAATGTAACTCAATAATTTCTGATATTGGATTTAAGCTTACCGGAATTATCGTTGGATTTCGAAAGTAATTGCTAGGACCCAGCGAAGTGAATTTCAGTGTAAAAAAACCGTACTTCAATTACTCTTGGACATTTTATATGAACTGCATATTATATTTGACTGGCATTATGGCTTGCAGTTATTCAAGTATTACTTTGCATGAATTTATGTTTGAAACTCACGTTATTTTCTCTTTTTTTGAGGTTGGGAAATCATCAAATAACTTCTCCCGCTCTGGGTGGAGCAGGAGGGCGTGTCAGACTTTTACTGACTAAAACCCACCCGTGTTCCCTCAGTTGCCTGTGTGCCAGGGGCCACGGTATCTCTTTCGAACAACCCGCATCCCTGGCAGGCATCGCCCTTGCGGACCCCACCAGTTGGTGCTGACATCTCTTTGAGGCGCGCGTGGAACAAAACGCGCCGTCGACCCGGGTTGGTCCTTACCGGACAGTGAGCTACCCATTACTCGCCATCCGCAAGCCCGCGCCTACGGTGGCCGGGAATCAGGCTGGGCGTCTCCTGCGAAGGCCTGAGCCGTGCGGGCGCATATACTGCCTCTTCCTCACGTGCGGCGCCTCCCTCTTCGCGAGCATTACTGCTTTGCAGAAAGAGGTGACGGTTACCCATGCACTCTCGTTCCGTACTTGTGATTGGTATTTTATACGGTCCACCATATGCCAAACTTACTTCAGAATTATTATTAAGATCATGAGCTTATATTAAAAAGCTTTTGAATCTAAAACCATCATTATTATCCACAGTCCGATTTCATCCACAACTGCCCCATATGCCTCTCCTTTCTTGTGCCAATCCCCTACGCTCCTGTGCCAGCCTCATCCAGGTTTTGCCTGCGATGGCAACAATGTCGTCTGCCCATATCCAAATCACGTCTGCCAGACCTTGGACGCCACTCTGCCACAGCCTTACTCCACCTGTCATCATGCGCCTTGTCAGGTACCGAAGACCGTATTTTACGGCTTCGTACCTCAACGTTTGGAACTCGGTTTATTAACCTGAGGCTCGCCGTGCAACTCGCAACCTGTATACAGTCGCCTGCGGTAGCGTTCACGTATCAGCAACGGACATCATGGTAGGCAGAACATACTGGTTAAAGAGGCAGGAATCTTAAATACTTGCCGACATTAATGTTCCAATCACATCTGCGACGCAATGGAGAAGATATTTGTGAGGGTCCGACGACTTCTTTGATTACTGGCAATTACTATTCCAATATGCCTCTTTTATCATACTACTATATGATGAAACGGCCACATATGATATCTAACTTTTATCAACGTCATTTCCAAAAAACTACGGTCACAATTTAAAATATATTTTTTGCCACTCAAAAAGTCATTTAACAAGCCAGCCACCAACAGAATCTCAACTTCTAAAACGCGAAAAACCCGCAGGGCTATCTATAACAATAATCCTGCCTAGAGCGTCACTATTCACTGTAACTATAAAAGTCACCGGCAGAGAGAGAGGCTCGAATTATGGCCGCTGTGATATGCGTTCGCAAACCACTGCTTGTTTATTATCTACTACTCGGAGTTGGTTCGTGACGTTATGGAGTTACCAGTAGTTAGGTTTTAAGAGATGGGAATTGATGTTAGTGAAAATTTTACTGCTGAAGTGGCTGGTTGATGGGCTGGTAACTGTCACGTAGGTCAATCAATCTTGGAGATTTAGTTGCATTTGCGGCGGTAAGACCAATTATTGATAAAAAGTTTGTGCGCATGAAGAAACTTTCATAACATAAAATCAATTAATGGTAAACTCCAATGACTTACAGAGATGTTTCTTATGTACACATTTTGACATATAAGGGATGTTTAAGTTCTATGGATTCTATTCAGTGTGAGTGTCTTTTTTTACTAATCTTTTTACCCGACTGCGCCAGAAGGACGGTTATGTTTTTCGAGTGTATGTATGTATGGAAGTATGTATGTATATTTCTTTGGCACGCTCTGTAGCCTTAACGGCTTGATCGATTTCTGCTTGAGAGGTACCATTAGATACGTCTTAATTGTGAGAGTGACACGGGGTATATCAAAATTGAAAAAAAATGGCCGATTTTTGGCGCCTTATTGTGTACCATTTTTTTTTCTTAAAATCTACTGAGTGTGGTAAAAAAATAAAGGATTTCATAAATAGGTCTCATTAACGTCAAACATAGTTTTATTAACTAAAAACTGTGAAATGAAAAAAAATATTTAGAAAATCAAAGAACCCGACTGCCTCAAAAGTGAACTTTAATTTAAAAAGAGGAAACAAGAAACTTGTTTTAAAAGGATGACTATTAGACTGAATTACTTTAAGCAATCTCATGCAGTCGGAGGCATCTTCTTAAATTTTACAATAAAGACCTTGCCTCCGACTGCTTGAGATTGCTTACGGTATTCATTAGGTATTCCATCTTTTTTTTCTCTTTATGTTGGTGGAAGATTTCTCTCAGCAACGCCAACGTTTCTGAGGCCTTCCTGTGATGACGCCCGTCTTCAGGGTATGTGAGCAATTACCCCTGCGATTATTCTCTAGCAAATCAAGTGTCTGAGCTGCTTCTCCTGATGGTAAATCCAAATAACACTTTGCTTACGAGTGCGACCCCCTTGTTGAGCAAAAATAATCTTGGCTAGTGGTTCACTATGCTATGTTACAATAAACGTCACTGGCAGAGGGCAAGGCGCGAAATATCACCGCACCATAGTGATATGTGATCACAAGCTGCCTTTGTTAACGATATAGCTGACAATTTACTTCGCTTGTTTCCCGAGAATTAGTAACATTGAGTACACTGAAACCTGTTTTAGAGAATCGGGCTTGTCCAGAATGAAAGATTTAAAGTGCATTTTAAACCGTGAACATTCGAATGTTCGCTGTTATAATTATAACAGACATTCAAGCTTCTAGTGTGAGCTGATCTTTCACTATACGGAAAACCTACAAAATGCGAGATCAGCTTATAAATGCTGTTTGATATGAAACGTACCTTCATTAATATAAAGATAGACTACTTCATAGGTACGATTCAGTGCATAGCAACAGATTGCAAATAGGCAAGGTAGGTAGCAACTGACGCGTCCAAATGATTCGATGCATCGTACAATCTGCCAAAATAGACTCACCAAGGATGGTTGAAAACGATGCACTACGATAGTTTTTCTTTTGTTTTCATTTAGTGTTGCGAACTGCAGCGTTCCATAAAAAATTATAAAAGGAATTTTTCATACCTTTCATGGGTATGAAAAATTCGTAGAGGGGAAAATCAAATGAATATCGACCGTACTGCACCGGATCTGGAAGCTACATTTCCGTAAATGGACTATTGCGGAAATTGACATTTTCGCGAAAAACACTTGTGCGAAAAGACAATTATGCAAAAGAATTGTAGAAATAAGATACCTTCATAACATCACGCCTGTTTTATTTCAAAGGGCCCAACTATTCATGTTGTAGACAGACTGGTAGTAAATAGCCCAATAAGGCGTCAATACTTACTAACGTAGGTTTTTATTGTACCTATTTGGTGTTTATGAGCATATTTTTATTTACTAATGATTTATTTTTGACACGGGTGTTATGTTCATGGGTTTCAAAGTCGCTGATAACAAAACTGGGGACAAAATAAAAATTCAAGGTGGTTTTCGAATCCATTCGCGCAAAAATCTATTCGCGGAAATGACTTTTCGCGCAAGAGGGTCACGCAACGGGACTTTCGCGGAAAATTTATTTCTAACAAGTGTCCTGATATCAACTGCACCAGTTGTGGAGCTGTGAAGTACTCTATGACTGTGTTCAGTTCCATATTGATGGAAAAAACTTAAAAAAAAAAATATGATCTTTAATTCTTTGAACTGTCTGAACTACATAGTTACTACGATTGAAATTGTGTTATGTTCATTTATTTGAACTTTTCGCAAAAAAACAAAAAAAAAACAAAGGCGCACTTAATGCCTTAGGCATTCTCTATCAGTCAAATACAAGAGGATGGCAGGTGCTTTGGTTGAGAAGGGCAATGTTAAAAATACTAGTAAAAATCAAATCAGAATAATGAATTATTTTTTTATTATTATTTTGTCATCATGACTCCATCATCATGAAGACCAGGAGATATAATCAACTTCTAGAGAAGGCGGGCTAGATGGAATAACCACCGACAGCCGCCATGGCACACGCACAATGGTCCACCTGATGGACTAAGCGCAGAAACCAAACCCTTTATGATAGAAAATATCGTGAAGATGCCAAAAAGCATGAATAAAGAGTTTATAAATACTTACTTCCTTTTCAACCAAATTTTAAACTAAAAGTTTACAAATGCTAACTTGAAAAACTCGTCAATTTCAGGCACAGTTTACAACGGTACATTCATGTAGGCAATGAACACGATACCCTTCTATCACAATGAAGTCACAGCCAGCAGGATGTACAGTGTACGAGCATGGACAATATACCACACACAATGGCCCACAGTGGCCCTTGATGCGACACTAAGCTGTGTTATCAGACAGGTTTATATGGCTTGGAAAAACTATATTTTGGAGGGACCTGACAGTTAGTTTTAGTGGTTTCTGAGTAAATTGAGATGTAGTGTGTTCGTTGGATATTGAACTGATCTAAGCTTAGATAGAACATAATATAAATTAATAAGTCATATAACATGGGCCATCAAACTAACATACCCACATTTGCCCAGGTATATTAGGAGTCACCATGTGATCAATAGAAGGCAAGTATATGGCCAATAAGCGTATTCAGCTTATAATGTTCCCACTGCTTGGACACTGGCTCTCTGTGAGAGGGAGTGGGCCATGAGGGCCCAGTGCGAGTTGCCCGATGTCACATGTGTTCGAATTTTTGGTTCAAGGAACTGATTTTTTTGAGAGCAGTGGAGATGTATAAAATTACACAAAATACATTGCCTGCTCGTGCTCGAACCCACGACCTACAACTCGAAAGTCGCGGCCTATACCACTAGGCCACCACTGCTCTCGTAGGTACGGTCATTTACCGAATACAAAACTAGAATCTGGGCAGCTCAACCCAGGAATCGAAGTCACGAATCAACGCTCAGAAGCTACTGTGTTAAGGAGACAATGATACCGTGATGCACTGCTTCAAACTATAAAACATTTAAGATTGACTTATCTCTTCCATTGTTTTCATCATGGCCGGGTATTCTATGGAATTATATATTACTAGTTTTTTTCCAGCGGCTTTTTTCTTGTGGATGTCGGTTATCGCGTAAAAAAGTAGCCTTAGTCCTTCTCCATATCCCAGGCTATATCTCTGCCAAATTTCATGACCATTGGTTAAGCGGTTTAGGCGTGAAAGCGTAACAGACAGACAGAGTTATTTTCGCATTTATAATATTAGTAGGGTTTTGATTTTTAGCACAAATTTACGGAGGACTTGAAGGCTCCACGAATATAAAAACAAGCGCAGTTGACCTACTTCGTGATACTTCCCAATTAAATTCAAAACTCCGTATGAACTGTCTCGTATATTGGATGCAAGCGATGGTAGTGTAGTGCAATGAAAACAGTAGTCTAAGTTAGGATTATACAACGAAGCTTTCAGTATCATCACGTCGAGTTTAGGAACAGAACTTCCTATATTTTTCCTTATCATGTGTGTGCAACACGATCTCAAACCCCAAATTCCATCTCAGAGGTATTATTAAAGTAAAAAATACGAATTTTTTTTTTTTTTAAGATGAAACCTATCACCTACCTTTGCCGAGCAATTCTTGTATAATGTATATATTTATAATAATTATAAAATCTAAATCTTGGGAACGGCTCCAACGATTTTCATGAAATTTAGTATGCGGGGGGTTTCGGGGGCGATAAATCGATCTAGCTAGGTTTCATTTTTAGAAAACGAAAATGAAAAAAATACCGAGAAAAGCTCGGTCATCCAGATATTACGATATTAACGATAGTAGTGCCTGTTTACTTTACGGCTAAGCAAAATGGAGCGGCTATTTTGCTGAACGAGATTTTGTAGAAAGGCAAATAAAATCACCTAGGAAGACAATTATTTCCCACTGTGTCAACAATCATCATCATCTGCCTTCCCAACTATGTTGGGGTCAGCTTCCAGTCTAACTGGATGTAGCTGAATACCAGTATTTTACATCGAGTGGCTGCCTATCTGACTTCTACAAGCCAGTTACTGGGTAATACGATACCTCTTAGTAACACGGGCTGTCAGACTTTCAGGCTTCTGGCGACCCAGAACGACTGTCAAAGATCGCCATGCCCAATGGCCTAACGTGCTTTCTGAGGGACGGAGTGTCTAAATATGTAAAGATGATCACTCATACCAGCGGCAAGCGTATCAAGAATATCATTTAAAAGGCGAATTTGAGTTGTGCTACTGCTTAAACGCTTCTGTGGCCTCATCACGCTTAGGAAAAAAAACCTCGTTCCAAATCAAACGGGTGCAGCACGAAAAGTGCAATACATGCGCGCTATGGAAATACTAAAATAAAAATATCAAACTGTTTGCTTGCTTCATGAAATATTTATGTCCAATCGCCATTGCTGTAAATGTGTAGTGTATATTACGGCTAGTTTACTATAAGTGCTTCTTCAAATAGTATCGGCAATAAGTTTATTTGAAGAGTTAGCACCGAAGTCTTATTTTCCAAGATTTTATTTTATTGCAAAACGCTTTTTACTGGTATGGTAACCTAGTATAATGTTACCTACAGTTAATGCTAGCAATGCGTTTTGATAAACTTTTTTGTTAATAATTATTTTTTCTCATAGCATAACATCGCACCTGTAATCTCCGAAGGGTTAGGCAAGGGAGTACTTACCTTAGTACAGCCACATTTCCCCAGTTATATTTAACTCCCTTGTAAAAGAGGGCAAGCCTATTGCCATCAAGCCGATAAAAATCTAATCTCCGGGATTCTACTAAGAAATTCCTTAAGGAGAAACCCAAATAACAGTTTGCCCGAGCTGGGAAACGAACCCAGGACGTCATGGACAACAGTAGCGCTTGTGACCACGAGAACAACTGCACAGAAAAACGCGTATTTCCCTTTCCGTGTTCAACTGGCGACACCGGTCTCGCGAAATCCACACGCTTTTGTTTTACTACGGAATCCTACGATCCCGTGTTCAATTCGCGTCAACTGAGCACGCTTTTGTGATCAAGCAACGTTATAAGAAGTTTTACAAAACAGTGTGTAATAATGTTAGTAGGGTGGCAAAGATAATGTATTACCAGTCTAGTTAGAGTAGGTTATTTTTTTTTTTTAATGGTTAGGTTAGGTTAGGTTAAAACTGTGACTTCCTACGCACGAGCCGAGCGAGCGAAGCGAGCGGTGCCGCGGTAGCGGCCGGCGAGTGCCAGAAACGACTAGATTATATAGAAAATCTAAACCTGCCCTAATAATACAATAATAATATATTATTTATGAATGCCTAAAAAAATTACTTAAAATAAGTTTTTATTTTGTTTAAATGCTAATTAATACTTTCCAAATAAAACCAAATAAAACCTACGCCTGAACACTTCGATTTTTTTTTTGGGTCCTTTTGTCGATACTGAACCTACCCCTAAGCTATGGCACGCAATTACTTTAACACCATTTATATATTCACTATTCGATCAGAAGCCTTCTCTAAAAATAATCACTTCAATGAAATCTTTTTATTTTAGAAGAGGTTTCACATTTAAAGATAGGATTCGATAACACAACACCTGGCTGGTATACCAATAACTTAACCATAAATAGAACCTATTTTGCAACTCTTAATGCAAGAAAAAAACTAACAAATTACAGCAGATAGCGCAGGTGTTTCTTCCGCAGATATTTACATAATTACAACCACAAAATACTACGACTTTATCCTCCAGACGACGCGATTTGGTGTGCAAGCAGGAAAGTGGCGGCGCCTTGCAAGCATCGTCGCATGTTTGGAAAGCAATTTTACAAAAATATGCGAATATTTTACGTCGTATGTGGGTCAACAAATTATGCTTACAGCTCTGTTTGGTAATACTGCCTTGTAGAACAAATGGAAGGATTATTTCTTTTAATTTATTTGAGAAATGGCTTTTTTAGTGACACGCAATTATGATTTAGGAGGAAGTTTAAAAGTTACAGTGGTACCGATTTTCTTGTACAACGAACTAAATTAACTAAACTATCACTAAAATTCCTTACTTTTGGCTATGAGAATCTTAAAGCTATTCTGCAAAAAAATATCTATAAATCCCACTAATATTATAAATGTAAAAGTTTGGATGTTTGTTACGCAATCACGTAGAAACGACTGAACGGATTTGAATGAAATTTGGCAACAGATAGTTTATAACCTAGATTAACATATAGGATACTTTTTACTCCGGTAGTACGTTCCTGTAGGATAATTTTTGACTGCACTTTTCAAGGCACTGTCAGAGCTTTTACACGGGAAGTTTGTGGGTTTGTTACACCAAAAGATCGTTGGACACCCTGCGCATCCATTATAATAATATCTTCAGGATGTTGTTGGGGCTGCCACAATTCTGTAGTGCATCGGGGATGTTCGCGCTGTATCGAACTGATGGCTTTTATGCCGTCATTCGCAAAAAGACGATATCGTTCATCTGCAGAATGCGTGGCAGCACCAACGAAATCCTGAAGACTGTGGCTAAGAGGATCTCGTCCCCGCTTTAGAGGTCCCATGTTAAGTATTCGTAATTTCAATTTTATTTTAATTTTTCGATTTAATTTAATTTTAATCAAATTTGCTCATTTTAACTTTAATTTAATTTAATTATGTAGTTAATTTTTAATTTTATTTTACTTCGATTTATCAGTTTTAATTTTATTTAAATTCGTTAATTTTAATTTTAACTTAAATTTTATTTAAATTTGTATTTTTTTTACCTTTGTTTAATTTCAGATTTTTTTTACTGTGTGAATTGAGTGTGTACCTATGGATACCTATGAATTGATGTTTTTATTAAGCTAATTTTTAGTTGATGTATGAAACCGTTGAATATTGCCGACTTTGTAAAGTATTTTATGACTTGTGCATAAAGTTTTAATAAATAAACTTACAAAACCGTAATACATATTTTGTATTTGGAAAAAGGTTTATCAATGTAAAGACAGGGAAATTTGTTGTAAAAGCCAATTGACTCTCAATTTACAGTCTCTTTTTTTAAAATCATTCTGTCATTATTTGTCAGTTATACGAATTTTATAGTGTAAATTTGCTTAACAATCAATATAAAAGTAACAAATATAAAATACACAAAATTCGTGCCAGAGTAGCAGTATGTATTGTTCCAGGAAATTTACAAAAAACTTGTTTATTTCACGCTCACGTTCATGTGTATGTCACATTTTTGGCCTGAGGCTTTCATTCTCGAATAGGCTGCCAATAAAACACACTTAATAAAACTCCAAACACTGTCTTGTACAATGAGCCGCACGTCATAATAACAAAACTAGTATAACCTGGCCTCGAATTTTCTTTTAATCCGTACTACGCTAACTCAAGGTCAAAGTTTTATCACTGACATGCGGTCAACTGTACACAATTTTAGTGTAAAGTACTATAGAGAGTATAGCCTATTTGGTGCTTAAATGCAACCTCAGCGAGTGCGTGTTCAAAAGATTGGCAAGAATTATGACTATTATGAGACAAACATTAATTTAAGAATATAATATGATAAAACAGTAGGCGTCACATTTGGCTGGCAGGCCAAGGAAGAAATATATAAGAGCCGGTCAAGTGCAAGTGGGACTCGCAGTATTCCGTACCATAAGGCAAACAACGTCGAAAAAAAAAACGTTTCTTGTGATCTCCATACAAGAAACGTGCTTTCTTTCTTTCTTTCATTTTAATTTAATTTTATATTTATTACTTTTTGTTGTTAAACTGTCTACCCATTACGGTTCATGAGATATAGAGCCCTGATAGATAGACGGACGGACAAATAGGGGAGGCTTGGTTACCCTTGGGGTACAGAACCCTACAATGGATTGAATAGTAGAAGCATACTAGGAATAATTACTGAAGTTTAACGGCAAACCGTCCTTGCTTGATTTATTACTCGTTCCAGCACAGAGAGCTCGCAAGTGTATCCTGCCTTTTTGCCGAAAATTGTTTGGCAGAATTTGCTAATCGTTAGTTGTCAAAGTGAAACATTGGCGAAACGTTAGTTGGCAAGTGAAAATCTGGCAAACAATTTTCGGCGAAAGGGCAGAGAACCGCTCGCAAGACCTTTCACATTACCTACAGCTTAAATAAATCTTCACTCAGCATCTTGTCCTGTCAAACTCTTGAAGCTTTTTAAGTTTTTATTATCATAGTAACTAAACAATAAAATCGTATATCAAGATTTACGTCCCTATATTTTGTTATATCGCCATGATTTTTATATCTTTCATCATAAAACTGTTCGGTTTAAAATTTTATTGCCATGCGTTTCAACGTTTTAGTACTTGTAGTTTAACTCTGTAACCATTTGGTTTCTAGTGGTGCCTTCTGTGCAATATTTGTGGCACACTCATGGATTCATCTGAAATTGCTCTAAAAAAAATCCACAAAACATTTTTTTTTATTTATGTACACATAGTAAAAAACATGGGGAAACGATAAAATTATAATTGGAGTACAAATACTGTTGCTCCATTTTCTGATGATGCAAGATTTTCGACTGTGGCATACAATTAAAACTTAGAGAGCTATGGTGGCCCAGTGATAACGGTTAATAATAATCAACCAATATTGTTCGACTTTTAATTGTATTCAGTAACTTGACAGTTCAAAGAAAAGTAATGCTACCATACTAAAACTAATAGTGTTGCGGTAGTGAAGGATTTTGCCTAAAGAGCGAAGTTGCGTAAGAGAAATTAAACCATTTTTATCATTATTTATAAAAATTAAAAAAATCATTTATAATAATTAATAATTTATTTAAAAAAAGAAGAAATTAAATAAATTACCTTACTACTGAAAAACAAAATTTATAGCAAATTCTACAATTTTTAATAGTGCATATCATGTTTTTACGACAAGTTATTAAATTTAAAATAAAAAAATTGCATGTGAGTACATTATTTCAAGTTCATTCAATTTCGTTCATTCAAAATCAAAATCAAAATATTTTATTTCACATAAGCCTGGCACTTATGAAATGTCAGAAGCTAGGTGCACGGTTCCAATTTGTCGTTTCCTATGGAGAAGAGCCGGCAAGAAACTCCACGGTTACTCTTTTAAAAATAATTGGCTTTTACAATGTTTTCAAATTACAGTGATAATAGGTAGGGGAGGACAGTGCAGGCCAGTCAATAAGTACCAGGTACTTAGAGGAATGAAAATACAGAATAGAAAAACGTCTACAAATCTAGTCTCTAAGGCCTACAACGTTCTCTCATTCACAATATGTAAAAGAATTTACCTATATAAAATGAATCTTACACCACCTCACTTTCTTTTTTTGTCAAAATCTGGCAACCCTTCAACTGTCAAGTTACTGAATACAATTAAAAGTCGAACTATAGAAACAAAAAATCATAGACATGGGACAGCTACAACCCGCACTGAGCTCGCGTGGTACATTACGGACCACTTCCTCTAACAGAGAGGAGGCCTGTGTCCCAGCAGTGGGAACACTATAGGTTGATTATGCTATTATTATGCTTAGACAGTGCACCTATTATTTTTGCGTCTTCTTATGGTATACCACAGGTACTTAAAGTGCACCTGAAAATCAGGCTTTTTTATTGCAAACCCTTGCACCTCTAAATTATTTTGAGTCCATATCTGACACTTGCCAAACCCGATTTTCGTATAAACCGGTTTAGTCTAGGTCAAACTAGTTTGACCAAATAATGTTAGTAACAACTCCGTTCAGGAAGCATAGAACAAACTTTGTTGCGTGTACTTATGTCGTTCTGACATTCCAGAACCCTCTTTAACACATCGCTAACTAATTAGAGATGCGCAAAATGTGTCAGTAAAAAGAAATGAATGAAGTATATCTTTTCGCTTAACGAAGTTCGCGAGCAAATTCAAAAGAAGCTGGCAGTATTTTCACAACGATAATGTTTTCCCATTGTTTGTCTTATTTGTTTTTTATATTTATGTGTATTTAAGTATGTTTATTTTTGGTTCAATTTAATTAAGTATTTATATCATATGTATAAGTATAATAATATTAGTACCTATATTTACTTATATTTGAATAAATATTCAAAACACGAGTTATGTAATTGCACCTACCACTGTTTGTCTCTGCATCACCCAAAGGTCGATTTGTAGAAAATGCCTTTGGCATTAAGTCCGCCTCTGTACATTTATGTGCGTGAAGTATTTATTTAAATAAATAAGTAGTCCACTCATTTATTTCAGTACTTCATTTAGTTCAGCAAATCAGAACGAGTCCTTAACATAAGATAACGACAGTGATTGACAAGTTACGACAAATGATATACTTCACTAGTAGGTACAGTTTTATACGTAGAGTTTGGCCAACGAAAGCTGACCACGAATTATTAATTCAACCTTTTCTATATAATGCCAAAAATGCCATATACCAGTGGTAATAAGGTTATACTGATGTAAATGTCGCATAATAATATGTCTTGAATAGTAATTAGTATCAACTCCGTTTAAGCAGTGTATAGCCAGGGTTGACAGCTCTTGATTTTTTTAAATTCCCGCCTTTTTTCTTGGACAGCTTTCGTTGGTCAGACTCTATGTCTTTCATCCTTCTTACTTTATAAAGGCTTAGGGCTGTCAACCTAGAAATATGAAGTATGTTTTTTTTTTAACTGATGCGCACAGTTTGTGCGAGCGAAAGGACAGATTGAACTAAGTGAAGTAGAGACACATTTGAATGACTACTGATTGAGTGATAAGTTTATTTTGTCATTTGAAGTAGTTTTTTTTTTTGAGGATGGGAAATCATCAAATAACTTCTCCCGTTCTGGGAGGAGCAGGAGGGCGTGTCAGACTTTTACTGACTAAAACCCACCCGTGTTCCCTCAGCTGCCTGTGTGCCAGGGGCGACGGTATCTCTTTCGAACAACCCGCACCCCTGGCAGTCAGTCCGGCGCACCAGGACACATGGCACGCCGTGACCACCCCAGGAACCAAGTAGCTCAAGGTCCCCAGACTACCCTGGCACCCCTGTTACTCTTGGTCCCCTTGCGACGGGTCAATCAATCAATCAATCAATCAATCAATCATTTATTTTGTTAAACATAGGTATGGTTACAGTTAGTATTTTAAAAAATGTGCACTATGTTTTGCCATTAAATGGCGTACAAAATTTACAGAAACAAACAATTATAATTAGTAGGTGGCATGCCAATACATAACAAAAAAATCAATTTAAAAAATATGTCAGTAGGTACACAGGTCATTACAATTTTTAAATAAATAGGTAAACACATTAGTACTTATCAATAATTAAAAATCATATGAGTTAATTAGCAAGTCGGAATCGTCATACCTCTGTTTATCAGTAGTAAACTCAATGATGGAGTAGTAACATCTATCTAGAAGAAATTTAAACAAGGACCTTTTAAAGGATCCCAGACACTCTTTATTTCTAATAACTACTGGTATACTATTATATATTTTTGGGGCCATACCTAGGACACTTTTGCCGAAAAATGCGGTTTTATGAGAGGTAACATTAATAGTATTCTGATAACGACGAGAGCGCAGTTTTCCAAACAAATGCAGGTTACAGCGCACAAACACTCCCATTTCATAAATGTACATAGACGGTAGAGTGAGTAAACTAAGTTCCTTAAATAATGGTTTACAACTATCAATCGATTGTAATTTCGTAAACGACCGCAAGCATTTCTTTTGAGCTTTAAAGGCAATGTCTCTGTCAGTAGAGTTTCCCCAGAAGATGATTCCGTACCTAATGCTAGAAGCCACATAAGCATTATAAGCTATTTGTACTGTAATGCGGTTAACCGTTTTTGATAGTTTGTACAGAGCATACGCAAATTGACTAAGCTTCTTTGACAAAGCGTCAATATGATTTTTCCAATTCAGATGACTGTCTATGTATAGGCCCAGAAATTTTGTGATGTCACTTTCAGCGATTGCTACGTTACCATATCTTATATTCAGTTTTGGTTTATTTGTTCTTTGATTAAATGTCATTATTTTAGTTTTGTCAAGATTTATTTTTAGATTGTTATTAACTAACCAATTTATTATATTTTTGAGATCGTCATTTATGTCATTTTCAAGAATACTTATGTCATTACTAGAAAATAAAATAGTGCTGTCATCAGCAAATAAGACCATCTGATGCTTACTGACCTTAGGCATATCATTTATATAGATGTTAAATAATGGAGGGCCAAGAATGCTACCTTGGGGAACACCATAAGTGGTCTTTCTGCGTAAGTGGTCGGTCAGCGCAGTGGCCCCGCCGCCCACCACTTCTCGGCCGCAGGGGATAGGGAGAGCGGCCAACGCTATACCGACACTCCTCTTCCCCTGCGGCCCCACCGCGTCCGCCATCAAACGGTGGCGGCCCCGTCCAGGCCACCCACGGAAGGAAAGAGCGCTACTCACAAGTAGTAATTTCCTTTAATCGTTCGCGAACTACCCATGTCTATAACTAATTGCGTTAATTGATTCCTCATAGAGAAGTAGGCAAAGATTCAAATCGTTAAACCACGCTTGTAAAAATACGCGGCGGGATTTTATCGCGCACTTGATTTTCAACTTTTGGTATTCTACCGACCGTTGAGAATCCAACAGAGGCGTTGGGATTACATCAGTGCGTATAAAAAAAACACACTTTTCAACACACACGTTCGATTTTCAACTCTCGGCGCCCGCTGCGATATCTTTAGGTCTATGCGAACGTGAACTTAGATTCGTACAAAATATAGTCGCGTTTTTGTTTCATTATGACACCTCTGACACATAATGACCCAGTGACTTGACTTGGTTGTCATGGAAACGCTATTTAATAATGTGTGAGCTCATTTTTCTTTTATTAGACAATTTTTTGCGTGACTAAAATATACGGTGAATGTAAATCTACCCATATTTTTTTTTGGAAATAGGTCAACGAAACTACCTGGTTACTCAACGAACTAAAACCTTTATTGGTTTACAAATTTAATTAAACTACCCTCAATATCTCAATTTATCCGTATCCATAACTTCATTTGTTTAAGATTAATTTCTCGACCAGTGACCCAGGCCGGGCAACACGAAAACAATTGGATTAATTTATAAACTAATTCAGTTTCATCTCGGCCTGTCCTCTCAAGTCTAATTCATTATAAGGAGCTTCACGGTTGAGTGGTTACACAAACTTCTGTATACTTGAGGAGTTGAATGTATTCACCGGTTGGCGGTTGCAATCCCCTTTAATGCAGTTTTATTATTTGTCTTTCAGTTTTCTCGGCTTGTGGGTGTTTTAGTTAGAAAAGCTGGTAGTATTCCGGTAGTTTTATTACAACGGAAAAGGTCAATATTTGGATTTATTTATCAAAACCTTATACAAGAACAAGCGCAGATTTAATGCCTGAGGCATTTTCTACCAGTCAACCTTAAGGTAATGCAGAGACAAAACATGGCAGGTGCAACATAGGGGATCGATCACTCGGAAACAACAATTTAACTAGAGGTGGGTCATTGACGGTTTTTTGGTTAAAGTAATTTAACCTGTTTTTTCATTGATGACTAACAGTTATCTCGTTGACGAATGAAAAGTCGTTAAAATAAATAATAGTTTAAAAAACTAAAAAACACCCTTTAAAAACCAAACTAAAAAAGCAGAAAATAATTTAATTCAATTAAAAAGCGTGGGGTGCTTTTTGAGGTATTTTTATAATCACATAATGTCAAGCACTCCACGCTTTTTAATTGAATTAAATTATTTTCTACTTTTTTAGTTTCGTTTTTAAAGCGTGTTTTTTAGTTTTGTAAACTATTATTTTTATAAAATATAATACATACATACATCTAAACAAAATAAACTTTGGCAGGAGAAATACCGAACGGTAGGTAGAGGAGAAAACCAGCAAATCAGCTGGAATGGATGAATGCCTATGGACCAACGTTGCCATAAAAATCGACTATTCGCTTCCCTACGTCGAATTGAACGTCTATAGACCCTTTGTAATCGTTCGCCGCACAGTCGACGATGAGTCATCGGTAATGTTTGTAAACACTTGTGTACGAAAAAAATGTTGGGGAGGTGTGTCCTTTATATTTTTTTGAAGGTGACTTATATCAATTGTTAAGCTTTACCGACCCAAATACAATTTGTGATCGGTTAATACATATAATACAAACTTGTCTTAAAAATAACACCATTACGACAGTAATACCACAAAAATGTAGATTAATAAAACCATGGATGACAGTCGGATTACTGCGCTGCATACGTAACCGCAACGACATGCAACTTAAGTTGAAGGTTGAGCCCCATAACGAAATACTAAAGATCACCTTCAAAAGATATAGAAACTACTGCAACTGTATTATTAAAAAGCTAAAGCGGAAACACGATCGAGATCAATTATACAAGGCGCATAAAAATCCCAAAAAAATATGGGAAACTATAAATAACATTACTCATCGAAAGTCACGCAAAACCCTCAGCGCGGATCTTTTAGAGATTAAGGCTACTCCAAAAGAGTCAGCTGATACTGTAAATAAATACTTTTCCAACATAGGTAAAATCCTTGCGAACGAGATAACTGCCAGCACAACCACAGGCTACGGCCAAATTTATAGTGACGCACCTAATGTCCCTCTATCATCTTTTGTACTTTTAAACACAGACCAGGATGAAGTTCACCGCGTTTTAATGTCTCTGAAATCAGATAGTGTCCCGGGCTGGGACGGCATTACTGTCAACTTCCTAAAAATTGCTCATGCTCTTGTCGTGCCAATTATAACCCACTTAGCGAACCAGTGCTTTGAACGCGCTGTTTTCCCTAACGCCTTAAAACTAGCTTTTATAACACCTGTGCACAAGAGTGGAGACAGGGCTAATCCGTCGAACTATAGGCCTATATCTGTACTGCCATCAATATCTAAAATAATTGAAAGATTAATAAATTCACGTCTCTTATCCTATCTTAATAAAAACAACCTTCTGTCGCCCTCGCAGTATGGTTTCCGACAAAAAATGTCTACGGAAGACGCAGTTCTAGCGCTTGCCTCCGCTGTAACCAGTCAAGTTGACAGCGGCGGCAAGTGCCTTGCTGTCTTCCTGGATCTTAAAAAGGCTTTCGACACAGTCTCTGTCTCCACTCTGCTGGATAGGCTGGAATCAATGGGAGTAAGAGGTATTCCCCACGCTCTGCTCAAAGACTATCTAAGCGAACGCAAACAAAAGGTTAAAATAGGCAATATCATTAGCTCTGAAGAAACCGTCCAGTTCGGAGTTGGACAAGGCAGTGTGCTCGGACCGACATTGTTCCTTATATATATAAACACCCTATGTAGCATGAAGATCGTAGATGGACACATTTTTTCATACGCAGATGATACTGCTATAGTCTTCAGTGCCGCTACCTGGGACAATGTCCGGATAACTGCCGAACGTGGGCTGGCAAGGATTGCAGCTTGGCTTGACCTTAATCTTTTAACCTTAAATACTTCCAAAACTAACTTCATCTGCTTCACAAAGTACAACATCTCTCAACCCCCCCTAGAATTCAAAATTAAAATCCATAAATGCCATTATCCTGTAAAGCCAAATTGTTCTTGCACAGAAATAGAAAGAGTAGTATTCACCAAATACCTAGGTATTATGGTTGATCAGCGATTATCCTGGCACAATCACACGGAATTAATAATGAAGCGTATACGGAAATTAATCTGGACTTTCAAGACATTACGTCATGTAACCTCAAAAAAACTCCTGCTACAGATCTACATCTCACTTGCTCAATCTGTCCTGACATATTGCCTACCTGTCTGGGGAGGTGCCACTAAAATTAAATTTTTAGATCTCGAGAGGGCCCAGAGGTCCCTTCTGAAAGTAATGTTTTTTAAACCCTTCAGATTTTCCACTGAGAACCTTTATCAGACATCAGATCTTCTGACCGTTAGAAAGCTTTACGTACTTCATATAATTCTAACTAAGCATAAAACTCTATCTTTCAACCCACAGAAGATAAAAGGCAGAAGGAAAAACACGGTTGCTCCCACTGTCTCAGTTAAGTCTACATTCGCGAAAAGACAATATCCTAGGCAATCATCCCATTTATACAATCTTCTTAATAAAGTACTTGGCATATACCTACTCACTTATCGCGAATGCAAAAAGGCTTTGTCGATATGGCTTAAGTCAAAGACCTACGACGAAGTAGAAAATATGGTGCAATCAATGATACTAAAATTAAATAAATATAATATACTACACCATGATATTTCTGCTGCTAATGGAAGATAATGTCCTAGGAACATTATCTTCCGATCCCAAGACCAGTTCGTAGGGTTAGTCAGCAATTATAAATTATAAAAATCAAATAATTCTGCAGTTTAACTCCAATTTAGTAGATTATAATAAATCCTCACAATGTATAATGAATAGGCCCAAACCTCACTCCTACACCTACACCCACTACTCACATGCACACAACACCACCACTACCTCCACACCATCTCCACACATAACCACACACGTTCCAGCGCGCTTTTTTTTTTTTTTTTTTTTTCATTCTTTTGTTATTGGTTTAAGTTTATAATACGTATAAATTATTTTGTACTGGCTCAAAAACTTAATAGAAAATAAATAACCAGGGGAAGGGCGGAGTATCCTAACACAAGCAAACTATTTGCTTAACAGGATTCTCCCCATTGTAACTAGAATAAGTTATTTGAGTTGATGCAATAAACATTTTTATTTTATTTTATTTTATTTTATTTATTTATGTGAAATGATGTGTATTTACTATCCATATACAATAATAACTTTTTGAAATAGTGGTTGTTTTTTTTTTAATCAAATTTCCTTGATTACTAATAAATTACTAATATATTTCAAGGCAAAACTGAACTAATCCATACTTAATCTGTTAGCTAATTTCATAACGATTCCAACGACGTAACTTCTAAACAACTCTTATAATTAACTTAGGAGATATCGTCGTTTAAATTTCACGCGCCGACTATGCGCTTGCACACCCAAAAGTGGCTAACATTTCGCGCGCAATTTGAGAATTGTTCTGCGATCAACAACGGGTTAAAAGATAAGCGACTGGTTACCGCCCTGATGTTCAGAGGGAGCGCATTCCAAACAAAGACCTCCTGGACAAAATAAGAAGAATGATAAAGCCTGAACTGAGATTTCTGGTCCCACAATTTACTTCTAAGTTGGTCCTAAAGTAATAAACGTGTTATAAAATGTATCAAGGGAACGTTAGTAATTATTTAATGCTCACATTAATTGATGGCATGTTCCATTTAGCAGTTTTATTATGCATACAAATTAAGTAATGCATAGAATACAACAAAGCAAGTCATACACATAGGTACCAACATAATCCAACGGTGCTGTATCCTCCTTTGTTGCATTCAATTTCTTTATTTTGTTTTAACTCCCACCTAGCATAAGAGGATTTCAATCCTTTGTTTCTTTATTCTGCATTCATTAACTTAATGCTTGTATTTTTAATTGCACTAATGCCCCTTCCGTGGCTTTCACATGACAAGGTACAAGATAATTTTATATTATATAGCTACATATTAACTAATCAAGGTAATTCACAATATTTTCCAAACGACAAGCAATATTGAGCTGGACTGACTACAAGAAACTATTCGCTACAACACAGATAAACGAGCTGCGTTTAGGGGCGCATCCCTTGCTGCATTGTTATTACTTGATCTTTACTTATGCAACTAATATGTAAGATTTCTAAGGATTCACTGTATAAATTTTTCACGTTAGAAACACGATTACGTATAGTGGTCTCAATAGAAAAAAAAAACAAAATAATAACTAAAAAACAAAATAAACCCTTAGTACTGCATAAGTATTTCACGGAAGGTCATCAGTAGTAAAATTAGTTTAGTGATATTCCTTTGCGAGTTAATAAATACTTTTTCTTTCTTTATCAGTATTTTTTTTATAATAACAAAACTAAATTTTATCTTTATCGTTCACATTTTCAAAATATGTTTTGTTTAAATACTTACTACGAAAGAAATGCCTAAATTAGTGTACGAATCGTCCGTTTTATATAGGTCCGCCACGCTTTAATCAGCGCCAGAGAGTTGGTGCGCTTTTAACATACAGTATCTTAGAACCCGTTTCCAAGGGGCAAGAAATGAGTAAAGAAGACTATCTTTATATTCGTCACTTTCTAGTTCCCTTCATGATCTTCCGTCTGGACCGCGCATTTACCCGCTAAATCCTGCTTCACCCTTCCGATAGTATATCTTATTCCGATGTTTTATGACACCCAAACTGATTCGTGAAAGTTGCGATCGCTTCGGTTACAGTTTATGTGGTCCATTTTATTGCTATGACTTGTACAACTCGATTGTGGGCAATTCTGTTTGTGCTCAAGTGTAGTGTTTGATGTACAAGCTTTTGTTTTCGTGCAAACTGTGTTTATAAAACAATTATGTTGCTGTGAAAACATTGTAAGTTTCTCAAGTATGAAATATGAAGCTGGTATAAATGTTAGGATGATACTATCATGTCAGATAGACAGTCGCTTCATGGCAAATACAGGTTTCCCGCATCTGATAAGAATGGCAGCTGACCGTAACATAGGTCCCCCGGTCGTAACATAGGTCGCACGGTGAAGCGAAGAAGAACCCCAAGGTGGGGCCGCACGTCAGGGCTTTTGCTTCGAAGCCGACGGCGTAGCGGCCAAAAAGTAGGTTGCGGTGAGGTGCATCGCAACAGAGGCAGGCCGCGATGTCGAATGGGAGGGGAGGCATCGCAGCTGAGGGTTACAGGCTGTGGCGGAGGAGGAGTGCCGGTACTTCTGAGTAGCGCTCTTTCCATCCGTGGCTTGGACGGGGCCGCCACCGATTGATGGCGGACGCGGTGGGGCCGCAGGGGAAGAGGAGTGTCGGTATAGCGTTGGCCGCTCTTCCTATCCCCTGCGACCGAAAAGTGGTAGGCGGCGGGGCCACTGCGCTGACCCGTCGCAGGGAGACCAAGGGTGCCAGACACGGGGTTGGTGGATAAAGGAAAATGAAGATGAATCTAGGTATTACATGGTTGGATTAAATTCCGCTTGAAGCTACTCCTCATCTTTCTTACGTTAGAAGTTAATCATATTTTGCACGTCTCTTGAATTCAAAGGTGGTATTCTGTATGTTTTGCCTATCTCCAGGCGTAATTGTATGTATGTGGGTTTCCAGCAGAAGGATAAGAAAAACTTTCACCGGATCACCATTTTCTCTCCATAACAAAACTGCACAAGCCTTCAACAAATGGCAAGCCAATAAAATAGCAAAAAAACAAATCAACCACAATTCCAGCCAATCCAGAGCAGGTCTCTACGAAATTATTCGTCTGTCAGTGACTTATGAGACTCCCGCACCAATCGGAAGACAAATGTGTCGTTCATTGATGTGGACCGTGGTTGCCAAAGTTGAGAGAAAAAATGAGCTATTTTATGGCTGTCTGAGTCCTTTATTTGGTATAAGAATTGGCTGGATGTCCCAATTTTTTGTGATGAAAAATTATTAATAGCAATACTGTATGTATGTTATTGGTGTTCCTGTTAATCCTTTATTTAAGCTTCAAATGTTGCAGTTGGATGACGTTAAATGGTAGATACTCAACTCCGTCAACACTTTCTGTCGAGTTGGTTACGGCAAATCTTTGTGTTGTGTTTATAGATGACAGCTGTTGCCAATCATCAACAGCATATATTTACATGCATATTCATTATTGTGTGACCCGGCAGTTCTTCATCACCCATTGTTGATAATGTGACTAAGATGAGAATGCTAAGAGGGATTAGTGGTGTGACACGAATGGATTGAATAAGGAATGAGTACATAAGAGGAAGTCTGAAAGCGGCACCATGTGGGAATCGGAATAGGCATGTGATACGGAGGAATGAGGAAAATGTCGTGAGGAAAGTTTTGTGTATGAATGTCTATGGGTTTACTGCTTGATTTCGAATGTCATATGCCCGGTGGCTAATTCCCCGAAGTCATCAGATCGAACGTCCAAATTGCCGAAATTCCATAGCATCGATGTACCACAATTTCGAATAGCCATTAAGTCGAGCGCCCGTTTCGCCGAAAATCCAATGCAACGGTATTCCTATCCATCGAATGTTTATTGGCTCGAAGTCGGTGTTCTTTTTTTTATTTTTAGTTATAGAATCTTCCCCACACCAATTCAAAATTTCATCATCCTTGGGGTCAAAACAATGCATATTTATGCGATAGCAGCAATCGCGGTTGATTTGGTGTCATTTTTTTAAGAGTTCCGTTGTCTGTCTCCGAAACTTATAATCAGATCTTTATGAAATTTAAATGGGATAATTTCGGTATAAACCCGTTTTGAACAAAAAAATCATTTTGCAAATCCGTATATATGTTACGGCTAATAGCCGAAGTGCGGCTACACCTAGTTTTAGCCGGCTACAACTAGGTGCAGCTGGACTAGCGCTCGCCGGCCGCTGCCGCGGCATCGCTCGCTGCGCTCGCTCGGCTCGCGCGCGTTTGGTCGCAATTCTAATAGGTTAGGTTAGGACTGTACTGCTTACCGACCGATTAGGTTTGGTTAGGACCTAACCTAATCGGTCGGTAAGCAGTATGGTGCAGATCACAATTTAATAAGTAGGATACATCTAAGTTTAACCGGCTGTACCTAGTTATAGCCGGCTAAAACTAGGTGTAGCCGCACTTCGGCTATTAGCCGTAACATATATATGAGGAAGTTATGCCCGAACAGTCACAAAAAAAAATAAACATGTCGAATTGATAACCTCCTCCTTTTTAAGTCGGTTAAAAATTAGGTAATTGTAGATATTTTCATAACTATATAATGACAATTTTCACTATTCCTCTTCATCCCCCAAAAAATTGAAAACAGTACCAAAACCACAAAAACCAATATGTAAACAAGCCATAATAACACGAGACGTAATCGGAGATTCGTTTTAGATACGAAATGATTTATGATTCGTCGGCTTCCATCGGAAACGTCCCTTGTACGTCGCGTAATGGATTCTGAGGACTCCCCGGGGAGGGCTGGAAATGTTGAGAGCCGCTGTCATAGGATACGCATAGTCACACGTCGTGAGGATTTCTCACTTAATGTACCTAGCTACTACTGTAAGTGAGATTATGAAAAGGATTTCTTCATTTTTTGGAACAGTTGCCTCCTCCTTAAAATAAGTCAAAGTCAAAGTCAAAGTCAAAGTTTATTGCGAACTAAGTGTACAGTGTTGGTGTTATCGGGTGTTAGTGCTTATGACTTAGCAGCCTTTTACAAGCATTGCAATTCATCCTAAATTAGCATGCATTAAAGATTATTATTATATTATTATTTTCTTACAAATTATAGATTATAGCTAAGACCAGATTAATGTCAATAATAATGAATTTAATACAATTATTCAGCAATATTCAAGTCATTCTTTTCAGGTAGTATAAATTATAATTAAAGTATCATAGTTATGAAGTTAAATAGGATAGGATAGACTAAATCTTATGGTTTGTATAGGACAGATCGCCACTTTTGTACATTAGAGAAAAACGTTATTTTAAGCTAAATTCTAGAAATTC
The DNA here is from genome assembly GCA_947359405.1 of Antitype chi. Lineage (NCBI taxonomy): Eukaryota > Metazoa > Arthropoda > Insecta > Lepidoptera > Noctuidae > Antitype > Antitype chi. The sequence goes on from OX375816.1 coordinate 19,479,823, forward strand.
TTTCACTGAGTAGAAACATTACCACCATTATTAGAATACCTGGTTTTAAAAGCGAGGCTTTTTGTTATAAGTACCTTGCAACCAGTAAATTATAAGTTTATAACTTGCTAAATAATTTGCAAACTACCACCATGTACCCATGTTTATTGTGTGTTAACTATTATGTTGTTAGCAGTGGAAACTAAAATCTGTGTTAAGCTTTGAAAGGTGTATTACTAACCTCATAAAGTGCCCCAAATTCTAATGAGTTAATGTACCTTAGGATAAGTGCATTTGTTGATTGTTTCTGTTAGATAAATATAGATATTTGAAAATGAATGAAAAGCGAGGCTTAACAAAGCAAGGAATTATTGCCTAAACACACTATCAGTAGGAATGGCGTTAATTTTAACAGTTCAACAACATTCATTGCGTCATTTACGTTGTAGAGCAGACAACTTTTTCGAACATTTAAAGCAATGGATTAGCAATATCCTTTAAAACGATTCAGATTCTGATTGATAGTGTGTTATGCAAGATCTCACAGTAGACCAGGTCCCTAAAGCAGGACCTTAGTAACCTGGACTACGATGGGATCTTGAGGTTTTGATTTCGAGGATACTTTGATACCAAAGAGTTAGACCATCCATCAGAGTTACATTAGTTAGTAGCTACTAGATAATTTAATTGGTCAGCTAAAACCATCAATAAGGTTTTTTTTATTTACCTTACTTCTGGACCAATATACGATTACCTACAATAACAGTAACCTTCTCCCCTCGCGATTTCAATAAAAACGAACAAATACTCCAAATACAATGATATTCTACTCCAAACACTTCTTCAAAATCCAAAAAAATAAAAGCAAAAACTTAACAATTCTCTAAACAAAATTATTTATTCAGAAACTTTAAAATTAAATTCAGATTGCTCTCTCTGGGGTGGTATGACAAGATTGAGCATCTCTGTCATAGGACTTCAAGCCAAACTTTGCCACTTAGGTCTGCTTCACCCGTCAGATAGGTGCCGATCTGTCGACGGTCTGTCTTTCAACTTGGGCTACATTAATATTTATTTCGACTTAGTATACTCAAATATTTTTTTGAGATAGGTTTTTAGGGTTTTGTTTACAAAATATCAAAATCAGCGAAGCACTAGGCTTAGCTGTCTGCACGTAGCCGTCAGTCATATTTTTTGCAAATTACAACAGAAGTTGTTGTGGAAAAGCCCACACAGCCGTGGCTAGCCCAAACAATTGTTTTAATTTATTTTATTAAACAGTCAGTAAGGCCCATTGTCCTCAACAATAGTCAAAAACTAAAACGACCACGTATTTCAGATGAAAAAATGTTCTTGTTTTTTTACTTTTTAGGGTGTGATTTTTCAATACTCGGGGTATTGAAAAATCACACCCTAAAAAGTAAAAAAACAAGAACATTTTTTCATCTGAAATACGTGGTCGTATGCCACTCTGCAGTAATATACTACTGTAGGCTTAGCACGAGCAACGATTTGTCAACGGAAGAATAGACATGTCTATTAACAAATTTACAATAGGAGAAGATAACTATGTTTTTCTATTAATTATCTCAGTTATGCGCTCTAAACGAATCATGATTGTGTAGATAATCGTATATACTTTGTGCCCGTCGAATAGAAAGTTTGTTGTCAGTGTGATTTTGACAGATTGGGAAGAAATATTCTTCTGAAATAGTCTACATTTATGAGGACCTAGACAAAGATCGTTAGAAACGAAAGACAAAATGACAGATTGTAGAAGGATATCTACGGTGCGATGTCAAAAATGGATAAACCAAATGTCACTTTGTATTGAAAAAGCACTGTCTATTCTTCGTAGAACTCGTATTAGAATGTGTTATTTAGGTGTGACATGCGACCATGGCTTTCAGATAAGAATATTTTCTCATTTCATACTTTTTAGAGCGTGTTTTTTAAATAATCGAGTGTCGTTTTTGAACTTACTTTTTATTTAAATTAATTTGGGGTTAGCTCACAATAAATATTTTAATTAAATGTGTTCCATATTCAATTAAATATTGTGACGTCACATAAATGGAATACTTTTTTTTAATTTGCCGTAGTCGGGTAAACTCAAATAACCAATGAGTACCTATTCGAGCTACTGAAATACTGGTGCTGTGACATTCTGACTGCCTACTGATTTGTGATTTGAAGTTTGAACAGCACCCTAATTGCGTAACACGCGTTTAATCATAATCGGTTTCATTTTGACAGTTCAACAATATTCATTGCGTTATTTACGTTGTTGAGCAGACATATTTTTCGAACATATGAAGCAATGGTTTAGCCATCTGTTTCAAAACGAAACAAATTATGATGAATCGTGAGTTACGCAATTAGGGTGCTGGTACCTTTTGAGAAGCGTCGTCAAATTGTGTTTTGAAGTCGGGAAACTTGCAAATACTTAAAAATAAGTCTGATTATTTTATTTGATACAAAATAATAGGTCTTTACCTATGAAATTGCCGTTTTGTATGAAAAAATTTAAACGAATTTTTTTCATGTATTTTTTATTTGTATTAATCGAAGTAATCACCCATGCAATCAATGCATCTTTGCCATCGCAGTGGCAGTTTATTGATGCCCTTCTTAAAGAAATCAGCTGGACGGGAGGCAACAAATTCTTCAAAGGCATTTTGTACTACCTCTCGGGTATTGAATTTTTTTCCCGCCAAGAAGTTATCCAAATTCTGGAAAAAGTAGTAGTCTGTAGGCGCAAGGTCTGGTGAGTAGGGCGGATGACGGAGAGCTTCCAACCCCAGTTCTTGCAACTTGGAGACCGTCTGCTGTGCAGTATGAGGTCGCGCGTTGTCGTGCAGGAGCAGCGGAGACGAGCGATTGACCAATGCTGGTTGGAGATGTGCCAGCTTCTCCATCATTGTGTTCAGTTCTTCACAGTACACATCTGCAGTAATGCTCACCCCGTTTGGTAAGAAGCTGTGATGAATCACACCGGCGCTAGACCACCAAACAGTGACCATCACTTTTCTAGGGGTAAGTTTTCGTTTAGGGCATTGTTTAGGTGCTGAACCAGGATCCAACCAACTTGCTGAGCGCTTGCGGTTATCAAACAGAATCCATTTTTCATCGCAGGTAACAATGCGGTTCAAAATTCCTTCATTTGTGTGTCTGTTGAGCAGTGCAAGGCACGTCTCGACGCGTACTTCGCGCTGACGATCATTGAGTTCGTGGGGCACCCATTTGTCAAGCTTTTTTAACCGACTTCAAAAAGGAGGAGGTTATCAATTCGTCGGAACCTTTTTTTTTTTTTTGTTTTTTTTTTTTTTATTTTTTTTTATGTATGTTCCCCGATTACTCGAAGATGGCTGGACCGATTTGAATTTTGTTTTTTTTGTTTGAAAGGGTATACTTCCCAGGTGGTCCCATGATCATCAAGTCAGGATCTGATGATGGGATCCTGGAGAAATAGAGAGAACTCTTCAAATTTTATAGGCACACAAAGCGATTTAGGTATTTTTTGGAAGAGTACTTTCTCGTAGTGGTCCCATTTCAATTTGGTGAAGATCTGATGAAGAACTTCGGAGATAGGCTACGGAACTCCTCAATAAATGATAGCAAATGGACTGGGATTGCCGAAATCGCATGTCTGTCTATTGTTTACACCAGTTCATAACATAACATCACGCCGGTACGCTGTGAAGGGGTAAGCACATGTGAACCACTAAAAAGTGAAAAATAAAAACTTTTTCCAAAAAAAAACAACCGACTTCCAAAAAAACACTACAAAGTGAAAAATAACTTTAATTTCGGAAGGCGGTGACAAAAAATTCAAATACAGCTCCAAAGACACCGACTTCCGAAATTAAAGTTATTTTTCACTTTGTAGTGTTTTTTTGGAAGTCGGTTGTTTTTTTTTTGGAAAAAGTTTTTTTACCTTGCCAATTTGACGCAAATGGACCAATATTGTTTTGACGCTAACGTCGAAAGCTGCTGCTAATTCAGCCGTAGATTGTGTATCATCAGCTTCCACAATCGCCTTTAATTCGTCATTGTCGGCCAAAGTCTTCGGACGACCGCGAGGTTCATTTTTCAGGTCGAAATTTCCAGAACGGAAGCGAGCAAACCAATAACAGGTGGTGCGTTGGTTTGTAGTGTTAGTTCCGTAAACGTCGTTGATGTTGCGTGCCGCTTGTGCCGCGTTGCTGCCACGACGGTACTCATATTCCATAATTACTCGAATTTTTAACGTATCCATGATGACGAAAAAGATTGAAATGCGATGAAAATGTAACACTAATCAATAAACAAATGACTACTTTTGGAAAAAAAAATCCATGTTTTTAAAATAAAATTAATTTGAAATTAGAATTCTTACCCAAACAAAAATTATTTTGATTTGAAATGGCCAGTACTGCAAAACGGCAATTTCATAGGTAAAGACCTAATATCAAACGGGCGACGCACTGCTATATTTAAATAAAATATCAGAAAAATCTAGCGTGGCACGGAACCCCTACAGTTTACATATTCAAGCAACTGACGAGTGTTTACTTTGTACGCCTGCTACGTGACCTTTTACCGCTGAAAACACGTAATATAGCTAATATCTTGATTTTCTCTCTATAATGCTGCGGGATTTACGAACGTAATATTTTGAATACCTTACCTGTGATTTGTAAATATATTTTTGTACACTGATCAAAATATAATAATTTCAGGAATGAAAAGCGGGTTCGTTGAGCTTTCCTGAAAGTACGATATATTTGGAATTGGTACAAACAGTTATCGATCGCCAAATCTTTAAATAACCAAAATATAGAGTGACTGCCTCATTGGTATATTGGTTGCAAGCGCTACTGGTGAGCATGACGTCCTGGATTCACGTCATAGGTTTTTTTTTGGGTGGGAAATCAACAAATAACTTCTCCCGCTTTGGGTGGAACAGGAGGGCGTGTCAGACTTTTACTGACTAAAACCCACCCGTGTTCCCTCAGTTGCAGCTCTTTCGAATAACCCGCACCCCTGGCAGGCATCGACCCTTGCGGACCCCACCAATTGGTGTTGACATCTCTTTGAGCCGCGCGTGGAACACAACGCGTCGTCGACCCGGGCTTGGTCCTTACCAGACAGCGAGCTACCCATTACTCGCCGTTCGCAAGCCCGTTCGCTTCATAGGTCAAGCAAAGTATTATTGTGTTTTCTATTTTAAATTTCTCAGAAGCAGTCTGAAGTCTACATTTGTTTGCTCGGTTGAGGACAATAGGCTAGCCCCCTATTACATAGGACTTAAATATAACTGCTGAAATGTGGGTGCACTTTGAGTAGACCTCCGCTCAACCCTTCGGAGAAATGAGGCGTGATGTTAAGTTATTGATAGAAAAACTTATAAACTTGTTGAATATCACGCACCTCTTCGTACTACTGCGAAAGAAATTTCCAAAACTTACGTACATAGCATTGAAACTTAAAATTTTAAAGCAATTACTTGAAAGTGGGTTTGAAGTCCTCTCAAAACTAACCAAGTAAAGAAATTAGCTTCTGCGTTAAATGTTTAACTTGGTTATTTACTTGTAAAGGCCTAAAGTTAGTGTTATTCCTGTGCGAGTCCAATAAATACTTTTTCTTTCTTTCTTTCTTTTTTCTTTAAAGATTCACTGGGCAATGACTGAGAATCCTTTCGCTATGTTTACTCTTCGAGTAGGTACTGAAGGTAAATATTATACAGATGGATTTTTGAGACGAGGCACTAGTTAGGGCAGCTACCTCCATCGTCGCTTTTGTAGCTACAGGAAAAAGTTATACGGAGACTGTCCTTTTTGAGGCATTTTGATGAGCATGCACACATTTAAAAATAAAATACAGTCAGCAACAAAATGGCCCAATTTCACATAAACTTTGCTTAAAAAGATCAAGAACCCAAAACAAATCACAAAAACTTTTTCCCATACCTACATCTCGAAGGAAATCAGATTCCAACTTACTTTTTTACCATCGATAAACTGGCCACTACAAAAAAATATAATAAACTGACAATAATAACTTCTACTTTGGGTATTATTTCACATAAAAAAAAATAGGACTCACCTAGAAGTTTTACTTTTGTGCTCTAAAATGTTGCAAGTTGGTCAAAATGTATTATTATATTCATGCAAATAACCAATACCGATTTTTCGATGTAATTACTCCGAACACATTACTGCTACTATCCGGTCTGTAGTAAAGACCGTAAACCTAATAGGTAGGGGAAAAAGTTTCTTCGCATTTTTTAAGAAAATTCAAAACATTTTTTAACATAGTTTATTTACATTTAACTAAAGTATGTAGGTACATTTTGTTCGATAACTTTTTGCCATCTTGTAGGTAGGGACATGATCCCATTGCTATAGAAATTTTGGGACTTCTGATCAAAATACCGCGACAAGTGGCTTTGGCAGTCCTCTCGTGATGTTAACCTGACACCGCCTAAAGAATTCTGAAGAGACCGAAACAGGTGGAAATCTGAAGGTGCATGGTCAGGACTATACGGCGGATGCATTAACACCTCCCAGCCAAACTCTCTTAATTTTTGCTGAGTGGCTAAAGATGTGTGAAGTCTAGCGTTATCATGATGAAAAACCACACCCCTTCTGTTGATTGATTCCGGCCGCTTTCTCTCAACTTCTTGCTTTAATCTCATCAGTTGTTCGCAGTAGAGTTCAGAAACGATGGTCCTAGCTGGTGGTAACAGCTCATAATGAATAATGCCCTTCGAATCCTACCACACACACAGCATCACCTTGTTGGGAGTTAACCCGGGTTTCGTTACAGTGAACTGTGATGCCTGGCCGGCCTTTGACCACGACCCTTTCGCACGTTCTTGTCGTACGTGATCCACTTTTCATCACCAGCTATCAGCGTCTTCAAAAATGGTTCGGTTTCATTACGTCGTAATAAAGAATCACAAATGAGTACACGGTTCATTAGGTTTCTTTCAGTGAGCTCGTGAGGTACCCAAATATCGAGCTTTCTTGTGTATCCAGTTTTTTTTCAAATGCGCCAAAACTATTTTGTGGTCAATTCCCAGTTCTTCAGCTACGTCGTAACTACAGATATGCCGATCTTGCTCCACTTTTTCAAAAATGGCATCCGTTTTATCCGTAATAGGGCGACCAGAGCGACGTGCATCTTTGACATCAAAATTTCCGGATTGAAAACGCTTAAACCAAATTGGTGCTACTCTCACAGACACTGCACTAGGTCCATAAACATCGCAAATTTTTTACCTTTTTTGTAGTAAAATTTTAAAATGTATCGAATTTCTTCATTAGATTCACTCATCTTGACAGTACGAAAAGCAAATGAAAATCACACATTTTCCTAATTTGAATTTGGAATTATGTTCTATAAAATTTAAACTTTCAATGATACCAAAACCAGCCAGATACAAATAGTATAGCCAAAGAGATTGTATTACAAGTTCATACATACTATAATGCGAAAAGACTTTTTCCCCAACCTAATATATATACCTACGACAAACCCTTTTTGAGCTCCTCATTCCTTACATCACAAAAGTATAATTTTAACAAAAATCAAATAACTATTTTCAAACTCGACACCGTCGCAAAAGTCAAAGCTCACAAATACGTAGAACTATGCGAGGCACGTCACATTCATTTCGGCGTCTCGTATTTGCCGTGAAAAGGCCACAATCCTCCGACCCGAAATCTTACCCGGATATTTGTTTACCTAAGGTTAGGTTTAGGCTTGACGTAAACCAAAGCGGCATGGCTTTTTGCTGAGAAGATACATCAAGGATAGATTAGTGGCGACATCTACATAGCCCGTCACATGAGAACTACGCATCATAATGACGTCATCACGCCAAATCCTGCAACGCGCAAGCAGAGTTTACTGCGTAACTAGCAAAAATACAACGTCCCGACATCAATCGTCGGGTTCACTCCGATCTAGCCATTCCCTTGTTGCCTTCTTCCAACGATACTGTAAGCTGAGGTTCATACTCTCACAGGGGGTTCCATTTTTTTTAGGTTGGGAAATCGCGAAAGCGGGTGGGCGTGTCAGACTTTTACTGACTAAAACCCACCCGTGTTCCTTCAGTTGCCTGTTATCTCGTTCGAACAACCCGGACCCCTGGTAGGCATCAGCCCTTGCGGACCTTACCAGTTGGTGCTGACATCTCTTTGAGGCGCGCGTGGACCACAACGCGCCGTCGACCCGGGCAGAGGGTGCCCTTAGCGTATAGGCGCTTAGTTTTTAAGCCCTGGGTGGAGGCCTTAATTTATTAAGACAGCCTCAGGCAAGTCCGGTTAAGCAGCCTACCACCTCCTAGGTTGACCAGCGAGATATCATTCCCAAGAAAAACAATCTTCGGGCCCTTGCGCACCAGACATAACACCCACCTAGTCGGAGGATCTCCCTTTTCAATGGAGGTTGAGTGAACTTTACAGCTTGTTCCTCAACCTCTATAGATTTTTGAAATACGTAACTAATAATACGGTTACATTCGTACGGATTATATTTTCAATTAACGAGGCTTGCTTATACTGATTTTATTACTCTTGACGTGTGGCCTACTGTGCTTAAATTCATGACACTATTGCCTGACATTCGACTCGATATAATTTTACAAAGTCATCTTGACCGTTGATGCTTTCATTCAATTAATGCTTGGATTTGCTCTTCAAGTCTTGTCATCGCACGGTATAAAGTTTCCATGGAAACAAAATTCCTGAGTCTCAATTTACATCGGTGCAATAAGTTTGGTAAAAAAAATGACGTTTTTCAGTTCAAATAGGAATATCGTTCGTAGAAATAGCGTGACATCATTAATAGAGTTAAAATATCGAGCAATTTAGGTAGCTATCTGACGGGCCACCAAAAACTCAAACCACTTCTAAAAACTACCGTGCAAAAAACCTGACCTAAAAATCATTTTCAAAAAAAAATCTGAATTCACCCGTTTGTTTTTATCGTATGGACGGGAAGCTAGTTGAGATATTTTATTTTTTGAACTTTTTCCTGTACGTATGTGCTTTGGAATCACTGAATTTGAACGGAACGATGTCATCGCGATTTTTATGTTTTTTGTTTTTTTTTTTCACTTTCATCATCGTTGCTTTTCTGTCAACTTATAGGGATTACCTTTTATTTTAGAAGTCATGTCTCATTATTTTGGAGTTTATGGATGTTTTGACTTTGAATACGTTGTGGTTGGACAATTTCTAGTACCAGATAGGAGCCCTAAAAATTATTATCGTCTAAGTATAATAATACGAAATCAGCCTATAATGTTCCAACTTTTGTGATAAAGGGGATCTGTGAGAGGGTGAGGGTTGCAATCCATCACGCAGGCCCAGTATGGGTTGGTGGATGACACGTCGACGAATTTTTGATTCTAGGACATGCTGGTTTCCTCACGATGTTTTCCTCCGCCGGTTTGAGAACAGTGGTGATGAAACAAATTACCCAAAGTAATGTGCCTGCTTGGGTTCAAACTCATGACTCGTGGTTCGGAATCGTTACCACTGGGCCCCCACTGCTCTAAAAATCGTCTGCTGTTTGGTTAATGGGAAACACATGAAGCAAGCAGCAGGCTGCAGACACTTATCTAAAATGTTTGATACTAAGCCCTAATACCACTATTGGTAGGTAATCGTCCTCGTAAGTGATCGTCTGTAGCTACACAACAAAAGTACTTAATGTGTATAAATAACCAAAACGTTTTCTTGAGCAAACTGATAGGTTTCTACTTTTCTAAACCACAATTTGTAGATATAGGCAAAAGGAATCATTTGTATTGATTTGCATAAAAGATATCCGAAATAAAACTTGAAGCCTTTACAAATACCAGAAAAACGCCGAAGGCATTTCCAATTGTCAAAGTTGGTTTTATTTCGGCAAACAAGAACTTTTATTAGCAACTGTATACCTAAGTAATAGAGTATATTTTTCAACGCTATGACACGGGTAAAGAGGGTGAATTTGCGGAAAAGAGCCATGAACTGTAAATACAAACTGTTCGTAATCTGAGATTGCTTCGACTTGAAGTTGAAGAGTATTGCTATTAGATATATTAATATTAAGCCTTATAGCCTCTTAGAAGACGCAAGTAGGTCTTTGAACTTCCGATTAATCTGAGCTTGTGCAAAGTGCATATCGATTATTATAAATAGCTAACTTTTCTATTGAAATTCGAATCGAAATAGCACATAGGATTCAAAGTTATGTGCCTAACATACGATCTTCCCGAGGAAGTTGCAGTAAACATTTCGGTATTCGAACATCAAACGAAACAGTCAAGGTATAACTACCCACCACATGGTCTCCAAGGAGACCTCCAGTGATGATCCAATCTTGTTCATACAGAACTCCAATTTACCCTTCCCAGTGATCACTGGGCAGAGCTTCGTTACTTTTATATGTAAATGAATATCTGTGTATTATGCAGTGGAAATGTTCCAGTTGGCTCGACAAACCCGCAAACTGGTAAACTATTAATTGGCCAACTGGGAGCAAACAATTTGGATTACAGATTCGGAAAGCTACAGCCGGCTACAGGCCGTCTCTAGTTTTCCAATGCAAATATCGCTGGACTAAGCAAACCTATATGTAAGTTAGTTGACTGTAGCTTTGCTAAAGTTAGGACTAAATGGTTTTATGGTTACGGATTTTCTGGGTTATTGGGATTAAGAATGCCTATTTATACAGAGTTCAATGAAATTAGCTATAGAAAGTTTACAAACGAGATTGATTAAGACGATATATCGAATTATATATAAGCATAATCAGCATATAATATTCCCACTGCTGGGACGCAGGCCTCGTCTCTGTGAGAGGAAGTGGGCCGTAATCCATCATGTGAGGGTGTGTGGGGATTGGCAAATGTCATATGGCTTCGATTTTTTTGGTTTCAGGACATGCTTGTGTCCTCAAGCTGTTTTTCACCGTTTTTGAGAGCAGTGGTGATGAAATTATTAACGCAAAGTAAAACGCCTGTCTGGGTTTGAACCTACGACCTTTAACTCGTAAGTTTCGGCCGTTACCAGTAGGCCAACATTGCCCGATGACACAAAAAAAATAAAAATAAAATTGTATTATCTTGATAATATATCGATGTCCACCGCGTCTGCAGAGCTTAGCAAGCTAGTTTAAAATAACTCTATAAACTTCAACAAACATGCAAAACTTTGCAGCCCAACCTCGTGGTCACTTTGTAAAAGTTATAATATAAAACTACAACCATCCTCAAATAAATATTGATTAAAACTTAACATCTCATACAAGCTCCATAAAAGTTGGCACAACTTTACAGCCAGCTTGTTCCTCCAATCCTCAAACTTGGCCCGATATGAGGTACCGAGCGTTATCTCGGTACGTGCACGAGCATTCACGAAAACTTACGAACATCCGCGAAGATTCTAAGTAGGATGACTCAGCATTTGTTTTATGTCCTTTTGACCTAAAGGAAGAAAGAATACTCGACAGTTATTTCTTTTTTCAATAAATTAGATATTAATAATTTGTAGAGATCCATAAGATATTAATATTTTACCCGATTACTGACAATAGGCTCGACTTTTTTTATTGAGATAATAGAACTGGTGAAATGGGATGTAGTGTCGTATCTAAAATTGACAACCCATCCAAAAGTGTGTTAAAGCGTTACGTCTAAATTCGAATTCTGTTTTTTTTTTTTTCAATTCACATAACATCACGCTAAGTTTACCCGAAGGGTTGAGCGGGGGAGTACCTATAGCACACCCATATTTCGCCAGTTCTCTTTAAGTCCCACGTCATAGGGGGCGAGCATATTGCCCTAAACTGGGCTCAAATCCCGATAGAAAAATCCAATAACACTTTGTCCGACTTGGGAATCGAAATCAGGATCCTATGCTCAGCAGTAGCGCTTGCTACCACAAGACTAAAGTGGCAGTCACCAGGCAGGCGGTTTGTTTAATCAGTGTGCTAAAATAACACTGTAATTTCGTACTAGGTATGTGTCTTATTCCATTTCTTCCCGTGGGTGTCCTAGGAGGCGACTAAAGGACTTAATAGAGAATGGGCAGCAGGGTTCTCTATGCATTTTACCACCATACTGCGATAGCCAACCCACCTGCCAAGCGTGGCGATTATGGTAAATCCCCCCCTTTTGGGGGAGGCTTATGTCCAGCAGTGGACGTCTTTCGGCTGAAATGATAGATGTGTCTTATTTTTGTTGTCCCGGCTGTTATTCGAGGATCTTTGACAGTCGTTACGGGTCGTCAGAACCCTGTCGTGCCAAGGAGTATCATCGTATTACCCAGTAAGTAGGCTGTGTAGGTCAGAAAAGCAGTCGCTTCATGTAAAATACTGGTATTCAGCTGCATTCGGTTAGACTAGAAGCTGAACCCAACATAGTTGGGAAAAGGATAGGCAGATGATAATGGTTTGTCTTTTGTTGTTCTGAATTATAGGTTTGTCTATCTAGATCACCTAATTTTTTTTAATTTTTTTTTTCAGACATAATTGTAGTCCTTAGTTTTACACTCATAACATTCAAATAATAGTGTCCGTATGAATTGAGGAGCCATGTCTCAGATTTAAACAAGGGTACTACCAATATTTAGTAGTAAATTAGCCAAATTTGTAGCCCCGATCCTGGAATTTGTAGTAAAACCCATCAAAAGTTACAGGACGTTGAAGATGGCTCCTCAATTCAGGCATCTGGATTGAGGAGCCACCTCAGAACTCAAAAACTAGCCAATGGATATTTCTGAAACTTTGGTAGGAATTAGTAGTGTTTATGCTTAATTTGTACACAAAAAATGGGTTTTGTACGGCTGAATTTGAGGCAGCTACAATGCTTTGATTTATCTGAAAAATCCATAAATTTCCCCGTGCTCTATCTCAGAAACTAATGAAGCAATTAAAACAGATTTTTAGTATTATTTAGTAGTAAGTTTGTCTTAATTTGTAGTATAAAAATAAATCGCAAAGGATTCATAGCTTCGGAAATACAACACATTTTATGTGGCTCCTCAATCCTGACGGTCTATAAAAAACAAATGCACGTAGCTACTAAAGTAGTTGATCAACTCGAAGTTTGATTACGCCAATATTTAGTAGAAATTTCTACTAAATATTGGCGTAATCAAAATTCCTCTACATTCAGTATTTCAAAAGATATTAATAATTTTAACATTCCTTAAGAATTTTCTGTGTAGGGTGACCATAAATAATTCAAACTGTGTTCATAAGCAGAACTTTATTTACACATGATTCATTCTTCACCAAATCAGTACTTAAATAAAGAAACACAACATATTAAACACAAAGAATGAAAAAGAAAAACAAACGAAAAGTCTACTAGATCAAATTACCTGTTTTAAAATTTATAATCTCTAAATATTATCTCTATATTCCCGTATTCTATCATTAATTATTAGCCTTCTCTAATCTTTATTTTAAAATATATTTTCTAAGCAAAGTCGCTTATTTTGACTGTCGGAGTGACCGCGCTGTCCTTCTAAAATACATAACGGATTTTGATGCAGTTTTCACCATCATTTATAGAATTTATTCCGCGAGGTTGTTTTATATGTAATACGTTTACATTTAACGTAAACGCATACAGACGCGTGGAAAGTGGTGGCCCAGTGGTAACAGCCGCGACTTACGAGTTGGTCGTAGGTTCAAACCCAGACAGGCGCTTTACTTTTTGTGAGTTATTTAATCACCACTGGTCTCAAAACGTTGAAGGAAACTTAAAATAAAAAATAATAAAAAAAATACATTTTTAATATGATGTTGATTGATGAACAGAGATCGGATATTCGAATGCATATTCACCTAAAGCTGAGATGTTGGCTAACATGTAAAGCGCTTTTGTATCGAAAAAGTCTTAATTTAGGTAACTAATTTGTTTATTTTTTGTTTTAACTAATACAAACCACCCCTCCTCCAGTACATATACATATTTGTATCGAGTTAAACATTAATTTAAAAAACTTTTTCTTTGGAAAAAGTTTATATTTTTCACTTTTTAGTGGTTCACATGTGCTTACCCCTTCACAGCGTAACGGCATGATGTTATGTTATGAATTGGTGTAAACAATAGATAGACATGGGATTTCAGCGATCCCAGTCCATTTACTATGAGTTCCGTTGCCTATATCCGAAGTTCTTCATCAGATCTTCACCAAATTAAAATGGGACTACTTCGAGAAAGTACTCTTCCAAAAAATACCCAAATCGCTTTGTGTGTGCCTATAAAATTTTAAAAGGTCTCTCTATTTCTCCAGGATCCCATCATCAGATCCTGACTTGATGATCATGGGACCACCTGAGAAGTATACCCTTTCAAACAAAAAAAAGAAATCCAAATCGGTCCAGCCATCTTCTAGTAATCGGGGAACATACATAAAAAAAGAAATAAAAAAAAAAGGTTCCGACGAATTGAGAACTTCCTCCTTTTTGAAGTCGGTTAATTAATACACGTCTGAATAGTTATGCAATCATGAATCCCGGGGTTTTTAATAAATATAACAAATAATTTATAAAGCCGCTTCCATACTTTCATAGCTAAAAATTGTATTTAGGTAAATATGCATCCGAATATCCGATCTCTGTTGATGAATGATTATGAAACCAGAATTCGCAATAGTATAAACCAAACAAATATTCTCATATTATTACTTTTGGGAAAATTTAAAGTTCACAGGTTTTTGGAAGGGTATTAAAATCGATCAGATAAGATTCCTATAAATCAAAAAACGGAACTATGTATAACTTTTTTTTTTCAAAAAGCAACTGCTCTCAGGTTGGACGGAGGGAATACGGTTTAAGTCTATCTCTACGTTTAAGTATTAATTTTAATGAATAAAAAATGATTTTTTATTATTTTTTATTTTAAGTTTCCTTCAACGTTTTGAGACCAGTGGTGATTAAATAACTCACAAAAAGTAAAGCGCCTGTCTGGGTTTGAACCTACGACCAACTCGTAAGTCGCGGCTGTTACCACTGGGCCACCACTTTCCACGCGTCTGTATGCGTTTACGTTAAATGTAAACGTATTACATATAAAACAACCTCGCGGAATAAATTCTATAAATGATGGTGAAAACTGCATCAAAATCCGTTATGTATTTTAGAAGGACAGCGCGGTCACTCCGACAGTCAAAATAAGCGACTTTGCTTAGAAAATATATTTTAAAATAAAGATTAGAGAAGGCTAATAATTAATGATAGAATACGGGAATATAGAGATAATATTTAGAGATTATAAATTTTAAAACAGGTAATTTGATCTAGTAGACTTTTCGTTTGTTTTTCTTTTTCATTCTTTGTGTTTAATATGTTGTGTTTCTTTATTTAAGTACTGATTTGGTGAAGAATGAATCATGTGTAAATAAAGTTCTGCTTATGAACACAGTTTGAATTATTTATGGTCACCCTACACAGAAAATTCTTAAGGAATGTTAAAATTATTAATATCTTTTGAAATACTGAATGTAGAGGAATTTTGATTACGCCAATATTTAGTAGAAATTTCTACTAAATATTGGCGTAATCAAACTTCGAGTTGATCAACTACTTTAGTAGCTACGTGCATTTGTTTTTTATAGACCGTCAGGATTGAGGAGCCACATAAAATGTGTTGTATTTCCGAAGCTATGAATCCTTTGCGATTTATTTTTATACTACAAATTAAGACAAACTTACTACTAAATAATACTAAAAATCTGTTTTAATTGCTTCATTAGTTTCTGAGATAGAGCACGGGGAAATTTATGGATTTTTCAGATAAATCAAAGCATTGTAGCTGCCTCAAATTCAGCCGTACAAAACCCATTTTTTGTGTACAAATTAAGCATAAACACTACTAATTCCTACCAAAGTTTCAGAAATATCCATTGGCTAGTTTTTGAGTTCTGAGGTGGCTCCTCAATCCAGATGCCTGAATTGAGGAGCCACCTTCAACGTCCTGTAACTTTTGAAGGGTTTTACTACAAATTCCAGGATCGGGGCTACAAATTTGGCTAACTTACTACTAAATATTGGTAGTACCCTCGTTTAAATCTGAGACATGGCTCCTCAATTCATACGGACACAAATAATAAACTATAATAAATTCCAAACAGATAAAAACCCAAAATAAAATTGTGCTTTATTAAAACATTTTGAACAACTCATTAAAACTGTCAATAAAAATAAATTATAAAAAAGTCAGAATCGTTTTAAAAATTAAATGTCAAATATAAAAATGTCACATTGCAAAATTTTATATGACTGTCAAAAAGTTTAAAGTAAAAAAAAATAAGAATGAAAAGTTTTATAAATTGCAAAAAATAAAATGGTAATTATTTCACGTTTTTACCTGTCTCAAGCTTGATATACAGGTGTTCGGGGGCATGTACACAGTTATCACAATGAAACGCCTTTCAGTCTTATCAATACGTATCGCACACACTCTTGAGTTATCACTCGGAACGACCGAAACATCACTGAATTCATTTTTTCGCCATGGCAGAGCCACCCCTCCATAGGGCCCACGCAGCATAACATCAGACGTATCAACGGCCGAAAACCTAAGGATGAACCTAATGTTTCAGTTCTATGAGTTTTGTTACAAATTTATTTATTTATTTATTTATTTAATACTTCATGCACAGAAATGTACAGAGGCGGACTTAATGCCAAAGGCATTTTCTACCAGTCGATCTTTGGGTGATGCAGAGACAAACAGTGGCAGGTGCAATTACTCGTGTTTTGAATATTTATTCAAATATAGGTACTAATACTCATACATATGATATACATACTTAATTAAATATAACCAAAAATAAACATACTTAAATACACATAAATTTAATAAAACAAATAAGACAAACAATGGGAAAACATTATCGTTGTGAAGATACTGCCAGCTTCTTTTGAATGTGCTCGCGAACTTTCACTTTAAAGGACAACCGGTTGGTTGCCATCCTGATTTCCAAGGGGAGCGCATTCCACAGAGATATAGACTGAACGAAGAAGGAAGAGTGAATAAAGTCTGTACGGTGAGTGGGACATTGAAGAAGGCGATTGTTAGAAGAACGAAGATTTTTGTTGTGGTTGACACAAATGTACTGAAAGTGAGGGGCTAGATAGCTAGGGGAAGTTGGAGAGTCAAGAAAAGAAAACAAGGTGGTCAACGCCCTTTGCTCTCTGCGCTGGCGAATGGGCAACCACTTTAGAAGCGACCGTTGCGCAGAGACATGGTCATATTTACGCAGATTGAACACGAATCGAATGCAGTAATTGAGAAGACGGTCAAGTTTGTCGAGGAGATCAGCATTCAGATCGTAGTAGCACACATCACCGTAATCGATGATAGGGAAAATTAGGGACTGCACAAGCATTGTCTTCGTACTCGTTGGTAATAAATTTTTCAGCCGGTACAGAGCACGCAGCGTTCCAGTAACCTTCTGGCTGACCCTAGCGACTTGAGTACGCCAGTCCAAACCCAAACCTCAAACCCACACACACAAATCACACAAATCCTTGAACTTTTTTTTGGTTTAGTTTAATAGTTACCGGCCAAACCCGATTTCAGGCCAAACTAGTTTGTCCTAGGTCAAACTGGTTTATTAAGCCAGGGCACCCCGATTAAATGAGTTAGGTTAGAACTGTGACCAAAAGGGCGTGAGCCGAGCGAGCGCAGCTAGCGGTGCCGCGGCAGCGGCCGGCGAGCGTTACTTCCAAAGGCTGTTAACGAAACGACTACTTGAGCTAGTTGGCTGCGAAATATCACGCGTAGGAAATTAGCCGTTTCGTTAACAGCCTTTGGAAGTAACGCTCGCCGGCTGCTGCCGCGGCACCGCTCGCTGCGCTCGCTTGGCTCGCGCCCTTTTGGTCACAGTTCTAACCTAACCTAACCCATTTAATCGGGGTGCCCAGTTTGGCCTAGGACAAACTAGTTTGGCTTGAAATCGGGTTTGGGCGGTAATATATGCAATAATAAAATACCTAGCAATATCGGCTATTCACCTTTACAAAGAGTTTTATGGCGTATAATATTATTTGTATAAGGAAATGTAAATAATGACCCTTATATTAATTCCGATCGCTTTCATGAGTGAAGCTTTGAAGATAAATGAGATCATTCCTGAATAAACCAGCACCCTAATTGCGTAGCACATTTTCAATCACAACCCAATGGTTTGAAGAGTTATTCCTAATCCATTGCTTCATAGGTTTGGTGCTCAACAAAGTAAATAACGCAATGAATGTGGCTGAACTGTCAAAATTAAAGGAAATACGATTAATGGTCAAACTTGACCATGGAATATTTATTACGTAATTATTCCCGCTGAGTGTGTTAGAGTACATTTTTTCAGAACTTAGATTTTCATAAATCGTAAATGTATTTCTCCCAGAAATAATAATGTACACAGTATACAGGGTGTAACAGAAACCCTATTGCTATCCTTAAGCACTTAAGATAACAGTCTGTTGGTATAGAACATTATACATAGTTTCAGCAAAAAAATAAATACTAAAAAGAAATAAGAAAGAAAAAAAATAAGAAATAAATAAGAAATGATACCAAATTTTCAGTTTCTTATGTTTCTTCAATTCAAATCATAACAAACGTGTCACTGCACTACGTAGGTCAATAACTTATCCACGTTAATTGCCAATATCACGATAAATCTCTTCCGAGTGATGTGTTTATTTCAATTTGATAAGTTCGGTGGCTGATAATATCAATGTATTAAAAATTCTCATAACTTCCGAACATATAGAGATAGAATAAAAAACCCTTCCAATATTGTTTGATATCATCCAAAGAAGCCGTGCCGTTGGTATGTATATGTTACCGGCCAAACCCAATTTCAGGCCAAACTAGTTTGTCCTAGGTCAAACAGACTTATCCTACGCGTGATATGTCGCAGCCAACTAGCTTAATTAGCCATTTCGTTAACAGCCTTTGGAAGTAACGCTCGCCGGCCGCTGCCGCGGCGCCGCTCGCTTCGCTCGCTCGGCTCGCGCGCTTTTGGTCACAGTTCTAACCTAACCTAACCTAACCCATTTAATCGGCGTGCCCCGTCTTAATAAACCAGTTTGGCCTAGGACAAACTAGTTTGGCCTGAAATCGGGTTTGGCCGGTAACATATATACCCTTTCCGTTACACGTTGTATATTTCAAAAGGTTTTAAGATGGGAGACAGGAGCCCATACTAAGTAAAACCTGTGCGGTCTTCTGGTCTCCTAATCTCGAATACATTATGAGTGCTATGGTTAGGAAATAATATAACAGCAGCAGAGAGCACTTTCAACTAACGAACAATTTAAAAAATAAGAGTAAGAACAAGAATAGTGAGTGGTGTTTTGGTAGGTTTTTGAATTTGTTGGTGGGTGTATAATGCGTGTGTAGTGGTTTGTGAATGTGATACATGAAGTTGTGCTTTTGGTGTTTTGGCTGTGTGTGTGTGTAATGCATATGTGTTGTTATACTTCTTTGTAACTGAATAACAGTTTTTCCACAGTACTTTCTACAAATGTTTAATTATTTGAATATTATTCTTGAATACTGCTTCGTTGGCCTAGTGGTCGCAAGCGCTATTGCTGAGTATGAGTTCTTAGCTTCGATTCCCAGGTCGGGCAAAGAGGTACCTATTGGGTATTTCTATCTGGAATTTCTCAGTAGCAGCCCGGAGTCTGGATTCGTGCCCAATTGATGTCAATAATCTGGCCCTCTGTTACATGGAACTTAAAAACATAACAAAACTCGTACTATTGGTACACCTCTGTTCTACCATTAGAGGAAACACGGCGTGGTGTTGCTGTTTGTTACTTACTGTCTTATTTTTTTGTAAATATTAAAGATTTTATTGAGAATTATACCTTTGTCATTTGACCCCAGCAAGTTAAATATCTAATCACTTGGTTTTAATTTATTACTCCACAAGCCCACAGAAATAAAATAAAACACTCAATTCAAATGACATAATCTCTTCTTATTATTCTCACCGCTGCTAAATCTGAAACAAACATAAAGAACAAAAATAAAATTAAAAACAACGAATTCAATTTCATGCCCAATTTCGAGCCAAATGAATATGAGAAGAATCTCTTTAAAAATCATCCGTTTCTTCCGACAATGTTGAGGGGAACAAAGTGATAAATTGCAAAGTGTTTATTTACACAGTACATGAGTAATAGGCATATTCCAGCCAGGAATAAGTCGGGATATACCGACTGCTCGGATATGGTGTAATGTGTCACCGTACTTTGAGGAACATTGGGACTGGTTTTCACTAAGGTCTGTTGTTCACGGTATGCGTAGCAGTAGCTTATTAATGGAAGGTGAGTGGTGACATACTGATGATGACAATCAAGAATGTCCTCTATATCCGAAGATACCAAATCTCTTCCCAGGATTATTCACTAGTGCCAGACGTCCAGCTGTACTTTATCTTCCTAGCGTATCTATGACAAAGAGTTCATACATCTTTAGCCAAAAATTCAGCTGCGCGGACTCCGTTCACTGACATAGTCAAAAGATCACCAAATGCAGGCGCAGGAGGGAAGGTGGGCAACTAGCTTAATTAGCCATTTCGTTAACAGCCTTTGGAAGTAACGCTCGCCGGCCGCTGCCGCGGCACCGCTCGCTCCGCTCGCTCGGCTCGCGCGCTTTTGGTCACAGTTCTAACCTAACCTTAACCCATTTAATAGACGTGCCCCGGCTTAATAAACCAGTTTGTCCTAGGACAAACTAGTTTGGCCTGAAATCGGGTTTGGCCGGTAACATATAAACACTTGAGATCTGAGCCGTCTGTGAACCTACTGTGGAGATTCTCTTATGAAGTCTATTTAGAGATTTCCAAGTCACGGCCGAAGTCTCTCAGAAGGTTAGATAAAATTGTCAGGGGGTTAATACAGCTCCCACCATAGATCACATCTTGCTATGGAGGCATTATTATTGGCAGGATTAGCGAAATCCACGCACCGTATTAAATTCCCAGGTCAGGCTTAGTGTTATTGACTTTTTTTTTCATCAGGATTTTCTAAGAGGCAGCCCAGAGTCGGGATTGGTGCCCTTTTGATGTGAATAGAAGAGAATTTAACAATATCATCAGCGGCAAGTATCTGTAAATGCAAAAAAAAAATATACTTATGGTTTAGGTAATAGGATTGAAAAAAATCTCACCAAGAATTTTTAGTCCAATCCGATGCGTCTTAGTAACTAAAGACCGACGACCCTACCCACTGCTTCGTTAGTTGGATAGTCAGACCGTCAAACTCATTTTGAACTTTTAGCTGCACTGCAGTAGTATTAGTTAACCACATAAAGTCAGGGAAATTAATTGTACAAACAAATCACAAATGTAATTATTTGACAGATGTGTACGATGTCTATAATATGGTAAATTGCCGTAGTGTGTAATATACGTTTACATATGAATATTTGCAAGTCAATGGAGATGCTTATAAATATCTAACAAAATATTTTTCTTGTTATTATGAACGTGTTACATGTGACTTACCCCTTAAAGATTCGCCGAAGTGTGTATATGGAACGTGTTTAACGGCCTGCCGCTCATTTCCACGAAGAAAGACGAAACGTATTACATGATTATCTTTTTTTTTTTGTATATAAGTCACCTGACTCTAGACGACACCGGGCTCTTATTGTATTTGTAGATGAGAGATCGTCTGGATATTATGTTTATTATGTTTTTGCTTAGATAGGTAAGCAGATGAACATAGCAAAGTTATTATAACTAAGAGGATAGTAATAGACTACCATGTAGGAATTGTGTATTACTGACTATATTAAAGCAGGACGTAGTTACACGCAAAACCTATCTGCCTGTTGCTACGCAGCGTGGGTAGGCTCATCATAAAAGGTTGACCGACAACTTACTGGATGCGGAAAGCCCAGAACCGGTCGCCAACCTCTTGGCTATAACCTATTCGCTCGAGAGCAGCGACTGTGAAGAATTAAAGATATTTTTTAATGTATGCCACGAGTGTCAGGGCCAAAACACATACACATGATACTACTGGCGGTGGCCGACTTAGCGACACACGGGGTTGCGACAATCGTGGATAGGATCCGGCAACTGGGACTTGAGGTGGCCTTGCACAGGTCCGAGGTCATGTGGTTTCACGGTCCTCGGAATACGCCACCGGCGGGTTCCTAGATAACGGCAGGAGGGGTTCACATCGGCGTCGAGTCGACGATGAAGTACTTGAGACTCGTCCTCGACAGCCGGTGGAACTTCGCGGAGCATTTCCAACGTTTGGCTCCCAGACTGGCGCGGGCCGGGGCTGCCTTGAAGCGGCTCCTGCTATGCCACGAGTGTCAGGGCCAAAACACATACACACGATACTACGTCGCATCGTGGCACGGTGGGATTTCATGTCACGATGCGATATTGTGTAAAAATCTACGACGTGCATCGTAAAAATTCGTGACGTGACGTCGCATTCTGGTACGAGGCACGGGACGCCGCGGCCGTCGCCTAGTAAATAAACATTAGATTCCTGCGCCGGTGCCTCATTTGATGTAAGAAGTCGAAAATGATGCACGAGATTGATGTAGATCAATTAACATTCATAGTGAAAGAGCCGTTTAAATAGGTAACGGAAACCGCGAATCGACTAATTACTAGGAATGGGCCGAATATTCGTTTTAGGTTCGTTATTCAGCATATTCAGCAGGTTTACCGAATATTCGTATATATTCGGCCGATTATTTGTCAAAAATCCCGAATAATCTGCCGAATCCTAATGTATTAAACAACTTTATTAGCATATAGGAAGTAGCACAAATACAAATACAAGTGGGCCCTTTTAACATAACAAAATATGATTTTTTGCTAATAGTCCGCATTGTCCGGGGCTAGAGGCATCAGCGGGCGGAACGGACGTGCGCTACAAGCACAGATTTAATTTTTGAGATGCATTTTAAAGTACACCAAATCCTGCTGAATATTCGGTACGGTAAACTTTTAACCGAATATTCGGCCGATTATTAGTATTCGGTAAAACCCGTATTCGGCCCATCACTGCAAATTACAGCTACGCAAGACATGCATCTCGCATACTTCAAACGTAAGTTGGAAGCGCAAGCAGAACTCTCGAGTGGAATTAGCTGTAGGTAATAGAAAACAACTTCGGTAGGTATTTCATTTGTAGCTCAAGTCAAAGTTGAGTGCTCGTTTAGGAGATCGATTCTTAATTGGAAAGCGGATCGCTTACACTTCAGAGTCTGTCTGCCTGTCCATCGCTTTTTTAATTCGCTGAATGTTTGGCGTAGTCTGTCGAAGTTTACTACGACCTACAGGGTGGTGGGGATATCGAATTATCGATGCGCAAACTCTTACCATTAGTTCAGTACATGAATTCAGACCCTCTAGGGTAGACATTTTTCGTAGAAAAATTTCGTAAATACGCAAGGGGCTGGAATCATTTGTGCTGAATTCACGGTAAATGGTTGCGTGTTGATAGCCCTGCTACCCTGTATTGTCAGGAGATTGCAGACTTTCTGCTGCAGACTTTCTGCTGCAAACTTTCTGCTGCAGACTTTACTCAAGAACTGGGCTATCAAATACAAAAATATTTAGTCGAATCCGACTGGTAGTACCAGAGATTACCCCCTACATAAAAACTTACCAACAAACAAAGTATACCCCTTCATAATGTTATTATAATATTAGTATATAAATAACAAAACAACTGCAGCAGTGAAAAAAATACAGGCAGATATTCAAATCAATTCCCAAGCCAGAAAACCAATCCTTTTAAAACTGAACACTGCACCATCATTTAACATGCAAATTCCTCGTGCAAATTCAATTCCTACATTAAACGGAAACAGAACATCTTTCTGCACGTAATAAAATCTCCGATAATAAAGTTAACGCTTTCATTATGAGAATCACAACCTATATTGTGTTATATTAAAGTGTAGCTGTATACGTGTAGGACTAAGGAATGCGATGAAGCGTTGACGGTCAAATTGTTACACATTTTTTTTTACTATGGACAATTTGAATAAACCTTTCGCCTTGTATCTGTTTTTCTAACAAGTTTCTATTGAATAAATAAAAAAATTAGATTTTTTTTTAATAATTTATTTATGTAGTTAGGTAGCGGTGGGACCAAAATAGGCTAACAAAAAATAATGTGGGCACACGATGACATAAATCAAGCTATATATTTCCAGTTTTAGCTGACCTCGCATTGTATAGGCTTTTCATACAATGAGAAGTCAGCTTATACTGTAAATATATAGTTTGAGATGTCGTCGTGTGTACACTATACAGGAAAAGTTTTTATCCAGTGCGCAAACTGTAACTATGAATTCATCATATCATTCTAGACCCCCCAGCGCAGACATTTTTCGTCGGTTTTACAAAAAATTAAAAAACTGTGCAGAGGGTAATGGAGCGACTGCCTCTCTGACCTCCACAACGCTGTTACTGGGTTACACGATACCCCTTGGTAAGACTGTATGTCAGACATTCGAGCTTCTGACGATCCGTAACGACTGTCAAAGATCCAAAAATGACCGCTGGAATCAACGGCTTAACGTTTTCCGAGGTACGGAGAGGTCTCGGTATGTAAAGATGGTCACCCATCCACGGGTCAACCGCGGCAATTGTAGCTCAATTTGATCGATCAACCTGTGCGGCTGGTATTACTTAGCCGATTGATATCATCCCAAAAATGGCTCAAATTCTAATGGATTTTATCATAAATAACACACAAAACAGATTCACGTCATTATTTCCAAACGGGAACCTTTTAAACGTTGTTCTCATCTCTCAAGTAGTGTCAATTTATTAGCCCATCGGCTATGAACAATGAAGGGCTATTCCCCTCGCCAGGTACTTAAGGAGAGGCCTATTTAAAATCTCGAGCCTACGGTTCGTGCCCACCTTTTAATATTCCTGATTAAATTAACGTTTCCGACACTGCCTCCCCTTAAATCCTTACTTTTAATTATGGTGACATTTTTCTTTTTAGAAAATTACTGTTGTTTTTGTTTGTAAAAAAATTGTTGAGCGATGTCAAGGTTTTTGCTGTTGAATTTTGTTGTTAACCGGTTTTTTAGATGTTTTTTTTTAAATAATAATTTTCTGTTTTGTATTAATGAGTTTCTTGTAGTGGCATTTAAGTCATTCATTTCTAAATTTTGACCCGAAAAAAATATACTTGTGGAAAAAGGATTAGATCCTTATTGCGTAACTCACTTTTAAACACAATTCTAGCGATTTAAAGAATACTCCGAATGCATTGTTTCAAAGGTTTTAAAAAATCGTCTGCTGTCAACAACGTTAAATAACTCAACTACCCAGCCGGTCTTAGTCATACACATAAAAAGAAAAAAAACATAAATCGTATTCCATAGTACATTTAATTCTGATCAACTCAAATCGTCTTCTCAAACAATTCCTTCAATTACGTAACTCGAAAACATTTTAATCGTAAATCGTGGTAAATCAATCGTATAAAACCCCGTTCATTCATCACTTGTACGGTTGTACCCAATGCGACTTCGATGGAGGTCGGGGGTGTTATTATGCAAATCTATCGGCGACGGCCCAGCCCGCAGATTGAGCAGGGCTGCGATCTTCTCGAGTGCTCGACTTATACCTATCTCTTATGTATTTGGGGACACTTTCTTTTGATGTCGAAGGATATTCGTAGATGGGACGCTTGAAGCTTGTCGGTAATATGTCGTAGAATTGGTTGCGAATCGAAGCGAAGTCCCATTTTCGCATGACACTTATGTGTCGAATTGTTTTGAACCATATGTGTGACTTTTATTAATAAGTTGATCTAATCTGGTCATTATGGGTGTTGTAAAGAAATCATCTAGTTATACAGGGCAGTACCTGCCTGATCGACGCGCTAACTGTAATCACGAATTCAACACATGATTCTAGACCGTAGGTTTAAAAACGAAATCCGCTGTTTCATAGAAAAGTGCAACACCTACGTGATGTTATGAACTGACGAAAAATTTCAACGCAGTTGGGTTCAAAATCGTGTACTGAATCAGCATAATGTGTTTAGCTTTCCCTAACTATGTTGGGGTCGGCTTCCAGTCTAACCGGATGCAGCTGAATAGGTACTAGAATTTTACATGGAGCGACTGCCTATATGACCTCAACAACCTAGCTACTGGGTAACACGATACCCCTTGATAAGACTGGTTGTCAGAATGTCGGGCTTCTGACGACCTTAAACGACTTTCAAAGATCCACGAATGACACCCAGGACCAATAGCTTAAGGTAATATGGGCTGTTGTCGGCAACTTACGTCAAAGCGCGGATTTTGCGTATTGAGGTGAACCCAGTCCACATTTTTTCCATACAAACTTCGGGAGTATTTTACTCCACTGTCTGACATGGCACATCCAAAGTAAAATATGATTTCGTTTTGTCTCATTATTAATATTGTCTGTACGGAAACAGAATACTAAAATAAAAACCCATTAAAGAGTTAAGAGCCAACAAAGATTCGTTTTTCTTGCTAATTTTACTTAAGTTTGAGCATGTTTAAGTAATAAAAGAAGTGTAAAATCTCCAAAACCAAGTCAGTGCTGACAAAGTTCAATAAACTTTATTGGTTATTGATTTATGCATTGGCTTTTTCATAAAACCCGATCTTCCATAGGAATTTTCTGAATTTTTTTTTCACGTATTTTTTGTTATAAATTATCCTGCATCTCACTCAATAACGTTGTGCGTATAGACTAGCGCCTAACTGCTCATCATTGATACTATCTCTGTCGGACACGAAGCCTGGTGAGACAGCGTGATTTTTAGCCAGGCCCACCAGTGAGTTTGAGTACGCGACTAGGTTCCCCTTAAAGTGCTTTCCGAGGCACGGCTAACCAACAAATCAGACCAGCATATTTCATAGCGAGTTGTAAAATGTGATGAAGTAAATATGAATGAACAACGGTCCCGGCAATATCTTGTGCGCTAATAACAACATTCTGTGATCAGCTATGCGATGTCGACGTTGTTATTATGCAAATCACCAGGGATACAAAAGCGTCCGAACAGAATGGACGATCGAACAGGGCTGCTACTACATCTGCGGAAGTATTACAACTATTTATTAGACCACAGGAATATTGTAAAACTTGTGCAACTTTCTTAAGAAATAAGGAGTACCTGTGTAATCAAAATGATAATCATGTCGTACCTACTTACTGTGTGTACCTACATAGATGATAAAATAAATAAATAAACACGCCTTTAGAATTTTCAGATGACATTATTACATGACTATCTCACAGTCGAGAGTAAACTTATTAACATTCGTAAACAGGCGCCTAAGCTACTAAATTTTGTATATATTTTTGAATTATACAGTGTTTTATTTTAGTTCTACTACATAAGTAAATTATAAGCATCATACAATCAATAGATAAACCTGTGAGACTGGATTAATTTATTAACAATTTACTATATGTAAGTACAAAAGTCTCATTTTTTTTATTTTATTTTTTTGGTGGGAAATCATCAAATAACTTCTCCCGCTCTGGGTGGAGCGGGAGGGCGTGTCAGACTTTTACTGACTAAAACCCACCCGTGTTCCCTCAGTTGCCTGTGTGCTAGGGGCCGCGGTATCTCTTTCGAACAACCCGCACCCCTAGCAGACAAAAGTCTCATTTGGCGATCATTAAGTACATTCAGTAGTAGTCAGGATTTGTGACTAAGAATCCATCAATCGCTTTCTGAGGCATAGAGGGGTTCAGGGGTGCGGGTTGTTCCAGGGGTGCAGGCTTTTTCTAGGGGTGCGGGTTGTTTGAAAGAGATACCGCGGCCTCTGGCACACAGGCAACTGAGGGAACACGGGTGGGTTTTAGTCAGTAAAAGTCTGACACGCCCTCCTGCTTCACCCAGAGCGGGAGATGTTATTTGATGATTTCACACCCAAAAAAAGGCGTGGATGGGTTTTGGTATACATACCAAAACCCCTTACATGTAAAGGTGGTTAGCCATCCACAGACCAACCGTGACAAGCGTAGCTTTACCTTATCAATCTACCCACGCATCTGATATTACTTAACCACCACCATTTTATTTTAGTCAGTGTTTATAATGTTCGTTTTAAGATAGATAGTAAGTTTAGTGTAGCAAAAAAACAATGTTATATGCTACGCTTGATGGCACATATTCCCCCTCATTTATAAACGTTGCTTAAAGTTAAGAGTTGTTTAAACGTCAAAAATATATGGTTAAAGCGGTTAAACAGACGGTAATATTTACAACGTTTATCAAGGGGGTTAATGTTTAAGCCTATCTATGTTTTCTCTATCTATCTATGATCTGACCAAGATTATGTCTGGACTTTAAAAGAGACTGGGACCTCTGAGTTTGTTTCGGCCTGTCTTCTCAGAGTAGTCAGATAGGAAACGCCGACCTCATCTAGTTTAAAAAAAATATGATTGACGTGTAAAAGTGTTTGTACAAACCTACTTACAGAAATAAAATCATTTATCATTTATTTATCTACAAGTGAATTTGTAATTCTTTTGAGAAATAAATATTTTTAACCGTAACTTATACAGGAAAACTTTTTATCCGGTGCGCAAACTGTAACCATAAATTCAGCATATCATTCTAGACCCCCCAGCGCAGAAATTTTTCGTCGTTTATACAAAAAACAGCTGTTCCATACATTTTGACCGCGTAGGTATTGCACTTTTCTATGAAACAGCTGATTTTTTTTTGTAAAATCCACGAATTTTTTTGTTCACTGGGGTATCTAGAATGGTATGCTGAATTCATGGTTAAAGTTTGCGCACTGAATAAAAGCTTTTCCTGTATACAAAACAAAAAGCAGTCGCATTGACAACCTCTTACTTTTTGAAGTCGTTTACTGAATGTCCTTTCGCAAACTGTGTGATCATGACGGTAACTCTTTATGACCTATACGTATACCAAGCCAATCAATCAATTTAACCGATGAATCGGTTAATACTCTAGAGGGATTAGCTAACTATTATACTGGATATTGCGAATTTAATTGAGGACTCATATGAAAATACCTAATGGATGTTTCAAAAGCAAAATTGATGGTGCCAGAATTTTTTGTTTTTGTTTCTGATTTCGATTGAACTCTATTTTGTTAACCCTGTACCACGTGAGTTATTCCCTGAGTACCCCGATCCCCGAGGCCGCCGACCCGGAGGACCCCGATTTATTTTTATCCGGATAAACTCAAATAAAAGTTAGTTTAGCTTAAAAGTACCGTCAGCAGATGATATGTTAAATAAAATGTTATTACTTACTTACTAAAATTATAGTACTTAACTTTAAGGACCAGGAAAAAAATATAGAGAATTGCTTGTTTAAGGTAAATATGTATTATAATCAGAGAA
This sequence comes from Antitype chi, assembly GCA_947359405.1. Taxonomy (NCBI): domain Eukaryota; kingdom Metazoa; phylum Arthropoda; class Insecta; order Lepidoptera; family Noctuidae; genus Antitype; species Antitype chi. The sequence goes on from OX375816.1 coordinate 19,509,186, forward strand.
TACAATGTATAGTCTCATAGAGCAACCTTAAGTTTAAGTTATTAGTACAATAGTTCATTTTTCAATACAAAACATGAAAATACTTACTGTGTTCCACGTTAAAACAGTTTAATTTTCAGGAATTATTTTTATAATGTAGCATAGTAAATAGTTAACTCTAAATAATCTTTAAACTTCCAAAATCAGTTTCACTTTCATAATTTTTTTTTACAATATAGAAAATCAATTATAAATAAAATAGTTATAAATAATCAACTTTAGTAATATTTTTTTAAATCAAATAAAATTGTAATAAATATATTTGTTAAGTATGATTTGATAATATCGTAACATTTATTTTATATTTTATACATTAAATTCAAACTGTAATAACGTCTATTAAAACTGTGTTCCGACATTGTACAAAATTTCAAATAAAATACTTTGTCTTTTGTAGTTATTACAAACACATACCTACATAGCACTTTTTATGTCGACCGTACAAGTTGAAATTTATAGAAAAAAGAAAATAAATAAATGTCATCATATTTATCGTATTCGGGGTCAAGTATCAAGCTGTAATTTTTTTTTCTTGAATAGTTTATTCGTACAACAAAAATAATAAATAAGTAAAAATTCTTACAGATAGTCTTATGAGTTATGTTTAACCGAACAAAAAAAAAAGTGATACAGGAAAAGTTTTTATTCAGTGCGCAAACTGTAACCATGAATTCAGCATATCATTCTAGATCCCCCCAGCGCAGAAATAATAATAGGTCGGTTATACAAAAAAAAAATTGCTGTTTCATAGAAAATTGCAATACCTACGCCGTCAAAATGTATGGAACAGCTAATTTTTTTCTTTGAACCGACGACAAATTTGTGCGCTGGAGGATCTAGAATGATATGCTGAATTCATGGTTACAGTTTGCGTACTGAATAAAAACTTTTTCTGTATAATTTTCAATACCGATCGGTGTCAAGTAGACACATAGAAACTCAGTTGGTCCTCTTAGATAATGTGTAATGTATTCAATATTATATAGGTACTTAGATGACGTATTATTAGTGGTTAGTTATTTTGTATTAAACATTACATTGTTACCTAGATAACCTATTAATAGTTGTAAATTATTTTTTACTCTGCAATCAGCGTCTTGTTTTTATTTATAATACAACATTATCAGCTAATGCTAGTGTCGTTACCTTTACGCAATGTTTAATATCTTTGGTTTCTGGCGCTGACTATAAGCAATGGACAAATGCCAAACTTTAATTGATTGAATACGAGGCTTTCTGCTATTAAGTGTGGATACGTGTATTTTATGAATTTTTTTTTGTAATGTGTTTGTGCAAAATAAACATTTTTTCTTTCTTTATTATACTTCGGTACTCCCTTATTATATTTGGTACCATTGCCACAATTTTTATATCCAAACCCATGAATTACCAATAATTCCCCCAACCTCACCTGCCAGCCCTTACGGCCGGCATACTGATTAAGCGGGGCCTTCTAAGTCAGCTGGTAGATACAACTCCAATGGAATGATTTAGACGTGATTTGGAAACAGATCCCTGTAATTTTGAATGTTAATTTGCCTTAATAGGCAATTGATTGCGTTTGATCGACCTCATTTGCAGTCTGAGCTTGTAAGATCGGAATTGCTTCCTTGAGACTATTTCTTGTCTTAATAAGGGAACAGTCGTATAGCGATAGATACTATAATATATATACTATAGGAAGATACTATTAATAGTAAAGATTCTATACTACCTATAGGTATTTATTTTTATATTATATAGAGTTAGTGGGTGAGTTTGGATGTATGTACATTCTCGAGCATTAATATGTATAAACATAGCCAAATTCAAAAGCGATTTTCTCTTGACTAACGAGAATCCTCCACAAGAAACCTTGAGATAACCTAGGTATTTCATTAGAGTGTGGGTTCCAAAATATTATTTTCATAATAACATAAAATTATTATCAGTAAAAGAGGAGAAAATCACTTTTAAAAGTTGATAAGCGTATACATTTTAGTGCTCATGACTATACGGGGTAATCTTCGGAACTACCCATCCAATTCTGAAAATTCTGTCACTAATGGGAAGCTATACGAGTAGTATCACCGAGTTTAATGTTTATACAAAAAAATCACGCAGACAAAGTCGAGAGAAGAAGCTAGTTTACAATAAGATTCACTTTTGTTTCAGAAGCTTCTAGAAGTCTTTGTTATAATTTAGTCTGGATTTGAACTGAAAATTCTGATTTTCGAAATGAAATTGAAAGTGATATTATTTGCTGTAGTTCTATAAGGAGCTGGCATAATTATTTAGTTAAATAATAGTCCGGTTTAATTAACAAAAGACGTCAATAGAAATTGATAATATAGTTTGTGAACCTGGAAACTTTAACAGCAACGCTTTGTGATAGACACGGGTTCAGGTATGTAAAAGATAGATAGTCAAGTAGAAAATAGGCAATCATGTCAACTAGTTAAAAAAATAGGTACTTAAATTTTATTTATCTACTATTTATGTAGATTCTTTTATATATTGTGAATGTGAGAATGTTGTAGGCCTTGCAGACTATAGATTTGTAGACAATTTTCCTGTACGTGGTACTTGTGTACAGGCTACACTGTCCTCCCATACCTATTAATACTGTATTTGAAAACAATGTAAAAGCCAATAATTTTTATAAGATTAACCGTGGAGTAAGATTAACGATGGATCCATTCTATTCTATACAAAACGATAGTAATCTAAGTATACTATACGAAATATAAGCCTAATTCAATATATCAAGGAGTAATAACATCGCCTGATACTCAGCTTAGTACACACGAGACATTCAATTGTTCACAGTACGACGGTGACATTGAACGGCGTATTATACGTCAGGGATGTCCTTGACTTTGTGTGACTGTGATGTAATGTTAGCCTAATGCGAGATTAATTCGAATGAGTAAGCATATAAAAAGGAGGATTCGATACCTTATCGAAAGCCATTGAGAGAAACAGAAATTTTATTCTAGTAAAAAAATGTTAGTGTTATCGTTTACCAACACATTATTATATTCATTTTCCGTTTACACGTATTTCCTAACAGATAAGCGCGAAATTAAACTTCCATTTATATTCAACGCTCTCTTCTAGACCGTTACCCTACACCCTTTAGTTCCTCTAACCAATATCAATAACCACAAAAATCGTTGTTCTATAAAATTTTATCTTCACACTAAGTGTTTTATTTTTCATACGATGACTGTCTTCCCTTTCTTTGCGGAGGCACCGGACCGATTTTCGTTTTTATACTAACACACGTACCTACTTGCGTAGGTACTTTAAACACCCTTTCACAAGACAGGAAATCTTCCCCTTTCAATGAAGCCTCCAAACCTCGTCTACATAATAATATACTTACTGGAAGTGGAGTCTTCCACGAGACGACGTGATACGCATACGAAATACTACGTTTGTGCACTTTTGGCGTGCCGTTTCAACTGTGTGTACCTTGCTTTATTAGCGAGTGTTTCAAGAATTAAATAATTTTCGTGGAACGTTTGCTTGTGATGAAGATGTGTGGAGTTTAAATGAGGTAGAGAAAATGAGAGAAAGACAGCTGAAATGTTTCTTCTGATTGCATTGAACACAGTACAGATATGAGCATTATTTGTAAAAAATAAAGCAAATCAATGCATAAATAAAATCAACTCACTCCATTTACAACGTCAATTTCTATAAAGTCTGCTTTCGCGCGACGATTGAGATTATTCGGAATCGCAGATTGTCGCCACAGATCGTAAGCTCCCACCGACGCGACCACAACATGTAGATTCTCCCATTCTGAGATCCAACCACAATTCCTCCGATTTTTCACACTTCCGATTGCACACCAGGAAAATATTTTTCTCTTGCTTTTCCCTAGTGATAAAGTATGTGGTGATTTCTCTATGCGATTAACTTTTCCTACTATCTCACTTATTTTATTCATTCCTGACTATCTGTTACCCGCGGCTTCATCCGCGTGGAGGCTGGAAATTATATGTCAGGAACGTACTACCGGGATAAAAAAGTATCCTATGTCCTAGCTCAGGACATCTCCTAGCATCTACCTACCTGTGTTATGAAAAATCCATTCAATGAGCATATACTGACAAACAGAGTTGCAAACGTATTTGTAATATTAGCCCATACTAATATTACAAATATGTTTGCAACTCTGTTTGTCTGTATATGCTCTATATGCGTTTTTGGGTGGACTGTCTTATGGACGAGTATTTTGACGTTCGAAAAGTGCTGATTTTCCGCCTAATTTTAATAAACGACTTGTGATTTGGTTGTTTACCAAGATATGAGCTTCTTTTCTTGTCGTAGCTTGCGAGAGAAAAACTATCTATCCATAGCTAGTTAGAGTCGTTTATTAAAATTAGGCTGAGAATCAGCACTTTTCGAACGTCAAAATACTCGTACATAAGACAGTCCCCCAAAAACGCTAGCAAGCATGGTCTGGAATGGGGCTCACTACCCGTGGTAACGTATACATGCTTTAAATTCAATGTATTGTGCACTTGTATAATTTCTAAAGTCACAATTTATCATGGACGTCCCCATTTTGTTCAAAAAATTAATGAAAACTTGCACGTTATAACGCTATCGTGATCAGTTTAAGAGCTTCTACATATATTTCTATGCATTTTACTTCCATAGGTTATCGTGTTGTATTTCCTTTAAAAAAAGGATTTCACAATCTTATATTCTCACAAGGCAGTCGTTAATTCATTCCTGTTCCTACGCGCACTTATAAATATACATACACATGTTAAAGAATTTATCGCGGCATCAAACGGTTAGGGAAAACATCACGAAAACCTGAGGTAATAATACATTCCGAACGTGTGCTATTTTGTGTCGGATTTCCACTATTATGTTAGATGTGGAGGTTTTTCAGATTTATGGGTGAAATAATGTTAAATATTAGCCAGAGGAGTGGTGTTAAAAACCTAAAGCTAAGATGGCCTGCATTCTAATGGCGAAAAACAAACATTATCCGCTTTTAATGCTCCCACAGTTGGGACACAGGACTCCTAGCCTAAGGAGGCGAGTGTGGTTCGTTTGTGCAAACACTTTTACACGTCAATCATATTTTAAAATCTAGATGAAATCGGCGTTTCCTATTTGACTACTCTGAGAAAAAAAGGCCGAAACAAACTCAGAGGACACTGTCTCTTTTTAATTCCAGACATGTTCTTGGTCAAATTATATGAAGGCCATGTAGATTGGTATCTGAAATGGTCTTCTGAAGAAAGAACCAACCAGATTGAGTGAATCGATCTAGTCAGTGCACGCATTTGTCAGATTTGCAATCTACCTAATCTACTAGATTACAATCTACCAGGCGGATCCAGTGCGAGTTGGTAGATGTCACATGTCTACGATTTTTTGGTTTTATGACATACCGGTTACCTCAAGATGTTTTCCTTCGCCTTTTTGAGAGCAGTTTAATAGAAACTATTTTGACAAAGTATCACTGGGCACCAGGCCACCACTGCTGTTTAGTTAAGTTGAATTGGCAATAGAAAAGCGACTATGAGTAGCACGCAATTTAGTAGCTATGCATCGACTTATGTAGGATGTTTTAGAGGCCGATATTTCAATATTTGTAACCTGATGGTACCTGTGTTGCCCGGGTCGACGGCGCATTGTATTCCACGCGCGCCTCAAAGAGATGTCAGCACCAACTGGTGGGGTCCGCAAGTGCCGATGCCTGCCAGAGGTGCGGGTTGTTCGAAAGAGATACCGTCGCCCCTGGCATACAGGCAACTGAGGAAACACGGGTGGGTTTTAGTCAGTAAAAGTCTGACACGCCCTCCTGCTCCACCCAGAGCAGGAAAAGTAATTTGATGATATCCCAACCAAAAAAAAAAAATGGTACCTGTGTTATATTTAGAAAACTCTAAAAAAAACTCCAAACCCCGATACCGGGTACAAAATTGAAAACCTAAATCTCAAGAAAGTATTTGCGTTCGTTTACGGGCTAGTATGACTTTAGACTTTCTATGTAGAAAGGCACTTACAGTATCGCAAAATTAACCGAATGTTTTTCATCTTTTATATTAATGGTATTTGTGAAAGGCTCTCATTCAATTTTGGGTGAAATAAAAATTGCTAGCGCGAACACTGAGTCGTATCGATGTTCAATTAAGTGGCCATAGCAGCACATATTATGCTAGGTGTAATACAAGAAAAGGTATCAACGAACTTTCACAATTTCAGGGTTGGTACAATGGCCCCTTTTAACGATTAAAACGATCAAAAAATCACTGTGTACCTATGTATTTTCGCTTACATGATTTTTAAGAATGATTACTATTTAATTGCTGAAGTGTGATGCCCACAAACTCAGTTCTTCATAAACGGCTTAAAACTAAAAAAAAAACTCTCACCTGAAAAATAAAATTACATCTTCTCATAAATTCTTCATAACCTAAGAAGTATAAAAACTGATATATTTCAAGTATAATATAATAATACTTTACTTTTCTAAAGTGACTGCCAATTGGATCGGAACCGCATCTATTTTTTGGCTATCATCCAAATCGATCCATCGTTTGACAACTTAATACTTCAGGTACATTTAAAAGCCATTTCTGAGCTGACCGAAGATTGAAAAATGGTGATATAAGTTGCTTCATTGTAAAGAAAATATGACATAAAAACTAGAAAACTAGACCACTGTGCTGTTTGGGAGAAGCAAAAATTGGTCTTTATTTATTAGTTTAAAATGCTCTCGCAAGTGTAGATTGTAGATGTTTAAAGTTATCATTACAGTTGCTCTCGAAACGGTGAAGAAAAATATTGTATACTTGCGATATTCGGTATAATCGTCAGGAAACCGGCATGTCTTAGAACCAAAAAAAATCGAAGACATGTGACATCCGCCAATCCACGTGGTGGATTAGTGCCCTCTCACCGAGAAGAGGCCTGTGTCCCAGCAGTGGGAACTTTATAGGCTGACTATGCTTATGCCCTGACGTGAGACTATACTTAAAAATATCCATATTTGATACTAACTATGCCCGTGGCTTCGCTCACGTGGTCACTCTTTTCGCATTTATGAGTTAATCACGTGAAGTTATTTCCTATTCAAGATCGGTTGATTTTGTTCATTTAAGGTAGAAGCTCCAGGGTAGCCCGTAAAATTCAAGTGTTCTAAGGTTTTTTTTTGCAATTTGTAGGGCAGTGTCAGATAGCATTTGTCGCGACATCGACCGGTTCTGTTTCTCGCATCCAGCGCATACTTCACAAGGTCATCAAGGCCTTTCAATGCTACACCTCTCGGTACACGGTTATACCCATGTTATATAAACATCTAAAGCATTAAACCAGTATTCATGTAAGCACCCATTATACATATTCCTACCTTTTCAAATATCGCCATAATTATCACTTCCTGATTCAAGCTTCTTAAGTTGTAACTTGCTGCACATCCTTCTCAACTTAGCGGATATAGTAATGAGTTAAGTACTTCAGAGTAAGTTCTCAAGTTCTCAGTCCTTCAGGTTTCTACTTGTAAGATACACTATATCACACTTAGTCCAAGTTTGGGTATCAAATCGTGTTATCAAAAGTTGCTACATGTAGACTGAGGTACTTACAAATAATATAATATGTTGGAGAGCGCAGATTAATTTATAAAGAAGAAAAATCAATGCATTTTGAAGGAATTTTATACTGTAGTTATTGAGCGAAAATCGTGCTGTTTTAACAGGTAAAACAGCACGCAAAGAAGAATTTATTTGTAACTATACTAATAAGGACATTAAAATACCCTGTTACTTGTGCATTTGACGATGTCGAGTCGAGTCATAAGTGACTGCGTCCGTGAGCGGAGTTCGCTGCTGCGAATTTTGGGCAAAGGATGTTAGAATTTTTGGCCATCGATACGCTAAAAAGAAGGACATTAAAAAAGCTGGTAATTATTTGAGGTAATCTACTACTACCACATATAAACCGAAAATACCAGAATGTCATGATGTAAAAAAGTTTCACGATTGAAAAACAGCAGAATAAGCTTAGTCTGCTGTTTTTCAGTCGTGAAACTTTTTAGCTATAGCTATATATATAGCTATATCGTAGCGTTTAATGGCCGATTCATATGATTTTTAGCTATAGCTATATATATAGCTATATCGTAGCGTTTAATGGCCGATTCATATGATTTTTAGCTATAGCTATATATATAGCTATATCGTAGCGTTTAATGGCCGATTCATATGATTTTTAGCTATAGCTATATATATAGCTATATCGTAGCGTTTAATGGCCGATTCATATGATTTTTAGCTATAGCTATATATATAGCTATATCGTAGCGTTTAATGGCCGATTCATATGATTTTTAGCTATAGCTATATATATAGCTATATCGTAGCGTTTAATGGCCGATTCATATGATTTTTAGCTATAGCTATATATATAGCTATATCGTAGCGTTTAATGGCCGATTCATATGATTTACGGATAGTTGTTGCTTAAAATGAAGACTCCGGTATCTTTACCAATTATGAAACAAAGAAGTGAAGATGTTTAGTAGAACCTCCTATATGGAAGTAGCTGTCATAGGTAAAATTACCTTCGGAAACAATTTATATGCCCAGTTTCGCAATAAAAAATGCCACCATTGGTAAGCAAAACATCCATTTTTTTTTATAGGATCCGAGATTTTTTTTTTTTGAGTGGGTAATCATCAAATAACTTCTCCCGCTCTGGGTGGAGCCTGTGTGCCAGGGGCCGCGGTATCTCTTTCGAACAACCCGCACCCCTGGCAGGCATCGGTCCTTGCGGACCCCACCAGTTGGTGCTGACATCTCTTTGAGGCGCGCGTGGAACACAACGCGCAGTCGACCCGGGCTTGGTCCTTACCGGACAGCGAGCTACCCATTACTCGCCGTCCGCAAGCCCACGCCTATGGTGGCCGGGAATCAGCCTGGGAGTGAGGGCGCATCCTCACGTGCGCCGCCTCCCTCTTCGCGAGCATTACTGCTTCGTAGAAGGAGGTGATGGCTACCCATGCACTCTCGCTCCGTACCATGGCCTGGACCAGCGGATAAGTCTACACTTTTTCGATTAACTGACTGAAGTTCTATAAACCACATAACATAGCACACAACGGAAATAAAGAGAAGAAATATTTTAATTAAATCGTTTTGTTTGAGAAGTTTTTCGAAGCCTCTCTCGAACACTCCTGTCGCATTCCACCAAAGTTCGAAAGAATTGAGGGAATTAATTCGATTTTGCATACCCTCATTCAGTATTTCAGGAACAGAACTCCCATCATATGTCTGAAGTTGTTCCGTAAAATTAGAGTTACAGGCAGTTCCAACGTTTTAATAATATTCAAGTAGATAAAATGGTAAAATTTTGATCCCAACGTCTCTGACAGTGACATTAAAGATGTCATTGTTGGACTTTTTAGATTTTTAGTCACATAAGCAGCATTTAATGTTTCCACTGCAAGGACACAGGCCGCCTCTCTGTGAGAGGGAGCAGGCCGTTATCCACCACGCGGGCCCATTGCGGGTTGGTAGATGTCACATGTCTTCGAATTTTTGGTTCTAGGACATGCTAGTTTCCTGACGATATTTTTCTTCACCGTTAATTTTATCGGTACAGTTAGTTAGATTTTCAGTCAAAATACTATTAATATTAAATTAACGAACACCACGTTATTATTTTTGGTATTTTGATAAATACGTGACATGATTCGATTCCAAATGACCGTATTTTTAAATATTGTTGTGATAGACATTTAGAGTTTAAGTCAAAATATCATAAATATTGACGTGGTGTTCTAAATGTGACTTCATTCGATTCAAAATCATTCATTTTACGTTCAATATGTTACTTTTTATTTAAATCAACAAGGAACGGAAGGAATAAACGATGAGAAATCCTGAAGTTAATGATCTGGAGCAAGCATTCCACGATCAAAGACACAATTTTTCTCTGTATGAAAAGACTCCGTAACCAGTATTATTATGAAGATACACGCATCACGTATGAGTTTAATCACCTGTAACAGGAAACATACGCACACGCTTTTGTTAATGTATTCCGAACGTGTGTTCCTGTGGGAGCAGCCGGCGCGATTTGTCACGGCGACCGTCAACTGCCTCGACAACTGGCACACCTTGCAAGGTTTATGTACGTTTATACCAGATTCGTATGCCCATTTGTAGGTACTAAATCTGAGGCCTTTGGCAGTATAAAGAAAAGCGTTTTCTGATTTATGCTGTTTTTTACTAGTTTGGGACCACCAAATCATCATCATTTCAATCGAGAAAACATCCACTGCTAGACTTAGGCCACCCCCCAAGTGTCGCCACATTGGCTGACGCCACTAGATATCGGACCACCTTGCGAGAGACCTACGAATGCGGTGTTCGTTCAATGCAAAGGGTGTTGATGATCAAATTACATCTTAGAAAGAATTAATTACCAATGGCTTTACTTTAACAACATAACATTACGCCTTGTTTTCTCGAAGGGTTGGCCAGAACTGTTCCTATAGAACACCCACATTTCCACCAGTTATGTTGAAGTCCCATGTAATAGAGGGTGAGACTGCCATTAACCGAGCAGAAATCTAAACTCCGAGCTGCTACTGAGAAATTCCAGATATAAAAACGAGCCCAGGACCTCGAGGTCCTGTCGCACTACAGCTGAGCTCGAGCTCAGCTGTAGTGCTTGTAAGCACTAGACCTACGAGGCAGTCAGTCGGGCTTTGCTTTAACTTAGCATCAAATGGTGGTGGTGGTGTTGGATTCAGGGAACCGCCCTTTTTATGGATTATGGTTAGTGATCGGATATTTTGCCGATCATATACCTAAACTTCTTCCCACGAAAGAATAATATGAATAATATAGTTAAATCAGGTCAATGTGGGTTTATTGTCATTAACACACATAAATAAAGGTCTCTTTGGTACAAGTAATTACAGTAGAACACTGACTCCTAGGTCACAGGGTTCCCTTAGTTTAGGAGGCAGGGTTTGTCACTATTTGTGCAGCCTTTTCTCAAAAACCAATGTTACCTACCTATGTGAAATGTATTGTGGTATTGTTTGCAAAGGTATTTTGTGTCAATTAAGTTTTTTTTTCTATTCCTTTCTGAATAAATAAGTAATCCCCGGTACCCGGGATTGATAATTTTTGTAATAACAAACTTAATGAAATTATAGCAGTGGGTATTTTGATTTAGTATCTTTATTAAAATTTTATTCAAAACAAATGGAATATCAATAAAAATATATAATGCACGATGTGGTCAAGTAGTGGAAATTGATTTATCTAACAGATTAGTGATCGAATGGACTAATTTATTGTATTTTATGCGAACAGAAGACTAAAAAATATTAGTATTTTTTAAATTTCTGGAATCCGGTATTCTGAAAGGCATGTCCGTATTATTATTTCGTGGGAAAAAGTGAAGTTTAGGTATATTAGCGCCCGATTATCCGATCACTGAGTGTGGTACTATAGGGATCGAGGGGGATCTAACTATATTTATGGTAGTTTAAATTCGTGTTTCCACGTATATTTTAAAGTAATCAGCTCATTACAACACTGTGCCTAATATATTAATGAAAATCATCCGCGGTACAAAAACCTATGTCAAATTATTCTTAAATTCAAACTTAAACTTTCTGGCTGTTCGATCATAGATAGCCTAATCATTGGCTGCCAGTAAACGTAAGGTTTCATGCTGAGCATACAACCTTTACAGTACTCAACAATGCTTTCTTTTCAAGTAATCCTGCTGAAATAGATAACAATACTTGATGGCATGGCTATGGGCAAACGTAGAGCTATAATAACAAAAATAGTGACTCGTACACTGAAATAAATATAAATAAAATCTTGTTTATGCATTGTAGAAATTCTAAGATGGAATTCTAAATAAGGTTAGTTACTCAATAAATCAGGCATAGTCGCAGTGATCTGAGCTCAGCTGGAGTTAATACAATTTATATCTACGGCTTTCGCTGAGGGACTGAGTTTCATTCCCGCGTCGGATCCCGCACTTCAGATTCTGATAATGCTGTGTGACACTTACAATAATATACTGAATTCTGTGTATTACAAACTGTTTTATAAATGTATTGGAAAGGATAACTGAGTTCGTGACGGCATACTATAAGGCTCTCCCCATCCCATTGAAGGGCATTTGTCTACGCGAAGTAAGCTATTTGTAACGATACGTTTAGATCGTGTTGCTTTGCAAAAACAGAGATGACGTTTATTTACTGTTTGGCGAGAAGTTAGGTGATAGACGACGGTTCACACAATTATATACCATTCAGGACTATTTAGAAGACAAATCAATATACTCTGTAATTTTAAGTTCGATTAATTGACATCGCTGATTGTGAATACATTTGCACGCCATGTTATGGCAGGATATGCTTAAACAATGTCACTGTACCATATTCTAGTAAATAAATATTTTTGATTTTAATTTTGAATTTAGCACGATACCATATATAATGCGATGTAATCCAGGTGCGATGATATGTTTGCAATTTTCACCACTTTCACTTGTTTCTTTGAGACACGCGCAAGACCTGCTCTCGCGACATTTTCTCAACACCGACAAATCGCCATCTTTGTTTCTCTAATTCAAATTTAGCGGTGTACCCGTCTTGTACACACGTGAATGAAAGGCAATCTGCAGAAATAGGATAGAAGATAGGACTTTGCAAACCAACGCTATCACGAAACCAGCCTTGGTTCTTTTCAATTAATTAACTTAGTCAATAGCAGTCCACTGCTGGACGTACGATGCTCTCAAGTTGCACAAAACCACCTTATCCTCCACCTTCCGCATCCAGTTAGTTTCAGTCGCCTAAATCCCTACATGTCCTACTCATTGTACACTCTCAACCATAATTTTAAACATTAATGACTCTATGTGGATAGGTCTACTCAAATCTGTGTGTTTCTTTCGTGAAAAGACTATTTTATTCAGTAATCTGCATGGTCTTACATTATCTAACCGAGATAATGTCTGGACTTCAAAAAAAAACTAAAATCTTAGTTTATTTCGGTGTTTCTTCTCAGAGTAATCGGATAGGATAGACCGACCTCATCTAGTTTTTTAAATATTTTTGACGTGTACAAGTTTTTGTTTTTTAAGGCTGATTTTTCATCTAACGGTTAGATAGCTTTTGTATAGAAAATATGGGAAAGCCTCACATGTATTCTTTAGATAAAATTTATTTGACTGTTGAAAAACCAGCCCTTAGAGAAATAAACAAATTAATTTATCATTTGTCCAATTTGCAGACTATCGCAAAGATGAACCAATTCAGGGCTGATAATGGACAACAATAACGAGAACATCTTAAAACATTTAACCTTTTCTCTTCCAAATTAATAACAAACTAAAGCCTCCCAGAGGTAGAACATTTTATATCAACTGAAATACAAAGGCTGAAAGTACTAAATCAAGTGCTTGTGCCTACGGTCTAGATTTAAGAGATTAGGTCCGTACCTAATGCTTAAGCGTGAAATATTACTTATGCTCCTTGAATTAAATGCGACATACATTATCATATAAGGGTTGAATGGAAGACAGAGGGTTTCAAATTATATTCATATTCTAGGGTTTAAATATTTGTTTTTGAAGTGGAAATATTATGTAGATGCAGTTTGCCCTTTTTTTAAACAGTGAATGAAACTGAACCGTCACGCTCGGCTCGGTAACGCTGAATCGGGTATAGTCTACTCCAGTCGGTCGGAGACGCTGATTCTGGCATACTCGACTGCAGTCGGTAGGTAAAAAAAAATACTGTCAATAGTCCACTAAAATATTGTCAATAGTCCACTAGCAGCCATTTTGCTTTGAATGCATTACTTATGAACAAATAATGTGAAAGAACGAGAATCCTATAATTTTAAGCACTTTATGAATATGATATTCTCATGTAAGTGACTGTAGTCTTTTATGTGAGTAAATTTATTTTCTTATCCGAGGTAACGCTGAATCGGGTATACTCTACTCCAGTCGGTCGGTGACATGGAATTGCGAATAGCTCCAGTAGTCATCAGATTTTAAAATAAAAAAATCATAAGTTTTTAGTTCTATCGTATAGTCAGCACCAGCATTTTTTTTTTGTATTTAGAGTGAGATCCCTCTCACCCTGAATACAAAAAAAAAATGTCACCAATGGCCAAGACTGTAACCATGAATTTAGTACCTACATTATTATTGCTGCTGTTTCATAGAAAAGTGTTTCAACGCAGTCAATTAAAAAAAAAACAGTGGCACTCCGGGAGTGCCGACAGAAGTGAAAACTTGAACAATTACGTGTATTTTTTTAACAGTGTCGCGAGTTCAATTGTTTTTTTCCATCACAAAAAATGCTCAACGCGCCTAAAGAAGTTTTCATTTCAAATTCATAGATACAGAGGTGTCGGTAACGGTAACTGTGTCGCGAGTTCAATGTTTTTTCCCATATCAAAAAATGCGAACATGCATGTGTATCTATTTATGTACATACACAATATATGTACATACTTATATACAGAGGTGTGGGTAACGGTAACAGTGTCGGGAGTTCAATGTTATTTCCCCATCTCAAAAAATGCTAACATGCATGTGTATCTATGTACGTACATACACAATACATATACATACTTATATACAGAGGTGTCGGTAACGGTAACGGTAACTGTGTCGCGAGTTTAATTGTTCTTCCCATCTCAAAAAATGTCCAACGCGCCTAAAGAAGTATTCACTTAAAAAAAATTACAAACCGAAAATTTCAACGCAGGGCCGTCCAGAATCATGTCCTGAGTTCATGACTTCATGGTTACATTTATCCCAGGCTGATTCCCGGCCACCGTAGGCGCGGGCTTGCGGACGGCGAGTCATGGGTAGCTCGCTGTCCGGTAAGGACCAAGCTCGGGTCGACGGCGCGTTGTGTTCCACGCGCGCCTCAAAGAGATGTCAGCACCAAATGGGGGGGTCCGCAAGGGCCGATGCCTGCCAGGGGTGCGGGTTGTTCGAAAGAGATACCGTCGCCCCTGGCACACAGGCAACTGAGGGAACACGGGTGGGTTTTAGTCAGTAAAAGTCTGACACGCCCTCCTGCTCCACCCAGAGCGGGAGAAGTTATTTGATGATTTCCCATCCTCAAAAAAAAAAAAAATGGTTACATTTTGCGCGTCGCTCTTTTGTTTTATGATTGTTTTTTATTCGCATTACTCGAGTAGATGTTTTTACTAGATTCGGGATTGTTCGACTAATGATACCCTGTTTTTAAAGTCTGTTTAACATTCGCATTCGTTAAGTATCGAGTTAAGGGCCTTGACGTCTAAAAGTGAAAATTCATAATCAAAAACTCACTTGAACGAAGCAAAAGCAGTGAGTAAGGATCGTAGGTGACGTTCTCTAGTTTCTGCGAACCCCAGGGGAAGAAGGCGTCAGTTGAAATATGTGTAAAAACTTACTTTTGGACTGACGTTTTGATTCTACTTAAATTTAACTCATTACTTAATCTATGTAACTACAGCGAATAAACTAAAACAAAGCGTCAAAAAACTCATCCGCATCGCTGTCGACTGGTAATGTACCCAAGAGACTGGCGGCATTACCACGTTGTATAGCAATGCAATGCAATTACTTAATTAAATCAAATGTAAATCAGCCATAAATTCACGATTCCAACTTCAGTTCTGATTGAACGTAACACGGATGTGTTTTACGTTCTTAAGTAGAATTAAATGTTAAAACATTATAGCATCGTCTGCGACCCGGGATAAAAAGTAGCATATGTCCTTACACAAGTCATAGTCTATTAATGTGCCAAATTTTATGCAAATCCTTTCAGCCATTTAACGTAAAAGCGTAACAGACAAACATATGTTCGCATCTATAATACTAAATTTTGCCAGCGTTATGTGTTTATCCAGGTTATTAACTATCTATGTGCCAAATTTCATTCAAAATCCGTTCCGGAGTTTTTGCGTGAAAGAGTAACAAACATCCATCCATACATCCATCCTCGCAAACTGTGAAATTTGTAATATTATTAGGCTGTAGCTGATGTTATAAATGTAGGCCGTTTCGACAAATCACCTACCTATCTTTAAATCTTTAGTAAGTCTCCTCAAAAACTAAATCTAACTAGCTCGACTATTAAATTAAAATGAGAGCCCCAGATTTGAGCGGCCATTAATAAAATTTCATTTGGGTCCAATTTGAAATATTATCTCAATTTCATACTATTCGGCTATAGCTTTTTATTATAAAGCTATCCAGTTATTTGATTTGACCTCTCAGACTACCAATAAAAAAAATACTATAAGAGCGAAACGAGTACGTTCTCATCAAGTTATCAACAAAAACGAGTACGTTCTCGAACAAAATATTTATTTTTTCTTTCTACCTCTTGCAGGTGAATTTCTTTGGGATTTATATTTAAATGTTACTATCATTTATACAGCCTAACAAGCCTCGTATTTAAACACCTTAAATAAGATTTACAAAAGGTGAGTTTTTCAAGTAAAAGCTAGGTCCTAGATTTAATTTCAAAGGAAAACTATTATGCAGTATTTTCTTTGGGCTTTTGCCTAACTTAAAAAAAAAATACATCTGTGTACCTAGGTACTAGCAGATGTTGCCTACATTTAATATATTTCTTGCCTCCTCTTTAGGATACAATGGGGCATTTTACGACCCGAAATAACGAGTGATTTTTCTATTATTTCAGCCGACAGACGGCCATTGCTGGACATAAGGATTCCACGAACATCGACACTCCAACCTCTCCTGCACTCCTCGCTTTCACCAGATTTCCACAACGTTAACCAAATCATCAGGGAAAAAAAATAATGTTCAAAAAATTAAAGTGCCAATTCCAATAACTTAAATTAAATAAAACGTGTTAATTATTCATTATATCCCATTGTAAATAAAGAATATTAATTAACAAATCAGGAGCGATTAATTAGCATGAACTCATTTTATCGACAGCTTATCGCCTTTTCAGCTGATTCTGTGAAAATAATCCTCATTTTCATGATTATTTTAATTTTGTTACTGAAACCAATAATATGAGTATAGCACTGGGATTGCTGGCGTGGCATAAAAACATTTTAACTGACAATTTATACGTTTCATGTGCAGTTTATAATATTTTACTGCGCTTTATCCAAATTTTATTGTAATTTATCACTACATTTACACATGAAAAAATAGTAGGAATATTTAACTCTTACCTTCCTGCACCGTAGCCGGGCAAAAACAAACCCACTCGAACCCAAAAGCCGTAACTCACACAATAAAATCCCTAAAACTAATTGAAACATCCACACATCTATAAACAGTACATCCATCAGCATCCAACGCCAGAAAATAATAACACGCCGATAATTTCTATATAAGTTGTGTCATTGTGTTCGGCCCATTTAATAGGCGCAATGGGCCATAAATGTCAGTTTACTGTGAACGCTGGCCGTAACGACATTGTTTAGAGCTCAGCCGTCACGCCAAGACCGCTCGCGTTTTTCGACTTAATGTGTCGGAGAACTCACACGGACTCTGTTTGGTCTGGGAACTTGGGTTTGTGGGCTACTTGGTAAGGATGATTATTGAATTGATAAAATTTAGACTAGGTATGCAAGTATTCGTTACTCTACGGTAAAAAATTTAGTCACCAGGAGCTTTGCTGTAAATAAGATTTCCACGCTTTTTTACATTAAAATGATTTCATTTATTACTGACTGCATCCTTATTTTTTTAATTTTTTTTAATATTTTATACTATTTTAGTTTGGTTTTCTAAAAGCGTGTTTATTTTTATTTTTATACAATATTATTTTTGAAGTGAAACTTCTTTACGCACGCTTGACTTGGGGAGTTGAGAGCTGGCGAACGCGTGACGTAAGCGTTACGAAAAGTGTGATCGGGCAAGGCGAACGGAAGTTGAGTGGGGGATATAAGCAAGAGACAGCAGTGCGCGCGCACATTTTCTTTCTCTCTTTCTCTTATAGCTAGTAAATGAAATATGTATATATTTCAGTCAGTAGTTCGTTTGCGAGTTTACTAGCGTTACGCGAACGGTGATTCTTTGGTTATTTTTCGTAATTCTATTTCGTTTTGAACAATTTTATGAATTAATATTTTGTTCAATACATTCAATATTCTACGTTTAAAGTGAATAAAACTGTAAATTCATTTTAGAGTTCATGTTTTGTGAATTTTCGGGTAAATAATAACAAGATGGAGCGAAAGAAGTTTCACTTCAGCCGTGTGGTCATAAGCACACTCGTTTTTTTTAGTAATGAAAAAGCTTCTTTTGCATCCTGGGTAGCTACCCCCGCCCTGACTTTGTTGAGTAACTAAGCATTTCAGCCAGAATAACCCATGTTATTCTCCTTCATAGCTCCATAGCTATGAACTCTTGAACAGGTCTTGCCAATAAGAGGAAGCATAATACATTTCGAGTCCTCAAAATGGTAATGAGCCATATTTTGGCTTTTGGTCAAAATAATACTTTTTTGGACTGAAGTCATTAGTTTTTTGACACCTAACTTTGCGATCATTACTCAAAAAAACATTACAACTCGAATTAAATTCACATTGCGCCTTTAATAAATTATCCAACACCACAGTAGGTATAAGAAGTATATTACACTGTGCGAACACTTTACTAAATTGCTAATATTGAACTTAGTAATTAATTAATTAAATTTAAGAGTACAATGCACTCAAGACAGTTTTCTGTCAGTTAACTTGATTGATTCAACAAATAATTATTAAGACTTTGTAAGTGCTAGTGCTACTTATGTAGGTGAGCATAATAAATAATTATCCATGCTAACCGTCAGTCAGAAACCGACGCGTCATTAATTATTTAGGAGTGATAAATAATTTTAATTATTCAAATAAGGGACCGCACGGTTTCTAAGAAGTTCATAGTAAAGGACACAACAAGGTGTTTTGGCAGGTTTTTCCTGGAAAACAATTTTCAGCAAGAACCCAATTACTAACTACTATGAAGTCTGGGGTTTCGGTTCTTGGAATCACAGTCTTGTGACTACCCACAACTTACTTACATACCTTGTCATACGTGTATTGTATGAAATAATAATGACATCATTGTTGAAAGCCTAAGCTATTGCTCTGAACATGCAGATCTTTACAAGACACCAATAAAATTAAAACTTCCTGAAAAAAAAAATGCATTGAACTTCCCATTTCAAAAGGAAATTACTATGCAGAAGAGTGGGCAATAAATTACATGACTAGTCTTAAAAATAAACGTATTCATCAATTTTTGCAGAAACTGCTAAGGAGACAAAAGTTAAATATAATAACAAAAAAATATTCCGTCTACAAATTCTGCGGTCAAACCCGGTCTGTGTGAGACAACACTTCCCCTATTTCACTTTGTTTCGTCCACGTATATCTTTGTTTATTCCTCTCACATAACGCATAATTCTGTGCTGATCCCAACGAAAGTGAAATGTATTGGCTGCTCGTTTCAAAGAAGAATTCTTGTAAATGTCACCAACTAATGTGAGCAGTAAAAATCCAGACATATTTATGAATACTACAGAAAATTTCTTAGAAAAACTGTGATCCCATGCCATGTCCCATGTCATCCATCTAGTATTATATAGTAAAACTGCATCGTACCCAAGTATGACACGATGCACTTCTACCGATATCATGGCGTCCTCAACTTCCGCCTGACGCAGGTCCTCACCGGACACGATTGTTTCGGGAGGTTCCTGTTTCGGATAAACCGGAAGGAAACGCCCGAGTATGTCCACTGCGAAGATCGCCCTGAGGACACGGTGGAGCATATGGTGGAGGTCTGCCAGACTTGGGCGGAGCACCACCGTGTCCTCGTGGAAGCGACCGGTGGCGGCGATCTCTCGCGTCCGGCCCTGGTCCAGGCCACGGTACGGAGCGAGAGTGCTTGGGTAGCCGTCACCTTCTTCTGCGAAGCAGTAATGCTCGCGAAGAGGGAGGCGGCGCACGTGAGGGACAGGCAGTATACGCGCCCTCACGGCCGTAGTCGCCGCGGGAGACGCCCTTAGCGTCGGGAATCCCAAGCTGATTCCCAGCCACCGTAGGTGCAAGGTTGCGGACGGCGAGTAATGGGTAGCTCGCTGTCCGGTAAGGACCAAGCCCGGGTAGACGGCGCGTTGTATTCCACGCGCGTCTCAAAGAGATGTAAGCATCAAATCAACTGTTGGGGCCCGCAAGGGCCGATGTCTGCCAGGGTTGCGGGTTATTCGAAAGAGATACCGCGGCCCCTGGTACATAGGCAACTGAGGAAACACGGGTGGGTTTTAGTCAGTAAAAGTCTGACACGCGCTCCTGCTCCACCCAGAGCGGGAGAAGTTATTTGATGACTACACACCCAAAAAAAATGCTCTTTTACCGATATAAATCAACTTTTGATAATCAACCGTCAGATAATTGGACATATACATACGAACACTATTTAATAAGAGAGTATTTAGATACTCGGTATATTAACCAATAATAACGAAAAAAACCGTAGTTAGGTCCACTCATTACAACACTACGAGATTTACTATACCATAAAAAATAATTCGGCTTATTTTCTTATAAAATAATATTCTTTTGCACACAATACGACCTGTCATGTAGGCGTATGACACGAGACATAAACTAAACTGACCGAAATGTAACCTGTAGATGATACCTAGTAGATTTTGATGTGGTTCGCTTTTTCACGTATATCGTATATATTTAAATGTCTTTTCCACAGACTATTATCATTAGAAAATGGGATAGTAAAATCTGTTTTTCACAAATGGCCTGACTCCTTTAAAGAGCATTGATATGCAAATCTGGACGTGGAAAAATACCTGCGATTTGTCTTCGGGTAGCCTCGGTGTTTTCTAGAAAATACTGAGGTAACAGTATGTTCTGTGCTGCATTTTATAAACGATTGGCTGACGCGACATGATACAAGTTTTCCGAGAAAATGTAAATAATTTTAATGAAAGTCTTTCTTTAACTTGTTTGACATTACGTTGACAGTTGACAACTACTAAAAAAAAAATCTAGAACATAATCTTCTCCGTTCCAAAATTCCAAATAGTTGCGATGTAAAAATCCAAAATAAAAAAATGTGGAACAGAAAGCAGCAATCAATTATAATAATTATTAGTCTTTCTTCCACTGATTTAGCATTATGATTTACGTGAATTTCGTACAGAGAAAGGCTATTTTTATTTCAATTAAACTAACTACAGCGAATAAACTAAAACAAAGCGTCAAAAAACTCATCCGCATCGCTGTCGACTGGTAATGTACCCAAGAGACTGGCGGCATTACCACGTTGTATAGCAATGCTCAGCCTCTGGCCAAAGTAAAAACCAGCCCTTGGGTCACGGGAAGTGTCTTGTTTTAAATGAGCGTTGAGTAAGTAAATACATGGTTTGTGTGTCACATTAAAAGCAGATGTTTTAATTTTACAAATTATGACAAAAACACCAACCTATACGTACAGTCCCAGACTTTAATTGATAAGCCACTTTTAAATTTTCCAATTTTGTATTTTTATACATTCACGAAATTACACGATTAAACGCGAACTTAGACCGCATGCTCGTAAAATAGATGACAAATAACTTACAATCGGAAATAGTTTTATACATAGAGGTTGAAGGTTGACTAATAAGTTTTCAATGATCAATCAATACTCTAGCTGTTGCATACGTTTATCCAATCTATTTGATACTGACCTCCTTTGAATTAGATCTCATTAAATACTCGTTATTTCTGAAAACCTATCCGAAGAAAGTGATAGTTGAAATGTCAGAGACGATAATTTCGAATTTTGGTGAGTCGTAGCCGTAGTTATTTATGTTTATGTGTTATCGTAATTGTCATGAACGTTATCTTGGACGCTACGCATTCGGATAAAATCGTGGGTACGAGTTTTTCCGATGTCGTTGTTGTCGATGTTACTATCGCTACGCTAAAACAATTGTCGCTAGGTTACGGTTGCTAGCCCTCAAATTGGTTGACTTTGGGTCGTCACTCTGAACTATGTACGAAAATAACCGACTAAACCCGATTTGCATTAAACGGCTAAAATAGGAACTGTGGCAAGTGGTACATCAATTAAAGTCCGTGACAGTAATTTTTTTTTTAAATGCAGCCTGTATACTGATATACCTACATAATTAGCCTATTATGTTCTCACTGCTAGGACTCAGACCTCCTTTCTTGGAAAGGGAATGGGTTGTAATCCACCACGCGTGCGCAGTGCGAGTTGGTAGATGTCACATGTCTTCGAATTTCTGTTTCTAGGCCATGCCGGTTTCGTCATGATGTTTTTATTTACCATTTTGTGAGCGGTGATGATATAATTTACATAACGTAAATCGCCAGTCTGTATTCGAACCTACGACCTAAACTCGTAAGTCACAGCTGTTACCACTGGGCCACCACTGCTCACAGTTTAATATAATAAAGACGATTAATCGATGAAGACATTAATAATATTAATAGTAAAAAAAATAGGAAACCGAACAATTGAAAACGAATATTGTTCGATTTATAAAAAAAAAATGTAAAAATAACAAGCGTGTTCTAACAACGGCAACAATAATTAATGCCTACCGGCTATTTAGAATCGTTTTTAAACAGTTGAGTATTGTTATTTTTGTGTGTCATCCACACTAAAATTTGTCACGAATAGAACAAAAATAGTTTTACATGTGTTTTGGTTTTAACCGTAGTTTTTTCTTTTTACCGTTCTATTAATAAATATTTCACCATAATCTATAAGCTAGACAAACAGATTCATTCTGTCGTTTTCTCATAAGTTGTGTCAAACAGACACACAGACAACTTACCATCTGTTATCTTACTGAAGGCAAAATAATTTTCAGCACATTTGGATGATGTATTTTCAAGAGTGTTTTTCAAGAGTCACACGTATTATTACGTATGTCCACAACATTAGGTAGGTGCTGATTTCGAACAATTAAGTACTATCACATACTCTTCTGGTTCAGATATCTAATTTGTGTGAACAATCATCACTGCTCTTTATCACACCCCAAAACTCACATGCTCCACGCAACTGCCCCTATATCTTCACAAATGCCATCATATCTCGAGCACAAATAGGATCCATCGCGCCATGACAGATGGCGGGAGATCACATAAATAAGATGGCGTCGAACAAATAGTATGGAGTGCGCTTTGTCTCTACGTTTTGTATGCACATGACCGCAGTACTGGGTAGGGAACACAGAAGTATTGTAGAAAAGCGTTTAGATTATTTTGTTGAACTTAATAATAACCATGGGGTGGGCGAAATACAAAAAACAGACTGGGTAAGCCAGATGTAAAGTTAACGCAGAACTCAAGGGTGGTTTGAATACGGTGACTATTTTTATTTAGTATCTAATAGTGACCCGCCCGTGGTTGACATGGTTTTAAGACTTGAAAAAACCTCGAAGGTTCTTTATTATAAAGGTAAGATTAATAATAATCCGAATGTCGGCCATTCCCAGCATAGACTAGCCATTGACGCAGGAAGTACAAGCACAAAAAAGTGGGTGCCTGTGCTTGAATCTCATGGGGCGGCAATTTGACACGACCGGAGAGAGATTAGGAGCAGGACAAAGGCTTAGGTACGTGCTCTCCGATCCACGGAATACCACACTACCAAAAGGCTGTTACTAAAAAAAAACCCAATAAGACCCAGTATGAGATATAATAATAATACATCGAATATTTCGAAATAATAGTGACAATCACATCAGAATCGGTTGCCACACAGAGAGACACAAAAAACGACTTGAGTGTTTAAGTATTTATTTCGTTAAGTAATTCAGGCAAGGAGACAGCGTTTTCATAAATGTCGACTCAGGTATGTTCACGTTAGTCGCCTTTGTCATGGTGGTACCTACTATGAAATACAAACCCAATAATTCTGGATCCTTTTTGGAGAATGTTTTTGACATAATTATGTACTATGTGTGATGTGTGTCTGTGTATACACAGCTCAACTGCATCTTCTAGATATCTCGTAATCTTTTTTAAACATTTAATGGGGATCGGGTAATGGCTGATCTTTGCGTTATGCTCGTGAACGGGTGCTGCTCGTGGTGACTGGTCGTCTTGCTGAACATGGTTTTGTTATTGTTAATTGTATTAAGTTTTTATTAATTTTAGTCCAGAGGTCCTAGTTTAACTTTTGTTACTTTAAGTAATAGCTATATTTGCATAATGCAGAATTGCATATGTAAGCGGGCATGCCCTTTATGCCTGGAGGCTTTTATTTAGATTGTAAGTTCTGTGTACGTTTTATTTTATTTTTGTATTATTTTTAGTTTTCAATTTTTGATGGTATATTGGCGTGTGCTAGCTGACATATGGCAAATTTAATGTTTTTTTTTTGTGTTTCGTCATTTTAATTACCTATTATTGTATAGAATCAAGTTAACTTAACAGACAGCTGTGCTGCTGGGGAGTTTGTTGCGCTACTTCTTCTTCCCTGCTAAAGCACTAGGAAGTGGTGAAGGGCGGGCGTTTTCGGGGGACTGTCTTGTGTAATTTTGACGTTCAAAAAGAGCTGACTCTCAGCCTAGTTTGAATAAATGACTTTTGATTTTGATTTTTTTAAACGGGACATTAGCTACCCTATTTCATTACAAATACTTGTTCCAACCTAACCCACTAAAACTCCTTGATATTCCGTCCAGCGCCCAAGTATTAGGAAGGTCATTTATCTAGAGATTGCGCCTCCGCCTCAAAATAAATCACTATTGACAGAGAGACGCTTGAATAATATCTTTCTAAAATATGTTTGACTAGTCTTACAGCGAAGTTTCCTTTGTTAGAAGTAGCTGAGAAACGAAAACGTATGGAAACGTTATGTAGATGTGTGTTTGCTCAAACTTGCCAATTTGTATGTCTTTGGGATGTAAACGTGATATCAGTAAAGCTACATTACTTTTTATAAAATTTTACTTTCTTTGAACCGTTTCGAAATTTTAGTTTTTGTCGATGAGGGAAGCGTCTATTCTTTAACCCTAACTGAGACCTAATTAATAAGGCATTCGCAGGATAGCCTTGTTGTGTAGTCGAAAACTACCTGGTTTTAATATTATACTAATCCATAAATACGCCTATAATGTTCCCACTACTGAGACACAGGCCTCCTCTCTGTGAGAGATTGGGCCGTAATCCAGCGCGTGGGCCCAGTGCGCGTTGGTAGATGTCACAAGTCTTCGAATTTTCGGTTCTAGGACATGGACTTTTCCTCAAGATGTTTTCCTTCACCGCTTTGAGAGCAGTGGTGATGAAATAAACTAAAAAGTAAAGCACCTATCTGGGTTCGAATCTATGACCTACAAGTTGTAAGTCGCAGCCGAGCACTGGGTCACCACTGCATTGCACAACATGGCATAGCTAGGTTACGAGTAAAAGTTGAAAGCACTAAAATAACATAAAGAGCACTGTTATAATTCTGTTCTAGAACAGGAATATTAACCAAGTAACACTGATAAATAGATAGTTCTATTTCATTGCACAAGGAAGTTTTTACTACAGGTCTAAAGGGTCCTCCCTCCCTAGGGAATCACAAACGCAATTACTCTTAAATCATTTTATTATTTATATACATAGCCCTAGACACTTGTAATATTCAAAACTAACCTGCTAATACCCATACATGGTAATCAGCGCGGTAATCCCATGGTTCGGAGCGAGACCATGGTTCAGAGCGAGAGTGCATGGGTAGCCGTCATCTCCTTCTGCGAAGCAGTAATGCTCGCGAAGAGGGAGGCGGCGCACGTGAGGGAGAGGCAGTATATGCGCCCTCGCAGGAGACGCCCACGGTGTCGGGAATCCCAGGCTGATTCCCAGCCACTGTAGGCGCAGGCTTGCGGACGGCGAGTAACGCGTAGCTCGCTGTCCGGTAAGGACCAAGCCCGGGTCGACGGCGCGTTGTGTTCCACGTGCGCCACACAGAGATGTCAGCACCAACTGGTGGGGTCCGCAAGGGCCGATGGCTGCCAGGGGTGCGGGTTGTTCGAAAGAGATACCGTCGCCCCTGGCACACGGGCAACTGAGGGAACACGGGTGGGTTTTAGTCAGTAAAAGTCTGACACGCCCTCCTGCTCCAACCAGAGCGGGAGTGTGATGATTTCCAAATCAAAAAAAAAAAACGAGGCCTTGAGACTGTCATCTAAACCACATTAGATCCTAATAACCTTACGAATAACACAATTACGATGACGATACATTTAGCGCCAAACTGATTTAATTATAATTTTAATTTACCAAATGAAGTGATCATGGGCCTCACACGAGCTACTAATGAGCAATAATCGCTTATTTTCATTCATTACAATTGCTTTCGAGTCTATTCTATAAATGATTAATTTTGATATTCAGGTCGTTATGAATTTGGTTCCCGAGGGGGAATTTAAGGAAATTGAATCTGTCAGCTCGTTCAGTAACTTTTACAATCAATTTGAGGGATTGATTCAATGTTTCTAAGTCGTTAGTACGTATGAAAGGAGCTAGGTATAGAAGCAATATTTTCAAACGGCTTTTTTGGAAACAAGTTTTTTAACAGCTTGTGGTTGGAGTAAACTAACAAAAATTGTCACGTAACAAAAAAGCGCTATGCTGGAGGGTCATGTGACTCCTCCCTGTCTCTGAGAGAGTTTTCATGGTTTTCGAGGGTGCTAAAGCAGGTGAGGTCTAAATGAAAATCCAAATCATTAGGAATACCTAATGATTTGGATTTGCATTTAGACCTAAAAAACAATATTATGGGTGTCGTTTTAGCCAATAGTAAAGTCAAATTAAAATCCAAGATGTCGACAACTTTATGAGAGCTTCTTCAAAGATATATTAGATAGCTCTGTTTTGGGTTCACACTTTCTGTCTGTCTGTTTCTTTCTATTATGAGTGTGTGTGCATGCGAGTATCTCGTAAGGAACTTCGCTCCTGACAGGGTCCCCCTACAGCACATGTTTTTTTCTTAAACTATCACAAACTCATACTTATGTGTAAGGTGAAAGCTACACCACACAACAAAGATAAATTAAGTGCTTATTATGAAAGATGGAATGTCCGCTAGTGTGAACAAATAACTACCCATTTTTCGGAATATTGAATCCGAAAATAATTTAATATTTTCGTCCTTGTCAGCTGTACTTACCTAGATTATAAGTAATGATGTGGTCTCCTATATTTGAAAAGCACACACTAGTATTTCACCACATTTTTGTAAACATGCATGTAATTGTGTAGCCTCTGCTGGAGATCCAACAAATAAATAAAATAAACCAAATAAAATAGCGAAAATTGTGAATCGAAGGTACAATTCCGTTTACATCCAGCATTTCGCTTCCCTGAATAAAATACAAGTCCTCGTTTCACTCATAAATAAATCTATCAATTATTTCGCGAAAACCTTTTCAATTTTCTTCAGGAACCACGAAAAAACAATTGAAAAAGAAATTCGCGTTATTCTGCCTCCAAATCGCGTTAACCATTCCGCTCAATAAAATAAAGGGGACGACCCATAGTCGAATAAACATAATAATATCTGAATTCAATTTCCAAGTACCCTCAGTTTGGACAGAGATAATATGGAACTTTCGGATGGCCTTCCTTTCTCTATATGTCCCTATTAACTGCTTTCGAGTTTGTTATTGTTTTTTCTTATGTGTAGCTGGTACACTTTGTATGGATTGCTGAATGTGCAATTTTATAGTTTGCTTACTTGTTGAAAAGCAGTTGCCGCTATCTTTAACGCGTCGCACAACCACCGTTTAAACGAAAGAAAAAAAACATAATGTCATTTTGTATAGAAAAAGATACGACTATTATTCGTAGACCGTAAAGTAGAGATAAAAGTGGACATATTACGCGTGCTGCAAGGTTTTGTCCATGTCTCATTTTCTATAATATCACCAGAATTAACCATATCCTTCAAACTGAGTTATATCAGTAGTACTCAAAACCGACGTGGGTGTATGACCAGCAGGTTTAACACGAGAACCGTAGAGAAGAGTTTTGTCAACGGAAGAGTAGACAAAAATGACGTTTCTGTGTAGATAATTGACTGTTTTGTACCGAGAAACGTAGACAAGCGATTTCTATAGTAGAGTAGAAATAGAAAGAGTCATGCTAAGCCTGCAGATGTATAAACGTAAACGAGGCAAAAGGAATATGTTAGGATCGTAGCAGTTTATGTATGTAATGTACGTGTAAAAACTCAGTTTTGGACTGAGGTTTTGATACTATTCTTCTTACTTGAATTTAACTCACTACTATATAGTAGGTATGTACAGTGCGCCACAGTTGAATTAATTAGAGAAAGATAATGTTTTACAACTATATGTCTAAGCGGCAATTGAGCACGTTCTAGATATAGATGGACGGAACCCAGAACGAGCATTGCAGCCGTAATAAATTTAGGTAACGAGGTGGTAGACACAACATGAGGTGGGCAATCTGCCAGTTCCATTAGTTACCTAAATAAAAACCTACCTAGCCATTTGGAGCTGCAAACATGATAAGCCTTACACCACGAAGAATGTGGCAATCTAAATAATTTTACTGAGCATTGCATAATATCACAGTTCTATTCTCTTATGGGATAGCTGGTGAACTAAATGACACATCGCGCCGGTTATGATACCTATTTAGGTAACCACAATGTGGAAGCACTTGACCTTCAACTCACCTGGTGGTTTGCGATGATCAACCCGAAGGCGGAAGCAAGCTTCACCCGGAAACCTCATTCATAGAGGACTGGCAACACTAACTACTGAAACACAATTATGTTAATATTGTTGTTATGTTGACAGACTTAGATAAGTTGGTGGTAGCTAGCCAGGCGAACTTATAACAAGCTCTACCAAACCGACCAGAAAGTGGGACCTCTGGGTCTGAAACAGGTGGTCTTACTACTGAACCACAGAGGCGGTTAAAACACTTAATTGCCATGTAATATGGACCGACAGTAAATTGTAACATCACACACAGGATAAGTGGTTTTAGAAAGATCCCGATAACTTCCTTTCTATTACACAAATGTATCTTTTCGAAGATTTTAATCTCGTTCAACACTCGCTTTTGCTAACAAAAAAACAAATTTCTTCTTACACCTTCTTACAAATTAACAAACACTGCAGACACAATACCCTACTAACCCAGTTCAACAAACAATAACTACAATCTCGACAATAAACTATTTAATGCCTAACTCTATTCCAATTCTGCACTGCACTCATTAATTAGATTGAGCACAACACTAGCAACCCTATTACAATACTCTGGTAAATAGGTTACCACTATACACTAGACTTGGATGAACCAAATTGTATTGTCGAGATAAGTACAATCTTGTGACGTATTCATGGATTAACTGATTATGTTGGTGTTAAACTGTTTATGATATCTAGGGTAATGAGGATGGTATTGCAATCATCAGTGCATTTCGTAGGTGATTATTAAGGCAATGCTACCTCTGTTGGTGTAAGCCGGAATACACAAGTCATAATGGCAAATGAGACACAAGTTAAACTTTTAAGCGTATTTCGGTAAACCTCGAACGTGTCAAAAGCCGGAGCGAGATTCGACCCATAACACGTACAGCGTATTACATACAATTTCCTATTTTTAAACCATAGCAATATGTACAACGTTACATGCGAACTACGCATCACACTAACGTCACGCAAAATCCTGCATCGCGCAAGCAGAGTTTACCGCGCAACTGGGATTTATACCGAAATCAATCGTGGGGCAGTTACCCACCACCAGACAACACCCATCCAAACGGAGAATTTTCCCTTTTCTATAGAGGTTGAGTGAGCTACACCATGTTCCCTCATACCTCAAAAAAAAAAAACATTTTTTTTAATGCAAGGAGAATTTAATCGAAATCTTTGATAATCGTCCTACTCAAAAGGTACTGCAGAAAGCAAAACTCAAAGTAATGCATTTAGTCATAAGCACAATTTTCCGCTGTTTTCAATAATAAAGCAACGTTACCGATGTAGTTTCATCCTGATAACTTCATAGCCCATCTTAGCCAATAAGAGGAACATACTCTGAATAAAAAACAATTTGATACAAAGTTAAAAGTAAATAAAGATAAGTAAGGATAATGTGTAGCATTTAAGAAACCATTAAGAAAATCAAGATATTCTGAGGACTTAACACGCTCAGCGAAGGTATAATAAAATTATATGGTATGTGATGAGATCTGTGATAAAATCCAACGGTACTCACTGACGGTCTATTTGATACAATCCTGTGCTTTATATTTTGAAGATGTTTCGAGTCTGTCGGGGATTTTCTGGAAAACCATGTTTTATTATTTTCTGGGATGGTTTCACTGAAAATGTTTTTTTGGTGGACTTTATAAATGTATTGGTGGTTTAATTTAAGTGTGTTGAATAAATTAGTCAGAGAGTTCATGGTAATCGTATGGTTTTCGGAGATAGCATCCACTTTTCGCACAAATTACTAATGACCAAAAAAATCTGCAAGCGCACTGACGCGGATGGGCAAAACATTTATAAATCTTCAGTCATAATTACAACGTCTCAGGCTTGCCAGCAAACCTGTAGAAATCAGATTTGGCTTTAAACACAACTATTTCAACTTCGCCCATTATGAATAAAACTTCGCTGACTGCTGAAAAATCGCATCGAATCCCCAAGAATTCCGTCTTCCCAGAGATGCATCTCAAAAATCTCGAAAAGAAATTAATATCGCTACGTATTAAGTTGAAAGTCGAAACTCCGTCCAAAGGCAAGTCTGCAAAAATATATTTACAGGGAGAAGTTTGTCCGTCTTCAGAGCTAGCGATTTTAATCGAAGTTCGAGATAGTTCGATACGGACGTTTAATCTTTGTAGGTATCGCGTACGGAAATTGAAAGGAGATAAAAATGTTTTGCAGTGATGCCCCCACCTGTCTCGCTGTCTGCCTTGCCTGCAATTTCTGCGGGGAAACGCCTCGGTGCACTTTTGTGTTGCAAGATTTGATAGGGTGAGCCGGACTGTTGTCGGTAACTGCGGCTTAGTAATATTTTTGGTAAAATGTGTGAAAAACTAGAAATTTTATTAACGTGAACACAATATAAATAACTATCTAATCCTACAGCGAGAATATAGTTTCTATAATAAAATAAGTAGAATATCAAATACAGAGTGTACTGGACTAAATTATATAATTATCTGGGACTGGTAGAGAACATTATTTATCAAAGCGTTACTTTATAACGATTTCGCAGAACCTCACGATATTAAAAATATGACTCAAAGCGTATGCGTACTTTTAAGTTTAATGAATTTATAATTGTATTATTTTCTTGTACATAAAGTATAACACGTGGTTCTTTTACGTAGTCAAGCACCTCGTTATTAAGTCATGATTTTATTTTTCCAGCACTTGAGAGTTGTTTTTAATAAAGTGGCCAAAACTTAACTTTGCCCGCAGTAATTGTTGTTCAATAAATTTAATTTAATATGTACTTCATAAAACACCTTCAAAGGACGTCACAGTATCTTTATAATAAAATTTAAGTTTCATTAGTTCCAACTTTAAAACTTGTTATAAGTTTTCGTGTGATCAATATTAATTATTCCTAATTCAATCTAGTTCACTCAAAAAGGGTTGATTCTTACATGGCTTCAACACCATCATCATCATAATTTCCGCCAAAAGCCATCTACTGCTGGTCATAGGCCTCTCCCAAGCTCTGCTTCTTCGACCAGGTCAGCAGATTCCTGCGGCCTTCACAAGGTCATCCTTGTGGGAGGCCTTGAAACTCTATGTTTTCAGGTACGTGGTCGCCACTCCAGAACCTTTCAACTCCATCGGCCATCTGTTCTACGAGCAATGCATGGCTTAAATTATATCCTAATATCCTTCTATAATTTTCTTCTTCTGTCTTCTATATTAGATTATTTTGTACAACTTCCTCTTTATGCATGCGGAGTTTACCTATAAGTGATTGTTACACCACTAAGTTTATTTATCTCACATGTTATCTTTAGCATAATACCAGTGTAAACAATTGTTGGTAAACCAAAAATAAATATTATAAATGTGAAAGTTTGGACGTTTATATGTTTGTATGTTTGTTACTCAATCATGCAAAAACGGCCTAATGGATTTGGATGAAAGGCATACATATAATTATTAACCTGGATTAACACACAGGATACTTTTTATCCCGGTAGTAGCTTTCCGCGGGATAAACTTCGACCTCCACGCGGGTGGAGCGGATGGCAAGAGTTAGTAATTAATATGTTTTAGGCACAGCCATGATTACAATTTTTGAATAGGTATATTCTGTTTTAGAATAGGTCTATTATTTTTCGAGTTACCTATCCCTTATGTTGCACCTGCCATGTTTTCTCTATGCATCACCATAAGGTTGACTGGTAGAAAATGCCTCAGGCATTAAGTCCGCCTTTGTCCAGTATTTTTTTAATTTGTGGATTCAGTTTTTAACCGACTTCAAAAAGGAGGAGATTCTCAATTCGTCGGAACCTTTTTTTATGTATGTTTCCCGATTACTCGAAGATGGCTGGACCGATTTGGTTTTTTTTTTTGTTTGAAAGTGTATACTTCCCAGATCATCAAATCAGGATCTGATGATGGGATCCTGGAGAAATAGAGAGAACTCTTAAAATTTTATAGGCACACTTGAAGAGATTTGGGTATTTTTTGGAAAAGTACTTTGTACTTTCTCGGTGTAGTCCCATTTCAATTTGGTGAAGATCTGATGAAGAACTTCGGAGATAGGCAACGGAATTCCTCAATAAATGATAGCAAATGGACTGGGATTGCTGAAATCTCATGTCTGTCTATTGTTTGAGTAAGCAGATGTGAACCACTAAAAAGTGAAAAATAAAAACTTTTTCCAAAAAAAACCAACCGACTTCCAAAAAAACACTTCAAAGTGAAAATTTACTTTAATTTCGGAAGACGGTGACGAAAAATTAAAATACAGCTCAACTCATAAAAAAGAATAAACTCATTGGCTTCTAAAGGGTTTAAAGCAGGATGAATGTTTTTCTTGAAGTTAGTTATTTTTGCGAATGGCAAATCCATTTAGGTGGTCGGCTTGTTCCAAAGACTACACTCTATGGCTTGTTCAACTATAAATTGGAGCTTGCAATTATAATGATATCTTCACCTTGAATGTTGCAGCATGCAAGAAGATAGAACATGCGTAGCTGTCGGACAACATAATTGAAATCTAAATGGCTGCCAAGGTATTTAGATAATACTTGAATTTATTTATAACAATTCATGTGTATAAGTTAAATATATTTTCAGTTATTAGAAGGTCAAAGGTGGCTCCAAATGGTCCATGTTGCCGTGTCACTAGCCCCTATTTCTTTGAAATTGGCTTGACATGCTACCGAGTATCAAGATCCCATACAACTTTTGGTTGGAAGCCAAAATGATTATCAATTTTTTACACGACTGCTTTCTCTTGTAAATATGAGTTTTTTACTGATTCAACTCAATGATCCATACGAGTATGACAAGATACTGTCCAATTGCATCCATTTTGTTCACGAGTTGACCGCATCGTATAAATAAACAATCGCAACTATTTATTTATTTTAAATTCACGATCGCCAACGATTCTCCGCCCCTATAATATTTATTTATCGAAAACCACACCGTTTGCTCTCAGCGCAGATTGGATGCTGATATTGTTGTATGCGGCTGTGATTCTTGTGGCCGGAATTGTTTACTGTACCAAGTTTTATTTGCTGACTATTAATATAAAGTTTTGTTGTTTTTGGTTTGAAGGTGAGCGCCGTTTAGCTTGCATTCATCTGACCAATATTATGTCTAGGCGGGAGAAAACGCCCGGGTGTTTCCACTGCGAAAACCACCATGAGGATACGGTGGAGCATACGGTGGAGGTCTGGCCAACTTGGGCGGAGCACCGCCACCGTGTCCTTGTGGAGACGATCGGCGGCGGCATCTTTTGCTTCTGGCCCTGGTCCAGGCCATGGTAAGGAGCGAGAGTGCATGGGTAGCCGTCACCTCCTTCTACGAAGCAGTAGTACTCGTGAAGAGGGAGGGGTACACGTGAGGGAGAAGCAGGAGACGCCCTGGTCGTCGGGAATCCCAGGCTGATTCCCGGCCACCGTAGGCGCGGGCTTGCGAACAGCGAGTAATGGGTACCTCGCTGTCCGGTAAGGACCAAGCCCGGGTCGACGGCGCGTTGTGTTCCACGCGCGCCTCAAAGAGATGTCAACATTAACTGATGGAGTCAGCAAGGGCAGATGCCTGCCAGGAGTGCGGGTTGTTCGAAAGACATACCGCGGCTCCTGGCACACAGGCAACTGAGGGAACACGGGTGGGTTTTAGTCACTAAAAGTCTGACACGCCCTCCTGCTCCACCCAGAGCGGGTGAAGTAATTTGATGATTTCCCACCCAAAAAAAAAACAATATTATGTCTAGATTTTAAAAGAGACGGTGACGGGTGACCTCTGAGTTTGTTGCGGCGTTTCTTCTCAGAGTAGACAGATAAGACACGCCAACCTCATCTTGTTTAAAAAATATATTTTACCTGTTTGGACAAACCTACTTACAGAAATAAAATCATACATCATTGCTAGTTACAGGAGAACATTTTTTTAATCGTTTCAAGTCTCGTGAATGATATACCGAGTTACTAGTTCGGAAAAAAGTGATTTAAGGTCATGCTACAAAAATCTAAATCAAAATATTTTATTTCACAAAAACCTGCATCTATAGGCGCTTATGAAACCTCAGAAGCTAGGTGCACGGTTGCAATTTGTCGCTTCCTATGGAGAAGAGCCGGCAAGAAACTACACGGATACTCTTTTAAAAATAATTGGTTTTTACAATGTTTTCAAATTACAGTGATAAGTAGTTACCTATGGGAAGACAGTGCAGGCCTATCAATAAGTACCAGGTGCTTAGAGGAATTAAAATAAAGAATAGAAAAACGTCTACAAATCTACAGTCTATCATTTGAACTTCGGAGTTTGGTCGGTATTTATAACAATAGCAAACTTGAGACGTTTTAATTTGGATATAGAAACCCAGAAGATACTGAGCTTATACAAGCAATAAATCATACGTAATAAAAATCTTGAATTCATTCCTTCATTCACTGACATACAACGCACAGTCTAAACCGGTCTAGAAGCATTAAAACACAATGGTTTCATATACAAAGAAAGCGAAAACTCATGAAGAGTTTTTGAAAATTCACTCCCTAAAGATACTAAATACGAGTGAAAGTTTGTTATTTTTGCAGTAGGAGCATCCCATCAAGTATTGAAGTACATGGCACACGCCTTGTACTTCAATAACAAAGGCAGCGGTGGAGAGAAGTTGTACTATTGAGATTGCATACATATTGAGATTGTATACATCAAACTCAAAGCATTTAGGTATTTCAAGAAAATCTTCATCAGTCAGTCAATCAGAAAGTTGAACATTGCAGAACGTATGTCTATATATGGAGAAGAACAGGCAAGAAACTTCAAGAGAGAGAAGCTAACGCGTTCACCAGGCTACCATAAAACTGATGGTAGATAAATAAAAGCGGCATGGATTCAATTTCAAAGTTTAGTGAAGGAGTGCCTTACAATTTTCCATCTTTTCTGTATTTTCATATAAAATGAACTCCATTAAACATTTACTTAAAATCTCTATCATAACAGTCATGATGACCCTATTAGTTTAAAAATCATCTGGAATAAAACAAACAATAGTTCAAGCTTCTGAACAAAATAAGAAATACAAAACAGTATTTTAATATTATTCACGCCTTGCACTTTTACGAGAATACTGGTAAAGCTGAACACAGACATTAGCCTAGGAATAATTTCAGCAAAGCTATGATAATGCCTGGATAATGAAAGATTGCAGCGGACGCGGCGAAAATCTTTTAGTAGATACGTATAATATCTTAGTAGTTCCGGGCAAACGAGGAACTGCGCTTTATATTACGGAGTAAGTGCTTGTATTTATTGTACGTCTTTTAATTTGCTTGCTTGTGTAC
This sequence comes from Antitype chi, assembly GCA_947359405.1. NCBI lineage: Eukaryota > Metazoa > Arthropoda > Insecta > Lepidoptera > Noctuidae > Antitype > Antitype chi. The sequence goes on from OX375816.1 coordinate 19,545,288, forward strand.
TTTTTGGTCGGAATTATTTGGTTTACATAATTTGCCGAGTATTTTGTATACGTTGCCAGCCTCAATTTAAAGTTGTTTTTTTTATTGCAATTTTATTTAAAACACAGCAATGCCGCTTGACTACAGAAGTTGTTAAGTACTTACATTGTTAGTGCATACCCTGACAAATCCTTTATCTACATTTTTATATAATTAAACAACATCATTTTTAGTATACCTGAATATAGCTTGTTTAGAATAAGTAACTGAATCGATTCCAATAATTTTTACTATTGTTTTTTTTTGTGTGGTAATCATCAAATAATTTCTCACGCTCTGGGTGAAGCAGGAGGGCGTGTCAGACTTTTACTGACTAAAACCCACCCGTGTTCCCTCAGTTGCCTGTGTGCCTGGGGCCGCGGTATCTCTTTCGAACAACCCGCACTCGCCGTACGGTTAGGCACCTACTGCTTAATTATTATCAATGAGCACAATACGACGCTGGACGCGCGGGCGGTGCGGGGTGACGCGTGGTGACCATGTTTGAGTAGACAACCTGGTAACATAACAAGCTAATAACTTTGTGACTTTTCATGATACAGTTTCAAGATTGTTTAGATAGATTCTTTACATAAAAATACCAGACACGTGTTTAGGGTTTCACTTATACTAAAACTAAGGTTGTATTTACGAATAATGAAACTAAACAGTTTGTTTGTTTGACCATGCTAATCTCTGGAAATACTGAACTACAACGGATTATAAAAATGGTTTTTGTATTTGATAACCTAATTCTTGAGGAAGGTAGTATAGGCTAGTAACATCACGATTTGATCCATAAGAGCCGAAAAAATAAAAAACGTCAGAAAACTAAAAATCTGTGCGGCGCGGTGGGTCGGCGGCCAAAATTTACGTGAAAACCTAGTGTTATATAAAAGGGCCCTCTAAAGTCCCCAAAAGAAGTTCTACTAAAACAAAAATATTGCAGTGAATACATCTTTGCGACGAACTCCTTTACTAAGTGGAGAGATTTTTCCTTTATTATTCAAATACAGGGGACATTCATGATCTAAATATCTAAACCTTCGGCACGGCACGCCCACAAAGGCCGCTAGACAAAACATTTCCTACGTCTTCCCCACATACATACACATAGGCTACCTACACACACACATAAGTTTTGTTAGACAAAACATACCTTTTCCCAGACTACATGAGTAAATATCAAGCATAGACTAAGCTCCGTGTCAATACCTCCTTAAGCGAAGTCGTCCAGTGTCCAAAGGCCCAAACACGAACACTCGAAGTAAACGTAGCATTAATGAGATTTAGTTTAATCGAAAATACAACCTATAATCTTATACCATTTTTAAATTAAATTAATTGAGCAACTAGAACAATAATAGCACCCACAGATATGAATTAAGTAAATATCATTAGCAAAACGAGTATTCTTAACTTTAAAATCACATAATTTTAAGTTACGATTACTCCGCGCGTTCGTTTAACCCTGGAGCCAAGCCTACAGTTTATCTATTACAACACTATAAAATCGTTACTAGATATTAAATAGGACCAAGCAATCAAGTTCCATGGGTAGGTACACTAATACATATCACGGGAATTTCCATTTGCTGAACAGATTTTTCTATCGGTGGGTTAGTCTGTCACTATTTGAATGGGAAGCACTAAAATAGTTTCAAAGAGAAGACTCCACATCTTTGACTAACTTTGATTTGTCACACTCTGGGCAGCTAGCCCAGCGTTCACTTTTCTGACTGGAGCATCCTTTGGCCAGGTTTCTGGAAGCATGGCTAAAAGCTGTAATGGCTCTTTGCTCAAAAAGCTGTTTCTGATATGACCCTGCATTGTTAGACTTACATAAAATCGTAACAAAATAATGTTTAGACTTCAAAAGAGATTGCAAAGAGGCTCTGAGGTTGTGTCGGGATTTCTTCTCAGGGATCTAGGAAATGCCAGCGACATCTAGTTTTAAAATATTTACTAACAAACTATTGACGTGTAAAAGTGTCAGTTACATAAATAAACATTTCATTTCAAAGGATGCACGGAACTGGGAAGCATGGCAAAAGAGAATCGGCAGTGATTCTGAAATGAGGAAAATGATGTTGATGAAGCTATTCCTTCAAAGGATAAGTCCATTTGAAAGAAAAACATTATGTAATTTTGATAGCCACTTGTATGTGTTGTTGTTGTCAACATCAAGCCGTACCATGTTGTATACGTAAGGTATTACAGCGCAATCAAAGCAAGCTTAGTCTCTGTTTCATACCATATTGTAACTGTACAGATGTCCGCAAACACACATACAGATCGTTGAACATTATTATTATTACGATTCATGGAATTGAATTGCCATATTATAATCTAGGATTATTGCTTTGAGCTGCTAGTTGCTACTGTCACTAGCAAACATAATATTCCGAGGGTTGTATCCACAAACGCTAGGCGTACACTTAATCCATTGCTGGCCGAACTCGACCGATTGAAGCAAACTCTCGTCTACCTAGCCATTTCCTAACTATGTTTGGGTCAGCATCCAGTGTAACCGGATGCAGCTGAATACCAGTATTTTATATGGAACGACTGCCTATCTGACCTCCACAGCACAGTTACTGACCGGTGTCTTACCCAGTAAGGTGAGACTTTCGTGCTTCTGACGACTCGTAATAACTGTCGAATATCTACAAATGACAGTCGAGACCTCTTGTTCGAAACCAACGGCTTAACGTGCTTTCCGAAGCTTGGTGTGTAAAGATGGTCATCCATCCACGGACCGTGTAGCTGTTATTGCTTAGCTACAAGCCCCGATCGAGCCAAGTATGTAAGAGAAATATAAACATAACATCACCCTTGTTTTCCCTGAAGGTTAGGAAAAGGTGTATCTATGCCATACCTAGTCACGTTTTTTTTTGGGTGGGAAATCATTAAGTAACTTCTCTCGCTCTAGGTGGAGCGGGAGGGCGTGTCAGATTTTTACTGACTAAAACCCACCCGTGTTCCTTCAGTTGCCTGTGTGCCAGGGGCCACGGCAACAACCTATGGCATATACCTAGTTATCAGAGGTCATAGGACCTACTATGGATAAGCCCGCCACCACAATTGGCTGTGGTGTGCCGACAGCTTATGTTGGACGTTGTGCTCCTCCAAGAACAATACGCACGGGCCGAGGACATCCTACAACACAGCCCACGCGCGAAGGCGGGAATCTATATCCACCGACGTAGCACGGCCTGTGCGGTGCTCTCCACCGACCACTGCCTCGTGGCCCACCTGGAGGAGTGCGTTGGCCTGACCTAAGACCTGAATCCAAGGCCTTATGGTCAGCAGTAGCGCCTACGATCACTGGACCAACGGGGCAATAGATTGAATCAGAAAGGACCCCGTATACAGTAACAGTATATCTATTTATCGGAGGTCATAGGACGATGTCGGTTGAGGTATACTTCGTACCTACGCACTCACTTTCTTTTTCATTATTATATTTGATTTGATCAGCCGAGTTTGGCCGACAGCATACGAACACAGTAATTCGCCCGATGACGGATTATGTGTACGCGACCCGTAAAAGTGACCTGCTTGTAGTAGGTATGTACTACATTGACACGAATTAATATTCTAAGTTCCATATGGTTTCATTTTAGTACCCCAAGTACTAAAATGAAACCACAAACCACATACTCTTTGTATCAATTTATAGGACTGGGTTTCTGTAGAATGTTCTAAGTTTTGTTTGTACTATTAGATTGATCTTTGTCTCGCAAAGTGGCAGACAAAGGCGGGGTAAGTGGTTTGAAACTTACTGTCATGTGATCACTTGTAAGGACTGGCATCCTTTGTCTTGTCGATATCTATCCTCCCAAATTATCTAAATATCTGATAACGGCCATTTTTTTATTATGGCATTGTCTGTTCACTGTAATTAACGTATACTATTATTAAAGGAGAATTCTGCGATTGTAGCCGTGGCTGCTGAATGACGTCAAGATGCGCATGTATGGAGCTGACGGGTAGCTGCAGCGGTGAGCTCATTTCCTCGGTCATTTAATTTTGGGCGCTAGGAGTGTTTTGACGGGTTTAGCTAGACATATTTGGTTACTTGTGTTAAAATAAGATCTAATTTTTGGTTATTTGTTTCCTTAAAGAGTTATAACATTTGTTTGAGGTTGTTTTTTTTAAATTCCATTTTAATCACTCTGCTTACGCAATGTTTTTTTTTTAAATGGTCGCTCCCAATACATGTCACATAAACAACAACCGATGGATGCTGAATAAGTTCACCACTGCCAAACCGTTCAGGGAAACAAGGCGTGATGTTATGTATGTGTTTTATTAAAATTTTATGCCGATGACATCAATGTTATTTTCAATTTTCTGAGTATTTTAGTTTGTAGCTTTATTCACGGGTAGATTAGTGACTGATTACTAATTTCACACAGGGAATTAAACAAATAGTAGGTACCTACTACCTGGTAATATATTTTCAACTTTCCACCTCACAGCTAGCTCACTATTACTATTTCCAACAAATTGGTTTTAACGCAAACTGACACGGACTGTAACTCATTTGGGATTATTAACGCTAAACGTGTGTAATTAAATACAAACACTATACATTCACCATTTAATAACAAACCGTGATAATGGAGCTTGATAGACATCATTCAATGTATAACAAACTCATTTGAAATCACGCGTCGCTTATTTTGTACATTACCGCTATTGTTTGTTGCTCAAATTGACAAATCAGATAACACCGTATTCAGTGAATTGACGAGGGGACGCTTGTGCTCATGTGAATGATGTAATTTGTGGGACATTATTTTATTTGTCAACTGGTTTGTGTTATCACGACTTTGGTCGGATTTGTGGCAGAGATTATGAATGTGTTTAATGTAGAAGCAATGAGCATGAACAATGCTGATTCAATATTAATATCTGGTATTACCGAGCATTGCTCGATTTGTTTTTTTGGTTGGCTTTTCTAAAAATTAAACATGGCTAGATCGATTTATCGCCCCCGAAACCCCCAGCACACTAAATTTTCTGAAAATCGTTGGAGTCGTTTCCGAGATTCAGATTAAACAGGAAAAGTTTTTATCCAGTGCGCAAACTATAACCACGAATTCAGCATATCATTCTATACGGGGGTGGGGGGTCTAGAATGATATGCTGAATTCATGGAGCGCAGCAATTTTACGTCGGTTACACAAAAAAAACAGCTTTTCCAAACATTTTGACCGCGTAAGTACCTATTGCACTTTTCTATGAAACAGCCGTTTTTTTTTGTGAAACCGATGAAAAATTTCTTCGCTGGGGGGTCTAGAATGGTATGCTCAATTCATGGTTAAAGTTTGCGAACTGAATAAAAACTTTTTATGGTCAACTTGCGAAAGATAAATCAGGAAATATCACGGAAGAGAAAAATTTAAAAATAACATAGCTGACTTTTAGTCGAGACTTCCACATGAACGTGAAAAAATAAACGTGATTTTCAACTCTCGGTGTTGGGCCGAGCATTAAGAATCCTACAGAGTGCATCAATCACATCGTGTGTAAAAAAACACACGATTCGATTTTCAATTCTCGGTGCTAACCAGTGCGTTGAAGATCCAATGCATGCAAAAGTCCCACCGCGATATTATTATGTCCGGGTGGAAGTCAACTTAGTAACGAGTTCATATAGGGAAGAATAAAAATGTAGGATTTGTTCATGGCTAGCTTCTCATACCACCTCTGCCACCTCTGTCTTGCATAGGGTCGCAGCATAATGCTGAGTGATAGCCGTTTTGCGTGGATGTGACGCATGTTTCCCTCAACCTTTTGTCATTTTTTTTGTGTACCTTTTCTTTTTGCGTCATGTTTACCGCAAATAAACGTTTTTTATTTCTTTCTTTTATAGCAATAAAGTATATTTAACAAGGATAATCATTACAACGATGTGAGCGGCGGAAACGCGGTACCGAACAGAAACACTTGCGAATAACTTATAATAGGTGGCACTGCTCACTTACTTCGTATTACTTTAACAACTAACTGCAGTGCAGTGCAGAGCTAATTTATGAAGAAGAGGAACGAATGAAGAAATAAAATTTGCTTATGGTAACCGAATCAAATAATAGGTAATACGTACCTATTTAATAGGAAATAAAAGTATTTTCTATCGCGGCTCTTTATATATCGACCACTGGTTTTTGTTTGTCGTTTTCGTAATAAATGGATACCAAAAAAAAAACAAAAAACTCAAAAACCTAGATTAGCCCGTCAGAAGGGGTTAGGGGTCATTCGGCCCACTATGAAACTGGGACCGCGGACCAGTTATCCCAGTTATCAGTTTTGGTTTCAATTTGAATTTGAATTCTATTTGTTGTAAATATATTTGAATTTCCGAAATATAATAGGTCTTTACCTATGAAATTGCCGTTTTGTATGAAAAAATTTAAACGAATTTTTTTCATGTATTTTTTATTTGTATTAATCGAAGTAATCACCCATGCAATCAATGCATCTTTGCCATCGCAGTGGCAGTTTATTGATGTCCTTCTTAAAGAAATCAGCTGGACGGGAGGCAACAAATTCTTCAAAGGCATTTTGTACTGCCTCTCGGGTATTGAATTTTTTTCCCGCCAAGAAGTTATCCAAATTCTGGAAAAAGTAGTAGTCTGTAGGCGCAAGGTCTGGTGAGTAGGGCGGATGACGGAGAGCTTCCAACCCCAGTTCTTGCAACTTGGAGACCGTCTGCTGTGCAGTATGAGGTCGCGCGTTGTCGTGCAGGAGCAGCGGAGACGAGCGATTGACCAATGCTGGTTGGAGATGTGCCAGCTTCTCCATCATTGTGTTCAGTTCTTCACAGTACACATCTGCAGTAATGCTCACCCCGTTTGGTAAGAAGCTGTGATGAATCACACCGGCGCTAGACCACCAAACAGTGACCATCACTTTTCTAGGGGTAAGTTTTCGTTTAGGGCATTGTTTAGGTGCTGAACCAGGATCCAACCAACTTGCTGAGCGCTTGCGGTTATCAAACAGAATCCATTTTTCATCGCAGGTAACAATGCGGTTCAAAATTCCTTCATTTGTGTGTCTGTTGAGCAGTGCAAGGCACGTCTCGACGCGTACTTCGCGCTGACGATCATTGAGTTCGTGGGGCACCCATTTGTCAAGCTTTTTACTTTGCCAATTTGACGCAAGGTAGGTAATAGGTAAAACGGGCTGTTGTCCGCAACTCCACGTCAAAGCGCGTATTTTGCGTACGGGTGGGAGAATCGGTTATTCGATCCACCCCAGCTCCTCGAGAAAGGCCAGCAACGCCTTGGTGTTGCTGACAATCTCACGTAGGGTACCTGGGTTACCGAAGTATTTTGCCCTGTAATTGGCGACCACCGGGCAGTTTAACAGCACATGAGCCGCTGTCTCGTCGTCTTCCATGCAGGCCCTGCACAGCGGACTGTCTGTTATCCCTATGACAAAGAGATGTTTGTTAAATGACCCATGGCCAGTTACAGCTGCTGTAACTGTACGCAGCTGTGGTTTTGTTAAACGGAGAACCTGTTTCGTGAGGCGGGCATCGACCGCAGGAAGTGCTTCCTTGGCCTGCCTGCACTCACTTAGGTCCAACCATATTTTGTGATGTTGATCCCTGGTTCGTTTCCTTACCAGAGTGCGTAGATACCCGAAGGGGAGTGGCGCAATGGGTTCAGGTCCCACTGGTGTCATGCTCGACCCTCTCCTGGCAAGTTCATCGGCTGCATCGTTTCCTAGCGAACCGCTGTGTCCTTTTATCCACTGAATGGTAATATTATTGAGGCTACCTACCTCGTTGAGGCGCTGGTGGCACTCGTATATCAGCCCAGAGTCAACTGTATGACTGTTCAGCGCTTGCAGAACAGCCATGCTGTCTGAGAGTATGCGGATCGAGTGGTCCTTAACTTCCCTGGCTAAGATAGCCGAAGCGGCAAGGGAGATGCCCATGCATTCTGCCTGGAACACTGTGTTATGGACTCCCAGTGGCGTGGCTATGTGGATGTTGAAGTCCTCCGAGAAGACTCCAGCCCCTGTGCCACTACCTGTTTTTGATCCATCCGTGAAGATGCGCAGCTCTGCGGGGCGTAAGCCTTCGCATCGTCGATCCTCATGCAGTTGAATTCTGTATTTTTTATCGAAGATAAATTGTTTGGGCACCCGGTCATTTACTGCCTTCGTAATGGGGAACTCACTGTTGAGTTCCTTTAGCAGCGCGGTGTGTTGTGTGTCTCTCTTACTCCAGAGATTTATAGCCTTTAAACGCGCCGCCGCCATCGTTGCTTCCTGCCGTATGAACAGGTGGAGCGGCGGTAGTCCCAGCATGGCTTCGATCGCTGCAGTCGGGGTAGTCCTCATGCAGCCCGTGGTCGCCATGCAGGCTAGTCTTTGCATGCGCTGTAGTTTATTGGTGGCTGTAGCTAGCTTGGTGCGGGGCCACCAGACCACGGCCCCGTAGGTGATCATGGGGCGGATCACTGCGGTGTACAGCCATAGTATAATTTTTGGGTGATAGACCCCACTTCTTACCTATCATCCTCCTGCACTGCCAAAAGGTAATGCAGGCCCTGTTCAGCTTGTTGTCTAGATGACTGCTCCAGTTAAGCTTATTGTCCAAAGTAACCCCGAGATACTTGACTTCGCTGGCCAACTGAAGTTCTGTATTGAACAGTTTCGGTAGGCGAAAAGGGCCTAATGCTCGTTTTTGGGTGAACATGACTAGTTCAGTTTTGGTGGGGTTCACTGATAGTTCGAACTCCCTGCACCATCTCTCTACTATACGTAGTGCCTGCTGAGTGAGGTTACAGATTGTCCCCGTTACCTTCCCCGAAACAAGGATTGCGAGGTCGTCCGCATAACCTATTGTGAAGTAATGGCTGGCGTTGAGTTTGGTGATAAGGTCGTTTATCACCAGATTCCATAGAAGAGGGGACAGCACCCCTCCCTGGGGGCAGCCTCTGGCTATCATGGCTAGCTGCTGCTCATCCTCAAGGCGAACCATTCGTTTGCTAAGCATGTTAGTAATCCAGTCCGTTAGTACCTGTTCTACCCCATGTCTGGAGAGGGCGCTACCGATGCTGGAGAAGTTGGTTTTATCGAAGGCTCCTTCGATGTCTATGAACGTGCCCAGGCAGGTGCCTTTTTGGTGAATCGCTTCTTCTATCTGGCTGACCACTTGATGAAGAGCTGATTCGGTCGACTTGCCTGAGCTGTATTGTGTAATTGACGCTGTAATTTGACGCAAATGGACCAATATTGTTTTGACGCTAACGTCGAAAGCTGCTGCTAATTCAGCCGTAGATTGTGTATCATCAGCTTCCACAATCGCCTTTAATTCGTCATTGTCGACCAAAGTCTTCGGACGACCGCGAGGTTCATTTTTCAGGTCGAAATTTCCAGAACGGAAGCGAGCAAACCAATAACAGGTGGTGCGTTGGTTTGTAGTGTTAGCTCCGTAAACGTCGTTGATGTTGCGTGCCGCTTGTGCCGCGTTGCTGCCACGACGGTACTCATATTCCATAATTACTCGAATTTTTAACGTATCCATGATGACGAAAAAGATTGAAATGCGATGAAAATGTAACACTAATCAATAAACAAATGACTACTTTTGGAAAAAAAAATCCATGTTTTTAAAATAAAATTAATTTGAAATTAGAATTCTTACCCAAACAAAAATTATTTTGATTTGAAATGGCCAGTACTGCAAAACGGCAATTTCATAGGTAAAGACCTAATATTATAAATATATTTGAGACCGCAACCAGGCATTGATGGACTCACGTCATGTGAGTACGGCGGCTTCGCCTCGGCGCACATTTTTACGTTCGTAAGTCAATGTTTTGCAGGCCACGGCTGTACCTAATGTACTATTTCTATGTTCTACAATTTTAGATTAAATCATTAATAAAGGTTTACATTTTTAGCATTAGCTAGTTGGACGGCTCTTCTATGGAAAAGACAAGCCAGAAACTTCACGATTAATAAATAATAGTTTAAAAAACTAGAAAAACACGCTTTAAAAACCCAACTAAAAAGGAGAAAATAATTTAATTCAATTAAAAAGCGTGGGGTGCTTTTTGAGGTATTTTTATAATCAATTAATGTCAAGCACCCCACGCTTTTTAATTGAATTAAATTATTTTCTCCTTTTTTAGTTGGGTTTTTAAAGCGTGTTTTTTTAGTTTTTTAAACTATTATTTATTTTCAATTTTTTCGTTCTGCTAACTACAAAAACGTGTTTTTTTATCATTTTTTTTTAAATTATTGAATTGTCATCGGTCCTCGATAAGTTTACAAAGTTTCAATGAAATCTGATCGTTTAAAGTGGGTCAAAATCGCGCTCAAAGGAGTCGGTTACATACAAACAAACAAACATACAAGTGAAGCTAATATAAAGCGTGTAATAATTGGCTGAATAGAGTAACCGGCCAACTTATAAGTTACAGCGCATTCTCAACTAATTATTCATCATTGCCCAGCATATAGACTACAGCAAACTTAGATGACCAGTCATTTCCGACTACGACCTGAATTAAACAGCAGCAGCATCAGTCTTAATCAGTCTAGATCTGCACACTTGACTGAAGTCTGGCAACATAATGGAGGAGATTATTCTTACTCTCAATCGATAGCTTGATTTGCATACTGACTGCATTGCTAACCGAATAGATTAGCACGTCTACAAGAAGTAGGTATATTTAGCTTGGATATATTTTAGCTGTATTTTGCTGTTGGATAATAAGGAGTAAAATATTTTATGTGACGTGGCTTGTATTTCTGAGAGCTTTATCGCTTTAGAATTAGGTTCATAATGATGTAGACATAGCTTATACAGGTTAACCTTTTTAGGTAATTCAGGATCATTAAAAAAACATCAATGCATTTTTACGTTGAGTCCTAAAAGAAAAAGAATCAGGATTTTGTCTAATTTTATCTACATTTGTGTAGTTTTATATCATTTAATCTAATTTATGATTTTATGTGTTCTTGTTATGAACGGTAACTTGCAAGAGTAAAACTGTAAATAAAGGACAACTTTTTTACCAGTGCACAAACTGTAAACATAAATTCAGCACAATTATGAGTCTAGACGTAGAAATGTTTCTTCAACTATTAAAAAAGAAACGGTTGAACGCAAGAACGCGTGACTGCGTATCAACGCAAGTTCGCGTAGGTATTGCACTTTTCTATGTAACAGTAGTTTTTTTTTACAAACGAAAAATGTCTACAGTCTAGAATCAGCAGTACCTTTGTACTCAATTGTTTGTTAATGCTGTATCTGTATGTATTTTACTGTGTGTACATAAATAATAAAACAAATAAATAAATAAATATGCTGAATTCATCTGGTTATAGTTTCCGAACTGGTTATTTTTTTTCCCGTATAAGTTGGTTGTTAATAAATTAAACAGCTTAATTAAAAAAGATTCCCTCTTTATCCAGGACGTCAGTCAGCACCCAAACTCAAATGAATCCCCACATACATGTAAAAATTAAAGTATTATCACACATACAACAGCTTTTACCCCAAACATGCCTTCCGTCAAGCATAAAAAGCATAAAAGTGAGGAGCGGAAGGATGATAATGAGAAAAGCAAAATAAAGTAAATGAAACAAGCGCGAAAGTAAAATAATAAGCTCATCCGGGCTGTGAACAAAAATGCTCCTGTTAACACCATAAAGAGGAAAGATAATCTAGGGGCTGTCATGTATTTTCAGGGAACTTGTGTAAAGTATTGTAAACGTCATTGTTGTTTATGAAGTTTCTGCATTGTAACGTTGTACTAGCGACCCCTACCGCGTGAAATTTCTTACTACCCGGACCAACCCCATATCATTGCATCATCTGCCCGCATTATTTCTCCATTTTCGTTCAGTGCTCTTTCCGACTTTTTTATTTTTATTCAACTCCTCATAGCATTGCTCAAGAATTGACCTTTCAGAAAGAAATTAAAGAAAATGTGTTTATTAGCATCACAGCAAAATTAACACACCTTAAAACTTTAAAAGACAGAAAACAATGATTCAAATGCAAAGGAATTTTTCAAATCCGACTGGTAGATCCAGAGATCGGCGTGTTCAAACAAACAATCAAATAAGCTTTTCAGTTTTATAACTGGTACCTATATTAGATAGATAGAATAGATATTTTTATCTATGTAAATTCTTTTTTTTACATATTGTGAATAAGAGAATCTTGTAGGCCTTACAGACTGTAGATATAAAGACGATTCTCTATTCTTTATATTCATTTGTCTTAGTACCTGGTACTTATTGACAGGCCTGCACTGTCCTCTCATACCTGTTATCACTGTAATTTGATAACATTGTAAAAGCCAACTATTTTTAAAAGAGTAACCGTGGAGTGTCTTGCCGGCTCTTCTCCATAGGAAGCGACAAATTGGAACCGTGCACCTAGCTTCTGACGTTCCATAAGTGCCCATGCAGGTATATGTGAAATAAAATATTTTGATTTTTAGAAGATACTTATTCCACGGTTACGTATTAAATTAATTGCGTCACACGTGTCAAAATGAAAACTGTGCTATGGTCGTCATCATCATTTTTTGACGGAAACTTCAAACTCTACTATAGGGGTATAGCTTTTCTTCAGTCGATCGGGTCACGCAAGCGCATCCTACAAAATAGCTTCATTTATTAATTTATGATCCCAGCCGACCTACAGAAGATTGCGGAGAAGATTTTAATAAGGCTGGCACAGACCAGGAAAGCAAAAGATAAAAGAGAGGTGCCCTATACTCAGCAGAGAATAAGACTGCCGAAGTTTTACGGTCTGATGAAATTTGATACCTACGGAATTCCAGCTGTTCTAACTTAGTTAGCTTAGTTAGTGCACCTTTTTAATTAACTCGATAAATAATTCAGTTACGTTAAGCCACTTACATGCTAAAACAATGCTTGAAATCAGCCATTGTTTCAGGACGCTAGTTTATATTTTAAATACTAACAGAAATTACAGTTAACTATTGCTACACACTGCAAATCAGCTGGATTTTGGCAAACCACCGCAATCGAGATTACTCTAGTTTTTTATAAAATGAGACTGAATAAGTTCGGAAATTGTGAACGTTAAATTGCATGGAATTATTCGCACCGACAGTTTAAATATAATATTAATGAAGGTAATAAATTGTAGCACAGTGTAAGTGTTAAAAACATATGATTTTCGGTTTTCACGCAGATCCGAATAAAATACGAGACTATGTGTTAAACTCTAATTTACATTCCAACGGTATTTTCGATATTTATAAATAAAAAAAAATGTCTTTGCCCTTATAACATTTTATTTGGGGTTGGTGCGACATGTCTTTTTTTATATACTCTTTCAATCAACTCAGCCTTGCGCAGTCCGCTTCTAGACATAGGCCTCTCCCTGGCTGTGGCACCACACCCTGTCCTCTGCTTTCCGCATCCAGTGTATCTCAGCCAGTTTCTTAAGGCCATGTTAACTTTAAATAGTGTCGTTATGAGCGATAATAGTTCTTATTGCAATCCGATACGGGTTAAAATCTGTTGTAATAGATTCGAATAATAAATGAGCAAGCGTATGTCGTAGAAATGCAAAAAAAAATCTTATAAAATTAGATATAACTATTTAATAATAAATAATCCATCACTGAATGCAGTTTAGCATTTGAAATTTTATGGTATATTTTTAATTATAATTATAATTGTAATTGAAGGGTTAAACTGGTTTTAAAGAAAATTAAGAGGTGACTTTGATGATTTTTTTGATGCATTATAGTTTTAATTATGTTTTGAAATCCATCACTGTATGCAAAAAATACTTGAAAATATCACTTTGTTTTTTGTCAAAATTATGTGCAGTTAAAGAGATACACTGCTTTAAAAAACCACCTTTTTGATAGTTTTTAAGAAATTCTCCGCCATAAGGTCGTCGCTCCATCTAGCTAGGGAGGCGTCACACGCTAGGCGGTCTTCACTCTAGGACTCTGTCTGCTCCGCCGGCCATCGGTCCTTTGACGAACATGGGCAGCCCACTGCCACTTCAGTTTGCTTACTCTGCAAGCTATGTCAGTAACTCTGGTGCTTTTCCGGATAATTTCATTTCTGATTTTATCCTTCAAAGAAACTCCGAGCATAGTCCGTTTCATAGCGTGCTGATCATACTTCAATATTAGTTGTCATCGCAGTAGTCACCTCTTTTCTAGTCATATCACATATCACACTCACACAGTCCATCTATCCTTTCTTTGGTTTTCCCCATCCCTCTCTAGCCATCGACATTCATACTCAAAACTTTCCGTACGATATTTTCCTCATTACTCCGCACAATATGCCCATATCATGACAACTGATTTCGCACAACTTTACAGTTGCCGTTATTTTTTTTTTAACCCCCGACGCAAAAAGAGGGGTGTTATAAGTTTGACCACTATGTGTGTTTGTCTGTGGCACCGTAGCTTTTAAACGGTTGAACCGATTTGGGTGCAGTTAATAGTAGGTTTTCTATTTTTTGTTTCATAAAAATCGGTTCATCCGTTTGAAAATTATCAGCTCTTTTCTGGTTGATGAAGGGATTTCAGCATCTTCCACGGGTCTGATCGTATACGTAAAGCTGCGCAGATTCAAGCGTGACATGTGTCGATCGTAGCGTACTTACTATTACTATTTAAAGTTTAAAAGGCAGAAAATAAATGTTAAATAAAAAAATTAAAAAACCCCTACTCAAACCAAAAACCTCTAAAAAGTAAAAAAATATATATATTGGCCTTTTAAGTTGTAGATAATATTTTGATCAACGCATTGTCACGTCCGTCGGGGGACGGCTAGTGAAAATGTTGTCCTTTCTACAATACCATAGTTACATTCATGATTGCTGGGCATCGTCTGTTTGGCGTTTTCATTAGCCGTCCCCCGAGCGACGTGACAATGCTTTGATCAGAATATTACCTACAACTTAAAAGGCCAATACATATGATATTTTTTTTACTTTTTAGAGTTTTTTGTTTGGGTTGGGGATTTTTTAATTTTTAATTTAACTTTTAAATTATAATGATGTATTGTAGAATCCAATATGTACTACCGACTATTTGATTCCTGAGGCAGAAATTTTATGCTTGGGCGAATCGTACCCGCGTATAACGACTAGCGGGTCGATATAGTTACAACCGCATGTTTTGAAGCGATCAAAGGTGGAGCCATATTCACCTACATAATGTCATAAGTTTTGTTATAGACTGAAGTTTAAACTTATATGAACCCCTATTTCTTTTCATAGGTATTCCATTTCCATTATTTTTGCTAGCAATTTATTGTGGCTGAGTCTCATTGACCCTTCTTAAAGGCCATAACTGAAAAGGGAGAGAGAGAACTTGTCTGATATTAAGTCATATGGTATACATCTGTAAACAGTAGAGATGCGCCGAGTATTCGTGTATTACTCGGTACTCGGCATACTTGATAATTTTTATAGTACTCGTTATCGGCTGAATAACTCGGTTTGACTGCCGAGGTAATAAGTACATATATTTATGGTCTCTTCACAAATGTACAGTAGTCGCGTTTACCTTTCCACTTAAAACTGACTTAGAGACAAGTTTACATTTGTGAGAGACTGGCATTCGAAAAGAACTCATAAACTAACTAACTATTAATGTAGATTAGGCATTATAAAAAAAGTAAAACAACGAACATATTTAATCACACAATCAGTCTCTTTTGGTAGTAAATCTTCGCTTAGATATTGATGTAACTCTACGCTTGCGCTGTAGATGCTAATTAGTCGCCTTAGCAATTCCAAGAGCTTGCATGGCATTCTTTTATAATATTTGAAGCGTTTAGAAGCATTCGTAATACCAGCGTCAACTAAACACGAAAGATTATTCGTTTCGATAAGCATAATACCGAGCAATAGTTGGTACTCAGTTACTCGGTAAAACTTCTCCTGGGCGCATCTCCAATACTCAGAAATCAAAACCAATCAAAATACTACCCAACACAGCTCAAACTATTGTAAATAATAATTGCAATCCATTGTCTTTTTACGAACCCGAAAACAGACCTTCCATATTCACATCCGATCCCGCCTTATTGCCCTTCCCTGGCAGACCTCCCATCTCATTAATGAGTCCGTTGGACCTGACATTCACACGCCACTTCCAAATTAAAGCGATATTCTGAACGTCGATTCACGAAAATGAAATACAACATGGCTGCTGTTTTTAGGGTTCCGTGCCCACAGGGTATTAACGGAACCCTGAATATAGCAGCCATATTGCTACCCTATTACTAAAATAACCTAATCTTTATTAAGGTGTTTGAGCAACGCTACATCTACAGAAGTAAAGTCATTTATCATTATCGTTTCAGGCTCCGCTGTCCCTACGTTTGTCCAACCGTCTGAGCTGAGGTCTTACTCTCTAAATCCGTCAACGAAGATACGGGGTCATCCGAAAATGGTTCGATGCTTCCGAATGAACCCTACTCCCGATCAATTTTTTTTTTGGAATGGCAAAAACACTATTTGACAATTGTCCTTACTCCCAAGTAAGGACAACTGTCAAATCGTGTTATTATTCATTGAAGATGATACGGAAAAGGAAATGCTGATAACTTCGGCCAAAGCTACGGATTTAGTGCTTAGAGCGGACCTCCGAGAATCGAGCAGAATGGTGTGCAACAGGAGAGGCCTATATCCAGCATTGGACTACTGTAGGATGATCATGATGATGAGTGGACCTCCTGTATCTTTTCAACCGTAATATTTATTACTGTTGAATATTAATTAAATTAATTTTGCACAGTGTGAACCGATATGACCGCTATAACCAACCGTCATCATCATCATCATCACTTCAGCCAAAAGACATCCACTGCTGAGCATAAACGTCCCCCAGGCACTTCCACCTGTTCTGGACTTCTTGCATCTCTCTATAACCAATAATAAAAATAAAATAATGCTAGAATGTAAAGAGGTTCTCTATACAAGAAACGAGTTTTTTTTTTTTTTTAATATTGTGTTGTATGGTGGTACGGAACCTTTCGTATGCGAGTCCGACGCGCACTTGGCCGCTCTTTTTTACAAATTAATTTCTTTTCGGCGGAGGGATTCTTTTTAAAATAAAATTGGCGAGCCTTGGATTAACAATAAAGATTAGGGTACCTAAATGAAAGTTAAACAAAAGGTGTCGTTTGACGGCCTCCCTGGGCACAGATAAAAAATATGAATAAATTGTCCGGTTAATAGTGCTGGAGAGGTCACATTGGGTTGTACCCTTTTTTCTGCTTCAGTTGCAAATTACTAAAGCGAGCAAATACTGTGCCAAGATATTACTGACTAGAAATATTGATGTTAAAAGTTATGTATAATCATCCTATAACGGAAAGTAATAGTGGAAAGCTTCTTTAAGGAAAAGTAATTGTTTGCTTTTTTTTTGTTTTAATTTGTATTAGTTAAGCGTGTATTATTGAATTCAAGTCATAATTAGTTATTTTGTACCTACCGACCCTTTTTTGTTGTTGTTTAAGTTAAGTGTTTATCAGTGGAAACTTGTAAATGGCCTTCAGCTTCATATTGTTTAATAACATTGTTTATGTTAGCTGTAAGTTTCCCAAATAAAATAAAATAAAATAAATAAAATAAAATAACGTTCCCTCTGCTGGGATACAGGCCTCCTCTCTCTGAGTGGGAGTGGGCTGTAATCCACCACGCGGGCCCTGTTGGTAGATGTCACATGCCTTCGAATTTTTGGGTTCAGGACATGCCGGTTTCCTCACGATGATTTCCTTCACCGTTTTGAGAGCAGTGATGATGAAATAAATTACACAAAAAAGCGCCTGCCTGGGTTGAATGGAACCCACGACTTACAACTCAGAAGTCTGGGTCGCTGCCACTGAGCCACCCGCTGAAAGTTATGAGTGGAAACTAATTAGTAATTAAATAAAAGTAATTCTAAAACATAAGTTTTGAATTCAACTTCAGTTCATTTATTTAACTATGCCTTGTAACAAAATAAGTGGCAACCTTAGCTAAAGAGATTAAGATTTTAAATAAGTTCATAACTTTATTATTTTGTTTTCGAAGCCATCTGCTGTTAATTGGAAAATCTAATAATATTAAAAATAACTTTAAGGGAATGTCAACAAATTCAAATGAAAAATTCAGAATAAAGCGACCAAAGTAACGGATTTTTATTCAATGGACTAGTTTACTTAAGTATTCTTATAGCCAAGCGTCATCAAACATTCTCGAGAATCCTAAGGCCCGCTACAATACTTTAATTTCAAACAAAGCGCATAAAACAATCAACAAATGGCGCATCAGGATCGTTTGTAAGCCGTTTTATTATATGTACAGCTGAAACCGAGTGAAAATAATCAGAACTTTTAATAACCTTTGTTCGGGGAGGCGGTATTATTTTAGAGCAGGGTTGGCAAATATGTGGCACACTTTTCGTAGAATCCTATCAACTGACGTAACGATCATTTAAACATCGCAGAATGCTTCCTTTGCGTCTTATTTTTGTTGTTTTTTTTTTTCAATACAATCCCATAGACTATAAGGAAATGTAAAGCAATGTTTTTGGAAGGTAAACATTATTTATCTATCTATTAATCTATAAAATCCTGTTTGTTCGAAGTCACATAGAACACACACTTGATAACTGCTTGATTGGAATTTTTTTTAATGTTTATGTTCAACAAGGTTTTAGGGGAAGAAAAACTTGAAAAAGTTTCCCAAAAAATTGGAGAAACGGGAAAAACTTAAGTCCTTTTTTCCATGGGATTTGTGTCTAAACTATTGTTTGGGGCAGGACGACGTATGTCTGGTCAACAAGTCATAACAAAAAAAAAATATATAGACGTATTTGGATATCAATTATTATAACAATAAACAAGGCCATTGTATGTTTTAGTGTTAAATGTTTTATTTTTTTCATGTATTTTCTGGTGTACAATAAAGCATATATAAATAAATAAATGACTGCAATGCTCTTTCAGATTACATGCTGTTCTTAAAAATCTACACCGATGAAATTATTGTGACATGAAAATGATGAAAGTATTACGTAACTACATTAATTTCTGTAGCTATTTACTCGAAGGTTCTTATCACCAAAAGTATTCGAGCTGTCATTTTGTTTAATGCGTTAATAGTTAAGAAAATAATAATGCCTTTTTTCCGTTGTAGTCCAAATCTTACCATCCTATCTACTAATATTATAAATGTGAAAGTTTGGATGTTTGTTACTCAATCACGCTAAAACGGCTGAACGGATTTGGATGAAATTTGGCGCACAGATATTTTATAACTTGGATTAACATATAGGATACTTTTTATCCCGTGGGATTATCTTCGACCTCCACGCGGGAGAAGCCACTGGCAAAACCTAGTATAATAGTAAAGCAATGATTAAGAAAACAAAAAAGAAGTGTTTACGTAAAAGTAAATTAAAACTCAATATTCTTTTCGTCGAAAGATCACAAACACAAACAAAATTTCTCCAAAAGTTAAAAAGTCAACACTAAAAGGTTTGCCATCCCTGATCCAGAGGCTTGGGCGTCTGCAAACACTACGAAATTGAAATTGCAACTCTCTGGGCTTTTGACCTTCGTTGCAAATAATTATAAGTAATAACAACGCTTCTGCTAATTATTATTTTATTCATGCCAATTATTTTGAAAGTTACATTAAGATTTTAGTTTTGAACAGAATTGGATAGAACTTTTGACGGAGTGAAGTATAAAATGATTCTGGCTTCTTTGAATAATTTAAAGTTAATTTAGAATGATAGTGGAGCAATTTTAGTTTTTCATTCAATTTGGAAGTGAAGATAATATTTTTAGACGTCCCCCTCCATGCGATTTTTTTTTCATATATAATAGAAAGTGACAGAGAGAGGATGACAAAGTTTTCATGGATTTCCAAGGTGCCAATAGTGAGGTCAAAAGTCCAAGATGGCGGCTGCAAAAAAATTCAAATTTTAAAGTGTACGAGGGTGCTGAAACTGATAGTGACGTCAAAAATGAAATTTGAGAACTATGAAAATAGATTAACCGACGTTAAGAAAAAGTGTACTGAACTTCGCGACTGAGGGGGGTCGTCCCGACCCCGTGAAACCTCGACCGTCTTTTTTTGCCACGATAACAATTTAAACAGATATACAATACCTAAATTTATGAAAAATATAACCAAGATTTTTCCCTTTCTACTCATTACAAATCGACCTGGTTTTCAAAATTGCACGTAAGAAGTTTTTAATTTCAGATAGGAAGGGTAGACCTTTATTGTAAATTGTCCAGGTAAAGGGTCAAACTGCAGTTAAGGGTCGCCACGCGTGACGATTTAAGCTTATTAACCAGTTACAGTGTCTTGCTTCCTCACAAATGTCGTGTGTAATGGCCTAAAACCCTAAACGTGGGGCCAGGAAACAAGTGAGTGGTCGTCCTGGTTTTAAAGCATATTATAATCAGAGAGTATTGACAAACTCGAATCATAAAAATGGAAAAATTATATAACTAGCTACCGGAATAAAAGAACATCCTATGTGTTAGTCTACGTTATAATCTATCTGTGTGCCAAATTTAAACCAAATCAGTTCAGCCGTTTTTGCGTGATTGAGTAATAAACATCCAAACATTTTCACAAACTTTTACATTTATAATATTAGTAGGAAGTATGATAATCCATACTAATATTTATAAATGCGAGAGTAACTGTGTCTGCTTCTCTGTTTCTTGGCACAGAAGAATACCAGGACCTGGGTTAGAACATTAGGATACTTTTATTCTGGTAGTATGTTACCATGGGTCCGTGGCATAATATCCGACTTATGCGCAGGTGAGCTTTGTAATCAATTACAAAACAATGACAGTTATGCATATGCATTCAAGATATCGAAATGTCAACCCAGTCTATTCAATGACGGAAACACCCAATTATAAGGCTGTAGAGTTGAGATGGTCGTCACTCTATGAAAAACGTGCTTTTGCTAGCGGCTTCGCCCGTGCGGAACCTTCATCCCCTATTTAGCTCCCTTAGGGGTTGAATTTGAAAAATTCCTTCTTTATTCCTTGTCTACATTATAAAGGGAACCTCTGTGCAAAATTTCAGCTTTCTGGGTCCAAGGGTTTGGGCTGGGCTGGGCTTTAATTTATAGATTAATATATAGATTAATAATTTATCAGTCTCTTTGATTTCACCCAGAAACCGATCTTAGCTTAGTTGGGAATAAAAAAGCGGATGAAAATGTTCCCTATGGTTCCTGTAGTGTAATTCACATGAAAACTCCAACATATTTTTATCAGCTTATTTAGAACACTCGCGATCAAATTTGAATGACGTAAGTCATTGCAATGTAACTTTTATCTCATTGTCATAGAATTTAAATTAGAATGAAGTTTTGCGACTTTGATAAAAAACTCTCGGCTATCATTCTTATTTATACCTTACTTAACCGAGATAAGAGTTTAATTACTATGACATGCCTAATAAAGGTTTCACGTCGATCGTGAATACCAACCGTACCGTATTAAAAAAACGCTTATACTATTCCACCGCTGTTTTAGCACCCTCCGTCCATTCGATCCGGTTCACATTCATTAGCTGGATTGGGCAGCGCGCTTACCGTTTATGTGTCCTGACCCTACTGTCATGCTGATTACCAGCTTTGTTATAGCTTGACTGTTATTGAGTTTGTCTGGAATGGAGCACGAATTGTACCGTCAGCATCAAAAAGATGTCAGCACCAACTGGTGGGGTCCGCAAGGGCCGATGCCTGCCAGGGGTGCGGGTTGTTTGAAAGAGATACGGTCGCCCCTGGCACACAGGCTACTGAAGGAACACGGGTGGGTTTTAGTCAGTAAAAGTCTGACACGCTCTCCTGCTCCACCCAGAGCGGGAGAAGTTATTTGATGAATTCCCAACCAAAAAAAAAAAAAAAAAACTTTGTCAGATGGTCAAGAGAGATTCAACTCGTCCTTGTCGACTCGCAAGAACGTCAGGCTAGAGTCTGCCGAAGCGCGCCAACTTCACACTTGCTTTTCGTTATCAATTGACAGGCCGCGGCCGTACTCATGACTCTTCTAATATAAATTTGTTTTGGGGCTGACTGTACAGCTGAGATAATACTCACGTAAAGTAAAGTAACTTGCGACTAATTTATTAATATTTTCTACACTTTTGTCCGTCAGGTCTAGTGACAACTAATGATTTCATTTTGTATCACCATTGAGCAATGGTGATAAAAATATAGTTGCATAAATATGTTTTTGTGTTTCTAATAAAAAAAAAACAAATTCGACGAAGCGATTGTGAAATGTTTGTACAAAGTGAATTTCGATATTTTTTACCAACTTCAAAAAGGAGGAGGTTCTCCATTCGTCTGTATCTTTTTTTTTGTTTGTTTGTTCCACGACATCTCCATTAATTGTCGATGGATTTCGAAAATTGATAGGGTATGCTTCAGAGGTGGTACCTTATAAATTTTATTAACTTTGCTTCGATCGTTTTTGCTTTAGCCTGGATAATACGTTACGGTACAGTAACTAAAAATTAAAAAATAATAAAAAAAGACATCCGACTTCCGAAAAACCACTAAGAAGTGAAAAATAACTTTAATTTCGGAACTTGGTGACAAAAGACTAGTTCTATTTCCACGCACAGAATTTCCCGAAATTCTGTTATAATGCTAGTTTGGGCATGTTTTACTGTGGACTGCTCTGACAGCTGAAAAGAAGTCTATTTTAACTTTTGTTGAATTTAATAACGAATAAACTAATAAAGGTTCTTAAACTAGCGCTACTGCAGAGCATGAGGTCCTGGGTTCGATTCCCAGGTCGAGTGTAAAAAGTGATACTAGGATTTTCTATCTGAAACTTCTCAGTAGCTACCCGGAGACTGTATTTGTATCCGGTCGATTGTAATAGGATCGCAACCAAATTTGTTTTTGTCAAAGTCAAAGTCAAAGCATTTATTTCAAATAGGCACTTAAAAGGCACTTTTGAACGTCAATATTTACATTAAAATAGAATTGATTCTAGTCGCCCCTTCCAAAATGTAGTTTCGTATGGAGAAGAATGGGCAAGAAACTACACTCACACAACTCCAACTTCCAAACACTAGGCTGTTACTAAAAAAACCCAATAAGACCCAGTATGAGATAAATATTAATATAAAAATAATACATCGAATAATAGTGATAATCACATCAGAATCGGTTGCCACACAGAGAGACACAAAAAACGACTTGAGTGTTTAAGAAATAAGGATGGGCAAAAAACTCAACCGTTTTTTTTTTTTTTTTTTGACGGTGGGAAATCATCAAATAACTTCTCCTGCTCTGGGTGGAGCAGGAGGGCGTGTCAGACTTTTACTGACTAAAACCCACCCGTGTTCCCTCAGTTGCCTGTGTGCCAGGGGCCGCGGTATCTCTTTCGAACAACCCGCAACCCTGGCAGGCATCGGCCCTTGCGGACCCCACTAGTTCGGCGCACCAGGACACGTGGCACGCCGTGACCACCCCAGGAACCAAGTACCAAAAGGGCCCCAGACGAACCCGTGTCTGGCGCCCTTGGTCCCCCTGCGACGGGTCAGCGCAGTGGCCCCGCCGCCTACCACTTTTCGGCCGCAGGGGATAGGGAGAGCGGCCAACGCTATACCGACACTCCTCTTCCCCTGCGGCCCCACTGCGTCCGCCATCAAACGGTGGCGGCCCCGTCCAGGCCACGGAAGGGAAGAGCGCTACTCAGAAGTACCGGCACTCCTCCTCTTCCGCAGCCTGTAATCCTCAGCCGCGATGCCTCCCATTCGACACCGCGGCCCGCCTCAGTTGCGGTGCACCTCACCGCAACCTACATTCTGGCCGCTACGTCGTCGGCTTGGAGACAAAAGCCCTGACGAGCGGCCCCACCTTGGGGTTCCTCTTCGCTTCACCGTGGGAGCGGACCACGGCTACTGAGCCCCCCCGCAACGACAATGCGGGAACCCACTGGGGGGGAAACTCAACCGTTACTCTTTTAAAATGTTTAATACAATATTTAACATAGTACATTCACTATATAATTATGTGTGAAAACGATGCACCCAGAATAAAATTACTATACCAAAATAGGTAAAAGGACTGAATTTCAATCATCAAATAACTTTTCCTGCTCTGGGTGAAGCAGGAGGGCGTGTCAGTCTTTTACTGACTTAAACCCACCCGTGTTCCCTCAGTTGTCTGTGTGCTAGGGGCGACGGTAACTCTTTCGAACAACCCGCACCATCGCACCCTATCGCACATGGCACTTAAAAAAAACCTAAGCTCTGGCGAAATGTAGGTGGGAGGTACACATCTGCCCACCCTTCCACCCTTCGGGGAAACAAGGTGTGATGTTGTTATCAAAGGCACAATTGCTAAAACCTATGAAATAGAACGAGAATACTTTTTCACTAACTCTGCTACTAAGTCCAAGCTTTCCTGTGCTTAAATATTTAAACATCTACTATTACACGTCTGTGTACAACCAACGAACATGCTGCCTTTGTTTCAGAATGCTACTAAAGTAATTAATTCTAGTGTAACTTAATGCCGACGTAATTATTTCGTGAATTAAAGCAGTGGTTGACTGTACCCGAAATTGCTTTGTGAATGGGAGAAGCGATTGCAGATTATTTGTTGCAAGTTAACGAGAAAGTAGATAGGTAATTATTACACAGGCCTCCACATTTTTTTTTTTTGGTGCCCGCTATTCTATGTTATAATTTTGTTAATTAACCCTTGAGAGGTCGTACGGAGTCGTCAAAACATTGAAGCTACGTACAGGTTTGTATCGATAGATAATACTGTTGGAGTATCACACGGAAGTGCCCCAAAGACGTTCATCGTAGAAAATCTAAAAAAAGAAGTTAGTAACCTGTTGATTAATTTAATAAAATATTTTTAATGCGAAGAATAATTTAATAAAATGGTTTTTTTTGGGTGGGAAATCATCAAATAACATCTCCCGCTCTGGGTGGAGCAGGAGAGCGTGTCAGACTTTTATTGACTAAAACCCAGCCGTGTTCCCTCAGTTGCCTGTGTGCCAGGGGCCGCGGTATCTCTTTCGAACAACCCGCACCCCTGGCAAGCATCGGCCATTGCGGACCACACCAGTTGGTGTAAAATCGTTTATTTTCGTTTTACATTACACCTGCGATTTCTCGAAAACTACACGTAGCATTCAATAAATGAGTACATTGCTAGAATCAGGGTATCGAATATACTTAAAATTTTCTTTAGTTTTAGCGGCACCAAAATCATTGTAGACCTGTGTTTTAATTTATTTAAAATCTACCTAAAATACCTCCTACTACTACCTAAATGCAATATTAATCTTGGTGGAAATGGGTAGTGACTAGAATGGTGGTAATTTTCTCAAGAAACAACAAAAAATCTTTGTCTTTCTACAAAGACAAAGGAACCTTTCCTAACCACATAACTAAGCTCAATACTATCTCCAGATATACAATACTCCTATTGAACGAACCGAGTAATCCCTTAATGCAATATTTTATGTAATCTATTCCACAGTCCAATATTTGTTCGCCAAGTTTGTTCTTACGACTGCGCCACAGAATAGATAGGTACAGAAGTACGGCCCCACATGCAAGCGAAAACTGGAGCACACGCACATATTATGTATCTGCACGGCGAACACAAACGAATGCTTGTCGCGATTGATTGCCTTGATATGTACTAAATTAGCTAGCATGGGGGTCGGAATATATACCACTGGAACATTCTAGTAACCGGGATAAAAAGTAACCTATGCGTTTATTGAGGTTATAAACTATCGGTGTGCCAAATGTCATCCAAATCTGGTTAGCCGTTTTTGCGTGATTGGGTAACAAACATCCAAACATACAAACTTTCACGTTTATAATGTTAGTACATACAAGGGCAATGACTTTTTAACCGACTTCAAAAAAGGAGTAGGTCCTATGTTCGACTGTATGTTTTTTTTTAATGTATGTTAACTGATTTCTTCCCCATTTGAGAACCGATTCTCAAAATTCTTTTTATATTTGAAAGAGTATAATCCTGTGGTGGTCCCATTGGCACCAATTCAGGATCTGATGATGGAATCCCAGGGAAATCGAGGGTATCCCTCAAATGTTTTAGGTATTAACAATGTTTTTCATATATTTTCTAAAGCTATTATAAGACATTTGCGTATGGTCATCATCATCTCATGACGCTGAGTTAATGAAGGAAGGTACAACTCTTTAACGGTAAGGAGTGGTTAACCAGTTAACATCTTAATGTTCGGGCATAACTCCGTCATATAAAGACGGATTTGCAGAATAATTTTTTTGGTCGAAAGGGTTTTATTCCGAAATGTTCCCATTTAAATTTCATGTAGATCTGATAATGAGTTTCGGAGACAGACAACGGAACTCTTCAAAAAATTGCAGCAAATCAACCGCGATTGCTGCTATCGCATAAATATGCATTTTTTTGACCCCAAGGATGCTGCAATTTCGAAATGGTGCCTACACCATTTCGAAATTTCCCAGGTACTATAACTAAAAAGTGAAAAATAAAAACTTTTTCCGAAAAAAAAAACAACGGACTTCCGGAAAAACACACATATTGAAAAATAACTTTGATTTCGGAAGGCGGAGACAATTTTTTTTAATACATATCCAAAGGCGCTGACTTCCGAAATTAAAGTTATTTTTTACTTTGTAGTGTTTTTTTTTTTTAAGTAACAACATTTATAGTGCTATAACGGCATCGAGCAGAAGAGTTTCCCAAACATAAGAAGCAATGGATTAATTAGCAATTTCCTTCAAAATCCTTCGAATTGTAATTGAAAGTGTATTACCCAAGAGGGGTGCTGTTTTTTACTTTGTGGGGTTCTTCTTCTTCTTCTTTTCGTGTCGATGGTACTCGTATCCTTTTTTTTACTACTCTGTGGGCGAGACACTGCTAAGACAGAGTCTTTTGGAGCAATTCAAGAATAATTTTGGTTTGAGTTTCCGCTCGATGTATGAAGCCAACCTTCTGCACCCATCTTTTTTGTGGCTCCACTCTGTTTGCTTGGCACAAGTACCTACATGGCAAATACATAAAATGTATTAGGTATATAGAGGTAATAGAAACGTTTTGGTAGTGAAGCAAGTTAATTGAAGTTGTTAATTAAAATTAAAGTAGCGTGTGGATTACAGGATTGTGTTTATGAAAGGATATTTAGTTTCTATACCTAGAAAGTGACTTGAGGCAAAGTAATAACAGCTGCATGGATCGCTCGATCAGGTTAAGCTGCGCTTGCCACGGTTGGTCCGTGGATGGGTGACCATTATACATACCAAGACGGGGGGTCGGGGGTAAAAATCCAGAAATATTTATGAATACTGCAAACTTAAGAGATTTAAGATACAATATCAGGTATCAGAAGAAATATTACAGAAAAACTGTGATCCCATGTCTCAGTGACGCCATTAAGCATAATAATATAACAAAATAACATAATGTCTAAGTTTGACACGATATACTATTACCGACATCAATCAAACTTTAATACCAACCGTCAGATAGTTTGACATAATAATATAAAAGAACATTATTTAATTTATCTCAAAACTTGGTATTTATTGGTGGTATTTATCTCAAAAGTCGGTTGGTCCGTGAATAGGTGACCATCTTTACATACCAAGACCCCTCCGTGCCTCGGAAAGCACGTTAAGCCGTTGGTCCCTGCTGTCATTTGTGGATCTTTGACAGTCATTACGGGTCATCAGAAGCCCGAGAGTCTGACAACCAGTATAACCAAGGGGTATCGTATTAGTCAGTAACTGGGCTGTGGAGGTCAGATAGACAGTCGCTTAATGTAAAATACTGGAATTCAGCTGCATCTAGTTAGACAGGACGCCGGCCCCAACATAATTAAAAAAAAAAGTGAAAAAGGTTTGGCAGATGATGCCCTAGAAAAGGTATGTTCTATTATTTATTCACATTTTCGAACAATAGTGAAAACAATTGTTTAACAAAAACAAATGAAAATACATATTATGATGCAACACAGCAGAAGCAACAGATCAATGAACCTCCAACCTATAAAACACCTAATTAAAGAAATATTTATTCGTCTAAAAATTTAACAATTATAGGCTTTTCATGTTTAATGAAGAGAAAACCTAGGTCTTTACTCTCAACACTCAGGCTTTGAATTGATAAAACCTAATCGTTATGCATGGTTCAGTGGCTCAGGCTACGTTTTATCTTAAAATAGACTTTCGCATTTTTATTTTAAAGTAAATCTAGAAAGGTCAGTTTACTCTGACTGAACAGTGTAGATAAAGATTATATATTGAGATTACGTGAGTTTGGCTGAACTTATGAAAAGCGTCCTAATCATCACCATCATCATCATTTCAGCCGGAAGACGTCCACTGCTAGACATAGGCCTCCCCCAGACTCCTCCACTTCGACCGGTCTTGTGCTTCCCACATCCAGCGGATCCCCACGACCTTCACAAGGTCATCGGTCCACCTTGTGGGAGGCCTTCCAGCTCTACGTCTTCCGGTACGTGGTCGCTACTCCAGAACCTTCTGGCCCTATCGGCCATCTGTTCTGCGAGAATGTGTCCTGCCCACTGCCACTTAAGTTTGGCAATTCTTCGGGCTAGCCTCCTAATACGGAAACTAAATTCCAATCAATGTACATTTTTTTTTTTGGTTGACTGCAAAAGGAAATTTCAAGCAATAGTCTACATTAAATCTGGACCGAAATAACTATAAATTATGGAGAAAAGTCTTTAGCCAGCAGCGGGATGTATAGCCTGATAGAACTGAACAGAACGAGTAAGAGAAAGACAGTCAGGACCCGGTCACAGCAACGAAAATACCCTGGATGCGAGAAGCGCAGACCAGATATGGCAACGCATGTCTAGCAGACAATGTCTGAACGGTGAAATCATCGGCGTGCCATGTGTCCTGGTGCGCCGAACTGGGGGTCGGTAAGGGCCGATGCCTGCCAGAGGTGCGGGTTGTTCGTATACCGTCGCCCCTGGCACACAGGCTACTGAGGAAACACGGGTGGGTTTTAGTCAGTAAAAGTCTGACACGCCCTTCTGCTCCACCCAGAGCGGGAGAAGTTATTTGATGATTTCCCATCCTCGAAAAAAAAACGGTGAAATCATGCTGGTAATGAAAAAAAGGATAATATTAGGTAATTTATTATTATTATTGCTTTTCGTATCTCTGCGTGATGCGTTGTTCTTCTTAACTCCGCAACGGCTTTTAATGTGGTTTTCACTATCATTTAGAGGTAAGGATTAATTTCAGAAGGTTTATCTGCACAATAAATTGGTAAAAAAAAAATACGTTACTTTAGAACACAGGATCATAACCGAAGGATTAGGCCGAGTTGCACTTATAGTGTATTCATATTTCGCCAGTCATGTTAAAGTTCCTATGTGAATAACATGGGTGAGCGTATTACTGTCAATCAGGCATAAATCCGGATTCCAGAATTGAGAAATTTAAGATGGCTAAACACCCAATAACCCTTCCCAAATTATAATGTAGAAATCTCGATGTTTTGTCAAGCCGTGCAAAGCAGGGGCAGGTCGCTAGTTTTAAAATAATTCAGGATAAAATTGTAGGTACAATTTTCATCACCGAACAAAGAAATTAAACAAAAAGAAACTGTACAAACAACCAGACAACATACAGAATGATAAACGGGGTCCACTACACGAAATATTAACGTCGTCAGTCCGAGTCCACTTACATCCACTATGTAGCTTTGCATTCCCCAGCGTGGCCGCTGCAGGATTAATATTATTCTGACGTTTATGCAGTTACAGCTGTATTAAAAGTTCACTGGTTCTTTCTAGATGAATGTTGGAATGTTCTTGGGACTTCAAATGTTGATTTAAGTGGTATTACAAAATAACTTGCTTTAAATACTAATCAATCTGCTTAGCTCTTTTTCAACTATGCTAGGGTCGGCTTTCAATCTAACCAGTTATAGCTGAATACCAGTATTTTAGATAGAGCGACTGCCTATCTGACCTTCACAACCCAATAAGTGGGTAATACGATACCCTTAAAGTAAGACTGGTTATTAGACTTTCGTGCTTCTGACCCGTAACGACTGTCATAGATGTGCAAATAACACCCAGGACCAACGGCTTAGCGGCTTTCCGATGCAAAGAAGAGTCTCGATATGTTATTGATGGTCACCCATCCACGAACCGACCGCGGCTATTGTAGCTTAACCTTCGATCGACAGATGCAGTTGTTGTTATTTAGCCATGAGCCTAATATGATTTAAGTATCCAATTGGTAAAAAAGAAAAATTTTGCTCACGGTCATTACTCAAAAGTAACGTGTTACAACAAACTCAAATCACCGACGAGATAGCCAAAATATTAAAGCACTATTATTTCAATGGCGTAGGTATCTAAAATAGTATAGTTGTAATAAGTTGCGTCGTTGAAATAGTCGCACAGTGCGATGGACTGCGCAGGGTGGAAATACGACAGGCCACTATGTTACTGTGAACATGGACGGTAGACCATGGTGGAAGTACCTACTTAAATGAAAATACTATATTCCACAAAGATAGGCGAGTACTGAAATCTACTCAGTACTTGTTTTGCATCATTCTGGCTACTGATTGGTGCTGGACGTGGAGTGGTCGTGAACAACGGGCCTACAAAGTGCATGCAATACCTATCTCGATTCTGTTGTTTGATTAAAATCGACACAAAGATAAAAACATCAATGCCAGTAAAATGCACGAGATTTACTGACAGATAGATATTGATTCCGTGCAGCTCATGCTGACAACTGTTCCTCCGCATGTTTCTGTGTGTTATTTGCATGTTTTCACTCTTTTGTTTTCCACCAAAGGTCCGTTACCTTTGGTGCAAAACAAAAGAGTGAAAACAGTTTCAACAACTACGTATTTGACCCGTTGGGCGATGCGTTTGTTCGAATCCACGTCAAGCTGTTTTCGTTTCGTAAGTTTTCCTTAGGATAGTCGTAATAAATTCAGTATTAAATTTAAAGTTCTAGGGTCCTCACATAGTGACGCTGTCTGTTAACATACTCACGCTTTGTTTCCCCGAAGTTTGGGTGAAAGATGTACCTATAGTACACCTATATTTCACTAGTTATGTTTATGAGCCATGTAATAGCGGACGAGTCTATTCCCATCAACCGGGCACATATCCCGACTCCTACTGCCCCAACAATCCGTACCTTATATTGGTTTGCCAAACTTAAAATTCAATTATATGTTTTTGTTTTTATTTGTGAGCTCTTCATCATCACTGAGACATGAAGCACGCTATTGAAAGTTAGGCTTCAAAAACGTGACTACCTGAGAAACAGTTGAAAGTTAGGCCTCAAAAATGTGAGAAACAGGACATGTCCTAGTATGGGTGTCAGAAGTTTCATATAACGAGCAAGTTCTAAGCCTATTAATCTATGGATGTAGGTTTATGAAATAAAAATTTAAGTACTTACGAAAAAGACACTGCCGCATTTTATCATTCCCAAACTTAAATTCAAATGAAATAAATATTCAAAGCCAATCATAATTCTACAACAACCTTCGTATTACTCACTTAAAACAGACACACATTCCAATCACACAAATACACAAACAAATCATTGAAACAGACGAACCACACATTTGTGTCATCCAAACACGCAAACCGGTACTAAAATGTGTCTGGCAATACAAACAAACAGGACCTCATTCTATAAGCCATCGACATAACATCACAAAAAGCAATTACTTGCTATATCGAATACGCACATTTAACACGCGTGGCTTTTGTCCTGACTTTGCCAAAAGCGAGTGGAATCGGCTTTTAGAAGAGTATGAAAATAAGGGACATTCAAAATCAAAAACCATTTATTCAAAGTAGGCTGAGAATCAGTACTTTTCGGATGACAAAATAACATGAGACATTGCCCCAAAAACGCCAACTCTGAACCACTTCCTAGTGATTTAGCTGGGAAGAAGAAGTGGCGCAACAAACAGAAGAAGCAGTGGCCCAGCCGCACAGCTGTCTGTTCAGTTACAAAAACTTGATTCTATAGTAAGTAATTTACATTTCTCTGAATGAATTCACAAAAATAATGTTGTATGTGTGTTAAGTTATTTAAGATAGTTATTTAAGATGGTTTAATTAAGAACCACGCTACCGCATTAGGTTTTTCCTGTAATGATAGCAGTGTTTGTGATAAATAAATAAATAAAAATAAATAAATAACGAAACACAAAACCTTAAATTAAATTATTTGCCATTATGTCAGCTAGCAAACACCAATTATACCTACTACCAAAAACCAGACGTTTTTTATCTCAACCAGAAATAAAAAAGGTCATGTGCATGGACTCGTATACAAAGGGTTCCGTACCA
Source organism: Antitype chi (assembly GCA_947359405.1). Classification (NCBI taxonomy): domain Eukaryota; kingdom Metazoa; phylum Arthropoda; class Insecta; order Lepidoptera; family Noctuidae; genus Antitype; species Antitype chi. The sequence continues at coordinate 19,577,703 of OX375816.1, forward strand.
CAAGGGGAAAAACACCTATAAAATACGTTCCTTGTATGGAGACCTCTTTAATTTAATTTTTATTTTTTGTTGATTTAGCGGTAACAGAAATACACACTATGAACATTTCAACTGTCTACCTACTATGGATTATGAGATACAGCCAGCATACAGACAGACGTACGGACAAAAATACGGAAATGGCTTTTCGCGCATGTGGGTTCGCGCAAGTGTCTTTCGCGCAAATGACTTTCGCACAAGTGTCCTGATACCATTTTAATCAACATACAGCCTGACACCGACCTCTAAATTGGAAAAAACGTAAGAATATTTGAATTTTGCCAGCTACCTTAAATAAAAACACTACTCAAATTTTCACCATTAGTTCCCGTCTGTCGAACATACCGAGTTCCAAATAGTCGTAAAGGGAACGTAACACATCGTCCGTATTTCCGCGCTCGAGAAATTTTCGTGATAAATAAATAACGTTTGCCATCGTAAAATTAATATCGCCATATTATGCACATACCAATTACTGTTAATTGCAGGCGGTAGACTGGATTTTAATTGCAGTTCACTCGCCTCTGACGGCTAGGGTTCAATATGAAGGGAAGTGAAGAAGATCCAGTTCGAACTCTTTAGTACCTATTGTTTAATCCTAGATTACAATGGTTTACCATTGTAAAAATGATATGACAAAAAAATACGATACAAAAACCAATTTGCGTCTTTCCCAGAACCCCCAGTTTCACTGTACATTCCTGATTAGTTCAGGCAGTATGACACGCGCTGTCATTGTGGTGCCGTGTTACTTGTGTATTGTTTATTGCAAGTAGACGGAGTGGTTAATATAATTATGCAACAAGCAATTAAAATCAAAACTCTATCCGGAGTATCGGTTTAGAGACTAGTTTTGATCACAAAACTAGTCTCTAGTGAAAATATGTGGATCGTAACACAGAAGAGGAATTATCAAGCTATATATTTCTAGTAAAAGTTGACCTCTAAGAGGCCTGGACAATGAGAGGTTTGATATCTATTATAAACTTAATCGATTCGTTTATAAAAAAGTGTGGGACATCTCTAGGAACGTAAAAAATACGTATGCGTTCTAGAAATAAGATAATGTTGTCCTGCGTTCTGATATGCAAAACTTGCATTTTTGAAGATCATCTATTATTTTACCTGTTAAAAAATGTTATCCAACGAATACAATGTAGGTACTTGATAATGGTAGTAGTCTCATCTCGGTTAAAAAACCAGTTTTTTTTACCAGTCCAAAATTCTGTCTTCGAAATCCATAAAGGTAAAATACAGACAGAATTAATTTCGCATGTTGGCAATAATGGTATGGAGTAGCCTCCATTTCTTTGCTAGAGTAGATTTTCTGTTCTCGATATTTAGTGACAAGCACAATGGAGTTTACTCTTGAAACAAAATCGATTTTAAATGAATTGCCAGGTTTTGGAGTCGAGCTCGAATAGATGGTGATTTGTTTAGAACGAAGTTTCGAATTTCGTTATAGTGTTCTGGTTCTAGTTTTAGCTTTGATTCGTATTTGTTTTGGTTTAGTGTTTGGATGTTTCTGTGGTATCTGTTTGTAGGATAGGACCACCGATAGCTATGACGATGCACCATTACCTGCGAAGTGAGTTGGTCGACAGTATAGTGCAGCTTGGACTAGTGCAGCTTATTCATGGTGTTTATCCCCAAGATAGATACGGCTTGACGACTCTTTAAGAAACGCATGGGTGTTCATTTCAATTAGAGTATGAGTATTTTCTTGGCTTAGTAACACTGAGATTACAACAACAAAGCACATATCTGTTTCATGGTCAGAAATCTCAATTATTCGATGACTGCCTAAGTTAGTCTTGGAAGAAGGAAGCTGATGCTTGAAGCAGCCAAAATTGGGAAAAACATGTATCCAACAGTATAACGTTGTGGCGGATGAAAATTGTGAAAAACATATAGACAGAGCTGTTCATTGCTGCCTCATTAGTCTAATGGTCGCAAGCGCATCTTCGGAGGATGAGGTCCAGGGTTCGAAACCTGGGCCGAGCGAAGTGTTCTTGGGGCTTTCCATCTGGACTTTCCCAGTAGCCTCCTGGAATTTGGATTTGTACCCAGTTGATGGCTATAGGCTTACCCCCTATTACATGGGACTTAAACATAACTGGTGAAATGTGGGTGCACCTCTGCCTTACAACAAATATTACACACAAGTAGTTGTTCCTGGTCTGGCTATTTGTGAATGTGAGTTTAAATGTTTGTACATGCACCTACAATACAGGAGAAATTCCTAGTGTGGGCCGAAAAAAAAAACTATCTAAACTAACCCTACGGGAAAATAGGCGTAGGTAATGTTATGTTGTGTGTATACACGGTGAAATTTCAATGGTTGTTTTCCCGTGGGGAAACGGTTTTTTCTTAGTAATACAATCGTTTTATAAACAAATAAAATTTTTAAAACAAAAAATGGCAGATTAACAATAAAATTGTGAAAAATCACCATTAATTAAAATTTTAATATATTTTTTTTTTCTTTTACTCTGTGCTTGGAAAATACTCCTTACAAGTTGTTCTGCCGCCGGAAAACAACCATTTAAATTTCACGGTGTAAAGACAGAAGAGCCCCTGTGTCTTCATTTGTGCCCATGTGATAACACTAGCCTCGCCCTCTATTACAGTGGGCATAAATATAACTGGCGAACATAGGGGTTTGTGGCTAATCAATAAAACTGCACGACTGCACGGTTGGTGCAGTGGTTAAGCGATTGATTGCTGCGCTGCGTGCCGCGGGTTCGATTCCCGCACGGAACAAATATTTGTATGACCTCTACAAGTAGTTGTTCCGGGTCTGGCGGTTTGTGTATGTGAGTTTAAATGTTTGTAAACGCACCCACAATACAGGAGTAATTCCTAGGGGCAAAGTTTAAAAAAAAAAAATAGCCGCAAGGACCGTGGTCGATCGAGGTCGGAGGTCAGAAAGTCATTTGTTCCATGCAATATACTAATACTCAGCTGCATTCAGTTAGACTGGTAGCTGCTCTCAACATAATTTAGTTGCAAAAAGGCTAGGCAGATGATGATAGACATAACTGGCGAATGTGGTACCTAAACATCTGCGTTACCCTTCTATAAAAACAAGCGTGAATTAAATACCATTGACTATTGTACCAAATCAAATCAAATCAAATATTTATTAGAGATTAAAAATAAACACCCCACGCTTTTTATTTGAATTACATTATTTTCTCCTTTTTTAGTTTGGTTTTTAAAGCGTGTTTTTTAGTTTTTTAAACTATTATTTATTTTCTATTTTTTAGTTCTGCTAACTACAAAAACGTGTTTTTTTTTCCTTTTTTAATATTTTTTCTCATTTTTTTTTTTAATTATTGAATTTTCATCGGTCCTCGATAAGTTTACAAAGTTTCAATGAAATCTGACCGTTTAAAGTGGGTCAAAATCGCGCTCTAAGGAACGATACAAACAAACATACAAGTGAAGCTAATATAAAGCGTGTAAAAAATGCTGAATCTCGGCCTAGTTTGATTAAATTACTTTTGTTTTTTATTTTGATTTTAAACACTGCTTACACGATGCAAGTGAGCAATCTAATTATAGATATCTCAGGCTGGTTTATATACCTAAAACAATCTGATATTTAAAACTTTTCAACTATATTTTTCAGGGCTTGACGCGCCCTGAAAAGAGGATTGGCAGTACCATAAACATAAAAAATGCTACCTATATATAGTAACACGACATACAAACTCAATTAAATGGGCTATAGCATAGGGCTAGATCATTAAAAGTTAGGTCCAGGGCTAGGTCTTAGTCAAGGCTACCTAGCACTAAAAAAACTGTAAATTACGGCTAAATAGCCCACTTAAATGAGGTTTGTAGGGGTGAGACTTATGGTTTTATTAACTAAGCACTTGTTCACCACCGTTTGGTGGTTTAAATATCACTGTATGAATTTAAAGTTTTTATTAAAAAAAAAAACACTTTATACACTATTTCGCTGACGCATCGTTGCAAACCAAAATAAAAACAAAAACCATGGAAACATGCCTACTTCCCACACTCACATATGCCTGTCAAACATGGCCCCTAACGAAACGAAACTTAGAGAAAATCAGAGTGTGCCAAAGAGGAATAGAAAGGAGCTACATGAACCACAGACTTAAAGACAAAGTAAAGAACACAACAATTAGAAGTAAAACCAAGGCAAAGGACGTGGCCATAAAGGTACTGGGATTGAAATGGAAATGGGCTGGACATTTCCAAAGAGTACCAGATGAAAGATGGACGAAAATCACCACCAACTGGTACCCACTGAACAAAAAGCGCAGACAAGGTCGACCACAAATGAGATGGAGCGACGATATTATAAAAATAGCAGGTAAAATTTGGAGTAGAGTAGCGAGAGATAGAATAACATGGAAACGAATGGAGGAGGCTTTCACCGCTATTGCTAGCGGTCCTTGTACATAATATATATATAATAACGGTACATAGAAATCAAGAAACTTAATATTATTTTTTAACATTTTAAGAGTCAAATTTGTATCACCAATCATTAGTTAAGTCAAACAAATTGTAGAAGGAAAATAAAGCTATTATTATTATATTATTATTATCGTTGCAAAAAAGTTACCTAAGTGACAATTTAAAATAAGTGAAGACTATTTATGTGAGTTTATACTCAAAACTTAGAACGATACTTTAAAATAGTGTGTCATTGTGACAATAAAGCTTAGCATGTCGTTTTCCTATCTAACTTAACTAACGTTAGGATCCAACTTATATTCTTTACAAAGAAGTAAGCAAACTGTTCAGTTCAATAACTTAGATTGCTTGCAACTTGAGGGTACTTTGTCGAAGAATCGACGCTACGCAGACGAGTTAAGTAGAGGTATTAGCATCTCTTTACTGTGTCGTAAAATCAACTACGGGATTAATGGGCTAAGTGGTCACACACCATCTTGTTACAAAACTAGATACCTAGATCTAAGTAAATTTTGGGTCTAAACCTTTGAGCCAATTTTCGGTATTTTGTACTTTATTGCGAACAAAATGAAGTTCTTAATACAAAATTTACAACTTTGTGTTAACGACATTTTTTTAAATTGGAACTTTAGCTTTGTCGAAGCGGAACCTGTAACCATCGATTCAGTACATAACTCTGAATCGGTAAAGCGTTGAAATTTTTCGTCGATTAAAAAATAATAACAGTTCCATACATTTTAACCGCGTAGGTCTTTACACTCTTCTATAAAACATATTTTTTTTAAGCCGGTAAAAGTTTTTTATGCTAGGGGTCTAGAATCAAGTTTTAAATTTATAGTTACTGTTTACGCAATGTAACGGCGCAGGAGAGCCTTTATCAGAAGTGGTCATGGTATTAGTGCTTTTGCAGTTTGAAAATGAGCAGGATTGTGCCGATATATAGTAGTTCGCCGTGGACGTGGTATGACACCGGCTCCCTTGACAACCTGTTTGCTGTCATCAAAAGACACCCGCCACGCAACTACCAACGCGACGCTCTGCTAGGGTGACAGTCACCAGCCAGTGTCATTCTTATCCGACCTTTCCGGTGATTCCAGAAACTTCGTAACATAACGAGGCTGCGCCACTTGCTACACCGTCAGATGCGTAATCATATTATTATGTAGATATTCCTTTAACTTCAAACATAAGCAATGAAATCCAAATCCTGTTGCAACTTCAACTATTTTACAAGGTGTCATAATCTTCGCAAGCCGTGTGACCTTGTTTATTAAGCGTAACAAACTTCCCGGTTCTTGAACATCCTGTGTACATAGACAGTTATGTATAGGCAGTATATTATACGATACTTCAAACTACGTTGTTAAGCTTTATTTACATAAGCCCGACGATGTTACTTGACGGAAAATGACACTTTATTCGTCTTAAGCGTGGGCGCACAGTTCCAACTAATTGAGATATTTTATACGAAGGTAACTTTGGATATTTACCGTGCAGTAAATTACTTCAAACTACGCTACTGCAGCGTAGTTGCATAGTTTGACTAATATGTAGTACTATAAGTACTTGATTCTTAGCCGTTTATTTAGTCAAGAGTTGGTCAATTGTGCGATAGGATATTATGGCCTTCAATATGCGTCATAGCTTCAAAGCAATATCAAGCAATGTCGTTTAAACATTTACATCGTAACCGGTACTGTCCCTCCCACAACTGCTAAATATTTTTGTGCTGCAATTTTGTTGGCATACCAATTGCATTTGTTAAAGAAAATGCTAAAAGAACTCTGAATTAACATAGTGCTGTGGCAATGGGGTCACCACAATGGAAAGCAAAGCTCCCGTTTCAAACGACAACATCAAATAACAAAGTACATATTGACTTCTAGAACATAAAACAGACGCCATTTCTCTTCCACGTCAGTTAGGTAAAGCACAGAAAATGCGCCACAAAACGCTATTGTCCTTGCTTGTTATGTAAAGCGAGGGGGTTGATTTATCGTTCCCTGTTGGAAGCAGTATGCTGAGTCAATGGCGCCGATCCACTATAACACAGACTTAATTAAAAACAGAAACTGAGGGGTTGAACTTACAAAAGATACTTGTGAAACGAAAAGATGATGGAGGAAGAAGTATCAATTAATATTTTACATTCTCATATTTCGCGCGTAATTTGACAAAAACGCTGGACGCCGTGGACGCCATATTAGTCTTTGGGTATGACGTCAGTTTGCTGAGTAAACAAATGCGATGATATTTTGTATGATAATTGTTTAATAATTTAATAAAAATGGTATTATTCTACTTATTGTTGGTTTGCTCATCCTGAATGTAAGATATTATTTCAATAAAAATTACTTTGCTTATGAAAATAATAAAACTACAAAGTTGTTCAGTTGATTAGTTTATTCAGCAGTATGACGTAACATGTCAGCAACTATTTCATGGTGTTCAAAAACAGATTAAAAAAACTGAAATCTTTGAATTCAATTTCGAAACGTATTTTGTTATTTCATGAACTAAAACGAACATTTTCCGACTTCTTTTTGCCTAAGCTATCTCAATAACATATTTTTAATTTTTTTCTCAAATAGAGTAAAATACCCTATTTATACATGAAGCCACAAAAACATAATAATGGCCTATAAGTGCATTTTTCAAAACTATGTCAATAGCCGGAGCTCGTCCACAAAAAAATTATGCTTGGGCAGGATAAAATAATCAAGTTTATTTAGCTTCTGCGAGCAAAGCTCCAGTCGCGCTGAAAAGATTAATGTCAGCAAGTTTGGTGGACAAAACTGTCAGTTCTATTTACCAGTCTTGCTGATGGTTTGACAATGACTATAGAGCTCAGCCGGGTTTATTCTGTTAACATTTCACTTGTGAAACTTAAACTGTAGGCCAATTCTCGTACTTCAAATTAAAGTCGCAATCTCTTATTAGCGAAAATCAATATCAAAGATATATGTATGTTAATAAAATTGATTATATTTTTGACAGATTTAAGAACATAACCATTCTACTTACGTTTTTAAAACTACGAGAATTTCCTCTGATGTAAATTATTTTACCTGATACTAGTGATTGACATCATTGACACTGTCACTTCAAACTCATTTCACCGAGTTTTCCTGGTGAGATTTTAACACAATAGATCGACAGGACTTAAGTACCTATCGTCGCCTTTGAATACCCGTCTTCCCAAAATTCGCAACAATTTAAAAACATCATTATCAGCCTATAATGTTCCCACTGCTGTTACACAGGCATCCTCTCAATAACAGGGAGTAGAACGTAATCCAACACGCGCACCCAGTGCGAGTTGGTAAATCTCACATACTTTCGATTTTTTGGTTCTTGGACATGCCGGTTTCTATACGATGTTTTCCTTCACAGTTTTAAGAGCAGTGGTGATGAAATAATTAACACAAAGCGCATGCCGTTACTACTAGGCCTCCATTGATTGAATAGGGCAGCACTACCCCGAAAAAAAAACATCATTCAGTATAAAACTGATATCATAATCCTGGAATATCTACAATCTAACCTTCCACAGAATACTCGCTTCGATCCAGATAAACAGGTGCAATTTTTCTCCACAAGTCAGCGCTTACTGCAACACGGCGCACAGCACAAACTGCTATTGTCCCAGATTGTTATGCAAAGCAACCGAGTTGATTTATGGTCGGTTGACTGTGTCTGCCGTTTATGTCGGATCCACGGCGGCTCATTAAGGGAGGCAAGTATGTTTGTTTTGAAGGAAATTGTGGTTGCAGCTGCTTTGAAAAATGTTGGGAGTCGTGTTTGAATTGGTGTGTTAGGAGTGTATAGAGAAATTGATAGATTATTCTTTGTTGGTATTGAAATTCCTGTTTAGAAAGCTTGAGAATGTCCATTGTAATAAAATGATTGGCCTTTTGAATGTCTTTTGCTATGTTTTCTTAAATGTACTATAGATTTAACATTGTAAATTTTTATTTACATGCTTATAAAAACATAGGTTCTTTTAAGAATGTTTTTTTTTTTTATGTTAGATAATAGTTCTTGTAGATAATAGTATCTACAAGTAAATAAAGTAAAAATAGAAAGAGTAGAACCCTTTGGGCACCAAAAAATTGGGCAACCTGCAACGTTGTCAGTGGGAAATGTGCCCAAAACAGTGGCAGCGTTGCCACGCTGGATGGCAATGCTGATTCTTTGACCTAAAAATAGGCGAGCCGTCAGGTCAGGTAAAGAGTCGACTATAATTACTTTATATTGGGTTTAATGAAATATGCTGGAAATTAAGTTTATAAAGAAAGACGAACTTTATTTTGCTTGAAACAAGTAAAAAAATCATAATTTTACTACCAAAATTCAGATCAAATAGACTATATATATCTAGCAGTGGTCTACCATTCTGGTGTATACTTAGGATTTCGTATTCAAGACCCATTTAATACAAATATTAGTCAGAGCTAAATTCGGAGACTACATTGACATAGGCAATCGTAGGGTTCTTGAGTCTTGAAAAATATTATGTAAGTACCCTCCTTTTTGGCTTCGCTGCGGTTAGGTAATGAACAGTTATATAAGCCTTTTTTTAAACTGGAATGATAAATAAGGATTTTACATGTCAGTTTTATGTAGACCTACAATTTTCATTGATGACGCAGGGTCTGCATGCAGTAGTAGACACTATCCGTGAGGTGGAAAGCGCAAATAAAAAAGTACAAAAAAAAACATTTTTAGTTCATGATTTTGCCTTCTAGAGGGCGCCATATTCAATCTAATGTGATGTCACATAGCCTATAACCAGCGGACGATTAAGACGCTTACAACTATAAATGGCTTGTAAATGGCTTTTCGTAAATTATCTTACTATTCCTTTTGTACTGATAGCTGTAAGCCACCCAAACACAATAAAATAAAATAAAATCATTTATCAAATTATGATAATTAGTTAAGCAATGAGGGAATAGGTGAACAAACGCACAGACGTACTAACCCACATGAATACATAATATGTACAAACATACAGTATACCGCTCAAAATCATAACCTTCTTGCTGCCATCACCTTTTTGCTCCACTGTAGTCGGGTAAAATACCCTTACCGCTGTAAAACCAGCTGGATAAGTCAGTACTACATCTGGTATATATACCCTCACTACATTGTGGTATAAAGGTATGCTAGACATTTGTTCTTACAAGAAAAGACAATCTTATGCTCAGCAGTCGGTGAAGTCGGGTTGTAGATGGTGATGACACACTTGTTCCGGTAGGCACAATTGAGCCGAGTAGGGCCGCGAAGTCGAATATCCATAATTATGTAGATATAGGGAAGAAGCCTTACCTCGAATTGTACCAGCCGACCCCAACATGATTCAGCGTACGTAGATTCCGAACAGAGTTTGCCAATCGACACGAACCGAATGAAAGCCAAATATGTGTAGCACTCCTGTGTAGCACCCCTAATTATCAGAAAAAAAAGACTTCCAAAAACTCTGAGGTAGCGTAAAATATTGTAGCAAAATCGCAAGCGTGAAGCAAGTATGGGTCGCTGAAACAATTTTAAGAGTATGTCGTAACTCTCAGTTGATAGTATACGACCCTAGTTAATAACCTCACTGCTTTGTTTAGCATTCTCTATAATTGTGACGACGTTAAGACATTGGTCTCAAAACTAGCAGACTAGATTCATAAATATTTTGACAAATAAAAACACTTTCCTACGTCCTGTTAAATTATTATTAGGACTTCTTAGTATTTACAGTCGATGTTAGAATAAATAAACATAAACTCAGAATCTTTAGTATATCAATTTTATGATCATCCATAATGTTTAATACCATAAAAGACGCAGAAAGTATGCCAGATTTACGACAACCTGCTTAACCACAGTGATCATAAGGTTTCTATCATATTTAAGCATTTTATCATACTTTTGCAAGACACAGACGGAGGTATAACCACTCTCTTGAAAAGGTCAGAATCATAATCAGAATTTATTTAAGTATGTGTAAGAATGTAGTTTTACAGAGTGTGGTGTTATTTTATTTATTTTTTCATACATTCTGCCACAACATTATGGTGTACAAAATATTCAATGGTGACAAGGGCCTGGGCACGCCACGATTGCGGCGGTAAGTCCCCTCTTTCAAGGGTGGATTGAGAGGCGCCACGGCGTCCTCACCTTCCGCTTGACGAAGATCCTCACCGGACACGGCAGTTTTGGGAGGTTCCTGTTTCGCACAAGGCGGGTGGAAACGCCCCGGGTGCTTCCACTGCGAAGATCGCCCTGAAGACATGGTGGAGCATATGCTGGAGGTCTGCCCGGTTTGGGTGGAGCACCGCCGTGTCCTCGTGGAGGCGATCGGCGGCGGCGATCTATCGCGTCCGGCCCTGGTCCAGGCCATGGTACGGAGCGAGAGTGCATGGGTAGCCGTCACCTTCTTATGCGAAGCAGTAATGCTCGCGAAGAGGGAGGCGGCGCACGTGATGGACAGGCAGTGTATGCGCCCTCACGGCCTTAGTCTTCGCAAGAGACGCCCTGGGTGTCGGGAATCCCAGGCTGTAATTGACACTGAACCTCTTTCATAGCTTTTACACTGCTAATCGTCGCTTCAAAAATTGGAGAAGCACTTTGGGTAGAAAAAACACAGTTTTATTCACCTTTCACAGCACTTAACAAAAGTAAGACTAACTCATAAAAGAAATCCTTCACCAAGGCAGTCTTGTTCCAAACACTGCTGCAGGCCCCTCCTTTTTGTGCCATGCTTCCTTGGTCTGTGGGAGTCTCATCCAGGTCTTTCTCACGATCTGCGCCCTACTTGCGTAGTACATTTTTAATCACAATCTGAATAATTTTGAGTAATATTGCGAATTCATTGCTTCTTAACTTCGAAGAATGTGTCTGCTCAACAAAGTAAATACTCAATGCATATTGCTGACCTGTCAAAATCCCGCTCCTAACAAACCCCCAAACTACAATCTCCTCAGATCAAACATTCAACACCTTTTAACAAAACAAAACCAAAATTTTTCATAAAACAAAAACACATCACAGCCCTTTTAACTTTATATCTTCACTTTTAACTTAAACAGACACAAAAAGCTCACGTATTTTGATCTATTCAAGTATTCATACCTACAAACGTATCTAAATCGTTAATGTAATCTTCGTCGTTCGCAGATTGTTTTCTCTTTTACGACTCTAGCATAATGCTGTGTCTACGAGACGCCTATAAAAATATTATTATAGTGAATAGTATTCTGCGTTTTATTCCAACTGTACTAAGACTTTTACATGAAGGTTTTATATTCTATTTTCTTCAAGGGCTTTCCTTTTAAGTGCCAATTGCGCTGAAGTGTCAATAGTTCACTTTTGAAATGTTCTTGTGATAAAACTGTCCGGGAATAAAAATTAAATTGTATCCAGTTTTTGATGTATTGTGTAAATTCTGTCACGGATTTCTTCTTGAGGTTTTGATTTATTTTAGCTTCAGAGGTTTCAGCTGTCTAGTCACAGCTGAAACCTCTGAAGCTAAAATAAATAACCCAGTCTCTAGAGACTCGGTCATAATGGAAAACATTATCATATTTTCTGTATACTTATTAGAGTGGTATACATTATAGAAAGTACAGAGACAAAACAGCTTATTTTTCGATTTCCAAAAGCATTTAAAAACACGACTATAAGGTTTCATTTTAATGTCAGTAACTTACAACAAGTGGATAACAAAATAACGGTTTCAAAAACTAAAACAATCAACAATGAACGCCCAAAAATCAAAGCTAATCAAACTAGCGTGTATAAACCGTGACTCATCACAGCTTACTCCCGATCGCATCCAGTAGATAAATATGTGACAGCTACACGCTACGCTTTGACGTGGTTAGATCAATGTCATTGAAAAACGGCAACTAGTGAACGCACATGATTGTTTAGTAGTCCTCGTAAATTTTGCGATGCCAATATTGACAACAATTCCCAGTAAATTGAAACTTCACTTTATGGTCGAAACAATCTAAATGTCTCATAGACACTGATGACAACTGATGTATATACATCACAGACATCTAAAATTAATACGTCAGATTGTTAACAGTATGGTTACAGTTCGTAATTATTCGATGGTTTATAATCTCGCGAGACAGATTAATAAACTAACCATTTTTATAATTATACCGTGACAAATATACGAATAACAAACATCGTGATCGCAAAAAACTTGATAAACTTTTCCATACAACATTTTATTGTCTGCTGGACACAATTTTTTTTTTGCTATATCGAAGTTGGTTCCATTGAGAAAGTTGGTCAGTTTGGTCTGTACCACACCTTTAAATATGGCCACACCTATCTGACACATGCATGCCTAACAAGAAATACATACGACAATTTATAGAGGACCTAAAATGAAACCTAGCCAACCATCAGGTGCCTAAAAGAGATGTCAGCACCAACTGGTGGGGTCCGCAAGGGCCGATGCCTGCCAAGGGTGCGGGTTGTTCGAAGGAGATACTGCGGCCCCTGGTACATAGGCAACTGAGGGAACACGGGTAGTTTTAGTCAGTAAAAGTCTGACGCACCCTCCTGCTCCACCCAGAGCGGGAGAAGTTATTTGATGATTTCCCACCTAAAAAAAAAACAACCATCAGGTTAGTATTCAAAAACTGCACCTGCGAGGAACAAATTGGATTCGACACTGATTGTTATACTGACATCCGATAATGGATTTAGGAGTGTGGATAATCTGATTTTTTGAATAATAGATAGATTCTAGATGGATGTTGTTTTAAATTAACTATAATTTCAGGTTATTCATATTAACTGAGCGGGATTTCAGTCTGTAAGACTTTACTGTAGATTACACTTCAAAATAAATAATCACCTTATTTTAATTGAAATAATTTATTTCAATTAAGGCACTATTTGAATGGCAAAATTTACAAGAAAATGGAATCTACAAAAATACCCATCTTCTTAAATGGGGAGATACCTGTAATATTCAGAAGCTGTTATAATCAGGTGTGTGTTACGGCGGTAATTTTTTCTCTCCCTCGTGAGAAATGAGCGCGATGATGCATACATAAATTGTTTATTATCTTCACTTGCTCCGGTGGTCGTTTGTGTGTACTAATTTATCGATTTTTCAGTTATTTATTCTGTTTACATATTGAACAACTCGTTATTCAACTAAGTTTTCTAAACAACAATAAAATTGTTTCACTAATCGGTGTATAAGGTAAAAAAAGCATGTATCACGGCTAGAATTAGTATTTAAGGCCCAAACGGCTAGAATTAGTATTTAAGGACACCGTTAAACGCTCAGTATTTTTATACGTATATATTATATACCTATATATTATATTTCAGAAAAATATTGAGTGTATTGTCAAATGTTGAAAGAAAAGACAAGTTCTAAAATATTTTACAAAGTATATATAGTAATGGTATAGAAAAAGTAAAATAAAACAATCGTAAAACAGAGCTCAATAAAATAAATTTTTCTTCGCAAATTATTCTCAAGATTTTAAGCGTCTCACAATCATATTTTATGAAATATATAGGGAATTCGATCTACTAATGAAATCCCTAAAATTATTTCACTGAGCCTTGCATTTATTATATAATCTAAATAAACGGCAAAATTACTTTTATTGTGTTGCACTCGACTAACTTCAAACGCATTGCTGATTTGAAGCCACGATAGCGGCGGTAAGTTCCCTCTTTCAGGAGTGGCTTGAGAGGCGGCACGGTGTCCTCACCTTCCGCCTGACGCAGGTCCTCACCGGACACGGTTGTTTTGGGAGGTTCCTGTTTCGGATAAGGCGGGAGAAAACGCCCGGGTGTTTCCACTGCAAAGATCGCCCTGAGGACACGGTGGAGCATACGGTGGAGGTCTGCCCGGCTTGGGCGGAGCACCGCCGTGTTCTTGTGGAGGCGATTGGCGACGGCGATCTCTTGCATCCGGCCCTGGGCCAGGTCATGGTACGGAGTGAGAGTGCATGGCTAGCCGTTACCTCCTTCTGCGGAGCCGTGATGCTCGTGAGGAGGGAGGCGGCGCACGTAAGGGAGAGGCAGTATATGCGCCCTCACGGCCGTAGTCGCCGCAGGAGACGCCGTGGGCGTCGGGAATCCCAGGCTGATTCCTGGCCACCGGAGACGCGGGCTTGCGGACGGCGACTAATGGGGAGCTCGTTGTCCGGTAAGGACCAAGCCCGGGTCGACAGCACGTCGTGTTCCACGCGCGCCTCAAAGAGATGTCAGAACCAACTAGTGGGGCCCGTAAGGGCCGATGCCTGCCAGGGGTGCGGGTTGTTCGAAAGAGATACCGCGGCCCCTGGCACACAGGCAACTGTGGGAACACGGGTGGGTTTTAGTCAGTTAAAGTCTGACACGCCCCCCTGCTCCACCCAGAGCGGGAGAAGTTATTTGATAATTTCCCACCCAAAATATTTTTTTTAAAAATTCACTTTTTTTCCATTATTTACCCTACAGTCTAATAGATTCCGAGTTTACACATCCTAAGGTTATGTATGCTAGTCTGAAAACTATAGAGAAATAGTTTACTCTCAAAGGACTAATACCTAAATCCCTAAATCAATTCCCTCAAAACCTTTTTCTTTGCTCGAATCTAGATTTTTTTTTTGACAACTTCGCTTTGACGTTCAGTGGATTCAAAGAATTTCGGTATGGTTATACCGAAATTCTTTCTTAAAATACGGGTTTGAAAAAGTCACCCACATAAATACCGAAAAAAAAAACCTATGTAAGCGTACATAGGTACGTAGATGATATATCAAAAACAGGCCAAGTACGTGTAAGATCACGCACAATTACGGGTTCCATAGTTGGGATGAATTTATCCCAAAATAAACTTAGCTTTGAAGCTGAAAAATTTTCACGGTCAATGTCTACATTCAAATCAAAAAAGTGATAAAACTACAAATTAACGAATTTCGGACATTTTTCTTCACTTTTGCTAGAAGACCTTGGTTCTTGCACAATTTTATGATTTTAGATCAACGGGAATTATCTTATAGGTTTTGATATATTTGCGAGTATCAAAAATCTGTCGAATAAACGGTCGTAATTTTTCACTAAATTGACTCATAAGCTTAATTTTTCTAGGGCCTACGTATTTAATACCAATTTCAACTTGATAATTTCACGCGTTCCTGAGAAAAAGGCTATAGACAGGCAGACGGAACAACAACGAAGTGAGCCTTAAGTGTTCGGTTTTTCTTTTGAGGTAAAGAACCCTAAAAATACTGGGAGATGTCTGTCGTAAAAAAACTCGAGAAAAAATAATACATTTCTCCCTTGGAACTAATAAAATGTTGGGGCAATGGCGTCGCTGAGAAACAGGACGAAAAGGAAAGTGCATAAAGCGCCCGACGATTGAAATTCCAACGTTATTTTATCCAACTTGTTGAAATTGTTCCCCATTCTTTGGTCCAATTATTGTTATATTGTTCTCGGGATGGTTTCTTAATTGCTCTGTATTCGAGTTTTTTTTATTGTTTTCTCCATGGATTTGTTGTTTGTTACGACATTCTTTTCTTTTGAATTTAAGTGTCTCGTTGGTGCCAGTAAATTTTAGATTCTCCTCTTATTTTTTAAATCTGGATTTGTATGACATTAAAACAATACAGGGTATTAAAGTAATTGCGTGCCGTAGCTTAGGGGTAGATTCAGTATCGATAAAGGAACCCGTAAAAAATAATAAAAAAATACCTTTAAAAAAAGTTAATAAAATAAAATTATCATAAGATGAACCTACTAATTAAATAGCAATCGTTTAGAATTGTTAAAAAAAATTGCTTAAAATAAGCTTTTATTTTGTTTTAATGCTAATTAATAATTTCCTTGAGTTAACTACCTACTATAGAACGCAATTAAATACCTACGCCCGAAGACTTCTATAACGCCGGATGAAGGATAGGTAACTAGGTACTAGTTAGTTAGTAGGTACTAAATTAAGTTGATCTTGCAATAATGTTTTGTTGTTTCTTTTTTCCTGGGTTCCTTTATCGATACTGAACCAATCAACTTTCAGACAATAGTTGAGTTATTATTCTAAAAAAAAAAACACTATTTCGTTTTTAAACAAGAAATATATACCTACATAATACTCCCACATTATTTACGTAGCATAACATGATCTTTGAAAAGGATTCCACATGATAAACTAGAACGACCTTCTCAATATCCGGATATTCCACACCTCAAAAAGCCATTTACGAAAACCGATCGCTTCATCATCTGCTAACTCAGAACTTCTATAGAACACGACACGTCTATTTGTCTTCTCTTACGTCACTTCGGATCAAAAGGACCAAAAGTTTCCCTGTTTGCGGGATAAGTTTGAGACATATCCCCTGACACTAATCCCGGGAGAAAGGACCGGGAATTATAAAATGGGAAAGTTTGTTTTGAAAGAATTTTTGCTATCAATCTATTATTATAATGTAGGTCGAGCTGTCGAACCGTGTTCACCAATCCGTCTTGATGTTCACGAATCCGTCTTCCGGATGAGATTATAATCGTTAACTGTGGCAGTCTTTGGGTCACCCGGCGGTTCATCGCTGTTTACTGTAATGGGTTTATTTCCGACATTATAATTCATCTTTGTTATATCAAAATCAACCCATTACCGTCACAGTTCACGCATTACAGTTACATCTAAATCGTTAATAATTTGTGATTAAACGAACTTACCTGTATGTGAAGTTCTATCGTAATTATTATTAGGTGGTGGAACTCAGCAGACGTGACGGGTATATAAAAACTATAAAACAATTTTAGGGGTTTTTCTTTGGGGGGTTACCGACTGCGGGTTGTTTCGTTACTCGAAGTGTGTGTTAAGAATATCTGTTTTCTTTTATTTTATCGTGTTTATATACCGAAACCCATCACGTATGTGAACCTTACATAAAAAAGAAAACGAATTTTTTAACTGATTTTTCAAGTGACTACGCTATCTGCTAAAAAAATCGTCAGGCTAGCTAATGTAATTTGATCCTGTATGTCAAAGTCAAAGTCAAAGCATTTATTTCAGATAGGTACTTAAAAGGCACTTTTGAACGTCAACATTTACATTCAAATATTATTGATTCTAGTCACTCATTCCAAAATATAGTTACGTATGGAGAAGAATGGTCAAGAAACTCCACCGTTACCGTTATATGGTATCCTCATCCGAAGGGATTAGCATGTATGTACAGTTCTAGTGCTCCATATAATGTCGCTTCTATACATTATACTCAATTACACTATAGTGTAACCTACTTTCGTCTTTACGACGGATGCTTTATTCTCACTGTCAGTTTGATTGCCCACAAATGATGTTTTTCGTGTTGATTCATATATTCAGAGACCACATTTTCAAAGCAAAACTGCCAGCATGGACATTATGAATTTACGTAATGTTATCTAATTATAACTCTATAAACTTGCTATACGTCAAAAAAGTGTATCTCCATTTTCCATGCATTTGCAAATGATCATAACCGTGATGCCTATCGTTTTCAGCTTGTTTCAGTTTTCGTCAATATTGGTCAACGTTAGTTATAGTATTTTACTAAATGTTCATGCTGGATATAGGGCTAGGAATAATTAGAGACATAGGGGGCCATTCAAGTTTTACGTAAGCAGTTTTTGAGCAATTATTGACCCCCCCTCCTCTTCGTCAGCAAAACTCTTACTCCCCCCTCCCATGCTCACGTAAACATTGGTAGCAGACACCTAACGTGTCTGCTCACTTTCTTGTGATTTTGGTATATTGTCATCGTTTTCTTCGAGCCATTCATAGACAAGTAGGGTTGCCATATGTGTTAAACCAAAATCGACTAAATTTTGTAGAAAATCCAAAAGTTAATAAATAAATTCTGCTGACGTAATCACCATCCAGACCCCCCATCCCCCATGTCATCAAAAATAAGCAAAGCAAAGACCCCCCGCCCCCCAGTAGTGCTTACGTAATACCTGAATGGCCCCTAAGAAAAGAAAACAACAAACATTGTTTTAGTATAAAGATGAAAGCAACTGCGAGTCCGATACCCAATTAAGTTCCCAGCTCAGCAAAGTGCATTTAGATGATTAGTTTTAGTTGCAACTCGTAGTTGAAACTAACTTCAAAAAACATAGCAGGTTCGCCTTCATAAAGCTACGGTAGATAGGCAGTGTTGAAGCATAATACTTCATAGTCTATGGTCCAATTCGACGGGAGATGGATCCCGAACGGAACAAATATTTGTATGGCTTAGTACAGACGCGTCCGGGTTCGGATGTTTGTGCATATGAGATTTGTGTCTGTGAACGCACTCACTTTATAGGAGGAATCCTAGTGACCCAAAACAACTAAATATTCTGAGAGGATTTGCTTATCAAAACTATACCCTAGCATACTCTGCCTTTAATGTGCCCTCTGCTGTCTCGCTGAGGAGTGGGCCCTAATCCACCACGCGGCCCCAGTGCGGGTTGGCGGATGTTTTTTTTTTTTGAGTTTTTGTTTCTAGGACATGCTGATTTCCTCACATTACTATTATGAAAGTGGATTTTATTTATTTTACTTATATTGGTGTGGGTGCTAACTTATTGTACGTTTCCGACTTAGCTAGATTGAGGTATGTAACTAGCTAGGATCAATAGGTTTCAACATTATTAATTGTCTCATATTTTCTCTTTCTAGAAATGTATATATTTCTCATCAAAGATTGAGAGGTTTTGCGTTTGGTCGGAGCGGGTGGCGTTATCTAGTTTCTGCCTACCCCTATGGGAAGAAGTCGTGAGTTTAGTTAAGTATATATTTTAACTATAATACATATTTACATGCATATTAAGATAGGATATGGTTTAAAGAACTTTGTGTAATTATATAGGTATCACCTCATGTCAAACTATCTATATTTGATTTGAATTTACATCTTAACTACCTATTATATCATTTCATATAATATAATAATCATTTATAATTTCAGCCGAAAGACGTCCACTGCTGGACATAGGCCTCCCCCAAGCTCCGCCACTTCGACCGGTTCTGTGCTTCCTGCATCCAGTGGACTCCTGCTGAGGCTGACCGATGACCTTGTGAGGTGCCCTCACAAGGTCATCGGTCCACCTTGTAGGAGGCCTTCCAACTTAACGTTTTCCAGTACGCGTTCACCACTCCAGAACTTTCAGCTCCATCGGCCATCTGTTCTGCGAGCAATGTGCCCTGCCCACTGCCACTTCAGTTTGGCAATTCTTTGGGTTATGTCGGTTACCTTGGTTCTCCTGCGGATCTCTTCATTCCTGATTCGATCACGTAGGGAAACTCCAAGCATAGCCCTCCCCATTGCTCTTTGAGTGACTTTAAGCCTTCTAATGAGGCCCATTGTGAGCGACCACGTTTCTGTCTCATATTTTATCACTAGCAACACGCACTGGTCAAAGACTTTCGTCTTGAGACACTGCGGTATGTGGGACGAGATGATATTGCAAATCTTCCCGAACGTTGCCCATCTTAGTTGGATTCAACGATTGACCTCTTTCTCGAAGTTGGACCTACCTAACCGGACAGTTGGTCCGAGGTAAATGTACTCGTCCACCACTTCGAGTGCAGCGCCTCCGACCGTTATGAAAGTGGGTATTACATGGGCATTTGACATGACCTTTGTCTTGTCCATGTTCATTTTAAGACCCACTCTTTCGAAAACTTTACTGAGGTCATCGAGCATTGTCCCGAGGTCCTACATGTCTATGTCCTCCTAATATAATCGTACATACATATAATCATATCAAAAACTGATATGAAAAGCCTTTCCCCTGTGTGTGTGGAAAGACATAGGCTGGAATTATTATTATGATTAAGAGTTACCGTCATTTCTGTCAACTGTTCTGTCACAATTTGGTCCTTAGACTGCCGGTCCTCTATCATTTAGTTCGAGACCCTGTTTTAATGTGAAGAGGCCGTAGTAATAACTGTACGTTCAGTATATAGGTCGTAAGGTACATAAGTCCGTCCACATGGAACCGTAAGATGCGATTAAAAGCTTATATAAAGTGGATGGGTCACAGAAGTCGTCTTGTACGGGAATAATGTAGAAGGTTATGTGCATGGCTAGCTTAACTGTTTTGTTTTTATTATAGACATGAATGGTTAGGATAGTTTGAGCATTGGATGATGTGACATTCTATTCTTATATAATTATAGCCGTTTCAAAAGCAGCCATGATAATAATTAACCCTCGTCGAAAAAAAGGAAGTTCTCAATCGTCTGTTTTTTATGAACCAAAATCAATACGGGATCACCCCTATTAATAATAAAATACCCGTTTTAATTTTAACCGACATAGCTCGAAGAATTGCCAAACTTAAATGGTAGTAGGCAGGGCACATTGCTCGCAAAACAGATGGCCGATGGGGCCGAAAAGTTTTGGAGTGGCGACCGCGTACCGGATAACGTAGCGTTGGAAGGCCTCGCACAAGATGGACCGATGACCTTGTGAAGGCCGCAGGGAACCGGTCGAAGTGCAGGAGCTTAGGGGAGGCCTATGTCCAGCAGTGGACGTCTTTTAGCTGAAACTCTGCTTGGGTATAGTTTTAGAGTTAATTAATATGTATTTAATCCACTTTGTGCATTTTGATGATGTTCTAATACCTAATTCTTGTCACTGTTGCTTACATATTAAGTAGTGGTGTACGAATTGGTATGACATAGGTATCATAATTTAAAAAAAAAAATCTTACAAAAGAAAAGTGACAACCAGCTCTTAAAAAGGGGTTATATATACCTTATTACTCAGTAACTGGGCCATGGACGTCAGACAAGCATTGGCTCCATGTAAAATACTGGTATTCAACTGCATCCGATTTAGTTGGAAGCCTACCCCAAAATAGTTGGGATTTAAAAGCTAGATATATGATGGTGCCCTAAGGTATGTGATGGCCTCACAACTATCCAGCAATCAAAAATATAAAATACCTAAAGAGAACAGTTAATGCTCGAAAGACCACTACTAGTAACCAAGTCGTTTGCCTGAAAAACCTGCTACAAACGAGAAAAAATTTGACAACGTCGCTTTGACCGACGTTGAGTGAATTCGAACGATTTTTTTCGTCAAGACGAATTAAGTACGCGACTTTTGTAGAACAATTGCCATGAAGTTTTCATAGAAATTGTTCTACGTGAGTCGCGTAACGCCTGTCTGAAGAAGCCTTAAAGTTTATTTTTCACTTTAAGGCTTCTTCGCACAGGCGCGACGCGAGTCTTTTTATACATCTGTGCCTTATCAATCACTTTATAATGAAAAGAGTACTTATAAACAAGGAATTCGATTATTTCAACTTCCTCAAGACTTTTGTTTTCCCATGGCAACGTATATGAAACCATATACATATGTACGTACCCTTTTTCTCCTTGTTTTTCCTCCATTCTTGTTCCCATATGAACCAACCGTCATTGGCACGAGTTTCTTTATTTTTAGGGTTCCGCACCGAAATGGGATCTGGGAAACTTGCGCGAAACCATTATCGCGAAAAGACATTTCCGCGAATAGACTTTTGCGCAAACGATCTTTTGCGCTAATAGACATATGCGCCTCTGGTTTGGTGGACAAGGACCGAGCTCTCGACCACCATTACTAGACTACAGCGATTCCAACGAATGGCCTGTTCAGCTACCACTGGCTGCATGAGAACCACCCCAACAGCAGCCATGGAGATAGCCCTTCAATTAACTCCCCTTGACCTGTACATACAGCAGGAGGCGGCACTAGCTGCCATCAGGCTAATGCATCTGGGCATATGGGGCAAGAACTTAACCAGTCCACACGCTAAAATCCTGGACCGGGCAATTGAGTACCAGCCGCTCATCGCTGCCCCGTGTGATAGAACACCAAACCAACCTATGCTCAACAAAAACTATGTTATACAAACAGTAGAGGAAGAAAGGGATCAGTCAGGAGCCAATGAAGTGCGCATCTACACAGACGGCTCAAAAACACAAAACGGTTCAGGTGCTGGCGCACACTCCCTTGACCTCAACTTTAACTTTCACATACCGCTAGGCAAACACAGTTCAATCTTTCAATGTGAATGTGTTGCCTTAACACAAGCCGCAACGGCAGTAAAGGGCTTAGGCATCCAGAATTACGGAATTAAATTCGTATCCGACAGCCTATCTGTGCTTAAAGCCCTAGCAAACAAACAAACCAACAACAAACTAATTTTTGAGTGCCATCTAGCTCTGGAGAGTATATCGACGTCCAATCGTATTACCCTCCAGTGGATCAAAGGGCACAGTGGATCCTTGGGTAATGATGCCGCAGATGAACTTGCGAAGAGAGGTTCAGATACGAACGTGCTAGGCCCGTACCCACTTCTCCCCCTGCCTTTCTCACAATTTCGTGCGTGGATTCGCCAAAGATCAACCGAACTTCATAATAACCGATGGTCACGGGCTACAGACTGTAGACAGTCAAAATTGGCTTTGCCTACTCTAAACCCGCGATTAACCAAAAAGCTTCTCAGCCTGAGTAGAAATAACCTTAGAATAATCATAGGAACAATTACGGGCCATAACCCCCTTAACAAACATCTTCATAATATAGGCGCCACAGACAGCCCGCTTTGCAGAGGCTGCCTTGACGCCGAGGAATCAGCCGCCCACGTCATCCTGGAATGCGAGGCCGTGGCTTCTCAACGTGAAGAAATCCTCGGAACAGTGAGGTCGCTCCGCGAAGCCTGTGAAGCTCCCAGGAAGCTTCTGTGCTTTTGGGCGGAGCTAGGCTGGCTTTGTTAGCCAGAATCCCCACGCACAACGGACTGAATGGGAGTCTAAGTGCGGAAAAGGGAGTCCATCATCATCATCATCATCATCATAGACATATGCGCGAAAGACTCTTGCGCGAATCCACTCGGTCGAAAGAAAATCTTCGCCAATTGCGAGAAAAAGTTGCGGATAGGTCCGTTCCCGCAAAAGTCCCAAAAAGTGTTAACGGGACCCTATTTCTAAGGCTCTGCTGTCCGTCTGTTCGCTGATTTGACACAGGGCTGTATATTTTGAATCGTATTAAGTAGTCACTTGAAATTTTCCCAGAGTGTGTACCTACTACTATAGCTGCTATAACAACATACTTAACAAAAATAAAATAAAGGGATGATCTTCCTAGAAACGTGTTAAAAGAAATATTATATACAATGTGTTGAATATTGGACGGTAGTGCGGAACCCTTCGTGGGCGAACCCAACTCGCACTTGGCCGTTTTTTTTTCTTTCTTTACTCTGTCAGTAACGTCGTATTGTGACATGTTGCCTCTAATATATGTCCCGTAGCAGCACAGATTGCTCTACGATTTTATTTTGTGTTCGCTGTACTGCAGTTGTTGTTTATTTATATTATGTTGTAGACGAATACTGTGCCAAATCTTTTAAGTGAAATTCTCGAAACAAAAATTCGGTATATTTGTAAATATTCAATTCTTTAGGTTGTGATTAACATCATATGAAACGATAACACCGCACCCTAATTGCATAACACGCTTTACAATGCGAAGGGATTCGTCGGAAATTTATTATTCATTGGTTCGTTTGTTTGTAAAATTCGTCAGCTGTAGGTTATTGTGCAATTCCATAAAACTGATGTATACTTAGTTAGGTACCTAATTGTAAAGTTGTTATAAGGTGTATAGTCCTCCTAGTAACAATTCCCAACATCTTCTATAAATTTATTAGCTAGGGACTGCAATAAAGAGAAAAATAACTATATCCGACTTGCTTTTGCCAAAGGCTTCGCCCGCGTACAGGTCGGAAACTATCCCGCGAGAACATACTACCGGGATAAAAAGTACCTTGTGTTTAAACTACAAGTTATAAACTATCTGTATGCCGAATGTCATGCAAATCCGTTCAGTAGTTCTTGCGTGAAAGAGTAACAAACATCCATTCATCCATGCACCCTCACAAACTTTCACATTTATAATATTAAGTTGGACTTACCTGTTCTTGATAAATGCAAAGCAATTACACTGGGTCCCTACTATGTTTTCATCGATTGCTAAGCAACAATGCATTGTACTATTTAATTAATTTCTAAGCGCTCAGTCCAGTCTTGAGCTGAGAATCCCGTAAATGTCCTCTTGTGCGGTATAAAGTTGAAGCTGTTGTTAAAGCTGCAGAAATCTGGATTATTTTGTATGAAAGATAATTATTGAATCAGTTTATTATGTTGAAATCATAATAACAAAGATATTTTACTACCCTAACCTTCTACTACTAACATACAAATGTTTAGATGTTAGTTACTCAATCACGCAAAAATGCTTGAACGGATTCGGATCAAATATAGCACACAGATAGTTTATAACCTGAATGAACACAAAATTTACTTATACACGCGTGCAAAGCCGCTGCCAAATGCTAGCAAGAGTACAGTAGGGTATTAAAAAATAATAATAAGCATAATAATCAGTGAGAAAACTTAATTTTATACTTTCACAGATCAGGATTGCTTCAATTTAGGTATGACATGAAAATGATAACGTTACTCTGAAATGGGCTTCACAAACGAAAAAAAAACCTGAATTACTTATTTTAAGATGTAACTAATACCAATTAAATAATCTAAAGAATTTTTGTGTAATCTCTGACTGACCTGTGTTTCTAATGACTTTTTAATTTGTGGCAATTATTCATTACATTTATGGTATAAACCAACTTCTCTAGGCATTTTACCACCATACTGCTATTGCCAACCCGCCTGCCAAGCGTGGCGATTATGGCAAAACCCCCTTTTGGGGGAGGCCTATGTCCAGCAGTGGACGTGTTTCGGCTGAAATGATGATGATGATGATGATTAAACCAACTTGAATGGAAACGCCAGGAGGGGACGCCCTAGTAGACTAAGTAGAACACATAGTATGACCTTTTTGGTGATATTCTTCAGAAAGGCCTGGTGCATTGTATTCGCAACCAACGTGCGTGTATGACTAGATGTATGAACGTAAACGAGGCTATAAAAAAATGCAGGAA
This sequence comes from Antitype chi, assembly GCA_947359405.1. Classification (NCBI taxonomy): domain Eukaryota; kingdom Metazoa; phylum Arthropoda; class Insecta; order Lepidoptera; family Noctuidae; genus Antitype; species Antitype chi. The sequence continues at coordinate 19,603,194 of OX375816.1, forward strand.
TTATAGCGGGTGGCGTTCTGTAGTTTCTGCATAACCCCATAAGAAAAAGGCGTGAATTTATGTATACGTGAAAACTAACTTTCAATACATTGTATATCAAAATCAAGTTCATTCGCAAAACAAAACCCTGATTTTTAATCTGCATACGTATAAGCAACTACTGATATTTAAAACTTTCCTTATTCTGGGATACGAGTTCATACGAGCGACGAGTCCGAAAAGCGAATATTCGCCAAATTACCGACCCGGCACGAACGAGCCCGCGGGAGGGCGATAGTCTTTGAATAAATTTACAAACTCTGGCATTTTTCATTTCCGCCAACTTTGAATAATATCGTTTCTTGACTTTTTATGACGTTGATTTAAAAAAAAACGGTTTTGCCTTCATCAATTTTTATTATGATATTATCATGGGAAATCATCACATTGTATTCTAGGCTGTGTACGATTTCTGGTAATGACGTTATTAACTATACTCCATTTACAATACGAGTAGCATTAGACAGAAGTTAAAAAAGGTTCTTTTTAATGTACACTTTGTAAAAAAATAACATTAAACGTGTTGCAGTTATGATTAATGCCAAAAAAATTAAAGTCTCAATGCTAAAAACCTAAAAGAAGCAGAAGTGAACAACACCGAGTAACTCAATAAGCGGATGACGACGAAGTTTTACCAACGTATTGTGGGTCGTTAGTTGTTAATTAAAATAAAGTATTGTAAAAAATATATATTATTATTTTATTTCCTTTTAATCTTAATTAGATTTAAATCATCATGTGATTGTTTGTTTCATTCATTCGTTTTGTTGTAGGTTTGTAATATGTGATGAAGATGTTCTTATAAATAGAACAGTATTTAAAACAAAAATTACTTTTACTTCGTTTATCTCAGTATTTAGTACTGTCTTAAATCTACCTAAAAAGTTAGAACTTAACTTTGAAATAAAATGTTTTGCACTCCTGCTTCTACGAGCCTCTTTTTTCTAAAGCTATAATAAATGGGGTATAGGATTCTGTGATTTAGGACCGCTGAGCGTACAGTGTGGGTAAATAGTCAATAGGGAATAGTTTAATGAATTCGAATTGCACATCGCATCAAACAGTTACACGGTATTAATCAGAGGAGCAATTCTCGTAATTTTAAGAACATTCACAGTCTGATCTGTCTCAATCTCTCAAAAATACCTCGAGTTTCCATACATTTTTGACAAGTTTCGACATTTGGTTGTCACTGAGATGAGACTGCGACTTGATTGTGAACGTTTTTAATTCCGAGAATTGGCCTTCTGTTATATTGTATTGGGTGCCACACACACACACACATGGTAGCGAAAAGTGGGTTTAAGTATCTACCTACTGACACTGCCCCGTTGGTCTCGTGGTTGCAAGCGCGATTGCCGAGCGTGGGGTCCTGGGTTCGATTCCCCGGTCGGGTAAAGTGGAATTGGGTTTTTCCATTAGGAATTTCTTAGTTGCAGCCCAGAGTTTGGAAGTTGGCGGAGTGGTACCCCGTGCCTCGGAAAACACGTTGAGCCTTTGATCCTGCGCCTGATCTCTCTTCGGTCGTGTCGGATATCGGGCCATCCTATCGGACTATGAAAATGAGAGCTTATAAAGTGCACCTGTGTCTGCACACACACTTGTGCACTATATTAACTTCCACGCCGTTGAAATGTTACTATATCTACTGTTCCCTCTCCCTGTCAATTTGTTTGAGTTGAACACTTGCTGTTGGGGAACAATTTGTATGGTTTTATTTGAAATCATCATGACTTTAGAACATAGAATATGAAACTCCGTACCAGTAACATTTTTATATATAGCTTTATTTTGTATCCTCATAAAATAATCAGCAATAATCAGCAAATATTTGCAATATATTATAATCTCTGCTTTTTCGATAGGTTTTTTTTTTGAAGGCTGGGTAATCATCAAGTAACTTCTCTAGCTCTAGGTGGAGCGGGGAGACCCACCCGTGTTCCTTCAGTTGCCTGTGTGCCAGGGGCCACGGTCTCTCTTTCAAACAACCCGCACCCCTGGCAGGCATCGGCCCTTACGGATCCCACCAGTTGGTGCTGACTTCCATGTCGAGGGGACTTATCGCTGCAATTTTGGCGTACCCGCCTTTTCGCTAGGTTTTTCCAAAACATATCGCCCTATAACCTTGACCATGGCCAAATTACTTTCCTAAGCAGAATATTTCGCCATCCATTACCTCGTACATACATAGCATACTAAGTTGATGGATGTTAGAACGTTGGCAAGAACCCCAGCTCATTCAATAAGATTTCTATTAGCTGATAGTCTTATAGCTCTATTCCATACAAAAATATGTTTATACTCGTGTAAAAAATTGTTACAATGTATCTTATTCCATAGTAAAACAGTGTCTATTTTTGTGTTACTTAAATATAACATCACGCCTTGTTTCCCCGTAGAGATTGGGCAGAGGTATACTTATAGACCACCCATATTTCGCCAGTTATTTTTAAGTCCCATGGGCACGAGCCTATTGCCATCATACGGGCACAAATCCAGAATCCGGGCTGCTACTGAGAAATTTCTGATAGAAAAACCCAGTAACACTTTGCCCGACCTGGGAATCGAACCCACGACCTCATTTTCTGCAGTAGCGCTTGCGACAACTAGACCAACAAGGAAATTTATACAGGAAAAGTTTTTATTTAGTGCGAAAACTGTATCCATGAATTCAGCATACAAAAAAAAAATCAGATGTTCCATACATTTTGACCGCGTAGGTATTGCACTTTTTTATGAAACAGCTGATTTTTTTTTTCTTCGCTGGGGGGTGTTGAATGATATGCTGAATTCATGGTTACAGTTTGCGCACTGGTTAAAAACTTTTCCTGTGTATTAATTAGTATAAAACAAAGTCGTTTATCGTATCTATCTGTGGGACACAATGATTGTTGATACTGTTTTCACCATCATCTAAAGCATTTATTCCGGAAGGTTTATGTGTAATTTTACTTAGGATTTTTGCAAAGAAATCTTGATGTTATGGATGTGTTTCGTTCCAGCAAAAACCTTAAAAGCTACCTACAGAAACACGGGGGGCAGTCTTTGGGGACTGCCGATAGAAGTGAAAACTAAGTAACTTGTCGTGATTTTTTCTCGCTTTCAAAACAATTAAAGTTTTCACTTCAATTGTTTTGAAAGCGTTCGGTGACGATGACGCGAGTTCCATGATTTTTGTTCACCCAAAAAGTGCTCAACGCGCCTAAAGAAGTTTTCACTTCAAAAATACTCTAATTAAATACCTATTCTTAGTCTATATTGTTTTGCAAACGAAGTATGGCACAAAAGGGAGGAAGAAGAAGCCTGCCAATTCATCTTCATCATCATCATATCAGCCGAAAGTCGACCACTGCTGGACATCCCCCAAAAGGGGGAAAATATGAAAAAAAAATGCTAATGCATTCCACAACTTTATTAGACACAAATCCTTTTCTGTTCAGGCTGCTCGTTTGTGGAATGCATTGCCAGTTCAAATAAAACGCGCGCAATCTTTACCTATATTCAAGAGACTCGTGAAGGACCTACTTGTTGTGGTGATTTTGATGTAGCTGTAATAATCTGTACTTGTCATTTATTTTCTTTGCTTTTATATTAAGTATGTATGTATATAAGTATCTACTATACAGCATATATATCTATGTATCTATTATAGTAAGTTGTACCTATATTATGCACCAATTACAACCCCATTTTTATGTCCACGCAATCACTGTCCATTCCAAGGTTGCCTGGAAGAGATCGCAGAAAGCGATAAGGCCGCCCATTGTATGTTTTAGTTTTTAAATGTTTTATTTTTGTTATTTATTTTCAGCTTATATAAATAAATAATAAATAAATAAAATTTGCCCTAATCACCACGCTTGGCAGGCGGGTAGGCGATCTCAGTACGGTGGTCAAATACATAGAGAACGCTGCTGCCCATTCTCTAGTAAGTCCCTTAGTCTCCTTCTACGACAAACACGGGAAGAAATGGGATGGTGCTATTCTTTTACGTCCGGCACCACACGGAACTTGCCTTCCAATTATGATGATGAAAATGTTGATTCACTTACCACCAATACAACAGAATCATTGACCCAATGACAAAACTCAAACTAAGCACAACACTGTAACAACCTACTCAAGTAACACACAGTCCTAGCTTAAACCCGGCTTTAACTTGATAATACTTAGCCAAGTTCAAAGTAATGAACTAATAGTTTACCACCTACCGCCGAAACTTCACGGGTTAAGACATTATCAATTAATGATAAATATGTATGTTGTTTAAAACGGGAGTTTGTGTGGGAAAGTTATGAGGGCGAGTGGGAAAATCTAGGTCTTGCTTTAAAAGCTCATCACGATAGAACTATTTACCCAAAAAAAATATTGTAACTTGTCATGTCAATTTCTTCTAAAGCGTTTCGTATTTCTACAACAACTTTATATTGCTTATTTTCAAACATTTTAGAGTTGTCCATCATTGTTAAAAAAAAAAAACAAAATCAAAATATTTTAGTTCACATAAACCTGCATGGGCACTTATGAAACGTCAGAAGCTAGGTGCACGGTTCCAATTTGTCGCTTCCTATGGAGAAGAGCCACCAAGAAACTCCACGGTTACTATTTTAAAAATAATTGGCTTTTACAATGTTTTCAAATGACAGTGATAATAGGTACGGGAAGACACTAGGCCTTTCAATAAGTACCAGGTACTTAGAGGAATGAAAATAAAGAATACAAATCTAGTCTGTAAGGCCTTACAACGTTCTCTCATTAACAATTAATGTAAAAGAAACTATATAAATAAAATTAACCTATTTAAACCAAATGACATGATTTCCATGACAATCACTAATAAATAGCCGATATTAGAATTGATGTATAATGTCAAATAATGACGAGAATATGTCAGACATTGTAAAAACTTAAAAAAAAAATTACATTGTACTTTGGGAGCAGTTAAAAGAGTTTCACATAGTTTTGCTGTTAATGAGGTACCAGGGAAGCCACATGTGCAGAAGGAATTAATGCCAACCTTCCCTGTCTTCAACGTAGTTTTTTATCTTATAATATGCTTTTCTGATAAGGACACGTTTGATGTTAGTTTTAAACTTTCCATCGCTAAGTTCTGTAACCGACTTTGGCAACTTATTATAGAAGCGGATACTGTTTATTAGACGTGACTTGCTAGTTTTTATCGCTGATATAATATCATCATCATCTAGGCGTTCAGGTCTGTATAGACAATTTTCAAACAAAAAATATATACTATAAGTGCGTCTAGTAATAAAAACGCAATCCTGGATTCAATTACCAGGTCGGGTAAACTGTTATAAGGTTTTCTGTCAGCATTATTTTTAAGTAGAAGCTCGTAGCCTGAATTTGTACCCAGTGGATGACAATAAACTTACTTTCTGTTTCTTTGGACGTCAATATAACTTACGCAATGTGGGTGTACTGTAGGCACTCTTCTGCCTAACCTATCGGGAAAATAGGTATGATGTTATGTTAGAGCAGGTTCACATGACAACCATGAAGTATCTCGGATTGGTGCTCGACAGCCGGTGGGATTTCGGCCCCCACTTCCAGCGGCTCGCGCCCAAGTTGTTGGGCGCGGCTGGGGCGCTGTCAACGCTGCTTTCCAATCTGGGGGGCCCGAGCGCCGCCTGTAGGCGGCTCTACGTGGGGATCGTGCGATCGATGGCCCTGTATCGATGGTCGATGATCGATGATCGATGGTCTGTCCAGGTTGCTGGGGATCTGCGAGCGTTACGCGCTGGATCACGGTTTGCTCTATAACGCAAAAAAGAGTGAATGCATGGTTTTTCAGGCCAGGGGTAGGAGCTGCCCGGATTCTGTTCCACCTATCAGATTGAACGGTGTGGAATTAAAAAGGGTTCAACAATTTAAATACCTCGGGCATATCGTGGCCTCTGACCTGAGGGATGATGCGGACATCGACAGGGAGCGGAGGGCTTTGTCTGTGAGGGCCAATATGATCGCTCGCAGGTTTGTTCGTTGCTCGGGGGCCGTCAAAATAACTCTTTTCAGAGCATTTTGTACGTCCCTGTACACAGCCAGCCTGTGGGGGTCATATACCCAGAAGCAGTACAGCGCCCTCCGTGTGCAGTATAATAATGCGTTCAGGGTGTTGTTGGGGCTGCCCCGGCACTGCAGCGCGTCGGGGATGTTCGCCGACGCCCGTGTCGACTGTTTTTATACGACGATGCGAAAACGGTGTGCATCTCTGGGGCGCAAGCTCCGGACCACCTCCAACACCATCCTGAGTGTATTTGCGAACAGGTTTGATTGTCAGTACATTAATCATTGTTATATGATTAATGTGATGACAAACAAACAAATGACTCAGAGGCAGGCGTATTATTAATCTTGTATTTAATTTTGTGTATTTTAGTTTAATTTTATTAATTATAATTTTGGTTTTATTGAGTTATTTTATGTATATTTATTATGGTTATTTATAATGTTAAATTTTACATTATGTAAATCAAATATGATCTATGGATTGAAAAATAAATTAATTTGAATTTGAATTTGTATGGGGCCCCGATCTGGGCGGCTGACCTGACGGCCGGCAGCATCGCTGTCCTGCGAAGACCACAGCGAGCGATGGCCGTCAGAGTCATTAGGGGATATCGCACGATCTCCTACGAGGTGGCTTGCGTACTGGCCGGATCCCCGCCGTGGGATCTCGAGGCGAAGGTACTCGCGTCATTGTATCGGTGGCGCGAGGACTCGAGGGCGCGGGGCGAGTGGCTGACGCCGCGACATTTGGAGTTGCGTCGGTCACAACTTCGCGCAGCCCTGGTGGCAGAATGGCGGGACAGGCTTTCATGCTCTACCTCCGGCCCCGCCACCATCGGGGCGGTCCGGCCGGTACTCGAGCGCTCGGGAGGAGGCACGGCTCCCTGACGTTTCGGGTGACACAGGTGCTCTCGGGGCATGGTTGCTTCGGGAAGTACCTGTGTCGCATAAACAGGGAGCCGGACGCTCGGTGTCACCACTGCGTCGACTGTCGGGAGGACACGGCGTGGCACACGCTTGCAGAGTGTGCTGCTTGGGAGGAGCCACGCCGTGCCCTCATCTCAGGAGTCGGCAGTGACCTGTCGCTGCCGGCCGTTGTCGACTCGATGGTCGGCAGCGAGGAGTCCTGAGACGCGGTGGTATCCTTCTGCGAAACAGTACTTGCGCAGAAGGAGGCTGCGGAGAGGGAGCGGGAGATTGCTTCCGCTAACCCGATCCGCAGCAGACGCTCCGGGCGTCGGCGGAGGGCGGATAACGCCCTCTTCCGGCCCCCCTAAATGGGTCCAGGGGCGACGGATCTGGGGAAATCCGTCACCCCCTACTTCTTAGGACCCGAGATGGCGGCGCGTAGTGTTCCACGCGCGCCTCTATATGATGTAAGGGGGGAGTTTAACATCTCACTCCCCCCCTAACGCGAGGTGGCCCGCAGAGGCGGGCCAGCACTAGCCGGGGATCGCGGAAGTCACTTTTGTTCCCGTGATCTCCGGTGCAAGTGTGAGGCGGAACACCGGGGTGGTTTTAGTCAGTAAGAGTCTGACAGACCCCTCCGTCCTCCCCAGGGCGGAGGACATCCATGAGGATTTCCCCCCGTTATCAAAAAAAAAAAAAGGTTCACATGACAAGCGCTTAACGCGCGTTTACAACTACATACATTTTATTTAGGCCGTACACACGTTAACGGGCGTTTTAATAAAGCAAGCGTTGAACGCTGCACTAGCGCTCGACTGTTGTCAGCGCGCGTCAACGCGTGCTTTGAGATCATTGGTTTTATATCTTACCGTTCAGTTGACCCCCCCAGTGGGTTCCCGCATTGTCGTTGCGGGGGGGCTCAGTAGCCGTGGTCCGCTCCCACGGTGAAGCGAAGAGGAACCCAAAGGTGGGGCCGCTCGTCAGGGCTTTGGTCTCCAAGCCGACGACGTAGCGGCCAAAAAGTAGGTTGCGGTGAGGTGCACCGCAACTGAGGCGGGCCGCGATGTCGAATGGGAGACATCGCGGCTGAGGGTTACAGGCTGCGGCGGAGGAGGAGTGCCGGTACTTTTGAGTAGCGCTCTTCCCTTCCGTGGCCTGCCACCGTTTGATGGCGGACGCGGTGGGGCCGCAGGGGAAGAGGAGTGTCGGTATAGCGTTGGCCGCTCTCCCTATCCCCTGCGGCCGAGAAGTGGTAGGCGGCGGGGCCACTGCGCTGACCCGTCGCAGGGGGCCAAGGGAGCCAAGGGTGCCAGGGTAGTCTGGGGCCCTTGTGCTACTTGGTTCCTGGGGTGGTCACGGCGTGCCATGTGTCCTGGTGCGCCGGACTGGTGGGGTCCGCAAGGGCCGATGCCTGCCAGGGGTGCGGGTTGTTCGAAAGAGATACCGTCGCCCCTGGCACACAGGCAACTGAGGGATCACGGGTGGGTTTTAGTCAGTAAAAGTCTGACACGCCCTCCTGCTCCACCCAGAGCGGGAGAAGTCATTTGATGATTTCCCACCCTGAAAAAAAAAAAAAAAAAAAACCGTTCAGTTGAGCGCGCGCTTTTGGCGCGGATAGACGTATTTTAGGGTTCGCTCAGTTAATCCAGAAATCGTCCGAAATGGAAACGGAAGCTCACTCTATCGCCTGCACCAACCAATGCCAGCAATGAATCGGAGTTAGAGTTATTCTGCGATTAACAAAATGTTCTTTTTTCTTTAAATTTTCTTTCCTAAACCTGTATTGATTTATAAATTAGTGTGTTGATTAATAAAAAAATTATTAAATGTAAATATGAGTATTTCTTCTGGTGAAATACTATTATTCCACGGCGTTTTTATCGCTACGAGTTCATCGTTTATGAGAGCCCGTAAGTCATCAAATTACTTGATGGATATTCTGAAGTAGTTAAAAAATTTGGGTCCAGAATTCCCTTAACTTAGGACCCAAAATTATATACTGACTGGACCCAATATCTCCGTCTTTTTGCCGTCGGTATAAAATCACCATTAAAACTGTTTCTACGTCCATCTTCAATAAATGTAGAACTCTAAGTCTGTAGAATCTGAACCACGGCGGCCGCGGCAACGCGCGTTCAACGCCTGACAAGCGCGCACCATGTGAACACTATACAAAATTTTTACGCGCGTTCAACGCGCGTTGAGCGCTTGTCATCTGAACGTACCCTTATTGACACGATCTATACAATCACATGTTAAAAGACGTATGCAGGTTTCATCTGTCGTATGTATAGGTACCTACGTAGTGAAATACGAAAGCAATTTTCCGAAAGCATCGACTTTGATATTGTCTCCAAAACGTTTGATTCACATTTGTATTTCGTATTGGCTTGCAGATATACGTTTACGATTTCACCGACGTTCAATACATAGTTTAGAAGAAAATCTACTTTGAATTTTTATCTTTTACAAGTTACTGTTCCATTCTTCTCCTTACGTGACGGTTTGTACCCACTGCCAGGGGTGCGGGTTGTTCGAAAGAGATACCGTGGCCCCTGGCACACAGGCAACTAAAGGAACACGGGTGGGTTTTTAGTCAGTAAAAGTCTGATACGACCTCTGGCTCCACCCAAAGCGGGAGAAGTTATTTGATGATTTCCCACCATAAAAAAAAACGGTTTGTACCTAGTACTATCGCTTACTGCTTAACAGTTTGTAAGTTTGGCAGAATGACTTAGGTTTGGCTTGGATAGTGGGGTTTAGCATAAGCAGACTATAATATTCCTACAGCTGCGACATGAGCCTCCTATCTTCAAGATATAGTGATCTATAATCTACCACGCGGACCCAATGCGGGTTGGTAGAAGTCAGAATTCTTCGAATTTTAGGTTCTAGGTCATGACAGTTTCCCCACGTTCTTTTATTTCTTTTCCAGAACTTCAAAGACATGTGACATCCACTAACCCGCACTTGGCCAGCGTGGTGGATTATATAGCCCATTACCTCTCACAGACTGGAGGCCGGTGTCCCAGGAGTGGGAATATTAAAGACTGACGGTGTGTGTGTAGGTACTTTAAATTGCATAAATTAAATTAAATTAAATAATCATTTATTTCAGGAAATTATTCCCATGTAAATTACATTACACATTAAAATCATTGCATAACAAATAAATAATAAATTAAATTTAATAAAAAAGAATTATTTATTTATTTATTAATAACCAACTTATACTAACAGTTTGCACCACACATACAAGTTATCGGTCAATACATATATAGAATAAATAGAATAAATTAAAGTTCATAAAAAATAATCAAGTCGGTGTCCTTGGAGCTGTATTTGAATTTTTTGTCACCGCCTTCCGAAATTAAAGTTATTTTTCACTTTGTAGTGGTTTTTTGGAAGTCGGTTGTTTTTTTTTGGAAAAAGTTTTTATTTTTCACTTTTTAGTGGTTCACATGTGCTTACCCCTTCACAGCATACCGGCGTGATGTTATGTTATGAACTGGTGTAAGCAATAGACAGACATGAGATTTCAGCAATCCCAGTCCATTTGCTATCATTTATTGAGGAGTTCCGTTGCCTATCTTCAAAGTTCTTCATCAGATCTTCACCAAATTGAAATGAGACCACTACGAGAAAGTATTCTTCCAAAAAATACCTAAATCGCTTCGTGTGCCTATAAAATTTGAAGAGTTCTCTCTATTTCTCCAGGATCCCATCATCAGATCCTGACTTGATGATCATGGGACCACCTGGGAAGTATACCCTTTCAAACAAAAAAAACAAAATCCAAATCGGTCCAGCCATCTTCGAGTAATCGGGGAACATACATAAAACCTCCTCCTTTTTGAAGTCGGTTAAAAAAATAATAAATTAAAGTTACAGCACATTCACAATTACAGTCATTAGATTAAAATTCATTCGATTACAATTAATAATAATGATAAAAAGTTTAAACAAAACTATTTGTTAATGCACAAGTCAAATAAGACGAAACAGAGACTGAACTATCCACCTAAGTTTTCACTCACTTTGTCGTTGGTATATCACCATACAAACAAACCATTTACGTAGGTAACACCCCATTGTCTCGTCGTCGTTACCCTTGCTTGCCCCACTAACCTATTTTCACACAAACAAGTTACTATACAAATTAACCAACAAATGTAACTGACAGTTGGAAACTTAACAAAGCTATGACGTGTCTGTTTGTATTTCTATCAGCGGACTGATCTTAAGGGCACCCTTTAATCTAAAATAGACTCTAAAATCAATGATGAAAGCTGCAGAGGAAACCGTAATGTTCTAGAACCATACATTTTGAGGCATGTGACATCTAGCAACCCACACTGGGCCCGGGTGGTAGATTACAGCACTATCCTTCTTGAGCAGTGGTGGCCTAGTGGCATCAGCCCGGCCTTACTTCCCTCTATCTCAAGTATTCTGGAGTCCCACCGGTGGAAATATAGGGAATGAGCGGATTAAGAAAAAGAAACGACTACCTAAATAGTCGCTTTTTCCTGACCATTCCAATTTAAAAAAAAACCGACTTCTGTAAAAACACTACAAAGTGAAAAATAACTTTAATTTCGGAAGTCGGTGACTTTGTATTATGTATTTTAGTTTTTTGACACCGCCCGAAATTAAAGTTATTTTTCACTTTCAAGTGTTTTTCCGGAAGTCGGTTGTTTTTTTTTTTTTGGAAAAGTGTTTATTTTTCACTTTTTAGTTATACTACCTACCCCACACCAATTCAAATTTCATCATCCTCGGGGTCAAAACAATGCATATTAATTATGCGATAGCAGCAATCGCGGTTGATTTGCAGTAAAATTTTTTAAGAGTTCCGTTGTCTGTCTCCGAAACTCATCATCAGATCTATATGAAATTTTAATGGAACCATTTTAGAATAAACCCCTTTCGAACAAAAAGGTTTTTGCAAATCCGTCGTACCTATATGACAATGAAAAAAAAATATTCGAAATGATAACCTCCTCCTTTTTGAACTCTTTTGAAAACAGGTGCAATCGTGCTATGTAAGCACATCAGTGAATATAAATACACAACACTAGTGACTCTAATCAACCATTAGTAGCTTGGCAACAATCGCATCGATTTAACAATGCCCCTCACCGACCTAAATAAAATAAGAACAGGGCTTCGGTATACCTATAGAAGGAACATCCACATTTCCCCAGTTATGTTTAAGTTCTATAATTATTAAACCTAACCTACAAAAAAAATATCCTGATGAAAAAACCCAATAACATAGCACGACCTGGAAATCGAACTCAAGACCTCAAGCTCAGCGATAACGCTTGCAACCACTAGACCAACGAGGCGGAAAATATTATAGTAGATAACAATATTATCACAAATATAATTATTATTACTTCCATCTTCATTTACCTTTCAGCCGTTCCACAATCTGAGAGTAAAGGTTGACAATTATAAGCTCTTCAAGTCTTCATTAAACCGGTCGTTTGACTTGATGACCGTTAATTGACTATTATACAGCATTGTTCTGACAACCTCTAATGTCACAATATAATGACGGTAGTACAATTAGGAATATTGTCAGGTGGAAAGGAAATCGAGCGATAACTTTGACGAAATTAAATATTGTGAAATTAGTAGGTACCTTGAAAGATATGAGATGGACGGAAAAACATCGAGGTCATAGTGTAACAATACCTTCGATGGCAATGCCTTTTGAATAACAGTCAACCCGACAGTATCCCAAAACACAGGTTTGAATAAACCTAGATCGGACGGGTCGCTACCTAACATTATGATTCCGAAACATTATCACTTGCACTTGTAATTTTTTTTTTTTAGAAATAGTTTATTTTTAAGCACTATAATTGTATGGGAACTTTACTACTGTCGACTAAATGTACTGTTTTTGTACACGTTTTATGAAATAAATTATTAATTATTATTTATTGAGTCATTGGCGTAGATAAACAGACGATTTGTTCAAACATATGAAACAATGGGTTAGCAATTTCCTTTAACTTTTGGAATTTTATTAAAACTGTGTTACATAATTGGGTGCAGGTTTGGCTTGCTCTGTTCCTTAATTCAAGAATTGATTTACGTTTATTAACGCATTCACTTCCTTATAGGACCGTTCATTCCACCGGTACTTCTTCCATCCCTTTCCATCAGATGTTTTTTTCCTCCTGTGTAAGTTTTTAGATCCACAGCTTGTCAGATGTCGCTTCCTAAAAGACTCAACGGTTGTTTGAAAGTCAATACATTTAGAAAAACATTTCAGTTAATACAGGCAGTTAACATTGTCGTTACGGGTCGTCAGTAGCCGGAAACTCAGACAACCAGTTTTACCAAGGGGAATCGTGTTACCCAGTAACTGGGTTGAGGAGGTCAAATAGGCAGTCGCTCCATGTAAAATACTGGTATTTAACTGCATCCGGTTAGACTGGACGCTGAAGAAGCCGAAAAGGGTAGGTAGATGATGATGAACTAGGACAAAAACAAGTATTTATTATCCCATTTCAAATCCTCATTTAAAAACTTGCATTTCAATGTCAGTCCATTTCAGATTTGCATTTTATCTGCACGAGAGAGCACAAAGAACCAATAGTGGTGAACGATCGAGCTTTGTTCTGACAACGGATATTACTTTCTGTCTGCAACATTGCCCAATTTCGTTCAACAACCCGAGGACTAGATTATTTTTATGAAAATTGCTATGAATCTGTAGCTATGGTGACTTTAATTTTTATGAAAATGGTGATAGCTCGCACCATGATTTCGGTCATAACACGTGATTGAAAAAAAAACAATAGCCAGAAGTATACTTTTCAACACAGGATATAAATCATTCCAATGATGACTTTCTTGGAGGGGGGCTTTTGGCTAAGTAATAATAGCCTCACGGGTCGAACGATCAGGTTATGCTACGTTGCCCCGGTCGGTCCGTGGATGGGTGACCATCTTGACATACCAAGACCCTGCCATGCCTTGGAAAGCACGTTAAGCCATTGGTTCCGCCTGTCATTCCTAGATCTTTGACAGTCGTTACGGGTCATCAGAAGCCGGAAAGTCTGACAACCAGTCTTACTAAGAGGTATTTATATTACCCAGTGGAGTTCAGATATCTGGTTTGACTGGAGCCGACCCCAACATGTTTGAGAAAAGGTAAGACAGATGATGATGATTACGTTGACAGGATGTTATCAACAGTGTGATAGGATCAAATAGGGGCCTATACAAAATGTGCACATTCACTGAACAACCACATAAAAGTATAAACAAATGAAATGGATCATTTGAAGCACTCCCAAATATGGCTCAATTGACTTCACAGACACGTTTGACGCTTCATTGGCGAGTCAAATTATGCTGGTAAAACCTAAAAGGCACCTAATGTGCTGCTTATTGTGCTACTTGGTTCCTGGGGTAGTCACGGCGTGCCATGTGTCCTGGTGCGCCAGACTGGTGGGGTCCACAAGGGCCGATGCCTGTCAGGGGTGCGGGTTGTTCGAAAGAAATTCCGTCGCCCCTGGCACACAGGCAACTGAGGGAACACGGGTAGGTTTTAGTCAGTAAAAGTCTGACACGCCCTCCTGCTCCACCAAGAGCGGGAGAAGTTATTCGATGATATCCCACCCTCAAAAAAAATGGATTCCGATTTAACAATAATCATAAAAAGGAAATAGTAAAAATACTTCCAGACTATTATTTTTATGGTAGCTCAGATAGCTCTCACAGTCAGAGTTTATAGCTTAGCCCCAGACGAATATTTTAGAACAAGCTGTAAAGTGAACTGCTCTACTCATGTCCTAGTGATGAGCTGCAGCGCTACGCTAGCTGGCGTGAAACCCATACAGCTTGTTTGGGTAGGTTCTCTAAAATCATTTTGACAAAAAAGTGATTATTTATAATTTTTACCCAAATTCGGAGAAAATGTATTCACCATCTGCCTAGCTTTTTCCCAACTACGTTGGGGTCAGCCTCCAGTCTAACCGGTTGCAGCTGAATACCAGTACCTAGTTTACATAGAGCGACTGCCTATATCACCTCCACAATCCAGTTACTGTGTAATACGATACCCCTTGGTAAAACTGGTTGTCAGACTTTCGGGCTTCTGACGACCCGTAACGACTGTCAAAGATCCACAAATAACAGCTGGTACTATCTAGACATATATTTTACTAATATTATAAATGTGAAAATTTTGATGTTTGTTGCTCAATCACGCCACAACGGCTAGACGGATTTGGATTAACACATAGGATCTGACTCTGACTGTATAATTCAGGTTTTCCTTTTTTTTATCATTTATTTATGACTTAATCTACTCATTACAATGTTTTTTTTTTTTTTTTTAATGAGTAGTATTGCAATATGTAGTTAGCTAGCGACCTCGACAATTCATGATTATTCTTGCCAGTGCAACCGGCAGCAAGTTCGTCATGCTCCCATAAATGTCACTGCTTGCGGTAGCGTCGGGGGTCGGGTTGCCTCCTTCCCTCAAATATGGCGAGGGGGGTAATGGCTGATCTTTGCGTTATGCTCGTGAACGGGTGCTGCTCGTGGTGACTGGTCGTCTTGCTGACCATGGTTTTGTTATTGTTAATTGTATTAAGTTTTTATTAATTTTAGTCCAGAGGTCCTAGTTTAACTTTTGTTACTTTAAGTTACTTATAGCTATATTTGCATAATGCAGAATTGCATATGTAAGCGGGCATGCCCTTTATGCCTAGAGGCTTTTATTTAGATTGGAAGTTCTGTTTACGTTTTATTTTAATTTTCTATTATTTTTAGTTTTCAATCTTTGATGGTATATTGGCGTGTGCTAGCTGACATATGGCAAATTTTATGTTTTTTTTTTTGTGTTTCGTAATTTTTATTACCTATTATTGTATAGAAACAAGTTCTTCTAACTTAACAGGCAGCTGTGCTGCTGGGGAGTTTGTTCCGCTACTTCTTCTTCCCAGCTAAAGCACTAGGAAGTGGTGAAGGGCGGGCGTTTTTGGGGGGACTGTCTTATGTAATTTTATTTTGACGTTCAAAAAGAGCTGACTCTCAGCCTAGTTTGAATAAATGACTTTTGATTTTGATTTTTGATTTTGGATACTTTTTATCCCGGATAGTACGTTCACGTAGAATAATATCTGACAAAAGCTAGTGCACTATAAAATTCAACACATATCCATATTAAGTTGTCAACAAACACAATTTCTATGCATTCTAATCTCCTACACAAATTTGCCAACTTGACCGAATACCCAAAACGCTTCCTCTTCCCAGCAAAGGAAAGAAAAACATTGACTTAGTAACATCCGGACTATTATTTACTTTCTTGTCGACTAGTTACTCACCACTGGACCGCTAGTTACTAGCATAGTTCGCCAGTTTCCTGAGTTTACGCTCAAACTTAATTAGATGTGCAATGGAACTGTGAGTTTTTGATAGTCAACTTTAATTTTAGCTGGGTTTAATTAAGTCAGAATGATTTTATACGGTTTTGTTTCTTTTCCCTTCACACCACTAGATCGTATAATAAACTAACCTGCAGCTTATTCGCATAGAAAACCATTTCCACGAAATCAAAGTTTCAACAAGATAAAAACGGGGTCCAAGCCTTAGTTCTACCCGACACATCACAGACAGGGTAAAGAGGTCATGAATACGTTTGTAAAAAAGCTCTCATTCAAATTAAGTCCCCTTCTGAATAATTCATACAATTTGACAGGAGTGCCACTTTACTGACACAATTTGAATCTAAAAACGTTGTATCTAGAAAAATCCCCGTGATCCTGAAAAGTGGGTTCTTGGGCGGCTTTTGAGGAAACTACATTACCATACATGGCTTATCTTGTGCCAGCGAACAGAGCTTATTCGCGCTGCGTACAAAATTCAAGGAGGAATAAGGATAAGTGTTTACAATGGCTGTGGGATAAATATTTCCGCGTCACAACTGTGTACACGTGGCGTTATGAGTGAAGTGACTGCGTTTTGTGTTGTATTGGGATATTTTTGTGTTAAATTATTATGGACACATGAATGCGGGAAAGCAGGTACTACACTGCTTACTTTACAGAATTTAATTGACTAGCACGCCTTAATTGCGTATTTTAATTTTAGTTTCTTTTTCTTCCAATTTAACCTTGTTCAAATCTATAACTAAACAGTTATAGATTTGAACAAGGATGATGATTAAACAATCTAATAATACTGACAGAATTATTGAATTACTAACTTATATGTAAAACATTACACATATAAATAAAAGTAGTCCTTACCTTTTTGTTATTCCCTTCAACTTCTTGTTGAACATCTACCCATAAGCGAGATTGTCATCTGCACGTCATGCTTTTTACAACTGATCCGTTAGCATGGTGAACGTCCATTTCTTAATTTGGTAAAACCACGTAAAGAGAGTTAAGTTTATTTGGACACAGTTCGTGAAACACAAAATATTTTTTAAAAATAATGTTTTAATCAAAATAGTGTGTGCGTCATGGCTGCGCCAAAAAAAATGTATTCCAGTATTTATGCCAGACAGATGCTGTCTGACGCTGGTTTTGTAATGAACCTTTAGGGATAAATGACGGGGAGTACAAACACATTCAACATACCCAAATACATAATTTTTATACTAAATAAGTAACACTGTCAAGATCGGATTTTCGAGATATATTGTCTGAGTATGGATAGGACAAAAAACTGGTTGTAACACGACTCCGCAGCCTAATTGCGTCACACACTTTCAATCATAATTCGAAACATTTATAAGGCTAATCCATTGCTTCGTATGTTTCAAAAGTTCGTCTGCCCAACAATGGAACTAACGCAAGGATTGTTGTTGAACTGTCAAAATGGAAGGCATTGCTATTTAAAGTGAATTACGCAATTACCCTGCAGGTTGTTTGACAACTATGGAAGGATGACACCACCATCATTCTTTCATACACACAACAAACAAGAGCACGCCTAAATCCTATTAATTTAACATTTACGATGATGTCAAAGTAACTGACGTATAAGGAACATAACTTTTATATCTTTGCCTCATAGCACATAAAAAATGCGTGTGTCTTTAACCTCAAAGTTTTTACGAGCTGTGTTGATAGGCAGATCTTCGGGAAAGCACTTAATTCAGATAATTAAGCTAATGCTGCACTTAATTAGGTACATGAGGTACCTGTGTTTAAGTGCCATACCTTAAATTATAATGTATCACCTTTCTACGGGATATATTTTTGAAATGAATAAGTCATTTTAAAAATTACCTTTCTGTTGGCATAATTTATAATGAGTTTGAAATAATAAACATCTTGATTTATCCCAATTTTAAATTTTTTGGCTCTGCATGTTTAACTTATTTACTCACCTACATAATTAAAACGAAGACCCAAACCCGATAGGGTTGCGTCGTTTTATTACAGATTTCCCATAGCCGCTTCCCTTGGTGCCACCTTCTGGTTCCATCATCAAACCCTGGATATTATTTTGGACCAGAGTCCTTGTCAAGACGAATCAAACGAGCTCAAACTGATGGGGTTGCGTCGTTTTATTACTGAGTTTCCAGCTCCATAATCATATTAGCTCCACGTAATATTGTATTGTCATCCGATTTCCATATGTAGGTAAGCATGCAAAGTTTCAGCTCGATCGGAAAACGGGAAGTGGGTCAAATTTAACTTGCAAGATGTGATTACAAATAGACAGACAGTCACCGAGAAGCAAGTTTTTATCAAGCCTAGCTTTTTGGTTTCTGCAATCCGAAAAAAAAATACAAAGGAGAACAATAATTGACAATGAGACCGTGATTGTCACAAATGTCCCGTTTAAATCAAAACTGTTGTCAGCCTTGTTTTTAAAGCTCCTCACTGCAGTAGCTTGATAGACAGGTGGCTTTCTCTGGGATTGCATGAAGGTGTGATGCACGTTAGGTGTATGTAATACGTTTCTAACTGAATAATTTTGTAAGCTGCATGCAAAACAACGTAATCCGTAATTTTTTTATAACCGACTTCAAAAAGGAAGAGGTTCTCAATTCGTCGGAACCTTTTTTTTTATATTTATATTCCCCGATTACTCGAAGTTGGCTGGACCGATTTGGATTTTTTTTGTTGTTTGAAAGTGTCCTTCCCAGGTGGTCCCATGATCATCAAGTCAGGATTTGATGATGGGATCCTGGAGAAATAGAGAGAACTCTTCAAGTTTTATAGGCACACGAAGCGATTTAGGTATTTTTTCGAAGATTACTTTCTCGGAGTGGTCTCATTTCAATTTGGTGAAGATCTGATGAAGAACTTCGGAGATAGGCAACGGAACTCCTCAATAAATGATAGCAAATGGACTGGGATTGCTGAAATCTCATGTCTGTCTATTTCTTACACCAGTTCATAACATAACATCACGCCGGTATGCTGTAAAGGGGTAAGCACATGTGAACCACTAAACGTGAAAAAAAAAACTTTTTCCAAAAAAAAAACAACCGACTTCCAAAAAAACACTACAAAGTGAAAAATAACTTTAATTTCGGAAGGCGGTGACAAAAAATGAAAATACAGCTCCAAAGACACCGACTTCCGAAATTAAAGTTATTTTTCACTTTGTAGTGTTTTTTTGGAAGTCCGTTGTTTTTTTTTATAACTGCCAATACCATACAATGCAGTGGTATTAGTACGAGTATACTGATATTCAGCTGCATCCGGTTATACTGAAAGCCAACCCCAACACTGCTGGGCAAATGTCTAGAGACGGAGGATGGTGATGATGATAGTGCAGTGGCTACTATTCTTTATTTATACTTCCCCATTTCCTGTCCATATTAAATTCCATTAAATTATTAATTTGATTATTGGCACACGTAGGGGCTTCTAGAATTCCTGTGAATGTCTTAATTTCTTTGTAAGCTTATCCAATTTTTCTTATTTGTCCTACCATTTCGTCTCATATATTAAGGCTGGATTTAAAACATATTTCCTGTCAATCGTTTGAAAATTACTGAGACAGAATTATATTAAAAAAATAGAATAGAATAGAATAGAAAACATTTATTCGACACAGACACAACATAGCAGCAACAAACATATAAAAAAAGAAAGAGAACAAAACATAACAATAAAATTGCAGTAAAATTGTGCTGAGCGTGCCCATACCGAAAGGGTTACCATCTCAGCATTTGCTGGGCGTTAGACACCCAGCGCTGGTTTAGTGGTGGTGGTAAATATGTTAGTGATATATGGTACAAATGGTCCTATGGCCGGGTCCTATTTAAAAGCGATCGTCGAGCGAATACATGGTCGCCGCGTTCATATGTCACCTGTGAACCTGAATGCGTGGTCACAGCGACAGATGGCGCTTTCCGGTGATCCGCACAAAAATTAACATTGAAACGCGACGATCGCTTTTAAAGAGGATGCGAGACAACAGTTAGGTTAGATTAAAGATCCTTTCTATAATCCTTTCAGTTGCCATTATTTTACATCATAAAGCCACACAACAAAGCTTAGCTGAATCTACACGCCTTCAAGTTTATTATTAGATAAACAAGTTATAAGAAACTTGTACTGTATACCCTTGTAGATATAGTATTATAGTTGCTAGAGATACCCGTATTACTGAACAACTTAAAGAAGAAGTGAGCGATGAAACTTGACGCACGGAGGGAATTACGCACTTACCAACTTTTACTAAAGGACAGCCTCTTTATCCGGGCCTGATGTGTTATTTATTTGTTATTGGATTTATATTATTTGTCTTTATGTGGTATTTTTAGTGCTTGAAACTTAATACAAGCGAGAATATAACTTAAACAACAACATTTTTTTTTTAACACAGTAGTAACATTTTTCGGCCTAATAATTTTGCAGGACAACAGCTCTTCTTATACTATCGATTACATAGCTGTCAAATTCGCATTCACGTATTTTAACTATAAAATGTAAGTTTTTGACATATCATTTTCCTTCACCACCAGTCCAGTGACGTTTTAAAAGTCGCATTATTTAATTCTAGAAACAGAAAGAGCAACATACTGCCTGAAAAACGTTCATGGTTCTGCAGCACCCTAAATTTGCGTAACACACTTTTAATGACAATCCGTAGAATTTTGAAGGAATTTGCTAATCTAATGCTTCATAATGTTTGAAAAATATTCAAAATGTTGTTTAAATGTCAAAATTTAAAGTTTTTTTAAAGTTTGTGTGTTATGTAATAACCCTGCCGGCTAGCTAGTGCCTGTTTTTTGCAAAACATAAGGTAGGTTTTGCAAAAAAACAGTCACTAGCTCTTTCCTACAATATCCCCTTTAAAACTCAAAACTCCTGGACTCTCAAGCTGCATAAACTGATAGACAGCTACTTCCCCAGACGGTGCTTACACCACCGACCATTTATAAACCGCTTATAAACGGTAAAACACAAGTATATCTCCTAGTTTATTCAAGGCAGGGTATAAAACGTTGGAATTATTCCGCCATTTTATTTTGTTACGCCGGCTCCACACGTTGGTCCAAACTTTGGCCTCAATTCCTCTCGTCCAACTTGCGGGTGGAGAAAATAGCATTGGCCCGAACGTTGGAAAGTGCTATTTCCTTGATTCAAAAGTTAGAGCCAACGTTGGGACAAACGTGTGGTACTAGACATTTGCAGCATCCGTGGTTATACTGCAGTGTAGATATTGTTTACTGTGGCAGAAACAAACCATTGTTTTGCAGCATAATGCTTGGCGGAAATACGTTTTGGAGATTAAACATTGACAACGCTGAAATAAAGCACAGTAAACAAGAGAAATAATACAAATCGGCCAAGGGCAGGCCGTACTTATTCTGATGGTTTTGTGCACCTTTCTAAATAATCAATTTAATATTGCAGTAGTGTTTCATAACGAAATCTCTATGCGATATTGTTGTTCAAGAATTTTGACAAAAAAAAACTGTGATACTATGTTTAACTGGCTTTGACGAACCTATTGAGTGTCTTAGTTCTAGTCTTAATACTGATGGATAGTTAGAAAGTAATAAAATAGTAACCATTAATTATTTAAGTATGAAGCAAATCATTAAGGTGGGATCTTTACCAGAAAAAGTATCTACAATATTAAATAAAAATAAATATCGACACAGTACTTCAAGTCCCGCAAAACAACCGTTTCCTCAAAAGCTGTCTTATAAATAAATATCAACATCATTACTTCTAGCTTTTACCTTCAAAGTAAAAGATAATGAATAAATAAACAGGTAACTATCTCATTGCTTACAATTTCAAATATCTCACCCTTAACCTAAATACGAAAAAAAATCTTTCATTATTTATTTGAGGACCACGTGTAGGTATAGCTACGCAACCGTCCTCAAGAGATCTCATTTATCTACTTAATCAATGATCTAACTTACAAGTCCACATGCGACCCTACTAAGACGTTAAGTTACTTTATAACAGTCCACTAGGCTAAGAGCTGGGGGCCATCTTTTTGTTTTTGCTGCCCTTGGTAGAAAACGCAGGTTTTCTTTGTTTTATATAAGTACTTCAGAAAATTCTCAAGGATGTCTTCAGCCCTGAAGTGGACTGAAGGGTTGTCAACCTTTTACTGGAAAACCATATTAATCAAACGGTAACGGTGTTATCTCAATTTCATTTGACCGTAGAGAGGGAGTCCCCCTCTACTTTCTTTCCTCCCTCTCAACTCAAAAGAGGACCTTATTGTCACTAAAATAAACCCTGTAAACTTTAGTAGGTTTATGATAATCTATTTATCATAATCACTTGGCAGACTTGGGTGACAGCATTTTGTTCATATTTGCAAAGTCGTGGCAATCCATTTGATATAACCTCCTTAGTCACCAATTACAACACCCGAGTAATGAAAGGCTGATTTATTCTTACACTAAAACGGAACCAAACAATACACGGAACGTTGTAAATCAACATAAAGTTACAGAAAACGTTTAAGAAAATTCCCTGCTCAATAAACATTGAGTAAAGCGTTTTGTCGCCAGCTCCCCGCCTATAAAGAATCATTAATGTCCGCATTTTATATCGAACTGTCTGCTGAAAGATTCAATTACTACACTTTTAGCGCTTAGTATTGACTACTATTTCTGTATCTAAACTAAGTATATTTTAAATTCTGTAAAAGTACTACATTTTGACTGGAAAATAGAAAATAGTTGTCGTTTATTGTGTCTTCTTACAAAATCCTTTCTTGACGGTAATTAACAGATAGCATTATACTGCAAAGAGCAGAGGGAATTACGACTCAAAACTTAAGCTGCCAGTGTAATTTTAGTACTCAATAGAGACGGTATTCGGGTATTCTGTTTGACCGTAAACGTGTGTATCTAAATCATGATAACGACTTCTGTTATTAGACTGACGAGGACTTGGCATATTTGAACCTCCCTTTACACTATTTGCCGTGCTCACATCATTCAAAAAATATTCAGTGAAATCATAGGGATTACTAAGAATATTCTAAAGACTCCAGAACCAGGTTGGAAAACCTATTCAGGTGGAGATTCATAGAAGAATCCGACATGGAGGGTAAATCTGGTGCTGTTACACAAACGATTAGACACTAATATCTTCTACGTGTCCTATCGTCTGGGCATTACTGGAACTGATGGGCGGTACTGATGACGAACACATTGCCGAATTCGCAGCCGAGATTACATATAAGTAGATTTCTATGGGCAAGCTAAGAGGAAGAATACCACGATGCTAGTCCTATTTTATAAAAAAAAGACTACAGTCTTTCTTTTAGTACTAGCTAGCCACCCCCTGAATACTCTAGAGGCAGCTGTGATTAATCTGGTAAATACATTGTTCGCTTGCACTAAAGAAAAATGGCGGTCATTAACTTTACTCGCGTAAGTTAAGAGGCGATTTCAAAAGTAATGTGGTTTGATTAACGATGTGCTTTGCATGTGCTTTTTATGTTTATAACTTTTGCAGTTGTGGGTAAATCTGAATTTAAAATGTTTAATTACTTAAGTTATTAAAGTTGAATAAAATGGAAATGAATTTTGTTTCTTGTCGACTAATGAAAATATATCTGCATGTAGTACCAAAGGCCTTTGTATGAAATATTTGCTCACTTACTTTGGAGCTAAAATTTAAATATTTCACTCAATACAGGCGTATCTTATCTGAGCACATTACCTACAATTGGCATGATTTCCAAATATTGATAAAAATTGTAGAGATTTATAAATGTTACAAAATTTAATGTCATTGGCCTCAAATGATGTTGGATCAGTGTAATGACATTAAAAAATTATCTTATTTGACAGTTACAATAAAAGTACTGGTTTTTTTTTATGAAAATTTTTTATTTTATGGCACAGACTTAAAAAACAGTAGCAGACCAAACATTCGATAAAAATTGCGTACCCATTACGCACACATAGAGAGTGTGACGATACAGGGCCGGACTAGGGCCGGTTGCCGGTATTATATAACGATATTGAAATGACCGATAAATCTTACTGAAAATCTGCGAAAATCAATATTCTCTGGGTAAATGAAGTTTAGATTACTTACCAATTATGTCTTAACGAATATAACCACCCATCTGTTCCCGTGGTTACTGTAAAAGGCGAATAAGGTAATATTTTAAGAGGACGGTGGGCGGCAGTCCTTTCACCTCCTTTTAACGGTATATTTATACACAGACCGTTGACGGGCATCAGTATCGGATAAAAGAACTCTCCCTGCAGTCATTAACCCGCATGCCCAGCTTGGTGGGACCTAGAGTTAAGGTGTTGGTGTGCCTGAAAGCTAGCTTAGAAATATATAAGGAATTTTGCAATAAAACAATGAATTTAATGAATATTTAAATAGACCCCCCTTTTGAAGTTTATTTGCGACATTTTTTCACGAATATTCAGAAAATTACAGGCGGTCACATGCGCATGGGCGACATTGTATATTGCTACATACCAGGTTTGTACGTGTGCAAGAATTTAAATACAGAAATATTAATACTGGAAAAGGTGTGTTAATTTCACAATAGGTTTACAATAATGTAGTAAATAGAATACGTAGACACTGATAATGCTATATTGTACCACTTAGTCACCCAATCCTTTCTCAAACTCTTATCATATCTTCATACTTATCTCAACAATAACTTTACCTACTCCATGAAATTGCATCGCATTTGAAGCTCAATACTCCCCCTCTTCCTCGACGTCAATTCTTTCTATTGTGTTGCTCGTCTTCACTGCAGCACCCTCAGCCGTCCCCACATTATTGTTCGGTTCACCGGTATACTACTCGAACATTCGTTAGCTATACAGCAGGCATAAATATTGCGGGGACCTAGGTGAGGGAATGAAGCGATGGAAAGCTAAGACGCGATGTTAAATTTCGTCGTCTTTCTTGATTTCTTGGTTAATAATTAGGTTTTCTACTTTGTAATTTCTTGGACTGCTAATTCTCGTCACGTATTGAAATTATCCGCTACGTACATAAGCAACCTTAGAGAAAACAATAGGAGAGGGTGTGTCACATGATTGCTTTCCGTTTTAACGTTTTCTCTAGGGGACATGTCGCCGGACATTTACGTATCTCTACGACTTCGCGTTACAATATCGCTCGACATTTGCCTCGTTGACATCGCAAGCGTCACGTAAATTTAGTATCGGGCGACAGAGTCGCGCGGCAAGTTTGAAAACGCGGTTTAATGCTGGCAACTTTTTATACGTGGCTATTCCTATAACTTATAAAGTTGGAAACAGCTTCTGATATTAAAACTCTATGTATAAATTCTTATTTTATTTATTTAATCATTTATGCCCACACATATAAACAGACAAGAAGAAAGGAACTGAAAAATACTTACATAGGTAATGCTTATTTCTATAGAAATCTCTTCCAGCACACCTGCGATAGGAGAGAAGATAACACAGATGTAGACATCGCGTGTAATAATAGTTGAAGGAAAATCATAAAATTACAAATTAAACTATAATTTAAAAATATACACACATAATATGAGAATATACATACATACTAATATACATACATACTTCTAAAATAAATATCACTAAAATATATATAATTATAATGTAATTTAATTAATAAATACATAAGCAATTATGACAAAGTGGAGAGATAGTGTTCTTTCACTCTTCTTAAACTTATAAGACCCTTACCTCAGTGGGTAAGGGTCCATACAAAATGTCAAAATATGCGCCTATACTGATGGGCGTATATTTTGATATTTTTCATCGCATTGGGTAACTTTGTTGTATTTACCTCTCACGTAGGAAGTTGAGCAAACTTCTCTAGAAACGTATTGTGTCAAATAACAAAAATGTGGAATGCTATTTTATTGTGTGTCACACAATAAATTGTGTTGTACTTCATAGACTGCCCAGTTGGACACTAACAGTTGTATTTACAAAACGTTGTTGATATTTTGTAAGAAAATATACTTGATTTTCTTGGGAGAAAAATATTAACTGAATGCCGAAGAGTTTCAGACTCAGTCTCTAAGTCAGCTACTTACATGTCACAGAATTACACTTTTTCTTATTAATTTACTAACTGTGCCCGCGACTTCGTCCGCGTGGAATAGTGTCTTTGGGTTTTTGTCTCTTGTCGCAAACTTATAAAACATTCACATAAACCTCACATATTTCCATACAAACTTTCATCCTCTATTCCCTATTGTTATTTTACACCCTTGAGAGTAAAACTTTTACAAACTTTGAATGTCATATTTATTTATATCGAATCAACAGCCTAGAAAATAATTTTCAAGCTTGTAGCTCCAAAAATTACGATACTTCCATACAACTTTTCATCCCCCCCCTTTCAACACGTTACAACCCTTTTTTCGCATTAAAAAGTAGCCTATGTCCTGTCTCAGGCTCTAGACTATCTGTGTACCAAATTTTATTTAAATCGGTTCAGTAGTTTGGGCGTGAAAGCGCGACAGACAGACATACACAGTTACTTTCGCATTTAAAATATTGGTAAGGAAGTAAGGATAAGGATTAACCAGAATAACCACAGATCTATAATTGTGACAAGGACAATGGGTTAATGCTGTATATGCGTTTATTTGGTAAGCCTTTATCTATATACTAGTTGTCCATATATTAATACGTGTAGAAAAAACATGTAACCCCTTTTTACGAAAATTACGTGGACGAACGAGTGTGACAGATAACGTTTATATAGAAAAGTAGTGCAAAAAGCGAATGTTTTTAATTACCTAATATACTAGTAGTACATATAAAAGTATTACCCCAATTTAATGCAGTTAATAGTTCTGATTATTGAGATTATAAAAGGTTAAACTTGCAAATTGTAAAGTATTCACAGGTTCTGCCCATTTAAAACCAGTAATAGTCAAAAACTAAAATACTCCTAATTATTCACTCCAATCCCAAAATAACAAGTAAACATCACTAACAAACTGAAAATGGCGTCTGCCTCAAACGTAACCGCACTACCACGGCCGATGACGTGCGATCCCGTACGATCACGTACGAAGTAGAGCTAAAATAGTCTGCAACGCAATCACGCTTGATTTTGCAGTCTGTCTCTCATGATTGCGGGTTGCATTTGCAGTCAGCTTTTCAACCTTAGTTCGTAATTATATCAGCTGGCAAATGC
Organism: Antitype chi; assembly: GCA_947359405.1. Taxonomy (NCBI): domain Eukaryota; kingdom Metazoa; phylum Arthropoda; class Insecta; order Lepidoptera; family Noctuidae; genus Antitype; species Antitype chi. The sequence goes on from OX375816.1 coordinate 19,630,787, forward strand.
GTTTTCATCGTGATATGGCAACCGTATTTAAGGAAGATGTTATTTGAATACGGATTACAGTGCTAAGAATTTTGCCACGTTGGTATTGAGATAGTTCATTCAGTCAAGCCAACTCACCAAAATCCTTTTCTCACTTTCTTTTCTATACAAAGAAAAATAAGATAATCATGTTTATAAGCTGCTGGATTCTTGATTCGATGAAATATTGGCTTAATGATATTAGTATACGTATAGGCATAATTAGCCTATAATGTTACACACAGGCTTCCTCTCGTGAGAGGGTATGGGCCGTAATCCACCACGCAGATCTAGCGCAGGCTGGTAGATATATTATCACATGTCTTCGAATTTTTCGCTCTAGGACATACCGGTTTACTAACGATGTTTTCCTTCACCGTTTTGAGAGCAGTGGTGACCAAATAAGTAACTGGACTATTTTGAAAAACATTTTTACTCAATGAAACGACTACCAATCAATTTGATCTAAATACAGATGTTCTTCCATATCTTTGTCATAACCATCCACAACATCGTAGGTGATAAAGACCATAGAATCTGCTCATTGTGTATATTGTAGTGTACGTTGTTTTTTGTTCCCTCCCACTGGAACGCCATACAGCAATTACACCAACGGAGCAAAAGATTACTTAATGTGCGTCTTTCCATCCATACTGTGCGCGGTGGACACCAAACGGGTGGCGATGGATTACGTATTTTTAAGCTGTATAATAAATAATATATAATTAAATAGATATACCCCTCCCAAATCGTACATCTGCCCTCAATTTTAATAATTTCGCCTTCGTAACCGCAGCTACAAAACATTGAATATTCTATGAAACTCATCGCCTATAAACGCAAATCACCGTAAGCGCTCGCGAGAGAACTGATTCCCATATTTATCTAAGCTGCTTTCCCGGCTATAATTGCGTGCCAGACATGTCTTACGTCTAGACTGATTCCGCCTCCAATTACGTAACACGGCTTGGCTTGCGTCGCCTAAAACGCAATCCGCTTTGACAACCACAGAGGAGTTTGAATGGAACTCTTACACGAATGTTTCATCAACCTCTCAGAGTACTACGCTGTGTGTATTTATTTTGTTTAAGACGATGTTTTTTTTTTATTCCTTTTCTCAGCCAGAGAATAGAGAAATAAAAAAATTGAATACGTTTATTTGCGGGAAACACATAACAACACACGGACGCAAAGAAAGAACACTGACACAAAAAAGACCAAATTGGAGGGAAATATGCGACATGTCCACGCAGATTACTAATTTTATTAAGCCAAGATCATCGCTCAGCATAATGTTACGACCCTATCCGAGATAGAACCTCATGCAGCGCTGGTTTTCAGCGACAGTCGGCGTTGATGTGATGACGTCAACCGGTGCAGCAAACGTCATGATAAAATAAGAAACAAAATAAATACACAATTAGTTCTAAATGTTTTTAATAAATATATTAACTTAATATTTATAAAATGGTTTCACTCCGGGCTAAAATTCAAGAGCCACCGAAATGACCAACCGGTATTTTCAATTTATTTAACAAAAATACAAAATAACTTTAATTTTAAGCTGGCTGTACGTTTTAAAACGTGTCAACTTAGTACTCCAGTTGGTAACAAATCTGTGGCTAAGAACATTAGAACCATTTGTATGTATAGGATAAGGATTTCCGAGGAAACTTTATGCTTCTCTTTAGATTTAGGATGCCTGAAGGAACCTGTGTTAGGTTTTCTTTTATCTACTTGGAAAGCGATGCAGAGGACATACAAATTCGCCTCATAAAATTACCAATAGCTACTAGAGTACTAAATTACGTGAGTGATCTTGGATACTGCTAACTTCAGCACAGAGATGATGGGCGATCCCAAAGTATTAAGACAGTTTTTAAATACACAAGTTTTGTAAACTTGTGTCCGTAAGTAAAGATTGAGGAGCTGTGTCTCATATCCAAACGCGGCTTGTACATGTATTTAGAACCGAAAAAGAGTTACAGTCACTTACAGGACGTCTAAGATGGCTCCTCAATTCAGACGTCTGATTTACCACCTGAACTCGAAACTCGACAACTAGCCGATGGATATTTTTGGAAATTTGGTATGATTAAGACTATTTAATCAAAACTAAATTAAAAAAAAACACTAAGGTGAAATTTTCTCAAATTCAACCGAACAAGCCCAATTGTTTGTACGCATAGATTAGTATCTAGCAGTCGCAGTGTTTTTCCGAAAGTTGGTTGATTACTTACGGTAAAACTGCAGTGTGTATGACAAATCAAAGCATTGAAGCTATCTGAAATTCAACCGAACAAAACCCATTTTTTTGTATTATCTAATAGAAAAACTTGTACTTCAAAAGAATAAATGAAAATACAGATTACGCACTGGACAAATAAACTGTGGCGACGGTTATGTTACTGCAGAACACGGTGACTTATTTTACTCCGTCGCGTCATAGCTAAGTAGGTTTCGTTACCGTTCAAATATCAACTTATGGTTGTCACATGTACCCGAGCAGACTAAGAAGCAGACTATTTTTCATAGAATGACGTAAATTAATTGAGAACTAATACATACAAATGAAAATCTTTTACTTAATTGACATTGAGTGCAGTTTATAGTTAAGTAGCTTTTTTCAGCGGCTTCCTCCGCGTTTGCATTTGACACAAAACCTTAACAAATTATACACCTGAACCTTCCTCGTGAATCACTCTGTCTATTGGCGAAAACCGCATGAAAATCCGTCGAGTAGATTTTGAGTTTATCGCGAACAGACAAACAGACGCGGCCCCCGGACTTTGTTTTATAATATGTAGTGATGAGTGTGTACCGCCAAACTGTTACTCCTAGTGCGTCATTAAGGTAAAGTAATGAAAATGTATAAAATTGTAAATTTAGTATCACAGATTCAGTTCAACAGGTGAACCAACAATGCTTTTTGTGAAGTTTATTTGTTTTTTGAAAAAGCCATTTGTAACACAAGGTCTGAAAACGAATGTGAATAATAAATAGCTGGAGTTTTTATGATAGTTAGCAAACAGTAGCTGCTCCGTTATTCGATTTAGTACCTTTTTATTTGTGACGTAAAATTAGCTTTTCATTTTTTCAATTAATGGTTGGGTTCTGAATTCACGTAATCTTTGTGTGTTTCTACAAATCCTGTGACAGACAACTGACTATAATGTTGCCACGGCTGGATCACAGACTTCCTCCACAGAGAGGGCCGTAATCCACCACGTGGGCCCAGTGCAGTTTGGTGGATGTCATATATCTTAGATTTTTTGTTTTTAGGACAGGCGGGTTTCCTCACGATATTTTACTTCACCGTTTTGAGTGCTTTGGTGATGAAATAAATTAGACAAAGGCAGTGCCTGCCGGGGTTTAAACCCTATGTTTTTGACTAGGGTAATAGGTAAACGTTTGTTAACTAAGTTACAAAAAAAACCTTGACTGGTCAGAAAAGTAATCAATTTTGCTCATTCTATCAACACTGATGCGTTAAGACAGTATTTACGATTATATTAGACATATGGTTCAAAATAAGCCAGCGTTTTGGTGTTCCTTGTAAATGTAAAACTCAAACGTGTTAGCGTGCATTGACTTCCTGTATATCATTAATCAATATCAAATTTTCGCACAAACACTGCTTTGAATCCTGTTAAAATAACGTTTTAATTATTATCCTTAATACCTAAACATTGATGGCCTGACTCTTAGGCAGAAATTACCGCAGGAGCACTCTGTTAGCTAGACCGTCGACTTGTGAGGTCAGTGTTTACTGATCTGTACATGTACAAGTGTAAAATATTAAGTGAAGTTGATTTTTAAATTCAGTATTAGCAAAGTAATTTGTGTTTATAACCGATCTTAAAAAAAGAGAAAAAAATACTTTAATTTCGGAAGTCGGTGGCTTAAAAACAAAAATACAAAACCATAGACACCGACCTCCGAAATTATAGTTATTTTTCACTTTGTAGTGTTTTATTTGGAAGTCTCTTGTATTTTTTAAACACCTTAAAGAAATAAGTCCTAGCTAACGAAGCTTTAAAATTATAAAACATTGAAAACAAAACACTGCTTTCCCAGAAAAGCCACAACATATATGAAGCCATACCGACAACATCTTTATAAAATTAATCTCCATACTCTTTTATATACGAGTCAATTTCGCAGAAACATACTCCGACGTCTCCATTCAAAGGAAAACGGTTTTATTGCAATGTTTTTACATAAACCTCACATAAAACTAATTTATTGCCGTTAAAAGAAAGTATCAAACATGCTTGTGTGAAACAATTTGGGTATAACTGTTGTTTCTGAGAGTAGGACAAACAAGCGGTTGGTATGTAGGCTAAATAGATATGTTTTTGAGTCTAGGCTGACAATAATGTTAGGGTTAAACTAGAAAGTAATTTAAGTCTAGTCCAGTTTTTCACAGTAAATTCATTTAAAAAGACAAAATATCAGACCAGGGAGGCATGGCACTAGGAGGTTCCAGCAACAGCTGAGTGGCTTGAACAAGGCTGCCAATGATGATGATAACTGTGATAAGAAACAAAATCAGCCGTTACGCATTTTGCCCAAAATAGATAGACTAGCCACCCGTCCCAGATTCGCACGAGTATGACGGAGGTCGTATAACTCTAAAATGTCTCCCCGCGGCGTGGACGGCAACGGGGCATCCCAGCCGACCGCCCGTTTTGCTGCAAAGATTTCTGTAGACTTTTTTTAGATATACAATTCCCTAGTACATCCTTTGAATCTCGTAAGGAGCCAGCGTTAGCAATGTAAGCGCCCAAACATATGTATTTTACGACATCATTGCAAAACATCATTGAAATTCTCGACTTTTCTATACTATAATATGCATGTATACGTATAAACCTTTCAGAAGAAACTTTATCAATGATATGAAAACCGTATCAAAATCTGTGCGTGGATTAGAAAAAGTAGGCGGAGAAACATACAGACGAAAACAGCGACTTAGAGAAGAGACTAGAGATACCTTACAATTCGACGCAGACGTGTAAAAAAAATCTTTATGACGAACCACGGTGGCCATTTGCAGCAAACTGAAATGTAATTTAACCACCAATTGAACCATGAAATAGAGATCAAATAACAGCTAAATAGCCTAACATGTAAAGCATGTATCAAAAAGTGGTGGTCATGATAAATTTACTGAAAAAAAAATATCCGCCGTCCCATTCAATTGGGTAGATTAGGTACTGAAGTTTTGTTTGGAGTAGTTGGTAATTTTGTCGCGATTACGATGTTGATCCTATGGAGAATGAGGTCCGGTTTGATTGTCTGCACCACACCCTTAAACATGACCACACCAACATTCTGTAGAACCGTTCAAAGTTTCATGTAATAATTAGATTGCTTTGCTTAAAGGCAACGTATCTATAACGTAATAAAATAAGTGTATTAATATCCCAATTGAGGCAATATTAATCGCATCTCCGTTCTACGCAATTATGGCATGTAGCTTGGATTTGTAGCCATAATCGCCAATTGTGGCAATAATTGCTACACTGACTTTTGATTACCGTAATAAGGGGATTATATTAGGTTTGAGATTCCACAATAAAATCTGTCTCTGGTTTCATTTTACAAACCATTGTGGTTTACCAAACGGTTTTGTAAATATGTCATTATTGTGAATTGTTTTTGATATTATCATAGTATCAAAGGTTTTCTAGAAATACAACAGAGAAAATTGTTGTTTAGATCATCATCTTCATTTCAGCCGAAAGACGTCCACTGCTGGATATAGGCCTCCCCTAAGATCCGCCACTTCGACCGGTTCTGTGCTTCCCACATTCAGCGGACTCCTACGGCCTTCACAAGGTTATCGGTCCACCTTGTAGGAGGCCTTCCAACTTTACATCTTTCGGTACGTGGTCGCCACTCCAGAACCTTTCGGCCCCATCGGCCACCTGTTTTGCGAGCAATGTGCCCTGTCCACTGCCACCGTTTGGATAGTAAATAAAACAGTTTCACAGAATTCGAAAATAGAACACTGAAATATTTTTATAACTAAGTATGTCAGTTGCCGGTGACAGTTTTGATTTGATAGCAGGCTGAATACACTCAAAATAAAACAAAACAAAAATCATTCCATATTTAAAAAAAAAAACGCTTCCTATTTCAAACTACAAATCTACAGCGTATCAAAATCTTTAGGCGTCCTACTTATAGTGCGTGATACTGGCAACACTTAAACGCCCGAAAGTCTGTAACAGCCTTAACATAAACTCCTCTATCTATCCGTCCATGTTTCCGCAGTTTTCGCTCGATATGACTCCTATTCTCCGAAACAATGGACTTTCGCCTATAAATAAGATACATTACGCTACATAATACAGTTTTCTTAATAAATAACTAGCTTGGATGAGGAATTCTGCTGATAGTTTCAGGGAGTGTTTTTGTGTGAGGAAGTTTTTGGTTATACATAGAAATCGTTTTATGTAAAGATTAAGGGTCGGTTTAAGTTAAAGCAACGCTTGCCGAAGTGGGCCCGTAGATGGGTTAACATCCATTACGTATTGAGATGCCGCCGTTGATCCTGGCTTTCATTTATAGATCTTTGAATGCTGTTACGGGTAGACATAAGCCCTAAAGTCTGACAACCAGTCTTGCCAATGGGTATCGTGTTACTTAACTGGGTTGTGCAGATCAGATAGGCAATCGGTCCGTATGAAATACTGGTGTTCTGATGCACCCTGATAGACACTGGAAACCGCCTCAACATTTAGTTGGGAATAGGCTAGGCAGGTGATGATATTTGCGTAAAGAATTTTTACAAAAACATCCGTTATAATGGCACATCCAGTATGGCGATTTGTAGAGCGAGTGTATCACTAGAAATTGTGTTTTATTTTCTATATTGCCATTAAAACAGATTATAGAAGAATTTGAGACCCTGGCTCCACTTTTTCCATTTAAGCAAGCAAGTTTTTTATTGCAAAATTATTGTATGACACAACTATAAAAAAGATACATGAATTAATACTTCCTACAAATATGTTTCGAGAAAAAACAATTTGTGAAAAAAAAACAACAATATCGTTGTCTCCATTTTCTCAACGATTTTATTTGTTTTTGTAATATTTATAATATAAAAAATTATAAAATTGAAATCAAACACCTCACGGTTTTATGTTTATTTATTTTTTTATCACTCTATTCTTAGTTTAAACTTATTGAAGTTTAATTTTAGTTATCACAGGGTTATCAATTCGGTATGTTTTTTTTTTATGTATGTTCGGGCATAACTCCGTCATATAAAGACGGATTTGCAAAATTCTCAATTCAAATTCTCCTGTATAAGTACTTCTCGTGTAGCATTACCAGAAATTCATCTTGAAAGGGAAAATTACAAAACCCATTTATATCAGTACAATACATTGTATATTTCCTATTTCGCGAATTACGTTCCGAATATAGCCACTCGAGCAACAAAAGCTAAGCCCTCCAAGTTACACGGAAGGTGCTTCGGTATAATTCCTTTGGTAGACCAACCGCCATTCGTTTTCACTTCACAAATAAATTGTTTCGCTCTTCTACTGTTATTTCGTCAGGCGTCTTCCAAAGATTTTTGTATAATGTAATGTATTAATTTTTGCACGATCGATCATAATCTGTTTCATTTTGACAGTTCAACAATATTCATTGCGTTATTTACGTTGTTGAGCAGACACATTTTTCGAACATATGAAGCAATGGATGAGCAATCTGTTTCAAAATGATTCAGATTATGATGAATCGTGCGTTACGCAATTAAGGTGCAGGTTCTTTTCTACTTACAGCATGATCAGCATATAATGTTCCCACTGCTGGGACACTGGCCTCTGCTCTTTGACAGGGAGTGGGCCGTAAGCCCCACGTGGGCCCAGTGCGGTTTGGTAAATGTCACATATCTTCAAATTTTTGGTTCTAAGACATGCCGGTTTCATCTCGATGTTTTCCTCCACCGTTTTGAGAGCAACGGTGATGGAATGATTTGCACAAAGTAAAACACCTGGCTGGGTTCGAACCTACAACTCGTAAATCGCGTTCGTTACCACTGAGCCACCAGTACTCTTGGAGGTGAAGGTTCCGCGGTATCTCTTTCGAACAACCCGCACCCCTGGCAGGCATCGGCCCTTGCGGTCCCCAGCAGTTGGTGCTGACATCTCTTTGAGGCGCGCGTGGAACACAACGCGCCGTCGACCCGGGCTTGGTCCTTACCGAACAGCGAGCTACCCATTACTCGCCGTCCGCAAGCCCGCCCCTACGGTGTCCGGGAATCAGCCTGGGTGGAGGAGAAGGTGGATTGTTGCCAGATTATTAAGACCTGGTTCTTTTCTACTTACTGACACATAAATAATTCCAGCTTTGTGTCTGAGATGACACTGGAAATACCTCTGGTGGTTCCAATGTTCATAGGCGGCAATTGTAGGGCAATACATTTTACAGGCCTTCTGTCTAGCTTACGCACCGGTATCCCACAATATAATTAAAATTAATGTGTTGTTCTTGATTATGCATTTGTTCTTAAATATTGTGGTGAGAAATAATTAATGCTTGAAATCTAGTCTGTACTTGTATCATGGAACCTTACAGTCTGTCCTCATAACAAGTCGATATTTTTTTAACTAGCCAAACCATATTTACAGTTTGCAAGAAGTCTTTACACTTATGGCTCTTTGATCGTCAAAAGAAAAATTTGAAAGACAGATCCCACCGCCTTCCTCATTCAGATCCTTGTTTTCTAAATCCCAAATGTATAAACCCAAGCCCTTCGGTAAATATCATAGCACCTACAAATAAAAATATTTCACGTTCGTAATATATTCCTCAGAGGTCCCTCATTGGGATTCCTCCCCGATTGTCGGGAACTCGTAAAGATCCGCTAAAGTTAAATTAGGGCCACTTGTTACTGTCACCAGGCTTATCTGAGCACCGTTTGTTTTTCGATAACAGCATCCAATGACGAGATAAAAATAATTTGCGAACCTTGGAGTGAAAAGTTTAATTAATTTTGTAGGCGAACCGTTTGGGCGGGATTGATTGGGGAAACTTGACCTTTTGCGAGAAGGACTCAACGTTTATGGTATGCTGGGTGTTGACCTACATTCGGGGTAGCGTAGAGGACAAAGGGGCTACTTGTTACTGTTATGATAACTTACTGAGCAGTGGTGGCCGAGAGGTAAAGGCCGTGACTTAGGAGTTGTAGATCACAGGTTCGAACCCAGTCAGACGCTATACTTTGTGTAAATTATTTCATCACTACTGCTCTCAAAACGGTGAAGGAAAACGTCGTGAGGAAATCGGCATGTCCTAGAACCAAAAATTCGAAGATACATGTTATATCTACCAACCCGCACTGGGCCCGCGTGGTGGATTTCTGCCCACTCCCTCTCACCGAGAGGAAGCCTGTGTCCCAGCAGTGGGAACATTATAGGCAGATTATGAGATATGTTATGCAACTTACTGAGTTTGAAACAGCAGTGTGTACATAATTCGACGTCTTGGAGACACTGTTCCATTCAAGACAAGATATTCTGATAGATTAATTATTCCTCCAATGAAAAGCCATTTATATCACAGAAGTTGTTTCCAATGGTTATAAAGATATTTAATTAATTCCCAAAACCGTACCGTGCACTGCCAATCAATCGATTTATGCGTTATTTAAGTGACTTGTAGACAGATTATTCTATTGGCGAATGAGTTTTTAAACTTTAAAGACTGACACTGATATCATACTATTATAATTTGATAAATACTTGACATTCTTAATTTAGTAACTACGGATTTTTTTTATTAATGTAATGTAACAATAATTTTTCAAGCTAGTTCTAGCGAATTGTTTTAAAAGCTGTTTAAAAAACCCGACCATCTGTAATATACTACAATTCCTGCAAATCAATTACATTTCATTTCAAAACGTTGGTTACAGACGGGAAGTTATTCTAATCCTTTATGTTATTTCATATTCACGAGTAACTTAGCATTAACACTGCACTTTTGTTATGACTTTTAATTATGCTCTTTGGATCACGGGCGCAATGTTTTGTATGGCTCAAACAATGGTGAATATGACCTAAATATTGTAATGTACAATGGTTACAACTTACTTATCATTGTTTACCACCAGCCATCATCATGATTGATTCCCTATATATAAAAGCCATTAAGTAGTACCAAATTGACATAAAAAATAACAATTTAATATAACGTCCCAATTTGCTTTCGGACAAACAATTTGCTAGGCAGCATTTCCGTTCACAGAAACTATATATATATAGCAGATTTTTGTCTTTCCCCCAAGATTGTATGTTGATCGGGGGATGAATAAACATGTGTCGGCAGTTTATCATCACGTGTGAGTCGTAAAATTGGGGACGAGAGGGTTACGGCGAGATAAGCCGACGATCTGTCACCGGAATATTATCGTATCTGCGGCCTGACGCTGCTTTTCGTTTATAGGATCAGGTTGGAGTGCCTACTGTTTTTTTTTCTAGCTCTTTCTTTGAAGGGATTAGATTTTTTTTTTCAATTACATTTATGGCATGATATTTATTGGTTGCAAGCTAAAAACTATAAATGCAAAAAAAGCTTTGTTTTTGTATAGTTGGTAAGTCATTTAATTTAGTATCTAGTTTCAATATTTATTTGTATGAAATTTACTATTGTATACAGGATGGGATTTCGACCCAAAAACTCAACTATTTCGCTCGAAATTTCAACGCAGGTTGTCCATTATCATGTACTGTATTGTAACAGTTTGCGCATGCGTATGTCACTGCCACCCTTTATAAGTATTACCTGTTAAAAAGCTTAAATTAGTAGGCTAAAAACAGCGATCGATGCTTCTCCTCCTTAAAAATGTGCATCAAACATAACAATTTATGGCATATTAAATACGTATCAATCATTTTTAAATTTTGATCTAGGTACCTCGTTAAATAAAAAACACATTCATTGTTTATCCATTTTACTCTAGTGAAATATTTTAAATGAGATAGGTATTTTATATTTACTTAACCCAAATCCTTTTTTTACGTTTTATTTTTTCTGTATGATTTGTGTAGGATTAATTTATTCAGGGCACATATTTCATATTTAGATTCAAGAAATATATTTTAAGATATTAATTTCTCTTCTTTACTCGACGGATTGAAGAGTTGTTAAATATTTATTAGGTTTGATTGTCAAATATGATTATTGGATTCTTTAATTTTATCAATCTCTGTCCATGACTTGTGGTTATGATTGAAAGTTATTAGGTAGGTAATTATGTATAAAAGTGTTGCTGAATTCAATTAATTTAACGCGCAGGATAATCTTTACCAGACCTGGTTATCGTATTGGCGGTTCAGCAGCTTCAAAATCATCACGGCTGTGCTGGAAGCAGTCTGTCGTGAACGTGGTATGGCAGCGGCTCCTCTGAAATCATCTTTGTCATCAGAAGACAGCTGCCACGCAAGTATCAATGCGGCGCTTTGCCAGAGTGACAGTAACCAGCCAGTGTCACTTTTAACTTCATAATCAATGTAGATGACGGCACTTGCTGCGCCGTCAAATTGTATTTTAGTCTTCAAAGCCAGAGGCCATAGAAATTAATGCGTATTCTGCCGTATAATCCAAAAAGGGATTAAAAGATTATACCATTGACAACGAAGATTCTAGTCTGATCAAAGACTTGGGATCTCTAGTCATTATACCAACTCATTAAATATCAAAAGGCGAGCCATTTGAAGTAAGTCAGTGCTTCCTAATTCTGATTAAAATTAAGCGTTAAATTAATAAATATTTTCTCCAAACTTTCAGTTTAAAAGATAGGCAAGATTAAGTAATTAAGTTTAACTAAATAAGTCTTATGAGCGAGGAATAGTAAATTAGGAAGCTGAAGACTGTTTGCTGACTAAAGTGTCAGGCGCTGTGGATCCTACCGCTCAAAGTTTGGGAATTGACACGTACTGACACAGACACGCTCGAGTAATTCTCTGTGATTAATTAGGCACACTAATTTCCTGGCTTTACGAGCTCGAGTTTAGTTGAAAGCGTTTAAGATCTTCGAGATTCTGAGAAATGACGTCAGCAATTAGTGATTACGTAATGGAAAAGTTACAACGGTTTTCACTAGAGCCTTTTAATTAATAGATTTTCAGTTAAAATATTTTTTTGCCGTTGAAAGGTTTGCATGCGGATTAGCGATCGCAGACCACAGCTTTGTACATTAGTGACGCTGCTGCCCGTGAATAGTCTGCGCCGTTTAGGACCGAATTTTTTATTCAGAATATGCATTTTTGGTTGTCAGAGCCTCGTTTGTTATTCAGTAGGGTGCACCACATGCAGGTGAGTTTGACTTAGGGCACTGAGATGGTAAGTGTGTCCCTCCCTCACACACGCCCCTTAAATTAGTTTAAAACATATAGCACCAACAAAATGACTTCAACCAAACAATTGCAGTCAAACTTCACACAAACAATTCCGAAAAATAATTTAATAAGTGGCAACAATAAACAAAATGTACATTTAATAATCACAATTTTTATTATAAAACTTATAAAACAACACGCAAATAATTCATACACGCAAGCGGCTCCGCGGACAAAAACAGGTTCAAACATAAATCGAGAGGGGAAACCCATTTTTATGACGCGTAAAAAAATCTTTATCGAACAATTTTGCCTTTAGTTTTCTGTGAAATAAACGAGTACAGTTTTGTCCGAAATAAATTGATGTGCGCGCACCACTTTTTGCCGCTTTTGGGGTTGTGTGGGCGTCTATTTTTTGGTACCCAATCTGTTGAAATAAATAATGGCTTGATATTAGCTTCATGTTTTCGTTGACTAATGGTTCGTGGACCTGCTACTGAACTACAATACTTCAGTAGCAGGTCCACGAACCATTGGTAGAGGGTTCAAAACCTGGCATGTAGATACCAATTAATCGTTTATCTATGTTACCTGCCCCTTTACTGATTTCTCTCATAGATACTAATGCAGCTAAGCATTGCAATAAATGATGAACTTAATAGTTTTAAATCACTTACACCCATCTATCACAGCCTGGTTATCAAATCATTCATCACCTGCCTAGCCTTTTCCTAAGCTGTTAAGGTCGGCTTCCAGTCTAACCTGAGCTGAGTACCTATATTTTACATGGAGCGACCTCCACAACCCAGTTACTGGGTAATACGAAACCCCTTGGTAAGGTTGGTTGTCAAACTTTCGCGCTTGTGACGATCCATGATGACTGTAAAAGATCCACGAATGACAGCCGGGACTGGGCCTATACTATACACTTACACAGCATGCATCAGAAAACGAAATTGCGTAAAAATTATAAGTCGTCTCATACATTTGGGTCGAGTAGCTATTGAAGTTTTGTATACGATGACTGATTATTTTCTGGACTTGGTCCCATGGAGACAGTTGTTTAGGTTGATTGTCTGTGCGTCACCCTTAATTTTGTCCACACCTTTCTAATCTAACTAGCCTGTACTATCCCACTGCTGGGCAAAGGCCTCCCACTCCCTTTTCCATACAATTCTGACTTTTGATAGTACTGGCCAGTCCTTTCGGAAGGAGTCAATGGCTGCCATCTTCGTCTCGGCCTGCCGCGATGGCGTCATGCGTTTAGTGGGGCCGAATCGGTGGTTCTTTTAGCCCATTTGTCGTCAGACATGCGGCAGACATGTCCAGGCCAGTCCCACTTATGCTCAGTCCACCTTTCTAATACACGCGGTATATCTAATTACAACTTAATTATACACAATTCCGTGAAAGAAAAAGCTTCTAAAAATAAACACAGACATGAATGATGGATGCCTGAGTGGTTTAGCTTCGCTCGCATGAATTATTTCCTCACGATCCCAGGGGCACTACATATTTCTTCACGATAAAATGCTGGTATGTCTCTCTTGTAGCCTTGAGGAATCTGTATAAATTATGTTTCACGGAAATTCTCGTTCATTCTCTTGTTTATATACGAAACGAGCTACTGCCCGCGGCTTCGCTCGTGTGGAGGTCGGAAATTATCTCACGAGAACGTGCTATTGATACAATAGCTTATGTTACTCCTTATAACATCAGCTATCTGCCAGTGAAAGGACCTTCAAAATTGGTCCAGCGTTTTCAGCGATTAGCGGAAACAAACAGACCGACAAAAATTGGAAAATAAATATTATCCTACTATATAATATTATAAATGTGAAAGTATGTTAAGATGTTAACACTAGGAATTTCTCCTGTATTGTGGGTGCGTTTACAAACATTTAAACTCACATACACAAACAGCCAGACCCGGAACAACTACTTGTAGGTCATACAAATATTTGCTCCGTGCGGGAATCGAACCCGCGACACACAGTGCAGCAGTCAATTGCTTAACCACTGCGCCAACCGTGCCGTCGTCGTTTGGGTATTTGTTACTCAATCACTCAAAAACGGCTGAATGGATTTGGATGAAATTAGGCACACAGATTAACACAGGCCGGATACTAAGCCGCGTGCAACAGCTAGTTTTGTTATAATCACCGGATGTATATACGGTATTTATAACAAAAAAATATTTATTTATGGCGAAATGTGGGTGTACTTAATAGATACACCTCTGCCCAACCCTCCGGGAAAACAAGGCGTGATGTTATATTAAAATGAATAATTGTCAAGGGACAAGAAACCCGCTTAACGCTTAGCACTATATTCGACGTAAGGTGAAAATAGCCAACGGCTAGTATCTCGCCACTATCTTCAATATCGTAATCTTACCACCAACCCTTCGGAAAAATCTTTGACCCGAATAATTGAAAACGAGCCCGAAATAGACACAGCCTTTGAATATTGAGGTACCGCCCTTCCTATTTCCATCGAGATTCGAGATTCTGTTGTTCTTACAATGCAAACTTTCATCTTGGCAAGTCACCAGCAGTCTTACAAACTACAATATGCAAGAAGAGTTACATGACCGTTAGTTTGTATAAAATAAGCAGCGTACCACGTTAAGGTGGAAGCTCCAAGGTATGTACCTTTTCATGAAATAGTCATTCAATGGAATTAAATTAACTGAGAGGCTTGCATTGATGATTTAAATTATAAAAATTCTGTTAATACAAACGTGTTACGGTCGCGAATTGTATTTTAATCAACCTAGAACCTGACACTAACCAGCAAATTGCAAAAAAAACATAAGAAAATTTGAATTTAGCGGTCTACCCTGGAGTTTTCTCCTTAAGGGGAACCTAGTCGCGGGCTCGAACTCACTGGTGGGTCTGGCTAAAAATCACACTGTCTCACCAGGCTTCGTGTCCGACAGAGACAGTATCAGTGATGAGCAGTTAGACGCTAGTCTATACGCACCACGTTATTGAGTGAGATGGAGGATCATTTATAGTAAAAAATTCGTGAAAAAATTATGATAAGTCCATTAGAAGATCGGGTTTTATGAAAAAAGCAATGCATAAATCAATGACCAATAAAGTTTATTGAACTTTTCGATAATTGAACTTTGTCGGTACTGACTTGGTTTTGGAGATTTTACACTTCTTCTATTACTTTATCACGCCCAAAGTTAAGTAAAATTAGCGAGAAAAACGAATCTTTGTTGGCTCCTAACTTTTTAATGGGCTTTTATTTTAGTATTTTGTTTCCGTACAGACAATATCAATAATGAGACAAAACGATATCATATTTTACTTTGGATGTGCCATGTCAGACAGTGGAGTAAAACACTCCCGAAGTTTGTATGCAAAAAATGTGGACTAGGTTCACCTTAAGGCTCAAGTTTTACTTGTAAAGGCTGTATTTATTTTACGCGTACCACAACAGCGTAGCCGCTGAGTTATGTTTGCTAAAGAATGTTACCCTAGCATGTAGATGCTCGGTGCTAAAAGCTAGTACAATCGAACAGACTGTGTATACAAATGTACGATACAATGGTCGTATTTGTGTTTCAAAGTGGAGTTTGAAGGAAACACTATAGGGTTTGTTGTTGATAGATTCATAATTATTGTTTGTTTGTCTATGTTTGTGTTTGACGAAATCTTAAATTGGTTTCTTGGTTTATAACCAAGTTTTCTGGCATGTAAGATACAAAAATTTCCATTGAATTTTATATTTTTGAGTAAATTTCATGGAGTTTTAAAAAAAACTTCTTTCTTGTCACCAGTTGGTAGTTATCCTTCAAATAACTTCTCCAAATAGTAATCTACCTATGTTATTACCACCGCTGGGACACAGGCCTCCTCTATCATAGAAGGAGTGGTCCGTAATCTACCACGAGGGCCCAGTACGGGTTGGTAGATGTCACATGTCTTCGTAATTTTGGTTCTAGGACTTATCGGTTTCCTCACGATGATCCTTCACTGTTTGAGGGCCGTGATGATGAAACTATTGACATAAACCCAAGTGCCTGCTTGGGTAAGGACCCACAACTTATAACTCGTAAGTTTTGACCGTTACCACTTGCCCACCTCTGCTTTCAATTGCTACTTCATTGCTAAATGATCACAAGAAATACCTGCTTATGTAATGCTACTCACATACAGAAATAATTCTCCACCACAACACCCCTACGTTACGATATGGAGAAAATGTGCCCCACCTTACATTAACTGTGGGATGTTGATAAAAACGATAAGTACATTATCTGCCTAATATTTTCCTCCATAAGGCAATTAAAGCGATCGCTTTATCGCTTACCTAGCTAAAACGCCGACTCCCTTATCTTAATTACCCCATAAAAGTAACCGATTTACACACTTTCAACAAAAAATACTCTCTTTTGAAAGTAATTAAAAATCAATATAAAAAGCATTACTACCCGACTACCCAATAAACGAAAAAGCGGTATTAAATAAAAAGGTTAATAAAATTTTATGCCGATCATTATTACATTCGTAGACTATAATAAAATTGAGGAAAAGTTATGTTGATCGCGTAATATAAGTGGTGGCTTTATCCGATATATTATTCGAGTTGGGTTACCTGCAACTTTTTAACATATATCGTTGCATTTCATAAGATAAGCAGAAACTTCAGGCTTGAGATTTATGACAACCATTTCTACACGCCTGTAGTTTTTGAAATAGTATGAAACTAGTTATAGTTCAAGAGCTAGCAACTCAAGACAAGTTCTACAAAACATTTGTACTATAATATTTTGTCTCGTCTTTCTCCTGTTATCCTAATTAATATATCAGGGTTCGGGACAACACGACTTTTTCTTAATTATATTTAAATATGTCATATGTAAATCGTGCTTTTCAAACGATAAATTTTATGAATAGAACAGAATACTTGCACCAAGCTAATTACAAATATAGATTAATTTAGTTACATATGGTGACACAATAGGCGGTCTCTAAAAGCGATCCTTTGATAGATTGCACCCTTGGATAGATTTAAAAGGAAAAGTAGTGATTACTGTAGGAAATATTTAGTTTACCATTTACTATCCTAATTAAAAGTACAAATGCAAAAGTAAGTTTGTTTGTTTGTTACGATTTCACGCAAAAACGGCTAAACGAATTTGGATGATATTTAACTCACAGATAGACAATGACTTGGGCAAGGACATCAGTTACTTTGATCTATGATCGCAGATGAAGTTGCTGGCACCAGCTAGTATTCAATAAATACATATAAACATAAAGCATGTAGCCTAAGAACTGTCCCGGTACAATTTGACATGTGCGCGCGAAATGTCAGCCATTTTGGGTGCGTCTGCGCATAGTCGGCCGCGTGAGATTAAAACGACGATATCTTCTAAGTTAATTATAGGAGCTGTTTAGAAGTTACTTCGTTAGAATTTTTATGAAATTACCTAACAGATTATGTATGGATTAGTTCAGTTTTGCCTTGAAATATTTTAGTAATTTATTTGTAATTAGGGTAATTATATTAAAAAAATTTTTTTTTTAATCAACTACTACTTCAAAAAGGTTTTATTGTGTTTTGATGCATATATACATCATTTCACATCTAAAAATAAATACAACACACCTCCCATACATTACTCGTAGTAAGAAAATGTTCATAATAAAAATCTATCAATAGACCCAAGAATCCATCTTTCTTATTTTACGATGCAACTTTATACATCTCATATTACGTAAATAACATTAATATTTTAGTACCGAGCTCTCGAACTATTGCAACTAGGTTACGAATTGCTGTGTGCGGTAAAAAAATAAAATTTACGAGTGCACGTTACACGGAACGAACAGACATGCTGTGGTCTTTGCTTGTTTATTTATTTTTTAGATTTTTTATTTTTGTCAGAGCTTAAGTGTAGTTATGCTTTTAGAACGGTGCTTGGTGTTTTTAAAATTAATATTTATTTAAAGTATTTATTTTGCCTAAAACGACTGCCTCATTGGTCTAGTAGTCGCAAGTGCTACCGCTGAGCTCGAGGTCCTGGGCTCGATTTCCAGGTCGGGCAAAGTGTTATCTGGATTTTCTCATTAACAGCCCGGAGTACGGATTTGTGCCCGGATGATGGCAATTGGCTCGCCCCCTATTACATGGGTCTTAAACGTAACTTGCAAAATGTGGGTGTACTATAGTACACCTCTGCCCAACCGTTCGGGGAAACAAGGCGTGATGTTATGTTTGCCTAAAACATTCCGGCCGACTGTTATTTGATCTTATTTAAGAGTGACTGTAACCTGTCCATAATGATTCCAAAATAGTATGCTTATAAAGGTAAACCTTATTTTCTTTCTGAGGAATTCTAAGGAATTGCCTAGATCTAGATAGGTATCTAGATCTAGGCAATTCCTTAGAATATACCAAAACATACATGGAGTTCATTTTGTACAAGTGTACGTTCTATTAACTTGACTTTTAACAGAAACCTCTGCAATCAAAATTCAAACCGTGATTCGCAAATGAATACCGATATTATTTTAATTAATCATAAGTCACATACCATGTATTACACCCCCTGCTGAACACAAATCAATACAGTCGCCCCCCTCCCCCCACTCTGCTACACACAACACATTAAACAACTTTGCATACATACTATTTCACTTTCGGTAACAACGTCAGATCAGCGGCGCTCAATCTGAGATGAAATGTGATCTGACGAGTTCATTTTGTTCCTTCTTTCTTTGACTTTTATATCTATTTTCTGTTACTGAGGGGCTCGTGGTTAAATTATAACAGCCACACGGGTCGATCGTAGGGTTAGCTACGCTTGCCAAGGTCGATCCGTAGGTAGGTGACTAGCTATTACACATCGAGACCGCTCCTTGCCTTGCCAAGGCGTTGATCTCGGCTGGCATTTGTAGATCTTTGACAGTCGTTACGGGTAGGCAGAAGTATGAGTATCCGGTAACCAGTCCTACCAAGGGTTATCGTATTACCAGTAACAGAGTTATGGAGGTCAGATAAACAGTTGCTCTAATTAAAATAAAAGTGTTCAGCTGCATCGTCAGACTAGAAGCTGAGCTTAACACAGTTGGAAAAAGGGTGAGCAGATGAGATATGTTCTAGAAATTATATTATCCAATTTTTGAAATGAAAACTTCTTTAGGCACGTTGAGCACTTTTTGGGTTAGCAAAAATCATGGAACTCGCGTCATCGTCACCGAACGCTTGAGCACACGGATGAGTCGCGCGTCGATGTCTTTTGGAAAGCTCCCTTTCTCTCATTAAGAAAGTCTAATTCTTTTATCCCTTTCTTTCCCTTTGTACTTTTATCGTAAAAATCTGTTCCTTTAATGGCTGAAATCGATCGCTCGTTTATCATTTTTTACTGAGAGCGATCAGGACCCAAGGACCCAATGTGAAATCCTGTATTGACGATTTAAAAAAAATCACGTAGTTGTTCAAGTTTTCACATCTGTCGGCACTCCCGGAGTTGTTTTTTTTTTAACTTCTCTATGCCTAGATTATGATGCTATTTGACGAAACTAAATTTTACTTTCAGCTTGCAGTTGAATTTCAGTCCTCAAAACAGTATTCCCATCATCACATCATTTATACTTGATTCGATGAAATCTTACGTTACCTCATTGAATGGCCAAAACACTAACATTAAATAACAGAATTTAGTATAAGCTAGTATCGAGTTTGTAAGCCTTTTAAACCAGTCTAACATGTCTTAAATAATAGATGGAAAGAAAGGAAAGAACGAAACATGGGTTTACTAAAATCGATTAATTATTATACTAATTTTGCCGATTCCGCTGACTTACGTGATTTTACCGTTAAAATACTGAATTTGTTTAGGTTTTAATGCACAACATGAAAGATCTTTTTAGTTATGGTCTGTAATAATTGACCTACTTTTTTAATTTTTATGTTATGGTTGGACGGTGGAATCTTATAGGTATATCCAGCAGTTTGGTGCTATGCTACGAGAGTCATGACACCCACAAACATACATTATGTACGAGTAGATACGCACCAAAATATAAACAGTGCAGTTGGGTAAAAATTAAAAAGCTTTACATTCTACGACCCCCACAGTTGAACTTTGAGCACCGCTGAACTAGATACTTCTCACCATTTCTCAATATTCAGTGAACGAGGCGTTCTCGCTGTCACCGACACCCGTCGGTTAATTAATGTTCATATTAAGAGAAATAATTATGTAAACTGTATCGGTAGCGGACAGATGAAGCGACTTTACGAGGATTTATTTTTAGATTGAATGTTTCTGTTGGATTTAGAAGCACAATATGGTTAGCTTAGTCCATAACTTATAGAAAATGGAACCCATTGCTGAACGCTGAAGCCTAAAATACAAGTCCAGGCCTAGTTTGGGGGTGAGGATCAGATCTGTGGCAATACAATCGTGTGCTATTATATATAACTGGCTTGTAACATGTATTTTTAAGTGTCAAATAAATATTTTTATTTATTTTTAATTTTTCGATATACTGTAACAATATTCGTGATACTAATTTCCATACAGTTGACGCTCAACGCCGGCACTTACGGCAATGGCGAAGATCAGCCCAGATTATGTAATAAACGAAAGTCATCCGCTCCTTTTTGAACTAAAAGAATCTTATTTTGTAATAATGACTAAATAGGGCCTTCTGGCTATGTGATAACTGACGCACGGGTCGATCGAGTCCGTGGACGGGTGACCATCTATACAAACCTCTCCGTGCTTCATAAGCCGTTGGTCCCGGCTGTCATTCTTAGATCTTTGACCGTCGTTACGGGTCGACAAAAACCCGATACCCTGACTACCACTCTTACCAAGGCATACCCAGTACCTGGGTCGTGGAGGTCAGATAGGTAGTTGTTCTTTGTAAAATACTGGTACTCAGCTCCATCCGCCTGAAGCTGACCTCAACATAGATTTGGAAAAAGGCTAAGCAGATGATGAAAATCTTATTTTCAAACAGTTACGTAATTTTAAGTCTAAAGTTTTTAAAACTTACTACAGAGCAACCATTTATTTCTTCTACGAAAGGCGAAAAGCTATAAACATAAGACTATCCCACAACGCTATTCAGAGCATGCATAACACGTAGCGCGATATAAATAAAATGTTTACAGCGGTTGTTTACGACTTGTGCACTTATGCACTTGTGACCCCAACACATATTATTACGTATCTGCAAAGGAGGTTACAAAGGGTTAACTTTACTGTCATTTGGAGAGGAATAGTTCAACACAAGACTATTCAAGTTGCTAACATCTGCATCGTAGCCGTATTGTTGAGTTTCGTAGTGCTACGTCATGGCGTAGCCGCGTAGCAAACGCGCTACGACGTAGCGTAGTTCTGAATCAAATCAAAGACATTGAAATCCAATCGAAGTAGTTTTAGTCTAACGGTATATTTACTAACAAAAACGTATTTATTACATAATGATGGTGCCTTGCTTGAAAATAAAATACAACAAAGCAATTATCTCACCAAATGTGGTTCATTCCCCAAATGCATTTTGTCACACAAAACCAGTTTGATCGATTAAATTGTCGGCGTTAGCAGGAAATAAATTAGCTTGTAATTCCATGTAGGTCAGTTTGTATGTCCATCAGTTGTAATTAACAAAATGTAGATTAGCCAATAACGCAAGCCCGAGCAAATAAATCAATTAATTCGTTTCCGTAAATTAGATTGTGTTGTATTTTGAATATTTAAATAAAACAATTCGGTGAATAACTATTTTTATTTTACTGCTGAAAAACAGCATTGTTGTTTTTCATGTTAAAAGGTCAGTAAGTAAAAGCGGCAGTAATTTTCAAATGCGAGTTTATATTAAATCTAGAAACTTTTTATGGTCACGACTTAGCTTGACCAAAGGTTTAGGCGCTGTAATCAAGGTTTTTCAAACCCTTGTAAAAACTTCGATTCCATAATTATGACAAAACAAGCATCTCATTTAAATAACCAATCTAAAGTATATAAAGAGGTTTCAGAATACTTGGACATTATCATTATGATGATAAAGACACTTTTTTCAAAATGACGTTTTACAAAAAACCAGCCGCAAAACGTAATAATTTAACTCAAAACGTTCCTTAGAAACACAATCGCATAAAAATGGGTACGTAATTAAAAATCTAAAGGAATAAAAAACATCTTGAAGGGGAAATAATTTAGCACCAGAATGAAATGAAAAAGGAAAAATGTAGGAAGACCCGCCCCAATGAATAAGCTATAAGAGTTATATTTATTCAAGATCATAATTAACGATGTTTCGTAACGATTTCAGTAATTATTCATTTACTTTGGAAAATTGAGCTTTTAAAAGGGGTTTGTAGGTAAACATAACGGTTTGGGTCGATGGTTTTGAAATTAGCAGCGCTTATTACGCTCAGTTGTTTCCGTGTGGTGCCGGACGTAAAAGAATAGCACCATCCCATTTCTTCCCGTGGGTGTCGTAGAAGGCGACTAAGAGACTTATTAGAGAATGGGCAGCAGCGTTCTCTATGCATTTTACCACGTTATTGCAATCGCCAACCCGCCTGCCAGGCGTGGCGATTATGGCAAAACCCCCCTTTTGGGGGAAGCCTGTGGCCAGCAATGGACGTGTTTCGGCTGAAATGATTATTGCGCTCAGTGAGTGACTCTCTTTACAACGGACTACAAATAAAGGAGTATGATTTTTTTATGTATGTTCCTCGACCACTCGTAGACGTCTGGACTGACTTGGAAAATTGTTCGTTGATTTCTTTTTCATCAAACACAATTCGTTTCAAACATGAATAAGTCTTAAAACTATGTAAATAAAATAATTTTGTGCTAAACTATTTTGGTGCTAGGCCCATAGGAGCGTGGAAATATTTTTAAACGACTTCCAAAAAAAGAAGAGGTTGTCAGTTCGACGGAATCTTTTTTTTTAAATTTAGATTCAAAGATTACATACTGATACGTAAAAATTGATTCATCCGGAATAAAAACCACACAATTCCTTCACGCACGCATTATTTTGATAGGTAGTTAATTGTGTTCCCGAATAACAAATAAACAATCAATTTACAAGCAATCACGTGAACTGTGCTTTAAATTAATGTTTCTGTTGAAACACTATGATTTCACATGCTCTTTCTGCATAACTAAACAATAACTTTAATTGTTCACAATACTGCGTTAAACGGAGCTTGTGGCTAAGTAATAACAGCCGCACGGGTCGTTCGATCAGGTTAAGCTACGCTTGCCGCGGTTGGTCCGTGGATGGGTGACCATCTTTACATACCAAAACCCCTCCGTGCCTCGGAAAGCACGTTAAGCCCTTGGTCTCGGTCGTTCATGTTAGTCATACTATAAATTGCAAAACAGTTGCACATCCACTTAGGAAAACGCTGACAGAAAACCGAAAGCCTTTATACAACTTACCATTATCGGCTTAAAACTTTAATCCCAAAAGCGATCCTCCTAAAAAACAAGGACGGTTCCTGTCGCCCTTCCGTCTGGCGGCGACTTAGTAATTGAAATGATTAATGTCTCTCTCGGATGCGTGCGGCCGAGTAGCTAATTATAAATAATGAATGGATGGATCGCGACAACGATGCAGGAATGAGCCGACTTGATTATGAAGGATTAGAGGGCAGATACTGATTTTAGGGAGTTATTTTGTATGAAATATTAATATTTCTGAAGGTGCTTCGATTATTTTGCTAGCTATGAACGAGGATTTTAAATAATACAACTATTTTTATGGCACTGCTGTATCACCATCCGCGAATCAATCAATTATTTACTGAGGGGTTATAGCAATATATTATGTCTCGAAAGACTAGAATTCTGAGGACGACAGCATCCAAGACGAAAGCAGCGTTATCCCCGAAGAGAATACACACCACACCACATCTACCACCATCTACCTATACCTACTGCGTGGTAATAAAATAATTAGATTTTTACACGCTTTATATTAGCTTCACTTGTATGTTTGTTTGTTAGTTTGTTTGTTTGTATGTAACCGACTCCTTTGAGCGCGATTTTGACCCACTTTAAACGGTCAGATTTCATTGAAACTTTGTAAACTTGTCGAGGACCGATGACAATTCAATAATTTAAAAAAAATGAAAAAAAATACGTTTTTGTAGTTAGCAGAACTAAAAAATAGAAAATAAATAATAGTTTAAAAAACTAAAAAACACGCTTTAAAAACCAAACTAAAAAAGGAGAAAATAATTTAATTCAATTAAAAAGCGTGGGGTGCTTGACGTTAATTGATTATAAAAATACCTCAAAAAGCACCCCACGCTTTTTAATTGAATTAAATTATTTTCTCCTTTTTTAGTTTGGTTTTTAAAGCGTGTTTTTTAGTTTTTGATTTTCTCTTTGTAAAAGTTGTCATACGGACTCTCCACAATTCAAATCAGGTAGCTAATTGACCAGCGGGTTGTAATGATGATTCATGTTCAGTATAATATTATTGCCCTGCCAGCCCAAGCTTTATGTTAACTTACTTAAAGTTAGCTTTGCGTTACATAATAATTTGCCATCATCGAGCAGGTAGTGTGTATAATATATATTTTGAACTTACTTAAATCAAAGAGTTCTACGTATTGTGAAAATAAAAAATCCTCTTGACGTGATGTCACCATAAGTCACCACAGTGACCACACGTTTACGGTAACATTTGAACTTTGACAGCGCTCTCATTCGCAGGTGTTATGCAGTTGTAACTACGATCAGCACATCTGAAATGTATTTATTATTATTGGTATTTTATGGTAAGCTAATATTTTCACTATGAAAAGAACAACTCTCACTGGAGCACAATAACTTTGACCACCTCTAAAGTGGCTCTTATTGCACCACTTGTAACTTCAAGAAAAAAATAATCCGCTGGCAACTTTTCACAAATATTTGTATCTAAATATTATTTTTATGACATTTTAGTTATTGTTTTTTCGCAAGTGTATTGAAAAACGTTGGCTTTTGTTTTGCACTAGAGTCTGCAAACTTTTCACACTTACCTACATCAAAATGTATCTACTAATGTACTAGGTTAATTCATGCAGAGAACTGTATGAATTTGAAGCACAGCCCTTCATTCTTCTTATTTTTGTGTTTTAGTTACTTCTCTAACTAAACATCAGAAAAGTACTGCCCCTTTACAACCTACCCTTCACATCACAAGTTTTTTTTCTCATCATGTCCCCTCGTGTACCTTTATAACTTGTTTACAAACTTAGTTAAAAGAGAAATGTACCCACATGACCCGCGGGTACACTTGTACCCTGACTCGTTCTGGTTGTACCCTGCAAGGGTTTGTAATTTAAAACGACATGATAAAAAAGAATAGTGTAATACAAGTGACGTAAATAAATACACTGGGTTCCATTAAAACACACACGTTTCAACATAAATGATGTAAGTACCTAATTTTTGTGACAATATTATAAATCGGGTCATGGGGTCGAGTGCCCATTTGGATTTCCGAGACATCGCCAAGCGGTTAGTCGACTCTTCACGTGACCAGAGGGCTGGCCTATTCTTTGGGCAAACAATCAGCGTCGCCATACAACGTGGCAATGCTGCCTTTTCGGGCACTTTTCCCATTGACAGCGATGCGGGCGAATTTTTTGATACCCTGTGATTCTTTTCTCTCTGCTTTTCCTACATGTATCTACAATATTTTGATTTCAAAGAGTGTCCGTGGAGTTTCATGCCCGTTCTTCTCCATAGGTATAACGCTTACGAATCCTTATCGACCCCTTAACAATTCAATAGTACCTGGTTTATTTTAAATAAATGCTTTAAGTTTGAGAATGAGTTTGAGTTATTCTATAGACAGACGGGATTTGTTACTTGAATTTATTTAGAAACCCTTTATAGACCGACTTACCCGCTCCTGCTTCTTACGATAATTACTACTTAACACAGTAATAGGATTTCTTAATTATCATAGGTAAGTAGAATATAAACGTATAATATGTATGTAATTTGTATAGTTTTTTTCAATAATTGTTCTTCTCAACCTAAGCACCTGCCATCTAATCTCTGCACCACCCTTGGTTGACTGGTAGAGAATGCCTAAGGCATTAAGTCCGCCTTTGTACCTTTTGTGTGCGAGCTGTTTAAATAAATAAATAAATAATAACCTCTCGGAATAATTTCTCTATAAAACAGTGAAAAACGCATCTAAATCCGTTTCGTAGTTTAGAACTACGCGGTCTACTATAACGTATAATATGTATAGATTGGTAGAATTAAACATTTATACATATTTTTCTCTGTCTTAGTAGAAAATCAGTCGGCATCTTTCTTACATGGTAAAATTACACCATTAATGAATACATTCTTCTTAATATTGTTCCCGAAAATAGACTTCCCTCAGTCACAAAAAAATTACAGCGAAAAAAATACAAACGTGTCCAAAATTTCAACAATCCACGTTCTCTTCACCGAATCATTATTTAATTAGCAGCCACCCACCACGCTCGTATCTGGGCATCCATCCTCATTAGTCACCCGCCTTTTTGACCGCCGAAGAAATCTAGTGTCAAACCTAAGCATTTGCAAAGTGTCTCTCACTTCACCGCGTTAAGTCATGTCGCAATTTAGCAGGCTTTAGAGGACTGAAAGGGTTTTCGTGATTCTAGCTTAATAAATTGTTTAGTATATGAAACCGCTGTAAATTTTTCATGCATCAGATTGTCTTTACTACACGTGTTTTATCCCGGTTATTTTCCAGAAAACCAGAATTTGCATGTGCGATTTAATTTTTCAGGCAAGTGCTTTTTATGAACTTATTTTGGAATGTAAGCCTGGAACTTTAAATAAACGACGGAGATAATGTAACGGGTAAATGCATGCCTAAAAAAATACTCTCCTATTGGTCTGGTAAAATCCAACCGTACTGATTGGTTAATCGATCGATTTTATTTATCGAATAAATGGTGTATTTTATTTATTTATTAATAAGCTAAAGTGGCACTGTAGTGACCATGACTATCAAAAATCGAGAAAAAATCAGGAAGTCTTGTAATAAAACGTATACACACACGTTTTGGGCCTGCAACTTACATTTAACTTCTATCTGCACTTTTTTACTTATCCCGTATAGGCCCACTACTGAGCAAAGGCCTCACCCAAGTCTTGCCAGGCCGTTTCTCTATCCGCTTACAAATTTAAAATCCAAAACCCCGAAAAAACCCATTACTGCGAAAACCGAGCCACAAAAAGCTAGTTAAGATGTAAATCACGAATATTCACACCAAAAGATACTGATAACACAGTTAAGAGGTTTAAATGTAATCCTTCCGAAACAAAGCGCGCCTGAGTGTTTCAAGAAGAATTTCAGGTAAACGAGAGATTAATCTTGCAAATCTTGTCGCTTTCGCGTTTGAGTTTTGCCCTTTTGTCAGAAATTATCACAGCCTCATTTGAATGAATGAAATTTTGTCTTGAGAATGATGTTGTAGATGTTTAAATCAATCCGACGGCAGATTTAAAAGAAAATATTTGGTAATTTGACGTTTTCAATCATATTCGTGGTTAAAAGACATTACTTAAAGGAAGGAAAGCAATCAAAATTATTTACAATACTTTGCAAAGCCTAGAAGGAAATTTTAATTTCGCTACCCTCCGAATTCCAATCAAGCCACTCCATTAAGAACCCATTAAAACATGTTTTAACAGCAATAACGAGTCAATCAACTACGAGGAAAGTTAAGAAGGTTATTATTTCTATAAAAATACTTATAAATAAATTTAATTTCGGAAAGGAAGCCCTAAACTCCGATACGAAGTAAGTTTGCGAAATTATAAAACAAGCTTTGGGGAACCTACAATAAATATTCTCGCAAACTCCGTCCGCTATCGAACTAAAAACTTACAATATCCGCGATAACCGGTTCAATCCGCCTTAGACCGATCCAAACTTACCCAAACCGGTCCAAACTTGTATTAGCCAAGTTCATTTCACGGAACTATGGGCGGAGTATAAATTTTTCATAAAACTGACGTCAGAATTAAGTGGTTCCGTACTTTTTGATGAGGGTTTGTAACTTGCTGGCAAGTTCCGAGTTGCTAATTTATCTGAAGAACGTCTGGACCCGACTCAATGTTATGCGAGAATTTTGAGTGTTTGAACGGTTTTTACGTATGGCTGTTTGATGGTGTAGCTGATGTGTGAAATTTGTGTGTGGCTGCTGATTTTGATGTGATATAAGTTTATAAAGGTCTGTTGTAGGGCGAATTGTGAAAAAGGTCGTATATTCTACGTTCGTCTTAATTTTAGCCGCCTATAAGCAGTGTTGCGTTCGAGTTTCAAGAGTTTAACATAGTAACATTATCAGCCTATAACGTTTCCACAGGCCTTCTCTCGCTGAGAGGCGGTCGCTCATAATCCACCACGCGGGCCCTGTGCGGGTTGGTAGATGTCAAGTCTTCGAATTTTCGATTTTAGGACATGCTGGTATCCTCACGATGTTTTCCTTCACCGTTTTGAGAGCAGTGGTGATGAAATGAATACACAAAAAAATACGCCTGTCTGGTTGTGAACCCACTACCTCTAACTTGTTAGTCGGGGCCACTACCACTGGGCCACTACTGTTCTGCTTCAAGAGTATACTGAAAGCTAAATTAAAAGGGCAACTTATTTACTTTCGCATAAATGCAAAGAAGCCAAAACGTAAAATCCCAACGAAATTAATAAAAGTATCTTATGACTTCAAGAGGCTTCCCTTGAACGGTGGAATCATAGCTTCCAGGAAAACTTGTCTGTTTATGTAATTAAATTAAATACCTCCAAAGGTTAAAATTGTGTAGAAAAATTATGTTTCCTAAGTAAACAATTTTAGCGAGCGGCACGTACCTGGTTGATTATTTAAACGTATATAGTTAAATAATCATCGGAATACTCTCGTTTTGTGGAATTTCCCAGGATGAGAATATCACATATGAAAATCCATAACGAGTCGTTTGCTTTGAAATATTTTATCTTTGTAAATACTAATTTTTTTTTATTTGAGACACGCACAGTAAATACAAACTAACAGGAAAACCATAATGGTGAAATGAAAACAATAATATATAAAAATAAGAAAACAGTAAAAAAATCAAAAAGGGGAAGACCAGACCCCCCGGCTAAAAAGGCTCATATCTCCTAACTACTGCTGCGCTGGTATTACGATAGGGCCCGCTGTAACTCCACGGACACACTCACTGACATAACAATTAATCAGAAAATTCTGCATATTCCAAAATATGACCTGTACAATAAAACCAAGTGTTTTGCAAAACCCTTCTCCGGCTCACCCATGGCATTTTTCTTTTTTGGGTCGGAAAACATCATATAACTTCTCCCGCTCTGGGTGGAGCAGGAGGGCGTTTCAGACTTTTACTGATTAAAACCCACCCATGTTCCGACAGTTGCCTGTGTGCCAGGGGCTGCAGTATCTCTTTCGAGCATTGGCCCTTTCGGACCCCACCAGTTGCTGCTGACATCTCTTTGAGGCGCGCGTGGGACGCAACGTGTTGTCGATCCGGGCTTGGTCCTTACCGGACAGCGAGCTACCCATTACTCGCCGTCCACAGAGCCCGTGCCTACGATGGCCGGGAATCAGCCTGGGATTCCCGACGCCCAGGGCGTCTCCCGCGGCAACTAAAGCCGTGAGGGCGCATATACTGCCTCTCCCTCACGTCCGCCGCCTCCCTCTTAGCGAGCATTACTGCTTCGCAGAAGGAGGTGGCGGCTACCCATGCACTCTCGCTCCATACCATAGTCTGGACCAGGGCCGGACGCGAGAGACCGCCGCCGCCGATCGCCTCCACGAGGCCACGGCGGTGCTTCGCCCAAGCCGGGCAGACCTCCACTGTATATCCCTCCCATGGTAATCTATACAACACTGTCTTTTCATACAATACTATACCTATGTAAAGATCGCTCACTTTGTTTTTACAAAATCGTAGCCCTAATAATTTCAAATGACTAGGGGTAGGATTTTGTACAACGCAGTATACATAGGAATATCTATACATAAGAGTATACTACGTTCGTGATTTATTTACTAAACATATAAACAAATATTTGTTTTTGGAAGAACAACTGTAATACTAACTCATAAAGTTCAGTGTGTGCTAAAACCGTTTCTTCCCATTCCAATTTTTTTTTTTACTTTTTCTGTAGTAGTAACTCTGAAATCTTACTTACACAGGCATACAGTTGAAATTTGTGTAAATGGAAATAACATCAATTCTGAAACAATGATTTGAATAGATTTTACACACAATTATTCACAAATGCACATACGTGTACGAACAGTTTGTTCAGCAAATACGCTAACTGTGTCTACCCTCAAAATTGAACACAACTCCTAAGGCAAGCTTTAATGTAGATACGATTTTATTCAAGAAAAACTATTAAAACTTTATTTAATAAAGTAGATAGTACCAGCTGGGCCTTATTATACAAGTGTCATAACTATCCAAGAGCTTTATTGTCTTCATTATAAGTGTGAAATATTAGCTATCAAATAAAGAAAATGAACATTCAATTAAATTAAATAAGGCGATGTTGGGGGCTGTAACTTATAAAATTCCAAAGAAAACTGAACCTCAGGTTTCAAAGATAGAGTTCATTTTCCTTTGGAGGTCTCTCCCCATCAGTTGCCGCCGAGATAAGGAAAGAGGCACTCGAGGTCTAATTCCAACCGTTAATTATTTTTGTATCCCCTGTCAAAGCAAAACAAAATTAAAGAATATTTCATAACGAAATAATGTATCTCAATAATGAGGTCGCCGTTATAAATGGGAAAGTTAGAATGATATAATTGTACTTTATTTTTGTTTAAATGTTGGATTGTCATTATTTCATTTAATTTATGGTTGTATGTCTGGTAAGACTTTGCTTACCCGGCGGCGTATGTCATTTTGTTAATTTAGTAATAATACTTGAATCAGTATTTCAATTAAAGAAAGTGTTTTCATAAGTATTTGTGTAAGTGTGTTTTCTTTAACACGTTTTAAATAGATATTTGCGTTTCCATACTTATGAAACTTATGCTGTTAGTGTTATTAAACTAAAGCCGTAACTGGCAAATTATTAAATTATTTGTTATTTCATGATTCTGCCGATAAGATTTCCCATCGACAAAAATGGCCAACTTCCATAAAAACTTTCGTCTCCTATTAAACCTCTTTAAGGAATAAATACCTACTCCAAAATCTTTCCATAATGCTCAATTTCAGATTATATTATGATTTATTCTTCTTTTTAGATTCTTTATTTAAAAATATAGATTTCAAATATAAAACAATAAAATAGTTCAATTGTTTTGACGGCTGCCCAAAAGCGCTATATTAGATTGCTGGCAGCCCGTGACCCAACAATCAACGCTACTAAAATAAAAGCATAAGTTCGGGCCGCCTCTGGGCTTGAAGTTAGCCCTCAGACCATTCGGAATTGCACAAGGCTGGATTACGAGCACGGAGGTCTTGGCGAGCTCCTCTGGATTCCCGGCAACGACAACGACGGAGATTGCAGTGGTCTAGGCTTCGGCAAAATGAAGAAGAAAACATTTGGCAAAACTGTTTCTTCGATGACGAATCGCGAATCAGTACTCATCCAGTTAACCGACGTATCCGTGCCTGGAGAAGACCAGGAGTCCGTGAAACGCAAAGAACTGCCACTGGAATAGTTCAGCAAGGCGGGAAATCGGTGTCCTTTTGGGGTGGTATTATGATTGGAGCTAGAACGCCTTTGATCCCGTATCGAGGCTTCATGACAGCAGACATGTATAGAACAGTTGCTATTGATGTAATTGTCAGACCATTTCGAGTAAACCATGGGCACCAATTTGTACTGGTCGATGATAATGCGCCCACCCATCGAGCTCAACGAGTCAATGCTGCTCTCCGAGAATACGACATCACAAGGTTAGACTGGCCTGCCGGCTCGCCTGACTTAAACCCAATAGAGTACGCGTGAGATGCTCTTAAGCGAGCTGTTTGGAACCGTCAGCCACGTCCCCAGACAGTGCCAGAGCTCAGGGAAGCCGCTATTCAAGAATGGGACAGGTTACCCCAACAAAATCCTGGATAACTTGATTCTCAGCATGCCCAGGAGGATCACCGCATGTGTTCGAGCCAGGGGAGGAGTTATATTATATTGAATATAAACCTTT
The DNA here is from genome assembly GCA_947359405.1 of Antitype chi. Classification (NCBI taxonomy): domain Eukaryota; kingdom Metazoa; phylum Arthropoda; class Insecta; order Lepidoptera; family Noctuidae; genus Antitype; species Antitype chi. Next base: position 19,663,351 of record OX375816.1, read on the forward strand.
TATTAATAAATTGTTGTTTAAGTTTGGTTAAACAGTCTTTTTCTTTCTATCAAATTTCTGTTACAGTTATTATTACATTATGATCTATTTATTTTTATAAAAAATAGTTTTATTTTTTAATTTCAAACAGGGTATTTCTATTTAAAGATAACACACAACAAAGATTTGTTCTTGATAAAGTTCAATTTAAAAAATTATATCAGCTATTGCTAGTGATCACAAACTTTTTTTGGTGTGGGTATATGATGCTGACTTCTAAAATTTTGAGTCTATATGCACCTATCGAAAATACATTAATTTAAAACTAATATTGCTAAAACATGCACATTCTGTTCTCTGCCATATCGAACAGCATATGATTGTAAAAACAGGCCGATACTAAAATAGCCCGTGAATTGGAAAGGTAAAGACAGTGACAAATATACGCGGATGTAGATCGTCCCAATTTTTGCACTAGTGTTGTACCAATGTGGTGACTTTTGTGGGACATGGCATTTCTTTCAATGTTTTTGTTTTATTTTTTGGTATTTCGTTTTTAAAAGTGTCATGTCATTACAAACATTAATTTCTCATAAGCTATCTGTGTTACTAACAATTTTATGGATGGACTCAATCGGAAATAAATTCATAAAACAATTTATTTTTAAGGAGTGACACTATTGGTACACGAATATGGTTCAACTTCTGTGAAACGTTCACTAATACCATAATTATGTGGTGTTGCTTTGGTTCGAAGGCTGCTTACTGTAGCTTACTTACGGGTACAGAATACATCAACACTGTTTTTTACAAGATTTTTTACGGATTTTTTTTTTTTTATTGCGTTTTACCTAATACACTCCACTATTGCTACTTTGAATTAGCCAAGAGCTCTTCCCGACGCTAGATATTTTCACTAGTAACATCGGTACAGCACTAAAAGTGAACCAAGATCATCAATGAAGCTCATTAACGATGATTTGACCACTAATTACTAGTTGAACAACCGCGAAGCGATGTAAGCAATATTAACCACAATGTTGCTGAAAAAAACTAAGTTTATGTAGCTAATTTATATGATGCCATCGGTCTTCTGAGCTATCGTAAAAAAGGAATATAGCACATCATCGTAGAGGGAAGGAAGCAGATTTAAAACAAATGACGACCTCTATTTTTCATCAATATGCACTAACCTTAAAAACACGTTTCTGCATAAATTATATCGCAAAGAGCCTGTTTCAACTCTGATTATTGTTTCTAAATCTATCTTCGAACAGGGTCCGTTAAGCTTTACGCCTATAAACCTAAATTACCTACCACTAAAAATTAACAACAGTCCTAGTCCAAGATGAAGATATAAACCAGTATGAAAACAAATTCGTACTGGTTTATAATGCTATATTATTTTCATCATTGATTAGGTAAACCTACGATTAAGCTCAAGTATACTTCGCATGAATTTACTCGCCTGAAGCGGGTGAATTGGCACTAAAGTAATAACATTAGTTTCATCATTCATACATTGTCATTATCTCCTATAATCTCGTAAGAAAATTCAATTTTTTTCTTAACTTTATTGCTTTCAATTCATATTAGGCAATTGTGCCAAATACGTATGTCTAGAATTGTCGATTTGCCCACAAATGAATTAACTTTGTGCAAATCACCAGCAGAAAAACTGTTTTTTTTTTAAGAGTCGATTCGCCTGTTTTGAGCGAGTAAATTTGTGCGAATCCGCTAATAAGTCGTAGAGGCTTATATTACGAAGTAAGTAGGTTGTATACGTTGATGCATAACTTAAAACGAGCTCCCAAGATCTTGGCCTTGACCGACATTTTCGCCTCTCGACTATATTATGTCGCTGTTGTCAAACAGGGGTAGGTCGGGTATAGAGGGTGCATATTTAAATAATGTAACCACAACGCTTTGAAGATTTCAGAGCTCAGCTATATTGAGTCACTTAAAAATTTCAGACGTTCATCTAAATCGACGATACGGTTGAAAATGTTACTGATAACTGAACGAAGTAGGTCGTACCCACAAATTAATGGTCTGAAGTACACTTCAGACTTTTGTCGAATACATAATACAGGTACAATAATACATTTAAAAACAGAACAATTTAAGAAAAAAATAGATTACGAGTAATTTCCGTTCATATCATATTTGAATATAGAAATGGTTACTCAAAATGAATAAATAAGTTTTTAGTAAAAAGGCCCCAAGAGCAGTGGTGGCCCAGTGGTAACGGCCACAAGTTGTAGGTCGTAGGTTCGAACCCAGTCAGGCGCATTACTTTGTGTAAATTATTTCATCACCACTGCTCTCAAAACGGTGAAGGAAAACATCGTGAGGAAACCGGCATGTCCTAGAACCAAAAACTTCGAAGACTTGTGACATCTACCAACCCGCACTGTGTCCGCGTGGTGGATTAAGGCCCACTCCCTCTCACAGAGATGAGGCTTGTGTCCCAGCAGTGGAAACATTATAGGCAGATTATGAAAAAGGCCCCAAAGGGTCCGAAGATCGCTTCGCAGATAGCAAAAAAATCGGAAGTATTAATTTATTTAGGGACGTGTATTCTCAACAACACTAACGACCTCAGAATTTTCTACTTGTCAGCACCTTAACTAAGACTTGCCGCCATCTGAAATTATCAGAATACTTCATGGAGTTCCTAAAGTAGCCGTTAGAGAACAATTTATCACGGCAATTGCATTATTTGCTTGAAAAGATAAGCTTTGAAGGTAAGTAGTTCATCTTAATCTCTAGTAAGTGCCAAGTGATGACTTAGATGTAACTGACTGACCAATATACTTCCAAACAATTTTACAATTGCATGTTTGGTCTTTTTAACCGACTTAAAAAAAGGAGGAGGTTCTCAATTCGACTGTATTTTTTTTTGCTTTTTTAAAATGTTTGTTAGCTCATAACTTTCGACTGGGTGAACCGATTTTGATTAATCTTTTTAATTTGAAAGCTGGTACTTTTCGTATGGTCTCATTTAAATTTCATATAGATCTGATGATGCGTTTCGGAGACAGACAACGGAACTCTTCAAAAAATGAACCGCGATTGCTGCTATCGCATAAATATGCATTGTGTTTACCCCAAGGATGATAACATTTCGAATTGGTGTGGGGTAGGTACTATAACTAAAAAGCGAAAAATAAAAACTTTTTCCAAAAAAAACAACCGACTTCCAAAAACTCACTTTGTAGTGTTCTTTTTTTGGAAATCGGTTGTTTTTTTTTCTTCATAAGATCCTTGTGTAACGCGTTAGCATGTTACGTAATCACAAAAACCATTAAAAAACGAGGATAACGTTGATCAGATGACCTACTTATCCAAGCTATATGGAAGCTCCTATTTCTATCCTAAAATTGATGTAAATTCCGCCCGCCAAAAACCGAATGTCCCAAAATTGTCCAATCACATATTCACACAACACTATTCGGGTCTTGTTTCATCTGGCCCACAAAATGGCTGCGGTCCGGCCGTGCCATAAATACGAACAATAGATGCATTAGCACCATTTTTTCTGTTCCCACCGATATTAATGGATATTTCGATTGGGTGAGGACATTTCGAAAGCATTTGTTTGTAGGTAAGTAAGACTTTAGTAGTCTTTTGTTGTTGTGACGAGAATAAACCTCGATGGCTGAGTAATTTGGAGGACAATAAGGAGTAATGGATTTGTCAAAAACAGATATTAGGGAAGAATGGCGAATAATTCGATTTGTAAAACAAGGGGCTGAGCGGACTAACATTGTTTGACAGTGACTCTAAAAGCTGTGAATTGTTTAATTGGTGTAGAAAGATATTAACTTGGTGTTCTGAAATAAATGTTACAAGCAATATAAGAAGACTTAAAAAAAATGTGTTTTTTTTTGCGTGGGAAATCAAATAACTTCTCCCGCTCTTCGTGTCAGACTTTTACTGACTAAAACCCACCCGTGTTCCCTCAGTTGCCTCGGTGCCAGGGGCCGCGGTATCTCTTTCGAACAACCCGCACCCCTGGCAGGCATCGGCCCTCGCGGACCCCACCAGTTGGTGCTGACATCTCTTTGAGGCGCGCGTGGAACACAACGCGCCGTCAACCCGGGCTTGGTCCTTACCGGACAGCGAGCTACCCATTACTCGCCGTCCGCAAGCCCGCGCCTACGGTGGCCGGGAATCAGCCTGGGATTCCCGACGCCCAGGTCGTCTCCCGCGGCGACTACGGCCATGAGGGCGCATATACTGCCTCTGCCTCACTTGCGCCGCCTCCCTCTTCGCGAGCATTACTGCTTCGCAGAAGGAGGTGACTGCTAACCATGCACTCTCGCTCCGTACCATGGCCTGGACCAGGGCCGGACGCGAGACATCGCCGCCGCCGATGCGATTTAGTATTTTAGTTTTGTTAAATGCTTTCATTTTTACGCTACATTTTATCCAGCGCTTTGAATCAAATGAAATTTTGTTTTATTATGTCAGCCTGTTCAATGCTGATTATAGCCTCCGAATACCAGTCAAATTGAAAAAAAGTCCTAAACACCAAGCTTGATAGATGGATTGATAATAGTAGTTTGTTGCTAGGTCAGTAATGGTGTTACCTAGCTTAAAAATTTTCGTACCTACTTACTTAATTTTCTGGTGGTTTCTGCCTACCCACAAGGCAAAAAGGCGAGAATTTATGTATTTGTGTGCACTAATGTGCAGGTTCCGTGTGTTGACGGACGTAAAAGAATAGCACCATCGCATTTGTTCCCGTGGGTGTCGTAGAAGGCGACTAAGGGACTTACTAGAGAATGGGCAGCAGCGTTTTCTATGCATTTTACCACCATACTGCGATCGCCAACCCGCTTGCCAAGCGTGGCGATTATGGCAAAAACCCCCCCTTTTTGGGGAGGCCTATGTCCAGCAGTGGACGTCTTTTGGCTGAAGTGTGTGTGCACGCACTAACGCATTTAGTCTTAATAATATAATTCAGAAGGAACCAAACGTTATGACTTTCACCAACATAAATACTCCTGAGTCCTCTGATCGATAATGAGATTGAACTTTCAACGAGAAACACAAGTTCCCAAAGGAATTAGCCATCAATGCTTTCAAAAAATGTACAAATCAATCTTATCATTCATCCGGAATTGAAGGCTTCTTTACGAATCGACAGAGCATTGATTGAAAGGTCTTGATTATTATTAAACTGTATTGAATCCAGCCGAGCAAACATGAGTATTTGCACTTCGGGAATATTTTTATATTCCCTTGGATTTTTTTCACCCAAATTGAAAGAGATGATTTAGGTCAGAAAATAGCCTTTTTCGGATAGACCTAAGCTCTTATTCGGGTTGAGAAAAATATTTGATTTAGTATTTGGCAGTCGATACCTAAGCCACCGGCTATGTCAAGGGACTTCACATAAAAATATCAGCTCAGATGTCGATAGGTACTGAAGGTTTTTTTCGGCACAGAATATAAATTTTCTTACGGAATAAATTACTTGTCAGAATGTATGTGTGGACTGGCATAACAAATTTTTAAAGGACGCCATTTCGTTTGCATTGGCACTATTTAAGAATACACGAGTCTTGACAGTTTATTTTACATTTTGTTAAGAACCTGGTATTTGTTGACAGCTCTACACTGTCCGCCTATTCTGTCTGCATATTTTTTTATTTTATATGCCATTTAATTTTAAAAGAGTAACCATGGACTTTCTGGCCGGCTCTTCTCCGTAGGTAACGCCCAATTGTAACCGTGCACCTAGATTCTGACGTTTCATAAATGCCAACGTAGGTTTATGTGAAAGAAAATATTTTGAATATAAGTGAGATTTTCATAAATTCTTGTTTCATAATTATAGCATTAAATATTTACATACCTACCTACTGTAAAATATTCGCTACCAAAGTACTTACGCTAAAAAGCTGGTTTTATATTTATAAAATAAAATCGTTAAAATGGATGACCGCAATACATTATTAATTGAATGAATAAAAAGAGTTCGGACGTAATCTAAAGCTTTCAACGGTGGGATTACCCGAGCTTTTAAAGTACATTTATGGCTGTAAACAGTTAGTCAATTAAGATTACTGCTTGGTTGTACTATGCTATGAATTCTTGACTGATTGCTATTATGATTATGATTAGATTGAATGACACGCCCCAAACGGTTAGGAGAGGTGACCTATAGTAGGTACACCCACATTTGTTGTATGCTAAATGATACTTATATTTGCAGGTAAGTTCTCAAAAAAACTTTTAACGTCTTTAATATTTCTACTACCAAATAAGGACGGTGTTTCCCATGCCAATACACTGAGCAGAAACGCACTTAATAAAAAAACATTTTTGAAACGAAGTTCTTTTAACGCGATTTACGCGAGTTTACTCCTAAACCTAGTAGAAATCGTCACGTAACGAAATAAGCGCAAATTGAAAATTGTTCATCATGGGTATCGTTTTCTTGGTTTTCGAGGCTGCTGAAGCCGATAGCGAGGTCAAAATAAAAATCTTAGAAGGCGAGAATACGAGTGTGTGTGCTTAAACTTCGTTCTTGACGGGTGACTCCCGACCTCATAATATTTTTTTAATGTACAATTAGAGGCTAGCTTTTAATGTACAGAGTGGGAAGTAAAAGCGAATTTAAAATTCTCGAGACATTATTACAACAAACATAAACTGGACAAGTGCCAGTAGGGTTCGCGCCCTGAGGGTTCCGTCTCAAACCTGTGGCCTGCTGCCCGCGGCTTCACTCAAGTGATACAGCCTATAAATGTCCAATTCCGGAATGAAGGATAAACTTAACATTGTAGTTGAAAAATATGTTCTTGCATATATTTCTACTGCAAATGTACGTTGTTATGTACAAAATTGAGAGATTAACCATGCTTTTTTAAGAACATAAACTTCTCACAGAGTTTCTGTTATTTATATGTAAAGAAATTATTGCTGTATTTTTTTGCTTACTTTTTTATCCATAATTAATTTATAGTGCCATAATTTGTTTTATTCTAATCATCATTTGTCCAAATGATAACTTGGCCGAACATTATGTCACATATTCTAACATGCCATAAAATCGAAATCCTTAAATACAATATGCCTTAACTTTGTTTTGCATAAATATTACAATCAATATCAATCAAATAATTTAATTGAATTAAATTATTTTCTCCTTTTTTAGTTTGGTTTTTAAAGCGTGTTTTTATAGTTTTTTAACTATTATTTATTTTCTATTTTTTAGTTGTTTTATTTTTTTTATTTTTTTTCTCAATTTTTTTTTTTAAATTATTGAATTGTCATCGGTCCTCGACAAGTTTACAAAGTTTCAATGAAATCTGACCGTTTAAAGTGGGTCAAAATCGCGCTCAAAGGAGTCGGTTACATACAAACATACAAACAAACAAACCAACAAACATACAAGTGAAGCTAATATAAAGCGTGTAAAAAGAGATAAAACCGTTTTCAATAAAAGTTATAAGTCCTAAATTCAAACTATTTAATGTTTATTCATCCTAACAATGTTTTTAAAACAAATTTGTATTACAAAAGCTTTTGTTATGAACTTCTCTCAGGCGATAAGTAGATACGAGTAAGGTATATGACACACGGGCATATTTTTATTCTACCGACTTGGTTTGAGATATGTAGTTCACTTGTTGTGTAGTTCCCTGTATGAAGCATGCAAGCAAGCATACACCACATACACCATGCATGCAGCAAGCATGTAAAAAAACAAGCATGCAGCATGCAAGCGAGCATGCAACATGTAGCATGCAAGCAAGCATGCATCATGCAAGCAAGCATACACCATGAATGCAGCATGCACCATGCATGTAGCAAGCATGCAAACAAGCAACATGTAGCATGAATGCATGCAAGCATGCAGCATGCAAGCGAGCATGCAACATGTAGAATGCAAGCAAGCATGCATCATGCAAGCAAGCATACACCATGAATGCAGCATGCACCATGCATGCGGCAAGCAGGCAACATGTAGCATGCAAGCAAGCATGCAGAATGCAAGCGAGCATGCAACATGCAGCAGGCATGGTTTCTGTCACGGCTCCGGCGCTGCGGGGCTACGGTGGTCCCACGCGAGCTTATGGTCGCAGATGGTTTAACGCTCAGTACCGCAGTTTCGTCTTGCTGACCGGCAAGCCCGCCAGCCTCAGCCGTGGCGGCCAGTGTTACTCGTACAACCACCTGCTCCTCAACTCGCGGGCCACCTCGCTCCTCCGCGTCTACGCGGTTCTAAATTACACTGTAGGGGTAGGGCAGACAAGACTGCGTGGAGTCGGATTTACAGCGATTCGTTTCTGTCACTAAAACCTAATTTTTAGCAAATGTTTTAATTCTAACAATTTTATTATAAATGAATATTCGAAATAATACACATTATAAAATACAATACTCAGGACATATGACTTTATTTCATGCAAAATTAGGAGATTCAAGTAATAAAGTACTCCATATTATGACAGAATAGTTAGTTACAAGTAAAGATAATTATGTAAAACAAGATTCCGTATTTTTGAACATTATGGTTACTGAAGCTTATAGCAAACGTGATATGGTTAATGATTTTCAAGCAAACAATTTTAGGAGAAGAAAGAGAGTACCAAGAAATTCATAAGTGTTTGGTACACTTATAAATTTCTTTGATCCAAACACTTAATCGGTCAGGTAAACTTGGAGTGACAGACAGATAGTCACACAAGTCATCCTATAAGGGTTCCGTTTTTTCATTCGGAGGTACTGAACCTTAAAACTTTAGGCAATTTCGTCGTTTAATTTTCCTTATACTTAGTACAAAAAATATATTTTCCTTCCTATTCATATTTTCATTTCAACCAAGTCATACCTACGTCAGTTTCATAAAAAGGAGGAAATACATAAACGGTCTGGCATACTTTTCGTAATTACTCCGAACAAGTTCCGCAAAGGAATGCCTTTAAAAGAAACATTACATGCGGGCAATCTTTTAAAAAGGGTCGTAAAATAATGATTGTGTAATCTCTCTGGTCGAACCGTGGCGGGGTACCGACTACAATTTACGGGCTGGGAATAAATAATATTGAAAGCATCGTGGTTTCATGCCTTCAATACTAAGCGTATACGATAACCTCATTGCTATCGTTTCCAACTGTCATACCAGATGCCTAACTCTCGTAATTAAAAACGTTCAAAATCTAGTCGCAGTGTCATCTCGGCGACAACGAAATGTCAAAAACTTCTCCAAAATGTAGGGAACTCGAGGTGTTTTTGACAGATTGAGACTGAGATCAGACTGTGAACGTTTCTTAAAATTACGAGAATTGCCCCTCTAGTCGATATTACTGATTGGCAGTCTTCATCTCTTTTTACTGATCTCGACTGTCATAAATGAAAAATATATTAATCATTTCAATAAGGAAAAAAATATACATAATAATCTTTAGGAAACTATGTGGCTGCAGGCATACCAATACCAGGCCAAATTAAGTAAGCATAATTATAATCAGCCTATAATGTTCCCACTGCTGGGACACAGGTCTCCTCTCTTTGAGAGGGAGTGGGCCGTAATCCACCTCGGGAGCCCAGTGCGGGTTGTCAGAAGTCACATGTCCTTTGTTTTTGGTTCTAGAACAAGCTAGTTTCCTCACGATGTTTTCCTTCACCGTTTTGAGAGCAGTGGTGATGCAAACGCAAATTAAAGCGCCTGACTGGTTCGAACCCTACGACTTATAACTCATAAGTCACGGAAGTTACCACTATCTCCCTGACGTAAGAACAAATACATAATGTCAGAAAAATATACTCGCTACGCCTGCTGGGGAAAATATTGGATTAATACTGTACATATTTTTGCCATCCCCTCAAGGCACAACATGGCCCTAAAAAAACAATGAATCAAGATAAAACCAAAACAAACATACGCAAACTCAAACTGATTACTAAAGAATACCCACAATGTTTAATTTCAGTAATTTACCAAATTTTGTATACGAGTTTCGAATTTAATACTTCATAATAATTATCGCAGCAGAGCGGAAAATTTTGTTTATTTATTCGAAAGTCTACTTTATTGTCTCGGACGTTTTGCCTATAATCGATTACTAATTACTGGATCGGGTGGTATCCCATATTTGGAATCGAATGTTGAGCGGTTAATTGCAGTTACCAAACAATACCTACGAAACCCGAAAACCAGCTACTAGTGTGTCTTTAGAATATCGGCATTACCGAATAAATTCATTGAAAACTAGTTGAATCGCAATAATGTAATATTCTGGAAGTCTCAACCATACCCACATTAACTCACGCATTCTCCTTATAGGGGTATGTAGGATCTACAGAACATCATCTGCTACGATCCCTACATACTCCTTTTCCTTCGTTTACACTCATACATCAGAGGCCTTAGTGTGAGTTTCATTTAACCATCTCGATCAAACGCATCGAGCACGTTTGGCGCTCCGATTGGCCCTGGATTAGTGACGGACCAATCGGAGCGCCGAACGCGCTCGATGCGTTTGATCGAGATGGTTAAATGAAACTCACACTAGTCCACTGGTCATACACGCCCGCCGGCAGCAAGTAGGTACTATACACCTAACCTTTCTGCAGAACATCACTAATAATGTCACTATAGGTTCTTCTAGGACCTACCCATCTGGACGTCCCCACCTCATCATCTACTTAATCCTTACCAATATTATAAACGCGAAAGTTTGTATGTATGGACGTATGGAGGGTTGTTACTCTTTCACGCAAAAACTACTGAATGGATTTGGATGAAATTTGGCGCACAGATAGATTATAACCTAGATTAATACATAGGATACTTTCATCCCGGTAGTACGTTCCCGCGGGATAACTTCCGACTTCCACGTGGGCGAAGCCCCGGGCAAGAGCTAATAAAATCATGAATTCATTGACCAACGCACAGCCTAAGTCTCTGGGTTGAGAAGCATGAAATATTGCACTAGAGTTCCTTAAATAAACAAAGAGCATAAAGCAAGAAATGTTGAAAACTCGTTCCATAAAGGATGAAATTTTGTATGGAAATTTGTCATGTTTACCGATTAGCAATCCCATCGGACACACGGCTTCTAGCTAAAAAAACGCTAGCCGAATCAGAAATTAAAGACAACATTTTGCTATAATTCCACCAACTTTTCCAAAACCATCTGATGCTTTTCTAAATCAAGTTAACTCTCGAAAACTCCGGGTAGTCCCCAGGGAGTGCTAAACATTACAAGGACACAACTGCTTTGCTTGTGGGTCAGTTGCCCCAATTTCTTTTATTGCAGCCAACATGCGTGACGAGACCAGCTGTATTAGAAATCTGTAGAGACACATTTAAGATGTATGAGTCACAGATTCCTTTATTGGATGTGTAGTGAGATCTGAGGAATACGGATGTGTAATGTTGCCTGGCTCTTTCCTTGGAGATTTAGCAACGTAAAAGGCTCTTTTTCAGCTGTGTAACGTGGCTGGAGAAAGTTGCGTGTGTTATTATATACCTATAAGTAGTAACTACTGGTTATCGATATCAATTGACTAGCGAAACCAAAAGAGTGTAGAGACAAAATGGAAATGCCAATATCCTCTCCAAAGCGAATCTTATCATTCATGCTAACACTTCCCTCGACGGATACTTTCACAGGGACCAACCCATACCACCAATACCGATTTTCGGGAAACCTTATTCACCTAGTAATCTTTCCCAAAAACTTGTCCTATCCAGAACAAACTAAATACCACCAAAATCAAAACCATTACGACTGAAGTCCACTATAAAGTTGGATGGATGCAAGCCGAAAACTTCGCGATGACGGACGGCATACGATATTAAACAACTACTTACTACCCCCGCTCCCCTACAATTTCAAATGAAGATGAGTAGCTCTCTAGTCTTAACTTCGAAGTTCTACAATACGAAGTTTCTCGCACTAGATATTCAGATGCGAACATAGTCTAAGACCACAGTGTAACCACTAACAGTGGTTCAACGCGCATTTTTTTTAATGTTCGTTTGTTTAGTTTATCTTTTGTTTTACGATTAGTTTTCAATTTTAATTTTATGGGTGCTAATGCCTGAAATAAACGATTAATAATAATAATAAAATTCGACAGGACCTGAGAACTTGACCTGAGACCTGTGTTTTATTTAAGTATTCATTTTTTTTATTATTAATTTATTTCTGTAACTGCCCGTTACATCACATCGGGCCCTACCAGAATACCAGCGGTACGACACTTTTTTTAAATGTTGCAACATCATCCCGAGATAGGAGCCTTTTAGCCTTGTACAGGACTTTCTCAAAAGATAATTTTGTTTTTTTGATTTTTCATTATTGTGTTTAGTTTAATATGTGCTCTTATAAGTCACAAGAAATACTTTTACTTACTATTCCCTAGTATAGTGTACATACTTATGCCCCGAACTGCAGTATAGTAGTTTAGAATATAATATACTCCGCTCACTTACGGCCCTCCGACTAATTGCTCTGCAAAAACCGCTCCTGTTGAACTACTGCTAGTAGCTACACTGTGTAAGAATCTAGATATTATGCACTCACAAATACGAGGAATTTGTTATGTAAACAGCTCATTGCCGTGGTTTCACTCAGGGGGAATTAGATATCATCCCTCCTTAGGGAACGGGAATAAGGGCGGAAACACACATACGAACATCTATCTGAATTTGGTTGGGTTGATCTTGATTGAAAATCTAATTTCCTAACATGATTTGTGGGCGCTTAAATTCGAGCCACGTAAAAGCATTTTTGGTGCTAGTATTTTTACCTCTACCTATGGATGATTTTTAATAATAATATTATTTTGTCAAAATTGTAACAAAGTAAATGATAATCCTTTTAGTTTAAAACATTCTCGTGTTGACCTAGAAACCGAGACAACAAATACCTAGCCTTGTGCTCATAATATTATGCAAGAAGTATTTATTTCACACAATGTACACATACTCGCTTACTTGGCTTCTGTTCATCGTAATTTTCTTGGAGGTTTATCTTCAAAACTCTCATACGACTTTTAATGAAGTTACTCGTGCAACGTACGTGTCGAGGATATCAAAAGTGAACATATTTTAACCAACTTTAAAAAAGAAGTTCTTATTTCAAACACAGAATAATACTTACACACATAGGAGGTGACTGCTACCCATGCACTCTTGCTCCGTACCATGGCCTGGACGAGGGCCGGACGCGTTTGCCGATCGCCTTGACAAGGACACGAAGGTGCTTCACCCAAGCCGGGCAGACCTCCACCGTATGCTCCACCGTATCCTCAGGGTGATCTACGCAGTGGAAACACTCGGGCGTTTCCTCCCGCCTTATGCGAAACAGGAACCTCCCGAAACAACCGTGTCCGGTGATTACCTGCGTCAAGCGGAAGATGAGGACGCCGTGGTGCCTCTCAATCCACTCCTCATAGAGTGGACTTACCGCTGCAATCGTGGCGTGCCCAAACATCAGGTCCTCATCAGGTCCATCTGGTCCAGCACGGAGAATAAATGCACTGCTAAACGTTCCTCGTGTGTTTCTAAAAAGGCGTACCGTGTGAGTGAATGGCGAACAAATGATCATGTCATATATTTTGACCAGTAAAACAGAAATAGGTACATGACTGCTGCTAGTTGCATGTGAGCCTTCCAATGAATTTCACTGTACTGACAGACGAATTAGATATGACCAACTTAATCATCTTATAATGTTCCCCACTCCTGAGACACAGGCCTCCTCTCAGTGAGAGGGAGTGGGCTGTAAGCCACCACGGCGGGCGCAGACATGTGACATGTACCAACATGCCACATGTCTTCAAATTTTTAGTTCTTGGTCATGCTGGTTTCTTCATCAATGTGATGATTAATGATATTTTCCTTCACCGGTTTGAGGGACTGCTCTGGGTGATGAAATAACTTAAAGTAGAGCGCCGGTCTCTGTTCTAACCTACGACCTAGAACTCGTAACTCTTGAAAAACATAATGATACTGCTATCTTTCCTCTTAAAACTATTAATTTCACAGCTGGGAAGGGTGTGGCTTTATGTTCTTTGCTGCATTGCACAGCAACATCACAAAATCGCATCAGGTAGTGCTATTAATTTTTATGATCAAAAGTGGGACTGTCAAACGTAGTTTTACTCCGATCCAATTCTGTAAAACATAAAATAAACGTTTTTTTTTAATGCTTAAATATGTCTAACCAAATAAACGTACCAAAAATCAATCAGGATTCTACCAGATCAGGAATGAAACACTCCAGCCCCATCGACTGAATGCAATCAGTTCGTCTCATTTCCAAGTGGGATGCGTCGTTTGCCGCGTACCTTGTGCCACGGGATACGGGGATACAGAAGTCTGACTTCATACGAATTAGATAAAAAAGTTTTTCGTTGGTTTGTTTATTAATATGTATTAGGGTTTTTGCTGACGGTCACCAATAAGTCAGGCAGTTTTTTTCCTGATCTGTCTTGCACATAATTATGGTAGCTAATGGATAAGCCTTCCTTTTCAACCGACTTCAAAAAATGGAGGAGGTTCTTAATTCGGTTGTATTTTTTTTACGTTTTTACCTCGGAACTTCGCCATTTATAAACAGATTTTTTGTGTTGAAATGGTTTATAGAATGGTTCCATATATTGGTCAAGTTCAGATAGTACTTTTTAAGTTAGCATCAATAATACGTATTTTTTCCTCTTAGTGTAATGTTGATGATGTTATAATAATTTTCTGTCACTGTTATTTACTTAGCAAGTGAAGTTATATGAATAAGTGAAATAGTGTAAAAATAATAGTTTATTTTGTAGAAAAAAAGCATTTCGATATTCTTATAGCTCTTTATTAGAAAGAAAGAAAGAAAAATGGATTTATTTGTCACAGAAACACGTACATATAAAAAGATGACATAACTTAAAAAGAACATGATAACAACACAGATATTTTTATACATAGGCATAAAGAACATAAATAGTCGGCAGCTGCACGCCGTGACTATGACAAGAAGGCTTCCACTCAGCATGATGCTGTATAATATGCTATTACACGATTAATTTCCTGCACATCTGGAACAATTTTACTACCTACTTGAACCAGGTACCACGTATATTATACTTGAAACATAAACACGAAGAAAACACCGCCTTTCAAGAGTGATCCTTCTGAATTAATTTATTTCCTGCTCATAGGTACGTTGTGGTGTATGTATGTACGTATGTTTACAGAATTCAATTTACCTGCAGACAGGCGTTTGCCCGCGGCTTGACTTCGACATTTATGTTAATATTACACTTTTATTGATCCGTCTGCGTGTTATATTCGATGTAGGAAAATAGATTGAGTTTATTTAATTTTGGATCTTGGGTTTGGTTGGGTTTTATTACATCTGTGGGTTTAGTAAAATGTTATGCTACTTTCTATAGATATATTTGTGAAATATTGCAGTTATTGTGATGCAGTATTTGTGCAGGGACTTTGCTTTATCTTATGCAGCGAGTTGACGTTTTGTTTCACAAGACTGCTTCAAATGGTTACTGGCTGCTTGTGATAATGTTGCAAGTTTTTAACTTTTTTTGCATTTTGTGTCTCTTCTTTGATGTAACATTTGATAGTTCTGAGTTTCTGTATCGTACGTGTCAGCACTTATACCTATCGAACAAATGAATATTTATTTAACGTGAGTGGTCCCACTTTTGCGATTCTAAAAAATAACTTAACACCGAACAAGCTAAAACAACCCACAACCGGCTTACCAACGACAAAATACAATCAACCTTTTTTTATAAACAAAATAAATGTAAGCCACATCCTCGTCCCTTTTAAGGTACAGCCAGTTTGAGTGGTTCATTCGATTTTCAATTTCAACCCAATCACTACGCAGCCGGGTTGAACTCCGGCGACAAATTGGGTTCCGTACCGTGCAGTCAAAGGCGCACGTTATCAGGACCGGCAGAGATATAGAGATATGAAGATTTAAGGATTAATGACAAAGCTGTCTTGTAAATAAGGTCTATTTTTAACCGACTTCAAAAAGAAGGAGGTTATCAATTCGTTTTTTTTATGTCATATAAAGACGGATTTGGAAAATTCTGGTTTTGTTCGAAAGGACTTAATACCGAAATGGTCCAATTTAAATTTCATATAGATTGTTGCTATCGCATAAATATGCTTTATTTTGATCCCAAGGATGATGAAATTTCGAATTGGTGTGGGGTAGGTACTATAACTAAAAAGTGAAAAATAAAAAAACTTTTTCCAAAAAAAAAACAACCGACTTCCGGAAAAACACTACAAAGTGAAAAATTACATTAATTCCGGAAGGCGGTGACAAAAAATTAAAATACATACCTATCCAAAGTCACCAACTTCCGAAATTAAAATTAAGTTTCACTTTGTAGTGTTTTTCCGGAAGTCGTTTGTTTTTTTTTTATAACAGAATCATTCACGACCAACGCCTTTGCTATTGTGCTGCATATCGTTGTGTAGTGGAACATCTTTAAAGTCATCAGTTTTTCGATTATGTGCGTAGCTTGTCGCTTTAGTTTCAATATAGAACCAACATTTAGTACATCTCTATAAATTTTAAAAAGATGTTTTCTATCATGTTTTATGATGGCGCCCAACTGGTGCCGAATGGCGCCCAACCTAGTTTTTAGTGGCGCCCAACCTGGCTATTGAAGGCGTTCCACTATCTTAGAATAGCGCCCAACTATCTGAAGGTGATCTTAGGATGGTGCCCAACTTTGTCTTCTTAGCGTAGCGCTATCGACGGCAAAAAAGTCACACATCTTTCACCCAAAATTCAGCTGAGCGAACTCCGCTCACCGTCACAGTCACAACATCATCAAATGCTCAGCTGGCAACGCATCCGGCACCCTACTGAGACTGCTCAAAGCCTAGCTGCATAATTTTTCATTGTTCAAACAATCTAAAAGTCGATATAAATGAATTTGTTGCACAACTGTTCTTCAAAAATACATCAAGCAACGAAATGCTTCCAAAATTCAATTATAGCAAACGAAATTACAAGATGTAGCGATGCACCCGCTATTTCCAACCAATTGAAAGTCGATTCACTCAGTATCCTTTCATTGATAGAGTGAATGAACTTCCTACAAAATACGAAATATCTACCCTTCTAAAAATGTAGGATAAAGTAATATGTTTCCAAATCTACCGGTTATTACAGATACATTTATCAATGTGATGTTTAAAATTTTAACCAAGTCACGTTTTTAAGCAGTTTTAATGACATAAAATCACGCCTATAATCCTCGAAAGGTAAGGCAGAGGTGCATCTGTAGAACACCTTCATTTTGCCAGATATTTTTAAGTCCCACGTAATAAAGAGCGAGCGCATTGCCATCAACCAGGCTCGAATCCAGACTCGCGGTAGTTACTGAGAAACTCGTAACAGAAAAACCCAATAAGACTTCGCCCAACCAGGGAATCGAACCCATGGAGCCACAGACCAGAACCCATTATGTGGTGAAAGAAAAGCATAGTCACGTAAATCTTGTTTGGTAGATTCATTTTATTGCCTAATATAAACAATAGTGCAATATCTCATTATTTTTTTTCTGTTAGTTTTTCGCGTTTTATTGGCATTAATGTCTACCTATTGCTGCAGGCTTAGCACGAGCACCGATTTGTCGACGTAAGAACAGACATGACAATTAACTAAATTACGTACAATAGGAGTAGATAGCTATGTTCTTCTATTAATTATCACAGCTGATTTTGTAGATAATCATATATACTTTGTGGCCGTCGAGTAAAAAATTTGTGGTCAGTGTGATTTTACCAGTTTACGAAGAAATATTCTTCTGAAATAGTCTACATATAAAACGACCTAGACAAAGATCGTTAGAAACGAATGACAAAATGACAGATTGTAGAAGGATTTCTACGGTGCGATGTCAAAAATGGAGAAACGAAATATGACTTTGTATAGAAAAAGCACTGTCTATTCTTCGTAGAAATAGAAAGCGTCATGCTAAGCCTGCTGTTTATTATTAATTAATTTGTTTGATGAAATATGTGATTCTTTGTTATTGATTTTTTAATGTCCCGGCTTATTTCTTTTTTATTTAATTACTGAGACTTGTCTGGCTTCATTACCTAATTGCTAACATAGCGTACTTTTATACCATTATAATTATTGTACTTTTTTTAAACAAATTAATAAATGACATACAACTTCCGAAAAAAAAAACAGTGTGAAAACTCGAAAGCCCAGGCAATTATCAGAATCAATGCAAATGGCACTCAAACAACAACTCGAGTCCAATAAATAACTTAACTTTATTTAACTGCACAATAAAAACAATTGTACTTTATTTAATGGCGACCTTTTATACGTTATTGCTTACGTGGGGTTCGTATTACATGCATTGGTCCCGCTTGGTAAGCAATTCTTGTTCCGCAAAGGAAAAAGTGGTGAATTAAATAAATGTCTTGCACAACACGCTTTATTCTTATAATGTTTCTTTATGTTGTGTGGTTTCCGGCTTGAGAAAAGGTTATTTTCTTAGACTTAGAGATTGCAAGACAGAATAAATTGACGACAATTTGCCATTCATGCGTCCTTCATGTGATTTAAACCAACCAGCACCTCAATTACTTAACGAACAATTATGAAATCCATCGCTTCGATAAAAAATCCAATTCCACTTATCTATTAAATTGCGTACATTTGTTTATTATTTTTTAGAGATAATATTATTATTATCTAAAATATTAGCTAATACAAGCCCGCAAATATACGCCATAAAATATTATTTTAGCTCTCACTGTATTAAGATTACTGCAAGGAGAAACATTTAAACTAAATTCGACCCCAGCTTATAATCTTACATTTGTCGAAGATGGCCCCGGAAATGGCTTAGCGTTTGTGGACTTTACTTCAAAGGTTTTGACATACTTAAGTACCTACATACAGGGTCTATGTATGTATGTGGCGTTTTACCTTTTTTGATGAGAGAGAGATAGCTAGTGCTTCCCTATCTCACTCATTGAACACTATTGATAAAATCTTAAGAATGGTGACGTGAATACAACCTTGGATGAGTGACCATCCTTCAATACCAAGACCCCTCCGTGCCTCGGAAAGCACGTTAAGCCGTTGTTCCCGGTCATTGGTGGATCTTTGAACTGTCAAAGATCCACCAATGACCGGGACCAACGGCTACGAGGTTGTCAGACTTTCAGGCTTCTGAAGACCCTTAACGACTGCGTTAAGGGTCTTCACAAGCCTGAAAGTCTGCCAACCAGTCTTACCAAGGGGTATCGTGTTACCCAGTAACTGGGTTGTGGTGGTCAGAAAAGTCACTCCATAGAAAATACTAGTTTTAGAGAAATACCGCGGTTAGACTGAAAGCCAACCCCAGCATATGATGTCAATAGGCTTGGCCTCTATTACATGGGACTTAAACATAACAGACGAAATGTGGGTTTACTATGGTACACCTCTGCCCGTCCCTTTGGGGAAACAAGGCGTCATCTAATATTATGTGATTCATGCAACGAAACAACAACCGTTTATAACACGAGAACAACATCAACAATCAAAAACCCCAAAATGTATTCAAAGCTAATTTACCAAACGTCTCAAAAGGATCAAAACTACAATAAAATCTGTAGCACGTGCTCATAAAATGTAACAGTACAAACGTAAACGAACTCGCAATGGTGGCTGTAACTCGAATGTGGCAACTTTGTTGTTGACGTTTAATAAACTGTCAAATGTTGCCAGACTTCGGGTTAGTGTTGTAACGGGGCGGTTATTGTGATGTTTATTTGTTGTGTACTTTCTGAATGCTGTTGTGATGATTTAAATAGTTGTTACATGACGTTGTTGTGCTTAAGCGTCATAATATTTTATAGAAGGTTAAGTTCATAGTTACCCAGTAACTGGATTGTGGAGTGGAGGTCAGATATGCAGTCGCTCCATGTGAAATACTGGTATTCAGCTGCATCCGTTTGGTTGGGAAATCATAAAATAACTTCTCCCGCTCTGGGTGGAGCAGGAGGGCGTGTCAGACTTTTACTAACTAAAACCCGCACCCCTGGCACGCATCGGCCCTTGCGGAACCCACCAGTTGGTGCTGACATCTCTTTGAGGTGCGCATGGAACACAACGCGCCGTCAAGGGTGAGTCGAGTCTCCTTTAATGCACTTAACACGAATTTCAGTCATTTTATTTTATCCTTACAACATTATGCTAACCAACTTTAAAACTGTTTCAACGGCCTTCACCCAAAAACACCCAAATTAAATTATTAATTCGTTAATATATCGCAAATTGGGTGAAAACTATATTCGGGACAATGATGCCCTGAACAGATTAGTGGAGTAATTAAATTTTAATAATAAAGTTAATTTTGCTCAAACCCAAATAACTCTCACAAAATGTAGCAACTCCAATAGTAAACAAAATCAATTTCATTTTAGTAGAGTTGTTTTCTGTTCCGAGCATTTCAAAGGTCAAACGAACCTGATTAACATAGAAATTACAAGATAAAACGAAGTTTCTTATGTAAATGTTTTATTTCCATGCTAATTTCACAGCGGGGAAAAAAACTTTTAAAACTCGTAAGGATTCTTGTGGTATTTGGCAGGAGTATTATTTTATTCTGCTTTGTACTAAAAGAGTCTAAACACGAGCCTAAAATGGAGATTAGCAAGAATCAGCTAGACGGAATTACATCAGTAGAACTGAGGCTGTCTTTTTACACTGGCGAGAGGGAATAGGACGACTATTAAAGACAGTGGTGGATATACCAGCAAGCTGAGTAGATTTGAGACTAGGGCGGCAGATTTTAGGGGCAGCAAAGGGAACCAAACTTGTTTTTTTTTGTCGCCTTTCATTTTCTGTTTACTTGCAGAGACTTCTTTCTTCTTGTAGACACAAGATATTCTTCTGATGACATTCAATTGAAGGGCCATTTCATTGTACATTCAACGGTACCGCAAACTTCTATATTATATGGTCAAACACCAACCAATATTGGGCTTCTGCCTACAAATTTGTAAGAGTGGGAAGAGAACGAATTTGTGGAAATATATATGTCATATCATCATCATCATCATCATTTCAGCCGAAAGACGTCCACTGCTGGACATAGGCCTCCCCCAAGCTCCGCCACTTCGACTGGTTCTGTGCTTCCCGCATCCAGCGGACTCCTGCGGCCCTCACAAGGTCATCGGTCCACCTTATGGGAGGCCTTCCAACTTTACGTCTTCCGGTGCGCGGTCGCCACTCCAGAACTAAATATGTCACATTGATATGAAATTATACATTTCAGATTGTAGAGAAGTGCGGCAAAAAGTTAGCCTATACTTGGGATATGAGTAAGTCCGCCACTAATTAAAGATGACTACTTGCTTATGGAGTTTGTTGATTTCGTCACAGAAGGTAACTCTGCTGACCATCTAGAAACGTATCTTTGTAGACGTACTTTCCTGGTACCGGAGCTACCTTGTTCTTCTCCATTTTCTCTATATAAAGTAAAACAATGTTTTTCATAATGAATATTTAGACGTAAAGCAAAAAACTGCTTCCTCATAACAATATCTCTTCGAAACGTCAACAATGTAATTTTCAGTGCTAATGCAACAAACTTTGTAGTTGTCAGTAAACAGTGGCTGTTCCCGGGAGCTTCAGCCACAACGTTTATCTTTTTATCTTTGAACCTCTGCACTCCTGGTACGGATAAAAGCGCTCCTTACTTTTTCAGTTCCATCTTTGTTTTAATGTGGTTAAAAAGTGGTGGGAAGAGCACCCTTGTTAATATGCGGTAAAAAGGCACGGGGAACTTGTGAGAAAATGTGTGTGGTTGGAATGTTTGGTTTTGACCTCGAGAGAAGTATTTTATTTATTCTCAGGGGCGTTGTAAAGGGTGTTATTAAGACATCCTATGGATGGAGTTTAATACTATACCTAATAACAATTATGTAGAAAGGTGGTTTTTGGAGTGAAGTTCTTTTTTTACTATAAAACATTCTAAAAGAGTAACGGTGGAGTTTCTTGCCCATTCTTCTCCATACGAAACTACATTTTGGAAGGGGCGACTAGATCAATTCTATTTTAATGTAAATGTTGACGTTCTAAAGTGCCTATTTGAAATAAATGCTTTGACTTTGACTTTGAACGTAGCTTGCAGTAGGAGAAAACTTTTAAAAACGTAGAGTCGTCACGTAACGATTTTTTTTTTAAATCGCCACATAACGAACTTGCGTTATGCCCCTCGCCCCCCTCCGGGCGACTTAGTGAGGTCAAAATGAAAATCCAAGATGGTGGCTGCGGCATTTTTTTTTCATCGTGGTTTTCGACAGTTATTTAAGCCAATAGTGACGCCAAAAAAAAAAAAAAAAACTAAGATAGCGGCTGTGAAAATGCTTTTTCTAGTCATTTTAACATTTTCGCAGCCGCTATCTTCGATTTTCATTTTGATCTTCGTCCCCAATCCCACACGTTGTTTTTTTAAATATTTTTTCTGGTATCTTGAGATGTAGTGGATAATTGTGTGTCGACAGATTCAACCACATAAGAATCTACGCTGCAGCAGGATTGGTAGTGACCAAATCTCACCATGTTTAGTAGTTAGTAGTGGACGCAAATAACCCTCTTACCTACTATAGCCATTGATTTATAAAAAAACCCAAGATACATAGTCTCGAATAAAAGTAACACTCGAAACTGTCCATAATTAGACCTCAGTGGTTATAGTTATGATAAAACAATTTTTTATACAAATTCAACCTTACACGCGTGACTTAAAGTGGTTTTTACAAAGCAATGTCCAAAAAGACTGACCGAAAGATGACTGAAGATACTATTGAGACCTGCGCACATTGCGCCCTATTATGCGGACGTTTTTGAGACGCTGATTTGTGTATCTTGGGTTTTTTCGTTTATCAATCACTATACTCGTAGCACCTACAAGTTATCACCCTAAGTCGACGGCGTCCTTTCCTGTCATCGCAATATCAATGCCAGTGCTAAGCAATGGGGTCCCATTGCTTAGCAACTCGTAATTTTAGCTAACGCAAATATTGTGGTTTTCACCCCAACACTTACTTAGAAGACGGTATACACGTGTTGTTTGAAGGTAATGAGGTTAACTAGGGTTAGTGCTCGGGTATTCTATACTCACCGCAATAAGGACCAAACTTGGTAATCACAAATGCCAGCCGTGAGGCTCACACTAATTCATTGTCGTTGAAACATTATTTTCTGTTTTTTTTTTATTTTGTTATTTGTATTTTGTGTTTCACAAACTGTGTCCAAATAAACGTTATACTTTTTGTATAAGTGTTTATTAAATGTATCTACTAAATAACCAGACATGTTCCTGACAAGTAACATTCTTTCTCGTTTCTCTCGTATCAGTGCTATTTCAATTTTATCTTAATTTATTTAAATATTTTTTTTCATTTTAACTAATTTCAATTTATTTTAATTTAATTCTAATTTATTTTAATTTAATGTCGACCTACTAATTTATTTCAATTTAATTTTAATTAACTTCTTTCAATTTAATTTAAATACAACTGATTTCCTCACGACTAACATAGTTTTGTAAGATAATGTTATACGAACGAATTTTGTTGTTTTTTTCGAATCGTTACTAATGAATACCGGTTATTTGATCAAAAGAGCTTCAAGACAGCTGGATCATTCCTCATCTTATAAGAAAACAGAAGAGAAGAAAGAAACACAGGTTTATTTATCACAAACATGTGCATCATCATTTTAGCCGAAAGACGTCGTCTGCTGGACGCAAGACTCCAAACATCGCCACTTCTACCGGTTTTGAGCTTCTCGCATCCAGCGGATTTTTGTGGCCTTCACCAGGTCATCGGTCTACGGCATCCCGTACAAAAAAAAACAACCAACTCGAATGATTTAATTAAAGAAATAATAAAATTAGTAATTAAATAGTCTGAGTAGTAGTTTTATTTCACCACATTGTTATTTTTACCGAACATAGCTTCGTTTTCAATCATCTATAACGATGGTGCTTTTACGGGACAAACATCTAGAGGCTATAGGTACAAATATTATCTTGTTCTGGCTCATGTCACTGGTACTTACCAGCGACCTGAGCCGGAACAAGCCACTTATAGGCAGACAAATATAAATTGCTTCTAACATGTCATGGGCGCATCCAATCACATTAGACATGATCACATGATAAATTACTTAACAGGCAACCGTAGGTTCACCATAATTCACCACTATCCACCGTAGTTACTAATTGACGTTCGTGACGTCATGATATTAATTTACAACCGCAATGTTAAGGAAATCAAGGGTGTTAAGCTCAATAAGCAACTCATCGCACCCTCATTAATCGATTCGATTAAAGCAAGGTCCCCATCGATAAATAATTAATCGATTCAGTTAAAGCAGAGGTATCTAATCGGACGCGCGTGCCGGAAATGTCCTCGATTACAAATTAATCGAGACCCGAGCGAGCGAGTGTGAATTTACGAATATATGGGCGTTTAATACAACGAATCATTAGCAGGTAGTTTACGTTTTTTATTTGGGTAGAAACTTTTAACTTTAGTATAGTCTGTTGCAAAAGTATATGATGAAAGTGTAAACAAACACCGTTCAGGCGAAATTCTTTGCGCACTAAAAGAAATTGGTAACACATTCATCGGTATTTAGAAGGTTTCAACTGTATTTCACCACTTTTTACAACAATCAATGATTAAATAACATTATTAAATTGTTATTGAAAAATCGTCGCCGAATATTGAGGTTATAAAATCAATTTTTCACTTCTCATGCTCTAAAAAGACATCATTATAGCCCTACGAAGCGGGACTAAAGTGACCACTTTAGTCCCTAGGGAGTAAAAAGTAATTCGTTTTTTAATTTCCTTCATGTGACATAGACAAACTCAAACAGCCAGTAAATATACTATTATCTGTGGAGTGTGGACTATCTTCATTGCGAAAATGTTGAGAGTTTTAGTTCCATGGTTTTTGCCAAGGTGGCGCCATGTGTTTTAAATTGTTAATCTGTTACTGGTTTAGAAGAAAAAAAAGACCGCGAAAATTTCAGAATTTTTGTCGAGTGTAAATTTGTTCGGCTTTAAATAAATTTATTAAGAATGTCCAGTGACAAATATTGTTCCTATATATTATGTTCCTTGGTGAAGAGTTTGACGTCAAGTAAAGAGCAAAAGACATACATAATAGATATTGTGATTTTTATTTTATTAACCGACTTCAAAAAGGAGGGAGGTTCTCAATTCGTCGGAACCTTTTTTAAATTTTTTTATGCATGTTCCCCGATTACTCGAAGATGGCTGGACCGATTTGGATTTTTTTTTGTTTGTACTTCCCAGGTGGTCCCATGATCATCAAGTCAGGATCTGATGATGGGATCCTGGAGAAATAGAGAGAACTCTTCAAATTTTATAGGCACGCGAAGCGATTTAGGTATTTTTTGGAAGAGTACTTTCTCGGAGTGGTCTCATTTCAATTTGGTGAAGATCTGATGAAGAACTTTGGAGATAGGCAACGGAACTCCTCAATAAATGATAGCAAATGGACTGGGATTGCTGAAATCTCATGTCTGTCTATTGTTTACACCAGTTCATAACATAACATCACGCCGGTACGCTGTGAAGGAGTAAGCACATGTGAACCACTAAAAAGTTTAAAAAAACTTTTTCCAAAAAAAAAAAAAAAAAACAACCGACTTCCAAAAAAGTACTACAAAGTGAAAAATAACTTTAATTTCGGAAGGCGGTGACAACAAATTCAAATTCAGCTCCAAAGACACCGACTTCCGAAATTAAAGTTATTTTTCACTTTGTACTGTTTTTTTGTTAAGTAATATTTATTAGGTAAGTACATGTTTTTGTACTAAATTGACTATTTTTTTCGCACTCGAAGTGAAAAGTACAGTTTGCACCTCGAGACTAAACGCCAACTTAATATACCCTCGGTTTCATTGACTCCCTCGCACGCTCGGGAGTCAAACCACCTCGGGTATATTATGGCTTCGTTTAGTCCCTCGTTATAAAATATACTATTAAGTGTCAAATGAAAACATCCTAAGTTGACTATAAATAAGAATTTCGGGTTTAAATGATCAAACAGAAGAACTAAAGCTATCGGACCGATGAAAGTAGGCTGAAAACATAGTCACAGCCTTTTTCAACTTGCATCTTATGAGTTATGTGCCGTTTTAAATTGATATCAATCCATTCTGCATCTGACAGATGCTTTACTTACTTTTGTAATTGATGGATTTGTGTGTGCGGGCCAACGCCGGTTTTTCAAAAGTTATCTTGTTAACTCTATTTAATAGATCTACCTATTTCAGTATCGACAATCCTGCTCCAGATCCTAATATCCTTCTAATGTTATAAATGTGAAAGTTTGTATGTTTAGATGTTTTTTACACAATCACGCCAAAACTTCTGAAGAGATTTGGATGAAAGGAAAAGGACAAAATGTGCCCCACGGAGTACAGGCATTTTAATGCAGTTAATTTAAATCATTTGAATTTTGAAAAAAGAGAATTTTGAAAAAAGAAAATAACTTATCTATCATAACATCACGCTTTGTTTTCCCGAAGGGTTGGGTAGAGGTTACTTAAAGTACACCACATACCGCCAGTTACCTACGTTTAAGTCCCATGTAAGGCGGCGAGCCTATTACCCTAATAATTTATTTTTTATTCTATTTAATAGTTCTTAAATCATTTCAATAAGAGACATCTGTGGGCATAATCATGAAGCGTAACGACAATTCAACGTCATTCATGATTTTGTTTTGAAAGTTCACATAGATACCAACAGATGTCGCTGTATTCAAAGTTTTGAATACCGAACTAAAATCAATAAAATGGTGCGCGGCGTTACGACTAGTCACGGGGTTTCTCGGGGTTCTTTTTGATCACCTTGCTTCCCAACCCGACATTTTATGCGCCAAACACGTGAATCTTTTCGAGACATTTTCTTTCTGTATGAATTTGGCTAGTCAACAGTAAAAAAACTTTATCACAAAAATACAATCGACTTCCACTAAGGAAAGACTACAAAGTACAAAATACCTTTAGTTTTGGAAGTCGGTGGAGACTGGAAATAGATAAAACAAAGCCAAACACACCGAGTTTTGGAAGTCTTTGTATTTTTTGTGAATAGTTTAGATTTTTTCTAGTAGTTATATTATCAGCAACTTTATTTTAT
This sequence comes from Antitype chi, assembly GCA_947359405.1. NCBI lineage: Eukaryota > Metazoa > Arthropoda > Insecta > Lepidoptera > Noctuidae > Antitype > Antitype chi. Next base: position 19,690,540 of record OX375816.1, read on the forward strand.
TACCCATCCACAATTTGTGCGTACTATACTATATTGTAGTCTGTGGTGCGTACAGTCTTCGATTAGGTATGAGCTCTATGGGGGTCCATCTCCATGATCTGTTGACCACCGATAATTAACTAACCAGCGATTCTCTTCAGTACCTATCTACAATAATCAAATCAAATCACGTAATTAGGTAGGTACTGGTCATTATTGAGGAGTTTCATTGACTAGGTATCTCATTTAAACGAAGAATATTCTTCAAAACAATAAAAAAATCATGACAATCTGTTTAGGTAAGCGCCTTTTCCTCCTCTCTCCTCCTATAGGTACTGTGCCCGACAGGGTCTTGTTTGTTTAATTAATTTTAAGCATACCAACTATTTTACCAACAATATTATAGGGAATGCAATAAATGATTTAAAACTGAATAGGTACTCTTTAATGCACCATACGAATTACAGATACACATCAACTAAACTTTATTTTATTTTTAAAGCAAAAAAATCTTTACATTTTAAGTTGGTTGAGAAAAATAATACTTGTGCTAACGGGCCTTTTAGCCGTTCATAAAATGGATAGAGTAGGTACTTAATATGTCAAGAGTAGTTATTTCCTACTGTTAACGTTCAGGTGGCATTTGGCTTCAATCACGAACAATGGCTACCCACGTTCTAGTACAATATAATTTACAGCGATTAACCAATTAATTTCAGATTTCTTTAGACTCGCATCACAGGTGATGCCTAATAGGTACCTACATTCTACAGTCGCTCCATTTTTAATACTGGTAGGTATTTATTCAGCAGTATTAAACTGGAAGCTGGCCCCACCATAGTGGGAAAAAGAAGGATTGGTAGATTTATTTCTTCAGTCATCTGAAGTATCCAGTCATATGATTTTTTTTTAAATATAAATCAATCTATCAGCATCGTTTCCATACTGAACATCTCTGCCCTTCAATCCCCAACAGGCTACTCACTGCTTTCTGCAGTCTAATCCAGCTGATTAATTAATTCTGGTAAGAAAAAACTGCATGTAGATGTTAGTTAATATAGGACTCATAGATGTGTGAAGGTAAGGTATTGATTCAAACAAAAACATTATAAAAATCACAGTCGTTTATTTAATAATAAATACTGGTAATTAGGATAGACATAGAGATTTACGAAAAAATCTTTAGCGTAATGAAAGGTACTTTAAAATACTAATTAAATACCTAAGAATGTTGAGTACATACAAGTAGATATCGCCTACGCGTGATGTTTTAAATGAATCATAAACTAACGTATGAAAAAATCACTAATTAAGGAACTTAAAAATTAAGTCATGGGCCCGATTTCCTATAAAACCTTAACGACTATCCCCTATGGGTACGTATAAACAATCTATATTTTATCTGCGTACTAAAAAGCTAAAGTATTTCGAAAACTATTTTTATTGTTATAACTACGAACTTGCTATCAGAATCCGTGATGATCAAAGAATTTTGGAATAGAATCGGACTTAAGACCGTTGAGCTATATGGGGCATACCCATTTAGTACATCCCTAATATTAAAGCATAGCTAGCTGTGACAACACGTTAATATTAAAAAACAAACTCCCTTTAACTCTAAGAGCCTGAACACCTCATCAGCAAATACACGAAGCTCAAACCAACTTAAATATAATAATTTATCCTTAGGAATGATTCATTAATATCCTTTTGGTACACATACACCCTACGGAACCACGCAAAGATTCACTTAACTCCGATTCCATCAAAATCGACAAATTGAAAGAAATAGTCATCGCCAACGAAGCTGATCGTCCTGATCGTTTTGTGCATGCGCCTACTGCATCATCTTCAATTTGAACCTTAAAACTAAGTAAGAGATTACCCTAATGAAGACGAAGAGTGCGCTTAGTGCGCCGACATCGATCCAGAAATTTGCCTTATCCATAGTCATTTCCTTCAGGAACAAGTTAGGATTTCTGAAGTGGCAGTAGGCTTCGGAGCAGTGAAGTTTTTCTCTTCCGAAGCCGTAGACTGAGAGCATTGCTCCTTCGAATCCGTATCTAACGTAGCTGAGGTAAGTTAGCCATTGCAGGTAGCTGGGTATTGCGTTGAAATTGACAAAGAAGCCTGAGAAGAGAACTACGGGGATAGTAGTGACTGGCCCCAGGTAGACCCCGGTCTCGATCTTCATGGCGGCCCCGATGAGCAACCCGAGGGATTGCGCCACCAGGGCCGTCAGGATATTAATGGTCGTAAACATGAGTACCCGGTCAGTCTGCATTGGTTGGCCTGTCATGAAGTAGACTATCATCACGTAGACGCCGCTGAAGACAATCTGGAAAAAAGAAGAAAAGTTTTTGTGAGGTTTACTTTTAGACGGCCGTTACAATTTACAAATATGATGCCATCTACGACATAGGTGTGGAAAAGTTTTAGGCAAATATTTGACAAAGATCTTAAATATAATATTTGCACGAACTAAAAACCAAACAAAATAGGGAGCAAAATCATTACTGCCGTGCGTTTTCCCAAAAACGTTGGGGTCGGCTTGCAGTCTAACCGGATGTAGCTGAATAACAGTATTTTACATGGAGCAACTGCCTACCTGACTTCCACAACCCAGTTACTGGGTATACCCAATACAATACCCCTTGGTAAGGTAATTTTATTCTGGGTGCATCGTTTTTCACACATAAGTATTTATATAATTAATGTAAGTTAATTATTGTGGTTAAAACATTTTAAAAGAGTAACCGTGGAATTTCTTGCCCATTCTTCTCCATACGAAACTACGTTTTGGAAGGGGCGACTAGATCAATTCTATTTTATAGTAAATGTTGACGTTTAAATTGCCTTTTATGTGCCTATTTAAAATAAATGCTTTGACTTTGACTTTACGACTGGTTGACTTTTCGGGCTTCTGACGACTCGTAAGGGGTCTTGGTTAGTAAAGATGGTCGCCCATCCACGGACCAACCGCGACAATCGTAGCTTAACCTAATTGATCGATCAGTGCGGCTGTTATTACTTAGCCACACAGAACAGAAACATCTGTGCAGATAAATCTGTTCTGTGCTCAGCCACAAGGCCCTCAAACAAAATACGGAGCAACTTTATTTCAAACTGCCCGCGAGTCCGCGTGGAATAAAAATAAATAGAAAAAACTAAAATACAAGTAGCCTAAGTTTCTCCTTATTACATCAGCTATCTGCCAATGAAAGTCCCGTCAAAATCGATCCAGCCGTTTCAGAGATTAGCAGGAACAACAGACAAACGCAAAATTTAAAAAAAATGATATTTTGGTATATGTACCGTATGCATTTAGTAAAAATCAGTTATTTTAATAATACAAACAGACATTCTAGTTTTATTTATCTGTATGTATAGAGTATAGATGTAGTCAGAGTAGATTAAGATATTTTGCCTATGTCTCGACAAGACATCTTTTATTATTTGTTGCAGGTGATACCGTATTTTGTTAATTTGTTTAGCAAACGATACAATCGTACACATACAATAACGATAACATACAAGTTTTACTTTAAATACGCTTTTTACTTTATCAACAAATAAATAAGTCTAAATATTTCCTTATAAATTGTGTCTATTTTATAAGTAGTTGACTCGTCATTTGACATTGACCGGCTCGTGTCAATGTTTAACTTCCAATTGTGGCTTGATTGTAGTCAAGTACCTAATAAATAAAGTAGCGTGCCTTTATGGCCAATTGAGGCCATGTCAGAATCGAACGGACAAATATTATTGGTCATAATACATTTCTGTCAAAGTTCACCATCTATAATCAATGTTTGTATCTCAATCTACGGGTTGATAAATGTCAGATGTTTTCTTCTAAGACATTCCGGTTTCCTTCACTGTCTTGAGAGTATTTATTTTATACAAACAATTGAAGATTTTATTTCAAAAAACACCTTTGTGAAAAATTCCATGTATGAGTTAGTTACGCCACGCAAATTGTTTTTATTCGTAGCAAGTTTCCCGTGACAAAACTTGTTTTTGAAGAAATATAATTCGAAAGCTTACAAATTCCTCTACAAGATGGCGTAACTAACTCACAACATGGAATTTTTGACAAAAGTGGTTTTTGAAATAAAGTCTTCAATTGCCAGCGGCTTCGCCCGTGTGGAGGTCGAAAGTTATCCCATCTATGTGTTAATCCAGGTTATAATCTATCTGTGTGCTAAATTTTATCCAAGTCTGTTCAGCCATTTTTGCGTGATTGAGTATCCAACATCCAAATATACAAACTTTCATAATTTATTATGATTAAAACCAGATATTTCACACGAAGTTGTATGCCTACTACGAATCTAACTTTCTAATGTAAACGATGACCATAATTATTATGATCATAATTAGTTAGAAAGTTAGCCTAACTGGAGTTGCTCATAATAGCTACGATAACTATTTTTTTAGCCCAAAACTATAGACTAAACTATATACAGAAAAACCAGGTTTGTAATAACACATTTCGTATTTGGTAGATATCAATGTGTCACAATCATGGCCGTCATAACAATAGAGATAATGCAAAAATCTGCAATAAAAAATAATCCTCAGTTTCGTTAACTTTATGATAACTTTATAAAGCAAGGAGGATTATAAATTGCATGTAATATGTTTATATATTGTGTGCGAAACACATGTTTTTCAAGTTTATAATTTAATTAAGCATTACTTATATAACTTTTAGCATGGATGTGCACTTATATTGCAGGTATGCTGGACAAAATTTCTTTAGATCATCATCAGCCCATCAGAATCACCTTAGTACGTATTTTTCTGTTCGTTTCTTCTTGTCTGCTTATACAGCGTGGCATCACATTGACGCGCAAACTGTAACCATGAATTCAGCACGAGATTCTAGTCGGTAGCGTAGAAATATTAGGTCTTTACCTATGAAATTGCCGTTTTGCAGTACTGGCCATTTCAAATCAAAATAATTTTTGTTTGGGTAAGAATTCTAATTTCAAATTAATTTTATTTTAAAAACATGGATTTTTTTTTCCAAAAGTAGTCATTTGTTTATTGATTAGTGTTACATTTTCATCGCATTTCAATCTTTTTCGTCATCATGGATACGTTAAAAATTCGAGTAATTATGGAATATGAGTACCGTCGTGGCAGCAACGCGGCACAAGCGGCACGCAACATCAACGACGTTTACGGAGCTAACACTACAAACCAACGCACCACCTGTTATTGGTTTGCTCGCTTCCGTTCTGGAAATTTCGACCTGAAAAATGAACCTCGCGGTCGTCCGAAGACTTTGGTCGACAATGACGAATTAAAGGCGATTGTGGAATCTGATGATACACAATCTACGGCTGAATTAGCAGCAGCTTTCGACGTTAGCGTCAAAACAATATTGGTCCATTTGCTTCAAATTGGCAAGGTAAAAAAGCTTGACAAATGGGTGCCCCACGAATTCAATGATCGTCAGCGCGAAGTACGCGTCGAGACGTGCCTTGCACTGCTCAACAGACACACAAATGAAGGAATTTTGAACCGCATTGTTACCTGCGATGAAAAATGGATTCTGTTTGATAACCGCAAGCGCTCAGCAAGTTGGTTGGATCCTGGTTCAGCACCTAAACAATGCCCTAAACGAAAACTTACCCCTAGAAAAGTGATGGTCACTGTTTGGTGGTCTAGCGCCGGTGTGATTCATCACAGCTTCTTACCAAACGGGGTGAGCATTACTGCAGATGTGTACTGTGAAGAACTGAACACAATGATGGAGAAGCTGGCACATCTCCAACCAGCATTGGTCAATCGCTCGTCTCCGCTGCTCCTGCACGACAACGCGCGACCTCATACTGCACAGCAGACGGTCTCCAAGTTGCAAGAACTGGGGTTGGAAGCTCTCCGTCATCCGCCCTACTCACCAGACCTTGCGCCTACAGACTACTACTTTTTCCAGAATTTGGATAACTTCTTGGCGGGAAAAAAATTCAATACCCGAGAGGCAGTACAAAATGCCTTTGAAGAATTTGTTGCCTCCCGTCCAGCTGATTTCTTTAAGAAGGGCATCAATAAACTGCCACTGCGATGGCAAAGATGCATTGATTGCATGGGTGATTACTTCGATTAATACAAATAAAAAATACATGAAAAAAATTCGTTTAAATTTTTTCATACAAAACGGCAATTTCATAGGTAAAGACCTATTATATCATTGGTAATTTTTTTTTAATTGCTCTTCCATACATTTTGACCGCGTAGGTATTATACTTTTCTGTGACACTGCATTTTTTTTCAGGTTTAGAATCATGTACTGAATTCGTGGTAACAGGTTGCTCGTCGATATCCTGCCCTGTTTGTGTTGAATAAATGCTTAAATAAAATAAATATTTATTTAAAAATAAGTAGAACTTCTTATCGCACTGAGATTTGCTGTTAGAGAACCCTATTCTGGGTTAAGGTCGCTTTTGTACCTACATATGCCGTCCTTATGTTTATTTTGGTAATCATGTTTGCAATAAAGATGGGGCTTGTGGCTAAGTAATAACATCCACACGGGTCGATTGATCAGGTTAAGCTACGTTTGCCGCGGTTGGTCCGTGGATGAGTGACCATCTTTACATACCAAGACCCCTCTGTGCCTCGGAAAGCACGTTAAGCCGTTGGTCCCGGCTGTCATTTGTGGATCTTTGACAGTCGTTACGGTTCTTCAGAAGCCCGAAAGTCTGTCAACCAGTCTTACCAAAGGTTATCGGATTACCTCGTTATAGGGTTGTGGAGGTCAGATAGGCAGTCGCTTCATGTAAAATACTTTTCGGTTAGACTGAAAGCCGACCGCAACTTAGTTGGGAAAAAGCTAGGCAGATGATGATGGGTACAATAAAGAACAAGAAATGAATTGAATTACCTGGAACGGTAGATCCGCCATAGTTTTAGCAAAGTAGAAGGCTTTCAGCGAGTACCAGTAGTTCAAATGCTCTCTCACGAACACGCTCATCTCAGTAGGGACTGTAACAAAGAACAAAACACAATCGTTATTACAACATTACGAAGGAAAAGATTGTCTTTCATGTGATTCAGCTAATGCTGACATATTTTCACATATTGGTTGTAGGAGTTCACCGAGGAATCGTACTTAGCCCACCTCCGCTTTGCAGCAATTCCATAGTTTTAAGGAGGTAGAGTAATATTTTTTCAGAGTGAAACAACAGTCTCACTAAGTTCATGAAAGAAATTACGTTTTTATTGACCCTCGCAACTAGTAAATATTTACAGACAACATTGCATTACTGACAATAGACAATTAAAAATTTGTCGAATACGTATGAATAGTAAAATACTCACATGTAAGAATAGTAGGCATCATAGCAGTAAACATAGTGAACATCACAGTAAAGAATATACAGCCAGCATTGCTCATCACTTTCGCAGCATCTCTTCCAATATCATAGTACAGGAAGCCTATCAGCAGCCCAACTACCGTATGAGAACAGAGCCTTAAGTGCGTCAACATCTGATCGCGCAAAATGCTTCTAAAGGTACGTTTCAATAAGATCCAGAATTGCTTCCACCCTGATGTAGGGAAGCCGGTCTTGATGGGTTTCTTAGTGAAGCTTTCGCTGGAGTCGAGGAGTGATGTGGTGCAGGTAACTGGTGCGAGGTTGGAGTTGGGTAAAGCGATTTGCTTTTCTGTGTTGAGGACTGGTTCGGACATGTCTATCACAGTGCAGGTTGGTTTGTCTGAAAAAGAAATGAATTGAATTAATACCACTGTCTTTAAATGTATGGAATGCTAATTGCCTCTTGCAATAGAGTGAAAAACCTTGAGTGATTCCTGGAAATAAATATCTGGCATAAACTCAAATTGATAGTTAGCTACCTATGTAGACTTACTCTTAGCGATGTGTACCTATATTGTTAAGCTTTCGTCCGCTATTTCGTCGTCAAGGTGCTTTGCAATTTATCTTCTGCAACCAATAAATTATCTAACGACAACGCAATAATTCTGAGTAGCTGAATGTTATCTGCACTCAATTTCACAACGAATTTGTATTCATCATAATTAGCCTGTAATGTTCCCACTTTCCCAGTACTGGGACTCAAGCCTCCTCTCTGTGCGTGGAAGTGGGCCATCCGAACTCACGATCTTCACTCGTAAGTTGGGGCCGATGCTATTGGGCCCTGCTCTATAATTTGTGTCCAAATCCTTTCTTCCTTACCTATCACAATGGCAAGTGCCTGTTGCTCCGCCTTCTGAGCGTTGTTCTTGCTAGTTTGGTTGTTGTAGTTCAAGTTCTGAGGTACGGAGGACGATGACGATGAGGATGACGACTGGCCGCGGCCACAGTTGCCTTTGTTGACTGCCATCACCAGCTTGTGTACCCAGTCACCGTGTTCGCCAGTGGCTACTTCCATTACTGTAATAGACAAACCAGAAATGGTTAGTACCGGAAATAGTCAACCCACAGGTATAAAGGGTATCTACAAAAAAATGTGTTTCAAACTTAATGAACGGGACTTTATTTAAAAGACGGTCTCGTGAAAAATAATGTGACTTTAAAAAGATTACTTCTACGGTGAAATCTAGTGAAAACACCAAACCTGTTGCTATTCATATTATTGTTCTAAGTAATCACAGTGAACAACGTATAAGCCTAGACACTTAAAACTTTTGTGTTCCAAAGAAAAGTGTTCGTACAGTCAACCGAACATCAGTAGTAACTAATAAAATACAAATTATAGTAATTAATAGAACACAAGTAATTTTATTTGCATCTTAGATATAAGATTCTTCAGGTCGCATGTCATAAATAAACATCTCTATAATGTTGAAAAGAAGTAATGCTGAACAAATGTTTTCACTTTCAGTGCCTATGATTCAAGAGTAAAGACAAACAGTGCAAGCGATGAAGAAAAATAATATGTTTTATGCTTACAGGAAGTTATAAAGTCAAACAGACGTAATAACTAGGTTATTGCAGTGCTAAAAAGATATTGTTTTGCTTTATTTCCCTTTCGTGCTCTAATCTGAATAATATAGGACGTTGTTTTGCAGATATCTTAAAGTTAGTGGCAGTAGCGATATCCCTAAACGCGAATTTGTGAACAAACATATCGTACTCTTAGAGTTTTTATGGCGCTTAGTAGCTTTCTTTTTTCCAAAGTTAGGTAGTTTTTTAATGATTTGAGTTTAAAACAAATCGTTACTTACATTTCTGGGGAATTTTAAAGCAGCTCTGGGTTTTTTTTTCTCAAGTAAGTAATTTTTAAAACAACCAAATGTGATACTACTTAACATTTAGGTACTCGCATTAAAAATCCTATGACATAAACAGCACCCTAATTGCGTAACACGCGATAAATCATAATTGGTTTAATTTTGACAGTTCAACATTATTCATTGCGTTATTAACATTGTTGAGCAGACACATTTTTCGAACATATGAAGCAATGGTTTAGCCATCTGTTTCAAAACGAAACAGATTATGATTAATCGTGAGTTATGCAATTAGGGTGCAGGTCTAGTTTGTTCAAAATTTCACGTTTACTTTGTGGTCTACACTTACTGCCGCCGAGAATATAAAAAAGGGGAGTTATATGAAGATTCGAATGACGTTATTGCGACACACGCTATTTCGAAAAACTTTACGAGTGGTACGCCAGTTCGAAAACACATTGAGTCGAAAATCTCTATATCGAATGACGTTGTCGCGAACACACTAATTCGAAAAACTGTTTGGATGGTAAGATGGTAAGTCAAGGTATCGAAATCCACTTTTGGGAATAGCATATTCTAAACTGAATTTGTCTGGGGATCGAACGCGCGACCAAGTGATTACCAAGTACTACCTGCGCTACGATGATGAAACTGACTCTGAGCTAGTGGTCTATACTAAGTCATCAACATCTGCTTAGCCTTTAACTACGTTGGGGTCGGCTTTCAGTTTAACTGCATGCAGCTAAGTACCAGTATTTTACTTGGAGCGACTGCCCATCTGACCTCCACAACACAGTTACTGGGTAATACGATACCTCTTGGTAAGACTGGTTGTCAGACTTTCGGGCTTCTGACGACCCGTAACGACGTATCAAAGATCCACGAATGACAGCCGGGACCAACGGCTTAACGTGCTTTCTGAGGCACGGAGGGGTCTATACCACTAAGTATAAATTATTAATATTCGTACTTATTATGATTTAGCTATGTATCCCTAGCATGCTTCCCGTCTTTCGCGAACTCAAAACAACGTGGAAGCATAATGGCACCTTCCATGGAATTGTTTAATGGGCCATCGACAACTTGGGTTATTGGCTGTATTCAAAAGCTTATTGACGAAGGAAACAGCCACCCATAAAATTGAGAAAATTTTGGTTAATATTCCACAGAAGCCTTCAGCAAAAAAATAAAAGAAAATGAAAGAAAATGCTATCGCAGCGATTTCACAAAAGAAAAACTCAATGAGCAGTTTTGAAGTTATAAAAGCTGTAGTATTTAATACTAGCCTTTATTGAGTTCAATCTACCATTTAGTAATTTTTACCATTTTCGTACTGGGTTACCATTCAAACAGTTTTTCGAATCAGCGTGTTCGCGACAACGACATTCGATATAACGATTATCGACTCAATGTGTTTGCGAACTGGCGTACCCACTCGTTAAGTTTTGCGAAATAGCGTGCGTCGCAATAACGACATTCGAATCTTCATATCACTCCCTATAAATACGGCTTATTTTTAGAAGTACATTTAGAAGATGAAGGGTTTGACATTCGTACTTTATTTAAGGTTGAATTTAGGTCAGTTGGGTAAAAAGATACAAATGTTGATTGATCGAAAAGGTTTTCCTTACCTATTGAGAGAGAATTCTCCAAGGTCAGAGTCTTAAAAGATGTTCCCTACACTGAGAGTAGAATATATTTTTTCGTAGAAAAAGAGACTTATGCAGCCTTGTTAATTGTGTAGCAACACAATATTGTAGACGAGACACATCTATTTAATTACCCGCATGAAAACAACGATTGACGGTTTTTGTCTTCATGTCGTCAGTCAGTCTGCCGTGTGTTTAAAAATAAACCTTAACTAATTCAACCTTCATCTTTATACATCAAAACGAGGCCGTCATATGGTGTACAATTAAACAGGTTTTGTTATGAATTCTTGTATTTCTACTACTTTTAGTAATATTGTTTGTTTGTAAAAAAAAAATGAAATATAAGTACAATGTTTATTATCCTATTGTTGCTGATAACTGATAAATACATGTTATTTTTTGCACCCACGGCTTTAATGTGCGAATGTAAATATTTAAATCAAACTTAATTTTTTTTATTAAAATTATTACTTTTAAAATAATATCTGTAAGAAGTTTCGGTCAATACCATTTCACTCTTATTTGGTATTGATCAACGAAAACTGGAATAAAGAAGTATAAAGACAGAGATGCAAGTGATCTCAATAGTTGATCATTTTGTTTACGACTCAAATAACTCGTGTTATTATAAATGAGAACGAACTAGTTGCGCCAATGAAAACAAACTGAATTCGCTTTCAGCTCCGTACACTATTTCGATACCAACTAATCTATAATTATGTGAAGTAGCCACGAAATATTTTCAGATGTAGGTAAAAACTGTTGAGGAAAGGTCGATACGGCTACGATTTTATTTATTTACTAGCAGCACTCCGCGATTTCATCCGCATAGTTCCCGTTCCCGTGGGAATACGGGGATAAAATATAGCCTATGTCACCCGGGGATAGTGTAGCTTCCCAACAGTGAAAGATTTTTTAAATCGGTTCAGTAGTTTCGAAGCCTATAAACAAACAATCAAATCTTTCCTCTTTATAATATTATATACGAGTATATTATTTAGTATAGATTCATTGTGAATTTCAAAGATAAAACACTACCTAGATAATATTGCCAATCATGTTGTTTTTATTTTGAAAACTAAAATTTTACAAACGAACTTTCTTTCGCAGAATAACATATTATTTGTACGCTTAAATTGAAGTTGAGTAGTATAGAAAATTCTTCCAACTGAATTTAGCTTTATTACTGTTTGAATTAAAATATATTATGTATTTATAACCGAATAACAGCCAAAGAACGGACAACAAAAACACATTTATTATTTTATTCCAAATCCTTTACACGTGCGGGAAGATGCAGCGTATCAGTACAATCATAATATTTTCTTTTAAACAATCAACTATTGAACAAAGAAGTGTGTTAATTTAATAACATTTACATATAATTTACTAATATAACAAGCCTTTGTTAGATAATCAGGTATTGAATTTCCTTCAACTGACTTTTTAATTAAACTCAAACTATTTAATTCAAATAAACCCATGACAGACACTTTTGAATTGTCAAAGAGTCGGAAAGATGAAGCTAGTTGCCCATTCCAAAGCGTTATCGAGTCCTTTCAGGTTTAACGGTCGTAATATTATTTGGATAACTGATGTAATCAATTTTGTTTAATAAGTAGAAATATGTACGTAATTAAAACTTATCAATAAATGAACATGAAATCAAATATAATTAGAAATGGCAGATTTTGTAGCTTGATATATTAGTACTTAATCCTATAAAAGTACCACTATAGTATAATTGTCTCAATAACACCGTTGTACACACGGCTACATATCAAGCTATACATTTCCAGTTTACGCTGATCTCGCACTGTACGGAAATCTTATACAAAGCGAGATCAGCTTATACTGGAAATTTATAGCTTGATGTGTAGCCGTGTGCACCACTGTTTGCCTTTAATTTCAAATCAACATGACTTACTTTAATTAGTTAATATTATGAACACTTACCGTAATCAGCAGGATTGTGATAACTCGGACAGTGAAGACCCATTGAAGACAAAAACGGCACTAAACCACTAACTCTTCCTTGATATATACACTGCCCGTCGGCCAAAGTGTACAAAAAGTCAAACATCTCAAAAAGCCTTGCGGACGGCTGATGTATAGTGCATATGATAGTTCTACCGCCTCGCGCTAGTGACTTCAGGAGTGATATACATTGGAAACACGATGAGCTGTCCAGTCCTGATGTAGGCTCATCGAAAAACATCACAGGTGGGTTGTTAACTAACTCTAAAGCTATGGACAGCCGTTTCTTCTGGCCGCCTGATAAGTTTATAGTCCTCGTATCTTTCGCCTCTACGAGCCCCAACATTTCCAAAATTTCGTCTATGACGATCTTCTTGGCTGTGACTGTCATGTCTTTCCCTAACTTTAGATTCGCCGCGACGTGCATAGCTTCCTTCACGGTGAGGTGTGGTAGCAAACAGTCGTCCTGCATTATGTAACAGGATAACTTTCTGAACCGTCTCAAGTTCCTCTCCTTGCCGTTTATGAGTATCGATCCACTGACATTGGACGTTCTGAAAGTAAAAAGTGTATTGTGAGCGTAAAAGGAATTCGGAACATTTTTGGCAATACTCCAATAGTAGCATTCCGCACGTAATTCGTCTTTTTCAAAGCCACGAACTGTGTCTGTGTAAAAGATGACGTAGTTCAACTTTTTGTGAGTACACAGATACTAAAGATGACCTTAAGTTCATCTTACATCAGTATCAAACCCGGAATAAATTATCGGTCGCTAAAAATTCATATGTAATTAATTAAAAACGTATTTATTTATAGAGGATTAATGATCTACTTACTTGTATCCCGCTAAGATATTCATAAGCGTACTTTTCCCAGCCCCAGAAGGTCCCATTATAGCTGTAAGTTCACCAGATCTAAATGTGCCATTTATGCATTTGAGCAAAGCTTTGTAGCCCCTTTTTCTTCCCTCACTGACTGAGTATGATAAGTCTGAGAACTCGATGTCTACTGGAGGGCGTTTGGGCAAGTGTGTGAGTGAAGCCATGGGTTTCTTCTGGTCTCCATACCCGTTGGGTATTTTAGGAAGGCCTGTCATGGCTGTTGTGCCTGCACCACCGTTGCACAGATTAATCTGCGAGCCTCTGTAACAAAATTAAAGGGAAGGTAAACAACTTAGGTTATACAAATATCTTTACCTACAAAATATTTCATTATGCACTATCGTAACATATTTAGAACAGCTGTTGATTCCAGTTCTATATCAGTACACGCAAAAAATCCAATAAAGTGAGATAAGCATTCAAATGCTGCCACACATGACGCTCTTTTACCAATAATGCCCTTTTCTTTCTCGCCATTTGCGAGGGACACAGTTTTTTCTCTAGCAATGCCAAGCATTGGCTGTAATACGCTTGTTACTGAAATACACAAGTTTTTATTTTATAACCGAAGTTTACATTTTATTCTTAATACAAAAATTGTATCGACGAACGAAAAAACATAATTCTTTTGACGTCTTGAACCTGGATAAACCGGTTCATGTCGTCAAGAAAACTACGTTTTTATGATGCATAAACGTTCAAGTACCTTATACAACTGAGGCAATTATAAATGAAACCAAAATAAAACATTTTGTCTAAATTGAGAACGTCTAGACCTCATCATAGTTTAACTAAACTAGATGCTAGTGTTTCGACGATATAGACGAGACGATATCATTCTTGCTTTCGATGCTGTACTCATTATAAGCTATGAATAACACCTTGAACTGCTACTTAATCAGACCGTCTTTTTATGGGATCTGTATCACTATAGCGCCAATATTTCGTTTCTTTCCCGCCATTAGAGATTACGCAAAGTTAGTAAAAACTACTTTCTACACGTCTGATGTTTTCATAAGTTTTATGAAGTTATCTACTTAAATACAGCTTTTTGTTTCCGACTGACCAACACCATTTGCATAGTTCTATGATGGCTTTCCACGGACAGGTATGAAAGTTTTTCAAAATTGTTCCAAACACGGCCGTTACAGAATTTTGTGCATAACATGTTTTCATGTCAGTTATTCAGTCATTTACAACGCGTTGGACTTTTGCCAACTGGCATTGTTGGTTTCGCGAAACAGTTCAACGGTATCCAGCAGCATAGGTACTTTGAATGTTATAATTTTTTGCTGAAGATGGGCTAGGAGTATCAGCTAGCTTAAGAGTATAAAAATAACAATTACTGAAAAAATACCTGACTCTGGAAAAATTGTTAAGTGTGACAGGATACATTAGTCTGAAAGAACACTGCTTAACTTGAACTGACTCTGATTAAAACACTCTTATTCCTGGTTACTACTACATAAGATGATATTCAAAGATATTTAGAGAGCAAAACTATACACAACCGTTGACAAATAAAGCCATGTTTAAACTAATCATTTAACTTGACATGATACTCTTAGCAAAAACGATAATACATATTACTAATAGGTCACTACGCGATATCATTGTTTGCGGAAACTGAACCAAGGGCAATATCGCAATTCGCGTAATGGATGGGTTCCATTCAATTATATTCTGACATCATGACACATAAGCATAATATTTATGTTGGAGAAAGGTCAACAATATAAATATAATTATTATCTACTTTTAACTGTGTTTCGAAATATTATTGTACAACGTCATCGAAGTCATATTTTTCATGTTCATATTATCATTACCACATTATCTTCATGAGATGATGACTATTAGAGAAGTATGGAACAAAACGAAATGCTGCGCCACCCTAAATAAATTGGTGTAAGTGCAAGATAATGATGATGAAAGCAACGTCTTTGACAAGAATTACCACATTTTAAATAAACGGAATCAAAATAAACAATAAAATAAACCGACTTGCCCTTTTACACTCATTTGTAAAACGCCAGATAAAAGGACTCTGTGGTACTGGCTTTATGAATTACAAGTAATTACTGCTAATGCACCGTTGCATGTTCCAACTGATGAACCAACTTTCCCTATGGGACTTCTAATGGCACTATTAAAGCCGAGCGTACTTGGCAATCAACTTACAACGAAAGATATAAAAGTGTTGGTAAATATAAACGCCAGTGACGACAGTGGCCTAAATACTGAGCTAACAGCTTTTTGTATTTCGGCCCGTGAATTCGATTTCAATATTGTCCTAAATAATTCTAATCCAGAAACTTTAAGGAGTATAAAATTTTGTTAAGTTATTACTCACGCATCCATTTCAAGTTTTCGTGATCACTTTCGAACTCGTACGGAGCTCATAGAAGAGCTTATCACGCGACGAGATCACGAATCGAACTGAAAGTATCTGTTCCTGTTTACCCTAGATGACATTGCACGATCTGATTTAAATCAGGTACCACACCAAATTGATGTTTTATGTATTTAGCAGATTATGTTCAGGCGATCTGACAGAAAAAATCCAACATTCATAAATGCCTACGATTGGATAGCTTTCATATTAATAGTGTTTGGAGCCATTGACGTCAGACTTGTATTCAATTCACAAGTTACATCTGAATATTGCATCCGGAGCGATCCCGTTATCAACACAGTTAGTAGACTAGTCATTTGGTTTTGAACGAGAGACTTTGGAGCAAAAACAATCATATTTACTTCATCATAGAATACGAATAGTAATCACAGTATAAATGTCCGTTTTACTGTGTAGTCCACCCGGGTTTTTGTTGTTGCTTTCAAAAAGATATGTATGGATTTCAGTGCGTCATGAATTTATTTCAGTGTTCCCCAAACCGCTGTCAAGTTGTATCTTTGCATAGTGACAGGATTTTATTACGGTTATATACTTTTGCGTTTTGCTTTTCTTTTCATTGAATCTCTTATTAGCATTATAGCATATTAATATATTACATAGTACTTAGTTTGTAAAACAAGTCTGGCGAAGGATACCAAACTTTGAAATATTTTAGTTTCTAATTGAACTTACATGGAGTCATATTTTAATGATAGAGTTATGTATTAGCTGTAAGTTTTCTTAAAATTAATAAAATAAAATCTCAACGTAATTTAAAAAAAGAATCATGTGCTATTTATTTTCAAACTCAATATTTATGAGTTTTTTTTGTGGCAGGATAGAGTAACGGTAGGATATCCACGGTGCGATGTCAAAAATGGAGAAATGAAATGTCACTTTGTATTGAAAACGCACTGTCTATTCTTCGTAGAAATAGAAAGCGTCATGCTAAGCCTGCAGGGGCTTGTGGCTAAATCATAATAGCCGCACGGGTTGATCGAAGGGTGAGCTTTGCTTTCTGCCGGCGGTTCATGGTTGGGTGTCCATTCATTACATATCGACCCCAACCGTGCCTCAGAAGGTCCCTGATGTCATTTGTAAGTTTTTTTTAAGCTCAAAAGTGTGACAACCCGTCTTACCAAGGGGTCTCATGTTACCCAGTATTAATTGGGTTGTGGAGGCAGTCGCTCCATATAAAATGGTAGTATTCAGCTGACCCCAACATAGTTTATCCTGTACAAATTACCTAATGATATTAAACTTTCACACCTATAGTTATGCTTTTACAGTATCACAATCATGACATCTTACATAAAACACCCGTAAATAAAATTCCATAAAAAAACTAACGTCAGTTTATGACCTCCAAGCTGATGTAAAGGTCAATCCACTTTTCAGCCACCCTTTTCAAATAGCGTGTGTAATACTGACGATACGTAGAATTCCGAATATTCTACATACCGACTGACACTGACACCCTATTAACAATGTCTGTTTGTGTAACAGGGCACAAACAAACAGGGACAAACATTTGGGCTTAAGGGGGTTGTTATTGCAAAAAGCTTGGACTTTTCCGATGTAAACAGTATGCTGGCAAATTGTCCTAGAATGAGACACTCATGCCTAAAACCACAACTTAAGGTCAAGGGTAGTTGAGTGTTTGTAATAGATAACCTAATGATCAAGAAGGTAGCAAAAGTTGTTCGTTACAAAAGATCCAGATTGCTTTAATAAATCAGAAATAATAGGTAATAATATCGCCACAATGTTTAACATAGAACATCTTACAGCTGATTAAGAAGGTGATTATAATATAACGAAGACAACCATTAGCAATAATTATTAAATGGAGTTTCGTACAATTTGAGTAACAATTATACGCTGTTTAATGTGGCAACTGGTATTATGTTCAACCTTGAAACATATAATAGTGAAGCATCATACAAAATTAACGAACTAAGCAATGGGAGGGACAAAGGCGTCGTTCCAACAAACTGAGCCGACGCCCTTAATAATGTTTACCCCGAATCTTGTTCATGAAAATATAAACGTGCCTGTAAGTAGGAACCAGAATATCTGAAAGGAAAAGTTATTAAACAGAGACCCCTTAAGAAACTGGCGCAGAAATAAAAGATAATTGCGCTCTTAGTACGATTGTGTTAGCAGTTTAAAAACCACAAAAAGCTTTTTAGGGTTTAAATGATAGCACTTTAATGTTACTTATTATATTTTTGGTGGCGACGTTAAAAAGTAAATGCTGGATATTTTTAAAATGAAATTTGCAAATCTGCAAACTTTGGAGCAAATTTTTTTACTGCTTACACATTCATTAATATGGGAGACCTGGGCTCAGCAATGGACATTTATACTCTGGTTTCATTTAAAACAATGGCCGCTCGACCTCTCCTACGCAACCTTTAGGAAAATTAGGTTTCTGTAGAGCCAGTATACCTGGGTAATGCTGTTGCCTATATACGGCGTTACCCCAGGAAAAAGGTTGAAGGCAAATACTAGAAATGTATTTAATGAATGACACTTAAGTACTCCTTATGAATTCATGATATCAAATCGTATTATATCCGAACTTCGATAAGTGACTCTTCTGAAAGATTAAAAGAAGAACAGGTAACAGCATGGATTTATGTATATGAAATTGTGCACGTAAGTTTACAAGGAGAGAAGCCTCTGAAGTGGATATTGAGAATCGTCAGCAACCTTTAGTGTATGAATCAGCTGGTGTGTTATAAATAGAGTGGGAATGGAGGAAACATGTGTAAGAAATAAGGAAAGAAACGGAAAATTAAATAGTGATCTAACTGAATTTAATATAGGCAAAGACACTTCACACCGTATGTTTTTTTCTCATTGTGGAACAATGTTTCATGGAAATCATGGTCAAACGTTTTTTTATTTACTAGCATGAAGTTTAACATGTACATTATGTTTAGCTTATAAGTTAAATTAACTAAAATTTATTTCAAACTACCGTTCAAAAAATACCTCAGCTGGCTGAATTTACCGTTTCAACAACTGACGTCAAAGACGCAGTATCATACAAATTAATTCAGTTACCAAAGAGTAACAAACATAATTTCCCTCACGCACATAGCATGCTACTAAAAATACTTCTATCATTCACCTTTTAAGGTGCTAACCGTGGTAATTAAAAGCCAATCATAGAGTGCTTCACGTGAGTGCTCTAATGGTAACATGGATAGCACTTAGAACGTAATTATAGGATTAGTAGCCATAATTGTTCCAGTATCTATCGATATATATGTAGCTGGATTGGTTAACTTACTTTTGAATGAGACCTAACTTAGATTTAAATGGCACGCCGTATCCTAATTGCCTTAATCAAGCAATAAACCTAAGTCCAAATGAATTTACACAGATTAGAAAATCTGTGTAAATTCATTTGGACTTAGGTCTAGGATCTTTAGATAATTCGTTTATCACTTTTAGATTTGATTAACTTTATCAATAGAAAATACATATTTTCGTACAGTAATAGAGCGGCAGATACTAATACCGAATTATTTATTGTTATATATAACCCATTTCAGTTGTTATATTAGTTTTATCATTTGAATGCTACATACTGTTCATATTTTCACCACATTCATCACCTAACGTGACTTATTACAAATATTATTCTTTCACGAGTCCTAAAGCAACAATATTAATGAATGGAGTGTTGTTCTAAAGCTCTTTAACTAAAATTGTTGGATGTTTTCCAAACATGACCTCAGCCAAGTCTGTGGTAAATGCCATGTTGTTCACCATAACGTTTATTTACGCTCGCTTTCATACAGAGTTGGCGGAAAATTAGTCCTCGTACCCTTTTCCCTAGATAGGACACATTTTTACACAAAATGTGTTTGCCCTAATTAAAATTCTACACCAGGATGTTGGTTTAAAATTTTACGCCTGTACTAAACTGTGCATATTAAAGCTACTCTTGAGATAAAATCTGTTTGAGGTTTTAAAAGATCTTCTCGTGTATAAGTTTTTATATAAATACAATTAGGATGTGTTGCTTGTCTTATTCAGCTGAGTAATTAATCTTAATTAATTAGGAAATCCCGTCATAAGTTCATGACGATACAGTTAGAATATTAATTAGATGTTTCTGTTTGATATAGCTATATAATGTTGCTTTGTTATGAACTTATGATCTTAATTGTTACTAGGTATGTTATGTTTTAGATTTCTAAATAATGTCGTTAAAATGGCACATTTCAATTTCTACTTTGTTCAAAAAATCTTCCACAATATTTATACTCCGAGATACCTAGATGTCTCCTCAAAAACGAAAAAATATTTCCGCGTCTCTTCAACTTTAAATAATTCTCGCCTTGAACCTGAGTTCGACCAAAAAAACATGAGCGAGCATAGCAAAACGAACAATCTATTATTTATACTTGTTTGTTGCCAAGCTAATAACATATATCAGATGGGCGAATGACGGCCGTAACATGGAGAAGAAACGGCTAAGTACGTTTTCCAACTTTTTGTTAGCTGCAAAAACTTTTGGGTACATTCGCACTGAGAATAACACAAAGAGAACAAAGTTTGAAGACCCCTTTTTTTTGGCAGATCTTGTATTGAATTCAGAATGTCTAGCTCCTAGCTACTTTATTGTATGTATGTGGGTTCACGCCACCCTTCCCGACTTACAAGTGAGCCAAGTGCCTACAATTCAGATGTCTGCACACTTTTCTAGCTTTCTATATTTTTTTCAACATTTATTTTGATATTTGACAAGAGAATTCTTTTATATTGAGTGTACCAACCGTAACCTGTTCTAAAAAAATAATTATGATATTATTTTAGTGACAATTATCTTTTTAATTTAAGACTTAATGTATTTAATGCTACATCTCCTGACCTTTCTCTCCCAAATTATTCTGATTACTGACATATTTTGTCAAGTTCATAACCGTTATTTAACAAATTTACAACACCAAAACATTGACCGTGCCATTCATTTCATTCAGAAAGTTATAAGTAGGCTGAAATTGGTTTTGGCCTTTTCCAGGATGCTAAGAATTATTATTCTCTGTCCGTATCTCACTGGGGAATTTCGAAAGTCTGCGTATATGTTTGATAAATTATATCCTGGTCTTTGGGTAGTTTTATCACAGAATGATATTATTCTGATTGTTAGAAATGACTGGTAGGACCTACCATATTTTTATTGGTTTTTGGTTTGCTATAAGCAAAACGATGGCATCATATCCTGTGACTTTTTGCTTTGAAAATCCTCACTTGCGATGCGTCGATATTTGATTTTATTACGTCTTATCATCTATAATGCATTATTAATTACAATATAATCTATTTGAATGTAGTAAAAGCCTCAGAAATTAGCCAATATATGCGTTATTCTTGCATCACTTTAAAACCTTTATTGGACTTACCAGGTAGACCGTTCCACTCACATTGTCACCTAATCCTATCGAACAAAATATCATAAAAAATATTTACCCCAACACCTGTCCATTATTGAGTGGCTCAGTGTACGGCGGTGACTTGACCTGGGCGAAGGTAACTTTGTCGTTCAGCTCTCCTCGGCTGCCGCGACCCATCAGCGGCAAGTGGATCTGGGTGCCTTTTGACTCCATCTTTAGGCCAGACGTCATCGCTGCATTGACATCGTGTGATTTGGGGCCCTGGAAAGAGAAAGACAGAAGATTTAATAATGGAAGGTTTTTGATGATGATGAATCTTTGAAGGTTGAAGAAAATATTAAGAGCTATTGACACAATCACGTTTCCAATAGTCATGAACATCATCAGTATCTCAATATACGTGAGGTCGGTGCATTAATCCATTAACTGTTATCTCATTTACGACTTATCATCTTAACAGCCAACCACTCAGCTTATTATCTTAACAGTCCAATTATATTTAGCAGAATTTTTACAACACACTAAGTATTGTAATAATTCTCCGAAAATGAAATAATTAATTAAACCGCATGTTTTACCATTTAAAAGAAATGTTGTGTAAATACCCAATGATAATGCGCCGGATTCAAAGAAGATAATATGCAAATTCCCAAATCCTAAAACGACATTTAGATTGAGATACTTATTTTATGCGCAACTTGTAATATTTACTTTTTTGCAACCATGTACAGGTTTTAAAGAAAGTAAAAAATAACCAAGGTTGTAAAGATATTTTTATAACACAATAAACACTTGAGCACGAAACTTGTTACTTTTTGGCTCCTCTGGTTTTCGGAATAAGATGCAAGTTTTAAACTTATTACAATTCACTTTAAAAATATCGTAACCTGTTTTAAAACTGTGTTTTCAAAATTAAATGCCTGAGATTATTAAAACAAAATTCTTTAAAATGCAAAATAATGGAATTTTATTTTAGGCTTAAATAACAAAATTATCGAATTGACGATTTTAAATCAGGTTAGCTTACAAAGATAAGTTGAAAGTATACATTTTCCTTATCCAAGATAAAATCGGTATAATATAAATACTATGCTACCAACGAAAATTAAATTAAGCTAAATCATCCCATCTCGTAAATGCGCCCCTGAATGTGAATTAATCAAATGAATTGAACAAAATTCAAAGAAAATTCTAGCCATGAATTGGTAAATTGGCAGCTAAAAGTTATTGGTCTAAAAAACAAAATAATCCACCAGCTGCGAAAATAAATAACTTGAATAGAGGCTTGCATCGTCAACTGGGTGGATAACAACTGCCAATCAAAGTGAAGAAGACTGATTCATTTCAGACGTCTTCTAACGTTCACAAAAAAGTGAAGCGGTGTTTTGACAACACACACAATAGCTCGAATGAGAAAAAATATGTGAGAAAATATATCATTTTGAAAGCAAAAAAGTCCATCACAATCATACGCACATCAAGCTATATCTATATTTCCACCTACAATGTGAGAACATTCATTTCTAACTGGAGATGTATAGCTTTATGTGGCTGTGTGTACGTTAAAGTCCCAAGGTCTACGACTCCCTTTGGGTTAATCAGTTACAATTAAAGCCAAAAGCCTTAGTTAAAACCGCTTTCATTTGGCACAGGTACTGTTGTTAAAAGTTGATGAAACCACACATTTTAGTGACAGCCTTTGCAAAACCCCCGTTATTTTACGTTTGATAATTATTGTTTAATCAAAATGTTTAATCATCATATTTCGTTCTTTCCGAAGTACCGTCATATATCGTAAATTAGGCACTTCTATCAGAGAAGATGTTAACAAGCCAGGACTCAAGAGAAATCATTTTCTTCTGCAGCAAGTATTGGATAAAAGATTAACCTATCAAAACAACAATAATCACTTGATTGGTTCTGTCAGCCACGTCTTTTACAAATAAACTTATAACCATAACACCACTTGCTAAAATGGATCAAAATTGAAACGCGATAGTAACTATGACGCAAGTCGTATGGGAGAAACATTGACCGCGCCATTTGTCAGACGTAGAAGGACTATCGACTTTCTTTCGTATGACGTCACACTAACAGAATTGAACAACAAAATGGATCGGACA
Source organism: Antitype chi (assembly GCA_947359405.1). Classification (NCBI taxonomy): domain Eukaryota; kingdom Metazoa; phylum Arthropoda; class Insecta; order Lepidoptera; family Noctuidae; genus Antitype; species Antitype chi. Next base: position 19,714,166 of record OX375816.1, read on the forward strand.
AACATAGATCTTGTTTGTGATTTATTGATAGGATTAAAGTGGCAATTCCATTTTTATATTGCTGAAACAGAACAGATTCCAACAAAGGATGTTCAAAGAGACCTTTAAAGTGATAAATGGGTCCATGAAATTGGAAATTCCTTGGCAATTTGCGGGACTGTTATTATTATTTGACTAAATGTGTCCAAAATACTGCAAAAATAAACCAATGGCAACTGTGTTTCATTGTGACTAAAATAAGAATTAGTAGACGGCGGAAGGCTAAGCAGATCATCATCAACGAAATATAGAGTAAATACTTGGAAAAGTACCGGACCATTGTAATGGCACTTAAAGGTCTACAAACAACAACAATGAGAAATAAAAGTGGGAGCAAAACAAATCAATTAACGAAATCATTGTGGACACTCCCACGGGTACAAACCATATTTTCACGACGCACGACAGTTTTATATATAGTTTGGTCTTGTTGATTTTAGTTAGTTCTAACAACTACGTGGATATTGACAAAAGGTAAGGGCTTACAAAAGATCTACTTTGTATTACCAACATGCAATAAAGACCTAACGCGTTTTGATCAAGTGCTCCAAAACCAATTTCTTCGCAAACAACACGCGTGTCTGCAATACTTTTATCTTTATCATTGTCTACGAGACTGATATGTACTGCTTCACTTAGTGCTTTCAATTATACTTCTGTATTCACACTATAGTCTTCCGTTAGGTCTTAAAATATGCATGTAACACCCACGCTTGTTTGCTGGCTACTGGCTATTTCGGGCACGGCAAAATGTATTACGTTATTCATGTTACGACTAGGAAATGAAAATTCAATAATTTACTTTTCTACCATCGTAAAAGATTAGTGAGTTAGCGAGCCGCGTATAATTGGTTGTAAATATTCAAGACACTGATGGTACCTTTGTTTAGTATAAAAACGGGCGGTTTCAAATACCGAGTCCTCAAGTCGGTAGCCGACGAGTATTTTCCAATACTACGAATTGATTATGGTTCGCTTCAAGGCTAAGCCACTACGCGTGTACCTATGGTGTACGTCATTTACCACAAAACCCCTTATGCCTTAGTTGCAGTTGTTTGTATGAAAACATTTCATTAAAATTAGATTATAAGTTGCTACAACCATTGCGTTTGGCAGGTAAATGATATATTTAGCACAACCTTATATTATGATATTTTCGGAACATTTCCTATGCGTCTTACATCAGCCTAATTGTTTATTTAAGCGTGTTTATTTGAATCTACAGTAGATATTATTGCGCTCTCTCAAATTAACCGATACCAACAGACGCCTCGTCAATTCTCAAACCTCCCTAACAACAGTGTCTAGAGGAAAATCTATAGTAAAATATCCAGCTAATATCACGCATGATATTCAATGAAACTGTCGGGAGCAAGTACTTAGTATTCATAACACGACGCAAGGTGACACGTCAGAGAGTTTGAAAAACGATGGCGATCAATCAATTTTTATGATGCTCATCTATGATCATTGGAGACCGTTCTTCGGACTTTTATTACTTTATTATGTGGCTGGAATCGACGCTGTGGTTAAAAGTTTGGGGAAATTAGAGCTGCTTTTGAAAATATTAAAGTTCGAAATGATTTTCTTTTGATATTCGATACAATACTTCAAAATCTTTAGTGAAGCAGTGAGAGGTACAGTCAAGTTTTTAGTCTACGTGTAACCTTAAAATTTTGTACTTCAGGATTTTCTCTTCTGGCAATTTAGATTGGAGTACTTTTGTTATTTTATTTTATTAATTAATATCCAGTCAAGACTAGTTTTCTATCTGGGAACCAGAGGGACAATTGCGTTACATACTATCAATAGGAAGGACTTTCATTTTGACGGTTTAACAACAATCATTGCATTTTTTGGGTTGTTAAGCAGACACATTTTTCTAAATATGAAGCAATGAATTAGCAATATCCTTCAAAATGATTCAGATTCAGATTGATATTGTGTTACACAATTAGGATGCAGTTGCGATAAATTATTCAAGCGAATCCCAAATGATTACAACAGATTTTAATTTTAGCAACTCCTGATCAAAAGTCAAATATAATTTTAAGATATTATTAATAATGTTCTTCATCTCCTTGCTTTTTTTCACCTAATATAATGTAACCGGTTTCCAATATCACCAACCAACAAGAGAGAGAGAGAGAGAGTTTTTGCTTCAATGCCCGGGTATCATAAGGTCGTACTCAATTCTGGAAGAAGAGAAAAATTAAGATATATTATAATTATTTTATTAATTGAATCTCTTTTTAACCGACTTCAAAAATAGGAGGTGGTTCTCAGCAGAAACGTCGAAATCGTTGAACGATGAAACGACCTCTTTATACAATTCCGAGATGCAAGTCTTGAGGTGTAAGAAAACTCGAAAGAAACGTCTTGGGATTACGACTAGAACGTAGGCAGCATTAATAGAGGAAGAGGGTTGCCTGTTGTTCCTCTATTTCTTTCGGAAGACGACAATATCTTCTAAGCAAAAGACTATCATAGGTTAAACAGATCAAGAATCAATATCACAGCTCATATCTGTTACATTATGTTTCGATGTAAAGTCTCTCAGGTGCACAAGTCATCCTGATGAACGAAAAAACTACCCCTTTATACCATGTCAAGATGGAAGTCTTGGGGAGTGAAAAGACGAAGATAACAAGGCTATAATTATTGGAACGTCTTGGGATTACAAATAGTACGTGACGAGCATTAATAGAGGAAAAGGATTGCCTGTTATTCCCCTCTTTCTTTTGGAAGACTACAATATCTACTCAGCAAAAGACTATAATAGGTTAAACAGATCAAGAATTAACATCTTATCATTTAGTTAACTTGTAATACTAATTTTCTCGTTCATATACGTAACTGTTAAGAGATAACTTTTAACAGTAACACAAATTTTCTCGAATTTTCTAACCATCTTCTCTTCTTCCAAAGGTGTAGAATCAACCATATTATTTAAAGTTGGTCTTTTACCAATACCTACGCAAAGGCACGCCGTTCCGTGTTCCTTCCTTTTCATATAAATCGTGGCTAGCACTGCCCAAATCAACGAAATTGGTTTCGTGCATTAATAATGCCTGCTTTATCGTTTTTCGATAACAACATACACCGAATTCATGTTAACATGGGAATTGTTCTAGAGATCATTAGCCTTTTGGACTTCGTCAACAATGATTGTTAGATAATTATCACTTGCTATACCAAATTTAGATTCAACACCTGTGGCCATATAAACAAAGAAAAGTGTAGGTTAACACCTGTGTAGTTTTACAGGATTAGACTGATAAATTGTGTAATTTATGATGATAACATTTAGATACCTAAGATGATACTCGCTATGATTGTTATCATAGAATATAATCGGCGCAACAACAATTACAAAATCATGAAGATTATTTTTTACATAATTGTCTGGTATCAACTGAAAACTAAACAAAATAAAGAGCTAGAACACGTTTCTAAATGCGATATCAATGAACTTGTGAATACAACGCAACTGATGGTCAATTCAACTGATTGGTTTACAACTCCAACGATGCAGTTAATGCGATTGCGCTAGCCAGAACTACCTACACTGTTTGCATACGTGGGCGTTGCTAACCAACCACATATGTTTCGAATTTGTGTCTTTTCACAGTATTTTATCAACAAGTGCTACCGTTTGGGAGACAATTGTTATTGTAAAGATCAACCAGCCTCTGTGTTCATTTCCGTCTTTTTTGTCAGAGTAGTCAGTTAGGATAGGTTAGGTTAGAACACCGAATTCATCTAGTGTGAAATCGTTATTTAATTTTGTCGTGCAAAATAGTGTTTTTTGAACCACTTTACAGAAATAAATATCATAAATAATTTATCAACCAATGAAAAATTAAAACTACCGGGAGCTATGCCACATAAGCATGAAAATATCAGGAAAACTAATAACATCATGAAAGTTTTGAAATGTTCTTCCAATTAGGCTTGGAGACACTTTACTCTAGCGAACGACGCTCATTCTTTGTATTGTTGACTTGTCGCATCATAGTCGTGAGGACTAGGGGAGGCTTATAAGAGTGGCGTGGTAAGCATTTTTCATATATCACTCCGTAGACGTAGACGGGTATTTACACAATTTTGTGAATGGAAAAAGATATTAAATTTTTAGCAGTTATCATTAAAATATATACATAAACTCACGCTTTTACCCATGGGGGTGCTACCCAAATGCCTTTGGATAGGACTTTGAGGAAAAAAGTAGTTAGACCAAAAACGAATTTCAGATTTACTGAAATTCTTAATATTTTACAATCCAAGTCGAAGCCAATGTTTTAATATCAGTGAAAAACAGACTAATAATAGAATTAAAGCAGACTTGGCCTTAGCCAGAATGATAAAACTCAACTCAAGAGACCTTTTGTTTTTTATTAAGTACCTACTAAAATTAATCATGATTGATTTCACATATAAACGATCGAATCCAACCCAGGTAACATTCATCAGAAGAAACATTACCGGTAGCATAATGAGAATCATGTTTTCCAGAATCGATAAGAAATAAATGAACGACTGTGTCAGTAGGTAGAAAGATAACGTTCTCGTACACAGCCTTTCTTTGTTTGAAATCTGATAAAGACACTAATTACCAAAGGTCGGTGATTAACCTGATTTTAGATTCTTGAAAGCGTTCGTCTTTATGGAAATCCAATGAAAGGAAACGCTGAGAACTAAATGATTGAAAATAAGTTTATAGGTGGAAGGATAAAAGCTTCTATTTGAACTTTATCAATAATATTCTCCACAAAATTTTCAGCTTATAATATCTGACTGAATCCTCCCAGAATCCCAACATCTTTCCAAAAACGATGTACTTCAAAATCATACATCAATAAATTCAGAGACGTGATAAATTTTAACAGATTGTCTCGCTTATAAATTAATGTTATATGTTTATTAATAGGCGATGTGAGAACAATATCAAACATTCAACTGAGTATGCTGTACACAATAATGTATTACGTAAGGAAGTGTTAGGTAATAGTAATAGATCTATTTGATCTAAAAGTTTGCACATTATTGATACTGAATAACATAGTCAAATGGAAGTTAAACCAAATAAACGAAATACAATTGACAGAAAAGAACTATGACCATATATACTAGACAATAAAATAGTAGGAAAAGAAACCAATATTAATAATAACGATGAATTAAAGCAAAGTAATAACATCAAGGTATAAGTTGGATCCGAATTGCTATGAAAGCTAACTTTAAAACGATTCCATTCACTATTCAAAACGATTCAGACAATTTGGCTCTTGAAAGGCTTACTGAATTAAAATACCGTTAGTATTACGCGAATAGTTGGTTGGCAGTACAATAACTTTGTGCAGGCAGATAACTTTGTGCTTTATAAAGTAAACTTATCTCTGATCTGTTTCTCCTACAGAATTACGAAAATGTAAATATTCAGTTTAAAAATTATTTCTACGTGTTTTGCTTTTGATGTTGTTACAAAATTAGCCCGACCGTGCAATTCTTTGCGTTTTGTAAGATCTACATTAAAGTTGTCACTTTTAAAGAAAGAATGATAGACTTAGTTTTAATTACTATTCGGAGGATTAACAACTTTGTTATAACATTTATATTAAACTGTACAGCTATCATCCATCAGTTTGTAAGCTTGTTGGCTATGGCAAAATCTTCCAGAGACATTAATATTGTGGCTTGACGACCTTCATACTATTTATAAATGAAATATTTTTGTAACAGACGTTATTTGTTTTATTAAAAGAACTTATGGCACAGTTATCAGATCACAATATGTATTTTAAAGATTGTGATTGTTGACAAACTAATTGCTATAATATCCACAAGTTAAACAGTCCATTTTGTTGAGTATGGGAATAATTACAATGATTGATCGCTATAGTTCGCAGAAGCGGGCCTGCAAACGACATAACTAGGTACTATTTATAATGTTCCAGCAATTTCTATTAGAATCCATCATATTATTATGTTTGTAAGACTTCAGTAAGTAGTTAGAGTAGAAAAGGAAAAGATTTAATCATAAATATACAGCTGAGTAAAATTCTCCAACTCAATAGAAGAACTTGTATTGCTCTTACCTAGACTATAATTAGAAAACTTTGATAATTATTATCTAGCTTATAAGTTTGCTGACATATTCATAAAACCGGTATATATTAATCAATCCATGATCATCAGAATTTGATTGTAAAAGAGAACCTAGAATATTTTAAGAAACTAAAAGAAATCTTAAATGTTGAAACGGCACAAACCACTGTCGATTGTCCACAGACACAGTGACCTATATTTGTACAATATTGCTCGAGCACGCCCTATGTTTTCATTGATCCACTGCATAGAAGTAAACAACATTACTAGGTGAAACGGGAAAAACATATTATAATAGTAATGAAAATAATAAATTTTAGGCTAGATCAATAGGACCTAGCTAGCAACCTTTGGAATCAAGCCAATAGATGCGTTGGCATAAAAACAATGCTACCGGACGATTTACTGTACCCAAATACGATCGTACGAGAGTACGATTTGAGTTCATGCGTACGGATTTTGTTGAACAGCTTAACTAATCTCTGGCGCGAACCAGCAATTTCAATTCAATTATATCTCTGTATAGTATAATCAGCCTATAATGTTCCCACTGATGGGACACAGCCCTTCTCTCTTCGGGCCCAGTGTGGGTTAGTAGATGTCACATGTCTTCGATTTTTTGGTTCAAGGACATGTCGGGTCCGAACTCACGGCCTAAAACTCAGAAGGCAGAGTCGTTACCAGTAGGCCACTGCTTTTCTCTGTTTACAACTTCTAATATTCAAAGAGCTACCACAAAATTAGAAAAAAAAATCTGACAATTTGTGTCTATTTTTGCATGTGAGACCTGAGAGAGAACCTGCCAGGGATGCGGGTTGTTCGAAAGAGATACCGTCGCCCCTGGCACACAGGCAACTGAGGAAACACGGGTGGGTTTCAGTCAGTAAAAGTCTGGCACGCCTTCCTGCTTCACCCAGAGCGGGAGAAGTTGTTTGATGATTTCCCATCCAAAAAATGACCTGAGAGAGAATACGCTTAAATTTGTATGATTTCCAAAAATAACGCCAGTCTACCGTGAGTTTATGTGTGTGTGTATGTACCCTAAAATACTCTTACTACGTACAAATATAGTTAAAACAACCCTTATTACATTACAAGAGTTTACCTTTACCAATAAACGTACGTCATAATGCTAAGAACAGAAATACGATATTAATCCCCAAAAGTATAATAACTATAATAAGCCTCAGAGTATGCACAGAATTAGTTTCCTGAGAAACTTGCAAGTTAAACCACATTGTTGAATATTACAGAATTATACTGAGCACGTTTCGCCCGTGATTTAGTAAAGTTAACACAGGATTACCTATTTTAAACGAAGTACGTGGAACAAAACTTATTGGATTATGCCATCGGGTGCTACGTTATCCATATTTATCGCAGAAATATTCTTTGCTTTGAAAATAGCCCGTCTTTTACTTGGAGCTTCTTTTTTGATAAGTCATAATTATATTATCTATAAAACAATTTTAATATACTCGTAGGAAAGGGAGATTCCCCTTTTCCTATTTCAAAAGTACGTCACTTGATTTCTTTGTAACCAATTTAAGAAAAAATTGTTACGGATTAAGAACTTACGTACTTATTTTCAAAACATAGAAACGGACAATCAAGTCCTGTTTGTTGTAATTATCATCATTACAATGTTTCACTAGATACTCTCTAATCAAAATAATCCCCATTCCAACACAACTTTGATAGGTGAAACGATAAGTCGGTCACTATTTCGTATTTGCATACGATTAAATAAAAGCATTTTACAAAATATAAGCATTGAATATTTTAAAACAACTTTTACCAGAAAAAATATTCCTATACATACTAAGCCAACGTTTGATGTATTTTTCGTTTGCCTGATAAAGGAAAATTATTTCAAAAGTTCCATAGAAATAATTCTAATTCATCAGATTAACAACAATGAAATAAAACCTTCAAACTACGACCTCCGCGTGTCATTGCTCCTAACTGAACAAGAGCGCTCGTTGCTAAATAGCTAAATAAACAGTTAAATACTTAAAATGTAGGATTTCTAACAACAGGCCACTTTGCCGTTAACTATCTTGTCGTGAACCAAAAGGAACATAATAGGTAAGCAATTTGTTGCCTCAATTTTGTTCAGTTCAACTTACAAGATGTCAGTTAAAAAAGTAGGAGTGGACATAAACAACATTTTCCTTTCGAAGCAAAACCTACCAACAGAAAATTCTACTAGCCACAATGACATGCACTAATTCCGGAATAAAATTCTACTAGCCACAATGACATGCACTAATTCCGGAATAAACCCTTTCGAAAAAAAAAATTGCAAATCCGTCTATATATGACGGAGTTATGCACAAACATACATAAAATATATACAGGCAAAAAAAACATTTAGGCCAGCAGACATTGAACTCACTTCTCCATTAACGCTACCAGAAATTCGTTTCATCTAGATCTAATAATTTCCGTGTCTTATAACTAAGGTTCGTGCACGATAATTTCGTTAAAGATCGACTCCCGAGGCTTTTTCAGTTCATTGAACGAAGATAATATTTGGTCTACTTGTGAGGCTTATGGTTAATAAATAGATCCTTGTTTAGTTTTTATCTTTGACTATGCTAATCTTTTGTCTTGCTAACTGGCGGTGGTGACAACCACTGACCCAAATCGAATCTTTGAATATTTAATTGTCCTTTTATTGTACGTTAAAGCGCTTCAAAGATTTTAGTGAAGACTTATTTCGTTTTTCTTTGTCTTTGAACAACATATTTCGATTTTACAATAAACGTCTAACAAATGCAGCTGAGTTTGAAGATTGTTAAAGTTTACTAAGTGTAACTTTCACCATATCAGCTTTTGTAGTTAGAAACTGAAATTAGTCTTGTAACTAAGTTTTATCATTAGAGCTCTCATTGTTTTTATGACTTTCAAGCAGTTTAGAACTATGTTTCGAATTGAAAAGTAATAGGTTTCTAGTACGACCTGTGCAAACAAGACCAGCAGCCAATATGGTGCTAATTGAAATGGTCGAGCCTGTAAAGGTTGACAATAGACTACGAGGTTCTGATTATTCAGATAAGGAAGCGCCTATAAGGAAAGTATATAGCTGTTTAGATGTAGATAAAATAGATTTTAATAACAAAGACTCAAAAAATAATAAGTTTGAAAATCCATTGAGTGATCCACATTGCGCTTCAGTTTGATGGATTTGTAGCGACACTACAGAAAAACACTTCGCAACAATATGTAGAAATACAAAAAGAGAAGTGGCGCCATCTACAACGCCACAGACGAACTACGTAAAGACGCACGTCATAGAAAGCCTAGATCGCGCAGTTAAAGTTTACCGCGCGATTTGGATAGGTACAACATCCCGACATCAACCGTCGGGCAGTTGCCCACCAGACACAATACCCGTCTGGTCGGAGGATCCTCCCTTTTCCAATAGAGTATTAGTGAACTTTACACCCTGTTCCTCATAACTCTATAGATTTATCAAAATTTACATTTGTTTTTTTTTTTTCAAAACAAACAGCGGCAAAGTTCCATAATATAATTTCGAAACAAAATCAAATACAAATATTCACATTGTTGAACTTTTGTGGGCGGATACAAAACCAACCATCCGGATGACAAAGTTTCATGTAAAGAATGTATGTATGAAATACATATTAAATCAAAAGCAATCAGTTTCTTCCCCCACGCATATGGCAAGAATAAATGGAAGACTAATGATATTTCAGTAGTGTTTGCAGAAGACTACATGATAATAAAGAATTTGAATTAATATGACACATCATATTATGCAGGAGTACCGATGCTTATCGTGTAGCAACTCCCCCTGGAAGCGTTTTATTAGCCTACTTTCATACATTGGCGCGGGAGAGTTAACTACTACAATGTATGTTTAGCTTATATATAGTAAAGAAGAAAAATATAGCTAAGCTGAACTAGCCTTTTCCAACTATGTTGGGGTCAGCTTCTAGTCAAACCGGATTCAGCTGAATACCAGTATTTTACTTGAAGTGACTGACTAAGTGAATAGAACTGATTGACTGAACAGTACAAGGAAATGATCACCGACGAACAGACATTTTGTGCTGAATTAATCTCTTTCTTTAGAGAAGAATCACAATACAACAGTTTGAAAGCGATCCACAATCGTAGAAAGTAATACTATTTAATATACATATATAATAAAGCGTCCAATTACAGTCGTACTTTCAGCTTCGAACTGCATGATTTAGGCAATTTGTTCAAAGAGACATCAAAAAGCTGTTACTCCCGTTACGAAAGACATAAAACAGAGCTATGACACAAACCAAATGGCACACTATGTTACGAAAAATCACAATTACGATGAAAATCGTGATGAAATTAATTTCAAAGCCCAAACAAACAGTATCGTTTCGAATAATAGTCTACTTAATTCGATCAAAATTGGTTGGCAGCTCAAGTTATACGCCGAAGTCAAAACAAACATTTTTTAAAATTAATAATTGGGATTATTATTAATAAAAATATCTGTAATCTATTGAATAATAAACTTATTCATTTAAAAAGAATAAAGACCCACCTGAACCCAAGTTGCGCTTAAATTCAACATTACACAATTTAGGACCACAACCACGTCCAACACTTGAGACACATCGGCTCTAATTATGACAATTGATTACCTACATATCAATTAGTCTGAATTAATTACCGATACTCGCGTACCCGCTTAGCAACTATCTGAAATCTTTTGATAACAATTCACGTCAGACCGAATAGTGGAGAGGGAAATGCGTATTGACCATCGGGGATTAGGGATTAACGGTACACGACAGACCTTGAAAATTTGAAGATTGTATTCACAAAAGTTAGATGACTCAACAGTTGAATTCACTAAAGAATCTTGACCCTCTTGTGGAAGACGATGTGAGAAAATCAGTGGCTGAACACCCCGAGGCGCATCATACACAACATAGTTAAAATATAGCATAAAGACATAATGCCATAATCTCAACTAGTCACACAATTGTTTGAGAAGACAGACGATGACTTGGCAAACGGTGACCACATATACCAACATAATCTTCTTTTACTCCACCACATTCATGCCAAATGTAATTTCAAGTAGTGCTTTGGCACTATCTGAAACTCTGCTTATCTCGTCTGAGAGCATAGGCGTAGCCATATGCATATAGGTCTTATATACGTCGAGAAGGGTGATATTGAGGGCGATGGCAACACCTGGCCCAACATCCAGTGCCAAGCATTGATTACAAGTATTGGCAAACTTGAAAGCAATTTAGTACTTATATGCGATTATGGAAGCTAGAATTCAAAATGTAATTACTTAAGCAAACGTGGAAGAATTTATAATAATCCAAGGCCGAATTCAGAAATTAATCTAGGACATTATGCAAATGGATAACGATAAAGCAGTTAGATAGATACAAGTTAACAATAAATTAAGCGAGAAATAATTTTAAAAATACACTGACAAGGGAGAATAGGCAAAGATTAAAACAGACAATCTATAGGGATTTAAATCAAAGAAATGGATTGATAAGTTATAGATATCCGTCCAGTTGAAATATCCAATAAAGACTACTAAATTAATAACAAGTAGCCATAATTCTATCAACTAGCTAATCAATTATCTACAGATGTACAGTCATCAACAAAATTAAGAATTAATTTCAAGCATCTTTTGTCTCTATTAAATGTCGATTCAGTTAAAAAAGATGAGAAAATAATACTTGAAACGAGGATAGCATTTCAATTTCTTTCTTCCCACGCCCAAGATATGTACAAAACTAGCAGCGCCCCGCGGTTTCACCCGCATAAGTCTCAACCCCGTGGGCATGTCAGGCTAAAAACTGCAATATACATGTTTTTTATTTTAACATTGAATATAGACCACTCGCGATATTACTTCGGTTTTAGCCGATTTCAAAAAGGAGGAGGTTCTCAATTCGTCTGTATGTTTTTTTTTTGTATTTTGGTTCCGCGATATTTCCGTCAGTAAAATTGTGGATGGATTTCAAAAATTCCGTTAATTCAGACTTTTCGTTTACTAGGATCCTTAGGATCATAGTATGATGTTAAATAAGCCTATAATCTTCCCCAAGAATTGAGCTAGCAAATGCATAAACATTTTTTTCAAATCCAGCGGGAGTACGACCGTTTGGCAGTTCCAGAGATTACCCCTACGTAAAAACTAACAAATTTTACGTCTTTATAATATTGGTGTAGATCTGCTTATGTTGATAACTATATTTTAACAGCGATGATAACAATCATTTGTCATGAGGATGGCTGATGATTGATTTCATAAAGGTCAGGTTAACAAGGTAGATAAGATTTAATATGTTGTTTGATCATGTAGATAAGACGTTATGAATGGGTTTATCAAAATCGTAAATCAGTGAGTAAATTCCAATGCTTTTAATGTTTTGACAGATTTCGTTTTAGGTAAATCAAAGTTCAAGGTAGTCTTTACTTTGAAGTACAATTCATTTTTTCCTTTATTTTCAAAGGTTCTATTTTAAAATCTTAAATAAAGCTAGATCATTTTACGACCTTATTTTACAGGACAGCTTATCGAAATATCGAACTGCTAAAACTCTCTTATCCTCTTGTTTACTCGTATCCAGCAATTTATCACTTAATATTTTCAAGAGCTATTTCAAATTTTCTTTCGACCTTATTTTATCAGCATGGCCTACGTATAAAGCTGCTAAACCATCAACTTCATACAGTTCTAAGAAAAGACTAGGTGGCCTATGTCATTACGTAGGTGACATAAGGGATAACTTGTGAAGTACCTACCGTAGCGTTGCCGTGTGGCTTTATTAAGTTAAATTGCAAAAAGTGGTTTCCTTGAGGGTGTTAGTTTGATCAACAAGAACTTTGCAATAACATACTTAAGCGTACCATTTCTGGCAAGAGATGTGGCAATGGAAACGCAAAAAAGAATAAAAGTTAAAATATCGAACCAATTTCATAACCTGGATTAAAACATAATGGTTGTTTTATTCCCGTGAGATAGTTTCCGATACTTACGGTTCCGTATGGTGCCGGACGTAAAGAATAGCACCATACCATCTCTTCCCGTGAGTGTCGGAGGATGCGACTAAGGGACTTACTAGAGAATGGGCAGCAGCGTTCTCTATGCATTTTACCACCATACTGCGATCGCCAACCCACCTGTCAAGCGTGGCAATTACGGCAAGCCAACCCCAAATTGGGGGAGGGGTATGTCCAGCAGTGGACGTTTTTGACTGAAATGATGATGAGTTTCCGACAATCCACGAGCGAAGCCGCGGGTAAGCTCGATTTAAATACCTAGTAGCAACAAAACCACAACTGCTTAATAAAAACAAAATATTATAACCTTAACAAAAAACTTACTAAACACAAGGCCCTCACATAACATGGGTGGTCTTAGTATCATAAATAAAAGGAAAGATGGAGGTAAGGTCGCAGCAGCAGAATGGAACGGATCACAATTTCCATAACTAAGAAACTTGGGTATCTTGATTGTAAGAGCAAGCTCGTGTTTAGCTATACCTATAAGATTTTACGTAGGTAATATAATACAAGGCTTTTTTTTCATAATATTTGTTTTAAGTAACACTAAAACATGGAAGCTTGAGTTGGATAACAAAGGCTTAGGTGAAAATATAAACGACAGCTTTGGGAATTACATTATGAAACATTTCTACACCAAAAAAATTTTTCAAGCTTGACAGATGGATGGCTGACCGCAGTTGCATTTTGAAAGACGCTGCCTTTTACCTAGTATGTACACTGAAATAGTCTAGAAATGACTCCATCCTTTTCATCTGTTTCAGTATCTATAAGTTCCCACAAAATATCAAAGTTATGTAGAGCAGGAGCAAAATCAATACATTCAAAGACTCCATTTTACCTGTAGTCTTGGCTCACCCGAAGTGAGATTGGCATATTTTTTTTCATATCATAATGGCCAACCTACGAAGGTTATGCCAGTATATTTTTTACCTGTAATATCACCACTTGCTATCTATCGAATTTTTGTAATGGAAAAATATTCAATAGATCGAAATAAATTGGTTTTTATGAATAACCTAATACTACAATATCTTTAAGTTCTTAGAAAAAGAACCGCGAAAAAGAAACCGCTTTGAAGTGAACTTTCATTTACACTGTTAAAAAGAATATAAAAGACTCTTGGTAATCATGGTTCCATTTATTTTCGTCTCTTAGAAACAGTGTCAGTTTTAACGACGGTTTAATATTTTTTTATTCTAAATAAAACCATTTGCATTTGTGACCGGGAAGTACAACACAACGTTGGATCGGACCGGATCGTCCTGAAATCAACCATCTATAATCAAACATTACATTTAAAATACACGTAAATGTATTTCTTACTTTTCGTTTTGCATAACTTAACGGAATTATAAAAAAACTAGTCAGTAAATTATCAGCGGTCGCTTCTTTGTTCTTTAGAGGAAGCGATAGTTTTAGCATCTGCCAGGAAGTTTCCGGCTATGCCAAGGTCCAATCTATTAGGTCTCGCATAAATATTATGGCGTAAACAGCTGACAAGCAGCTCAGTCCGCCTTTGAGATTTATAGTCCCTGTTTATTATAGTAATAAAGAAAGACAGATATATTGTATGGGAGACAGAGAGGCCAATATCTTTCTACTCCCTCATGTAACGAAATGTCCTTAAATGAGACGCGTACTTGTCCAGTTATCAAAGTTTCAGTTTAAAAACTGGTTTTGTAGAATCTGGGACAGATATACCAAATGACACATTAAATTACGAAACTAAGGAACTATTTATTATATTTATCTGTCATGAATTAGTCGTAAAGCAAGTACGTAAGAACACAATCACGACGAAATAGATAAGGATTGAAAAATTGTTTAAATTAAACAGCTGTACCCTTCATTTGATATTGAAAATGTAAACAGATTTTTAACATCTTATTATAATTTACCAATACATAATTCTGAAGTTACAAACACAAAAGACATCTTGGACTAATCCTTGAATAATAAAGGAGATAAAATAGCACTTGACATAATATTTGTTTGACACATTATCTTAAAATTATATTTTAACTGCTGTCGTCGATTGTACATCGGATAACGTTACAATATCAAATTATTGCCGGCGCATCTAAAACCGATTTATTACTTGTTACATTGTTGGCTTTATCTGTGAAATCTGTTTTATTTCTTTATGTAAGTACCTAAATGCAGTATCTCGGACGTAGGTATGGGTAAATTAATGTTAATCAGATTTCTCTGATTTGATACCAACTTGTCAAATGACGTTCCTGATAGGATTTATACTATTAATGATATATTAAGAATTATGAATTATTTTATGATTGGAGAAGAGTCGGAGCAGGCAATAAGAACAATGCTTGATATCAAAGAGATTGATAATCCAACGGCTATTGATGCTAATAAGGATTCGGAGCATGTAGTGAGAGTTGAAGATAAGAAAATAGCTGCAGTAGTTTTACTTCTGCTACAATGTAGGCAAAACGATAAGATAATGAGATTGTGAAGTGTTAGTGAGCTTAACAATGAAAGGATTACAAATATCCATGTTTACAGACGAAGACCGTGTTCTTACTGTTTTTAAGGCAAATGAGATGAATGCAATGAACTAATGACGTACATATCATCGCAAGAACATTGTTGAGGTATGAATCATTGATTTAAAGCTTTAGATTCTCGGAAAGAGGCAAGTTTGCTTCTATTCTTATGTCTTCTTGAAAATGGGATTGGAAACTTTACCACGCTTGCTAATTTTTTTGAAAGTTCGCGACAATTTGAATGATTTTAGTTTTTAATGGCATCAAACTTCTTCTATGTAATTGTTTTTCTTTTTAAAACAAAAAGAATTTTGCTTAAAAGTTAGTAACGAATGAATCATTTCAAAGCTGTGTATACCTACAAAAAGAAAATAACAAAGAAAATTCTTACACAAAAATAAACTCAGATTTGCCATAATTGGTCACAAAGACTCGTAGGCAAACTGAAATGAACAATTCGAACCTCAACAATTCAGGTTCAAGAAACAAAGAAATATTTGAAATCCTTAGTATGAAAAAATCGCTCATGACGTAAATTAAATTCCTTCTAGTCATACCGATCAAAATACCAAGATAATAAGTAAGAAACTTGTCGGTATTTTAATAGAGGCTGAGAACTCATATGACTTTACAATGAATTTGCTTTTAATTGGTTGTTGGCACGGACCCTTTATTTAGAAGGGTCCCAACCTTGGTAAGAATCCTGCTTAATTTGTTTGAACGAACCGTAGTAAGTAAATAAAATAGGCTGGATATTACTTTGCAGCTGCCTTTGTATAAGAATGTAAAAATACAGTCATTCTTGGACTAAACGTGTGTAGAAATAGAAGAATAGACAAATAGAAATAGCAAGGCAAAGCCAATTCATAGAATATTAAATGATAGGCGCGGCGAAGCTAGGGCTCTATTATTATCAAACATTCTTCAGTTGAACTAAAATAGTTAACTATTCTTAACTGCTGCACTATAACACGATTTTGAAGTGACAACACCATGGGAAGACAGCTAAAACTTGATAAATGGATATAAAACAGGTAATAAAACGAGTACGAAGAACACAAAGCAATTTGAAAAATAAAATTACAAACATCGAATAACCAATGAGTAAGGCGACAATAAAACCGAATGGCCATTGGCTCAACTCATGCCATACACAATCCCATAGCAAAAATCGGTTTGTTACAAAGCTTCAATCAAATTCCATGATAAAACAGTAATCCTCGATTCTCGCTAAAACAAGATGAAATTCAAAGCGGTAAATGCAAATGAGGGCAGAACAGTCGTAGAACTGCTGACTGAACATGAAACCCGGAATATAATCGTATTCCATGTACGGTTTATTACCTAGGCAGTATATGATTAAGTTCAGGCTGACTGTTAGGTGGAGCGATTGCTGGAAGTCATGAAATCTTGTTCGGGATCGAGTACGGAATTGATAAGAAATTCTCTCCACTTAAATATAACTCTATCATCATCATCTATCTAGCATTTTCCCAACTATTCTGGGGTCGGCTTCCAGTCTTACCGGGGGCAGCTGAATAACAGTATTTTACATGGAGCGGCTGCCTATCTGACCTCCACAACCCAGTTACCGGGTAACACGATACCACTTGGTAAGACTGGTTGTCATACTTTCGGGCTGTCAGAGATCTAGGAGCGACAGCCGGGACCAATGGCTTAAACAGTTTTTAGAGCGATCTTGGTATGTAAAGATGGTCATCCATCTACGGACAAACCGCAGCAACCGTACCTTAACCTGATCGATTGACCCGTGCGGCTGTAACATAGCCACAAGCATCTTTAAAATATAACTATCAGAGCATGGTAATTCATGACAAGAACAAAATTCAGGTGTTCATATTGAAGTATCTATTAATCCATTGATGGGAATAATAAATTTCTGGTTCCTTGGGTACGACAATTATTCAAAAATAGGTTACGCTACGGAAGGTAGGCAGCTTAACGACTTAACTGAACTACAGTTTACGCCGGCATGTTTCAACCACGTTGCTATGCCAACTAGTTTATTGCCTGAATAATGAATAGATTTGATTTATTAATACCATTATGAAAAGCCTTATATAACTACTGAACACAAAGGATCATACTTCAATGTCTATTGCAAAAACCATCTGATACAGGGTGTAACCGAATCCCTATTGCTATCCTTAAGCACTAAAGATAACAGCTGGTATAGAATCACTATACATAGTTTCAGCTGAAAATAAAATACCTACTCTAAGAATTGATAGCAAATTTTCGGTTTCATATGTTTCTTCAATTCAAATCATAACAAACGTGTCACCGCACTACGTAGGTAATTAAATTTCCACGTTACTTGCCAATATCGCGATAAATCTCTTCCGAGTGATGTGTTTATTTCAATTTGAAAAGTTCGATATCTGGTATCAATGTACGGCGGGCTGCATCAATTGGTTCCCCATTTGTATTAAAATTTTAATACAACTGGGGTACCCAATTGATTCAGCCCACTGTACCTATTAAAAATTCTCATGAATTCCGAACATGTAGAGATAGGATTAAAAAACCCTTCCAATATCGTTTGATATCATCCAAAGAAGCCGTGCCCTTGGTATGTACGAGTATATACCCTTTCCGTTACACATGTATAGTTTCCAGTTGTTGTGAATAATCTATGAATGAATGTTAAAATGTAACTAGCATCAGCCACTGTAGACGAGAGTCGTAATAATAGAAGAAGCCACACGTTTTCAAGATCAAGTATAATGACATACAGTATTATTTCATAATAACTACACTATTCTTGTCCTCGTACCATCTCATTTTCTCTGGCACGAGTTAAATTAGAAATATCTAGATTTTCTACAGGATTTTATGCATCTCTTCCTGTAACAAATATGAGAATGCCTGACATAATTCCAAGTTATATATTTGTTTCTAAGAACATTTTCCATTACAATTATTTATAGCTAGCCTAGATGAATACACTACAATTAACTCAATCACCTGGAAATATTCAGTCCAAAAACCACAAAACTTATCACTTACTTGAATAATAATGATGATTGACTTACCCTCGCCACAAGTTTACATAATAATTTTCATTGTAGGTGACGTAATAGAAACACCACTAAAGCCACTTTAACAATGTCGGGGATCGATACGCTTTTGACTGTTCCAGTACACGCAAATTCTCATATAAACATTCTGACCTTCGTACAAGTTCGAATAGGTTCAATTTTATATCGAATTACCAATCTTAGCTTACCCGATGAAAGCACGCAACTGTTACTGTTTATCGATAAGAAATAAATGCTTGAGATTCCTGTTGCTATGGAACAATTTAATTAATGATTTACAAAATAAATGCTAAGGAAAAATTTAGTGGTATGAATATACTGTTAGAGATGAATGTACTAGAAACCTTTTACGTATATAAAGAAGTCAAAGATGTAATGCTTAAGGAAAATGTTAATGGAACAGAATTTGAAACACAAGGTATTAATAATTCAATTTCGGTCACAAAAAGTAAAGCAAAATATGATTCCTTCGACATAATTTCAGCGCAAATGGCCCTCCAAATCAGATTACTTTTTTCATTTTCTTCAAGACTTGGAGGCCTTATAGGTATTTCTGTGTCACATTGAACAAGAGTTCGTGGAATTGTAGTTCCATCATACTCGTATACTTCATATTCCTGTATAGTTACTTGTTAAATGATTTCAAGTAGAACAAATATTGTGCTAGTTACGGGAGTCGCGTGACAATCAATTTCAGTTGGAAATTGGCGGTCTGAATTACTTTGATTATTGAAACGTCTGCATTCCGTTTGATTGAAATGTTAGACTCCATTGAGGGTTCAAAGTTCAAATAACATTTTTGATGTGCTAAATAGTTTTTGATTTGAGGATTGTCATAAGCCGTCTCTGTATAATAAGCAACCTCTTTAAAGTGTAATGCTCTATTCCGTTGAGACTTTTTTCTACTCCAAGAAACTAGTTGTTAGGACCAGATTTTGTATCCTTCATTTTAATGTCTTTTTTGTCACATTGCCTTTCGAAACAGTCTAACTGTTAACAAAATAATATTCGTGTTTTATAAGTAACAAGATGTCGTCTTTACCATTGTCTGTTTTATTTGCTGTCACAAATAATATCGCGTTGTCAGCCCGGAATCTACAACTATAGATTTCCCGTTTCTATTGACTGTACGTGTTTGCGCAGGAAAGTAGTCAGCAGATAAAACTACACTACACTATTAGCATTTTTCATATTAGTTTACTTAAGTCTCGCGGGGCGCTACTTAGGTACCTACTAAGGTTGCCACTTTGTCACCCTCCGGAGAATCAACAGCAGAATGACTTTGAAAACAATAGACAAAATTTAAAGGGGTGTTCAACCCATAAACTTAAACAACTTTCACTATGGGATCAATTTCAACCTTCTTATACAAAATGGTCCAATTGAGTATATAACTTTATATGGGGAGAAGACCGTTTTATTTTTTGCAAATTCAAAACTGGTGCCATTGTAAAAGTTGTCCATATTAATGGGTAAAATATCCCATATTTTTTGTCGATTGTTTTCAAAGTCACCCTATAGGCAAAGTTATTAATAGGTCTCATTCTCCAAGGACATGTCCATATAGTCATTAAAACGTCCCAAAATATCGACACACGGTGACACGGGTCACAGAGAAAACTCATTAATAGCTCATCAAATTCCAGTGCTAATCCATCCAGCAATTGTGAACGTCCGACCCTCTCC
Source organism: Antitype chi (assembly GCA_947359405.1). Lineage (NCBI taxonomy): Eukaryota > Metazoa > Arthropoda > Insecta > Lepidoptera > Noctuidae > Antitype > Antitype chi. The sequence goes on from OX375816.1 coordinate 19,734,633, forward strand.
AAAAGCTCCGAAACTAGCCTAGTTTACCGTGATTGATTACTTTACCAACTTTCAGTTCGTACCCTACTTATGTGGAGTTGGGTCTCATCCTCAACACGATGGTACTGTAGCTACAACTTGTATGTCGTTTACGTAACAGCATTTAGCGGCTTCCTAACCCAGTTTGAGGGATTATAAGAACTGTTTCGGTAAGTTTGACCCTTATTATGTAAGCATAACATTGTTATAATCATCTTTACAGTCAGACTTGAGAAACTGGGCGATTATGGAACGTTGCCAGGTTCTCAAGGTAATTTAGGTGCATTGTACTACGAATTCTGTACCTAAAGTACTCGCAGTCTGGTGAAGCACCTGAACCATTATTATCTAGTGTAATTTCATGTAATGTATAAGATGCTGCCCGTTATGAAATTTGTTGCTACACTCGGTTTGTTATAAACAGTTATTTATATTGCTGCCTTCTTCTTCTTCTAACATCACAAAGCAATGAAAAACTACGTTGGGGTCGGCTTCCAGTCTAACCGGGTGCAGCGGAATACCAGCATTTTACATGGAGGGCCTGCCTATCTGACTTCAATCCAGTTACTGGATAACACGATACCCATTGGTAAAACTGGTTGTCAGACTTTCGAGTTTCTGACGACCCGTAACGATTGTCAAAGATCCACGAATGAGAACCAACTGCTTAACGTGTTTTCCGAGGCACAGAGTGGTCTTGGTATGTAAAGATGGTCATCCATCCACGGAGCAACTGCTGCAAGCGTAGCTTAATCTGATCGAACGAGTCTTAACAAAGCAATGACAATACAATTATATTTGAAAAAAAAATATAGAAAAAGTATAAGTAACGAGAAATCCAATTAAAAACAGATCTTAAAATTTTCTTATCAGACTCGAATGGCAGAGTGCCCAAAACTTTGGTACCATTGTTAGCTTAGCTTACTCCACTGAAGAAAATATACCTATCCATCCAAGTCTACTTAGTGAACATGCCATAGCAATGAAGATCTTAAGCCAACGACTTAAGGAAACATTTTGTTAAACGATATTTGGCATACTGACTCCGCGGGAGATTCGACATTCTATTTGTCCTACGTCTGGTGTCACTTTCAATTTTGAATCATCGTTTTAAGACACGTCCTATCCATATGCAGTATTTAGAGGTTTATGAGCTAAGATTTCTAGTTTAAATAAAACTAGAATCTTTGATTACCACACTAGATTTCATTACCCCTTGCCACTCCCTAGCTTCTTGTTGAATAACGCGGCGCTAAAGTCTAGACTAGACATTTACATACATACATATACATTGCTGCTCTAGAATAAGACAACTGTTTTAAAGGCATTAGTAACTAAGAAATGGGTGCTGTGTTTTAACCTTAAATTGATGAAGATGAAGCTGGTTTGGCTTTAGATGTAAATAAAATTTCGACAAACCAACTAAAAAAGGTCAAATTTAAGGTCGCTCAGCGCGCTATGGAGCGGGCTATGCTCGGAGTTTATTTGAAGGATAAAATCAGGAATGAAATTATCCGGAATAGAACCGGAGTCACCGACATAGTTTGCAGAGTAAGCAAACTGAAATGGTAGTGGGATGACCATGTCCGTGGAAGGACCGTTGGCGCGTGGAGCAGACGAGTCCTGGAGTGGAGACCGCGTATCGGCAAGCGTAGTGTGGGACGCCCCCAGCTAGATGGACCGACGACCTTAAAATTGTGGCTGCGACAGACTGGATGCGGAAGGCGGAGGATAGAGTGTTGTGGCGCAGCATGGGAGAGGCCTATGTCCAGCAGTGGACTGCGATAGGCTGAGTTGTAGTTTTTGTTGTTGAAATAAAAAAGCGGCCAAGTCAGAGTCGGACTCGCCCACGAAGGGATCCGTGTCTAATCCCTATAATATTTGACACTACATAAAAAAACACGTTTCTCATAAGGGGTTTCTCGCTTTAATTTTTAACTTTATCATTTTTTGTTATAGTGGCCTAGTACACACTCTGAAAATTTGGAGAACCTATGTATCACGATCCAAATGGTCCCTGTGAAGGAGGGACGGAGAGCAGAGCCTTATTAATAAGGATCCATACGGTTAAATCAGTTTCGTTGCAATTCCTTGCGGTAAAAAGTGGATTATTTTAAGAGCAAACTGACGTTACGAGTGCCAATGAAAGTATGTGGAACATTTATGTTCCATAATTACGATTCTGGCTGTTACGTGCGCGGTTCAGAACTCCGATAAAATCTCGTATCGATTGCTTAGTTTCAACTGCTTGCTAGGTACAAGCAGTTGAAACTAATCGTTAATTCTAAACATGTTATGCAAAGCTTCTATGCTCTTGTGTTCCGAGAAATTTCTTCCAGTCTTTCGTTTAGTGGTAACATTAACAACCGAATTGGTATCAATGTCTACACTTCACAGATAGCGTTTCTAGTGAAATGGTATCATTTTCATGTTAATATTATAAGATTAATCAGTGGATGAGAATTGCCGAGACTCGAGCTGAATGGCATACAATTGGAGAGGCCAATTTCCACCATGGACTGCTGTAGGCTGCAAATGATGATGATAAATCAACAATCTTCAAACTGTAACTTATAGGAGATACAATGCGATGATCATGGTGACTCTAAAAGGTATCAGAAATCTTACTGACGACAGTAAGGAAGTGCTATACGCTGCACGTCTATGTTCTTTTGAAAAAATGTTTTTAGTATATGGTATGATCGAATCTCATTCTTAAGCTCATTTCAATCGTAAATATTTTTACATTGTCCCCAACAAGCCCATCCTTTACTGACATTCCTCCAGTATGGATAAATTCTGCTTCATCCCACATTGATCAAATACCCGAAAATTATAGTATATGATACGAAAACCCTTACATAAATTCTAGAACCGCAAAGGACGCAACTGATCTACGAGCAACCAACAATTATCGGAAAATGTCCTTTTTCGAGACAAACGTGTATCCTTTTGAGGTCAAGGGCATAGAAGGGCGTGTTTTAGGGCTGATCCTTAAGCCCTTCAAAGTACTCGAATTTTACACGAGAAGGTACATCAGTTGATGTATTTATACTAACGTAACAAAGTTTGTATCATTATTTCAGTACAGGAGCGTGCGTGTTGCTTATCCCGAAAAACCGCCAAGTGCGAGTTTGACTCACACACGAAGGGTTTCGTACCGCAAGGCAAAAAATGCTGAAAAAAACATATTTCTTGTATGGAGACCCCTTTAATTTCTAACGTTGTTTTTATTTTAATTATTTTTTGTTATAGCGGAAACAGAAATTCACATTCATTTAAAATAAGTAAAAGCAGATGATCTCCTTCGTTTAGCCCCAAAAAATTTCAACCATCTATACATTTAATGCAATTCTTTGTTTATTGTTTCACTTAACTTAACGATTATTACAAGAATTGATGTGAAATCGGGCAATAATCCTTCAATTCACCTCAATTTAACCGCATCTGGATTGGAATCTATCTAAATATGCACTTTTTAACTGTCATTACTAACAGCATGGTAGTTGACTTCTTGGTAAAGCTCAGTAATAAAACATCAGCGATAAAAATAATCTGCATTGCTTTTAAAATCTTTGTTCTTTTTAGGGTTCCAGACCCTAATACTAAGCCTCCGCTGTCCGTCCATCCGTGTGTCAGCGGGCTGTATCTCATGATCCGTAATAAGCACACAGTTGAAATTTTCACAAAAAGTGTATTTCTGTTGTGGCTCTAACAACAAATAATAAAAACAAAGCTAAAAATTGAAGGGGTAAATACAAGAAACGTGTTTTTTTCGGCGGTTTTTTGCCTTGTGGTACGGAACCCTTCGTCGTCTGCGAGTCCGACTCGCACTTGGCCGGTTTTTTTTTTCTTATTTCGTAAGATAATCCAATACGCGACCCAAAATTTTTCGAAACACAAGGTTCGGAGCTATCGGTCTTAGGAGCTGTCACAAAAGGGATTCTACGAGATCCTAAGAGATTTGACCGGTTTTGAGATACAAAGCTAGGATATCTTTGCCTTTGTATCTGATTTCTGCTGAAATCTTATAAGCTTTTTTTTGTATTTAAGTTAAGGAGGTACATACTGGTTTATTTTTATTTAATTTTAGAATTACACCTACCTATGTAGGTAGAAACGCTATGTAATCATGAAACTTACAATATCTTGGTATGTCGTGTGTTGTTCAGTAAATCCCACTATAATCCTACTAATATTATAAATCTAAAAGTTTGTATGTTTGTTCATACAAACTTTCATACAAACGATTTTATTTAAACGTTGCATGATTGAGTAAAAATTACTCAATCACGCAACGAAACCGACAGCTGAACGGTTTTGGATGAAATTTGGCACATAGACAGATTATACCCTAGATTAATACCTACATTGGTTGACTCTTCACGTGACCAAAAAGCTGGCCTATATTTCGGCCAAAGAATCAGCATTGCCATACAACGTGGCAATGCTGCCAGCCTTTTGGGCACTCTCCCCGTTGACAACGATGCGGACTTATTTTTTGATGCATTATGATTATTTTATTTTTTATATACCTGTACATATTATTAGCTTTGTTTTGTGTTTAACAGTAGATTAGAAATAAAAAGCGTATTTAATAAATACCTACATAGGATACTTTTTTTCCTGTGAGCTAATTTTCGACCTCCACGCGGGCGAAGCCCCTGGTAAATGTTAGTGGTAAATAAAATGAGTATTATGAAGAATTCCAATGAGATCGAGCTGAATTCTTTAAAATGAATATCAACGATATCACTAAGTGTTGTTTACTCATAATATATCTCGAAGTTCTTTACGTGGAATCGCTGGATATTATCCAAACTTCTAATAGTACTGCTCTCTTTCAAATATTTTCATGTTGGCTGATAAGTTTTTTGAGAAGGTCATGTAAATACGAGTATCTAGTTAGTTCAAGATAATATTTTGCAACAAGATAATATAATATTTACATACCTATGTGATGAAAATCTTCAGAGAATTTTCATTGAATGAAAAGTCAAGTACTTAATAGTTTAGGAGCTAAGCTTCATTTTTCAGAATTAAATGTTGCAATTTTGTAAATGGAACTCGCATTTATTTATTTCAAGGCATATAATATTTTTGCTTTAGTTTTTGCTCTTGGCAGAACATCTCATGTTTAGCTGCTGTTGCAATTATTACTTTAATGTTTACTTTGTAGCACATACATCAAGAATATACAATTACCACCGTGGCAATATTATTATGCAATTTGCGACGTTCCTAACAGTGTAGTCTAAGAGCTCTCACTTATGCACTTAATAGCATCTATGCACTTAAAGCCATCGTCACATTTAAGTGCTTCAAATTGAGGCTCGTGAATGTTAAGAAAGTAATTAATTCAATTTGCACGTGCTACCTTTGTTAATGCTTTTACCGTAGGTAATTTACTAAAAAGCGTATTAGGTACCTAAATGAATATTAAAATGTAATTACGAAAAACATAAAGATGTTAAAATGAATTTTAATTTACAATTTAACAAAACATACCTACGTACACATACGTATATTTTCACAACTTCTTTTGCAATAAATGAATTTACTTTGCTTCATAACATTTTTTTTAATTTGTTTTATTATACCTACCTGCATTCTGTTGCTAATAATTTGATTCTACGAAACATTTTTAATTACAATGCTTATAAATACCAGTTCTGTCTAATTCACATGAACATTAAGCTTCTTTTTTTGTGGTTAATAAGTCATGACGAAATCACCATTAGGCATTGACTTATGAAGCATTTCACATACTTACCCTTTCTATTTAGTGTAAGTATAAAAAAACATCGTTTGGATGAGATGCCCCTCGTCATGGTCCCAAAATTATAATAGAAAAAAAAATATCTCCCCAATAGAGCTTGATGCGTAGGTTGTAAAGATTTTTGAGCATCATTTTGATGAATAGAAAATAAGCTTCCTAGATTTATAGGCATTATACGTGGTTAAAGGCTTTCTAATACAAAATAATTTAATTTATATTTTCTACACTGTATCGTGAGAATACGACAGATGTGGACAAAAGTATAACTTTCTCCTTGATTCAGAATATTCAATGACTGGAAACAAAAGTAGGCAGGCACCGAGTTATACCTAAAGACAAAGTGTAGTCACAATATCAAAGCCAGGATACATTTGAGGATACTTTCCATTTATGAATTTGGCAAACCTGTTCCAAAAGAGTACGTCTTGAATTGTAAAGTCACAATAATTTCTTAACCTTCATCTGTAAGTGTTACTTCGTGTGTACTCAGACAGAATAAACAATTTCTATATACTTGTTTTTCAGTTTCACAGATTCTGCAAAATGGTTCCAGATTACGATCTGTTTGCACAATAGAGGTGTTTTTGCTGTAGGTAGGTTATAATGACAAAGATAGTAAAAATATTTATGTTTTTCGTTTTAATGCCAATTTTATTCATTTGGTTTCAATTTCATTGCTTTCAGAAAATGTGAACCGAAAGTAAATAATAAATAGTTCAGCTGCTACCCACCCAACTTGGCTCATTATAATCTGACTAATTACTGCAAAGCACGCAATTTTTACAGCACTGAAATTGGTTAATTTATTATATATATTTTTTTAGTTAATTTATTCTGCAGGTAGCTCAATTTGCATTGATTCTGTTGCAACTACCTATAAACCTGACCAAAAAAAAAAATACATTAAAATAATTTTCTCTTACACGAATGGTATCAACCAATTTTTACACTTTATTGGACGCAGACATAATTTTCACAGCAATAAATAAAATAATGAATATTCATACGACCTGTTTAACACAATCGCGGACATTTTACCATTCAACATGAACGAAATATTTGACAAAATAAATAAACATTTCTTACCCAAGTCTCAATATGGCTATCCAAATCCAGGGATCGTAAACAATCTTCTGTCACAATATGCACACGCCTGTCACACACATTGAGATTTAAAAAAAATCAACGAAATGTCTACGCACTACAAAGGATTTGGTTAATATTTTATTGTTGTGTGCGGCAGCTCGCGGCAACGCGCTCTCTCACTACTGACGCTCATGTGCTACTGATTCATCACGACAACGAACTCAACACGGCGCTTGGACTATACGTACTGGATGTACTTGTGTGTCCCTGGCACCGAACAAAGACGATGGTGGCCGAAGCTCTACAGCTGTTTAATGTTTGTGAACCCGACACATCGCCAATCGATTGTCAATTCTAACATCTTGTGACGTAAGGTAACGCATTTGATTAAAAAAGTGTCGAATTGGGGCCCTACAGTTCTATAGTTTCTACAAATTTTAACTAATTTCTTTTCTTTTTAATCAATTCGTTTTTTTTGTATAGGTAATACCCATTTCGTCCAAAATCAACGTGACTAAACCACGGAAGTCGATTTAATCCTAACATAAAAAAATCAAACCGATTCGCAACGCTGATTACGTTTCAATTTATCGTTTCCAGTACGTTTTGGTTACATCAGAATGAGTGCGAATCGAGTACACCACGCACTGTCGCTCGGCGCGTGGGTGCATTCTTAGTACGGGTGTACCGGTGGCGAGCGAGACAAGTTTATGTAGCACTCGCTCTTTCTAACATCGATTTCGGTCATTGTGGCCGTCCTTTTCTGGCGCAATGTGCCCCTCTTTCTGGCGGAGCGGCCGCGCACTGCGGATGTAGCGGCTCGGGAAATAACTGCCCTATTTTAGGATAAAGTTTTGAATGCATTCTCTTACCACGTTAGTTTACGTTAACAATCGTACACACTTTCGGTTCCATAGACGAATCGGTTCATTCGTTTTAAATTAAAATTATTTTAGAATAAATCAATACTGTCTCCGATTTTAAATAATTATGGACTTTTTTTAATAGAACTACTTGCTAGGTAATTAATTCATATACCTATATATTAATAGGTAGCTAATCAATTTTTTAGAATTATTCTTATCTAAATTACTCGTTTTTTGCTTGTGCATACAGAAATGAGAAGGCGAATTTATTCATTTATTCGCTATTTACGGCTCAACCTGTTTTCATTTATTTTATTGTAATGAAATCGAAGTTCTGAATAATTTATGCTAACAAATATTTTAATTTAATATACTTACTTACATACTTAAGTAAAATATATTCTAGTGCTTATTCGGATTTTTGTCTCGATGTGCATACCTGCTCATTAGAATTATTAACACGGTTATTAATCATTAAAATTATTATACAATTTTTGAAAGAGATGTATTGTACTGAAATGGTAAGTAGATTCTAATAAAAAAATAAACATTTTAACATTGTAATATTCACATTTTTATAGTATGCGCAAAAAAAAAAAAGAACTGAACACTCTAAAATGATTAAAGATTATTAAAATTTATCTAGGTCGAGCTCCTAAACTAGGACAACAATTTTATGGTAAAAACAATATTGTAAACACTGATTATGATCAGGTATAAATTGCCAACATAAGGCATAAAAACAAGGGTATAATTATTAAGTAAACTTATGAAAAAAAAATACAACCCAAGTCGGGTAATTCAAAAACTCATTCATTTTCGTATGCGTCGCTCGTGCGGAGCTACTTAAAGATTCCTTCAGCAACACGTGTACCCTAAGTAAGACTAAGTAAGTAGGTACCCTAAAAGTCCACACAGATATAGGTAGGTAGGTATTCCTGTAGGTCATGAAATATGACATAGAAAAGCGGGTAAGCAGCCGCATCAGACTGTTGTAATAAAATTAAAGCTTATTATCACCTTGGATTTCTACATGATTGAATCAGGGATGATAAGATCAGCAAGAGAATTAAGGTAACCGACACAGCCCGAAGAATTGCCAAACTTAAGTGGTAGTGGGCAGGTCACATAACATTCACATAGCCGATGGGGTCGGAAAGTTCTGGAGTGGCGACCGCGTACTGAAAGAAGAGACGTAGAGTTGGAAGGCCTCCCACAAGGTGAACCGATCGAAGTGGTGGATCTTGGGGAGGCCGATGTCCAGCAGTGGACGTCTTTCAGCTGAAATGATGATGATGATAATGTCAACATACTGACGCCAAAAAAGTAAGAAAGTGTAAGATCACCCAAAAGATGTAGAGTGAAACATTTTTAAGCTAAAATAACAATCAAAAGTTTAAAATAGTACAACCATCTGTACGCAGAAAATTCGTGTCGGAATGACTGAGTTGGCAACTTGGCAGTCACTCCTCGTACATTTTATATAAGATTAGAATATCCAATGAGGATATCTGAAATTACTTTTCATTTCTATCGCGATGTCCAGTTACTACGCAAAACATCACGCCTGTAATCCCTGAAGGGTTAGGCAGAGGTGTACCTACCATATAGGAGGGGGCGAGCCTATTTCCATCAATCAGGCACAAATCCAGGGAGCCCCCTACTCCCTTTGCACGAAGTCCGTATTTTCGGTCGAACTTACAGGCCTTTCCTACCGGACATAAGATTAGCCCGAACTAAAAGTTAATGACAACACGATTTGACAGTTGTCCTTACTTTAAATTTGTTTTTACTAGGGATGAGCCGAAATTCGATTCACATTCGGTCCAACCGAATTTCGGCAGCTTGAACCGAACTTCGGCATTCGGCCGAAATTCGGTTCAAATGCCGAACATTCGGCACAAGAAAAATAATACCTACTTGCACTATTTTGACTGAAATTTTATAGAATTAGAGTATAGCATTACTGTAAAAAAAACCCCGATCGACCCTTGCTCGTTGAAGCGCCAGCCCGCGCCGCAGCTGAGCCAGTAGCTGTAAATTCCCCGATCAAAAATAATGCCAATATTTTGATCCAGCCTGTCCCCAATGATAGCTGTCCCCCTATCAGTGACGCCCTGAGCCGAGGCCCGTACCCCACAGGGGGGCCCTCAGCGTGCAGTCGCTTAGTTTGTAATTTATTTTAGTTGTAAGCCCTGGCTGGAGGCGTTAAGTTAATTCTTAATGGCAGCCCCAGGAAAGCCCGCTTGAGCAGTCACGGCCTCTCAAGGCCAACTGCGAGATTCCCAAATAAAAAAAAAACTGTAAAATAAAATTGTCTTTTACTCACTCATGGTCATTTATTTTAGTTTGGAACATTGTAAATGTAAACCTTAAATTAAATCAGTTCTTCTTAATATTCTTGAAAATCTCTGCCTAATTAATTAGACATACTATTACAAAAATGAAATAAGCTTAGTATTCTTCTAACAAACATCTGAATGCAATTCGTAAATTTAAAAAAAAAACGCGTTTTTGGTTCACAAACTTAACATTCAGATCAAGTATTTTTTATTATAATTATTGGGTATTGAACCGAAGTTCGCTCGAACTTCGGCTGAACTTTTCAATTTAACCGAATGTTTGGCCGAAGTTCGGATTCGGTTCAAACCACATTCGGCCCATCTCTGGTTTTGGTTTTTACCCGTTCAAAAAAGTTAATTAATCGGGAGTAGGCTTCACTTCTTAGTATCGAATTACTTTCGGACGGGCCCGTGTCTTCGTTGACGGACTTAGAGAGTAGGCCCCAGACTCCAGGCTGCTACTGAGAAATACCAGTTCAATCACTGTTCTTCATTATTGGGTTCGAACAGTTCATCGAACCCTTCGATCTAATATCGACGAGCAGTGAACTGTGATATGATATTACAACTCTGTCACGCTCTGAAGATCAGAGGGAAGCCACTACATACGTGATGGTTAGGTTAGCAACAGACAGGGAAAGAAGAGGAGGGAGTAGGTAGGTAGACAGGAGCCTTAGGAGCTCCCTGTACAGGAATCGAAAAATTAACTACCTTTGATGTGCAACTTTAATAATTACATAACATAGTCGTCAGAAGCCCGAAAGTCTGACAACCAGTCTTACCAAAGGTATCGTGTTACCCAGTAACTGGGTTGTGAAGGTCAGATAGGCAGTCGTTCCATGTAAAAAACTGGTATTCAGCTGCAGACCCAAACCGACCCATGCTGACTCCAACATAGTTAGTAAAAGTCTAAGCACATGATGATGAATAGAAATTGATTTTAAAATAGAAAACTGCAAAAAAGGAAGAAAATTTGAATTTACCTTAACCAAAGTAAAGCCGCAAAACAATTAATTACTTTAATTCAAACTTAACAATTCAATATAGCTATTTAACTTGACAGTTAAACATTGGAACTCATTGACAAAATCCAAACAATGCAAAACACAATCAGGACATATCGATCGGTTTAAGGTAAACACGTTGTTTGTTCACTATAATGTCGTAGGCGGTCTAAATATACAAAGGTACATTATACATTAACATATACGCCTTTTACCCATGAGCGTAGGTAGAAACTACAAAATGCACCCTTCGACGGTCTTTACATACTCACGGTCTCGCAATATACTTTTGTTTTTGTTTTCGGGGTGAAACCTTCAAAAGGCTGAGGTCTTTAGGGATAAGACTACGGTGTGTGGGATTTTTATCTCACTAAAATCACCCTGGTGGTCATCATCTACACATAGAAGGGGTCACGTCACCTCTCAGAAGACCAAAATCAAAATCAAAATATTTTATTTCACATAAGTCTAAATGGGCACTTATGAAACGTCAAAAGCTAGGTGCACGGTTCCAATTTGTCGTTTCCTATGGAGAAGAGCCGGCAAGAAACTCCACGGTTACTCTTTAAAAAATAATTGGCTTTTACAATGTTTTCAAATTACAGTGATAATAGGTATGGGAGGACAGTGCAGGCCAGTCAATAAGTACCAGGTACTTAGAGGAATTAAAATACAGAATAGAAAAACGTCTACAAATCTAGTCTCTAAGGCCTACAAAGTTCTCTCATTCACAGTATGTAAAAGAATCTACCTATATAAAATGAATCTATTTGAACCAAGTGACATGATTTCGATGACAATCACTAATAATAAATAGTAGTAAAATTGATGTGTAATGTCAAATAATGACGAGAATAAATGTCAGACATTGTAAAAAATAAAAAGAATAAAAATTAACATTGCCAATCCGGAACCCCCTCTGTGCAACGCCTGTTAGGGCACAACTTTGAGGAGACTTTAAAGAGGTCTTCCCGAAATCTAGCTCTGTGCCAGACACGCACGCCAGTTGCGAGTCAATCAATCAATCAACTCAGCCAATCGCAGTTCACTGCTGAACAAAGGCCTCTCCTGCTGAACCAGTCTGTCTCAGCTACTATCTTTAAGTCGTCGGTCGATCCATCTGGCTGGGGGGCGTCCCACGCTACACTTGCTGATACGCGGCCTCCACTCCAGGACTCGTCTGCTCCACCGGCTATCGGCCCTTCGACAGGTATGGCCAGCCCACTGCCACTTCAGTTTGTTTACTCTAGAAGCAATGTCGGTTGCGAGTACTGCTCACCTAAGTATAAACCTTTTTCATTGGCATGAGCAGTGCTGACCCAGTGGTAACGGCTGTGGTTCGAACTCTGACTGACACTTTACTTAGTGTAAATTCTTTCTCATCAACACTGTTCTCGAAACAATGAAGGAAAACATCGTGAGGAAACCGGCATGTCCAAGAACCAAAATTCGAAGACATGAGACATCCACCAACCCGCACTGGGCCCGCGTAGTGGATTACGGCCCACTCCCGTACAGCGAGAGGAGACCTGTTTCCCAGCAATGGAACCAATAATGGTTCCATTGCATAATCAGTCGCATTATGCTTATGCTATGTAGGTGGCATCGACGCGAATACTGACACCATTAATTCAGCACATGCTTTTAGACCGCTAGAGTAGAAATTTCTAGAGGTAATATAAAAAACAGCCGTTACAGAGAAATGTGCAATACCCATGCGGTCAAAATGTGTGGCAGAACATTTGTTTTTTACCATATACTGGTGACAGTTTGTCCTTCAATGTCCCTGCCACCCTGCACCCTGGCTGGCACACGACTTCTGGTCCAACTCAGCTCTGCAAGTCTAAAAATATCAAGTTCTTATATCTATCATACAAAAATAAACTAACGACTGGTTGCCAGTTGCATAACCCAGCATCGTCGTCGGTACAACAATTACGATTGTAATGTTATGCAATTTAAAAAAGTGACTGTCATAGACTCGTGTCGGAAAAGTACTAAATGAAGTGATTGTCAGTACACCTCGGAGACTCTCGAAGTTTCTTTGGTGCAAAGGTTGCTATATTATTGTACAATTCACATAAATAAGGCAATTAACACCTAATTACCTACGAACATAGGCAACGATCGATTTTATGAGGAACTACAAAAACATGATCACGCTTGTTCCCGCGAATGGGTGGGTAGAGTTGAACTTAGAGTACAGAAAATCAAATAAAAACAGCTGAAAGCAAGGCAGACTCGCACACAAAGAGTTTCGTACCACACAAGGCAAAGACGCCGAAAAAAGCGTTTCTTGTATGGAGACCCTTTATTTTTTAAATTGATTTAGTTTTTTAATTTTTTGTTTTAGTGGAAATAGAAATACACTCTGTAAAAAAAAACAACGGTTTCCTTATTACGGTTCATAAGATACGGCCCGCGGACGGACAGCCGAGGCTGAATAATAGGGTTCCATTAGCACACTTTGGGTATGGAACCTTAAAAAAAATATATATAATGATCACGTTTGACAGACAGATTAACGGATATCTTTTGTTTTTATTAAAAGGAACATTTTATACTTTATAAAATGTAATACTCCAATTATTTGCAATCCTTCTAGGTTATAACGCTTGCGACTAACGTAACAATCGATCGATATTACGGACACAGCTGTTAAGACAATAACCTATAAAATATGAATGTACATTTCATTTCATGTGTTCTGCAAACCAATATCGGAGCTTACAAGGGCAACCGCAATACAACTGTTGCACAATTATTATTAACTTAATTTATATGAATATCGGGAGCACTGGCCCAGTGGTGTTCGAAACGAGACAGGTGCATAGCTTTGTGTAAATTGTTTCATCACCGCTGCTCTTAAAACGGTGAAGGAAAACATCGTGAGGAAACCGACATGTCCTAGAACCAAAAATTCGAAGACATGTGACATCTACCAACCCGCAATGGGCCTGCGTGGTACATTTATGGCCGACTCCCTGTCATTGAGAGGAGGCCTGTATCTAAGTGAAGAGCACATGAAAACAACGACCTAGTTAAATATGTAGTCACTCTCTCGTACTATTCCTGTAAAAAGTACGCTAGTGAAGACTATGTGTCTTCTCATCATCATCTGCTTAGCTCTTTCCCGACTTGATTAAGGTCAAACTTAAAGCATTAATTTCAATTAAACCATTTACAGACACTTTTGAACTGGATCCCTATGGGAAAGAAACTCTTTAAATCAAGATAATATTTGTATTACAAAATCCTCAGCTCCACTAGCCGGTCAGTTTCCAGTCTACCCTGACGCAGCTGAATAGCAGTGTTATACATTGAGCGACTACCAATTTGACCTCCACAACCCAGTTACTGGGTAATACGATACGATTTAGTGAGATTGTTCTGTAAGGTAGGCTTGTAACGACAGTCAAAGATGAACAAATAACAGTCAGGAACAACTGCTTAGCGGGATTTCTGAGGCACGAAGAAGTATCGATATGTTATGGATGTCTCTCATCCACGGATCAACCGCAGCAGTCGTAGCTTAACCTTCGATAGATCCGTGTGGCTTTATTTGGCCACGAGTTCCTTAAACCTCAAGCCCTCCAAGCCTCCTTCAAGATAAATATTATATCAGTATTTTTCATGGAGCGACTTCCAATTTGACGTCCACAACCCCGTTACTGGATAATACGATAAGACTGGTTGTCGACTATGGGTCTTCTATAGAAAGAATAACAAAAATAATAATAATTTGTAAAAATGTTACGTAAGACGACGAAATTAGTTAAAGGACGCCACAAGCTCTCATTCCCAAATAATTTCTTGAAGATGGACAAATATTTTGTCCTAGCGGAGATAGAACCCTTGTTTATTAGAGTAGAAAATTAAACTTTCTGCGTGAGATAACCAAAACCCAATTAGGTCCATCTCACGGGTGTAAGACTAGTCTTGTACCACCTCGCCACCTCTTCACCGTAATGCCTAAAAAGGGTACTTAGGGTTTACGTCGAGAAGACAAACGTCGTCTACCAACTGAGCCTCTTATCGCAATCCACTGCTGGACATTTCAATGAAACATGCACAAATGACAGCCGGGACCAACGGCTTAACGTGCTTTCCGACGCACGGAAGGATCTTGGTATGTAAGGATGGTCACCCATCCACGGACCAACCGCGTGAAGCGTAGCTTAACCTGTTAGATCGATCCGCGTCGGCTGTTATTACTCAACCAGAAGCCCCTCTAAATGTGACCCACAAACATGCTTTGTAAAGACTAATAGTCTTTAGATGGAATGGATTCTTTTGTTCCTACCCAAAGCAACAAAGTTTTAAAGGACATTATTATGGCTTCAAAAAGGACTTTGTTTATTTCCCTCAAGTATAATTTCTTAGACCAAGTTCTTACAGACGTACAAATATCGCGGCGGGATTTTATCGTGCACTGCATTTTCAATTCTCTGTGTTGAATCGAGAATGGAGAATCCAATAGAGTGCATCCCAATGCACCGAAAATGCTTATGTTCGTGGGAAGATAGACTTAGAGTTAAATACGTTTTTTTTTATGTGGGAAATCATCAATTAACTTCTCCCGCTCTGGGTGGAGCGGGAGGGCGTGTCAGACTTTTACTGACTAAAACCCACCCGTGTTCCCTCAGTTGCCTGTGTGCCAGGGGCCGCGGTATCTCTTTCGAACAACCCGCAGGGAGGCAGAGAGTTAAATACGAGACGGTTTTCCATGACATGGTAAAAAACAACACTTGTACTAACGAAGTTCATAACATAACATGCGTCTGTAGAGGGTTAGAAGGAGGTTTACTGGTAATTCAAAACGTTGGCATTTAATCTAGATTCCTGACCAAAGTCTATTTCCGACCTAGATCCAGTCAGTTAAAGCTGGCGATTACAAAATGTAATTACTTTAGCTTTTAGCTATTAGCCTTTCTGTGATTGGTGACGTCATTTGGTCACGGTGGGTGTGTTTTAATGGTTATTGCTTATACGAACTTTGTAGAATATTAGATGACCTACTCAGAGTCACCTACGTCACTAAATTAATAGTTGTTACCTTTAATCGATCTTCAAAAATGATCGTGGCGAATCCTGACTCATCATCTGCCTAACCTTTTCCCAACTATGTTGGGGTCAGCTTATGGTCTAACCAAATGCAGCCGAATTCCAGTATTTTACATGAAGCGACTGCCTATCTGACCTCCACTCACTGTTACGGGATAATACCGGTAACCGGTACCTCTTGGTAAAACTGGTTGTCAGACTTACAGGCTGCTGACAACCCGTAACGTCTGTCAAAGATCCTGAACCCTAGCGAATACCTGACTGTAAATGATTTTGAATTTTGTTCATTTCTGTAAGTAGATTTATACAAACACTTACAGACGTCTATAGAAGTATAGAAACTAGATGAGGTGTAAGATACTATTATCATTTATCACATGATTTTTAATTATGTTACTGTTATATTAATATAGTATGTCTTTACCTGAACATAAGCCGCAGAGTATGTGGAGTTTTAGTCAAAAAGTTAGTTGAAACATCGATCAAAATGTTGATTAATTAATCACCACCATTATTATGAGGAATACTTATAAAGCCTAGAATACTTGCCGCCACAAGAACTTGCAAATTAGCAATTAACGGGTACGTTCATGATATCGTTCATTTAAGGCGGATCTTGGCATACAACCGAGAAATCGCTAGCATTGAGGAAATTACCCACACTATTACAATTATATTCTAAAAGTCAATCTAGGGTAGGGTTGAGGTAATAAAGATTCGCTTAGCGCCACACCTGCTGCTTCCGTAATATTTAGTTACAGGTTAAAATACAGTTTTACAGCTTTATGGAGATACACTGGTAAATATTCAAGCCTTCGCAATTAAAAGGAGGAAAAAACATTTAAGAAGCCGAGAGATATTTACGTTTAAAGCTCCAGTCCTCTAAAGAATATTAATGTTCCCTTGTCGAATATGCTTGTGGATAAGTAATAACAATCGCACGGGTTGATCAATATTTACATACCAAGATCCGTCCGTGCCTCGGAAAGCATGTTAAGCTGTTAGTCCCAGCTATCATTCGTAGATCTTTTAACTTTGTTACGGGTCGTGAAAAGCCCGAAAGTCCGATAACCAGTCTTACCAAGGGATATCGTATTACCCAGTAACTGGGTTATGGAGGTCAGATAGGCAGTCGCTCTATGTAAAATACCTACTGGTATTCAGCTGCATCCGGGTAGACTGGAAGCTGACCCCAACATAGATGGCAAAATGAAGTCAGATGATGATGATGATGCTCGTCTAAATACCTACGCGCGCGGTCGCTTGAGCGGCTAATGTCTGGTAATATTCGGAAGCAACAAATTGAATTATACAGCACTCGTATTCCAAACATGGTGATTATATCAGAATCCCTGTATCAGTCTATAGGACATCGATCCTCAGCGTTAAAAATTGCCTGATGGACAATATATGACATGTTTGTGGTCGCTAAACAATAGGGTTGTGAAACTTAGACCAGTCCGTCTTAAGGGAAACCTAGTCGCGGGCTCGAACTCACTGGTGGGCCTGGCTAAAAATGACGCTATATCACCAGGCTTCGTGTCCGACAGAGATAGTATCAGTAATGACCAGTTGGATGTTTGTCTTCACGCACAATGTTATTAAGTGAGATGCAAGATCATTAATAGTAAAAAAATCGCGAAAAAATTAAGAAAAGTCCTTTGGAAGATCGGGTTTTATGAAAAAGCCAATGCATAAATCAATGACCAATAAAGTTTATTGAACATTTTAATAATTGAACTTTGTCGGTACCGACTTGGTTTTGAAGATTTTACACTTCTTTTATTACTTAATCACGCCCAAAGTTAAGTAAAACTAGCAAGAAAAACGAATCTTTGTTGGCTCCTAACTTTTTAATAGGTTTTTATTTTAGTATTCTGTTGCCGTACAGACAATATTAATAATGAGACAAAACGATACCATATTTTACTTTGGATGTGCCAGGTCAGACAGTGGAGTAAAATACTCCCGAAGTTTGTATGCAAAAAATGTGGACTAGGTTCACTTTAAGGAGTATTCGTTCAAATTTTGTTACGTTATTTGCAATTTGCAGGTCAGACTCAAATTGTATGTTGAACAAATAAGATTTGGGATAGTGACAACTGACAATGGCTATACAGAATTAGACTAATTTAAATCATCAATATAAAACTAAGCCCATTAAATAAGTTTTTGATGAAAGAGTCCTAATTGAACATTTTAACTCCGCAAGCTACCCTGGCACTTTTCCCTAAATGAAGAAGATTCAGTCCATAACATTACTTTAAGAAAAACAAAAACAAGTTTATTATCTTTTTAACGAGGTTCAATAAACCTGTCTGTATTTATAAGTTTCTTTATACTTACTTCTCACTCAAGTAAAACGCTCATTTTCATTCGTTGTCAACATCAATCCACCTGAAAACTATTCATGAATTTATTCACTCCTTCATTCACATAGTGTACTTGAAAATACGAAGATGGTTCTTTGAACTTACAAACGAAGAAAAAGACAACGTTGACTGCCAATAAATACTTAATTTGTCTGAAGCCGCTAACTACCATGTCGTCAATACCAGTTCCCTTATATCTATGTACGTACATTATTAATGGATCAGCCATTAATTTGTTCCGCCACTGCAAACACCGTGGGACAGTTACCAGCTGGTACCTACCTTTGTACCTTGAAATGGAACTGAACTTGGTACCCAAGTACCACCTTTCCTGGTTTAATTTCCTAGCAAGTCACTTTCCCACACGTTAAGTTATTCCAAGCCATCTAACCCGTAAAACGATATGAATATGGAACGATATAATATACGAATATGGCATTAAATTAGGACACGTCGGGACGTGTCCTAATTTAATGCCTCGTAAAGAATACGATACACAACTAAATTACTTACATAGTCAGTACCACTTTGCCTAAAATACAAGTTGGTATTTATTACCATAGACTTACAGACATCGCACCGATACCACGCCATAATCTCACCACCATTTATATGATACGGGGTGGCAACGCGATACCGACGACAGGTCTCCGACACGATGACGTGAAAATTAGAAAGATTATAAGGATAGTACTGGACAAAGAAAGACCAATAACTTATCTTCTACTGGAAATAGATTCTTCATCTCTAGAGAACAAACTATCTGTCTCTAGAAATAAAACTCTGTAGTTGTTGAAGGTGAAGCACGGAACAGTTGTAATTTATTGAAAACAGTCACGACACAAATTGAGATAAGATGGTTTCATTCCTTAGGGTATTATTAAACTAACTGACGTAGGTACTACAGGTAGATCTAGCTGACTCTACCGGTAAATACTATGTTTTTTTTAAAAATTTTGGTTTGGAAATCATCAATGACTTCTTCCGCTCTGGGTGGAGCAGGAGAAAGTGTCAGACTTTTACTGACTAAAACCCGCCCGTGTTCCCTTAGTTGCCTGTGCGCCAGGGGCCGTGGTATCTCTTTCGAACAACCCGCACCCCTGGCAGGCATCGGCCCTTGCGGGCCCGATCAGTTGATGCTGACATCTCTTTGAGGCGTGCGTCGAACATCACGCGCCGTCGACCCGGGTTTAGTCCTTACCGGAGAGCGAGCTACCCATTACGCGCCGTCCGCAAGCCCGCGCCTACGGTGGCCGGGAATCAGCCTGGGATTCCCGACGCCCAGGGCGTGTCCCGCGGCGACTAAGGCCGGGAGGGCGCATATACTGCCTCTTCCTCACGTGCGCCGCCTCCCTCTTCGCGGGCATTACTGCTTTGCAGAAGGAGGTGACGGCTACCCATACACTCTCACTCCGTACCATGGCCTGGACCAGGGCCGGACGCGAGAGATCGCCGCCGCAAATCGCCTCTACGAGGACACGGCGGTGCTCCGGCCAAGCCGGGCAGACCTGCAACGTATGCTCCACCGTGTCCTCAGGGTGATCTTCGTAGTGGACACCCGGGCGTTTCCTCCCGCTTTATCCGAAACAGGAACCTCCCGAAACAACCGTGTCCGGTGAGGACCTGCATCAGACGGAAGGAGAGGCCGCCGTGCTGCCTCCCAAGCCACCCCTTAAAGAGGGGACTTAGCGCCGGTATCGTGGCGTGCCCAATGTTCTTCAGAAAGGTCAGGTGCATAGTACTCGCCACCAGCGTGCCTGTATGAACGGAGGTGGCGATCTGTAGTTTCTGCCAACCCCATGAGCAGAAAGCTTAGATATACAGGGTGATTGGAAGATGGGTGTAAAGCTTTAAGGTGAAGATAGTATAGACAATTTAGAACCATTTAAGCCATGGTTGTCTTAGACGAAGTCTTACCAATTTTTTTTTTTAATAGGTTTTAAAAGACGTATTGTACAATTTTTTTATTTTTTCTGAGCTTTAAATGTCTGTAAAAAAAATGTCTAATGACACAGAAGCCTAAAACATGTTTTGCTTGATTGCTTACACATTACTTTAATTAAATAAATAAAAAATGAATTAATTTAAAATTCAATTTGGCCATAATTATGCAGTTTACATAAAATTTTGAGAATTTCCGAAAAAAAACTTAAAAATTTGGTTAAAAATATTTGGTAAGACTTCGTCTAAGACAACCATGGCTTAAATGGTTCTAAATTGTCTGTACTATCTTCGCCTTAAAGCTTTGCACCCATCTTCCAATCACCCTGTATATACCATATGACTATATGTATGTATGAATTAACATAAACTAAAACTAGTTGGTAGATCCTAGGTCACAGTGAAACGCGTCTTTAAATTAACATAACCATATCAGTATTTTAAATGTTTAACATCCAAATGAACTATTTGTAGCGACTAACAATCTAGTGAATCCTTAAAAAGGAGGTTAGATAAACTGATTAAGTAATTGGGCCGTGGAGGCAGGTTTAGAACAAGGTTTAGAACAAATTATGCTAAATGTACGGTTAACTGATACTATAGGAGCTGTGTTTTATTGCGGTCAAGGCGAATAAATCACGCTATTTAGGTACATCCTACCTGACCAGTAACTTATTACTGTGTATGTGTATTAATGCTTATTTACTGTGTATGAAGGTTTTTAAATATAGTTTATAGGGAAAGGATTTCATGAAGTAAAACAGACCATCTTATTACAAAACGCGATCCAGTTTTTGCATTTTCAACTTTATATAGATTTTAGTAAAATTCTTAATACAAAAATTACAATTTGGCACTGGACTGAGTGGCCAGTTTTGTAAAAAGAAGTGAAAAGGCTCGATGGTTTAAACCATATCTAAAGAAAAACCTTGTTTAGTAATGAGACCGAGGAAGACAAGATTAGACATTTATTTTAATTAACAAACTAGTCGTCCGTTCCAAAACTAGTTTACTCTTTCTGCTGTATATTGTGTGCCTTAGGAGGCGCAAATAAAATACATTTATTTAGCACAGACTTGGGTCTGTGCTAAATAAATTTATTTTCTTTCTATATTTATTTATTTTCTTTCATTCGCTTTTTTCTGCAATTTATAGCTAACTATAGCTTCCGCCCGCGGCTTCGCCCGCATGGAAGTCGGAAATAATCCCGCGGGAACATACTACCGGGATAATAAGTATCCTATGTGTTAATCTAGGTTATAATCTATCTGGGTGCCAAATTTCATCCAAATCCGTTCAGCCGTTTTTGCGTGAAAGAGTAACAAACATCCATCCATCCATCCATCCATACTTACAAACTTTCACGTTTATAATATTAGTAGGATATTGGTAAGAGCAGTGGTTGCCCAGTGGTAAGGACCACGACTTACGAGTTGTAGGGCATCATATGTTTTAACCCAGACAGGCGCTTGTCTTTTGTAAATTACTTCTTAACCACTGCTCTCAAAACGGTGAAGGAAAGCATCGTGAAGCCAGCACGGTGTCCATGTCCTAGAACCAAAAATTCGAAGACATCTGACATTTACCAACCCGCACTGGGCACGCGTGGTTAACAGCACACTCCCTCATAAAGAGAGGTGGTCTGTGTCTCAGCAATGAGAACATTATAGCTAAAAATAAGCTCAGTTCCAGCCTTTTACAGAATAGGCCGGCTGAGGTCGATTTTTCATAAAACATCGTTTCTCCACCCTAAATCGTATTCGCATCGTCCCCGTACCGTCCAATGTCAACAAGCCTCCTTTCAGGCAGTGCAACGACCCCTACGCTTCAATTTACATCGTTGGGGCCGGGAAACGCAACGGGGATCGATTTACCTGCGCACTACAGACTAGCACAGACTACGCGTGAATGGCTGACATTGAACTGAACAAACTTACAGGGATCACAGTCTAGACCTATCTATATCAAGCTGTTCATTGAATTTTTGTGTGAGACTGTATTGATGGCGTCTGCTTCAATTAAGTTAAAGAGGTGCTGTTTTTTGTATCTTTTCAGGAGCTATACATTTAATAAACTATTTTGCTAATAAACTATTTTGCAGCCAACATTTCTTTTTGTTGAAAAAACATACCTTGAAAAAATCCTTTACTTATGACTACTCCAAAACTAGTCGAGAGCTAGTCGTGACTAATCCGATACTAGCCGTGACTGACTAGTCTAAAGGCCCATTTCTTTAGCACTGTAAAAACTGCTGAAAATAAGCCTCCCAGAAATCGCTAATACCCAACATGAAATTATTTGTCTGACTATAGCGAAAAAACTGAAGTAGAAATTCTGAGAATATACCATCTTCGTAGCTTTTTTCCAACTATGCTGGGATCGGGTTTATGTCTAACCGGATATTGCTAAATACGATTATTTTACATGGAGCTACTACCTCCACGACCCAGTTACTGAGTAACACGATACTCCTTCGTAAGAATGGAAATATCATAGCAACAACAAAAAATAATTTCCTGACCTCTATAATAGAATCAGAAAACGCTCGCTTTAATATTTATAAAATAAGAGAGTAAAATAAACTTCCTTGTCATTAAAGAAAATGAAATTATATTTAGGTACAGCCAGTTTGTATTGTGAATAATGGATGCTTCGGTAGCTTTGTCCTATTTATTGTTTTTGTTTATCAGAATGTAAATGAAACAGTAAATATGCTCAGATGATACAACAAAGGCAAATAGACCGCGCGGAATACCAAGAGAGAGGCCAAAAAACCAAATACTGATTCAAAACTCGAGTTAGTACGCCACGAAGCGTCGCATTGTATCTATACATATAATAAAATTGTAACAGGCCGATGTCTGTACATTAAAGATATTGAAGAAAACATAGTATGGGGGGTCTTTATTAGAGCAACAGAAGCCAAAACAACGGTTTTTAGAATTTTTGTCTGTCTGTATGTTTGTTACCGCATCACGCAAAAACCACTGCATGGAATTGAATGCAGTTTTCAATGATGTATTCCAAGAGGTCTAACTTAAAAAATAGGCTATATATTATCCAAAAAAAATATTATCTACTTGATTCTAAAGTCCACGCGTATGAAGTCGCGGGCAAAAGCTAGTGTTACATACAAATCATACAGCGCAACGCGCTTCAGTGTTTGTTTTTTTGGCCTCACTCTTGGTGTTCCGCGCGGTCTATCTGCCTTTGTTTTATAATCTGTGTAAATATGCTTCATTTTAAACTGTATTCCGAATGTTTTTGTCTCTTGACTGCATCGCTGGTCTAGTAGTCGCAAGCGCTACTGTTAAGCATCAAGTCCTGGGTTCGATTTCCAGGTCGGGCAAGTGTTATTAAGTTTTTCCATATGGAATTTCTCAGCAAGTAGCAGCCCAGAGCTTGGATTTGCGCCCGGTTAACGGCTGAAGGCTCGCCTTTTAACTAGCGAAATATGTGTGTTCCTCTGCCTAACCCTTAAACTAACCTCACCTATACCGTTGAGGTAATATGTACTACGTACGTACATATAATAATAATAATAAATAAATATTACCTCAATGACTTATACAGGATAAGTTTTTAACCAGTGCGCAAACTTTAACAAAGAATTCAGCATAATATTATTCTAGACCCCGCAGCGCAGAAGTTTTTCGTCGGTTATACAAAAAAAATCAGTTGTTTCATAGGAAAGTGCAATACTTACGCGGTCTAAAGGTATGGAACAGCTGTTTTTAATAGTATAGGCATTCATAATTTCATACTAACTGATGACTCGGCGTTGTTGAAACACAGAGCCTATTTTTATGCATTTCGTTTTTTTTTTTTGCAAAATAAATGCTGAATCTGGGACCTTTTTATGGCCTACATTTATCTTGTTTATTTTGTAATGCTTAGACTTTTTGAGAGAACAATAATGCAATAAAAAAATGTAACGTACACGTGTGCTGCATTACACTACCTTTGTTTATTGTAACTATAAAATATATATTTTTCATATAAATATTTTAATACTGGTGTTTAAGAACATTCTATATAGCTTATTACAATAAGTACTTTTCTATTGAGTACGTATTCATTTTTATTCAATTTACACAGTCTAAACAGGCTAATTAGTATGGACTGTACATTAAACCAACAACTTTTACAACTGGTTACATAAAATAAATTATTCTTATTCTATTCTTTTTCTTAACGAAATGTATTTCAAATGATAAAGATAAATGAATCATATTTATTTTTGTAAATTGGATAGAGTACTCAAACCGGTAGATATCATTAAAACTTAATAAGTTATTAATTAGGTAGACATTTTGTTTAACAACATTCCTAGAGAAACATGTTGTACAAGACATAATGATATCAATTACATGATCATCAAACCTATTATGCCTATAAGTAAACAAAGCCGTTTAATAGCACGTAGCACTAATAATATTGTAATATACAACATCAATATTTACTTCGCAGAATAATATCGGATGTTACGTCTAGCAGCGAAAATAATCCTCATAGCGATTAGGTAGGATATCACCATTATGATGCCGGATAGTTAGTCAGCCTCTAAGTAAAGTTCTCACTGCTGAGACACAGACATCCTCTCTCTGAGAGGGAGTCCTCGCGGGCCTAATGAGGATTGGTAGAATGCAAAAAAAAAATATTCAGATTAATCTGCCCCACCTTTTCTCAACCATGATAGGCTCGGGTTCAATCTAACTGGATGCATCTGAATATACTGGTATTCTACATGGAGTAAATACCTATCTGACCTTCACATCAGTTACTGGGAACACGATGCCCCATGGTGACGTTGGTTGTCAGACTTTTGAGCTACTTTTGACTACCCGTAGCGACTGTCAATGATATAGGAATGATAGCCGGGACCAACGGCTTATTGTGCTTTTCGAGGCATAGAAGGGTATCGATTGTCATTAACCGGGCACAAATTCAAACTCCGGGCTGCTGATGATTCCTGATGGAAAAAGCTCAATAACACGTTGCTTGACTTGCAAATCAAACCCCAAGCTCAGCAGTCGCCCTTGCAACTACGAGACCAATGGGGAATAAAGTACATAGGTACGTGCAGCAACACATCAAGCTATACATTTCCAGTATAAGCTGACTTATCATTGTACGAAAAGCCTATACAATGCGAGGTCAGCTAAAACTGGAAAGTAAGCGTTACATGCCGTCGTGTGTACCTAATCATTATTTTTAGTCAACAATATTAATGTTGATGTTAATCAGTAATGATGTACGCTCGCAGATTCAAGGGCAAAAGAAGAATACAACTTTGTTATCTATTAATAATTATTTATATATTGCTGGAAACAATATATTTTTTATCTTAATTCCAGAGTCCATTTGACAAATGATTTACTCATTTGACATGTGTACCTACCTACCTCTTTACTATTTGCATTTAACTTGAATAAAAAAACTTGTTCGGAAAGAACCGTAGGTAGATAATTAACAAAGATTTACGTCAATATTGTTTTGCCAAACCGTTGCTGTCAGTAAAAGTAAAAAAAAAACAATGATCATTGATCATACCTATTAAAAAACCCTGTCCAGGGCCTCAAGTCTGCTATTACAATAGTGTCAGAATGGTCTATGATTGATTTCATAATTGTTGATTTTGACAAGTTTGGTAATCTACTAATATAATGGCGTCATTATGACTTTCCAATGGTCAGCCACTGACACTCCATTGAAAGAAATGGCATTTATTGGTAATCTCGTACATCATGACAAATGAATGACTGACTTAGTTTACGAACTTCCTACTACTTTAGATTGCTTATAACACTAATAAATAATACATAAAAATATATATATAAATGAAATCTGGCATTAATAAATGTTCAAATTTAGTAGTCGTTTTTCGAAAATCATTTCTACTAACGAGTTTTATAATAATGGCAATACGAAAATGCGACACCATTGACCGACCAATGATCGACCATTATGAATTTAGCAGATTACGAACTTTTAGCAAAATGACAATGGGATCGTGTTGGAATGACGAATTTATAAAAATAGCAGACTTGGGCCCCTGGACTGTTCCCTTTCAGTCATTGGTATGTTCACAATTCGAGTTATTATAGCTTCGATCAACTATGGCATCCTTATATTCAATGAGCAACTTTATCTATGAGTACTGTACTTAAATATATCTCAATTACAAAACATCTGTTGCCCCCATTTAATATCAAAGTGATACAAAAGTAGAAAACTCGACTATTTGTAAAAGATTTCTTGGAATCGACACAGTGCACTTGTGGGTAAAGATGCTCATGAAAAGTAAAGATGCCATTGTTGACAGTACATAATCAAATCAAAACTTAAAGCTAAGACTCGTGAATAGAACCAACCAAAGATACAATTCCTTATACAACATTTTATGCATTTAGCCAGCTTTTCAAAATATAAATTACAAAACTTGAACATTCCCAATGCTGGGACACAAGAAAACTTACTAAAAGTAAAAAAAGCAATAGGCTTTCATCTAAAAAAAAAGGTTTTAGGGCCTACCTATATATAAGCCAAGATTTCTGCTGATCTCCCAAACCCCGACCGACCCTTGCTCGTTGAAGCGCCAGCCCGCGCCGCAGGTGAGCCAGTAGAGTTAAATTCCCCGATTAATAATTATAATGCAAATATTTTGTTCCAGCCTGTACCCCTACCAGTGACGCCCTGAGCCGAGGCCCGTACCCCGCAGGGGGTGCCCTCAGCGTGCAGTCGCCTAGTAATTTAAATCGTTTTTAAGCCCTGGCTGGAGGCGTTAAGTTTATTCTTAATGGCAACCCCAGGAAAGACCGGTTAAGCAGTCACGGCCTCTCAAAGCCAAGTGCGAGATGCCCGACAAAAAAAAAACTCCCAAAACGCATATACCCGTTTTCACTAACCTTTGGCGACACGTAAATGTCTAAACAAAACTGCGTTGTTGGATTTGCAACAATATTTCATTTCATTAGGATAACTTGCAGATAATAACAAAGAAGTTTAGTAGAAAACTCGTAACTATTTATTTTTATTCTTTAAATTGCACCTCACTTTTTACTGCCTAAACATATCCCAATATGTTGACACCTTATTTTTGAAGAACCAATGAAAAGCATCATCATCAAGCAGGTCAAGCTAAATAGGTCAACCTATTTCGCTTTAAGAGGATGCAAAGATGGCGTCACAGAAAGGCTATGTAAACATCATAGTCCACTACGCATCAGCTTTTGAGGCCTAAGATGCTTATATGACGGATATACTTCGTTATTCAGGTATCTAGGGATTTTGTTTGTTATTCTTGGAAGTGAAGTCGAGTTTGAAAAATACAGGTTGGGAATTTTGTTTCAGAAATCTTCATGCGGAGGAATGAGGAAAATGGCGTCGGAAAAGTTTGGAGTATAGATATATAAATATGGATGGGTAAGACCGAAGCAACGATGGATGGACTGTGTGAAAGATGTTAAGGGTAAGGGTGTGACTACTGAAATGACGAGAGAAGTATGGAAAACATGTTGCGCCGACCCTAAATAAATTTGAATTAGGCAGGAGAATGATAGAAATATTGGTATTAAAAAAGTCTGATTTTCTGTCTAATTACTGTTTTGTATCTATTGTGATGAAACTCTCGTTTCTTTGTCCGTATCGAAGTTTTCATACAGCAGCCTTTTCATTGTTTCAAAACTTGGCAACATAAAAATAACCAAAATTTCAAAATAAAACAGTTAAACAAAACATTACCAAAAATACTATAAGTAGTCAATTAAACTCTGCGTGTTCAGCTTAGGAACCGGGTATTTCGTTTTATAAAGATCAATCAAGAGCTATATTGCGTGAAAAAAGTTTGATTAAGCCTTTACCGTTTTGCCAATGAACTCCACATGGTCGTGGCTAAAGTTATGCTCCCAATGAACACAAGACCTATTAGTTGTTGCCAAGTACTAGTGATAGCTCAGATGTTGGGAGAATTGCTTCTTATTAATTTAGGTTTAGATCTTGAATCTTCACGTAATCATGAAGATTGAACATCTGAACGTAACCGTCATTTTTAACCGACTTCAAAAAGGAGGAGGTTATCAATTCGTCGGAACCTTTTTTTTTTTTTTGTTTTTTTTTTTTTTTTATGTATGTTCCCCGATTACTCGAAGATGGCTGGACCGATTTGGATTTAGTTTTTTTTGTTTGAAAGGGTATACTTCCCAGGTGGTCCCATGATCATCAAGTCAGGATCTGATGATGGGATCCTGGAGAAATAGAGAGAACTCTTCAAATTTTATAGGCACACGAAGCGATTTAGCTATTTTTTGGAAGAGTACTTTCTCGTAGTGGTCTCATTTCAATTTGGTGAAGATCTGATGAAGAACTTTGGAGATAGGCAACGGAACTCCTCAATAAATGATAGCAAATGGACTGGGATTGCTGAAATCTCATGTCTGTCTATTGCTTACACCACTTCATAACATAACATCACGCCGGTATGCTGTGAAGGGGTAAGCACATGTGAACCACTAAAAAGTGAAAAATAAAAACTTTTTCCAAAAAAAAAACAACCGACTTCCAAAAAAACACTACAAACTGAAAAATAACTTTAATTTCGGAAGGCGGTGACAAAAAATTGAAATACAGCTCCAAAGACACCGACTTCCGAAATTAAAGTTATTTTTCAGTTTGTAGTGTTTTTTTGGAAGTCGGTTGTTTTTTTTTGGGAAAAAGTTTTTTCACCTCACAAGTACTCACAACCTCGGAAAGATTCTGTTTAAAATTTGAAATCTAAGTGCAAAAATTACATTTTATCCACTAGCGTGGCAATAATTTTTAAAATTCGAACCTTTCTATTCAAAAATTTTGTATACCACCAAGTCCACAGAAAATGCATTAATAGTTAATATCTGGTATTACCGAGCTTCGCCCGGTTTTTGTTTTTTAGTTTGCCGTTTTCTAAAAATGAAACCTAGCTAGATCGATTTGTCGCCCCCGAAACCCCCTGCATAGGTACTAAATTTCATGAAAATCGTTGGAACCGTTTCCGAGATTCAGATTATATATATATACAAGAATTGCTCGTTTAAAGCCTATTAGATATCATGTCAGTGTGCCAATTTTTCAGCCTTGCATAACAAATAGCTGTTTGTCAGTATCGTTATTTGCCACCCAGATTAGTTATCACACATATCGCACCTTTAAAGACAAACCGTTACTAAACGAAATTTTTCGAAAATTGTGTTACAAATGCCATCTTCCTTAAAATTACGTAAACTATACGATAAATATAACACATTCATAAAAAAACCACTGTATGAGGTAGATAGGCTCTAATTTTGACAATTTCAAAACTAAATAAGATTTTGTTGCTAAATGCAATAACGTGTTTAAACTAATTGTGATGTATTTTGTTTTTTCGTTTAGTAACGGTTTTTCTTTAAAGGTGCGATATATAAACACGACTAGCAGTGGCAGTGGTTTCAACTATTGTGTAGGCGAGTGGTTCCCAAAGTTGACTGGACCGCGACCCACCTAACAAAACTTCCAAATTTGAGACTCACCTCTGAGCTATCATGGAAAAAAGAAGGGGCATAACTAGGTGTGAATGAAGGACTGTTCAAATAAGAAAAAACATTCAGTAATAATCAAAAAAACTAAATAAAAGGAGTGCTATTTCAAAGAGAAGGATGTACTTGTTTCCTATTTTTTGTTGTCACTACTTATAGCTTTAGTTTCAATTTCAATTTCAGGCAACAAGCAAGGATAGTTGTCAGCAACTGAGACCCAGTATTTTGCGGCTTGCCATCGAATACATTTTTCAGTGACGTATCTTCTGATAAATCAATGAGTTCTTAACTTGGACGTTTCTCCCAATTTTTCAAGGCCCACCCATACTCGCAGCATTTCCCAAACTATGGGTCGCGACCCACTGGTGGGTCGCGACCCATAGTTTGGGAAATGCTGGTGTAGGTTATCACGAAAACTTTGCCGTTTGTCTAACGCGTAAATTCTTCTCTTGTGATTTGGTAATAGGGTAGCTAGCTTCATTTCAGTGAAAGAATATTTGCAATCTGTTACAATATATTCCTAGAGATAACTTTTTTGTTTTTTTTGAAGGTGGGAAATCATCAAATAACTTCTCCCGCTCTGGGTGGAGCAGGATTAAGCAAACAGTGATTCTGACAGTCGTTGCGGGTAGTCGGAAGCCTAAAAGTCTGACAACCAGTCTTTACCTGTGTCATTTTACCCAGTTAATAAAAGACTGTTATTCGACTGCATCCGGTTAGATTAGGAGCTTAACCAAAATAGTTGAAAAGTCTGAGCACATTGATTTATTGTAAGGAGGCCCAAGATAAGCAGTGCTACTCAAAATAAAAAATGTACTGGCTGATCAGGCTAAAGCAAAACGGTTAAGGAAACCATCGAGAGGAAACCGGCTTGTCCTAGAACCAAACAATCGAAGACTCGTGACGGCTACCAATTGCCCGCGTGGTGGATTATAGCCCTCTCCCTCTCACCGAGAGGAGGCCTGTGACCCAGTAGTGGGAACATTATAGGCAGATTATGATAGAGGCTGATAATGTGTAGTTTCGGCGTATCTATAAACAATAAACTAATTCGCGGACTAAATATAAAGTCTGCGCTTATGTAAATATTTTTAGTGGAATGCTTATCGCAAGTGCAAGTGTACTCTGAGTTTATATTTATACTCTAATGATGCTTACGTTACTGGTTGTTTTAAAATTAGTGCAATAATGACGTGTTCAGAGGAAACATGATATTTAATTATGGCTTGTGTTTAAACGCCTACCAGAAAAGTACCTATTTTACTACCAAAAAATTCGAAATACCTGCCTGAATGGATAAATGCTCACCAAATTGTGTTTCATAAAGTATTGTAAAAATAATTTGCAGCGATTCATTTCTCACTAAAATTTGATTACACTAAAGCTATTTAGAACTGTCATTTTGGGTACTAATGTCACTATTTCAGAGAAACAAGATTTGGTGAGCATTTATCCATTTTGGTAGGCAAAAGAATATAAATACAATACGTACAATTATTCTGATGAGTGTACAATTATTTTGGAACTTAAAACGTTGTTCTTTAGGCACCTCGGTATAGACTGGGTTTATTTTATTTGAAGTTCTAAAAAATATTTTGGTGAGCATTTAAATTGTACCTACCCATAATTATTACCTCATGCATTCATAGCTTAGATGAAGTTATTGCAACATATACGTATTTTAATCCCCCTGAAATAAACATGAAAAATCAAGATCTAAGTCGAACCCGGACCGATTTCGAGAACCGTGTAGTGTAGGAACAATTTTCAGTTCAGCAGTGAAATTGATGGTTGGTTGGACACATGCATTATTTTATTTTTTTGATAACCACACCTCCCCCCCCCACCCCAACACCTCCTTCACATTACACAATCATGATCGTTAATTAAGTGCAAAGTACCTACGTATTATTGTATCTATTGTGTTGTAATCATTAATATTTATTTCACCTCATAATCAATCATATTATTACAACAAACGGCTATCAAAATTATTGTAAAATAATTATTGCACTATGACCCCCGTATCTCAATTACAACAAACCAATTCGCACATACATCAAAAGATAATTCTCGTTAAGTACCTGGGTACTTCAGTAAATCAAAATAAGGTAAACACCTCAAACTAGAGTGCTGCCTGCAAGGATCTTTTGACGACTTAATGACTTTGATAGGAGGGAGTCGACGGTAAACATTTTGTGAAATTGTAACTGTCATGTCATGTATGGAACAAAATGGCAGCAAAACAAGATGGTGGCTTTAGTTACGTTATTTTGGCTCGCAGCCAAAGTTGTAGCGTTGTAGAGGCTAGTACAGTAGTACTGGCACAAAGTGATAAATAATTGAATGCTGACACACTCAGATCTGTCTGTTTATTTGCACGCTTTGTGAACTGTGAGCTATGTATCTGACCACGTGTGACCTATATTACATTGCAACGTTATCTATTCCTTACATAGAATGGACTACATATTAGTAGCCTGTAATTAATTAATATTAATTATACTTCACTACATAGTTTAAAACAAAGTCGCTTCCCGCTGTCGGTCTGTCCCTATGTATGCGTAAATCTTTAAAACTACTACTCGGATTTTGATGCGGGTTTTTTAATAGATAGAGTGATTTAAGAGTAAGGTTTATATGTATATAACATGTATAATATAGCAGAAAAACACTAATAATTTTAGGGGTTTCTATAAACACATTTTTTTACGCTTACATCGCAAACGCTGCCTGAACCCTATGAGATAGATCAAAATAGTTTACTACAGTATTGTACACCTTAAAAAGGTCTACATAAAAGTCTGTAATAGTATATGTCTATCTCTTAGGGATAACCCACAATAACCATTTTTTATCCTTTACTTTTTACGAGAAATAATGGCTTATTTACGAAGCGATTTTAAGCAATACAGCATTAAACCTTATTCAATTAAGTACCTTAAATACATTGTGCATTTAATATAGATCACTATGGCCCTTTACAGCATGTAATTTAAATGAATATTTTCGAAGATATTACAGATCTAAAATGCAGGGACATAGCAGATGCGGCATTTGTTTTTCACATGGCCAATTATTATATGTCGCTCTTTCAAAAGTAACCTTTAGAAAACATGTTTGTATTGTCTAGTGACAGAAAAGCTGTGAACGTTGTAATTATATTAAGACATTCTGTAGTATATTTAGTATCAGCATTGCACCCGTGCGGAGCCGGCGCGGGTCGCTAGTTAGGTATAAACAATTAATTACTATTCAATTCGCTTTACTTAGTGACAAAGAAAAGGTGAGGCGATTATAATTGACTTTCCATGTACCTACTATCAGTGTTTTACTTATGCATGTCTGGTCTGTGTGTACTTAGTCCGAACCCGACCGAATTAATGTAATGTTAATTAATGTACTACTGAATACACTAACGCGACTCATCGTACCCCTTACGGGCGTCGGGAATCCCAGGCTGATTCCCGGCCACCGTAGGCGCGGGCTTGCGGACGGCGAGTAATGGGTAGCTCGCTGTCCGGTAAGGACCAAGCCCGGGTCGACGGTGCGTTGTGTTCCACGCGCGCCTCAAAGAGATGTCAGCACCAAAGGGTGGGGTCCGCAAGGGCCGATGCCTGCCAGGGGTGCGGGTTGTTCGAAAGAGATACCACGGCCCCTGGCACACAGGCAAATGAGGGAACACGGGTGGGTTTTAGTCAGTAAAAGTCTGACACGCCCTCTCGCTCCACCCAGAGCGGGAGAAGTTATTTGATGATTTCCCACCCAAAAAAAAAAAAATCGTACCCCTTACAAATTCAAACTCACCAAAAACTACTATTATAGCCACGACTTTATCTCATACTAGATATTTTTAACAAAACTATCTAGGTATTCAGCTGTAATTTTGCTATTCATCCTTATTAGATTTGGTGATAAGGTTGAGTATTAAATGTAATTTTATTAATCAAAAGTGAAGATAAGTTGGTAGAGTTTTGTTTAGGAAATCAAGGAGAGGACGCTCATTATAATAAACAGTTAGCGCAGAACGGTGTCTGTAAACAATAGATAGTAGGTACGTCCTTCCTTACAACGAAAATGTGATAATCTATATTAATAATATAACTGAAGAGTTTGTTTGAACGCGCTAATCTCTCGAAATAGAATATTAGAATATTTATTTATTAGAGTAACCAAGACTCAACAAGATTGTTAGTCAAATTTACGACCATGTTAGCAAACACAGACTATACACAAAACAAGGAAAACAATACAAGAAATAACGGTTGGTCACCGTTGCGACATCCCATGAGAGACCGCACAACAGTGACCCACGTATACACAGTCAGATTTGAAAAAATAGTTTAGTAATTGATAGCCCCATTTTTGAGAACGGCCTACGGTATTTAACATTACGCTAGGGTCCTTAGGAGCCAAGCTAAAAGTAAAAAGTCTGTAAGAACGGTAAGCAAGTAATAGGGCGGGTAGAAAACGCGATGTAACGAGGCGGGTGTTTTTGCTCATTGCGCGTCGCGTCGATGTCTTCGCCACCCTATCGATATACTATCGATTTTATGTATCCAAAGGATCTTGTCAGGTAAATGACTATACATATATTATCTACCTATACCTTCATTTTTGCCACGAGATACGATAATTAATCTCATAAATTCAAAATAATATAGTTGGCTGAAAGTTACATCATTTATAGCAATAAAATGTGTTTACATAACTAGGACGCGTAGTAGGTATAAATTTTAGATTATTAAAATAAAAACATTGTTTTTACAGCTTCTGTGACTTGTGCACTGTGACCTGTGATAGTTATAATGTTGTTATTTATAGAGGTTATTACCTAAGGTAATTCATAACATAACAAACACGTGCTGGTAATCTTTGTACACGTGCTAAAAGGTGTGAGAAAGCAGTTTGAAGTTCAGTTGTCAATACGGATGCAAGATTGTTTTACATTAATATAAACATTGTACGCTTGGCTTCATTCCTAGAAAGAAGGTTGTACTTAGTATTATTATTTTGTATCTTTGACATATCCCAGACCTTTGGAAGGTGTACGAGGGGCCGACGCCAACTCGAAGAGGCCGAACCGAAGATAATCCTTGTACGCACTCTGGAAGTGCACCCAAAGACAAACCTCCGTTGAAATAGGACTATAGCTGGATATGGAAACAAAGATATAGAATTATGGATTTAGGTGGTTACCTGCGACCATCTCAGTTTCTGTAACAACAAAAAAGCAATTGGTTTAATTACTTGACACTTGAGCTATAGCACCAAAGCAGACGATGTCATTCAAGAAAAAATCTTATTAAAAATGCACTTTCAGTTTTCCCAAGGTTTCCAATTTTCCCGGCAACTTTTCAAACTTTTATTATTGTAATAACCTGATTCAGTCCATTACGAACATTTGAAAACAAACATTTTCCAAATCGGTCCAGCCGATCTGAAGTAAACAGCTTACCAACGATCAGCATTTCTTTTATGTAGATTGAAATTTTTGTGGTTTTCACCATTGTTAAGAGAATTTATAATTATAAAATACTAATCTAGAGGTGCTCGTGGCTAAGTAATAACAGCAACACAAGCGATCAGGTTAAGCTATACTAGCTGCGGTCGGTCCGTGGATGGGGATCTTTAAATATCGAGTACCGTTCGTCCCTCGGAAAGCACATAAAACCGATGGTCCCGGCTGTCATTCGTGGATCTTTGGCAGTCGTTATGGGTCGTCAGAAGCCCGAAAGTCTGACAACCAGTCTTTCCAAGGGGTATCGTATTACCCAATGACTGCGTTGTGGAGATCAGTTAGGCAGTCGCTCAATGTGAAATGGTTTTCAGCTGTATCTTTTTTGCTAGAATGTGAGTCGACCAGAGACACAGCGGCCCTTGGCACACAAGCAACTGAGGGAACACGGGTGGGTTTTAGTCAGTAAAAGTCTGACACAGAGCAGGAGAAGTTATTTGATGACTTCCCACCCAAAAAAAAAACCAACAATGGTGGGAAAAAGCTAGGCAGATGATTATACTAATCTAGTGTTTAGTTAATTCATATCATATAATATATTATAATATAGATAGGTGATTTCTTTATCGCGTTAAGTTATGTTTCATAATGTGTGATGTCTATAGAGTTTTCTTCGAGTTCTCTGTGTTCATCGTTTCAGCACTTTCACCAATTTTCCGTCTTGAATTTAATTGCAAGAGCACAAAAAAGTTAAAAATACATTGCAGTCCATGCCATGCTTTTAAAAATTTCTAAAGTCAGACAGATGATTTGCATGAAATCATGCAATTGATCTCTATTTATAGATCGATTTTATGAGCACCGTGTAGCAACGACATGAAAGTATTCTCTGGTCACTGACCCAGTTAGTCCGTAGACCTTCTGCATTACAGCTGTCTATGATATTTATTTCGGACTATGAACTATGATAGAGCTGTCGACATCAAGTATGCACCTAATTGACAGCAATATCAACAATTAATTAAACTTAAACTCTAGACGATACGTC
This sequence comes from Antitype chi, assembly GCA_947359405.1. Lineage (NCBI taxonomy): Eukaryota > Metazoa > Arthropoda > Insecta > Lepidoptera > Noctuidae > Antitype > Antitype chi. Next base: position 19,771,162 of record OX375816.1, read on the forward strand.
AAACATTAATTGATAAGACAAAGTAATTGTTACAAAACGAATACCAATTGCTTCTCAATTGGTAATAGTTAACACAAATACAACATCAGTTAGTGGCAATCAGATCAATTTGCGCGTGCGCAACGCAGCTGTGGATCAACTTGGCTTTGAACTAACGATTAGATACTAGTTGTGGAATATTAGTCGCTTGCGCTTTGTTTTTGCGGTTGTCAATTGAACTTTGCTCATTTTATTAAGATTAATTACATGGTCTGGTCTTTTTGAAAATGTACTCTGACCATAACCGACTTTAGAACGTTGATAATGACATATTTTTATTTTAAACTAGCTGTGCCCGCGACTTAGTCCGCGTGGAATTTAACAAAAAAGTTTTAATTAATAAAATAAATAAAATTTCTAAAATAAAAGAGCCTACGTTACTCTTTATTACATCAGCTATCTGCCAGTGAAAATCGGTCCAGCTGTTTCAGAGATTAGCCGGAACAAACAGACAGACAGACAAAAATTGAAAAAAAAATATATTTTGGTATATGTACCGCGCATACATCCATATGCATTTAGTAAAAAGCGGTTATTTTAATATTACCTACAAACAGACACTCCAATTTTATTTAGCTGTATGAATATGTATAGATAAGAAATGGGCAATGGTGAGGGTACCTAATGATATCATGACGTGTCTAGCCTTTTTTCAACTGGTTTTGGGGTACCTACCTGTATTTTACGTAAAGTGACTGCCTATCTGACCTCCACAACCCAGTTACTGGGTAACACTATGCCCCTTGTTAACACTGGTTTGTCAGACTTTCGGGCTTCTGACTGGCTTCGGGCTGTCAAAAATTCACGAATGACAGCCGGGATGTGCTTTTCAAGGCACGGAAGGGTCTTAGTATGTAAAGAAGATGGTCACCTATTCACGGACCAACCACGGTAAGCGTAGGTTAACCTGGTCGATTGACCTGTGCGGCTATTAGGCCCTCGGTACCTAACGATACAAGTTAAATAAATTCTTATTTAGATCCAGCGCTCCCGAGCTTAGGGGGCGTCCATGAATTACGTACAGCGTTTCTCACCCAATTTCACTAGGGGAAGAGGTGGTGGTCTTGGCAAATATCACGTAAGTAATTTATATTTTTTTCCGCAGAAACAATGTAAAATTGCGAGAAAACCGGGTTAAATTATGTGTCCGTGCACCGCACTGATTGGGATGTCTTGGACCGACAAGCAAGCGAACCGGCACCGTGACCGTTCATTCGTTCCTACGTTCATATGTTCTTTTATACACTCACTCAAAACCATCTATCGTGGCATTAGCTTGTAAACCATATCTCTTAAAGGAAAATTATAATAAACGCATTTAAAGTTGGAGTCAGATTATTATTCATCGAACCCTGAGTCGAAACATGGTGACCCCGACGTGATTAAGCCATCAAGAAGATTCTGCGCAGCCATCGGCATATTTCAAATTGCATCGTCATTCGTCAGTACCGAAAGCGGACTTTGTACTCGACGCACACTGATTGGAAATACGTTGCCTAGCCGTTGAATTTAATCTTCAATTTGAACATCGTTGAAGAATCAAGTTTAAAAAGAGATTGGTTTCTATAACTTGAGGAGAAACCGCTAGATAATCTCGATATTGTGGACAGTCCATCTAATAGTGCCAAGGAAATACGATTGGAGCTAAAACTCATCGCCAGGAGATCATTCCAGAGGCAGCTTGTAGCCCAGCCGGTCAGCTATATTGTGAATTAGGAGCGCCGCAGCCAGGGAAGTCAGCCAGGGAAGTGATCCATCCTTTATTTCCTCTGTTATTTTCCCATATTGCCTGTCCTCTATTTGCTTGAAAATTGTGCTGATTTTCTTCATTATTCAACTTTATACGAATGTCAAACTAAATAGCTCATTCATCATTAAAATATACCCCAAAATCATTTATAAGCCGCAAGCCGTGCAGCTCATTGATTTCACAGCCACGTGCGCATGCGCAAATTGCCAGTTCAAATCTTAATCGCACATATTTCGAAGGATCTAAACCGTTATATTTCATATAAGTAATTAATGCCTATATAATTACACATTCCAGTGCATTCTGTGTGTGAGTGAAGTGTGTCCTTGATTGAGAAACGGACCAGCTGACGCTCGACGCCCATTGTTTTAAGCGGCGCGTTATCTATCGCCAGACGCCAGCTGATCCATCAGCTGATTTGTCCTGTTACCTGTGATTGTGACTTTGAATCATCGACGCATACGCTGGATTGCAATTAAGTATAATTCATTTTTACATTGTTTTTGTGCGTTCAATTGTGTATTGCTGAATTTTAACTATGTCGCAAACAAGTACACGTGATACGCGTTCTAAATTGCCTGTGGAAGGTGTTAAAGTTCAAGTTCCTACTGCTAGTTACTCAAAAAATGATTTAAAGGATTTGATTACAAAGCGTAGTTCAGTCAAAGGTCGCGTAACTAAGTTCAGTAACTTTTTGAAAGAATTAACTTCATTAGAAAACCCCACCGATGCTGAAGTGCAAACTTTAGAAAATAGGTACGAAAGGTTTCGTGAATTGTTTATTTATTTTGAAGATCTGCAATCAGACATAGAATTATTAAATTCCTCTGAGCTAGAAAATGAACTTGATATTAGAGATGCCATAGAAGGTGATTTTAGTTCGCTGATTGCAAAGGCTAAATTATTTATAGATGCTAATCTTCCGAAACCTAGTAGAAGTCCTGATTCTTCTCATTCTTCTAAATGCTGCAGTAAAAAGCCAATGGGCTTCAAATTGCCTTTGATCAAAATAGCGACGTTTGATGGTAATTTCTTTAAATGGATGGAATTCCGTGATACATTTGTTTCCTTAATTCACAGCAATGACATAATTGAACCTATACACAAGTTTCATTACTTGAACTCTTATCTTGAGGGAGAGGCTTCCAATGTAATCAGTAACTTGTCTGTTTGTTCTGCAAATTACGAAGATGCCTGGAATCTCCTCTGCGAGAGGTACAACAATGTTAAACAGTTGAAAAGGAATCATTTTAATTCATTCTGTAATTTTCCACCTACCTCTCGAGATTCTGCCAAGTCTCTGCGATTTCTGATAGACCATGTCTCTAAAGGCTTACGTGCCTTGAAGACTTTGGGTGAGCCTACAGAGTGGTGGGGCGGTCTAGTAGTCCATTTGGCCTCGGCGAAGCTTGATAGCAGCACTATGTTCAAGTGGGAGGAATATACAAACACAATAGAAAATTCTCCTACATTACAGGAATTCTTTCAATTTCTCAAGAATCGAGCTAATATTTTAGAGGCTGTTCAAAGTAATAAATCTAATTTGAAAGGTGAAACAAATTCTTCTCCTTCTTATAAAGGTGTTAAGTCTCACACTAAATCTTTTGCTATTTCAGCTGATTCTGATGTGTCCTCTGACGCGTGCATCCTGTGCAAGGGTAGTCATCGTTTGTACGATTGTGCGTCTTTTTTGGCCAAGTCACCAGCAGATCGGGCCTCGGAGGTGATGAGATTGAAGCTGTGCCTAAATTGCTTGCGTAAAGGACACTCATCACGCCAATGCAGGTTAGGTCCATGTTCTACTTGTAATAGAAGGCACAACACCTTGTTGCATAGGGAACCGTCTCAGCCTGCGAGCACATCAAATGTTCACACGTCTGCATCCTCGACCGAATCTCCAGTCGAGCAAGTTTCAAGTGCAGCTACTGATGACGTAGTTAGCATGTCGGTCAAAGCCGACCATAGCGTGTTGCTGTCAACAGCTCTGGTTGATGTTTTAAATCCAGTGACGAATCAATACATAAAAATTCGAGCTCTGCTAGACAGTGGGAGTCAGTCTTCTTTAATCACTGATAGTTTGAGCCATAAACTTCAGTTGACTCCTCAGCCAATCCAGGTCGATATTGTAGGAATAGGAAACATATCTACTTCTCAATCACTACAGAGATGTGTAGTGCAAATTAAATCAAAACACAATGATTTTAAAGTAAATGTGTCATGTTTGGTATTGCCTCAGTTAACAGGTAATTTACCTAAGAAAACATTTGATATTTCACAAATCAACTTACCTCCTAATATTAAATTAGCCGATCCCACATTCAACCAAAGTGCTAAGGTTGATATGTTGATAGGTGTCGATTTGTTTTGGTCGGTTATAGAGGGTGAACAAATATCTCTTGGTCCCAATCAACCTATCATGCGTAGGTCGAAGTTAGGTTGGATTTTGGCAGGCCCACTGTATGTTCGAGATATTAGTAAGTCGCGAAACAAATCTATCAATTGTAATCATGTTGCCATCGATAGAACAGATAATTTTGTGTCAAATGAATCATTAGATAAAAGGTTAACCAAGTTCTGGGAGTTGGAACAAATTCCTCACTCAAACAATCTTGAGACTGAGGAAGAGATAGCATGTGAGAATCATTTTGTTACCAATACCACCCGAAATAGTGAAGGCAGGTTTGTGGTTAAGTTTCCCCTTCATACGGAACCCAATTGTCTAGGCAGTTCATTCATAATGGCTAAAAGGCAATTTATCGCGTTAGAAAAACGTTTTAATAAAAATTCGGAACTGAAGGATACGTATTCAAAATTTATTCAGGAATATTCTGACCTAGGGCATTTATCGGAATCTAGTGTTTTAATTCCACAACAGTCTTATTTTATTCCGCATCATGCAGTATTAAAACCGACTAGCGAGTCGACAAAATTACGTGTGGTATTCAATGGTAGTGCACCTACAACGTCAGGATATTCCATTAATGATCTGCAGTTAACCGGTCCAAATATACAAGATTCATTGTTAAATATTTTGCTTAGATTTCGCCAATACGCCTATGTTTTATCAGGCGATATAGAAAAAATGTACAGGCAGGTACTAATTCACGAAGATCATCGTAATTTGCAAATAATTTTATGGCGTAATTGTGATAGTGAGCCATTGAAATCACTCAGATTGAACACGGTTACGTATGGATACACTAGTTCAAGTTTTTTAAGTACTCGTTGTTTATGGCAATTAGGCGAGGAATGTAGTGACCCTGAAATAAGGGCCATAATACAAAAAGATTTTCTTGTGGATGATTTGTTGACAGGTTGCGATAGTGAAGCTGAATTGATTAAAATTAGGGCCGCAATAGAAAACGCTTTGTCAGCTGGTTGTTTTACACTGCGTAAATATAGGTCGAATTCACGCTCCTTAATTTCTGAATCCCAAAATGTACAACGCAATCTGATAATCAGCTCATCATCACACACGTTAGGAGTGGGGTGGAACCCTAATGAGGATTACATTCATTTCCCCACAAATTATGAAAATAGAAGTGAGACACCTACTAAAAGATCCATATTATCTGATTCATGTAAAGTTTTCGATCCTCTCGGTCTATTAAGTTTGTTCACTATCAAACCTAAAATATTAATTCAACAGTTATGGGTGCAAAAGATAAACTGGGATGAACCAGTGCCTAACGATATACTTAAATCATGGCAATCTTTCATAAATAATATGTCCAATATTCGCAATCTATTCATTCCCCGTCATGTGTTATGTAACAATCCGGTTTTGATAGAAATGCATTGTTTTTGTGATGCGTCTACGACCGCCTATGCGGCATGTGTTTACTTGAGATCAACTAATAGTCCAGGTGACGTCACAGTGCGATTGTTGTGTGCTAAGGCTCGTGTTGCGTCGGTGAAGCCGACTACGGTGCCCAGGCTTGAGTTGTGTGCGTGCTTGCTGGGAGCTCAGCTCGCCGCGGCCGTATGTCGCGCACTGCGATGTGTTATCTCTCGAAAGATATTTTGGACTGACTCATCCATCGCGCTAGCATGGTTAGGGGCCAGGTACGATAAATTAAAAACGTTTGTTGCTAACAGAGTGTGCAGTATCTTAGAGCTTACCGAAGGCTCGGAATGGCGTCATGTGCCTACCACGCTCAACCCGGCAGACTTGGCATCAAGGGGAGTAGATGCAAATAAAACTAATAATTTAGACTTATGGTGGAACGGTCCTTCGTATTTACTTGTGTCGGATACGTTTTGGCCTGCAAATAATAAAATGATAAATAATATTAGTGACTTACCTGAGATAAAATCAAATGTATGTACAAATAATGATAGTGAAACAAATAAATTAATTAACTTCGATAAATACTCTAAGTTTTCTAGATTACAACGTTCTTTTGCTTATGTACTTCGATTCATATATAATTGTAAACAATTTAATAATAAAATTACGGGTGTTTTACAGCCTGATGAACTTAAGGCTTCGTTAGAAGGGCTAGTTCGTCTTGTTCAAGAGGAACTTTATAGTTCAGAATTGAAAATGCTTCGTTCTGAAAAGACACTAAGTCCTAAAAATCCATTGTTAGCTTTAAGTCCTTTCTTAGATAGTAAAAATATTATGAGAGTCGGAGGCCGTCTAAAATATTCGTCTTACTCATTTGAGAAGCGTCATCCAATGTTGTTGCATGCTAAGCATAAACTTGTGAAATTGTTGTTTCAGCATGAGCATTTGCGTCTTTTCCATGCTGGTCCTCAGCTACTTCTTGCATCCATTCGCGAATTCGTCTGGCCCATTGCTGGCAGAGATCTCGCGCGGACCACTGCGAGGCAGTGCATTATTTGTAGGAAGGCTAGCGGGAAAACGTTAACTCCCATGATGGGTTCCTTACCTGAACAGCGTGTGAATCCCGACTTCCCATTTGCTAGCGCTGGTGTCGACTTCGCTGGCCCATTTTTGATAACAGATAGGAAGGGGAGAGGATGTAAAATTACAAAATGTTACCTTTGCATTTTTGTCTGTCTACGACTTAAATGCTTACATCTCGAAGCTGTGAGTGAGCTTTCGAAAGATGCTTTTATACTTTCGTTGCGTCGTTTTATCGCTCGCAGAGGAAAACCTACGGAAATATTCTGCGATAATGGCCGCAATTTTGTTGCTGCGGACAAGGAAATTAAGGACTTGATCTCAAGGCATGCTGATGATATTGCAGGCTTTGCTTCGGGTGAGGGTATCAAGTTTAAATTTCAACCAGCGTATGCGCCCCATTTTGGAGGCTTATGGGAGGCTGGCGTGAAATCTGCCAAGTTTCATTTGAAAAGGGTTTTAGGTAATGCACATTTGACATTTGAGGAGTTAGCCACTTTGTTCAGTCAAATCGAGGCTATCCTTAACAGCCGCCCTTTATATCCCTTATCCTCCTGTCCTGATGATCCTCAGTCCTTATCTCCGGGTCACTTCCTGATCGGACGACCGCTAACTTCGATGCCGTCCCCTAATCTGGACAACTTAAGTCTCAACAGATTGGACCGTTTTCAGCGACTGGAACAGCTGCGCCAAGGATTTTGGAAACGCTGGCAGCTAGAATATTTAGCTGAGCTGCAACAGAGGCAGAAGTGGAGAGTTCCCACTCGACCGCTACAAGCTGGCGATTTGGTATTGCTGAAGGAAGAAAATGCTCCACCCATGTCTTGGAAATTAGGCCGTATTCAGTCTCTGTTCCCAGGAAAGGATGGAGTCGCTCGAGTTGCCGAAATCAAGACAACTTCCGGCACTTACCGAAGAGGTGTGAAATACCTATGTCCCCTGTTGGATGCTACAGAGGATGCTTCGTTGGAGTCAGGAGCTTCCAAGGCCCCGGAGGATGTCCGTGCACCGCACTGATTGGGATGTCTTGGACCGACAAGCAAGCGAACCGGCACCGTGACCGTTCATTCGTTCCTACGTTCATATGTTCTTTTATACACTCACTCAAAACCATCTATCGTGGCATTAGCTTGTAAACCATATCTCTTAAAGGAAAATTATAATAAACGCATTTAAAGTTGGAGTCAGATTATTATTCATCGAACCCTGAGTCGAAACACCACACGTTTGATCGATATCTGCTTGCAATCGTTTAATCGATCAGGTTAAGCTATACTAGCTGCGGTCGGTCCGTGGATGGGGATCTTTAAATATCGAGTACCGTTCGTCCCTCGGAAAGCACATAAAACCGATGGTCCCGGCTGTCATTCGTGGATCTTTGGCAGTCGTTATGGGTCGTCAGAAGCCCGAAAGTCTGACAACCAGTCTTTCCAAGGGGTATCGTATTACCCAATGACTGCGTTGTGGAGATCAGTTAGGCAGTCGCTCAATGTGAAATGGTTTTCAGCTGTATCTTTTTTGCTAGAATGTGAGTCGACCAGAGACACAGCGGCCCTTGGCACACAAGCAACTGAGGGAACACGGGTGGGTTTTAGTCAGTAAAAGTCTGACACAGAGCAGGAGAAGTTATTTGATGACTTCCCACCCAAAAAAAAAACCAACAATGGTGGGAAAAAGCTAGGCAGATGATTATACTAATCTAGTGTTTAGTTAATTCATATCATATAATATATTATAATATAGATAGGTGATTTCTTTATCGCGTTAAGTTATGTTTCATAATGTGTGATGTCTATAGAGTTTTCTTCGAGTTCTCTGTGTTCATCGTTTCAGCACTTTCACCAATTTTCCGTCTTGAATTTAATTGCAAGAGCACAAAAAAGTTAAAAATACATTGCAGTCCATGCCATGCTTTTAAAAATTTCTAAAGTCAGACAGATGATTTGCATGAAATCATGCAATTGATCTCTATTTATAGATCGATTTTATGAGCACCGTGTAGCAACGACATGAAAGTATTCTCTGGTCACTGACCCAGTTAGTCCGTAGACCTTCTGCATTACAGCTGTCTATGATATTTATTTCGGACTATGAACTATGATAGAGCTGTCGACATCAAGTATGCACCTAATTGACAGCAATATCAACAATTAATTAAACTTAAACTCTAGACGATACGTCAAACATTAATTGATAAGACAAAGTAATTGTTACAAAACGAATACCAATTGCTTCTCAATTGGTAATAGTTAACACAAATACAACATCAGTTAGTGGCAATCAGATCAATTTGCGCGTGCGCAACGCAGCTGTGGATCAACTTGGCTTTGAACTAACGATTAGATACTAGTTGTGGAATATTAGTCGCTTGCGCTTTGTTTTTGCGGTTGTCAATTGAACTTTGCTCATTTTATTAAGATTAATTACATGGTCTGGTCTTTTTGAAAATGTACTCTGACCATAACCGACTTTAGAACGTTGATAATGACATATTTTTATTTTAAACTAGCTGTGCCCGCGACTTAGTCCGCGTGGAATTTAACAAAAAAGTTTTAATTAATAAAATAAATAAAATTTCTAAAATAAAAGAGCCTACGTTACTCTTTATTACATCAGCTATCTGCCAGTGAAAATCGGTCCAGCTGTTTCAGAGATTAGCCGGAACAAACAGACAGACAGACAAAAATTGTAAAAAAAATATATTTTGGTATATGTACCGCGCATACATCCATATGCATTTAGTAAAAAGCGGTTATTTTAATATTACCTACAAACAGACACTCCAATTTTATTTAGCTGTATGAATATGTATAGATAAGAAATGGGCAATGGTGAGGGTACCTAATGATATCATGACGTGTCTAGCCTTTTTTCAACTGGTTTTGGGGTACCTACCTGTATTTTACGTAAAGTGACTGCCTATCTGACCTCCACAACCCAGTTACTGGGTAACACTATGCCCCTTGTTAACACTGGTTTGTCAGACTTTCGGGCTTCTGACTGGCTTCGGGCTGTCAAAAATTCACGAATGACAGCCGGGATGTGCTTTTCAAGGCACGGAAGGGTCTTAGTATGTAAAGAAGATGGTCACCTATTCACGGACCAACCACGGTAAGCGTAGGTTAACCTGGTCGATTGACCTGTGCGGCTATTAGGCCCTCGGTACCTAACGATACAAGTTAAATAAATTCTTATTTAGATCCAGCGCTCCCGAGCTTAGGGGGCGTCCATGAATTACGTACAGCGTTTCTCACCCAATTTCACTAGGGGAAGAGGTGGTGGTCTTGGCAAATATCACGTAAGTAATTTATATTTTTTTCCGCAGAAACAATGTAAAATTGCGAGAAAACCGGGTTAAATTATGTAAAACATGTTTTTCTGCCACTATGGCTAAATCCCACAAAATAATATCTATCGCGGTTATGCGAATGCTACAAAGTAGCGTAGTAGCTCCTCGATGGTTAAACCGCTACCAGCCAGGCAAGCCAGCCAAATGCAACGCAAATAAGTACAGGTTAACGTTTTTACACTAAAAACACGTATTTTTAAATATCTCACGTGAGATTATGAGGAAGGGGGAGGGTTGCACAAATTCTCACGAAATCTCACCAGAGCGGGGGTGTGGGTCGAAAAATCCCCAAAATTGCCTCACGTAAGTAATGGACGCCCCGTTACCTACTGTCCGGATAAACTACTAGATTAACTATAATAATGAGGAGTTTTTGGCGGGATAGGGTAGGAGCATGTCGCACGAATTTTCATTTTCATGAAATTTATTGAAATAACGAATTAAATTGTATAATTTTGGTAGTGAATTATTCTATTTAGTTACATGTGAGTGTACAAGCGTAGTGAAGGTGAAAATAAGTGACTAACGTGGACTTTTCGTGTTCCCCCCAAAAACTCTTAATAGGTTGTTGTAAAGTTACTACCGCTTTACAATAACTTTGACTTGACTGACTAAACACGACTATGACTGTTTTGTAACTTTGTGCCCGATATCGGGCCATTTACTTGATCGAAAAGAAAAATTACTTGACACTGGCTAAATGCACAAACCGTGCAAAGCCAAAACAGAAAAAAAAATAAAAAACTATAATAATATAGTTACCTATACATATACATAGCTCTTGTTGACACATAACTGGCAGTTGTTTTGATAAAGAAGTACATTTCAGGTGCTTAAATCGTTCTACCTACCGTTACCGTACCGTACCGTACTACTCTACCTTTTACTGAATATTTTTTTTATTTTTTATAAAGAGCTATTGTTAAAATTCCCTGCATTGTTATACGGCTTAAGAAGGAAGGTGTACCTAAGGAATATAACGTGACTATTCGTAGTTCCCATGCCTATTTCCGCTTAGCAACCAACCGCGGCATCAATAACCAAACATTCATTTCTCCATGCCAACTTCTAATTCAAAGACAACTACTGTCGACATTCAAAACGATTGGTGCTCGATAATGTACGTCTTCCATCCCTCTCTTCATTCATAGGAATTAAAGAGACAGCAGACAATGGAAAAGCCGGCCTCTACCACAACAAAGGAATGAACTTTACACCATTATGTAAAGTTGGAGTGTAGTGATTAATCTTTCATACTTTGTCACTAAGTTGTTGTAGATACTTCGTATTGGTAGATAGTTGTATCGCCTGCGCACACAATGGCTAGAGCTGGTTATTCAGGATTCTGTTATGCTTGATATTGTACTATTGTCTAGTATCGTACGTGGCTCGTGGCGTAATAATAACAGAATACAATCGATAATTAAACTTCACTTGCCGAGGTCGACTGCGGATGGGTTACCGTCATCACCGAGACCTTACCGTGCTTCGAAACATTTAGTTTGGTCCCAGCTCTCATTTGTAGATTTTTTCATTTATTTTTTAAATGTAAAATGTACACAACCATAGTTACACGCTAGGCTTAAAACTAGTGAGTATCTACATGACCCTGTTAGGCCGCATCAAGATAACTTAAAACTGATATAATTGCAGTGAGATCTAATATGACGTAGATTAGGGACTTCTACAATTAAAAATATTATATTAATTAAACTTATATCTAGCCTATATACAGATCGATCTTGGACAGTTACGGGTCGTCAGAAGCCTGAATATCTGACAACCAGGGGGTATCGTGTAGGTCAGATAGGCAAATTAGGCAGGTTCGTTGCTCGATGAAAAATACTGGTATTCAACTACGAGTTAGACTGGACGTCAACCCCAATTTGGAAAAATCCTAGGCAGATGATTATCTCGCAGATTACACAGTTCCTAAGTGAGGGATAGTGAAATCGATGGTTCAAATTCATCGGTCTATTCAAATAGTGTATGTGCATTTGCGCAGAAATGACATACTCTTTTTTCTATACAGGAAAAGTTTTTATTAAGTGCGCAAACTGTAACCGTGAATTTAGCATATCATTTTAGAACCCCCACCGCAGAAATTTTTCGTCGGTTATACAAAAAAAAAATCTGCTGTTCCATACATTTTGACGCGTAGGTATTGCAGTTTTCTATGAAACAGCTGATTTTTAGTCTAGAAAGAAAGAAAGAAAAATGTTTATTCTGCACAAACAAAACGCACATTACAAAAAATAAAAATACCTTTTGCTAGTCGTCTTTCACTCAGGATGAGTTAAGGCAACTAACGAAAGACTCAATATGACCGAACCATTTAAGCATAGGTTCTTTTCCATCCAAATATATAAAAAAAAACAATTTAATGTCCGTAAACAACACACACATAAGAGAAATTGAAAAAGTTTTGCGGCTCGACACAATATTATGGATGATCTGATAACAGAGGAAGGTAGGTATAACAAGAAACCAAGTCTGTATAAAAAAGAATAACAAAGGATTGTTTCAACCATACACAGTTATCATTAATAAATATAGTTCTTTGGAGCTACAATGAGCATTGTCATTCACTGACGAAGCTGGAACAAAGAAGATAGATGCAAATGTTTCAAAAATCTATAAGAATGAATGCTAAACATTAAAATATTATGAAAAGAGTGCTACGGATCTGTTTGCGTAACACTTATTGATCACAATCTGAATCATCTTAACCGACTTAAAAAGGAGAAGTTCCACGATTACTCGAACACGCCTGAACCGATTTGGAAAATATTTTTTTACTGGAAGGGTATACTTCCCAGGTGGTTCTATGGTCATCAGCAGAGATCGGATATTCGGATGCATATTTACCTAATATAAAGATAATTTTTAGCTATGAGTATGGAAACGGCTTTAAAAATTATTTGTAATATTTATTAAAAACCCCGGGATTCTTGATTGCATAACTATTCAGATGTGTATTAATTTAAAATTAATGTTTAACCCGATACAAATATGTATATGTACTGGAGGAGGGACGGTTTGTATTAGTTAAAACAAAAAATAAACAAATTACTTACCTAAATTAAGACTTTTTCGATACAAAAGCGCATTCTATGTTAGTCAACATCTCAACTTAAGGCGAATATGCATCCGAATATCCGATCTCTGGTCATCAGGTAGAGATCTGATGATTTAACACTGGAGAAATCTAGGGAACTACATATTTTATAGGCAAACTTGTTTACATGGCAAGTAGTGGTATAAAAATTGCTGGGTAAGTTACCATAACTAAACTTTCCACTTTGTAGTGTTTTTTTGGAGGTCGCTTGTATTTTTTCTGAGGTTTTTGAAGGATCAGTTGTTAATTGCAGAAAAATAGAAAATAGAGTGGTTAAAATTATATATTTAAAAATCTGTGCTCTTTCTTTTTTAGCGTACCTTTATAACTATTCGAAATCGAGACTTAACATATAAGTGTATGTTTGTTGACTAAATTATCTAGTATCCTGTAAGAGAAATACACGATACAATGAAATTTTCTCGATAAAAAATTTTTGCAAAGTTCTATCTATGTTTATATTTTTTTGAGCCTTAAGGCGCAACGCTTATGAGTTATTCAATACAATTTTCCTTAAAACAGAGAGTAAGACAGTTTTTTTTAAATAATACTTTTTTATTTATAAAAGTCGGTGAATCGTTTTGGCACATACGTTATTTATTCCGAGCACACACACATTATCGCCATCCCTTCTTTTGCCTATTATAAGTAATATCATCACTCTCTTTCGTTCATAGATCATTCGCCCCAGCAGGCTTAGCACGATAACCGTAGAGAAGCGTTTTGTCGACGGAAAAGTAGACAACCCCTAAAACGACCCACTGACCCAAAAATGCCGTTCCCGTGAAGACAGTTGACAGTTTTGTACCGAGTAATGTAGACAAGCGATTTATTTTCTACGGTAGAGAATTATTTTTATTTTCATGTGGTAAATAATTATAAAATATTAAAGTTATTTATTAAATATTTTATATTATTTGTCTACTTCATAGTTGGCTATATGCAAAAATTTCATAGACCGAGATAAATTAACGTTACATTGCACGCACGTTTTTCATAAATATGTTTTCCGTCTTTATCTTGCACTTTTATTTTGACAGTTGTGCAACAGTGACAAGAATAATGCTTAGCCAAAGCCCATGCTAAATAAGTAAAGTTTTTCATTTCGGTCAGTGACTTCCTTAGTTCCATTTTTGGCCACTGGGAAGTTAAGTCAGATAAGTTTGTGGCGGTGACGTGTCACCGACCACGGAAGACGGATCTACCACTCCTCGCCTGTAGGGGAAATAAGCCACGCCCATCAAACTATTATTAATGTTCATTGTACGGCCTTAACTAGTCAGGTAGGATTTACCTAAACATCATGTCATCTACGCCTTGACCACCATAAAACATAACTTGTTCTAAACCTGTCTCCACGGCCCAATTATCTAATCAGCACCCTAATTGCGTAACGCACGATCAATCATAATCTGAATAATTTTGAATCAGATTGCAAATACTTTGCTTCATATGTTCGAAAAATGTGTCTGCTAAGCAACGTAAATTATAACACAATGAATATTATTGAACTGTCAAAGTGAAACAGATTATGATTGATTGTATGTTACGCAATTAGGATGTTGTTTATCTAAACTCTTTTTTAAGGATTCACTAAATTGTTCGGCACTCCAAGTAGTTCATTTGGATGTTAAACATTTAAAACACTGTTATGGTTATGTTAATTTAAAGACGTGTCTTACTATGACCTAGGATCTATAATCTAGTTCTAGTTTATATTGCTTTTTAACCGACTTCAACAAAAAGAGGAGGTTCTCAATTCGATTCCACCTTTTCGTTGTGATGTGGGTTACCATGATTTATACAACAGTCACTATGCACATAGTATGAATGGATCGTACATAGTGTAACGTGCACCCTAATTGAACACACAATTAATCACAATCTGAATCATTTCCAAATTTAAATTAATAAAATCAGCTGTTTCATCGAAAAGTACAATACCTACGCGGTCAAAATGTATGGAACAGCTTTTCTTTTTTTTTATAACCGACGAAAAATTTATGCGCTGGGGGGTCTAGAATGACAATGCTGAATTCATGGTTACAGTTTGCGCACTGGTTAAAACTTATCCTGTAGGTACACGATGTTAATGAGACCTACGCCTTTACCTTATTTTTTATGCTGGTAACTTTACGTGGTCTTATTTATTTATTTATTGTTTATTTATTTATTTAAAATTTCGTACATAACACCCTAACAGCTTTATCTCCACCACGTAAACCATATCCGTCACATTAGCCACACTTATGGTAACAAACGTAACCTGGATTTACTTCGACAAAATTCTAGGTAGGTACTTGTTAGACGATTAAATAGGAGTCGCTTGTAAAACTTTGGGTGTGAAGGACCCCAGAATTGAAGTACCTAGTATTAAGTTTAAAAGGTTTCAAAAGGATCATGTTGCTCGTTAGTAAAAGCGTTAATAAGTTACCAAAGGCTTTTACTCAAAGAGAAAACTTAAAGATTCTCCCAATAGTAGCCGAGAGTCTGTATTGTGCCCGGTTTATGGCAATTGATTCGCCTCCTATTATGTAGAACTTAAACATAACACGGTCGGTTGTCCGGTGGTGGCGAGATGTGCGTAAGAAATTGTTGCCATTGCGGGAAAAACGTGGATGAAGCTGGCACAGGAGCGTGGGGATTGACACAAGAAAAGAGAGCAGTGGGTGAAGTCAGGCTGTGGATGATGAATTGATGATGCTACAGGCGTTGTTGTATGTATGTATGTTACACTAAAAGAAAATGATTGCTTAATGAGCTTTCACTCAGTCCTATTTCTTCCAGGATGGTATGAAAATTGATCCTAGAATTAATTCTAAATCATTAGAAGCTCGATACTCTTAGGAATCTATCAACTTACATATAACAAGCTTACCACCCATAGTTTTTATGAATCACTTTTGATGAACGGACAGATTTTTCCACTTACAAAGAATAATGACGCTAATCTAGAAACTGTAGGTATATAATCCTTCAACTCAACTCATTATCGTGTAATAACACCATAAAGTGATGACTTTTTTTTGCGTAACCTTCTGCTGGCAGGGAAGAAATTACTGAGTTCTTAGTAATCGCTAGTAATCTAGAAATAATGACTGTGGAGTCGATAGTGAGACCATGTAGTATGTGATTTTTAGGACAAAGGTATCTTATCATAAGAATAGTAGGTACCTATATGTTTAACACAACATCACGCCTGTATTCCCGAAGGATTCAGTAGAGGACAGAGGTGTAGGCTGTAGTAGCACACACATTTCGCCATTTAAGTTTTAGTTCCATGTAAAAGGGGGCGTGATGCTATCGACCGGGCACAACTCAAGACTCAACAATACAACTTAAATAAGACTCACAAGTTTCATTTAAAAAGGCTTGGATCCGGATATAATTATGTACTTATGGCGTTTGTGCATATTAAGATTTATTTCTGTTAACACGGTCACGAAACGATAAATGCCAAATGACTTTTTATTTGTGTGTTAATTTATATTATTCTTGCTGCACGTTTGACGGCATTCTTCATTCAATACTTCTAATATCATAAGGAATTTGTTTAAAAGTTAATTTAAAACCATTAGCAACTAATATTTTTTTTTGTTAATGTATCCTCATTTTATCTTTATAATGAATAAGACGCTTATAACAATACAATGTGCAATCCGTATTTCCATTCTAGCTATAAATACCTCATCATAAGTATTCCTACAGATGTAGATTTGCATCTGTTGTCTTCACCTCTAGGGTCATGGTGGTTGAGTTACAATAATTCTAGTACAATAACTATGAGCGTCATAATACCTAACACATTCACGAGAATGACGCAAAAGTGGTGAATTGAACAATAATGCTAACAGAGGTAAAGCATACAAAAATATTCCGATTGAAATGATTTTGTTGTTGTTCTGAGCAACAGAAATTAATGAAACCAGCCAGCCAACACGCATTGGCATCTTGAAAACAGTGGTGGCAGGGCATGGGTCTAAACCCAGACAGGCACTTTCCTATGAGTAAATTATTTCATCACTCTCAAAATGGTGAAGGAAAACATCGTGAGGAAACTGGTATGTCCTAGAACCAAAACTCGATGACATCTACTATCCAACTCGCACAGGGCCTGCGTGGTGGATTACAGCCCACTCTCTATCACCGAGAGGAGGCCTGTGTTCCAGCAGTGGGAACATTAAGGCTGAACATGTTATTAAAAAAAAGTAATAATCGTTTATTGGGAACAAAAAACATAAACACACAAAGACAAACATTCTTAAACGATGATAGCTGCAAAAGTTTAAACTGTGGCGCAGCTACCAACGCCCAACTCCTAGTGAGAGGTTAGTTTGTTCCAAGACTAATAAATAGCAAAGGTATTTAAAAAAAGAATCTAAAGAAAACAAATAAAAATACATTTTGAGAGAAGTGCCGTGTATACGAGTACGAGTACCTGATGTAGAGTAAGGGAGGGTGATGGAGTGTTGCGTGACATATGTGTGTGTGAACCTTCAAAACTGCTCTCTGAGCTCTTTCAATCCACAACATTGTTGTTTTGTGCGCACCACCCCAGACCGTTAGGCAATAACCTAACACTGACTGAGCAAGTGCATAATATATGTCAATAAAGGTCTTAAAATCCGCTGAGCCTCTAAGTTTCTTAAAAATATACAAGAGTTTTCTCAGGCATACCACGACAGACCCAATTTGCTGATGCCATTTAAGGTGACAGTCAACTACAACACTGCGATATTTAATAGTTTGGGAGCCTTCTAGTTGAGGGCAGCCACAGTTTGAGCCAGAACTAGGGTTTATTCAAGAGTGAACGTGAAGGGCAATAGGTGTAGGGGGTTGACCTGGGAAAAAGAGATGAACTTAGTTTTATTGACATTCAGAGTAAGAAATTTTGTGGCAAGCCATTCCATCACAGTACCAAGGGCAAGTTCAGCGTTTTTACAAGTTCACTCCATACGCGGCCATGAATTACTAGTGCCGTATCGTCCGCGTAAGTTACTCATTTGCAGTTAGGGAGAGAATAAGCGACCCAACTCATCCACATATAATAGAAAGAGGCTCGACCTAAGCACGCTGTCCTGTGGTACCCCAAAGGTATATGTATATATCTCCTTTCTGCTTAGGTGATTATTAATTTACGTACTGTCGAACTGTTAGATAACTTCTGAAGATGTCTTGGGTTGTGCTGCGATTACCAACATTTTCCAACTTCAAGAGTAATATGGGGACAGAGACAGTGTCGAATGCTTTGGATAGATCTAAAAAGATAGCCAGTGTTTTTCTTTTGTAACAATATTATGAATAATAGTATCTGTTAGTTCTAATACAGCTTCATTAGTGGTTTTACCACTTCTGAAGCCAAATTGGTTGTTAGCTAAAATGTCGAATTTTGTAAGAGTCGTAAGTACCGATATGGGTGAATAATTCTCTGTCACCAGATTTATAAATTGGGTGGACAATTGCGGTTTTAAAGAAGTCAGGAAAGGTGTCTGAAGAAAGGCACAAATTAAAAACGTGGACAGGCACCGGTATGATAGTAGGTCTAGTTGTTTTCACAACAGAAGCGGGGATACCGATATCCAACGGCGTATTTGTCCTTTAGACCAAGAATAATAGTATTAAGCTCGGAGTTATCGACGCTGTTAAGAGCCATT
Organism: Antitype chi; assembly: GCA_947359405.1. NCBI lineage: Eukaryota > Metazoa > Arthropoda > Insecta > Lepidoptera > Noctuidae > Antitype > Antitype chi. Next base: position 19,789,942 of record OX375816.1, read on the forward strand.
AAATGCAGAGGTGCAGGTTTAGAGCAATCGTTATCAAGTTTACTGGATGTAGAACTGTTTTGGGGTTGAGAAGGCTGAATTTTGGATGCGAATAATCTGCTTACATTGGCAAAGTAGTCATTTACCGTGTCATGTGATTGAGAGGGATTGTCAAAGTTAGATATAAGAGTCCATGTAACTCTCGGGTTGTTTCTAGCCTTCTGAAACTCTGCGCGTTCGTACTCAGTTTTGACTTTTTTGTAACTTATTATAAACGTTTTGGTACCGAATGGAAGACTAGTTTTTGTGTGTTTCGTTGTCTGGATATTTTTTATACGTTGTGTATAATTTATCTCTATGCCGTATGTACCTTAAGAGGCCTGGGGTTATCCAAGGTTTAATTATGCGTCGTCTACTTGGGGTAACGGATGTATCACTGTGCGCCTTAATAGCTGAAGACATTGTAGAGACAGGAGACTCTGCAGCATCATTCGGATCATTACAGTTAAGAATTGATGAAAAGTCCGTGTTTTTGATGCATTCAACAACTCCAGGGATATACTCGTATTTCATCTTAGTTATGTGAAATTGATGTAATGTATACGAATCACGTGTTTTCTGAATCAATTAAAATACCTGCTTCTTTAGGTATTCAACACGCCAACGTTCTTTAAGAATCTAGACTCTTTACAAATTGTAGAAAAACACCAATTGACTGGTTTTTTTCTACAATTTGTAAAGAGTCTGCTTCTTAAAGAATATTATTAAGAATTCTTGATTGCTCTCTAAAATCATACGTTCTTGTTATGTTGGTTTCAACGAATGTTCATTTTGTTTTCAGGAAATACCTCATGAAGACAAGCAACACACTGTGAAAACCGAGTTGTCACTAGGGTTGCGGAAGTGAGGCGGAAGTTGACCCATGTCTACCTTAAACGTGCTGTATCAAACATAATACACCGGTAGTCCCTTCATTGAGAGTACAACAGTATCTATAATGAAGTGTTTCCTGGGTACAGCAGGGTATACACCATTTCCGAAGACCCAACTACATTAAGCCAGAAAAAAAAACATGGTGACACCGTAGTTACAATCTGGTTTTGGAAACTTAGGTACCTACTTGGGCAACATTTTGGCGTTAGCCTCTTATTTTCTTAGTTCGTTTCTTATTTTGTTCTACCTGTGCCCGCGGCTTCCCCCGTGTGGATTTCGGAAACTATCTCACGAAAACATGCTGCCGGGACAAAAAGCTATGTTACTCTTTATTATATCAGCTATCTATCTGTCAGTGAAAGTCCCGCCGATCGTTCCAGTCGTGTTGGAGACTACCCGGAACAAACAGACAGACAGGCAAATATTTTTTTTTTATAAGCGCCTTATTTATTTTCATTTACATTTAGTAAACAGCCATTTTGACATTACAAACAGACATGTGTAAATTATTAGTTGGCAAACTAGTAGGCAACCAATCCTAAGAAAAGTGATCGCCACCATCTATGGACAACCTGGAATACCAGACGAATCGTAGGCGCGTTGCCATCTCAGAAACAGCTCGAAATGTCTCAAGTGCCTACTCTCTATTTTCTATAAAAAATACAGACAGTAAATTCACAATTAAACCAAATCCTAGCTCCATTCACGTAATTCCAAAAAGAAAAAAAATGCAACTCACCATCGACAATTGTACGCCTTAACTTTTAACGAGCGTACTAAAACAAAACTAACATAAAGTCACCGTGTTGTCAAGTCCCGGGTTTGAGGCAATCATGGTCACTATACCGTGACGTATATTCAGTACAAAGTTAAACGTACTTTAAGTACCCGTGTACCGAACCACGTGTATTTGGGATGAAGGAGTGTTTGTTGCTTATTTTTTTCTGTATGTGTTGCTTATATAAAATGTTTTTGTGTAAAGATGATTACAGGGATTTTGGCATAACATGATAGATGAATAGATACATCATTAATTTGGTGCAACAGTACACTATGAGCTAGGAAAAACAAATAGGAAACTCACAACATCAACATCACGATCAGCAAGATCACTCAAATTCATGGATGGGAGACTATTTTTAGATGAATGTGTAAAAAAATAGTCGTCCATCCGCGTAGATATTTATTATCGTATTTAGCAAACTGCCTCCATTCTACGGTTTTAACGTCTCGGAGACTCTTCTTGGCTAAACGAGTACTACCACAGAAACAGTTGTTATGGGCAGTCAGAAAGTTCAAGGTTAGTTGAACGATCTAACGTTTCGGTATTCCCTATTCCCCACTAATTGGGTTGTGTTGCGGTCCTGTGGAGGTCACTGAGGTCAGCTGGTAAATAAATAGTTGGTCCGTGTGGAATAACGCTAACCGATATTTATAATTCATACCGCGGTTCTGCAACAATAGGCACCAAACTACTAGGTCCTATAGTAATCCGATAATACCATTCATTCATTCCACTCATACCATAATAGTTAGTAATAGTGACAGTGTTTTTATTTTCAGCTACTTTTAATACAAATTAAGTCATGAACTCGTGATGAGTTAGTCACAACTCGTATACCTACTCGTAACTGACTAACTCACACCTGATAGCACCTACAGTCTAACACAGTACACAAACACATGACATTTTAAAGGAAATACGTAATATTAGAGAAAGTAGAGTAGAGAAAGGATTTTTCGTGCCTGGGCCCCCGATTTAGCCAAACGGTCTGTGTGAACCAAGTCAGGAATGTACCAGCACGGACCTAATAGCCAAGACAACATTTACTTTAGTTGCATAGATGCAGACCTGGTAGCGTCTTGTAAAACAGAGTTGACTTACACGATGACTGACGCATGCATGCCGTCTTTTGGACAGGTCAGCTCAGAGCTGTAATGGCTCTTTCTTCAAAATGCCCTTCCTGACATGAGCCTGCATTGTTAGACTTACAGAAAATCCTAACAATATAATGTTAGATCTTTAAAAGAGACGAGGACTGCGGAGTTTGTTTTGGCATTTCTTCTCAGGGATCAGTCAGCTAAAAAACGCTGGCGCTAACTTGTTTTAAAATAATAATCAACAAAATATTGACGTCTAAAGGTGTCTTAATAGATCTACTTATATGAATAGGTGAACATTTCATTTCATGGATTCGTTACCTACTGGATATGATATTCGTAAAATGCAATAATTGTACCCTTATATTGTACCTATACCTAATCAACATCAATCTACCACATACAATGATTTGCACAACTGCTCTCAGAAAGATCATTGCATCTACCGTTACGCACATTAATTGAGTGCAAAGGTAATCGACCGGTCCAGTGCACACGCACTTAAAATGCACTCGGCTAAACGAGACAAGTTTTCCTGATTGACGACTGAACTCTCTCGAACAAAATCATGTGGTTTTTTGTTACTTTTAAACAAAGCGGTGTTAGTTATTTGATACGAGTTTGAGATAATATCATAAAACGTTGTCTGAGTTTAATTTAATCGATTCAATGCTAATGTGACACGTACGATGCTAGTGATAATGAAAACGAAATGTTGTAGGTACAAACTTTGTGGAAATACAGAATCGAACTCAAATCAAATCAATAGCAATTTCTTCACCACTTTTTGAACGTCATAATTACATAAGACAGTCCCCCAAACTCCATAATTATTTGCCTAGCCCAGCTAACTAGCTAACTAGCTTTTGCTTTGCCTAGTTCGTAATAATAATGCTTGCTAGTAATAGTAAAGGAAATAAAAGATTTAACGATCGAAACCTTACTTTTTAACCACTGACGCAAAAAGAGGGATGTTATTTAAATTGAATTTACTAAGCTTATCCCGGAATAATTTAAAGAGGAAAGGAAATAAAAATTATAAAAACCCATTTCGTCGAAAAGAGAATACGTGAGAAGGCTGGAGCGACAAAGCTCGCCTCTGTGCCTTTTTGTCGCTACATTTTTCAATTTGTTGACCTTCAGCATTCTTTACTTAAACATCTGGCTTTTTGGGTAATCGATATCTTTGAAATGGATTACGAACAGTCGTTACATAAATTTTATATGGTTGCTAGAGTCGCGCACAAACTATATAATTAACTAGCTGTGCCCGCGACTTCCTCCGCGTGGAAAAGTGTCTTTGGGTCTTTGTCTCTTGTCGCAAACTAATAAAACATTAACATAAACCTTACATATTTCCATACAAACTTTCATCCCTTATTCCCTATTGTTATTTAACACCCTTGAGGGTAAAACTTTTACAAGCTTTGAATGTCACATTTATTTATATCGAATCAACAGCCTAAAAAATTAGTTTCAAGCTTCTCGCTCTAAAAAGGACGATACTTCCATATTACTTTTCATCCCCCCCTTTCAACCCTTTACAACCCTTTTTTCGCATTAAAAAGTAACCTATGTCCTTTCTCAGGCTGTAGACTATCTGTGTACCAAATTTCATTCAAATCGGTTCAGTAGTTTTGGCGTGAAAGCGCGACAGACAGATAGACAGAGTTACTTTCCCATTTATAATATTAGTAAGGATTAACTGACCCCAAACAAAACTCCGAGCATTTTAATCCTACTATATCCTACTAATATTATTAATGTGAAAGTTTGTATGTTTGGATATTTAGATGTTTGGATATTTGTTACTCCATCACGCAACAACGGCTGAACGGATTTGGTTAAAATTTGGCACGCAAATAGCCTGGATTACACATAGGCAACACGTTCCCTTGGGATAATTTTCGAACTACATGCGGGTGAAGCCGCTGGAAAAAGCTAATTTAACATAAACATTTAATGAAACAGATTTCACAATATGAATCTTTACTCCAACCAGTTTTAAATCCAAGGCTAGATTCTGTATTAAATCCGGGTTGGGATTTGCACACAATCCTCCATTATTAATTGACATAATTAACTGAATGATGCAAATTAATTACAATGTCGTTGGTACGCTTATTACGTAGAGTCGAGTGCAACTCAGTACGTACACGTGCACTTGAAATGCACTTGATTCCACATCTTTAGGTTGCCAGTTATTTTTTTGCTTACCTATATATAGTTAGCTGTGTTCATTATAATTTATGTAATATACGTTAGTACTTTGAGCCATTGAATACAAAAGAATGTGATGAGAAGTAACTCAAGTAACAGTGCATTGTCTGATTGGCTGACAGCACAAGTGGTGCTAGATAAAAATGGAAATACTGCCACTCTAAACTAAACAGTGACAGTGACAGCATACCAGACTTTCAGTCTCAATCTGAGTTATTTTGAAGGATACTAACTGCTTATTCATTGCTTCATAATTTCGAAAAATTTCTCGGCTCAAAGACGTAAATAACGCAATGAATGTTGTTCCTATTTTTAGTTTGTTACGCAGCTACCCCGCGGGTCCTTATTTTTCCAAGCTGTAGCTCCTACTCCACCGGAAATCCTTTTAAAATTTTCCGAGAAATCGACCAAGACTTGACGGATATCTGCCGCGAAGTAATATTTTTAGTTATGATGGTAGAACTTCCTTGGAAATCTTGCAACTCGGTCCCCAGTTATCTCCTAGTTTCTAATTTAAACCGACGACCATCGTGATTAATGCCTTCCATTAAAATGGTCAAGGGTTTTTCATAATAGTATCACAGAATGTGGGTTAGTCATACCAACTGATTGCTTGATTCCGAGTATAGATGAATTAAAATATTATCATACCGGTCAGGCTAGGCAGTTCGGTGCGCTCGTACTCAATATGCACTCGTACAGATATAGCAACATTTTTGTTCCACATTTGAAAAAACAGGAAAAATATTCAAGTTAAACAACTTGAATATTATTCCTGTTTTTTTTATTATTTGAAACCGAGAATGCCAACAGGTAGAGTATGTATATGAATGAGTCTTTCGAATGCTTAATTGCACTGTTTTATCTTGCACTAGCCTTTGTCCGCAGATTCGCCCGCGTGGTTGTCGGAAAATATCCCACGAGAACGTACAGACGCTAGACGCCAGCACATCAAGAACATGAACCTTATAACTAAGTTATAAAGTTAAATATCTATCAAAGAAATTTGATAGATTGGGGTAGCTTGATGTGCTGGCGTCTGTACTACCGGATTCCAAAGTACCTTTCATGCTAATCCAGGTTATAAATTATCAACCCGTTTTTGCGCCAATCTGGAACATATATCCAGACAAACAGACAAAAATTCTTAAAACTGTATTTTCGAAAACAGACACGTTCCCACATCTCGTAGCTATTGCTTTATTTAAATGTCAAAACTGTACATTAAATATGAATTTATTATACATGCTGATAATGATAACCGATTTCTATACTAGGGAGTCTAAGAATCATGGGCTGAAATCATGTTTACAGGTTGTGCGTCAATATAGATTTTAAATCGATGCTCTGACATAAATGTCGTTTTGTAAATGTCAAAATTTGCATTAAAGTAAACTATAAACTCGAATCAAGTATGGATCTTGTTTAAAACCGTCAATTTTTATTTTTTTTATTTGAATGATTTCGTTAACATTTCCTTGGAACACAAGAAACATTATTACCTACACCTTTTTATTACCATTAGATTTTACTTAGGAGTGGAAGTCTTTGCAGAGTCTGGGTTTTTTGATAGCTTAATTTGTGGGTAGTTGCGTAACAAGTTAACAGTGGGAATGGCTTTCATTTTGATAGTTCAACAAGTTCACGCTTTGTTTCCTCGAAGGTTTGGGCAAAGGTGTAGTTTTTGTACACCCACATTTCGCCAGTAATATTTTAGCCCCATGTAATAGAGGGTAGACTCTATTGCCTAGACTGTGGGCTGTCAACAACATTCATAGCGGTTTTAACGATGTCGAGAACACAATTTTTTCGAAGAGCAATGGATTAGCAATATGCCTCAAAATTATTCAGATTCTTATTGATACTGTGTTACGCAAAGAGGGGGCTATTAACTTTTGGTCAAGCCCACACTGTCGTCAATTGCAGCGTCTTGTTCGAGAAAACATACGACGATCAGACCATAAAAAAGAAATCTTAGATATTTTTCAGACTCACAGATAACGTAGGGTTGGAAGAGTTGCAAAGTTTTTTTTTATAGGTTTGATTTCCTGCAATTCCTACTATCCTTTTTACTAATATTATAAATGTGAAAGTTTGGATGTTTGTTACTCAATCACGCAACCACGGTTGCTAGCGGCTAAAGCTAGGCTAAAATATGATATTTTCCTACAACCTCGACTTGTAACTTGTGACTTGTTGTCCATTTAACTAGCTCTTTACCTCCACAGCTGTTATGCAACTGTACATCTAGGTGCAAAGGTGGCGCGGTCTCAGTGCACTCGCACCGAACGCACTCAGCTCTAAGCAACAGACTTGTTTAACGACAAACATTCCGTGGCAACCACAACGTTCTATGTTATTTCATAATATCCGCAACCGACGGACAGTGAAACCTCATTTCTTTATGTACCTTTTGGCGTGAAAACCGAAAGGACTGAAACTGTAAAGTTTTAGTACTGACGATGGAGGTAGCAGTTTTATTGGGGTCCGAACTACATAGTTACGTCATGTCTGGTGATAGTTGACCTGAATCATCTGCCTGGCCTTTTGTCAACTATGTTTGGTTCGGTTTCCAGTCTAACCAGATGCAGCTGAACCAGTATCTTACATGGAGCGACTGCCTATCTGACCTCCACAACCCAGTTACTGAGTATTAACGATACCACTTGGTAAGTCTTCTTGTCAGACTTTCGTGCTTCTGACGACCTGTAACGACCGTCAAAGATCTACGAATGACAGCCGGGATCAATGCCTTAAAGTGCTTTCCGAGGGACGACGAGGTCTTGGTATGTAACGATGCCCACCTATGCACGGGAAGATCGACCGATTGACCTTTGCGACTGTTACACTTAGCCACAAGTTACTTAGTCGCCCTGTATAAAACACTTATATTAGAATCAGTAAGACGCTGATATTTTCGTCAAGAGAGCCTACAAGTTCTGACGTCACAAGAATCATTGTGTACCAAAACTTTTTGGCATCCGTTTGAGCAAAGTGGTTGAGATTGTCTGACCCTGATCACTTAAAACTAAATTTTGGTAGTGCATAGAACATACTTAAGCTTGTCACAGAATCTTTCGCTCTTAGGTTGCCAGAAGTTCTTCGAAAATTCTGTCGGATGAGCCGATAGCTCTCTCTTTCTTACTGCCTAATCTGGAAAGGTGTCTATTTTCCACACATGTCAAACTGTCAGAGGTCTACACCGAAAAAATTGTCGCGGAATGATACATAATCATTTTCCTTTTAAAGATTTACTTGGGAAACGACGAAGACGGCTCTTCAAGGAAAGTGCTAACAATAAGTCCGTACCCTCAATAAAAATAATACAATAACAAGATGTCTGACTGGGTGCAGTTGCACTGAATGCACTAGAACTGGATGGTCAGAACACTCTCTTGTTTAATAAACTAAGCTTGTGGTTTTACGTCCGACATTGTTTGGATAGTTGTATTTATCATCAGTTTGGTTTGTATAAAGGTGCTCCTACACCGATAATTCCTTGAGTAATTATTGCTCGGCAACACTAATGGATCAATCTGGATCAATTAAGTGGAGGAATCTGGAGCAACAACAATAAAATGTGGATTTTTTTTCGGGAATATTGATTCTGATTGCTATATATATTTCACATTTCTCAATGTCGCCAATATGAGTTGCTGAATATCCAATCGGTTTCTATCTCGTTTGTACGTATAACTACGTCTTTGTTAAGTTGCTCCATATTGCGTGGTATTGTGTGCGTATATCTCTGGCAACAGCTTGCTATATATTGCCATTACTCTAAATTGCTAGATGTAGTCGTGATGTCATAGTTGACGAGAATTGACCAGGATGGAGCAATTTTAGTTGCTCGTGAAAGCGCACCTTAAAAGTGTGTAAGCGCAGAGTTTCTTATTATATTCAAATGAACTGAAAATACGTGACTAAATAGATCATTGCGCGGTTGTTTTGCCTTCTGACTGTGTGGTGGAAAAATAAATAAAAATAAGGCAGTTTTAATTGTAATGTTCTTTTTTGAGACATGTGCCAGCTCTTGGCCACGTCGGGCCTTGGAGTTTGTTGCAAAGACCTTGGTATCATTATTTTGTTAACCTTTTCCCAACTATGTTCGTGTTGGCTTTTAGTCTAACCGAAGGCAGCTGAATAACCAGTATTTTACATGCCTATGTGACCTCCACAACCCAGTTACTCAAATCAAATCAAATCAAAATATTTTATTTCACATAAGCCTGCATGGGCACTTATGAAACGTCAGAAGCTAGGTGCACGGTTCCAATTTGTCGTTTCCTATGGAGAAGAGCCGGCAAGAAACTCCACGGTTACTCTTTTAAAAATAATTGGCTTTTACAATGTTTTCAAATTACAGTGATAATAGGTATGGGAGGACAGTGCAGGCCAGTCAATAAGTACCAGGTACTTAGAGGAATGAAAATACAGAATAGAAAAACGTCTACAAATCTAGTCTCTAAGGCCTACAACGTTCTCTCATTCACAATATGTAAAAGAATCTACCTATATAAAATGAATCTATTTGAACCAAGTGACATGATTTCGATGACAATCACTGAAAATAAATAGTAGGTAGTAAAATTGATGCATAATGTCAAATAATGACGAGAATATGTCAGACATTGTAAAAAAAAATAATAATAATAAAAAGAATAAAAATTAACATTGCAATTTGGGAGCAGTTAATAGACTTTCACACGGTTTTGCTGTTAATGAGGTACCAGGGAAGCCACATGTGCAGAAGGAATTAATGCCAAACTTCCCTGTCTTCAACGTAGTCTTTTATCTTATAATATGCTTTTTTGATAAGGACACGTTTGATGTGAGTTTTAAACTTTCCATCGCTAAGTTCTGTAACCGACTTTGGCAACTTGTTATAGAAGCGGATACTGTTTATTAGAAATGACTTGCTAGTTTTAGTTAATCTAAATTTTGGAATCACAATTTCATCTTTACTACGTGTATTTAGATTATGGAAATCGCATCTTTTTTTGAAAAGACCTAAGTTTTTGCGAACATACAAGATATTTTCTAGAATATAAAGAGAAGGCAGAGTAAGTATATCAATTTCGTTGAATTTGTTTCTAAGAGACTCGCGAGGCCCCATTTTATAGATTGCGCGGATTGCCCTCTTTTGTAAAATAAAAATTGAATCTACGTCCGCTGCCGATCCCCACAGCAGAACGCCATAAGACATAATACTGTGAAAATAAGCAAAGTATACTAACCTAGCTGTGGCTACATCAGTCAACTGCCTTATTTTTCTTACTGCGTAAGCAGCTGAGCTTAATCTGCTTGAAAGCGCTCTAATGTGGGCACCCCATTGCAATTTTGAATCTAAAGTAATTCCCAAAAATACAGTTTCCGAAATAGCATCTAGTTTCTTGCCATCAAGTTTTAAATTTAGACCTACTTGGGGTACATTTGGTAGCGAGAACTTAAGACATTTAGTTTTGTTCGCATTGAGTAAAAGATTATTAGCAGCAAACCATTTCGATAGAACAGCTAGGCTTTCGTTGACATGTAAGACATCCGTATCTTTTCTATCTATTCTAAAAATAAGAGAAGTGTCATCAGCGAATAAAATTATATCCGAGAAGTTAGCCATCAGATAGGGAAGGTCATTAATATAAACTAGAAATAAAAAAGGACCAAGAATTGAACCTTGAGGCACGCCCATCCTAACTAGAGACCCCGAGGATGTCGCCCCGTTAACGTTTACTTTTTGCTGCCTGTTTGATAAGTAGGAAAGTACAAGATCAGCAGCTTGTCCACGAATTCCGTAGTGGTGTAATTTACAGATCAGTGTATTGTGGTCAACGCAGTCAAACGCTTTTGAGAGGTCACAGAAAATGCCAATCGCATCCTGAGAACTCTCCCAGGATTCCAAAATGTGACTGATGAGTTTTACTCCTACTCCTACTACTGGGTAACACAATACCCCTTGGTAAGACTGGTTGTGCACTTTCGAGCTCCTGACTACCGCAACGTTTCCTATTTACTATCATGTACTATGTATAACTCGTTGTTAATAATAATAATTAATTTTGCATGAAGAAAATAAAATAATGGCAATTATTAATAATAATAGAATTATGCGAATAATTTTACGTTCTTAATATTCTTAATATAATAATAAATTAAAAATTTGCATGATGAAACTCTTATAAAATAGTGCTGCATGAAGAAACAAATGTACTATGTTATTTTAAATAATTGTAATTATTAATAATAATAAATTTTATTGACTTTATAGCATGATGGAATAAAATATGTAATAAATTAATATAAATTATCAATAGTCAATTAGGCATAATATTAACTTCATTGAATTACCAAAAACAAATAATATAAATAATTGATTGATGTACACACAATGTAAGGAATTAATAAAGCTATTTTTATTTTATTTTATTACTATGTATAACTCATCATTATCTGCCTAGCCTTTTCCCAACTATGTTGGGGTCAGCTTCCAGTCTAACCGGATGCAGCTGAATGCCAGTATTTTACATGGAGCGACTGCCTATCTGACCTGGCCTGGCCAACGAAGTTTTGAAAAGGCTAGGCAGATATTGATGATATACAAGTATTAGAAAAAATATTCTGCACAAACAAAACACACATTATAAAAAAAAAAAAAACATAAAATGCACCCATACAAAGTAACCAAAAGCCTCGTATTCACGTAGAAAAAGTTTAGGATTAAAGGTATTAAGTTTAGGTTTAAGTTTAGGTTTAGGGTTATTAGGAACTCGAATTCCCAACTCTTATTCCTGTATGTTTGGTATCTATCAGTGTTTCGGGCTTCTGTGGTTCAGTCAGTCAGTCACAAAATGTTCAAAAGATAAATAAGATAATTCCATTAGCCTTTTGACTTTTAGCCTACCGAGCCTTCGTACTTAAGTATACGGTACTCTTCAATAATGTAGTAAGTAGGTACAGAGGTCAGTGGCCTCGGTGCGCGTGCACTTAACGCACTCGACGACGCAACTTTTGTTTAATAACTTGGCAAGTTGCCCACCTTGCGGTATCCCCGTTTGTATGTTGTATTATTTAGTGAAGTTTGAAATGTGTTTTGATTATCTTTGGGGATCGATTTTAAATAATCTTGATTGTTTTGAAACTTGTTCTTTTACTTGTTTAGATTTTTGTGTACTAAGAATTTATGATTTTATAAGATTACAACTGTATATTTTTCGCGACACCAATAACTACATACTTGGACAGTTTGGTTCAGTACCCTAATTGCGTAACGCACGATTAATCATAATCTGTTTCGTTTTGAAACAAAGCGCTAAACCATTGCTTCAAATGTGCCAAAAATGAGTCTGCCCAACAACGTAAATAACGCAATGAATATTTGTTGAACTGCCAAAATTAAACAGATTATGATTAATCGTGAGTTACGCAATTAGGGTGCTGAATGCCTTATTCGATGTACCAATTTTTTCCCCAATATAGAAAATATATTATTAAAAAAAATACATTTATTAAGTAGCATTGCCGTACATAATCAGCCTATAATTTCCCCAACTCCCCACTGCTGGGATACAGGCTTACTCCTTTTTAAAGCATGTTTAGCTTCTTTAAACTATTATTTATTTTATTCAAATACATGCCGGTTTCCTGACGATGTTTTCCTTCACCATTTTGAGAGCAGTAGTAGTAGAAGACTTATTGTTACTGCTCTTAGACTCAGATCTGGACATATTCCATGCAAAAAAATTGCCTTCATGATGAGGAAAATCGCTTCGCCCAATTGTGGGGAATGTGGAGTTGTCGAGGACCTACAACCTTTATTGATGGAATGTGCTCAATATGAGTCCAATAGAAATCTTTTAGTAAGGTCCCTGAATTTGAACAGAACTGATGTAGGCATGTCCCATACAATTCTATCCCAACCAAATTGCGACGATGCGAAGGGTTTGTTCAAATTTATGGCCCACGTTTGGTGAAATATAATGGTTTAGGATACGATGGGACTGACATACGCTATGCGTAAAAGCCCCTAAAAATAAATAAAGAAAAAAAAAAAGAGAGCAGTAGTGAAGAAATAATTAACACATAGTAAGGCGCCTGACTGGGTTCGAACCTAAGACCTACATTAACTCGTAAGTCGCGGCTGTTACCAGTTTACCACTAGGTCACCACTGCTGCCCTACCCATTATATTTTTCATACGCTGTCATAAAAGTTAAAACTTATCAAAAATTACCTAAGAATGTTTACTACTAACATTTTAACTATCTACAATAGTGAATAGACACAAGTCAACGGTTCGCATTAGGTATTAGCAACTAACAACAAAGACTAGATAACTGAAAGACCTTGGAAGTTTTTTATAAGGAAATAAATACTTGCATTATCAATACTTAAGTACTAAGCATTGTATTTATTACTAAGTATGTAGGTATGGCTTCTGGCTAAGTAAGAACAGTTGCACGGGTCGATCGATCAGGGTAGGCGTTGCTTGGCGTGGTTGGTCCGTGGACGGGTGACCATCTTTATATACCAAGACCCCTCCGTGCCTCGGAAATCACGCTAAGCCGTTGGTCCCGCCTGTCATTCTTGGTTCTTTGACAGTCGTTATGGGTCGTCAGAAGTTCGAAAGTCTGACAACTAGTGTATTCCCCAGTAACTGGATTGTTATGGTCAAAATTACGGCATTCTATTGTGGGGCAAAGCCGCTGACATTCAAAATATTTTTGTTCTTCAAAAACGAGCTGTTCGTACAATTTACCATCTAGGCTAAGTTTCTCTGAGATATTTTTTCAAAGATATAGATATTCTCACGGTGGCATCGCAATTCATCTTCGCTAACATTTTATATATTAGGCAAAATATACACTTATATACTAAAAACAGAGATATTCATAATAGAAATAAGGACAAACTACGTGCTCCCTTTCACCGGCTTCATAAAGTTCATAACTCATTTGTTGGGCTTGGTATAACCTTTTATAACAAGCTTCCCTCTTCTTTGCTAGATTTACATTTTAATGCGTTTAAAGCTAAAGTAAAGCACTGAGAAGTGGCAAAGCGTGGGCGTTTTTTGGGGACTGTCTTATGTAATTTTAACGTTCAAAAAGTGCTGACTCTCAGCCTAGTTTGAATAAATGACTTTTGATTTTGAATAGGCAGTCGCTCTATACAGGCTCTATCATGGTTACAGTTTGCGCACTGGATAAAAACTTTTCCAGTATAAAATACTGGTACTCAGCTGCATCTGGTTAGACTGGAAGCTGACTCCAATATAATTGGGACAAGGCTAGGCTAGACTGGATGGATGTTACCTCCATCTATCTGCCTATCCTTTTCTAAATTGTGGTTTTAACAAGTCTATTATGAAACTAGCTGTGCCCGCGCTTCATCCACGCGTAATAGTTATTCTTTTATTACTTTTTAATTATTTATTACCTATTAATAAAAATTAATAAAATTTCTAAAATGAAAGTAGCCTACGTTACTCTTTATTACATTAGCTATCTGCCAGTGAAAGTCCCGTCAAAATCGGTCCAGCCGTTTCAGAGATTAGCTGGAACAAACAGACAGGCAGGCAAATATTGTAAAAAATAAAATTGGTATACTATATGTAGGTGTACCGTGTATACATCCATATGCATTTAGTAAAAAGCGGTTATTTTAATATTACAAACAGACACTCCAATTTTATTTATCTTTAAGTATGTACATGTATAGATAGATAGGTCACTGTTTGGCCCGAGGGTGGCGTAAACAAGTAATGTCTGTACTGGGAGACCTCAATTAACTATAATGGCTCATTAAGTTACAGAGAGCAGCCGCTAGGGATTTTGTCAAGAAGATGGGCAACAAACAATCTTGGCAAGGTACATAAGTTAGCTAAGTAGGTAGTTTAAAAGAAAAATAGTTTAAAAAACTAAAAAACACGCTTTAGAAACCAAACTAAAAAAGGAGAAAATAATTTAATTCAATTAAAAAGCGTGGGGTGCTTTTTGAGGTATTTTTATAATCAATTAATGTCAAGCACCCCACGCTTTTAATTGAATTAAATTATTTTCTCCTTTTTTAGTTTGGTTGCAATGTTTTTTTTTTGGTAAACCGTTTGCTTGCAATGTTTTTTTTTATTATTTTGCGAGACGTTTCGGTTCTGGGTCGTCGAGTCATTCACTTGGGCTTGCTTCAGGTCGTTGTTGACAACAGACATCCAAGTGAGAAGGGGTCTACCTCGCTTTTTTGGACTTGGATTCATGTGGAAAACTTGCATAGTCATGTGTTCCTTGGGCCATCTCATTACATGGCTATACCACCTCAGGCGCGCTCAAAGTTTCGAGTTTCTCTTCGATTGGGCGGATCTTAAAACTTCCTCGGATGTGCTCGTTTCGAGTTTCTCTTCGATTGGGCGGATCTTAAAACTTCCTCGGATGTGCTCGTTTCTTACTCTGTCCTTAAGAGTAACACCTCCTGCCCATCTCAGCAACCACATCTCGATCGTGTATGCTTTATAGTACCAGCAACTTTATGCTTGGTATTTATTTGTAATATCTTCTTTATCTGGTTCTTAAAGGTTCTGGAGTGGCGACCGCGCACCGGAAGACGTAAAGTTGGAAGGCCTCCCACAAGGTGGACCGATGACCTTGTGAGGGCCGCGGGAGTCCGCTGGATGCGGGAAACACAGAACCGATCGAAGTGGCGGAGCTTGGGGGAGGCCTATGTCCAGCAGTGGACGTCTTTCGGCTGAAATGATGATCTTCTTTATCCATAATTCTTGCTGACATAAGAAGAAATGGTTATGAGAATACGTTATTATATTTTATAACCAAAAAACACGACTACAACACACACACAACTGACCCGACGCAACACCAGTACAAATTTTTCGATACGTTAGTCATACTGTCAGTGTGAACATTTTTCACTTTTACCCTCAGAAAAAAATTTCTTCGAATTAACTAAGTGTTGCTAATACACAAAGGTACATTTGATTGGAACAGTGGTGTTATATGTATGTACTATGATTAATTTACGTGTTGTTATTGTAGAATGTTTTTACATTCCTAGTGGTGTGTTAGGACTAAATAATAAAAAAGCATAGTGTAAGCAACAGTTTTTATTTTGAGACCATTGTGATAATATTCACTCTCATTTTGAGGAGTTGCTCATTTTGCGTCAAACCCTTAAAAACTTCCACTACTCGTCAAATAGTGGAGTGCCACAATAAGGAACATTAAAACTGTAATAAATCCAATACTTTCACTTTTATTACAGTTCGACTGCTGTAGTGCAAATGGCAGGCTAGGTCGCTGTAACTAGGTGACTGTTGCGACAGATAAATAGAGCTAAAGCAAATAGTAAGGCAAAAACATCCGACTCCTATCTGCTAAAATGCTTCTAGTGACTGTTATTTGATTGTTTCGTATGACTCATGTTTTCAAGGAAAGAGCAGAAACGTAGTACGAAGTCCGTAGGTAATTTTAAACAAACATGAAGCCGTCATCTACGCATTCTGTATATCAGACGAAGTTATTTCGTGCAAAAATAATTGCTGGGAACGGTTTTTTTTATTTTTGACCGTAGAAAATGCGTTATTTACTTACTTAAAACTTACACCTATAGGTGCAATGCAATGGTACTGACGACGCTAGCATATCAAGCTACCCCAAACTGTCAAATTTTCCCAATTGAACATAAACTTTATGCTTATGTTTTAAAGTTGAAAATCTATCAATGAAATTTGACAGATTGGGGTAGCTGGATTGTGCTGGCGAAGCGTCTGTACCTTACTTGGAAGTTAGGTATAACATTTAGAGCTGTAGTGGCCCAGTGATAATTGCTACGACTTACCGGGTTGCATGTCGGTTTCATCACCACTGCTCTCAAAACGGTGAAGGAAAACATCGTGAGGAAATCGGCGTTATAGGCTGATCATGCTTAGATATGCAGTAACGCTTAATTTCATTTAAAAAAAAAAACATCAAAACTAGTTATAACTTTGGCTTTCATTATCTCCGCAACCAGATGGTTCCCAGGTATAGTCCAGAACAAAAAAAAAATCATAATAAAGTGACTCGCTGCTTCAGTAAGGGTATTTACCTATTTGTTCATCTGTTACCTATAACATGAACGAAGTTTATATCTGTGATATTTTCAGCATCAAAAGCGTGGTTGTGCTATTTGTATTAGGTCTTTACCTATGAAATTGCCGTTTTGCAGTACTGGCCATTTCAAATCAAAATAATTTTTGTTTGGGTAAGAATTCTAATTTCAAATTAATTTTATTTTAAAAACATGGTTTTTTTTTTCCAAAAGTAGTCATTTTTTTATTGATTAGTGTTACATTTTCATCGCATTTCAATCTTTTTCGTCATCATGGATACGTTAAAAATTCGAGTAATTATGGAATATGAGTACCGTCGTGGCAGCAACGCGGCACAAGCGGCACGCAACATCAACGACGTTTACGGAGCTAACACTACAAACCAACGCACCACCTGTTATTGGTTTGCTCGCTTCCGTTCTGGAAATTTCGACCAGAAAAATGAACCTCTCGGTCGTCCGAAGACTTTTGGTCGACAATGACGAATTAAAGGCGATTGTGGAAGCTGATGATACACAATCTACGGCTGAATTAGCAGCAGCTTTCGACGTTAGCGTCAAAACAATATTGGTCCATTTGCGTCAAATTGGCAAGGTAAAAAAGCTTGACAAATGGGTGCCCCACGAACTCAATGGTCGTCAGCGCGAAGTACGCGTCGAGACGTGCCTTGCACTGCTCAACAGACACACAAATGAAGGAATTTTGAACCGCATTGTTACCTGCGATGAAAAATGGATTCTGTTTGATAACCGCAAGCGCTCAGCAAGTTGGTTGGATCCTGGTTCAGCACCTAAACAATGCCCTAAACGAAAACTTACCCCTAGAAAAGTGATGGTCACTGTTTGGTGGTCTAGCGCCGGTGTGATTCATCACAGCTTCTTACCAAACGGGGTGAGCATTACTGCAGATGTGTACTGTGAAGAACTGAACACAATGATGGAGAAGCTGGCACATCTCCAACCAGCATTGGTCAATCGCTCGTCTCCGCTGCTCCTGCACGACAACGCGCGACCTCATACTGCACAGCAGACGGTCTCCAAGTTGCAAGAACTGGGGTTGGAAGCTCTCCGTCATCCGCCCTACTCACCAGACCTTGCGCCTACAGACTACTACTTTTTCCAGAATTTGGATAACTTCTTGGCGGGAAAAAAATTCAATACCCGAGAGGCAGTACAAAATGCCTATGAAGAATTTGTTGCCTCCCGTCCAGCTGATTTCTTTAAGAAGGGCATCAATAAACTGCCACTGCGATGGCAAAGATGCATTGATTGCATGGGTGATTACTTCGATTAATACAAATAAAAAATACATGAAAAAAAATTCGTTTAATTTTTTTCATACAAAACGGCAATTTCGTAGGTAAAGACCTATTATTATGTTTTTTTTTGTCATGCGTGCTTCTCTTGAAACACACAAACTATAATATACGGGCTGATTTTTTAGTCACCGTCCAAATTTTTCAGGGTCATAGTACCCGTGAAATTGAACAACTTTCTCCAAGGAACATGGGTCGAAATATGAAAAAAAAATATCGATCTCCCATGCAAAATCAATAGTTAGCTGGTCGATTTTGTATGGGAGGTCCGATTTTTTTTTTCATATTTCGACCCATGTTCCTTGGAGAAAGTTGTTCAATTTAACGGGTACTATCACCCTGAAAAATTTGGACGGTGACTAAAAAATCAGCCCGTATATTTGTATCGACGACTCTCGAACCACATACAAAAAAAAATACAGCAGACCACAGGGTTTGGGCTGCAGCAAAGGGTCTTGTTACTATTCAGTTACATAATACCACAATAATACCAGCTCACAATGAAAACAGTAAATTAGGTTACAACTGAAACAAAACCCAATCAGTTTTGCGGTTTTTATACCTACCTAACCACAACCGCGAACGAAGAAAACGAACAAAAAACACAATTTTTAGGTAGGCATAAAAACCTGACCGAAAAGATAATGTTAACATTCAACAACCGAGATATATTTCAGTCCCTTTTTAATTAAATTTGACTGAATGATGACGTCCATGAGACATTACAATCACAAGAGATGGAACTTTTTTCAGAACTTTCACAGTGAACTTTGATTTGGAATGAAAAGAATCGTACGTCATTAATGCTGTTCAAATTATGATAAGACATTCATCAAAAGAACTAAGACACGAATGTATAAAAAAATACTTAGGTACCTACTGTCTATAATGTTTTTTCATGTATTTATTTGTTCAAAGAATGTGGGTTTAAGAGGTTATGTTATTTGCCTATCATAAATGAATCAGCGTGTTAATTATATACCTCATATAATATTAATATTTTTTCCTCAACATAGGGATTCATATAATTATGTAGTTAACTAATCATGTAGGTAAACATTACATTATGCAGACATATTAAGTTTCTTAAAATAAATTTGTTAGATTTCAAAGGAAATTATTATCAGAAATTATTTGGCAAACAGAGTTCTTTTTACCATAAAGCGATTCCGTGAGATGCGATAATCAAAGTGTGAGGTTGTTTTTTTTATTTATTTTTTTGAGGGTAGGAAATCATCAAATAACTTATCCCGCTCTGGGTGGAGCAGGAGGGCGTGTCAGACTTTTACTGACTAAAAACCACCTGTGTTCCCTCAGTTGCCTGTTTGCCAGGGGCCACGGTATGTCTTTCGAAAAACCCGCAACCCTGGCAGGCATTGCCCTTGCGGACCCAGTTGGTGCTGACATCTCTTTCAGGCGCGCGTGGAATACAACGCGCCGTGGACCCGGGCTTGTTCTTTACCCGACAGCGAGCTACCCATTACTCGCCGTCAGAAAGCCCGCGCCTGCGGTGACCGGGAATCAGCCTGCGATTCACATGCGCTGCCTCCCTCCTCGCGAGCATTACTGCTACGCAGGAGGTGACGGCTACCCATGCACTCTTGCTCCGAACCATGGCCTGGACTAGGGCCGGACAGGGCGTTTCCTCCCGCCTTATGCGAAACAGGAACCTCCCGAAATAGCCGTGTTCGTGGAGGACCTGCGTCAGGCGGAAGGTGAGGACGCCGTGGCGCCTCTCAATCCACTCCTCAAAGAGAGGACTTACCACCGCAATCGTGGCGTGCCTAGTATTGCGACGGTGAGGGCCCACATCATGAATAGTGGTGAATACCGGCTTCTAGAGAAATAGGAGACGGAGAGGCAAGACACTTCATGGACACTCTTTCAAATCACAATCTTCAACATCATCGGCCTAGCCTTTTCCTAACTCTGTTGGGATCGGTTTCCAATCTAACCGGGTGCAGCTGAATACCAGTATTTTATATGGTGTGACGGCCTATCTGACCTCCACAACCTAGCTATTGGGAAATTAATACGATACCTCTTGGTAAGACACGGTTGTCAGACTTTCGGGCTCCTTTGTCAAAGATCCACGAATGACAGCCGGGGCCAGTGGCTTAACGTGCGTTCCGAAGGCACGGAGGGGACTCGGTATGTAAAGATGGTCACCCATCCACAGACCAACCGCGGCAAGCGTAGCTTAACTTGATCAATCGATCGGTGCGGCTGTTATTACTAAGCCACAAGACTTTCATCCTAGTATCTAGTGGTTACTTCCACTCTAGTAACTCACACTAAAAGCTTTTATTTCGATTAAACCATGTTCAGGCTCTTTGGAATTGTGAAGGAGTCGGTCAGTTAATGAGAAAGTTGGAGCTATTTTCCCGTTCCGAAATGGAGATCTCTGTTAAGGAAAAAGAGAGAAAGAAGGAGGAGAGACGCTGGATACTCTTTTAAATCAAGATATTGTAATAACCACGTAATTGTTGTAGACAATCCAATGTAACAGCCATATACCAGCTCATCAAGCTACCCAATCTGTCAAATTTATTTGAAAGTTTTTCAACTTTATCAGAATACAATAAGGTTCATGTTCAATTGGGAAAATTTTACAGTTTGGGATAACTTGAGCTGCTAAAACCTTCTGTATTAAAACCCGCCAACCTCGAAGACTTAAATTCAAGTTGCAAGGTCCATCGCTTAATGACATTTATGAAGAACCCCTGGACAGCAGTAAAACAGCAATAAAAAGAAATCTCAGATTAGTTTTATCTTATGATTAGGATTAAACTCGGTTCAAGTTTGGATTAGAGTTTACGGGACAGGGATGATCTGTTATAACCCACCGTGCCGACTTGCTGAGCACACAGGCGCGGACGCAGCCAAAGACTTTGGGGGTCATAGACAAAGACTACATATTAATTAGAAATGAAAAGGTTTGAGGCGGCTGCCACAATCTAAATTCTTTTTTTTTCGAAAAGGGTTTATTCCGAAATGGTCCCATTTAAACTTCTTAGAGAGCTGATGATGCGTTTCGGAGATAGACAACGGAACTCTTCAAAAAATGACAGCAAATGAACCGCGATTGCTGCTATCGCATAGATATGCATAATGGTTTTGACCCCAAGGATGATGAAATTTCGAATTGGTGTGGGGTAGGTACTATCGAGGAAACTTACATCTGACCAATTTGAAAACAAAATCCCGTGCACACAGTGACCACATCTGTTAGCAACCGTTACTATAGCGGCTGAGCGCTGCAAGCAATAATAGTCCTTACGGTGTATAGATGTTATAGTTTCCTCGATAGTACTATAACTAAAAACTTCCGGAAAAACACTACAAAGTGAAAAATAACTCTAATTTCGGAAGGCGGTGACTTTGGATATGTATTTAATTTTTTTGTCACCGTAATGTTTTTCCGGAAGACGGTTTTTTTTTGGAAAAAGTTTGTATTACATATAAAATACAACTTTATAGTGCGGGGACCGATTTCAACATTATCAACACTATATAGGTCTTTCGGCATGCGGCTAAATGCGGAACTAACGCCGCCATCTTGCTAACCGAAATTTCAGAAAATAATGTTTACTAAAAGGCAATGTCATTCAGGAGTCCGATATCTATTTAAGGAGCAGTGTGTACACCGGCGACACATCAATCTGTACATTTCCAGTTTACGTTGATCTCGCACTGTACCTACGGAAATCCTAATAATCCTATACAATGCAAGATCAGCATAAACTGGAAATGTATAACTAGCTTGATGTGTAGCCGTGTATACCACGGAAAATTGCTACCAATAACAGCACCCTAATTGCGATGAACAAAATACTATCAATCAGAATCGAATAATTTTGAAGGACTGGTAATACATTGCTTCATTTGTTCGAAAAATTTGTTTGCTCAACAACGTAAATATTGCAACAAATTTTATTGATCTGTCGAAATGAAAGTAATTCCTACTGTTAGTATAATAAGCAATTACCCCTCAGTATCTACGTTGAAAAACTACATACGACATACCCTATACAGTCCCGCTACTAACCCTGATACTCTGCACCCTAATTGCGTAACATGCGATTAATCATAATCGGTTTCATTATGACAGTTCAACAATATTCATTGCGTTATTTACGTTGTTGAGCAGACACATTTTTCGAACATATGAAGCAATGGTTTAGCAATCTGTTTCAAAACGAAACAAATTATGATGAATCGTGAGTTACGCAATTAGGGTGCTGATTTCCATTTCACGAAAAAAACTCGAGTTATTCTCATATCGAAAGTGCCGACATGAGATGAAGACGCTAAATCAGTGTCTAAACTTTTATAAAAGCTTACAAAATAATTTCTACACTAAACCATTCTCTAAATGTGTACCTATCGCAAAACTGCGATACAATTCTATAAACAACATCTGTTCAACATTAGATTGCAAAATTACGTATTAACTAACAACGGTCCGAGTTACAGAGCAAACGCTATAACTAACCAACCGTTGCCAGTAAAGGAAACCAGACATGTTTAGCAACCGGCCGGTCACCGGTGCACGCGTACCGAACGCACTCAAACCGCCCAGTACTACGTCCGAATTTGGTGCAAGTGATAAGCGAAATTATGATATTTTATCGGGTTTTTGGGTTATCGGCGAAGGTCTCTCTGGCAATTTTAATGTTTTTTTAATGTAATATGTAATAACAGACTATGATTGAGTAAGTATAAGGAAAATAGTATCGAAAAATTTAGTTAACATAATTAAAGTATGCATACTAGATTATTTTGTATGGTAGATTAATTCCATATAATGATATATAGGACCCCCAGCCCAATTGAAGACCATGGACAGTACTGTGGATAAAAAATATCTACAATTTAAAAAATCTTCTCCTAATCTAGCTGTTTTTAGGGTATCTCAAAAAGTAAAAAAGGAACCCTTATAAGGTCACTCGCTTGTCCGTCTGTCCGTCTGTCTGTGCGTGTGTCACCACCGATTTTTTTAGGAACGGAATAGGAAATTTAGATTTTCGCGAAAACTTGGAAATACCAAAATTTACCTTAATTTTCAACATTTTTGAATTTTTCGGACTTTTCCCTTTACTCTTGCTATAAAATACCTTGCTTTTAACCAAAATTGACATTTCTAGATCAACCGAAAGTACCCTATAGGTTTTGGGTCGAAAACCTATATAGTAGTTCCCGTTGACCTAGAATCACGAAATTTTGCAAAAAGCAAGGTCTTTCACAAAAATAAAGGAAAAATTCCAAAAAATAAAAAAAGTTGAAAAATAAAGTACATTTTGGTACTTACAAGTTTTTGCGAAAATCTAAATTTGCCCATATCTTTTTCATTATAGCGGTAAGTATAATGGGTAGGTACGAAACCCTCGGTGCACGAGTTCGACTCGAACGTGACCGGTCTTTTTGGTCAAAATGGCAATCAGTTGATTGATTAGCCAGGCCTCCAAGTACTATTAGCCTAGGGCCTCACAAACTCACGTTCTGCCCCTGCGTGAAGCTTGTGCCAACAAGAATGAAAAGGACGAATTTTTTAAGCTTCCTCATATTCTCCAGCCTATTGTATAACAGAATACAAAGTTACTGGGCTGGGCTAATAGAATTAGCAATTAATGTCAATAGTGATGTTAGAGTCTCAATCCTGCAAAAAATTCCGCTTTGCTGATTTTCTTTAATGTTATATCTTTGAGCTAAAATTAATGTATTTCATACCAAAAACGAATCCAGATATTGCATTGAGAGCTATTACTTAAAAGAAAATTCAAACTTCTTTATTCCCAATACGTTGCACTCTCTGCAATTGTTGCACTTCCACACAATATGTTATTATTACAATGTTTTTTTACTAGATAAGTACTAAATATTCTTATAACGCCAATTATAAGCCAGAAGGTTTGAGTCATCAGACTTGCCTTCAAGATAACATTATCTAGATGCAAGTGCAATTTCCTACCTAGGTACTGAAAATTCTCAGACTTATGCAATTGCATTCGATAAAGATGCGACAGTTGTGACGATATCAATACAATGTAGTAATCTTATCACTAATCTTTAGCCCTATCTGTGATAAATACAAGAAAGTTATTTTCATTCTTCGCTACAATGTTGCATGTCATTAACATTTTGGTTTTCAAATAATTTCTCTTTTTTGTTGTTGCAAGTATTTTCGATTTTGTGTGGAACAAACGATAAACAATAAGTTTCGTGCTTGGTTCAACTTATTTGCTTCACTACTATTGCTAATGTTGTAATATTTCATGTTAATTATGTAATGTGCGCGTGCAGCTGAAAATCTGGATTGCAGCGCGGGATGCAAGCTCGCCCAAGACGACGACTTCCTTATCCTTTGAATACACTGCGAGGTAATAAAAAACCAATTCGATTATCGAATTAGTAGTGAAACTGTTAAATATCCAAAGATTTTATAGTTATGTGCACTTTCATATACAATTTACCTGACTACGTGATAGCAATTCCAGGGTAATGTTTTCATGCGTACGTCTAACTTCTATCGCTGTTTCTTTTTAAGTGGAATTCTCAAAGCATCCTAATGGCCGTCTGTATGGATTTTAGATATAGATAAGTAAGGTCTTGAAAAAAAACTGAAATTCTAGCATGACTATCCGGGCTATCAAAATAAAGACCTTGAAGATACGATTCCAAAAATATAACAAACTAAAATTATGGAAATAAAAAAGACAAAATCAATAAACCCGAATGCAACAAAGATTCAAAGCTCATTTTTCAAGCAGTCCGATGCAGTTGGTAGCATCAAATCTGAGATTGAACTAATGACTTATTACCTGTCGCGTACCTATCAGATATTTGTAATGTTTTTAATCTAAAATCATCAAGTTTCATCAAAAACACAACAAATAATGTTGTCAATAGGACTTCAGCACGCGAGGGTACGCGCCACAGCAACCGATCTTTTTGTTCGTCAACGGGAAATAAAACCTATGAGGTAAACTCTTTGGTCGAGCTATACATTATTAGAAAGAGCTTTTTTTTGTAAAAGTTTCCACACGATTTTCTTAATTGAGGTTCCAAATTCAAATCACATTATTGACCAGCGGGTCATAGCGAAATTCAGTACCATATTAATGCCTGGCTAGAGCCTAGGACTTAAAAGACTTGCTCTATATTAGGTTTGCATGACATATCTATAATTTCTTAGCGAGTGAAAAATTACTTAGGTATCTAAACTCCAAACCCGCCCGCTGTAACCTATAACTTGGGCCAAATCAATATGTACAAACTCGTCACCCGGCAACGGTGAGTCAGTTCGGATCCATTGTGAACATCCGTCTGTGATACATGCCTTTGTTTTGCATATTAGGAATCTCTGATAGGACATACGGACGCTATATGACCATCTTTGTACTGCGAAGGGATCTAATTAAGACCTCTTTTGACACCGATGGGATGATGGATAGGTGTAGCGAGCTGTTGTTTTTTTTTCAGAGAAGATTAGACAAGCTTCTCTGCTTAATTTCCTGGAAAAAAACAGTGCTCAGCAGCTTAGGATTATAGCAAGAAGTTAAACTAAGAAATAGGAAAGCCTAAAAGTACCGGAAGGTCTAGGTGAAAGAATCAGTTCACTCATGAACGATGGTACATTGACCTCAGATATTTGGTTCCTCTATCAAAAAGTAATGCACAGACAGCTGCTGCATAATTCGGTGCTCCCTCGGGAAATAAATACCATAAAAAAGGGCCAAGCCATTAATTTATGCGTACGAACATAATTATGGGTACCTAAGCGTAAACCCCATTATGATACTGACACATATACGTACATGATACGTACAAATACATACCTACATGAAACATCAAACAATGGCTGTTTAGTTATTGGCATCAAGATCACAGAGCGCGGAGACAGCGCGGGGATTCCGTGCGCTGTGTTCCAGACAGTATTCGTTCCGGCCGTCGAAGGCTATATCGATCTCGAGGGCGTAACAGCCAGCCACAGACGACTTAGATTTTGGTGAGACGAACTATTAGAAAGTAGAACTGAGTAATTTGAGCTGTAGGTAGGTAGGTAGGTAATGGGTATGTAAGTTTACCTAAAGTAAGTGGAAAGAAGCGCCAAAGTAGCCCGCGGAATAAAAAAATAATTTTGACGTGAAAACACCTTTTCGCTCGGAGGTACTTAAGTTCAATATTTGTGACCGACAAAAATATGTAAGATTTCAACCACTAATAACTACGAGAATTTTAGTACTAGGGTAATGATAGGTAAAAGATAGGTCATTTAATTATAACATATTTTTAAGCATGATGAAATTTGCCAATGACGTCACACTGCGTGTGCATGCGCATGTGCGCGTCCCTCTATTTTTCACTATGAGTCAAAATTCCAATTCATGTAGCGCAAAAATGTCTTTAGTTAGAACATTGATTCCAGTAACGTTGCCAAGAGTTGATAAAGGACTGCTAGGGCAACGAGAGAATTAACAAAAATATTGGCCGAAATAGGGTTAAAAATAATAGTTTAAAAAACTAAAAAACACGCTTTAAAAACCAAACTAAAAAAGGATTTTCTCCTTTTTTTAGTTTGGTTTTTAAAGCGTGTTTTTTAGTTTTTTAAACTATTATTTATTTTCTATTTTTTAGTTCTGCTAACTACAAAAACGTGTTTTTTTTTTCATTTTTTTTTTAAATTATTGAATTGTCATCGGTCCTCGACAAGTTTACAAAGTTTCAATGAAATCTGACCGTTTAAAGTGGGTCAAAATCGCGCTCAAAAGAGTCGGTTACATACAAACAAACTAACATACAAGTGAAGCTAATATAAAGCGTGTATAAATAATATGAAGTTGACAGTACTAAAATAACGCCAATAATATCGTCTCATATCGACCGTAAAGATGCTCGGCAAAGGAAAAAAATCCCAATCGTAGAAAGCTTGCATCAAAAGGAATGCAGTGAGCCTAAAAAATCTAGTGCCGAGCAAATAGGTACGATAACTACGGAAGTGACTGAAACCGTAAGAAAATTTGTTGCAAATAGCAAAATATTTTAAGATGTCGTCTAAAATTGGCCGTAAATATGCTCAAAACTTAAAAAAAAACATCATAATCGGTGAAAGCTTACTTCATGAGGAATCCAATGAGCCTACCTACTTAATCTAGTATCGGTCAGATACAATGGCTACAGCAGTATCGGGAACCACGGCGCGGCGTGGCCGTGGCCGCGGCATAGGCGTGTGTACAAGACCCAATGTAAAAACATATTTCGCCGCTTAACGGCTGTAGGTAAATGTTTTAGTAATTGTAAAAAACAAAACGACAATCGAAGAAAGTTTACGTCTTAAAGAGCACAATAACAGGTCAGATTACAGTTGTGACCAAACGTTTTCACGAAAACAAACGGCGCGGACTCGGAGTTCGGACTGCGCCTACTTATTTTTTTTTTAAGTTTTATGTAATTTGTAAGTCAGCATATATATATATTTGCAACGGTCGCGAATAATATTTTCGTCAACATACAACCCGATAGTGAAATTAGAATTTTGGATTTCGTGGGCTACCCTGTCTGGCGCACTCATACTGATAAAGTGAAGCATGAAGGATCCGACTGTGCATTATGCCTATACCTGATATTGCACAGTGCTTCATCATCAGCAACCCACTCAGAACAATACAGGGAGTTGTGTTGTTTGTTCGTGGGCCGTATTTACGCCCGGGTATAGTACCGGGTTCCGGATTGGTTAGTAGGTAAGTAAGTACGTAGTGTGGGACGCCCCTCAGCTAAACGGACCGACGACCTTAAAAAGGTGGCTGGGGCCGACTGGATGCAGAAGGCGGAGGATAGAGTGTTGTGGCGCAGCCTGGGAGAGGCGTATGTCCAGCTGTGGACTGCGATAGGCTGAGTTGATTGATAGTTCCGAGTAACGCTGCCTGCCAGAATATACTGGGCATGCTGTAGTCATTTTCTGTCTAGCTAGAGGAATCACTATTGTTTTCTAGTAGTTGTCGATTTAATCTTTTTTTTTCTGTGGAAAAGTATTCAATTAGTTCCAAATAGACTCATTAGTTTTATTATTATTTAAAATATATGGCCAATTTAGTGCGTAACTCTGAACCTAGACTAAACTAAGAAGAGAAGTAAAATTATATTCTATTATAATAGTACTAGAACGATATCAACGCAACGTTAATAATTAATTGAACAAAGTAAAACCAACCCGTGGCCACTGCCACTGCTCCATGCTCTTCATGGTCATTGACGTGCTAGAATTTCTTGACCTCTTTTATAGTTTCCTTTTATAATAAAGAGATGGCGCTAGCATCGTTCCAATTTCCTCATGTTAAACAAATTAAACTAGAATAGATGCGTGTTGTGACTTAAATTAAAAATTAAATGAGTTTTTAGTGACCGCTCAATCTATCAAACTTCGTTAATCAATTGAAATTATGTAATTAAATTATTTCGTTTTAGCTACTTCCATGAACGCTATTTCTTATTGGTTTTTATATTGGCTAAATTGAATGGCGTTAAGGTTGGCACTGCTGTTTTCGTGTTGCAAGTTGTAAAATATTACCCAACTTTCGAGATAATTTCATTCCATATAACTACAAATCGGCGATTCTTTTTTCTAATAATCGCTATACTTGACCGGTTAACATCCATACGTAGACTGAGTTAGATCTTTCTTATTTTTGCTGAAAAAGATTATTTTCCGTTTGTTACTAAAACTATGTTGATAAAGCCAGTGAATGGGATTAACAAGAACCTTAATTATAAAAACATAACTATGTTTCTCGTTATTACTTCATAATTATTGCGTTCAATATAAATGATATGTTTTTAACCAGTGCGCAAACTGTAACCATGAATTCAGCATATCATTGTAGACCCCCAGCGCAGAAATTTTTCGTCGGTTATAAAAAATAATCAGCTGTTCCATACATTTTGACCGCGTAGGTATTGCACTTTTCTATGACACTGCTGATTTTTTTTGCATAACCGACGAAAAATTTCTGCGCTTGGGGGTCTAGAATGATATGCTGAATTCATGGTTACAGTTTGCGCACTGAATTAAAAAAAATCCTGCATAGAAAAAAGTAGTGTGTAAAACTTATATAAGAGTTGTTGCAGTAGTTTGCATATAAAGCTGTGTCTCTGCAACAAACTCACAAGGTGTACAGTATTATGAAATTAAAAAACAGAATATTCGAACTTTCATTCTAATGCAGATCGCACGGGTGGAATTTTCAGGCTTATTAATCTTTGTAGCTTAACAAAGATTTTCAATACGTTCGGTGCTCACCACATGACAGGCATTCGCATTTCATGAATGAATATTCCTCGCGTGAAGCATGAAGCTTACACGAAGAATGTTTGAAAGACAAGTGAATGCTTGCGGAGAGTACGTATGTACGGTCACTGGGCAAAAAAAAATCTCTTACAATTTTTTGTAGAAAGTAAAGATTTCAGGGAAAAATGTCTGTTAGTCAATCTTCAATCTTTAATTGAGAATTATAAATACTAATGATTAATAACAATTTAGTTAGCCGTGTTTTACAAACGGTTTCATCATTGCTTTTATTTATTTTAAGGTAATGGAATATTTTAAATTCGGGGAAATATTTTGGTCACAAATAGCAAAGGAGGTAGCTTAGGTTAGGTAGTTCAGTTCACAGTCTGGCAACATTTTAAAAAGAAAGTGAAGTGAAAGAAATGAATTTACGAGAATAGGTCGCGAGTCGCATAGATTTTTGGTTGATTTCCTTTTCACTTTTCTTTCGTATTCTCCATAAGATCTAATAAACTAGAGCTTATTTGTGTTCCTCGTTATATTTTGATTCAACGGACTCGGCGCCGTACCACCTAACACAGGATAAGTACAAAAGTGAACAGCATCTTATTGATTTTCTTCCCTTGCATATGCTTTCAACCAACGCGAAGTGGTGGTGTTGTTATAACTAGCGAAGAACGTAGATCTATGTTTTAACTCATCCGTTTTATATATTTTGTAATAAGTCACAGATCCTGTGACATTCCACCTAATTTGGTGTAAACATAGAAATAGGAAAAATGATGGCAAATACACTCGACAGCGTAAACGCGAACCAGCCCACGCAAAATGGTAGCAAGGTTCAACCTTGCAATAATGAGTCTAAGACCAACCTAATAATCAACTATTTGCCGCAAACGATGACACAGGAGGAGATTAGATCGTTGTTCTCGAGTGTCGGCGAAGTAGAAAGTTGCAAGCTTATTAGAGACAAAGTGACAGTATTCCCCGACCACATTCTGAACGGGCAGAGTTTGGGGTACGCATTCGTGAACTACCACAAGGCGGAGGACGCGGAGAAGGCGGTGAACACGCTGAATGGCCTGAGACTGCAGAACAAGATCATTAAGGTATCGTACGCCCGCCCTAGTTCCGACGCGATTAAAGGCGCCAATCTTTACGTGTCGGGCTTGCCGAAGCACATGACACAGCAAGAATTGGAGAAGCTCTTCAGTCCGTACGGAACCATCATCAGCTCGCGCATACTTCATGAGAATGTGAATGTCGGCCATTTACTGCAAGTAGGCGGCGACGAGCCGAACATCGTCGGGCCTTCCAGGGGCGTCGCATTCATCCGCTATGACCAGAGACACGAGGCCGAGAACGCAATACGTGAGTTGAATGGCACAGTACCTCCAGGTGGTACAGGTCCCATCACAGTCAAATGTGCCAACAACCCGAGTAACCAGAACAAGGCACTGGCCCCACTGGCAGCATATCTCGCGCCTGCTGCTGCTCGGCGCTTTGTAGGTCCTGCTGGAAAGGCTCTGCTGGCTATCAACAAAGGTCTTCAAAGATTTTCTCCTTTAGCCGACCCGCTCATACAAGGAAATGCCATTGGCGGCTCAGGTTGGTGCATCTTTGTCTATAACATTGGAGCTGATACCGAAGAGAGTGTGCTTTGGCAGCTCTTTGGCCCATTTGGTGCCGTCCAGAGTGTTAAAATAATTAGAGATCCCACAACCAACAAGTGCAAGGGCTATGGTTTTGTCACCATGACTAATTATGATGAGGCTGTCGTTGCCATCCAATCCTTGAATGGATACTCGCTAAATGGCCAGGTGCTCCAGGTCAGCTTCAAAACGAACAAGAGTAAATCTTAAATGAGCCAGATTCTAGTCAATAAATTGTAGCTAATGCAAAAATGTTGATCATTACTTTGTCATGGTTTGAAGTTTGACTAATTACTGAGTGAAATACGGAATAAATGTGATTCAAATCATGACATGATGTCAGTTTGAACAGATGTTCATACATTATAAGTACAAAATAAAATCACCACAATAATATCTAGTAAAAAATTCAAAATGACTGACATTATACACCAAGTATTCTACAAAATTGACCTAATTTAATTTACGGAGTCCATGAAATACCTGTCTAGTGAAATACCTAATATGTCCTAAGATATTAAAGTTAGTAACAAGTGATGCAGTACTTAGATGGATAAACTTTGTGTAATATTTTAACGGCTTACCTGACTAACTGAATTATAAATCAGATGGAGTCAGTAGCTTAGTCATACTCATATTAATTGAGAACAATGACATACATACATATAAATAATTAACTGCATACTTTTTGCTAACTCAATGTTTATGTATTTATTATTAACATTTATGTCCATTGGTATGAGTCTTTTTTTAAAGACTACCCCATAGAGTTCTGGTATTGTAATAGGATAATGATGCCAACAAGATTCTAATATTAACCGTAATTCAGGCAATAATTATAATATGTTTAACGATTGACAGTGCAATATTAAACTTTTTTTACTGTAAGTAAAAAATAAAAAAAATATTTTATTAAAATATGTATATTGAAATGCAGTGCAATTTTAATTGTACCAACAACTATTATTATTTTTTCTTTTGAAAAATAGTTGCAATAATAAAACATAGTATATGTAAACAAAATGTTCATTGTATAATTATTACCAAAGATGTCAGAAATGCATTGACTGATATATAAAATGATGTTTGTAAGTAAAACTTTTACTAAAACTATACTTCCATTCATTTTGATAAACTAAGGATGGCCCCATTATTATAATAATATTGGATAATAATATAATTCTGGAGCTTGAATTGTGCACAAAGTCATAAGTAAGGTTGATACATTTTATATAGAACAATTATAATTAGGATCATAAATATTATTTACTTATGTATTATTTGATTCCATTCATAAAATCTACTTGAAATCTGACAAGAAAATCTCGATTGAAATTATATTTAAGGACCATGACATTACAACTAAATTAGTTATTGATCAACATTTTATTATGACTTGGATACCTCCATGTATCACATTGGGCACATAATTATTATAGTGATTGTATAATAGTGAAAGTCAAATTGATAATTATTAATTGGAAATTTTTCGTGTGCATTTAAAATCGAAATTTTTAAACTTAAATGCAATTTTCTCCAGAAAGTTTGCATATACTGCACAAAGCAAAACCCATGACGTTTGACTTTCACATCATGATATTGTCTCTCTAATTTGATTGTATAATCATCACTATTTATTATTAAATTTAAGTAACTTAAAATTCATTGTAAACATAATTTATTGTCATAATCGTAATAGAAATTATAGATTTCATTTCGATGTTTATATTAATATATTGAATGTAGTGTAAGTTCAAAATTAGTTGGGTAATCTACTCAGTACTATAACCTTATCCAACTGTTTGTATCGTTTCTGATATTCATTATAGTAATTTCTGTAATAGTTAAATTATTGATAGTCAAATGCATATCATAATTAAAGTGGAATTAAAACCGTGGCGAGATATTCACAGACACTTGTATGGGCTTGTATAATGCATTTTGATTAAGTATTTTCTTTAATTTCTATGGTAAGGATAAATGTTTCATTAATATTAATTATTTATTTAAAGTACTTAAAATACGCGAAACTAGTCAGTTATAATTTTGCGCAACATTTAAATCTTTAAGTATGTATACTTAAGTATTTAAAGAAAACTGTGTTCTCTAATTTAAAAGGTAGATTAGGATTTTGGTTTAAAATTATGTTGGTGTGGTGTTTGGTTTAATATAAGTAATATACCCATATAAAGCACACAATACATAACAATACTAAATGGTGTGTATCAAACTAGTCAAAGGTAGATGTACCTCTGAGTTATATTGCTATGATGTGGATGTGCTGTACTTGTGCGCGATTGTGTACGCCAACGCGAGTGGCAATTAAAAGCGTCTAACTTTTAATTGAAGATAAATTAGAAAGGGTTTTTTTTTTTTTTTTTTTGGGTGGGAAATCATCAAATAACTTCTCCCGCTCTGGGTGGAGCGGGAGGGCGTGTCAGACTTTTACTGACTAAAACCCACCCGTGTTCCCTCAGTTGCCTGTGTGCCAGGGGCCGCGGTATCTCTTTCGAACAACCCGCACCCCTGGCAGGCATCGGTCCTTGCGAACCCCACCTATTGGTGCTGACAACTCTTTGAGGCGCGCGTGGAACACAACGCGCCGTCGACCCGGGCTTGGTCCTTACCGGACAGCGAGCTACCCATTACTCGCCGTCCGCAAGCCCGCGCCTACGGTGGCCGGGAATCAGCCTGGGATTCCCGACGCCCAGGGCTTCTCCCGCGGCGACTACGGCCGTGAGGGCGCATATACTGCCTCTCCCTCACGTGCGCCGCCTCCCTCTTTGCGAGCATTACTGCTTCGCAGAAGGAGGTGACGGCTAACCATTCACTCTCGCTCCGTACCATGGCCTGCACCAGGGCCGGACGCGAGAGATCGCCGCCGCCGATCGCCTCCACGAGGACACGGCGGTGCTCCGCCCAAGCCGGGCAGACCGCCACCGTATGCTCCACCGTGTCCTCAGGGCGATCTTCGCAATGGAAGCACCCGGGCGTTTCCTCCCGCCTTATACGAAACAGGAACCTCCCGAAACAACCGTGTCCGGTGAGGACCTGCGTCAGGCGGAAGGTGAGGACGCCATGCCGCCTCTCAAGCCACTCCTCAAAGAGGGGACTTACCGCCGCTATCGTGGCGTGCCCAGCACTGGGTTGCGACAATCGCGCTCTCCATGTCAAATTAGAAAGGGTTGATACATAGTCGAAATTCGGCTGGAAGGAAATGGCCAAAGTTTATCAAACCCAATTTATAACTTGAATTTTATTGCCGCTTTGGGCTTCCCGTGTTAACAGTGCTAACATGCAAACATTCGCGCATAAAATAAGCAAGAATCCATTTTACAATTACTGATAGTCTATGTTGTGTCGTCCCTGAATGGTATAAACAAATACGCTTGCTTTCTCCACCGAAAATAATACCAGTACACACCTGTCCACTTATTCGTTTTGTTCAACTTTAGTATTTTGTGTTCTAAGTTGTGGTATTTTATTTATTTAGAATAGTTTCTGTTTAATTTATATAAAACTAACATCTTTCTATTTAGTGTTTATTTATCCCATGTTTAATGATTTGGTTTAGTTTTTTTGTTTGTATTTTACTTTGGGCAGGTTTGGGTATTGTAGGGTTTGGCCTAGAATGTAGCTAGAATTATAAGACAGAGTACAAATCGCCGATAATGTATGAAAAAGTGTTTGGCTTACTTACATTTAATTTTTGAAATAATGTCAACGAATGTAATCTGACGTAGGGGATATTGATAGAAATTAAATATTGACCTTAGCAATAATACATATAAATAATGTTTTATTTCAAAGATTATTTTTAATTTCCCAAACTTCGCTTTAACTTCAACCAAATCTAAGTAAATATCAAAAGCATTTCCTCTATTTGGGCTTATCCGCGCCATCGGTCGGATTACGCCATTTGCTAGGGTGATTTTGCCTGAGATGTGGGTTATGATTATCGTCGACTCATGGCACCCCTCTGGAATTAAAACAAGCCTGATTTTATTTCACTAAGTAAAAATCTACTTGGCTAGACTTGTCTTCAGCGAAGTGCGGAAGACGCCAAAAGTGGTACCTACCTACCTAATGTAAAGTCGGGGGTGTTTGTACGCAGTACGCATGCATCGATCCAAACTACAGACAGCGAGGCGCCACGCCCGTTTTACTTAGCTGGAAACTCGCGAATTTGATTCAAACAAAGCTTTGAAAAGTCACTCAGTGGCTAGTAAGTATAAAGCCTACACTATACTTACTGCTTACCTACTCTAGTAGGTAGTTACCTATGAGCACTATAGTGTGCTTTTGCCGAAATTATATTTCTCATACGGTTGTCGCACCCCGAGCGCTTCGATTTTTTTGGAAGGGTCCGTTTTCGGCAGGGGGACATCTTGTAACTTGAAATGAAATCGAACGATGGCCAAGATAGTATGAACGCAATAAGTCCTGAAATGTACCTACTACATGGTTGATCTTTACGACATTAGATGTTGTCTAAAATAATTTAAAATATCTAGCTATTTTTTCAGCGCATATTTAATCATTAGGATCAACGATCGAGCATTCTCAAACCCCCATTTGATTTAAGTACCTAGGCATCTAACTGTAAATAAATTGTATCCTTGAATAATTTTCCTTGCAAAATCTCGAAAGGGAATTGTATGTAGATACTTATGAATTACCCTCTTCATTCGCGAATTAGGTATGTAGGATACCAACACCAATCGTGTTTCATTGAAATAAAACAATTTCAGCACTCATACTGATTTTGATAAACAACCATCATAAAAATGTCGATGACCAACTAAGGCCAATGACTGGATAACTCAAAACAATCATTACGTGCTACATTTGGACATTGCGTTTTATAACAACATGTGCATTAATTAAACCAGGGGGTGAAAGTTACCCCATTTTTAAATCGGAGGTTCAATGACCCCGCAGAATAATACTACGAGTGAACACATCGATAGCGCCTGCTATTATTCTTATAGCAACTATGTGTATGCTGGGATTTGCAAAATGGTTGCCGGATGGTTGCTCTACACAAGGATTTTATACCCGTGTGTGGATTTATTGCGTAAGGTAAATGCAAGAAACTACGAAACATTTCATAGAAATATTTGTGTATTCTTGTAACGTCTGAATTTTTATATTTTCATTGATCCTATTTAATCACAGCACAGCTTGATAAACAGAAACAACAATGCCCATGGTTCAGTGAATAAACTATCCATGGGTAATTTACTGTAAATTATATATGTTTATTCTTGCCCTTTGCCTTTGAAGCTTTTCGAATGCTAGAACTATAAAGTTCCCGGTTTTGATTTTGATATCGTCATCCCACGTGGTCATCGATCCGACCTACCAGAAGTTTTATGTTGCCAATTTACGTAATCGTAAATACCTACGTACTTACACGAATCAATGAAAATGTAGCAAAGCGTACAAAATACTAATCGAAATAAATGCAGGACTTATTTCACAGGGACAGTAAAACTTCAGAGAGACTTTGAAGAAGAACATTTTGCCTACCTTTTTGGTAAATACTAAAACAATCCAATATCATTCATTTCAAGGTGATTTCAAGTGTACAGCAGCGCTGAAATTAATTAATGTGTGGCATAGAGTAAAATTAAATTATAATTCAGTCGTTCATTCATCATGGCACGTCACTAATGTCACATTACGTTACGTCAGTCAAAGAAAATATTATTGAATTGCAAGAAAAATAGTCAAGGAAGAATTAAATATAAATAAACAATTAATGTGAGCAAACTTGCGTAATAAAATAATACTTATTTTTTTTTAAATCAAGATTCCTTAACGTTTATCATATTGATGCCCTAAACAATTAGTAACTCGTGTCCAGACTCCAGAGATTTTAATAAAAAAAAACTTTTCCTGTATAATCTGAATCTCGGAAACGGCTCCAATGATTTTCATGAAATTTAGTAACGTGTGTGTCCTATCAAACGTACATTAGAAACAGCAGTGGTGAAAAGTCATGGAATCATTATCGAAACAAGAATTGATATCAACTATTACCAAACAAGCTGATCAAATCAAGCGATATGAAGGTCGTCTCAGAGGTAAGTGGATATAATTGAAACACGAATAGAAAAACATATGTTTTGTTAATTTTCCAGTTCCAATGTTCCCGACGGTTAACATAACACTTGTATGGGATTTTTGTTTATTATGCTCAATGATGGAATGTTTACCGCCCCCGAAGACGACCCACTGATCTTTACCGGTTTAGAAAAACTTGATAATTATTTATTAAGTACCTTCATTAATATTGTTAGCTGGAAAGCTTGAACAATTCCTGCAAGTAACTGTACAATTATTGCCATTCTGATCTTGACCTGTCCAAGATATGCTTTTACCACTAAATTAAAAATTATAAAGTAAAACTGCAATTTTATGTGGCAACAGTTTGCCAATAGTGTCTATTAGATTTTAACCAAGATAGTCTCAAGTTTGATAATTATAACAACTGGAAACCAAAGTGGTTTTGATTTTTTATTATTAGAACATTGAACTTCACAAAGTGGACAAATCAACTTAACCCTTTGTATGCCGGAACCAATTGTTTCTGTAATTACCCACATTATTTCGGTTAAATCTATGGATTTCATAGATTGGATGTATATTCATATTATAAAAATGAAAGAAACAGTCTGCATGTAACCCTTTCACATCTTAACAATGGAATGGATTTCAGTGAAATTTGGCAGGCAGGTAGACCAAGACCCGGGTTAGGATATAATAGTTTTTTATCCCAGTCATACATTCCCATAGGATAATTTCTGTCCACCACGCAGGCAAAGCCATAGGGAAAAGGTAGTTTTACGTAAAAGTAACATGATACTATGCCACTTTTGATTACCATGCTTAGCATTATCTCTTATTTCGGGATAACATTCATTTGTAAAAGATTAGAAGAACTATGATTGATTGATTGATATGTGGAGGCTTGTTATTAGCAATTTTTTTATATTACTTTATTTGTATCATTGATTTGTTAGTCTGTAAGCCTTCTTTAAAATAAAATAAATAACTAATAATTTTCAGATGTTGTTGCTGCATACAAAGGACTCATCAAAGAAAAGGAAGCATTGGAGATTAGTTTAAAAGCTCTGAATAAAACTGAAGGCCCTGTTGAAGGAGGAGGGGGAGGTAAGCAGGTTAATTATTCTGCTACCAGTCATCATCATCATTTCAGCCGCTAGACGTCCACTGCTGGACATAGGCCTCCCCCAGGCTCCTCCACTTCGACCAGTCTTGTGCTTCCCACAGCCAGCGCATTCATTTCAAAGAATAAATTGCATGTTCTCTATGTTCTGGGTTTGGTTTCCGCATTTAGTCCTTCAAGTGGACCATTGTGTGTGAGCCATGGTAGCCTTCGGGTGTTATTCCAAAAGTTGCATGTTCTCACGGACGTAATCAATGCAATGCTTAGCGGCGAGTGTTGGAAATCGAAGTGTCTTTTTCGACGCGCTGCGACTTACTCGCGCTGCACTCGGTTCAACACCGAGAGTTGAAAATCGAGTGCACAATAAAATCCTGCCTCTATTTTTATACCCATCAGAAGGTGCTCTGACTATTCTTTCAGAGAAATACATAGGTATACAATATAATGATGTTATGAGCATGTTAATGGACTGTCACATCCATAAACGTTTGATAATTAAGCTCTATTAAATTAAGTCAAATCAAATCAAATTTCTTTATTGCATTCATGTGTACATTTAGTTGTTTTACAATACATATAAGTAAGTTCCAACATGAAACCCACTACTAATATTTACAAATATTTTATTCTAGGTACT
The DNA here is from genome assembly GCA_947359405.1 of Antitype chi. Classification (NCBI taxonomy): domain Eukaryota; kingdom Metazoa; phylum Arthropoda; class Insecta; order Lepidoptera; family Noctuidae; genus Antitype; species Antitype chi. The sequence goes on from OX375816.1 coordinate 19,829,125, forward strand.
TTGCGACCAAGTAAAATAATTTTTGTGTACTCCTTGAGTGATTCTTTATCCACTTATCCGCTAATTGATAGTGCTGTGCTTTCCTATATTTATCTAAATATAGGAAAGCATAATATTGGTCTCACATGTATCTACATGTGAGACCAATATTATGACAAAGACTTAGGGCTAATGGTTTGTATATGTTTAGTTGATAGGCATATAAATAAAAAAATACACTATCCCTTTAAATACAGATAGTGGCTTGTTCTTTGTCTGGGCGTTGATAAATATCCCTGCAAAAATTAAGACATTTATCTCTAATTTTCAGAGGAAATCAGAGATGAGTCAGTGTCAGCGCTCATGCTGTCACTATCCACCTTGACAGCAGAGAAGTCACGGATGGAAGAGGCTTTCCAGGCAGACAAGAAATTAACAAGGGATAAGGTATGTTCAAAGAGTAGTCTATATTGCCTCAATTAAACATATAAAATTTCATCATGCAAATATTATATATTAAACTTTTCTAAAAGCTGGTAGACACACTAACAAATATACATATATACTAATATTAAAAAAGGTGTTTGTTAGGGGTGATCTCTGGAAGTACTTACCAGTCAGATTTGCAATATTATTTTTGCATTTGATAGCGCAATTCTTGAGGAAGGTTATAAGTCTATATTTTAACATCACGTCACGACCCCCTAAGGCGGCCGGTCGGTCCATGGCCCTATACGGGGCACCTTCATTGAGGCGCCGTCCAGCCCGCCGGTTAAAGGCGTCCCATAGGGTTATGGCCCTCCGGATGGTTCGGGGATACCGCACGATCTCCCGTGAGGCGGGCCTCCTTGCCGGATTTCTGCCATGGGATCTGGAGGCAAAGGTCCTCGCGCACACTTGGGAGTGGCGCGAGGAGGCAAAATAGCGGGGCGTAACTCCGCTGCCGCGAGAAATCGCGGCACAGCGGACAGAGCTCCGGCGGGATCTCATGGCGACATGGAGAGTGCGATTGTCGCAACCCAGTGCTGGGCACGCCACAATTGCGGCGGTAAGTCCCGTCCTTGAGGAGTGGATTGAGAGGCGCCGCGGTGTCCTCACCTTCCGCAGGTCCTTACCAGACACGGTTGTTTCGGGAGGTTCCTGTTTCGGTTAAGGCGGGAGGAAACGGCCGGGTGTTTCCACTGCTTAGATCGCTCTGAGGACACAGTGGAGCTTACGGTGGAGGTCTGCCCGGCTTGGGCCGAGCCCCGCTGTGTCCTTGTGGAGGCGATCGGCGGCGGCGATCTCTCGCGTCCGGCCCTGGTCCAGGCCATGGTACGGAGCGAGAGTGCATGGGTAGCCGTCACCTCCTTCTGCGAAGCAGTAATGCTCGCGAAGAGGGAGGCGGTGCACGTGAGGGAGAGGCAGTATATGCGCCCTCACGGCCGTAGCCTCCGCAGGAGACGCCCTGGGCGTCGGGAATCCCAGGCTGATTCCCGGCCCCCGTAGGCACGGGCTTGCGGACGGCGAGTAATGGGTAGCTCGCTGTTCGGTAAGGACCAAGCCCGGTTCGACGGCGTGTTGTGTTCCACGCGCGCCTCAAAGAGATGTCAACTGGTGGGGTTCGCAAGAGCCGATGCCTGTCAGGGCTGCGGGTAGTTCGAAAGAGATACCATGGCCCCTGGCACACAGGCAACTGAGGGAACACGGGTGGGTTTTAGTCAGTAAAAGTCTGACACGCCCTCCTGCTCCACCCAGAGCGGGAAAAGTTATTTGATGAATTCCCAAATAAAAAAATAAAAAACCATGATCCACTCGTAACGGGCTATAATAATAATCCTATAACACTTTTTATCCACAGTATGAAAACCAGATAACTGCAATGAGAGAAGAGACCAGGACATTAGTGCAGCAACACTTGGCTGAGATAAACAACTTGAAGGCTAAAGTGGCGTATGAGATACAGGAGAGAGAGAAAGAGAGGGCTGATCATCAGGCTATGATGAAGTGAGTAATTGAGTAGGATATTTAATTTTATTATATAGACAGAAATTGGTGGAAAGAAAATTCGGACCCATTTGACAAACACAAGACAAGGTAATTGCACTAACGAAGGAAATAATCTTGTTGCAAATCTTATCAAAATGCACGATAAGCAAAGTATAATAATAAGTAGAAATATTTCGTTTAATTCCGCAATAATTAGATCTAGGTTTCGATGTAGTATTGTGGAAGTAACTAAATATTATTACATAACATTATGCTGCGCTCCAAAACACAAATCGCCGACGTCACCCAAAATCAGCCAAGCTTGAGTGGGACGGGGCCAGACACGTTTGCCGCATGTCGAACGAGTCATGGGCTAAATCTACCACCATTTGGGTCCGGCGAAATCGAGGCAGACCTAAAAGAAGATGGCGGGAAAAGCTTGACGCAAACAGACAGGATTGGCCACACTAACTCAAGGCAGAGAGCAGTGTAAAGGAGAAAAGCAAAGGCCTCCCCCTTTGCCCAGTAGTGGGACAACTGAGGCTAAAAATAAAATAACATTATACTGTCAAGTAACGCCTGCTTCCATAATTTACGACAGACAAAGCTTTACAGTTACAGCTTGTATCTGCGTCAAATTCTTTGAAGAAATCGGGTTTATCGTGAATCTTAAAGAATTTATGTTTCATTTTCAGAGAACTACACCTGAAATTGAATAGTGAGAGGAAGACAAAAGAGAAGTTAGAAGACAAAGTGGTCCATTCTAGTGAAGCACAAGGTAAGACCTATTTGAATACTGCACAAATATTTCTAAGGCCGAATAAAATACTTGTCCAGGGTGTGTTCTTATAACGTTTAACTTCTGTAAACACACCCACAGTAAAAGTAAACTTCAAAGTAGTTTTTACTTTCAAGTTTGAACTGTAACAATGATCCAAACTATCCAATTTTTCTGATACCAGACTATCCAATGTTAAAACATAGTTTTATCAGGAAAAATATTAAACTATTTAGTAAGCATCTCTGTTCTATTATTTAGTATCGATACGCCCTGCTTCACTCTGATTTGACAAAACATCGAGATCTCTTTATTACATGTAATTTTAACATTCATGTTTTATACGCAAAACCCCTTCTGGAATAAATTCTATAAATGATGGTAAAAACCGCATCAGAATCCGTTGGGTAATGTAGAAAAAAAAACGTGGTCACAGATAGACACGAGAAACGAATCTAATGAATAATAATGATGTATTGACTAATCAAAAGAGAGGTAAAGTAATAACAGCTGCATGGGTCGATTGATCAGGTTAAGTTACGCTTGCCGCTGTTGGTCCGTGGATGGGTGATCTTTAGATACCATGGTTTCCGTGCCTCGGAAAGCACGTTAAGCTGTTCGTTCCAGCTGTAATTCGTGGATCTTTGACAGTCTTTATGGGTCGTCAGAAGCCCGAAAGTCAGACAACCAGTCTTACCAAGGGGTATCGTATTACCCAGTATTTAACTGGGTTGTGGAGGTCAGATAGGCATTAGCTCTGTGTAAAATACTGGTATTCAGCTGCATGCGGTTAGACTGGAAACCGAATCTTACTTAGTTGGGAAAAAGCTAAGCACATGATGAATGTATTGATCAATCAACTTCTCTGTATGAGAAGAGCTCTATGCCTTGCAGTGGGTCAGTAATAGGTTGGTAATAGCCATTAACACAACCGTACACCTTCCAGCATCGCAAGCCGAGCTAGAGAAGCGCGTGCGCGACCTGAGCAGCTCGCTGGAGGCGGCGCAGCGGCGCCTGCAGCGCGCGGAGGCCAGGACGGTGGAGACGCCGGCGCATCTGGTGCGGCTGCAGCACAAGCTGGCGCTGCTGGAGCAGTCGCACTCCGTCGCCATACGGGAGGTAAGCCCTATGCTCGTGTTAACATCACTAGCTGATATAGAATAGAGTGTCTGCGATCTAAGCAAATGCACTACATACCGCCGAAAAATGAAAATCGAACTGTGTGTTTATACAGAAAACTAATGTAATACACACAGAGGCCACAGAGCAATATGGCATCCACTGCGTCCAGCATTTTCGTCAAATTACGCGTGAAATATGAAAATTTAAATGTATTTAAATTTATGGCACTAATCGATTCAATAAAAATGCTGTTTTTTTTAGAGCATTTTAGAATCTGATTAAGACAGGTCCCTGAAATAAGTATTTTTTTTAGCTTTGTATGGTTAATAAAAGTCTCAAATCATCACGAAAACGATTGCATTTGTAGGGATACACATAATTATCTGTACGTATGTAATTATCTTTACATACGCTACGCAAAATACGCGCTTGGGCGTGGAGTTGCGGACACCAGCCTGTTATGTAATAGCTAGCTATCGCCCGCGGCTTCACCCGCGTGGTATGCCAATAAAAAGTAGTCTTTGGCGTTCCCCAGGGTTCAAAGTATCCCCATAACAAGTTTCATGAACATCGGTCCAGAAAAAAACACCTACATACAATTAAATTATACCTCTTTATAATGTGAAGTATAGCAGTATAGACAATATTTATATGCTCAGGTGTATAACCAAGCCTTTCTTTCATGTGTCTTCAAAAGTATAATGCTACACTTTCGTAGGCAATTAAAACATGGGACAACTAAGAACAAACATGTTTTTTTTATTCATTTTCTCAGGAGCAAATAAAAGCGAAACGCGCAGAAGAATCAGCTCGCAAGATATGCGCCCGTCAGGAAGAAAGGGTGGCCCTTCTAGAGAGTAAGATAGCTGAGTTATCGGAAACTGTGGGGCAGTACGACTTGAGACGAAGGCACGACCAGCAACTTATACAGCAGCTGAAAGATTCTGTTAATGGCAGGCTGATGGAAAAAATCGCTGCTAATACTGATTTTGGTAAGAAATTAAATATTATTCACTTAATATAGTTTTAATAGAGCTTTTTGTGACAAGCATGGCCGGGAAAGTACTATCACAGTAATTAATTGTTATCTTTTCTCTTGAAATTTTTATCAGTAAGTACCTAAATTAAATTGAATTTTATTCTTGATATAACTAAATAACAGTGGATTTGAAAACTATTTCAAATATTTTTTGGACAGTTGTGTCTTAATAAGTAAATCTTTACGTTATAAGTCTTTATGTTGTTTTAGTTTTTTCCGTAATATATTTATTTGCACTCAATGTAAGAATTATTAATGAAAAAAAAAAATGTAGATATATGCGGCGGTGAACAATTGACCTTAGGTATTGGGTGGAAAAATTATATCTTGAAATGAATCCTTCACAAGTTCACAACGTACAATATGGTTTGCAGAAACTTTAATTTAGCATTTTAATAACATGTGTGCAATTGATTTACAGAAGAAGCAAAAGATACATCACAAAAAAGCGAGACGGACAACGAAAAGCTAGCAGACAGCGAGTACCTACAGACACTCATAGACAAAATACACATATTAAAAAAAGAACTAATAGCCGAAAACGATAAACTAGGCAGTCCCATAGATATTTCAACAGTTTTCAAAGTCCAAGGCTATGAAAACGTTCATTTGAGGTGTAGAGAAGAATATGAAACTTTGAAAGTGGAGTTTGATCTCTATAAGCAGCAGATGAAAGTGAGAGATGCTGGGAGTGAGACGGACGATGTAGGAGACTTGAAGAATGAGATAGCACTGTTAAAAGAGAAATTGGAGACTTACAAAATGGTTTTGGAGGAAGAGAAGCAAGATAAATTGGATACCTTGAAGTTGTATGAAGAGGTAATTATTGAATTTGTTATGTATTATTCAGTATAATATCATTAGTTCCCTTTCCTGTTACAAAACGGCGATACACTACGTAGCGAACGCTCGCTTCGAGCACTTCACTCAAGCGCACTCCATTTTAAGTCAGAATGGCGGACGCAGAGGTTGTGTGCGCATTTATTTTAGTAAAGTATATTTTTATTTTGGAACTGAGAGATATGTTTCAAAAACAACTTTTACTCGTCCAAATTAAATTATGTTTTTGAACTAAAATGCGTTCAATGTTTCCTAATTGACTACTCCATAAAAAAGACCGAAACATACTCTAGACTTCTAGAGTAATAGTCACCTTAGTCTTTCGTTGTTTCCGGCCCTGGTCCAGGCCATGGTACGGAGCGAGAGTGCATGGTTAGCCGTCACCTCCTTCTTTCCCGGCCACCGTAGGCGCGGGCTTGCGGACGGCGAGTAATGGGTAGCTCGCTGTCCGGTAAGGACCAAGCCCGGGTCGACGGCGCGTTGTGTTCCACGCGCGCCTCAAAGAGATGTCAGCACCAACTGGTGGGGTCCGCAAGAGCCGATGCCTGCCAGGGGTGCGGGTTGTTCGAAAGAGATACCGAGGCCCCTGGCACACAGGCAACTGAGGGAACACGGGTGGGTTTTAGTCAGTAAAAGTCTGAAACACCCTCCTGCTCCACCAAAAGCGGGAGAAGTGATTTGATGGTTACCCAACCAAAAAAAAAGCGTGTTGTTGTTTATTTTATTTATTTACAATATTTACCGTCTAATAAGGCAATACATGATGTGCGTTATATTAATATTATAAATATGACAGTCAACTTGGTTGTCCTGCTTTCAATTTTTTTATAAATTCATGATATTTGGTATAATTGTATGTAGTTTGTTGGATGGACTTTATCACTTTTCATCCAAGCGTCGTTTAAAAAGCCATAGGCAGAAACAACTATGTGCTTATAAAAAAAACTAAACCTATTTATCCCTATGTATTTTGCTGTGTGTGTAGTTGTGTACATAAATTATAAAATAAACAATATAGGTTCTCAGTTGTATTTATACGACTGAGGCGGCGCGGCGGCACGGGCATGAAAACAATTGTCGTATTAATTCGACTGAGGCAGTTCCTAGCTAACCTATTGACCGGCCCGGGCCTAGTCGGTCCATATCACATCAAGTATGTGGACATACATTCTATAATTTGCGAACCTATGTTTCAGAAAATCAAAAACGAGCAAGACTACCAAAAGGAAATCGTGTCAGACCTCAAGACTCGTATCCTAAGCCTGGAGAAACAAGTACAAACTCAGCGCGACCGTTACTCGGCCCTGTTGGACGAGACCGACAACTACATCCGAGCGCGCAACGACCGCTCGCGTCGCGTCAGCGCTGAAGAACACACGCATTTTAAAGATGGGATGCTTACGGTAAAGCCAAATAATGTATTTACTGGATTATTTTATTTATTTAACTTTTCCAACAAACGATAGACAATAATCCTTACTAATATTATAAACCCGAAAGTTTGTATTTAAGGATGTTTGTTACTCTTTCATGCAAAAACTACTGAATGGATTTGGATGATATTTGGCACACACAGATTATAACCTAGATTAACACATAGGATACTTTTTATCCCGGTAGTACGTTCCCGCGGGAGAATTTCCGACTTTCACGCGGGCGAAGCCGCGGGCGGGAGCTAGTATACAATATAAATCACAGTAATAAAAAGGTTCTGTTACGTGTGCTCCTTCAATTACAGGATACCACAGCATGCTCATATAACTAAATTAGCTTCCGCCCGCGGCTTCGCTTCGAGTGATAAATATTTTTTGAGAAGAAATAATAATGTCAAGATTGAGCATTTAAATTACGATAGTCTAAACAGGATAAAAAAAATTAAGATAGAGAAAATTTGAAAACTTCTAGTATTTATGCTGTAAACATAGGTAACAATAAATATTCTATTGTATCCCGCGTAGACCTGCCTTCATAGAACAACGGCTTATACCCTTTAGGAAGAAAAATATCTCAAACAAACATTTGTAATGCCCATTTCTGTAGAGAATAATGGATAGAAAAACTCCATGGTTATTCATTCAAAATTAATTAAAGCATGTGAATTGCTTTCCAAAAGCAATCTTTCTTGGATAACCAAGATTGTTAGGTAGAGATTGCAATTTTATGAATACCTGTTAATTCCCTGTGACACCACTTTGAGACTTGTCACACGCGTATACAAAAACACAGCCCTCAACAAAGCCGAACTTTTCAAACAATTTTTCATATTTACAGCCGGTTACTGAAATAGCTACTGTAATCGTCTTTGCTTTACATAAAAGTGAACAAATCTCTTATGAATAATATGTTTCAGGACGTAACAGCACCGCCGCATATGCTACACTATGCGCACGAGTTGGCTAGGAAGGACCTCGACATATCGCAGCTGCGGAAGGAGAAACATATCATGGAGGGACAGTTTAGGTATGGGCCTTAATATTGATTTCAGCCATAATAGATGTTGCTGACTATGATCTGTTCCAAAACTTACTGATGTAAGTGTAAATAAACCCTGTTCAGTAGTAGTTTTAACTTTATATCTCACCAGTTTTTCCAATAATTATTGTATCAATGCCCCCAAGCAATAATTCGGGAATGTTCTAATATATCATTTTTATTTGCTATGTTAAATTCGGCACCTATGGGTTAGGAATGTTGGCATATTTCACATTTTGCATATTTATGTTTACGAAGATATCATGTAAAACATTTTTACTGTAGGAAAATTCATAAAAGAAATTATGACGAAAAAAGTATCTTTATGTATCAATACAAAAGTGTTTTGCGTATAAATTTTTCGTAAGTTGCTATTACCGACTCATTGGTGTAAATGAATTTTGTGTAGTTCTTGGTAAAATTATTTTGAGTGCGCTTATAAGTAAATAATAAATGATTAATATCCTTATCCTTACTAATATTATAAACGCGCAAGTTTGTATGTATGGATGTTTGTTACCCTTTCACGCAAAAACTACTGAATGTTTTTGGATGAAATTTGACACACAGACAGATATTATAACCTAGATTAACACATAGGATACTTTTTATCCCGGTAGTACGTTCCCACGGGATAATTTCCGACTTCCACGGGGGCGAAGCCGCAGGCGGAAGCTAGTTGATTAATAAATATGTGGGGTCCCGTTTTCGACGACAACAGTGTTTTTTAACGATACTGTTACTGTGTCAATAATCACAATAACACCGTAATAAAAAAAATTCTATCATCTTTAAAATAGGAAATAACGTTTGAAAAGTCCGTATTGTTGATGTTACGTATTTTTTTTTTGCAATTATGGCGTACCTCAACTATTTACTTATCATCATTCGTAATGTTTAATTTCTGAAATTGAATTATACAAAAAATACCTTTCGTTTGATGTTTCTACCTCAATACTTCCGACTCGTTCAAAAGATATTCCGCCAAACAGACAAAACGTTTCTCCTGTAAATTTTATTAGTGTTTTTACGCGATTACCGACTATTGCTTGGGGTCGTCAGTATGAATAACATAAGCATGAAATTGAGTTTATAAAATTAACCTCAATTTGTCAAATGAATAACAGCTTTAAGATGATTTAAACTTAGAATCAGCACACAATTTTTATCCACAGCGTTTGCATCCACAGGTAAGTTTTCTGATCCATTTCTTAACATTCCTATTATATACTTTAGGAATACAGGTACTCAGCAAAACTGGTTCCCCATGAGAAGATCAAGATAATTGTTCTTTCAGTATCATCAAACAAACGAGCCGCATCAATCACGTCGCATCTATTGACAGCACAGTTGGCGCAGTGGTTAAGCGATTGACTGCTGCGCTGCGTGTCGCGGGTTCGATTCCCGCACGGAAAAAATATTTGTATGACCTACAAGTAGTTGTTCCGGGTCTGGCTGTTTGTGTATGTGAGTTTAAATGTTTGTAAACGCACCCACAATACAGGAGAAATTCCTAGTGTGGGGCAAAGTTTAAAAAAAAAAAACTATATTTTTGTCTGCACTCTACATGATAGCGGTTTTATGAACTTTGTACATAACTGTCCGAAAGTGGGTATGATACTATACATATCTGCCTAACCCCAGCTGTGAATACGAGGGTGATGTTATGGTCCAGTCGTCATGTTGGTGTTGGTCTTAATTTGTGATGTTATGTCTTACAGAGATTGTCAGCGTGAGGCTACAATAGAAAAAGAACGTTTCAAAGAAGTTATAAGGACACTGAAAGAGGAGATTGACAGGTAATCTTTATGAATAATTCTTTTCCTGTGTTCAAAAAGGAGATTTTTTGCAAATGTCTTGACATGAACAACGAAGGGAGATTTAGTAAAACTTTCTGCAAACTGGATTACTTTATATGTTATCATCAGTGATCGGAGTAGGTAGATTGATTTTACGTACTTGGATCATGAATAGTCATAGAAATCATAACATGGATAAGCCTTTTTTCCGGGATTTCATTTTGGTACTTACGGTTTTGAATCAAATATTGTGAAAGTAAGGATTTTTAACAAACTACTACATTAGAAATTTATAGAATGCGATAGATAAACATTTAAAATTGTTTTTATTTTCTTATTTATCAAGTAATAAAGTGATCTTACTTTACGTGTTTCTTTCCCTAAAACCCTTATTCGGACTATTACGAACTAGCTTTTGCCAGCGGCTTCGCCCGCGCGGATCTTTCATCTCCTATTTAACCCCCTTAGGGGTTGAATTTCGAATAATCCTTCCTTATTCCTTGTCTAAATTATAAAGGGAACCTCTGTGCAAAATTTCAGCTTTCTAGGGCCAAGGGTTTAGGCGGGGCGTTGATGAGTCAGTCAGGACTTTTCTTTTTATTTATTACGAATGTTTTAAAACAAATAATAGCCAAATCTGTCCAGCCGTTCTCAAGTGATCCGCTTAGCCACGAACAGTAGATGGCAAACTTGGCAAACTTTTTTTTTTTTTTTGTATAATCTGTTTTCATGTTGTATTATTACTGGGACCGTAATATATACTGACTCTATTGCCAGCCCTGATTATTTTTCTAATGTAATTAATTCCGGTTTTCCTTTTCAGGTTACGCCGCATCCAATCCCGTGAAGGCGCAAATCTAGAATATTTGAAGAACGTTGTAATGGCGTACCTAATGTCAACGGACTACGCAGGAAGAAAACACATGTTAAACGCCATAGCGGCAGTACTGCACTTCACTACGAACGAAAAGAATTTGGTATCAACTAACCTTTAGAAAATGTGATAAGATTTTGATGGTATATTTTGATGGTATATTTTGATGGCATATTTTTTGAGAAATGGATCTGCTTCCAATGCTGTCAGGTTTCCGAAAATAATATGAGTAGTGATCCAAAATTTACGTTCCTAATAATTTCCGCAGAAAATGTTTATTTTTGTCGAATGTTCTAAGTTTTTTGTTTTAATTATTATCTATGTTAATCCTTTTATGTGACTTAAATAACTTTATATTGTGTTTGTGAGTATCTGTGAGAGTCGTCTGATAAACGTATACGGTCTGATTTAATAAAAAAAACTCGCTAATCACTGATTAGCAACTGGTTACCGCTTAAGCAATGACTAACTTTTATTTATTTATAAACTCTAGTTAAATAGCAGGTGATTAGTAGCGAAACAGGGCACCGGTGGTGGTGTTTAATTTTGATAGCTTTTATCGCTAAATAGCGTTTTTAAATAAGAATTTTGCAAATCGGTTGATTAGCAATAGGGTATTTCACTCTATACGAGAAAAAATCTAAAAATATATTATTGAGATAGCTTAGGCAAAATGCAGTCGGAAAATGTTAGTTTTAGTTCTAGTAATTTAGGTTTAGTTTTAGTAATTTAAATATTTCAGTTTTTTTAATCTGTGTTTGAACACCATGAAATAGTAGTCGCCATGTTATTTCGTCATTCGGCACGTCAACTGAGCAACTTTGTACTTTTATTATTTTCGTAACCAAAGTAATTTTTATATAAATAATATTTTGCATTCAGGAACAGCAAACCAACGCTAAGTAGTAAAATAACTCATTTTTTATACTATAAACAATTGTCATACAAAATATCAGCGCATTTGTTTTTAGCAAACTGACGTCATACCCACAGAGCAATATGGCGTCTACTGCGTCCAGCGTTTTTGTCAAATTACGTGCGAAATTTGAAAATGTAAAATTTTAATGCATTTTTATGGCACTAATCGATTAAATAAAAATGTTGTTTTTTTAGTGGTTTATTAGCACTCTAGAATCTAATTAAGACACTTTAAAAAAATGAGTGTAATACCCTATTGATTAAAAGTTAAGAGACGTTTATAAATAAGACCCATATTCTTTTGTAACGAAGTTCCTTATCGCACCTTTTTACTCTGCACACTACTCACTTGGCGAATGAGAGACTAATAGGCCAAAAAATATTTTACCATCTGGACACTTTCAATGATTTTATTTCTGTAAGTAGGTTTGTACAAACACTTTTACACGTCAAACATATTTTAAAAACTAGATGAGGTCGACGTTTTCTATCTAACTAGTCTGAGAAGACAAGCCGGAACAAATTCAGAGGTCACAGTACGCAGTCTCTTTTAAAGTCTAGTTTTGCTATAGTATATGTGTTTACAACCTGACTATATTTATTGTCGAGTGCGGGATGTGCGTCAGCTGTTTTTTTTTCTTCATTAATTCTCAAACGTTACCTTATTTAATTGCTCCTGTTATTTAATAAATAATATTATACAGCAAAAAGACCTTCGTTCCAATTGGGTAACCCGCGACACCTCTCGACATTTTTCTTTCTTCTTTTTCCATATTGCGAAGTTGACGTGGTGCGATGTCGACGAATTTGGTTGTACTGAGCACAGAACATTATTACTGGTTCTGAGGGTTTGGCTGATGTGTGTTGCCTTGTAAATGATCTATGTGGGTTTAGCATCTCAACCTAGTTACAATTCAACACGATTTATAAGTACAGTCACGGACTTTAATTGATAAGCCACTTGCCACAGTTCCTATTTGAGCCGTGTAATGCAAATCGGGTTTAGTCGGTTATACTCGTACATGTCCAGAGTGACGACCCAAAGTCAACCAATTGCAGGGCTAGCAACCGTAACCTAGCAACAATTGTTTTAGCGTAGCGATGGTAACGTTATGATTAGTCATTTCGACATCGGAAAAACTCGCACCCACGATTTTATCCGAACGCGTAGCGTCCAAGAGACGTTCATGACAAATATGATAACTGTTGCTTAAAAACATAAATAGATACGGCTACGATTCACCAAAATTCGAAATTATAGTCTCTGACATTTCAACTGTCACTGTCTTTGGATAGGTTTTCAGGAATAACGAGTATTTAATGAGCTTTTATTCAAAAGAGGTCAGTATCAAATAGATTGAATAAACTTATGCAACAGTGTATTGATTTATCATTGACAATTTATTAGACAACCTCTATGGATAAGACTATTTCCGATTATAAATAATTTGTCATCTCGTTTACGAGCATGCGGTTTAAGTTCGTGTTTAATCGTGTAAGCTCGTGAATGTATAAAACTGCAAAATTAGAAAGTTTAATAGTGGCTTATCAATTAAAGTCCGGGACTGTACGTGTTCCGTAAAGTGAGTAATAAAAAAAAACTTAGTTTGTTCTGTAGGTATTTTAATTGTTTCTTAAATTTTTTGACTGTATTATTTTCAAATGGTGTCGCGATAACTAGCTATACTTGTGATTATATTTTTTTGTTTGAGTGAGGTTGTCAGGGCCCAGCCCTCAAGAAAAATAACGTGATTATACAGGAATGTTTTTACGCAGTGCGCAAACTGTAACCATGAATTCAGCATAATTATCATTCTAGACCCCCCAGCGCAGAAATGTTTCGTCAGTTATACAAAAAAAAAAAACAGCTGCTCCATACATTTTGACTGCGTAGGTACTGCACTTTTCTAAGAAACAGCTGATTTTTCTTTTGTAAAACCGACGAAAAATTTCTTCGCTGGCGGTCTAAAATGAAATGCTGAATTCATGGTTAAAGTTTGCGCACTGAATAAAAACTTTTCCTGTATAACAAGTTACAAAACATATTTTATAATAATAATGATAAAAACAAACAAAAAAAATCTAATTAAATGATAATTATTACTTAGTACGAATTAGAACGTAGAACAAATTACTTCTCTAGGACGAAAAGCGAATTAAAACAATTTTGATAATTGTATATTTTGGTAAGAGATTTATTGTAACAGTATTAATAACATACAATATTATACTGGAACTTATCACAATTATATTTAACGAAATATGACAAGATTTTCTATTTATAATACAAAATGTGTAGAAGTAATATTAATAAACACTGTCAAAATGTAGGCGTTTTAGATATCTCTGCCTATCCCTTCGCGGCATACAAGCGTGATGTTATTATTTATGTAAAGATTAATATTATGGTCTGAGTGTATAAATATATTAACGCATTGTACAAATTCGTTCACCAAGTTTTCTGTAAATTGAAAGGACATAGTTTTCTTTTCTCTGAAGAAGAACGAAAAATACTACACACACACACACACACACACACACACTACTATTACTATTACTACTACACACACAGACACACACACACACACACACACTATTATTATTATACTTGATTTTTTCCTACAAAGGCTACGATCTCATTAAATAACTATTTTCTATGTCAAATGTTCACGACTTTGAATAATAAATGATTTTATTTCTGTAAGTAGGTTTGTACAAACACTCTCACACGTCAAACATATTTTTAAAACTAGATGAGGTCGTTCGGCGTTTCCTATCTGACTACTCAGAGAAGAAAGGCCGAAACAAACTCAGAGGTCAAGATCTTTTATTCGAAAGTCCAGACATAATCTTGGTGAGATCATGTGAAGACCATGTAGATTGTTGTCTGAAAAGATCTTTGGAAGAGGTACGTCGGTACTTACATAAATCTGCCATTTCTCATTAAACTTGGTGTACCTTAGCACTCGAGAGGGTGGAAGTGCAACTGAGAAGTTGTCACTATATAATATACCCTATCATCACAAACAATAATAAAATTATAGATCTACGTTGTGACATAGTAACGTTTTTCTGCCAAGCATACAGCAAATTCGCACTTACTGGGTGTAAGTGCTAATTTGCTGTAGCTCTAAATTCGATCTGTAAAATGCTTGATGCGTGAAAGGGGTACCTACAATATTTGTTTGAAGTTAGACAATAGTGTCCTACGCTAACATTCCTGTTGTCTATTTATAATAAATTAAAATAACGTTTTTAAAATTACAGTGAAAAATTAAATAGTTGATTTGTTTTATTATCACCTTTAATAAAAATTGTATTGTACTTATGTCTAGTATCCACTGCTTGCTATTCATAATGCATGTGTCATAGAAGAGTGTCTACCTGGATGCTGCGTGTGTGTCCCAGCGGAAAAGTGTCGAATTTCGTCATTTCAGTTTAGCAGATATTTAGTGTATGACGTCGTGTAATTGTGTATGGTAAATACAAATTTGTTTATCCAACCATTGAGGAGCTATTCAACAATAACTGTTTCCGCTGGGACTACGTCATCCCAGCGGCACTTTTTTTTTTCAAATGGACGTACAAGAAAAAAAATTCATTCAATAATTCGTGTGTAACGAAAGTTAAATGTGTATGTTAAAATGAAATTTGTGTGTCAATACACTGCGGAGATAATCAAGTTTCCGCTGCGCTGACGTTTGGATATTTGATGAAAACCAAATAAAACCATTTAGGGCAAAGTTGTATTTTTTTACGCACGTTGCTTTGAATTTTTGTATAAAGTGCGTGAAAACAGAATTTGGAAAAAATATACCGTTCAGAAGATATACACGTAAAAGCAAAATAAGGTTATTAGGTCCAAGTACTTAAAATAGGAAGTCTAGAGCCTAACTTATAACGTTTATTTGTATCTTGTAAGGGTTTACAATGCCTTGCCAAGTTTCATTTATGTGCTCTTTGTAATGAATGAGCAATGGCTTAATTTACTACGACTGGACCACTATATTGTATGACATCCGATTGTAGGAATTTTTAATGGAAAAGAAGAATAAAAAATATGCAGAATATTTAGTGTATTAATGCAACTATTCATGCGTAAAATTTCAGCTCATTACACTAAATATATAATTAAAGAGATATAATAAAAATGCTAGCACAACCGCAATACGTGGATAAACCGACCAAGTTTGAGGGCTACGAAAAAACTAGTTCTAGTAAGTATATAAAAAAAAAAGTTACAATTAAAGGGGCTACTCTTTAATTTTTAACTTTATATTATTTTTATTATTTGTTGTTATAGCGGCAACAGAAATACACATTCTGTGAAAATTCAACTACCTATACCTAACTATTAGGGATCATGAGATACAGCCCGTTGACAGACGGACGGACAGCGGAGACTTAATAATAGGGTCCCATTGGTTAAAGTCAAAGCATTTATTTCAAATAGGCACTTAAAGGCACTTCTGAACGTCAACATTTACATTAAAATACGTAGGACACACAAAGTTTTGCAAAAAAAAAATGTTCTAGGTACTTAAAGGTAGGTAAATATTTTTCGAAGTGAACACTTCTTTAGGCGCGTTGAGCAGTTTTGGGTGAACAAAAATAAAGGAACACGCTTCACCGAACGAAAAATTCACAAGTTACTTAGTTTTCACTTTTATCGGCAGTCCCCAAAGCCGCATATTTTTTTAAAAATATTTTCAAAGTAGGTACTCTCCACTAGCCTCTATACAAAAATTCATGCGTCTGAACCAGTTTTTGAAACACTTTTTCCAGTCCGCCGCAGACACCTCGTTTACAGCCTGCTCGAACGCTGACTGCACATCTTCCGGCGACGAAAATTGTACCTATCCCTTTTTGCGGATTTTTTATTTTCTGGAATAAAAAGAAGCCACACAGTGCTATATCAAGGCTGTAAGGAGGGTGACCCAGGAGTTTGAGCGGCGTGCTGTCCAGGAAGTCCCTCGTTTTGAGCGCGGTGTGCGAAGGCGCGTTATCGTGCTGGAGCAGTAGCCCGCGGAGACCTGTGTTTGGTCACTTGTTGCTAACAATTACAGAGAAAACTTCTGCCAAGCATTTGGTAGTATATACCATTCAGCATTGATGCTTCCTTGGTTCCGTAAAGAAATTGACACCAAGTAGCCAGTCAAATTTAAAAAGCTCGCGATCAAAATCTTCTCCCGTTTCATTAACTTTTATGCCAGCTAGAATTCTAGCGTGCTGGGAAGGAATCTTCCCAGTACGACCTATAGGTATATCTTCGATAATTGAGAGGTATACAATTTCTAATTAGTGGTATAAAATAGTACAAATTAATACCATATAAAGTTGTAATGAATGCGTTCATGGTCGTGCTACGAAGTACAACACCGCAAAACACGTTTTCGTTCGTATTTCGTTTCGTTCGTTGTTATAAAATGAGTAAACCATTTTAAGCTGATTTATTTTGTAGGTACCTACTCTACATCTACATGCGCCGCCAGAAGCAAGCGGTCTCAACAAAAGTCGATTAATACTTTCGTTTTTAATCAGCACAATGTTAATGAAAAATCAGAATTGGTATAAAATCTTATATGAAACTAACGAGTCTCAAGAACGCATTCTCTCGACGGCCGGACGCACTGTAGATCTACCTAGTACCTACCTCCTATATTTACAAGCTGTAAAGCTGCCTAGTCCCTATATTATGAGCCAAACATACCAGACACCTCATGTTTTTACGATCGCACTTAGTGGTCAGACCAATCGCTTGAATATTTCTGTATCCTGCAATACAGATCCATGTTCGGACCCACTTCCAGTAATCAATGTGTAAGGTTGAAAGTTGACGGATAGTGGTTCCTATAAAAGTGTAAGGTCTTATGGATGTAAAATTGGCAATAAGTATATGAAATGAGATGGGGTCTTGGGGGAAGAAGTTATTAAGTTAGACTAAACCTCAAATAAGAAGCGATGATAAAAAGGTACGTCACACAACAAGCTACATGGGTTTTTTTTGAGGGTGAGATATCATCAAATAACTTCTCCCGTTCTTCTCTCATTCTTTGTGTGGAGCGGGAGAGCGGGAGGGCGTGTCAGACCTTTACTGACCAAAACCCACCCGTGTTCCTTCAGTTGCCTGTGTGCCAGGAGGTATTTCTTTTGAACAACCCGCACCCTGGCAGAAGCTACATGGGTAACAACATAATTATTTTGGGCAATCGTATTTATTAACAACTATAGCTTCTGCCCGTGACATCGTCCGCTTTATATTCTCCTGACCCACTCCGTCACATCGTATCTTCTAATCGCGCTAACACTTCGCTTTCGAATCTTTGTGACTTTTGTTTTGCTCGGTTCCTAACTGTCCTAGCGTGATGTTACGTAGCCTATAGCCAGGGGCATACCAATAAAAAATGGCACCTAGGGCATGCATTACATTTGCGACCTTTTGAAAATGATCTTCTCTGTCAACACTGAGCAAAGGTAGATCGCAGAACCTTTCTTGGCCAATTATAGCCTCCAATAACGAAGGTATTCATTTCAACTTGCTAAAAAATTGCTTGCGATGCTGCAATTTTAAAAGAATTTGAATAAAAATAGGCTGATTTGAGTTAGGTTAGGCTACGAAAGGCTTATTTAATAATTGGTGACTTAATAAACACACTAATGAATTGGCTAAGAACCTATTAACTCGACAGAAAGATGTTACTCGCCTAAAAAGATGGCGAATATTAGATATAGACCAGAGAAACTAATTATTTAGTCTCTACGAAATCATACGGTGCTGTTTAATGGAATCGCACCCGATCAAATTTAATCCCAGATTTCACCTGATTATAGCTGAAAGCCGATTACAGATAAAATAAGATGAAAAAAAAAATTGTGACATTTTGCGCCCCCCTACGATAGACTCCCAGTGCTCTTGCCCTGCTTGCACCACCCTAGTTACGCCACTGCCTATGCCTATAGCTTTCCTCAAGAATTGGATTAATTCAAAGATTTTTTTATTAAGATTTTGTCAAATAGGTACGTTCCATAGATTAACGCGTTCAAACAAACAAACACTTCACTGCTTTATAATTAGTATAGGTACCTAAGTAACTTAAGTGGCAGTGGGCAGGGCACATTGCTCGAGAACAGATGGCCGATGGGGCCGAAAAGTTCTGGAGTAGTGACCGCGCACCGGAAGACGTAAAGTTGGAAGGCCTCCTACAAGGTGGACCGATGACCTTGTGAGGGCCGCAGGAGTCCGCTGGATGCGGGAAGCACAGAACCGGTCGAAGTGGCGGAGCTTGGGGGAGGCCTATGTCCAGCAGTGGACGTCTTTCGGCTGAAATGATGATGATGATGAGGTACCTAAGTATATAGATTATATACCTATTATATGTATAAAAATAAAAAAATTGCCTGATGGTTGACATGAGAGGATGGAAGCAGATGACGTGCTGGGTCTGCAGAGAACGTCGTTCTTCCATTCTCTAATGAAGATAAGTCCTAAGTAACATGGTACAAAGGCAGAAAGACGATGATTATATTTTTAATCATGAGGGGCTCGTACTGGCTGTACCTTCTAGGCACGCGCGGTATCTAGAGGTACCTTCTTGGTACCCCTAGGTACTCCAGTAAGTATTGGTTCGGCCGGTTCAGCGCTGGCGTTTTGAATTAATTGTTTACGATACTCCAGTACCTAGGTTCGGCCGGTTCAGCGTTGGCGGTTTGAATTCATCGTATACAGCGAGCTATAAAGTGGTTAGTTGATATTATTTTTTATACTTACGGAAACTACCTAATAATCTTCTTCAATCCTGTCAGGACGAAACCTCAAAAACATACATTTTATTAAAAAGTATTAGAGAACAGAGTACCCTGTGTAGAAGCGTCTCAGACGATTCCGCTCATCCATCATCGCTCTTTTGTAGGTGACATCCATGTAGGGCGACCATGGTCGTGAGACTGACAAATTAATACCCAATAAATAGGTGTAAAATACCGGATATGTACATTAATATACAAAAGACCCAAGATGCACAGTCTCCAACAAAAATAACACTCAAAACTGTCTCCGATTATACGTCAGATAAGATAAAACACTAAATTATATTTTTAAATATTCGACCATATTTTTTTTTACATAAAAACATTTAAAAATATAAAGAAATTGTAGCCCACCGGTATCGGGAACAGGGTCCAAGCTACCGGTGGTCAGGGCTGCTGAGAGAGGAACCTCCTCATGATACGCGCCGTGTCCAGTAGTACTGCTTTCTGGATCAAGTTCTTGATCCAGCTGCCTAACGAGAGCCTCCTGAGGTGTTGGTCGATTAATAATAAATTTAATAAATTAAATTTATTATTAATCTACAAAGTATTACGTAAGCAGGTATATTTACAAATAAAAGCGTGTCAAACAAGCAACGATTATGACTACATTAATTTTATTCAGTTGGGAATATTTCGTTCTAGATTAATTTGAATTTTAAACTGTTACCCATCTGTTATACTTACTTACCTATTGTTCGAAATATGAATTCAATCATCGGGTCTTGTAATCTTGTTCGCGTCTTTTTGTTGACAGGTTGAATCATGCCTTGTTGTATTGATTGTGATACCAAAATTCATACAAATTTCGTTCGGCCGTTTTTGCGTGATTGCGTAACAAACATCCAAACTACTATTTATAATAAAGCTTACTAACTTTTGCCGGTAGCTTCGCCCGCTTGGTGCTCGAAAACTATCGCAGGGGAACGTACTATCGGGATAAAAATATCCTATGTGCTAATCCAGGTTACAGACTATTTGTGTGCTAAATTTCATCCATATTCGTTCAGCTGTTTTGAGTATGCTGTTTTGTATGATTGAGTAAAAAACGTCCAAACATCTAAACATCCAAGCATACAAATTTTCACATAAAGAGTATTAATAAGATATAGTAGGATTTCCATAAAAACCGGTGCTCATGGTCTCTCTAGGAAACACGAAGCGTTTTGCGGGCACCGCGCGATTATATCGATTGTCTTCCAACTCTTTTGTCCCACGAACATTTGCTAATGGACTTGGCGACTTGATTAATACAGTGCTACTTACCCTTTGTTCCTTAATTAGTCGGTACCTACTTCGTTCGTTGGGTTTTTTACGAACTTTGAACGGGAGTACGAACATGGAACAATTAGGTACTGTCCAGAAAAAACATAACTACAAAAACCAAATTAATTATTTAAATGCTTCAGTAACTTCAGAATATATTACTGAAACTCTTCAATACACGACATTAATAAGAAAAAAGAACAGGAAAAAGTTGAATTTTTAGTACTGGCCCTAAATACACCAATGAAGAAGCAAGTACTTGGTCAACTTAGTCTTCACAAACAGTACATTTTTCAATGTTAAATTGAAAAATGTACTGACGTCCACTGCTGACATAGGCCTCACTCAATTTGGGGGGCTTAACATAATCGAAAAATGTAGGTACTGAAATAGTTCGTCGATTTATCTAACTATGAGTCTTGCACTCGATCAGATATCTGAACGTCAAAAATACCTTCCATACAAGCTTTTATTCTCTATTTAACTCTCATGGACATTTTTTTTTAAATCCTTCTTTATGAGTCTTGTAGAAAATTTCGTAACTACCTAAGCTCCAGTACAACCTACCTATTTGTCTAACGTAAAACTTTATTATTCAGTTACGGCGACGACTTTCCCATCGTGTTTGTGACCCTCTTTGTGTTGCTTTCTCCGGATAATCCTGTAGAAAGTCTGGGCTTTTATTAGACGTCACACTAGATCCTAATCCTCCCTTGGCGACGACACTCATCCGCATACAACTAGTTTATTTATTTGCTAGGAGACAGGAGTATTCACTAAAGCTTTTTAAAACTTCTGCGATGGATAATAATTCAAAACAAAAAAAATGCCTTTTGTTTCGTAGCCATTTAGTAGGTATTAACATAATTGTTATGCCACGATCCCACGGCCCGTTAACTGACGGGCCGCGGCCGGGCCAGGCCGTCAGGCCATACATGTCAACCATCGCATCCGATGAGACCTGTGGTGGCTCGTCGCCGCCTGTCACTGCCTGTATAGCCTGTACGGGCGCGTTACTTTTTGCTTTTTTTATATGGGAATGCTCGCAACTACATTTTGGAAGGAGCGACTAGAATCAATTCTATTTTAATGTAAATGTTGACGTTCAAAAGTGCCTAAGTGCCTATTTGAAATAAATGCTTTGACTTTGACTTTGACTCGGCACGAGCCTTGACAGGCGTACCAACCCTTGGCGCGGCCCGTCAATAAGTGGACTGTGGGACATCGGCATTCTTTTTGCGCTAAGCAACCATACTAAATTCCAGTTCGAACACGGTCAGGTAAAACTATAGCCACATACGATATCAGTTTTCTTTCTAGGAGAGCAACTCATGTGCAAAACATCGATGATACACAAAATTGACCTCAGATGCAGGTAGGTATCAATGTTTCATGCATCCATAAACATATTTCATGAAAAATATGAAGTTCTAATGAAATTTATGATCGATCCATTTCCCTACGTAAAAGGCAGGGAAGTATTCCAGCATCTCCTGGGTATTTGCCTATCCAGGCGGCACAAAAAATGTATTTTCCGTTCAGGAAGTTACTTCCTCTGCGCCCACTCTCTGGTCTGTTGAGATTTGATCGAGGAAACGATGTGTTTTTTGGTTTTATGTTGATGTTATGCATATTTTATGCCTTATTTCCTGTTATCACGACATTAGCTTCTGCTCGAAACTTCTGTGCACGTGGAAGTCAACTATTTATATATTAAAACATATCCTTTGGCACTCGGCATTTGTGCAGCCTTTTATATAATTTTTGTAATCGGATTAGTACTTCCAGAGATTAAGTACCTTTTACTCCGCGTCCAACCAAATGGTATCGTCGCACGAGTACGCGATCGACGCGGGCCTTAAAAACAAAAAGAAACCTCTTTATAACATAGTATATATGAGCAGACATAACATGACGCATTGTTTCCCAGAAGTGTACCTATAGTAGGTAAACCCACATTTCGCAGTAAGTTCCGGGCTGCTTTTTAGAAATTCCGGACAGAAAAACTCAACAACACTTTGCTCGACCTGGGAATCGAACCCATGACCTCGTGCTCAGCAGTAGTGCTTCGGCCACTAGACCAACGAGGCAGTAAACGACCCAAGAGCTACATTTAACCGACACTATACCAAATTAAGACACCGGATGTCTTAGGTTATGGCACTGAAACATGGTCGCTCACAATAGGCCTTTTTAGAAGGCTAAAAGTCACCCAAAGACCAATGCAGAGGGCTATGATTTGAGTTTCCCTATGTGATTGAATCAGGAATGAAGAGATCTGCAGGAGAAGCAAGACAACACACGTACCCCGAAGAATTGCCTAACTTAGACTTTTTTTTGCGTCTTGTTTACCGTATATAAACGTTTTTCTTTCTTTCTTTCTATTATTGCTATGTTAAATACATTGATGATTTTATGAAGTTTTAAAAAAATAGCCTACACTGTCCGACTGCTGAGCAAAGGCCTCGCCTAAATCCTTCCTCAATGGTGTTACTTCTTATTTAATTGTTTGATCTTACTATAATAATATTATTATATCATCCTACTATCCTACTAATATTATAAATGTGAAAGTTTGGATGTTTGTTACTCAATCACGCTATAACGGCTAAACTGATTTGGATGAAATTTGGCACACATATATACTCCATTTGAAATAAGATTAGACATTTAAACAAACCTTTTTACAGTCAGTCCAACCGATTCTGACTTCTATACCGTAGGCATAAGGATGGCATTAAAAGCAAAAAAGTAGTTGCAATACCAACTGTTTACTGCAGCTGCCTTTGTCATGCCACCAACGCAATAGAAGTCAAAATCGGTTGATCGGACTGTAAAAAAGGTTTAGTTAAATGTCTAATCTTATTTCAAATGGAGTATAGATTATAACCTGGATTAATATAGAAGTTAATTTTAATCCTGGTAGTACGGTCCCGTGTGATAATTCCCGCGCGGGCGAAGCCGCTGGCAAAAGCTAGGATTACAAATATTATAAAAATACTTATTAATCGAGATCTGAGATCTTGATTAATGAGACTTGTATTACGGTTGGTAGTCTGTGTATCGATGTCTTTTGCATCTAAAGGCCTTTAAGTTCGTGTAGTAGGTTTCTAAAGCAGTTGCATTTTGATTTAGTCCTATAAATAAAAATAAAATATTACTTAGACAGACTCCTTAGTATCTAAGACATTGGCAAATAAAGACATGATTATTAAAACAGCTTATTTTTTTAAGTATTCGAATAATATTCTATCATTTCGAAATTTACCCTGAAAAAAATCAAATATTCGAATATCAAAATTAACGAATATTTGTAAGCCTCACTTACTGTTAAGAATGTAGAATGAAAACGAAACATCGCTTGAATGTAAGCGTCCTTCCCACCTCACACTTGCACCGAAACCTAGACGTCTGAGATAAAAGCGACATCGTAATAAAATTGTCTGTCTGTCTGCGACACTTTTATACTTTCATCATATTACAGAAATTATTGAACTTCTATTCGTAATAGGTACCTTGATGGCTATTGTTGTTTCAAATAATCTTGTAATATGTCGCTGTGGCAGAATACATATTAAATACCTACTTAAAAATGTTGTTACACCTCATGCACTGTGTGTAAAAATAAACTTATTTTATTTGAGACTCCTAATTATATAATTATCTTAATCATATTTATGTGTAATGCCTTAAATGTCATCATTTATACAGGATGGCAAGGCATGGATTCAGTACATAATTTTGAAGCTACGTTGAAGATTTTAGTCGATTAATAAAACATATTAGCTGTTGCAAACATCTTGACTACTGAGGTATAGTAGCTTTTAATGAAACAGATTTTTGTCTTTGATTATTGACAAAAAAAATTACGCTAGGGGTCGAGAATCATGTCCAAAATTCGAGCCCTTTCAAAATGTATCACATCCCAAGCAAAGCCGTATGTTACAGCTAGTTGTAAAACAAATACGACAAGATACACCGTCTTGTGCGGGCTCAGTCTCTCTAATTAAAATTAAACTTTATTACACATATGAATTATGTTGAACTGTCGTATAGTATCGGTTTTGACTTCCGAGTGGGGAGGTATAGTGATGAAAGTTTTAGTGTTGCTATGGAGCCGCGTGGCGACTAACGGATTTATTAATTAAAACTTTTTGGACGCATAAAAGGTAATTAGGCAGACTTAATGCATTGGGTATTCTCTAGGCAACCAAGGGTGGTGAAGAGATTAGATGGCAGGTGCTTTGGATGAGAGGAACAATGGTAAAAAACTATTAAAAATATATCATAATTCTTTATAAAAAGGTTATCAATTTATAATATACATACAAACATTATTCGATGCCTTTACCTGTGACGCCTTTGGTATTGCGAATGTATTTTTTTTATTAGGTACAGAAGCGGCGGTTACTACCAACTTAACATCAAATGAGCTACCCACATGCTTTTTTACCATTCGCTAAATGGACATAAAATGGCCGCTTTTTTTGGATTTATTGTAGACTAATTTTTGCCCGCGGCTTTGCCCGCGTGGATGTAGGAAGTTATCCCACGCGAAAAAGCCTAATTTACTTTTATCTATCTATAATATATAATTAAAAAGAAAAGTCCTGACTGACTGACTGACGTATCAATCCCCAGCCAGCGTATCAACCCTTGGACCTAGAAAGCTGAAATTTTGCACAGAGGTTCTCTTTATAATGTAGACAAGAAATAAGGAAGGATTTTTCGAAATTCAACCCCTAAGGGAATTAAATAGGGGATGAAAGTTCCGCTCGGGCGTAGGTGCTGGCAAAACCTAGTGTTACTTATTATAACATCAGCTATTTGCCAGTAAAGGTCCCGTGAAAATCGGTTCAGCCATTTCGGTGATCAGCCGGAACAAACACAGACAATAAAAAAAAAAAATAGAATGTTTTTTTTTTGCTATAAGAACCGTACTTATACTTTCCTACGCATTTAGTAAAAAGCTGTTATTTTCACATTACAAACAGACACTTCAGATTTGTATAGATATTGATATTTATTTGTATAGGAAGAACATACATATCGAAGCGATTGAGATTCGCAAGTCGCCCTCGAACGTGATCAGGAGTAACTCCTATTGGGCGTGGGAACGCAACATTAATTAACTAAAAGATAGTTGTAAATGTTTTACAATTTTAATGTTAATGATTCTGTTTTGCACCAACTAAACTTAATTTAGGCTATTGCTTTTCTTTCTAATGAAACAAGGCGACGGAAATAAATTAGAGTTCTCAAGCCCACTACTCACATGCACACAACACCACCACTACCTCCACACCATCTCCACACATAACCACACACGTTCCAGCGCGCTTTTTGATGTTTTTTTTTCTTTTTTTTCTTTTCATTCTTTTGTTATTGGTTTAAGTTTATATAATACGTATAAATTATTTTGTACTGGCTCAAAAACTTAATAGAAAATAAATAACCAGGGGAAGGGCGGAGTATCCTAACACAAGCAAACTATTTGCTTAACAGGATTCTCCCCATTGTAACTAGAATAAGTTATTTGAGTTGATGCAATAAACATTTTTATTTTTTATTTTTTTATTTTTATTTAAGCCAAATTTAGTGGACTAATATCTTCGACGAACTAAAGTCATGATGCTTAAAATCACGCCCCATTCAAGACAATCGAGTCGTAATTTATTTTGACTGTTCTAAAGCATCACTTGTCTTTTTCTTTAGCGGTTTGTCAGTAATATAAAGCAATATGTACTCTTATTGTAGTGTATTTGGCTAACTAAAGAATTGGTATCATTGTCTTACACGAGGCTGAATACTCAGCTTCAAACCAAACTGTGCTCATACATTTTCCAGTCTTCAAAATCTAAAGCAAGTGCCAAAAAGCCTCGCACCGATTTGTAAAACACGGTGCCATGCCAGAGCCGTGGCAATCAGTCAATGTAACCACAAAGTGGGTGCAAGGCCCGGGCTCATTAATCACTGGCCACCTATGACGGAACTCGTCGCCATTGTACTTTGGCATCGACTCTGAATACAGAAGCGCCATAATGCGTTATGTGACAGGTAAGGAATCTCAACATTATACGAGATTTTTTTTATTTTGTGCTGGTTGAAATTGTATTTTTTCATGGTAGCTTGCTGAATAATAACAGCTGCTTGGGACGATTTTCAAGGTAAAGCAAAGGTAGCTGAGGTCGGTCCGTGGATGGGCTCCTTTACGTAGCGAGACACCCCTGTGCCTCATAAAGCACATCATTTGTAGATCTTTGAACGTCATTACGAGTAGTCAGAAGCACGAAAGTCTGACAACTAGTCTCACTAGGGGTATCATGTTATCCAGTATTTGAGTTGTTGAGGTCGGATACGCAGTCACTTCATGTAAAATACTGATATTCAGCTGCATTTGGTTGGACTGGAAGCCAACCCCAATATAGTTGGGAAAAAGATAGGCAGATTGATAGAATAAAGTCAGAAATAATTTCCAAGAATGCAGCGCAGACAATACTTATCTGATTATTTTGTAATCATTTTCATTAGGTGTTGTATCAGCCTATGTCTTTGCTACTGTTACATAAGTCCTGTCCCAAAATCATGAACCCTTCTTTTGCAATCCATTAGCTATCCAATAATAGTTTATGTAGGGTATAATAAGGTTTTTTGTACGGTGGTCGGGAATCCTAGGCTGATTCCCGGCCACCGTAGGCGCGAGCTTGCGGACGGCGAGTAATGGGTAGCTCGCTGTCCGGTAAGGACCAAGCCCGGGTCGACGGCGTGTTGTGTTCCACGCGTGCTTCAAAGAGATGTCAGCACCAACTGGTGGGGTCCGCAAGGGCCGATGCCTGCCAGGGGTGCGGGTTGTTCGAAAGAGATACCGCGGCCCCTGGCACACAGGCAACTGACGGAACACGTGTGGGTTTTAGTCAGTAAAAGTCTGACACGCCCTCCTGCTCCACCCAGAGCGGGAGAAGTTATTTGATGAATTCCCAAACAAAAAAAAAAATACATAATATTTTTCTAAGAGAACGTTTTAAAAGAATCGCTTTATTATTTCATTGAAAGTTTTTAAGTTTTCAAACTCAAACTTAAAGCATTTATGTCAATGAAACCAAAACAGGCAATTTTGAATTGTCAAGGACTCGGTCAGTCAGAAATATATGTGTATATGTTATACAGCGTAGTAGCAGGTAGAACGGGCATGAAAAACCATGGACACTCTTTTAAATTACATTGTTACATCATTTTTAACCGACTTCAAAAAGAAGGAGGTTATCAATTCGACATGTTTATAATATGTATATATTTTTGATTTTTTATGTATGTTCGGGTTATATCCGTTATATATAGATAGACGGATTTGCAAAATTCTTTTTCCTTTTCGAAAGGGGTTTAATCCGAAATGGTCCCATTTAAATTTCATGATGCGTTTCGGAGACAGACAACGGAACTCTTTAAAAAAATTACAGCAAATCAACCGCGATTGCTGCTATCGCATAAATATGCATTGTTTTGACCCCAAGGATGATACCATTTCGAATTGATGTGGGGTAGGTACTATAAATAAAAAGTGAAAAATGAAAACTTTTTCCCAAAAAAAAAAACAACCAACTTCCGGATAAACACTAAAAAGTGAAAAATAACTTTGACTTCCGAAATTAAAGTTATTTTTCAATTTGTAGTGTTTTTCCGGAAGTCGGTTGTTTTTTTTTCATATCTTACCATCGCAATAAATCCCTCAAAGATAAAAAGTCCACTATCCAACAGTTATGAGCCATAACAAGGAGACATGAGTGACGGCGCACGCTTGAGTTTCTCGTCACGGCGCGCGCCTAAATCGCCTCATTGTGGCGCGCGTGTGGCGCCGATCCAAATCCGATACTCGTCATTGTCTTTAAACTTACGATATATCGTCCAAGTGTGATTTACTTTAGTTTTTCCTGAGAATGTTTTTATTTTTATGCCGTGAACGTAGCGGGAAGATTTCTTCATCGCGTGGTATTGTGGATTTGCTACGAACGAAAGGTCGTGTTTGATAAACTACAGGCACAGAATTAATAATCGTTTCAACTTCAGATTTACACGTATATATTAACATAGGTAATCATATTTATGAGATAACCACATTACAATAAGAAAGTAATAGTAACGTTACCCAACGAAATCTTCATTCCTTATTAATTAGGGGCAGAGTTTGAACAAGGCGTCACCCAGATTATTTATTTATTTCATAGGTTCACCAACAATTGTTTACACTGATATTATGCTAAAGATAACGTGTAAGATAAATGAATATAGTAGTGTAACAATAATTTATAGGTAATGGTTGTATGCTTATCATAGAACCTTATGTTTACTGGCAGCCAATGATTGGGCTGTCTATGATCGAACAACCAGGAAGTTTAACTCTTGAATTTAAGAATAGAATAGGTTTGTTCCGGAAGAAAATATAGTTATTGTATTAGGCGCGGCCTTATAATCTTTACTTATAATGTACGTTACGTCCCACGAATTTAAACGCAACCATATATTTTATTTATTGTTAGATCCCCCCGATCCCACAGTAAAACTCCGCATACAAGATTAGGACAGAAACCCTCGAGTCACCCAGGTCTTACACAGATGGTTTCAACAGACCAGGACACCAAACCAAACCCTCTAACATAGAAAATATAGGCTTACCAATTCTTCATGTGTAACGCTAATCGAGTTAAGATTGAAGATGTGTAAATAAGTGGCGCAATCCCTCAAACATGTCTAGCGAAACGAGTGAGCTAGATTTATACAAACGACTCTTTGATATCGCCACATGAAAGAGTACTTAGACGTACTCAAGTCTCCTCCCAACCTAACATAATCATAAACTACCAAAAAAAAAAAAACATAAAACATCAGCTTTGTAAAACTTTGGTAAAAAAAACCCGGGACATGTGCGGTCGACATGTTGTTGGGCGACAGTTTCTTGGCACAAGAGGGTTTAATTACAATCTGGCCGGCCACTCGGGACCACAAACATCCTGGACATATAGGACACTTGGCAACCGCATGGCCGAAAAAAAAACGTAAAATTGTCCCCGTAATTGCGATGTGAATTTGTGAATGGAACGTTTTGTGGTCTTAGCCTTTTTAGTGGGATGAATTGGCAAGCTGGACGCCGAATGTTGGGTTTGAAGTACGCTTTTGTTATGTTGGTCAAGTTGTAGATAGAACGTAGGTATCGAATGGCAATTCTTTATTCTGTAGGATAGATTCGCTTCCTAACTAAGAACTAGAACTAAAACGGTGGATACATACAAAATGCAAATTAGTTCAATGGTCAAACAAAATTGTCATTTATTTGGTTATCGTTCACCTGCTACTACGGCGTAACTTCCGTAGCGGTAACTGCTACGACAGCTTAGCTTGCGTAGCATCAGCCACGACGCGCGTCGTAGCGTTTTGAGAGAATTTCTCGTAATTTTAAGAACGTTCACAATCTGATCTCAGCGTCAATCTGTCAAAAATCCCTCGATTTTTCATACATTTTTGACATTGACTTGTGCTGAAATGAGACTGTGACTAGATTTTGAACGTTTTTAATTACGAGAATTGGCCTTCAGGAATTATTTCTGTGTTATTATTGGGCTTGAAAGTATATACGAAACAAAACCAAAGCGTATAGCTCAAACTTGGAACAAAGCCTATAAAACAACGTTAATTAATTCAAAATTATAAGAATCCACAACAAACTGATGCAAGACGGAGGCGCCTTTCAAAACTGAATTATCAACGAAATTTTGTACCACCAAAGCAAAACCTACTCTACCTTTACCACTCAAAGTTCATTATCGTTTACCAACATTAGTTTTTGAATAGGATTTTCCAGGCTATAAGTCTTTGTTTCGTAAATTCGTACATAGTTAAGGACAGACAACTCACGTACTGTCGTCATATGTACTTCCGACACATGTACTCTCGACTAAATCGTACTTTTATGAATGTTATATTTTGTTCGCTTCTAGAGTAAGTTCAAAGGATGATTAAGAGCCTTAATTTGGAGCTCGCGTGTGTGGGTGTTAGCTTTGAATGAGAGTGGCCGAAACTGTGTTTTGAGAGCAACATGGTGGATATTTTGAGTGCTGATTTTGGGAAAACGGTCGTTGTGAGGTGGTAATCATGTAGGCATTAGAAATTAAACCTTTGCAGTGTTTTGGTTGACATTGAATAATATTGTTTTTCAAATCATTGGATGTTACTAATAAATTAAATACCATTATTTCTGCACTCATGTTATTAAGGTATTATAACATTATAAAGTGGGTGTACCTACTGCCACAGTAAGTGACGTATACAAATATTACAAACTGTATATAAATAGGACCAACAAATTGTATATAAATAGTAGGTAGGTAGCGTTTTTTTTTTTTTTTTTTTTTTTTTTTTTTTTTTTTTTTTTTTTTTTTTTTTTTTTTTTTTTTTTTTTTTTTTTTTTTTTTTTTTTTGGGTGGGAAATCATCAAATAACTTCTCCCGCTCTGGGTGGAGCGAGAGGGCGTGTCAGACTTTTACTGACTAAAACCCACCCGTGTTCCCTCAGTTGCCTGTGTGCCAGGGGCCGCGGTATCTCTTTCGAACAACCCGCACCCCTGGCAGGCATCGGCCCTTGCGGACCCCCCATTTGGTGCTGACATCTCTTTGAGGCGCGCGTGGAACACAACGCGCCGTCGACCCGGGCTTGGTCCTT
Organism: Antitype chi; assembly: GCA_947359405.1. Lineage (NCBI taxonomy): Eukaryota > Metazoa > Arthropoda > Insecta > Lepidoptera > Noctuidae > Antitype > Antitype chi. The sequence goes on from OX375816.1 coordinate 19,860,696, forward strand.
ACCGGACGGCGAGCTACCCATTACTCGCCGTCCGCAAGCCCGCGCCTACGGTGGCCGGGAATCAGCCTGGGATTCCCGACGCCCAGGGCTTCTCCCGCGGCGACTACGGCCGTGAGGGCGCATATACTGCCTCTCCCTCACGTGCGCCGCCTCCCTCTTCGCGAGCATTACTGCTTCGCAGAAGGAGGTGACGGCTAACCATTCACTCTCGCTCCGTACCATGGCCTGCACCAGGGCCGGACGCGAGAGATCGCCGCCGCCGATCGCCTCCACGAGGACACGGCGGTGCTCCGCCCAAGCTGGGCAGACCGCCACCGTATGCTCCACCGTGTCCTCTGGGCGATCTTCGCAATGGAAGCACCCGGGCGTTTCCTCCCGCCTTATACGAAACAGGAACCTCCCGAAACAACCGTGTCCGGTGAGGACCTGCGTCAGGCGGAAGGTGAGGACGCCATGCCGCCTCTCAAGCCACTCCTCAAAGAGGGGACTTACCGCCGCTATCGTGGCGTGCCCAGGTAGGTAGTGTTTACTTTTGTCCTGTACACACAGACAGATTGGTGATAATTGTTACAATTTGATCCATTTATATTTTAGTAGTTTCCTAACAAAAATAAAAGTGGCTTCTCAGCATTTTTTTCTGCTCAATGTTAATCTAGTTAAAAAAAGATAAGTAACCATGTGTCGTCATATTTAGTTGTATTATAGTTTGGATTTCGACAACCGATGGATGTTTTCGAATGAAATTTAATTTTATAAATGAAATGTGAAAACATCTTTTGGTTTCTTACTTAATTTCAACTATATCTGACGAGCCATCTTTTTGGTGACCGTACATGATGAGTAGATTTTGGTTCGATGACGGGTCTAAATAAACCCGGTAGGTATCTAATTTGTTTCTTTTTTAATTTAATAATATGGGTTCCACAAACTCACCAGCCATAAGTCCAATGTTTACTACGTCTAAGCCCGCACCATAAACTTGGAATTGAATTGGATAACTGAAATGCATTCTGGGTGAAGTGCAAAAGGCGTTGCTGTGCTGGTATCAGCGGGCGCACTCAACATGCAAAGTACGCGTCGCCTTGAGAAGGCACCGCTAGTGATGGGACATGACAGAGTCAGCTGGATTAGACACTTATAGGTACAATAAACAGGTGTGAGGTTGGACTTAATGTTCGTAATATCTGATAACTTTACGTATCATTCCAGTTGAAAAGCTGATTATTAAAGGCTTATTTTCATTCTTTTTATACGCTTCATACAGTGGAAGTACCATACACGGCTTGTGCGCGATTATATTGTGATCAATTTGTAATGAATATTTAACTCGTCAATCAGTTCCGTCAAAAAAAAAAGACAAAAAAGTGTTGTTTTTTCGTTTTCTGGCAAACAATATTTTAGCCTTAATTACTTTATTTTTGCCATTTGATGAGTACATATAGTGGTAAAAACCAGAAGTTACAAACTTACGCACAAATCTTCTTCTAACACACATTTGAAAAGTTTAATTTTACTTACCCTTTAAAAAATCCGTAAATTCTCTCTTCTGTCATGTGTTTACCTCTCCATGTCCCATCCCTATCATCCTTAACATATTAGGGATCGTTCGCTACAGACGCAACACTACTCTGGATTTTTCCGCACCGTCTTGTGTTTGTGCAACTTAAACTGATTTACAAATAAATTGAAACATTACGACTTGTAAATTTCGACGCTCCACTCTCTATGTAAGTTGAAAAAGCAATTTACTTTTGAAACAGTTTCAAGATGAATGTGAAGTGACAATATTAAGATCTCTCTAGAAGTTGGTTTTTCAGATTAGATCGACAGGTATTTAGTTCAAATGCTAGAAATATTTATGCTTTGTCAGGGAGAGGTAAGAGTTAGAATGAATAATGCGTTTATTGCAATAAAAAAAAAACAGTAAGACTATAAAAAAAAAACTTGCGTTCAATGAATTTAAGTAGATTTTCCTAGTACTGACCAGACCCAGACATGTGTGGTGTTACTGTCAATGATGGCCTTAGGAATTATGCGATGAGGCAGCGAAGCAGTTTACAATGAATGTAATGACTAAAATTTAAACGAGTATTCTTAGATGGTTTGGTCATCTTGAGAGGATGAAAGAAGGAATATATCAAAAGATATTTACAAAGCAGATGTGAGTGGAAATGCAGAAATGCCCTATGAGGATATACATTCACCTTATTATTAGTGATGTTCTTCAGAAAGGTCAGGTGCGTAGTATTCGCAACCACTGTGCGTATACACGCATACGACCGGTCATACGACCAGTGGCCCTAGTGTGAGTTTAATTTAACCATCTCGATCAAACGCATCGAGCGCGGTTGGCGCTGCGATCTGTCCGTCGCCAATCCAGGGCCAATCAGAGTGACAAACGCGCTCGATGCGTTTGATCGAGATGGTTAAATGAAACTCACACTAAGGCCTCTGATGTATGAACGTACGCGAGGCAATAGGAGTATGTAAGGATAGAAGCAAGTGAAGTTCTGTAGTTTCTGCCTACCCTCATGGAAGAAGGCGTTAGTTTATGCACATATATGTATGTCCGGACCCAGACAGATCTATCATCGATCAAACATTACTACTAAATCTTCCTCTTATTCATTTTAACTCAACAATATCCGCCATCTTGGCACTGTCTCCAATCCGTGCCAATACATAAACACATCGTTTATTTTATCATTCTATTGAGTATCGTCGCGAACAGACAATCCATCAACAGCGCAGTTAAAATCGTTTCGAACGACGCGTGTTACATTGTCGTTTACGACCAGCGGCCGACGGAGTGCGGCTAAGCGATGCGTTAATGTATATGTTGGTAGATAAAAATTACTTTGTAAGCTGTACCTATATGTCGCGAAGTCTGGCTATAAAGGTGTGGGACATACTTCTGGAAAGTTAAGGGGATTTAATGAGTGTTTCGAGATGTTTTGGAGTCTAAGCATCACTAAGCAATCACTATTAGCAATGAGCATAAATAGGTACGGTTGACTGTGTCTGTTACCTATCTTATAGATAATGAAGGACTGCAGTTATTAGGATCTTCAGTAACCTGAGGCCCATAACTCAATTATAAGCACTGGACAGTAATAAGGAAGTTCCTAATGTTTGCCTTTGCTGTCCTCTTATGACTAGAAGCTTTGTGCAGAAAATATATTAATTTGTAGCAATTTCAGTCTAAGTGAAGATCAACACATCGTAAACCGCGTTCAATAGCTGTGAGTGTCAAATTTCCACAACAATGATGGCACTGACAGCTGTGGACTGCAGAGATGTGCTGATCGCGTCCAGTTTCATTCTAGACTATTGGCTACATAAAAATGTATATTTTTTCTATGATGCCAAGAACATTATTATCAGTACACTTTTCATCAATGTTGCATAACTTTCCTTTTAATAATGGAAGAGTAATATATCCTTAGCTCACTTGCCGCCATTTTTCACAATCTATGTTACCAAACTTAGGAATACAAAATGTTTAACCCAGCTCGTCATAAACCGTATCAGACTCGACGCTCAACTCTGACAAAGCGACGCGATAAACACATGGCACCTCAGGAGCTAATAAAGTAACGCTAAAAGATTAGGTTGATGAGAAGCTTTCAAGAAGATTTTGTAATGCTTATACAGTTGAGAAGTCAGGTAGAACGTTTATAAAGCTTTTTTCAACTTCCTCGTGCTGATAGAAAAGAAAAGAAAGAGGTTATAGTTTATGAAACTGTAACATAATACGGGTTATGCGCAGATTCAATAAGTTTTGCTGCTCCTGCTCCAAGAGGACTGTAGGACAATCTAGAGTCTAGACAAAATCAAATTGGATGATTATATATATTATGACATTGATTTACACTCAGTGATTACTTTAACTCACACTGACTTGTTAATATTCTAGGAAAATTGTACTTATTCTTACTTTTACAATGTTTGTAAATATGTGAGCACCTTATATCAATCATGAAATTAATTTATCTGTATTGCTTCAATTCCATTCTTTTTACCTATTTTGCTATGGTAATTTTATTCTGGGTGCATCGTTTTCACACATAATTATATAACGAATGTACTATGTTAAATATTGTACTGGAAACATTTTAAAAGAGTAACGGTGGAGTTTCTTGCCCAGTCTTCTCCGTACGAAACTACATTTTGGAATGGGCGACTAAAATCAATTTTATTTTAATTTAATTGTTGTCGTTCAAAAGTGCCTATTTGAAATAAATACTTTGACTTTGACTTTTCATGTATTGCTGATTCTAATGATATAATGATGTATAGCCATATTCTTTAGGGTCACGAATCAAATTTTGTACAAACAACCTGACACTGACCTCCAAATTTCAGAAAACATAAACGTTAATTTTGCGTGTTACCTTATCGTATCGCCATCAATAGAAAAAAAAAATGGTTATTCTGCCCTAATATAACTGGATACTCCTCTGCCAAGCCCTTTGCGAATACAGGCGTGGTGTTATGTCTGTAAATAAAAATACTGATACTGATTTTAGCGGAGTACTCTATACTCCATTTATTAAAGCTTTAGAAAAAACATTTTTCGCAAAACATTTTATTTCAAAGTTAAGTTATAACTGTTTTAGGTAGATTTAAGACAGTACAAAATAATGAGATAAACGAAGTAAAAATAATTTTATTTTAAATAATGTTCTATATAAAATAACATCTTCATCACACATTACAAAATAATATATGCATAAATGGTTAAATAAATAAATAAATAAAAACCTACAACAAAACGAATGAAACAAACTATCATATGATGATTTAAATCTAATTAAGATTAAAGGATTTTTTTTACAGTACTTTATTTTAAATAACAACTTATGACCCACAATACGTTGGTAAAACTTCGTCGTCATCAGCTACGTTAGTCACTCAGTATTGTTCACTCCTGCTTCTTTAAGGTTTTTAGCATTGACACTTTAATTTTAAATTGAAACGAAATAATTATATAAATGAAAGCCACATTATTTCATAAGATAAATAGTTACACATGATTACAATAAAGTGTGACAGCTGATATTTTAATTAATTATAATATATTTGGCATTAATCGTAACTGCAACACGTTTAATGTAATTTTGTTACAAAGTGTACATTAAAAAGAACCTTTTTTAACTTCTGTCTAATGATATTGTAAATGGAGTATAGTTATGTAAAATATATTTGGTGTAGATCATATTTACTGGCGGGAGTGGAAGTAAGTAGCCCGATTACGAAGAGAAACGTATTTTCCTTAATATCTTGGTCTAATCGTCATCAAAGTCATAATCATGATGATGGTCATCTTTTAAACTCAGTTTATTTAATCTTCAGTTCAGTCTTAACACCCCAGACAAAAAAAAATAATGTATAGTACAAAAATGTTTCCCCGACAAAGAGATTAAATTGGTAAGTAATTTATAGTATAATGTCTTTGTTCCCTACCAACGAAATCTCCCAAACCATTTTTCTTACTCTATAATTTTCTCTATAATATTCTTTCATCCGAACAAAATGAAACAATGACTCGCAGTCACCTGCCAAGTTTACCGTTATGAGCCTACAGGCATTGCACAGATATTGACAGTTTCTTGGCGCGCACCGATTTAATTATAGACCACTTTTTCAGGCCGCCGCGGTTCCAAGCCGGAGCCAAACTTGTGGATAGTATAGGGATTTATGCTGTGTAGGAAAACGCTGCGATTATTATGAGAATTATGTACAAAACTCTCAAGTAAATTGAATATTGAAACATAGCACCAAAAACGATTGATAATAAAAACCATCGAGCTGGTGATTCTTTCTATATATTAATAATAACAATCGTTAAAATTCACAAGATCCTATGTTCAAAACATAGTATAGTACTGATCAGAGTTTACCGTGCAACTAGCGTGTACAACATCCCGATATCAATCGTAGCAAAGTAGCCCACTAGAGACAACATCCGTCTGGTCGGAGGATCCTCCCTTTTCTATAGAGGATGAGTGAACTTTACATCCAGTTCCTCATATTTCTATAAGCTCTTCCCCATTTGTGCGGCTTAGTAGCTTTGCTGCGACGCTTCTGGTTTATGTGTAGCCTACTGCAGATGTCCTGCTAGGCCATCAGTTAGGCTGCCTACTTTTTCCTATACAATAAAATACATAATAATCATTTCAGAAGTAAATTTCTTATATCACATTGGAACCATTTCTCGCGACGTGACTGCGTGCAATATTCTCTCGTACATCCACCAACTTTCCTGGCACAACAAATCGCAGTCGCGAATGTTTTCATGCTCTGTAATTTATACAGCAATTGTCTCTATACAACCGGTAGTGCAACTGTTGCTGTCTACAACGATTGTTTTATTGGCAGCCGTTTTATGAGCACCACTTGCATTTCAATGACTGAATGGATTAGGTGGTTTCGTTGATTATTGTTTGATTTATATAGTGAGAGAAAGTTTATTTTTTAAGCTTATTTAGTCTACAAGGCTTTTCACTTTTACACCTATTTTTGGAAAGTATACATATTCTTTCACTTTCCTTTACGCAGCTTTTAACTTTTTATACACGGGCAAGTGTAAGTGCGGAAAAGGGACATCGTCATCTCTATCCGACTAAATTTCTACTGGGATGCCTCGGATATAACTCGTTAGAGGTAAGACAAGCAAAAGACCAGCTCACCATAGCTTGTAAAACGCTCCATGCCACTATTGACGCGCCTGATCTGCATGCTGTGCTGGCTCGTTTTTTTTGTCCCAGACAACTACTGCCGCGACGGAAAGCACAGGCTGTTTGCTGTGCCTCTATGTCGCACCGTTGCGCGTACTAAGTCCCCAATACTATGGGGGCTCTTAATGATCTCTTGGACACTAACCCAACAAACGATCTGTTTGCGGACGAATGGACAAAAATTTTATCGGCATGTCAGAAGTACTGTGAGGACGATTTATGAAAGTGTTGTTAAGTTTTTACTTTGTCTTAATATTTTGTATTATTTTCTCTCTTTTGTGGAAATATTTTTGTATTTTTTTGTATTACCTGTGTCTTTAATTTCTGTAATTGGTATTAAATCGTTGTAATTAAATAAATCATCATCATACATGTAACACACTGGTACACTTCAGGACACTTCATCATACTTCTGCGAGGGAGTTGCTTTTTGACGACCTGGCATTGAAAACAAAAATAATGCATAGATGGCATAAGTAAATCAATCAGTCCATTGCTTTTTATATTCCTATACCAGTTCTTACGTCATTGACAGACAGGTTGGAAACCTGACTTTCCAAACAGTCTGTTTAACGAACTCCCCAATTAGTTCTCACAGAACACAGCCACACTACATGTTACAAGCCCCGTTGCACCAAAAACAGGAACCAAACGATCCCCAATCAAGCTGGTTCTAAACACATATTAATAGCTGATGTCCCTTCGGTCTCATTATACTCCACGATAAATAGTTGGTTGCACACACAATCGGTTGCCGCTCAGTCACCGATGTAGATGGTTCCCGGGATTAATCGCGTGTCGGCCGATGTAATGGTTGCTGCAACCAACGAGTGATGTGTTGCAGTGTTCGGATAAATACTGGTTGTGTTAGATAAGCGTTGGATTAGCTGTTAAATGTTCGGTTCGTGTTGTCGTTTGTTTTATTGTGGGGAGGTTAATTTGCATGTGTCGACAGGCTTTTTGACACGGATTTAATTGTCCTCAAGAGTCGGTTTTGAAAGGCAGCCACGCAAAAAGAATCTAACTTTTAACACCTTGGATAGGGACCCATGCAAGATTTTTCTAACTGTTAGCACCTAAAGAGTGTTGTTTTTATAGTCCCTTGCCAAACTCGCAAAAGTTAAAGATATAAAAATAGCAGCCGATAAAAAAACCCCAACCCAAAAACCCGGGCGTTTAAAATAGTTTATAATTACACAGGGCACATTTAAAACCATCTTAGAGGTCTTCTGTTACAGATTTTCTTTTAAGTATGGAGATATACTTAAAAGAAAGCCTCTACGACTTATTTGTTAAATAAAACCTGTTGATTATGAAAATAAACTTACTTACAACTTTGCAAATTTTACCAATCTTTCCCCGGTAGTATCTTTCTATGTATCTTTGTGAACATAATAAACACAACAAAGCACAAACTGTAAAGGACACATCACAAGACTGATATCATCTAAAAGCTTTCAACATCACCTGCAAATGGCTGAGAACGCCACCATTGGCGTCATAAAACAATATCGGTGTGCCGTCACATTGGCTGCTCAAATCCGTTACATTGTCAGTTTATGATGCGGTGTAAACCGTGTATGTTGCAGTTATGATACCTTTTATCTAATGTATCTGTTCCTAGGTTTGATAGGAATTGTTAATCTATCATCTATTACATGATAGGTGTACTAACGTCATTAAGTGACGAGTAGAATTGGTTGGTAGGTTTAACCATACCTAAAACTTGTACCTTTTCAACCTCATTATCGCTTACCATCAGCGCTACATCCTTATTCTGTAACATAGTAGTAACTAGTTGTGCCCGCGGTTTATCTGCGTGGATATAATCCCACGAGAACATACTTCCGGTACAAAAAGTATGTACGTAGTATGTGTATGTGTGTATAGGCTACAGCCTATTTTACTCTTTATAATATCTGCCAATGAAAGTCTCATCAAAATCGATAAACGGTTTCGATTTAACAACTTGAGTTGTTTGAATTTAACATCACTTGCTCACTTTGCTTAAATTTCAAGATCAACCTTGTTAAATAATAATTCTTCTTCTTCTTCGTCGTTCCCTGAGTGCTGAAAATCCAAGCAACTCCAAGTATTGCAGTCTTCTGTACTATGAAAGATTTGGTATAATATTTTGGATAAATGTTAAGAGATAAATGTTATTAACCTGTGCAGGATTCTTAAATGATGATTTTTTGTAATATCTTTATTAACCTCTACTTTGTATCAAATTTGCATGTTATATTAAGGCAGAATGTACATGGATTCTATTAATAGTTTAACAACTTATTTTTATGTACCTACATTCTACGCATGTAAAGACCTATTCAATTCTATGAACTGCTCGGTCTTTTTGATCGCGTCTGATCATCTTGCTGGTGGTCTACCTTGAGCGCGTTTTCCTGTCACCCGGCTTCTAGAAATATGGTCACATCGTCTTAGTAATACTAAATTTTTCTAGGTTTGACTAACCGTTGCTTTATTAATTTGTCTGTAATTCCACCGGACGCACATATATAATGCTGGTGCAAATTGCATGGTGTAAGAACTCCTCCTAACTATTATTTTCCACAACTAATGTAAAAACCAGCGAAAAGTCTTAACAAAGAGTCTTTTCTTGCTTAAAATTATACACGTGCAACTCTTAATTACCAACACAGGCCTTATTTATCGGGTCTGCCGTTCCTACTATCTTTTGGATCTCTTAAAAACTCATAAAAATGCAAGACTTACCGTCGGGTGTTATAAATATTTTTAATGACTATATTTAATTAAAGTTTGCCGAGATATCGTTGCGTGATAGCAATTGCTAATGAGAATATTTTTAAGAAAACTTCCTGTTTATTTTGTAAGAGGATACTGTTGTAAATAATTTTGTTTTGTCTTGATTAAGGCTGTGTACTGAATAATGGTGGAGTCGAATGGAATTAAGAATGTATTTAAAATTAGCCATAGGCTCTTGGCACCGGAGGTTTGATGATCATTATCGTCAGTTGATGCCTCATTGCTTATCCAGTACATTTTAGAAGACTGTTTCATACGTCAGCATCTCGACTGTCCATTTTTCTCTTTCTTTGAAAGACCATTGACTTTGATATTTTCGTTGAAGCACGGAAGCATATTACATAGTGTTTTTTTTTTTTTTTCCTTTATTAATAAGAACGAAAGTTCTTAGTAATTTATTACAATCTAGCCTAATAGACTAATAAGCAATTTAACTCTAACTTAATATTTTACGTGGTAGATTACGTTATAACTAAGAATAGTGTCATTTTGCACTTTTACACAATTCCGTAGCACTTTCTTAGAGTCTGATAATTTTAATATAAAAACACTTTGTTCATGTGTTACATGTATAGCACATCACTGTCACTATTATTCACTATTTATGTACTACACTAATTCAAATGGTTTAGTTCTCTTTAGCCTACGCACTATGTCCGTGTTGTCTAGCAGCTGAATTGCCTCGATGTTCACATGTCGGTGAAGTCTGTGTTCGTGGGTTTCAGCAAATTTTTGGATGATGGTGGTGACGAGTTCTATTTTAAGGTCACGGTGGAGGTCGTCATTTCTAATGTACCATGGTGCATTTACAGCATCCCTGAGTACTTTATTTTGGAATTGTTGAATTATTTTAATGTTGCTTTGTTTGGTACAGCCCCAAAGTTGGATGCCATATGTCCAAATTGGCATAAGAATATGCTTGTATAAAATCATTTTATTATGTACTGATAGGCAGGATTTCCTTCCGAATAACCAATACATACTTTTATAACGTATGTCAAGTTCCTGTCTTTTCTTTTTGACGTGAGATTTCCAACGCAGCTTGGCGTCAAGAGTTATGCCAAGATATTTGGCTGTATTAGCATAGGGCACTTGCATGCCGTTTATGTAGATTGGGTGGTAATCGCAGTGTTTATTAGTAAAGTCAATATGAATTGATTTTGACTCATTTAGTTTGATCTTCCACTTTTGTGTCCAGTCATACACTTTGTTCACAGCTTGTTGAACTTTCTCTACAGCTTCTTTGTGGCTTGATCCGGTTGCCATAATAGCAGTGTCATCTGCAAAGGTTGCAATGGTGTTGTTTTCCAGTTCTGGGATATCACATGTGTATAGCAAGTATAGGATAGGGCCTAGCACACTTCCTTGTGGTACCCCAGCTTTTATAGTTTTCAGCTCGGAATATGCATCTTCTTGTCTTATTCTAAACATTCTGTCACTTAAATATGATTCTAGAATGTCTGCAAATTCTGGAGGTAGCATGCGTCTGAGTTTAAATACCAGACCCTCATGCCAAACTTTATCAAAAGCTTGCGCGACATCTAGGAATACAGTGGCGCAGACTTGCTTGTTTTCGAGTGACTTTTCAATAATGTTAGTTATTCTATGTACCTGGTCTATTGTAGAGTGTTTTTCCCTGAAGCCAAATTGATGATTTGGTATGAGGTCTTTTTCTTCTATTATTGGTTTTAACCGTTTCAATAACAGTTTTTCAAATAGTTTAGATAATACGGGCAACAGGGAAATGGGTCTATATGATGATGCTTCATGGGGTGGTTTCCCAGGCTTCGCAATCATAATAACTTCCGCAACTTTCCATGGTTCAGGTACATGTTTTAGGATAAATGCAGCATTGATAAGTCTGGTCAGTTTTACTATGGCTTTGCGCGGGAGATGTTTTAGAATTTCTCCTGTAATAAGGTCGTAACCTGGAGATTTTTTCGAGCTAATGTTGTTTTGGATTTCTCTCAGAACTTCTTTAGGAGTCACAAGCTGAATTCTTCGACTTTGAGATAAGTTTTCAGTTTCCAGTATTTTTATAGAGTTCTCATTGGGTTGAAAAGTGTCTTCTAAGTATTGGGCAAACCTAAACGCTTTTTGCTCATTGCTTATAGCCCATTTTTCGTCGCTGTTTCTGATGGGCGGTATTTGCACTATCGGCCTTTTTAGTGTTCTTGTAGCTTTCCAAAGAGAGAAATCCGTTGATTCGTCGTTGGTTAGCTGCACAAGGTGAGTATTCAGACATTCATCCTCAAATTTTATAATTTTCCTCTTTAATCGTTTAGTTAGCTTATTTAATAATGTTTTATCCCGTGGGCATCTTGTTTGTTGCCACCGCTTTCTTTGCTTTCTTTTCTCAGTTAGCAGATCTACAATTTCCTTGGGATAGATACGTCCCTTATATTTACGTTTTAACTGTGGCGTGTTCTTCCACGCACATTGTTGGATATTAACAACATATTTATTTACTTCTGAGTCCAACTGATCCTGATTATGTAATGAGGTTTTTAGGTCGATAATATTATCTAAATCAAGGGCAAAACTGTCCCAATCTGTACAATTATTAACCAGGGTTAAATGGCTTTCTCTTTGTAGGATTTTTTGACTAAATCTTAGGATAATTGGGGAGTGGTCCGAATTCATGTTGAAACTTTCCTCCAAATTAATGTAATTTGTGGATATATTTTTGCATATGAAAAAGTCTATAAGATCCGGTATTTTCTGGTGGTCAGTGGGCCAGTATGTTGGTTTGCCTGTGCTCATAACTGCACAATTTGTATCTTTAACTGCATTTAAGAGCTGCCTTCCCTTTGTTGTAGTAAGTCTTGATCCCCAGTACATATGCTTGTCATTAAAATCACCACCTAGGATGAATCTCTGGCCTAGAAGTTCAAAAAATTGTAAAAATCGCTCTTTTCTTATCATGTGCCTTGGGGGGCAGTATACGGCAGCTATGGAGAGGTGACAAAATTTGGTTTTGACTGATACTGCCACAGCTTGAATGTCTGGTTCTTGAAATTTACTCTGCTCGTAGCACATAGTGTTGACAATTTTTTATCACATGTCATGGCGCTTTCGTAAGCTTTCATCAACGTAACGGTCTGCTTCGTTGGTTTATTGGTCGCAAACAGTAGGTACTGCTGAACTTGAAGTCTTGGGTTGGATTCTTGGATCGCGCAAACCACCCGGAGTCTGGATTTGTGCCCAATTGATGGCAATAGGCTCGCCCCCTATTAGATGGGGCTTATAAACATAACTGGCGAAATGTGGGTATACTAAAGGTACACCTTTGCTCAACTCTTCGGAGAAACAAGGTGTGATGTTATGTCATCAACGTATTAGAAATTACCGAATACGCTTTTGCGTTTGTGGTTTTACGTGCTACAAGATTTCTCTTTCTTTTCTATAACCTCTTAAATCTGCATAGAGTGAGAAGAAGATGACTACAATAATAATACACTTAAACTAATAACACAAGATCCACACAAGTAGTATCTACCAGATTAGACGTAGCAACTAGTACCACAGTAATTATTCTCCACACTACTTCGGGACTCTCGTTAAGTAATTTCGTAGTGCCTACCTGTCCCGCGTGGGCTTGTAGGCAAATTTCTACACTACATTATAGTGAGAAAATTCGTTTTACTATGGATCGTCGATAAGTTATCACTTTGGTAAAAAAATGATTAGTTTGGGACTCGATTATCGAAGTCTTAAATCAAGTAGTCGTAAGGTTGCTTCTGACAGTGCATGGTACTGTCTACCGCATTAACCGTAGACCATGCATGTATAATCAGCCTATAATTTTCCCACTGATGAGGCACAAAGTTCTTCTGTGTGAGAGGAAGTACTCACCACGCGGGCTCAGTGTGTTGGTGGGTTGGTGTGTCACATGTCTTCGAATTTTTGACTCTATGACTCGCCGGTTTTCTCACGATGTTTTCTTTCACCGTTATGAGCGCAGTGGTGATGAATAATTTACACAAAGTAAAGCACCTGTCTGGATTCGAACCTACGATCGACAACTCGTAATTCGTGGCCATTACCATTGAGCCACTACAAACCATGACCATGCATGAGTCCATACAAATCTCTTTATACCATTTGGTGACCTGCGTTTGTTTGCAATCGTGTCAGGGGGCCTACTCTCTAACTCCGTCAACGAAGATACGGGCTCGTCCGAAAGTAGTTCGAAACTTCTTAGTGATTCCCACAGTCAATTAACTAACTTTTTTTGACGGGCAACAATATATCAGGAATTCAGGACTAGGGACAGCTGTCAAATCGTGTTGTCATTCATTCTTAATTCGGACTCCAAACTAATCTTCTGTCCGTAAATGATACGAAGTTGGAAACGCCCGTTGCTTCGACCGAAACGACGGATTTCGTGCTTAGAGAGTAGGCCCCCTGTTTTGCTTGGAAGTTAGTGACTATATTAATAATGTTATGTTTGTGCGTCTGCATATCAAGCTTAACTGCAACAGTTCTTTGTCACATTCTATAGTAGACTTTCTACGCTAGCTAGATTATGATGTATCGTAGCTCCACCGGTAATTTTCACATAGGTTTGACTATGGTCATTGCATTCTTTGAGATCGAGTGATGGCTGGACGTGGTACAGTTTCATCATCAATGATTTTAGTACTAAAAAAACCAACCAATGAACGCCTTTCCATCCCAGACGATATTGTATCGAGTTCCCAAGTTAACCCTCCTCAGCTAGGTATTCATTTTAACATAGCTTGGGACAGTTTAAGAATTCGTGCCAAGATCCGTGTAGCCGGGACCTTTCAGGTACGGATTACATTTGGCCGCTGATCAAAGTTTTGAACGCTATTTCCTTTTAGAGTTTTGTGGCCTTAAATGCATCGATTCAGCTACTTTTGTGTTAAATTGTGTAGGGATAGTCTGGGGATACGGTTGGAGGATTTTTTGTTGTTGGCGGCTTTTGTGAAGGTGCAGATCTTTATTCTGGATTTCCTTTCAGAAGCAATACAAAGATTTGTATTCATAGATAGTGATAATTTTCGTACAATAAGTTAAATTCAATTAATTACACTGGCATTGTTGGTGTCAATTTTTATGCGCATGGCCAAAGTATGGAACTCTCTACCAGCGTCCGTATTCTCTCTAACATTTAACCCGTCTATCTTCAAATCAAGGATAAGCATGCATCTTCTTGGCACGCTCGTTCTATCATAGACCTCATCCATCGCTTTCCATTAGGCATGATCGAGGTCAAGAGCAGGGCCTTTCAGCAATAATAAAAATAAATAGTTTATAGTTATGAAAATAATTCGTTTAAATGATCAAAAGTGGTAAGCACTTTCTATGGCTACCTGATTTACCTCAATGCAGCCCCTTCCAGCAGTAGTAGATCTTTATGGAAAGAGTATCAAGTAAAGTACTAATAACAATCTACAAGGGTAAGCTTTCAAAACTTGTGAAACCAACAGTCCTGTGTAAAAGCATATAATATAGTAATTTAAACTTAGAATTTAGAATAAATGGTGTTGCCATAATCTGCGTACCGTTGGCCGCTTATTACGACACTCATGGGAAGTTATGGGGTCCCTTTTATTAACACCTCCCATAATTTATCATACTACATTTCTAAGGAAAATTAGTAGTTTGAGGTACCCTACATAATTGAGTCAGTTATCATTATTTTGTACGCCATGTTATTAAATAGTAAAAACTTTTTCGGCAAAAAAATAATAAGCGAATTTAATCTGTGAAGTCCGGCCAATGAGGCACAATAAATTAACCCGTAGAGGGGCCATTACAATAGAAAATTAATTGTGTCTCATTAGCCGGCTTGACAGATTAACAAACGAGGATTTTGTTGTTTTTTTACTGATAGTTGCGTTTCCCATCTACACTAATATTATAAAGAGGAAAACTTTGTTTGTTTGTTTGTTTGTTTGATTGTAATGAATAGGCTCAAAAACTGCTGGACCGATTTTAAAAATTCTTTCACCATTCGAAAGCTACATTATCCACGAGTAACATAGGCTAAATTTTATTTTGGAAAAAAATAGGGTTCCGTAAGATATTTGGGGTTTTCGGACACAAGGTGTAAAAAATCAACCAGAAAAGTTACTTATTTTGCGTACGCTGCCTAAACTATAAAAGATAGAACCATAAAATGTTCTAATTAATTGTAGATCTTATAAGTATCTACAAAAAAGTCCGCGACACACTATACCTATCTATGTCGAGTGAGGCACAACAACCATTTTTTTATTTATTTATCTTGAATTTTTTTTGGACTACATTTAAACGCATTTATTTTACTCATGCTATAATCCTAATCAAAATAAATGATTTCATCACTAAGTACAGTTTATGTAGATAATATTTGGTCTTTGAATGATTAAAATTGGACGTTTGGTTTTAAAGTTATGGCGAAATTAAAATAATACGATTTCTGCTGCACGGCCCGTTGCGAAGTGGGCGTCACCAAGACTCCCCTCCCGCACGCGCACCCCGCGCGTGCGGGAGGGGAGTCTATGCAGCCTGCGGATAATGACTGCGTCGTCGATGTCTGTGAATTGACCTGGGAATCATTTTACTGACCGTGTCTTTCCTGGGTAGGCTTTTTGCAGCGGTAACCGACATCCACGCGGGCGGAGCCGCGGGCGACCGCTAGTTACAAATATTTGCATTTACAGCATGTACACTGAGTATTTAAATGTTATCTGTAAATATTCATTCTTGTAGTAGGTTTATGATCGGTCATCAAAAGTATTTGGTATGCAGGCAAAAAAGAACTACTTAAGCATCTTGAATATTCATAACTTTTTAACATAAGACGAACGATGTCAAAGACTTGACTACACCACAGGTTAAAAAGAAAGCCTTTTGCATAAACAAATGAAGTTGGTACACCAAGTGTCTATGTGTGCAAAAACAAGGTGAAGAAGACAAATCGAGACCAAAGTAAACTTCGTATATCCAATGAAGTTCCCAGTCTGCATACGAAAATTCAACCAAATACAATGTGTAACATAATTAACGCAAGACCTCACATACAGCCCAATTACAGTTTAGCGTTAAAAGCATAATACAATGACTAAACTTATTTTTTTAAAGCAAACGATTATTTAGAAAAAAACTTTTTCCAAAAAAAAAAAAAAACGACTTCCGAAAAACCACTAGAAAGTGTAAAGCCGCGGGCGGAAGCTAGTATAACAATAAATACAAACACTGGCAATGATATAATGCTAATGCGTATGAGTAGGTATTTTGAAACTATCAAATAAGTCTTAAAATGGAAATTTAAAAAAGTGTGTGTTTTTTTAACCATCACATAAAATAAATAAATAGTAGTGATAGGTCGATTATGGGTTTCGGCAACCTTTGACTAGCTATAGTGACTAAACCGGCAGATCCGGCAGAGAACCCAAGTTGTCGACATAGCTCATAGAATTAGCAAGCTGAAGTGGCAATGGGCCGGCCATATTAGTCGTAGAACCGATGACCGGTGGGGTAGACGTGTTCTTGAGTGGAGACCGCGAATCGGAAAACGTAAGGTAAGACGCCCTCAGGCTAGGTGGAGCGACGATCTTCGCAGGGTTGCTGGTAGTAACTGGATGAGAGTTGCCGAGAATCGAATTAAATGGCGTGAAATTGGAGAGGCCTATGTCCAGCAGTGGACTGCTGTAGGTTGATGATGAGTGACTAAACTCTTCATCATCTGCCTAGTGTTTTCCTAATCATATTGGGATCAGTTGGGGGGTAGGATAGGGTCGGCTTCTAGTCTAACCAGCTGCATCTGGTAAGACTGAAAGCTGACACTATCCTACCACCCTATTCTACTTTAGTCACTATAGCTAGTCAAAGATTGCCAAAACCCATAATCGGCCTATCACTACTATTTATTTAGTTTGTTTGTTTTATAACTGCTCGACCGACCACCTAATTTAATTAATTATACCGTTGACCGACCTCTCGATTACGTCACCGCCCCATTTCGCCGTGGGTGGTCCGCTCTTATCGCAAAGTCATAAAAAAACAAAGGATGTTTATACGTGGGTTGTTTGAAGTGTTTGGTGTATCGTATAGCTTAATAATGGGGCTTTTGAATAGTTTATGTTTCGTTTGAGTGGATGGTCGTAATAATTTATACAATTAGTTGTAATATGAGCCGCGAGAAGCCGCGAGATTGATTACGTAATAATGTTTATCGTAACAAATACATTTTTACAACAGAAAAAAACAAGCGATGATTTGATAGTTTCAAAATACCTACTCATATGCATTAGCATTGCTAGTGTTTGCATTTATTGTTGTAC
Organism: Antitype chi; assembly: GCA_947359405.1. Lineage (NCBI taxonomy): Eukaryota > Metazoa > Arthropoda > Insecta > Lepidoptera > Noctuidae > Antitype > Antitype chi. Next base: position 19,878,517 of record OX375816.1, read on the forward strand.
TAGCTTCCACCCGCGGTTTCGCCCGCGTGGAAGTCGCAAATTATCCCGCGGGAACGTAGTACCGGGATAAAAAATATCCTACGTGTTAATCTAGGTTATAATCTATCTGAGTGTCAAATTTCATTTAAATCCATTCAGTCGTTTTTGCGTGGAAGAGTAACAAACATCCATACATACAAACTTTCGCGTTTATTATATTAGTAAGGATTGTAGTCTCCAACTCGATTGCTTCGTTGGTCTAGTTTTGGCAAGCGCTACTATCGAGCATGAGGTCCAGGGTTCTATTCCCATATTCCCAGGTCGGAAAAGTATTATTGGGTTTTTCTATCTGAAATTTCTCAGTAGCAGCCTGGAGTCTGGATATGTGCCCGGATGATGGTAATAGGCTCACCCTAAAAATAAATAAAAAAAACATTTTATTGTCAGGCAACTAAGGCCCATAGATAAAATACACAAAATAATCTTAACAAATAAGAACAAATTAATACATATTAAGAACCTTATTTAAAACTATAACTATACACGTAAAGTTGTCGGAGTCGTGTTTCACTGCGAGGTGTCGCGTAACCGTCCTCGGGAACATCGATATGCGACACCTTTCGGCCAAAAGTCTGTTTCATGCAGTGCTGGAGTTGGTGGATTGGAACTCGTACCACGAATTATTTTAAGGTGAATGCGCAGTGGTAGAGTGCGAAATTCAAATTTTGTTACGTTTTTTGCAATTTTCAGGTGAGTGTCAGCTTGTTACTTGATCAAAATATGATTAGCGACTATAACATGTACGTATTTACAGATTTATAATCATTAGAATCAATAATACATCTTTCTAAGTTAGATTTGTTCCATAAGAACAAATTTCTTATGGAAAAGTGCTTGTGGAAGAAATCTAACTTATAAGAGATATATTAGACATTCTAATTACTATAATTCTGTAAACACGTACCTGTTATATTTGCAAATCACATTTTGATCAGGATACAACCTGATACTGACCTGAAAATTGCAAAAACGTAAGAAAATTTGAATTTCGCGGTCTACCACTGCGCATTCACCTTAAGTTGATGTCATGGCGCTATTTCAACCTTTAGACCCCCAGAGTCCAGTTGGTCTTTACTTTCAAGTACTGTACGACTTCCTCAATCTTCGTGGAATGATACAGACACACGTCTGCCCAACCCCTCGTGGAAACATTTTGTATCTTTTGTTGATTCCACATAAACGAAACAATACAGACAAATAAAGAAAATAAAGGAAACATCAAACCGAAAATAAAGGAAACAGCAAACGATATTGTTTACGATCAACCTTATTAACAAAGTATATAGGTAAACAAATAGATAGAAAAAGTACCAACCATTGAATTAGAGTAACAAATAAAACCTGCATCTACCTACTGACGGATCCCCATCAAATTCATCCGTACGTAGGATCGTTCGTATAACGTAAAACCATTTTACTGACAAAGTTATTAGCGTTGTTATTGGCTGTAAAAAGCTACTTGCGAGCCGACAACGGCCCCTCATTTTACAACGCCTAACTTACATGTTAGACATGTCAAAGAAATAAAACAGAAGGTTTATTTTTCAGAATACAAGAATATCCCGTTGGCTTAGGCTAGTTAGTGATCAATCTAATGCCTGCATGTATAATGACTTGATCTGTCTTATATCGAATCAAACCACACCACATCAAGCGTTTGGTGTGGCTTCTAATGCCATTATTGTTGTACATACAGAGCCACTAGCGTCAAAATTTAGAACTAAAAACTACTATCTGACGTTTTATTACACAATGTTTTACAAAACCTCTATTCGTTCGACCTACGCTACTTCTCTATATATTTTTCATGCTAAAACCCTAATAATGAAGTTTAAAATTGTATATTTTTTTTACTAGCCTACCCTGTCTTACTCCTAGGCAAAGGCCTCCCTCCGTTTCTTCCATTTTTGCAAGCCCGCGCGTCCTCCTTCCTGTTTTGATGGAACTTATCCAGTTTGTCCCGCCATCTCCTGCGTGGTCTGCCGCGACCTCGACTTACTGTGTCAGGGCACCAGTTCTGTGCTCTTTGTGCCCACAGTTTATCTGGCATGCGGCAGACATGTCTTGCCGAGTCCCATTTAAGTTGGGCAGCCTTTTGAGCTACGTCGGCTATCTTCGTTTTAGAGCGCAGTATTCAAATGGTACGAAGCATCATGATATCATCGTTAGTCTCGTTACAATTATAATTGCACCTGATTACCATAGCGAGTCTCCGAACAAAGTGGACCTTCTCTTAGTCCTGCCAGATGCATATTTTGTGCTATCTAAGCTAATAAAATTGTTTGTTCCCCCGTATACAGTTTGCGAATTACCAAATTTATGTCAAAGACATGTTCCGGTTGAAGTAATTCAAAGCGAAGTGAGGTCAATTCACAGTCCTGAATTACGAAAGGGAAGTGCGCAGTAAAAATTATACCTGAAATAAAAAGTAATAGAAGTTGATACTATCAGGATAGGATATATCATGTCTGTTATGTTGGTAGTAAACAGGCTAATATAACTCAGCGTCTTTATCGTTTCTTAAGGTAATGGAGAATAACTCGTACTGTGGTCGAAAAAATGTAAAGTCAGCAAGTCAACAACGTTTAAGACGATTTTTTTTCCAGAGTGTGCTAAAAAAGCAGTGGGAGCAGTGGTGGCCGACAGCGACTTACGGGTTGTAGGTCGTAGGTTCTAACCCAGACAGGCGTACTTTGCGTAAATTATTTCATCACCACTGCTCTCAAAACGGTGAAGGAAAACATCGCGAGAAAACCAGCATGTCCTAGAACCAAAAATTCGAAGATATGTGACGTCTACCAACCTGCACTAGGCCCGCGTGGTGGATTACGGCCCACTCCCTCTCACGGAGCGGAGGTCTGTCTCCCACCCGTGGGATATTATAGCCTGATTATGAAATATTCTATCTTCTATATAAAGTAAATAATAGTTTAAAAAACTAAAAAACACGCTTTAAAAACCAAACTAAAAAAGGAGAAAATAATTTAATTCAATTAAAAAGTGTGGGGTGCTTTTTGAGGTATTTTTATAATCAATTAAATGTCAAACACCGCACGCTTTTTAATTGAATTAAATTATTTTCTCCTTTTTTAGTTTGGTTTTTAAAGCGTGTTTTTAAACTACACTCGAGAGCAATGAATCCGGGTCACTTAAAGAATGTTAAAAATCTCGGAAACTAAAAATGATAGGTTAATGCAATAAATTGTATTTAATAGACAATGTAATACTCCTTAAATGAAAGTAAAAAAAATATGAGTCACCATACATTTTATTAACACAAAATTACATAAAGAAAAAAACTGCTGATCTCTCCTTAAAACAAAAATAGGAAACATGAAATTTTTGAACTTTATTACGATTTTCTTGAATTTTAATACTTCGTATTGCCTCCTCGTGCTTCCATTACTGCGTTTACGCGGTTTGGCATGCTGTACACCAAGTTCCTTATACGATTTTGGGGAATATTCTCCCATTCCTCTGTGAGAGCAATTTTGAGCTCACGAAGCGTGATTGGGGGAGGGTTTCGTTGTTTTACGCATCTGCCTAGCTCGTCCCAAGCATGCTCGATCGGGTTGATATCCGGGCTGCGCGCTGGCCACTCCATACGAGTAATGTTCATCTCTTGAAGGTAGTCATTCACAATCCTACCTGTATGAGGTCGGGCATTGTCATGCATAAATATAGCATCCTCACCTAAATTGACCATAAATGGACCAACGTGATCATTGAGGATTTCTTCCACATATCTTACGCTAGTTAAAGAGCCGTTTTCTATGATCACCAGCTCTGTGCGACTTTCAGAAGAAATTCCGGCCCACACAAGTACAGACCCACCACCGTAGGCTACTTTTTCTTCGATGCATGCTTGCTTGAATCTTTCCCCTGGTCTTCGATACACTCTGTGTCTTCCATCGTGCTTGTAGAGCATAAATTTTGATTCGTCGGAGAACATAACTTTTGACCAATCTTCAATACTCCAATTTACGTGGCTCTGGGCATATCTTAGTCTTGAAATACGATGCCCACGCTCCAGTTTAGGGCCGTTTGCAGGTCTAAGGGGTTTTAAGTTAGATTCAGCAAGCCGACGTCTTACTGTCCATGCACTTGGGTTACTTCCTCCGAGGCGTCGAAACTGATTTGTGAGTTCAGTTCCTGTGAGAAAGCGATTTCGAAGCATGGTGTTCACCAAGTATCGGTCTTCTCGTGCTGTGGTACACCTGGTTCTGCCCGTTCCTGGTCTGCGTAGGTTAGAACCAGTTTCTTCGTAACGTCGGAGAACTCTTTGTACTGTTGACAGCGACACACCGACAGTCCTGGCTGTATCGCGCTGACTCCGGCCGGTTTCCAGCATTGTAAGTATTCTGGTGCATTCTTCAGGCGTAAGCGACATAATTTCAGCTTGAATAATGAATATAGAGCACTATCAACATGGTTTATGTACCCACATAAATGACAGATTACAAACAAAAGCAAAACCAAATGCTGTAATTTCGTAGTTCCATCTTCGAAAGTGGCCCTTTTTCAAATTAGATTTTTTTATGATATAACTTTACAATAACTATGAAGTTTTAATACCTTCATTTAAGGAGTATTACATTGTCTATTAAATACAATTTATTGCATTAACCTAGCATTTTTAGTTTCCGAGATTTTTAGGATTCTTTAAGTGACCCGGATTCATTGCTCTCGAGTGTATTATTGATTTTCAATTTTTTAGTTCTGCTAATTACAAAAACGTGTTTTTTTTTTCATTTTTCTCAATTTTTTTTTTAAATTATCGAATTGTCATCGGTCTTCGATAAGTTTACAAAGTTTCAATGAAATCTGACCGTTTAAAGTGGGTCAAAATCGCGCTCTAACATACAAACAAACATACAAGTTAAGCTAATATAAAGCGTGTAATAAATTCAATTTTGCGAATTTTCAATGATTCTGACATTATCCTGCATATGATAATACAATTCATAAAGCTTTCGGCAGTTTTCCGTCGATTTGTCGCTGATTTTGGTACGGATCGTAGATATTTTACCCACCCAGGTAATATGGCAGCGTTAACGTAGGCAATTTGTTTTTATTTGACCGATCATGAAGTATCCAAGTCCCCTATAAGTTATGTTAGTGCTAAGGTCAGTTTTACGATTGACGATAGGAAAGAAAAATATGGTAAGTATACCTACTGGTCCATACTTTCAGGTTACAGTGTCATCAACTCTTATGGATTGGAAGAATAATGCTCGGGTAGGCTCCAGTATTTTTTGGGGTTTATTGGGCAAGAATGAATGACGACAAGATTGCGCTAAATAAAAAAAATGTTTAAGACTGAAAAAACCAACTATACTCCATTTGAAATAAGAGTAGACATTTAAACAAACCTTTTTTACAGTCAGTTCAACCGATTCTGACTTCTATACCGTAGGCATAAGGATGGCATTAAAAGCAAAATAGTAGTTACAATACCAACTGTTTACTGCAGCTGCCATTTGTTCTGCCACTAATGCAATAGAACTCAAAATCAGTTGATCGGACTGTAAAAAGGGTTTAGTTATATGTCTAATCTTATTTCAAATGGAGTATAGGTATATACAAAACTAGCTTTTTCCCGCGGCTTTGCACACTCTGAAAAAAAATCTTCACAATAAAAAATATGCATGTACCAAGTTTCATGGTGATCGGTCAAACTGTGTTCCAGATTATAAATCTCGTATATACCACAGATTTAGTCTAAATCTAATAGTATAGTAGTCTAATATATACCAAAATCCATTTTTAATTAGTAGCTCTTTATGATAGCTCTCACCCCGAGAATTACTACCACCGTACTGAAGATTGTCGCCAAGAAGGATTTCTGTGTTGTGGTTTTAAAGGTGTGCCGGTGAAAGCAAAATAAACAGTTCGTCTTTGTCTCTGGGAGTTTGTTTCCACGTTAACTGTCTTCGATACATATACTACTAGTAACTGTTTCAATAAGTATGAGACATCATCAACATTTCAGCCGAAAGAAGTCCACTGCTGGACATAGGCCATTTCGACCGGTTCTGTGCTTCTCGATGACCGGACCGGACCTGTGAAGGCCGCCAGGATCTGCTGGAATAAGTAACATATAACATCGTTAATCTGGTCATATTCCTATTTCAAACCATAACTAAATTAGTTAAAAGAGTACATGCACTATTTCAATTTGGTCCGGAGTACTTGTTAGTCAAAAGTATTTTACGAGTACATGCTGGGTTGATAATAAATACTTTTGGTTGAGTTTGAGAGCCTAGAAAGTGACATAGTATGTGTTTTTATGACCAGACGATAAAAGAGGTTTTAATCGGTTACTTACTGTCTAATGGAAAGCCTTAGTAATGCTGGCAGATAAGAATTTATGGGTCCTCGTGTGTCATGGAGATTTTATGTTTTACTGGTTGAATAGACAGATTTGTTTTTGAATTAAGACAAGTCTGTATTTATTTCTAAACAAATCAAATACTTGAACGCTATTTTTAATTTTATACCTAAAGTAGAATACAAGGCAGTGATTACAAACTTCAAGGGGGTGAACACAAACTGTGATCAGCTATAAATGAAAAGAAAGAAAAAAACGTTTATTTGCGGTAAACATGACGCAAAAAGAAAAGGAACACAAAAAATAACTAAGAAAAAGTTGAGGGAAACATGCGTCACATCCACGCAAAACGGCTATCACTCAGCATTATGCTGCGACCCTATGCAAGACAGAGCCCCAACGCTGGTTTTCAGGGACAGCCGGCTTTGACGTAATGACGTCACTCGGTGCATTAAACAATTATTAGGGAACTACTGGTACAGCGAAGTAATAGAAAAATTATATTAATTTTATGTTAATGTGATACAATAATTATAAGTATAAAAAAGAAAATGGAAATAGACATACATGCTACGAGAATATCATCCTCAATAAACATTTTTCTCTATAAATTATAGGTAGGTTCATGATAAGCCTGTGTATTTTTTCTTTCACCGTTCATTCTAGTAGTTACAATTTTATAGCAAGTTTTATTCCACCAAAATAAATTTCCCGCTCAAAACAATTTATCTATACGCAAACAGGCTTTAATACACTTCAAGCCATCACCGGCCATCATAGCCTAAAAACAAAAGCCTCATACATATTGCATCGAAAACTTTATCAATAAATAACGTTACGCCATGAAATACGGCACTTTTACAGAACCGGGTAATTCACGTGAGCTTTGGAAATATTTTAGAGTTCAATGGTAGAATGGTAGGATGGTAGAATTATGATATAGTGTTGCGCTGTGCCGGCACGGGCAACAAATGAAAATTTACGCAGGTCGGGTAAGGTATTGTTGTTTATAGCGCCGTCTGTGATGCGATTATGTTATAACTGAGCCACTTTCCGGTAACTGTGATTTAATAGCACTTCAATATGGTTGTATTATGAAGTGTGGTTTTTAAAAACTCGAATTTTACTTTATTTACGGCGTATGAACGATTTTGAGAGAAACGAGGCTGCCTTGCTATCCACCTTTATTCTTTACCTTAAGTAAAAGTTTAATTTTAGATAAAAAAGTTGTTTCGTAACAATAAGGTATTTTACTCTATATGAGAAAAAAATTAAAAATATATTATTGAGATCGATTAGGCAAAATGCAGTTGGAAAATGTTAGTACAACAAAACAAACAAAACAAACAACAAACAATAACAAATAAACAAAACAAAACAAACAAACAAAAAAAAAACAACAAAACAACAAACAAACAAATAACAAAATTCAATTTAAAGATTTCAGTATTTTAATCAGTTTTTGAACACCATGAAATAGTAGCCGCCATGTTATTACGTCATACGACGTGTCAATATGCTAAGAGATTTCTGAAGATGAATGATAGATAACTTGCAGATATTTTAAAATGTAAACAGAACAAAGAATTAAAGAACAGAACAAAGAATTAGACAATTAGAATAAGACAAGAAGACGCCTACTCAGAACTGAGGTTAACGCTGGCGTACCGCAAAGAAGCGTGTTAGGTCTGGTCCTGTACCTACTATATACTTGTGATATCCCTGAATTTGGGCAAAACATGATTGGGGTCTTTGCTGATGATACAGCTATAATGGCTGTAGGAAACAGCGACGAAGAAGCAGCAGGAAAGATTCAAATGGCCGTAAATCAAGTTTAAAACTGGACGAAAATATGGAGGAATAAACTGAGTGAAGCCAAATCTGTTCACCGACTTTTCAACAAAAAACATCAGTATTCTCTAGTTTACATCAACAATAAACTAGTACCATACGAGAATATATCCAAGTATCTCGGTATGACTCTTGACGCAAAGTTACGCTGTAAAAGCACACGTCAAGAAGAAAAAAGATGAACACGACCTCCAATTCAAAATAATGTATTGGCTGCTTGGAAGAAACTCTATATTGTCCGTGCAAAACAAATTATTGCTATAAAGTCCTGATGCTAGTTTGGACGTATGGTATTCAGCTGTGGGGCTGCACCAAACAGACTAATATATTAATTATACAACGATTCCAGAACAAAGTGCTAAGGGAAATTGTAAATGCACCTTGGTAAATACAAAATGATGACCTCCATCGGGACCTAAAAGTTGAGTTCATCGCAACAGTGATCTAGAAATTTGCAAAAGCTCACAAAAAGAGACTTCATCAGCATGTGAACGTCGAGGCAATCCAGCTTCTCGACCACACAAACATAATTAGAAGACTAAAAATAAGAAAACCGTTCGAGTTACTAGTTAGTGTTAGTGAATAGTGTAAAGTACAAAAGTCAAACAAACACAAGAACGAAGTGTATTCACCGTAATAGAGACAATAAGAAAAGTGCTATTGGACACATTTTTAGTAAAGACAATTGAATAGTTTAGGTTATAATTAAATTACTTATTAGTCTATCTATAGGGCTAGATTGTAATAAGATTAGGGTCCATCCTGTTGATGCCCTAGGACAAGGAAAAACAAAAACATACATAAACTCCCGCTTTCTTCCCAGAAACTACAGATCTGCTACGATCCTTAAATACTCCTATTCCATTATCTTCGTTTAAGTTCATATATTTGGTAACACAAGCACTCCAGTTCCGAGCTTCTGACTTTTCTGAAGAACTGTATATCCATCAATATCTGTCCTGCCTTTCCCCAACTATGTTGAAGTCGGCTTCCAGTCTAACCAGATGCATCTGAATACCAGTGTTTTACAAGAAGTGACTGCCTGTGACCTCAACAACCCAGTTACTGGGTTATACGATACCCATTAGTAAGGTATGACTGGTTGTCAGACTTTAGGGCTTTCAACGACCCGTAACGGCTGTCAATGATCCACGAATTACAGCCGGGACCAACGGCTTCACGTGCTTTCCGAGGCACGGAAGGGCCTTGGTATGTAAAGGTCCAACCATCCACGGACCAACCTGGTCTATCGATCCGTGCGGCAGTTATTAGGTCAATAAGGTTGTGGCGAACCAAACTAACATCTATGGTTCCCACTCTTAGTTTGGTGGCAACACTATTTTTTGTCTCTAGACGAGAGATCTATGGTTGACAGTTTTTGAACGGGTAGAACTAGGATAATGAGCGAGGCTGAAAAGCTCAGCAACGTAATTATTTTATGTTTCATATTCCATAATTGCCAATTGTGTGTTCTATTGCCTCCGTTATAATATGTATACTGTGTGAAAAAGGAATATACACCTACTACAACGATAAACATGGTTTCATTTACGCAAACCGACCGCATAGCGCGCCTGAAAGGTGATAAGTAAATAATTTAATACCTTTATAATCGTACTTATAGCTACTACACAATTACAGTAGTTAAAAATAATCTGGTACATAATTTAGTAGAACATTACTCCAAAATCATTTTCTAATCACCCCAACTTGATATTAAACTTAGTACGAAGACGCGCACATTTTAATAGGAGTCATGTTTCGCCACAGCTTCGTTAAAACTTAATGAACCGCAAAAAATAAACTTTAATTAAGACATTTTAATCATCATTGTTTTAATACTCCGTCTTATGTTGTTAAAGTTAAGTCAAGCAATAAATTGTAAACGTTTGTTTTTATTTATTGGCGGATTTTTTAATTTGGTGGTTTAGGAAAATACGGAGTGGCAGGGGGAAATATCGACGCGCAAACTGTAAACATGAATTCAGCATATGATTAACTAGATCCCCTGGTGAATAATTTGTTTGCTGGTTATCAAATAAAAATCTGCTATTTCATAGAGAAGTGCAATACTTATGCGGTTAAAAAGTATGGCAGAGCAATTTTTATTAAATCATCGACGACAGCCCTATTACGGTATCGATGAGTTTATAGATGATAAACGACAGCCGCAATTAAATAATTTGTGAATCATTTTGTTACGTATGTTTTATTTTTACATACATTGATAATGAATTTTACATTTTATTTTGATCAATGATGGTGATTTTTTTTCTTACTGAATAATTTGACATTGACAACAAAATATAAAAAAACTAACAAATAGTTGTTTTTTTATATTTTGTTGTTATTGATAATTTAAACGCGTAATTTGTTTTAAATATGCATGTACTCAATGTTTTTTTATTTTATTTTATAATTATTGTATCTCTTATTAATGTAATTTTGAACACAATATATTATGTTATGAAATAAATGACTTATGACAATTTTTTCGGTTCGACGGTTCAGAATCATGTACTGAATAGTACGAGTAGTAGGTTGTGCGTCAATGTCCCTGCTCTCCTGTATAGAAAGTGGTTAATTCAGTATTTTAAAAGTAGGTTCGCATATTCCTCTAGATTCAATTCTTTGTTTGGGTTAGTTAACAATATTAAGCCGTCTCTATCATACCAGCAATTTCACATCGTTTTGCACATAAACCTGACCTAAAGCATTGGGTACTTGTGTAACGACAGAAACTGAGTGCTCGGTCCCAATTCAGCATAAACGAGCTTCCAATGCCAATGTTAGTTTCTTCAAGGTTATCAACGCATCGGCAGGCTGAAAATTTTCACGTCACTTTCTGTAATTATACCATTTACTTCGAACATGAAGATAGCAAAGCTGCTTCGAAGTTAAAACAAGTAAAATAATAATTAACGTTTAAAAAACATCTAAAAGTAACGTTCTAATAAATAAGAGATTTTTGTAGAAATAAGCATTACCTTTGTACGTATTTTTCTGTTCCTTTCATCTTGTCTGTTTATATGTGTCTGCTTGAATAATTAAATACATAAATAATATTCCCAAACAAAAACCACTAAAAAGTAACATAATAGTATTCTAGAAGGCATCCCCTTGTTTCGCAGACAGAAATTTCATAGAATTTCGTTTCCCAGAAAATGTTTCATATAATACAAGGACCAAATAGGGCCTTGTATTTTTATTTAGAATCAAAGACTATTTACTTGAATGAAACATATTTCACAGAAATACAATTCAATGAATTTTTTATCACATTTTTTTGTTTATCAAACAGTAGAATTGTTTTTTTAACGAATATTGTTTGTTCGGTGTATTTTTCCATGGTATTTTATTTCAACGAATTAAAATATTGTCTTAAAAAGTCAAATGTTGTGCTACAAAAGTTAGTTACAGAAACGAATCACTGCAAAACCGACTCCACGTAGACTTGTTTGCCCTACCCCTAGAGTGTAATTTAAATTCGCGTAGGCGCGAAGGGGCGAGGCGGCCCGCGAGCTGAGGAGCAGGTGGTGAGTGTGAATACCATCTGCAACGATAAGCTCGCGTGGGACCGCCGGAGCCTCGCATCGCCGGAGCCGTGACAGAAACCATGCCTGCTGCATGTAGCATGCTTGCTTGCATGCTGCATGCTTGCTTGCACGCTGTCTCACATAGAGAGTTAAAGAGCATATGCTGCATGCTCACTTGCAGCATGCAAGCAGTAGGTTTGGTTAGAACTGAGACCACTAACAGAAATTACCAACAACAATAATAAGAATAAAATAATAAACATAAACAATAATAAAATGTTATTCTTGTTTTATAATAAACAATATAAGGTTAATTAATATGTGATTTGTTATTCTATGATATGATTATTCTAACATTAAACTTTATGTAAAACAAAAATCAATGATTAAAAAATCTTCAATGTAAGTATTCTGCGTGCTGATTATTCTATGAAACGAAAATATGTGAAAACATTCATTTGAAACGTTTTTCTATAAAACTATTAGCTATAAAACAACGTACAACTATTATTGAACCTTAGTAACGTTCAAACTAAAAAATTAAATGAATTATAGTCGAATTTCGACCACTGGGCGGCTACCGGTAATAATAGATCTATAAATCAATTGCTACTTTGGTCTTTATTGCTCTCACCTTCACGAATAACTGACGCTAAAACTAAGTCAAAAACATCCACAGGAAAGGTATCTCTGCCAATTTTTCACCAGGAACTACACGCCATATGTTACAAAAATTAAAAACAATATCTTGGCAGTTGCCAACTAAAAATATTCCCAACTTTACATTCTCAGAGAACAGGGTATTTGGCATAATGACACAATTTTGCCAAGATTGCCAGCAACATGCATAATGGAGGTAGGCCTTGCCAGAGAGTGTTTCCGACGGTATATCATGCCTTAACGCTGGTGTCTGTGGCTAATGTTACTACATTTTTATGGATAAACTTATTTGTAGTTTATTTTTATGTTGGACGGGGATTTAGTGACGGATTTTAACTGCAGCTGTTCATTGGACGGACTGACATTGTTTTCTATCCAGCTCCAGATCTTTTTAATTAACGAATACATAATCAGTTTATAATTCGATTCCGATTACGATCTACGATTGGACAGAAAACTGCCCAAGACATTAGGATTTGTACTGTAATATGCAGGACAGTGTCCAAATCATTCCAAAATCCCTATAACGAATGAATTTTGTATAGAAGATAGAATATTTCATAATCAGCCGATAATGTTCCCACTGCTGACACACAGGCATCCTCTTTTCGAGAGGGAGTGGGCTGTTATCCACCACGCGGGGGCAGTGCGGGTTAGTAGATGTCACGTGTCTTAAAATTTTTGGTTCTAGGATATGCCGGTTTCCACACGATGTGATTCTTGACCGGTTTGAGAGCAGTGGTGATGAAATAAAATTGTTTACACAAAGTGAAGCCCCTGCTTAGGTTCCACCTTGGCCACCACTGCTCTCTTAATTCTGCGGTCTTGTGATTCATAGAATTGCCTGGTCCAAATTTAATCCCTCATAATCACTTACAATATATGTATATTATAAAACAAAGTCCCCGCCGCGTCTGTCTGTCTGTCAGTTCGCGATAAACTCAAAAACTACAGAACGGATTTTCATGCGGTTTCACCAATAGAACGAGCGATTCATAAGGAAGGTTTAGGTGTATAATTTGTAAAGGTTTTGTGTAAATGGCTTAACGCGGGCACACCCGCTGTCAAAAGCTAGTATGATATAATCAAAGACACAATACAATATCGATGATCTCTATCGAAGAAAACAATTAGGAGGAGTCGTGAGTGACCACTGAAATTCCACATCTAAGTATGAAAATAATGGAGCTCATTGTTGGACGGTTTTGAAAGTTTCACTGTTTAAACTTTATTCTATCGTCGTACAAACCTTTCAAAAATGTTAACTCCACAACATTTTGCTGACCTTTCCAAACACGTGTGAAATGTTCATACAAAATAAAAATGTGTACAGAAGTGTGTAGACTCTTGTGTACTGATAAAAATACGTCGGAACCATTCAACTAATAGTCAGCGGGAAGAGAAGTAGTTTGTTGCATTAGATTTGTATGAAGTGGACCAATTGTGTGAGCGCACGATATGGTCAAAGCGAGCGGTTCAAATTGTCGTCTGATCTTTTTACAATAGCTACCAAATTAATAAGCAGGGTAGGTACCTACATCATTTAAAAAAGGTACCGGAAAAAAACTGTAATTATGACATAGTTTGTAGAGTAAGTAAGCTAAAGTGACAGTGGGCTGGCCATGTATTTTGCAGGACCAGTGGCTGGTGAAGCAGAAAAGTCCTAGAGTGGAGACCGCGTATCAGTAAGCTTACTGTGGGTAGCCCCCCAGTTAGATGGACTGACGCTCTTGAGAAGGTGGCTGGCTGAAACAGCCTGGATGTGGAAGGTGGAAGACAGAGTGTTGTGGCACAATATGGAAGAGGCCTAAGTCCAGCAGTGGATTGTAATAGGCTGAATTGATTGCCAGTAACACTTATATACTATGAAGAACATTTGAAAAACTGCTGGGAAAAAATATTCTCCGGCTTAAGTAATAGGTAAAACGGGCTGTTGTCCGCAAATCCACGTCAAAGCGCGTATTGTGCGTACGGGTGGAAGAATTGGTTATTCGATCCACCCCTGCTCCTCGAGAGAGTAAGGCCAGCAACGCCTTGGTGTTGCTGACAAACTCACGTAGGGTACCTGGGTTACCGAAGTGTTTTGCCCTGTAATTAGCGACCAGCGGGCAGTTTAACAGCACATGAGCAGCTGTCTCGTCGTCCTCCATGCAGGCCTTGCACAGCGGACTGTCTGTTACTCCTATGACAAAGAGATGTTTGTTAAATGATCCATGGCCAGTTACAGCTGCTGTAACTGTACGCAGCTGTGGTTTAGTTAAACGGAGAACCTGTTTCGTGAGGCGGGCATCGAACGCAGGAAGAATTCTCCGGCTTTCGTTGCTACTAAATGAATGTTACACTTATTTTTACAAGATATTCCAGCACGTAACCTTTTTACTTGCAAAAATGTGTATGAAGTCTTTAGCAAAAGGTGTAAATTGAGTTAGGTACATGATTTGCCTACATTTTGTGTAAACGTGCAAATATTTTTTTTGTAGGAATTTAACATGTTTTGGTTACGATTCAGTTTTCATAATAATGAAAAGGACTGTGAAAAATAAGTTATTTAACTAAATTCGTGGCTTTTGAAACCACTTGACAATTTTCTTCTCATTAATAAATGGGTCCGCTCTTGACCTCGATCTCGCCTGATGAAAAGCGAAATATTTTCCGTTTTTTTTTGCCGTATTTACCGTGCAAGCCTAGCTGCGGGTCTATTTTCTACAAACCGCAAACCGATTTGTCTTTTAGCAAAAATTCGAAGTCATGTGATATGACATCTACCAACTCGTATTGGCCCGGGTGGTAGATTACAGCCCACTTCCTCACGAAGACAGGAAGCCTGAGTCTCATTCAGTTCGAGCATAAGGCTGTTTTTTGTTTTTTGAGTTTGGGAATTCATCAAATAACTTCTCCCGCTCTGAGTGGAGCAGGAGGGCGTGTCAGACTTTTACTGACTAAAACCCACCCGTGTTCCTTCAGTTGCCTGTGTGCCAGGGGCGACGGTATCTCTTCCGAACAACCGGCACCCCTGGCAGGCATCAGCCCTTGCGGACCCCACCAGTTCGGCGCACCAGGACACATGGCACGCCGTGACCACCCCAGGAGAAAAAGTAGCATAAGGGCCCCAGACGACCCCGTGTCTGGCACCCTTGCTCCCCCTGCGACGGGTCAGCGCTGTGGCCTCGCCACCTATGACTTTTCGGCCGCAGGGGATAGGGAGAGCGGTCAACGCTATACCGACACTCCTATTCCCCTGTGGCCACAATGCGTCCGCCATCAAACGGTGGCAGCCCCGTCCAGGCCACGGAAGGGAAGAGTGCTACTCAGAAGTACCCCCACTCCTCCTCTGCCGCAGCCTGTAACTCTCAGCCGCGATGCCCCCCATTCGACATCGCGGCCCGCCTCAGTTGCGATGCACCACATCGCAACCTACTTTTTGGCCGCTACGTTGTCGCCTTGGAGGCAAAAGCCCTGACGAGCGGCCCCACCTTGGGGTTCTTCTTCGCTTCACCGTGGGAGGGTGACCACGGCTACTGAGCTCCCCCCGCAACGACAATGCGGAAACCCACTGGGAGGGGGAGGATAAGGCTGGTTAGAAGCATTTTGTTTAAACTTTGTAAATGTGAGTACCATGCATCCGTATAATAATTATGTTGTTTTGATGTACGTTGACTTGATAAAGCGTGGCAGTCGAGAGTATGTCATGCTCACTTAAATGTCTCGCTGATGGTGGCGCGTGTGTTGGATCATTCGGTTCCCTACAAAATGGTTGAGCTGGATGGTGCTGATCCACGCGTCAAGTTCGTGAACGGGCGCCGTCGGTTGAGACTGGTCATCTCCTAACTTCCATGGCTTATTTTAAATCTTATATTTAGAATTGTTTTTTTTTTTTTACATTGTTCTCACATATAGAAGCAACAAGAATATTGTTCCCAAGTTTTTGTAATACTTGAACATGATTAAAAAGAGTGTCCATGGAGTTTCTTGCCCGTTCTTCTCCATAGAGATCTACGTTTTGGAATGGGCAACTAGCTTCAACTTTCTAACTGGTCGACTTTTTGACAATTCAAAAGTACCTTTAAATGGTCTAATTGAAATAAATGCTTTGAGTTTGAGTTTGAGTTATGCTTTTCTAACAAATATGAAAAATATCGAATGCTATAAGAATAAAAGCGCTTTCAACCCTTGCCGCGCAACTCAAGTTGCGAGTCTAAGTTTTTGTGACAAGCCAACTCTGTCCCGAAATGTTTGAGTTTACAGCAATTTCGCAGTTCGCTACTGACGACGCTTGCTACATTAGTACTAGTTAAATTGACTTTCTCGCCGTATTCATGTTGGCGATCAAATTATACAAGTCTTCGCTGTTTTTCGGTGTTTATTTTTGAATTTAATTGAAAACTATCAACCGTTTTAGGCTTGTGAATTGTAGATAGTTTGATTTGTTAGTATAGTGCTTGTTTGTGCAGCTGTGAAGTGAGTGATCTTTGGTCTAATTCCCATGTTACGCGAAACTTATCGGCTTATTAGTCGATTCAAACGAATTTACTTGCCCATATCGGGCGAATTGATACTTTTAATTAATATAATTATTGTCTATATGCAACTCGCACGAAGTTGGGCGAATCGAGAACTCCAGTAATACATATTAGGCAGTTGGCACGTTTTGAATTTTATGGATTTGCCAAATACGTATTATTGGAGTTGTCGATTCGCCTATATAAATAAATTCATGCGGGTCGCCTATATAAAATAATATATAACTTAAGTTTACGACGAATAACGAACGAATAAGCTCCCTTGTCTATGAAATAATTATAAAACCTAAAACATCATCATAATAATTCAATCCTTCTATACCTCCAGGGAGACGAACTTCAACTCACCTGTTTATTTACCTACCAAACATAAATTACGTCTCTTTTCAATATCGCGATAAAACAACCTAACCCAGCACCTGAAAGGATCCCATTAATCTCTCCGATAATTCACTCCATACAAATTTCAGTATACAAGAAAAAAAAAAGACCGGAGTTTCTTCGACAATTTCCCCCCACTTCCCCAATCCACTCTGTTTAGAAAAACATCCTTACGTACACAAAATATCCGCAAAATGAACCGAACACGATTTGAATATCTAAATTGGCAATCCTTCGGTATTCCAAACTTTCCTCATTACAGTCGCGTTCACCTGTTAATTTTTCGGGTTCCGTAGGAAAAGGGGAAGGGGAATTAAACTAATTTCGCAGAAAACGTCTTTGTTCATTTCTTACAGCGAATTCACAAGTATTTTGGTTTTGTACTTCAGATATCGTAATTAATTAGACCGTTGACCTCAAGAAGGTGGCTGGGACAGAAAGGGTGCGGAACGTGGAGAACAGAGTGTTGTGGCGCAGCCTGGGAGAGACCAGCACTGGACTGCGATAGGCTGAGTTGATTGATTGGTCGTAATTAATTATATTACTATAGAAAACGAGGCAGCTGGTGGGGTTAACTAAAAATACAGTTCACATAACGATTTAATCATTCATTCTGTTTGATTTTTTTCTTGTGCAGGCACTGTTTAGTTTGTCTTTGTTTAGTCTTTAGAGAAAAAGCTTTTGGATCTCATGGAACTTGGCACGCAAGTAGATTTCGACCTGGGTTAGAATACTAATCATCCCGGTAGTATGCTCTCAAGGGATAATTTTTGACCTCCACAAGGGCAAAACCGCGGGAGAAATTCAGATTCAAATTCATTTATTCAGACAACATTGATCCTCAGGTTAGTTAGTTCGGTACAAAAAACTTATTAACAATGTTACCTGCGGGGTAGTAGCGTAACATGAGCAGTAATTGTAGGAATGGCTTAATTTTGAGGGTTCACCAACATTCATTGCGTTATTGACTTGTGAAGCAGACGAATATTTCGAACATATTAAGCAATGGATTAGCAGAATTAAAATTGATTCAGATTCTGATTAATACCTAGTGTTTTACGCAATCAGGGTGCTGCTCTAGTACTAAATAAACATATACAGGGTGTCCGGTAATTAATGGATAACCTTGAAATAGTTCATGGTAGAACTAATGGCCATTCAGAAAACACTTTTTTTTTCTGCCAAACCAAACTAAAAAAGGAGAAAATAATTTAATTCAATTAAAAAGCGTGGGGTTCTTGACATTAATTGATTATAAAAAATACCTTAAAAAGTACCCCACGCTTTTTAATTGAATTAAATTATTTTCTCCTTTTTAGTTTGGTTTTTAAAGCGTGTTTTTTAGTTTTTTTTAACTATTATTTATTTTCTATTTTTTAGTTCTGCTAACTACAAAAACGTGTATTTTCCCTTTTTTTTTTAAAAAAATCTCATTTTTTTTTTAAATTATTGAATTGTCACCGGTCCTCGATAAGTTTACAAAAGTTTCAATGAAATCTGACCATTTAAAGTGGGTAAAAATCGCGCCTAAGGAGTCGGTTACATATAAACATACAAACAAACAAACATACAAGTGAAGCTAATACAAAGCGTGTAAAAAGTCTCACAAAAAAAGAGTACGGAACTCCTGTACGCAGCATTCACCCACACTTAAACATTTTCTCCCCACTTCGGTTCCGACTATCTTCACGTTTTGCGGGTAATTTTTATTGTAATTTATCGAGACCACGTGACTAGGCACTTTAGTTAGTACATAATAGTCTGCCAGGAGACAGAATTATAATTGTACTTCAAAATTTCATGTGGACACTTTGTGGGAGCGTTTTATAGCCTTTAGTGGGTAGTTTGTAATGGAGTAAGTTTTTGATAGTGGTTGTAATATGTTTGAAAAACGGTTTTTAGTGCGAATTCGTGTGGTAAAACGGGTTTAAATGGAGTAGTTTTGATATTATCATTTCTTTTTGGGGTAGGGTAAAATTTTATTTTCTTGTTTGTAATGGTGCCTACTCCACACAAATTCGTGTTCCAGTACTTGCTTAGTAAATAACAGTGATAAGAAATTATTATAATTATCATCAATATACCTACACTAAGTGGACAAAATACGTATTTTCAAATCTAACTCAGAATCTACCCAAGCAAAGTAAGCATTTATATGGGACCATTCCTGAGGGCGCTACTAAATGCCCTATCTATACATCTATACATCTATACATATAAATAAAATTGCAGTGTCTGTTTGTACTATTAAAATAACCGCTTTTGACTAAATGCATATGGATGTATACACGGTACATATACCAAAATATTCTTTAATTTTTTTTTGTCTTTTTTTTTGTTCTGGCTAATCTCTGAAACGGCTGGACCGATTTTGACGGGACTTTCACTGGCAGATAGCTGATGTAATAAGGAGTGACTTAGGTGACATTTATTTTAGAAATGTTATTAATTTTTATCAATATTTACTTTTTTGTTAAAGTCCACGCGGACGAAGTCACGGGCACAGCTAGTAAATAATAATAAAGTAAATCGATCCACAGTTACCGGAGCTATCGCTTAACAAACCCAAAAAAGACACATACAGACGAATTGAGAACCTCCTCCTTTTTGACGTCGGTTAAAACGTGATTTCTGGGAAAATTTCATAAATACATTAAAATGTGGTTTTAATGAATATAATTTTCGCCTAGGTCTTGTCGGCTTAATTGTTGCATTTGGGTCACGCTATCTGGAAGGAATACGTCAAATTAGACTTCACACTGTATAAAGATTTACCAAACTAAATACATACATAGCATTATTACCAAAGTCTTTATCATAATAATTTTAGATCTCGCATGTATCTAAATTATAGAAAAATACGGCACTTTAAATATTTATTGCTAGACAATTCACGCAAGTCACTAAATCAAATAGAACACCATATTTGACTTTCAGGGAATGAAAGGGTTGTACAACTAAACATAAAATATTCTTTAACAAGCTTTTGCGAGCGGCTTCACCCGCGTGGTGTTAAAAAAATATTCCACAGGAACGTACAACCAGGACAAAAATATCATATGTGTTAATCCAGGTATACACCTAGAAATTTTAATGGTTGTTTTCCCGCAGCGAAATGATTTTGTCTTGGTAATACAATCGTTTTATAAACAAATAAAATATTAGAAACAAAAAAATGACAGATTAACCATAGTGAAAAATCACCACGTACGAGAGTTTATTTTGCATTGAATATTTATTTATGCATCGCTGTTCCCTTTGTCGTCGGCGCGTGCGGTTCAAGTAGTACCTTCTAGTTACCTCTAGTGTTACTATTGATTCTCACTTTTTCGTTTTGATGAATATTTTAAAACAAAAACATCTTTTTTTTTTAGTGGTACTCTATGCTTCGAAAGTACTCCTTATGGCAAGTTGTTCTGCCGCGGGAAAACAACCATTAAAACTTCTCGGTGTATATAATCTATCTATGTGCCACATTTCATAAAAATCCGTTCAGCCGTATTTGCGTGATTGAGTAACAAACATCCAAACATTTAAACATTCAAACCTTCACATTTATAATATTACTTCCGCCCACGGCTTCGCCCCCGTGGAAGTTGGAAATTATCCTGCGGGAACGTACTACCGGGATAAAAAGTATCCTTTGTGTTAATCTAGGTTATAATCTATCTGTGTGCCAAATTTCATCGAAATTCATTCAGTAGTTTTTGCGTGAAAGAGTAACAAACATCCATACATCCATGTATACAAACTTTCGCGTTTATATTATTGGTAAGGATTAGTAGGATTGTCGGGTTTAAGAGGGAAGCACCAGGGTAGCCAAAGAAATTCAAATTTTCTTAGGTTTTTTTTGTAATTTGCAGGTCTCAATGATTTTTCATGAAATGGTCATTCAATAGGATTAAATGAACTTAGAAGGTCGTATTGATGATTTTCTATGATTGTAATTCTGTAAATCCATACGTGTGAAGGTGCGCTTACACGAGCAACTAAAATTGCTACATCCTGGCAAATTCTCGTCAACTATGACGGTGACGTCATAGTTGAGGTCGAGGTTGAGTCGTGACGACTACATCCTGCAATTTAGGTCAATGGCAATATATAGCAACCTGTTGCCAGAGATACGGCCATACAATATCATGCAATATGGAGCAACTTCAAAAACTAGGCAATACCTCGCCGCCTCCGCCGCCGGCCGGTTCATCTCGCAAAAACGAGACGTAGTTATACGGTACAAACGAGATAGAAAGAAAATTTACAAACCGATAAGATATTCGGCAACTCATGAAATATATGGAGCAATCAGAAGCAATATTCCCGAAACATATCGCAATTTATTGTTTTTGCTCCAGATTGCTCCACTTAATTGATCCAGATTGATCCATTAGTGTTTCCGAGCAATTATTGCTCAATAAATTGCCCGTGTAAGAGCACCTTTACGGTCGCGTTTAATATTTTGTTCAACACAGCCTGCCGACGACATGCAAATTATCTCATCCACCTTAACTCGATTTATATCACCTCATTTAATGCAGAGCAGAAAGTTAATCTTCATCATCGTCTGCGCAGCCTTTTCCCAATTAAGTTGGGGTCAGCTTCCAGTCTAACCGGATGCAGCTGAATACCAGTATGTTACTTGGAGCGACTGCCTATCTGACCTCCACAACCCAGTTGCCGGGTAATACGATACCCCTTGGTAAGACTGGTTGTCAGACTCTCGGGCTTCAGACGACTCGTAACGACTTTCTAAGATCCACAAATTGTCAACGTTAGTAGTATTTAGTTTAATAGGGATGCGGTCTCACGATGATAAAAAATTCCAATCTGCAACAACATTGCTCTCGGGAGTAAATGCATCTAATTCGTTCGGCTCCAGCGCGCCTGAGGGTCCGCCCTTTATTGATTCAAAAGGAAAAAGTTTACTGGCAGGAGATTAACTAGCTATATTAGGTAGGTTTTAATCTTGATTCTATTTCAGTCAACAATTTACTGATTTCTGGTGAGGTTGTAGTCAATTGCAAGCCTTGTTGAAGCCTGTAAGTAGAAATTTAATTGGCGTCAGCTATGTATGTATGGGGACACCCTTTAATTTACAACTTTTAAAAAAATATTGAATTTTTCCTTTAGCTTTTGCTTTTACCTTACTTTTTGCCCAATTTCGTGATTCTAGGTCAACGGGAACTACACTAGGTTTTCGACCCAAAACCTATAGGGTACTTCCGGTAGACCTAGGATTGTCTATTTTGGTTAAAAACAAGGTCTTACAGCACAAGTAAAAGGAAAATTCCGAAAAATAAAAAAGTTGAAAATTAAGGTAAATTTTGGTACTTACAAGTTTTCGCGAAAATCTAAATTTTCCCTTATATTTTATCGTATTGATACTGAGGTCTATAGTCCCTATTATACCTAATAAGGTCTATAGTCTATGAGGTCTATAGTCCCTATTAGGTATAATAGGGACTATAGACCTCAGTATCTGGTATAAATTTCAACTTGCTAGGTCGATCCGTTTCTGAGAAAATCGGTGGTGACACGCGGACAGACAGACAGACGGACAAGAGATTAAGGGTTCTTTTTTGACCTTTTGAGGTACGGAACCCGAAAAATGGTAATTAATCAAGTAAGTACCTACTTGAACATTGCTGCATACAGCATCATCGTAGTTTTATTTCCAAAATGGGTTGATTAATAGATCAATCAGTCTACCTAGCCTTTTCTCAACTAAGTATGTTAGCGACGGCGTCCAGTTTAACCGGATGAAACTGAATACTAGTATTTTACATGAACCGGCTGCATATATGACCTCCACAGCGCATTTACTGGGTAATTCGATACCCATTGGGTTGATTAATAAATAATTGGTTAAATTCAGTATCCAACGAAAATAAAACATATTTTTAATGATCTTAAGTTTATACATAATTAAGCCAAGCACTTCCGAGCTTGCGGATGGCGAGTAATGGGTAGCTCGCTGTCCGGTAAGGACCAAGCCCGGGTCGACGGCGCGTTGTGTGCCACGCGCGCCTCAAAGAGATATCAGCACCAACTGGTGGGGTCCGCAAGGGCCGATGCCTGCCAGGGGTGCGGGTTGTTCGAAAGAGATACCGTGGCCTCTGGCACACAGTCAACTACAGGAACATGGGTGGGTTTTAGTCAGTAAAAGTCTGACACGCCCTCCTACTCCACCCAGAGCGGGAGAAGTTATTTGATGAATTTGCATCCTCAAAAAAACAAACCAAGCACGTCCAACAAGTTTCAGACTTTATGTTTCCGCGAAGTAAACCCTGCAAGAAACTAAACATACAGTAACAGTCTTACATAAATCGACAATGCACTAAAAGTCCTTGCAAAACATAACTATCACACTACAAAAACTAAAACACTAAAACCAAAACCACTAAAACCCAAATATTCGACATTCGACACGAGATTGTAGTTCGATAGAGGGCGGGCGTTCCCGACACCGTTGTCAGTACCGCGTGACTCCACAGCCGCCACGCACGCGCCACGCGTGGCGGTGACGTCACAGACACATGTATCGCGTAAACTGGCAGAATTACTTTTAGTTCCCGTGTGTTTGTTTTGGATGTTACACGGTAAGTAGTTATGTTTTTAGAGTGATGTCTGTTTTTAGGAAAGTGAGGTTATGTTTTGTAAACAATGGCCCAATTGATCAACGTGGTTATAATTGATGGGAGAGCTTGTTAATGAATTGATTGATTAAGCTGATGAGGTTGAAAGCGGCTTTCACTGTCCAATGATGCAATAAGAAGATTAATTTTAAAACTGCAGATCCATTTTCTATTTGTGCTGTGGATAGCTCATTAATTCTACATAATTAATAAATCATTGCATGATGCTGTCAACGAAGCTGAGAGTAAAGAACAAACCACGGATAACTGCACGGTTCTATTCTAATTAAAGTCAATATTTTTTGTTAAGAAAACCAACAATGCACATTCGTAGTAAGTTAGTTTTTCCGAAGGTCAAGTGAACAGGTGCTTGGGTTGGTGGATTTGGGAGAAAAGGGTGCGCTTGCACCTTTTTATCTTCTACCACACCACGTTCTCACACTGGGTTTGTACGAGTATAGTTGATGTAGGTCTATACCTAAACCTAACCTTTATTTAGATGAGAGTTTCTTATTTTAACTTGAAACATATCCTTTGGCACTCGGCAATTTAAAGTGTAACTTTCCATCAGTATTTTTTTACTTTTATTGGTCAGTACTGATTTCCACAGTACCTTTTACAAACAAACAAACAATTTTACATGTTTTTATCCTACTAATATTATAAACGCGAAAGTTTGTAAGTAAGTATGGATGGATGGATGGATGTTTGTTACTCTTTCACGCAAAAACGGCAGAACGGATTTGGATGAAATTTGGCACACAGATAGATTATAACCTAGATTAACACATAGGATACTTATTATCCTGGTAGTACGTTCCCACGGGATAATTTCCGACTTCCATGCGGGCGAAGCCGCGGGCGGAAGCTAGTGCTAAATATTCATTAACAAAATGCTGGCTATACTAAGACAATTATTTTACTAGGCCATCTATATCTATATATATAGCTAGGTTTATTGTGAAAATGTTTTGAATATACTACGCTACTACAATTCAATAGCTTTATCTGTGGATAATGAGATGAATGACAACAAAGCAAAAGATGCAACGCTCATGTAGTATTAATAGTAAATACCGCACACGGTGAGACAGTTAGGTCATTTAAGTTTCGTCGCATCATCATCTGCTTAGCCTTTTGTCAACTATGCTGGAGTTGGCTTCCAGTCTAACCAGAAGCGGCTGAATACCAGTCTTTTATATGAAGTGACTGCCTATCCAACATTCACTTGGTGAGTCTGGTTGCGAGACTATCGGGATTTGAAATACCCGTAACGATTGTCCAAAATTTGCGAATGAAAGCCAAGACCAATGGCTTGATGGGCTTTCCAGTGCACGGAGGGGTCTCGGTATGAAACGGATGGTCACCCATCCAACGACCAACCTCGACAAGTTTCGACTAAGTAAATAAAATCGATAAACATTGTTTTCGATTATTGTTTCGTTTATTATGGTGTTTAAAACTTCTGTTGATTGTCTCTGTTATCAACACAGGGAGGTGTTGTTATGATATGATTGTATAAGCACTTACAAAGGACCTGGAACGATAACTTTGTAATCGCTTGAACTAATCAAAGATGGTACCGATAGTTAGTAAGATTATTTTGAAGTTAGATTAACAATATACGTGGGAGCATTGCCTTTAGAGTTTTAGTACAAACTTGTTTTAATAGGTATTATATGGTCCTCGCTGGGTCGTGGAGGTTAGATAGTCGATCCGTGTAAAATACTGGTATTCAGTTGCATCTACTTAGACTGGTGGCTGACCTAAGCGTAGTTGGAAAAAGGCTGGTAAGATTGATTCGTATATATCGATATTAGTATTCGCTGAGATAACTCTTATTCCTTATGCCTTCCTGCTCCCAAGAGCAATGAAAGCCTGGACTGTATAAATATAGGAAATGTTTAATTAGTACAAATTATAAAACTGTCCCAAAAAAGCAATTATAGATCAAATTTGAGAGGAGAATCGTCCGGCGCGGTGGAGTCCGTTAAAGCTAGTGGCCGTCGGACTTACCCGCGCCGCCGCCGCCGCCGCGCCTTGCCGCGTCTCAGCGTGCTGCATTGATCACGCCACATGCGCGTGCAGACCGCGCGCAACGTGTTATATTGGGATCGAAAGAACGCGAAACAAATCAGCTTTGTGTTGCAATAGCTAAAAGTTGTATTTGTACTACTAAAACCCAGCATAATGCATCGGAATCGGAAAGACTTGTGAACAATAACAACAAAGTTCTGCATACCTTTCCATTATATTCAATTGCCTCAAAAAACGAATAAAAAGCGAAACATTAGCCAAGTAAACCTGTACAACAATAAAGTACAACAAGTCCTAACTAATTGAGTTATTTGCCACAAACAAGCTGCTTTGGCTCGGCCTGCTTTGGTAAATCGTTTCCTAAATGCCTTAACTACGTTTATATGGAATATAAATCGTAGCATGTTTAGTTATTTCGTTCTGGTGAGGAGAAACATTATAATCGTGTCATGTTTAAAGGGAAAATCGTAAGTAAGTTAACACGTTTGGAATTGTTGAAAAAAGTTGTTAACTTTACCTCCTTGGTATAGGGTCGAAAGTGCACCCCACCGGTGGGTTCCCGCATTGTCGTTGCGGGGAGGCTCAGTTGCCGTGGCTTCCCCACCCACGGTGAAGCGAAGAGGAACCCGAGGCCGTTCGTCAGGGCTTTTTCCGCTAAGCCGACGACGTAGCGGCCAACCGGTTGCAGTGCCGCTGGGCAGCATCGCAACTGAGGCGGGCCGCGATGTCGTATGAGAGGCATCGCGGCTGGGGGTTGTGGGGCGTGGCGGGAGAGGAGTGGTGTATGGAAAGCGCCACTTTTCTCGCCTTCCATGGCCTGGACGGAGCCGCTAGCGTTAAATGGTGGGCGCGGTGGGGCCGCAGGGGAGGAGGAGTGTCGGTATTGCGTAGGCCGGTCTCCCTATCCCCTGCGGCCGAAAAGTGGTAGGTGGCGGGGCCACTGTCCCGACCCGCCGCAGGGGGACCAAGGGTGCCATACACGGGGTCGTCTGGCACACATGCGCTATTTGGTCCCTGGGGTGGTCACGGCGTGCCATGTGTTCTGGTGCGCCGGTGATGGGGGTTATTCCCCTACGAGGAGGGTCCGGCAACGGACAGCCGTAGTGGGTTCGCTGATGGCTTCCGAGTTCCCGTGTTCCCGCCACAAGCGGCACTGAAGGACACCGTGGAGTTTTAGTGGGTTAGAGTCCCACATAACTGCGCTATCTCCCCGTGGTAGCGCACTATGCATGACCATTTCTCCACGTAAAAAAAAATGGCCGAAAGTGCAACTGTTGGAATGGTCGTGGAACACAGCTTGTTAACCTCGGAGAGGGCAATGCATTTATGGGGTATTCTGTTAGGAATTCCCCAGTAAGCCCAGGTGTTTTAATTTTTTTTTTAAATTTGTTTTCTTGATTCTAAAAGAGCACCTACATCCCAGCAAAAATACTCTATTGGATTTTCAATTCTCGGCGTTAAGCAGTGTGTTGAAAATCACCCGTGACGGCTAATAGTCTGAAGATTGCATTTATAATTGACAGAAATAGTGTAATATAGTGCCCTATTAGTCTATTAGTGACAAAGGCTCGTCGCCTATAACGTAGACTAAAAAATGGTGAAATATGGATATTGGATGTGCTTAATACATGATTACCTATCTATTCGGGAAATGGAGGTGTTATTCAAGGAGTTCGTAAATCTAACCCACTTTCACATGTCCCCTACCAACGACGCTGCCAATACAGGCGTGGTGATATGTAATGAAAGAAAAATTTACCGCAAAAATGACGTTACAGTAAATTAATGTAATACTTATAAAATAAAAGGGCACGCCCCGATAGCGGCGGTAAGTCCCCTCTTTGAGGAGTGGCTTGAGAGGCGGCATGGCGTCCTCACCTTCCGCCTGACGCAGGTCCTCACCGGACACGGTTGTTTCGGGAGGTTCCTGTTTCGTATAAGGCGGGAGGAAACGCCCGGGTGCTTCCATTGCGAAGATCGCCCTGAGGACACGGTGGAGCATACGGTGGCGGTCTGCTCGGCTTGGGCGGAGCACCGCCGTGTCCTCGTGGAGGCGATCGGCGGCGGCGATCTCTCGCGTCCGGCCCTGGTGCAGGCCATGGTACGGAGCGAGAGTGAATGGTTAGCCGTCACCTCCTTCTGCGAAGCAGTAATGCTCGCGAAGAGGGAGGCGGCGCACGTGAGGGAGAGGCAGTATATGCGCCCTCACGGCCGTAGTCGCCGCGGGAGAAGCCCTGGGCGTCGGGAATCCCAGGCTGATTCCCGGCCACCGTAGGCGCGGGCTTGCGGACGGCGAGTAATGGGTAGCTCGCTGTCCGGTAAGGACCAAGCCCGGGTCGACGGCGCGTTGTGTTCCACGCGCGCCTCAAAGAGATGTCAGCACCAAAGGGTGGGGTCCGCAAGGGCCGATGCCTGCCAGGGGTGCGGGTTGTTCGAAAGAGATACCGTCGCCCCTAGCACACAGGCAACTGAGGGAACACGGGTGGGTTTTAGTCAGTAAAAGTCTGACACGCCCTCCTGCTCCACCCAGAGCGGGAGAAGTTATTTGATGATTTCCCATCCTCAAAAAAAAAAAAAATACTTATAAAATAAAGAATACGCACGTTACGTTCCCGGTAACCGTGTTTCCCAAAAGCTATAATAACCTGGTAGTCTTCAACAGCCATTAGGTCTAGAGTGAATGAAGGGCGGTGAATTTGGGGCTGTGTCGTCGCTCGAGCAGTCAGGCTCAAAGAGGTTTCACGCAGTATGAGCGCCTCAAAGCGCAGGCCACACGCCAGGGAGTGAGCGAGCGAGGTGGGGGAAACTATATTAATTAGGCGAAGCCTTGGAGAGCTGAACTCTCTGGTCACTGTGGGTTCACACCGAAAACTATGTACGGATGAGCAAGCGAGCAGGCGGGCGGGAGAGCGAGGGGAGCGTTCCATCTCATTGTCTCTCGCGTGTAGTTGCATAGCGGTCACGTCATAGAGCCGAGCGAGCAACGTTTCACCTCTTTGCATACTTCGTTTCACATCGGGCATCGTCAGATATTTCATTCGCGTCGTTTGTATCGCTGACGTAGCTTATCTCTGTGGTTCGGGGTGTAAACCGAAGTATGAAAAGAGGTGAAACGATTCTCGCCCAGCTCGCTCGCTCGGTAGCTGGCGGTGTGGCTAGGAGAATGTAGTCACTTGGTGATGGGGCCCGTTAGGCATGGCGGGCTGTTGGGGATGCGGCGAATGTACAAGTATCTTCCGGGCCCCCGACACATGGTACTAGAAGCAACAGTGGGGTTTTCTCTCCGTTCTTCCCAGATGGAGGGTATCTATGACGATTTCCCCGCGGAACAAAACTCAAGAGTGAAAGGTTTACTACACCATCATCAACAGTATCATTAGTACATAACTCATCGGTTAAGAGCACAGAGCACGGAGATCCTATGATATGGTTGACCTTTGATGTATCTTAACAACTATAGTGTATTATCCATCATCATCATCCGAAAGATGTCCACTGCTGGCCATAGGCCTCCCCCAGGCTCCTCCACTTCGAACGGTCTTGTGCTTCCCACATCCAGCGGATTCCCGCGGCCTTCACAAGGTCGTCGGTCCACCTTTTGGGAGCCGTTCCCACTCTACGTCTTCCGGTACGCGGTCGCCACTCCAGAACCTTTCGGCCCCATCGGCCATCTGTTCTGCGAGCAATGTGCCCTGCCCACTGCCACTTACCCATATTACCCATATTTGCTAAATAAAATTATATTCTGTTCTATTCTATGGCGACCGCTGCTTTTTCAACACTTTTCAAACAAACTAAGAGTGTCACCGTTTGCTCTGACTACGACACAAATGACGTATAGAAACTGATGTCTTTGAATGGTTGGCCGTGAAGGTTCGACGCGACAGCGTGACGCGACTCTTGTAGAACAACTTCTATGCAAACTGTTTTACCAGACTCACGAAGCACCGCGGTGGACCATCGCGACTCGCCTGTCTGCGGGGGCCTTGACAGAAATTGTACGCTCAACGCAAGAATTTTATTAGTACTAGCACCTCGAAGTCCACGTTCACGCGGACGTAAAAATATTGCGGCACGATTTTTGCGCGCATTGCTGAGCGCCGAGAGTTGGAAATCGAACAGTGTGTTTTTTCGACGCCCTGGGATGCTCTCTGTTGTATTCTCAATGCTCCGTTAAACATTGAGAGTTTGAAAATCCGCGGCGGGGCGCGGCGATGCCATTTTCTGTGGGTGAGATAAGTCAGCACGATAACCTATGTTAAATTATTCTAGCATCCCAAATAAAATAACAACCTATCCAAAAGCCACATCCTTCACGAAACTGCTAATTAAACTAAAATAATATCCGCGCTTAAAGACAACGACACACCGAGCGATATGCAAATTGCAGCTTGTTTACAATAAATCAACGTACGCAGCTGCACAAATATGTGTGTAAATATAATGTGGAATTGCGTCGCTAGATGGCGCTGCATGTTGCCACTCTGTCAGGATTAGGAGCCGGGCTAATTGGATGAGGAGACGCGCTCAGTGATTACGTGTGATTATGTATTGTATGGCGTGGCATGTTGCTTATGTTGCTATGTATGAGATTACATGTTAGTGTATTTAAAGGCCCATGTGAACAGTGTTCAGGCATGAAACTAGATTCAGATCTGGCAAATTTCACGCTAATCTCTGCTTTAATTTGTTTTTGGACCGGGATTCTTCCTGAAATTATGTTCTAGAATACAGGCGTTATGTTATTGACTGTTGTATAAATGTTAATAAGGGGTTCTATTGTTCATTTTCATGAATGACACAGAAGTAGGCCAATAATCTAACGAGTTCTATTCACAGCACCAAAACCTGAACAAACACCCGTCATTCGACATCCCCATTCAACATCAGAATTGAAGTGCGAGCATCAATCCACGACGTTGCGATGCATCGATGCATAATGCAGTATGCAAATCTGTTGCCCACAAACTAGCAACCGACTGATTGCTAGTTCTAACGAATTTACATTTTTTTCCATGTCTCGTATTGCCGATTGGTCGTTTGAAACAATTTATTGGATTACTTGTATTTGTGCCCGGTGTGCCTGTGGCAGTGAAGTGCTGTCGATTTTTGTTTTTGTTGAAAAATGGTTTTGTTTTTGAGCTAGACTATGTAGGAGTTTCGTTTTAAGTTCCGTACTCAAATGAGATCCTGGGCTTGCTATTTAAAATTTTCATATTTGGAAGAGATGCTTCCCTTTTTTGTTTTCTGACATTATGAACATTTCTGTTCCTATTATTTTTATTTTCTGACATTACGAATAAGTTTTTATTTTGACTGAATCAAGTATTATTTATAAAAAATTCAAAAGATATTCAATATTTTTCTTTCTTTTTGGAAATCAAATTTGATTAATTTCTCAAATACATTGCAAACTATATTTTTGTATAATTTAGAAGCATTTTGTTTAAACTTTGTAAATGTGAGTACCATGCATCCGTATAATAATTGTATTGTTTTGATGTACGTTGACTTGAAAAAGCGTGGCAGTTGAGAGTATGGTAACGGGTGCTGCTCGTGGTGACTGGTCGTCTTGCTGACCATGGTTTTGTTATTGTTAATTGTATTAAGTTTTTATTAATTTTAGTCCAGAGGTCCTAGTTTAACTTTTGTTACTTTAAGTTACTTATAGCTATATTTGCATAATGCAAAATTGCATATGTAAGCGGGCATGCCCTTTATGCCTAGAGGCTTTTATTTAGATTGGAAGTTCTGTTTTTTTTAGTTTTCAATCTTTGATGGTATATTGGCGTGTGCTAGCTGACATATGGCAAATTTTATGTTTTTTTTTTGTGTTTCGTAATTTTTATTACCTATTATTGTATAGAAACAAGTTCTTCTAACTTAACAGACAGCTGTGCTGCTGGGGAGTTTGTTCCGCTACTTCTTCTTCCCAGCTAAAGCACTAGGAAGTGGTGAAGGGCGGGCGTTTTTGGGGGGACTGTCTTATGTAATTTTATTTTGACGTTCAAAAAGAGCTGACTCTCAGCCTAGTTTGAATAAATGACTTTTGTTTTTTTTTGATTTTTGATTTTTTATGTCATGCTCACTTAAATGTCTCGCTGATGGTGGCGCGTGTGTTGGATCATTCGGTTCCCTACAAAATGGTTGAGCTGGATGGTGCTGATCCACGCGTCAAGTTCGTGAACGGGCGCCGTCGGTTGAGACTGGTCATCTCCTAACTTCCATGGCTAATTTTAAATTTTATATTTAGAATTGTTTTTTTTTTACATTGTCTCACATATAGAAGCAACAAGAATAATGTTCCCAAGTTTTTGTAATACATAACATGATTAAAAAGAGTGTCCATGGAGTTTCTTGCCCGTTCTTCTCCATAGAGATCTACGTTTTGGAATGGGCAACTAGCTTCAACTTTCCAACTGGTCGACTTTTTGACAATTCAAAAGTGCCTGTAAATGGTTTAATTGAAATAAATGCTTTGAGTTTGAGTTTTGAGTTTGAAGCCTACTCCGTTTGTCAACCTATTTAACTATAATATCTACTCTGGAGTTTTAAATTTTTCATAAAAAAAAACATGTTTTGCGACATCTGAATTTTACTAAAAATACATACCTACCTAAATCCCTCACAGACCAACCTTTATTAAAAACAATAGGTACCAAAATTTCATATAAAAACCTACATCAGGTATAAAACAATACCTAAATCCGCTACTGAAAACCTATCATCACAAAAAACCAAACCGAACCACTATTTCGTACATCGCGCCACAACTCTCATCATTCATAAAACACAGAATTTATTCGCACATTCCCTTCGGTACCTTGCAAAATCCGTCCCCTATTCGATTCGAGCAAACAATAAGAATCTATAGAAGCGACACTCCTACACATTGTTGCCTACAGTTTTGAGGCGTTCAAAGCGTTCAAAACCGTCAGGATTGTATCGCCGCTTGCAGTACATGTTACGTGTTCTGCACTTGCATTGATCAGGGTCAAAATTGACAACTCGGTTTTACTTTGGGCTAGCACTTGGTTGTAGTAGTGAGTGGTTACGAATGATAGGTGTTTATTTCTGCGGTACCGGTACACGCACAAACTTACTTATTTTGCTGTGACCACCTAAGAATACCTACATGTGGAATGCAATAAAGTATTGAGTAATAAAGTATAGCTGCGACGGTAAAACATGAGGTTTGCCTTTTGTGTGAGAATGCAGGTGTTTTCATATACAAATCGGTTAAAAAAACACATAACTGAAAGGCGATTTCAGTTGTTGTTCTTGGCCTCTCGCACAAACGCAAAGCTCTACAAGAGTGCCCCATCTACACGTATTGTTTATTCTTTGGCACGACGTATCGGTACATTATCTTACACATTTTTGCCACACTGTCACATAAAGTGACAATACATTATTGGTACCGTTAAAATGGGTACGTAAATGTATCGAGACGTTTTGGTTAGGGACTGTTTATATATCTGCGCAACGTTATAGATCGTTGGAGTGTTTTTATGGGAATCAATAATCAGAGGTGGAGATTAAGGAATCTGGGAGACAGAATATAAGATTTTGATGTCAAGGTTGTTTCAGACAGGCACTTCGATTAACATTGTGGCTGCCAACTATCCCTCTAATTATGCAATGAAAAGCATCAAATTTTCATTGCGTAATTAGAGATAGTATCTCTGGCAAAGTCAATAACGATATACAAAAGAAATTAGAGTAGGTCAACTGTCTCTACGGTCTAGTTGAAAACTAGCGATAGTCACTAGTTATCTGAGATTTTGCTGAACTGCTCTGGCCATGCCGTGAAGCCAAATGATTTTTGGAACGAAATTTTGCATCTTTGTTTCTTAACGAGACTTGCGGTAGAAGTTGACTGGTAGAAATGATCACGTCACAAAAGAGTGCTAGGCCCTCTCCATGCGATTTTTCCCTCTCTCTTTGTATTATGTAGGAGTGTGTCCGGAACTTTGGTTCTGACCGGGACAAAAAAAATACTTTGTACTTATGTCATGTGCCAAATAAACTTCCTTTTTTTCTTCTCTGGTTAACGATTATCCAGGATTATAAATGTAAAATTATTTTTATTTGATCTGAAAGATATTCAACTGAAAATGTTCGCTCAGATTAAATGGTGCTAGAAAAAAAAAATGTATAAACTATGTTGTGTTACCAGAACTAAACTCAACGACAAACTCTCGATAAATATGAAAATCAAAAAGTAGTTTCGACATAAAATGGCATGAAAATTTTATTAGCGAGTGCTCGACATTACAAAAGACAGAAACAGTGCAACGACCTATGCACCAGAACTTCACATTCCATCTGTTCAACTTTGCGGTTGATTGCGAAATAAAACAGTCGTAACCGAACGAATGTGCTTAGTCTCTAAGGCTATGGATAGATAAGAGTCAGTGAGGCTAGCTGTGAGAAGTCAGAAAGAAGTCTTACTGTCTAGTGTCGGTACGAACTATGTAAGAATAGAACGGCCGATTCATGCCATCGTGGTGAAACGATTAGTTATCGAAACTCTGCGTTACCGAGTGCTAGGTGTCCTGAGTCTTCCAAGCAGTGGTGGCGCAGTGGTAACAACCGCGACTTACAGTTCGGACCGTGACATGCACTTTATTTTGTGTAATTTGTTTCATCAAACTGCTCTCAAAACGGTGAAAGAGAGAATCTTGAGGCAACCGGCAGGTCCTAGAATTAAAAATTCGAAGACATGTGACATCTACAAACCCACACTAGGCCCGCGTGGTGGATTACGGCCCATCTATTCTCACCAAGAGGAGGGCTGTGTCACATCAGTGGAAACATTTAGGCTGATTCTGAGGTAACCTCGAAGTAAACTCTGTGCTGGCACCGACGAGGCTGTGTAAGTAGCAAAGTTTTGGTCCAATATTTATTTATTGATAATATGATCGGAAATACTGGACTGGTTATTGGGTTTTATTATCTGGAATTTCTCAGTAGTAGCCTGGAGCCTGGAGATAACCTATCCTTCGGGATTATAGGCTGACTAACATCGCGTCACTGGTACGAAAGTACTAGCGACGCGAAGAAGAAGAAGAGAAGTAGCCAGTCAGCAAGATGGAATGGAGCTGACAGCCCAGGTACCACCAGCGTAAATTTATGTATCTTTTTATTAGTATGTATTATTTTTTGAGTAACCTATCCCTTATGTTGTACCTGCCATGTTTTCTCTCTGCATCACCCTGAGGTTCACTGGCAGAAAATTCCTCAGGCATTAAGGCCACCATTGTTCAGTATTTTTTACTTGTGCATTATGTTTTAATAAATAAAGCCAGTAGTGGACAAATGATCAACACGAGTGTATTACCTGAAGGGTAAGGCAAAGGTGAACCGATATCACTTTGCCTGACCCGGGAATAAAACCAAGGACCTCATGCTCGAGATCTCTGGCGACCACTAGAGCAACGAGGCAGTCGTGGAGGCTATTTAATTTTCACTTGGTTTCGGTTGGTTTGATTTTTTGGTTGAAAGTTGGGAAAATATGCATGCACAATGACATATTGAGCACTTGTGTCTTAATTGACAGTGAATAATATTAGTGATAATATTTCCACGTAAAAGCCACTTGCGTAAACAACTTGATTCTTAAATCTCTTGTCGCGTAGTGAACACGCAGCTTTACAGTGATTCATCTATTCTCAACCTAAGGTTGTTCAATGTCGCTCTCTTCGTGACAATACTCGATATAGACTGTTAAAGTAACAGATAATACAATATTGTTCTTATATCGTAATAAGATAGGAACATTGCAAACAATCAGATAGGTAATATCATATGGCTGCGTTGCTTTTTACACGCTTTATATTAGCTTCACTTGTATGTTTGTTTGTATGTAACCGACTCCTTTGAGCGCGATTTTGACCCACTTTAAACGGTCAGATTTCATTGAAACTTTGTAAACTTGTTGAGGACCGAAGACAATTCAATCATTTAAAAAAAAAGAGAAAAAAAACACGTTTTTGTAGTTAGCAGAACTAAAAAATAGAAAATAAATAATAGTTTATAAAAATAAAAAACACGCTTTAAAAACCAAACTAAAAAAGGAGAAAATAATTTAATTCAATTAAAAAGCGTGGGGTGCTTGACATTAATTGATTATAAAAATATCTCAAAAAGCACCCCACGCTTTTTAATTGAATTAAATTATTTTCTCCTTTTTTAGTTTGGTTTTTAAAGCGTGTTTTTTAGTTTTTTAAACTATTCTTTATTATTATGACACCAATCTGGAATGGTCCGTCCTTTACATATACTTATGTGATTTGGTGCCGTCTAACACAATCATCATAGACACCAGCTCTAGGGTGACGAAACGATAGTAGGCTATGGGTGTGGAACTGTGTCGCAGACTATGCTCGATCACCTCCTCTGGGCCCCAAAAATACAGCTAAAGCGAACTCTGCTTCGATTTCGGAGATGCTGTGTTCAGATTCTATGTCCACGTAATTTTCATCTATTGTCTTCATTAAAATGGAAAAAGCTATCGAACATACAACAAAGTCAATCCACCATGCTTTTTTCTTAATTATGTCGGGGTCGGCTTCCAGTCTAAGCAGTTGCAGCTGAATACTAGTATTTTATATGGAGTGACTGCCTATCAGACGTCCACAACCCAGTTACTGGGTAAAACAGACCTTGGTAAGAGTGGTTGTCAGACTGGGGCTTCTGACTATCCGTAACGACTTTCAAAGATCTAAGAATAACAGCCGGGATCAACGGCTTAACGTTCTTTATGAGGCATGGAGGGGACATACAACGAACATACAACTTAGTTGTGGTTTTTTGTAAATCGTACAACTACCTATTCAAGATTCTCAGTAAAAGTAACACTGGCGCTAGTCTCATTACGAGACTCATGTTTTTCTACCATTCTCTAGAATTTCTTTACATACCTTTTCTAAATATTCTGGGCTTCAAGGAGAAAGTAAAAAAAAACACCTTTTGTATATAAGGTAAGAAACATTTTAATACGATGGGACAGGACAATATTTCAAATACAAATTGCTTGGGACGCCGTCACATTTTTTTTCATTATTTGAACGATGCGGTCGCATTTTTTATCATTATTTACTCATAATTTATTGAAGATCTAAGCGCAGTTGGCAGGTTTAGGGTGAGTAGAGATGCTTAGAAAAAGAAAAAATGGTGAGTTTTGATCGTGGAAATAAGGAGTTGCATTACCCGTTTGCTATAATGATAAATGATTTATTCCTGTAAGTAGATTGTCCTTGACAAAACTACGAATGGTAATTTTAAATTAAAAATGATCAGAGAAACCTAAGGATGATTTTCAAAGACCTAATCAATGATACCCCACTTGACATGCCTAGTTTGTTTTTCTTATATGGCGTTTAGTTGTCGCTAAATTGAATTGTGATGACTGTAATTTCTTAACTGCCACACGCAAGTTTAAGAAAAATCGATCGATGTAAGAATCATCCAAATCGGCCCACGCTTTTGGCCCCTTAGAGTGCCACGAAGGAACAAACATAAATACATAGGCTGATGGACACAGTAGTTTTGCTGAATATAATTCTTTACAAAAAAAACTATAACAAAATCAATTAAAACACAGCCAGTTTGCCAACACAAAACGAGAAATCCTCTACACATAATAATACACTCCAGTTCATTTTCAACTTAGGAAAATTTCGTTAGCAAGTCTGCAAGTGCCTACAAAATGTAACACAAAGATAGGTAGACCCTGCAAATGCGGCCCGCCGTCACAAGAATTTTGGCAGTGATGCATGGTTTGTTTTGGCTATGAAACTACGTCGCCGCTTCAAAGAACTTTAGTCACTAATGGACCCTGTTTTCACATTAAAAATTTCTCGTAGCGAATCGTAAAATTCGTGACGGATTTTTATAGTTTTGAATTTTTATGTTGACAATATTTTTCAATGTTATTTGATGTGTGGTTGTTTGCATTCGTGTTTGTTTGCGAGGTAAAACTTTTGTGTGGGTTGGGAATAAAATGTATTGACTTATTTACTGACGCGTATTCACAGGTATCTAGGTTAAACCTCAGTTGGTAATAAATAATAGTTTGACTGCAGAAAATATAACGATAGGCAAAAGTCGCGTTGGGTCGAAAAGTGATTTTTAAAAATTGTTGTTAGGGTAGATACCAATAGTGCAAAACCACGTTTACATCTTCCTAAGCCCTGCGCTAAATGCGTAGTGCTCGCAAACCTCTAAAATTTTAGACTTCTTTCAGTATTTGCCTTTTAACTTATAAAGGTGCATTTTTAATGTATGCAAGATTTGCTAGTATTTAAGCTACGGTATCTTAAATTACTGGCATATATCTTTTTTTCATGGATAATGAAACAACTTTCTTTGCAATGGGTAGCCACTGCGTTTCGACGATTTCATTCGATTGTTTCTTTTGTTTATCTTTCATTGTTGAAATAGTTAACCATAACCGAGCCTACTTCATTCTTTAATACCAATATTTTATTGTTTATCAAACCTAAAGTCACCAAAACTTTAAGCGATACCAAAGGTAGTGCACTAACTTACATCCGCAATTCTCTGATGACGGTAAAGGGCCCTTTATTATTAGGGGTAACCTTATCGCAATTTATTGGCCACCATTTCAACCCTAGGCTATAACAATGTCAGTTTATATTACGGAAAAACTAGGCCTCAAACTTATGAAGGTACTGGCATTGCATAAGCGGTAAGAAGATTTACTTTCACCTCATTTAAACGAAGAACATAATAAAATGAGCTTACTGCAACATCCAATCCGATCCACAATAATCCGTACAAATTAAACCGCCAGTCTTTCACAATGCCACCGTTTTATGGCGCCCTGGTACATCTAATTAGATTCCCCGTCTTTATTGCCAGACCTAATCAAAAGACCGCATGATTAAAATCCAAAACAGTCGGGGAATTAATTAAGAGAGACATCCAAAATCCTTCGTAAAAGTGTGGATTTTGAAGGCTGACGTTGAAAATAAAATCGTGATTTTAATAAAATGCAAATGTGGTGTTGCGGCGGGCTGTCGTGACGGAGTGAAGGCGGCCATGTTTTATGTGTATGTTGTAAGTTTTGTCTCGAGATGCGCTTCAATGTTATGGCAGTGGAGAATTGGGATGTCTCAGAATTTCTTGGTGAGCCTGTGTTATTTTTTTTAAACTAAAGTGAATGTGTTATTTTTTTTTCACACTGCGCTTGTTTCTTGAGCTTGAGTATTTTTCGAGTGAACAGATTATTTTTTTTAAGGTAGGATATTTACGATCTACGTACAATCATTAGTATGTCATTGGAATATAACACTTATCTCGGTTATTACAATGAGAT
This sequence comes from Antitype chi, assembly GCA_947359405.1. Classification (NCBI taxonomy): domain Eukaryota; kingdom Metazoa; phylum Arthropoda; class Insecta; order Lepidoptera; family Noctuidae; genus Antitype; species Antitype chi. Next base: position 19,917,849 of record OX375816.1, read on the forward strand.
AAGAGTTACATTGCCATAACTTAGTAATGGTTTTATGTCATACTAATTTGATCGTGAATGTCAGGCTTGATAGAACTCAGTCGTATGATAGATTTCATTATTTAACGTACTTAGGGTCGTCCCTGTTGCATCCATCTTGATCAGACCATTTCATATGAACCACTTAAAGGAAGAAATTGCATGGCTTATGTTCGCCCAAGAACCACAAGTCTAGGGCGAAGAATAAGCCACCCAATCTCTTCCCCTAAGTGTCCTCGGCGACTAAGGCGAATTATATTAGGCGGATGGCACAACGACCTAGTTCAGCCTGGGATGCATAAAGCCTAGGAGGTTAAATACATATTTTATAGTGCATGAACTGTAGTATGATTGCATGTTCAGTTGGTTGAAAAGATGGACACGGTATCATTAGGCATCATCATCATCATTTAGGCAAAAAGCGTCCACTGCTGGACATAGCCCCTAAGACCCACCACCCCGACCGGTTCTGTGCACCCTGGTGGTCCACCTTGTTGAGCTAGCTAGATTCCCAACGCTACGTCTTCCACTACGCGGTCCCACAACACCAGAACCTTTCGCCCCCATCGGGCATCTGTTCTGCAAGTACCTAATGTGCCCTTGCTACTACCGCTGCACTTTGGGAATGCATTAGGTGAAGTCACCTAAAACAAGAACATATTAACTTGTGTCAAGCGTCCTCTTATTTACAAAATTAGAATACAATAGAATATTCTTTGATAAGTACACCATGTAAATCACAAATGTAAATGTTTTTTTTTAAATAAGAATATCGAGATGCTTTTACAAATAAATTTTACATATCTACATACATACACTATTAACATAACACATATATAACACCCTAGCCGGAAAATCAACCATGCTAGCATGCATGCAAGGTCTAGGACAAAATGGAAATCTAACCATCAAACGATTGGGCACGCCACGATTGCGGCGGTATGAGGTGCAGTGGATTGAGAGGCGCCACGGCGTCCTCACCTTCCGCCTGATGCAGGTCCTCAACGGACACGGGTGTTTCGGGAGGTTCCTGTTTCGCATAAGGCGGGGGGAAACGCCCGGGTGTTTCCACTGCGTAGATCGCCCTGAGGACACGGTGGGGCATACGGTGGAGATCTGCCCGGCTTGAACGGAGCTCCGCCGTGTCCTTGTGGAGGCAATCGGCGGCAGCGATCTCTCGCGTCCGGCCCTGGTCCAGGCCATGGTACAGAGCGAGAGTGCATGGGTAGCCGTCACCTTCTTCGGCGAAGCAGTAATGCTCGCGAAGAGGGAGGCGGCGCACGTGAGGGGAGTCAGTAAATGCGCTCTCACGGCCCTAGTCGCCGCAGGAGATGCCCTGGGCGTCGGGAATCCCAGGCTGATTCCCGGCCACCGCAGGCGCGGGCTTGCGGATGGCGAGTAATGGGTAAGTCGCTGTCCGGTAAGGACCAAGCCCGGGTCGACGGCGCGTTGTGTCTCACGCGTGCCTCAATGATATGTCAGCACTAACTGGTGTGGTCCGTTCGAATGAGATACCGTGGCCCCTGGCACACAGGCAACTGAGGGAACACGGGTGGGTTTTAGCCAGTAAAAGTATCACACGCCCTCCCGCTTCACCCAGAGCGGAACCAGAAGTTATTTGATGATTTCCCACCCTCAAAAAAAAAATCATCAAAAGATATTTTAATTAAATAAGGCATCTCACGTTGTTCCTTTTTCAGACACAATTTGTATTTTTTTTTTAAGAAAATACCTGATCTCACTCTGAAAGTTTTCTTTGGATAAGAACTTTAACAGCACATAGTCACCAAGCTCTCTATAGCTTTTCTATAGGTACTCAAATTAAAGTTTTATCTCGTACTTACCCAGTCGTCTATTCAAGTTCAAAAGTAACTTAGAATGTATGCTTACCAGAGGTTAGACCAGATTAGGCTAAAAGGGTAGGCAAAGGTTAAAATAATGTTGAAAAGGGACTGTTAACAAGTTAAAAGGTCTTTTTTTCTCGCTTCAAAGTGATATTTGCGTATGGAATTGGTGAATTCGTTTTTTTGGGTTAGCTATTTTTTTCTCTGTGCCTGGCCTTTGAGGGATACAGGCGTGATGCTATATTTATTGGTAGTTGCTGCCTGCGGCTTCACGACGTCGGAACTAATCCATGGGAACGTACTACCGCGACAAAAAGCCTTTGTTACTCCTTATTTATAACATCAGCTATCTGCCAGTTAAAGTCCCGTCAAAATCTGTCCAGTGAGATTAGCCGGAATAAACACACATACAGACAAAAATATCTTGTTATATGTAAAAAAATATTTAGTAAAAAAACTGTTATTTTGACATTACAAACAGATACTTAATTTTTTTTTTATAGATGATATAATTGTCGTAGGTACTATTGTTGTATTGCTAATTAAAAGCTTTTTCAAAGAGAATCCAGCTCCAGTTCGTTTAATTAATTGAAACTATCATCCATCTATCATCCGTCTTACTTACAGTTTACTCTTTCAAAGAAATACAAGTCTCCCTCTTTTAACGGATGGTAATTGAAATAATATCGTGTTTAAATATTGAAGGTGAAGCTGTAAAGGTTGTCGCAAACGAGTGTAATTAAATATCTCTTTTACTTAATTGCTGCATTAATAAAGAGCCCATGTGTGTATGATGCCTTTCATCCGCAATGCAGGATGAAACATTCGTGAAAAGGGAAAAGATTTAACGAATTAAAAACACTGGTCAAATAAATGTGAGTGATTTATTTCAGGGTAAATAGTTTATTTTCCATTTGGATACTGTTAATGATGTCATAAATAGATTACTGTGTAAAGAGACATACTTTATCTTCTCATACGTCGTGAAATTCGAATTATACAAAATATAAGTTATTATTATACTTCAAAACTAGATTATATACGATTAATACATATACTACTTTTTATTTATCAAAATATAGATAAAAAACTTTTTTTTTTGCAATACAATACAGGGAAAATCCAAGAAGTTTATATCACCAAGGAGTTTTCATCTATTATTTTTTTCTAATGGAACGCATATGCTGGGCGCGCCATTGTTATAGCAATACAAAACTATTTCTTACTCTTTTAACTTTGATCTTTTATTTAGTTGGTCAATCCCAATGTTTGAGAGTACATAACTAGATATTAAAATACACTCGGGATACTATTAAACAAACACTCGTGTTTTAATTCCCCTCATTATGCACCAATTTAAAAATTTACTTACAAATAATTCCAAAAAAATAACACTATCACAGCGTACGTCAAAATAACTTACATTATTGAATGCTTTTAGCCGTCCATGAAATTCTGACTAATAATATCAATAGTTCTAAATTAGTCACAGGTTTAGCTTTGAATACATTTTGAAATTCAGTAGTTAATTGAACCGTGAGTCGGTATTGACGAGCTGTTTCGTTAGTGCTTAAATACACGATCCTCTGTAAGCAGTCGAGCTACAAACGATTAACTCCAGTCAATTAAATTGTCTCAAAATGGTTTTCTGTTTTTACGCGAATACGGGATTTTGACCGCTATGTATGTTGGTATGTAGGTATGTATGTTCATCTGTTCCCTCTTAACTTCTAAACTACTTATCATAATTTGAAAAATGAGGTTCGTTGCAATTATCTGGATCTTCCACTGGTTATGTGAAGTCACATTAAATAGCCGTGATCGCATGCCATTATAATTTTGTCGGGGTTCCTGGTCCTGGTAAAGCCATACGATTATGGCTTTACCCTGACAATTTTTGTACCTATGACTTGATTTCTGTGTGAAATATTTTCTTGTTTCGTCCTTTTTAGAGCGTGTTTTTTCAGTAGTCGGGTTTTTCAACTTACTTACCTTTTTTTAGCTGACTTTAATCTTACATTTTTTGAAACTCGCAAGTGTTAAATTATTTTGATAATAACTGTCAATGAGATGGACGTAACAGTGAATAAAGTAAATATATTTTAACGAAAATATCTAATATAAAACTAAAATTGGTCTGGTTACACCTTTTGATTTCTCCCATAGACTTTCAAGCAGCACCCGTTTACGAGCATAACGCTAAGATCAGCCATTACTATTTTAACAAAGACCTAGGTAGGTACTGTAATGGTTAGCTCCGCTTGTCATTCGATTCTTGTCAGTCGTTACGGGTCGTCAGAAGCCGGAAAGTCTAACAACCAGTCTTACTAAGGTGTATAATGTCTTACACAGTAACTGGATTGTGAAGGTCAGATAGGCAGTCGCTCCATATAAAATTAGAAACCTTTATCAGTTTCACAGCAAAGTTACCACCTAGCCTTCACTACGAGTAAAGATACCTCAGTCTGCCCCAAACCTTATACCTACTTCTAAAATATTAACTGACCGTACAAGACATGACAGATAGACAAGTTTAGATATCGATTCCTAGAAAATGTCGCCAGACGGCAAAGCGAGAAATAATTTATGGAACGAAGACAGATGGGTTATTGTAAAGATTTACTGTCTAAAATTTTGAAATAAAATAGCCAAAGAAAAGCCAACATTGTAGAATGTTGGGTTTTCTTTGACTTGTAAGGCAACTTTAGGCTATAAGAGTGAAAATTCTAGCAAATTTTGAAGTAGTAGAGTTGTTATATCCCATCTCTTCCCGTGGGTGTCGTAGGAGGCGGCTAGGGAACTCACTACAGAATGGGCAGCACCGTTCTCTATGCATTTTACCACCACACTGCAATCGCCAACCCGCCTGCCAAGCGTGGCAATCGCCACGCCGCCGCCGCGATCGCCGCCTCAATTTGGGGAGGTTTGCCATAATCATGGCAAACCTCCCCAAATTGAGGGAGGCCTAAGTCCAGCATTGGACGTCTTCCGGCTGAACTGATGTTGATGAGAGTTGCTATTTGTGAAAAAGTTTGTTGTGCAAGAATTTAGCTAGGTAGTAAAGCTAGCTTTGCTTGTTTCTGCCACCAAGCAGTTTGCCCAAATAATAGTAAACATAGTGCATACCATACAGGGAAAATCGTAGGTTGATGTCTGTTTCATTAAAATTGGGCCTCTTTGAGTTGGCTTTGGCCCCTCGTATGCCTTCTAAAGACCCAGGACCCCAGGACCCTGAGATATAACGAAGACATCCTTACTAATATTATAAATGCAAAAGTAGCTTTGTCTGTCTGTCGCGCTTTCACGCCAAAACTACTGAACCGATTTAAATGAAATTTGGTACACAGATAGTCTAGAGCCTTAGAAAGGACATAGACTACTTATTAATGCGAAAAAAACGGTTGCAAGGGGTTGAAAGGGGGGGGGGGGGTGAAAAGTTGTATGGAAGCATCGTCATTTTTAGAGCTAGAAGCTTGAAACTTATTTTCTAGGCTGTTGATTCGATATAAATAAATATGACTTTCAAAGTTTGTAAAAGTTGTGCCCTCAAGGGTATAAAATAACAATAGGGATTAGGGGATGAAAGTTTGTATGGAAATATGTAAGGTTTATGTGAATGTTTTATGAGTTTGCGACAAAAGACAAAGACCCAAAAGACACTATTCCACGCGGACGAAGTCGCGGGCACAGCTAGTTTAAAATAGTAATAAAATCAACCCATCATTATCCCTGTGCATGGCAATGGGCTCTTCTCATACAGAGAAGGCATCAGCATTGATCATGATCACCATACTTGCTCAGGACGAGTAGGCAATTTCGAACTTATATTTATTACTAGCGACACGGCCCTGACTTGAAAAAACATCGAGATTTATTTTTAGATGTAAATTTAATATTGTTGTACTATACATGATGATGATCTATAAATGATGTTGAAAACCACATGAAAGTGCGTGTTTTAGAAAAAGGAAGCGGAGAAACAGACTGACGAAAACAGTGACCTTACTTTATACTTTTTGGAGATAAAGATAAGTCTCGGTGTCCTCACAATGTTTTAGTTCAGCGATGTCAGTGATATCCAAGATAAACATAGAAACCGCTAACATTGCATAAAATTATTTCTTCTTTGTAAGGTCAGATAATGGAGTTTTTATGAACCATATTTTACGCATAAAACTGAAGCCAATGGCACCATGAATACACGTCATTGCTATAAAAATGCAACGTTCCCTGCCGTGACAAAAGCATATTTGATTCGCCATTTACTTTAAAAGATTATTATGGTATGTGTTTTTACGGCAATTATGCCAATTAAGTACTGTTTTTAACTTTCGCTCAGTGTTATTAAAATATTCCCATTTTTCGCGACAACGTGTCGGGCGTGTTTTGTTTTATAAAGATTTTTGTTTTCATAGGCGATAGAGGATAGGTTAAGGGCGTTGGAATGCTTAAATAAAATCGCGTGTTATTTTTGTGACAAAATGTAAAATATTATATTAACTTAATAATTAACGATAATGTCCGACAGTCGTTGTTCCGAAACGTTGACAGCTGGCTCAAGCACCTTAAACAGAGAGAGCATCCGAACACGGTACGCAGTCAGATTGTTTCCCCCCTCTGTAGCCCCATAGTATGAGCGCATGACATTCTCATTAATGGATCGTGTCTATCGCATGCGCTGCACACTTCCGCCGGGAGCTGGGACCCTATCAGAGGCCGGTGGGCCTCGAAGTCCTAAGCCGCCCTGCGGCCGGCGTCCTCCCCGTCGGTCGGCGAGCCCTGACCGCCGGTTGCTTGGACCTCGTTCCCGATACCGGTGGGCTACTATTTTTTTTTATTTTTAAATGTTTTTATATTTTTGTATTAATATTTAAAAATATAATTTATATGTGTATATAACTGAATAAAGGAGATGATAATGATAAATGATTTTATTTCTGTAAGTAGGTTTGTACAAACACTTTTACACGTCAATCATATTTTTTTAAACTAGATGAGTTCGGCGTTTTCTAATAAATGAGTAATTCTTTAATATTCCCTCATCATCTCTCAGTGGTAACGGCCGCGACTTGTGAGCTGTAGGTCGTAGGTTCGAATCTAGACGGGCACTTTACGTTGTGTTAATTATGTTATCAAAGTCAAAAAAAGTCAAAGTATTTTATTTCAAATAAACCAATTACAGGCAGTTTTGAATTTTCAAGGTCGGTGAGTTAGAAAGATTAAGCTAGTTATCACCACTGCTCTCAAAATGAACGATCACATCGTGAGGAAACCCGCGTGGTGGATTTCGGACCACTTCCTCTTACTGAGAGGACGCCTGTGTTCCAGCAGTTGGACGTTAGGCTGATGATTCATTCTCTTATCATCACAACCACAGTAAAAAGTCAACGTAAGCCTGGTGTCTGTTGTGGGTAAAGCCTGTTTTACAGAAGATAAAGATAAAGATGTATTTATTTGTATAAACATGTGTAACATGATACACAAATATGCACGTATGGATGGAAATTCGTTTAAAATTGCTGGTTCAACATGTTTTGCCATATTCGGCGTACAAAATAGTTTATAATAATTAGTTTAAAATTATAAATGAGAATGTTTTTAGTAATAGTCTAAATTTAATCAATTTCAAATACATAATCAGTCATTACAAAAATATAGCCAAAACATAATAATAATTGAAACAATAAAATGACTAAGACTAAAATAATTATGAAATTATCTAAATTCGAAATGTGAGTGTGTATCTGTATTCCAAGCATGGTGATAGCATAGTAAGGTATTAGACATTTATGGACTGATTTGACAAAATTAATAGTCGGGTCCGCGGACTAAAGCACATAAGTCATAAAATCTTTTTTTAATAATTAATTTTAATTGATTGAGGTTCAGTTCTTTAACTTGATTCATTATTTAAACATGCCAAACATAGCATGGCACATAGCATGCTAGGTATTTCACAGTCAAAACCTTTCCGACTAGATAATGTGGTCACATAATTCCCGATAGTGTATCCGACAATCTTAATGTATTATCAAAGTATGCCCATCATAGACAATCTAATTGGATTACCGAAGTTATAAAATTTGGCTCGGTGATCAACAATTTATCGTGTTTTAATAGAGTACCATAGTCATCTAGCGTTAGTTATGGAATTATTAAGTCTCCGTCCAAGGTATGAGCGGGGAGCGGCGGAATGCTTGGCGCTAGAAATACTTACCTTAATACGAGTATCTTAGGCTGAGATATTTGAAAAGCATTAGAAATGTTTCCGTCTCTATCTTGCACTTGAAGTTTGATAGTGATAAGAATAAAAATTAGCCAAAGGATGCGTGTAGTAAAGTTTATGGATCTTGGCCTTTTTCTAAACGTAAAAGTGCATCCATTTTTAACAATTAAATAGAGTAGTAATCAGCAAATACTTTATAATATTGAGAATATCATCACTTTGATCGAAACATATACATCCATCAACGATGATGCGCATCTTCAAAAGTTACTATACTGAAATACATAGGCACCCTCCCTCTACCTGTTCATTTATGATTCACTTCTTCACCTAATCCATAATTTTTAATCAGTTTTAAAATTCACCATCACCAAAAATTACTTTTTGTAGTCTCCCATATAATTGTGTCACTTACACCACCCCCTAAGAGGTTAATATCCCGAACATTCCAGGTCGCAGCAAGTCGAGTAAGCCGATAGTTTGGGAATCTCAAGACCTCGCTAAGACGCTCCAGGGTTTTAATTAATTACCCCTACACACTCGGATAATTTGATATGCCTATCATCCGTGGAACACTTCTTTAACTTGCCAAATGAGTTTTGTTGAGTTTCCAGTGGAGTTTGGAGGTGGATGAAGAAATGTAGTGGATGTTGGCTCATGTTCTAGTTTTAGGTAGGTTTTATTGCACCTGTGTGTAAAGTAAAAGTTGTGAAGCACCTCCGTGCCTCGGAAAGCACGTTATGCTGTTGGTACCGGCTGTCATTTGTGGATCTTTGACAGTTGGAACGAAGCCCGAAAGTCTACCGACCACTTTTACCAAGGGGTATCGTATTACCCAGTTACTGGGTTGTGTAGGTCAGATAGGCAGTCGCTCAGTGTAAAATTCTAGTATTAAGCTACAACCGGTTAGACTGCCAAGCTGGACCCTAACATAGTTTGGAATAGGCTAGGTAGATGATGATGACGATATTGGACCTGTGTGTTGAGTAAAAAGGTGTTGATGAAATATGTTTGATAACATGTAAATAATAAGGAATTGCTACATTGGGCCTATACTCAGTAATGCTCAGCAAGGTTTACTCAGTGAGTAAACCTTGCTTTTTGAGACAGGAAACCGATAAAAGGATTAGAAAGAAAGAAGAAAGAAAATACATTTTACTTAGCACAGACTAAAAAAGGCACACAATATACAGCAAAATAGTAAATTTAAACAAACCAACAAAAACTGTAAAGTGCGTCAAAGTGTGCCTCAAGGCTGCGCTAAAAAGGCCCAGTTCAGCATAAATGCCAGACAACTAGTGCTTGACGCTGGTTTTCAACTGGACCTGAGATTGTAACAATGCTTGGTATGAATACGTGACAGCACTGTAATCGTACCTACTCATATACTTGATAGATTTCCGTTTATCCTTTAAACTAGCTTTGTTTATCTAAACCAGACAATTGAATCCCAGATGGCTTAGATAATGTGACTTTCTGTCAAAGATAACGATGACAGTAAACACATAACTCACTGAAAAGCTTATATCAATACTGTTAAAAGTATTTGTGGAAAACGGAACGCTTTGAAAACGATTGCTCCGTCTCCAATATATCTATAAATCGTGTTAATTCATAGCATCCACCATTATACGTCTGTGCTTAGAAAGCCAGCCGAACTTAAACAGAAATAGACTGACGAAAATCAACCTTAATTCCACCATCAACACCTCAAATCCCGAAACTACATACATACGTACGTATATTACATATACACACATAAAAATATATAGAATAGAAGGGTCTGTTTGTAATGTCAAAATAACAACTTTTTATTAAATGCATAAGTAAGTATATACGGTGCTTATTTATCAACAAAACAAGGTTTCTCCCTAAATCGGCTAGACCGACTTTGACGGCACTTTCTTTGGCAGATAGCTGATGTTATTAAGATTAACACAGGCTATTTACTATTATGATTATATTTTTGTGTCAGTAGCACGTTCTCGTGAGACGTTTTGATTTCCGACATTCACGAGGGCCAAGCCACGGCTACAGCTAGTAAACTACTATAATTTGACCTCCTTTTACGCCTTTTTGTTGTGTACCGAAAGTTCCTAAACTTTCTGCTATAGCCGGCAGCTAAATTTCATAATATACATTTTTTGCTCACAGCCCGAACGCAATTTTGGGACCACAGTGCATACCTATTCAGATAACCGATTTAGGGGAAACAAATGGTTTGTAGGTGGCCTATAAAATTCGATAGTTCGAACTGGGTTTTATCTATGACCCGTTTTTGTTCTTGGATTTTGACTTGTGAATACAGGGGGATTGAAACTAGTTTGTGTGCGGAAATTGTTATTGGTTGGACAGTTTTCATTTTAATTATAACGTTGTAGGTAGGTATTGCATTGCTTCTACAAACAGAATGTTGAATAAAAGATTTTTTTGACTTCAACATTCTAGTTTAATACAATACTAGGCCGAAGAAGTAGTTAAGTCTTTAGGAACCCTACGATTTTATACATATAAATTAGCAGTAAGATCTTATGATTCTTTGCCTAGTAATTATGTTCGGCACCAGGCCAAAATTTTTAGTTAAAAAAATACAATTAGTGATAGTTTAAGTTAATTTTGATTTTAAATCAAACTATAGCAAAGGCTATGGTTTGCGTCCTTCAACGTGTCGCGCATAAAATATACACCTACTACTATGTCAGTATCTTGCCAAATCTCATGAAAATTCTTCGACTCACTGACGCGTAAAAGCAGGACAAACAAACTAATAAAACAACTCGTATTACTCAGAATTTGTCAAACCAATCACTATCTTTGGATCGCTTCTCGCTCGCAGTTGTCTATAGAATAGGCTAGGCCGAAGTCCAGGCAGCGGTTATTGAAGGCTCGGTGCCAAGAAATCGGCCTAAACGCTATCTCCAGCCGACACTCCGTATCACCTCGGGCCTCAGGCCTCCGGGCCTCGGAATTATTCAAACTGGATTACATTACAGAATTGTGTATGAAAATTTTACGACCTCAAGTGTATTGAGTGGTATTGATATTGTGGGATTGTTTAATGATTGCAGTGGACTTTGTAATCAAGTTTTTGTAGGAGTAGCATAAGCAAAATCAGTCTATAATATTCCAAGTGCTGGTACACAGGCTGCATTTCTTGGAGAGGGAGTATGCTGTGGTAGCACATGGGGTCAGTGTGGGTTGGTGGATCTTACTATACATGTTTTCGAATTTTAGGTTCAAGAACACGCCGGTTTCCACACGATGTTGTGGGTGGTAAGGCAGAGATAGTCTTCTGCATTACCCTTCGGGGAATCCGACGTGATGTATTGTAATCTAATATATAAAATTCTCGTATCACAGTTTTCGTTGCCATACTCCTCCGAAACGGCTTGACCGATTTTGATAAAAATTTCGTGTGCTTATCGGGTAGGTCTGAGAATCAGCCAACATCTATTTTTTTTTTTTGTGCATTAGGAAACTGCCAAAAAATCGGGAAAACTTAAATTACATTTTCTATGGGAATTTTGTATGGACAGGACAACGTCTGTCGGGTCAGCTAGTATTATATACAATTTAATATTTTGAGAGCATTCTTGGTTGACAAAAGTTTTAACGTTCACGTAAAAATTTTTGAAAGACTGACTTACTTATAAAAGCTGCGTCATAGAAGGAGACCTCAAATTGTTTCATAAAACAAGTCTTTCCACGTTCCTCCATATGTAAATACCATCATTACCTCTGTTTCGATACATTTACACGGCTCATGAATAGTTAACATTATAGGTCGCTCGTTACTTTAAGCGCTCATCGGGAAAATAAAAATATTATAAACTCAAACAGTCCGGAAAGTTCGCTTTATTTCGCTGAACTGCACGATTTTTTTTTGTTTTATATTTGAGAACGTTTACGCAAGTACTTGTAAGTAGAAGCAATATACAGGGTGGCTAAGATGTTTAGTCAGATTTTTTCTGGTTTTTGTCTGTTTCTAACGATTGCTTTATATCACACAACACACATCACAATCGGCCAATAAAGTTCCCACTGTTGGGACATAGGCCTCCTCTCTGTGAAATGAAGTAGACCGTAATCCACCACGCGGGCCCAGTGCGGGTTGGTAGATGTCACATGTCTTCGAATGTTTGGTTCATAAACATGCTGGTTTCCTCACGATGTTTTTTTCACCGCCGTAGTGGTGATGAACCTATTTACACAAAGTAAAGCCCCTGCTCGGGCTCGAACTGAGGACCTACTACTCGTTAGTCGGGGCCAATACCACGAAACCACCACTGCGCCATATATTAAAATAATAAATCTATCTATAATCTTCTTCTTTGTAAAACAAGGAATGATTCACTTAACATAATTATGTTCATTCTCTTAAATCGTCGCGAATGGCAAGGAACAGCCGTTTTATAATATTAGCCCTTACTTGTCCAGGGTGCATTAAACATTTATTAACGTAACTCCACTCGTCAAGAGCATTTTAATGGTCTCTCTCAGTCATAAGACAAACTTGTATAGTCTTGGTGTATAAAGAAAGCTCCCAAAAGGTACTGCATCAGCCCAGATTAATCCTACAAACACATCATCTGCCTTCCCTTTTCCCAACTATGTTGGGGTCAGCTTCCAGTCTTACCAGATGCAGCTGAGTACCAGTATTTTCATGGAGCGACTGCGTATCTGACCTCTACTACCCGGTAACTGGGTAATGTGATACCCCTTGGTAAAACTGGTTGTCAGACTGTCGGGTTTCTGACGACACGTAACGACTTCCAAAGATCTTTATCCCGCAAACTAAACTACCGTAAACCTTTTATTCTCAAAACTGTTCAATAAACCCCAGCATCACCCAATGAATGGTAGCAGACCAGTCGGCATCGGTAATGGCTGTAGAATTATTCATGACCAGCATCTTGGATCATATCTTCATCTCGCGGTAATGGCGGCTGCGCGGGGTGCGGGGCGGGGGGCAGGGGCAGGCCACTTGCACGTAATGATGCGATTGTTGGATTTTGGTATTTACATCGGTATAGTTATGTTTTTGTGTTGTCTAAACTAAGGTTTTCAGTAAATTGGGTCTTTTAAATATCATTCTATATCTACATGAATGTCGATCATTATCTTATATACCTATAATAAAGCTTATGAGTTTGTTCATTTGAACGAGCTTACGTCTGGTACTATAAGTTCGATTTGAAAAATGACCCTTAGCCGAGCAAAAAGAAAAAAGTCACAAAGGATGCGCGGACGATGCGACGCGACGCGTTGGTCCGGGGAACAAGAAATTTCACTCGGACGAAGACGCAGGCAGAAGCTAGTATTTAATAATAGTGCCTAAATAAGTGTTTGTGCAGCGATAAAAATCTAAATATTTCTCTACTTTCATATTATGTTAAATATTATTGTGTAATGAAAGCAACCGAATACAATTTTAACCCGCTATATCAATACGATTAGTTGGTTTAATTAAATTATCGTAATAGTGTATTGAGACTTATTTACACAAAACAACACAATAAACAGACAATTCACATGAATTTCAATTCAAATGAAACTGTATCCGATTGTGATGAAAACGAGGCGTGAATGACAAAGCACATATTGCGTTGCTACGGCGTAGCTTCGTAGTACTCGTAGCGCTCGCGTAGCAGATGCGCTACTGTGACGTATTGTTGTAAAGGTAAAGTGAATTATCCGTCTTTAGCTAGTGTAGTCTGTTGATACAAGAAAATGCAGAATGGAATTATCTACTCGTAAGAAAAAGCCTTGTATGAAAAGAAATTGTGAATCACTGTGAGGCGTTATTATTCACTTATCGAAATGAAAAGAAACTAAATGAAAATGATGTTTATTTCTGTAAGAAGATCTTTTAAGACAATTTTTTTAAACATCAATTTTCGGTCAGTATTTTAAAACTAGATGGAGTTGTCATTTCCTAGTTGAGTGATTTCGGAGAAGAAATGCCGAAACAAACATGTTCTCTTTTAAAGTCCTAACTGCATATTATTAAGATTTTATGTAAGTCTAACAATACAGGGCTATGTCTGGAAGAGCCTTTTAATGACCTGTTACGACAGACGGCATTCAAATTACCTATTTGTCATCATACTTTTGAGCGAATACCTCCATAATTTCTTCCAGCGTTTTAATTATAATATGAGCAGGTACATAATTTACTTGAACTGATACATTTTGCTATTTAAAACACACAAATATTTACAAACAAGTGAAATACCACCTCAAAACTTACACTATAATAACGTCGTATTTATTCGTACAAACATTACATCCATTCATAATAATTAATTAGCTGCCATTCAACAGGTAACCTATGCAATTATCAATAATTTATCAATTCATTGCACAATTCAAATAAATATTATTCCAAATGTTCATTGGCATTATTTTGACAAATTAATTTGCAAACATTCACTATAATTGTAATGCTTTTTTTTTTTTTTTTTTTTGAGGGTGGGAAATCATCAAATGACTTCTCCCGCTCTGGGTGGAGCAGGAGGGCGTGTCAGACTTTTACTGACTAAAACCCACCCGTGTTCCTTCAGTTGCCTGTGTGCCAGGGGCGACGGTATCTCTTTCGAACAACCCGCACCCCTGGCAGGCATCGGCCCTTGCGGACCCCACCAGTCCGGCGCACCAGGACACATGGCACGCCGTGACCACCCCAGGAACCAAGTAGCACAAGGGCCCCAGACTACTCTAGCACCCTTGGCACCCTTGGTCCCCCTGCGACGGGTCAGCACAGTGGCCCCGCCGCCTACCACTTCTCGGCCGCAGGGGATAGGGAGAGCGGCCAACGCTATACCGACACTCCTCTTCCCCTGCGGCCCCACCGCGTCCGCCATCAAACGGTGGCGGCCCCGTCCAGGCTACGGAAGGGAAGAGCGCTACTCAAAAGTACCGGCACTCCTCCTCCGCCGCAGCCTGTAACCCTCAGCCGCGATGCCTCCCATTCGACATCGCGGCCCGCCTCAGTTGCTGTGCACCTCACCGCAACCTACTTTTTGGCCGCTACGTCGTCGGCTTGGAGACAAAAGCCCTGACGAGCGGCCCCACCTTGGGGTTCCTCTTCGCTTCACCGTGGGAGCGGACCACGGCTACTGAGCCCCCCCGCAACGACAATGCGGGAACCCACTGGGGGGGATAATTGTAATGCTTAGATCATGTTTTAATTTAAATTTAATTCCGGTAAAGTGAATAGAGTCTAAATATAAATCAGAACGCATTTATGAAAAAAAAATGAACAGTACTTTAAGGTCACAAAAAGAGTTGTAGAATCACTGGAGCATCTTCAATTATGTATTCTGGTTTACCGTTCATGCGTAGCGGTTTTAATTTTCCGGGACGAAATTATGCTTCATTTTCCTCCTTAAAATGTATCGGCATTAAAACATTTTCTGTGTCTTATTACCGCACGTGTAGTCGAAGATCAATCACTCAAATTACCAATAAGTAGCCCGAATGTTATAGCACTAGTATTATTATGGTAGTACGTACACGACGCAAACAATCACAAACTAGTTAATAACGCATTTAAAAGTTGCGTCATGTAACGTTCCTTTTGATTGGCGTCGTAGACGAATGGTCTTAAATTCTATACTTCTGGACTCTGAAATCGAGCCTCCATGCATTTCAATGTCAGGTTTAAAGGGCTACAACATCAAAATAGTGTTAAGTCAAACAAAAAGTTTTGATGCAGATTTAAAGCCGATTCATTTTGGTGTCCTCATTATTCCAGATATGAATTTACAACCATAAAAACCATGCCAAATAAGCTATATAACTTATCACAAAAAAGCGAGGTGGATCGATTTAAGAATCCGGGAGTGTATAGTACAATACAAGACAGCATGAAAATTGGCAAAAAGACGATACTCAAGCCCGGCTTTCACACGACCATTTAACGCCGAAACGGTTGCCAAAATTAGCATAAAAACAAAAATTCAATTCTCCCACTTACACGGCTGTAACTGTTTAACACAAGTACAAGGCGACTGTCCTAGCCAACCTACTCCTTTACTGGTGGCCGTGGGGCCGCCTGCCAAAATTTCTGCCTGCTATCTTCTACACCACACTCCGACCCACGATTTATATCGAAACTTGCTGGCACGGAAGACAACCTGCACGTATTAGCCCACAGTACACCGTAAAGCCATATAAAAGTGTTCAAAGTTAGTTTCCTGGCACGGGTTTTAGTAACAATTTTTGGACTGTCCTTTTTTTGCGGGTTCGAAAATTATGTTCTTTTTTAAGTATGTTGGAGTTATTGAAATATAGTGTGTGTAAGTATTTTTGTCATTTTTGTGGAAGAAAATTCCTTGGTGTAGTAGGTTTTTGTGTGGAAAACGTTTGGTCCCAAGTCGCTGCTTAGACTTTTTTACACGCTTTATATTAGGTTCACTTGTATGTTTGTTTGTATGTAACCGACTCCTTAGAGCGCGATTTTGACCCACTTTAAACGGTCAGATTTCATTGAAACTTTGTAAACTTATCTAGGACCGATGAAAATTCAATAATTAAAAAAAAAAGTTGAGAAAAATGAAAAAAAAGGAAAAAAATACACTTTTTTGTAGTTAGCAGAACTAAAAAATAGAAAATAAAAAATAGTTTAAAAAACTAAAAAACACGCTTTAAAAACCAAATTAAAAAAGGAGAAAATAATTTAATTCAATTAAAAAGCGTGGGGTGCTTGACATTAATTGATTATAAAAATACCTCAAAAAGCACCCCACGCTTTTTAATTGAATTAAATTATTTTCTCCTTTTTTAGTTTGGTTTTTAAAGCGTGTTTTTTAATTTTTTAAACTATTTTTTATTACAGTGATATTTTCTTGGTTGATAAAACATGACAGGCCCGAAATGGTCAAGTTTTTTTCCGTTGCTAAGCTTATTTAATTAATAACAATAATAAAAGAAATTGTTGAAATAAAGAAGGTGTTACATTTTCTATTGAAGTTCTGATTCTTGGACCTTGTACCTATTGATGTGTAGAAGTGTTTGTACACACCTGCTTACAGAAATTAAATCGTTTATCTTTTACCTGTGTTCAGTGTCTTCAACCGTTTTTGGAACAATTTCAGCAATAAAATTAAAATAACGTAAAATGAAAGGAATTTAGTGTAAGCTCTTGTTTGTTTTTTGTGTGTATGTGTGTGTGTGAGTGATGACGTTAGGTGGCTGACTTGGGTTATATATGAGAGATTGTTCACGTACATTACTACCAAATTCATTGGCAAGTATTTGTTGCTAAATTCACGTCAATCTATTTAGTCCACGTGTAAATTTGTCTGAGACTTACGTAAAAGGTTGCCCTTAGGTCAGCCTTGACCTAACCCTGTCTTTAGAGGTACTATTTCGTTGTAGTGAAGGTCAATAACATTGGCTACTAAATTACGAATGGCACAGAGCCAGATAAAAAGCAATGTAATTTAAATGAGGTAAGAGGAGAAGTGGAATTCATTTGACGTAGTTAATCGAAATATGTAAAAGAGAAACAGAAAGAAAGAAACAAAAATATTTTACTGTTCAGAAACTGCACTACACCAGGGCCTCAAGTCTGCTATTACAATAGTGTCAGAATGGTCTATCATTGATTTCATAATTGTTGATTTTGACAAGTTTGGTAACCTACTAATAAAATGGCGTCATTATGACTTTCCAATGGTGAGCCACTGACACTCCATTGAAAGAAATGGCATTTATTGATAATCTCGTACATAATGACAAATGAATGACTGACTTAATTTACGAACTTCCTACTACTTTAGATTGCATAAAACACTAATAAATAATATTTAAAAATATATAAAAATGAAATCTGGCATGAATAAATGTTCAAATTTAGTAGTCGTTTTTCGAAAAACATTAATTCTTCTAATGAGTTTTACAATAATGGCAATACGAAAATGCCATTATGACACAATTCTATTACGAGACCATTGACCGACCAATGATCGACCATTATGAATTTAGCAGATTACGAACTTTTAGCAAAATGACTAATGAATGACAATGGGATCGTTTTGGAATGACGAATTTATAAAAATAGCAGACTAAGGCCCCAGTTACAAAATTGTTAAGTGTTTTACTTGATTTATCTCAAACACTTACAAAAAAAACATTAAAGTAAAACCACAGTAGACGTGTATACGAATGCTTACCATCATCATCTGCCTACCCTTTTCCCACTATGTTGTGGTCGGCTTCCAGTCTAACCAGATGCAGCTGAATACCAGTATTTTACATAGAGCGACTGCCTATCTGACCTCTACAACCCTGTTACTGAGCAATACGATACCCCTTGGAACGACTGGTTGTCAGACTTTCCGGCTTCTGACGACCCGTAACGACTGTCAAAGATCTACAAATGACAGCCGGTACCAACGGCTTAACGGCTTTCCGAAGCACGGAGAGGTCTTGATATGTTAAGATGGTCACCCATCCACGGACCCACCGCGGTAAGCGTAGCTTAACCTGATCGTTTGATCCGTGCGGCTAATATTACTTAGCTATACCAATGCCTACCCATGTATAGATATATAATGTTGAACCAATGTTATATTTTTAAGTAATTGCAAACGAATATATCAATCCAAATTAATATTGAGATGAATTGTTAAAGTGAAAACTTAAATCGTAAATTATAATAAACAAAAATAAAGCTTAAGCTCCACTGAAAAAAGCACAAAACTAAAAATATTAAACAATTAAAAATAAAATACATACATTCAATTCAGATTCTTATATTGTTACAATATATTGTAGCATTATCGATTCCGCTCGGGCACAAATAAAAGGTTTTCTTACCTAGACAGTTTAATCGAGGCCGCATTTGACCTAAAATGGTTTCCAGACATGTCTCGATGTGATTGCGAAATATCAAGGCTTTCACGATTATTTGTTTCTAGAGTATCTTACCAAGTTACATGTTAACGTGACAAAAAACTCGTAGGTTTGTGTAAATATGTAGAAATCTACACTAAAAATCCTACCAATATTATAAATGTGAAAGTTTGTATGTTTGTATGTTTGTTACTCCATCACCCAAAAACGGCTAAACGGATTGGGATTAAAAATGGCAAACCGATAGTTTATTACAATCTGGGTTAACATATAGGATACTTCTTATTCCAGCAGTGCGTTCCCGTGGGTTAAGTTCCAACCACCGCGCGAGCGAATCCACTGGCAATAGTATCTAGTCTTTTGTCAATGAATGATGTATGTTGTTAATGAATAATATAATTTGCCAATACTTTGTACGTTCATAAAATTGTTATACTATGCTATGAATATATTATTATTATCTCAATTTAAGATTTGTTGTACATGATTGATTATATTTCTTTATTATTCTCTGAGCCACTTATGTGCATGAGTAGGAATGAATTTCTAATTATGTATTTAGTTTAGGTAATGTTTCAGTAATTGTAATATACCATTGAGGTTTACTTTTGAACATGAATTATTGAATAATGTATAGCGCCACCTAATGACACCTATCTTTTTGAATATTGCATGTTAATATGTGGATAATGCAGTGGGCTGCAATATTGTCAAACACTTATTATTATAAGACTTTTAGTATTAAGATGTATATTATAGCTGTTTTTTATCCCATTAATAGCTAGTAGCATTATGAAGAGGTAAAGTTTGGATGTAGGACAGAAAGCTACACAATTGCCTTTGAACATTTTATAGTATTGACTACCACGCGGGCGAATTTGCGGGCAGAAACTAGCATAATTTGTTATAATAGCGGTGAGAAAATCTAAAGAATAAGCTATCGGGTCATGATAATATTATGATATCACAACATAAAACCTGTATTCCTCTGAGGAGTACGCAGGGGTGTATGCATACACCCCTAAGTCGCCCCTGAATTGTGGTTGCACTTAAACATATTTCAACCACAATTTACCGGCCGATTTAGACTTCAAGCAACTGTCTCAATTACTGTCATACTTTTCCTCCATCCAATCTAGACTCAAAATATCATTAAAAAACTTTCCTTAAACCAATGAAACGCGTACCTTGAATAAATCTCCGAACAAGTTACAATCCATCGCGCTGCACGGCCGAGCACTGTATGAACTTGTATGAAACTTAGCTAAACTTGTGCTAGGCGCGTGTCACACATTCTAACAGTATGCAGCTTTTGGCAGGATTCTTACATGTTTCTGCCAAAAGGTTGTATTGTGGTTAGGAAGGTATTGTGTGGTAATCTATGAGAAGAAAAGTAACGAGTTTTATTTTATGCATAGGTGAGTAGCGGGTATACACAGTTTGGTATGAAACGAAAAATTTGTAGAAGAAATTACTGTTTTGTATAAAATAAGTATCACGTTAAAAGTATAGATACACGTGGGTAAATATGGAGCATGGATCTTATTTATGACGTGAGCAATGATGGCCCAATTGTAACAGCCGCAACTTACACGCTGTAGGTCATAGGATCGAACCCAGACTGGCACTAAATTATTTCATCATCACTGCATCCAAAACGGTGAAGGAAAACATTGTGATGAAAGCGGCATGTCCTAGAGCCAAAAATTTAAAGACATGTGACCTCTAACAACCCGCACCTGGCCCACTCCCTCTCGAAGAGCGGAGGCCTATGTCCCAACAGTTTGGAATATTGTGAGCTGATTATCTACCAAAAATCAAAATCAAAATCAAAAGTCATTTATTAAAGATAGGCTGAGAATAAGTACTTTTCGAACATCAAAGTACATAAGACAGTCCCCAAAAACGCCCACCCTTCACCAATTCCTAGTGCTTTCGCTGGGAAGAAGGGGCGCAACAAACTCCCTAGCAGCACAGCTGTCTGTTTAGTCGAATAGACTTGATTCTATACATACATAGGCAAAGTAATTTGTGATATCAGACTTTTACAATTTTACTTTTCCTTACAAGGTTCTCTTTTTTCACAGGACAGCGATGTCCAAAATTTTCTCAGAAAGTATTGTTACAGCATTTCCATCCCTTTAAAATAGTTGAATGACGTTCACTACTGGACCAAGTCCCCACCCAAGCATTGCCACAACGACAAGTCCTTCCCTGCCCTAAGCCATTGGTTCCCAAGACAATTTGTATAATCCTACTATTTTTATAAATGAAAAAATTTCCATGTTTGTTACTCAATCAGGCAAAAGCGGCTAAACGGATTTGGATCAAATTTGGCTCATGAATATTTTATCACCTAGATTAACATAGGTTACTTTTCATCCCGAAATTCTCACGAGTTCGAGACTTATGTGGATGAAACCGCAGGGCGCTGCTAGTATTTAGATAAAATTAAAAAGGTCACGTTACCTAACCTCAGACACTTTATTAAAAACTTATTATCTTAAAAAAAAGTGAGAAAAAGACAGTTAAGATAAGAAATTTTAATTAAGTCACTTTCGCTTCTTATAATAATTTCGCAGGTGTTCGCCAAACTTTTGATTTTTGTTTTAAACTTTAATGGACGCGACCTCGTTTTGAACTTCACAACTTTAATTGGGTACGATGTTCGATGAACTATGTTGACAGCTTTTTTTGTCGTTGGAAAATTGTTATTTTAGTGTTAAAATTAATTAAAAGTGTCTTTTCCTATGTGGACTGGTTTCACTTTTAATGAAAGCTGTCCACATAGGTCACCAGTGTATCTTTTTCTTTTTTTATTTCTATCTAAAAAGTTTATTTACTCACATAACTTCAATAATATTTAACAACTAACTATTTACACTAGATACTAAATTAAATGACTAACTGTACTAAAAAATAAGTACAAGAACAACAGGACACTCAGGCCTCGAAGTATTCGTCCGCATCGCTGTCATTAGGAAACGTGTCTAGACGACTAGCAGCATTGCCACGTTGAATGGCAATGCTAATTCTTTGGCCAAACAACCACCCACCCCTCTGGTCACGTGAAGTGTCGACGAGTTGGTGAGAAATATCCTTATAATGCAGACGATCACTCAGGCCCCATGACCCGAGCGTGTCAAACCCAAACGGCTCAAAACTGTAGTTACCCATATGGTTGCAGTATTTGCGCCACTTAAGAAATAGAGGGTCCCAGTAGCTGCTGAGACCCTCTGTTTCGTAGTTATTATAGTCAGTAGGTATAAAACCGGGGGTTAGATAGGTACCCTGTTACATTTATTAATTTACTCTCTTTTAGACCAAATAACCTATTCAATTTAGCCCTGAGTCCATATCTGGACATAAGTTATATAACTTTAAACTTAATTATCCTTTTTAAATTATTGACTTTTTTTTCGAGAAGCCCGGGCTTAGTATTATTGTGTGTTTTTTTTTAAATGTGCGTTTTATTTGCGCAGAATAAACAGTTTTTATTTTCTTTATATCGTATCTTCACTATCAAAATCCAGACTTCTCCCTTTATCTTCAGCATCTTCAAAATAGTCTTTTCTCCTGCTGCCCTGTAAATAAAAAGAAGAAACAATTGTTAGTCCAGTACAACTACATTCAAGATAGGTAGTTAAAGAATCCATCTAAATAGTTAACCCATTAGCCATCCACCCACTCGATGTCTGAAGACTCCATTACCCGATTTGCATACTGAACGTTGGAGGCTCAAACAATTAACGGGCACTACATGATGTCATGACAATGACGTCGTCGGCGCCGCACGCACGCTCGTCTCCACCATAAAGAACCATGGCGCCTCCATGCCAATACTATTAACGTTAACCAATTAACTTGACCCCTAGGGTTGGTCCTATCAACCTCTGTTTTACCTTGATGCGGTCAGTGGGGAAAGGTGAAGGAGCTCAACGTAAAATGGTGAAGTAAAAATGT
Organism: Antitype chi; assembly: GCA_947359405.1. Classification (NCBI taxonomy): domain Eukaryota; kingdom Metazoa; phylum Arthropoda; class Insecta; order Lepidoptera; family Noctuidae; genus Antitype; species Antitype chi. The sequence continues at coordinate 19,940,760 of OX375816.1, forward strand.
TTATGCCTCTGAGCGCATTCCCTCCGTGCTTGAGTACAATGATGCTTCATGTGGAGTGTCTCGTGTAGGTAGGTGAGAATGTATGGTGATCTGAATTTGGTTTTAAAGGTGATATTGATTAGGTGTTTGTATGCGTGTGAACTGGATTAATTTGTGGTCCATCTACAGGCACTTTTGAATTGTCAAGGAGTTGATCAGTCAGAAATATAAAGAAAGAAAGAATACCGTTTATTTGGTCACAGTCTGTAAAACACAAAATACAATAACAAATTAAAAAAGTGTACAATAAATAAATAATTACAACAGTGTGTGCCTCACGGCTAAGCTAAGTCCGTAGTTTGTTCCGCTACTTCTTCTTCCCAGCTAAAGCACTAGGAAGTGGTGAAGGGCGGGCGTTTTGGGGGGACTGTCTTATGTTATTTTATTTTGACGTTCAAAAAGAGCTGACTCTCAGCCTAGTTTGAATAAATGACTTTTGATTTGATTTTGATTTTGAGTACCTACTACGGACTTAGCTTTATATTTCTGGGCGAATCTTGCCCGTACTTCTCCATACTTACCTAAGTATGGAGTAGTACGGGCAAGATTCGCCATGGTCACTTTTTTAAATTATATTGTTTCAAAAATATTTGTTATATCATTAATGTTGAATTTATCACTATATGTAGGAGAGATGTATAAAGGACGGATTATGTTGTATATAAGTGTCCAGAGCAATGCAAGCAAAGCAAACAGAAACAAGAAAAAAATTAAATATAAATAAAATTTAAGTCGTGTCAGCTAAGAGATGACCAGTCCCAACTGATGGTGCCCGTTCATGAACGTGGTGAATGGATCAGCACCATTCAGTTCAACCATTCTGAATGGCATATTAAAACGATGTAGGAACGACAAAATCCAAAGCTGTTGGTTAGTCAATACCAAATGTCCTACCAATACGATTTATCTTGGCCGAAAGTTACAAAAAAGAAAGCTTACCTACAGTTAAACACAGCCCTATTGTTAAGTAGGCCTGTTTTTATGTTGGGGGAGCTGTAAACCATGTCCAATAATTAATAGATATTAGTCATCTATGGCATCATGAAGATTTAAATTCAATATCTTCTATACGAAAGTTCATAATGAAGGAAAAGGAAAAATACAAACTACTACTCTCTCTCGTTGAATTGGTGTAATAACATTAAAGGCTCGAGGCACTATCGTTTTCAATGAACCAAATAAAAAATACAAAACTAATTTCCATTTTAATTTGAAAACGTTATTGTTGTAACTCTTTCAATATTATTCTGGGCTACCGTCCGTTTGTTCGTAAAAAGCAAACACATTTTAGTTGTTAGACGTTCATATTATCGGACCGATCCGTGGCTCACTATCTCAGTTTATATTCACAGTTTTGGTGCAAGTTATAAGCTCATTACTATTAAATTATTAGCAACTTTTATGAAACGTGTTTGTCATAGTCTAAAATATGTATTACATTTTTTTTTAAACCATTAATGTGCGAGTTGGACGAAGATACGAAAGGTTCCGTACCTCCGTACAGTATTTGACACTATATTTGAAAAGAAAAACTTTTTTGTCGGTAATTTTTTTTTCGTTTTTATTTTTTGCTTTTTAGTGGTTCATATGTGCAACACAACACAGCGTACCGGCTTGATGTTATGTTATGAACTGGTGTAAACAATAGACAGTCATGAGATTTCAGCAATCCCAGTCCATTTGCTATCATTTATTGACGAGTTCCTTTGCCTGTCTCCGAAGTTCTTCATTAGATCTTCACCGAGTAGTAAATAGGCTATTTAACATCACGCGAGACTCCGAGCCGTAAAAAGTAAATAAGTCAGAAAGAACGCTACGAAGTAGCAATACCGCGGGCAGGCAATGCGATGCGACGCAGTGGGTTGGACTCTGTCAAATTTCTTTGATAGTTTTTCAACTTTATCACAAGAGCATAACGTTCATTTTCAATTAAGAAAATTTTACAGTTCGGGATAGCTTGATGTGCTGGCGTCTGTGCAAGAAATTTTACGCGGATAAAGTCACGGACAGAAACTACTAAAATATAACTAGCCTTTTAAGGTATCCTCTCAATTTGGCTCAACCTTTCCATCTTACTCAAGTAACTTTATAAAGTTGGTTGTGGGTAACTTATAAAGGTCGAGGCGATTATTATTAATAATTCACCTCTGAATTTCATATTATTATTTTACTAAAACCTAAGCTTCTGCTTAAAAAATTGTATATAAAACGTTAACAAGGTATTATTACATTTACGTTGTTTCGTTTTCCAAAATCTATTTTTAGGTTTCTGTACCCACACGGTGCTAACGGAACCCTATTACTAAACGTCCATATGTCCATCTGTCTGTCAGCTGTATCTCTGAAATTTGTGTGAGTGAGTGTGTATTTCTATTGCCGTTTTAACAAAAAATAATAAACATAAAATAAAAGTCAAGATCTCCCTTTAAACATTAATATTAATTAACCCTTTATTATTGTTTTTGTTTGTTTTCTTTTAAAAAACGTTGCCCCACACTAGGAATTTCTCCTGTATTGTGGGTGAGTTTACAAACATTTAAACTCACATACACAAACAGCCAGACCCGGAACAACTACTTGTAGGTTATACAAATATTTGTTCCGTGCGGGAATCGAACCCGCGACACGCAGCGCAGCAGTCAATCGCTTAACCACTGCGTCAACCGTGCCGTCCATATTTACTAACGTTACTTTAGAAGTAGTTGTTGTGACCATGTTTGGAGGTCGCCTTTGTCTATCAATGCACGTCTTTCGGCTGAGAGTGACTTTATTGGCGTAATTGATAACAGACTTATGTAATGTTCTTATTCTGTTTTTGTTCATTATATCATTATTTTTTTTGGGTGGGAAATCATCAAATAACTTCTCCCGCTCTGGATGTAGCAGGAGACTTTTACTGACTAAAACCCACCCGTGTTCTCTCAGTTGCCTGTGTGCCAGGGGCCGCGGTATCTCTTTCGAACAACCCGCACCCCTGGCAGGCATCGGCCCTTGCGGACCCCACCAGTTGGTGCTGAAATCTCTTTGAGGCGCGCGTGGAATACAACGCACCGTCGACCCGGGCTTGGTCCTTACCGGACAGCGAGCTACCCATGTGACCCAGTGGCCGGGAATCAGCCTGGGATTACCGACGCCCAGGGCATCTCCCGCGGATCATCATTTTAGCCTGAAATCGCACATTTCTGGGTTTAGGGCTCTCCTTTCCTCAGTTCTATATTGGATTGAAGTTCCTTAATGCGGCTTCTCCTAGGAGTTAATCATCAGCCTAGCCTTTTTCCAACTTTATTAGGGTCGACTTCCAGTTTAACCGGATGCATCTCAGTACCAGTACTTTACGTGGAGTGACTGCCTATCAGACGGGCAATTCTTGTAATTTTAAGAACGTCCACAGTCTGAACTCTGTCTCAATCTGTCAAAAATACCACGAGTTTCTCAAAATACCTCGAGTCAAAAATTCCTCTGACATTTGATCGTCGCCGAGATGACACTGCGACTAGATTTTGAACGTTTTTTATTACGAGAATTGGCCTTTTGATCTCCGCATCCTAGTAATTGGGTAATACGATACGCCTTAATAAGAGTGGTTGTCAGACTTTCGGGGACCAGTAATTGTCAAAGATCCACGAATGAAAGCCGGGAACAACAGCTTGGTTTGTTTTCCGAGGTATGGAGAGGTTTTGTTAGGTTAAGATAGTCACCCATTCACGGACCAACCGCAGCAAGCTTAATTTAACCTGATTGATTGGTCCGTGCCGCTGTTATTATTTACCCACAAGGTCTCGCTTGTGGTATAGACACGTAAGAAAAAAACCTCATGCTTTGTTCTTTTTTTCTATTTTATACTAGTGTGGGTTTTCGTGTGGAACTTCGTTCCTAACGTGGGTCCTCCGACCTCACAGTTTAATTTTTTGTTTAATAAATGATAATTCCAATCAGTTTTACTCGCTCATCTTGTAACTCAGACCACCGTCCAGCATCTATCGCGGAGATTGTCCTGGGACGTATTCAATTTTGCACGGTGCCCTATCTGCAGGCTCTATTAGCTGACTTTGATGTTGCAGATTGCAAGTTCCTACTTGTTTGAATAACCGTATGGAGATCGGTAATTAGGGAACACTGATTGGATGCTGAGGGGGACGTTATTGGGGGCAGGAAATTGTGAATTGCTTTTTAGTGTTCAATGCGAAAATTGGCAATGTGAAACGGTTATGGAATTGCGTCTGTCTGTTTCTGACACGCGTTTTGGTTCTAGAAGTAACTATTTTATTTTGGATACTGTTAATCACAGAGATAGTGTGAATGTAAAAAAAACGATGTTTCAAATCAGGACGGGAAATTATTTCTGAATGAAAATAATTATTGAATGTAGATAAATGCAAAATGTAATGGCCAAGCCACATATTATGTTTACTAATGTGTAGAGTTTGTGAAGTTAGGCCTTGTAGAGTTAGAAGCTTGGCTCTACATGAGATCTGATAACTTTTCGACAGTGCGAGTCATATGGTCTCGTCTTGGCAACATTTTACATGAAAATGTTTTTGGTGGGTAGTTTATATTGAAATGCAAATCTACATACAATACAGTAAAAACTTACAAGTATTTATTGCCTACTACTATTTTATTTATACCCTAGTTAATAAATGATGAGTGGGAGAATGTTGATTGGATATCAATTCTTGAAATTAAAAACGCCAATCAAGTTACTTATAAGCAGGTAGTTGGTGACTGATATATGATGGAAGTAGCATTAATATCATTTACTGGGAAATTGATAGGTGATTGCTTTTTAATCGTATACTGACAGGAGTTTACATAAATAGGCTTTAAATATAAATGCTTATTGATCTGATCAGACTAGCGTTTTCCCAATTGTGTTGGGGTTAGCTTCCAGTCTAACTAGATACAGCTGAATACTAGTATTTTACATGGAGCGACTGCCTATCTGACCTCCAAAACCCAGTTACTGGATAACACGATGCCTCTTGGTAAGACTAGTTGGACTTTTGGCCTTTTTTTTTAGGGTGGGAAATCATCAAATATCATCTCCCGCTCTGGGTGGAGCAGGAGGGCGTGTCAAACTTTTACTGACTAAAACCCACCCATGTTCCCTCAGTTGCCTGTATCTCTTTCGAACAACCCACACCCCTGGCAGGCATCGGCCCTTGCGGACCCCACTAGTTGGTGCTGAAACCTCTTTGAGGCGCGCGTGGAACACAACGCGCCGTTATCTTGGGCTTGGTCCTTACCGGACGGCGAGCTACTCATTACTCGCCGTCCGCAAGACCGCGCCTACGGTGGCCGGGAATTAGCCTGAGATTCCCGACGCCCAGGGCGTCTCCTGCGGAGGCGAGGGCCATGAGGGCGCATATACTGCCTCTCCATAACGTGCACCGCCTTCCTCTTCGCAAGCATCACTGCTTCGCAGAAGGATCGTCAGCTACCCATGCATTCTCTCTCTGTACCATGGCCTGGACCAGGGCCGGATGCGAGAGATCGCCGCCGCTGATCGCTTCCACAAGGACATAGCGGTGCTCCACCCACGCTGGGCAGACCTCCACCGTATGCTCCACCGTGTCTTCAGCGCAATGGAAACACCTGGGCGTTTCCTCCCGACATATCCAAAACAGGAACCTCCCGAAACAACCGTGTCCGGTGAGGACCTGCGTCAGGCGGAAGGTGAGGACGCCGTGGCGCCTCTCAAGCCACTCCTCAAAGAGGGGACTTACCGCTTCATAGACTTTTGGGCTTCTGACTACCTGTAACGATGGTCAAAGATGTATTAATGATCCAGGACCATTGGGCTTAGCGAGCTTAAGTAAAGTTCGTCACCCATCTACGGACCCACCACGGCAACCGTAGCTTAACCTGAGCGATCGACTCGTGCAGCTGTAATTACTTTGAATTCTTGAAATTAAAAACGTCAATCACATTACTCACAGGCAGGCAATTGTTGATATGATGGAAGTACTGTTAATATCATTTATTGGGAAATTGATAGGTAATTGCTTTTCAATCGGGTACTGACAGGTATTCTCATAAACTAGGCTTAATCACTATAAACTAGCTGCTTCAAGATGAAAAGCCTATATCCTTAGCCAAGTCATAGTCTACCTGTGTGCCAAATTTCATCCAATTCCGTTTAGTCGTTTTAGCATGAAAACGTAACAAACAAACAAAGATACTTTCGCATTTATTATTATTGTTTGTTATGATTTATTGTGTTATTATCTGCGCATAACGTAGTGCATGCTGTGCTTTTCTTAAAGTAATGGAGAATTTCGACTTAAGTTTGCAAAATAAGAGAGAGCAACAATGAGTGTTGAAATATGTGCTTTAAAAAAAGATAACAGGTAAAGTATGTATTTACACAAATAAGGTACTAATATTTATTTTTTATCTGGCATATTCCTCTGGCCTCTGGCCTTCCCGGTCACTATAACAGGCCTTAAGTTTTTAGAAAAAAATGGAAAACTGTACCGAAATAATCTATATCTTCGTTCCTACCATACTCCTATTAACAGGATTGATTTTTCGCCTCACCTGCTGTTGTTTATAGTTTCAATTTCGCTGAGAGGTTGCTATGGTGTTTTTAGGGTTCCGTAGTCGAATAACAAAAATGATTGATTCATAAAATATATGGTTGTGTTTCACACAACCATACATTTTATGAAATTCTGACATCTTTACATTGATTCTAAATGGAAACAAAGGACAGAGGAGTATGTAGGATTGTAGCAGGTGTTCTGGAGTTTCTGCCTCCATAAGACGTCCCTCTGTTTTTTTTTACACGCTTTATATTAGCTTCACTTGTATGTCAGTATGTAACTCTCCGTGGGTAATTTGCGCGCCTGCGGCCTTCCTTGGTTCTGGTAGCCGTTTCTCAGGCTCCCTCTCCGAAATCGAACTCTGATTCCCCGTATTTATAATATTTATAAATAATTATTTTATTCTCACTAATAAATAATTTACACGCTTTATATTAGCTCGGGTTGTATGTATGTATGTAACGGAGTCTTTGAGCGCGATTTTGACCCACTTTAAACGGTCAGATTTCATTGAAACTTTGTAAACTTGTCGAGGACCGATGACAATTTACTAATTAAAAAAAAAAATGGGAATAAAAACACGTTTTGTAGTTAGCAGAACTAAAAAATAGAAAATAAATAATAGTTTAAAAAACTAAAAAACACGCTTTAAAAACCAAACTAAAAAAGGAGAAAATAATTTAATTCAATTAAAAAGCGTGGGGTGCTTGACATTAATTGATTATAAAAATACCTCAAAAAGCACCCCACGCTTTTTAATTGAATTAAATTATTTTCTCCTTTTTTAGTTTGGTTTTTAAAGCGTGTTTTTTAGTTTTTTAAACTATTATTTTTTAATAAAATGGTACAGATAGGTCAATGTGTCTTACGTGGTCTACCACACAATTATATATTTCAAATGAAGATAAATAATTAGGGGCTTCTATCCTACATAATTACGTATAACGAATGAGAGAATAATTGCTTTTTTCATCGTTTTATATTCTAGTGTGTCGTGGGATAGTAGTCAACCCATATAATTACTTTTTAAATACATCCAACAAAACATATTTTTGACATGATAAGTTCAGAAATTGTCTAGCATCCCTTAGATCCACAATACAATACGGGACCCTGACATATTTGTATGTGTGCGCACTTGCCAGGTTTTTTATGGTACATTGCTATGGTTCTCGTATCGAATGGGTACGAAATGTGGTCACATGTGAAAAAATTCGCAGAGTGTCGTGTATTTTATGGAGGGAATCCATCTGGAGATGGGCTGTATATCTTGATAGGGATTGGGTATGGGTTGAAAAATGAGGTGTTACTTCTGTTGTGTTGTTCTTTTTTTTGTTGTTAATGTTTTGTTTTGTTAGGCGAGCAGGACTGTTGTTGGTACATGATGCTATACTTTAAACCAGGTATTGACGTTGTTGCGTCGGTGAATGGTCTCAATAGCGTTGCGACACTTTTTTAAATGTCGCAGCATCATGCTGAGGTAGGAGCGTTTTAGCTTCGTGCAGGACTTTCTGTTTTTTATTTATTATTTACTTACAAGAAATTTGTTTTAAAAAAAATTGTACGATTGTGTGTTTAGGTTAGTATGTGATCTTCCTGTGCGAGTCACAATAAATACTTTTTCTTTATTTCAATACGAGGCAACAGTGACCGATTAAGTAGGATTCGTCTACATCATAGTCTAGCGTATGCCCGCGACATGTCCACCTAAAATTTCTTGTTTTAACATACAATATATTCTACGATACTCGGCAATACTGTTACTTCTCATTAGCATAGCATAGCATAATCAACCAATAATTTTCCCACTGCTAGAACACAGGCCTTCCCTCAGTGAGAGGGAGCGGGCCGTAATCTGCCACGCGGGCCCAATGTGGGTTGGTAGATGTGACATGTCTTCTATTTTGTGCTTCTTGGATATGCTTGTTGCCTCACAATGTTTTTTCTTTATCGTTCTGAGAGCAGTGGTGATGAAATAAATTTACACATAGCAAAGCGCGGGTTCGAATTTAAGACCTTCAAGTTGCGGCCAATGGGGCACCACTGCTCTCCCTCCACCTGGGCCACTACTGTTCTTCTCATCAGTGAAATGTGTGGCGGCCATCTACAACGCCACATGCGAACTACAAAATCAAAGACTTGAAAAACACAAAAAGTGATGTGGCGCCATCTATAATACCACATGCGAACTACGCAAGACTTCACGTCACACAAATTCTGCATCGCGCAATCAGAGTTTACCACGTGACTCGCATAGATACAACATCCCGACATCAACCGTCGGGCAGTTGCCCACCAGACACTACACCCGTCTGGTCGGAGGATCCTCCCTTTTCTATAGAGTATGAGTGAACTTTACACCCTGTTCCTCATACCTCTATAGATGTATCGGCATCGGAACATTAATGTCGATGATTACCCCCTACTCTTTATAATACATAGGTATTAGTAAAGATGACGGCTCATTGCTTGTTTAGTTTCTTAAATTATCTGCGAGTGAAGCCTTAAATTAATATAATTGAATTATATCTTCATCTAGGGAACCTTGATTGATTCGAAATCAGCATGTAAGTGGTCAACAGAAATGGCTAAATATTTTAGTATTTATTTTAGAGTCTTGAGACAAAACTTTCATAATACAATCACCTAAACATTGAGAATATTGAATATTAAAAGACTTGGAAAAGTAAGTTTTGGTGGAACGCGATGAATAATTCAGACTAAATGACTGGCTGCAGATTTGCAAGAGAAAGGAGTGAATGTTTATAGAAGCTATATTATTTTCTTGAGTTCGTTTGTCGCCACAATGCGGGCTTATTAACATTCGTGAGGTACCAAGTTGGAAAGAGATAGATATGCCGTTTAGTTTTCTAGTTTTTGTTGTCTCTTTCTGTGGAAAGAATTATGATGTCATCTTGCAGTTTTTTTTTTCGATTTAAAAGTAGAACGGTCTTGTGGTTAAGTCATAACAGTCGCAGGAACGATCAGCTTGAGCTACACTTGCCGCGGGTTTTCCGTGGTTCGGTGATCACTTCGTGCCTCGGAAAGCAGGTGAAGTCGTTGGTCCTGTCATTCGTGGATCTTTGACATTCGTTACAGGTCGCCAGAAGCCAGAACGTCTGACAAACATTCCTACCACGGGGTATATCGTATTACCCAGTAAATGAGTTGTGGAGGTGAGATAGACCGTGGGTCCATGTATAAAACTGGCATTCACCTGCATCCGGTTAAACTGGAAGTCGACCCCAAAATAGTTGGAAAAACTCTATATAAAAAAAGTATTATTTTCCGCAAGAAAGATTATAATTTTGTTATCTGATAGTACGTAATTATTCAGTTTCAATTAAAATATACAGGGTGATTGGAAGATGGGTGCAAAGCTTTAAGGTGAAGATAGTATAGACATTTTAGAACCAATTAAGCCATGGTTGTCTTAGACGAAGTCTTACCAATTTTTTTTTTTAATAAGGTTTAAAAGACGTATTGTACAAATTTTTTATTTTTTCTGAGCTTTAAATGTCTGTAAAAAAAATGTCTAATGACACAGAAGCCTAAAACATGTTTTTCTTGATTGCTTACACATTACTTTAATTAAATAAATAAAAAATGAATTCATTTATCATTCAATTTGGCCATAATTATGCAGTTTACATTAAATTTTGAGAATTTCCGAAAAAAAACTTAAAAATTTGGTTAAAAATATTTGGTAAGACTTCGTCTAAGACAACCATGGCTTAAATGGTTCTAAATTGTCTGTACTATCTTTGCCTTTAAGCTTTGCACCCATCTTCCAATCACCCTGTATAACAGGTTCTTAAGAAATTATTGATAAATGGCGAACTGTGAGTACACCTCTGCCCATCCCTTCGGGGAACAAGGCGCGACCTTATTTTATGTAATATTTCGTTAAAGCTAATTCCATGTGTGAGGGAATTTAATTTCCTGTAGGTAAGTTGGAGGAGCAAAATACATATACGAATACTAATAAAAACCAGGATTTTTCCAGCATTATAAATATTTACATTTCATCGCCACAAAATAAATGAAAAATAAACCTTTTCATTACTTCACTGAGCTGTCTATATTTTTTTACGATCCAATTTATTTCAATATCCAGGCTTCAATATCAATTATTTATTTGACGATGAAAATCATAGCCAAAATATGACGCATGCTGTAGCTAAAGTTTCAGGCAGTATACCAAACATTTTTCCGTGTATTTTTTATTGCTGTATTTTTAACTACATCACAAAAACATACAGCGTGTATAAATGTTATCCAATTGGAGTCAGTGTCGTTTTCGAATATTAAAATAATAATCCTAGCTACTGGTATTTTGTGCACCCGTTTTTAGGTTATTTACTATTTGTCATCGGGACTATCTATTTGTGCTATTGGGTTGATATCTGGACTTTTAGCTTCTTGGACATCTATACAAATAACATTTTGAGTGTCTGTTTGTAGTGTTAAAATAACAGAGTTTTACAAAAAGCCTACGGAAGTACCTGTGTATATTCGGTACTTAGAACTTGTCTGTCTGTTTGTTCCAGCGAATCCTTACTTCCTTACTAATATTATAAATGCGAGAGTAACTCTGTCTGTCTGTCGCGCTTTCACGCAAAAACTACTGAACCGATTTAAATGAAATTTCGTACACAGATAGTCTAGAGCCTGAGAAAGGACATAGGCTACTTTTTAATGCGAAAAAAGGGTTGTAAGGGGTTGAAAGGGGGGGATGAAAAGTTGTATGGAAGTATCGTCATTTTTAGAGCTTGAAGCTTATTTTCTAGGCTGTTGATTCGATATAAATAAATATGACATTCAAAGTTTATAAAAGTTTTACCCTCAAGGGTATAAAATAACAATAAGGAATAGGGGATGAAAATTTGTATGAAAATATGTAAGATTTATGTGAATGTTTTATAAGTTGGCGACAAGAGACAAAGTCCCAAAGACACTATTCCACGCCGACGAAGTCGCGGGCACAGCTAGTCTTCTTTAAGGTCGTACTCATTTTGACGAAATTTTCACTGGCGAATAGCGGATGTTAGATATATGAGTAACAAAGGCTAGGTAGGGTAGTTTACTCGTTCCCGTGGGATAAGCAGTCAACTATGTCCTCTATGACAAGTACTGTGACCTGCACCCTAATTGCGTAACATACTCTTAATCAGAATCTGAATCCTTTTAAGGATATTTTTCGAAAAACTTGTCTACCCAACAACGTAAACTTGGGCACGCCACGGTTGCGGCGGTAAGTCCCCTCTTTGAGGAGTGGATTGAGAGGTACCACGGCGTCCTCACCTTCCGCCTGACGCAGGTTCACACTGGACTCAGGTGCTTCGGGAGCATGCTTCGACATCCACGTGAAAGAAGCCGCGGGCAGCAGGTACTCATACGAGGGACTTTGCTTTAATGGATATATGAGGTCAATAACAGTTATGTCAAGTTAGTTCCAAATAGATTTTTTTTAAATATCTGAGGACCTCAAAAAACTTTTAAAAAATCATTAAAAAAAAAAAACAAAACGAAAATGAAAACACGCCACATGTCACTCAATTTATACCCAGTACACCAATATGTCGCACTAATCGTCACACTGCATGTGACGGCTAAATTCTGAGCTGTATCGAAGCAAACCGAGTAGTTGGCCTGTCGGATCTGTATAGATAATTCAGACTATTGTCCGGCTGTGGGGCGTGTTGCGGTGTTATCATGGTGTTTCGGGGTGGCCGGATTAATACTGGGTCTTGGTAGACTGGTATTTGTAGGCTGTGAATTGGAGGATGATCTTAGAAGGTTTTTGTGAGGATTTTGAAACATTTTTGAATGAAAATTACTTTCTAGTGTTGATATTAAATTACATTCGTACCAACGGTTATACGAAGGTACTGAATGCTAAAGTATATAAAGATAGGTAGAGCTGACTACTCCTATCCCAACTGACTTGACTGACTTGTGTTTTCAATCACCCTTTTTAATTGAAAACACAGTGGACGCTACTTTTGTATTTTCACAAAAGTAGCGTAGTACGCGTGTTTTCTTTTGTTTTTCAACTACTATTTAATGGCTAAGCGGACATGTGGTTTTTAAAACCACCCTTAAACACAATTTTTAAGGTAACGCCGTACTTCATAGGTCATATATTTTTAGTTCTATCCTACTTAAATTATATTTCTTGCTCAGTTTTGCCAAGTAACGAAAGATGTGATGGAATTTCAAATATTATCTGTTTGTTTTTAAATATTATAACTTTTGATCTGTGCTAGGCCAGAAGTTATCCAATTCCTTTTAAAATTTGCATGTTTGTATGTTTAGATGTGTGGATGTTCATTACTTTTCTATGGACGGCCTCGAATGTTTGGCAATCAGATAGTTAATAACCTGGATTAACACATAAAATATATTTTATCCCGGTAATATGTTCCCATGGGATCATTTTCGAACTTCACGCTGGCAAAGCCGCAGGCAAAAGCTAGTCGGCAGTCATATTTAACATACACATCCCTGCACAAAATCATAACAAACTGGATTAAAAACGTTCACTCTAAAATACGCAAAAAGTTTAACATTACCAAAATCTGAACACGTGTTACCCAAAATTAGATTTACACTTCCCTAAAAATCCAACAGTCCCAATAAAAGTCACAACGGTTACAAAGACTGATCATATTATAACTGACGAGGCTTAAAGGTTCAGGCCTTTCAAAATGAGTCATCTAAATTCCGTGGAGGGGCCAAGGTGTCAGTCTCCATACCTTCAATTTGAGTGCTCTTCTAAATTACAAAGGTCTTCTCATAAATTGTTCCAATATTCTACGACGCCAACGGCATGTTAAGCTTAAGTAGGATGGCTGTTACACCGGTGCGAGCATTGCAGAGGGTAGAAAGAGTTTAGTAGTTTAGCTTTTTATTAAATTTTTATTGTTTCAGTTAGAGTTTTATAAAAAATACACGAATTCGAGTAATATGTTTCCGAGTTTTGAAAATATACATTGACGCAGTCAAAAAGTCACGCCTATTTCCAATGGGTAGGATGAAACTCTGCCTGTTCACATGCATATATTAATATTTACTCCTTTTGCACCCACGTTCATACATCTGACATAGTGTGTCGGTTGCAAGTAGAGACTGCGCACCTAATCACCAATAAGGTCAGCGCTACTTTGAATGTTCCCATTTAAGTTTCACTTGGTAACGGAGTAAACACGCATTATAATTCGGTGTGATAGGCAGTCCTTCAGTCACGTAACGTCGAACGCGTCGACGGATCGATGCCGAATGCCGAAGCGTGCGTATTTTTCATTAGCGCCATTCGCCAATTAGATATACCGCCAAGTTATTATGATAGAATAATAATGGCAATAATGCTGAAGCAAAGTGATTCGGATACCAATTAGGAGCGTTCCTGTGAAATTAGTTTGAGTTTGTAATTGGCAGGAAATATGAAAATTTAGATTCAGCAAAAATATTTACCTACCTTTATTTTGTCTGCATTAATATAGAAATCCCTGAAAACTTTTAACTAGGTAGAAAACTAGAATTTGCAGCTTGTGTGCCAAAAATTCAAATAGGTAGCCTTTTCGGCGTATTTAAGCGTCAGTCAAATATCTAGATTTTCGCATTTGAGATCGCTTTAGTTTTTAAGGGAAGCTTGTGCATGTTTCTTGTATCTACATCGGTTTTTTCGTGAGTGCTGAGCATCATCTATATATTTTCCACACAATATGTCTGCTTCAAAATCTTACCAAAACCACTATTCAAAAGATTTACAAGAGTATTAACTAAAGAAAGCATCTTACATTTTACTTGAAAATCCGTCGAGTCGGGAACACGGAAAAATACCAGCTTTTAATAAAGCGGTAAGAATAATCTTCTGCGGTTTAGACAACTGAGACAAAGGCACAAAGAGTTTATTTAAAACATGGAAATAATCAATGAGGAGACGAGGTACATGAGGCTTTAGAGATGGAGAGGGAAGAAAATCTTTTCTTCCCTGAATATTATAGAATGTGAAATATAGTTTGTTTGTAAATCGTTCACAACAATTTGTGGGTTCTAGTCGTCTTAAAATTCTGCAAACGGGTAGTTTAATATGGCAATGACTCTGGTACCTATATAGCATTAAAACATGGCTTAACTTTCAAAAGTAATATTAGCATGATGTCTGCTACCAGTCCAAACAGTCCAATTTTACGGAATTCAAAACTTGACTTGGTCCCGGAGGAATAAAGAAAATATTAACCGAGCAAGCTAAAAGAAAAACCCCAACCCATTCCATTTCTTTAATTCTAAAACTACGAAAGAATAACAACGCCACAGACATCAAAAATGCTCCCACAAATTCGCACAGCAACACAAGTCACTCATCCTATACTAAAGGAGAAAGCAAGAAAATCTTTACATTTACGTAACAACACCAAATCTTCGCATCTGGCAACAAAATAGTGCGATGTGCACACAAAATGCACATTCCGTACAAATTGCACGAGAGCAATAAATGAAAGTTACACATTATTACGGCGAGCCCGTAATAAATACATCTAAAACAAAGGGTTCCGTATATTTCAAACTACTCGCTTTTACAACTGCATTCAATCATTTCGAGTCCAATTTCGTCTCGGTGGAAGTTGTAAGTGATAAGACGTAGCGGGTATTATCGTCTGTCATTGAGTATCGTCACGAGAATTTACTCATGTCATGGTACAAAAATAAACCAGTAAATTAGTAATGAGCGGAGATTGTCCAGTGTGCACCAGGCGACGTTTATAAATTGTAGTTGCTCCCAAACTCAAACTTAAAGCATTTATTTCAAATAAACCAATCCCAGGCACTTTTTAATTTGTCAAGGGGTCGGTGTCAACTGTCCATTCCAACTACCTACAGTTGATCTTTTAATGCGCAACATTTTTTTAATACATAGTAGATATTGTTGGCCATATAGTTACCTACTCAATTACACGATTACAAAAATAACCAATGATGTTTCTAATAATGTGATACTTTTATAGTTAATTATTCAATTGAACGTCGTCGGTCCGCTTGGCTGAGACACTGGCTCGTCGCAGTCGCGAATCGCCACCGCCCATGGCTCAAAGCACATTGCTAGACGCAAGCGTTCTCTGCTAGTCCCTGTGGACTCCTATCGCTGAGAACCGGGCGAGGCTTAATCTAACGAATGTAACCCTAACACAAGTTACTACAAATGGAATTCGATTCAGGATTTAACTAAGAGCTTTTATATATAAAATGATATTCGCTGTACGTTTGCCAGTAAACACTTTATTTCATTTGTTATTATATTGGGGATGCAGTGTAATGAATTTGGCGTAAACGACTTATATGTGCTTTAAGTTTTTCGTTTCATTTGTTTGTGTGAAAAATACACATGAAAAGTACTGGCCATCTACAAAAGGCTAAAGAAAAAGTTCCGTAAAGTAATGTTAGGATCATGTATAATGAACCTTAAACGTTCCCACTGCTGGGACTAAGTCCTCCGCTCGATGAAAGGCGCTGGGCCGTACGCTGCCACGCTAGCCCAGTGCAGGTTGGTAGATGTCACATGTTTTCGAATTTTTAGTTCTAGGACAACTAAATTATGGCCACGACATACGAATTGTAATTCGTATGTCGTGGCCGTTACCACAATACTACCACTGCTTGTAAGGATATAGCATTTGTGCTAAGTACCGAAAGGACTTATCCAAATTGAGGCATTTGTCTAGTAAGGCGATTTGTTTTTGGAGTACAAATAAAAAATCGGCTTACTGCCGGTGACTTCGTCGTCGTGAAATTTCGCTTAGTTTCTTCTTCTACTTCTCTATGTTAGATAATTATTCTATAACTTTCTTAAAGAATCGGACTACCAAATGAAAATCGATTTTTTCCCGACGAAATCCGACTGGTAGTTTCAGAAATTTGCGCCTTCAAACAAACAAAAAAAACAAACGCTTCAGTTTTATAATTATACTAGCTGGCGTGGCAAACTTCGTATCGCCTCAAGGGTTATCGTATCACCCAGTAACTGGGTTGTGGGGCTCAGATAGGCAGTTGCTCCATGTAAAACACTGGTATTCAGCTGCATCCGGTTACACTGGAAGCCGACTTCAACATAGCTGGGAAAAGGCTAGGCAGAGATGGCAGAACACTTTCCGCGCTTTATGATTTGAATATCCAGCAAATTTAAGTTGGACTCACTTCGACAAACAATTAATTTTCTTGACTTGACCTAAACTTAATTACCTGGGCCTTGAAGTCAGTTTAATAATTCGTGCTGTCTAAAATGTATGTTGTATGTACACACACCACAAATGACGTGGATGGATGAACGTATAGTTTGAAGCCAATGAACAGACAGCTAATGAGGCTAATTGTTGAGCAAAGATAATGGACTACAACCTCCTGGGAGTCCTATCATTGAGGGTAGATATTACGTATAACAAAATAACATTGTAAAGTGAGCGAAATGATTTGTTGCAGATTGACCACCAACATAAATTTATTTGTGCGTATATTGAAATCACGATTGTCACTTTTTTTCAGTTGTATGAAATAGG
This sequence comes from Antitype chi, assembly GCA_947359405.1. NCBI lineage: Eukaryota > Metazoa > Arthropoda > Insecta > Lepidoptera > Noctuidae > Antitype > Antitype chi. Next base: position 19,957,900 of record OX375816.1, read on the forward strand.
TGTAACACGACAAATTGAGGTGGGTTGTTAATTTGCGTAAGGATTAATTTCCCTGACTGTCAAATTTGGTCGTAATAATGATTTCATTGCAGACGGCCACATGTCACATGTAGTGTTTTTTTTTTAGGTTTTGACTTCGCACGGTTTGTGCATTTAGCCAGTGTCAAGTAATTTTTCTTTTCGATCAAGTAAATGGCCCGATATTGGACACGAAGTTACAAAACAGTCATAGTCGTCTTTAGTCAGTCAAGTCAAAGTTATTGTAAACCGGTAGCAACTTTACAAAAACCTAATATGAGTTTTTGGGGGGAACACGAAAAGTCCACGTTAGTCACTTATTTTCACCTTCACTACACTTGTGCACTCACATGTATTTAAATTGAATAATTCACTACCAAAATTATACAATTGAATTCGCTATTTCACTAAATTTCATGAAAATTAAAATTCGTGCGACAAATTCCAACCCGATCCCGAAAAAAAACTGCACATGTAATGTTGATTAACGATTTAATATTATGGCCAGTTAAAGCTTTAGATGGTTTCTGCTGAAAAATCTGTTGTTTCCTTCATAACAAAAGTGCAATACCTATTCGGTCAAAATGTGTGGAACAGCTAGTTTTTTTACAACCTAGTTTTTGCTCGCGGCTTCACCCGCGTGGATGGCGGAAACTATCATACGGGAACGTACTACCGAGATAAAAAATATCCTATATGTAAATCCAGGTTATAAACAATCTGTGAGCCAAATTTCATCCAAATCCGTTGAACCGTTTTTGCGTGATTGAGTAACAAACATCCAAACATCCAAAATTTCACATTTACAATATTAGCAGGATAATTACTGACGAAACGTTTCAACGCAGGGGTCCAGAATCATGTACTGAATGGTAACAGGTTTTGCTTTGCTTTGCTGCCAGCCCTGTATATTTTTTTCTTCTAAAACATTAACGTCCCGAAATAAAAATAAACCTCCCGAATACCCATTAATGAGTAATTTGTGACGTAGTGACGTACCCCAGTTACGTCGACGTCAGCGTCAGTGTTTGATTTGACGTTATCTGTGGTGACGAGGGTCGACCCGCTACTGTCAATGTATTGTGTGCTCACTGTATAAGACAGGGTAGGCAGGACTGTAGGGTAGAAGTTATGGTAACATTTATGAATTTTGATATGTTTTTACACGGTTTATAAGGCATTTAAATCTGTGTCTTCATACATCACTCAGTAAAGCAGAACATCGTAAGAAAACATTGACTAAGTCGACTAGCTTCTGCTCGCGACTTCTTGTTCTCCAGATACATCCTGTAGCCTGCGCTAGTACTTCAATTTCGCTTAGCGTCTGTATGGCTTTTTTCTACTCGGATCCAACAGGTCCTAGCGAAGGTATTGTCAAATATCCTATAGCTTTTCTCAAAAATACAAAGAAAAAACGTTTATTTGCGGTAAACATGACGCAAAATGGACAGGAACAGAAAAAAAATTGTAAGAAAAGGTTGAGCGAAACATGCGTCACATCCACGCAAAACGGCTATCACTCAGCATTATGCTATGACCCTATGCAAGACAGAGCCCCAGCGCTGGTTTTCAGCGACAGCCGGCTTTGACGTAATGACGTCGCCCGTTGCATCAAACAGTTATTATAGGAAACTGTACTGTTAACAGCGAACTTATAGAAAAATAATATAATTTAATGTAAATGTGATAGAATATAATTATACTAAATAGGAATATAAAAAGAAAAAGAAAAAGGAAACATGCTATATGCAATAGGGGCTATCAACAGCAAAAAAAACCCTAATCGGACTAGTAGTTCTAGAGTTTAGCGCGTTAAAACAAACAAACTCTACAGTTTTATTATTAGTATAGGTATATATCAATAAGTATGGAATTTTGAATCTGCCTAATAAAAGTGTTTCTTAACCCTAGCAGATTTTCAAAGACCACCTTAAAATCTTCCACCACCTTCACCTTCACCAGCCCCTTCTAGCCTTAACAACACTTTAAAAGAAACAGCTTCCATTTTAACTGAAATAAACATATTTCATCCCTTCAGACTCGCAAGGGGTCGAGTCTCGTAAAATAGCCTTTTGGGATCATTCACGGAATAAAAGTTAGCGTTCAAAGTTTGATAGAAAGTTAGCTCAGTGCCTCAGTTGGTCGGGATACCTAGGTCTATCAGGAATACATTTTTATTCTAGTACTTGTGTGAATATTCAAGGTGGCACTCCGATCCGTGCTCCGACCGATATTGATTGCTATATTTTTGTTCAAGGTTCATTTTCGTTGAATATCGGATGGAATTTTAGATATTTGAAAGTGCATTGGAAAGTTACAAATAATTCCATTGAATTCATGAAGATTTTCTCACAAAATATTAAAAAAAAAACATAGTTTAATCACTACAAAGAGTCATGAAAATAAGGTAAAGTCTGATATTTTTTTTCGAATTTTATTTAAATGTTTGATTTTAAAACTGATAAACCAAAGTGTATGTTTTAGACTTCATGAGCTTGTAATTATACTGATTAAATCACATCGAAATGTAGATGAAAAATGTCCACGACTTATGCAATTCTTGAACATTGTTGTTTAAGAATATTGTTGGTTTAAATAAATATCTAATTGCGACAGTTAATATAATCACCTTAAGTTATTCATCTCCCTTATTAAACGTATTTAATATAACACGACCATCGACGCGTATTTACAAACAACAGTCGGTATGATTCTGTTTGAAGTTGTATCTGCAAACCAACATAACTCGGCTCTTGTATGCTATCAAAAATAATTTAATACTGTTAAATTCGGAGCGTGCTGCGTTCCAAAAACCGCAAGCCTTACCATTTGCTTGTGATATTGATATTTCGTATTTACGCGTCTAAGCTCGGCTGTGTAGTGTGGAATTTATGGTTTCTGAGTATGTGGTTTAGGCGATATTAAAATCCTGAAATCGTCAAGATTAGGATTTATCGTCGTCATCATAAGTCATTGTATCGGAATAGACAAACTAATTCAAAATAATAAAAAAATAAAGTTTAAACATAGAAAAAGGTTATGTCTGAAAACATTGTTACACACAACTAGGAAAAAAAAGCTTGTGACGAATTCTAATTCTTTTGGTTGAATTATAAATCTTTAAAATGTTAGTTATAAATATTTTGTTTTCCTTGTATTGTCTCACAGACGTCACGCAGTCATTATGTTACCATTATTATATGATGATAATTTAAATTATTTATTTTTATATCTCAGATAATATAATTGTGAACTGTTTGTGTTCTTTAAGAGAACAATTTATAATTTCTTTAATCTAAATTATAGTAAATGCTCGTGAAGCTGCAATATAATCGTGTGATGCTGTCTACGATCACAAATGATCAGTTTTGTTTTTGATACATCTTCTCCTGTTGTAGGTTGATAAGTCTAAAAACAAACAATAACTACGCGTCAAAGAAAACACCAAATGTCGTGAACATGATTCAATATCACATGCGGGTCCGATGATTTTCCAAGACTAAATTATAATACTATTTCATAGAAACTGAGGTGGTTTTTTTTTGGGTGGGAAATCATCAAATAACTTTTCCCGCCCTGGGTGGAGCAGGAGGGCGTGTCAGACTTTTACTGACTAAAACCCACCCGTGTTCCCTCAGTTGCCTGTGTGCCAGGGGCCGCGGTATCTCTTTCGAACAACCCGCACCCCTGGCAGAAACTGAGGTGGTTACAACTAACAAAGGTAGTTCGAACGACTTTCGAGACTTCTCGAATCAAATCAACTTTTTACTGTGTGTGTGTATTATGGTGTGAAGTCTACACACAACACACATATAAACCACAAAGTCACTCGTTTCTCGCTCCAATTAACGAATGTACTCCTAGTAACTGGACATCGTCAGGAGCAAGTTAGTCAAACAACTTAGTAGAACTTAGGTAGCATTTGTAAGACGTACCCCAGCTAGCCCAGTCATCGCCAACTGGGCGTGGGATGCTAATTGCAGCATTGTTTTTGTGTTAACATGTCTACAGTTAGTAGAGTTTAGGGTTTAAGTTTCTACTTGTTCCGTCTCATTACAAAACGAGTTATAACTTTAGTTCAAACTCAAGCCTTTAAGTCAGATTACTGGAAACAGGAACCTTCTAGTCAGTTATTATATTTTGTACTTTATTTCGACAGTCGTAAAGTTCTTAACATAAAAACTGGTTTGAGTATCAAGCTTACGTTGTCAATTTTGTAGTGACGGATAAAGTACAAAACACACTAACTGACTGTAAGTTTGAATAAGAAAACAATTAAAATCAAAAGAAAACCAAGTGTTCTGTCTGAAATCGTTATTTTCATGTTCTGGTTTTTCATTATAATAGACATTCTATCCAACTAAAACAATTTCTTTTATGTCTCCATATTTATGATAACAAGACAATTATATTCAAAATGAAAGAACAAAAAATAATCGTAACGATATTCATGTTATTATAATTGAAATGCCTCACTAAAGATCACATCTCAAAGGGACTCGTTAAAGTAAGAAGCGACTGAGCGACGAAGAAAAACAATGTAATCACAAAAGAAATAAACGAAAGACACGCGAAAATAATGAAGGTCATTGTCAATATCCTTAACGAATGAAAACCAAATGGACATGCAGAAGTTCCACTAATACCGCCTTTTTAACACGCGTTAGAGACATTGATATAGTGATGTTCTGTAAAACCTTAACTGAGGCGGCTCATTTTATAGAAATATGTGGAATGTTGGATGGTGTTATCTAACACCATTAGCATATTAAGAGGGTCAATTATAGTATTTTAGTAACGCTCGCAATCTAATCTTAGGGTTTGTCCAGAATTGGCGAATGCGCCGCCCGCGAGCCGCTTGACAACTGCGCGCGTGCATTTCATGTTCGTACGTAGCCCCTGCACGCAAGTTACGCGCCGTACTCGAGCATTGCGCGCGTGCCGCCCGCGGTTTGCATAGTGGCCGCTTAATTCATAGCCTTTAAACACTGTTACTATATTGTGTCTTATTAACCGACTTCAAAAAGGACTTCAATTCGTCGGAACCTTTTTTTTTTCTTTTTTTTTATGTATGTTCCCCGATTACTCGAAGATGGCTGGACCGATTTGGATTTTGTTTTTTTTGTTTGAAAGGGTATACTTCCCAGGTGGTCCCATGATCATCAAGTCAGGATCTGATGATGGGATCCTGGAGAAATAGAGAGAACTCTTCAAATTTTATAGGCACACAAAGCGATTTAGGTATTTTTTGGAAGAGTACTTTCTCTCGTAGCGGTCTCATTTCAATTTGGTGAAGATTTGATGAAGAACTTTGGAGATAGGCAACGGAACTCCTCAATAAATGATAGCAAATGGACTGGGATTGCTGAAATCTCATCTCTGTCTATTGCTTACACCAGTTCATAACATAACATCACGCTGGTATGCTGTGAAGGGGTAAGCACATGTGAACCACTAAAAAGTGAAAAATAAAAACTTTTTCCAAAAAAAAACAACTGACTTCCAAAAAAACACTTTGTAGTGTTTTTTTGGAAGTCGGTTGTTTTTTTTTGGAAAAAGTTTTTTTTTAAAAACGGAACCTGCCACCAACTACTTCTGTTTTTCCTTTTAGTTTTTATCAGTAATAAAATAACCGATGCTGCAGCAATTATGCTATCGGCAATCGTATGGTCCAACATCTTCGGAAGCAAATTCACAACTGAGGCTCATATTTAGTTCAAACGCGAAAGAAGCTATTTGCGCACGAGCTGCACGCGCGCCCCACTCGAGCCTTGCCGGAGTTGCACTATAGCGGCGCACCAAACGTAGGCTGTAACCGCACACGAGCAACATACGCGCAGTTCGCAAGCGGCACGCGAGCGGCGCATTCGTCAGGTCACACGCTTCGTCTCAATCTGTCAAAAATACCTCTTATTTCCATAAATTTTTGACAAGTTTTTGACATTGATTGTCGCTGCGATGAGATCGACTAGATTTTGAACAAAGTTGAAATGCCTGATGCCTGTGTGAGTTATCTCAAGAGCCTTCAGAACGGTACACAGCCATATAATTTCATGGCAATAGAAATGTATGAATGTTAGTAAGACTTACCTGGAAATAGAATTTGACTATAATGACATAGTTATTAATGACATACGTGACCCAAGGCCAAGATGGTGTATATTTCTATCCTCAGCCTCAGTAAATCAAAAGGTTTTACATTGAGTTACTTTACTACTATATCTATTTGGTGAACTAAATTATATTTACAGCTTCTAGTTACGTCACATGCAAAGTCTTGCAGACTGGGTTTTCTGAATTTGATATCTCTATCCTATGTAAAAAGCGTCCTCATTCATTTGGCTGTTACATTTTAATTACATTTGGATCACAAAGCCAATTGACTGTTGATTGTGGTGCTAAGACTCGGGACGGTGGTCACAGTCTTATGAATGTCTCGCTGTAGTGTAGAATATTTCATTAAGTATCGTTATTTATTCACTTTAATAAAGTAAAGTACATATAAATAAATTAAAATTGATGACTAATCTGTTTGTAATACATCAGTATTCTTTAAAATAGTCTAAGTATCTGTTCCCTTCATTCCTTTTCAATGTTTTTATGAAGTATCTACGTAGGTAACTTCCAAACATAATTAAGAATAGTAATATCGAAAGCTTCCTTAACAATAATGCCTATTCAAATTAAACCCCTAAGTCGTTTATCCATTGAGCTAATTTATCATAATATGAAACTTATACAATTCTATTGTGGCCTGACTTAGTCCTTAAGCTTTGACGTCGACAATTCATTGTAATAAAGCAAAGGCGGTTCGTCTTTCTGCCAACGTAATCCCTACTTACCCACATTATATCTAGAGTGAGACTCGTTTGCTTTAGGTAAACATTAATAATTCAGCGGTGGTCGCGGGCCGCGACAAACACCACCCCTGCATATTCATAGGACGAGCGAAATATATTTTTTGTGCGCTCCCACAGTCGGCTAATTACAAAAGTCTTCAACATTTTCGACTTTTTTCCGATTCCCATCTGCCTTTGATTGGGTATCGGGACAGGGGAATATGAATCGACGATTTAATTAAGGCTTGCCTTCTATTCGAAGTTTGTTATGAATGAGATCGTTAGCGACTGTTGAAACTCGCTTCAGATTGATTACAAAAGTTGACAAAGATTTTATTCATATATTCATTCGTTGGACGCTACTTATTGTTTCTCTTCGTTCTTTTATATCTTCTCTAATAAGTTTGGAAGTGGCGGACGTTTGGAATGGTCCCGAGGGAACGAATGATTAATTGAAATGAAACCAACGTTTTTACTTCTACCAAAGATGAATTAGAGAAATAAGGCGAAAGTAACAGATTACTTTACTGATTGTGCTTGATGGTCATCCTGTGGATTATTTTTGCTTTTAGTATTTTTTCGTTTATTTCTGAATTCCATTACCCATCAACACTATTACGGCTTTTGCCTCTAACCACATAAATATTATACTGCAGATTACTTAATACTTACTTTCAATCATCTTTCCTTAAGGGGAACCTAGTCGCGGGCTCGAACTCACTGGTGGGCCTGGCTAAAAATCACCCTGTCTCACCAAGCTTCGTGTCCGACAGAGATAGTATCAGTGATGAGCAGATATACGCTAGTCTACACACACAACGTTATTGAGTGAGATGCAGGATCATTTATAGGAAAAAAATCGCGGAAAAATTACGAAAAGTCCTTTGGAAGATCGGGTTTTATGAAAAAGCCAAACCAATAAGGTTTATTGAATTTTTTGATAATTGAACTTTGTCGGTACCGACTTGGTTTTAGAGATTTTACACTTCTTTTATTACTTAAACACGCCCAAAGTTAAGTAAAATTAGCAAGAAAAACAAATCTTTGTTGGCTCCTAACTTTTTAATGGGTTTTTATTTTAGTATTCTGTTTCCGTACCGACAATATTAATAATGAGACAAAACGATATCATATTTTACTTTGGATGTGCCATGTCAGACAGTGGAGTAAAACACTCCAGAAGTTTGAATGCAAAAAAAGTGGACTAGGTTCACCTTAATCGTCTGTAGTTCTATGCTAAAATTATTACGATGATGGTAACCATCAGAACAAGGCTGCCCCTTATTTTTCTTTGACTTAAAAACCTATACAAACAATGAGTAAGCGTTTCCTTAATTCTAGTAATAAAATAAGTTCGTTAACAACACTTTCATACATAATTGGTTGTCGGAAGCACTTGTACCAGCGAATCGATAGAAACTTTTCTTTTGTTTGAACTTGTTCTGTACTTCAATGTTCTGGCTGCACGATTTAATTTTGTTAGTGGAATGAGTGGTTTATGTTTGTGCTTTGGTGGGTAATTTAATTAGGTTTTATACCTCATTGTTGCTTGGTTAATAGGACTTGAAATTACAAAGAAAGTTATTTCCTGTAAACCGGACCAACACGTGGAGTTAACATGGCACACGCGACAATTACTCACTCTCGCGTCGTCTATTCGAGTTTATTTCTATCACTTTTCTGAAAATGTTTCCATACAAAATACTCAACTCGTTCTGCAAAACGTGATATTTTCTCGACAAAACCTAACATGGCACCTAAGTTATCACGAATTTTAGAAAATCAGCACGATATAAACCCCGATTATTCTGTCATTTAGTCAGTTTAGTCTCCTCGTATTTTATAAATGTTTTGGAGGTATAAGTATAAATAGACCCAGTCCTTCTAGACTAAATACATCACAATCCTACACACAGCTATATGATAAATCCTTTATATAAACAACTTTATAAATATTCAAAAACATAAAATCCAACATAGTATTTCAGAAATTTCATCCTCAAAAATTCATAGGATTCGTTCTGTGGAAAATACAATGATTTCAGCTGAAATTCGTACGGCGCGGGATGTGTTAAATTCCATAATAGAATTCCCAGGCGTGGAAATTTTAATTATGTCCGAAAATGCAAGTTATGTAAACGCCTAGTCAGGCGCTGCGAGTTGGCGAGAGGAAAGCAGACGAGCGGCGACGGGAAATGTGCTTGTATGTATGTGTGTGTGTGGATATTGGAACGTACTGTATACTTTGTGTGGGATGGATTAATTCTTCTCTCGTTTTTTGTTACTGAGAGCATTTAACTTCTGCTCATTCCCTAGTTTATCTTCGCCTTTAGTTATGTCGGTATTAACTATGATGTTCACGAGAATCTAGCTCATAACGTAGAAAAAAAATCTGGCTAGTCTAGTCTGACTGACAGAGCCAGTTTAATTTTTCTGGGTCCAATTTCCCATGTTCTTAGGTCTAATTTCCCATGGTGCGTCAAATATACCTACTTATTGTGTTCCGATTTTCCAGATTCTAATGAGACCAGTCAAGTTTGATACAAAGTTGAACCCAGAACTCAAACTGTGGAATATGTTCCTTATATTTTTTTACTATTGCACCGAATTTGTACGAACATTCCATCAGCTGTTTCTTAGTATAAAATCTAATTAATACATTTCAATAAAATAGAACTACCGATTAGCCTAAATAAATGAAAGGAGATCTCCTTTCCCTTCCACAGTTTTTTCTAGCTGTTTCATTATGTGCAGAATAATTTAAATTGTATGAGCATTATTCGCTCGTATTCTATTTATGTCAGGCAATGTAATTAGCTGCTTTGGATTCAACTGCTATCGTTTCATTTAAAACTCTCAACAATGCTGACGTGACAAAAGCAGAATTTCCAACGAACCTGCAGCACACCTCTCTCCATTCACACAGTAGTAGAATTAAAACAAAGTTTAAACATACATTATGGAATTATCTACAAAATTCAACGGTGTTATGCGAGAACGCTGGCATGCCGTAATTGAATGAAATGGCACTAGGCACGCTGTTTGGCAATTAAAAACTGGCGTTCTGCCGCTGACGTGCTGTTTTGCACAACGTGCATCTGAATGGGTGACAAATTATGTTTTTTTAGGTTATTTGCCTAACTGGGGAGTAGCGAGGTTGTCAATGGCTTTGTTCGAAAAGCTTTTTGTTTTTATATTGTTTCATGAATTTGGTTATAGGTATAGTGAATTGCACCCGCCTGCCAAGCGTGGCGATTATGGCAAGACCCCCCCCCCAAATTGGGCGAGGCCTATGTCCAGCAGTGGACGTCCTCCGGCTGAAATGATGTTGATGATAGTGAATCAATGTTTCTTTATTAAATTTTATTAAATCAGTAAGAATTAATGTCAATACATAACATCACGCCTTGTTCCCCTGATGGATTGGGCACAGATGTGTGGGTGTACCTATAGTAAATCCAAATTTCGACAGTGATGTTTAAGTCCTATGTAATAGTGGGCAAGCCCATTGTTATTGCCAAATCCAGATTCCAGGCAGCTACTGAGAAATTTCACATAGAATTTGCCCGACCTGGGAATCGAACCTAGGACCTCATGCTCAGTAGTAGCGCTGGCACCCACTAGAGTAGTATAACGGTAATATTAGTTTAGAACTTCCACAGATTGAAAATGATGAAATAATTCAGAAAAAAGTCAAATAGGGTCAGTACAAAACAAAAACAAACTTTGACATGGTATAATAATATACCTATACTCCATTTGCAATAGCATTAGACAGAAGTTAAAAAAGGTTGTTTTTAATGTACACTTCGTAACAAAATTACATTAAACGTGTTGCAGTTACGATTAATGCCAACAAAATTAAAGTGTCAATGCTAAAAACCTAAAAGAAGCAGGAGTGAACAACACCGAGTAATTAATTACCTGATGACGACGAAGTTTTACCAACGAATTGTGGGTCGTAAGTTGTTATTTAAAATAAAGTATTGTAAAAAAATAAATATTTTACTTCCATAAAACCTTAATTAGATTTAAATCATCATGTGATTGTTCGTTTCATTCATTCGTTTTGTTGTAGGTTTGTAATGTGTGATGAAGATGTTATTGTAATTAGAATATTATTAAAATAAACATTGCTTTTACTTCGTTTATCTCAGTATTTAGTACTGTCTTAAATCTACCTAAAAAAGTTAGAACTTAACTTTGAAATAAAATGTTTTGCACTCCTGCTTCTACGAGCCTCTTTTTTCTTAAGCTATAATAAATGGGGTATACATAATTTTGTATTTCAAATAGTTATTTTGTCGATAAATAGTTTAATAGCGTTTTTCTTCAATGTAACGATTTTCAGCATTATGATTTATGAAAATATAGTAGTACCTTAGTACTCAATTGTATAATAATACTGTATAACTATTTATTTAACTTGGTCTATATAATTAATAAATTAATATATTATAACATTATCATCATCATCATAGGGCTGATGCCTGCCAGGGGTGCGAGTTGTTCGAAAGAGATACCGCGGCCCCTGGCACACAGGCAACTGAAGGAACACGGGTGGGTTTTAGTCAGTAAAAGTCTGACACGCCCTCCCGCTCAGCCCAAAGCGGGAGAAGTAATTTGATGATTTCCCACCCTTCAAAAAAAGACGTGCACTGCTGGACATAGGCCTCCCCCAAGCTCCACCACTTCGACGGGTTCTGTGAGAAGAATAATTCAATAATAATAATTCTTATAAGAATATCATTTAGTTTAGTTTAAGCTTGAATGTTATACTGTTTTTTTTCTGTTCCTTTTCGGTGGCTGTGTTGTGCTGTTCACACTCTTTTTTTTCAATCTGTTTTTAGAATTGAAGACTTTTAATTGACTGCCAGTGTCACATACTATTTTTTAATTTGTTTACTTTAGCTGTAAGTCATCAAATTAATTAATAAATAATACAAGAAAATTAAACGTATCAAAGTAACTAGTCTTTCAATTTCAGAGTTAATTTTCGCGTCCCCGTGAGCTTACACGGGACAAGGGAATCAATGTCACCTGTCGCCTTTATTACAACTTTACTACATTAAGAATGAAAAATGAATGTCTCCGTCATATCGTACAGCTGCTACCTTGATACAACCTGTATTAGATGACAATTTAATTGTCTTTGTAGGCTCTATTAAGGGGTGACGTTTGGGTTATTACGTTCTCGTTGATTAAAAAATAATTAAACGTTTAACTACAAAGGAAAAAATACGTTGGTGATGCTAAACTAGTTTAAAAAATTCAGCGCACAATGTTTCGTTACCGAGACTAGTATTAGTCGCTAGTCAAATTCATCTTTCTGACGGGCACTTCAAAATTGCGACTAATTGGTTTAATTGAAATAAATACATAAAAAAATAATTGATTTAATAAACCCTCAAATTTAAAAGAACACAACGACAGTAATTTTAAACACTCGTGATAATTCGTAATTTAACTCGAAAATATAAAGTGATATAAATGTCCATATTTAAAGTAAGCAGCCAAGTAATTATGTGCCATAAAAATAAAAATCAACTCCTAAACTCTTTACGAAATTTCCACGTGCAACATAAATTACTTATAGAGACCGATGCACTTAACTCTTACGCGTATTATGTCACCTGCTAAACCTATTAGTTCACCGTTTAAGATTGATTACGGCTAAGCTCTCGGTGCGTCGCTTTAAACCTCAAGTTGGTGGCTGAAATCGCTTCGATCAATCAAAATTATATTACCAATAAATCTACGGTAGCTCACGGTTCGTGAGCAAGAGACTTTATGAATGGCGATCTTGTATCGGTGTCGGATCGTTTCCGGTGTATGTTATATTATCCTTTTAATAGTCAGAAAACTATTCTCAGTTTTCTGACTATTATAAGGATAATATCAGACGAATAAAAATTGGAAAAGAAAACTGTAGTTTTGTAAAAAAAATTGCTGACTTTACACCTCAGAGATTATTATAGAAACGTGGCTTGTCTAATATTTACATCAAAAATAATTTTACCTGACGCATCATCAATGGTCTAATTTTTTTTTATTGTTTTCAGCTCCTTTTTTTTCTAACTATTTCAGAATACTTCAGAGACTACTGAATAATTTCTACACTGAAACACATCGTATCGTCCCCGAATCGCCGATACAAAACAGGACCCAAACTTTTGCCATACACTGATTGCTTCATAATAATTTATAGTCCGTAATCTGCAAGCCATCGAGCGTGGTATATTACTCATCGGAAGCCGGTAAACTCGGTTACGGCTGATGTGTTCCGATTCCGTGTTTTAATTTGGATTAATATTTTTCATTTAAAACGAATTTTGGGACTAAAATTAAATGGGATGGTTTGTTTCGAGATTTCCCTTTTAACTTGAATTTAATTTTTTTTGTTTGTGCGCAATTGAATGCTTCATTAAATGTGTGCTTCAGTAATTATTGCAACGATTTTATTCATTTGCCAGCGGCTTTGCCCGCGCTAACTAATTTACACAAACCTTAACAAATTATACATTTAAACTTTCCTCATGAATCATAGTCTATTGATGAAAACCGCGTGAAAATCCGTTCAGTAGTTTTTGAGTTTATCGCGAACAGACAGACGCGGCGGGGGATTTTGTTACATAATACGAGTATGTACATATAGTGATGTAGTGATTAGCTGCGCCCCGTAGTTTCACGTGCATAAGTCTCGAACTAGTTATAATATAGGTATAACAAGTATCCTAGCCTATGTCTAAATCCAGGTCATGGTGGCATTTGCCACATTTTATCCAAATCAGTTCAGTCGATTTAGCGTAAAAGCGTTACAAATAAACATTAGAATAATCAAATCTTTTCACAAAAAACACTGCAACTACAAAAGTTTATACGTTTGTATCTACGACAAGTTTACGAAATTGTCCAACCTACCTAGCTACATACATTTATATTCCCAATACAATATACACCAAAAAAAAACATAAAATATAATAATGCAAAGAATTTAAACGTATTAAGTTTCTTGGCTGCTTTTCAACCGTCAGTCTAGTCCCCTGGCAGCTTCAGATCCACGCATTTATCCCCGCCGTGTCCCCGACGTGTCCCCGCCTGACGACTCCAAACTATTTAAATTCAAATAAAGTTTCATTGTGAATTGTCACGACTCACAATTTTGTTCAAGTTCGCTGTCATTCTTTTAATATGTATAAGTTAGAAAGAAGTTAAATTGATCTAGCTCTTGGATATTGTCAAGTTATCGCTTTGATGGAAGTTTTAGATTTGGGCTTGGTCAAAATATGTATAGGTATTCTATCTGTTAATCTGACTATACCATTCTTTTCTTTCTATCTTTTTTTTTTCTTTTTTTTTAAAACGTTGCCCCACACTAGGAATTTCTCCTGTATCGTGGATGCGTTTACAAACATTTAAACTCACATACACAAACAGCCAGACCCAGAACAACTACTTGCAGATCATACAAATATTTGTTCCGTGCGGGAATCCAACCCGCGACACGCAGCGCAGCAGTCGATCGCTGAACCACTGCGCCAACCGTGCCGTCACCATTGGTTCATACTATCATAAATTATTTTTTGTCATCTACTTATCTAGAATAATCTAGATGATTGTGATGACTTACGACAAGAGCGTCAGAATATTTCTTCAGTAGATTTGTGAATCTATCCAGGTAAATCAGAATTTGATTATCCTGCTAGAAACTGAAATTCCGTTGGGCCATTTAACGCCATGAGTGCAATTGCAGTAAGCGAAAAGCTTTTAGTTTCAAGAAAAAATACAGAGTCAATTTGCATCGCCGTCGGTACAGCAGCGCAGGTACACAAGTCAACGAGGAAAACGCATACAGAAGCGCACTTGTAATAAAGAAGTATAAAACCAATTACCTCCTGTTTCACACTCGTACAAAACATTTAAATCACTACTCGCTACCAAAAAATACGGTTTAATTTTCACAGTTTCTCAATGAATGTAATAATTAGTGAAATTGTCGCTTGCGAGGCGTATACAGCACCGGATAATTAGTTCAAAGCTCTGAAGTGTGCGCCGCGCCTAGGTGAGATGCCACTCGAGGTTCGCGTTTTTCATCCCCCCACTTTTTACCCCTATTTCACCCTTCTCTGCGGGCAACAACCATTACAATGTAAAATTCTAATTCACTCGTTAAGTCCTCTGGCCTTTTCTGGGCACTTTTGCGGAATATAAAACAGGTTAAATGGATTTGTATCTGTATAGATAGGTCGAAAATTATGGTAATGCACGTTCCCTTGTTAGTGAATATGGATGGCCGTCTGTATTTTGTATTATTATATATTTTATGTATTTTTCCGTTCTTGTTATTTTATGTTAATTTGTTTCGTAATGAATTAATGTTGTTCTTTGCTTGTAAATCATTATGTGGGGCACTACATCTGCATATTAATAAGAAAGTTTTATAATAATATAGTAGCGTGCTCGCGGTGTAATTATGAATATAAACAATAATACAACAACTATAATTAACCGTGGAAGCACCGCCTTTGTTGCCTACTTAACGGATGAGAAGTATTTATTTACTAGGTACTAGGTTTTGTCAGCAGCTTCGCCCGCGTTTATGTGGGAAATTATCCCACGGGAATGTACATAGAACCGAGATAAAAGTATCCTATGTGTTAAATTGTTTAAACTATCTGGGTGCCAAATTTAATCGAAATCCGTTCAGCGGATTTTGCGTGATTGAGTAACAACTAGCCAAAGATCTAAACATACAAACTTTCAGATTTATAATATTAATAGGATAATCATTTAGTTTTCAATATCTAAAGTAACATTCATGGTTAGTTCCGTATACATCTTGTTACGAATGTTACCAGACATACCTGCACCCTAATTGCGTAACACATGATTAATCATAATCTGTTTAATTTTGACAGTTCAACAATATTCATTGCGTTATTAACGTTGTTGAGCAGACACATTTTTCGAACATATGAAGCAATGGTTTATAACTCTGTTTCAAAACGAAACAGATAATGATTAATCGTGCATTACGCAATTAGGGTGCAGGTCCTGTCTAACAAAAAAACTCATAGAGCATGCTCTTTCAGTTTTCCCGAACTTTCCAATTATTCCGGCAACTTGTCAGTTTTTTGTTCCGTAAAAACCTGATTATCATATCATGAACATTTAAAACCAAATATTTGCGAAATCAGCCCAGGCGTTCTGTAGAAAGGCAAGTACCTACCAACGATTTTTTAAAATTTTTATTACATTGTTTTTCTGCATTTTTTACAGTAGCTTGCTTTAACAAAGTGTGGTTTCAATGTTTGATTTATATTGCCTATGTTTTAAAAACAAAGAAGTGTTTCTTAAAGTTTTTGGACTAATTCGTAACTTTAAATAATATCGGTTTCAGATTGGCATTTCTTAAACAGTTTTAATAGTTAACTTAAGATTTCATAACATAACATCACGCCTTGTTTCCCCAAAGGGTTGAGAAAAAGTATACCTATACTACACCCACATTTCGCCAGTTATGTTTAAGTCCCTTGTAATAGGGGTGAGCCTATTGTCATCAACCGACCACAAATCCAGACACCGGGCTGCTAGTGAAAAATTCCAGATTGAAATACCCAATAACACTTTTCTCGACCGCTGCCGCTGTTAGCGCGGGGAGCAAATAAAAGTAGACAGTGGTTTATTGCCGTGCTTATTATAGTAGGAAACTTTCCAGGACAAACAACTAATGAATGAGGTTAGAAAAGAGATTCATCCGACCCTCAACCGAGTCCTCGTTGGTCCGAGCCATCTTGCCGCCGCACCGCGCCTCGGCGTGCCGATGATGACGCGTCGATCTGCCTGCGCGTGTAGATTGCGCGCAAGGTCGTGTGTAGGATTCGATTTCAAGCAACCGCTCAGCAGTACATGTTTAAATTTTTATTAGCCATTTACGTCACAATGCTAGGCAAAGGCCCCCCTACTCTCTTTCCACCTCTCTCCAGTCCAGAGCTGTCAAGGAGCAATATTTTTTAATGGAATCTGGCTCATCCCGCTGTCTCCGTCTGGGTCTGCCGCGATGTCGTTTGCCATTAATCGGAATTCACTTGGTCGTAAGTTTGGCCCATTAATCGTAAAAATTCCATTTAAGCGTGGCAGCTTTCCGAGTGACATCAGTTATTTTCGTAATGGAACGGATTGTTGTATTCTTAACCCGGTCCACAAGTTTGATACCCAGAATACTCCGTTCCATAGCTCTCTGGCAAACCTCGAACGTGGTCCTCTGTTAAATTGTTAAATACCATGCTTGAGAACCATACGTGAGAACGGGAATAATACACACGTCGATGAGTCTTCTCTTGAGCGATAGAGGAAGTCTCAGCAGCAGCTGACTTTAAATACTTAATTTATTTTTTAGTCAGTTTTAATCGTTGTCTTAAGATTTATTCCCTTTCATTAATCTTTCCACATCAACACGTGACCTCATCCAAACAAACAAACGAAGATCTCTCTTCATTCCAAACCAACGTGTTTAAATCAAACCCATTTATAATCCGCACTACATAGCGGCGTATTGTTATTCCACTATATGTGCCAGTCGGTGCGTCGGCTCACATCGCGCTGTCACTTGTGTTAATTAAACGTGCTATCTGCTGGTATAGAGCTCTATGGATGGGGCAGTGGACTTGGTTTTGGACTATAATTAGGCTTAGTAGTATTCTCTTCAATCTATAGAAGTCTGTTGAAAATAGGCATCTGCAATCGAATAAAAAAATACTAGTGAATAATAATAGTACTACATAGTGCTCGCCCAGTCTTCGAAATTCGACCATAACTCATTTAAAACTTATTAATGCATCCTGCTATCCTAACTAATATTTTAAATGCGAAAGTCAGTTTTTATGTTTCTTTTTTACGCCTAAACCACTGAACCGATCATCCTGAAATTTTGCTTATATGTTGTCAGGTGTACAGAAACGGACATAGGGTAGCTTTCATCCCGAAAATTCATACTGTTCCCGAAGAAAACTACAATAACGTTCTCATGATGAAAAGACACGTGGCTGGCGCCACGTGTCTTTTGACTCATGATTACATTATATTATTTTAAAAACTTTAGTAGCGTCAATAGACCGGTCCTCCTAACTATACCTAATATCATAGTTTGCTTGCTTGATACCGCGTAACGCTTTTGTAGCATAATATCAACAGTTTCACAATTTTCTCAACAGATGGCGGTGTCGTACTTTTTGAAAATTAAAAGTATTGTCTTTAATAATTTTCCTTTATTATTTATCGCTTATTTTAATAGTTCAGTAAGATTCCTCTGTGTGTTTTCTATTAGGTTGGGTTTGTTTGTCTATTTTCTATTTTAAAATGCCTCGCAGACGTAGTTCCTACTTAGGTAGGAGCTCATTGCGAGCCCGAGCATCGAAAATTGCTCGATCCCAAGAATCCTCCGTTCATGCCGAATTAAGAAGGCAAGAACAAGCGGAGCGACAAGCAGCTTTGAGAGCTGATGAGACATCTTCTCAAAGCCAGAAAAGACCTGAGCCGGCCAAGCCATCCGCCAGGTTTATCTGAAAGTGACTGCGACTTTAAAACGCAATTTTGTAGCATGTAGCGCAGCCAATTAATGAAGTCGAAACCTATCAGATGGAACACCTCAAGAAGGGAGAAGAAACGCTGAGTTCAAGGCACGCGTGTTGAAGATTGGCCTGGGATAAAATCATCAGGCGCTCATGGTCGTGTCTATACCGTCCATGTGACGAACTTGGAATGCTTTTGTGTGCGCATGTTATTGCATCATGTTTGAGGTCCGAGGTCACTAATACGGAATTTATAGAGAAGCACGTGAAGCTCATCGTCTATTAACGAACGATAACTACTGGGACGAAACTATAGAGGCAGCTGTGCAGAGTCGATCACCAGACAAAATCAGGGAACTTTACGCAACCCTCATTTCATCTTGCGGCCTTTCCAATCCTCAAACGCTGTGGGATAGTTACAAAGTGTACATGGCCGAAGACATATTGCGGAGACTGCAGCAAGTACATCCAGATAGGTTTTTAATGGTCACATATTCAACGAAGCGCTGACAAAGATTGAAAATAAAGTAATGAAAATGGCGGGGAAGCAGATGTAAGATTTTGGAATGGTTAGCCCTCGACGATCAGGCTCAAGTGACTTAAACGATGAAATTGCTCAAGAATTCAGCTACGACTTCACAGCGTTGCCGAATTGGTTACTCGGTTGCTTCCAGACCAAAGTCACGTCTTTCAGTAGGTCAAGTAGAGTCTGGTAATGTTGCACTCTTTTTTCTCGATGCCCCTGGAGGAACCAGGCAAACGTTTTTTTTAACTTCTGCCAATATAGCTCTCGAGGTATATACGACATTGTAAACTTTTAGTATGGGACGAAAATACGATGTCCCCCAAAAAAGCTATAGAGTCGTTAAACCAAACTCTGCACGACGTGCGAGATAGTACTGATATTATGGGAGGCATGGTAGTTGATTGACTGGCTGGTGATTTCCGACAAACTCTACCGGTGATCCAGACTGGCACACCTTTCCAATCTCAAGTCATCATGCTTATGGCCAAAAGTAAAAAAAATAAGCTTATCTACGAATATGAGAGTACACCTTTATATCGACGAAGATTCGGGACATTATGCAGAAACACTGTTGAAAATTAGCGATAGACATTTGGACACGGATGCTGATGGTCGTATTTTAGTGACAGTGGAATTCTGTAATTTGGTCGAAAACAGAATTTTGGCAATGAGTTCTCATTGCTAAAGTTTATCCTGACTTACAAGTAAATTTAAATTGTGATCAGTGGATAGCCACTGACTGACTGTCGCATATAGATGCGAGAGCAATCCTTGCACCTAATTACAAAACTGTTAACCAGATAAACACTGACATTTTGAATAAGGTGCAGGAAGATTTAAAGGAGTATTTCTCAATAGAGAACATCATGGACCCAGAACAGCACTTCGTATCCCGCTGAATTTTTAAATGCTCTAGAGCTGCTGTCAAGTGAACCCTCGCATAAACTTCAATTAAAATTAGATGTACCAATTATGCTTATGCGCAATTTAGATGCACCCTGATTATGTAATGGGACGAGGCTTTGGATTACACAATTAGGACAAAATATACTCGGTGCCACTATTTTAACTGGCGGAAAGTGTAATTATTCCTCAAATCTCAATAATCCCCAGTGACCTACCATTTCAATTTAAAAGACTCCAGGACCAATAAAACTAAGTTTTGCTATTACAATTAATTTAGATTAATTAGTTGCCGAGAATCGAGCTGAATGGCGTGAAATTGGAGAGGCCTATGTCCAGCAGTGGTCTGCTGTAGGCTGATGATGATGAAGGGCAAACATTATATGTTCGCATGTGTCCAATGCCCAGAATGTATACGTATCAGCGCCAAATAGAAGGACATACAATATTGTGTATAAGAGCGTCCTAGAATAATATTCCGTTCTGAGCCCATGATTGCAAAGGCCAAACAACAAGCAGAGTACAACCCGAATTGATCGTCAAATTTTAAATTAACACGAGCGAAGCCGCGGGCAAAAGCTCGTTAATAATATAGATATTGGTTACATTCTCATTCTTTCCCTTCAAATTAAAGTAGTCTACCCTTTCCAGTTGCCACAGCTCTCTGTTGTAGCATTTACCGTTTCTATATGCGTATACATACACACGTCCGGACAATGCTCGGCTGTATTTATGTACAGTTTTTCCGTAATTGGTTTTCGATTTAAAGGTAGAGGGTGGCTATGTAAGGCCTTACACAGAATTATGTTTTTACAGGTGTCCGAGAGTGTATCCACGGTTTAAATTGGGGATTTTATAATGATTGCTGAGTTGGTCGACTGTTTGTTTGCCTGTTTCAGATTATATTGGTGTGTGTATTAGGGATATTCAGGTTAATGAAGTTTCAATTTTTGTTTGTATATAATATGGTCGAGATGTTTTTTAAAAGGCGCTTGAGGCTAAGTAATAACAGCCGCACAAGTCGATCGATCAGGTTAAGCTACGCGTGCTGCGGTTCGTGCACTGATGGTTGATCCTCTTTATATAACAAGACCCCTCCGTGACATGGAAATCACGTTAAGCCGTTGGTTCCGGCTGGAAGCCTGAAAGTCCGACAACCAGTCTTACCAAAGGGTATCGTGTTATCCAATAACTAGGTTGTGGAGGTAGGAGGAGATAGAAGATCCAAGTAAAATACTAATATTCCGCTGTATCCGGTTAGCCTGGACGCCCAGCTTAACATTGTTGGGAAATGACTAGGAAGATGATGAGGTCTGTATTTGAAGAGAAAAACAGATAGGGAGGGTCGGTGAAAAACCAGTTACAAACATGTTTTTATTCAACTACTAGCAGCGCTCCGCGGTTTCACTCGCGTAGATCCCGTTCCCGTGGGAAAACAGGGATAAAATATATCCTATGTCACCCGGAGATAGTGTAGCTTCGCAACAGTGAAATAATTTTTGAAATCGGTTCAGTAGTTTCGCCCCAATGTAAACAAACAAACAATCAAACTTAAGTGGCAGTGGGCAGGGCACATTGCTCGCAGAACAGATGGCCGATGGGGCAGAAAAGATCTGGAGTGGCGCCCGCGCACCGGAAGACGTAAAGTTGGAAGGCCTCCCACAAGGTGGACCGATGACCTTGTGAGGGCCGCAGGAGTCCGCTGGATGCGGGAAGCGTAGAACCGGTCGAAGTGGCGGAGCTTGGGGGAGGCCTATGTCCAGCAGTGGACGTCTTTCAGCTGAAATGATGAATGATGAAACAAACAATCAATCAAATCTTTCCTCTTTATAATATTGGTATAGATAACAAAAACAAAAAACTCTTGAGAAAAGGCCAAAGGAGAATATTCATGTAGTAATAATGTTTCATCATTCAACTGCCAGAGCAAAATCCTTACATAAATTCCAATAAAACTTTTGCAAACACAAACGTAACGAGAAAGGTTTGCCACCCCATTCCTACGGTATAACTCAAACACACAATCACCATATTTCCCCAAACTCTAACTCCAACCCTTTTCGAGCCAACACTTTTCCATTCTAAAAAAACTCGAGCCGCGCAAACTATTTCTTACAGTTTCAAAAACCAAAAAAGTTTTCGACTAAAATTTGTTACCATCCTTGCAACTCGAAGTCAAATGCTATTAAAACTTTTAATGACTTGAAGCATTCTTTCGGTTCTCTGTTCGAAGTGGTATTAATTAAAAAAGAGAGGCTGGATCAAGCACCCGTGGGTTTCAAGTTGGGCCAGCTGTGTTCCACGGCTGAAATGGGCGTACAACTTTGAAACGCCAAGACTGCTACCAAAAACAAAGTTTGTAGGCAAAAGTTTGAGTAAAAATGTTGTGTTTTAAATCGAGTGTTTTATTGACTGGATCTTTTTGGCTCTGGTTTGGTATACCTGGCTGTGAGTTATAGGATAGTATAATATGCATCGTGTACTTTTGCCACTTCCGGGATATTCCGTTTTAGTTGTAGTAAATTATTTTAGAACTAGCTCTGCCCCCGACTACGCTCGCGTGTATGTCGAAAATTATGCCACGGAATCGTGCTACTGGGACATAGAGTATAACATCAGCTATCTGCCAGTGAAAGTCCAGACACAGACAAACAAAAAAATGTTCTTAAGTTATAAGTACCGTGTATACTTTCATATGCATAGGGGTATATTCATAAAAGTTTATCAAAGTTAAGCTATGTTTAAACGTTAAAAATGTATGGTTGAACAGTCGCTAATCATTACTTAACTTTAAGAAACGTTTACAAATAAAGGGGCTAGCTGTTATTTTGATGTTACTAAAAATATAAAATATACATTTTATATATTTGTATAAATGTACGTATAGATATTGAATAAGCTGATTACATTTGGCCGCGGTATCTCTTTCGAACAACCCGCACCCCTGGCAGGCATCGACCCTTGCGGACCCCACCAGTTGGTGCTGACATCTCTTTGAGTTAGGAAAATTGTCATCTCAAAGATGGTAAGTGACAATTTTCCTAACTCTGCAAACTGCATTGAAATGCATCCAATATCGTCACAAAAATCATCCGTCTACATGAAAATCTTAATTTCAATAATGGGAAGTAGTAGAATTAGAATCGTCTTTGAAAATGCTTTATGCTAGAAATATAGCATTGAAAATGTGAAAAAAAATGAACTTCATATGATCGCACAAGACTGCAAGGAAGTCAAAATCGTAATCACAATTTTATTCTACCATTATGGCGGATGCTTGCCATTCTCCTGATTCACTGAACAAGAAAATTCCTAAGTCACGACAAAACGTTCACAGATAATTTAAAAACGAATCATATTCGAAAATGGAACGCTGCCAGCAATCTGTATGATCTGTGACGCACGAACGCTTTTACAAGCTCATCGCTGGCTCGACAAGCTACGTGACCGTGTGTAGTCGTAGTTCTTACTTCACTCGCGAACGAATGAATCGGGTCTCGTTCAGTCATATTCAATGCATTGAATCTAGGCACTTTAGCTATGCTGCTGTTAAGTAGTGGAAAGATAAAAATTTAAAGTTTCAAGCGATTTTATTTTTGTATTGAGTTTTTCTTATCTCAGATCGAGTTGAATCAAACTCTAGTATTTGAATTAACCTTATATCATTATTGGGTCGGTTGAAAGAGTTCAATGGGGGTTTTCTGAAATGACGTGCGTCACGTGATGGGCGGCAGCACTGGGACGTCAGGTCCGGGCACTGACCAAAAGTGTCAAGTGTCAGTGTTTCTTTAGTTGTGAATGAATGATGAACTAATAACGCTGATCGTCATCATTTATTTTATATTCATCGTCGTAATGGAAGACTTCTTGTCAAAGTGGCGCTAAGTGTTAGCGTGACAAATATGTCAGCAAGGTAGTAACTTCTCTTCAAGAATATACTACTGTTGGTTCGTGGCTTGGCTTCTATTTGATAGTACATCTTGGGATAGTTCACTAGTCTATATGTATAGCCGCTTCGATTAGTTACAAGGCGGTATACAGGATGCATCTCATGTTGACGTAACGTTTGAGTAAATTCGTCTTTGCCTCTTAGTATCTTCTGGATCAACTTCATTTACATCCTTCCTACAAGAAATACGAACAAGCTAAAAGCTATTGTATTAGCAAGGGGCACGTTTTTCAAAGGACCAGTGCAAAATAAAAACTCTAGCGCGGACGTTCCACGGTAATTGGGTTTGGCTGTCCAATTCCGCGCTTCGCCCGCCGACGTTGAATAGCCTCCGTACAAAAGCGGAGATAGTGACTGGCATCTCAGAAAAGATCGCTTTAAACTCAGGCTGGGAGAACAGCGTTTAGCTTTTGTTGGGGAAAAAACGATGATTTTTTTGTTAAGTAGTTATGTACTAAGCAGCTGAACTAATAACCTGGCTGGCTAGAGGTCGGGTCATATTTTATTTAATACAGTAATGAGCTTGGGTTACATTGTATAAAGACGGAAAAGCTTCGCTGGTTAATATTGGACACGTAAATATTTTTTTTTGGCGTTGCTTGCAAAGATGGCAGAATATATTTTCATACTTGTTAATAGTATTTTTCCCTTACAATGATGACTGGATTAGTAGGCTTAAGGTGAACCTAGTCCACATTTTTTGCATCCAAACATTGGGAGTGTTTTACTCCACTGTCTGACATGGCACATCTAAAGTAAAATATGACATCGATTTGTCTCAGTATTAATATTGTCTGTACGGAAACAGAATACTAAAATAAAAACCCATTAAAAAGTTAGGAGCCAACAAACATTCGTTTTTCTGGCTAATTTTACGTAACTTTGGGCGTGTTTAAGTAATAAAAGAAGTATAAAATCTCCAAAACCAAGTCGGTACCAACAAAGTTCAATTATCGTAAAGTTTAATAAACTTTATTGGTCATTGATTTATGCATTGGCTTTTTCATAAAACCCGATCTTCCAAAGGACTTTTCTTAATTTCGCGAATTTTTTGCTATAAATGATCCTGCATCTCACTCAATAACGTTGTGCGTATAGACTAGCGTCTAACTGCTCATCACTGATACTATCTCTGTCGGACACGAAGCCTGGTGAGATAGCGTGATTTTTAGCCAGGCCCACCAGTGAGTTCGAGCCCGTGACTAGGTTCTCCTTATAAATCGCTTTTACGAAGAAAATAATTAGATATTTCTTGTAGGCAGAAACTTGTAAACATCATACAATTTATAAAGAGCACCACAATTGATTGATTGATTTGGACCATTTTTTTCTAGAATTGAACGCTCTTGTCAGTTCTTTCAAATGTTCCTAAAATAGTCTAGCAACAAAGAAGTTGTTTGACAAAAAACAAAAGTTAATTTATTTTGTGTCAGACATACAGAAGGATTCTATAAAACTGACATAAAATAAATTAAGTTAACTTTTCATGACAAGCCGCCACTCCAATTTCATGGCCACAGCGCTATGTAAAAGAAAACGCGACGGATTG
Organism: Antitype chi; assembly: GCA_947359405.1. NCBI lineage: Eukaryota > Metazoa > Arthropoda > Insecta > Lepidoptera > Noctuidae > Antitype > Antitype chi. Next base: position 19,983,254 of record OX375816.1, read on the forward strand.
GAAGAGGCGAGTAGATTTTGTTTATTCTCTTAAGATGTAAAAAAAATGCAAGCTGCATCGTAATCTGCGGAAAGAAAGAAGATTCCACTTGAATTGTTAACAAGTTTGTCGAGCAACTTGTATTGGAAGTGATGGACGATGTTTGTAAGACTTTTTATGTTGATACGAATGTTTTGTATGAGGGTCTCGCGGTTTAATAACAACAGACGTACAGGTAGATCTTTAAGTTTAAGTAACGCTAGCCGAGGTCGGTCCGTGGATGGGTGACCATCAAACATTACATATCAAGACCCCCTCTGTGACTTGACAAGTACGTTAACCCATTAATCCCGGCTGTCATTTGTAAATTTTTGACAGTTGCTACGGGTAGATAGAACCCCGATAGTCTGACAACCAGTCTTACCCAACAGTATCGTATTACCCAGTAACTGCGTTGTGTAGGTCAGATAGGCAGTCGCTCCGTGTAAAATACTAGTATTCAGCTGCAGCCGGTTAGACTGAAAGCCGACCCCAACACGGTTGAGAAAAGTCAAGATGATGATTTAAAAAAGAAAGAGATTAATAATTAAGAGATAATGCTATCTTATGGCAAAAGAAACATTGTGTAGTATCTGGTTCTTATGGACTGTACAAACGCGGTGATCTTGAGTAGACGCATTTTTCTTGTTTACGGACAGTAAGGCTGAGGCTACAGTAGGCAGCGATTTGCGATGCGACTGGAAGAGCGAAACGAGATAATAATGGTATGGCTACTTTATAAGCGAAAATCCGGTATATATTCGGCGATGATCGCTGATATGTTGATGTAGCCGATGCCGTGATTACAGTAATGTTGTTCCTATCGCTTAAGAAATCAAAGATCGCTAGTAATAATTGATGTACGGTGTAACCATATACGTGAGCATTCATTTATTTGTTTTAATCGCTCATGTGTCGCAAGTCGCGTCGCGGTCTAATGTAGCCTCAGCCTTAAGTGGTCAATAGTATTTTAATAGATTGGGTGAACTGCTATAGACGAGTATCATTCGGCTCCTGAAATCTAAATCAGGTTTTGCCAGACTGGGTCTACAATAGGACATTAGTTTTTGTTATAGGTACTCAACATCGACCAATCGTGGGTTTTTAACGGCTTCCAACGAACAGACAATTAGAGACATTGTAAGTACGTAGGAGTTAAGGTAAAAACGAACAAGGTACCTAATGGCTACGTGAGTGACTAATGAGAACAAAAACAATTGCTACACGAAAGACGAACTTGAAAAATAGGCCGAGAAAATGTTTTTGGGGAAAACGAAAAAGATTTGGTCCCACATACATTGATCGAAGCGACTTCGGGTAATCGAATATGAATAATTTATATTTTCACAAAAGTCCTGAGACTCGATTGAAAGAAAGGGGTTACTGTAATATCGGGACGTGACTTTTACAATATTTCTGAATTTGTAAAGTGTTTTAACTCAATGCGTTGAGACAGATTTAAGGAGGGATTCGATTATAATATATCGATGGCGATGTTAAAAACGCACCGTTTTATGCAGTACCGTTTACTGCTTTTCAATTACATTTACCACGACCTTTTTTAGTTGTAATAATTACGAAGCTCATAATTTCGACAGTCACAATTATTATTTGACTAGTTAATGCCCGCGGCTTTGCCCGCGTGATGGTCGGAAACGATCTCACGGAAACATAGGTTTTTAACATAGATGGCGTGTGGAGTTGGCTTGAATATGGGTTTTCCTTAAGGCTTCGATTCTACCTGTAAAGACACTCAATCATTAACTAAAAGGGCTTGCGGATGGCGAGTAATGGGTAGCTCGCTGTCCGGTAAGGACCAAGCCTGGGTCGACGGTGCGTTGTGTTCCACGCGCGCCTCAAAGAGATGTCAGCACTAAATGAGGGAGTCCGCAAGGGCCGATGCCTGCTAGGGGTGCGGGTTGTTCGAAAGAGATACCGCGGCCTCTAGCACACAGGCAACTGAGGGAACACGGGTGGGTTTTAGTCAGTAAAAGTCTGACACGCCCTCCCGCTCCACCCAGAGCGGGAGAAGTTATTTTATGATTTCCGACCCAAAAAAAAAAAAAACATTAACTAAATCGGTTCGATTTATATGAAAACAACTTTACTCAGCGGCTTCGTCCGCGTAGATATTGGAAAATATCCCACGGGAACCTAGTACCGGGATAAAAAGTTACCTTGTCCTGGCTAATTAACTGGCTGTGTGCAAAATTTCATCCAAATCCGTGTATCCGTTCTTCTTACGTGATTGAGTAACAAACATCAGAACACACCAACTTTCACATTTATAATATTAGTAGGATACTCCAATTAGAAAATACTCCATCCCATTAAAATAGGTAGGTACCCAATCAAAAGTGTGTATCTAATTCCCTAAATGCTGTTTATGACGTGGGGGTCCTTTGGTAATTCTTTCTCTCTTACATACTACCCACATCTCAATTGAAACTTCGTCCTCCATTTAAAGAAGGAAATCCCTCTAATTCGAAATAATATTTTTATCTAAAATATCCGGGGCCATGGTAAAGTTTAATAGAGTGGAGTATAGAAGTTGTGTAGAGTACCTATGTAGCACAAAGGGGCATGTTGCCCGTCAGCGAGTTTCCGAGCTATATGCTGGGACATACGGAGGAAGGGGATGGAAAACTGGAAAATCGACAGCAAATATTTTTGGTAAATCAAACTCCGCATTTTTACATAATAATATAAGTATAAAGGAGTTGGAGAAAGGGCTCGCGGCTAGCTAATAGCAGCCGCACGGATCAATCGATCAGGTTAAGCAACGCTTGCCGCGGTTGGTTCGTGGATGGGTGACCAGCTGTACAAACTGAGACCCCACTGTGCCTCGCACAAAGCACGTTAAGCCGTTGGCCCCGGCTGTCATTCGTGGATCTTTGACATTCGTTTCGCCAGTCTGCTTCGCTTTTTCCCAACCATGTTGGCGGTGGCTTCCAATTAAACCGTATGCAGCTGAATACCAGTATTGTCATGGAGCGACTGCTTATCTGACCTCCAGAATCCATTAACTGGGCGATACGATACCCCTTGGTAAGACTGGTTGTCAGACTTACGGGCTTCTGACGACCCGTAACGACTTTCAAAGATCCACTAATAACAACGGCGAGTGCTGTGTAGCTTAACCTGATTAATCGACCTGTGTGGCTTTTATTACTTAGCCACAAGCCACTCAAACAATATACATGTTGCAGACAAAAGTTAGCTACCCCATTCATCCGTATGCCCCCCAACACAAGACTGGTATCGCCGCCGGCGCCGCGCGCAACACTAAGCCTCGTTTAATAATGTGGACATTGGACTCTCATAAGTCGGTAACTCTGCCATCTGATCTAGACAATCGTAATTAGTTGTCCAATTTCTGTCATTGTTTTATCCTCTAGTGCTAACTGTGTTAGGGTTTTTATTCTTTAGTCTTTCTGCAGTATACTGGGATTTTTATCAAATTTGTAATTTAGGGAAATTTTTATGTGTTAGAGTTTCCATTCTTTAGTAATTACTCCGTATCTAGCGTGAGGTCTTACAGATTCTTATTTCAATAAAACTGGTGTCGAATTTCGCAATTACCCAAAGGTTTAGGGGGGTCATTCTTTAGGACAGGTTTTTCAAGCGGCTTTACTTAAAAATAATAGAAATCGAAAAGTCAGCAAAGCCATTTTTTTTTTCGCGCAATCCTTAAATCCTCTCATAACTGGGTTACTGATTATTATTCAATTATCTTTATAATTAAATATCATAAAAAAATAAAATACCCCCATTCTTTGATTTTCGTGGAGTGTCCCAAGCCCCGATCTGGTCACTTAGTAAATTATATATTTTAAACTAAACGCTACATGCTTACCAAAAAAAAAAAACACTAAGTCCTAAGAAGTTTACAATGCTATGAAAAATTAGACCATAGTTCTAAAAGAACTACTTTTCTTAAAAAAAAAAAAAAAGTAACTGTCCCGAGGTAATTGCTGATTTGCGTGGATTATTATAATTTCACTAGAACTTCTCTAAATTCCCGTCCCGATGATGCGTCATCCTAATATAAGTTACAACTAGTCGCACTCCAACGGCAGGGCAGAGTGCTTGTTTGATGGTGCGTCGAGTTTTCAAAAAAATGATGGTAAGAACTTCATTGCGTGGGTTTGGTTTCTCAAAACTTTGATTTGCGTGGTACAATTATCTCAGGTGTCTGTGAATTTATTTATTTAATAAAATATTGTAGGGAACAAATATAAGGTAACGTAACTTATAATCAAAACACAGTTTATTTGCTTAAAAGGTTTTTGTATATTTTTAGCCTAAAGGATTTATTTTGATTTCCGTGGTAGTGATTTGCGTGGTTTACGTGGTAGTTTTGACTCACGCAGATCAATTTTTGACTATGCAAATGAAATAACTTTGAGTTTTGTACTAGTTATGAATGAAAATATTATTGTTTACTTTAGTTAAATGTAAATTCGTTCAAATCAAACTTAAAATGTCACATTCGATGGGTTTTTGACTTTAAAAGTACCTAATAATATTAAGAATAGAACAATAGAAATAGATAACTGGTAGAGAATGCCATATGCCATTAAGTTCGCGTTTGTACAATAATCGTGCTTAAATAAATAAAGCATAAATAATACGAGAAAGTGTATTTTTTAAATGTTTAAATTAGTGTTATATTTTTGTAATTTTTTTAACAAATACCAAATAATTTTGGACTGATTCTACTAAAAAACTTTTTTTACCTTAGTAACCTACCTATTTGTTTTACCTTATAATAAAATAATTTATTTTCAATATGAAGTAACAATAAGTAACTCATTAGAGAAAGTTAAATTTAAATTTTCATTTTCGTGGGGTGTTTTGTGATTAGCGTGGCCTCCATTTTTTTAACCTCGATTATCTCTGTAAGTATATCGCTCTCTGAGGTGCCTTTTCTATAAAAAATATTACTTTTACGTATATTTTAAGATTCCGATAAGAAATTTAAAAAAAAATTGAATTTGATAATTGCCACGAAAATCACCAAAGAATGCCTTACTCGAAGAAGCACCCAGGGGTCTGTCTGATCTTTCAATCCTAGAGACGTTTAAAACAGAGCATCAACAATTGTGTTTTTTTAATAGTTTTCTGGATGATGAAACCACAGTCAACCAAAAAAGTGTCATTCACTAATGGAGCCTCGATTAATAATGTAGACATTGGACTCTCATAAGAAGGTATTTCTGTCTTCTGATCTAGCAAAATCCTAAGTGAATTAGGGTTTAAAACTGTTTAGAATTTCTGAACATGTTGGGTACGGATTTTGGTCAAACCAAAGGGTATTTATTCTCATAATAGAAATTGGAGATTGAACAATCTTAGATTAGGATTAGAGACTTACTTCTTAAGCATTTAGGTTTAATCAAACTAGCCTGTTAAGTTCAATTGCAGGGCTAAGCCATTAGGTTTTAACCAAATTTTTTGTTTTTTATTTATAGGTCATTACTAACTTAAATGAATGAGGTAGGTACGTTGTGGATTTAAGTGAGCGTTGTGATTATAGCTGGTTCCATGTCTGCATGTGTGCAACAAAACAGACGTTGTTATCATGTAGGTTACCCCGATCTCTGACATATGGATGACATGTTATGCCGCCTGTCAACATAAGATAAAATTGTAACAATCTCCAAACCAAAATCCATCAACGCCGCTCGGCTTAGTGGTAACGAGTACCCACACAAACTCTTTAACAAAGAGATTGTGTAAGTTAAAATCATTTTGTACACAAGGCCATGTAAGTATTAAGTTACACAAATTCCTTAAACCGACGTTGTCATTGTTAATTGGAGATGTATTCAAGTTGGAATAGTTTTAGAATTCTGTTAGATACTACCCGTAAGAAGTTAAGTTTTGAAGGCAATGTTGTTTAAAGTGTAATCAAAGAAGTTTTGCGTAGCTAGCGTGGAGCAGCGCGGAATGTATAACAAATGGAAGTCACTTAGAATAGTAACTTGTGAGTTTAAGCTGAGTTTTATTGTGATACGCTTACGAGTGAAGGTGTACTACCTAGAAGCCTTAAATTATTCTTAAATTAATTAACGAATGACATCAAGGAGATGAAGAGGGCTTTGTGGTTAAGTAACTACAGCCGCACGGGTCGATCGATCAGGTTAAGCTACGCTGCTGCGGCTGGTCTGTGGATGGGTGACAATCTTTACATTCCAAGACCCTTCGTGCCTTGGAAAGCACGTCAAGCGGTTGGTCCAGGCTGTCATTCGTTGATCTTTGACAGTCGAAGTCAAAGTCAAAGCTTTTATTTCAAACAGGCACTTTGAACATCAACATTTACATTAAAATAGAATTGATTCTAGTCGCCCCTTCCAAAATGTAGTTTCGTATGGAGAAGAATGGGCAAGAAACTCCACCGTTACTCTTTTTTTTAAGTATAATATATACATTCATTTATAATTATGTATGAAAATCGATGCACCCAGAATAAAATTACCATCCCTAAATAGGAAAAAAGAATGAAAGTGAAGTAATTACAGATAAATTAATTTTGATGATATGTAGATACATGGTGCACACATATTTACAAACATTGTAAAAGTAAGTATACGATATTCCTAGAGTAATAAGTCAGTGTGTGAGTTAAAGTAATCATTGAGTGTAAATCAATGTCTTAAATATAATTAATTTTACAATTGAATTTTCAACCAGTTTGATTTTGTCTAGACTCTAGATTGTCCTATGGAGCAGGACCAGCATGTTTCCAAGCATTCTTATCTTGGATATAATCCTCTAATTTGTAATATGGTTGTTACAGGTCGTTAGGTGCCCGAAAGTCTCAAAATCAAAAGTCATTTATTCAAATTAGGCTGAGAATCAGCACTTTTCGAACGTCAAAATACATAAGACAGTCCCCCCAAAACGTCCAGCCTTCACCACTACCTAAGTTCCTAGTGCTTTAGCTGGGAAGAAGAAATGGCGCAACAAACTCCTCAGCAGCACAGCTGCCTGTTTAGCAGGATAGACTTGATTCTATACATACATAGACAAAGCAATATAAACATTACGAGACTCAGAACATTAATTAAATAATTAGTCATACACATGTCAGCCAGCCTTACCAATATACCAACAAATAAAATAAAAAATTAACTCGAGCACAAAGAATAAAAATTAAATAAAGCGTAATACCAAAATAAGAGCCTCCTGGTATAAAGGGCGTGATAGCTTACATATGCAATGCTGGATTATGTTCACATAGCTGTTACTACCCGAGTTACAACTTGAGACCACAAATGATAACCTAGGACCATCGACGTAAAATAAATAAACGGGTAGGTCTGATAACTAATCTTAGCAAGGGCTATCGAGTAACCCAGAAACTGGGTTGTGAAGGTCAGATAGGGAGTCCCCATATCAGTTCGCCGTCCATGTAGCATACTGGTATTCAGCTGCATCCGGTTAGATTGAAGGCTGACCAACATAGTTGGGAAAAGGCTAGCGAGGCTATCAAGGACTTGGCAAGAAGTCTCTACCTGTGTGCTAATGTTTTTTTTTTTGAGAAAGAAAGAAAAGTATTCATTGAGATTTGAATATAATCAAGAGTATAGGTAGCATAGATAATAATTAGACAGTTATTCATTTGACCATTTGAAGCATTGGGCGGAGCACGGGTAGATGGGTCATAGGCTTGATTTCCTTTGTGGATTTTAACTTTTTTCATTTTCTTTGTATCTATATATTTTTTGCTTCTTAACTTTCTACTTACATTATTAAAATGATTAAAATTTGTGTACCGTACCACCGCTCAAATATCACCAGCAATCGTTTTAACAGAAATTCTATTAATTATACTAATATTATAAATGTGAAAGTTTGTGAGGATGGATGTATGTTTGTTAATCTTTCATGAAATTGGCACACAGATAATTTACAACCTGGATTAACATATAGGATACTTTTCATCCCGGTAGTACGTTCCTGTGGGTTAATTTCCAACCTCCATGAGGGCGAACCCAATGGCAAAACCTAAAAATATAAAAATAAATTAAATTGTATAATAATATGCCATCAGAAACCCTGGACTTAATTGGTCAAACTGCAACCACAATCTCTCAAAACCTTGAACCAATAGAAATAAATACATCCCGTAGCAAAACCGCTCGGACCGTTTACCGATCTAATATCGTAGTGTACGGTGCAGGCTCCAATAAAAAGTAATTAAAGTCACAGCCAGCTCCAGGCAGATTTGTCTCCGCCAGTACATGGACATATGAAGAGTGGATTATTGCGGATGCATTGTTGACTTTTGAAAAAAACATTTGTTCGTTTTAAGTTTCACCGCACATCCTTTGGGCTATACGTTGTTTAGTATCGTTACTACTGTCATTCTAGCCCCTTTGTAGCTAATCAGTAGTTGGTGCACTAGAGTAAGTAGTATCGAAATCGACGCGCAACTTTTTACTGATTGATTCTAAACCACACTGCGTTCAAATTATTCATCGTTTATTTAAAAAAAACAATGCTGTTCCATACAGTTTGACTGCGAAGAAAACAGCAAATTGATTTTATTTACTAGTCTAGAATCATGTTATGAATAACTTGGTTTATATTTTACACCCGAAAAATACATTAAAAAAAATAATCAAACACCACAAAATATACAATCCTTATCTCAGTTCTCTTTCTGGCAACCTTGGAATGGTCAGTGATTTGCCTGAATGATTTCATTTAATTTACTCTCGTATATGGTGACAATGCATACTGATATCGATTTTTTTTTTGCGGAGAATCACTTATGAATCTTAAAGTAAAATTGATACCTTAGACGTTCTTGTTGGAGAACCAGCTGCAGCAGACATTAACACGTCGTGCCATGAGACCTGAAAGAGAAAACTGAATTACAGACTGCAGCGAAACAGGAAACCTTTACTCCAAACTAAATTCTAAACAAATAGAACCACTGGAATACAACTAAACAATAATAGGAACCGTACAGATACCGTATCTGCCGGTTCACGCTCGTTGCGGCCCGGATTTGGCCGGACGGCGCGAACTTGGTCAAATTTGCCGATGGGTCCGGAACTATTACTGAACCGGATTGAATTCAGCCAAATTTATTTGGAAGCGTTGCCCATTCATTTTTATTTGCCCGGTATTTTTTTTTTTAAAAGTTTCTGTAAAAATTGTTTTTCGGGTTGTTTATTAATTTTTGAGGCACGATTTTTGGTGAGTCGGTTTGATTCTAAGCTGTTTTTATATCATTGAATCATTTTGAGTTATTGATACATGAAATAAATTGCATCAATCAATCACTTTATTTGCTAATGGGTACCTATACAAACAATCTGGCTGTATGATATTATTGAAATAGTTGTTGTACGTATTATTAAGTATTATTATTTTTTACAGGTATCAGAAAGGCATCCAAAATGACAGAACCACCATTTAGGTAAGTTTAATACTACTAACATTACTTATCTTACACAGGCAACTGAGGGAACACGGGTGGGTTTTAGTCTGTAAAAGTCTGACACGCCCTCTTGCTCCACACAGAGCGGGAGAAGTTATTTGATAATTTCCCACCCAAAAAAAAAAACCCGTACACTGGCCCATTTTTTTCTCCGACTTAAAAAAAGGAGTTTTGAATCCGGTTGAATTTTTTCTGGCTCGGTCACTTAAAAAACCGATCTGATTTTTTTTTCTTTTGTTTGATTGCCCCATACAAATTTGATTCAGTTCTGGTTAGTATATTTTCAGTTAGCTTTTTTCCATCTAGTTCAAGCCAGCTACTAGTATACATTTCCAGTTTACGCTAATCTCGGCCTGTACGGAAATCCTATACAATGCCAGATCAGTTTATCCTGGAATGTATAGCTCGATGTGTAGCCGTGTGTACCTTGATGAAGTTATAATAAGTTCCTGTCACTGTTATGTACTTAACAAGTGAAGGTATACGAGTTTGTTTGGGAAGGTACTTTAACTGTTGAGTGTTTTTATATTCCTTTTTAGTATAATTATTCTATCACATTTATGTAAAATTATATTATTTTTCTATTGGTTCACTGTACCAGTACAGTTTCCTAATAATTGTTTGATGCACAGGGTGACGTCATTACGTCAAAGCCGGCTGTCCCTGAAAACCAGCGCTGGGGCTCTGTCTTGCATAGGGTCGCAGCATACTGCTGAGTGATAGCCGTTTTGCGTGGATGTGACGCATGCTTCCTTCAACCTTTTCTTATTTTTTTTTGTGTTCCTTTTCTTTTTGCGTCATGTTTACCTCAAATAAACTTTTTTTATTTTAATGAAGACCGGTGGCAAAAAAAGAAAATACAAAACCGAAGACACCGACATCCAAAATTAAAGCTATTTGTCACTGTGTAGTGTTTTTTTGGAAGTCGGTTGTTGCTTAAAACTTAAATATTATGCAAGTCTATTTACCAGACCACCTACTTGCCATATCTTCATACCTAAAGACGTGTGTCGTCGCTAAAATAAAGAACAATACTTCTTTGAAAAGCTGCCAAACACAGGCGTCGCTCACAAGCGGTGCAATCTCAACAAAAAACATTGGGAAAGTTCCCAAGCCGCAGGTACATACTTCGGGAAATATTCCCGAGTAGTTTTTTTGTAACCTCCCAAAAAGTCGAGCAACTCATTAGCCGAATGAGCGAAGGTTTCCGTTTTTAGTAACTTTGAGCCGGTTTTGGTTTCCAGATTTACTAGTTGTTTTTGGTTTTGAAAGTGATAATTAGACGAGTTTTCATTAGACGAGAATCAAGACTCCCGGTAGGCAGTCTCGCAATAATAGATAATTGTTTGTTTTGCGTATCCCTACGTTTCCAACTGTAATTAACGTGTAATCAATTATAGACACATGCAATTGATAAACGCTGTATCTACTATAGATTCAACAATCGTGATTTACTTCAACATTAGGTTTTTTATTTACCTGACATCGAAAATAGGAGGCGGTTCTCAATTCGTTTGTATTTTTTTTTTTAATGTTTGTTACCTCAAAACTCCGTCATTTATAAAACGATTTCAAAAATTCTACTTTTTTTTTAAAACCCCTTATAGAGTGATTCCATATGATTTTGGCCAAGTTCTGACAAGTGTCTTATGAGCAGTGATCGGATAATCGGGCGCTTATATACCTAAACTTCTTCCCACGAAAAAAAAAATATGGACATTCCTTTCTGAATAAATAAAAGTAATCCTGGGTTCCCGGGATTGATTTTTTTTGTAAAAACAACTATAACAAACTTAATGAAATTATAGCAATGGTTATTTTAATTTAGTATCTTTATTTTATTCAAAACAAATGGAGTATCAGTAAAAACTTATACTGTGCACAATGTGGTCAAGTACCTAGTGGAAATTGATTTATCTATCTAACAGATTAGTGATCGAATCGACTGATTTATTGTATTTTATACAAACAGAAGACTAAAAAATATTATTATTTTGACTGCTAAAAATGTTCACAGTTGTATTTTTTTTATTATTGATAACATAAAATCTCAGGAATTCCAAACGACTCCGGGATCCGGGATTCTGAAAGGCATGTCCGTATTATTTTTTCGTGGGAATAAAAATGAAGGTTAGATAAATTAGCGCCCGATCACTGCTCATAAGCCAGTATTCGGAAGTTGGCCAAAATCATATGGAACCACTCTATAAGTATACCCTTCCAAACAAAAGTAGAATTTATCAAATCGTTTTATAAATGAATAATGAGTTACCTTCAATAGTACGTAAATTTTCCACATAGTGTATGTTGATGATGTTATTATGACTTCCTGTCACTGTTTATATAATTACTTAGCAAGTAAAGGTGTGTGGGGCCTATCCCACACAAATTCATGCCCCAACTAAAAAGTGAAAAATAAAAAGCTTTTTAATTATTATTATTTCAACTCGACACCACATCGCTTACCAACTTCTCCTTAATTCTTCGAGTACAATTAGTAGCAAACGTCAGTAGTACCCTAACACAAAGTTGTGCCCTCAGAAGACCACAAGTGTAGCCCAAATACAGGCGCCCCTCTAAATTATTCATACGCACAGTTACGTGGCCCGAGTTCTAATGCCTTGGAAATTACAAACTTTTTCACTAAAACCTTTTGTTTCACAACGATTCCGCTTATTATTGCTAAGTGGTTTTGTTTTATGAACGAACAGATTATTATATTACTTGTTAGACTTCGGAGACTTGATTAATGGCAACGGTTTATTAAATATTACTTAGAAGTTAGGGGTCCCATAAATAAAGCTGAAAGTCGTTCGGTTACAATGTATATTTTAGACATAAAACGATTCAGAAATATCATAATTGTGTGGTATCGCGGGGCCGATACCACGAAAGTATGATCTTTCTGAATCATTTACCTTACGTCGTTTCAATTACGAGTTGTAAGTCGTGGGTTCGAACCCGGACAGGTGTTTTACTTTTTAACCGACTTCAAAAAGAAGGAGGTTATCAATTCTACATGTTTATTTTTTATGGGTTCTGGCATAACCCCGTCATATATTTGCAAGATTTGCAAATTGTTTTTTTTTCGAAAGGGGTTTATTCCGAAATGGTCTCATGACAGTTTCATATAGATCTGATGTTGCGATTCGGAGACAGACAACGGAACTCTTCAAGAAATGACAGCAAATCAACCTCGACTCCGAAATTAAAGTTATGTTTCACTTTGTAGTGTTTTTCCGGACCGGCGCCGCGTCGGTTGTTTTCTTTTTTTGGAAAAGTTATTTTTGGGTTTAATTCCATCACCACACAAAACTCAAAAACGTTGAAGGAAAATATTGAGCCAAAAATTCAAACGCTTGTGACATTCACCAACCCGCACTGGACCCGCGTGGCTGACTATGGACCATTCCCTCTTCCAGAGAGGAGGCCTTTGTCCCAGCAGTGGGTACATGATATAGGCGGATTGTGATGATTTTGTAAAGTATTTGTAGGTGAGTACTCATTATATCTTACTTTACCAATAATTAATTTCCTGCTTACGCTGACTATTTTAGTTGAAAGATAACGTCAAAATAGAAACTCAAATAGGTAATTTCCAGTCCTTTATTCGCTGTCGTCTTTCAACAACATCACAAGCGTATCTCCAAATTGATTAAATATAGAGCATGTATATATGTATAACCATTCGTCACATCTGTCTTTCCTGAGGGCAAACTCGAGAGATATACGCACTACAGTATCTTACATCGACTAGTAATAAAGGAGGAATTAATTCGTCTTTAGATTTCCACAGTTACCTACATAAAGTTATGTACTTATGTTCTCACCAAAATAATTTCACTGTAAAACCAGTGTATTCCATTTAAAAAAAAATCTGTGACTTTTGTGTCCAGCTGTCAATAATTGTAACGAGGTTTTTACTTAATGCTTCGTACTAAGGCTTTGTTCTGCAGTGGCATTTTTTTTTTGAAGGACATCCTCACTAGTTATTTCAAAATCTCACGTCCTCCCACAGATTTTGACAGCCGATTTGTCCATGTCAAATTCTGCCAATGGACGTGAGATATTGAAATCGACAGCGAGTCACCGGCGACTAAAGTCGCTGCGTGCGTACCTAGCATAATAGTCCGCCTGACATCTGTCACTTTTATTACCACAAGACTAAAAAGCCCATACAGATTGTATCACCTGTTTATCTTAGCAAGTAAAATTTTTACATGCCCATATACTTAGTGATACAGTCAACTGTATCTATATGACAATAATTTGAACTTGACAGCGCCTTTAAGTCGTAGCAGTAAGAGCGGTTTTTGTACTTGAAGTCGTGCGGTTGACTGTACCTAAGTTTTGCGGCGATGTACTCGTAAAGTGCAGTTTTATGGCGCGCCCAGCAGTAAAGTTGAACCTTTTGCGTTGAGTGCAACTTGCGTAGTTAACGACCGTACATATTTTGATACATAGTCAGGTGAGCCGCTATTTATATGTTAACTTAGTCTATAAAGTTGCATAGTTCTTTTCCTCATTTATTCATGACAGAATTTGTGATATTTTATTTAACTCTGAAAAAGAAAAAGAAAGAAAGAAAAAGTATTTATTGGACTCGCACAGGAATAACACTAACAGGCACCCAGGCACCCAGGCACTCTGCAGGCATAAACCGTAACCTCCCCCTTACTTCTATTACTTCTTTTTGCTTTCTTTCCCCTATCTAGCCTTTATAACACAACGACCATCAATCATTTATATCTATGGCCAATACTTCGTGATTAGAGTCTTTGTCGAGTTGTCCTATAATATCTAAGTTCCTGCCCCGACCTTCATTTAGAGCATGTCCACATCATTATAACTATAACATAATTACTATCTGCCTAATCTTTTTGCCAAATACACTGGACCACATAGAAAAAGGGTCGGTTAGAAAATCTTCAATATCTTCAAAAGAACCTGACCTAGCTTTATGAAATAAAGACTAAATTAAAAAAATATTTTAATGAGCTAAACTGAAAAAAATAATTAATTCAAGCTTTTTATTTTTAACTAGCAGCGCTGCGCGGTTTCACCCGCGTAGTTCCCGTTCCCGTGGGAATACGGGGATAAAATATAGCCTAAGTCACCCGGGGATAGTATAGCTTCCCCACAGTGAAATAATTTTTCAAATCGGTTCAGTAGTTTCGGAGCCTATTCAATGCAAACAAACAATCAAATCTTTCCTCTGTATACTATTATTATTATAATATAGATAAATGTAAAAAAAATGCGTAGTTTTTCTAGTATTTTCGTTATTCATGTAGATTGGTTACAGATGTGCCGTTTTCACGCATTTTAGTACTTTGTGTTGTTTTTGCGAGCTCGCAATACTGCTGATATGCGATTTGGCATACTTTTTACTAGGTTTTTGAGGCGATGCTGCGGAATATTCTGCCATTCCTCTATTACAGCTTCTTTCATTTCACGTAGCGTGACTGGCGGCGGATTCCGCTGACTTACACGTTGTCCCAGTTCATCCCATGCATGCTCAATGGGGTTTAAGTCAGGGCTGCGTGCTGGCCACTCCATGTGTGTGATACCGACTCCTTGCAAATAGGCAAACACTATCTGAGCTATATGCGGGCATAGTCTTGCATAAAAAAAAACAAATCCTTTTTATTTCAGGCATTGTATAAGTACACACAAATACATTTCACCCATAGTGACTATATGTTTTAAATAAGTAAACATAAAGTAGATATATTGTTATTCATAAGTTATATTAAGTAGGTATTTTAGGTATTACAAATTATAGACTAAATTAATATGTAAAATGGCATTCTCGCCCATGTCCACCAAAAATGGACCAACATAGTCATTCAGAATTTCAGTGACATATCTTTCGAGCTTTCTGCAGTTAAAGTGCCATTTTCTATCGCCAGTAGCTCAGTGCGGCTTTCGAGCCTTCGCCGTATGGTACTTTTTCTTCTATACAGATTTGGTCGCGCTCTCCCGGTCTTCTGTACACTCTGTTCCTCCCGTCGTGCTTGTATGAGCAGAATCTAGACTCAGCTGAAAACATAACTCTTGACCAGTCATTCAGAGTCCAATTCTCGTGTTGTCTACCATAACTCAACCTTGAGTTTCTGTGGTGTCTTTCTAGTTTTGGACCATTTGCAGGTCTTAATGGCTTTAAATTTGCTTCAGCCAGATGCCGCCTTACTGTATACGTACTCAGACTGTTTCGTCCAGCTCGTAAATGATGATTCTTTACTTCAATAGCCATAAGAAAGCGATTTCTCAAAATTGTTGACACCAATAGCGATCTTCCTGCGCCGTCGTGCACCTTGTTCGGCCTGTTCCTGGTCTTCAAAGCTTGGATCCAGTTTCATGGAAACGCTGGAGTACTCCCTGAACTGTAGAAAGAGTCACACCAACAGTTCTCACTGTATTTCGCTGACTGTGCCCATCTTTAAGCATTGTCAGGATCCTGGTACATTCTTCAGTGGTTAACGACATGATGACTTCAGAATAATAAAATTTATAAGGCAGAGACGCCATATTTATAACTTTTTTAATTGCAAAACTAAAACAAACGCGAAACAATTGTATTTAATGTTTTGATAGGTACTAAATTCAAAAACTACCATTCTTTTACATTTTCAGTTTTTTATGCAATTATCAAAAATAAATGAAAAAGGTTTTATACAGGAAAAGTTTTTATCCAGTGCGCAAACTTTAACCATGAATTTAGCATACCATTCTAGACCCTCCAGCGAAGAATTTTTTGTCGGTTTTACAACAAAAAAAAAACAGCTGTTCCATACATTTTGACCGCGTAGGTACTGCACTTTTCTATGAAACAGCTGAGTTTTTTTTTAATAAAAACTTTTCCTGTAATGTGTCATTAAATATTCTTTAATTAAGTCTGTTTTTCATAATGCTAGGTCAGGTAGTTTTGAAGATATTGAAGATTTTCTAACCGACCCTTTTTTGTGCGGTCCAGGTATGTTGAGTAAGTAGGCTTCCAGTCGGATGCTGCTAAATACTAGTATTTTTTATGGAACGACCTCCTAGATCTAACTTCCACAGCTTAGAGGCTATTAACATTGTTTTTATTTAACATATAATATCTTAAAAAATCTGAAATGTTAACAAAATAAATAAAAAGTTTATTTCGGAAATAAAAACTTACAATAGACAAGCGTTAAATTTTGTCAAGTTTTCTGCAGTCACAACATGCACTGGCGAGGCCATTAAACCGGCGAGCCTCTCAGGAGAGCTTTATGCGCCGTTTATGTGGCCGCGCCGTGCTCTTTTATTTGCACTTAGCAACTGTCACAGTTGGTGTACATTTTGTCAGAAACTAGTTGGGACGAGTTGGTCAAATATGTATAGCACACCGACTTAAAACTTGATAAAAGCTTGTATAGAGATAATAATATTATGAATTATTAAGGGTTGTCGCAACATGCTCTTCTACTTCTATAAGTCTGTAATAGCTGTCATCTATAAATATAATTCTTAATTATTATTTACTAGCCAGCGGCTTCGCCCGCGTTGAGGTCAGAAATTATCTTATGAGAACGTATTACAGGGATAAAAAGTATCCTATGTGTTAATTCAAGTTATAAACTATCTGTGTGCCTAATTTTATCCAAATCCCTGAAGCCATTTTTACGTGATCAATCACATAAAAATGGCTAGTAAGAAACACACAAAAATCTAAACATCCAAATAAAAAAACTTTCAAATCCATAATATTAGTAAAATTTATTCATTAAGTATCTCCATTAAAAGATATACACAATACATGATACACAATTATTAGGCAACATCGTTTATTTATAACAAAAGCATAGCACACGACTGTTTCACCTCATATACTTAGCAAACCAAAAAAAAACTTGAGAGGTGTCAAGGGACACCCGGATGGAACGAAGTTCCAGTACTTGCCGCCAGTACTTGCCTCTAGCACTGTCCGCCAGTAGTTGCTGCCAGTACTAGTCGCTGACAGTACTCGCCGCCAGTACTCGCCGCCAGTACTCGCCGCCAGTACTCGCCGCCAGTACTCGCCGCCAGTACTCGCCGCCAGTACTCGCCGCCAGTACTCGCCGCCAGTACTCGCCGCCAGTACTCGCCGCCAGTACTCGCCGCCAGTACTCGCCGCCAGTACTCGCCGCCAGTACTCGCCGCCAGTACTCGCCGCGAGTATTCGCCGCCAGTATTCGCCGCCAGTATTCGCCGCCAGTACTCGCCGCCAGTATTCGCCGCCAGTACTCGCCGCCAGTACTCGCCGCCAGTACTCGCCGCCAGTACTCGCCGCCAGTACTCGCCGCCAGTACTCGCCGCCAGTACTCGCCGCCAGTACTCGCCGCCAGTACTCGCCGCCAGTACTCGCCGCCAGCTGTAGTTGCCGCGAGGGAGGGAGAGAGAGAGAGAGAAACATGCGCACGCCGCACAGCTTACAATAGCTTACTATAGCAAAAAGTGTCGTGACAACTTTTCGTAAGAATTTTTTCCGTCTAGCCCCCTTTCACAACGCGCGATAAGGACCTTCGTTCCAAAAAAAAGTCAGAAAGAACTGTTTATGTCTGTCTGCATGACCGTGGTGTTCTTCTTAACTTCGCAGCGGATTTTGCTGCGGTTTCCACCAACATTTAGACTGGAAGGTTCATGTGTATAAAACATTAATATTCAACTAATAAGTATGTTAGTTACAAAGAAAACACGATGTTTTATCAAGATGTAAAAACTGCGAAGCAGGGGCAGCTGGTATACAATAACTTGCTTTATTAAACACTTATAAATTCAGTAATTACACTACATGCACCATTTCTAATTATACAACATATAAATAAGACATGAATGGATGAAGGTGATATGTCGCATTTTCGGATTTTTGCTGTTTTATGCATGGATGAAGGTGATATGTGCATACAAACAATTTTAAACCTTAAAACAACCACGTTTGTAGCTATTTAAAAAATCCTACACTTGATGAAAGTGATAAGTACACAATTTTTTAAAATCAATACTGGATGAACGTGGTATGTGGGCACTTAACATTTTTAGAGAAAGCCAAAAAAGTAAAAAGCAATCTTTTCTACAGTGGAAGAAGGGGCTATGTGGCATTGTACTGCACTTTCAGTGAATGAAGGTGTTATGTGCTGAACTTAACACCTTCATTCGTAAAACGACATCGACATTCCGTTCCGTTCATTCCCGCGCTTTTGAAGTTTTGACATTGCAACAGAAAAAGGCGAAGAGTACATATCGTATAAAAATAAGGTCATTCCAAAAAAAAATATCTAAGAAGGAATTTTGTGTCATGAAAAATGTAGGCTTCAGTGCTTCACTAAATTTGCAATAAACGAAAGGCAGGCTATTTTACGTAGCTATTACTCCTTAGATGTGAATAGCAAGAATGCTTTACTTTTTAACAGCATTGTCAGTAAACCTGTCGAAAGACAACGTTGTAATGCCAAAACCCATAAATCAGCATCATACAAGTATTTTGTTAAATATGCAGGGGTTTCAAAACAAGTTTGCAAGTTGGGATTGTGTCGGTTGTACCAAATAAGCCGGAAAAAAATTGATCTCATAATAAAAGCTATTATAAGCGGCATTTCTGCTCCCAATCCGGACTGTAGAGGTAAGCACCAGAATCGACCTCACAAAATGGATGATGACGTTGTTAACCATGTTAAAGCACATATATCGAGCTTTCCTGCTGAACAGTTCCATTATTCTCGTAATAAAAATATGCACAAACTATATCTTTCTCCCTTTTTGAATGACACCAAGATGCATAGTCTATATCTGGAAATGTGTGAAAAAGAAAATTTAACTGAAAAATACAAAATCAAGAAGGCTACATACAATAAAATCTTTGTAACAGAATTTAATTTATCTTTTGGATACCCAAAGAGTGATACCTGTGCAACTTGCGATGCTGGGGACTCAAATGAAGAACATAAAGCAAATTACTATGCAGCTGTAGAAGCGATGCAAGCTGACCGAAAGAAACCTAAACCGGCTGATGATGTGCTTTACATTACTGTAGATCTACAGCAAACAATGCCTTTGCCGAAATTAACTACATCCAAGGCATTCTATCTACGACAACTCTGGTTTTATAACTTGGGTATTCATGTTATAGACGGAACATCCAAAGAAAAAGCTGTTTGTTGTACATGGACTGAAGATATAGCGGATCGTGGAAGTTCAGAAGTGGCAAGTGCTCTCTTAAGGTTTGTGGAGGTAGATCCAAGTTGCCAAGATAAAGATCATTTGATCATTCGGTCGGATTCATGTGCCGGACAGAACAAAAATTTCAATTTAATAAGTCTTTACCAATACTTGATCTTAAAAGGATGTTTTAAAATCATAGACCACAAATTTCCCGAAGTGGGACATTCATATTTGGATTCGGACCGGGATTTTGGGAGGATAGAAAAAGTGCTTCGGAAAAATGATACAATCTATGCACCTGAGCAATATCGAAGCTTTATAAGCAAAGCTTCACGAAACAACATCGTAATTGATATGAATGACCATTTCAGGAAAATAAACGATTTGCAAGTGAATTTGAATTTGATTAACAGGAAAAAAAATACAAATAATGGAAAAATAAGTTTTAGGGATGGCGTGAAATGGATCAGAGTTGATGAATACGGTTCATATATGAGTCATACGACGAAATGACACCGTTCATGAAGGTTGACATTTTAAAAAAGAGGGGTCATGTTAATCCAGATTTTGAGGTGCCACGTATGGATGGGAAATATGGTACTGTATCGGTTGAAAAAAAAGCTAATATCAAAGACCAATTAAAATTTGTTATACCGGAATATCGTTATTATTATGAATTTATGAGTCCATTATTAGAGAAGAATAATCGTGTTTCGTTTGTTTTTTGTTTTTTTTCTAATTTCTTTTGGAACTTGTCCCTTTTAGACTTATTTTTCTCAAATTGTTTAAAACTTTCTTTTGTGGAAGAAGGAGTTATGTTCAGTTTTTCTTAAAATAAAGTACTAAAAATACATTGCATTATTTAATTTCTCTCCTATTATAAAAATATTAAACGGCTTACGCCGCTAGACGCCTGTTTTGGCTAAATACATCTAACGGGTTTTGAAATAACTCAAAATGTTTATGCGAAACTGTGAACTCAATTTTCTCGAAATTAGGTTTTTGCGACATATCACCTTCATCCATTCATGTCTTCTATTATTATAGGATTATTATCAACTAGCTTTTGCTCGCAGCTTTGCGCTCGTTGATGTCGGTAAATATTCCACGAGCATATACTGCCGCGATTAAAATTACTCTATGTGTAATTTGGGTTATAAACTATCGGTGTACCAAATTCCATTTAAATCCGCTCAGCTGTTTTTGCGCTAATCCGGAACATGGAAAGAAACAGACGATGATAAATGGACGAAAATTCAAAAAAAATTGTTCCACACCAATAATCCCTGTACAGTTTTGACTTCATATATCAGTTTATTATAATTATGTATGGATGTAAATGAGACAAGGAATGGATTTACTTAAAGTTTCATTATCAGCTCAGTAAGCTTTCACAGGCATATAAGTGCAGAAAGTTCTTATTTGCTCGATCGGTTTCCAAGTGGCATTATATTCAGGTGCACCTAGATGCATACTAAATCTTATGAATCAAATTGGACTGCTGCCAAATCTGTCCAAATTACATCTCTGGAACGCCTCTAGTCAAAGACAAACTTATTCGCAGACACCTCAAGGGTTTCGCTTTACTCTCGCGAGAATAACTTGCATAGTAAGTTAGTTATAAAGAGTATAAAAATATAAGGCCGTTTTTTCTTATGGAATAACACCGCACGGGTCGATCGAAGTTTAAGGAGGAAGAGGCCTATCGTGCTACCCATTAATGGTGTTATGGAGGCCAGATAGGCAGATATTTCTAGAAAAATACTGGTGTTTCGCTGCATCCAGTTAGACTAGTAGCCGACTCTAACACAGTTGAAAAACGCTACGCGGACTGACTTCATTATGTCGGTTATAGAGAATACCCAGTAGTTTTATATGTTCTCCTTCTTTTTAATCGACTTCAAAAAGGAGGAGGTTCTCAATTCGTCGCAAACTTTTTTTTTATGTATGTTCCCCGATTACTCGAAGATTGCTGGACCGATTTGGATTTTTTTGTTTGTTTGTAAGGGTATACTTCCCAGGTGGTCCCATGATCATCAAGTCAGGACCTGATGATGGGATTCTGGAGAAATAGAGAGAACTCTTCAAATTTTGTAGGCACACGAAGTGATTTAGGTATTTTTTGGAAGAGTACTTTCTCGGAGTGGTGTCATTTCAATTTGGTGAAGATCTGATGAAGAACTTTGGAGATAGGCAATGGAACTCCTCAATAAATGGTAGCAAATGGACTGGGATTGCTGAAATCTCATGTCTGTCTATTGCTTACACCAGTTCATAATATAACATCACGCCGGTATGCTGTGAAGGGGTAAGCACATGTAAACCACTAAAAAGTGAAAAAAAAAACGTTTTCCAAAAATAAAACAACCGACTTCCAAAAAAACAATACAAAGTGAAGTCGGTTGTTTTTTTTATGGAAAACGTTTTTATTGTAACCAGCCAAATTAGTAACCAATGAGAAGAGAAACTTGTCAGTACTCTAAGTCGAGGACCAATTTGGCTATGATTGACATAATACTGTTTCTGTGTTCGTGGTCTTACATAAGGAATGTATGTGTCATAATGATGTGCTACTAAAGAAAAGTGGCTATCTTTTTACCCACAGTTAGTGACTGACAAATGCTTTTTTTTTTCACGACTTCGCGAAGCCACGTGATTTTTATGAGAGTTTCGGTGCTACCTTTGGTTCTCGATAGCAGTAAGATTTCTTCATTTCTTTCAAAGAAACATTAGTATGTCGCAGTGTCAACAAAATAATTAAAATTAAATAGTCTTTTTAGTATGGCAACGTCAAGCAGTTCGCTTGGGTGAGGTCGCCACTATGGATGTGACGTAAACTGTCATCTTTTAGACAGGGAGAGACGTCAGCGATCTGGAGCGAGCACGTTTATGCTGACGAACTCGCCGCGTTACCATTGAATCAGTGTTAATCTATCCTATCTCGCATTATTCCCGTTAAATTGTGATTATATAGTGCAAGTACATAGCTTTAGTGTTCAACTGTACTTTTATTCCAACACTAAGATGTCTGATAACGAGATACCGCGTGATTCACAGTTTTTACCACGTGAATTCCCGTTAAGTATATTTCATACTGATTGCTTACTAGATGTAAACGTCATGTATTTCCAGACTTTAAACAATTTTTAAACGCTGCATCGTAATAGTTTGTCTCTTGTATCTTGGGTGCGTTATACCCAAAATGTCTCATGTAGACTTTGCCAAACGCACCTTTCACTAAGTTAAATTGGAAGAGTTTCTGGTCATCAGTAACAAATATTTGTAATTTATAAGCAATAATCAATGCTTATTTAATTATTAAAATCAACACAAACGTATAAAGAAAAGTACTTAATAATTAAAACTACGATATACAAAAAAATACAAGAACAAAAGGACACTTAGGCGTCGAAGTATTCCTCCGCATCGCTGTCATCAGGAAACGTGCCCAGAAGACTGGCAGCATTGCCACGTTGAATGGCAATGCTAATTCTTTGGCCAAAGAACGACCCAGCCCTCTGGTCACGTGAAGTGTCGACAATGAAAAATTTCCTTAAAAAATTAATGCTTATTTGCATTCCACAATGTATACTTAGGAGGTTAACTTAAAATTATATATGATCATTATGGATCCTGACGGGCATAGCAACATAGTAGGAGAATGAAAGCTTTTAAAACTTGGCTACAAGAACTAATATTATAAATGTGTAAGTTTGTATGTGTAGCTGTTTGGATGTTTGTTACTCAATCACGGATCAAACTGAACGGATTTGGATAAAATTTGGCACACAGATATTTTATAACCTGGATTAACATATAGGGTACTTGTTATCCCGGTAGTATAGTTCACGCGGGCGAAGCCGCTGGCAAAACCTAGTACTTACTAAGCATTGGATTATATCCTGGTATGAAAGATGTTCTGATACAGGCTCAGTTTTTCATGAGTTCGTCTTTCTCCAGCAGTACCTCCCCATCGTGACAGAGTCATACGGCGAGTTTACGAGCACCGACAGTGATAAGAATTGTTAATTTTATAGACCGAGCGGGGACGTGTGCATCTAATTCAATGCCTTTGGCTGAAGTTTGGTTTAAATGCACGAGATATGGTGAAGAGATGAGTTTTTGACGCTGTAGGCTGCTTTGTTTTGGTCGCATACTTTGAGGTTTTGGTGGGCTTTGAGGTTTTGGGATCTTTTTTGGTTTGTGGACTTCTTCCAATCTTCGAACTAATTTTAGTTCTAGCCTTAAGTTCTGAGCCAGCTTTCGCATTTCCAACTTTTTTTCAATTTGGGTTAAGTTTACTTAACACATGAATGACAACTTAGCACCGGACTAAGTTATCAGTTTTGTAAAATGAACTGGATTTCTATACATATTGGGTTCTTAATTAAAAAAACTGGCTTAATGGTTTAAGTTATGCCTAAAAAAGGCTTTTTTTCCCAAATGGAAATAAAGTTTGAAATGCAAAAACTGGTTCAGAGCTTTAAGCTAGAACCTTAGTTAGATCGCGTTTTGTAATAAGACGGCTTAATCTAATTCTTAGTCTAATTATTGCTGAACAGAATTCTATAAAGCTTTTACAATAGTAAAAGCAAGTACTAAACATATTTTCTGAAAGATCTCTTTAAAGTCTAAAAGTTTTGATATTATTAAACTCGTAGCAGTTTTATTATGAGCGATGAAACACATTTATGACAAGTATATATGCGGTATTTCCATGTCAAAGATAACGTGTGCAGATATGATCTTATTTAAAATTGTACGCCCCTCCACTAAAATTTCTATACAAATATTTGAAATGTCAAATGCCCGAAGAATTGCCAAACTTAAGTGGCAGTGGGCAGGGCACATTGATCGCAGAACAAAAGGCCGATGGAGCCGAACGGTCCTGGAGTGGTGACCGCGTACCGGCAGACGTTGCGTTCGCAGGCGTCCGATTAGGTGGACCAATAACCTGGTGATGGTCACAGGAATCAGCTGGATGCGGGAAGCACAGAACCGGTCGAAGTGGCGATTCTTATGGGTAGGCCTATGTCCAGCAGTGGACGTCTCTCGGCTGAAGTGATGATCATGGAGGAGGTGGCGGAGCGTCTATTTTTAAATTAGACGATTTCAACTTTTATTGCAACTGACTATTCCAGAATTGTTTGTTTACCTTTATGTTTCGGGATTGGATAAACAAGTCTCCTGAAAGTAGGTGCCCAGAATCCTACCAATTAGTCAGATTGCAATTGATTACTTAATGGCTACATACCTATTGATCACTTTTGTATCAATGCTGTAGTGCTGGTCAAAGGCTTGTTTACATCTGTCATCAATGCGATTGGTACGGGAGTGCCGACTGTAGAATAATTTGAATTGTGTAAGTATTTTTCAATTTACTTAGAATGATAAATGATTTTATTTCTGTAAGTAGTTTTGTACAAACCCTTTCACGTCAATCATGTTTTAAATACTAGATGAGGTCAGTGTTTGCTATCGGAATACTCTAAGATGAATGGCCCAAACAAACTCTATTTTAAAGACCAGACATAATCTTGGTCAGATCATGTGAAGACCATGTACCTAGATTGAAGTCTGAAATGGTCATTTGGGTAAAGAACCATGCAGCTTTGAGTGGACCTGTCTAGTGAGTGTACGCATTATTTGTCATTAATCGTATATACTCCATTTGAAATAAGATTACACATTTAAGCAAACCTTTTTTACAGTTCGTTCAACCGATTCTGACGTTAATACCGTAGGCATAAGGATGGCCTTAAAAGAAGAAAAGTACTTACACAATACCAACTGTTTATTGCAGCTGCCATTTGTCATGCCAACAATGCAATAGAAGTCAAAATCGGTTGATCGGACTGTAAAAAAGGTTTATTAAATGTCTAATCTTATTTCAAATGGAGTATAGTACAGAACTGACGGAACTCAACGACGATGGCTTTGTATTACTTTCAAAGGTTTTGGTTTTTATCGTAATCGATACGAATCACGTCTTTGTAGATAGTTTCGTACCTTATTCCTTTGAACTATCAGCGTCTAATAAATTAGTAAGACAGCTCACAAATCGCATTACGTGGAATACATGGTGCCTTGTTGCGGTGTGTTGTCGTGCTCAACCTGAGTACGCACTCAGCGGATTAAGTGCTCCTCACTGCCTCTTAATCGATCGCTGTATTGTGCTGCGATGATGTTCGCAGGATTCGGCTAGGCACATGTCATACATACGTAATGCTCATGAAATTTTACTTGCTACTTACTAAGAGATTAATAATTTAAACAACTATTTTTAGTACGTAAATATGTTTAAAACTTGCGATCAATTAAAACACACAACACACAATGCGCACACACACATGCAACACACACACATGCAATGTCTGTGAGAAATTTTTCGTTTGTTCCTGCAAAAGTACAGTGCTGTTATATGTATTAATATAACAGCACTGTATTTTTAACAATAAGGCTTCAATCAGAAATTTATTATGATATAATTAATGAGGAATTTCCAGACAAACTGTCATTCCCTATCCTGTCCTTTGGAGGCGGAATTTTCAAAAATCCTTTTTTAGTGTTCACTGTCGATATAAATATAAGGAATTCTTGTGCAAAATTTCAGAATTCTACACTAAGGCAGTGCGTTGTCTCTCATCTGAATTAATGAAAGTAAGTTAACTAATAATTCAACGTGAAAACGAAGTTTCTATTGAAACAATGAAGTGATTGTTAATAACCCGAGCTTATTCGTTCAGTAATCAATCAATAAAATCAGCAGAAGTTATTGTAGATGTCAGAATGTGCAAACATTGGAACCGGGACAGAATACCGAGAACACCTCAAAAGTTTGCGACGCTCCGCTTCGGTAATAATCGGTAGTTCACAGGGCTGGTTAAATGTGTACCGGGAAATATATGGATGATTTAGTACAACTTGTAAAGTAAATTTTATTGTCATGAGATTTTAAAGGACTATCGGAAATATATTAATGATCTCGTTAATGCCGAGTTTATTAGTACTAGTGGCTGCCCAGGAGTGGAAATTCGACCAAAATTGTAATCAACAATAATCGAAAACTATTAATAAATATAATATTAGCTTTCGAGACTCCATAAAACACCTGAAACACAGGTTTTTTTCCAAAAACCTATATCAGGCACCAGTCTCTCACAAGGATGGCATACAGCTGGGACATTCTTTGTACACTTTTAATTTAAGTCAGCTTTGTGAAGAGAGAATAAATGAAAAAATATTATTATATAATTATTATAAAAACTTTAACTGTGTCGAATTTAATACTCGACGCTCCGCTTAATTTTCTTAAAAATGGGTACAAAGTTTTGGCTTCATATATTTCCGATGGTTTTTTTTTTATAATTCTCTATTTCTTTGCACAGACCTATAGCTTTAAGGTTATAGATATTTTATTTGTGTAAACTTAGTAAATGTTCACAATCTAGACGTTATTAGACGTGGTTATACGAATAACGTACAGTTTCGTTTGTTAATTTTATTACAATAATTTCGCCATTCGGTCTTCAAATATGTAAGACTGGCCAATAAGAATTCACTTCAAAAGTGTCGACCCTACAAATTCCCGAACAAAACAATTGACACTACCTACAAAACTCTCGCTATTGGCGGGAAAAATTTATGAGTTTTGTTCCTTCAAATAGTTCTCATGCTACCTATGGCTATAGATTTTGTACCAAACGGTAAATCGTGACTTTCAATCTAAAGTTAGAAAGTAAATGAAAACTATAACGACTTATCAGCCGTTATACTTTGCCGTTGGGACTTTGGAGAAATTACGGCCATTTTGCGGTTTGGTGTTGCAGTGTTATTGCGTGCAATTAATTACATTGCTTGATTTTAACACCTTTAGTTTCTAAATAACTTAAATCAAAATACTTTAATTCAGACCTTGAATCCGTATGGTGTTACTAATGCACATTACTTATATGGTAAGAATGGTTGACAGACTTTCCTTCTGACTGTCCGTTACGACTTGTCAATGATATACAAATGCCAGCCAGGACGAGGTTTTTAGAAACCTTAGGGAAACCTTAGAAACCACGTCCTGGTGTCTTGTATGTAATGGATGGTCACCCATCCACGGACCAACCCCGGCAACCGTTGCTTAACCTTAAAGATCGACCTGTGCAGCTGCTGTTATTTTTAGCCACGATCGCTGAGTGGTTGCGGAATTACATAGAAAGAAAATAATAGCTTCATGTTTAATATAATGTAAGAGGTTGATAGCAACAACCAAATAGCTATGTATGCAATTCGAACTACAAACTATAAACTCAATATATTATTACTGTGTGTAGTTTCATGTGGTATCTATGCCCCGTAGGCTAACCTAAGGAGTACCTACGGAAAGCACTCGGACCCACAGGGACGTAGACAGTTCTGAAACTATCTAGGATTATAGTAGGTACATTTATTTACTTAGGTATATTATAATGTATAATAAAGGAACGGAGACACCTACCGTTGTCGATATAGCTCACAGAATTAGCAAGCTAAAGTGGCAATGGGCCGGCCACATTAGCCATAGCACCGATGACCGTTATGGTAGACATGTTCTTGAGTAGAGACCGCGAATCGGCAAACGTAAGAATAGAATAGAAAACATTTATTCGACACAGACACAACACAGCAGCAACAAACATATAAAAAAAGAAAGAGAACGCAAAGAAGCCTGGACCGAACGTAAGGAAGAACGCCCTCAGTCTAGGTGGAGTGACGATCTTCGCCGGGTGGCTGGTAGCAGCTGGATATGCGTTGCCGAGCATCAAGCTGAATCGCGTGTAATTGGAGAGGCTTATGTCCAGCCGTGGGCTAACAGTAGTCCACGGCTGGACATAGGCCTCTCCAATTACCTATTAGCCTACAGAGGCTGATGCTGATAAGGTATGGAAAGACGCTGAAGAAGCTGCGGTCGGGATGTTCTATTTTAGAAGGTTTGGTTTCCGCACTTAGTCCTTCAGATGGACTATTGTTCGTGTCATGGCGGCCGTCGGTGGTTATTCCAAGCAGCCCACATCCCTCCAGAAGTTGATTATATCTCTTGGTCTGTTAAGAACTGTCCTAATCTGGGTGACCCCTGTCCATTCAAAGAGCACATGCACAACGGTTTCCACAGCATCCATGCAGGCCTTGTATAGAGAACTGCCCGTCATGCCTATTGTGTAGAAGTGTTTTTTAAGCAAACAGTGTCCCGTGATAGTCCCCGTCAGCAGGTGCAGGCCGTTCTTGATATTTTCGGGATAGTGGGCAAAATATTTGTGATCATGCCACACTTATTAAAACGAAATACCTGTCACAATCGATTCCGCCTTGCAGTTTTTGAACCACTCTCAAAGACACATGTTGCAAATTATGGCCACTTATTAATACTAGGTAAGTATTAATCAAATCTAAGTGGTACCGAACTAACAGAAAATCATGAAAATATTCATGAATAAATACATAAAATTCCCTTACCTTTCACAAAGATTCTTGCAACATTTTAAACGGTGCAGATTTTTATTCACGCGGAAATCCGCATGAATTCAAAAAAGGCGACGCGGTATCCAGGCCCTGTGTCCGTACGGAGCGTACGGACGGACGCATGATTAAATTTTCAGGTGTATATCGGAGCTTCACTAGTGGGGGTCTTTCATTTAAATGATTTTGTGCAAGTTTCTTTTTTGGATTATTAGAAGCTCTTGATTGATTTTGGTTCATCAGGTCAGATAAGCTTTTGCTTGAGAATGTGAGCTGTCATCATAATTATCATTATCTGCCTATAATGTTTCCACTGCTTAGACATAGGCCTCCTCTCGGTGAAAGGAAGTGGGCCACAGTCCACCACGCGGGCCCAGTGCGGGTTTAACATAAAATCATGTTGAAAAATCCGATTATTCATTTATTCATGACTAGCTTCTGTCTGCGCTTTTGTCTGCGTGAAATAAACATCATGTGGCACTCGGCAATTGTGTAGATTTCTTTCAGTGAAATAATTTTTGTAATCGAATTATTACTTCCAGAGTTTAGGTACGTCTTAAAACCAACAAACAATTTTACCTCAGTAAATTATAAGATTTGAATGAATTATTATGAGATTTGATACATTAGACCACGACGGTATGTTGCAGGCTAGTTATGTTATATGTTATGTTAGAGGGTTTCCGAGTTATAAGAGCAGTGGTGGCCCAGTGGTAACGGCCGCGACTTACGACTTGTGGGTCATAGGTTCGAACCCAGCCAGGCGCATTACTTTGTGTACATTATTTCATCACTACTGCTCTTAAAACGGTGAAGGAAAACATCTAGAGAAAACCGGCATGTTCTACTACTGAAAATTCGAAGACATGCGACATCTATCAACCCGGAATGGCCCCGCGTAGTGGATTATGGCCCGCTCCCTCTCATAAGGAGGAGGCCTGTGTCCCAGCAATGTGGGAGCATTATGGGCTGATTGTGCTATTATTATGCTAGAGGGTTTCCACACTCAGTCCTTCAAGTGGACCATTGGGTTTGGACCATGGCAGCCGTTGGTCGTTTTTCTTATCTGAGTATCTCAAGAAGTTATGTCCTAATCTGGGTGACGCCTGCGCATTCAAAGAACACATGCGCACCGGTTTCCTCAGCCTCCATGCAAGTCCAGCATAGAGGACTGTCCGTTATGCCTATGGTGTGAAAGTGTTAAGTGTTTGTTAAGCGAGCAGTGTCCCGTGAATGAATAAAATATAAATGGTTTGGAATGACAATATAAACATTTTCGGATACATTTAATACAATTTTTACTTGACTCATTTGCTCAAGTTGCATTTCTTCTTCCATAACAACACATTGAACTAGCTATCTTGTTGTACACAATATTGCTTGAAGCGTTAGCATCGCATGGAACTAATTAAAGAGTCTTATTAAGATTTAATAGGGTATACTTTGCGCCGTAAATAATGAGCAAAACAAGGCAATATTCTCAACGGAAGATAAATGTTTTATTTATATTTTATGGCTTAATTAGCATGGAAATATGGATAGCAGAATAATTTTAATATTTCTGTTTTGTACGAGTTTTCCCAAGTGAGTCTGCTCGGGTGGGATTGCTAACTTACTCGATGGGCTGTGTTTTTCTTAAGTGAATTAACGTCCTTCTGAAAACCACTTAGTAAATTCTGCTAGTGTTCGGAATTAAATTCTTTAATGCAACTTGCGGTAGGAGTAAATTTGTTGAAAATTGAAGAAATCGTCACGAAACGAAAAATCGTTTTACCCCTTCCGTGCGAATTTTTCAAGTTTTTCATTAAGGATGTCGTTTTCATGGTTTTCGAGGTTGCTGAAGTCAATAGTTAGGTCAAAATAAAAATCCTAGACGGCGGTTGCAAGAATTTTTAAATTTTCAATGATCGTTATCATGGTGCTTGACATCTAAATCTCTATATCGAATTACATTCGGAGTTGAAGAAAAAGAGTAATAAAGAACTCCATTCGTTACGGGGGCCCCTCGAGCCAACAATTTTTTTCTTCTGATTGTTTAGTCGATGGTAACAAAACAATGTAGTGAGATTATTATAAACGTACTCGATGATTGCAAATAATCTTATATCAGAATCTAAAGTCTTACATGGTTAAAGGTTCACGTAGCTCAGAGAAAAGGTACGGTTAGCAACAAACGTCGAGTAAAACAGCTACTTTTATACGTCATCTAAACTGACACTTAATAGCTCGATAATCAGATTTTTTGCATTTATTATAATGGCTTCGAGTTTGCTTGTAAGTTTTAAATTTTATCTGTGTTCCAATTTTCATAAATATAAACATCACGCTTTGTTTCCCCAAAGGGTTGTGCAGAGGTGTACTTAAAGTTTGCCCATATTGCGCCCGTTATGTTTAAGTCTTATATAATAGGGGGCGAGTCTATTGCCATCTTCCGGGCACAGATCTAGGATTCGGGCAGCTAGGTACTGAAAAATTCCAGATAGAAAAACCCAATAATAATTTGCCCGACTTGGGAATCGAACCCAGGACCTCAGGCTCAGAAGTAGCACTTGCGACCACTTGACCAACGAGGCAGTAATATTTTTCTCAATAATTAAAATTTAGAAAACGAAACTTTTTTGCAGGCTATGCTTAGCAGATCGATTCAATGTCATGTTTAAAATTATTATTATTTATGTGACAGCCATGTAAAAAGCCCTGACAATCACCATAAATCCTATGAATACTAAATCATCCTTAAAAAATATTCGCCACAGAAACCAAAAGATAGTCTATTTCCATTTGTTTGAAGCAGTCCATGGAAAAACTAGTATATTTTAAAGCATGCATTTCAAAGGGCCGGAGCGTGCGAGTAAATTCAAATTACCTTGACAAATAGCCTTTCGGTTTTACATAAAAAGCAGATCCACCGGACGGGGCGCTTCGTACAAAAGGCTGGGATATAAACGAAAATGGTGGAATAGAATATTATATGTATGGGTGTATTTCTAGGGAGATATTTACATTTTTTTTTGTAAATACTAATATTTTTTTATTGGTAAATGTTGTAGAAAAACCCGGTTACTTAGTATTTTCTCTACCTAAAAAGCTGTTTTTCTACGTAAAAAATGGATGAGTAACTTGAACGATTTATTAGAGTTTTAAGTACATACTTAGAAAAGCCCTTGACTTGTCACGACTCTGATTATTGATTCATAATTTATGCTGAACACTAATTATAATTTAATGATAACGTAATTTTTAGATTTTGAAGTTATTAAAACCTTCTTAAGTCAGTAATTTGATTTACGGCAGTTTTTCTTGAAACTTAAAAGCTTAGAAACCAATTACTAAGTAAAAGCGGATTCCCTTCTAATAAAAATGAACGATGAATGATGGATGATGATGATGATGATCTTGGTTGACTGGTAGAGAATGCCTAAGACATTAAGTCCGCCTTTGTACCTTTTTGTGTGCGAGAAGTTTAAATAAATAAATGTTGATAACAAAGCAAACGACGTCTTTACGTCGTAAATTATAGCTTT
The DNA here is from genome assembly GCA_947359405.1 of Antitype chi. Taxonomy (NCBI): domain Eukaryota; kingdom Metazoa; phylum Arthropoda; class Insecta; order Lepidoptera; family Noctuidae; genus Antitype; species Antitype chi. Next base: position 20,015,903 of record OX375816.1, read on the forward strand.
ATCGTCTAAATAAATGAAGAAATGAAAAATTACATTAAAATATAAAATACAAGCTTAACTAAAGAACTTGCAGAAACGTGCCAGTTTGTAGCTGTTTCATTTTTAGCGTGAAAATAACGAATTCGCCAAAAAAGAAAATTCTGCAATTACATACCTTCGCAGTTACGTAAAATTCACGAAAAAGAACACAAACAAATATAGCGCAGAACGTACCTAATTCATAAACATACATTTTGCTAAAAATGAAATACAAAACTTGTGATTTGCATACTCGCATGACAATTCAATTCGCATATTCATGCTAAGTCCGTCTCCGTTGAAACAAATTTAAAAATATTGCTGCAACATACAGCTCGCTTTTACGTATGAGTGCATCTAATTTTCTATATTGAAGTCATTCATCCATTGCTCTAGTTTTCATGTCTTACTGGCCAGTATTGATAGTAAAATAATACTCTTGTATCTTCAATTATGCGGGAAAGTTCACCAACAAACTCCTGTTTCATAATCTTATCTTCTTAGGTTTTTTGTCCTTACATATAGCAATTATTTATTTTTTACTAATGGGCCTTGTATTCGTTCCTGTATGCTGTGTGTGCTTCCTATATTTTTTGTGTGTTTATTATCAATATATAAATAAATACATAAAGTAACGATCTGGTAGAAAAGCGATACGTTTTGTATCTAACGTATCGTATCATTTTGAACCTAGCATACCTACCCAAAAACTGACAAAACGCTCGAAAACGTACCAGTGCGAAATCTCCACAAATCCTAGATTACGACGGAGCAATTTTAACACAAAAATACAAGTGCAATTTGAGCGGCCATAAAGTGAGGCCCGAGTTCAGAGCGTCTTAATAGTTAGTTGGCAAGCTTTGTTATTCCGACACCGGAATGTGAATCTGTGTGGAGTGTGCGGTCGTAATCTGGGACATACTGTCCTGTAATTGCGATCCTAATTGTCCCCCCTTCCCCTTCTTTATTCCGTCCTCCTTGTTATGTGCCATGTTGCCGTTTGTCCGCTGCTGTCCAGCCAGCTCGCTCTTGTTTCGTATTGTGTGGGCCTACGGTTGCAGAAATTGATGCCTTGATTGTAGTGAGGCCATTGGGCCATTGTTGTGGGGTTCCTCATGGTTTGATGGTGTTGTTCTACTGTCTGGTCTGCGTTTGCTTGAAGATGTGCTTTACGTGTATTGGTACAATAGTATGCAGTTTAAAAAGCTTAAATGCGAATATGAAATTGGAAGAATATAAACCTATGCAGGTTGGCAGAGATATCGACGCGCAAACTGTCACCATGAAATCAGCGCATAATTCAAGACAGGGAGTCTTGAATCATGTACTTGGGTCTAGCGTAGATTTTTTCTTGTCATTTATGGATTTTTTTTGCTGTTTCATAGAAAAGTACAATACCTACGCGATCGAATTGTATGGAACAGCGAATCGACGAGTCGATGGCCCTGTCACCCTGTACAAAATGTGGAAGAATGTAATGTAATACAGCCATATTTTTCCATTACAAGTAATTTCATTATTAAAACATTTATTCTCCTTACCACATCTTACTAAGTCAAACTACAAATCTCCACACACATTTGGCTGAACAACCTCAATAAAAAGTTTACAGATGCAATCTGCACACAAAGCAAGCAAGCGGAACACTGGTTGTATCTGGTCCAGCTTGTGCCATCTGTTGGCAGGCCGGGTAGGCCTGCCGCCAAGCACGATACATGCCGCTAATGACTAGATTACAAATCGTTGCGTTCGCTCAGCCGCTGGCATGGACCGACGATTTAATACAGTGTGTGAGCACAGACTGAATGTGGGATTGTAGAATGGAGATGTAAGTTTGAGAGATAGTTCGTTTGGGAATGGTTTTAGCACAAGCTGACGCAAATTCATTGGCATTCTTTTAGATATTTCAGAGTTTTGGTCTCAAATTGTTGTTCTTCATAAAAGTACTTACATGATTGCCAATGAACTTAAAATCAGTCTGTATAATTTTGAGATAATTTATTTATTATTTATTTTATTTTTCTTTATGAAATCTTGAATAGTGTAGGCGGCCGCTGACCACATGGGGTTAGAAAAGATGTAGCCAGCTACAGTCTAGGTTCTACCGAAGACCTCACAGATCTTTGGTAGAACTTTAGATCCCATGAGAACAAAAGTTATTTCGCTGGATTTCTCAGTAGATGACCGTTCTGAAGTTAGTACTATACTGTTTCATAATGCCGCTTGTTACACTGATTCATATTCCCAGAATGATGTCACCAAGATGTCAGTGCATCATAAAAATTCAAACTACCTACACCTCTTTTATGACACTGAATCATGGTTTATTTATTTCGTCTTCGTCTGAACGTCTCGCCATGCAAATGTCTGCGCTCAATGAAAATGCAGTCTCAAGTAATATGGAAGGCATTCTGAATAGTGCATTGAGTTTAATTGTAAAGAAATAATATAAATAAAAGACTACCTCGTTGGTCTAGTGGTCATAAGTGCTACTGCTGAGCATGAGGACCTAGGTTCGATTCCCAGGTCGGGCAAAGTGTTATTGGGTACTCATCTGGAATTTCTCAGTAGCAGTCCGGAGTCTGGATTTGCACCCATTTGATAGAGGCGAAATGTGGGTGTACTTATAGCATATAGTACACCTGGACAAGTCGGACCTATAGTCTATAGGTACGCCTCTGCCAACCCTGGAAATAAGGCATGATGTTATGTCATGGTTCCGTGTGGTGCTGGACGTAAAGAATAGCACCGTCCCATTTCTTCCCGTGGGTGTCGTAGGAGGCGACTAAGGGACTTAGTAGAGAATGGGCAGCAGCGTTCTCTATGAATTTTACCACCATACTGCGATCGCCAATCCGCCTGCCAAGCGTGGCGATTATGGCAAACCCCCCCAAATTGGGGGAGGCCTATGTCCAGCAGTGGACGTCTTCTGGGCTGAAATGATGATGATGATGATGTTATGTCATGTTAAATAATATAAACAGCCTCCTTTTCCTAAGCCTTTGTTAATCCTTTCGGTTCTTAAAAAGTTCCTTGTTTCACTTATCTCTACCCAATTTTGTAAAGTTTCACACATCTGCTTTGTCCTCTTGGGCTGTCATAATTGAAAGCCTTTTAAAAAGTACCTAAGTAAATGATTAACGATCTAAGTTTGGAATTTGTTTTTAAACTTTCTACCATTTACCTCGTTCTCTTTTTAATTTCATAGCTTTTGATTTGTGTTTTGTAAAGTACTCCGTTAGTGTTTCTTTTTTGTCACAAAAGCTAACAAATAGCTCAGTAACTTCAGTTAGCTACAAGCAGTGTAGTTCCAAGCTAAACCATTTTGTGCTATTGCATTGTGATTGATGCATACGAATTAAGTTACACGCTTTAACTTAGGGGAACTTGAGTAATGGAGTTAGCTTGCTTGTTTAATTTCGTTTTATAGTATCGCTTACAAATTCTGTTTACGAAAGGTACGTGCAAATATCATTAATTTTAATAGCTATGGTATTATTAACATCGATTGAGCTTATGTTGGGTTGGTGACGTCATTTAAGAAAAAAGTAATACTTAAATGTTTTCTTGTCATAGACTGAGTATTTAAGAGGCCGCTGTTTAATATGCATAGCCTGTAGCGCAACCTTATTTAAAGGGCTTTTAATATTCTAAATAGCGCGCACAGTTTGTATTTTTAATTACTTTGAAAAAAAGTAACTAGACTTTTTAATATTTATGCTGTAAGTCTTCATCAAAGAGAATTTATTATGAAAAGAATTAACATATTTTTGTAAAAAGCAAGAAAAGTGACAGTCAAATAATATAAAATGCTCATTTTAATATTTTTCAACTTTCGTTACGTAGAGTAATGTGCTTTATAAATGTAGGTAGCAGTTAGTGGGAAAAATCTCTGCTGATAGGTTAAATGCGAGATTATTCATTCAATTGATTCGTATTCGCTGATTCGTTGATTTATTTTGCAGCAAACGTTTGCTAGAAAGTCAAAACTGCAGCAACTTTTCACCTTATATTAATTCTATCATTAAGTACAACAAGTTACAATACAATGTGTAACTGAATTAATGCATATTATTCTGAAAACAGCTTCTTCATAATTGTTTACTGTATCGATATCTGTCGTTATCAATACTGGATTTTTTTACCCAAAAAAATAATAAAGCTATTTAAATTATAGTCACACTACGCTGTACAGTACTTACTACGCTCCCTTATACCTGTGCCTGCCTGGTAGAGTCACTGCGACAAATAGAAAAGCACTATTTCACATAGTAATAGGTTTTCAAGAGCAAGGTAAAGGATGTCACTATAAATGCCGTTTACTCCGGCAATGTACGCAGTCCTCAAGTGAAATCAAATATTGGGCCTTTCGATTTACGCTGAAAGTGTTTGATGCTTTCTCCCTTTTAGATTTTTGGCAGCCAATTCCAAGGTTTTATTCTGTTTAGGTAAAAAGGGGAACCCTTTTTCCTTGTTACAACGCATCATAGTCCCAGGTCACAAAGTGGCTATTGACAATCAATTATGATAAGACTGAAGATTTACTACGTATATCAATCGATTAGACTAACGCAGTTAATAAGGTCATATATTCTTAATTATTTATATACATACTATAGACTAACATTAACACAAGTTCTCACCATAATTCTCTCCCTCTCAATTACAAAAATATGTACTTCAATAGGCCACATCACAGTTGCATTTATTAGTAAATAGTTATTTTGATAATAATATATTGCTCGGCTTACAACTACTGATACATGTTCAATTATAGGCGAGGACGCTGGCATCGTAAACACAAGTTAAACCTTACATTGGGTGCCAGAGTTCATCGAAAACACTCTTTCCCTTAATTGTAACGATGCATAGTGTTTATTATATAAGTGTTTTTTTTTTGTACACCTGTAGGTAATAAAACATCTTTTTATTTTTTATTTTTATCATAGCATAAAATTATGACTTAACTCTGTGACGCGTTGTACTCAGTTCTGACCTGAAAATCACGTGCAAGCAAAAGTAAGCAACAACCTTTTATGTTAGGTTACACGAATTTTGTACTATCGATTTCCTTATCTTAATTTATTCTGTCTCACTCTTTCTCTCTCTCTCTTTTACCCTTTAATTAACTCCAGGAAAACTTAACCCAAACAATTACACCAAAATTCAACCCTCAAGCTGCGAAACGCCAAAAATCTTGTTCACTTCTGTACCGTAACTTCGGTAACACAAACAGCTCTAACAAACGGTGCCACAATAACGAGAATCACCCCAATAGAAAGCAAGACAGGTGCAAGTCCCGACCACAGAATATATAAGTACAGAAGTCCGGCTTCATACAACGACTAAAATTCCAGGCATAATATGCGTAGCATAATCGGGTTGTTCCACGATTCTATTGTGATTCTTTTTCCACCGAGTCTATGAAAAAAATAATCAGCCTATAATGTCCCTACTCTGATGGAACTAGCCCTCGTCTCTGTGAGAGGGAGTGGGCCATAATCTACCACGTGGGCCCAGTCCAGGTTAGTGGATGTCATGTTCTTCATTATGTTTTCAGTGGTGATTAAATTAACACAAAGTAAAATCCTAGCCTGGGTCTGAATTCAAGACTCGTAAGTCGCGGTCGATACCACTGGGCCCATGGCTTATGACAACAAGACGCTTATGGGCGGAGATTTAAAATTTCATTACGTGGAACAATCGGTGTAGTCACGGAATTATAAAGTTAAACAGCTTTATGAATTTTTTTCACTTTCACCATATTATTTTTCCGACTACAAAATGCCTACATATTCAATGAAAGGGACAATTCAAAAAGATGAGACGCGCTAGATATGAGAAAAAGGAATGTTTCTGAAAATTCCTAAACATTTTCGCTCCGTGACCTTACATGACCTGTGTCTATGAGTGCGTGCGTTTTCGCTCTTTTTATGAAGCTGACTTTCTGTAACAATCTATTCTGTGTTCCAACGTAAATAAGCTATACGAACAATTTGTGGCGAATGGTTAGCTGAAGCCGAGCTCGCTGGTTTAGTCAAGACTTGAACTGCGGCTTAAATCTACAGTTGAAATCTGGATTGGGTTGGAAGATATTTTTTAATAATATTTCGGAATTGTTGGTTTATTTTTGCCCGCGGTTATAATATTTTTTCCTGTTTCATTTTACGAAGACTTAAATATTTCATGAGAAGTTTCTTTATCCTAGGTGTCTCTGATGATAGTTAGAAAGGCCTTATGAAATGATAAAAAAACAGACGTAGAGACAGCAAAAACAGGGCGAAATTTAGAAAGAAAAGAGCACCAATAAAACTTTTAATGAGCCAAAACAAAACATCTTATCCAATATCACGAGACCGAAACCCATAACATGCCTTAACAGCATGTAAAAGTAGACCCAAAACACTAAAATAAACAAAGAGATAAAAAATTCCCAAAAGGATTTGCGGCAAATGCCCTCAAAATCACAATTCAGCCCTTTGGCGATTACATGATATCGGCTTTTTGCGTTACATTCGCGAAATTCAATAATACCGATGCTCGTAAAGGGGCGGGGTGGCAAAAAAAAACCGGTATTTGGCTCACTAAACCGTTATTGTCAACCGCTGCAAATAACCGGGATGTTTTTTCTTGTTATTTCATTTTAAAAGGTTCACGGTAAATGTTTGCGCTAATATTGGAGGGCTTTCGAAACGGTTTTCGATTTTCAAAGGTATGTTATGGGGAGCACACGCATGGGTAATACTTGCGTTTAGGCAACTTTAAAAACTCGTATCAACGTTTTTATATGTAAACAATTCTTATCTCAAAGATCGAAAATGCAAAAGCCAAGAAAATATATTTCTTGAAAGTTCTAACACGCGACGGATTATCTACTACGATCGCGTAGCTGTGTCATCGTCGCGTCAGCTACGGCGTAGCTACATATTGACGCGTCAGCTACGCCCCCGCTGCGCCGTAGCAACATATTGATGAACGAAGTTATCTTTTTCGCTGACTTCAGAAAGGAGTAGAATATTCTGTGAAACCGTTTAGGGTGCTTTTGATGTTATTTGCTTCTAAAGCTTGCAATTATTATTTGTATAACATTGAAATCTTTCGGCAGCTTTAAAAAAAATCTTGCCAAAACTTTTAAAGAACATGCACAATGCACAGTTAAATTAAAAACTGTAACAAGGTGAACAATTTTAAAGTCTGCAATGGTGCGTAAACAGGGTCCGGTTTGCCTGTCCCGCGAGTTACGGACGAGCGCTGTTTTGCTCAGTTGACTTTTATGTCGGGTGAATATTTACACTGTAAAAATATGCTGCTTCATGCCATGGAAATACTTCCATTTGTGGGTATTCTTTTGACCGTGAACTGGCTTTATTGGTGACATGCTACATAAAACCAGTGACCAATTTGGTACAAGCAATCCAACCCGATAAATCATGGTGACATGTCCTTAAATCTTCAAATAATTTTTGATGCCAAAGCCGATTATTGTGGTTTTCTAGCAAAAGAGGGAAACACTAAAACTACTTAATTTTGCAGTAAGTTCCTCAAAATTTTTCCTAAACGTAGATGTACCTTTGTCTAGAGTAGGCAGCGGCGAGGTGTAAATTTTTCCAAGAGAGAAGCCAAAGCGAAGTCGCCTATAACTTACTGACTTATCAATAAAGAAAACTTACTATCATTCTAAAATTAATATAGGAATGTAAAGAATTAAATAAAATGAAATTGAACAGCTGTAAACCAAATAAAATTTGCAATAATTCTCCTTCTTGTTCTCGCTGAGACATTTTTCTATATCTGTCTCTGTTATAATCCGTTGTACAGCGTGTTGCTATAATCCATATCAAGCGATGCCACGTGACCTAAGGTTACATCATTACGGGATCGCTGTTGTATGAATTTTTAGTTCCTGATTATGATGTTTTGGCACCGGGTCAATCAATATAAAGCTAAAAATAACCGTTTTTGTTGTTTAAATTATGGTGAATTAAATACCCGTAAAGTAACTATATTTTTTAACAATTAGAAGACACTATTGACGTGCCATTTTTTAATAGCGATAGAGTTGCCGATGCGAATCCCCGAAGGGAAGCCGGTAGGAATCGTGTTATATGGTGCTTTCGCCACTGATAGTAGGATTAGGTTCGCTTGATAAAACACAATCAAGGGAACCTAATTTTCGAGAGATATCTTTAATAGTCTTGTCAATTATTTCAGTTTCAATCATAAATTCATAATACTTCTTCTTAACGTATCGATGGCAAAAAGTTCAAACATTTTTGGCCCAAAATTCAGCTGCGCGAACTTCGCTCACTGACGCAGTCATAAGGTCATCAAATGTACAGGTGACATTGCTTGCGGCGCAGGTGGCCCTTGGTTTATGGTCATACGCACTTGAGATCTGAGCCGTCCATGTACCATCTGTAAAGATTGTCTTCGCTCCGGCCGACTTGGGTTCGAAGTCTATTTAGAGATATCCAAGTCGGCCACGGTAACACCTGCTCAGGCCAAAGGCTCTCAGATGTTTCTATAAAATTGTCAGAGGGTTTACAGACACCCACCGTAGATTACATGTTGCTGTGGAGGCGTTGCTATTGGACTGTCACGTGTCGCCGAGATCAGTCACCCAAAGCACGCTAACGCCGGGTTTTCTGCTCTTTAGCATCTCTGCAAAATGCTCTAACGATAATAATATCAAAATTATCATAATACTGAACTGCAGTAATATCACTAGGGATTCTTTAATCTCAATCTAGGTAGCACAGATAAGAAATTTCAGCCAAATATCTCAATTGTCCCCTCTAAACACTATTCTACACCTAGAAATAAACTCACGGACCCGAGTCAGGTACTCTGAGATTCAACTCTTGTTCCCATCGCGGAGTAATCGTGTTCCTGAAATTGAGTCTGCAAGTTTCGGCGTGACGCGTTATCGGATTTGTTCAGTACGCGCTCGGAATCTGGGGGAACGTTCCGCCTACTCACAAATTGCATCGGATACTGAAAACGTTGGCTTGCTTTTTAGTTTTTAGTTCCGTTCTTTTGTTAATAGACGGCGTAAGAGGATTTTACAGTGAGCATGTATGTGGGTTTTGAGTTGCGTTGAATTGATGAGGGATTAAGTAGATGGGTAAAATTAATAAATTTATGTGATTCTGCATTTTAGTGAGAACTTTATCGTAAAGTTTTAGTTCTTTTTTTGGGTACGGATAACAGTGTACTGTATTTGCAGAGTCAGTAAAACAAGTGTACGATACATATTTGATGACAAGAGTTTCCAGGTTGACATTAACTCTAACCAAAGCGTGAGTGACTCATATAGGCAACTAGAGAGTTGAGAGTTAGATCATGCTTTTAACTACCTAACTTACTAACTACTAGATAGAGATCTATTCAAACTATTAGTTTGAGTACTAGAAGACTTCTAATAAAGAAACAGTTGCTAATTAGAAATAAAAAAAAGTATGACAGATTGTGTGTCACTTTGAATAGAAACAAAAGATAAATATTGTGCTTGATTAGTTTACAATAAACTCCATGAATTAATTGAAAGAGGCGTTAGCCTAAAAAAGAAACTAAAAAAACTCATTAGAAGAAGCAGGAGCCATTTACTTAAAGAAGTAGTGTTTTCACAAAAAAAAAAATACTTACCTACAAACTCACAAGAAAACATACCTACTACACCAATAATTTAGCGTACAAATTCAAACTTGCAATCAGTTACACTCCCATTGCCTGCAATGTCTGACATTACCATAATTATTCTATATTAAAACAGTAATGTAATATTAAAACTCTGAAGACGTCGCCTGTTTAAAATAACAGATGGCAGCACATGTATTATTCATGGGGCGGTTTTAGTCGGACTCCGATAAGTTTGAAAGGCGTCGGATAAAGTTGATGGTAGATGGTGACATTTACATTTTAATTGAACGCATTACAGATGGACAGATGAGGAAATCTATAATGATGGCTTTTAAATTGAAGCTGTTAACTTAAATAAAAAGTGGTCTTGAAAGCTAATGGCTTGGAAGCCTTTGCAAGTATATATTTGTTCAAAAAGGTTAATACATTTGACCATTCCAGTTAATGCTACGGTCAACTCGGGATGGGTTTGTGGTTAAGTAATAATAGCCGCACGGTTCGATTCATCAGGTTTAGCTACGCTTGCTGCGGTTGGTCCGTGGATTGATGACCATTTACACATATCAAGATCCCTCCATGCCTTGGAAAGCACGTTAAGCCGTTGGTCCAAATTGTCATTCGTGGATCTTTGACAGTCGTAACGGGTCGACTGAAACCCGAAATTCCGACAGCTAGTCTTACAAAGGAATAATTTATTGCCCAGTGATAAATGATAAATGATTTTATTTCTGCAAGTAGGTTTGTACAAACACTTTTACACGTCAAACATATTTTTTTTTAAACTAGATGAGGCCGGCGTTTCCTATCTGACTACTCTGAGAAGAAAGGCCGAAACAAACTCAGAGGTCACAGTCTCTTTTAAAGTCCAGACATAATCTTGGTCAGATCATGTGAAGACCATGTGGATTGGTGTCTGAAATGGTCTTTTGAGGAAAGAACCACACAGATTGAGTGGACCTGTCCAATCAGTGCACGCATTTATCAGTAATCATGCAGCTCAACTCAGAACTTGATGAGCTCAGTAAATGGGTTTTGGAGGTTAGATAGGCAGTCGTCTGGTATTCAGTTGCATCCAGTTCGACTGGAAGCTGACCCCAACATAGTTGGGATAAGGCTAGGTTGATGATGATGATGACTCATTGTTCTTTTGTTTATTTTCAGATTGGAGCTGCTGCATCTCCTCGAGATGGAAGCGCTCAGTGCGTACGAGTTCACTCCGACCATGTACATGCTTGGCGAGGGGTATTCTGGTACGTACAATACTTATAATTTTAGCTATCATAGTATTATGATACCAATATTGCAAAACGAGAACAACAAAGGCTGACCGTACAGAATTTCGTAATTCATACGATTTTTACTACAGAATTCACAATGAATAAATACTAAATATCAATAGTTAGTACCTACTTCAATTATTCAAAACTTTTAGCTATGGCAAGTAAAAATACAATAATTGGATTATTCTTAGGCAATAATGTCTCTATTCTTTCTACCTCTTTCTCTCTAGAGCTGCCAAGGATCAATCTTTATTGAAAGAGTCCAGCTTATCCCGTTATCTCCGTCTAGACAAGCCGCGATATCGCTTGCTAAAAACATGCCTTCAAAACCAGAGGGAAAGAAATTTAGTAAAGTATGTAGCATATTTATTTCAGAGTTGAATCGAAATCATCCGATGAGTAAAAGTCAACATAAAACTTTTATTTACATTACAACCCAAAACATCAACCCAGGTCTTACTAAACGATACTGAACTATAAAATAATAAATAAATAAAATCATTTTATTTCGAACAACTAAAATCCAAATATGGTTTAAAAAAAATACAGGTTTGCTTAAAACACTATTGTTAGTAACTTAAACTAAAGGCGTATTAATGAGAAAACCGCCTAACAACTAGAAACACCGAAAAATGCCAACTAGCTTACAAAGTCTTATCACAAATTGCCTTATTATGGCGGAGGAAGTGTCTGCCGCCACAGCGTTCAGGATGCTATTGTGACTGTCTCTTATTCTGCTCGGGAGTGACGCCGTTTTTTTACGGATGATGGCATGAAATCCATCGATATGGAACTATGATAGACACTAACCTCCTTCGAATCTGATCACGAACTAGTCAGCGTATAATACATTGTGTTTACGTGCCGGCGGCGTCCGGCATCCTAAACACTATTGATTTGGAATGCACATGCTTGACACTTGCATTCTCACGCTCTATATGTGAGGGATTGTCTATAATAGTGATTATGTGTCGTGACTGAGGGTTGTGAAGACGGAAAGTTGGTTTAAGGAAAGGAAATGTGTATGTTATAATTTCCAACTGCTTTTAAAGCTCTTTGTCATACAACTTCTGGAAAATAAGTGCCACACCTTTGTACATTTGCTGAAAATCATGTCAATTAGTATTACGCTTGCTCTTGCTTGTAGAAAGAAAAGTATGCGAGCTGTTGATTTGGTTGGCCAAGTCAAGTCAAATCATTTTATTGGTTTTCAAACATGGGTTATTTGTGCATAGATGTTTTATTTTATGAGTCTTCCATGTTCTACCGTCACATGGGTATGCAAATCATATATTTTAATTATTCATGAATTTACACAAATTTAAAAAATAAATTATAATCTTAAATAACATTAAGGAAAATAAAATAATACAAAATCGTCAAAAAATCAATCAAATCAATAAAAAAAAAAACAAAAAAAAATCAATCTTGATCTCTCAATGATTTTGTATTATACATGATTTTGTACATTTTTACTGTAACTTAAAAGTTACAGTAAAAATGTCACAATAATACAAAAATGTCAGAAAGTTTACAGTAATATAAAATGTGAAAGGTCACCAAAGTTGCGCAATCCTTGTTTTTAAAGGTTTTAAAAGACGTAGTAAACAGTACTTTCTGTCAAAACAGCCGTTGTTTCATTGACTCGACCCTAATTACAAAAAAAAAAAATAAGTAGGCGCAATTCGAGTCTGCGCCGTTTGTTTTCGTGAAAACGTTATCAAGATATTTTTACTTAGGGTTTTGTAACAAAAGTTTATATGGTTCCCGATACAGCTGTTAGCCGTTATATTCGCTTGATACTAGATTTAGTAAACTCATTGCATTCCTTATGAAGTAAGCTTTCATCGGTTATGAATTTTTCAGTTTTGTGTAGATACACAGCCAATATTAGACGTTAAATTATTTTCTATTTGCAACGAATGTTCTTAAGGTTTCAGGCACTGCCGCAGGTGTTGTATTTGCTCAGTACAATTTTTTTTAGGTTCATTGCATTGGTTTTGATGCGAGATTTCTTCCATAGGGATTTTTTTCATTTTTGAGCATATTTACAGCCGTAAATGCAGCATATTTACAGCCGCTAATGTCAATTCAAATTAATTTTTAACCCTATTTTGGCCAATATTTTTATTGTTTCCCTCCATGCCATAGTAGTGCTTTGTCAATTCTTGACAATGACTCCAGAATCACTGTTCTAACTAAACAAGTTTTTGCGCTATACGGATTGAAATTTCGACTCATTGTGAAAAATAGAGGGTCGCGCGCATGCGCATGCCATAGGCAAATTATATCCCGTTAAAGAATTTTTATAATATGACTTATCTTGTAAATGCTCAAACATTACTCTAACACTAAAACTCTGGTAGTTATTAGCATTTGAAATCTTACATGTTTTTGTCGGTCAGAAATATTGAACTTATCACCAGTACTCCGAGTGAAAAGACGTTTGCACGTAAAAAAAAACAGATTTTACGATTTTATTTGTATTGCTATTACAAATACAGACTGCGCACCTAGGTACTCGTACATCTATATCAGTCTATGTAGGCCCCATGCGGCGTTTCGAACTCTTTTAAGCTCTTATGGCCGCGAGACTGCTGCGAGTTAGTCTGTAAGCTTAAAAATCTATTTGAATTAAAAACTATCGCAAACCATGTTCAGTTGTTTTTTAGCTTTCGGCCGCGTTTTTGCTTTCGTCTATATATTGATAAAAAGTTGAGCCTACTATTCACTTGTGTTGTTGTGACTGACTTTTTTGGGTAAGACAGTACTAGTAATAATTGTATTGGTTGTAAATGTTAGTAGGTTAAATGATACGGTTTACAGGGCCAACTTCACCGGAGAATGTCCAATACTGGTAGGTTTAGAAGGCAAAAGGGAGGCCTTTGCCCAGCATTGGGACAGAATAGAGACTGAGAAAAAATATATATGCATATTTTGAAGTGTTTATATATTATAATATTACTAACAGTTCGCCCGCGACGTCGTCTGCGTGGTTTTCGAAGATACAGCCCATAAGTATTACTCGCTGATATTGTAGGTTTCTATAGGTGATAGAATTTTATATAATTTAATTTAGGTAGGTATCTTAGTTAAATAGGTATTTAATTTAAAGCTTCCCTGTATACAATGTTTGGGGTTGTTATATTTTCTGGTAACAAAATAATCTGGTTTTCGGTTGATCCAACTCGTGTTAAACCAAATAATGGGTAAAACATTATTTTCGTAGGTCAATGCCAACCAAAGAGAATGTTTGACCCTGGGACTTGTTAATAGTCAGGGCAAATTATGTTTAAACGGGAATCTGGAGTCGCTTGAACTATATAGGCAGCTTCGTGGGAATTATTGTGATATTATTACTATGCATATTCTGTGACTTTTTGAATCATATTTGATCCAGGATGTCTCGAACAAGTTTGAAACTGTAAGAATAACTTAGGTGAATGTCCATTGTGTGTGTCATCATAAACCCAAAGACTTAAGTTATTGTGTCTAAATCTTCTTTAATAACTACATAACTAAATTAACACCTCTGCTTAACACTCCGGGGAACACAGGCGCGATAAACTATACATACCTACAATATTAGTTCTCCAAAAAAACAAAAGAAAATACTCTAGAATTTTCCACCAAACAAACGTCTGGCCTCACACACAACACAACAGCGAGTGAGACTAACAACTGCCGCCATCTCGGGGCTCTCGGCACAGCTGCTGCTCCCGAGACGTCGTGAGCTCTTTGCACGGCGCTAAAAAGAGCATAAACCGGTATAGCCGATTGTGAAGACGTGGGTTAAGGTGTAAAAGTTAGCGGTAGAAGTCAAGTTTATTTTACTTGAAATGAAGAAAATAAACACAGATAAAATGGAAATTAAAATGTAACTTTAACCATTTATATTTTTCGCTTCTAAATAAAAGGTGGGAGAAAATCTACTACGTTTTTAAAAGTCTCATCAAACTTTCGCTAGTGACATTGGTAAAGCAGTTTCGATAAATTGACAGACTTTGCAGGTTATTTTGCTTAAAAGAATCGTTAGTCACACACGACAGGTCTTAAACGTGCCTGGAGAAAAAAACATAATACGGTTCTTCATATCCTGTACATCGTCAAAAGATTATTTTGTCCTTCGTCTACATTACTAGGTATTCGAATATCCTCAACCTTCAAATACAACAGTTGGAAAGATTCTGGTTTTACATTAAATCTCGCCTTTGCTATCCACGCACCTTTCCTCCTCTCTCTTACACCACCTCCTCAAGTCGAGGACAGTACTAAGTGCTCTCCAGACAACTAGTGTATTGCAGATAGTTGTCCAGATTTACGAGCCCCGCCGCTCATCGTAACGTGCAAGACTTAATTCACACGTGCCTGATCTGGTACATTGATTCAGTTTGATAGTTTGTACTGTAGTTTATCTGGTGGGCGTTTTATGGTAAATGATGAAGACGGGCAAATAAGTGCTAAAGAATACTTCTATACTTTCTGTTTACATTCATCGTAAACGAAAAGTATGGAACTTTACTTTCATTAGTATTTTGGTAAAGAATAAGTCATTACATATTTCCATGCCCATTGGTTTCGTGCAGGGCGACAACCGTATTATAATACGTCATGGTGAAGTTCTCAAACACTCCACATCCACACCAGCTGACTATGTTGAGCCTAAACAAAGGCTTCCAGCGGGTTACCAACTGGCATGGCTCACTTGTTAATCTCTTAATCGATTAAGAAGCTACGTGGGCCACTGCCAGTTCAACTTGGTCAGGTGGGGGTACTTCGATGAGATGCAGTGTGATTGTGAAGCTACATCACAGCCTATGCCCCACTTCTTATAGTGCTCTCTTTGCAACAACATCTGCACTGTGGAAGACCTTTCCGAGGCCAACAATAACGCTGCCGAAGTAGCAGAATTCTGGTCGAAGCTTGTTTAAAACCAACTTGAGGAAGAATTCCTTAACTAAAACGAAAACTCAAACCGGTTGATGCCTTATCTAGTGTAATCGAATTAGCCTGTATTGATCCACGTCGCACTGTAGGACTAAGAGCTCCCTCTCCACCCAATTTTGTCTTTTGCTTGGGCTGGCCAGTCCTTACGGTAGGAGTCAAGCTCGGTTGATACCTAATGGCATTGATATTTTTTGTATATCAATGCCTAGCGGCCTTAAATAAAAATAAAGCGGATATTCTATTAAACAATAATCTTGATGATAGATATATCTACTAGGAGTACCTATTCGATATATCTATCATCAAGGTTATTGTTCAAGGTGATAGTAATCAGTTAGGGTGCTAATTCTAGTTATCATGACTTTATCAGATCCGATTCGAGTTACTGACATAGGAATGTAATAAAGATAACATCTTTGATTCAATTGAATGTATGTTAGAAGTCAGGCATGACTCATCGGAAGAAATAAAAGCATATTATGCACAAAGTAGGTACATTGAGGTCCAATGCCAAGAAAATTCACGTATGCAAAGCTATTAAATTACCATTCGTAGAAACTGAACTAGTTTGAAATCGACACGAGTTTCGCTATTATTTTCTTAGTAATTTAACATGTGAAAACATGGCTGATGGTATCAAATGTTTGATTATAAGTCGATTGAACACCAGCACGGGGGCAGGAAGCCGCATCATCGGCCTGATAGCGATAGTGGAATGTACGGGGCGGAAGTTTGGCGAGTCAGAAGGACTGAATTGGCTCTGAAAAAACTTTTACTTGCATGAAACTGAATTAAATGAAACAGGTACACATTTAACAATTTAAATATATAAAACGTCACTTACTCGATAAAATAAATCCTTACTGGTACTATCAGAAAAACCCGTAGCTTAAGAGCAGTAAAGCATATTAGCTTGTCGCTTTACTGCAGACTTAATTAACGTCAACCTCTGATAAAAAACAAAAAAAAGTACTAACTTTAAACGCGTTTAAGCCCACACAATATACTTCACCATTAACGTCACAAAAATAATTACAACAACAGCCGTACAAGTATAAACAGAGACAAACCCGACAGGTCAAACACGAACGCCACAATAACTCATTCGGACAAGTTAGACAAAGCGCGACATTCATGTTTTTCTCGAAACACGCAAAATAAACACGATACATTCCTTACATTGTTGGGTGGAAGGCAAGCCCGTGTGTGACAAACTAAGCAATAGACGTAGCTATTAAACGTGCATGCAACGCCGCATGCAAGCCGACTGTTATGCAACTTATCGAAGATCGAGACGCTTCATACTTCGTTGCAATGCTCGCGTTAAATTTCCCTTTGATGGGTACAATTACTGCTTGAGAACACATAAATGTTGTGATAAGAATGGTGGTATGCATTGTGAAAGTAGATATTTAAATGCAGTTAGATTTTTGGAATTGTAATGAAGAACACTCAATTTCAAATAGATTAAATATGGTTTTAGTGAGAGAAAAGCTATTAGATAGAAGGTGAACAAGTCATTAGATTGTACTGCTATATTATTGTACTGCCTTATATTTTTTTCTCAATTGGTTTTAATTTTAGTTTGATTAATTAATGGGGCCTACCTAAATGTCTTTTATTAAGTATTGTTCATCAAATCGATGAGCACCTGAAGTTCCGAGTTAAGCTGAATGATTACTGATAAATACGTACAAAGACTGGACAGGTCCACTTAATCTATTTGGTTCTTTCCTCTAAAGACCATTTCAGACACCAAACTACATGGACTTCCCATGATGTGACCTAGATTATGTCTGGACTTTGAAAGAGACTGTGACCTCTTATTTCAGCTTTTATTCTCAGAGTAGTCAAATAGTATAGTGTACTGTGTGGTGCCGGACTAAAAGGCACTGTGTGGTGCCAGACTAAAAGAATAGCACCACCACATTTCTACCGTGGGTGTCGTAGGAGGCGACTAAGGGAACTACTAGAGAATGGGCAGCAGCGTTCTTTATACATTTTTAAAACCATACTGCGATTGCCAACCCGCCTGCTAAGCGTGGCGATTATGGCAAACCCCTCCCAACATGATAAGCACCAAAAATAAATGACCCCTAGTGCCCGGCGGCCCACGTACCCTTGGCCACAGGCAGGAAATGATGATGATTTCATCATGATCATTTCAGCAAGAAAGTGAAAATGAAGTGAAAGTGTTTGTACAAATCTATTTACAGTAACTAAATAATTTATCATTTATATTAGCATTAGCATCATCTATGCACCTTTTATTTTATTATTCACCAGCATCTTTTATGAACATCTGAAAGTTAGTTCAATGAAATATAAGCCAGTGACATCAGTTTTCATGATCCATGATTGCATAATGTTAATCCAAACAAAACAAAACATTAAAATGAATACGTGAATCCTTTCCGCACTGTCCCTACAATTACAGGCGTTATTATTTTACAAGGGGGCGCACTAATTAAAAGGTCTGTCATAAAACAGTATCACAATGCGTGATAATTTTAATGTTGCAGATAAAAATATCTCATTTAAATTTTAAACATGGCGATCCCATCCCTTAGCGGAAACGGAGGAAATTGTAAGTGAGGTCGCGTCTCGTTCCGCTTCCCGCGTTTTTTGAGTCCCGAGGCCTGGGTATAGGTTGTGGCCTCACGGTGAGTGGCGAGGCCTCAACCTCTATTACCGGGGGTGGGGAAATTTTAAAGTGATATTATTTGTTGTGGGGTTTAAGTAGGCTGTCGTAAAATTTAAATTTAGGTCAAATAAGTGCCTAAATGATTGGAATTGGATTGTTTATCTTTTGTATCATAACATAACGCCTTGTTTAACTGAAATGTTGGGCAGAGGTGTACTTAAAATATCTCCACCCACATTTCGCCTGTATGTTAAATTGAGCCTATTGCCTTCAAACAGGCAGAAATCCAGACCCCGGGCTGCTAATGAGAATTTCCAGATATAAAAACCCAATATCACTTTTCCGAACCCGTGAATTTAAACTCATGCTCAACAGTACTCGTAGCGCTTGCGACCACAAAACTAACAACCGTTTCTTAACACCAAATAATACACAGTTCAACCATGCCAACTGATTTTTTATTGATTTTTTTTTTTTATTACCTTTAGTTACACAAAAAAAGACACTTAGATAAACCCTATAAAGTGTTTTCGATGAACTCTGGCACCCAATGTAAGATTTAACTTGTGTTTAAGGTGCCAGCGTCCTCGCCTATTATTGAACATATATCAGTAGTTGTAAGACAAGCACTATATATTATTATTAAGATAACTATTTACTAATAAATGCAACTATGATGTGGTCTATCAAAATACCTATGTACGGGGTATGTGTATGTAATTGAGAGGGAGATAAATATGGTGAAAACTTGCGTATATGTTAGTCTGTAGTGTGTATTATATGTATAATTACAAATATATTACCTTATTAACTGCATTAGGTTAAGCGATTGATATGCGTAGTAAATCTTTAGTCTTATCATAATTTAAAAAAAGCGTAACAAAGAAAGCAGAAGGCCATACTTTATGGTCCTTATTGAAAAATTCACTTTTAGGCAATAGTTTTATGCAGGCAGTTGAAACGTGTTTTATTGTAACAGGCCTAGAATATGAAAATGTTGCTGAATGCGAATTCAAAGGCCCAAACATTGAATTCGTACCCTGCACATTTAAACCAGTCATCCGCACTTACAGTACTGTTACCCTCCACGTAGACAGGTTCCCCTCGGCCTAGACGCTGTAAAACGTAAATAAACGACGCGGAATTTATACGTTTGGTCGTAAAACTCGCCGCTCCCTGTGGACGATGTGCGTTTAGTGGGCTGTGGGCTGTCTCGATGAATACATTGTCATACGTGGTGCAAGATGGAGTTGAATATGTATGGACGTATATAATTTGAGTACGCAGTTTAAATACGACATGAGAATGGTGGCACCCGGATAAAAAAGTATCCTATGTGAAAATCGCGGTTATAAACTATCTGTGTACAAAATTTCATCTATAGCCGTTGAGCCGTTTTTGCGTGATTGAGTAACAATCTTCAAACAAACTTTTACATTTATAATATTAGTGGGATTAATAGGATATGGACTTAAAATCTAGACTATAGCTTGAAATTAAAAGACTTTGTATAACCTACGCTTTAGATCCGGTATTGCTCATTTTAATTACAATTTAAAATCACCATACTTTCCAAGCCTAGAGATTTTAGGGTATGCTTCATGTTATGAAGTAATGATTTACTTTCCCAGACAAAAAAATTAAACATAACACAACAGTACGGCTGCTTTCCTTAAAGGTTCAGGCAGAGGTAGAGGACCTACATTACACCAGCATTTCACAAAAATATGCTAAGCATTATTGCATTATCCATTATTCAATCTCTCAAACTGTTACTTTCCTCTTTCAACACCGTCTACAAACAAAAGTAATCCGAGTTTTTTAACCAAAATATACATTTTTTTCGCTGCCCACTGGCTGCGACGTTTTATTGTTTCCCAGTTAAAAGTTAAGAGATTAGCAGAAAGCCTATAACAGTGCGCGTAAAAATTCTGACCAACCAACCGAGCGGCGCGAGTTTGGAGTTCCCTTTGCTCTGTTCATCTTTTGGTGGGGTGTGTAACGGTTGATATAATAACAAAAAATCTAACGTTCACTTGACCTAATTTCAGTTAATATACTTTTGTTTAATATAACGATCAGTTGAGATAATGAATTGTTGATATAATTTCATTTTATCTAATTTCTTATGATATAATAAACATTTCCTATAATGCACATTTGACATAATATTCATGTAGTATATTATTCATTTACTATAATATTCATTCGCTTTATACCCTATACACCTACCACCCTCAACTATTGTAACCAGTAGAAATTGGATGCAATCTGGACTTTAGGGCACCCCGACTCGGACAGGTTAGGTTAGAAGGGGATGGCGGGGTCGTGTGAGCGAGCGAAGCGAGCGAATAGACCCGCCATCCCCTTCGTGGTTATTTTTTTATAAACCATCCAGAAGTCTTAGTAGGAGCCCCGCTAAGCGGGGCTCCGTCGACCAAGCCCACCCTCGACCATGCATTGAATATTTTAAGATTTGGTTAGGTGCCATTTGAGTTAGGTTAGAACTGTGACCATTAAACATGAAAATTAGGTCAAATGAATGTTATATAAAAAGAATATTATACATATTGAAAATCATATAAAATGAACGTTATGCTAAATGTTTTATATTAAATGAAAATTATATCACATGAAACATTAGGTCATATGAAATTAGGTTATATGATTTTATAGCATATGAAAATTATATTATATGAACGTTATTTCAAGTGAAATTAGAGCATTTGTTATTATATCATACATTACACACCCCTTTTGGTGTGGGGTGTAATAGTATTGCTGAATGGTAGAGTTTTTATTTCCATTTACGATGGCAACGATTTACTTTCGAAATCAGAATTTGGAAAATAAATTATGGACATGAAAATAATAAATTTCAGCAGTGTTGGCCCAGTGATATCCGCCCCGCTTAGGAGTAGGCACTTTATATTTTGTATTTGATTTAACCGCCACTGTTCTCAAAACGGTGCAGGAAACATCGTGATGAAACCGGTAGGTAGCCATGTCATAAAAAACCAAAAAATTCAAAGACATGTGTCATCCACCAACCTACTCAGTGCCCGCGTGGTGGATTATGGCCCACTCCCTCTCACATAGGTGACCCAGCAGTGGGGAAATTATAGGCTAATTATGGTAGAAAATTAAAAACTTTCTTTAGTTATTGTTTTGTACCTACTTACGTAGACCGAACTAAAGACGATGATAGTATTATGATGGTAAGTTCCATGTCTAGCTGTAGGTAGGCACATTAGCGTCCATTTTGATTGTTTAATCTACTTCAGTTCAATAGCTTAGTTTGTTGTAGGAGTAATTATTTGATCCTGGCTAAAAAAGCAGAGTTTAATTTTTTTTAAGTATTTTGCATGATTTATTTAAACGTAAATATTTTTTTGGTGTTGTAATCTACAGCTACACCTCTTCTCAGTTCCCAAGGTACATCATGTATTAAATGTACGGGGCCTTAAACAATCCACTAGATCGAGCTTCACTCGGTTTTTTCACCATGTTGTTTCCATTTGAGGAGATACGCTCATTCGTTCGCGGCTCGCCCGCCACTGTGCCCGACTGCCTGCTGCAAGCGCTATTGCGTTTCGAATTTTATTGCTTTTTTCTCACTAACTTTATTCCGTAATTTGGCTCTTTGGCGGTGATTTTTTTGTTTTAAATTCATGTTTTTTTGATTATGAAGACTGATATGTTGAAAACATTATTATCTCTACTAAAATTGCAAACCCAAGAAGAAAAAGAAATGAATGATAGTAAAACAAATCAATAACAATCGACCATAATGTAATGTAATGTAATAATGTAATTTAAATAGATGTGAAACAAATGAAAAGGGAAAAAAATGGGTGAACGGGGTTAGCCCATTTGTTTTGACAGAACGGTGACCAATGAACGGGAAAAGAAGCGTGGGATGGCCATGTGATGGATCGGCAATTTCAGCAAAAATTTAGGTCAAAATCGATGCGATAAACGCTGAGTTGGACAATGTTGATGCTATCTGTTGTAAGTTGACTGAGTAAGATGATAATGATTTAAGGTTAACCACTTCAATGTTTTAATTAACGGAGCAGAAAACAGGTAACTTTATTATGAGGTTCTAAATCTCATGGTTAGACTTCACACCGTAAAGAAGAAAGGACGTGATAGGTTATTTTTCAAACCTGGGCTGGGGACACAGACTATCTAGATCTTCATCGTTTTCACACTTTTATGAAAGAGTAGATCTTTCATAAAACTGTGAAAATGATGAGATAAAAAGTAATGAAAATATCATGTTCTCTTTCTATCTTTCATTCTAAACAATGCAATAAAATTCATTTAATATTGAATACCAAAGACGCTCTGAACCAAAAATTTAATTTTCACCGAATATTTAAATTTGCCTACATTGGTCGTGTCTGTTACAAAACGATTTTTTATCACAACGAGCAACTGAGAGGCGATGATAAAGGGCGAACCTATTCCCTTCACTTCAATCTTTACGACGTGATAAACCGGTGGTAACAAGAATACGGACGGATCAGTTTTATTTTTGGGAACAGACGACAGTGTCTGTCTGGTGTAGATATTAGACTAAGGATATTTCAGAACATATCTTTTAAGTGCATCAATCATTAAACAATGTCTAGAGAATTTCACAACTTTTTAATTAAATTTAATTTCTTTCGAATACTGGGGGTTTGGCTTTAGTAATAGTGTGTATGTTTTGTGTTATATGTGGATCAATTCATGATTGAGTAGTTGTCAAGCAAACTTGAAATAAACACGCGAGTATAAGTTAGATGTTTTGGACCTCGAGTTTTTTTGGAGCAAACAGAATGAAAATAGTGATAAACGAATCCAAAGATGATTTAATCGCAATGTAATAAATGTGAAAGTTTGTGAGGATAGATGGATGGATGTTTGTTACTCTTTCACGCAAAAACTTTTTTTTTCTTTTTTTACAAAAACATTTTTTTTTATCTAGACTAATAAGCAATTTAACTCTAAGTTAATATTTTACGTGGTAGATTACATTATAACTAAGAATAGTGTCATTTTGCACTTTTACACAATTCCGTAGCACTTTCTTAGAGTCTGATAATTAATAAAATCACTTTGTTCGTGTGTTACATGTATAGCACATCACTGTTACTATTATTCACTATATAAACACTACACTAAATCAAATGGTTTAGTTATCTGTAGCCTACGCACTATGTCCGTGTTGTCTAGCAGCTGAATTGCCTCAATGTTCACATGTCGGTGAAGTCTGTGTTCGTGGGTTTCAGCAAATTTTTGTATGATGGTGGTGACGAGTTCTATTTTAAAGTCACAGTGGAGGTCGTCATTTCTAATGTACCATGGCGTATTTACAGCATCTCTGAGTACTTTATTTTGGAATTGTTGAATTATTTTAACGTTGCTTTGTTTAGTACAGCTCCAAAGTTGGATGCCATACGTCCAAATATTCTTGTATAATATAATTTTATTTTGTACTGATAGGCAGTATTTCCTTCCGAATAACCAATACATACTTTGATAACGCATGTCAAATTCCTCTCTTTTCTTTTTGACGTGAGATTTCCAACGCAGTTTAGCGTCAAGAGTTATGCCAAGGTATTTGGCTGTATTAGCATAAGGTACTTGCATGCCGTTTATGTAGATTGGGTGAAAAACGACTGAACGGATTGGGATGAAATTTGGCACACAGGTAGTTCATAACCTGGCTTAACATATAAGATACGATATCTTGGTAGTACGTTGGCATAATTTTCGAACTTCACGTGGCCGAACCCGCTGACAAGAGCTAGTTTATAATATGTGAGTAAACGTTGAAGGTTTAATCTTCTTTCAAACAGATTCCACGAAACCAATAAACAATAGTCCATAACACCTTTTATATTCCGCGTGAATCACAAAAAGAGACAGCAAGACATCTCAGACAAAGACAACACGATACTTATTAAATTCTTCGGTCCTCTCATTCCTTCACCTTTCCTATTATTTCCCTCACACGAACACCAACTTTGTGCGAATTCCTCCACTATAGCATTCGCACTTCTGTCTACGTCACAAGTGGCATATCAAGCGAGAATTTATGACCAACGCAATAACATTTAATTATCGATGTTGGGCGATAAGCCCCTTGTTTTATGTGGATTAGTTGTGCCGGAGATTTTACTTACACGCACTCCAGTATATGGGACACAGATAAGGGTAGTAAGTTCTAGTAGAATTGTTAGGTTAGGATACTTTTGGGTAGTTTCCATGATCCTCGGTCTAAGTATAGGAAGGAAACACCGGGGTCGGTTTTAGTCAGTAAAAGTCTGACAGACCCCTCCGCTCACCTCAGTGCGGAGAACATCCATGAAGATGATTTTCCAACCCGGAACAAAGAAAAAAAGCAAGTGTGGATGTTGGAGATGATTTCGGGACAAAGTCTAAGTTGCCTCCTTATAACATCAGCTATCTGCCAGTAAAAGTTCTGTCAAAATCAATAAAGCCGTTTTGGAGATTAGCCGGAACAAACAGATGGAGATACGGACAGACCAAAATTGTTTTTTCGTCATAAGTATCGTATATACTTTCATATGCATTTGGTGAAAAAACTGTTATTTTGACATAACAATCATTCACTTCAATTTTATTTATTTGAAGTAGTAGTATTAGATTTTCGAAGAAAATCTAACATAGGATTTTTATATATGTAGACTAACGTATATAAAAAATATATGTTACGTTATGGGATAAAACAGTTCTTTGAGTGTCAAGTTACCGCATTGTAACCTTATATCAGCAAAGTCGCTAAAGGATAAAAATTCTCTTTCGGATATCAAAATCCACTAGCTAAACCAAAGAATTATTTGGTTGAATGCCATGACGACAAGAAAGTGACTTCAGGCGCGAAGACACGTCAAAGTTACAGCATTTTTATTCAAATACGCACATAAAAGGCACTTTAGAACGTAAAAATTAATATTATATTATAATT
Organism: Antitype chi; assembly: GCA_947359405.1. Lineage (NCBI taxonomy): Eukaryota > Metazoa > Arthropoda > Insecta > Lepidoptera > Noctuidae > Antitype > Antitype chi. The sequence goes on from OX375816.1 coordinate 20,041,413, forward strand.
TATTATAATTGCCCCTTCCAAAAGATAGTTTAATTGGGAAAAGAATGGACAAGAAACTCCACCGTAAGTCTTTTAAAACTAAATTAACTCACTTCCATAAGTATATGAACGTAATGCTATAGTCATAACCAAAACCACATTCAAATATCCAAACTAAAACATACACATTTTTTAAAAATAAACCCTAAATTTTTTATACATTTTAGTTATATCCCTATTAATCTTCTTTGAACACCAGGTAAAACACAAATATTAAAAAAAAAATCTCGAGCGGTAATTGAATGCGTGAGGTTTACGAGACATTCGGTGCGAGTTCATTTATCTGTTGTTAGACCGTGCAAAAATCTGAAACGGTGGAGTCGCAAATTGCGTTCCCCTGGGCAAATTTGACCGACTCGCACAAAAGTGCGTAATGGCTAAATGTTTTATGTACTGTGGGTATGTGTTGACATTGATTTTGAGTATTCAAAATTATTTTCAATTTTAATAGCTGTTTTCAAGCAGCAATTTTGAGAGGAAAATAAAAATACTGTTGCGAGCTTTGGGTTTTCGTGACAATTAAAAACTGCCAATATAAATTACCAAAGTTTATAAATTACTTTAATTAAACACTCATTACAAAATACAATTTCACTACTGATCACTCTAAATCGCACTTAAAGATCGCGTACGATGTTCTCGCCTGTATCGCTTGATCAATACTGCCGGGTCTTGATCCGTTCCGGTATTTTATAGGGCCCTAGGAACATTCGAGAAACTTCTACTGTAGAAACAGGTAGAATGTTCGAGTACATACCGGCCCCGACTGAACAGATGTTGATAGTTCTAGAAGATTCTGGTATCGAAATTTCTAGAGAGATCTTGAATCAATTTATTCTGCTACTCGATACTAGATGGCGCTAGTGGTAACTTATTACTTTAGCTTTAGCGCGTAACAACACTATGTTTAAAGTTTGTTGATATATTGATACCGGTGCGGACGTTTCCTCTGGGCCACTACTTCCTTACCCTAAGGTAGGTATATTAACATGAAAGATAAATCAAATGAAATAATATTATAAATACCGTGTGGTTTTAATAGGGTAACAATAAAAGTATTAAAATTGGTGACAATTTGGCTGTGGCACAATTATGTATCATGTGGCAATATTGTAATTCAATATTAACTTATTGGTTTACAATAGCTGGTAAATGGTTAAAGGCTCTTTGCTTTTGTGGCTATGAAAGTGATTAAACATTAGTGCATTTACCTCTATATTTATAAACGTTGCTTAAAGTTAAGCAACAATACGTTTTTGATGTTTGAACGTATTTAAACTTTAAGCTACGTTTATAAATAAGAGGGTTATTGTTAAAAACTGCATCCCAACACTGCGGCCCCTGGCACACAGGCAACTGAGGGAACACGGGTGGGTTTTAGTCAGTAAAAGTCTGACACGCCCTCGTGTTCCACCCAGAGCCGGAGAAGTTATTTAATGATTTCCCAAGTAAAAAAAAACCGCTGTCATAAACCTAAAACAGTGTAGTTTCAAATTGACAGTGTCCCATGGGTAAAGTTGATGAAAGCTCACGAAATTAGGGAACATCAAAAATTTAACATTTCATTTTTTTCTTCGAATCTTTATCCATTCAGGCAATTTAGCTTTTTTATAGTGTAAAGTCACCAAAAGATAAAATAACCAGCGTCGTCGGATATAATTGAATTCTAGTAAAGAACCGATGAATGTTTTCGGTTGAAAATTAATTTGATAAAAGAACTTTTTGTTTTCTAATACTCATTAATATAATTTATATGTTTTCTATTATTTATATTTTTTAATTCGCTTACCGTAGAACGGGGTGATTAGGGATGCAGGGGTGAATCGGTACGAATTTTTAAAACGGATTATAACATTGAAATATAGTTTGTGGCCAAAAATGATGTAAGACGTTGGCAACAAACTGAATTATTTTAACATTCAAATCCATTTTAAAGTTTCGGCCTGATTCAACCCTGCATCCCTATTCACCCCGTTTTACCGGGGTTAAATTTTATGGTTTCCAACTAAACTGCAACTACCTACGTATATATACGACAACTCTGGTTACTTATCTCTTTTGGTGACTGTAAATATCTATAGCTTGATATTGTAAGTCCTCACATTAATCCTCGAGGAATCTTATATTTTTACGTTTGAGGTACTATTTTCCGTGGTCACTGCTCTGTAAAAACGGACGTTCGATCGCAGTTCTACCTCTACCCTATGATATTACACCAGGTGAAATAGGTATTCACTTCCACCTCATATATTTTTCTGCAGCTTCGTTTAAAAATGTGTTAAAAATTCGAACCGTCCGTACTGGCAATTTGCTAACGCCCCCAGGGTAATGTTGAACGACTATTACACATCTGCGAGTGGTAAACACTGCGAATGCTTTATGTTCGTGGTCAATGCTACGTATAATTTGTTAAACATTGATTTTGCGGCTTTCTGTTGAATCAATTTAATTATTTTGTATTAATTCTAGCAAGAAATTAAATTGGCAATAAATTGTAGCCGTTTTATTATCTACGAAATACGGTTTATAGTCAGACCCTGGTTTAACTGGCGCGACCCGAGCGAGCGCTACTTCCATGTTAGTGGCAGTTACTTGACTATTTAGTAATAGCGTAAGGATGAGCCTTGTTGGCGAAGAGTCCTGTCGGCGAAGTGTCATGTCAGCGAAGAGTCCCGTCGAAGTAAAGTCTTGTCGGTGTTCAGTCTTTTGGCGTAGTGTCTGTCGGCGTTTAGTCGTATACTCAATCAACGGGTTCCATTCCTAGCTATAGAAATAAAAAAAAATGCAGTTTTAATTTTTATCAAAATCGGGCCCTTGACACCACCTTTGGATTCACATTTACCCACATATTCAACCACAATGGAGTGATAAAAGCCTTTGTATATCACATCTCATTTACAAACAAAGCGTATCTTTAATATTTTTTATAATTGCAGATTAACCAATCAAAATAAATAAAATTTTACAGCTTATAAAATCGTGAAACCTCATTGAGTAATCTAAAAACCATAATTTAATAATGAACAGCCAACTAAGTGCGAACACTTCCATTCTGTAACAAGTTTACGACAAAATGTCAAACATCTAAAATGGCTCATTTACAAAATGGCGCCATTGGCTACGGACCGTTCTAATTGAACATTGGGTACCCAACATTACAAATAGGGAAATGGTTCATGAGAAATTCGACACTGATTCAAATTTAGACAAATAATTCCTTGTAGGTGCTGGATTTGCAAGATACCCGATATATTTTCCAAAACGACTTTCTTTGATTCAGTCAATTTAATTTATTGTTGAGTTTCTTGTTTTTATAGTTTGGTATATGTTTTCTCAATTCTTCTTATTTCACTTTTCACGCACACAAACTAACATACACTGGGAGCCTACTTTTCAGTCCTAACTATTAATACGTTAATCACTATAATCACTACGTTTTGCTCACAAGTTGACGATCAACTACCACTTTTGGCTTAAACAGAGTCCCATTTCTTTTTCAGGATCCACTAGACCATTACCTTTAACCGAATCATTTTCGAGATTTTTAATTTCAACTTTCGCAATTGTTTACTCGTTATTTTTATTTCTTCTTACCCCGGCATTCCTCGTAAGCTCAGCACATCAACGTGTCTCATTTTCACACCGACCCCCACATTCATACTCAGACACATTCATGCATTCCTCATACTTAATTAACTCCACATATTTTTCTGTGTACTTTAATTTCAACATTTCTGTTGTACTTATTTATCCAGTGATTTTCAGGAGATTCTTCTTGTGATGTATCTCGTGTTTTATGCATGTAGCCTGTTTATTTTAAGCTCCTCTAATTATAGCATTATATGCTAGAATAGTCCGTCCGATTTATTTTTCTGCCTCATTTTTCTTACAATCTGTCACTATGTATTAGGACATTTAGTAATTTTTATGACATATTAGATGTCTTACTTGGAATGCGTCCTATGACACATCCTAGTTCTTATATAGCATGTAGCTAAATTTGTCCAAAGAAAACCTGTGGAATTTTGTGATTTCGCATGCGTATTCCTTCTATACAGTGTGTGTGTGTAACTTAAATAGCGCACAACCTGTTAAGGGGTTATTGTGCTCATCATTATCAACAACTTTTACTATGTGGGACCAAACCTGACATCGCGAAACAAAATCAGCTGTTCCATACACTTGTATTCGCATAAATCGTCAAAATGTAGGGAACAGCTGATTTTTTTTTACGATTTCAGGTTTGGTCCCATAGTAAAAGTTGTTGATAATGATGAGTACAATGACCCCTTAAGAGGTTGTGCGTTATTTAAATTACACCTTGTATACATTAGGTGCTTTGCCAGGATATTTGGGTGGCGAGTTATTCTTTCTTTGTATGACTTGCTACAGCTTTTTATTTCCTCTTTGACTGTCAGAATTTTCAGATCATGATGTAGAGCTTTATTCCGTACAAACCATGGGACGTTTGTAATTGTCTTAGAAGCTTGTTCTGGAATCGCTGTATGATCTCTATATTAGACTGTGATGCTGTTCCCCATAGCTGGATGCCATAGGCCCATATAGGCTTGATTATAGCTTTGTTTAAGAGTGTTTTATTTTGCAGATGTAATTGAGACTTACGACCTATTATCCAGTAGAACTTTCTTAGTGTCAGTCCAATAGAAATCTATGGTGCAAAATCTTCCGGACTACCAATTCAGTTAGGAGTGCCTCAAGGCTCAATACTCGGCCCATTCTTGTTTTTAGCGTACATCAATGACTTTACCATTATATTTAAAGGGTATTTGTGATGTTGTACTGTTTGCAGGTGATAATTCTCTTATTTTTAAAGGAGACAGGAATAGTAAAGATTTTGACGACGTAAACAGTGCACTCTTAATGGTTACGGATAGGTTTACGGCAAATAACCTAGTACTCAATGCCAAGAAAACGAAATGTGTTAAGTTCGTCTTACCGAATATTAGAGATCTAGGTCCCAAAATCGTCTTAGATAAAGGGGTGCTTGAAACCGTAGACTCGGCAGTTTTTCTGGGCATAACAGTAGATGCCAAACTTCAGCGGGAATCACACATATCAAGCCTAGCAACTGAGCCTCAGTTTGTTTATTTTATTAGACTGTCTATATCATTATATATTTTATTAATGATATTTTCATTTATTTTTGACATAATCTAGTCTTTAAAATATTTTTTAATGAGATGTATTGCACATGTGGTTAGCTAGCGACCTCGATAATTGTTCATATTATTCTTGTCTGAGCAACCAGCAGCAAGTTTGTCTTACTCCCTTAGATATCACCACTTGTGGTAGCGGCGGGTGTCGGGTTGCCTCCTTCCCCCAAATACGGCGAGGCAATGGCTGATCCTTGCGTTATGCTCGTGAACGAGTGCTGCTTGTGGTGACTGGTCGTCTTGCTGACCATGGTTTTGTCATTGTTATTAGTAATTAACTGTTTATTACGATATTATTTATGAAAACTATCTCACTCTCTCTCTCTTTGTCTCTTTCTATAATATACAATAAATACTCACAAGGAGTGGGATTACGCTTTTTCGTTACGTGATGATTGCTACAATTTATTTATGCCACAAGCTGCGTTAAAGAACCTCGTTTCAAAATTTACGCATAATTTCACACTCTGATTTTTCTTTGGTAATGATGACCTAATCTTATTTTAAACATGATGATCAATGGTGAATATGAAATCGACGTAGAAACTTTAAAAATTGCTAGTAACTGTCAAAATTAAATGTAATGTACTATACAGCCTTATATTACCGTATCCATTGATCCATGTCAATTCTTGATAACAAACATTTCGAACTCCATTCTCCTATCCCAGATCGGATAGCACGAAAACAAGAATTTGAAAAACTCGTCGTAGGACAAAAATCGGAAGCGGCTGACATTTGCAAATGACCGGTCCCCGTGTTGGCCATTGTTACATCATACTCGGAGTAAACCTTGTGTGTGCTGGGACGTGCAAACTGACGCAGCGGCCGCTTTCTATTCGATTTTATTGATTCAGTTTTTGCTTGTTCCTGCAAAGTTTGTTTGGGGTTCAGATTCGTATTGGTAGTTTGGGGTTAACATATTTAATTGTTTAAAATGGACCTTGTAACGTGACGAACTAGTTTCTTATTCATGTTGTAACAGGGATTTTATGTAGAATTTGGTTGAAACATAAACGAACCCACAAAATAGCAGAAATTTTGTGAAAGTTTCGCGAGTTGTATTTGAAACGTTATGGGTATTCTATGTAAGGCTTTTGGAACGAATTTCATTGCCACGACTTGCGGTAAGAGTTGACTGGTAGTAAATAGTCACGTAAGGAGAAAGCGTTATGCCCGCTCCATGTGACCTTCTCTGTCTCTGTCTCCTACTATTATATACGAGTGTAAGTGTGCGTGCGAGTATCGCGTAAGGAACTTCGTTCATGACGGGGGTCCCCGATCGCAGACGTTTTTTATTTGTAACGTTTTTTTTTTATTCAGGTACGTTTGTAGTTTTGTGACTCTTAATTTTTACCCAGAGCTCAATATCCATAATAACGTCCTACTCATGAGCCACTTAAACTACAAACGAAGGGTGACTTGCATACAAGCTTGGCTCATTACCAACTTTCACACTACCGTCCCCTGAATCTTTAAAACACTCACTCGAATTTTGTCCTTTGGGATCCAACTTTACAATTAACATAACATTAAAGCTTTGGGTATCAAACCGGAGGAAATGAGATTGACTAGCGTCAATTCCTTTATAAAAAAACTTTATTCTGAAAGTAAAATTGAACAAAAAAGCTTTTATCTTGTCTACTCTGTTACTTCAGTTAGTCAAAGATTTTTATTTCTGGCTAAAAATTATTTTTCAAAAATCTAATGACGGTTGTGTTGAGTTTTAGTTTTTACCAATATCAGCCCTGTGGCATCTTAGGCCAGCCATACACGGACAGCTTGAATCAGCTGGTATCGACTGCTTCAAGTTGCGACTGCATAGCAACCTACAATCTTCTACGTACACATACACGGCATCGCTCGAGCAGTCGCGACTGCTTCGTGCGTTCGGCGGCGGTGCGGTGAAATTTCATCGTGCAGTTAAGCAGTCGCTAGGCATACACTGACTGCTCGAGCTGTCGACTGCTCTCGCGCAGTCTCTCCGCCTGCGCTCTACATTTGTGACTCTTCTTTTTGTGACTTGTTGAGCAGTTATCAATAGCAGCTTCAAGCAGTTGACTTTGACTGCCAGAGCGGTCCGTGTATGTTGATCACTGGCTAACAGCTCGAGTAGTCCGTGTATGGCCGGCCTTTGAGTAGGTCCTTGCAATTTGTTTCAGATTTCGCCATTTACGAACACCAAAAATGTCATCAACTGCCTAGCCTTTTCCCAACTATGTTGAGGTCGGCTTCCAGTCTAACCAGATGTAGCTGAATACCAATATTTCAGGCTTTCGGGCTTCTGACGACCCGTAATGACTGCCAAAGATCGACAAAAGACAACCGGGACCACCGGCTTAACGTGGTCTCCGAGGCACGGAGGGGTTTTGGTATGTAAATGTCACCCATCCACGGAACAACCATGGCAAGCGTAGCTTAACAGCGGCACGGATAAATCGATCAGTGGTCGATTCGCACGGCTGTAATTACTTAGCCGCAATCCCCTCTTTTAAAAATGTACCTTATGTACCTACCAAATACGGGAATTAGGAAAAAAAGGGTGTGCGCTTGTGACCACACGATAGCAGTGAAAACTTACCACTAGAGCCGAGTATACCCGATTGAGACTCACCGATCCGAGCCTGACGGTTCAGTTTCGTTCACAGTTCAAAAAGAACGCAAAGTTTGCTTAAAGATGCCAACCACCTCAAAAACATATACTTACTTACTGCCTGCTTATCTAAATGTATATTTTGTAACTTGCATAACCTGAAACTATCCCATAATACTCATACCACTCAAAGTGATAACAGCGTCATCACATTCCTGAGTGGTACAACTGTCATGACGTTGGTCGTCAAGATTTATAGTGTCCACTAAATTAGTTCGGGACTGTCGCATGATGAATGGCCCGAATTATGAATGGGTTGACAGCGGGACATTCGATAACTTCACTGATGAAATGATACTTTTTATTTATTAATGTTTTGTTTGACGTATGGTATTAAAATTCTCTTTGTTACGTACCATTCTCTTTCAGATAGGTGTTACTTACCTGATTTAATCTTAGGATCTTAGGATTTTGGATAATTTTTCACCCTCACAACGGGTACGCAAGCATTTGTGTGTGGTAAAAAGGGTGTGATTTGATTAAGTTGCCAACTTGCTTATCGCCATTCGCTGAAGCAATCTCATTGCTCAACGACGGGCGACAGTGGGCATGCACGTCCGCGTGTTTTTTCACTTAAAACTGATCGTACAAAAACTGAACAATGTGCTCCGAGTGCTAAAACTTTTTTTCTTATACGAGATGGTCCTTCTGCGATTTTGTGCTACACCCCCTTCGAGATACGAACAAGAACATAATCAGCACCTGTGGAAATATATGTGCAGTGAAGTTATAGCTGGATTTAGGACGCCTGACCAACACGCTGATCCCATCGGTGCGTGAAGCAATGGCAGCAGTTCGCAGGTAAGCTTTATACAAATCCACAACCTCACTTTCCTACCAACTCTTAATACTTACATGTAGTAAATGTTGAGTGATGGAAGTGTGCCTTCAAAAAATTAAAACAGAACTGGATTTGTTAATAAACTAATATATAAGCATCGTATATTGACAAACTTGCAGAACAAAGAAGTAGGTCTATACCTAAATGATTATCATCCTTAAGTAAATGCGTGAATCATTTATAGACGTCCGCGTAGAAAAAGGAGTAAGGTTGTATATATACGTAGGTAGAAAAATATATATAAATAATACTTGGAATAAATGATATTATAGTAGATATAATGATTTATTTGAATTATCCATAGGTTGGGCTGAAACCAATCAAAAAGAAGAAACCCTTAGTTAACACTTCAAATGTTTTGGCACTTCAATGGCATTTTTATGGTGTCCTCAAGATTGACGACCATGCCACTTTTTATATCGCGATACTCTCAAAGATGACTAGCAAAAAGTGGACGCGTGATCAGTATTTATGAGTTTCTGAGATAACATGACTTGACGGGATGAAAGTGATTGGAAATATGGCGGAAATAGTTAACGTGTGATATTTTAAGAGTATTTTGTAAATATGTTATAGTGAATGGTTTTAATATTACTGAAGCTTTAAGCCACAGTTTTCACTAACTGGGTGAGTGTTCTTATAGTGTGTGTTTTAATGTGCGTAGGTATACTTAGAGGTATATACATACATAATAATCAGTCTATAATTTACCTACTGCAGGAACACAGGCCTCCTCTCGGTGAGCGGGAATGGGCCGTGAGCCACCACGCGGTCCTAGTACAGGTTGGTAGGTGACACATGTCTTCGAATTTTTGGTTTTAGAACATTCCGGTTGACTTACAATGTTTTTCTTCACCGTTTTGAGAACAGTGGTGATGCAATGGTTAACACAAAAAAGCGCCTATCTGTGTTTGAACTTACGATCAACTCGTAAGTCGCGGCAGTTACCACGGGCGATCACTGCTCTCAAACTCAAACTCAAAGCATTTATTTAAATTAAACCATTTACAGGCACTTATGAATTGTCAAAAAGTCGACCAGTTGGAAAGTTGAAGCTAGCTGCCCATTCCAAAACGTAGATCTCTATGGAGAAGAACGGACAACAAACTCCATGTACACTCTTTTTAATCATGTTAGGTATTACAAAAAATTTACATCTCAAACTCAAACTCAAACTCAAAGCATTTATTTCAAATAAACCAATTACTGGCACTTTTGAATTGTCAAGGTCGGTGAGATAGAAAGATGAAGCTAGTAGTCTCTGCTTTTAAACCTGCTGAAAGGTACACCTCTGCCCAACCCTTCGAGGAGTTACAGACGTGATGTTATGCCTTTGTCTTAGCTTAGTTTAGCAGCAAATTAAGCAGAATTTCAGATGACTTTTCAAAAATAAGAAAAACTTAAGAAAGACGATGTCATTTTATGATTTCGCTCCTGTTAAAAGGAAACTCGACACATCAAAGTCGCATATAAAGTAAAAGTATCCTTGGCAGAAAATATTATACCAACATTATAAACAAAACTTTCTACAAACTTCCCAACAACAGCAGCGCTGACCCCTTTGATTACTGAAATGACGACAACAAGTAGAGCAACCTTTAATAAATTTAAATTCATAGAGTTATCAAGGCGGTATGCAAATGAGCCATATAAAAATGTTAATTACTCTGCCCTTAAGCGTGGCTTGCATATGCGAACGGGTGATATGAAGCAACGCCTACAATTATAAACTGGAACAACTCGGAGCTTTGTGCTGACTTTTGTAGCTTAAAAATATTATACGAAGAAGAATATCACAATATTTTGAGACCATAAAGCTAGGGCTAAGGAGTATTACTTTATCAATATGTAAACAAGCATATCATCACGTTTACCTATATAATCGTCGATGAACTCATCGGGGTCTATTGGTCTAGGGGGGGTCTAGAAGTCACAAGCGCTACTGTCGAGAATGAGGTCTCGGTTCCCGGGTCGGGCAAAGTGTTATAGATTTTTCCATTTAGAATTTTTCAGGAGCAGCCCGGAGTCTAGTTCTGTGTCAATAGGCTCGCCCCCTAATCCATGGGACCTAAACGTAACTGGCGAAATGTGGGTATACTAATAAATAGACTTCTGCCTATTATCGGGGAATAAAGGCGAAATGCTATGTAATCCTACTAATATTAAAAATGTGAAAGTTTGTATGTTTGGATGTTAACATATTTGTATGGTTGAATGTTTGGATATTTGTGACACAATCACGAAAAAATGCTGAACGGATTTGGACACAGGATTTTAACTTTGGAACACAGTTTATAACCTGGATTAACACATATTATACTTTTTATCGAGTAGTAGGTACATTCCCGTAGGATAATTTTTGACCACCACGCGGGCGAAGCCGATTGCAAAAGCTAGTAAGATAAAAGGCCCAGCCCTCATTATCAATACCAACCCAGATATAGAAACTAGCACGCCGAAACCACGCAGCCAAACACGATTCACCTATTTCATTTCATTTCAGATTCATCATAACTCTGAAACCGTTTTGTTTGTGCCGTACGCAGGATTTCGCAAAAGGGGAGGCAACATCCATTTTATTATGTGTAACACGATATTAGGGTCTCCAATCTACCTGGCAGGCGCGGCTGTAATTACAGCATTATCTTCGCGGGATCTCTGATCAAGGTTATGACTTACATGCTCAGCATTTAAAACAGGTGAGGGGGAATTATGTTGAGTTGAAGTGATGGGGAATTATAATTTAGGTTGAGGATATTTCTCTCCATGACTGCACTAACAGTAGAAATAGCTTTAATTTTGAAAGTTCAACAACATTAATTGCGTTAGTTACATTGTTGAGGAGACAAATTTTTCAAACATATGAAGCAATGGGTTAGCAGCACTTTCAAAATGATTCAGACACTGATTTATAGTAATTCTAATGGTTGGTCGTTGGAAAACTTGGGTGCGATAGACAGTGATATTTTTTTCCCTCAAGGGAAAAGGGACATTTCAAGAGAATGTTAATTGTGAGATGTACACGAAGAATGTCACGCTTTCAACGGTTAAAACATTTTTTTTACTAAAACTAAAGATATTAGTAAGCATTGTTGAGGGTTGTTAGCCGTAATGTTTTAGTACTATGTACAAAATTTTGTTCTATGATATTTTTTAATAGCTTATCAAAATTTCAATCAATTTTAAAAAATAATTACCGTAAAAACCCTCACAAACCCACAAACTGGAAACAAATCAATAACAATTCGCTTTACGTTTTAAAATTGCTACCGTATACTGTATAGATATACCACTTCTAATCCAAACGGCCTCGGTGGATTTACATTCAATGAATATTTGCTCAAAACATTTTGGCGCTGCGCACTCTGCCATTGTCAACTTTCTACTCCAAACTATCCTTTTGTTAAACAATATTGAACTTTATTTTCGTGGCAATAAGGCACCGGTGTGTGTTTGTTCGGTTTTCAGCCTATATGTATTAGATTTAGCTGCGAAGGGGGTTCTGTTGTGCTGGTTTTCAATATGTCGATGAAATGATAGGATAAAAATAATATTTTGAGTTACATCATAAGTAGATCTTATACAAAACAAAGAATATGGAAAACCAAAAATAATCCTTCATACACTGAGACTCGTTTCTACCGTGGGGACTATGGAAGTCCGTCAGGAGCGAAGCGAGCTCAAAATTCTCAAGGCTGATCTTGTTTTTATTTCAATTTTGACCAGTAGTTGAATAGAGGAGGTCAGATGGCAGTCGCTCTGTGCAACATACAAATACCTATAGGTATATCTAGTTATCTTATTGGTGATGCTCTTCAGAAAGATCAGGTACTGGCAATCAGCGTGCATGTATGGCCAGATGTATGAACGTAAACAAGGCGAAAAGAGTATGTGAGGATCGTAGTAGGTAGGGTTATGTTGTTTCTACCTCATGGGAAGAAAGCGTGAGATAATGTGTCTATGTAAATATCGAATTTTGAGGTAACTCCAATATAGTTTGTCAATGGCGAGGCTGGGTCATTTATAGAGGTAATTTGTATAATTTCTACAAAAATTTTTAGGTTCTCCACGCTTTACGACGATCGATTTATTCAGATCTTAGACGGCAAAAAAAACCTGGGACGAAGAACCGGCTCCCATCACTGTATTTCCTGAAAAACACGACACAGCTAATAAAGAAAGGTAAGCAGCATCATCGGAAAAGGAAATGGCTATAAACACAAAAAACTAGATGACAGACACCGATATAAAAAGTTATATGTCCTCTAAACAAAGGGCTATCTAACGAAATGAGAAGGGCCATAACTCTATACGTCTACGGTCGGTAATAAAGGCATCATAGCCGAATTACTTTTTTTTACTCCGAATAAAGTAACAGGCAGTAAAACTGAGGAAAGGCGTATACACAATGTTGGGGGATTAGAAAAAATGTGTTTTGTGAAATTATGTTTTTCTTAGAAAGGTTTTTTAGTTTAAGAGTTTGTTGTTGCTGTGTTTTTACAGTACTAACATTTTTTAATCTTCTTATGAATTTAAAGGGATGAAAACATGACTGAAAAACAAAAGATTTTGTAACAATATTATCAAACACACCATGAAAAGGAATAAAAATAACTGTTTTAAACTTAATAACGGGCGCTTTCGACGAGACTAACTTCGCCAGCATCGAACAGGCACTTGCCACGCACGGTGTTGCGCGAATAATCATAGAATGGATTACTAACATGTTAAAATACCGTGCTATTCAATTTACCGTGAACACCACCACTCGAGGTATCGTGAGTAGAAGCTGCCCACAGGGTGGGGTGCTGTCACCACTACTGTGGAATTTAGTCGTAAATGAGCTCATCATAGAGTTCAACGCCAGCAGTCTGTACTCGGTGGGTTACGCGGACGATATAGCAATTCTGATTTCGGGGAAATTTGAGGACACTTGTGCGATCTAATGAGAACGGCCTTCAAAATAATCGACAGTTCGTACACTAAGCACGAACTATCGATTAACCTCTCGAAAACAGAACTAACAATGTTCACCAATAAAAGAACTCTTGGACCCCACAGCCTTCCAAAACTTTTCAACACAGAACTAACACTTAAAGACGAAGTCAAGTACTTGGGGGTGATCCTTGAAAGCAAACTGCTCTGGAACAAGCATCTTGACTACAAACTTAACAAAAGCACAATTGCACTCTACTAATGTATCAAATCGGTAATCAGGCCAATGTTGGCTCATGGTGCTCTGGTTTGGTGGACAAGGACCGAAATCTCGACCACCATTACCAGACTACAACGCTTCCAACGACTGGCCTGTTAAGCTACCACTGGCTGCATGAGAACCACCCCAACGGTAGCCATGGAGATAGCCATTCAACTAACTCCCCTTGAGCTGTACATACAGCAGGAGGCGGCGCTAGCTGCCATCAGGCTAATGCATCTAGGCATATCGGGCAAGAACCTTACCCGTCCACACGCTAATATCCTGGACCGAGCAATTGAGTACCAACCTCTCATCACTGCCTCGTGTGATAGAACACCAAACCAACCTATGTTCAACAAAAACTATATTATATACAAACAGTACAGGAAGAAAGGAATCAGTCAGGAGCCAACGAAGTGCGCATCTACACAGACGGCTTAAAAACACAAGACGGTTCAGGTGCTAGCGTACACTTCCTTGACCTCAACTTCAACTTTCATATACCGCTGGGCACACACAGTTCGATCTTTCAATGTGAATGTGTTGCCATAGCACAAGCCGCAACAGCAGTGTTTAGACATCCGGAACTACGGCATTAAATTCCTATCTGACAGCCTATCTGTGCTCCAAGCTTTAGAAAACAAACAAACTAATTTTTGAGTGCCATCTAGCCTTATAGAGTTTAACGACGCCGAGGAATCAGCCGCCTACGTCATCCTGGAATGCGAGGCCGGGGCTTCTCAACGTGAAAAAATCCTCGGAACAGTGAGGTCGCTCCGCGAAGCTTGTGAAGCTCCCAGGAAGCTTCTGTTCTTTTGGGCGGAGCTAGGCTGGTTCTGTAAGCCAGAATCCCCACGCACAACGGACCGAATGGGAGTCTAAGTGCGGAAAAGGGAGTCCCATCATCATCATCATCTTAATAACGCACAAACCTCTAGTTGTCAAAGTCAATACTATAGACTCAAATGCATGTCATTCCTGATGTAGCAAATTGATATGCAACTGAGCAAAAAAGAGCTCTTTCACCCTAACAAGTCTTCTCTAAATAATATACTGTGTTAATAGTCACAATTAATAGTGTAGGTTAAAGCATCGTTTATATTAATACTACTTATTCAAATGCCAGTTATTGCATCAGCTTGCTTGGCACTCGGTTAATGTATGCTCGAGTACGATTGTAGTTCCGGACAACATTACTGGAGGCGTTAACTATTCATATCTACTGTCTTCATATTTAATACACTATACAGCATTTAAACTGTATTAGTTGAAGTTCTCGTGGTTGGCTTGAGAGTGCTGATTAATGTGAAAAGTAAAAAAAATGTTATACTTAACTATGATATTTTTCACTTTGCCCATAATTGCTTGCTTTGCAGGACTTAGGCCTATCTCAAATTGCTCCACGATACCCGTTTCTTCGCTTTCTACATCTATTATTTCGTTTTCAATTTCGTCAATTACTTTATGGTAATGTACAAGTAAAATCAACCTTGATGTAATAATATATCCTTAGGCCATTGTAGTACCCCTGAAATTAGTAGGGACTTGCAACCATTTTCTAGAAATGGCCAATGTTAATGAACAAGATCAAATGTTAGAAATTCTTATTGCCAATTTGTTAGAAACAATAACAAAGGAACCACTAACAATTATTTGTATTTATAAAACAGTAACATAAACAGTGAAACCAGCACGCATATTTGCATGTGGCCGTGTCAGGCCCTTACGACCTGTGGGACAATAAAACGCACTCGCTACTGCGACCATTTGTGAAGTGATGACCGACAGTGCTAGAGTAAGCTGTTCTCTTTGTAACTGCTTAACTTTTGTTTTGTTATATTAAAATCAACAACAAAACACATAATCTAGCAATAAGAGTTTTTTTTTATAAAGAAGTAAGTAAGCAAAATATGTAAAACCGAAATTGAGAACTTTTATGCAGAATTTTATAATGTGAAAATCTAGATATTAATAATTTATTTGGATACTTGTCACACTTAAAGGTATTTTGGACGAAAATTGTGACGTCACAGTTTCATGAGTATACACTTTTTTGTTCCTTTTGCAACCGCAAGAATAGGCATGTTAGTATTCAACAAAAACCAATCCATGCGTGACAACCAGACAGAGCGACGAAAAAAATATTCACGCATTTTCTGTACTAATACATAATACCACTACCTTTGATAAATTCGCAAATAAATTACTGTGAAAATGCCAATTTGTTCACCACTTGAAAGTCTTATCAAAACAGTTGGTTGAGGGTCTCTGTTCGAGGGAGTTGCTGTGGTGACTGAGGGTTGTCTTTTACAAATCTTTGCTAAGCAACTCCCCAAGTAGTAGGTTTAAAATGTATCTATATCCCTTTCAAAATATTTATAAGTTTAAATCAAAAATAATTGCCATGTGTTGTCCTGGAGATAAATCGGATTTTTAAGAACGTTGGCATTCCGTGTATTCTCACCATAAATCTGTAACATAAAAACCTGTTCTCCCAACATTTTCGATTAGTTTTTGACATTATCGCTGAGATGAGATAGAGACTTGAATTAGAACGCTGTTCAAATGCGAGATTTGTTATGAAGTCAAATTATTAATTATATTAATAGACAGACGAAGATGTGGTCACGATACTAACTTACACTTTGTAGGTACTAAAGTATTGGTGCCTGCGAAACTTCAGAAATACATTTTGTATGATGATTTAACTTCCTCTGATACCTAAACCTTAAAACAAAAAAGATCCAAAATGCTTACCATTAATATCAAACCAAAACGAGCATAAACCTTGAACTAACAACAGTATAATTTTCAACTGTTTACTATATTCAAAGATGATTACTTCATCCTTTGAAAGAGCGATACACTGTGCATTATCACAACACAGCATCGCGGTACTTCCATCTCTTTCTCACCTCCCAATTTAAAGCAAGACAGAGTATGCTCCAAGTAAAGTTTCATTACAACAGTTAGTAGAATCGTGTTTACTTTGTTCATGCAAACTAGTGGATTAATGGAAAACAAATATGGGAGGTTATACGATATTTTGCATGTATACGGCAGATGAGAGTTGGATGTTTCGAATTTCTTCACTGTGTTGTGTTTAGGTTTATGTGAATGAGATAAAATGGCGGTGTGGGAATATGTTGCAAATGAGACTAGAGAAATAGCTATCTTTTAAACAATTTTGGCGTACTCGTATTTAAGATGGAAGTGGGTAAACATTTCGGTGGCAATTTAATTGTGCTCTATTTTAGACAACGTTTTTGCTTAACACAAAGCTAGATTTGTGTGGCAGATAAAAGTAATATGCATTTGTCTGCCGTAATAAGTGGCAGTTTACCTATTAGCAGAGTATGAATTACACCAATAATAATTAGTTGTTTTATTTTTTTTAACTATACAAGCACTTTGAGGTCTATTAATTTTATAAATAGCACCAAAAAACAAAACTAATTATCTTTTTTATTTGAAAGCTTGTGCTTCCCGTGTGGTCCCATTTAAATTTCATATAGATCTGACGATGCGTTTCGGAGACAAACAACTGAACTCTTCAAAAAATTACAGCAAATCAACCGCGATTGCTGCAATCGCATAAATATGCATTGTTTTGACCAAGTATGATGAAATTTTGAATTGGTGTGGTAGGTACTATAACTAAAAAGTGAAAAATAAAAACATTTTCCCAAAAAAAAACATCCGAGTTCCGGAAAAAACACTCAAAAGTGAAAAATAACTTTAATTTCGGAAGGCGGTGACTTTGGATATGTATTTGAGTTTTTTGTCACCGCCTTTCGAAATTAAAGTTATTTTTCACGTTTCAGTGTTTTTTTCCGGAAGTCGGATGTTTTTCTTTGGTTTTTTTTTATAATCATTTCTCACTTATTTAAAAAAAACACAAAATAACATTCACACTTCTCACCCTCAAAAACGCATAAAAGCGCAAATAATAGGCAACACATTTCAATTAACAGCATAACTCTTCTAAGCCCCAACACGCAAAAAAGGCAACAGAGCGGACGATATAAAAACACATGCAATGGAATTAAACCCCGGATGAATTCGACCAATAACACGAACACAGACGCAGCAATAAAAGAGTCGTCCACATATGTTGCATGAAGTACGTTGCAGCTTTGTTTGTACTTATCTTCCCCATTTCGCCTTGTTATGAGCTGGATTTGGTGTCTAAATCACGGGAAAATATCTGTTCAAATCCTAGAGAAAGATGTTTAAGTTGAAACTCTGGGTGAATTTGATGGCCAAAATGTATCCGACATTTTTATTAGACGTGTAACGTCAATTCAAGTTTTGACAGAAATATTGCAACACATGGTTGTAGTTATACGTATCGTGCTACTACAGTTTTCTTTAAAATTACAGACGTGGTAAAAAAAAATAAGTCTGAAATTACTAAGACATCAGCGCATGACAAGAAGGAAAAAGGAAATAATATTATGTATAACTCTGTTAAAGAAACCTAAAATTATTTCAAAAGAGAACTCTGGTTCTGAGTGAGTTTGATTACCAGCAACATCATTGTTTTTCTATCTTTTCCCTGTGCAGCTGCAATGATTGCGTGGTCAAAGATCATTCACGTTGCTATTTTCTATGTTAGCAGAATAAACTTCGTGGATACTGCCTCTATACTTTGCATTAATCCAGTCACAATAGTCGAGAGCCAGTACTATTAATGCCCAAGTATATGTACGGCCGCTGCACTCCACTGCAACATGTGCCGGTGAGTTTTTTATAACCTGTGTTTGTTTCTGGCCAGCTCTATAGAACGCAATGTCTGTGTTCCGCCATTTTCTAATTAATTGATGAAATAAAACCTGTGAACTGTGAATAACTGGAAATATAACTGTGAATATCTGGAAACTGTACTCTGTGTAAAAAATATTGAATTTAAACAAATTCTAAATACACATAATTCAGACACACAGATCGTTTGCTGGAAATAAAGTTCTAACATAAAATAAACTTATCACACAAAATCCAACATACGTAGTAGTAGGACAAAAATAAATTGTAAGATATTTCAACGCTCCTACAATAAATATTTCATTAGAACCCAAATATTTTCTATCTGTTGCGAAAACTCGTGGACATTAACAAATGGTTACCAGGCCTACATACTCTATCAAACCCAATTTGCTCCATAAAAAGAATCAAGATGAATTGCGCCATCCAATTCCAGGTATGCTCCAAAATTCGGTTGACACCGCTTTTGCAATAACAAATATGGAGATGCAGGCCTTCGACAAAAGGAAGGGTAGTAAATAATTTGTTCAGGCGACATCTGGGCACTTCCCCTTCGTTGTAGCCCTCGGAACGGCGAGCGAATTGCAAAGCCGAGGAGACGGCAGAATAAAACGGTCACACCCACCATCCTATTGAGTTTTATGGGAGACACACTGTGGGATGCTTCGAGGAGCTATCCTCGGTCCAGATCCAGTCAGATTAAATTCGTCGTAATCAAAACAGCCAAATTAATTATTCCTGTGGGTTTATCGTTTTTGCAATGATTGGGAAAGCCCAAAACCATTTTCCTTCAATAAAGCAAAGATCATTTTTGTTAACAAACTGATGAAAAAGTTAAGTTGTATTGAAGTATTGACACCATAACTACTTAGTTTCCATTTTAATAATTGTCACATTACGTGTAATATTTTATTCGATACAAAATAAACTTTCCAACAACGCTACGCTACTCAAAAACAATTAATCACTCTTCATCAATCGTCCAAAAAATACTAAACTAAAAAACTTTTCAGATCTGTATCATTAATCTTTGTTACCGTGTGTCACCATCTACCTTCACCCCAGCGTTCTGAAATGGTGAATATGGATATAAAAAAATCACCCGAGGCATTTTTACCGGATAACTCTGAAATGGATTTTTAAAGATACCTTTAAGGTTTTCTCCTTTTGATGACGACAAACAAAGCTGGAATAATAATTTGGATCACTTTTTGTGAAGCGTCAATTTTCGTCGTTAGTATTATTGAGAAAAGGATATTTTCTTTTGTGGAACAAAAAGTTGGTTACAAAATTGCCGTTGCTTTGTTTTTGAAGTTGCGCAAAGGGCTTGTTTGTTTTAGTGAAGACAATTTTGTTAATGTACTGAGGAGTTTCACAAACGACTGTTATTTTGGAAATACAAAACAGAAAAAGGCAAAAGTTTCTGACTTGCTTATAGCAGCATACATTGTGAGCGGAAATTAAGTTGTTCAAAATAAACGGTGGGTTCAAATGAGGATTGTCTGTTCGAATTTCCATGATAAACAAATTTTACAGGAAACATTAAAAAGTATTTCAATTGTTTAATAAAATATAATAATAATTGTTATTATTGTATTTAACGCAGATTAGGCTAATTGATATACATGTACATTTAATTTTTAGTTTTTTAGTGTTTTTCTTTTTTTATAATTTTCACTTTGAAATAGGACTTTATGATTGGAATTACCATAAATATGTCTCTAAGATCAATATATTCTAGAAATAAAACCTTTTTTACGGTATACAGAACGGTCTTTACGCTTCTTTGTTCTAGTTCCCACTTTTAATGTCTGTACTGTTTCATCACCTCCATCCATTTTTATTAAAAAAAAGCGGTTTATTCTCTTTCACAGCATAGACAATCATTAAAGCAATTTTAGTTCTTTAGACTATACAGCCATAACATCGATTTTATGAATTGAAAAAACTCTATTTTCGACAGGAAATAATGATTTTTTTTAATTGGAAATACTTGCTTTTCGTTCAGAATTTTATCAAATATGGATGGGATTTAAGTTACAGTAAAATAAATGATTGGCAATTGCAGTTAAGTGAAAAGGCAAAAACTAAAGATGAGGAATTCCGAAAAGGAATCATCAGGCTGTTGACTAGGAGTAGAAAAGTATTTTGAAAGAAATCTCAAGTTTTGATAGGTTTGTTTGATAAATATGACAAAACACACTGAAAGTATTATGTAGACAGAGTAGTAGTAATAATCAGAATAACGGTGGATACAGATTTTTATCAATTTAATATCTGTGTTCTATATTTTGTAATAAATGCTAAAACATATGTTACAGGACATAAAGAGGGAACTATGATCTTGATACAACAAAATCCAAAAACTCAGCAGAATTTACCACGAAAAAATTTTTTCGCTGATATGAGCGGAATGAACCAGGCGGATACAACTCAATTAATATACCACCGTATTTAGATAGTTGGTTCAGATAAACATAGGCTCTACCTTTGGAGCGGAAAAAATGTAGTAATAAATCTTTTGGCTGTCAAGCAGGCACACTTAGCAGTAACAGAATAAATCAAGACTCGTCTACAGATAAATTGCATCGCTGGTAATGTTGGCAAAAAAATAGATTCTGATGAATGGGTTTTATTGAAATAGTGCACTGATATGGAAATAGATCGGATGTTGCGGAATGATTAAACATGATTTGTATATCATGAGAATTTGCGTGTTTGCAAATTATTCTGAACTCAGATTTATGACGAAAGGATAAGCAGATAACATTCTGCTTAGTAACCAGTCTCAACGCAAAAAATAGAAACAGCAGTTTTATGAATTGCGTGGAACACGTTTTGCATTAAAAATTGTAAAGCCAGACTATCAAAGCTAAACACAACAAAATGACTAAAACTTAATATCAAAATTACATCCAGTTTAAAACCCGAAAAAAAGAACCAAAAACCATTAATAAAACTTATTCTGCAATTCGTACTCCGCTCTCACATGTTAGTTCGGCAAAGTTCGGCAACGCTCGGCTCGGTGGGATGCCATTAATCTATCTTTATTACCAGCATTTGATCACGATGAGTCCTCACAAAAGTGTTTATGTGAGCGCAATGACTGCGCGGGTTTTCAGTACTCAACATTCTGTGGACGGTGCTTATAATGTACGGTTTTATTTTATAGTTTTATTGAAGTTCCTGTTTTAAAATGTGTGAACGAATTTAAAGTAACTTACTGTATCGTTGATAATTAAACAGATATCATCGTCATCATCTGCCTAGCTTTTTCCCAACTATGTTGGAGTTGGATTCCAGTCTAAACGGATGCAGCTGAGTAACAGTATTTCACATAGAGCGACTGCCTATCTGACCTCCACAACCCAGTTTCTGGGTAATACGATACCCCTTGGTAAGTAAATCAAACGGGTATATATTAGTGAATGAGGGATAGCCAAGGATAAAAAAAAACATTACAATTGTGGCGGTTTTGGTAGACTGAACTTTTATATTGTGCGGTTTGAGAAGTCTGATTTGAGTCTCTTTGGTTATATTTCTAACTTTAATTCACATTGTGTTCTATTAACACTTTGTTCTTATTATCATTGCTTGCTAAAAGATGACCATAGATTACATGCTTCTTACCAAATACAAATGGGTGACGCTCGTGGCTAAATAACCACAGCTTCATGGGTCGCTCTTCAAGGTTAAGCAACGCTTGCCAAGGTTGGTCCTTGGATGGGTAACCGGCCATTACGTACCGAGACCCCTCCGTGCCTCGGAAACGCCCCGGCTGTTACTTGTAATTTCTTGACAGTCGTTTGGCGTAGTCAAAGCCTCAAAGTCTGACAATCAGTTTTAGCAATTGGTTACCCAGTAATTGGGTTTTGGTGGTAAAATGATATTTAGCTGCAAATGACTCATGCACCCCAACGTAGTTGGGAATACGGCTAAGCAAATGATGACCAATTGCTATGAATAATATTCGGCTGCAAGTTTTAACAATAGCCAACTTTATATCTATATATTTTACAGTATACGGGTACTGTTTTGTGCTCGAATAAATCACCCCAAATGGGATTCTATTCTAGTGCTATCGATAACTGTTTGATGATAACCACTGAATATTTTGACTGTGTCAACAGACGGTTTGATCGCAGTTTGTTTGATGTAAATATTTACTGATTCGGGGGTTTTACAGTTTTTTTTTGTTTTAAATTCTACTTTTGTATTTGAACGGGTTGAGTTTTACTTGTTGGCGACTTTTGAATTCGTATAAGGCAAATGTTTGCATTGAAATACAAACTACATCAAAGCCTTCTAGCGTGTGTACTACCTCGCCAAATTAAACTAACCTAACATTTAACACAGCGTTTAGATATGATGTGCCAGACAGTCAATAACTTGTCATCAAATAGCTTTTCAATAACATACATAAAACTCCATTGTCATTAGAGTATGGGATCAAATGTCAGATTCTTCTTTGAAATAATAATAACGAATGTAAAAAAAAACTTCCGGAAAAACACTACAAAGTGCAAAAATAAGTTTAATTTCGGAAGTCTTTGGATATGTAATTTAATTTTTTGTCACCGCCTTCCGAAATTAAAGTAATTTTTCACTTTGTAGTGTTTTTTCGGAAGTCGATTGTAATTTTTTTTTAGTTTTTTTCTACTGTTTAGTTATAGTACACACCAATTCGAAATTTCATCATCCTTGGGGTCAAAACAATACATAATTATGCGATAACAGCAATCGCGGTTGATTTGCTGTGATTTTTTGAAGAGTTTCGTTGTCTGTCTCCGAAACTCATATCAGATCTATACGAAATTTATATGGAACCATTTTGAAATAAACCCCTTTCGAACAATAAAATATTTTTGCAGATCCGTCTATATATTACGGAGTTATGCCCGAAGATACACAAAAAAATTAAAAAAATAAACATGTCGAATTGATAACCTCCTTCTTTTTGAAGTCGGTTAAAAAGACGCTCGTCTCGTCACTGTGTTTTCAACTGACTAGAAAAAAGATGGAGGTTCTCAACTAAATGTTTGTTACCTCAGAGCTACGTCATTTATAACCCGATTTGAAAAAGTCTTTTATTTTAATGGGTATACTTATCGAGTGGTCCCGTATAAATTTAGTCAATTTCTGATTTGTGGTTTTTGAGTTAGCTTCAATAATACGTATTCTTTCCACTTAGTTTATGTTTACGATATTATAATAACTTCCTGCCATTGTTATATACTTAGCAACTGAATATATACGAATTTGTGTGGCATATGTACTACAGCTGAAAAATTATAAAATCATGAAAAAGTACAACCGACTTCCGAAATTATATAATTTTTTACTTTACAGCGACTTTTTTTGGTAGTTGGTTGCTTGTTTTTGTTTTACATCTATTATAAGAAGCATAAAAAAGCCACAATGACACAGTTCTGAGGATGCAGTCTGTACATCCACATAATGCATAGATAACGGCTTAGTAATGGCCGTTTTACACCCAGTATATTAAAATGTAATGCTATATAAACGTATCTACTTACCAACCCTATAAAAACGACTATTTTGTTCTTATCTCATAGCACAGTAACATCCACAACATACATCGTTTCATCCACAATATTACGATTCTGTGATATCTTCATCTTATTCCGAGGATTGTTTGAAGTTAAAGCTTGGAGACCCAGGTCCATCCTATTTGCCTCGGGCAACACAACTTATATCAGGGTAGTCACTACTTCGTGTTCCATCTTACACGGTTTCGTAACTTGTAGGTACGAATATTTACATGTTAATTTGGGAGACAATATTTAAGAAAGTGAATATAGTTTACTAGTATTCGGTACCGACCTACGCAATCTTTGTAAGGGTATCAAGAAAAGCTATTACTAAAGATATGTACTTACAAATGTGTGCACTGACTGGGCAAGTCCACTCAATCTGTGTGGTTCTTTCCTTAAAAGACTATTTCAAACATCAATCTATATGGTCTTCACATGGTCTGACCAAGATTTTGTCTGGATTTCAAAAGAGACTGTGATCTTTGAGATTGTTTCCTTTCTTCACTTTAGAGAAGTTGGGTAGCGCCGATCTCATCAAGTTTAAAAAAAAATATGTGACGTGTTAAAGTGTTTGTCTTAAAAAGCTTCCTACTTACAGAAATAAAATCATTTATCATTTAAGAATTAAAGTTAAAGCAGGGAAAAACTTTTTCCATTGTTGCAATCAGTAGTTTCCTAATCATGATGATTATAGTAATACCTACTGTTGTGGGGCATTCACAGAAAATATTTTTTTATTGTTTTTATAAGATCAAACGTCTATCAGTGAGTTGTTGATTTTTTTTCTGTAAAGCCACGTATTTCAGTTGACTGTCGGCCTCAGTTTCATCCAATTTGCGACACAATATGCATGCATACATGTCAAATAAGCCCTCGTTATCTCTAATCTCAAAAATTGAACATTTCTCTACGATATCATTAACATAGTGACCACCCACTTTAAAATTAATACCTTCCTCGTTTAATTCTATCATCAAATTGTATCCCAGCATTAAAACGGAATAGCAATGACTTAGAAGCTTCCACCCAGATGAATATTGTACAACTGATGGTCTATATACCGCAGCAGTTTATTGGCTTAGCATATTAGCTACAGTTGTGGAAGCATTTAATTAAATCTTAACTAGTTATGGAACTTCGGGCCCTAGGGAGGTCAGCAGAGTGCTTGAGTAGGTCGTCTGGTAATATGAAGTGGCTGTTATCAAAATTGTGAGGGTATTTTGGTATATTGTCTGTGGTTTAGAGGTTTTTGGGGGTCGTAGAGTGAAAAAACACAGAATAGTAGGTGCATAATAACAAAAATAGGCAAAAAATATTTATTGGTATTTTAAAGTACATTGATTACACAGGCCGGCAAATTATTTACCCAGATACCAGACTAGGTATACATTTCCAAATTATTTTGATGCGCTAAATCCGAATTTGACCGCATAATTGCTCTTACACGTCAGGATTTTGAGATATCCTAACCTGGAAGAGCAAAAAACACCGTATTTGCTCATTTTTGAGGTTACGTAGCCCGGTAGATCCTCTTTTCTCCAAAAAATCATCAAAAGTACTAGTCATTTTCTTTAAAATGACGTTAAATTTACTCAAATATCTTTTTTATTCACTGAGATATCGCATTTTTAAATTTTCATGTTTGTGGATTTTCCTATGTCTGAAAATCTATAAACACTACACAGTCGATTGATCTCATTATAAGTAAATAAGTATAATTGAAGCCCGCAAGTTTGAATAAATTTCAAAGTTTTTTGCTCTTTCAGATTAGGATATCTCAAAATCCTTACGTGATAGAGCAATTCTGCACCCAGAATCGTATTCAGCGCATCGAAATACTTCGGAAATATTTAGTCTAGTTTCTGGGTAAGAGTGTTCGTTTAATTTTGTCAGCCTGTGTTATTATTAAATAGAAATAAAATCTAAAGTACTACTTAATAAAGTAGGTTGTCAGTTTGGGTAGCTAAGGTACTCAAATCCAGAAAAAATTTTAAAGGTTTTGTTTCTCATCAGCCTTTTTCCGATAATTTTGGGATTAGCTTCCAGTATAGTATTTTTATCTCACGAAGCGACGCGCTCTTTACTTGAGGTTGTCACGTACAAACACGCTGTGAACGTGTGTGTAAGCGCAGGAACTCTCCGCATCGGCACCGTTCAATGGAATGGCAAAGTGGGAAGTGTGTGTGTTTGAGTGGGAAGTGTGTGTGTTTGAGTGTGAGTGTGCGTGCTATGTGCTAACGCTACTCGTCTCCATGCACACATTCACAGCGTGTTGCAGCGATTTGGTTACGACAAGTAATATACAGATATGAATATTGTGTACCCTACTAGTCAAACTTTTAAAGTCGTCTTACAATATTTACATTACGTATTTTTTCGAGAACTTTCAAGAAATCCAAAAAGAGCAGCTACCAGGCAGTTATTGTTAAACCTTAAAAAACTACCCTACACTTACTTCAAATCATGCCTCATACATTTAAGAGCCTTAAATAAAACTTTGTTTGCAAGTGGAAATAAATTACGAAATAAATTTGAAAGTATTAACCAAGTAGGTAGGTACTTTTCCTTATAATAGCCATTGGGTCACGTTGCCCCGTTATTTCCGGAGCCACGTGAGAAGTGGGGCTGCTACCCCGTTTCCACCCTTCATTCGATACCCTCAACTACGTAAATATCACTTCATATAACGCTAAGGTTTACTAATTACACCCAACGAGTAATACAGAGTGAACACTGTAAGAAAGGAATATTCTTGTGTTTAAATTGTTTTAATTTGATAAGTGATATTTAATTTTGTTTCTATGCGTAGGTATGTCCAAACACTTTTCCACGGCAATCATAATTTTAAAACTAGACGAGATCGGCGTTTCCTATCTGAAGACTCTGAGAATAAAAGACCATTTCATATTGTGACCTATGAGTTTGTTACGACAAACTCATAGTCTGAAATGGTTTTTTGAGGAAAGAACTACACAGATTGAGTAAGACCTGTCCAGTCAGTGCACGCATTTGTCTCTAATCGGGAAGTTCAACTCAAGGCCCTCAACAATTCTACATAAGCATAACTCTCTAAAAGGTAGTGATATTTGCGTGGGTAAGCTACTGTTTCGGTTATTAACAAGAAAAAAAATTGGTTATCAGCCCGGATAGTAAGCATTGTTATAAAGTTCTTGAAAAGCCTTGGTTATTGTATACACTAGCGCTTTTTGAGGTGAACATTCAAAGTTTTTTTTAAGTCATTCACGTTGGTTCTTGTTTTGTGATTTTTAATTTAAATTTGTTGGAAAATATGTTTTTCGATTACGTTGAATTAGTCATAATTAGCTTAGTTCTAAAGTTGCGCTCACATTGCCGTTTGAGCCACTTCGTAGCAGTTATAGCATAAGATTTGTATTTATTCGCCGATTTGTATATAACCACCCAAATAAAATACTCCCTGTACATTCCTCAGTTCGGTGTGAGCCCGACCCAAATTCATAGTTCCCGATGAGTCCGAGATGCGACGATAACCGATCCCTTCCAACTATCGCCCTTTATTACCCACAGAGGATCGGCAGATATGTTTGGTCGGTTCGTTTGTATATTTTTTAAGATAGTCGCCTTATCTTTTAGGGTAAAGGGTCTTCTGGTATAGTCTTAAGAATTATTGTTTTATGCATATCAGAGTCAGTTAGATATTTAAATTTGCGTTTTTTGGCGAACACAAAGGGGACTACTAGAGTTGTTTGAAAACCATATTATTCAGGATATTTTTAGGTATTATAATTGATTAATTCTGTCTAGGTAAATCTATGATCATGGCTTATAATGGCTGGCTATATTGATTAGAAGATAGCTGCAGACTACTTGGTATATAGACACATTGTCTTCAAAGAAAATAATTGACCATAAAAACGTCACGTTTCGTAATAATATATTCTTCAGTGGATATTATTGAACAACCTAACTCAACGACGACGACGCGATGTCATTTAAATTACTTTCGTACATAATATTCCTTCAATATTTTATTCCACTTTTCAATCTTATCTATCTCGTTTCATTGTTCTGCTCGAGAAAAACGAATCATTCACCTCCACAGGAATTCATTCGATTCGTTCATCAGATACCAACGAGCGTCGCCTTCACTCATTTATATTTCATTCTATTCCATCGGTTTTTTTTGTCATCTAATAAACATAGCTGTTATAAACCAATCTTGAAATGTGACTGTGAATTGATTTCAATTATTTATTGTTGAAGAAGTATTTTTTTATTTGTTAATATCTAAGTTTGTGTGGTTTTTATACAGGGTGGGAGGGGCATCGACGCGCAAACTTTAAACATGAATTCTGCACATGTTTCTAAACACCCTGTGTCGAATTTTTTTCGCTGGTTGTTACATAAATTTTCTGTTCCATACATTTTGATTGCGTAGGTACGGTATGGCACTTTTCTATGAAACAGTGGATTTTTTTTGATAACCGATGAAAGATTCTACGCTAAGGGGTCTAAAATCATATTATGCGAATTCATGGTTACAGTTTTCGCGACAAAAACTTGCTGCCACTCTGCATTAAGCTCAAAAGATTATTTCTTCTTTTTTTTTTAAATTACTTAAAAATGTTATCAAAATCTTTTAAACCACTACAATTAGTGTCATGAACTCATGACGGAACAATTATTATAGTTTCCATTAGTTTTCTTGTAGAAAAATCAAAATATGCTTTTCAGAATTCTAGCATTAAGGGGAACCTAGTCGCGGGCTCGAACTCACCGGTGGGCCTAGCTAAAAATCACGCTGTCTCACCAGGCTTCGTGTCCGACAGCGGTAGTATCAATGATGAGCAGTTAGACGCTAGTCTACACGCACAACGTTATTGAGTGAGATGCAGGATCATTTTTTTTTAAATATCGCGAAAAAATTAAGAAAAGTCCTTTGGAAGATCGGGTTTTATGAAAAAGCCAAAGCATAAATCAATGACCAATAAAGTTTATTGAACTTTTCGTTAATTGAAATTTGTCAGTACTGACTTGGTTTTGGAGATTTTACACTTCTTATATTAGTTAAACACGCCCAAAGTTAAGTAAAATTAGCAAGAATAACGAATCTTTGTTGGCTCCTAACTTTTTAATGGGTTTTTATTTTAGTATTCTGTTTCCGTACATACAATATTAATAATAAGACAAAACGATATCATATTATACTTTGGATGTGCCATGTCAGACAGTGGAGTAAAACACTCCGGAAGTTTGTATATAAAAAATGAGGACTAGGTTCACCTTAAGTACTTTTATTTGCTTATTCTGCAGACTATTACATTGGTATCCCACGACCAAAGTGTCTTATGGTAAATATTTTATGATCATCACAGTCCTCCTGCCCTCCTAATTTATTTGTCGCCAGCGAAGTATATTTTCTTCTTCCATAATACATCATAATAATGGTGCAGAAATGGTGACACACAACGAAAGTGTAGCGCTATAGAAAAGACTAAAGATGTATACAATTTTAACCAGTACTGAAACTGTAACTATGAGTTCAGCGTATAATTCTAAACTTAATTGATTTCAATTATTTTTGTCGTTAGAAGTATTTTTGTTTGTAAATAATCTTGTGTGGTATTTATGGTGACATCGACGCGCAAACTGTTAACTTGAAGTCGGCACAAGACATGATTCTGAATAACCCTGCATTGACCTTTTTTGCCGGCTAAATAAAAAAGCCTGTTCCATACATTTTGAACGCGTAGGTATTGCAATTTTCTGTGAAACAGCAGATGTTTTTATAACCATTAAAAAACACTGTGGAAGAAACATTTTAGAATCATATGCCGAATTCATGGTAACAGTTACATACACACTGGTTAAAAATTAATCCTATATAAAAGTATGACGCCACATAAAAGTGTGTGAAACGCGACACGTCTTTAAGATGACGAGCGGCGGTGCGGGTATAATGGAAATCAATAACGTTCCCAAGTCCGAGCCCTTCTCTTAGCGCACAGCTTTGGGGAACAGAGGAATATGTGGAGTTGCTCTTGAAACCCGATAATCATACATACATATTCATACAAATAAATAAAATGTAAGTGTCAGTTTGTTATGTCAAAATAACAACTTTTTACTACATTTTAAACGTCACTTCACTGATATAACATCATTTGAGGCAAAGTATATACCTACTTTCAATTTTATAATAAGTATTTAAAATCACTACACGTTCATAATTTAAAAAAGTCATATTAAAAGTTACTGAAATCGATTCAGGAACAATCCTATCAAATCTTTATTCTGTTACACTTTGTATAAACCTATGTTATGTATGTATTTCATTTAAATAAAATTCTACGAAAAAAGGAACACTATAAACGACTCCATGCTAGTCCGAATCGCACATCACACATCCGTCTCCTTCGCCTTTAAATACGACGGGGACGATTCGATAGCAGCGCCCCCACGTGTTCAAACCCTTAGTGCACACAATCACACGACCGTGTACGAAAAATGCCGAAAATTCACGAAAATGTACGAAAACTATTGGTCATCGATAGTTATCTTAGTTTTGTGGGGACATACAAGTGGAGTTTGTATTGTTTGATGTCCTTTGATCATGTTTGGGGAAGAGGGAAACTGATGGTTGGAAAAATTCTTGGTGTCTTCTTTTTTTAGATATTTTTCATTGGAGTAGGAAAGATTTTCGGGCGCCATTTTGTTTTGAAACTGGCCTCGGAAATGACCAAGAAAACTCTGCATTCAGATATAGGTCAGTGAATTATAAAGTCATTGTTGATTTTTTTGAAAATAACGAAAGACAGCAATAAATTGGTTATTTATTAAATTGGCATCTTTAAATTACATCTTTCAATATATGAATGAATGTATAATAATTCTAACTGTGACATTTTAATTTGTAATTAGCTTCTTAACATTTTTTTTTTCTTATAATTTTTGCGTGCCTATTTCCAGGCAGAATGTATAATATGGCACTCTCTTATCTACTCCACCTGTATCTCAATGTAACCTACATTCGTTGCAAATAAATAATTGATTGATTGATTGATTGGCATTTAATTACAAACAAATAATTCTCATACTAATACCAACTCAAAGATTGGGCGAAAAAAAAGTGTGAATAAGTATATTTTGGAACTTTTGACATAAATTTTGTAAATGTTCCCCCTCTTTTTTGTGCAACGGAAATGCTCGGAATAAGTCACACTATTTCGTTGTTATGATTCTTATCGACTACGATAAGAATCATAACAACGACAACAAACTATTGTTAGAAAAACTGTTTTGTGTGTAAAAATATTATCACGCTTAAACACCAGGGGACCAAAGATTGAGTGGTACTACGTTAAAAAAATGTGTGTTGTTTGGAATTATTTCGTGTATGGTGTGACAGGTGGCATGGTTTAACATTATAGTTGTGCAATTTATGTAAAATAATGACTTTTATTTCTGATGAAATTTATTAATTCTACATCTTACGATACAGTTTAGATTATATTGAGAGGACTAAGTAATAACAGCCGCATGGGTCGATCGATCAGGTTAGGCTACGCTTACCGTGGTTGGTCCGTGGATGGGTGACCATCTTTACATATAAAGACCCCTCCGTGCCTCAGAAAGCACGTTTAGCCGTTGGTACCGGCT
This sequence comes from Antitype chi, assembly GCA_947359405.1. Classification (NCBI taxonomy): domain Eukaryota; kingdom Metazoa; phylum Arthropoda; class Insecta; order Lepidoptera; family Noctuidae; genus Antitype; species Antitype chi. Next base: position 20,073,274 of record OX375816.1, read on the forward strand.
ATCATTCGTGGATCTTTGATAGTCGTTACGGGTCGTCAAATCCCGAAAGTCTGCAACCAATCTTACCAAGTGGTTTTACCCAGTAACTGGGTTGTGCAGGTCAGATAGGCAGTCGCTCCATGTAAAATAATGGACCACAACATAGTTGATACAAGGCTACGCAGATTGAGACATTATAACGTGCACTTATGTCATGCTTGAACTGATGCAACTGCGAAAACATAGTTTTATGTATTTATTTACAATCAGTCGAGACGATTTTCCAACCCCGTTTTAAAAATATCAAATTACTCATTTGTATTAATAATTCCCTCATGGGGAAGAGCTTTTTATGTATGGCCCCAAAAATATACAACAAAATACCACAGTCATATAAAGCTATGACAGCAAGATTCGAAATATAATAACAGACAAATGCTATTTATATCTTTTTGACAGATACCTTGTTAACATGCTTGAACTGTATATTATTGTTTCTATAGGATTATTATTCTCATAAAGTTTAATAATGAATTTTAGTGAACCAGTATTTAGTCTTTGGTTTATTGAATTAATTATTTGTATGTTATTATGAAAAAAAAAAAATACGCCTCGTCAGTCAAAACATGTACGGACTTTTTACCCATATTTAAGATCTTGCATGCTCGATTTGTATGTAAACGCATTTTTGACAAATAAATTATCTTTTATCTTTATCTGTAAAAACACTTTTAAAATACGCGACAGCACTTTGTTGATCACTCAAACCCCAGGGACACACCTATGCCAAAAAACTAAATTATCGATTATTTCTCTAGTAGAGACACCCCCGGTTTTGGGCCCCATGGTTCAATGACCTTCAAACTGTACCGTATCAGGGGTGAGCTGTCCACGCGCGAAGATTCTGCTCAAACTGGTCTGAACTGGTTTGAACTGAATTAAAAAGAGGGTTCTTATGTTGATACGGTGACATAAAAAACAGCGTATTGAATGACATGCAATGGTTTTATTGTTATGCTCTGGTGTCGGTAAATTGCTTTATTATTGCAGTTATGTAAATTAAATGTGATGCCCAAAATAATATTAACATGAGATGTTTTTTTTGGGTATGTGTGCACACGCTTATGTCATTTACATGAAATAAACATTATGATTGATCAAGGAATATATCTTGACCAATGGCTATTGAACCTACTTTATAAATACAACCATCAATATCAATACATCAATAATCGAAAAATACCCATTGTGATGTTAGTAAACCAATTTCATACTGTTCAACATTCTGTGGTGAATGACTAGTCACCGGACAGTTCGGCGCAAAATAGAAGTGACGTAGCAAAAATCCATTGAAGCGAGCATCTGGTCGCACAATGGGGGGTGAAAGTGAGGGGCGAATTATATGTATAACTTTTTGTTGGAAGACGTAACTATTATATTGTGTCGAATTGGCGAAGGTGAATTCGTTGAGGTTTTTAAGTAGGCCATTTATTTTGAGGTTTAAGTCAATAGAATTGTAGTTTGTGGTTGGTCTGTAACTTGTCTGTAGGGAGTTTTTGGCGGGATCGGGTTGGAACATGTCGCACGAATTTTCATTTTCATGAAATTTAGTGAAATAGCGAATTAAATTGTATAATTTTGGTATTGAATTATTCAATTTAGTTACATGTGTGTGCACAAGTGTAGTGAAAGTGAAAATAAGTGACTAACGTGGACTTTTCGTGTTCCCCCAAAAACTCATGTTAGGTTGTTGTAAAGTTGCTACCGCTTTACAATAACTTTGACTTAACTTTGACTTGACTGGACTTGACTGGACTTGACTGACTAAAGACGACTATGACTTTTTTGTAACTTCGTGCCCGATATCGGGCCATTTACTTGATCGAAAAGAAAAATTACTTGACACTGGCTAAATGCACAAACCGTGCGAAGCCAAAGCCCAAAAAAAAAAACTTGTCTGTAGATGTTTTTTTTATTTAATTAACAGGTCATTTTAGTTCTTTGTTGTCTGTGGTTTACTGTGTTTTGTAATATTTATAAAAACTTGCGTAGTTTTATTATAAAGCCGCTTGATAAAAGCTTTTGTTATGTGGCAGCCTTGTGGAATTACGTTGGTAAAAATTATAACACTTTCAACTTTCCCCAGTTCAAAATCTCCTCTTGAAAAACTCATTTTTATGACTTACTGCCTTTTTCCGGCGGCTTCGATCACGTGGGAGTCGAAAATTATCCTACGGGAACGTACTACCGGGATAAAAAGATTTATAAACAGATTATAAAGTATCTGTGTGCCAAATTTCATCCAAATCCGTTTAGCCGTTTTTGCGTGATTGAGTAACAAACATCCAAACATACAAAATTTCACATTTATAATATTAGTAGGATTGGTCAACTCGCATGAATTTAATCGAAACGGGCGAAACGACACTTTTCAAAAATAAATATTTTTCTGGGGGATGACATGACATGAATTAATTTGTATAACTTTTTACTTTACTTCGTGCGAGACGCTTATTATCGAATAAATGACATAAAAGTGTCAATACTTCCGTTTCGGGCGACTAAACTGGAGTGAATCGACAAACAAGCCATTTCTATATTTATTGGTAGAATTTAAAATTTTCAAGCTAAAACACTAAAAGAAACGGTTAATTAGAAACGAAACCTTGAAATTACAATTAGGCCTTACTACCGCACTTAAACCTTAGTATTCATATAAGTTTATAGACTAACAAGACTTTAAGTCCCACTAAACACAAACACAAGTTGTATATCTTCGACCAACTATCCGCCAACATTGCGTGCTCCCCAAGCGGTCTGTCGTTATAATTTTAGTGTAGATGGCCAACTTATTGGCCCCAAGACATTGGTCTGGCCAGCCTTAGAATGTGTAACTTTCTGCAGTAAAGGATAAGCCTTGGGCATGTACGACGGACGTTTGGGTTGTGTGGGAGAGATAGAAGCTACTTAGGTATTGAGAAAAAATATTCATTATATTTGAGAGACCCTGCTTTTGCTGTGTAGGTAGTAAAAAAAGTACAAGTCTAGTATCAAGAATCATTATCAAAACAAATACAACCATCTACAAAACATTTGAAAAGGACCATTATTCGCAAACGAGGTCAACCTCCCTTCAAAACAAACTAAAAAAATAAATAAAAGAAGTCTCTCAGCGGCCCTACCACTGATGCCCAGATTTAACAAGGTCTATTCGCAACCCTAAGTTTTAGGGGTCCACGGGCCCCCTTTGTTCCGAATAGTAAGCACGTAAGGGGACTATTCGAACAGTTTGTGGCAACTTGTGCCGATATCTCTATTCACTCTTTGGACATTAGCTTTCCTGGTCGGCTGCCCGTGCAAAGCCTTTGTGCTAAATTATTCCTGAGGCAGCCTTGTTAGTTTGGCAATTTAATTATTTTTGGTGTGGTTGGGATTATGTTGACATTTATTTATGTGGGAGAGAAAAGTTTTGATTGGTTTTTCGGGTTGATACGAGAATTATGAAGCTAGCTTGCAGAATAGTTTTAGTGTATTTTGTAAAGGATAAAAAAAAAACAATTTTAAAGAATAACCCTTACATGGTGTTTTTACACGTGACGTATCGTTTGTGATAGCGGGTATTGGCCCCGACTTACGAGTTATGGTCATGGGTCGAACCCAGGCGGGCACCTTAATTTGTGTTAATAATTTTCATCACCACTGCTCTCAAAACGGTGAAGAGAAACATCTTGATTAAATCGGCATGTCCTAGAATCAAACATTCTAAGACATGTGACATCTACCAACCCGCACTGGACCCGCGTGGTGGATTACAGGCCATTCTCTCTAGAAGAATGGAGGCTTATATCCCAGGAGTTGGAGCATTGCATTGTTGTTGCTGTACCAGTGTCGGAGAGAAAATATTAATTTTATTGTTTAAATTACGTTGTTTTAATTTGATTTAATTTAATTTGATTTGATTTTATTTCACATTACTTATTTTATTTGGTTTAATTAATTGCATTTTATATATTTATTTGGATCTGTAAAATTTATACTAATTTATGTTTCTCAATGGGTGTTATTTACCTGAAATAAATGAAGTTATAATCATTTATTATAGGCTTTTTTTTTGGGTGGGATACTTTTACTGACTAAAACCCACCCATGTGCTTTCGGTTGCCAGGGGCCGCGGTATCTCTTTCGAACGACCCGCACCCCTGGCAAGCATCGGTCCTTGCGGGCCCCATCAGTTGATGCTGACATCTCTTTGACGCGCGCGTGGAATACAACGCGCCGTCGACCCGGGCTTGTTCCTTACTGGACAGCGAGCTACCCATTACTCGCCGTCCGCACGCCCGCGAGCATTTTAGGCTGGTAATGTTATTGCGATAACCAATTCACCTGATTCTAAATGAGGTGATTGACTACGTTTTAATCCACGAAGGTATCATCTATCAAATTTGAGTTGAAATTTTTCTCCCATTATCAGCAAGAAGATCATAATTGTTCAACGACCAAAATCATATAATACCAAACCGCTATAAACAACATGTATTTTTTCCACAAGCCATTGTGAGCCCTTCAAACAAACACCTACGAAATCCTGCAGTTGACAGTGTATATTTCGTAGGTAAAGGGTGCGTGAAAATTTACCCTCTACGTACCTACCCCTGCGTGCGTGCGGTTTTGACCGGCGCTGACACATCCCTGTTGTTGACACCTTCCGCTGATGTTGTTTTGACTTCAACCTGTATGTTTTTTGTGGGTGCGAAGTTTGTTTTGTGTTCGTAAGTAATTATGCTGTGTTACCTCAGTTGTGTGATGGTGTAAACATGTTTGCATGCATAACAGATAGAACTTTGGTTGGAAAACAGGGATGCTTTTGCACAACAGAGAGACAAGCAAGGCCTTTAAAACATAACATCATGACGCGCTGTTCTGCATGAACATGTTCTCATGGACCTAAAAAACAGTGGCGGGTTTTTATCACGCACTGCATTTTTAACTCTTGGTGTTGAACGGAACATTGAGAATCGAATAGAGTGCATCACAGAGCGTCGAAAAAACACACCGTTCAATTTTCAACTCTCGGCGCTGAGAATTACGATGACGATCCAGTGCGCAAAAAAATCCCGCCGCGAAATTATTACGTCTGTGCAGAGAGATGTTACATTAGTTTAGTAAACGCGACTAAAGCTTAGCACTAGCACTCACAAATAAAGTATAACATTAAGGAATACGCCTAGTTGATCATAGAATACAAATGGTTCTAAATTAAGCACACATTGAATCTTTTGACTGGTAATTTATAGTATATTGACATGGATATTTTAATGGTTCAATTTTAAGAGGGTTTGGTGAGTACCTAATTAGAATAGTGTTTTGGGAGTTATTCGTATAACATAGTAGGTAGTGTGTTCTGTGCGATATAGTATTGTTTCTTAGTAATAGCCCGCAGTTTGGCAATTGGTGGTGTGATACCGTTGGTCCTGCATCTGATCTCTTTCCGGTCGTTGCGGAGTGCATGCCGTCCCGTCCCATCGGACTATGAGAGTGAAGGAAGAGTGAGAGCCCCTGTGTTTGTCCACAAACTAGTGCACTATAATATCTCCTGCACCGAAGGCTAGTCTCCGTTGATTATTAGATAGTGTACATTAAAATAATATTAATTAAGGTATATCTTTAAGAAGTAATACTACCCAGCGCACGACAAAAACCTGAATCTTACCTACTATTTTTTCTGTGGAACAATCAAAAGTTCCAAAAGATTCAAAGCTATAATAGTGCACAATGGAGTGCATAAAGTTGTTCTTATCTAACCTTTGTTTGTGCACTAAGAACTCCACCAGGGTCGATTATATGTAGTGTAGAAGTTTTTCTCAATTGCTCACAAGGAAGTTGGACACAGAAAGCTGGATATAGGTGTTGTCAGAGACTGCTGAGCTGATCTTAAAGGTAAAGTAAGATTATTACGTCTGAATTTATCTTGCGTGTGATTTGACTTGCTGTAAGTAATCAATAGTAAAGTATTTTGAATATTAAACACAATTAAATTAGCCTATAATTTTCCCAAGACTGGGACATAGACAGCCTCTCTTTTTGTGAAGGTTTTCCCTCTAAAATAAAAAAAAAATCTAAGTTTTGTCAAATGTAAAATAACATTTGCTAATTTTAATAAGGGAAGAATAGAAAAAAAATGTGCGATTTCTAAGACCTTTTGGTCGTAGTTTATCACGCGGCCCCAGTACGGGTTGGTAGATGTCACAATATCTTCGATCAGTCCTAGGACATGCCGGTTTATATACGTTGAGCAATAAAAAAACTAAAAAAAAATGTATCTTATCGATACCTGACTATCAACATAATGAGGCCAACTGTGTTAAATAAAACATTAGCAAAATGGTTAAAAAAAAATGTGGGTGAAACCAGCGAAACTGCAGTTTTAATCAATTGTGGTAAAGAACACAGAAACATAGGTCTTCCCCAGGCTCCTCGACTTCGGCCGGTCTTGTGCTTCCCATATCCAGCGGATTCCCGCGACCTTCACAAGGCCATCGGTCCACCTTGTAGGAGGCCTTCCCACTCTACGTCTACCGGTACGCGGTCGCCACTCCAGAACCTTTCAGACCCATCGGCCATCTGTTCTGCGAGCAGTTTGCCCTGCCCACTGCCACTTAAGTTTGGCAATTCTTCGGGCTACGTCGGTTGCCTTGGTTCTTCTACGGATCTCTTCATTTCTGATTCGATCGCGTAGGGAAACTCCGAGCATAGCCTTCTCCATTGCCCTTTGAGTGACTTTAAGCCTTCTGATAAGGCCCATTGTGGCGACCACGTTTCTGTACCGTAGGTCATCACTGGCAACATAAACTGGTCAAAGACTTTAGTCTTGAGGCACTGCGGTATTTGGGACGAGAAGATATTGCGAAGCTGTCTGATTCGACGATTGACCTCTTCCTCGAAGTTGGACCTACCCTGGACAAGTAAGATTGTATTATATGAAACATCTGCTATTTAAATTATTTATTCAAATAGAATGTAAATATCAAACTGTCAAAAATAAATTGTACAGACTTTTAAGAACTTAATCTATTCACAATCCAAACCAGTAACGAGAAAAAATTCAAAACAATTCCTCCACCAACATAAAACCCATTACGATACTAAAAACACGTGTTCCACGAAATTCCGTGTAATTGTGGTATTTTTACGAGTGTGCGCCGTACTCTGTCACCCGACACCCCCTTCCCTTCCGTGTTGCGTAACTATAAAGTGGTCGCCGATAATTGTCCCCTCCGTTGATTACTTCGATGTACTCGTTACTTGTGATAAAACTTATTAAGACGTGTGTGTCTGTGTTTATTACGCCAACTGTGATGGGATTACGTAATTCTAGTGGCAAGTTTCATAACAGACAGCTGTGCTGCTGAGGAGTTTGCTGCGCTACTTCTTCTTCCCAGCTAAAGCACTAGGGAGTGGTGACGGGCGGGCATTTTGGGGAGACTGTCTTATGTAATTTTGACGTTCAAAAGAGCTGACTCTCAGCCTAGTTTGAATAAATTACTTTTTTATTTGATTTGATTTGTGTCAATTTCAGTAGTTTTCTTACAGTCAATCAAAATATTAGGTCTTTACCTATGAAATTGCCGTTTTGCAGTACTGGCCATTTCAAATCAAAATAATTTTTGTTTGGGTAAGAATTCTAATTTCAAATTAATTTTATTTTAAAAACATGGATTTTTTTTTTCCAAAAGTAGTCATTTGTTTATTGATTAGTGTTACATTTTCATCGCATTTCAATCTTTTTCGTCATCATGGATACGTTAAAAATTCGAGTAATTATGGAATATGAGTACCGTCGTGGCAGCAACGCGGCACAAGCGGCACGCAACATCAACGACGTTTACGGAGCTAACACTACAAACCAACGCACCACCTGTTATTGGTTTGCTCGCTTCCGTTCTGGAAATTTCGACCTGAAAAATGAACCTCGCGGTCGTCCGAAGACTTTGGTCGACAATGACGAATTAAAGGCGATTGTGGAAGCTGATGATACACAATCTACGGCTGAATTAGCAGCAGCTTTCGACGTTAGCGTCAAAACAATATTGGTCCATTTGCGTCAAATTGGCAAGGTAAAAAAGCTTGACAAATGGGTGCCCCACGAACTCAATGATCGTCAGCGCGAAGTACGCGTCGAGACGTGCCTTGCACTGCTCAACAGACACACAAATGAAGGAATTTTGAACCGCATTGTTACCTGCGATGAAAAATGGATTCTGTTTGATAACCGCAAGCGCTCAGCAAGTTGGTTGGATCCTGGTTCAGCACGTAAACAATGCCCTAAACGAAAACTTACCCCTAGAAAAGTGATGGTCACTGTTTGGTGGTCTAGCGCCGGTGTGATTCATCACAGCTTCTTACCAAACGGGGTGAGCATTACTGCAGATGTGTACTGTGAAGAACTGAACACAATGATGGAGAAGCTGGCACATCTCCAACCAGCATTGGTCAATCGCTCGTCTCCGCTGCTCCTGCACGACAACGCGCGACCTCATACTGCACAGCAGACGGTCTCCAAGTTGCAAGAACTGGGATTGGAAGCTCTCCGTCATCCGCCCTACTCACCAGACCTTGCGCCTACAGACTACTACTTTTTCCAGAATTTGGATAACTTCTTGGCGGGAAAAAAATTAAATACCCGAGAGGCAGTACAAAATGCCTTTGAAGAATTTGTTGCCTCCCGTCCAGCTGATTTCTTTAAGAAGGGCATCAATAAACTGCCACTGCGATGGCAAAGATGCATTGATTGCATGGGTGATTACTTCGATTAATACAAATAAAAAATACATGAAAAAAATTCGTTTAAATTTTTTCATACAAAACGGCAATTTCATAGGTAAAGACCTATTATTACTCGGATTTACATCAATAAATTTCAGTCAATTTAGGATTTGTGTTTCACATAAGGTTTTGCCAGCGGCATCGCCCGCGGTGAGTCAAAAATTTCCCACAGGAACGTTTTATCGATATGAAAGTATGTGTTAATCCAGGTTGTAAACTATCTGTGTGCCAAAAGACATCCAAATATCCATTCAGCCATTTTTGCGTGATCGAGTAAAAAACATCCAAATATACAAATTACAAGCCTACTTAAAGAAATAAAATCATTTCGGTATCACCAACCCATCACCCTCGAATCCCTTTCCCAAATGATTCATTACAACATATTTCTTTCTGGAACCCAAACAGTTACAACTACACAATCCTTTACAGCTCACATCAGCTCTAATTGGATCTCTTCCATTCCACGTCACTCACACATTCTGAACAAAAGCCTCGTGTCAAAGTTGAACAAGACCCGAAGACAGTTCCAACCGCAGTTAGCACATAGCTCGCTCAAATATTCAATACAGAATGTTTAATAAGTAGGTCGTAGCTCCTTTGTTTAGTTAACAAAGTTCTAGGAATCTAAAATTTTGCGGGTATGACGAAAATATTTGTTGAGATTGTCTTTTGAAAGAGTTGGGGAGTTTTCAGATTCGTGATTGTGAGGAAACTATAAAACTGTGAATCTCCTTGTGGAATATTTATGTAGATTAGGGGGTTAATCTACAGAAATATTCCACAAGGAGATTTACTTTTATAGACGTTGCATAAAATTAAATGATGTTTAAACATCAAAAAATTATGGTTAGACAGACGCTAATCATTACTTAGGTTTAAGCAACGTTTATAAATAAAGAGGGTTTATTTGCATTCGAATTTCTTTAGTCAAGGTCCTTCAATACCTGGTGTCTTGGTTGCAAACTTCGTTTTCATAAAAAGCCGCAAAATGATAAAAATCGTGAAAATGACTTTGACATTGAAAATGACAACGAAAAACGCTGTTCATATCGACGGCAGTCATTTCGGGGCATTACAGAACCACACTGCTTTTTATATGAAACACAAACTTAAGCTAAAGTATGAGTTCGCGATTTACAATTTACGAGAGAACTTCCAAAATCATTCCGCTGTGTTGACTCTCACTTGAGTTTACGTACGTACCTGTAATGTAAGTACCGACTAAATGAAGGGCGATGAAGTAGATTTTAATAGGCGTAATACTCTCTCTAAAATTACATATTACTTAGAAGATTAACGCCGAAGGTAACCACTACCTTCATACCGGACAAATGGCCAGCTGACCGCAATGCCAGCCCTCGCGCACCAATGATGAAGGTGTCTTTTACCGGCTATTTTAAGACACGTTATAAAGCTTTATCTCGACCATTTTTCGGTCATTAGATTTTCTTTACATAAAAACACAATGCGCTACTTTTATACATATAGGTTCTTGCTCGTGATTTTGGGTAGTTAAACAGCACGCCTCGTGGGCAAAATTTTCAGTAGTAGCTACGTGTATTTTCTTTTATACGGGTGTTATAAGTTTAACGTGTGTTTCTGCGTGCCTGTCTGCGCCATTGTAGCTCCCAAACGGCTGAATTTTGTTTTTGTTTATGTGTGTATTTTTTATTTATTTAACCTGTCCTTGTGCTTTGATGGATGCATAAAAATATGTCAATCACCTTCGGTAAAAACTTTCTGATTAACAATTAGCTGTGTTCATATTCTTGTATTACAACATACTAAGTCCAAAAAATATTATGCCATCAATCTATTTATTTTAAAACACCACAAGCACTTTTCTGCACCTAAGCATCAAATTCCTTATCATTTAAAATTATATCTTGTTTAAACATACAAACAAGCTAGAATATATTTTACTTAATAAAATAAGAAATTAAATCCATTTATTTCAGGTTCTCCATATCACAATCACAAGGTATAAACACGAAATAAATACAAATCACAACACTTAACCTAAATATATCGCTATTTTACTATTATGAATCGAAACACGTAATATCATTCGTAAAATCAAAATATCTAACGTTTGGCCAAATGTTTGCGGTTTACAGAATTTTGTCGGCGCTCGCATGCGCCTGACGGTTTGGGAGCACGAGACCGCACCGACCGGCCCCTAATTGATGCACGGGAGATGCAAAGACTACTGACATATATCTGTGATTCTGTGCATGTGTGTACGTTAGTGTTTTTGGTGTCAATTTGACAGGAAATAAGGAGCATGGCTGGTGACTGTACTGAAAGACCACATACAGGAAAAAAATTGATTCAGTGCGCAAACTGTAACCATGAATTCAGCATATCATTCTAGACCCCCAGCACAGAAATATTTCGTCAGTTATACAAAAAAAAAACAGCTGTTCCATACATTTTGACCACGTAGGTATTGCACTTTTCTATGAAACAGCATTTCTGTGCTGTGGGGTCTAGATATGCTGAATTCATGGTACAGTTTGCGCACTGAATAAAAACATTTCCTGTAAAATCACGACTGTAATCCCCGAAGAAAAAAAAGAAAAGAAAAAAAAAGAAAAGAAAAGAAAGAAATAAATAAATAAGAGTTAGACAGAAATGTACCTATAGTACATCCATATTGCGCCAATTATGTTTAAATCCCATGTATATACCTAATAGGGGCAAGACTATTGCTATCAACCGGGGACAATTCCAGTTTCAATTCAGAAAGTTTTTCATCTGCCTCTTAATTGTCTTGTTGTTGGTCAGCTTGTATGAAAACTGGTAAAGTAAAGTCAAAAGAGTATATTGGAAATGTAGGTTTGTTTATATGTTTTAAACATCATCATCAGCGTAACCTTTTTTCCAACTTTGTTAGGGTCTGCTTCCAGCCAGATGCAGCTAAGTACCAGTATTATACCTACACTGGCTATCTGACCTCCGCAACCCAGTTACTGGGTAATACAATACCCCTTGGTAAGACTGGCTGTCAGCTTTTTAGGCTTTTGACTGTCAAATATCCACGAATGACAGCCGGGACCAACGGCTTAACGTGCTTTTCGAGGCACGGAAGGGTCTTGGTATGTAAATATGGTCACCCATCCACGGACCAACCGCGGCAAGTGTGGCTTAACCTGATCGATCGGCCTGTGCGGATGGTATTATTTAGCGACAAGCCCCTCACTTTGTTTTAAACAAATACATCATAAATTAACACCAATAAATGTTTTAAAAGGTTATACAAATGTAGAATTAATTAAATTGTTGCAGTTTGAACCAATTAGTTTATTTTAAATGAGGGTGTCAATTATCAAAGTAATTATTATTTTGCAAACCGTATTTATTGGAACGTAAATCCCGTCAACATACTGCGTAGCTAGTTTTCATAGAGAAAGTAGGATAATTTAGTAAAATGTTATGTATTAAAATTATTTCGGGTACAACGGGGCTTATGTATTTCCAAGGATCAAGGTAAAATTTCATTTAATGTTAGCTGTGGGAAACATTACTAAACTAACATTGCAATTATAAAATATAATGTTGTAGTACTGTGTCACATTTTAGCAGCATCACTTAACAATTTTTCAATTAAAATGAAATCCCAACAGGGTAATAAATATTAATCTTTGCTTTGAATGGAGTATAAAAGTGACAAAACAATGCATCAGCTGTTGATCATCCCACGCTAAGGTCTCTCTACCTACTCAAATATTTAAATAAAATTCTATGTAGGCATGACTTTTAATAACCCATGACCCCATTTTGATTTTGACAGACTCTGAATGTAGGTAGATGATTTTATTATATTATTTACCTGACCTAGATGACAAAATTCAAAAATTGAGCTAATAATAATAATATTATCATATTACGACTACAGTTGACATATACAGTCTTAAAATAGCTAAGCCTAAAAGAAAATCATAAAAAGATAAGTTAATACCCTCTTTTCTAAGGGTTCCTCTCACAGATAATTACGAGTGCGCACATCGTCAAACCCACACGCACCCTCCGGCGATACAGGTACAAAACAAAACAAAAATAGCACAACAAAACCCCTTAATTAAGTCCCTATATTACCATATTTTTATACTTCATAAATTAAAAAAAAAATCAACCTCAAGAAAACTCAAGGAGGGTTTTCTTTTTTATGTATTTTTCTAAACAGCCATTACGAGTTGCGTGCAAAGATCATCGGAGGCTGAGGTCCGGGGGGTGGGGCGCGGGAGCGAGCGGGGAGCTTCATCCCCTTCGCTATTTTTGGGGCTTGAATTATAGCTCGACCAAACATTGAAGACCTTTTACCGAATTTGCTATTGCGTTTTACGAGCGAATACTAAGCGTCGGTTGGCTAAATTATTCAGAACCAAAGGTTTTTTTCCCAACACTTGATGCGGGTATAAGTGTGTTTATTAATAATGATACATTGGTCTTTTTTGGGTGGGAATTTTAGAAGGATAATTTTTGAGTTTACTTTTAAGTCGATTCGGTAAAAAATCCGGGTCCTACAATTTATTACGACAAAATAGAAATGGAAATATAATTTCACATTATCTTATTTTTACTGTTTAAAAAGTTAAAAAATAAAATACTAGTGAATTATTACATTATTTTAAATTACTGTAACCGAAAAATACTCTTAATAATACTTTCACATAATTTTTAAAACAAACCCAAAAAATTAAAGAAAAACCGATCAAAACACGAGAATGCTTATTTATTAAAATATAAAATAAGCGTTAAACCCATCGTAAAATCGAAAACAGAAAATTTTCTCGCTGAAAACGTAAAACAGACATTATTCTAGTAAATAATCAATTAAAACGCGTCAAATTTTCCACATAATTCAAAGCAAAACCTACGCGCGTCTCAACACCGTCAACGGAATAGCGAAACAAGAAATTTCAAATAATCAACCTATTCACACAAAGCGAATTTACTCGCGTATCTAAGGGTGAGTGAAAGGGAGGATTGTATCAAGACTGGAGGCTCCCCCATGGCGTGCTATGAGGGGACCTCGGAGGGAATTTTAGGTTAGTGGACATGTAGGCATATAGACGGTAACACGGCGAATTTGTTGTCTCATTTAGTTCGTGTTTTGTGCTTTTCGTTTGTGCGTCAAGTCATGGTTAATCGTCGTCAAGTGCTAATATAAGTTAGATTAGTAATTTAGTGATAAGTGTGTCAGTAAAAAAAATATTTACAATTTTTCTCGTTAACATTTTTCGTGTGTACAGTGACAAATTGCGTGTGAACAATCAAAGGTAAACGGTGGCGTAAAAATAAAATAATATATAAAAAATTACGTGTGTCGGACCGCGGTTTGTTTGTAAACACCGCCCCGTGCGACGCCGCTTTCGCTACGTAAACACTGACTAACATTATACACTTTTTCACGTGTGAAAAACTCTGTAACAACAATCCAAATAAGTGGAAATTTTTTGAAACTTTTCGGAAAACTGTGTTTGAAAATTTTAGCTCAAAAATCAATGTGTAGAATTAGCGTCGTGCCAAATTTTTTCTCAGTGTTAATTATAATTAATATTTAAATAATTTAAGTAAATGTTTGTTACTAAATGTTAACTAAGGTGTAGTATTTAAAATCGATGTGCAATATTTGTTAAATAACTGTTAATAATAATATTATGAAATTAAATATTAATGAAAAAATATCACTCATAAAAAAACAGAAATAAATCCGCTTAAGTGAGAAAAACGGGGGGACAACTGTACTGCCTACTACCGTTACTATACCGATCGATAATATTACGCATTACGGGGTGACTGTGAGAAGAGACGGCACGCACACAGCCGCGATCTGCCGCACACCCACACACGCCAGCCCCACCTCCTAAATACTCGCCCTCCGCGAAAAACGAAAGTAAACACGAGTGAGCTTTAAAAAAACTTGCAAACCGAATTTATAGATTAAGGTAAACGAAGTACAAAGGACTGTGATTAAAAATTTGTGTTCATTAAAGTCTGTTAACTGTGATAAACATGATTGTGGGAGCGAATATGCGTAGCGTGAACCCGATGTTGCTGGGTTACAATATGCAGAATGTGAACATGATGAGCATTCCTCAAAGTTGTGACTCGAGCATCGGCACGGCGCCATCGACGCCGGTGCACAGCCTCGGTTCGGATCCGAAGCGCGCGTCACCGCTGACGCCAGCGGAGCGGACCGGCGCGCCGCCGGGCGCCGGCAGGGATGCCGTCAAACTGTTCATAGGCCAGATACCGCGACATCTGGAGGAGGACGACCTCCGGCCCATGTTCGAGGAGTTCGGGAAGATTTACGAGCTCACGGTGCTTAAGGATAAGCACACGGGCATGCACAAAGGTCGGTAATGATTTATTGTCGATTAGAAATATGTTGCGCGGTAAGTGTTCGTAAATTTTATGTTCGTACCCTTCCACAGATATGAGGGAATATTCCAGAAATGATAACGACTTAAGTGTCAATTTCGATGCGTATAAAAGACGTTTTCGTGTGTCTTATGGAAGATCAAGTTTGACAACAACTGTAATTGTCTCGATGCTAGTCAAGGTCGTATTTACATTTTTGTTACGCAAATGACGCAGAGATTTTTATTGTTCAATGTCACAATGAAATGTCAAGTTAATGCGGAAAGTAGGTTCTATTTCGTAAGCATGATGCGTTGAAAATGTAATGCTGATGTAAAGTCGTTTTGTTTAATGTGTTCTTAGTTTATATTATGTTTTCACTACAGGAGTAACAGAAGACCGCAAATAATAATTATTATAGCTGTGTTGCTTTCCTTAATACAATGATTATTACTTGTATGATGAAAGTTAGTTTGTGTAAGTATTTATACAGTTCCTTCTATTGTAGTGGTGGAGCTTATAAAACTTGGAAGTGTTCGATACTTTACAAAATAACTGAAAATAAAATGAGGTCCTACTGTTGAATAAATACCGTGATAATTTTTTTTTCCAAGGAAGATATTTTTACACTGTTGAACAAAACTAAGATTGAACACAGTATTGATCGGAAGGTGAAAGTAAGCCAGTGCACCGGCCATGTATCTCCTCAAGTTGTAAAAGTCAGTCGAGAGGAACAGTTACTTATCACTGTTCCGGAGAACTGTTCACACTGTGTAGTGTGTACAGCACTATCGATTAGTGTGTACTACACTATTGTTTCTCACATGATGTATTGGTATTGGTCTTTAGATACGGATGGTGTTAAATGGCGCTTGAAAAGTGATATTTATTTTTAGAGATGTTTGTAGTTTGTAGCATTGAACCAACAAAATTGTTGTTTTTCAGTTTAAAAGGCATTGTTGCTTTTATTATGTACTTTTTCTGGTGACGTTGATGATAACATAACACGCTTCTAATGATATCCTACTAATATTATAGATGTGAAAATTTGTATGTTTGGTTTTTTTGTTATTCAATTACGCAAAAACAACCTAACGGATTTGGATGTTTGCAACACAGATAGTTTGTAACCTAGATTGAAAGAAAAGAAAGAATACCGTTTATTTGGACACAGTTAGTGAAACACAAAATACAATAACAATTAAAAAAGTGAAAATAAATAAATAACTACAACAGTGTGTGCCTCACGGCTCCGCCAAAAAGGTTCATTTCAGCATTAATGCTAGACAGATTGACACTTATGATACTTTTTATTTCGATTGTACGTTCCCGCGAGATAAATTCTAACCTCGACGCAGCCGAAGCCGCTGGTATAAGCTAATTAGTTTAAAATAAACTGAAATAAAAGAATAAAATGTGTAGGCATTGTTAAAAATATTAATTAACTGTATTAAACCTATCATTTAGAGAACAAGGGAACTGTAACCTTATTAGTGTACGCAAGTTATACGTCCCTACCCACCTTTTACAATTCTCTTGCTACGACCCCGAGATATAGTGGGGTAACTTGCGACCCCGGGGTAAAATGGGGTGATGCTTCCATCTTTGCCTAGGGGGCACATGGCTAATATAAAAATGTTGTAGGATTCAACTAAGGGTTGAAGATAAAAGCAACACTCGGATATTACGAGCTGTATTATCAACCGAATTCAAAGATGAAGGATGCTCATAATTTGACTGTTTTTTTTTTTTAAATGAAGTGGTTTAGGAGTTCCACTGTGTTCGTTTACTAGCCCATATAAAATTATTTTTGTTATTTTCATTTTGACCAAGAGCAGATAAATATTTATTGTCGTTGACACGGTTTAATTAGGTACGCCGCGTTGGTGCTTGAAGGAACATTTTGAGGCACTGTTTTAGTGAAATATTTATTTCATTTGCGGGAAGTACTTACCTATATTAGTTATGTATAAGAATTAGCATAATCTACCTATAAGATCCCCACTGCTGGGACTCTTCTGTGAGAGTTAGTGGACCATAATCCACCACACTTGCTCAATGCGGGTCGCTGGATGTCACACGTCTTTGAATTTTTGGTTCTAAGACCCGCTGGTTTCCTCACGATGTTTTCCTTCACCGTTTTGAGAGCAGTGGTGATGAAATCAAATACTCAAAGTAACGAGCCTACCTGTGTTTGAACTCACGACCATCAGGCCACCATTGCTGTGTTGTTATGCATATGTCATGTAATATACATAAAAAATTATCACAAACAAAACAAGCAGCAAAGATTCTCTGAACTATTTTAAAACCATTATATATCTTAAAAAAGTGCGCCGAAAAACCGCCGCAGTCCTCACAACCGTTCCAGGTTAACGAATCAGTTGTCACGCGTGTGACGAATGTCACGTGTGTGACGTCACGGCACAGCGTGATTCGTATTTTTTTTATTACTCTATGTCGTCCTGCCATAATCTTCGGGTGACGTGACTCGAGTGCCTTATTTTTATTGTTTACTTTGATTTTCCTGTGTTTTTGTGTGGGCGGCGTACTAATGTGTAGTTATGATGTCTTTATGTAGTGGCAATGTGGACTGGATATTGTATAATGTGCTGTATTAGTGATGAAACTAAGTTCGAAGAAAGATCTATAAAAATGTACATCATATGGATTAAGTAAAGTGACTCTGATCAATTAGATTTTTTCTGTACAAAATAATATTATACCTATCTGGATTAAATCTTAACTCCAACATAATAACGCGAGAAAGTGCTGAAATGAGCGAGAGAGTCGAGTCAACGAACGCTAACAAGAAACTGATAAACACACTCCGTCTCTCTCACTCCTATACAAAACAAAAATTATTGCGGTGGAAAACGGTCGTAAAAATAACAAAACACACCTACACACATACATCAATGTAACACAATCCAGAAAAATAGCTTCATCGTTTTTTCGTCGCGTGCCCGTTGCAACGGTTTTCAAGTTTCGGCTTCATACATTTTTATTTGTACAGTCGCACGCAAACTGTGTTATGACGCCAAGTGAAAAATTTGTCGTGGACACACTTTTGTTCGTTTTGGTGCAGTTTCGTGTTCCCCTGTTGTTTGTGATGGTACTGCACGAGTAGCTATGGTTTTGACTACCCTCATTATAGTCGGTATTCGTGTAATGATTTTAGTATGATGTTGCTGTGAATTGTTAAAGGATTAAGTAGCGGGAAGTTTGATGGATTTCTTTTAGAATATACTTTGCTGTAAGCACATTTTACTTTGGGTTTTATTCCCCAAACTAGCTTTTGCCAAAGGCTTCGCCTGCTTGAAGATCGCAAATTATCCCACGGGAACATACTACCGAGATTAAAAGTATTCTATATGTTAATCCAGGTTATAAACTATCTGTGTGCCAAATATTATCTTAATCAGCTCAGCTGTTTTTGCGTGATTGAGTAACAAACATCCAAACATCTAAATATCCAAACATTTCAGATGTGTGGATATTTAGATGTTATATTTACAAACTTTCACATTTATAATATTAGTAGGATGTTGCTGGCTTATTATATATAGTTCTGAACCTTGAAATATGAGATATAACTGATCTTTCTCTTCATAAATTCGCCACCAAAATTCAAAAAAAATATCAAATGTCCTCTGACCCTTAGCACTTTAAAACTCAATTAAAGGTATTAAAATAATTAACAAAACGCAATTTATAATTATAGCGGACACATTACAGGGCTGCTACCATCATTAATAATTTGAACATCGCAATTACAATAAGTGGGTGTATTGTGAAGGGCTGCCACATAAAATTTAATAATGGTTCCGCACGAAAAGGACACTTATATTTATCAACGGTGACAGGAAAAAGGCGTCTTCCTTGAGTATAAAATTTTGTAATATAAATTCTCACCCCTTTTGTTATGGTTATATTAAATTGGCGTGGACTGAACCCCGTGGGGTTTTGATTTAATGTGTTTTTAAATAGGCTTTGTTTTATGTATTTTGAGTTTATTAAGGTTGGGTATTGAAGGGTTGGTACGAAGTTTGCTTAGGATTTATTGGTATATTGGTGTGTTCGTTGTTTAATGGTATCTTCGAGTATCTTTCTAATATTATCAATGTAAAAGTTTATATATTTAAATGTTTGGAAGTTTGTTACTTAATCACGCAAAAACGGTCAAACGGATTTGTGTGAAATTTGGCTCACAGATAGATTATAATCGCATGGGAAACTTTTTATCCCGGTTGTACGTTCCCGTGAGATGATTTCCGACCTCCACGCGGAGTAGCCGTAAAAGTTAGTATTGAATAATTCCGTTAATATTGTCATGCAGAAACAATTATTAAGTTTGGTCCTATTGATTAACAAAGACTATACTCCATTTGAAATAAGATTAGACATTTAACTAAACCTTTTTTACAGTCCGATCAACCGATTTTGATTTCTATTGCGTTAGTGGCATAACAAATGGTAGCTGCAGCAAACAGTTGGTATTGTAACTACTTTTTTGCTTTTAATGCCATCCTTATGCCTACGTTACAGATGTCAGAATCGGTTGAACTGACTGTAAAAAAGGTTTGTTTAAATGTCTAATCTTATTTCAAATGGAGTATAGATGAAAATCAAGATAGCTGTTAAAATTTAAGTTAGCTCCAAGAAGGTCTAAGTTTTAGGTGTAGTTTGCAGTAATTCTACAGCATGATTAATATAGAGAATATACATGCAACAACTTACGTCAAATCATTTGGTGATTTACCAGTAAACGTTACAACTTACCCTTTTGAGAAACCGACATGCACAGAATACAATATACTTAGTACTATGAAGTCGTGCTCAGCTTCCCTCTTGCATTCGGAGAGCATTAGATAGTTTTGCAGCGCACAAGTTATAACAACCAGTTCAAAGTTCTAAACCATAAATGACATAAGAGTCAAAACTTTGGCCATAGTTATCGAATACACGGTATAGTTTAAAGTCGCAGGTGCTTAGAAGATGTTAAGAGACGAGGCTGAGAATAGGCTAGCCTATTTGCTACTGGGTATAAATAGGCCATTAATATTGTGTGCTTAATTAAGTAAGTTCACTTCATTATTTGCATTGGATGATATAAATTATTTTATTTCTGGATGTAGGTTTGTTCACAGACTTTTACACAAAAAATATTTTTTTTAAACAAGATCAGAAGGCCAATTCTCGTAATTCAAAACGTTCAAAATCTAGTTGCAGTCTCATCTCGGCGGCAAACAAATGTCAAAAATGTATGGAAACTCGAGGTATTTTTGACAGATTGAGACTGAGATCAGACTGTGAACGTTCTTTAAAATTACGAGAATTGCCCCTCAGCTCGGCGTTACAAATCTGATTTTGAGACAAATGTTGAAACAAACTTAGAGGTCACAGTCTCTTTTAAATTCCAGACATAATCTTGGTTAGACCATTTGAGGACCATGTAGATGTCTGAAATAGTATTTTGAGTCATTGATGACATGACTATTTATCTGTTTTACTCTTGGTAACATCGTTAATAGGCAGTCATTATTCTGGTTTTAGTCCTGCTGAAAGTTAAAAAGATGATTTTCAAAAAGAGTGTACGTAACATTGAGAACAAAAAAAAAATACGTTCTGTGAAATGTGTATTTTATACTCGTAAGATGCACATTTCTAAGATACAACTTTGATGTGAACAAGTTAGGTCATTACGGCTGAATATTACCTAACTAGCTGCCACTTTAAACTATAGTGGCTCTTGCCCGGATTGACCTCTTGTTGAGAATAAAAGTTAACTTACATGGTAGCCATTTTGTATTGGGATCAATACAACGCGGGATGTCGATTTTTTTTCTCTTGGTGATTATCTTTATTTATCATCATAATAACTTTGACATTGCAGTATCTTTGTTACATCACATCCATATGAAAAAGAAAATCTTCCAGGAAAAAAATTACAAAAATCTGCAACATCCACCACCATCCCATAATTTCACCATAACTTTTATTCCCTTGACATAAAGTCGTAATTGCCGGGATATTATCTTTACGGTCGGTAGACAGGAGGTTGCAAAATTGGCGGGTACGTTAACGAACGAATAAGCTGGTTCAAAGAATAACTGGAGGGGTTTAAAGAGAAGTAAAGGTAAAAAAAAATGGCGCGTTTTCTGCTCGATTGGACGAAAACTGGTGTTCACAGGGTGTATGTAGCCGCTTTTGTAAAATAGGTTAAGTCATTATTTTATGCTTTCATTTTTCTGAACGCTGTGAAGATTCCGGTCTTGAACATTTTCAGTGGTTAATAAAATTCACCAAAAGTTAACAAAGGAAATATTATAAAAAAATTGCTTTTATGAATATGACAAGTCTTTTATCAACTTTCCTCGAAAGCATTATATGCGTGACCTATATAAAAAATGAGGTCTATGATTTCAGTACAAAAATAACTGAAACCCACGCAGATACTGACAACCAACACGTTTCTCAATCTTTTAGGAGTAACTTGTACTGTTATTTTAACATTATACGCATAAAATAATAGATAGGTATAAGTATGAAAAAGACTAAAAAGATAAATGACAAAATATATATAACTTACCATCCATAATTAACGTGACTAAGAGATAATTCGACGGCACGTTTGGCGAAGTGGTTATGCGATTGACTGTTGCGCTGCGTGTCGCGGGTTCGAGTCCCGCACGGAACAAATATTTGTTTGACCTACAACTACTTGTTCCGGGTCTGGCTGTTTGTGTATGTGATTTTAAATGTTTGTAAACGCACCCACAATACAGGAGAAATTCCTAGCGTAGGGCAAAGTTAAAAAAAAAGAAAAAATAGAATTGTGGTGAAGCTATTGGACTTTGTCAAATTGCCGTGATTATTATCAATCGTCGAATCCAAACCGGCTGGGCAGCATTCGGGAAACTACGCAATATCTTCTCGTACAATATACCGAATTATCTCAATACGAAAGTCTTTGACCAGTGCGTGTTGCCCATGATGACCTATGGCACTGAAACGTGGTCGCTCACAATGGTCCTTATGAGAAGGGTAAAAGTCACCCAAAGGATAATGGAGAGGGCAATGCTTGGAGTTTCTCTGTTATGTGATGGAATCAGATATGAAGAGATCCGCAGGAGAAGCAAGGTAACCGATATAGCCCAAAGCCAAACTTAAGTGGCAGTGAGCAGCATATTGCTCGCAAAACAGTTTGCCAGGTTTTAGAGTGGTGGCCGCGTACCGGAAGATGTAGCGATAGAAAGCCCCCACAAAGTGTACTGATTACCATGCGAAAAGCACAGAAATCGTCGAAATGGTGGCGTTTGGGGAAGGCCTATGGTCAGCACTGGACGTCTTTCAGAATGTAGTGTTTAATTCAAACAGGGTTCCATTTTTACTATTTTTGGCTATTTAGAAGCGTTAATTAGATAACACTCATTTTAATTACTCGCAAAATTAATAACAAATCCCAAAGTAAACAGCATAAAATACTGATATTAACCATAAGTTATGATTGAGTGCTGTGTTGTTATTATCAGACGTAATTATGCAGCTAGCTTGAAAGTAGGTTACCCTATCTAGATCTAAGCTAGCATAGCTAGAAGCCACGCATGGCAATACACGCTTGAAATATTGCAACGCATAATTGGTGACGGGCTGAGTTGCAATAATTATAGAAAGCGATATATGGGTTGCTGGTGGAGAAAATTGTAACAGTCATTTATGAACTTGTAGGTAGTCATTTGTTTTTGTCGATGGATTGTTATTACATGGTTGAAAGGAGTTCTGCCTGATTTGAGGAAGAGTTATTTGCATTGATTTAAGATGAAAAGAGAAACGTGTTTTTGTATGAATTTGGAAAACTGACTCTGTGATACGTCGTGTTTCTAAAATGTGATGGTGGAGTGTGTTCTTGGTACCAGTCTGCCTTGCAATCATTATGGGAACTGATATGTTGGGTTGGGTATTTACATCATTCTATGCGAGCTGATGAAGGAAATTGTACCAACCATTTTAGAAATGACACATAGTATTGTAAAAAAATAATGTTATCTACGTTGGATTTTAATTACTTACTTGATTTATGGTTGATTTTTCAATAGTCAGATAATTATCTGAGGAATAAATATGTCGGTTGGACAGCTTTTGGGTAGAAAATATGCCAAACTGTCATATTTATTCTTCAGATAAAATTTGTCTGACTATTGATACATTAGCCCTCAAAGGACATATGCCAAACTTGAGCAAGAGTAAATTGCATTGCATTGATAACGACAAATGTTAAAGGGGACGGCGGTCTTTGTTGGAATTAAATTTAATTGATTTTAAGTTGAAAAGTGAATTATATGAATTACAATTGTAAAATTAATTTGAATGCCCACTGGATAAATTAAGATTTTCTGTGTTCAGGACCGACTCAAAGTGCATCGCTTTGACGATTAAATTGAATTGAAACTCGTAGCTCAGTTCAGCGCTTGTTTAAAGTTTAGATTGCCAACGAAATTCTAAGAAATAGAAGAATATTTCAACTTCAAATCGCAAGTAGAAAATCAGTTCGATTTAGCAAAATTTCTTTTTATGTACAAACGACCAAGACGACAGCGAGAAAGGACCAAAAAAAGAGAAGCAATCAACTCACTTCTGGACAAATGGTTTTCTCAAAAGGATATTGCCCACAGCCACGCAACAATGATCCACTCCATGACAAAATTAAATGCTTCCTTATAAAGGAGAGCCCTTACATCCCCACAACAATGTTACATCATAGCCAGCAAATGAAATAAATCTGAAAAAAAAACCAGCCAGGTTTGTTTCGGACCACGCACTATGAAGGATTTCGTAGTTAGAATGATTATTAACGCTTGCACAGTATTGATTTTACCGACCGCCAAAATTAGTTCGTATTTCATAGTATTTCTCGAAAAACAATATATTCTGAAACAATGCTGATGAGTTTATTTATTTGTTCGTTTGTGAATGAATGTGCTAATCTCGGCAGTAGGCAGTACCAGTCGGATTGGAATAGTAATTTTTGAAGTTGATAGCCCAATTCTCGAGAAAAGCTAACCTTATCTTAACATTACGCTAGAATAAAGGAGCTGCGCAAAAAGATAAAAAGTCAGATAAGAATGCAAAGCGAAAACGAAACCCATATGGGCGATGCGATGCGACAGTGGGGCGTCCGAGGAACAAGAAATTAAACGTTGACGAAATCATAGGCAGATTCTTTGAAAAATAAAGTTAGTACTGTACCCTAAACTGGCGTACTCAAGTTGCTAGGGTCAGCCAGAAGGTTACTGGAACGCTGCGTGCTCTGTACCGGCTGAAAAATTTATTACCAACGAGTACGAAGACAATGCTTGTGCAGTCCCTAATTTTCCCTATCATCGATTACGGTGATGTGTGCTACTACGATCTGAATGCTGATCTCCTCGATAAACTTGACCGTATTCTCAATTACTGCATTCGATTCGTGTTCAATCTGCGTAAATATGACCATGTCTCTGCGCAACGGTCGCTTCTAAAGTGGTTGCCCATTCGCCAGCGCAGAGAGCAAAGGGCGTTGACCACCTTGTTTTCTTTTCTTGACTCTCCAACTTCCCCTAGCTATCTAGCCCCTCACTTTCAGTACATTTGTGTCAACCACAACAAAAATCTTCGTTCTTCTAACAATCGCCTTCTTCAATGTCCCACTCACCGTACAGACTTTATTCACTCTTCCTTCTTCGTTCAGTCTATATCTCTGTGGAATGCGTTCCCCTTGGAAATCAGGATGGCACCCAACCGGTTGTCCTTTAAAGTGAAAGTTCGCGAGCACATTCAAAAGAAGCTGGCAGTATCTTCACAACGATAATGTTTTCCCATTGTTTGTTTTATTTATTTTATTAAATTTATGTGTATTTAAGTATGTTTATTTTTGGTTATATTTAATTAAGTATGTATATCATATGTATGAGTATAATAATATTAGTACCCATATTTACTTATATTTGAAAATATTCAAAACACGAGTAATTGCACCTACCACTGTTTGTCTCTGCATCACCCAAAGGTCGACTGGTAGAAAATGCCTTTGGCATTAAGTCCGCCTCTGTACATTTCTGTGCGTGAAGTATTAAATAAATAAATAAATAAATACTGCCGGTTGTAATCGATAATATCCCCTAACTCCAAAACTATTGGCTTAAAAGCCAACCTTAATAGTTGTTTCGTAATATTACTTCATTGTTTAAATGTATAAGGTGCTAATCGTTACCCAGTAAAATGAGTTTGTAACACCAGGACAGACGGACAGACGCGCAAACGGACATTACGAAATTGTAAGGGTTTTGGTTTTTTATTTGGCTACGGAACATTAAAATAGCCTATTTTTCTTTATTTCCTAAACTAATACCAACATTCTTGAAGCATGTTTCTTAACATCCTTCTCAAATCTCGCGTAAACAACTTAATAGTTACTTTTTTGCCAAAATAATACGCAATGGGGTCGATCAGGTCAGACGCATTAAAATTAACGTCACAACGAAATCTGGCTAATATCCAAAATACTATAATGTCTTTGAATATATTTTGAGATACTCATGAAACTTTTTTAAATAGAGAACTTGAATTCATATTTTTATACAGGCTGCTATGGAGGTTAGAGACGTGACTGGAATAGGCATATATTTATAAGATATTATAGTTACAATCAAATAAGTAATCGTGAAGAATATTATATTTATTTGATTGAATTAAAAGTGACAAAAATAAATATAGCTCCTGAAAAAAAAAACTGGTAATTTTATCTTTTAAAACTAATCAACTTTCTTGCTCGAGACTGTCATAAAACCTTTAATCGTCCAGCATAAGTACATTTGGATTCAAATAAACACCCTGTATGGATAATGCTTCGAGTCGTAGCCACCTACGGCGTAGCTGCACTACGAAGCTACGGTTTCACAGGTATAAAACGGGTCAATTGCTTACGTATTTCTAAGATCATATTATTTTATGTAGTGTAGAAAGTTCTTTAGGAAATTTGAGTGCTCAAAGCCATTTATTCTCATTTTGGTCGAAGAAATATCATAATGTATAACAAAATATCAGCAGCCAATTTCTTAAAGTGCCTACGGATGTCTCAGTTTTACATCTTATCTGCAGAGATGTTCTGTGGTACCTACGTTACCTATGTCAACGACTTTTTACTATAGAGACACGTCGCATAATCATATTTATCTTAGATCAGGGATAATTTAGAAGAATTCAGCTACATCCTTATGGTGTTGTAGGTATATTTGAAAGACTATCATTGAACTTAACGTTAAATACTATTCATAAGTTACTGTGGTGGCATCTACATTGTCACGAGCTAACTACGCATCACATGATGCCACGAAATATCCTGCAGCGTGGAAGCAGAGTGTACTGCAAAACTAGTATATTATACAACGTCTCGACATTAATCGTTGGGCAGTAGCACACCAGACACAACACCCATCTATTAGGAGGATCCTCGTTTTCTATGGAGGATGAGTGAACTTTACACCCTGTATCTTATTCCTCTACTTTACTGAAAACATGTACGAGTACTAACATGTAATGGAAGATATATAGTACTACTAATGTTTTTTTTAAAGAGCCGTTGCCAAGGTACTCGTTCAATATTTATGATTAATTATTTTATGAGAAAGTGGAAAAATTTTAACAAACCGTAGACTTGCCATCTATAAACCCGTATTTAATTTTAATTTTAGGAGTACGTACATTTTTTTTTTGCATTATGTTTTTAAGGCAAACTTCTTCATCAGAAAACAAAGACAATCAATCTGCCTAGTATTTTCAGTTTCCAATCTAACCATATTCAGCCATAAACCAGTACACGAAAAACAGTACAGTTTGCATGGAGCAACTGCCTATTTGTTACCCACAACCACATACAGTTACTGAGTAACACGATACCCCACCAAAAACAAAGACATTTCAATTTAATTACTCTAAAATATCCTCACCTAATCGCCAAATGTTTGAACAAAACTGTGAATTTCTTCGTTAATCCGCCCTTATTAAATAAACAGGCCTAACCTCTACAAATACGATCGACCCTTGGAACTGTTATGACGTCATTGTCATCCTACCCTCAAACAACGTAATCAGAATCAGGAGCGTACGTGTGCTTACTACTGAATTTGACAATGGTACTTGTAAATGTAAAGGATTACACTAGGCTTGGAGTGCGGTGTTTCTTGGTATATTAGGGAATGACAATCAAGGAAACTAATGAGTTTGTGACATAAAAGAAGTTGATTATGGACGATTTTGCAACAAGCAAAAGGCCATGGCTTTTTTCTAAAAAACTATGTCAAAAAGAATGGACTAAAATACGCAACTAAAAGAGTAAAAAAGTAATAGTTTCTCAATAGAAACTATTTCTTTGTTACTCTAACTATGGTAACAATTTACCGTAGCAGTTTTCGAAAGTCTATTTTTAAAAGTGTATATGGACTAGATGCTTATTAAAATCAATCGATGCAAATCTGTCAATCATTTCATTGATTAAACCAATCTCACACATCAAAAACCCCGTCAACTTACTTATACATAAACAAATTGACAATCACAACCTACTCTCCCTGACTTTCTGTATTTGTAATTCACGCTCACATAGACGCACACATAATTGCCTCACACACACATACTAATACAATGTTGGAGCAAACGCACACAATCTCATACAAGGAAAACGTTCTACCCACATAGGGGAAAACTACCAAGTTTGTTTGTTAATGTGAGCAGTGTTTTACACATACAGAGTTATACCTTAAGCTATGGATACATCAGATTCCGTGTACAGTGTAACGCACACAGGGGCAATCGTGTAAGTATAACTGCCCACTCGTGACGAGGTAATTAAGTAAGGCTGGTAGCTGATTGACGGCCGCTTGATTGCGCCCGACCCGATCTGCGACCCACTATGATCTTTGCTCACCCCTCCGGTGCTTCGTTTGAGGTATACGTATGTATATTATGGAATAGTAACTAGTAATCCCTAAATTGAGGTTGCGTAACTTGCATACTTCATTTACCTTCTGATAAAATGACGTGCAATATAAAATCCTGTATGCGTTCAGTGTCTTTTACCTGCTGTTTGGTATCGCGTATCGTATCCGTACATTTTTGTGGCTGTGTTGTACTTCTAAACTACGCATCGGATATGTAGTTCTCACCATCATTTAGAAAATGTAAACTCACTTACATACGGCAAAGACGTCTCGATATTTTGTCAAATCGGAGAAATCGTGCAGAGCGAGGGCAGGTCGCTTCATCATCATTTCAGCCAGAAGACGTCCACTGCTGGACATATGCCTCCCCCAATTTGGGGGGGCTTGCCATAATCGCCACGCTTGGCAGGCGGGTTGGCGATCGCAGTATGGTGGTAAAATGCATAGAGAACGCTGCTGCCCATTCTCTAGTAAGTCCCCTAGTCGCCTCCTACGACACCCACGGGAAGAAATGGGATGGTGCTATTCTTTACGTCCGGCACCACACGGAACCAGGCAGGTCGCTTATCCTGCTAATATTATAATGTGAAAGTTTATATGTTTAGATGTTTGGATGTTTGTTACTCAATTACGCTAAAACGACTGAACAGATTTGGATGAAATTTGTCCCACAGGTAGTTTATAACCTCAATTAACACATACTCGTAGTATACTTTTATCTCGGTAGTACGTTTCCGTGGGATAATCACGCGAGTGAAGCCGCTGGTAAAAGCTACTTTCTCATAAAAATATGCTTGGTTGTAATGTAGTATGGTAAAAGCTTGTGTAATATGATCTGTAGGCAAATCTCGGATCATCTTACCTATTTGATTAGTCGTTGTTATTTTGGTGAATCAATCACATCAGCAAACATGCGATTTGGCATGTCGCTTACTTATCAGAGACTTGAGCAGGTTTTCTGTTATTAGAATTTTTGTTTGACGCAATCAATATCGTCAATATAAACCTTTTTGTTTTTGTTTGCGCTATCCTACTCCTAAGAAGGACCTACTTCCCAAGATTTACTTAATTTTGCAGGAATGTTATCTAATTTTAGTGATGTAGGTACTTAACCCATAAAACTTTTTTTCGATCTACTTAAGAATCTATAAATTTATGACATTTTCATAGACCTTCGCTTTAACAATTCATACGTTTACCTAAACCACATCATTTACCATTTCATAGACCTAGATACACCTAAAAGCTAAAAGCCATCACGGATCGTATTGATCTAGTTACAGTTGCTGGAAGCGGCCACGTGGGCGAGCGTAGGATGGATAAAATAATGTAAGCGTAATGAGATAAGGGTACACCTTTCTACATGACTACAGAAAATGAGCACAGGGCAATATCTTGTTAAATTATAGAGGTATGTCGTGTGATTGACGATGACTACACAAGCTGTGACACTTGTAAAATTTCTGTGAATGTTCTCGTATCAATTATCCTTACATAGTATAAAAGGAAGTCGCTTTTCGTGTTTGTACGCTTAGATCTTTTAAACTACGAAACGGATTTTAAGGCGGTTTTCATAAATAGACAGAGTGATTCAAGAGGAAGGTATATATATGTATAATACACCGACCTCCACGCTGGCGAATCCGCTGGCAGAAGCTAGATTATTTATAAAGGAAGGCACACCAATTAAATATTTACAAGGATAGTAACAATCGGCAATCATGTTAGTTATGATTGAAGTACGAATGGACTTCGTCTATAACCTGATATCGTCAATAACCTTCGTCAATAATAATAGACGTACCTATTTATAATGTAACTTCCATTATTCAGTATATTTTCAGAACAAGCTGTAGTATTTGCTACCTTGAAATTCGAAATGGTTTGTCAAAATAATGTTTTTTAATCATTATTAAAAGCCTGTAACTGTGGCTCTATTTCCACTTTTCTTTGTTAAAGCTGCCAAGTTTCTCTTGTTGAAGGAGTCTAGCTCATCCCACCATCTCCGTTTCGGCCTGCCGCGATATCGCTTGCTATTAACCTGATCGCGTGTCTAATTAGCAGAGACAATGGAAATTCTATTGTTATCTGTACACATGGTGTACACTTGACGTGCGAAGAGTTCATAGGTACCCGTAAAAATAAATCTCACGTTTTTATCAACACTTTAGGACACTTTCATTCTTAGACACCTGACTATGAATATCACATGAATGCCAACCGAGCTGAACTGGGTAGAAAACGACAAAACGTATATTTCCACTAGACTGAATTTTCAAAGCAACTTAATTCAAATAGGTACCGAGCCTTAGCTTCCGGACCAGGCGCGAACTTCCGAGAGCCGCTAGCGTGAGTGTGCGTAATATAAATGACTTGATTTAATTCTAATGCGGTAAACGCAATTATCTTGGACTGTTCTTCATTATCCCCTGACGAGCTATTCACGATAATGTTCAAAGGACCGTAAAAGAGTAATGAAAAGACTCATAAAATTAAATTGACTCCATGAGTGAGCTCTGACCAGTTAGCCCCGTTACCTCTTGCTGATTGGCTTATTTGTTTACCATGGCATGAACTAATCTTCACATGTGGTCTTCATGAGAGATTGTTTTTTTAAACCGACTTCAAAAAAAGGAGGAACATTACCACTCTTTTTTTTGTCAATGTTGGAACGTGAGAACTCCATTATTTATAAGTTCAATTTGATAAGTTCTTACTTTGTTTTATAGTATGCAAGGATACCCTTACTTATATAATGGTGGTTATAAAATATTATACAGCAGTTTATAAAAAAATCGAATTTTTCGCATCAAGGTAACATGTTTTTATGTCTAAGATTGTTTCTAAAACAATAACTTAACTTCCAAAGCTCCAATAATAAAAATAATTAATAGTTAAACATATCACTAGTACTAACACAATTGAAAGGCTTTAACCCATCAATAATAATTTACAGTGGAGAAAAAGTTCATTCAACTGTATCGTAGCAACGTGCTACGCGTTCGTAGCGCCTTGCTACGGCGTAGCAGCTGTAGACATTTTATTAACCGTTTTGTTAGACAGACAACTACGTGTTTGATATTTTTATTTTTGTATCTTTATAGATGCGAAGTGTTATTGGTTTTATATCGTTTATTGGTTTTGGAGTGGTTTACTTAGTTTCGAAACAAGCATTGATTTTGCCAAAAATATTTCAAAATTTACAATATTTTAGTTAATCAAAAGACAATCTTTAATATACACGTAGCGTGTATATATACTTAGATTACATCTCTGCTCTCCCCTCTAAAGAATATATACATGTCTAACATTTTTACCAATAATCCAACAAAAAAACCATCCAACATTATTACCAAAAACGTAACAATATAAAATAGAATCTTCAACACAACACACTATCAGACTCTATATAGAGCTGACTTTATCTACTATATAGAGCTCTATCGGACTGTTGTGTGCTTGGCTAGTTAATAATGCCCTTTGTAACGACTCTACGTGCGAGGCTCTATTCGAAGGGTCAAGGTCTCCGAAGGATGTGTCGAGGCTCTCAACGAATTCTTTATTTTTTGCCTTTTTCGGACTAAAGGAGGCTTTTTAGAAATTGGTTCAAAGAAAATGTGTGACTACAGTGTTAAATTAATTGCAATAATTCAAGTATGGTTTATCCTCATAATTTTTTGCGCCACAAAGATTCTTTTCTTTTGTATTGATGATTATATTTATATATTACAGCAAGCAGTCTTAAAATAATAATAATATTATCGTATCGTGAAATTGCCAGCTAAATCATGATATGAACATTTCTACGATCAGACCACGACATATAAATAAAATAATAAATAAAATAAATAAACAAATATATAAAAAATAAGGGCTTTCAACAGGAAAGTACCCAAAAAGCTGGCAGTAGGTATTGCCACGTTGTGTGTTAATACTGATTCTATACAGAAAAAATGGGCCAACCGTCTGGTCTCATCAATTTAGTTTTATAAGTTAAATGACGTCTTTGATGAAAATAAAGGTACCTCAAAGGTCGTTAGAAGTTAACCGATTCCTGGAAAAACGAGATAAAATGTGAAATTTTGGAATTTTGAGTAAACTTAAATTATTATTCGGCATTAGTCAAAAGGATTCTCAACAAAATAGGTTTGACGTTCTCTCAATAAGTAACAACAATGTTACAAGTCATTGCCTCTTGACGGGCGGCGCCAAACGACTCCAACACAACAATTACCTACATCTCATTCCATCACATCAACGCCAACTTAATTAAACTAATAAACATAACTTTCGCCTTCGTTTGCTCTGCGCACCGTACATAACTCCGGCACTTCCAAAACTTGCATATAACTAAGTTTGCGTAAGACGCACACTGTCTGTCACTCGTCGACACGTGCGTTCTGATCGGGTAGCGCAAGTGTGCGTGCGAGCGCATGCGCTGTGGCGCGCGAGGCTGAGTGTCATCTGACGTCACGGTCGCCTCCGACATCAGTCCAAAGCAAGCAACGGCCGCGCCACACGCCCGCCGCTCCGGCCAAACGCGAAAACACGCGCGTAAACAACAATAATAACAAGCCAATATGAACGCACATTTATGATACTACCCACGACGCGCTAAACCTATTCGGTGTATTTAGTTCACAATTTTGATGTATTCATTTCAACGTTGATATTTAAATGAAATTATTATAAAATTAAATAATGTTTTGTTCGGCGGCGGTTGTTGCTGTGTAACAAAATCGATTATAAATCGTGTCTTTTTAGTGCCATTTTAAATTCTAAAAAGTGATATAATAGTAGTAGCGCTAACGATACTTATCGCCAGTACAAAGTTTAATATTTCATTGCCTTCACGCCTATAAATATAGAATTAAAAAATCTCTTAAAATAGCCAAGCTTTCGAGTTAGACGCGCTAGTTAGATAGAGACATAGTCAAAGTTAAATAAGTCGATTTTATAAATATATCAATCAAAATTACCTCGATGTCTCTAATCTGTGGAGGTAAGTTAAACGGCAAAACTAAATAAAAAACCTAGGATTTGTTACACGTTAGCCAAAAATCAAGTTTTGTGTATAAAGCAATCATAAACCTAGCGACATTGTCTGGCCTGTGAGTCATAACATAACATGACAAACAAACAAAAATATCACACTCGCACAGTGGTTCGATGACCCACGGTTTGGATAAAAATAATGACAACACAATAAAGAAAAACTCTAAAATTATATTGTGTTTTAAAAGTAACTAGAAACACGAAATAAAGTTAAAGTGATGGAATGGAAATGTGTTAAAAGGCTTAAAAGCTTTCTTGAGTTAGCAGACACGTTAGGGAAATGTAAAAGGAAAATATTAAAAATTAAGAGTAGCGTGGTGAGATTTTAGACTTATGCGGTTGTTCCTTACTGTTAGAAGACAGAAGAATCTTAAGATTCGCGGAATAACTTTTATAAACAATCGAAAGATCTTTGTGAAAAGGATTTGAGAAAATTTATAAAAATATTATATCTATTTATTTTCCTCCACAAGTAACAAAATATGTACACAGTTTATATTGAATTTTTTTTTAAAGGAAACCATTAATTCTAGCAGAAAACGATGACCACAATTATTAATCATGATCTTTAAATATATTATTCTATAAAACTATCGAGCAATGTAAAAAATGTCTTATAAAACATGTATTTAAGATTCTATCCATCAAGTCAAGATAGCACTAAGATTACATGAGGTAAAAATAAATATTTTTGATATACCTCCCACTATCTCAGTTCAGCCTACTGATTTCAAACTTGCGTTAGATTTATGACTTTGTTAACTATATATGACCTGAAAATTAATTAGGGAAGCTCCACTAAGTTTCTCAAGGAAACTGTTTATAAATGAAGTTTTGTTTAATGAAACCTGTGTTTTCTAAGATAATAGAAATTATGTTGAATGGTGAAGTCAGTTTTAGAGAACATCAAGAAATCATTATGTATTTGAATAGTAAGGTTTTAGTGACTCTGATTTTTAACGTGTGCTAGTGTTGGTTTTTTCTTTTTTTAAAGTAAAGTCGATGAAAGTGATTTTTTTTAATATACATGTACATATGTAAGTTATAAGTTGTGAATAAAAATATCCTCGCAAAAACAAAAAATAATTATAGTAGTTCAAAATTATTGAAGCTAGTCGTTCAATCCGTACAAAAATTTAAAAACAAACAGTCCTTTAAAACAAAAACATTAACCTTAATACGACGCAATGTTTCGTAAACACATTTCTCAATAAAACCATTGTGCAATAATGAAAATTTAATAACAAAACAAACGTTATCGCTAAAGAGAATGTTTTCCAACTATACCTTAATAATAAGATTTCAATTAAGATAAAGTTATTTAAATGTTACGGATGCATCATATAATAATTCGTGCCGAGTTTCTTGGCAGATGCTACTGGACCAAGTCTGGAGCTAGAATAAGTGTCATTATTGCAGCCAAACGATGGAAAAATATTTTAGAAAGTTTTATTCCGTTATCGCACTGACAGCGTGGTTGGGGAGTGAATGAAAAAGTGTGTTTTATTGACTGTCAGTGGATCATTGAATTGTAGGTTAAGTTGAAATTGATTGTGGACAAAAATGTTTGGTGGTTGTGACTTTTATTGATGCTGTGTTTTTTGTTTGTGAAAAGTGTTTTTATTTAAAAGTAAGATCACTCTTTTCATCCCGAAAATCCATCTACAAAATTGGTTTACTTACTATATATTTCCCGGTACCCTATAAATAAATAAGTCAGCTATAATTTATTATTCCTTATACGATGAATTTTCTCTAAAAAAGGCCTCAGAGGACCTTGATAAAATCGAAGAAATCTACCGTATTTGGATCGACAAAGCAATTTAGCTGGGACCCGTCTTTACGAAAACTTGTTTAAAGGGTCAAATAGATTACCGAATAAAGTTCGATCTTTCAGGTAGCCTTTTTAATAAGAATAAAGGATGAGAATGTATCAATAATGTACGTAAAAGACGGAATCGTTTGATTAAAATAGTTAAATGTAAATAATAAATATTTATGTGAACTTGGAATAGAAGTGTTATGTTGAGTTGAATGTGGAATTTGAATAATTATCGACTCATGAATAATTTGTTGTATTCTATAAATAAGTGAAATACGAGATACTGTTTTTCCATTTCGTGTTTTTATTAAAAACATTATAAGATTTTGTTTAAAGTGCCTAGCTGTTTTTTCCATAATTGAAAAATAATAACTAAAATATTTTAAAATAGAGGAAGATAAAAAGTAACAAGACATTACCGAAAATAATAAATACACAGTGTAAAAATATTAAACCTGAAAAAACACAAAGCCAGACAACGCCGCAGTTTGCTAAAAAAACTTATAAAAAAAACTAGACAAAAGTATCGTGTACAGAAAAATGTTTTTACAGGTACGAGGTAATAAATACTGATATGATAATACCATGTTCATATTCAAACCCCTCGTGAGATAAGGATCGAACATTTTGTCCAGCGATAACACAATAAGTGGCTAACGTGTAAAAAATTCATAGCAAAACGTTGATATTCTGTGTTTTTAACCGACTACGGTGAAAGAATGCCTGTAATTTCAGGATTGTGTTCATATTGTGAATATGTTTTCGTTGAAAATTTTGAAACAAACGTACGTTTTGCGCAGTGTTACTTTAAAACAGTTTTATATTCTTCGTTACAAAAAAAAATAAACATGCTTTACTTTAAAGACAACAAGCAAGGAAAAACAAACTGAGAACATCTAAACATAATTTTACTTTATCTTACAAAAAGTATCCATCACGTAAATAACTTCCATCTAAATACATTAATACATCTACAAAAACGTATAACACGTAGCACCGTAGACCTTGCTACGACGTAGCGGCGTAGCGGCGTAGACCACGCGCGTCTACGTTCATTTAATCCGCTACATCTGTAGGCTGAAGTGCCTTTAAGTTTACTTCAAGGACAAAAGCCAGACTTCTAAGTTTACTAATATAGTCTTTTGTTGTTTTCCGACTCGCAAGAAAATTTTAATGCATGAGGTTTGATGAAGGGTGTCTGTTGTAGATATACCGTTGTATTAATGGCTCTCAACCTGAGATTTTTTATTTAATCTTGTCATAATAATTAGGTGATACACAAGTTCTTACTGCATTGCGCTGCTTATTGATTATAGAATCTTGTAGACTTTAATTATCAACTTTACCGACGATGGATGGAAACTTTTCGTAAATGTTATGGAACTGTATTTACTTTGAAAAACCTATTTCTAAATGTTTATTTGTTCTTTTCAACCGCTGAAAGAAATTAAAAAAAAAACTGCTTTGTTACAATTTCCAGTTAAAATAACAAATATAAGAACGCTGCATTTAAAACAACCAATCACAAAAATTAAATTAAAAACAAATCAACGTTCACCGTAGTCGGTTTTCCAGCAGCAACAATATTTCCAGTGTCAAATACAACAAACAAACAATTGCTTTTCAGAGCCGACCGGTCTGATGACAGAGCCGATATTGAGCCTTTACAAATCCCCCTTATCAGGTATGATAGTGTATCTTTATATATTATCGTATATCTACATAAATATATTGAGGTTTAGATAAAATAAGTGCGTGTTTGTGATCGTGTAATTATTGTGTTGTGTTATTAATAGTGGTGAAGTTTTTATGTGTTTCTGTGTAAATTAATGAGTAAAGCTTCTTGTTAAGGGTTTTGTTGATTTCGTTTTGACACACAACAGGCATATTGTGGCATTTTTATAATGTCTCTAAGAACACATAATAATACGCTCTGTTTCCCCGAATGCTTAGGCGGAGGTGTACCTATGGTACAGTCAGCGTCAATAATATCGGAACGAAGAGACTGTTCAAAATGATCTAAACAACTATGAATTTGAAATATTAACTCAATAAAACAAGGAATGTTTCAGAATGAAGACAATACAGGACAAATGTCATTATGACAAAAACTTTATCCAATTGAAATATAAATTAATTTTCTTAGTTGTTGAGATCATTTTGAACAGACTGTGTGCCCTGTATTTTTGATGCTGACTGTACACACATTTTTCACCAAATATGTTTAAGTGTATAATAGGGGGCGATCCTATTGTCATCAGCCTTACCCAAACCCAGACTATGGGCTGCTACTGAGAAATTTCAGATTAAAAAACCCAACAACACTTTACCCGACCTGGGAATCGAACCCAGGATCTCATACTCAGCAGTAGTGCTTGCGACCACTACAAAAACGAGGCAGTCTCTAAGTAAGTTATCGCAAAACTGTTGTGGTAGCAAAGCAGACTCAGTCAATAACTTTCCCACTGCTGGGACACAGGCATTTCTTCTAGCACTGGGCCAAGGATTACGGTTTACAGGGAGTAAACCGTAATCCTGGGCCCAGTGCGGGTTGGGTTGTACACACTTCGTGATCTAATGATTTAATCATCGGCGTGGCACATTTTTAGTAAATTGTTTCTGATTAATGCAGAACATAATGTACTCATACAATTGCTTCTATTCAAAATTACACAAGCCTTTGCGATCTTTATTTTAAGAACAATTAATGTGTGTGTGCCAGAAAGTACTTATTCGTAACTCATTTACATTTTTCTCGACAGGCGCCGCGTCAAAACACACAATTCTCATAGCTACTATTCTCTCGACCATTTCATGACATTGTTGGATAAGTCATAAAACACTTTGATCCAGTAATAAAAATACTGAGGTCACCTAAAACCAGATAGCGTTACGAAAAACCGCTAAAGCACTTGTAAAATATAATCAAGGTTTGCAGCGGTTTGCTCTTAACGTCTTTAGTAAAAATACAGTTTTACTTAAAAAGCAAACTCTTTCAGGATGCTATTCCTGTAATTAAAAACTCGGAATTGAATGGGATGAAGCGATGCCGCACACGTCAGAGACTCGTGTCTGGGACTTTGCTTAGAATGTAATTTTTATGTAAATTATTTAATACAGAAGATGGAAAAGTGTTTTTTGTGGAGGATAGAACCTAGTCGTCAAAATGAAGTGTCTATATGTTCTATATTTGACTTTCATTCAGTTTAATGTGTTGTTTTATTTTATCAAAATTTGTGAGCTGAAAGTGTAAATTGTTTATCGTATTATTTAGTTTACAAGTCACTGTTACAGCTCATCTATTTTAAACATGGTAGGGAAAGCAAAAAACATGCGGAAAAAGAAATACAAATTCTACATATATTCCGGCATAATAGTCTATTCATGTGTTATTTATTGCTACAAAAAATACCTTCCGTATTATTCCCCACAAGGCAACAGATGCCAATAAATCACCACTATCTTACCGTAAAAATATCCCAGAATATCTTTCTCCAACAATATGTACATGTCAATCACACAGTGTGCAATGTATATCATTTTATTGCCTTTATTTTGTATACAGTAAACACGCCGTCCACTGGCCCGTGTCATCAATCACAGGCCTTTCAATTTATTATAAAAATACCTAAACTCGTTCGACGTGAAATTTTTAAATTTCGACTTCGCCATCTTTTATTTTCCATTTTTCGATACACGTTAGTTTTTTTCATGGATTTTATTTAGTCTTTTGTGTTATAATAACTAAATTTTGTAAACCTAGGTTTTTTTTTGTTTACATCAAAAGTGGAATAATATAATATGATGAAACCAAAAATGTTTTGGGTATAAGTTTTTTTTTAAACTTTATTCTAGACGAAAATAATGACCACTTTCCTTAAAATTTGGTTCCTTTTAGCGACTCACCCTAGCTTTATATTGAATTATGTATACTGAAGTCTGTTTTCAGTCTGGCCAGATGCGGCACAAAGTTGGGTCTTGCGCGCTAAGTAGTTTTTCGCTTAACCTGGCAAGTAATTACTGCTGAATTGGATGCAAAAATCCATATTATACGAAACCGTCAATTTAAACGTGATGACGGCGTCAGGAGAGCTTGGTAATGATTGTGGTTTGAGCATAAACCACTACAAATTGACTCCATTCATGAAGTGCTGCAAATTTGATGACAGCTCCACAGTATGTATTTATTGCTCTGTGGTGGCGTCGCAAAATGTTTGATGCGAGGCTTTATGATTGTGTAGTCATTATTTCTGTGCAGTTCGTGTGGTTCGCGATGATGTTTAATTATGTACGTAATCTATTTCTGTGCTATGTTAGCTGCAGGCTTAGCACGAGAACCGTAGACAAGCGTTTTGTCGTCGGAAGAGTAAACAAAAATGACGTTTACGTATAGACAGTTGACAGTTTTTCACCGAGAAATGTAAACAAGCGATTTCTATTCTACAGTAGAGTAGAAATAGAAAGTGTCTTGCTGAGCCTGCTGGTAGTAACTATAGCTTTTATAAGGATAAACAGATACCTTATATGAGTAAACAAAATGATAGACTTTTACGTACACCTACTTAGAGTATTTTTTTTAATAATATTGTATTTGTAGTGACCGGCTGACATCACAAAATTTAGGACCCGCCTATTTTGAGTGATTAGTATTTCATAGATACAATCACGGTATCAAAAACCATAATTATCAATATATCATAGGTATCTTTAAAAATATGATGGCGCAGCAAGTGGTGCAAAGGTCTTTGTTACAAAGTTACTGGAATCACCGAAAAGTTCGGATAAGAGTGACACTAGCTGGTGACAGTCAGTCTATTAGAGCGCCACATCAATGGTTGCATGGCCGCTGTCTTTTGATAATAAATATGATGCTAAGGGAGCCACTATCGTACCACGTCCAGGACGAACTGTTTTACACCGTAACATTTTAGTCGTCTTACTGCGGCAGCCCAATTCATGTATCCAATGACTACAGTACATAAAAATAAAAATATTGAACATATGAATAATAAAAATAAAAAAGCATTCACTAAGACGCATGACGTAGTTTGAAAAACCCTGATATGGAGATGGAATGAGTGATGGAATGTAATGGTATAGGTATATTCTACCTTTTGATACGTAAACATTATTAACAGTGCACATTCTTTGTGCCTATTATCTTAATTAATGGTGACAATTTTTTAATCGCACCTAAAGGCATTTTATGTCGGATACATTGAGTGGACCATCTTTATAAGACGACTAAAATGTCACGGTGTATACAGGATATATGCATAATCGGCCTATAATGTTCCCACTGCTGAAACACAGTGTGAGAGGGAGTGGGCCATAAGCGTATCGTTACTAGATGTCACATGTCTTCGAATTGTTGGTTTTAGGACATGCCACATGCATGCTCACGATTTTTTGCTTTGCCGTGTTGAGATCAGTAGTGAAGAAATAATTTATCAAAAGTAAAGCATCTGTCAGGGTTGCACTTGGCCAATACTGCTCTGCCGACCTGCTATCAATCAACTCAGCCTATCGCAATCCACTGCTGGACCTCCCTCCCAGGCTGCGCCACAACACTCTATCCTCCACCTTCCGCATCCAGTCTGTCCCAGCCACCTTTTTAAGGTCGTTGGTCCATATAGCTGGGGGGGCGTCCCACGCTACGTTTGCCGATACGCGGTCTCTACTCCAGGTCTCATGTGCTCCACCGTCAATCGGTCCTTCAACAAACATGGTCAACCCACTGCCAATTCAGCTTGTTTACTTTGAAAGCTATGTCGGTGACTCCGGTTCTTTTCCGGATAATTTCATTCCTGATTTTATCCTTCAAAGAAACTCCGAGCATAGCCCGATCCATAGCGTGCTGAGCGACCTTAAATTTGTGGACTAGCTCAACTGTCAGTGTCCACGTTTCGGCACCGTATGTCAGCAAGGGTAGGACGCACTGGTTCAAGACCTTAGTCTTCAACCATTGCGGAATAGGTGACGACAAGACTTGACGTAGTTTCCCCAACGCTGCCCAACCCAACCGGATCCTCCTGTCGGCTTCTTTCTCAATGTTGTTCTACCAACCTGGATGACTTACCTTACGTAGACATACTCGTTCACAACTTTGCGACCCTTCGATACTCTTCGGCAAATTGTACAGAAGACTGAAGAGTAAAACCAATCGCTGTGTGGACTACGAGAAAACCTTCGACTCCATCGGAATATGGGCAGTTCTGGCCTCTGTGCAACGATGTCGAATTTATTGACTGGCGCTATATCGAGGTGTTGAGATGTTTGTATGACGCTGCTACGATGACTGTCCAGATCCAGGATAAGGAAACAAGCCGCATCCAACTGGTCAGAGGGGTACGACAGGGGGATGTTATATCCCCGAAACTGTTCATCAATGCATTGGAGGACGTCTTTAAGACGTTGGACTCGACTGGACAGGGTATCAATGTTAACGGCGAATACATCTCACACCTTCGGTTTGCCGATGACATCGTCATAATGGCAGAGACACTGGAACAGTTAGACCAGATGCTGCACAGCCTAAACGGAGCCTCTCGGCGAGTTGGCCTCGGCATGAATTTGGACAAGACGAAAGTCATGTGCAATTCTAACGTCTTGCCGAGTTCAATCCACATCGACCTGCTATATTCCGGGATAATTCTGATGATATTGAAGCTGCTGAACCACTAATATTGTGACCACTTCTAGTAGAAGCTATCCTGTGCCTTTTAATATAATAAAGTGCTCAATCCTTACCACAAACAATAATACACATTCCATATACTTAAGTATTTATAACATATCATATCAAAGAGGAAAATATCGTCGGTAAATCCACACGTTAACGATCAGTTCCGTGAATTGCCATAATCAGTGGCACCTGTCACCTTCATACAAATTATAGGTTATACATCCGTGCCAAGTTACCTTATAAGTCTGTTGGAAGCTATTTGCGGGTCGCGACAGTGGATGGGATTTAATGTTTAATTGTAAAAGTTAATAGGGTATTTTATTTGTGTTCGGAAAAATAACAACTATTTATTAATATAACAAGTTCATAGAACATAAGGCTATAAAAATACCACTGGCAATGTTCTCCATAGATACACAAAAAGACAAAGACAGTGTTGATAAAGTAAAAGTCGCACAGAATCGATAGACTAGAATACATGGGAGCGTTGATAGAAAAACACACATTATATCGCTGGTTATAAAGGTAATTTAATCTTTATAATTTTGCTAATATCCTGTTCGAGTAGTTGTCGACACCATAATATATAGAAAAGGAAACATAACAAGAGTATCTGTTACTTTACCAAACGCTAAAAGTAAACAAAATAAGACTTTGTAAATCATACCGCACATACTCGTACGTTAACAAAAACTAACCACGACTAAGCTTTGAAGTGAGGTTAGTCATCTTGCGGACCCCTGCGGCATACATAAATTACGTTCCGATCACATACCTAGATTAGACGTCAAAGTCGTTCACAGAAAAAACTTTCTTCAATACCGACTTCTCCATGTTATTCCAAGTCAATTGAAAGTCCAAGGATGACATGAGGACGTCATTACACGCCTTCGGGTCATCCTTTCGCTGGCAGTCGATTACAGACATAATTTGATAAAAAAAGTAGGTTAGCAACGAAGATAACCGACGAATATCACAGAAGAGATGAAAAAAAGTAATTTGTTTTACGTAGTCAAGTGTTTTTATTAAGAGTGTTATTACATTTTGTTTTTGATGAGGATTCTGCTAATACGATACAAAGAGATTGAAGAATATTGAGCTGGCCTTTTCACAGTTTTGGAATTTTCTTTTAGCGTGCAAGTAAAAGTGATCTTAAAAAAATGCCCTTGACCTTACAAAGTATTGGTCATTATGATACCCATGTTCAGTAGTGGACCTAGTAGGCTGAAGCATGATAAATGTATTAATAATTATTTAATTATTTTCACTTCAAGTTAAAAACATCAGTGTAGGCCTGGTTCTTGTACTTAGAGTTCCTGTATCACCAGATTTAGACCCCTCAAGATGATTATCAATCAACCATGTCAAGTTAAAATACATTGAACATAAAAACTAACTTTCTTCAGGCCTCTTTAGAAACCAGAAAATCTATTCCTAGTCTATAAAACGTTCTCATTCAAAAACTTTTAAACGGAAAACGAGTATTGCTTCCAAGACACATTAAATATTAGCACTCACAAGATCAAGCTATAAATAATAGAGGTTATCTGGAGCGAAAATCGGCAAATTTGAACATCGTAGATACACAAAAGTTCAGCCATTAACTACAGCTTACTATGAACCCCGGTCTGTTATGACAAACGTTCTGCAGTTCCAGCTAATAGATCACAACTGTCGAATGATTTTAAATGTATTTATGTGATCGGGGAAAGTTTTGATATATTAAGTGATATTCAGGGTTTTCGTTCGTTTTTTAGGGTAAAGTTGGCAGCAAAAGGGAGACTTTGTCTTAGCAAAACTTGACTATCATTTTATAATTGACGTAAATACAACCTTAATAATAGGGCGAATAGACTCAAAATAATTGTCTCCTGGTTTATGAGACACAAAAAAGTAACAAGCCAATTCATTATGTATAAACAAAGAAAGGTCCTTAAAATTACAGAGGTTCATCACGAGACGAGTCCCAAAATATTTACACAGACGGTAATAACGACTTTTTTAAGTTAAAAAGAGGTTCTATTTACACTGGCAACAGAAGGTCTGATCGAACTGAGATAGCGCCTTGCAGCAGCCGCTCCAAATGAAGATTTTAAGCAAAGAGTTAAAATGGCCGAAACATAAATTTTGGGAATATTTCTTGTAGAAACTTTTTCTAGAGACTAAAGTGGAAATGTAAGAGATTGTTTTGATGCGGATCTGCTAGTGAAAATAAACTTTAGTAGATTTTAT
This sequence comes from Antitype chi, assembly GCA_947359405.1. NCBI lineage: Eukaryota > Metazoa > Arthropoda > Insecta > Lepidoptera > Noctuidae > Antitype > Antitype chi. The sequence continues at coordinate 20,117,216 of OX375816.1, forward strand.
TACAAAAGCAACTCAAGTTAAAAGAGTTGAAAATAATAAGATATTTTCGTCGAAATTAGTGATATAATAAACTTTTACTAATTTAGTCGGTCTTGATAATATGTAGTCTACCGTTGACAGAGTTATCTCTAAATGACTAACTTACTAAATAACGTTTTGAATTAAACTGTCATTCCATGAAAGTTATTTGATTATCTAAGCACATATAATCTACGTTTGATCTTGAATCTACGGAAATTCTCATCGGCTTCCACGTCAAACTCAGACATAAGTCACAGAAGCAATAAAAACGAAAAGGACTATCTGCAAATCGGAGAAAATTATAAAATGGGATTCCATTTGTGCTTTAATTCAGATGGGAATAAAATCCTGTGTGACTTTCCGACCTGAGGTAGCTTGTGCGATAATTGAAAATTTTCTTCAGCTTCTGTGGTACGTAAAAAGTTGCGAGATGAATGGAGATAAATGTTTTTCTGCGGTTGTTATTGCAAATTAGTAGGATTTTTTGGAAGCCAACGGAATGTTCTCGATTCTGAGTGGTGGAGATTTATGTGGAGTACCTCCAGCAATTTTGATTTGAAGATTCTTGGCATGCGTACCTGGCTCTTTTAGATGGATGTAAATTTTCGGATAGTGAGATAAATTGGTTTCAATTTAACTAGTCCTTGACCGATGACTTTTTACTAAAATGGTTTGAGAATACTTCTGCATAGTATGACTATAGTTTAAACTTTAAAGTTTGGCACCGAATGTGGTAGAAAGTCAAGTTGTCTCTGCCAATTATCCGATGTTATCAACCTTTGGATTCAGTTCCAAATTTTCTTGCAAGGCTCATTTGGATTTGAATTACAGTTAATTCTGAATTCATTCTATGTATTGATGTTTATAAAATTTAAGATACTTTTTTGTTCCCAATTTATACCAAAACCTGCAACCAAGTTCCCTTTCACTCCTTAACGGGCAGTCATTAAAATAACTCTACATCCGATCGGTAACCGCAGACACAGCGTGTCTTATTTATTTTCCAACTGAGGGCAATTCGCGTTCCGTATTTATTGGCTGTCGTCGAACGTTCGTATCAAGATTTATTGGAATACACGTTATGGGATCTGTGTTTATCGTGGAATCAGTCTTCGGTTACATGGTGAGTGATTAGACTATTATTTTGGTGGTACAAGTTTTTAAAATTGGTGTATATCTGGTGATCACCACATGACGCTTGTAATCACCGAAGGGTTAGGCAGAGGTGTGTTCAGTACACCCACATTTAGCCAGTTACGTTAAAATCCCATGTTAAGGGGTAAGCATATTGCCATTAATCGGGCACAAATCCACAAAAAACGAAACACGAAAACAAAATAACATTACAAAAAGTGATTTTTCTTATGTCTCCTATAAACCCAATATCATGAAATTGCTCAGTCGACAGTGATTCTATCCTCATATTCTATTTACAATACCATAGTGTCATCACCAAATTAATATTGATGGCTACTGAATTTTGAATCCAAACACACGTTCATCATGACAGATCGCTGCTTCATTAGTTAGTCATAACTAAACAACGGCTAGGCCTATCATAATACGGCTATATGTACTCACATAGATATCTACTAATATAAGTACATATGGTTTTGTACTCATATGAGTACATAACATCAGTTACTCTCATTTGACTATAACAACACGCGGGTATCCTCTGACGCATTGTTTTCCTTTCATTTCAATCAGACTGGAGTCAATGCAATCAATTTGATATCATTGTGGCGTAAAGGTGAATGGCGGATTTTGGAATTGTTTTATTTGAATTGTGATTAAACTTTTGTGTGCGGTATTATTGTGTGGAAAGCTAATGGATAAAGTGGATTTCTAAAATCGATATGGCCTTTTTTATGAACAATATGTTTAAAAGACCGGCAGGCTAGATGCCACAAATTAAAAAGAAATATACCTATTTAGTTAGTGCAGTTTTGGTCCAAGGGTAACGGCCGCGACAGGTTCGAACTCTGACAGGCGCTTCACAATGTGTAAATTATTTCATCACCACTGTTCTCAAAAATGGAGAAAGAAAACATCGTGAGGAAACCGGCAGGTCCTAGACCCAAAAATTCGAAGACTTGTAACGTCTACCAACCCACGCTGGGCCCGCGTGGTAATTACGGTCCGCTCCCTCTCACAGTGAGGAGGCCTGTGTCCCAGCAGTGGGAACATTATAGGCTACTATGATTCTGTTATTTTGAGACTTAGAACTCGGGAGATATTGAGCCTGCGAGGATCTGTTTCAATGTTTACGTTACAGAACCAATACCGATTTTAAATTTGATTGTTTAGCCAATTTTGTCCCACTGTCGGGACTAGACTATAACGACATAAATGGTAGAACTGTTGAGATGTTCTTTTTTTAATAGTTCTCCTCAATTTTTTAATATTAACAAAAGTAATTTGAGAGCCGTGTCCAGCAAACTGCGACCATTCAACAGCGTCATTCAATAATTAAAGTGCAGTGTCGCCGCTGTTACAAAAGACGTAATTGCTTCGATAATTACAAACACAAGGGTGCTAACAAATGGCTAGGCACGTCGTTTCAGGAAACTTCAACTTTTGGAGTGGAGAGGTATGGGTGACCTTGGATTTGACCCTTTGACTTTTATCGCAAAATATATTGACATCTGCATTATTCATAGTAAACAATCACTAATTGCTTAAACATCGTCATATAGTAAAAAAATCAGTCCAACTTGCATTAGTATCGTCAAAGATGACAAAGCGAACGCGTGATGAAGCAGTGCAATCGCCCCTATTCTGATTAAAATTGCTGCAATCATAAAACCATCTGTTAAGCATGGTGATTACGGAAATTAAAAGTAAAGGTTTCAGGACTTGACTACATTAGGGTAAACTGGACCTGTTTGATGGTGCTACATGAGCCTTTTTATTTTTGTTCATCATCATCATTTCAGCCGAAAAACATCCACTGGTTGGCATAGGCCTTCCCCAAGCTCCTCCACTTCGACCAGTTCTGTTCTTCCCACATTCAGCGCATTCCTGTGGCCTCCACAAGGTAATCGGTCCATCTTGTGGGAGGCCTTCCTCACTACGTCTTCCGGTACGCGGTCGCCACTCCAGAACCTTTCGGCCCCATCGGCCATCCGTTCTGCGAGCAATGTGCCCTGCCCACTGCCATTTAAGTTTGGCAATTCTTCGGGCTATGTCGGTTGCCTTGGTTCTCCTGCGGATCTCTTAATTCCTGATTCAATCACGTAGGGAAACTCCAAGCATAGCTAGGCTAAAAGTCACCCAAAGGGCAATGGAGAGGTCCATTGCCCTTTGGGTGACTTGTAGCCTTCTGATAAGGCCCATTGTGAGCGATCACATTTCAGTGCCGTATGTCATCACTGGTAACACACACTGGTCAAAGACTTTTGTCTTGAGACACTGCGGGTTATGGGACGAGAAGATGTTGCGTCGTTTCCCGAACCCTGCCCAGCCGAGTCGGTTTCGACGATTGGCCTCTTTTTCGAAGTTGGACCTACCTAACTGGACAGTTTGTCCAAGGTAAATATAATCATTTACAACTTCTAGTGTAGAGTCTCCGATCTTCATGAAAGCGGGTGTTACATGGGCATTCAACATTATCTTCGTTTTGTCCATGTTCATTTTAAGACTCACTCTTTCAGAAACTCTACTGAGGTCATCGAGCATTGTATTGAGGTCCTCCATAGTCTCAGCCATGACTCCTATATCGTCGGTAAACCGAAGGTGAGTAATGCACTCACCATTGATGTTGCTCTCTCCAGTCCAGAACCTTGAAGACATTCTCTATTCTTTTATTTTTGTTACTAGGTCTTAAATAGCAATATTTTGGTTTACGTGTCAACCCAATAACAGTTATTCACCCGTATAGAGAATATAAAACATTTAAGCAACAACAATAGTCAACGTTATTACACGCTTTATATTAGCTTCACTTGTATGTCAGTATGTCAGTATGTAACTCTCCGTGGGTAATTTGCGCGCCTGCGGCCTTCCCTGGTTCTGGTAGCCGTTTCTCAGGCTCCCTCTCCGAAATCGAACTCTGATTCCCCGTATTTATAATATTTATAAATAATTATTTTATTCTCACTAATAAATAATAATTTACACGCTTTATATTAGCTCGGGTTGTATGTATGTAACGGAATCTTTGAGCGCGATTTTGACCCACTTTAAACGGTCAGATTTCATTGAAACTTTGTAAACTTGTCGAGGACCGATGACAATTTACTAATTTAAAAAAAAATGGGAAAAAAAACACGTAATGTAGTTAGCAGAACTAAAAAATAGAAAATAAATAATAGTTTAAAAAACTAAAAAACACGCTTTAAAAACCAAACTAAAAAAGGAGAAAATAATTTAATTCAATTAAAAAGCGTGGGGTGCTTGACATTAATTGATTATAAAAATACCTCAAAAAGCACCCCACGCTTTTTAATTGAATTAAATTATTTTCTCCTTTTTTAGTTTGGTTTTTAAAGCGTGTTTTTTAGTTTTTTAAACTATTATTTTTTTAAAGTATATTTTACAGTAAGTAAACACTTAAAGTGACTGATTCAAAACGTAGAACAAAACGAAACTATATTTAGATGGTGTGACCTTGAATGTCTGAGACGCCCTATACAATACACAATATCTAGGTACTTGTTAGGTATAGAAGGTGTAGGTTTGAACCGAACCACGCTTGAGTGAAGCGATTGTGTAATAGACAATTGCTTTAAGGTAAGCTAGGTTTGTACCTAGGTACATTTGTGTTGCAAAGTTTATACTTGGGTTAAGTTGGAGAGTAGGATACTATCTTTGGCCAGTCAATGAGCATATGACTAAGAGAAGGTCGCGAAGGTCATTTGAGTTATAGTTTCTTGCAATATGTACGTAGTTAGCAAAAGAAGAGAGTTAGAGATCGTAGCTACTGGAGTTCTGAAGTTTCTGTCTACCCTCTTGGAGGAATAATTTTTTGCATACATCATAAACTTATGCTTTTTTCTTATGAGGGTAAAAATAGTAATTATATTTCTGTTTGTAATAATTTATTTATTTGTAAGAATGTAGTTTTACATAGTATGGTGTTAATATTTTTTATAAGTTCGGTACATTCTACCGCAACATGTGGTGTACAAATGTCATTATTACACAGCAGCTTAGTACAATTCATTTCAAGCTTGGCGATTTACAATAATAATTTTTAATTAATAATATTAGGTCTTTACCTATGAAATTGCCGTTTTGCAGTACTGGCCATTTCAAATCAAAATAATTTTTGTTTGGGTAAGAATTCTAATTTCAAATTAATTTTATTTTAAAAACATGGATTTTTTTTTCCAAAAGTAGTCATTTGTTTATTGATTAGTGTTACATTTTCATCGCATTTCAATCTTTTTCGTCATCATGGATACGTTAAAAATTCGAGTAATTATGGAATATGAGTACCGTCGTGGCAGCAACGCGGCACAAGCGGCACGCAACATCAACGACGTTTACGGAGCTAACACTACAAACCAACGCACCACCTGTTATTGGTTTGCTCGCTTCCGTTCTGGAAATTTCGACCTGAAAAATGAACCTCGCGGTCGTCCGAAGACTTTGGTCGACAATGACGAATTAAAGGCGATTGTGGAAGCTGATGATACACAATCTACGGCTGAATTAGCAGCAGCTTTCGACGTTAGCGTCAAAACAATATTGGTCCATTTGCGTCAAATTGGCAAGGTAAAAAAGCTTGACAAATGGGTGCCCCACGAACTCAATGATCGTCAGCGCGAAGTACGCGTCGAGACGTGCCTTGCACTGCTCAACAGACACACAACTGAAGGAATTTTGAACCGCATTGTTACCTGCGATGAAAAATGGATTCTGTTTGATAACCGCAAGCGCTCAGCAAGTTGGTTGGATCCTGGTTCAGCACCTAAACAATGCCCTAAACGAAAACTTACCCCTAGAAAAGTGATGGTCACTGTTTGGTGGTCTAGCGCCGGTGTGATTCATCACAGCTTCTTACCAAACGGGGTGAGCATTACTGCAGATGTGTACTGTGAAGAACTGAACACAATGATGGAGAAGCTGGCACATCTCCAACCAGCATTGGTCAATCGCTCGTCTCCGCTGCTCCTGCACGACAACGCGCGACCTCATACTGCACAGCAGACGGTCTCCAAGTTGCAAGAACTGGGGTTGGAAGCTCTCCGTCATCCGCCCTACTCACCAGACCTTGCGCCTACAGACTACTACTTTTTCCAGAATTTGGATAACTTCTTGGCGGGAAAAAAATTCAATACCCGAGAGGCAGTACAAAATGCCTTTGAAGAATTTGTTGCCTCCCGTCCAGCTGATTTCTTTAAGAAGGGCATCAATAAACTGCCACTGCGATGGCAAAGATGCATTGATTGCATGGGTGATTACTTCGATTAATACAAATAAAAAATACATGAAAAAAATTCGTTTAAATTTTTTCATACAAAACGGCAATTTCATAGGTAAAGACCTATTATTATAATTAGGTAATTGTTACGTTAAAATAAATGTAAAAATTTACTAGTTGTCATCTTGGATTTTTACAATACTCCATAAATTCGTCAATGTCATAAAAAATAATTATCCAAGTTGTAAGTCATGTAGTTTATTGTGATAACATCACGCCTGTAATCCCCGAAGGGTTAGGCAGAGGTGTACCTATAATACACCCATATTTCGCCAGTTATGTTTATGCGCAAGCGCCATGTCATCAATTGGGCACATTTCCAAACTCCGGGCTGCTACAATAACTTTTTACCCGACCTGGAAATATAATAATATGTATTATGCTATCGCAATGGACTGCATGACTTACAACTTTTATCAATTATTTTTAATGATCTAATATTCTCATCCTTTATAAATAAATGTGTTTAAACTGAAATTGTTAATTGATAGGTACGGCGATAGCCCGACATAAAATGCTCGGTTAATAATTAACATTCAGTCGAAGAACCAAAAATAGTTTTACAGTCATTTCCGTACGTCGAAAGATAAAGTACATCCCTGTCTTAGTGACTTATTTAGATAGAGAAAGCGTAGACATGTCAAGGACATCTTTTTCTTTTTTAGTTTTAATTTATTTTGACTTCCCGAGTCCCTATCATCCCATGATATACCCGTGTATGTATTTCTAGATGATATCATGTCACGTTGCGTATAACTAAAGAACCTCTCATGCGAGAGGGTAGATCTGCGGTTAGCAACTGGTAGGCGTGGGAAAATACAAGAGAATTTGTACATTTCAGATTTGCGAATATTCAGGTCATTTTATTATTTATTCCCTGATCTGCCTCACGGACACACACATTCTCACCTGTACTCAACGAACACAGCACTAAATCCAACTGCCTATTATTACAATTTGGCCCCTTATTTTTCTGAGCAAGTTCACAAAAAGACATAAAATATTCATAATAATTCTTACAAAAATATATTGGTAATTTTCAAATCTTTAAATATATATTACTTTGAAATTTTTGTATAAAAATATCTGTTATGTCTATTCATCATTCAAGTCCATTTTTAGTGAAAATGGCTTGCCAAATTAGACTTGAAGTAATTTTAGTTACCGTAACCTAAGTTACGATGGCAAAAATTTCTTTAAAAAACTCGTGGAGCTACAGACTGCCTTGTCATTTAAAAAAGTACATTATTATAATATAAAGAAATATCCTGACAGTAAAGATATTTTTCATAGAGTCAAGGCAAGCTCGTAAATGAATATCTTTTTATGTGTCAAACAGATGCTACCCCTACTTGATTGAATGAGCACACGACATTTTATTCGGAAAATTATTTCGTTCCTATATTAAATTTCCGTTTTATTAGCTTCGAAGAAAAAGTTAATATGTACAAGTGTGCTATAAGTCATGTTAAAGTTATGTATGTAATGTACTTTACAGGATATAATAAAATTATGTCACGACTCTGGTTGAGTACATTCAAACACGTGCTTCTATTAACTTGATCAAAATACCTTAAACTTGACTGATACAGTCAAGTTTAAGTAAATATGGTCAAACTGACATAGTTATAGTTTTAGTTTGAACTGAATAATATTTTAATACATTTATTTTTGCTGTTTTAGTCATCTCGGGGATACTTAAATAAATATTACTGTTGTTGTTCACCGTTTAAGAGGCATTACTTTAAGCAGTACAGTTCGGCTACTGAGAGCATGCGTTCTTGACATCCATCGGTTTCATAAAAACTAACACGAGCTTTGCAAAGATTTTTAATAGTTACTAGAACCATCGCGCTGACACCGGACTGTAACACAGTATGGTTAAATTAATTAAAATGTTGATAAAACTTAAACAATCACAATCCCTACGGAAAAATACAGACGATTCATTCTCATACAAAATCTGATTTATCACTGAAACTTTCCTGAATTTGTACAAAGGGAGAACGAATCCATCAATATCTTCTCCCTACATACATGTAATTTTCTCAAACTATTCTACCGAATCCATCATAAATATAGATCTATCGATAGAGAACTTTAAACGGCGAAACTTTCATTGAAGCAACATTTACGATTGTTATAGGCTTCTTGTTTCTTTTACAAGAACCTTGCGCCTTAAAGTGTTGTAAAAAACTAAAAGTACTCCCAAGTTTGGAGTTTTTACGCGACAAACTTTACATTGTATTTGTAAGGCCTTTTGAATGTTGCCTCGTTTCTGAGTTTTTAGGTTTTTGGTGAATGATTCCGGTTTTAGTTGGCTGATTTTATTGATATTAGAAGCATGAAAACTGTGAAGCTTCGCTTGCCGCGGTTTGTTCGTGGATGGGTGGACATCACTGGTTGCCAGTCTATCAAGCTTCTAACGACCCGTTACCACTATCAAAGATCCACGGATAGCCGGGACCAACGGTTTAATCTAATTTTGAATCTACACCAAATGGTACACAGAGTAAACTAGATACATAATTTAACTTCGCAACTTTATGCCATTAAAATGAAAGCACTTATTGAAATTTACCTATCCACAATCAATAACTACACTTCCACCCAAATTAATTCGCAAAAAATATAAAATCGACCGATAATCACCAGTCCACAGAAATCCTTGTTAAAACATAATTAAAGATGCAATCACTGACTAATTGTTCGTGAATAATAACCGCGTATAGTGACGAACGTCCGTACGTAACACTTACCGTACGTAGCACTATAGGTAAGTATGGCCGGACACTTATCGAGGGTCGAGTGACAAAGGTATTCTCGACAGATGACAGCATTCAGGGATGTCGATTCTCGTTTAACGTTATTATTTTAATAATGCTGTTGTAGTAGAGTTTATCATTTGATTTACTTACTCTGCTTGTCACTTAATTCTTTAACAATGTATTTATTTTCTGAGTTTAATCAGCGACGTGCGTGAATGACCTGAAGGCCAATTCACGTACCTAATCAAAAACGTTCAAAATCTATTCGCAGTCCCATCTCGGCGACAATCAAATGTCAAAAACTTGTCAAAAATGTGTGGAAACTCGAGGTATTTTTGACAGATTCAGCCTGAGATCTGACTGTAAATGTTCTTCGTTCTTGTTCTGTTTGTTCGGTTCTTAAAATTACGAAAACTGCCCGTCAAATAATAATAATCTAAACGAAGTAAAAGAAGTACGTAAAGATCGTAGCAAGTGGCGTTCTGTAGATGCCAACCGCCATAGGAAGAACGCGTGACCTTATATCATCAACATAACATCACACACATTCCTGACGATCTATTTTGTCATTGCCACCACTCAACTTGAACATGATGATGATGGGACTCCCTTTTCCGCAATTAGACTCCCATTCGGTCCGTTGTGCGTGGGTGTTCTGGCTAACAGAGCCAGCCTAGCTCCGCCAAAAAGCACAGAAGCTTCCTGGGAGCTTCACAGGCTTCACGTTGAGAAGTCACGGTCTCGCATTCCAGGATGACGTGGGCGGCTGATTCCTCGGCGTCCAGGCAGCCCCTGCAAAGCGGGCTGTCTGTGGTGCTTATGTTAAATCGACTTGAACATACCGTCAGCTTGAGCTTTTGACGGCTGAATCCTCAAGTATAATTCGATTTAAAGTTACCGTTAAGACACGTGCTATTAAACTCAAACTCAAACTCAAAGCATTTATTTCAATTAAACCATTTACAGGCACTTTTGAATTGTCAAAAAGTCGACCAGTTGGAAAGTTGAAGCTAGTTGCCCATTCCAAAACGTAGATCTCTATGGAGAAGAACGGGCAAGAAACTCCATGGACACTGTATCTTAGAGTAGCTACAAAAAGACTTTTATCGAAATAAAGTTTAAAATCGTTTGAGAATTCCGGGGTTAGGAACCTACTGTAACAACGTTAACGTTCTGTTTTCCATCAAATACTTTTGCTGCCCGTACTAACTTCGCATATTTGCAAAAAAAAAACACCAACATTTTCCAAGCTAAACTATAAAAAAATAATTGCCCCACCTAAACGCCTTCTAATTGTCGGCTATTAATGACGTCAAGTCGGTGTACCCCGTCACTTATCGACGTCAAGTGGCTCGGGTGGCTCGTGGTTCGAGTTGCTCAGGTGGCTCGTCTGACGGCCACAATTAGGGACGTCGATGGCTCTTAGACTTGGGCTGAAGAGCGATTCAACTGTTAGGGTCTTAAGGATAGGAACGGGTAACAATGGGACGTAGTGATGTGTGAATATGAGTTTTTTTGGGGTTTTTTTTTGTGTTGACAACATTGCGTAAATAAATAAGGCATGTATTTAATGCGGCAAGTAAGTAAAATGAATGTAGGTTTAAAAAAAAAATTGAGTGGGTACCATATATAATGGGTTGGCACTTGGCAGCTAATAAGGAGTATCGTAATAAGTAATAGGTAGCATATTAATATATCAGTAATAAGCTCCGTTTTAATTTAAACTAGCATCAAGTTTTTCTTTTGGGAACAGAATTAATATCTAAGCGGAAACTTAATGGCGAAAATAAAATAGAAAATGGGCATTCATAAATAATATATTATTATTGTATTATTAGGGCAGGTTTAGATTTTCTATATAATCTAGTCGTTTCTGGCACTCGCCGGCCGCTACCGCGGCACCGCTCGCTTCGCTCGCTCGGCTCGTGCGTAGGAAGTCACAGTTTTCACCTAACCTAACCTAACCATTAAGAAAAAATAATTACCTACTCTAACTAGACTGGTAATATATTATCTTTGTCACCCCAATAACATTATTAGTCGCCAATTCATTATTTATAGCTCCTCGCCTAATATTTTATTTGACTGGTATAGTTTATTTGCTACCTAAACGCAGCTGCTAGTTTTTAGTTTTTATAACACCTTTAATTTTGAACCTTACATAATATAATAGTCGCGAAAATATTTAATCGCTGGCAAGTTATTTTATTTGTTGCAAACATTTAGTCGACTTTTAAGTTATTAGTCACTCGGAAAATAATAAGCTAATAAATAATAACGTGTCGTGTAATTTTTTTCTATAAATTAGTAGTTTAAGGAATAATAAAATAACTGATGAGAATGTTTTTTTTAAACGATCAATTTATTTAAATCATTTTTTTAAATGGTTAGCTACTATCACTATCAAAAGTTTCTAAATCACCTCGTTCTAAATTCTACTAATATTATAAATGTGAAAGTTTGGATTTTTGTTACTCAATCACGCTAAAACGGCTGAACGGATTTGGATGAACTTTGGCACTAAGCTAGTACATAACCTGGATTAACACATAGGATACTTTTTATCCCGGTTGTTCCCGTGGGATAATACAATTTTCAACCTCCACGCGGGCGAAACCGCTGGCAAAAGCTTTTATATTAATTTCACGACTATATAATATATAATTAAGCGTTTTCAGCCAGACATAAATTATTTCCAATCTAATTAAACATATCTGTAGTGTAGCGAAATATTTTAAAACCGAGTGTTTTAAAATAAAAACAAAGACATATCCAAACGCATTTACAAAATGAACTCCGTTCAGTGAATACTAATGTGAACAAACTCTGCTTTGTTTGTACTATATTATTAAGTTTGACTACACTATTAAAAGTTTGCCTGTATACATTGTGTTGCTTTTGAAGAGTTAATTTGGATCTTCCATGTGAACGCATCAGGTTGTCTTCTTTGTGAGATTAGATGTTTAACAAAGAGGAATTTGAAGAACAACTAGTTGTCGGGTTATGTTCACTTCGTTTACCTATTTTTAACCCCCGGTATGGAAATATAAGTTTAACGTGTATATCTGTGTGTCTGTCTGTGGCATTGTAGCTCACAAACGGGTGAACTGATTTTGTTTGTTGATTAAAATTAAAATAAACAAAATCAGTTCAGCCGGAACTAATTTTGTTTATTTTTATTTTGTCTGCAGGATGACTTAATTGAGAGTGTTCTTATGTGTGTTTTTTTTTTAAATATTTGGTCTAATTATTAAAATAACATGTAATGTTGTGTGTTAATCTTTGCTCTCAACTCTTATTTTATTATTAAAACTATCTTCTACTGGCTTAGACAAAAATCCTTACCTCTTCCGTTTCTTGCAAAACACACTTTCATGTATTAGGTATTAAAAAACCGCGACATCAAAAATGAGAACTTAAACCAACCGCATTAAACCCACCGTTAACATTTCAACATCATTAGCGAATTTAAATTCAGCGTAATTCACCTCGATGTTGAAAACATGCATAATTTCATTCATCCTTCAGATTTCTTCTACCTGAAGAGAAATCGTATTCCATTTTCAAATTCACATCACATCGCCAATCGGGTAGTCTGTACAAAATTGTAAGAAGCAACTGAGAAATATCAGTGAATTAAAGTAAATATAAGATGGCTGTTCGGATTCTAGTCACACTGTTTAAATTTGAAACTGTGGTACAATATGAGAGAGGTCCAATCCACTTATCATCGTCGTGGATAGTATTTGTTCTGCCAAGTGGATTACAGATAGTGTATGTACTGGAAGAGTCGCTCGCTAGTTGTGTTGAGAGTAAATTGTAGATTGGATTTACTTTGTGTTAGCTTCTCTGGGGTGCAAGAATGATATTGTGAGGGTTTGAAGTTTACTTTCTTCATTGATAGTATTTTTTTTAGTATTTGCGAGAACTAACTGTAATACCTATTTGTTTTTTCATAATCCCCCATATTTGTAAACGTTGCCTAAAGTTTGGCAATGATTAGCGTCTGTTTAATTTAATTTTTTGACGTTTAAACGTCTCTTTACTTTAAGCAACGTTTATAAATCAGAGAGTAAATTTTTAAACTTCTACTGCTAAATTAAAATGACATGATTGTTTGATTAGTTATTTTCATCTTTATCCAATCCAAGGGTTTTTATTTGGCTTGTTAGAAAGCCGTTAGCTAGCATGAAGCAGCTTATACATTATAATTAGTCTAAAACGCAACACGAGAACAGCCCAAAAAATCGTAATTTCAGATTAATATTACCCAAATGGAGATTGTTAACAGATACACAGTCCCTACGTTTGCATATCAAAAAACCAAAACCACGAAGCGCAAGCTCATTTTCATAAATATTTAATAACCAAGCGCTTCCATTGCTTCTCATATCGGCGTGCGCTCGTGAAATTCCAAGATGCCTTAAATTCTGGCGACCCACTTGAACTCAGTTCATTGTAGGATGACACCTGAACTCAGCCAACACTGCCATCTCGGATTCCACTGGATATTCGCTATGATAACTGCTCTAGTCTGTTACCGCGACGGACGCGACGGATTTATTAAATTTTGTTGTGCCGCTGAAATATTTTAATTATTTCAGAGTGCTAAAGTTGGATGTGTGCGTGTAAAATTTAATATAATCTAGTCTTGTGGGTGTAATGACTTTTGTAGTGTGTTTGTGTATGGTTGACAATGTTTAGTGTTTTTCCTTTGAGCTGTATAAAGCTGTCTACTAGACTACGTTTTATGAGACTTTGTCCACATTTAAGTTGATTTATGATTTAATATTCTTTTATAATGCTGATATTAAAATTCTATAGTTGTCTTGGTAAGAGAAAGTAATCAAAGCCGATTTTATCGTGTGTTATAAATATACCAAAAAAATTGAGCGTCCAGTCGACAGCATCGTTAACCTATTCCACTTGATTTATTCAAATTAAACATTCAACCGATCCTTAGCAAAACACATCGGTGTCCTTAGCAAAACATATCTTTAAATACCAACCTTTTTATGGGAGGCCTTGCATCTCCGCCGCCACTTATAGTCGGCGTCCTCCCACCGACGTCTCCCATCGACACGCAATCTACTTGTGAGCTATTTACGTAATTTCAGCCGTCAAATTGACGCCGCGCTGAAGGCAAGTAGGTACTTACTAACTACTTCGAGAATGGAAGAATAGAGCTAATATGGTGAGATTGGTAAAGTAGGTTCAACTTTTGCATTGACGTATATAATTGATTTACGTATTGTTTATTCTGGGCCATATAAGTCAGACAGTAAATGTAAGTGATAATAGTCAGATAGGAAAGATTCCATGGAAATTATTAATACTTACTCAGTCGCGTCTGTTTTCTGGTCAAACAAAACTGAAATATTGTTAATTCTATGTCCATTATTTTTCCATCAAGGTAGACAAACTAACGAGTATCTTTTTCAGGTGCCATATAATTGCAATTTCATGATCAATTTGTACAAAATAGAATGCTTAGGTACTATAAAATTCAATGTTAATTTGCCACAAAAACAAACTAAATGGCCGGCTTTGTTTACTACACGAGCGACATAGCACACTACGTGGCATTTTTCACACTATTTATAAAACATTCATAATTACCCAGGCAATGACCAACAACAACATGGTTAAAAACATGGCCACGTATTTATAAAATTTTTCAGCCGAAAAATAGCTATCATAACAAACCCAAACTCAAAAAAACAACCTTTAAGTTCAATTAAACCATTTAGAGGCACATCAGAATTGAAAAAACTTTTTCCAAAAAAAAACAACCGACTTCCAAAAAAACACTACAAAGTGAAAAATAACTTTAATTTCGGAAGTCGGTGTCTTTGGAGCTGTATTTGAATTTTTTGTCACCGCCTTCCGAAATTAAAGTTATTTTTCACTTTGTAGTGTTTTTTTGGAAGTCGGTTGTTTTTTTTTGGAAAAAGTTTTTATTTTTCACTTTTTAGTGGTTCACATGTGCTTACCCCTTCACAGCATACCGGCGTGATGTTATGTTATGAACTGGTGTAAGCAATAGACAGAGATGAGATTTCAGCAATCCCAGTCCATTTGCTATCATTTATTGAGGAGTTCCGTTGCCTATCTCCAAAGTTCTTCATCAGATCTTCACCAAATTGAAATGAAACCACTCCGAGAAAGTACTCTTCCAAAAAATACCTAAATCACTTTGTGTGCCTATAAAATTTGAAGAATTCTCTCTATTTCTCCAGGATCCCATCATCAGATCCTGACTTGATGATCATGGGACCACCTGGAAAGTATACCCTTTCAAACAAAAAAAACAAAATCCAAATCGGTCCAGCCATCTTCGAGTAATCGGGGAACATACATAAAAAAAAAAAAAAAAAAACAAAAAAGGTTCCGACGAATTGATAACCTCCTCCTTTTTGAAGTCGGTTAAAAAGGAGTCGGTCAGTTAGTCAGCTGAAAAAAAAAAGTTGCAGCTGGTTGCCTGTTGGAGAACTTTAGTCTCTATGGAAAAGAACGGGCAAGAAACTGAACACTATCTAAAATCATGATATTACAAAATCCCCAGGATTTTACATTAATAACATCAACTCCGATTTTCAATTCATAAATCAATCTTCACTAACACTTTTCACTCTCTCAAATCATGTCTTTCTTTCTTACTTCACAATCGAATGCAACAATCGTTTACGTGAACAACAACAATATGTTTATAAAAAGACATGGGCATTAGTTGGCAGTGCGCGTAATAGTGTCATGCATTAGGGCCCGCGCCGGGGAGTAATAAAGGGGTAATCGCCCCGCCACGGGAGGGGGGAATTACTTAGGGCGAGTTGAGTGGACCGAGCGATGAGTTACGGCGATTTTGATGGTACTACTGTTTTCTGTTATAGCAGAATCTAGATTGAAATTTGATGTTGATCTTGATGATATCGTTAACTACGAAATTTAATTGACCCATATTTTGGCTTGACATTTCTTGAAAGCCTGTACATTAAAACATTACAGTTTTCTAACTACTTTGAAAGGTAAAGGCTTCTTCTCATGTAAATTCGCTCGCAGGTCTTTATTCCAGATCCTCACCACCCAAAGTACGCTTCTCCTCTTTTTCTATGTAACCGTTCTGTAGGTATTAATCAAAGTGGTTTCTTAGTCCTCCTCTTTTCAGTTATATCGTTACAATCACCACACTCGCCGCGGGAGACGCCCTGGGCGTCGGGCATCCCAGGCTGATTCCGGTCACCGTAGGCGTGGGCTTGCGGACGGCGAGTAATGGGTAGCTCGCTCCACCGAGTCGCTCCGACCAAGCCCGGGTCGACGACGCGTTGTGTTCCACGCGCGCCTCAAAGAGATGTCAGCAACAACTGGTGGGGTCCGCAAGGGCCGATGCCTGCCAGGGGTGCGGGTTGTTCGAAAGAGATACCGCGGCCCCTGGCACACAGGTAACTGAGGGAACACGGGTGGGTTTTAGTCAGTAAAAGTCTGACACGCCCTCCCGCTCCACCCAGAGCGGGAGAAGTTATTTTATGATTTCCCACCCAAAAAAAATAATCAATCACCACACTTATCTTACTAAGGGCGTGATAAGTTGCCAAAATAGGGAAACCAACATATTTCACACAGAATCTGACCACAGCACGAGTTATTGTGTTGATCAGGAACCTTAGTCATAGCCGCAGATGGACTAGCGAATAGATTTGTTGTTACAAAGCTTCTCATCTCGCTTGTCCTATGACTGAAGCCACGCTCGCGTCAGGCTAACGTTTAACTCCAACTGGTACTAGCCGCTATTTACTATATCAGATGAAACGTATAACTTTTGATTCTTGTCGCTTAGAATACTGTTTTATTGTTGGGTTACTGTATTTGAACATCTTCGTTGAAGAAAGTCATATATCAGGTTTATTTATTTTCTGTCTATCCCCGGAAAAACTAAAAAACCTAGCAGTAACAATTTTATTCTACAAAAACTGTTGGAAACGAATCTACACAAAAATACGCTTTTTGCATTCTGCCTGTTTGTCCGCTAGAATCTTCAAACTACACAATGGTTTTTGATGCGGTTTTGACCATTATTTAGACCATTTATTCTGGAATGTTTCTGTGTAAGTCACTATCAATTAACTTGGATAAAACACAGTAATCTCTTTGTTTTGTTAAGTCACCATTTCACCCGTGCGAAGTAGGGGTGGATCAATAGTTTCTATTTAAATATTCTAAAACAGCTTCTGCTTTCATTTTACTCTCATTTTTAGCTTTATCCGAAAAGGCTTATGGGGAGGCATTTGTTTCCCATTTCTAGAGAATTTTGAACCGTTAAAGTATCGTTCCGTACCACCCTGGTGAAAACCTGTTAGTTTACCACAAATAATCCCTTTTTAGGTTAAAGATCCTTTCACAATATTTAAAATTCGCGATGTCCCAACGGTTTAGTTAACGTGACAAGCAATAGGTAGTGAGTTCAATCTTTATACCTATAAGTACTTTGTCCTTAGTGTTGACATGAACTCACATTCATTACAACCGTACTTGGAAAGGTTAACAGGAATACCATTCATATAGACGCATGCGTAATGCCATTACACTTTTTATTAACTCCTTTTTATTCCGCTTTTCTTGTGTTCCGTGTCACACGTTTTGACTCCGGTACGACTTAGTAATACAGTACGTTACTGTATCTGATAAAACGTATAATTCCTGATTCACCGCCGGCATTATTGTATTGTTAGTGCGTAGACATGGCTGTTATTTATTTATTGTGTTTCGAAGAATGATAAAATGTATAGCAGTGATTTTATTGTTTTTTGTTTAGTTACGAAAAAATTGGGCTATTCATCTCCTTTAGGTTAACACAAGTAACTAGCAATCATGTGAACTGTTCTTTAAATATTTTTTTATCTAAACAACAAAAACCAATAAACAGACTAACAAAGCGCTGCGGCGTGATGTCATTGTTCACGTCACCATCTAACATGAGCTCACACAAAACCTATTTTCTATGAATTCTATCACAAACAAATTCTAAAACATTCCAATCGACCACATGTGAATATTCACAATTGATAGGTCAATTTAGTACCTAGTACTTATTTGGTACTAAGTTTTTGGTTTTAGTAAGCCGGCAAACCAGAGTTATTTCAGAAAACTAACTCGTTGGCTCTGTCTATTATTATTTACATTTATCGAGATTTCTTATCAAGCTCGGCGGGCTCGTAGCTACGTAATAACAGCCACACGGGTCGATCAATCAGGTTAAGCCACGGTTAGTCCCTGGATGGGTCCCTGGGTGGGACCATCTTTAGATACCTCTTTGTGACTCTGAAAGCACGTTGAGAAGTTGGTGCCGGCTGTAATCCGTAGTTATCGTGTTACCCAATAGCTGTTACATGTAAGTACTGGTATTCAGCTAAACCCGGTTAGACTGGAAGCCGACCCCAATATAGTTAGCAGCAAAACGTTAGGCAGATTGATCGACATTTCCTATCAATTTTCAAACTCATACGGGACCCATAATGCTTAACAAAACCTTTGTAAGAGTCTTAGTTTAAAACAACTCATAATGTATTGTGAAACAAAACAAACGAACATCGAAAACAATCCTGACGTCACTGGTCATGATCAAACATCAAGAAACATAAAGTATTCACATCTTAATATTTATCAAATGAAACAAATCATGTTCTTATTTAAAACAAACTTGACTACGTTGGTTTTAGTATTGACGAAAGTAGTCAAGGTCGGAAATTCAAGTCAAACAAAATTATAACGATTTTTTTTTTTTTGGGAATGACAGCTCGCAGGACAACGTATGAGGTTTTTGGGTGCTTAACCAGACTAGCCTGTTTACCTTAATAAAGTAAGGCCTCCACTCAGGGCTTAAAAATTTAAAACTAGAGCGAATATACGCTCAGGGCACCCTATGTGGTTTACGGGCCTCGGCTTAGGGCATCGCTGGCAGCAAGGGACGAGCTGGATTGGAATTAAAACCTACGCAACTATTAAATACATAGTCTATCCACATTCTTTTTCTTCGCAAATCCGACAAAACAATAGTGACATCACTCGTCATGATCTAACATCAACAAACATAATGTATTCACAATGAACGCTGTCACAATACATATAGCCATATATTGTGGCCGGTTGGCATCGCGGGATGCGAATTTAATATCTGTCAAGCACAGAGTGTCCCACGAAGGGTTCACTACCCGGTATAGTCAGAACGTTCGCCCCGAGCGAACCAAGCGTGTGTGTAGGTATAATTAGAATCGTGTGTGGTTGTGTGTGCGTTTGTTTTGTATGTGTGCAGGGACGCGGAAGTGTAGGGCATGAGGTTGGGGAAAATATGTGGGTTGTTTTTTAATCGGGTTGTGATTTTTATTGTAATTGGATGTTGTATTTTTTTATAATTTTTCTGCAGTATCGGTAGCTTTTTGTTTTGATGAGATTTTCCGATAATAGAAATTTCATGATATTGCTAGCTTTGATAAATAATACATTTTGCAAAACATTAAACTTATATTTTTGGCACGTCGTGAAAAGAGTATCTAACGCGATGACGTCACAGAGCACGTCGCTTTGCCGACTCGTATGCTTGTGTTATGAGACATTTCTTTTCACTAGTTCTTTCGTATCCTCTGTACATGTTATGCTCACTATGCTCTAATACCTACCCACTAAACTTAACACGTAAAAGTAAGTCGTGACAGAAGAATCTAAAGCGATAACGTCATATGGCACGGAATCGTATCGACTAGTATCCCTGTGTTGACAGAAATCTTATTTCACGAGTTCTGTCCTATTGTTATCACTACCTTTACCATAAATTACTGAACTATCAGTATGAAAATAAGAAAAGCAAAGAAAATCCTGGCAAGAATCAAGTCAAGCATCTAACGAGTTTACGTCACACAGCACGACGTCATACCAACTTGTATCCCTCTAATAAGAAACATCTAATCGACATGTTTTCTCCTATTGCTTTTTTTGCTACCCTTACTATAACTTACTGAACTATTATTACAAATGTAAAAAAGAGGGGCAAGTCATGACAGAAGCAAGTAATGCGCAGACGTCACAGGGCACGATTGTGTTCTCCTCTTGTCTATCCTCCTGTAAATACCTTTAACTCACATACCTAGTTAGATAAAATTAAAAGCTATTTGAAATAAAGGTCAAGAAAAACTTAATCAAAAGCGAAGCAACTCGTGACGGCGGTATCTTATTCGATGACGTCATAGGGCATCACGTTGTCCCTAGTCGTATCCCTGAGCTATATGACATCTCATTCCCCATGCTCTCGTCTATTGCTTTCTCTACGTTTACCATTACTTATGTATTAAACTTATTTAATTTAGGCGGGTATCACATTTCCGCCGCGAAATCATAGCAGCGAAATTACACCTTCGGGCTCAGCCCTACAAATACTACAGAAACTATTTTTCTTTTTTAATGAATGTTGATTTTACGGAAAAGCTAATCTAAGGTCCGAAGTAGACCTATACTATATTTACTAAATCGAACGCGACGACAACTTGCTCCGATTGCTACAATTCAACTGATTCTTATGATGTTCTGCCACTCGAAACACGACAAAATGTAGTAATAGGACTAAGCAGAATTCTTTAAACGGTTTCCCATTATCCGTCATCGTTTGCTATGACCCTTAAAAGGTATTTTATGTTTAAACAAAAGCGTAGCAAGTTACGGCAGAAGCATCTAACGCGCTGACGTCACAGGGCACGACGTCGTACCGACTCTTATCCCTGTGTTATAAGACATGTCATTTCACATGCTCTCTTCTATTGTCACTAAAAAAACACTTCGGTAATTTAAGATATAATATCTTAAAACAAAAGAAAAGTATGCCATAACAAAAGCATCTAAATCACTGTTGTGACAGGGTACAACGTTACATCGAATCATATCCCTGTGTTTTGAAATATATCATTTTACGTGTTTTCCCTTATTGTATGTATATTCTACTGTAAATAACTTTATTTCACATAGTTTCTGTTTTTTTTTTTAAATCAAGAATAACTTAATCAAGAGTGAAGCAAGTCTGATAACAGAACCTAACTCGATGACGTCACAGGGCACGACGTCGTACCTATGCTACCCTGTGTTTTAAGAAATCTCGTCACAAATGCTCTCTTCTATTGTCTTCTCTACGTTTACCATAACTTACTAAACTAATATATTTTTTAAGGTAGAATAAGTTAAAACAAAAGCGAAACAAGGCATGACAGAAGCATCTAACGCGCTGACGTTACAGGGCACGACGTCGGGCGCGTCGTACCAACTCGTATCCCTGTGTTATGAGACATCTCATTTCACGTGTTCTCTGCTATTGTGCCCGATGGGAGAACTGTTGTTTACTAAACGATTTTGTAAGCTCATACTATTTTTATGGTACTGCTTCGGAGGTGAGGCTGAATTGCTTAGGGATCGGCGCCTTTCGAATAATTTTACGGATATTGGTGTGCTATCGTCGACACATAATGTTTTTATACTACCTGTGTTTAGGTTGCCCTTAGTGTTATGGTTTCTTTGCCTGTTTTACAACGAATTTACTGGAAAATGAAAGTGGAAGTCAACTGATAGCTTTTCTAGTATCAATATCGCTTTCCGCCAATTAGATTTTGCGAGTAATGCTTATTTATACTACATGTTAAGTTATTTTTATATCTGTAAGTAGGTTTGTACAAACACTTTTACACGAAGATCATATTTTTGAAACTAGATGAGGTAGGCATGTCCTATCTGACTACTCTGAGAAGAAAGGCCGAAACAAACTCAGAGGTTAGTTTTTACAGTCCAGGCATAACCTTGGTAAGATCATGTGATGCTCTGAAATACGTTCGTTTTAGAAGCAATATCAATTCCACATATTAATGTGACCGAACATCTAGCTTAACGTTAAATCCAATATAGCAAACCCAGAATACATTTTCCAACGCAAGTAAAATAAAATAATAGATTCAGAAAGACTTTTCTAGAACATTGCCACGATATCCAAACGTGTGGGTCAAAGCAACCAGATTACATTTTATATTGAAAAATATGCTTTAGTTCAAAATATTCAGCGGCACATAGATAGGAGACAGTCACTGTCGCCATATTGACAGCTGCATTTTATTTTAGCTGCAAGTTTTGGTTTTAGCTGTACCTTTTGGCGATAGCGTCACTTGTCATGTTCGATATGAACGGGGAGTTCTAATGTTACAGGCCTTTGTTAAATAATTATTCGTTTGTTTTTGTTTCTGAATTTATTGGCCCGCTTGTAGTCTGAGATTAATAGAGATAAATAATTTTTAACAAGCTGTGTAAAATGACATTTGTACACCTCATGTTGTGGTAGAATGTACAGAACTTATAAAACATATTAACACCATACTATGTAAAACTACATTCTTATAAATAAATAAACAGTCATCATCTGCTTAGCTTTTATCAAACTATTTTTGCGGTCAGCTTACAGTCTAACCAGATTCAGCTGAGTACCTTATACATCAAGCGACTGCCTATTTGACCTCCACAACGAAGTGACTGGGAACACTATACCCCTTGGTAAGACTGGTTGTCAGACTTTCGGGCTTCTGATGACCCATAATGACTATGAAAGAGTTTTATTAAGCCTACCTGCCTCCTAAAATATATAAGTAACCCGTCTATTACTTAGGCAGTATATGCGCCCTCACGGCCGTAGTCGCCGCGGGAGACGCCCTGGGCGTCGGGAATCCCAGGCTGATTCCCGGCCACCGTAGGCGCGGGCTTGCGGACGGCGAGTAATGGGTAGCTCGCTGTCCGGTAAGGACTAAGCCCGGGTCGACGGCGCGTTGTGTTCCACGCGCACCTCAAAGAGATGTCAGCACCAACTGGTGGGGTCCGCAAGGGCCGATGCCTGCCAGGGGTGCGGGTTGTTCGAAAGAGATACCGCGGTCCCTGGCACACAGACAACTGAGGGAACACGGGTGGGTTTTAGTCAGTAATAGTCTGACATGCCCTCCCGCTCTACCCAGAGCGGGAGAAGTTATTTGATGATTTCCCACTCAAAAAAAAAAAACCCACTATTACTTAGAATTTACTAGATTGATGATGGTATTTTCCATCTGACTTCACATGCGCATCAAGTCTACTCGTTCAGCCTACAGGCATTTTTTATTTCTTTTCCTACTACGCTGTACCAAAATCCCAAAAATAAAATACCACTTATCTGTCATCATTACCTAAATCAAAAAAAATATCTGATTTGCCATAATACTACTCCAATATACACAAAATATTTCCAGTTTCCTTATATAACTCCCACCCTAATTGCGTAACACGCGATTAATCATAATCGGTTTCATTTTGACAGTTCAACAATATTCATTGCGTTATTTACGTTGTTGAGCAGACACATTTTTCGAACATATGAAGCAATGGTTTAGCCATCTGTTTCTAAACGAAACAAATTATGATGAATCGTGAGTTACGCAATTAGGGTGCTGTTAATAAGCAAGGGTTCTTTAACACTTTAATCCTTGCTGACTATGGTTTTAACTGTTTATTTATTTTACTCCGAAGGTTCTAGTTTAATAATTTTTACTTCAAGTTAAATCTACATAAACATAATTACTTACCTATTATTGTATAGAATCAAGTTCTCTAACTTAACAGACAGCTGTGCTGCTGGGAAGTTTCTTGCGTCACTGCTTCTTCCTAGCTAAAGCACTAGGAAGTGGTGAAAGGCGGGTTTTGGTGGACTGCCTTATGTAATTTTGACGTTCAAAAAGTACTGACTCTAAGCCTAGTTTCAATAAATGACTTTTGATTTTGATCTTGTAAAAAAAAATGTAAGCAAAAGAAAAACATTCAACGTAAAAACATTGTAAGCTTTTGTAGGTTACAAAGCACCAGCAACGTGTAACCCACATTTTTCACACAGCTCATAATTTTGCCAGAGTTGTAAAAGTTAACGGAGATAAACACGTCACTATTGTGTTGTGTTGACTAGCATCTCTTTGTGCGGTTTGCGGTTCAAATTCAACACGCAATCGTTGTGGCATCTCTCGTTTATTGGGATTGAATGAGAAAAGGATTTAAAGCTGTATATAGTATTGGGAAACTGCAATGTTATAGTCACTACGGGTCAGTATGACCAAAATGGGGTTTATGACATCATTAAGTTATCTACAAACACCACCAATGGTTAATGTTATGCAGGTATTTGATAACGGTATGCAAGCAACTGTTATCAAACAATTGATTTAATAAAAATAAACAACCCAGTTCCAAACAAAACACTACGAAGTGAAAAATTAATTAAATTTCGGAAGTCGGTGTTTTTGGTTTTGTATTTTCGTTATTTTGCCACTTTTTTTTCACGTTGTGGTTGTGGTACCCATCCCACACGGTTCTTATACCTTCACTTGCTAAATAAATAACAGTGTATAGAAGTTACTTTTACCGCCGTGTCCTCAAGGAGGCGACCGGCAGCGGTGAACTCTCGAGTCCGACTCTGGTCCAGGCCATGGTACGGAGCGAGAGTGCAAGTGAAGCCGTCACCTCCTTCTGCGGAGCAGTAATGCTCGAGAGTGCGAGGGGATAGCAAGGATTGCGCCCTCGCGCCCCTAGTCGCCGCAGGAGACGCGCTGGGCGTCGAGAGTCCATGTCGGACTCCCGGCCACCGTAGGCGCGGGCTTGCGGACGCCGAGCAATGGGTAGCTCGCCGTCCGGTAAGGACCAGGCCTGGGACGAGCGCGCACCTCAAAGAAATGACAGCAATAATTGAAGGGGTCCGCTAGGGCCGATTCCTTCCACGGACGTGGATTTGTTCGAAAGAGTTAGCGTGGCCCTGGCACAGGAAACTAAAGGAACACGGGTGGGTTTTAGTCAGTAAAAGTTTGATAAGCCTTACCGCTCCGCACAGAGCGGGACAAGTCATTTGATGATTTTCCATCCAAAAAAAGGGGAAATTACTATTATTATAACATCATCAACATAATTAAACTAAATGGAAAAAATACGTATTATTGAAGCTAAATCAAAAAACCATTAATTCCAACTTGACCAAATTACGGGACCACTCGGTAGCATGCTTGCTGAGTGGTCCCGTAATTTCGTCAAGTTCTTACCAAAGAAGTCCTTTCAAACCAGAGAAGAATTATTCAAATCGTTTTTAAATGACGGAGTTCTGAGGTAAAAAACATATACAAAATACAACCGACTTTTATTGGAGCATTCACGTTACTTATCCGGGCAAAAACTTATAACAATACGAATAAGAATACGTCTATATGTACTTATCATTGTTGTCTTCCACACAAGTTTATATTCCAACCGCTATCATTTCTACGTTGACATTTCTGACACGAAAAAGATGAGGTCGCCGCATACATAACCCATGGGAGGAATCCAATCTTTCACAGACATAACAACTCCTATAATAATACACAACAAAGAGCCATAAACTCCCTGTACAATAACCCTTTGAAATATTCTAAAACCTCAGAACTTCAAAACATCTAACCTCATTAACAACGTACAATATTTTAATTCGTCTCAGTAACTTGTATCGTAGATTTTCATACAAAGCGTTGGCGGTGCGTCTCGCGAAACTTTTCGATCCCGGGAACAACTTGGCGGATAAAGGAAACATTATGTAAATAGGCTCCAAGGTTCATGATTAACTTCGGAGTACGTAGGGGATCTTATCTGGGGAACGCCTGGTACCGTTTTAATACACGCCTTTTAGTTCCACACTGGTTGTTTTTTGGGTTGGCTTTTTACGTTATGCTTTTGAATTGTAATTTTATGGATTGTCTGATTTCAAGAGTCAAAACATAAATTAAATTGGTCTACATTGGGCATTAACGGATGTTGAATACGACTCTGTTCTAAAATTTAGTAATACCATGATTGTTTTTCTCCATAGGAAGAAATGACCAAACATTAGCTTCCCCTTTTTCTGGTTCCCCGGACCTACACCGTCACACTGCATCGCCTACGCTATTACTGTCTTTTGGCTTAGAATTATTTCTTACTTTTTTTTCTATTTGCTCGGCTCCTAAGAGTTCTGGCGTGATGTTAAACCCTTTAGTCTTTTTCAAGAATTGGGCTATCAAATGCATATTTTTTTAACCCGACTGATGCCGATATTACCAGAGATTAGCGCGTTCAAACAGACAAACTCTTCAGCTTTATTATTAGTAGTTTAGATTATAATATTGTGATTATTTATTATTAACAAATTCCAAGTTTTAAGTAAGTACACGTAAACATAAGATGAAAAAAGTAGAACTGTAGAGCAACATTTAAAAATATATAAAATAGATAGAAGTTGGTACCTTATACTAATTTTCATGTAAATGAAAATTCTCTGTTGCCAACAAAACCTAAAATGGGCATGTATTCAAGCACATTACATAAATATGTAACAGGAAGATGGTGACGCGAATTAATTCACTTCACGTGGGAAAAAAGAAAATTATGATAAATGAAAGCAAGTTAACAAAGCAATGTTTGTGTGAATTTTAATTTATGTAACTAAATAAACATGCCTGTGTCCTAAAAAAATAAAGCTGGACATTTATAATTTTATGTGCCTGAAGGGGTTTGTAGATATTTCTGTAACCTTTCACTGTCCACAAAGTAGGCACGTAATCGTCCTCTAATGTTCACACTGCTAGAACAAAGGCCATCTTTTCAAGAGGGACTGGGCTGTAATCTATACCACGTAGGCCAAGTACGGGTCCAATAGGGTTGGTAAATGTCACATTTCTTCGAAATTTTGGTTCTTGGACATCCGGCTGGCCTTCACGATATTTTCTTTCGCCGTTTTGAGAGCGGCTATGATTTTACTATTTAGACAAAGTAAAGCCTGTCTGGGTGCGACCGCACGATCTACAACTTATAAGTCAGCGTCGATTCCACTGGGCCACCACTGCTACACACAATACTACCTGAACCGTATGTGGTTCATGAGACAGGGCGTGGGTTATTGTAGACTTTATTTTTTAAGGATTCGATTGAACTTGTTTTAAATCTAGTAACATGTTTATTAAAAGATAGTTAGTCGTTGCCATTTTAAGTAACCTAATGAAATGGAGTTGCATTAAAAAAAAAACAATTAATTCAAGAAAACTCTAGTGATATGAGAGAAAATCACATTCTTACAAGAGCTGTTTTTTTTTGGGGTGGGAAATCATCTAATTATTTCTCCCGCTCTGGGTGGAGCAGGAGGGCGTATCAGACTTTTACTGACTAAAACCCACCCTCAGTTGCTTGTGTGCCAGGGGCCGCGGTATCCCTTTCGAACAACCCGCACCCCTGGCAGGCATCGGCCCTTGCGGACCCCACCAGTTGTTGCTGACATCTCTTTGAGGCGCGCGTGGAACACAACGCGCCGTCGACCCGGGCTTGGTCCTTACCGGACAGCGAGCTACACTTTACTCGCCGTCCGCAAGCCCGCGCCTACGATGGCCGGGAATCAGCCTGGGATTCCCGACGCCCAGGGCATCTCCCGTGGCAGTCACGGCCGTGAGGGCGCATATACTGCCTCTCCCTCACGTGCGCCGCCACCCTTTTCGCGAACATTACTGCTTTGCAGAAGGAGGTGACGGCTAACCATTTACTCTCGCTCCGTACCATGGCCTGCACCAGGGCCGGACACGAAAGATCGCTGCCGCCGATCGCCTCCACGAGGACACGGCGGTGCTCCGCCCAAGCCGGGCAGACCTCTACCGTATGCTCCACCGTGTCCTCAGGGTGATCTTCGCAATGGAAACACCCGGGCGTTTCCTCCCGCCTTATGCGAAACAGGAACCTCCCGAAACAACCGTGTCCGGTGAGGACCTGCGTCAGGCGGAAGGTGAGGACGCCATGCCGCCTCTCAAGCCACTCCTCAAAGAGGGGTCTTACTGCCACTATCGTGGCGTGCCCAATTCTTACAAGAGCTGACTCTACAATTAAAAAAAAACATTACATGTCACGCTCAACAACAACCGGCAAATAGGCAAGCCATTTGTACCACGCAATGTATAGCATCCACTTGTATTTATGTTGTCGGAATTAGTAGCCGACGGATTTACTACGCTTATCTAATTTACATTCCATTAGGAGCTTTATTATTTTCTTAGTACTTCCGAACGGAATTTGGTGTTTTTTCAGTATTCTATAAAATATTTCTCGTTCTTTCTACTAATGGATTTTAATTAATGAATTTGCAATTTGTTTGTAGGATAGATAAAAAAAATATGTAAGTTAATTTTATTCCCACCACGTGGGAACACGGTTTTACATGGTTCTTTGTCCATGTAAAAAAACGTGATAGCTGATTCATATTTATTTTGAACATCTCATGTTAGGCCCAGTGGATCAAAATGTTTTCAGATTCAAATAAACTTTTAACCCAACATTCATTGAAAACCCGGGTCGCTGTAACTAAAACTAGTTTCCCCATAAAATCAGATCACCGTTTGCGCAAAAAAAAAAACATCAAAAGCATCCTTTACATCGGTGTAAACCGAAACCACTATCGGCCAAAAATACCACACAGCCCAAAACAAGACCGAGAAACAGTAACAAATTCAATTGGTTTCCAAAGGCACGCATCAAACGGGAGGCCGCGTAAAGAATTTCCAATCTAACCGGGTATATAGGCTTAAAATGTACCACAGAAAGAAAAATATATTTTATGGTAGACGTGACAGAATTAAGAAAATGAAGAACACGTGTTTTTTTTTGCATGAGATAAGGCGATCTCTAATTAGAGATAATTTTGTGTGAAGATGATAATGAAGAAGAGAATGATAAAGTAACATGTGTTGATGTTATCTTCGGATGTGATGGTACCTTTTGTTAATGACATGAATAGCGTAGTAATTACCAGTAACGCGACATGATTTCAACCGTGACACGATGACGGAACATTTGTCAGAATTTATGAATTATTGCTAATATACACTTTGCTGATGGTTCTAATTTCGTGCAGTGTTACCAAACAGTGGTTTGTTTAGAAGGACGGTCAAGATTGATCAATTATGTTGTCCTTAACTATTTACTTAGTAAAAACGCCTGTAATAATAATATCGTCCATGTAAACTTTAGATCCCCGTCTACATAGTTTTATTAGTCTCCAAGTGAAAAGGACTGCTCGTCGCTCATCGAGGTGGTTAGGTCAGCGAAAACGTGTGTAATAAACGTAGAACGAGCCTATAAGGGTACCCACAGATGAGCCGATAGCGATTTGGGAATATCCGCGCAGTTGATCCAAGATGGAGGCTTGGCGATGGCTTTAATGTTATGGGAGGAGATAAGTTTTTAGATGGTTGTGCTGGTATGTTGTTGGATATTTCAGGAAGGTTCACTTCTATAACTGTAGGTAAGAATATTTTGTGAAATGATAAAGATGAATCATCATCATTCATCATTTCAACCGAAAGACGTCCATTGCTGGACATAGGCCTCCCCCAAAAGGGGGGT
Source organism: Antitype chi (assembly GCA_947359405.1). NCBI lineage: Eukaryota > Metazoa > Arthropoda > Insecta > Lepidoptera > Noctuidae > Antitype > Antitype chi. Next base: position 20,146,898 of record OX375816.1, read on the forward strand.
TTTGCCATAATCGCCACGCTTGGCAGGCGGGATGGCGATCGCAGTATGGTGGTAAAATACATAGACAATGCTACTGCCCATTCTCTAGTAAGTCCCTTAGTCGCCTTCTACGACACCCACGGGAAAAATTGGGATGGTGCTATTCTTTTACGTCCGGCACCACACGGTACAATGAATGTTACATAATATTATGTCACCAATAAAAATAAAATAATATACAGTTTTCCTCCTACCCGTAAAAACTCAATTAAAAGATACATCAATTTGTTATAACGCACTAGTTCCCGCAAAAGTAATAAAAATCGTCCACCAAGCTCTCAGGCAGTTATTGGAATTGACCGTTCATTATAGCATAAAATACTCAATACACAATTCTGAATACATTTCAGTAAATCCATTTCGAAATATAAAACCTATTTCCATGCTTTGCACGATTCAAACGCTTTTCTGAGCCGATACAAAAGTGCAACACGCGGCCGCCGTACACTTCCGTCTGGAGCACCCTTAACAATACTATTTCATTCCAACATACGTACCATGGCTGGTCTTCATTTCCCGTCCATTGTTTCATTTTTAAAACTGCCAGCCTCCGCACCGGCTGACCCGAATAGGTGAGCGTACATCGATGATTTTGCATAATTAAAACTGTCTAGTGTTCTTTTAATAGAGAACTTTAGCTGCCGTGTATAGAAAACGCTGCTAGCTACTCAGATTGTTTTGAATAGCGAAGTTGGTATTATATTCGAGATGTTGACTTGTTTTTTTACATTAGGGATTTACAAAGAACATAACTATCTATAAATTCTTGAGCATTGATTATATGGGGAAGAGTAGTTACTGCCTAAATTTGGCAATGAAATTATTTCTTTATTTTAGTATTCAAGTAATATATATTTGGCATTCGATTCTAGTACACATTGTCGTAAATGGGCTCAAATTAAAATTAACAGCTAGACTAAAAATTATGAAAGAAGTTTCATACAATTACAATATCCATGAAAACACAGGGGACTAGAGCATTTTTGCAAATGCTCTAAGGCTTGAACTACTTAAGCATAAACGTTGGGCTTAAGTGGGCCAGTAAGCAGGCTACTTAGTAGTCCATCGCCTGAGTGCACCATTAAATAAACCATTTCCTCTACTTGAGTTTTTAAGAATATCTGAGTATGTTTCTTGATCGTGGATTTTTATTCTTATTTTTCACTTAGGACGTAGGTGTATTCTGTTTTAGAGTTACTTCAGAAAGTTGGTAGTTAGGTAGGTATTGATGGGTGGACAAAAATCTCACTAGTACACATTTTAGCAATAATTTTCTAGGGAACCAGTTGACTTTGATATGCACGTGGTCCAACCACTAGTGTAAGTAGAAAACGACCGGTATTCTTTTGTTTTTCATTCCTTTTCCATTTTATTTTTTATTCGTATTCAGACTTTTTTTTGTTTTATATCTGAAAAACTAGTCGGTTGAGTTCCGGCTAGTACCTCGAGCCGCGAGCAAAGCGTTAACTTTTGAAGATATTACTAGAAATAGAAATTCCGCTTTGCGCACTGAATTCTGTTTCGTCGTTCAACTAAAAAGGTTCCACTGGCAAGTTTCTGTCAAGGAGAATAAAACTTACGCCACATTTTGTCTCGCGTCTCCCCGCATGGGAAATCTGCTGACTTCCATTCAAAAACTATATTTTTCGTAGTGTTTCAATGAAGCTTTACATAGATACTTGTGTATATTTATGCAGTAAGGTGGTGATTGGTTGTTTCCAGTTTGTTGGGCTTATATTTGCCGATTCATCATCAAGCGCTCGTGCTATTATGAGCAGGAAATGAAATGTTCATTGAAAATGGCGTGAACAGACAACGTCGCGTTCTTTGCTGTAATTATTTGCGCAAGCATTTAAGGATAAATTTTAATGTAGTGCATTTCATTGGTATGTTAACTCTTCATCAATTTTTCCGCTAAATATATGGAATTCATTCCATCAAGCCGAATGGAAGTTTTTAATCAGTCGGCATTGATAATATAAATTGCTTCATTACGCTATTTCCACTTTAAATTCTCACCATCATGGAAATAAATTGACACCACTATCCATGCTGGTAGGTATACAGTTTTCCATTAAAACATTAAATAAAAACCAAAATCTGCTGCTCTGTAACGGAAACGGCCATTCATAAAACACAGACTGACGGACCTTTTAATAATATTGTTATTTTATTTCATAGCCGTTTTTCCTTTTAAAATTATTAATGAGTGTACCATCGTTGCTCATTTCTGCTCGCGAGCAAGCAAAGAGAGGACTCAAGTGCTTTATAATTTACTTGTTCAAAGCTTACGGTTTATTCTTATTATCTGTGTTTCTGAAAAGTAGTGCTAGTTTTGTGTAATGGAAACTTTATAGTTCATTAAAAATTTCCAAAACTGTAAGTGATAGGAATATGAAATGGGTTGTCTGCCAGGGGTGCGGGTTATTCGAAAGAGATACCGCGACCCCTGGCACACAGGCAACTGAGGGAACACGGGTGGGTTTTAGTCAGTAAAAGTCTGACACGCCCTCCTGCTCCACCCAGAGTGGGAGAAGTTATTTGATGATTTACCACCCAAAAAAAAAAAAATGGGTTGTATAGGAAGTAGCGGAAACATACTACTAGACATACCATACTTTTTATCCCAGTACTACCTACATTGACGTGTGTAGATCATGACCTGGTTTGGGACCCAGGTCATGATCTACTCATCTGCCAGGGGTGCGGGTTGTTCGAAATAGATACCGTGGCCCCTGGCACACAGGCAACTGAAGGAACACGGGTGGGTTCTCAGTAAAAGTCTGACACGCTCTCCTGCTCCACCCAGAGTAGGAGAAGTTATTTGATGATTTCCTACCCCCAAAAACCCAAAAAATATCTACCTATGTGCCAAATTTTATCCTAGTCCGTTCAGTCGTTTTAGCGTATCACACAGACAAGAAGCCAAACTCACTTTCGCATTTATATGATTAACAGTTAGGATAGGAAAATCGTTTCAGTTAATGTTTAGATGTATCGCGCTCATGGTTGAAATTTTTACACAAAGTAACGAGTAGATCTGTGTCTAGAAATCAATTACTACAAAACATAGTATTACTATGAGCACAATTTATCCATCTACGGGTGTTCAAAATTTCGATAATATCATCCAACTACTAAAACTTCACTGCTCTAAAAAATCTGGCAATAGCCAGCACTCAAAACTTTTGTTTAGAAAATACGGTCCGTGTCCTTTACATGGGCATCGACGTTGAAATATGAGGGGCCGCTTCCTTTCTTCGTCCCGTGCCAGAGGGGGATAGCAGGCTTTGAAAACCTGCCGTCCCGTTTGTTATACGTTGTCGGCACCGGCCCAGGCTTTGTCGGCTTTCGGCCTCAAGATGATTAATGAAAGGAGGGAAATTTTAAATTTACACGGCCCTAGCTATTTTTCTGTTTTAATTACTCTCAATGGGTTGGTCCCTCTTCAATCTGGGGAGAGTTGATCATGTTGAAACAGCTGTTGAGGTTTACGTGATTTATATTTTGGAACGATAATGTTCGCAGATTGTAATCAAATAATCTACAAGACAACTTGAGGTTGAAAGCAAACGCTACATTATGATATCGGTATAAGTATCGATATTCCTTTGTGACAAAGTGTATATAATCACAATCGATTCAGAAGTAAAGCTAGTGTAAGAAAATAGAAAGAAATATAGCAGCTAAACCGAATTTGCAGTTTTAAATCACAGCTTTCAGGAATCGGAAGTCCACAATCTGGCCACGTTTTCATTAACACAATAATAAATTCTACAAATTTGGCACACAAAGTAACCATTAAACTAGGAATGGCGAAAATAAATTGCGTAATCATTGCAGATTTTAATGTACCAATAGATATCACGTGATTGGTTCCTATAACTTATTGTAATGACAATCCGATAGATATTACTTTTAGCAATAAGGAAATTGAACTGAAACAGAAAATACTGTGAACTAGAAAGAACTGAAACGATTTCAGAAAAATATTTTTCTAGACCTATTTTTTTTACTTTGCTTTTTAACGCAATTTTCCTTTATTTGGCCATAACTTTTTATAGCGTAATCAAAATGACGATTTAGATCATTCTTTAAGATATTGTTTTCTGAATAATACAATACAATGGTGATTTGAAATGGCATTAATGCTACCTATTTAATGTAGCAATAAAAGCTGACTGATCTTCATGATATCATTCCGTATTTAGTTGCAGCAGCCAAGTTGTAGAGTTAAGTTACATATATTTCTGCTTAATCTAAAAGAGATTTGGCCTGAAGATTGATTTAGATGCTTTTCTTGTAAAATGAGTCTTAAACAGTGCCAAGAAGTTACACCTGCTAGTGCTTGCTACTTGAACTAAAATAAATTATCTAGTAAACAGTAAACATTGCAAAATGTGACAAATCTTAGTTAGAAGTAAAACTAAAGGTAATGAGGTAAAGACAAAGGATCGAAACCTATGGAATCGTCATCTGCTGCCATTTTATACCGCAAAGAATAAAGAAACACATTTTAAGCCTCATTAATCCATATAATTGTGTTAAATATAAAAAGGTAAAAAAGTGTCGAATAATAATTTCTGCAGATTTGAAATTTTAAAGCAACAAAAAGATCAAAACCTAAGGAGAATATACAATGCAAGAATCAGTACCATGGCATAACGCAAAACCAAGAAATTATTTTATGTCCTATAATCATAATAATTTCTCGAACAAAACCCTTTAAACTTACGACTGTGATAAGCACAGTTTACGTCTCCTCTCCCCATCCCGAGACACAACTTAAATCATTTGTTACTCCTTAATGTCTGTCCCAACAGTGACCTCTAAGTATCATTGCGATATCATCACGGAAACTTCCATTTCTCCTTTATTTTATTAGTAATAGTCAATAAAAACGTTCACTATATTCCTTCGCGCGGACATAGCAGTTTGACACTTTTATTAGAGCTATCGATATTAAAAGCCTTAGTACTGAGAGTGAGACATACTAAATTAAACCTTGTAAGAGAAGAATAAGGTTTGGAATTGAATGTGTGGTGTTGATTGAAAGCAGGGTCAGTAATGAGCCGGTCAGCAGTTATTGATTCACGTGGCACCATTAGGCCGGTTGTACACAGTGCGAATTCAGCGCCGCTGGGAACTTAGTAGATAGTGATCATATATGTTACTCTATGGGGGGTGGTTTTCTTGTCTACCCACTTTTTGTTTTAACTGCCCCTTTTCTGCTGATGTTGCTACCTATGCTTTTTGCCGTTACATCTCCCACTTTAATGGCAGTTTACTGGAGAGCTCGAATTTGTTTTTTGCTGACACCAATTGATCGGAAAGAGTTTAGGGCTTTGTGAGTTGTTTTCGGTGAATGCTATGTAAGCCATTATTTAGTTTATATTGTCATTATTCAATTAAATTTTGTAAAACGTGTTCTTAATTTGGTGAGTAAAATTATTTGTTATTAATCCGTTTTGGTAGAGTGATGTAACGTAAGACTGTAATATAATATGCAAATACATAAAAGTATCGGCTAGCTGGTATGCAATATAATAAGTATGATATACATAGCAGTAAGCGGGTGTATACACTTTTAATTGGTAGATAACACTCTCAAAAAAATTATGAAATACATACATACTCGTTGCCAACAGAATGCTCGAAGCGATGTTAAATAGCTAAAACACACTATGCAATTTTCTGCAAACTTTGATGTAAAGGCTTCCGCGTTTTTCTTACGTAGCTATGTGGTTCAATTTTTTAAAAGTATAAGTACTTTTTTCTTGTCACCTGATGAAGAATTTGTACCGACTAACTGATTTTCCGACCTTTCTGAGTACATTTGGCAACTCTTGCATTTTCTCTAATTGCTAATGCAATGCTACATTACAAATTCAAAGTAATTAAATCGAGACATTTTATGAATCCAATTACCGAAAGTATTAAGTACAAGCCTAAAATAAAATTAGCAACACCAAACACCATATTAAGGTATAATCCAACCCATAAACTTGTACTTAAAAGTACAATTAAGGATAATATGATCCGCCATGCTTAATCCGGCCAGTGCACATTATACCTATTTAACGGGATACCCCGGGATATCCCGGGACTGTTATGAGTCCCGGACGTAATCCCTGTATAATTGTTGTCCGAGGAATGCCTCCGAAGTTGGCGGTCGTAATTGAGGGCATAAATATGCGGGATTCGCACTTTTGAACCCGGGATTTTGGGGTTTCGATAATTTGAATTAAATTATAGATTAGATTGTTCAGGCATTAATCAGTCGACCAGCGGCTATTACGAGGCAACGCGGTAATGTTCCTGGAATTGTTTACGAATAGACGACAAAAACAGCATTAGATATTCAATGTTTGTAGTTGGAAAATGAAATTGTATGAAAGATAAGATAGCAGCAATGTGACGTGGGTTTGTTTTAGTACAAGATAATTACAAAAATAGTCTTTATTTTCAATTACATATCGTTGTAAAAAAAGAAAGAATGGTTCTGAAATGGCGACCGCGTACCTTCCAGAACACGTTGCGTTGGAAAGCCGCCCAAAAGGTGGACCAATTTCTTGATGAAGGCCGCAGAAATTCGCTGGATGCGTTAAGCCGAGAACCGGTTGAAGTGGCGGAGCTTGGGGAATGTCCAGCAGTGGACGTATTTTGGCTGATATGAGGATGATATATCGTTTTCGGTTCACTGTTCCTTGGTTGGTTTATGTAGTAGATAAAAACAGCACTGCCAATGCCTATTACCAAACAGTTTATGATAGAAATGAGAGAAAATAACCCAAAAAGTGTACTAGATTAAGGAAAATTTGTTTCTTTTTTTATTTGCTTTCTGTGTAATGATCCAGACCTAAGTATCTATCGTCTTCTACACTAATAGTGGCATTTATACTACGCAAAGATCCATTTAATGTTCATCAACGAATTACTACATTGTACATGGAAACTAATGGATAGTTATGTGTAAGCAAGATTAGTTATAAATGGCTTGCTAGTAAAATAAAAGAGATATACCGGCAACAAACACGTATCAATCTCGAAATAATATTTTTTTTACACACCTATATCAACTGCCTAGCCTTATCCCAACTATGTTGGGGTCGGCTTCCCGTCTGACTGGATGCAGCTGGACACCAGTAATTTACATGGAGCGACTGTCCATCTGGCCTCCACAACCCAGTTACTGGGTAATACCCCTTGGTAAGACTAGTTACCAGACGTTCGGGATTCTGATGGCCTGTAACGACTATCCACAAATGACAGCCGGAATCAACGGCTTAACATGCTTTCTGAGGCACGGATGGGTCTTGATATGTAAAGATGGTCGCCCATCCACGGACCAACCGCGTCAAGCGTAGCTTAACCTGATCGATCGACCCGTGCGGTTTATTACTTAGCCACAAGCCCTAGGTACCTACATATATCATGATCAAATACACATTATTTCGAGAGCTACATGTTTTATTCATTTAAAACAGTTAATTTTACATATGATTACAAATGAGAATATTACTAATATTATAAATGAGAAAATTTGTATGTTTGGATGTCACGTTAAAACGGCTGAACGGATTTGGATGAAATTTAGCTCACATACAGATTATAACCTGGATTATTAACAAATAGTATACTTTTATCGGAGGACAGGGTGTTATGGTGCAGCTTGGGAGAGGCCTATGTCCAGCAGTGGACTGCAATAGGTTGAGTTGATGATTGATACTTTTATCCCGGTAGTACGTTTCCGTGAGATAATTATCGACCTCCGAGCGAAATCGCTGGCAAAAGCTAGTATTAAATAAAAAAGCAACTATAAATAGCGGTCTTTCCTCACTCCCATACGACAGACACGCCATAATAATTGGAGTGAGCCGTTTACAAGACGTTGAGCTTTCTCGTTGACACATTTCACATTACGTTAAGAAAAATATTATGTTTAAATTATTTTGTGAATGTGTTTTTGAGAAATTATTTCGTTTATTTTTTTGACATGAAGCTGAGAACTGCAGTAGAGGTAGTATTGGACTCGGTCAAAAAAATGCTGAAGTTTATGCATAAAACCTTTGTATCTCTTTTTACGAACATTACGCGGACGGACTAGTATTAAATTTGGCACAGTTTAAGTTTATATAAAGAAGGAGCGCAGAAAGCTACTAGTTTAAAATGTATATTAATGCATTCAATTCTAAATAGATTATGGTTGAATTTCGACCACTGGGCGATCACAAGTAATAATTGTTTTATCAATCAAAATCTATGAAACACCATCTTCTTTACGAAGGGCAACTTTGTCAGAAATATCGTTTGTTACTTCTAATAATATCCACGACCATTTGAAATTCTTGTTTATTACATATTTACGAAACAGAGCGTTGTGTCCTCTATCAAAATACCCTTTAATTAATGGTTGACATTTTCAGTCTACACGATATTAGGTTTTCTAGGTACGTACTGATAAATTCATGGACTTGGACATTGGCTCGTCGTCATCACAAGCTAAGAATATTATAGACCAGACCGTTTCTATCAATATTCAATTTGTAGTTACAGACTGGCTATTACTGTCAACAGTGATACACTGCTTAGGTTTTTTAATACTAAGATCCGAATAAATAAGGTAATTAATGCTTGAGTAATGTGATACAATTTCAACATTTTGCGTAATTCAAAATTTCAAATAAACAAAAAAAATGTATTTTCGAATTCCAAGAGGTGAGGTCGCGAGTCACAAGTATGAAGCTAGTTGCCTATCCCAAAGGAGGTTCACCACCAACACCACGAACACTCTTTTAAATCAAAATATTGGTTACTTAATTCATGTTAAAATTATATATGTATGTGAGAACGATGTAGAAAGACGTGCTCCTTAAAAGCGTCCTTAATAAAAAAGATAAAAAAAGTGGGGAGGTGTATAATTCTATAATTTTAACCAGTACCCATGAAGGATGAGTACACTTTAGCCAGTGTGAAACCTGTTTTTTTTTTGGGAATGGCATCACTCAGTTGACCTAGAAAGGCCGTGACTTCTTAACCGGCCTATCCTGTGGTTGTCTTAAGAAAACTCAAAGCCAGGGGCCTTAAACTACTTAAATTACTAAGCGACTGCATGCTGAGGCCACCCCCTGTGCGGTATGGGCTTCGGCTCAGGGCGTCACTGATAGGGGGACAGCAAGTTGGGACAGGCTGGATCATATCATTCTTATTATTAAACGGAGAGTTTAAATCTACAGGCTCAGCTGCAGCGCGGGCTGGCACTTCATCAAGCAAGGGTTGGGGGGTAATAGTTAACTCAGGGTCTTCGCGGGGCGCGAGGACCTCGGCGGCGAGGTCGGAATGACGGTTGTCTTTGTTTGTGAACTGTACTGGTGGCCCTATTGCTTTCTTGGAGGAGAGTAATGGGGTCATCGGGATCGGAGAGAATATGTCTAGGCCGGCGAATTCTACTAATTCTACTGGGGACATAATTAGGGGCCTTCACAATCAGAGGATTGCGATATTTTTCGGCTTTATCAAAGAAACGCTTTGAATTGCGTTTCATGAACTGAAAGACTGGGGATTTTCAGATCGAGATGGAGGATCTCGTTCCGAATGAACCAAGAAGAACCTGTGGCTTGACGAAGGAAGCAGTTTCGGAGGGTCTGCATCCTATGGATGAATCAGGGTTTCGTGTGTGTAAAGACTGCACATGCATACGTCATGATCGACCTTATGCACGCCGTGTAAATCCGCAACTTGCAGTTCAGTGACAAACTGAAACCTGCTTGACCTATTAGTTCTTATAGGCTCGTGCAGACTAGCGCGACACAACGATCTTGTCGCAACACTTGTAAAACAATTTCTATGAAAACTTCATGGAAATTGTTCTACAAGTGTCGCGTCGCGCCTGTTTGAAGAAACCTTAATTCTTTTTCTGAATCCCAAGGGTCCAACATGCACCAATACGATTAAATAACTTGGGAGCCAAAAGAATCATAAAAATATTCCATATATCAAAACACAACCGAACATAGAAACCAAAAACGATCTTCATAAAGGCTACTCTCAATAAGAGTCCAAATAATTTTAAATTACCCTCCTTTAGAGAATGAAAATGGTCCCGTTCCCAATTTGATATTAGAAAATGCATAGCACATAAACAGTAAGAAGTTGTGCCGATAAGCAATACGATTAGCGATTAGAGTTGGCAAAATTTTGACAATGTGCATGGTCCTAGTGATAGCGTTTTATTGCAAGCGGGAATGGGTTCCGACAATTGTATAATAGCTGTTGTCTTGCTTCGTTTTCTATGTACTTGTAAGATATAATTACTGATGTCGATACCTTTGTTGTGGATACTAAAGGATGTATTAGAACAACCTAGATGCTTAGCTTTGTTTGGTGGTTGCCGAGTCAATAACTTGGGACTTTTAGTACCATTATGATTTCCGAACTGAAGCGTTGGTCTTGTGTTTCAATATAATGTTTATTACACCGTGCTTCATGAACCTTATCATAGGATTGTTACTACATAGTGCATTACAACTTTGCATTTTTGAATTCAAAGTTTCTTTATATCGTTTTATTATGTACTCACTATGTATTTACTTGCAAATAACTGTGATGAACTGATGAGTGAATAAATGACTTTTTATTGCAGTTTTACATTTTAAAATGTTTACAGTCTCATTGTAATATGTGCACATTGACAGATATATGTAGTTTTTTCTAAGCCAAGTCCATGATACTATAAATTACTTGCAGCACAACTTTTTGAAGATTTTATGTTTTTTTTTTTACATTAATTTACATTGGCTGCCTTATTCATCCACTGCTGAGTATACCCCTAGGGAGGCCTAAGAGACCTATAGGCTTCCTTACTTTTGTGCCATACACTCCTCGTCTCTCCGAGTCTCATCAAGGTCTTTATAATACTTAGTATCGATATTACTATTGCTTGCTATACCGCCATCAATCTCACCAAGCCCTTTGTTCCCCAAACGCTGATTGTATCACGGCTCGGCTGAACGCCGAATATTATCAGAACAAATTGGTACAGTCACGACATAACATTTGTTATTTTTATTTATATTACCAATAATGTTTTGGAGCGCGAACGCTGTACCTTTGACAATAAATCTATAGGTTCAAGGTTGAGTATTATTTTGAAAGTAAATGGGGCTTGTTTTTCGGTCTGAAGGGTGTCAGCTGTTAAGCATGGCTTGTAGATTATGGGTGACAACATGGCGGTTTATACCATGTTGGTATTTTTAATCATTTGAAAAATGTAAATTATGAAAAAAATATTTATTATTTTCAAAATTAAATCTTAACAACTCCGTTCTATAACTTAAATAAGTATTTTGTTCTTTGTTTTATACAAATGAAGAAATTATATATTAAAACAAGAAAGAATTAAAACTAAACATACAGCAGCACGCGTGTGTGAGTCTAAATGTGAGTGTGTGAAAGTAAGTAAGAATTAATCAGAGTGTATGCAGGAGGTTAAAATTGGTCCAGCCATTAGGAGTAGGGTTATATTTTATTCCATCAGCCCTCCGTGTCATCATAGTAGAATGTTTTTATCCAATTCGTTTTTTTTTTACATTCAGTTTGTTTCTTATTATATACCGTACGTAAATGTCTATTCTGTAGCTGATGTAATTAGCTATCATCTGTTTTGCGTTATTGTACAATATACGGTTGTCAATGTTCATTTTGGAAAAGGAAAAAAGAAAGAAATAAATGGCAATATCATTCTAGTATCTACATTCTTACTCGTTGTTTATTCGTCTACTTCTTTCCACTCCACATCGGTCTGCCATGAGTTACGTTTGAAACACCCTGGCCTACAATAAAAAATGGGTTCAAGTTCCTGCATAAACTTTTGTAGAGGTAAAAAATACTAATTGTAAGTAGCAGTAACTGCGCGACTGTACAAAAGTGCCACGCACGCGATATGGCTCACGCACTCGCGTTTCTTTTTTCTTTTTCTTTCTTGCATCGCGACGCAAATGCAATTCAGTTGCCAGTGATCATATCGCAGCGTTATTGATTGCCACTGCAAAAAATAGTGCGTGTGTTACCAGTATAAGAAATGTGTTTCTTAATTAATGCATTTACTTAAAAAGAAAATTAACCCCTCGGAAATTACGTGAATAATTTGTTTTAGAAATTATTGTACTGTTAGACGATAGTATCGTACTTTTCATATTTTGACTGGATGCTATTTGGACTACTTATTCAATCTAGGTTTTTGCTGGCCTGCTGCCAGAGTCCTGCGTTTATAAGCAAGAATACGATCAGTTCCGCCAACCATGATATGGCATTTTATGCTTCCGTCACGGCGGGCGTTGAGAGAAATGCTTAGTGTTTACAGTGCAGAGAGAAACTGCGTCATAGATTTTGAAATAAGGAGACGAAACTAGTATTTATTGGTTTCACCCTGAGTCCAGTTTACCAGAATAGTTACTACATATAATCGGACCGTAAACATTTAATATTGGGCCTCCCAATAACACCAACAGAAACGTGGTCCAGCGGTATCGGGAATATTGTTGCGCTTCCGGCAGTCAGGACTACCCAGCTACCGGCGCGGCACACAGTGGATCGTCCAACCTCTTCTATGGGGACGATCCACTGTGCGGTGGTCAGGGCTCCAAAGAAAGGAACCTCCTAACAATACGATGCCATGTCTAGAAGGAATGCTTTCTGCATTCAGCTCTTAGTCCAGCTGCCCACCAAGAGCTTCCTTAGGTGTTGGTTGCATTATTATTATTACTATCTGCAAGCACAGAGTTTACCAGTTAGCATGTCTATTTAAGGCGCCATAATAATGTCCCGATTATATTACAAATACAGTTAGTATTTGTGATATAATCGAGACAAGCTACCTACTTTGTATCGTAAATATAAAAGGCGTGTCCATTTCAGCGAACAATAGTACCTACTGGAAAGTTGTTTCGTATCATGAAACGAATGTAAATTGTTGAGCGAACAAACTCTAGCCATTTGGCTAAGTAAGTTCTGAACTGCGATGAAGCCGTAAACTTGTGGGATTTCCACTTTATTAAATAATAAACAATGTAACTACATGTAATATGAAATTATATTCAGCTGAATTATTAACTATTTTGCCTAGTTTGTTGATGAGAGACTACATTGTGAATAAATCAGCTGTTTAATTTCTACGAAAGAGCCGACAAGTCTTTCTTTGTAAATTAATCATTTTAGCCAAATTTCTTTAGTTCGTAGTACCATTTTTATTTAATTGAACGGATATTCTAAATCACTTATTGTGTCTCTCATTGTATCATCAATCTTATTCCAATGCAATTGATTGGTTTATCACTAGCATATCATCATGGAAACGATTGTGGTTATATAAAATTTCCCGAGTATTGGGCAACAATAAGGAAAAAGAAAGGAAAGGAAAAAGAAGAAAGGTCACGTGCGTAGTAGGTACTCGTAGTAGGTTCGTATGAACGTAAACGAGGCAAAAGGAGTATGATTGTAAGAATCGTAGCAGATGACGTTCTGTAGTTTCTGCAAAACCCCATGAAAAAAGGCGGGAGTTTACGTGTGTGTAGGCAGTAATTTTTTTGCAAACCGTCACAAATTTCTCTATCTACTCAAACTACATTCAAATCCCTTCCATTGACTAATATCACAAATTCCACATCAGTAATCCCAACCCCACATTTTATTTGCATTAAAATCTTCCACATCCACGATATCTCTATCCCGCCAGCATTCAGTTTTACCTTCAGGAAAATATGCAACTTCAAATTTTTAAGTCCAACTTTTCCGCGTGGGAACGCTAGAAGAATACTAATTCTCGAGGCGGCCACCGGCGGATTAACCCACACCCGAAACTGTAGCGTCTATAGTGTGAACGAGACCTAGTGTTTTTCGCTGTACGGTTCCCGCTTTTTGTTTTGCATTTTCGTATTTTCGGGAGATATTTTTTTTTTTTGTATTTTTTGGCGGTTCTGGTTTGGGTATGTGGTGTGTTGTGTGGGAGGAAATTATAGAGTGGAATAATATATGCTTAGGGTGAAAGTTTTATGTCTGGTTTGTATTAAAACTAGGACACATCTAGAAAATTCGATATTCCAGCTGTATGAATTTCAAACCTAGAAGACGTTTGAAGGTTTGCAATTTAACACCTGGAGTTCACTAAAAAAATCATTTAAAAAAACGACTCCCTCTTTCATGATCCCAACAAGATCAAAGAAAAAAAAATTGCAGAAACAATGGCGAAAACGAAAACAAAACCTTGACAGCCAAAACTTCAATCTGGAAAAACGCCGACAAAAAGTCCAAAACAAAGTCTCGCAAAAAGACCGGGCTCTGGAATCCACTGTATTATTACGTAATTAAACAAGAAAAACGTTGGCCACTGTTGTAAAAAAGCCAACAAATCTGCCGCCGAAAGGAAACGCAAACAGCAAGGTAGCTATGTGAAAATTGCCAAGAAAGAATTTAGTTGGAAAAGACCAGCAAAAAGTTTAGGCTGTTTGACGATGCAGGGTAATAAACAAATGAACGTACGACCCATGGCCGATCAGCTAGATTGTGGATTATATTTTACTGGCCACGAATTTTGTTTTTACATTAAAAATGAGAATACAGGCTTACAATGTTGTGTCACGAACGTGTGTAGTTTCGGGGATATAAATTCTTTTGGTTTATTGAAGCGGTTTTGTGTTTTAGGTCGGGCTTTGGAAGACTGCATTTGATTGTATTGTTGGTGAATTTATGGGCGTCGATAAGTCACAATAACCTGGGGATTTCATGTTTAATTTATGATTTTTATATGAGCAAAACTAACATCTAATAGTGCATTTGAGGAATCATGATTAAGGTGATCCTTAAGATTAGATAGGGTACTATTACATGCATAGGAGCAAAATGACCTACAAATAATATACCTAACAGTTGCCTCTATATTTTATTTTATTTGTTTTACTTTCTAATCAAAAGATTAAGTCCCTACACTCTATTACTATAATGTACAAACTTCTTTAACACTATAAACTTCAACAAGATTATCCCAAACAGTTTTTGCAGCTCCTCATTTGTCTGTAGACCGGGTACTGCAATAAATTCAGCGACGAATTCTCTATTAATTAAAGTGCTAATGGCAAAGTGTCTTAATTCTGTGCCTTTGGAATTATTACTTGCAACTTTTTTTTGCTTTTTTTATTAGACTTGTGCTTATGTGCTGGCATCGGTTGAGAAAGATATATTGTAGACTTAGTGTTATTCAAATATTTCATGTTGTTGACTGATTGATTATATTTATGCAAACATGGCTTTGGATTCTTGAGAGTTGAGATTACCGACGTCATAAAAAAAATCCACAAAGGGAGTATGTTGGATTTTTTATTTGGAAGTATTAACTACCCACAAATCTATCAAGTGTATAGCTTCGTGTAGTCAATAACAGTAAGGCTTGACACTATCACAATATGCCGATACATCTCTGCCTTTATGAGTCTAGATACTGGTGATATACCCACCTACATTCTCATTTATATATATTTACGAAGTCCCAGAAGACAACACCAACATTTTATATTTGGAATGAGGATCTATGGGGTATAAAGTGACAAACGAGGTTAAGGTTAAAACGAGAATTTATGGAGTGTGAGAAAATGTTGCAAAATGAATTCTTAGATAATCTAGTTTCTTTTATATAGTGGCCAGTGTTGTTTTATGCTTACTGCTTTAACTAAGCTTGATGTAGTAGATTTTTTAACGCGATCCGGTTTAATAATGGTTGTAATTACCATGAAGTAGATTTACTTGAATGTAGTTAAGTGGTTTGCATGTGTTTGGTCAATAAGTGTGCTTGCTGAAACTCACTGGTTCATAATAAATGTATCTCCATCTCTGCCAAATTCTAAACGTTAATTATATTCAAAGCTGGAAGATACTCTTGTTAAATTATCTAAACCATCCATTTTGGACATGAAATATGCACAGACAATATCAGCACGTTTCACTAAATGAGCAACGGTCAATAATCTAACACACAAAATCAGGAAAGAATATATTCACGTAATCCAAACTCAATGCTTACAAACGACCTACAAAAGCCATATTTCTTTATGGAAATATACTAAAGTGCCTATAGGTACATATTTCTTTACGAGAAGGCTAATTAAAACACGGTGATAATGCAATTCCGCTCGAGGCACCCATCGGGCCTTTAGTTAAGGCGTGCCTCAAGACGGCCTCGCCTTGAAATAGATCGAATTATTTTCAAAAGAAAACTGTATTATGAACTTTTAATTTCGGTATTTTTTGCTGTCATCGCTTTAAATGAAGGAAATGTAAAGGCGTTTATGGTTGTGTATTTTATCTTTTAGTTGGGAAGTGATTACAATTATGTTTTTTTTTTAGTTTCAATGCAATTTTCTTAAAGGCTGGTAAAACGTGTGTTGTAATTTCAATGTGGATCTGAGAGTATTAATCCGGCTTGATTCATAACTGACGCCAAAATGTTGACGAGAATGCCTCGAGGGACCCAAAATATAAAATCGATAAGGCATATTTCTTATTTTCTGTTGCTCAACAAACTTATAATATTACTATGCATGACACATCGCTAGTCAGTTATACCTACCTACTCTTTACAAATAAATACTTTTATTTCTTTCGTATTGACATGCCAACCAACCGACCCTTGAAAGCGTGAGCAAACCCTATAAAAAAGCCAATATTGCCAAAGTACACAACTGATGACGTGCCATAGACAATCTTATCGGCTTCCTGACCGATCATTTCAATGCAAATAAACCGGCAGCCGGCCGGCACGCAACCGACCAACTAGATAGAATACACTTTATATCTCTTCTGACATTCAACTGGAACTAATTTCACCCAACAATGTAAACTTAAAAGCGAACTTTTGCACTCCCCACAAAAAACGACCTTACTCCAAACGATTCACGATCCGGAATTACTCTTAAAATCGAATTCTTAAGTCAGCTTTTTCAATGTCAGCGAAAGAGAGTTAGAACGAATTTTTTATTGAATATTTTTGTAGGGAACCTGCAGCGTTGCATCTTTTCACTCGTCTCTTAAGGAAGGAAACTTTTCCAGAGTGTAGTAACTTCAGGTTCGTGATATTTTTTCTCATTAACTATTCGAAATTCATAAGTTAGGGATATTCTCATTAAAATAAACTTTGTTGGCGTTCTTTTGTTTGGCAGCCATAATTGCTCAGGCTACTTGTTGTTAAACTTTATCTCTATTTGTTTGTAATGATTCAAACACTAAGTACTTTACTCATCGCGGTTGTAAGTTTGAATTCAAGATGCTACTGCTGGCTGTTGTTTTGAATATTGTGGAAATGGAGTGCACAAAGAAAACTAATTAGAACTGTAGTTTACCTGCTTCACAAGGTTTATTTGAAAGAGGAAACTTTATATTTTAAGACTATGAAACTGTTATATTCAGCGTCTCTTGTTTTTGGAGTCAACTTTGGAAAGTGGGTTACTGAATTGCTTTATTTTGGAGATGACGATAACATTTCTACCTCTAGCTTTTGCACCTTAATCACCACCAAAATCGAAAGACATTTAATCAAACCAGGCTGAGAGTTAGCACTACTACTTTTTTACGTCAAAATTACAAAAGACAGTCTCCCTAAACACCCGCCCTAATGGTAAACTAACCAAACAACTGACCACCACCAGACCATCTCAAAAAAAGACCGCAACCATTTTTTAAACACCAAAAACCGTATGTTAGAGCCGCATAGGCACGCCTGCCGGTTGGGCGTAACAGTAGCAGATTACAGCGGCTTAGATAACGCTAGCTCGGAAATAAAAGCGGCTAACTACTAATTAGCAGGCTGTGGTTCGTTGCGGCCGGCGTCGATGCAAATTCGACCGGCCAACGTAAATTAGCGCGGTGTGCTAATCGCGTGCTTTTGTGCTTATTTGATACGCTACAATCGGTTTATACAAAATCGTGTTATCGTAGATGTGCAGGTTGTTCGCGAAAGAGTTTGTGCAATTTATTTTGTTGGGAGTTTATTTTATTTAGCTTGTAAAGAGAAGCTACAAAATTCAGTAGCCTACATCGGTCTGCAGCGAAATAAAAATAACAAACATGAAAAAATTGTACCGGATTTAGAAATCGCTTTAGGTTTAACTAGTTATACCTATCCGTGAAAAGTTTATCTGGTTGTTTTTTTTACATACAGTGCGGCAGAAACATTGACCTGTTACCATGTATTCAGTACATGATTCTGAATGGAAGTTGAAATTTTTAGTCACGTAAAAAAAATGCTGTTCCATACATTTTGACTGCGCAGAGTTTTTTTTTCCGATAATTGACAAACATATTCCACCTTTGGGGGTATAGAACCATGTGCTCAATTCATGATTACACTTTGTGCGTCGGTGTTGTTCTTGAATGATTGGCCAATTAAGGCACCAGACAAAGATGAATGGAAAAGTATAGGGGAGGCCTTTGTTCAGCCGTAGCAGCAGCACACAATATAGGGTAAAAATATAAAATATTTTTCATTAGTTTTCATCAGACACATAAATGCTAAATATTACAAATCACGAACTGGTTTGTCCAGTCCAGATTCTCAAACCTCACAAATTAGTCTACAAACTTAATTTTCAAACACAAACGTCCACAAAATCCAACAATCCTATGAAAATCACCTACCTACTTACCTAATAAAATTTGAACACGTGCAAGTCCAACATTAAAACAAGACTATTATATCGTAGCTGTGAAGCTTTGTGCTTGATCAAACAAAACAGTCTCATTTGTTCCAAGCCGGTCAACTAATGAAATTATATTCAAAATCGTGTCAGGATTCTGCTGTAGAAATTGTGCTAATATTTTTGGGATGTGGGGACTGTGAAGCTAATTTTGGGAGACTAAGTTTTGAGGCATTGCCTGAACTTATAAAGCGACCATTTTTGTTTTTAACCGACTCCAAAAAAGGAGGAGGTTCTATGTTTCACTGTAAATATTTTTTTTAAATGTATGTTCACCGATTTCTCCATCAATTGTGAATGGATTTAGATTTTTTTTTATGGATAGGAATAGAAACACAATTATTGATAACTAGCCTTTGCCAGGGCTGCGCCCGCGCCGAACTTTTATCCCCTATTTAATTTAGGGGTTGAATTTAAAAAAATCCGTCCTTATTCCTTGTCTACATTATAAAGGGAACCTCTGTGCAAAATTTGAGCTTTCTAGGTCCAAGGGTTTGGCCTGGGCGTTGATGAGTCAGTCAGTCAGGACTTTTCTTTTTATTTATATAGATTTTGCTTCGGTAGTTTTTGCGTTAACCTCGATCATACGTTTTTACCTCAGTAATCGACAAACGTAATAAAAAGATTCAACAATTATTATTCTTGGGCAGATTCTTACCAAATGTTCTAAAATTTCTTATCTTATTATATTGGTATTTAGGAGTAGATAAGTACCAAGTACTTTATGACTATTATATTGGGATTTATTAGGACCAAGTACTGTGTGACAAAATTATGAAAAATAATCATCGCTTTATTCAAAACCATACTAAAACTACATCTCTTAAAATCAGAACTTCAGCTAACATTAAAAGTTATCATCATGTATTAGAGTTGTCAAGCCTTCTAGACACAAACAACATTAAATCTATTTAGAAATTCTGTAACGACAGCAAAAATGTTTTCAAGACTGCCTCGTTGGTCCAGTGGCCGGAAGCGCTACTGCTGCGCATGAGATCCTAGGTTCGAATCCCAGGTCAGAGAAAGCGTTTTTGGGTTTTCAATTAGGAATTTCTCAGTAGCAGCGCGGAGTCTGGATCTGTGCGTGGCTGATGGCATTAGGGTCGGCCCTATTAGGTACATGGGACTTAAACATAAATGACGAAATGTGGGTGCTACCTCCGCACCTCTGTCCAAACTTTCGGGGAATACATGCGTGGTGTTATGTTTGTGTGTATGTAAATGTTTTAATAATCCTATAGAGGTATGGTGTAATCCCGGAAAACTAGTTGAAACCAAGGGATTGACTGCCTTTCTCTCACGTGTCACCCAAAAGCTGTCAATTGCATTTCGCTGCTATCAAACTGCGAATATACCTCAGTCGTTGTATTGTATTGTGTTGTATGTACAGTGTGTTAGGGTTCGAGTTACATAAACAAGATATGGACAGGCGTGAGTATTAGTTTGACAAGATTAGGGCAATGAAAGGGTTTGGTTACAAGTTTGGCATAAGACAGACCATTGCTAGTAATTGAATCGCATCTAGATACTTATATTAATACTAACTTTTGCAAGCGGTTTCGCGCGCTTGGAGATCAGAAATTATCCCAACGGAGCGTACTACTGAGATAAAAAAATATCATAATGTTAATCCAGATTCAATTTTATATGTGTGCCAAATTTCATCCAAAACCCGTTGAGCCGTTTTTGCGAGGTTGAGTAACAAATGTTCAAACATCTAAATATACAAACACAAAAACTTTCACATTTATAATATTATATATTATTGAAGCGCCCGCGGCTTTGCCCGCGTAGAAGTCGGAAATTATCCCGCGGGAACGTACTACTGGGATAAATAGTATCCGATGTGTTAATCCAGATTCAATTTTATACTCGTATGTGTGCCAAATTTAATCCAAAACCCGTTGAGCCGTTTTTGCGTGGTTGAGTAACAAATATCCAAACATCTAAATGTACAAACACACAATCTTTCACATTTATAATATTATATATTACTAGCTTCCACCCGCGACTTCGCCCGCGTGGAAGTCGGAAATTATCCCGCGGGAACGTACTACCGGGATAAATAGTATCCGATGTGTTAATCCAAATTAAATTTTATGTGTGCCAAATTTCATCCAAAACCCGTTGAGCCGTTTTTGCGTGGTTGAGTAACAAACAACCAAACATCTATAAAATATATGCAAACATACAAACTTTCACATTTATAATATTTATTTCTATTATAGTAGGAAAAGTAGGAAATATTAGTAAGATAATAATAATAACCAGCCTGTATTGTCCCACTGTTGGACAAAGGCCTTCCTTTCCTTTGTCCACTCAACTCGATCCTGAGCCAATATGAACCAATCCCTCATATAAGTGACAAGTTCGCCCCGCTATCTACGTCTGGGTCTTTAGCGATGTCTTTGCGCTTTGGAAGTTTTCAGGGACACATGCTGTGATGGTCTTATCCAGCAACCCACAATGCATCCGACATGCGGCAAACGTGTCCGGCCCAGCCCCATTTGAGCTTGGCTGAATTTTGGGTGACGTCTAAGTTTTGTGACATCTTTAATTAATTATTATAATATTAATAGGATTAATATTAATTAATTAATATCATTTATTTATATTTTATATATTTATAAAATAATAGGAAATGATCCCCTGCTTAATATTAAAACTAAACGTTGTAGATAAATCTGATGCATTTGAGAAATTGACATATAAACAAGTTCTTGTTTCTATGTTCCTATTCTAAGAATGAATGAGTTTTTCGATTGAGACTTTGATTACTTGTTATCTCTCTCCGGTCGTGTCGGATCGCTGTCTCCTTGGGCTGAGGGAAGAGTGGGCGCAACTCTGTCCACGTACACACTTGTGCACTCTAATATCTCCCACGTAGATGGCTGTTCTCCATTGAGATTGGCCGCCATAGCCGAAATTCGGTCTGAAAGAAAGAAAGAAAAGGTTTGACTCGCACAGGAAGATCACATACTAAAATAAACACACAACACAAAAATTATAAAAAACAAAAATCTCGGAAGAAAAAACAGTCTGAGGGCCATTATTATTATTTTGCTCAAAAGTATTTAAACTATGAACGAAAAAAGGTTTTTTTTACTACATTAAGAGGAGGCCAGTAATATTTCCTCCTCCCTATCATGACTTATGCGTGCGTCGTGTCGTCTCCGCACACGCTAAGCCCCATCACATCCATAGGATGCAGACCCTCCAGAACCGTTTCCTTAAAAAGGTCACGGGAGCCGCTTTCTATGTCTGAAACGAGAATCACCATCTGGATCTCAGAATGCCCATTATCCAGCTGTTCATGAAACGCCTCCACAAGCGTTTCTTCGACTCAGCAGGCTGTGAAGCATCCCCATCCTCTGATCGTGGCAGCCGCCCGCTACATTCCCTCCCGTATCAGTAATATTCACCGACCGAGGCATACTCTTGCCATTCCCGACGACGCTACAACTCTCCTCCAGGAGAGTAGAAAGCTCACCAGCACCCTCAGGGTACACCATCGCAAACCGCCGTCCTTCCATTCTCGCCGCCGAGACCCGTCGTGACGTCAAAGTCAAAGTCAAAGAATTTATTTCAAATAGGCACTTAAAAGGCACTTTTGAACGTCAACATTTACAGTAAAATAGAATTGATTCTAGTCGCCCCTTCCAAAATGTCGTTTCGTATGGAGAAGAATGGGCAAGAAACTCCACCGTTACTCTTTTAAAATGTTTCAAGTACAATATTTACATTCATTATATGATTATGTGTGAAAACGATGCACCCAGAATAAAATTACCATACCAAAATGGGTAAAAAGAATCAAATTGAAGCAATACAGATAAATTAATTCTGTGATACATACATGGTGTTCACACATTTACAATCATTGTAAAAGTAAGTATAGGTATGATTTTCCTACAATATTAACAAGTAATGAGTCAGTGTGTGAGTTAAAATAATTACTGAGTGTAAATCAATGTCATAAATATAATTAATTATATGTACAATTCAATTAGCAACCAGTTTGATTTTGTCTCGACTCTAGATTGTCCTATGGAGCAGGACCAGCATGTTTCCAAGCATTCTTATCTTGGATATAATCCTCTAATTTGTAATACGCTAGTTTACAAAGTTTACTTTTAATGTGAGCTTTAAATTTCCTTTCATTTAATTGCAATATATCACAAGGTATTTTGTTGTAACATTTAACACAGTACCCCATAAAAGATGTATGTACTTTAGCTAATCTGAAAAATGGTTGATCTATTTTGTCTTTGTTTCTAGTATTAAAATTATGTCTATCACTTATTTTATTAAAAAGATGTAGATTTTTTCTTACATACATAATATTTTCATAAATGAATTGGCAAGGTACCGTCATAATATTAATCCTTTTAAACAGTTCCCTGAGGGATTCGCGGCGACGTAGATTATAAATGGCTCTGACAGCTCTCTTTTGCAAAATAAAGATGGATTCAATGTCAGCGGCCCGACCCCACAGTAAAATGCCATACGACATAATGCTGTGGAAGTAGCTAAAATAGACCAATCGTGCGGTTTCTACATCTGTTAACTGTCTGATCTTTCTAACAGCATAAGCGGCCGAGCTTAGCCGCCCCGCAAGAGATGTTATATGAGCTCCCCATTGTAATTTCTCGTCTAGCGTGATTCCCAGGAACACCGTTTGATTAACAAATTCCAGACGTCCCGTTCAATGTCCGTCCCGACCTTTACTCGAGCCCGCCCGCGCCGCTGAGCCTGTAGTACTAATTAAGTACGAAGCCTAATAATAATGAATCCGATTCAGTTTGTTCCTTTGCTGCCCACTACCAGCGATGCCCTAAGCCGAGGTCCGTACCCCACAGGGGGTGCCCTAAGCGAGCAGTCGCTCTAGTTTCAAGTATTTTTTATGCCCTGGCTGGTAATCTTAATTTATTAAGATTATCACAGGCAAGTCTCGTTAAGCAGATGACAACCTCATAGGTCGAACTGCGAAGGCATTCCCAAAAAAAATCCTCTAAATATATTTAGAGGATATATTTTTACTAAAGTAAAAAAAACAATGTGGTACCGTGAACGTGAACGATCAACGAAGCTACGACATAAATCAAACACCACCATAATCGCACCGAATCAAGAACAAAGACAAAAGCGGATATTAAAACACCCATAGCTAACTTTTAATCTCAAACCCATCGTAAATCTATATCGACAGATATTATAAATCACAGTTAACCCTTTAAAAGCATTGCAACACATTACCATACGTCATAATGGAGCATTTCATCTGCTATGGTCCAGCAACACGAATAAATCGGCTGGCCAGCTTCCGAGCAGCCATCTTGGATTGCGCTAACGGGTTCATTTCCTGCGCCTATACATTTCCGGTCCATTCGATGTTGCCAAGTCATAATTTTTAAAGCTTCAAGTTAGCCTTTCGTTTATTTTCGTGAAGAAATGTCCCGTTTTTGGTCCGGCACGTTAATTATCTTGGGTATTAATTGTAGGGTTGAATTGTGTTTATTTGTTAATGTTTGGGAGGGTAGGATTATTTGAGTAAAGAAACCGTGAAGTCGAGATTATTTGTGTAATGAAGCTATTCGGGGTTCCTTATTAGGTGTTAATTTTGGGGCCTCAGTCCGTTCAATTAAAGGGATACTTATTGGATTAAAATGTTGGGTTTTATTGTGTTATTTTGTTAAGGATTTTGTTTAAAACATAAAGGGGAAGATTTAAGTGCATGCCAATATGAAAACGTTTCATCTTGTAAATTCCATTGGAAGCAAGGGTAAAATTATCTCTTGGTAGACTTGGAATCGCAATTTGAAGATAAAATTGAATGTTATTCGCGTAGATCGGACATGAATAGACTTATTGTTTAATTTAGCGTCCAGCCACCCTGACCAACGTTGAGATAACCATGAATTGTGTTAATATTAACATATTTCCCAACAAAAATGCTTTGACAAGGCATATGAAATGGAAATAAAATACCTAGACATAGAGTTTTTTTTTGTCTGAAAATATTTTTTTGAATTAGACCTACGCCAATCCGCCTTGATCAAGCCCAGGGATTTATGCACGTTTCTTCCAGCGGCGAGGGGTGTAATTATGGAAAGGGTTATCCGTTTAAAAAATTCCCTCACCGCGTGACGAAAGCCTAAAGTTTCTTCAGAACAGAAGCCCTTTTTCACTAATAGCTACTGAGTTGGTATCAGAGAATTTTGTACGGAAGATTAGCTTTTCTTTGCGCGCATGCATTTTTCAGCGTAATAATTATACTTAGAACCACAAAAAATCAATTGAATGGTTTATCAGTGGGTGGTTGGATTTCATAAAGGTACCTAAGCCGAAAGGAATCGGCTTATATTGACCCGTCGCCACTGGTGTCTTCTCTGTATAAGAATAGGTCTTTGCCTTACAGCATGACAGTAACAGGCTAGTATTATCTTATATTTATTGAAGCCTATTTACTCCAAGAAACATAAAAATCCATTACTATATAAATGCACATACAACGTACTGCAGTCTGCCCTTTTAAAATGTGACACAGACAAATGGCCGGGACACGCTACATGACAGTACGATTTTCTACGTCCCCCGACGGAGGAGACTCGCAAAATTATTAAGTGACGCTTGTGTTATCACCGGGCTTTGAATCTTTTGTATTTTTTTTTTGTAGACGGTACTTCTTGTGCTGAGTATGGGCTTAGAGGAATTAGGGAGATGTTATGATATTTTCGAATAAAATTTAATGGGAAATTGTTTGCTGAAAATTTTTGTTCTTCTACTCGTAGTGCCTTTTAATTTACTGCGAGTTGTCTGATCCTCTTTATAGTTTTTTTTTTCACGAAACTGCTGTAGGTAATCGCGGACCTATTTCATACCACGACTTTTTCTAGAAAAATCTTCCCGCACTGTAAAAATTTTCAATTAATATTAAAAGCGAAGTCTACTTAGCTCAAAATACATAAAAAAACAGTATTTGTTTATTTCGTTTTCGCGAAAATTTCACACTACGAAGCTCTCTGTATCTATTCTGTGATTAAAAACTGATTGAATAATGTGAACTATACCATTAATTTAATTTCACTTACAATTTATTCCAGCCCTATTATCACACCACAAGAAACACCCAACATTTAATAATTCTATCACTACCGCCACTCAAACACCTCAACTGCCAGCACATCAGCACGTTGCACTTACGTCTAACGGGCCGTCAATAATACGATCGGTTCATTCCTATTCGACCAACATCGTCGCCTACAAATAAAGCTACGATCCAACTGTAATCCGAACACATATCAGCTGCCATTTTCGACGCGACAAACTGCAGCAGAATTTTAATTTTTTATTGCGTTTGTTTGTTGACGGAGATTACGTTAAGCTGGGTGTCGGGTAATATGTGGATGTCGCTTTGGAGATAAATATCAAATTAAGGATTCACTAGAATGCAAAAATATCCCACTATAAGAATGGGATATTTCTGCACTGTCAAAATCATCATATCAACCAAAATATGGATAAAGACTTCCATAAAGACCTTTTTCGAATACTGTTTTAGGATTTGACTGGATTAAATCAAATAAGCAACTTCAACGCTTTCTGGTGCTATATGAATAACAAAAGAAAGTTTTCACTTCCACAAATGTAGTGATAACTGTTTGTTACTGTTAGCCCGCATTCACTGGGCCTCTCCACATGACTACCAACTCTTTCGATCCATGGCTTAAGTGGACGGTGGTCGTGTGTTTTCTCTAGCTCATCCAGCCAACTACTACAAGATCTGCCGCCACGATTTCTGACTGTGTGAACGATGATACAGAATGATGATTGATTTTCTGTATGTTCTTTAACTATATTAAAAAACAAAGCTAGAACGTTGGATGATGTTCGATTTTTACACGCTTTATATTAGCTTCACTTGTATGTATGTTTGTAACCGACTCCTTAGGGCGCGATTCTGACCCACTTTAAACGGTCAGATTTCATTTAAACTTTGTAAACTTATCGAGGAACGGTGACAATTCAATAATTGAAAATAAAAATAGAGAAAAAAATAATGGAAAGAAAAAACAGAAAAATCACGCTTTTGTAGTTAGCAGAACTAAAAAATTGAAAATAAATAATAGTTTAAAAAACAAAAAAAAACACACTTTAAAAACCAAACTAAAAAGTAGAAAATAATTTAATTCAATTAAAAAGCGTGGGGTGCTTGACATTAATTGATTATAAAAAATACCTCAAAAAGCACCCCACGCTTTTTAATTTAATTAAATTATTTTCTACTTTTTTAGTTTGGTTTTTAAAGCGTATTTTTTAGTTTTTTAAACTATTTTTTTTTTCTATTTATTCTCAGTTATAACAGTTTTACCTACTTTCGCCCTCAAATGAGAGCAGTGGTGGCCCAGTGGTAACGGCTGCAACTTACGAGTTATAGGTCGTAGCTTTGAACTCAGACGAGCGTTTTACTTTTTGTAAATTTATTTCATCACAACTGTTCTCAAAATCGGTGAAGAAAAACATCGTGAGGAAACCGCTATGTCCTAGACCCAAAATTCGATGACATGTGACATCTACCACCCCGTACTAGGCCCGCGTGATGGATTACAGCCCACTCCCTCTCACCGAGAGGAGGCCTGTGGGCCAATGGGAACATTCTAGACTGATTATGCGTCCTCGAATTGCCTGCGTGTTAAGTCATACCTCGTACCGAAACTTCTGCACGATTGACTTGCCTAACTGTATATATTGTCCTACTGAATATAGCTACTTACTCTGTGGCACACCTTAGCTCCGATCCCTACACAGCTTGTCAACAATATAATGAACAGAGGCAATTATAATTAACTGTCAGGATACTGAATTATTGCTAATTCGGTGATGCAGGCTTGATTACAGGCACGTGTATTAGTTTACGTGACAGAACATGGTGTAGTGATAAAATAATTATTGTATTCGCCGTGTGTTCCTCGTTTTAGCTTAAAATAAAATAAATTAATAAATAGTTATTATTATCCACTTACATTTCTTTTTTCAAACAAATTTTTGTATTTGTTACAGGGTGTGCATTTTTGACATACTTTAATCCGGAGAGCGCATCCAGCGCTCAAACGGCTCTACATGAGAAACGGACACTACCAGGGGTAAGTAATAGTGTATTTTCCTCAAACTGCTACAATCGAATACTAAGAACTTATTATGTTGCGTTATTAAAGGTTCTTTGAGTATTTGTGACATATCATTGTGATTTATTACAGGCATTTTAGGTATTGTGTAATCTCCACAGCACTTACATTATGTTCATCTTGAACAAAGACTTATTATTTAGGTACATGACCTACGAACATACCTAGGTTCTTCGTTAAGACAATGCGTACAATTATTTCTAGCAATAGTTAGGAATCACACTGTCTATCAAAATGTCCCATATTTGAACACCAAATTTAAAATTCATATCTGCACTAACAAGTTTAAAATAATTACATTTCTTACTAGGATGAGTCAAAACGAGTACGCGTGACCCGCATTACACTCATGACCTTTCAGAGAGAGTCAAAATAAACAAAAACGGTCGACCGAGACGACAGACGAGACGAGTCAAATAAAAGCTATAATTTATGTTTACTTTTAAATGACTTTCAAATACAAAATAAATGGTTTTGTTAGACATTTTATTTTAGTCTATAGTTTTTTTTTTTTTGGGGATGGGAAATCATCAAATAACTTCTCCCGCTCTGGGTGGAGCAGGAGGGCGTGTCAGACTTTTGCTGACTAAAACCCACCCGTGTTCCCTCAGTTGCCTGTGTGCCAGGGGCGACGGTATCTCTTTCGAACAACCCGCACCCCTGGCAGTTTAGTCTATTAAATACACACATGCATAAACTTGAAAGCAGTGGTAGTCCAGTGGTAATAGTCCTGATTTAAAAGTTGTAGATCGTGGGTTCGCACCCAGGTAGGCGCTTGTGTAAATAATTTCACCAACGCTCTCAAAATCGTGAAAGAAAACATCGTGAGGAAACTGGCATGTTCATGAAACAAAAATTCTAAGACTGGGCCCGCGTGGTGGATTACGGCCCCCTTGCTTTACAGAGAGGAGGCATGTATCCCCGCATTGGGAACGTCATAGGCTGATTTTGCTAGATAAAGTCACGGCTTCTTCTGGAAAAGTAGAAACTACGGAATTCTACCAGCTGCGATGCTTACTTACTTCTATTGCTTCGTTTGCGTTCATATATGCAAAAAAAAAACATTAAATCTTTCTACGAAAGTATACTTTCAACCTTATTGTATATGGTATGGTATGGTGGGCGTGGATAGCCGTCACCTCCTTCTGCGAAGCAGTAATGCTCGCGAAGAGGGAGGCGGAGCACGTGAGGGAGAGGCAGTATATGCGGCCACACAGCCCTAGTCGTCGCAGGAGACGCCCTGGAATCCCAGGCTGATTCAGAAGGACCAAGCCCGGGTCGACGGCGCGTTGTGTTCCACGCGCGCTTCATAGAGATGTCAGCACCAACTGATGGGGTCCGCTAGAGCCGATGGCTGCCAAGGGTGCGGATTGTTCGAAAGAGATACCGTCGCCCCTGGCACACAGGCAACTGAGGGAACACGGGTGGGTTTTAGTCAGTAAAAGTCTAATACACCCTCTTGCTCCACCCAGAGCGGGAGACGTTATTTACTGATTTCCCAGCGTCAAAAAAAACCTCCCTGTATATTCCTATTTATTTAAAACAACAAAGGTATAATATTCAAATTCAAGCAAAAGCAATTGTTCCGTGTTATATTTTAAGCCGAGATGTTAAATTAACCTCTACTCTGTATTCAGCCTTCGTCTAAGTTAATTTTATTTAAGGGAATAAATTGTATTATATATAATGAGTTTAGTATAAACGTGAGTTAGGTCAAATTACTCTAAGTTCTGTAATTAAAACGGATACCTACATTAAAATAAATACTTGTGGTTTGTTGCTACAATATAATATGACCAAATACCTTGTATCCTACTGTGTTAGATTACATAGCTAGAAATGTTTTGCCGCTGAAAAATCCATAGCATTCTTATTTTAATGTTAGAGCAATATACGCAGTATCTACTTTCTTAAAAATTGCATAAACTGTGAATTTTCACAAACATGCATGCACTTTTTTCCAATTGTATTATACAGGGTAGGTTTTCAAAGACTTGCAGCTGATTGTACAGACCATCAGACTGGAAAATTTACTCCATGGAACCAATACGTACTCGCAAAAAATTGTCAGCCGTCCCATACATTTAGGTCAAGTAGGTATTCATGTTTTGTATGGGACAGTTAATACATTTTTCGCGATTACGATATTGGCCGCCTGGAGAAAAATAAATAAAACTACAAGGTTTTTGAAAACTAACCCTGTATATAATTATTATACAAAAGAGCAAAGCATAAACTACATTACATTCAAGCAAGATAAAATTAAACGTACCTATCTCAAACGGGCACAAACAAGAGTACAGCGAGCACCCGATACATTTTCAGAATAACCTGCTAACGCTACCAATATTCTATACACAACCGATAGATCCCCTATTTTCCTTAACCCTAAAATATGCGCGCTTATAAAAAGGTAGCAGAGCGCACATGTGCCCTACCCGACCCAAGCCGCGGCATGCGAGATGTTATTATCACACCTACCCTCGCTTTGACGTAAAACCTTTATGATATTATGCATGCACAATTTTGACAGGTTGTCATGTTAATGGATTAAAAAATATGAAAAATAGATGTTGAAAAAATTTACTTTAGGCTGTAGGTTAGGCTTTTTTAAGCCGAGGCCGAATGGATAAAATAATAAAGTAAAATGAGAATTTTATTGAAAAGCCAGTAATTAATTGGAGGGTATTAGAGGAGAATTTAATGTTCAAGAGATTGATTTCTCTAGAGAATTGTTTGTTGAGTCAATTTCAATTTGGCAGTTGGAAGACGCTAACCTAATGGTGATGATCCCACTGCTACACAGCCCTCCTCCTGCGAGAGGGAGTGGGCCGTAATCCACCACGTGGGCCCAGTGCGGATTGGTAGATGTCACATGTCATCAATTTTTGGTTCGATGCTTTGGTTGATGTTGCGACTACTTGGCTCACGATGCTTTTCTTTACAGTTATGAAAGCAATGAAGACGATATAACTGCCAAATAGTACCAGTGATAAAAAGAGATAACAAAGACAGGTAGCGTTTTCATTTAACATGATAATTTAACTATAAAAATCTTTGCTCTTTCGTCGAAAATGTTAATTAACAGTAAATTATATTGTACAGTATACGTAATTTTGTGGTTTTAACCAACAATGCGCTGCTGACGCTTTATGCTGTGTTGTGACGTAATATCTCAGCTGTTTTGATATGAACTGTGAACGCGTTAAATGACCGTTTACTGGTTTTACAGTGCACTTTACAATAGACGTTTTAGAGCTGTTTCGGGTATTTTTTAGGTTTATTTCTTAGTGTGAGGTTGTGTTTTTTTATAGTTGTTTTGACAATAATTCAAAAAACATCATTACTCTGTGATTGTACCAAGAGCTTAGATGATAAAATAATAACAAATGTGTTTTTAATTGCATAAGTGCTTCTTGTATTGACTTTACTTCAACGATCTCTTCGTCAACCTTCTTCATCTTGAAATGAATACTTGTAGCTCTAGACGAAAACTCATAATCGGCTAGAAGATCAGACATATTCCACCATTATTTTATGATTAGCACACGTCATTCCATTGACACTCTCGCGAACGATCCTCATAACCCGAGAGCAAACGCAAACGATACGCGAACGTAACGTATTTTAATTTTTGATCTCATCCCTAATCTTTCCATAAAGTCATACTCTTGAGTTCTGAGCGTCCTCTCTGAATATAAATTGTGTCATTTTAGCGAAACCGTAATGGAAAAGCAGATTAAATAATTCAAGCGTAAGAAATTTTGAGCCCATAACAGTATTCATAAATAATGAGGTTAACACATCGGGCGCGTGCGGCCGTTTTCGCATTATGCCGCGTAGTGTGAGTATATTGGGGTCCCCGGCGACGCTCGCGAAGTTTTGTAAAGAAAAAATTGGCTCCGTATTTGGGCGTATGAGGAAGTAATGCTGATTGTTACCATGTCATGGAATAGAAGAAAAATTCAATTCAGCCAGTCAGTAAGATACCTGCCTTTAGCGGTCTCGCTATCAAGCCCTATGGTGTTTTTAAATCTTATAAAAGAAAAGATGGTTTTGAAAATCGGATCGAAGTCGAAAAGAAAAAAGAGAAAAATTTCCGTGTTCCTTAAGCATGGAACATTTTCAATGCGCTAAAGAATCCGGTATCGTCCGGCTGGTCCGTTTTCGGGCCACCCGATTCACGCAGTTTGTATCTTTATTCTTAATTATGAATAAGGGCTGCTATCGTCTGCGATAATTTCACTCTATGGACAGATAGATATTCTCGTCAAATACATAATTCAAAACCAAAAATGTTCTCTGGCAACATAAAAAAAAGATAAAAGTGACGTTTCGAACTCGTTGGTCATCAGTAGATGCTCTCTTGTTTTTTAGTGTTTATTTTTTTATTTTTTGTGCATTTTCAACGTTATGTGGATAAAATAGAGTAGTGCACACTAAATGCAAAATGGTAGAACTAAGGCGTGTTTATTGCTCGGTAAAATTTTGGCACTCCTTTTTTACATGCGGCGTAATTACGTGGTTTCACATAATTGCATCTACATTACGTTTTCTTTCGAACAATTTCGAAGATTTTTTTTGGTTTTTAGGTAATTTTACAGTGATTATTTCATACATGTTCCCATAAGGAATTTCTATTATAATGTTTATATAAAGTAAAAGCCCGCTGTTTATTTCTTATATCTGCTGCGCTTGTTAATATTGGTATTCTAGATTTCAAAAAAAAACTAGCGAACAAACAGACACAGATGGATAGCATTTTATAGTTTTTAATGTTTATTAAAATGCGCATCCCAGAAAGGACAGACACGCATCCAGTCTCGTATTGCTGTGTATCTTTTGTCGCGTAAAATATTCCCTATACCCAAAAGTAGGTAGAATAAATCGTTGAGATAAAATTTTACCGCAGCCAATGATTTATGGAGAAAATTTCGGGATGAACATTTTTTGTTTAACTTTTCCCGTCTGTTTATAATATGGACGCGAACACGGGTGCTGCTCGTTCCGTATCTTTTGTAGTGTTAAAATAGTTTTTTCTGTTTTATATTTTGAACATTTCCTATAAACAAGTGTGGATATAGGTATCAAGGTCAGTCAAGTCTTCAATCTTCGTCAGTTTTTGAATTATTATATAAATCCACACATAATATCTATTGAAGCTAAGGCTCTGGGCAGACTATTGTATATAAAACTATATTTAATTACTTGATGACGAAAATTAAAATAGAATACTCATAGACTTTGGTACCGTACACCTTTAACCTTAAACCTTTATCCTTAAACCTATTTAAAGGCCTGGTCTTTGTGGGATATATGAGTAAAAATAATATTTGATTGACAGTCTGTGATTGTCACACTTTTAAGTCGGTCTGGCAAGTAAAAAAGATGGCTGAATGTCATTTTACGTGAAATATAGCCATAAAAACGAAAACTTATTTTGGATGTGACCAAAGAAGACAACATTTCTTAGTAAAGAAACATTTTTGACGTTTCCTAGGAAATCATTTATGAGCCAATTAAAATTCGACACTATTCAGTTAACGACCACAAAATCTTTTGAAGTGAAGTTATAATAATTTCGAAGCGTTGCATTAAAATGTACGTAACTATAAACCATTTCATGGTTCTGCAAAACTTCAACAAGCGCGTACTTTAAGTATTTATATCTTGAAATGATGAGTTCAAATCAATCGGATATTAGTGGAAATAGATAAGCAAACACACTCAGCAGTAAACTCTATTAGGTAGATAGTAAAAAAAAACTTACACACACATAAACTCATTCTTCCCATGGGTTATTCAGAAACTAAAGAACGAAAAAAAATCATATTGGGTAATTATTTTGTATCTACTCAATTAGTAATAAAAGACAGACACAAATTAAAAACAAGCAAACATTTAAATAAATAATGTTCTAGTCACTTATTACCATGACCTTACAAACAAGCCAAAACGGGAATCGACCCGCGACCCCATAACTGGACGCTCCTCCTCGAGCATTCGAGACGTTTTTTATTTATACTTTCTTCGTGTTCGTCCAAAAATAGTCCATAATTTATAGTTATTAGCTCTCATTAGCTAAATTGGGCACTGTAGGGCTAAATATATCATAGCTATAGTTTTGTTAATCTTTTTAAAGTAGGAGAAACGACATGTATAATGTGCTATTTGAGAATAAAAGGGATTAAAGGTTGAAAGATAATATTAATAGAGTTTAAAATGGAACACGAAATAAAAACAAACATTAAAACCGTCTATTAGGGTCATTAACATGGCTGGGTGTTGATCTAGAACCGCTTACTTTATTAGCTTCTTAAACTATCTAAAGAAGTGATTTAAGCTAGTCAGGTGCTGACCTAATGCCACTATTACCTACCATTTCATCATCATCATTTCAGCCGAAAGACGTCCACTGCTGGACATAGGCCTCCCCCAAAAGGGGGGTTTTGCCATAATAGCCACGCTTGGCAGGCGGGTTGGCGATCGCAGTATGTTGGTAAAATGCATAGAGAACGCTGCTGCCCATTCTCTAGTAAGTCCCTTAGTCGCCTTCTACGACACCCACGGGAAGAAATGGGATGGTGCTATTCTTTTACGTCCGGCACCACACGGCTACTTACCATTTACCTACTTTAAATTCAATCTTAAACCCTACTGAAAGTGTCACATGTATGATTAACAACTGATCTATAATCAGCAGTCTGGTTCAATTGTGTTTAGTTCTGCAAACGCTAACTTATACATTTTCATCCTGACCTGCCCTTGTTCTTATTTATTTGGGGTCGGCGCGTTCGCGATTTCTCTAGTAGTTATGGCATCATTATCTGCTTAGCCATTTCCCAACTATGAAAGGGTTGAGTTCCAGTCTACCCAGATGCAGCTGAACACCAACCAGAATTTTACATGGAGTGACTGCCTATCAGACCTCCACAACCCAGTTACTGGGTAATACGATACTCCTTAGTAAGACTGGTTGTTAGAGTTTTGAGCTTCTGAAGACTCGTAACGACTGTCAAAGGTCCACGAATGACAGCCGGGACCAAACGCTTAACGTGCTCTCCGAGGCACGGAGGGGTCTTGGTGTGTATTCTTTAGTAGTCATATAGTGAAGTCAACTATTCAAACTAGATTCAGAATCAGTTTTCTTTTAACGTCTAAACTACATAAAATAGTCCCCCAAAATGCTCGCCCTTTATCATCACGGTAGCTTTTCTAGCTACATCATCTTAGACACAGTTCATTCATCATATCAAATAAAATAGTCACAAAACTACCAATACCAGGCCACTCGGAAAGTATTGCGAAAAAAAGTTTCAATGTATGCGAGACTGGCCAGTTATAATATATTTTGAAAATATGATTATAGGTACGTTCCAATTTCAAAATTTCCGTCCACATTGTTTGAGAGCAAATTTAAATAATCGTGTCTGATTAAATAATGGATCTGCGCCGGGAACATTTTCGCCCTATGATTTTTTACGATTTCAAGTGTCGCCATGTCGCCTGAAACCGGACGAATCGTACGAAAGACTTCAAATGGCATTCATGGATGAAGACCTTTCTAAGGCAACCGTGTATCTTTGGTATAACGAATTCAAGCGCGGTCGACTAACTTTGGGGGATGAAGAAAAATGTGATCGACCTTTGATGGCTCTCACGGAAGAAAACGTGCTAGCAATGAAAAATTTAATCCATGACAATAGACGAGTTACATATCAAGAAATTCAACACATACTGCAGGTTGGATCTGGAAGCCTTCACGAAATTCTACACGTGCATCTTCGCGTGAGGAGGATAGTTTCTCGCTGGGTGCCGCACAATCTCACCGATGCTCAGAAGCAGGCCCGGGTGGAATGGTGCCGTGATATGATAAAAAAAATTAAGCAGGCTCATCTCGGCGTGTTTACGACATCATTACAGGTGATGAGTCTTGGATTTATCACTACGATCCAGAAACGAAGCGCCAGTCGACGGTTTGGGTGTTTCAAAACGAATCAACGCCTACCAAAGTGAAGCGATCTAGAAGCGGGGGGAAGATTTTGATCGCCAGCTTTTTCAATTTGACTGGCTACTTGGTGTCAAACCTTTACAGAAGCAACGAAGAATCAACGCTGAATGGTAGCCTAACAAATGCTTGGCAGAAGTTTTCTCTGTTGTGAGCAATAAGCGACCAAACACAGGGCTACTGCTCCACCACGACAACGTGCTTTCGCACACCACGCTCAAAACGAGGGACTTCCTGGAAAGGACCTCGGTCAAATTCCTGGGTCACCCTCCTTACAGCCCTGACCTAGCACCGTGTGACTTCTTTTTATTCCCGTAAATAAAAAATCATCTAAAAGGGATCCAATTTTCGTTGCCGGAAGATGCGCTGTCAGCGTTCGAGCAGGCTGTAAACGAGGTGTCTGCGGCAGACTGGAAAAAGTGTTTCGAAAACTGGTTCAAACGCATGAAACTTTGTACATAGGCTAGTGGAGAGTACTTTTAAAAGATTTAATAAAAAAATATTTAGCTATAGAACATTTATTTTTATTTTCGCACAACTTTCTGAGTGTCCCACGTATTTTTTTACCATCCCCACTAACCAAGCTACGTGTATCACTCGTAACCACAGAACCTATTTTACCAGCACATAGAAAATGCCGTATAATATTTTCATAGGTAAATTTAAGTCGGCAGCTCGGGGCCATCTCTAAGGGATTGACTGAGAATATAGTCAGGCATACATATGCTATTTGTATACGTGGAGTTTTGTGAAAACATACAAACATATACATACATACGTGGATGGTTTGATAATGTCTATTTCTGTCGTAGAAGTTTTTGGAAGGATTTTACAGACATTAAATGATCATACATATTTATTTTTACCATTAGGAGAAGGCTTTCCTTTCTCTTTTCGACACCTCCATAGACATACATCATTTATTTAGTGCACACAAAAGAAATAGCACAACACACAAAATCTAAATTAAACTATAACAAATTAATATTACGGTAATAAAACGGCGTATAGGAAAACATCGTGACGAAACTGGCATGTCCTAAAACTACTGGGCCCGCGTGGTGGCCACTGCACACGGCCCCTTCCTTCTTACTGAGAGGAGGCCGGTGTCCCAGCTGTGGAAACGTTTTAGGCTAATTATGACGTGAATATTAAAAAAAAAAACTGTACCTAAGGTACACAATTATGCAAAAAAAACATGATTAATAGAAATAAAGTTACAACACCAGCAGTTATTATCAGTAATACTAGGATTTAGCAGACGCATCGGTTATTGCCTAAATGTACACAGAAGACCGTTGAGTCACACATTTATGAATAAAAAGATATATATTTATGTTACAAAAAAAAACATCCGCCCCTTACTAACCACAACGAATTTAAGCCATTCTTCACTTTCACCATATCAAACAATCTGTAGCCCATAAATAATGTCTATTTCAGTATCAAGAAACACTTTCTTTAATATTCGTTCGCCACCATAAGTCATCAGAATTGAACTCAAAGGAGTGCCAGATACAAAGCTCTATTTAAAGATATAAATGACAGACAAAAATTTAATAGGTATACAATTGTATAAAAGGGAGTGTTCAATAGGTTTACCTCTGCCTAACCTAATGGGTATCACAGACATGATGGAATGTATTATGTATACAATTACACATCAATCTACTAAGCCATTTCTCAACTATCTTGGAGTCGGCTTTCAGTCTAACCGGATCCAGCAGAATACTAGCATTTTACATGGAGCGACTGTCTATCTGACCTTCATAATCCAGTTACTGAGTAATACCTAACCCCTAGTAATTGTCAGACTTTCGGACTTGACTGACGGCCCGAAGATCCACGAATGACAGCCGGGACCAGCGGCTTAACGTGCGTTTCGAGGCATAATGGGGTCTTGCTGTGTAAGGATGGTCACCCATCCACGGACCTACCTCAGCAAGCGCTGCTTAACCTGATCGATCGTCTAAGACTTCAATGTTCTTTACCACGCAAGATGCACGCACGCAATAATTTTTACATTTATTTTGCAATATGTTTGCCACTGATTCGTAGAATTTACAATCAAATCCATCCAGTAAACATTCGTTCAAAAAAAAAACTGTCAGATTAAACGGTAGTTTTCTCTGCGTGGCTTTCGCTTTCCATCTTTTATATTAAACAACATAAAAACCACAAACGACCATCACTGAATTCCGCGAAATAACGACACAGCCTAACAATAAAATTTTCACTTACAAAGCCTTAATATTCGTGCTTACTTCACTCGTAAACCGTCAAATAAAAAGGCAACAATTTTCACACCGCAAAGCTACATGAATTACTGCTGTTTAAAAATGTTGTTGAATTCAATCCTTGTAATAATGTGGGAATTTTTTGAGTGATCTTTCACACGCAATGTTCAGTTTAGTTGGGAGCTTGTTAACTTTGTACAAAGTAAAAACAGCTAGCCTCGTCGTCCCGCGGACGGTACGGTGTGATCTACTAGTTAATTTCATAACACACATAAAATGGCAATCCATGGCATTGCATTCATTTTAACAGTTCAGCCCCGTCGATTGCGTTATTTACGTTGTTGGCCAGACAGAAAGACAAGAAAGCAGGAATGATATAGCAATCAGTTTCGTCAAAGAAAAAAAAGAAAAACCCAGCTTTATTATCCCTATAATAAAGCTAGGTTTTTCTTTTTTTTCTTTTTTGCGCGGGTAATCATCTCTTTCGAACAACCCGCACCCCTGGCAGGCATCGGCCTTTGCGTGCCCCATCAGTTGATGGTGACATCTCTTTGAGGCGCGCGTGGAACACAACGCGCTGTCGACCCGGGCTTGGTCCTTACCAGACTGCGAGCTACCCATAACTCATCGTCCGCAAGCCCGCGCCTACGGTGGCCGGGAATCAGCCTGGGATTCCCGACTCCCAGGGCGTCTATTGCGGTGACTAAGGGCGTGAAGGCCCATATACTGCCTCTCCCTCACGTGCGCCGCCTCCCTCTTCGCGAGAATTACTGCTTCGCAGAAGGAGGTGACGGCTAACCATTCACTCTCGCTCCGTACCATGGCCTGCACCAGGGCCGGACGCGAGAGATCGCCGCCGCCGGTCGCCTCCACGAGGACACGGCGGTGCTCCGCCCAAGTCGGGCAGACCTCCACCGTATGAATGCTCCACCGTGTCCTCAGGGCGATCTTCGCAGTGGAAACACCTGGGCGTTTACTCCCACCTTACCCGAAACAGGAACCTCCCGAAACAACCGTGTCCTGTGAGGACCTGCGTCATGCGGAAGGTGAGGACACTATGCCACCTCTCAAGCCACTCATCAAAGCGGGAACGTACCGCCGCTATCGTGGCGTGGCCAAAGCTAGGTTTTTAGTTGGTTCGAAATCATTCACTGTCAAAAATCCTAAATATTTTGGCTATTAATAATTATGTCTATTGTGTTCTTTTGTAATCAGAAGGACAACACCTAACCACCACACCATTATTACGTACTGGCATCACAGAAACCCTATGATCAAACGTTAAAAAAAATAATCTACATAATTTCGTTGAACAAATAACAAAAAACACCAACATTTTCTAACAAAGAAAACTAGACTTCAAAACCACGCTATTCCTCACCACAACAACACAGAAACACGTAATATCCTTGTTTAAAAACCGCTTTAAGAATTCAATTCAGTTCCTACGCACACTTGGCACCGAATGGTTGTGAATTGAAAAATGTAAATGATAACTACAATGGTTTTATTTGACTATATTTCACTTAAACACTGGAATGGATCCAGTTGTTGCTGCAACAGGTCATGCGTGTGACCGGATTTAGGAAACAACAAAGGCGGTATTTTGTTTGGATTGTTGATTGGTTTGATGAAATTGGAGTCTGTAATGTTAGTAGTAGGTGTGTAACAGTCTGATGGCCCTCTTGATGGAAAATTGTTACCCCATCTGTAGATGCGTATAGGACCACCAAGAATGATGCGTGTCTTTGCTTGAGCCCTGCTAATTCTAAACGCAAGGTCAGATAAGGTCCTGTGACCATGTCACTATACGGGGTGGCGGAGACGTCGACGCGTAAACTGAATTCAGCACATGAATCTTGACCCCCTAGCGCCTAAGTGAACAGCCGTTTATTTTATGACCGACGTAAGATGTACATTATACGTCGGTTACAAAAAAGAAACAAATGTCTCATAGAATAGTGCAAAATCACGCGGTCAAAATGAACAGAACAGCATTACTTTTTAAATAACCGACGAAAAATTTTCACTCCCCAGCGTCAACATTTTTAATGAGAATCATGTAGTGAATCCACGATAACCGGCTGCGTATCTGTGTCCCTATCATTCTATAGATTACCCAAGTTAAAATATTCGAAAATATGCCAGTAATTTATGACAGTGTCAGTCATACACTTTAAGAGCGTTCATCCCACGCGGGCTGGCAACGACGCATTTATAATAGTTTTTCGTGATTATTTCATTAAATAAAACCAAAAGTATTTTTTTTTTTACAGCCAAGCACTAGATCGTTCGTATTTATAATTACTTTTACATTTACTCTTTATATAAAAACATTTAATCATAATAGGTAATGCAAATAGAAAATAATTGACGGTATGTCGATTTTTATAAGAAAATACTGCAATAACTGTAAAAAAATAGCATACAAACTTGTTAATACTAACGATATAGTACTTGGTTGATTTTTTTTAAACTTTTATTTATTTATTTAAAATTTCGTTCTTATATAACACCCTAACAGCTATGCGCCAATGCGATGTTACAACACAAAACAGCTTCAAAAATCATCTTAATTACGTTAATTAACAAAATTAACAAGAAATTAACATGAACTTTGCCTCTAAATATTTTCAATGCACTTCAGTGCTACTTCGTGGAATAATCACGAAAATCCGGTATGAATGCGTCGTTGCTAGCCCGCGTGGGATGAACGCTCTTAGGTTGGAAAATATCAAACTCAAAACTCAAACTCAAAGCATTTATTTCAAATAAACCATTTACAGGCACTTTTTAATTGTCAAAAAGTCGACCAGTTGGAAAGTTGAAGCTAGTTGCCCATTCCAAAACGTAGATCTCTATGGAGAAAAACGGGCAAGAAACTCCATGGACACTCTTTTTAATCATGTTAAGTATTACAAAAACTTGGGAACATTATTCTTGTTGCTTCTATATGTGAGAACAATGTAAAAAAAAAAACAATTCTAAATATAAGATTTAAAATTAGCCATGGAAGTTAGGATATGACCAGTCTCAACCGACGGCGCCCGTTCACGAACTTGACGCGTGGATCAGCACCATCCAGCTCAACCATTTTGTAGGGAACAATCAATGGGGAATGGGGATCAATACTGTTTGTCAATAATTTTCAGTAGGAATAGTAAATCTGTGTGCAGTGGTGGCATGGTGGTATCGGCCGCGAGTTACGAGTGGTAGGTCATGGGTTTCAACCCAGACAGGCTATTTACCTTGTGTATTTTTTTTTACCACCACTGCTCTCAAAACGGTGAAGGAAAACATCGTGAGGAAACCGGCATGTCCTAGAACCAAAACTTCAAAGGCGGATGTCACATACATCCACCAAACCGCACTAGGCCCGCGTGGTGGATTATGGCCCACTCCCTCTCACAGAAAGGAGCCCTGTGTCTCAGCAGTGGGAACATTATATGGTGATCATGTTGTATAAAATCTCGTCTTGATTCCCTTTTCCCTGTTACCCATACACGTTGACGTAGTAACGTTCTCACAAGAAACACGCAGAAACTTTAGTAGCACAATATTATGACACTATCCTTCATTCACCCACTAATTTCCAAGCGGATGCAGCAAATTACACCATCGTAGTTAAATTAAATGATAGGGCATAATATATCGTCAAGTAACATTTCCTTAATGAGTGTATAAATACTGTAAATCGCATTCACGCGTTTAAAGCGGATGTCGCACGTTTAGACTCACGTGTGAGTTAAAAGATAGCATCTGTGAACGAAAGATAAGATTTTCACACTGTCTTTTAGAGACGAGTTTGTTTCCCGAGCTGTCGGGCGATAGTGCAATGCATTTTCAACTAGTAATTAAATTTTAAAAAGTTACGTATTTTAAAACTCCAGCTAATCATGCATTATTTCCCGTTTATTGATTCTTCGACTTGAAACCTACCAAGCTTTTGTTTACTTATATTTAAAGGGATCTATCATCAGTAGTACATAAACACTTAGACGAAAACTTCACAGAATTAACTACTATCAAATGATTTCCACTTGAAAACAATAAAAAAACAGACATTTTCTCAACAATTTGCTTGGATGTGGTTTGGCAGTATGGGTACTGCCAAACCACATCCTATAAAGACCGTTACACACGCCCGATTAGACCCAGTGATTATAAAATCGCACATCCACAACTTCCTAAGCCGTCGCGTGGTCGGACGATGCGTTGCCAGACCGCATACAGCGATCACGGTGCAATAAATTGCCACGATGCGGTATGTAGCGTCGGCTTAGCGGGGCGTTTTATATTGCAATGTCTTGCTTGTTGCATAGGCGTTATCCCTATGTAGAATTATTTGCAGAAGGCCTATCTCTTATAATTTGAGGAGAAGGTCTATATTTTGTGTTCTGACATGTTTTTTTGTTGGTAACAAAGACATAATCAGCAAAGACAGCTAAATTGAACGTTTGTTTGAGAGTAAACTAAAATTATTGCCATTTGTAACTTTAGACTACGACATCCCTGATGCTGGTATACTTTGTCATATACAGAACCCCAGATTTCAATGTCTACCGCTCTTTTTTTTAAACTGATTTTGGAGCGGGTGTTTTCCATACTGCAAAATTAGACCTCTCCTAAAATGACGTCACTTTGGTAAGCGAGTATCTCGTCGCCAATGGGGGTGGTTAGCATCTCAGACGACATTCTGTCATCTGCCGGTCTTCAGACCATTCAGAGTATTGTCGGTCACCACGGGGTGCATAGCGTGGAAATGACGTTGACATGGGGAGAACAACTTGGAGTTATCTCTCCGACACAATGAAAAGTTGTTGTGGTGAAATAGGATTTTCTTAAAGTGTTTCATTGATTAAATAAAATATAAAAAATCAATTTAAAAACACTTAATTCAAGCAAAAGCCGTATTACAAAAAAAAAATATTATAAAATTTATAATGCTGACACAAAAAAAATTAAATGTCAGTCACAGAATTGGTATAAAAAAAAACAAATCTAAGGGTGACAGAATTAAAACGAAAGCGAAAAATGCACATCCAAACAATATAATACAAACAACTCATTATAAATATAGGTTAGTGTTATTAGATTAAGTGACCTGTCTATACATGTCTGCTACAGCATTGACATATTATGTAGGGGCAGTCAAATCGCCCAGCGATCATTACTGGGACATATTGGAGCTGGCCCGCACCCTGCGCACTAAAGACGCGCACCGCTTGCAATACATGATTTGTTTGTGTCTTTCAAATATGTTTGTTTTGGGATCGCTCGAAAACTTAAGATTGGTATCCTCAAGGTGAGATGACCTTATTAATAAGAGCTGAGTTCGATTACGAATGTTTTTGGGCGAACACGGAACAACCATTTGAGAAAATCGTGCGTTTTGTTCTCGTTACTAACTATAAGACTAAACCTTCTGTACTTATTTTATTTGTGATCGCTATAATACATTTGTCGCCGCATCTGGGATACGTATATCGCAGCGTTTTGGGTGAGATTTTTTCTAGTTTGCGGTCGTGAAAATGGGGGTGATAATTCTTTTAGTATTATTAAGCTTGCCGGGAAATTGTGATATCTTTTTGCGTGGTCTCGTGCGGAAACGACGATGTAATTTTATTTCAGAACGTAGTACTTATGTTGTTTTACAATTAAATAAAACTTACATTTTGTGACCCACAGTCACAGTCGTATATAGGTACAAGTTTCATTAAATTATACCTACTATTAATTAATCCCCAATAGTATTAATTTAAACTATAATACTATAGTGATTGAGCTCAGTGTTTGATATAATATTACACTTATGAAACATTTATACAAACAAATGTAAACAATTGTGCCGTTAGAAGTCATTTATAAATGCATAGATAAATAAAAGTTATTTACCTATGCATTTTAAAGCGAAGAATAATATATTACAATAGTTTTTGCTCTATCTATAT
Source organism: Antitype chi (assembly GCA_947359405.1). Taxonomy (NCBI): domain Eukaryota; kingdom Metazoa; phylum Arthropoda; class Insecta; order Lepidoptera; family Noctuidae; genus Antitype; species Antitype chi. The sequence continues at coordinate 20,191,055 of OX375816.1, forward strand.
GTATCTTAGACATAAACAGAGCAACTGCAACGTAGTTAAAAAATAACCAAACTAGCTTTCATAAACAATCATAATTATTAAACAAGCTGTCAATCCTCAACTCTGAAACATACCAGAAAAAACTACTGGCCGCGTAATTTCAAAACTCAGTTGTTTAGATGTTATCTATTACAGGAGCATTCAACGCGAACTAAAGCAATTTATTTTTATTTCGTATGCGGTTCCTGCGTTATTCGACATTAACACGGACGTAATAAAATCGTGGCGAGATTTTTTCACGCACTAGATTTTCAACTCTCTGTGTTGAACCGAGCATTGAAAATCCAACAGAGTGCACCGCGAGTGAGTCTCAGCGCGTCGAAAAAACACACTGTTCGATTTGCGACTCTCGGCGTTAAGCAGTACGTTCAATATCCAATGCTCGAAAAAATCCCGCCGCGATTTTATTACGTACGTGGAAAGGTGGGCTTCTAGAGTTTTTCATAGTCGGCGTGTAAACGTTTATACAGAAACAGGCAATAAATCTGGACAGGTAATTACAGATAACGAGAAAAAGTACCGAATACCATCATAAATAAATGTGTGGTACCCACAATAGCGGTAGGTTTTAGGGTCGGAATTTAAAAGGTTTTCTATAGAGCAAACAGTACTTTGTTATATTCATCGCCTTATCAATCTAGCTGAACCTGGACTGATAAAGTGTGATTTGATTTCCATTTTTACATTAGGATTGAAATTGTGTTGATGAAAAAGCATACCGTTTTTGTGTACTTTCTGGAATTCAAATCTGTCGAGGTCTGTAGGTAACTCAGCCTAATCATTTTAGTCTTAATGATAAATTATATTATTCCTGTAAGTAGGTCTGTACAAACAATTTTACACGTCAATCATATTTTTATCTTTAATATTCTAAGTAGACTTGGAATTGACCAATATATAATTATTTAAAATTGGCTGGCTCCGCAGGTGTGCATCGGTATTTAAAAATGATAAAATAAACTTTGATGTTTTTTTAGGGAGAGGTCAACGACCGTTGTTGGTGTTGTTACTTATGGTTTATCCTGTTTATAGATCGATACTTACTCATCACGTCTATGAAGTGTACATAAAAACAAACAGGTGGCTTTGCACTGCAAAAAACTGATGAATTGCGGACCTCATTTTTGAAGTCGATTGAAAATGAAACACTGTACCTTATCAAAACATAATAGTATATTAGTACTCAATTCAGTGTCCAAAACGCATAGTCACACAAAGCCACTACTCATTTCATTAACACTTCCTACAACACAACCCACATTTCACAAACTGCAATCATAACAAACAATTTATTTTAAAAGACATTTTCTATTTCCGCTTTATTTCTGAATAAATTGTACCGCAACTTTTCCATACGAACGTAAATCAAAAAATAAATAAAGCCACTAAGAGCGAGCAAAGCTGGTTGCACTCGAGTCCTAACAATATGAATCGGAATAAAAATTTCCGTAGAAATTATAAAACAGACCAACATGTTTGAAGTAACTCATGAGTCGGGCACACGCTATAACTCGCTTCCTCCTCGAGTGGGATTCAGTGGAGCAGTTGAAGTGCGACAAGGGAAGTTTTGGTGTGTCAATTTATTTGTATATGGCTGTGATTGTCACGAAAATGGTTTAAATGGATTTGCTGATGAAATTCTTAGATTTCAAAAGATCTGTGAGTTTATACGTACACATTTTTAGTTTCCGATTGTTAGTTATGTAGGTAAATAGTTAAAATTAAAGTATTTATTTCATTAAAGCACATAAAAGGCACTTTTGAACGTCAACATTTCAATAATAAAATAGGATAGATTCTAATCGCCACCTCAAAAAGGTTCGTATGGAGAAGAATGGGCAGAAAACTCCACCTTTCCTCTTTTATAATGTTTTACAATATTTGCTTACTTAATTATAAAATTTTATGTGAAAACGCATTGGAATTATGCTAAAGTTAAGACTTAAAAGATGTGGAACGTAACGTATGCGTGGCGCATTTTGAATTGCAGAATGTAAGATTTGTTTCTTGAATAATTTATTTATAGCCACTAAAATTATAATCTGGCACTGATGAGTAAACGAAAAAATGTTTTATGATGCCAAAACATAAACATACCAACTGTTCCACACGAGTGTCACAACACGTCGAAATACTTTATAAAAACTTCGCATCCGTAAATCAAAGACACAAATTCACGTTCTAAACATAACATGAATTTATTTTTATGTACCATTCATCTTCCAATCACATCGCAACGCCGAACAATACGCCCAAGTCATAAACGGTAATAACAACTCTATACATACGTTCCAACATCAAAGATTTGTGTTTAAAATTTGGTCTTAATTTAGCTTTACAGGCGTTTGTACGTCAGTTGGTTCGGCCAATGCGTCTTATATCGACGGAACGCACGGGGAACATACGCCATTTCAACCATCTACCTTCATTAGAAAAGCCTCAATATAAAAAAACAGTGATAACTTGTGTTGTGGTCGTTCATTGAAAGTTTTGTTTGTCGTGAGTGTGTAAGTGCAAGTGTGGAGGAGACAATGGATTACGATTCGCTGATATATTCGCATATTGCGAATTACTACGATGAGCTGGTGAGTCTTTAGGATTTAAGCATTATTTTATCAGGAAGTAGTCCTGAAAATGGACATTCATACAAAAATTATTACTCATTGTTTTCGGAAATCAGAAACTAATCGTCAGAAATGCTGCGCACAAGACGCATTTGCGCAGGATATTTGCGAATATAATGTTGAACATAATATGAGAGCCAATTGAATTAGACGATGATTTAAACTAAAAGGAATTTATTGATTGGTATGATTAATGACCACAATTTTAAGCTGTTGCTGTGAAAAATCGTAAAATCTTTCATAAGGCAGTACGATAAAAAAAAAACATTTAACATCTTGGGCGGCAAAAGCTAAGTGATGCTCTTACAATGTTTTCCATAGTTTTGCAGTCTTTTGGTCTTCCGTTTAATTATTCACCTTATTTATGCCTTTAACACTTCTGACATATGGCAAATTTTATGTTTTTTTTTTGTGTTTCGTAATTTTTATTACGTATTATTGTATAGAAACAAGTTCTTCTAACTTAACAGACAGCTGTGCTGCTGGGGAGTTTGTTCCGCTACTTCTTCTTCCCAGCTAAAGCACTAGGAAGTGGTGAAGGGCGGGCGTTTTTGGGGGGACTGTCTTATGTAATTTTATTTTGACGTTCAAAAAGAGCTGACTCTCAGCCTAGTTTGAATAAATGACTTTTGATTTTGATTTTTTGATTTTGCATTCGTAAATTCAGTTTATCAAACAAGGCGCGGCGTGAATTTACGTGAAACGTCACTCATTTGTTTTTTCTCCTGGAATTAATGAATCAGCTAGTTTATGATTTTCATTAAAAATACTGGCACTCGAGTACTTATAGTTAAGAATTTCGATTTTCAACCTCTGTATATTTCTACTATGTTAATACTGTATTTAAAAAAATAAATGGTTTTGTTAATTGTTCATAAACCAGATGTTAGTCAAAACATTCTTAGTTAGATGTAGTAATAACTATTTTTGTGATGAAATATGTATGTTGAGCATTAGTTTTTATCGAGGCCACACAATCTGAAACCCTAAACAAATTGACGTACTGTATCAACGATATCTGTGTGATTATTAATAATGTTAGACTGCTAGTAGCAGATAGCGACAGTTCGAAAACATCGACCGTAGTCAGCCATGCTTTAGTCTATCTCAAAGAGATGAGGCCTGTATTCCAGCAGTGGGAATATTGTGGGCTGATTATAATAATAAATATTTATTTCAGATCAAAATCCATATGTTGTTAGCAAAAGTCTTAAACTAAAGTTCGTAAAATTCTATTTATAAAATTGAAACGACTGGTGCTACGTGTACAGCCGTATCTAGTGAGCCAGCATGGGGCTGTCCCACCTATCACACAATACACTCAGGGTGCTGTGCTGTGGGAGCTAGCACGCATTCTACCGAGAATAGAAGCGCACCGTTTCCGCATAATGGCATGAAAACCATCAACTCTGGCCTCGGTGAACATCCCGGAAGCGTTACAAAAGCGTGGTAGACCCAACAGCATCATGAATACATTATTAGACTGGACACGCAGGGCGTTGTATGCCTTCAGCGTATACCTGACCCACAGACTGCACGTGTAAAACCACTGGCAGTATGCTCTGAAAAGGGTTAATTTGACTTGCGTCGTACAACGTGCTAATCTGCGGATCAGCATATTACCTCGGACGGCATCGCCCTGCGTTCTCTTTCTATGTCCAGGTCATGAGTGACCCAGTGACCCAGGTACTTAAATCTTGTTACTCTAAATAACGGAGTATCATTTGGTGCCAGCTTTGATGCTTGATGTTAATATTGTTAATCTTTGTCGCTTATCTCCCAGCTAAAGCACTAGGAAGTGGTGAAGGGCGGGCGTTTTTGGGGGGACTGTCTTATGTAATTTTATTTTGACGTTCAAAAAGAGCTGACTCTCAGCCTAGTTTGAATAAATGACTTTTGATTTTGATTTTGATTTCTCATTTGGATGCCAAGCGAAAAGTGCCTTTAAGGTATAAACATATTACACGATGATGTCTGACAAACGTAAAACCATTTCTATGTACATACCTACTTACACACTTTTACGCATCAATCATATTTTAAAAACTAGACGAGGTCGGTCTTATCTATTTGACTACTCTGAGAAGAAAGACAGAAACAAACTGAGAGGTCACAGCCTCTTTTAAAGTCCAGACATAATCATGTTAAGACTGTGTAGACTGGTGTTTTAAATGGTCTTTTGAAGAAATAACCGCACCAATTTAGTGGACCTGTCCAATCAGTATAGGCATCTATCAGTAATCATGCAGCTCAACTCGGACAAGTCGACAGCTGGGTGTTATTGTGCGAACATTAACCGCTTTCTTAAGAAACCAATCTTAGCGACTGAAATATAGTGCTAAAATCAAAACTATATGTAAAAAATAGTAGGCTCTACATACTTTCATGCGAAAAATATCGAGTATCGAATTTTGCTTAGTTATTTTAGAAACGTTGATGTTATAATAGCCCAGTTTCCAGAACACTGTGCTAAAAACATTTAGGTTAGCGATATCGAAGCAAAGAACCGTCTGCATGTTTATAATATCTTCAATCTTTTGCTCTCCTATTACATGGGTATGACGTTTGTTTAGCAATTTATTAGGTGCGATGTTGGTTCGGGAACAAATAAACAAAACTTCGCATTCCGAATAAATTTTGAAAAACAATTGATTTCTTTAAATTATTTTGGTTGTTTTGTATTCAGCTTACAAAACAACCAAAATCATTTATTAAAATCAATCCCGATAAAAATTAAAACCCGATCTTGTCTAATTTTTTGCCTCTGTCCTTAAATAGGCAAGAACTTAGGTCTCGTTTATTTCGCGATAAGGCCATAGACTAACTTTACGAACGAAAAAGTGATAGGAAACTGGCTGAGTTTCTTTCGCTCTAATAATAATATTGATAATCAGGACTATTGTTATAAATAAGCCTAATATAGTGGTGGTGGATCGAGCAGGCGCGCAGTGATTGTTGACATAACGGTCCCGCATGACGGGAACCTCGTGGAAGCCGAGAAAGATAAACGAAGCAAAGTATCTTGACAGAGCTCGCGAGGTTGTCAGCATGTGGGATGTGGACACAGCGATCATTGTGCCGATAATCGTAACAGCAAATGGCTTAATAGCAACACCTGAAGAGGCTCTCGATGGGCAGCTGGATCAAGGGCTTGATTCAGAAAGCGGTACTTCTGGACACGGCTCTCATTGTTAGGAGGTTCTTCTCTCAAGAGCCCTGACCAAAGGTAGCTTGAACCCTGTTCCTGATACCGATGGGCTGCCTTTGAGGTATATTTTTTAATTTTGCATTCTACTATTTAAAAATAGAATTAATTCATATACACTATATTTATAACGATGATAATAACTATCACCCATTTTATTCGTAAGAAAATCCTTCATGGTTTCATATCCACCATCTCCATTCACCGTGGTGGGTACTCCGGTGTCGCTGGCGCTGGTATACGACCTTTTCCGAACATTTGAGATATTAGGCTTCAACCTACCCACTTACCTACCTCTACCTATTCAGTTCCTACCAATATCCTTGAACTAAACCCATAACCAATGCACGTGTGTTCGACTGTTGCCAATACACTTAGTGCTGTTATCGTTTAGAGCTCTCAGCTCGTAACGTTTTTATAACAAGCGTGAAGGTCTGAACGCTACAGCGTCTGGATTCGGACTTTGATGACGCATTTGTTTGTGTAACTGTGATAGTAAAGTTTTGTGGTCTAGGATTTGTGTATCTGGAATTCTGGATATGTAAGTTTCTGTTATTGATGCTGAATGATGTTTATTTTTTTCACAATCATGACGATCTAGTCTGCCGTGTAGAGCAGTCGTTTATAGGTTCTGCTGCCTTTTTGAAATGATGCTAGGTGCTAAGAGTGGGATTTCAATTGATGAGATTAGATTTATAGTAAATACTTGATTTTTAGGCACCCGGCTCTGTCATCGGACTTATTGCTTTATTAGCTATTATTACTAGTGCTATTGTTGCTAGTTTTTGCTTTGTTAATTTTAAATTTATACTGTCACACTTAAATTGTAATGTGTAACTGTTAAATTATGCCCAAATAAATTAAGATAAAATAAATAAAAGTAAAATTTTAAAATCCAAAATAAATAAAATTATAAATTCAGACATTTTCATCAAACACAATGTAACGTTCCCCAACGTAACGTCCCCACCACAGCCTACCCTTTCACTCCCTTCAAAAAGCAACAAAGAAAACCCAATCTAATTTCAAACCACAGCCTAAAATAATATCTATGCGCATTTTCTAAGCAACAGAGTTCTATTGTTTATGGCACTGAGTCATTGTTCCGATGCCTCCTCCGCCGCGAGCTAGTCTCTAATTGTTATTGAAACCGATCACTAACTCACGGCAGCCTGATTGTGCTCTAATTATAGCACTGTGAAAGGTTCTATGGGACTGGTTAATACTGCGGTGTTGTGTCTGGTCTGTTTTGTGTATTTTGGAAAAGTAAACAAAATATTTGAGGTGAGTGGCAACACATAACATTTTGTTCTAACGCAAACATCTCTGAATTTCTTGATCGTTCTTCTTCATAGGTACCTACTACGCTTTGGAGGTGTAGGTTCATCTTTCTGACTGATCGACCACTTGATATTTCAAAAGTGCGTGTTATTGGTTTATTTGAAATAAATGCTTTCAGCTTTTTTTTTTTGGGTGGGAAATCATTAAATAACTTGTCCCGCTCTGGGTGGAGCGGGAGGGCGTGTCAGACTTTTACTGACTAAAACCCACCCGTGTTCCCTTCCACCCGTGTTCCATTTACCTGTGTGCCAGGGGCCGGGGTATCTCTTTCGAATAACCCGCACCCCTGGCAGGCATCGGCCCTTGCGGACCCCACCAGTTGGTGCTGACATCTCTTAGAGAAGCGCGTGGAACACAACGCGCCGTCGACCCGGGCTTGGTCCTTACCGGACAGCGAGCTACCCATTACTCGCCATTCGCAAGCCCGCGGCTACGGTGGCCGGGAATCAGCCTGGGATTCCCGACGTCCAGGGCGTCTCCTGTGGCGACTAAGGCCGTTAGGGCGCATATACTGCCTAAATGCTTTGAGCTTGAGTTCTAGTTACGTAGTTCATAGGAAAAGTTTATTTTAAAGACTCAATCGCATTATAGTCTCGTTTTTATTACTGATAAGGAAGTTCTAAAACTAGACTGTAAAGTGAGGTGGGATCTGAAGACCAATAAAACTCTCGTACCTTCTTCAAAAACCTTCAAAATCAAGTCGCAATCTTATCTCAGCGACAATCAATTTGTTTCATTGTGAAAAAATAGGTAAATGAGAGGTTTTCATTTTAACAGATTGAGTGCCAATTTAACGAACGCGATATAAATCGATCATAGTTGTGGTGGAATATTCACTCTGAAAGCTCTTGAATGCAGTTTAAATTTGCTAATCGCAGTCAGTTTTATTTGTGACCCCGCCCCTGAGACTAGACCTGAATGCCAAAGTTTTTAAAAATGCAGGAATTTTTCATCAAGAGTTGATGTTTTGTATTTACTATTTTGTATTTATAATCTATGATTGTAATTTAAGTAACACAGATTTTGACGAATTGTAGCGATTGCTTATTTTATGACAGCAAAATAATATTTAATTGCAAAATTATCTCTCTGCAAAAGTTTCTGTGTTATGTTACAATCTAGTGCACAACATACCTAACTCTATTTATTAGATCAATGAAGCCTTGCACCAGTGTTTGGAGCAGTGTTGTGAAAATTTGTGCACATGGTAAATGTTAATGAACGAGTTTCTAGCTAAATGTTTGTGAGAATGTGTGAGAGTTTCACAAGATTACTTTGTAGTTTGCCTGTTTATGAGATGTTCTAAATTAAATCAGAGTAAGTACAGGACTGTAGTACACCTACAATGTTTTCTTCTTCAACTTATTACGACAATGGCTCAATCCGTGATTGAATTTTTTAACCGATTAAAAAAAAGGAAGAGGTTCTTAATTCGCTTGTTACTGTTACTATTAGCCCTCATCATCACACTGCTGAGAAAAGGTGACTTGATGACATCCAATGACTTCCAACTCTTTCGATCCAGGGCTAAACTGGACCTCTGTTCGTGTGTTTCTCCACTTCTTCCCACCACCTTCTACGGGGTCTTTCGCAACGCCTGTTTTACTTTTTTATGTCTGTTACCTCGATACAGGACTTGACAACAAACCGATTTCAAAATTCTTCTTTTGATTAAAAGAGTATATTTATCGAGTGGTTCCATATAAATTTGGTCAATTTCTGATTCAATCATACGTATTCTTCCACTTAGTGTGTGTTGATGAAGCTATAATAACTTAATCCTTCACGCATAAGCGGGGACAGGTAGAATACCTTCCTTCTATGTCCCCAAACTGTAACTGAACTAGCATGTAACACCATCATCAAGGCCTGGTAAATATAGTAGCTTAGTTGACGTAAATCTGCCTGAAACTATACGGAAACACACAGTCTAACTAGTTAACATCTTAACTACCGCGACAGTGACATACACAACACTTCCAAACCTATTTGTAAACTCAACCAAAGTCTCAAGTGAGCCATCATAGTAATGAACGCACTACTTTGTAATAGTCAGCGCGTCAACTGGAGGAAATGATATAATTAATGGTGCTAACGTATGCGACGGCGGTAACCTGTCAATGCGGGAGAAATGTTGTGATCTTCATGAGCAGTGCTATTTGTATGTGTTGTAGCAATTTATGGGTAAGGATTTGGATTATGAAGTATTAAATGTGTTTAGTGACACTTTCAACTGATTTATTATTGCATCTTTCAGTATTTGACAAATTATAAAAACAGATTTCCCTGAACCTGTATTAAGGGGAAAGCGCCTGGGTATTTCATGAAAATGTCATTCAATGGGATTAAATAAACTTAAAGGGTTGTATTGATGATTATATTGATTGTAATACTGTAAAGCCATATTTGTTGCGGTTTTTTTTTTTTTTTTTTTTTGGGTGGGAAATCATCAAATAACTTCTCCCGCTCTGGGTGGAGCGGGAGGGCGTGTCAGACTTTTACTGACTAAAACCCACCCGTGTTCCCTCAGTTGCCTGTGTGCCAGGGGCCGCGGTATCTCTTTCGAACAACCCGCACCCCTGGCAGATATTTGTTGCAGTTGACTCATATTTTAACCAACATACAACTTGACACTAACCTACAAATTGCAAAAAAAAAATAAGACATTTCGCAGACTGCCTTAGGGCACCTTACGCTGCTATTAACGTGGCCACTTACTAGACACAAATCGATTAAAAATTCCATCGACTCCAAAAGAAGACCAGAACCCCTTACAATACTTCAACGCGAGCCTTCTTACGCTGCTAATAACGTGGCCACTTACTGGACCCAAATCGATTAAAAATTCCATCGACTCGAAAAGACGACAAGAACTCTTTAAAATACTTCAACGCGAGCCTTCTTGCAAAAGGGGCGGAGCCAACATATTGACTTTTCTAAAACTGTAAAGGTTGTCTCCAAAATTCGACCTTAAGTATGTGATGCAGGCTGGCAATAAATTAACTTTGGTAACATTTGAAAAAGTCAAGCAGTTTAGAATGAGCTTTCAAATTATTTGTATTAGGTTTTTGTTTAGAAAAAAAAAACAGTGAAAACATAGGCGCGTTGATGTAAACACGAACACTTGGAATGAACATAATAATTTTAATGTTATTTTAATTGAATCATCCCGGTACTCTGAGACCTCCCAAAGCTCTTACAATAGGTACTGTCAAATGTGTATATAGAGACACTTTGATCAATCAATCAACTCAGCCTATCGTAGTCCACTGCTGGAGATAGGCCTCTCCTATGTTGCGCCACAACAACCTGTCTTCCAGCTTCTGCATCCAGTCTACGCTTTGATACCTGATACTAAAACACATTTAACAATGTAGCTAACATTAATTTTCCTTAAAATACATTTGCCGATTTCCGGTACCCTAAATTCGAAACGGGATATCAAACTCTAAATATAATGCAATATATATCTTAAAAGCACTTACGTTTGTGTGCTAGATTCGTGCTTGTACTCTTTCGTCGGCCGGCAACCGTGATGCTAAATATAAACTGTACTTATCAATGTTAGGATGTTTACACAACGGGTTTAACTGATGCTGCGATTTGTAACTGAATTAAAAGAAATCTGTGATGTAAATTGTGGTTAATGCTGAATAAATATAGAAATTACTGTGAATATGTTTGGTAGTGTTGGGTTTAAAATCATGGTAGGTTTTAATTTGAAGTAATCACAACTTTCACAAAATCTTGTATCTTGACTGATATCTTTGTAGGTATACGTAAATATAATATATTTTATAATACACCATCATTTTGACTTATTGTATCCACGACTATTCAAAAGTCTTTTAAGTTTAATCTTAATAAGTCATGATCTACTTATGATTCAAATTGAGTACCAGCGGGGTAAGTGCGTAAAACGCTATCAGTAAGAATAATTTTTATTTTGACAGTTCAACAATATTCATTGCGTAATTAACGTTTGTCAGCGGACCATTTTTTCGATTATATGGAGCAATATCCTTCAAACGATTCAGATCCTGATTGATAGCGTGTTACGCAATCAAGGTGCAGGTAGACTTCAATATTGTTCTCAGTCAAAATTTTATGAACAGTATACTCAAAACTACCTAATTTAAACAGAAAGTTAACCCAAAAACACTGACGCAACAATTTACACACTGAGTTGAACGTTCGTTACTCTTTAATTAGCGGTAAGTACTGACATGAGGTACCGCGATGTATTCTGAAACGGCCGTGCATTGGTACAGTCGCACCTCGAGCATAAATACCTTACTTAATATTATAAACGCGAAAGTTTGAATGTAAGGATGTATGGATGTTTGTTACTCTTTCACGCAAAAACGACTGAACAGATTTAGATAAAATTGGGCACACAGATAGATTATTACCTAAATTAACACATAGAATACTTTTTATCCCGGTAGTACGTTCCCACGGGATCATTTCCGACTTCCACGTGGGCGAAGCCGCGGGCGGAAGCGGGTACATACATAATCCCACGCTTTCTTCAATGGGTGTAGACAGAGACTTCAGAACGCGACCTGCTACGATCCTTACATACTCCTTTGCCTCGTTTACGTTCATACATCTGGTCATACACGCACGTCGGTTGGGAATACTACGCACCTGCTGAACATTACCAATAAAGTCACTTTAGGTCCCCCTAGGACGTCCACTACCGCGCAGTGTTCCACTCACATCTGCCTTGTCAATACCATTTGTTAGTCGCCTTTCCTTCATCCTATCAACATGACCAAACCACCTAAGCATACTCGTTGCAATTTTTGTCACAACATTCAATGCCTTAGCCTAATTAGCCTTTAACGGTCCCACTGTTGGGACCCAGGCCTTTGCCACAGAGAATTGACCGTAAACAACCACGCAGGTCCACGCGGGTTGGTAGATGTCACATGGCTCCGAATGTTTGGTTTTATGACATGCCGTTTTCTTCACGACGTTTTTCTTCACAGTTTTTGAGAGTAGTGGTGATGAAACAAATTACAAAGTAAAGCAGCCAAAGCAAGCAAAGTTTGCAAAGTAAGTCGAGACCTGGTACCACTGGGCACATAATACTATTACCCACTGGGCACAGAACACTATTACCCACTGGGCCACTGCGGCTCTCTAAAAAAAAACTTTTGAATCTTGCGTAAGTGTAAGGTATTTTATGCTCGTGACTGTACAGTCGAGTCATAAACAAATTGAAGTGATGTGCCACGTGGCTTCGGTATTATTAATCTTTTTATAGTTTTGATTTCGTGTGTAATATTTATAGAAAACTGAATGCGATTGGTGTGGTGGAATGGTGAAATATTTTGTTTTCTAAATTGGTGAATGCTTGCGCGGTTAAAACTTTTCATTGGAAAAAATATGTATAAAACGATTGTTTGTATTAAGTTTTTATGTTTGGAAATTAAAGAAGGAATTTTCTTCTGGTAATATAGTAGGTACGGTGTCACACCTAAGCCTTCAATGTGTGATAAAATGTCAACAACTGAAGTTTATTTATTTTAATTTACTTGAAATAAACTCAAATAGACTTTCGCTGCATCACCCAACTAATAATTCCATCAAAATTTTAATAATATTTTTAATTAAAAACAAACCGTTTTGTTTGCCCAATTATCGGGCGATATCGTATTATCTTCACACAAATCTGATTATCACTGTATAATGATGCTTGGAAATTAAAATGAGTTCATTATTAAAAAGAGGCTTGCAATCAACCTGGTTATTGCGATGTTAAAACATGGCGAGTCAAATGTGAGGACAGGTCAAATTCAATGCTGTATTCATGAAATACGGAATGTCATTGCTGTAATCAGTATATTCCATTCAGTTTATTTCTTGTATTTTGACAGTTTTCATTAGTATCATCAACGTAAAAGAATAGCACCATCCCATTTCTTCCCGTGGGTGTCGTAGAAGGCGACTAAGGGACTTACTAGAGAATGGGCAGCAGCATTTTCTATGCATTTTACAACCATACTGCGATCGCCAACCCGCCTGCCAAGCGTGGCGATTATGGCAAAACTCCCCTTTTGGGGAGGCTTATGTTCAGCAGTAGACGTCTTTCGGCTGAAATGATGATGATGAATTTGTATAATTTAATTTTTAACGTTTATAAGTACCTCGTTGGTGTAGTGGCTGCAAGCGCACCTGCTGAACATGAGGGTTTGGGTTCGAAATCTATCGGTCGGGCAAAGTATTATAAGGTGTTTTTATCTGGAACTTCTCAATAGAAGTCCGGTGTCTACATTTGTATCCGGTTCTTGGAAAAAGCTTTTTACATGGGTTTTAAACATAAGTGGTGAAATGTGGATGTATTATAGTAGGTACACCCACATTTCGCCTTTTGGGGAAACAAGAAGTGATGTGATGTTTTAAAAGTATTTATTTTTATTCTCAATTTTATAGGCACAATCATTTTGACTTTGAGGAGTATCCAGAAATTCGAAAATTAAGTTGGTTTTGTCACTCTGAGCACTTTTGAAACTTTTAAATCCAGTTATTGGTAGCAACTAACTATTAATTCCTAGCATCTTCCGTTCCAGATATCAGTATGCCCGTATTTATTAGGTTAAACATTTATTTACACCTCAAAGAAACCTTTTACGTTGCTAGATTTTACATTGTCATCCAGTAATCTCAATGATTGTGTTCCCACTCATCTACTTTTAAGCAAAACAGTGCAACAAATGCATCATTTTAGACCATCTCGTATAAACACCTACCTTGCCTTGGACCAAATCACTAATATGAATTTACGTAAGTACTGTGAGAAGTACTTTCGTGACCTCGTTAGAGCCAATAAGTGTGAAAACGTACCGTTCCGACTTCCAGACTAATGAAGCTTGATACGTGTTTACTTACTTACTCATTTGTATGGTTTTTGCTGATTCGAAAGAGAGAGAGAGAGAGATAGATGGCTAGTCCGTGTAAACGACATGCTGTAAGCCTGGACCTGTGTGTTACAAGATTGCTTCAGCGGTCAGATATTGCCAAAACCTCATCATGTTTGACAAGCTAATAAACTGGTCGCAACCATCATAATGTTGTTTTTCATCATCTGTCTTGCCTTTTTACAACTATTTTTGGGGTCGGCTTGCAGTCTTACCGAATGCTGCTGAATGCCAGTGATATGTAAGGAATGACTGCCTATCTAACCTCCATAACCCAGTAACTGGGTAACCCCCGTTACCCAGTTACTGGGTTATATCTATATCCCTTGGTAAGACTGGTTGTCAGACTTTCAGCGTTCTGACGACTCGCAACGACGGTCAAAAATCCTCGAATGACAGCTGGGATCACTAGCTTAACGTGCTTTACGAGGCACACAGAGGTCTCGGTATGTTAATATGGTTGCCGATCCACGGACCGACCGTGGCTTGTTTAACCTGATAGATTGACCCGTGCGGCTGGTATTACTTAGCCATGAGCCCCACATCCATGATAATGATGCTGTCGATATTATAAAATCCCAAAATAGCACAGAATAGAAATCAATGTATCTATTTTACCTAGTTGGACACATAGGTAGGTACCTATACGATGATCATCGGCATCTGCCTTGCTCTTCCCTAACTATGTTGGTATCAGCTTCCAGCGTAACCGGATGCGGTTTAATACTTCTATTTTAAAAGGAACGACTGCTTATCTAACTTCCAAATCTCAGTAACTGGGTAACACGATACTCCTATTCACACTGGTTCTCTTCAGCGATGATATGACACGAAAACAAACTATTCCAAAGTTAACAGCAACCTGTATTATTTCAAGAAACAGACAAATCATAAATCAATGGCTATAACCCAATAGATATTAATTTTCTGAGTAGTGATAGTTTGCAGGCTCGTAAAGCATCTATAAATACACCCAGAAATGGGTTACTGACGAGCAACGACCCAAGAAGTCCATTAGACGCCATTTCCTATACCAGACTTTTATTGCCAGCCGTGGAAGATAAGCAGATTGTACACTGTATGTTTTTACTGCTGTAGAAGTCGTGGCTGAGAATATTATCAATTTCGTTGCTCACTTTTTGGTTTGCAATTAAAGGACTTGTAAGAGGTCTGGCTGCGAACGGGATGGTGGCTCGGTATCAAGGGATATCGTAGGGAACTCAGAGTTAATATTTCTTGTTTGACTTTTGCCCGATGATTGATTTGAAGTGTCCCAAGGCAAGTGTACCTACCGACTACGTTTATAATTAGTATTTGTATAAGTCATTTGCACTAGTGAATAAATTTATTTATATAATACTAGTTTTTGCCAACGGCTTTGCCCGCGTGGATGTATCCCACGGGAACATATGACCGGGATAAAAAGTATCTATCTAGCCAAATTTCATACAAATCCGTTTAGCCGTCACTGCGTGATTGAGTAACAATCTAAATATCCAAACATACAAACTTTCATATTTATAATAACAGTAGGAAGTAGGATTAATACTTTATTTCACATAGCGAAATACTTTACAAGTGGGAAATTATTATATGCTTTCAAGTGTCGAAAACATCGGGTTTAAAAAAGTATCATTATTCAACACTCTCAAAAAATAAGCTGTAAATGCTGCAAAGCTTACTTATTAATAAAATAGAAGTATTAAAACTACGTATAAAATCGGGCCATACTTAATTTTATGTCTAAAACATTGACCTTTTTATGATCTAAGTTTCTAGGCCTAAAAATCTTAAAACTTCGAAGTGTTGACGCAGGAACTATTCGTAATAAACGCACCACCAATTCCATACCTTACTAACTTAGAAATCATGACGTCATGAGTATTTAAGCGTGCATGGTGCAACAGTAACGCATGTGCCATTACTCATGTCAGTACGTAATACCGACGGACTGTCGGTAATACGCGCCTACCCGGGTACCGCTGGCCATAATTTAAATTGTTACTTATTATTATTAAACCCCGTTCAAGACTTAAATGATATTGATCTTAAAATCAATAAAAATAGTGTAACTTTTATTCAAACGATTAGGAATTTAGAAATTGTGACGTCACCACCCAGTATTTACACACGCATGGTGCAAAGTTATTCATTTCAGTAATACCGTCGGATCTTTGCTAATACCGATGGCCACCATTTGTATCTAAACCAATATAATTCTCAGATTTTTTGATCCACTAAATGATGATGTAAACACTGAACTTAAAGTGAGGAAGATCAGGCAAGTGTCCATTTCAATCCAACAACTCTTGCTTTTCCAAAAGCTTTTGGCCCAAAATAAGGTCTAGTTTAATTACGAACTCAACACGTAATTGCCAACTGACGCCTCTCACTAATCCAATAGCTACACAAACGATTCGACAAGTTAGATATGATGACGTCACCACCCAGTATTTACGCACGCATGGTGCAACGTTACTCATGTCAGTAATACCGTCGGATCGTCAGTAATACGTGCAAAGCCGGCAACCGATGGCCACTATTGACATTATCAGTCATCACTCGAACTATTAAATTTTATGCGTTAGGCTAAAGAATAAATGGATGCCATATATATCGATACAAGAGGTATATTCATAAACGATGATTAAAGTTAAAAGATGTTTAAACGTCAAAAATGTATGGTTAAACGGACGCTAATCATTACTTAGATTTAAGCAACGTTTATGAATAATTGGAAAATGTTTAGTAAGTAAAACTAGGAAGTTTTACCTTTTAAAACACCAAATATTGTTTTTGCAAATATGTTGGGCCCAAAATCATGTCCAGTTTAATTAGGGACTCTCCACGTATTTGCCAACTGTCGCCAATAAGTACACAAACGACATTACAAGTTAGATATGATCACGTCACCATCCAGTATTTGCACACGCATGGTGCAACGTTGCTCATGTCGGTAATACCGTCGGATCGTCGGTAATACGTGCAAAGCCGGCTGCCGATGGCCACTATTTCTATTTTAATCACGGCACATAGAGTAAGTCGTAAATAATCCCTCGGCAGAATCGAACGTGCACTGTTGTTAGTGTTAGACGCTAAAAATAAGTTAATGTGTGTTCGGTGTTAGGTGCAAGAATGCCAGCTTGTGGCGCGAATTGTTGGGGAGTTTTGTGAGAATTTTATAGCTAGAAACATAGTTTTCTGGTTGTTTTATTTTGGTTTGCTTTTTGGAACTTGGAGTGTTACTTTTTAGTGACGGAATGTATAGTTAACTCAATTAAAGCCTGGGCTAAGATTTTGAAAATCATTGTATGTGCAAAATAAAATCTGCACTTTGATTTACTGCGTTTATGACAATAATAATGTACTTTTTGCAAAATTTTGTAAGTTATTAGAAAAATAGAAACAACCTGACTTTCCTTCATCTACAAATTTTAAGTACTTGAAGATGTAGCACTTCGCCCGGGACTTTGCCTGGTGTGATTTTGGCCCTTGACCTGCTGCATCGCATCCTATCGGCCATGACCTGCTGCTTCGGACCCCATCGTTTTTGACCTGCTGCTTCGGACCCCATCGTCCTTGACCTGCTGCTTCGGACCCTATCGCCTTTGACCTGCTGCTTCGGACCCCATCGTCCTTGACCTGCTGCTTCGGACCCTATCGCCTTTGACCTGCTGCTTTGGACTCCATCGTCCTTGACCTGCTGCTTCGCATTTCATCACCCACCCGCGATATTACCGCTTACTTCGTTTTTACTCAGCGTAGTTTCTAACTTTTTTCTTACTGCGCGGTTCCTAAATGTCGAGGTCTGATGATAAATATAAAATAAAAACAAGGATTTCGATTTTAAATCCGACTGGTAGTTCCAGAGATTACCCCCTACATACAAATTTACAAGCAAACAAAATTGACCTCTTTATGATATTAGTGTAGATTTGTAAGGCAGAATAAGCCAGACTATTCCCGCTTCAATCAAATCATCGACTTCTCCAACATACCGTTCAATAGAAACCATTATTTTCATTTTAAAATAGCCTGTATTCCAATTACCATAAATCCCTTGATAGTAAACAAGATAATATCCGCCTGCGTAGAAAAAATACTTTTTCCCGTTACTCTGGCAAACAAACATTTTAATCCGGGACCGGTGTAAGATGAAACTAAATAATGTAGTTTGAAAAACACATGAAGATCAGATAAATAGAGCTCAAGTTATAAGCAAAGAGAGTTGTTTCATTACACCAAAAATCATGAAAGTGGATTTCCATTACTGCATTTGCAAGAAGTTTGATAAACCACGCGCATGATGATGGAGCAATCGATATAAAAATATTCGTAAGTATGACAATAATCACACCAAGTCCTAAGGCTACGTCCTAACCAAAGGCGATTTTCGCGTGAATATGCGATCGTCACGCTTGTTCGTATGAATATAATATACAATTTTTAAATATTTTATAAATAACAGGCGAAACATTTCAATGTGAGCGGCTTCAGAATCATGTACTGAATCCATACTTACAGGTTATGCGTCGATGTTACCCTGCCATCTTGTTTAAGAACCAGGTGAAAATTCAACAACTCGTTAGCAGCTTTATCTATGGTTGCCAGGCAAAAAAATCCTGTAGGTCAACCGCACTTTAGTGGGAATATTTTAACCTTGGGCTGGCCATAATGAGGCTACAATATTCCCACTGCTAGGCCTAGTCTCTGTGAGAGGGAGTGAGCTGTAATCTGCCAAACGGGTCCGGTGTAGGTTGGTAGATGTCACATGTCTTCGATTTTTTGGTTCTAGGACATGCCGGTTTCCTCACTATCTTTTCGTTCACCTTTTGAAAGCAGTGATGATGAAATGATTTACACTAACTGAAAAGCCTGCCTGGGTTCGAGGCCACGACCTACAATTTGTAAGTCGGGGCTGTCACCACAGGGCCACCACTGCTTTATGAGTAGTACAAACTTTCAATAAAATACTAGATCTGCCTATACTGCTTTTATCACCATTGACTAGCCGCCCGGCTACCACAATAACCGACGTAAAGTTGGTAGGCCTCTCACAAGGTGGACCGATGACCTTGTGAGGGTTGCAGGAGTCCGCTGGATGCGGGAAGCACAGAACCGGTCGAAGTGGCGGAGCTTGGGGGAGGCCTATATCCAGCAGTGGACGTCTTTCGGCTGAAATGAAGATGATGATGATGATGACTATCAGCCCACTGTACCTATCCACCCTAAACCATTATATTCAGCACTCTAATTACGTAACACACTATCAATTACAATCTGAATCGTTGTTAAGGTTATTGCTAATCCATTGCTTCAAATGTTCGAAAAATTTGACTGCTGAGCAACGTAAATAACGCAATGAATGTTGTTGAACTGTCAAAATGAAAGGCCTTCTTTCTGTTAGTGCATTACGCAATTACCACGCCGAGCAGAAAGTATCTAAATATCCTCAGCATAATATATACAAGCACTCTTGACAACCTCGAGAATATTTCAGATACAAAAATCGCTTTCGCTCACTTATTACATTCCTCGCATCCAAGTTGCATTCGCTATCTCCTAGCTAGACCACGTACGTTTGTTTTCTTTTAATTAAGTCCAATTGAAAAACTCTCGTAGAAATAGAGTCGTAGTCAATGTTCGCGACGCGACTTTAAAAACCTTTATTAGTAAGGATTAAGTACGTTGGTATCGGTTTCAATTGAACTGCTGTTTAAGGGTAGGGTAATTAGGTATTAAATGGGTTGTTAATTGGATAAAAGAGAAATTGGTGGTTGTAAGAGTTTTTAATGTGAACGAATGTATTTTTTTTTCAGAATATGTTATTTTCCCTCGTATAATCACTATTTTAGTGTGTAAATACCAACATCAAAATGGCCGGCTTGAACCATGTGGTTTCCATAGCTTCGGCCAGCGGTCATGCACTTAGTGGATGCATTAGCTCTGTTAAATGAATTACTGGTGCTTGTTACAGCGAAAAATGTGCAGGATGGTGCAACAGTAGCTATACTCAATTTTTGAAATTCAAATTACCGAACAGCCCTAGACAACCTGACTTCATGCGGCTTATTGCCGAAGTAACATATTACGTAACTTACAAAATAAAAATTAAAAAACAGAAATATTTTCTATATTTTTTTCTAAACAGGGTATTCACGCAAAATTTAGGTAGTTTAAGCATTCGGTTCAAAACGAAACAAATTATAATGCTACTTTTAACTACACCACAAAACATGAACATTTCCAAAATACTCTAGAAAAGCACAATATAAGAATTTAACGTAAACAAGCCCACTATCCATTAGTAGCCACGAAGTTAGGTGGCGTGAAGAAACTAAATTCCCCCAGTGGCCAATCTACGTAGGCGTTACTAGGGTAGCGTTGAGAGGGGCCCGCCGTATGTGGACTATCCGCAGTCATTCCCATTTATTTGGGGCAGAACCCTTAAGTTTTTGACTGGAAACTTTGGGGTACGAAAGTGGGTTTGCAGGAAAATAGGGGAGAGAAAACAATGATAAAAAAAATGTTTTAATATTGCACCGAAAATAAGGCACGAGTTGTAGGATTTTTTGTCTGTTTTTAGTTGTTTATTTGTTTTATGAAGACCAAAAACGTGCCTGAACGAGGTGGAGGCGACAATTCTAGTAATATTATACATTTGAAGGATTGTATATTTATGTTTCGATGTTTGTTACCCAATCATCTATAAACTGCCGACCGGATTTGGATGAAATAGACACAAACATGGTTTATAGCCTGGATTAACACATAAGATACTCTATAACTCGTGAGTACGTTCCCGTGGCGGGTGAAAGGTAGTACAATCTTTAATATTATCGCAATAATATGGCACATAGTCGTCCCATCACTTCTCAATCACTTTTTTAATTTCGATGTTAGGATATATTTGATAGTTCCAAAGTACTCTTACGCACGAGTATGGCCAGTGCCTTAAATTCTTTATCTTATTGTTGATTCCATATTACATAAAGGACTTACATTTTTTTGTTTTGACTTGACGTCACACAAATCCTGCATCGCGCAAGTTTACCGCGCGACTAATATTTATACAACATCCCGACATCAACCGTCGGGCAGTTGCTCACCAGACACAACACCCGGCTGGTCGTAGGATCCTACCTTTTCAATAGAGTATGAGTGAACTTTACACCCTGTTCCTCATACCTCTATAGATACTCACAATACTGATTACCTTGACCGATGACCTCGTGAAGGTCGCAGGAATCCGCTGGATACGGGAAGCATAGAACTGGTTGAAGTGGCGAAACTTGAGGGACGCCTATCAGCCCAGCAGTGGACGTATTTTGGCTGAAATGATGATGATGATGATGCTGAATACTGATAAAGTAACTTACACTGTATTATTAAATAATGGACGGGTTTTCAACTGGTAGTAGCTAGGAAAATCTTTCACATGTCGAAACTTATTTATATTAATCTTCTATCAAATATCAACTAAGCTTCATATGCTTGTTCTACATTTCTTTTATTCTTTCCTCTCAGCTTCTCATTTCCGTAACGTCAGTTTTACCAACTTTCTTTCTGTCTCACTCATCTCAACTCGTTCATTCCTCGTTTAGCTAGACAGAAGCGAAGATGTTTAGTTCGCAATACCCTTGCGATGTATACAGTATGAGGTATTTAGGTATTATTATAACCTTGCTATTTTGGTGCTCGGATTAAGTTTTTGGCGAAAGCGATAAAGAAAGCTTGAAAAACCAGCATGTTTTTGTTTTTACGCGTAAAATGGTCTTAAAATATGCTTTTGGCATTAGGAAACCGTACGACTGGGTTTTTTGTTTTTTCGACTCTAAGAATCCTTAAGTGGCACACATACGTAGCAACTTTAATTGACGCATAATTGTCAACTTTTTGAAAAGTTCCGTTAGCGGTTCCCGCACCATTTACATTTGCCCAGTTTCCTGAAATGATGTGAAAATCTTAATAAACAGACAGTTGTGGATTACCATTTACCAAAACTTGAAGATAAAAATTGCTCCGTCTGCGCAGCGCCTTAGAGGCTAAGATACTAACAATACTTCTTCTGAAATTTACAGAGAATGATTTCATTGAATGTTTCATCGTTTATCAGTATTATCTGTTAACTCAGGCAGTTATAGTAAAGTTATTAATAACAAAAGTAAGTTAGTTTATTATTAATACTTTTACAAAAACACATAATTGCTGTAACGTTTCCAGGAACACTGTTCGATAATATCTACCTACTTCGCAAAATCGCCCTTTCCCGTTCAAACACAATAATTATATTAAAGAGTTTTGTATTGCATGCCGTTATCAATGCTATAAAAGGCAATTGACTTAATTGCAGTGCTTCTACAGTTAACTGTTAAATATAATTATGGCTAACCTTTTCCGCTTCAGTAAATTAAACGGGTTTTATTAAAGTTTTCAACTTTTTAATGGCCGTTTAAAGTGAGCGCCGCAAAATAAACACTCGTTAAAACATTTTGTTGGTGAAATGAAACAAAAATGGTTTTCCACTTAATTTGATACAGTCATCGGTTTCAATGTTATTGTTTTAGCTGAAATGTAACACGAAATGGGTGTTTATGAGCTTAAAGTTTTCATTATTAGGTAAATAGTCGTTATTTACTATACCGCATGTAAAAGAAGGGTGTGATGAAATTTAAATCAAATCAAATCGTTTATTCCAATCCATAATGTACACTTACAGGTGGTCAATAAAAAAATTGAAACAATTATGGACCCTGTCGGGTACAGATTTTTTTTAAATAACTATAGAGAGGAAGAGCGCATTATTAGTTTTCGTTTGAATTATTTTATATCCTATTAAATATTCTATATTTCTATTCATTTACTTATAATATTAATATTATATGTGCAAGTCTATCTATTCATTTATTATTTATTTTATTATATTTGAATAAAGCTTATTTGTTTACTCGATTTAAATTTGTTATTTTTTATTATTTATAATAAATAAGTAGGTAGTATAATTATTATTATTTTTTTTGTTATTTTACATATTTAATATCTTTTATTCATAGTTATATATTATTGTTGAATTTATCCGTTAGATATTCGTGTACTGTGTAATAGTTTATTCTTTTAATTAAATATTGCTATAATTTATTTAAAAGAAACTGGTTTTGTCTTGTTGTTTAATGTGTTCTGGCAATTTATTAAATATTTAAGACTGTGATTGAGAACATCGAACTGAACTACATTCTCTAACGGGCGAACATTGTAATCGCAAAATAAAATATCAACTGTTCCATACAAAACGTCAATACTTACGCGACCCAAATAATGGGACGGCTGATTATTTGTTCTCGATTACGATGTTGGTCCCATAAAGAAAGTTGTTCAGTTTAATTGTCTGTATATACCACATCCATAAAAAAATACCACATGTTTCTAATACACGTTTTATAGGCATACCTACTTAAATCAATGAACATTATTTCGAAAGTACCGAAAACCGGGTTACTTTGATTCGCGGGATGACTTTGATCAAAACTTCCATTTCATATAAAATCGCTAATTGCGCAAAATGAAACGCAACATGGTAGTTTTCTTTTTTCTAGATGCAACACTGAATAACTGTCAAATCCTTTTCTGAGAACACGCTGGGATTCACTTTAAATTATAATTAAAATGTTTAATTATTTTTCCTGTTGTCAGTATTTAATTTTTTAAATTGTATTGGTATTATAATTGGGGTTACTTTATAATTACGCAATAAAATAGGGGGGTATGAAAGTAACCCTTAATCCAAAGTATAACTTTGATTAGCCAGTTTTTTTTTTCAAAATAAATCAATATTTTTCATGTGTTATTACAGGAATTGAGAGTTATAAAAAAACCGATTATAGGATTTTTTTTTGTATTTTTATGTAACCATTAATTTAAGAAATATGAACCTTCAAAGTCCAATATTGATTAAAGTAACCCCGGTTTATCGGTAATGAAAGTTGGCATTTTCTGAGTTCTGGCGTGAAGGAGTACATAATTTAATATTTTATTGTTATTTTACATAAGTGAAAAAAAGAAAACATTGAAATACGGTGTACATTCATCGCTTTAAATCGATTTTAAATGCGTTGGTTCATGGTTTATCAAACAACCATGAGACTTTTTCGTGGGATTTAGGATACCTACATGAAATACTTGTTTACTCGATGTTTTTATTTTCTGTGGGGATTTATAATTATTTATTTCGCTCTCAAAGTTCAACAAAAACTTAATTTATTAAGTACAATTTATAAAGATGTTTGATGGTTGTACAGCAGCACATAAAAGATGACCTACCAACTCCCAAACTAAGTCAAGCTTTTATTTTGGAAGTTGGTGATTTGTACGATGCAGGATTTTCATGGACACAACCTTGTAGCTTAGGAATTGACTTTTAACAAACTAAATTTCGAAGCATACATTGAGATATAAATTATAGTATCTACATTACCTAACATTTTATTGATTATCTATCGTCCAGTGCATAATATATTTTGTCAAAAAGAAAGGATAAAATATATCTTTTCGTTATTTCCTCGCTATTCACCTGCAAACAAAAGTGCATCTTATCTACTAAAACAACACGAATTATGAATGTGAAAAACAAGTGGCTTTAATTTTAACTATTGTTGCCAAAGGAATTTAAACAATTATTTTATCGATGCTTTTCCGCTACAGCTTGTGACGTACAACTTGATAATACGTTTACATGCCCCAGATCACGCTACATTGCGTCTCTAAGACTCGCCCCTTTGAGTTTAATTGCAATTTTGGTAGGCTGTACGGTTCTTTTGGTAGGCCGGCCGTTCTCAAAAATAAAATGCTTTGTCGAGACACGTTGGTTGCACACGTAATTAAATCAACATTTTGGTGAATATAAAAATAATGTAAATAAAATAAATCGTGTGAAATTAAAAGATTTCAGCGTTTTATTCTGGTTATGTCTACATTATTACATTTTTTATTAGAACTTTGAATCCTTTGAGGAGTAAAACGTATACCTAGTTATAAAAGGGAATATGCATGTATTTTATATATTTTTATTTGATGGTTTCCGTCGTCATATAATAGTAAAAAAATATGCAACGAAATAAAGCAATTGAAGTACTTTAAAAAAGTTAAATATAGCCAACCGACACGGGCACCTTAAACGGACTGACTCGCAAACACTCATATAGTAATTGACATTTATTGTTTACATTTTGCATAGACCTTTACGTCACACAATATTTGAATTTCCCACAGTTTTATTGCACTTTTGAAATTTTGTTTTTTTGCTGAAAAAGAAATTATAACCAAAAATAATTATGGATGCATAATCCTGAAGTAATCCAGTATTATTTAACCCTTCTTTGAATCACATGTATATTTTTATTGTTAGGTACCATTACCATCGTCCATAGGCATCTGAAGAATCAACATTGCATAGATGATGATAGCTAGCCATAAGTAAATTAATTTTGTACTCTTTGCTGCCAGGGTCCTGTCGGCGAAGTGTCCTGTTGGCAAAGAGTCCCGGCGAAGTAAAGTCTTGTCTATGTTCAGTCTGTCTGCGTAGTGTCCGTCAGCGTTTAGTCGTACACTCTATTATAAGGAAAAAATACACAACTCACAAAGACTAAAACCAAGGTAAAGACTGATCTCATAACTTAGAGATCATATTGAAAATCTACCATAGCCAAACTTTAGTTCAGTTCAGGATCTCTTACCCAAAAAACATTTTACTATCACTTAAACTTGAATTACACCGTACCTACACAACAAAAATAAACATAAAAAAATCCATTTATCACGTCTTCTCCAATATACGAACAAATAATTCATCACATTTCCACATAATTGTGTTAGGACAATAATTCTGGAGCATTGAGGGAAATTATTAATATGACAGTCGGGCGTAATGGCGTGACTTCGGTATGCGCTCCCATTCTTTACATTGGCATACCAGGGCAAGCAATAGCGGCTTTATTAATATTGCTATATATAGTCATTCTATATGGTTATATAGGAAAATATGAGTATCTTTGGTGCGTAGTGTGAAGAGAAATTTATAAGATGTTAGAGATTATTTTTCTGATTGCTTTTTGTGGTTTGCAGGTACTTAGAGGCAAGCTAAGTTTTGAGGTAGCATTTCAATAAAATATCATAAAAAGTTTTTGCCAGATCAAATATGTCTCATCCGGTATTCATGTCGTTTAGATCCTTAATGTTGTCGAATACCTAACAGCCTATAAGTCACATGTATGGAGTCATACGATAACTTATCTTAAAGCTTATAGCCGATGAGGTATTGGAAATTCCCTTCTGAGACCAGAGATGTGTAACAAAATCTAGTGGGATTGAGTTACTCATCTCTGAGTAGATATAGCAATGATTTTGATACTTCAAAATGATTGTTATATCTACTTACATGCTTTTGTTCTTAAAGACATAACAGCCTAAAATCCTATGGAGGAAGAGATGAACAATACTAACTTATCGTACAACTTCTCAGTCACTGGGACATTCCTGCTAAATTGCTGATGCAAGCTGACTAATCCAATACCCCGTCCAGTATCAAAAACATTGATATTTCTACATGGTATTGTTGTTGAAGACTTAATGCCTAAAAGTTTAATATTATGGTGGGAGAAGGACGATAACTTATCTTATAGCCGATGAGTCATTGGACTTTCCCTTATATTGATTCCTCAAAGCTCTTGAGAGATGAGTATCCCAATCTTCCGTCCAGTGTCAAAATTATTGCTTTATCCGCAAATTTTTGTTGCACATATTTCTCTTACTAAAATAATAAAGGGGGGAGAAGGTCGAGGAAAATAAATTACATTTTATTTATTTTGAGCTCAAAATTGATGAGTCATTGGAAATTCTGATAAATTGATTTCTGACAGCTTACTCGAGATGACTAACCCAGTCCCTATCCAGTGTCAAAATCGTTGTTATATCTACGAACAGTTGTTGAAGAATAAAAACCTATAAGAAGAATGGAGACTGGCTCTTTGGTCTAGTGGTCATAAGCGCTACTACTGAGCACGAGACTTTGACTCCCAGGTTGGGCAAAGTGTTATTGGGATTGTCTACCTGGAATTTCTCAGCAGCAGCCCGGAGTCTGGATTCGTACCCGGTTCGCAATAGGTTCGCCCATATTACATGGAATTTAAACTTAACTGGCAAAATGTACTATGGTATGGTATTTAAGTTCTTACAAGCTGTCATAAAGTTGCCGCCATCATGGATTTTTATATTGACCTCACTGTCGGCTTTAGTATCCTCGAACACTATGAACACATCTGCCTAACCCGCCGGGGAAATCAGGCGTGATATTTTGTTATAATAAGAAAGGAAACAATGACTTATCTTAAATCGAATATAGCCAATGAGTCACAGAATATTCCCTTAAGCTGATTCCTTACAGCTCACCCAAGATGAGTAATAATGTTTTCTATAAAAATACCTGACTTCTTCAAATTGCAAATTTCCACGTTTATTACCCGATGCTTATTATTGTTAAGCTTTAATTCCAATACGGCTTGGCAAACAGATCGTAGATAAAGTTTTATAGCCCAAAATATAGAAAAAGTAGTCTTGTTTTCGGTTTTGCAGTTTTAGTACGTGCTGATTTTCGAATTGATAGTTTTAGGAAACATTTTATTTGGGAAATTGTGTATGCCTAAAAATTGTAAAGTTCTTAACAACTTCTGTGGGTTGCTTTTTGGCTTCATTGAGAGAATTGAGAATACACTCAGGTCCAGCTTTGCCTTTTAGTCTTTTTTGCAGCAAGTTTTTACTGCTCTACACTCACGAAAACATACAGTAGGTAGTGACTAATCGTATATCTTAGAATCAAGTTCTGCTAACTTAACAGACAGCTGTGCTGCTGCGGAGTTTGTTGAAGTGGTGAGGGCGGGCGTTTTGGAGGACTATCTTACGTAATTTTGACGTTCTAAAAGTGCTGACTCTCAGCCTAGTTTGGCTTTTTCTTTTGATTTTGATCAGTAAACCAAAGTTTCCAATAATAATAGTATAGTTTACTTGTAATACAATTTTATTTCTTTATCTCTTGCGATCTACTTCTCTTTCCATTTATCCTCAACTGACAACTATCACTCACGATACAACAAAACGTTATATTCGATCATCTAACGTTTGTATACTTTGTATAGCGTTGTTTATCTGTCAATCCGTCACAATTTTCTCTATGTCGTAACATCCAATCGTCTTCGAGTACAGTTTGTTCGGCGTTTATTTAATAAAAACGTCATGTTGGCAAATAACGCGTGGATATTGATTAGGGTTGTGAGCAATAGATCTTGGTGTGTTACAAGGGAGGGGCTAAAGCGGGTATTTGATAGTTTAGTAATCGTTTTGGGATAAATTGTGTGAGCTGTGATAAATTTCGGCCTTTAGTTACAAGAATTTTTCCTATAAGTTAAATAATGTTATATACTGAACTTGCTTTTGCCTGCGGCTACGCTCGCGTAGGGCTCGGAAATTATTCCACGGGAACGTACTATTAAGATAAAAAGTATCGTATGTTCAGGTCTAGTTATTAATGTGTGCCAAATTTCATCCAAATCATCTAAACATACAAACTTTCACGTTTTGAATATTAAATACTGGAAAAGTTTTTATTCAGTGCGCAAACTGTAACCATGAATTCAGCATATCATTCTAGACACCCCCAGCGCAGAAATTTCTCGTCGGTTATACAAAAAAAAATCAGCTGTTTCAAAGAAAAGTGCAATACCTACGAGGTCAAAATGTATGTAACAGCTGATTTCTTTTGTATAACCGACGAAAAATTTGCCGAATTCATGGTTACAGTTTGCGCACTGAATAAAAACTTTTCCTGTATAGTAGGGTAAAACTTGGGTCCACGGAGAGTAGAGAGCGATACACGAGTACCTATCCGTTTTTGAAACATTTACGACTTAAATTAAACCGCCACAAATTATCAAAAAATTAATGAAGAATCATTGGATAGAAACTGGGTATAGTAGTACATTTTGGTATTACATTTTTACTTACTTTTTTATTTTAATTAATCGCTAATAAATTTGGCTCAAAAACCCAACATCTTTGTACAACTATTCAAGCTAACCACAAACGAATAATCGTAAAAACTCGCTCGCTAATTTTACTCATTTGTACCGTAGCAGCACAGTCGGTGCGGGTGCGGCCCGCCTATCTACACCGTATATCGGAGGCGTCGGCCGTTGTAATTGATTGATACGTCCAACGGGTTGCCCCTGCGTTGTGTTTTGTTTAGATCCACAGTTGCCCAACACAACCCCTGGAAATTGGATTTTTTGTATAAAAGCACTCGACTTTCAGCTGTGTTAATTGATCGAATGGTTTTTGGTTGGAGTTTTGCTCGCCTATTAAGGAAATAAAGGTAAACTATTTTTTAGAGGGGGAATAACTACTTATGGGTAAACTGAAGAACACCCTGTTTGGTCGAACGTATGTAGTCAGAACATGGTCGTCGTTTATTTTCACGACTACCTACTGTAGTAAGTTATTAAGTACTTGGTAAGAAAGTAAAATTGCATAATCTGCACAATAAACCACACATGTCGTTAATACTAAGGCCAAAAGCCCAGTATTTGGAAAAAAAGTTGTATAGTGCTTGTAGATTGGTGATTGAAATAGATCACATTTTTATTCTTTCTCCTGATTTGACCTAAAAAAATAAGAACAGGTCTATTTTCAGAAAAAAAATACACTTTCTTTGAATCAAAAGACATGGTACCAGTTTTCCCAGAAGTGTTCAAAAATTCGATTCTTATGTAAGTGCTAGAGAGAAGTTCAGGAACTTTTGACTGTATTATATTTTGCTATTTCGGCTTACAGCGACGCCAGTAGCACAGCGCGACAGCTTTTAAAATTTTGTTCGGCACGATACGGCAATGTTAAGGGGAAGCAGAGCTTACCTAAGGCTTGGAGATATAGCTTGTGAATGTGTTTAGGACGTACTAGAAATCTTTGCTAGATTTTATCGTGAGTCAGGAGTAAGTACCTACATATGTATAAGAAAACAACGTCTCTGTATAAATATTTGTATCAGTATCTTGAGCGGAACAGTGCCTCGGAAAGCATGCTAATCCGTTGTACCCGACTGTATTTCGTAGATCTTTGTCAGTGGTTACGAAAGTCTGATAACCAGTCTTAAAAAGGAGTATCGTGTTACCCAGTTACTGGGTTGTGGAGGTCAGATATGTAGTCGCTCTACGAAAAGTACTGGTATTAGCTGCTCTTGGTGAGACTGGAAGCCGACCCCCACGTAGCTGGGAAAAGCTTACGCATGTTAAAACAACTTGAGAGGAATAGACCCTTATCCGAGAGAGTATAAAATTTATCCATTGTGGTAATAAAAATTAGTTCAAACTTTTAGGAAGGCATAAGACTCATATTTTACAAAAAAAAACTGTTGCATGAACTGACGATTTATATCAATTGGAAAGAGGTATAAAACAGAAAATTCTTATTTGATAATTTAAATCTCCAACTTTACTACCATTTCAAGCCAAGGAAATGTAAGCCTCAGCGTATATGTATGTGTGTATATCCACTTTTTACTTTTACCATCCATCCCACAAACCCATACATTTGAGCTAACAAAATAAACCCATTATCCCTTCGCTGAACTTCATGTCCAGTCCATTCATTACGTCATCCGGACAAAAGACGGACGTTGGTATGGTACGAGTCCCATGGGCCTATGTGTTTATTTCTTCTTCTTCATACGCAGCTTTTGGCTGACCTTACTGTTTTGCGTCTCCACAACAGTGTTTTTTCATCGCAGTGGAATTCTACGTTTGTTTTTGAATATTTTTTTACAGTAAGAATCTTTGTTTCATCCGATACAAACTATTTCTACCAATATATTTATATACAGGTTCAAATTAAATTTGATAGCAATATTTTACCCACGTGTTGGATATCGATATCGATAACTTACGAAACGAAAAGAAAAACATTTTTTTTCATAATTCGAACTTAGTGCAAAACTATAAATAACACTGAAAATGACTGTTATGTAATATTTTTGAATTCGTAAAAATATCTAAGTTGAACGAAAAATTACAAAAACAGCTGAGCGATCCACACACAACCGGCTGACGCGGTTCTCTGACCGATTTAAGGGCATTGCCGTTCGCCCATGGAATTATGTTTCTTTTTTTTATTCTTTCGTTTTCGATAAGACACGTGGGTCAAATATTGCCAGTTAATTTAATTTTTCCGTGTATATGATAACTTGTATAATCAAACCAAAGTCGAATTCCTATCATTAGTTAACTTCCTATTAGTCTACACCGTAGTATACCTCTATCTGTTTCACGAATTCCAAACTGACTGTTAACTCAACGCGCAGGTACTAAAGTCACATATTTGGGTCGTTACGTAGCACGTTTCCAAATATCTGTGGAACGATGCTAATGATTCCCCGTATCGCGTTAATTAGATACCTACCTACTTCATGAGGTTTGGTAAATATCTGGTCACGCGGTACACTTTTAATTTCATTTGTTTTGATGATATAATAATGCTTTTAACTAACACTGTAGGTAAGTTTAGATAGGTAAACAAGTTATTAATAACCACGGCTAATTGATTAAATAATACTTGAAATATCTGAAATGTCTCAATACTTAAATTAAAATTAGGTATGTGTTATTTTGAATCAATTGGTTTTTGACGATTGTAACGAGTTAAAAATAGCTGCTCCATTGTTTATGCATAAAAAACTGAAAAGCATCCATCACTGATTTGAGAAAATCTTTAACTCTGAAGTGTAACATACTTGATTATTAATAACAATAATTGATAGTATTTAAAGCGAAGGGCAGAGGTAGCCCTGTGGTAATGGCCGCGATTAACGAGTTGTAGGTCGCAGATTCAAATCTACACAGGCGCTTTACTCACTCCCTCTCATCGAGAGGTGTCCTAGTAATGGGAACATTATATACTGATTACCTATGCATTCAATGCTATGTGACCTTCTCAAACGCTCTTTTGTCTTCAAAACAAAACCTATAAACACCCATTCCAACATTCTTCAGCACTTTAACTTCGTCTTTTACTTCGCCATGACACACACGACATTCGTGACAGTTGCTACGGTCTCCTCATACAATATTCGTCTGAGGCTCATTGGCTAAGGGTCGTGCACGATGCACCTTGTCAATATTCTATCACTATGAAATATTTAAACCACAATGCCTGTATCTGTGTCTTCAGCAACCTTATAGTCTTTATTTATATGAATTCCTTACTTTAGTTCAGTTGAATCCTTCAGTTTTTCTGTCCTAAAGCGATATGCACATAACTTATTCATGCAAACCTTTTTTCTTCAAAGAAAAGTTGCAAGTTTTTTCTCGGAGATTCTTTATTCTTCTGCTAAAAGTATATTTTACATCGTAGGATTTTAATAAATACTCCCTTAGCCATTTTATTAATATCAAGAAATCTTAAAGGTATCCTAATAATCACAACCTGCAATGAAAAATGTGAAATCACCAAAATGATTGTGAACTGAACTTTGATACACTAAGTAGTGATTTCAGTTTGTTGTTATTAGAAATAATAAATATTTTTAAAATAATATTTTGAATGCTCCAAAAATTGTGTTACAGGTTATATTCCTGCGGTATTGATAATATACAGGTGA
The DNA here is from genome assembly GCA_947359405.1 of Antitype chi. Taxonomy (NCBI): domain Eukaryota; kingdom Metazoa; phylum Arthropoda; class Insecta; order Lepidoptera; family Noctuidae; genus Antitype; species Antitype chi. Next base: position 20,223,881 of record OX375816.1, read on the forward strand.
TTTTAAAAAGATAGATAGAAAAGATCACCTGTATCCTGTAAAAGTAAAAAAAAAACTTTGAGTACTTTATATTGGAGTGTCTGAACTTTAGAAACTCTCAAAATATCAAGGAAGAATCGTTAAATGCTCAGAATATTGACACTCATAAAACCACCAGATACCGAAGTAGGTATCTCGTAACAGTAACCAGCCAAACTAAGATTAATTTGTACCAGGTGACTAAACCCATTAATCGAACCTAAAGTTGAAAAGCATCACAAACAACATCGACCATTACAAACAAGGAACTCAACTCCAAACTTCTGAATAAAAAACCACTTCAGACATCCAATCGATCGGATCTCATAGAAGCGTTAATACCGGCGGTACATTCAAAAATCTGTTGCGGAATAAAAAGGTTGGCCTCTATTATGCGGACAACAATGGCCCCGACTGAAAAGTACCCCGGATACCCGCTGCAACATTATAATAAAAGGTAACTGCGAATAGGTTTCCGGGATAAAATTTTATTGTGAGGCATCGACAAAGGACCTCGCTGCGAACAAAAGTCCGTGGAGATCCGGGAACAATCCGGGACTCAGTGACGAAGATATCGCGTAGTAATATTATAATTATAAGTATCCTGAGTGCGAGGGTTATTGAGTCCGTTTGTGATCATCGAGGGAGTGGCGTATGAGATATGACCGTGTGGTGGGATGTTTTGGTTTGTACATCTTTTTAGGATGAACAAATTTTTTGTTTAATTTTACATTTCAATACAAGATGGCAGGGTTTCGCCGCACAACCTGTTACTATAGATTCTGTACATGATTCTGAACGTCTCTGAGGGTACACTTTCCATCTGTTTAGAAAAAACAGCTGTGTCATAGAAATGTCCAATACCTACGAATTCAAAATGTATGGCAGGGCCAATTATTTGTTTCATAACTGACGAAAAATTTCTATGCCAGGGGGCTAGAATCATGTGTGCTGAATTCATGGTTTTAGTTTGTGCGTACATGTCCCCTGCTAACCTGTATAGCTACGTTTGATGAATGATTGAATGAATGAATGAAATGCACCGATCTCAGCGGGGCTTGACCAGAATCAATTAATCGAATGAACCCCAAGATTTGCACTAGCCCCTGAAGCCTCATGCTTCATGGTAACACCAGAGGCCATTGCATATCAAGAAGTAGACCGGGGGGCGTGGTAATGGTCAGGTACACGTGCCCTTAGAATAGGAAAGGATTGCGAGCCTACCGGATATGCATCCTTGAGTATGCATTGGACTAGTGGAGAGACGGGTGGTATTTATTATAGGAGGGCCATCTTTTCACGATGTCGCCGGCATGTTGATTCAGGTTGAGCTTCTAGGGTAGGTTCAACTGTTTTCTTAGCTCTTTTCTATGCCGTTGCTTCTCTATGTTCTGTATTGTTGTTTTCATATTCGTCTTCTGAGTTCTCGGTGCTATCAGCTTCTTGTTTTTTGTAGATATCGCTAGCCGCTTTCTTGATCTTGTTTCTGTTTCCAGCCATGTCCTTCCAAAACGTGATTCCTATGTCGAAGTATTATAAGACCTTTTATTTGGAATAATATAAAAAAGGAGTGTTTATTTTTATGTCTCATTTATTATTTTGTTACTTATAAAATGCCTTTGGTCGGTGGACTATTATCACACCATTGTAAATTATAAAAACCCATTTCCTTTATACTCCTCCCATATATTTAGTCCCGGAGTTATGACTCTTTTCCCCGCCTATAATGACTCTAGTTTGTACTGGAAACGTCCAGGGAAATTCATATTTCAACCCCAAATTATGCACTTAGAAAAATTACTTCATATCTTTTGCTGACTAATAATATTTAATTGTTAGTCGCATGTTCGTTTGCAAATGTTTTAACATATTATTTTGCTATTTATATTTTGTTCATATTTTTAAAACGATAACATAAACATGGCAGTAATAATGTGTCAGAAGTTGACAGAACTCATTTCTAAAGCAACGGTCGTAAGACTTGACATGTACTAATAGAAAGAAAGAAGAAAGAAAAAACGTTTATTAATGTCACGTTAAGGCGGCGTTCACGCCGAAGTGCATAGTGAGCTGCCAAAGGTGAACGTACTACACAAAATGTATGAAAAATCTACTTCGGCTGCCGCCACAGCTCCTCAGCGGCTGATAACTAAGATACATTTGGGGTGAGTGCAGCCTTACATAACATGTACTTTCTATCTCAATCCAACTGACTTCTGATTCACAAGGATACTTCAACCAAATGAAATATTTCTAGCATGCAGTGGGCGTGGCTATGAATACCAGTAATGTGAAGTGATCAAAGAGATTTTTGGAACCGTTGTAAACACACGTTTTTTTGCCACCGTGTTAATCGCACGGTCGTCAGTGTTATATGTATACCTATGGAAGTTTGTTTACAGACACGTTGAAACTACGACATGGCGTAGTCGCCGTATTCCACAAAAATGATAGTTTGACGTGTTTTATACAAGCTCACACGATTATACTATGGCGCGGAAAGCGTGCCATACTTAGAGAAATCGTGTCCTGTAAAAAAACAACTTATAGTGCATTAGCGTTTTTTTTTTTGAGGGTTCCGGCTCTGGGCGGAGCAAGAGGGCGGGTCAGACTTTTACTGACTAAAACCCAGTTCTTTCTTCTTCAGTTGCTTCAGTTGCTTCACTTCAGTTGCCTGTGTGCCAGTAGCGACGGTATCTCTTTCGAACAAACAACCCGCACCCCTGGCAGGCACCGGCCCTTGCAGACCCCATCAGTTCGGCGCACCAGGACTCATGGCACCCCGTGACCACCCCAGGAACCAAAGAGCATAAGGGCCCCAGACGACCCGGTGTCTGGCACCCTTGGTTCCCCTGCGACGGGTCAGCGCAGTGGCCCCACCGCCTACCGTTTTTCGGCCGCAGGGGATAGGGAGAGCGGCCAACGCTATACCGACACTCCTCTTCCCCTGCGGCCCCACCGCGTCCGCCATCAAACGGTGGCGGCCCCGTCCAGGCCACGGAAGGGAAGAGCGCTACTCAGAAGTATCGGTACTCCACCTCCGCTGCAACCTGTAACCCTCAGCCGCGATGCCTCCCATTCGACATCGTGCCCCACCTCAGTTGCGATGCACCTCACCGCAACCTACTTTTTGGCCGCTACGTTGTCGGCTTGGAGGCAAAAGCCCTGACGAGCGGCCCCACCTTGGGGTTCCTCTTCGCTTCACCGTGGGAGAGTGACCACGGCTACTGAGCCCCCCCGCAACGACAATGCAGGAACCCACTGGGGGGGAGTGCATTAGCGTGACAATACATTTAGAAAAGCAAAATAACATGACTCACGAAGATGTAAATACTGTAAAATGTGTATTTTTTTTAACAAAAGCAACATCAGCTCAAGTCTATACTTTACATATTACTTTAGTTATAATGTTTGAAAGTACTGCTAAAACGCGCTCTAATGATATAGCATTCGTGACTTATTATCGTCGATTACGTGTCAGGTGTGTCAGCGGCAATCGTCACCTGTCGCGTTGACTTTGTGCGACGGAAGTACCTGTAATGTTGTTTAAATGTTTTTAGAATAATAAAAGTAGTTAAATTACTCACTGGGTCCTTTTGGAACCAGCGGGGTGTGAGTGGAAAGTACTTTATATCCCAGTGGTAGAACTTAATATAAAAAAAAAGAAAATATGGGTAGTGGCTTGTAATAAATCTAACTGCAAGAAAAAACGTTACGCAAAGAGAATGCAAACGCCTGCCTAAAGCGGTTTTGCGATTTTAGGCACTATCAATAAATAATAATAAAAAGTAAGTCCCGGTTTTGTCTGTCAAACAGCGTGGATCTTCACGCGAAAAACATGAGGGGTCGGGGGGACCCTGTCAGGAACAAAGTTCAAAACGCTTTTCTTCAACTCTATATTTGAAATACTGAAACTTTATTTTGACTTCACTATCGGCTTCAGCAACCACGAAAACGACGCCCAACATAAAAACTTTTAAAAAAATCCCAGCCACCAACTTGGATTTTCATTTAGACTTTCTTCAGAACCCTTAAAAACGACACTCAATCCAAAAAAAAATCCTCTGTCATACAATACACGAAATTGAGAGTAACAAGGATACGTAATTTTTAAATTCCAAAAACGAAGCCTCATGCTTCACAGTCGTCCTTTCACATTCGACCCACTACTACTGTCATTCCATAAATTAAAGTTAGCCTAATTAGTCTTACCACTGTGCAGGTCTACAAATCCTTACTTAGTAACACAGGTTAGCCAAAAACTATGATTGGATTTTCTTTTCACAAAAAATTTCAGGTAAGTTCGGACCGAAATTGGAATTGTGCCCGATTACTAGTCTCTGGGATTCTATATCAGCCATCACTGGCAAATCGACAGGCTTCATAATGTTTATATTTAGTATTTACTTTATTTTATATGTCAGTTGCTGATAGACTATTATTACTGTCATGTCCATTTTATGATGTTATTACATCCGGGTTCCGTGTGGTGCCGGACGCCCCATCCCATTTCTTATCGTGGGTGCTGTAAAAGGCGACTAAGGTACTTACTTGAGAATGGGCAGCAGCATTCTCCATACATTTTACCTGCGTTCGCCAAACCGTCTACCAAGCGTGGCGTTAGTGGCAAGGCCTCCCTTTTGGGGGAGGCCTATGTCCAGCACTGGACGTTTTTCGGCTGAAATGATAATAATATTTGGGAAAGGGACCTTTAAAAAACTTTTTAGCCTTCTAATGAGGCACACTTTTTTATAAATGAGCGGCTCATTTATACATAAAAGTGTTTTGACTTTCTGACCGTTTCTCAAAATTGTTGGCAGTAACTAAGCTAATGGTACCCCGACGAAACGGGTAGGTTAAGTTAGAACTGTGACAGAACTGTGTGTAACAAACATCCAAACATACAAACTGTCTCATTTAAAATATTAGGATTTTAGGACCCCTTTGAAATTTGAGGTTCGGTTAAGTAAATGCCATTTTATTTATTTGATCAGAATTTTTGTATCACGTAAATATTTTCTCATTTACTTTCCATTTTATTACTATTTGCCTTCAACGAGATAGGCCGAAATAAAACTAGAATTTATATTAATACAGAAAGTAGCTTCGGGAATTAACGATAACTGTTTATCAACCTTTGTGGTTGTGTGTCACGATACCTATTTCGATTCTTAATAGGCCTATTCCCCGAAGGGCGGGCACGCGCGTATCCATTTTGATATTAGTGATCACACACCTAAATTATTAAGTCATACCCCGAGGGAATATTGCGGTCAAAATAACGTTATTTTCATTAAATTCTGTATATTAAATTTTTAATTTAATAATTGGTTGGTGCTGTCATTGTTTTTGTTTTGTAAAATGCAAATGATGTACAAGCTATCGAGATCTTGTCAAAATAAACTTTTTAAAACAGGATTTTCCTATGAATTAAATAATTAAAATAAAACGTTCAAAATCTCTAAAAGAAACTGAAATCATCACCGCTGTATCTTCAAACAAATAAGCTATTTCTGTATTATTTAAATTTCTTTTATCTTTAAAACGTAACATGATACACTAAGGAATGATAAATTACGTCTTGACTCTTAAAATTGTGAAATTAACTGAAGATAGAATTTACCACTCTATTATTGTGACTTTGCTAAAAGAACAATAAATTCCAAAAAAAAATTATTCACTTTTCTTGTTTATCTGATTAGGTATCTACTGATTAAACAAACAGAAGTAGAATTACATTTTGAGAATTCTTCGCAAACCATTCCTACAATTTTCCAAAACAGTACATTAAGCCGTTGTATCTCCATTATTAACACAAGAAAGGGTTCCAAACTTCCAATTTGCATGGCGAAGTTCTGACGAGCAAATTCTGTGAGTCATGGTGACTAATACTGGGAGGTCATGAACTGTCCATTATTTTACATGAAATTGACTAAACTTTGTCGTTAGATGCTAAGAGCTCAGGAATGTCTGGAATTATGTCGGCATTTGATTGATAGTGAATTTGTGGGACAAATTGTATTGACATGGTGTTACGTTGTTCAAATATTTGGTTGGGCCGTGGTTTTCTGTTGAGTTCCTGAGAAATTATTAGCTGTAAGTAAAGTTACAGACAGCTTTGTGTTAAAGTTAATAGTTTGTAGTAACAGAATCGTTATTTATGTTGGTTTGGGTGATTGTTTTATGGACTGTACAAAGAGCTATTCTATAGTAGTTCTTATACCGATGCGATCAATCACATTTGAATCATCAAAACCTTCTGATTTATCATCAACGACTTCATAACATGCCAATTCTGTAAAACAAAATCCCAACCCAACATCCAACATATTACCATCTTAAAGTATTACAAACCTTGGCACCAAACAAAACAAAAACCAACGGAACTAATACAAAACTGACCGAATCCGAAACACTTCGCCTCAACATCCGCCATCGTAACAATTTATATCCAAACAATTCAATCCAAACATAAAATATAAAAGTAGAATACAGGCCAGATGCAAGACTTACAAAAGGATCCCAATACATTTGCGTATGCATCGCTTATATCGCCTCTATAATAGACTTGAACGGATGCCAAGAATGCACCAATTGATTATTGATATTGCTATAGTATTGGTTTTCGAGAAAATGAGCCTCAATCTTAACGAAGGGTGTGCTTGAGTTATTTCATATTATTTTTAAGCTTTGTGGATTTTGTTTCTGTTGGTGGAGTAAACAAGATGTTTGTGCTGTCTCGTTGGGAGAACAATTCGTTGGTTGTGTATTGTTTTTCTGCAGTAGTTACTTGGGAAAATGAGTGTTGTAGACTGTAGTTTTAATGGATAACAATAGTGATTTAAAAAGATCATCCAAGACCTATTTTTCTTTTGCAATAAAGTTAAATTTATGGAGCTACAACATGAAGAAATTGGCCCACACTTAACTTACCCAAAACCCAATTTTACCTTAATCCTCAGTTTACCAACTATACCGAAAATTACCATCTACTTCAATATTCAATTGTGCCCTCCTTATTTCGTTAGTACCATGCAATTTGGCTAACCAAATTACACAGTAGGCATTATCAATTACAGGATAGGTAATAGCCTAGGATAAACGTTGATCGTGTGCGCAACGTATGTGTAGTTGGGTTTATGTAAATATACTGAAGCTTCGTCCGAACACTGCCAAGAGCCCGGCATCTAGAATCAATTTGCAAATTACCTAGTAGCTTATATACATAGAAGCTGTAGCTGTAAGTGGAAATATAGATTGCTTGGCCGGACATGTAGGTTTAGATGTTACACCAAAATTCTATATTGGCGATTAACTTGTTTGTGGAAAACTGAGCGGAATTTTAAGCAGCTTTCAACTGATTGAAAAGTGTTTGAGGTTTTTCAGATATTAAAAATGTAAGTTTTGAAGAATTCTACTTTGTTAGTAGCCCAAAACGGAGTTAGTAAATAATATAAAATGAAAGAAAATGTTTAAGTGAAACATTTTGAGTGACTCTAAATTAAGAACCGAAACTGTACAAAAAAACCAAAATAATTAATGATTTGAGTGATTTAAAAATCATAAATAGGTAGGCTGATTTTGCATAATCAGCCTATAATGTTCCCACTGCTGGGACACAGGCCTCCTCTCTATGAGAGCGAGTGGACCGTAAACCATCACGCGGGAGAAGTGCGGGTTGGTACATATCACATGTCTTCGAATTTTTGGTTCTAGGTCGGCCGGTTTTCGCACCAAGTTTCCTTCACCGTTTTGAGAAAAGTGTTGATGAAATTATTTACACAAAGTAGAGTAGGTACCTGTCTGGGTTCGAACCTACGACCTATATCTCGTAAGTCGCGGCCGTTACCACGGGGCCACCACTGCTTTTCAATTTAAAAAAAAACTTGAGAGGTGTCAAGGGACACCCGAATGGATCGAAGTTCCTTTCGATTAATTAGTGAAGGAATTGTAGGTAATAAAATTTTATTACAAAAAAAATATATTTATATAATATAATAATAATATACAATATATATATATATCATACAGAGAAACACGCGCACGCCGAACGGCTTACAACTATAGCAAAAAGTGTCGTTACAACTTTTGGTCTTAATTTTTTCCGTCTAGCCCCCTTTCGCAACGCGCGATAAGGAACTTCGTTCCAAAAACACAAAAATTGTAATATGTAATACCTAATTAAGTAACGATGAAATGATTGCAACATACTTTCACAAAACACATTTAATAGTAGCAAAAATGCATAACTATCCCCGAAAACGACCAACCTTTATTTCTGCTGATTCCTACATTTTCAATATCACAAACAGGCCGCACCTTGTTCGTTCGGCTGATTGATATTGGCTCGCTTATTTCGGTCTAATGTTTACGGCCGCATCAAGGTCTGAACGGATCGCGTGAAGTGGGCCACATTGCTCACAGCGTTTTATGGATGGTGTTAAAAGTTGCAGTGTCTCGTGGTCGGGTACTGTGGCCTTAATGTTGGGTGGTTGGGTTCCTTGTTGGTAAATGTTTTTGATGGTATTTCGATTTGGTTCTGCTGTAAAGCTATGATAGACGTAATTCTGAAAACTGGTAGATCTTAGTTTACTTACCTAGGTAGTTGACCCAGATACATTACTTGCTTTAGTATTCATACACCTAGTAGTATTAATTTTGTCTTCGCTCACTCACTTTTTTTGGTTTGTTTTGTGTTTCACGAGCTGTTGCCAAATATATGTTATTTATTCTTACTGGCATCATTATTACAATGACAAAAAAATTTATCAGTCTCGGTTCAAAGTTTCTATTCCTTGTACTTTTCTTGGTTCAAAGATTCTAATAAACACTGAGAAGCTGATACTCCATCATCTAAGAGCAGTGATAAATATCTGTCACGCTTCGTGGTTACATAAAACCATAAGTTATTAGAGACCACGTTTCAGTTTTCGTTTCGAAACGTTATTGATCCTGACACATTATAAATTTATGAATTATTTTTGAACAAAGCTTCAGGGGAAAAATTAATTACCCAACAAAAATACGTATAAATAGTAACAGAATTTAATGCAATAAACAGGGCTCTGGGCAATCATGTTTTCATCGAGAAAAGAAGTTAGACCTGACAAACTTAGGAAAACTAGGTATCATGTGGCCACAGCATACATATTGTATGCTGCAAGGTAATATTTTAGGTCCTCACAGACCTAAACTTTAAGTCCATTGCACATGTCGTTATTCTCTCATGTCCAAATATAATAAACCTGGTGTTTAGAGGGGAAATATAAAAACACGTTCCGTCTACGAACTTGGACGATACCATAAAATGAAATGTAAATATCATAACTGCGGGGATGAACGTAAAAATGCCATAAAATATTGTGGTGCTATCTTTATTGCTTTAATAGTGGAATTATTGGCTTATTTCTATTTATATGTTAGTGTTACCATTTATTTGGGTAATTTTGGCTCGGCATTTTTATTTTTTTGCGTGTGTTTAACTGATGTTAAATGAATCTAAGAACGATAGTATTAAATACAACAGCTGTTTAGTGTTAATGTTTTCAATAGCACGCAAATAGGAATGTAAAGACTGGCCTATTTCTGTAAAAGGCCTGATAATTGAAAAAAGTCTTATTATCTATGTACATAAAAGGTAAATAATAGTTACGAACGATACGAACTAAAGGAATACTCTATAGACTTTTTTCCAACCATTTGCCAATACTTGTTGAAATCGAAGATTGCAATGGTGCACAATAGTGACATCATTGCATTGAAACATGAACATCTTACAAAAGAGAGACTTCAATCATTTGTACTATTGCAAAATGAAACTAGAGGCGAGAATATTCCAGCAAATAAGAAATTTACTGCAATTGTAGAAATGCAGACGTTATAAGCTACCATTATACTATTATATTGGAACTAGCTATGATATTAATTAACAAAGCTAGCTAGTCTTGGATAGATAATATCTATTTAAGACTAGCTAGCTATATATAGTTATAGATAGTTTGTATATTTCTATATAAAAACTAAACATTTAGAAATTGCTCAATCAATCAAATCAATCAATCAAATCATTTATTTTTGCAAACATGGGTAATAGGTACATAGATGTTTTCTTAAAAAATTAGTCCTCCATATTCTACCGTCTCATGGGCATGCAAATAATATTCCTTTCCAAAATTATACAGAAATTATGCACATACAGGAATTATGCTGTTTTGTTAAATATATGAGTAAGCTTAAAATAATTTTAGTATCAAAATCCGAAACACAGACATAAATAATAACGACCACTACGTAAGAATTTTAAGACCAACAAAACTGGATTCTAAAGAAATATGCGCCAATTTATACCACCCGATACTTTTATATATCACAATAGATATACCGTGAAAGCCGGGTAAAAAGCCATTTCCTATTTATCTCAGTGCCGCAACTGGGTAAGCAAGAAATGTAGTATAACTGAATCGACACATCCCTAGGGTGCAATTTACCGCCACGGTCCCAGATGTTAGGAAACTACAGATGGAAGGACCGTCTTACGAGAGGCATCATTTTTTTGTTCGAACTTATCTATCGCGTATTGTATATACTTGAATATTCTTTACTTTTTGTTTTGTTTGTTCGAGACAGAACTGCTTATCTTTCAAGTTGAAGGAGTTGCCTTGCGCTATGTATCTCAGTTTTATATCACCTATCTCTTTGTATCCTATATATATCAACTGTTGGGCCTAAAACTTATAAATATTCAGTCTATCAAAAATAATTAAAATTAACAAGAGTCACATGTATGTAAAACGTCATCATGGCAGGTTATTCTTGATTTGCATATTTGCTTGCCCAGCGAGCAATGCCAATTTGATTGTAACTATATGATATGCCCACGCAGCCCCAGCTTCGGTTTTGCTGACTAAATAAAAATACGTGATCATTTAAAATATCTGTAGAAAAATCATACAATGAAACAAAATAAATACCTACACTTTATTTGTTTATTGCTTTATGCACAAGTAAAAACTGTAGGCGGATTTAATGCCAGTGGATGATGTAGAGACAATTCATTTCAGGTGCAATCAATAAAATAGATATCAGTGTCCACAACATTTCATAAATTCACGACGATTACACGCCAAAAGTTCATTCAACGAACAGAACAGAATTACTTATACCAAAATTTCAATAAATAAAAGATGTTGCAAGCAAATAGAAATAAGATTCTCAGTGAAGAAGGCACGGAGATCGAGAATCGGACAGCATAGGATAGTAAAACAGGAAAAGTGTATTGTAGAGGTGCAGGCAAAACATTTGTATCTGCAAGTCGTTTCGAAGTATAAAGTAACGGTGTCGAACCCCCAGAGTGTGTCTGTAGAGCGCATGTTCTTGAGAATTGTATCGAAAACTTGTCTAACAGTTCCGTTTTCAATTATGAAAAAGGAATTCTATTGGAGTTTGAATTTTAAAAGATGTTTTTGAAAGAGGAGTCGAAAGAAAAGCATGTTGAGGATGTTACTCATTGAAATTGATTTAAGCGATAAACACTAAGTCTAATATATAGTTCGGTGATCTATGACCCTCGGGGCAGGAGGGCGTATCATACTTTTACTGACTAAAACCCACCCGTTTTCTCAGTTGCCTGTGTGCCAGGGACTACGGTATCTCTTTCTAAACAACCCGCACCCCTGCCAGGCATCGGTCCTTGCGGGCCCCATCAGTTGGTGCTGACATCTCTATGAGGCGCGCGTGGAACACAACGTGGCATCGACCTGGGCTTGGTCCTTCCCGGACAGCGAGCTACCCATTACTTATCGTCCGCAAGCCCGCACCTTCGTTGGCCGGGAATCAGCCTGGGATTCCCGACGCCCAGGGCGTCTCCTGCGGAGGCTAGAGCCGTGAGGGCGCATATATTGCCTCTCCCTCACGTGCGCCGCCTCCCTCTTCGCGAGCATTACTGCTTCGCAGAAGCAGGTGACGGCTACCCATGCACTGTCGCTCCGTATCATGGCTTGGACCATGGCCGGACGCGAGAGACCGTCGCCGCCGATTGCCTCCATGAGAATACGGCGGTGCCCCACCCAAGCCGGGCAGACCTCCTCCGTATGCTCCACCGTGTCCTCAGGGCGATCTACGCAGTGGAAACACCCGGGCGTTTCGTCCCGCCTTATGGAAACCAGAACCCTCCCGAAACACACGTGTCTGGTGAGGACCTGCGTCAGGCGGAAGGTGAGGATGCCGTGGCGCCTCTCAAGCCACTCCTCAAACAGGGAACTTTACGACTAATTTTTTTTTGCTTGTGTTATTTGGCTGACTAAAACCATGGTTTAAGTCAGCCAACATTTTAGTAAAATAGTCATTAGATGTCATGGACATCTAATGACTATTTTACTAAAATGAAGATACATTCTGTAATTTAATTACCTACTGTATAACAGAGTCAGTAGCAATAAAACTAACATCCTATCACAATGACGTAAACAGCAATAACGTTGAGAATTTTCAATTACACACGCAGAATTTCAATTTAGAAACATCCAATACTTGCAGGAACGCTGCCATAACAAATACCCTCATTTCCATAAACACATCCAAAGTAATCACCGAAACAAACGTTCACGATGATACAATAGAATACAATGTTTTGTTAAATTGCCCTATTGTGCTTCGTCATCTCTTTATTAGCATTTAAATATAATCTAAAACATTTTCTTGTGTTAAAGAAGCAAGTCGATCGGAACGAGGCAAGTGACCGGTCCCCAAGTCCAATTTAGCTTTGCGGATTCCCAATGGCGTGTTCTGTCCTTCTAACCCCGCAAAGTGCAGTCTGAATGTACATGTAAAGGCCTGGTGTGATATGGAGCGACAAATTGTTGTGGCTTTTGTGTTGTGTCGATCAAATGGGAGTGCGGGCAAGTGATGAATATTGTCAAAGTGTATGTGGATGCGCTATTCTATTCTTTGAAAAAGATTTAGAAGTCTAGGAGCAATGTCTGGTCTTTTGAGGAAGGAAGAGGAGCCAGAGTTATTAAGAGTTAGCGTGAAACTGACAGGATAATGTGATAAATTCTAACAAACCTATTTTTGTCCATGTTTCACGCCACAGAAATAAATCAACAGAATTACTTACAAGTCTCTAAGCAAAACGTTATACTATGGCCATAAAATCGAATCGCTTTTATTTAATTACTCTAGCTTCGCTTCCATCCCTTTTATCCGTACGCATTTACTCACAGCACTTTTACTTTTTCCTCGTTAGCCGAGTCAACCATTACTTACTGAGGCACGCTGACCGCTCACTACATAACCGATTCCCGACGGTCGAATCGGCCACACCTCGTCTTTTTTCTGTCCATTTAAACGGATAGGCGCGGTGTCGCATCGACCGCGCCGGGGATCTGAATCACGAATTACAGATTAACTACTAAGTAAAATTGGCCGGTCTCTGTTTGTTGTTTTGCTGGCATCGTCTGTGTCGCGTTCGGGGAAATTCGGGTGCCATTGACTTTTTTGTAGTAAGCAGTGTGAACGTGTTAATAACTTTGATGAAATAGTGGATGTATTGTCATGCTAATTTTTCACGGGTGAATAAGGGGCAGTCATTAAGGGTCATTATGATTAATGCATTGTGGTTCGTTTCTATGCCCTTTTGATAGGTAACGTTCACTGGTTAGTAATTATTGGTTATAGAATTGGAGGTGTTGTCAAAATGTAACGAACTTTTGTTTAAATGACAAGTGAAAATAATGGAAATGATAGCGTTTATATAGACTGCAAATATCAAAATCACTTAAGCGGATTAGTAGATATTAAAATTATATCTAAATAGGCGTGGCCTTAAAATACCTATCAGAACTGGTAGGTACTAACGTAGCACTACTTGGAAAATAGAAATAAAATGTAAGCCAAATATACAAAGGCGTCAAGAGAAAGGAATTCTTCTCGTATTTAGACATTTGATACCTATTCGTTAATGGTGGTGAGAGTATACATGTGGGTTTTGTTACTATGCTTGTACGAATTTAGCACAAAGATACAAACCCACATTCCAAATGTGATTTAAACATAACAACAGGTCGTAATAATAAATTCTGAGCTTCTCCTTGATGAAGGTATCATAAAGCCAACTTCTCAAGTGATATCAACACGAGATTCATAAACGGTCTTTGAAGGCACAGTTGAGCTTAATATATGGGGGCAAAAGGTCCATATTTGTGCATAAATTCTCATAGTTTACTAGCTCCTCGCCTACTGATATCTATGTAACTCGATTCCCCAAGAAATAGGGATGCAACCCAAAATATTCCATATATGGCTTTGGGTCTTGGAAACTGAGATATACTTTTATCTGACATAAACAGCCTGGGGTTCGAGTGGTACCCTCAATTTATGCCAAGTGTCATTATAAATTCCACCCGAACGAGTCTCGAGATGTACCGATTATGAAACGCTGAAACCTCTATTTTTAATTTTATCTCAAGTACCATCGGGGTGGTTCAATGTTCTACATTGACGACGTCATAATAAATGCCACTGCATGAGAGTGAATGAACTTTGAATCGAAAGGTGACTAAAGTCGTAAAGATATCGGGTGACAAAGCACCATTATTATAGCTGGATCTTGGAACGATGTTTCTGAAGAGATGAATTTATATTCTTCAACAAGAATAATTGTATGTTGTATCAGGATAAATAAAAAGGTTATTAGTACCATTTTTGCTTAGGTTTGTATAGATTCAAGCTAAATTTACAAATAAAAAGAAATCCAGATACATGTTTATTACAGTAAATTAAAACAACAAACCTGGCTATTATTTTACTTTCAGTTTTATTAACACTTTGTTTAGGTTAAATTTAGAATAATGTGTTCTGATTGCGAGCAATGAGATTATAAACTGGAACATTAGCTCCATTTACGTTCATATCTCCCTTAAATTAGATCTCAGTTTCGAATGGCAGTTGCCTTTTATAATATTATATTATACACGTGCCTACATTATGCCAAACCTTGAAACTTTCGGCTCCCTTTTCACCTTTTGGACGTCAAATTTCGTTAAATCCCTTCTTATCTGTACTTAGTATTCGCAGTAAGTCAACAACAACTCTTATATTCGTCTTTATTCAATGAGTTTAGAAGATTTTTGAATGGGTCGTGCAAGTTACAAATTGCTGATTTCACGTACACACTCTTTAAAAATACTCAGTTAACTTTATTTTTATTTATTTACTACAAAAAATATTATCAACATCATCCCTTTTATAATCAAGCAATCGAGAATCCTTATCTATGATGTCCCAAGAAATCGATTCTTAGTTCAAGGCTAAATAAATAAAAATCTTTTATATCAGACCCATAACGTCCATTTGGTTAGTATACAAACGACTTAGAAACTAGTGTTAGTACTTACATCTACTGGAGCAAAAAACCAGGGCTGTTGTATTGTGCCCGTGGGCTGGAGTTTTCTTTGGATACGTCTGGGGGAAAGTCCAGTCTCCGGGTCGGTGCACCCTGGGGTGCGGGCAATGTCTCCCCATTGGGTACTCTGTGCCTAAGGGGTGCTGTTGCCCGTATGCCAATATCCTGTCGGCGGTGCGCTCCAACGCGTGTCCCTCTGGGCTTTCAGCAGAGGCGCACAGCGGCGGAGTTAGAGCGGGCCCGGTGTGCACTAACCCTGCCACCGGACAGGCAAGAAGGAGTTCTCTCCTTCTGCCACCGTTAATCTCGTAGCCCCGAAGATTGTCACGGTCATGTCTCTGACTTTTGACGGGGGTCGAGGGTCTTGGCTTAACCACCCGGGCCGCGAGGAAGAATACCTCTATAAAAAATTACCCCAAACCTCCAAGCGGCGGCGCACCGTGAGGGAGGTTGATAGCTTGACTAATGGGTAGCTAAATTAGTCTCTAGTGCGAACCACTAGTTTTGGGAAATAAAAAGTTAAGTACTCGTGGGAACAAAAATGGAATGTAATAAAAAACAAAACCAAGAAGAGGAGGGAAGTGATGCGGGGTCGGAGTCCGACGCCGCATCGAGCGTGAAAGGCTCTTTTAAGAGCCCGGAGGGCGTAGTGGTGGGCGCTTCGAAAAGGAACAAAGAGTTCCTCAAGAAGCGCCCCAAACCCGGGGAGGGCTCGTCCTCGGATGGCGGAATAGCCTCGGCCCGCAAGGTTAAGCTGGGGAAGGTAGTTCGGCGGGGTGGGATCCGGTTAGGCAAAGGCCTAACCACCCAGAAGGTCGGCGAACCGAGCCAAGCCGGCCCAGCCGAGGTGGCCCAGCTATCCGAGGCGTCGGCCATGGAGGGGCAGCTATCTGGGGGGACCAGCAGCAGGGCCCTCTCAGAGTCATCAGGCGGTGAGCTGGACGTCACCGGCGGCTCCAAATCGGAGCGAATGGCGGGGTTCGCGGAGGCCGTGGCTGCTGCGGTTAAGGGTGTGGCCTTGAAGAGGATTCAATCCTCTAAAGACAAGGCCGTGCCCGCAGCCATAGCCTCCATTTTGGCGGCAGCGGAGGACATCTCCACTGGACCTCCGTCGGACAGCATGTCCGATATGCGGACAGAGGTCGCCCGCTTGACTGTCGCCATGGAGCTTCTCCGAAAGGAGAACGAGGAGCTCCGAGCGGACCTGGCCGAGCTCCGAGGAGCTGGCCCCAGGGTGGAGCCTCAGAAGGGGGCGCGGCATGGGCAGGGTAGACCCGTTCCGGAGGAGGACCGGGTGCTGACTCTGGTGCGGCAGGAGCTGGCTACCTTCCAGAGCCGGTTCTCCACCCTGGAGGCCATTGTCCTGCGCCCCCCGCTAACGGCGAGTCGGTCGGCCTCGGGCCAGCAGAAGGGGGCCACTTATGCCGTCGCCACGGCTGCTACGTCCAAATCGGCATCGCAGCCGGGACGTACCCCAGCGAAACCGGTGCCGACCAAGCCCAAGAAGGGCGGGGTGGCGGCGCAGGCGGCGACGGCCCCAGCCGAAGTACCAGGACGGTCAGCCCCGCCTCCCGAATCTCCTCCGGCCGACGCCGAATGGCAAGTCGCCGGGGAGAAGAGGAAGGCGGGAAAGGCTGCAAGGGCGGCCAAAAAGAAGAAGAGGCGGCAGCGGGCCAAAAAGCGAAGCGCCGCGGCTAGGTTACGCGCCCCGAAGTCCGCAGCTGTAGTGATCACACTACAGCCGGAAGCGGAGAAAAAGGGCGTGTCCTACCGCGACGTGATCGCGAAGGCGAAGGCGGCGGTGAACCTGGCGGAGCTGGGAGTCACCAATGGCATCCGGATGAGGGTCACTGCGACCGGAGCCCGGATGCTGGAGGTCCCCGGTGCGGCCAGTGGCCCGACCGCTGACGCTCTGGCCGAAAGGCTTAGGGCGTCCCTCGATGCGGACGAGGCCCGGGTGTCCAGGCCCACCAAGTGCGCTGACATGCGCATCTTGGGCCTGGACGACTCGGTGACGGAGGGCGAGGTGGTGGCCGCCATCGTCAGGACTGGGGAGTGCTCCGCCGAGCAGGTGAAGGCGGGCACCATTCGTCCTGACAACACGGGGATGCGAACCATCACGGTGAGCTGCCCCGTGTCGGCGGCCCGGAAGATCACCGAGGAGGGCCGAAGGCTCCTGGTGGGCTGGGTGTCCGCGCAGGTGAAGTTGCTGGAGCCCAGACCTCTGAGGTGCTTCCGCTGTCAGGTGGGGCACCACGTGGGTGTGCAATGCACCTCGGAGGTGGACCGCAGCAGTCACTGCTTCCGCTGCGGTCAGCCCGGTCACAAGGCCGGCTCGTGCAATGCCACGCCGCACTGCTATCTATGTGCGGCAGCTGGCAAGCCGGCCGAACACCGGGCTGGGAGCAAGGCCTGCGCTCCACCCGCCGAAGCCAGGGGCCGAGGCAGGGGCAAGCCCTCCGCCACCGCCGTCACCGCCGCAGTTGCCGCCACCGCCGCCGCCACTGCCGCCTCCACCGTCGTCGCCGCCGCCTGTCCCAGCGCGGCAGGGCCCACACAGGGGGCCCCGGAGGGGGTTGAAATGGACTGCCATTAATGGCCCCATTTCACCTCCTCCAGGCGAACATCAACCACTGCGCCGCCGCTCAGGACCTGCTGCTCCAGAGCATGGCGCAGTGGTCGATTAACATCGCCGTGGTCGCTGAGCCGTACTTTGTCTCGCCCAGGGATGACTGGGTGGAGGACCTGAGCGGCTCAGTGACCCTCATTTCGTCGGCCGCCGCCGGTACCCCGACCCTCGAGGGTGTCAAGAGGGGAAGGGGTTGCGTAGCAGCCCGGTTCGGGGAGATTGTCGTGGTAGGTGTGTACCTCTCCCCGAGCCGAACTCTCGCCGAGTTCCACAACTCCCTAGCGGAGTTGAGAGACGTCGTCGTCGGGTTCCGTTCCCTCCCCGTGCTCGTCCTCGGGGACTTCAATGCCAAGAACTTGGCTTGGGGTTCCCGTCTGACGGACGTGCGGGGCAGGATGGTGGAGGACTGGGCTCTGGAGACAGGCCTGGTCGTCCTGAACCGGGGTTCTGTCGCCACGTGTGTGCGGATGCGGGGTGAGTCGGTGGTGGACATTTCGTTCGCCAGCCCCGCTCTGTCGCCGCGTGTCGTCGACTGGCGTGTCATGGAGGGGGTGGAGACGTATTCCGACCACCGGTACATCCGGTTTGACGTCTCCGCCCAGACCTCGAGCGCGCCGGTCCAACGGGCCCCGTGTGGTCCGCGGTGGGCGCTGAAGCGGCTGGACCGGGAGCTACTCCTGGAAGCTTCGATCGTGCAGGCCTGGGTGTCACCACCGGACAGGCCTGCCGACATCAACGACGAGGCGGAGTGGTTCCAGGAGGCCATGTCCGAGGTTTGTGACGTGGCAATGCCTCGGGTCCAGCCAGGACGTGCTTCACGCCAGGTGTACTGGTGGTCGCCGGAGCTCACAGCTCTGCGCGAGGCGTGCGTTGTTGCGCGGCACCGGTACACCAGGCACCGCAGGCTCCGTGTCCGGCCTCCGGATACGGAAGCCATTCAGGCGGAGCTGTACGAGGGGTACAGAGCGACGAAGACCGCCCTCCGAGCCGAGATCCTGCGGGCCAGAATGCTGGCCCGCGAGGAGTCGCTGGAGACTCTGAACAGAGACCCGTGGGGACGCCCCTACAAAACGGTGCGGAATAAAATCCGCCCGTGGGCTCCCCCGCTGACGCAGAGTCTCCGGCCTCAGCTCGTGCAGGACGTGGTGAGCGCTCTGTTCCCTTCGCGAGAGGAGCACGCTCCCCCGCCCATGGCTCCGCCTGCTGCAGTGCCCGATGCGGACCACACCGACGACGACGACGATGCTCCAGAGGTGACCGAGGTAGAGTTGAGAGTGGCGGTACGTAGGCTGAATGCCAAGAGTACCGCCCCAGGACCCGACGGCTTGCCTGGAAAAGCCTGGGTCCTGGCCTTGGAGGCTCTCGGGCCTCGACTAAGAGGGCTCCTAAGCGCATGTTTGGAGGAGGGCCGGTTCCCACTTCGTTGGAAGACGGGGAAACTGGTCCTCATTAAGAAGCCGGGGCGCCCCGCGGACTCTCCGTCCGCTTACCGGCCCATCGTGCTGCTCGACGAGGTGGGCAAGCTCTTTGAAAGAGTAATTGCAGACCGCCTCGTCGGGCGGCTGGTGCGGGTGGGGCCGGATTTGGCGGAGAGCCAGTTCGGTTTCCGCAGGGGGCGCTCCACGGTGGATGCCATCATGCGCGTGCGAGCCCTCACGACGGGGGATGCTGTTGCCCGGGGTGGGGTAGTCTTGGCGGTGTCTCTAGACATCGCCAATGCCTTCAACACCCTGCCCTGGAGTTGCATAAGGGAGGCACTCCTGTATCACCGGATGCCGACCTACCTCTGTCGTGTGGTCGAGGCCTATCTGACGGACAGGGCCGTCATCTACCCCGGTCACCAAGGAGAGTGGAACCGGCGAGAGATGTCGTGCGGTGTCCCACAGGGATCGGTTCTGGGGCCGCATCTGTGGGACATCGGTTACGACTGGGTGCTGCGCGCCGACCTCCCTAGCGGCGTCAGAGTAGTCTGCTACGCTGACGACACGCTGGTCCTGGCGCAAGGGAGGTCGTACCAGGCGGCGGCCGACTTAGCGGCACACGGGGTTGCGACAATCGTCGATAGGATCCGGCAACTGGGACTCGAGGTGGCCTTGCACAAGTCCGAGGCCATGTGTTTTCATGGTCCTCGGAATGCGCCACCCACGGGTTCCCAGATAACGGCAGGAGGGGTTCACATCGGCGTCGAGTCGACGATGAAGTACCTGGGACTCGTCCTCGACAGCCGGTGGAACTTCGCGGAGCATTTCCGACGTTTGGCTCCCAGACTGGAGCGGGCCGGGGCTGCCTTGAAGCGGCTCCTGCCCAATCTAGGGGGGCCAAACGCCTCCTGCCGGAGGCTCTACGCGGGGGTCGTGCGGTCCATGGCCCTATACGGGGCGCCGGTGTGGGCGCCTACATTGAGGCGCCAACCAGCCCGAAAGCTGAAGGCGTCCCATAGGGTCATGGCGATCAGGATGATCCGGGGATACCGCACGATCTCAGGTGAGGCGGCGGGCCTCCTTGCCGGATTACCGCCATGGGATCTGGAGGCAAAGGTCCTCGCGCACATCTGGGAGTGGCGCGAGGAGGCCAAACGCCGGGGCGTTACTCCGCTGCCGCGAGAAATCGAGGTGCAGCGGACAGAGCTCCGGCGGGATCTCATGGCGACATGGAGAGTGCGATTGTCGCAACCCAGTGCTGGGCACGCCACGATAGCGGCGGTAAGTCCCCTCTTTGAGGAGTGGCTTGAGAGGCGGCATGGCGTCCTCACCTTCCGCCTGACGCAGGTCCTCACCGGACACGGTTGTTTCGGGAGGTTCCTGTTTCGTATAAGGCGGGAGGAAACGCCCGGGTGCTTCCATTGCGAAGATCGCCCAGAGGACACGGTGGAGCATACGGTGGCGGTCTGCCCAGCTTGGGCGGAGCACCGCCGTGTCCTCGTGGAGGCGATCGGCGGCGGCGATCTCTCGCGTCCGGCCCTGGTGCAGGCCATGGTACGGAGCGAGAGTGAATGGCTAGCCGTCACCTCCTTCTGCGAAGCAGTAATGCTCGCGAAGAGGGAGGCGGCGCACGTGAGGGAGAGGCAGTATATGCGCCCTCACGGCCGTAGTCGCCGCGGGAGAAGCCCTGGGCGTCGGGAATCCCAGGCTGATTCCCGGCCACCGTAGGCGCGGGCTTGCGGACGGCGAGTAATGGGTAGCTCGCTGTCCGGTAAGGACCAAGCCCGGGTCGACGGCGCGTTGTGTTCCACGCGCGCCTCAAAGAGATGTCAGCACCAAATGGGGGGTCCGCAAGGGCCGATGCCTGCCAGGGGTGCGGGTTGTTCGAAAGAGATACCGCGGCCCCTGGCACACAGGCAACTGAGGGAACACGGGTGGGTTTTAGTCAGTAAAAGTCTGACACGCCCTCTCGCTCCACCCAGAGCGGGAGAAGTTATTTGATGATTTCCCACCCAAAAAAAAAAAAAAAAAACTTTATTGAGATTTACAATGTACCAAATTTGATTATACGAAGTCGATGTGGCATTCGATTACCATTTTGTTATACCTTTGTTAGAAATTAGAATACGTTATTTACCTTCGGAGGTGAAGGATTGAGGACATTTAAATTCGGGTTGTTAATAGCTGAATGGATTAGAATCTTTGAAGTTGTTTGGTTTTTATTACTCGTATTGTATTCCTTGTGATGTTCAATAGGTTTACACTGTGGGACTACTGTACCAGTATGTTGGCTCAAAAGATTACTTTGATCTTCTTCGCCTTTGTAGCCTCTGGCCGGATTTTGCTGTGGTCTTTTTTCTTAAAGTAACTTTGTGTGCTCATTAGCAAATGCATAGCGTCTCTCTATGAAATTCTGAAATAGGGTTAACGCAAAACTTATCAAAAAGCAAGGAAAAAATACACCTGGATATAAATAAAGAGCTAAAATATAATGTTCTTAATACCTAGCTCATTAACAAACTCATAATGAAGAAACATTCTAGAATAAATTAAAGGAAGGAGATCGATAGTACCAAGCTGAATTTGTTTATACATCTTTTTATTTTGCGC
The DNA here is from genome assembly GCA_947359405.1 of Antitype chi. Lineage (NCBI taxonomy): Eukaryota > Metazoa > Arthropoda > Insecta > Lepidoptera > Noctuidae > Antitype > Antitype chi. The sequence continues at coordinate 20,245,959 of OX375816.1, forward strand.
ATGGTAAACTGGGTAATTAATCAGCTGGACTGTTTGGTTTCAGTCCACGAGATGCTTGTATATTCTATTGTAATTTATTAGGTACAGGAATACCTATCATTTTGTACTGGATTCTGTATTTTTTCTGCTAGCATAAACTGATAAAGGTAGTACTTTGGAATGGATTCAATAAGCTTGTGTTAGAGTATTTATGAATGTATTGTCTCGTGTTTTCTGTTATTGGTAAAAAATAGAAGTAATTCTAGCACGGATTGTATTGTTAAGGCGTTTAGATTCAAATATAAAACGTGAAAATATATAATATTAAAAATGTACTGCAATAAGTACTCATTTGTTTAAAAGATTGTCATTATGGTGATGTAAGAAACAATCCTGTTTTATATTTTTCAGTAACATAAGACGTTTTCCCGTGGATATATTACATAATGCATTTATCATCATAACATTAGACACAATGTAGGCATATTTCACTAACTTGTCATATTCATCTACATAAAAACTGTCTTCAAAATGTCCAAAGACTCTAAAAATAGGTAAGAAACTCAACTCACCTCTTCTCAAACTTTTTCCAATAACCGCATCGATCAAATTCCCAAAAGTATCACCTTTGGCACAAACTTTGGAAACCGCTTCAAAGTTGGCAACTATAAGAAAGTCACATGCAATTACTCTTTACAACATGAGGTCGGACTACACTTGTCAAACTCTGAAGCACCAGGCTTAGTTTCTAATCGAAGTTTGCCTATCTAAAGAGACAGGAAAGTTCCCAAGTATTCCTGCGCCTACTGAATTACTCGCGAACACGTGACTTCGAACATTCTTCGGAAGTCTTCGGGGTTCTTCTTCGAAGGTTTAAAATTCAGGTTTATTTTAAGAGTGTCTGTGTATGCTTTTGAGAAATTGAGTTCTTTGGCACCTGTTAATGATATTGTAGTTTTGCATACGACGCTTGAATTTTAACTGGACTTGCGTGAAGCAATAACGATGACGCTATAGAAACAGTGATCTTAGGCTTTTGAGACCGAGATTATAACCTTAATTGTTATCGTTGTCGTTGCTATACAAGGTAAAAGCTTTTCAGTATTTGCCGGTCCTTTTTAGAACATGGTGACAACATAGTTGCCGGTGATGGAGATACTGCTGTAATCACAACGCTTTATAGAATAGTCGGCGATCAGAACGTAGTTTTGGAAGCACCATGTGGTTTGATCAATTACGAAGTCTAACTGCCAAAGTAACTCAAATTCTTTGCAACTCTCTTATAAAACTTTGCTCACAAAGTCTAGACAAATTAACACTTTTACAACATATCACTTAAGGCGACAACCTACACCCAGTCTAATGCATTTTACAAGTACATCATGTTACCAAGTAATGCTTTAACAACTTTTTTTAGTCTAATGCTGTTTTTGCTTCAAGTTTAACGTACGAACCATTTGCTAGTAAACATTTTGTAAAGCAGCATTAGCTCTGAGCAGGGTTGGCCAAAATCTGTTTTTAGGTTTACAATTTTATATTAATATTTAAAAAATATGTTAATATTTTTGTTCAATACAGTCATGTTTGAATAGTTTTGCATTGGCAAATCTTTTATTTGCATTGTATTGACCATGTTGATCATCGGAATTGTTCCTATATTTCTAAAAAAAAATATTGATTTTGGGACATGATTCCGATCTAAATTATTTACTTCTGTTTTGCATGTCCATATTTCATAAAAGAAAACATGTTTATCACGGCATTTTTTTATTATCTTTGCTTTTGGTCCTTTTTTATTTTAAACAAAAAATCATTCGATTTACATCATGATTTAAAATCAAGCAACCCTAGCTCTAAGTAAAGATCGTTAAAACTTTGAAGTAGCGGAGTGCATTAGCCGCCGCTGTGGCTTGTCGGCGGGCTGTGACGTTATATGGTCAACTTATGGTCATTCTTTGTGGCCACTTTGATGGGTTATAAGAAATGGTAGGTAATGGTAAGTAGTGGTGGTTCCGTGTGGTGCGACGTAAAAGAATAGCACCATCCTAGTTCATCCCATAGGTTTTTTTTTTTTTTTTTTCAGGGTGGGAAATCATCAAATGACTTCTCCCGCTCTGGGTGGAGCAGGAGGGCGTGTCAGACTTTTACTGACTAAAACCCACCCGTGATCCCTCAGTTGCCTGTGTGCCAGGGGCGACGGTATCTCTTTCGAACAACCCGCACCCCTGGCAGGCATCGGCCCTTGCGGACCCCACCAGTCCGGCGCACCAGGACACATGGCACACCGTGACCACCCCAGGAACCAAGTAGCACAAGGGCCCAAGACTACCCTGGCACCCTTGGCTCCCTTGGCCCCCTGCGACGGGTCAGCGCAGTGGCCCCGCCGCCTACCACTTCTCGGCCGCAGGGGATAGGGAGAACGGCCAACGCTATACCGACACTCCTCTTCCCCTGCGGCCCCACCGCGTCCGCCATCAAACGGTGGCGGCCCCGTCCAGGCCACGGAAGGGAAGAGCGCTACTCAAAAGTACCGGCACTCCTCCTCCGCCGCAGCCTGTAACCCTCAGCCGCGATGCCTCCCATTCGACATCGCGGCCCGCCTCAGTTGCGGTGCACCTCACCGCAACCTACTTTTTGGCCGCTACGTCGTCGGCTTGGAGACCAAAGCCCTGACGAGCGGCCCCACCTTTGGGTTCCTCTTCGCTTCACCGTGGGAGCGGACCACGGCTACTGAGCCCCCCCGCAACGACAATGCGGGAACCCACTGGGGGGGTCATCCCATAGGTGACGTAGAAGGCGAGAGGCAACTAAAAGACCTACTGCAGAATGGGCAGCAGCGATCTCTATGCTTTTGACCACCATACTGCGATCGCCAATCCGCCTGCCAAGCGTGGCGATTAGTGCAAATCCCCCCTTTTGGGAGAGGCTTTTGTCCAGCAGTGAACGTCTTTTGGCTGATATGATGAAGTAATGTTAGGGTAGTTTTCAAGTGTTATTGTATACTAGCTTTTGCCCGCGCCTTCGCTCGCGTTAATTTAAAATTTGACAGTCAATTCGGTTTGTACTCTGCTTGTTGTTTGGCCGTTGCAATCATGAACTCAGAACGGAACATTATTATTCTGGGACGTTGTTAAACACAATGTTGTCTTAAACTTAATTTTATTGGAAACTGGACTCTTTTAAATTGTAATGGAAGGGCAATGGGGATTGTTGGGATTCGAGATATAATTACACTTTCCCCTTTTTCCACACCAGATAAAATATCATCATTATCATCATTTCAACCGAAAGACGTCCAATGCTGGACATAGGCCTCCCCCAAGATCCGCCACTTCGACTGGTTCTGTGCTTCCCGCATCTAGTGAACTCCTGCGGCCCTCGCAAGGTCATCGGTCCACCTTGTGTGAGGCCTTCCAACTTTATGTCCTCCGTTGCGCGGTCGCCACTCCAGATCTTTTCGGCCCCGTCGGCCATCTCTTCTGCAAGCAATGTGCCCTGCCCATGGCAATTCTTCGGGCTATGTCGGTTACCTTGGTTCTTCTGCGGATCTCTTCAGTCCTGATTCGATCACGCAGGGAAACTCCAAGCATAGCCCTCTCCTTGCCCTTTGGGTGACTTTAAGCCATCTTATGAGGCCCATTGTGAGCGACCACGTGTCGGTTCCATATGTCATCACTGGCAACGCACACTGGTTGAAGACATTCATCTTGAGACACTGCGGTATGTGGGACGAGAAGATATTGCGAAGCTTCCCGAACACTGCCCAACCGAGTCGGATTCGGCGATTGACCTCTTTCTCGAAGTTGGACCTACCTAACTGAATAGTTTGTCCTAGATAAACGTACTCGTCCACAACTTCGAGTGCAGCGCCTCTGACCGTCATCAGATTGGGTGTTACACGGGCATTGGACATGACCTTTGTCTTTTCCATGTTCATTTTAAGATTCACTCTTTCGGAAGCTCTACTGAGGTCATCGAGCATTGTAGTGAGGTCCTCCATGGTTTCAGCCATGACAACTATATCATCGGCAAACTGAAGGTGGGTGATGTACTCGCCATTGATGTTCGATGCCAGCCCCTTCATAAAATATATTTTGTCCCAATTGTGTAATCCAAAGCCTCGCCCCATTGCATAATCGGGGTGGTAAAATTAGGTGTATCAGTTATTAGTGCATCTAAATTGCGCATAAACATGCGCAATTTAGATGCACTAATTATGCCTGACATCGATTCTACAATTGCACCGAAATTTCTTGTAAAATCAAAATTTCAGAAATTAAGAAAATTGCTGTAAGGTCTTCAGTTACAGGAGCCGTAATAAAAATTTCCGTTATCCTATTCCAAGCTTTCTAGGCAATTATTGAAATTTGACTGTACAATGTACTGTAATCTATTCAAGTCACAGACACGGCGTGCATAGTTGCATACTAATCGTCATGTTATGAGTTTCTGAGTGGACACTGCTTTTATGAGTCTCCGGGGAATTGATAGGGCGGTCCAATTGTAAGCAGGAAGCTGGCGCGGTGTTACAATTTGATGTGAACCTTACAGCAGTGCGGGCTTGCGGACGGCGAGTATTGGGTAGCTCGCTGTCCGGTAAGGACCAAGCCCGGGTCGACGGCGCGTTGTGTTCCACGCGCGCCTCAAAGAGATGTCAGCACCAAATGGGGGGGTCCGCAAGGGCCGATGCCTGCCAGGGGTGCGGGTTGTTCGAAAGAGATACCGCGGCCTCTGGCACACAGGCAACTGATCACGGGTGGGTTTTAATCAGTAAAAGTCTGACACGCCCTCCCGCTCCACCCAGAGCGGGAGAAGTTATTTGATGATTTCCCACCCAAAAAAAAAAAATAAAAAAAAAAAAAAAGGAAACCGGCATGTTTAGAACCAAAAACTAATCCGCATTGGGCCTGTGTATGTAGATAGGTATGTATGTAGATAGGTATGTATTCATCTCGAAAATTGCGTAAATATTACTGAAGCAAAATTCATTTTTGGTCATGACTATTACCAAAGCAAGTAATTTTTCAATAATATTTTGGAAAATCATAGGGACAATAAATTTTGGAAAATAATAGGAAGGTAATTTAAATGGACATACTTACAAAGAATATCCACGAGCATAATTATGGTAGTTGTGATTTCTCATGAGATTTGCTCATACAAACTAACAATAATTTTGTTACTATATTAGAATTAAGATACACATTCTATCACAATTTCCTCTACTTAAAGCAAATTCGACATTTCACTCTAAGTTTTCAATACTTTGTAGCAAAAAAACACTCGCAAACACAGCAGTGTATAGGCTTGGTAAGGCTCGACCGCCTCAGAACCAACTTCTTTATTCAATTAAGGTTCTACAAAAATTACTGCGGGACACATAAATCAGTCGTAACTGCTTCCAGTATTATTTATTTATGTTAAATAGGCTTAAGTACGTTCGTACTCGGTATCTGGCACCCTTTATGAGCGAAGTACCCATTCTGAGTAGAGAAACAACACATAAGTGTATGTTTAAATTATTTATCGCAATGTTTAAAAGTTTTTTGAAATTGTTTTATGAGATTTTGTTGTTGCTAGGTGTTGCTTGTGGTTTTAGCGCAACCTAGGGAAGCTTAGATAACCCAATGGTTGGACTCAAACTATGTAATATCTTGCATGACAAGAGCATGCATACAATCTATACATATAATAAAATTGTAACAGGCCGATGTCTGTACATTAAAGATATTGAAGAAAAAATTGTATGGGGGGTCTTTATTAGAGCAACAGAAGCCAAAACAACGGTTTTTAGAATTGTTGTCTGTCTGTATGTTTGTTACCGCATCACGCAAAAACCACTGCATGGAATTGAATGCAGTTTCAATGATGTATTCGAGAGGTCTAACTTAAAAAATAGGCTATATATTATCAAAAAAAAATGATTATCTACTTGATTCTAAAGTCCACGCGTATGAAGTCGCGGGCAAAAGCTAGTAGTACATAAAGTTTTAAATTTTTTTCGTATGCTAGCTGACATATGTCAAATTTAGTGCTTTTTGTGTTTCGTAATGTTAATTACCTACTATTGTATAGAATCAAGTTCTTCTAACTTAATAGACAGCTGTGCTGCTGGGGAGTTTGTTCCGCTACTTCTTCTTCCCAGCTAAAGCACTAGGAAGTGGTGAAGAGCGGGCGTTTTGGGGGGACTGTCTTATGTAATTTTGACGTTCAAAAAGAGCTGACTCTCAGCCTAGTTTGAATAAATTACTTTTTGTTTTTTTTTTCGAAAGAAAAAAAACATGATTTATTTTGTGCTTGATTTGGCAGATTGAATAATAATTGTGTAACAAATATCTACCCGAAGTTTTACATTTATTAAAATAATTATTATTTTTATTTCCTTGCAGTCAAAATATATCGTATTGAGGGTTAGCTCTCAATGTATATGATGATATATAACAATATAAGATGCTTCTAAATATTGTTAGTATTTTACAAGAAGCGACTGCCATCGCCGCAGCTTATTCGCTAAGAAATACCGCTATCCAAAGGTTAAACCACTCGTTAGACATCGCATCGCTAGACTAATCTGTTAATGAATACCAAAAGCTATTCCTTGGATTTAATTGGCCACAATTGTTACTATGTCTACAAATCTTAGCAGTATTCCCGACTTAATTTCTACCTTGTTACTACCTCAACCTCCATATAATGCAGAATTCATTATCACTATGAATGCACCTACTAAAATATTTTAAAAAAACATATAATGCAGCATTACTAAAATTTGTTAATTCTTTGTAGGACTTTAACAATTTTAAATCCATTGAATTTTCTTTTAATATATTACGGACAATTAGGATTACGCTTTTTTTATCACTGAGGAAATATCCTTTCCATTAAACTGAACAAACATGAATTAATTTAACAAAGGCATAATAAAGAAGCTATAGTACCTACCCAAACATTATCTCACGCGTCCTAAATCAAAAACCGATTGTATGGACCAGAAAATTGAATTAGATTCTCATTATTTATTCAAAGAAATCTTTATTCCACTGAGAACTTTAAAGCACAGAAGGTCGGTTCCATACAACTAGCGAATACGCACGCAGACATAGACGCATGGCGCACTTTCAACTGACATGGCATTCGTTTGCAATCTCCGTACCTACGAGTATATTATGTGTCTCCGTATGCGTAATTTCGTTGTTTAATTGTTTTAAACGTTACCATTAAATTTTATTTTTGGTTATATTGTAATCAAGTAATTTTAAAAGCCTTTTAAAAGTTGTAAGCGATTTGGATTCTTTAATGACTTTAGGTATAGAGTTGAGCCCCCTCATATACGACAGTCTTTCTACCGTAGTTTGTAAAATCATCTAATTATTCGTGTAAATATCGTTAGAGGACTTATTTACACCAATGATTTAATCACTGGTGTAAATAAGTCGGAGCATTATGGAGCCGAACTTCTGTACTTTTTTATGCAGTGAGTGTGTTGGGGATTCTGATTATCATCATCCGTATTGTTTAGTCTACATAAAGGTCAAATTTATAATACTGTTTTGTTATTCGCATGTGGGCTTGAAAATTGGAAAAACAGTGGCCGATATTTATCGGCCCACGCTGGCTCTTAATGATAGCAGAGATTTGCTTTATACAGGCTATAATTCGTTGGATTTTTAACTTGTAATGTAAACGAAGTTGGTTGCCCTTAATTCAACTTTGTATTTGCCGCACTTAATTTTAGACGTACAACGTATGACGCGATAACAAGACTTTGTGTTAAGACTTCTTCCGTCTATCGCGACGCACGGCACGACGCGACACTTGTGGAACAATTTCCATTAAGTTTTCGTGGAAATTGTTCTACGCGAGTCGCGTCGCGCTGTCGCAACGCACTTGTTTGTAGAAGCCTTGATAATGAACGGGATGCAGATTATAGTAGTAAGGTTTAAAATAATGCAAAAGGTTTGTGATATGTGATTAATGAAAAACAATTCTCTTTTCAGAGCATCTAAATTCGGTTTTATTGTTAGTAAAATAAAACCGAATTGAGTTAAGTCCAACAAAACGTTAAGTGATATAAAAAACACATTCCCCTTTATTGTAAAATAAGGTTTTTCTTTAGATCAGGTTTAAACCACCAAGCCAGTTATTGAATTAAGAGCCCAATATGTACAGAAATGTTTATACAAAACTGAACACTAAGTCCAGTGGTAAGTTGTCATTTTTGTATTAAGAACTTTACCCAAATCGAAATAAAGTTGCTAATGGAAAAACTGACTCAGAGCTTTAGGCTAGTACTAGAGTTACATAAGTTTGCTTTTATTTAAAATATCAGAAGATTTATATGCCAGTTACGTTGCCTTAACAGTCCATATAATGTTGCTTTCCGGAAAGGATAACATTGACGCCAATAAAACAAAAATAATGTTCACAACGGAACAATATGGCTCAAATCACTGTCACTGTTTTGAAATGCCTTTATATTAGTGTTTAAGGAGCTAGAGATAAATATAGTTTAATCTTTTACTATTCTTCCTTAATAAAATGCTTAAAATAACCTCCACCCGTTACTGAAATATACATCGAGACACTTGGAAATAGGTAAGCAGCTACGCTATCATCTTGCAGGCTGGAAAACATTTATTGAGCTTCTAAAACTTGTTGACCAATGAAGCAGACTTTTTTAATTACGAACATCTAAATACTTTTTGCGCATCAAAGTCAAAGTCAAAGCATTTATTTCAAATAGGAACATAAAATGCACTTTTGAACGTAAACATTTACATTAAAATAGAATTGATTCTAGTTGCTCCATCAGAAATATAGTTTCGTATTGAGAAGAATGGGCAAAAAACTTTACCGTTACCTACTCTTTTAAAATGTTTTACAATATTTTACATACACTAATTATAAATTTTATGTGAAAACGATGCACCTAGAATAAAATTACCATACCACAATAGGTAAAAGAATTAAAATGAAGCAATGACAGATACATTAATTACTGGATAGATACATAGTGCTCACATATTTATAAACATTGTAAAAGGAATTATACAATTTTCTAAAATATTAACAAGTAATAAGTCAGTGTGCGAGTTTAAATAATCCGAGTGTAAATCAATGTCATAAAAAATATGTAATTCAATTAGCAACTAGTATGATTTTGTCCAGACTCAAGATTGTCCTATGGAGCAAGACCAGCATGTTTCCAAACGTTCTTATCTTGGATATAATCCTCTAATTTATAATGATTATGCTTGTTTAAAAAGTGTACTTTTAATATGAGTTTTAAACTTTATTTCATTTAATTGCAATATATCACAAGGTATTTTGTTATAACATTTAACACAGTACCCCATAAAAGATGTTTGTAATTTAGCTAATCTGAAAAATAGTTAATCAATGTTGTCTTTATTTCTAGTAATAAAATTATGTCTATATCACTTATTTTACTAAAAAGATGTAGATTTTTTCTTACATACATGATATTTTATAAATTAATTGGCAAAGTACCGTCATAATATTAATCCTTTAATTAATATAAGGCCTTTGCCTAGCAGTGGGACATTAATGGCTAATAATAAACAGTTCCCTGATATATTCGCGGCAATGTTGATTAATGGCTCTGACAGCTCTCTTTTGCAAAATAAAGATGGATTAAATGTCAGCAGCCCGACCCCACAGTAAAATGCCATACGACATAATGCTGTGGAAGTAGCTGAAATAGACCAAACGCGCGGTTTCTACATCTGTTAACTGTCTTATCTTTCGAACAGCATAGGCGGCCGAGCTTAGCCACCCCGCAAGAGATGTTATGTGAAGTACCCACTGTAATTTCTCGTCTAGCGTGATTCCTAGGAAAACCATTTGATAAATAAATTCCAGTTCTCCATTCAAATGACGTCACATTCACTACTTCTAACATTAGGTAATTTAAATCTAATGCATTTAGTTTTTTTTTTCTCAAATAATACCAAATTATTTACCGTAAACCAATCTTAAATTAAATTAAATAATAATTTATTTTAGGAAATTATTCCTATATTAAGCACAACAAATTACATAGAAATATACATTAGGAGTAATTATAAATACATAAAAAACATTACACATTAAAATCATTGCATTACAAATAAATTATAAGTAAGTTAAGGTTAGTAAAAAAATAAATCCTAGACCTGCCGTATAGAGTTATTCACGCCTCCAAGATTTTGTGTCTGTCGGTCTATTTTAAAATATCAATGATGTGTCATCTGCAAATAATGGACACGTATTTTAAATAAATGAGCAGTTTATTACGCCACTGAGTTTATTAGACACACCCAATACATGACTTTTAAAGAAAAAGAAAGAACGATTCGATTCGATTTTCCTTTTTTTTAATTTCTGAGTTTTTCTCACACTTGGCCAAATGGGTCAGGTTAGAACTGTGGCCAACCGCACAAAATTAAAATTAGTGCAGTTACTTGGCTATTACACATTTTTAGGTCTCCAAAATAAGAATGATTAGATATTCACAAAAAGAGGCGCAGTCATAATATTACAGTGTTCAATAGTATTTTTAGAATGGTGAGGTGGGAATTATTTGAAGTTGGATTAAAGACATGCCTTTGATTATTATTCTTCTTTATTCTGTAGATCTTTTTGGCTATACGAGAGAAGAAGGAACTTCAATATACCTACCTCCTAACACACTCACCTGGCATGTTTGAGAAGCAATTTCCTCTTCACTGTAATCACTACATATTATGAAGCGAACTTCCCAATCACGTCTATCTGTTTCAAGCTCGAACAGTTTGGAAACTATTGAGTGGATTGCGATACGAGTTTCATCGCTAATAAAAGTATTTTTTGGATAATTACACGTCTCTGTGGGCCTTTATAACACGTTTCTTTATTTACTTAGTTACAATTTTTCACCTACTGCATTTAGTGCATTTGATAGCAACATCTATATACTAATAATAAAGCTGAAGAGTTTGTTTGTTTGAACGCGTTAATCTCTGGAACTACCAGGCGGATTAAAAAAAATATTTTTTCATTTGATAGCCCTATGCTTGAACAAGGTTTAGAACATTGTTCTGCGACCCTTACAAGCTGAGCAAAAATAAAAAGTCAGAAAGAATGCTAAACAAAATTTGCGTAAAAGCGCAGTCAGGCGATGCGAAAATCACGTGGACGAAATCGCTAGTAGAAGCTAGTTACCTAAGATAAGCGTACAATTAATTTCATTTAATACCCACAATACCAATACACTTGCGAAAATATGCTACCACTCTTATAACTCCTGCAATAACGTTTAAAATGTGCCAGCTGTGAGTTATGAACCCGCAGCTGAAGTATGGTATTTCACCTGTCTGTAATTTGTACAGGAGTTTGACAAATTCATAGAGGAATTCACTTTTCCTATGGGTATTGAGGTATTTCTTCGTACTCTGTGTGTTAGTTGAGGTCCCCGAGGAGATAATAGTTTAAAAAACAGTTTTATATTAAGTTTTAGATACTTACTTGGCTATACTACATAATATAATTCATTTCAAGTAACTTAATTGAATTGTCGACTGGCTGTTGTCATAATCTAGTTGTATGGTAACTTGAGGTAACTGTATCTGGATCCGGTTGTACCTTTAAAATGGTATAACTTAGTTTGTTATTTCATCATTTTTTTTTCCCAAATAAATAAAAATAAAATAAAAATATGAGAATTCACCGTTCATATGTGGGTCATACGTATTTGATCAATTTCTCATATAAAGAATGGTAGATAGGTAGGTATTACCATTTATTGGAAGATGAGAAATTGATTGTGAGATTGGACAGTCCTGATTTCTGCAACAATGTTTTCGGCAACCTCGAGTTGTACAGTCGCCAAAAGTATTTTATCAAATAAGTTAATTGGATAATATCCATCGGTTTTTTACTAAACTTGAACTATATCCGTCGACCCTGGTTAATTACATAAACGAACGATTTGGGTATTGTCCGTAATTTTAAACTAGCTCAGAGATTACAATAATTCTCACTCGGTTGGACTTCATCATACCCACACAAGTTACAGCGGTCACTAAACCCTCGCCCTCCGTAGATTAATGGCGTTATCCGCACGTTTGCGATTAAACTAATACGGCAGGCAACATGGATATTCACTTCCAAACAAAACCAACAACTCTGCCCCAACAATACTTAGAACAACATGTATGTTGTTCTAAGTATTGTTGTAACAAGAACGTGTTTATTGCAATGTTTGCCAGCTTATCACCAACGCAATGTTTGCCGTTGGAATGTTTGCGAGCATCACCAACAGCCAACCTCAAAATGCCTTGGTCTTAGTTGTTGAATTTAACCACATGCGGTTTTCTACCCGACACGTTGGTTCTTGGCTGTTTAGACAGGGGGCCGATGTCAGTCTTGTATCCAGCGGATAAAGTTTCTTGAAACCTTTGAAAATGCACTTCTGTAAGTGACTAATTTCACAATTCCTTAAACTGTTTGTGATTCCTGCTTGTGTTTGTCGTAGTGAATAAGTCGTTGAAGTGCCTTCTCAATAAATAAATAAATAAATAAATAAAATGATGAACTTATTGTAGTTTAGTAATTTCATTCTACGTAGGTACATCATCTTCACATATGATTATAATAAATGTAAACAAAATATTCGGTCTTATTTGTAGACCGATTTTCTCATAGACAGAAGACCTGTGTCCCATCAGTGGGAACATTATAGGCTGCTTTATATGGAGTTTCTTGCCCATTCTTCTCCATACGAATCTACCTTTTCGAAGGGGGCACCTAGATCTAAGACTTTGACTTTAAAGACCTTATTAATTTATGTAAAACTAGCAGCGCTCCACGGTTTCACCCGCGTAATTCCCGTTCCCGTGGGAATATGGGGATAAAATATAGCCTATGTCACCCGGGGATAGTGTAGCTTCCCAACAGTGAAATAATTTTTCAAATCGGTTCAGTAGTATCGGAGCCTATTAATATTAGTATAGATGTAGACAAATTAACTTTTCTGTTCCCGTCATATGCAAGTATGAGGTACCTAACTTTATCTTGAACGTCACTCACCTCTTATAAACTCTAGTGGATTTCATAACACTTTATGTTCTACCGGTACAGATGAAATGATGATGAAAAAATGTTTAAGCCTATTCTTTCATCTTTTCCTGTTTGGTTGAAAACACGACGTGAAAAGTATTGTTTTTGTGCTTATTGAATAAAACCTAAGCGTCAATTCACACGTACCACAACCACACCACAGCCACAACCACACCACAACGACGCCATGTGGTCGGGCGTATATTTTGTATTGAAAATGAATATTACAATTTACACGTACCACATTTTGACGTTGTTATCGACCACCTGTGTAATACAAACACATCGCAATCACATCGCGACGGCAACGCCGCCACGCGGCGGCGGCACCGCGGCCACATCGCCACGACATGACGTCATCAACAGCGCGCGCCTAGCTGGCGCCTGCGCTCCCCTCTTTCATTCTGCGTTGTACTGAGTTGCCGCGTGGTTGTGCGAAAAATTAAAATGTCCGACTCCGAAACTTTTGACACGGATATGTTTATTGAGGAGATTCGCAATTCGCCATGCCTTTGGGATCAAAGGACAGAGGAGTATTCCAATCGCAACCACGTTACCACGTCGCAACAACAGCGACAACGCAACCACATCGACATTTTGTCGGTACCACAACGCAACTGCAAAAATCCGCTGCGGCACTATTCACACGTAACCACAGCTTGACCACATTATGTCGCTGCGACGTGGTGTGGTTGTGGTACGTGTGAATTGACCCTAAGACTGTTTATCAAATGGCCGCGAGAACATCCAGGTAGGTACGTAAAAAATCTTTTAGACGACGTTTTAACATGAAAAATGCCTAATTTTTTTTGTAATATAAACTATCAAAGGGCCATTTTTCAGACAATTTTAATGCTAGTAATAAGAAAACAACGTTCTATAACAAAGTGAGATCCAACCCCCCACCTGCTGACGGGATGGTTGGTACTTAGTGAAGCCTTCAAGGCTATGAATAATTTAGTGTTAGAAATAGGGTGCTTGACTAACCGCCGTGATAGACGGGTGCGAAATATGGACAACTAAATGAAGGGTTCAGTTCCCTATTTGTTTCTATAATTTAGAGTGATGAACGGCTTTTAGGGTGATTCCTGTACTGTGTGGGAGAAATCAGATTTTTATTATCCAACCACTAGCACCTACGGCTAAAGCTTTTTTTTTTAAGAAAATTATTGGTGTTGGTACTACAGGTTTTGTATACAAAAGTTTTTATTTAAATTCTGGTTGTAGGTACGTTTGCATGTAGGTAATATGACAATTAAGGAACAGCAATTTTAGTGTATTGCATGTTGTCATTCAAAAATAATACTGAGCGTGATTTCATGAATGTTTATTTTTAATTGTTTCATAATGTTTTTAATTGTTTTATTGCGGTTATACGCTTATCAATTTACCACTCGACCATTACACAAATACAATCATGTTGAATTAAAACATAATTGTAGTGACTGGACACATGAACACATCAAAATTCTCGCGGTATGTTTCAATAAATCAAAACATTTAAATCAATTTATGAACTTTTATTACGTATGGCATGATCCATCTGGATTTTAATTTTCGATTCATAGTTTAAGCTGTTTATTATTGTAATTTTATTGGTTTGCACTATGAATAATTAATGATGGAAATATTATTTCGGAAAACGTAATAAAATGTTAATTATATATTTAAAAGTATTCGATTTTATTAAATGGTATTTAATGCCTAAATAGTTTTTGTTTTCCACAATTTGAATCGATTGACAGCAATAGTATTTGTTTATCAAACAGAAACAACCGTGTGTCGCCAGTAACAACTCTGTCACAGGTCCAGACTACGACGGCGAAATATAAAATTTTGATAAGTTTCAGAAAAACTTGTTTAACAGAGGTTCATTTATTCAGAAAACTCGAGCAGCCGTTTAAAGGCACCATTTTGATTTGAAAATGTCCTTTTAGCAACGTAAGCAACGCCACGAATGTTGTGGAACTGTCAAAATTAAAGCGATTTGTACTGATATTATATTATGCTATTACCCCTCTGCCTTTGGTTTGAAAGAAAATCTTCTAAGTTATGTTTTCAAAGCATAACAAAACAGACAAGTTAAAAACTAAATTAATTCCAATACATAATATATATTTTTTAAAGATTAGTTGGTTGAGTATAATTATAAATGCGAGTTGTAATTTATCCTCAAGCAAGTAATCTCCTGAAAAAAAACCGCCTACAGGCATGCAGATATCAGAATCAAAGAGAAACAAAATACAAGAGCAGCAAATTTTTCCTTTAATTTTTCGGTTTATAAACATCTCAAGGGCATTAAGACGATACAGGAAAAAGTACAACACTTGTAAAATTTACATCAAAAGCAAATAATAGGAATACTTTGAGAAAATACAAAAAACGTTATTATTGTTAAATTGTTCGGGGCAGTTTTTTTGCGTACCGTATCTCAAACGTAAAGGAATTACGGATATTTTTCCGAGACTCTTTGTATTAATATCATTTATAATTTATGACGTTCTGTTTTTACGGATTTGCTCGACTTTTGGGTGGAAAGGAGATCGGGATATTATTGGATTTATGTTTTAAGCTTTGTAACTCGGCTTAGGCCAAATAGGTGATTTATCAAATTCAAACAATTTATTTATCTTCTCAAATAATGGCTAAAAACTTAAATACTATGTGACACTAGTTTTTGAGAGACTGGTGTCTGCATAGCAGATCACCAGGGTCCCACCACACGGTATATTAACATTATCAATTAGTTAGTAAATGTGAATAACATAAAAATGAATAATAAACACACAGATGAAAAAAAAATAAACAAAAGGAGAAGTATTTGATAAAACATAGGGTTATCTGTTATGTGTAGGGAAACTAGTAGCACTATTTATGAATTTTCTGTGATGGCAGCACTTGGAAAACTAAGACTTATAGAATATCTATCCATTTTTGCAATGAAAGATTATTGATTTTTCATTTACGTCCTATCATTAAAAAATAAGTAGGTACCTACACGAACGTCTGTCTCCACAGCCAACTAAGGCCACAAGTATGCAGATTTATCTCGTACCAAACACATTAGCACCATTGTCTCTACTTAAAACACGAACTGTCCGCCAGAAAACTTGTATCACCAAATCCTGGAACCCAAAACATTCTCTAGTTTCGAAACATTTCAGGGATTGACAAAGTACAGCGCAGTCCCAAAAGTAAGAGCTATTGAGTGAATATAAATTCATAATGAACTTGGGTGCGATCCCTTGGAACTTTCCTGAGGGTCGGATCAGTACATAAGTACCCGTTTAACCATGTAAGAGTATATACGTTTACGTAATTGTTACTAAGTGTGGGGTAAGATGGTGTTGCAAAGATTATGTTTAATGGATTTGGTAGTACCATAGCAATTCTGAGTTGCTCTGCAAGAGCTTACCGAGAATAATAATTTATCATGTGGTAAGCAGATTGACAGCGCAACTGACTGCCTTGGAAAGACAAGCGCTGTCACTTATAGAAGCTCTTCGACCCTAACTCATTATCAGAAAATAGCGTATTAAAATATAGATTAATCTTAACATATCATCATATCTTCCCCGAAGGGTCGAGCAAAAATTACATACACCTTTCGCTGTCGCACCTTCGCCTGTTATGCTTAAGTCCCATGGGAACCGGGCACAAAGCGAGACCCTGAGCTGTAACTAAAATAAATCCCGGCAAGAAATATCAATAACACTTTACCGGACCTGGGAATCGAACCTAGGAAGTCATGATCAGCAGCAGTGCTTGTGACCACTGGACCGACGATGCAGTTATTTGTAAATGGATCTTCTTAAAGATAACACAGATAAGCAGCCATCTCTGGGTAGACTTGACCGTGACCAAGGTAGGTTAGTCAGTAACCCACTTATTATAAAACAATAGGTTGTTATTTACATCAGGTTTAAACATTTACATATGCACATAAATCTAGGTCTTTTAACAAAACTGACAACGAAGTCTAATGAAAAGTTATCATTTTTGTATTAAGAACTTTACCCAAATCATAATAAAGGTGAAAATGAAAAACTATCTCAGAGCTTTAAGCTAGAACTAAAGTTATATCGCGTCTTGTAATAAGACGGTGACAGTTTATAATAGGTCTTTACCTATGAAATTGCCGTTTTGTATGAAAAAATTTAAACGAATTTTTTTCATGTATTTTTTATTTGTATTAATCGAAGTAATCACCCATGCAATCAATGCATCTTTGCCATCGCAGTGGCAGTTTATTGATGCCCTTCTTAAAGAAATCAGCTGGACGGGAGGCAACAAATTCTTCAAAGGCATTTTGTACTGCCTCTCGGGTATTGAATTTTTTTCCCGCCAAGAAGTTATCCAAATTCTGGAAAAAGTAGTAGTCTGTAGGCGCAAGGTCTGGTGAGTAGGGCGGATGACGGAGAGCTTCCAACCCCAGTTCTTGCAACTTGGAGACCGTCTGCTGTGCAGTATGAGGTCGCGCGTTGTCGTGCAGGAGCAGCGGAGACGAGCGATTGACCAATGCTGGTTGGAGATGTGCCAGCTTCTCCATCATTGTGTTCAGTTCTTCACAGTACACATCTGCAGTAATGCTCACCCCGTTTGGTAAGAAGCTGTGATGAATCACACCGGCGCTAGACCACCAAACAGTGACCATCACTTTTCTAGGGGTAAGTTTTCGTTTAGGGCATTGTTTAGGTGCTGAACCAGGATCCAACCAACTTGCTGAGCGCTTGCGGTTATCAAACAGAATCCATTTTTCATCGCAGGTAACAATGCGGTTCAAAATTCCTTCATTTGTGTGTCTGTTGAGCAGTGCAAGGCACGTCTCGACGCGTACTTCGCGCTGACGATCATTGAGTTCGTGGGGCACCCATTTGTCAAGCTTTTTTACCTTGCCAATTTGACGCAAATGGACCAATATTGTTTTGACGCTAACGTCGAAAGCTGCTGCTAATTCAGCCGTAGATTGTGTATCATCAGCTTCCACAATCGCCTTTAATTCGTCATTGTCGACCAAAGTCTTCGGACGACCGCGAGGTTCATTTTTCAGGTCGAAATTTCCAGAACGGAAGCGAGCAAACCAATAACAGGTGGTGCGTTGGTTTGTAGTGTTAGCTCCGTAAACGTCGTTGATGTTGCGTGCCGCTTGTGCCGCGTTGCTGCCACGACGGTACTCATATTCCATAATTACTCGAATTTTTAACGTATCCATGATGACGAAAAAGATTGAAATGCGATGAAAATGTAACACTAATCAATAAACAAATGACTACTTTTGGAAAAAAAAATCCATGTTTTTAAAATAAAATTAATTTGAAATTAGAATTCTTACCCAAACAAAAAATATTTTGATTTGAAATGGCCAGTACTGCAAAACGGCAATTTCATAGGTAAAGACCTAATAAGATGCCTCCAAGTGATGATAGACACCGTGAGGTAAGCCATTTTTTAAATGTCTCCAAGTTAACATAAATACTTGCGCCCTGGACCACGAACAATATACGATGTAAATCACACACTAAACGAGTATTCTAGATGCAAATATCCACTTTAAGGCCAGACACAAAAAGAAACGCATGCAAGTCGCAAGCGGTTTAAATCCGATGAATTATAGGAGAGCCAGCTGCTACCTATAATTGTTTCCGTAAGCAAGATATAATGAATACGGTGTTTTTCGATCGTATATATCATTGGGTCATGTTTTATGGGTATGCAGTTGGGCAGGAAATGGGCAGAAAAATGAGCAGAGAACGATTTAACGAAACTTTTTACTGCTGCAGGTTGTCAGATGGGGTTGATGATCATTGTTTTACTCGTCTATTTTTCTGTATCTATTTCATTATAGACTATAAATCAGTCAATGTCAATGACTGTTGTCACAGTCAATGTTCCCACTGCTGAGACACAGACCTCCTCCCTATGGGTTGGGAGTGGGCCTAAATTTACCACGCGGGCCCAGTGCCGGTTTGTGGATGTCGCATTCCTATCTAGATGTTTCACTAGGTTAGGTGAAAGAAAAAGACAGTATATTTTTACTTTTTAACTGACTTCAAAAAGGAGGAGGTTCTATGTTCGACTGTATGTTTTTTTTTAATGTATGTTCACCGATTTCTACCCCATTTGTGGACCGATTCTCAAAATTCTTTTTTTATTTGAAAGCGTATACTTCTGATGAAGTCCCATTGGCACCAAGTCAGGACCTTATGATGGAATCCCAGGGAAATCGAGGGCAACCCTCATATGTTATAGGTATTAACAATTTTTTTCATATATTTTCTAAAGCTATTGAGACATTTGCTTATGGTCATCATCATCTCATAACGCTGATGAAGGAAGGTACAACTCTTTAACGGTTAGGAGTGGTAGGATATTCGGGCAAAACTCCGTCAAATACGAGTATAAACGGATTTGCAAAATTCTTCTTTTGTTTGAAAGGGGTTCATTTCGAAATAGTCCCATTAAAATTTCATATAAGTAGATCTGATGATGCATTTCGGAGGCAGACAACGGAACTCTTCAAAAAATGACAGCAAATCAACCGCGATTGCTGCTATCGCATAAATATGCATTGTTTCGACCCCAAGGATGATGACATTTTGAATTGTTGTGGGTTTAGGTACTTAATCTAAAAAGTGAGAAATAAAAACTTTTCCCAAAAAAAACAATTAACTTCCGGAAAAACACTATAAAGTGAAAAATAACTTTAATTTCGGAAGGCGGTGACGAAAAATTAAAATACGTATCCAAAGTCACCGACTTCCAAAATTAAAGTTAAGTTTTACACTTTGTAGTGTTTTTCCGGAAGTCCATTGTTTTTAATACCCACGTTAGTGCGAACAAGTGGCTTTGAGGTTTCCGTTTAGAAACCTGAATGTTGTGCGTCTACTTTTTGACAGAAATGTCCCCATACAGCCAGGAATCCATTTATAAATGCGAATTCGAAATTAGAATAGTGAACGGAGCCACGCCAGTAATCGAGTAAACTGTTTGACGATGCAATTGTCATTTAAATGCAAATCAATGGGTTAACTTAGTTTCTCTGTGCTGTGCTATTCAAGCATTCATTAAAGTGTTGGTAGTTAAACTAGCGATCTATGAGCTTCAAGGATGATTTACGCTGTAAAAACAAGGACAAGTATTTAATGATTGACACTGTTTTATAATGATTAACTTCTAAAAACTTTTTTTAGATAAATAAGCGTATTTTTTACTTTCTGTCCTTTTCTCACAGTTGGTTTTAGTAACTAAGAAAAGGTACTCCGATCTAAGGTTAGGTTGTAACTGTTACTAGCCGCTCACGAGCCGAGCGAGTGAAGCGAACGCAGCCGCGCCAGCGACCGGCGAGCATCTAAGTTGTTCACAGTTACTTGACCATTTCATATTTTTGGGACCCCAAAATAGGATTCACAATAGGAAAGAGGCGCAATCATTATACTAGTATTCAATAAAAACATTTTAGCGAAAATGGGAATAAATCGAGGTTCGATTAAATACTTGCCAAAGTATATACAAGTATAGTTAATCACAACACGCCACATTCGATTAGTTGGCATATTTCTTGGTCGTAACAAACATTTTTAAGCTCCAGCGTAAATAGTAATAAGTAAGTAATCGTTTATTTAACAAAAGACTAATACAGATAAGTAAGACCCCTTTTTTTTGGGTGGGAAATCATCAAATAACTTCTCCCGCTCTGGGTGGAGCAGGAGGGCGTGTCAGACTTTTACTGGATAAAACCCACCCGTGTTCCCTCAGTTGCCTGTGTACCAGAGGCCGTGGTATCTCTTTCAAACAACCCGCACCCCCGGCAGGACGTAAGACCGGAGACTAGGAGAATCCTGTATCTTGAAGGACAGTGTACTTTAGAAGGATTGACACATTTTGCGAAATATTACATAATTGCGTAACAATACTTATGAGCACATACATATTTATTGAATAATAAGAATATATATTGAATAATATAATAAGAAATTAGCATAAAATATAATAGTAAGGAGTGATTGTGTGTGTGTAGTTGTGGAGTTAGACTGCTCCGTGGTTGTTCGTGTGTGGGTACAAATTACAAATTTACTTGGACAAATATCTAGGAAATGAAAAATTATTAAGGTATTTTAGATATTAATTCGTATAATGGATGAGGTCCTCCGTATCAGAATAGTTAAGGTTTAAGAGGAAAGTTAACATTTCTCTTTTTATTTCAAATTAACAATAAATAGTCTTATTTATTGTTAATTTGATTATATGATTGTTAATTTGATAATAACAACATAACTTAACACAACACTTTGTTAATAACTTAGCCATCTCAATTATACAATAAATTATACATCACTTATTACCTATATAACTGACTAGCTGACCTATGAATATTGAAATCGCCTTGGTAAAATATTATAATAGTTAATATTATTATGGTTGTTAAGTTTTCTTAAATTTTTTAATGTTACACGCAAGTTTCTTAATTTTTTCTTTCATAAAATCTTTCTCCAGATAGTAACAAATGCAACAAAAAATAATTAGCAAAATTGGTCCAGCCGTTCATGTCTGATGTCGTGACCAAGGGAACTAGGGATTCACTTTTAAATATTTAGATAGATATAGATATTGCAGAAGATAGATAATGATAACTTGCGATAAACATATCCCAACTACAAATACGAGAAATCAAACCGCTATCCATACTTAACCTATCGACAAATTCTCGTAGATTTTTCGTTCGAATAAAAATTATTGGTACATTAATAACATCCATCTGGCGTCCGTGCGAATGCCGTAAATACGAAAACGCTTACAGATTTAAAATGAAATACATTGTTTGAAATATAGACGCATTATTTTTATAAAATGAATTCTTTATTTACTCGATAAAAATGCAATTCGGATTGCGAAAGGGACAAATTGGAACTTAAATGTAAATTGTCAGTATATCTTTATTTGTTCAGAACCGGTAGTTGAATTATCTTCAAGGTTTTTATTTTAAAGAATTAATGTTTGTAGGGCCAACATGGCCAGATGTCGCACGAGACAGAGAGGATTGGAAGGAGAAAGGAGAGGCCTTTGCCCAATAGTGGGACACAATATAGGGAAGCAAATAAAATAAAAAGTTTTACGCATAAAAGCGGACACTAGTAATTCTTATCTTTCTATTGGCGCCTACCAAAACCCCTGGTGGGACGAAGATATTCTTTTTTAGGTAGAAACCATCTTATATCAATGCTTGCCTTTCAGCATGTGGAACCTAATACTGTCATATATAAAGGACGTGAGGACTAGCAGGTACTCCATATCTCTGCCTCGTCAATCCTTCGGGAATAGCAAGCATTACGATTCTACTTGGAAACTGACAGTTATTGTTGTGAGTTTAAAAGCTTAGAACTTAGAGAAATGGGTTTTAAAAGTCGAAATAAATGTACAGTTTCAAGCTTTTAGAGTAGACCAGCTTCAAACCACGGCTTCGCCTGCGCGGAGATCGGAAATGATCCCTGGGAACGTACTGCTAGGATATAATATCCTATGTCCTAGCCCAGGTTATGGTCTACCTGTGAGTCAACGAGAATAAAAAGTTAACAGACAATAGTCAAAGTCACTTTAAACTGTTATCTAAGTAGCATGAATTATGCAGATTACCCTATGTAATTTTTTTCATCAATGTAGGCATAACAATGCTACATGATAAACTCGCATACTTAACTCAATCAATAATCTCTCACTAGCACTTCGTCCGCGATCTCGGGCGCCTGCACTATTATTTCCTTTTCAAGTGGCATTTTTTTCTAAGGATCGCAGCGTGATTAAATATCTAATTTGCTCGAGATCTATCAAATTCAAAAAGATTTTTTCAAGTCCTGACTGGTAGTAGTCCACTTGCTTTTCCCAGTGGCTTCGCTCGCGTAAAATTCAGATATAATTCCACAGGAACGTGTTCCCGGGCTAAAAAGTATAATGTGTGTTTATCCAGGTTATGAACTATCTCTTTGCCAAATTTCATCCAAATCCGTTGGGCCGGTTTTGTGTGATTGAGTAACAAACATCCATCCAACCATACATCCTCACAAACATTCACATTTATAATATTAATAGGATAGTACGGATTATGTGGATTACTTAAAGGTGTTTTGTACATGAATGTTTAATAATGCTACTTAAACTTGTTTACTTATCTCAGTGCGCTCATTAGAGCTACAATGATTACCTAAATTTAATAATAATGAATACGAATCTTCAAAGATATCCGCATAACATTTTGCAGCGTACTACACCTTCCACTACTTGCACCCCAGTTCTCTTTAACACGTTATTTCTATTCGCAGCTCAAGAGGATTCAACTTCATCTTAGCCGGCGTCGTTCGGCTTTCAAAGAACGGCTTCCTATCTCATTTATGTTGCAAATGTCTCAAGTTAGGACTTGTGTACTGTAATCCTTCGTTAGTGTGGGTCAACAGCGTGACGTAATTACGTTGCATGTCGTGTAGAGGCGTAGGCTTGCTTCGGCAATGTGTTTTGAGATTTCACGTTAGTTTGTAGTCGTATAGGAAGATGTTTTAGCCGTCGTGGCTTTTAATTAGGTGATGTACCTACTGTGGAGCTTGTTTGTTAGTGATTTTATAGGGATTTTAATCGGCTTAAATTCGATAGTTTAATTTAGGTGTCAAATGCATTGGCCTTCCAAGTGTCGCTTGCCAATACGAGTTAGTGATCATCATCATCTGCCTCCCTTTTCCCAACTATGTTGGGTACAGCTTTCAGTCTAACTGGATGTAGCTGAGTACCAGTATTTTACATGGAGCGTCTGCCTATCTGACCAATAAAACTCAGTTACTGTGTAATACGATACCCTTGGTATGTTCAGTTTTCGGGCTTCTAAAGACCAGTAACGATTGTCAAAGATCCACGAATAACAGCTGGGATCAAAGGCTTAATTTCACTTCAAGTCATAAACATCAATGAAGCCCTGGCTCTTGTACTAGTTCCTATATCACAACAGCCAATTAAACACATAATATAATTTAAAGGTCCTAAGGTATCGATAACAATCGATACTATTAATAGTCACCCCAAGAAGGTCAAAATTATTTATGAGATTTGAGGCATTATCTGAAGCATGGAGGGGTCTTGGTATGTAAAGATGGTCACCCATCCATGAACCAAAAACGCAAGCGTAGCTTTAGACAAAAGTCCTTCACGAATTGTTTATCACACTTAATAATTAATAGCAAACAAGAAGGTACTGTTGCCAAAACTCTTGAAATAATACTTAGTCACTTTTGGACACCAGACGATGCCTAGGACATAATTAATATTTTGGCAAGTCTTTGATCCCTTACAAAAGACCCACAAAACACTAAAAACATAATGACCGAGACGTCCAGTCTCTAAAATTTCAAAAAATAAAAACTCGCCAACAAAATATTCAGCTTCAATAAAATTGCTGTAACGATGATACTTTTAATGTTCACCGCATTGCCGTCCGTCCATATTACATCAAGCAATTACTTGCAAAACAGTCTTCTGTCCTCGTCGTAACCCGTTTGAGATGACCTCCAGTGAATATTTTACATTTTACTGCAATATAACGCGATGAGACGGCGTGCTAGTGTCCATCGTGTGACGTTGTAGCGTATTAATATGAGTTTACTGTGATGCACGGCAGTTTAAGGGTTTTGAAGTAATATTGATGCGGCTAGAATATTATATGGGGCATGGAGTAACGATGAGTACATAGAGCATAGAAAAACTTCCCTTTAAAATTACTCTGTTTTGATTTGAGTATTTCGTGTATGTTCAAATTGTATAGACAATGTTGACCTTCTTGAGGTGACTATTAATAGTTTTGATTGTTATCGATACCTTAGGACCTTTAAAATATATTCTGTGTTTAATTGGCTCTTGTGATATTGGAACTCCTAGTACAAGAGCCAGGGCTACATTTGTGTTTACGACTTGAAGTGAAATTAAATAAATTATGATTAATTATAGGATTAATAAAATGTTAAACTTCTATAACGCCAATTTTGGATTATTTGAAGCAGCGAAATGTGATCATACTTACATACCAAGACCCCTCCGTGGCTCAGAAAGTACATTAAGCCGTTTCCGGCTGTTATTCGTGGATCTTTGACAGTCGTTACGGGTCGTCAGAAGCCTGAAAGTCTGACAACCAGTCTTACCAAGGGGTATCGTGTTACCCACTGGGTAACTGGGTTGTGGAAGTCAGATAGGCAGTCGCTCCAAGTAAAATACTGGTATTCAGTTGCACCCAGTCAGATTGTAAGCCGACACAAACATAGTTGGGAAAAGACTAGGCAGATCATGAAAGACATGTGAAAATAGTGCTTATTCCTAGATAATGAAAAACCAATTTGGAAATTGAATCTTAGATCGCATAGAAACAACGGCTTACAGTGGAAACGTGTACGTGTACATTATAAATCATAAAAGTTTGACTGACCGTTGAAATGCGGTCGTGATCTCATTTCTTTACTTACATTACGTTCTGCTATTGTTATTAATAGAATTTATTTGCGCTCTATTGAACTGTGTATCGGGTTGGTAACATTCAATATCACATGAAAGTTTTTGTGGAAAAATTTGGCATTTAATTTAATTTAATTGAAATGGTTAAAGTAGTTGAATAAATTGTTTTTGAAACTTAGAAAACATAAAAAAAACACGAGTCAGTCATCAGCCTGAGCTTTTCTCAACTATTACAGTCGGCTTCAAGTCTAATAGGAAGCACCTGAAATACCAGTATTTTACATAGAGCAAATGCCTATCTGACCTGCACAACCCTGCTACTGGGTAACCAGATAGTCCTTGGTAAGACTAGTTGTCAGACTTTCAGGCTTCTAAGGATGTAATGACTGTTTTATCCACAGATTATCAACTGAATATTTTATTGATACCTACGGTAAACATTGAGTTGTAACAATTTCAGTTGGCAGAAACGCAGACGCAGTAATTGGCAATATTTCGAAATAAACTTCCACATCCATGCGGTGCGCGCGGATTTTTCGCGTATTTCAGATCACCGATCTTTATTATTTTAAATCTCCTCATAATTGTCATTAAATATACATTTCTGAGGCCAGTACAATACACACAGTGGCCATTTTATTTGTGAATGCAATTACAGAACGGTTAATATTATATTTACCAGCAATGTTTCAATGTTATTGTCAGGTTTAAGTAAATTAATATTAAGGGAATATTGTGTTTCGATTGTGGTTTCGAAGCAAAGAATAATAATGTTGAGTTTCACGGTTTTAAAATGAAATTGTTGGAAAATAAAATGTTATTTTCCAATGGGTAAGAGCGTATTATTAAAGCTTTAATACACCTTTATACAGATGAATGATTAATTAAAAAACAGTACTCAACATGGCCTTCTTTTAAGCCTTAAATATTTTCCGATTATCTCCTACAAAATAATCATCGTAATCTGCCTAACATTTCCCTTGTTGGGGTCGGCTTCCAGTCTAACCGGATGCAGATGAATACCAATATGTTACATGGAACGACTGCCTATCTGAACTCCACAACCCAGGTACTGGGTAACACGATACTCCTTGGTAAGACTGGTGTCTGACTTTCGGACTAACGAGTTCCAAAGATCCTCGAATTACAGCCGGGACCATCAGGCTAACTTACTATCCGAAGCACATTTAACGAGTAAAAGTCTTTGTGCAAACGTATTTACAGAAATAAATCATTTATCACGGAGGGGTCTTGATATGTAAAGATAGTCAACCATCCCCGGACCAAGCGCGGCAGCGTAGCTTAAACTGATCGATCTACCCGTGCGGTTGTTAATACTTTTCCAATTAATGAAACCTAATTAAACCATTTGTCGAAAGAATTGCTCGTTAAGTTCCTCGCTCACCCGAATTAGTACGAAAAATAATGGAGACCATTTTCATAAGAACGTGTAAAAATTTTAATGTAATTACTTTCCACAGCTTAATGATAAGCGTTAGTTAATATGGTGTTCAGTCGACGCCTGACGCATTAACTATGATTTATTGCATGTTTGAGCCCATAATGAGATATGAGCTCACGCGAAGTTTAGTAAAACTGTATTTTAATGTACAAAACTAATGCTTTCTATGTCCTTAACAACAAAAAAAAGCAAACCTGTGAAACGAACTTCAGCTGTTTATTTATCATAAGACCTATAGAAATAAAAATGATTGAATTGTCTGCTTCTAAAGTCGTAATAACAGCTTTTTACTAAAAGCATTATGAAAGTTAACACAGTAAAATATAAATAATAAAATATAACTTTTAACATTTTTGTCTATCTTTCTGTTGGATCCGACTTATCTCCGAAATGGCTAGACTGATTTAGACGTCAGTTTCACTTTCAGATAGCTGATAGTAAAAAAAAAAATCGTCGGTTATCAAGAAAAAGGTCATAGAAAATGCAGTACCTATGCGGTCGAAATGTATCGAACAGCTAATTGTTTTTTTTTTTTTATCTAATTTTCCTGCCACCTTGTATATCCTAGGACACTGGGCAGTAGGTACTGTAACTTTCCATTAGTGAAACAATTTTCGGAATCGTATCAGTAGTTTCGAAGATTAACCCCTACATACAATTGCCACTTAATAATATTATTAGTACAGAAAATTGCCTCTTTTCTCTTGTTTAAACCAATAACAGCACAGCGTGACAAGATATTCCCGTAATGGATATGGTTGTACAGAGTGCTATTTTATGTCCGTTAGCCAGCGGAGATATTTAATTGAGTGCTGCGGCCAGTACTTGGCACTGTGTCCGTTCATGGTTTTCCGGGGGTGTAATGTATGTATGTAATGTAATTACTGCCTCGTTGCTCTAGTGGTCACAAGCGCTACAACTGAGTATGAGGTCCTGGGTTCGATTCCCAGGTCAGGCAAAGTGTCATTGGGTTTTTCCATCTGGAGTTTCTCAGTAGCAGCCCGTTGTTGCCCAGTTAACGGCATAGGCTTGCGTCCTGTTACATGGGATTTTAACAAGACTGGCAAAATGTGGGTTTACTATAGATCCACCTCTGTAATACAATAATTATTCCAAAATCGACGGTCCTTACGTATAATCCCCTCACTATAGGAATGACAAATTTTACAGAAGAGCGCTTCAAAGTCTCAAACACGTGTATATCATGGTCTAGTTAATGTAATTTCATGATGGATTTAAAGTGCATTTTGCCATCTTAGACTTGTTTTTTTAACTAAACGATAGTATGGCCGATAGTATGGTCGGTAGTATTACCGATGTTTAAACATGAACAAAAACAGTTATTTTTAGGGTCAGCAACCGCAGTGACGTTGTCACTTCACGTCACGTGAAATACCAGTAAAAAAAAACATTTTTCTTTGTGTAAACATCACAAACGTGATGGGTATCACAAAAAAAAAAAATTCTCAGTTCATACTTCAAGCACTTAACAACAGCACCAGCGGTCATTAACCCAAAAAGCATCCCATGTCAGACTTCGTCAGTTTCGCTAGCTAATTTAATATAAAACCGTGATTTTATAGATCGATACCAATATTTAAAAAAAAATAGGACTCTGCGACTCTTTTCAAATAAAATCTGAAAAAAATTGCAAAATATCGAAACATTTCAAAAGTAGAAACAATTGAAAAGGAAAATTCCTGGATTCTTAAAACGCGTTGTGAGCGCACCTCTAAATCCATTGTTTCGGCCGATAAGTTTATCAAACTCTAATGCCACACTAAATCACAATTACACGGAATCTGAAAATTTTCGACCAAACTGAACATTATTCAGCGCGCGGTTAATGCGCTGGACGAGGATTTAGATTTACACTAGAAGTGATTATTTTCTAGAGTGAATATTTATTGTCGTTCTAAATTAAATAAATAGAAAACAAACAGTTCATATAAATTATCATTAATATAAGTGGCAGTGGGCAGGGCACATTGCTCGCAGAACAGACAATCGATGGTCCTGGAAGGTTCTGGAGTAGTGACTGTGTACTGGAAGACATAACTTTGGAAGGCCTCCCACAACTTGGACCGATGATCTGGTTCACCAGTTCATCGGTCCATCTTGTGCCGCAGGAATCCGCTGGAAGCGAGAAGCACAGAACCGGTCGAAATGGCGGTGCTTGGGGTAGGCCTATGTCCAGCAGTGGACGTGTTTCAGCTGAAATGATGATGTTGATGAATATGAATATAATATAATAATTTTATTTCATAAAAGTGGTATCTGTGGTGGATCATTAATATTAATTTCATTCGAAGTTACCAAGAATCTTATGATTGAAAAATCAGCCCTTAATCAGACAAGTCATGCTATAGTCAAATAGCCAGTCCCTTGTTGCCCTCTTCTAACGACGCTCTAAGCCGAGGTCCATACCGTGCCCGTAATTTATTGAGGCAGCCACTGGCAAGTCCGGTTAGGCAGCCGACAACCTCCAAGGTTGAACTGCGAGATGCCATTACAAAAAAAAATCCTTCGACCGCCACATCTACTCTCTCTACATCCACGTCCCGTTTTTCATAGCTCACCGTGCATTAACTAATGCAATAGCATTCCTCATAACATAATTCGGCTCAATCAGAGCTCCGCACGCAATTCTTTAGTCGTCGGCTTTCATTACGAATTTGTAGTGTTGCCATTGTTTAGGCAACGTGATTAGTGTGGCTCGAGGTGGTGGCGTTTCGATTTATGACTTCACACTTTTAGTGGTTTGAATTTAGGGGTATTTTGCTTGATATTTGGTTGGTGGTTGAATTTTGATGTTTTACAATTTCATTGCATATTCTTCTTCCATACTATATAATTATAATAAGCAGATATTTGTAAGTTTGTACGTAGGGTCGAAACTACAGGGGGTCTAATGCTTAAGCACAAACTCCGTAGTGTCGGCCGAAGTTACTGCCCCGTATCACTTACAGACATAAGAATAGATTAGGGCCGACCTAAGAATGACTGACAACACGATTTGACGGGTGTCCCGCGTGTTTTTGCCCGTTCAAAAAATATATTTTATCGGACGGATACTTCGAAGTGTCGAACTACTTTCGGACGAGCCCGTATTTTCGTTGACGGAGTTAGAGAGTAGGCCCCCTGATCCGATTCCGAAAATTATTTCAGTAATGGGAAGCTACAGTATTGCTGAGTGTCAAAGAATATATTTTAGGTTAAAACAAAAAATTACACGCGAGCGAAGTCGCGAGCAGAAGTCGATCCTATTATAAAGAGATTTGTCTCAGATAAAATAACACTTGTGCTAGAAATATGAGCTTATAAATTAAACAGTGTGGTCCTTTGCTACATTTTTGATTTGATAGTCGCTATTTGTCATTTATGGATGAAAAGGTAAGTAGTTCGAGGAACGGTAGAACGGTTATTTATAATATTATATTATATCTACTTACCAAATAGAGTCATAAGGTTGCTTTCAATAACCGTGAGTTCGTGTTGTTCTGTAAGCTGATACGTAACTAAAACCATACATTCTTGATTAAAAACACATCGCACTGTAATCTCCGGCTACTCCCACTAAAAACGCAAACACAGCCACACTTGAATAGTGTCACTTCCATAAATTACACAGATGCAACAAAAAAGGATCAACACACAACTCAAAGCAGCACACACGGCGACACAGAACTGCATTTCAGCTTCCAACACTAGCAGATTACGTAAGAATTGTTACACAGTGTTTGTTGTTGGAAAACAGTGGACCGAAATATCCAAATGAACCCATTACGGGGCTGATATAAATCATCATAATACAGCCAGTGTAATGCCGGCACACCATTAACTGATTGATGATTGAGCGTGTTTTTAATTTACGTTTCTTTTTTTTCAGGTAAGTGCTTTCACCTGTACATTTGGAGTTTCACAAGTGTTTTATTAATCATCATGATGTATTGTAAGTTGTTTTTTTGTTTGTTAATTTTTATTGTGTGCCAGGTACACTCAAGTATGAACCAATAGCTGCCTGAATCTTCAACAAATTGGTCGACCTATTATAGTGGATTTTCGAAATAAGACGAAGTTCCTTTGTGATTTTGTGTCATAACATAACTATAACACAGTTAGACACGGTATCATAATCATCATAGTCAGTAAGGGGTTTATTTAAACTGTAGTTTAATCATACATTTTTGATTTTGAAACGCTTCTTAAATGTAAGCAACGCTATTAAATAAAGTGGTAAGTAAGCAAGAATTCAAAAAGAGACAGAGTATTGTGCTTTTAAAATAGTGTATTCCAGGGCATTACATAAATTGAAATGTAGTCTAATTTCAACAATGTTGGTCACTCTCAGTGGGTGTTATTTTAATTAAATACATAGCTAACACAATACTAATTTAATAATTAGATTCTAACCAACGCTCAATTATTTACAAACAACCGTTCTAAACTATAACATGAATTAATTAATAGCACAAATAAACAAGCAAAATGATCTCTAACAAACGGACTAACGGACTAAAAGTTACGCATTTGAACTGCTAAACGCATTATCAGACTAAACGCATTGAATATCAATGACCGTAGTTACTGTTACACATAAATTATATTTGAAACATCTATAATTTTAAACGTTAATGTGTGCCAATACTAACGTTACGCAGTTGGACTAACATTAGAGAGTTAAGCTAATAATAGGCAAGTATTATTCGTGGGTAATAATGCGCGGCTGTATCGACCGTTAGAATAGAACTTTTACTAGAGGTTTTAATAGTATGTTTGTTTTTAAATGTGGACACTTTTAGTGTATTTTTGTACCTAGAAAGACGTATAGACATTAGAAAGAGAGATATTTTTACCCGACTGCGCCAGAAGTATGGTTATGTTTTTCGAGTGTATGTATGTACCTATGTATGTATATTTCTTTGGTACGCTCTGTAGCCTAAACGGCTTCATTCAGCTTGAGAAGAACCGTTAGATTCGTGAAATAATAAAAATATTAACAAAATACAAAAAATCCGACTGCCTAAAAAGTGAATTCTAATTAAAAAAGATGGAAACAAGAAACGTGTTTTAAAAGGATGACTATTAGACTGAATACTATGACTGCTTGAGATTGCTTATAGTATTCAGTCTAATGACAAAAACAAGTTTCTTATTTCCATCTTTTTTAATTAATAAAGTTCACTTTTTAGGCAGTCGGGTTTTTAGATTTTGTAAATTATTACTTAAGTAGTACTCGATGTATAAATACTGTTAAACATTATACTGTTAAACAACTAGGGAAGTAGACAAGGAGCGGTGGTGGCCAATAGGAATTGGCCCCTGACTTACGAGATGTAGCCTTGAGTTTGAACCCAGGCCGGCACTTTATTTTATAGATTTTATTTCATTACCACTGCCCTCAAAACGGTGAAGGAAAACATCGTGAGGAAATCGACATGTCCAAGAACCAAAAGTTCAAAGAAATTTGTGAAATCCACCAAACCGCACTGGGCCTGCGTGGTCGATAAGGCCCATTCCCTTTCCGCTTGAAGAGGGCTAAGTCCCAGCAGTGGGAATATTATAGACTGATTGTGAAACAACCAGGGGCCTTAGTCTGCTATTTTTATAAATTCGTCATTCCAACACGATCCCATTGTCATTCATTTGTCATTTTGCTAAAAGTTCGTAATCTGCTAAATTCATAATGGTCGATCATTGGTCGGTCAATGGTCTTGTGTTAGAATTGTGTCATAATGGCATTTTCGTATTGCCATTATTATAAAACTCGTTAGTAGAAATGCTTTTCGAAAAACTACTACTAAATTTGAACATTTATTCATGCCAGATTTCATTTATATATATTTTTACATATTATTTATTAGTGTTATAAGCAATCTAAAGTTGTAGGAAGTTCGTAAATTAGGTCAGTCATTCATTTGTCATGATGTACGAGATTAACAATAAATGCCATTTCTTTCAATGGAGTGTCAGTGGCTGACCATTGGAAAGTCATGATGACGCCATTTTATTAGTAGATTACCAAATTTGTCAAAATAAAAAATTATGAAATCAATGATAGACCATTCTGACACTATTGTAATAGCAGACTTGAGGCCCAGAACATTTACATAAGTTGATTGATACAATGGCCGGTGTTATCGCAAAAAGATAAAAGCGATCTTACATATATTCGTAATTATTTAATAGTATTTCGGTAGTGGATTAGAAAAACTGCGTAGATTTTATATAAATTGACTGGCTTGTATTAAAGTGGTATTTCAGTACTTGTTCTTCGAAAATTAAACTAAAAGGTAAAATAAAGTTTATTGACAACGAAATTAATTAAACGCTGTGAAGGGACTCTTGACTTAAAAAACTAAATCAGACTTGTAATAATTATGAAAGTTAAGAGCACTCGCTTAATTTTTAAATTCTGCTAAAAATGCTACAATGTTGCTACTTTACGTGGCACTTCTACGGTCAAGCCGTTCCATTTACGAGCTCCAATTTAGAAGGAGGTTTTAGTAGGGGTAGGTATGGTTAAGGAAAGAGAACACGAGGCCGGTCGGCAACACGATTGTCTTACCAAATAAAAGACGCTACGTCCTCCAGCAAATTTCTGCAGGTGGTGATGGCAACTTCAGACCTGCACGTGTTGGTAGCTGATACCCACATGCTGGTACACACCCTAGTTGTATAGCGGTACAAAACATAATCAGCCTATAATATTGCCACTGCTAGAACACAGTCTTCCTCTCTGTGAGAAGGAGTAGGCCGTAATCTAACACGCGGGCCAAATGCAGGTTGGTAGATGTCACAACTCACATGTATTCAAATTTTTGGTTCTAGGACATACCGGTTTCCTCATGATGTTTCCCTTCACCGTTTTCAGCAGTAGTGATGACATAAATTACACAAAATAAAACGGCTGCCTCTGGGCTACCACTGCTACTCACTGGTCCAGTATAGTACTCTAAAGTGTCACCTTGCCGAGACGTTATAAACTCAAAGCATATATTTTAATTAAACCAGAGCAGAGCACTTTTGAATTGTCAAGGTTCGACGTAAAGATGTCATTTGGTGATGAAAGATGAAATTGTGATTCCAAAATTTTGATTAACCAAAACTAGTAAGTAATTTCTAATAAACAGTATCTGCTTCTATAACAAGTTGCCAAAGTCGGTTACAGAACTTAGCGATGGAAAGTTTATAACTCACATCATACGTGTCCTTATCAAAAAGCATATTATAAGATAAAAGACTACGTTGAAGACAGGGAAGTTTGGCATTAATTCCTTTTGTACATGTGGCTTCCCTGGTACCTCATTAACAGCATTACTATGTGTAAGTCTATTTGCTCCCAAATTATAATGTAATTTTTAGAATTTTTTACAATGTCTAACATAATATTCTCATCTATAAATTGATGATACATCCATTCTATTCTAATATCGACTATTTATTAGTGATTGTCATGGAAATCATGTCACTTGGTTTAAATAGGTTCATTTTATTTATATACATTCTTTTACATAATTGTGAATGAGAGAACGTTGTGAGGCCTTGCAGACTGTAAAGTAGACGATTTTCTATTCTTTATTTTCATTCCTCTAAGTACCTGGTACTTAATGACAGGCCTGCTCTGTCCGTCCATACCTATCATCACTGTAATTTGAAAATATTGTAAAAGCAATTATTTTTTAAAGAGTAACCGTGGAGTTTCTTGCCGGCTCTTCTCCATAGGAAGCGACAAATTGGAACTGTGCACCTAGCTTCAAACGTTTCATAAGTGCCCATGCAGGTTTATGTGCAATAAAATATTTTGATTTTGATCTTTACCTCTGAATATCTCGCAAATTTATAAAATATTAATGTGCCACTTCATGGTACCATAGCCCTGGATACTCACCCCTTCATTTATAAACGCTGCATAAAGTTAAGTAATGATTAGCGATTGTTTAACCGTACATTTTTGACGTTTAAACATCTCTTAATTGTATTCAACGTTTATGAATAAACCCTTTATTGTTTGTTTAATTCACATATACTAGTTGTCATCGTGCGCAACAACTATGCAGAAAAAACATAATGGTGAATGTAGGACTATGGCAGCTTCCAAAGAAAAATGTAAAAACTTCTGGTTAAATATGTGTTTCTAGTAATTATTCATGGGTACCATCCCGTTTCGGTTCCATACCCTTTGACTACAACCCTGCAACTGCAGCTTCCTAGCAAGAAAATGTTTAAAATATACATTCATGTTATACGAACCTTAATAACTTAACACTCTTCTACTCGTGCACAATTTATAGTCATTCACATAGCGTCGAAACAGTGCCATCGGGCAGTTTTCCTCATAAATAGATTATACAGTTGTCAGCGTAGTTGTGAGGCGAAGCGAATCTATTAAACGCGTTATTTCCGTTCGCACAGTCCGAGCGCGGATGTAGGCGACTGGATGTGACGGCGAATTGGATCGTGTGTGAACATGTAGGTCTTGTTTTGCTTTTGATGTGTAAGGAAATTGAAGCTGGTTTGTGAATGGAAGTGTCGGTTGTTTACTAGAAGATATTTATTTAGTTTTTAGATACAATCAGTTTAGCATATAGCATAATCAGCCTATAATATTCTCGCTTCTGGCCTCCTCTCTGTGAGAGGGAGTGGGCCGTAATCCACCACGCGGGCCTAGTGCGGGTTGGTAGATGTCACAGCTCGTCGAATGTTTGGTTCTAAGACATGCCGTTTCCTCACGATGTTTTCCTTCACCGAGAGCAATGGTGAAGAAATGAATTACACTAAGTAAAACGCCTGCCTGGGGTCGAACCCATGGCCTACAACTCGCAAGTCGGGGCCGCTACCTCTGGGCCATCACTGCTCTATCAGTACCTATACGGTTGTCCATATTAGTCGTGAATACATAAAAGAGGACAGTAGAATCAAGTTTTTGTAACTGAACAGACAGCTGTGCTACTGGGGAGTTTGTTGCGCCACTTTTTTTCCCACGTAAAGCACTAGCAAGTGATGAAGGGCGGGCGTTTTGGGGGACTGTCTTATGTTATTTTGACGTTCAAACTACGTTGACTTTTGATTCCACCTTAGTTTGAATAAATGACTTTTTATGAATTGCCTAAACTACCTTTACGAAAAAACTTGCTTAGAGCTTCAGCCAGATCATATTGTAGTTGAAACTAAACTACAATATTTTCTAGAAATTTTCAAGTTAAAACCATAAAAAAAACAATACTGCTGTAACCCATCATAAAAACTTGTGCGAAACATACACACAAAAATCACAATCAAACCCCATCCAGCGAACACTGATCCTCGCACTTTTTGCCTACAATTCGAACGTAAAGCTTCCAAAGCAATCGATTTCCGGCCTATTCGACTTTAAACGGGGAATCAAACCTGATATCCGAACGGATTTAGTTGCGGACTCCATAGTCGTAATGAATAGAGTCGAGTGGCCCACTTCGATTCAGTTAACTTTATCCTTTATATATTAATCACTCTGATGGGATTTGAGAGATGCGATGAGGTTGGGTTTGGGACGTACAAGGTGGGTTTTGAATTGGATTTTTGTGGGTCCATGAGATAATGTTCCCTGAGATTTTGTAACAAATGAGTAGATATCGTCTAATATAAGCAATTGGCATATTATATAAGTAATTAACTGCCTCGTTGGTATAGTATGAGGTCCTTGGTTCGATTCCCAGTATGAGCAAAGTTTTATTGGGTTTTTTATGTGGAATTTCTCAGTAGCAGTCTGGAGAGTTAAAAGGGACTTAAATTTTACTGGTGAAATGTTGGTGTACTATTGGTATACGTCTGGCCAACCCGTCGGGTACAAGGCGTGATGTTATGTATGTATGTTTAAGCGATATTTAATAATAAAAATATATATTTACTGCGACTATAATAAATTCGTAATTTCAGCTGAAGGTTCGAGCCATCAAATCAAATCAAAAGACATTCATTCAAATTAGGCTGAGAATCAGCACTTTTCGAAGGTCAAAATACATAAGACAGTCCCCCAAAACGCCCACCCTTCACCACTTCCTAGTGCTTTAGCTGGGAAGAAGAATTGGCGCAACAAACTCCCCAGCAGCACAGCTGTCTGTTTAGTTAGATAGACTTGATTCTATACATACATAGGCAAAGTAATAAACGTTACGAGACACAGAACATTAATTAAATATTTTGGCATATTATGTCAGCTAGCCATGCCAATATACCAACAAATAAAATGAAAACTTAACTCAAGCACAAAGAATAAAAATTAAAAAATGTTAATAAAGCATAATACCAAAATAAAAGCCTCCTGGTATAAAGGGCGTGATAGCTTACATATGCAATGCTGGATTATGTTCACATAGCTGTTACGACCCGAGTTACACCTCGAGGCCACAAATGATAACCTAGGACCATCGACGTAAAATAAATAAACAGGTGGGTAATTATTAGTAACGATAACAGAATCCAGGGTCAGCAAGACGACCAGTCACCACAAGCAGCAAGCTTGGGATACTCCATTCCACTTAGGCGCTGAGCAGATAGTGGACAGTTTGTCCACGACGATAGAATATAAATATATGGTACGGAGTACGTATACGATAAAATATAAATCCCGGGAAAATGCGGATATAAGATTGATCCGGTGCCCGAACTAATAATGAATGACAATACGATTTGACAGATGTCCCTACACCCGAACGGTTTTAGCTTGTCCAAAAAAAGAATTTTACGCTTGTTTTGAAGGACCAGCTACTTTCGGACAGGCCAATATCTTCGTTAACGGATTTACAGAGTAGATCTCTGAGCTCGAACTACATAATTGATTTCAGCTTATAACCCGAAAATATGCATCTTTATTTTGGTAATAATATGCATTATAGTATTTCTATAGGTATAAAACCCATGAAAAAACATATACTTTTAAGTATAATACCATTAAAGTATAATACCAAAAGACCAATATGAAAACGTCTCAATATCTATGCGTTTATACCGTCTGATTAAACATCGTGGGTGTATAAACTTTTACGAGTCCGATTGGCCACTTTTATTGGCGGGGCCGGCCGGTCCTTATCTCGGCCGCCATGCATCGGCAAACGCCAGTTATTATTAAAGCTCAGATAAGTTGGTTCGACTGTATCTGTCGTAAAACTATGACTGATGGTCAATATTTGTTTGTTTGCTTTTATCGTGTTTGGAGTTTAGGAAAAGATTGGAGTAACGTTGGGATTTCGATATTGAAATGATTGATTTTCTTGTCTATTTTTTCATCTCGTTTTAGTAATTTGCATATAATTTGCATGATATTATTATAATCACATTACATAACATCACGCCTTGTTTCCTCGAAGGAGCTGGTGGAGGTGTATATAAAGCACACCCAAAGGAGAAGGCGACTTCTGGGCCCAGCAGTTAACTAGTTGAAATGTGTATTAAAAAAACCGTCATATTTTTCTAAGGAAAATCACAAAATATGGTACCTTGTTTCTATCTAGGAAGCGAGAAAACTTAAATTAAGTTATGGCACTAAATAATCGATTAAATAATGCCTGAAATGTTAGTAATCGATTACGAATAAATCGGTAAAATCTCACAATATGTATGAAAATCAAGTAACAAGTATTTTTTTGTGGAATCGATTCATAGCGAATCGATTTCCTTTAATTTCTCTTCTGGCAACATTCCTGCCTGATATCAGTCTGTTTTGTTTACATTTTAGTTGACAGCTGTCGAAGAGGACGAGATTCAATATTAGGCAATTATTGTAATTGCATTGTAGGTAAAAGGACTGTAGGCTGCTGTGCCCATGTAATGTGCATAATATGGTATCTCAGTTGGGCAAGATACCAAGAAAATATCGTACCCCCTGCACAATTCTTAAAAGGTACCTAGGTGCCTACTGCTTCTAAGTGCAGGATATTGGATGAAGAAACTTGTCTTCCACTGTAGCGACTGTCTGGGGCGCGAGAGAGCCAAACGTGTCAGATCTTTGACTCTTTACACACGCTCCATGCATAAAACCATAACACAACCAAAGCCATTCAAAAGTATTTCGTAAAAAACATAAAAAAAACTGCAATGTTATAATATAACCTCACTTTTACTATATTTCATTTAGCTTGATTCCTGGATAGCCAAATGTCACCAAATTTTCAGTGAAGCCTTGTTATTATATTCTCTTACAAATAAGGCTAGTTTGATTCAGTTAACACCTGGGCCCAGGAATGTATGGAGTAGTTCCCTTCTCCTTTCGCCATTAATGTTAAAATCCTATGTAATAGGGGGCGAGCCTATTACCATCAACCGGGCATTAGTCCGGACTCCAGGCTGCTACTGAGAAATTCCAGAAAAAAAAAAACCCAATAACACTTTGCCCGACCTGGGAATCAAACCCATGCTCAGCAGTAGCGCTTACAACCACTAGATCAACGAGGCACTCATCATTTTAATATTCCTTAAAAAAATCTTACAACCGTAAACAATAAATACATGCTCTGCTTAGTTAGTTCACTACTTTTGCCTAATAGCTATAAAAACACAAAAACATACGTTAAAACCAAGGTTCCCTCGACAACTTGCACAAAACACATTGATTTACGTATCACAACTGGACGTTAAAATCTTCATCAAAATCAACACAACATTATTTTCTCTCATCTCAAATCGTAGCACCAAAATTTAATCCTCAGAACCCAATCTTAAACTTAACCCTTATCATGTCCATGTCCATGTCCATGCCGGTCAGAAAGCCTTCAAAGTCAATATGATAGAAGATAAGGTTTCAATCCGTGTCCTACTGTGCTCGGATCAAAGTAGAATCGCCTGTAGCCTTCGACGGATCGATTGACTTTTATGGGGCCAAATGGACCTCGTATTCACGATGTTGGTCTTGGTTTTGGGATTCAAATAGAAAGGTTTGATGGTGCGGTGTGATAAGGGTTATATAAGATATGGTGGAATAATTTTATGTGGGTGTTGATCAGCATTATTAATGAGAGTTATAGAATTTGGGTGTATTTTTGTTTTTTTTTGAGGATGGGAAATTATCAAATAACTTCTCCCGCTCTAGGTGGAGCAGGAGGGCGTGTCAGACTTTTACTGACTAAAACCCACCCGTGTTCCCTCAGTTGCCTGTGTGCCAGGGGCGACGGTATCTCTTTCGAATAACCCGCACCCCTGGCAGGCATCGGCCCTTGCGGACCCCACCCTTTGGTGCTGACATCTCTTTGAGGCGCGCGTGGAACACAACGCGCCGTCGACCCGGGCTTGGTCCTTACCGAACAGCGAGCTACCCATTACTCGCCGTCCGCAAGCCCGCGCCTACGGTGGCCGGGAATCAGCCTGGGATTCCCGACGCCCAGGGCTTCTCCCGCGGCGACTACGGCCGTGAGGGCGCATATACTGCCTCTCCCTTACGTGCGCCGCCTCCCTCTTCGCGAGCATTACTGCTTCGCAGAAGGAGGTGACGGCTAACCATTCACTCTCGCTCCGTACCATGGCCTGCACCAGGGCCGGACGCGAGAGATCGCCGCCGCCGATCGCCTCTACGAGAACACGGCGGTGCTCCGCCCAAGCTGGGCAGACCGCCACCGTATGCTCCACCGTGTCCTCAGGGCGATCTTCGCAATGGAAACACCCGGGCGTTTCCTCCCGCCTTATACGAAACAGGAACCTCCCGAAACAACCGTGTCCGGTGAGGACCTGCGTCAGGCGGAAGGTGAGGACGCCATGCCGCCTCTCAAGCCACTCCTCAAAGAGGGGACTTACCGCCGCTATCGTGGCGTGCCCAGCACTGGGTTGCGACAATCGCACTCTCCATGTCGCCATGAGATCCCGCCGGAGCTCTGTCCGCTGCACCTCGATTTCTCGCGGCAGCGGAGTAACGCCCCGGCGTTTGGCCTCCTCGCGCCACTCCCAGATATGCGCGAGGACCTTTGCCTCCAGATCCCATGGCGGTAATCCGGCAAGGAGGCCCGCCGCCTCACCTGAGATCGTGCGGTATCCCCGGATCATTCTGATCGCCATGACCCTATGGGACGCCTTCAGCTTACGGGCTGGTTTGGGTGTTGATCAGCATTATTAATGAGAGTTATAGAATTTTATGCAAAGTCACCTTAGGCGGAAATGGATTAACTTTCATCTTGGAGGTTGGCAGTCTGTATAATCTATACTAATGTTATAAATGTAGAACAGTAATAGCCCAGTAGAAATGGCTGCAACTTACGAATTGCAGGTCCTAGTGTCGATCCCAGTCTGGCACTTTACTTTGCTTAAATTATTACACCACCGCTCTTAAAACTGTGAAGGAAAACATTGTGAGGAAACCGGCATGTCATAGGACCAAAAATTCGAAGACATGTGACATCTACCAACCGACACTGGGCATGCGTGGAAGATTACGACATCATAATATTATAGGCTAATTATGATAGTTATAAATCTAAAAGTAACTCTACTTGGCTGTCTGCTTCCTTTGCACGTATTTCGATCAAATTTGACACACATGTAGACCATGACTTGGATGTCTTAACCAGGGCCCCAATTCTGTATGGTTATAATGATTTCCCGCGGAATCTTACTACGTTCAAACTAAGTCAATATCGTGTTTTTTTAGAAACCAATGTAACGGTAAGGAATCGAAATATCATTCTGTATGTTCCAAGACACTTTGTTGATATTATTAATACGATATTAGCAGATTTTGTGTGTGATTGACATGGTTACGAGTAAGGAATCGTTAAGTGGTCGTAGTGAATTCAGGCCCTGTATGATATTTCTGACGTCCACGTGGGCGAAGCAGCCGGAAAATCTAGTATTCGATAGATTTCCAACGTGTGAAATATCAGATACGATTTCAGCTATCACACAAATCAAGACATATCAAAAGACCAAAATTTTAACTAACAGTGTAACCACTAATAGCACTCAAAGCATAATTGGCAACACAAATTAATACCTCAAAACACATAACTGGAACATAGCACTAATCGCTTCATACCTATATACTAAAACATAGGTACATTCCAATGTGAGCGTCCAATATTAATGTCAGTTTGCGAAGTTTACACGTCATTAACTCTCAGTGCTAAAGTTGTATGAAATTCATCGATTTTGCACTTGCGGAGAATTTATGTGCAATACAATGTAGATAGATATCGATATGAGTTATATTTTTCCTTTGTTTGCGAAGATCGGTTGTATGGGATCGGAATTGATGAAAAATTGGTCCTTCGAGGCATGATTTTTATTGGATGTCGTTGCTTGTTTTATTTATAATACAGTAGTGACTGATTATTTTATGTATGTGGCATTTACATAAATTTTAAACAGTAATCCTACTATTCTATTAATATTATAAATGTGAGAGTTCCTTTGTTTGTTTGGATATTTGGATGTTTGTTACTCATTCACGCAAAAACGGCCGAACGAAAATTCGGCACACAGATAGGTAACATAAAGGGTACTTTTAATCCTGGTAGTAAGCTCCCACGGGATTAATTCCGTCCTCGAAGCGGGCGAAACCGCTGGCAAAAGCTTGACTTAGAAAAAAAAACTAGAGAAAAATGTAGTATCTATATTTTAGTAGGTAAGTACCATGTTTTCACAGTAAAGTAGTAATTATACATTTGAAAGTTCTGGCCAGTTATAGTTTTATCTCCAGAAGATAACGTTAGGAGCAACTTTTTCAATCAAATTTTATTTTTCTTAACTTAAAACTAACTTAAATTCTACAATATCTTTTATAGCTTTTACTTTATCTTCGCCACTAGAACCACTTTATTTTTCTTTCATCAAATAATCTAGATTTGCATAAAAAGAAGGGAGTTCTTTTAAAAACCTTGTTAT
Source organism: Antitype chi (assembly GCA_947359405.1). NCBI lineage: Eukaryota > Metazoa > Arthropoda > Insecta > Lepidoptera > Noctuidae > Antitype > Antitype chi. Next base: position 20,288,818 of record OX375816.1, read on the forward strand.
AAGTGGACAAATTCTCGCTTTAAACGTTCAACTTGCACTTAAAGTAAATGAAATTAAGACAAAACTAATTAGTGAGTAATTAAATGCTCTCGAACTAACTGACGAAAAGTCTTTTACTCTTGGTGAATTTTCAAAGCGTTACTCTGACGATTATAGCGGGTATTAGATCCTGATGACAATGGTAGTTTTTAGGTTAATTTTGATTCCTGATTTTTTCTAGAAAGCTTCATAAAATAATTGCCTATAAAAAAGCTAAGCAAAATATATGTTTGATGCAAGAAGTACCAGAGCTTTCGTTGTGATAATACTTATGCCTATGTCCAGCAGTGGACAACTTTGATGTCGGCTATTTCACTTAAACATGCTGCTCTAAATAATATCCTTACTATGTAGGATTTTAGGTAGGTTAGCCTGTCGTGTCAATAATTCATGTTAATAATACATTACCTATGAACCCTTTTAATTAATTTATTTATTTATTTCTTTAATTAAAACGGTTTAAAACCAATTACAAAAATTAAAGACACAGGTTGCACAAACAAAAAAAATAACATTTCCACAAAAGAGAAAATAATACAAATATCAAGACAAAGTAAGAACTTAACAACACTTTCATAAATCCCCCTCACAGTACTTCTGACATGCTGATAAAATCTTCGTCCATTCGTCCGCGAACAGATCGTTTGTTGGGTTAGTGTCCAAGAGATCATTAAAAGCGGCCAGAATACGTGGTACTGGGGACTTAGTACGTGCAACGGTGCGACATGGAGGCACAGCAAACAGCCTATGTTTTCTGCCGCGGCAGTAGTAGCATGCCAGGTATAAAAAGCCTTGAAGTCGTCTCCAGACCATAACGTTATAAGTTTATAACATCGAAACTGTCTCAAAACTTCATAAAACTAAAGCCTTTTAACCTAAAAAACTAAATAGTTATTGTTTTACCATTACCATCTCCAGCAGAGTGCCATATTAGTTCTGAACTTCATACACTTGCTTACCGGTAAGGCTATAACAGTAGCGGTATTACCGTTAAAAGAAACTACTACCGCTAAACGAGTAACACAGCCTCATTACGTATTATAGCCGACTTGCTTTTCTTAACGGGATTTTTAAATGGCGATCTTTATTATTTTTTGTGGAGCAAGGATAATGGAGATTTGATTTTGAAAGAAGATTTTATCCATTTAAAATATTTTTTCTTATCTTATTTAATTAATACAAATGGTAGGACAAGTAGTAGATAACTGGAGAATGCCTTTTTCATTGAATCAGCACCATATTTGCTTAAAACACTATTCATCAGAATCCGAATCAGTTTGAAGGTTATTTCTAATCCATCGCTTCTAAGGTTCGAAAAAAAAGTCTGCTCAACAACGTAATACGCAATGAATGTCGTTAAACTGTCAAAATGAAAGCCAGTCCTACTGTCATACCCGGGAAGCCTAAGAAAATCAGGCGTGATGACAGCAAAAGAAACGGAGAAAATTGTGGAAGAGATATTCGTATGGAACTTTTATACAAATAATACTAGATACCAATCTTATATGATTGGAAATCTGAAAATTCGAAAAAAACTTAAATAAAAATAGTTTTATAAGATATGGCTTCTGCTGACGCGACAGATAAGATGCCATCCATAAATTACGTCACACGTTAAGGGGGGTAGAGGGGGTTAACGAAATGTGACATTGTGTGACAAGGGACAGGGGAGGTCAAAAGCTTTGTGACGTCACATGTTAAAATCTAAAATACTAAAATGCGAAATTTAAATATAAACCAAAAACTTAAATATATTAGGTACTAGCTCGATCTATATTTATATGGTTTCAGTAGGTTTAAATCCTTGGCTAGTGCACGCTTGTTGTACTACCGCTCCGCGCGCCGGATGTTTGTAAGACTGCGGTTTTAGTTTAATTACTTCTTAATAAAAAATTGAAATATATGTGATGTCATACAAGTGTGACCACCTGTGACAACGATGGGGGAGAGGTCAAAAATCCATGACGTCATTTATGGATGGCCCCTAATTTGAGATACTTTCTCTATTTTCGATTCTGCAGTATTAACTTAAGTTAGATTCAATTTTGTGCCATATAAAAAGTATAAAAATGTTGAGGCGGGCAAATCCATAGGTATTTCTAGATCCGGTACCTAATTCAATACCATAACTAATTTACCTGGCAACATATAACACGCGTACACTCCGGACCGACGAGAAGATCGTCGAACTCGAGGAAGGATTGAGCAGGTTACGGTGGGATATAGTAGGTCTATCTGAAGTCCGACGAGAGGGGGAGGACTCGATAATCCTCAAATCCGGTAACTTGCTCTATTTCCGGGAGGGCGACCAGCAGTCCCAAGGTGGTGTCGGGTTTATCGTCCATAAGTCCCTTGTGAGCAACGTGGTGAAGATCGAGAGTGTGTCGACCAGGGTGGCGTTCCTTATACTCAGAATATCCGCAAGGTATTCGCTGAAGGTCATACAGGTTTACGCCCCGACCTCGTCACACCCCGACGATGAGGTGGAGACTATGTATGAGGATATTTCCAGAGCCATGCATGGTTCCAAAACTCACTTCACCGTTGTCATGGGGGACTTCAACGCGAAACTAGGCAAACGAAGCGATGATGAGCTGCGAGTGGGGCAATTTGGAGTTGGACGTAGGAACCACCGGGGTCACCTACTGGCTAGTTTTATGGAGAAGGAAGGCCTCTTTATGATGAACTCCTTCTTCAAAAAACGTGAGCACAGGAAGTGGACCTGGCAGAGTCCTGATGGTGCAACCAAAAATGAGATTGATTTCATTATGTCGACGAAGAAGCAAGTATTCAATGATGTCTCTGTGATCAACGCGGTGAAAACTGGTAGTGATCACCGTTTGGTAAGAGGCACATTGAATCTCAATATCAAGCTGGAAAGATCTCGACTAATGAAGTCAACGCTCCGTCCAGCACCGATCCAAGTCCAAAACTCCGAAAGCTTTCAACTCGAGCTCCAGAATCGTTTCGAGTGTCTAGGGAGCTCTGTGGACGATTTTAACGATGGGTTCGTGGAAACTGTCCATACGGTCGGGTCTAAGTTTTTCAAGACCCGTCGTATCGACAAAAATAAGAGGCTCTCTGATCCTACATTGCAGCTCATGAAGGAGAGGCGCGAGATGGTTCTGCAGTCTTCAGACGACGCACTCGAGTACCGGCAGCTTAATAGACAGATCTCTAAGTCCTTGAAAAGCGACCTCCGCCGCTTTAATACAGAACGTATTAAAGACGCAATAGAGCGGAATAAAGGCTCCAAGGTCTTTGCTAGGGATCTGTCTATTGGGCAGAGTCTGCTTACGAAACTGAAGACCGATGAAGGCAGGATCGTATCCACCAAGCCTGAGCTGTTGAGAGAGATTGAGAGCTTCTATGGACAGCTATACACGTCAACTAGAAACCCCGTTACAAATCTGGCTAACGACCCAAGAGCTAGATTGACCCGACACTATACTGAAGATATCCCGGACGTCAGCTTGTACGAGATTAGGATGGCTCTGAAGCAGCTCAAAAACAACAAGGCGCCGGGTGATGACGGAATTACGGCTGAGCTTCTAAAGGCCGGTGGAAAACCCGTTCTTAAGGCCCTCCAGAAGCTGTTTGATTCCGTCATACTCGAGGGCAAAACGCCACAGGCATGGAACAGAGGTGTGGTGGTACTTTTCTTTAAGAAGGGCGATAATGCCCTTCTTAAGAATTATAGGCCCATCTCACTTCTGAGCCATGTCTACAAGCTGTTTTCCAGAGTCATCACGAACCGTCTAGCGCGCAGGTTTGACGACTTCCAGCCTCCCGAACAGGCCGGGTTCCGTAAAGGCTTTAGCACAGTAGACCACATACATACGCTGCGGCAGGTTATACAGAAGACCGAAGAGTATAACCTGCCTCTATGTTTAGCGTTTGTGGACTATGAAAAAGCCTTCGATTCGATCGAGACATGGGCTGTACTGCAGTCCCTCCAACGGTGCCAGATCGACTATCGGTACATCGAGGTGTTGAAGTGTCTGTACGAAAACGCCACTATGTCAGTCCGACTCCAGGACCAGACCTCGAAACCTATCCTTCTGCAGCGAGGTGTTAGACAGGGAGATGTTATTTCTCCGAAACTCTTCACTGCTGCACTGGAGGATGTCTTCAAGGTTCTGGACTGGAAAGGGGCTGGCATCAACATCAATGGCGAGTACATCACTCACCTTCGGTTTGCCGATGATATAGTTGTCATGGCTGAGACCATGGAGGACCTCAGTACAATGCTCGATGACCTCAGTAGAGCTTCCGAAAGAGTGGGTCTTAAAATGAACATGGACAAGACAAAGGTCATGTTTAATGCCCGTGTAACACCCACTCTCATGACGGTCGGAGGCGCTGCACTCGAAGTTGTGGACGAGTACGTTTACCTAGGACAAACTGTCCAGTTAGGTAGGTCCAACTTCGAGAAAGAGGTCAATCGTCGAATCCGACTCGGTTGGGCAGCGTTCGGGAAGCTTCGCAATATCTTCTCGTCCCACATACCGCAGTGTCTCAAGACGAAAGTCTTCGACCAGTGTGTGTTGCCAGTGATGACATATGGAACCGAAACGTGGTCGCTCACAATGGGCCTCATAAGAAGGCTTAAAGTCACCCAAAGAGCAATGGAGAGGGCTATGCTTGGAGTTTCCCTGCGTGATCGAATCAGGAATGAGGAGATCCGCAGGAGAACCAAGGTAACCGACATAGCCCGAAGAATTGCCAAACTTAAGTGGCAGTGGGCAGGGCACATTGCACGCAGAACAGATGGCCGATGGGGTCGAAAAGTTCTGGAGTGGCGACCGCGCACCGGAAGACGTAAAGTTGGAAGGCCTCCCACAAGGTGGACAGATGACCTTGTGAGGGCCGCAGGAGTCCGCTGGATGCGGGAAGCACAGAACCGGTCGAAGTGGCGGAGCTTGGGGGAGGCCTATGTCCAGCAGTGGACGTCTTTCGGCTGAAATGATGATGATGATGATGAACTAATTTACAATCAATCTGCCACTCTTATACTCCTGATCTAAGCTTATAAGTGACAAGCCAATGATCAAACAGTTTAAATTTCAGTTTAGAAGCTTAATCTCGGCTTATCAAAGACACAGTTTGATGAGCTACCATCATTAGATAATTACTAACTAACTCGTTAAGTATTAATCAAGGAGATTAAGGTATTAATTTGGTTATTAATCGGATTAGTTGAGATATCTTTGTATGTAGTGCGTAGAGGATACCTAATTGTTGGGATTGGAGACTAGGGAGGTTGCGGTAGGTACAGTACACAAACACCACTTGAAAAATTAGCGAATAAAAGTTGTGTAAAAATAATTGGTGAAATATAAAAATAAAAATCAACATTTTCTTAATGAAATCAGGAGTATACCTTCAGTACATACCTTTTATTTTAGAAAATTAAACTAATTATTCTGGTTGGTAAAAAAATAATTTTTAATCAAACAACCGTTCTTTAACGAAAAAAAAAAACTGCTGTTGATTCAATGTGTCAACAAAATTATACCGACTAACAAACGTGTTAGCCAAAATCTCCTTAGAAATAAATCTGATGAAAACCAATGAACAAAAGAAGATCTTTACACAATTTTTCCTTTCATAAACGCTGCTCATTTCTAAAACTGCTGTCGTCTGACATACCCACATATTTGCCACAAACCGGACAAGTCCTGCACACCGCGACTCACGTAGCTACACCATCTCATTACGGAGTCAAAAACAAAACTGCACATTAAAATAAACTGCGCTACACACGCCACCAACTCTTAACTCCAACAAAATATTTCCACGATTTTTTTGCAACAACTTTATGATAAAAATGACGTCCTGCACACTGTCACAGAATAGATAAGTACAGAAGCTCCAAAAAATGAACGGGAACGCACACACACATAGACATAATTCACATAAAGCCAGTGCAAGCACACTCGCGACTGGCATTCGTTTGATGTCACCGCGCCACCGCCGTACGTATGCGTGCGCCTGTTCTCGTTCGTTGTATGAAGCGGACTCTGCGACTTCTGAATATATCTATTTTGTGTAACTGTGCAAAAACAACGCACACCGTTCACAGGAACACTTCTGCATAATATACGACCGCAAAACAATACAATATGACAGTTCAAAAAGTGAACTTATAAACACGGACTCGTGTTTTGAATGTGCTTCTGTGAAATTTAGTAATAAGTACTTGTAATAAAGTAAGGGTGTTATGGTAATGATCCTCGCTATAATTTTTGAACACGCTGTAACAGGATGTTGTACAATGTTGTAATAATAATATAATCGCATGCTTGCTTGTGTTAATAAAGATTTTCGTAAAAAATCTGGAATGCAAAACTGACGTTATTTTTATAAGATACCTACAATGTTCCTTCAAGACTGCGTTCAGAAAATCGTAATGCCAATGAAATAGATAAGAACCTCATACGTAAAAGCTTTTCGCGTATATTACAATCATTTGTTTTACAACAATACAATTCTCGCTCCCAAAGCCTGTTCAAGTAGTCAAATCATAAGCTAACTTAGAGATAAATCGACTTTTAATAAGTAATGTCTCCTGGAAATTATATCCACAATACATTTTATTAACCCTAAGATATATTTTCGTAGCTCACACCTTTTTTGCGGTTGAAAGCACCGCATTTTCAGATATTTTTCGAGGCGTTCATCAAAGCAAGTTTTTCCGAATCCAAATCCGTATCGATTTTAGATTCAACACAGATTTGTGCTGTGTAACTAAACAACGGAGCGTTCTGATGTTACATAAAACCGTACACAGATGAATGATTTTAATCGGTCACCGAGTCGATATCGAATTTTGAATTACCTACTCGGTATGGATAAACTTGCACGGTTTATATGAAACTATAGTGAAATAATAATAATCATAACTAATTATCGTTTATGTAGAAAAAAAAAACAATCAAAGAAAACAGTTAAACGACGATAGTTGCAAAGTTAAAGCTGTGGCGCCCTACTCCTGGAAATATGAACGGGCAAAGGAAAAAAATTGTATCATCATAACATTTGGCTGAAGGTTTGGTGGTCTGAGTTTCAAGCAATTATCAAATAGAAAGAAGAACGCTACAGTGCATTCCTGTGAGACCATTATTAACTTTCAAAAGGAGGAGGTTATCAATTTGCAAAATATATTTCAAACGCATTTGCAAAATATATTTTTTTTTCGAAAGGGGTTTATTCCAAAATGGCCCCATTTAAATTTTATTCCTATTTGATGATGAGTTTCGGAGACAGACAACGGAACTCATCAAAAAATTACAGGAAATCAACCGTGATTGCTGATATTGCATAAATATGCGTTTTTTGATTTACTTGACTTTGAGAAGAATACCCCAAGGATGATGAAATTTCGAATTGGTGTGGGGTAGGTAGTATAACTGAAAAGTGTAAATAAAACTTTGTTTTTCACTTTGTAGTGTTTTTGCGGAAGTCGATTTTTTTTTTTTTTGGAATAAGTTTTTATTAATTGGGATCTCGCAGGTCAACCTAGAAGGTTGTCGGTTGCTAAACTGCACTTGCCTGTGGCTGCCTCAATAAATTAAAGCTTCCAGGGTAAACTACGCGACTACACGCTAAGGGCACCCCCCTGTGGTACCGCGGACCTCGGCTTAGGGCGTAAAGCCTTATGACATTCACAGTTTTTCTTGTATGTAGGGCTGCGGTGAGTCTGATGGAAACTGCAACGAAAGATAAACTCTAATCTATCGCAATTAAAAGTTGAAGAAACAGTACAGTCACACTTTCTGGGTACTTTGCTAGATTCATGAACGAATTAATACTAAACCACACGACCGATGGAATACAACAGTTTGATCGCCCGTTTATCCGCTAAACTTTAGTTTCAATACGTAGCTCAAACATTGTTGTATAAACATATTAGGTCAACTAGTTATCAACCTATCTGTTTCACGGCTCGGCTTTAAATACGGGCAGCTGACCAAATTCCGCTGGTTTGCATGGACTTCGGCATAAAGCGCTGTTGACAACGGACTATTGAGAGTCGCAAATTGAGCCAAGTATAGAGCTGATAGATTATCCTATGTTATGCGTCAATTAGGTAGATAAATAGTGGAATATTTTGAAGCATTTATGAATCTGAAATCGCTAATCCGTTTTGAGCAAGTGTGGTGATCAATGATCGTGCCTTCTCTGTATGAGATGAAGCCCTTGTCCTGTAGTAGGACGATACTAGACTGGTCTTATAATATTTTTTTATACATATTTATATGAACGGTCACAAAAAGAGATGTTAACTAACCAGTCGTCGGATATCGTTTAAATTTATTAAGAAACCGATGAATGCTTTCGAATGCATTTTTGGAACGAAATTCTTAAATGCTGTTTGCGGTAGGAGTAAACTTATGGTAATCGTCAATAAAACAACTCAGGCTATCGCAGTCCATTGCTGGACATAGACCTATGGGTCACCTATGGCCTATGGAACACTCGATCCAACACCTTCCGCATCCAGTCTATCCCAGCCACCTGTTTAAGGTCGTCGGTCCATCTAGCTGGGAGCGTCCTACACTACGCTTGCCAAAACGCGGTCTCCACTCCAGAACTCATCTACTCCACCGGCCATCGGTCCTTCGAAAAACATGGCCAGCAAACTGTCACTTCATCTTGCTAACTCTGCAAGCTATGTCGGTAACTCCGGTCCTTTTCCGGATAATTTCATTCCTGATTTTATCCTTCAAAGAAACTCAAGCATAGCCCGCTCCGTAGCGCGTAATTTTTTTAAATCTTAATTGTTTTTAGTTGCATCCGGTTAACCTGGAAGTCAATCCTTACAGAGTTGGGATAACGTTTGGCTGATTGATTTAGCTTTTGTCATATAGCAAGACAGGTAAACAATATATATGCTTACGGGATGATATGCCAAGTTAACCCTGAACTAAGCACAATTATAAGACTCATTCTGACAGAGTCCACCACCAAACCCTTACCATCGTAATAATAACCTACATCTACAAACGGAACTAATACCAGAGTCAGGAAGCATATCAAAAGTTTGAGTTATAACAATTTCCTACACAAGTCTTGTGGAGATGAGAATATAGAAGGCCGCTTGCTCGTCCACTGGAAACCGGACGAGTGGGCCTCCGAAAACAACGTTTTCTATGTTTTGTTAGGTTTTTGACATGACTTTAGCATTTGTTTAAAAATTTATAAAAGTCAAAGACCTTTTATAAAAGTTTGACCTTTTACCACAGTATTGTAAAAAATCTGGATAAATTACCGGACTAATATTTAATTGTTTTGCCATTGTTTAATCTACACTGATTGCATAATCAGATTTCTACTAAATCAAAGTATGAGCTTGGAATTATGCCATAAAACTATGAACATTTCCAGTTCCACAAATCGTCAAGTACCCGGATTTTAGCACGATGAAGTTAATAATCAACACAACTGTCGGTCCTTAGAAAACCTTTCAAAATTCTGCAGCTGTGGCTTCTTAAGAAAGCAATTTCATCTTATTATAACGGCCGTCCAGAAAATCTGTCATTTTCACTAGTGTTTAGTAGGTTTTGTCAGCAGCTTTGCCACGTGGAAGTCGGAAGTAATCCCACGGGAACGTACTACACGGATAAAAAGTATCTTATGTGTTGTTCCAGGTAATAAACTATCTGTGTGCCAAATTTCATCCAAATCCGTTCGACTGTTTTTAGTAGTAGGTGTCAAACAACGCTCTATTAGTAAGTAACCGTTATCCTGTGACCATTCACCGCTTTCTTAGAAAACCAAGGCTTTGTATCTAAAGGCCCAACGTGTACCAGAAATGACGTCGTAGCCACAAAGTTGACTAACAAGACAATAAAGCATAACCCCGGCTCCCTGGCTACAGAAAGCGTTTGTGTCTATTTCACGCCAGAACTCGGGAACTGTGCGAGTAGTCAGTGCGTCAACTTTATTGCTCCATGTTTTGTGTATGTCATACGTTGTTCTAAAGTTTGAATCTCGATAGGTTATTGTTGTTGTTAGTTGTGAAGTATTTAAATTGGTACAAACTATAATGTTCCCACTGCCACACACAGGCATCTTTTCTTTTGAGAAAGAAAGGGCCATAATCTTAGATTACCTTACCCATATTAAAATAAAGCTCATTATAAATCAAAAGTCATTTATTCAAACTAGGCTGAGAGTCAGCTCTTTTTTAACGCTTTTATGGGGAGTCTGCCTCACTAAAGACAATTAGCCCTGCTAGGAAAATTTCTGACTTCAGACCTTTTACTATAACACAGCAGACTTATGCTTTTAACGAACAAGCACGAGGATCCCAAATGGTTCATAAAACCATGAGTTCTTATAAACTTAGAATTCGTAAACTAGTCCACTATATTGATTATTTTAAAGCTTATCTTTCAAATATGAAGATTTAATAGTCCCTAGTCTCTAATACAAGCATAATCCACAATCGCGTAACCGCTCTATTTAAAACAACAACATCGCAATATAACTACAAATCCATTCCCTGCGTAATCTCGTGTCGTATCCGGCACGCGGGCGTCCCACGCGCGTCACGTCACAAATGGCGGCCGCGTCATTTGTCACGCGCCTATTGATTTGCAGTTACACGCTGACAGCTGTGGATTGTTGGGCTCATGGTTCAGTTTTGGAAGGGTTCAGTCGGTTCTGTAAGAATATTAGGTACATTATGCTTGCATTATAGAGGTAAACGATGCAATCTTCTGATTTCTTGAACCTACAAACGTAAGTGCTTTAAGCATTTGACCGTAACTCAGAATCGTAGATCTGAATTTCGTCACGTTGCCTTTTCCTGACTCGAGATTTGGACTAAGAATATTAACGCTTGCACGTTTACGTTTGTACCTATGCTGTATTTTATGCAGGATGCTAAAGCTCAGTCACCACAAAAATCAGAAGCACCAACAGAACTATGAAAAAAAAAAACAATCAATCTCCCTACCCTTCCACAATATAGTTAATTTGGCATCGACTTCCAGTCTAACCGGATGCAGCTGAATACCAGTATTTGACATGGAGCAACTGCCTATCGGACCTCCACGACCCATTTACTGGGTAATACGATGCCCTTTGGTAAGACTGGTTTTCCGATTTACTGGCTTCTGACTACTCGTGACGATTGTCCAAGATGCACGAATGACTACCGGGACCAATGGATTGACGTGCTTTTCGAAGCACTCCTCCGTGCTTCCGGTATACAGATATAAAGATTGTATATGATAAGATATATTGTATAAGATATATAGGTATATATATAGATATATATATATATATATATATGTGTTACCGGCCAAACCCGATTTCAGGCTAAACTGGTTTATTAAGCCGGGGCACGCCGATTAAATGGGTTAGGTTAGGTTAGGTTAGAACTGTGACCAAAAGCGCGCGAGCCGAGCGAGCGAAGCGAGCGGCGCGCCGCGGCAGCGGCCGGCGAGCGTTACTTCCAAAGGCTGTTAACGAAATGGCTAATTAAGCTAGTTGGCTGCGACATATCACGCGTAGGATAAGTCTGTTTGGCCTAGGATAAACTAGTTTGGCCTGAAATTGGGTTTGGCCGGTATTATACTCGTATGTATAAAGATTGTCACCCATACATTGATCAAACGCGGCAAGCAGAGTTTAAACTGATCGATCGACCCGTGCGGTCATTATGACGTAACCTTGAGCCACTAAAGCCGCAATTATTCTGTTCGGCAAAGCAATGCCTACTTTTACGTTGCTTACTCCCGGGAAATTTTGAAATCACGATGGGCAGTGGTGTTACTGTATTACAGAGCTAATGTTCCAAAAATGGCCTCTGGGCCTGGTACAGAAGTTTGTGCGCAAAATAGCACTGAAAACACAGAGAATCCTAATGTGGTGCTATTAGCCGAAGTGTGCGCTTTTTCGTTTAGGCGACGAGTGGGCTAAGCATCCACATTAGTTCCAAAATTCCCGCTACACGATAGACATTCACCCTTATACCCAAACGTGAGGCCGTTGTAGGATTAGAACTCATAAACTATTGATTGCTAACTAATACTTGTACATTTCCAAAAGAGAAAGAGGAAGTGATCATTTACGTAACTTTTTCTCTTGTCTTCTAAGCACAATCATACAGACCTAAATGAACTTTTAATTGTTATTTATAAGTTGTCATGTAGGTAAATCTTCTCTTTTTAGAGCAGTGGTGGCCCAGTGGAAACTGCCACGATTTAGAAGTTGTAGGTCATAAGTTCGAACCCTGACAGACGATTTACTTTGTGTAAATTATTTCATCACCACTGCTCTCAAAACGGTGAAGGAAAACATCGTGAGATATGTCCTAGAACCAAAAATTCAAGGCCTGCTGGATTACGGCCCACTCCCTCTCACAGAAAGGAGGCCTGCGTCCCAACGGGGGGAACAATATAGGCTGAGGGACATATAAATCTTGTTCTAGAGACAACAATGCCCTCCATTTTAATCACTTCATATCACCACCCATCAATCCCACATATTCATTTACATCCAACACTCACAACAGTAATTGATAACTGGTATGTTTACGGGGCACTAGCGCATTCATCAAATAGCTGTCAAGTATACTCGTCACGTCGCCGTCACGGCCTCGTCACGCTCTCGTCACGTGCCCGTCAGACCCCGGGCACTCGCGTCCCCATTTGGGTTGCCATCGATTTCGCATTAGCCACCTTTTGCTTTATCAGCGTGTCGTTTTTGTTTTCCAATGACGGCTTCAAGGGTTCGAAGTCTTTTTAGTAAAATCCGCGGAATGTTTCTTTATACGTTTTTTGGTTGGATTTGTCTTTGTCAATTATTGTCTCAGTTTTTATTTCTGAGGAATAGTTGGTTATAATTCTTCTTGTAAGACATTGTAAGTTGATTTTTTTGCAGGTTCTCACATGCATGGAAACATAAATGGTGTTATTACAAAACATGGTTTTCCTTTGGGTATGGTTTAAACTTTAAACCAACGAGCCAGTTTTTTAAATAATAACCTAACAAAAATCGAAATAAAGTTATGTTTGCAAAATTACAACTAAGGGATGATTCTCATTAGAACGGGCCGTGCTATGTTTGTGTCCCGGACGGGGCACGGATTTGAAACGTTACGTACATTCTGAATGAAGCAGTTTATATATTACACAGTGCATGATCCGTGTTCCGTCCGGGCCCGGACGACGCTCGTCTACACCACAGTTGTTGCACGGACACGCCCCGTCCCCACCACGTCTTATAACCCAGTGCAATATAAACATGCAGCACGGACGGGCTTCGCTCTGGGCCCGGCCCGGACACGGCTCGGCCTGGACACGGCCCGGCCCGGACACGGCACGGTGTATTGAGAATCATCCCTTTGTCCAGTGCTAAGTTGTCAGTTTTGTATTAAGAGCTTTAACTGGAATACAGTTGAAAATTCAAAAACTTGGCGTAGGCTTAGGTTTAGGCTAGAACTAAAGTTATATCGCATTTTGAAATAAGGTGGAAAATGTTCTGCTGGGTCTAGTGTCACCACTACCAGATGGATGGATGGATGGATGGATGGATTATGGAAACACCCTCACGGGTGTTTCCATAATCTGCCCATCTAGAGCAAAACTTATATCCATCGGGAACCCCTGCCTTGCTAAACCAAAGTTTGAAATATTACCACCATATTAATAACACTTTAAGAAACCCGCAAAGAGAAGGACAAGAAGTGTCACAAACACTGAAATACGGGACACAAACAATTCAAACATAATAATAAGATGCTCCAACATCTCAAGGCGAAACGGCAATCAAATCAATTACAATTATCCTATACACATACGTACATGACGTCATAGCAGTAGTACCTACTTGTATTTAACCGGATCAAGCAATTGATACCTCATCAGCTTATCAATCAAGCATTCTATAATTTCAATCAGACGGTTGGTCGGAGAGGTAATTGGCCACACCCTGTCGCTTACACGTTACACGAGGTATGACCAGTGTAGGGCTGTGGTGCATTGTAGGTAGATTTATTTTCAGAGCATATTGCTCGAAATAGCATTTATGGTGTCATTGCGGTGATTATGACTATCATTTCAGCCAAAAAACGTCCACTGCTGGACATAGGGATCAAACTCTTTGACCGATTCTATGCTTCTCGCATACAGCGGATTCCTGCAGCCTTTACATCGTCTACGCTCCACCTAGTAGGTGGTCTTCTAACTCTATGACATCCGGTACGAGGTTGCCACTCCAGAGCCTTTTGGCCGCGTCGGCCATTTGTTCTATATCAAGATTATTTTAGCATAAACCAGAAAGCTAAAGTTTCTTATTGTTATTTGATATGTCCCAAGATACACCGTCTGGGTAACTAGTGATAAGAATATCGAAGTTCGAGATACATCAGTTTTTCGGCGAAGGTTTTATGAAGGTGGCTAATAAATTATTAATCGCTTATTATTGAGTTGTTATCTGTGTGGAAATGTGCATAGGAATGCACCCAATCTCCACCCACTCCCACACATAAACTCAACATAACACATACGCACATGCCAATGAAACACTGCATAACCCTGAATATAGATTGCTGCTACTAAGACAGGATGCTAGTTAAGTGCCCACTAACATTTATAGGCTTTTCTTGAGTGGAATTCCTGTGTTTACTGCCAGGAAATAAATTGGAAACGGCAAAGGAAATGGATATAGACAGGCTGTGATTAAGTCTGAAATTAATTATCATGTTAATTTGGAAATACAACCAAGGGAGTGAGTGTCTTGGACAGAATGGGAGATGTGGGATACACCTCATTAAGTGGTGGTGCTGTGTGGTGCCGGACGTAAAACAATAGCACTATCCCATTTCTTGCCGTGGGTGTCGTAAGAAGCGACAAAGGAATTTCCCAGAGAATGGGCAGCAGCGTTCTCTATGCATTTTACCACCATAGTGCGATCGCCAACCCACCTGCCAAGCATGGTGATTATGGCAAAACCCCCCTTTTGGGGGAGGCCTATGTCCAGCAGAGGACGTCTTTCGGCTGAAATGATGAAGATGATGATGAACTTTAAAGAGTTCTTGAAGAACATCATACGAGCATTTTTCATACGAGCTAAGTCTGATACATCTATTTTTATTTCTTTCCATAGTTAAACTTTTTTCGCCATAACACTCTCCACTTATTATGTTTCATACCTGATCAATGGACTGTATATTAACCCATTTAGACCCAAATACAAAATAACGATATTTTTTTGAAAAAATCTTTATTGGCGTAACTATTAAAGGTTAGTAAGACATATTATTAGAAAAAACTAAAAAAAATAATCTCCCTTGTATATAAAAAAACACCGTCCTCAAATGGGGCCAATGGGCGCTTATGAGTAGTATTTTTCAAAACATCATTTTCGATGCACAATGTTTTAAAGCATTTTTTACATTACCAACGTGCTTTCATGTGGCATACTATGCAATCTAGTTGGCTCATCAGTTTCTGAGGGAAGTTTCGAACGCCGTCTTGACTCAAACTTGGCACCATCGATGAAGGTTTACGGCGTCTTCCATCCGGTCTCTCAGTGGATTCCTCAAATAAAGTCGGGTAATACTTCGGCGAAACTGGAGCTGATCTATTTTATCTTCAGCGGCTAGGACGTGGAGACGCCAAGCATTAGCCATAGCCAAATCGAGCATGTAGGTAAATCGAACCCAACACCATTTTTTCCTCGTATTGCTGTCCAGTATACTGCGATTGATTGATCAGCTTGATCAACTCTACTCATGCCATTGTTATAATTCTGGAACACAAAAGGGATGCCCACATGTACCTTCCTTCCTTCCGCAGAGCTCCATCTTTTTACCTTACCCAAAGGATGAACAGTCATAGTTTGGACCCATGGTGCAAACACTGTTGTCAAGCTATCGCACGAATAAAATCTTATTCACCGTATCGAATCGGTAGATAATCAAATTCTGCTCTGTTCTTCTTGTTCATGTTCCGGACCTCAAAAACTTCAACTCGACCTGGAATATCACGTAGAAGAATATTTTGCTGGACATCATCTTCATTGCCTTCTTCTTCATCCGTCAGAACACACGTGTCGGGAGGGATGACCACTATATCGTAACTGATATCAGGGTCTACCTCTTCATTCAAAGTATTTTCGATGGCTTCCTCCAACCCTCGATAGGTACTCATTTGCAACATCAAACGATCGTTTAGTCATAGTTTACGCCAAAAAAAACTTGCAAAAAAATATAAAGAAAATTTACCCATTAGCCCATTGGACCCATTTGGGGACACCATACTAAATTACCTATGCTCGTTGTCAAATATAAGAAAATACCCAAAAAAATGTGATTAGGTACTAGTTAAAACTATGGCCTAATGAAAAATACAGGAAATGTATAATAAAACTCAATGTAAGTATAAAATATTATGACTTACTTATGGTTAAACACTAATTTACCAAATGAAGTAAATTAAATCACTATTTTTGGCCACTTTGTACATAAACTCACAAAACTGCAATTTTAATTAGAAAGCCATACTCGTTGACACTACAAATTCGCCTTCAAAGAAAACATAGCTAAGATAAATTGAAAAATGTGGGTACTTAAGCAAATGTCCCCAAATGAGGACAGCGGGCATAAATGGGTTAATGACTTTAGCATGACCTGGTAGTCTTAAAATTTCATCATCTGCCTAGCCGGTTTCCAGTCTATCGGGATACAGCTGAGTATCAGTATTTTACATGGAGCGACTTTCTATCTGACCTCCCACTAACCCAGTTGAAGTTACAGAACCCAGTTACTAGGTAACACGATACCCTTTGGTAAGACTGGCTGTCAGACTTCCGGGCTTCTGACGGCCCGTAACAATTGTAAAGATCTATGAATGACAGCCGGGATCCACGGCTTAACGTCACGTAAGTGTGTAAACATGGTTACCTAGCCACGGACCAACCGCGACAAGTGTAGCTTAACCTAATTGATCGGCCCGTTGATTACTTGTTTATATTTACATACAATCCCATGTTAGTGTAGAATCGCCTAAACCACCATTAAATGGAATATTAATCATCCAATTCATGCTGTTGTTAACATGCACGACAGTAACACAAATCCTAGTGCAGCTGTCACAGGCAGAATCAGCAGCCAGCAATATTTCACAGCGAGAGGCTACTTGAGTCCATGCACGCATCGAGTCGTTTGTCATGTCACAATAGACGCCTTCAGCGAACACCAACATCTACTGAACGGCCTTGTGTCACACCGATGTGTATTGATGGAACAACTCTGTTGATACTATCGGCAGAAATCGTAGCGTATGAAATGAATAGCAGGCTCGTGCTCGCTATTCATTTCAGAAGCTCTGAAAATCAAAAAAAAATAGTTAATAAATAATAAAGCATTTTTTGGTTTTCATCTTAATGCCTGGAAAAGTCTTTGGTCAGTTCTGATAAATAACTATTAAAACAACCTTGGCATGTTTCAACAGACTTACGATTAATTTGGTTTTCTAAATGACTTAATGCTAAGTTTTATATTGCTGTCAGAAAACCACTATATGTAATTTTATCTCCCACTAGCTCTTGCCGCAGGCTTCGCCCGCGTGGAAGTCGGTGTATTACACATAATTATAAGCCTTCCTCTTAAATCACTCTGTCTATTGATGAAAACCGCACTAAAATCCGTTACGTAGTTTAAACGATATAAGCGTACAGACACGAAAAGCGACTTTTTTTGATACTATGTAGAGATTACTTTTATAGTTTTAGAAGCTTTGTACCACTAACCATCTTAATTTGCTATTCCATCTCAGCTCAAATTAAATTAATTTTAACCATGATGCACCCTAAATAATATCATATTCCTCCTCACGTGACGGTAGCCGCCCTTCCCTCCTCCTCCGCGCTGCACGTGGCCCGCAAGATTTATTGCGTCTGCTGCGGCCGTGTCTCAACCCGTGTAGGAGAAAGTTGCTAATACACCAGCTGATACTGTATCTTGTTATATTTTGTTTGAAACTGCTCGTGTTCGTGTATTAATCGTTAAATAAAATGAGGAAGTAACTTTGTAATTATTGTTTGGTGGGGTGTTCCGTTGAATATTCAGTTTTATTTATGTAGTGATAAGGTTCCTTGGTAGAGCATGTTCGAGGAAGTACTCCAACCAGCGTTGCTGTGCTTTGATTTGAAGGGTGTGGTTACCAGTGTAATTACGGGCACATGAAACACTTTAGTATTGTCTTTAGGTTACTAAGTATTGTCAATGGACATTCACTGTCCACGTCCTTCTTTGTGTGTCGATAGCAAAAAATTGAAATATCTTTGGCCTAATATTCAGCTGCGCGAACTCCGCTCACTGACGCAGTCATAAGATCATTAAATGCACAAGTGACAGGGCATCGGAGCTGGATGGAATACTGTCCATGGGTTTACT
Source organism: Antitype chi (assembly GCA_947359405.1). Lineage (NCBI taxonomy): Eukaryota > Metazoa > Arthropoda > Insecta > Lepidoptera > Noctuidae > Antitype > Antitype chi. The sequence continues at coordinate 20,307,272 of OX375816.1, forward strand.
ACTAAGCGGCCCATCGGCTTTTTAGACATTTTTTTTTAATTAAAAGCCTACTAGTCTCTTCCTCTTTACACTTATTTTAAACACAAAAATACAACATTTTTATTAGATGATAAGAAAGATGTTATAAATTTCTTAATCAACTGATTAGAAGTTTTATTATATTTTAAATTTTCCTTTATGTATCAATTACTGCTGGTTCTCTACATATGGATGTGTATATCATGGTCTTTGAAAATAATTGTCTCTTTAGCTGAGTACTTATTTGGAATATCTTTTACGTTTTGCATAAGTGTGTTATGAATACGTTATAGATTGTTTCAATTTTGACGGAGGTAGATTTTTTCCAAGTATATGAAAAGAACCTCCTTCCAAATCTATACCAATAAGTACCTTGGAAACCATAGGTTTTGGTGAAATGAATAGAGACGATCTACAAGCTCACAACCACACAGGGTCACATCATATTATATTGAGCATCGCTCGACACTCGATTACCCCGCCCAAGGGCACACTGCTTGTAGATCTATAGTGTTACATGTCGGTGTGACAGCTTTTACAAGTGAATGCACCACATGGCATAACAACATTTGTGAAGCTAGATTTCGATAATCTGGAACCAGTCCACCGTATTGTATTCGAACCATGTTTTGCAATTGTTGACGGTACTGTCAAGATAATCTGATATCATAATGTCTGACGTTTCATAAGTGCCCATGCAGGCTTATGTGAAATAAAATATTTTGATTTTGATTTTTTCTGTTTAAAGATATTGTATGTGTAGTGTTTTAAATGGGCCACCACTGATCAGAGTCACCGTCAACTCTGAGCAGTACTAGTCCAGTGTAATCAGCCCCTTACGACATACGAGTTGTAGGTCGTGAGTTCGAACCTAGGTAGGCAATTAGGTTTCTGTGACAGTTATTTCATCACCACTGCTCTCAAAACGGTGAAAGAAATTGTTTTCCTTCCACGCTGTCGTGAGGAAACCAGCAGGTCCGAGAACCAAATATTCCAAGATATGTGACATCCACCAAACCGCACTGGGCCCGGGTGATGGATTATGGCCCACTCCTTCTTACAGATAGCAAGCCTGTGTCCCAGCAGTGGGATGATTTGATTATAGGATGATTGTTATTTTGCTCAAGCACCGTATTATAAGATAGGTACAGTTAGATTTTTGGATCCAAATATTTTACAGTTTACTGAAACCGTACGTTATTTTTTTTTATTTAATTAATTGTCTTTCTTAGCTCAAACATCTTTGAAAATTCTTTTTCGACTCAGAGTTCTGCCTTACTGCTTCCAATTTGACCTCTGCAATTATTTACACAAAATACCTATACATCACCACATCTCACACCGAAAATCGCACAGCTCACGATCACAACAAACGCACACAGTTACACAGCGGTGTGACAACCACCAGTCACTTATGCGGCGTACGGAGCGCCAGATTTATCGTTGTCTGCCGTACACGCGGTGGACACGTCTCAGCCTGAGACGACCGGATTTATGATGACATTTATTGGACGAATTAAAACTGTGTGGGCCATTTGTCTGTTTGAATTGATATTGGCGGTAATTTGTCTTGAATTACTTGAGGTGTTAACATGTGGAAGTGTATGGAGGTAATTGGCTCGTTTTGTTCTCTCTAAAAAAGCCAAATAACTCCACTCTATACCCATTTAGGATTTTATTTCACAGCTACAGTTAATAAACTACCACCGTCTTCAATTTATCATATTGCAGAGCAAATACATCTCCAGATAGAAAAAGTATTCTCATCGGGCTTGTTCACTGCATGGTCCGTTTTCAGTTCATAAAACCCAAGTATTTCCATTACAACTGGGCTGTGTGATAATAATTGCGAGAATAATACAGGGTGACATACATCGACGCGCACATGATTGTAGACGTACTTTTTCGTCGGTTATCAAAGACAAATCAGCTTTTTTAAAGAAACGTACACAAAAAGTAACATACGCGGTCAAAATTTATGGGACAGCTAAAAAAATGTTAGTAACTGACGAAAAATTTTAACGCATCATCTACAGAATTTATGGTAACATATTATAGTGCCAAGTATAAAATATCAATTTGCGATGTTTTTTTTTTTAATTTGTAAAGTGCTCAATAAAGATAGCTAAGTCTGTAGATAGTGTAAACTGTCTATTTCGTATTACTACAAAATCGATATTTCAGCTTGACATTAGTCAGTAAAATAGAAATCTCTAGAATATTGCGCAGTGAAAAAGCAAACACAAAATATCAGGTAAATAAACAACTCAGGTAGCACAAAAACTACATTATATAAACGCCCAAATCCCAGAGTAAATACACGAATCTTACGTAAACTCTACACCTTCAGACGCTGAGGACATACTCATATAGACGGTTATACAGGGTGTTACGAACACTCGTCTGCAGCTCGCAAGAAAATATCGTGGGAACCTCACCACATCCCTACAGGTGTTTGCAACGCGATTCTCTTTTTTTTTCCACCGCCGACCAACCGCATTTCTCAAACCAACGCCCTGTTTTTAGTGAATTTTTTTTTCGAGGTTTTCCGACGAATACAGCTTTCGGATGCGCGGAGTTTTAGTAATGATCTCGTTATAACAAGTGTTATTTGCTAGTGATTTTTGGATTTTTGAGGTTGTTTTTTCCTCTTGAGCAGGTTGTAGTATTGCATGGATTTGTAGTTGTGAGTATTCGTAATAAAACGCACTCCAATTAAAAAATATATGCAAAAAGATCTATTCAAATAGCTTATTATCGCTTACGCGCCATTGAAAACTAACATAATGATAATAGGTACTTGCAGTGGTAAGTATTTGTTTTTTTTTTTGTTGTGAATGGCAGTAAGTGAACGCATGCAAACCATGATTTACCTACTAAACACTATGCAGGCAATGTAGACTAAACGAAATACGTCATAACGATATTTACTCTAGAAAATCACTGAACGAAAGAACTTATGTTCTAGAATTGGGTAAAAAACCACCCAGTACTAGAATAGAAGTTCATTCAAATATCATTTCCATTCACTTCATTGAACCACGCAGGGAGTCGGTAAAGCGTTCCAACAATAAAATCATCATAATTAGCAGAATACAGTAGGAATACATTATCACAGTATAAACAGTACTGGACCATCACGCAAAATGTTTGCCAGCGAATTATTGAAGCGACTAGTGTTGCCAGCAATGGTTACAAAATTATGGGTTTAGTTTTAGGAATTTAATTTTTTTGGGTCATATTTTCGACTTGTAGTTATTACAGGTATATACGGTTAAGATTCTGGTTCCATTGGCATCCAATTGATTATTAAACACCAGTATTTTCAGTAGTTTTGCCCCTAGGATGTTGGCAATTATCCCATTGAGACGCACTACCAGGATAAAAACTAGCCTATGTGTTAACTTAGGTTATGAACTATCTGTGTGCCAAATTTCATCCAATTTGGATCAATCACACCCACACATTTTGGCGTGATTGAGTATCAAACATCCAATTAAACAAACTTTCACATTTAGAATATTAGTTGGATAGGATCTTACATAAACTTGTCTTGGATGGAAATTGACTTGTGCATTTAAATTGAAACAGCATCAACCAATCCTAATGAGTAGCCAGAACTGTACACTATTTGATAAATAGACACATCTGGTAAACACGATGGTCCAGCTATGGTTACTTAGCAAATTAACTCACACTATACATAAACTAAATTCAAGATCTTGGAAGCGTAGCTCGAACTCTCGAACTTTCTATAGCAAGCATGTTGTATTGAAGATATTGAGCAGTAATTGGCAATAAATTGAATAGGGATCTTCAGGCAAGCGCTCTAACCTAGCCACACTTGGACGTTGTCCTCCTTTGATGAATTACTGACTTTGAAGGATCTCTTGTATAGAAGCTATGATGTTCAAGTGTGGGACAATTTACTTGCAAGCCATTAGATTAATTAAGTGTGTATTACAGGCAGGAACTATCATTATTTGATCATAGATTGGTAACCCGTATTCATATCTAGGTTTTAATTGGGTATACTTGACCTGCTATTAAAATTCTTTCTTTGTGTAAGTTTTTCTCAAAAGGAGATATTTGAAGATTTTTCTTGGGCAGGAGTAAAAAAATATCACTAGGCATTTCCAATACTTATACTACAACTACAGCATCTCTCAACTCTTCGAAATTCTGTACTAAACCTACTGTTTGCCAACAATATTTTCCCTTTAATTTAGTAGCCCCGATATAGCAACACTACGCATGAAACTCGTGCGAAGCGGTCTGCAGCTGACAGCCAACTGAATTATGTAGCGGGACGCGTCAGTCGCAACTGTAATGATCGTTTTAAATACGTATTGTTTTATTCTGGGCTATATGTTGTGGAAACTGATATGACAGCCAATAACCGGGACAGCGGGGATGAAAAATGATTGACGGCATTGATAAAAAAGACTGGGGAAGTAAAAGTGATTATAACGTGAGATTTATATATGCTAGTTGTATTTAAGATGAACATATCAATGATGTAGAAAACTAGAGCCTGAGATACAATTAAAAAACAGATAATAAATACAAACAAGACGAAATTAAACTAATTTATTAAACGACTAGCTTCTGCCTGTGACTTCGTGCGTGTGAAATTGGTTGACTATACTGTAGATACCGTGGCACCTGGCACACAGGCAACTAAAGGAACACGAGTGAGTTTTAGTCAGTAAAAGTCTGATGAGAGTGGGAGAAGTTATTGGATGATTTTCCCACCCTCAAAAAAACCCATCGCGTCGCATCGCCGGCCCGCACTTTTACTTTGTTTTCGTTTACCGTTTTTCTGACTTGTTTTAATTATTCTCGGCTCCTAAGGGTTCAACCGTGATGTTGAATAGCCTTTTCTCAAGAATTGGGCTATCAAATAGAAACATATTATTTTTAATCTAACTGGTAGTTCATGAGGTAGATTACACGTGTATAGATTAGTATAAAAAATTATACGAATATAGTGACACCCATGACTGGGCAGGGTCAGGGTTAGTTCATTCCAATCCGTGATTCTACTAAGAAACGAACCGGACACGGTTGTTTCGGGAGGTTGCTGTTTCGGATAAAGCGGGAGGAAACGCCCGTGTGTTTCCACTGTGAAGATCACCCTGAGAACACGGTGGAGGTCTGCCCGGCTTAGGCGGAGCACCACTGTGTCCTCGTGGAGGCGATCGGGGGCGGCGATCTCTCGCGTCCGGCCCTAGTCCAGGTCATGGTACGGAGCGAGAGTGCATGGTTAGCAGTAACCCCCTTCTGCGAAACAGTAATGCTCGCGAAGAGGGAGGCGGCGCACGTGAGGGAGAGGCAGTTTATGCGCCCTCACGGCCGTAGTCGCCGCGGGAGACGCCCTGGGCGTCGGGAATCCCAGGCTGATTCCCGGCCACCGTAGGCGCGGGCTTACGGACGGCGAGTAATAGGTAGCTCGCTGTTTGGTAAGGACCAAACCCGGGTCGATGGCGCGTTGTGTTCCACGCGCGCCTCAAAGAGATGTCAGCACCAACTGGTGGGATCCGCAAGGGCTGATGCCTGTCAGGGGTGCGGGTTGTTCGAAAGAGATACCGTCGCCCCTGGCACACAGGCAACTGAGGGAACACGGGTGGGTTTTAGTCAGTAAAAGTCTGACACGCCCTTCTGCTCCACCCAAAGCGGGAAAAGTTATTTGATGATTTCCCACCAAAAAAAAAACCCCCAACGTACGGAATAGGAAATATATAAGAAGAAACAATAACAACATGCTGATTAGAAGACTGAAGCTCAAACAGAACCAGACGTTGATAATGCCAAGCAATACGAGTATAAACTTAAACAAAAGAAAACGGGTTTTTGTGCCGTTCATCGTCGACGGAGTCTACAAACACCACAATTAACTTTTTTTCTTAGTTTTCTCTGATAAATTACCTGTCACTGCAGGCACTATTGCAATCTTTAGACTCAATATGTGGTTGCAAAAAGTATTCTTTTTCTACGTTTTTTGTTCGAACGACTTCGGTTTCAGGTTCCGTCTGACTAAAAAGTCGAGGCAATAGAGCTATGTGAGTGTAGGTATTAGAAAATAGTTTCTTATGGTTTAGTACGTTTATGTTGACGTTATTTAGTTTCTATCTTTTTACCGTGTCATGAAAAAATAAAACAAAAATAAATTGTTAAGTTTTGGATCAGCTACGCGGATCCCGTTCGCAGACGCAGTCATTAGGTCCGGTCACGTCTGCAGTGATTTGATAGCATATTCAATTAACAATCTCGTATGTTTTTGAAAGATTTACTGGACGTGCACATCATCAAAAACTCTGTACATACTATTGGATGCATACAGAGCAACAAGAATAAACGTGTTGTAATTTCATGGGGCAAACATCTCTGTTGATACTCATTCCCATTCATTAGAAACTCTCACAAACTATTCAGTACCTCTTCAATATAAACCAGCATCGACTTATTCCATTTAATTCCGATGCACGAAGGTTTTACACCAATTAAAATTCTAGCAGCGTTTCCTTACAAGATCTGTTGCAACGTCTGGCAAACACAAAGATACGTACGATCTTAATTCGAGTTAATCCGGGTAAGAAAGCGGGCGTCGCAAGGTGGACACACTATGTGGACGGACGTGTGTTGAATTTTAGCGGGATGAGGGCAGAAAGTAAGCGCTTTGAAGCGCTGCAGCGGGCTCTAAGTCAAAGTCAAAGCATTTATTTCAAATAGGCACTTAAAAGACACTTTTGAACGTCAACATTTACATTAAAATAGAATTGATTCTAGTCACCCCTTCCAAAATGTAGTTTTGTATGGAGAAGAATGGGCAAGAAACTCCACCGTTTTTTTTTTTTTTTTTTTCAGGGTGGGAAATCATCAAATGACTTCTCTCGCTCTGGGTGGAGCAGGAGGGCGTGTCAGACTTTTACTGACTAAAACCCACCCGTGATCCCTCAGTTGCCTGTGTGCCAGGGGCGACGGTATCTCTTTCGAACAACCCGCACCCCTGGCAGGCATCGGCCCTTGCGGACCCCACCAGTCCGGCGCACCAGGACACATGGCACGCCGTGACCACCCCAGGAACCAAGTAGCACAAGGGCCCCAGACTACCCTGGCACCCTTGGCTCCCTTGGCCCCCTGCGACGGGTCAGCGCAGTGGCCCGCCGCCTACCACTTCTCGGCCGCAGGGGATAGGGAGAGCGGCCAACGCTATACCGCCACTCCTCTTCCCCTGCGGCCCCACCGCATCCGCCATCAAACGGTGGCGGCCCCGTCCAGGCCACGGAAGGGAAGAGTGCTACTCAAAAGTACCGGCACTCCTCCTCCGCCGCAGCCTGTAACCCTCAGCCGCGATGTCTCCCATTCGACATCGCGGCCCGCCTCAGTTGCGGTGCACCTCACCGCAACCTACTTTTTGGCCGCTACGTCGTCGGCTTGGAGACCAAAGCCCTGACGAGCGGCCCCACCTTTGGGTTCCTCTTCGCTTCACCGTGGGAGCGGACCACGGCTACTGAGCCCCCCCGCAACGACAATGCGGGAACCCACTGGGGGGGAAACTCCACCGTTACTCTTTTAAAATGTTTCCAGTACAATATTTAACATAGTACATTCATTATATGATAATGTGTGAAAACGATGCACCCAGAATAAAATTACCATACCAAAATAGGTAAACAGAATCAAATTGAAGCAATACAGATAAATTAATTCTGTGATAGATACATGGTGCTCACACATTTACAAACATTGTAAAAGTATCTCTGTTGGAATTGGAGGTTTGTGTGGTTGTAGAGACCATGGCCTACCATTTTGAGGAGTTCTATGCGTCAAGCTGCGTAGGCTTATTATCTTTCCTGTATACTTTGGCATTAGCATCATGAACTCAATAAGAGATATCTTTAACTGTTTCTAATATCACTCAAATTCACCATCAAGTTTATTTAAACAACTAATGTAATTAAAATTATGCTTAGAGATTATGTACGCCTTGCGATTTTTTTTTGACTCGTAATGATATATTTTTTTAAACAACTCAGCTTAAACAACTCGAACACCATTTTAGTACAACTGGTCCACTTCAAGCAATCTAATTTGCTCAAATGCTTTTACTTTTTGCTCCAGCCGTTTTAATGGCCGCGAATTTAGTCAAACTTAATTTGTTCTACTTAGTCTAGTCGCTGTGTCCATAACGCGTTGTTTGATAATTGTATTGTAGAACATATTCACTTACCAATGTATTTTATGTACCTTCTTGAGTGAATAAATAAAATTAAAAGAAGAAAATCTTTTTTTAGAACGAGCTTTTATTATTACTTGTTAAAAAAAGGAACTAAAAAGTTTAAAATAATTTAATCAAAATTTTTGAAATAAAAGCTTGTTACATTTTGATGGCAGGAGAAATAAAGAACATTTATTACCATGTTGCACCTATTTCTAACCGTCAATATGTAACACGCTTTTATTTAAATAATTAAGATTAAATAATTTTTAACTTTTTAATTCGTTTTATTAATAAGTAATAATAAAAGCTTGTTTAAAAAAAGTTTATTTTTCTTTTAAGTTTATTTTTATCTTTTTTAGTATTTATGATGTGGGATTTATTACGGCGTAGTTCGTAGCAGCGTTTTTCCGATTTGTAACTCATAATAATTCGTAGAACCTTTTCAACCATTCGTAGTGCTCAAAAGAACACATACTTATGTGCTGTTTAGAGCACTTAAAGTGTCCAGCTCCAGCATTAGGCCCTGGTTTCCATAATATAGGTTCAAGGTACTCGTCAATAGGAATGAAACGAGCTCAAACTCGATGGGGTTGTGTCGTTTTATTATATTGTAGGTGTGCATGAAAAAATAATAGTCCGCTATCTTAGGTGTTCCGCCATGTTGGATTTAGAATGACGTCACAACTATGCATTGTTATCCAAACTGAACGTGTACCTATACAAAATTTCAGCTCAATCGGTTAAAGATATCTGCTTCAAAATTGAGTTGCAAGATTCCACCCGAACACACATAGTTACATACATACATTGCAAGTTAAATAAAAGCTTGTAATGATGGAGTTCGTGTAAGAAGATATTTTTTTTTAAATTAGCCGCGAAAGAATATTTAGTTAGGTTTTGCTTAAGATCTTGTATGTGACAGAGCTCTTCATTTAAGTTGCATGATCCAATGGTAGCTACAGGAGAAAAGCAAATTTACATATATTTTTTTATATCAACAGCCATTTTATAAACAGTAAGTAATTAATTATGATCTAACTTTTGTTTTCATTGTAAGATTATGGCAAAAAATTGTACTCAAATTTTGTTGAAAACATAATACAAAAACTTCATCCGATTTAAAAGTTACTTTCAACTCATACCCTCTTTTCTCTCTTTGTTATTCTCATTCTTTACCTTTATTATTCCGCAACAAACAAAAAGATATGAAAGACAAACAGCGTTTCCAACAAAATTAAGAAACAAAAATATCCACTCCGGAATAAATTTGACTGTCAGTGTCACACGAAACTCCTAACTCCATTCAAATTAATCGTTTTAAGTACATTTTAAATCGACTTAGAAAAGTTGGATGGCACGACAAAAAACAATTTTAACTCGGAAGAAAGGAAAAAGGGGAGGTATTCCGATACAAAAAGACAGCCCGAGAGAGCTGACGCTAAGTGAATAAGTGAATAGTTAAAGTCTCATAATATTTACATAAACCGAACATTAGCGGAGTGCCTTGAGATGGGGGCTGTAGCGGGTACATTGATTCTCGGCGGTTCATCAGGGCCCAACTTTGGCATATTATATCTATAGATTTCTAACTAGCAAACTCTTTTTATATTACAAAAGTTTTAAATTACAATTTTTTATACTCATCCAGAATCTCTCTAATAGTTTGTGTGTGAAGCTGCATATTTAATCGCAGTGATTCCTCGTTGCTTACCATCAGCAATAAATATGTAGATATTGTGGGTCCGATTTAGGTAAATAATTGAATGAATCTAAACAAACTTAGGGATTTTCATCAATAATGCATGCTGTCTCGTCTTATCAATAGGTAGTATACTGGCTTAGTTTAACAGCAGCTTCATGGTTCTGTGCAAACATTGCAAATAAATATAGTAAGACATATTACTATTAAATATTCTTCTTACAAGAATGTACAATGTACTAGCGTTATGCTGGCTCATACAAACCGCTAATCCCCACGCTTTGAGCCATCAAAATAACAAGGCGAAGCGAGCGTATGGATCGTGGTAAATGAACCAAAAAAAAAATACACAAGCCGCGTTGATCGAATACTCTCTTTGATGTAATACCACCCCTACATTCCTTGGTAGCATGACTGTGTGAATATGTAATGATGTAATAGAATTGCCGGCTAAATGCCGTGAAAATGGCTTTCATGTAATATCCCCCCATTTTCTTTGTCGATATGGAATGTTGCAGCCGTTGTTCGCGTATATGGCTGATCGAGGTATTGCTTTTTGGTGGGAAGCTAGACGCTTTTAATTTTTCGGGATTAAAATTAATGCTATTGTGTCTTTAAAATTGAATTTTAATGAATACTACGACTTCATACCTTGCTTGTTGCTGAAAAGTTATGCATAAAAGAGCTACCTACGTACGGTACCAGATTTTCACAGTAAAGGTTGTCTGCAAAAGTCGACCTTATGTATTGCAGGCTGGCAGTAAAATAACTCTGCTTGTATTCGCAGTCAAGCAAATTTATAATTAGCTTATAAATTATTTATAATAGGTTTTTGCTTGAAAAAATAGGTGCGTCGATGGAAACACGAACACTTCGAATCCTACTAATATTATAAATGTGATAGTTTTTATGTTTAGATGCTTGGATATTTAGATGTTTGGATGTTTGTTACTCAATCACGCTAAAATGGCTGAACGGATTTGGATGAAATTTGGAACACAGATAGTTTATAACCTGAATTAACACATATAATACTTTTTAACCCAGTAGTACGTTCCCGTGGTATAATTTTCTAACTCCAAGTGAGCAAAACCGCTAGTAAAAGCTACTAAACTTAATAATTTTAATGCTGCGTATGATCGCATAATTCCCATCATTCATAATATTAGATACCTTTACCGTTTTCTATAATTCCAAATGATAATTTATTTAGTGGCATAACTTAGGTTGGTTCATCGTTTTCAATAGTTTGCTATGACTAATAAAACTTAAGAAACTTTTAACATAAAATTACAACAGACATAAGTATTATTATTACAGCTTAAGCTTAAAGGCTGCGCAGATGTCATCATCTGCGCAGCCTTTTTCTAACTATGTTTGGGTCAGCTGCCAGTCTAACTTGATGCAGCTGAATACCAGTATTTTACATGGAGCGGCTGCCTATTTGACCTCCACTCCACAACCAAATAACTGAATAATACGATACCCTATGGTAAGACTGGTGTCAGACTTTCTGGGCTTCGGACGACCCGTAACGACTGTCAGCGATCCGCGAATGATAGCCGAAACTAACGGCTTAACGTGCTTTCTGAGGTGGGATCTTGGTATCTGTGGACCAATTGCAGCAAGTGTAACGTAACCTGATTGATTGACCCGTACGGCTGTAATTACTTAGCTACAAGCCCAATGTCATCGTTAAGCTTATGTTACAGCATATTTAAACCCAAACACCAACACTAGCAGCAGTCATATACCCTCACAGTCCTAACCATTCACTATTCAACATTGCTTTCCTTATTTAACGACTGCCAAAGCTATTAAGAACGTATTATTTATTTATATGAGTTAATCTTCAAGACGGGGCCCTTCACGATATAATGATTACAACAGATTACAGTCAAAACGTTTCAATTAATTTTAAAGATGGCTGATAGTCCCCACAGGAAATTTGCCAAGTTGCCAGTCATTATGAGGGGCACAAAATGCGTTCGAATTATTTATGGTGGCAGCTTTGCGATACGGTTTCGATGTTCGCTGCCGCAGATGGTACAATCGTGTGAAGGGGAGATGGAATCGGAGAAAACGAAGGTTATGTATTTGTTCATGTTGATTTTATTGTTTATGTCATTGGTTTATGATCTATTTCCAAGCTATGACCCTAATTATAGTATTATATAAAACGTGATGGTAATTTATGATGAAAAGTCTCTGGTGACTGACAAAGATTTTCAACGTTAGGTTACCTATTTAATTATGGTCAGGTAGGCAGTCGCTTCTTGTAAAATACTGGTACTTAGCTGCAACCGGGTAAGACTGGACACTGACCCCAAGAAACATGGGCAAAAAACCAGACAGATGATGTTTATCATAATAAAAACGATCACTGTTATTTATCGGAAAATTGTTGTAAATTCGGGATATTATTGGAAATTCAATTAATTAAGTTTCAATTACTTTAAAAAGAAAAGAAATAGGCTTAGATTTAAGGATCATTATCATTTAACTCACTCATGTTTTGGATAAAGTTATAGATAAGTTTCATAATATTACTAAGCTTGATATTTTACGGTAGGTTAAGATTTGAGTTAGGTTTAAATACCCATTTGTACCTTAGCTTTCCTATTTTCTAATTAATGGCAGGTCACACTCTAGTACCTACAAGAAATGCAGTAAAACTAAGCGACTAATCCAACCCCGCTGACCTTTACTATTAGCGTGGGGTTCAACGCGTTTGTAGGAATAATTAATACGTCTAATAATTGAAATTTACCTACAGTTTTCTTTGTTCCAACGAAATAGTTTCAAAAAATATCTCAGCAATCAATGTTGTTTTTTTACCGTCTGAAAGGCAATCTACAATGCCGTGTCAAAAACTCATGCAAGTGACATTAATAACATTGTTAATTTCTTGAATAATATAATACTTTTTATCCGCGTGCTTTTAGTAAAATTATATTCTTCGAAAGTATTCGAGCTAACCTGTCTATTTTTTAGTATTTCTGAAGAAATAAAACATTTGACTTTATTTCGATGTTGAGCAAATGATACATTGTTTCCTCAAACTCTTTATTTTTAATAACAGTCTGTTAGACTGTAAATTCATGAATAACTTTTCACCCTTATTCCATGACCTTTACTAACCAAAAAGTGTCTCGTGGTTGCAAGTGCGACGACTGCTGAGCGTATGGATAAGTGTTATAAGGTTTTGCTATCTGGAATTTCTCGGTAGTAGCTCGGGGTCTGGATTTGGTCCTGATTGATGGCAATAGGCTCGCCTGGCAAAATGTGGGCATTACTATAGGTACACCTCTGCCCAGATTTTCGGGCAAATAAGGCGTGATGTTATATAAATTCCCAGGTCGGATAAAATGTGAATGTCTTAGTAACAGCCCCAACTTTGGTACTTGACGGCATAATGCCCTCGTGCCTTGGAAATCACGATAAGTTGGTCTTGCTCCTGATCTCTCACCGGCCTTGTAGGATAGCCGTCCCATCAGACTATGAGACTGAGGAAAGAGAGAGTTCACCTGCATCCCATGCACCTGTTCCCCTTCTTTTGTACTTGTTGCCGCTGAGATTGGTCTCCATTGCCGAAATGAGGTCTGGATGACTAATAGGTATTTCTGAAAACAAAAGTTATTTATTGTAAGCAAGGTCACCAGTAGTGCAGAGACATTATGACGTGACATGACAAATGGGTTCAACAAACCTACTGCATATCTTTGTGTTATAAAAATGTTCAGAATTCCAAACGTGGAGAGTTGTATGAATTTCTAGCGAGGTTCACAGAACTTATGTAAGTTGTGGTTCTTGGACACGTTTATTTTAAACTGATGGCTTAACCTTTGCTTTGGGTTTCGGGAAATGGGTGAGTGAACGTGTTTAGGAATATATCGAAAGTACCTAGAACGATTTGGCCGAAGGTTTAATGTCTTCTTTTCTTTCTTTTCTCAGGATTGGTAAGGTTACTTCGTATCTATATTTTTTTGTCTACACATATAAACCTAAGGCAAAATAATAAAATTATGTGGGGGTCTGTAATGTCACATTTTAACATTTGTGTATTTTTTTTAATTTACTGTACCGTTTTTGTACACACATATAAACAAACAAGATGAAAGGAACAGAAACTTACGTATATAGAAAAAGTTTTTATTCAGTGCGCAAACTGTAACCATGAATTCAGCATATCATTCTAGACCGTCCAGTGCAGAAATTTTTCGTCGGTTATACAAAAAATAAAATCAGCTGTTTCATAGAAACGTGCAATACCTCTGCGGTCAAAATGTATGGAACAGCAGATATTTTTTGTAAAACCGACGAAAAATTTCTGCGCTGGAGGGTCTAGAACGATATGCTGAATTCATGGTTACAGTTTGCGCACTGAATAAAAACTTTTTCTAAAAACAACAGTTACTTATTTAATCCAGATTATAAATCTATCTATCTAGATTATAAACTATCTATGTGTCAAATTTCATCCAAAACTGTTCAGTCGTTTTGGCGCCAGACAAATAAACAAACTGAAGAAAAAATCTATATTACTATTTTATTATTAATTTTTAATGTTTCAGTGATGATTGTTTATTTCTTTGATCTTACGCATATCACACGTTTTATAGTAACACATAGGGTACTTTTAATCCCAGTAGTAGGTCCCCATGGGATATTTTCCGCCATAAACGCGGGCGAAGCCGAACGCAAAAAGCTAGTTGATAAATAAAACATAGATCACATTTAAACCCGATGTCAATTGGTGCCAAACATATATTGCATTCAATAATTATATCACAATTTCACCGACAGAATTCATTTCCTTTGTACGTAATAAATCAACGATAAACTCAATAGCTCTAACTTTGCGTGTGAAGGTTGCAATAATGCATAAACAGCTCACCCATACAGCTCACCCATCGGCTTAAACACCACATTGACCTATTTGCCTCAATTGACTGCAGCTTGTTCAAGATAAGCAGCTAGTCCTAGTGCTTCCACTCCATATTTTCCCTCCATTGCTGGACCGACGTAAAACGGCAGTAAATACTCGCTAAAAGAGTGTTCGTTTAAATTTTCATTTTGTTTTCGAGTTTCAATCTTCACACTCGTTATTCTTTACCGTTCTTACTTTAAACATGTGAGGGTAGTAGAATTTGAGTGCTGGCTCTTCATATATTAGAGCTGTGTTTATAAAATGCACGTTGCTATTTGCTTATGATAACTTTTCACTGGTATTTTATTAGGTTCGTATTAGGTTTTTAGCGTTTTAGGGCAGGGTCCAAAGTGTGCCATCGCAACCCTATTAATAAGCTTCCGCTGTCTATCCGACCGTCTATCTCTCATAAACCGTAATGGGTAGACAATTGAAGTTTTCATCCAATGTAGTATGTAGTAATGTGTATTTCTATTGCCGCTATAACAACAAAGATTAAAAGGTTAATATAAAAACGGGTACAAGAAATGTGTGTTTTTCGGCGTTTTTTGCCTTCGTGAGCGAGTCGGACTCGCACTTGGCCGGTGTTTAAGTCTTTGATAGTCCTGCGTTTATCCCATGCGATTTAAATGTTGAGTTATTGCTAGACTATAACAATTCTATCGTAATATTCTTATCAGACATTGAACTGCAGTCAGATTTAAAAGTCAAAACATTTGCAGATCTTTACCAACAATCCAATGGAGTATGTACTCATTTTATACCAAGAAAGACAATAACCCATCTTATGAAGATCCGAAAGCTTCACAAACTTGACGCACATACTCATAATAATATATTAAACAGAACTGTCTGCGATGCCGACGACACAGAAGTGAGACACTTTAATATACCGAGTATTACACAAGTTGAAAGTTTTACAAAAGGCATTATTCGGCTGCGACGGTACACGGTAGCCGCGGGGTGATACAGACGTTTTCCAACTGATATATACGAGGACACTGTGTTAAAATGTGAAGGCAATGATATGAGCATGACTTATTGTTTTTTACAAGCAATGGTAAATGTAGTAGCTGGAATATAAGTTGATAATCATACATATAAAAGACACTGCGTAAACTGATTTTGTAATTGTTTGTCGCGGTATTGCTAAAGAACTAAACTTAAGAAATCTACTAGATATTTTTGTGACAAGCATTCAAAAATCAATCTCAACAAAAATACCATTGGCAGTCATTTGTTTCCAACAAAATATAAGACCAATATTGAAGAGATTTTCGCCACAATAGAACAGCAAAAGAATCGAACCGAAACCTCCATCAAAAATGTACCCTCCTTAAAATATTCAAGTCAGTTTATCTCTCATCGGATATAAAGTCGAAACAATCGGAATCAGTCGACACAGCCGATAGCCAACAGTTTCTGAATACGGCGACACATGACAATGTACTGAACTAAAGTCTCTCGTACATATTCAAAGTTTAATCCGAATCAGCCTTCGTCTTCTTGCGAGGGTTTAGCTCGGATGGTGTCGCTAAGTCGGGTGATACAGTGTTGAGACGGATGTCGAATGATTTTGTTGGATGAACAAAAATGTGGTTGGAAAGTGTTTTCCCTGAGTCGTTTATAATGTTGTGTTTGGTGTTTAAGATGTCGAAAAGCGAGATGTTTTTTTTTTAAATTATGAAATGAATAATATTTCTAAACTGAACAAATATGAAATAATATAAACAATTTTTTTTTTTTAATAGCGTGTGAAATAGCTTTAATTGTGAGTCAGTCATATATGTATTTATAATAATATGTGTATGCATATTCATATTTTTCTCTTCTTGTTCTTACACTATTATCTACATTTCTTTCGCAGGTCTGCTGGAAGCAATTTCTTATGTTGCATGCATTACCCTTGTACTCAAATATAATTATGTCGTATCAATATAAACAATAGAATTAAAATAGAAATGCGACTAGAATGGTCCACGAACGAAAGTAATAGTATTACTGATAAATTCAGTGATGCTTGCGTAAAAACTAGTCTAAGCTTTTGCGAGAAATCGTGGGAGACTCTTACGAAAATGGCAGGACAAAGTTTATACTTACTGAAAGAATTGGTCCGCACTAGCTAAATATCGAGAGTAGTAGACAAAAAAAGAATGAAGAAGAATAGCACAGTTTTAATATGAGTAAAACAAACTTTTTATGAGTCTCGATTTATTCATAAGTCCTTTCAAGCAAGCCACTCAAATTTGCAGCCAGTATGCTCCCCCTAAGCCGTGACTCCATCATCAGCTCAGCTAGATAAACTTGTACTAATTAACAGACTCGCTGTCACGTCACCACCTGCTCCAAGTTGCAAACTGCATTCCACTTTAACGCTACGTCCTATTGCACTTAGTACCAGTTTTGTATCAAATTGTTGCTTAAAATAATTTAGTGTAGGTGCTCTCAGAATTATGTCGCGCTAATGTATATTTTCTCGTGTTTTGGAGTAATAGCTGTTATGGCATATTCGTGGGGAACGTTTTAGTAAGGTTTTAAGTGCAAGAAGAGTTGGGAATGTAAAGTTTTGTCGCATTTAGTGGAAGTTACGTCTCTGTAAATTATTATTGTCTCTTAAAATTTCAGTTTTCTAAACTCAGAGTGACGTAATTATAATGTAACAAAAATATATAATTGTTTCAATCATATTGAAACCATAAAATAATCCATGCCATTGGTATAATTTTCGACAAAGTTAGCCGTAAAATAAGTTATATCAATTTTACTTAATGCTGACGGTAATAATAAGGAGCTAAATTCTCCGACGGGGTTAATCCCGCTTTTCTTTCATACCTAATACCCATCCCATAATACGTTCATAAACTCCATATTTAATAAGCGTAACTCACTGATTTAATAATGTAGCGTTGTTCTTCAGCTGCTATATATTTTTTAAATTAAACTTTTTATTATGAGAAGCGTGTGTTACGGCTTGATGAAATTTGCATTCATTAGTGAAGTGCCCGGGTGCCGGCCGAGGACAAAATGTCAACTGAGCTTTTTTTTTCTTTTAAAAAACCCTCATAATATTAATGCGCAAGGTTTTTTTCTCTTTGTAAAAGTTTTACATTAACTCATGTCGCAGAAATGCGGAGTTAGATAAAGTTGTGTTTTTGTATTAATGTATTACTCTTCTTTGGTTTTTTTTTTTGTTGAGTTGTTTGCTAATTAGCGTGGTAACATCAAACCTTAACTTGTATGCTGTTCAAAGAAAATAATTTATGGGTGAAGTTGTTTGAGAATATTTTCGCTCTTTGTTCGCATTTCAAATAATCTTCAGCTTAACGTTGCTCTTTTGAATCTAATTCTACGTAGATTTTATTTTTTGCTTTAGGTACTTACGTTGTCAAAATGGTATGTTTTTACACCATACATGTGTCTAATATTGAGCCTATTTTCTAGAGAAAACCATCTGTTACCAATCCCTATTCTTGTTCCTTTAGGGGCTAAAATATTAGGTAGAATGTTGCTTCAAACAAAACTCCAAAATCAAAACTTCTCTATGAAAGCATCAAAGCGTGTTAAGTTCAAAACTTAATTCGCTATATAATAAAACTCGATGCATTTCAACTAACTACTCTACTCCCTTACCCCTTAACCCCCTCAATAATCAAGTTTGTGAGTTGTACGTCCAAGATGTCGCTACGGACCGAGAATATTCAGACAACATTGTCCCTTCTGAATATCTTACAGCCATGGCTGAGTAAATTAACATACAATTTACGAAGACTTATAAGTTCAAAAAGACAGTTTTGAACATAATTTTGTTATATCTGAGGTTATACATTTTGTGAGTCTGTTATGAAAGTTGGAATATTACCCTTTGTTAATAAGCTTGCATTTTTAATTTAAATAGTCTCCACGAGTGACGATACCTAAGCACGTCCTCGTCCTGCATACCCTGGGCAGATCCAGATAGTCACGCTACTCAGCATTACCGTCTTGGTAATCTTGTCACCCAAGTATAAGCAATTATCATAGATTTTGTGCTAATTCAAGAAAAAGAAGAATGATTTTACTTCAAATTTTAAGCGTTTCAAATATAGATAGGGATGTATAACAAACATTGAACCGATTAGAGGTAAACCAATTAAATATGTTTACTTGTGCATTTAGCAGAGCCATTTGTTATCTTTCCAGAACGTCAATACCTGTAAATGGCCGGCATTCGTTGCAGCGCGCTAACTGAGGTCATTACAAGCAATTAACCTGTGAACGACATCAACATAATTTACATTTTTTTCTGTTTAACTACGTACCTACATATTTTTTCGTCATTAGGTATAATTATTCGCTTATTTACTACACTTTCTTTCAATCTTTTTCTAAAATAAAACAGTAAGCACACGTAGAGACACCAGCAGGTCAAGCTATCCCAAACAGTCAAATTATCCCAATTCAACATGAACCTTATTGTCTTGTGATAAAGTTGAAAATCTATCAAAGAAATTTGACAGATTGGGGTAGCTTGATGTGCTGCCGTCTGTACATACATACGTCAACTCACGCCACTTTCCCATGGCATAAACTACAGAATATGACCTACTACGATCCTGACACAGGCGACCCTTTTACCTCGTTTACGTTTACCTGACTTTTCAGAAGAATAACACCAATAAAGTCACTTTTTGTCCTCCTAGGTCGCCCTTCCCGGCGTTTCCACTCACATCTGTCTTGTAGATACTTAAAAAGTAATCACAATGCAGTTTCAATTGTACATGGAGGATTTTTAGGGTTGCGTACCTCAAAAGGTTAAAAAGGAGCCCTTTTATAAGATAACTCTCTTGTCCGTCTGTCCGTGTGTCACCACCGATTTTCTCAGGAACGGGTAGACCTAGCAAGTTGAAATTTATCACAAATACTAAAATCTATAGTCCCTATTAGATGTATAAAAATCAAGGTCCTGAGTCAACACGATAAAAATATATGGGCAAATTTAGATTTTCGCGAAAACTTGTAAGTACCAAAATTTATCTTAATTTTTTGCTTTTTTTATTTTTCGGTATTTTGCCTTTACTTGTGCTATAAAAACCTTGCTTTTAACCAAAAAAATTCTAGGTCAACTGGAAGTACCCTATAGGTTTTGGGTCGAAAACCTATATGGTAGATCCCGTTGACCTGGAATCACGAAATTTGGCTAAAAGCAAGGTCTACAGCACAAATATAGGAAAAATTCCAAAAAAAAAAGTTGTAAATTAAGGTACTTAAATGGTACTTACAAATTTTCGCGAAAATCTAAACTTGCCCATATTTTTTTTACTATAGATAATGGTACGTAACCTTTCGTGCGCGAGTCCGACTCACACTTGACCAGTATTTGTTTATTGAAAACAGTCGGTTTTTTTGCTGAACACCGGCTTTGCTAATCTAATAGACACCAATTCAAAAGCTTAGAAGCAAGCAAATTGGAAAGAACGTATTTACTAAGAATACATTAAACTTAATTTTTATTACCTACTGGCTATACTGAAACACAAAGGCTGTTCTGTATAATTCAGGCATTTTCTTTGATGAAAACTCTAACATCAACATAGTTTAATGTTGTGACATAGGTACGTTCTAAGTTCAAAGAAATGTTTTAATACTGCGTACCCTGCAAATGACAGGCTTCGGCATTCACAGCTTCGCCTAGATTTGCCGCAACCGCCCTACCTAAATCAATTCGGACGGAAAATATTCGCGACTCAATCCGATGTCTGTGAAATTTCATCCGTCTAGGATTCCATCTCTATGCTAATATGACACCGTTGTAAGTTACCATACATTTTTTGGAGTATATATTAGTTTGATATTACATCTTGTGGCAAAAATATGAAAATCTATAAAAGTGTTATTCATGTGAGAACATTTTAAGTTAAATAACAAAAGAATATAATTATGATGACACATAAAGAACAACGTATAAACATAACACACTATGACTCTTCACTACCTATGAAAAATTATGAAGTTAATGTTATAATCATTGTAAAAGATGCATAAAAATCTAGTAATAAACTTCTTAAATAAGTCGAGCAAGAAAGTCGTACTCTTTATATTTTAGCAGGGGTAAATAAGGACGAAAAACTAAAGGACGTCTAAAAAACTAAGCTTATCTTAGAATTCTTCGCGTACAGTGTAAGTCCCTGTGTGAAACTTTAATGAAATTCTTCGTTGATAAGTAAAATGTGTCCGTTTTTGTTGTAAACTTGCTCGGGAAATATTTACTTGGTTGCTTTAGTTTCGTCTCATGTAGTGTCTTTGTCTGCTTCATCAATCTTATCTGTTGATGTTCTCGTTTTTGTTCTGAATTATCTATCTGCAAAAATAAATATGATTTTTTATTTAAGAGTAATTTCTTAACAGCTTCCTTTACAAATATTGCAACAAATAATTCTAAAACCGATAGCAAGCATCATTTTGATTCATTCCTATTCACTGATATTTTTAACCGACGCGAAAAAATATCTACTTCGCGTTTCCATTTTTAATTTCGATAACAGCGTGGAAACAGCGAACGCAGCGAAATGTGAAAAGTCGTGAATCTTTGTTTTCATTGTTTTTATACTAGACCACAATTTAAATAATGACATTACGAATGTACTCCAGCTTACGTAAATACTGTTTTGGAAGAAAAATTAGAGTAATTAAATTGTATCTACTGGATGTCGTGGCGATTTGATTCAACATCTTGAGGCACAAATCAATAACTGCTTCCATAAAGCTCATTCTAACGCACCCGTTAATCCTTCCAATTTTTTCTCAGTACAATGCTCGTTGTTCAAGAGCGCCCATTGTTGTTTGGGCATACAAAAAGAGTAATGCACAGTCATACGTCTCGATCGAAAATTTCATTTGTTGGCACGGGCACACTGGGGTAGAACGCTTTGTGTGTCGTATGATAAAGATATAGAGTTGACAGATGCGGTACTTGGGATGTCGAGCCTCTTAGAGGTTGAGTGCGTATTAGCTATCGATTAGCGAATAGAAGAAAAGTTTTATATGAAGGAAACAATGACTATAATGACACGAAAGAAAAAAAAAACGATTTTTATCTATAGTGGTAACTTGGATCTTATCTGAAGTAAGTAATAGCAAAGCAGTAAGTTTCAAGGACACAAGTTCAAAAACTGTGCTATTATTTTTAGTGAGTAAATAATTTTACATTTCTTTAGCTAAACGAGTGTACAGCAATAGTAAGTAGATGCTAATCATATTGAAATTTATTATATATACTAAACACATTTATTGTTGGAAAAAATCTTGAGCTTCTGAACCACCTTAACTGAAAATAAGAGTAATTTATCAGAGACCATAAGTTCTCATCTTTTCGTTTATTGAACCTCAAAATATTAGATGTGACCTTTAAAAGTCCACATCCAGTATTACAAAATCCGGGTACCCGATTCATCACGTGTATTTGTACAAAATAGTTTTTGTTCGTCTTTGTAGTTTTATTAGCAACAGCTAAATTGATGACCGGCATCGTGTCCCCAGCACTGCGGGCTTCGTCTACGTTGATCGATGGCCCTCCACCAGACATTTCAATTTAATCACCACTTAAATCAGAAACCTCTGTTTCTGGAGTATTTCATATTATACTTTTTGCTACAGTTTTATCATTGTCAGCGTTATGTTTAATAATAACGTCTCTAGTATTTTGTTTTTGTTTAAAGTTGACACGGTCCTTTTGATAAATATTTTGTATGTATCATGTTATCAATAATAAAACAATTATAAATAGACTACGGGATTATCCTGATAGCCGTGGAATACCTCTTCACTCCTCATAAGCAACTTAGGACATGTGCCCCCCCCCACGGGGGGCCATTATTGAGTGTGCAAGTCACTTATATAATTTACACAGATAAAATGGCAGGGACTCCATTTTATCAGTAGAATTTATATAAAACGTTGCGCAGGCAGGGGTTGTCTTTCCATAGTTCTAGATAACCAGTTCACTTTAGCCACCCAAACCCATAATCTAAAATCTTTGTTTCCATATCCTGCAATATTCCTACGCCAAACGGAGGTTGTCTTTGGGAGCACTTGCATAGAACAAACAGGGATAATCTTCGGTTTATGCCTCATTTAATCAAAAACGTCTAACGGATCTCTGCGAGTTGATGCCAGCGCCTTATATGCCTTCCAAAGATCACTAGGGTCCAGAGAAATGCTAACAAACGTAAAAAGTAGAACAATTTTCTATTGAAAACCAACTCGTAATCAGAAACAGTAGTCACAGATGATAATTCTTTCATCACCATTCGCCTAGCCTTCGCTCAACCACGTATGTTGGGGTCTACTTCCAGTCTAATCGGTTTCAGCTGAATACTAGTATTTTACATGGAGCGACTGCCATAATCATCTCCAAAACTCAGCTACTGGGTAGCATGATACCTCTTGGTAAGACTTTATTTATGATATAAATGATCCCAGAAATATGAAATACAATTGATCCAAGAAAGATTGAAAATACAGCTTTCAAATAAAAAAAACAGTAAGTAATCAAAATAACTACAAACACTGGGGACCCAACTGATAAACAAAAGCATCATACATGAATTGAATGAACCCATACATAGATAAAATCTTTACTAAGTAAATTACTGTTGGAACAGTTCATATAATGGTGGCGCTCTTACATGATTTATTGTTGAACTTTATTAATTATAATCGTTCCGCTTGTTACTTTGTCTTGCGATATGTTTAATGGAATAACTGGGAGAAGGGTAGTATTTACGAGCATGTTACGTCTTAGATGTTGGTTTATATCATCTTTTGTCATTTCTGCATTTGTAGTTAAAATGTTGAAATATTTGAAATAATTGTAATTTTTCACATGTAAGGAATTTTCAAGGCATGGCTTTTATGCAAAAAACAATATTTTGATTTCATCTAACTTAGCAAAACTAGTGGGTAATACTGAAAAGCATTTATGTTGATCGTGATGGAAACCTATAATGTGTACGAATGAGATTCCATTTCCATTATTGTTTACCTCTTTAAAACGTCGGAGGCTATGACTATATTTTCTAGAGATATGCGTATTGCTCAATATTTTCCTTGAGGGCTCTATGCGGTATTGATACAGAATCGAGTGGAATTGAGAGCTATTTCAATACCGTTCTTCAAATATTACGCAGAGCTAAGATCTTGGAGTAGCACTAGTGATACATGTATTGTAAATGCTCGTTTTATAGTTATATTTGAAAAGAAAGATGAGGTAAACAGAGTTTGTGGTAATTAAGAATTGCTTGTCAAGAGAAATAAGAAATACCATTTTATTACCTAGCTTGGCTGTTGATAAAGTTTCAAGAAAAAGCTAATTTGTATAATATATACGGAAGGCAAAAGTCAACAACTGACAAAAAACAAAAGATTTGTCCATAATGTAAGGGCATCAATATCATTGTCTACAAATTGGAGATGAGCAGCAGTAACTTTACTCATCGAGGAATGTATGCCGACATAAATGTAATCATGTGTTTAAAAGTCGTAACTTGCATTACCTATATCTGTGGCATTATATTACTGTTAAAGTATCAGAAATATAAACGTTACAGTAACAAATAAATTGCGATCGTCTACAAATACTGTAGTTTCTGCTAACATGTACCATTGCTTTCCCGCTATTGTCTCGATAAATATCGGATTTATACTGTTTACATTTACATCCTTTCCCGTGCTCGGTTTGACCTGCACGTAAATAAAGATCGAAATTCAAGTCTATCTTTGCTATATACTCAAATGTGACCTCATTCTTTTAGAAGACATTTACCGAACCTTAGAATAAAAGTTATAGAATTTATGGAAAATATTAAAAGAACCACAAAATTGCAGATATTAATTAAAAACTTAATAAGGGCGCTTGAAATTAAGCTGAATATTCCAGCAATCCCGAAAACATCTACTAGGGGACTAGAGCATTAATCTGGTAACAAAAAAGAGCTTAGCAGGCGTCAACGCTGCCGCGCACCGTACTAGTAGGGTTCGTTGCCCGTTAAAAGTCACTTTCGCCAACACAATTTCAAGATACGTCGCCTCCTACAATTTATGGCGCTGTCTCAAAGAGTCACTCACTTTTTATAAGAATCCCGGGGTGGTATAACTTGGAATTTTTTCTTTATTTTTTTAAATATTAAATTCGATGGGCCCAAAAGTTGGCACCAAAGCTTTAATGAATCATTAATGCCGTGCTTATTTTTAAGGATTTTTGGTAGTGTATAGGCTGACTTGTGTTTTGGTGAGGTATTCTATTTTCGTATACAGATTTCTGGAGTGTTTTTACTAAAACTGCTGCTTTACTAAGCATCTGAGAAAAAGCTTCTCGTCTTAGACCGCAAAATGAAATACAAAATCATTACTATTTGTGTTAGAAAGACCAATTAACGTATGAAAACGTTTGCAAAATTATCAAACTCTTCATCTTACATATTGCAAGTTACCGGATTTGAGGATTATCGAGTTCACCCCCTCTCGTCGGACTTCAGATAATCCTACTATATCCCATCGTAACCTGCTCAATCTTTCCTCGAGTTCGACGATCTTCTCGCCGGTCCGGAGTTTATGCGTGTTATATGTTGCCAGGTCCAGTTTTCATTGGTTGTGGTAGCCGAATCTCTTCCGGGGATTCTTTGCACCCCTTGCCTCACCGTGGCTTTGACTGCTACCTTAGCCAAAGGTAGGCGGGCCGCCGGGCACTAGGGGTCATTTATTATAGGTGCTTGTCATTTTGCGGGGGTTTTCCACAATCACCACGCTTGGCATGTGGGTTGGCGATTGCAGTATGGTTTAAAAAATGTATAGAGAACGCTGATGCCCATTCTTTAGTAATTCCCTTAGTCGCCTCCTACGACGCCCACGGGAAGAAAGGGGGTGGTGCTATTCTTTTAGTCCGACACCATATGGAACACGGCTATTTAACGCCATTCTTTCTTAATAGACTTTTAGCTTTCTAAACTAAACAAGTAAATTACGGTATGCTAACATCAACCCTAAGATCTCAAATTTTAAACGAATAAAAACACATCTCACTTGTTAAAGTTGAGATGTTTTTAACAACGTATCAATTTGAAGCTCTCAACAAACTCATGCATAATTAATATTTACCTACGTTTAGTGAACTGCACTAACAATATATTCTGTTAATGTATTAAAGCAATCTTTGGGGTTTGCATGCTCGCGTGTGCTCGAGGGTATTACACTGCTTGCTCTATTAGAAGCGTGACGGTAAAAGATTCAAGTATCGATTGCACTTTAACCTTTATAAAGCAAGGTGTTTTAATAGTGAACAGTTCTGAATTAGCTTATCACAATTTTATATGCATATGGTCATGACGATGGATGATAGTAACCGAGGATTGAGTTAAATGACAGGCATGGGCCTCTTCAATCACAAGTCATCGCATCGACTTTTTTATGTTTTAAACAATGAAAAAATGCCAAGTTATACAACTCCAGGATTCTTGTAAAAAGTAAGTGACTCTTTAAGACAGCGCCATAAATCCAGCTGTTGACTGCTGTAAGCTGATGATGACGATGAATAATCATGGTAATCTATCGTCTGCGTAAGAAAAGGGTATAATATTACATTTTCTATAGTAGCCGGAGGCAGCTCTGTTAAAATGACGGGTGAAGGAAAAATAAAGGATGCAGGCTATCAAAAGAAGAAAATACCATTTGTAAGAAAACCTGGACTTGACAGTCTTCAATCCTTTAACGCGTAGTTACTCAGAGTAAGGATTTTGATAAATAGTCGTTTCTTCCCAGTAAAAGTAAGCTTATGTAGTGAGATAATTACAGACCAATTGTTAATCTGTTTCCGATGCTGTTCGTGATTGGTTGGTGTTGTTTTTAATTTTCATCATTTGTGTATTGTTGTTTTTTGTTTTAGTCGTTATGTTGTGTTTTTATACCTCTCAAGTTTATCCCCTCCATCCACAGTACAATAGGAATATACACCTTGAATTTCGAGCTAAACCACACCTCCAACGTAATCCACTCACGACTCCCCAGAGTTCGTAGTTTTTAAGCATTTCCCGACCTGTACATTCAATTAAAAATTAGAGTACTTTAAACAAAGGGGCTCGGGGAAAGTGGAACGAGCTCACTCCACGTTTGAAACGCGTTTTAGTCGCGTTTTCTCAGCTTCTCGTGGTGCAGGAAAACAATTAAACCCTTCGCTTGTTCGAGGGAAAGTTTGTGGGGGAACTGCAGCATCCGTCTCCTTTGTATCTAAAGTGCGCGATCTGAGGGATAGGAGGCAGCGGTATTGATGTATTGGGAAAATATTGAAAGGAATTTTTGAACGAAAAGGCGATTTTGATTTTGAAATTTTAAAGGAAATAGCAGCAATTTTTTTGTGTGAACTCTTTATTCACTGGAATTCTCTTTGACTCCCTTACTTTTTGAGGTTACATATCAGGAGGGCTGCCAACGCGACCCTATTAAAAAACTACGTAGTCTGTCTGCTTGTGGGTTGGTCCGTCTGTCATAGAGTTGTTTATTTAGAACCATTCATTTCGTCAACTATTATTCAATGCAGGTATCATTTGTTTTAGGTATTTCTTAGTGCTACTTGAAAAAAAGGAAGCGTCGAAGTGTCTATGCTTGTAAAAATTCTGAGCCGGTGCCAATTTGTGGCGAATGCTTGGTACTTGATAAATCTACATTATGCCAAGCCACGTTCTTCTAAAGTAGCAAGAGTTTAGCCTGTTTTTGTAAGAAAATTCTGGCGTACTTATTTTATTCAATGCAAATAATTTTTCGAGTGACCATTAAGGTGCAATTAATTTATTAAAGTTTATTTTTATTATTTACACTGAGACTTATCTTTTATTTTTTTAAACCAACGTGTAGTCAGAAAACGTTGTTTATTTGACATGCACATGGGATTTCTCTTTAATGATATTTGTTGAATTAGACATTAAAAAATATTTGGTTAAAAGGACCCTCTATTGAAGACCGAAAGTGACATTTTAAGTTACTTTACTTTGTAATGTGAAAGATTAAAATATTTTAATCTTTCTTTGTTCGCTTTTGAATCAGGCCGTGACAAAGACTAGTAGCGCTAGCGATGAACATTCGCTAAATACAGCTCGTTTCGAGTCAGTGTCGGGGCGCTCGTAAGTTGAGCGAGCACCCGCACGGTTACATATGGATTTACGAATTGAATCCCTAATAAGTTTTTTGTTATAAATATTTTTTTTAACGTTCGGGACTTTAATTTATCTTTTGATAACTTTGAGAATTTGGCTATCAAATGCAAAAATAATGATTCAAATCTTCAATAATCCCAGTGATTATCGCGTTCAAAGTAACAAACAAAATTTCAGCTTTATATTAGTATCTGTTAAAGATTACAATTCACGTGTACTTTCTGAGTGTATCTTGGATATTACTGACATCGGAGAAAAAACCATCGTGAGGAATCCTGGACTTATACATATAGTTACTATAAAAAAACACTACAAAGTGAAAAATAACATTAATTTCGGAAGTCGGTGACTTTGGATATGTATTTAAAAAAATTGTCACCGCCTTCCGAAATTAAAGTTATTTTTCACTTTGTAGTGTTTTTCCGAAAGTCAGTTGTTTTTTTTTCTCTTTTTAGATAAAATATACACCAATTCGAAATTTCATCATCTTTGGGGTCAAAACAATGCATATTTATGCGATAGCAGCAATCGCAGTTAATTTGCTGTCATTTTATGAAGAGTTCCGTTGTCTGTCTCTGAAATTCATCATCAGATTTTTATGAAATTTATATGGGATCATTTCGAAATAAACCCCTTTCGAACAAAAAATATATTTTACAAATCCGTTTATATATGACGGAGTTATGCCCGAACATACATAAAAAACATGTCACATTGATAACCTCCTTCTTTTTGAAGTCGGTTAAAAACTCTACTAAAAAAAATATAATTTTAATCAATAAGCCTGTTTCTCAAAAATCATAGTTTTTAAACGTATTGAACAGATTTAAAATTAGTTGTAACTTAGTGACATTCGTGTTATAAACCTTGTTATTTATTTAAGTTTTCACTTTAGATCTTCATCTTTAAATTAACACCTTGAAACTTCGGCACCTAAACGACGCAATTACTAGTCTAGACTTCGAAGGAAAGCAACAACACCAGCTTATTTTCATATAATATTATGACATGCAACAAAGGAAAATGGGGTCATTACGGTAGGCGGGGAGTGGCAAGTAATCAACTTGTCACTACATGCTTAACTCTTCATGTTACGGGAATATGAGACTTTTTATTGGCAGTGTGATCTTTAGCATATACCACGTTATTATGTCTCAATTATGAACTATTCTGACTCGGCTCAGTGATATCGGCCGCTTCTTTCAAGTTGCACATCGCAGGTTCGAACCCAGAATGTTAATTATTTCATCACCACTACTCTCATGTTGAAGGGAAACCTCGTGATGAAACGGATATGTGCCAGACCAAACATTCTAAGACATGTGGCATCTACCAACCCGCACTGGGCCCGCGTGGTGGATAACTTACAGCCCACCGCCCCCTCTCACACAGAGTAGGCTTGTATCGCAGCAATGGGAACGTTATAGGCTTATAGAGGTATGATTAACAGGGTGTAAAGTTCACTCATACT
Source organism: Antitype chi (assembly GCA_947359405.1). Lineage (NCBI taxonomy): Eukaryota > Metazoa > Arthropoda > Insecta > Lepidoptera > Noctuidae > Antitype > Antitype chi. The sequence goes on from OX375816.1 coordinate 20,336,792, forward strand.
TCTTGATAAAGGGAGGATCCTCAGACCAGACGGGTGTTGGATCTGGTGGGCTACTGCCCGACGGTTGATGTCGGGATGTTGTACCTATGCGAGTCGCGCGGTAAACTCTGATTGCCCGATGCAGAATTTGTGTGACGTCAGTCTTGCGTAGTTCTCATTTGGCATTTGAGATGGCGCCACTTTACCTTTTGTGTTTTTAGATATTTGTTGCGAAGTATTTTTTCTGTAGTCCCGCTACAGGCTAATTATGGAACGAACAAAAGTAGCCTTGGCCGGGACAAAACTCTGATGTGATAGATGAAACGTCAGTATGGTAACTTTTATATTAAAGTTAGCCTTATCATCATCATTAATAATATCATTAAAACTCTTTGAACTACCTAGACTAGACTTTGAAAACTGATTTCATGATAGCTTTCAGATTCGCATAAATTTACTCACCCGATACGGGCGACTCGACCCTTTAAGTAATATATAATTTTCTGAAGCGATTTGATACGCATACTCTTATTACTTCTGTACACTAGTGTACTTACTTTTTTCTTAACTTAATTGCATAAAATTGAAAACGTGCCATTTGCCTTATACGTCTTTCTGGAGTTGTCGGTAACTTTGTGAGAATCGCATATCGAAAATTTTATTTTATTTAGTATAATAATATAATAAAAGTATAGTATATAATAAAAGTTTAATTAGTTTATTTTTTTAAGTGTGGAAGTCCCTGATCTACGTCATATTAGATCTCATAGTAATATGTACTTATGTTAGTTTTAAGTTATCTTGCTGCGCCCTAACAGGGTCATGTACTCACTAGTTTTAAGCCTAGCTTATAAATATGGTTGTGTGCATTTAGCAAATAAATAAATATATTATTTAAAAGTATCGATTCGCCCGTTTCGCGCCGAGTAAATTCGTGCGAATCTACTAACAAGCCCTAACCTTAGTCCGCTAAATATACCTAATAACTACAGAAAACCAAACAACAGTATTTTAATTCAAAATAATTTGACCTATATATACCTACGCAGGCAATTTACCCAAACAAGCCGAAGTTATACAGCAAAGAATCAGCATCTAACTCCAAAAAATCCCATTTCATTACACACAGTTGCATAACACCGCCTGTCACACCGAACTGTAACGACCACTCCGTTTTCAATTACACCATAATTGTGGCTAAAGCTGTAATAACGTCGGTACCCGGCAATTTACTACGTCGAACGTAAATTGCATTTGTTTTTCACTGTGAAAGGCGGTTCGTCTGACGGTACCATCGGTCTAACAATCTGCCATTTTGGGGCATTGTTAGGCATGTAATTTTATATCGTTGTTTATTGAACATACGTCAGACTTTCTTGTGCCGTTAATACCAAGATTCTTACTCTGTCTTTTCTCATGTGGATTAATTCAAACAGAACAGTAATTGTTGCGATTTTACGCTCTTTTCCTTCACTCACCTCTTCTTTATTTAAGTCCATAAAAAAGAATAAATTGTTAGCTTTAAGACATCGGTTGTTAGAAACCGCATTAAGTAATCTGAAGGCCAATCCCCGTAATTAAAAACGTCCAAAGTCTAGTCGCAGTCTCATTTCGGCGACAATCAAATGTCAAAAACTTTTTATAAATGTATGGAAACTCTAGGTATTTTTGACAGATTGAGACAGTGATCAGACTGAGAACGTTCTTAAAATTACGAGAATTGCCCCTCTGATCATGCACGCTAAAGATGCTTTCAATAAAGCAGTTTTTTTTTGTCAAAAGCCTGAATTTCTTTACTGCAAAAACGAATAATGCACATTTACAACAATATTTCAGACTACCACAGTATATATGTACAACCAGTTCCAGTATACTAACTTGGAAACTCTTGAAAAAAATTGCGTGACAGAACGAAATAATAATGTACTGAGCAATTTAGTGCGATTACAACCGACATTACAGTTTTTTTTATTTACATTTTAATGGTGGTGGAATGACACTCCATGACAGTTCCCTACCATTAACTGTATTCTGTAATAATGGGTACAGTTTATTTCTTAATGCAGTTGCAGTAGTTTACTGCTTTTGTATTTATGTAGGTAGGTTATTTACATGGGTTTTCAGACCGGTGAGTGCTTAAGATTTTCTTGGCTAATGGACGAGTTGTAAGCTTAGACTTTTAGATTTCCTGAATCAACGACGTCGTGAAAAAATGTCCTCCTATAAATAAATATCACCCGTCTCTACACTAGTCTAATGCTTAGCATATCCGGTAGACTCGCAACCCTTTCCAATCCTAAGGGCACGTCTACCTGACTATTACCGCGCTCCCCGGTCTACTTCTTGATATGCAATGGCCTCTGTAACACCATGAAGCATGAGGCTCCAGGGGCTAGTACAAATCTTGGGGTTTATTCGATTAATCGAGTCTGGTCAAGCCACGCTGGGATCGGTGAATTTAATTAATTCATATTTTGTGTGTAATAAATGTGACAATATTTTTTTTGGTTTTTAAAAGTTTTTTAAGGAATTATGTTACAGTCTTCTAATAACATAGAGTAACAAAATCAGCCTATAATGTTGCCAATGCTGAGATAGGCATCCTCTCTTCGAGAGATAGTCAGTTTTAATTTACCACGCGTGCGGTACGTAGGTTGGTAGATGTCACGTCATGTCTTCATATTTTTGGTTCTAGAACATGCCGGTTTACTCACGATATTTTCCTTAACCGTTTTGAAAGCAGTGGTGATGAAATTGTTTACACAAAGTCACGACCTACAACTCGTAAGTCGGGGGCAATATCAGTAGGCCACTACTGCTTTAATAACCCGTTCTTCCAATAGCCCATTATTTTATCTACTATATAATGGAATTACACTGAGAACCTTAAAGTTCAAACTGCGTCAAAGTTCCTAAATACAATTAATTAATCATACTAATATTAATCTTTCTTTATTTTCAGGTAAGTAACTGCTGGCGCCATCTTACGATAAGCCCCACTTTATCAAACAACACTATCATAAACATTCCCACTAAGTATCAATAAAAAAAAAACTTTTCCTACAACTTTCTCTCGCCGTAAATCCTCCACCACTAATATAATATTTTGTCCCGTTTCTCTTAAACAAAAATATTGTGGGCCTCGTAATTCTCAAAGTTATATAGGTGGGCTCTGTACCTCGGAGTGTATTTACTTAAAGTGGTCCACAAAATTATTTAAACTTAAAACCGAAGCAAACTTTGCGAGCGGTAATAACTCCGGCTACTGTTTGTCAAGTACTATTGGAAGGCATCACGGGTTTATCGTCTTGAGGAAATTGTGAGAATTCAGGTGAGTTTAAGTTCAAACTTCTACAGTTAACAAGAAATAATTTGACTGTTAGTACTTACATAATAGTTATTACAAAACAAGGTCTAGTGGTCGCAAGCACTAACGCTGAACACGAGTTCCTGGGTTCGATTCCCAGGTCGGGCTAAGGTTTTCTATCTGGAATTTCTCAGTAGCAACCTGGAATCTGGATCTGTGTCCTGTTGATGGCAATAGGCTTGCCCACTTTAACATGAGACTTATACATAACTGGTGAAATGTAGGTGTACCATAGATACACTTCTGCCCAACTCTTAGGGGAAACAAGGCGTGATGTGATGTTTATATTTACTATAACACATAGAAATTGATTGAAAATTAAGTGTTCATGAATAAATGATAACTACAATGAATAGTGATAACTAATTGTATCATAATTATACAGGGTGAAATTGAAAACATGCGACAAACCGAAATGGGAGATTGTACTCATCATTATGAACAACTTTTACTGAGGGACCAAAGATGCAATCGCAAAAAAAAAAACAGCTGTTCCCTACATTTTGACGAGTTATGCGAACATAAATGTAGGGAACAGATGTTTTTTTTTTCGGGTTTGCGTCATTGGTCCCTTAGTAAAAGTTGTTCATAATGATGAGTACAATCTCCCATTTCGGTTTGTCGCATGTTTTCAATTTCAACCTGTATTGGTGATCTGGGTTTGGTTGCCACGGTGTTAGCATTAAGTCCGCCTCCGTACATTTATGTGCGTGAAGTATTAAATAAATAAGATCAAATGTTTCTTTTGATAGGTACACACCTATTCGTATTGTGGTTAAAAAGGCAGATACACTTTTACAATCTCACAAAATTATCGCTTGCATTTTTCACCTGAAATCGACCTCAGTCAAGACGAGTCATAGTAGTCCCTCAACTCGGAACTCACTTACTAATTCAAACTTAACGAAAAATCTTTTAATTTGGCAATGTAGCTACGGGACCCACATCTAAGCAGCTCGCACAGCACAAAACTTTCCTTTACGACTTACTCAACGTGGACTAAGAAAGGTTAAAATTCTGTGGGGACAATAAATTTGTAAATTTTCCCTGACGTTTCTACTTTATGTCCCTTCTGAAAGAGAGTGCTATTTTAATAAATAAGAGGGTTCACAAAAATAATATATTTTTGAATTTACATTTAAATTTTCATGCGCAAAGGGTTGGAAAGTCTAGATTAAAAGAGAAATAAAACAAGTTTTCTCTTTATAGTACTTTGCATATTTTCTTTGCTTTTACCAAGATGGCGAAACATGTACAAAGTTGTTTCAAAATGTACTTGAATGTTTCAGGGATTTAAGTTTTCTTTTTCGGAGAGAAATGTTTTATTTAAGTTCCTAGTCCGTTATTATTAATCTGGTACATTTTTGATGTTTTAAAACGAAAGTACTAATGAAAATTCTTTGTAATGTTAGGTTCATGTGAAAATTGCTGAGCAAATTATATGAAATAACTTTTACCAAAAGTTAATTTAGGTAGAACGTAAATCTGTTTTACATTTAAAATTTATGAATAAAGAAAACCGCGCCTGACATTCTTAAATATCTTTCTACGAATATTGAAACCACCGGTTTTATCAAGATGGTTGAATTTGAAAGCTGCCTCTCAAGGCTTCTTTTTGAAAGATAAGTTTTTCGAGATTCATCTAAAATTTAGGTCACCTCACGCCTTAATATAACTGAAACCATTTTTTAGTATTTCAAAGTAATTACATCAAGAATTCATTTCGAATTGCCTGAGTTAGTATAAGTCATGATAGTGTACAAAAGAATGGACTAAGAGCACGCAATAAAATGTTTTAAATGAAATTTTATGTGGATCTTGTTAGCAGATTATTAAAATAGAAAAAAAAATGTTTTTAAATTGTCGCCGCCAACTAGCTTAGTTAGAATTATAAATGGTGCCTTTCAACTAGCGGCCTGAATTCAGCCAATGCGACTGATACAACATTAAGTGAACTGACTAGCTGATGCTAAGGAAGGCTATTTATAATAAACTTTTATTTAAACATTGGCAGGTTATTATAATCAGTTGACAAAAAAAAACAAGCTGTCATTTAATTTTCGTCAGTTGGTAAATTAGTGTGGCTGTAAAAAGAGAACTGTAATAATAAAATTCTGATCAGTTATTTCATCCTATAATGTTAATAAAACCGATAACACAGAACCGGTCGAAGTGGCGGAGCTTGGGGGAGGCCTATGTCCAGCAGTGGACGTCTTTCGGCTGAAATGATGATGATGATGATGATAATGTTAATACAAAAAAAAAACACTCAAATAGTGTTTTAAATAAATAGCCAGTAAAAATGTTGTAATATGCAGTTAGTTTCAAATTAAAAAGCTAATTGGTGACAAAGTCATCAACTGATAATGAGATCATTCTGGTTCTATTAAACGGTTAAAACACATACTTCGATGTATTATAGAACTTCATCATTCTCCAACGCTCCCTTCTCTATCTTCAACACATCTTCAAATAAACCACCCAATTTCAAAATAATTACACCAATCACCGCAGAACGCCGTACATCACTGCACTCAACCCACCACGGCCCGCATCGGGCGCCCGCGACCACCAATGTATTACCGTCAAATTGATTTATAATTTTCATCATTTGCCCAGTCAGCTGTGTTCCACGGGAATTGATTTCCATTCAAATTTATGTTACGCATCCGTAAATAACTCATAACCGAATAAAAGATAAGGTTCATTGGTCACTTTGTGAGTTCATTTTTATAATAATTTATTGTTGAGTTCTGATGGCACGGTAGAATTTGTCATAATGTTTTGTCGTTGAAACCAAATATTAATTGAGAAAAGCTATTACACAATTGGCGACTTCCTTTTAATGATAAATCTCTGCACTGATTGATAAACTATTATTATGATTGACATACATGTTCCTATTCTGAAACTTTTTATCTGATTGACACTTTGACATACTTTTTTTTTGACATTACTGTAAAAATGTCACTAATGTTACCACTTAGTCTGTTTTTTGTTTCTTTTTTTTTGTAATTCTAATGATTTGACATTTATATTTATTCGGTATCAATGGAATTTCTGTTTAATTTTGGAATTGAATATTATTTGCATGCCCATGAAACGGTAGAATATGGAGAACTACTTTTTAAGAAAACGTCTATGTACCAATTAGCCATGTTTGCAAAAATAAATGATTTGATTTGATGAAATTTTGATATTGGTATTGTATTTGGTTTTGAGTTATCAATGAGCAGTAAATATGTTGACTACCTCGTTGGTTTAGTGGTCGCAAGTGCTTCGGCTGAGCATGAGGTTTTGGGTTCGGTGCCCGGGTCAGGCAAAGTGTTATTGGGTGTTTTCCATCTGGGATCTCTCAGGAGCAGCACGGAGTCTGGATTAGTGCTCGGTTGATGGCAATATACTCACCCCTGTTATATGGGACTTAAACGTAACTGGCGAAATGTGGGTGTACTAAAATTAAACCTCTGCCTAATCCATCGAGGAATATAGGCGTGATGATATTTATAGATACATAGGAAAAAGCAAGTCCTAAATTTTTTGTTTTGCTTATTGAAAAGTAACGGATGACTCGACTCGTATCAATAAAAATATAATTATGTTTTATTGACAGTAATGTCTAGTATTCTCATATTAGAAAAGAGTTTCTGGATAAACTATTTGATTTAGTTGCCTATATCATGATTATGCCATTTTATAATGGGTTCAAAACCATCGTAAACCAGCTGCATTGCAATCAAATTAAAACTAAGTTACTCAGTAAAAATCATAATGTAACTAACTTTAGCAGATATTTCAGAAAATCTTTTACTTTCTCTAATCATACTCCGAAATAATCTTAAAACTTACTACACGAACTCCGTAGAACAGAGACTTCATCCAGACACGGTTTCGCCTAGTAATGTGACATTAACAAGTTTATTACTCCACTCCACTCGTATGACTGAAAGCCACTTATTATTCACCTGAAATTTCATTCAGTCACGTGCACAAGTGATAACACCGACTAATCTCCGGGAATTATGCATCCATGAAAATGTACTAATTGAACCACGAAGCGCGACGGAGTTTTGAGCTCTGTCATTTACAAAATTGAAATTTGTATTCTATCTTTTCACTTTTGCTAGTGACTGTGCGCTCTTTACATATGCATAATCAACCTATAATGTTCCCACTGCTGGGACACAGCAGTCTCACTCATTCACTCCTCCAGGTGGGCCGTAATCCACATTGCGGGCCAAATACGGGCTGGTAGATGTCACATGTCTTCGAATTTTTGGTTCTAGGACATGCCGGTTTCCTCACGATGTTTTGCTTCGCCGTTTTGAGAGCAGTGGTGATGAAATAATTTACACAAATTAAAGTGCCTGTCAAGTTTCGAACCTACGAACTACAACTCTCCGAGTCACCATAGCTAGCACTGGGCCACTACCGTTCCCCCTGGGCAACTACTGCTCGCACTGAGCCACCAATACTCACCATCAGCCGCCACTACCGTTCCCCCTAGGCCACCATTGCTCTCATTGGGCAACTACTGCTCGCACTGAGCCACCAATACTCACCATCAGCCGCCACTACCGTTCCCCCTAGGCCACCATTGCTCTCATTGGGCAACTACTGCTCGCACTGAGCCACCAATACTCACCATCAGCCGCCACTACCGTTCCCCCTGGGCAACCACTGCTCTCATTGGGCAACTACTGCTCGCACTGAGCCACCAATACTCACTATCAGCCGCCACTACCGTTCCCCCTGGGCCACCACTGCTATCATTGGGCAACTACTGCTCGCACTGAGCCACCAATACTCACCATCAGCCACCACTGCTCTCACTGGGCCACCACTGTTCTTGACTGTCCGCTCATAAAGTACAATAATACCCGTGCTTCCAGATTGAGCCGTTATTTCAACGCGTCGGTCATTATGTAAATTCGGGGTGGGAATTTTAAATTTTCCTTTTACACTTATTTGATTAGGGTGCACAAATTGTTTCATCCCCCGAGTTTACTTAGGCGAGTTCAGTACGCCGACGAAAATCCACTGCCAGTAGATTATTCGGGTTTTATAAGGGTCCCAAGTTACCTTCAGGATTTTCCACGGTCAAAACAAATTTGCTTTTTTATGGTCCCATAAAATTGATGGGTCCAAATATGCTATATCTTATTTGCTTAAGTGTGTTTTTATTTGCGTTATTACGTTCTGAATATTGATTTATTGGGACGTTTCCTGTTTTATGTAGGGATCGGACAGAGGTATTTTATTTGAAAAAGTATTACATACTTTAGTCAAATAACCGCAGAACCAGAACTAAATTTGGAGCTACTAATGGTAGCAAAGAATCGCAAAATCCATTTAAATTAGGACTATGGAAGTCAATCATCATAGTTTAAAAACACCGCAACCAAATTGGTTCACCCGCTTAAAAGCTACGGTACCACAGACAGACAGAAACACACAGCGGTCAAACGACGGTAGCGGTACAACACCTCATTTTTGCATCGGGGGTTGAAAAGTAAAGAATAAAAATGTTTCTAAACCAAAATGTGTGAGTTTATCCAGATTTTTTCATTCTCGTGAACTAACACTTCCAAGCATCTTTGCCAGATAAGATAATAGTATATTTTTAATAGTAGTGGGTAAATTTTCGAGTTACCTATGTTGCACCTGCCATGTTTTGTCTCTGCATCACCCTAAGGTTGACTGGTAGAAATTGCCTCAGTCATTAAGCCCGCCTTTGTACCGTTTTTGTTTACTTGTGCATTAAGTTTTAATAAATAAATAAAATGATAAGATCGCCCGTTACATCACCCTATGTAAAATTTCTACATTTATATCTGTAATTTGTATGGTGTACATATTATAGAGTATTCGGTCTAAATAGTCTTCCTTCCGATTCTGCTGTTCCGTGTGATGCCGGACGTAAAAGAATAGCACCATCCCATTTCTTCCCGTGGGTGTCGTAGAAGGCGACTAAGGGACTTACTAGACAATGGGCAGCAGCGTTCTCTATGCATTTTACCACCATACTGCGATCGCCAACCCGCTTGCCAAGCATGGCGATTATGGATAAACCCCCCTTTTGGGGACGGCCTATGTCTAGCAGTAGACGTCTGTCGGCTGAAATGCTGATGATGAGTCTTCCTTTAGTCTGCCTCGCTGGTCTAGTGGTTGCATGCGCTACCGCTGTGCAGGACGTCCTGAGTTCAATTCCCAGGGTCGGGCAATGTGTTCGTCGGTTTTTCTATCTGGAATGTCTCAGTAGCTGCTCTAGGCTCGCCTCCTTTTACTTGAGATATAAACAAAACAGGCGAAATGTGGGTGTGTCATAAGTAAAACTATGTCCTACCCTTGGAAGAAAGAATTTAAATGCGCTAAAAAGAATAAAATAAACTTTTTCACAAGATTGTCGCCAAATTTGAGTACTCGTATTTACTTAGATATAGATTACTTAAAGCTTGCGACAAGCTTTTATATCATATAAATTGTGTATTAATGTTATAAGTTGACGTGAGTTTATATGCTTTTTAGCGCATTTAAATAAAAGCTTGTTTTTTAAAAAAAGTTTTTTCTACTTTTAATTTATTTTTTACTTTTTAGTTATTTTTAGAGTTATTATCAGCAAGTCCTTTAATTTGATACCCATATTGTAGCTATGGATTAAAAAATAACAGTACGCTATCTTAGGTGTTCCGCCATGTTAGATTTAGAATGACGTCATACAGCTAACCATGCATTGTCATCCAAACTAAACGTGTATACAAAATTTCAGCTCAATCGGTTAAAGATATCTGCTTCAAAATTGAGTTGCAAGATTCCAACCGAACAAACATACTTACATACATACATTGCAAGGTAAATAAAACCTTGTAAAATGGATTATTGCCGTTCGACTGGTTAGTTACATAAGCCGGGCTAGTTCAGCAGTCTATAAGTTTAAATATTTATAGCTGCACATAAAGAGAACTGATTGATATGGAACGAGAGCCGATGTATCCATCTTGTATGGATTTATTTTTAGCCTGTGAGTGGTTTATGATTTTGAACCTTGGAATATGGAGATGAGTTATAGTTTGAATCTTATATCAATTGAAACTACCTACAATGTCGATTGTTTCGAAATGCAAAACAAGCACGTACGCTTACGCTTACGCTTTGTTAGTTTTAGTGTAGAGTAAAATAATGATTTTGTGGAAAAAAAATGTACGCAATGACTTGTAATTCTGGATTTTTTACTGGTTGGTGGTAATAAGCTTGCCTGTTACATTATCATCATCAAATGTAAGTAGTTGCGGCGGTTCTACCAGTATTTTGTATGCAGCGACTGTCTATCTGACCTCTACAACCCTGTTACCGGGCAATATAGTACCCCTTGGTAAGACTGGTTGTCAGACTTTCGAGCTACTGACGATCCGTAACGACTCTCAAATATCCACGAATGACAGCCGGGACCAACGGCTTAACGTGCTTTCCACTTGCCCGGTATTACATGAGGCTTAAACATAACTGAACTGGTAAAATATGGATGTACTATAACCACACCTCTGCCTTAACCTTGGGGCACGCAGGCGTGATGTTATGTTTAAAAAACATATGTACAGTGTCTGTCTCTATTTTGTCCTACTTGACATTGATCTAATTTCAAGTTTAACTAACAAAGCCCAAGATAGTCCTAACACCAACTATGTTCCCCATTTCTTTTGCCCCAAATGAGAACAATGTAAATTCAAATGAACCCAAATCAAAGTGCCAATTAAATTAATTGCTCAAGCATTTAAATTCGTAATCAAAGTGAAGAACGAAAATTACGTCAAATATTTGAATGGATGTAAGGCTCTTGGAGATTTTATCGAGGTGAAAGAGGTCACCTTTGCTCAGGTCGAGGAGGTTAGAATGGTTGTAAATGGTGACCTTTAATACTGACCCTCTAACTGATACGTTTAATAGGTATAGTTTGACTGTTTGTGAGGAGATTGGAATAAACTTAAGTATCGATAGTTTGAAGTAGTTAAACTGATAAGAAGAGTTACTAGTTTAGTCTGGTTTTGGTATCAAGATTAGATAAAGATTTCTTTTGTACTATTTGTACAAAGTAAAAGTTGATGGTAAGTATTTTGTGATACTGATTTAATGAATTAATTGAGAACAACCGTAGAAAGCAATTATTAGACGAATAACGAGACTTGACTTAAAAAAAAATTGCGAGAAAAAGAAAGAAATGTAAAAAAATATATTTTGTTCGGGACACACACAGAAAATACAAACAATGAAAAACCGGCCAAATGCGAGTCGGACTTGCAAACGAAGGGTTCCTTACCACTGTACAATATTTATCACTACATGATTTATCAATCACAATTTTCTCGCATGGGGACCTTTAAATTTTTAACTTTATTTTATACTAGCTGCCCGTCTCGGCTTCGCACGGGGGATCCCTATTTTTTTTCAATCGACCGTGTTTTCAGGTTAATATACAGGATAAGTTTTTAACCAGTATGCAAACTATAACCATGAATTCAGCATATCATTCTAGACCCCCCAGCGCAGACATTTTTCGTCAGTTATACAAAAAAAATCAGCTGTCCCATACATTTGGACCGCGTAGGTATTGCATTTTTCTGTAAAACAGCTGTTTTTCAGAACCCTAAAAAGAACAATAAAACCAACAAAACCATTAATTAACAAAAAAGGATCCTTTTCCACCTAATATTTAAAGTGATGCTAAGTAGGTATCACTTGAATAAAACCTGATTTAAGAACACTTTGTCACGATAACATATGGGTGACTATAAGAACTGGAATTTCACTCTCACTGCTACAAATTTTCTTTTCAATTGGTAGGTAATGTGCGTTTTAATTTTTGACTTCTATTCACAATGCTACGAATGTAAAATCCATGAAGGATAAAAAAAACAAAAGAGTGATTTTCACTCTTTGTTTAAAATGGGCATGAAATTTTTTTTTTTTTTTAATATTTGACTTCTTTCTTACTTCACCGATTTTTGGATTTGAAACTAGCGTTCAACCAATTGTTTTAAATGATAAGTACAAACGTATAGAATAGAATAGAATTTTGCAAATATGGGTAATACACAATAGTTGTTAAGATACATCAAAGGTCAGCAATATTTTACCATTCGGCATGCAAACATTTACATTATTTATGTAACTTGTACTTACATTTTGACAACCACAGCAATTAAAAAATATCATCATCATTACAAATATCATTCAATACATTAATTTATCAACTATCATTACAATTATCATCATCATTACAATTACATTACAATGATATATCACCATATCATAATGTACGGTCAACAGAAGCATTTTTATTTTCCATGAGGAACTTTACCTATACCCATGATCGACATCATCTGCCTGACTTTTCTAAACTATGTTGGGGTCGGCTTCCAGTCTAACCAGATGCAGCTGAATATCAGTATTTTACATGGAGCTACTGCCTATCTGACCTCCACTAACTAGTTACTGGGTGATCCGATATCCCTTGGTAAGACTTATTGTCAGACTTTCGGGCTTCTGACGACCCGTAACGACTGTTAAAGATCTAAAAACGATAGCCAAGACCAACGGCTTAGCGTGCTTTCCGAGGCACGGTGGGTTGTAAAAATGGTCACCCATTCACGGACCAACCGCAGCGTGTCATGTGTGTTTTTTTTGTAAATTCATGTGTACAGTACACATGAATTTACAAAAAAACTTAAAAATATATTTCGATAACTAAAAATCTGTGGCCGCTATTTGAAATCAGAAGCGATACAAAAGAAGAAAATCGAATAATTGTAAGAAATTTTAATCTAGAGATATTTAAGTAAAGTTTTCTAGGTAATGTTGCTCATGGATAGTAAGGATGCCACAGTTGAAGGTACCTAAAAAGTCACAGGTCAATTACAAAATTGCATTATGGAAATTATGTATCTGGACAACAGACTCACCAACTATGCTTTACATTCTACGATCATTAAACCGTTTAAATTAGGTACCTAATTCAGTTCCATTATACTATTGCACGCTATCATGATTTCACCTACCCTTATATACTATCACTTTATTAAATATTACACAATTTTCGTTGGACTTTACGTGTACAATTTTGTAAAGTGATAGTATATTGTACACTTTACTTTACCTTCTCACGAATACGTAGATGATTAATTTTTGTTATGAAATCAATGCAATGAATGTTTATGAACCGGTTAATTTTGTAGTTATATTGATGAGCACTATCACGCCGCCCCATTTCAACAATATTTACACTGGGCATTAATTCTAGACGTCAATTAATACGACGCGATAAAGGTGTACATACCTACCTGTACTACATAGTACATTTTCATCGCCCAGTTTCCTCTAAATCTCAGCTCACCTATAAAAGATAAACCCCCTAATACACTGTATAAAACATGTCACCACGTTCAACCTCCTATTTTAAAGGCTAACATTTTAAGCTAAGTTTAGACTCACGTAGCTTTAACAAAAGCTTAACGTCCGATATTAGGTGCTTGAAATCAATTACCTGTCCGCTGATTGGACAATTTGTCGTCGGCTAATCCCCAGGCGATCGATATTAACTAAATTATCTCGTCAGGTGGTACCGATAAACTGGTTAATCGCTTTTGAGAAATAGCTGGTTTGCATAGAATTAGTTATTTTGTTGGGAAAGAATAATGGAGTTGGCCTTACTTGGTAAAGTAATGGACCCGTGTGACTTAGTTTTTAGGCATGTGGCTACATGTTTGTGTCGTTACACATTTAACATGAATTTGATCGAGCCGTAGTTAGAATAGAATAGAATAGAATATATTTATTGTAAAACATGAGTATACATCAAATAAATGTGCAAGGTGTTAAAATATCAGGTATCAGTTGATCTCTAATTTATCGCTAATATACGACATTTCTTGAAATTTCTTTTCCTTATTTTCAACTTCACGCTGTAGAAATCTACTTCTACAATAAGTAATTTTGTGTTGACTTAATTTATTTCTTGTTTATGGTGATCATGCTACACGTGTAAGTACATAAGGACGTATATTTTAGACATTTATTCGGGACATCATATTTTATATGGAAACAAAAGCATGTAAAAGTAAAACTTAATTCAGGTAAAAAATCTTGTTCATCGCTGCTTTTTACGCTTCCATATTATGAGTCTGATGATGGAGAACTTATTACCGCAGATAAGACGATCGATTTTAAAGTAAGTGCCTCATCAACTGCTTGATTAAGTGCTTAATCGCTTGCCAGTTTTGCAGACGGGCGATGGTTTGCATACATTAGGTTTTATAACTAAAATGCTTTATGATAGAGTTTCATTATGCAAGGTTTTAATCGAGTTATTTATAGGAGAATCGAGATTATGATCGTGTTACATCAATTTCCACTGCTAAACATCAACATAGTCATAGTGATTTATTCATTAACAATTAATTGTATTTGAATGAAATTAAACACAAAAGACAAAACAAACAACTTGTACAATATAATATCAAAATGAATCCGAATTACATAAGTAATTTAACAATTCTAAATAATTCAATAATAATAATCAGTCTATAACGTTCCCACTGCTGGGACCAAGCCTCCTTTCTGTGAGAGGGAGTGGGCCGTAATCGACCACGCGGGCCCAGTGCGGGTTGGTAGATGTTACATGTCTTCGATTTTTTTTGCTTCTCGACATGCTGGCTTCCTCACGATAGTTCACTTCACCGTCTTGAGAACAGTACTGAACTCTAAAACCCAGTTGCTAGGTAACATTATCGTGTTACCAGCCAAGCCAAGCGAGAAACCAATTCTCACCAAAGGGTAGAATTGGCTTCTCAGCCAACCAAGAACAAATTCGAAGAAACCTACTTCCAATTATCTTCAAAGCCTACCAAGGTCGGCTTTTGACCTAACCCTCATTAGAGAGACACTTTAGTTACACAAGTAACGACTATTATTTCTACACAACCACATATTTGTGCCCGACCACGGTAATCAACGTAACAGTACCTACGTCTATAATTCGATTCCCTTGACTTGATTACTGCGTACGCAAGGTTCAACCTTGCTTGTAAATCTTGAAGGAGGTTGGCTAATCAAGTTATCTGGAACTTTTTTGTGGTAATTTACACGTCTTCGTTGAAACAAAATAAGTAAATAGATGAAAGAAATCTGTAATTAATTATCTTAAGAAAAAATCAAAATCAAAATGTCTTATTTCACATAAACCTACATGGGCACCTATGAAATGTCAGAAACTAGGTGCACGGTTCTAATTTGTCGCTTCCTATGGAGAAGAGCCGGCAAGAAACTCTACGGTTACTCTTTTACAGACATGTGGCCAGGTAGGCGTTATGCTCAAAGTATGGAAGGGTATGATGGATGCGCCTGACATCCACAATGAGCTGATTCGACTCTATACGCCGAATAATTATCTCTGTAGCAGAAAATATCGACTGCTAGACGTGCCTTCGTGTCGGACAGCAGCCCGTGCTGCGTCTCCCGTACCGCACGTGTTGACCGCACTAAACAAGCTCGTGGAGGCCAACCCAGACTGCGATCTGTTCGCTAATAAATTGGCCAATTTAATGGTTATGTACTTATATTTTTGTAAGAATAATAATAGTATTTAAATTTTTGTTATTAGTTTAGTTGTTATGTTTGTACTTATATAAAATGTAAATCTATGCCGTGTAAATCTAATAAATAATACAAATAATTGGCTTGTACAAATTACAGTGATAATAGGTATAGAAGGACAGAAAAATATTGGATATTAATAAATATTCTGTAAGATTTAACAACGTTGTAAATTTTGGCTAGGATTTTTCCAGTTTGCCAGAGAGTTATGGTGCTGTATACCTACATGCTGCAGATGATCCCATATTGTATTATTATAAATAAAGCCTACATTGTTTTACGCAATATGGTTATTGTTACGTTAAAAATTTTCGTGTCAATAATTTAAAATGATTATATATTATTATTATTATTTAACTCATTACAGATAATTAATTAGAGTTTTCTTTCAATTATTAAAACAATGAACTTTTAGATTTCACTGAAAAAAATTCAAAAATTATTAATTTACTTTAAAATTTTATATGCTGCGATACTCATAAACGTAAATCACATAGCTAAAATCCTGAATATTTTTAACCGAATGGAAAAAACTAAATACACGCACCACCATAACATGTATTACCAAACGAAAAACATATAAACAATAACTGACTTCTGTTTGACCCCACACGAAAGAAAGCGTGCGAAGTTTATGATTACATAAAATAAATAACCTTCTCAAAAGTAGGTCTCACATGATTACTAAACCTAATTCTTTCACCAATAAACCCACTAACTTCTAACCACGTGTGGAACCTGCATTGCGTCTAAGGGCAAGCTCAAGGTCACTCCTCCCGCCCTCGCGAAGAAAGTAATCCTTTACTAAGTACTCGTACACAAGACAGCTGTATTTCAGCTGAAACTGTGCTTTTGGGAGCACTGATAGATATATATTGAAAGGGGATGCAAAAAAAATTACTAATGTAGATTCGGTCAATACGTTAACGTTTTTATTTTATAAAATATAAAGACTCAAATATGCTGATGGCAACTTTTTATTCCATTTTAGAGGGTTTTTTTTTTGTTGGTTTGGATATCATCAAATAACTTCTCCTGCTCTGGGTGGAGCAGGAGGCCGTGTCAGGCTTTTACTCACTACACAGCACTCACTACACTACTTATCACCAATCCGTTTGCTGGTGATTCTCGCAATTTCCCTTTATTTTAGTGGTCATTAAGAGGTATATCGTCGGTATGGGCGAGAATTGTTTGATTCATAGGAAACTAAAGTTTGAAAAAAATTTGGTTCAGTTGAGGACCTTGAGAAATTAATAAAACTTATGTCTAATTAAACTAAATTAAATTAAGTTGAGGACCTCAAAAATATGTATACACTTAGTCATAGGCGTTTTTGTCGTAGAATTAATGATTGCAACTGTGCGATCAAGATCTAATTTATAATAGTGTGGTATCCAAAATCTTGTTTGTAACAGCATAAAATTTACAATCAATCAATCCAGTAGGAGAAAATCACGTGAGAGGGAATCGTGTACCGAATCCATAGTTACAGTTAGCGCGTCAATATCCTACCACCCTGTATCAGTGCTCGTGGCTACAGCACATAATTTGAAGATACTGTCAGTCTCTTAAAAATATTCCTGCCTCTAAAAAGAATATCATCATACGTACAGCAACATAGATTTTATCGCTCCCATTTCTATATCTCTAACCGTTAATGGTCTCCAATACGAACGCTTGTTGCGTTCACACACCACTGCGCTAAGTACGGATTAGTATGTCTCACAGTTCCGAGTCTATATTATTGCCTATTCTAACTAGAGAAGTAAGAGGTAGATATTTCGATACTTTATTCTTCAATAAATGACGTTGTATTCTGAGAAAAACTGTAGTACCTTTTTTAATCATAAGAAGTTGTTTTCTGGAGACGAAAAAAATAGACTTTCAGTGAGCATCGAGGCCTAACTAACAGAATGGCAAGATTAACATTTCTAAGTGGTAAGGGCAATCTCGAGAAAAACTTCTGTGACAGATACTTACCAGTACACATATAATTATAGTGACAGCACATAACAGTAATATTATAAAGGTTCCGTTTTTCCTCATTAAGTCAGAACCTTAAAAAAGTACAGTAGGTATGACGATTACTATGTGGCAGTTCATGATAAGCTATCCAACTTAGTTTAATACAGCCCACTGCAACGTAAAGCCCTGTTTTAATTCAGAAGCCCCGTACTCAGAACAGGGATTGGTGATAAAGTGAAGCTCCAACGACACTAGAATGAAAATTAACTTTTTATGGGTATGTGACGGTACTTCTACAAAGCTACCAGCCGTTGTGCTGTAATCTGTTCTTACTGCAATTCATTTTAAATAGTGATGTCTTTTTTGATCAGTACTATCCATTATTGAGAGAGAGCAGAGCAGAACAGTGGTGGCTCAGTGGCAAAGGCCGCGACTTACGAGTTGTAAGTCGTAGTTTCGAACCCAGTTAGGAGTTACTTTGTGTAAATTATTTCATCACCACTGCTTGCAAATCGATGAAAAAAAACATCGTCAGGAAACCGGTATGTCTTAGAATGAAAAACTTGAAGACATGTTACATCTATCAACCCGCAATGGGCCCGGCCATTTTTTTTTTGAAAACTGGTGAAATCCTCATGGATGTCCTCCGCTCTGGGGAGAGTGGAGGGGTCTGTCAGACTCTAACTGACTAAAACCACCCCGGTGTTCCGTCTCACACTTGCACCGGAGATCACGGGAACAAGAGTGACTTCCGCAATCCCCGGCTAGTGCCGGCCCGCCTCTGCAGGCCACCTCGCGTTAGGGGGAGTGAGGTGTTAAACTCCCCCCTTACATTAAAGAAAGGCGCGCGTACACTACGCGCCACCATCTCGGGTCCTAAGAAGTAAGGGCGACGGATTTCCCCAGATCCGGTACCCCTGGACCCATTTAGGGAGGCTGGAAGAGGGCGTTATGCGGCCTCCACCGACGCCCGGTGCGTCTGCTGCGGATCGGGTTAGCGGAGGCAATCTCCCACTCCCTCTCCGCAGCCTCCTTCTGCGAAATGACTGATTCGCAGAAGGATACCGCATCCCAGGACTCCTCGCTGTCGACCACCGAGTCGACAATGGCCGGCAGCGATAGGTCGCTGCCTACTCCTGAGATGAGGGCACGGCGCGTCATTGTATTGCACCGTTTCAGAGTTGCAACTGAAAAGTCTTATGAGTTCGCAACTTTATTGATATGTAGATATGTCATCATAATTTAGGTTAATACTCTGTTTTCACACAAACATCCCTAAATTGTACCCAAAAACACACACATTCATTATACAGTCGATACGACACTTGCAAAAGGCGATTGCCAACAAAAGGTTTTAGAAAATTTGCCTCGCCGCGTTTTCCGATGTAAAAAGCTGTACGGTATAACAAAAGTCATGAAGTTCTCTTTGACTCCTTTTTATTCCGTGGAAATAGGGAAAAAGTGTTCCGAAAACCGTTCGGTTCGGTGTTCGCAACCATTCCAGATATACTTGGAGTATATACTTTGTGCAAACGAGCGTTTGATAGGGGCCCGCGTGGATTTAAATGCTGTTTGCTAGATGTGTCTGTGCCGGGCGGAGGAACGTGCGAAGTGGCAGTTGTTTTTGAGAGTAGGACAGACGTGTCTTACTGAGTTTGTTGAAGTTGGAGGAGGAACAACGTAATCGGTTAGAATGCAGTGACGGAAAAATTACGACGATTTATTTATTTGTTTTGTGTAAAATGTCACGTGATCAGCCCTAGTTCTTTATTTTCTAAATCAATTGTGGTTCATCATATGGATCTGTTCTTTTCTATAAATTGTTGATTAAAATTTGACTATTTATTTATTTTTAACCTAATGTTATCCCACCGCAAAGCAAAGGCCTCCTGTTCTCCTTTCCACTCCTCTCTGTCTTAAGCTAGTGTGGATCAATCTTACCTGTAGGCATCAAGCTTATCACGCCATCTTCTGCCAAATCTGCCATGATGTTGCTGCAGGTTTTCTGGGACCCAGATGGTGGTAGATTTAGAATTTGGCACCTAATTTAAAATGATGAAGATTATTAAAGATTAATGCAATCTTGGAATCTTCTGTGTTCACTTATGATCTGGTCAATCGATCGCTGACTTCTAACTACGTATTTTTCCCAACTAACTTTGAGCCCAAAACTCTTCCATGCCCCCAGTATCATTGTCGGCTTATATATATCGTATGGTATCGCTATCTATGAGGCGGCGAGAGGGATTACGCGCCAGGATTATATCTTTTATGATAAAATGTCGGCTAGGCGCGCCCTAATAACTTGGCTATAACGTTAATTAATCTTGCTCACTATGTTTTCTTTTATCTAGGTGTGTTCATGTTGTTTACGCGTTTGTGGGGGATTAGGTACCTAACTTTGTCCGTGTGTGTATAGATGAATGGTTATTGGTAAATTTATGATAGGCTTTCGAATCAGTTGTGATTTAATTATTTAACAAAGTAGAATTATATTTTAGATTTATTTTTTTAGCTTGCCCTACTTAAACTAAGTAGTTCTTTGTTTATTTAAGCTAGACACACACACACATTCCAATAATTTTTTTTTATCAAACATTTTTGGTGTACAGGTTTTTTATTTTATTGGGTTGCTATTTTCCGCTGATGGGATGACTATCGATATAAACATGATAAAACAAAAAATCATTAATTTGATGCTTTTTTGTGGGGGCCTATGACGATATAAATAACAGTTTATGTATATTTTTTTGTGTTAACTTAACAGTCGTGATAGGTGTTGATATGTAAACACGATAAACATAATTAAACAGTTTTTCTTAACTCATACTTCAATCAACAACACGAACAGCGGTCGTCGACCTCCCAAAAAAGAACATCAAATCTTTGTTTTTTTTTTATATTATCGTGTCAAGATGTCGATACCCGTCGTCTGTACTTCGTCTGTCGTCTCGCGTCTGCGTAGTTTAGCTTCCCAATTAAAAATAACCCTGTATATTCTAAGAAAAGCTAGCATAATGATTTGCACTCGTTCCTGGCCGATGGACTGGAGCAGGCACAACATAAAGAGAACTGGTCGAGTATGAGGAGAGCTTTGCCCCGCGGAGGGACCACATAGGTTTTTTTTTTGAGGATGGGAAATCATCAAATAACTTCTCTCGCTCTGGGTGGAGCAGGAGGGTGTGTCAGACTTTTACTGACTAAAACCCACCCGTGTTCCTTCAGTTGCCTGTGTGCCACGGTATCTCTTTTGAACAACCCGCACCCCTGGCAGATCTATAATTAGTTGAGTCTCGTCATTTTAATTAATAAAAATAAAATTGTTAATCAAACCATACTACAATAGCTGGGTAAAGGAATTAGTATTATTTTATTTCACGTGTTTTGTATTCTTGACGGTGATAAAATTCAGTCAGTCCCGGACAGTCTCTAGTGAAATGAAACAAGAAACACTCCTTTATCAAGAATATAAGTAATATGTAGAGTATCTATCTCTCCTAGAGACAACGTGAAGGATGTAGGTGCCACATGAATTGGAGGGGCACTCTATAAAATGCCTATCTCTCCGACCAATCAGAGAGTCCCGTAAGACGGATAGAGGTAATATTGGGTTAGTCGGCGACGCAGTGCCAAACCACCACTATCTGACGACATTTTGAATATTTTCTACTGAATATGAACTTGTAATTTTTTTCAAAGGGTTCGTTGAACAGCAAGGTTTTAACAAGTTTTTTGGTAATGCAGATTCTTACTTACCACTCACTATTAATCTTCTACCTAAAATCTCATGGTGAAATTCTGACTCAAGAACTATTAATTAATACTTTTAATTAAAGTTAACAGGCGTTTTACTGAATGAAGTGCAAAATACCAATAACTAGATTAAACTTCAAAATACAACAACACATAATAATAATATTTTGTGTATTCTAAGAAGTTCAACCTTGAGTTTAAGTAGTTACCTGATTTTGGAAAGCAAAAAGAAACCCAAAAATAAACATAACACAAGAAATAAAATCTAAATACAGGGGTAATTAAGTAAAATGTGAAAGAATGGATTTGCAATAACTTTCGAATGTATTCAGATTCTGATTTAAATAGTATATTACGCAATTAGGGTGCTGAGAAGTGTGTAAAATCTTACATTCAAAAATTAATTTTTTGAAAAACTCAACCAACCAAAGTTTGGACATACCAGAGCCTTACAGATGTTCCCATTAAAATCTGCACCAGCTCTCCTGTCCAGTCCAAGCCTGCACCCAAAAACTTGCACACATGCACAAAACAAAAACACTTGATCCTTTTCAAAAATCCCCAGACACTCTTACACAGCCATACGGTCGACTGAAAAAAAAAGAAATATAAAAAACCCATCTTATCCAGTGGCGGCAATTTACTCGAATTTTTCGCGCTAGATATAAAATCTTTTAGCATTTAAACGCCAGCGTAGAAGCGCTTTTACGAATATACTACGATAACTGTATCATAGAGTCTGTCTGTCTGTTGGAATGAAGGATTTTTTAAACTGTTTTTTTTTCTTGTGGATGTTATTTGAATCGGTATTAGTTTTGCGATAAAGCGATGTCAATCTCTGAACGGTCATCAACATCATTTCAGCAGAAATACGTCCACTGATGGGCGTAGGCCTCCCTCAAACTCCACCAATTTGACTGGTTCTATGCTTTCAGCTAGCTAGCTTTCCTGAAAGATAAAAAAAAAATATTGTCAGACTTGGTACTTGGTATTTTGCTTTTTAACTGTGACTTTTATTAGGATAATTTGTCTACCATGTGACTGTCTGGAACTAAATCCATAATTAATGAATTATAGCTTGCATCCAGGAATAATTCGCTCAACGCTTTAAACATCTATAACCATCAACACAATTCAACCATCACAATAATACCACCCAGACGCTAGTGAACTCGAGCTGCAAGCCTGTATCAAGCGACACAGCGGCTGTATTATACGAAATCTTCCGTAAAATTGACGTTTCAAGTCTCAAGTCTACCCAAGCAAGGTATAGCAACGTCGCTTAATAGAAAATTTAAAAACACCCCTTGCTTTTATAAAGGCTGGTGCCGTGGGCGTTTTTTAGTTTTTGAATTTCGTTAAAACTGTTAATGGGTTTTTCGTGGGTTTTGTATTTTTTTGCTATGATAGCGGAATGGGATTTGGTTATTACAGGAACAAATTTACTTTCGAAAGTTAATCTTAAACGTTTCTGGCTGAAATGGAAATAAATCATGGCGGAGAAAAAGTCCTGTGACAAAATACTGTCTCCGGTTCAGACTTGGTTTTCTTGTGATATCTTCCTGAATCAGTCAGTAAATTAACTTCAAACTGAAAACTCGACATTGGTGTATAAAAGATGCAAAGCGATGTTTAAAAAGTGCAAAAGTGTTTGTAAACCGCTTAAACATGACCACCTCGAAATACTTTTCTTCTTAACTTTGCTTTTTTTAGTTACCTATACATTTTCATCGTAAATATTATTGTGTGGCACGTTTTGTGAATAATACGCAACTGGCGGGAAGTATGGTCCAAGAAGTAAGAGATAAAATTGTCTAATACACAACTGCTGAGGGTCATATCAGACAGAGAGCGGTGGTGCCTCGGTGGTTTTGGGCCTGACTTGCGAGTTGTGGATCGTGAATACGAATCCAGGCAGGTAATTTCTTTCGTGTATTAGATTTCATCACCAATGCTCTCAACGGTGAAGGAAAACATCGGGAGAAAACCGGCATGTCCTAGACTCAACAATTCAAATACATGTGACATCTACCAATCCACACTTGGCACGCGAGGTGGTTAATGGCCTACTTACTCCCTCTTACAAAGGTGAGGTTTGTGTCCCAGCAATGGAAACATTAGCCTGAGTATGATGAAAGGTCATATTCTACAGAATGTGCTCAATTGCTTGTCTGCACTGTGTAGCACGAAACATGTGTCTAGAAAATACTACTCGTCTGCCAGTAATGACAACTTCTATTAGTAACAAATTGATGTTTTGTACATTTTTATTTTATTTATTTTAATCACTTACATTTTCGTTTTGGTGGGAACCCAACATAACAATGAAATCACCAATTTTAATGTAAAAGAGGTTAAGATTAAAAAACGTTTTATTACTTCTTATTCTATCGTAGCTTTCTATTTTTAGCTCCGTAAAATTAATTATGAACGTCTATACTTTATTCTTATTCGTTCATACTTCACTCTCTCACTCTCTCGTCTCCTTTCCATCAATGCTTAGTTCATAAACTCATCACAATCATTACGTTCAGGTTCACGTAATAATTTTAAATTTTTTGACAATTATATCCTACATTATTGAACAACATCTTGAACTCCACCGAATTCTAAAACCATAGACTCCATTAAACGCCATTCCCTCCCATCTTAACCCACAGCCAAGACGAATCGTCTCGCCGTGGCAGTCCGAACGTTAGCAAATTACTCCGATCAATTTCTGTGCTCTGCCCCAGGGATTTGCAAGCGCTGCAATCTTCGACTTGTCATTGTCACACTGAGGTCCGCGAGATTGACATGGGAATCGCTATCTGGTTTGCGGTGCCTAGACCCTGTTATTTGGGGTAGCAGCCATTCATTATGAAAGTCTCTGGAAGCAAATTTGGGGGTGTGATCTTGAGGTATAAATGTATGGTCTGGGGTGGTAAATAAGGAATGGATAAGACCTCTACTTTGTCATCTACGAGTGCTTATGTTTCTTCTTCTGTGTCTTCCTTATCACTTATGATGTTGTTAAAAAAGGTTACGTTACTCATTCAAATATAAACTTCAGGAATAAACTGTTAAATGGAAGACTTAAAAAAACAAGATTTCGTCTTTTGTCTCGAAAAATTATTGGGTCTGAGGAACTAATTTAAGTACTGAGTACACATTATAAATAGCTTGTCACTTTGCTTTACGATGTAAAATTTATTAGTCCACAATGCATGGCTGTTGTCATGCCATTCGCTGTTCTGCAATGGACTTTACGTAGATAATAATATGAATACCAAAAAGGTATGCTAAGTCTAAAGTACATACTAAAATTTCCGACACAGATCAATTAAAATAACCTTTACACCTACACCATGACGTATGTAACTCTCAAACAAGGTACAATCAGGACCCACCCACTTGTAACTATTCCAGCAATTCATATCCATAAAGCTAGCAAATAGCCCACAATAGCTCAAAATGCACCCCATAATGCAACAATAACTCCTTGGTGCACGTCGGCAAGTCGCGTTTCGCATGACAAAATCTCGTGGCATTCTAATAAATTTCTAAATCGACATAAGTCGTTTCGTATTCAGTGTGGCGACGGGATTCAGGAACACAATAAGATCATGTTACAAAGGACTGTGTTTTGCATATCTGCGGAGATCGTTGGAGGAGACGGTGTTTGTCGTACGATGTTTTTCCTTGTCGGGTTTTTTTCCGCGTTTTCGCTTATGCGGTTGCAGTTTTCGCGGACATGGATTTGAATTGTTGTTTTCGGTGACACTGTGTTTTTTTTTTAAGTTCTATTTAAGAACCGACTTCCTTAATTATTTATGTTTGTAATGTACGCCTATTAGTAATTGGACAATTAGACAGTGGATGTTAAAATACCTAGAATTGAAATGTATGCCTTACTCAAAATCAAAAGTCATTTATTCAAACTAGGCTGAGAGCCAGCACTTTTCGAACGTTCACAATTACTACACATACAGATAGTCGACTTCTTACTATACCAGGTGTTTTTTTTTGATATCCCATAACGCTAGGGTAAGAATGAGACCATATCAAAGAATCAATTGGCATAAATGAATTATTTTTTAATTATATAGGATACATTTTTAACCAGTGCACAAACTGTAATAATGAATAATGTAAAAAAGAATAATGTTCCCAAGATTTTGTAATACCTAACATGATTAAAAAGAGTGTCCATGGAGTTTCTTGCCCGTTCTTCACCATAGAGATCTACGTTTTGGAATGGGCAACTAGCTTCAACTTTCCAACTGGTCGACTTTTTGACAACTCAAAAGTGCCTGTAAATGGTTTAATTGAAATAAATGCTTTGAGTTTGAGTAATCATGAATTCAGCGTATCATTCTAGACCCCATAGCGTAGAAATTTGTCGTCGGTTATACAAAAAACAATCAGCTGTTCCGTACATTTTAACCGCGTAGGTATTGCACTTTTCTATGAAACAGCTGATTAATTTAGGTCAAAAATATGTGGTCCAAAAATTCATAGTTTTGAAGATATTATCTTCAAAACTATGAATTTTTGGACCACATATTTTCGGGATATGTCTATTTTTTTAAATAGTATATAACCCTAGAGTAATGGGATATAAATAAACAAACTCATTGTATAGTCGACGTCGTAATAACTTCTTCACCCTATGGTTAAATGTCACTTGCACGTCATAAACGACAAAGTACCTATATTTGACTTTGTGAGTATTAGACAGTTTTATTCTTATTAAAGTTTCAATGTTCTGGGAATGGCCTCGGAAAGCACATTAACTCTTTGGTCCCGGCTGTCATTTATAGATTTTTGACAGTCGTTATGGGTAGTCAGAACTCTGAAAGTTTGACAATTGGTCTTACCAAGGGGTATCTTGTTACCTACATAGTTAATGGGTTGTGGAGGTCAGATAGGCAGTCGCCCCACATTAAAACACTTGTATTCAGCTGCCTTTGAGATTTGGATGCCAAAACCAACCTCTTCCGACTGATATTATATCTATATTTTCATCTGTGGGTTAACTGGGTGGTTGGCTTAACCATACAATATAAATATCAAATAATACAAAAGAGTTCAATTCTTTTAAAAAGGCTAGAAAATTGTTCCCTCTTCCCCTATTTCCGTAACTAGTAACAAAAGATTCAAAGATGCTAATGTTAGTACATTTGTGTGTGTTGTGGTCCCCTCATATGGTAGTGAGAAGGGAGAGGGATTTATAACGAGGGTTATTTACGCATGTATGTAAGCAGCAGTCACGCATAAAATGACACAATCGTTTCACATCACTGCATGATTTCATCTTGATAATGATGTGGCTATTCTCATCAGAAGTCAAGAAATCAATACAAATTACTTGCTATTTTGTGCAACTTCGTTTGCGATAGACTGCCTCGCTGATCTAGTGGTCGCAAGCGCTACTACTGAACCTAACGTCCTGGATTCGAATCCCAGGTCGGGCAAAGTGTTATTGGGTTTTTTTCAGTAGCAGCTAGGAGTCAGAATCGATGTGCCCGGTTGATTGCAATACCCTTGCCCCCTATTATATGAGACTTAAACATAACTGGCAACATTGGGGTGTACTAGAGATACATCACTGCCCAACCGATAGTAATTTCTAGAGCGATCCGTATTAGAGTTATTTTCAGTCAACTCAAAGTAACTCATACCACTACTGAATTACACCACAACACTCCGTCCCCTCTTTGAGGAGTGGACTGAGAGCCGCCACGGTGTCCTCACCTTCCACCTGACTCAGGTCCTCACCGGACACGGGTGTTTCGGGAGGTTCCTGTTTCAGTAAAGGCGGGAGAAAACGCCCGGGTGTTTCCTCTGCGTAGATCGCCCTGAGGACACAGTGAAGCATACGGTGGAGGTCATGGGTAGCCGTCACTTCCTTCTGCGCAGCAGTAATACTTGCGAAGAGGGAGGCGGCGCACGTGAGGGAGAGGCAGTATATGCGCCCTCATGGCCGTAGTCGCCGCTGGAGACGCCCTGGGCGTTAGGAATCCCAGGGTGCTTCCCGGTCACTGTAGGCGCAAGCTTACGGATGTCGAGTAATGGATAGCTCGCTGTCCGGTAAGGACCAAGCCCGGGTCGACGGCGCGTTGTGTTCCACGCGCGCCTCAAAGAGATGTCAGCACCAACTGGTGGGGTCGGCAAGGGCCGATGCCTGTCGGGGTGCGGATTGTTCGAAAGAGATACAGTGGCTCCTGGCACACAGGCAACTGAAGGAATACGGGTGGGGTTTAGTGAGTAAAAGTCTGACACGCCCTCCTGCTCCGCCCAGAGCGCGAGAAGTTATTTGATGATTGCCCAAACAAAAAAAAAATACACTGTGTCCTCGATTTTCCGCATACAGATTTCGATTTCTTTGAGCTCGAATTTTGCGCATTTACTTCAAAAACCTCCTACTCCCACAAACTTCCAGCTAATACCCGAATATTCGTGCGCAAAGTCTAATTTAACCCTAAAAAACCCATTCAACCCGTAATTCAACCCTGCAGTCGCTGCCACTGATTCCGAACCCCAAATATACCTAGTAAACGCTCTCACTACGACACAGTACGCCGAAGTTGCTCCATAAAAGCTCTTTTGCCTCTCCACCTTTCCTTTGGCATTTTGTGCCCGGTATATTTTTTCTTTTTAAATGTTTTACAGCTAGTTATTTACGAAATATGGTTAGCTTCTTCAGTAATAATGTTATAACGAGTGAATAAAATACAAACGCGTTTTCCTTTCGAAGATTTAAACAATCTGCTCACAATTTAAGATTAATCAAACTAGTCGAAGAGATAGGAGTTGCAAACATACATAAATCATAAATAATATCGAAGTAAGCATTCAAGAACGTCAGTATCAATTATGACGATGTCAATATCTATTGCATTCATGAATCAATGTAGTTATTAAGGAAACATGAATTTTATGGCATGGTCATAAATTTGAAGAAATTTCACGTTAAGTAGAACGTAGACAAAGTTGAACGATAACCTTCCCAGAAAATGGCCACTAAATGATTGTGGTTTCGCCAGTCGGTAACAGATAGTGACAATTTGATTGATTGATTGGGATTATATAAGATAGATCATGTAATAAGATTAACACCACAATTCAAAGGATTGAGCAGATATTTCAGAATCTGGGGGCACGGCAGTGCCCCCGCCAAGACGAGCCAAGCGGAGTGCAAGGACACTACCTACCTTTTAAGCGCTTCGTAATTCGCTTCGTTTTTTTTAACCTGTATAACTTGGGTTTGGATTATATAAGATAAACAAAATTCTTGAGATACGAGTATCTTGTCAATTGCGGTTTTCAAAGAGAAACTAGACATTAGCAACTGTTTAGATGTTCGATAACTTTTTATGAATAAGGCCGATAAAGTTTAAATTAAATAGCTCTTATACTTTAAATTTTATTGATACCTAAAAAACCCTCATTTCGTCACTGACTCACTGATGATCATCGAAATTCTTAGGGTGCTTCCTAATGTCCTAGGAAGCTGAAATTTGGCATGTAAGCTAGTATTAGTACACAAACAACAAAAAAAAAATCTAAAACTTGGAACTTTTATCCCCCAACTCCTTAAACTAGGAGATGGAAGTTTGTATGAGACTTCCGCAATTTTGACGCTACAGTTCTGAAAACTGATATAGGGACTCCTTGTTATAGCCACATATTTTGACTAAGGTGTAGAGTTTGTGAAGTTAGGCCTTGTAGAGTTAGGGCGTGTAGAGCTAGAAGCTTGGCTCTACATGAGATCCGATAACTTTTTGACACTGCGAGTCATATGGTCTCGTCTTAGCAACATTTTATATGACAATGTTTTTATGGGACTTTTCTATATTATTGGAAGAAATCGAAGATTTTTTCATCGACTCAGTAGGCAAAACGTTAAATTTAATAATGTTTAGAAACACTTTTCTTTCCGATCAGCATTCAAATAAAACCCTTAAAACACAGTAAGAAGGCCCGAACCCTCTTAAAACAGTATTTTACGCGTCCCGTTTTATAAACCATAAACTGTTCCGATTTGTAAGTAAATCGGATCGTAAAAGGGACCATAAAACTATGTTTTGACGCGTAAATAAGCTATTTAGTTATACTGTGTTACGTTCGATGGATTGGTCTGATAAGGGTTTTGTCTGACGAAGCAGTTTCAATGGTTTAGCGTGGTATAAATAGGTTTGCCTGAACCAGCTATATTTCTGAATTATGCTGTGTTTGCAAAAATAATAACTATAATCGTATGTAGTCTAGTACAGCTTGTGCTAGACTTGTTTTTGAGCAGTCATACCGAGACATGTAGCTTTAAGATCAGGTACTTGATTTTTGATATTGCAAGTTATGGTTTGATATTAAAACTGTCAAGTTCATTAAACATTTTTGTGACGATGATTTTTCTTTGGAAGCTTCCATATTAATTAATTTTTTTGTCACACGCATTTGCCCGCGGCTTCGTTCACGTGAAGGTCGGAAATTTTCCTACAGGGATACACTATTAAGATAAAAAGTACCCTATGTGTTTTCTGGTTATATATAAACTAACTGTGTGCCGTATCTCATCCATATTCGTTCAGCCGATTTTACGTGATTGAGTAACAAACATCCTAACATCCAAAACTTTCAGTAGCATTCAAAATAAATTGATGAAACAGCTAATTACATAAACCCTCTTCTAACAAAATTATAACCCACCACCCAAATCAGCCAAACAAACGCAAACTTTACCTCAATTACTAAGAAAACACGAATTACGCAACGTAAACTATTCAAAAGCGCCCATTGTAGGTATAAAGGAGGTATTCCCTGATTGAATAAAGAAAATTGCCGAGTCAGCCTTGCCACCTTCGACAATGGGCAACAAAAGAGGTATGGGAACGAACAAATGTTTGCCCCTGTGTCTAGCGTTTGGCATTTTCTAACTGGCTTTTGGCATTTCCCTACGATTGGTGCACGTACGGTAGTTTGGTATTTTGTTATTAGGTTAGACTTTAGATAGTTATTTTGATTTGAAGACTAGCTCTGATACTAAATAATTAGTTTTTCTTTATTCAATTTTATACTGACAAGAGTTGTAGTCAAAATTAAAATTAAAATCAATTAATTTTGATTTCGATAGTTACTTGGTCTTGAGAACTAAAGAAGTTACTTTTATTTTTTAACTAGCTGATCCAGCAAACTTCGTCCCGCCAATAAAAGTTGCCTTAACTTATTGTGAGACTAAAAACAAAATTAACCAAATCGGTCCAGCCGTTCTCGAGTTTTAGCGAGACTAACGAACAGTAATTCATTTTTACATATATAGATTGTATACTGAAAAGAGTTGTAGTTATCACACTAGAACTTGATATAGATCAAGGTTGCGTTGTGACACTAATAGTACTCTAAAACGAATTTCGGCCATGACAGCCAATCTCAGCGAAAACTAGCTATCCGCTTATAGTGCACAAGGTGTGCGAAGACACAGGCGCACACTCTCATAGTTCGCTGAGACGGCAATCCAATACGACCGAAGAGAGATCAAGCGCAGGACCAACGGCCAGTTGGTCGGTTGTAACATTATTGTGGTTACAGTTACCATGCAGTAACAACAATCAGCATACAATGCAGCGTTCAATAAAATATTCCAATGACAGTTTTTTTGTTTTGCATATACTGTCCCACTGTTGGGCAAGTCCTTCCAGGAACTCTTTTTCCGCACTACCTTGAATCAGCCCTAGCAGTATGCGTCCAATTCATCTTGCTACGGCTTTTTGCGCCGTCCACCTTCAGGCACCCATTTTATGAAGAACCATTCCAAATACAGTGGGTAAAAAGGGTAAAAACTCGCACCGAACTCGCTTTTACAATTCTAAAACAAAAAGTAATAATCACAAGGTCGAAGATAGCGAAATGGTTCAGTGCCTCGGATAGCACCCTCAAGTGGAGCCTTCAAATGTCCCGTTCGCACAGAATTCGGGGTACAATAGCACCCCATATTGCGTAGATATTACCCCAAGGAATTTCTTATGGAAATTTTCAATGTAAAATATCAATTACGTTATGATATATGGGTTATTAAGAGGGTTCATAGGTTAAATTCTTTTAGAATATGAATATAAAAGGTCTATTTCATGACCGTCCGGGATTACCGAGTTTTGGGACGCAGAAATAATTGATGTTTTAAATTGTCGAAAGTTAAAGTTTTAATTAATGCTGTTATTAGGGTTTTATTTTTAAATTCAGATTGCGTGGGCTGTCAAAGCTGTCCTTAGTTGGCTAAATTTTTAGACCTTCAAGTTTTGAGGCTTTTATTTTCCACGTGCCTTCGCGTGGCGTGTTATTTAAACTGTCCATCGAAATCTTTAGGCATCAACGTCACATCAAATTATCTAATAAAACCCCTTGACTGGTCAAATAACTTGACTTTGATTCAAGAATTCTCAAGGGTGTAGAACTAATAGACACAGAAAAAATCTTAGGAATTATTAAGTCTCTCTCATTCCCATAATATCCATAACCACCAATGCCTAAACATATACACCTCACGACTTTTTCCAATTAGGGTAGGCAGAAATAAATCATTATGACTAACATATCCACCAAAATGAACATCTCATACCTGCCATATATCGACCACCGACATTCAATCTCAAAATGGCGTCGTGTCGATATGAACTTTGTTTAAATAGGGCCGCGACAATAGCTGTAAATGCCAAGTGTTAATTACCAATGACTCGCCCTTTGTCTTGGTTCGGTTCACACTGAAGGTGTTGGAAGGTAACCGATGGGTTTGATAATCCACAATGTAGGTTGGTAAGTATACTGTGTTGCTTTGGGTAATAGTTTAAGCTTGAATTTTCATTACTAGGAGAAAGCATTTGGGTTTGACTGGCAGTGATAGAGGGGTTTTGTATGAAAGAAATAGCTCGTTTACGAAATGTTGGGGATGTCTGATAAAGATAGATGGTAGGCCTTTTTAAGGTCGTGTGTAGTTGTTAAATGCAAGTGAATTTGAATTGTATTGTGAAAATCGGTGCGGTGAAATACGGTGGACATTGGAATATGAATAGTCCGATGCCCGAACCAAACCACTTCAAAATGAATTCTGAGTAAATGCACAAAGAAAGGCGTCGTCAACCACAAATCACCGCAGCCCTAATTACTCAACAATCAAACGGTCGAATGCGAAAAATTAAGCCGTGGACACACGAAAAAACGAATCGCCGAAACTACAGCACTAATGCCTCGGCGACCGCATGCGGACGCGGATTTATGTCGACGAAACACGCTCGGAATTTGGGCGAAACGGACAGGGACGAAAAACGTCTAGCGATAAGTGCGGAACCCGACACTATTTTGCATAAGGTTTTTTGGCACTGTTTATGGGTTACTGTCAGGAGGGATTGAATTTTATTATGTACGATGTGTTTTTCGGAAGTGGCTGGTGAAATAATAAATTCTGGACGGGATTTCTTAGGAATGTAGGTGTGGAATAAAATAATACGTACCTATATCTAGCTGCAAATCTAAATTTTATCCAGCTAGAAAATACATTCGTTACACTATGATAAAATCATTGAATGTCTCACAAAAGCCATTTATTTAAATTTGGCCGAAAGGGTGCACTTTTTGAACGTCATAATTACATAAAACAGTCCCTGAAAACACCCGCCTTTCACCCTTCCTAGTGCTTTAGCTGGGACAGGACAAACAAAATTGTGGGAATAACTTCTAACCACAAAAAAGGAGAAAATAATGCTTCGTTTCAAATACCCATTATCTTTCTCCGTCTCCCTAAAGTTATAAAAAACGCTTCGACAATCGAATATCCCCACAAAAATGCATTCCCGTTTTAAAAACGCTTTCCTAAAATCGGTTTTACATTAAGTATCCTAAGTTTCGAAGTAATCTGGGGTAGACATCAATTCACCGCCTTTATTCTAACAGTGTCTCAGGAACCCTGGTCTTTCCCAGAAAGCGGTAGTAACCCCCTTCATAGAATTCCTACTTTTACTTTTTTATCGAACGTTACATTGTTTGCTCATGCAATCGGAGGACGTAATCAGAAATCCGATATTTTCGAGCTTTGACCTATGTTATGGCAGAGGTGAAAAGTACCGCGTCGTGATGTCAAACGTCTGCAGTCGATATTGTTATTTTTATTAGGGTAAAGATTTGTGTGCAATGAAATAATTATACCTTACTTTTTATGTTTGTTTCAATGAAATAATGTATTCATTAATTATCTTTAGGTACTTGAAAAACCTGTTATTAATTGACTTAAAAACAATTGGGAAACAAACATTTGGAGCTGCAAGAATAATCAGTTGTACCTAATAAATTATGGGATAGAAAACTTTTTCAGATGCATTTGATACACAGCTATTTGACAGTGTCAAATCGATCGATTTATCCAGTATGTATTTATTTATTAACTAACTGTGCCCGCGGCTTCGCATCGTGGATGTCGAAAAGTCTATGTTAGGCCTTATAACATTAGCTATCTGCCAGTGAAAGTCCAGTCTAAATTGGTCCAGCCGTTTCGGAGATTACCCGGAAAAAGAGCGGCCGGCGACCGCTACTTCCAAGTTAGTGGCAGTTACTTGACTATTTAGTAATAGCTCAAAGTACTATCCGTCTTGATACCAGTTCTCAATTTGGCGGACAGATTATAAACTATCTAAAAATAGTGCGTTATATTGTAAATCATTTTTGCAGTTCAAAATTTATCGATAGTTTATAATCTCGCGAGATAGATTATAAACTGACGATGTTCATAATGTTTTTTTTTTTTGGGTGGGAAATCATCAAATAACTTCTCCCGCTCTGGGTGGAGCGGGAGGGCGTGTCAGACTTTTACTGACTAAAACCCACCCGTGTTCCCTCAGTTGCCTGTGTGCCAGGGGCCGCGGTATCTCTTTCGAACAACCCGCACCCCTGGCAGATGTTCATAATGTTACGGTGACATAATATAATCCGTGTGCTAGCTTCACTCAGTCCCCAACCACATGCAAATCTGAATCAACGTCTGTATTTGATACTCGTAACCGCGGCGCCACCACCAACCTTTTAAAATTCAAACCTTTTATTTTCACAAAGGTAGCGGCAGTACGTGAAACTAGTACAAATTTACATTCAACACGACACGAAAATTCGAAACCCAATAACACAGAGGAAAATAAACAACACTAAAGTGTCGCAAAATAGTGTTGGACACAGTTCGTGGGCTGTGAAATCGTAGCCGCCGGTGGGAGCGCTCTCGGCAACGGTGTCGCGACACTGATAGTGTCTGACATTGCAGACGGGACACCTGCACAAATTGCAAGCAACCCCGCGGCACGTGCCTAGTGCAATTTATTCGTGTGTTTTGTATATGTTTGTTTTCGGTAATGTGGTTTGCGGGACATTAATTTTGTATTGCTGAAACTTATTTGGAGACACTGTTAGTTTTTGTGCAAGACTACAGGAGTTTCCAAAGAAAGTCGTAAGCATTAAATTGTACACATTCGATGTTGTATTATACTACAGTCTGTCATTGTCAGTCTTGGTAAATTTATTAATTAGTCATTGTTAGTCTTGGGCTTCTGGCTTAGTAATAACAGCCGTACGGGTCGAACGATCAGGTTAAACTACTCTTGCCGTGGTTGGCCCGTAGATGGGTGACCATCTTTACATACCAAGACCCCTCCGTGCCTCAGAAAGCACGTTAAGTCGTTGGTCCCGACTGTCATTCGTGGATCTTTGACAGTCGTTACGGGTCGTCAGAAACCCGAAAGTCTGACAACCAGTCTTACCAAGGGGTATCATGTTACCCAGTAACTGGGTTGTAGAGGTCAGATAGGTAGTCGCTTCATGTAAAATACTGGCATTCAGATGCAGCCGGTTAGACTGGAAGCTGAAACCCAACATAGTTGGGAAAAGGCAAGGCAGATGATGATGAGTCATTAATAAACTTGCCTTAGGTGTAAGTGGGGTGGTATTAAATAGTATGCCGAACATACCGAAAGGCACGGAATAGTATCAGAAGTGTTCCCCTCGGTTCAAATACATATTTCGATCAAGAACAGATCTACTTATTAAAATAAAAGTATTCCAGTATGTTGTCATTGAAAACCGAGTTGTTATTACGTTTTGGAAACACAAAATAACAAGCATTCTTTTGCCCTCAAACCATTCGAAAAAAAACGATGTTTTTCATAATTAAAATTATGAAGACAATATAAATATCATGCTCAAAAGAGCGCTCTAACGAGTATAATGTATTCAGATTTTACTTTGTAATATTATCTACGTCTCGAAAAAGAAAACCTTAGAAAAGAAACTCGTTAAGGCTTTTTTTACAAGAAAAATGGCGTTCGGGAATGTATTTCAAAAGCGGGTAAAATAATGTCCTCTTTTGAAGCCTTGGGTACTTAGATAATGAGGTCCTAGGTATTTTTTTCTGACATGAAAAAAAGCAAAATATGATATGCCTGTAAACTAAGCCTGGAATTTGTTACAAAATATTTCTAAATAATAAAATTCTATGTTTCATTTTGATAATAATGAAAACACGCTTACTTTTTTTTGGGTTTTTATAAGTTACACGTGATAAACGTTGGCCTTTCGCCTGTGTTTAACATGTATTGGAAGAAAGCGTGTGTTTTTAGTCGGTAGGAGTCTGATATAACCCTCTGTTTCCCCAGGGTGAATGAATATTTCCTCATGAGAGTAGCCCCAAAAAAGGCCTATTTTCCACAACTGGACTACGAACAAACTGAGCAAATAAAACTATTGACAAAGTTGTCATTTGTTCTCTTTTTCGCTTCCTCTTCCTTTAAATTTTTTTTTTTTAAATATAAGGTTATCTCATGAAGAGGAAAAATAAGTCTAAAAACTTTGGCTTAGCTAACGTAAAATAAATTAGTTGCAGTTTAAATATTCTAATAGAAATACAAAATTACATTCGAACTGAATTCATTTGAATATCGTTGAAATAAACAAAATTCTAAAAACATCCCCTTTTTCAATCCTCCTTATGGCGCCATCTCTTCGAAAACTGTGTCTACAGGGATGAAACAAGTTAGCTAGAAGTTTCACCCCGACGGTGGTGACATCTACCAACGTTCGTGGAACTACAGAGCCCGCCCGCCCTGCGCGAGTCGCCCAGGCTTGGTAGTACGCTGTATTGCCGATAGATGGCGTTAGGGAATTTTGAATTAAAAATAAAGATGACTTTGAGATGTAGTATTCATGTCATTTGTTGATTACATTTTTTTTTATATCTTTTCGTAACAATCCTTAGTGTGAGTTATTGGTATTGTTAAACAAAGAAACAAGTACCAGTAATCATTTTACAAAACATTGGTAGACGATCGCAGAGATTAAAATATTAATTATAATTGTCTATATTTGCCTCTTTGGGACATTTGGGGCCCAAAACACATTGGTTTCGTTAAGCAATGTTTTTTCGTTTTTAATTTGTGGAGGATGAAAGTGACTAACGGCTTATAATTCTAAGGGTAGGGTTACATCATGAAATGAATTGTTCAATAGATGGCATCTTGCTCCTTGTTATTTAGTTTTGTTAGAACGAATACAGTTATTTAAATGATGTCTACATAATTTTTAGGTATGAAGTCACTACTGATTTTCTTTGAAGTTTTAGTTTTGCGGTTTTATGTTACTTCTTGCATTGTAAGTTGGTAAAAAAAATGAATCCACTTGGTGCATTGATTATATAAATGAAGATGCCTACTACTTCGAAAGTTGTTTTTTAAATACTTATTTATTTATTTTATTATTTATGTACACACAGTAAAATACATACAAATACAGCATAAACAAACAATTGAGTACAAAGGTACTGCTTATTTCTATAGAAATTTCTACACTTATACTACTACTTTCTTTCTTCTTTTTACACTTCATTGAATTTTATGTAAAAGTCGTAGCAGGTGGCGTTCTGTAGTTTCTGCATTCTCCAATGAGAAAAATGGCCTGATTTTATATGTTTATACGTAACTAGCAAACCCGACGAACTCCGTTTCGCCACCAGATGGCTTCGTTTTATGTAACATTTCGTTTGGTGATTAAAAGAAGAAGAAAATTTTTTTTTTGTTTTATTTCCTGAATTTTCTTTGCTATAAACCTCACGGAGCCCGAGACCTTTCCAACGAATGCAAAACCGTGGAAATCGGTTCGTGCGTTCTGGAGTTATAGCGTCAGGAAGAAAAACCCGACTTATTTTTATATAGTAGATTTTATGCTATTGAATTAAATTTACTCCATAAAATTTGTATAACGTTATTTCTCAGATTTTGTACATAAATCTTATTCTTGCTAACCCATCAAACTGAGCATGTTATATTATTATTATATAAGCGGGTTCACGTGAAGAGCAACGAGATTCGAACTCAGGACCTCTCGGGTAACAGGCCGACACCTTTGGATTATTTTGGTTAGTTGATATAGGTACATAATTATAAGGTATTTTTATATTCCAATTTGTTTTACTTTCATAGGCGCCAATAATTATGAATGTGAAAACAAGTATGTTTTTTTGTTTATTACACGCGTCGCTTTCACGGTAAAATGGCTGAACGGATTTGGATGACATTTGGCGCACAAATAGACGAAGATTTAGGTATGGACATAGACTACTTTACATTCTAGATCACAGACGAAAGCGCGGGCAACAGTTAATATTTTATAAAAAGAACTACAAACCGCTTTTTTTCATCTTAGTGAATCTTGCAAATATTGAGAAGACTTTTGTGATGACCAAGAGTATAAACAAAGACAAAAAATGTTTATATTAATAAGTAGCCTCAGAACAGCGTGGTACCCAGACACTGGGTTTTGGAGATCCATAGGCAGTGGCTGCATGTAAAATACTGGTATCCAGCTGCATCCGGTCAGACTAGCAGCCGTTCCCAACATGGATGGGAAAAAGCTAGACACGTGATGATGAAGCAGCCTTAGAAGGTCAGCATCCGATCGATCTGAAAATAAAAACTAAAAAAAAAACAACCGAGTTCCGGAAAAAACATTACAAAGTGAAAAATAACTTTAATTTTGGAAGTCGGAGATCTTGGATAAATGTATTTTAATTTTCATGTCACCAGTCACCGACTTTCGAAATTAAAGTTATTTTTCACTTTGTAGTTTTTTTCCTGAAGTCGGTTGGTTTTTTTTTGGAAAAAGTTTTTAGTTTTCACTTTTTAGTTATAGTACCACCTCACATCAATTAGAAATCCTTAGGGTCAAAACAATGCATATTTATGCGATCGCAGCAATCGCGGTTGATTTGCTGTAATTTTTTGAAGAGTTCAGTTGTCTGTCTCCGAAACTCATCATCAGATCTATATGAAATTTTAATGGAACACACAGGACGCACCAGCTTTATATTAAAAAAAAAAAACGAATTATCAAAATCGGTTCACCCAGTCGAAAGTTCAGAGCTAACAAACATAAAAAAAATACAT
This sequence comes from Antitype chi, assembly GCA_947359405.1. NCBI lineage: Eukaryota > Metazoa > Arthropoda > Insecta > Lepidoptera > Noctuidae > Antitype > Antitype chi. Next base: position 20,375,945 of record OX375816.1, read on the forward strand.
TTGACTTGAGAACCTACTCCTTTTTTAAAGTCGGTTAAAAATTAATCTTCAACATACAATAGGGCCATAAACAGACTTTACGCGTACGGCGTACCGGACATAAAACGACAGAACCTTGATGCTATCTTACACATAAAACCGATACCATCTAAATTCAACTACACCCATTAATTTGAAAAGCAAAACATTAAATGCCGAGCAGAAAGACTTACCTACATAGGTACCAGCTATCATTCAGCAGGACTGTTATAAAACGAAACAGGATCCAACGGCACAGAGATCTCGATAAATAATGTCCAATAAACAGCGATAGCAATGTTTATTTGTTGTTCAACTCGTAATGAGGACTTTGAGATCGAGCGGCGTGGTACAAGGTAGAGGTTAATAATTTAGGTTGGAAAAATATTCAAATTTAAGTAATTTAATGTGGATCACAGGTTTATAAAATATTGTGTCAGTTACAGGTCAGTCTGCTATGTCGCACCGCATTGAGGCATACAAAATTCATAAATATTATCAGTTCTAGCTAGCTAACTAGTCATGTTACAAAATAGTTTATAATATAAAAAAAAAACAATTGCACAGTGCTTACTTCATAGTGTATGAATTTAGAATCCCATCCCTTTTTTAAATTCATGATTGTGTACACCTACCCATTGGCTTTTTGTAATAAACCGGCCGATTCAATTTATTGTAATTTATAGATACCCCTTGGTAAGTCTGGTTGTCATACTTTTGCGCTTCTGACTTTCCGTTATGACTATCAAAGATCAACGAATGACAGCCGGGACAGACGGCTTGATTTGCTTTACGCGGCACGGATCGGTTTCTGTTTGTAACTAATTATGGTCACGGACCAACGTAGCTTAAACTGATGGATCGACCTGTGTGGCTGTTATTACTCAGCCAAAAGCACCTTCTACAAAATTCCTGTAACTACTTTTAATAATTATTATGCGTTTCAGCTAAGTGTAATACAAACTTAAATATAAACCTATTTGCCTAATTCTATCTATTTGTTTTAGATGTAGAATTTCTTTGTAGGATTTTATGATTAACATAAGTCCCGACAATATGTTTGGTATTCTGTAGTAATAATTTGTGACGATAATATTTTATGACATTTACCAAAATATAAACAGAAAAACATCAAAATAATTTACCTCCATATTTACTTTTCTAAGCCTCTTAAATAAAATCCCTGCAAAGAAATAATACAGCTTTTACCTTCACAACTTGGACCACATCCCCGTACCTCGCCGGGAACCAAGGCAACTGGGATCACCAATAGCAACAGCCTCCCTGTATCTATGGTAACTCCCCCCACTTCAAGTCTTTATGAAGCTCGCGGCCTTATAACGAATAAATGTAATAACGGGCGGAAGGCAACTATGCTGTGAATTTGAGAGAACTACTGAACCGTGAAGCCTATACCAGTTAGTACTAATTGTGAAGTTTGAACCTTTCAATGAGTTAGGAGTTGTTAGTACGTTAGGCCAATGTTTTGTTTACGAAATAGGTGAGCGGTGCAGTTGTTTTTGTGAGGTGGAAATTATGGATTGTTTTCGCGCATTCATTACCTAAGACTGGTTAGATTTTGAGAACCTCGTTGAGTCTCATAATAAACGTTTATAGTGATAAATAACGTTTGGCTGATTAAAAATAGTTTGATGAGAAAGATACCACAGATTTTAGTAGTACTTAAAATACAATTACTAAACAAGTAACTATTTACCTATAAAATTAAATGACTAACTGACTATACAATTAAAAACAAAAACATCACATTTTAGTAATGTTTCCGTTACAGAAAACCCCATGCCAAATATCTTACATAACCCTATATTTTCTTTAAATATTTAACTGCAAAGAAAAATTCAGCAGCTGTAGAACACAGCCAGTACTCTCCCCAACAAATCCTGCTCTTCAATAGACACACTTCAATTCACACTCAAATCGAAGAGCTTTGCTAAGGGGCTCAGGCATTTTAGAAACATCCATTACGAACCCATTTGAGTAATCCCATGTAGTTTAGCGCGCCCTAATAAAATTGTAAATGAAACAACGCACCCCTTTCAGCGAAACTTTTCATAATTGAGTTGTAAATATTATTTTGTCGTTATTATTTTGGGTTGTAGGGTATTTAAGGGATGTTTTTGTACCTTTAACTGACTTTTTATTGGGTGAGTTGGGATTGGTATATAATTGCGTGCGGTGATATTTTATTATGGAATCATATTTCTGACTCCCAAAATACAAGTCCTGGCTTAGTTTGGGTATCAGTTTTAGTACCTTATGTAATCATTATAATTGACCTTTGTAGCTATGTAGGTACCACATTCTTGTGAATGCTTCTTGTGAAATAAACTTTTTATGTTTTTTTAAATGTTTTTTATATTTAAAACGTAAAATCACATCACGCCTGTAATCATCGAAGGATTAGGCAGAGGTTTAGGTTTTCATAGTACACCCATATTTCGTCAGTTATGTTTAAGTCCAATCTTATTTCTTATTAATTGTCTGCGTTACCATATTACCGTCCTTACGGCTGAGGCACATCTGAAAGATAATAGGGGACGAGCCAATTCCCATCAAGTGGGCACAAATCCAGACTCAGGGCGGTTACTGAGAAAACCCCAATAAAACTTTGCCTGACGTGTGAATTGAACATAGAACCACATATTCAACAGTTGCGCTTGCTACCACTAGACTAAGCAGCAGTCATAGTTATATTGTATTTGTAATTTTTAAAGTTTTTCATTTACTCGGCTTTTGTAGCTCAATAACTTATTTATAAATAAAAAGAAAAGTCCTGACTGACTGACTGACTCATCAACGCCCAGCCCAAACCCTTAGACCTAAGAAGCTGAAATTTTGCACAGAGGTTCCATTTATAATGTAGACAAGGAATGAGGAAGGATTTTTTGAAATTCAAACCCTAAGGCAAAAGCTTGTTTGTAATAAATACATTCATACTCATAGGTACATAAAGTTACTCCTTTCCATGGGGGTAGGCAAAAATGACAGAATGCCACCTGCTTCGATCCTAACATACTTCTTTATCTTTGCTTACCTTCATACATCTGGTGGGACACGCACGCTGATTGCGAGTGCTACTGATCTGATCTTTCTGAAGAACATCGCCAATAAGATCACTTTATGTCCTTTTAGAGCGTCCCGGAGTTTTCACTCACATCTGCCTTGTAATTATGCATAATAATTGGTTGCAATATTATCACTTAATTTGAAATTAAGTAATTCATGAACATGTACAAAAATACCTAAGAAACTAACTCAGACTTCCGATATGTTCCCCAAATACAATCGGAACTAATAACAAGACATTAGACAGGGGAAACTTCAAATAACCCTGATCTATATCACATAGGGGCAAAAATAAAACCAAAAATTTGGTCGCATAAAATTCAAATAAAGCCAGTTTTACATGAATTACGCTGGGGAAGCATTCGTGTATGAAGTAAAGAATGATATTGTATGCATTTTGTATGAGAGAGGTATTATCGGATATGGCAAAGTATTTGAATATTCCGACCCGGATACTACTAAGGGTTTTCGATTTTATGTCGAGTCGATAGAATAGGGTTAACTTTTGGATGAAAAAGAGTTCCAATTTTTTTATAAGGTGAGATAAATCCTGCTTATATTATAAACGCGAAAGTTTGTAAGTATGGATGGATGGATGTTTGTTACTCTTTCACGCAAAAACGGCTGAACGGATTTGGATGAAATTTGGCACACAGATAGATTATAACCTAGATTAACACATATGATACTCATTATCCCTGTAGTACGTTTACGCGGTATTATTTCCGACTTCCATGCGGGCGAAGCCGCGGGCGGAAGCTAGTTTTAGATAAAGTAGTGTATTAATTAATGTCCCTAAATCAACTACCATAGAATTCACACCAAAATCAGTGCTAAATATTTTGCTTATCTTGAGCTTTTCATATTTGAAAAAATATTATAATTTGCATACAACATAGTTTGCCCTGTAACATTTGTCTACACATTTACCTCCTTATTTATAAATGTTGCTTAAAGTTAAGTAATTATTAGCGTCCCGTGGTTTAACCACACATTTTTGACGTTTAAACATCTCTTAACTTTAAGCAATGTTTATAAATAAGGGGGTTAATTTGCATACAATTTTTAATCCTAGCTGAACATGTTTGTGCCATTATAATTATTTTTACAGCATTGTTACCACGTTTATGCAAATAAAATATTTACTTTACCATATTTAAAAAAAACTCTTTATGAGTAGGAAAAGAAAGGCAGCTTACCAAAAATCAATAAACGTCAAAATCAATATTACCTCACCCAACCGACTTCTAACCGGATTTCAATCGACTTAGTATCTCACCTCGGGACAGTAGTATAACCCGAGTACTCTATATAGAGTACACATGATCCAGCTATATGTTAACCAATATGTCATCGCGAGGCCCGAGCCATGGGGACAAAAGCATTCTTTACCATTATGGCACCGGTAATATTCGGTGAAACTATTTTGCTATATTTTTGAACATGCAAAATTATGGAATCGTGTTATTATTCGTGTTGTAACTGTATACTGTGGTTTAATGATACCTATTTGTTGAGCTATGGATTTTTTTGAGATGATTTCCCATCATCAAATAATTTCTCCCGCTCTAGGTGGAACAGGAGGGCGTATCAGACTTTTACTGAATAAAATCCACCCGTGTGCCTCAGTTGCCTGAGTGCCAGGGGCCACGGTATCTCTTTCGAACAACCCGCACCCGCTCTGGCAGGCATCGGCCCTTGCGGATCCCACCAGTTGGTGCTGACATCTCTTTCAGTCTTAGGACAGCTAAGCAGTGACTAACAAAGCAGTACTTTGTGTAAATAATTTCATCACCGCTGCTCTCAAAACGGTGATGGTAAAACATCGTGAGGAAACCGGGATGTCTGAGAACCAAAAACTCGAAGACATGTGACATCTTACAACACGCACTGGGCCCGCGTGGTGGATTACGGCTCACTCCCTCTCACAGAGAGGAGGCCTGTACCGTGTCCCAGCAGTGGGAACGTTATAGGCTGATTATGATGATGATGAAGCTTAAGACTCATCGGTTGTTAATAGAAAACGATTTAATCAAGCGTAGCGTGTTTCAGATACAGCTTATTGTTTTATAACTAAGCCGAATTTTTTTGCTCTTAGAGGTTAGTTTGGTTGTTTAACGGATTACAGTAAAATTTAACTGGTTTGATGAGCAAGAAAAAAATATCTTGGTTTGAATATTTTACGAGAGGCAGAAAATGAAACACTATGGGCATTGCTATTCTTTATTACAAAAATTTAGAATTTGAAATATTCTGAGATCATTTTCCCTAAACTACTCAGCCAGGTAATACCTCATCAAGATAAAACGATAAATCCTTAACAAGCAATCGGTTATCGACCGGCTAAGTATAAGACACGGTAAACCAAAATTTTAATTTATCTGAGACACTTAAAAGTTGGCGACGATCACCGCTTCACTTCAAGAAAGTTTGTCAATATTTGAAGGAGACGACGATTTAGAAGGAAAGGATGATACTGGATGGGACTTAGATGTTTTGGTAACACGACCAGTTTTGATTATGGTGAGTGAAATAAGACAAGTTTCTAATGGCATGAAGGTGTGAAATGAGAAAGAACTTTTATGATCACCTACAGATTAGGGTTCGGGGTTGGTGTCATTTATTCCGTCGTTATAAAGGTTTTTAGTGCAGGGACGTGCAGTTTTAAACTAGTTTTACTCTACCTTAGACATCTATTTGACCAATGATATCAAATCATTAATTTAGTAAAAAAAATATTTTTAGAACGTGCGCATTCTATCTAAATCTGGCAAAAATACCTACTTTTTCGACATGTTTTTGACAGTGATTTATGCTGAGATGAAATTGCGACTAGATTTTGAATGTTTTTAATAACGGGAATTCCCTTTAGAAATCAGCAGAATCTTTATATCTCATCGTACCATATACTAACATATATCCGATATGATTTTTCACTCGAACTAAGTCACAATGTAGACTGACAAACTGACCACTTCCAGTCAGCTATTTTGCAACACTTCTATTCTATGTTACGTATAATAGTCACTTTCTGAAAATATCTTATTAAGCTGAATATACCGTCCAAACCAAAGTTAGATTGAAGTACAAGTTGTATTCTTTGATAGGCAATAATATACTGTATTGATATAGAATTAAGTTTATTGTTGATGAATTTTCGTTAGTGATGTATTGAAGACAAATCAGCTGCCATTGATATTGTAATGACTTAAATAGGTAATGTGTTTGATAAGGTTGTGAATGAGACCTAATTTTTGCATACAGATAAGATTAGAAGATAGCTGCTCAGACTAGTCTGCTATACGCAGATACAATACAGATGACGTCAGTGGTCATCACGGTTTGATATTCTGCATAACAGAATGTCAAAAATAGGTAAATTATAAAATAAAAAACACGACTGCCTAAAAAGTGAACTTTGAAAAGGATGGAATAAGAAAACTTTATTTTATGAGGTTGGATACTGAACTGATTACTATAAGCAACTTCACGCAGTCACGGGCAACAAAGGTCTTCATTGTAAAATTTAGGAAGGTGTGGGTACCTTCTTAAATTTAAACACAAAACCTTGTTAAGTAAATAAAAACAAACATACATACGTACAGAGGCTGATAAACACTTTACCCTCCTCACTTTTTATTAAGGATACATACATATAAAATAACTAAGGGATTGTGTACAATCAATACACAAATTAAACAGATCGCTGATGACTGCAGTTATAGTAGAAGAGCTTTTAAAATCAAAAAAACCTAAAATAGTTGAACATTAATACCAAAACTGACCACTGTAAACTCCCCACATTATAACTTTGTGGAAGTATCTCATTAAGTAAAATACACCGTCCGCAGTGAACTTAGATTGGCGCAGGTTTGATTACTGCCAACTCTTGATAGGCAATTTCCTCCTCTTTGTACAAGGCTTCCTCTATCCTTCTGTGCGCATATTCCGAACAGATTTTAACATTTCGTTGTATGTTTTTGATGTCTCCCTGCGTTTGTTTTGTAAGGGTCGGGTTGAGTTATTTCGGTTTATGATAAAATGTTGTGTTTTGGTTCGCAAAGCCGATATTGCTTTTGGCTATATATGAAAATTGTTGGTTGAATTAATGTTACGTCATTTAATGTTGTGTTTATTAAGATTTTTTACTCTTGTATATTTACTTTTAAGTGTTTACCTTATGTAGGTGTCGATATATTGTTTGTTTGTTAATCTAAAACTGCGTGTGCAAGTATGCTGTATTTAATCATCAAAATTATCCTTGCATCTAAACTTGTATTAGAGAAAAAGAGAAGAGATTACATTTTGTATGATTTGATGTTGGTTTGTTACGCTTTCACGCTAAAACGCCTGAACGGATTTAGATGAAATTGGGCACATGGGTAGAACATGACGTGAATTAGAACATAAAAACTCTATATCTCGATATTCTCATGCATGGGACCGAAACTTTTTGGGTGAGACCGTGGAGAGCAGCTAGTTATGAATAAAAAAAATAAAGTTCAAGAGTTTCAACAGTAATAATATAACATTTACTACCCACAACATAACAAAATCATAATCAAAACATTCTCCAACTCACTCTATTTTTAGCAAGTACTTATTTCACCTTTGTATCCAGAAGGCACAACAACAAAATAAATGGACCAAAATCAGGTTTAACCGTTCCATTCTTATTATGGTTGCCTGAAAAGGGGTAAGCTAATCCGATGTGGTAAATGTAAAAACAGTGTAGATGGTTCTACCTGCAGTCAAGGGTTGAGTGTGATCATTTATAATGCCAAGATGACACTCTATTACCCCCTTTACCCCCCTCTTCAACCCCTACCTGGGTCCCTTGCTCCTTTTGTCATTGATGTTGTTTTTCATGATATGCTGAGTTTAAAATTAAGTTTGGTCTTCTTAGCGAGTGATTAATATAAGCTGTATTTTAAGGATTATTATCATTCAGTGAGCAATAATAAAACTCAGTCTTTTTACAGTTTATTTTAAAACCTTCACGCACTAGAACCGGGACGAGATGATATTGACTTAACTTTAATGCACTTACGAATTCCCAGAACCTGAACTGACCGAAAGATTTTAAAACCATTTCTGAAAGCGATTGATGTAAAAGAAAATAGTAATGTAATTTATCACCAAAAAGGTTCTAGAGCGAGTCTGCGCTATATTTTCTCTGGGCGATTTGTGTAACTTTCAGACATTGCATTTTTGCTATAATATCATTTGTTAAAGTCAAATGCGTCGTTTCACCCCGTACTCAGTTCTATTTCATTGTAGAAAATGAAAATAATATCGGATTTTAAGTTTCTTTGTTAGTTTTTGCTGGCGAATGTTAGTTTTTATTGAATTGCTTCAGCTTGATGAAGATGTTTTAAGTTTTTGTTAAGTTAAGAAATAACAATTGTTGAAGATTGATTGTTGTGACTTTTTAATTTTTCTATGAGTAGGTACTCATTTTCTAATCAGTAGCAAATACACAAATGAATTATTTGTGTACTCCTTGAGAGGTCTTATAACAAATTGAGGCACCCATATAACATAAAAGTTTTGTAAATATTCCAAAGAAAAGTAGAAGTTAGATAATATTATTTGCCGATCATTAACAACTAAAATAAATTCTATAATAGCAGGATCATCTTTCATATTGTTTTTCTTTGCTACTACGCCGTAGGCAACAGCCAGACCCAATTAGTACATACATAATTTCACCTTTGTCACTATTACAAGTACCTACTCACTTCGATCTCTCGAAATTTCTCCGAACCCAAGCCTTTTTGTATAAGAAAATATTAGCAACAATGCCCTACTTTACGTAGCAAGGGCATATAAATAGGCGTGTATTGACATGTTTGTACAAGATATTCAAGGAGCAGGCACAAACAGTACTAACAAGGTTTTGGGCAGAAGGTTTGATACATTTAGGCATTAATATGCAAGTACTCATGAAGCCACCACCAGTAAGACACATCTTGAGTTTGAGGTATCGTGTATAATTCTAGGATAATACTTTGTGTGAAACCGATAATTCAAGTTCTTTGTTACATAAATCTAGTAAAAAGTACGAGCGCCTCAAGGGACAACTCTCGGCCCATTCTTAATTTTAAAGTCACACTGACCAATTTCTAATTTGAAAAACAATTTACTGTCATCTAGCCTATTCTTCTTAAAAAGTTATTTAGCAGGCTTATAACTCACCAAAACAATAGTTGGTAACGTTAACTCATGGGAAAGCTGAGTATGTAAGTTTTTCGCAAAATATCATGTGTGTTTCGAAGTAGGTCTTCTGTTGTCTTCTAATGGGTGCGAATAGGTAGAAACAAGGTTAGGCGATTATATCAGGGCGTAGGTCGCCCCTTAACGAGTGAGTGGGCTTCAGTTGTATACTATACGAATTGTTCCCGAAACATACTTAATTGAAAACAAAGTTAGTAACTTGGACATATTTTCATGTGAATCAAATCAAACGTTTATTTGGTAGAAATACTGTGTTTGTTTTGTAGGAGTCTCTCTACAGGTCAATGTCGAATAGATTGAGCTTAAAATCATTATAATACGTACGGAGCATAAAAAACCATCATCAAACCTGCTAAAGACGAAGAATGAAATGAACGCATACGGAATATTTTCTTCATCATGAGCCGTGATGCTATACACGTAAAATGTATAATTTTATTTCATTCTATACAAGAATCCATCACTTTCTTTACCGTCCACTTCTCTATTTACTAAAACAAGTCAAAGCAATAGCAACAATCTTCATTTCAACACGTAATATGATAAAGGGGTATTGGAAGTGCTCATTAGCGGTGTTCTAGATACATACATAGATGGGAGATCTCACAATGTGATACCATGTTTTTATCCCCTTGATAATGGACCGTATCAATGACGTATTTTTATCTTTGACGTCAACACAGGTTGTTTACAAAGGTATGAGTTTCATTACTCATTAGAGACATGTTATTTTTCCTGTAGTTTCTTTATTTACATTGTAAAAGTAAGTGAGTTTATTAGTTTGCAATTTTTTCACAATTCCTTTGAAAAAGTTTACCATATGACAACTAAAATATTTTCATTAATATGGCGTCAAAGTAAAAGTTACGGGTTAAACTATTTAAATATTAAATAGACAGCAGTAGTGAGACTTGACAGTGATGAAGTGACGGACATTATCTAGGATATCAATACAATTCCTAATTCGACTAATTGAGAAGTATGGAAGATATAATTATACTACATGTTGCGCCAACCCCAAATAAATTAGACTAAGGGCCGCAGAGTGATGAAGATGATGAATAATATATTTACTATCAAAATATTTCCTTGCTTTAACCAGAAATTCAAGTAAAAGCATGAAGCATCCAATTAATCAAAATCAAAAAATCATAAATCATTTATTCAAATTAGGCTGAGAATCAGCACTTTTCGAACGTCAAAATACATAAGACAGTCCTCCAAAACGCCCACCCTTCACCACTTCCTAGTGCTTTAGCTAGGCAGAAGTGGCGCAACAAACTACCCAGCAGCACAGCTGTCTGATTCGTCGGATAGACTTGATTCTATACATACATAGGCAAAGTTATAAACACTACGAGACACAGAACATGAAATAAAATCATTAGTCATAATATGTCAGGTAGCCATGCCAATTTACCTACTTAAAATCGAAAAGCTTTTCCACTTATTAAGAAAATACTTCCATAAATTATAACGCTATTTATTTGTTTGATCCCACTCCATGCTCTTGCAACAGCTTAAATTTTGTTTTGCAGGCGAGAAATAAAATGATTATTTTCAACATTATCCTTTTGAAGAGTCTCAACATAATATTCAGAAATCTACTCGAGTACATCATCATAGGTAGTGTATGTTATGTTATGATGGTAATATAAGACGTTGCTAATAACAAGTCAAGCATTATTGCGGTTAGATACGTTGATACGTGTCTCGTTAATTAGGAACTCTCGGGTTACCATCTCTTTGAGACTAACGTTACAGGGTCGTGTGTGTGGGTTAATAGGTGTGCAACACACGAGCGGACTTAATAACATATGTCTTGATTTTCTTGTGAATATTTTGATGAGAACGATGATTTGTTTACTGTGAACTGCTTTAATTAGTTGCTGCAAAAATTAGAGTGACTCTCGGCTCACGTTTTTGAATGTCTGTTCATTCCTCAGTCAATCATCTTGTGTCGACTTAGATATAATTGTAATTTTAGTGAACCAATTGAAGTTTACCAACTAATATGACAATTTGACAAGTTTTTCTAATTATCATGTTTCTTTGTTACAGGTAAGTCTAAAGTTTTTGCTGGTGCTGCTACAGATGTCTTCAAGGTATAAATTAGCTACTATAATTACCAATGATTGAGTTTGAAACTTTTGTTTTCCAATAATTTGGAGGAGAAAACATCAAAACAGGTCATCCAAACCAAGACGCCAAAAACAATAGCCACTAATAGCACCTCCGAAGTACACAAACGCATAAATAACAACATCCTATTTATCAGCATTGAATCGGCATCGCACACCCCACGGGAATAATTAATGAGCCCTTGATATGATTAAGCCACCACAATGCCGTGTCATCAACGTCATCACACCCACACATACACACCACACACCCACGCTGTTGCAGATGACGTTGTGTTCACACGAGTGTCAGGTAATGCGATTAGTGTGACGTAATATGACATGAATATGTCTTTGATTTATTCATGTCAAATATTTTGGTAATTAGTTGCTGACGTGCCTTGGTTTGGTTATAGGGATTAGGGAGACAGGTACTAAAATTGAATGTTTTCATGCACTATTATATGCTGCATCTCATCATCTTTTGAAGAACGTTCATGGTCATGGTAGCCGATGTCATTAATTTTTGTACAACATCTTATACTTGTACCTACATTCATAGCAAAAAAAGTTTTGATTCTGATTTTGATTGTGATTCTGGTTGTTATGGATGAAAAACATCGATTTTAACCGAGAATCTTAAATTCCGTCATCCTCTTGTTGACTGACATCAAAATAGCCGTAGCCCCGTAGGTACGAGTACCTCTAAAGCTTCAATCAACGGAGCTTTGTACCGAAACTTCAATATTCCGGTCCACTTTCTCGAAACAAACACGTCTATACTAACAAGACTGCATTGTAGGTACCGGGTCTATAGTCACGTCAATATATAGCTATATTATTCAATTTGTAAGCTAAGGCTTTACACAAAGAGAGACACAATCGGAATTTCGACTAAAATGGGTATGAATGAAAAAAATAACACAAGAAATCTGAAAAAGATCTAACTCAAGGCATCCCTAATAAGTAACTTAATTAGTTAGGTTGTCAAAAGGCTGCGAGGCATAATTTGTATACTTGACTCAAACAAAGCTAAGAGATAGAAAAAGTAAAAATTGGCAGAGGCTTCATGCCGAACACATTGATTAGATAAAAGTTTAAAACGTAATAATGATATCTATCTACATCATGCCACAATAAAGGCACAGAGTTCAACAAAACACCGACATAAGACTGCGTACAACGGTATCTATAGTCATGTTTCACGTATAGACACTGGCTGGGTATAGACACAAATAGACATAATCGGAATTAGTGTGGCCGGCGAAGCGTGAAGTACAATATGAATGACCTTTGTCAATGCCTCTGACGCTTCCCTAGCAGATCCCGAATTATTTAACCCGAAAGATGTTTATATTGTTCGATGTTAGAGAGTAGGAAAAATAGGAATAGGCTAGAATAGGAATAGAAGGGGATTTGGAAGCTTGCTTTTTGTAACTATCACATTCAAAATAATAAATACAATGTTTAGGCCACTTTCAGTACATTGACATATACTTTTACATACAATAGAAGCTTTTTTATTTCTTATTGGCTGTGATATTTAAAACAGCCGAGAATAACGTGTACTAATTTTCTATAGACAGTAAAATGGATAAAACATTGCGGACAAATAAAGGCTCATTTTCTAGTATGAATCACAGCTCAACAGTTATGCTTTCAAGCCTAAAATCCCGTCATCGCCAAAACTTCTTCAACAATCTAAACTGTTCACCGAATCGTTGTCGTCACGTAGTCGTCGCGACAAAATTTCCTTTTCAACCCCAGAGCGGACATCCGACTGTCTTTTGTCCGAACATTCGACTCTATAGTTAATTAAAACGAATATTGTTAGCGAAATATTGTGCCTAAACAATTCAGGTTTTGTAGCGCTTTCAAGTGATACTTTAATAAATATTGTTTTATTATAATAAAGCAGTTCTCAATATCAGTAAGATTCATGATTGTTGAGTAAATATTACTTCTCTCTTCTTTCTTCTTCTACTCTTGGCCACCCAATACTGAGTGTAGGTCTCTTATAAATCTCTCCACTTTTGGCGGTTTTGTGTCATGGCTATCCAGTTTCTTCCGGCCACTTTAATGAGATCGTCTGTCCACCTAGTCGATTGTCTTCCCACATTCCTCCGTCCCGTCCGTGGTATCCACTCCAGCATTTTCTTCCCCCATCTTCCATCCAGTCTACAGCATATATGGCCAGCCCACTTTCACTTTCTTTTTGCTATCACTTCCGCTATGTCCGTGAGTCTCGTTCGTCGTAGAGGAAGATGCCCAACATGGCTCGTTCCATAGCTCTCTGGGTGACTTGCATGCGGTGGATAGTGTGTTTGGTGAGCGTCCAAGTTTTAGCCCCGTACGTCATGACTGGAAGGACACACTGCTCGAACATGTGACGCTTTAGGTTTATGGGCACCCGCTTCGACTTGAGTACGTCGGACAGCTTACCGAAAGCACCCCATCCTAGTTGGATACGGCGCTTGATTTCGCAGTATTGTCCATTCATCGCTATACTCAAAGTCTGTCCCAAGTATACGTACTCCTTGACTTTTCCCATTTGCTGGCCATTCACTAGAATGTGATCAAAGTCGTCATCACAGCACATTATTTTTGTTTTTGCGGCGTTCATTTTTAGCCCGACATTGAGTGACACGTCATACAGTTCTTGTACCCTGGCCTCCACCTTTCTGGCAAAAACGACAACATCGCCGGCAAAGCGCAGATGGGATAGCTGTTTACCATTAATTTTTAAGCCTCTATTAGACCAGTCGAGAAACTTAAATACATCTTCCAAGTAGGCTGTGAAGAGTTAAGGTGATATCGTATCTCCTTGTCTCACCCCTCTTTTAACGCGTAATGGATTTGTAAACTCGTGAAGTTTGTCTTGTAAGGAAGCAATACGGTATACTTCCTTGATTGCCTCTACATATCTCATGTCTACCTAACATCGTTTCAGCGAATGAATGACTGCTCAGTTTTCAACCGAGTCAAACGCTTTTTCGTAGTCGATGAACGCCAACACTATAGGTCGGTTATACTCGTTGCCCTTCTCAATTATTTGTCGTACTGTGAAGATGTGGTCTACTGTTGAGAACCCACTCCTGAACACTGCCTGTTCTAACATATTTAACAATCATGATATTTAATAATTAGGTCTTTTACAAACGACAATATTTTCAATGCATTTTTAAGAATCTTACAATTTCTTTATTTATCAAAAACAAGGTGAATAAAAAAAATAACTTAAAAACTATGCCCCTTGAACAAATAGTACCAAATAAAGTACCAATAATAGTTACAAATAAGGTTAATTATTGCGGACACTTAATTTTCACTTAATGCACTTCACTTACATATAATGCAACAAAAAATAACATCTTAAGTGTATGGAAATAATAAAAATATAAAACTACCCAATCACTTATCCGCTCTCCCCAACAACCGTTTAAAAATTCCTGAAAAAGAACTGCATAAGTAATTTGGAAAATTAACCTTTTATTTCCTGACTTCTTATATCAGTAGGCAATTGGTTGAGAGGATATTTTATCAAGTGTTCGGTTGCCGAAATAATTCCTTATTCTAGGTACATCAAATTTACCTGCCGATACTATCCTAGTTGCGTGGTTATGGGTAACTAGCGAGTGACGCTCCGAGCTGCCATGACTGATAACTAGAAGTAGGTATTTATGTTATAAGCTGGTAGAAAAAAAAATGCAAATTTTAAATAACTTGTAATAATCATCTTTACATTTGTTTTTTTGTTTTGTCTTATTGAAGTTTGTTGTGTGTTCACAAACTATGACCTGAGGTCTAATATTTTCTGCATTTAGCAGTCAAATGCATGTTCGTAACTCATCTCCAAACAATATTACTTACCTATTCGATTTTTTTAATACGCAACAATCAAAACTATTCCAGTGGTCCGTCCAGAGCCGAGAATATCCCACCAACATGTTTACTAAAGATTTTCCTTCGTGAATACCTTATATACAGATAGAGAGCATTTAATTGATTGAGATTGAGAGCACTCTACGAACTGTCCCCCAAATCTTTTTTAACTAAACCTGAACATTCGATCACATAAAATTGTTAAGTGACAACCTAGACGATTATTCTGTATCTAAAGTATATCAGTGCACACCAGAAGACTGTGTATCTACCTTAAATTCCCCGGATAGTTATCTAAAAGTTATCTCTCAAAATATCAGATCAATTAATCGAAACTTTAATGATTTTGAATCACTACTTTCTCGTCTTTCTCTTGAGTGTGATGTAGCTGTTCTGACAGAATGTTGGCTTCCTTGTCTATGTAATACCACCCTACCCCAGCTCCAGGGTTATTCTTCGATTCACACTACTAAACACCGTAATCAGAGTGACGGAGTAGTCGTGTACATCAATTCGAATCTGGCATTCAAAGTACACGAACCTGAATTTCATGACTCTGCTTCTGGGTTAATCATCGAACTTGCGTCTAATATTGCTATCCTCTGCGTTTATAGATCCCCGTCTAACGAGAGTATTGAAATCTTTCTCAAATCCTTAAACGAAATACTATCGTCCTTGACCACTTTTCAAACTGTAGTTATAACAGGTGATATAAATATAAACATTAACATAGATAGCACAACATCAACTATGAACCATTTGTCGCACGAATACCTTAACTGTCTTTCTTATCATGGGTTTTTACCAGCCCACCACCTACCCACAAGAGGTAATAATTGCCTTGACCACACAATCCTTAAAACTAAATTACCCTCTTCTACCTACATTTTTGATTCCACAATTACTGATCACTTTTCTACCCTCCTTTGTTTAAATTTGAAGCTACCCCGTAATTTTTCTAACACCTCAATCATAAAGACCGACTTCGCCTCACTTGACAACTCTATGCAAAATCTGGAATTCACGCATATTTATTCCATGGATGATCCAAACGCTGCTACTGACTGTCTGATCCAAACTCTATCGCAGGAGATTAATAATCACTCAACCTTGAAACCTACAGCTAAACGTAAGAGAATCCTGAAACCATGGATTACTCCAGGACTCCTCCGATGCATGAGGAACAGAGACATTTTACACAAAAAATACAAACAGTCTTCTGATAATGAAATCCTTAAAGCTACCTATACTAGATACAGAAATTTCTGCAACAAAATTCTTAAAAAAGTTAAAAGACAGTTCGATTCAAATGAAATTTCCAAAGCTGGTCGTAACACAAAGATGTTGTGGGATACAGTCAAGCGTGTTACAAACACAACTAAAATTACTCACCCTCCCACGGAGTTACTTTCCTCCTCAGAAACCCCTTCTCAGTCTCTTAACGATGTTAATTCATTTTTTGTAAATATAGGTAAAGATCTCGCTGATCGTGTTCAGAATGTAATGGTTGGCTGCCCTCCTAATTCCCAGCTCCATAACTCAAATAGTTTGAGTTCTTTCGTTCTCTTGGAAACAAATCCGGATGAGATTGCTACTATTATTGGTTCTCTAAAGCCCAATGCTGCAGTGGGCTTTGATGGCATTTCTACAACCATGATAAAAAGGTACTCTGCAATCCTCGCACCCGTACTTTGTCATATTTTCAACCTATGCCTCGTCTTGGGTACTTTTCCATCTTCTTTCAAAAAGGCCATTATTCATCCCATTTTTAAAGGGGGGGACCGAACATCTGTCAATAATTACCGCCCTATTGCGGTGCTACCTGCCATGTCCAAAATCTTAGAACGACTCATTAATAATAGACTAACCTCATACCTTGAAAGCAATAATTTATTGTCAGCCAACCAATTTGGGTTCAGGAAGAAAAGATCAACTTCTGATGCAGCCTTGACACTGATAAATGCAATCGTTGATAAACTAAATCAACGCAAAAAATGCCTCACAGTCTTCATTGACCTTGCAAAGGCATTTGACACCGTTCCTATTCCCTGCCTTCTAACTAAACTAGAATGTCTCGGCGTACGTGGTATTCAACTCCAACTCTTCCATTCATATCTTTCAGACCGTAGGCAGGTAGTTAAAATTGACGGTTGCCTTAGTGAAGAGCTGCCTATTTCGTTCGGAGTGCCTCAAGGTAGTGTCTTAGGCCCTACTTTGTTCTTGGTGTTCATAAACGACCTGTGCAACATGCACCTGAGCTCTGGTAACATTGTCGCTTTTGCCGACGATACTGCAATTACCTTTCATGATGAATCCTGGGCTAAACTGAAAGCAACTGCTCAAACTGGATTTGACTTGATATATGGATGGCTTATCTCTCACTCACTCACGCTAAACACGAATAAAACAAAACTTATAACATTCTCTCTAAACCCCACTACGCAACCTTTGACACCCATTACTCTGAAAGCTCACACCTGCCAAGCCAATTTGGCTATTTGCAACTGTCCTACAATTTTCTCTACGGACACGACTAAATACCTGGGTATCATCCTAGACAAACACCTTAACTTCAAAGCCCATATCACTCATCTTACAGCTCGAGTTCGTAAACTCATATATATTTTTAAAACACTCAGACACATTGCCAATACTTATGTGATACGCACCGTGTATCTTGCCATGTGTCAATCAGTGATTTCGTACTGCATTAGTATATGGGGTGGAGCTGCGAAAACTACACTCAAACCTCTGGAAGTGGCTCAGAGAGCCATTCTGAAGGTTGCTACTTTCCGACCAATGCTCTTCCCCACCTTTGATCTTTACAAAAAATGCAAAGTTCTTACGGTACGGCAAATATTCATTCTCAACAATTTATTACAACAACACACACAAACTCCTTTTACACTAACTCAATCCTCACTTAGGCGAAAGAACGAAATTTGCAAAGTTCCCTTCACACGCTTTGCTTTTACTAAACGTTTCTTTTACTACCTTGGCCCGTTTTTATACAACAGAATTAACAAAACTATACCTTTACATCAATCCTCTTACGAAATGTGTAAAAAACAGATAACTGACTTTTTAACCACTTTAAACTACGACGACACTGAATATCTGCTCACTTCACAATCTTAATGACTTCTCTAATACTCCATATCTAAACTCAACCCCTTTCACTTCAGTTTACACATACACCACACCTATAACACAGAACACAGACATACACAGCTACATTACAAAACACACACACACTACACCTACAACACAAAACACACGCACACCACACCTACATCACAAAATATACACACGTACTAACACTTTTAGTTTAGTATAAGTTAAATACGTTTGTACCTTATAGTTCTAAGCAGTCTATTAAAATGTTTGTACCCCTGTGGGAACCTGGGCTGGCGAACCTTAATACAGGTTACTATGTAACCTAGCTAGGACGCCTGATTCAATTATGTTACTTTATTTCTATTCTACTTAACCCTAAATTTTAAAAATTATTTTATTGTAACAGACTGTACCACACTTTTTGAAATAAATAAATTATTATTATTATTATTATTATTATTAATGTAGCGAGACGGAACTCCCGTGGGTAGTCTAGTGCCCAATAATCTTCATATTATTTGAAATATTTTACAATAAAGCCGCCACTTGAGACGCCACGATTGAATATTTCACAAATCAACTTACAAAGGAAATCGTGTGGAAATAAAAATGTGTGGAGCTTGATTGAATTTGTGTGCAGCGGATTGACAAATTGGTGGTTGATTTGATGTACAGTAATTCTGAACAAATAGGTCAGGATATTCTATCGTTTGAGGATTTGTGGAAAGGAATAAAAAGCGTCAGGGGGCGTTTTGTTGGGGCGGCGAAAATATTTTTTTGAAACAGACCTCATTCTGAAGAAGATTTAGAGTATTTAGGTTCGGCAATAAAATTGTATTTTGGTGTGAAATAAAAGTAAGGATTGAAACTGTAGTACGTCATCAATAAAGTAGTCTAGGGGCGAACAAACGATATGAGCTTGCCAGTCGGATAATCTATCAGATTGTGCACTTCACATACCGTAGCTAACTACCCACTGCAGTCGTTGCAAACAACGTTTTCTGAAATATCTTTCAATAGTTGACAACCCAATTATCTTGGCTTCGTATATTCGACTAACAAATTGCGACGCAAGATCGAATTCAGGCAAAACATCTCTAGCTTGTAATATTGCAGTCTACCGGTCCGATATACTGAAACAATAGTTGCTAGCAGAGAACATCTCTGGAGATCTCAATCCACACCTATATTGATTGCCTGCTCCATCAAGCATATCTTCGGAAGCTTGCGATGCCTTGTTTGGGGAGAATCAATCAATAAACCACTTGGCAGAGGTAGTTTGAAGACCGATTTGATTACCTTACCGATATTTATACCGACGACGCCATTTTAGCTGCCCTTAAAGCTTACTCCCTTGTCCATGGTATGCAGTTTTCCAATTTCTTATAATTATTTTTAGTTTTCTCTGTCATCTCAATTCAAATAAAGATTATACTTAGTTATCAGTTAATTAATATCACTAAGCAGTCTAAAGTATAGTGAGGCCTTGTGGAGGCGACCGGCGGCGGCGATCTCTCGCGTCCGGCCCTGGTCCAGGCCATGGTACGGAGCGAGAGTGCATGGTTAACCGTCACCTCCGCGGGGTCCGCAAGGGCCGATGCCTGCCAGGGGTGCGGGCTGTTCGAAAGAGATACCGCGGCCCCTGGCACACAGGCAACTGAATGAACACGGGTGGGTTTTAGTCAGTAAAAGTCTGACACGCCCTCCTGCTCCACCCAGAGCGGGAGAAGTAATTTGATGATTTCCCAAACAAAAAAAAAAAACGATTCCTTACTCGTAACTACGTCAATCACACACGAAATCTGCTAATATCGTATTAATAATATCGAAAAATTGTCTTGGAACATACAGAATATGACATTTTGAGTCCTTATCGCTATATTGGTTTCTACAAGACACGATATTGACGTAGTTTGCACGTACTAAGATGCCGCGGGGAATCATTATAACTATACAGAATTGGGTCCCTGAGGTAAACAAAAAATCTCAGTGAAGCCAAATCTTAAAACTAATTGTGCATATTTGTTTAGTGGGTCTCATCCCTTACATTGCGAATGCACTGAGGCGTGGTATTAAATAAGAAAAAAGCATCTGTTAGAACGTTGCAGGCGAAACTCAAGCTTCATAATAAAAACTGCAACCCCATAGCTTTTCCCCAACAAATGGCTTGCATGTGATCTCTTTGTGTGGTACAAGTTACAAGCGGTTTTAGTTTGCATGTTTGTTTAGTAAGCTTTAATTGTTTTCATCCGTAATAATGCATACACTTACAATACATACACTAATAAATTATGAAATTCTGAAACGATCATTGTCCAATTCTGCAGCAAAAAGAATCCAAGGGTTCACTTTAAATAATTAAAGTGAGGAAAAAGTATTCTTAGTAAGCCTTATTTTATTATGGCTATCAGGCAGAAACATAAGTATTTAGATGTTTGCTCTTTTACACACTAAGCTAATAAGAATCCCCGAGTCAACGTTATTACAGACAGATATTACATAAGTGATGACCGTGTTACTGAAGTCAGCGATTTAACCCGCTTCAAGACTCGCTCCCGCTCCTTCTTTGCCTTGTACCAGCCATGCAACGTTTATGTAAAAGAATGTCGCGGTAGATTGCACTTCTTGTGTCATAGTATCCAGGCAAAGCGCCAAACCACGTTCGTTATGTGTCTTCATCTAGCGTCTCAGCAGGATTGTTTAATGTCATCGTCTTTTTATTGGTGCTTACGTTGTTTTTGATGCGTCTGGTTGTTTTGCTTTTGGGTTTTATTAATTGAAACATCATAATGCTGACGACCTTTGGAATGCCGTTAATATGGTCAAATTAAATCAGCTAGTGAACCCTATTGCCGTTACGAGACGATGTAATTAAAATTATAATGTTTTATTTTTTAGGGGTCGACGACCACTGATAGTTTTGATACTTGAAGTATGAGTTGAGAAAATATGTTTTATCATGTTTAGATATCATCCTTACCAATCACGTAAGTAAAGTTAACACAAAAGAACAGATTTTTTTAAATTGATATTTTAAAGTGAACTACAGTCGATAACAAATAAAAACCTTTAAAAAGTAAAAATAATAATATTTATTGGCTTTTTATGTTGTAGGTAATATTTTGATCACAAGATTGTCACGTCGAGGGACGGCTAGTGAAAATGTTATCCTTTATACAATAGCAAATTTAAATTCATTATTGCTGGGTATCGTCTGTTTGGCGTTTTCATTGGCCGTCCCCCAACGTGACAATGCTTTGATAAAAATATTACCGACAACTTGAAAGGCCAATAAATATTATTATTTTGACTTTTTAGAGGGTTTTGCTTGGGTTTTTAAATTTTTTTTTATTTTTTTTTGCTTTTTAAGCTTAATATAGTAATAGTAGTAAACACGCTACGATCGACCCATGTCACACTTAAACCTGCGCAGCTTTACGTATGTTTCCCACAGTGAAGTTTGTTACTAATTTATCCTCATTCCTCGTCCTGATCACCATTTATCTATAGCTTATCCATTGGGACCTTTTCAATGAGGCCAAACACGATATTTCTACTATTTGTTGGTGAGTAACTTGGGGATCCTGGAAATTCCAGGTAATGCTCCAGCATCAGTTAAAGGTTACTTTGTTCGTCTAATATCATTGAAGTAATAGAATACCAAATTTCGACTCGATCAGACCCGTGGAAGATGCTCAAATCCCTTCATCAACCAGAAAAGAGCTGATAATTTTCAAACGGCTGAACCAATTTTGATGAAACATGTCTAAGAACCACCGCTAGAAAACCTACTTTTAAATAAAAAGCACCATACCCCAATCGGTTCAAACATTTAAGAGCTATGGTGACACAGACAGACACACAGACACACATTGCGGTCAAACTTATAACACCCCTCTTTTTGCGTCGGGGGTTAAAAAAAAACATCAAATTAAATTATTTTTTGTTTTATCATGTAGTTAGTTACCCATGTAGTTTTGCTTGCTAATTTAATTTGATACGGTTTATGTATATACAGTGTGGCTGTTTTCGTTATTGTACTACCGGTTTAGCTTAAACACTACTTTTGACTTGCCTTTGTAGTCCATACATAATTGACTAGACATGCTTGTCAAGTCAATTATGCATGAGCCACGAAGGAGCGTCAAAACAAGTGCATAAATATGACTCAGGCGAAAAATTCTTCGAATGAAAACCACGCAGATAAAAATTAAGCAATTTATCAGGGATGGGATTCACAAAGGTGGTAATCAGTTTTTACTCATAAAAGCCTCCCAGACGGAACCAGATCTCTATACTCCAACGAAAGCAAACGGCATTTTTTCCAAATTAACAATAATAAAAAGAAAAAAAGAAATCACAGACATCTTAACTTTACTCGCATAGAAAATTTCTCCGCCAATAGACAAACGGTATCATGTAACGCAGTCGAGAGATATCATATAAATGTTGAGTATAACTTGAGCACCTATAAGTTGAGCAGGAATAAGTTGAGTTTTAATTTACATTGCTTGAACGACTGTTTGAGAGGCATCGGGTTCTTCTTACTTTTGTTATGTAATGATCTCTGTTTGGCTTGCTGTTCTGTGTTTTGAATTAGTTTTTGTTTTCTGTGTTGTTGTTTGTGTAGATTAATTATTTTTTTAGTTTTGAAGGAGGAAGGACTTCTAAGTTGTTATAACTTAGAAGTCTGTTTACCAGAAACAATGAAGGTGTTGCATGACAATGAATCGATTTATGATCGTAAAAAGTGTGCTTTTCATGATCATCATAATTATTACAGCCATAATTCGTCCACTACTGGACTTAGGCATCCCCCCCTAAAGCACAACTAGATTCAACTTTCCAACTGATCGACTTTTTGACAATTCAAAAGTGCCTTTAAATGGTTTAATTGAAATAAATGCTTTGAGTTTGAGTTTGCACCGTCACTTTGACCGGTTTTGTTCTTCTCGCATCCAGCGAATTACCTAAAATATTTATTTTCATATTTGAATAAGTTAGATGGATTAATAATTAACTTCATATTCATTGGATTGTAAAATAATGAGACTTTCAATATGGAGAATTTAATGAATGCACTGTTTAATATCTAAAATGTTAAAAAAAAACAATACATGTGGCAAAAAAATCACAAAAAAATGGCAAAATCGATTTTGCAGATAGTGAGTTCCAACAAGTACCTATTAGCTAGGTACCGCTATTATGATCACCCCAAAGCTAAAAGGGAAAAAATGTAACACAGTAAACTGAAGGCATCCCAGTATTTATTAAATATGAATCCGATAATAGGATCTTAAGAGGGCGAAATACCCTCGTTATGAGCCAAGCGAAAATCTTTAGAGGGACGAGTGAGCTTAATAATTAATAATGGTAATTGCATTTAGGGAAGGTATGTAGAACGATGTACGGAGACTGAGAGATGTAGATAGGGATAAATGTTGCGTGGCAAAGTGATAGGACCTATGATTTTCTCATGGGCAAAGTTAGAGTATTCAAAAAAGAGGCGGTCCTGAATTCAATTGTATTTTTGTATTTTATTTTTATGTTTGTTACCTCACAACTCCATCATTAACCTGTCAACTACAGGCTAATGAGACACAATTAATTTTCTATTGTAATGGCCCCTAAGGGTCAGTACACACCGAACGCGACGCGACGCGACGCTGCGCGCACTTTTTAAGATCACGATACAAAATAGATCTTATTCAGTTCACAATAAGGTATACGGGCTGCACAACACGGTGCTTTCGCGCTTGTAGTGAAATTATACCTTTTCGTGTTGTAAATAAGTTAGATATTCTTTTGTTATTTTAAAAAGTCCGCGCAGCGTCACGTCTCGGTGAGAATTGACCCTTATAGGGGTATAAGGGTACTTAACCGGATTTGTAAAATTCTTCTTTTTTTTTAAATGGTATTACTTACTATGTTCCCTTATAAATCAAGTTCTGATTAGTGATGTTCTGTGCTACCTTCAATTAGGTATACTTACATATTTTTCCACTTCGTGTATGTTGATGAAGTAATAATAACTTTCTATCACTTTTATTTACTTAGAAAGTGAAGGTATACGAATTTGTGTAGGGTTACAGCTAAACAGTAAAAAAATTAAAAAATATTTAAAAAATAAAACGAAATAAAAAACAACACCACAAAGTAAAAAATAAATTTCTGAAGTTGCGATAAAAATACGAAAATACAAAAACAAAGACACTTCCGAAATCAAAGTTTTTTTATGAAAACAGCCAGTAAAATTAATTGTGATGTCAAGTTTTGTGTTAAAGGCTTTTCACGCCAGCGTCAAATAAAGACAGTAAATAGTCATTTGAAAATACTTAGGAATAATTTAAGTTTGTAGTCAATTTGCTTATTTACTCATTTGCCTGACTTTACAATTACAATACCTATCTTATAGGCATGACTTCATAGCATGTGAAAAAAGACAGAATACTAGCATCCTATAAATAGT
Organism: Antitype chi; assembly: GCA_947359405.1. Taxonomy (NCBI): domain Eukaryota; kingdom Metazoa; phylum Arthropoda; class Insecta; order Lepidoptera; family Noctuidae; genus Antitype; species Antitype chi. The sequence continues at coordinate 20,400,875 of OX375816.1, forward strand.
GTTACAATACTAATAGGTTATTATTTCAGCTATTTGTTTTTTGAAAGGTCTGGAAGAAAAATAAAAATTCCATACCACCAAAAAAAAAAAATAGCTTCTACGGACGGCCTGTGACATTCCTTCCATGCACAGACCAAGCAAGTTGTAAAGCCTCAACCAATAGCCATTCTTCTCTATATTATAGTCTGATAAGGCGTTAGAGACTACCATTCGTAGCCTTAAAGATATAAGACAATGCCAACCATTCGGCAGAACCGCCCAGCCGAAGACAAGTGAAAATTTTCCGCAATATCAACAAGTGCAAAATAAATAAAACTTACAGAAGTATCGCGGAACATAACACGTTTCTATATACCCACATGTATACATACACGCTAACTACAACACCACGTAGTATCGAATGTAACTCTGTGTGAGTTTGACACCGTTCTGCTTGACCAATAGCGTTGCGAGTGATCATGTGTGTGTTTCTTGGAGCTTTATGAAGACTAGGCCTTCTCTTCTTTCTTATAGCATGAACCGTAGGCGTAAAGATGCAACGAGATGGCTGGCATCCTGCCACGCCACGCCTAACACTCACCATTGGTTAATATAGTTAACCAATTGACAAGCACTTGGATGCTATTGGTTGCTACATGCAGGTCACCTGTGCGAAATTAGGTCACCGGGTGGCGGGAGGTTTGAAAAATTGTTTGCGATGTGCTGGGGGTCAGTACCGATGAAACTATGCTGTATATGTTGGTATTTGCATTTTGTTGGCTTTACTTCATATTGTCACGGCTTTTTTGTATGAAGTTGGTCACAATGTGAGCTGTGTGACATTATGGTACAACGCTATATAGTTTAAAAACATTACTTCCATAAAATACCATGACAACGTATACCAAAACTGTCACCGCACTGACCTCTATCTGCAATCGTGACCCTAGAACTGTTTACAGCAACATCCTAAATTCAATTGTCATTCAAAAACAAATGAAATAGGTACTTACTAAAACGAAATTGTCATGTTGTACTAAAAGTTTGTAAAAAATTACTCGCATGATATCAGAAGCCACATACTACATTTAATTTGTCTCATAGTAACAAAAACATCAGTTTTATCAAAGTAACAAGCTGTTCTGGAGGGAAGTCGATTATTGTGCAGCGCGTCACTCCCGCTTGCACCAAAAGCCGACGGCTCGTGACGGCCGCGTCGCATCGGCGAATTAGGCTTAAACTGTAGCTTACCCTTTGTAAGCTTGGTAAACTAGTGTCTATGTGGCTATGTAATTTGAAGGTTATCATCAACAATTCGCCTCCTGCGAATAAAGTATGTCTTACATCGTGGTATTGCTATAAAATATCATAATATTACCAATAATCAAGGATTTCATTAAAAAACCACCTCCGAAAAATCTGCGGGTTACATAAATATAATTCCAGTATACTCTGGGCATTTTCCTTGCCAACTTGCTTGTGGTTTTCTTCTTTTACGTCTGTAATGTAGATATAAATAAATAAAAAGCAAAATGAAAACGTTGATTAGTCACTATATGAAATACATTGAAATATGACAGGCACTCAAAGTCACTATCTTACAATTTAAATTTATTACAAAGATTTGATCCTAACACCCAAACTAGGCCTGTGTGTTTTGGGGGTCAGCCATATATACAGCTGATTTTTTTTCGCGATTTCAGGTTTGGTCCCATAGTAAAAGTTGTTGATAATGATGAGCACAATAACCCCTTAACAGGTTGTGCGCTATTTAAGTCACATTTTGTATATTATATATAATATGTGGTGTACATAATGAAGAATATTCTATCTATCTATCAGTCTATTTGACTTGTTTATTTTTTTAATAGACCGTATGCTACTCCACATAGCATAAAGCATAGTGAAACGAGAGAAAAACACAATTTTACGAAAACATCGTTACGAAAGAAGAAAACCATTTACCACAACTTAAGTTCCTCAACTCAAAAGCGATGTCCGCAATATCCTTCAAATCTTATAATCGAAACTAGACCTCCAAGGACCCCACAATCCCTTCATCTCCGAATCGATTAATGCATTTGAAGCGTCACAGTATTGTATGATCGTTGAAAGCCCGGTAACCCGTGTCCTATGAATGGCCTGGTGACCTAATTCCGGCCTGACCTGTACGAGATAGCAAGTGTTATCAGTTTCTGCTAGTACCTAGGTAAGGTGTGAACTTATTGGCGATGGAATTTATGAATTTGTGATGTAGTGAAGTGTTTTTAAGGTACTCGTTGCACAGTAGGACGGCGTTACTTTTGGTAGGAGATACAGAAACTGCTGTTTACTTATCAACGTCTGCTACAATTTTAAAGGTTCAAAAATTCTTGTAATTTTTTTCAACAAACTATTACTCGAGTTATTTCAATCTATACTTAAGAACCTGATCATTGATCTAATTATCAGTGAACAAGAATAGATTAACATCTTCCAACTCTAATGAATCCATTATTTACCAGTTCGTTTCTAAACAAGAATCCCTAATTATTTTTGGAATTCAAAATAAACTTCCCAAAATACACCTCTCAAATATTTTCAATACAATAATGTCTAGACGAGTTCAACCAAGTCACAGACGCGAATAATTCAAAGGCAAAGTTGCAAGTACCGCTAATATGACAAACAGCTACCTGTGTATACAGGTTGAAATTGAAAACATGCGACAAACCGAAATGGGAGATTGTACTCATCATTATGAACAACTTTTACTAAGGGACCAATGATGCAATCGCGAAAAAAAAAACATCTGTTCCCTACATTTATGTTCGCATAACTCGTCAAAATGTAGGGAACAGCTGTTTTTTTTTTTGCGATTGCATCTTTGGTCCCTCAGTAAAAGTTGTTCATAATGATGAGTACAATCTTCCATTTCGGTTTGTCGCATGTTTTCAATTTCAACCTGTAGAATTGGTCTGTACCTATATCTATCGGTACTAATTGGAATCTGGAACCATTTATCTCCGTGTTGTATTGTCGTTAGCGTTAAAGATATTGCAGGAGTGTGCAATATGTCTTAAAGATTAAACAATAGTAATTTTATTCGTAGGTACTATCATATCATTGGACAAGAGTTGAAAGGGGTACGGAAAACAGCGTTTCATACAACGCTTTTTTCGTGACTTGAACGAAAGTTTACGTTAAACTTATTTATCTAAAGATGCATATAGTTTGAATAGATTTTGTTATTTTTGGTACATACCATTTTGAAATATAAAACAACTTTGTTCAATATTGGAAAGACGACGCAAAACATTTACGCCTGTAATGGGAAAGATTTAAAAAATCAATAACAATCAGACAGGCATCTTATTAACAACAAACACAACACATTGATATTTTTGCATGTACTCCCTATAGGTTCAAAACCCTTATTCTTAAGGAGCTATCCTGAATAGCATTATATACTTTTCTTATTTGCACCAACTCCTGTTTATTATATATGTTACTGCTAATAGCCGAAGTGCGGCTACACCTAGTTTTAGCCGGCTATAACTAGGTGCAGCCGGTTAAACTTAGATGTATCCTACTTCGATAAATTGTGAACTGCACCATACTGCTTACCGACCGATTAGGTTAGGTTAGGTTAGAATTGCGACCAAACGCGCGCGAGCCGAGCGAGCGCAGCGAGCGATGCCGCGGCAGCGGCCGGCGACCGCTAGTCCAGCTGCACCTAGTTAATAGCCGGCTAAAACTAGGTGTAGCCGCACTTCGGCTATTAGCCGTAACATATACATATCTTAAAACGATAGTTAATTTGAAAAAAAAAAACCTTGTATTACTTGACCCTAGCGATTTTTTCACTGTATTGTATCTTTTTGTTAACCCGTGAACAGCGTTGTGGGCTGCAATATTGTTTATACATTTTGTGTATTTCTTGTTTCTATGTTTTATATTGTAGCTGTTTGTTGTTCCTTTTGAATAAAAACAAAGTATGTTGAAAATAAAACGTAATTTACGGAAAATCCACAGTTATGTAATATTACTACTAGATTCTGCCCGCGACTTCGGCCGCTTGAAATTTTTTGTTCCTCCGACCCATCCTGGCGCATCGCCTGGCCTGCCCGCGCTATTGCATACTTCATTTTCGTTGTGCACGTTCAGCAGTAATTAGACAACTTTTACAAGCGAAACCCCAAGATACTATACAGTAACCAAGCACAGACTGACATAGAGCCAGGTAGTCATCTTTACAGTATCTTTGTCAGATACAGAACGAAGTCTTTTAAATATGTACAAAAGCTTCCTTACGTGCGAAGCAACAGATTGTATTTGCTTTGCCCAGGTGTTCGTCTATGCTAACACCGAGATACTTGATACTCTTAACTTGTTCAAAACCAGGCAGCTGCAGCTATCCCCTAGACCATAATTGAAATGGTGGGATTTGAGTACAAGTTGTTTAGGAGCAGTTATTTTATTTTTTTCTTACAGAGAAGTTTCCCACCTTTGTTTTTTTTAATATTAAGGGTGACCAGATTGTGTTGCAGCCAACTGGTAACGGTCTGCATTCCAGCCTCTGCGGCACTATAGGTTACCTTCCAAGAGTTGCCATGGAATATTAATGCTGTGTCATCAGCGTAAGCAGATATTTGCGCATTTGCCAAATTGAGTGAGCAGAGTCCATTGTCACAACCCATTTCCTGGGTTATTACCCAGGAAACGGGTTACCGCTTGGTAAGACTTTCGAGCTTCTGACAACCCGTAACGACTGTCAAAGATCCACAAATGACAGCCGGGACCAACGGCTTAACGTGCTTTCCGAGGTACGGAGGGGTCTTGGTATGTAAAGATGGCCAGTCATCCACGGACCAACCGTGTCAAGGGTAGCTTAACCTGATCGATCGACCCGTGCCGCTGTTATTACTTAGCCACAAGCTTTCTAATTGTTTTCTAACAAGAGTTATCTAATTGTTTAGATATAAAATCGTAGTCCTTTAGTAATGAAAAGCAAACTGTAAGTAATACAATTTCTAGCATTTCATTATATCTTTCGACCCAGTGAACTATGCCTCTCTGAGTCTACAAGAAAATATTCTCGATATCAGTGGCTAACGATTGTAAAATATACTGGAACTGTAAACTTTAACCTTCCGTTGACATTTCAGTAATTGTTCAGCGATTGAATTTATTCGTCTGTGCATTTTATTTAGTTGTGAAACTTCAGATGTTGTCGTAAGAAAGTGATTAAAGATATTTGATGATCGAGTTTGATGTTATTTATAAACACTTGAAAGTACTGAACTATCTTTTTATTAATGTTTTATTCTTACATTTTAACAACCACAAACCGGGGTGCGTGTTTGACGTTGCGTTGGGTCTACCCGCTGATGGCCGATTCCTATATTTAACGGACCGGTATTGATTAAAATGAAGAATCTTGTATTTTTATCAATAATGAAGCAAAGAGTTTTGTATAGTAGACACTCCAATGTGAAATTAGCTATCGCAAGTACAAACTTCCGAATCCACATATTTATATGCCCAATTTAGCAATAAGAAATGCTACCATTGGTAAGCAAAACGATTGTTTATAGGAACCGAGAATTAGTCCGTCAACGAAAATACGGTCCCGTTCAAAAGTAGTTGAGGTAGGTCAAAACAAGTGTCAAATTTAATTTTTCAAACGGGCAAATTTATACATATCGGGAGTAGGGACCAGTGTACGACTAAACGCGACAGACACTACGCCGACAGACTGAACACCGACAAGACTTTACTTCAACGGGACTCATCGCTGACAGGACACTTCGCCGACAGGGCTCAGCAGGTAAGTAATAGGTTAGGTTTTTTTTTTTTTTTTTTTTTTTTTGGGTGGGAAATCATCAAATAACTTCTCCCGCTCTGGGTGGAGCGGGAGGGCGTGTCAGACTTTTACTGACTAAAACCCACCCGTGTTCCCTCAGTTGCCTGTGTGCCAGGGGCCGCGGTATCTCTTTCGAACAACCCGCACCCCTGGCAGGCATCGGTCCTTGCGAACCCCACCTATTGGTGCTGACAACTCTTTGAGGCGCGCGTGGAACACAACGCGCCGTCGACCCGGGCTTGGTCCTTACCGGACAGCGAGCTACCCATTACTCGCCGTCCGCAAGCCCGCGCCTACGGTGGCCGGGAATCAGCCTGGGATTCCCGACGCCCAGGGCTTCTCCCGCGGCGACTACGGCCGTGAGGGCGCATATACTGCCTCTCCCTCACGTGCGCCGCCTCCCTCTTTGCGAGCATTACTGCTTCGCAGAAGGAGGTGACGGCTAACCATTCACTCTCGCTCCGTACCATGGCCTGCACCAGGGCCGGACGCGAGAGATCGCCGCCGCCGATCGCCTCCACGAGGACACGGCGGTGCTCCGCCCAAGCCGGGCAGACCGCCACCGTATGCTCCACCGTGTCCTCAGGGCGATCTTCGCAATGGAAGCACGAGGCCGTTTCCTCCCGCCTTATACGAAACAGGAACCTCCCGAAACAACCGTGTCCGGTGAGGACCTGCGTCAGGCGGAAGGTGAGGACGCCATGCCGCCTCTCAAGCCACTCCTCAAAGAGGGGACTTACCGCCGCTATCGTGGCGTGCCCAGCACTGGGTTGCGACAATCGCGCTCTCCATGTCGCCATGAGATCCCGCCGGAGCTCTGTCCGCTGCACCTCGATTTCTCGCGGCAGCGGAGTAACGCCCCGGCGTTTGGCCTCCTCGCGCCACTCCCAGATATGCGCGAGGACCTTTGCCTCCAGATCCCATGGCGGTAATCCGGCAAGGAGGCCCGCCGCCTCACCTGAGATCGTGCGGTATCCCCGGATCATTCTGATCGCCATGACCCTATGGGACGCCTTCAGCTTTCGCGCTGGTTGGCGCCTCAATGTAGGCGCCCACACCGGCGCCCCGTATAGGGCCATGGACCGCACGACCCCCGCGTAGAGCCTCCGGCAGGAGGCGTTTGGCCCTCCTAGATTGGGCAAGAGCCGCTTCAAAGCAGCCCCGGCCCGCTCCAGTCTGGGAGCCAAACGTCGGAAGTGTTCCGCGAAGTTCCACCGGCTGTCGAGGACGAGTCCCAGGTACTTCATCGTCGACTCGACGCCGATGTGAACCCCTCCCGCCGTTATCTGGGAACCCGCCGGTGGCGCATTCCGAGGACCATGAAAACACATGGCGTCGGACTTGTGCAAGGCCACCTCGAGTCCCAGTTGCCGGATCCTATCGACGATTGTCGCAACCCCGTCTGCCGCTAAGTCGGCCGCCGCCTGGTACGACCTCCCTTGCGCCAGGACCAGCGTGTCGTCAGCGTAGCAGACTACGCTGACGCCGCTAGGGAGGTCGGCGCGCAGCACCCAGTCGTATCCGATGTCCCACAGATGCGGCCCCAGAACCGATCCCTGTGGGACACCGCACGACATCTCTCGCCGGTTCCACTCTCCTTGGTGACCGGGGTAGATGACGGCCCTGTCCGTCAAATAGGCCTCGACCACACGACAGAGGTAGGTCGGCATCCGGTGATACCGGAGTGCCTCCCTTATGCAACTCCAGGGCAGGGTGTTAAAGGCATTGGCGATGTCTAGAGACACCGCCAAGACGACCCCACCCCGGGCCACAGCATCCCCCGTCGTGAGGGCTCGCACGCGCATGATGGCGTCCACCGTGGAGCGCCCCCTGCGGAAACCGAACTGGCTCTCCGCCAAATCCGGCCCCACCCGCACCAGCCGCCCGACGAGGCGGTCTGCAATTACTCTTTCAAAGAGCTTGCCCACCTCGTCGAGCAGCACGATGGGCCGGTAAGCGGACGGAGAGTCCGCGGGGCGCCCCGGCTTCTTAATGAGGACCAGTTTCCCCGTCTTCCAACGAAGTGGGAACCGGCCCTCCTCCAAGCATGCGCTTAGGAGCCCTCTTAGTCGAGGCCCGAGAGCCTCCAAGGCCAGGACCCAGGCTTTTCCAGGCAAGCCGTCGGGTCCTGGGGCGGTACTCTTGGCATTCAGCCTACGTACCGCCACTCTCAACTCTACCTCCGTCACCTCTGGAGCATCGTCGTCGTCGTCGGTGTGGTCCGCATCGGGCACCGCAGCAGGCGGAGCCATGGGCGGGGGAGCGTGCTCCTCTCGCGAAGGGAACAGAGCGCTCACCACGTCCTGCACGAGCTGAGGCCGGAGACTCTGCGTCAGCGGGGGAGCCCACGGGCGGATTTTATTCCGCACCGTTTTGTAGGGGCGTCCCCACGGGTCTCTGTTCAGAGTCTCCAGCGACTCCTCGCGGGCCAGCATTCTAGCCCGCAGGATCTCCGCTCGGAGGGCGGTCTTCGCCGCTCTGTACCCCTCGTACAGCTCCGCCTGAATGGCTTCCGTATCCGGAGGGCGGACACGGAGCCTGCGGTGCCTGGTGTAAGTAATAGGTTAGGTTAGGTTAGAATTGCAGCTAACCGCGCAACTGTCAAATCGTGTTATCATTCATTCTTAGTTCGGACCCCGAACTAATCATAGTGTCCGTAAGTCATACCGAATAGGAAACGCCCATAACTTCGGCTGATACTACGGATTTCGTGCTTAAGGAGTAGCCCCCTGAGGAGTAATTGCTTAATACACTATCAGTAGGAATTGCTTTAGTTTTGACAGTTCAACAACATTCATGGCGTTGTTTACGTTGCTACGCAGACAATTTTTTCGAACGTATGAAAGAATGGATTAGCAGAAACCGTGGCAGTAAACTTAAAAGTTATTGAGATTATGGTTAATAGCGCGTTACACAATTAGGGTTCTGATGTATGAAAGTAAACAGACCAAAAAGAGAATGTGAGGATCGAAGTAGGTGGTTCTGTAATTTCAGCCTTATAGACGAAAAAATAAGAAAAAACAGTGGCATTCCGGAAGTGCCGACAGAAGTGAAAACTTAAAAAATTACGTGTGTATTTTTTAAATCTTCAATACAGGATTCCACATTGGGTCCTTGGGTCCTGATTGCTCTCGGTAAAAAATTATAAACGAGCGATCGAATTTAACCATTAAAGGTACAGATTTTTACGATCAAAATACAAAGGGAAAGAAAGGGATAAAAGAATTAGAATTTGCTTGTGAAAGAAAGGGACTTTTCCAAAAGACATCAACGCGCAACTCATCAGTGTGCTCATGCGTTCGGTGTCGATGACGCGAGTTCCATGATTTTTGTTCACCCAAAAAGTGCTCAATGCGCCTAAAGAAGTTTTCACTTCAAAAATGTTTCTAAGTTACACGGTTTTAATGAAAATAATAGTGTAGATAATATACTAAAAGCTACAAAATAATTCGGTGGGTCTTAGGTACCAGTCATTACACCATTTTCCTCATCAATCTAGGTCGTTGATCAGACAAAAAAATTAAATCGTGGGGCGCTTGAAATTTCTATCAACAGTCAACCGCTCATATGCTATTTACATATTTACTCAGGTTACGCTAGGCCCCACGATTTTATTTTTAGATACTGATTAGATGAAATAGTATTGTTATCAATACTAAAGATGTGTACCAAATTTCAGATCAATCTGCCAACAGGAAGGGGGTAAAATTTCAAGTACTAGACCCAAACAAAAAACAACAAACAGGGCAAGCTAAATAAAACCGTTTAAAAAGGTGTGAGTTATGTCTGCGTATGTACTTACATAACGTTTTGTTCTACCTAGTTTTATTTGTATCCCAATGAATTTTTGAAATTTCGACTTTAGTACAGTCGTCAAAGTAAAATTTAATTTAACCCGAACAAAGCATTGAATTTCACAACAACCAAAACCATTTATTTCAAGTCGAATATGAAAATGATATAATTAAAAACGTCCGCTGTACGTAGGGTAAATTCACCAGTTACCGTCCACGTTTAATTAACGTGCAGCGAGCATCATTATGAGTTGCCTATTGATTTCCTGTCACTTGCATGATCGGTTACCCTGGCGTCCATGGCCGTTACCACAAAATATATAGGTACGAGAAGGTTGACTTCATATATCAGGACAAATTAACGCACACACGTATAGGGACCAAAAAAGCGTAATTTTGTGAATTGGGTGTCACCGTTTTTAGAGTCACGTAATTTTCACTGCATTCTGTTTCATTTAAAATTCTGGTTTGTACCACACGACGACGTTAACTACGCCAAAAATTTTTTGCGACCGAAATTACACTTCTTCACGTTTTGATCAGAAAGTATTACAAACAAATGCCAGTCGCGAGTGTCTTTGCACTTGCTGTATGACGCATGTCTATGACGGATTTTTTTTTTTGAGTGGGAAATTATTATAATATAACTTCTCCCGCTCTGGGTGGAGCAGGAGGGCGTGTCAGACTTTTACTGACTAAAACCCACCCGTGTTCCCTCTGTTGCCTGTGTGCCAGGGGCCACAGTATCTCTTTCGAACAACCCGCACCCCTGGCAGGATGTCTATGACGGTGAGGACACAGTACGATGTGCGTGCATTTTCACTTGTTATACAGAACCAACCTTCTGTTCCTATTTAATCTGCACTGTAACCCTGTCCATATTAATTGTTTCGGCGCTTTGTGCACGTGTCGTTGTAATCCTCTAATAATTGCATCGGTAGGTATAATTGTGTTTGTGCGTGTGCCTGTAGTGATGTGGTTAGCGGTTATTGATGGGTGGTGGGCCTTTTGGGCTGCTTATTGGAGTGGCAGGCAGTTCATGCTTACCTACTGGCTACTTTGTACTAACTAATTCACTAGAATAAAATTAGTTTTGTTTGTTCTTTAGGTTTTTTTTTGAGGGTGGGAAAACATCGAAAAACTTCTCCCGCTCTGGGTGGAGCAGAAGGGCGTGTCAGACTTTTACTGACTAAAATCCACCCGTGTTCCTTCAGTTGCCTATGTGCCAGGGCCACGGAATCTATTTCGAATAACCCGCACCCCTGGCAGGCATCGGCCCTTGCGGACCCCACCAGTTGATGCTGACATCTCTTTGAGGCACGCGTGGAATATAACGCGCCGTCGACCCGGGCTTGGTCCTTACCGGACAGCGAGTTACCCATTACTTGCCATCTCCAAGCCCGCGCTTACGGTGGCCAGGAATCAGCCTGGGATTCCCGACGCCCAGGGCGTCTGCGGCGACTAAGGCCGTGAGGGTGCGTATACTGCCTCTCCTTCAAATGTGCTGCCTCCCTTTTCGCGAGCATTACTGCTTCGCAGAAGGAGGTGACGGCTACCTATGCACTCTCGCTCCGTACCATGGCCTGGAGCAGGGCCGGGCGCAAGAGATCGCTGCCACCGATCGCTTCCGCAAGGACACGGCGGTGCTCCGTCCAAGCCGGACAGACTACCACCGTATGCTCCACCGTGTCCTCAGGGCGATCTACGCAGTGAAAACACCCGTGCGTTTCCTCCCGCCTTATCCGAAACAGGAACCTCCCGAAACCACTGTGTCCGGTTAGGACCTGCGTCAGGCGGAAGGTGAGCACGCCGTGGCGCCTCTTAATCCACTCCTCAAAGAGGAGATTTACCGCCGCAATCGTGGCGTGCCCAATATTTCGAAGGCTCAAACGACGTTTTTGTATTTTGACTAAATACATTTAAAAGTTGATCTATAAAATAATCGTAACACGTGGTGCAAGAACAGATTGTCATCACAACCCGTTCTTGCCCTCTAAATAATTTAACAGCACAGAAAATCACAATACGAGCTTAACTTCACGCGATAAAATAGAACGCATTTACCAATAAAACCTAATACACCTCAAAAGAACCCACACAATTTCAAAAAACAAAAATATTCTCTCAATAAAAAGCGTCTCTCATTTCCACTTTGTTTATTCCCGTTCCCATCTGAATGGGAATCCGTACACATGTCCCGGCTATGTTTCCGTGCCGTTGGCTCGGGCCTCAAGACAGGCCGAGGCCGACGGGCCGACGGGCCGAACCAATCCCACACTATTCATATCGAGTGGAAAACATTGCCGTGACGTAATCCCTCACCTTCTTAGGTATTTCTCTTTGAGTGTGGCATTTTCTTTTTTTCTGATAACACGTGAACCTACTTTTTTTTGTTCAATATTGATTTTGGGTGTCCGTTTGATGGTAATTATGTCGGAGCAGAGGGAATTGAGTCGTGAAATAGACTAAAAGGATGTTTCATTATTACGATCTTCTCAAAAAAATATATATAGGTAGGTACTAGGTACTATAAGGCGAGGTTGAAACTTCGGGCTTTTTTGATATGATGTACCTGTAATTTCACCGGAAAACAAAACTGTTTTTTTACCCAACTACGGTGAAGCAAAAAGGCGGGCTATAATTTTAACCGGAATGTATGTTTACCACTAGTGACTGGTTCGTTTTTCACCAAAAAATAGATTCTAACAGAAGTAAGCAATCGTAAGCTTTAAGGTAAACTGGCATAAGACCACAGCTTTTAGTTCAAAATATTTTATGGTTTCATACTTTTTATAGCGTAATTTCTCGTTAGTTGTGTCTTAGTTTTTGAACTTACTTTTTAAAATCATTCGAGCACCTGTTGTTGTAGTCATTTCCCGTCTGAGCCTTCCACTCGAAGCTTTACAACTTCCAAAACTCTAAATGAAAACACAGCATAAATATAATCAGCCCGACACCGCACCATAAAACTGTAAAATCGCAGTCACACCGTAGCCGTAGCCACGGAATTCGTTTAATCTCGATTATCGTGGCGTAAAACTAAGCGGGGTGGTTTCGACCCCGTCATTCGTTCTCCCATAATCCACATTAAGAGCCACAAGCCGCAGTAATGCCCCTTTTGTCCTGTTTCTTTCTTATCTCGCTGGAAAATTTGTCTAGGCGATGCTGTAAAATAGTCTAAAAGTGAACGACTCTTACACCGTAGTGTAAGGAGATCACTTATGTTATTAGTTGTTAGATTCAGGAAGCCAACTTTACTGGTATTGTTTTTTTGTTCATTCAGCTTTCAATAGAAGATGACTGATGCTATCAGTAGTTAGATGCGGTTACAAGTTATACAGAAAGAAAATACGTACATATTTGTGGTAAACATTACGCACAAAAAGAACACAAAAAAGAACAAGGCGGGGAAAATATGCGTCACATCAACGGAAAACTGTCATCGTTCAACATAATGCTATGACCCAATATGAAACAGCTCCAGCGCTGATTTGCAACGAAAGCCGATCTTGACGTAGGGGCTAACGTTAGCGTAGCTGCAGTACCTAGTTTAATGACCATCGTCAACCATTTGCTAACTAGAGATAAATATTTTTTTTATCAAATCGACACACTAAATCAATTTGCCGTGATCAAAGTCGTTCGTTCCATTTCATAAAACCGTCACAGAATTACAGTTGTGATTCGAATATACGGACAATTTAAGTAATTGCTAGTACATTTGATAAACACCTTACAAGTCATAAATCCTGAAACCAGCACCCTAATTGCGTAACACAATAGTAATCAGAATCTGAATCATATTGAAGGTTATTGTAAATCCATTGCTTCATATGTTTGCATAATTCGTCTGCTTAACAACGTAAACAACGAAATGAATGTTGTGGAACTGTCAAAATGAAAGCGATTCCTACTGATAGTGTATTACGCAATTTATTACCCCTCTGCTAAAGATTGAACCTATCCGTCAAACGCAACATGGTTGCTTTAGTCACTGTATTTCAATACAATAAGCCACCAAAGCTTTATAACTCCACGAAGCCAGTCTCCTAAAACATTCTCGTTACTCCAAATTGCTCATAATGTCGAATGTAACACTACATTGTAATTGAGGTCAGTTTAAGTGGCAGATACCTACGGGCTTTCCTACGATTTATTTGAGGCGAGCTGCAGCGGGCCTTTATTGCCGTGCTTGTTAAAAACGTCACACTGTTTTATACTTATTTATTTTTATTTTTAAGTAATGGTAATCTCGGTATAAAGATTCAAGTTAGATGGCTTTATGGTCGGGTAATGTTTGTTAGAGGATGTTCATCCGTTGTAAAAACACAACATATGACATTTTTTGCGATCACATAACATATATATAATGTAAGTCTAAGAATTATAATTATAGCTGCCTAGCCTTTTCTTAACTATGTCAGGGTTGGCTTCCAGTCTAACCGGATGCAGCTGGATACGAGTATTTTAAATGGAGCGACTACCTATCTCCACAACCCAGTTACGGGGTAACCCAATACTCCTTGGTAAGACTGGTTTTCTGACTTTTGGGCTTCTGAATACCGGTAACGAATGTCAAAGATCTACGAATGACAGACGAGACCAACTGCTTAACTTGTATTCCGAGGCACGGAGGGACTTCGTCTCGGTATGTTATTGATGGTCATCCATTCACGGACGCAAAAATCGACCCGTGCGGCTGTTATCAAGCCACGTCAAAAATATTGAGTTTAAAATATTAAATGGGACCATTTCGGAATAAACCCCTTTCGAAAAAAAAATAATTGCAAATCCGTTTAAATATGACGGAGTTAAGCCCGAACATACATAAAAAACGTGTCTAATTGATAACCTCCTTCTTTTTGAATTCGGTAAAAAAATTGGTTAGTCAGGACTTTTGAAAAAGTAGGTACTGCTCTATAATAGTTTATTTTTTGTGTATACTCGAAGGTTCAATGCTCAGAAATGCAACCTTTTCAAGAACACGACTTAATTAACCAAAAAAATCACTATTAACTTCACAATTCTTAAAACGAAACTAATAAATTGCGTCCGCGCCCTCTCCTGTCCAAGAAACAAATTCTCAATGTGCACGCTCCAAAGATTAATTATCAAATAAAATTGTGCAATCCGATTGCACTTCAATTAGTGACCCGCCCTGCTAAGCTTCGCTTTAATGTTAATAAAAATATTGAGAAGCTTGTTTGATGTTGCGTATAGAAATTGATTTCTAATGAAATCTGTTTTATCTGCTAACGGATTTGTGGTGTAATTTTGTGTCAAAATGGAGCAGTAATTGGCTCCATATCGTATAAAGCCAAAAATCGATTCTGACTTATTAAGGCACCTATTCCACTGCCGCCGATTAACGAGAAGCGAGTAGAGCTAGCAACTAAAAACGAGTTGGCGAGTCACAAGCAGCCAGTGAGCAAAGGCGATAAGCCATCACTCGCTGGTATTCGTATGTATCAAGCGTAAGTCTCTCAGCGAGTGTTCTGTACGCCAAGCGAGCGTCTCTGAGCGAGTATTCTCTAACTTTGACAGCTCTTGTCGCTGGACGAACGAGTATTCGCCGGCGCGTGGCGGTATGCACAGTCAGCGATCAACTAATAATATATATATCTGTTTTACTAGCAAGGGGCTTGCAATCATTAATTTGTATGTTTCTTGAGCGAGAAAATCGTTGATAGCTCAAGATAGATAGTCACTAACTCCTCGGAATGGTGGGATAGGTGCCTTAATTAGTTGCTCATTGTCTTGGTTATATTTAAGAATACTGATGGGATTCAAGGTTTATCAACTCCGAATAAAAATTGGCAAAACATAAATGCAGCAAGAAAACAACTTCTCAAGATGCTTTTATAGGCACTATGATCGTATCAATAATTGATGAGATTATTGCTTTAAGGGACCTGCACTGCAGTAGAATCTCAGCAAAACTGAATTACCTTGAAATTATGTATATCTGCAATGTACCTTTGTGGCCACTTAGCTATACACCAGTGAACTAGGCACATTTACCTCGAGTGAGATGACACGTCAGAAACATGCGAGTTGTCAGGAAGAATAGACATACGTCACTAGCAGCACACCTCGTATGATGCAGAGGTACTGAGTAGATTTATATAAGGTAGGTACAACTTATTTACATGCAGTCTATTTAGTAAGTAGGTATAATATATTCCATAATCTGAGTACTTCAATTATAGTATTTTAATATCATGAAGGAGTAACTAGGTGTAAAAAAACACGCTGTGAATGTGTGCGTGAAGATGAGTAGCGTCAGCACATAGCACACACACGCACATACACTTCCGACTTCACCATTACCTCGGACGGGACGTTACCGAAAGCTCCTGCGCTTACACACACGTTGATAGAATGTTTGTCCACAAGTGCGCGTCGATTCGTGAGCCAAAAATACTGTACCTATATAAAAAGTTAAATTTGTGACATTCACCTAGCGACTTCATAGTTTGATCAGCTGATGAGGGGCAAGTTTTTTAAAGGATTTTGAGGAAAATAAGAGACTACCCCAAAAAAACAGGTTGATACTTTAGATTCGTATCTTATAAAAACTAAGGATAGAAACTCATTTTTACAAAGAGATGTAAGGTTAATCATGGTACCGTAAAAAGAAAAGAAATTAGGTTAGTTCTTGTAACTCGATGGAAAAATACCGAACTGGTGGTAAACATCGTGTTCGGTTAACATTATGCTTTATATTTTTTTACTACTAAAGGAAGGTATCGTTTTGTGAACAATTTGAGTCTTTTCAATTATATGAAAGGAGGAAGACATCAAAATTAAATCGATTCGAAAAAAAAGAAAGGTAAGGAAACTTCAAATTTAAATCGATTCGAAAAAAAGACATCAAAATTAAATCGATTCGAAAAAAAAGAAAGGGAAGGACAAAAACACAAACTAAAAAGGTTTACATAAACAAGACTTCAATCTCGATTATTTTTTGGTTTTCCTATTACCGTATCATTCAACCACATTTAGTCATGAAATAAAGGCATATATGGGACAGATTAAGTTAAATAAAAAAAAAATGGAATTAGGAAATGTAATTGAAATATTTTAAGTTCGCCATAATAGATTTCAAGGTAACTTGTATTTTTCACTGCTGAGATTTCATGATTTGCGGTACTTTAATACACCTAGTGCTGTTGTGAACGGCAGGTAACGTTTCAGTATTGAATTGTGTCCGACCTATGAGGCTTAAAAACAAACACAAAACTACTTTCCAATGTTTATTTTCTCGATCAACAACATGTCCAATTGAATGAAATGAAACGTTGTAATTCGAGTATCATAATTTGATTGCACAGGGTTTGGGGCCAATTCTATGTTTCATTTTTAGGAACTAATTCGTATTGGAATTTTTGGCTGCATTTTAGTTGGAATGGTTCGCAATCAAAGTCCCTCCAATGTAATATTTTTTGTATGAATACCCTGCATCGTTTTATTCGCTTTTTTGTTTTCAATGCTCCACTATATTTTGTTACATTCCGATTTTTCAATGAATTTATTTGCAGTTTTAAATCCGATGTTTGTTTGTGAGTGAAATCATAGTTATTATTTGAAATGACGGAGTAATATTTCAGTATGTTTTGCAGCAGAGTACATATCCTGCAAAATCTGTTTGTTGGTACGAAATTTACTGTTGATCATGGGTCTCCCAAGGACCACTACTTAAGTTCAAGAAGAAATCTTCACTACACAGACGGATTTATGATCGCAGTTATAAATAGAATGAGGCTGCTCACATGTTCTTAAAAATATCGGGTGTCAGTGGACGATAAAAAGCCTTAATTATATTTTAATCTAACTGCCTCGTTGGTTGGGGTCACAAGCGATACTGCTGAGCATGAGGTCATAGGTTCGATGCCCAGGTCGAGCAAAGTATTATTGGGTTTTTCTACCTTTAATTTCTCATTAGCAGCCCGGAGTCTGGATTTGAGCCCAGTATATGGCAATAGGGTCGCCCTGTATTAAATGGGACTTAAACCTAACTGGCGTAATGTGGCTGTACTATAGGTACATCTCTGCCCATGCCTTTGACGATACATGCCGTCATGTTATGTTTAGTTCATGAAACCAATGAACGATACCACTGACTGAACAACAAAAAAAAATCCCTCTTTATTCCCAAAAGAAACAACATACAAACACACACAAGACTGCATAAAACATTCATATTCATAACAATTCCCGTAACAATACAATCAGAAACCAAAGCAAGAACTCCGACAGTAAAAAGCACTAAGACGCTTCCACAGAGCACGGAGAGCATCGGCGGCCGTTGATGGAGGCGGAATTGCGAACACTTTCCATACAAACCAAGCATGTAACGGTTTACTCACACCACGACATTAATCATCTGAGCGTGTTCCAACCTACCTTTCTCCTATCATAATTTCTACCTATACCTTTTGACTAGACAATTTTTTTTATCAAAAATATCTAGCATCTTCCCAACTATGTTGGGGCCTGCTTCCAGTCTAAACAGTTGCGCTGGATACCAGTGTTTTACGTGAAGCAAATGCCTATCTGATCTTCACAACTCAGCAACTGGGTAACACAATACTTCATAATAAGATATATTGCTAGATTTTTGGGCTTTTGACGACCTGTAACGACTGTCAAGGATTTATAAAAGACGGCTGGTACCAACGATGTGACGACCACGTCACTAGTGACGTATAAAAACTTACAGTTTTGAATGCGGTCTATGTCAGTCCGTTCGCTAAACGCCTTATCGACGTCACGAATTTTATTAGCACTGCCCTCTCTAGATGTTGTAGTGGTGATTCCACGGTCTGTGGATGCTACGCTATAAGTCGCCTTCAGAAAAATCGCACCGATTAATATCAGGAGGGAGACTGCAACATCATATTTTTCATCATTATGTTCTCATTAAACGAAGGAACGTCAGGAAATCGAATCACGAAAAAAGGGAAGATAATTCTGTCTGGCTGTCTAGTTGCGTATTCAATCTGTTTCGTGTTCGGAGTGTTTTGGAAGATTATGTTAAATTGGAGAGTTTATTACGTATTCTTGGGAAGCAGTGAGTTTTTTTTTAAATAATAGTGAAGTTTAATGAATAAGTACTTAAGTAGTAGGTAAGTATCTAACAAACTGGATAGAGTATTAAATACGCTTGCTTTTGAGGATTTTTTATCACCTAATTATAAACTTCTTTTTTGGGTGAACTATTAAACGAATTTACTTATAAAATCGCCCAAATTGTTAACAATATCTCTACATCTTTCGTCTCATAGATACCGTAAAAGTGTGCAGATCGTAGAAGATTGTGAAGGGTAAAAGAACAACGGCTTAAAGAACATAAATTACATAAAAAAGCTCATTTCCCTTACAATAATGAAACAGTGAAAACTAGTGAAATAGTTTCGGAGCGCAGTCTTCACGAAAATTACCCCCTTGATTGCTGCCAAGATAAATTATTCGTGTCTGAAGACGCTCGCGACAAGGATGCAAGATCACACTGGATAAGTCAGAGATGTTCACACGTAGATGCAAGTATGCATCAAAGTAGTTGCGGTTTGGGCACGCCACGATAGCGGCGGTAAGTCCCCTCTTTGAGGAGTGGCTCGAGAGGCGGCATGGCGTCCTCACTTTCCGCCTGACGCAGGTCCTCACCGGACACGGTTGTTTCGGGAGGTTCCTGTTTCGTATAAGGCGGGAGGAAACGCCCGGGTGCTTCCATTGCGAAGATCGCCCTGAGGACACGGTGGAGCATACGGTGGCGGTCTGCTCGGCTTGGGCGGAGCACCGCCGTGTCCTCGTGGAGGCGATCGGCGGCGGCGATCTCTCGCGTCCGGCCCTGGTGCAGGCCATGGTACGGAGCGAGAGTGAATGGTTAGCCGTCACCTCCTTCTGCGAAGCAGTAATGCTCGCGAAGAGGGAGGCAGCGCACGTGAGGGAGAGGCAGTATATGCGCCCTCACGGCCGTAGTCTGGATGGATATCTTATGTTTTAGTGAAACTTGGTTAAAACCGGATAGAATGTTGTTTAATGTAAATAATTTTTCAGTTGCCAGTGCGTACAATAGGTCTTCGATAGGGGGTGGTACTTTGATATTATGTAATAGTAGTTTTAGATATAAGGAAAGAAAGGATATCACTGCTTGCTCTGTTGATCGCTTATGTGAGGTAGCATGTGCAGAGGTTGAGGGCCATACTTTCTTATCTGTTTATAGACCACCAGCCTCGAACTTGTCATCATTTTTGATAATTATGGAGGAAATATTAGGTAAACTTTTTAAAGATAATAAATTAGTTTTTGTGTGTGGTGACCTAAATATTGATTTACTAGTTAATTCACCAGAAAAAAGTAAGCTTATCTCATTGTTTAAATCATTCAATTTAAAACGTATATTTAATGAAGCGACTAGGATAACAGCAACCACAGCTACATGCATAGACAATGTATTTACTAATTGCATAATAAAAGGCTCATCTTTAATTAGTGGCGTCAGGTCAGACCATACTGGTCAGCTTGTATCGTTTGACTTAGATAAAAAGTTACACCTGGATAAAACCATAGAATTGAGACCACTGACTAAAAATAAATTGAAAACGTTTAATAATAATGTTCTTAGCAATCTCTCAATAGCAACTTTAGATTCACAAGACCCCAATGTAAACTATGGCACACTTTTTTCTACAGTATGCCAAGAATTCAATAAAGCATGTCCTGTAAAAAAAGTTACAATCACTACTAGACCAAAATTTAGTGAATGGGCCACTGATGGCATTAGAAAAAGCAGAGACATCTTTTATAATTTGTATAATGAAAAGTCATTGACTTCAGATCAGGCCTTTCATAATTATGTAAGAAACTATTCTAAGATATTCAAAAGAGTCTGTGCTCAAGCTAAATCTAAATTAATAAGTAACAAAATTAGTATTTCTAAAAATAAAATAAAAGCTGTGTGGCAGGTAATTAACAAAGAAACTGGAAACACAAAACAACGAGATCAGAATGAGTTAGCTCTGAAAATTGACAATGAAACCATTTCAGATAAGTTAAAAGTTGCGGAGACTCTTGAAAATTTCTTTACCAACATCCCAATAGAGGTTACGAAATGTCTCCCCTCATCATCTGTATTAGCTGAATCTCTTCTTAAAGAAAACTTCAGTAAGGACATTCCAAGTTTTGAATTCAAACCCATCTCTATTGCCACAATTAAAACAGCATTTAAAAGTCTTAACATAAAAAACACTGAAGACTTATGGGGGATTTCCGTTAAGGTTATTGAAAATATCATTGACACAATTGCCCCTGTCCTAACAGGCATATTTAATCAATGTTTAGACAGCGGTACGTTTCCTGACTTATTGAAACATAGTAAAGTAGTACCAATTTTCAAATCGGGTAGTAAGAGTGATCCCTCTAATTATAGACCTATATCTGTGCTTCCAGCATTGAGCAAAATTTATGAAAAAATCATGCTGGACCAGATGTTGTCACATTTTAACTCAAATGGGATTTTACATAATCGACAGTTTGGTTTCACGAAAGGTAGGTCGACGACTGACGCGGGAGTAAAACTCATCAGTCACATTTTGGAATCCTGGGAGAGTTCTCAGGATGCGATTGGCATTTTCTGTGACCTCTCAAAAGCGTTTGACTGCGTTGACCACAATACACTGATCTGTAAATTACACCACTACGGAATTCGTGGACAAGCTGCTGATCTTGTACTTTCCTACTTATCAAACAGGCAGCAAAAAGTAAACGTTAACGGGGCGACATCCTCGGGGTCTCTAGTTAGGATGGGCGTGCCTCAGGGTTCAATTCTTGGTCCTTTTTTATTTCTAGTTTATATTAATGACCTTCCCTATCTGATGGCTAACTTCTCGGATATAATTTTATTCGCTGATGACACTTCTCTTATTTTTAGAATAGATAGAAAAGATACGGATGTCTTACATGTCAACGAAAGCCTAACTGTTCTATCGAAATGGTTTGCTGCTAATAATCTTTTACTCAATGCGAACAAAACTAAATGTCTTAAGTTCTCGCTACCAAATGTACCCCAAGTAGGTCTAAATTTAAAACTTGATGGCAAGAAACTAGATGCTATTTCGGAAACTGTATTTTTGGGAATTACTTTAGATTCAAAATTGCAATGGGGTGCCCACATTAGAGCGCTTTCAAGCAGATTAAGCTCAGCTGCTTACGCAGTAAGAAAAATAAGGCAGTTGACTGATGTAGCCACAGCTAGGTTAGTATACTTTGCTTATTTTCACAGTATTATGTCTTATGGCGTTCTGCTGTGGGGATCGGCAGCGGACGTAGATTCAATTTTTATTTTACAAAAGAGGGCAATCCGCGCAATCTATAAAATGGGGCCTCGCGAGTCTCTTAGAAACAAATTCAACGAAATTGATATACTTACTCTGCCTTCTCTTTATATTCTAGAAAATATCTTGTATGTTCGCAAAAACTTAGGTCTTTTCAAAAAAAGATGCGATTTCCATAATCTAAATACACGTAGTAAAGATGAAATTGTGATTCCAAAATTTAGATTAACTAAAACTAGCAAGTCATTTCTAATAAACAGTATCCGCTTCTATAACAAGTTGCCAAAGTCGGTTACAGAACTTAGCGATGAAAAGTTTAAAACTCACATCAAACGTGTCCTTATCAAAAAAGCATATTATAAGATAAAAGACTACGTTGAAGACAGGGAAGTTTGGCATTAATTCCTTCTGCACATGTGGCTTCCCTGGTACCTCATTAACAGCAAAACCGTGTGAAAGTCTATTAACTGCTCCCAAATTGCAATGTTAATTTTTATTCTTTTTATTATTATTATTTTTTTTACAATGTCTGACATATTCTCGTCATTATTTGACATTATACATCAATTTTACTACCTACTATTTATTTTCAGTGATTGTCATCGAAATCATGTCACTTGGTTCAAATAGATTCATTTTATATAGGTAGATTCTTTTACATATTGTGAATGAGAGAACGTTGTAGGCCTTAGAGACTAGATTTGTAGACGTTTTTCTATTCTGTATTTTCATTCCTCTAAGTACCTGGTACTTATTGACTGGCCTGCACTGTCCTCCCATACCTATTATCACTGTAATTTGAAAACATTGTAAAAGCCAATTATTTTTAAAAGAGTAACCGTGGAGTTTCTTGCCGGCTCTTCTCCATAGGAAACGACACATTGGAACCGTGCACCTAGCTTCTGACGTTTCATAAGTGCCCATGCAGGCTTATGTGAAATAAAATATTTTGATTTGATTTTGAGTCGCCGCGGGAGAAGCCCTGGGCGTCGGGAATCCCAGGCTGATTCCCGGCCACCGTAGGTGCGGGCTTGCGGACGGTGAGTAATGGGTAGCTCGCTGTCCGGTAAGGACCAAGCCCGGGTCGACGGCGCGTTGTGTTCCACGCGCGCCTCAAAGAGATGTCAGCACCAAAGGGTGGGGTCCGCAAGGGCCGATGCCTGCCAGGGGTGCGGGTTGTTCGAAAGAGATACCGTCGCCCCTAGCACACAGGCAACTGAGGGAACACGGGTGGGTTTTAGTCAGTAAAAGTCTGACACGCCCTCCCGCTCCACCCAGAGCGGGAGAAGTTATTTGATGATTTCCCATCCTCAAAAAAAAAAAAAAGTAGTTGCGGTTGCTGTGATTATACCTATAAATGTAACATGGTCGCGCGCTTCAAAGAGATGTCAGCACCAACTGGTGGGGTCCGCAAGGGCCGATGCCTGCCAGGGGTACGGATTGTTCGAAAGAGATACCGTCGCCCCTGGCCCACAGGCAGCTGAGGGAACACGGGTGGGTTTTAGTCAGTAAAAGTCTGACACGCCCTTCTGCTCCACCAAGAGAGAAGTTATTTGATGACTTCGCACTCAAAAAAATAGGAAGCTGTGTTGTCATATCAGCTACAAAACAAGACTGGTTTAAAAACAAAAAAAAAATGTTGTTGTAGATAAGTGCCTCAGCCATTTTGATAAAGATCTACGTAGGGTTAGAGACATTAATTTTTTTTTGTAAGAAAACTGAAATTGCCAAACAGTTTTCGAGGTTACATAAATATCTCATTAGCAAGAAGGGTGACATAAGTAAAAAAAATTGCAATGTTGAGTTAGGTTTACAGGTGAACGCAGCAAATCAATAATATTAATAATCTAGCTACAAAACGACATTATGCTAAGCCCAAAAATGCGGGAGCTGGAGAGGTTGTGAGTTCCACATGCTTTATGTCGCACCCTTATCGCTGCTTTATAAGCTTTTATGTTATCATATCGAATTATAAACTTTCTCCAGTCTCTATTATTGTGATAATTTTATTAGAATACGTTGAAACTTATCCAGGATTCACTACAAACACAACGACACAAAATTTATCTCAGGTAACTATCACATCCAGTCCCCACACATCTCCGACCCCCAGTTATAAATGTTGAGGGACTAAAAAGGTGTCGCCTTGAATCCAGACCGCGGCTGCAGCCAACTGATAAATACTCAGTAAGACGGTCGGTCCCTGCTCAATTTATATTAATAAATGTATTCTTATGGGTATGGTTGTTAATGGATAGTTGTCACTCATGGAACAATGATTTATTAGAGTAAGAAGGATGCTGAACTTAATCTGTAAAAACCTTCAAAGAAAGGTATGACATGAGTAAGACAAATTTTCTAAAACTGTAAGTACGATGAGGCAAATTAAATGTTGCGGAAATTGACTACCTACTTAAATTGTCTGTATATTCAAATCACAGCTGTTATTCACAGTATGTATGAATGGCTATAACACGGATAATTTACGAAGAGTGTCAATTTATTTGCCTAAAAATAATTCCTGAATGTACATATATATGTGTGAAACCTCTTTTCTTCTTTAAGAGTAAATATTGAAAGCTTTCGTCAATATCAGAACGGTAAAACAATAATTATTGAACCTAAAAATACTGCAAACCAGAGTGTATTCGATAGGTGTACTTCTGTAAATAATTCTGGGTGGCATAATGATTTGTAGTTTTAATTTTTTTTACTAAGTACTACACCTACAGCTACGTAATAAGTAGCTGTAGTTGTTTTGCCTTTGAACAATAAGAACCTTACCTAGGGAGGTATTGGTAAAAATAATTAATAAATCCAATTAAATTTTTGAAGGTAAAAATATGATGAAAAGGAATTTTATTTAAATTGCTTATAAGTTATTTAAATGTAATTAAATAATAATAATAATATAAAATAATAATGATTCAAATAATAAATCTAAATAAATACATTTTAATATTAATAATTTGGCAAATTTTATAAAATATAGAATATTTTATTTTTCATTACATAAATAAACTCACGCCTTCTACCTATTGGGGTAGGCAAAACTACAGAACGCCACGATCTTTATAAACTCCTTTTGCCTCGTTTACGTTCATACATCTGGTCATACACGCACGCCGGTTGCGAGTACTACGCACCTGACCAGACCGGAAGAAAATCACCGATAAGGTCAATAAATGTCTTCCAAGGACGACCCCTCGCGGTGTTATCACTCATAAATGCCTTCTGCCTTGTAAATACTTTTTGTCATACATTTAGCATTTTTTCATCCGATTTGGATTTTGTTTTTTTTGTTTGAAAGGGTATACTTCCCAGGTGGTCCCATGATCATCAAGTCAGGATCTGATGATGGGATCCTGGAGAAATAGAGAGAACTCTTCAAATTTTATAGGCACACGAAGCGATTTAGCTATTTTTTGGAAGAGTACTTTCTCGTAGTAGTCTCATTTCAATTTGGTGAAGATCTGATGAAGAACTTTGGAGATAGGCAACGGAACTCCTCAATAAATGATAGCAAATGGACTGGGATTGCTGAAATCTCATGTCTGTCTATTGCTTACACCACTTCATAACATAACATCACGCCGGTATGCTGTGAAGGGGTAAGCACATGTGAACCACTAAAAAGTGAAAAATAAAAACTTTTTCCAAAAAAAAACAACCGACTTCCAAAAAAACACTACAAAGTGAAAAATAACTTTAATTTCGGAAGGCGGTGACAAAAAATTCAAATACAGCTCCAAAGACACCGACTTCCGAAATTAAAGTTATTTTTCACTTTGTAGTGTTTTTTTGGAAGTCGCATGTTTTTTTTTGGAAAAAGTTTTTTAGCTAATATAATGATCCCATGTCTCCAACATATTGACACCGTTTTATAATTTTTGAGTTTTAAAGTTACGGCAAGGGGTAAGAGCACCAGTTCTCGTCATATCGCGCTACAAGTGGGGTGAGAGCACCAATAGTGTCCTACGAGGCTTTGACGTCACGTATCTCATATGGCCTTACCCGATATTGTGAAGCGGGCGGTTACTTCCTTGTGTATTTATTTCCAGCCTGTATAAAGAGGAAGGTATTTTTTTAATGAAATAATGTGTACTCATGAAAAATGCTGCAAGTGGTTTTGTTTTCTTTTGGAGATATAATAGGTACATCTTTTTATATACTGTGCCTACAGTCATAGTCAAATATGGTTACATCGACAAGAATGCATTTGACTGTCTGCAGTTTGGTTCTATACTACTGCATCAATGTATAGATCAATGTGATCCGTGGGTTCACAGTAACACAATATCATGCAATAGAGATTGTATCTTTTTGTGACTGACTGTACATAATATTATAATGTTTGTTTTTCTTTTATTTTAAGTAAAAAGCTGTCTTTTTACCCCTTTGAGGGTTACACACATTATGTTTTCAAAGTCGTTGGAGTGCCATAATACAATTAACAACCAGATCCACGACCTAACTTAAGATAAGATTTTTATTTGTTTAAACATGGTGTACATAATACATTACATGCAAGATAATTACTATGAGCTAAATAAAGTTCTAACATGCTCAGTCGCATATAGTGGCGTACAGATGGGTAGGAAGAGATGGTGCATAAACCGCGATAATAGAAGCAGTATTGTGTGTATCTGGCGATGTCCGCTCACTACACGCACGCACGCACGCCACCTGCTACGAAGCAGGTGACATTCTGTATTTCTGCCAACCTTCACTGGAAGAAGACGTTAGTTTATGTATGTACGTATATATGTGCTGTTACTCAAGCAACTCAAACACTTTAATAACGTCCAGCAGACACCAAGGCCCCATCAAATTCAAATCAAGGCACATTTCACACACATATGATCTGACATCACTTACATGCATACGTTGCGTCCGGTTTATCCCAAATAGAAGCAGAGCATGCAAATTGCATGCATACATAGCACCCTGTATTCGGGTTCGCAGATTGTAAATTGCTTTGCCCGGCTGATCTAAATATTGACTGTGACCTCTCAGAGGAAGTAACTTCATCGATGTGTAACAATCATTATTGGTACCTTCCCACCTAACATTTCGAGTAAATATCGTGTTGTGGTAAATATATTTGTAACGTTGATAAATGCTGATGATAAATTTATATTTATTTCTGTGTACACGTCAAAAATGTATTCAGTCTTATTATAAAGCACGATATAACTTTCGTTCTGGCCAAAACTCTGATCTAGTTTTTGCATTTCCTCCAACTTTATATTCGATTTGGGTAAAGTTCCTAATACAAAAAATGGCAATTTAGCATTGGACCACGTTGTCAATTTTCTAAAAAGAACTGGGGTCTAAAAAGGCCACTTTAGCAGAATCAAAATAGGTTAATATAATTCATCTTAATTAAAATCGTAAAATGATCACAAACTGACAATTCATAATGTTATCTGCGTACACAACCCGAAATTCATCTGTTTGACAGTTTTGTATGAAGATTCGTAAAATGGTCCTTAAATTATGAATTGCTATAATGAAGTTAAATGTCAAATAGCACAATCATAAGGGAATTCAGGAAATAAATCGATTTTAGAGGAATTGCGTAATGTGGCGTTTTTAGGCCCCCTGCATAAGTAGGTACTATACTCACTGGGATCTGAATTCAAACACTGGCCTGGTGGTTTAAACCTGTTATAAATAAGAACCTGGTGTTGTAATAAGGGGGATCATGTTTAACTCACCGAGAAGAGGCTTGTGTCGCAGCAGTGGGAAAGTTATCGGCTGATTATGTTATGATTAAACTAGAAGAGTTCGTCCTTTCCTATCCGTCTATTCTGGAGAAGAAAAACCGAAACAAATTCAAGACCCACAGTTTTTTTTTATAGTCCAGACATATTCTTGATCAGGCCATAGTGATATGAGGGTCATGCAGATTAATTTCCGAGATGGCCTTTCGAGAAAGGATCCACACAGATTTGTGTGGATCAGCCCAATCAGTACCTAAACGCGTTTCTTTGTATTTAATCGAACCAGTTTTTGTTCACACTGTGATTTTTTTTTTGTTTTGGGCAAAGAAATAAAATAAATAGATTGTTGAGGTCAGATCAGCAGTCACCCCATGTAAAATACTGGTATTCAGCTGCATCCGGATAGACTGCAAGCCGACCCCAACATAGTGGAGAAACGGCTAGGCAGATGATAAATTGGGGCGATGGAAACCAAAGTCTATTCTATATCAATTGAATGAAATATTTCATCTCTTTGCCATTATCACACAAAAGTTATCAAAACTAAGACGTACTGATTACAAGCTTACTCCTTCAAAGAGCAAATAAACAGAATTTTACGCACAATTTATTTATTAAAACTTAAAATTATGTAACAACAAATTAATATAAA
Source organism: Antitype chi (assembly GCA_947359405.1). Classification (NCBI taxonomy): domain Eukaryota; kingdom Metazoa; phylum Arthropoda; class Insecta; order Lepidoptera; family Noctuidae; genus Antitype; species Antitype chi. The sequence goes on from OX375816.1 coordinate 20,429,206, forward strand.
CTTGAACAAAACCAACCGAGACGTACGAAGGCCGCAATAATATCATTACAAAAATTAACAATTGAATAGAATTTAATAAACACTATAGTGAGTATTTGAATAACACTAAATTTTAATAGACATTGCTTTTATATTCTAAGCTTCTAACACCGACACTTGAAAAATGTTTATGTTGAAGCTGAAATATGTTGAACATTAATTGAAAACGCGTGGTATTTGAATTTGGTCACGGTACGCCGCTCGTTTATCTTTAAACCACGCATAAACAATTATCTTACTTCTACAGACAATACAACTTTTTAAGTCAAACATACTTTGTTTAAGCTACAATTGCAGACTAATTTGAAGTTACACCAAATATTTAAAAAGCTTACAGTATAAAAATTACATAATATCTAAGTACCTACCTGATTAATATATTGAATACCGATACTTTCATAAAAATGAGTGCATTACAAATTAAGTTAAAATTATTAAAAATCAAAGTTCAAATTCAACATAAAGTTCAACATTACCCATTCCCTCAGTAATTGAGTTGTGGAGATTAGACAGACTTAATATAAAATATTGTTATTTAACTGCTTTCAGTCAGATCGAAAACCGACCACAACATAGTTTGGAAAAGACTTTGCATAAAAATGATGATTGTAATGTAAAAAATAATTTTTATGTTGAACTTGTTTGGAACTATGTTGAATTTGAAAAGCAAATAATTGCAAACTAGATTTAAAAGTTAATTTAGAACAGCCGATTCGTATGTTGGTACCATGTACTTTATGTTGATAAATGCATCCGGCCCTCCGTATCTTTCCAACAATTGAAGAGTGCTTTCTATGAGATCTGCCACATTCTCTCCCCGCGTTGTTGAGTGGTCTATGCCGGATCCGATGTTACCTTAGAAACAATAACAAGAAATTAATTACACTATCTTGAAGAAGCCGTCTGATGAGGACGTATAACGAAAGTCAGTCTCGCACCCATAGCAATGACATCTTCTCCAACACCCTGGTTAAATTTCGCAATCAGCTTATACGACAATTTGTAGATTGCTAATTGTTGATAGTTGATTCTTGTTTGTATTCATGTCTACTTCTGTATTTTTTGTTACAATTTGAACGTTTTTACTAATTATTTTTTAAAATTTTAATTTTTCATTTCATTGTATTATTATTGATTTACTTGATTTTATCATTGTCAATTTAATATTTATTACTAACTTATTTGATTTTATAATTATGAACTATTTAATTTTATTGTTATTTTCATTACTTTAATTAACTTTTGTTTAACCAGGCAAACCATGTACTCAATACTCAATTCTTTATTGCATTCCATATGTAATTAAAAGATGGAATTAACAGTGGGAACAATATGGACCCTGTCGGGCACAGCAAAATTAGGAGAGAGGAAGAGGGCTACGTGCAAATTCAAGCAATTCAATTCATTATTATTTTAAATTATTAAATGTAAAATGTGTAAAATGTAAAGTGCTGTGTGATAAGTTCATTGTAATACCATATAAATTATGACTATAATTTCTGTTAATGTTTATGTGAACTTTTCGTTGGAGTGCCATAATAAATAAATAACAAGAAATGAATTAAACTATCTTGAAAATGTTTATAAAACATCATTCTACTGAAAGAGGACCATCGCTATACGATAGGCGTCCCCCAAGCATTGAGACGAAGAGCGGTTATGTGCGCCTCATATCTAGCAGATTCCCGCGACCCTCACCAGGACACCAGTCGCCTAGTGGGGGGCCAACACAACGCTTCATATATTTATCTTATTTATTATGCCTACAATGTTCTAGAATCGGAAAGTGCCCGCAAGTCATTTTAGTTCCACAAAAATAATACCGAGTAACGATGTCAAAAAAATACATCAACATCAACACAATCTACGTATTGAATGACTTTTCATGCAGATGCTAGTACCGGTAGTCCGCTGTACAACCTGACCGGTGACCCCTTTGTGCAACTCTCATACCCCGATCTTTTCGAACACACAGGCTTTGCGTTCAACGGTACGATTGACTTCGACGTCATCGTGCAAAACAGGTATAAAATTGGTTTCATGGTATGCGTTCCTCGACAAAAAAAGATCAACGAAACGTTGTAGCTTCTATGAACATGGCTAAAAACACGACAGTCCTATCCATCTGCCCATCATATCCTTCCTATCCTGCATAAATATTATAAATGTGAAAGTTTGTGAGGATCGATGGTTGGATGGATGTATGTTACTCTTTCACGCAAAAACGGCTAAACAGATTTGAATGAAATTTTTCACACGGATAGTTTATAATCTGGATTAAGTCATAGGATACTTATATCCCGGTAGTACGTTCCTGCGGGATAATTTCCGACCTCTACGCGAGCGAAGCCGCTGGTAAAAGCTAGTAGTATATATTTACTTTAATAATACATAGTTATAGCAACTAAGTTGTAAGCTCTCATCCTCTCCCCACTATGCAGCGCCCGACAGGGTCCACAATGGTCATTGTCCTTGTGAAACCCACCAACTAAGTTCAAATAATTGAAGCAATAAATATGTTGAGTATTGAGCATTGATTTTAATCAATGTGGAAAATACATTAGCTGAATTATTATTGAAAATTTTGACAACCACTTCAAAAAATAGACCAGTGCTGAAACCTTTGAAAATGGTAAAAAGTAAAAAAAAATATAATAGGATGAAACCCTTTGGAAAAGGACGAGAATATAACAAAAATAAAAGAAAAAATAATTTACGGGCGATCGGAGGTCGGAAAGTGGATGGGAGTGCGTTTTTGAGGGTCAAAAACGGTTCCAATGGGTTTCATCCTACTTTATATTTTTTTTGTTTCAAAAATTATCTACCCTGGTCTGAAAAAAAAATGATGAATGAAAAAATGACAGGTTTTGGTATATTAATTTAACGCGTGCAAAGTCGGTGACAGCTCGCTAGTTATAATTCAAATATCGGGAAAAAGTTCCGACAAGCGAAGTCAACCGCAAAATGATGGGATTGATTTTTTTGTAGCTATTCAGAATTGAAATTGACGCGTTAAATGAATTTACTATACTAAAGTATTTGCGTTTTATTAAAATCTGCGTATTTGATTACGTGAACAAAAAGGTTTTTCGCATTCTCAACGCTTTTGAAGGGTATTGAAAGTGTCTTTATTGGTTTTTTAATATGTTGGGTGTTATAAAATGTATGAAAAGGCTTTTTCAATAAAGTGTCAACTTAAGTTAATGCCTCTGTATCATAATATTTTTGCTGACCCATCTAATTTATTTGTCCGTATATTGGGAATACCTATTTGGTAGGTTGCAATACAAGCCTATTTGAATAAATATTGACGTAGATATACCACGATCAATTTGGATTCCCGTAATTTCTAATAGCTTCTGTAGTTTGTAGTCTGTAATGAATGCATTCCATTCGCTGATGTAGATTGGACTCTATAGATAAAGGAGACAATAATGAAAGTTCACCTTTTTCGTTACACTATAAGATCTTAAATTCAGTTCAGTCTTCAAAGTTTGTGTACCTATGTTACTTGCAGTAAAGTAAAATATTATATTTATCTGTTATACACCACACACAGTATACCGACACCAGTGCAACACAAGGTTTTCAATGCAAAAAAGCTCGGGATGTAGAAAAAAAAGACACAAATCACGCTCACCCAAAACTCAGTCAATGTTCCAACAAAATGGCAACACCACATGAGTTAAAAAAAAAACAAAAGACCTCCTTTTTCACACAAGCTTCGAATTTCAAAACCTAATTACGTCACTACGCCCGATTTGCGTCAGTGACGTCATCAATCATTTTCACCTCATAATTGACACGTGGAGGGCCGAGAAGATATTGTTTTCAGCCTAATAGACTTGTCGGGGCATCCGGGGTAGATTAATTACATGTGGCTGTGAAATTCGGGGCGTTTGGGGTGTGTCGGGCGTTCGGCGCGTCGGCTGTGCCGTCTCACCGGCGCGAGCGGTGACAACGCCGAATTGTTACCGAGTTCCGCGACTCCACTTTTTGTTGTTCAAATTGCTATTTTGATATTTTGGTGTCTGTTACTGCTTTGGGTTATGGCGGGCAGGAATTTCAGATACTTTGTTCATGTTTTTCATTAGTGCCCACTGTGCTAATGTAATGCGAAGAGCAAAATGAATACTAGTATGTTGTAGCGCAATTATTCATCTAGCTGTTCATTTCAGGGGAAATTAAACCATGGTCATTTTGAAACTACGTTCATATTACGAGCAATAAACCCACCATAACCAACTACAATTTGATAATGCTCAAAGAAGAAAAATATAATTATTTTCTACGGCAAAACTGTTACAAGTGAACAAAACTAGACGCCATTACTCCCTTCACCGAATAGTTGTGGCGCGTCGTTTTTGCGTCCTCTGCTCCTACCTGAAGCTAATGCTTTGTAAATTGTCCGTCATTAACATAGTCCCCAGCGTTTTAACAAATATATGAGCTTTATTAAAGCCCAAATTGTGGCTCGTCAGCGTCGTTATCACTGTATCGTGTTACAGATTTTTAATTGGGTTTTTTGAGGCTTCGTCTTATTTTCTTTTTTTTATCTAGTCGTGAAAATGTGGACTGTCCACTACTTGTTTACGGGTGTAATATTATAATAATAAAAACACTGGTTCTGTAACCTTTGCATTCAAAGTCATAGTGGCAACCTGGAAAATGTCCACGGAAGATTTTTGACACAGGAGACGCCAATACAGTATACCAATAAATATATATTAATCTTACAAAATCCATTCAAAAATAAAAGGTTCAACTCACGGTTCTTATCCTTGAACAAGTTGAGTGTGGGCAGTATCTGCCGGTAATAGGGCACCAGGGCTTCACCAACTCTCTCACAGCCACATACCAGCATTTTGATGCATATGAGTGCGTGACAGATCACTGCAGGGCGTTTCGTTGCTAAGGCGTCTGGGAATTAATGAAATAACACTGTAATGTTATTTATTAATGACACATTTTTTTTCATATTAATTGAGATTACCTAAAAAACAGCATTGATTGAAGACAAAGAAGTGCGTCAATGATTTTTCTGGCTAAAACGATACCAATACCTCAATATTCACAATGAAAATCTTTATTTTTACAATATTTAGTCTACCAGACTGTTTATTAATTTTATCTGTGTAGTTTTTGTGCAAATGGTACCAGAATACAATACAGAATTTTATAAACGAATAAGTGTTTTCATTCTATCCTATCCTATAGCCATTATTACATCAGTGTTTTATAACACGTCATATAAAAGACTTTTAGCAATTAAGTTTTAAACCAGATTGGCAACAGTGCTTAGACGACAATATCATGCATTTCAATTGCCTTACATCAAAAAGACTGATCAAAGAACGAAACCCGTAAAAGTGAACCTGATCATGCAAGCCTTAGAGAGCAGATATTAAGAATTAATACAGACTAGAAAATGCAGTATGAAAAATTTTATGTCGTGCAAAAGGAGTTTCGTTTAGACGCACTGGGGGCCGATTCTACTAACAAATTTGTTAAAAAAACGCAATAGAACCGCAACCGAATCACCACTTTTAAGCGTTTTCGCATTCTACTAAAATGAACAACGGTCCAGCTGCGACACAGCTGCGGTTACGTTTTAGTTACGCCAACGATCGATTGAAACAATGTCAAAACCTATTCTACTAACAAAATCGAACATGAGCGTGACGTTTACTATAGGACAAAGTTAATGATAAAATTATGATCATTATGTCTTTTAATTATAGAAAATACTTTTAGTGCCACATATTGGTGTTTAGTAACATTTTTAGATTCAACTTTTTTCTTTTTGGTATTAATAAAACATATTATTTTGGCATGTTGGTAACGCGGGTTACCCGCTGTGTTCCCGCTACAGTTCAGTTGCAATTCGTTTTAAGTTTAGTTTCCATTTTGCTTATAAAATAGTAGAATGACTTTTTATGTAACTATCGAACGGCGATCGAAATCGAACTGTTGTGGAAACACAGTTTAACGTGTAACGTTGCAAATTAGTAGAATCGGCCCCCTGGAAATTACTCTGAAACGAGAGTGCTCTGTGGCGCTGAAAATGCTTATAAGTTATTATCTGGGTGCAGTATATTTTCCAGGCTGTACCGGGTAGGGAAGACTTGATGTAATAATAATAATATGTTTTTTTTTTTTATGTGTAGTAGGTACTGGCATTTTACACTTTGCACTATCAAAATATTAAAATTTATTTTCAGGAATAATTTTATAGGACATCATTCATTTCGTAACCAAAATTAACATATTTATAATATGCATGATAACTTGCATTTCCTTTCATTTAATTGCAATATTATCACAAGGTATATTGGTATAATACCGAGTTGGCTTTACAAAACTCAAACGATACTGTATACGAATGCAGTTTTATACATCTTAAGCTGGTGGTCTTGGATTTTATAAAAGAAAAACTTACTTTTAATCGGTATGATAAGCTGAGGCACCACAGGTAAAACTTTGTAGGATCCCTTGGTGATCAGGTCGTGGATGCCTCTCTCCACAATAAAGCTGTATGGGTAGGCAGCCTCAGACAGGCCGTCGAAAAACATTGGCAGGTAGTGGTGGAAGTCCAGCTTTTCTATCGGCACCTAGAGAAGCAAGCAACGTAGAAATACATAAAAAAAACGTCATATTAAAAAGAACGGGTTGGTGGATGTCGCATGTCTTAGAATGTTTGGTTCTGGGATCTGGGTATCCTCACGATGTTTTCCTGTACCGTTTTGAGAGCTGTGGTGATAATATTAAATACACAAAGTGCCTGCCCGGGTTCGAACTCATGGTCTACCTACACTCGTAAGTCAAGGCCGATACCACTGTGGCCACTGCTCTATACATTTGAATACGTCAAATAATGTTGCTGTATAAATAAATTAATTAACCCAGTTTTTCGAGAGTACAAAACGATGCCCAACAAGGCAAGTCTCAAAGGGATTTACTAACAAGGACCTACGATTCTAATAATAAATTAACACTTAATTTTATTACTTCCACAGGGTTACCTATAAATGGATATTCCGGGCCACTTTCCACAGAGCTGAATATATTATCATCCAATAAATCTAGGGCTTACTTCATTTTCTCATTCGCTCATATAAATAGAGCGTAAAATTGATTAAATTCCATATTCCTTAGACTGGAAAATTTTCCGTATCCACCGTACTAGTATATTTCTGAGAAATAGAAATTAAAGGCTCGAAGAAGTTGTCTTATTAAAAGCGGTATATACTCGTAAATCATGTCTGAGTTTACTCCGTTTGTTAAAAGAAGCTTGATGTAGCTACATCAAAAAATAAAATATATATACAAAAAAAAATTTCTATGAACTTATTTCTATCCAATAATAAGTTCATAAAAAATATTTTATTCAACTGAGTTAGAAGATACGGATCAACTGAGTATAAGCGGAGCTATTATGTTAATGTAAAACATCTATGGAACCAATAAGAAATAAGCTAAAAAATAATAAATACATCTTAAAATAGTAAAAAAATAATAATAAACAAGATAGTTCATTTGTTCAGACAACATGATCCATTTAATTATTAAAATATATAGCATTCTCTTTTCTATAAAAATTTATGAATGTTCAAAACCAACTAAAAGTTCACCCAACTCGTTAAATAATGTCCTTGATCAAAAACTTGTTTTTCTACATCTACTTGTGTTATAAAAATAGGTTATATTGTAGTACGATACTTGCGTAGGCGACCACCAACGCGCAATTATGGTAAGTACCGGAACACTCAGGTATCATTCCTAACTGACATAAATAGGCGACCTGGTTACGCTTCCGCAGAGAACACTGAACTTGACAACCTATAGTTTCCAAAGCATACAGTTCTTAGAGAATAAAATAAATATAAACTTATTCGGTTTTTGATAATAATTTTGTAAGCCGTAGCAACTTTCGTAGCGATGTGAAAATCTAGCTTTTACACTTGGTTGTTAGCTCCCATTTGGTTATACACCAGGTAGCTTTGTGGAATTCGGGCGTCTGGCAAAGCTGGATGAAATCATCATACCCGAAGATATTCGATATGATAATTTAAGGTCCACTTGCACCAGAAATCATTAAATGCATTTAGCGCTAAACAAACTCAAAACTTCGTTCTTTTTTTGTGTTTTGGGAATGACTTCTCGCAGTTCAAACTATGAGGTTGTCGTCTGCTTAGCCGGACTTAAACTTAAAACTAGAGCGACTGCTCGCTAAGAGCACCCCCTGTGGGGTACCGACCTTGGCTTAGGGCATTGCTGGTAAAGGCAGCAAGGGACTTAATACTACAGGCTCAGCGGCGCGGGCTGGCTCGAGTAAAAGACGGGACGGACATTGAACGGGACGTCGCGACGGGCCTCGGCGGCGAAGATGGAAGGACGGCGGTTTGCGACGGTATACTCTGAGGGTGCTGGTGAGCTTACTACTTTCCTGGAGGTGAGTTGTAGCGTCGCCGGGAATGGTAAGAGTATGCCTCGGTCGGTGGCTGCCGCGATCAGGGGATTGGGATGCTTCAAAGCTGAGTCAAAAAAATGCTTGGAGAGGCGTAACTAGGGCGTATGACCGCGGTGTAGATACACAATTTGCTAAAGGACAATTTGCTACAGGCGGTCAGTACGAAGTGGAGTCTACCGGCAGCGAAAGCGGCGCGAATACGAGCCGTCTTTATGTGCTCCCTGAAGGTAAGTTGGTGTTCGAGGATCACTCCTAAGTACTTGGCTTGCTTCTCCCAAGGGATCGGCTTACCGTACATAGTGATTAGACTGGTCAAAACATCGTTCTATGTCTGTCTATCTTTTGAACTTGATAGAGAGAGAGAGATGTGTTTTAAGACGTTTAGCGTTTAATGCATTTTCTGAATTTGTGATGCAATTGCGCCTTATTTGGTTGTTGGTTCGAATTTCATTGGAGTCCCAATGCGAGTGAACCAACATGAGTTAAAATATAAGCACACACCTTCCAAGCCAACCGCTTGCCAAAGTTGGTGAACTCGATGCAAACGGGAAACTCTCCCCGCTGATAGCATTTCCTGAACATGGTCGGTCGAACAGGCAGCGGGTCGAACACGCCGCATTTCGGTGGCGGCTGCACTCTGGTGTTCTTTTGCATGGCTAGAAAAGAGAAGAAGTAAGAAAGAGAAGAAAAGAGAAGGTATTAGTTAAAGTACAAAATCAAAAGACATTTATTTAAAATGTAGTCCAGTTTCTATTCACGACGATATTGTCAATGTTAACCTTTGGATAAAGGACGCACAAAACCGAGACGTGTGGCAGAAAAATTAGGTGGCTTATACCTCGCTGTGAATGATTTCAGGCTGGAGTGAGGAAGAAGCCAGTTTCTGAATGGCTAAACTACAAAAAAAGTCCTAGATAGGACCTTCTTCATTGCATCTTTCTAAATTCTTTGGACAAATAAATATACAAACAGTTAGTAGTTCTCCGATGCGTTTTGCCCGACTAAAGGCAGACTATATTTAATCTTGACAGACAGCACGTGCACTGCGATCAACACTTGATTTAAAATGAACAAAAGTATTTTTATTTTGCAAGAAGGTTATAACGAACAGTAATGTATTTCATACAAGGTGTAACAGAATAGACGCAAGACCTGAAAGTTGTTTGTTCTTAATTGACTACTGAATCGATTTCAGTAACTTTTATTATAGGTATTTGTTTAATAATTATGTATTTTGCCATACCTACCGCTGCTTGAGCTAACGAAAATTCAGTCTTATTCCAAAGCATTAAGACTCAATTTTAAATGCATTAAGTAATGCTGCGGTCAACATGTTTAATAACAGTCAGCTATAAAAAAAAAATAAGTTATGGTCACTGTATTATGCATTTAACCTAATACTCTAATTGGGGTGTATGAGGTCTTGCGTTAATTATGGTACACCTTGTATAGGGCACGCCTCATGAGAAGACGTGGAAAGAGAATATTGAACCTATGTTTTTGACGTTAGCTTGTGAATTAAAACATTTCAGTTACAATAATATCCAGTTCTGAATATAGACACACCTATACCATTATAATGTTTCAGCAACAATTGGGGAAGTTGGGTTGCTAGCTAATTAAAAACATCATCGTAACTTATTTCCCTAAATAGATTCTTTGCACGTCTTTGAATCAATTCTATTGGCTTTTCTTTTAAATTTAAAACTGAAGGGAAGGCTCAGCAACAGATTAGGGTAGGTGATTGATTGGCACACTGTTGCTGGTGGCTCTAGTGTTATTTTTACAACAAAAATATTGTACTGGGGGCTTCGTGGAGTAGGTAATCCTACATTCATAAACTCACGCTTTCTTCCTACGAGGGTAGGCAGAAACTACAGAACCCCATTTGCTCCCATTATTTCATACTCCTTTTAGCTCGTTTACGTTCATCTGGTCATATACACACGCCAGTTGCGAGTACTACGTACCTGATCACTCTGTAGAACAGAGGTCGCCAAATGTCGGACCGCGGTCCGCATCCGGACCGCCGACCTATTTTGTGCGGACCGCGAAAACACAGTAACTACAGAGTACGTAATTTAATAAAAATGTATCCCCCGCATTATCTTCTTTGACGTCAATTTGAAAACGGCCGGGCGAAGTAACTAGCTAAAAAGCGACAAAGAGTTCGCGGATTGCAAAAGCGTTGATCGTCGCGCATAATCTATTTTCGTCGATCGATTTAATGTCAATAGCTTACACCAATTTTACTCCAAACTTCAGACAGGTAATCCGCAATTTAAAAAAAAAAATCATTTTTCTCATTGAAATATAAAAAAATCCCTTTGTTATTTCCGTAATTACATTTGTTTAAATATTTTTTTCTATAAAATGTTGCGCGGACCGCGATGGTTATTTCATTTCTTAAAACAGACCCCGTGTGAAACTAATTGGTGACCCCTGCTGTAGAACATCACTAATAAGGTCACTAATACTATAGTTTTTTTTTTTTTATGTATTTTCTGGTGTAGAATAAAGCTATAAATAAATAATATGTACTTCTAGGGCGGGTCGCAGCTTTTCAACTCCCATCTGCCTTATATATATCTCTTTTAGTTGCCGTTATTTCATACTCTCAACATAACCAAACCATCTAAACATACTCTTCATATTTTGTCACTACTTCTTCTGTTAAACCGCATCGTTGTCTTATCAGATCAGTCTATAAATTCATAGTCAGGTAATTATTTTGCCCTAGAAACCTTTGTTCAAACCCACGCAAACTATGTAAGTTTATGGATGAGTAAGTAAAAGCCTTATACAATCTTAGACCATGCAGCAGTATAGTAACACGCACTTTAAAGTAATTTTACCTTGTATGGTGAACGCAGGGACAATCCTGGGTTTCTTTGTCTTGTTTCCATGAGGATAGTTGGGACTCGGTTTCTTTAGAGACTGTCGAAAGTCTTTCCCGCAAAGCTCGGGCAGGCACGGTGGCAACAACACCCTCTCGCGCATTTTCACTCACTCACCAACAAAAAAAAATATCACAGAAACATGCTATGTACTCCAACGAGTAAATAATCTTATAATATCGATCTAAAATGTTGACACAAGTAATAAAATAACTGAGTAAATTTGTTCTAGACGGGGGCCTGAATCTGATTGTTTATTTTGCAACATGATCGTTGCTAGGCAACCGGCTGCCTATCGATTGCTCGACGGTGGCGCCGCCAGCGGGTATTGCGAGAGCTGTGTGTACACAGAGAGCTTTATTGCGTACGTGCCCGCCGACCCTGTTTAATTTGTTGACATAAATAGTGAGGGCACTCGGGCTATATGATGGTGTTTTAAAAATAAGGTGGAGATATTAATCGATGTTATTGCCGGGTTCGTAAATATTGGTTCAATTTTGAGGGCGTGTAACTAGGATTTGTTTGTTGTCCTATTTGTTAAATGACTTTATCAAATAAAAGGCGCTCCCTTAAAGGAAATACTTAGCAGTTTTATACACACTTCGAGTCTTTCAATCGTTTCTCAGAAGGAAACTTAATAAAACTTCATTTAGTCAAATAAATATTCCCATTAGATGCGAATTGACAAGCGTATGTATTGGCACCGTTAGGCCCGGTCCGCGCCACAGAATTATATTAGCGATGGAGAATTTTATTACATTTTAATATGAGGTATTTCCACAATATCTCTATTGGAGGAAAATTCTTTTGAATTTTGATCAGTTCTCTCTTTTATGGGGCAAGTGAAAAATGCTCTTTGATTTTATTTTTGTGCTGGGAAACTTAAAAGGATTCTCAACAAACCAACCGATAGATGTATCAAGTTGTTTAAAACAAACTGCCAGCTAGACTGAAACTAACGAAGAAGATAACATAGCCTTACAAAACAAGTCAGTATTTTAAACGCTATATAGGATCAGGTACTTATTAATTATATAAATTAGGTTCAGTTTCCGACTTAATAACTTTAAAAAGGGCACTTTATTCATTGTCTTTTTCAAAAAAAAAAACCATACATGATGCCTTTTAAAAAGCTTTCAAGCTCGTTTGAAAACTGCGTTCGCCATTACACGGAGCCATGGAACCTTAATTGATGAAATGTTTGTTAGTGACAGTACCTACATCAGTAATTTGTGACACTTGTGTGTATAGTGTACGTGCCTTGAGGCCCACTGGCATATGATTATGATATTTTGTCAGTACTTAGTACTCCAGTGCTTCGTATTCGTAATCATTTGTATTGACCTAAAGTAATGTAAGGTCTGGGGAAGGTAGAAACAGTGGTGGGCCAGTGGTAATAGCCCCGATTAAAGAGTTGCAGGGCCGTGGATCCGAACCCAAGCTGGCGCGTGGTGTAGGTTGTGTAAATAGTTTCATCACCACTGCTCTCAAAACGGTGAAGGAAAACATCGTGAGATAATCGGTATGTCCTAGAATCAAGCATTCTAAGATATGTAAGCTGTATGTAGATAGATAAAGGCTGATTCTAATGTAAGACCTGTGAAACTGGCGAAGTATAATAATGTACTCAATGACTGGAGAAGCAGTCCGAGAGTGTGAACACCTGAGAGATAGCACCTGATTATAGTAGATATGTATGCATGTTTGTGTATTATTAGTTAATAACCTATTTATGTAATATTATTTATAATTCATTATGATATATTTTATAGGTTTATTCATCATTCCTCTCATCCAAAGCACCTGCCATCTAATCTCTGCACCACCCTTGGTTGACTGGTAGAGAATGCCTAAGGCATTAAGTCTGCCTTTGTACCTTTTTTGTGTGCGAGAAGTTTAAATAAATAATAAATAAATAAATATACATACTCAGCCTATACCGTTCCCACTGCTGGGAAACAGGCCTCCTCTTCGTGAGAGAGAGTGGGCCGTAATCCACCACGCGGGCCCAGTGTGGGTTGGTAGATGTCACATGTCTTCGAATTTTTGGTTCTAGGACATGCTGGTTTACTCACGATGTTTTCCTTCACCGTTTGAGAGCAGTGGTGATGAAATTATGTACACAAAGTAATGCGCCTGGCTGGGTTCGAACGCACGACCTGTAACTCATAATTCGCGGCCGTTACTCCTGGGCCAGCACTGCTCTGTACCAGACCTGACCTCTGTACCTGAGAGATGTCCTAGAGGAAATAATACACGAAGACACAAGAGAAAGACTCGTGGTCGGACAATACAACTGGCACCTCCTTGTTACAGAGGAGATGAAATCTGGAACAAGGAACCAAAATTATGGGTCGCACAGTGCGCTGGATTGGAGGGTGGAAATACGACAGGACACTATGTCACTGTGAAGATGGACGGTGGATCATGGTGGAAGTACTTAATAATTAAAAAAACTATATTCCGCTGTCAAAGGTAACGAGTACTGAACTCTACTCAGCCTACTGTCTTGTACCAGTTCCGTAGGTTTTTAAAATCCTCAAATAAAAAATTGGTGCGCATTTTATTTATGTTTCATCATAGACAACATTTAATTACATTCAGTTAGCTTTAATCTTAGATTATACCAATTAAAAACCAGCGTTGAGCATAATTAAAACATAAGTATCAGTTAAAACTTATTACTAAATTAATTATATACTAGTTAAACAATTGCTATAACTTTCGCCTTAAAATATAAAGCACGTATTCCATACCTAAATCTCAAATAACCGTCACACAAGACAATAGTAAAACCGTATAACGCCATTAAATACATTACGATCTTTTAAATCGTCCGCCTGCAGCCGCCATCAAACCCGTTATTTTTAGTGTCGTGTGTTCAGCGGCTCTGAACAGAGATTTCGCGGCAAATTGAATGTCGGGCGACACAAGCGTTCGATATTTAAAATTTAATATTGCATCAGCTGCTGGCAGCATTATGAAAATTTTTATACTGCGGAGTTTACAATGAACCTTCGTGGTTGAAGTTTGGTTGAGTTTTGAAACAGGTTGTAGTGGTTTTTCGGGTGATAAACAGCGATAATACTTGCGTTGGCTTGTGTCCTGTAATTCTCCAACTAAGAAAGAATAATTAAATTGTTGTATAAAATGTCAGAAAAATGTTACATTTACTGTTAGCCTGCATCATCCCACTGCTGGGCGATGGTCTCTCGCAATAACTTCCGTCCAGCTCTTTCGATCAAGGGCTAAAGGTGTCCACTGGTCGTTTTTTCCATACCATAATCTATGGGTTATGCCGCAACTCCTTCTGGATCAGGGCTCCACGTGGAATGAGCAAGCATTATTAAAATCCAGAGATTACTGAAGAAATGACGATTCACTACCTGCTGAAGGAAAAGGACAAAAAAAATCAAGAGTCATGTTCAATCTACTGTTATAGAAAAATACACAGATACCTTTGCAAAATCTTATACATAGGTATATACTTACCTACCCATTGAAAACGTTCAGGTTCCTACATCAAGATACGCTCGTAGATACTTTAGATGTACCGATCTACAAAGAGCCGTCTTTGTCCTAGACTAGTCGAAATTAGATGAAATAAACTGGGTACAATCAGGCCACTCAAAACCGTGTGGATTTCATTGACTATGAAGATAATAAAAAATACATGTTCTATCTTAGCCCACTCTGAAACATCATAAATTTAATTCAGCCGAAAAACGTTCACTGCTGCCAATAGGCTTTACCCAAGCACCGCCATTTCAAACCGTTCTGTGTTTGCAGCATCCAGCGGATTCTCAGAAACGTTAAATTTAAAAATACAGACTGTGATCACCAATCGGTCTCCCAAGCATGATGAATATGTATGGCAATTTTCTCTTTGACTTTGCGCATTGAAGGACTCTGTGGAATCTTCCGAAAAATATCGCTAAAGTAAGAAGAACAATGTCTTTTAACTACGTTAGTTTTCAACCATAAAATTGCGAACCTAGTCTCATGGGACTCGAACGTTTAGAGTCGAATTAGCCGAAGCGCTAGCCTCTTTAGTTTACAGTCCATTTTCTTAATTTGTGTATTAACTGAGTACTTTTGGACGAACTATTAAGTAATTTTGAGACTGTTTTTAGTTAGTTTGACTTGTCACGACATACTTATTGCTTACTGGTTCAGGGCCCTATTTCACTATGACCACTTAACGATTCCTTGCTACGAAACCACGTCAATTCCTTAAATCACACACGAAATCTGCTAATAAATATCGATAAACTGTCTTGGAACATACAGAATATAGAAAGAAAGAAAGAAAGAAGAAAGAAGAAAGAAAAAACGTTTATTTGCGGTAAACATGACACAAAAAGATAAGGAACATAAAAAAAAATAAGAAAAGGTTGAGGGAAACATGCGTCACATCCACGCAAAACGGCTATCACTCAGCATTATGCTGCGACCCTATGCCAGACAGAGCCCCAGCGCTGGTTTTCAGGGATAGCCGGTTTTGACGTAATGACGTCACCCGGTGCATTAAACAATAATTATGAAACTATGACATTTGATTACATTGATTGATTGACATTTGACAATTATGACATTTCGATTTCTTACCGTTACATTGGTTTCTACAAAACACGATATTGATGTAGTTTCAACGTAGTAAGATTCCGAGGGTAATCATTATAACCATACAGAATTGGGGCCCTGAACGTTTACAAAAAGTGGTTTTCCTCATGTTCCAACGAGATCTTATTACTCGTACTAAGGATCCGCAGTCCGTCCGTCCGTCTATCCGTTACTAGGCTGTATCTTTTACAGTAATACCTACACTTGAAACTATCACAGAGTGAGTACTACTATGGCCGCCATAATCCTTCGTGTTCGAGTGCGACTCGCACTTGGCCGCTTTTTTCTTTTAACTCACATTTTCATTTCCCAAAAAGCAAGCAAGTCTTTTTGGACGTCGATTAATAAAATCTTTTCCTACTTTTTTTTATAAATCGCCACCTACACAAGACCCAGAACGAACTGAGTGCTAAATCTTCTGTACTAAAGCATTACTCATAACGATTATTACTTAGAGCCAGCGACACTTTTTCATAACTTCCAGCGAGTAAATTCACTACGCCTCATTAAAAGAAAAAAACTAAAAATATACTCGAACAAAATCGTCCAGTCATGGCTTCAGCATTATTACTTTTCCTCTACAAAACACAATAATAACTGCTCCAGTCGATTCGGAACCATCCAAAAAGGTGAATAAAATCGAAGCCGTCGGCTTTCGGCTTTACCGGCGATTTTTTCGTTTCACACCGCGAACCGTGCTGGGTAGGCAGAATCTGGCAATTTTAAAAACGATTCGCCGGGAGGTCAATTTATTTTTGTTAACATTACTGGAACTCGTGGAGATTTTATTTGATCCAGCGTAGTGAGTTGTTGGGATATTAAATTGTATACTGGTGTAGGTATGGAAAATATATAGACAACCAATGTGTGCTTTAAAACTTGGGAGGTTTGATTTACGAATTGAAGCAAGCAAGGAATTAATAGAACAGCAAGTTGACCTATACTTCTTAGAAAACATATTATAGTACTTATTGTGATCACAATGAAATGTTTATTTTTGTAAGATTATTTAGGACACTTTTATAAATACGTCAATATCTTATTGGTCAATATTTTAAAACTAGATGGCACCAGCATTTCCTAGCTAACTGATCCCTCAGAAGAAATTCCAAAACAAACACTGATGTCATGGGCTCTTTTAAAGTCCAAACGTGATATAATTAGTATTTTATGTGAGTCTAACAATGCAGGACCATGCCTGGAAGGGATTTTCGAAGAAAGGACCATTACAGCTTTGAGCTGACCTGTGCCAACAGATAGCATGCATGCATCATCAGTCATCGTGTAGCTCAACCTATTTTAGGGAGCTCAACGAACCGTTTTTTTTTTGAGGCTGGGATATCATCAAATAACTTCTCCCGCTCTGGGTAGAGCAGGAGGGCGTGTCAGACTTTAACTGACTAAAACCCACCCGTGTTCCCTCAGATGCTTGTGTGCCAGGGGCCTCGATATCTCTTTCAAACAACCCACATCCCTGGAGCTCAACGACCCGTCACAAGATGCTATCAGATCTGCAGGACATGCGTAGGCATGCGTAGGTCATGAACAACATACTCAAAGATTGGTGCATTTTGTAACGATATAGCACTTTCTTCTTCCATTTCTCATTCAACCCTAAGTATTAGATAGAAAACATGCACTACAAGATTCACGGAAGCCGCTTCTTATCCAGATCAAATTCCTACCACCAATAAATGTTGACACAATATCCGTTTCATACACTTGATCAATATTATCACTAACATCTGTTTGAGAGGCATCTTGTCAAATGGAGGTATTCCAGGTATTAATTACATAGATCATAACTTGAAAGCTGATTACATTCAGTTTACGTCTATATTCAAGTATTTCATTGCTCTAATTAAGAATCAATTTGTGTCTATTACCGTCTGTTGTAGTAATCAAAATTCCATTTCTAGTTTGTCTGGGATTAATTTAAGGTTTATATCAAATCTCGTTCGGTGTGTTAAAATTGGCTTTATTTGCTGACAATCTTGTATTTTTGTTTGGACCTACTGTACTTTTCGTACCTATGATGTAGGGTAAAACACAAATCCCTTAGAGTTCCAAAGTCTTTAAATGCAATCTATATATTTTTATCTATAAAAAAGATTATCCTTAAAATGATCCGCTGGTACACAAATTATGTATTACAATATTTCCTCAAAGCATTCATAACATCGGGGAGGTAAGTTAAGAACTTAATTCCAATTGTCTGTTATCGATATATCTTTTAAGAAAATTCAATTAAAATCTCAACTCCCTTAGTTTTTCGACCGCCATAAAATCACAAACATCTCTTCCTATAAAAGCCACTACACCCGTTAATACATACACATATAAATAACAAAGTTTAAGTACATAAACTAGGTATATCGTCTGGCTGGATTTACGACTGGCTAAGTACTAGCCTTGGTCTCACGTTTATACCATAAAACAGTTCAGTTGAAAGACGCGGGAACGGAATGGGTGATACGTCTCCGCCTCTGAATAGTTGAGACATTGCTGTTTTAGATTTTTAGTGCACGTCGTTTCGGTTAATTTTAGGATGGTATAGAGAGTTTTAGAGGGTCTGTGTGGGGTATAAAGATTTAGATTTGGTGGTGTTATTTAAATTTTATTGGCGATGCAATGAATTTTGTTATTTGTCAGGGTAACCGAATAGTTTCTGAAAATCAATTTCTTTCTTAGATTATCAAAGATAGTTTTTGTTTTTAAACAAAAAAATAATCATTTGATTGCCGGTAAACGGTAGAACGTTCCATGTGGTGCCAGACGTAAAAGAATAGCACCATCCCATTTCTTCCCGTGGGTGTCGTAAGAGGCGACTATGAGACTCACTAGAGAATGGGCAGCAGCGTTCTCTATGCATTTTACTACCATACTGCGATCGCCAACCCGCCTGCCAAGCGTGGCGATTATGGCAACCCCCCTCCCCCTTTTGGGGAAGGCCTATGTCCAGCAGTGGACGTCTTTCGGCTGAAATGATGATGAAGAGACGGTAGAAAGTAATCAAGTGTCGTTATTACCGACTTTTTTATTAAAATTAGGGACAATTTGTGTATAATACGGCATAATCGGTATATTTTCGAACTTTCTTTGACAATTTCAATTAAAATCACTTTCATAATAAGAAAGCCACTCATCACATACCACATACTGTTCTCCATAATTTGAATCCCATAGATTTATAAAGGAAAAATAGAAATATAACGCAATCATATCTGCCCAGGGTGGACCCCTGGGCAGATATGATTGCGTTATATTTCTATTTTTTTTTACAGTACACTCTAATGAATTTCTTTATACGTGGTTAACATAATAAGTGTTGACTCAAAGCGCACTAACGATGCTCAGGGTATTAACTATTCGGTGCTGACATACGTGCGGTTAGGAAGAGTGTATTTTTTTTTAGTATGGTAGAGATGACAGCAAAGATCTTGGCTTATAATGGAGAGATTTATAGGTGAGAAAGAGACTACTGATTGAGTTTGAAGAAGTCGGGCAGCAACAGGATTGTAATCTTTTATCTGTTAATATCATAAAATTATATTATATTTGCCATCGTGGTGAAAGGATTAGTCAATCGACAGAAGTCGATTGCCCAGGGCACGCCGGACGTAACAGAAGTCGTGAGCGGAGTTCGCGCAGCTGATTTTTGGGCCAAAGTTGTTTGATTTTTTTGCCATCGATACGCTGGAAAAAAGATCTAATTAAATCATTTGCCAAACTACTTAGTTTAAGCCGTCTCCGTTGTCTATTCTAGAAAATGGGAATAAGAGACGTATTTATGTGGATAGATAGAATATACTTTAACGTAGGTAAACCAAAATATTATAGAATATATGTTTTGCAGTGGGTGTAAAGTTGAGGAAAAAATGCCAATGGAGATTCTAATATCCTACAGTTGGCTCATCACACAATTTCATTTCAATGGTAAAAATCTAATGGTACCGTAAATATGTACAGTTTGTAGCATTACAAATAAGTTTCTCATTCAAGGCATCCGTGTGTCCCAACTCAAATTCACGACTTACACGAACACAAATTCACTAGAACTAGGGACAACACACACAAACATACATCAAATATTATATAACTCCTTGTGTATATCATCAAAACGGGTGCCAAACAGAATTGAACCACGAATAACGATATATCTGGCACTAACAAAATAATACATATTCTATTGATATTCCTATTATTTATGGAACCTTCTGGGAAGGTGTAATGGAATTTCGAGATAACTTTTGTAGATGTGTGAATGGAGAGAATATGTTTAGGAAGAATGATACTTGTTTTAATATAAAAATAGACAGTGGGAATAGTTTCAAAGGTGCGTAGGTTTAGTTAGACCCAGTCCATGAAAATGTAAGCATCAACATAGCATAATCAGCTTATATTGTTCCCACTGCTGGGACAGAGACCTCACAGTGATAGGGAGTGTGCCGTAATCTATCACACAGGCCCAGTGCAGGTTGGTAGATGTCACATATTTCTACGCTTGCACTGACAGCTTTGACACAGTATGGCGCAAGAAATCTGCCTCGTTACTTTGAAGGTTGCGAGATAGTCCCAACATCATTCTGCACTCGATAGCCGCCCGGGCAGATAGTCCGCTTGTGTGGGCGTTAGCCGATCGAACGAGACCTGTTTTAGCTAGTACTAACATAGACTAAGTAAAATTGTTACTAACACAATAGACCTCATTTGTAGTCTAAATAAATAAATAATAATAATAAGAAGTGGAATCAGAAGTGCCGTACTACAGGTATGTGCCCGACCCAGTTCTCGAAAATGGACATGTCACACTGTACTGGGATCGATCCACCATCACTGACAGGACTATTGTTGCCAATAAACCTGATATAGTGGTGGTGGATTGACTAGAGCGGCGTGCAATGATCTTTGATATAACGGTCCCGTAAGACGGGAACCTCGTGAAAGCCGATAAAGATAAACAAATCAAGGATCTTGACTTGGCTCGCGTGGTTGTCGACATGTGGGATCTCAGCGATCATTGTACCGATAGTAGTTACAGCCAATGGCTGCTATTTGGTTGACGTCTCTACGATTTATGTTTAAGAGCGCAGTATCGAGTTCCATATCCGGTCGGTAACTCGAACTCTGAGCATACTAATACGGTCCATCGCTCGTTGGCAAACCTGCTATGTGTTGGTGAAAATCTACTCGCACTTAATAGTGTCATGAAAAGAATACGAACAAAGATGATGCAAAAAACACAGCGCAACATCACGCCTGCATTCCAATAAGGGGTTGGCAGAGCTGTCCATTTCACCCACAACTGGCCAGTTGTGTTTAAGTCGCATGTAATAGAAGGGAGACGTGTATTGAGATTGAGCTCAACTCCAATCTCCGGACTACTTCTGAGAAATTCATAATAGAAAAATCCATTGAAAAATATTGGCTCTGTTCCTGGAAAAGGGGTTGGAAAGGTCATGTTTACTTCGGAGAACAAAATTAAATAAGTATATTGAAGCAGGGAAATAAAGCTGTTTCAAAATCAAATTAAATGCAATATCTGGAACAGTATTCTGATATTAATTTCAATTAAAATGGTTGATATTTAAAATATTCTCATATTTAAACGGTGTGGTGTGACCTACTTTTCCACAATTGATTCTTTTAACTTGCGTGACAGCCTGCTGATGCACTTAATGACGTATAGAGAAGCAATTAAGTTTTAATCAGAAATAATTTACCTGCGGTCTCGGATGTTGGAAGAGGTTGGTCCATTATTGAAACGCCTTTTTAATATTATACAAATATTGTATAAAAAATGTGTTATCTATAATAATAAAATTACGGAGGCATTCTAGGATGCTTCAATAACGTCGAAACTGAATTAGCCCAAGATATTTGTATTCTGGATGCGAGAAGCACAGAACTGGTTAAAGTGGCGGTGTTTCTGGGAGGCCTATGTCCAGCAGTGGAAGTCTTTCAGCTGAAATGATGATGATGATGATGATGACAAATTGTATTTTATGGGATTTATTATAATTATTTTCACTGCTGGACATAGGCCTCCCCAAGCTCCGCCACTTCGACCGGTTCTGTGCTTCCCGCATCCAGCGGGCTCCTGGCCTATGTCCAGCAGTAGACGGCTTTCGTCTGAAATAATGATGATGATTATATTTTCAAACTCTCAATTTCATCTTAAACGAAAATAAAAGGAACATCTAGATCACTTTTATATATACCATGACATTTTTATCGTCTTACAAAGGCAACCCACTTCATGTATCTAACGACTTCTAATCATTTATAAATAAAAATATATTTATGGAAGTAATTATAAAAAAAAATATCATACACTAAGACGCGTGACGTAGTTTGAAACACACTGTTATGGAAATGGAATTAATGATGGAATGTAATTAAGATGATATCTTCTACCATTGGATACGAAAACATTGTTAACAGGGTGTTTCATAATTCTAAAGCATTATTTATTTTTCGTATAATAATATTTTTTAGAGTAATAATTAATGGTAAAAAAAAAAAAACGCGCCTAGGCGTATTTTATATCGGATACATTGAGTGGACTACCTTTGTAAGACGACTAAAATGTCACGGTGCATAATACTGGTATTCTGCTGTATCCGGGTAGACTGGAAGTCGACCGCAACATAGTTGAGAAAAGGCTAACCAGATGATGATGATCTAGATTACTTTTACTTTTAGGTAGGCAAGGAGAAATATTACCTCAAAAATTGGCAAAAAGTATAATAAAACTTGAGAGGTGTCAAGGGACACCCGGATGGAACGAAGTTAAAAATAAATAAAAATAATAATAATATTAATATCGTTGGGCAGCTGGGTCAAGGGATTCAGAAAGCGGTACTCCTGGACACGGCTCGCATTGTTAGGAGGTTCCTCTCTCTGGAGCCCTGACCGCCGGTAGCTTGGACCTTGTTCCCGATACCGGTGGGCTACTATTTTTTATATTTTTAAATGTTTTTTATATTTGTATACTAATATTTAAAAATATAATTTATATGTGTTATTTAATTGAATAAAGATAATAATAATAATAAATAACATAAAAGACGAAATGAAAATATCTGTCTTGCTTTCTATAAGAGAGAGAGAGACAGACAGAGAAACATGCGCACGCCGCACGGCTTACAATAGCTTACTATAGCAAAAAGTGTCGTTACAACTTTATAACGCGCGATAAGGAACTTCATTCCAAAACAAAAACTGATCAGGTGACATAATGCCAGCTATTATAAGCAGACATATTTTTTAAAACTACTTAAACTTTTCACTTCACAAGTGTAGGTACATACCTAATTTTCTCTAATCTTAACCCCCGATTCCCGAGCCAAACATAACTGCCTGAAATAATAAACAAGGCAGTACATCTAGCCGACCAATTGGTTGGCGTGGCGGGCATCCGTCTCGGCCAATTACAATTACAACGATATGCAAACTGCTCACAATCACGCCCAAAGTAATTTTAAACCTAGACCCGAGATTGTTTTCACTGGAATAGCTGTGGCGTTATTAAATTATTTGTTTGTGTTAGGAAAATGGTTTGTTGTTAAATAATTATTTTTCATGTCTACGTTGTTCCTTAGTTTTTTGCAATAACTAATGATAAAACAACCGACTTCCAAAAAAACACTACAAAGTGAAAAATAACTTTAATTTCGGAAGTCGGTGTCTTTAGAGCTGTATTTGAATTTTTTGTCACCGCCTTCCGAAATTAAAGTTATTTTTCACTTTGTAGTGTTTTTTTGGAAGTCGGTTGTTTTTTTTTGGAAAAAGTTTTTATTTTTCACTTTTTAGTGGTGCACATGTGCTTACCCCTTCACAGCATACCGGCGTGATGTTATGTTATGAACTGGTGTAAGCAATAGACAGAGATGAGATTTCAGCAATCCCAGTCCATTTGCTATCATTTATTGAGGAGTTCCGTTGCCTATCTCCAAAGTTCTTCATCAAATCTTCACCAAATTGAAATGAGACCACTACGAGAAAGTATTCTTCCAAAAAATACCTAATTCGCTTTGTGTGCCTATAAAATTTGAAGAGTTCTCTCTATTTCTCCAGGATCCAATCATCAGATCCTGACTTGATGATCATGGGACCACCTGGGAAGTATACCCTTCCAAACAAAAAAAAAAAAATCTAAATCGGTCCAGCCATCTTCGAGTAATCGGGGAACATACATAAAAAATAAATAAAAAAAAAAACAAAAAAATAAAAGGTTCCGACGAATTGATAACCTCCTCCTTTTTGAAGTCGGTTAAAAATAAATCAAATACACCTAACATTGATATCAGGCATTCCTAATAAATGCTATTTTATTGTTGAATTTTAATTTTAATACCTAATTATTTGAGTAGTTTACATTTTAATCCCCTTACTGTGCCTAACAGAGTCCACAATTTCTACCTGTCTTTATGCCTTTTTGTTACATTTTTTTTTATATACTATGAAACGCAACAAAATAATATGAGTAATTGTGAATACGTTAGTAGTAGTTATGAATGAGTTACGAACAGTTTATGAATATTCTTTAGTTCGACGACGATGTAAGTAACTGTTTTATAATTTAATGATTCTTCTTCAGCGTAGAGTTACAGCTACTTAGCTTTATTCAATCTTATCAAAATATTAATGATCTACTTTCTAAAAATAAGTATTTTATTTCAGTGTGTCATCGTCTCAAATTGAGCTTTTTATTGATTACTTTTTCATTCATCATGGAGAATGATAAGGCAAATAATATAGTGTAATTATTAGATCATAATTTAGGTACGTTATGTATAGGTTATTAGGTCATGTATGTACATAGGATTTATGAGTAACATACTATTGTTATTTATGATTTTAGTGAAACTGTATTTTTTTACTAAACTTAAGTGTGGTCGCAAAGGTTATAGTACTTATAAGTTACCTACCTACCTACCTAAAGTATTTAAAACATAAGTCTACTCCAATAAACTATTAAAAAAAAACAATTTACGTAACGAAACACTATATTATTTAATTTCACTTTTTACACTATTTTAGACTGCAGAAGTGTAAAATAACATTCAAAATAATAAAAAATTCATTAATCTACAACGTCAGAAGCTTGGTGTATGGTTGCAATTGCTCGTTTCCTAGTTACATACATAATCAGCCTATAAGGTTCCCACTGCTGGGACACAGGCCTCCACTCCGTGAGAGGGAGTGGGCCGTAATCCACCACGCGGGCCCTATGTGAGAGGAGTTTCGTTTCCTACGGGTAAACGAAACTACTCTTTTGAAAATAATTGAATTTTACAATGTTTTAAATTACAGTGTGTATAGAAAGCCAGTGTAGACCTGTCAACAAGAACCAGTACTAAAAAAATTTTTTAAATACATGCATAAAATATTCACCTACATGACACATCCAGTACCTCCACCTCCACATTATCCATGGTTCCCTAGACAACGTATCTTGAGCACTCTCCCGGCGGGAGGCGCTAATAAGCTTGTAACAAATGACTCGACTGGCACAAAATATTCAATGTGTGCTGCTCTGTTATAATTATAATTATTACAATCCCAGCTACACGAATAATAATTATTGTTTGTTTTTGAGACATATTAGAATACTGGTTTTGAAATCACTCCATTGTTTTGGTAAGGGAAGTTTGTGTTTAGTCTGAACGGGTATATTTTATCTCGCAATAAGTTTCAGATTTTTGGGAGGATTTTTTTTGTGTAATTTAATGATAATTGGAAAAAAAGGTAGCCGTATTTGCCTGTACATTTACATAGTTATGTTTGTTATTTGTATAAATGAAGTCATTAATGCCGTGACTCGTGTAATATCTAATATTACATCTTAAAAGAACAAAAATATACTCACCACTTTTTATAATTATTAATATTGACACTCAAATTGTTACCATGGATTCAGTGCATACATGACTCTGAACTTTTTTTAAAATAACAGGGATAAAATTAAACACAGTTAAAAAAAAATGCTTACCTATGCATACAGTTTGACAGCATAGGTATTACACTTTTTTATGGAACAGTTAAGTATATGTTTCATACTGATGTATAAACATTTCTATGATAGATTCATGTGCTTAATTTATTGTCCCTGACTCTGTACAGTGATGAAGTAGTTTACAAAAACGTTTTCTACTAGGCATAGATTTAGATTATAACACCTACTTGATTCTATGCTTGTGGCTTCAAGAAAGACATGAAGCCATACTAAATCTAAGTTTTTGATTTCGCAAGCTTCCTTCCTCAGTTGAAAATAATTACTGAAAATGCTCTTTCTTTATTTTTAATAAATTACTTATTGTCAGAAACATTATATTCTTTTCCTGTTACACTAAGTACTTCCCATTTTCATCGAGATTTTTACGACAAATTAAATAAAAGAGAATTCAATTTTGATCAGAAAACCTTTTATGACTCATTTTTAAATGACAAGGTAACGAAAATACGACAAAAAAAAACAAGAGACTCATGAAAAAAAACAAAGTATTTTTTTCAACAATTAAGAAGGCTTACTTACGTTCTTATATTTTTTCTTTTCTTTGCAGGTAAGTTCGAGTTTGACGTAAGATGGTTTAAATCAACAATGGCTGTGCGCGTTTGTTTTCAGTTTTCAAAGTTGCTGAAAACGTACAAAAACATGGTAAAAATCAAACTTATTTTTGTGTTTCTATAAATAAGGTACGGAAAGTTTTGAACATAATTTTATCGATCTCTTATTATGCCTGTAAATTTATGTAGGCATGTAATTTAAACGATTATTGTAAACTAATAAAAAGGTTCATATGTCTAGCAAAGAGCCAGACATTTTCAAAATGGCGACGCTCTAGAATTGAGAGTTAACAAGAGAAACTGGGAAAGTAGGATTGTTTATTACGTGAATTCTAAGTACAGGGGTGTGTTTTCGTTCAAATATTTGTTTTGTAGACTAGGTCATAACAGCTGCACGGGCCGATATATCAAGTAAAACTACGCTTGCCGTAGTTGGTCCGTAGATGAGTGACCATCTTTACAAGACCCCTCCGTGCCTCGGAAAGCACGTTAAGACGTTGGTCCTACGGTGGAGGTCTGCCCGGGTTGGGTGGAGCACCGCCGTGCCCTCGCGGAGGCGATCCCTCGCGTCCGACCCTGGTCCAGGCCATGGTATGGAGCGAGAGTGCATGTGTAGCTGACACCGCCTTCTAGTAATGCTAGCGAAAGCGACGCACGCGAGGTAGAGGCAATATATGCGCCCTCACGGCCCTAGTCACAGCAGGAGATGCTCTGGGCGTCGGAAATCCCAAGCCAATTCCCGGCCACCGTAGGCACGGGCTTGCGGACGGCGTGTAATGGGTAGCTCGCCGTCCGGTAAGGACCAAGCCCGGGTTAACGGTGCGTTGTGTTCCACGCGTGCCTCAAAGAGATGTCAGCACCAACTGGTGGGGTCCGCAAGGGCCAATGCCTGCTAGGGGTGCGGGTTGTTCAGAAGAGATACCGTGGCCCCTGGCACACAGGCAACTGAAGGAACACAGGTGGGTTTTAGTCAGTAAAAGTCTGACACGCCCACCTCCCAGCTCCGCCCAGAGCGGGAAAAGTTATTTGATAATTCCCACATCCTCAAAAAAAAGCCGTTGGACCCTGCTGTCATTCGTGGATCTTCGACAGTCATTAAGGGGTTATTCGTGTATCTTTGACAGTCGTTACGGGTCGTTAGAAACCTGAAAGTCTGACAACCAGTCTTACCAAGGGGTATCGTATTACCCAGTAACTGGGTTGTGGAGGTCAGATAGGCAGTCGCTCCATGTAAAATACTGGTACCTATTCAGCTGCATCCCTACTGGAATATGATCCCAACATTGTTGGAAAATATCAAGGCAGATGATGACTTGCTATGTAGACCTATTGTATGTTTTAAACCAGTCACTAGAAATGTATTCATTCAACTATGAAACTTACATGACTGATATGATAAAAACTTAGCCACTGTCTCGAATTTAATAGATATGTCTTACGACACCGGTCTCCCTTCACTTCAAGCCTGTCAAGTATATTTATATCACTTAATTGTACCTTAACAGACTTCAAAAAAGGAGGAAGTTCTCAATTCGGTTGCATTATTTAAATTACTTTATTTAAAATAAAAATTAACCAACATCCAAAAACTACATTTCAAAGTGAAAAATTACTTTCATTTCGGTAGTCGGTGTCTTTGGTCTTTTATTTTCGTTTTTTTTCCACCGATTTCTAAAATTTAAGTTACACTTTGTAGTGTTTTTTTGGAAGTCAGTTGTTTTTTAAAATATTATTTTTAAAATTAGGTATGTACTTATTAGTCAAGAAGAAACTAATTCATTTCAAAATATGTAAAAACATAGGCCCAACCATCAACGATACTTTACTGTCAAAATCACATCGCGCAGAAACGACACGAAATACTTCTCCATGCACATCCCACGTAGTAGTTCATAAGAATGAGGTACCCTAACTTATACAGATTTGCGTGACCCTGTATCATACATACTTGCACGCGTATCCAGCAGAATCTATAGAATTTGTAGCGTAGAACCTAATAACCTCTTTGATAAATGCGTCCATGTGACAGCTATCCTAACCCTTTGAAGTCTCCCTACCTCCCGGTTATATGACATTTTAAGTCTGCGTTTATATGAACTGCTCTGAGGAAGTGTAGGTGACGCTTAGATATTTATACTCAAGGTTAGTAACCTGCTTATAGCAACGTGGGTTAATTGCTACGATTTCTATTAACGCTTCCTACGTAGGTATTATTGGACTGAGAGTGAGGTCATTGAAGTAACGTATAGTTCAATATTACGGAAACAAAACCTCTCGATTGCATACTTTTTCTTTTTTACATTTTAATAAAGTTAAGACTGAGTAGACCCAAAAACTTTCATTAATCAAAACTATGTAGATTAATATTAAGGGTTCCATATCCAAGGTTGTTCTGCCGTCAGCATTAGCAGGGCGCAACGGGCGTTTGTATGACGTACGAAATCCACAAATCCGCCATGATGGATTGTGGTAAATGTGTTTTCTGTGCATTTCGGCAACTATATTGTGGCTGCAGCACCACGAGCACGGTAGTGTTCGCAAATCTTTGGAAATAGATCTGAATATGTTATTGTATAACTTATTGTAACTGTTGTATAACAGTCTTGTGTCTTGAAGTAATACTTAGTGTTTTTATTATATTTCCATAACATTACGCCTTGTTTACCCCAAGGGTAGAGGTGTAGCTAAACTAAACCTACATTTTGCCAGTTATTTTTTAAATTAAAAGCAATACACGACGTTACCACGAAAAGTCGTATTGAAGTAAGGTATTCATTCAATACGACTTTTCGTCGTAATAGGGTATCGATTTCAACAGTTTCCAAAACCAATGTTCTAAATGAGGAGACTCAAAGTATTTTTTTTTTGTTTGGCCATAATCAGCCTATAATGTTCCCACTGCTGGGACACAGGCCTCCTCTCTGTGAGTAGGAGTCGACTATTATTCATCACGCGGGCCTAGTGCGGGGTGGTAGATGTCACATGTCTTCGAATTTTGTGGTTCTAGGACATGCCAGTTTCCTCATGATGTTTTCCTACACCGTATTGTTTAGTATTCAGAATAAATAGATGTTTATTTTTTAAAGCATCTTATATTGTATTACAAGTTACTTTATCTTTTCATCTCATTCAGTTTTATGATATATGATTTTATTTCTGTAAGTTGGTTTATACCTACAAACATTTTTACACGTCAATCATAATATGCATGAGATCGGCGTTTGACGACGTTTTGTCTACTCTCAGAAGAAAGGCTTATACAAACTCAGAAGTCACAGTCTCTTTTAAAGTCCAGACATAATCTTGGTCAGATCATGTGAACACCATGTACATTGGTGTCTGAAATGGTCTGTTGAGGAAAGAACCACACAGGTTTAGTGGGCCTGTCCAGTCAGTGCACGCATTTGTCAATAATTGTGCAGCTCAAATCAGTTGTTACTGAACACCTCTTCCCACCCCTCCTGAGAATACAAGCGTGATGTTATGGAAGTTATGTGAATCATATTCCTATCAAAAATGGTATTTTGACTTTAGCCCCAGTAGTTTTACCATGATTCGGTCCCAGACTGACAGTTGATAAATGAACACAGGGCACACCGCCAAACTAATGTGAAGTTAGGAAAAAGTTCATAACTGAAGCGTAATAAGGTATAATATGGATACGATATTTTAATAAACTGCACGTTTAATGCAACAACTAAAATCTGCTTAAAACGAAGCTGAGCTTACCGTTATAATGTTACTACGCTGTTTTTTTATTTTGAATTAACGTGCACAACAATACAGATAAAAATATTCAAGGCACTGTACAGTACACTTTAGTAACTGAATTGTAAATATTTACATGTAGGAGTTCCGTTTTATATTCATCCTTCTGATAATAACTTAAACGGCAGATTGTATAGTTTTGTTCTACTCGTATATTACTTTGTTTCACCTTCAGAATATACTAATATTGAAAATATAAAATTCCTTTTTATCTGAGCTTATATTAGACAATTTTAATAGTATAATGTAAGTGCAAAAATAAAGTAAATCCAATTTGTATGTTTTCATTTAAATTTTATAAGAGTGTGCCGAAAATGGGGTTCGCTAAGCAATGATTTGGTGCTTCATTTCTGTTTATGCAAGATTTATGCACGTTCACATACTGCCAGAGACGTTGCAAACACACTTGTTGCAGCAAATAACAACGTCCTACTATGGCCTGCTCAATCACCAGATTTGAATCCCATTGAACACGCATGGGCTTAAAAAAGAGTTAGAACCAAATATGGATGTCGTACCCACTCCCGAAAATTTTATTTGACTGTTACAACGGACGCGAGTGACCATTCCGCAACGTGATTTTGATAAACTCATTTTGATCATGTAGAATCACTGCGATTGTGTTATACGCGTTAACATTAAATCTACCTAAACAAATATAACCTTCATCCATTTCTCTTTATTGCCCCTTTAGTCTTCACCATAAGACCTAGAGCGAATCCTCAAAACGATTGCCATAACAGAGCACTTATATTACCTCTCAATATCACCACAGGAGTTCACATAAAAAGCGCCCAACGGCAATAGATGGGTTTCACTGCATCCATTAAACAGATGAAAGTATGAACTCAGGGATTATCCACTTAATGCAACTGGGGCTTATGTGGTGGTGTGTGCGGTGAGAGGTAGCGGTGTGTAGCTGGCTGTGATATCGATTTTGGTCGTGAAATTACATATTTGGGCGATGATTTTGTGCGTAATGTTTTAATATTGTGACCGTTGAATGGCTGTAGAATTAAATTAGGTTATTTTTTTAAAGGTAATGCTAATGTCTTAGACATAAGTTATGTTTATTGTCAACTCAAAGCAGAAGGAATTTTCGTACCTTGGAGAAAAATTAAAAATTATCCAGCACCTATCTTTATATTTAGGTACTTAACTGTTACATTCTTAGACATGATTGGCAGACCAGTTATGTAACTCAGTCAGTGAAGAGTAATTTCAGCACAATCTGCACACACTATCTTGCAACAAAAACACTATATTTTACCAAAATCCGTCGCAACTACATACAAGTTAACAAGAACTACCGCTCAATATCTTTAATATACTTAACCTAACACCACTCCAGCAACTTCACGAATTCCTAAAGAATTTAGCCATTCAAATTCTTTAACACGTCCATACGCTATCTTGTTATAACTTGGACAGCACATGTGGAAGTTTCGCCGTATGTTCTCTTGAGCTGTAAAAGTGACTCCGTAATTTATCGGCAATGAAGAAAGTTCTCCTTAAAGTTTCGTACTCCGTACTCCTGCAATCTTACGTGGACAGCAATCCCGAGGTTACCGGTTTAATGACACCGCCTTAAAAACAAGTTAGAACAAGTTATACTTAAGATTTTTTGCTTGAGGTTCCTGAGGGATTTTGTTTGTTTATTTTTCGTTTAGTTGCGTGTTAGAGGGCATCAAGAAGAATGTGTCTCTGAGGGATTAGCTGGAAAGTTTGTATGGCTGCAAGTCACGGAGTGTTTGTTTTATTTTATTTACAAATTGAAATGATGCAATAGTAATGGCACAAGTAGCTGATTAGCTGAGTGGTTTAATTGGTTTTTTATGTAACATACTTCGTCAATTCAATTAAAAATTACCTACGCTATTATGGGTCTGACTTGGCGGCGTAGGGACCACTGAAAATCAGCGCTGTGCTGTGAGTCCCATAGCACAGCATAATGCTGAGTGGAAGCTTTCTTGTCGTAGTTACGGCGCACAGTGTCCGGCGTAGAACAAGCCAGGTGGACAAAAATATATTTTCATGGTTTTGGAACTATATCTATAAATTAGTTATTTATATAGTAATATATATATTTTTTTTAAGAAAATGCATAGGAATTGTGTATAAATATTTTATTTTATGTATACACGATTATAATACAGCAAAAAAATAAGAATAAAATTATCTTAATCGCTACAAATATCAACGCTAATTATATATTATTATACAACCTTAGACTAACATATTAAATACAAAAATTATAAATCCAATACTAGAGGTATCTATTTAAAACTACAATTCTAACTAACTAATTACAATTCTAACTAACTAATTACAATTCTAACTAACTAATTACAATTCTAACTAACTAATTACAATTCTAACTAACTAATTACAATTCTAACCAACTAATTACTATTCAACTAACTAATTCTCAATATCAGAATCATCGGAATCAGAATCCGATGAATCTCGGAAGGATAACACGCTTTTTTTGATTTAACAATGCAATCATATTATGGAAACACGTGATGCCCGACTTTCATAGTCCACTTCCTAGTCTGTTTATATGAGTGAGTTGTTGATTTTGAATCAATATAATACGCTAATGCCTCGTCACTACTTAGCGGTCTATCACTCTTCACAGCACTTGGTTGTTGAAGGCTACTGCATGCACTTGCAGAAGCTGGATTTTCGCCAATGTCCTTTATAACTCTGGCAACGTTTTTATGTCCAGTTGACCGTGCAGCTACCTCTGCAGCAGTAATTAATTCCCCAACACTCCGCGATTGAGCTAGATCAGCAACTCTACGTTTCTTAGTTTTAAACGATGAATCTTCAAATACTTTTTTAGGTCTTCCGGATCGAGAAAGGTCAGCGGATGAGGTAGAAGGTTGCGGTTGAGTCGATCGTAGGCAGAATTCTATCTTCTCGCCTTCCAGCCACAACTTATTCTTATTCAGGAAACGCTCTTTTGACTTTCCTGAAGACACCCACTTGGTAGCATTTTCGAAGAAATGCTGGCTAATTTCATCTTAATTTCTCTTTGACATTCTTCAGTGATGTCAGAGAAATTACACTTAGACAAAATAAATTCAAATACACGATCATTTCTTTCGTCTTTTTCGTGCTTAAGCGACTCTTCGAAAAACTCTATTTTACTGAAAGAGTAAAGCTTTGCTGCAAAAAAAGAAAAAAAAAAGGTTGTACTCAAGTGTGCTACATAAAATATATGTCATATTCATCTATAGTCATGTAGCTAAAACATATCAAAAATTCAGAGTGGATACAAGAGGATACATGGCTTTTCCAACCCTGATAAGTTCGAAAACAAAGAAAAACATTGTTTTTTTTTTGTGTATTCACAGATAGTCTACTTTATGACTGTTTATGACACATCAAAAGATTCTAATAAGAAAATAATATAGTACATACCTTCAGAAGTAAAATCTATCACTAAAACTTTCCACAAAATTAGAACTGCCACCATGAGATGTTAGTGCAAGTGTCGCAAAAATGCAACTGACTTATTTCTTTAACTGCATTTACCTCATTAGCTTACTTTGATAAACGATGACTCATCAGTATGGAATGTTAGACGTAAACAATTCTTAGAATCAGAGGTTTAGGGGTGTTGTTTACAGGTAGAAAGTACAAATTCCCGGGAATTTGATAATGACTTCTGTCCACCTGGCTTGCTCTAGGGCGGACACTGTGCGGCGTGCAGATGCCGACAATTTATGTTCTGTGTTCATAAGTATAAACCTGTCTTGTTTTCGTGGTTTTTATGTGATCTCATCATTTTTTGATGGACGTGTTTCTGTGAAAAATAAATCTATTTTTAACCGACTTCAAAAAAAGGAGGAGGTTCTCAATTCGACTGTATTTTTTTTTATGTTTGTTAGCTCAGAACCGATTTTGATGATTCTTTTTTTATTCGAAAACTGGTGCTTTCCGTGTAGTCCCATTTAAATTTCATATACTTAGTAGTAGTAAGTAATTTTTTCACTTTTAGTTTTTCATTCTTTATTTCTTTGCTGAAAGCGGGAAAATGAATTGGACATAGTTATGACAAAGTTGCAGGCCTCTTTCATGAATTGAATTCATAAATCTGACAACGGAATATTAAGGGCCTTATACAGGGTAAATTATTTATTCTATGATGGCAACTAATATTCCAGCTAAAACAGTACTTATCGATTGCTTTATTGGAATGTAATATTCATTGTTTTGTTTTGTAATAATTAATGAATAATTTCATAATTTGTAATCCAGTGGATATCAAATTATTCATATAGTTCTATATGGTTGTAATCCTGAAATAAAAATGATTTGGTTGTTGATTATTCTGTCACTTTTAATGACTTATTTGTAGTAGAATATACATTACAGACCATTTTCTATACCTGACGGAGGTAGGTACTCAAGAAGGTTTAAAAACGCCGAATACATTTCGAGACTTGCTCCAGTATTTCAATGTCTTACTGCACTGAAACAAACAAATATATATCTATTATGTAATATTTGTCTTCATTCTTCGTTACTCAGAAAGACAGTTTTTACTTACGTCACGTACCTTGACGGTAACAGTAGAAATTGCGATATAAAACACGGTACAAAACGAGCAATGTATAGCGTAGTGCTATAATAAACATCTTAATGAACAGTTAAACATGTGATGTACTAAGTTTGTATTGCAATCTTTGTGGAATGAGTTTATTCAGTGTGTACTAGTCGTTTGGAATAGTTGAAAAGTTTGGACTTAATTTATAAGAAGTTGAACGTCGCTTGTACACTTGTACAACATGTTCTAGAGATCAATCGGCTATTACCTAATTTTCTGGGATCAATAAATATTATTATCATTAAAACCAGCCATTCTGTACCGAACTTTTTTTAGTGCTAATTTAAGTTAAAGGTACTCACATTACAGAAATAAAAATAATAAAGCTGCGGCACGTACTTTTTCAAAACAGTCATTTAGCGCAGTGGTTAAGCGATTGACTGCTGCGCTGCGTGTCGCGGGTTCGAGTCCCACACGGAACAAATATTTTTATGACCTACAAGTACTTGTTCCGGATCTGGCTGTTTGTGTATGTGATTTTCAATGTTTGTAAACTCACCCACAATACAGGAGAAATTCCTAGTGTGGGGCAACGTTTTTTTTAAAAAGAAAAGAAAGAAAGATTTATGAATAGATTTTATTTTATACAATTAAACATTATATAATTCCTACAATTAATCTCACATATATTACCTTTATTTTAAAAATTAATAAGCAAATAAATTAAATAAGGATAATGAAAAAAAAATCATCTCATAAATCTTCCTCCTATAATTCTTATAAAACGTTTTTTTTTAAATAAAATGTAATCCTCATTTGTATAAAAAATACTTTTATACTGACTGTACATTCGCTGCAAACATGTTTACGCCACAAAACACAAGACATCAAGATTTCATTTTATAATCCATTGCGTATTCCTCGCAATATCACTTAAACAATAAAAGATTCAAGCACGTTATGGAATTCAACTCACAATAATGTGCTTCGTATTATATACATAATCATTACCTACGCCATACTGGTTTTACAAAAGCTTAAAGATAATGATGGCTTGTATTTATTTGTGCATGTTCACCAAAAAAGCCATGTAATTATCATGAATCAATTAAAAATCACGTAAGAAACTTGTATTTGCCGTGCATGTAAATGTGTAAAACAATGAAATACTGCTTCTTCTTATTTCCTATATCATCATACATATTCCCTCTTCTCTTTACTTTCAACATGCCTTTACCAAGCCCAGTCAATTGAAGAATTTACATTAAAATTATTTGAAAACATAACACACTAGGTACCTACTTTAAAACATACCTGTAGCGTTGTAAAAAACAATAATATTTCAAAAATTATAAAGCTACAATCAAAGCAACACAGACCAACATTTAATATTTTTAAACAATTTCATTCGCTTTGTATATCTAAAACATCTCCTTGACGACACGACACTGACTTTAATGAGACGAATTACCCTCCTCTGGTGCCCCAGAAAGAGGGTAATTCTTCTCATTAAAGTCGGGTAAAAAACACAGGCTTACAGCCACTGCCATTGTTTTGTAATCAGAGTGCGGATTACCGTATTTAATTAAACGCTATCATGCTGCTATCAGATTTTGATAAACGGTAATTAATTGTTGTTTTATTTTTAAGGTGTAAAAGGTGTTTTTTTGAGCTGGTCAGATCTAAACATACTTTTTTAAAAGAAAATGCTGTATAATTTGGAACGAATCTTTTGCTTAAGATATCTTGAGTTTTGTGGCTATATGTTGTGGTATAGTTGTGCTTATGTGATTTATTTGAATTTCATTTTAAATGCTTTGCAATTAAAATCTGGTTTCTTCCTATCTTATCTGGTATTGTCTGTAACTGTGCAGGTGACTAAAATGATTGATTATTAGCTTTTTCCAGCGGCTTTGCCCGCGTGGAGGTCGGAAATTATCCCGCGGGAACGTACTACCGGGATAAAAAAATATTTTAATTAATAGGAAACACCAACAATGTGAAGTTAGCCGAACAGTCAAAATCAACTGACATATCCGACATGACACCGTTTGACACTCACTTTTGCTCGAGATAGCTTCGCGGACTGGCGCATCACTTACGTATCGTATTACATGAATATTACTTTGTTTGTTAAGTGTGAAAGAAGACTAAAATCAATCATAGTTGTTATAAAGTTTTAGTTTCATCATTAAATTTATTATTTTTGTAAAGAACATTGTTTTAATTGCTTTTAATATATTAATCCAGGTTATAAACTACATGAGTTCCAAATTTCAGCCAAATCTGTATGGCTGATTTTTAGTAACAAACCTCGAAACATCTAAATATCCAAACATTTAAACATACAAACTTTCACATTTATAATATTAGTAGGAATAGTGGGATGTATCATAGAGAAAAACTTTTATTTAATCTTCTTTACAAAAAACCTCTCACCTACCAAACACACTCATTACCAACTCCTGTAAAGCTGAACGCACTACAGCTACAGGCTGAACAAAACTTTATAGCGCGATGCTCTTAGCGGAGCGGCCAGAAAGCTATAACGCAGTCTTTCAACGTGACTTTGACCCGACATCGAATGATAAAAAATGGTAAAAACCTATAAAGGAGTTCCAAAGAAGTCGCGTATGTTTTAAGTAAGTTTGTGGAATGGAAAAGAGTTGGGGTCAGTGAGATTAGTTGATGTGTTTTGCGAATTGGTTTTAATGACGATGAGTAGATGAGTGGTGATAAAAAGTGGGACCAAAAGAGCCTTCAGCTACCACTTCTGTTAAAACATATTTAATGATATTCAATCATATACTCAACATGTTCCATGATAATCATCACCGTTGTGAATAAATACTTTTAGTTGCTTTGACAAACTTGTTTGGTTTTCAAAATGTGTTTTTTTGGGCAGCCTTCTTATTTATATCCAACGAAAAACGTGGAGGACGGTCTCACGTGAACGCACATATTCTTTTATTTACTTGAATTTTCAAGGAAAAAGATAATTGTAGAAAACATCATTGTACAAACGGAATCAAATTTCAAACAATATTAAATTGTATAACTAGAGCAAATCATAGCCGAAGCCATGCATCGATAAAGCCCTAAAATGCCGCCAACAAGCGAACACAATTACGAACATTACGCGTCAATCACAAGTGAAAGTTTCCTTCAAAAACCTCCTAGAGTTTCGCGCAATCACAAACATTGAAAGAGGCGTCGTCATAGCAACGCACGGTGCTATGCGCAGTCGCGCCATTTAAAACTCCGCCCCTACGACAGCCTGTTGCTTGCCGTATCTGCCGGACGCCAGTTACCTTTCAGCATTCATGGTACCACATCCAAAACAATATAATTCCCGTAAACACTAAAATCAACGCCAATAAGGCTCAAAGTTCCATGACAAAAGTATTTTTTTTTAAATATCAAAGTCAATTTTTAATGTGCTATTACTGTTGAACATTTAAAACTTGTACGTGAAGTTTGGCAGGCTGTCTCGTTTCTTCTCACTCGACAACGTGCCTGCGTTTCACTCGCGCGTTCATGAAGGCCTGCGACATCAGGTATCTAAATGAAATTATGTTGAAATGAAAATCCCAACGAAATAGGGGATGCGTAACGAGATTTGTTAAATGTTGTTTCTATACATTTGTATTATTTTTTTCGTCTAAATGTAGAAGAGGATTTTTTTCCTGATCGGATTGACTGTTGGCGAAAAAGAAATGTTGTTTTCGTTGGTAATTGTATTTATTTTTGTTACATTACCATCGTATGATAGACTCGTTTGTTTTCCGAGAAAATTCAGAAAGTAAAACACGTTATCATCCAAAAGGCACCATTTATTTCATCCATCTTTAATACTTATTCTATAACTATATTTTTCAGCCCTATTATTTTTTAAATATTTACAAAACTACGACCATGTGCGTGAAACGTGTACTTTTCCACAACAAAGTTGTAAGATCCGCGACTGAAAAGAAAGTTTGGTTCCGTAAAACGCTACGGTGTGGCGCTACCAGTCTCTAAACGCTCTTACGGGGAGTTATTTAGCTCAAACATCAACATAACTGTTACTTTAGTTTAATAATCCAGTAGTTTTGATGTAGAAACATTGAATAACAGAATTACACAAGTAACTATTTGGTTAATTAGTGATAAATCCTTGTTCAATTAAATCCATATGGTTAGTGTGGCTTTTCACTTAAATTCGAGATTGAATTGGTCGGATCCAAATTGCCTATTTGTTAGAAACATTGATAGCTTTAAAATGTTAAGTATAGTCTGTTTCAAAGGTTGTTATGACGATTGTTTTCTTCTTAAAGAATAATAACATCGTTTCTGAACATTACTGACAAATAAAGCAAACGCAAAGTAAAGGTGAAAATGATCAACCGGTGTTCTCAGTATTCAAACCTAGTAATTTAATACTAAAACAACGCAAATAGCCCATTACCGCTCCATCTAAACACAACATCATAACGGCAGCGCCTCAAGGCGATCACCTAACACCTAATAAGAACAGTATAAGCTCCTTATACAATATGAGACAGAGAAAATTACGCCATCCGTCTGCCTTGTACATGCAAATTAGACTGTTTGCGGACACATATAAATCGCCTCTCTCATTGCGTTGGAACTTCAAAGTGTTGTTACTATGTGTATAATCCCTTTGAAATTTACTACCCGAATAACTGGCACTTATTTGGGTTTGGAATTTGTATGGTTTTTGTGATTGCTTTTGGTATTGTGTAAAATATTGGCTGGAGATGCCTTGATAACTATACTTGATCTTGTTAAGTAAACGTCTATCATTATAATTATGGTGGTTTTAACAGTCACATAGCTAATTGAAGAATAGTAGATTCTATGTAAATAATCTAGCATTTTTTCAAAATTAATAATTAAGTAAAAGATAAACTAAGCAAAGCCAAAACTATATTTAAAATCAGTTTAGTGTGTATAGCAACGTACAAAATAAAAGTAGAAGAACACACAAAAATAATGCTTAAATTAATGAACTGAAAATCAGTCTCTCCAGGCAAAGCTACTTTTGGCAAGACGCCAGATAGAGTATAAGATGACAAAGAAGATACACAAGACACTCAAGGTAATTTAATATATTACCAACAAAGAACTTCACTACTAGCGAATTTGATTACAGTCACAACAAAATTAATACTCAGGCCACGTTAGAAGAAGACGATCCTAACTTTTACGACAAATCGTATTCTGATTAATCCAAAATACTTATAAGAAGCCTGTAATCCGAATAGACACGGATTGTTTCAGAAACCTGTCTAAACAATGTCAAACAAGTTCTTGGAAGTGTTTCAATCAAACGGTCCGCAGTTTCTGACAATTAATTAAAATCTGAATGGGACTGTAACAAAGTACAATACAAATTGTATCGATTTACCAAAACTTGTTGAGGTAGACATTAATGTAACACGAAATCTGTGCGGAGTATTATGTTCCTGGATTGTAATTACTGGAATCCATCCTTGTTGTTGTTTTAAACATTAGAAGTGCCATATAGCGAGTTTTGTGGAAGTTTGACATATTTTGTTTGAAATGATATCTCCTGTGATGATATTACATAAGTTTATGTTTGAGCAGGCGACATGTATTGGTAAAATATCTTACATTATACTTTATTAATCCGGGATTTTATTAAATTAGTATTCCAACGGTGGTGCGTCATTGTTATTTGCACATCATGGTCTTCTTTGTTTTGTGTATTTCAAACTGCAGAATCATTTATGTTTAAAACATCAACCAAAGCTCACACTACATCTGACTGCGTTGCATTATTCCCAGCCTTTCTTCTTACAATCCTAAACTCCTTGTCGAAACTCTTCGGCAGGATAGTTTAGAAGCAACATTGGTGCAGCCATGTAATCTGGCAAGTTTAATTTGAGTGTGAATAAAAGCGGGTCCCATCCTCACATTGTGGAATGGCAAAAGTTAGCTTGTTTATTCTCACTTTAGAGCTGCTATGGCACGCAAATGTTAGGTGTGAAATACCGCCTGACTTATTGCTTTAAAGCGGTACCGAGGATGGGATGTTATTGTGTACTTTTAAAACTTTTTTAAACGTATTGTGCGCTTTAGTATATTTTTCGTTGCGTCGGTATCAAAAAGTTTTTATTTATAAGCGGCATTCAGATTTTTGGATGGGAACAGCGCAATAAAAGGTATTAGGGGTTAAAATTACGGGTAGGTTTTGTTTTTATTTGAAAATGATACTTGAATTCTTGCGTTTGCGTCATTTATCGCGAACATAAAAGTTGTACAAATAAGAATATGTCTACAATCAAGTTTTAATATATTTTTTGTTACAATTATAATTGACATTGGTGCTTATTTTTCACAAGAACTTACTACTACTCACCGTTTTAAAAGAAATGGATTTAAATGTTCCTTAAATCGAAATTATTCAACTATCTACATCTCGTTACACATTTGAACCGTTCCTTAATGGATTCCAGACCGAAATTTGATTTGTGCGACTACTGACTTACCGAAGGCTTTCGCAAGGAAATCAATTTGGCCCACAACTATGTCACGATCGCAACACGGCTGCAGATTCATGCAATCAAACTAATGAGATGAGTTCTGCCCTAATCCCTGTTAGAGCCTTATTGACGGACCCGGGACCCGAAACTTGCACAATTTCGGGATCCCTCTCTAGTAGAAGGTAGTTGGAAAATAGTTGTGTACGAATTTCAGTATGGTGATTATTTTTAATGATAATATGCTTGGGAGTTAGTTTGATATTCGACCTGCTCAAAAATTTTACTTGAACTTGAAGAATGCAGCTTGAACTCTATTATTCCTTGTATTTGTTTGAATGTTTGTATATTCACTTTTAATGGGATTAAAAATATGTATGCATCAAAGACGTTATTCTTTGCATACATTTCCAAACTTACTTGACATAATTACTCCTTGGAGAACAACTTACATATTTTTAGAGTAGATGAAGATAGTTTAGATGTGATTGGTGTTGATATCACTTAGTTTACTTCGAGTGGTTCTATCATTTACTGCATCAGCGCGCATTAGTCCGGTTTGCAGGCCTAACACGCTATTATTAATGTAATTTGATGTCAGTAATGCCGCGTGTGCTAAGTATATTCTTGTGGGTATTGTAATAGGCAGTTTAGAATTACCGTCATTATGATTTTACCTATGAGTGATAAAATCGTAGCTGCTTATCAAACTTGTTATTGCTGTTATTAACAAGCTTTACTGAATAATATGAAACCTAAATGAATCGAAACTATTACTAACATATAAAATATATTCTCTCTCGTATTTGTTTATATTTCATTAAGTTATGGCGTGTGTTTATGCCAATAAATTAATTTACTTTGAATTAATTTTAAATACACTGTGTGTTTGCCTTTAAACGAACTATCGGTTCAAAGCATCGTCTAATTACTAAATGGAAGACTAATTACTAATAAAACTTTTTCCAATACTAATTTCCCCCAACATCTGCACAAAGGTCGTCATTATTAGCACAAAGCAAAACAAGAAACTGCTTGTCAGGCACAAACTGAACTTTCTATTTTGGCACAAAAACGTTGTCTCCAAAGGCTTTAAGTCCGATTTCATTCACAACGGATGTACGGAGTTTAAACTTCATTTCCTAGGAAAGGATATTAAGGATTAAAAGTTTTCTAGTCCTAATCCATTGAGACAGCCGGTTTCTGGGCGAGGAGACGAACCAAATCTAGGGATCTAAGAATCCAAGGAATTTCGGTTTTTATTGGTCTGTCCTAACATTCGATTTTATGATGATGATTTCTTCTTCGTCTACCGATAAAAGTAAATTTTACATGTTTTGGCGAGGAGAACAATTAAGCACGCAAATGTAACTTTTTATCACACGTTTAATTGCTGACTTTTATTTAGTCAATTGCGTTAGAAATCAACATTTTAATAATAAAATGAAATCCAAATCGTAAATAAATGATACTTTACCAACAATTAAAGATACGTCCGTCTAAAAATTAAATAAATTTAAACAAAACGAAATTAAAAAGGAACACCCGTCACAGGTAACCGATTACGCAACAACAAAAGGCAAAATTAATTCCGAGCAAACGAGATAAATTCAAGTTTTATTTTAAAACAAAACTCTCGAACAATTTTGGGAATTGGCGGCGCGATTAAGATTCATTATGCCTGTAAAGTTTTATCTTGAGCACCGAGAACCAGCTTGAGAACTTGTTCAAGAGCAATAAAGCATTTTGGCAGATTTTGAAGTGGTTGGGAGATTAAATGTGCATTACGCGTCGACTGCGACAGATGTAGGAGAAACGCTCGGGCTCCCGCAAGGCACCGTCTTGGGCCCGCTATACAATCTGCTCCGTTTTGTTCGAAAGATTTCTAGTGTTGTCGCCGTCAGCTTCTATTGATACATTTGACGGTTATTGAGTTTTTCCACCGAATACACTTTTAATGTTAGAGGCCCAGCCCTCTTAGAGGGCTGGGGAGGGATTGCGATATGGACATTTGAGATATTTACTCGAATTATGAAATCTTTTGTTACTGGATTTATTTGCAATGTAAATTAATAATGTTACGTTTGTTTACAGTCAAATTATTTATTTAATAATATTTCACATTGCTTTCGAATCAAATTGATGTACAATATAGCAATATATACATGAAATAAAATATGTATAGTATCTACTTATGTAATAAAAACTCAAGTTATCTTACGTAAGTTTCATCAAAATGAAAATATGAGAATTTCAGCCAAAAATCATTGCTGTAAAATTAAAGCCTAAAGGAAGCCTGTCGAAAAACTGTAATCAAAACCAATCAAAAACCATTACGTGGTGCGCGGGAAGCTCTACGTGAAATTTTAATCAAGGTAACAGATCTGAGTTAAAACTGGCATTTAATTATACCGCGTATATTTGTATAACTAGCTGGATTCCGTGAGTTCACTTACGTGGCTGATTTCAGTAGTTTTCCTTTCAACAATATTTGGAAGCAGCTTAGCAGATGAGCGCGGAACTCGGTTAAAAATGTTGTGCAAATAATCAAGTACTTTTGTTCAAATAACAGTGAGTTAGAATAAATGACATGAATTGAAGAGTGTGCCTACTATAAATACACCTCTGATTGCTCTATTAGTATCGACAAGTGATTTAGTAACATCC
Source organism: Antitype chi (assembly GCA_947359405.1). Lineage (NCBI taxonomy): Eukaryota > Metazoa > Arthropoda > Insecta > Lepidoptera > Noctuidae > Antitype > Antitype chi. Next base: position 20,473,306 of record OX375816.1, read on the forward strand.
ATTTCCTTTTTAGGAGACATGAAGTTATCAAAAGGTAGAAGAAATACTTGTTGATGAATGAATGTGAATACCTAATAATTAGTCGCCGCAGGAGACGCCCTGGGCGTCGGGAATCCCAGGCTGATTCCCGGCCACCATAGGCGCGGGCTTACGGATGGCGAGTAATGGGTAGCTCGCTGTCCGGTAAGGACCAAGCCCGGGTCGACAGCGCGTTGTGTTCCACGCGCGCCTCAAAGAGATGTCAGCATCAACTGGTCGGGTCCGCAAAGGCCGATGCCTACCAGGGATGAGGGTTGTTCGAAAGAGATATCATGGCCCCTGGCACACAGGCAACTGCGGGAACACGGGTGGGTCTTAGTCAGTAAAAGTCTGACAAGCCCTCCTACTCCACCCAGAGCGGGAGAAGTTATTTGATGATTTCCGAACCACAAAAAAAAAACTTAAGTAATAATTATTTCCAAGAATAATACGACTTATATACTATTTACAATATAATGACCTCACCAATTATAATATTTTTCATTTTTTTTAAGAGTTCAGTTTAATTTATTATTTTCCTTACTAACGATTTAATAGATCATAAGTCACTAACCTACCCTACACATATTCCAAACAATTAATGCAAACGTTAAATTGAGAATAAATCAGTGTTTATTAAAAACAACAGGAAAAAAAGAATCAGTTATAAAAATGAAAATATCCGTAACACATTTACGCCTGGTTGTGTATAAAACAATGTGATGGACTGACAGTTCTGCCGTAGTTACTGCAACTGACAAAAACACGCTCCGAGCGTAATGGATACCGATGTGCTTTTAATTATTCCATTTATTGGTATATTCAATGGTGAAATGGATGAGAGTAAATTCTTGTTTTTTGCATGTTGGTGGGGTTGGGTGTGTGAATTATACTTCGGATTTTTTTCCGTAGTCAACTGAGTCAGATTGTTACGCCGTCGACGTGAACAAACCTTTTTTTTTCAATTATGAATGAGTACGTACCGAATTTTAAAATATATTCAAACAACAATCCTAGTATCCCATCCTACTAATATTATAATTGTGAAAGTTTGTGAAGATGTTTAAATGTTTGTTACTCAATCACGCAAAAACGGCTGACGGATTTAGATGAAATTTGGCACACAGATAGTTTATACCCTGGAAAAACACATAGAATAGTTTTTATCCCGGTAGTACGTTCCTGTGGGATAATTTACAGCCTACACGCGGGCGAAGCCGCGGGCAACAGCTAGTCGTAAATAAAAAAAATTGCAAAATTTACTGACACCATCTTTTCCACGAAGTCACGTCACACGGTTTGGCCTGATATGGAAAATAAATCGAAACATTTTAAAACACTAGCTTCTTCGTCCGCGTAAAATTTCTTGTAGCCCGGTCGCATCGCATCGCCTGCGGCCATGTTGTAACGTAGTAGTTTTCGCTTTGCATTATTTTTTAATTTTTAAACGACTTCAAAAAGAAGGAGGTTATCAATTGTCAATGTTTATATATATATATTTATTTTTTATGTATGTTCGGACATAACTCCGTCATATATAGACGGATTTGCAAAATTAGTTTTTGTTCAAAAAGAGTTTATTCCCAAATGGTCCCATTTAAATTTCATATAGATCTGATGATGCGTTTCGGAGACAGACAACGGAACTCTTCAAAAAATGACAGCAAATCAACCGCCATTGCTGCTATCGCTTATATATGCATTGTTTCTGCCCCAAGGATAATCAAATTTCGAATTGGTGTGGGGTAGGTACAATAACTCAAACTGAAAAATATTATATAAACTTTTTCCAAAAAAAAAATAGCCGACTTCCGGAAAACACTACAAAGTAAAAATAACTTTAATTTCGGAAGGCGGTGACAAAAAAATTAAATACATATCCAAAGTCACCGTCTTTTTTCTCTCGAGTCGGTTTTTTTCTCTATTTACTTCGCTCTTATGAGTCATAACGGGATGTTTAATAGCCTATAACCGCTGTCAAAAATTAGGCTATCAAATGCAATATGAATCGTTCAAATCTGATAGGTGGTTCCAAAGATTAGTACGTTCAAACAACCTATCAAATAAAGTCTTCAGCTTTATTATAATATATACAATATGTAGATTTAAAATAAGAGAAAAAATTACGAAATTAGTTACAGTTTGAGGATCAATGATGGTTAGTGTAATCAAGCTTGAAAGGCAACTAAACAAATTCACATACGTACCTACATAAATATATTTCATTCATGAGCCTTCAATATATCCAGGAACACATCAAGGAAGTCTGCTCAACACAACATAAATCTTAAACAACCTTTATTGATGGCAGAATAACCTATTCACGACCATAAATCCACCACAAAAAATAAATATCCGTACACATGACAAATGCACTGGTCTCGTCCCTATTTCATTTACACGATGTAGGTACATACACATTGGAATAGAAAACTAAATAAAGTTACTACGATACCCTTCTGGAGTCCACGTCAGTTTTTAGACAAATAAGGAAGGAAAGAACATTTTCCGTTCCAAGAGACGAAGCTAGAGGGTTGGGAAAAAAATAGGTGAATGTTTTCTTCGAAATGGCGTGGTTCTGCAGCTTTGGATGATTTTACGCTTCTAGAATTAAATTTGATGATTGAAGTGTAAGTGTGTAGTGGAATTTGCGTTTCCATTCGTTAGTTTCCATTTAATTTTGGTTTTTGAAATTATCAGTGTCGGTCTCTAAAGTTAGGTAATTTAAGCAAAACTTTAAATTATGTCATTAGCAGCCTAGTAATTGCGTAAATAATAAGAATGGTTTTCATTTTCACAGTTCAACAACATTCATTGCGTTATTTACGTTGTACAGCAGACAAATTTTTCGTTTTTTTTTTAATCAAGCAATTGCCTTCAAAGTAATTTAGATTCTGATTAATAGTGTGTTACACAATAAGGATGCAGTTCAATCCTGTCAAAAGACAACAAAAAACCAGTAACATCAAGTGCAGAAGAAGTATAGTGCTATAAGTAACGATTGTGCCATAATCCACAAAAGCTCTGAAAAAGCATATTTCTTAATAAATAATGTATTTCTAAAACAAAAAACATTTTAAAGAAATCAAAACTGAACTCTACAAACGAGACTTCACTGCCACCGAAAAGGTTTTATTATTAAGTTAGACCGGTCAAGGAGAGCGTACTCCAGACGGTTGGATGTAGTGCATTGCAGGCTTCTTACACTACGTATAAACCTGTAGTATAGTGAAACGAGCATTGTACGCCGCTCAAAGCGGAGCGCCCTTTACTCGGGATAATAACGTTATGTAAGCTGAAATTTTCGTAAGGAACAGTTGCAAAAATCGCGGTGCTCTTGTTAGGTAACTGCGAATTTTGCTTCCGTACAAATCTCGGCCATAATAATACATTTTGAATATCTTAAGGACTATTTCAATGGTAATTTGAAAGAAGTTTTTTGAAAATGTTTGACCAAGTTAGTAAATGAGAATGAGGAGAAAGTTTTTGAAGACAAAATATAGGAAAAATGAATAAATGTACTAGTCGTTTCTTTCGAAAGACAATTTTTTTACATTCCTGAACGTTCTAGAACTCAAAATAATCTTAATAATTCAAAATACAGCTCCTACTTACCACAATTCCGAACAGCAAGAGCAAGTGTATTTTTCCTGCAAACTCAAATAACATTTTTTTATCACGAAATATATCAAGGCGCAACGTTATTTTCGTTCACAACGCGAAGCTTGTAGCACAGCAATCAATGTCACAATGACCATCCGAAATCTGATTAATTCATCTAACGAACTCTATTATTTATCGCTAAGCATTCATTAAATTCGACACGGGTTGCTGACACTGACGTCAGACCCGATAGGCCGGCAGAATTCGCTATAGTGTGGTCAGCCGGTACCCTATCATAATTATCTGCAGAATGCGGGTAGTTATTAATTTTGTCAGTGATTTTGTCGCGTACATTATTTTGTTGTGTGTGTTTTGATTTGGTAGAGAGAGGGTGTGTTTTGCAATTAATGTCTCCTTGTTTAGCAACTAGACTGATTTTAATTAATATGATTCTGTGATGTGCTCAAAATGTATTGTCTACTAGTGGCTTAGTAGGAAAATATTTTACTGAGCCCCTAAATACGGACACTTTTTTCACTTCTTATGATGTAGACTTTTTTAAAATAATTGAGCTTTTTTTATCTTACTAACCTTTTCTCACAGTTGGTCTCAGTAACGAAGCTAGAGCAACCCGACCAAATGGGTTGGATTAAGTTAGAACTGTGACCAACCTCGCGCGAGCACAATGAGCAAAGCCAATAGTGCCGCGGTAGTGGTCGGCGAGCGCTACATTCAAGTTGGTCGCAATTGCTTGGCTATTTAGTATTCTTAGGTCCCTAAAAGAAAAATTATTTGTGGTTCACAGAAAGAAGCGTCACCATTAATATTAGAGATTCAATCATATCTTTAGGAGCGCTGAATGGGAATTATTAGATGTTCGGTTAAATTCATGCTTTTTAAATATCATTACCGTTGCCTATAACTGTGATAGTTCTTACTGTGTTTTCTATGACGACTATGTTCAGCTGTATGTATACACCCACTTTTTGAACTAAACCACATATTAACAGAAAAGTTTAGTAGTATCTTTACACCAGCAAAATACTGGTTTCTTTTTTGTCCCGCCCATCATTAACGATGACCAAATTATACTTTGTCGCTCAGATTAATTAGGGCATAGACTAAGCATTTTTCAGATTTCTTTCAGTTACTTTATATACTGTTTCTAAGCGACTTTCTTTACAATAGTCGTGACTTATAAATTAAGAGCGTTTATTCTGAAAATGGGCAACGTCGCAAATAGCTGTCAAATATTTCACTTTTTTATTAATTTGGCAATATTACTGTATGGAAATATGAAAATATCGCTAACTAGTGACCTAAAATATGGATTATGAAATGCAATAATTAATATCTTAACACCGAATATTTCGTTTTAGATGTAAAAAAAGAACTTGGAAACTTTCCAAATGCCCTTTTTACACCTAAAACGGTTACAACATCAAATTTAGTGTTAAAATTGCAAGTCATTATTCATATTTTAGGTCACTAGTTAGCGATATTTCGTAGTTCCATACGGTAATATTAAAAAATATATAAAAACAAGTAAATATTTGACAGCTATTTGCGACGTTGCCAACTTTCAGAATAAACCCTCTTAAGTATGTTTTGTTCTCTATCCGTTAATAAACATTTTACAAAAATATATTTAGGTTGGAAATTTACTGGCTTTCTTCGTTTTGTTTTCTTTGGTTGTATAAACAAAGTTTAATTAAGTCGAAGGTGTTTTGAAACAAGACGCTTGTTTATAATCGTAGAAACAGTACCTGTTTACGTTTTATCGCCGACATTTTGAAGGATTTGTCGAAAAACAATGTTGTTTATGAGTGTTCCTAATTAAGAGATGTTGATTAAAAGCCCTAGGTACCTACAAGAAAAACAGTAGGTATGAACCATCATATCTTATCCTACTTTATTATCCTACTAATATACCATTATATATTATTATAAATGTGAAAGTTTGTATGTTTAGATGTTTGTTACTCAATCAAGCAAAAATGCCCAAACGGATTAAGATGAAATTAGGCACACACAAAGACTATAACCTGGATAAACACATAGGACACTTTTTATCCCGGTAATACGTTCCCATGGGATAATTTTCGACCTCCACGTGGGTGAAGCCTCTGAAAAAAGCTAGTAATATATAATTTTATGAGTGACATGATGACATGACTCGTAAGCACTAACTTGGTTAGTATTTTAATGTTATTTATAATTATTCTAGTCGTTGAGTTGGGTTGTGGAGGTCAGATAGGCGACTGCCTATCCGACCTCCACACATGCCGATTGCAAATATTTACTACCTGACCTTTCTGAAGAACATCACCAATAAATAAGGTCAGTATATGTCCATTTATGGCATCCCCTCCCGGCGTTTCCATACACATCTGCCTTGATACCGTTTTGTTAAGCACCTTTCTTTAATAATAATAATAATAAACGCATTTTCTCCCTGTCCATCACTAGATATCTGTGTGTGATGTGTAAAGTGTCTCTTAACGCCGCACTTTCTTCCGTTGTTATTTTGTCCGAAATTATTGCCACGCTTTTTCTTTGCACTTCCATTTTGTTACGGCCCAGTGTTTGACTTACGTTGTGTTTGGACTATTCTAGTATTGTTACTATGTTACGTCATTTTCGAATATGGTACATTTATCAGATAAGTAGTTTTATATTTATTATTTGTATTATATATTTGATACCTACATAATGATTGGCAGTTGATGACAATAAGTTTTATTTTATTTTGAGGTTGGGAAATCATTAAATAACTTCTCCCACTCTTTCGTGTGAGACTTTTACTGAATAAAACCCACCCGTGTTCCTTCAGTTACCTGTGCGCCAGGGGCCACGGTATCTCTTTTGAACAACCCACACCCCTGGTAGGCATCGGCCCTTGCGGGCCCCACCAGTTGGAGCTAACATCTCTTTGAGGTGCGCGTGGAACACAACGCGCCGTCGACCCGGGCTTGGTCCTTACTGGACAACGAGCTACCCATTACTTGCCGTTCGCAAGCCTGCGCATACGGTGGCCGGCAATCAGCGTCGCCCAGGGCGTCTTCTGCGGCGACTAGGGCCGTGAGGGCGCATAAACTGCCTCTCCCTCACGTGCGCCGCCTCCCTCTTTGCAAGCATTACTGCTTCAATGGCAAAAGGTTCGCCTTCTATTACGTGAGACGTAAACATAACTGGCGAAATGTGGCTGTAGGATAGGTACTCCGCTGCATAACCATTCGGAAAATAAGGGGTGATGTAATGTTATGATATTACAATATATATTTTCCTTTATTATATAGAGGCATGAGGAACAGGGTGTAAAGTCCACTCATACTCTATGGTAAAGGGAGGATCCTCCGACCAGACGGGTGTTGTGTCTGGTGGGCAACTGCCCGACGGTTGATGTCGGAATGTTGTACCTATGCAAATCGCGCGGTAAACTTTAACTGCACGATCTACGATTTCTATGACGTGCGTCTTGCGTAGTTCGCCTGTGGCATTGTAGATGGCGCCACTTCTCTTTCTTTGTATTTTTAGATTTTGTTGCGAAGTATATTTCTGTAGTGCCGTTGCAATCGGTCGTTAGACCATAAGCTAATTTTTTGTGGGATAATATGGCTTTTCTGATGGAGAGGCCAGCGCCCCCCCTACCTGTCAAATAAGGTGGCCCCTTCTAAGTCTTTTGACCACCGCAGACGCGTCCAACAAATCTGCTACTAGTGGATTTTGGTGTGAGGTTAGTCGCTCTATATGTTGTTTCCTGTACCGCTCAATTTCAGATGTAACGCTCGGCACGTTAAGATATTCATGAATGTCATCATTTCTTGTGAACCAAGGAGCGTTAACTATTGCGCTCAGGATGCAATTTCGTACTCGTTGCAGACAGAGTATGTTGCTTTTACTTGCAACACCCCATAGCTGAATTCCGTAGGTCCAAACTGGTTTTAATACCGAGTTGTGTACAAGAAGCTTGTTGTCTATCGACAGTACAGAGTTTCTTCCCATGAGCCAGTGCATATTACGAGACTGGTGGTTGACTTTGTCTCTCTTTTGTTTTTTTTTTTTTTCCATGTGAGGCGCCTATCAAGGTGGAAGCCAAGGTATTTGACACAGTCTGAGTGTATATTACTATAAACTGCTGATAATTATATTAGGTACTATAATTATCGGCAGTTTGTGTTCAACTAAAAGGCAAAGGTTCTTCCCTCCTTCTACTTATCCCTATCTACTACTTCCGTATCTTCTTCTTACGTCGAAGATGGTATTATGTTAATTATTATAAGTTCTACTAAGTGTAGAGCAGTGGTGGCCCAGTGGTATTGGCCCCGACTTTCAAGTTGAAGGTCGCGGGTTCGAACCCAGACAGGCGCTTTACTTTATGTAAGTTAATTCATCACTACTGCTCTCAAAACGGTGAAAAAAAATATCGTGGGGAAATCGACATGTCCTAGAACCTAAATTTCGATGACATGTGACGTCTACCAACCTGAACTGGGCCCGCGTGGTAGATTACGGCCCGCTTCCTCTCACTGAGAGGAGGCCTGTGTCCCAGCAGTTGGAAAATTATAGGCTGATGGCACTAAGTGTTCTTGTCTCTTTTCCTCGTACGTAAGTAGGTACTTACATAAGTACCCAACTTTAAAGAAGTTTTTATTTAATTTTAATCTTAAAAAATATCCTTGTCCAATATTCCACGTAATATTTAAGTATTTCTGTACATTTACTAAAGCGTAAACTATATCACCTTTGAAAAAGCAAAGGTCTTCTATTTATTTTATCTTATGTTTCATTTGCTACGTTCCCACACTTTCTATAGAAAATATTAACTCTATAGAGAGAAACAGTAACTCTCTCGTCTGAAAACCCCTTAGTCTACACGTTTTTCTTCAAAGGTGCTTCTTTGACAGGAGATCATAATCTGTCTATTCATCTACTGACCGTGTTTGAACCAAAACAGACATTTAAAAGCACTCCATTTTCTGCTATTACCACTTTCAAGATATTATCTCTATTCAATCAAAGTTAAACGAATTATTAAATAAATTCATGTCTATTTTCATTCTCAAATATATCCTCACTTAGCTAAGTCACTTTTAATCTAAAAATAGGTTAAGTTGTTTCAATAAAACTGTTTGATTTAGTAATATTGGATCTATTTGAGTTTCGTATGCTTTATTAAATTCTATTGTTTATATTCGTTTTTTTTTCAAAGTGATGACTTTATTTTTGACGGTGACTAATAGCTTTAATTTTTTTTTTATATTTCGTTAGTAGAAGTAATGTAGGTTTTAATAGTAAATGCCATCATTTTATTGATTGAAATTAATTGAATGTCCAACCGGCATGTCCTGGACCAAAACTTCTAAGATATCTACAAACCCGCACTCGGCCCGCGTGGTGGATTATGGCCTACTCCCTCTCATTGAGAGGTCTGAGTTCCAGCAGTGAGAAGATTATAGGCTGATTATACTAAGCCATGCTATGCTAATTGAATACGTGCATTATTTCGTTTGGTATTACAGTCATCTTACTTAGTTAAAACAAGTATATCCACTATAAAAATGATGAGCCTAATCAATTCCTCACTCACTTTTAAAACAATGTCCAATTGTCAAATCTTGATCATAATCAAAACAAACATAACATCAATAAAAGCTACTATAAAATTAATTCCCATCATAAATCTCACAAGTACTGGCACGTCTAGATAATATAAAACTACCCGCGACATAATTGCGTTACAACAAGTCGTGAGTTTTGCTCACCGCACAAAACGTCGTAAGTCACGGCCCAACACCTGGTACAGTCAGAACCAATTACACTAACATTGCTTTACTAACATGCGAACGTGATGTTCAGATAGCTTCTTCTTCTCAAATGTTGGAAAATCTTGTTGGCTGCTGCTTGAACGCAATAAAATAGAATATGCAAGTAGACTTAACGCTTCTCGTTCTAAATACCGCAGTGACTCAAGACGTAAGTCTTTGACCAGTACGTGTTGCTAGTGTTGACGTATGGCATTGTAACGTTGTCACTCACAATGGGCCTTATTAGAAGGCTAATAGTCACCCAACGGGTAATTGAGAGAGCTATGCTTAAGAGTTTCCCTACGTAAGTCTTAATTCTAGAAATAATGTTTCCTATAACAACACGGTTATCGTTGGGTATATCTAAATATATTAAAATAACATTGCTTGTAAAGAGATGGCCGTGGTGTTTGATTACTTTAAAATTCACTGAGATTCATTTAGTATTTTAGTAAGTCTTACACAACGACTATGAAGGTTAGCTTGGTTATAGGATTTTAAGAATTCATGTAATATTCAAGGGTATTTTTTCATCATAATATTGTGATAATAAAATCGTGAATTTCACCGTATTTACAAACAAGCTTATAGGCAAGTAAGTCAACTAACATATTGTTGTTCTAATTGACACTTTAATTTCATTTCTGTGATTATGCCAACAAGTCCTTGAGCATTATATGACAGCTCTTACTCATCAACATCATTTCAGGCGAAAGTCTTCCACTGCTGTTCGAAGGCCGCGCTCAGGCGCAGGCAGTTCCTAATCAATCAAAATCGAACAAATCACCCAACAAGCTCGTCCAGCCACTACACCATACTCTTAATCCGGCGCACGTAAATCATCGTACCAACTTAAAACACACAAATAACAAGTTTGATACAGCGCTCGCAGTCTGCGCCCCAAGTTAGCGCTAATTTGCATACATTATCATCTCAGGTGTTCCGACTGATGCGAGTGCCATCTCAACTTCCACAGATATACGTTTGAGTGTACTAAATAGTACGACTTCTATATTTTTTTTAAAGGTATTGTTGTGTTTTAATGGTACAATATTGTTACTTAAAGATTCGATGTTTGATAGATTGAGCAGGTATGACTTACTAAGTAGACCAACAGTCTTAGCACATACTTAAAGTTTGCATTCAATCTGTGTGGCTCTTTCCTTAAAAGACCATTTCAGATATCAATTTACATGGTCTTCACATAATCGTACTCAAGATTATGTATGGACTTTATAAGAGACTGTGACCTTTGAGTTTTTTTTTTTAAATATGATTGACGTAAAGTGTTTGTATAGACCCACTTACAGAAATAAAATCATTTATCACATTATTATTGTAAACTTCAACGAAGTAAGATAGAAAATAAAAGCCATAGCGTTTAAATATTTTGCGACGCAAAATTACAGTTATAAATAAGTGTAAGCTTGTTGTAACAACATTGTTTGTCTAGCTAGGATATATTTTTTGTTCTCATTATAATAATTTTCCATGTTTACATCATTAAAATTCCACAGCCTTTTAGGATATTTAAAATAATTTTTCAGGGTTCTAGCCGAATAATTTAATAACATTACTTCGTGCGTTATAAATGTCCAGGGTTGATCTCATTACATTAGCAACCCTGGTCCCAAAACTGATCGCAAGAACCTTTTTCATAAACCAAATTACAGAGGAAGGGTTGGCTCGAATATTCGAAATCAAACAATTATTTTACGTAAATTGCATTCCCTTTGCGCTAACAATTCTAAATTAAAGCTAAAGATACACTGGCGGGGGGTGCCAGGGGCGGGGAGGGGTGAGGGCGCAATTTCCGCGGATCTCCAGATCAATTAATTAGGACGCCCTCTAAATTGAACTGGCCATTTTTAAATTAAGGATGCGGTGCTGGTTGTACCTTTGTGAGGAGACAGGAAGCTTACCAGTCCTCTAGATCTTTTTTTTTCGCCTGAGGAAATAATTTACCTATATTTTCCGGTAAGCAATTTATTTCAACAAGGATAAATTCTAGATTTCGATAGAATAATGCTAATACCTTTCCAAACTTACTGCTAAGGTCATAAGATGATAGGCGATATATTATAAATGTAAGAAATTTGGCACACCAATAGTTTTTAGCCTGGATGAACCTCCCATGGTGTAATTAGCAAGAGTAATTTCTGACAACCACGCGGACAAAGCCACTTGCAAAAGCTATTGATAGTGATCAAATCATTCCTCTAAAGCCGTATAGACATTTCCAACAAATTCAATAGCCAAAACCCGGCCGGCATTCCTCAAATATATCAATACAAAAACCGCAGGTATTAAGTACCCGCTTGCTGTAAGTATCCGCTAAGAACCATGTGATATATAGCGGGCAGTGATCAAGTGGGCCCCGCCTGACCTGTAATATGTTACCGGTTGTGTCGGATGAACCGGACGTAATACGGCCCGTAACCATATCGGAATTAAATGAAATTTTTGGTACAAATATTCGGTGGAGTTCCTTGAAGAAGGATTGAATGACTTTGTAATTTATTGTTACAAATAGATTTGCAATAGGATTAAAAACTTCAGATTTGGCATATATTTTTAAAACGTTGTTAATTTTTCATGCAGAGAGTACATAAGGAAAACATGTACTAAATGAATTGCCAGCAATACAAACATAACCTGTCTTTTTAGTCGGATAAAAAAGTTCCTTAACTAAAGGAGCGATGTTTATTTCAATGAATTTGCTACAAATACTAAGTATTTAAAAGAAGTACCGCACGATCTCAGGTGAGGCGGCGGGCCTCCTTGCCGGATTACCGCCATGGGATCTGGAGGCAAAGATCCTCGCGCACATCTGGGAGTGGCGCGAGGAGGCCAAACGCCGGGGCGTTACGCCGCTGCCGCGAGAAATCGCGGCGCAGCGGACAGAGCTCCGGCGGGATCTCATGGCGACATGAAGAGTGCGATTGTAGCAACCGTCCTGTCGAGTTGCAGAAATATGTATTTCTATTGACATCTGTAAACAGAACATGTGAAAAGGTACTGACCTGTTCACATGTTCTGTTTACACTTATTGAAGTGGCTTTGCAGTGTAGAGTTTTAAATACGTTTGAATGCGTGATTTTTATCAAATTCATAAGAAACAATAGTCCATCTATTAAAATAATTGTTGCATTTACCTTTCATTAACATTTTACAAATGCACCTTCTGCAAATTAACCTTATCGTCACAAGCCAAACGCCGGGGCATAATTCCGCTGCCGCGAGAAATCGCAGCACAGCGGACAGAGCTCCGGCGGGATCTCATGGCGACATAGAAAGTACGATTGCCGCAACCCAGAGCTGGGCACGCCACGATTGCGGCGGTAAGTCCCCTCATTGAGGAGTGGATTGAGAGGTGCCACGGCGTTCTCACCTTCTGCCTGACGCAGGTCCTTACGGACACGGTGGTTTCGGGAGGTTCCGGTTGTTCCAGTTGTTCCTGCATAAGGTGGGAGGAAACACCAGGGTGTTTCCACTGCGAAGATGGCCCTGAGGACACGGTGGAGCATACGGTGGAGGTCTGCCCGGCTTGGGTGGAGCACCACCGTGTCCCTGTCGAGGCGATCGGCGGCGGCTATTTCTCGCGTCCAGCCCTGGTCCAGGCCATGGTATGGAGCGAGAGTGCATGGGTAGCCGTCACCTTCTTCTGCAAAGCAGTAATTCTCGCGAAATGAGAGACGGCGCACGTGAGGGAAAGGCAGTATATGCGCCCTCACGGCCTTAGTCGCCGCAGGAGACGCCCTAAGCGTCGGGAATCCCAGGCTGAGTCCCGGCCACCGTAGGCGCGGGCTTGCGGACAGCGAGTAATGGGTAGGTCGCTGTCCGGTAAGGACCAGGCCCAGGTCGACGGCGCATTGTTTTCCACGCGCGCCTCAAAGAGATATCAGCTCCAACTGGTGGGGTCCGCAAATGCCGATGCCTGCCAGGGGTGAGGGTTGTTCGAAAGAGATATCGTGGCCCCTGGCACACAGGTAACTGAGGGAACACGGGTGGGTTTTAGTCAGTAAAAGTCTGACACGCCCTCCTGCTCCACCCAGAGCGGGAGAAGTTATTTGATGATTTCCCACCCTCAAAAAAAAACCTTATCGTCACACAACACAAAACAAAGTGAAGCTTAAAAACATAAACAAAAGAAAAAACTTGCTACTCTCATCATATCAAAATATTCTTTTAAAACATTTTGCTAAATAAAATGCTGGTAACGTTCATGAAACAAAGTAAGCTGTATATGATGTATGCAGTATTCCTCATATTCGTACTACGTGTACGTGTGTATGTCCTGTTGATTTTTCATCTAACAAACAAACAAGTTTATGCTGCACGACGCCCAACAGACGTTGTAAGACGGATAGGGGACAAAATACAAACAGATTTGCCGAATACATTATGAATATTTTATTTATTTGGAAAAATCTTTTGTGGTAGAGCGTGTTGATGCGCATTTGATACCCTGTTGCTATTACTCGTAAAGCTGTAGTAAGGTTAAATGATGATAACGTTCCTTTTTTAAACGCTGTTGGTAAATTTTGAGGACAAATTATAAATATCCTTGCAATTAATTCATCATTCTGTAAAATTATAGTTAGTATTATACCAAGTGTGCCGTGAGGCTCCATCCTGGGACCATTTCTAACTGAGCTACACTTTGTCACCGAAATATTCCTACCCTTTAATTCTATTTGCCCTTTATGCGAATATAATCGTGAAGATACTTAACGTGTATGGTGTACAGCGACTTGCGAACCACTTGGCCCGTGTTTCTACCTCATTCTAACTTGTAATTTGTTGCGAAACGCAATTATAACGGAGCGCTCGGCAGCTAATAGCCGACCGGAATTTTGCGACTCATAGACTGAGTCTTAAATGTTAAGCTTTAAATAAAATATGGAGCGTTCAGTAGCCGAAATTAGAAAAGAAAATGTCGATTTTTTTTTTTTAAGATTATTCGTAAAACAAAATGATACGGTTGATTATTAGCAACGGTGATGACCTGCCTACTAGATAACAAAAAAAAAGTAATGAAAAAAAATTGCCGCAATAATTTCTGACGACTACGGAACTTAAGCCAGAGTCATGCGTACCTTCAATTTACCGAGCAACCAACCTGAAATATTAGAAATGGTCTTAAACAACTTAAAAGTATCTATTTCCCCGAAAGCCACAGCCATAAAGACAAACGGAGCAAAGACAGACATAAATTAGATTAAATCACTTCACACACCATTAGCAAAAACCTTTCTTTGTTTGCGTGTCCAGACCAAATTGACCCTTATGTTCCTATAAATATTGAGAAAACTGGGTCATATTAGCTTGAAGTTTCGGAAGAAGTATCTAGTTACCTTTGCATGGGGGATCATGGTAAAGTTAATACAGTAAACAATTAATCAGCTATGATGGTGTGATACGACAACAAAGTAAATATACTAAACAGTGTAATGAGTTGATATTATATTAATGGAAGGAGGAACCAGCCCTTAGAATATTTATGTCGATTTAATAAATAACTTCGGATATTACATCAACGCAGCTTAACTCGAGTTATTGAAATCGTTAATGGCGAAAACGATCAAATTTTCATTACAATAACATGTCTCCTAAAATAAAAAGAATAAAAAGTATCCAAAAACCAATCAGATCAACACAAAACATTGCAGCGGGAATAATCCTTAAATTTTATATCCAAGTCTCGTTCAGCATCTGCGCCCGAAATGAAGACATTTGCCGTTAAACCAATGTACATTGCGCGCGTTAAATGTGCCGTAACACAGTCTATTGTTTGTTCTTTTACCTATGCGACCTTGGTACGAGGTCCCTAATTAAAATTGGGGACAGTGTTTGCTCTGAAGGGATAGAGAATGATGCTGGATGAAGTTCTGTTTATTGGAAGTTCATATGTTGGATTTGTTTTTTGGTTAATTCGGTATTGACTATTGAGTAGGTACTATAACTTGGAACAGTGATCAGGCTGTTCTCATCTAGTTATGAATTATGTCGACTAAAATGTTGGTCTCGTTTTATTGGCCAAATAAGTTTTACTGCAACCTTCATGCAGTTGATAACCAGACATTAGATGACTATTCCAGCCCATAACTCTGTCTCTGTCATTTTCATACGCTTGAAAGAAACATTATGATGTTTGAAACTTGTTTACTTAGCGCTTAACCTTCGTAACGATTTGTAGTGCAAGCTAGTCTTTATAGTCTTGTCCCTGATTCAACAATATTGACCTCTTGAAATCTCATAAACACTAGTAGGTTGCATCAACCGCATACAATTTCCCCCACCACACACAACAACAAATCAATGACGACAACCACAAGAACCAACCGTTTGATGGCGACTCAGCCACTTGCCATTTCCGTGAAAACCGCACGTAATCCTTCTTCAACCACAAGTTTACGGTCAACCACAACTGTTTTATCCCGTAATTTGCCCTTAATGATGTTCTGGTGACGACAGATACCGCCCTGTTATTGAATAAACTCTATGTACATATATGGAAATATCCGGACTGAGATCCAAGCGCGATTCGACGGCGATAATGTATGGAATTGGATGTTATATGAATGTAGATGTTGTAAGACAACATCCGTTGTATGTTATGTATGAATATCTTTATAGGTATATTTGATTGCTATTGCGACATTTATATCAGTATAATAATATACTAGTTATTTCGGCATTATTCAAAACGTTCTCTGACGTATCTTTTTTGAACTAATTAAATTTTAGACTTGTCGTGTTTGAAGAAACAGCTGTCTACTATGATATGAGCCGTTTCATTTAAAAATTTTAAGTATGTAAATCTGTGTATCGTTAAAAGAGAACTTTGACAGCTCTTGAACGCGGTAGATGAGCTTATTGCGTTAATTTGATTACTGAAATGCGCCTTAAAATGTTGTTTAAACATAGCTAAATAATACACCAGTGCTTTATAAAACTCCTGGTTCCCAATCTGTCCTTGTACATTAAATCTGGTGGGTGGCTAACTGAGACATTATTAAAAACCGTCGCAGCCGCTGACCTGTCCGTTGTGACCTATCAATATCGAGACATCTACCGTAGCGTCATATTTCGCACGCGTTACAATGTACGCGCAAGTTATGGGAAATTAGAGGTTTGGGTCTTCGGGAACTACCTCTGGAATAGCACACGCTCCTGAGGTATCAATTATTGAATGATTTTAAAACTGATCTTCAGAGAATTAAATAATACTCTGCTCTTTTAATCGTCGACACAAAACACGTGCTTAACAGTATTACCTCATTAGCTTATCATCTACGGGAAACTTTACACCTTACAGAATTTTGATAGTTTTATAAAATTATGAAAACGTACTAGTTCATGTTTGACTCGTATTTTAAATTCAATATCCTCATTAGTCCCTAACACACCTGCTAAACTACCACCAACTGAGACCAGTCTAACGCAATCACACATAATTTCAAACTCATACCGAATACCAAACCCGACGACACCCGAACACTTCCGAAGCTTGCACCACACGCCAACTTTCCACAGGACACGTTCTGATGCGATACATCAGCGTACTATTGGCACGGTCGCACCCCCCGCCCTGCCTGCCCCCAATCTCCCCCCATTTGCATGTAAATTGAATAAGGACGACGTAGCACAGCTTTGGTCGAGAAACGAAGGCTTCCAGTTTGTCCTTTCAAGATGTCACATGTAACGGTTCGGGGATAAAATGTTGGTCGGAGTGTGTGGTGGTACTCTTATTGATTGCTGTACTGACCTGCATAACAATAATACATTCTGAAAAGTAATGCTATAGAAGTTTCTTGCCCATTCTTCTCCATACGAAACTACATTTTGGAAGGGGCGACTAGAATCAATTCTATTTTAATGTAAATGTTGACGTTCAAAAGTGCCTTTTAAGTGCCTATTTGAAATAAATGCTTTGACTTTGAGTGATTTTCTGATTGAATTGATGGCTTCGTAATTTTTGTAGTTGGATCAAACAAAGTACATTACGAGATATATACCGGGTGGCGATATCGTCACGAGCATCCGTAAAGCGAGTGATTCTATCCAAAATATTAAACAAATTTTGATAAGAAAATACTATTCGGTTAGTAAATAAAAAATCCTATCACAGTAGACAGACTATTGTAATGCATGTATGAAATGTTGTTTTTTTTTTACAATTTGGGTGTTAGTTTCATAGCGAAAGTTAGTATAAGACTGTATAAAGGATGAATCTTGGGATTATGTGATCCTAGAACCTAAAGGTTACGAATTTCCAACAGCTGGTGTTCTGTGTGAAACCAAAAGGCTGTCACGCCCTTGTTTGTAACAGATTCATCTGATATTTTCATTTATTTCGTTAGTAAAATATACAAGAAAATATAGATTTAAATTCATAAAATCCACTACAAAAATGCAATTTTGAAAAGGTCTTCACATTATTGCTGAATTTAACTGCAGACAAATCGATTAGATAAAAAAAAGATAACGAGAATTTGAATTCAAAATAAAAATCCATTCTAATTTTAATATTACATCAGCAAATGGATTTTAAATGTTTTCATAACATTTTGATAACATTTAAAGACGTCTGGGTACAGTAAAGCAGCCATTTATTACATACATAAGAACATGCATAGTAACACGTATTTAAAGTAACGAGAAAACTGGCAACCGTACAAATGCATTACGATATTATTATAACTAGCAAATAAATGGTCTACGAATATGCTACGGCGTAGCTAACCTTACTACGTCGTAGCAGTGCTACGTTTCAATTGCTATTCTAAAATATTAAATCTTTATTTTTAAATGGTCTGTGTGGATAATAATATGTTTTAGAGTGAAGGATGTGATTTGGCAGAGCGTCCACAAAATATAATAACTTACAAAATAACATTTTATTAGGTTTCTTTTACATATTTTGTTGTGTTATACAAAACCGGTAAAATAAAACAACATTTCCAGTTTCGGTTGAAAATTGTTACCTATTTGGGTGGTTTTTAATTTCATCACACTTCATAGTTTTGCCCTAATCTATCTAGCAGCAACGTTAACTTAGATACTACTGGTTATCTGGTCTAAGTATAATTTACTACTCAAAACAGATGTGCAGCAAACAGCTTAAACCACACACATACTCACACCATTCCTACAAACCACTACATACTTCGCACCTAAGCATTATTACGTTTCCGTACCTCAAGACCAGGACACAATACGTGTGAAAATATGAAATAATCGCATTACAAGTTGGGACGTCTGAGGTGCTATTACAGCACTTGGGCGCGTTAAGAGCATTACTGGGCTCTCTAAATAATGTATTGTTAGGGTGTAAACGGTGACCGACGTACCACGTTATTCTTGAAGATTTCTAACGTCTATTTTGATCTAAGATCGCGGAAGGTTTCACCGATTCCAAAATCCTTCATTGGAATTTGGAATCGGTGAAACCTTCCGCGATCTCGCGATCTCGTTTTTTTATTTAACTGTATTTTTTTTAATGTATGTTCAGCGATAATATTATTTTACATAAACACACGAAAAATATGTGGTGTACTATAAGAGAAAGGCTGAGGAATAATGAGATAAAGCAGCAGTGCGCTTTAATAAAATATGTAGTGATAAAGACCGAAGCGAGTATGCTTAGATGGTTTGGTAATGTTGAGAGGATGTCTGATAGGTAACTAAATAGAGTATTTACAAGGCAGATGTGAATGAAAACGCCGGGATGATGTTCTTCAGAAATGTCAGGTGAGTTGGACTCGCTACTAGTGTGCTTGTATGACCTGAGGGGCCATTCTCGTAATTTTAAGAACGTTCACAGTCTGATCTCAGTCTCAATCTGTCAAACATACCTCGAGTTTCCATACTTTTTGACAAGTTTTTGACATTTGGTTGTCGCCGAGATGAGACTGCGACTAGATTTTTAACGTTTTTAATTACGAGAATTGGCCTTCTGATGTCTGAACGTAAACGGACCAAAAGGAGCATGTAAGGATCATTTTCTGTAGATTTTGCCTACTATGGGGGTAGGCAGAAACTGCAGATCGCCACCTGCTGTGAAGAAGGCGAGAGTTTACGTGTGTAGATAAATATGCTTACTAAGTTTTTTGACGATTCTAACAATGTTTACTTTTGTTTACAGGTAAGTCACCATTTCATATCTTTTAATGAGGGCAGTGGATTTTGTTTCTTCAATATGTAAGTGTTTACTTAACAAACAATAATATGAAACAACTTTGTGTACGACATTAATTTATCAAAATCTGGATTACCGAGCTCTGAACGGTTTTTTTTTGGTTTGATATTTTCTAAAAATGTAACCTAGCTAGATCGATTTATCGCCCCCGAAACTCCTTGCATACTAAATTTCATGAAAATCGTTGGAGACGTTTCCGAGATTCAGATTATATATATACATATTTACAAGAATTGCTCGTTTAAAGGTATTAGATTTATTATTTATGATAATATTTCTTGTGGGCTGTTATCAAAATCAGACATACCTATGTCTGATTTTGATAACAGCACTAGAAACAAAGTAAATTGTGCTTAAGTGTTGTAGTGTTTACGATGATGATGATATTGTGTAGTATCTTCTAATTTATCTGATTATAAACTAAATTGAGCCGTTTTGGCGCAAAGTGCTCGGGTCATGGAGCCCGAATGCGCGGCTCCTTTTTAACGAAATTTATCGACGTGTGGTCTACACTTCACGTGACCAGTCAGCGCGACCCACTCATTTATTTGGATCGTTCTATGGCCACAGAATTAGCATTGCCATTCAATGTGGCACTGCTGTTAGTCTTCTGGGCATATTTCCGAATGACAGCAATGCGGACGAGTACGAAGTGGACACTTAGGCGTCGAAGTCTAATACAAAAACATAAGGACTTTTGCTGTTGTCATTTTATTTGTTTACTAGTGTAGATAGTTAGATGTATTAAATATTGTAAAAGTTAAGTAAGCAATCATTACTTACTTACATTACTAAATTACAGTAAGTTGGACTTCAAAAAATGTAAAATAGGTTAAAGCAATTTATGATATAACTGTCATAATTATCTCATTATTTCGGGATGTCATTAACAACCTCATATACGTAAGTCTATTCTGTATTCATTCCACAAAAAAATAAACATTCGCGAAACGTAACACGAAAAATTTTCATTTGCAAAAATGTTTACCACACATTTTTCTTTAACAAAACTTCTGCGAAAAAGCTCTAAACGTACATTCAGTGGAACAAAAACGCGACCGTTGCCACCCTAACGAGTGTAAATCTCATCCTTTAATTTAATGAGCTCTAAAACACAGGCTTAGTTGAAAACAAAAGGGTGTTGAACGTCCCACCCCGTCTTCATTAGGGAATCTTTCTTACAAGCGTGTCAGATACTCGGTTAGCTTTTGAAAAGATGTGCACACATGTGTTGTGAATTTCGCGTAATTTTGCTCAACAAAGCCTTCAGGTTATATGTTGAGACATTGCGTTTTGTAAAGGCTCTGCTATTCAGGGGCTGTATCGAACGAGGAGTGGTTTCAACTGCTCTATCTGCTTAGATATATTTTCTAGACTTTATAGCTTTATTTTTGAAGTGAGTTAGAACTTATTTGTAGATGCTGACTAGGTTTTTTGAGTAGGTACATCAAGTACTTCAAAAGTATATTTTTTTTCTGTGTTTCTTTGTCCAACAAAAAATATTTTTTGAGCTGCATGTATCGCATCCTCCGCACGCATCGATCCGTAGGAGAACCAAGGTAACCGACATAGCCCAAAAAATTGCCATACTTAAGTGGCAGTGGGCAGGGCACATTGCTAGCAGAACAGATGGCCGATGGGGCTGGAAGGTTCTGGAGTGGCAACCGCGTACCAGAAGACGTAAAGTTGGAAGGCCTCCCACAAGGTGGACCGATGACCTTGTGAGGGTTGCAGGAGTCCGCTCGATGCAGGAAGCACAGAAACGGTCGAAGTTTGTGGGAGGCCTATGTCCAACAGTGGACGTCTTTCGCCTGAAATTATGATGACGACGTATCGCATATTAACCGAGCCCCTGCTTCCCTGAACGCCTAAATACATAACATGAAAATGTATTTATATACAAATAGAATGTAAACTACAATTATTTCTTTTGTTTTTTCCTAACATTATTTGTTACTATGTAACAAAATCACGAAAACATTGTAGTATCAGCCGTCACAAAGCAGTTCTCTCTGGCACTATAGTCTGGAGTTCTCACGTACAGAAATTGCCGTTTAATGCCGGATCAGTGCCGGATTTAAGGTGCATCTATCTAAACCTTGCCTGATTTATTCGTGACGTATGCACTCGCAATAGGGATGCTAGAGAGAAACCATGATTCTGAGACTGCACCGACAATTGTAGCGTATTTTGCTTTGTGTAGATGCAAAATATTTGAACTAGCGGAGGCGAAACGGCTTTATATTCAAATGATATTTCTTTGAAATCGTTTTGTTACATAACGACTGTTGCGTAACTGATAATGACAGAAACAATCTATATTTTTTACCAGTATCAACACGTAAGCTACTCAGTAGTTTTTACATAAAAATGTAAATCCAAACACGACTAAATAAATTCAAATGTACAGGATGTACATGTACACAGCAGCTCTATGTTTTTAAATACGATTTTTTCAAAAAGTAATAAACGGTGCGGGGGGAAAGTGGTGTCGTCGGAATCAGTGATCGTGCGGATTTCTCAGTCACGATGTCCCAGTGGTCGAGTGAGCATCGCGCGTTCACCATCGAGGCATTTTTCAAGAGTAACAATTCGTACGTAATTGTTCGTCGACAATTTTGTTCACACTTCGGTATTCGATGGATAAGTGATGGGCCGAGTATGAATTTAATTCGTTCCTGGGTTCAGAGGATCCGAGCAACTGCTTAGGCTATGAACACCCCACGGCTCGGGCCCAGTCGATCTTCAAGGACTCCCGAAAACATTGAACTGGTCGAAGAGAGTTTACGTGAAAATCCACGGCTTTCGATACGGAAAAGGGCAGCCTCACTGGGACTTTCAAGAGCGATTTTTTATGAAATTTTGAAAAAGGATCTAAAGTCAATCCATTCAAAATTCAAATCGTTCAAGAACTGAAAGAAAGTGACTTTGTTTCGGGAAGCTTTCCCTCAAAAACTGATGAGTTGCTTTGGGGACATCCCGTGGCCACCGAGGTCCCCCGACTTAACCCCAATGGATTTTTTTATGGGGCTACCTCAAAGAGAGTTAACATTAACAATCCCCAAACCCTTGGGCACTTAAAAGAAAACAATTGTCGAGAAATTAGCACAATTGAACCAAGTTTACTGCAGCGTGTGGCGCGGAATACGAGGCTCTATTCTGTCGTTCAATATTTTAATTAAAACGATATATGTCAAATAGTTTTTTTTTTTAATTTTTCAAATATAAATCTGCCGCCGGACAACCTGTATATTGATTCAAGCATACCTTAATTAATCAACGTAGAATCTACACGTCACAAGTTAGCCACTAATTTTCATTCAACAATAAATACCTTATCATTCCTAAAGACCAGAGATAAGACTAGTCCTTCCACCCTAATGGTTTTGGCACCCCTAAGCAAGCAGATTTGCTCGTCGACCATGCTTTGATCAGATTTAATGAAGTTGTTTGCTTGTCTTGTTCGCTCAGAGAATATGCAAATTGTTTACAGTATGTCACCGTTGCAATGTGTTGGATCATTTGGCAAGTGGTTCCTAACAAAGATTATGGATTTTGGGGGACTTGAAGGGTCATTTGCGTTTGCTTGAAGTGTTGGTATGTTTGTTAGAGTAACTTTTGTAAAATTATTTTTAGTCATCGAGTTACTACGTCTTGCTGTTTACCCCAAAGTCTGAGGTCAGAGGAAGATTACACATTCCGAATTATAAACACACAACAATAAGCATAAAACATGGTATTTCTAAAATAAAATAACAGCTATGTTGTAACAATTTTTAGTTACAATATTTCAATTTAAAAGAGTGTCCATGGAGTTTTTTGTCCGTTCTTCTCCATAGGTACCTACTACGTTTTAGAATGGGCAACTAGCTTCATCTTTATACTGACGAAGCCCTTAACAATTCAAAAGTGCCTGTTATTGTTTTTTTTTTAACTATCTTTTTCCAGCAGATCCGCCCACGTGGAAGTTTAATCCCTTATTTAACTCCCTTAGGGCTTGAATTTCGAAAAATCCATCCTTATTCTTTGTCTACATTAAAAAGGGAACCTCAGTGCAAAATTTTAGGTACAAGGGTTTGGGCTGGGCGTTGATGAGTCAGTCAGTCAGTCAGGACTTTTCTTTTTATTTATATAGATAAATACTTTGAGTTTGTATTATGAGTTACTAAGCAGTTAAGAACGTGTATAGTTGTCGTCTGTTTGCCTTAATTTATATAATTTCAAAACCTACGTGGGCAGCTATGCTAGGATATAAAAAAAAAACATGTTATTGATCATTCCATCTGTAGGAGATTTTGTTAGTATTTATGTAAATAAAAGACAACAAACAATGCTACTAAAAGGACTGATTAAACTTTAGAGGTATGTGGAACAGGGTGTAAAGTTCTTCAACCTCCATAGAAAAGGGAGCAGCCTTCGACCAGACGGGTATGCATCTGGTGCCCCTGCTGATTTATATCGGTACGTTGTATAACAACTCGCGTGATGCCTAGTTCGTATGTTTGGATTTTCACGTTATAGATGCCGCCACAAAACTGTAAGTTCATAATATGATATTGGGACATTAAACAATTGGTACTATGGGCCAATTTATTTGTAACTATTTTATACAAAAACCATAGAAAAGACGTATTGCCTGTCACACAAAACTAATAAATAATGCAGGATTATTATTCATAGAAGAATGCCACTTTAAATTTCGACGTACAAGTGGAAAAACTTGGAAGTAATTCCATTATATTTAGTAATGAATTTTCCAAATAATAACTGTATTCAGTGATGGCACTTTAATAATAGACTCAAAGTAAATGTACTTATAATTACAACTTCCGCAAAATGTTCTCAGTTCAATTACATAAAAACCCTTTTTAGTGGCCTTTTATATTCTACGTTACCTTAACAAAGAAAACATTTAAAAGGTCTTTGTTTGTCGTGGTCTTTGAAAATTTATTATAATATATTAGGATGGTTTGTTTATTCAAAACAAGAATTAGCTTGCGCAATTATAAATATAAACGACCGGAACACGTATTCTTTACAGATATAGTAGTAAGTTTATTTATTGAAATTTGAAATGAATGACTATTTCATGAAAAAGTTATTCAGTGGGATTCATGATAATGATAAATGATAAATGATTTTATTTCTGTAAGTAGGTTTGTACAAACACTTTTACACGTCAATCATATTTTTTTTAAACTAGATGAGGTCGGCGTTTCCTATCTGACTACTCTGAGAAGAAAGGCCGAAACAAACTCAAAGGTCACAGTCTCTTTTAAAGTCCAGACATAATCTTGGTCAGATTATGTGAAGACCATGTGGATTGGTGTCTGAAATGGTCTTTTGAGGAAAAAACCACACAGATTGAGTGGACCTGTCCAATTCCATGAAGTAAGAGGCTTGTTTTGATGATTGAGGCCAGCACATCAAACTACCCCAATCTATCAAGTTTCTTTGATAGTTTATAACTTTATTACAAAAGCATAAGGTTCATATTCAATTGGGAAAATTTGACAATTTGGGATAGCTTGATATGCTGGCGTCTGTACCATAATTAATTAGTGGTAGTAGTTACGTAAGTTATGTAAAGCCATTTTTATTAAGGTCGTGAATTATATTTTAATCAGCATACAACCTGATAATTACCGACAAATTACAAATAACATAAGGGAATTTGAATTTCCCGGGTTATCTTTGCGCATCGTCCTTTATAATAATAATGTTTATTTGTCTGTTTTTAGAGCTTTTTTCAACTTTCCACAATATCTTGATCATGATTTCTTTTTATGCATTATCTATCCATAGTGACAAAGCCCTCCATTAAGTCTCTCCAGTTTCAGACCTCACTTAAGGCGAAGGTAACTACAAATATTGGCGATATTGCACATACTGACACGTTGTTGCCCCAGCGCACGCGACCATCGTTATATCACCTCCCCTTAATTGACTTCTACAAATAACGTTATACGATAAACATGGCGGCATCTATTCTTAGCACATTTGTTAACATGCAAACTTTAATAAATTACATGGCTGTCTACTTTTTAAAGTGTTGTGAAGATTGTGAAAGGTCAGGCCTTATAATTTATTCACTGTCTATAGCCAGGGTATTCTTGCTTTTCGTGTACATTTTTTTTAATACAGGCGGTTATGTCTCAGTATCGAGACAGCTTAAACTCGTGACGCAGCTATTTGCTATTTTGGTACTGTACTTATTATAGGGGAACTTGGATTTTGCTTTAACTTCATCTAAAAATGCAAGAGCATATTTTCCTAAAAAAAGATACTTTCTGTTTCATGTTCTATGTTAGAGAGTTCGGTTACCGCACTTAGTCCTTCATTTAGACCATTGTGCGTGGGCCATGGCAGCCGTAGGTAATTATTCTAACCCAGTCACCCCTCCAGAAGTCTAGGCATGTCTAAAAATAACAAACAAACTAAACTAATCACTCAGGCAAGTACTAACAACAAGTTACACACCCAAAAGTCATTTCTTTATAAACCAACACACCCACAAAATAACACCTGATCACTATCGCCATTTACAACCGACGACGTTCATGACAAGAGAATAAAATGCAGCTAACAAATTAAGTCCATTACTGGACTAACGAACCACGTGTATTCATTAGTATGCCACGTTAGACGGTTAGGCTAATTCATCACACACGACGCTTCAATAAAATTAACTATGATGAATGGAAAAATTGTCGGTGAAGCCCATCAATCATAGGACTTGATGACGTATACAAGTTTGCGTTTTTTATAATTAGAGGGACGACGTGTTAGGTTACTTTGATGTTTGTTGTATCTTGTTGGACATTAAATTTGTTTACACACAAAGTAACAAGGTTTGTGTGTTGAGCTATGTTTTTATTAAGCTATTCGATGACTGATTTATGTCCAACAACTGTGGGATCGAGTCCTTTATAATCTGCATGGGTCTTTCTGTAAAAGCCATTTTTGATAAGCCCTACAAAGATCTCACCATAATCTGATTCTATAAGTACTGTCTGAACTTTGACCTTAGAGAGTTAAATTTTTTCTCCTGAGAGGACTTAAAATATTTTCTATCTTTCGCTTGATTTCGTCAAACGCTACTGACACGACATCTTCATGAGTTCTTCCCGTATCATCTAAATGTCTCAAACTAAACGGCTGCCACTAATAGCATTGCTATTGTGTTAAGCTTCAGGTTTTTAATCATCCTGCTTGACATCGGTATAAGTTGGGACCCTTTCATCGTCTTCGACTGGGCGTGGTGTCGACACATCAATTTCTATTATTCCTGGATGAGCTCCAAAATATTTGTGAGAGTGAAGCCTTCAAGGTGTATTGTTGATAGGTGTTTTGCCTCGTATTGTTTTCTTACTGGTTTCTATAAGGTCTCTAAATGCTTTGATTTGTATTTGACAACATAAAACTGGTTTGAATTACGGGTTACTATTTGATATATCCGTAAATTTTGCCTGCTATTAACAGGATTCAAAGAGCGGTCTGCTTTCTAAAACATCGTTTATAACAAACACTGGTGAACGAGGAAAAAAACACTGCTTCAAATTGTAAAACACTTTTCTCAAACACAATACCCGAAAATCACAAACGACAAAATGAATTAAAACACAAAACTCTCGTATTTAAAAATTAATATAAAAGGAATTTACGCTGGACACTCGCTCCCATAATTGAAGTAGACTGCTCATACAAGGAATATGTAAAGTTTTATTTCAGTTTCCCTTTGCAAGTGAACTTATTTGTGTGGAATGTCCACTCCGTACATTTGCACAAACGCTTCAGTAAGCCCGCCGGGTGAACGGTATTAGTGAAGTCTTCGATATCTTATCGAAGAGTATTTAAGATTAAGTTGAAGACATTAAAAGTTTTGTGTTTGAACTGGAACTTAGAATGTATTTTATAACTGGCAACATAGATAATATCTGTACTGTTAAAGTTTTAAAAATGGGATGAGTTAAATTGGAGTTTTCTCGGAGATATAGTGTTTCAAGCATGCAACTGATTAGTAACCGTAAAGTAAACAATGTATTCTAGTTTTAAAGTAGAATTAGATGTTAATGGAATAAGAATTAATGTTTATACATTGAATTGAGTAATATAATGTCATCTATTATGATACAGCTCATATTGACATTAGCAGCTGCTTGGAGATCCTGCGCCAACAGAAGCGTACGACACTAAAATACGAGCCGTCTGTACCACCGCCTTTGCGACTGCTAATTATGCAATGCGTTCGCCCCGATGATTTCCCATAGGAATGGTGTCCTGCACTGTTTTAATCATATACTCGGAATGGGAAGAGATTGCATCTGAACAAATAACTGGCGTGTTCCGGTTTGAACTGGATCGCTGTGTAATTTACTGTTACGTTTGTTGTTCGCTGTTTGAACTCTCCCCCGGCCCCCTCCGCGCCATCCCCACCAGTTTGTTTTTCGGTATGTACCTATTTAAAGTTGATTCTGCGGACTTCATTTCAGTTTCAGTTCTGCGACCTTGTTTGTGCGATGTACTTGTTCGATTCAGTTTGATAGCGTCTTCCTTGTAGACTGTTGTTTTTGGCCTTGTACCTGATGAAATCGTTTGGGATTTGAATTTTCTTGTGTTTGTTCAAGATGCAAGTGTCATGGTCAGCTTATTACGGAAATGAAATTCGTAATGCAATATCATTTCAGCTAGGTGCAACATGAAAATGTTACCTGGTCATTGTTAAAATGTTTCAGAAACTGTTAGAATATGTAAGTTATGATATATATTTTGGTCAATATTTTGATCACAAATACCTAAGCAAAAACAGTTTCAAATTTTAGTTTGCAAAACCACAAAGCACAGTTGCTAACACAAGAGCAAAGAGATTTAAAAAAAAACAACATTTTTCAATAACCTAAAAAGCATATCATCGTAAATAATAAACAAAGACACTGAAGAGACAAGTATCAAGACAAGTTCGATGAAGGGCGAGCTGCAAAAATGAAAAACTTCGCTGAATTATGCTAAAATCCTCTTTATCAAAGTTTTACGACACAGGTGCTTGCCATCAATATACCTATTGATGGCCACCAGAGATTTAAAACAACTGGAAACGTAAAACATGTTAACGTTCTTAACTTACTTTTATGGCCTACCCTAATGGAGGGAGGGAAGAAGTCTCTGAAGGACGTTATATGCTACTCGAGCCCACATGCAGAAATAGTGTTTAGTTTTTTAGCATCACACAGAATTAACTCTTTAGTGTGAGGTAGGTATTCAAAAATATTATCCCACGAAATATTTCCAAAGAGTTTCTCGAACTTTCAAAAATTACTGTAGAAAATCATTAAAAAATAAAAATGATTTACTATTGTCGGATTGACACTAATTGCTCAATTCTAATGTTATTACCACGCTTAACAAATCTTATTAAATCAACAATAACTCGCCTCTTAAACCCATAAACAGAAACATTTTACTTCCACAAATCCGTATCTACCTACTAAATGAATGCCTTGAAAATAATTATTCCTCAAATCTAATAAACGTAAAGTCCAAGTTAAACGAAATGACTTTCCAAAACAAAACAGCGCCGATCTCTATTTTCCAGATAAAATAGGTCCCAGATTAACAGAATAATAAATCAGACAGCACTATGACAATCATTCTGCGGAGATAGACGGGGCCCCGAGAGGCCAACGTCTAGCAAATAGTAACTTTATATAGTTAGGTGAATAGTCCGTGATTTATAATGAGGCCTTGTAATCCTCTCGTGAAAGGGAGCGGGATATGACCTCGGGCCGGCACTAGTTAGGCTTTGGTTAAGAGGAAATAGTTTCAATTTAGGAGCTATATATTTAGGGGCTTTAAAAGTCTGAAATAGTTTTAAGGATAAAGACTTTCTAGTGTAAAATTTATGATGATATTATTAAAAAGAACCTAAATTTTGTCGCCCAGTTGCCCAGTGGTTCAAATTTGGCCATAGCTAATTTAAATTTTAATCAACAATATTCAAAATTATCTCCATTGCTTCTCTATTTAAACTTTAATCGTGCCAAATTTAATAATCCTCCGTCCGTATAATTTTCGTAAAAAGTGTACAATGTTTTTGCTTCACATATTAAATAGATTCTTAAGATATCTAAATTTTTTTGTTACCTAAAGTGAAAAAATACATCATAAAAAATAAATAATGCATATCGTTCTTTCTCGTTGTTCTACATCCTTGTATCACCTTGAGGGTCCCACGTACCCTCCAAAATACTTTATAATATTTTTTCGTCAACTTTCCGAAATAGATAAACTTGGCTATGGAGTTCGTATGTTTGTCTCGACAACTGAAACTAATCTTGTCACGGGTATGGAGTTTCATCGTTGTTTTTTATCTGATTTTATGTGACATATTATTAAAATATGCCTACATTTTTTTGGCAATCTTCAAGCAGAGGGATTTGATAAATATGATTTATTTATAGTTGTATTTTTTCTTTGACTATTTTGGTGTTTGTTTTCTAAAGTGGTCTGACGTGTTTGAAATGTTTTAGGTGTATTTGCCGCTAAGTTCAAATTGATGAATTTCGTTAAAACATATGCAAAACATTTATATGAAAAAATATCCAAACTTAATACTAATTCAATGTTAAATTCAACTTAGAAGTACACGTAATACAATCTACTTTCAATGTATCATCTAACCTCACATCAAAACACATGAATAACATTACTCTCCTATCATCAAAAGTCGGCTCGAACTAACCTTTGTCATGCACAAAACACATCACGTCCTCGCCGAGTTATTATCGGCGTGGTAGCTAATAAATAAGCAAATAAAGTGACGTTCATTAATATTCATGACTGTATTACCGAGCGACGTGTCTGTTCGTCACAACAGTGCGACTGATTTCACGGGATTTAGGATTATTTTGAGAGTTTGTTTCATGATATTGAAGAGAATGTTGACAAAGTATACGATAAAGGATTATGCGTATTTAGACAACGGGATGTGCAATTGAAACTATGTTATTTTCTACAACGATTGCATTCATTATCTATAATGAGAAATGGTAAACAGAATTGGTTTCAATTAACATTCGTAAATATATCTGAAGTACCAATTCAATAAGCTATATAAACCAATATACTACCAAAAACAAGTATTAAACATGTTATATGTGGATGATATGATCATAATCTACAAAATATAAGAATCTGTTGCTGCTAAGATAAAAAAATATACTCATAACTAAATATAAAGAAGCAACATAAATGAACTGAGACTTCGGGTAATTTTGCTTATCCATCATCGTTACTGAGTCGCGGTGATGGTAACTGGGTTAGGGAAACAATTTTGTATGGGATTTGTTTCAGCCGAGATTTTGATGATGGAGTTGATTTTAAAAAGAAGCGTTCGGTTAGTCTTTTCTATTTGTTTTTGTAATATCGATTTGTACCGTTCCACCGGTCACACTGGGGGGATTGCCTATAAGTAGGGTCACTAAATTCAAGTACCTGGGGCACTGGGTCACCGGGAACCTCTCAGATGATTTAGATATAGAGCGGGAACGTAGGGCGTTGGCGGTGAGATGCAATATGCTGGCGCGCAGGTTTGCACGGTGCTCACGAGACGTGCAAATTGCTCTTTTTAAGGCATACTGCCAGTCATTTTATACCTGCAGCCTGTGGGTCCGGTATACGCGTGGATCTTTCAATGCCCTACGGGTCCTATATAATAATGGTTTCAGGATGTTGTTGGGGTTGCCTCGCTTTTGTAGTGCATCAGGTATGTTTGCTAAGGCCAAAACGGATTGCTTTAGGGCGATCGTTCGTAAGAGAGTGGCCTCCCTGATGCGCCGCGTGCAGGGCAGCACCAACAGCCTTCTGAATACCATATTGGAAAGGGTTGATTGCCCAGTTGTGAGACACTGGAATACAATTCACGGCTCGGGTGGTGCCCTCTATAATATTAAGTAGCTCAATTTTGGTAATGTTTAAATGTAATACGAGTAGGTCAATATGAACAATAATTAATAATTTTACTAACGTAGTTTTATGTATTTTTTACTAACAAATTATGGAATGTAATAATTAATTGTGAATTAAAATGATTAATAATAATACGTCTTATCTACAAGAAATGAATACAAATTATTTTTGAATTTATGGACACTATCTTCACTCCATAAACATTTCGGTAATTTATTATAGACCTTTGGAGCCATTACAAAAATACTGTTCCTGTACAGTGGCAGTACAAGATCCGACTGTTTTGTAAACCATGTTTTGATTATTACTCATATTTTGATTATAGTTAAATGTTCTGATTATTATTAATATTTTAAATTCGGTGCCTACTAACATAGTTTATAAGCTCCTATTGTTACTAACCATATTGGATCATGTTATCTGACAAATAAATAAATAATAATAATTACCGAAATTATGCAACAAGTACGTGGTTTATTGGTTTATGTAAAAACTAATACGCATATATTTTTATAATTGGTCGCAATATAAGAGACAGAATACTGTAAATGATAACTTGTTGGATAATATTATTTCATGTAACTAGTATTTCAAGATAGGTTGCTTAATAGGCCTGTGACTAAATAATAAAAGCCGTACGGTTAGTCCACAGTTGGGTGACCATTTTTGCATATCGAAAGCCCTCCGTGCCTCGGAAAGAACGTTGAGCCGTTGATCCCGGCTGTCATTCGTGGATCTTTGACAGTCGTTACGGGACGTCAGAAGTCCGAAAGTCTGACAACCAGTCTTACCTAGTGGTATTGTATTACCCAGTTACTGGGTTGTGGAGATCAGATAGGCAATCGCTCCATGTAAAATACTGGTATTCAGCTACATTATGGTTAGTCTGGAAGCCAACCCCAATATTGTTAATAAAAAGCCAGGCAGATGATGATGAGGTTGAATAACAGACCACAGTCTGCACAGTCACAATCTCCATCAAACACTACCTTAAGACGATGACACAACGGAATATGAGCATGCCGACAACTTAAACACAACAACATGCAAATCCAAAAATCGTTTACAACAAAACTGCATTGTAAGAGATAGCGGGTAAGCTGTCTTAGTTCACGTACACACATTAAGCACAATGTTAAATCTAGTAAAGTAGTCTAGCTGGTATCGCAGTGCCAAACCAACTGAGAAAGTTTATTCGCAAATTGACTTCACGTATTCGCTTTAGGTGCAGTTTCTTTCATCCGAGCTCAGCTTTTGTTGTGGCGGGAGTTGTAAGCGCGGGCGAGTTAGCTTGGGAACTTATGACCTTCTTTGTTTGCAAGGTCAACTTTATAACAGTGACTATAGTAATTGAAATATGTAACGGTAACATGCGCTTATTACGTATACCTATATAATGTTTCGAATTTAAGCTTCACGACTGAAACATTATTTCCAGACACAGATTTTTTTAAAAATCATAAATAGTAAATAATGATGTTAACTTTAATTTTAACGTCAACTTTCGTTAAATAGAAAAGTTATAAAGAAAAAAGTTTTATTTTTTTCGTTACATGATGCATTTTAAAAGGTACAACTATATTCTCAAATGCAGTTAATGTAATAACATAATAATGTCATGTAATATCCTGTAATTTAAAAAATCTTTTATTCTTTGTAACTTTTCTACAATCAAATAATGACGCGGCGACGTTATTCCTTGTTTTCTCTGCCAGTACCAGTTGGTATTAAAAAAATTAGAAAACCTTAGTTTGCTTTTCTCGCCACCTCTCCTCACAGAAATCAAAGCATTAGGTTGTAATAAGAAATACGAAAACTAAGCAGAATGGCATTCTAAAGAGTTCTGCATCACAACTTTGTTTTGCATGAGTTTACCCGTTTGCCGGTTTTAAAATCTTTTCGCGACTTGAATGCATTAAAGTATTTAACTTGTTTGTAGTTTCTGTCTATTGGACGGAAGGAAAACAATGTATTGTTTCAAAATATTTTCCGAATATTTTTGTGGAGTTAAAGTTTAGGTAATGTGCATGGTATGTTCACGCTTTTCATAGCTTGGATGGTTTCGTACAAAGTTTAGGGAATATCAACAAGGAGTCTTTGCAGCTGGTATAATCTTTAAAAACTAAGTTAATACCCCTTTAGTGTTTTTATTAGGCAGTAAAACCAGTCAATAGGAATGTCTGGTTTCGTTCAATTTCAGAAACAGGGTAGAAAGATTTCAATTCGCGACAAATTGGGTTAAAAAATCGTGACAAAAGCACGAAACGTGACAAATTGCTGAAGCATTGTCTACAAAAAACTTACGCTCAGCAATTGCCCAGTAAATGTCTTATTAAGTTACTCGATTTCCCTTAACTTGCTCTTACAACTAGCGACGATAAAAATGTTTTATGCCTTCCTCCCATTTGCATAACTTTTAGCAGCTGTTAAAATGTGTTAGCGCATTCGGAATTAGGGGAATTGCTTGATTGTTAAGAGTTTTACAACATTTTTATCGTGGGTTCAGATAAACAAGAAAATTAAGAAATTCAACATGTTAACAAAACGTACCTTTCTATCTCACTCTAAACAAATATCGCCATGTTTGGAGTCAAGCTTAAGTAAAATGTTTACGATGTAATTTTTCGTAACGCGAATTAAAATGAAGACGTCAAAGTAGCTTCTAATCGTCCCTAGACAGGCCTGCGCTCTTAACTTAAATCCTTTTTAATCTCAAGAGATTTGTCGTAATAAAACTTTTAATACATAATTATGATAAAACAAGAACATCCAACTGACAATTAACGTCCGCCGCGTTCACTCAACAAATAACATTTGTAGGAGAAAGCGAAACTCGACTCTCCCACGCACGGCACATAAATTTGTTACAACTGATTACCAAGTTTGTTGGGACTTGTCATCGCAACTCTTCCACCTTGGTGGGGGAAGAGAATTTTTTCATTGTTAACGTTATATCTGGCGAGGTTTGGCATCGGAGTTCATGAGCGCCGCGCACGCCGCGCCCACTACGTGATCCGAATACAACTTCTCATATTCATCGCTTTAAAGCAACACCGGGTTGCGAGAGGGACGCCCCTATACGAGAGACACGGCGACACCTTTCGGCAAGATTTCGTGACCTCTCAGCGGCTTCAGTCCGCAGAAATATGGACGGTAATAACATAAATCCCTTTGGCATATAAAACACTAAACGCCCCTGGAGTGTCCCATGGTTTTTACGACGCAAATTCTCGAACGCTGTAAAATATTCGAGCGTTTATGAAAATTGTTGGAATTTTCTAATTAATTATGATTGTTATTACGTGACATTTTATTAATTTAATTTCTTAGTTATATAAGTTTACTCTCCTTATCGCTAGCTCATGTTTTTGAAGTTCGAGTAGACACGAAAACATTATTAATTTTAGTCATCAGTAACAATTTCTCAAAAACAAAATTCAGTCAAACAAAACATAAAGTTGTTTCTTCCGTAACAAATTCTTCAAACACATTACGCGTTGATTCCCGATGATCGTCGGAACATATATGACGGATGACGAGTGACGTGCCCTCATCGGTATGCGTCGCGAACTCGCCACCTAATCATAAATAGGGCATGCTCGCGCCCTTTTGCGCCAATGCTCATTTTTGGCTTTGCAATTGGATTTGGATGGTGCATAGTATGTTTGAAATTTTGTGGAAAATTGGGCAATCTGATCGATTGGTCTGGTTCGGTGTCTTGATTTTGTTGATATATTTTTGGTTGCTAACTTTTCATACAATTGAAAATAATTTCAACATAACATCAAACCTTGTTTCTCCGCAGGGATGGGCAGAAGCGTATTATAGGGTGAGTCTTTTGCCATCAACCAGGCACAAATTCAGACTCCGAGCTACTAGAGCTGCTGAGAAATTTCGAAAAGAAAAACCCAAAAATACTTTGCCCGACCTAGGAATCGAACCCATGCTAAGCAGTGGCCTTTGCGACCTCTAGACAAACGAGGCAGTCGGCAGTCAGTGAAATAATGTCAATTTAGCTGGAAATACCGCTGTATTCAATTATTGTATTTCATAGCACCTTCCAGTTTAAGAATAACTTGTATAATCAATAACATTTCTTGCTTTTTGGAGACTCCAAACGACACATAAATCTACTACGACATAAAAAAAAATAAACAAATGCAAGTGATGTGCGAAAATCACTGCTATAAAAAACGTAAAACAGCAAGATCGAGATGCGCGGATTCCATGGTTTTTATATCCAAGAAAAACGGCGTTTTTGTCTCAAAATCGGGTCACATTCCGGTGGATGTTCTATAAACGCTCAGCTGATGGCACATAAAGTTTCGGTCCGGTGCCGGAGACACATAAAATCTGAATAAGTAAATGATAGGGGATAGTGGATACTTGATTGATTCACGTGGGGACGGCGTAAGACATAAGCTAACAGCGGGAATTGGGACAGATAACATAATATTATCTTATGTGTGACTTGTGTTATTTTATTTTAGTTTAGTTATTATAATTTAGACGGCTTTGTCGTTCTGCGTGTGAGTGTAAGTGTGTCTGTGTGTGGCATCGGAGCTACCAAACGTACGATTACAATGCGGTTTATTTACAAATGGGAATGTGTTTTTAAGTGTGTCATCCCGCTAACGCATTTGATTTATACACGAGTTTTAACTGTAAATTCTCCTAAAAGCCTGCGCCCACTGATAGCGTGCACAGCATCCTTCGGCATTACTACATGCAAGTGCATACTAAGTTAGGCAAGGATTACCCGATAATTTCAATTTTAATATCATACTTATAAATTATTTTCCTGTTTGTCGCCAGTGGGTGCTTTATTCCACAATCGCTATATTCTTATTTCTTACACCATCAGCCTCCCGATAGTATTGTTTATGTGACGGACGAGTTACGACGTTTACGATCTGCGGAATGGTGTATTTGCAATTTATAAGGTATTCTCTGCAGACGACTTTGCGTCTTATGCGCTTAGCTTACGGTGCAATTTGAATCAAACTATCTGCGCTTGGTAATTTAAGATTGATTGATAAATGTTGACAAATTCATTAGCATAAAAGTTTTAGTGGAGGAAATCTGGGCTTTGATGTTGATGTGGCAGATGAAGGGAGTTTAAGGCATATGAATAGCTTACGGATACAGCTCAGATTCTCAAACCGGCGAGGAATGTAAAAAAAAGATACTGAAGTAACATTTAGTACCCAAATAATTAACAATATCAAACCAAAATAAGAAAATTAACAAATTAAAGTTTTTATTTTGGTTAAAAAAAAATTGTAATAAATTACAATGGAAACGATGATAGCTACAAAAGTTTAAAATGTGTCGCAGCTATTAACAGACGTCTTGACATATAAAACACTAAATAGAAATAAGAGATGTTACATGACCATCGCTTACAGATCGATCACTCCAAACCCCAGAATACCATCAGCAACCAACTTCCAATTTGCATGCAAGAAAGCCTAATTACAAGCCTACGAAAAAAAGACATTCAATCTACATCAAATACGCACATAACAAAATTTATTTCCCTCAAAAAGGTGCACCTTCAAAGATGGCTCATTAAACCACTTCTGGCGATCGTAAAACCTTTACAAAATTTTCATTACGCCTCTACCAAGGGAATAATGATCGGACCTACGTTTAAATGGCATTATCTCACTCTTGGAAAGCACAATCTGACTCCTTGAATGCATAAAGAACTATAAACGTCAGATATCATCTAATTGAAGTTCAAGTAATGGGGGTAGGGATGTCTAGAAGTATCGATGTTAGAGAGAACATTTTGAGCGAGGCTTTTTTCTTTATAGGTGCTTACTTGTAGACTATATTCTTACCTATCCTAACTTAAGTGTCTAACTGACTTTTAGGTGCGTGAAATTAATCCTTAATAAAAGACTAGATAGGTATGAACATTTGGAATGGTTGACCAGATGTAAACTGCCCTGATTGAGTTACAAAGTGTTGGTATTGGGAACATATTACCTTTTAAACAAGAATGTGGTAGCTGTCAGCGTGATTATGTCTTACGGACATGCTCATCATTCATCAGCATTTCAGCCGAATGATGTCCGCTGCTGGACATAGGGCTCCCCCAAGCTCCGTCACTTGGAATGGTTCTGTGATTCCCGCATCCAGCGGATTCCTGCGGCCTTCACAAGGTCATCGGTCTACCATATGGGAGGCCTTCCAACTCTACGTCGTCGTGTCAACGAACATGATCATCTTTTTAAAATCCAATACGATTATGTAGTACTCACAGTTTTTAAGTGAACTCTGGATTTTGCCAAAATAGTTTATTGAAAAATCCGGTTCCTCGTTAAAATGTTTACAGAATTTTCCATCGATAAATTGAATACAAAAACATCGACACATTTCAGACATTGCTTAGCGGAGCGTTGCCCATTAAAACGTAGGAACGTTCGATAGCTCTTTTCAAGTGTAAAATATTTAAATTTACCTAGCAACAATTGGAGGCAGGAATTTAAAATGGTAGGAACAGGCTCAATTGGACTGGAGCCTTCCAAATTAATTGGAATTTATGGTCATTTGAGTTTGATTTTTACTGAACATTTTTTGGATGGAAGGGTAAACAATAAAGAAGCAATCGTAAGACAGTTATACAGGGTGATTGGAAGATGGGTGCAAAGCTTTAAGGCGAAGCTAGTACAGACAATTTAGAACCATTTAAGCCATGGTTGTCTTAGACGAAGTCTTACCAAATATTTTTAACCAAATTTTTAAGTTTTTTTTCGGAAATTCTCAAAATTTAATGTAAACTGCATAATTATGGCCAAATTAAATCATAAATGAATTATTTTTTTATTTATTTAATTAAAGTAATGTGTAAGCAATCAAGAAAAACATGTTTTAGGCTTCTGTGTCATTAGACATTTTTTTACAGACATTTAAAGCTCAGAAAAAAAAAAAAAAAGTACAATACGTCTTTTAAACCTTATTTAAAAAAATAAAATTTGGTAAGACTTCGTCTAAGACAACCATGGCTTAAATGGTTCTAAATTGTCTGTACTATCTTCGCCTTAAAGCTTTGCGCCCATCTTCCAATCACCCTGTATAATTTTGATATTAGGGTTTGTAACTAACTTACCATGCAAGATTATTGGTAATAGATTTGTTTGCTAGCTTATGCGACTATTGGCTTGCGGCTTTGTAATAACAGCCTTACGGATTGATCGATCAGGTTAAGCTACGCTTGCCGCAGTTGGTCCTTGGATGGGTGACCATCTTAACATACCAAGACCCCTCCGTGCCTCGGAAAGCACATTAAGCCCAGCTGGATCTTTGACAGTCGTTATGAGTCTGCGAAAGTCTGACAACCAGTCTTAGCAAGGGGTATCTTATTACCCAGTAACTGTGTTGTGGTGGTCAGATAAGCAGTCGCTCCATGTAAAATATTGGTATTAATTTGCACCCAGTTAGACTGAAAGCCAACCCTAACAGATGGGAAAAGGCTAGGCAGATGATTATGCGACCTCCTATCGTAATATCTTGTCATTTATTTTTTACTAAGTTAACGTATTTTTTCAGTAAGAATTTATAATAGTGTTATTTTAAACATTTTTTTTTAAATTATTTTATATTAAACCTGGTCCAAACTAAAATACCATAATGATAATAAAAGTCAAAAACCTCGTGACAGCTGAAAAAGATAAGCAGATCAAGTATCTTGACCTGGCACGCGAGGTTGTCGACATGTGGGATGTGGATACAGCAGTCATTGTGCCGATAGTCGTGACGGCCAATGGTATTATAGCCAAGAGCCTCGACCAACACCTCAGGAGGCTCTCGTTAGGCAGCTGGATCAAGAGCTTGATCCAGAGAGCAGTGCTACTGGTCACGGCGCGTATAGTAAGGAGGTTCCTCTTTCAGCAGCCCTGACTACTGGTAGCTTGAACCCTGTTCCCGATACCGGTGGGCTACTATCTTTTATATTTTTATACGTTTTTATATATTTTATATTATAATATTTAAAAATGTAACTTATATGTATTTTATGGAATAAATAAAATAATGAAAGTCAAATAAAATTGTTTTTCCAAAAACCTGGTCACTGGAATGACGTGAATTATTCGAGAATGGCGGAGGAGTCTTAGGAATTTCATATCGCAAACAAATTTCTGTCGTCATAATGAATTCCTGAGCCAGAGACGGCTATTGGACTAGCCAAGGGATGTTTTAAATATTTTCGTTTTTAGGAGGTGCGTACGTCGTTGTACTTTTCAAATAACTTTGTGTTTTGTTCGAATATTTGCTGGCGTAGACATTCTGGATATTATGAAGAGACTTTGGAGAGTCATGTTGGCTATTCTATTGAGTTTTATGAACAAATATTTTATGGTTACGTAGTCCTACGCTAGTATGTACCAACGTAGGTATTTAACTCCTACACCTACTTCGTTGTTGTTTATTTATTATTACTAGGTCACCTAGTAGTCGAAATTCGACTATAATTCATTTAAAATTTGATGTATTTGTAATGCAATATTATATAAAAATATTAGCTTTCTTTCTCCATTAAACTTTATTCGTGCCAAATCCGCTTCACGTATTAGTATATTATAGATAGCTATGTCCGTTTCTTCTTCTTCTTCTTCTTTTCGGATCAATGATTCAAGTATAAGTTTTAATTATAACATAGTTAATAAAACCTAGATAGTTACAGAATCGTAAAATAACCCCGCCAAATCGTTAATAAAATCTGAAGAGCCGGTAAAGACTGATACACGACCACTTTCAGATTTTGTTGAATAATCTCATTACAATAAAACAAAACGTTCATACCATAAAAACCATATATTCATTACAATATTTAAAAAAACCCACAAAACGCGAACCCAAAAATAGTTGACCAAAACTGAACATTATATTAAAAGATCCAAGTTCAATATTAATAAAAACGAGCTATATTTACAAGTGGACGGTATTAAGGGCCGCCCTCGTAGGGATCAATGGGCCTGCCCTTCACCGGATGTACCCTACGCCTATAGGGTAAATAAAGGCTGTTTCCTGTGACAAATATTAAAGCCTTCCAGCCCTGTAAGCGTACGTTTGTTCGGAAATGTAGAGGGTTTGTTTTTGTTAAGTATAGGATTATTTATTATACCTATAGTAAATAACGTGATGGTCCGAAGGCTGGATCGGTTTGTTACTCAAGCATATAAGAAAGTGACTGCGAAATCTGACAAGAAATCAGCGGCGAGGGGTAAATTTTGCTAATAGACAAGCCGAAGCGAAGTTGGCTTTATCTTACTGACTTATCAATAAAGAATATTTATTATCATTCTAAAATTAATATAGGTATGTAAAATTGAACAGCTGAAAACCAAATAAAATGTGCAATATTCCTCCATCTCGTTCTCGCTGACGCATTTTTCTAAATCTGTCTGTTATAATCCGTTCATCATATCAAGCGGTGCCAGCTGACCTAAAGTGACATTATTACGGGATCACTGTTGCATGAATTTTCAGTTCCCGATTATGACGTTTTGTTTGGCACCTGCACCCTAATTGCGTAACTCACGATTCATCATAATTTGTTTCGTTTTGAAACAGATGGCTAAACCATTGCTTCATATGTTCGAAAAATGTGTCTGCTCAACAACGTAAATAACGCAATGAATATTGTTCAACTGTCAAAATGAAACCGATTATGATTAATCGCGTGTTACGCAATTAGGGTGCTGGTTAATTTAGAACAAATTTTGTTGTTGCTAAAAATAACCATTTTTGTTGTGTGAATGGTGCCCACTATTGACGTGCCATTTTTTAATAGCGATAGCGTTGGCGATGTGAATCCCCGAAGGCAAGCCG
This sequence comes from Antitype chi, assembly GCA_947359405.1. Lineage (NCBI taxonomy): Eukaryota > Metazoa > Arthropoda > Insecta > Lepidoptera > Noctuidae > Antitype > Antitype chi. Next base: position 20,514,742 of record OX375816.1, read on the forward strand.
GTAGGAATCGTGTTATATGGTGCTGTCGCACTGCAAGGAACAGTTCAACTTTTTTGACATCATGTGTCAAATCTTAGTTTTTCGGTTACCTCTGACTTGGACATAATCAGCCCATAATTTTCCCACTGCTGGGGCACAAGCCTTTTCTCTGTGAGAGGGGGTTTGCCATAATCCGTCACGCGGACCCAGTGCGGGTTGGTAGATGTCACATGACTTCGAATTTTTGCTATGATTTACGGTAAAGGTAAATATTGTTACCTAGAGTAGTTCGTAATGTACAAGTCCCAATATTCACGTAGCATGTAGCACTGCCTCGTTCGTCTAGTGGTTGCAAGCACTACTGCTGAGCATGAGGTCATAAATTCGATTCCCAGATCGGGCAAAGTGTTTTTGGGTGTTTCTATCTGGAATTTCTCAGTAGCAGCCCAGGATCTTGATTTGGCATGATGGCAATAGGCTCACCCCAATTAATGGGGATTTAAACATAACCGCCGAAATGTGGGTGTACCACCCAGTGGTGTACCTAGGGTACACCACTTGCCTTGTTGGGCAGTCCCAATCCCAACCCACCAGGGAGGCAAGGCGTGATGGTATTTTGTGTAAATGTAGCAAATATATCATTGAAAGGTAAGTATAATGCTTCTCTGACATTATATTTTTCAATGAGACCACTATCGACGGTGTGAATACACTCATTCCTCTCACTTTAAAAGTATTTTATGAGCAAAATGTAATCACTGTAATGCAAACTGAACCTCAGTTATCCATTTATTCCTGAATAAACTTGCACAATGTGTTTCATCCATTACAGAGAACAAACACAGCAATAAGCTCTGAAAGTCATTCAAAAACTATACAGAGCCATCTAATTCAATTAACGCTGCTGTATCCTTGATCACATTAACAGTGTTTGAATACAAATTTCTCTGCAGGGGAGCAAATACACGTTTTATGTAAGTTTAAATATTTGCTGTCGTGTGCCACTATTCAAATAAATGCGTTAGTCTCTCTCTTTGAGCGGCTTCCTTATCATGATATTTCATGCTGTTTGGCTGGTTTCGTTTACTTGATTTTTACTACTGGCAATGTTGTTTGCAATCTTTTAAGGTGGTTGGGATAAGTTTGTTTAGGATTATGCGATTTTTTGTGACAGTTTGATGGGAATATGTGTGGTCTTTGAATGGAAAATGAACGGTGTTGTAGCTTTTTATTTAAAGCAGACGTCAAGCAGTGGTAACGGGCGCGACTTAGGAGTTGTAGGTCGTAGGTTCGAACCCAGACAGGTGCATTACTTTGTGTAAATTATTTCATCACCACTGCTCTCAAAACGGTGAAGGACAGCATCGTGACGGAACCAGCATGTCCTAGAAGCAAACATTTGAAGACATGTGACATCTATCAACCCACATTGGGCCCGTGTGGTGGGTCCCATCCATGCCCACCCATGCCCACTCCCTCTCGAAGAGAGGAGGCTTGCGTCCCAGCAGTGGGAACATTATAGGCTGATATAATTAAAGGAAATTAAAAGCGTGGGAGTGTGTTCTTATGTATTGGCAGATATTGTTTTAAGTCCTAACTCAACGTGTTAGCTACAACTAGAATCCAAAGATCATCATACAATCACATAAATCTCTCACCACCCATACCGCAAAACAATTACTCACCCGCAATTCTGATGATTTGTGAACAGGGTAGCGAAAAAAATGAAAATCTTCTCACAGCGAAGCACGGGGCGATACAAATTGTAACACCTGACAAAAGTGCCATGATTTATTAGCAGCGGCAGAATCGGCAGCCCGGATAAAACCACCGCATTTCACAACGAGAGCTTGGAACTCGTGCGATTCAGTAACAAAGCATTGTTGAACTCTATTGCCATTAGCTTCAATTGTTTCGGCTCGTGAAATAGTTGAATTTTATCGTTTTTTGCAGATTTCGGGTCGTAATTGAGTTTTCTATTTTTATGTTGATTGACAAGAAATCTGGTTATTGAAAACGTTGTATTGAATAACCATGGCCAAAAACGAATACTATTGTTTTTCAAGCACATTCATCAAAATTGATATGGTTGCTGTACAATCACCAAAAGAGATAGGTAACCAGGGTCGTCGATGGATGTTTTCGAATAAAATTTAAGTAGAAAGAGGAACTGTTTGTTTTAAATTAATTCAATTAAATGATAATCGAAAACATTAATCGGTTTCTTACAAAATTTCAACTATATCTGACAAGCCTAGTTACTTATCTCTTTAGGTGACCGTACCTACTGCTCTAGTAAAAGCATCACTAATCAATTTTATACAGAACTAGTTTTTACCAGCGGTTTCACCCTCGGAAATTATCCCACGGGAACGTCCTACCGGTATAAAAATATCTTATCCATCCAGGTTATAAACTATCTGTGTGCCAAATTTCATCAAAGTCCATTGAACTTTTTTGCGTGATTGAGTAACAGACATGCAAACATACAAACTTTCACATTTATAATATTAGTAGGATATAGTAGAAAGTAGGACTAGACTCTGCCAGAGCGGCTTTGCCTGCCTTAACCAATTTACACGAAACCTTAACAAATTCTACACCTTAGCCTTCATCATGAATCACTTCAGTTCGGTTAGTTCAGTTTTCACAAATAGGTGAAAAACGCATGAAAATCCGTTCACTAGATTTTAAGTTTATCGCGAACAGACTGACAGACAGACGCGGTAGGAGACTTTGTTTTATAATATGTAGTAATATAAGTAGGATAGCATAAAACTGATACCTATCCGCGACAAGATTTGCTATCCTGTCGTGACGTTACAAGAGAAAATTCTTTAACAGATTTGATACAGCCGCCATTTCCTACAATACCGTTCGCGATCAAATAGTCAAACAAAATTTATGTTCCCTCCCGTCGAGGATTAAAATATTAAAACTGCTGAGGTGTTTTCGCAACAATTTTTATTTATGGCCCGAACAATTGCACGGTTTTTACATTTAACAATCCAAAAAGATGATTTGTTATTCACAAAATGTAGTGGAAATACTGTAGTGTAAGCTGACCTCAGGAATGAAGAGGCGAGATGATTATTGCAGGCTTGATAGCGCCGGTAGTGTTGTGAAAGATCATTGAATATTTTGCATTAAGTGCTGCAATAGTAAATGTAATTCATTTAGTATTTGATGTCGATTTTCCAATATTTGAATAGAAACACTAGATTTGTGTTGAATATAACTTATTGCGCAAATAGATTGAATCATGTAATGTAATGTCTATTTATGTAATATTATTTATAAATTCATTATGAAATATTTTATAGGTTTTTTCATCATTCCTCTCATCCAAAGCACCTGCCATCTAATCTCTGCACCACCCTTGGTTGACTGGTAGAGAATGCCTAAGGCATTAAGTCCGCCTTTGTACCTTTTTTGTGTGCGAGAAGTTTAAATAAATAAATCATGATTCAATCTTTGACCGTGTTAAGATGAGGAAGGAGCGCACGTGAGGGAGAGGCAGTAATATGCGCCCTTACGGCCTTAGTAGCCGCGGGAGACGCTCTGGGCGTCGGGAATCCCAGGCTAATTCCCGGCCACCGTAGGCGCGGGCTTGTGGACGGCGAGTAATGGGTAGCTCGCTGTCGTCATCATTTCAGCCGGAAGACGTCCACTGCTGGACATAGGCCTCCCCCAATTTGGGGGGTCTTGCCATAATCGCCACGATTGGCAGGCGGGTTGGCGATCGCAGTATGGTGGTCAAATGCATAGAGAACGCTGCTGCCCATTCTCTAGTAAGTCCCTTAGTCGCCTTCTACAACACCCACGGGAAGAGATGGGATGGTGCTATTCTTTACGTCCGGCACAAAAAATGTAAAATGGTAAAATTCTATTAGAGTATGTGTACCAGCGGCTTCTCCCCGTGGATGTCAGTAATTATCTTCACAGGAACGTGCTATCGGGACTAAAGTAACCTATGTTACCTCTTAAAACATCAGCTATGTATCAGTGAAAGTCCCGTCAAAATCGGTCCCATGGTTTTGAAGACCAGCAGGAACAAACAGACAGGCAGGCACACTGACATACAGACAAAAAATGTTTTTTTGTTGTAAGTACCGGACATAGGTTGATATATGCTTTTATATGCATTAAGTATAGAAAACTCCGTTTAAATACCTCTATATACCTATTTCCCATTTCTAAATGGAAACATAAACGTAATATACGTGTATCGTAGAAAACACAGGCAAGACCTGGGAGGCCACATTTCAATCTAAACTTGTTATTTATTTTGCCGGATAGTTGATGCTTATTTAATAGGAAAAGTTACCGGTCAACAGAACCTCGTACAAGTCAGAAATACTATTTATTACTATTTGAATTTCAAAATTCATCAGACTCTGTGGCTGTATGTGTTTGTCTTGATGATACGGTTTTGTTAATTGGCTTTATTTAATTCCAACCTCTAAATATAAAGCGGGATTTAACGAGACGTTTTTATTCAAACCTATTTTAGTAATAAAACATATAATCCCTTTTAAAATAATCAAAAACATAATTTACCATTCCTTTACACTAGGTGTGATGTTGGAACATTTTGTTTGAGTGAGTAAGTAATTTCAGCATATTACAGCAATTTGTCGAGTCACGATTGTTAAATACAACACAGCACGCAAGACAATTATAAAAATGTGTTATGTGAAGTGGTTCAAAACTTAAATCATGGGAGTTGTCTACTCTAACCCACTATTTTTGTAATCAAGCATGAACCTACATTAAGTTGTAAATTATCATAACATAATGATAATTAGGCTGTATAATTTTATACTTTCACCTAAAACATTTACAGGAAGATATCGAATTTATAATGCGTAATTTTCTAATTTCATTTTATCTCTTTATACACCTGCAACTGTTAAAAATTAATTATCAATTTACTAATTTATTAAAACTTAAAATTTTATTTTACCAATGTTGTCAGTGTCATAATTTTATGATTTTTAATATGTATTCGTTTTTCACCAATTTTATTTCACGTCACGTCACGTTTTTTTACTTTTACAAATATTAATTTATTTAATTTGAATATTGGCGCTTATTGCTGAGTAAGTTAGCTTATTCTCTAATTCATTGTTTTATGCATGTGGTGTTTACCTCTAAGTAATTGTTGAGCTGTAATTTAATTTTAAGAATGTGTTATGTCACTGTATTCAGTGTGAACAATTGTTGGTAAACCTAATAAAATAAAATAAAATAAATAAATGCACATTGCACGCAGAACAGATGGCCGCTGGGGTCGAAAAGTTCTGGAGTGGCGACAGCGCACCGGAAGACGTAAAGTTGGAAGGCCTCCCACAAGGTGGACCGATGACCTTGTGAGGGCCGCAGGAGTCCGCTGGATGCGTGAAGCACAGAACCGGTCGAAGTGGCGGAGCTTGGGGGAGGCCTATGTCCAGCAGTGGACGTCCTTCGGCTGAAATGATGATGATGATGATACTAGGAGCAGTGGTGACTCAGTGGTCGCAACTGACGAGTGTAGGTTGTAGGTTTGAACCCAGACAGGTGTTTGATACTTTGTGTAAATAGTTTCAACACCACTACTCTCAAAATAGCGGAGGAAAATATCTTGGGGAAACCGGTATGTCCTAGAAGCAAAAATCCGTAGAAATGTGACATCTAACCCACACTGGGCCCGCGTGGTAGATTAGAGCCCACTCCTTCTCAAGGGCCTGTGTCCCAACAGTGGGAAAATTTTAGATTGATTATGCTGAAACATGTCTCTCAATAGTGTCATAGGACTTAGCCCTATTTTTAAATCACAACTTAAATTTTATAGTTTTTTCACTCAACAACAATTTTTCATGCTATGTTTAACATACAGATGCTTAGAATAATTTTCCTAACTAATACAGCCACAAAGATCACACACCAATTCTAACAATAGCCAAAAGAAATCATATTAAAATTTACATCAAAGCTGTAGAATTTAATCATAAAATTGTCGGCCGTCACGCCAACATGTCACGGCGGACGTGACGACAACACACCTCAACGTGTTTGTCAAATGTAAACAATTTTACGTAGTAGGTGTGAGATTACCTGTTTGCCTAATAGTCTCTGAAAGGAGGCCAAGCTTTGATGGAGTTACTGTAACTAGATTTCACTGATTGAACTAAGACAGTTGCCAATCTTTAGATTTTTTAAAGTGAAAACTTCTTAAGCCACGTTGTGCAATTTTTGGGAAGGGGCAAAACTTTTGATTTCATTTCACCGACACGCTAATGTGACCGCGACACTGACATGCTAATGTAACCGCGTCACCGACATGTTGATGTGACGTGTCATTTTTTCCAAAGTTTTCAATTTTCACTTCTGTCGGCAGTCCGTTTTTTTTCATTCACTCAAAGACCTTCCATAAAAAATTCTACAATAGTAATAATTGCTAATTATTATTTATATGGATGACAACGGCTTCGCTGCTTCCACTAATTAACTAAGAAAGCGTCTGGGAAAGACTGAATGCTGAAGGTAGAGGACAAGGTGTTGTGGTGCAGCTTGGGAGAGGCCTATTGCTGGCAGTGGTCTGTGATAGGCTGAATGGATTGATTGACTAATTAATTACGATTATTTGATGTTACGAATGAATCTACCTACCAGTTAAATCTCTCCAAACCCATACGTTTGATTTTCACTATTGATCTCAAATCACCAGTGACCGTAAAGCTTCAACATGATTCCAAACCCCGACAAAATCTCAACTTACCCCACATGCTCAGTACCATAATTAAAGCCATCACAAATTCTTCCAACATTATCTAATTTCTTAACAAAATAGGCACGTCATGTTTAAATTGAATGAATGTTTTTGAATTTGAATTACCTGAATGCGGTTTGTGGCTACAGCTTTTGTTTTGCCTGTCGCTCGTTGGCTTCGCTGCTAAGACTTGAGTTTCTGTCACCGGCGTGCCACGGTTGGGTTATGAAAACGGCGGGCGTATTATGGAAATTGATTATGTATAATTTGAATTTCGTTTAGGTTGTCACACAGTGACGTCGTATCAGTCGGGAAGGATTGTTAGCAACGTAATTTTTTCTGCTCTTAACGTGCTGGCTACAGCCATTCATTCAGCGATAGTTATTAAATACATACCTATATATGACAGTAACAATAAGCTTGCTCTTACTACCGATTCTCTAGTCAGTCTGTAATATTATCACTAATTAATAAACCGTCCTCGGAAAAAGCACGCTAAGCCGTTAGTCCCAGCTGTCATTCATGGATCTTTGACTGTTGTTATGGGTCATCAGTGGCCCGAAAGTCTGTCAACCAGTCTTATCAAGAGATAACGTGTTACCTAGTAATTTGGTTATGGAGGTCAGATCGGCAGTCGTTTCATGTAAACTTATTATATTTGGAAAAAAGTTAGGCAGAATCAAAATCAATCAAAATCAGAATCAAAAGTAATTTATTCAAACTAGGCTGAGAGTCAGCTCTTTTTGAACGTCAAAATTACATAAGACAGTCCCCCCAAAACGCCCGCCCGTCACTACTTCCTAGTGCTTTAGCTGGGAAGAAGAAGTAGCGCAACAAAGAAGATGATGATGAACAAGCCGTCCATTACCAAAAACGTTCGTTTTGTAATTTAGAACTTCAGAACTCACTATGACGGTAGAAACAACTCTCCGATAGTATCTCGGGCTATAGGCGGTCTAAGCCACACAATTTATCCTTTAATACCCAATAACCTAGACCCACATCTCATCTCGCAAGCACTTACAACCACACAACTCCACCACCTTTATAACCCGCCAACTATATATATAACCCGCCAACTATGCATAACCCGCCACCTCTATAACCCGCCACACTCTGCGACTGCCTCTAGCGGTGTTGTGAATTAATTTTCAACTTTGACGCGAAATAAATCACGCGGCCCGCATCCTGATTAGTTGCGGTGTTGCCATTTTAAATCGATTCCACGTTTTTATTTACGTATTTTTATATTTTGGCTTAATTGAATTTTATATAACGTTGTTTCTGATGGTTCGATAATTGAATGTTGTTGTTTTTATTTATGAGTTATAAGAAATGTAGGTAAGTAACTGCAAAAATATGTTTGAGACCAATTATAGAACTTGTTATTAGATTTGAGACTTATATTTGAAACAAAGCCTTCATCAATCGACGGTTCTTTTTAATTCTACCGGGCACAAAACTGGTGAAATATGGGTGTACTACACATAAACCTGTATCCTTTGGGGAATACAGAAATAATGTTATTTCATGCTAGATAAAAAAAAGATTTTATTATTTTCAGCCAAGGCTTTAGTGCCAAATCTATATCTAGTTAAATTGTTTGGATCAGGTATGGTATTTAATGTCAGAGCTATTATAGTTTTCCGTTTTCAATATATATTCAATATTCCGTCTTGCAGATATAACTTATATATCAGTTCAGTCAGCTTGTAGGCTTAAGCTAGTGAAGGTTACGCTTATACCTTCTTCAGCAAGGTATCTCTTGAGTTCAAGCTGTCCTCGCTGTTCCAGTACATACTTACAGACTAAAAAAGAAATGCAATTTCATAAACTCAGAGATCGAATAAGACAATCATCATTTAACCTTCTTCTTTACTCAAATAAGAACATTGGTAAACTACACTTTGACGACTACTAACAGTAAACAGTACCATCTTTTTCCGAGCAAAAAAAATTTTATAAAAGAAACAAGAGTTTCTTTCTAATGAGAGCGAGTGCCGGCTGCACTATGGCGGACACTTAACCCGTTCACTGCGAAAATAAAACGAAGCATAATGAGCAATATCGACTGTGTAGCAGTGGGGGGAAAATAAGTCCTTTTAGAACCTGCCTATTTTTATGCGATGATTGATAGATACTTGTGTAAATGAATACGTGTGAGAAAAACAATGATGATTTTCATAGAACCTTAAGGCTCCCACACACTATGCCGGCGGCCTGGCCAGCGGGCATGCCGCCAACAAGCCCGGCGGCATACTCGGTTTCTGCGGCAAGTGCCGGCCTAATAACACCTGCAGCATACCCGCAAAGCAAAAACCTGCCTTTAGGTACTACAAAACAAAAAGAAAATGATTTTTGAATTAATAAAAATAAAAATTATGGAGCTCATCACATAGGTATATTTATAGTATTTTTTAATATTTATATTATTAAGGTTAGTCGAGTCCATTTCTGTCAGTTGTGTCAAATTAGGGACCAATTAATTTCTAATCATTTACAGATTTTTTTTTTAATTTATTGACGAGAAGCACCCAAAATCAAATTAAAATTACAGCGTCCCTTTTAAAAATGTATTAATATCTTCGGAAATTTATTATCATGTGCGTGTAATTTATGCATAAGATATCTGTAATAATAATGAGTTATAAGTCCTTGATTTCAAGTACAATTTCTTCTGCTGTTTGCGAATTGTGAACACTTTAGCAATGTAAATGTTACAAAGAGTTATAACAAACCTATACAGAAAATAAGCATAGAAAAGGCAAACCGAAACATAGACTACAATAACTGACAATATTGCAATGATACACAGCCGATAACTTCTGTTTATAGAGAGGTAATCGAAATATATCTATAAGAACCGGCCACTGCGGTCGTGAAAGTGTATTGTGTGCTAGGGAGCTGAAACATTGCTATAACTGTGGTGGAATGCTGATGTAAATTATGTGGATGTTGGGAGTAACGTAGGATGGGATGACACATAATGTTTCGATTAACGAAACAAAACAAATGCCGGTGCTGCGGTCAGAAATATCGAATATTACGCAGTGTACATATAGATAGGGATATTGACGCGCAAACTATAACCAGTAATTCAGCACATGACTATATACACCCTAGAGTAATTTTTTTTAATAAGTTATTAAAATATCTGCTGTTTCATAAAAAAGTGCAATGCACACGCTCAAAATCTACGGAAAGGCATTTTTTTTTACTGACTTTAAATTTTAACGCAGGGGTTTTGAGAATCACGTACTGAATCCTTGCGTCGATGTCCCTGTTACCCTGTTATTCGATATGTTCCTTAAAATGTTTTGTTTCTTATTTTTTTACAATTTTATCCTTTTAAGTAAAAGTCCAACACCGATCCAAGTCCAAAACTCCGAGAGCTTTCAGCTCCAACTCCAGAATCGTTTCGAGAGCTTAGGGAGCTCCGTGGACGATTATAACGATGGGCTCGTGGAAACTGTCCATACGGTCGGGTCTAAGGTCTTTAAGACCCGTCGTACTAATGGCAAAAAGAAACTCTCTGATCCTACTCTGCAGTTAATGGAGGAGAGGTGTGAAATGATCCTGCAGTCTTCAGACGATGCGCTAAAGTACTGACAGCTCAATAGACGGATCTCTAAGTCCTTGAAAAGCGACCTTCGCCGTTTTATAACGGACCACACCAAGGACCCGTCTTTGCAAGATATCTGTCTATTGGGCAGAGTCAGCTTCCGAAACTGAAGACTGATGATTGCAGGATCGTATCCGCCAAGGCTGAGCTGTTGAGAGAGATCGAGAGTTTCTATGGACAGTAATGCTTTGAGTTTTCCTACGTGATAGAATCAGGAATGAAGAGATCCGCAGGAGAACCAAGGCAACCGACATATCCCGAAGGATTGCCAAACTTAAGTGGCAGTGGGCAAGGCACATTTCTCGCAGAACAGATGGCCGATGGGGCGAAAGGTTTTGGAGTGGCACCCGTGTACCGGAAGACGTAGAGTGGGAAGGCTTCCCACAAGGTGCACCGATGACCTTGTGAAGGCCGCGGGAATCCGCTGGATGTGGGAAGCACAAGACCGGCCGAAGTGGAGGAGCCTGGTGGAGGCCTATATCCAGCAGTGGACGTCTTTCGGCTGAAATGATGATGATGATAAAGTGAAAGTATAAAATTAAACATGACAACATAACATCACGTCTTCCTTTCCGAAGGTTTGCGCAGAGGTGTGAAACCTAGAAAAATGTGGATGTACTATAGGTACAGTACATCCACATTTCGCTATTGTCACTCACAAAATAAACAAATAAGAAGGTTCATACTCATTCCATGGTTGGTCTATGGTCGTTGTGATTAAAATATATTAAACTTAAGACACTATTTGCCTCATAGCATGCATAAACAGCCAAAAACATTCCCACTGCTGAGACATATGGCTCCTCTCTGTGAGATCGAGTGAGCCATCCACTACACAGGTCCAGTGCGAGTTGGTAGTCTTCAAATTATTGGTTCCAAGACATGTCTTCACGATGTTTTCCTTCAGCGTTTTTAGAGCAGTGGTTATGATATAATTTACACAAAGTAAAGTGCCTCTCTGGATTCAAACCAACGGCCTACTTGGAAGTCGTAGCCATTACCACTGGTCTACCACTGCTTACTTTTTGCCTCACCAAACCTAAAAAAGCGAAAAACGTAGGTACAATCATTAGAGAACAAACATCATGACTCCCACAATCGCGTTGCAAACATGTTCCTAAATATCCCATGAAACACTTTCTATCGTACTCAAAACAGAAGAGCACCGCTTATTTATGAAAACGCCTCTGTTTTTCTCTAAGTGCTAAACTTTGTGCGCCGAAAAGCGGTATTGTTTCACGTTTTCGAAAGTCGAGGACTTCAACATTCGTTTTTATTGATATCTTTGTGGATTTTAGGATTGTTAAGGTTAATGCTACATCGAATGTTGGGAGTTATGTTGAAGGATTATTTTTTATTGGGAACGATTGTTCTTGATTTGCTTTTTGGAACAACGTCCTTTAACGCGGCTTGTGGTAGGAGTAAACTTCTAGTAATCGTCACGTAACGATAGCCATGACATTTTTTATTTTATATTGTCGAAAACGGCCCCAGCAGTTGGAACTTCATTTCTTATGTCAACTTCATTTTCATTTCTTATGTAGAAAAAGCAGAGATAGAGAGATAGTTTTCATAGTTTTTAAAGGTACTGCAGCCAATATTGGGGTAAGAATGAAAATTCAAGATAGCAGCTGCGAACATTTAAAAAAAAATTATAATGGGTGTCGTTTTCGTGGTCTTCGAGGTTGCTGAAGCCGATAATGGGGTATCTAATAAAAAAAAGTTTGATTACTTTAAAGATAGAGAAATTGACGTTACGTACAGAGTTGAAGAAAAAGCTTAAGAAACTGACTCCCGACCCCATACGTTTCCCCCCCAGTGGGTTCCCGCATTGTCGTTGCGGGGGGGCTCAGTAGCCGTGGTCCGCTCCCACGGTGAAGCGAAGAGGAACCCAAAGGTGGGGCCGCTCGTCAGGGCTTTTGTCTCCAAGCCGACGACGTAGCGGCCAAAATGTAGGTTGCGGTGAGGTGCACCGCAACTGAAGCGGGCCGCGATGTCGAATGGGAGGCATCGCGGCTGAGGATTACAGGCTGCGGAAGAGGAGGAGTGCCGGTACTTCTGAGTAGCGCTCTTCCCTTCCGTAGCCTGGACGGGGCCGCCACCGTTTGATGGCGGACGCGGTGGGGCCGCAGGGGAAGAGGAGTGTCGGTATAGCGTTGGCCGCTCTCCCTATCCCCTGCGGCCGAAAGGTGGTAGGCGGCGGGGCCACTGCGCTGACCCGTCGCAAGGGGACCAAGGGTACCAGACACGGGTTCGTCTGGGGCCCTTTTGTTACTTGGTTCCTGGGGTGGTCACAGCGTGCCACGTGTCCTGGTGCGCCGAACTGGTGGGGTCCGCAAGGGCCGATGCCTGCCAGGGGTGCGGGTTGTTCGAAAGAGATACCGCGGCCCCTGGCACACAGGCAACTGAGGGAACACGGGTGGGTTTTAGTCAGTAAAAGTCTGACACGCCCTTCTGCTCCACCCAGAGCAGGAGAAGTTATTTGATGATTTCCCACCCTCAAAAAAAAAAAAAAAAAACCCCATACGTTTTTATTTTATTTGTCTTGGCATATTTTTCCGACTTAATAAATCCTAACAGAGTTTGATAGCACGTTGGACGACAGCTAACGGTTTTTTAACATTCTATATTAAGACAGTACAAGAATTTGTCTGCAATAAGACAGCAAGCTGTCACTGCTCAATAATCAAACATTTAAAACAGCAAAAAAGGGACACCCAAAGCCGCGTAAAAATCTAATACACTTAAAGCCGGCAGTCCATTTTAATATGTGTCACAAACGGCGTTCCGTTTGGCCTCCGCCTCGGCCGTCGTCCCCGGCCTAGGCCCCGCTTCGGCGTCGGCCCCAACAATTGTTATTCAATACCACTTCATGAAATATGTATTTATTGTGTGCTCACGGGAGATCTCTGTGAATTCATATGGTATATTGGAATTGCGCTTTTGCGTGTGTAACTGTGTTTTAGGCTGGAACTGGCGGAGTGGTATTAAAAATGTTGCGCTGTTTGTTAGATTACATGGAGAACAAAGTGGTGTCGATGAAAGTGATGAGTTATTGAAACGTGTTTCGTGAGTGGTTGAGTGGATTGATTGAAATCGTACAGCCAGGTGAATCTGAATGTTCATGAAAAGTACCTATACAACATATCGTGGTATTAACGCACCCTACCAAAAACCCCAATAAGAATGTTATTATTGTAATACATACACTGAATTTTCACTATTAGGTACGTATATGTGTAAAACATTGTTTATTTATTAACTTTCAGCGATCTGTGGTTGACTGTAATACCTGACTAAGCTGTGTTAAAATTAATTACCGAAAAGTTAATACAAAATTAACCAACAAAAAATGTTGTATTTAACAAACAAACATGAGCTTATTCAAATTATAATTCTACGAAAAATAATCTATGATTTAAAAAAAAAAAAAAAAAAAATACTAAACTCCCGAAAAAAATACAAAGTTTTTTGCCTACCAAAATGGATCAATGCTCATTATTTCTCGTTTCCCTGAAATAGTAACATTAATACCCAAAATGGCAGTTCTAAATAGCTTTAGTGTAATCAAATTATCCAACCTGAATCAATACATTATGTTGTGCTACAAAATTTAGTGAGAAACAAATCGCTGTAAAACCGACTTCACGCAGTCTTGTCTGCCCTACCCCTAGAGCGTAATTTAAGTCCGCGTAGGCGCGGAGGGGTGGGGCGGCCCAAACCCCGCAGCGCCGAAGCCGTGACAGAAACAATGCTTGTTGCATACCTGCTTGAATGTTACATGCCTGCTTGCATGTTGCATGCTTGTTTGCACGCTACATGCTTGCTTGCATGCTGCATGCCTGCTTGCATGCTGCATGCTTGCATAAAATAATAAACAAGTAACATGTGTTTGGCAAACGCAATTTAAGCTGGTGGAAAAATATTACGTCAGCAAATATTGCATGAATTTTTCGGAATTTTCAGTATTTTATTCGGTGTTTTATTTAATTGTATTCGCTTATAAATTGTTGGAAAGTTAGTATTTAAAGCAGTAAATTTCATATTTTGAGTATGCTCATATATTTTTTTTCGGAGATGTTAATACTTTATTTATTCAGTTAGTTATACTGATTGTGCGAGGAAATTGGGGTCACATCGAAATCTACGCAGACATACAGATCGCACACATTTTGTATAGTTTTGACTCTACAGCGGAAGTACAACTATAATTTAGTCGTTTCGTTATTGTTGGGATTAAAAAATACCAACAGTAAGAACTCGACAGAAATCGATTCAGATAACGATTTTGAACAAACTGCTTTCATAATGTGCATTAATTCACACATTGTATAGATAAAATAGCCCGTACGTCTGTGGTAACAAAACCAGTATAAGCTGGCCTCTTATTCTATTAAAACTCCGAACCTACTACGCTAGGAGAGCTCAAGGTGCAGCTCAAGTAATTATTGTCATTATTTGTACCAAAGCACAAGACCACGACTTCGGTTTTATCATTATGATGACCATTTGGTCATTATGATCGCAGTTCATTAAAACTCCTGGCTATAATGGCCGATAAGTTACTGATGTTCGAGAAGAAGTTGAACAGTCACAATGTGTCTTTTATACCGGCATACAGATAAATAGAAATAGTTATTACAAATAATCACCCAAAGAGCAAAACTGCAAATAAATCATCTTTGTTAATCATTTAGAGGTTATGTAGACACCACCATGTGACTGTATTATCTCCCGTTATTCTCTCATCAAATCTCTCATCAAAAATGTGTATCGGAGACATGTTTTTTTTATTACAATGAACGTAAAAACATACCCTTGGAAGAGTTCATTCTTCCCATGTTTTAATTTGCATGTTTCAATAAATTGTACTTGCTAAACTCTATGAAAGATCTGAAAAACAAAGTTATACTGTAAAAGTATCTATTGCTACGTCCAAGAGACTGCTTGAATATAATTTAAGTCTGAAAATTGTTAGACACGTTTAGTCTTAGTTAGAACCTAAAGTTATATTGTGCAAGTATTTTGTTTGTGATTGTTAAAATTTAGTATAGCGCAAAACAAATTATTTCACGGAAGTTCGAAACTGTAATACTGATACCCTTATATAGGTAGTTACTAAAAATTGGTTACAGCTGTTAAATTGACGGATCGTTGAGCTCCCTAAAATAGGGTTGAGCAACACGATGAAGATACATTGCTGTGTGTTGCGACAGGTCACCTCAAAGCTTCAATGGCTTTTTGTTCAAAAGGCCCGTCTAAACATGGCCCTGCATGTTAGACTCTCATAAAATTCTAATACTTGTTTGGAATTTTAAAGAGACCATGACCTCTGAGTTTGTTTCGGCATTTCTTCTCAGGTATCAGTCAGCTAGACGACGCCATCTAGTTTTTAATATATTGACGTGTAAAAGTATAAGATCTACTTACATTAATAGACATGTGATTACATTTTTGTCCTCAGATTAAAACCTTAGAACCTGTCCTTTATTAAAAAGAGTCCGGTGCTAAATAATTGATTTACAATCTAGCCTATAAGACTAATAAGCAATTTTAATCTAACTAAACTTTATACATGATGATATTTTAAAACTAAGAATAGTGTCGATTGTACTTTACATAAGTCCGTTCCACTTTCTTAGAGTCTGATATGATGATATTATAAACACTTTGTTCATGTGTTATTATGTGTGTCATTGTCACTATTATTTCTATACTTTTACACTACTGCTTCATATTCGAAACTTAAAACTTAGACGTTATTTATTTATTTATTTAATACTTCACGCACAGAAATGTACAGAGGCGGACTTAATGCCAAAGGCATTTTCACGTTTTTTTTAGACGTTAATAGTTTAAATAACACCAGCTTATTTCTGTCGCACTGCAGAACAAAGGTATGTTCTCATTCAGAGATGGTGATCAGTATCACAATGCTTGCTCGAGGCGGATTGGCCATTTAGGCTTATATTAATTACTAGACTTAGGCAGCGGCTTCGCCCGCGTGGAGGTTGAAAATTATCCCGCGGGTACGTAATATCGGGATAAAAAGTACCTTATGTATTATTTCAGGTCCAAACTATCTGTTTGCCAAATTTCATCACAATCCATTTAGCCGTTTATGCGAAATTGAGTAACAAACATCCAAACATAAAAAAATACAAACTTTCAAATTTATATTAATAGTAAGAAAGTAGGAATAGTAGGATCAGTACAGGTTTCCTCATGATGTTTTCCTTGATAGTTAAGTATCCCTTTTCGGAGACTATAATTTGTGGTTTAGTTGTTCAATTAAAAGTCCGTTACAACAAAGACTCGAATACCACATAATGCACACATGAGAAACACAACACCTTCTCCACACATCTATTCCAATTAAAACCATGGGAACGCTACTAAAACAATTTCCTAGAGCGACCGTAGCTCATTACAGACTGTATTGTTTGTTAAATTGCTTATGATTTATTTCTCATTCACCACTTTCAATATACCACCGACGCAGCGATCTTAATTCTTGGGACGCCCTCCTGCGTCCTGTGGGAGTAGTGCAAGGGAAAATAATAAGCGGATTTGGTGGGGTTTTGGCTAATTTTTGGTCACATATGGACATTAATTTATCCTTTGAATACGTCTTGTACGGTCGTAAGTCCGATTTTAGACTGGCGCTTTACTTATGTAAATTATTTCATCACCACTGCTCTCAAAACGGTGAAGGAAAACATCGTGAGAAAACCGACATGTCGTAGAACCAAAAAATCTGATGACATGTGACATCTACCAACCCGCGTAGTAGATTACAGCTTACTCCCAGACCCCTGCTTCTGTCCCCATCAGTGGGAACATTATGATTATGTACGTCTTCTAAAAACACTGATTAAGGATTTAATTGACTCTTGGACAAGATTTAAATTAGAAAATATATTGCAAGTGACTGCATGTTAAGTGGAAGTTGTAAGGCGATGCAACACTGACATTAGTGATGCACTTTAAATGTTTGGTTTTGCTCATGTATCCAAAGTAGCACTAACCTTCGGCTTTTTAATAAGCTTCGTTTGGTATGTCTAATATTAATAATAAGCTACATTAACATTAAGCTACTGCATCTTGTTTATTATTGCAATAAACCTAATTGAATTATTTTTTTGTTTCAGGTAAGTTTTCACCGCCATATTAACATAAACCCACACTAAAACCGTGCAATATCCATTTCAACTTCACCACGTAAGTACAAAAAGAAACTAATCTACTAATTGAATAATTACGTCACACGCTCCCGGCCGTCGCTCACACCGTAGCGTAAGGCTTCAAGCAAATGCTTATTTATGTTCGAGTCACAATGAACTTGTCCCGTTCTCAATTCGTTTCGCAGCATTAGTACGTGCCATTGTCCCATACAATAGTCGGTGCATTTTACTCTTGAGATTTAAATAGGCTTCGGCTGATGGCATCGTTAATGCGATCGAGTTGTTTACGTGCTCCGTCCCCTCGACTTGCTCCGATATCGATTATGTTCTGCTGTGCCTTGTTTTTAATTGATGGTAGAAATATCGGCACAGTCTGACGTTTATAAAAAAAAAACGTGAGTTATTGATTTTCTTTTTCATGTCTGGGATTGCTTAAAAAATCCAAATCGAGAATGGCAATATCATTGAGTAAATTTTGTCAACGCATCTTCATTTTATTTTCAAGAAAAGCATAAACAAAGTTATGTGAATAGTACGTAAGGACTTAAGTAACTGCTAATGATGACTGATATCAACTTTTCCTGTAGCAATGAACATTGAAATGCTGTTCATACTTTGATTTCTTGTTTGAAACCTGGAAATCTCACCTCCCTACGGACGCGAGGTAAAGAGGGTGAATGCGAGTTGACAGACGGTCATTGTGACCCCGAAGGCCAAGCGTGTAACTTTAGCAACGTTCGTACCAACTTCCATCTGTCGGAAAGAAATTTAACTAAGTTTCTGATTTTTGGTTGAAGTGTCTTAGTTCTATACTCTGACTTTATTGAGAGGGTATATTGTTAGGTATCAATTGAAAATAATGTCTTCAATAAAAAATATACAGAGCGATACAATTGGTTATTTTCTAATTCAAGCAAATGTAAACATAATCATAATTTATTAACTCAACATGTTACCGCCAACAGTCACGCTACCAATAACAAAACCACTTTACTTGACAAAGAATAAAACGTAGACTACATCAAATAATTACATTTCGCTTCTAATGCAGGTACACGACCAACCAATAAATTCTATTACATATACACATCAGCATGCAATATGTTACTTGTCTTCAGCAAATTGCCACTAAGGCGCCAATTACACCGTACACCGAGCGTCGCCCGCTCGACTAAACACCGAGTTATGTTGGGTAATTCGAGAAGTCTCCTTTCATCGAGTGCATTTCGCGGAACATCGGCCCGCAATAGTCCCCCTGCACTTCCATTAACCGTGAAAATGGTGTGACGTCACACAGAAGCGTAATGCTACCTACTGATTTTAGATATCAGCTGGAACATGAGTTTTATTATTATGTGAGAGTATGGCAATTATTTTATATGCCTTTATCATTACTATAATGATAAAGGTATTTTATGATGGAGATGATGAGGTCGGTAAGCGATTAGAAAAATGAGGTCATGGTCTGATGTATAAAATGTTATGTCTATACGTCAAAGTAGGATCAAGCTTGTAGTTGGGTTTCTAAGAGTAATGAAATTGCCGTTAATTGAATACAACAATAATTTGCTCGTTTATTGAAACAGATTTACTTTAAATACATTATGGAACGGACTCAACGGGCAATGAAATTAAAACGGGAGTCAATTTCATTAATTAATATTCTGAAATTGATTCCTAATTCTGTCCTGAATAATTCATCCAGGTAGAGTTCATCGAAATGATTTACATTTAAACTGACAGGCGCCAGACGACTTCTATTTCGTTCTATTACAAAAGCAACGTTTGCTTTTTCAGCTACTTTGTTTTTAATCAATTTATTGCTGATCCACAAGATATTTCAATACCTTCTAATCCAGTCTAATTTATTGTAAATAGACTGTATTATCCCACTGCAAGGCAATGGCTTCCCTCTCCTTTTTCCACACAATTCTGTCTTTCTAATACCGGCTAGTGCCAATCCAAACACTTCCTAATAAATATAATCCCATTATTAATTATCTATACATTATAATTATATATTTTCACTAGGTATCATTTTAATTAAAAATACATTTTTGTCGGACAGTATTTTTTTAAACTAAAACAAAACGCAATCGTTTTAATAAAAAGCAAGCATAGAATTCACGTTTTAAATAACACTCTTCAATTTATTACAACAGCGAATTACACTACGGTGTAACAGCGCCCTCCATTAAGTGAAGAAGACAATTCGTGAGGAGCATCGCACGAACAAAGACCAGCCCCAGGTGCCACCAATAGCCGATCTAATTAAACGTGGAAAAGAACCAGAGCGTTGTTTAAGTGAATTAAAACGATTTTCATTGCGTTCGCCACGGTGTTAGTTAGGATTTACGTTTTTAGAAATGGAGCAGTGGTTAATGAAAGTGGTGAAGTAGGTTGGATGGAATTAGAGTGTGGTTTGGTCCAGAATAGATTTCCAGTCCCAACGGGTGTTTGGACTGATAACATCATTAACGTGTACGGTACACAATCTAAGTGATAAGTAATTCACTGTGGTACAACCTCGTTCTATGTTCGTTTTACCAAGCTCTCTGTAGCTTTTTCAAACGAACATAGAAAGGGTAGGTAGGTGCTCTTAAACGGTATAATAATAATACCAGTCTATTATTGATCCACTGCATATTAGTAATGTGAATTTAAAAAGTCACTTTAGTACTTCCTAGGATTTGAATTTGATAGGCCTTAATCAATGGTCCATTATACAACATTAGTTTTTGTTTACAATAAACCCGAAAAGGGGTCAGTGTACTCATCATTTTGAACAATTTTTTCTATGGGACCAACCTTGAAATCGTGAAAAAAAAATCTGCTGTTCCATACCATTTTGTCGATTTAAGTGAACACAAATGTATGGAACAACTGACTTTTTGTCGCGATTTTAAGGTTGGTCCCATAGATTTTTTTTTTCAAAATTATGAGTACACTGACCCCTTTTCGGGTTTATTGTAAACAAAAACTAATGTGGTTTATATGGTATTAGAGTAGTAGTACTCGCAAGTAGATTTCCTCCTCATTCCGATGCAGCCCGTCCCTTGCTCTTCCAGCGACGCCGTAAGCCGAGATCCGAACCCCAAAGGGGCGCCCTTAGCGTAACAGTCGCTTATTTTTTTTTTTTTTTCCACAGGCAAGTCCAGCTAAGCAGCCGACCACCTTCTAGGTTGACCTGCGCGATGTCATTCCAAACATAAAATATATATATATATATTTTCCTGCTATTACAACAGTGTCATGAAGAATGTTCAGTTCGCCTATCAATATCATGTCACTTGGTTCAAATAGGTTAATTTTATATAGGTAGATTATTTTACATATTGTGAATGAGAGAACGTTGTAGGCCTTACAGACTAGTTTTCTTGACGATTTTCTATTCTGTTTTTTCATTCCTCTTAGTACCTTACTTATTGACAGGCCTGTACTGTCCTCCCAAACCTACTATCACTGTAATTTGAAAACATTGTAAAAGCCAATTATTTATAAAAGAGTAACCGTGGAGTTTCTTGCCGGCTCTTCTCCATAGGAAGCGACAAATTGGAACCGTGCACCTAGCTTCTGATGTTTCATAAGTGCTCATGCAGGTTTATGTGAAATAAAATATTTTGATATTTAATTTTGAATGAAACATCATCAATTTAATCCCTAATAGATCGATTTCAACACCAAATATATCAATTTATAACATAGAAATAATCACATAGTTAATACATGAACATTGGCGAATAATGACTTGCGGGTGGTCATGAATATTAATAGCGTGACGTGTTTATGTACGAAATTGATGGGAAAACAGTATTATAGATCAGCAAGTCCGTATAATGTAACCAGGGGTCAATAGTTGTATGTTTTAGTTACGTGTAATAAAAACAGTAGATAGATTGATAAAATGTTTCGGTAACATTATATAATTATTGCTCGCGGGGCGGTTTGGAGTAAAAATTGTGTTTTCCTGTTTTAAAGTATGCACGTGTATAAATCCCTCTCTCGCTCTCAAAACGGTGTAGCACAACCTCGTGAGAAAACCGGCATGTCCTAGAACCAAACATTCAAAGACATGTGACATCTACCAACCCACACTGGCCCCGCGTGGTGGATTACGGCCCACTCCCTCTCACAGAGAGAAGACTTGTGTTCCAGCAGTCTGAACATTATAGGCTAATTATGACGTGTATAAATCCGAATCCGATTGTTCTTTTTTGTCAGGATTTTTTTTTATCTCAATGGACCTAAATCTTGAACTTTAGATTGTTATAAATCTTGGTTTAAAGCTTCATCATTGTTGTCCTTATAATATCCAGTTCATTTAAAATCAAGTTCTTTTTTCCAGACGATGTTTTAGGTTCAAAGGAATAAATTAATGTAGAGATTAGAAATGTAGAATACATAGTTGCAAATCAAGATATCGCTTATATACTTCACTAATTTTTGCCAGCGGATTCGCCTGCGTAGAGGTCGAAAACTATACCTTCGGATCGTACTCCTGGGATAAAAAGTATCTAATGTGTTAATCCAGGTTGAAAAATGTCATGTAAATCCATTCATGTGAATTGTGAATCACGTCAACTGCGTGATTGAGTAATAAACATCCAAACATACAAATTTTCACATTCATAATACTAGTGGAATAATTCAACTAACAACTGGTACAGTTAATGTTTCAATATCAAGGCACAAGAAAAAAAATCCTAACAAGTCTGTTCGACAATTTTATTCAATATGCATCCTTAGTAACCTCAAAATAACGAAGCACAATATCACAAAGATTGGTTAAATAATAAACCGTGGACTACCTTGGGATTAACTTTATACAGCATTTGTTTACTTTGGTAATCCTTTTGCTGTGGCAGTAGGGGCAGTCAGGCCGGAGGCTATCCGTGTGGTGTAGGCGAAACCGCTGCGGCGGAACTTAGCCAGGCACGAAGATTATAGACTATGCTAGCCTTGGGTTTGGTAAACGAAAAGTATTTTTAAACAGAGGTGCCAAATATTTCAAATAAAATATATCTTAATTTTTCTTTCAGAAATAAACACTTTGGTCTACATTGTTTATTTCAATAAGAAACGACGTACAAAAAATCGGTGTCCAAAAAATGATAAAAAAACGATTAAGAATTAATTTAAATTAAACTAAGTCTTCATGTTCTCTAATTAGAGAGTTGGTCGCTTACTCTTTCACACCTTACTTCGTTGTTGATCTCTGCTACTACTTTTTGTACAATCAAAGAAAACGTGACATAATTAATCTTGAAATACAATCTATACATCTTCACATATACATACAAATAAATAAAATTAAAGTCTCTGTTTGTATTGTCCAAATAACAGCTTTTTACCAAAGACATATGAAAGAATAAACGGTACAACTAACAAAAAAAAAACTTGTATGTGTGTCTGTCTGTCTGTTTGTTCCTCCAAAACGGATCGACCGATTTTGACGGGATTTTCACTGGCAGATAGCTGATACTATAAGGAGTAAGTAGCACAGACTACATAGCATAGGCGTTCTTGACCTGGTAGCACGATTCCGTGGGATTATTTCCGACAGCCACGAGAGCGAAGCCGTGAGCACAGCTACTCTACAATCAAATCAAATAACACCATTCAGTATTCAACAAATCAAGTCCAAAACATTGAAACTACAAGACAGTTTAAAACTCAAACTCAATCCGTCCAAATGCACAGAATTACCATATTAATACCCGAATCAAAACTCTCTCGTAACTCGTACCAAACAGCAAAGAGCGCCCAGAAACGCGACCAACCCTCTAATTAGGGAACATGAAGACTCCCCTATGTAGCCACTGGCGATGGCCGAACGGCTTTTTAATTTGATCCAGAGTATGATGCAGTTTGCACGCTAGTAGTTCCTCCCTTCCCCACTTTTTTTATCAAAAGCATAAAGTTCTTGAGATATCTTGTCAAACGAATTTGTCCTGTTATTTTATTAGCAGGGAATTAAAATATGGAAAGAAGAGATATTTCTGTAATCCGTTGCTCTTTTACTGGATTTGTTTTTCTGTTTCATTAAATCTTATCCGAATCGGAATTTAATGAGGATTGATAGCGAAGCTCTAAAAGTTAACAAAGTGAAACATGCTGTTTCGAATGGTTTAACAGATTTTGCATTGATATCATTATTGGTATCAATACCACAAACAAAATTATTAGCATGACGCACTACAATTAAATTTTGAGCTCTTCACATATTTGCTTCAAAATCCGTTCGCACAATAGCCACTATTAGTCCCTTTGATCTGCATTTCACAAAACAGTAGCACAAAACCGCCATTTTGGTCAATCCAAACACAGAAACTTCAAATCTGCTTTGGCATGCTCACTTGTCCGTAAGCGTGACGTCGATGTGGCACATCAAAGACTAATGCATCATGACGTTATAGCAATTGTATCACTGGTCGGCAAACAGTCAAAATGTTAATCAAGTCCAATCAAACGCAGGCTCGCATCTATTACGACAAGTGTACTGACTAAAGCTGTAATGGAAAATGGAAGGTAAACTGACAATACTACGCTTTGTTGCATTAGTGGATATTGGTTATTGGAATGTTGATACGAAATAGCTGATGTGTTTATGGTTTGTGAATTACGTCGATCAAAGGAAATATAACTTAACAATATTTAGTCTCTATAGTAACTTCGTAAGTTACTTTTGCTGACTTAGTGACACTGTAACCTTCACAATAGCTGAAATTCCTGTCAAAATCGGTGAAGACCTTCGGAGGTTAGTTGGAACGGACAAACAGGCAAAAACTTAAAAAAGAAATATCTTTTGTTACACTTCAGTACTGTACCTATATACTTTCCTATGCATTTAGTAAAAGCCGTTATTTTGACATTACATACAGAGACTTATTAAAAAAAAAAAAACATTTTAATACAGTGCTTAGATAGTTGTCTTGGTGACCTACAAAAATTCCCCAAATAGAACCCGTGCATCGTTAAAATTTTTAACAGAAAATTATCTTTGACTAGCTTCCACCCGCGGCTTCGCCCGCGTGGAAGTCGGAAATTATCCCGCGGGAACGTCCTCCTACCGGGATAAAAGTATCCTATGTGTTAATCTAGGTTATAATTATTTATCTGTGTGCCAAACTTCATCCAAATCCATTCAGTAGTTTTTGCGTGAAAGACTAACATACATCCCTACATCCATACATACAAACTTTAGCGTTTATAATATTATATACAATTTAAAAGTTAAATAATAAATTTTATTTTAAACTACTTCTAACTTTCATCTGAAAACGAAAGCGAATTTCAAAATGTTCAAGTTTTTAAAGTTTATCCAGTTAAGTGATATTCAAATACTGTTTTTTCATTTCACTTCCAGAGCTCCAAATTGTGAAAATTACCAACAGCGACGCATATTAGGTACCCATCACTTAAAATTCAATTTTCATTAGAAAAAATCCCATTTCATGTCACGGGATTTTGTTCGGCAGCTTGCCAATGGGCAGGATTAAGATTACCCCGATTCATTATTCAGATTAAGTGTGGCGAAATGTTGACAAATTGAATTTGACTCGCTCACGTCAAAGACTCTGGGTCCGTAATTGGCTTAGTGCTCAATGAGGTTAGGGTAAATAGTGATTACCACGCGAGGATTTCGGTGTCAAATACTATGTTACGTCAGAGTCCGGTGGGGAAAGCAATCGTATGTTTGGTGTTTGATTTGCCTATGTTTTTAAAAGTTAAGGGGAATCTAGTCGCGAACTCACTGGTGGGCCTGGCTAAAAAGAACGCTGTTTCACCAGGCATCGTGTCCGACAGAGGTAGTATCAGTGATAAGCAGTTAGACGCTAGTCTACACGCACAACGTTATTGATTGAGATGCAGGAACATTTATAGTAAAACAGGCGCATAAAGATTAAGAAAAGACCTTCGGAAGATCGGGTTTTATGAAAAAACCACTGCAAAAATCAATGAGCAATAAGGTTTATTGAACTTTTCAATATTTGATCTTTGTCGGCACCAATTTGGTTTTGCAGATTTTACACATCTTTTGTTACTTTAACAAGCCAAGCAAGTTCAAATAGCAAGAAAAACTAATCTTTGCTAAAAACTAATCTTGGTTCCTAACTTTTTAATGGCTTTTTATTTTAGTATTCTGTTTCCGTACATACTATATTAATAATGAGGTAAAACCATATCGTGTTCAATTTTGATGTACATTGTCGAACAGTGGAGTTACATTTCCGAAGTTTTATGGAAAAAATTACGACAAGATTCACCTTAAGGGGTTTTGAGATTTCGATGGACTAGTGGTTGCAAGATTTGCTACAGATGTGTCACAACGATGATCTAGTGGTTGCAAGTGCTACTGCTGAGAATGTGGTCTTGGGTCCAATTCCCAGATCGAACTTTGTTAGTAGCAGCCCGGAGTCTGGATTTGTGCCCAGGATTATTACATGGCACTTAAAAAGATAACTGTAGAAATGTGGGTGTACAATAAGAACACCTGTCCCCAACTCTTGGGGGAAATAAGGCGTGATGATATACACATATGTAATATGTTTGGGTTGGCGCAGCACTTCTTTTTCTCCTTTCGCGATTGATAATGATCTTTTGAACGACAAATATATCCCTACCATGCTTTTAAAACAATCCAAAACCCAGGCCCATACACTAACTCACTCCACAAATGTCCAAACATTGTTTTTGCAACAACAGTCAGAGTGGCCGTTCGATCAGATACATGTACCCGTATTATTTGACTGGACAGATCGATAAAAACAGAATGTACCGTCCAGTGACCTGTTCGGAGATAATAAAAAAGTTGAATGATACTATGCCCGCCCTATCGGAAAATAGAAGTGGATCTTTAGTTCTTCGAGTTGCCAGTAACAATGTCGTCGTACAATCGCGCGCGGAAGCGATATGTTCCGTATAAAAATTTATATTATTGCTCAACTCGTTGCCTGGACGGTGACGTGTGATTCAGCGAAGAAGTTTCCTCTGTGATAGCTTTTCGATATTTGTCTTTCGATGCGTTTAATAGTTTTGTAAATAAAATTCTATGGCATAGAATAATACATTAAACTTTATATGTAATATTACGTTTAGTTTGGTAACAAATTTTCTATGTCATTAGAAGTAATTGTGTAGCAACTAACTTTGCAGACTGTAATTAGATATTTTTCACTAACTACGAAATTATTTGGTTTAGAAGATTAAATTAATGCTTTTCTACATTGAGTCTCAAAACTTGACACTGTTCTACAAAGCAGAAGTGCTTGTAAAATTATCTAATATTTAGAAATTTTATTTTTTTCTCAGTGAATAAAAAACATGATTTCGAAATTTGAAATTTGTGAGCTATAAATAGTTCTATTAATACATAATAAATCAACATCAATAGAATATTGATTTATTATGTAATAATAGAACTGTTTTTACTATTACTTAATAAATCAATAGCCCACACAAATTGAGTCTGTGACAGTACTTTCGAGGGTCCACGAGGCCCGAGCGGAGTAAATCCGAAGTCGGCCGAATTCCCGCGAGTATTTTCTCGAGTTTCGACAAACGGCACGATATCCTTCGGCACCAATAACGACGGATGTCTACTTACTAGTGCATAAAAAATGCAGACATTATCTGTAAGAGGAGTCTTTATTGTTAACAAAACTCTCATTGGAGATGTGATGTCGTATTCAGAATATTTGAGTAAGTAGGCTTTGAGAAGGAAAACGTAGCACGTGTAATGTTGTACGTGATGTTCTGTAGTTTCGCAATTTTTTTATGAATAAGAAACATGTGAATGTCGTGGTGTCTTAATAGTAGGGATACTGTTATCAATATAAGTATTTATTAGATTGTTTGTCAAAAGAGCAATGTGATCTGGACAAGAATATTTACTTTACTCAGCCAAATCTCCCAAAAAGATAAAATTTAAATTAAAAAACCAAATTTCATAATGTTAGACAGCGTAATTTTGACTACAATTAAAAATGTTAAATTATTTGTTTTCTGTACGTAAGTTTGTACAAACACTTTTACACGTCAATCATATTTTAAAACTAGATGAGGTCGGTGTTTCCTATCTAACTACTCTAAGAAGAAAGGCCGAAACAAACTCAGAGGTCAGTCTCTTTTAAAGTCCAGACACAATCTTGGTCAGACCATGCGAAGACCAATTATTAGATTGGTGTCTAATATGGTCTTTTGAAGAAAGCACCACATAGATTGAGTAGACCTGCACCCTAAACGCGTAACACACTATTAATCAGATTCGGAATCTTTTTTATGGTTATTGTTAATTTATTCTTTCATGTGTTAAAAAAAATTGTCTGCGATTCCTACTCATAGTGTATTGTACAATTGGCCCTTTGTCCAGTCAGTGCACGCATTTGTCAGTATAGAATAATATTTCATTTCAGCCCCCTTTTACTATAGCCTATTTCTGTACAATCAATACCTTAACAAAACCTCGTCACTAACACACATAGCACAATAGAACCATCTTTTAAAACCACATTTATTTATTTATAGCGGTCGCAGTGAGCGTCCGGCTTTATCCTCCCGCGCGGAGGATTATGTGTTTTATCCTGAATCTCTTACCGATGTCGCTGTGTAATTGTGGATTACTCTCGCTCATGTTTCCATTTGTTGCATTCTGTAAGAAGTTTTTATTAGAGTTCTCTTTGATTTGTTGTCTTTGTATTATGATGAAAGTTTTTTCCGAATCTGCATTGTGAGGGATGTTAGTGATCAATCAGTGAAGAGATAGTATGGAGGAAATGTTTGTGTGTTTTTGCATCAGTCAGAAAAATAAGATTGGAATCACTGTGACCCAAATTTCTGTGTTCTACGTAACATAACATCACGCCTGTAATCCACGAGTGGTTAGTCAGAGGTGGACCTATGAGATACACCCATATTTCGCTAGTTATATTTGCATAATCAGCCTATAATGTTCCCACTGCTGGGACACAAGCCTCCTCTCCGTGAGAGGGAGTGGGCCATAATTCACCACGCGGGCACAGTGCGGGTTGATCATGTCTTTTGGTCTTAGGACATGCCGATTTCCTCACGATGTTTTCGTTCATCGTTTTGAGAGCAATGGTGATGAATTAATTTACACGAAGTAAAGCGTCTGTCTAGGTTTAAACCCACGACCGTTAATTGATCATAATGCGCACTCATAATCACTAATATGTAACACGGTATTTTAAACATACCAACATTTGTACCTCACGCAGTACATTTTGCGAAATGAAATTCCAATTTCAAATCGGACCATTAATCGAATACTTGCAACACTAACTCAAATACACCATCGATTGATGATTATGATTCTAAATTCCTAATTAAACATGATCAAACTAATTTCGACACAAATTCTGTTCATCCTTACGCTAAAATAATTTCAATCCACTGAGCAAATATTTAAAGAGACCACGTAATGTGTGCCGTGCCGAAGTTACTTAGACACCGCAGAGCTTGTAAGCAACTTACTCCACTATAAAGGGAATTATTAACTGGCGTATCTAGTAGTTGGAAAACAGCCCGGCTTTAACCCTTCAGGTGTGTGGGGAGGTTGAAAGTCGAAATTTTAATTGGTAAACGGGAAACTTTGGTGAGCTTAACGTGTTAGTATTGAAGCGTTTTGAATGGATGAGTTTTAAACATCTCCTTTGGAATTCTGGTGATGCGTCCGCACGTGGTTTGGTAGGGAAGAAGATTTTCGTTGGTATAATTTTATGGGATGGTTATTTGATGTACATTGGCATTTAAATGAAAATTAAAATTATGTGGTTTCATAATTATATCGATCTCCTATTATGCCTTTACATTACTGTTTTGTGCCTACCTCATGGGAAGAAGACGTGAGTTTGAACATGTAAGTGTGTGTGTAATTATTATAAGAAATGAATTCATTAACTTAAATAATGCATGCGATTAGTAAATGATATTAAATTTTATGAAATTAGGTCACAACTAAATCATAAATTACTTTATACTACCATTCACAAATTATAATCTAAGAACTCAATCATTTATGAATAAGTACTTGGGTATTTTTATTAAATTGAGCTTAGATTTTGAAAATGGGGGGGGGGGGTTTATTGTACTTACTCGGAATTATAGTGCCTTCATCGTTGATATTAGTTTGAGACTTTGCATAATGCGTTGGTGTAGTTCCAAAACACGTTGGAACCAGAATATGTACTCATGAACACAACTTATTCGACTTATTGATGTTATTGATATAGGATAGTGTTTGATGCATAAATTAATATAAAGTAATAGGAGAGTAGATAAAATAACAATCAGCTCACTGACACTTCAGTACACAGCAATATAAAGCTATAACATTAATTCCTACTTGAATACAGACAAGTTAATATATGTGACATCGTTAGTAATGAGTGAAATTGATTAATTCCGACAGGCAGTCGCATTCGCTGGACAGGGCAGGCAAATACGCGGTATGTCAACTTGATTTGTCTTTAGAACAAATGATTTATGTTTGAACTGCAAAGCTTGCAAGCAATGTGCAGCGGTGTAATAGGTGGTGCTGGCTGATAGATGCTGGTAGCGTTGGTACCGAGGAAAACAAATGAAAAGGCGGAGTATTTTAACTTCACGTGTGTATTGGACCAGTGTCAAAGTTGGAAGGGGAGAGTTGCCACTGATCACATATAAATGTACATGTTAATTTTGGTGTTGCAATCTTAATTATTAAAATCTCCAACAAAAATATTATCATGAAAAATAAATAACAGATAACAAAACGTTATTTTAGAAGTGTTTATTGTTAACATATTTCACAGTAACCGTTAGAAACGAGACGAGAATAAAGATTCTTTAAAAGATAGTTTGTTATGTTTTGTGTTAACATTCTGAGAACTTTCCTTTGGTTAAATCTATGAAGTGAAGGACATGAAGATTATCATCTAATTTTAAATGTTCTCAGAAGTATAAAGGCAGGCTCGCGACTCTTGTAGAACAATTTCCATGAAGTATCTGTAATACGCGGATGGAGAAGTATTAATAGATTTGGTCGAATTTCGACTTTTGGGCCCTAGTTCATATAAATGGTTTTAATAGAGTCACGACGCGCTGTCATATCGCGCCTATCTGCGGGAGCCTAAATAAAGTCACAGCTTTATGTTAAACATTCTTCCGTTCATCACGCCTTGAAAGTACCAAGTCGTCCAGATAAACGAAGTATTGCTACAATTTTCAGTTCACTTACTGCCCATCTGTACGTATCGCCAAAGGGGGCAGGAGGGTGGGGAGCGGTCCACCCAGGCTCGCACGCGACATTGGTCAAAGTCGAATAATGCCATGACTGGAACTTTTTGATAGGTCCGCCGTAAATGCAGTCAGACATCGGTCAGATTACTGTACGTCTCATTCGGGAGGGCACAACTGAATAGTCAAAGGACCCTTTGATACAGCTCAGCTTTGTCGTCCAAATACATAAATCTAATTACATATATGACGTAATTATATTAATGTGGGAAATGGGTCGCGTTTCAATCATGTGGAATACATTTTTGGTAATGCTTAATAGGATTATCATCATATAAATGATTGAACAAATCGTAAAGTAGATTACAAATATATATTTCTATTCATATAAAACTTGACTTTGTTTACGCGACTGCTAGACAAACAAAGATTGGAAACAGCAGCTAAACTATATTCCGGATTAAAAGTACAACGAACTTCGACACTACGAAATAAAAGAATATCCCGAAACTGAAGATTGGAACCAAGAAACGTGTAAGATTTAAACAAAGCCGAACACCGTTTTAAAAGTCGGTTTGTTCTAACAAACCTGAACTACCCTCAAAGTGGGTTTTAGCGGAAATGAATAGGAGCGTATTGTCAAGCACGAACACTCGACTTCGCCTATCGCTGACAAAGCTTTATTTGCCGTTTTTCACAAATAGTTGGAAGAGCCTCCCCGGAGGAGCGGAACACAGCGAACAGGGGTAGGAGCTGACTGAGGAACAAGGTACACGAAGTTTTCGGTTATGGGAAAGTTTGGCAGCTAATGTAAATGAATGAATATAAAGGGAAAGAATTACAACGCTCGCATGTCGTTATTTGTGTATTTTATTTGGATCAGGGGGAACAAAACTCGGTGTCTAAAATAGTACTAAAATGTTACATTTGCCTCATATATCTTGAGTTTTGTTTTTGCGTATATGTAGATAGAATGTCTAAAATCCGGATAAAATATTTTGAAAGTTACTGACAGTTTCTTTCTCGTTCCGAAGACCATATTACTGGAATTCATACATACTTAATTATGTGTTATTCAAGTAACAAGCAAATAAACGTCTGAGCAAAACACTACAGTAGTTACTTTCTGTGAAACGGTACATAAAACCGTGTAACAAAAAACTGCACAGAAAGGAGAAGGTTAAACTATGTACCTACACTTCATACAAAAAAAAAACTCCCATTTTTCCGTTACTCGCTTCTGAAATTGAAAAGACGAGCTTCACAGAAAGTACCGAACAACTTGGGACTTTGAAGGTTCGCCTTGTGTAAATAAGAGCGGAAGCCTTAGGAGGCCCGAGGAGGCTGTAGGGGGGGAACAGTCGCAAGCAGAGAGCCCGGCGAATAAAGCCTTAAAAAACTATTTAAAGAGGCTTCGGAGGCAATTGGCACGAGACTCCAATGACGACACTGGAAATTACAAAAATGTTCTTAGAAATCTCTTGAATGTCAATAAGAAACCAATAATTTAAGTATGTGCATCTGCTGAGTATGTGTACATAGGAAGAGCAATAAGGCAGAGTGGATCGTTTTGAATAGCTTGGCCACGGGTGTATTCGGTCATTTACTAGTGAAGCTATTGCGTTGAAAGCAGACGTACGTAATATGCAAATCACAAAATTATGTCATGTGATGTGAACTAAGTAATGATGTTTATAAAGTTGATGAAGTAAAACTGTTAAGTAAGATTCAAGGGCTAGGTATTATCAAATCTTAATAAAAAACCTTGTCTATTTTGACGATATACTCATACATTTTCTCGCTACATATTATTCTCTCAAAAACCTTATGGACCAAAGTTCACAGTTCAATTATCTCAACTACCAACCAAGAGGGTTAATCGTCATATTGAAAATAATAACTCCATCAGCGTTGGATGCAATATTCAGCGCTGAACGTAAACCAGCGGAACTTCCTGTTTGTAGCGGAGTGCGGAAATTCAATTATCCGACGATAAAAGTGCGGGGCGGACGGTAGTGATGCCAAGTTCCCGGAATGCCCCGGGCCGTACCGGGTTTTAGATATAAATATTAATACGATATATATTTTTCTTCGTGATTTATTTGGATGATTTTTATAATCTGTTTATGATTCAACTGTCGTTACAGATTATTACTTGTCGTTTTCTATTTGAATGTCAGCAAATAATTTATATTTTTCTGATTTAATTTGCAATCCATTTTCAATCACTGCTTTATCATTTATGAGTCCTCCATCTTCACAACATTTTCATTACTTAATTCTACTAATATCATATTGTGAAAGTTTTTATGTTTGGGTATATGGGTGTTTGTTACTGAATCACGCAAAAACGGCTAAACTGACTTGGATAAAATTTGATACACAAATACTTTATAACTTAATCATACGTCACCCGCTCTTGACACGGGCACGAGTATACTCCAACTTACGGCCAGTTTTTAATTTTCGTGATAAATTACATTTAATATCAAGTGTTGAGGTTTGTATGCGCATACATAGGATACTTTTCCAATAGTACGTTCCCTTGGGATTATATGCGACCTCCACGGGGTGAAGCCGCTGGCAAAATATGTAGTTTTTTATTATCAGAGATGAATCGGAGCCTCAAACTGACGCCATATTCAAGATGTTCTATTTTATCCCGCAAAACATATAAATCCCACAGCATACGTTCGATAGCAGCACTAGTGGGTGGCCGAGGGCGGGCAAGGGGCGGTCTGTCCTCGACGCAGACGTGCCGCGTGAACTTGAATTTTCGCGATTTTATTCCCATCATAGATATTATTTCATCTTTCTTGGAGAAACTCTGTTTTCTCTATGCACTGTTTATGATTAGTTTGTAAGTTGGTGAGTGTTGGTGGGAGCTTTTGTATTAAATATTGTGTAGTTTTATGTTCATTATGCTACTATTTTTCGTTTTTTTTTTTTAAATAAAAAACAACTCTTTATTTCAAAGGTTTAACGAAAAATAAACCCCAACCCAACCAACCAACCCAACCCAACTATACATCTAATAATTTTATATAAATGAAATGAATTAATTGCTTGAATTTGCAAGTTGCCCACTTCCTCTCTCCTAATTTTTACTGTGCCCGACAGGGTCTATATTGATCTCACTGTATAATTTATACCATCTATTTAAAACATATGGAATGCAATAAAGATTGAGTATTGAGTATTGGAAGAAGAAATTGAAGGATATTAAGACGGCTAAACTAACTAAACTTGGGATATCTAAATCTACTATCCCAATAAACCGTAGTCCAGCAGTAACAAAAATCATACCTCCAAGGCCAATAAATAAAGCCTCAAAATATGATAGCTACCATCATATTAGGAGATGTGTAAAACGTCTGCAATATAAAATTGTATGTCACGATAAAAGTCGATATGAAAACTTTCATAAGCCGTAGCAATACGCCGTTTACTGTACATCGCTGGTATAAAAAGCGACGTTTCATGCACAGTAGTAAATAATAAGCCGATGGAAGGCGTGTATATAAAATTTTTAGGGTTCGATAGCAGAGTGATAATGGAACTTTTATTGCTGAAATTATTCTGGATTACTCTTCATACGGTCTACATGGAAATTGGGAGTCATTATGCTTATGAGTTTGCATGTATGAATGAATATTTCAAATGGCTTTTGTTTTTTAATATTCGTGTTCTCACATTCTTATTTGGCATCAGAATTATAATATGGTACTTTACAACCACTTATTATATTTTTCGCATGAAATCGAATGTGTAAAAATAGTTCTCTGTTTGTTCTATTTACCTTCGTTATTTTAATCATTTTTGTTCGATCAAAGTATCTTTAATAGGAATATTGGAAGTACCATTAATAATTCGAAGGCCAGAATCAATCAAACCTAAGGTTACTGAGTTAAACTCAACGTTACCAAGACAGTATGTTTCGAATTGTTGTCTGTTTCAAACTTTGAACCTACATCATCAGCTACAATAGATTATCTGAAACTCTATCGATGCATCTCATTCACACTTGGAATGTTCTGACGAAGACGATATATGAGAAAGATAGAAATACGTGTTCGAAGAATTCATAAACTTGGCAGATAATTTTACCAAAACTGCAGAGTCGGTTGAAACAAAAGCATCTATCAATGAATTTATGTACCGATAGAGAAGTTATTCTTCTATTGATCTGGCGACGGCATAAAAACACGAATCTATCAGCTGCCGACGTCATAAAAGTCATCTATAGAGAATGGATGATCTGTTTTGATGGTTTTCATTCTTGTGACGCTTGTAGGATATGATCATGTATCACAAACTGATGGTACCTTTGTCATAATTTAGGTACTGTATCCAAGAATTTTCATTTTTTTTGTCCAGCGGTCAAATAAATTGTTACTTTCTATATTAGGAGACACAATGTAAAGTTCATTTAAAACATCCACAAAAAATACGTTACAATTTATGCAGCCCACCAACACCAACAACTATAAATTCCTTATGTAAATACGCGTACTTACCCAAATGCACGAATCCGGTACACTTCCCAAAAATTTCCCAGCACCCGCAGTAATTGAATATAAAAACCGCTGGTAGCTCCAAAACGAACTTTGACACTTGCCGAGTTTGTTTTTATTTTGGTCGTCCGGCACGTAAGGTCGATAAATTTCATGGTGCTTATGTGGACGTCAGAGGCATTACTCTTGGGCCCTCGAGACTCCTCCGCCAAATTGGCCGGTCACGCCTCTTAGGTGGTGCTTCCGAGCCACTCTCGATGGCTTACTTTTTGTTTTTACCGCTTGACAAATGCCTGTTGTGGTTATGCTTTATTGTGTGAGTTTTGAGTAATGATTATGCGATTTTGGAGACTTTTAGGTGGTCAGTGGACGTGTCGTTAATGAATTTAGTTTTGATGAAACACAAAACCTTTTTGATACAGGATATAATAGTATGGTAAGTCTGGTTTTAGAATAAAGAATGTGATGATGTGAATGTGAACGCTAGGTTTTAGAATTTGGTCGAGCAGATTAAAAAATATTATTCATCTTTATGGCCGATGGTATTTAATTATATAACTCTATAACAATCACTTAATTATTAACGTCCAAAATGAAAATTAAACACAATGCCATTTAAATACTGACAATGTGAAAGTTCCAACTTTCATTAACAGTTGAAAACGTTTCAGTCGTCCCAAACGCTCCACATAAAGAGCTAAAACATTCCACCATCAGCGTAAATTCGTTTAAATCTCAACTAACAAGTTGAACTTTGCTCGCTCAGCTCTCATCGCTCAAGCTAAGCCAGTTTCGAGCAGGTATGAGTTCATCACCCAACAAGCTTTTGACTCGCGAAACTATTTGTTAAGTGCCTACCGATTGTCAGGTCCCAGAATGTCGCCTGTTAGGTACGTTCGTCTGAGAGGCAATTTTGGAAGGCCAATTTCGTGAAACATTGAAGTTATGCCGAATAAAGTTTTAAAAGGAATGTAGCGGTTGTATGCCCTTTTTGATATTTGGAATATATAACACAATCGAAGCTGGGAGGTTTCGGTTAAACTTTTCGCATAACAACGTGAGGACAAGATGAAGTTTAAGGATTGATTTTTTCGCCTTTGACATTTTATCGCAGTTGTGCTGCTCCATGAAAATATTGGATACAAAATAACGACTCATTAAGCGTCCGACGAAAGAATGCGAGTCTAAATACCTGCCCGATACCGTCAAGAGTAGAAATTACTTATTCAGTTTAAACTTAATTTAATAAACAAATACCGACTTTCATTAGAAGCTCAATTTAATTACGAAGCTTTATAAAATGCAGCTGCTACTTTGAAGCTATTATATTCCATTACTAAATCAAAACAAAAATCCTGCTCATAAAAAATTACATTGTTTGTTCATTTTAATCTGCTCATTACTCTTGAACCAATTTACTGCTTTATGCTCACTCATCCCTCAACATTTAATTACAAAAGCCTTCAAGTATTAGACTGACAGCTTTGCTGACTGAACTCGAGGCGACGGGAGCTCATGCATTACGAATACGTCATACCTCTGTACAATTTTACGACAGACTTTTATTGAGTTC
Source organism: Antitype chi (assembly GCA_947359405.1). NCBI lineage: Eukaryota > Metazoa > Arthropoda > Insecta > Lepidoptera > Noctuidae > Antitype > Antitype chi. The sequence continues at coordinate 20,551,601 of OX375816.1, forward strand.
AGGAGAAACGACAGGTGAGTTATGGCATCTTATTATATATATATTATTATGTCTATAGATATTTTTTGTGTTTGTGCCGAGAAATGAACATGAAAAACAGATTTAGCTATAAACAAACAGTTGAGCTGAAAAATCAGGAAGTCAATTAAGTGAACATACTACATAAAGTTATATTAAAGATATTAAAAATGTGTTAACACGTGCAATAAACCCAAACACTTTCGCCAAAGTAAATTATTCGTAGTTATTTTAATAGGTCTGATAAAAGACCAATCAAAGTTGACAATAACAAACTACATAACAGTCAGATTAAAAATATTATGAATGTGTTAATACATGCAGAAAACCCAAAGATTCGCCAAAGTAACTTATTCTTAGTTATTGATAGGCCTGATATTTCAAAAAATAAAAACTCTAGAATCATAAAAGGATAAAAGTTAATTGTTAATATTCTTTTGTTCGACGATTAACAAAAGAAATCTTGAATCCATTTTAATTTTATGAATTCACAAAACAGATTGAGTCCTTTGACGCTTTCAATCAAACGGTAAAAAATGGCCTAATTCTCGGGAGCGAAGGAAATAAATCATTGGTATATTTTCTAGAAAACCTCCTAGAAAATATAGGTACTGAATGAAATAAAGTTGAAATCGGAGGAATAAAAGAATGACGATATAAAGGCAAAGGAATAAAAATTAAAGGAGTCGCCGGAACATAGTTTGTGAATAACGAGGGTTCCGAATAAAAACAGTTTCCGGTCACCGCGTCGAAAACCAAAATCAAACTACATGACAAGGCTGTTTTTCTGTCTGCAGCTGAATATTATGCTCTAGTTTTGCATTGCAGTTGAATTTTAAATTATGTTCAGTTGAATATCTGAACATCTTCAACATCATTTTAGTCTCTGTACTTGTACCTAAAGTTTAAATGTGAACAATGTCTAACTCAGCTGTACTCTCGTCAGCAGCTCATCACAAACAATTACACAATCCTCAAAAGTCCAAGTCTAGACTCTATTTATATTAGCTTATTAGTGTTTCAGGAATTCAGTGGATCGCTAAGTTAGTTGGGGGTCAAATTATGAATCTCAATATTACAAAGGGGGTCGCCCCAAGCCCGGGGCACGGCGCCCAATCGAATATTTATGAGAGAAATTCACAGCTGATAAAACTTGAGTACGGCCACGCTTTGCCACTGTAATAAGCGGATGTTTTATTTGTTGTGCGCTTCTATTTATTTTTTTAGGTCGTCCTGTGTAATTTGTTTCATTAGTTTTAGGGAGTTTTTTGTTAAAACTTTTGACATGTTTGTGTTTACGATTTTGACTATATTTGCTGCACTGTCTATTATAATTATCATAATTTTCATTTATGTCAAATATGTTTTTGTTGGAGAGCGGTGTTGGCCTAGTGTCAACGGCACCGACTTACGACTTGTGGATGATAGGTTTGAATCCAGATAGGTGTATTACTTTTTCAAAACGGTGAATGAAAGCATGAGAAAACAGCATGTCCTAGGACCAAAAATTCGAAGAAATGTGACATCTACCAACCCGTACTGGGCCCGCGTGGTGGATTACAGCCCACTCCCTCTCGAAGATAGGAGGCCTGAGTCTCCGCGACGGGAACATTATCCCTATATATAAGCTGATTATGTTTTTGGTTTTTTAAAATGATAGAAGAGTATTGTATACCATGCATGTGTGCCTACGTAGGTATAGATTTTTCTTCGGAATTTCTTCAGATTATAAAACAAAGGCAGATAGACCGCGCGGAACACCATAGTGAGGCCAAAAAACCAAATACTAAAGCGTCGCATTGTATGTTACATTCAATCACCTCACTTTGGTGTTCCGCGCGGTCTATCTGCCTTTGTTTTATAATCCAAACCAAAAAAACAAAACAAATACTAAAGCGTGAGCGTGAGTGAGCTGAGGGAGTTTCCTTAAATTCTTGTCTTCAAACCCTACAGTCAATTTAACAACTGCTACCTTTCATTAGTACTCATTAGTACCATTTCAGCATATGCTTTTAGTACGCAATATTCATTAGTATCCAAACTATCATAATATAGCTTAATTTGCATCCACTCTCAGACTCTGACAAACACTTTAAAACTACCCACATTTGTAGAGGTAAGGCAAGTTACGCAGTCGTTTGCAATACAACTTATTATTTGTTTTCTTTTCCCCCTTTTGCTCATTACTTATATGTATATTAAATTAAATTGCTTTGTTCGACAAACATGGGTCATTAAATTCCACGTCTAACACTTTTAATAAAACTACAAGCATTTCAAGTACAAATTCCCTTTGTAAATATCGAAATGTAAATCAAATGGTGCCATGACCTCTTTCATTCAATTAGCTCACATTTTGCCTTTGCTGTGACGTCTTTTGCGCAGAATTAAAAAAAAGAAAAAAAATGGCGCGTGTATCTTCGGACACGTAAATAAAGGGACACTAATTAAAAATGAAAGATTATGATAGAGAGAGATATGTCTTTCTTCGCTCTCATGTTGCTTGAAATTTCATTCTCAATATTCTCGTCCAATTATTATCGAATCGCCGTCAAAGAAGTTTCAGTTAAAAAAGTAATGAATGTCACAAAAATGTACAATATCTGGCTGGTCATAAAGTGAGCTGTATTAACATAAAGGTGTACGGGACGTGACGATTGTTTTGTCCTCATATTGGACTATGTTGTGCAAGCCATTGATACTGTGAATGGAACCGGCTTTGTTTTGAGTCCTTTTTGTTGCCTGGATACTTTTGATAACGCAGCTCTTCGGTCATAGACCTGTAGTTTCTATGCTAAGTATTTTTATTACTTAAAGTGTAAACCAATAAATTAGTGTAGGTAAGTACCTGCTACATTAGTTTATTTACTAATAAGTTAATGGAACATCATACTCGTCTGTATTTATTTATTTATTTTGTTTATTGAAGTCGTTCGATCATTACTGTAGTCTTCACTTTAATTAATTAATTTGATTTGTTGATCAATTCATTTAACAACATTTTACCAATAACACTTTAATGTCAAAGAAAGTTGAAAATTCATATTTAAGTGAAACTAAAAACGAAGTGTAAACTGCCTCGTTGGTCACAAAGGCTAATGCTGAGTAAGAGGTACTGGGTTTGATTCCGAGGTCGGGCAAAGTCGTATTAAGTTTTTCAACTTGGAATTTTTCAGTAGTAGCCCGGAGTTTGGATTTGCGCCCGTTTGATGGCAATATGCTTAAACATAATTGGCAAAATTTGGGTATATTATATAGGTACATCTCTGACCAACCCTTCGGGAAAATAAGCCGTGATGTTATGTTATGTAGAACACTAAAACTTGGGTCACAGCGATTCAAATCTAATTTTTGTAACAGATGCAAGACGTCACAAAAAAAAACAGTAGCACTCCGCGAGTGCCGACAGAAGTGAAAACTTTAACAATTACGTGTGTATTTTTTTAACAGTATCGCGAGTTCAATTGTTTTTCCCATCTCAAAAAATGCCCAACGTGCCTAAAGAACTACTTCAAATTCGTGGTACAGAGGTGTCGGTAACGGTAACGGTAACAGTGTCGCGAGTTCAATGGTTTTTCCCATCTCAAAAAAAGTCAACATGCATATGTATCTATGTACGTACATACACAATATATTAGGTCTTTACCTATGAAATTGCCGTTTTGCAGTACTGGCCATTTCAAATCAAAATAATTTTTGTTTGGGTAAGAATTCTAATTTCAAATTAATTTTATTTTAAAAACATGGATTTTTTTTTCCAAAAGTAGTAATTTGTTTATTGATTAGTGTTACATTTTCATCGCATTTCAATCTTTTTCGTCATCATGGATACGTTAAAAATTCGAGTAATTATGGAATATGAGTACCGTCGTGGCAGCAACGCGGCACAAGCGGCACGCAACATCAACGACGTTTACGGAGCTAACACTACAAACCTACGCACCACCTGTTATTGGTTTGCTCGCTTCCGTTCTGGAAATTTCGACCTGAAAAATGAACCTCGCGGTTGTCCGAAGACTTTGGTCGACAATGACGAATTAAAGGCGATTGTGGAAGCTGATGATACACAATCTACGGCTGAATTAGCAGCAGCTTTCGACGTTAGCGTCAAAACAATATTGGTCCATTTGCGTCAAATTGGCAAGGTAAAAAAGCTTGACAAATGGGTGCCCCACGAACTCAATGATCGTCAGCGCGAAGTACGCGTCGAGACGTGCCTTGCACTGCTCAACAGACACACAAATGAAGGAATTTTGAACCGCATTGTTACCTGCGATGAAAAATGGATTCTGTTTGATAACCGCAAGCGCTCAGCAAGTTGGTTGGAGCCTGGTTCAGCACCTAAACAATGCCCTAAACGAAAACTTACCCCTAGAAAAGTGATGGTCACTGTTTGGTGGTCTAGCGCCGGTGTGATTCATCACAGCTTCTTACCAAACGGGGTGAGCATTACTGCAGATGTGTACTGTGAAGAACTGAACACAATGATGGAGAAGCTGGCACATCTCCAACCAGCATTGGTCAATCGCTCGTCTCCGCTGCTCCTGCACGACAACGCGCGACCTCATACTGCACAGCAGACGGTCTCCAAGTTGCAAGAACTGGGGTTGGAAGCTCTCCGTCATCCGCCCTACTCACCAGACCTTGCGCCTACAGACTACTACTTTTTCCAGAATTTGGATAACTTCTTGGCGGGAAAAAAATTCAATACCCGAGAGGCAGTACAAAATGCCTTTGAAGAATTTGTTGCCTCCCGTCCAGCTGATTTCTTTAAGAAGGGCATCAATAAACTGCCACTGCGATGGCAAAGATGCATTGATTGCATGGGTGATTACTTCGATTAATACAAATAAAAAATACATGAAAAAAATTCGTTTAAATTTTTTCATACAAAACGGCAATTTCATAGGTAAAGACCTATTATGTACATACTTATACACAGAGGTGTCGGTAACGGTAACAGTGTCGCGAGTTCAATTGTTTTTTCCCATCTCAAAAAATGCCCTAGACACCGTAAAAAGTTTTCACTTAAAAAAAAATTAATACTATTTCCGCATCTGATTGAACCAAGCATTTGAGGAAATAAGACGTAATGATATGTTGTATTTACATTTAAGTGATAAGCAAAATAAATGATCCCTGAAACTACGTGGAAACCGCATCCAGAAACCAACGTCCGTTCCAATTGAACCCAACTCGCGTTCACGAAATAGGTTCGTAAGGTTTCAGTGGTTTAGAAACCGGCCCGTTCACCATGGCAATAATCATTTATCGGCGCCACGTTACCCGTACGCGATCTACGTGACGCGGTTCCGTATGGCGCCTTTGAGAGCACCGACTTTTGTCAAGACCTCTTTCAAAGCCTGCCGTTTACTGCCAAAACGGTTTAGTGTTTCAATAGCTGTCTTTGTTTATGACGTTTCAGTATTCGGTTCGAGCCGTTTTGCTCAATGTATGGTTTTTGTTATGAACTTCGATCGTGACCGGTGGTTTGAATAGGTATGGACTTAATTTTTGGATAGGTGTGAGAAATTTGGATATAAATTTGTTTGAGTTCCCAACTATGTTGAGGTCGGCTTTCAGTCTAATCGTATGCAGTTAAATACCAGTTTTTTTACATGAAGCAACTGCCTATGTGGCATTCACAAGCCAGTTACTGGGTAATTTAATACCCCTTGGTAAGACTGCTTTCAGACTTTCGGGCTTCTGACGACCCGTAACGATTGTCAAAGATTCAACTGTAAATCATCATCATCATTTGCTTAGCCTCTTCCCAACTATGTTGGAGTCGACCCCCGCCTGGGTGCAGCTAAATACCAGTAATAAATAATAGTTTAAAAAACTAAAAAACACGCTTTAAAAACGCACAATTGAATTAGATTGTTTTCTCCTTTTTAGTTTGGTTTTAAAAGCGTGTTTTTTAGTTTTTTTAAACTATTGAATTGTCATCGGTCCTCGATAAGTTTACTAAGTTTCTGAAATATGACCGTTTAAAGTGGGTCAAAATCGCGCTCTAAGGAGTCGGTTGCATACTTACAAACATACAAGTCAAGCTAATATAAAGCGTGTAAAAATCAAAAGATCCGACTCTAAATATTCTCATTAAGGCATTAAGTACTACAATTATATCAGGTAACATATTTGCTAGTCCTAAAGTAACAATAAAACCTATAGTCCTTCTTCCGAGTCCCAAATAAAACACACTCAATTAACAAACACTAAAAACTCGCACACTTAACACACATAACCTTAAAATTAACCCTAATAAATTCGTACACAAACTCAAAATCTCAACCCTTTCCCACCGCAAATAATCCATAAAAAATATATAATCCAGTACAACACTTCACAAGTTGTAAATAGAAACAAATGGGAAATTACAAGTGAAGTGTTCCTTATTAGCGCGGTTTCATGTCCGGGGTGCGTTGGGGGTGTGAGCTGTTTGGGGGTGTACGGGGGTGTCTAATCGGGTTAGTACGTACGCGTGTTTACGCCGTCGCACATACAACGCTTGACTTGCATTTCAGTTCAGATGTGAAGGTGTTGAAGATAATTACTCACTCAGTCGTTCGTTTGATTGTGCGAATGCTCTTGTAATCGTGCTTTGTAAATTAGGTTGCTATTGGTTAATTAGGTCGTCTTTGGTGATCTGGAAGTTGATATATCGAGTGTGCGTATTCAGTATATGGATTTTGGGTGATTTGAAATTAAGGATGGATGAATAAAGTGCAGCTGCAACAGTGTGAACCTGATGCAATTACCAAAATGTTGTCCATTTTTATCCACGCGCCGCAAAGGAGGACAATGTGTATATCAGCTTATGCAGGCACGGTTGGCGCAGTGGTTTAGCAATTGACTGCTGCGCTGAGTGTCACGGGTTCGATTCCCGCACGGAACAAATATTTGTATGACCTACCCACAATACAGGAGAAATTCCTAATGTGGGGCAACGTTTATAAAATAAATGTATGTATGTTTGTTCCTTTGTGGCACTCTAGACATCAACCGCGTGGGCTAATTTTAATGATTCTTACGCCAATCGATTTCTCTTAATCTTTCAACTGTCACTAAAGACCTGACAGTAACAAAAATTTGATTTCGGCGATAACCAGGCGCCATATTGTGAAAAAAAAAATTAGAAAGCCGACGAACTGTGTCAAGTAGGTGTTTGTCATGGCTTGTCTTGTGGGTGTGCTATGAGTACAATTCTGCTTAAACCTCCGATAAAAACCAGGCGTGATGTTATGTTGTGCTTCTGTAAACTGCAAAGAGAATAACGTGTTATTATTTTTGCAGTTTATGCAAATGTTTACAAACGATTACGTAGTTTTTATATAGAAACCATTCATTGTTACTTAAACTAAATAATTATCTACCCTCACAACAATATCTATTCCCTACCTGACTTCAAAACTTTGCTTGACAAGCAACAGACACCATTGTTCTATACTCCTGATCAGCATATAAGAAAATCCGCCATGTTCTTATTAAAAGCAGTCTATCAAAAGGCAGGAACTTTATACATTGCTCGCTGCACATAGCAAACACTATCCTCTAAGTGTAAAGTACCCTATGTAAACAGCCATGTAAAGCGTAATAGTTTCCGCTTTCCTGTTGAAACTTTGCGGAGAGGAAATTCGATCAAGCTGTGATTAAAGTGGGAGAGATTTTGTTAGGATACTTTTTGTTTTTCGCTTGGGTATAGCGTGAAGAAATTTTAATGGAGTATTTTAAGATTAATGGATGACTTTAAGCTAGTATGGCAAGCATTTTTCTGGTGCATATATGATTTTACTGTCAACGCAAATGATTAATGATGAATACTTTGGTATATTCTCTCAGTATTGGCATATTTTAATAACCATTCTATTCTATTCTTCATGATCTCCAGTCCGAAGACGTTTACTGCTGAGACAGCTGGACTTTATATTGGTGTTTACGCTCCTTCTTCTTTTTAACATTTCGATGGCAAAAAATTTCAAACAATTTTGGTTCAAAATTCAACTGCGCGAACTCCGCTCACTGACATAGTCATAAGATCATGAAATGCACAGGTTACAAAATTGAAAAATTTAATAAAATTTTGTCTTTTAGAATACTCCCTACAAACATCTTGAGTATCAACCACACAAAATGTTCCCTGAAAGTATTTTAAAGGCAATATTTTGACAGTATTTTAGAGTACTGTCTTTAAAACACTCTCAAAATGTGGTCTTCTATTACGCCTTTATTATACACCGATAAATTTTGATAGTTATTTTCCCACGGCAGAACAACTAGCCTTAAGGAATACTTTCGAAGCATAGAGTAAAAGTAAAAAAATAAAGATGTTTTTGTTTTAAACTTATTAAAAAAAATATTCATCAAATCGAAACCGTGAGAATCAATAGTAACACTAGAGGTAACTTGTAGGTACTACTCGAATCGCACGCGCCGCCGACAAAGGGAACAGCGATGCATAAATATTCAAAGCAAAATAAAGTCTCGCACGTGGTGGTTTTTCACAATGGTTAATCTGCCTTTATTTGTTTATAAGACGATTGTATTACCAAGACAACCATTTCGCTGCGGGAAAAGAACCATAAAAAATTATCGGTGTATAAGCACATAATATCTTTCAAAAGTTCGGGTTACAAACGTCCTTGTAATCTGTCCACCTTGATCTCAATCTGCCTAACCTTTTTCCACCAATGTTGGGGTTAGCTTCCAGTGTTACCAGCTGCAGCTGTAGATTAGTCCTAACTAATATTATAAATGCGAAAGTAAGTTAGTTTTTGTGTCTTACGCTTTCACGCTAATCGGCTAAACGGATTTGGCATACATACAGAAAGACCATGACTTAGGTAAGGGCATAGGCTCTACTTTTCATTCTGGATCGCAGGCAACTGCTATTATTTTATATGGAGTGACTGCCTATCTGACCTCTACAACCCAGTTACTGGGTAACATTGGCAAGACTGGTGGTCTGTCCATCTTTTTCTGTGACAGATTCAACATTCCATCAAACTTTAAAACAAACCAGTAGTTCCTTCAACATTTAATCGAGGTCCTAATACTAAGTAGGTTAGTTGACTGTCTCAAAGAGTAATAATATAGTTGCGGATATAATTCCAACTTTGGACTCCCAAAGGTATAAGTGGAGCCAAATAAACGGATACAATATATTAGTGTTCTAATATGACCTATAAATTCTATTATGCAGTATCAGTGCAAACTTATTGCTAATGAGTAGTGCTCCTTCGGGATGAAATATGTTAAAGAAAGGACCAAGCTCCAAGCAAGATACAGTTTCGCACCACTACTTACTGTGTAAACAACAGTATCTGGAAGTAATAGAACATTAACAAGATACATAAAGTGGATTAAAAACGTTTTATTGAAGCTGACACAAAAACTACCAAAGCAAAGTTACTAAAAATTTATGTGAGACCACCCCTGTAGCTGTATGTGATACTCTATCTATTAAAAAAATTTTTTTTTGAAATCATAGGAGTATACATACAAAAAAAAAACATACAGACGAATTGAAAACCTCCTCCTTTTTGAAGTCGGATTAAACGGATTCATTAACTACATTGTTTTGAAGTTTTCTCGAAATTATAATTTACAAACAGATCAGACTCTCTGATAGACCAATGAGAAAGCCATATTTTCTCTTTTGATTCCCAAACAATACTCAAACATGCTTCAGACACACAAATCTTTCTTTATCCATTTATTACCAGTAATTTCCACTGGCTTTCCAATGTACTCCGAATATATCTTATGTAATGGCAGCAGAGAAACAGGTAAATTGTGTCAAAAATGTTCAATACCTGGCCATCCAATTCGAATCTTCTTTTTTGCTATATGTACTTCTTTTTGCCATGTCTCTCCAACTGGCTGCTGTTTTGTTTATTTCTTTTATCCGTTTCGAGTCGAATTAAGAACTTCGTAGACCGATAATTCTGGAACAGAACTCATTAACTTTTCGATTTCTTCAGAAACTATACTAATAATATAAAGAGGTTTGTATTTAGGGGGAAATCTCTGAAAGTACCAATCGGATTTGAAATTCTTCAACTGAAAAGTAGGTCATCAAAACCGAATTTTGTATCTATAGATGACAATATTTATTTATAAATACAACCGCCGTTTCCACATACGACAAGAACTTCCGTGTATCGAGTTGGGCGCAAGTTCGCAAAATTCCTACCGCGTGAAGCATGTCGCACCTAACTTAATTAAATTCTATTATACTGAGAGCGAAGATAAATAACTCCCACCCGTTAGACGCCCCTGAACAACTTGGAGAGTTGAAATTTAGAAAGAATGAAGTAATTTCTTTTGTGGAGGGCGTAGTTCAAATGAACGAGACGTAATTGTTGCTGCCTGTCTCCGAGATGTGGAATGTTGATGGCGTTGACAATTAAAGTATAGTTTTTTATTTTATTGTGTAAGCGATTAAAATGAACTGTGTGGAAATTAACATATTTCGAATTTCAGTAGAGCTCTATTTCATGTGTTTGGTAATTTATATTACAAATCTAATTTTAAATGTGCTTAATTTTTTTTTGTCTTAAATATTTTTAAAATTATTTTAAAAATATGTTTTAAAAAAAATGTTCCTTTAAAGCCACTCTAACATTTTAACGAAAAATAATCAAACAAAAAATCTCATATTTTCATTAATCTTTCTTGCATTTACAACGTATTTTCCAACACAAAATAATAACTAGAAATCCAAGAGCATCTCATAAAAATAACCACAGAACTGTTACGAACGAGCGCTTTTAAACAGTGCAAAGTGAGTTACGTATGCACGTAGACCACGCTTCCCCGTGTCCCGTAGTTAAATGCAATTATCTATATTACAGCGGAATGACGGCTGTCTTCTCCTGCCACTGCACTCCTAGTAGCTTCAAAGTGAATATGGATGTAGTTTTGAGGCCAATTTATGTGTACTAAGGGATGATTCGATTTAGTGGTGATGAATTTGATCTTGATTTTGTCATGTGAAAGTCTGAGATGTTATTCGTGCAACATGGACACGCATTGATTATAAAAACACAAGAATAAAAAATAGTAAATTGTTTAACAATGGCTTTTGGTCTGCCGTGGGGTAACAGAGGTATCAAAACAAAATTAATATAATGATATACCTAGGATTAGGATTAGGATTGATTGTCCCGTGTGGTGCCGGGCGTAAAAGAATAGCATCATCCCATTTCTTCCAGTGGGTGTCGTAGAAGGCGACTAAGGGACTTACTAGAGAATGGGCAGCAGCATTCTCTATGCATTTTACCACCATACTGCGATCGCCAACTCGCCTGCCAAGCGTGGCGATTATGGCAAACCCCCCCAACATGACAAGCACAAACAGTAAATGGCCCCTAGTGCCCGGCGGCCCACCTACCCTTGGCTACGGTAGCGGTCAAGGCCACGGTGAGGCAAGGGGTGCGAACAATCCCCGGAAGAGATCCGGCTACCACAATCACCGAAAACTGGACCTGGCAACATATAACACGCGTACACTCCGGACCGACGAGAAGATCGTCGAACTCGAGGAAGGATTGAGCAGGTTACGGTGGGATATAGTAGGACTATCTGAAGTCCGACGAGAGGGGGAGGACTCGATAATCCTCAAATCCGGTAACTTGCTCTATTTCCGGGAGGGCGACCAGCAGTCCCAAGGTGGTGTCGGGTTTATCGTCCAAAAGTCCATTGTGAGCAACGTGGTGAAGATCGAGAGTGTGTCGACCAGGGTGGCGTTCCTTATACTCAGAATATCCGCAAGGTATTCGCTGAAGGTCATACAGGTTTACGCCCCGACCTCGTCACACCCCGACAATGAGGTGGAGACTATGTATGAGGATATTTCCAGAGCCATGCATGGTTCCAAAACTCACTTCACCGTTGTCATGGGGGACTTCAACGCGAAACTGGGCAAACGAAGCGATGATGAGCTGCGAGTGGGACAATTTGGAGTTGGACGTAGGAACCACCGGGGTCACCTACTGGCTAGTTTTATGGAGAAGGAAGGCCTCTTTATGATGAACTCCTTCTTCAAAAAACGTGAGCACAGGAAGTGGACCTGGCAGAGTCCTGATGGTGCAACCAAAAATGAGATTGACTTCATTATGTCGACGAAGAAGCAAGTATTCAATGATGTCTCTGTGATCAACGCGGTGAAAACTGGTAGTGATCACCGTTTGGTAAGAGGCACATTGAATCTCAATATCAAGCTGGAAAGATCTCGACTAATGAAGTCTACGCTCCGTCCAGCACCGATCCAAGTCCAAAACTCCGAAAGCTTTCAACTCGAGCTCCAGAATCGTTTCGAGTGTCTAGGGAGCTCTGTGGACGATTTTAACGATGGGTTCGTGGAAACTGTCCATACGGTCGGGTCTAAGTTTTTCAAGACCCGTCGTATCGACAAAAATAAGAGGCTCTCTGATCCTACTTTGCAGCTCATGAAGGAGAGGCGTGAGATGGTTCTGCAGTCTTCAGACGACGCACTCGAGTACCGGCAGCTTAATAGACAGATCTCTAAGTCCTTGAAAAGCGACCTCCGCCGCTTTAATACAGAACGTATTAAAGACGCGATAGAGCGGAATAAAGGCTCCAAGGTCTTTGCTAGGGATCTGTCTATTGGGCAGAGTCTGCTTACGAAACTGAAGACCGATGAAGGCAGGATCGTATCCACCAAGCCTGAGCTGTTGAGAGAGATTGAGAGGTTCTATGGACAGTTATACACGTCAACAAGAAACCCCGTTACAAATCTGGCTAACGACCCAAGAGCTAGATTGACCCGACACTATACTGAAGATATCCCGGACGTCAGCTTGTACGAGATTAGGATGGCTCTGAAGCAGCTCAAAAACAACAAGGCGCCGGGTGATGACGGAATTACGGCTGAGCTTCTGAAGGCCGGTGGAAAACCCGTTCTTAAGGCCCTCCAGAAGCTGTTTGATTCCGTCATACTCGAGGGCAAAACGCCACAGGCATGGAACAGAGGTGTGGTGGTACTTTTCTTTAAGAAGGGCGATAATGCCCTTCTTAAGAATTATAGGCCCATCTCACTTCTGAGCCACGTCTACAAGCTGTTTTCCAGAGTCATCACGAACCGTCTAGCGCGCAGGTTTGACGACTTCCAGCCTCCCGAACAGGCCGGGTTCCGTAAAGGCTTTAGCACAGTAGACCACATACATACGCTGCGGCAGGTTATACAGAAGACCGAAGAGTATAACCTGCCTCTATGTTTAGCGTTTGTGGACTATGAAAAAGCCTTCGATTCGATCGAGACATGGGCTGTACTGCAGTCCCTCCAACGGTGCCAGATCGACTATCGGTACATCGAGGTGTTGAAGTGTCTGTACGAAAACGCCACTATGTCAGTCCGACTCCAGGACCAGACCTCGGAACCTATCCTTCTGCAGCGTGGTGTTAGACAGGGAGATGTTATCTCTCCGAAACTCTTCACTGCTGCACTGGAGGATGTCTTCAAGGTTCTGGACTGGAAAGGGGCTGGCATCAACATCAATGGCGAGTACATCACTCACCTTCGGTTTGCCGATGATATAGTTGTCATGGCTGAGACCATGGAGGACCTCAGTACAATGCTCGATGACCTCAGTAGAGCTTCCGAAAGAGTGGGTCTTAAAATGAACATGGACAAGACAAAGGTCATGTTGAATGCCCGTGTAACACCCACTCTCATGACGGTCGGAGGCGCTGCACTCGAAGTTGTGGACGAGTACGTTTACCTAGGACAAACTGTCCAGTTAGGTAGGTCCAACTTCGAGAAAGAGGTCAATCCTCGAATCCGACTCGGTTGGGCAGCGTTCGGGAAGCTTCGCAATATCTTCTCGTCCCACATACCGCAGTGTCTCAAGACGAAAGTCTTCGAACAGTGTGTGTTGCCAGTGATGACATATGGAACCGAAACGTGGTCGCTCACAATGGGCCTCATAAGAAGGTCACCCAAAGGGCAATGGAGAGGGCTATGCTTGGAGTTTCCCTGCGTGATCGAATCAGGAATGACGAGATCCGCAGGAGGACCAAGGTAACCGACATAGCCCGAAGAATTGCCAAACTTAAGTGGCAGTGGGCAGGGCACATTGCACGCAGAACAGATGGCCGATGGGGTCGAAAAGTTCTGGAGTGGCGACCGCGCACCGGAAGACGTAAAGTTGGAAGGCCTCCCACAAGGTGGACCGATGACCTTGTGAGGGCCGCAGGAGTCCGCTGGATGCGGGAAGCACAGAACCGGTCGAAGTGGCGGAGCTCGGGGGAGGCCTATGTCCAGCAGTGGACGTCTTTCGGCTGAAATGATGATGATGATGATGATACCTAGGAAGATGCCTAAATAATAAAAAAACGTATTAGTTAATTACCTATGTCTTAAAAACAAGCTGAACTGTTCCACTAGTTATCCAATAAACTTAAATTACACATCTTATTTCATTATAAAATTCAATCTAAATATGAAATTAACTGCAGTGCAGCAAACTTTCCACGAAATTCACAAAAGAAAATTCGCCTCTGCCACCTTCATTACAGACAAATCTAGATCGAAAACTTTTTGAACAGAACCTCATTCCTGCACCTATACCTTCTCATGCAATTGTCCATTTGCCCTCGCAAATAAAGGAAACTCATTCAAACTCGCAAGATTTTATCTGTCCAAGTCTCGATATTACTGTCTGGAAGTCAGTGTTAAATGTTTGTGACGGGGAGGATATAAAAGGCATAAAGGGTGCTGGTGCCTTCTCACAATATCCGTTGCTGCAACTAAACTATTCTCTTTAAACGTTTTGTTCTTAGATTGGATGGGAACACGTGATCTGATAAATTTGTCGTCGATTGCATGGGACTTTGCTTCTTACAGTGCAGGAGAAACGCATAGGTGGCAAAATTCGTTAATATTAAAAAAAGATTTTATCATTCTAAAAGTATGATTTTATACCGAAAAGAAAAGTAATCCGACATTGAAAAAAAAAACGGTGGAAACAAAAGGGGTGTTGAATCTCGAAAGCTTATATCCAATGTTGAGGAGAAAAAGTCCGATAAAGTACGTAAAGGTAATCCAATCCGTTTGGGCGGCATTCGAACTCAGATAGAGTGGATTAAGAACAGTTGTTAGTTCAGAACTCCTTACAGCCCTCGCAAGCTCCTTGATTGAATCAACCAAATCCATAATCTTATCCACGAAGTCAGAAATATAAAATTTTACAGATCTCAACAAAAATCGGTATCAAAAATGCTTTTATCGTTTGAGTATTTGAATTTGTAGCTGGCTTATCGTACTTGAACGAATATTCTTAAAGGTATCCCGTGAAATGGTTTGTGATCGCAGCTTTAGCATACTGACCCGAAGTCCAAACATGTTTATGCGAATTTTCTGCTGACGCAACATTTTGGTGCATTCAACTGTAGGTGAAGTATTTTGTTTTATGAAATACGAGTAATAAGGCTTGTAATAAATTGATGAATAATGATAGAATGGAAGGTATGACTAAAAAAGAAAATTACTAGAGTTTAATGAGCAATAATTGAACTATAATTATAGGTAATATCAAAACCCAAGTTGCAATATACTTTTTATATATCTGTACCTTTTCAAACCTATATTTGAACATTTTGAATGAGAAACTTATTTCAGAAAAGTTTATATCCAAAAATGAAGCTATAATGTACACAACAGTATCTAATAGCAAATTTCCCTTTTAAGAACATTGTTATCTCAGTTACCAAAAGCTATTACCTGATATTACAAATATATTACATAGTAGTTTCTAGGATTTACATAAATCCCGCTCCTAATATCGCCAGCAAATAACATTGAAAACTTTCCATTGTAACTTTGTACATTTTTGTTATAAACATGTATGTTACACGTAAGCAGGGTCGCGTCAGTTTGTTTTTGGCAGGTCCAAATGAGTAATAGTAAACTGGAGACCCATTCGTACAACTTCCCTTTGTTTTGTATTGAAAATTTGTTATTGAATAAAGGTGCTAAGGCAACAGAAAAGTATTTCTGTGCAGAATGACAGCTTGATGGATTGACCCTGATTAAGTTATTTATAAGAAAGTTCCGAACAGAAGGGCGGCGAAAATAAATATGGCAGGAATTTGCATTCACCAAGTTGTAACAGGTAATTGTGCGAATGTTAGGAGCTACGTTTGTCTTACAAGTTTTGGAAATTTGTGAAAAGTTGGATGGTGGAGCGTCTGCGTAATGCCTTGCGAACGAGATATTTTTTTCTCTAACATGATAAAGTTTTTATAGGAAGATTTCGTTCGCCTGTTTTACAAGGCAGTGTAATAGATTTTGAGGTAATAATTTAAAAGTCGCACCAAGATTAATTGTTCGTACATTCTCTAAATGATTTGATTGGAACTGTTTCATGTTTTTCTAACGTTTACTTTTTGTTACAGGTAAGTTAACATCATACAGCAGCTTTACAAATCACATTGCAAATGTTGTAAGTAAAGTCTTCATTTCTAGAATGATATCCAACAAAGAATCACTTGTAAAATTTATCTTCCCTACATTTCTTTAGAAACTAATCCAATATAGCTAAACACATAAAAACAAATTGACTTTAAGTTCCATCAAATTCACTTCACCATCTCACACATACACGAACTAAATTCTTTTCGAAATTAAAACCGCGGATACAACAAAGGAGTGACAAGCATTCGAAATGGACCTTTGCGAGCACTCTTTATCAGCAGACAAAGAAGTCTGCTCCCTTGCAATTGATGGTCTCTACCATTCTAGCGATTGTAGAAACAAAACACTCTGCAGATGTTCGTGAGCCTTCTGTAGAAAATATTCTGCAACTCTCGATATTAATTCACTCTGTGGCATCTATACTGTTATTGGTTTTTATCGTTTTGTTTCCAACGGCTTTGTTTGCTTTTTTATTAATTTTGTTTTCACAATAGGATTAATATTTTAACAGAATACATTATTTTTTTAGTTACTGTTCTCTTTTCTGGGAATAGTTTATCCTCGGTTTGAAATAGTTTTCTGAAATACGTTCCAAGTTACAAATATTAGCGTTCAATTTGATTTAAATCCTGTGTTAAAGATGATAAAGTGATCACTTTATTTGAAATGAACTTTACACAAATTACCATTTGCTTTATCTAAATATACATCTTTAATGATAACTCCAAATTCAATAACGAGAACGTAGCAATCCCTCTTTTGACATGAAAATTACCAAAGCTCTTGTTTATAGTGGGTCCAATTTAACAGTATACGACTTATCGTATTTCAAACGTTTTCATTAAAGACGGTACGAATGATTGCTTTTAAATTTCTATCAAATTTCGTTGTAATTATACCGGTAATTACCTCCTGATTATAAGTTTTGATGTCAACTCAGGTGCAAAACGAATTAAGGTTAGTAATAAGGTAGGAAATTGCTTTCCCATCTATTTCAAGTCCGTTCATGTGATACCTCTCCGGGGAATCAGCATGAGTTTTGTGTACGCAAAAGTTATAATGAGTAATATTTTTATCAAAGGAAAGTTTTATGATATCGAGGATCGCTATTTCGTCAACTAGCTTGTCGAACAGGTGATGATTAAAAATGTTTGTACTTTGATGTTCTTTCACTTTGATTTGGTTTATAATGAGATTACTTTTTATGCTGTTCGGAATTTTGTTATTTCATTATTTTCGCAACTCTAGGCCGATTTAGAAAGGAATACACTTTTCAGATACTTATTGAGGGCAAATATACAAGAAAGATGTCTTTATCGATTTGAGAATAAAGTAAACTGTTCAAATATCAGCAAAGTAACATCCCACACAGTGTAAGTAATTTGATCTAGAATAAGTTACATGAAATAAAAGGTTTCTGTGTAACTAAGACACTTAGGAATTTTAGGGATTTCTGCTGGTAAGATATTTGCCACTTGAATGGTATGAATGGCTACCAATGAGTTTCTGATAGAAAAATAATCTTCTTACTTCTGGTATTTATTTTCTACCTTTTGCTATACATTCGAGTAGAGGATATTTTGTCAATCTTCAGAATTGCATACTATTTGTGCCCACGGCTTCGCCCGCGTGGATGTCGAAAATTATACCATGGGAACGTGCTGCCGAGATAAAAAGTATCCTATGTTACTCATCATAACATCATCTACCTGCCAGTGAAACTCTCGACAATATCGGTCCAGCCGTTACGGTGATTAGCTGGAACCAACAGACAGAGACAATTTTTTTTAATGTATTTCTTTTGTAATAATTACAGTATTTACTTTCATATACATTTAGTAAAAATCTGTTTTTTTGTCATTACAAACAGACAGTTCAATTTTAGTTATTTGTATGAATGGTCGTATGTATAAATGCTCCATCCATTATCATCATCCATTTATTGCAAGAAAAAGTAAACACAATCGAACAATTATTTCATTCATCCAAAACAATATAACAACCCTTATGTAGGTACATTTAATTCTAAGAATCTTGTCTCAGCATGCACACTACGCTCGGACATGTCCATACGTCTTCCCCAATTCGATAGTGACAGGAACAGGTGTCAGCCGTGTACGGAACCAGCCAGCCGTAACAAGACACGTCCATACAAACGATTTGTATATTCCCGAATCGAAATGTACGGAGAATATTCGCCGTTTTATTTTTATTGTTATCTGGGCCTTTAGTGGACTGCAAGCAGGTTTTATTGTTCAAGTTTCTTTTAAGTTCCAAGTTCAAAGAAAGTCATGGAGTAGAGTTGTTTGGAATTTTATACGATGTGATGACCTCGTAATTCTAGTGTTCTCGTTTGACTTCCTGACTTCAAAGTTTTGTTTGTTACTAGTTTTCTGTTTTAAGAAATACATGACAATTTGAAGTTAAATCAGATTTCGAAAACATTAACCTTGCTACAAATGTGCCAGTCCTCTAAAAACCCAAGATGAAACTAATCTCATCCCAATTTGAGCAAATTGAAGTAACAGTCAAAATATGAAAATAAGCATTTTTCCAACCTAATCTTGAACGAATTTCCAGCAGCTTCGTCCAAATAAAAATCGCTGTACAATTAAAATTGCGATTACTGGGTAAAGCGAAACCCGTCGGACATTCGTGTCAAATGCACGGCGCCGCTCAATTAAAAACATAATTGAGTATTTGGGCGTCGGGAGGGTTGGCAGCAGAGTTGTAAAGTGAAATGACACTTGTATTCTTGAAGTTTAATTATTAAACGCGCAATTGGTAGCTTTAAGCGCTGCTAGATTTCGCTCAAACGCTTTAATCCCTTCCTTCAAATCATCAAGTGCATTCGGAATTTCAATTTCAACTGTGATACACCTTTCATTATTCAACGCTTGTTGACGATACGAATGAAAGGTAGTGTTAAGCCTTAGGCTAAGTTGTCACAGGTTACTAACTTGTCAGCTTTAAACTTTAGCAAGCGATTTCACCTAGTTAGCGAACGGAATAATAATTAGCTTACAAACTATATTAAACAATTCAGCATTATGCTCAGACTTCATCGGCACAACTATGACGTACAGCTTCGTCGTCATTATTGTTACGTACTTTAATTATAGCTTCTTGTTTTACTGTTGTTGCTTTATCTTTTAGTGCCTATTAATCGGTTTTATGGCTTTCAGAAGAAAGAGGTTTTTGTGTAGGTTACTATGTATGTTATCTCTATGTCATCTATGATGCATTGTCGAATTACATCCAAGTTAATATTTAAAAGTTAATCATTGTTACAAACCATGGTTTTGAATCCATATTAAATAGCTTGTTCACTAACTCAGGTGACTTTTTGTAAATGATCGGTTTTTAATGTAATTTTTTGATATTTTGTGACTTTCTGTGTAAATACTGACAGCAGTGGTAGCTCAGTGGTAATGGCCGCGACTTACGAGTTGTAGGTCGGTAGGTTCGAAGACAGACAGGCGCTATACTTTGTGTAAATTATTTCATCACTACTGCTCTCAAAACGGTGAAGGAAAACATCGTGAGGAAACCGGCATGTCCTAGAACCAAAAATTCGAAAACATGTGACATCTACCAACCACCCTCACTGGCCCGCGTGGTGGATTACGGTGCACTCCCTCTCACCGAGAGGAGGCCTGTGTCCCAGCAGTGGGAACGTTATAGACTGATTATGATGACCAAAATACCCGTCAAATAAGTCTTATCATTAAATCATCTTGAAATATAAAACCTAGTTCAAACTCACGTCAGTCAGTGATCCATATCAAACTTATTTGTATTCAAATATGCTGGCTGTATATTATATTCTAATTTACCTACAGCCAGTTTCCATCAAACTCCGCAGAGGCACGTAAACGCCTAACATAAACCTGTACAAATAATCTTTGATATCACTAACAGAACTGTTTTTGCTTACTCTACCCAAAGTTCGGTACTCTTCATTATTAAATCTTGCCTAAATATTATCTCAGTGTTTTGTGTGTATCTTCAATGAGTTATGTTGAATTTTGATGAACTCCGAAATCTCATAAAATACTTTTGGAATTTTAGTGTGTTTAAATTGTTTGAGCCAGTTCTAGTTTAGTTTTATGCTTGATAAAGATAAAAGATAATTAGTTTATAGTTTTAGTACTAAGCAGTGACTAATACAATTAAAAACATTTTTTTTTTGTTACCATTTACTTTAACTGAAATTAAATGAAAACTAGTTATTAGACTATATTACTAATTACCAAATTTTCCTTTTAAACAACGGTCACTAAATGGGGTAAGTAAGCAATAGGAAAAAAAATCTTGATGGTTTAAAAAAAAAAAACAATTAAAAGCTAATCACCAAACAACACAGATCTCAACATCACCGCACAGAATGACGCTTAATTTTAATAAACAAGCGGGCGTTGTACCGAATCAAACAGTAACACAGTAAATATCAGATACAAACGTACTGCACAGCGGGTTTCTATGCAAATTTCATTTGGCAGTAATCCACTCAGTGAGATTGGTCTTGATTGATAGGCGCAAATTGGAAATAGGTTGTAGCCGAATGGCCGACGGCGAGACATAAACGGTGCGCGCAAAAAGCCGCGTCGACAGGGTTATTTAGTTACGCACTGAACTGTGATTTAATTTTTTTCTTATAGTTGATTAGGATTTTTGCTGGTGACTATAATGGGCGGTTTAGGGTTAAGGGTTAGTACCAAATGTATTGCAACAACTTTTTTTTTATTCATATCAATCGTGTTACATACATAAATCGTTTGTAAAGTAAAGTCGGCGTTTAGAAGTTATAACCGTCTTAAACATCATAAATGTCTTATTTAATAGTACATTTCAGATTTTATAGTAACGAGTGGCACAAATACTTACTCTTCTAAAAACTTTTTTGTAAGTTTACAAAGAGTAGAAAATCACTCTAAGACTTTCAAGTTAAATATAATAAATAATGACTTCGCCAAAAAACTGAGAAAAAGGTTTAAAAAATATAACAAAAAGGTTTTTTTATTATTTTTTCGCCAAAAAACGGAAGAATCTGACACTCTGCCGGTCAAGCCGGAACAAACAAGGCGGAACGGCCGGGGGCGACAACGTGACTACCAAAATGTCCCAACCTGTATACAGCATACAGCCTGTATAAATACAAAATACTAAAGCCTGTATACAAAAAGCCTGTTCGTTAACATCGTTATTAGAGAAAATTTTAATTAAGCCACGTAAATTGCGTTTCAATGTAAACATAATTTCCTATGTTATTAATTTTAATAACGAAAGCCCGCATGCATTATGGCCATAATTACATCTCGTGACAATTTTTGATAAAAAGTAGGACTTAGAATGTCAAAGACTCAAATTTCGTTTTGTATCAAAACAATTAGGTACCTGCAAAACTGCCTTAAGAGATTATTGGTAAAGTATCACGACTCATGAATACGCTATTCAATATGTCCCTAATTTCCTGGAAAATTAAACAGAAAGATAAAAAAAACAATAAAACCGCCTATAAAAACACTTCAAATGAACCCATATCAGGATAAATAATTACAAAACGTACTCTTTCAGATATTACATTCGTCAACCACACTACACACAAAAGTAAACCATAATCTTTTAAAATCAGAGTTTGTTTTTGTTTGTTAGTTTTTCCACCATCCGTGTCCATACATCGTAGGGTCGGCATTAAGCCTTCAGCACGAATTCTTTATTAGTTATAACACCGTTTTTTATAGCTTTAATTGAAGTTGACACCGTTTCGTGTTATTATAGTTCCCTTTATTTGTTTTATCCACTGTGAAAATTAAAATATAACAGTTATTTTGTTCGACACGATTTTTTATGCTTTTATTTTAATGTAAGCTTCCGTTAACATTTCTGTTACGTTTTTACGGAGTATAAAAACGTTTTGTATTTGCTTTTTTACTGTGGAGAGCTTCAGTCATCCTTGAAGGGGAGAAATTATGAAAATGATCAGGAGTTTTTGTCACAACTCGTAACTTCTCACTTGTCAACATCGAATAATAACTTATATAGCTTCATGTATATCGGGATTACTAAAGAAGAAGTTTCGTTGTTTCTTGCAGAGATATTACGACAATGAAATGTGCATGAAGTTTGTTTCTTTATTCAGCACTATCAATCTTTTCAATTTAAACTTAAGTGGTTAACTAACTGGGTCAGGTCATAAGCTAATATACGATGTTGTAAAGTAGCTATATTATGATTATTCCCTTAAAAATGGTATGAAAGGCAACGCGGCAAGTTTTTACATAAATACCATCACCTCATACCACCACCATCATCTGCACATCTGCCATCTTATCACTACCTTGGTTGACTCGTACAGAAATTCCAAGGAATGAAGTCCACTTTTGTACCATATTTGTATGCAAAAAGTTTAATCATCATCTGTCTAGCCTTTCCCAACTATATCCGGGTTTTTTTTTTGAGGTTGGGATATCATCGAATAACTTTTCCCGCTATAGGTGGAGCAGGAGAGCGTGTCAGACTTTTATTGACTTAAACCCACCCGTAGTACCTCAGTTGCCTATGTGCCAGGGGCCACGGTATCTCTTTCGAACAACCCGCACCCCTGGCAGGCATCGACCCTTGCGGGCCCCACCAGTTGACATCTCCAGACATCTCTTTGAGGCGCGCGTGGAGGACAACGCGCCGTCGACCGGGGCTTTGTCCTTACCGGACAGCGAGCTACCAATTACTCGCCGTCCGCAAGCCCGCGCCTACGGTGGCCGGGAATCAGCCTGGGATTCCCGACGCCCAGGGCGTCTCTTGCGGAGGCTAGGGCCGTGAAGGCGCATCTACTGCCTGTCCCTCACGTGCGCCGCCTCCCTCTTCACGAGCATCACTGCTTCGTAGAAGGAGGCGATAGCTACCCATGCACTGGCGCTCCGTACCATGGCATGGACCAGGGCCGAACGCAAGAGATCGCCACCGCCGATCGCTTCCACAATGACCTGATGGTGCTCCGCCCAAGCTGGGCAGACCTCCACCGTATGCTGCACCGTGTCTTCAGGACGATCTTCGCAGTGGAAACAACCGGGCGTTTCCCGCCACCTTATGCGAAACAACTATGTTGGGATCGGCTTTCAGTGTAACTAGATGCAGCTGAATATCAGTATTTTAAATGGTGCAACTGCCTATCCTCCGCCATAACCCAGTTACTGGGTAACAGGACACCCCGTTTGGACATCCAGGTTTGGACTTCTGATGACCCGTATAATGGCTGTCCAAGATCCACGAATGAAAGCCGGGACCAACGGCTTAACGTGCTTTCCGAGGTACGTAGGGGTCTTGGTATGTAAAGATAGACACGAATCCACGGACTGAACCGCGGAAAGCGTAGCTTTACCTGATCGATCGGCCCGTGCGGTTGTTATTATTTACCCACAAGCCCCTCGTGTGCGAAAAGTTTAAATAAATAAATAAATACGCACTGAAAATCGTCTCATAAAATGTTTTCTGTATTACTCCAGTCATTACAAACTTCTGAGTCTTCTCAGTGGTCTTCACCGTCTTCTTACAACTATGCTTAAGACACGCTTCAATATTTCAGCAAATACCATCGGAAGTCGATAAACGCAAGTTAGTATGGGCGTTGCGGACGCTTATTAGAAATTTCCGAGACAAGTAGGTATTCGATTAGTTAAATGCTTCAAGTTCAAAGGTTTCGCGGATAGCTTTCTGTACTGGAGTCTGTAATCTGTAGTAGAGCCGGCGAATTTCGTCACACTGCGTATTACATTGTTGCTTATTTTGTGGACTAAGTCAGGAAATGGTGGCGAGAACGTATCCTCTCTGTTGTAAAGCACGATTTTGTCATGACAATGGATCTGCAATGTAGTAGATAATGAAATATCTGGTATTATAAAAAATATTTTTCTACTTATTTTCGTGTCGATGGTACCTACTCGTACACTTTTTTTTAATTTAGTTTGGGCCAAGTAAGCGGTCACGTTTATTGCGGTATCAGTGGCATTATTAAGATCACCTGAGTTGCAGGTGAACGCACTTATAAAAATGACTTAAAAGTGGTATAAGTACGTTTTTGAATTTCAGTGCGTTAATGGACAGTTTAAGTCGATATCGACGTTAAAAAGCTATTTAAAGAAAACGAAAATCTTAAAAACGCCTGTCCGTCACTTCACCCTGTCTTTTCTCTGTTTATCAAACATAAAACAACATTTAGGTCCACTTGCACTACAAATTACTAAAAGCGATTAACGCTAAACGGATTAAAAAACATCATTCTGGTTTATGCATCTTCATGCCTCTGACAGAAATATAACAATGAGTGATTTGTGGTGCAAGTCGGTCTTAAACTTATTTCATATTAACTTCTAAATTGATGGTAGATATATAGATAAGAGGACTCCAAATCTCGCTTCCACCCATAACTTCCACCTTAAAATCCTACGACGATTGTGCAAGTGCAGAGCATCTTGAGGTCAATGGGTACAACGACTTCTCCACCCACCCTCCATCCTCCTTGGACCAACACTCCTTTGTTTTCGGCCATAACACTAACGATTAACGACTGCAACCAGGATTAGAGAGACATTTGAAAAAGGAAGCTGGAGTAGTATTACTTTATGACACGAACTGGCTGGTTTGGTGTTCGCTATCGAGTTCTTAGTGTTGGGAGTCATGATTTTTTGTGGGAATATGGTTATGATCTCCTTTAATTCAGGTTTTCGTTGTGTTTGACAGAAGACAGACAATGCTGACGTCTTCATCTGTGTGTGTGTTTATTTTGAGTCAATATCGATAGCAAGGTTACTTAATGTTAACTTTAAATAAGAAACAAGTGCGTGTCGGACCATGCACAATGAAGGATTCCGTAGTTGAGATTAATATTTATATCAAGAATAAACGTAACATTGTAGTCACAAAAAAATATGTTCTTCTATACATCGAAATATGTGACGGACTATTCTCCAATTTTAAATGTAAGTTTGTAATCGCAAAAAAAATATATTATGTGATTTACGTGAAAACTACAAGAGAACGATTTTTGGACATTTTCCATTACTCGTGCTGTGAGACCTTGCTTTTTGGAAAATTTCATGATTTTAGGTCAATCTGAATACCATAGATTTTTATTTCTTTATGTATGTGATATGTCGTATAAATAGCAATATTTTCACTATTGTGTGGACCTGTGTATATAAAGGGACTTGATAGACAGACAGATGGATAACATAGTGATCATATAAGGGATCTATTTTTTCTTTTGAGGTATGGAACCCAAAAATATATTAAAATTGAAAATTAAGAAATTAAAAACTTCTCGAAAAAAAATTAAACAAAAAGAATTTTGACTGAGTATAAAATTAAAAGCGATCCTAAATCATAGACTAATTGACTTTTAAACTTATTTAAAAATTATACTAAAACACAAACAAATCTCAAAAAGGTCTACTTTATTAAGGCTGTTCTTAAAACAAACAGTTTATTTATTTTTCTTTATTACTGAGAATCTCTATCGATTAACATTAATCTCAATTGGGGAGGAAGCGATTAAGTTGTTTGTAAAAATAAACCTTCGAGCCAACATCATCTGTCTTAAGTTTGGGGAAAAAGGGCAACCACTTCATCTATAGACGATCTAGGCGTGTTATTTTTAGTTTATCCTGTAAAGGATAAAACTTTTGCTCAGCTAAAGTAGTTCTTTAATAATATCATCTCTCAAGGAAAATAGACTTTTTGTGTGCTTCGAAATTCAGTCCTGCTTTTAGAAACTTCAATTGGAATCTAGAAGGATAAAAGTATTACATGTGATAATCCAGGTTATAAACTATCTGTAAGCTAAATTTCATCTCAATCCATTCTGCCGTTTATGCGCGATTGAGTGACTAACATCCAATCATACAAACTTTCACATCTATATAAATAAAAAGAAAAGTCCTGACTGACTGACTGACTCATCAACGCCCAGCCCAAACCCTTGGACCTAGAAAGCTGAAATTTTGCACAGAGGTTTCCTGTATAATGTAGACAAGGAATTAAGAAAGATTTTTCGAAATTCAATCCCTAAGGGAGTTAAATAGGGGATGAAAGATATTTGTAGGATACTACTATCCTACAATTAGTAGGATTACGACGCTCATTGTAATAACGCCTTCAGAGTTATGTTGGGGCTACCGCGCTTTTGCAGCGCATCGGGGATGTTCGCGGAGTATGGCGTGCCGGATTTTTATGCCCTTATGCGGACACGAATAGCATCCCTGATGCGGCGAGTTCGCGATAGCTCCAACAGCCTGGTGGCTATCTTTGCCAGCAAAGTAGACAGTCCAATGATGTGGCACTGGATGACCACTCATCGTGCGTCATTTGTATATATAAAATAAGTGTTATTGTGTATGTGTGTATCTTTTTGTGCGTCGCCTTTTGTTTTGTGTATGTAGAATTTAAGTGATTTTTATTTTGTCTTTTGAATATGGATTTTGGTCTGAAATAAATATTACATATTATTATTATTTTGTCATTTATTTTGTATTCTCGGCTCATTAATAGCCGGAAAAAGCTGATAACACGGGCCTAAGCCAAGTGCTTACCAGTTGGATTAACTGCGGTGGCGTGCAGAAGATTGCACAGAAGATGGTAGAGTATTTGCGTTTTGATGTGGGTTTTCTGAGTCACATTGCAGAAACTTTCTCACGAGTCTGCATGTGTTTAGTATCGCTGCCTTCTGCAGCAGATGGTAAGTATTTGGAGGTAAGTTAAGGGAATTAAGGGATTGGTGAAGTTGTTTCGGTATTACTCCTGTTGTAGACAATACTATTGGTACTATTATGACTTTTTGCAAATGCCAAAGTCGGGCTACTTCATCTTTTAATTCAATGTATTTGCTCAGTTTTTCTGCTATTGTTGTTTGCAAGTTATGTGTATTTGGTACAGCAATATCTATTAGGTATCCAGTTTTGTTTAACTTGTTAATCAGTGTAATATCTGGTCTATTAAAATGAATAGTTCGATCGGTAAGAATGGCGCGATCAAAGTATAGTTTTGTTGAGGGGTTTTCTAAAACAGTTTCTGGATTGTATTTGTAGTATGGTGTAACGGAATCTATAAGTTTGAACTGGTGTGCTAATTTTTGATGTATAACGTTGGCTACTTGATCGTGTCTGTGTTTGTAGTCCGTTTGGGCTATCGACTTGCACGAGCCTGTGATATGCTGTATCGTTTCTGGAGAACTGTTGCATTTCCTACATGTGTCATTATTTAAATTCTTTATGATAAACTTTCTGTAATTTTTAGTTTCAATTACCTGGTCCTGTATAGCCAGCATAAACCCTTCAGTCTCCGGGAAGAGTTCGCCTCGATTTAGCCACGCGTTCGACGCTTCTTTATCGACATTTATGTGGTTTAAGTCTTGGCGGTGTCTTCCGTGTAGAGATTTCTGGGCCCATTCTAAAAGCTTCATTTTGTCGTCAATTACTATCTCATTTCTCTGTTCAGATGTATCTTTTAAATTTAGGGGTGTTAAGTTTTGGTCGTTATGTGTTATCATTTTGTGCAGTATAGAGGTTTCCATTTTTGAAAAAAAGAATTGTCGAAGTGCTTTTATCTGTCTATTGTGTAGGTTTAGAATGTCAACTAGTCCTCTACCTCCTTCTTTACGTGGCAGTGTTAATCTCTGCAGACAAGACCGTGGGTGGTGTTTGCGGAATTTGGTCATTGTGGTATTAATTTTACGTTGAAGGTTTTTCAGGTCGGTTTTGGTCCAGTTGATTATCCCAAAAGAATATGTGAGAACCGGTATGGCGAAGGTGTTAATCGCTTTGATAGTATTTCGAGCATATAGTTGCGTTTTCAGAATTGTGTTTAATCTGTGTTGAAATTGAAGTGTTAATTTTTGTTTAGTTTCTTTGTAGTGTATTTGTCGTGATTGTGTATAGCCTAGGTATTTATAACTGTCTTGTTCATCTAATGGTTCTATCTGTTCTCCTGTACCTAAAGTGTATTGGTGTTGGTAATTTTGTCCTGCTCTAATTGAATTTATTTTACATTTATCTATGCCGAATTCCATTTTAATGTCGTTTGAGAATTGTTCTGTCAAGTTTGCTAATTCATAGAGTTGAGTCTCACTTTTGGCGTATAGTTTGATATCATCCATGTACAACAGATGATTTAATTCTATTTTTTGAACCTCAGTATGTCCTTCGGTACTTGAATGTTTTAATGGGATTCCTAAAGTAGTTGCGTTTAATATATTAGATAGGGGATTTAGAGCAAGACAGAACCACAGTGGGCTTAAAGCATCTCCCTGAAAGATCCCTCTCTGAATTTTTATTGGGCTGGTATCTACTGTTTTAGTAGGGGAAGTTAGTCTTAGGACAGTGGTCCAAGACGTCATCGTGACCTTTAGGAATGTTACTATAGTTGGATGTATTTTGTATATCTCTAAAATATTTACAAGCCACGAATGGGGTACAGAGTCGTAAGCTTTTTTGTAGTCAATATACATGCTAAAGAGATCGCTTTTGGATTTTTGAACGTTTTTAAGAATGACTGAGTCTATGATTAATTGTTCCTTGCAGCCTTGGCTGAATTTACGACATCCTTTCTGCTGTTCAGCTAAGATATTATTAGTGTCGATGTGTTGATATATTAGTTCAGAAATACAAGATGTGATAATTTTGTACAAGGTCTGCAAGCATGTTATAGGTCGATATTTTGCTGGATTTGAGAGATCATTACGATCTTTTGGTATCATAAAAGTTGTACCTGAAGTTAAGTAGGATGGTATTGTTTTAGGGTCCTGGATGAATCTATTTATGTGATTATATAGAAAACTATGGATAGATGTAAATTTTTTGTACCAATAACTATGAATGTTATCTGAACCTGGTGCTTTCCAGTTATGTAAACGAGAAAGTACTTTATGGAAAATTTCTGGGGATATGTGGTCAAATGTCATTGCTTGAATACTTTTTTGGCTGTTGGTCACTTCTGTTTGTATCCAATCTGCTTGGGCATTATGTTCGACTGGTTGTTCCCAAATTCCTGCCCAGAAGTTTTGTAACGTCTCTGAGTCAGGGTTGTTATGATCATCATTTGGGTTATCATCCTGAACGTTAGATGTCGCCTGTCTAATATTGCGGTAGAAAAGTTTTTCATTGTGGGTGAATTTAGTGTTTTGTAATTTCCTTTGGGTACATGCTTTGTATCGTTGTAGTCGGCCTGTTACGACTGACAGTTTTTGCTTAAGTGTGTCTAATGTGTGAGGTGCTTGTGTATTTGGTTCTTCATGAACAGTGTGAATTTTATATTGTTCTATTATCTTGTTAACGTGTTTAACTATTTTCCTACTTCTATTACCATTGATGAATTGGGTCATTCTAGCTATCTTTGATCGTAAATCATTTAATTTTCGTTCTAGTCGTGTCTCCCAGTTAGTTTTGTATTCTTTCTTTGCCCTTTGGGTGACTTCTCTTGGTTGAAGGTTCATTTTTGCTCCGTTAACTTTTGCCGCGGTCCATGCTGCACAATATATAGTAGTCTGTAAAGTGTAGAAGTCAGTTTCTTTATTGACGTTTTCAGGTAAAATTATTTTGTTTAGGTAGCTGACAATTCGGGCAAGTTTTTTAGAGGGTTTTTGTTTGGGAATAAAAATTCTATTTATAGGGCTAGTAGCTTTATAATATTGGAATGCTTCTTGGAACGAGTCATCTATTAATGGGTCCCTATCTAGGTTCGCATGTTGGTTAGGTAAGATTTCTTCTGCGCAGTTAATTTCAGTATGATTTACAGTAAGTGAAGATTCTTGGGTGGAGTTAATGTCAATGCTGTTTATAAATTGAGGTTCAGAATGACTATCGATCGGATTAACTATCGTCGTTTCACTTGTGAAGTTGCTAAAGTTAAGATTATCTAGTGGTAATTCTCCAGATACTTCTAGTTTTAATGAGTTTAATCTGTCAGTAGTGACATATTTATTGTTTACAATTGCTCTTCTCTGATCAGCTATTCGTTGTTCGCTTAGATGAGCAAGTGCAGGAAAACTGTTGATAAAATCTTCATACATGCGTCTTCTATAAACTGTTTCGTTTCTACCTAAATCTGTTACTCGATAATAAGATCGCATTATAGCTTCATTTTGTTCATTGGTCCATCTCATTCGAGTCTGTGTTCTATTTTTAGTATTATGTGTTTCTGGGGTTCTCGGTTGCATTTGGGTAGATTGTGTGGGTGTAAGTATTTGTTGTACATGGTCGATAGAGTTTTGTGACTGTTGGGTAGAGTGATTAAGTTGTAGAAGATCTAATTCTTCTTTTACTTCGTTTCGTATTTCCTGTATAGTTTTTTGTGGTAGTAATTTATTGTTTATTATAGCTCTACGTTGGTCTCCTATTCTCTGTCGACTAACCTGCATGTTCGGGTATTTTTCTATAAATTTTAGGTGGAGCGGTTCAAGGTAAGTTTTTTTGTCTGTATCTAGTGCGGTTAATTGAAGATAAGTGCGCAGTATGAACTTATTCATTTCAGGTGTCCATCGTCTGCGCGTACTTGGGGCGCTTGTAGTGGGTGCAAGCTCAGAGTCAAGCTTGACTTCCTGCACAACACTATCAAGCGTGCTGGTGGTGGACAAGCTAGCTGTTCTTCTTGTCATGTAGGAGGGGCGAGTCGAAGGGATGGAAGAAAATAATGAAATAGTATCATCGCCCGTGGAATCGGCTGTGGCTTCTACGTAGTGAGCCCGCCTGTTCAACTCACTATGACCAGCTGTAACAATTTTGTCGGTGGGAGCCCGCTTGCTCAACTCCTCACCGCCGATGGTTCGCATGCTGTGGCACCTAGCATCGGCTCCAGATGCGCCCCGGCGCTCCCCGGGAAGCGACCGTAAATTGTATACTCTCTTATTACTCATCTCCATAAAGGGTTACCTTTCCTTGTTAGCCGCATAAGTTTTTTGTACAGTTGTACAGTACGCGTGTCCGCCCCCCACGTAGCTAGGTGTTCAGCTGGGACGTAAGGTAGGATTTTAGGGGGCTTATTATTATTATTATTATTGTCACTAAGTGAACAAAACTCCCAGTGAATCTTTAATTTTTACCAGTGTCTCTAGCTTTGAAACAAAAAAGATTATAGGCAGGTACCGAAACTAGCCGATAGCCGTATGTCTTCCAAGATAAATAGCATCCCGCGCCTGTGAACAGATGTATCACGAAACCAATTCACAAAAGCAAATTGTATTGGAGGTGTAAACAAAAAAAACACCAACATTTACACCTCACATCTTTGCCCACAGAAAATCTACAGAGAATGTATTGTTGGCCACGAAACGGGTGTAGTGTGAGGCCGGTCTAAATCACACACAATTGAACTGTACAAAAGTAACTTTACTGTTAACATTCGCTTGCGTTATATCGCTAAGCCCGGGGTTAATTGAACAGGGTGGAAAATTATACAAAGTTCCACGCTAACATTAATGCTAGCCGACGTTTTGTAAGACAAGGCGTCCCGTACTCGTGGTTAGTCAATATTAATAGAGGATCCGTCAATTATCAATGTTTATTGATGCTTAAAATCGCGGTCTCTATCGATAAGGAGTGTTGTACAACAGATTAACATCGTTATTTACGCAGCAGTGTTGTTTTGAACATGTAGACAAAGAGCAGCAACTTTTTGATTGGACGATCGTTTTTTGTTTATTGTAACTTTCTTATGAGTTAATATCGCTATATTATATTTGGCTTTAAGGACGTAATATTGTATACACGATAAGGTTGTTCGCTTGCTTCTCAGACGCGAATAATATGCTACTCTCAGCGCGATATTAAAGCTCATACACCTTATTGAAGCTCCAGCACTAAACTGTGATATGCAGCTATGTCTGATTATTCGGAAAATAGTGGGTTATATTAAATAATATACCCACCCATGTAGTTTATTTATTCTGTCATTATTAACAACCACGTAATACTTTAGTTTCCTTAGGATAACGTTGTCTGCAACAGATTGCCTTTATCACCTATTGTATCACAAATAAAAAAACAAAATGAAATTATCTGTTAAGCAAAATTATACCCTACTTTGATTGGCCGTGTTATTGCCATTTCATACAAAAGCTGTCAATAATAACATTTGTGATTTGAATGTACGGACAATTTAAGTTGACAGTCGCTTAAGGCTGAAGTTTTTTAAGTAACCTGTTAAAGACATAGTTAAAGATTACTAAGAAACCGATGAATGTTGTCGAATAAAATTTAATGTCATAAATTCTATTTATTAAATTAAATTATATTCGCAAACATCCATCGTTTTCTTAATTAACTTCAACTATATCCGACGACTCTGGTAACTTGCCGTACACCACTGCTTGCGCACCGTGCTTTATTGAAATGCTATTTTTACGTGGTATTAAAAAAAAGGGGACTACAAGCAAATTATGAGAATAATTTAAAGTTTCTATGCCGAATTTAAACTAGTATTCACACGTAATAAGCCGAGGTCTCCAGCCCAATTAAAGGCACAGTTCAGTTTGAGATGATAGCTGACGTAGAGCCCGTTAGATTGTTTGTAAAGGACACGTAATACGGCAAAGAGGTTTATCCGAAATCATATTAGTTAAAGCAACATAAAGTACGAGACATGCTATTTTGATTTTGAGACTACTCTTGGAGGTAATGTTGTAATAATGATGAAAGGGAAGGACTGTGACCTTTTTAATGTTCCTTTTAAGAGTTTGTTTGTAGATTGGTCCCTACTTGAAAATATTATGTGAAGAAAATATAATAAAATTATTGGCACTGGTATGTTATCTTCACAAACAAACAATGTAATCTTCGTAGTATTTTGAGAAGTGTAGATCAAACGTAAAAGTCGAAGACGGTGTTATGTGTCTAGCCTATGGCTTTTATATCCTGTAATTGCAGAATTTAAAAAGGGCTTGTGACCAAGTAATAACATTCGCACAGGTCGATTGATTAGGTTAAGCTACGATTGCCGCGGGTGGTCCGTGGATCGGTGGCCATATTTACAAACCAAGACCCCTCGGAAAGCACGTTAAGTCGTTGGTCCCGGCTGTCATTCGTGGATCTATGACCATCGTTACGGGTTGTCTGAAGCCCGAGAGTCTGACAACCAGTCTTACCATGAGGTATCGCACTACCCAGTAGCTGGGTTGTGGAGGTCAGACAGGCAGGCAATTGCTCCATGTCAAATACTGGTACTCAGATACACCCGATTAAACTGGAAGTCGGTCCCAACACAGTTGGGTATAGGCTAGGCAGATTGAAATTGCAGAATTATAAGACCTCAAAAACGTCTTATTAACACACTATTGTCAATCCTCTAAATACACAACAAATACCAAAACTAGAAACAAAACACTAAATGTACGATGACCCAATGAAAATCCATTCCAATCAAACACATTGGAACGTAAAACTTATTCGAATTAGACCTTTGATGTCAGAGACGTATGAATATCCAACATGAAGATACCTACGGATTAGGTTATATTGGAAATATTGGGCCGGAATCCACGTATAGCACTGTTTACGTTTACCTAGGGCACGCTCAAATGTACACATTTAATAACGGTTGCAGGCCGACGGTCGACCTATCGACGCAATGGGCCCTATGTCAACACTCCGATGTTACGTGTCGCTTTTAACATATAGATCAATT
Source organism: Antitype chi (assembly GCA_947359405.1). Classification (NCBI taxonomy): domain Eukaryota; kingdom Metazoa; phylum Arthropoda; class Insecta; order Lepidoptera; family Noctuidae; genus Antitype; species Antitype chi. The sequence continues at coordinate 20,585,724 of OX375816.1, forward strand.
TATTTACAGCTATTTGTATAGGTAGGTATATATCTAGCCCATGGGAGCTGTATTGTGGATGGTGATCGGGTATATTTTGGGTAGAGTATTTGTAAGTCGGATGGATTCTAAAATATCTGATAGAATCTTGTTTATTTTTAAAGAAATCTCGTCTCGGTATTGGGATAATAATGCTAGTATCTATTTACTTAAGTAAAGTATTTACTTACTAGCTTTAGGGCGTGGCTCCACCCGTATGGATGTCGGATATTGCATAAAAAAGTAGCCTACGTCCTTTTTCATATCCCAGGCTATATCGGTAAAATTCCTCATCAATCTAGGGCATTGATCAGACAAAAAAATTAAATCGTGGGGCGTAGCGTAACCTAAGTAAATATGTAAATGAGGAAAGTGTTGTGATGACTGGTACCTAGGACCTACCGAATTATTTTTTATCTTTAAGTACCTTATCTACATCATTATTTTCATTAAAACCGTTTAACATAAAATTAAAAAAAAGATCGATCGTAACTGTAAAACTGCTGACCAGCTTTACACAAAATTGAGGTTTTGATTGTTGCGCATTGTCTTGTTACATCGATTTGCTTGAGTTGACCCAGCGTGTATTCTAGTAGTTAGTATCAACTATTCCAGCCAGCCATACTAGATGCAGCTGAATACCAGAGTTTAACATAGAGCGTGTGCCTATCTGACCTCTACAACCCAGTTACTGGGTAATACGATACCCTGAGACGGTAAGACTGGTTGTCAGAATTTCGGGCTTCTGACGACCCATAACGACTGTCAAAGATTATACTACTGTCACTATTAAAAAAAAAACATTAATAGGCCTCAAAAACATTTTTATATTTTTTTCCAAAACCATTTTCAGACAGTAAAAGGGTTAATAATAAATCATAAAATAATGTAACAGAACAGACAACTACAAAGTTAAACACTCACCTGGACGGAGCGGTTGTTACGGCGACGTGCGCCGAATTCATAGACCTTATGATTAATGATGTTCCTGACGGGGACGCCCTTTAACTTCCAAGTTTAACCTTTTTATTTTATAGTCGCTAATAGTTTTAGATAGTGTCATAAAGCTGTGAAAAGATAGGAAAATTAATTGTTATGTAAATCGAGCACCAATTTAAATTGTCTGTAGGTATATTCAAATTAGAACTGGCATTCTTTGACAGCAGAATGAAATGGCTGTATTAACATGGCAAAGACATCATTCAGGTTTCGAAATTGTTGTACCTAAAACAAGTTTTCAGTGAAAAATAACACCCTTAACATTAACGAGTATAACATTCACCCTTCCGCTGCCAATTAAGTGAAAAAATACATTATTATTTTGACTTTATATTAATAATATTATAATGATGCCCATTTACCACGGGCAGTAACTGTTTGCGTCTTTCACCATCTAAACACCTAACAATTAAATTAAAATACATATTAGCGACCAAATGTAGTGTTTCACTTCCCGATACCGCCTTGAATAACATATGAAATGACAAGGCTTACATTCTTCTTCTTCTTTTCGTTTCGATGGTATTCATCAACTTTTTTTATATTTTTAGAGTCCAGTAGGGGGCCACGTTTATTGCGGCATCAGTGGCTTTATTGAGATCATCCAACGTGCTGGTGAACGGGCACTTAGGGCAATCCAGCAAGTGGGGCATGGTCTGATCAGAAGCACCGCACTCTGACTGGTGTTGGAGGAGTCAGTAATCCCCCAGTTTGACAAATTGCTGACATACTACAATCTAGTTACCTACATATGAAAGCCCAGATGGTACGGAGTCCAAACGTGAAAAGAACCCGGAACCGATTATTTTGCAGCCGAACAGTATGCCGTTTGTGTACCAAAGGTCGTTTAATTATTAAACGAATTTCCAAAATATTATTATTGGTACTTTCAAACTCAAATAGCAGTTAGTTAATTGTGGTCTTTCGTTGTAACATTAAAAAATATACAAGATAGAATTTCTAAGAAATACCTAAGCTTTTTTTTCTGGCCAATACTTCATTTTTGGTAACGAAATGTGAATTGAAATGTGAAATGAAATTTACAATTCATTTCTCTGACTGTTTCTAATTATTAAGATACTTAATTATTTCGTAGGTACTGCTAGTCTCCAGTTAACTAACGTTACTTTATTTAGTTTTAACTGAATATATTCGGAATAAAAACCAATTTCGTTAGCTCCCATCAAAAACTAGGCTTCGAATGGGGCGTAGTTGCAGGCCCTGTCACCTCTGCGCGCAATATGTGCACTGCGCCATTTTATTAACATGCAATGGACGAAAAAGCGACAAGCGTCCGTGCCTCGTCAAAATTAATCCGCGTCCCATCGCTTCTATTTGTCTTAAGCATAAAGGATATAGTGCGTTGGCAATGTAAATTGCGTTTAGCATCACAGTTGCCAATGATTATGTTCAGCAATAGGTACCTATGGTTTGTTCCGAAAATATCGGATGAAATCGAAAACAAATGGATTAGAAAACGTACAAGACTTGTGGATACCAAGACTGCCTAAACCATAAAAAACCCTGTAGTGCCAGTCACAAGTTGAGAGCTTTGATTAGATTATTTGAACTCAAAATTATAATTTCAAATCTTCTTATAACCTCAAATATTGTCGATGATTTTTCAATTATAATTTAATATCCTCATGGAAACAATAATTGTTGAAAAAGTGGTAAAATATAAATTTGAAACCTTTTAAATACAGATCAATGTGTTACTAATCATGTGATAGTTTTGGAACAGACTGTAGATGTACGTTTACAATTATGTTTAACAAATTAATCTAATGCGAAACATTGCCCCCTGCTTAATTTCAGAGGGCAATCTTCGCCGTGCCAATTCAAAATTGATTTCAAAACCATTTAATTTCAATAGACATAAACTCCGTATTCTATATGATAGAAGGTAGAGGTAACATTTACAAATGTTCGAGTCAACTGAACGTTGCACGATTCAGCTTTGATGTATCAAAGTAAATTCTGTTTCCGTTCCCGTACCGTTTCGGCTGCTGTTTCCGATAATTATTATGTTTTGTATTCGGTAACGTAGGTAGTAGTACTCATATACGTCGTGTTTAGGGATATTTTGGTACTAAAATGTGGAGCTGTTAATTTTGGGCATGCATTTTAATGAGACATTCGTCATTCTGGATCCTAAACTACCGGTAAATAGATCCTTGATTTGATATTTTACTGTGTCAAAATATGAACGTTGCATGTTAATATCGTTTGATCCAATGTTATGGGAATAAAATCTTCTTCTGACCCATATTAAGCTCTGCCAGGGGCACGGGTTGTTCGAAAGAGATACCGTGGCACACAGGCAACTAAAGGAACACGGGTGAGTTTTAGTCAGTAAAAGTCTGACACGCCCTCCTGTTCCACTCAGAGCGCGAGAAATTATTTGATGATTTCCCACCCTTAAAAAATCCCATAACTTTAATTATTTTTTTTACCAATTAAGTATACCTCCTGTAAAATATTTAACTTCTAACTTCATATACAGTTTTTATTGATTCTCAATGCCCATGCTAAGCAATAAAAACATTCCCAAAACAACAATAACGCAACCTGAAGATATTAACACTGGCAAAACATTGGAAAACGCCCATATCGCGCTCAAACACCAATATAGCATATTCTTTTGAGTGCAAAACTTGCGCAAACGTTTGCGTTAGGATTGGAACGTTTCAGGCGGTCTGAAATCCGTTCGTTTCATGCGAGAACACGCGCCGTTGCGTATCGCTCGCGGGTGTGATCTTTTCGGGGTTGCTACGCCGGAGTTGCAGATTTTAGCTGTATTTTTCGGTACTAAGAACTCGTGTTCTAGGAAAAGCCTCAGGAAATAATTATGTTATGTCTATTTAATTCTCAAACAAGATTTTTGTATAATTTAGAAGCTACAAGTATTAAAATAATAACAATGTAAAGAAAGAGGAAGGAATAGCAGGGCTTCAAAAAAAATCCCGCATCGCTGGCAACAGGAAAACTGCCAAAAATGAACTGAAACTGATTATAAATATTAAATGAAATCAAGTGATGCTTGCTAATTCAGTTTTACTCATATGTTGTAAGTAGGTACTTTGGTAATTATTTTGTGAAATTATTTACCACCTTCGTACTGACCCCTTGTCTCATTTGATCGTTTTTTTTTTCTGAATCGAACATTAGAGACTCGAAAAAAGTATAAGTTCAAAAACGGTTAGACTAGGTTAATTGGCACAATGTCTATATAAAGGATTTAGTAATATTTTTTATTTGGTCTATAACAAACTTGTGTCAACCCTATACGACAAACAGTATTTTATGGGGCACACACTTTTACGTTAACGGTTTTTTGTTAGATGTTCGGTTTTGATACTCCCTTCTTTTTTTTAAACTACCAGCTTGTTAAATTTTGAAGAGAAAAACATTTTTCAATCCCGTACTTTTTTGGGTATTCTAAAAATATAAAAGGTTTTATATTTACATGAGACTCTTTACCTATCCATTTTCGGAAAATGTCGGGGTTTCCATTAGATTTTTTTGCAACCTCCCTTTTCCTTGTTAACAGTACAATAATTAGATTAGAAGACGATTGTTATAGAAAGAAAAGCAATCAGTTTCAAGATTCCTATTTAAATACATCACAATTTTTATAATCTCAAAAAAAAATGTAAATACGGGCTGATTTTTTAGTCACCGTCCGCCGTCGATTTTGTATGGGAGGTCCGATTTTTTTTTTCATATTTCGACCCATGTTCCTTGGAGAAAGTTGTTCAATTTAACGGGTACTATCACTCTGAAAAATTTGGACGGTGACTAAAAAATCAGCCCGTATAGTATTACCAGCATAAACAGGTGTTTTGGCTCTTTTCAGGTATTATTTCGAGTTTTTATAGCTTTTGATTTAAGATGTTTTCAAAACAATTACCTTCTCTTATAAGCTGATGATATACGGTTAGACTGGTTGCCGACCCTAATATATGTAGCTGGGAGAAGGCTAGGCAGATGTCATCTTCTGCCGAGCCTTCAAATATTGTTCTGATACTGCAATATACGATCAGAAGATTAATCGTTGTTACACTTATTATACAAATATACACTGTATTATACAGTCAGAATACTGTTTTGCGCAGTAAAATGTTAAATTTTGAAAATAGGAGTCGTGTCTGTTCTCTTAAGTAATCCCTAATAGTTGCCTACACCCACGTCTATCCACCAAGAACTACACACGCATAACACCAAAATAATAAGCAGCACATCAGTCTTACCAACCCAGCTCCGTACGTTTTCCACGACTTTGTAGGAGCCCCGAAATCTGTAATTATCAACTATGTAATAACTTGTATGTGGTTCAAACTTCTCCACCTATACAAAACTTCGTCTTGGTAATACTTGTAGTTTAAATTCGTAGTTATTCGTCACTGCCGGGTGTTATATTAGAATGTTGTATACAGAAACTTTAATTTGGTTAGCCGAAAACTTCTAGTTATTTTGACTAGGATGGAGCAAGTGGGATAGTTTGAATGTTGTTTTAGTGTTAAAGGATTATTATACTACTAGTTAATTACCTACAGAGTATGACCTGTTTTGCGTGTCATCAAACAGAGAGTACAAAACCAAATGCATTCATGATTCCCAAACGCACATGCAGCTATATTTATATGCTCGCAGTACGTTGGTATGCGACCAGTGACCACGCCATTCCACACAACACTCCGCGTTCCATACAAACACGAACATTCGTTTGTCACTGGCCAGCACTTCACACGTTTCATATCCCGACCAAAAACTTTTAACTCCCAACCAAACTTTTATTAAACATAACTATATGGAATACTAGCCACCCTTTTACTACCTTTCACGTCATGATTTTGTACATAGAGTTTTACAACCATTTTTATTTTAGTGTTATGGCCGAAAATATTATCCGTGCAATGACGAGTTTCACATTGAAATCCCATATCAAGTGACCCCTATAATGGTCCCGCTTACGATGTCGTAAAAAGGTGATCGCTTCTCTCTTTTTTTTCAATATTTTCGGCTTACTGGCTTACTGTGAGCAATAAAGTTTGAGAAATTAATTATAATTTTTGGATTTATTTTGTTTAGGGCTCTCCCGGGTTTGTTAGGGATGTAGTGGTAGAACCTAGTTTTGTGAGACGTACCTAATAGGGCAATAATTGTTGCTGATGTTATTTTCATAGTAGGTACTGTGTATGAAACAATTGTCACGTTGTCTAAAAAGGGCATTAGATCTATAAAAAACGTTCACTAACGTGGAAGGCATAAGGTCGACCTATGATATTTAAGATCTTCTGCCTGCCATTTTCCAACTATGTTAGGGTCGGCTTCCAGTCTAATCGGATGCAGCTGAATACCAGTATTTTACATGGACAGACTGCCTATCTGACCTTCACATCCCAGTTACTGGGTAACACGATACTCCTTGGTAAGACTGGTTGTCAGCCTTTCGGGCTTTTGATGACCCGTAACGACTGTCAAAGATCCACAAATGACAGCCAGGATCAATGACTTATCGTGCTTTCCGAGGCACGAAGGGGTCTTGGTATGTTAAAATGGTCACCCATCCACGGACCCACAGCGGCAAGCGTAGCTTAACCTGATCGATCGACCCGCGCGGCTGTTATTACTTAGCCACATCTCCCTTCAATATTTAAGATAATATTATAAAAGTAATGTTATGACCTTAGAGCAGAGGGTTTAATAAAACTGTTGTGACAGCCATAAAGAGACTATGGTCTCTCCTTTCTGACATTAACCTTTAGTGAACTTACCTTTAGTAAACTTACCGTGTTTATCTTCAATAGAATCGGATAAACTTAAGCAATGTGCTTGATCTTAACCAATTCTATTCAAGAGAACTAATAAAGTCAGCTTTAATCTAAGTAGATCTCATCGTTTCTTTTGTAGCCAGAAATAGAACACTTAATACAACATTTACCAACTCCAAATCGATTTATCGCCCACTCAAGAACAAGGATACTTTATTTCTGGATTTGTTGAAATCCATCAAAAGATGATAGACACAAAATGCTCGGCAATATCTTGAGCGAACGGTCTCATTACACGTTTAGTGTTTGTCGAAACATTTCAATCTGACAAGGTTTGTTTAAGCCATCAGTGTGCTTTGTTGTGGCCTCTCGGTTGGCGGTTGAAGGGTTGTACCTACTACGTAGTGTCATTTTCTACATTTGTAGCCTATAATATGGTAAATTTACCTCTTTTTTTGTAAACAAGAGTCAAGGATTTGAGCTGTAAACCAACGCTTAGCAACCCGCTAGGTGCCCTAAACATAATGCTGAAGCTTAAACCTTTTGCTTTCGGTATTATAATTTTACAGCTGTAATGGAGATAATAAACGTTATTCTAGTCTTTTATAATATGAGGAAATCACAGACTTATCTAAATGTCCACCTATAGCTCTTTTCTACTTTTCTGAAGTCTGGTGATTAAAGTGGTCCAAAAACTTAAAGTTTTTTAGGTTTATTATTTAAAGCCGAACACTATCTGTGGCTCTTTGGCTTTTTCATAATTTTTGCCACGTTAATCCTTATCTTATCGACTTCTTTTTCAATAAGTAAGTCGTCAAAGTTAAGGGAGACAACAATTTCACATTCAAAACCACTCGATTCACAACATTCATCACAGATCACTGCTACGCAGCTAAAACTTGGCAACTCAAAGAAAAAAACCTAATACCAGACTCATTCCGTCCATATTAACGTAATACCCCACACTATCAACAATAAAAGCGGCGATACACATCGTTATCGCCTTTCTCTTGGCCATAACCTCCGAGCGCTCACTCCGTTTATTTACTTAATATTTTCACGAAAGGGCTCACTCGGTGCTCGCATGGTAGATAATAAATAATGTGCCATTTATACGTCTTGGCCACTTCCAGTTCAAGATTTAGTAGGTTCTGTTAGGTGGTATTGTGTGGTAGAATTATTTAGGATAGTTAGAGCGGTATGCGTAGAACTGATAATAGGCACGCAGATATCATAAGTTGTATCAATTTATAAGAAAAAAAAAAAGATATGAGGATCATACCATACGACACTATACATTATTCGGACTGTATTGTTTGAAGGTATGTGTATATCTAGTTTGCAAAGGTTATACTTAAATGATTTTAAAGTTACTTAGAATACTCCTGCATGTCATAGCGGGCGATTTATCGCTAAAAGTGATTTTTTACAGACAATGTTTAGACGATAGAAAAACAGCATTTATTTTCTGATAGGTAAAAAGTCCCTTAAGGTCTTCTTCAGGGTAGTCCTTTTTTTCAGCACTCAGCAAAAAGCAACACCAGAAAAAATGTATTTAAGGAGGTTTTCTCTTTTCCAAGATGGCGCGCACTGAATCGACCTTCACAGAAACCCCACAGAACCTAGTCCACGGTCACCACGAAACAAATAAAACGATAACGCTATAAAGATTTATCTGTGAAATTTCTCACGGGGCGTAGTACTGTTGTAATTTGATTATAAATTCATTAACTCGCCGCGAGCCCGGGGGAATAATTTAGTGCAATCCACACGGCCCAACACCTCAGTTCCACGGGCTTTTTAACCGACTTTTAGATGTAGACTTGAATTATGGTTTACTCCTTTTGTTGGTGGTAGAAATGTTTTGAAGGCTGGGTTAAAGAAAGTGCTGTTTTTTTTTCTTATGTAGGAAAAGCTAGCTGGGTTTTATTTTAAATTACGTGAATGAGAAAGCGGTTTTACGACGTCAATTTTGTAATTAAAAACCATTATTATGGTTTTTAAAAAATAAAAAAGAAACAAAAAAAATTATAGTTGGTGAATATAATTATTATTATATTCACCAACTATAAATTTTTTTGTTTCTTTTTTATTTTTTGTTCCAACAAATTTGTATTTTTTTTATCATTTTTGTACGATTGCGTGTTTAGTTTAGTATGTGATCTTCCTGTGCGGGTCACAATAAATACTTTTTCATTCTTTTTCATTCTTTTATGTTTCTCGAAAAATATTAACCTACACTTACTATAGTAATTATTTATTTTTTTGTAAACATCACAACTGAAGCAACCTTGTAAAAGACTAGCTTTAGCCAGAGGGTGGAGGTAGAAAATTATCCCACGGGAACGTCCTACCGGGATAAAAAGTACCATATGTGTTAATCCAGATTATAAAGTATCTGAGCAAAATTTCATCTAAATCCGTTAAGGTGTTTTTTCGTAATTGTGTAAAAAACATCCAAATATCTAAACATCCAAACCTTCACACTAGAATATTAATTAATAGATAGGTAGGGATATCTTTCCTAACACGTACAACTAAAAAACAAAACACAAATATTCAGATACTCAGCAAAAATACAATAACACACTCTCTAGCATTTCGCTCTTCACTTGGACTAAAAAATCGTAAAAACTAAATGTGTCGATTGCAAAGCGAACGTGAGAGAAACCGATCACGGATGCTTCACAAATACAACAACAAGGAAGCTACAAAATAAACTGAAACATATTGCTGGATGTTACTTTTATATAAATAATATTATCAAGAGAAAAGATTTAATTTTTGTATGTTTGTTTGTAATGGATAAATTCCAATACCACGTAACCGATTTAAAGAATAATCACCTATGGAAAACTATTTCACGTTTCGTTATCACTATTTAAAAAAACCCGGTTTATAATGTAAAATTGATGAATAAAATCTAGACTATCATAGGCTAACATTGTAGTTGTTTTTTATTGTTCACGACAATACAACGACAACACACATAGGACAAAACGCAGCAAGCGGTGCTCCAGGTCCCGGCAATTGTCGTAATTATATTTAACTTTGTAACAGAAAGAAGTAAAAAAATAAACGGCATATTAGTCGATTCGCACGAATTTATTCGCCCAAATTAGGGGAAAATCAGACACTTCTAAATAATATACTATTTTCTATAGGAGAATCGCACGAAGTTTATTTATTCGTGGGCGATCAACAACTTTGTGATACGTATTCAGGAATTGGTACGTTTTGAATTTTATGAAATAAAGTTATGGAAATAGGTCACTGCAAGTACAAGCAACAAAGTGCATCGACTAATAATCCAAAAAACTCGAGGATAAATCATAGAATTATTAATAGGGGGGCATTGAAACAAACAACACAATCAAAACCACGCTCAATCATATCCCACATATTTGCTCACCACGATGAACCACATCCAGCATTCAGTATCCTCGTCTCTCAGTATCGACATTCAGCACTCGCCGCAGCGCAATCATCAAATATTTGCATTCCACTGAAAAAGTAATATGATTATTAATTTACTGTCGATTCATCGGTACGCCGGTTCGATTCCGTTCAATAAACGGCCGCTCCATTCGAGATATTCACTGTATGCAAAATCTGTGAATTTAGTTTGTGATTTCGAATGGAAAATATTTCGAATAATGTTTAGTTTTGTATCTCTTTCTTGTTTTTTGATGGGATGGAATGTTTGGTGGTGAATGTTGCAATGTTTTTGTATTGATTTCAGGAGCTGTACCGATTTCTATTTTATCATATAACATCCGGATTCATAACAAAAGTAATAACGGTGGAAATGAATTTCGTTTGGGTCAGTTTCGGTGTGTGATAAAATTCTAGTGTCGGTCTAGCTAATCGATCGAACTACGGCAGGCTTAGCCCGAGCACCGATTTGTCGACGGAAGAATAGACATGACTATTAACTAAATGATGTACAATAGGAAAAGATAGCTAGGTTTTTATATTAATTATCACAGTTATGCGTTCTAAACAAATCATGATTTTGTAGATAATCGTATATACTTTGTGGCCATCGAGTAGAAAGTTTGTTGTCAGTGTGATTTTGATTGTTTGGGAAGAAATATTCTTCTGAAATAGTCTACATTTATAAGGACCTAAACAAAGATTGTTAGAAACAAAAGACAAAATGACAGATTCTAGAAGGATATCTATGATGCGATTTCAAAAATGGAGTAACGAAATGTCACTTTGTATTTTTAAAAGTACTGTCTATTCTTTGTAGAAATAGAAAGCGTCATGTTAAGCATGCGGATTAAATCATAAAAAGCATGTTATACATATGCGTCTAACTTGCAGAAAAGTATGGAAGTAGATAGTTTAATAGTGTGGTATGGGAGCAATATAATATAACACCTAACTTTACGTATCTGTATCCTTGAAGGTTTGGACAGAGGTGCATACACACATTTTGCCACTTAAAATTTTATAGGATTGAGGCTATTGAGCGCATGAATCTAGACACCGTGTGGCTCCGGGCACAAATATAGTATCCGTGTTTACCTACTACACTATCACCAAAACAGCAATGGTACTGTGGTGATACATATTAGCTTTCCCAGCAAAACACACAAACAGACATACAGACAAACCTCAGTTACCGACACAGGCACTGTATACTCTCGTCTCTCAGTTTGATTACCGTAAGACCACAGGGCGCTCCAACTTTCTAAGCATTTGATGTCCTATGGCCTCCATGAGTTCGATAAATTGTTGTACTAGTCTCGGAAGAATCCTGGAGTGCATGTGTACGTAATTAAGTGAATAGTGAACTGCAAGGTCTGGTAGAGAAAGTATACAGAGTGGTAGGGACAGGGACGCGGAACCTGTTAGCATGTATTCACCACAAAATTCTGAACCGCTGCGTTTAAATTTTTCGACGGTTATTAAAAAAAAAAACTGTTCCATTGAGTTTAACCGCGTAGGTATTGTATTTTCCCATGGAACAGCAGATTTTTTTGAATAACCGATTAGTCGCGTCGATGTTCCTGCAATTTTGTATTTAAATGTAGGTAGTCTTTGAAAAATTATCTTGATCGGTTACTCTAAAGCGAAAATATTTAGAATTCTTTAACCAGAGTATCAGACTGTCGAAATTAAATCAACAAATTGGGAGTTGTATTTCTAGCTCATACTATACTATACTAACAGTTCCATGAAATAAGTAATGATAGATTTAATGTGGTTTTTGCATTTATGAATCCATGTTAATACTGTGTACCGTATTATTAGTTATTGAGGAGGACCATTTTCAGCCTAACTCTTCGTAGATTTTGCGCGATCAATTCATTATTTCCGTCATTATCGCAGTTTTTCATACTGTATTAAATATACAGTAAACTTTTAATAATCTTCATCATCAAAAAGGACATGTCCTGTCTCGCTGCCAAGACCAACCCGCCCTATCGCTGGGCAAACATTTGCACAAGTTACTGCTAGCGCACTTCGCTCTACGTTCCTTGGAATCAACTGCCCTGGTCTATTATATGAGGTTTAGACCCGATTCCTAAGTACAATTCAATTATTAGCTCTGGTCGTTAAAGTGCTAGGAAATTTCTGGAAAAAAATTGGCAAAATATAGCATCCGATATGAATTTAAATATTTTAATAATTGGTGTTTTTAATAGAGTCACAATTAGATTTTAGTACCTAATTATAATTACTAAAGATGTAGCCATTAAGCTGCCTACCCTCATTCGAAGAAAGCGTGAGTTTATGTTATGTATGCTTTAACATGTCTCAGACTCGACCGGAACCGCGTCTGAAACCATTCAAAATGATGAATATAACTCCAGAAAGTGACAATAATAGACAAAAAAGTACCTAACTACTCAATGTTGATGAACTTCCTTACTAAATTTAGAAAGCTTTCATAAAGGTTAAACTGCTCAGGGTTAAAAAGCAGTTGAGCAGAAAGAATTTCTATGGAGTTCCTAGGAGGTTATTACGTAATAAAATCGTGGTGAGGACTTTAGGTAGATCCATGAACTCTAGCCCTTTGTTGCTTCTTGTGAGTGTCGTAATAGATCCAACATCTACTATTCCTACAACTAGAATACTTAGGAAGTGTCAAGAAGAAATGTTCAGCAATATTTCATTACATGCACAGTTGATCTCAGTAATCACCCGTATTATTAATAACTGTTTCAATAATAACAATTAAGATACCTATATTACTAGTAGTGTAGATTAGGTAGATTGAGTCGTTCATTAGTCCTAGATACCTATGAAACTTCATAGCAATACAGAACATATAAATGAATGCAATTCGATGAAATCGTCATCCTTGAATACGCTGCACGAATTTTAAAAACTAACCTTCTCAACACAACTCCACTCACGTGTTATGATAACAGCTGAAACATTGTTACCCACCCATCGTTATACTCACAAATCAATAAAACACAATAAATAAAACATGAGAACCAAAAATCATGATATCTGCGAGCGCTCACAATAATCCGACAGTTTATCCGACTATTAAAATATATTTCAACCGTTTTGTATCACGATAAGTTGCTCTCGAAAAATATTCTACAATCCTACATATCGGCAATCACTTATGATCGTTCGTGGGCTAAGTTTTGAGCGAATAGCGTGAATAAACCATAAACTTTTGGAGAATCATTCAACCTTGAATTTTCAGTATACTGTTACTATATTTTTCCTTTTGGTTTGGTCTAGTTTTCTGGACAAACCTGTTGTTATTGAAATGTTATGATTTTCGAAGGATACAGAAGCTCCAAATTTTCAACACCTTACATTCTTTGTCTGATGACAATTAAAAAGCTGTAGTTGTGGAAACGCGACGTCTGAATGATCATTTTTCTCTAGAGTCTAGCTAGTTTTTTTTTAACCCAGCATGCAATATTTAAACAGTGTTAATTCCTCTAAAATGAAATATAGATTTAATGTATATTTTCAACTTAATTCATTCATAAGTAAGATACCTACTGCACGAAACATAGGACTTGATACATGATGTAATTCGATGAAATTAATCATCATGATAATTACCGTTTCCACAAAGCGATTAGGTATTTGAAAACTGTTGGCCTAATTATGGGAATTAACGGGTTTAACCACTAAATCCCATATTAACCTACAACTTAGGCCACATAACATCATGACGTATTATCGAGAGCCCTGAAGCTGTGTTCAAATCGAATTATAACATCGCTACATTTTATTTTACAACAGAATTTTGATCGCTGAATTTTAGTGTGCATTATTTATCATAGTGGAACACTATTTCAGAAATAAATAATAGTTTAAAAAACTAAAAAACACGCTTTAAAACCAAACTAAAAAAGTAGAAAATAATTTAATTCAATTAAAAAGCGTGGGGTGCTTTTTGAGGTATTTTTATAAACACTTACTGTCAAGCACCCCACGCTTTTTAATTGAATTAAATTATTTTCTCCTTTTTTAGTTTGGTTTTTAAAGCGTGTTTTTTAGTTTTTTAAACTATTATTTATTTTCTATTTTTTAGTTCTGCTAACTACAAAAACGTGATATTTTTTCCTTTTTTTTTCATTTTTCTCAATTTTTTTTTAAATTATTGAATAGTCATCGGTCCGCAATAAGTTTACAAAGTTTCAATGAAATCTGACCGTTTAAAGTGGGTCAAAATAGCGTCCAAAGGAGTCGGTTACAAACAAACAAACATACAAGTGAAGCTAATATAGGTAAAGCGTGTAAAAAAAGGCAATATTACAATGCTCATGAATTGTTTTCCTGCAACCTGTGTTCGTTTGTAAGCGACACACAGTTGTGTGCGTGAGATTGATGCTAACAAAAGCATTGTGTTTTATGATAAGCAATCTGTAGGCCATGAAATCATTTGTTCCATGTGGGATTTAAAAACGAGACTCAGCAGAAGCTTTCCACTACATGACCTTTCCGATGGAGAAGATGCAATAGAAGCTACTCGAAATCTATACAAGCATAAGTATCCATGAAAATCAGTCAGTCAATGAAATAATAAGAACAAATAATTTATGCCAAATGTCGTAACGGTTGAATGGACTCACCATAAAGGATGCAGAAGACCGTCTGAAGTGGAGGGTTTAAAAAGAAAGAAAAGCGGACCTTGGGCTCGGAAAGGTTATATAAACCAGGATAACGCGAAGATAATGACGAATTATGCCAAAGTCATGAATTAAAGTGCCCTTTTTCCAAATTGTATTTTTCTCATCCCCTACAGTAACAATACAGTCAAACTTGGAACACTCATTCCTATAATTCCCCTAAGTACCCATAACATAACACACAATATATATACCATACAATAATAATGGCAGTTGGAATGCCGCCAACGTCAATATAAACATTGATCAGTTTCACGTTTAATAAATTCCCAACCCTCCCACTAAAAATTACCCGAATTCTATCAAATGAGCTTTCATAATTCGATATTAAATTCTGTAATCATATTTAAAATATTTCGGCATGATATGATCGGGAGGATTTCTATGTTGTGGTTGTATGATTGAATAGGCACTGAATTATCAATAAACATATTAATAATGTAATGACACAATATGGAGGGGCTCGCTCGCTCGGGGATAAACAATATCATCTGCACGGGTCGATTGAAGGTTAAGCTAAACATGTCGCGGTCAGTAAGTAGATGGGACCACCCATTAGCCTCGGAAAGCACGTTAAGCCGTTGGTCCTAGCAGCCATTCGTCGATTTTTGACAATCGTTACGGGCAGCCAGAAGTCCAAAAGTCTGAAAACTAGTCTTACCAAAGGGTATCATGTTACCCGGTACCTGGGTTGTGGAGGTCAGATTGGCAGTGGCTCCATGTGAAATACTGGTATTCATAATCGGAAAATTATTAATACCAGTTGGGTAGCTAGGCAGATTGCGTTTTTATCATAAAAGTAATTGTGTACATTACTGTAGGTTGATGAAGAAAAAGAGAAATAGGTGGATTTAAGTCCTTTCAATAGAAAGGTAAATAGATCGACATATTTTGCAAGAATATGATTTGTATTTTAGTTCAGGTAATAACAATGACGCAACAATTATGACAGCACACCATTATCTTTCTTACTGTCTACAATATAGTTCTTGTTAGTGCCGATTTGTCTTTATATTATGTATTTACCCATTTTATTATCATCTAAGTTCAAACTTCCAGTACAGTTTGGTTTTATAGTATAGTCTTAAATGTATTGAAACGGTACAAATGCGCCCCGAAAAGTGCATTCGCAGAATTTGAAGCCATGTAGCCAGAGATGCAATAGAAGCTGAAATCTAGAATTCTGAAACTGTAAAAGAAGATAATGATACTGAAATAAAAGCTTAGAATGTAAAGTTAGTTGGATATGTAGATTTTGTTGAAACTAACATTGATGACAATTAAGAATATGGCGCTAATATTTTCAAAGATTTGGAAGAAACTATAGGCAAAGTATAAACTAAGGTGTAGAAGTGCCCTAAATCCTAGTTTGGAACAAGTCCTTAAGTTCTGATGACAAAAGATCTCGGATACACTCGTTAAACTATGTAAAACTGCGTATCACAAACACTAGTAACAAACAGGATCCTAAAATTTTATTTGTATCAATAAAAAATATGATATAGAAACTGTAAGATCCGATGTTTGCTCGCTGTGACCCGGTTAAAATCAGTTTAAATAAATTCGTTGAAATTATTAAAAACTTACAAAAATAGGAAAGAATATACTAACTGAAAATATTTTTGTTTAGTAAACTTATAACAATAATAAAATAAGCTACCTACGTTGGTCTCTTACTATCTTACAGTTTTGTTGCTTTTTACATTTACATCTTAAAACCTGAGTTTATGTGCTGCATCAGTAAGAGGAGAAAATACTAAAGCAATCGTGCGCTATCAAAATACAAACTACTCATATTTTATTTCTACATTGTACACTTACTTCCCTACAACTTCCCCAATATCTGCAGCATGACTAATTTCATTGGAAAAATTGAATACATAAACCGCAAAACGTCTTAGAGCTTCGAACGTATCTATTCAAATCAGATGATGTTCAGCAATACTGCGAAATAAATAACATTGTTCGGTAGGATATGATATACGTTTATGAGCAACTTAAGTACACTATTGTCGTTTTCGTCTTCCTCGCCCCGGTTTATTGCTAAAGCGTTAAAAATGCATCGAACGTTGCAACGGTTTTGTATTACTGTGGTTTATGTTCTGCATCACATGACGGACCGTTGCCAATTTCTTAGATAAGTTTAGCGTTACTGCTATGTATATTATTATGTTCTGAACTCATGCAAACAGTTTCTTGCATGACACTTACTTAAAGCCAGTGTTAAAAGTTTTCAGTTTCGTCCTGTCAAAGTAAGTAACATTTACTAAAAAAAATCTTATTATCTCAAACAGTGTAACAAATACAAACTCTAATTTTCAGTAAATTATTGGAGCCTGTATTTCACATTGTTAAACAATGTATACATGGAGCAACTCCATGACGTACATACACAACGTTAAACCCGCAATAGATCCCAGAAATTCAAATATCATTCCCATTGCAGCGAGCAATAGTAGTAATATAATTTATCTGCACAGAATTCCCAACAAATCAATTCGAACCGAAAATTCAGTATCAGCAGACAAATAGATCATTGCAAAGCAACGCTCACGTACGTAAATACCTTTCAATCAACGTATCAAGCGCACAAGCGAGAACATCGCACGAACAAAATTTAATTCAGCGAGCATGCACGCGATATTCGAACGGCACATAAATACCAATGTGACTGAATAAACTAAGGTTTTCCAACATCCAAATTTAGAGACACCGTGTTCGCACTTCGGGACTGTATGAAGACACCGTGTTGGGGAAGTTAACACTAAATTTGTGAGTCGTTGTAGTTGGAAAGCGGGCTAAGATAGTAGCGTTGCCGGTCGCTCGTCACTGGGAAGTAAGAAAAGTGAGGGCGGCACACTCGCCCGCATACAAATAGTTTACAAATGGCATGTTGTCGGTGCGGTGTCGCCGCGGCGTGGCTGCGACACTGTGCGACTGGCGAGTGCAAGTTACAAACGATATGGCTTTGGATTAACCCCTCAATAAAGTTTCATTGTAGAGGGGATTGTGGGAATTCTGATTCCTTTTGTTTCTTTGTATTTAATTTGTTGTTTCGTGGAGTAATACTTAGTTTTAAATAAGTAATGCATTCCTTAACAAATACTTTTTTTTCTGTAACTCTTTTTCATGTAATTTTGTGAATGTTTATTTTTCTAATGAAATTGCTAGTTTTCTATCATCTTCATTACACCAGCTACGAGTATTAATAAAATCATTCGCATCTTAGTTTCAACTAATACTAGGATTGTGTCTGTAAATCGCTAGTATCTCGTTGTTCACACCCTGTAGGACAGCACACGCGACGGCGTTGGTCGCGTTTAGTCGGGATAACTCGGAGAATTTTTAAATTATCAACACTAAGTAGGTAACGTATGGGAGTATTGAACCAGCTTGCGACTGCAACTCTAGTGACGCATCGTCTGTATATAAAACTTATGTTAAGCTCATGTTACGACTGTTGTATCAGGTCTTTAGAAGTTTCAGTTTTTATTATCTTTACTACAAATAAAGTGTATTTGTAGTAAAAAAAATTAAAACTAAAATTACCTAGATATTTATTTTTACATTTAGATTTAAAAATAGAAAAAGACATGCGATTGACTGGCTCATAAAAAATAGAAAAGCCAAAATGAATGTACCTATTTCAAATTGAGTGCTTACTTTATTCGGTGCTCCAATTTCGTCTCACGAAAAAAAAGTTAAAATGAATTTCAAAAAAGAATATTTCAAGAATGTTAGTAAATAGGTATTTAAGTTTAAAACTTACATCAGATAAAATAAAAATAAGACACAAATAAATAAAATCATTTGAAGAGAGTTCAAAGCAACATAAAAGTGAATAGAAGTAAAGCAATAGTAGAAATAAAAAAGGTTTTAATCCTGTTTAGCGAAGTCTGCGAGTCGTCTGCGAGGCCAGAAGTCAGGTGCGATGTAAAAGAAAACTCATTACTTCTTATTCACCGTCGACGTCAGATAGTGTTTGTATTGATGCGATATCTTTGTCGATAGTCGATGAAAAATGGCCAAGTTCTATTGTAAATTCTCGATTTATAAAATCTTAAATGTTTTTACTTAGCACTTTTGAGTCTTTAAATAATTTGACATTTAGAACTATCTCGAAACTTGAAATGAAATAAGTTATTAATATTGATAGGGAGTTTGTGCATGTCGGGGGTGAATGTGTCTGTAAATATGTGTGATAATATTGTGTGTCTATAACACAGTAACATAGTAACTGGCACTACTACTTCAAAATTAAAAAGTAATATTTCCCTCTTCAACCATTGAGAAAACGATAAAGATTTGACTAAACAAAAATAACAAGACCTAAAATTTCAATGTTGTTTTTGTTGAAAAATATCTTTAATTTCGATATAAAACCACTCTGTAGGTATATAAAGAGACCAGAACATTATTTGAGCCACCTGAGTACCTTTTCTTTAAATACAATGTATTAATTATTGGTGCGTCTCCATAGTTCATTACTAATTAATCTCATGACATTCTCCAAGGACAAAATTTCTATCGACACCACGACAACCCCAAGTAACGGGTTGCAGCAATAAATTTTAAAAGTAACACATCAGTATGCCAGCCTCGTTTCGTCGTCTACACATTGAATGGGACAAAGCAAGATGTATTGTAGCTACATATGAGCAGCACATTACCGATGCCTGGCTTACGGCAAAACTCGATGGTTAATGGTGATTTTGGCGTTCGGTTCGGTTTTAGGACTGGTCATAATGGAGGAAAATAATGTTTAATTATTTAAATTGGCAGTTACCTGTGATTTTATACGATATTTGGTTTCTTATTTATTTATTATATGTAAGGTAGCTTCAGAGCTAACAGCAAGTATGTAAAAAATTACTATTATTTTAGTACACAGAAAAATAAGACTGGCAGAAAGTGAAATAATTATTAATATTAATGGTGTGTGGGCGAGTGTCGGATGTGAACTGTGGGTGTCCGTAAATATGTGTGATGATGTGTCTACTACGTATGACTAAACTAGGTCTACATTTTCGTCATCAACCATTAAGCAAGCGATAACCAGCAAAAAGGTAAAAATGCAAATATTTAGGCAGTTTCATTTGATTAAATTAAAATAAGCAGAAGTAAAGTGTAAATTTGGCTTCTGTTTTTCGTATAGAGTCCTAAATTCGTAACTTGGCACGTGTAAAGTTAATATTGTTACATAGAGCGGATTTAAGTAATACGATTTTGTAACGTTATTTTACTGAACGATGTAAATAATAAAATTGCAATAATAAATGATGATGATGATAAATTATATTTATTTCAGTAAATTGGTTCAATAAACACTTACACCTCAAAATTAAATTATGTTTTACAACTAGCTAAGTTCGGCGTTTCGTAACGGACTATTCTGAGAAGAAAGACCGAACGAAACAAACTCAGAGGTCACAGTCTTTTTGAAAGTCTGGACATATTTCTCGATAAGGCTATATCAGATGAGGACCATTCAAATTAGTGTCTGAGATGTTTTTTTGAGAAAGAACCACACGAATTTGAGTCGACTTGTCATATATTGACAGTTTGGTTCTACTAGCCAATATTGATATTATGAACATGAGCTTGTAGTCAAATTCGGATACAAACAGTATAGTTGCAAATCAGGTATATATTAAGTTTCTACTCTGTATATAAAAGGAGTTAGAACTCTAAATTCAATCAATCAGAAACCATGCCAACACAATTTACGTCTATGGTTTACTGCTAGTAGCTGTGCAGACCAAACAGGGCTAATTACTGTAATTGCTTTTGCGCCGTTCTTGGTCTCATGCATCGCATCATATTACACACCAGTGATTAGTTATTACGATAATTAGAGATGATTAGTAATTATATCAATAAGTTAACCAATATCGTCTAAATTTGTCAGTAGTGTAGATAGCAAAATAGACACAAAATCAAAATTATAGGACACGGTGGAGCATTCGGTGGAGGTCTGCCCAGCTTGGGCGGGGCACCACCGTGGCCTCATGGAGGCGATCGGCGGCGGCGATCTCTCGCGTCCGGCCCTGGTCCAGGCCATGATACGGAGCGAGAGTGTATGGGTAGCCGTCACCTCCTTCTGCAAAGCAGTAATGCTCGCGAAGAGGGAGGCGGCGCACGTGAGATAAAGGCAGTATATGCGCCCTCGCGGCCTTAGCCGCCGCTGGTGACGCCCTGGGCGTCAGGAATCTCAGGCTGATTCACCAACTGATGGGATCCGCAAGGGCCGATGCCTGCCAGGGGTGCGGGTTGTTCGAAAGAGATGCCGTCGCCCCTGGCACACAGGCAACTGACCACACGGGTGGGTTTTAGTCAATAAGTCAGACACGCCCTCCTGCTCCATCCAGAGCTGGAGAAGTTATTTGATGAATGCCCACCCTCAAAAATAAAAATAAACCATGTTGAATGAGGCAAAGATTAAAATGATCTTAGGGACCCATTACATTATAATGTTCTTACTAATACAAATAATGTTACATAATTATTACAAAAAGGACAACCAATACGTCAACAGGAGAAAATCTTTTGATAACAAAACCAAAAGCAAACCCATTTGTTTCACACGATACTCTCAACTTTTCGCGATGACAAGGCGCTGACGCACTCCATCTTCTTTTCATTTCCAACGTGGAAACTTTTGAAATGTAAGAAAATATATCCAAATTAGATTTATACGCGAGCCTAATACGCGCTGTGGAGTGTTCAGGTGATTTGGGAGTGCGGCCTACAGATTGAATTTACTTACGGCCCTTGAGAGATGGATACGGGTGAGGAACTACAAATTTCTGGATACGCTTTAAAATATTTTCATGATTTGTACCGAGAATACAGCACATACTTCATCAAATGTTTCTGTTTAGACAACATTATGGCTTAACATCAAATGGAAGTGTATACAAGATTATGTTAAACACAAAAATAAATTGAAATTGATTTTTTTGTGACTAATAATAATGTTGGCTGAAATGAGGAATAAAAACATGACTTCACTTTTATTTTTCATTAAAATTTTGAAAAACAATGATTTAGTTACGTTGATGATTTTCTCAGTGTTCGAAAAAAATACAAGACTTTATTTATTTTAGCCACGGTTTCTCCAGACACAAAAAAAAACACATACCTGCATAATTACATTGTTAGCACGTTGTATCGCAATTTTCCGACATTGTCAAGATTGTAAACTCGGTGGTACATCTAGATAAAATTCTTCCAACAGAATCTTCGTGAGTACGCACCCTACGCCCCTGGGGGCGTTTTTCCCCCCATTACTTCTATAACATCACTTTATGATACTCGACTGTATGTTTTTATTATTCATGATAATACGCCTTACATTAGCGTCTTTTTGTTCCCAACATCGTCTACTGCCGTTCACTTTTTTGTCTTTACGAAGCCTTTTTTGTCGTTTACTTCATTATTTATTTGTTGCATCCGTAATATTTTAGGTTATAGTAGCCAGACATCAGAACAAAACATTGTAGTGTGTGACAAAAAACTTTGTGATAAAATGTTGGGATAGTTTTTTTTTTTTGGGCTATCATCCAATAACTTCTCCCGCTCTGGGTGGAGTGGGAGGGCGTGTCAGACTTTTACTGACTAAAACCCACTCGTGTTCCCTCAGTTGCCTGTGTGCCAGGGGCCGCGGTATCTCTTTCGAACAACCCGCACCCCTGGCAGGCATCGGCCCTTGCGGACCCCACCGTTTGGTGCTGACATCTCTTTGAAGCGTGCGTGGAACACAACGCGCCGTCGACCAGGGCTTGGTCCTTACCGGACAGCAAGCTACCCATTACACACCGTCCGCAAGCCCGCGCCTACGGTGGCCGGGAATCAGCCTGGGATTCTCGACGCCCAGGGTGTCTCCCGCGGCGACTACGGTCGTGAGGGCGCATGTACTGCCTCTACCTCACGTGCGCTGCCTCCCTCTTCGCGAGCATTACTGCTTCGCAGAAGGAGGTTACGGCTAACCATTCACTCTCGCTCCGTACCATGGCCTGCACCAGGGCCGGACGGGAGAGATCGCCGCCGCCGATCGCCTCCACGAGGACACGGCGGTGCTCCGCCCAAGCCGGGCATACCGCCACCGTATGCTCCACCGTGTCCTCAGGGCGATCTTCGCAATGGAAACACCCGGGCGTTTCCTCCCGCCTTATGCGAAACAGGAACCTCCCGAAACAACCGTGTCCGGTGAGGACCTGCGTCAGGCGGAAGGTGAGGACGCCATGCCGCCTCTCAAGCCACTCCTCAAACAGGGGACTTACCGCCGCTATCGTAGCGTGCCCAGCACTGGGTTGCGACAATCGCACTCGCCATGTCGCCATGAGATCCCGCCGGAGCTCTGTCTGCTGCGCCGCGATTTCTCGCGGCAGCGAAGTAACGCCCCCTGGCCTCCTCGCGCCACTCTCAGATGTGTGCATGTTGGGATGGTTTTTTTTTTTGGGTGGGAAATCATCAAATAACTTCTCCCGCTCTGGGTGGAGCGGGAGGGCGTGTCAAACTTTTACTGACTAAAACCCACCTGTGTTCCCTCAGTTGCCTGTGTGCCAGGGGCCGCGGTATCTCTTTCGAACAACCCGCACCCCTGGCAGATGTTGGGATGGTTGAATTTAGATTTTAAGAACTAAGATTTTTTTTCTTACCAGCTGACCCGAAAGGCGATGTCCTGTCTTAACTACGAATATTGAATTCGCATTTTTATCGACTTCAAAAAAAAGGAGGTTATTAATTCGACATGTTTACATATATTTTTATTAAAGATATTTTTGGCGTTAACTCCGCCATGTATAGACGGATTTGCAAATTTCTTTATTGTTCGAAAGGGTTTTATTTCGAAATGGTCCCACTAAAATTTAATATAGATCTGATGATGAGTTTCAGAGACAGACAACGGAACTCTTCAAAAAATGACAGCAAATCAACCGCGATTGCTGCTATCGCATAAATATGCATTGTTTTGACCCCAAGGATGATGAAATTTCGAATTGGTGTGGGGTAGGTACTAAAACTTAAAAGTGAAAAAAAGACTTCCAAAAAAACACTACAAAGTGAAAAATAACTTTAATTTCAGAAGGCGATGAAAAAAATATTTAAATACATATCCAAAGTCACCGACTTTTTTATATATATGTTACGCCCAACTTTCTTATTTTTTTCTTTCATAATAACCTTCTCCTGAGAATAACAAACACAACAAAAAAATAATTTAATTCAATTAAAAAGCGTGGGGTGCTTTTTGAGGTATTTTTATAATCAATTAATGTCAAGCACCCCACGCTTTTTAATTGAATTAAATTATTTTCTCCTTTTTTAGTTTGGTTTTTAAAGCGTGTTTTGTAGTTTTTTAAACTATTATTTATTTTCTATTTTTTATTTCTGCTAACTACAAAAACGTGTTTTTTTTCTCATTTTTTATTGATTTGTCATCGGTCCTCGACAAGTTTACAAAGTTTCAATGAAATCTGACCGTTTAAAGTGGGTCAAAATCGCGCTCAAAGGAGTCGGTTACATACAAACAAACAAACATACAAGTCAAGCTAATATAAAGCGTGTAAAAAGAATTAGCAAAATTGGTCCAGCCGTTCACGTTATCCACTCAAAACATGCACTCTAAAGGAAGCTTAAATTTCAAACACGCCACAAAAAAACAAACTTAAAACCACCAAAATAAACATAAAATCTCCAAACAAATTGACATTTACTTTACAGAGTTTAAATGTATGTAAAACCTTTCATCGCGGCCTCTCAAGTCAAAGCCTGTGACCCGATTCGGCTTGTCTTTTGACCCTTGCTCAACATTATACAAATCCTTCTTACATCCACTCTCTGTATTTATTTGCGTGTCTTGACCTACAATTTTATACGGTATCTTAGGGGTATCTTAGTATATGTACATAAATTTAGTACAAGCCCCCGCTTCGAGAAATGCGACTGAACTGGAGTTAGGGGACTGAATCTTGAGTTCATTTTAGATTTTTGTGACTTGCAATGCGTAAATAGTGCAGATATTTATATTGGGTAACGTTATGTATTATAGTAATGTTAAATACTAGATGATTTCTTTGAAAATAAAGGCATATTCTGTTATAGATCCACTGATTATTTTATTCTAATAAACACCAAACTTAAACGCGTCATTTAAATGAAGTTTAGTCACGATCATAATAACAAAGATCTCAGATTTTATCTATTATAACTAAACTACAACAGAACTAATTAATCTAATCATATCAAACAACTTCTCAACTTCCAATAATCAGCTAGTGTAGTTACGCACGACATCGGACCCCCACATACCGTACGTACGAGAAAGTCTACACAATAATTACGTTATCCAACTGACATGTAATTAAGCACTGCAAGCACTAACTACATCAATTATCACGTGGATGACTGCTTCATTATTACAAACTACGAAACACTACGCATAGGACATGACGACTTGTAATTAATTGGCAATTACGTCTGACCTTTAAGCAAAGTGCAAATTACGACGTTTTAGTTCGAACGCACTGAAAGGAACTTGGTAACGAGGTCAGAAGGCCAAAAAATTTTAGAATGCAAACAAATTGCAGTTAAAATATCACAAATATCTATGGGAATTCTGTAGTTGAGTTTCCTCATGAACCATATCTTTCAAATTATGTATACCTACTATGAACGAATTTAGTGGGGTCAACATTTATAACAAACGAGTTTTATTCTAATATCCCTTTAATTTGAACTTAATTTTACTTTTATGAATTGTTTTTGTACCGGCAATAGTAATACATATATGAATAATTTTAACTGCTTACCTATTACGGTTTATAAGATTCAGTTCAGGGGACCTACTCCCTAAGCACAAAGTCCGTCGTTTGGGTCGAAGTAACGGGCGTCTCCAACTCCGTATCACATACGGACAGATGAATAGTTTAGAGCCCGAACTAAGAATGAATGACAATACGATTTCACAGCTGTCTCTACTCCCGATATGTTTTTACCCATCCAAAAAGTTAGTTAATTGACTGTAGGATTCACAAAGAAGTTTCGAACTACTTTCGGACGGGCCCGTATCTTCGTTGACGGAGTTACAGAGTAGGCCCCCAGAACCGCTATCAGACAGATGGATGGACTGTGAAGATAAAGAAATAGGATTTTGTTCACTCTTTGGTTACAAAATCCTAAAAAGTGCAATTCATGTATCAAAAAGAAACAAACAACAAGAACTAGTGTTATAAACATACATTGTATTAATTAAGAAAGTACTAAGAAGTAAATATCCTATAATTCGAACCTTACGTAACATCTAATCCTACACTAAACTACATCTATTCAGACATCGTAAAACACCCCTGTTACTAATACCTACCACCGTAAACATATATAGTATGTATATATAGGCCTTCAATACTGTAGATTGTAATTATTGGGCCTTAATTGATTTGCTTTGTATGTGGATTACCAATTAATTAGCGTATAATGTTAGACAAGGGCATCCGACAGCTGAGTGTTACATAGTCACGTGTATTAGTAGAGAGAAAAATATCGATGACATGGAAGATTTTGGAGATGTTGATTTTTAAAGAGTTGACATGGTGTTTTTCGATAATGGGTTTGAATTTCCCAATACTTTTGGGTTTAAGATTGAAACCCAATACTTTACTGAAAAGCTTATTCTTCTTAGCGTGTCGACGCGAAAAATAACATGTTTTTTTTATGTGTATGTATATTTATCTAAATTGGTTTGGCCCAAAATTCAGCAACTACCGTTCGCTCAAAGAGCTTAAGAATACGATAGAAAGTAATGGATAAACCCTAATAATTCCTTAAAGGCACAATCAGATATGAACATCAACATTCGTAAACAATTCACGAGCACCTTTCACTTCCCATCCCTAAATAATAATCTGATATTCCAAACTATATTCAAGAAACCAAGCCTGTTTCGACCAGTCTTCTAAACAACGTTTTGTGAACCATTCACCTTACTATCTGAATTATATATCAGGATGTCTTCGGTGGCCAGTATTCCGTCAGCTAATTGTAACTCCGTGAATGCAAATCCAATTTCTCAACTGGTGAGGTGCAAGACACCTCGGGCGGGTGGTTAATTTAGACAACCCTACCGGATCCAATCAACCGTTGGATCTTCGTTGGAATTGTAACAATATTGTTATAGGGTTGCCTACTTACAAAAATCAGGGGTTAGTAAAATTTGGGTCGTGTGGTCATCTGATATACTTTGAGTTCCTACGAATCGTGATTGATTTTTTTGAGTTGAATCGGAATTCTAATCTTTCAAATGATTTATCTCTAAGTTTAGCACAAGGTAGCATACAGATGTCAGCAATGTCCAATTATGGTTACTCGACACATGTCGTAGCTGAGCACATGCTCAGACCACTTATAGATAATTACGTAGTTTTGAATATTTAATAGCCTCGCAAACTCACATAATATTGCAATACTCAAAGGGCATTACTGCTCCATGAACGCACACACATTTACAAAAGGGTTAAATCAAAGGAGCCTCCAATACAAAATACGCTCGCACCAGCTTCACAAAATATTCGATATTTCCAAATTATGACGAGTACATGAAAAATATCACTGCCCGAGCCTGCTTTTGTTTTACAGATACAATGTTATATCGGATTTCGAGTAATATTTTTGTATCCGACTATTGTCCATCAGTTCACAGAATTTTACTGAACGTTCGTGTATGGAAATATTAAAGATTATTACGTTGAATTCAAGCCTACATAACAGGTACAAACTCCATTCACTACGCACCTGAAAATTGGTTTCGAAAATAATCCCGCACTCATCTTTGTTCAAAACGTTGTGGATCCCATAGAAAGCATGGGTTTTATTCATTGATACAGGTTCAGAGTTTAATTTGTGCTTTCATATGAGTCGAACTTTAAGGTGATTTCGGAGCACGTGACGCGTTTTCCAACGACACACAATGATAAAATATATCGTATTACGTTCATATTGAAACTCGGTGTTTTTGCATGACAATTGTACCGCATGAAAAGAAGTTGAACTTTTGTGTTGGATCTTTTACATATTGTTACGTTCTTTTCTTGCAAACTGAGCAATCTTCTAAATCGTTCTGATCCGTGTGGTATTAACATATTTAATCTAAGCTTAGTACATATGTAGCAGAACTTAAAGTACTTGAATAGCTGATCGTAGTTCGTATCGTTCGATCGTAGTCTCCACAAACACTGTCACCAGTGATAATAACATTCTTTACTTGCATCTTACATCTTACATCTTGCATCTTACATTTCCTTTTTCACAAAATTGTTTACTCATTACTGCCTAAAAGCGAATATACCTTTACAAGCTTCAGTCTCAGTACTGCAGTAACTAGAACTTAATTTTAGGATCTCATACAACTATTCTGCGAGTTTGGCCCAGTTCCCGTCTACCATCACGACTTGTTTCGCAAACCCAAAGTATGTTTTTAATACGTTCGCCGTATTCATGCAAACAACTCAGATGGAAATGTGAATAGAATTATTCTGTGTGGGGTATTAAAAACTTGGTGAACATAGCCGGCCACAGTTCGTTGGGTTTCGTCACAATGTGTCGATGTTTGTAATCGAGGACATTGTTTGAACGTGAGAAACGGACAGCGTGTCCGTTTGTCTTGTTTTAAGTCTTTTTCATTTATTTAATTCCATACGTGTGTTGTTGAAGGAATTATTACTGTTCGTTTTCATAAACAGGCTTATTGTGAAGAAGGTATTTACTCATACGTGTATTTTTAAATGAATAAATCTGGACATTGCAAAACCCACGTAGCTCACGAAACACGCTTATTTCTATTAATATAAAACTGCAGAGTAGTATTGTAAAATAAAAAATACTCAGGAAAAGGTGGGCGTAAAGACTACCTACGTGGTAAGATATCCACGTAAAAGGACACCCAGATAGTAAACAAACCTAAAATAGTCACATTCATGATGAGTGTACGAAACAAAAAGTAGGAACTAAAATAAAGTTTTTGAATTTGGTATTTCCGTTCAACCAAATAATAGTGGATTACCTGAAGCTAGCTTGTCTGAAAATGTTTTTCGACGTATATCTTCGTAACATCATCATTTACAATCACATTGTTGATGGTCATCTTCGGCAGTAGAAACATATACCATGTATTCTACAGTATACATTTAATACAGTTATCTCCTAAACCTGGCTCAAATAAACTCACAAAAAACCCCGACTGCATCAACAATCAACCACTATCTCCCTTTAGATTTATCAGCAAGAAAATCTCGGGATGTTCCTTCCAATGAATGGAAGCGAAGACTTCGAAGCCACTAATCCAACGAGGCGTCAACATGATTAGATTGTGAGTAATTTTATAGCAAATTCGCGCTCGGAGAACCACGGCGGGGCGAAGACGGCATTGCCATGAATTTTACATGAATCTATCCGTGTGACAAGCTTCGTCAGTCATTTTCTGGGGGTGGTAAATGTTGTTTGTGAGTCGATTGTTTAGGTGAGACAAACATATTTTAGGTGGTCCAGAGATTGATGGTATTTATTTATTTATTTATAATAATAAGCACACCAACAGCACTGTCACTTACATTTCAAATAAAACTTACATCTAAGATTAGCATTTCAGTAACCGTGCAAATAACAGGTTTGCATGACATTGGCATCATGAAAAAATTTGAAACAATAAGAAAATAAAACGTGTGTCCAGTAAACCAAAATCTAGAACACTACGGAAAACTAAACAGTTTGAGCTATGTAGGCGTACATTGCTCGCACTGTTTATATAGAAAGCGTCTGTATGAAACGAAACTCATAGAGAAAACTTCGGTAGGGTCTTCAGAATAAAAAGATCACCTAAAGCTGTTTCTTAATTTTTAGAACCAAAACTTGTTTTATTTCAGCTTCAAAGTCAAGTTAAAATCATTTGTTTCAAATAGACACATGAAAGGAACTTTTTAACATAAAAATTTACAAAAGAACGAACGTAAAAAAAAATATACAGTGGAATATATTCCACTGTATATTTTTTTTACGTTCGTTCAAAACAGGAGGAGCTTCTATAGAAGCTCCTCCTTTTTTGAAGTCGGTTAAAAATATAATTGGTTCTAGTCGCCCCTTTCAAAAGGTAGTTTCGTATGGAGAAGAATGTACAAGAAACTTTACTCTTCCACTGCTATTTGTAGTACATTGTGTGTCTTTAAGACCTAGGTCAAATATGTTCGTTCTTGTTTGTTAATTCAAACACAATAATACCTATGCATTCTGAGGTAATATAATAATTGTTCTGGGTATTTTCATTGAAATATTTTTTTTCCTCTAAGTAAAATAAAACTTCATCGTACTACGTAACTTTATACATGTTAACTTAGATGACGTATCAGAATGTCTTTGAAATTATAAACGACTAATGAGTTGGTCTGCAAAGCATTTTTCATAATAAAAATCTCTTTCTCGATCCTTAAGTACCGGTATATTTAAGAGTAATACCGGTATCTTTCTTACACCCGTAAATACCTTATGCATTCCATTTCACACGATCTTCTTAGTTTTTCCTGCAACTCGATTTCTTTGTTACAGATGATTTATGCTGATACTTAAGCATTTTCCAGTATTCAACATTACTCATTCTTTCTTTGGAGCTCATTCAAATTCTCGCTCAGTTTTTTATATAAAGGAACTTTATAAAAATTGCAGTCGCATGGATACCAAACAAAAGATGAACGAAACTACCTACAGACTTGTTTACTCGTTCAAGTCGTCATAACGAGACTGATTTTACCCAAAGAAAATTAAAACAAAGTCAAGAACTTTATTAAGCCAGCTAAAGCTCTTTAGTGGTAAACACTCCATTTCATTTCGTTTCACTTAATTTAAAATTTCTCAGCAATAGTTTTAAACAAAGGCGTCAAAAAATTTGGCAGTTACAAAAAGTTTACTCACTAATTAAAAATTAACGAGCCGAGTCAAATTACTCTGACCATTTTTATCAAATAACTGTCTACAGATATTTTTAGAGTCCACGTTCCGGATAAATTCTTAAGAAACTTTATGGGAACATTCGCATTCCGAGCGAAATATTAAAATTTCAAAGAAAAAACCTACTCGACTCATTTATATTTTATTTTGCCTAGAAAAAGGAGTGGAATCAAAAAGCGGGGTAAATTCTTTAATTTTCTTAAGAAATACCTTTTTTGAGGAAGTTCGAATTATTCGTTAATAAAGTCTCGGTACTAGGCGTTGGGGGTGAGAATTCCTTTGATGCGAATGAAATATTGCCAACTAGGTGGCAGGGACCAATTCTCGCGCGCATGACGGGCAAAATCCGAGCCTACAAATAAAATGAATTTGCCCCGGAGCAACAGTAGAAAATTGGAAATGTCATTTTCGCCCTTTTTTTAATGTTTGCGGTGGCATGGCGGGGCACCCGACGCGATAGGATTACCGCCGGCACGGCTCGCCCCTAGCGACGCGAGCATACCGATTTTTACCTGCCACATTCGTTTGACACAAATCGGCTGTCGAAAATAACGTAGCAATTGGTAATTTTTGAGAAATACGCTGAGTACAAGTGTTATGCAGATTGGCCGTTTTATCTTGGATTGCATTATCTATAACACATGTATTTAGATAGAGATAAAATCGTTTATTTGATGCACACAAAAGTCATGAAATATCATCCAAAAGCACGATGAAATTATAAAAAATTACATAAATATTAGGAAATTATATAAAATACACAAAACAAGAAGTCATAAATGACGACAAAATCATAAATCATTCACATTTTAGAAGGTATACGTTAGACTGCTGCTGCACTTTACATATTAGTATAAAACCTACGTGTCCACCTGTTACTGTAAAACTACTTATCACCTAGTCATGATGAAGTAAATTCTATATCAGATTCATCATGGCTTAAGCTTTAACATTCAACCAATAAGTACCTACTACTCAACTACGCGTGCTACTTAACTAGCGTACCGGAAGACGTAGAGTGGGAAGGCCTCCCACAAGATGGACCGCTGACCATGTGAAGGCCGCAGGAATCCGCTGGATGTGGAAAGCACAATACCGGTCGAAGTGGAGGAGCCTGGGGGAGGCCTATGTCCAGCAGTGGACGATGACTCAACTAGCATAATGCTTCACATCACGACACAATTTTTCACATCATGTTGCACGAACATGAGCAACATTTTCCATCTTTCCTTTCAAAATCAGTCAGTATACAACGAAACCTTCTCGGTTCTCTCTTACTAAAGTTTTTAAGAGACGTTCACAAAGCAAATCCAGTCCAATATTTCACCGGAACAAAATTATTTTTCTTTATTACGCTCATCAAA
This sequence comes from Antitype chi, assembly GCA_947359405.1. NCBI lineage: Eukaryota > Metazoa > Arthropoda > Insecta > Lepidoptera > Noctuidae > Antitype > Antitype chi. Next base: position 20,617,995 of record OX375816.1, read on the forward strand.
GTATTCCGTTCCATCACATGGTCTCACCGCAAGAGTAAAAGAGACGACGCATATTCCTTCCAATGCAAAGAGGAAGTGCATCGCAACGGAAACGGGATGGGAACGGTGGAAGCGGCAATTGGCGGAGTCTCTGGGCAATGTTGTGACTCGCCGGTGATGTATGAGAACAACTTCGCTCATTGAAATACCTTCGCGCTGGATGTTAATTTATTTCATGTAATAAGGCAAAATAGTACCTAAAAGGCCCTACTAGGCATACCTTTTAAATTGCTCCTTAAAATTGGTAGGTTTGAAAGCGCTTTCTCTTAGTAAGTACATTTCGTTGTTTCGAATCTCTGAGAGCGAAGCGTTTTCGTTCTGAATAACGTCTGCGTTTACTTTTGATTGCTGAAGGGCCTAGACTTCTGAATAGCTTCTAGGCTCACAATTTAGGACTTTAAGTGTTTATCTAATTCGATTATTTGTTAGCTGTTAATGTTATTTGCGCTGAGCAAACCTGAAAATACTTTCACAATATTATTTTTCTTCAGAATCGAATACAGTGTTATACTCTTTATTTGTAACTAACCCTATTTTTGTGTTGTTTCAGGTATGTCATCAACTCCCATCTTAATCTTATCTCCAATATCTTCATCTTCAATCACATAACCAAATACACTAATATTAAAACCACAAGTCACCATGAAAACCGTTTCAAGAGTCCTCCATGATTTCCCCAAAAAATTGTCCACTCATACACCAGTGAAGTGAACGAAATTGATCGTGGCAAGATAGCTGAGCGGTTTGGCCAAGGAAAACATGCTGCCAGGCTTAGGGTCTCGTATCAGAGCAACAGGTTCTTGTGTTGGAAAAATATTTTTATCCGCCTGTAATGTATCACTTCGAACCAGGGCGCGAGACCGATTTTTAGTGAGGGTAATTTGTGGGTGAATCTCGATATCGAAGATGAAGTTCGTGTCTGTCAATAACATGCTAGTAAATAAATGAGTATATCTAAAAAACATAGTCCATTATAGGGCAATTACACAGTAAACACGCGATGCTATTATACAGGGTGGAAGGGGACACCGACGCACAAACTGTAACCGTGACTTGCACTTCATTTTATTCCCCCTGGCATTAAACCATTTCGTAGGTCATGAAAAAAAAACAGCTGTTTCATAGAAAAGTACAATACCTATGCGGTGAAAATGTGTGGAACAACAAGTTTGTATTTAAATAATCACCAAAAAACTTCAACGCCGGGTGTTCTAAATCATGTAAGTACTGAATCCGTCCGAATGGTCACGACGATGTCCCTGCCACAATGTACAATAAAAACAAGTATAGCTATGATTTAAGAAATAATAATACAACAAGATTTTTTTGGATGAAAAGTGAGTATTCGTAATTGTATTAGTAATTCAGGTCAACGATATCAAATCAAGTGAAAGTACTGTCTACTAAATATCAATAGACATAAACAAGCATAGAAAAGAAGCATATATTAAAACAAACAACGTAGACATATCCTAAACAATAAGAACAAGAACATATCCCCACAAATTCAGCACCATACATCATATTTTTCCGAATCCAGAAATTCACGCGAACGAATCCGCCTTTGAAAGCTAGTTACAAATATTCCCGTTATTTATGTCTCACGTTTGGCCGTGATATAAGGATTTTATTGGCCTGCCCTCTATCTGTTACCTCTCGTTTTAATTGAATCGTTAAGTTTGATTGGTCGATCCGAACAAGCCCCTGATTTGCAAGCGATTTTTAGGCTTCTTTTAAGAATGCGAATTTTGCAATTAGTAGAATTTATTGATTGAGGGTGTTAGTTTAATTTATTAGGGAGAATTTAGAAGGTGAGTTTCTTTTATCATAAGTTATTAATGTGCGAATTTTCGTTTGACTTGCTTATTCATTTTAATCCACAACGCAGTCTTCTAAATGTTTATCTCAAGGCTTTCAATGTTGTCAAAAAACATTACGCAGCATGATAATTTTGATATTGTATCCTACTTATATTTTAAACGTGAAAGTTTGTATGGTTAGATGTTTGGATGTTTTTTACTCAATCACGCAAAAACACTCGAACGTATTTGGATGACATTTGGCACACAGATAGTATATAACCTGTATTAATACATCTATTATATTTTTTTTATCCTGGTAGTACGTTCCCATTGGATTAATTCAGACCTCCACAAAAGCTAGTTAGATTATAGTTGCCCCTCAATTAAATCCCCTATTTCTCTCTTACCGCATCTACGAAAGAAAAGGAAAAAGCCTCCTCTAAAAAGTACATAGCCACCCACAACAACCCAAGCTTAACTATAATATTTATCTCATATCTCTATCGATAAAATCACAACACTAGAGCGAAGGGCACTATTACGAATGAGATTTCTACTACACATCTTATTCGCGAATGTTGCGAGTCATTCTATTATTATATTTGAACAAAGAGAACAAACCATGTGCATGTGTGGGAGACTCGGGCCATATGCCGCAGATTTGGCTTACGTCACGCCAATATATTGGACCTGAATGGGGGAAGTGTGTTCTTTCTTATTATGATTGTGATTTTTTGAGTGCGTGCAAAGAATTAGGGGAGGGTTGAAGATGCTTGAGTTTTGTTCGTTGTGTGGGGTAGTAAGCACATTTGAAAATGGAATGCGCTGCTATGTTATTCAAATCAGTTAATTGTTATAATGAGCTAATTTATGGCCTGATGCAATGCTGGCCATAAGGTATCTTCTTCTAAATTTTGCGCTATCTATACCCATGTTTATGTTCTACCTATTACGAACGCCGTTCAAACAAGACTAGAACGTTAGGGTATTCATTCAGTATCCTAAAACAAAATCAAAATAATTATGTCACATAAGCCTGCATGGGCACTAACGAAAAGTCAGAAGCTAGGTGCACGGTTCCAATGTTGGTTGTTACCTATGCTGAAGAGTCGGCAAGAAACTCCACGGTTATTCTTTAACTCGGTTTTCAAATTACAGTGTTAACAGGTATGGGAGGCACAGTGTAGGCCCATTAACAAGTACCAGGTACTTAATAAAATAAAAAATAGTCTACAAATCTAGTCTTCAAGGCCGACAATGGTCTCACATTCACAAAATATTAAAACCTGTTTAAATAGATTTATGTGTCACGAATCACTAGTCATTTTGATTAGTACCACATATTAAATGCCATGGCCTCATCAACTCACTTCCACTTACCCCACCTAAATTACAATTACATACTCAAGAACCTAATCAAGCCATAAATATTACACGCGTATCAAGTTATCAATTAATTAATCACTATTGCGATGAAACATAATTACGTTTTCATAATTTTCGATGAGCGTGCGTGTAGGGGTTGAGTCCAAAGTTATTAATGCTCTGGGTGCTTAGGACTTGCTGTATCGTACGGAGCGATCTACATACTCTATTGGAAATAATATTTACGAAATGGTGTATTTTGTTCAGTTCAATCTATCTAAAAATAGAAAAGCGAAAGATCACTCATTCATTCACTCACTGATTAAACACGAAATCGCAAAAACTACTGGACCTACGATGATGCAATTTGGCACAGAGGTAGATTATGAGTATGAAACGTCAGCTAAGATTTTAGGGAAGTCTCTCCGTAAACAGGTGAAATAGGGGGTGGAAGTTTGTATGAAAGAAATATTCCTTTGGCCAGAGAAGCCTGCATCTAGTTCTTAGATATAGATATTACTGCAAAATATTTTGAACTTGTATGTTCAGCATGTAGCCATCTCATGATGGATGAAAACTTTCTGATGTTATACGTCTTATTGACTGGTTTTCTCCTAGAATAGAATGAAATATTTCAAACTGTTAAATTTTATCCACGTTCGCATTGACGTAAAAATATCGCGACGGGATTTTTATCGTACCGGATTTTCAAAGCACTGCTTAGCGTCGAGAGTTGGAAATCGAACAATTTGTTTTTTCAACGAGCTAGGAAGCACTTTGTTGAATTCTTAGTTCTCTATTCAACACCGAGAGTTCGAAATCCAGTGCACGATAAAATCCCGCCGTGATATTTTTACGTCTTTGCGAACGTGATCTTACAGTAACGTTAAAAAATAAAACAGTTACAATAGCTGCTAATTTCCCTTTTTTATTAGAATTATTATTATTCGTTATGTTTGAATGACAACGAAAATTCGAAAGAGTTTTCGGAGTCGCTTAAATAAACTTGAAAATATCTTGAATAGGATAATTTTGTTTCAGATGGTAAGCAGTGAATAAAATGCTGAGTAGAAGACATAGACTGACCTAGTAAGATCAAGTAGGACAGATATTTTTAGATGCTGGGAAAATAGGTTGCTTCGTTCCTTCGAGATGGTATATGGAGGCTCCTGTACCTAATGGAGAAAGGGAATCTATCATTTATGTGTCGTATAAAATTAATAACTAAAAAAAATATAGTGTCCAAATCTAGGTACATTAATCTACACTAATTACAAGGATACTAAACAAGCATCACATCATCATCATCAGCCCATCAGCCTACTGTTGACATAGGGCTCTCCCTATCAAGCTAATTGCACCTTGATTCAACTCGATTCTCGACTACTCACCACCTACCCGCTACCTGCCAATTTTCGGAGAACATATTATTAAATATTTTACGAATATAAAACCTAAAAAAAAATTCAGTGTAAAATAAATTTAATTTCGGAAGTCGGTTACTTAGGACATGTATTAATTTTTTTTGCCACCGCCTTCCGAAATTAAAGTTATTTTACACTTTTTAGTTATAGTACCTACCCCACGCCAATTCGAAATTTCAATCACCCTTGGTCAAAAAAATGCATATTTATGCGATAGCAGCAACCGCGGTTGATTTGCTGTAATTTTTTGAAGAGTTCCGTTGTCTGTCTCCGAAACGCATCATCAGATCTATATGAAATTAGAATGGGACCATTTCGGAATAAACCCCTTTCGAACAAAAAATATATTTGGCAAACGTTTATAAATGACGGAGTTAGGCCCGAACATTCATAAAATATATATATATATAAACATGTCGAATTGGTAACCTCCTTCTTTTTGAAGTCAGTTAAAAATCATCTTCCCACAGGCACACATAGGCCTTCTCTAACCTACCTCGCGAACCTGGTTGGTGGATGTCACATGTTTCCGAATTTTTGGTTCTAAAACATGCCGTTTCCTCACGATGTTTTCCTTCAACGTTTTGAGAGCAGTGGTGATGACACTATTCACACAAAGTAAAGTCTGTCTGAGTTTGACCCCATGACCTATAACTCGTAAATCTGGGACATCACTGCTCCACGAATGAAATAACAAACAATAAAAACGTACCAGACAAATGAAATCAACTAAAAACAAATGGACAAGATACCTTTGACAGTTCAAAATCGCTTGTAATACACTAATTGAATTGAAAAAATACGTCTGGATTAAATTTAGTCTTTTCTTTTTTAATTCTGTTCGCTTTGATGGTTCGGCGGCATACGAAATAAATTGCTTTTTTCATTCGTGAATTGTAACCCTTTTAATTTGATTGACACTTTGCTTTGCCACGGGAACTCGGTACGTATTGCGATTTTTAATCCCCATGTTTCAGGTATCAATATCTAAATTGGTATTGCTCCGAGCACTATTTGCAATATAGCGAGCAATTTATGTAGATTAATTAATTAAGCTTATAAATCAAATACGACTAGGAAATGAAGTTTAGCAGAAAAGTATCCAGCGATCGATACTGGTTTTGAGTACATGTAAAAGAAGTTATGATAATTTACTGAGTTTGACTAGAATATCAGAGGGTGAGAGTGAGTGGTGGCCCAGTGGTAACGGCTGCATCTTACGAGTCGTCGGTCGTGGGTTCGAACCCAGACATGCGCTTTACTTTGTCTAAATTATTTTCATCACCATTGCTCTCAAAACGGCGAATAGAAACATCGTGACGAAACCGACATGTCCTAGAATCAACAATTTGAAGACATGTGACATCTATCAACCCGCACTGGGCCCGTGTGGTGGATAAGGGCCCACTTTTTCCCACCAAGAGGAGGCCCCTGTACACCAGCAGTGGGAACATTATAGGCTGATAATCATGATTAGAATCAGATCAGAAAAAAGATTTAGACAGATCTGTGAACATCATCGACATCTTTCCTAAAAAGTTCCCACCATCGCTCATATAACATGAAACATGAACCATCTCCCGTATCTCTCTTATCACCAACTTATCTCGCAATTGAATATAAATCCAACAACACAATACCTTATTAAACTCCCCTAGATCCCCCTTGTGATCTGAGCTTTCAAAATTATTAAAGCCTCATTTTACACAAAAAGAAATGAACTCCACCATTGAGTGAGTGGAAAATGACTCAATCCGAGGGCTGGGCTCAGATTAAAAGTGAAAACGGAAACGAAATGCAAACACTGAAATACCATTAAGTCATTGGACGCCAGACGGCGTTAACTTTTAATTTTACCAGAATAATACTGTCAAGTTTAAATCTTTGGATTTCAGAGGGAACGGGCGGCTTTGTAAAAGAATTTTGATTTAAAGAGAAAAGAGTTGATTAAAAAATGTTTAACTAGACTTAGAGGAGTTTTATAAGGTTCCTTGTGGTTTTTTTAGAAAGCAGTAATTTTGGGAAATGATTCAAAATAATGCGACATTTTGCCAATTGGCTGAATAAAAAGGTTTCCTTAACCGACCTGTATTTTTTTAAGAAAACTTTGATTCTTCATCAAGATGTTTCTGCGTCAATGGTAGGATTATTACTAAAGCGAAATCAGCTTTTGAGACTTCAGGTGTACGACCACATTCTTTGGACTCAAAGCCAAAGCCTGTTTGTGGTACCTAAGAAGTTTCTACAAGATACTAGGTATATTTTATATCGGGACGAGTATCATACGTAACTGCAGCACCCAGCACCCTACGTAACACACTTTCAGTCACAATCTGCGGGATGAAAAGGAAATTCCCAATCCATTGCTTCATAGGTTTGAAAAATCTGTCTGCTCAACAACGTAATTAATGCAATAAACGTGACTGAACGAGCAAAATGAAAGGCATCGCGATCGATTGCTATTGTTTAATTATGTATTATGCGATTACTACGTAGAAAAAGTACTATATAGTAAACCAATAGCTCAAACCAAGTAAACGTTCAAATAATTGCGTAAAAAAGTTGGCACACCTCTATTAGCTACGCACATAGGTACAGTGAGAACAAAAAACATGATTATGTACGCTCGGTTAAAAAGGATCAGGAATCGAATAAAGAAATAGTGACGTGACTAATGAGTTGACCTTTTTGATGGACATTGAGGAAAAAGTGGAAGGAACGAAATTACAGACGCTTTTGTTGGTAGAATTGTTACGATGAGGGTAGTTTTGGTGCGATTATCGTTTGAAACTATTTCTTTTTTGTGACCTTATGGTTAAAAATTAAGAAATTGCTGCATAGAAATTTTATATTTAAAGAATGTCTTAAACATTCAGAAAATGACATCATCGGATTTTCACTTATATGTATAAGCGTACTTTAGACTCGATTAAAAAAAATAAAAACATATTAAATCGATGCCAAAGGATACTTGCTGTTAATATCCGTTGCAACTTCATAAAACTTTTTACCGTAAATTTTCAACTGGCAAGACCTTAAAATCCCCGCTGCATTTACCCGGATATTATCATTACCCCGATCACCATTAACATCATTAAAATCTAGCACGATATAAAAATCTAATTAAAAAAATCCTCCGCACGAGAGCCGATTGAATTTGTGGCGCCCGATTACATTAACAAGTAGTAAAGAACATTTCCGGACGGAACCGGTCTAGAGCGGTCTTAACCGGTTTAAAGCGGACGAAGCCGGCTCGCGTTGGTTCTATAGTTTGTTGTAATAGCGTTGTGTTGGAGTGGACTTAATCGCGTTCCGTGGTTTCAGAAACGTGGTGCCGAAACGTGGTCCTGAGATCCGATGGCGTACTATGGGATATTACTGTTTGTTTTCGCAAATAACTGCCGGTATGCTGTTAGAGCTTCTTGAATTAAGTATCAGTATGATTCTGTTTTACGTAGACGTCTACTCCTCCTGAATTACATACACTTTAATGTTCAGTATCGGAACAAAAGATATGATCATGGTACAACAATCACGCTTGGATGAACGGGTAAAATCCACTGAAGAAGAAATTGATGTGTATATGAAAGGTGCTAAGGGCATAACTTTAACGAATCGTCTTTACAGTGTTTATTCTAAGATAACATTGGCAATAACCCTTTCTTCTGAGTCAAGATACCTTTGACAAAAACAATGCTTATAATAAATACATAGTTTATGAAACTGTTGATAATAAGCGGTACCAATTACCGAGAGTGTATTTTAAAAACTGAGACAAAGCCATGTGTGTTTTGATACCTAGTTCTTTATATGTTTTATACACTATTTTATCTGCACTGATACGTTGGACCTACTAAATAAAAGATCAAAGTTGAAAGAGTAAAAAATAGTTTTGTAATGCTATTAAAATTGCGTGCTCCAAATATGCGATTCATTAAAAAAATATATGGAATCTCCTTGATGATATTAACTTCTTGGATTTGCCCTGTATCGTATTGGTAAAAAAAAATGTTTTTCAACATTATTTTGTTAGAGAAAAACTGATTTAATATCATTCTATTTTTTTTTTTATATATAAACTAGTTTTGAAGTTTATTCGAATTGTACGATATGAGAGTAGATAAAAGTATATTCGAAACATTTATAAAACATTCTAAATTAAATTAAACACAAATTAAGCTCATCCGCATAAACACTCATCAAAACGTTTTAATACAAAATCAAAATAATTTAACATTAGAATTTAATAAACGCATCGTATTCATGCACACGTTTAAGTATAAACAATTAAATTCGCATACATTCCCACTTAATTGTACATTACACTCGATTGCAATAAAACACACCGCATAATAATTACACTGAAACGCGACGTCAATAAACACACGTCACATGTGATACACATAGGTGCATGTTAACATGGCATGTAGTAATGAAGGCCAACCTAGTTAGTGGGCACGCCAGCCGGAACAATTGCATCTTCGCACCGACCGATACGCCAGATGTTACGCTCCGCGCTGTATACTTTACTTGCACTGCAGTGTACGATAAGGTTTTGTTCAGTTATTCAAAAACTAGCTTCTGTCCGTGACATTGATTTCAAAAAACTTTTTCCAAAAAAATAAACAACCGACTTCTGGAAAAATACTACAAAGTGAAAAAGTCGGTGATAAAAAACTATAATACAGATCCAAAGACAGCGGCTTCCGAAATTAAAGTTTCATAACACAAATATATTCTATGACACTCGGCAGTAAGTAATGTAGCTTCCCTTATTTTTTTGTGTTATTTTTTTTTCAGACTCGAGTCAGTAGTAATTCCTAAGACTACCCCTTAGCTACACACAAACTTACAAATTTTACCTCTTTATTATATTTTGTAGGTATAAACATGATCTGATTTTTGAAAATTCTACCGTAGAGCTATCGAGTCGAGAGCTTAATTTTAATGAGGATTCCATTGAACTCCTTTCTGAACAGTATGCCTAGTTACTGCAGACTATTTGTCCCACAAGAGGATTAATGTATACTTAAAACGGTATATTTTCGAAATAATTGCACATTTAAAGCTTCGTTCAATGAGATAAATCGTGTATTTTATGCTCACAATCGTATATGAAATCGTTAATATATTGAAATAAAGCCGATTTAAGAGCTTTATAGTATTCACAATCACTTGATTAAATTAGTTGCGAATACAGATTTATCGCTGTAAATATAAAATCGTTGCAAATGTAGGTAAAAATATTCCTAAGACACTTTTTCTGAAAAACTCCATTCAAATTGAAAACACATTACTGTAATTCAGTCAACAATTTTATATATTTATTTTTATAGAACTTACAAACATAGCACACAATTGAATTCGTCTACAACTAAATTCTATTTATAACCACTTTTCAGAAAAGAGATTTCAGACACGAGTAAATATTAATAGATTTGCGTTAAAATCAGAAAAACATCTCAGTTTTAAAAAGGCAAGCCGGACAAATTTTCGTTTTAAAAACTGAGCGTGACCCATTAAAACTAACATAAAACAAAGAAATCAAGATTTTTGTCAAGTCAAAATACTTAAGTAACCTTGCAAATCATAGAGAGATCCACTATAGTACAAAATAAACAAAACATATATCTTAAGCCGCCAACTGCAACAGCAAACAACAAACCCAATACAATTCTAAATCGGAACATCTTCAACAGTCAATAAGACAGTATTGCATACAATATTGTGTACTTAAAAATCCAGTATGCCCGTTTTATTTACATCCAACAGTACCTCAGTACATGAGATTTAACACAATATATCCGACTGGATTGCGAAGGTCCCGTGCGGAATCAATTTTGTTCGTTCACTCAAGCGTTGTAACTTTATCGGGTTACTGTACTGCTACTACCTAAGTTTCGAAGAATGCATTAAGTGTAGAAATTTTAGGTAAACCTGTGAATTCTTTGTAGGATATTGTGGATGGCTGACGGATATTGCTGTTGGGAATTGAAATTGACTGGAATATGGTTAAAGACGTCAATTTTCGACCCCGTGAGACGTACTATAGTCGTTTATACTATACGGACAAGCTCGCCCCATATTACAAACGAAATGTGGTGTGGACTCTAGGTACTCTTCTGCTTAGCTGTTCGGGTAGCTGTCCGGGAATTACCGATGTGTTGTTTGCTATAGACAGTGCATATTTTAGAAAAAAAGAAAATTTATAAAATAATAAAGACGCTATAGCCAGACAAACGTTTAACAAAATTTGATTAAAACAAACTACCAACCATTTTTCCACATGCACAAACAAACAACAAAACTGGACATACCATCCAAGAAAACGAAACCCTCCAAATATATTTCCGCAAATCCACCCAGATACAAGCCAGCCAGGTCAAAACAATTTTGTCTGGACGCAGTAAGATCGGCCATGATTCTATTATAAGGCCCGCTAAGCAAATTTTCAGAGAGGACTGAAATTCGTAAATTCCAGAGCAGAAATCCACAGCATCACGGGGTTGAGTTTACTGGATTAAAGACACATATTTTGGTGTTGGGTGACGTCACTGTTCATAATTTGATAGGTAACGTCGGCCGGTCAAATATTTGTTAGAAGGTCAGAAGTTTTGATAGTGGGATGTACTTATAATTGTAAAGGGTTGATTACGGCAGATGTTAACTGGTTTTACTTTAATTATGTGAGCATTTCTTAAGGTACACACATATATACAGACAAGAATAAAAAAAACAGAAAAATACGTACAAAACTGAAGTTTATTTCTAAATAAATCATATTCAGCGTGTGTAAGAGAAGAATAAAAACCTACGGAAAATCATTAACTTTTTTTTATGCATAGTTCTCTATATATAAAAAAATGTAAATGATTTTCTGATACATATTATGTACATTCACGCTTCTGGCTATTGTAAATTATTGCTTTCTTTATCTTTCATTTGTAACATCTTAACGTTTTACTCAGTACCATCGTATAGTTTTATACCAATAAAGATTGAACAAAGCTCCCTTAAAACAAAAACACCACAGCTCTCACAAAAACATGTACATCCATAAAACAGCACTTACATGTCGTAATAAAAATTACATCGTCACACGACAAAAACAATAACCTACCTTGCGTATCACGGCGAACAAAAATGTAATATAACTCCAACATTAGCGACATAATAATAAAACCGTTCTTTCTGAGCAACACAGTCTGATTCCCGCTTCCTTTATTAGTAGACATCCGTAGCTTTACACTGACGACCTTTTTATTTCCGGCTATCCCTCCCCAGGCGGCGTTATGCTATATTTTTTTAAACACACCTCGCTCTGCGTAAAATAATTTTTCACGTAAACATTTTAGGGTTAATAAAGATGCGGCTGCGTTCGGAAGGTTGACGTAATTATGTGCTGTAGGCTATTGGATGGGGGTTTGAGAAGTTTAAAAAAAAGTTATATCAAATTATAGGATAAGTACCTATTTTTTTAAAATCTTGCATAACTTTGCAATTTTATTTAGTGAAGTAGGAACTACTCACAACCTTAACAAACTTTGTTATAGAGGGCACTATGACCATCAATAATGACTTACTAACACACTAATCTAACCCTCATAATCATAACAGCATTATCATGTGTAATAGAGGCCCTTCCCAAATTATTCCCTTCTCCGTTAAGGTGTGAGAAATCTCACTGCAGAGACATCTGGGCATCGGGCAGAATGCTAGGGGACATAGGGATATATAAAATCTGGAAGGAACATGAGAATATCAAATTACATAACAGGTAGGTACTGTCCACGAACACTGTTATCGTCATGTCGATGTCATCAACAATGTATTCAATGAAAATACTACGTAACTATGGTAATTGGGTTCTGCAGACTAAAGTAATGTTTGTATGGAATTAACGTATTAAAAATACTTCTTCTTGTCGTACAGTCAGTTGAACATCTGAGGTAACACTTTGACCTTTAGCTAGTTTCAATCTATGAACGACAAATGTTTATTTTTTGTTTCTGTAAATAGGTTACACGTGTCATATTTTAAAAACTGGTTGAGATCGAGAAACAAACTCAGATATATGTTAAATATTTTTTTAAAGTCCAAAAATAATGTTGGTCAGATCTTGTGAATACCATGTATATTTTTGTCTGAAATACCAAAGTAAGGATGACATTTGGGTAGGCCGCAAAAAAGACTCAAACTGCCACCGCTGCCACAGCTGCACAACTGCTGACCATGATTTAAAAGAAAAAAAGAGAAGAAAAAACGCCTTTATAGTCTTCACATTCTCAATACAATGAAATTACAGTTTATACTGGTATATCATACTACTGAAGTGTGACCTACCCTTCATCTACAGGAAGGTTTCGATTTGTAGTCACTAAGACAAGATTAAAAACGAATTCAAATATTCAATACGATCTGAGAATTAAACGCTAAAGTCGAATAATAATTGAATATTTATTTCACCAAAAATAGGTACCTACAACGGATTACACATACGTACTTATAGGCTAGTACTTAGGAGTATATAACATGGAAGCATGTATAGCCGAACTAGGACGAGTCCTGTGTCTCGGCATCAAAACAGTTAATAATACATATTCGCCCAAAAGACATGCAAAAAGTTGCATCAATAAAATAATGTTCTTAAATAAAAAAAACTGCAAAAAAATACAAAAAGTGTGTGTGTGTGTGTATATATGCATGTGAATTTATGTGAAAGGAGACTAAAAATAAACTTTCAACCTGATCTGACTAAAATAAATCCACGTTCTCTCAACTGCCTATGCACTGCACAACTTGTAAAGCCTACTTTGACAACGGATTATCTAATGGTACTTTAAAGTACACGACGTAACTTTTCACTACTTACACGATAGCAGTTTGAGAGTCTGATGTTCTTTTCTTGAATACGTTGAGCAGTGATTTCAAACTGGCTAGTTTGAAACAATTTTGAGTTTTGTAACTTATTCTATTGCTTGAAACAACTAAACTCCAAGAATGACGTGAAGTTGCTTTTATAACTGCTGTTTTATTCCTGCACCTATTTTGTCATTGAGGCCTTACAAAATTTTCGATAATTCACGTTCTATAGTAGAGACACATCGATAAAATAAACAGTCAATAAGACATTAAAGCAACAATTACCAAAAATTTTGGGTGGCTATTAAATATCAAAATTATACCTTCTACAAAAAATCTCATAAACAAAAATGAATGTTGCAGACACAACTTATTAAGATCACCGTACCGCAAAACACTGATATTCTCGACGCACCTCAATAAAAGGGAGAGTATGCCACAAAACGACGGATGCCTTGAAATTATCATCTTCATTGAAGAACTGCTGACTGTACCGTGCCAAATGCTTCGGGAAGCAGCAGAAAATGAACCATAACTCTGAAATCTTGCGGCGTTTCATTGCCTTCATAAAAATCTTTACGTAAAATGCGTAGGTACTGTAATACTAACGCCTATACCCACCAAGTGACTATGAGTAGTGATGTACGCTTGCGAAAAATCGAATCGATATTTTATCTTTTTTAATACAGAGACTAATTATTTTGCTAAACTTTGTACGACTCCTCACCTTCTAGCGTAAAATACATGTACTTTAGAATATTTCAGCCGTATCAACAAAACATAATGTTGGTTAAACTGTTGAGATTTGCTTGATAGTTGTAAATCTGAATTTCTCAAAGTTATTTTTTTATGATGGATGGACAATGAAAATACAAAAAGCGGTTAAAGAGCTCATAATATATTCACACATTCGTTCTTTTTCAAAATTTCACTTTTTCTCCCATATAATTTCCATGACTTATTTTCTCTTCATATCATAGTATGTTTCTCTCAAATATCGAATAAAACTCTCTGGTTGTTGGTTTTTACACAGAACCCTTTACAAATTCAACACACAAAATGGTGTCAAAATATCGAATAATACGCTAATCGATACTAACACCAAATCGATACTTTAACAGCACTACTCAAAATCAATTTCACAACGAGTTATTGGCCGTAATTGTACGTATTCAAAAGGAACGTAAAGTTTGTCGAACGCCTGTGATTGCTACATAAAAGACTTCGCTAAAGCCCTGAAGGTAACATTTCTTTGGATGAGAATTTTAGAAACGATTCTACCTTTGTACCGGAGTAAATAGCTGTTTGTAGGACTGGGTTTAAGGCGATTAGTTTTAGCACTAATGAAGCATAAATAATTGTCAGATAATTAATTGGAAGCTAAGCTTTCATTGTTTTATTAATTGTCTTTTAAATTATAATTTTGACCATCAGTAACTTTGGTATATTTTTAGTTTATATCCCCTCGTCTGTTAGGCAGACTCATTGAGTTTGATAGCAATAGAAAAGTTATTGTGTTAATTACTTGACACTTGACAGTTTATAAATGTAATAAACAAACATAATATTAACAAGAAAATATTTACATAATTTAAAAGCTAACAGTCTTAAAACAATAATAATATGTACAAGTATGTTAATAAAAAAACCGACCAAGAGCGAATCGGACTCGCACACCAAGGGTTTCGTAGCACCGTACAATAATTAACACAAAATTAAAAAAATCACGGACCCCTTAAGATTTTTACTTCATTGCATATTTATTATTTGTTGTTAAAGCTATTTTCACTCACGTAGTTACAGCTCGCT
Organism: Antitype chi; assembly: GCA_947359405.1. Taxonomy (NCBI): domain Eukaryota; kingdom Metazoa; phylum Arthropoda; class Insecta; order Lepidoptera; family Noctuidae; genus Antitype; species Antitype chi. The sequence continues at coordinate 20,633,296 of OX375816.1, forward strand.
GACAAACGGACAGACGGACAGACAGCGGAGGCTTTGTTTTAGGGTTCCGTTGGCACAATTTTGTTACGAAACCCTAAAAACGGTGTGGCGGAAATCACAGGGCATCAATTCGTCCGCATCGCTATCAAACTGTCATTATTTGATATTTTTCTTACATTACGAATTGTAGTCAGCTGTTTGTCAGTTTGGCATAGCAAGAATAACAAAGGCAATTAATATTCTTATTATTTATATTATGCATTTACACTCTTAGATTTACTCCCGTCCTTGATTAGATATTTTCATATCACGTTTTGACGAACAAAGGAGTAGACAGATTTAAAAACTACTAGTTATGTTTTGGTCCCATTTAAATATCCTTTATTGCTAGGCCCAATGATAACAGCCCCGACTTACGTAAGTTTTTGCCTGGGTTTGAACCCACGGCCACACGGAACAGATGGCCGATGGGGCCGAAAAGTTCTGGAGTGGTGACCGCATACCGGAAGACATAAATTTGGAAGGCCTCCCACAAGGTGGACCGATGACCATGTGAGGGCCGCAGGAGTCCGCTGGATGCGGAAAGCACAGAACCGGTCGAAGTGGCGGAGCTTGGGGGAGGCCTGTGTCCAGCAGTGAACGTCTTTCAGCTGAAATGATGATGATAAAAATGACCCAGGCAAAAACTTTACTTTGTGTAAATCATTTCATCATCACTGCTCTCAAAACGGTGAAGAAAAAACATTGTGAAGAACACAGGCATGTCCTAGAACCAAAAACAATGGAATAAATAGTGACATCTACCAAACCGCACTGGTCCGAACAGGTCTCTTTCCTCTTGAAGCGTGGACGCCTATGTATGGCCTAGTGAGAACATTTAAGGCTGGTTATGCAGACATTAACAATCGTATTTATAGCACAATATTGTAGCAAACTATTTCCAATATGTAGTTACTTCCTGCGTAACGTGTAAGTTCTTAGGCTTCTCATAAATGGAGCACGTTTACTTAGAGGGGGGTGGTTCTCTGGCTTCCACCTACCTTGAGGTCAGAACTTAGTTTTCTAGTTCATCAGTATAATGTACTCTGCAGTATATTGTAGCTTATTTGCCAGTTGAATTTTTGAGTTTTTTTTAAACAACTGATATGCGGTTCTAGACTAGTTTTTAAACATGAAAAAAAAACGACATAAATAATATCTCAAATGTTCTCATGTTTAATACAGTTATTTAGAAATCTGAAGACATTTAGGTACATAATAAAATTAAATCCAATCTATGTTCCTATAAAAAGCGAAAGGTCATTCATTCATTCACTCACTGATTAAAAACGAATTCTCAAAAACTACTGGACCTTTGATGATGAAATTTGTCACAGAGATAGATTATTAATAGGAGACATCAGTTAAGAAAGGATTTTAGGAAACTCCCTCTGTAAAGTGGTGAAGTAGGGGGTGGAATTTTGAATTAAAAATTGTATTCCCTGGGCCATGCAATGCTATTTATAAGACTTTTCATCCCGGGAGATGGTTCCCTGTGGATAATTTTCAGCATTGACGCGGGCGGAGCCGCGAGTAGCAGCTAGTTTCTTTATAATTACATAAGACAGTCCCCCAAACTACCCGCCCTTTACCACTTCCTAGTGCCTAAGCTGGGAAGAAGATTTTCTTCCAGGACACTGAGACCAGCTCACTAATGACAGGGACAAATTCAAGCTATCGTCAGCCAATTAAACATTTATTACTGCTTGGAAAAAAAAACCATCCAACAAGACCAAAATGAAATAAACCCACACCCCACAAGCCCACACAATCAAATCGCTATATTGAAATCTTGTACCACAAACTAAGATCCGGGATCCCCGAATAAGGTCGGCAGTTGGATCCACTCTGGGCGGATTACCATAATTGATATTAATGTACTTGGGTAGGTTTAATTATACCGGACAAAGTAAGATGCGAGCAATCGTAAATTTGCTTGAGCACTACTTGGAGCGTTTCGCACGTCCCTAAACGGCTTTTATTTTAGTTTATATTGCGTTACAAGGCTTTGTGGCTGCTGTGGTGAAAAAAATTAGATTGATTTGTTTGTAATTAGCTGTGTGGGATTTTCTTTGGCGCAATTTCTTTCTCAAGTTCGTCGCCTTTGGTGTTACATTGTCAAGCTAAGAAGCGGCTCTGTACGAAGAACAATACAGCTTCAGAAATGTTTATTTTCCATCTATGTATTTAATAAATATGTCTCTTATTGGAATGCAGGGCTTGTCGGTAAATAATTAGAGCCGCACGGGTCGATCTATCCGGCCGTAGATTGATGACCATCTTTACATACCAAAACACCTCCGTGCTTCAGAAAGCACGTTAAGCCGTTGGGAAGCTGTTATTCGTGGATCTTTGACAGTCATTTTGGGTCGTCAGAAGCCCAAAAGTCTGGCAACCAGTCAGTAAGGGGCATCGCATTACCCAGTAACTGGGTTGTGGGGGTCAGATAGGCAGTCGCTCCATGTAAATTACTGGTATTCAGCTGCAACTGGTTAGACTGGAAACTGACCCCAATATACTTGGGAAAGGGCTGGGCAGATGGTGATGACTCTTATTAGAATGGTTTTGCCATTAAGAATAGAATTTCTAAAAACCTTCATCCACATCCATTGATGGATAAGTTAGCTACGGGCATGCTACTACAAAGTATCATTCTCAATTTGTTGGATATCTCTGCATTTTGCTTATCTGCTCCACCGCCCACCGAATTTAATTAATTATACCTATATACTACGTTAATTATTTTGCAGAACTATTGTTATTAAAATGGCAGTGAGTCATTTGTTTTCCATAGTCGTCGCCAATATCTTATTATCTTCTAATAAGTTAATTTACACTACTGTGAAACTTTATATATTCTTTCTTTTAGATTTACAACATGCATGCGACATTAATTTAAAATAATCTAAAATGGCGGCGATAGTGCTGCCTCTGTTCGATATCTAGTGCTGGGAATATTTCCAGTGCTATCATCATCATCATTTCAGCCGAAAGACGTCCACTGCTGGACATAGTCCTCCCCCAAGCTCCGCCACTTCGACCGGTTCTGTGCTTCCCGCATCCAGCGGACTCTTGCACCCCTCACAAGGTCATCGGTCCACCTTGTGGGAGGCCTTCCAGCTGTACGTCTTCCGGTATGCGGTCGCCACTCCAGAACCTTTCGGCCCCATCGGCCATCTGTTCTGCGAGCAATGTGCCCTGCCCACTGCCACTTAAATTAGGCAGTTCTTTGGGCTATGTCGGTTGCCAGTGCTATGAAAACAAGCAATTTGTTTATTATCCATAGCTTCTGTTCGCGACTTTGTCTCAGTAAAATTCTTGTTTTACACAAAAATATATTCTACTATACTCCATTTGAAATAAGATTAGACATTTAACGAAACCTTTTTTACAGTCCGGTCAACCGATTTAGACTTCTATTGCGTTGGTGGCATGATAAATGGTAGCTGCAGTAAACAGTTGGTATTGTAACTACTTAATTATGTTAATGCCATCCTTATGCCTACGGTATAGAAGTCAGAATGAGTTGAATGGACTATAAAAAAAGTTAGTTTAAATGTCTAATCTTATTTCAAATGGAGTATATCTTTTGCTAGTGGCTGCGTGGAGGTTGGAAATTATCCCATTGGAAGGTATTACGTGGATAATAAGTCCTATCTTATGTGTTAATCTGTGTGTCAAATTTCCATTCAGTCATGCATGAGCTCAGATTATAAAACAAAGGCAGATAGACCGCGCGGAACACCAAAGTGAGGCCAAAAAACCAAATACTAAAGCATCGCATTGTATGTTACATTCATATTGGCCTCACTTTGGTGTTCGACGCGGTCTATCTGCCTTTGTTTTATAATCTGAGTTTATGCGTGATTGAGTAACAACATCCAAACATACAAACTTTCACATTTATAATATTGATAAGACGACACTTGGCAGTACTGTAGCTTTCCATTTGTGAAATATTTTTTGGAATCGGATCAGTAGTTACGAAGATTACCTCCTACATGAAAACTCCCAAATGTTAGCTTTTTATACCATTAGTATAAATCAAGAACCTTCACATATCCAAAGCCAAACTTACAACAAAATGACTGAAGAACATTCCGATGTATTTCTAACACCGACAAAGAATAAAGACATGAACACACTAACTCTATAAAATAGTAATACCGTAATGTAGATAAATAGTAGTGTAGTACGAATTCACTCTGTTTCGTGTATCTGATGCCCAAGATAAAGAATTACTCAAGACCCACGTTATATTTCTGCCCTTAAATCAAATTTATGAAGACATAAGTTTTTTCTTCCCGCCCTGAGACACTCTCAGGGATCAACACTTAGTTAATTTCTTGGAAATATAATAACAAAAAAGTGAGGTTAAGTATGGGCATAAGCTTTTATTTTTAGCTTTTGTTACAAATTGGTAGGTAGGCATTAAAAAAATAATCTTAGTAATGATCTTGTTTTACCTAAAAAAGCAAACTATAAGTATTTTAAATACATTAGGGCTTTAAGTCCAGACACATTTGCGTTAATTACAGAGAAAGGTTATTTAGAAGCTAGTTCAAGCGGAATACGAAATAAAAAATATTTTTGGTACTGTACCTACCCCACACAATTCGTATACCACTTGCTATGTAAACTAGTGACAGGATTTTTTTATAACCTCATCAACATCCACAAAGTTGATTACATACGTATTATTGAAGCAAACTTAACAAAAAAATCATTTGGACTAACGCGCGAGCTTTCTCTACTCAAATAAAAACCAATTTTCTATTGGCGAAATTATCGATGAACATGCACAAAAAAATATACAAGCGAACATAAAACCTCTTTCTTTTTGAAGTCTATTAATGAATCCTTACTAAATAAACCCATTTTCTAATGAATTACTCAGAACGATGCAGACCTACTCGTACATCCCCAAAATACAATCCCAAACGAACGTTAAACTTTAAAATCAAATAGAAAAATTCAATAAAAACTTACTTATAAACAATACAGCGGACGGAACGGCAAACTAAAGGGAATCGAGCGAGTTTTTCCGATGGCCACGTATCGCTCGGCCGTCACGTCCGTTCGCAACAATTAAATCTTTCTGTAACCATGTGAGGCACGGATCGCTCGGACCGACCGACATGGCATCCATGATAAAATTCCACGCGGTTACACCTACGATTTGAGGCAGAATAATGAAGTGGTGAAGTTTTTTTGTTGTGTATTTTTTGTTTATTGCACTGTGTTTTTTTGGTTCGCTTTTATTTGCAAAGTGTGAGTAGTGTTTAAAGTGAAGTTTATTAAAATGAATACGGCTAATAAAAAATTTCATTATCATCCTCCTGTCAATCTCTCTGATCTTTCAATCTATCAATCAAAATCTGAATCATTTCGAACGATATTGCTATATCATTGCTTCATATGTTCGAAAAATTTGTCTGCTCAACAACGTAAATACCGCAATGAATGGTGTTGAACTGTCAAAATGAAAGTCACTCCTGCTGTTAGTGTATTAAGAGAATACTCCTCTGCCTTTATCCCAATTTATTTGAGGGCATTACGTTTTCTTCTATACATATCTACGTCTCTATTTTCCGTCTCGATAATTGGGTTGTAAAATACATATTTCCAGTGGTCTGTGAGCGCAGAGATCGTTATTAAGCGGCTGTATATTTAGTGACGTAGATTACATTTGAAAAATTGGAAAAAGTAATTAACTGAGCCGAGAAGGGAAACTGCAACAATACAACTTGTTTACTTTCAACAACTACTACAAATAGTTGAATTATACAGTAATCATTCCTCCTATTTTATTTTCGTGTATTTGTTCTACATGGTCCAGAGGTTGTGTCCTCATATAATTGCACTGATGAGCCACTGGGGGATGTATAACCAAACAAACTACTGCACAGAGGTGCGACACATGTTTATATACTCATATTTTAGTTTAGAGTTGAATTAGAAGTTTTTGGCATGGATTTATTTTAATGACACACAGCTGTGTTGCTTAGCTTAATATTTATTTTGTGTGGAAACTGGTAAATGGCCTTCAATTTCACATTGTTTTAGAGCACCATAAGTTTTCCAAATAAAACAGTTCACATCGCTGCCCAGATACAAAGAATGTGCATAGTTCAGACTGGATTCCGAGTGGATACTCATGTTGTATTTCACAATGATAAATGATAGATGTTTATCTATGTTTGTACAAAAACTTGCACATGACATGTCATATATATTTTTAAACTAGATATGATCGGTTAAAACTACAAAATCAAAGGTAGTATAATAAAGAGAATTTGATTTGATTTTTATATGTTTGTTTGTTAAGCTATCACGCCAAAACGGCATAATGGATTTGGATGAAACTAACTTTTGCCCGCGGTTCCGCCCGCGTGGATGTCGGTTATCGCGTAAAAATGAAGCATATGTCCTTCTCCATATCCCAGGCAATTTCTATGACAAAGTTTAGCGGTTTTCGCGTGATAACGTAACAAACAGACAAAGTTACTTTCGCATTTATAATATTAGTAGGGATGTAGGGATTTGACACATGTGTGGACCATGATGTGGAGAAATACAAAGGTTACGCAGACGAAGTCATAGGCAACAGCTAATTAATAATATAAATACACAAACAAATCATTTTAATTCAAATGGTTCGTTCAAAAATTATATTTACACTTTTCAATAATGCAAACAAATGAAAACTTGCAACACTTATCGTTCGATCTCACTGTAAATAATCCACGGGAAAATTACGACAGTGACCGATGTTTACATTAACGTTTACATTTCACCGCGAGTTATTAACAAATGTAATTGCATTAACTCCACACGAAAGTACCGTCAGCAAAACTACTCCACTTTTCCTGCGTACAAAACTACGCTCCATCCCTTTATTACACTATCCTGAACTATAAAGTAAGAGTAGGGAGTGTGCACCCATTTACGTCTATACGAAAAGGTACGGCAAAAGGTGAATTGGTTAACCCCACAAATGCCGCTGGCGGATATATGCGTCAAATAAAAATGAAGTTGATATGCGATGTCATATAAATGCGACAGACAAAAAAAGTTTTATTTGCTACCTACTTTTTTGGGTCGAACTGTGTAGCAGACGCGAATAATATGACTGTATTAATTTATTTGAGGAAAAGGAGAAAAAGTTACACATTTTTAACGGACTTCAAAAATGAGGGTGGTTTTGTAACGAGAAAACAAATAAATTGCACTTTAGGAGATAACGTAAAAGCCGCTTCAGACCTCACGAAACAACTTTCAAAGCATATTAATATTATTTCAAATAAGCATATTATTTCAAAGCATATAATTTTCAAACGAGTTATTGTCCGAAAAAAAGCGTCAACGTACAAAAAGGCACACAAAAAGTCGTTTTGCTATGCAAACTTTCAAGTACTATCAAGAAAAAATTAAAACAAGTTTTAACTCCTAATTAAGTTAGCTGCAAAATGTTTCGCGAACTTGTGCGAGCAACAATGATACAAGTTTCCGAGTGGCGCTTCTTGATTTTCTAGCTTGTTGGTTTTCGTTGGAAAAAGTTTTATTATCAAACATTAATTACATTTAAAATAACATATTTTCTGTTGGTGTTTTATCATCCCGCCGCCTATAACTTTAATGTCAAGAATGTATTTTAGGTATTCCAATAATAGATTTAATCTGAAGTAGGTAAAAAGGTAGTAGTAGTAAGGTAGGTAGGTAGTAGGTAATCTGATCTTATACAAGCACTGTGCTATTTATTTTTGTAAATATCGCAGCATTATAATAAGACTAGTGTTTATGGCCTCGCACAGATCTTTTGTTCTTGATTTTTTTTTGTTTTAATGTTAGTATTAAATGCTTCCTTTTTTTCTTTTTGTATTTCCTGTGACTGTTCCAAATAAAATATATTTAATCCACTAAAAAAAATTAAAAGAAAAAAAGCCCTTTACCTAATTAGTACACGTAAGAAAAAATTACAGACTGCACATTTAACTACATCGACCACCAAATGCAATTTAACCCTTATAGAGATACTATCCAAATTCAAATCGGACAACTCCAATATCGCAAAAGTACATCTCCCATCAAAGTACCCCCATACTACTACAATTTCAAAGTCCAAAGACTAATGCCAATCCTTCAGAAACATTCTAACAGGAGCGCGCCATAATTGGTGTAATAAGCCAAGCGACAGTGATATGCAATCCTCCGCAGGGCAGGGCGGTGCAAATGACCGCCGTCGGAGGGCTAATGCCCTCTGAGGGAGCCAGTCAACAGTGAAAATGATTCTTGTCACTCTGCTGATGTTTTGATTTTCATATGTTAGAGTGAGATGATGCGTGACTGTAGGAGAATAGAAAATAGAATTTTAATAATTTTATTTTTTATTTTGCCAGATATTTTGGCGATTAATTGTGGGTGTACTATAGAAATACAGCTCTAAGTTGTCTGTGAAAATAGGCATAATGTTATTTTTTGTAGTAACAGTTTCATATTATACCTCGATTGAGACCAAAAACTATCGTATTTGTAGTAAATTAATATAAATAGAAGATCTAATTTCCAGTGCTAAATCATCGCTACTTTATCATTAGATTTTGTCTAACCTTTAGAGGAATTCAGGCGTAATATTATGCAATGTTCACTACTTTTTATCATTCGATTCGATCTTTCTTTCTTTTCTTTCTCAATGAGACCGAAATGCATAATTGTATTCAAAGAACTAGATATTGCAAACATTGAATACTCATATCACTATTCAATAAATACTTACAATATCTAAATCTTTATAGTGGCTAAATATCGCATCAAATTCATTAAATTGACTGCACTATAATTTTTCAAAGCTGCAGTTATCTCACTCCACAAACATGATGATTACCTAATTTATTAACTGTAATTACAATACACTACTATTATCATCTTACCGGTTAAGTCCGGCGCGGAACCTATCGGTTCCAATACAATAAAAAATTAACCATGTCTCATTAGCCGGGATTGACAGAAACTACCTCATCATACCTCATTTCAATACCAACTATTTCACAGTAACTTGAATCCAAATAGCACAAACGACTTTACGTTCACAGACTCACAGTAACACAATCAGAGGGAGGAAGGCACTAGTTTTTTCCCTCTTATTCGAAGGCTCGCCCGGGAAGCACTTATATATTACGTTTCCTGCCGTTTGAAATATGTCTCTATTGATATCTGACTTTTATTTTTCAGTTGCATTGTTTGCGCCGATTTTGATAGTTTCAATTTTTATATGCGTAGGTACTTGGGTAGGGTTCGTTAAAATGGACAGCGTTGCTTTGTTTCGAATAATTTGAAGTTACTTTCTGTTTTTATAAAAATATATTGTATCTTTTGAATATTTTTTTTATAACTTCTAACCCTTTGGAGGAATACGGCATAATATTATGTAACTTTTTTACATGTGGTTGCTTTAAAAATCTTTTATATTGACTTAACAGCCATATTTAGAATGCTCAAGAAAATTTACCTGTACGCAGTTCTGATCCGGTACTTCTAAAACAGTTCACACGTATAACAATACTGACCTGAGATAACACAAAACATATCTATCTACCATACATATTATAATGACTCAGTTTCTTAGCAAGAGTACCGAGTACCGGCTGGGTCGACCGCACTGATCGGCCCAGTTCCTGAGTAATTCAGTGCCCGGCCTACCTTTCCCTCCCGTCTTGTAAAAAACCAGCTTTTCAATTTGTTCCGCCGGAAGAAAACATTCAGATGTCCGCCACTCAAGACATATTTCTTTTTATTTTTGCATTTGCAGAGTCCTTCAAACATCTTGTGATTTTTCTTCGTAGCGCTCTACGGCTACGGCGTAGCATGCTACTAGTTCGTAGCGGTACGATAAATTATTGCTTGATTAAAAGTGTTTTAGGTTATCTGTGTTGGTAGGAAATAACAAATGGATATTCTGATTTCGATGTATTATAGGCTTTATTTGGATTTTTACGTAGTAAGACGGAAAGTCCGTGGATAAAATAATAAAAACTATAAAACATTTATGTTACTTTTTATTTTGGTTAATTTGGCGAGTAATGCACATGTACATAAATAACTATCCGCAATACTGATATTCTTATGAATACAGTCAATGTCTACTTAATTGCTAGTAAATTATCTAAAACTAATGCAAAACGCGCCACTTAAAAACGAAAACATCCATAATTGCAAAAGACAGAAATCTACAGACGACATCTTTAAAAATACATTTCGTATCGTTGCCGACAACATGTGACATAATAAAACGGGTTTACCTTTAAAATATACGGTGAAGAGCGTTTCATTTCAGATGCAGTCGATATCCAATCCAGGGCGGAAACTAGCTCGCAGATTTCTTTGACATACCGGAAATCATCTTTTCAAGCACAAGGAGATACAGTTTGTTTTTGATTTGTTATAATTTTACTTTGCTCTTCTGTTTTTGTAATTTTTAGATGGATGTTCTTTGAGATGGATCGGTTAGATAATTGGCTGGTTTGAGTGCGGTTTTTTCTTGTCCGGATCAAAGAGAACTGGATTGGATTTTAGATTGCGAACTGAAACAATATTTTTTAGTTTGATTTTGCAAATGTCATTTCGTGGTAGTATTAAAGGGTGGAAGAGTCAGTCTAGTTAGTTAAGAAGTCTGATGATTGCTTCAAAGCAGTTTCGGGCTTAATATTATGGTTTTTAAAGTGCATTTTCCATTTTACAGCCATTTTAAAATTTCGAAATGGCAAATATTTCATGTAATTACTGCTTTCCATCCCTCGGGCATGATCAAGAGCAGTGGTGGTGTAACGAGTTGTAAGATCGTAGGTTTGAAACTTAACAGTTGCTTTACTTTGTGTATATTATTTCATCACCACTGCTCTCAAGACGGTGAAGGAAAACATCGTGAGGAAACCAGCATGCTTTAGAAACAAAAATTCGAAGACATGTGACATCTACCAACCCGCACTGGGCCTGCGTGGTGGATTACGGCCCACTCCTTCTTAACGAGTTATGCCTTTGTCCATGGAAACATTATAGGCTGGTTATAATGAATACCTTAGGCCTTCATTTTTATTACTATTGTAATTTTATATGTCCACAACAAACATCTCATTCTCACGATTCAACTCACCAACGATGCACAGAACACACGCGAAAAAAACAATTACAATACGTCTCACGTAACAGATTGATTGTCAAAAGTTGCTCTCGTGATACGAACGAGTTTCATAGGAGACGAGTGGTGGAATAAAATCATGTGAACGCTCCTCCGGGCCTAAGGGACCGCTTACTGGCCTAGCCAGGGTTAATGCATAAGTAATGGTGGCGTGCCGGCTTAGGCCTCGGGTACATTAGGACAGTGGAAAGGTTTCGAGTGCAGTACTGTAAATATTCATAGGTTAGAACGTGGAATTTAGAAGAGTGTCTTTTTTGTTACAAAAAATTAGGGCAATTTACTTTTAAATTAGCTTTTAAATACAAAATTTCGGTAAAGTACTTTTTTTTTCAAAATTTGCAACAGTAACTTAAAATTTCCATAGGTTTAAACGTTGATTTTTAAAGAGTATCTTTTTGTGAAAAAAAACCCTAATTTACTTTTAAATTAGCTGTTTTGTGTTCACAATTTTTTTTTAAGTATTCCTTAAGTATTCATTTACACACATATCGGTTTCAGAAATGGTATTATTGTTACTTACCTTTGTAGGTTACAGCCATTAAAACCACGCGATGTATCGACATTTCAATCAAATTACTATCGAGGCTTTTTGCCCTATAAATTCCCAATATCCCTATAATGTTGAAAGGAAGTACCTCTTCCTGTACCTATAATTCTTTTTCTAATTGAGTTTGTTACCAAGGAAGTTTGACTTCCGCTGTAGCGAACGTCATGCCATGCTAGTTTGTTTACTAGCCGAGTTCGTTTCTCTAAAGCAAATAACGCAAAATACAAATACAAATAGTTTATTTTCTTTAACAAATTTGTTTAGTACATAACTAGTGTTAGAAGTGTCCTTTTAAGCGAATAAATGCCTGAATTAAGACACTCCACTCTTCCGCAACCTAAATTAACGGTAAAGTACATTAAAAAAACAAGAACTATGCCAGTATTAACTATCCACAATGATATAATTTTAAAGAAGTAAATTAAAATAACAAAGAAGTACAGAAGACTGATATTTTACATAAGCTTATTTAAATGAGTGTTCATTTTCTGTAAGTTCCATATGAGTTGGGTGTGTGTGATATGTGTGTGGGGTATATGTGTATGTGTGGTGTGTAAGTGTTGCATATGTGAGTAAGTGTACGCGTGAATGAGTGACTCATGATATGTGCTGCAGGAGGACCTCCGGCCTTATAATGGATCTAAGCCTTTATGAATGACCATTTGCCTTGCAGGTTACTAAAATTTTTAAAGAGAACACACACATACATATACATAGATAATTATACACCCAACTATACATCTAATAATTATACTGTGCCCGACAGGGTCCATATTGATCTCACTGTATAATTTATACCATCTATGTTAAACATATAGAATGCAATAAAGATTTGAGTATTGAGAATATCGTTCAGAATGAAAGTTATAATGATTAAGTTTACAATGCGGACACGAAAAATGACTATTAATAAAACACTGGCAACAGAGTATTTTTAAAATATCAAGTAATAAATTCTAATATCGAAATTAAAAAGTGAATTTTTCAAACAAACTAAATGTTAGTTATTATGGGTTTTGCCAATCTTTGACTAACTGTTTACTAGTAAAATTACTTTTACTAGTAAGTTAATTAAGGTATGTTAAGTATTAATTAGTTATATTAGTAAATTTTGTATGCAGACTGGCTTAACATAAACGAAGTTAAATTTTTGGTCGTACTAGAATTTGCCAGCGGCTTTGCCCACGTTGAGTTCGGAAATTATCCCGCGGGAACGTACTACCGGGGTAGAAGTGTCCGATGTATTAATCCAGGTTATAAAATATCTGTTTGTCAAATTTCACACAAATCTGTTCAGCCATTTTTGCGAGATTGAGTAACGATCGTCCAAACATCTAATTAAACATACAAACTTTCACATTTATAATATTAGTAGGATTGTAGGATATAGTAAGGGAGTAGGATTGTCGTCTCCATCTCTTATACTATATTCATTTATCGGTTACCTTTGATAACTTTTGCCTAACCATCAGCCAGTGTGTCCTACACCTTCTCTCCGAATGTAAACTAGACCTTATGAGCAACCTTTTAAGAAAATTTTCCCCCAGCTGAAGTCTCGTTTCGGCCATAAATGCTTTCTTCGTGTGGTTCAATTACATTATGATAGATCGGCTGGTCTCTTACGGAATAGTCTAGTTTTCTCTGAAAGTTTTGTAATTATGTCCCGTTTGTTGGACGCGTCAGTTATGGATAAAGTTTGTGATTGGGTTGTATTTTGGATGGATAGAGAAAATAAAATAATAGATAGTAAGGGAAGGTTAGCGGTAAAATGCTGAGCAAAAAATATTTGATTAGATCTTTCTGCTTTATATTTTTGGAGTGTATTTCTGGCAGTCTGGAAATTACTATTGTTTGAGTGAGAACCTTGCCTATTTTTATTTTTCTTTTACTATTGATATTTTACTAATTTCAGCTGTCCGAAATCCTCAATTGAAATCGAATAAGACGATAATCATTCATCAGTAAACGGAGAACTTAGATCAGTAATGTCCACTTCATACCAAATCAGATCGAATATTCAATGAGATAAAACACAAAGTGGACACCTACGCCGGGTATAAACACCACACTTGTGCATAACTAACAGCATACTACCACAAACTAACCTTTTCGAAACTCCCGAAAGTTTCACCTTAACAGTGAGAATTTAACAACAATTTATGTTCCGACGTTTGTATGAAAATATCTGATGTATTTTTAACATCATTCAGATTTTTTTTTTGGGTGGTTAATCATCAAATAACTTCTCCCGCTCTGGGTGGAGCAGGACTTTGTGTCAGACTTTTACTGACTAAAACCCACCCGTTGCCTGTGTGCCAGGGTATCTCTTTCGATCAACCAGCACCCCTGGCTGGCATCGGCCCTTGCGGACCCCTTCAGTTGGTGCTGACATCTCTTTGAGGCGCGCGTGGAACAACGCGCCGTCGACCCGGGGTTGGTCCTTACCGGACAGCGAGCTACTCATTACTTGCTGTCCGCAAGCCCGCGCCTACGGTGGCCGGGAATCAGCCTGGGATTCACAACACCCAGAGCGTCTCCTGCGGCGACTAAGGCCGTGAGGGCGCATATACTGCCTATGTAGAGTGATCAAATGTAACTTTTTGTTATTATCTATAAACTAATATTCTCATTATAAAGTTGAAGAGTTTGTTTGTTTAAACGTGTTAATTTCTGGAACTGCCAGTCGGATTTCAAAAGATATCATTGCTTTTAATAGCCTAATTTTAGAAGAAGGCAATATCCTTCCTCTTAAATTATATATATATTACATTATCTATTTTAGGCTAAGTAACATTACATTGACATAACGCTAGGACTCTTAAAAGCAAAAACACAAAAAGATTCAGACATAACGCTGAGCGAAAACGGAGTCATAGCCCGGATGACGGATGCGGTGCAACATCGTGGTTTGGGAAAATCAGAAATATCACGCAGATCAAGTCGCGTTGGGGAGATAGTATATTACAGTTTGGACGAATTATATACATAAAAAAATAATGAAAAATACGATATCAAGTAGATCTAAATGCTATCAGCACTGTGGCTCGCAAACACGGTGGATTAAACCTTAATCGATTCATGGTCTAACTCCCTAAAATATTTTTAATAGACATCAAATTTAATTATTCATTCTTTTTTATAATCACTATCACTACTTAATATAAAACAAATTCCCCCCGGCGTCTGTCTGTCTATCTGTTCAGGATAAGGATAAACTCAAGAAGTACTGAGCGTATTTTCATACGGTTTTCACCAATGAATAGACAGAGGGATCCATGAGGAAGGTTGAGATGTATAATTTATTAAGGTTTTGTTTCAATTGGTTAACGAGGCCGCTGGCAAAAGCTAGTCAAAAGCCGCTGGAAAAATCTGCCTGAGGTACATTTTGACCGCGCATTTTTCTTTGAACCGGCAGATTTTTTTTAAATAATAATCAATGACAAATTCCTACACTAAAGCGTCCTGCGTCAAAGAAAAGTGCAATACCTACGGTCTAGAACCATGTGCTGCATTTAGATTTCAGTTTGCTCATCGGTGTCTCTCCCACCCTGTGTGCAAGGTCTCTTAATATTACCGAATATAACTCTAAATAAACTACATATTTTATACGTTGCATGCCAAAACTAATCCTTTTACAAAACTTTAAACTTCAACCCTCAACTGCTAGAGTTTTGCATCAATCTGTATTCGGACTCACATCACGCACAGGAATGTGACACACCATTATAAATCTCATTGAAGATACAGAGCCATCCATCACTGAAAGGAAATGAATCCGGGAGCGAATGCCGGCTGCCGTCGCGTGAAGCCACGTGGCAGACACTAGTGTTGGCAATGTGTAAAAATGTTGTGTCAGAAACTTATGTCGTGGTTTTTGAAGGTTAAGCCTTGCAGTACAATGCTTTGTATAAAGTTTATTCAACTAAAAAAATATACAATCCGGTATTATGTCAGTGAACTATATACTAAGCGCTGCAGATTACAGGTTTCATGCTAATCGTACTAATATAATAAATGTGAAAGTTTGGATGGTTTGAGGTTTGGATGTTGCTAGTGATGTTTCTGTTATTTCTGAATCGCACAAAAACGGCTGAACGGATTTGGATTAAATTTGCCACACAGATATATTATAAACTGGATTGACACAGGATACTTTTTAGTTCCCATGGGATAAATTTTGTCAATTTTGGATCTTCCTCACAATGTTTTCCTTCACCGTTTTGAGAGCTGTGGTGATGAAATTATTTACAAATAGTAAAGTGCCTGCCTAGGCTCAAACCCACGAACTACAACTCTGAAGTCGGGACCAACACCACTGTGACACGACTGCTCTCAAAACTAAACTACATCTAGTAATATTTCACGAATATTTTCTTTTTACCGATATCGTTTCATATAATTTGAAACAGTTTGTCTTCATAATACATATTTGTTCACGGCTTGATTACATTTTTAAATTATGTTTTAAACAGCTTTTGTCTTTAGAAAAACACGAACCAATACATGATTCTTGTTTAAAAGCATTTCCACCATACATGAGTCAAATCACGTTAGCCTCAAGTTAGATGACCTCTATACATCATTGACGTCATCCATGCAAGCAATACACGTACACGTGCCTCCACTGAACAATACCTTCAACCTACAAAAAAATCGAACCTTATAAACCATCAGATAAGTACTTTCCTTTATTATTGCCGGCCATCAAATCAATAGACCAACACAATAAGTAAGGTATACCTACGGTATAGGTATTTATACAACATAGGTAATTGTTTCACTATACATTTTTACCGCAAGATGGTCGGTGGGTAAGTCAAAACATTAATTTTCTTAATGGAGTAAGGCTCTCGGTAAGCTCGGCGACAGAAAACGAATGTCGGCGGAAAGTCACGAGGTGTCTCCATGCGTAAACACTGACTGTTGCTCTACTATTGTAGGGTTACCAACTAATAAAATAAACTACTATTGTCAAATGGTAGTAAAATCGCTGCGTATTTTCTGGACAATTTCGCTATCACATGTAATCTTAGGGTGTTATGTACAGCTATAGGTCATCATGATGTGAAATGAAATGAAATCAAATGTATAAATATGTTAGTAGATACTTTAGCACGTCAATAATTTGTTGGTAATTTTTTTTTTACTGGATGGGCGCCACCGTTTTTTTACTGGATGGGCGCCACCGTTTTTTAGATGTCCGTTTTCATGTTTCCCTCAACCTTTTCTTATTTTTTTTTGTGTTCCTTATCTTTTTGCGTCATGTTTACCGCAAATAAACGTTTTTTTCTTTTTTAGTAATGTATCTTACTTCTACATTAAAATGATTTCCACTTGGATTATAAACTACTTAGCTTTATCAGTTCAATTTATAGAATCATCTGGATTACTCAGAAAATCAAACACCACCAATGGCACATATTCCGACAGTCCAAAAAGAAACCAACAAATATCGTAAGACTCTTTCAAAGGTAGGCAGCCCTACACACCCCACCCCCCTTCTGAAGCCCCTCTCTTAATTAATTAAAATGCAGACCGCAGACTATAGTGAGTTTAATTCATCTCTCCGTGTACTTACGATTGCCACTTTTGATTCGTGTTTACAGAAGACAGATTAGATTTTTTTTTTATAAACTTTTTTTTTAATGTGATGAAGCAAAGGCAATGCTTTTGCTTTTATTTGCAGCTTGCTAGTCTTTCTCGGCCGGGTTCCAGTTCTCGTTTTGTATTTTGCATTCCTTTGGTTCAGTTCCATAAGGAATGGTATTTATTAATTGGATTCATAACGTTATGAGAATTCTTATTACTTTCAAAGAAAAAGCATCGTAATTAAACCATACCGCCTTACGTGTCATTTTCTATGTTCATGATGAAGAAAAATACGCTTTACTGCAAATAAAAATAGCTACCTACAATTAAACGTGTCTCCATATATTTTCAATTCTTTATTGCATTCCATAATGTTTGTAGGCTTTAAAGTAAAGAAACAATTAAGGACAGAGGTCCTGCACAGCATAGATGAAGGAAGAACGGTAACCATTTCATTATTTATTAATGACTAGAAATAATTTTTACACGTAAATATTGAAGTATTTATATAAGTCGTTTCATTTTCTACGAAAGTATCAAAGATAACCTAGATATTTATCTCAAACTAAAACCACTCCAAGTCACCACCCTCTTAGAGTCAACAAAGCACCAACAAACACACAAACACATTTATAATTCCATCTCAAAGCTCAAAGAAATAACGTCGCCGAGATCCGTGGCGCAAACACTAAACGCTCTGAAATCAGTACATAATGAACCACGTATCCGAGTTACCGTACTGTGTAATGTGGGGCAGAAGGTTCACCTCTAACGTGCGGTAAGGAGGAGTGTATTTATTTAGAAGTAGGTACAGGATTATTACGCAAAGTCCCTGACAACTTGTAGTACTTAGTAGTACCTAGTTACGTTAGGTATGGTATTTGCAGATTGTAAGGGATTCAACAGCAGAAGATGACTAGAAGATGACTTAGAATAAAATGTTAAATGATACTTTATAATTATGCAAGTAAATAATTATAAAGTTGCGTTATAGCAGGGGTAGCCCAGTGATAGCCGCGACTTAAGAGTCGTAAATCGTAGGTTTGAACACAGATAGACGCTTAACATTCTGTAAATTATTTCATCATCACTGCTCTCAAAACGGTGAAGGAAAACATCATGAAGAAATGTCCAACAGTTCAAAGACAAGTGACACCTAAATATCATGTGAAATCTAGTTTTCATAATATGGTATAATAAATAAAATCCATTTATTTCAAGTTCTCCCATATCACAATCACAAGTTACAAATCCGAAATAAATACAAATCACAATGTAAAAAATAAATACAACGTCATCAAATCATAAACACAATGTGAAATAAAAATAAGCAAGTGAATGTCAAATTAAAATTTAAAAATAATCGGAAATTAATAATATGAAATACAAATAAAAATAAAAGTTTAGGGCAAATTTTGGATAAAATAATAACATAAATTAATAAAAAACAGCAAATATCAAGTCGCTCGTTAACATGCCCTGGCTATATGCCTACTGCAACACTTTTTAATATAAGGGCAGTCCAATCGTCCAGCAATCATCACTAGGACAGCATTGGAGCTGACGCACCCTGCGCACTATGGACGCGCACCGCTTGCTCATTATGGTGTTAAAACAGTCGGTGCGCGCTTCCGCAAACATGCCCGAGGCACTGCAGAAGCTAATAACAAGATTTTGGAATCTTCTGACAGTTTCAAAGAATATCCAAGTTCAATAATTAAGCGAAGGTATAAGTAAAGAAAGCAACTATTTTTAATATTTGTTACGATCACCGATTGTCTAAACCTGATGGCCGATGCGAGTGAGTAATAAACATTCGGTAAATCATAATATATTGTATATTTCGGTATCAGTAAATATTGTCTCGTGTGAAACAGATCTTCTGTATTCATTTATTTAATCATTTGCATCTGAAATGCGCACTAAGTTGAAGGCGCCTTGCTTCTGCGCAAATTGTATCCTCTATGCTTCACGTTCTCGTGGCGTTTGTCAAAAGAATGAGTCTTTTTACCTGTTACGCGGATTTGTGGGTGACTGGAAGTGAATAAAATTATTAAAATAGAATTACAATTTTAATATCATGGCGTTGGGGTACGATACACAAGAATATTTATTAAAATTTATGCAGGTATTTAAGTGATGTTACACCTGGCTAGCACAGTTACTTATTACAAGATGATCTAAAATGTTACCGAGATGACATATTCAAATAAGCTCTAAAAACACGGAATTTTTGTTCTTTTTCTTCAAAACTTTTAAATTTTAGTGCTTGGATTTCTAACCTTCTTTCACTGACCCCGAACTGCAAGTTCTTTCTTGTGCACTCTACAAGTACTTTTTTGAAATAAACCACATTGATACCTCATCTAGCATCTATAATTCAGCATCATTCGCACAAGGCACGGAACCGGCACCGGAAAGCGACACACTTAAACGAAACGCCTACGAAGTTGCCAGTAATAGGAGCAGGGAAATAGAAATCTTGAAGAGTTGTGGCTTTTTTTGTGTGGCATACAAAGATTCAAGTGGTGATGCTTTGGGATAACAATTAATGCAGGTTGGGGTTATATTTCTTGTAAACTATGGACAATTCAAATGTTTGAAGGTAATGCCAATGATATTTTATATGCACCTTTCTATGACCATCTAAAGTTTGGTTCAAATCTTCTTAGATACATCTAGGTTCATCATCTTTTCTTTGGCCCCTGACGACGCTAACGTTTTTTTCCTCATCTCTGTTTTTTTTTTCAATGTAGTGCTAGTGAAGTTAGCATCAATTTACCTGCAACCGAGAAACGACTTTCACATCACATACAAAAATCATTTGAGCTTGGGAAAGCACAAATTATTTTCTCATGCTCAACAATTTTCGCCTCTAATTTGGACAAAGTACACAGCACACTCACCCCATAAAAGATCTTTGTATGATATAACCAGACGTTTAAAGTGACGTAAAATCTTTTCCAACGTCAGCCTGAACAAAGTCTGGGTAACAATCATGACCAGTGACAGCCATTGTGCGACCAACACAGTTGGTAGTCGGAGTGCAAAATAAAGCTTGTGGGGTAATGTCGTAAATGCAAGCCGGTAGAGACGGGCAGCCATTTCCTTTAAGTTGTGTTTGTAGTGGAGTAGGTAGCGGAGTTTGTGGACGAGAGAGGTTAAAGTGTGTAAAGCGATTGAGAAAAATGTGGCGGAGGAGTTTTATTGGATGGATCGTAGTTTCTTTAATTTCAAACAGAAATAATTCCAAAAACGTAAAATTAACTTGAAAACATAAATCTAGGAAAATACTGCATCAAAATCTTTGAAACAATTTCAATAGGGCTCAATATTTTTCTTGTTGTTGTTTACTGCTCACTGTCTTTAATCAAGGTACTCCCTCTAGGCTTAACTGCAATCGAAGTAGCTTATTACAATTTCACCCTACAACATTCGTTTCGCAGTTAGCTTGGCCAAGATCAAATTATTTTTAGATTGGCATTTTTTTTACCCGACGTCGAAAAATGTGTTTTACCCTTTTTATTTTTCTTTTAAAACAAAGTAATTGTTGTGCAAAACGCGAAAATAACATTTGAATTTTTTTAACTTACTTAAATAGTGTGTTAAGAACGAATAAGTCTAGATTCCAATCATCGAAATGAATACTCTCAAAGCTATATTATTTATCGACTAGCTATTGCCAGCGGTTTTGCCCACGTAAAGGTTGAAAATTATCCCACAGAAACGTACTACCGGCATAAAAAGTATTCTGTGCTAAACTTCGTCCAAATCCTTTCAGCAGTTTTTGCGTGAATGAGTAACAAACATCCAAACATACAAACTTTCACATTTATAATATTAGTAGGAAGGAGGACACTAGGATAGGATTTCCGCTCCCACTCCCGCTCCGCTCTTCACTAAGCGCCCACGCACTTATGCACGCTCGCCGCCCGCGCCGGAGAGAGCGAAGATTTGTAACAGCAAATGCGTTTAATAGATAAAAAGGCTCGCTTTATTCCACCCCCATATTTTATTCAAACCGCTACGAGTGCCATGAGAAACGTTCCCTAATGATTTTTTTGAAGGTGCCTTAAAACGATACGCTTAGGATCCGAATTACTTTCTAAATATTCGCTCCTTTGTTTGTTTGTGAAATGTGTGGGATAAGGTAGTCTGCATTATGTATTCCTGGTGCAGGTACGGATAAGTGATTGTTTTATCGGTCGGTTCTTTTGCCAGAAAACTTTTATGTTTCTTTGTTAAAATTCAAGTGTGTGCTAATTTTCGGATACGTAAGATAGGATAGGATTCATATTTATCTTATACATATTATATTAAATAGAGTAGATTCTTTTATATTTTGTGAATGTGGGAACGTTGTAAGCCTTGTAAATTGTAGATTTGTAGACCATTTTCCATTTCATTAAGTAGCTGGTACCTACTTCTTGACAGGCTGACACTGTCCTCTCATACCTATAAGCACTGTAATTTGAAAACATTATTAAAGCCAATTATTTTTAAAAGAGTAACCATGGAGTTTCTTGCCGGCTCTTCTCTATTGGAAGCGACAAATTGGAACCGTGCACCTAGCTCCTGACATTTCGTAAGTGCCCATGTAGGTTTATGTGAAATAAGTATTTTCATTATAAGAACTCATTTTAGTGTCAAATAAGTTTTTACTACACTTTCCCTAATGAGTGCTAATTTTTTTTTTCACTTAGTGAGTATTTTTGCAATGCATATACTCTAATCTATAGCTATTTTAAGCCCATCTTTTTATCTCCACGTCCAAACAGACCAATACCATAATATTCTCAATAACATTATCACTGTCACCACATATCCTCATATTAACTTGAAAGCCCCATTTTGATTTTAATACACCATTACACTATAAACCATGAGCCGTTTTTATACACCACCGTATAAATAGTGAGAGACAGCTGTCGGAGCCTGTTAGTCTGTCCATTACGTACTGGACACTAGGAGCCATTACATGGACTGGTTCGAATCTGCGAGCCAATAAACCAAATCCGACTGGAGCTAGCAACTTGATGGGAGTATCCAGGTTTGCTTTCAGATCACGAGGGAGACTAATTGGATATACTCCTTAAATAGATAAATGAATTCGAGGAATCTCTTGCAAAAATGTCTACTAACGTGCTGTTGAGCCGTTTTCCATGTAGGAGACAAATGTATTAAGACTGGCCATTGTGTATATTTTGTTGCAAGGTGAAGGTTCATTTGTATGGCGTGGAACACATTTTAATTATGTTTGAAAGAGTATACTTATAGAGTTGTCCTAAATAAATTTGGTCAAATAATGATGAGTGAATATTGAGTTAGCTTCGATAATACACTTTTTTTCCACTTAGTGTATGTTCATGATGCTGTAATAACTTCATGTCACTGATTTATTTAGCAAATGAAAGTTTACAAATTTGTGTGGGATAGGTATAATAGGTCTTTACCTATGAAATTGCCGTTTTGTATGAAAAAATTTAAACGAATTTTTTTCATGTATTTTTTATTTGTATTAATCGAAGTAATCACCCATGCAATCAATGCATCTTTGCCATCGCAGTGGCAGTTTATTGATGCCCTTCTTAAAGAAATCAGCTGGACGGGAGGCAACAAATTCTTCAAAGGCATTTTGTACTGCCTCTCGGGTATTGAATTTTTTTCCCGCCAAGAAGTTATCCAAATTCTGGAAAAAGTAGTCTGTAAGCGCAAGGTCTGGTGAGTAGGGCGGATGACGGAGAGCTTCCAACCCCAGTTCTTGCAACTTGGAGACCGTCTGCTGTGCAGTATGAGGTCGCGCGTTGTCGTGCAGGAGCAGCGGAGACGAGCGATTGACCAATGCTGGTTGGAGATGTGCCAGCTTCTCCATCATTGTGTTCAGTTCTTCACAGTACACATCTGCAGTAATGCTCACCCCGTTTGGTAAGAAGCTGTGATGAATCACACCGGCGCTAGACCACCAAACAGTGACCATCACTTTTCTAGGGGTAAGTTTTCGTTTAGGGCATTGTTTAGGTGCTGAACCAGGATCCAACAAACTTGCTGAGCGCTTGCGGTTATCAAACAGAATCCATTTTTCATCGCAGGTAACAATGCGGTTCAAAATTCCTTCATTTGTGTGTCTGTTGAGCAGTGCAAGGCACGTCTCGACGCGTACTTCGCGCTGACGATCATTGAGTTCGTGGGGCACCCATTTGTCAAGCTTTTTTGCCTTGCCAATTTGACGCAAATGGACCAATATTGTTTTGACGCTAACGTCGAAAGCTGCTGCTAATTCAGCCGTAGATTGTGTATCATCAGCTTCCACAATCGCCTTTAATTCGTCATTGTCGACCAAAGTCTTCGGACGACCGCGAGGTTCATTTTTCAGGTCGAAATTTCCAGAACGGGAGCGAGCAAACCAATAACAGGTGGTGCGTTGGTTTGTAGTGTTAGCTCCGTAAACGTCGTTGATGTTGCGTGCCGCTTGTGCCGCGTTGCTGCCACGACGGTACTCATATTCCATAATTACTCGAATTTTTAACGTATCCATGATGACGAAAAAGATTGAAATGCGATGAAAATGTAACACTAATCAATAAACAAATGACTACTTTTGGAAAAAAAAATCCATGTTTTTAAAATAAAATTAATTTGAAATTAGAATTCTTACCCAAATAAAAATTATTTTGATTTGAAATGGCCAGTACTGCAAAACGGCAATTTCATAGGTAAAGACCTAATATAATACTACAGCTTAAAACTGAAAAAACAACCGCCTACTTGCATTAAAAAACTAAATAGCGGAAAATAACGTTAATTTTGGAAGTCCGTGGCAAAAAAACGAAAATACAAAACCAAAGACACTCACAGTTAATTTTTACTTTGTCGGGTTTTTTTAACCGACTTCAAAAAGAAAGAGGTTATCAATTCAACATGTTTTATTTTATTTTTTATGGATGTTCGGGCATTACTCCGTCATATATAGACGGATTTGCAAAATTCTTTTTTTTTTCGAAAGGGATTTATTCCGAAATGGTCCCATTTAAATTTCATATAGATCTGATGATGCGTTTCGGAGACAGACGACGGAACTCTTCAAAAAATGACAGCAAATCAACCGCGATTGCTGCTATCGCATAAATATGCATTGTTTTGACCCCAAGAATGATGACATTTCGAATTGTAGGTACTATAACTAAAAAGTGAAAAATAAAAACATTTTCCAAAAAAAAATCGGCTTATCAACAAAACATATCCAAAGTAACCGACTTCCAAAGTTAAAGTCATTATTCACTTTGTAGTGTTTTTCCGGAAGACGGTTGGTTTTTTTTTGGAAAAGTTTTTGTACTTTGATTTTGATGGTACATTTTATATTGCGATGTAGAACCTCACAAACAGAATAAAGCCAGAGCATTTTACACAGTTCTCTACACTAAAACTACACTCAACAAAACCCACCGAGTATATTATTTCCTAGAAGCACCGCTTACTCATCCTTCCACATAATCATAACAGAAAAGTGCTAGCAATTTAAATAAAATCCAAAGAAAACAGGAACCCAGCAGCCTTTTAGCTCCACAAATACTCGTCTAAATAGAAATAATTTCCACTTTGTAGTGTTTGAAACAATTTACAGCGCAGTGCCAACACCCTGTATGTAATATTCTGTGGTGCAAAGCTTTCGTCTGATTAGATATTTGTTTTGCACTATTTTCCTGTAGCCTGTGTTGTTTGTGGAGTGCAAAAAGTATAAGCAGTGAGGTGTCTTAGATTTGATTACATTGTTGGTGCGTTTTAATATTGTTGTATCTGGTAGAAAACAGGGGTGAGCTTTTATAGGGAATTTACTGAGGTGTTCATTACTGAGAATTTTCTTTTATTTATTTATTTAACCATTTATGCACACACATATAAACAGACAAGAAGAAAGGAACAGAAAAATGCGTACATAGGTAATGCTTATTTCTACAGAAATCTCTTCCAGCACACCTGCGATAGGAGAGAAGATAACAGAGATGTAGACAACGCGTGTAATAACATTAGAAGGAAAATCATAAAATTACAAATTTAGTTATTAGTTTATTAAAAAAAATACATGAATACAGTTTAGTAGGTTAATCAAAACCATCATTACTATACGTACATCTTAAGTTCGTTTTAAATCCCAGATATTAATCTGACATTGCAAGTCTTTTGTGTTTGCTCTTTAGTATAGGAGTTTGACATGAGTTTGACATTACACCTGTCAAATTAGAATCTGGGTTTGAAAATGAACTTTTAATACAAATAAATAAAATTGAAGTGTCTGTTTGTAATAAAAAATAACAGCTTTTTACGAAATGCATATGAAAGTATGTACGGTATTTCAGGTTTTATTTTTGACTGTTTCTTTGTTCCGGTTAATCTCCAAAACTTCTGGACCAGCTTTAACGTGATTTTCACAGGCAGATAGCTGATACTTTTTGTCCCGGTTGCACGTTTCTATGGGATACATTTCAACCACGCGGACGAAGCCGTGGGTTAAGCTAGTTATATGTTATGCTGCTAAGTACTATCTTTTGTAGTATTTGGATCAATAACGAGTTCTATCATGTGTTACTTCATCAAAACATAATAAATATGCATAAGAAGATTGTAAGTAAGCAACAAAATAGACTCTGTTTACGTCTCTACTTAACTAACGGAGCCTAAAATATATCCCTCAATAGATACAGCGCATTTCGATTACATCGCAGCTCATTTTAAAACAATATCTTACAAGCAACAAAAGCGCTTCGGGCAGCCATTCAGCGGGCCCTAATATTTTAGCTTCCGCTGTGAAGTTCTTTACGGGGTCGCTTGAAGCGGTGTAAGGGTATAAAAGCGGGTATGCCTGTGAGGCTGGATCTTAATTATGTCACGTTCGGAGGATTTAGCCAACTTTCAACTAAGCTCAGCCTATATGGGGAGGGCGCAAACATCACGCGCCCGTTTCTTTCAAAGATATGCGTTAAGCCTCCCTCAACAACTGCGGGTAATCCCAAGATGCTTGTTTGATGCTCGATATATTAAAAGTTGAAGTTTTATAGTCATTTGAGGATAATGTTTGGATTCAGTGTTCGCGACAGAGGTGATATTGACGTTCGGAGTTTATTTTAAGGTCATTTGATATACTTAGGTACTGTTACGTGTGGGCGTCTATCAAGTGTTACTATACAAAGTGAATGAGGTGGAATTCTAAAAACACTATACATTTTTAATGCGGCTGGCATTTTCCATCAAAGCAGACGGTAAATAACGCGTCAGGTACTTACTGTAAACGATGACAGGAAAATAATTTAGTTCTTCACTTGTTACGGACACTAAGTTTTATTGTACCCACATTTAAAAAAATCTTTGCCTATCTCTCTTGTGTTTTAACTGACTTCAGAAAAGGAGGAGGTTCACAATTCGGTTGTGTTTTTTTGGTTTGTTCTCGCCAGAACTCCGTCATTTATAAACCGATTTGAAAAATTGTTTGGTTGGAAAGGGTAACTTACCGACTGGTCTCCTCTGTATATTTGGTCAAGTACTGGTTAGTGGTTTTAAGTTAGCTTCAATAATACGTATTTTTCACTTAGATTCTGTTGATGATATTATTTTAATGTCACTGTTTTATTTACTTAGCAAGTGAAGGTATACGAATTTGTGTAGGGTACAAAAAAAAATTAAAAAAATGGTTATTGAAAAAAATACTACTGCCTTCGCCGTTTTGTATTTTCGTTTTTTTTTACCACCGACATTCAAAATAAAAGTTATTTTTAATTTTGAGTGTTTTTTAGGAAACCTTTTTTTTAATAAACTTTTTTTAACTATGGCAGACTACGTATGAGAAAACGCATTCAAGGGGGGATTCATTCAATAATAACGTATTCCTATGTTTTCTCCCCAGTTCATGATACTAGTCCATTTTTAGGGTTCCGTACCCAAAGGGCAAAATGGGACCCTATTACTAAGGCTCCGCTGTCCGTCCGTCTGTCTGACTGTCCGTCTGTCACCAGGCTGTATCTCATGAACCGTGATAGTTAGATAGTTTAAATTTTCACAGATGATGTATTTATGTTGCCGCTATAACAAAAAATAAATATTTAAGGGGGCTCACATACAACAAACATGATATTTTTGCTCGTTTTTGCTCGATATTGATAACGGCAATAGATAGACGCTTGAAATATTCACAGGATATTTAGAGAAATATTCACTTTAAAAATATTTAAGTAGAGCTCCCATACAACAGACATGATTTTTTTGCCGTCTTTATAGATAATGGTACGGAACCCTTCGTGCGCGAGTCCGACTCGCACTTGGCCGGTTTTTTTTTTGTTTTATGTCGTTATTTCAGAGATAAAACGCGTTCCCTCTTAAATTCGGTGCATTTTTTCTGATGCAGCGACGTAAATGTAAATCTGTATGCCAGTTGTCGGGTCTAAGGCAAGATGTTACATTTTTAAAGACTTTTTCTACTCACATTCCGCAAACCGCTTCCCAAATTCCGACCATATTTTCCCCAACAACTTAAGTCCAGTAATTGTTCTCGATAAAACAACATGTATAACACGCCAGGTACATTATTTGGCGTCTACCCCTCTTTCCCCCCTCGACCGCCCCTCTACCCCTCGTCAACGCTTTGTTATTTGCCGTCACGTTGTTAGCAAGTTGTTCGCCGATGACAGGGTGACACCTTTTTATTTCCAATTTTATTTGTGTAACTCGTTATACTAACGAAAACAATAAATTGATGGACGGTGGCTTACGAGGTTTGTAGGTTAGTTGATTTGGATATTTGTTGTTTGGAATGGTTGCCTATGTCTTGATTTAAGAAAATGAAATAAAACTTATTCATTATAATCTTGGGTTTATGCCTGATAGGCCTGATTGCAAAAGTTCCATTTAATATTGTGCTTTTTGCATTCGATCTGTGTGGTTCTGTCTCAAAAAGACCATTTCAGACCATAATCTACATGACATTCTCATGATTTGACCAAGATTATGTCTGTATTTGAAAAGAAACTGTATTTTATTATATTTTTTCTTAAATGTTATGGCCAAAGCATATATTTTTTTAAAGACGTTCCTTGAAGTTTTTTGCCAGCTCTTTTCCACAGGAAACGACCCAAATGGCCATGTGGGTTTATGTGAAATAAAATATTATTTTGAATTTAATATCTAAAGTTATTTTCAAAATTCCATTACCTACTTACCTATTCGAAAGTTTACCAGTCCACACTAATTTTGTTTACGAACTATACATTTAAAATCAGTTTCAACCATCCAAGAGTACTTTCGTCTAGACATTAACGAACATAACAGCAAATCTCATCCAAGGGCGCCATTCATCCATTAGATGATACGGTCTTGTCATTTGTCGCCCCCAGAGGGCAGCACTATCCAACAGTTAGTCTCCGTTAACTTTAAATTGACGATTACATTCCCAAGAGCAAACATCATTGGTAATTACTGATGTTATTTGGTAATGGACCTTTGGAATGGTCTTGTTTCTATTAGGTGGATCGGTAAATTACTATTATGTTATTAGTAGTATGTAATCGTATGGTTACTCAAGAGGCCAGACAATGGATGAAGGTGATGGATGGAGGTGATGGATTGGAGTCCCGAAAGTCTGACAACCACTTCTATCTATGAAGGTATGTCGTGTTTCCCCGTAATTGGGTTGTGGAGTTCAGATCAGTAGTCGTTCCATTTAAAAAACTGGTAATCAACTGCTGAGAGTCCTATTGCAGGGTAAAGACATTATTTCTCTCCTCCCATTTGTTCCAATCTTCTGAGGCCTTTCATCCCTTCTGATTCTGCCTAAATTTACATCTACAAAGCTACGTATATAACAATATTATCAACCAAGTGACAGCGCCAGGCATTATAGAAAAAAAATACTCTGAGAAGCCGAAGTACGATGCATTGTTAGTTTCCATGTAGTCTAGGCCTGATATGCATGGATACCTACTTGTCTGAGGTGATGGAATCTTGCATGACCCTAAAAAGACAGTAAGAAGTTTTAAGTTTTGAATATCCATGTCCTTTAAAAAAAATACCAGATCACCAGTTTAAATTTTTAGATTTCGAAGGCACCACAGAGTTTCGGTAAAGAAAACATCGTCAATTGTTACCATGCAGTGAGCTAGCGCCCTTGTGTCCTGCACTAGCTTAATATAGGCTGGTATTGTGAAAGAATAAACGGGAAACAGATTATTCAGTCGGCCTTTGGTCAGCTATTTTTATTTTATTTTACTTTATTGGGATATGAAACAGTTTCACATTACAATTTTGTTCCGTGTGGTGCCGGACGTAAAAGAATAGCACCATCCCATTTCTTCCCGTGGGTGTCGTAGAAGGCGACTAAGGGACTTACTAGAGAATGGGCAGCAGCGTTCTTTAAGC
Organism: Antitype chi; assembly: GCA_947359405.1. Taxonomy (NCBI): domain Eukaryota; kingdom Metazoa; phylum Arthropoda; class Insecta; order Lepidoptera; family Noctuidae; genus Antitype; species Antitype chi. Next base: position 20,663,043 of record OX375816.1, read on the forward strand.
ATTTTACCACAATACTGCGATCGCCAACCCGCTTGCCAAGCGTGGCGATCATGGCAAAACCCCCCTTTTAGGGGAGGCTTATGTCCAGCAGTGGACGTCTTTCAGCTGTAATGATGATGATGATGAATACAATTGAAGTGTGGTGAGGAATATAGTATGAAGTAGTATAGGCTGAATTTTGTAGTTTAGCGTAGCTGGGAGTAGGGGCTTAGTGGTATCGGCCCTGATATACGTGAGTTCGGACTCAGGCAGGCACTTTACTTTGTCAATTTAATTTCATCGCCATTGCTCTCAAAACAGTGACGAGAAATATCGTGAGGAAACCAGCATATCCTAGAAGCAAAAAAATCGAAGACATGTGACATCCACCAAACCGCACTGGGCCTGCGTGTTAGATTATGGCCCACTCTCTCTCACAGAAAGGAGGCCTATGTCTCAGCAGTGGGCACAGTATAAGCTAATTATGGTATAGAGCCTAATAGCTTTATTGAAGTTAAAAAAAAACAACCCTTATTACAGACCTAAATCGTATTGAGCCTGCTTTTAATTAACACTAAACCTTTAGACACACACAATGTCAAACAAAGTATTAATTACAATCTAAAACCAGCCTTAAATAAGTTGCTAAGCCTATTTATTCTTCTTAAATTGACCTTTACAATTTTAATGAAACAACCCTCTTTGATTTTCTTTATCCCGGCCAACGCGTAAATTACAGATGCACGAGTAAACCGTATTTACATGGCAATCCAGCGAACCCGAAAACTGATTTTATTGTAAATAAAATGCCACTTAAAATGTAATAAAAGGCACAATTTAATGAAGTACCTACCGCGCTGTACCAAACCTATTAACATTTAATAATTGTTTCCCATTTTGTTTTACTTGTGAACAAAATGATTTCATTAACGGCTCCCGGATCTGTTTGACGAATACTTGGTATTATTTCTTTAGTGCACGCTTCGCTCGGCGAGTTTGTTGAGTCAATTTTAATTTAAGGTAGGTAATATTGAGGAGTGAAGAGTTTGAGTTGCGTTGCGTAATACTAGCCGTCAGTAACCGAAGTTTTGAGACGCTTATTGTGTTGTTTTCTCGTTTTTGTTTTTGTTATTGGGTTTTTCCGTCAAGAATTTCTCAGAAGCAATTGGCAATAGTACACGCACATTTCTGGTGAAATATGGGTTTACTAGAGGTTACACCTCTGCCCAACCCTTCGGGAAAATAAGGCGTGATGTTATGTTGTTCTCATAACGTTAGATTTGCTACTTTGAGTTTATCTTCATAGGTTTTAGTTGAATCAGTTTCTGCGACAATATTACAAGATACAATTTTAACCAGTGCGCTACTTATAACCATGAATTTAGCACATGACTCTAGACCCCATCATAATCAGCCTATATCGTTCCCACTGCTGGGATACAGGCCTCCTCTTTATGAGAGGGAGTGGGCCACAATCCACCACGCGGGCCCAGTGCGGGTTGCTAGATATCACATATCTTCGAATTTTTGGTTCTAGGACATGCCAGTTTCCTCCCCATACCAGTTACTAAAAAAAATCAACATTCTATACATTTTGACCGCGTAGGTATTGCACTTTTTTATGGGATGCATGAAGAAGCCTCCTCGTGTAGCGCAATTTATTCCACCAGTAACTCGAATGAATCGAGCGTTCGGCGCATCCTGGACAGTCACACCCAATACCTTGATGACTGGCCAATTCTTCCCTTTCGCGACCACCTTCCCACCGGAGTTCGGCGTCAAGCAGCTTGTTGTGTTTCGTCGATGCGTGGGTATACCAGTGCCTTGAACAAGAGTGAACAGGCATTTTCTGGGCGCGCTCGATCCATCATAGACCTCATCAATCGCTTTCCATCAGACGTGATCGAGGTCAAGAGCGGGTCCATTTAGTAACAAAAAATTAAACAGCTGATTTATTCTGATAACCGGCGAAAAAAAATATATGCTAGGGGATCTAGAATCTTATGCTGAATTTAATGATACACATTGCGCACTAGTTAAAAAAAATACTATATACTTTGATAATATCGCTATTACTAGCTTTGGATTCACCGCTAGAATGGTCTTTTTTTTACCAGTATGAGTGAAAGCTCTCCTGACTGTTCTACAAAACTAACGAAATCATCAATATAGTAATAACACTACCAGGCTTCCATTAAAAACTGCAGCACTTCCATCACGACCACTAACTAACAATATCGATCACAGCCCAAAAACACTTAGAAAATTCACACGCCTACACATGCTTTTAAAGAATGGAAGATAGTATAAAATTGGCGCGTAATCTAGTTACTTTGTCGCTGTAATGTCAAATTGTGAATCAGTCTGTGTCAAAGAGGCCCGGTATGGACACACAAATCCAATTTGCCTGTTTCGACTTTCACAGGCTAAATGCTTGTGCCAATTAAGCGATGCGTAAAGTGCGTTCGGTGCCCTTTTCAACCCTTTTTTGATCAGCAATATCGTGGCTCCGTGTGGTCGGGGGGACAACTATTTGGGTCCAGTGAGCAGGATGAAAGTGGACCGGAATGCCGACTTCGGAGCTTAATTACGTGCCACAGGTTTGTGTAATATTCGTTTGATATGAAATGTATGTGTCAATGTGTTAGAGTGGTATGTTTGGGTGGAACTTCACAAAAAATAATTTGAGATATTTTAAAAGGTATGTGAGCAGTTCGTGTGGACATCTTTTGAAATTACTTCACAATTTAAGAAACATTTAGACTGAAAACCTTTTGCAGCATTCATTACTAACCGTAATTACACAACGATGTGTGAAACTAGGTCCGTTTCCACCTACTAAATTCATATTACTTGCCTCCACGTCCTGGCTCAGATGCATCGAGCGAGCAAGCGACCTACAAATAATGAGTTCTAATTACTATTTCCTGCTAGACCACTCCACTATCTATAGACTGACCTACATCCCAGTTATTATGCGAGCGAAATTAAGCATTCGTTTCAAACGTGTCTGTACACTGAGTTTTATTCAAATATTGAACAAGATAAACTAACGCTAGACTATCGGTAATGTTGATTGACTCAGTTAAGTTCAACAAAGGGGATCGCCCAATTAAATCTGTCGATGCTGAAACGATCCGGATGCTGCCGTTTGATTGGCTAATTGTCGGAGATAACTTTGTTTTCAAAAAGTTTGGTGCTGAACTATGCTGGTGTAGTGGGATTGTTGTCTAAGATTGCGGTACTAGAGTGGAATAGAAAATTATCTATTTCTCAAGACCTCTTCAAATAATCACTTGAAATTGTTCAGAAGATTATTATTATCCTAGAGAGAAATGATGACAGGAATACTATAAAAGTCGGGTATTTCGAATATTCTTTTTGTTTCTATTCACATCGATTTTAAAGGATTGCATTAAGCGTTCAACTAAATCGTTCACTAAAATCCAGCTAATCCCCATTAATTTCCAAATCATTAGCTCCCACCTTTTCCGCGTCACAAAATGACTTTCATTAACGAATGCGTGTTCCGCATCGACGCGCCCGATGCGTTGCAGCCGTGCAAACGGGTGCAACCTCGCACCCACTGTCCACAACCACTAGTTTACACAGCGCGCACCGTGCAAAGTGTTGTTCAACGGTGCGGGTCACACCACTGTTCAATTAAAGAACTAAGTTCATGGCTCTTTTAGCATTGTGATTTTTAATTTGCATCCGCGTTCGATGCTTACACTGCTTTAATTCACCTTTGATGTGGCTGTTACTGAATTCCTGTGACTTTATTAACAAAATGTTTTAGATAGATAGATAGATAGATAAAACCTTTATTTAGTACACACAAAAGACATACACTACACACAAAAAAAAACAATTAAATGGTGGTGGTGGTGGTGGTGGTGGTGGTGGTGGTGGTGGTGGTGGTTGGTGGTGGTGGTGGTGGTGGTGGTGGTTTTTGGTGGTGGTTATTTTTTTGTTTTGTTTCAGGTATGCATCGCTTTATGGATACGCTGAACATATATTGAGTTGACTTAAGCGAGGTGTCAGGGTTTGTAAAAGCGTATAGAATTATAGATAAAGCAAATACGGGGTTTTTGTATTTTTTTTTTCAGATTCTCTAGCAACCTATAATCTTCTATAACAAACCCATAAATTCATAGACAAAACTCCTTTAAATAAATCGATTATACTAATATAAAAACACTACAGTCAGACGAATCGCGCCCGGCCTGCTGTGATACTAAATCATTACGGAGAACTCCCCTCATAAAGAGAGAAACAATTATTGCTTGTTAAAGAGCCTCTCGAGGTACGGAAAATAATAAAGAAATTGTTGCCTCACTATCGCGAGCGTCTCGATCGCTTTATTACTACCATATAAAAGCGATTGTTTTTCGCAAGGTATTAAAATTGAATGGTCGGTGGCAAAGTTCTGAATTTAAAAGGGGTTTCAGTGCTACAATGACCTTGGTTGGTGAAACTTATGTTGAATGTCTCGTGATATAGAATAGTTGATAAATGTGGCCAATACCCTTTAACTATGAAAGCTGGTGATATAGATAAGAGATTCGGATACAGTTATCAGATATCAACATCAGTAGTAAATGTAGTAGTGACGTCTTAAACTGATATAAAAAAAAATGTAATGGTTTTTTATCGTTTACCTTTTTAACTTTATGGTAAAGAGATTTAACACCTTGGAGTATGCTTTTTAACTATGTGGTTTAGCCGCTCGGAAGAGAAATACATAATCAGGGCTTTCTTGATACAAAAAAAAAATGCAAAGTTGTATCTATTTTTATTATTCAAGGCGTAACGCTTATGAGTGGTTCAATGGAGTTAGAGAGTAAGCGTACCAAAGGCTTAGCAAAGCAATCATTTGCTTTGTGGTAAAATACTTCACAATAACATAAACATCAAAAAAGTCTATCTTCGGTTAGGAAAATGACAACGTTAATCTTGTTTTTCGATTGACAACGTTTTTGATGTTCCACGTTCATTTTGCATAAATGTGTTTGGTATAATAACAATTATTTATTTATTTAGAAAACTCATTTCCGTCCAAAAATCTAACCGTGTTTACATCAAACTCAATCTACAGACAATAAAGGTCTTTTGTGAACCTGTAGCCATTAACTACCCTTCAATAAAATTAATAACAGAATATCGTTTTAAAAATTAATATGATAAAATATGTAGCATGGTTGCTCCTGACAATGTCATTATGGCTCAGTAAAAACAGCTTTATGCAAACGACGTTTATGATTAAAAATAAGTTAGCGATCAGCTAGTGCCTCCAAAGGTTGCAAAAGGCGAGCTTGGCCTAATAATTTCCTATTTGTAAGTTGGTCAAAGAGGTAGACGACAGCGGGGGCGACTTCCTGAGGCCGTAATCGATAAACGCTACTTAGCACGTGCTTTGAACTGGTAGTTTGACAGTTGTGCTGAGGATAAAGAGGGTCGATTGGAGGTTAAGCTACGCTTACCGGGGTCGGTTCGTGGATGGCTGACCATCCACAACAGATCGACACTCCTGCGTGCCTCGCAAAGCACGTTAAGCCGTTCGTCCCGGCTGTGTTTTGTACATCTTTGCCAGTCGTTACCGGTAGTCAGAAGCCTCAAAGTCTGGCAACCAGTCTTACTAAGGGGTATTGTATTATTCAGTTACTCTGATTTGACTGGAAACCGACCTTAATATAGTTGGGATAGGTTAGGCCAACTGATTCAGTTTGATAGTTGTGCCGCAGTGGGAGAAATAACACTTAGCCAAGGTACGTGTTGGGTAACGTTTATAGCAGCGACCGCCTCCAGGACAAAGACTTCCTCTTATAAGGTAAAATGAACTCTAATTACCTCATGGTGTTTAATTGCCCACTACGTGCTGGCGATTTTAGTCCACCGAGAAAAAGTTTTTTTTTAATGCAAGCTAAAGCCGGTTACATACATGAAAGTTTTCTGACATGAATACAAAAAGGGACCAATGAAACAAGACTAGTAAATTCACAATCGGACATTTTTAAACCGAGGCAATAACAGCTTAGTTTTTAAAAGAAAAAAATCAGAACCAATTTCAATTTGGCAACTTTTATTAACTCGCCAGCCCTTACAACTTGCACCAGCCCACTTCGTAGGATGGTGTTTTGACAGGAGACCCTAATCCGACCCGCTCCGCAGGGCGGCACAGTGCGCATGACGTTTTTCAATTATAACCATTCACTATGTAACACTTTTGCGACTACCTGTACTGTTCCAACGAAATCCGAGTTTTCACGATTCATTCCGAATTTTCACGAATTAATTTTGTTACACGAAAGAGTATGTGCAATTTTTAATGGTGTTTTCTACTTTTGTCGCTCGTGTGTAGTTCTGTTTCCAATTTGTCGATAAAAAGGAACAAAGCGTGGTTTGGAACATGTTTGGAACTGACGTTGTTAGTAAACGTGTAATTGTGTGAGTTCAATTCAAAGTGAAGATAAAATACAAAACGCAATGGTATTGAGGATTTTAAATTCAATTTTAGATAAGATTGTAAAGGTGAAACCGACGCTCATGTCAGTGTTTGCTGACCTATCACGATAAACGAGAACTAGCATTGGATTGACATAATCCGAAGCCGATGTAAACTTCGATGAACATTTCTAGTAATAAATTAGGTCATGCTTGATAGACTGGCCACACAAATAAATTTGCCTACTTTATTATTATTAAAATAATAATAAGTTTATTTCAATAATTGTTTACAATGATTACAAATGTATTATAGGCTAAATTTTCTTTTTAAAAATGTGATGGGAGGGATGTATTTCTGCTATCAACGCTAAACCACTCAAATAAAAATTTGACTTAAAAATAGCCGTCAAGCAGAAATGATAACATTTAATATATTTAAAAAAAAAACATGACAAATAACTTTTTAATTCAATACGATAAAATAATATAATCATTATTTTATTACTATTTTAATACAGCAACAGGGAAGCACAGAACCGACCAGACCGGTCGAAGTGGCGGAGCTTGGGGGAGGCCTATGTCCAGCAGTGGACGTCTTTCGGCTGAAATGATGATGATGATGATGATGATTACTATTTTATCATTAGTGTCACTTAGTGTCAGGGACTTGTGGCGAAGTAATACAGATGCACGGGTTGATCGATCAGGTTAAGCTACGCTTGCCGTGGTTGGTCCGTGGATGGGTGAGCATCTTTACAAGCCTCGGAAAACACGTTAAGCTCCTGGCTGTCATTCGTGGATCTTTGACAGTCTTTACGGGTCCTCAGATACCTGAAAGTATGACACTTAGTCGTACCAAGGAAGGATCTTATTACCCAGTAACTGGGCTGTGTTATAGTTGAGAAAAGGGTAGGCAAATGATTAGTGTACACTAGGTGATACGCTACTTTAATTAAAAAAGGGTTATTTTCATCCTATATAAAAATCCAACAAAGTTAAGTTATGCGTATCGCTGTCATCTAACATTATCCACAACTCCCCGCCTCCTGTCAGCGAAGGCTCCATAGAATTCTATACGATATTATTATGAGTAGATATGTACTCGGCAGACGAACCGAACTCTCGGTACACTTTGGATCAATTTCCAAAGTTTTACTTCGATCTTTACTTTCGTGGGGCATGTGTACACTGGAGGGGAAATTGTTCCGAATTACGGAAGCGGAGAATTGAACCGTGATATAACGTTGTTTAATGTTTATATTGATTTTAGATTTTTTATAATGTTACGTTTGTGATTTAATTTAAAAATGAGGGTGATTTTTTTTTGCTGCTCTTTTTAAACGTTAAAGAGTCTCTGCAATTCGATCGGTACCTGATAATATTAAATTTTAAAGTCAAAAAATATTTTACTAAAAAAAGTTAAGTTAAAAAACAAAAACTGCTCTCAAAAACGGTGAAGGAAAACATCGTGAGGAAACCGTCATGCCCTAGAACTATACATTTGAAGACATGTGACATGTACCAACCCGCACCGGCCCCACGTGGTAGATTACGGCCCACTCGAAGTGACGAGCCCTATGTCCCAGCAATGGGAACATTATAGGCTTCACTAAACATCAATAATTTTATTAATGTTAAGTGAAACATACCTGGAGTTCACTCAAAAAGTTTACTGACCGTAATTTAACACTACAAGGCAAATATACCTGAATCAACGAACCAATTAGCAACATTGGGCATACATTTACTAGTACTGACTCATTCTGTCCTATTCAATTCAGGGCAAACGTGACAATGCACTTAACCTACTATTTCAGCGGGACGTCTAGACAAAATTACAGTGTGCCTACAAAGACTTAATTTGCAAACGAATACAGACCTAATTTATTTAATTACTAAAATGGCTAGTAGATCTTATTCAGATAAACTTGGATGAAATAAATTCAATTGGAACAAGTTTCAGTTGAGTTTTATTGGAAAATCGTTCTTTAATAAAAATGTTTTCTATTGCATTTGCATACATTATGTGGATAAATATATTTTGAGTTAAAAATCTGTCTAGTATCGTTAATGTTTGTTTTATAACTTGAAAAAGGTTCTTTAATACAATATGTTTAAATCTCTTCAATTTTTTTTTTTTAATTTGAATTCAACACAACTATCACTTGTATTAAAATAAAATATTTTCTAAATATTGACACTAAAATTAAACTTGATAACCAATCTGTTTCTCCATTCGCGCTCTCTTTCAACTTCAAGACACCACGCTACAGTGTAGCACTAGCTTTATACTCAAACGTTGAGCCTGTACGGAACTTAACCATCCACTTTATTAGCAAACTTGGCTATGAGTACAGTCTTTCAGTAATTAGAGTGGATTATTTTCGGCCGACTGCGCCACAAACTGGCTTACAAGTCAAGAGAATATTAAGTACCTACACCAAATATATTTTTTATTTTGCATTTGATACTTTCCAATTTGTTGACTTTGAAAGTTGTTTTAATCTCGCTGCTGTTGAATGTTTCGTTAAAACATTTTCTTTCGTTGTGTATTGGATTTTAAATTACAATATTGGCTTAAGGCGCTTTTAGTATACATATTGTAAAAATTTGAATCTCTTTTTATATAAAACTAGCTATTCCCAGTGACTTCACCCGCGTGGAGGTCGAAAATTACCCCAGGGGAACACACTACCGGGATAAAGTATCATATCTGTTAAACCAGGCTATAAACTACATGTGGGCCAAATTTCATAAAAATCCGTTCAGCCCTTTTTGCGTGATATAGTAACAAACACACAAACATAAAACATTTCTCATTTACAATATTAGTAGGATTTGTATCCTTATATTGTCTGTCTAAAGAAAGCTTTTAAAATATTTAAAAGTTTTAATAAAGTTTGTAACTGTCACCCCGAAATAATTTTACAATTTAAGTTACAATACTATTCTCTTAATCATCATACTAGCTTAAGCCTTTACACCAGTTTACCTAATATCAACAAGAGATTATGATAATTTATTTACCGTAAAATAAATTATGTCTCCGCACCTTCGAGGTGACAGCGTGACAATGGTTACAATAGGCCGCCGTCAGATAGGTCTATGTCATCCCTTTTTTAAGGGCTTTGTGATACAAGCGATGATTAATGTTTGAAAACTGAGTGGAAAATATCAACAGTAAACGGCGGATTATAGAAGTGAGTTATTAATTCTTTGCTGTTTTATTACTATTGTTTCTTGTTTACTCATGTTTTATTAACTGTTAGGTGTTTACATTTTATATCTTGTAGAAAAAAATAGCGCAGATAAATAATAAATCATGATTCCATGTGCTAGTGTATGAATTTTGATCAAATACGTAACGTCACCGTTAGATACCTAGAAATCTAAAATTCCATCAATAATCCCCGAAACCGAATACTCAAACAACGTCAAAATAATTTCATCCTGTAATCAACTTATTTATATTCAGACGACATTAAATTATACATGAATCAAATCGGAATACATAAAAGTGTGAAAATGTCGCATCGTGAGCGTGTATTGTGCGATATTTCACGGCATGGAGAGACGTGTCGCGCGCACGCCTCGCGCGAGTGTGCACGAGGGCTTAGCAAACACGTCGCCGCACGATACAGCATCGAGTGTTTCTCGATACGTGTGCACCTACCCTAATACATGTCGGGCAAACACCGAATTTGATAGCTGAAGAGAGATGGTTTATTTTCGGAATACCCAAAGTATAGGTACGGCAAGGAAGCCTTCTGAATATACCAAGTAGACTTCTTTCACCGCTTCAAAAGTAATAGCTGCATCTTGGACTAAGAGATGTGGATTTGCATGATAACTGCCAACGTCGGGTAACAGGCACGTATAACTATAATAACCCATTTTCTTCAACTATCGATTTGGTTTTACAACTTGCGAATAAAAAGCAGCTGATCTGCCGTAGCTTTCACTGCTGTTTGGAGTCTACAAATGATAAGGCCAAACATGATCTTGGTCAGATCATGTGAAGACCATGTGGATTGATGTCTGAGTATTTTGAAAAAAAAAACCACTCAGACTGGGTGGACCGGTCCAGTCAGTGTAAGCATTTATCACAGTAGGTAATTATGATGTTCAACTCAGATCTTAAGGAGCTCAATGATTTGACGAATAATACCAAAGAGAGGACATTTGGGTAGGCCGCATAACTTACCCAATACAAAAGAAAAATATACCCACATAGTCTTCACATTCACAATAATCAAAACAATACCTATAATACTTTACAAAATAAATGTTCATGTCATATTAAATTAAAAAAAATAATATTAATGTATATATTAATCCGGAAATAATCTTAGTCAGATGATTTGAGGACCATGTAGATCGGTGTCTGAAATTAATGGTCTTTCTACATGAAAATAGATGGGCAAATTTTGTAAAATTCCTAACAAATCATAGTAAAGAAAATAATGACACATGAACATATACGTACTTATGCAAGCTAGTACCAGCAAAATGATACATAATATATAAACCTAGTCTGTATCCCATCCCAACACAGCACTGTTTAATCAGCTTTTGACCCTGCACCTCTATGCTATATGTGATTTCAAACTCCATATTGACAGTAAATCCGTTAACCCGTAAAGGATCACAGGCGCATTATTGCAAATACCATATACACGGGACTGTTTGCCTAAAGAGGAATTCGCCGTATTCAGTGCACATCAAAGTGGATTCAAGGAGGTCGGGAACTGGTTTGTCACATTATATTATGGCCCCGGGCCGTAATCTGCCCGTGTGTAATGTCCTGCCGTCTAAATTAGCTTGAGCCACCAGTCAGTTTGCACAGCCTTGATATTAATTGATCAGTACAGTGATTGGGATTTGTACTTTAGGAATTAACCAATGGTAATGTATTAAAAGCATCCGATGGTAATCCGATAGCAATCCGATGAATTGGATTGTTAAGCCCCTGTCTGCTTATGCCAATAATTTCAATAATGGTCATGCATTAAAAAGACAAGCTTTGTAATTTAATGGACACGTATTGTCAGCGAGATAAGTCGATTAACACTAATACTTTAACTCATCATTTAAATTAGCACAAAATTATTCAAATTTAATAAAATCTCATTTGTATACAAGATTTTAATAATAGTCACAAAGTTCACATGTACCCTGTCGGGCACAACAATGAATAAATAGTAGCATGCTTACGAATGATTAAGTAAATAGAACGTCATAATTTACAATTAAGATATAATATTTACCTATCCTTAAAAATACAATCAATATAAAATAAATAATATCACTCACTTATACGTCAATACAAAAATACACCATAAAAAATTCAATGAATTTGAGACCTACATTGGATTTCAGCATTTCATATAATAGCTAAGAGTTTTCGCGCTTTTTTTTTTTTTGTAGGGCATCTCGCAGTTGGCCTTGAGAGGCCGTGACTGCTCAACCGGTCATTCCTGGGGCTGCCATTAAGAAGTTAATCTTAACGCCTCCAGCCAGGGCTTACAAACTAAATTTATATACTAAGCGACTGCACGCTGAGGGCACCCCCTGTGGGGTACGGACCTCGGCTCAGGGCGTCACTGATAGGGGGACAGCTATCACTATTGGGGACAGGCTGGATCAAATTGGCATCATTATTATTAGACGGGGAATTTAAAGCTACTGGCTCAGCTGCGGCGCGGGCTGGCGCTTCAACGAGCAAGGGTCGGTCGGGAGTTTTCGTGCTTGTTTTTTTATTTACTTAAATTAAATACTGTAGTTTAATAGTAAGATTAAAAAACTTGAATATTAAATTCAGGTTTTTTTTCTTCAAGACTTCTCAGTGGCAAATGCAAGCATTTTAAAGCGAAAATAAAATGGCATAGATCAAGACTAGCAATCTGGCAATGCTGAGCTAACGGTCAGCATGGCCAGTGATGGGTGAACGCCTTCATTCAGTTGCTAGGGCCCCCACGTGCTTTAGACACAACGTTGATTTTGAGCCAATTCCCTTGACATTCGTTATGGCGATTTAGAAACTTGAAACTCTGACCGAACCAAAACCGCAGTTCTAATCTTGGGATCTTTCAAGTAATTGGGTTTTGAAAGTCAGACGACGGTCAGTAAAATTGGTTTTCAGCCACGTTTGGTTACGTCTAAAGCCTAGTTTACTCTCTTTACATAGTTGTATAAAAGGCTAGACAGTTGATAAATGGCATATTATCAGAAGCAATAGACTTGTCAAACTTACTTTCACCTCAAAGAACACTAAAACCACTTTATTTTTTCTAAAGTGACTAAAACCGAAATTGCGACGTAACAGCCGTGTCTATTGTGTGCTTAGGTATTGAATTTGTTGAATATTTCGGCTCGTTCCGACCAACTTCGCTGGCTCCTAACTCCGTACCAAGTTTTATTAGGATACTTGTAAAATTTCCGCCTATTTTATTGGAAGTGCTTTCGCCTGATTAAATAAGATGAATTTATTGACTTAGACACGGCCGAAAGTGCCCAAGAATTCTGATGTCTGTGTGTGTTTGTAAGTTTTTCGTGTTTTTAAGTTCTGTTGATTCTGTGAGTTGGATCGGAATTTTAATTAAATTCTGTTTTGTTGTTTTAATTTGGTGTTTTTGGGTGTTGTTAATGAGTTAAAATTTACTTGGAGGTGTTAAAGTATTTGTTGCTTTAATGCAGTGACTTAATTTATATTGCCGTTGAACTCTGGCATCAGTAAGATTGTATACTCTTTATTTCTCACCTATTCTAAGCCATTGCAGCCCGAACACAATACGCCAACCCGAATTTGTTCCCACAACAACGTGCAAAGCAACACGCCTTCAAGCCCCACTAAATACAACCTAAACTAAACACTACTTAATAATGACGTTTACTAAATATTAAGCACACATGCACCACAGCTCAGAAACTTACAGAACACTAAGTTCTAAGAAGATTTGCATGACGCTCGGATCGTTCGAGTGCCCCTCTCACAGATCCCTGCTCGTAGATCTACACCACTGAACAGATGAATACAGAATGTTTAGGGAAACAAAGTATTCTCTAAGTAAACTATATCATTTAGATTTCAAAGCAGACAACATTCTGAAACCGAAGTAAAGCTTGTTAAGCATCCATGAGGATTTTTTGACCTTGGGTAGTCCGACTCTTTCCCATCTACCTAATTGAGCTATTCTATTAGAAGGAGAAGAATAATATTTTATTCGTTCCGATTCTTTAGTTTACCACCCTAACTAAATTAAAAGTATTGTTTTCTCTTACTGACAGACCGCGAAAGAAAAGAATAGCGACGCTTTATAACTATCGAACTAATTTTCGTCTCGATTTAGTATGATTTTAAGCATGATGACTTCGGTGCTTCGTAGTTTCGCCGAAGGAAATCCTAGTTCATCTAAATTTTAGAGCTCTTATAATTATTTCCGTCTCTTTCCTGTTCCATTAAAAGGAAAAAGATAGCAATAGCCTAAATTACGTTTAGTTGGTGCTCAACAGAATCATCACCATTATCAGTTTGTTTAGTCTAAATCCTACTCAGTGCTTCTTTACTGAAGATCGTTACTACAGTTCTTGTAGATACAGGTATATCTGTTTTAATCAAATTATGATATAACAGTACGACTCGAACTTTAGGTAATGTAGTCGGTACCGTTTTTTTGTTGTCGTGGTGGAAATTCTCATGGAAGTCCTACACCCTGGGATGGTCAGAGGGGTCTGTCAGACTCTTACTGGCTAGAACTACCCCGGTGTTCCCTCGTACACCTGCGTCAGGGGCTACGGGTGCGGATGTTACTGCCACTCTGTTGATACCCTGATTTAACCATCATTTTGGCCTGCGACCTCTAGGATTCTTTACCTTCCATACTTTTTAACACTATCATGCAGTCGTACAACCAAAACTTCTGCAAGTTTTTATTTCCTGCCTAAGCTCCGGTATAACCGGCCATTATGCGCAATACCCTCCGCCGGCCATTTTGATATTCCATTCAATTGTGCCGATGCAAATGGTGAAATATTTTGAGATAACCGCGTATTGTGGACCAGGCTAGTGTATTATGATGTGCATCCTTATTTATACTTATGACTTTTGAAATACCAATACTTAAAAAAAAGGTATTTATATATACTTTATTTCCTCCACGTGAATCCATTAAAAACGTTTGAAAAAGTCAAAAGGCCAGTTTTATAAAATACTATATATATTAATAATATAATTTTATATCTAGTACAAAATATGACAAGAGGCCGATTTACAAAATTTATTCATTAAAAAGTTGTGCCAGAGGAGATGAAAAAAAAAACTTTCTAATTGTACGAATGAGGTACTAATTATTCAAACAATTACGTTAGCAAGTTAGGTTGGGCAAGTTAACATTTTTTTCGGCTTCATTTGCCAACGGCCCCAAGAAAACTCTTAATCACGGAACTTAGATAACAAATGCCTTTCAACTTAGAGCAAAACAGTTTTTTTTGCTGCTTTGATGAAAAGTAAGGAATTGTGTATTTAAAATTCTGGAGAGTTATTTTTTTTATTGTATAAGCAACTTATTTGCATTCTGGTTTGTAATTAAAGAGGGGAACGAGTGCCAAGGGCGAACGGAAAGTGGGTGAAACAACTTCACTGCGGTGAGATTGGTTAGTGAAAGAATTATAACTTTCAGTAATTTTTCGATGTTGTCTTTTTGAAAAGTTTTTTGTTTTAGAGTTTGTCCTTTTGAACTGAGAAATTCAAGTTACTTCTTCCCTGCCTCCTTAAACCAATGTTGTCTTAAAATAACTAAAAAACATATAGACTACTAACTTTTGCGAGCGGCTTACCCTGCGTGGAGTTTATAAATTATGCTACGGGAACATACTACCGGGATGAAAAGTATCCTATGTGGTAAACTAGTCTAATTTTATAAAATACCTGTGTGCCAAATTTCATCCAAATCCGTGGAGCCGTTTTTGCGTGATTGAGTAACAAACTTTCACATTTATAATAGTAATAATATTATAATTATAGTAGGATTGAAAATGAAACGTTTAATTTTGCTCACTTCGTACCTACCTCATTTTCAAGTCGACGTGAATTCGCTAACGCATGAAAACTCATAAGATCCTTTACCCAACTAGCTATAATGCAGGTAAATCCGAAAATATACTTCCAGTATTAGTGTAAACACTTCAAATACTACCTCCTATTTCAGTAGGATAATTTCCATAGATGGGGCAGAGAAATTCATACCCGCGTCGGAAGCGAGCGTATGAAATAATGAAATTAATGTCTTAATCTTTGAAATTTATTCATTGCAACCGCCGCTTGCTCGTAGCTCGGTGTAATGCACTGCTCTATGTACTTTTTACTTGTAAGCAATTTGCTTTAAGATGTGTTGTGCTTATATTAACTTTTGTGAGTTTTAGCGTGAGGTTGTACGGTGTGTAAATTCTGTTTAAAAGGTTTTACTTGTTATCTTATATTATGAGAGAATCTTTAGAGCGCTTTCACATTTAGGCGACTTTAGCAGCACGACAGTCGCGCGACAGACGCGCGACTGTTGCGCTGTCAGAATTTCATAGTGTAAACAGAAGCGCGGCGGTCGCGCGCTGCCGCCGCGGCCGCCGCGTGCGCTCAGCCGGCGATGAGCCAGTGTTGCAAACGCGCGTGATTATAGACTGCACGATGAGCGAGTTTGATACCGAACGATTTATTATTGAAATTCAAATGTTTTGTGGGACTCAAGAAGCAACAATTACAACAACAGGACCCTAAAAAAGAATAATTGGCAAGAATTATGTGCATTGTTTATTCCTGATTTCGAAAATAAAAGTGGGTCCGAAAAAAAATATTAATCCAGTACCGTCTTTTTCGAAACGAAGGATTAATACAGTAACGTTTTTTTCGTTTTTTTACGCGACATCGATGGCGCCGAATGAGTACTATCAAAAGCAGTCAATGTTTCCCCGTCGGAATCCATTTTTGAAATGAAGTGCGCCACACTGATCTAAACTGCGACGCGCCAGCCGCGCTACTAACACGCGGCTGTTCTTATAGTGTGAAGGGATGTGCTTCTGCCGCGCTACTGTCGCGCTGCTAACGTCCTAATGTGAAAGCGGCCTTAGTAACAATTAAGCAGCTAAGAAGTAAGTGAATGTACTTAACCCTGCTTAGGGTACTCAATTGGTACTGACGATACTCTATTATACAAACTTTTTCCAA
The DNA here is from genome assembly GCA_947359405.1 of Antitype chi. NCBI lineage: Eukaryota > Metazoa > Arthropoda > Insecta > Lepidoptera > Noctuidae > Antitype > Antitype chi. The sequence goes on from OX375816.1 coordinate 20,679,685, forward strand.
AAAAAAATCAAGCGACTTCCAAAAAAACACTCCAGTCGAAAGTTCTGAGCCTACAAACATTAAAACAAAATATAGAAATTTAACTGGGATCACACGGGAAGCACAAGCTTTCAAATAAAAAAGAATCATCTAAATCGGTTCACCCAGTCGAAAGTTCTGAGCCTACAAACATAAAAAAATACAGTCGAGTTGAGAACCTTCTCCTTTTTTGACGTCGGATAAAAATACAAAACTATTCCTATCAGAAGAAAAACACAAAAAGGTATTGTGATAAATAAATCAATGATGAATGGGGTTAAAAGGCTAAGAAATTGCTTTTAAGATTTTTTTGTAGGTTATGAAGTAAAGGCTACACTGTTTGCGGCGTACTGTCAGTCGTTCTATACATGCAGTCTGTGGGTCAACTACACGCAGAGGACATACAGCGCTCTGCGCGTTCAATACAATAATGCATTCAGGGTGTTGATGGGGTTGCCGCGATACTGCAGTGCTTCCGGCATGTTCGCTGAGGCGGGAATAGATGGCTTTCACGCCATCATGCGCAAGCGATGCGCTTCCATCATGCGCAGGGTACGCGCCAGCCCCAACAGCATCCTGAATACTATAGCGGATAGGTGGGACAGCCCCATTGGATACGCCTACATTCAACTGTGGCGTAATAATAAATATAGTTTTTATTTTGTTTTTTCTCCAGTAAATGTAAGTACTAACACTAGTTTCTAAGTCGTTTGTATACTAACCAAATGGACGTTATGGGTCTGAAATAAAAGATTTTATTATTTATTATTATTCCTTTATTCCATTAAATACATATGAATTACATTTTTAAATATTAGAATATAAAATATATCAAAACATTTAAAAATATAATAAATAGTAGCCCACCGGTATCGGGAACAGGGTCCAAGCTACCGGTGGTCAGGGCTGCTGAGAGAGGAACCTCCTTACTATACGCGCCGTGTCCAGTAGTACTGCTTTCTGGATCAAGCCCTTGATCCAGCTGCCTAACGAGAGCCTCCTGAGGTGTTGGTCGAGGCTCTTGGCTATAATACCATTGGCCGTCACGACTATCGGCACAATGACTGCTGTATCCACATCCCACATGTCGACAACCTCGCGTGCCAGGTCAAGATACTTGATCTGCTTATCTTTTTCGGCTTTCACGAGGTTCTCGTCATGTGGGACTGCTATATCAATAATCATTGTGCGACGCTCTAATCGATCTATCACTACTATGTCCGGCTTATTGGCAACAATAGTCCGGTCAGTGATGATTATTATTATTATTATTATGATACAAAAAAAAGAAGATAAAGAAATCCAGTTCTATTGATTAATATGAATAACTATAACTCCTTTAAATCTGCAACCTTCATACTTGTAAAATAACCACTAAAGAGAGATGCGCAGGGTGCGGGTTGTTCGACAGAGATACCGCGGCCCCTGGCACACAGGCAACTGAGGGAACACGAGTGGGTTTTTGTCAGTAAAGTCTGACATCTGCTCCACCTAGAGCGGGAGAAGTTATTTGATGATTTCCCACTCAAAAAATCGGTCCTTGATTTTTATATTTATAATTCTTTATATAAATATTTATTTCGGCTTCGAATCATAATTAGATCAACATACAACGTGATAAAGAACTACAAACTGCAAAAAGAAAAGTAAGACAATTTAAATTTGACGAGCTACTTTGACGCTTTCGCATAAAGTCGAAACTTGTCCTCAAAACAGCTCATACTTCGAAGCTATTTTTACCGTCGTGTCAATAAGAAACCTTGGCATAATAGGGAAGGAGCAGCTTCGTCCAGTAAGTAATGAGGGAGCACTGTAAACATATAGTGTAACCAGGGAGTGCCGTTAATTGATTGCCTGCCGCGCCCGCCATACAGTGCGACCATCGTTTTAGAGGCATTGCTTTTGCCTGAAGTGTCTCGAGAAATTGCTGGATTTGCATGGCCTGGCTTTTTGTTTGATGTCGCACCTGTGTTTTGAGGAATAGGTCTGTTATGGATAGATTACCTACCTTTTCTGGGATAAGGATGTCAATTGCTTTAAAAGTATCGGTAGTAGTAAGTAATCAAGTAGGCGATAAATAGTTAGTATTGGTGGTGTAAGTAAGCAGTTAGTAAATAAGTATTGTAAACGTTTACGATACTTATTTATGATGGGACACATACGGGATTAAAAGTATATTGTGTGTTAACCTAAGATACAAACTATCTGTGTGCCAAACTTCATCCAGATCCGTTCGGACGTTCATGCATGATTTAGTAACAAACATCCAAACAAACAAACACACATCTATAATATTAGTAGGATAATTAATAATATAATAATTTATGTAGAAAGTAGGTTATTTTTGAAGCAATTGACATTTATATTGGTTATATGAGTTTTGTTAAGAATAATTTCAGGTTTATCAGTCTGTTACGATCTTGCAATTCACGTTCTGCCAAACCGACATAAACATGTAAGTCGTGTCCTTTGTGCTGGTTTATTTATTTTAAAATTATTAATATTTTAATGATTTTTATTTTAGAAGCCTGTAAGTATATATGTTTGTTTGTGTGTATGTAAGCGTATTCTCATATTATTTGTTAAATTTTATCTAGTTAATTGTTTTTGATTTTCTCTTTTACTCTTTCTTAATCACGCTGTCTACATCTCTTTATGTTATCTCTTATCGCAGGTATGCGGAAAGAGATTTCTTTAGAAGTAAGCATCACCCCTGTACCTATTTTTCTGTTTTTTCTTGTCTGTTTATGTTTATACATAAATGGTTAAATAAATAAATATATTCGTCATTCATAGAAAGTGCATTGGAGATGGTAGCTTCACCTAAAAGGAGCATAAGATCTAGTAGAACGGACGGACAGCATCCAATCTACAGCAGTATTAAAGCTGCCCGTATCTACGAATGATTACTGTGAAACATAGTCGAATGCAAGGGTTTCAAAGGCTTAAGGTACAACCATGAGGCAATGGAGCGTAATTTTTCGTGCCTATACTCGAGTGCCGAGTCTATAGGTCGGAGGATAGATGCACTCAGGTCAATTAGCTGGAGTAACGTAGCTTATAGTTCTATACCATTACTTACACGGAAGATTTTAATCCCTTGCCCACTGTGGGCGCTAATAGTGCATTTGGAACGTCTATAAAATCTCCGTTTGGTTGTACTCAAAATATCGTACAGATTTTTGACAAAAAATAATACACATTGTTAATTGCTTGAAGTCTTATTTTGTTATTTTCTCATTGCTGAAGCCAGTACACAGTATTTCCCCTTAAACTGTTATCAGCGTTCAGTGAAAGAAGAAGAAGCAAAGAATTTATGTGATTCTTGGAAAACGACATTGATATTTTGATTCCCCGAAAATTCAAAGCTTCTACGGGTGGAGTGCAGAATGAGTCTATACATGTAACCATGTGAATTTAAGCTCCAGAAATGTAACTTACGCATAAAGTTCAAATTGCGAGGAAATAAAAACAGAACAACGTATTAAAATAGATCATAATCCAATAACTCTTCAATAAGTCTCTTCAAATACACACCAATGATTGGATGATGACGGATCATATTACTTCGTTCCAATACAGGGATGAAGAAGAATTTCACGCAACATCGCCTTTGCTGCGTACTGAAACTGAAGCACAATAGCAGTATAGAACTTAATCCTCGTCGGCTCTCTGCAGTCACGTTGTAGAAACAATGTTGCACGGTCTTAGACTCAGGCCGCGAAACAGGCGATGTGATGTGTACTGGCCTGATAGAAAGTATTGGCGTTGTTGGCGGAGGATTTAGAAGTACGACTGGCGTAGAATCGCAATAAATAGAAGACCGCTTTTTGTAGACTAGTTTTATTTATGTATGTTTGTCCTCTTTTGTTTTATGTAGATTCCAATACTCTTTATACAAATTGTGTAGTGGCAGATTTAGTCTGGATTGATAAATAGGACTAGAGATGATAAAGATCCAATCGGGTTTCTAGTATGAAACCGGAACCATCCGAGTGGATGGTTAATTTTGACGCGACATTTTTTACGTGCCAAATTGCAGACCAAGATTTTTTATAGTTTTAGACTCCTGGGGCTCTGTGTCACATAGGGTCATAGCATTACGCTGAGCCATGGCCGTTTTGCGTAGATGTGACGAATATTTTCCCTCAACTTGTTCATTTTTTGTGTTTGCGTTCTTTCTCTGCGTCTTGTTTGCCGAGAATAAACGTATCTTTTTTCCCCTATTACGCGCCATTTTTCACATGTGACATAATGTCATGCATAACATTATTATTTTTCAACTTGTATTGTCCCACTGCTAGTTAAAGGTTCATACATGTATAACCTGTTTTAAAATAACAACAGGCCAATAATAACAATAAATAATAACAGACAGGCCTCGCAAAGCACTACATAAAAAAATACTCAGTCCAGTCCACTCGCTACCCCTAAGGCCACAACCTAGACCGCACGCTGGTGGTACGCTCATGATCCGAACGCGTTGGGTGCGAAGCCTGAACCCGGCCTATGTGAACCGAATTATATGCCAGTGAACCATGGTATTTGCATAATTGGCTAATTAGTAATGATATCTTGGATCTGACAAACGATATTATTGACTTCGGACAGTTGCCCAAGTCTGCTATTTTTATAAACTCGTCATTCCAACACGATCCCATTGTCATTTTGCTAAAAGTTTGTAATCTGCTAAATTCATAATGGTCGATCATTGGTCGGTCAATGGTGTCGTAATAGAATTGTGTTATAATGGCATTATCGTTTGAGTATCGTATAATCGTAAGGAATTAAAAGCAATGACTGCACAAAGACGTTCTAATGGTAGGTCACTGATCAAAGAAACTGTCAAAATTTAACAGATCACCGCCTAGTCATTCATTTGTCACTATGTACGAGATTACCAATAAATGCCATTTCTTTCAATGGAGTGTCAGTGGCTGACCGTTGGAAAGTCATAATGACGCCATTATATTAGTAGATTACCAAACTTGTCAAAATCAACAAATATGAAATCAATGATAGACCATTCTGACACTATTGTAATAGCAGACTTGATGCCCTGGAGTATTTAAAATATTATTGAGTGGCATTTGTTTTCGTCGACAATGCTCTCAAAACGGTGAAGGAAAACATCTTGAGGACACATGTCCTATAAACAAAAATTCGAAGACATGTGACATGTACCAACCCGCACTGGGTTCGCGTGGTGGATTATTGTCCACTCCCTCTTACAGAGACGAGGTCTGTGTCCCAGTAATGGTAACATTAAAGGCTACTTATGTGATTGTGTGGCATTTTTTTCGACTGTAACAAGTGGTATTGTTACCTCTGGACTAAACTTTAAAGTTTTAGTTACAGGCGTTTTTTTTCACCTACATACCTGAGAATTGTCTCAATCTGCTTTAAACTGTAAAGAATAATGGGCAAATTAGTATGAAACCTGGGCGTAAGACCTGCATCTAGTGCCAGTTGTTGGGACTCAATGGGGTTTTAGAATAAATGTGTGGGAGTCGTAATTATAAAAATAACCCTAGCTATATCCGGGTTTACTTGAAAAAATTGTATTTTTTTTTATTAAAACACGAAACTAATAATTCCGTAGCGTTTTGTAAAAAAAAAACAATACAACGATACGTAATTATTAACAGGGACATAATAAAATAATAAAAAAAGATTATTTGAACGGTTTTGAATGAAAGGCATGTTTAAAAATACACAATTAAATCAAAATTAAGTCTCCAAGTAAATTCTATTTCAGTCTATGGCAACATCTAACAAATGACGGACGGGGCCGATAAATAGCTTATGTCGTCCCAAACTAAGGTACCATATTATAGAAACTATATGTGCACAGGTACCAAGGGTCCTTCTTCCTGACAGGCAGGTACAGTTTATTTTTTAAACATGATAGATGTAGTCCAATCTTCGGTTTTTGTACAGAAAATGCTGAAAGATGGCTCTATCTCTGTTCTCCGGCGACTTTGGTACTTTTTGCCATCGCATAAAATAGAGCACTAATTATAAGCTATAATTTGAGATATATTTAAATTCTGTTGGACTTACGCCCGTTTTAACCGTCATCCTTTCATCTGGTGTAGTATTTCCAACCTATACATAGTGTAACGTAAATCCGCTACGGTTAAAAACCTTTTTGATTTCTATTCCAACCTTTTTAAGAAAAATTCTCCTCCAATCTTTTGATCACATATTAAACTTCGAATATGGAAAAAATATCGCAGATAGTTTTTTTTGACCGTCCACACTAAAGATTTGGAAGCCTTCCATGGTGGTACGATTTTGCTTTTGAACAATTACACCAACATTTTCGAGTAAATATGATTATTTGAGTTTAAAGCAACTATTAAAAGCTGTTTCCGCTGTGCGAATAAGTGTTTCTCTTCGACATTTATTGGGTATATTCCGTCACTTATTTCTCTTTATCATTTCAATCTGATCTCCTGCTGATTCCCTCTTTATCAAAGATAGCTTTATTATAATTACAAGGATCAAACTGTTAACAAACAAACTATGATCAAATCACCTGGTTTGGGTATAGTTTGTGATACAAAATCAAGTTGAAAAGCTACATTAGTTTACATTCCACCAACGCGAACAGAACCCTAGCCAAAAGCTTTCTTATTCTAAATATTTTCGATAGTATCTCTAAGGTCATATTTCAGATCCCCCAAGTAGTACGTTAGCAGGTTAACGATTCAACATGTGTTACGTGCCACGAGGAGGCTCGCCTAAGTGAATCAGATTATATACCGATGGACTATTCAATTTGCATAATTCACTAATTGATACTGGCAGCCTGGAAACTGATGTTTATTTGATTATTTAATTTCAGTTCAGTTCAATTGAGTTAATGTAACATTTCATTCCACATTTGATACTATTATTTATATGTATATGCTTTATTGTACACCACAATCAATACATAGCAAAAATTAAACCAAATACTACAAAATATACAATGGCGGCCATATCGCTTTCTGCGGTTTCTTCCAGGCAACCTTAGAATGGACAGGACTTTAAAAAAAAAAACATATTTTCCTAGACATATTTTGTATGACATCTTATAAAAAATACTTACCATTATAATTGAGGTAGGTATATCATAATTTAAACTTTCTGCCCTTTTCAAAGTTTAGTATATTCTTATACTAGAAAATTGATTTATTCTCCACAAATAAAACTCACAGTAAAAAATAAACACAATAATAGAAAGTAGCCAAAAGCCCAAATGAACCAAAAATGACAATACAATATTGTCTATAGATTGATAACCTGTGTTGGTAAAAAGATGTTTGGTCATGTAAGGTAAAAAATACACTTCTCAACAAAAAATAAAATAACCTAACCAGACATATACAAAAAAAACCTTTTAAGTTTTACAAATCAAAATTAAAATCTGCTGTAAAACAGAAAGTTTCAAACACAGCGCAGCTTTGAGCTCAGCGTTTGTCAAATGAAAAAGTAATATTTAACATGAGCCGAAACTCATAAATAAATAGCAAGTCTGTTGATATTTGGAAAGCGACAGAGAGCCAATATTTCGCATGTCAGTCAGAAGTCCCGTGTTTACAGTTGCCGAACTATTTTTTTGTATTAGAATCTGAAAAAAAATTGTGAGTCCAAAGCGAAAATTAAAAATGGTGTTGAGTTTGAAAGTAAACTCCATCATTGGAACTAAGGGATGGTTCAGAGTAAGCGTGGTTATGTTGGTGGCTGTTAAACAGTTATTGAGTGGTGATCGTCAACATTTTCAGTCAAATATAAAAAAAAAACTTCATGGTGGCTATCAAAAAATAAGGCCAAAGCAAAATCCCAACGGCCAGTATTAATTTACAAAATAATACAAATAGTAAAAATAACTGAAATAACTTTGGCAACACCGCATGCGACGGTATATTTGGATTCGTTTTTACAACGATGACTCTATGTTTTCAGATGTAAATGAAAACCCCTATTCGAATGCCGAGCGTATGCACCAATACTGCCGAATATTTCAGTGTATACTATTCGTTATACGAATTCATAGTTCCACGTATCATCGGCTTTCGAATATGCAATGTTTTGTGGTGGGGATTCTGTGTACCGTGCTAAAGTTTTCCTAGAAAGCGATTAAACTATGTAAATATTAGGTACGAGCTGCTGCCCGCGGCTCTGCCCGCCGCAAAAGCTAGTAAATCATAAAAACCCCTGCAAACATTCTTCGTAAGTCTGTTAAAAGTGAAAAACATAATTATTTATACGTGAGCAAATCCTATTCCCATACGTTATGTTTTAAAAAACTGTACCGTAGCCACAAAAAGAGAATCAAGAATATTTTTTCATAGACTTTGTTCGGGACAGTCCACACGGAGTTTCAGCTTTTGTGAGCAGATCTCTTTTTATCTTCTTTCTTTCTTTATTTGAAGAGGATATCGGTAGTGTGTTGTGGTACTAATGACTGCGGTGAAATTAAAGGTTTTATCTGTTTTTAGTTGGCTGTACTTATCGGACTACGTTTGGTCTCTGCCAATCCGACTACCAAAATAAACGGTTCCTAAACGCAAAAGTCTGTGGAGAATACAAAAAAAAAAAACTAACAAAATAAACTGGCATTTATGCCGTACATTATTTAGACATATGACGTATGGCTCATCCCGGCAATAATCCTTTTATAGTTCTATACATCCTGGGGCCAGGCATAAACCTCGAAAAAATCTCCGAAATTCACATAATAACAATGGACTTTATTGCCTAGACACTATCGTCCTTTCTCGGGTACTGTGTCTAAACGAATGGCTCGTATCTTCCCATTTTATAGGAATTCTGCTTGTCCTGTGTTTTAGAATAAAGGTTAATTGAATTCAAGTTTTATGGTGCCTCTAACTGACTATAAAAAAACTTTACGTGGACTCTTTGGAGGGGGCTTGATTAAAACAAATGAATTACTATTCATTCTTGCTGAAGTTCTTAGCTTTGAATGTAAGAAAAGAATGATTGTTCAGAGACTCGTCTCTTAAATGTTTGATTCAAGTTAAGGTTGGTCGTACCTTTTGAGTTATCCAAAGAGGTTCTCGTAAGTTAATCTTTGAGGATTTGATGGAGATCAAGTAGAAGTATGTAGGTGACTTTTAAAGAGAGCGAAGTTCTTGTTATGTTAAATATAAGTTATACGTGTAGATGACGGTATTTCTGTATTAAGTTGCAGTTAAGTTACAATGGCTTATTTACATCTAATCTTATTGGAAGAAAATCCAATGACCTTACTTAAAAGTGCAAATCTTACTAATACTACGTGGAATAGGTACAGATTTTAGACTGCATTTTGGTTCCTAGTAATTAGGTCATCTTAAATAAAATTATGAGGAGAAAAGATTTCTTTATTTGCATGTTTGTTTGTTACGCTTTATCGTTTAAACGGCTGAACGGATTTGGGTGAAATTTGACACATGGGTAGATCATGACCCGGAGAAGGACTAACTTAGGCCTTACTCCGGGTACTTTTTATGCTGGATTGCAGACGAAGCAGCAACATTTATCTTTTACATAATTTATGTACGTAAATCTACGTAACAATAATCAGATTGCCAAAGACAATCACAGATAGATAAAATTCTCTTTATTATCATAATTCCTTGGCTCAGTTTAAATTAAACGCATCATACAACTTTTCAACATTGAAACTATGACATAGGAACAGTTCGTGTGACGATTTAATTTTTGTTATTGCCTAAAATGTTTCCATTTCCCAAAGTGTAATTTCTAAGAGGTCAATACTGAAATCGACAGCAGACGTCGACGGGTTTAAGTAAGTGGTAAAGAGTGTTCTCTAAGATATGAACTTATAGCGTTTTGTAAAATTAATCTATATATTAATATGTGAAGCAAAAACGTTGTACTCGTTTCTACGAAAATTACGCGAAATGTGGAGTATGGGAGAAGGAGTACAGAAAGCAAGCAAAGAAAGAAATTTAAATAAATGAGGGTGTTCATGAATATGCAAGCCTCCAGTTGGCGCCACTTTGACAAGAGGTCTTCCAGTTCGAAAATGAACTTAAAATATTTGATGTCATTCGTTTCATTCTTTCGTTCACCATTCAGTCTGTAGGCGCTTTGACACTTTCGACCCGAGGTGCCCGGTTGAGGTGCCCGGACCTGACGTCTCAGTGCTGCCACCTAGTGAACGTCATTTCAGAACACCCTCATTCTGGTCAAATTTCGACCATAGGGCGGGCGACCACTACGTAGTAAATTTATAATTAGACTACCAAAATCAAATAAACATATAGGTCAATTATGATAGACTAACATTTGCGTCAGTTGCCCACAACTTAGTCTGCAATCCAGGATGAAAAGTAGACTATGTCTTTACCCTGCTTATGGTCTATCTGTGTGCCAAATTTCATCTAAGTCCGTGCAGCTGTTTTAGCGTGAGAGTAACAATCAAACAAACTTACTTTCGCATTTATAATATGAAGTCAACCTTTCGAACAGACAAGAATAACTTAATAATTTTCGTCACCATAATTATCGAATATTTCACTGTCATAGGTTATAATTCCTAAGTACTTTGTCGCAGAGAATAATTATTCATACCTTAGAAATAAAATTGCAAGCAAACTATTACAACAAGAAACATTTGGTAGTAGCTATAATCTGGATGATAACTTTTCTCATTCATCCTAAAACTAGAAGTTTCATGGAAGTATTAAATTTCATCAGGTTTAAAACTTACCTAAACACCTGAGTCTATCTTGTCCATCTTATCGTTGCTAAGACCGCTGACACACGAAACTTAGACCGCAGTCTTAATTGGTTTCATTTTCGAGTGAACAGGTCCGGTCCGGCGTGACACGGAGAACTTCCGACTTCTAACACGGCAAGCACGATCAATGCCAATTATAGACCTTATTCCCATGTGATAAGGATTATCTGGGTTTGAGTTAATGATTCTGGGTGAAATGAATCGACCTTGTATGAGGCGCTTTTATGGTTTTTTCGCTGGTAGGCAATTTTTGGGAAGGCGTAAGGTTTGATTATTAAATCTGCTCGATTATAATGATCTAGTTTTGGCACTGTATTCATGTAAATCAGTTTCAATATTAATATCAGTCTTCTTCTAAAACCTTAGCAAGCATATTAGATATATCTTATATTATCTTCTCTATTAATATTATAAATAGGTTAAATTTGTTTGTCTACAGCATAAAATTTAAACCAGTGCGCAAAAAATCAGCTGTTCCATCGACCGCGTAGGTATTGCACTTTTCTATGAAACAGCTATTTTTTTTTTTGTATAACCGACGAAAAATTTCTACGCTAGGGATCTAGAATGATATGCTGAATTTATGCGGTTACAATTTGCGCACTGGTTAAAATGATATCCTGTTTAAGTTTTTATGTGGAACTGCCAGTCGGATTTGTAAAAATCTTCTATGCTTTTAATAGCATAATTATTGAGGAAGGTTATTGGCTATTTACCAACATGCTCAGACCCTAAGGAGCAGAGTAAATAGAAAAACAAGACAGAAAGAACACAGAGAAAATGAAGTCAAGTCGCGGGCAGGCGATTTATTTATTGATTTAGGATCTCCAACAAAATATGTACACAATACATAACACATAAATAAAGGGCAACATCAGGTATTAAGTAGGTGTACTCCTTCAATTATGAGACCACAGCATGCATAATAGAGTTAACAACTAAGCTAACAAAGTAAAAATATTATTTATAGGTAGCGATGTGATGCTATTGGATTTATTTTAAATTTTACGAGGGCAGAAGTAAGTTACTTATATTCAATTCAAAGTGTAGTGTCTCTGGAATGAAGTAGTCTAAACAAAAATTGATTTCGATCTTAAGGTTTCATTTCTATACACAAAACGTATCGCCAATCAAATTGCAGCTATTCAACCAATCAGGATTCCTCACTAATACCCTCGTAATCCTCTACTTTTCATCAAAATGCATTGAACTTAAACAATGTCTTTGAAGCTTAACGTTTGAAAGGAGCTTAAATGTAATCATTAAAAACAGGAGCCATTCATTTGAAACGAAGCCTTTTGCCGTCAATATGAATCATAGTAGGTAATGACAAGACGTTAAATGATTTATATTAGAACTCTCGCAAACAGGCACAATTTTTTGCGAGGTACATTTATAACGTATGTTAAAGAAACGTAACTATATATATATATTTCGCAATTTTGTAACACTAGATCAGAATAAAATAAAATGTCAAACGAATTACTAGGTAAAAACAATGAAGGTCGTAAAATAAAATAATCATATGAAATCAATACAAAATTATTAGTTTTTTTGTGTTAAGAAAACAGATGTGACTCTCCCCATAAGCTTGACGCGACTCAAGAAGAAATCGTGGTGTCTGAAACGTCGCGAGGTACAGTTTCTCTAAAAGTCCAGACATAATCTTGGTCTGATCATGTAAAGACCATGTGGATTGGTGTCTAAAATGGTATTTTGAGGAAAGAACCACACATTTAGTGGGCCTGTCCAGTCAGGGCACGCGTGTATTAAATATTGTGATTAAAGATAAATGAGAAAAAAAGAAAACAAATAAATACTAGTTGAAATCAACATTGCAACAACTTGATTTATGATTTGAAACATCACCTAAATGCGCTCGAGTTACTACCCTTTACGAAAGGGCACTCTCTCATAATGGCTGGGTTTGGCTGTCAATCAAGGTATTGCGAAATAAAAACTTTCTAGATAGGAATAGAAGAAAGTTTAAGGTGTGTTCACATAATGTAGGGGAATTTATTTCAAATTGTTTGCCTTTTCAGTCATCGATTAAACGAGATGGGAAATATAACTCACAAGCCGTGTGCCCCATCGGCAAAAAATGGCGAACTTTCATCCTCTGTATAACTAAATATTAAATTAATTTAAATGGAAAAGTACCTACATCTTGGGACTATAAAAACAGATTGAGGACTAAACCAACTGTTGGTTGACAAAAAATATATTTAATTGATTAAGCTGCTTGATGCACAAGCAATTTCAGTTCCTAAATAACATCTGCTTCACACGACTCTCTCAATGACTCCCATTTTACAAAATGGCGAATTTCCTCGACAATTTGAGCGAAGAAAAACATTCTGGAAGTCCAAACGTCCGGCGTTGCATAAGACTCGTACATTTCAGAGTACTATTGAGCTAATTTTCTTTGGCTTCCCTTCACTTACTGCATTTTAAAGGACGTCTGGCACGTACAGCATTTTTCATTTTTCCTTTTGAAAATTGTGGGAAACGAATGATCATTTTTATGGGTGCATCTCACTCATATATTTAAAATAATTTTATTTATTTTCATTGTGACCTGTCAATCCCGGCTAATGAGATAACAATTAATTTTCTATTGTGTGGGCACGCACGCGTGCCCTCCCGAGCGTTACTAGTTCATAGACGCGAGATATACCAACAGCTGTAGGTTGCATTTTATTAATGTAATGATTTCATAGATCCATGCCTCTGACTCGTAGATCTTTGACAGTTGTTACGGGTAGTCAGATCCTCAAGTTGGACAACCAGCCTGAAGGTCAGACAGTGAGTCACTCCATGTAAAATACTAGTATTTACTGCATCCGGTTAGATTGCAAGCCGATTCCAACATATTAAGAAAAGTCAAAGCAGATTGATTGGATATATTCAAAAATTTAAAAATCAGTTTTTATATCTTTTAAATATTAAAGATTTTATAATCATATCATATTTTTACCTACTACACTTTTCTTTAAATTTCCTATAAATTTGGTCACTGATTGACGTTCATTCTACTACAATATTTAAATATTTTTTCCAGAAACTCTTCTGGAAAATTCTCAATACAGATAATGTAAGTAGTGTCTACCAAGTATTAATCTGTTTTTTCTGGGAATAATTTCGATTCAGAGATTGTGAGAAACTGTGCCTTGTAGTGTTGTTACATGGAATTCCAACGTTCTTTTATCAATAAAAAGTAATCAAACTTACTAGTTGGATAACTTTTTATTAAGACAATATACTTGTTGTCTTATTTAATTTTGATGCAGCTAGTACAAATAAAAACCCATTCGAATTAAGAATAAAGCGTATATTTTTTAGGAGTAAGGGCTTATTATAATATTTGGCTGTTCGACATCGATGTATTTACTGTGGGGAAGGGAGGTCCCTGGTACCGGGAGCTAATAAAAAAACACTTTATAGTAGATATGTAGCTAATTATTCCTATAAATCAATCTAAGAATGATATTTTTCACTTCGGTCTTCGGCTTGTCAGCCCGATCTCTCCTTTATTGTATTTTCTCTAGTCTATTCTAAATTTCTTTAACAGTTCGAATGTTTCAAAGTAATTATAGCCATTTTATACAGTCGTAAGGTTGTCTCAAGCGAACGACCTCTACGTTACTATATTCTTCTACACAGCCTTCCGTAATACCATTTTCTACCGTCTTAAGAATATTCATAACTTCCACAAAATTATCACCAACAAATCTCAAGCTCCATACATCTCACACCCACTAAACATTATTAACCGCGTACAGGTAAAATTACATAAATCGCATTGACGCGTTACCATGGCAACCGCTCAGGCGCCCGGTAAACCGAAATTAATCCGTCCTTATGAGCGTGGAGTCGAACTTAATTAGCGGCTCTGCTTGTGACTATGTAGGAGCGAGCGCGATGATTAGACGATAGATGTGGCTGCTTGATTATATGTAAGTGTCTTAGCTGAGGAGATAACGAACTGGGCTGCTGTGATGCTGAAATGTGGGAGAGTGTAAAGTTTTGTTGTCGGTAGCTTCATTTATTAAAAGAAGAAAGAAAATAAATCAAAATTGTTTGATGCACAAACAAAACGAATAATTAAAAAAAAAATACATACAATGCACACAAACAAAGTAGCCAAAAGCCAAAAAGCCAAATTCAAGTAATAAAAGTTTACTTGGGGCTAGTACTGTTTAGTAAACAGCCGTACGGGTCTATCGGTCAAGTTAAGCTACGCTTGGCGTGGTTAGTCCGTGGACCAGATCCCTGCGTACCCCAGAAAGCACGTTAAGCCGCTGGTCTTGGCTGTCATTCGTAGATCTTTGACATTCGTTACGGGTCGTCGGAAGCCCGAAAGGCTGACCACTAGTTTTACCATCGTATTACCGAGTAACTGGGTTGTTGAGGTCAGATAGGCAGTCGTTTCATATAAAATACTGGTACTTAGCTGCATCCGCTTCGAAGCTAACCCCAACATAGTTCCAGGAGTACGGGTTGTTCGAAAGAGATACCGTGGCCCCTGGTACACAGGCAACTGAGGGAACACGGGTGGGTTTTAGTCAGTAAAAGTCTGGCACGCCCGCGCCCCCCTGCTCCACCCAGAGTGAGAGAAGTTATTTGATGATTTTTTGAAAAAAAAAACCAACATAGTTGAGAAAGCCTAGGCAGATGATGACCTTCATTTAATACAATCGTAAACAATGAATTTGATTCTTTCCCACAAAACCTTAAAGCTCTGAAACCAATTTTATGAACTGTCGAACATTTTTCATAGGAACCTACTGCGCTTTAGAATGGGCAACTAGCTTCATTTTTAATTGAACATCTCCCTGCAGCCGCCAATCCTAAAATCTAAGCCAGTTATAACAGCAACCATCAATAGCAATCTCCATAAACCTTCCATACACTACAGCGACTAATGCCGAGCGCGGTCGAATGATTGGTTTAAGCGCTCTTTGCCAACTATCTTACTGTATGGGTTTTGATCTGCAAAACTCACTTCTAATCCAATTAGCAGAGGTATTGTGGTGTGAATGAGGAGTGAAAGATCGCTTAGTGAATGTGAACTAGGGTAGGATTTAAAGTTTCTTGCTAGGTATTAAAATATTGGATGAATAGGAACTAGAAATGCGATGTGTTTTGGGTGCAGAGAATTTAATGAGCCAGATCTAGTCGTTTACAGGAATACCTACTGTACATAATTGGCAATAATCCTTTGTCGAATTTATTATCGTCTCGTTAAAGTCTCGTGTTTAGCTCTAAATATGATTTAGCCAGTGGAATCTTAGAATATTTGTAACTGTGTAGAGGTGTGATGGCAGTTATTTAGATAATTCAGCATCGGTGTCTTTTTTAAGTGGAATCCATATATTATGTAGGATAATTGAAATGGCTATTAAATTAAATGCTCTTCGCACGCAAGTGTCACTTGAAAACGGCAGGATCGATTTGGCTAATTTTTGTTTTAAAATGTTTTTATGAAAGAAAAATTAGAACTGATGTCCGGAAAATTGGGAAATTGAAATTAAAACGGGAAAAGTGAGGGTGCTTTTTTCTATGAGATTTTTGAACTTCAGGTACTTCAAATTGTCAGGACAACTTATCTGTCAGGTCAGCTAGGGTTTTGTAAAAATTAAACCATGATAACATTTTTAGAAGAGACTGTAGCTTATACCTGCAAAGATTTGTTAAAACTTTCTCGGACAATCATGTTGGGTTTCCACCTCCTAGGGTTCACCAAAACACACACAAAGGAGATGATACAAACAATGAAGAAAGGTATAAAGTGAATATGAAATAAAAGCGTCGCGGCCCCATTTGGAGCCACCAAAATAAGTATGAGAAATATAAAAAATACATCTCTGCCAGCTCTTACTAGCGAGCATAAAATGTAACTATTTCAATAAAAAACTACTCTGCTAAGTAGGTACATAGTTAAATTTTTACGGTCTGATAGCTGGGGACTTGAGTGAAATCTGAGAAAAAAGAGTCACAATTAAATTATATAGCACTGAAATAAAAACACTTACTCTTGGGACCTTTTCAAATGTTATAACTTCGACCTAACAGGGCTTAACACACTCATGATGACAAGGCATATTTTGTACCTAAAACCCGATTGGGACCGCAATATGTGAACTCTCAATTCATAGGTACTACGAGTATTGAGCCATATGGCTGTTAACGTGACCCCGATATAGTTTTTCAAAGTAAGGTTCGATTGTGGTTCCATAGTTTGGTTATCAATACTTAAATAAACTACTATAGGTTGTCTTAAAAGTTACTAGGGTTAGCAGAACTGCTACGTCGAGGTTTTGTCTGCTCATAACAACGTAATGCAATCATCATTTTGCATAATCAGCCTTTAATGTTCCCACTGTTGGGACACGGAACTCCTTTTTGTGAGAGGGAGTGGGCCATAATTCACTACGCAGGCACAATACGATTTGATAGATATCACATATCTTCAAACTTTTGATTCTAGGACATGCCGGTTTCGTCGCGATGTTTTTCTTCAATGTTTCAAGAGCTGTGGTGATGAAAAAATTTACATATAAAGTAAAGCACCTATCAGGGTTTGAAGCTAAGACCTACAACTTCCCCAGCATCAAATAATTCTAAAAAACTATTCAATACTCAATTAATCGGGAGATGTTATAGGACTTCTTCCATGACTATGGTGATGATCCCTGAAGAAATCAACTCAGAACAGAATCAGTCAGTCAGATCATGATCATTAACAAAACTCGTGAATGAACAGAACAACCCCGTCCCCACCTACACACGGATACACCTACGGATTTGTAAGCATAAATACGGATTTACGAGTTCCAACCCGTTTTGTCACTAAAATACTACAATGCGGCCCATTTCGTCAATTAAATAGTTTTAATGAAATCACGAAAGTTGTGCGGAATATAAAGGCGTCGACACACTCGCGAGCGGGACTCAGTTTCGTGGACATATTAATTTATCTTTATTTTAATATAACGCTCATTCAGCATGTGTGCACAGCACCGACTTCAATGTGAAATTGCTTTTTCAGTTATAAAATATGACGACAGTATCTTGTCTTGAGTTTTGGTTACGTTGTAAGTGCTGATTCAGTTATATTTTAATGCTTGTGAAGCAGATTTTGATTCTGTTTAGAGTGTTAACAAAATAATTATGGTTAAGCTTTCGCCAGCGGCTTCGCCTGCATGGAGGTTAGGTCGAATTATCCTACGGGAACGGACTACCGGTATAAAAAGGTTATTAGCTATCTGTTTGCCAAACTTCATCAAAATCCGTTCAGCCGTTTTTGCGTAATTCAGTAACAAACATCTAAATATCCAAACATCTAAACATGCAAACTTTAACGTTTTTAATATAAGTACGCTTTGTGTACAACTTTTTAAAAAGTGGTATCTACATAACCTAACCTAACAAACTTTGATGATGTGCGAATAAAACAGAAATGTAAATCTTTAAGTTGGGACTATTGTCATTGGCATTCGGAAGTATTTTAATAACTTTGAACCAAAATAGGCAGCACCACGTTTTTACCTTTAGGTAAGTATACGAAACATTTGTAATTTATGAAATTACAAACCTTTCAAAAATTTGGCTGTTTACTGAAAATTCTCAACAATAATATAATTATCCAAACGCCTACTTATCAATAAATAAACTCCCAATAACATTAAAAGAACAAAGAAAGTTCCAAGCTCACTGGAAATTCTTCACGGGGCGAATAAAATTAAAACAGATTCAATCTCATTAGCACTCGGTTTATTTAGTAGCTAGGCTAGAGAACTACGCCATTCATCATCTCGTTTGCGTTGAATGAGGACGTCTTTTTAGTAATGGAAGGTTTGATAAAAGAGGTTTTTTGTTATTAGGTGTCACAGATATTTTGTTTCAGATTCACCTTTTTGGAAATTATCTTCTTCTTTTTGTGTCGATGGGAATTGGCTTGGAAATAATGTTACAACTCACAGTTACACATCTTTGGTAGACACCCAATCCTTTAAGGAGGATGCGCTAGGGGACCTCGTGAAATTCAATTTTTTTCTGGATTAAATGGTTCCTACGGTTACACGCTCGCTTGGCGGTCCAGTACCAGACTGTTTTAGAGTCTGGTTCGCTACCCCAGTTCTTAAAGATAGGAGTTACCCACCTGCACCATAAATCAGGTAGCTTATCCGTAGGGCCCGGCTGTCATTCGTGGATATTTCGTCGTCTGTACGACACGATCCGCCTCCTAATTAACTTCCATTGCTTGTTTGTCAGAATATTTTTTGTTTTTTTTATGTTTAAGTTTTTTTTGTATTCCAATCTCAGTTGTGAACATAGCTCATTTCTTTTTTTAACTATATTATTTTAGTACTTTCATGTAAGTGATCTAACTAACGATATCTTGTGTGTTATTTTAATTACTCTGCTAGCGCTGTGCACTTCTGTAAGTGACTAATTTCACAATTCCTTAAACTGTTTGTGATTCCTGCTTATGTTTGTCGTAGTGAATAAGTCGTTGAAGTGCCTTCTCAATAAATAAATAAATAAATATTTGACAGTCGTTACGGGTCGCAAGAAGCCCGAAAGTCTGACAACCAGTACTGCCAAGGGGTATCATGTTACCCAGTAGCTGGGTTGTGGAGGTAAGATAGGCAGTCGCTCCATGTAAAATACTGGTATTCAGCTGCATCCGGAGAGATTGGAAGCCGACCCCAACATATGTAGTTGGGGAAAGATTAGGCAGATTGATTTTTGTAGTCAGTGTCAGGTTGTATGTGACTTTTTCATAAAATAGTCTTTCAGTGTGATTTTATGAACTTAGAATGTATGTATTGACGATTTTTCGTCAATCATGTTGTAGTATTTAAGTTAACCCGTACTCAAAGTTTTGTGAAAATAAAATTTGATTTGATTTGATTTTTAACCGAATTCAAAAAGAAGGAGGTTTTCAATTCGACAAGTTCATATTTTTTTTATGTATGTTACGGCATCACTCTGTCATATATAGACTTGCAAAATTCTTTTTTTGTTTCTGTCGAAAGGGGTTTATTCCAAAATGGTCCCATTTAAATGAGGTAACATAACTACCACCGCTCAATACAATTTTTATTCTAGAAATACCTGCGTATTTTGTATTGTCACCGATGGTTACTGACATAACTGTGAACTAGCAAGTTGAAGAGGCAATGAACCCCCGCAGATGGTACGTAGGACTGACAAACATTGTTTGGGCACGAAGCTCCAGCAAAAGACGTAGCTGAAATGATGTCACGATTGTTTAAATTGTTTTTCTTCTTTTTCATATTATTCATTATTAAATACCAAATGTAACACATAAATGTCTTCTGTGAATAAGTAATAAACTCTCTCCAATGTCCTTTTGCCTACACATCGATAAGTACAACAAAGCGCGCAGTACTTTAGAAGTTAACTTCCTGAAAACAGGTAGATACATTAAACATTTTAACGGCCCTCCGTAAAGCAATAAAGAGCTACAGAATGGCCCAGAGACCAACTATAAAATATAATTACCAGGACGCTTGCCAACGGAAAAATCGTGTCAACAATGAGCTGTGTTATCGTTTTCTTATATCATTTTTATAATACTGTTTACAAGGACCAGCGAGTCCAATCTTGGAGATGAACTTACAAAGAGGCTACAAAAATTAGGTAGAAAATTTTAAGGCACAAAATAATTCTTGTGTGCCTTACAGGCATACTTGCCATTTAAACAACAGTGACCGGAGGCAGCAGAATGTCATCAAATACATACATAAAGTGGATTAAAAACGTACTATCGAAACTAACGCAAAAACTACCAAAGCAAAGGCAATATCTATATGGGACCACCACTGAAGCATACCCTATTCATTAAAAAAAGCATTTTCGAAATCCATCCACAATTGACGGAGATATCGCGTAACAAACATACAGACGAAATGTCAACCTCCTCCTTTTTGAAGTCGGTTAAAAATAATTCTTGTTGTGTACAAGTACAAGATCGCCAAACCTGCGTAAATATGTCAAGCAAATTAATTGTTAAACAAACTTGGCGCACTACGTCAATAAACCGAGTTACAGCCAATTTATAGAACTGTCAAAGAATGACGGTACCTAATGATTTTAATATACGTACGTACAATTTAAGTTGGTACTCAATTTACTTATCAACTTTTTTCCCTGTATTTTTAGCCAAGCGGTACTGCTGAGTATGAGATCCAGGATTCTATTACTGGATCGGGCAAGGTATCATGGGTTTTTCCATTACGAATTTCTCAGTGGAAGAGTCTATATTTATGCCCAGTTGATGACAATAGGTTTGTCCCCTATAAGTAGCAAATTGTGGGTGTACTATACTCCTCTGCCCAACCCTTCGGAGAAGAAGGCGTGATGTTATGTTATTTTGCCTAATCCTGTGAAAAACGAAAATCTTTGCCTAATTAACACCCAGCTAAACACTTCTCGCTTTTGTTTTACATAAAAAGCGACCAATTCCAACCTGTTACGAGTTAAGTAAGCTATTAACTTTGTAATTTCTCTATTCTGATAGTGTAACTTAATAATTCAATTAGTGTTCTCAAGTTTACACAATAATAAGTACTTAGGTAGGTAATAACATACTTTAATGATATTTAGTCACGTGAGAGTTATTAACGCCGAATAATCAGACTGTTTAATAAGTAAAAGCTTTTCTTTGGAAAATGCTGTAGTAATTTAAAACCTACAAAATTTCATTAGTGTAAGTTTGTTAAAACACTTTAACACGTCAAAAATAATTAGTATTAAAACTAAATGGTTCGGTGTTTCTTATCTGACTACTGTAGGAAAGACCGAAACAAACTCAGATGTCACAGGTTCTCTTAAAACCATGTAGATTAGTGTCTGACATGGTATTTTGAGAAAATAACCACACAAGTTTGAGTGGACTTGTGCAGTCAGTTCAAGCATCAGTAATTGTGAAGCTCAAATCAGAACTTATGTTTAGATACGTACGTTTGTGTGCTGCATGTATGATCTATATTTATATTGAAACCGTTGGACCAATTTCTTTATATGTAAGTCTCTGCTAAGACAAATTATTACCTGTCTAGAGGACTCGATTGCTCAAAACAAACTCCTACCTACTCCTTTTTCAATCGATTGATTTTTAAATAACGATTTTAATATTTATTCTATTATAAGTACGCCTTGTAATGGAGAGTTAGCCTAATTTTTCTGACAGACCGACTCCTTGTCAATTCAAAAGTGCATGTTTATGGTTTAACTGAAATAAATGCTTTCAAGTTTTTGTAACTGGGTGTGCCTAGTTCACTTAGTAATCAATCTGCGACAACGATATTAAAAACATATAGTATGTGTAGATAAACGTTTTTTTTTATATATTTGAAATTGATGACCGTTTAGGCCAAACATAAACTTAAGATCAGTAATATGTGCACTACATAATGGTACATTAAACATTAACCAACTTAACAAGCGAAGCATGATCAAAAACTCATATCTTTATTCTACAAAGAAAAAAAGCACGTCTGATTGGCCAACATCAAATCTTCAAACATGACAGTAGAAAGATAAGCGAAAAAAGATCTATACCGTCGATCATCAGAGCTTGTTAAAAGTTACCCTAGACTGACAGAAAAGTTTTAATGGCCAGCAGATAGGCAAACGCGATCAAAGAAATGTTTAAATGTTTATTTGTAAATATAAAGGTGTAGAAGTTTATGGAACGAATGTTCTTTTTTTAAGAAAAAATGTCAAGAGAATTCGCCATGTTTTTTTAGTCAAAGTATTCACAGTTTATTTGTGGTCCGTCGACTTATAGTAATCTAAATGTGTTTTATTTATTTTTAGAAAAATGTAGGTACAATCTAAGTGAATTATCATCTACATAGCTATTCCCTACTATATTGGGGTCAGTTACCAGTCTAACCGGATGTAGCAGAGTACCAGTATTTTACATAGAGCGACTGCATATCTGACCGCCACAACCCAACTACTGGGTAAGACTGTTTGTCGGACTTTCGGGCTTCTGACGACTCGTAACGACTGTCACAGATCCACGACTGAGTGCGGTTGTAATTACTTAGTAACAAGCCCCACTAGAATCCAAGTCAATATTTTGATATATTTTAGCAGTCCATCTCTCTACACGACTTTCATAAAAAAATACTGAATATATAGACGTAAAGCCGATTTTCTACGACACTAAACTTATCCTTAACAACAATAAAATCTAATAGCAAAGTGCTCAGTCAATTAGATAACTACCAATAACTCAAACGTACCCCACTTTTACGACTCAGAATAACCTTCTGATAGCCCTCCGCTTACATTTCTTTTATTCCCCAATCAACGTCCTACAATCCCCCACTAGGATCCCGTACATAATACCTACATTATAAACGTCGGTCTCAAGGATCTAAGGGTCAATTAAACGTACCTTAAATTAGATCCAGTGAGTTACGTTTTTTTCCTTACCGATATTAAAGAGGGAGTGTGCCGTGTTTCTGTATAAACCTCGTCGCTGAGTAATGCGGGCCATTACTCTGGCAGGCCTCCTTTCTTTATGATGGGATGTGTTTTATTAAAATTTATAAACATAATTCTGTAGTGTTGTCTGCTTATCGCGCGTGGGAATGGGGTTTGAGATTCATAGGGGAAGATGGCAGTTATTTTTTGTTGTGATAAGCACGAGTAGTGACAAGTAAGTGTGAATTCATTGTCCATGCAGGGGTGACCCAAAAAGCGTTACAAATGCACCTTTAAAAAGAAGTTTTAACGAGGTATAAGCCAGAACAGTGCAGCTGACAAAGGAAGGCCATTTTAAAACCAGACTAAAAATGTATTTACGATCATTTTAATCCTGTGAAAGAAACCACTAGGTTTCTTCTATAGATTATATATTATTCGATTATTGAACGATTGCAATATAGACTTGAATACAGAATAGACGATAAGATTCACTACTTTGGGCTAATTTTACCAATAAAACTGAACGCGATTTACTACATCAAAACTGCGCTCAACAGCTGTCAGTGTCAATTTTCCCCAACGATTATGACACTGACAGCTCTTGAAACCGTAGTACATAAACTATTATTTATTTTCTATTTTTTAGTTCTGCTAACTACAAAAACGTGTTTTTTTTTTCTCAATTTTTTTTTAAAAAGCGTGGGGTGCTTGACATTAATTGATTATAAAAATACCTTAAAAAGCACCCTACGCTTTTTAATTGACATAATCGCAGTCAATTTCATCGTTGAAGTTTGCCCTAAATGAACCCTATAGTATCTATCGTTCTTAATACCTATGAGATCAAAAAATCATGACAATAACAACTTGTATGTATACACGAACTTAACCTTTTCAGTATGCTAAGATCCCCTCTAACATAACAAGCATTCATCACCCCCACGCAAGCTCACTGCGTGTTGGTAAATTGACTCCATTAACACTAGTTTTTCCCACAATATTTTCCTTATCTGTAAGTCAAACGTATCTTAACTTAACTTACAAACAAAATCTAAGCGATACACGGTTCATTTTTTTAAATCCAGTTACTAATTTGACAGATGTAATGTCAAACTCCTTTAATAAAAAGCAAACATAAAAGACTTGAAATGTCAGATTAGTCTTTAGAATAAAACAAAAGAACTATAGTCAAGCTTAAAAAAATTAACGTTGTAATCACAAATCATTAGAGAACTAGATCGTTAAACAAATTGACCATTAAGTTGCTGCACTATTCAGTGCAATATTACAAACAACAATACTGCAAAACATACTGAGTTAATCTGTTCGACAGGGCAATCAATGATATATCAAATTGACACACTACCATCAATTTGCCGCGTCTTAGCTAGATAGAAAATTCATTTTTTAAATAAATATAGAACGTTTATTCTCTCTAGAAATTATGAACTTAATGCTAAACATTGACAGTAATGCACGAAAAAGGAAATAACTTTGTGAAACCCTGTATTACAGGTCCCCCTTAATTTCCCTAACTTTGCATAATAGTTATTAATTTTCCCGACTGTATTTATGTAAACCGAACATAACCTAACTTAAAAGTCACAACAAGACAATTATCTATCAAACTTCGTGTCACAAATGATTCTGTCGTTCCAGCCTCCCGCTGTTCAGGCGCCGAGAGTCCATGTACTATGCTAATACCACAGAAATAGAATTACAGTATTTCCAAACATCTTCATAGGCACCATCAGGCATTCAGGTCCGACTGCCCAGCAGCTGTGGCCACCTGTTAGACGCTTCCCGCATCGCAATGAGCTGCTATCTGCATCCAGAATGATTGATGATCTTAAGACATGTCTGGAGAAATGTTCCGTCGTTGGAACATGTGTCTTGGAGTATAAGTTGCGGGTTTTAATTTATGGTGTCACTTTGTGTTTACAATTTATCGTGTTTCATTTGTTTTAAAAACAAAAGTAATATAAAGACGCAACCAAATATTAAATACGGATTATGTACAAGTTAAATTTTGGTCGTCTTGACTAAATCATCTGCCTGACCTTTTCCAAACTACGCTGGTGTCGGTTAGTCTTACCGAATGCAGCTCAGTGCCAGTATTTAACATGGAGTGAAATTATGTCTGACCTCCAGAACAAAATAATTATGTAAAGGCAATACGATACCCCTTGGTAAGATTGTTTTTCAGACTTTCAGGCTTCTGACGACCCGTAACCACTGTCAGACCAACGAATGACAGCTGAGACCAGCGGGTTAACCGAGGTAAAGATGGTCACCCATCCTCGGACCACCCGCAGCAAGCGTAACTTAACCTGATTGATCGACCTGATTGATCGACCTGATTGATTGATAAACAAAGTAGAATAACGATAAAAAAATTAACAATAATGACGTCTTTCAATAAGGACATTACTGAAACTGTTAAAATCAACAATAACGGTGTCAATGATAGACCATCCTGACACAATTGTGTTAGCAGACCCTTTGCCTATGAAAACTGTATTAAAAATATTATTTATTTTATTCATTCTAAAGATTTAATTTACCGTCGTTCTGAACTTTTTATTTTGAACTACGAATTATCTTGAGAATTATTAAAAAGTTTGAATCGTCCCGCTAGAAAATAACGGTATTTTATAAATATTCTGAATGTATAAAAGAAAAACACATTTAGGTACGTTGATACTTAAAAAAAGACATTTCTAAACCTATTATTGAATGTGACGAAAAATACTGGTACCTACAACATTTTTTTCGCCATTCTAAAATGTATAAATTATTTCGACCGAATTGAATCTTTTTTTTTTCATTTTACTCTGAAAGTACCATTTTACTTTGTGTAATATTGCCATGCATATTCTCGTTACGACTGTTATATAGAGGAACACAGTAACCTATTTCCTGTTCGCTCCTCTTTGCAAGATCATAACTGACACTCTTTATGACTATGTTTTCCTCTTCGCAAATCAGCACAAAATGCAGGTACCTACCACTGTCCTTATTGGATTTTTGTTGAAATGTTTACAAAAAATACATGTTTTGTGTGCTTTCCGGTAAATTATTTTATTTATAAATATTAGTCTTCTAAACCAAGAATGAAACAGAAAATTCTAAATGGTTGCTTAAATAATAACATTTCAGCGATATTGCAAACCATCTAAAAAAATCGTAGTTTACGTAACTGACTCATGAAAATACATACCTTGTAAATCTAGAAATTAAATTTTCAGCATCATATATGTGAAAACCATGATTGCTTTACCCAGTAAATATTCAGCGACGGTAGATACAGGTCGAGAGACGAAACTATCATTATTATGTTACAAATTTGTCGAAACAATATTTTATCTGTGAAACATTTTCCTGCTTCTTCTATATTTTGTTTCAAATAAACTTTCCCGTTAATTTCGAACAAAACCTTAGCATAACATAAAATAAAGCCGCCGGTGAGAACCCAGTTATCCCCGTATATATTAATATTGGCAAACGACAAGTTGACAACCTTCCAAAAAATATATATTTCGTTTGTTTTTGTTCACAAGTTGAACGCTACGCAAACAAAACCTGCGTTACTGGAAGGTGGGACACGGGTTGAATCATATAAATAAAATTCCTCAAGAATGAATCAACTTTACTTCTTATTATATTTCTTCAGGAACTCTATAAATAACAGCGAGATAAAAACAAAAGGTCCAGCGGACTGACAACGTAAATAATGCGTTATCAGTACCTACACACGGAAGGCAAGGTACACACGCGCCGGTCGAACCGTCCGATACGGACGAAGACACGATGATTTATTTAAAGCAACGCGAAGATCTCTTATCTGCCACCTAGCGTTATCTTATTGCGTGTTTCCTAAATAATTAATGCAATATAGGGCATCGATTGTGAGGTGACGGGCGGGCGCGGGGCGGGGACGAGAGCGCGGGGGTGCGCGCGGCGCACGCACGCGATTGGCTGTCAAGCCTGCGTGAGTGCGTACCTCCCCGCGTGCGTATGCCTTCGCCCGCCCGTGTTTCAGTCTTCTTCAGAACTCCGTGGGAGACAGACGTGCCGCTCCGCGTTACAAGTGACGTACGAAAGCCGCGACCGCGCGTCCGTCCGCTCCCTCCCATCAATTACCTTCACCAAGTTTAATTTAAAACTGTGACAATTTCATCTGTCCATATGGTTCACCTCGTAGATATATTTCGTTCGGCGAAAGTTGAATATCCGCCGCCTGTTATTGTGAGTAAACATCTAATTTGCATTATAACAATATTTTATTAAAGTGTATTTTTGTTTGGTTCTGTTTGTTTTCATTTATTTTTTATTTTTCTTTACAGGTTAAGGTTAGCGGCATTATTTTATGGCTGTTTAAAAGTCGAGTTTTACTTATTTTGTGCGGTTTGAACCCAAGTCGTATGTTTGTTGTTTGTTTTGTTTAAGTTATGTTTACGCCAATAGGTTAATATTTTGTAAACTAACCGAAAAAACAAATTATACTAACCCCAATTTATTGAACTGAGTAAAAAAAATATAAATGTTGAATACTTTTGTGATTTTAATTTTTGCAAACTTATTGATCAATTTAAAAACATTCATCATGCTAATTATGATAAATTTGGTTTTATCAAAAACTGACCTAATAATGCCAAGTTGTATAAAAAATGGTGAAACAAAATAGTTTTTGTCTTTAAATAAATTTTAATCATATTCTTGCAATCGAAATTGATGTCATTAAAAAAAATGGCAGACACCAAATTCTAAACGGCATATTTTCCAAAGTAATCTCCTAAATCAATAAACTTCTGCAAGTTGGAGTTAAAACAATTGCCTCTCGTCTTATCAGTGTTCTCATCTTTATTACTTCAAAGATCGAAGTGATAACGCTTAAGACGCTCCGTCATTAGGGACCTGATAGGCTACTTTACTTTTATTGCAAAAAGATTTAAATTGAGGGCTTAATACGATGCATATAAAATGAAAAATGTTTAATAATGTTTTTGTAAAAGAGAGTGAATAAAACTCATTATCTGTTTTGACATTCTGAGTTCACGATAAAAAGAGTTGAAGTAAGATTAACATTCGAATGAATATGTTTTTTTTTAGATTATTGTTTTGTTTTACATAATAAGTGGAAATTAATTAACGCAGTGGGACAAAAGCTACACTTCTTGCATTCGTTTATCAAAAGTGATGTTAAATATTTTTCTTTAGTTGAAAAATACAAAGTGGTGTTTAAAATCCGTTAAGTTTGTATCAGGCAGCTATTTAATACGATTAGTGTAAATGACAGTCTAAGAATGTTCCTCGCCGTCTTAATAAATATTTTATTATGTACACGAAATACCTCCTATTACTTTAATAAGTGCTTTCATTTCCTTCTATGTTTGTAGAAACAAAATATTACTGCTGGTATTTCCGTGAAGGTAACAACAGTTTGTTTTAAGTATGTTACAAGAAACCTTCAAGTATATCAGTATAAGTTTTATGCAAAACTATAAAAAGTCCACTGTAGTGACAACATTTCATTCAGTGTCAGTGAACAGTAACAATACATCCTTAATTTTAAAAAGACAACAGCAATTTTAAAACGCAGTTTTTTCGTATTTAATCTGTGCTATGCAACTTTTACCCTTCTAAAAAGAAATATGAGACGTGATATGTGTACGACGTACTCTGCAACGTAAACAAGGACAAATTAATGCAATTTTACACTGCTCTTACTGACTGAATTAATATTCAGTTCATGCGTGCAGTTGGGAGGCTCTAACAGTACGGGTTCATGTATTGACCGTGTCCTTAATTTTGTATTGTGGAACAAATGTAGTGGGACGTGGCGCTTTGAGGAAAATGCGGTTCAAATGTGACTTTCATCTTTGCATGTCTGTGTGAATTATATTCATTTACTTGCGGGATTTTGAATAGGTTCTGTTGGTGATTGTTTTTAATTTTTAATTATAGAGTGGTGAAAAAAGATAGAAACTTACTTATATTTTTTTGCAAAGTAATGACAAAGTGAGCTATTGGCTGCTTGACTTAAAGATAGTGTTTTGAAGCTTTCTGCCGAAGATGTGCAAATAGTGGCTTAGTTGATAGGAGATATCGTGATAGTAACATAATAATGCACGTCTTGACCCTTTCGATTTTTATCTACATATATGGTGTTGGCAATGAAAGAAAGCACATGATGTTTCGTCTCCGCATCAGCGAAAAACGTATGCTGAAACCGACTTAAAAACCCCTCTTAAAACCACAACAGATAACATCAATAAACTAATAAGAAACTTTGGACCAACACCAACAAGAACAGTGATCCGAAACAAAAACACAGGAGCATCTTCGCAGCCCATAACTCCACTTAACTCCAACTCCACTCCATATATTCTCATACTGCCTCACGGCCGACAACGCGTTATGGATTCCAAACTGTACGATATCACATAAGCAGAACATAAAAAGTTTTATCAGGGGCCCGAGCAGTAGCTTCCCAAAACTTGTAAAAGATATAGATATATCCCTTCTACGCCCCATTACCTCACTCTGTTATGTCGGGCAAGCTTCATTTTTTGCCCAAGTTTCGGGTTAACGATTTGTCCAGTAGTCATTGAATTGTGTCATTTAGCAATGTATCTAGACTCTCTAGGTTATTAGAGATAGGCTGAAATAAGTTTAGAAGTTCTTTTACGAGTTATATTGCAAAATATATATGATTAGGTTAGGTATTACTTTTATACATAATCGTCATTCTTCTTCTAAGGCGACTGTGGAACGTGGAGGCTTGGTTTTGATCTCAGCGTCGTGCAGTTTCAAGAAATCATCTGGTGAAATGTGGGTACTTAACTCGTATGTCTAAATTAGACATGTGTCGGCTAACAAGACACTGTCATAGATGTTGCAAGCTATGAAAAATTTAGTTTCACGGGCTAAGTTAGAGGATAATGTCCCTTAAGGTAGACAAGTAAATGCAATGCTTACTAAATAACTAATGATAATTTCACTAAGCTGTTCCACGATGAATAATTATTGAAGTGAGCTTATACTCAACAAAAATCATTGATGATTTTGTCATTGTTACCGTCATCAACATTTTTTTGCCATTATCATGCAGTCAATTACTACAGAAAATATCAGCCCATCTCTAGTCTAAATACAAACGTTATATATAAATCTTTAACATTCAATGGAAACTGCTGCAACCAATTCTCTGTATCAACTAGGATGGTAGTATATGGATTAGTGACTGCAGTTAGCTATTCATAGCAGACAGAGTGACTCTGCTACATATCCTATCAACGTATCTCTAAGTTGTCCTTTTATGCCACGCTTGGGGACGATTTTAGGACCAATACTATTTATTTTATTCACAAATGACTTGCTTAACTTTATGCATTATGTTCTGCCTGATGTAAAACTCGTTGTCTTTGCAGTTGATACAAATATAATAATTGGGGCGAATGACTTAAAATAATTGACCAAAAATGTAAATGTAAATGAATTCATTTTATTTTATTATAATTTTACTTTTTTTTTACTTTAAAACCTACAAAATCTCTGCGATTGGTTTACAGCCTAACCTTTTGCTAAACACAAGTAAAACTAACATAGTTTTATTTAAGACTACAACTCGCCATTATGACAATTTAGGTAGGTAGGTACAAATCAAAGGAGACAAGATTGAATTAGTGAACAAATTCTAATTTTTAGAGATTAACATAGATGTGCATTTAAATTGGAAACAGGAGCTAGCCGCTATTGACTCTTCAATTTCATCAGCATGCTATGCACTCAGGAGCCTAAAAGATATTTTGGATCTAAAGCAACTAAAGGCTGGTAGAATCTAGGTTAAGATACAGCATAATGCTTTGGGAAAACAGTTACAGTTATAACTATCAGAAAGCGTTTATTTTACAGAAACGGGCCTTAAGGACTATAGTAAGGATCTCACAAAGAGACTCATGTAGACAGCACTTTAAAGAATTAGACATTTTAACAGTACCAAGTTTGTATATATTAGTAATCCTAAATCTCTTTGCTAAGTATATTCATGAGTATGAAACACAAGAGGAACGTAAGATATGAGCAAAAACAAGAAGGAAGGATTTCAAACACAAAAAGGCACCAAATTTTAACGTAGCTAAGCATTGTTCAAGATATCAAGCAGTCGAGTTATTTAATAGGTTACCGACTGATTTAAAATTATTAATTTATAGCTCTCACTCATTTAAAACTAAATTATAAGCCTTCATATTGGAAAAATGGTTATTTTATCATTTGACATATATTCTGATAACGAGTGTTATCAGAATATATGTCAAATGATAAAATGTATATTTATGATTATAATAGTCAACAAGCTATATGATAAATTATCTTTTGACTTAAACACTAGGACCTTTATGAATTTATTACTCTCAATTGTTTTAGATTTTCTTGACATTGAATGTTACATACCTAATTACTGATATAAATTTGACATTGTATTTAATGACATATTTTAAATTAATTTAACTCTTGAACTAACTTTTCACTTCAATTTTAATTAGGCTTTTAAATGTATTGTTTCTGCATGTGATAATTTTATTTCATATGTAATGTTCAACACAATGTTAATTGTTATGAATAATAAATCAAATCAAATTTGGTGCTTTCTTCCCAGAGATTCATACCAAATAGAAGGAAGTCGCACTGCCACAAAGTTTGTCAGCTTTTAAATACGTTATAAATGTAATAACCTGTTATGCATGAATCATGCAACTAAAGTCGCTAAACAGATTGTTACACAAACAACTAGAAATTTAGCCTATTATCAAGGGTACCTATAGTATAGTATAGTATATTTATTTCCGAGTATATGGTACATTATGATCTTAATATTATTAAAAAGCTTCACATATACTACCGTTGCCGGTGTAGAAATATTTAAATTAAAGTACAAATCCCATTTAGTTTGAAATGACTATGGGTAACTATTATTTTTTAATACAATGTCAAATTTTATAAATTAGAAACAAAAACTTAAATATATTTATGAATGAAATGTCACATGCCTTAAAATTAAAAAGTCAATCCACATTAAGTACCTACTGATTACATGTAATGTCAAAATTTATAATTTAAAAAATCGTGAACTGAATAAAAACAGTTGTCTAAAAGCCAGGCAAATATTGCTTTCTTGAATTTATTAGTAGGCAGCACTATATAATAAAGTGACTGTGCTGGAAGATGAGCAAGACATAGATAATAATATTTCTCTACATTCAACTGTAGCGGTCAATTTTAATCAGCATAACATTCACGAGAAATTATATTACAGAGGTTTTTAATTTCACAATCATACACCAAAAAAGATTACATGAAAATGTAAATACCTAACTCTCGAGAAGGTGCCTTTGGCGGGGCCTCTGAAACGAAGTACCTACATCGACCCGAACCAGATATTTTATTAAATTACCTACTTAACAAATTCTGTTTAAGTTCTCAGATTGGATAACTGAATGTTAATTTACGATCGGTTTTACTGTGTAGCACCGCAAAAGCTAATAATACCCTTTTGGAATTTTCGCAGTGTTAACCGCATCTATAGGAGTTTGATAATTTAATATTATGCGTTGGAATTGTGTACTCGGGTTTCGTTCACTTGAAATTATTTACACGGGCCCTGAATAATAATTTTGTTATGTTTAAGAAAAACATAAAGTATGCTGGGAATCTGTTCGCATCTCATTATTTAAGAAAACTGAGTAGGTAATGAAATGGGGTTATTCAGGGTATCATAATATTAGGTCTTTACCTATGAAATTGCCGTTTTGCAGTACTGGCCATTTCAAATCAAAATAATTTTTGTTTGGGTAAGAATTCTAATTTCAAATTAATTTTATTTTAAAAACATGGATTTTTTTTTCCAAAAGTAGTCATTTGTTTATTGATTAGTGTTACATTTTCATCGCATTTCAATCTTTTTCGTCATCATGGATACGTTAAAAATTCGAGTAATTATGGAATATGAGTACCGTCGTGGCAGCAACGCGGCACAAGCGGCACGCAACATCAACGACGTTTACGGAGCTAACACTACAAACCAACGCACCACCTGTTATTGGTTTGCTCGCTTCCGTTCTGGAAATTTCGACCTGAAAAATGAACCTCGCGGTCGTCCGAAGACTTTGGTCGACAATGACGAATTAAAGGCGATTGTGGAAGCTGATGATACACAATCTACGGCTGAATTAGCAGCAGCTTTCGACGTTAGCGTCAAAACAATATTGGTCCATTTGCGTCAAATTGGCAAGGTAAAAAAGCTTGACAAATGGGTGCCCCACGAACTCAATGATCGTCAGCGCGAAGTACGCGTCGAGACGTGCCTTGCACTGCTCAACAGACACACAAATGAAGGAATTTTGAACCGCATTGTTACCTGCGATGAAAAATGGATTCTGTTTGATAACCGCAAGCGCTCAGCAAGTTGGTTGGATCCTGGTTCAGCACCTAAACAATGCCCTAAACGAAAACTTACCCCTAGAAAAGTGATGGTCACTGTTTGGTGGTCTAGCGCCGGTTTGATTCATCACAGCTTCTTACCAAACGGGGTGAGCATTACTGCAGATGTGTACTGTGAAGAACTGAACACAATGATGGAGAAGCTGGCACATCTCCAACCAGCATTGGTCAATCGCTCGTCTCCGCTGCTCCTGCACGACAACGCGCGACCTCATACTGCACAGCAGACGGTCTCCAAGTTGCAAGAACTGGGGTTGGAAGCTCTCCGTCATCCGCCCTACTCACCAGACCTTGCGCCTACAGACTACTACTTTTTCCAGAATTTGGATAACTTCTTGGCGGGAAAAAAATTCAATACCCGAGAGGCAGTACAAAATGCCTTTGAAGAATTTGTTGCCTCCCGTCCAGCTGATTTCTTTAAGAAGGGCATCAATAAACTG
Source organism: Antitype chi (assembly GCA_947359405.1). NCBI lineage: Eukaryota > Metazoa > Arthropoda > Insecta > Lepidoptera > Noctuidae > Antitype > Antitype chi. The sequence goes on from OX375816.1 coordinate 20,713,879, forward strand.
CCACTGCGATGGCAAAGATGCATTGATTGCATGGGTGATTACTTCGATTAATACAAAAAAAAAATACATGAAAAAAATTCGTTTAAATTTTTTCATACAAAACGGCAATTTCATAGGTAAAGACCTATTATAACTTGAAAATATTTCAGTTCTGTTTTTAAATATATTTTTTGTAATATGTTTTCCTGTTGACAAACTAAACATATCTACACTAATGTTATAAAGAAGAAATATTGGATTGTTTGTAAAATTATTTGCTCAAAAACTACTTAACCGATTTAAAAAATTGTTTCACCTAATGAAAGCTACAATATTCCGGAGTAACATAAGATATAAAATTCACGCGGATATAGTCACAGGCGAGGTGCTAATATTTGAATAAATTTTAATAATATCGTTTTTAGTAAATCGTATACAAAAAGAGTACATTTAGTCAAGACTACTAAATTTTCCATGCAATTATAGTGCCTAAAAATAAACTATTTATAAAATATTTTTATTTCAAGTGCAAGTGATAATGTTTCGAAATTAGAATTTTAGGTAGTGATTGCCTGATCTAGGTTTATTCAAACCTGTGTTTCGGGCCATTTAATAAGCTATAATTCAGTTTCTCAATGAAATTACCCCATTTCGTTATTTTTCCAACCGTCTGCCACCACCAACACAACTTCTAAGTAATCACCAGTCAATAGGTGACCCAAAATAATTCAAATGCCCCAAAAACATTATTACGCACTTTTATTAACGAGACATCATTAATAAAACACGACTTTTCTTTTACTGTCACCTAATGGTGGCATCCATTAGATGGTCAAAAATAATCTCTCGCTTCATTTGCGTTTGTTGTCACCCCGTTGCTAGGCAACAAGGTGTCATCATGACAATATTATTATGTCAGTGTTCATTGACAGTTACCCACGTGACCACTGAATTTATTCAAGCCGACGTTCAGTGACAATGAAATGTTTTGCTGAGAACGATTTTGTGCCGAACAATTTTATTTGAGAACTCGACTTGTATATTTTGTGCCGGTTGGTTTTCGTTGATAAATTATTATTGGACGTCACTGATGTTTGTTTAATTTAATCATTTTTCGTGGCGTGGAGTGTTTATTTAGTTTCTGATTTATTGCCGATGCAATATTTGCTTCCAGATAATTATTTTACGAGGTTCTTTAAAAAGTCAAAAGGTTTTTTATTACCAAACTCCCGTCATTTTAAGAAAGTTCACAGTCTGGTCTCAGTCTCAATCTGTGAAAAATACCTCAAGTTTCCGTTCATTTTTGACAATGTTTTGACATCTGATTGTAACCGAGATTAAATTGCGACACACTTTGAACGTTTTTAATTACGAGAATTGGCCTTAGGGTCAGATCACAGTGAGACGCGACGCGACGAGGCGCTGCACGCACATTTTAATAGAGCGACTCAAAATATAACTTTATTTACTACACGAAAAGATACACATTTCATTGTGAGAATTCAGAATACGTTGCACCACGCAGCACTTCGCCTTGAGGTGCCTCGCGGCGTAGAGCGATGCATCGCGACGCAGCGGTACATCGCCAGTACGCGCGGCCTGCAATAGGGTATTTTACTGTATATGAGAAAAAATCTAAAAATATATTACTGAGATAGCTTAGGCAAAAAGAGGTCGGAAAATATTAGTTTTAGTTCATGAAATAACAAAATACATGTTGAAATTCAATTCAAAGATTTCAGTTTTTTTATCTGTTTTTGAACACCATCAAATAGGAGCTGCCATGTTATTACGTCATACCGCTGAATAAACTAATCAACTGAAGAACTTTGTAGTTTTATTATTTTCGTAACCAAAGTAATTTTTATTCAAATAATATCTTACGTTCAGGAACAGCAAACCAACGATAAGTAGAATAATAACTATTTTTTTTATATAAACATTTTACAAACAAAATATCAGCGCATTTGTTTGCTCAGCAAACTGACGTCATACCCACAGACCAAGAATATGGCGTCCACTGCGTCCAGCGTTTTCATCTAATTACGCGCGAAATATGAAAATGTCAAATATAAATGCATATTTATTGCACTAATCGATTAAATAAAAATGTTGTGTTTTGTTATAGTGGTTTGTTAGCAATTTAGAATATAATGAAGCACTTTTCAAAAATGAGTGTTATACCTATTGATGCAGTTCGGTCGAGTGCTCAAGTGAAAATTATAATAATGAACCCGGCAAATATTCGTCGTTTTAATGCGCTTGCAAATGGTAGACTGCGGGTGGACACGGCGGGCAGGTTCACGCAGTAAATGTGGATACGTTCCGCTGCGCCGCACGGCGTCTCGCTGCGCAGCGAGGTGTCGTGCTGTCAACGATATTAAGATCCGCCTCGCGACGTTGCGATGCGTCCCGAGGCGGCGCGCGGCGCAGCGCGACGTCACTGGCCTCTTCCAGTATCGTCGCGTCGCGTCGCGTCTCGTTGTGATCTGACCCTTAAGATGTAGAACATAAACGAAGTACAAAGAGTATTGAAGGTTCGTAACAGGTGGCGCTCTATAGTTTCTGCCTACCCTCATAGGTAAAAGATATGAATCTTTTATGGTACGTAGATTTACTCAAAGGAAAGAAATCATCCATATCTACATATTTCCAGCTGCCAGATTAACTTAAAAAATACAGCAGTTTTAAATATAATTCGTTGCTGTTACATTTTGTAGTAACAAAACGAGCTAAAAGCGTCAAATTATCGCCGTATTGTACCCGTGGCAAATTATTCGTGGGCAGATAGGCATCTATACACTGGTGACTAGTGGCTAATTGTGCTTGCCGAGTGACGACCTGTCTGTTCATAACTGGGAGCGGGCACGCTACGATGGACAAACAGTTGGGTTTTAGATATACATATGTGGACCTTCATTTAATGTCTGGGCTTTAAAAGATACTTTTATTCTTAAGTTCGTTTCGTTATTCCGTACAGGGGTTGTCAGATAGGAAATGTCGACTCTATCTAGTTTGTTTTTATTTTTTTATACGACGTTTAAAAATAATTCCGCCATTATATTCACAGAATAAAAAAAATCTGATTGTAATGCTTCGAATTATAATTGGTGATTTGGAGATTATGTTTTCGCCTTCTATTAGAAATTCAATTGCACATACATATTTTGAGACCAAACTTGGCCTAACTTGGCCACGTTTACCATTCATTAAGTACAGAAACAGTAAGCTGCATAAAAATCTGAAAAAGGTGGTGGTCATTTAAATTGACGCATCACCTAAAACTGTTTCGTATATTGACAAAATATTGTCAAAAGTACATGAGAGTAACATTTTGACAAAAAGGTACTAAAAGCTTACTCCCTTGGTGTTATCACTGCTAAAATACCTAAACCTAACTAAAAATTTCAAATCATAAATGATTTTAATTCTGTGAGTCTGTTCAATCATATTTTATAAACTAGATGAGGTCGGCGTTTCCTATCTGACTAGAAAAAAGAGCTGACCTCTGAGATGAAAGACCGAAACAAGCTTAAAGGTCACAATTTTTTTTAAAGCCCAGACATAAACTTGGTCAGATCTTCTGAAGGCTATGTAGGTTGGTGTCTGAAATCGGCTTTTGACGAAAGAACCACACAGATTGAGTGGACCTGTAATCGCGTAAAAAAGTAGCCTATGTCCTTTTCCATATCCCAGGCTATATCTCTGCCAAATTTCATGACAATTGGTTCAGATGTTTAGGCGTGAAAGCATAACAGATAGACAGAGTTACTTTCGAATTTATAACAATTGAAGGGATTTATAATACGAGTATTAGTAGCGATCATGCAGATCAACTCAGAACTTAAGCTTAGCGATTCGACGAAGCAAAACAAAAAAGGACATAAATTACTCAAACATAAATTACTCAAACTGTCAGACCATGAATAAAACTAACTGAGAAATAAAGAATCAAAAAGGATTGCACGTCCGCGTCAGCACCATCATCAGTGAACACCGTTCGACCTAATGACGGCCGTACTTTTAAGGCACGGTACACTTTGAAGGCTATTACTTCTTCCATTGTGTTTGGATAATATAGATGTTATCCATAGAGTTATTACTGTAGAGCACCCTAAATTATAGTGTCTGATGGACAGAGAGACAATGGACATCGTAAAGTTTAGAGCCAGTATGTTGATTCGTGTTTGTTTTTTTCTTTTGAATGGTAATAGTGATGTGTAATCAATATCACTTATTATAAGCTTGTTTGTGAATTATGTGTAATGGAAAAGTAGCTAAATAAATTTCTTATTTTCAACACATGCTTAGATGTTTTTTTAAAGCCAATTTAATGTACTTAAATGAAATATTTTATTATTTTTTGCAGTAGATAATCTCAACTTATCCCGTCAACATTTTTAGCTTATTTCTTCTTTTTACTGACTTTAAAACGGGACACACACATTTAGATACTGATCAAAATCTGCAAGAATAAACAGACACACTGTCCTAAATTAAAACCTTTTCCCTACACAGAATTTTAACCTAGTTTCAACTCTCAAACAAAACAAAACAAAAAAACTTAACCCAAATTAAAAAATAAGGCTCGTGACAGTCCATACCTAAAGTTATAGAGGCGTTGAGCACAAAGCCCCGCCCACTGCATAGCGCATATAATTTCGTCTCTTTCCCACATCGTTCCACTTGCTAATTCAGAGTATAAACGCTCACTTTAATATACCTAAAGGCCATTAGAATAGTTTTACATACACTACATTTGAAATTTAAAATCTTTTTGAGTACTCCACTTGGGTAATTCGTTTTCTACGACGCATGTTGGAATGGTCATAACTTAGTAATAGTCCTGAGCTAGTTATGGTTCTGGGTAGTTATTGGTTCCAGAACCGAGAGTGGGTCAGTAATATAAAAGTGGATCGTTAAATTTTACATAAGTGAGTGCGAGAATTAAAAATGTATGCAGTCTGGTCGTCAGTTAAAAATAACCTGTCCCATACCTTTTCGGAGGTGTGGCCGTGTCTATATCATATTGTATTAAGGAAAACTAGTTCCTGTGAAACTCAGACGGTTATTGGACAGATTATCTTAGGACACAGGCGTCCATTGCCTGTTGCCTTCAGACAAAATAGATTATGGAATGGTAGCAGCGGTGGCCCAGTGGTAACGGCCCCGCCTCACGTGTAAGTGGGTTTGAGCCCAGGTAGGCACATTACTTTGTGTAATTTATTTCATCAGAACTGCTCTTAAAACGGTGAAACATTGCAAGGAAACTGGCATGTCCTAGAATAAAAAATTCAAAGACATGTGACATTCACCAACCCGTACTGGGCCCGCATGGTGGATTATGGCCCACTCTCTCTCACCGAAGAGGCCTGCAGTCCCAGCAGTTGAAACGTATAGGCTAATTATGTGACTTACAAACTTACCTCGTCATAAGATAATGATTTGCGCCTCCAATTGAATTAAAAGTCCAAACGGGAAATATGTTTTCATGACAACTATGTGAAGTGCTCATTCCATACTCCTCGCCTTTCATATCCTAACATTCCACTTAGTCACTTTGCTGCGAATCTGAAAACTACTAAATAAACAGTGCCAGAATAGGTCGCCATGATGTCATCTTCGTATAAGTTTCCTAAAAAGTGACGCAGATATTCTGTGAAGGGGATAAGACGTGACGTGTAAAAGTGTTTGTATAAACCTACTTACAGAAATAAAATCTATTATCATTTATTTAAGCATTCTAGGCTAGTCCTTGGCAGTAGAAAAAAAACTAAAACTATGAATCAGTGCAGTATTTTCCAGAATAAATCGTAACTCAACGGAATTATCATAAGAAAAATATAATTAATCTCTTTAAACTCAAAAGGGAGACGTAATACGTATTATGTCAAGTGATCCTCCACTCGCCTTATAGATTCAGAGCGCGATCCCCCAAGTGTTATAAATGTAAGTGGCCGTAAAAACAGTTCCCCGAATGGAAATGTAAATAAATGGCGAGAACAGAGTGTTGGCGGATGACTGGGCTTTGTATTGTAATTAATATACAGAGAAATGTGAAGGAATATTAATTTTACGTCTTAAAAATTGATCATAGTTGTGGTAGGAGTACTAGTATAGTTCTTGCAATTTACGAGCGCGCGTCATGTCTTTTTTACTTTTCTTTAACACATGCATACATAAACCCACACTTTCTTCCCTTGGGGTAGGCAGAAACTACAGAACGCCACCTGCAACGATTCTTACATACTCCTTTTGCTCCATTTACGTTCATACATCAGTGGCCCTAGTGTGCGTTTCATTTAACCATCTCGATCAAACGCATCGAGCGCGTTCGGCGCTTCGATTTGTCCGTCACCAATCCAGGGCCAACCGGAACGCCAAACGCGCACGATGCGTTTGATCGAGATGGTTAAATGAGACTCACACTAAGGCCAAAAGTCATACACGCAAGCCGGTTGTGAGTACTACGCACTTAACCCTTCTGAAGAACATCAGCAATAATAAGGTCAACCCTTGTTTTATAAATGATAAATTTCAGTGATTACCGTAATCGTTCGTGAAATGTAACAATTGTAGGTAGGTATGGGTGTAGTAGGAGTCCTCGCATTATAAATTGATGAAAATGATGTTTTTTCTGTATTCTACACTCTGAGAAGAAACAACGAAACGAACCCAGAGTTCATAGTCTCTTTTAAAGTCCAGACAGTATCCTAGTCAGATATGGTGAGGACCATGCATATTAGTGTCTGAGATAGACTATCTTTTACCACACAGATTTGATTGGATCTGTCCAGTCAGTGTACGCAAGTGTTGGTTATAGTGTAGCTTGACTCAGGACTTAATAGACTAGAGTGTTATGAATTAATATTTAAAATAGTGGTGTATTAGGTAGTATAGTAAATATGGCAGAATACGCTCTGTATTTGATGATAGAGGTATGAAGAACAGGGTGTAAAGTTTACTTATCTTCCATAGAAAAGGAAAGATTCTCGCGTCATAACATGCAAGCAGCTTTCCATGAGAAAATTCCACATTTGAACTAATAATTTTAGTAACAGCCTGTATAAAGCTTATTCAAAATCCTAGTAGTAACATTCACGACCTCTTAACTCCTCAAACCGAAAACACCACAATGACGTAAAAACCACTAGCTGGTAGACCAACTAATCCAAATGACAGTAGAATAACAGTGTATTAATATATCGCACTGATAATACAATACTGTTGTAACTCAAAATATGTAAAATTTGAGTTATCATCATATTCAAACGTAAAATTTAATTCCCTACGCGTCAATAATACCGTCGTTAGAATAGAGTAAAAAACAAATAAAAGATGGCGCCTTGAGTCATTATTCATGATGACTGACTGTCAAAATCTGCCATCCAATATTGCATCATCTTTAGTTACGATCAAAATGCAACTTGGAAGGACGTGCCGCTTTGCATGTAAGACCGCATTTATTCGAATTGGAACATTATTACAGAACCAGGTATGTAAAAGATAAACTATTATTTCGAGTTAATACATTATATTTGATTTAAACCTAAAGGTGAATTTGGAGTATTTCTAGTTGTTACACTATTATTGATTCGCAAAAATGTGATTTTAAATAATATTTTTACTTACATCATTCTTGGTGGTTTAATAAGTAATTTTAGACATAATACAGTATTGTTGAAGTACTTTTATTATCTGGTTTATTGTGATTATTTCTTAATATTGAAACAAATACTTATTTGTTGATCCCGGCTTTTAAAATCACGCATTCGAACATGTTAAAGTAAACATTAGAATACTTTCATTAACCATTTTTTTTTAATAATTTAGAGTTACTACATTCTAGATGACAAAGGTACAATATTTAAGGTGTTTTACTCAATAAATAATAATATTGCTATTTTTTCGTAAGTTAAGTATGCACCGTGGGCGATTGCTTGTTGATATGGCGACAAAAACAACGTCAAACAATCACCAGGAGAAAGAAAATGACGAACCTATTGAAGAAACCCCGCCTTTGAATTCTTCACCTTCATTATTGAAACCGGTGAGTACAAACAATGAAAGGTCCCAGAATGATGACTACGAAGCTGTGAAAGAACAACCGGCAAACTCAATACCTTCACCTTCTACAAGAAATGTAGTTCTTCAAGAAATTGACGTGAGCAATGCACTTAGTACGTGTAGTAATGTTGAAACGACTGAATCCAACCAAAGGAAATATTACATTTCACCACTGCACACCGATCAGAGTGATTTTGATGATCCCGACTGTGACCCTCATTTTATACCTGGTTAAACTAGTAAATCCCCGAGTTTACTTCAAAGTGGAGCAACACAATCGTCAAGTAGCTCTTCTACAAGTAGCTATTCTTCCAGTAGCTCCTCGTCAAATAGCTCAGATGATGAAGCTGAGATAAACCTCGTTGCTTCAACTAACGAAATTGAAATGCAAGTAAAGCGCTTCTTTAAATCTAGACCAATCTATGTCCCACAAAAATATGTCACCTTAATTCAGACCGCTAAAAGACAGGACAACCTTATAGAGTCAATGAAATTACTAATGATAAATTTTATGATCTTAAATTACTTCAAGAACAGTGGGGTAATAATTTTAATATGAACACGAATAGAAACCAAGTAAAATGGCACGACATTAAAGTGCTTCGTATTGAAAAAACTCAATGGATGTTATTGAGTTTTTTCTACAAGAATTCTTACGAAGGTGACAATTACCAAAATGTTTTCGTACGTAATACACGACGAGCTGGAAACCAAACGTTATTATTTTCTGTTGGTTTGACACAAGCATACACTAGTAAGATATCTTTAAATCCAAATAAAAAAAGAGACATTAAAGAACTGCTGGACAAAAATATAATTCCCAGGACCTATTATGATTCATACTTTACTGATTAATTTTAACGAAATAAAAAGTGTTTGTATTATTATTGTGATTTTTAAGTATTTTAAATAATTATTAATAAAAAATGCTCCATACTTATTACAATTTAATTGTGATTCTCAGACATGTAAAACAAGTTGTACCTAAATATACTTACCTATAATTATTCTGACTGATTTTTCGTGATTATCTAGTTTTATTTATTACCTAATTTCATAACTTTAAATTGAAAATGATTGTGTGAACTTACAACTAAATAAATAAATAAAAATAAAAATTGTTGTAACTAAAAAAATGTTACACAAAACAATAAAATAAACATCTTAAAATTTGTAGTAACTCAAAATGTTTCAACAATAACTACACAACTAAAAATAATTCATCTTTCTGAAAACTTTATTCAAGGCAATATAGTCTTAACTCAAAAATTGGAAATTAATTCACTATCTGTATTTTTTTCAATGATTGGTAAATACATAAATCTGTTAATTTCATTAATAAACATAATAAAGTATTCATTTTTTTATAAACTATAACAGGAAGTGAATAATCAGTTTTTAGTCGATTCTCAAAAAAGTAAAATTTTGAGTTACAACAGTATTGTATTATTAGTGCGATATGTATGTACATTTCAAACAAAACCGTCACCCTATACCCTGCCGCTACAGTGCATTGCAATGCTTTGCGCCTTACAAATAACGCTGAATACAACCGCCGAATATTCGATGGGCGAATTCACTAGACCTGCAATGTACGTTACAAAATTTATGTGTAAAAGACTGGTGCATCTGTGTGCATTGAACATTGTTACGCAAAGAATTTTGAATGATGGGAAATATGACTTTTTGGGGGTAACTATAAGGTTTTTTTGTTTTTTTGAGGGTGGGGAAATCATCAAATAACTTCTCCCGCTCTGGGTGGAGCAGGAGGGCTTGTCAGATTTTTACTGACTAAAACCCACCCGTGTTCGGTAAACTCGCACCCCTGGCAGGCGTCGGCCCTTGCGGACCGCTTCCGTTGGTGCTGACATCTCTTTGAGACGCGCGTGGAACACAACGCGCCGTCGACCCGGGCTTGGTCCTTACCGGACAGTGAGCTACCCATTACTCGCAGTCCGCAAGCCCACGGCTACGGTGGCCGGGAATCAACCTTGGATTCCCGATGCCCAGGGCGGCTCCAGTGGAGGCTAGGGCCGTGAGGGCGCATATACTGCCTCTCCCTCACGTTCGCCGCCTCCCTCTTAGCGAGCATCACTGCTTTGCCAAAGAAAGCGACGGCTACCAATGCACTCTCACGCCGTACCATGGCCTGGACCAGGGACGGACGCGAGAGATTGCCGCTGCCGATCGCCTGCACAAGGACATGGTGGTGCTGCGCCCAAGCCGGGCAGACCTCCACCGTGTGCTCCATCGTGTCCTCAAGGCGATCTTCGCAGTGGAAACACCCGGGCGTTTCCTCCCACCTTATCCGAAACAGGAACCTCCCGAATCAACCGTGTCCGGTGAGGACCTGCGTCAGGCGGAAGGTGAGGACGCCATGCCCTCTCTAGCCACTCCTCAAAGAGGATTCGCTGCTAATTTCTAACAGCCGCACGGGTCGATTGATCCAGTTAAACTACGCTTGTCACTGTTTGTCCGTGGATGGACCATGTTTACATATCGAGACACCTTACTGCCTCGGAAAGAACGTTAATCCGTTGGTCCCGGTATGACAGTCATTCGTAGATCTTTGTCAGTCGTTTCGTAACAAGGGGTGTCGAGTTACCCAGTATCTTGGTTTTGGGTGACTGATATGCTTTCGCTCCATTTAAACAACGGGTAGGTATTCAGCTGCATCCGGTTTGGCTAGTAACCGTCTCCAATATAGTTGGTAAAAAAAAATATGTTTCTGAACAGACTTTTGCTATTTGAAGCAGAAAAGCTGTTTTGTCCAGAACTGCATTACTTTGCACAAACGGAATACAAATTGGTGTCAGTCCATCCTACAGTTTCCTTCTTCAACAACAACCGTGTGTAAGTTATTATGGTATATATAGTAAACAAAAACAACCGACTTCCGGAAAAACAGTACAAAGTGAAAAAATATTTTTCCGGAAGTCGGTTGTTTTTTTTTTTAAGTTTTTTTTTTTTAATTTTTTAGTTATATTACCTACCCCACACCAATTCAAAATTTAATCATCCTTGGGGTCAAAACAATGCATATTTATGCGATAGCAGCAATCGCGGTTGATTTGCTGTAATTTTTTAAAGAGTTCAGTTGTCTGTCTCCAAAACGCATCATCAGATCTGGGACCACAAGGACAGTACCAGCTTTCAAATAAAAAAAGAATCATCAAAATCGGTTCACCCAGCCGAAAGTTCTGAGGTAACAAACATTTAAAAAAAACAGTCGTATTGAGAACCTCCTCCTATTTTTGAAGTCAGTTAAAAATACCTTTACATTCATACATATTCAGCCTATAATGTTCCCACTGCTGGGATACAGGCCTCCTCTACGTGAGAGGGAGTGGGCCGTAATCCACCACGTGGGCCCAGTGATAGATGTCACATGTCTTCGAATTTTAGGTTCTAAGACATGCCGGTTTCCTTGCGATGTTTTCCTTCACCATTTGAGAGCAGATGTGCTGAAATTATTTACACAAAGTAATGCACCTGGCTGGGGTTGAACGTATGACCTGTATCTCTAAAGTCGCGGCCGTTACCACTAGGCCACCATTGCTCTAATTATTTAATTATAATTAGTTACTTCTAATTATTTATAATTAGCCTCATTAACAAGCTAGATTATGAAGAAAAACTAAGAAAAACTAAGAGTGAAAATGATAGAAATGCGACAAATTCACGACTACATTTAATCCGATGCAATTAAGAGTAGGCTAGTAACCATAAGCTTGCATTTAGTATCCAGTTAATTATGCGAGCCCGTCAACACGGCCGTTTATTTTAGAATACATTAACGCAAAATTAACATTTATTGGAATAAAACACAATGCAGAAGCGGTAATGGTGATGGAATTATCACTAACTACGACTATTGTGGGCTGTTTCTAATGCTGTGTGCTTAGTTGATGATTGACTGACGGATAGTGTTAATATTTTGGTATATTATTTATTATTTCACGAGTCTGTTAGTATTATTGAATCAGTTTTCATTCATTTATGCACAATAAATACATAATTATATAATCGACAATTGAAACAGACATGTTTTCGGGTCTCACCTACTAACCCACTAAGCTTATTCTCCATCCCAACTTTATCAGAAGTCAGCAAAACTTATTCTCTTGTACGTCGTCAATTTGTTAAGAGTCTAGATTCGATATTAATTTATTATTCTTTGTTCCAGATGAACCGGGCAATACAGGTGAAACCGGCGGACAGCGAAAACAGAGGAGGTAGATATTATTTTCATTAAGTTACATACTATTCATCTCTAATGTAGTTTTGCTAAGTATTGTAATTACTTTTCAAATGTGTATTATATTAATGACAGATGTATTAAGAAAAGTGTTATTTACAATTTATGTTTTGTTTTACGGTCACTACATACTCATCTAAAGGCAGGTATATTAGTATGATTTAGTAGCAGGGTTGATCGACCAGGTTAAGCTACGCTTGCCGCAGCAGGTCCGTGGATGGGTGACCATCTTTTCATATCAAGACCCTTCCGTGCGTCGGAAAGAATGTTAAGCCGTTGATATCGACTGTCAGTTACAACGGGTAGTCAGAAGCTCGAAACTCTACCAACCAGTCTTAACCAAAGGGAATTACCCAATAACTAGGTTACGGAGGTCAGATAGACAGTCGCTCCATGTAAAATACTGATATTCAGCTGCATTCGGTATGACTGGAAGCTGAGCGAGCCCAACATACTTGGGAATAGGCTGAACAGATGATGACATTAGTGTTAAAAAACTTAGTTTAACAATTTATTATTGTTTACGGTCTACTAACTTACAATGTAGGTATTCTGCTCATCCAATTCTCGTGAGTCCTTAGTGTTTTGTTTATCCATCCCTAAATTTTGATATCAAAATTAGGTGTTAAGGTTGGCCGGTGAGTCTTTGCACCTCATGGCAATGCTGATGATGATAACTAAAATATAGGAAAATACTTACGTATCTATGTTCCATATCTATAGCATAGCATAATATCATAATTAGTCTATAATGCAACTGGGCCACAGTCCTCCTCTCTGTGGAATTTAAAGTGCCGTAATCCACCGCAAAGGCCCAGGGGGGGTTGACTAGGTACCAACTTAAATTGTCCGTCTATTCAAATCACAACTGTCCTTCTTTAAAAGTTGTATGAAATGGCTATTACCTGGAAAATTTATGTAGTGTATCAATTTTATAAAAAAATCTGCTGAAAATCTAAATAAATAACTATAATTTTAACTACAATATACCTTAAAATAATTGTAAGATAAAACAGTGATAAGATTGTGTACTGCGTCTGAAAACTTATACTCAAGTACTTAAAAGTAAAAGACTGTGCGATACTCCGATCCGTCTCCGATCCGACGCCGCGACGGGATCCGGGATCCGTTTCAAGCGATTAACTTTATGAAATACGAACTAATAATTTATGAAGTAAAGCTTTTTGATCGCGACTTCGCCATTATCGAGTTCAGTAATCCGCTTTCTGTTTTAAATGGCGTTGTTTGCCTTTTAATGAACACCGGCTGTTATTATCTGCTGTGGAAACAGTGTTTAAAAATAATTATGTGTTTTCCTTCCCGCCGCGGTCAGATTTTTAGTGTAACGACAGAGACTGTTTCGAAATTTAAATTGATATTTTTCCTGTTTTTCATGGACGAAAAGTGACAACAGTTGGACACAAATTTGCAACAGTAAATTCGAGTGTAGTTGTGGAGGTACGATAGGCAGATGCTCCATGTAAAATAATGGTATTCAGCTGCATCTGACAGACTGGAAGCTGACCCCAATATAGTTGGGAAAAGGCTAGGCAGATGACAATGTAAAAGTTTTTGGAGGTTAAATGGGTGACCTACATCTGAAGTAAATTTTAGATATTTTCCATGCAAATAGTATTTTTCATCTGTTTTTGATCATGTCGTTTTCTAAAACCGATACAATCAAAAACCTAATTACCAATTCATGAAAATAATTTCCCCAAAATACAAAATCTTAACGTTTCCTTCCGAAATCCATAAATCGAAAACCATGATATTCAATTTCGGAACATATTCAAAATTCAAATCACTTAACATTTCGAGGGGCCGTATTACGTCATGAAATTATTATTTGGCACGTCAAAATGAATGACAGCTACACTGATGACGGGCGGTCGTCGGCTTTAAAAATGTATGGATATAACGCTCTCACCTTTTCCCGGGACAATTAAGGCCCAAATTGACGGCTCCTTTACGAAATACGATTTTTTTACCTTTTTTAGGATTCCGGATTTTTCAGGACAAACTTTATGGACATTAGTCGCCATATTTATTTCTGTTTGTGAATGTAGCCGGAAGGTTGAAGGAACACTTTAATCGATTGCTTTCAACCATTGTTTTATTGTGTACCTGGAAAGCAAACATACAATACACTTATTAGAGAAGTAGGTAATAATATTTAGTAACTACCGAAATCAAAAGGCGCTTTTTCTTGGAAGTAAAGGAAAAGTATATTCAAGTTAATCAAAATCATAACCAAATAGGTAGCGAAAACCTAGACAAAAGGTATGAAAAGGTAAGATATCATTAAAGGCTTAGTGGGTTTGTACTATTTGAACGATATACAAAAAAAAACACTAATATTTATGTTATAACAGATTCCTAAATTATTATGACATCCCACACATACAAAATAATCACAATTAACTGAGATAAGAAATGCCATCTCCAGTAACTCAATCCCTAGGTCTAAATGACCCGAAGAGGTTGAGTTCAGTTAATAATTCACAGTCGGTGGCCATCGTCAAATACACCATAATCCCCCAGGAAATTATCGAAACTTAAACACGGAATGAGTTAGCGACGGGTTGAGTGATTCCAACTCGAATACTATCGATTCGGATATTATCCGAAGATAGTGATGTGTGCGGACATATCCGAAACTGTTATGTGTTTATAATTATGTGTTAACTGCTTGCGTGGGGACTAATTACTTGTTAATGGGTGTGTGACAGAAATTTAGGGAGTAGGAATGTTGAGGAGTTGATTAGCATGTGCTTGGCAGAATGAGCAGCTGAGTGATTTAATCTATGTTTTCATCATACAAGTAATGAATATATATTTTTTTGGAGTGGTAAACAATTTCTTGTGAAAAACTAAAAGTAACTAATCTAACTATCGTATAGGTACTACAGTTCAAAAGTCTCATGTCAATTAAGAGATGAGTAAGTAGGCCTAACTCTTCATTTAGAAGAGCATTGGAGTCTCTCGATTTTTCTATCGGTGTCTTTCTGTGTCCGTCTGTCTGTTTGTCTCTCCCCCATTAATCCATCTAAAGGTCGTCTTTCAACGATCGCTATTAACGATAAGACCGTCCATAGTGTCACCCTTTGTAAAATTTCTAGTGTCTGTAGTGTTTATAGTGTCCTTAAAGTCAAAGTCAAAGCATTTATTCTAGTCGCCCCTTCCAAAGTGCAGTTTCGTATGGAGAAGAATGGGCAAGAAACTCCACCTTAATAAAGAGTATTCAATCTTCTATCTATCTATCTGTCTACCTAGTTATACCTGAGCAGTTTTACCGTACAAAATGTTATATTCCTATCTGTTCTTGGTTAATTTAGACATTTTCATGCAACCATTTTGGTCATAAAGAGTCTCCCTTTCTGCAAACAGAGTACATTGCTCTCTAGTATTACACCCAATAAAAGTAAAAAGACTGTTCTTTGGGATGTTAGTACTTTAGGTCATCCCCATTTGTTAACAGAACCCAGATGTGTCTAATTTTATGAGTTTGGGATCAGACCTAATTTTGAGAAAGAGTTTCTTTCTTTCCCTGTGTAAAAATGTATGTGATTCCCTTGATTTTCATGAATATCTTAATTCTAAGCTTACAGTAGATTCAGCTAGTTTTAGTGAATTATTTCGTCTTAGTTTTAGAGAATTACTTAATTAATCCGTTGCTCTTGTATACTTATCTTTCAAAATGTCATAAATCTGTCGAAAGAGACTGGATCCTGCGCCACAGGGTATTCTAGTGTGGGATCCAGTGTTTACACCTCAATATTGTAACACTTTTGTATGAGCCAATAAATAAACTAAATAAATAAATAAGTTGTTGAATCATGATGATTACATCTCAATATCATTACCTTCACGGATCTTCTCTGACATATATTTGTAACTCAATACATATTATGTTTATCGTCTGACCATCTGGTCACATACTTAGATTTAGAGTATTAGGTAGGTGAGCACATCTAAATAATAATAATATTATTATCTGCTTTATTCCATTAAATACACATATAAATTACATTTTGAAATATTAGAATATAAAAATATAAAAAATAGTAGCCCACCGGTATCGGGAACAAGGTCCAAGCTACCGGCGGTCAGGGCTCCAGAGAGAGGAACCTCTTAACAATGCGAGCCGTGTCCAGGAGCACCGGTTTCTGGATCAAGCCCTTGACCCAACTGCCGAACGAGAGCCTCCTCAAGTTTTGGTCGGGGCTCTTGGCTATCAAGCCATTGGCTGTAACGACTAATGGTAATGATAATAATATTATGACTAACATTCCCCTGCCTTTATGCCAATTTATTTGGGGTCGGCGCAGCAACATATTTAAATAATAATAATAATTCAGCCTGTATTGTCCCACTGTTGGGAAAAGGCCTCCCTTTTCTATTCCACTCAACTCGATCATGGGCCCCAATCTGTATGGTTATAATGATTCCCCGCGGAATCTTACTACGTTCAAACTACGTCAATATCGTGTTTTTTAGAAACCAATGTAACGGTGAGGAATCGAAATGGAACCTATATGTTCCAAGACAATTTTTCGATATTATTAATACGATATTAGCAGATGTCGTGTGGGATTATCGTGGTTTCGAGTAAGGAATCGTTAAGTGGTCATAGCATATTCAGGCCCTGACCCAAAATATGGACGAATCCCTCGTAATAAGCGCCAACTTGTGCCAGCTATCTACATGATTATTTATTGACACTCCTGTCAACATCAAATTCTCCAGGAAATACCATCTCCTAACAACTTCCCACTCACTCCATCCACATCAACACCATTACTAATAAATTAACACAGCTAACACGTATAATGCCACCAAATGACATAATCCACTAAAGTAAAAGTAAAAACAATTAGGTAACCGCCACGTAACATTTCCCGATTCGTATCTACGAAATTTAATTTACCTAACATCGTATTAACACAAAATAGGTGGATACAGAAGGCCGGCCCCAAACGATTTGCCAAAACAGGCACACACATACACGTATTCTGCAATCAAAATTTAGTTTCCAAACATGTAAACAAATGTCTGTTTTAATTCAAATTAACCTAATACGTACAATTGATGCTATTTCTACTTTGCTAAATATCATATTTTCACTAAGTATCGATGTTAATTCTATTTATATTGCAGCGTTAATTGAACATTATTCGTAAAATAATGTTCAATTTACGCTGCAACTTTTAACTGCTTATGTCTTTATTTTAAATAGTACTGTTCATTTAATAATTATATTAATTTACACCATTGTAAAGATAATATTTATATAAATGGAATTAACATCGATACTAAGTGAAAATATGATATTAGCAAAGTACCTAGAAATAACATCAATTGGATACAAGGATTGGAATAGAATTTAGACGCGCATGTACCTAGTACCTAAAGATATCAAGATTATGAAGGTCAACAGGACTGTCGCTCCATGTGAACTACTGGTATTCAGCTGCGTCCGGTTTCACTAGGAGCTGAGCCTAATATAGTTGGGAAAAGACTCGGGCAGATTAATCGATGCACCTGTAGATGTCAAACTATCTCAAAGGAATGACAGTCGCGAGTGCGCTTGCACTCACTGTACGGTCACTAAAAGAGACAAGTCACCAGGGTCGACGGATATAGTTGAAATTTATTAAGAAACTGGTGGATGTTTTCGAATAAAATTTAATTGAATTAATTGAAAACAAACAGTTAATTTATTTATTTACTTTTCATTCATAAACATCCATCGGTTTATTATTATCTCTTTTGGTGACTGTACGTGCAGCGTGTGTTTTTGCTCGTTATATAAAACCAACCTTCTGTTCCTACATATTCTGTGGTATTAACGTGAGCAGTACAGAAATTGCTGACGACAAATATAACTAATTGATGTCGCCACTCATTAGAATTATGTTGTTAATATGGCACACGCGACGGGATTCCATGGACTGCTGAAATGGTTAAATATTTTTTGGAGTGAAATTGTGGTTTGGAATGAAATGTGTTGTCAGAGAGTGAGTTTTTGATGTAAATGGGTGTTCTTGCTTAATGTGTCTTTCATATCTCTGTCCCTTTTGATAAGCCCTTGCAAAAAGATTTCTGTAATTTGATTGTATTGTGAGGGATATAAAAAAAAATATGTGAATCAATCTGAACAGGAGCCAGGGCTACACTGTTGTTTGCGACTTGAAGGGAAAATAAATAAATAAAATATAATTACCTATAAAAGACGCCCTCAATCTGATCAAAGAGCTTTGAATAGAACACACTTGGTCTTTATTTGGTGTATATTTTATACAATTTCATCGAAAATATCATATTTTTCCTCTCAACACTATTTCACTTCATTTCGAAGAATTTTACAAATAGGTACTTAAAAATAAAGCATAAAGATTTATGTTTGCAAAATACTCCGAACAGAATCTTCAGACTTCACTATCAGATTGCAAAGTTGTAGAAATTGTAAAGTTCTTCAACTTTCTGCGAAAATCATCTTTTCCATTCAACGTTTCGTTTTACACTCCAAAAAGTTTCTCTCATATTCGTTTAACATCACACAAAGCGAAACATGATTAATTTGAGACTCAAATCTTTGTAAAACCGACACTCGTACAGCGCAAACAAACCGAAATATATTTCAAATGAATGCACCGAGAGTGAGCTAGATAGAGCTATTCGAATGTAGTGGAACAGAAAGAGACAGATGTAAACGGACACGGTATGGAATCAGTGCGGTTTCCATTCGGAAGACTGGTGCGGTTGAGGAGGCCTTAAAATTAAGGTCAGCGCCGATTGGAGGACTGTAATTGTGCGTCTTTTTATTACGATTTCTCTTCTACCTATAAAATCCTTTAGATTTAATATTCGCAGATTTTGCAATTACGCTATTTTCAAGCCATTTTAGCTCACCGGCTGAGCAGAATACTAAGTGGTTTTTACACTAAGTGGCTCGCTGCTATTCTAAGATACGAGTAAATAACATGGATTAAGGATTCCAAGAATTTCTTTCAGGGTTCCATTTCAGAGAATGGTAAGTTCTCTGAACTTATTTCAGACAAAGATGTTTTAGATTAATTGAATAGGGTACCTAGGTTTAGTTTTATTTTTGGCAAACAATAATAATCTTGACTTGCTTTTGCCTACTACTACTTTGGCTTTGTGTAATTTTGAGCTTTATTAGTAAATCTTTAAAAAAAGATATAAAGTACCTTCTGTCAAAAAATATTCATTTTTCTTTTCCTCTACGTATGAGTTAGCACAACAATATTGAAATGCAAAATTTACACACTGACCTACCCTCCCAAAATACGAAACTGATACAACGATACTCTTATGCAAAGTCACAAAATCAATGTCGACTAGACGTTTTGTCGTAAAATCGCAGCCATTACGTCAGTGTGGTTGTGACCTAACCGTGCTGGCGCCAGAGCCGTATTCAACTGAGCGTGCCTATTAAATGCTGCAAGCAATTAACATCTGGTGCACGTACGTGCCCTCGCCATTATTGCCCGTTAAATAGTTATTTAAATTCAACTCTGTACAGTCTTAATGATAATAGTTTGTGCCGGATTGGCGCCAAGTGATTTTGTATATCCTGGGGAAACGGTCGCAGATTTTTCTTGTTTAAAATTCTATGCGGATTCGGGATATTGCATAATTTTTATTGGACTAATTTGTTCGGATTTAGATTTTAGGGTGTTTTTTTTGTTTGGTTTTTTTTTAAAATAAGTTATGTTCAATTTTAAAACTATATGTAGGTTTGAACAGTTATAATCTCCTTTTTGAGTTAAAAATAATAGTATTAGTGTTGTTGTAGGAATTTTGTTACGAAATTACGATATCTAGTTTTTATTATATAGCCTTAAGCTCTGCCAACAATTAAATCTGTGATTTCCACAATGTGTAAACCTAATAATGAATTTAAACTTAAGGATCGTAGAAAGGTACTAAGGTTTCCATCTTTTGAAGTTCCTATTAAAAATGTACCACGTAATCAATCAAAATTCACTTTGAGGCGAGCCACCGAAGTGGGCACACACAAAATTGTGTGTTATGATCAATCATTTTGTGAATGATTTGATTTAATTCCACTTCGGGAATATTTGTTAGGTTAGACGGGTTTTGATCTGAATTTAATTTTTTTCAGTGAACTTGCGCTTGTCCATTTTATTTTGGGTTGATTATTTTTAGCAAAAAGGTTGGCTGTGTTATTTTTATTGAAGGTTTTACTTTAATTTACTCATCTTCGCGTTTTCCCGGTTGCATCCTTTCGGAGTCCGGGGCCAGCTTTCCTGCTTTTAACCCTTCACTTCGGACTTTAATTTATTTATTAACCATTGTAAAGTGGGTAATCGAGTTAGTATCCGAATAGACAATAATGAAGAGAAAGCAAACTTTTGTATGGATATCCACAAAACTTTAACATTATTTTAAATAGTAGTACCACTTTATAGTACTTACTTAATGACTACCTTATTACTAAAAACAAGACATAAATCGGACACAGCTAAACAAGTTTCTTTATGTAAATGACGTCATCATTAATTATTAAACACCACAAAAATTAACATCGATAATTCCCCACGAAAACGATGTTACTTCACCCCCGTACTTTATTAAAACTTATCAAGGAAGTGCTCTTGAATAAAATATGAAGTGTGCTCATAACAAAGTGTGTTATAACGACAACTATTTGTCTGTTCGCGTGTTCGCTGCCATTTAATGCCACTTTATGAATCTGAGCATCATTATGAAGGCGCGTTTTAAGTAAAAAATGTATAGCCCCTTAAAGCCTTATATTGTAAATGATAGCAAGGTGGGAAAGACTTGAGTTATGCGGTTATGCCTGCGTTTTTATTACTTTTTTTAGTTTATGAAGATGTAATCTATGAAATTGATATTTATGAGCATTTCGCCTTTTTTGCTGAAGTCTAGATAAAAAGTCAGGTGTCGTAGATCTATCTTCGCTAATGTCTTTTTGCCTTTGAGGGTCATACGTCTTGTCTATACATTTTCTGAGTGACGTTTATTTCTATCTCTTTTCGTGCAATATCTTCAATGATAATGTTGCGTCATTCCATTTTTTAACCAATATCAAAAAAGGAGGGGTTTATTTTAATGTTTTTACCCTTAGAAATCCGTATTTTGTTTGAAAGGGTATACTTATAGAATGGTCCCATATAAATTTCGTCGTGTTCAGATTAACGGTTTTTTAGTTAGCTTAAAAAAATACGTATAATTTATTTTAAAAAAAACAACCGATTACGGAAAAACACTACAAAGTGAAAAATAACTTTAATTTCGGAAGGCGGTGACAAAAAATTAAAATAGCGTTAAACGTTTAACGCAACCTTGTTGGAAGTCGCATATGAAGTTTCACTTCAATACATATCCAAAGTTAACTTAATTGATTTTTGTTGACTTACGAATGTCCCATTCCCATAATATTTTATACCTATGTACCACAGAATAATGAAAGAAGCTAGATAAGTTATTTTTCACTTTGTGGGGTTTTTCCGGAAGTCGGTTGTTTTTTTTTCGTCTGAATATCAGTTACACAATTCAATCTTTACTAATTGAGCTAATTTCTTTGTAGCAACAGCAACCAGATCACTCTCTTTATTACTATACCTTAGCTTATCAAAGCCAGCTATTTTCCCATTTTTCTAGATGACTATTACCTACCTATTGGAAGTCCATTACCTAAATATTTACTCACTTAAAAATTCTATTATCTCACCTCAGCCATATTTTAAAGGAGTTTCATAAATAACACCGTGATAGATAGTGATGTTCGTGGCGTGTTTTATTATCTACGAGCCGTGTTGACTGTCAGCCGGAGTGACTGTCGCCATGACGTAGATAAATCGACTGCGCACCGCCGGAAGTAATGAGATTCCGACGGTTTTAATAGCGATTGGTTTTCCTTGTGATTTTCATTAATATACCTCTTGCACCTGTGAGTGAAGATCATTATGTCGTCGAGGTAGATCATTCTTTTTTATGGACCATATATTTTGTCTTGTCATCTGATGCCATTTTTTTGCGGCGCGTACAAATTCTTTTATAAAAAATTATGGGTTTTAACAATTCCGGTGTTCTTTAAAGCTAAATTATGCATAATGTTTTTTGGATAATTCAAAGTTCCAGCTGATTGACACCAGGCAGTTAGTCCAAATACCAGATGTCAACCAGTCTCTCTTAACTTGGACCTAGATGATCCTGATCATGCTATTTTCTAATTAGCTATTGTTGTCTGGCTGTTAGTGGATAGTACGAGTACATAAATTGTAGTAGGTAAACACAAATATTTTCAATATTACATTTTTTTTTAAATGGAAAATGAAGTCAGGTATTGAAAGTCAGTAGAGTTCGAAATGTATGTAGGAAAGTTTTCAGACATTCCCAAGATTTTACAAGTTTATAACAAACTCGGCATCACAGTATCGGATCTCCATAAAACAAAACAAGCGAATGAACTTCCCGATATCTTACATCACCGCACTTTTAAACACAAATAAATCCACAGCAACAGAAATAAGAGAGCAAAGATAGATTATACTCTAATGTGAAACTTCCGCACTCCATCGACAAACTATAAATTCGCCATACGACTCGGCGAATTTTTCTTGTACTGCCCAAGTTGGAGTCGTAAATATTTTAAAGTAACTTCCGAAGGAAAAGTGACACCAAATGTTGACGCTCTTGCGGCAAACTTTGGAGGTGGCCATCGACAAAATAACCCTGTCGAAACTGAGAGACTGCCGAACTTGAAATATAAAAGTTTGCAACTGAAACTTTCCGAATGTGTTGTTTTCAAATGCATCTCGAGACTGCCTCTGGGGACGGCCGAGGATTCGCTTCCCTTTTGTTATTTTTCAGATTTCAAATAGGGGCCTATCATTGATTGATAGTATTTCTAACTTTAAGATGTATCTTGGGCTTTATCGTTTACTATGTCAAAAGTATATTTATCTTTAATGTGTGTGCGTTGTGTAAAATCAAGACGAAATTAAAAATATTTATAAAAAATTATTAAAACAATTTTTATTAAAGAAAATGCTATTACAGTATAAAAGAATATTTAAACGATGCAAATTAAGTGCTAACATATTTTAAAAATGATGAGTACAGATAGAGAGGTATACGAATATGTATTTAAAAAAATAACATAATATAATTCGATTATGTTGAGAAGACTGACAATCTAAGTTTTTCAAAGCTTCCTCTTTCCTACTAATTTGTACCTGACAAGGTTCCTAATGATCACATATTATTTTAAGTTACCGCCTAAATAGGAATACACGTACACATTGTGGAATGCAAATAAACTATTGAATATGTTCCATAACTGTTCGTCTCTATTCTAAAAGCCTGGTTCTACATGTAAAATCACATTATTACCAATCTTGCTTCTAACAAGACGAACTATATTTACATTTACCAAGGATAGTTTGTATCGTATTTATACGTGTACACCCTTTGGTAGGACAAAATGATTGACCCGGAAAAATATATAGCCTTCGTGTCCAAAATCCTCTGGGTCCCATATTCCGCATATTATATCCCAATTATAATTTTGTCCGGGAGGGGCCTGCCTGCCAACCCGACCGCTTGTTATCCACTCATAAATAGCTTAGCAAGGAAAGGTTCCGTACCAATTCAATTTGGTAGGGTTCTTAATGCTTTTTAGTTCAACGTTTTTGGGACGTAAGTCTGAAACTTTTATTAAAGTGGTTCGTGTGCGTGTGTCACCGCTGCAGTATGTATAAACGATAGGTAATCATGTTAGTTTAATTAAAGGGTCAGCCCCATCCTTGTTAAATTTATTTACGTAAGCGTTATTAAACTTTATCCGCCATAATTCTATTTTCTGCTTTCAAGTTTCAATATATTTATTAAAACAAAACTTGCTTTCAACCTTAATACTCTGTCTAATTTACCTTCAACAAAAAAGAAACCCTTTACCATCCTACTTCTCAAAAAATCATCAATACGCATTCCTGAGGCTACCAAAGAGTTTCCTCAATTATTTTTCCTTGTACAGAAGAAAAATGTGAAAGGCATAGCATCGAATGGGTGTAGACATGAGCACCCAGCTACGTTGAATTATTTATCTGAGGAGCCAGCACGTGCCTCTGGACTTATGAATGTACACATTTTAGCACTTATGACCCGTTAATAAATTATAAGTGGGAATCTCCCTCTGATGGCAGCGTCTCACGAAACGTGCAAGCTGTCAGCACTAGAGATGTGACCCATAGGAATGTTACTTATATTTGAAGATCAGGCAATGTTTTTTTCTGACCTTTTGTGTTTGGGTCTTTGAACACGGAGTTGCTGTTTGTCCTGTAAATGATTTTATTTCTGTAAGCATGTTTGTACAAACACTTTTTCACGTCATTCATATTTTAAAAACTAGATAGAATCGGCGTTTCCTATCTGACTACACTGAGAAGAAAGGCCGAAATAAATCAGAGGTCACAATCTTTTTGGAAGTCCAGGTATAATCTTGGTCAAATTATGTTAAGACCATGTAGGTTGGTGTCTGAAATGGTCTTTCGAGTGGTGTCTGAAATGTATTTTTACAATATTGTGTAAAGTAAACGTTTATTTGAACCATACAAATTTAAAGTATACCTTTATTGAGTACTTATTAGTAATTTTAAACTCGAACTGGAAAATTGGATTTCGCAAAAGAATTTTTTGTATAAATATTTTCAATGCACGAGTATTTTTGAAGTTCAAAAATATTTCTATATTCCCATCCGGTATAGGTACAGGTAATAAATTAATAAAGAAAATTAAATATTTTCGCTTCAATAAACATGCTTTATTCTTCGTACTTCGTATTTCGTATTCACCCAATTAGTGTTAATTAACATAGTTTCATAATGAATTTATTAATAACAGACCACTCCGCATAGTTTCCCAACAATTTCAGTCTGTTAATCGAATGAAAAATCGTGTATCATTTCGAGTGGTGTATTCGATCATTCAATTATTCGACTGTTAGTCCTCGCATCGGTAAGCGTAGTACGAGTGCTTTTACCTCTAATTTCAGAGTTATTCGTGCAACTCACGGCACGGAGTTTAAGAGGGAAACACTTTTTGCAAGTTTCCATCATTGTGTACAATGTTTTTCTCTGTAGCTGTTTGACGAAAGAGTTTCTAAGGAATGAATTTTAGGTTGTTTTTTTGCGACCTTGTTGGGTGTGAAGAATCAATTTTTGTAAAACATCAATCGCTTTCCATCAGGCGAGATCAAGGTCAGTTGTAATGAAAAAAAACGAAGTTTTTCTTGCATGGATGTCAAATCAAATCGAAAGTCATTTATTCAAACAAGGCTCAACACTTATTAAACGTCAAAACTACATACGATAGTCCCCCAAAATGCCTAGCTTTCACCACTTTTTGTGCTTTAGCTGAGAAGAAGAAGTGGCGCAACGAACTACCCAATTTTAAATCTTAGCTGTTGGATACATCTTTCCAATATCAGAATTTTCCTTCGAAAGTCTTACCTTATTACATAACTTGATGCGTCTCAAAAGGCGGCGATATAAGCCTGAAGCTCGAATAAAGCATTATTGCATGACGTAATGACCATTAAATTCATAATGTATGCATCGAACGGGCCGCGTAATGGATAGCAGCCATTTCGATGGCATCGCATTTATTTTACGGTGAACTTTCAATGTAAGTTACGTTATTATTATACGTTATATAATATTAAACATTTTGAAAATTATGTAGGTGTAGCGCCAAAAGATTATTCGACTAAATCGGAACTGACGCCATTTTGTTTTTTCACACACATTTAACAAAACAATAATTCCAAAACTTATGTTTACCAACGAGCAGTGGTGGCCCAGTGTTAACGGCTCCGACTTATGAGTTTAAGGTCGTGGCTTCGAACCCAGGCAGGCGCTTTGCTATGTGTTATTTTTTTTATTTTTTTTGAGACCACTGCTCTCAAAACGGAGAAGGAAAACATCGTGAAGAGTGGCATGTCCTGGAACCAAAAATTCAATGACATGTGACCTCTACCAACCTGCATTGAGCCCATGTGGTAGATTACAGCCCAATGAAATCCCTCTCAAAGAGAGGTGGCCTGTGTCCCTGCAGTGGGCACATTATAGGTTAATTATGCCATTATTATTTTATTTTATTTTATTAAATAGGAACAACATACAGTTACATAAGTTACTTAAATAATAACGTAGCCCACAGCGCTGTTCACAGATTACCATTAATAAATAAAACTTTAAATTCACTAGGAGGTGAACTGTACATGCATGACAGTTACACTAAACATTATATTACGAATATGCAAAAAAGTATTAAAAAAAACATAACTAAAATTATATTAAAAACAATTCAAGAACTAGACCAAGAGTTCAAGTGTGTCGTTTTATGCTAAGTTAACTAACAGTGCCCCCCCGTCAACTTCATTTGAGCCCTAAAAATCCAGCAGTAGCGATGTAATAGCCATCTACGATTGTATGTAAAGATCTCAAGGACTTCTTAACCGACTTCAAAAAAAGGAGGTTCTCAATTCGACTGTATTTTTTAAATGTTTTAATGTTTTTTACCTCAGAACTTTCGACTTGAAAGCTGGTACTTCTCGTGTGGTCCCATTTCATATAGATCTGATAATGCGTTTCGAAGACAGACAAATGAACTCTTCAAAAAATTACAGCAAATCAACCGCGATTGCTGCTATCGCATAAATATGCATTGTTTTGACCCTAAGGATGATGAAATTTTGAATTGGTGTGGGGTAGGTACAATAGCTAAAAAGTGAAAAATAAAAACGTTTTCCAAAAAAAAAATCAACCTACTTCCAGAAAAACAGTAGTGTTTTTCCGGAAGTCGATTGTTTTTTTTATTCGGTTTTAATTTACGTTGTAAGTCTAGGCGATGATTATCACAACATAATAACTTATTTTCGTTTGAATATGAAACAGTTTTTATATATATCTACAGCTGTATACTAATAAAGGTGAAGAGTTTGTTTGTTTGTTTGAACGCGCTTATGAAACGAATTTTATGCATTTCAAACTTTTGATAGTTGAATTCATGCGGAACGATATAGACTGTTCAATCATGCTAGGATCCTTCGGAGACGAGCAAAAATAAAAAAGTCAGATAGAATACTATGCAAAAACGAAATATTAGCGCGGGCTGGCGCAGGCGATGCGATGCGACGGGGTGGGTCACAAGATTAAGAAATTTCCTGCGGACGAAGTCGCGAGCCGAAGCTAGTTATTAATAATTTTCTTGATATTTCCACTAATTTAACTCCTACTTCAGAACATTCGTCACTTGTCGTCAATCTCAGCTTTTACACACAATATAATGTGTCGAGAAGTGATCGCTTGTTCACAACATTGTGACGTCCACGCCCATTAAAAACGGGATTTATTGACGCTATTAACATTAAAATAATAATTCCCAACTTTATATAGTCTAATAAAATCGTTTAATATCTGCTCGTTTGATAAATAATTCAATTTGCGAAGGAATTTTAGGTTACGCGGGAATTTCTGCAATATTGTTGGTATTTATCATGCGCCATTAATTTTGGGGTACTTACCTAACGATATTGTTTAGATTAATACGCAATAAAAATTATGCCTACTTAGCTTAAAAAGGTATCTAGATCAAAAACATAGCATTTACTCTCTTTTAAACTCGGACTTAACAATAAACATAACATCACGTCTGTAATCCTCAAAGGGTTGAGCAAATGTAAACAAGGTGGCAGGGACATCGACGCCCAAACTGAAGCCATGAATTCAGAACAATGATTTTAGACACGGGTTCTCGCCGAATTATTTCTTAGGTTATAAAAAAAAATGAAAAAAGCTGTTTCATAGAAAAGTTCAATAACTACGCGGACAAAATGTATGGCGGAGCAATTTTTTTTTTGGTTCAGAATCATGTAGGTACTGAATCCATGGAATCAGGGGCCCTAGTCTGCTAATTTTATAAATTCGTCATTCCAACACGATCCCATTGTCATTCATTTGTCATTTTGCTAAAAGTTCGTAATCTGCTAAATTCATAATGGTCGATCATTGGTCGGTCAATGGTCTCGTAATAGAATTGTGTCCTAATGGCATTTTCGTATTGCCAATATTATAAAACTCGTTAGTAGAAATGATTTTCGAAAAACTACTACTAAATTTGAACATTTATTCGTGCCAGATTTCATATATATTTTTACATATCATTTATTAGTGTTATAAGCAATCTAAAGTAGTAGGAAGTTCGTAAAATAGTCAGCCATTCATTTGTCATGATGTACGAGATTACCAATAAAGGCCATTTCTTTCAATGGAGTGTCAGTGGCTGACCATTGGTAACTCATAATGACGCCATTTTATTAGTAGATTACCAAACTTGTCAAAATCAACAATTATGAAATCAATGATAGACCATTCTGACACTATTGTAATAGCAGACTTGAGGCCCTGGTTGTGCGTGAAAGTCCCTGCCACCCTGTTTATTATTATTGAAATGACTAGAGTGATTAACCGAGATAGTGAATGTGTGTGGAGAGTGTGTAATCTTTTAAATAATTAAATACATAGGTATATTATTTTCAGGACAATCACAATAAAGTTTAATAAAGTTGCTTCCTTTTTCACCAAGTTAAGGTGGAAGCGCCAAGGTAGCCCGCGAAATTCAAATTTAGTTACGTTTTTTGCAATTTCCAGGTCACTGTCAGGTTGTATGGTGATCTAAATATGATTCGCGACCGTATCAAATATGGCTTTACAGAATCATAATCATTAGAATCAGCAATACATCTCTATAAGTTCATATTACTCTAAAGAATGACTATTTCATGAAATTATGACATTTGAGGGCAATTCTAACTTATGGAGTTGTATTGCTGATTTTAATGATTATGATTCTGAAAAGCCTTATTTGATACGGTCGCGAATCATATTTAGATTACCATACAACCTGATACTGACCTGCAAATTGCAAAAAACGTAACAAAATTTGAATTTCGCGGGCTACCCTGGCGCTTCCACCTTAAATATTTCCTTACATCATCATCATAATAATTTCAGCCGAAAGACGTCCACTGCTGGACATACGCGTCGCCACTCCGACTGGTTTGGTGCGTCTCGCTTCTTTTCCTTGCCTGCTGAACTTTAACCCCATTATTCCAAGCCCCCTAAAAATAAAGACATTCCAATAAGGTCAACCATGTAACACGTTGTAATTAATCCATTACGGATGACCCCTCATGTCTCCTCTTCAGTTGGAACTTTTATCACTAATTCAACGGAAAATCGATCAGCTATGGCCGACGCTCCTTAATAATAGATCGTCTTGTATGACCTTTATCAAAGTTGGACGTTAAGTGGCCGGAATGTGAGGTATAAATAACTTTGAGAGATTTTATGCATTTCAAACTTTTGAATGATTTGTTGATGATTAATGTATTGTGTGGTGTAAGGTAATGTTGGTCGTTTAGGTTTAAAATAAAGAAAGAAAAATCGTTTATTCTGCGCAAACAAAACGCACATTACATTTTTTTTTAAATTATTTACACACATATAAAGTAGCCAAAAGCCTCATATTCAAGTAGGAGAAGTTGTAAAATTAGTCCATTGCTGCTCATGTCAGGTTGATGTCAGGGCCAGGGACCAAAGATAATACAAATGGATCTATGTTCCGACACTGAAAATTATATAACAACAATCAAAATAAAAACAATATGCCTATTGCAAAGTGATAATATGACTGAATGAATGAATGTTGAAGGGTTTATATTTTTAGTTATTTTCAGAAAGCCAGAATTTGAAATAGTCTAGTACGTATTGCGACTGCGATCTAAAAAAAAGTCACCCAGAACATATGCTGGTTTTTTTAAATAATTTGTTGAAGTAATTTGGTGTGTGGCACAAGGTTATGTAGATCGTTTATGTTAAAGGGTTTGTATTTTTAGTTATAATCAAAAAGTCAGTAGTTTGTTGGGAATTATGAAATAGTAATTAGGATCCGAGGCTAAGATCTAGAACCTTCACCCAGAACATAGTTTGTCTTAGACATGTCTTCGTCTCTCTTACACTTATATGTAGTTTGATACATTGATAAAAATAATTCTAAGGTGAAAGTACGGCCCATAAACATTACTTTCTAAGTAGTGTTTGTTCTGAGATTAAAAGCACATTCTTCCCATAGACTTATTTTGTATCAATTCGGGTAATTGAAAAGTTTCTTTAGATTTGACCTTGACTAGACCTTGTCTCGCCAGTTAAGCGCCATGTAATAGGGGGCGAGCCTTATGCCATCAATCGGGCTCAAATCCAGACGGAGCGAAAAACCCAATAAAGCCGACCTGGGAATCGAACCCAGGACCGCAGCAGTAGCTTTTGCGTCCACTAAACCAATGAAAAAGTTTCTTTGGATTATCATTATATTATTTGCTCCTGGTTTCTGACATCGATTTTATCCAAATGATTAATTGTGATCTCTAAAGCTCTAGCTAAGCTGAGTCAAATCCCGCGCAAAAATCGCTCGCATTATTTACTCACGCCAATTGCCTCAACTAACGTATATGAAGGTGTTCAAACTAGCGCAATTAGTTGCTTTATTTCTAATCATCAAAACAACCGACGTACACCGTCGTGTTCCGTATCGCGGGCGTTAATTGCCTCAGTGTGGCTACGGCCTGAAACTTGTTCCAATCTAAAAATACAATCCTAAAAAGAAACTCTTCCCCACATGTACCCCAAACCTAATCCCACCTACAAATGGACTAGCCACAGTCACAAATGGAGCAATTATAAAGCTAAGAACAGAAGATCGAGATAGTATCGTGCCGTTAAACAATCAATGGTCGTATTAGTCGGGGTTCGAACCCGGGCCGGTGATTATCGGCGGCTGCTTGCGGCAACACCGCGCCATTAAGTTTGTCGCGTCGGATTTGTTATTAAATTTTAATGGTTTTCGTTTTTGTATTGAGATAAAAAGAGAGTGAATTTTCGGTATGATTTTAGACTGAAAGTCTTTGTAAAATGAGATTGTTTTAATTTTGCAAGTCACTGTGTATCAATATACTAGCTTTTTCCCGTGGCTCCGCCCGCGTGAATGTCTGTTTTCGCGTAAAATAGTAGCCTATGTTCTTTTCCATATCCCAGTCTACATCTCTGTCAAATTTCATGACTATCGGATCAGCGGTTTGAGCGTGAAAGCGTAACAGACAGATAGAGTTACTTTCGCATTTATAACATTAGCAGCAATCAATAGCATAGATATCAATAGTATTTTACTTTAAAACTTAAAGATAGATTTGAAGTCCTAATTAAGATAGAAACAATTATTATTTTTACCAATTAAGCATAATCAGGTTAAGTTCCCACACTTGCACTGGTGGGACAGAAGCCGCCTTTCTATATTATAACCTCAACAAATATTACATTAAGAGCAACATAATTACAAGGTTTTTCTGATTCAGTCGACCTTGAAATTACGGAAATCATAAAGTAGGTACATGGAAACATACCTTTTTCTGTTTACATATACTCGTAATCTTCTAAATAGACAGCTGACTGCTATCGACAGCGGTGAAACATAACTAGTTCAATCTATAAAACAGTTTGATCTATTTACTAATACAGTTTTATAAGACATTCAAACGTTGCGAACTGCTTAATTTAAACCTTACAAGTAATTCAATGTCAAAAGTAAAAAGCAAGAAAAATCTTATTCAAATTAAGCAACTTATCTTCCAAAAGAAGTTGATTAAACTTCTTTATACATCGGGATCAGTCGTTTAGAAATTATTTTCTTAATAGCAAAACAAAAGATTCGTTTTCATACGAATAATTTTAATTTACGTGGCTTTCACTAGTTAGCTTTAAATGAGCCCTAAGTTCCAAACTTTAAAATAAAAAAGGTATTGAAACTTATACAAAATTGAAAGCTTTTGTATAAGTCAATATCTCTTGTAACAGATTCAAAGATTTTGCTTGAGATTTTGAAAAAAAAAAATTGTTTACCACAAAGCGTACCTTATAGTTGGATAAACCTAAGGAATGAATAAAATAAAGTAACCCACTTAACTTACATATACTATTGAATTGTGCACTACTGAAAACTCTTAAGTATTAAAAATGTACTTAACGAATCCGGTACACAGTAATTAACAATAAATAAAACATTACCACTGGCAATGCTGCCAGTCTTCTGGGCACGTTTCCTGATGACAACGATGCGGACGAATACTTCGACGCCTAAGTGTCCTTTAGTTTTTGTAATTTTTTTTTTTTTTTTAGTTAGTTTCATTCTTTTATTCTTATTCAAATAAATAATTTTTGAAAAACTTTACCTTTTTCAGCCATATATTTATGCAATGAAAATTACATTGACACTTTCTCGTGCTAGAATCCAAAGCCGATCTCAGTTACAGGTTCATTTAAACCGTCCCTATTTAGATTGTATCAAAACAAACTATAAATTAAACGTTCACAAACAGACAGCTCAACATTGACGGACGGTCGTCCTCGCCAGCGACGCCCCATCACGAGGCTTCAGCTACCGACTACGGTTCCTTTAAACACCGTGAGCTTCTTAAGTTGTGAGAACTGGAAATGACTTGAGAGGAGTAGTGACTAACCCCAAAAATAGAGGCTTCATCCATTACTTTATTTTCTTGCTGTTATTACAGAGTTTTGCTGTCATATTGAACCTATCTGATACATTTTTTTTTTTTTTTTTTTTATTTTTTTTATTTTTTTTTTAAAAACGTTGCCCCACACTAGTGTGTACTATTTGTGGATGTTCCGTTAGTTTTGTATTTAAAACTAGCCGCAGCCTGAGGCTTCGCTCGCATGGATGTCGGAAATTATCCCACGAGCACATGCTACAGGGAAAAAACGGCTATCTGCCAGTGAAAGTCCCATCACAATCGGTCCAGCCATATAGGAGATTAGCCGGAACAAACAGAAAGACATAATGTGAAAAACACTGTTTTTTTGTTATACGTACCGTATATATACTTTCGTAGGCAGTACAGTAGGAAGCTGTTATTTTGTTTTATTTTTATATGTATGGATGCATAGACGGGTCAAATACTGCTGAATACCAGGGATTGATGTCATTGCAATATTTTTTATCAGTGCGAACTTTTTAATACATTAGTTGTTCTTTTTTCCACATTTTAAAATTAGTTCACTTGACTAGACAGGTCACGCATCATAATATGTTACAACAGAAAATGTCCATAAAAATTACCAATCGTTTATCCTCCATTTCATAACTGTTCCCCACAGCAGGAAGGGTCTTCTAAATTAATCAACGAGGACAGCGGTCCACCAATGAGATAAGAGCTACACTCCAAAACTTTCCTGCCTAATGATGGCTTTATGAAAATTGCTCCGACAAAATGGAACGATGACAGTTAATCACCATCGCCAGAAAATATCGGTTTAAACTGGTTTAAACCGCACGCGTGCTAAGTGGAGTGGCTAGAAGTGGCTTGTGGTGATAAGTTAATGGGTGGTTCGTAGTTTTGTGGCGTCATTTCCTAGTAATTATTACAAGTGATCAAATCATTTATAATGATATCTTATGTTGAGCAGTTTAGAACATAGCAATTAGTTGCCCAACCATGTGCAAACAGACGTTATTCAAATCATTTACTTTTATTATTTTGCAACACTACGATAGATTCTGTCAAAAAAATATTTTCTGAGGAAATAGTCCTCGTTCCGTAAATGTGATGCATAACACTTCAAGCATAAAAAAACTACATTGTCTTCAAGTTCAGAACTTCCAAGTTACATGCGGAGGGATTTCCTGAAACCTTCCGTTTAATGACAAAACCGAACTTTGTCTAAGTACATCCTACTCTAGCCACGCCCCCCGGCTTTGGTCGACATTCTTGTTAACTTTCAAGTTTCGGCCCAATAGTTGGGAACATCTTGAACTAATGAGTCAGTGGTTCAACCTTTTATTATCCGAATAGAGGATGAAACGTTACGTTTGTCCATCCCTGGGACAAGTTCACTGTCTTATACTTGTTCTAATAGTTCTTCAAAGGATATTACTCAATTCAGTGAAGTGAAAGAGACCAGTGATTCAGAACGTTTCGGCCAAAAATGGGACTCCTCAAAGACATGAAGAGAACTATTTTTAGTACCGTGTGCGTGTAACGGTGAAGATATTTTATGCTACTGTTATAGGTAATTATGACTTAACTATCTTGACTGTAAGTTTAGCACTAGCTGTAGGCGCTCCCTGCTACTGTTATTTATGCCCTTAGCATAGCTCTCAATAATATATTCGAGATAAGGAGACAAGGAGACCCGTAGCAAAGGTTTTATTTACTGTGGGCTCCTGTCTCCCATCTTCAAACTATAAAATAATAATCTGTGCAGTTGTGGGAGAAAATAAATAAAGTTATTTTTCAACTGTCGATCCGAGAATGGCTAAATGGTCATGTTTTCCTTTCAATAACCAGAACGTACACCAAAATTCAAAATATTTTTTTTCCACAACCCCATAACACCCTGACACAAACACTATCGACGTAATTTACTAACGTGGCTGCCATCAAATGTCGGAAACAGACAGGTGGTTAAGTTTAATAGTCATAATTGGTGGTGTCCGCTTTCCGGGTTTCCACCGGTTTGATCTGGTCGAGCCAAATTGAGCCAATGCAATTAATTTGACGCGAAATGGTACGTTTTACTGTAGGTTTAGTATGTACCTGCGGTTACGGTCAAAAAGTTATGGTTTAGACATTATTGATTCGGTTTCAAATGTTTTGCGGTTTGTATCGAATTATGCTTACAGGAAACATACAGGAGATTAGGTCAGATTAGAAGGTAGGTTTCTAAAGGATGTTATTCTCGAGAAGTGGGTATCGTGTTACCCAGTGACTGTGGAAATCAGAAGAGCAGTCGCTCCATGTAAAATACTGGTAACACAGCTGCATCCGGTTAAACCGGAAGCCGAACTCAAAAATAGTTGAGGAAATGCTAGGTAAATGATGATGATTCTCGAGAAGTGGGTGAAAGCTAAGAAATGTTTAGAAATACTAGAAAAGCCTACACACGTTATATTTCAGAATAATATCACGCATTCCATTGAACATAAAGCAATACATAAACACTTGAACCTCTGATTTCATGAGCGATGATAACCGGCTATCTTGACGACTAATGCATAATTTCTTACTAACTCATTCTTCCATCTCTCGATAGCCGTGTTCGTATGCCACTTTGCCCTAAAGCTTATGATCGCTTACTTTATAGGCTTTTAGGGTAGGTAATACAATCACCACCAGCGGACTATTAAAACGCTTCCAACGATACCTCATTTGTCAAAGTATGATAAGTAGTTTAGAGGTTAAGAGAGAACAGATACATACATTATTATATCCACATATCAGTCAAAATCTATGGTTTCTACAGTCTGAATTATAAGAAACATAACATTACAACTAACACAACCCAAAATCCTTCACATAAATACAAAACTTAACACGAGCCGTGTTAACTTAAAACCTCTAATGAGCCACCTTTTTGTAGTTATTATAAAGCGATTTTCGTCACCGCTTATCAGATTAGTGGCTCGAGCCACTTTCGAGCCACTCCAGCGACGCTTACTTCAGGCAGGAGATGGGACGGTAATGCGGTTTATGATACAGGATAATGTTAATTATTGTTTAGTTTTTGCGCGGCCTTTTGGGGCCGTGGTTTTAGATGCAAGAATATTCGTATGTGGTTTGTGTACGTTGAGTATGAGACCGCAACCGGTTCAGGCCTTAGTGTCTATAAGTTTCTAAACAATTTTCATATGTTTTCTTACACATGAAGATATGTGTCATCTACCAACGCACTGGGCCCGCGTGGTGGTTTACGGCCCACTCCCTCTAACAGAGAGGAGCCCTGTGTCCCAACAGTGGGAACGTTATAGGCTTATTATGATGCTGATGATGATATTTTCTTTGCGTTTTGCCAATGCGTTGTAGATATTATTTAAGATTATCGATGACGTTAATACATCAATGACTTTTTCGTCAGTCTTTTTTGGTGGTAATCACAATAGTGGCTCAGGTTTATCGAGTTGCCAACGAACATAGGACGTAATTTAAAATTGATGGAAACTTAATCGTCCAGACGTAATCGTGTAATTAACTTAATCATGAAATATACGTATTTTTAAACGTTAAAAGAATTTCAATAAATTGTGTTTAGAGTGCATAGGTAGCCTTTTTTCGTAAGTCATTTCCCTTAAATATTACATAGTGAAAACCCTTTGTTAATGAACAAAATAATTATATTATTATGTAGCAGCATTTGCTGGATCGTCCAAATATTGAGTTTGCCTTGGCCTACTATAAAATTTTACGTACCTACCTACCTATTAGAAAAACCCACGCTTAGCTGTCTTCTTTACCAAGGTCTCCAGCCCCCGTTTGTATTGTCCACGTCAGTGACGCCACTGCGTCGAACATGTCTGTTGATGACACGCCCGGCGCGCACCTGTCTGCTAATCGCCCAGTCTGTTCCGATTAACGCTGCCTTTCACTATATTTATATTGTGGCTAAGAATTCGAATTATTTAAATAATTTATTGTATTTATTTATTTAGAAGTAGATACACACATACTATGCCAACCTGTAATCACCTCTCCATTCTGTAATTGGTACCCCGAGCCACAAGACGGACTAACAGTTTTGTTTTGGGGCCCACTGAAAAATAATACTTTGTAATCTAGTTGTAGGTATCTGTATTTTGAGCTACTTATGTCGTCTCAACTTGTTTTAGCCAGTGAACCAGCTTACTGCGTTACCTGGATAATTATAGAATTTTAAACAATACGGTTATTTAAAAAATTGTGGAGTATTTGAGCTAAGGCTTCAAGTTGAGTGCATCATTTGTAAACAGAACAGGTGTTTGAGTAAATTAAGTTTCCAAAACAACTAGCACAGGATAAACTAGGTTAATTTTAAATCAAAAGTAAGGAATAACTGGATCGACAATGTGTTAAAACAAAAATAGACAATTTAACCACTTCCCAAGTACTAACTACTCGTAAGATGGACTAGCTCATAGCTGTCATGGCAGTGTCTGCGCTAACCCAGATAGTCTCAAGTGTAGTGTTTTAGCACGTAGTAACTGCGCTCCAGTGGCGCCCCCTCGCAGTAAACAAGCTATATAACTTTCACATAAACTAAATAGAATCAAACTCCGGGAATTCGTCACAGTGAAATTGGTGTGTTAAGTTGTAAGGTTGTAGCGTCTTTATTTTATTCTGTTACCGTTTCTGGTTTAAGAAGCATTTATTTTCTTTTCATCGTTCGGATTTAAAGATTTATAAATGGATGGAAATAAAATCTCTCAAAGAACGTAATTATTTTCTACAAGACCACCTTAATGGTATAATATGAAGTTTGCTAGACGTGAAACTGGAACCCCATTTTTAGAAAGCATTGTCATGCATGCGTGCTCAGACTTTAATAGGCCCAAATAGACTTTATGAATAGTCGATAGACAGATATGTAACCTTACCTAGTCATTAACTTGGTTAGGTGGAGATTTGTCTATCGACTATCGACAGAAGTTAAAGTCACAGTCCTGTCTTCAGATGCATGTCCACTCGCTCGTCTGTCTTCTCACTCGCACCACACCACCGCCGTCTTTATCGGGAAGACACCTGCGCGACCTCCAATTATCAATGTAATTGGCTATTCAACTTGGCTCGATGGGAGAGCACAGCATGCCTAATTAATGGAATCAACTGAACATTGAAATTTCCGCTTCAATGGTTTAAAGCTACCTACAGCCAATTTAGTAACGAATTTATGTGAAACTGAAAGTGGAGGGTCCTTCTTAATTGCTGTATTACATGAAGAGGTCGATCCATACAGAATACACACAGATTATAAAATGATTTTTTTTTGTAGACTTCCAATAGGATTGGTTGATAAAATATTTTATGGCACATAAAAATTTTGATGGTCGTAAAAACTGAGTGGTTTGGTCCGTCACCTGAAAGTTTTAATTTAGTAGCTTTCTGAAATATTATAGATAAAGAATAATAAAATATCTTCAAGTTTTCGTTTTAATGCACATAAAACAAACACACCAGACTTGGTCATGCTAGCTAGCTGCACTTCACTCGGTGGAACGCATAGGGAAAAGGCTGATAGGCGACGAGGCGTTGCGATGCGTGCAAGAGTTCCACGACCTGATCCCACAATCGCCCTTTTACTACCGTACTACCAGACGTACCGCAGGGTACCATCCGCATTTGGTAGATATCCCGACCAGTCGTACTCAGCACTTCTCCTCTACATTTATTACACGCACAGCTAAAGTGTGGAGTTCTCTGCCTTCGCGGCTTCATCTATGTTCCCTTCCACATTTAACTCGCCCATCTTCAAATCAAGAGTAAATAAGCATCTTCTGGGCATGTTCGTTCCATCAGAGACCTCATCCATCGATTTCCATCAGGCGTGATTGAAGTCAAGAGCAGGCCCATTCAGAAATAAAAAATAAATAAAAAAATGCACATAGGTAATCAACTTCTTTCTATGAACAAAGATTACATTTCAGATTGACCATCTTCAACACGAAAACTCTAAAATAAAAACACCTAGAATTACCTCCTCGTTTTATGCAACCCCGATCAATTTCCATGCCTCCAAAAATAAAACAGGAGCAGCTACCAATCAAGCCGCTAATGTTGCATGAAACCTATCAATAATATTGCTACCCCTCATAAATCCACGTTAGAACGGAAACGTTATCCCTTGCAAGCAAACAATATGTTGTTATGATTGATTGGGGACGAGGCATTACGCAGAAAAGGTGCGAGGCAAAGAGGCAACGAGAGTTTTTATGTACAACCTCCGAGTGTAGTTACGAAATTAGATTTGTGCAGTTTGGGCAAATTGTAGGAGGGGTGGAGTGGTATGGAATGTGTTTCAGTTGCGATTTGTGTGGGTCAGGATTTTTTTGGTTTATTCGACAGATTATTGTGCTTTTGTATCCGATATAACTATTTCCTGCTTATTTAGAACGCCCTAGTTTTAATGCTATAACTATATATCAGGTTATAGTGATGATTAATCTGCTCTTATTGCTTCAAATTCTAATATTACATGGTAGTCATGGAGCCCGCTGCCAGAAGTCAATAATTTCCGACCTCCACGCGAGCGAATCCACTGGCAAATACACTAGTATTTGCCAGTGGATTCGCTCCACCATACCATTCACTCGCTACCATTCATAGTTATCCAAGATCAAGACCAAATATTTCAACTTTACCAATAGTCCCTGAGTCTTTAGATTCACAGACTTTGGGAGTTCCTGGAATGTTTGGCTCCAATAAGTTATTGACTGAGTGTCAAGACTTCAAGCATTTATTAGTTAACCTTGCGAATTGTCTCTTGACCTTAATTTTAGTGCCCTCGTGACAACTTTGAAGAAGGTTTTATTTTAAGATTAACTCATTTCCAAGTTTGCGTAAACTGTACAGTTAGGGGTCATTATTCAATTCAATTAAGTGTTCTTAAAATGTTTATTATACAACTAAGGGCTGACTTTTCAATAGTCAGATAAATTTTATTTGTAGAATAAATCTGACAGTTTGGCATATTTTATATACAAAAGCTGTAAAACCGACATATTTATTCACCAGATAAAAGTTATCTGACTATTGAAAAATTAGCCCTTAGTGTTGTTTTGGTTGCAGCTAAAAATCAGCGTCAGTTGGTAAACCTTATGTGGTCATCTGACATTATGCTGAGCTGAGGTCCTTTTAGCATTATAATCATTATTATTTATAGTCTTATGGTGTATTTTTGCTCTAATGCGAATAAACGTATTTTTCTTTATTAGATAACTAACTACATACATACCTAACCTACTCGTATAAAACAAAAACAACATTTAAAAAAAATGTTTATCTAATTGAAACAGTGCGTCCTATTTCCCGTGCTTACATCCATTTCAGACAACTGTCAAAGAAAAACAGTTTTGATTTCAATGTACGCATTTATGCTGAACTGGGCCAATTTGGCGCAGTGAGGCTCACAATACCATTTTAAGTTAGTTTCTGTTTTTGTGTGAATATTGTGTGCCTTAACCTGGGTCAAATCATTTTTATTTTTCTATCTTTCTTATACGGACTGCTTAAAGCAGTCCAAAGTGCATAAGTTGGTATATTTGATAAACAATTAATTTCCTTGAATTAATATTATTTTTACATAATGTGTAAACAAAGTCCATTTGTTCGCAAATACCAACTACCCATAAGTTAGCTAATGTTTAAGACTGAGGGAAAAGTATTTCACAATCATCTGCAGCATCACGACTCACACACACAGATAGCATATACAATATAAATTGGAAGCATATAGTTATGGTTAGCTCAAAACCACAATTACATAATAAGCAATATATCTAATCTAATACCTTTAAACGAGCAATTCTTGTATATATCATCATCATCATCATTTCAGCCGAAAGACGTCCACTGCTGGACATAGGCCTTCCCCAGGCTCCTCCACTTCGACCGGTCTTGTGCTTCCCACATCCAGCGGATTCCCGCGGCCTTCATAAGGTCGTCGGTCCACCTTGTGGGAGGCCTTCCCACTCTACGTCTTCCGGTACGCGGGAATGGGTAGAGAATAGGCAGCAGCGTTCTCTACGCATTTTACCACCATACTGCGATCGCCAACCCGCCAGTCAAGCGTGGCGATTATGGCTAAAACCCCCCAAAATGACAAGCAGCCCTTGTATATATGTAAATATATAATCTGAATTTCGGAAACGGCTCCAACGATTTTCATCATATGCAGGGGGTTTCGGGGGTGATAAATCGATCTAGCTAGGTTTCATTTTTAGAAAACGTCAAACCAAAAAAAACCGAACTAAGCTCGGTAATCCTACGCTTTGGAATGGGCAACTAGCTTCATCTTTCTACCTCACCGACCTTGACAATTCAAAAGTGCCTGTAATTGGTTTATTTGAAATAAATGCTTTGAATCCAGATATTGTAAATTAATATGTATCGATTAGAAACTAAACCAAACATAACATACGCATAATGTTTACTCTTACAAATACCACCAAGTCAAAACAGCGTAGCCGCCTTACATAACAAACCACATACATGAATAGGTAGGTATATAATAACCAATCAAATCCCAGTACAAATTGGTGGCCATTGAGCGTATAATTAGTTTATTTATCGCAGCGTTAAGGGCCTCAGCATAGTGCAGCATTAGTGCTTAATGAGGACGATTGCGGCTGCCGGATCGCCGGAACGGCACCGGACCGGCACGGAAACGGGACGGTTACGACACGGCTACGGCTAACACGACGAGCTAGAGGTTTAAAGTAGCTTCGTTAATGAAAAGGAGGTACGACCAGTGGTTAAGCTATAAGCGTTTTCTCAGTTCGATCGATCAGGTTAAGCTACGCTTACCATGTCCTTGGGTGTGTGACCACCTTGATATACCAAGGTCACTGCGGGCCTCAGAGAGCACGCTAAGCCGTTGGTCCCGGCTGTCATTCGTGGATCTTTGGCCCGAATGTCTGACAGCCAACCTTACATAGGCGTATCGTATTACCCAATAACTGGGTTGAGAAGGTCAGATAGGCAGTCGCTCCATGTAAAATAGTGGTATTCAGCTGCACCCAGTTAGACTGGAAGCTGACCCCAACTTAAAAATCTGGAATCTGGCAACAGGCTAGGCAGATGATGATTTATTATATTGAAGTCCTAAGACGATCTAAGAATTTGGTCAACTTCGCATTTTTCTCTAAAATTTAGCCACATTTGACCAATTTTGACTTTACATCTGAAAATTTGAATAAATTGTAAATGATTTTATTTCTGCAGTACCTACGTTTATACAAAAAGAATAAAAAATAAAAAATGTAAATAAAGCCTAATACCAAAACAAAAGCCTCCGGGTATAAAGGGCGTGACAGCTTACATATGCAATGCTGGATTATGTTATTACGATATAGATAATGCTATTACGACCCGAGTTACAACTCGAGGCCACAAATGATAACCTAGGACCATCGACATAAAATAAATAAACTGGCAGGTAATTATTAGTAACAATAACAAAATCATGGTCAGCAAGACGACAAGTCACCACAAGCAGCACCCGTTCATGAGCATAACGCAAAGATCAGCCACTACCCCCTCGCCATATTTGAGGGAAGGAGGTAACCCGACCCCCGACGCTACCGCAAGTAGTGACAGGAGCATGACGAACATGCTGCCGGTTGCTCAGGCAAGAACAGAATGATCATTGTCGAAGTCGCTAGCTAACCAAATAAAGCAAAACAACTCATTTAAAAAAAAATATTATGAGTAGATCATGTCAATAACGAATGCCATAATAGATAATAATAAAAAAAATACTGAAACAGTCAATAAAAAAAACATACAAATAATTATATAAACCCAAATAACCTGTCACTAGTTACACTAATTATTACAAAGAACATAAACATTGTCTTGAGTTATTCGCAGCGACCAACTATTCTTGTCATTTAAATAGTCGTTGATGGAATAGTAAGCCTTTAAACAAAGGCTGGATTTTACTTGAGCTTTAAACGCATAAAACGGCAAATCTAGCAAAGAAAAGGGAAGCTTGTTATAAAAGGTTATACCAAGCCCAACAAATGATTTATGAACCTTATGAAGCCGATGAAAGGGACACGTAGTTTGTCCTTATTTCTAGTGTTAACGGTGTGAATATCACTCATTTTAGTGTACAAGTGTATATTTTTCCTAATGTATAATAGCTAATATGAATTGTGATGCCACCGTGAGAATACCAATATCTTTAAAAAAGACCCTCAAGGAAACTCTGGCACTTAGCTGGTAAATTGCACGAACAACGAACAGCACGTTTTTAAGGACCAAAATATTTTGGATATCAGCGGTTTTACCCCACAGCAGAATACCATAGGACATAACGCTGTGAAAATAACTAAAGTAGACTAACCGAGCTGTACCGACGTTAGTGTATTATCTTACTTTTTTGACGGCGTAGCCAGCTGAATTATTTCAAGGGAATGTTTCGAAAAGTGTTTACTTACTTATTTCGTGACTAAAGTTCAAGAGATTTATATGAAAGCCGAATGTTATTATTGTTAATACAAGCACTTGGAATGTTTTGCATAATGAAGAGGGATTGTCCTGGTACTTGTAGCCGATGTGCACAAATTAGATGGAATTATGGTTTTACAACGGATTTTATGCTCGAAATACATTTTGGTTTCAAATTAGGTACATAACTACATATTGGTTTGTTGAAAATTTTGCCTTATATATTATGACGTCACACAGGTAATATTATTAAAAAAGGTAAACGTTTCGCATGCCTATTTATAGGCGTTTGTTTGACAACGTATTTTAATTCCAAAACATCATTAATATACACCATATTTCTGGCGAGTAGCGTTTCTGTCTAATGCTGGAGACACACTAATGGTCAACGTCAGTGCCCATCATCGCGATAAGCAACGCGATAAAGATTCCGATAATTAAAGCGATAAATTCAGTGGCCACACTTGAACGGCCAACGTCAATGCCCACCGAGTTATCGCCTAACGTCAAATGGCAATGTGAATGCCGTTGTCAAATTATCGCGATAATTTTTGGTTACACCTACGTTTAACGTCCATCATCGCGATAATCAACGGCGTTTCCCGTTGGTGTGGCCCCGGCGTAATTGTATTATTAATTTCAATAAATCTAAATTGTTATTGCAATTGAATAATGTTATTTTTTTTTTATTTAAAAAAAAATAAAAAAATTACATTAAACAATTGTAATCAAAATAAAATTAATTAAATACATTTAGCAAAGTCAATTGTTATTTGTTTCATACTTTA
Source organism: Antitype chi (assembly GCA_947359405.1). NCBI lineage: Eukaryota > Metazoa > Arthropoda > Insecta > Lepidoptera > Noctuidae > Antitype > Antitype chi. The sequence continues at coordinate 20,758,094 of OX375816.1, forward strand.
CACTAAATAAACTAATCACGCTGATCTTTTCTAATCCTAAGATTGTAAAAGAGTAAAAATCGTTGAAATGTTGTTTTTTAAGCCCAAATTTTAGTCTTATTGAATTTTTATTCTTAATTTTAATGAAAAACAAATTCCATCTAATCCCTTTTACAATAATTTATTCGAGGAGAAGGTAGGGACCGAATATCTAATACTTTTGACCTGTGTTTAAGAATCTCGGCTAACTTAATCCTCAGAGACATATGAATATGTTTCCAAATTAATTCGGGGATTATGTTTGAGAGATTTATTCTGAGGGTCATTCCTAGTCTCTTAAGTCTTTGGGTATTAAAGTGGTATGTATAAGGGGTTATTTGAAAGGTTATTATTAAATTGTGAGCAATTTTATATCGGTTATTTAGAGCAGTGGCGGCCCAGTGGTAACGACAGTGACTTACGAGTTGCAGGTCGTAGTTCGAACCCTGACAGGCGGTTTACTTTGTGTGAATTATTTCATCACCACTGCTCTCAAAACGATCATGGAAAACCTTGTGAGGAATCGTCATGTCCTAGAACTAAAAATGCGAAGACATGTGACTTCTACTAACCCGCACTGGGCCCGCTTTGTGGATTACAGCCCACTTCATCTCACAGAGAGCCGGCTTGTATCCCAGCAGTGGGAACATTATAGGCTGATTATTTAGTATTTTCTAGAGCCACGGAGGGCACTAACTGACGCAAAATGAGAGAGTCGAAACTCTCCGCTACAGTTCTATTATGATCCCGGCAGATATGCTACTTACTACTAATACATATACAGGAAAAGTTTTTATTCAGTGCGCAAACTGTAACCATAAATTCAGCATATCATTCTAGACCCCCAGCGCAGAAATTTTTCGTCAGTTATAAAAAAAAGAATCAGCTGTTCCATACATTTTGACCACGTAGGTATTGCACTTTTCTATGAATTCATGGATACAGTTTGCACACTGAATAAAAACTTCTCTTGTATATATTATACATAAATGTGAAAGTTTTAATGTTTGTTACTTAATCACGCGAAAATGACTAAACGAATTTGTATTAAATGTGGCACACAGATTATATATAGCCTGGATTAACACATGAGATACTTTTTATCCCGGTAGTACGTTCCCGGGGGATAATTGTCGATGTCAACGCGGGCAAAGCCGCTGGCAGAAGCTAGAACAAAATAAAAATCAAATAACAATATAATAAGCCTACTCATAAGTACATTGTACGGGGAAGAGTCGATATTTATACAAAAAACCTGGAATCTTAGAATTGATTCACCTACTACCCAGAATACTTGCTATCAAAACTTCAAACTCACTCAAAAAAGGAATAGAAACGAAAAAAAAAATTACCTAAGTTTTCCGATCCAAAAAACCACTGTACCTCATACATAAACCTTCCTAATCTTCCCTCAGCCACATACCTCACCTTGTGCGTATGTCCGCAGCCTTATTATCAAGTCCAGTGTGAAATTATCTCAATTTACGTGGTCATTAGCAGCGTCGCACGGGAGAGATATCCGGCTGGGCGCTTATAAATCTGAATTTAATGACCGTTCCCCACCGGCACTAATATTCCGAACAATGTTTAGGGACAGACGGCCACGACTGTACGTGTAACTGTGCATTGTTTGCAAACTCCGTGAGTCCTTGCCCTATAGTTTTGTACCTGTTTGTGGGGCTAAAGATAGCTAATTGTTGTTTTGTTGTTGTTGAACGGAAGTGTGGAATAATTGGGTTTGAGGTAGATCTTGTCGACATTTTTTCTATACAAACTTCGAGAGTGTATTATTCCACTGTTCGACAATGTACATCAAAAATTTGACATGTTATATTTTGTCTCATTATTAATCATTATTGGCTGTACGGAAACAGAACGTTAAAATAAAAAGCCATTAGCCAACAAAGATTCGTTTTTCTTGCTAATTTGACGTAACTTTGGGCGTGTTTAAGTAATATAAGAAGTGTGAAATCTCCAAAACCAAGTCAGTACCGACAAAGCTCAAATATCGAAAAGTTCAATAAACTTTATTGGTCATTGATTTATGCAGTGATTTTTTCATTAAATCCTATCTTCCGAAGGACTTTTCTTAATTTTTTACGCACCTGTTTAACTATAACTGATCCTGCATCTCACTCAATAATGTTATGCGTGTAGACTAGCGTCTAACTGCTCATCACGGGTTCTACCTCTGTCGGACACGAAGCCTGGTGAGACAGCGTACTTTTTAGCCAGGCCCACCAGTGAGTTCGAGCCCGTGACTAGATTCCCCTTTAGGACGTATGCGTTAATAGAGTGCAGAATTGTGCTTCACTGACCAACAGCAATTGCTGCCTCCCTATCATCTAGAGGAGGCCTGTGTTCTGGCAGTGAGTACATTATAGGCTAATTGTGTATATGATGTGTGACCAACGGCAGAGCAAATGCCTCTTCATCATCATCATCATCATTTTAGCCCCAATGAACTTCCACTGCTGGACGTAGTCCTACCCCAATCACCGTCACTTCGACCGGTTCTGTGCTTCCAGCGGATTCTTGCAGCCTTTATCATGTCATCGATCCACCTTGTGCAAGGTTTTCTAACGCTGCGTCTTTCGGTACCTGGTCGCCACTCCAGAACCTTTCAGCTCCATCGGCAATTTTTCTGCGAGCAATATTTCCTGCCCATTGCCACTAAAGTTTGGTAATTCTTCGGGGCATGTCGGTTACCTTGGTTCTCCTCTCGTCAATGCCACTAAAACAAAATAAAACTAGCCACCATATATCTAGTCTAGTAATAAAATCACTAATTGTATTGACTGATAGGTCCTCCTGGTCATACAGAATGTCTTAGTTCAGGGGTCGAGCGCTCATTGATGTAACGTGTACTAAAGTTTGAAAATACATAACTATTACTTTGTGTATTAAATGCCGCAAAGTAAGTAATGCCTTAAAATCAAGAAACAGCAGTATTGCAGGGGTATTGAAATAAGATATTGACCTACGAGCACTGTGATTGCTTAGTATTGCGTAGCATTGCGTAGCCCTGCTGTACTTCTACTTTAAAATCTTATTAAATCGAAAAACGTATAAGTTACTGAAACAATTAAGTATCTCGTTTTCCTAACTGCAAATACCAACCGTTAAATAATGTTAGCGTTTAATTTTGTCTCACAAAGCTGTTTTAACTAGAAAAAGAGCGTTATAGTGATCGAAACTGTTTAATTTCAGTCCGAACTAAAATGCTGAGTTTTCGGAGCGTTTTTTAAAAGTAAATTTAGTTTAGTTTCCATTCTTATAAGGAAATTAAAAGAAAAAAAATATGTTTCGATTATTTTGTAGAACACATTGAATATGCATTTTTTTTAAAGTGGGTCAGTATTTCCTTTGGGGCTTCTGGATACCCAAAAGCCTGAAAGTCACTAGTCTCACCACGGTGTATCATGATACCCAGTTACTGGGTTGTGGAGGTCAGATAGGCAGACGCTCCACGTTAAAATACAGCTGCATCCGTACTGACTGGAAGGCGACCACAACATAGTTGAAAAATGGCTCGGCAGATGATGATATTTTTTTAAACTGGTAGCAAAATAACTTTTATATAAACATGATCCTATGATACCAGCTTGATGTGTTTTATTTGCTGTTCTGTAGTTACTGCTTGTTTCGCACGAAACAGCACGCGTGATTGTATTTTGTTTTTTTATAGATCATGTGTGTGTCATGTTTAAGGTTGTTTTGCTATACAAGATAATATTGGGAGACATCATGCCGTTATACCTACTCTTATTTTTAGGCAATTTTAGATGTATACAATTAATTTCGCCATTAAAACTATATCCTATCGATTGTTAACTAATGTCAGACCGCTAGAATATTTTGTGAAAATTTTATTGATCAATCATCATTAATTATTGCGAACATTGATTTATTCCATTTAATCCCTGTATCCTAACATAAATTTAAATCCGGAAATTAGTTTTACATTTACCTTGTAAACAGCAATCACCTTGATCTGTAAAGATATGGGTGAAATGACCACGCATAGAAATATAATTGCCTAGATAATTCTTACTATGTAGGTTTTATTCATCTGTACCGACATAAGCCTTGTCCATCTGTAAACTGTGGAATAAATGAAACGATGTATCTTATTCGATTTTTATGTGGATAGAAATACCAATGTCGACAGTAACTTTATTGAGTTAGTTACTCGTACTCCTTACAAATACAATGAGTTATAATGTGGAGCGGTGGAGTAAGCGTGTGTAGCATGTTCTTGTGTTCCAGGGGGCGAGGGGAGACGGCGCGCATAGGCGGACACAGGTAGCGTTTGTTGTGCGTGCCCTAGGCTGTACTGTTGTCACTGTCTGTCAAATAGCGCGCGCAGTGAGCGAATGTCCACGTCTAACCTTGCCGAGTACGCCTTGCCTATTCTATACTGATCCTATAGTAGCTTCATGTTCCTAAATTGTCATTTTTCGAAAATGGAATGTTGTTTTTTTCTTTATTTAGTAGAAAATGTTTGTAGTAAAAACTTTTTGCGCTCGGATAATTGGTTTCTCGCCAAGGCAAACTCGACTGTTAACTAAAAGATTAGACGTGGAGCGCAAACACTCACTCTGCACCATTAGTTATCGTCGTGCTGTAAAAACTATTTTATTTTTTCTGTTTTCGTATTCATTTCGATGCGTAATTAGTGTGGATTTATGTTATTATGTCATTAATTTTTATTAAACAGTTCTACTATATTGAACGCCGATTTCTGTAAAGAGCCTTTTGACGCCCAAAATTGATGCCACTCGTTTAAAAAAAGAAGAAAAGAATTGGGTGACGCGATCTTCTATGCTCACACAGGAGTCTTAAAGTAACAAAGCCCCAGAGGGTTCCGTAGGCCCTAATCGATGTGTGACCCCTAATAATCTACGGGACCCTCGTTGATTCACCATTGCAACGTTTTAGTGTAATGTGCTAATTTTTGTGTTGACCTGAATTTGAATTTTGTTCGTTGTATTTCATTAACTAAAACTGTGTGTTATGTGTTATCATAGAGCTGTTGTTGTTGCATCACATGTGATAGGGTATGGTGTATGTGATGACATCACATGTGACGTCACATGGTGATGCAGGTGATGGGAGCGGGCGCGTGTAGTGGCGGCTCACTCGTCACCCTGTGATAGGGCGCTGATTTGGAAGGAAAACTGAAAACCTTCATTATGTGCATCCAGAAATTAATTTTATAAAAAACACTTTTTAAAATACATCAAAAGTAAGTGATGTGTCGTCATCTAAGAGCAATTACAGATGACGTCACAAAAAGTTGCCCTTGCATTTTAATCACACATGTCTTGAATTTTTGCTTGTCTCCTATGATCAGATTCAGTTATGTCATCATTTTGTGTCTCATAAATTCATAATCGGTAGTTTTTTATTCATTTCAATGTATAATTTACTCAATTCGGGCTTCCATTTGAAAATATTGGTCTTAAAATGTCTAAGACGACAATACATTTTATGATTATTCGAGTCCGACGATCGATATCCAACCACTGAAACAGAAAATTCCTTTTAGTAACTAAATCAATAAATTTCTCGATGCACCTCAAAATTGTAAACTCTCTCTCTAGGCTGTCTCTTCCTTGACTTAACATTGACAACAGTAGCAACTTAGTGCGCGCGCACACGGCGCTACAACCAGCCACGTAAATGCACATACATTCATGACATATTCCAAATAAATAATTTCTAAAACAACAAAATACATGTGATAAAAATTAGCTTTTTTTTCCTTAATATATTTTTAATAGTCTTTGTGGGCTGAAATCAAAGTATGCGCATTTACGTCCCATACTCATTGATTTTAAATGCATTGTAATCAACCGAAAAACAACTTATTCTAAGTTAAAATGTGCAGAACAAAGTACCTACGTATTAAATAAAATTAATAAGCTGTTTTTCCAAACAAAATTAATAGGTACCGTGGTGCTAGCGGGAAACTGTCGCGCGACTGCGGTGCCACTTATTGTGGCGTTGTGTACGCGCGCCATTGTCCGAATGTAACGCGTTTCAGCGCCCCGTCTGAGGCCGTCTGCACTCGCCCGGTCGCTACTTGACAACCCGGTCCATTGGCACCGAAGTCCAGTTTAAGCCCGCCGCTCCACGCACCACCGCTAGGCTTACTGTGGTGTGCCTCTTTGTTTGACTGCGTTCTGTTGCTAGTTACGACTTCGACAAACAGAGTTGCTAAGTCTAATCTGAATCAACTGTTTGAGTTTGAGCTGCGAAAATTGTAGTAAAGCGTAGGCCCGGCGTAGCGGCGCGCCTACGCCGTAGCACTGCGTAGACCGGCGTAGCAAAAATGTTTGAATCATTCAATCACGTCAGTTTTGACTGTGTTATCGTAAATTGTACTGCGTAGAGTGTTTTTGACAACTCTGAATGATTGTTTGATACGAACTGTAAAAATAAATAAAAAAATCAACTCTTTTGGTTAACAATATGCAATTAACATTCAACGCTCAAAACTCAAATACGATCAGTATTACTTCTACAAACAGACTAGCAACGGAACGCCACTTAGCGATGCAATCTCAAGGCTCTAACCATGTGTTTTTCATCACAGATCGGAAGCTGTTCGTGGGCATGCTCAGCAAACAGCAGACTGAGGAGGATGTCCGCCAACTCTTCACGCCATTCGGTACAATAGAAGAGTGTTCCATACTTCGCGGGCCCGACGGTGCGAGTAAAGGTCAGTCATTTATGTTGAAAATCTATTTTCAGCCTCAAGGAGTATTATATTTTGAAGAAGCTTTAAAATCAAAGGCTTAAAAAAATCTCATTTATATAGAAAATCCATTTGCAGTCAGTCGTATTGACAGAAGAATTAGGTGTATAATAGGTTAAAGGAAACTTCTCAAAGATTTTACAATACAAGAGTGTTTTACACTTTGCGGGCTCGACAATGCGAGTTAAAGTCAGCCATTTATGTAGTCAACCCATGTTTAATCGAAGGGACATCAACGTTATATATACATTATATAACAAGCTTAGAAATCAAAAGCTTAAAAAATCTTAATTTTGTGGACACTCCATTTACAGTCGTATTTACAGGAGAATCAGGTCAAAGAAAACTTCTTAAAGAATTAACAATACAAGAGTGTTCAATACTTGGCGGGCCAGACGGTGTAAGTAAAGTTCAGAAATTTATGACGCAAAACTATTTGCAGTCCTATCAACAGGGGAATTAGGTGTATAGTATGAACTGGACATTGTTGAGAAGTGAACCTTAGCACATTCTGGTAAGGCAACAATGTAACCTTAGTAAAGAGTATGTTTGTACTCGTGTGATTTTAATTAAGTAACATACATTCGATCTCATAAAATAAGACTATAAAAAAGTTACCGTAGGTAGTTTTTAAACAGGTAAAGTTAAATTCGGAACCACTTTACAACTCATTTTATTCAACTTCTATTCTGATTCAAATAGAACATTCTGCGAACTTCAGTTGATAATTAAAAAATTTGTTACATTCTAATTTTAACTTTTACATCGATCCACAAACAAAAAAGAATTATTAATTGAAACAAATACAGAAAAACCCCTCGCCACGATTAAGTCTGCCTCTCTTAGGCAACCGATATACGCACTCACTATCGTCATAACAAATGCGGGTAGTCAATGAATTATTTACGTGCTGCCTACCCTCCTTCCAAGGTTTAGTGAACCACCCATATAAATAGCCCCGTGGAACTGCTAAGTAGAGGACTCGGAAAACTTTACTTGTCCTTGTTAGTGGTATATCTTTTTGATGAATTACTTCTACCTTTTTTTCTGTGTCTCATTTATTATTTGTTTTGGATTGAATTAAATAGTATGTTGTTGTGTAGTTCGTTGTAAGATGGTTACATTTTCGTGTTTGCCTCTACAAAAACAAGAGTGATCAGTTTATTTTTGGATATTTGAACGTAGCGTGTAACTGAAGGTATTATCAAAATGGGTCTTTATGTAAACTCTGTAAAGCAGCTACAAGAAAATCTAATCCCCCGAATCAACAAACCCAAAAGCAATATACACCAAATTATTTATCGTCAACATTGAAATCGTAGTATTAGTCCACCGCCTCCGCCCCGTTATTCGTCATATTGGGACGGGCGACAGACCGGCTCGATGTTACTCCAATTTAATTTCGTCCCAACCAACAAAATTGCCGAATTTTAATTGAGTTCCAACAGTAAACTTGGGTACGACGCAGCGGTTTGTTAGTCACCTAAACAGCGCTGTCTTTATATACACATTAAGGCTTTTTACTCCCGAAGAACGTTATTATTGAACGATAAAGTTATTAACTACAGAGTACAGATGCACGGAATAGCGCTGCAAATTGTTAATTCGAGTTAATAACGAACGCCTCAGTGAAGCGATAAAGTAATTTTTTACGAGCATCGTCCGAACATTATCGTTAATGTTTTGCCGTTATAAATTAAGTGGTGTTTCGACCTCAATCTTTGGAGATTACTGAGTTTAGGAGTAATGGAATAGTCGACGATCGGCAGGTTTTAACTTTAAGTGCCTGTAATTTTTCTATTGAAGAGGGGATTTAGTTCAATTTCTTACCAAAAAAGAAACTGATTTTCTGCGTGCTATGTAGGTCTTGTTTTTGTCAGTCTATCGAACCTAGATGGGCACTTATGAAACGTTAGAAGCTGGGTGCATGATTCCAATTAATCATTGCCTATGGAGAAGAGCCTCTTACTAAACCCTACCTCACTGATAGTGTTCATATATTTTTTCATAATATGCCATATAATTTTACAACAGTAACATCTCTGTCTACCTCTCCAAGGAACACAAGCTTACTGATATTCGTGTTAAATCCACATAAAGGCATCGCACACATGCGCGAAGCTATAATGCTATTCTACTAATGAATCAAGATACAATTACGTAGCGGAGAGCGATAAAAATGTAATTTATTACACCTCTCTTCTTGTTCGCACTTCCGTATATTTAGAAGTATAATTTGGGCTTGATCCCGTTATGAATATAACCAATATAGGTTATTGAAAACGAAACATTGCAAAGAGGTGTGAATTTTCTAAAAACTACTAGTTCAAATTTATAACACTATCCCGAAGGCTTATGCAGAGTTATATAGTACATCCACATTACGCTATTTATTCATTCTCATAACCCTCGATGCACTCTAGGGCTTATTATCGCTTTCAACAATTAATATGAATAACTAGCTGTTGCCCGCGGCTTCGCCCGCGTGGAGGTTGAAAATTATCCCACGGAAACGTACTACCGGGATGAAAACTATTTTATGTGTTAACCCAGGTAATAAACTATCTGTGTGCCAAATTTCATCCAAATCCGTTCAGCTGTTTTTGCGTGATTGAGTAACAAACATCCAAACATCTTCACAAACTTTCACATTAATAATATTAGTAGGATAATTATTAATATTTTAACTTAGTTGGCTTAGTTGTTAACTGTATTGTGCATGCTGTGGTACAAGGAGTACATCTAATTAATACCTTATGTTGCCCTTTATCGTGTCATGTATTGTGTAATCTTTTGTTGGAGATCCTAAATCAATAAATAAATAAATAAACAAATTTAATGAAAACCTTGACATTTGTACCTATTACATTCTTATATTCTAGTTCAGCATTATGACCCTACATTAAAAATACCTAATTAATAAAAAATATCCCACAAGGTGGACCGATGACCTTGTGAGGGCCGCTGGAGTCCGCTGGATGCGGGAAGCACAGAACCGGTCGAAGTGGCGGAGCTTGGGGGAGGCCTATGTCCAGCAGTGGACGTCTTTCGGCTGAAATGATGATGATGATGATGATGAAAACATTATTTCAACCACAAAGCAAACAAACACTTAAATTTCCGCCTCTGTACAAATACAATTTGGGTGCAAAGGTTCTCTAACATAACTTAAGTATTCAAATAATTTAATAATCATTTAATATTTTACTTAACAAAAAAAAGAATAATCATTCATTCACTGACAGACAACGAATCGCCTAAGCGTAGAAGTATTATTGTACAATGAAGGTGATCATTAAGGCAGTAGGTTTGTAAATTCGGGAAAAATAAAGTAACACAATCACGTTAAAACAATTCCCGTGGGATAATTTCATACATAACGCGGGCGAAGCCACTGGTTTAATATTTTAGTATATTTATTAGTATATTCCTAAATATTGATCTCGTTTCTAGATCTATATCTAAACTAAAAAACAAAACACGGAGCAGTAAACAAAAATAGACCTATGTCAAACTCAGTCGGTGAAATTATTCTGGGCACTTTATATAAGCCTACATACTATACATGTACATAATTATGCAGAGACAGGTTGTCTGTCTGCAAAGACTATAAAGAGCCTACATCCTTGGCTAATTACGGGACTTAATTACTTGCCTTCGTTTTTGTATACAGTAATTAAGTGGAATACGGCCGGGGAAAATCTTGCTTGTGTTCCTTTAGTGTCATATTATGATGTTAAAGGAAAAAAAATCTGGCTTTATGTTTGAGTTCGTAAATGTGAATAAACATTTACACTTACTTATCTCCTTAACTTACTTAAATTCATGCCTAATATAGCATCGAAGCGTATCCATATTTTATTATTGTTTAAGAATTAACATTACTTTTTACAGAGTTTTCGGATTTTTTTTACTAAAACGCAACGGTACCTTTACATTTTATCTTTGATTTTATTCCTTCGGCACTCTAGAGATACAGTATAGGTACAGTAGACCGCCTACCGTAGTGCAGATTTTCAATAGAATGTGAGGCCAGGTTGTGCTGGTTGTTCACCACTGACGCACGGCTAACTGTACAAACTAGTTTTAGTTTAACACCTATTTCAGTCTTTACTTTTTGGAACCCAGACTGTAACAGCTTTATACTATGTTTAAAGCAAATAAAGACTTATCGTATCTTATCTTATAAAAATAAACTAATAAAAACATGACATCCAAATGAAAGATTCAGAGCAAAGCATCGAGATGCCAAATTAAGGCCACTCGAAGTACGAAACAGGCTCATCTGTATCAAAGAAAACAAAACTTAATATTAACTGCCTCAACTTTTTAACTCTCGTTCCTCATCCACCGCACCAAAGAAACAATCTGTGCCTAATAAGGCCACGCTCTCTCTACCTCGTTTATGAAATTTCCCGTCCCTTAAGTGACATAAAGCGTTTGCGCGACAAGAACGCAACTAAAAATCTAATTTCGCGAACAAAAAACACAATTTTCGTGTTCACCAGTTAAATAGGGAATCAAATCATTCTAGGTAAAGCAACAAAATCTACTAACGGTCAATAAATGTCATTTTAATTTGCAATTGGTGGCGTTATCTTCTTCGCTCACGTCAGGCGGTGTCGGGGGCCGTATTACGTGAAGCTATTATCGATAGCCGATGTCGAATAACGCTAGCGACCGCTTACGATCGCGTATTGGGACGCTCGAGAATTTTTAGTGGGCGATTTAATGTTACTTTTGAAGATGGTTGTGTTAAATTTTTGTTGCGGTAAGCAGTTTCTGTGTGGTATAATATTTGAGGGTTCTTTTGATTTCTTGAAGCAAGCAAGAGTGGTTATCAGCAAAAGTTTCAAAGCATCTGAAGTCTTATTTACTGACTTCTTACTTTAAATATCGATCAGTATACATTGCAAAGAATAAATGTAAAGATAAACAATGCTGTGGCAAATACTCAGATGATGTGATAACATTTACCAGAAGAGCAAGCGGGATGTACATTAGAGGTGCATGAAAAAATTAAAAATGGTTTATTATTTTAACAAGCAAACTTACAACTAGTAATTGAAGCCTCCTTTTAAGCATATTAAGCCTGTGTTAGAAGACACCGCTATTCCATAACTTAAATTTAACTGGTTTTATGCAAATTTAGGTAAAGGAAATAATACCATTAAACAAAGAGAGAATTAAAGTTAGACATAGAAAGAGCACTCATGCAGGATGCGAGTGTGTGAGTGAGAGTGACGGTGTGTGAATATTAAGAGATGCATACTTTTATTATCAATCCTGTTTATTGCGTTCCTTCATGCGATAGAACAAGTACCTAATTATAATTCAAGAATGTTTTGATTATTAGCAAAACAAAATAAAAATCGTCTCATTCCTCACAAGAAAAAAACCTCCCACGAATCACATCACCACAAGTAAAGACCACCAAACTCCTTATTCATCTCAATCGTCCAATACATTCGGTCAGCTACCTCTGAACTGAATCGGATATTCGTCATAACTTCGGACGATCTCGTTACTCTCCATCGTTTAGCCCTGTCGTAATAAGGTCGCCGGGTCACGGGAATTCCGTCGTAAACCCGGGAACATCCCGACTCTTTACAGTCCCGGTAATGACTGACTCGTAAAATATCACCAATTTTCTTCACACTTAGATACACCGGAGGTATACTGGGATTTTTATTTTGGACGTTAAAGTGAGTTGAAGTATGTAGTATGAAAGTGCTGGGATTTTTGTCTGTGAATGTTGCTAGAATTGGGAAAATTTACGAAGTTATAAACTGAAAGAATTCACAAATTATCCTTGCTACCGTTTTAGATTGAATAGGTAAAGCCCCTCTCTATGTTGTTTGCCTTTGGTATCGTCATCATCACTCAAAGCCTTTCTCCACACCCTGTGGACTATAAGCTTTTTCTTTTAAATCCGTGCCTTTTACGTCATCTATCCTGATTTATGCCAACCAAATACGATGAAAACAAAATAAACGGCCTAGAGTATAAATAAATACCGTTATTATTAAAACATTGTTTATTTTTGCATTCAGTGAAACAGCTTACAATTTACTAAGATAAATAAAATGTTGAATAGATACCTACATCAGCATCAGATAATTGAAATTTTACATATGTACATTACTCAAAATTGATATCAACAATCTGCTTGAAAGCTTCAAACTAGCGAGTATGGAGAAAGGCATGCAGTTTTAAAAACATGCAAGCTTCACAGAATAGTGGTCTATTACGTTACATCATGTTGGAATACAAAATGAGTAACATATGAGCTGTCCGCGAGTATGAAATGAAAAATGGCGCAGTCACTTGTTATTTTTAACATCATACTGTAAACACTGCTTTTTGAATAATTTTGATAAAATGTTGCTAGTTACTTACTAGTGGGTATAATAAATATTATCACGTGTCTTAATAAATTTACTTATTTTTATTATTAAAATACGTACGTTAGGTAGACAGATAGGTAAATTATTTATTCATTGCACACAAAAGACATAGCAAATTAACATTTATAACAAATTACATCACTATATAAAAACAGCTTAACGCAGCTTTAAGCAGCGTTACACCCATAATCACATTAAATACAATTTAAAGTTAGGAGGAAACGATATTCAAACAAACAAAACAATAAGTGGGTACACATTTATGCCTCAAAATAATTACTTTAATAGCTCAAATTACGATAATTTTTGGTATGTAATTAAAAACCAAGTTATTCATTAAAATAAGAGCGTATCTGGCACCTTTACAGGTATTTAATTAATGGTATGTATAGTTCGCGGGGAAGATCTGAATGAGACTCGCATAGACCAGGGTAGCATGGCACAAAAGGGGGCCTATACTCAGCAGTGGCTGAAACAGGGCTGCCAATGATGATGATGATGCCAGTTTTATTAGTTTCTGAAGTTTTGATTAGTCTACCTAAAGGTAGTATGTCTAGTCTTAGGATTTAGTACATGACTATACTCCGTTTGAAATAAGATTAGACATTTAAATAAACCTTTTTTACAGTCCGTTTAACTGATTTTGATTTGTATTGCGTTGGTAGCATGATAAATGGCATCTGCAGTAAATAGTTGGTATTGTAACCACTTTTTTTTGCTTTTAATGCCATCCTTATGTCTACGGAATAGAAGTCAACATCGGTTGAATGGACTGTTAAAAAGTGTTTAAATGTCTAATCTTATTTAAAATGGAGTATAATTCTTAACAATAAAGTTTTACTAACTTATTTTCTTGTAATGCTTTATTATACTCTGTTTTATCATTCAGAGGGGCTTGTAGCTAAGTTATAGCCACACGGGTCGATCGATCAGGTTAAGTTATGCTTGCCGCGGTTAGTCCGTGGATGCGTGACTACTATCTTAACATGTTCCATGCCTCGGAAAGTACTTAAAGCCGTTGGTCCCAGCTATTATTTGTGGATCTTTGACTGCCGTTACGAGTTGACAGAAGCCCGAAAGAAGCAGCCGAACCAAGGGGTGTCGCATAACCCAGTAACTGGGTTGTGGAGGTCAAATAAGCAGTCGCTCTATATAAAATACTGGTAATCAGTTGCATCCAGTTTGACTGGAAGCCGACCCCTAACATAGTTGGTAAAAGGCTAAGCCGACGGCTTTAGGATAGGTCTCTACTCATTTGATTAAATAAATAAAAATATCAGCTCACAACTCGCGACTCACGTTATACTAAAGTTGTAAGGGACTGTAATGTAATTTTCGATTTGTCCATTATTGTGACAACCGCGGAGGCAAGTTTACGTGGTTTTTCCAGCTAAAAACCAAGTACACACACCAAATACAACCAAGTGTTAATTTATACAAAAATACATATTACAGATACCAGATACCCAGATTACCTACATTTTAATGTGTAGTTTTGAACTTTCCCCCATTTAATGCAATGGAGTGTTAGTCACTTTCCAGCCTAGTAGTTCGTCAGCCTGTTTGCAAAGCCAATCAAGTACAATCACCTTAATTCTAAAACACTACTTCTCAAACTAATACGCCTTATCGAACAAGTTTACATAGTAACACAACAATGTATACGAACCAACAAAAACAACAATAACAACCAACAAAACACACATCCCAAACATTAGAAAACCCGTTCGATTTTATCCCCAGACAAGTCTATAACGAAACAAAATGTAACTATTCAAATGTAGATCCTCCGAACGATTTCCTTAATATTGCGCGGCTTATAGAGGTCGCCAGAGCATTACGCGAAAAATTTGCGCCTATACTGTAAAAACATAATAAAAGCGAGGTCCGTAAGAAAAAGCAAGCCATTCTCGTCATTGCAAACGACCACATTACGGTCGTATATGAGTCGAATAACCCGACGACTGCCACCCAGAGATCAATACGCATATATAAAAGGAAGATATTCTCTTCAATAGTACACACATATTTTCCTACGTATTTCGAAAGAATTGTTTGGTTAGTTTGGTGTATGTAAATCGATGGTTTGTTGTTTATAAATTGGTGGCAATAGTAAGCGTTTGGTTAGTTGATTAACTAATGGGAGCAAGGGAAGTGCGTTCATCTAAGGAAACAGCTACTAAACTGAAACTAATAATGTTAAAAAAGTTTAATCAGGATATAACTTTTTCACGTTAAGAATGATAAAGTTACACATTAATCAGCGCCGTCTATACGATTACCACCAATAACTGAGACATCTGTAAAATATTTAGGTGTTGAACTGCCAAGATCTGCTTCATAAATAAATATATAAGTCTTTTCTCAAGTATGTTGGGATCGGCTTCCAGTCTAATCGGATGCAGCTGAATACCAGTATTTTACATGGAGCAACTGTCTATTTATCTATTTACATTAAGTTTTCTAAATTATTCGTGATTGTACCTACCATTGTTTGTCTCTGCAGCGTCTAAAGCTTGACTGGTAAAAATTCCTATGATAAAAAGTACGCCTCTATACAGGGTGAAATTGAAAACATGCGACAAACCGAAATGGGAGATTGTACTCATCATTATGAACAACTTTTACTGAGGGACCAAAGATGCAATCGCAAAAAAAAAAACAGCTGTTCCCTACATTTTGACGAGTTATGCGAACATAAATGTAGGGAACAGATGTTTTTTTTTTCGGGATTGCATCATTGGTCCCTTAATAAAAGTTGTTCATAATGATGAGTACAATCTCCCATTTCGGTTTGTCGCATGTTTTCAATTTCAACCTGTATATTGGACTGCTTATTAAATAAACAAATAATAAATGAATTAATCACCACGCAATAATTCCAGCTATTCAAGAATCCTTCTCAATAAACTCTTTAGTCCGCGACCGAGCCTAGCAACCAAGCCCCACTTCCCGATCCAACATCTCCCTTATATACCGATCAATCTCTTCGGCACAAAAACAAACTTAACTACTTACAAAAACATTTGTAATTTAAGCCGCTTGGGGCTTACTTTGTAAGATTTTTAATATCAAAGCAAGTAATCCTTCTTCGCCATCGAACGAATTCGTTATTAACAAGGAATACAACATAATCTGGTAATTCCGAACCTTGGCTAATAAAATTGCCCGCTAACGAATAATCCTATTGGGCCCAGTTAGGAACAAATCCAATGTTTTGGTACTTACCTAGGGTTACGACGGAAACTAGAATTAAGAGTTCAGAACACGTCGGTAGATTTATTTGAACAAGAAGTAAACTACTAGGTACAGAATTATTTATCACTGTGATTAAATTATAATCAGTTACCTTACCATTATATAAGTATAGTGTGTTTTTTCGTAGTTAAAGATGACTGCATGTTTTTAAATTACATGAAAGTAACTCGAATAAAATCGGTGAATTTTAAGTTTTCCTTGAATTTGAAAGTTATTGATGATAACTGCGAAAGTTGTCCTTATCTTTTATTCGTTCCTTCCCCTTAGCTTGCTCCGCAAGATCAAGTTGTCTGAATTTACGTTTATAGGAACCACGATCTTTTATAATAAATATTGGCTTCAGTGCTGAGTATGTTTTATAGTCCAATCACTATGTACGGTAAGCCGATCCCTTGGGAGAAGCAAGCCAAGTACTTAGGAGTGATCCTCGACCGCCAACTTACCTTCAGGGAGCACATAAAGACGGCTCGTTGTCACGCTGCTTTCGCTCTCGGTAGCCTCCACTTCGTACTGACCGCCCGTAGCAAATTGTCCCTTAGGTGCAAATTGCGTATCTACACCGCGGTCATACGCCCGTCGTCTTCGCCACACGCTAAGCCCCATCACATTCATAGGATGCAGACCCTCCAGAACCGTTTCCTAAGAAAGATCACGGGAGACCCCTTCTATGTCCGAAACGAGACTCTCCATCTGGAGATCTCACAATGCCCACTATCTAGCAGTTCATGAAACGCCTCTCAAAGCGTTTCTTTGCTGTGAAGCATCCGAATCCCCTGATCGTGGCAGCTGCCCGCTGCACTCCCTTCCGTAGGTATTAGTAAGATTCGCCAGCCGCGGCATACTCTTACCATTTCCGACGACGCTACAACTCTCTTCCACGAGAGTAGCAATCTTACCAGCACCCTCAGGGCACACCGTCGCAAACCGCCGTCTTTCCGTCCTCGCCGCCGAGGCCCGTCGCGACGTTCCATTCAATGTCCGTTCCGTGTACTCGAG
Organism: Antitype chi; assembly: GCA_947359405.1. NCBI lineage: Eukaryota > Metazoa > Arthropoda > Insecta > Lepidoptera > Noctuidae > Antitype > Antitype chi. The sequence continues at coordinate 20,775,536 of OX375816.1, forward strand.
CCAGCCCGCGCCTCTGAGCCTGTAGTATTAAGTACGTTCCCTCATAATAATCAATGCGATTCAGTTTGTTCCTTTGCTGCCCTCTACCAGCGATGCCCTAAGCTGAGGTCCGTACCCCACAGGGAATGCCCTTAACGAGTAGTCGCTCTAGTTTTAATTTTTTTTAAGCTGGTAATCTTAATTTATAAGGATTATTATCACAGGCAAGTCCGGTTAAGCAGACGACAACATCTAGGTTGAACTGCGAGATATAATTCCCAAAAAAAAAAGTTTTATTTTTATTTTTACTTAAGTATTTGGATATAATAAGCATAATCAGCCCATTGTTCCCACTGCTGGCGCACAGGCCTCCTCTCTGTGAGAGGGAGTAGGCCGTTATATCACACTCGGGCCCTGTGCGGGTTGGTAGATGTCACATGTCTTCGAATTTTTGGTTTTAGGACATGGTTTCCTCACGATGTTTTCTTTCACCATTTTGAGAGCAGTGGTGATGAAATAATGTACACTAAGTAAAACACCTGTCTATATTCGTACCAGCAACTCGTACGTCGCGGCCGTTACCAATGGACTAAAAAATAATAATATTTATTGAATTAAAGTTTACAGTATATTCTAAACGACCTGACGCGTCTCATTTGACCCAAACATTTATAAATCAACGCCTCACTGAATTAACCTAGAAAACTACCAGAAAGGCCCTTCAACCCTAATGGCTATATTATATAAAATATGCGTAGGAGCACAGGCACAGTACAACGTTAGTGGAGATACGGCTATTTTTTATCGCGCCGAAAAGGCCTTCGCTTAGTGCGAAACACTGTAGTGGCTCACCAGACGCATCTAGTTCATATCCAAAGTGAAATATGGCTGTTCCAAAATATTCCGAGCGGAAAATGTGTACATATATGGAAAAATGTCGCTTGGATAGACATTGAGATTGTTTTTTAGATATTTTTGCGTAAGTGATAATGGGCGCGTGTTATCTGAAAACTACCTAAACTTTCACACATGATAGATAAAACATGGTTTTTGTAAAACCTCTTAATCTATAATTTTGTTTTCACTACAGTGAAAAGTATCAACAAATAAGTTAAATTATCTTCTATTTCAATGGAGACGGAAATCATGAAAATATATTAACGGTTTAAGATACTTTAATACCTGGAAAAAATAATAGAAATTAGGTTTCGCCAGAAGATTAAACTAAAATTGAACTGTTAAAACAATTGGTAAAATCTGACAATTTCAACACTTTTATAATATGATATTTTAGATTTTTTCAAAATATAAGTATGAATGAGATCTGGCGCATTTCACTCACGCACTCAACCCAACATACGCTTACAAAAAACGCCGCGTCATGCAAATCCAGAAAGCCAAAAAGCGACTAACAGAATTGAAATCTCATTGGACACGGGTCTGTACCCGAGGCGCAACGGATCGCGGTATTTACTACCGACACCTTATCTCCCATACTTTACGAGTCCATATTTCAGAAGGTCCAAGTCAGAGGGAGCCAGCAAGTCGTGATTTTCGACAACCCTACTATAAAATGACGGCTTAAGTGTTGCGAATGCGGGCACTGACTTAGTTTTAATAGGCCGTAATGTTTGAAAATTTGTTACTGCGAAAGAAAATGGAAGTGTAATTGGCAGTCGAAAAGGCTTTGAAAGTTGGAGGATGAAAATGAAACTATTTCTGTGTTACTGAAACCTCAAACGAAAGTAGGTAGGTACATCTTGCGTAGTCAGAGCCAAATACTATTATCTTCCATCTTCGTAATCAGAGCCACATGTGACGTCAATTCTATTGCAAATGTGCTGACCATGGCAGTACACATTCATCGTCCACGGATCTCATAATAAAGCATTCCCCTCAATCGTTTCCTATTATTTGTGAGCCGGAATAAGCAGCCAAAGTATTATATTCTTGTGTATATCAGATCAGAAAAATATTTCCTTATCAGCCAGATACCGAATCTTTGGTAATGTAACACTTTGCAACAGATCAAATAAATCTATTCTCTTCACTCATTAATGTTTACTATCAGTTTAATCATAAATATTTACTGCCAATTTCCAGAATCTATAAAAATTCCACAGATTTACTATCAAAACTTCACGCGTAAAATCTTTACGCGTAGCCAGCAGATGAATTAAGAAAAAAAGTTTGATGTCCAAAATAAAAAAATTATAACAAAATTCCAAAATAACGTTCGTAATTCAAAATTAAAACGTTTTCTTTTTTAAATCACTTGACGGGTATTCTCACTTTTTGAAACAGGTTCAGTAGGCGCGTGGTGGCCGAGCCCGGCGCACCGCATGTTATTTCGGTGCGGTCGATCTGCGGTCGGCGGCCGCAGCGCAAACGTCACGCGGCGTGACGGGCACGTGTTGCGGCCGTGTCACGTGACAGCGACGGAATTGCGTCCTGCAACTAATGAGCGCTTTGACGTCTTTCTGCGGCGGACCTTCGTTATGAGAAATGGGTCATGGTTTCTGTTAATATCATTTTGTGATGGAAACGTTGTTCTGCTTTGTTGATGATATTATTGTGTTGTTAAAATTTGACCCTTTTCTGATTTATACTCCCAAAACAAGATAAAATGTATTGTATACAAATTTTCTCTACGCACGAATATTCTTCGACCATATTTTTATCTATCCCTGATCAAAGTAAGCTAGTGATTCTCTGACACAGGCCTTAAAATATCGCTGCCTATCTATCATCATAAGCATCTCATCTTAGGTCCATTCTGTAAGCTACGCCTCTTAGGTAAATCTTCCTTTCCATTAGCTCTGAGAAAACGGCGATAATATTTACTATCAATCAATATTTCAGTTACTCATTTTCGCAATCACTTATCTTTAACGTTTGAAAATTATATTAAGACTTTCTTCTTAAAGAAACGTTCTAAATATCAATTATTTATTTATTTAAACTTCTCGCACACAAAAAAGGTACAAAGGCGGACTAACGCGCAAACAGGCGGCAGGCGGAATTACGTTTAAGAGTTGGGAAGAAATTATTAAATTTTCCGTGGGCCTATATCATTGCCCTGGTCGTATTTGCTATGGGTATCTCGGCTCCGTTTGTTACGTGAAACATTTGGCCCAAGGCAGAGGAAATGCTCAACTATGTGGAAAAAAAGAATTTATGTACTTTGTAGATCCTTAGATATGAAATACGTATTTAGTTAAGCTTATTGTAGGAAAACGAAATTGAATGATCAAATTAGTGAAAGGCTACTAGGGGATTCGGAAATCTTTGTTGGTTTGATACTATGTAGACAGCTTGCTGACTGAGATTGGACGAGCATTTAAAATTAAGTTTTTTTTTTTACTAACCAAAGTTTTGTTTTATATTATACATACTAAGTGGAAGAGGTAGAACAGTGGTGGCCCAGTAATATCGACCGCGATTTGCGAGTTGTAGGTCGTGAGTTCGAACTCAGGCAGGCACTTAACTATATGTATTTAATTTTATCATCATTGCTCTCAAAACGGTGAAGGAAAACATTGTGAGGAAACCGGCAGATCCTAGAAACAAAACTTCGAAGACATGTGACATCTACCAACCCGCACTGGGCCCACGTGGTGGATTACAGCCTAGCCCTCTCACAGCGAGGAGCCTGTGTCCCAACAGTGGGAACATTATAGGCTGATTGTGATGTGTACACATACTACGTTACTCGCTTTATGCAACTCTTTTTCATTTGCGCTTTAAGGCTCGTTCAGACTAGCGCGACGCGACGGTCGCGTGCGATTCGGCGATTTATATCCTTAGACCAATTTCTATGAAAACGCGCGCGACCGTTCACACAGGCGCGACCTGTAGCGCCGCGTCATGGTCGCCCCGCGACGACTAGCGCGACAACAAATGGTACATTTTGTATGGCGTCGCGCCGAATTGACACGCGACGACACGAATCGCGCGCGACGGCGCGAATCGCGCGCGACGAGCTGCGCGACAACAATGTCACATTTTGTATGGTGTCGCGGCTGCGCGAACGCGACTCGCGCCGTCGCGTGCGAATCGCGGCGCGACACCACGCGAGAGGGTATAAATAGCGGTGCAGTCCAAGCTGAGCTCAGTACTAGACGAATTTTCGTCAGAGGACAAAGGTAGGTCTGTGCTCGTTTGCGGCGCGGGGTTAGGTTAGGTTAGGTTAGGGAGGGTGAGGAGGGTCCCTCTCTTAGAAGGGTCCCTCCCATAGTAGGGTCCCTCCCTTAGGAGGGTCTCTCCTCTGAGGAGGGTCCCTCTCTTAGGAGGGTCCCTCTCTTAGGAGGGTCCCTCTCTTAGGAGGGTCCCTCCCTTAGGAGGGTCCCTCCCTTAGGAGGGTCTCTCCTCTGAGGAGGGTCCCTCCCATAGGAGGGTCCCTCCCATAGTAGGGTCCCTCCCTTAGGAGGGTCTCTTCTCTGAGGAGGGTCCCTCTCTTAGGATGGTCCCTCTCTTAGGAGGGTCCCTGTCGAGGAGGGTTTGGCCTCTGAAGAAGGTTCCCCCCAAGAGAGTTATTTTTTTTTTTTTTTTTTTTTTTTTTTTTTTTTTTTTTTTTTTTTTTTTTTTTTTTTTTTTTTTGTACGTGGCCTGGTTTGGTTAGTGGTGCGGGGTCACATTAATACCCTAGGTGGAACTTCGAAAGTTCGATGACCCTGTACGACGCCCCAGTGTGAGCAGCTCTCCGAGCCAACGACGAACTGCCAACCATTTAGCGGAAAATCCATGCCACAGTATAACATATTGCAGTTGATCAACTGAATTAGTTTTGCTTAGGTTCGCAATTTTTTCCTTACTTTTAGGTACATTTTATGGTACAACTACAATTAAGTACAATTAGTACTATCGACGTCTCGAAGTCGGCAGTGCGAATAAGTGGGTTCAAGTGAAAGAATGGCCATTGCAGTTCTCTCACCTCTATTGTGCTGATATCGGTGTCAACCACTGTCTGCGACGACATAGCTGACAATAACAACTCTATGTAAAAGCGTTTAGTAGGTACTAAACCTATGCGAAAATCTGACCGCCCCAGTATTGTGGCGGTGTCGGAATCGGTTAATTTAAACGAAACAAAACCAGAAATGTATTTTCATTCCAAACTAGCTTTTGCCTGAGGCTGGTAGTTCCAGAGATTCACATTTAGAAATATAAGAATATTAAAAAAAATAGCCTACCGGTATCGGGAACAGGGTCAAAACTACCGGTGGTCAGGGCTCCAGAGAGAATAATCTTCTAACTATGCGAGCCGAGTCCAGGGGTACCGCTTTCTGGATCAAGCCCTTGCTCCAGCTGCCCAACGAGAGCCTCCTTAGGTTTTTGTCGAGGCTCTTTGCTATCAAACCATTGGCTGTTATGACTATCAGTACAATGATCGCTGAGTCCACATCCCACATGTTGACAACCTCGCGAGCTAAGTCTAGATACTTGATTTGTTTATCTTTCTGGGCTTTCACGAGGTTCCCGTTATGTCAACGATCATTGCACGCCGCTCTAGTCGATTCACCACCACTATATCAAGCCTGATAATCCCAATAAGCCTATTGGCAACAATAGTCCTGTCAGTGATGATGGATCGATCCCAGTACAGTGTGACATGTCCATTTTCTAGAACTGGGTCGGGCACATACCTGTAGTACGGCACTTCCGATTCCACAAGGCTGTATTTCAGAGCTTTATTATTATTATGATTGCTACGGGTTTCGACCTCAGCACTAGCTGTTTCTCACACGGATAACTGTACGTCAATTGCTCCCACGTTACCAGTCCTGTTCTCTTAGTATACTTAGACTGTTGAGAGCAAAACTATAATAAAATTAATGTAACGTTGTTGTGTACAGGGAAGTTTTATATAATCTGGCTGTCGTACAATATACTGTAGTGCATTGAGGTGTCTTACGACTTCCACGCGAACGAAGTCGCGAGCAGAAGCTAGTCACAGATACACATGATTTTGCGGCTGTTAGGTGAAAATTTTAAAATGCAATGGTTTTAACATTGCAATAGGAACCCTTGTGCAATTTGTTCTTTGAGAAAATAAATGTCTTTAAACCGAACTCATGCTTCCAGAGCCGGAGGTTAGGGCTAAGCGTTAGTAATTATCAGTGAATTTAAGAATTTTATCAAGTAGACAAGCCGCGGACCCGACTGAATTTTTCTACGACAAAGATGGTGGATTTCCATACAAATTTTCATCCACTATTTTAACTTCTTTAGTGGTAGAATTTTCAAAAATGCTGAATTTCAGATTTTTATTAAGTAGAATGAAGATCAGTGGTGGCCCAGTGGTAATGGCCGTGACTTACGAGTTGTAGGTCGGGAGTTCGAACCCATGCAGGCATTTTACTTTGTGTAAATTATTTCATCACCACTGTTCTCAAAACGGTGAAGGGAACCATAAATTCGAAGACATGTGATACTCACCAATCTGCACTGAGCCCGCGTGGTGGATTATGGCTCACTCCCTCTCACAGAGAGGAGGCCTATGTCCCAACAGTAGGAACATTATTGGCTGATTATGAGTTGATCAAGTAGAATAGACTAAAAATGGTCGTACTGTTTCGCTTACACTGTAACCATATTCTTTTGTTTATGATGTTTGCCACCGCTCAGAAAGAACCGTAAATATTGTGACAACATATGAAGGAATAATTGCTGTACTTTATTGTCTAGTGACGAACCTACTGCTTTAGTTATCATTTATCGAATTTTTTGAATTTATTTTAAGACATCAAAATTAATTTAGTACATATTTTTTATCCGTCCCGGGTCTTATCAGATTACGAACGCATTGGACTATTTACCAAAACAAAACTGTCATAGATGCGAGTATATGACATAGATACAAACCTGATTGGGAACATGAGCACCAGTTATACTATCAGCGCATAACCTGACTGACTGTTATTATTTTATCGTATCGATAGTGACAATGACTGTTTGTGTGGGTCAGTGTGTTTGTATTCAAAATAGAAAGCCAATAAATGTTATAATAATAATTATGTTAAAATAATAATAATTTTATACTAATATTTAAAAATGTAATTTATATGTGTATTGAAAGTAATAAAGGAAATAATTATGTTAAAATCACAGATTTGAGAAAAAATCTTGTGTTGCTATCTCCGCTATTCGAGAAATATCATTCCGACAGTTTTTATCGTGTTCCATAGATTTGGTCGTGATAGTACCTATAGCACTTTGGTTAAAACACCATTTTTTTTTCTAATTTTTACTGTGGTGTCAGAATGAAAGTTGTTTATATTATTAGTAGGTATACAACCGACAACCGAACACGTTATGTAATATTAATGATAGTAGTGAAGACAGTTCGGTGGAGAGAAAATATCATTATTGATATGGATAAATCTGATTAAAAAATTCTTAGAAAACTGCGTTTTGTACAAACTTCTTCATAAACGATGATTAAAAATTAAATACGACTCTCACTTGACTATTATTTTATCGATAATAATTTGTAATGTGTCAACACTATTTTAAGATGACAATTAAACGTCATCATATTGCCTAGAAATAATCACATTTTCGAAAACAATTTTATTAATTAAAACTATAATATAATTACAAGATATTTTTTGAGGTGGTGCCGCCCGTGCAGGGCTTTTGCTGTCAAGCCAACTACGTGACGTAGCGGCCAAAAAGTAGGTTGCGGTGAGGTGCATCGCAACTGAGTATCGTATAGGAGACATCGGGGCTGAGGGTTACAGGCTGCAGTGGAGGAGGATTGTCGGTGTTTCTGAGCAGCGCTCTTCCCTTCCGTGGCCTGGACGGGGCCGACACCGTTTGATGGCGGACACGGTGGGGCCGCAGGGGAGGAGTGTCAGTATAGCCGCTCTCCCTATCTCCTGCGGCCGAAAACTGGTAGGCGGCACGGCCAGTGGGCTGACCCGTCGCAGGGGGACCAAGGGTGCCATGCACGTGGTCATCTGGCGCCCGTTTGCTATTTGGTCCCTGGGGTGATTACGGCGTGCCATGTGTTCTAGTCGGACGGGGCGGCAGGGTCGCGGATGTTCCCGTGTTCCAGCCACAAGCGGCACTGGAGGTCACCGTAGAGTTTTAGTGACAAAAAAAAAGTGCCGCTTGTGGCGGAGACACGAGAACATCCGCAAACCTTCCACGGCCGTCCGTCACCGGACCCTCCTGAGGAGGCTACCCTCCTTATAGGGTAGTTGCTCCTCGGAGAGGGGACCCTCCTCAGTAGGGAGTCCCTCCTCGGAGAGGGGACCCTCCTCAGAAGGGAGTCCCTCCTAGAAGAGGGGACCCTCCTCAGAAGGGAGTCCCTCCTCGAAGAGGGGACCCTCCGCAGAAGGGAGACCCTCCTCGGAGAGAGGACCCTCCTCAAAGGCGAGACCCTCCTCGGGGAGAGGACCCTCCGCAAAAGGGTATTATAATTTAAGTATTTCAAATAATTCGCAAACCAAACTCTTAATCCCTAGTAACAATGTCTGACTGACCGATAGGTAGGCGGTCGCTACACGTTAAATACTGGTATTCAGCTGTATCCAGTTAGACTGGAAGCCGACCCCAACATAGTTGGGAAAACGCTAAGCAAATGGTGATAAAGCAATTTTTTGGTCAGTCAATTTTGATATTTTTGAATTGACAAATTCAGGCTACTCATTAGCATATTATGATTGTAGTTGTTTAGTATCTACAGCATTTTGTGAGTGATTGGGGGAAGGTAAACCAGTCTTTTAGGGATTTATAATTCAGTTCTAAACGTTTTCACGTATTGCATTGTTATACTTGTGATAACTTCGAAATTAAATGTCCGATACGAATAAATGAAAAAGTATTTTACTGCTACATTAACATTGATGATAAAACTATTTATTTGAATAAGAATTAATACTACGATACGAATGTAACCAACTTTTGTTTCTGCCGGCGATATAGGTACTTTAATCATGATAGTAGATTTTTTTTATGTATCATCAATAGTTTTCTCAGCGCACGCCAAATAATGTATTTTATGGGCAAAAGGTCATTGCCCACATGTTAGAACAACCGTGGCCTACAGTGAACACTGATAAATAGTTTATGGAATTATAGTTTAAGTTGTTATGAACACTATCTAGTACTTATCAGTTAGGAAAATAAGTCGTCATTTGGAAATAAAACAGTTTTTTATTTTTTTATAACATTTATTTTTTCATAAGCACAGACTTATTCTATACACTTACAATCACTTTTGAATGGTGGTTACATAATTTTTAACACAGTAATTATTTATTTCCAAGTTATTGACTAATATTTAACCTTTTGAATAGTCACCTTTTAAGTTGAAATAGCTATGGGTTCCATTGCATACAGTAAAAATTGATATAGATATCTTATGGATAGCTCAAAAGATTTTAGAGTTATTTTAGTTATATAAGAATACTTATCATATGTCCCAAACATCAACGCCACCCCTAACAATACAAAAAGCTAATCAAAAGATGCTGCAGTACATATTGAAATGATCGTTCTACCACAATTTCTTATTGATGAGAGCGCAAGCGCCTCATATCCACTCTACAATTCGCACAGAGAACGTTGCTTGCGCCGGTTAATTCCTGCGACGACGTGCTCGGGACAAGAGACCTGCGCAAGTCCATATTCGCGCCGAAAGCGGGGTAAGAGTCCAAATGCGTGCGAGGGTCGTCATTAGATGCGGGGCCAGCAGTTTTCACATTCACATCAGGGTTGTCATCAAAGAGGAGCCAGAGTCCACGATCGCGCGAGGGTCGTCATTCGGGTGACGTTGATCGGAGTCCATGGTCGTAAAAAAGGTCACAAAAGAGCACAAACCACGGCAAAAGAAAACTACGATGGTGATACACGCACCAAACACAAAAGCGAGCGCGCTAATGAGTAGCACCGTACATTTATTACTGTTTACGTTTAGTGTTTACTGTCAAATTCAAATCCATCATCTGTCAAAGGAAAATGTTGCCATATTTTGAAATATACAATGTAATTGATTAGTTGCATCGATTATTATTTTCGTTTATTCATTTAAATACATATTAAATTACATTTTTAAATATTTTTCTAAAATAACCTTATAAAAAACATTTAAAAATAAAAAAAAATAGTGGTCCATCGGCATCAGGAACAGGGTCCAAGATGTCGGTGGTCAGGGCTCTAGAGAAAGGAACCTCCTGACTATGCGTGCCGTGTCTAGGAGTACTGCTTTCTGAATCAAGCCCTTGATCCAGCCGTGCAATGAGAGCCTCCTGAGGTGTTGGTCGAGGCTCTTCGCTATTAGACCATTTACTGTAACGATTATCGGTACAATGATTGCCGAGTCCACGTCCCATATGTCGACAACCTCGTGAGCTAAGTCAAGATACTTGATTTTCTTTTCTTGCTCAGCTTTCACGAGATTCTCGTCATGAGGGACAGCGATATCAACAATCATAGTTGCATCGATTATATTATTATTGATCTTGATCAATTTTTTTTTTGATCTAACTACGGCAAACCTAAAAAGAATACAACTATTTTACCAGTCCATGTTTATATATGTGTGAAGTTTAGGATCTCTGGTCTGTGGTGTTTATGGACATAATTGTTTGATCTTAAAGTCGAGTACACACATCAAGCTATATATTTCCAGTTTATGCTGATCTCGCACTGTACGGAAATCCTATACAATGCGAAATCAGCTTATACTGGAATAGTATAGCTTGATGTGTTATGTAGCCGTGTGTATGTACCATGGAAATACATAAAATCGGTTTAAAAAACTGAAACCCAACTAACGTATTTAGCAATATTATAAGCTCATCCCGAAGTCAAGAGCATAAATGCACAAGTTTTAACTTAAATAATAGCCGACAACTAACTTTGATTATTTTTTCGCTGTCAGGTTTTAGTTTTTAAGTCATCAATCTATAGGACTCCACTGCTGGATATCAGTCAGCCATTCGATTGCACGCCACTGAGCACACAGGTATATTTTTATAATAATTAATGAATCCGTAATCGATTAGAATTAAATTATATGAGTCGAAATGAAATTGATCAACCCTAAACTTTCCCTGACAGTGAAATTCTCATTGTTAATAAGTTAAATTACTTATTTATTTGATAAGATCACGGCGTCTTATTTAGAGGTAGAACATAAACGGATAATTCCTATTTAAAAAACATAGTTTTTTATTATAGTTCGAAATGTGTTTGAGGTGGGCCATAATCGGGCATTGTTCTTTTGCCACTTTGGGTTACATTATTACAATTTTCTTAAGGTTCCCAATTAAATAAATAACAGTTTAAAAATCTAAAAACACGCTTTAAAAACCAAACTAAAAAGAAGAAAATAATTTAATTCAATTAAAAAGCGTGGGGTGCTTTTTGAAGTATTTTTATTATCAATTAATGTCAAGCACCCCACGCTTTTTAATTGAATTAAATTATTTTCTTCTTTTTAGTTTGGTTTTTAAAGCGTGTTTTTAGTTTTTTAAACTATTATTTATTTTAAATTTTTTAGTTCTGCTAACTACAAAAACGTGTTTTTTTATATTTATTTTTCCTTTTTTATTAAATTATTGAATTGTCATCGGTCCTCGATAAGTTAACAAAGTTTCAATGAAATCTGACTGTTTAGGGTGGGTCAAAATCGCGCTCTAAGGAGTCGGTTACATACAAACAAACAAACATACAAGTGAAGCTAATAACAAATTACCCACGGAGAGTTACATACTGACATACTTGTATGTCAGTATGTAAGAAGCTAATATAAAGCGTGTAAAAAAAAATAGCCTATGTTACTTCCTGATAATTCAAGTTGCTATTGGTGACAATATGGCTAAAATCGGTCCAGTAGTTTTGGAGCCTATTCGGAACAAACAAAAAAATCTATCCTCTTGAGTACTCGGTCGAGAGCACTGTCTCGCCCGTTTGCTCGACGGGTACGTGTGGTCAAGGCATTACAGTGTATGCCGCACTTAGGACGTTCTAAATATTAAGCAAGCTATGTCAATACGGGTCGGAGATCTATGCAATTTTCACCTTTGTCATCACTGCAATAGATAATATTTTAGATAAAGCACTAATCATATTTTGAATCCAAACTCTTTGGAGTTAACTAAAACTCAGAACAAATGTCTTTTTTCAAAACCATGTTCCGAACTCTTTCGATTATAAAATGACAAACAGTTAAAAAGTCACTCAGAAATAGGTGTCAAATATTAATTTCTATGAGAATAAAAACATCTTCATATAAATTTATATCGTATAATGGCAGAACAAACAACTCGGATTATAGTTCTCAGTGAGCAAGGCTACGGTATACGAGAAATATCTCGAGAGTTAAATATATCTCGAAACACAGTGAGGACCTGGATCAGGCGATATGAAGAAGAGGGTACCCTGGAAGATAGTCGACGTCAAACGTCACGACGAGTGGAATCATGGCGTTCGTCAATAGAAAACCGACATGCGTCATCATTATGAAGAACATCCGTTTACTCCCACTCGGTATTTTGTGGCACGTTACGACGTTTGTCTACAAACGATAAGAAATCATTTGCACTCTGAACTGCACTATAGACATCACGCTAAGAAAGTCGACTTAACAGATGCACACAAACTTGCAAGATTAAATTTTGCACGTGAACATTTAAACATTGACTGGACTGACGTTATCTTTTCGCGTTGCATAAACTTGTGGCGTTACGACTATCTGGTCGAATCTCAGCTAACATGTGAGGCTGGATGGGAACCGGAGTTGTAGGCGAGCTGGTTCTGATTTCTTCTCATGCAAATGAAATGGGTTATGTGGATTTATTGGAACGATATATGCTATCGACAGTGCGAACGGTTTACCCGCAAGAAGAAGTTCCAAGCTTTTATTATGGTCACGATAACTGTAGAGTGCATACGGCCAGAGTTGTGTCTAACTAGTCTAGCCAGTATCCAGAAGTTACGCTAATTCTCTGGCCGTCTATATCCCCGGACTTAAATATAATCGAAAATTTATGGGGTCTGATGGTCCAAATGTGAGATAACAAAAACGAGAGGACAAAGCAAGCAATTGAGCAACAGTGCAATGAAATTTGGGATTATATGAGAGGAAGTTTGCAGTCGCCTTATTGGATCAATTCGTTCGAGACTATTGGCTGATAATGCAAGCAATGGTGGTTACCCTCGATACTAACTGTTGTTAAATAATAATGAGTTCAACATTATAATTTTTATATTTTTAAAGCGTTTTACTTCCCCGTTTCTTATTATTGCGTTAACGCACTTTGCAAACAAAATTTAGTGAAGATGTATGCAAAGATGGCGGAATCTCGTTTGTAGCACTTTTAAGCTGAACGCATATTAAAATAAATAATAAATCAGGTATATTAGATGTAAATCACATTGGTTTTTGGGTGAGCAATCAGCTAGACTGCAATGGCAGTAATGGAATGGCAGATAACAAGGTCGTTACCATGGAAATGTATGTTTACGCGAATGTCGAGCGATGTGTCAAAAAAAAAAAAAAAACTCGTGAGAGGGACCCTCCTAAGAGAGGGAACCTCCTAAGAGAGGGACCCTCCTAAGAGAGGGACCCTCCTCAGAGGAGAGACCCTCCTAAGGGAGGGACCCTACTATGGGAGGGACCCTTCTATGGGAGGGACCCTCCTCAGAGGAGAGACCCTCCTAAGAGAGGGACCCTCCTAAGAGAGGCCCCCCTCACCCTCCCTAACCTAACCTAACCTAACCCCGCGCCGCAAACGAGCACAGACCTACCTTTGTCCTCTGACAAAAATTCGTCTAGTACTGAGCTCAGCTTGGACTGCACCGCTATTTATACCCTCTCGCGTGGTGTCGCGCCGCGATTCGCACGCGACGGCGCGAGTCGCGTTCGCGCAGCCGCTACACATACAAAATGTAACATTGTTGTCGCGCTACTCGTCGCGCGCGATTCGCGTCGTCGCGGCGCGACGACTCGTAGCGGCGCGACCGGTCGTCGCGCCAGTGTGAAAGGGGTTGCGTCGCGATTTTCACAGAATCGCCACCGCGACATGTCACGCTGTCGCGTCGCGCCTGTTTGAAGAAGCCTTACATGTTACAGTGACTTAAACAAATGAATATCTGAAATGAATGTCTCTATAGAGACTGAGCATACTTTCTCAGTTTTAAACTACAGCTTACAGAAATATAACGCCAAGCATTAAAAAAAAATAACTGCCATCTAATAGCCTTCTTCCTACAGTCCATGATAAATGACTTAATTAGGCACTTAATAGAAAAAGCCTCTCCTAGAACAATAGGCCAAAGCGAATGAATCGGACAGTGATAAAACCGCCTGGCACTAATTGTACCGTTCAAATTAAGCGTAGTTTCCAAATTAATTACAGCAAAAGTACTCTTCAGACTACAAAAGATGAATAGTTACAAAAGTGATGAAGTATTTGAAAGAGATTATACAGACGAAATTATTAGACATTTTGTCTTGAATCTTGCGGGAAAGTATTTCAATTTTCCAATTTAAATTACCTGCCTAATTGCTCAAGCGATTTGCGCTTGATGAATAAAAGGAGAAGTCCGGTTAATAATTTCACCATTTCAACATATATTTCTAGACAGTAGCCATAATTATTGCCTCCCAAAAATTATAATTTGCGCCTTTCCGATTTAATGAAGACATGACGTTTCACCGAACTGACCTTTCTGGCACAATACCATCATCATCACGAGCATACTGCAGTCCACTGCTGGACAGAGGCCTCTCCAATTACACGCCATTCAGCTCGATTCAGCTCGATTCAGCCCGATTCGCGACAACTCTCATTCAGGCAACTAAAAGATTGTCGCTCCAAATGGCACCTGGCACAATGTCTTGCGCTAAAATGATTACCTAAATCTTACTAGATTTTAAATTGAACAAACCAAAACGAAATTAAACACCTACACTTAAACATAAACTCGACACGTGTAAACAAACATCGAACAACGATTTCATTAAACCCTGTGTCCCAACAGATAGGCGAATACGATTTATTATCTGTCATTACTAGCAATATCGTGGTAATGATGACCCTGTAAGCTGTGCGGCCGTAATAGACCTATAGGAGCGAGTCAGGGGAATGAGGTGGAACGAGAATAGAATAGCCTTTAACACCGATCTTGGACTTAAGAAAAAATACACAAGATTTATTTTTAAAGGCTTGAGCATGTCCTATATATGACTCAGTGTGAAAATGAATACAGAATAATCCGAACTATATCGAATGAACTAGTATTCTGACATACAAATATGTAGCTTGCAAGTAGAGATCATAAACGTGAAATTTGTTAAACTTTGCTTTGAATTTCACTTCCCAAATTAAAGCCCTTTTGTTGAATGCGATTGTGTCAAAAAGATAACTTTTTCCCTACCATAAAGTTACAAACAAAAAGCAAATGTTTCCTTATTTCGCCATAAAGTGCAACGTCTTTGTTCTCAAAGGCGAATACACTTGATGTACATCCTCAATCAACATCCAATTGCCTCCCCAATGTCTTGAGTACACTCGAAGACAATTATACACTTCATTTAAAAAGAAACGCCAACAATGAGCGCGTCAAAAGAAATGATTCACATTAATCGTACCCTCTTTAAAACACAAAACAACGCGACTGCCGGTCCTTAAGCCTCTTTCACGCGAAAAACGTCTGCCGATTAATTCACGTCAGCGCGTGTTCGGCGTAAACGGCCGAGAACGCCCGAGCGCGCCCGATTCCGCTGCGTCACGATGACGCGAATAAACGTCACGGTATAAGCCAAGTCACCGCCTATTTGAATTGATGGACGCAAAATACCGATATATTGGTGTTATTGAATTATTATTATTTATTGATGATGTTTACATAATTTTATTGTCGTTTCGTAGTAGCGTGAAATGAATAAGTCAATTTTATTTGCTTTTTGCAAGACGTTATTTTCGGAGTCAAGATCAGGTAAATTTTGTTTCGCAATATTTTTATTAGCCTACGGCATTCCGTGGCTAGGCCGTCTGCCAATTTCACAGTTAGCCTATTTTGACTGTGGTAAACCAAACTCAAAATCATATTTGACGCTAGCAAATATATAATTTCACGCTTACAAGTTCTGATAACTATCATATTTCAAGCTCATAAAACGCACAACATACAATTTACCAGCAAACTTGCAATAATTTCATACTCGTACGTTCCACGGTGACACGTTCTTATGACGTCATGCGATGCCGTGACGCTAACCATGTATCGTAATTACTTCACTCGAGGATGCTCGCCTTAAATTTAATGAGCGTCTTTATTAAACAAAGTTACATTTAAGGAAAAATATACGCTTGTATGAAGGTCGTTAGAATCAAATTGAGCTGCATTGTTTTAAGTAGGTGATGATTTAAAACATCTGGGCACGGAAAGACGATACTTTGGAAGACGCAAAAGAAACTGTAACAATTTTATTCGTTCTATGGATTGGCTGAAAAGGGCTTGGTATTGTATTAAATAACAAAACATCACGTCTTGTAGGGGGTCTTTAGTGTTGGGCATAGGTGTACTTAGTGCACCCAAATTCTGCTAATTAAGTTTACAACCCGGGTGCAATTCCAGTCTCGAGGCTGGTACTGAAAAAATCCCTGATGAAAAACTTACAAACACCTTGCCCGACCTGGGCATCGAACCCAGAACTGCGTTCTCAGTAGTAGCACTTTCGAGTATTAGACGAACGAGGGAGACTAGTCAGTAATAAATGTGTGCAGAGAAAATATAGTCATTCACTTAAACAAACTTGTCATAATCCAGAACACACAGTAACTTTGGCCCTCAATATCTGCCGGTATCGAATACAGTAACAGTTGTGAACTTAGTTTACAATTGAGTAACTCTGTGGAGTAACTTAACTCATCGCCTGCCGGCACGATTGAAAATCTTACAACTAATAAACTCCAAACTATTACTCTATCGGCGTCACTATCATTATCCTGGCTCCAAGAATTTTGGGGTTAGCTTGTAATCTAACAACATGTGGTTAGGGCTGAGGCTATACTTCACTGTATATAAAAAGTGTATCGAATTCAAAACTGTACATCGAGTACTTTAAGTCAGATTCTGATTCCTGAGTCTGATTCCGAAAATGTAGTTTTTAGAATGTTTCCTCTATTTTCTTGATGTATGTTCCGCATAAGCGCAAAAACAGCTGAACGGATTTGGATGAAATTTGGCGTACATATAGTTCATACTCTGGAGTAACACATAGGGTAGTTTTAACCCCGATAGTACGTTGCCATGGGAGTTTTTCCGACATCCGCGTGTCCGAAGCCGCGAGCAAAAGCTATTTGTCTAATGTAGTAAAACTTGTACCGATTGTTGTTGTTAAAGTTTGTTAAAGTTTTCGCGGAATTTCTTGCGAACGACTTAGACCAGAATACTTTTAATTATCTATTTGATCATACAACTTAGTTTCTGTAAATAAGCACTATTTCAGATCGCATTCGTTAACAAAATTCAACTTCATAGTTAAAAGTACACTTATAAATAAAACGCAATAACTGGCGATAATCGCACGGAAACGCGAACGAACGTTTAAAAACGTCGCGTCGCCGTCAGCGATCCGTCACGGCGCGCCTCGTTCACTTGATCACCTCTCAGTTTACCGCCTTATTACGCACCTGTATAGGGTTGACCCAAAATGACAAAAATTGAAAATACTTCATTTTATTAGTGCCGCTCATGAAAGACTCATGAAAAATGCAGTCTCTTCGAGAATCAAAGGAAAAACAAATAGTAGAAACACTAATTTTCTCTGATCTTTTCTCGGTATCCTATTACCCAGTAAAAGGGTAGTGGACGACAGGCAGTCGCTCTATGTATATTATACTGGTACTATACTGCATCCGGTAAGACTGGAATAATGATGGTTCATGATGACAAATTTTCTTTAATCAATAATCTAATTTCTTGAGAATTAATTTCCAACCGCTTTTATGCAATGACAAGACAAATACAGTATTTTTTGCATTCAAATTAAATTTCCCAAAAATACTCTACCATTACTTCTATTTATGCGGTAAATCCCAACCCTAGAGCAACATACGCCTCGCAATACGGCATTTCTGCTCATTAAGTCGACGACGAGACGAAATCATGACGTGTCGTGCTCGAACAATTTGCGAGTTCCAACTGAGTGTCACGCTTAATTATTGAAAGCCATTTAGTAATGTTTTACACGGGAACACGTGTTTTACTTTACGTGACGTAATGGACGTTAGGGTTATAAGGGCATGGTGACTGTTGCAGTGGAAGGGTTGAACGTTTCAATAATTAATATGATGGTGAAATATGAAATTATTTCAAATATTCATGTATTTTGGTATGTTAAATTTCAGGCACAGTTTTACGATTTTGCAATATTTCATCCAAAGAGTAAAATTCAGGATTGCTTAGTAGGAATCCTGAATTTCATTTCCAATGGATCATTCTTTCGATTTTTCGATTTTGATCAGATTATAATGAATCTGTTCAAAATATGATATTGATAAAACTCTCAAGGCTCCTAAAGCTTTGCTGTATTATTTATACCGTAACCTAAATAATGGAATAGATGGCTGATTCTTATTTAAAACCCTTTTAAATTAAATACGACTTTATCATATCCAATATTGCTCGAATACTTTTATTTGTCTTCTCTTTCATCTATTCCTAAATATACCTAATCTGACTAATAAAATCTTCATTCGATCGTTATTACAACCAGAACCCAAACACAACCGGATGGCAAATAAGACGTCCAAATAAAATCAAAAACCCCTGACCGAAACGGCGAATCATAAACGGAGGTTAAGAAATATACCCTCAAAAAGTAAATTCAATACACTTGTTTGACTAAGAATATTGAATGAACGACCCCAGTGAACCGTAGTGGAAATTAATTAAGTCCCCCATAGCAGAGTCGAATAAAGAAAAATCGGAAGAACGAAATTGGAGCCAAGAATTTTAATAAAGCAGGGTCACGTAAACATTGATGGTTTGTCCCTCGTTGTGACGAAACGGAACACGATGGTTGGTCCTCTTCGTGACGAAATGGAACACTGTGGGCTTGCTAGTGGTGGACCTTATTATTTTTCAGTTCAGCTATATAATTGAAGTTTCTGGTGGGAGATATTTTCAAAGAAGCTATGTTTAACTTCAATGCTGTTGTTCGCTTGAGAAAGAAAGCATAACTTGTGAAAATAGGTACTTATAGATATCAAATGTTTATTAAGCATACTGTTAGACTTTATGAACCTGGGTTAAATAAATTTATTAACTTGATTTTTCTCAAAATCTCACAAAAAACGTATTTGAAGTAGTTCAGACATTTTACCAAACAGTCAGAATCAGCGATTTCTTTCTCGCGTTTAGTTTCACGTCCAAACTACGCCGTCTCTAAGAAAATACTTGCATTATTAAAGCATAAACATTGTATAAAAGTGAACTAAGTTTTGAAATAATAACCTGCCTTGGAGTTCAGTTCAGGCCAGTCAACGATGCTCTCCTGTTTTTGCATTACGGTGTTTGTATCTTTAACATAATAACGTTTAACTTTAAATTGTGCTCTTTGTGGGTCTTCTGTTTCAGCTAATGAAGAAGAAAGATTAAAATAGGAAGATTGCTTTTCAGGGGATGACGAATTATCAGTCTTAGTCTCTTTGGTATTGTTTTAGTCGTTTTTAGTTCAGCGCACCCTCTGGTCCCGGTCAGTCTCGCTATCAATCCTGATAGCTATCTATTTTTCCACCACGAAGCTGTTCTCATACAAAGGGATCTTAACCTAAAATCTTCCTCGCTGAAGCCAACGGTTATTGTGTTCTTGGGTCCAGCAATGAAGGTTTTGGGTTGACATTTATACCTGAAGTACCTGAAGTCACTCTGTATTGGGTCTTTCCGGAGTACCAAGTCGCGGAGACCAGTTGTATCGAACCCAGTCTGTTCTATATTTTATTGAAACTCTATACTACGCTAGGCTCCAGACCAAAGTGTTACCATCGACATGGTTGCTTTTACCGATTATATTTTTTTAAACCTGCTCGCTTCTGTCAATCCCGGCTAATGAGACACAATTAATTTTCTATTGTACTGGAACCGATAGGTTCCGCGCCGGACTTAACCGGTTTAAAAATTAATCTTTGGCAAACTTAGACCGTCTTATTACAAAACACGAACTTACTTTAGTTGTAGCATAAAGCTCTGAGCCAGTTTTAGCATTTCCATTTTAATTTCGATTTCGGCAAAGTTACAACTTAGCGCCGGACTAAGTTATCAGTTTTGTCAAAATTAACTACATTTACATATTACAAATACAATACGTATTGGGTTAGCCAGTTTTTTAATCAAGAGATTAAAAAACTGGCTTGGTAGTTTAAACCTGATCTAAATAAAAACCTTGTTTTGTAATGAGGGGAAGAGTGTTTTCTTTAAAAAGCTACAGATATTATTTACCCGGAGTATGAATTTGGGCCCGGTAATGACAATAGGCCCCTATTCCATGGGACTTAAACATAACTGGCGAAATGTGGCTGTACTAAAGTTATACCTGTGCTTAACCCGTCGGGGCAACAAGGCGTGATGTTATGTTAGATATTATTTATTACGTAAATAATAACATAAATACTGTGTGGTCCATTTTACCTTCATATAAAACACTTATCAATAAAATAATTACTATTCAGGTCGAAGAATGCAGTGAGAGGGATGATATTAATTGGGTCGGCTATTATTAACCCCACGGGCTATGGTATTGTTTCCCATGGTCAGTGATTAACTAAAGCCTTTTTGTGAAGCCGGGCTATTGTAGAGGACGCGTGTGGGCTTTTGATAAACGTGCAATAGGTGTTGTGTGTTTTTACGCACTTGCATGTATGTTTATTTCTGTTTTCTTTATTTATTTACGTGGTTTATGTAACTGTTTATTAATACACATAATATGCAGTTATGCAGGGAGGCAAATAAGTTATCGCATTAATTGAAACCACGAATTCTACTCGTACATTACTTATTTTAAATATACACAATTAATAACAATTATGGTGCTCGCCGTAGGACCTTCTTTTTCGTTTTAATATTTAATAACATTAAACGTAATTTTGTGGTTATTTGGTAACAAAACCTACCATAAAGATTGTGTTGCACTATTTATACCATCGCCCTGCGCGTGTCTAGTGCCTTTATCAACGGTGGTTTATTTAATGTCAATTGTTATGCTATTTATCTTGTTTGAAGAATTCCGTTTTCTAATTTTGATAAAATTTTTAATTTTACTATTTTAATAGACTGATAACAACTTGTAATAACTGCTGTACTATTTAATATTATAACTTAATTACCAGCCTGTTTTTTATTAATAGATAATGTTTTTTTTTTTACTAGGAATTTCTTCTGTATTGTGAGTACGTTTACAAACATTTAAACTCACATACACAAACAGCCAGACCTGGAACAACTACTTGTAGGTCATAAGAATATTTGTTCCGTGTGGGAACCGAACCCGCGACATGCAGCGCAGCAGTCAACCGCTTAACCATTGCGCCAACCGTGCCCTCAGAATGATTGTTAAGATGTTAACGATTTCGAGTCGACTATAGTTGTTGATTAGAAACTGTCCACTGTACGAGTATATACTCACAAAGTACATAATTAAAATATAATATCTTAACTCTCTATTATGCTGTACACTTTCAAAAGCCATGAGAAACCGACATGCTGTTTTATGTTATATTTTAAAATCCATTCACATTTCTCCTACAAAAATGTCAGTTACAAGTTACAAAAGTTCAAAAAACGTTTCCAATCACTCGATCATCCCGATTTCGATATAATTGAGTCATGAAGCGTTGTTTATTAAAATACCGTTCCGGCACTAGTGATGTGACGACCGACACAATGACGCGCACAACACTAATTAATAGGGCGGTGACAGACAATGGAGTATTCACATCGATGCACTTGCTTTTAACAAAAATTGATTTTTCAATACGAAAAACATAGGGTGGACTGTTTTGTGGCACACAAAAGGTTACCCGATACATGACATGAGTGTGCTTAAGGGTCCCGAAAACAGGTGCGATGCGATAGCGCTACGCGACTTTAGTAGAACAACTTCTATGATAACTTCATGCAAGTTGTTCTACAAGAATCGCGTCGCACCGCCGCGTCGCGTCTTTCTATGGTAGCCTTTATTTTAAAAGGACAGGTAAATGTTTCCATCGCTTTTATTCGTAGATCTTCGACAGTCGTCAAGGATAGTCAAAAGTCCGAAACTCTGCCAGCCAGTCTTACGAACAGGTATCGTTTTAGTCAGTCACTGGGTTGTCGAGGGTAGAAAGACAGTCGCTTCATGTAAAATTCTGGTATTCAACTGCACCTGGTTAGACTGGAAGTCGACCTCAAAATAGTTGGAAAAAGGCTAAAATAGGTTATCATCATCATCATCATTTCAGCCGAAATACATCCACAGCTGGACATAGGCCTCCCCAAACTCCTCCACTTCGACCGGTTCTACGCTTCTCGCATCCAGCGGATTTCTGCGGCCTTCACAAGATCATCGGTCTATCTTGTGGGAGGCCTTCCTGCGCTACGTCTTACAGTACCTACGCGGTCGCCACTCCAGAACCTTTCGCCCCCATCGGCCATCTGTTCTACGAGCAATGTT
Source organism: Antitype chi (assembly GCA_947359405.1). Lineage (NCBI taxonomy): Eukaryota > Metazoa > Arthropoda > Insecta > Lepidoptera > Noctuidae > Antitype > Antitype chi. The sequence goes on from OX375816.1 coordinate 20,798,187, forward strand.
CCCTACCCACTACCATTTAAGTTTGCCAATTCTTCGGGCTATGTCGGTTGCCTTGGTTGTCCTGCGGATCGGATAGGGAAACTCCGAGCATAGCCCTCTCCGTTGCCCTCTGTGTGACTTTTAGTCTTCTGATAAGGCACATTGTGAGCGACCACGAGATAATAAGACAAATAAAATCTCGAAACAGATCTAGAGTTCTATTGCCTTATTTATTTAAGACGTTTTAGGTACTATATATACACCATATATGCTCTTATACATAACCCCACAACGTGTCAGGTTTGTCGGGCGGTCGTTTTGGGGGACTGTCTTATGTAATTTTGACGTTCAAAAAGTGCTGACTCTCAGCCTAATTTGAATAAATTACTTTTGATTTTGTAGCTAAACGCGATACGTATAACCTTCCAATCAAATCTCTCCTTACACCACCTCTCACATTAATAGAGTCATAACTTAAAATACCGCTCCGTCACGGGTCTATCCGATACCGTTATACCACTCCGTCACAGGTCCATTTGATACCGCTAGGTATAGCGACACGGCGGTGGACACGTCATGAGCGGTAGCTCATGACGTGTGCAGCCGTAATTAATAACGGATGGTAACAAATGACCTTTGACGGTCGTCGGTAGCTTTAAGGGTATCTCTTTCAAGTTGGTGAGTGATATCTTGGGGACTTTGGCTTATAGTGGTTAGGTACGTCATGGTTGGATGTAGATAACACACAATAGCTGTAACGTTTTAAGAGTCTATTTTACTGATGAAACTTTCTGATTGTTAATGAATCATCGTCAAAGTCAAAGCATTTATTTCAAATAGGCACTTAAAAGGTACTTTTGAACGTCAACATTTACATTAAAATAGAATTGATCTAGTCGCCCCTTCCAAAATGTAGTTTCGTATGGAGAAAAATGGGCAAGAAACTCCACCGTTACTCTTTTAAAATGTTTTAAATACAATATTTAACATAGTACATTCATTATATTATATAATTATGTGTGAAAACGATGCACCCAGAACAAAAATTACTATACCAAAATAGGTAAAAGGAATGAAATTGAAGCAAAACAGATAAATAAATTTTATGATAGATACATGGTGCTTACATATTTACAAACATTGTAAAAGTAAGTATACGATTTTCCTAGAATATTAACAAGTAATAAGTCAGTGTGTGAGTTAAAGTAGTCACTGAGTGTAAATCAATGTCATAAATATAATTAATTATACAATTCAATTAGCAACCAGTTTGGTTTTGTCTAGACTCTAGATTGTCCTATGGAGCAGGACCAGCATGTTTCAGCAGCTCTGATGACCCGTAACGACTGTCAAAGATCTATGAATGACGGCCGGGACCAACGGTTTAACGTGCTTTCCGAGGCACAGAAAGGTGTTGGTACATAAATATGGTCACTTATCGAAGGACCAACCACGGCAAGCTTAGATTAACCTGATCGATCGACCCGTACGGATGTTATTATTTGAATAGCCCAATTTTGTGGCTTGAACTCACGACTTTTCACCAGAAGGTCTGATGTCTAACCCTTTCGTCCCCCACTAAACAAACACAACATATTCTATACCTACCTAAACTAGCGTGTGACTGTGGAGTACATAACTAACGATCTGCAACAGACTCAGCTCGAGTGACGCTTCCCCGGATTCGATGTGTCATTGTCGCTGCATCATTAATTTGACGCATATTTGTGAATCACCCCATATTATGCCGAAGATTATGTAGGAAGACATAGTTTCGTGTATCATTGAAAAATGTCACGGAAAATTTCAACGCAAAAACGTGAATATTACTATTAATCGACTTCGAACCCATGTCGGCCGGAGCAAAGATAATCTCCACGTATGACATGTATTCTCAGACCGATCAGATCTCAAGTGCGTATCTGCACCACCCCACAGACAATGGCCCACCTGCCATCCTGCTCCGCATGTCCTGTCACCTGTGCATTTAAGGTAATGGTCACAGACATAAGTCTGTGGTAATGGTAACTTTAAATAGTGTTGTTATGTGCGATAACAGTTCTTATTGCAATCCGATACGGGTTAAAATCTGTTGTAATGAATTCGAATAATAAATGAGCGAGCGTATGTCGTAAAAATGCAAATAAAATCGTATGAAATTAGATAATAATAATAATAAATAAATAAATTAATAATGAATAATCCATCACTGAATGCAGTTTGGCATTTGACATTTTATGGTATATTTTTAATTATAATTATAATTGTATTGAAGGGATAAACTGCTTTTAAAGATAATTAAGAGGTGATTTTGATGATTTTTTTGATGCATTAAAGTATGTTTAATTATGTTTTGAGTTCGATCACTGTATGCAAAAAAGACTTGAAAATATCGTGATTTTTTTTCTTTCAAAACTATTTACGATTAAAGAGATACACTGCTTTAAAAAACCATCTTTTTGACCGTTTTCAAGAAATCTCCAGCTTAATAATCTTGTGACTGAGTCAGTAAGCAGAGTTCACGCAACTGAATTCTGGGCTCATGTTTTTGAACTTTTTGCCATCGCACTAAGAAGAAGTGGTGTTATCCCGTATCAATTACAGTAAGATGACTTCTGATATTTCAATGGTAACTATCCCATTAAGTCGACAGAGTGTTGTGGCGCAGTCTGGGAGAGGCCTATGGCCAGCAGTGGGCTGCGAGAGGATAAGTTGATTGATCCCATTACGGTACAAACAGAAAGAAATCTTCTTCATCGTCGTATTATATATTAGCAGCGCTCCTCGGTTTCACCTGCATAGTTTCCGTTCTCGTAGGAATAGGGGGATAAAATATAGCCTATGTCACCCGGAGATAGTGTAGCTTCCAAATAATTTTTCAAATCGGTTCAGTTGTTTCGGAGCCTATTTAATACAAACAAACAAACAGTCAATTTTTTCCCTCTATAATATTAAGTATAGATTATAGTATAGATAAAAATCAATTGCTGTTCGTTAGTCTCTCTAAAACTCAAAAAAGGCTTAACCGATTTGGTTCTTTTTTTTGTGGTTTTGTTTTGCTCGCTCTAACATAGGGCTGGTTTGAAAAACAACGAAAATGAGGAAAAACCCAGAGGAACAGCCGAAAAATCGTGAAAACTGAAATCGCATTTTCTATTATTTGTTTGAATTATTGAAATTTGGACAGATCAACGTCTGTCTGGATAGCTAGTCGTCAATAAACTTTAGTATTACATCCATACGAACTCAATAAACAAATTAGTGACAATCAGTAAATAACGCCTGCCACCCGAACCCATCAAACCAGTACATTAAGACATCATCTAAACGCGACAACAGTACAAGACAAACAGAAAAAAGGTACTTTATAATTTGAAACTCGACATTACCTCTACAATATCTCGTCACAGAACATTTAAAAGCAACAAAGCTTCCTTAATTATCATATTGTTGTATAAAATAGTCGTTAAAAGTCAAAAAGTCGATAACATTCAACTTGGGCCATTGTAAAAACAAGCCTCTTGAGAAAGTAAATAAAGCCGGGGTTACACGAGCCGCCTAGCAGCGTGCCTCGTTTACATCGTTACATTTAGTATAGTAGCTTTTGTTAAAATTATTCACTGGAAAGATTTGATGCAGCTGAAAGGGTTACAGGCGTGCAATTTCACCAGGTTCGATACAAATTGTACGTTGTGTACAATAAACGATTGTTTTTTGCATTTTTCAATAAGCACAAGCTTTACAAAATATAATATTAACGAATTTAATTATATAACTTTATTATGTATATAAAATACTGTAAATAATTTAAAAGAATAACGGCGGAGTTTCTAACCCATTCTATATACGAAACTACCTTTTGGAAAGGGCGACTAGAATCAATACTATTTTATTCTACTGGCATGTTCTGCAATTACACATTGAGGTAATGCAGATATTATACAGGGTACGTCTTTCATTGACTTGAATGTGCCCTGGCAGCTGAGAGTATGTCATGCTCACTCAAATGTCTCGCTGGTGGTGGCGTGTGTGTTGGATCATTAAGTTCCCTTCAAAATGGTTGAGCTGAATGGTGCTGATCCATACGTCATGTTCGTGAACGGGCGCCGCCAGTAGGGACTGGTCATCTCTTAGCTCCCACGGCTTATTTTAATTTCTAAATTGTTAATTTATTTTTGTTTTAATTACGGACGCTTTTAATGTGCACGTCTTTTTACATCGTTCTCACATTGACAATTTCAACATAATGATGTAACCAACTGTTTGTAATAATATCATGATTTTAAAAGAGTGTCCATGGAGTTTCTTGCCCGTTCTTCTCCATAGGTACCTACGCTTTGGAATGGGCAACTAGCTTCATCTTTCTACCTCACCGACCTTGACAATTCAAAAGTGCCTTTAATTGGTTTATTTGAAATAAATGCTTTGAGTTTGAGTTTGAATATACCTATCTACCTACTTCCGATTTATAACGATTTTTTTTTGTTCATTTGCTATCAATGAAAACAAAATATGCATCAAACCTAATCACTCGCGATAACTTGAGCGCTAGAACGCAGCACAATATTTCATCACGACAAAAAATCTTCAGTTAGGTCACGTTGGTTCACTAATTCGCTCCCGGGGGCCGCTTCTGAAATCATGCCTGGAATTCAATATACGGATACTCATTTCACTAAATGAGGAGCTCTGAGCATATTTATTAGTGGATGTTATGAGTGTATGATGTTTGGAGAAGATGGGAGTTTGATTAGTTAAGCGAAAGTAAATACATGTAAACAAAGGTAAAAATTCGGAGTATAAAATTGGGTAGGTACTAACATTTTGTTTGTAATTTTTAATTATTTGAGGTAAGTCAAAACAGTTGCATTTATTTTTAACATATCAATAAATTCATTATTGCAACGGTAGCAATAAGCATACAATCCAATAGTCAACTATGGCATCTTTACTTTCCATGAACAACTTTACAACTGTACTAAAAATCTTTTCTACTTTTGTGTTCTTAGATATTAAATGACGCCTACAGATTTGGCACGTAAAAATGCTCATGGAAAATAAAGATGACATAGTTGACCGGTTTTTATTTCAAACACAACATTCTCGACTATTTTTTGTTACCCGTACATACCTTGGATACCTACCGTCTTCACGTAGCTTAACATTTTCCGCCGTTCACAGCCGCGACATGTACCTACCAAAAGTACGAACAACAAAACGGTACACAAAGCTTCTTATCTGCTTATCCCCTGATCCCAACAAGATAAGTTATTGTGAATGTAGTTCAATGACAGTTGAAGGAGATCGCTCTATTTTCTATTTACCTTTGCCGGCTTCAAATTCGGGGTAAGGATTTTACTTTGATTTGGTATTTGAAACGTTTACTTTGATTTTTTTAACCTCAACAGGTAAATATATTTTTTCATATACAATTTAGTGAAAAAATATTCTATCCCGCAAAGCATTGCGAAACTTTTCAATAATAGGATCAGTTTATCTCTCGTTACTCATAATGTCAATGATATTGACAAGAACACATCCATTCATTAACAAAATTGCAGTTAAATTAACTTCACATTATCATAGTATGAAATGTTCAGCACATTTACAACCATTTTATAAACCTACAAATAAACCTTCAACAGTCCGACACAATCGCGAAACAACTGTCAAACAATCGAACTGACAATAATTGAAAGTTAACAATAATTGCGTGTCGTAAACACGTGTCAGTTTAATACGTAATACGCAATGAACACCCCAATGCCACCATAACGCTGAAATTTTACATCCATTACAGTTCACGCCATTATTTTTAACGGCACATCTGATTTACGTAAACGACACGCGGCGAGTGTGCGGCACAGGCGCCCAAATAAAAACAAAACCCGTACGAAATAAAAGAAACGAGACTTCGTGACGTTTATAAACAAAACTCAGTTTTAAAATGATGGTCCGGTGCTTCCCATCACGCATGGGGACGCGGGCGAGCGCGCGGAACGTTTTAATGTTCCCGAGCCCGCCGAGCCCGCCGAGCCAGCCCGCTCATGCCCCGGTAAGCGTCTATGCCTGACGCCTAACTCCTTTCAAACGGCTCACGAATAGCCCGCTTTATCCAAAGTCGTCCTCGCGCATTCCCGCTCCCTTTTGTTACGGATTGCCGCAGAAAACCACTCGGACGTTTTTGCTTTCTAATTTGTGTAGTATAAAAGTGTCACGCGAGGACAGCGAGAACGATTATTAGTGTCGTCGCTAATAAGAAGTAACAGCGCTCCCTTTATCGCTGGCTTTAATTCTTACGAATGCAAGGAATTTTCGGGGCTGACGCGACGGGCGAAATTAAAGATACGCGATTTCAACCGGTGCGATGACAGGGGGGAGTGATAATTATGAAAAGTAGGGGAGGGCTCGCTCACCCCTCGCGGTCAAAGATGAGTTTGCCAGTAAAAAAATATTTTAATATAATATGGTACTGCCATGCTAAACGCTATCGGGACTGATAATCGCCGCCGAGCCTCTTTGAGAGCCTTAATGAAGTGTTCCGTAGAGGGAGATTATTATATTTTTATTAAAAGACTGCGAGTTGATGAGAAAATTTATATTGTACCTACTATCTCTTCGAAAGGAGCTTTCACTTTTATAGGGAAGTGTTCTCGAAAAAGAGAAACAATTAAGGGCCGTTACGCGAACAAAGCGAGTAACAACAATAAAAACGTTGGGAACTCAATCTTGCCCGACCGTTACCGGACTTAAACGACCGATGCCGATTTCCGAACATCCGTTACAAAATTTCAATACGAGTCATTAACATAAAAAGGAAACAATAACCGTTTAAAATTTCGATTCGGTATTGCCTTTTTTTATTGGTGAAAAATCGCAATTTGCAAGAGTAGAACGTACGAAATTTAAATTTGAATTTCCGCCGGCGGTCGGCGGCGCTCGGCTCGGACCTCCGTAATTAGAGGCTAATGAGAGCAACTGTACGTCTTTCTGTCCCGCTGTGACGCTCATTTTTCTGAGCATATTTTGTACCGTTCCGTTTTTATTACGTGACGACTGCTCATCATAATGTTCGCGAGTTTTTATACTTGTGTAGCTATAAAAAAACTCATTAACTTTTTGATCGTAACCATGAGGGAATGTACTAATATTTGTTTTTGTGCTACATATTACGATGTTATGTACGAACTTCTTCTTTGACTGTCGAGTACTTCATAATTTACTGGTGTGTTGACCTGAATATTTTTTCCATTACTGGGTTCTGACGATTGAGTGTAATAGTCACTTTGAACTTTGATTATTACGCCGCTCTTCAAAGACTTGCCAATAAATAGTAAACAGTCTTGGATCTACTTTCTGCGAGCTCGTTGTGTTTGATCAGGTGAATTTATATAGGTACCCGAGCGCCCTACATTCTTTACACATTCTCAATTGCTTTTTTCCCCTGTCAATTTTTAGATGTGTACTGTGCCTACATACGGACTTTGTGGTATCATTTTATCGGGTTTATTTCTCGAATTTTTATGCTTACTTACTTACTTCACTTGCGTCGTACGAGTAATTCGGTGTGGCACTGGCTGTAATCGCGAAGAAGCGAAATTTGCTTGGCAACGAAACACATTAACCACTATTCCTACAGTGGCAGCTAGCACGGATACCTCGCGGGAAATGTTTGACTAATTACACCTCTCGGCGTCTCCCGCTCCTGTGATCGTTCACTCGTTCATCCGTTCATTCAGAGGCGCTCTCCCCCAGTTTTTCGTCGACAAGAAACTTTTGCCAATTAAGAGGCTGGCACAGCGACGCAACTTCTCAGGGACTTTTGTTCGTCAACTAATTGTGACGTGTATATAAGACAAATTTTGGCTGCCTACACATTATCTCTTTTGCGTTTGTAACGTATTTCTGTATGTGTTGCGCACTTTCTTATTAGAAAATGAAACTTTCGGTGACATAAAATACACAGAGTATGCGGAACCCAGTTTTAGAAACAACATTGTGAGTTTTAAACAAGTGAATATAAGGCATGTTATTAGCAGCAGTGCTCTGTCAACCAATATTATGTAAAAGTGTTTCCCAATTCCCACCATTCATAACATAAACATAACATCACGCCTTGTTTCCCTGGGCGATAAGGCAGAGGCTTATCTATAGTACACCCACATTTCGTTCATTAAGTCCAATGTAACACGGGGGCGAGCCTATTGCCATCCGGGGCCAACCCATCCATATTGTAGGTATTCCTTAAAAAGACCTAAGCCCACGCTTTTAACTAACAGTTTCATAACTGGCCCTTGGAGTAAAAGCTAAAGAGACTTAAAAATAGACAATCTCTTTTTCAGAGAACAGTCTTAAATACCTGCCTACGTTGTTATATTTACCTAGAGTTAGTTATTTCAATAGCAACATTTCACAATGTGACGTGGCCTTACAATGGCTAAGTACCTACTTAAGTTTCGACCTCCGGGCTCCGAGGAAAACAAATTAAACGTTGTTATATTTTATAATAACATTCGAGTCGAGAGAACATTTTTATTAAAAACGTAGAAAATGTCTTGTGATAAGATTTGTCATCTCTAGTAGTGTGGGTACTCAAATTGGGGAGACTAACGTCAGGGTGGGTGTTATGTTTGTACTAGGTTTGGGCTTAAGAGCAGTGGTGGCCCAGTGGCCGTAGGTTCGAGCCCTGACAGGTGCATTACTTTGTGTAAATTATTTCATCACCACTGCTCTCAAAACGGTGAAGGAAAACATCGTGAGGAAACCGGCATGATCTAGAAGCAAAAATTTGAAGACATGCGACATCTACTAACCCGTACTGGGCCCGCGTGGTGGACCCACTCCCTCTCATAGAAATGAGGCCACTGTCCCAGCCGTGGGAACATTATAGGTTGATTATGCTATGTTATTCACGGGCTAGTGGCTCCGTTTGTGTGGATAGTTCTTATTTTATTTTTTCAGTTGAGGTTAAACGTTTCATATCTGTCAAATTTCATGGCATTGTAATAAAAAAAATATATATAGAAACATTTTTGCATTTGTTTCAATAAGATACTAATGAATTAGTTTTGTTGTTTGTATTGTCCCCAGAAATTGTTATTATTGAAAAAGCTACAAAGCGTGTAACTTTATTTTACAAATTGCTAGTAGACATCTAAAACAAAAATATAACTTAACTCCCCACATAAGAAAAACTAATTTTTAATTTGTATTGTGAAAAACTAAAATATGAATTGCGTTAATTAGTAAAGTTTAGACAGCTGTCATAAATCACTGAGTAATGAAACAGCATCGCAGGAACACTGAAATTCAATTAATGTAATTTTAACTTTCACTCCGAAGGGATTCTGTTCGTCTTCGTTTCTAAGTTATTTCAACTTGACATGTTACTTCCTAGGTACTTTATTTGGGCCACAATATGTTACCAGAACACGTCTCTGAAATAATATACATATAGGTACTGGCTACGTAGATATACCTGGAGACAACTGCAAGATATTTTGTTGATAGATAAATACGATGCAACTAGTTTGACGTAGATAGCGTTCATTATTGCAAGTAAACGAAATATTTCACATACAAATAAATGCAGCTAATTATAACCGATCACTACTATTCATAATTCTGTGTTATAGGTGACTTTGGCCCAGAGATACCATAATATCAGTAGCGAGTATCAGTGTTGAGCTCAACACAATGCAACTTCACACATCAGGGTAATTGCTTAAGAGCGTTCATTCCGCGCGGGCTGGCAACAACGCATTTATATATATATATGTAGTTTTTCATGATTATATCATTAAATACAAACAACAGTACATTTTTTTTTCAGCTTAACACTAGATCTTTGGTATTTATAATATTTTTTAACATTTACTCTTTATTAAAACATTTAATCGTACTAAGTAATGCAAATAGAAGATAAGTGACGGTATGTCCATTTTTATAAGTAAATACCAAAATAACTGTAAAAAAAATAGCATAAAAACTTGAAAATACCAACGATCTATTGCATGGTTGAAAAAAAATGGTTTTGTTTGTATCTAATGAAATAATCACGAAAAACCGCCATAAATGCGCCGTTGCCAGCCCGCGTGGGAATAACGTTCTTAACACACTAACAGTGGGAATACGATTGTGACTAATCAATAACAGCCGTACGTATACCGCGGTTGGTCCGTGGATAGGTGACCATCTTTACATACCAAGACCCTCCGTGCATCGGAAAGCATGTTACGCCGTTGATCGCGGCTGTCAATTGTGGATCTTTGAAAATTGTTACATCGTTAGAAGTCGGAAAATCTGACAACCAATCATACCAAAGGGTATCGTGTTACCCAGTTACTGGGTAACACGATACCCTTATATTTTACTGGGTAACTGGGTTGTGGAGCAGATAGGCAGTCATATGTAAAATACTGGTAATCAGGTGCATACGGTTAGACTGGAAGCTGACCCTAACATAGTTGGAATGGGCTAGGCAGATGATGACTAAAAGTAGGAGTGGCTCTCATATGCATTGCGTTATTTAAGTTGCTAAGCAGACAAATTTTTCCGACATGGACTAGCAATACATTCAAAATGGTTCAGATTGTGATTAATACTGTTTTACGCAATTAGGGTGCAGACCACTAGAACCTAATTTGCGACTCATCTCCTGTAACACCACAGAAATTACACGGTGGTCCATTTTCAGCCTAACCACAGCACATCAACCATACACAATCAGCGAATAACAATCATTACCGTTTGTAAATTACAGATAAAACACAGAACTGCGGTCCACCTCATATTTAAACCAACTATCATCAATAATATGCCAAACATAAAACATTGCCTATTTTAAAGCTTTTTGTGAAAGTGCTCATTAAAAGGCGAAAATAAAACAAAGCTATTAAGCCGTATCGGTCCACACGATAATACACGAAGTGCCTTTCACTAATGATGTACGATACGTGTATAATGATTACATAGATGTCACCGAATATGCTGGAAGCGCTACTTTGAAGGCACTGAGAATAATTATTTTGAGAATAATTCGCGGAAAAGCCTCGATAAATTCGGTCACAGTTTTCACTACTCATCAAATTGTGACAGTTCACTTTTTGAATTATAAATGATATTTCTGCAAAGATTTATACAAATACGTCAATAATATTTTAAAACTATGTAGATGAAGTTGCCGGTTCCTATCTGACTAAAGTAGTGAAAACTGTAAGCAAAATATTAAATTTAAAATGATCCATAATTGTAATTTTATCGGTATAAGTGGAAACTTTTACCGATAAAATTACAACTATGGATAATTGGAAGCCAATAATGTCATTAACAACTAATTAACTTGTCAACCTATCAGAACTTAATTATCGAATTATTTATGTCTACAATTTTTTTTCTCGATTTTTCTTGCTACTACTCAACATACCTCAAGTCACGTCTATACAAGTTAATAATCATTAGTAGATACTGGCGCATACGGTAATACAATCATAGAGTTCACACCTACCACAAAACTTACCAAACACAGACACACAGACCAACATAAAAAATCCATCAATCCCGCGTGGCATATCGGACAATGCAAAACTGGAAACCGACCACAGAACATCAATTTTGTCCAATTTCCGCGTGTCGTTCCATCCAGATGCACTACATCTATTGTGCGCAATGGCCACCGCTAATCCATTAGCAATACGACTTTTACACAATGGCCCACTGATGCCGGGCGAAACCCGAAAACTCGCTTTGTTAGTGCATCAGTAATGTCAACTATAGTTTAGGACTGTAGTTGAGTATCCTATGCCTATCCAGCTAATCTGATTTGGGGGCAAAACGGTGAAAGGGGATTCGGAGTAATTTTGATAGTAATCAGCTAATTATTTTGAAAGTAGTATCGGTTTTGGAAGTATTAGTCCATTGTCCATATGTCCAGTGTCAATAGTCCATTGAAGTTCAAAATCGAAGTTTTTTAGGTCTCTTGCTAATTAGTCAATCCAGTATTATTTTCTAAACTGAACGTAATCACTGTTACGAATACCTTAAAATCATGTAATGAAATCTAAAAAGAAAACATATTTTTTTAATCTTCAAAAACTCGTTTGAGATGTCTGAAAATCTTGCAACTTCATTTATAAAGAAATAGTATAAAGTCGCTGTTTTCATCTGTGCGTAAGCGAAGAAGAAGAAGAGGAAGAAGTAATTCTGCTAAACCCACGCAATGGATTTTCATACGGTTTTCACTATCATTTAAAGAATTTCTTCCGGAGCGTTTATGTGTATAATAACATGCATATTATAGAAGAAAAAGGCCGATAATTTCAAAAATTCGTACCCTGCAAAACCAGGCCGGGTCGCTATTATACAATACTAGCTTTTGCCAGCGGTTTCGCCGGCGCAGAAAGGGGGGGGGGTTGAATTTCGAAATCCATCCTTATTCCTTGAATACATTATAAAGGGAACCTGTGTGCAAAATTTTAGCTTTCTAGGTCCAAGGGTTTGGGCTGGGCGTTGATGAGTCAGTCAGTCAGTCAGGACTTTTCTTTTTATTTATATAGATAGATAGATAGATGGAGGTCCGTGTAACCCTTTAGTCCAAGCTAATATTGTCTGCTGTGTGCAGAAAACTAGCAATACCGTACTAGTTCTATACTAGTTGTACCGGGACATAAAATGACTAAAATGTTTTCTTAGTATACGCATTAGTATGACTAACAACGTAAATATATAGCTAATATTTCTGTCAACGTTTAATATCGCCACAACATGGCGGTAGGCCTTCAAAAGCGACTAATTAAATTTTTAGATAAAACGCTTTTTGTGGCGTCGAAATTAATTTACGTTCCGTCAGCTAGAGTTTTAAGTTTTTGGCTTCCATTTGTATCACTTAAATCTGATTCTGAGAAATTAATATTATATGAATTTTCCATTCCAGTAATATTTTCTTTAGCTCTGTTTCTTTTCTTGGCTGAAGGAAAGATTGACATTGCCAACTAATTTGCCGAATCATTTTTTAGTAATTAATTTTGAATTTTCTTTTATACTAAAGTAAACACCGAAAGATGTACAAGAAGATTTCCTTAAATCAAAACATCATCTTATACACATCCTTTCAACAGTCAAACAAACACCATGAAAACAATCCTTTAAAATTCATTAGCACAAGAAACTCGACGTTCTTAATCAAACAGTCGGAGATCGTGTGAACGCGCCCACTCTAAACAAGTCGAACGTATTAGTCGACGTATTGGGTTCCTTGCACTTCATTATATGGGATGCATAGTAGTGCATACGGAGAGAAAAACTTACTTTAGCGTACTCAATGAGGATCGGGTTTAAGATAGTGTTTTGTTTATCAGTAGTAAGGGTAGTTTTCTTTTGTTTTGTGTGTGGTGTCTTGACTATGTCTTTTGCAAAGGATTTGGTATATTCTTCTACTTATAATATCATGCTTAAATTCCCCGTAGGAGTAGCCAGAGGTGTATCTTATAGTATACCACATTTCGCTAGTTGTGTTTTAAGTCCCATGTAATAGGAGGTGAGCTAATTGCCATCAACCGGACACAAATCTAGACTCCATGCTGCTAATGAGAAATTCCTGATGAAATCGAACGCAGGTCAGGAACCAGATTCATGCTCAGCAGAATCGCTTACGGACACTAGACCCACGAGGCATTAAGTACAACCATAAAATGCCAATCCGCTAATAGGTACAGACTTTGTGCGAACCTTAATTATTATACATATCAGTTCACTACACTCTGGCCTACAATTTAGAGCTTTCTAAGAAGTTTTTCCAAGCTGACGTATTCCATATTATTTGAACATGCCATTAAAATGATAAACAAAATACAGCACCTAACATTCAAGCTCATCGTTAACATCCAAACGTCAAAACAAGAATAGAACAACAAAAAGCGTAAACCGCTTTTTAAAACGACGCAGCCACATAGAAATGCAACCGACTCGCCTCAAGACGAAAGAGAAAAAATACACTTCGAGGCAAAAAGTTCATATACTTCCAAGACACAGTAATCAGCGCAAAATATAGTCGGTCTCACGTACGAATCAGCGCGGGGGAACGCGAAATAAAGTTTTGATGTAAAAAGTTCTTTTTATTTGCCATGTTGAGAACAAACTTGGTTGGTGTGCTGTATGTGCTATATGTATGAAAGTGTAATGATTTCTTTAACATAATTTTCGTGGATTTCGTGAGTGTTTTCTCTAAATTTTAAATGGTGAGCTTAGATGTTTGTTTTGGTTGTTTTCGCTTTTGTTTATGTGTTTTTTTTTGGTTTTACGGTTCTGTTACATGTGCCCGGATAAAGCAAGAAGCGAAGTTAGAAAATTGGATTATTCTGCTGTAACAAATTTTTTTTGCATCATCTTTCACTAGTTACTAAATCTCAAAGACAAAAGACCTTATACCCAAAATCCCCAATTTCCCACACCCGACAAAAGGACAGTCTTTTTATTAAAATAAAAATTCCGATTTTAGCCATAAATTATAATTTAACGTCGCCGTCGAATATCAGAGTACCCTCATTCGGCCATAAAACATCGATACGCTAATAGAATCTCCCGGTATTTAGGACCCGTCCGCGATGGAAACTTTTACCGGCCGGCACGGGCGGGTTACCTCGCGTTCAGGAGCGCGCGCTGAATACAAACGAGCGAATCTTAACCCTCAATCTGCCGGGTGCATGCGAGTGGCGATAAACGCCTCACGTGAACATTGATTTTTTAAAATAAAATTTTAAAGGACGTCTTTTTTGTCGGGTTTTTTTTATGTGTTTAATTATTTTATATTTTGTGCTATTTTTAACTATTATAGTCTCTAGGTACCTCATACAATATTATCATAACCCTGGATTGTTATTCATGTTAGGGAATAATCAAGAAAACCATATTTTGAATCTATGGTGTATTCATGTCATCGTCATAAATAACTTGTTTCCAATTCTCCTAAATAAAAGACAAGATCCTATTCTAAAAAAATCTGAACAAATTCTGTTTCCCTAAACAAATAATTAACCACTTGAACTCAAAACACTCAACCTCAGATAAGAACGGGGAGTACACTCCAAAGCATTGTTCTTTAAAAGAGGGACGTTAGAGGCAGTCGTGAGAGGAATCCCCAACACGTCGGCGACACATGTCAGCTCTCGATCCGATCTCGATCTGTGCGAAGACTTAATAAAATGACACTCTTAAAACTTTGACGGCTGTAAGGTATGAGCGGGTAGCGGGTTATCCGAAAACCATTCAATCCTACTATATTTAATTTTATAAATGTGAAAGTTTAGATATTTAGATGTTTGCATGTTTGTTACTCAATCACGCAGAAACAGCTGAACGTATTTGTATGAAATTTGGCACACAGATAGTTTATAACCTGGATTAACATATAGGATACTTTTTATCCCGGTAGTACGTTCCCGTGGGAAAATTTTCCTCGCGGGCAAAGCCGGTGGCAAAAGCTAGTTCAGAATAATATTTAATTAGGTAAATCATCATTTTGCTTGCCCTTATCCCAATTTATGCCGGGTCAATGCAACATAATATATTTTTCTTCGATTCTTCTCTATTAGTCCTCATATAGGTAGTAATATCGTTACTAAAAAAATATTGATTAAATATACGTAGGTTATTTTGAGGCCAGGATAATATAGAATGTTTGTTCCACTAGAAGACGTATAATTTCAGCTGACATCGCCTGAAATAAATAAACCAAAGCAGGAAACATTAATTTGAGTCCTTTATAGCGGTCTAAATATTAATAGTTGAACTATAAAATGCAGCTGCTGCGTAACAACGGTTGTTAAATAATTTAACAACCGGCAAAATACACTAAGATGATTCAGATTCAGTCAGTCATTAGGAATCATCCCCGCTACCACCTATTACTCAGCCCACATATGAACCGTTAACATGTGCCACCGCGTCTGTCTTGTGATCCCCCAGATCTTTGTTACCCGAACATCCACAGTCTATGCTTTTTTTGTCAACTTTATTGAGAATTCATCGGAATTCCGTGTTAACTCCTTTATGTATTTGTTTATCGGCTGATCGCTTTGTCATTGTTTTCCTTCCCTTCGTATTTTATCAAGGAAAATGATAAAAGTTTTATATGTTCATTTTGTCTCACAAGTCGTTCCAATTCATTCAATTATTTCGTAGCTAAACCTTCGTGCCGGTAGCGATCACCGACGTAGATGTATCGTAGCACTTTCGTAGCGCTTTCCTAGCGTGCTACGAAATTACGTAGACCTTTCGTAGACCGTTGTCTTGCCAGTAAATAAATTTCTAATGTGCTCGTTGGCGGTGCATTATTAAAGATAAACTGAGCAGTTTAAGTAAGGTTATATTGGGTTTATAATATGCTGCAGATACATTCTGTAACGTTTTACGTAAGGTAAATTAACTACACTTACTGGATAAAAAATTAACAGTACGCAAACTGTAACCATGAATTTATCATATGGTTTTAGACCCCTAACGTAGAAATTTTTCATTGGTAATTCAAATACTAATTTACTGTTTCGTACATTTTGAGTTCGTAGGTATTGCTCTTTTCTATTAAATGTCATTTTATTTTTATAACCGACGAAAAATTTCTACCCCAGTAGGTTTAGGATCATATGCTGAATTACTGGTTACAGTTTACACACTGGTTAGATTTTTTTCCTGCATAAATAATCAAGAACTTCTAGTTCCATAAAATATTTATTAAAACTTTACGCACAAGTAATAAAAACAGTACAAAGGCGAACTTAGTGCTTTGTTCGACGCTTGAACTTTCTCGTTAGCAAATTATCACTCTATCACCAGTCTCGTTCCCCAAATATTTAACGCATCTGAAATTAGTATTCCAAAGCTATTCCAAAACATCAATTAAACATGTACCGGTACAGAAAATGAAACCATTCACTCCTATTGACGTTCAAATGTTCCACGAATGCATTCCGAACATAATACCATACTGCCTAATTCCATGGCACACTACACAATATAATTTCAATAAAACGTATTGAAACTAATTAGTATTGAACGTGAATGGTATCGTGTCCGTTTGAAATGCTTTCAAAATTGAGTGAACTAAATTTACATCAAGGCTATATGAAGTGAACGAATTTTTGACCAACTCAGCGCACGATGCGGTTAGGAACAGTATTGTTAGTTTTATTAGGAAACGAAATTGATTTAGAATTTTGGAGTCTGTTATGATTTTTCTGTTTCATAAGTGCCCATGCAGGTTTACGTGAAATAAAATATTTTGATTTGATTTGATTTGATTTTGTGAGGAAAAATGGTTACCTTTTTTATTAGACAAGTCTAAATTACCTCATAATAAACTAGACCCCAAAGCGTGCAAGCATATTTGAACTGTCAAGGAGTCGGTCAGTCAAAGAATTGAAGCTAGTCTCCCACTCCAAAGCAGGTAATGATAATAAATTATCAATCCTGTTTACACTTTGAATATATGAAGGGAAAGAGCAATTTATATAGTGGTTGAAACGTAAACGTTCAGAGATCGCACAAAATAAAGAGGTTTGAAAGGAAAATGGTGAAACCTTTTCCCAGGAATGGTACACAATATTGGCCAACAAAAAATAACCTGGAACGAATTCATTTTATTTTGAACATTTAAAAAATGACATATGTATTTAATTTACCAAATCCAGCAATGGACTACCCATTACGAAATTTATGATGATATCTTTTAGAAACTTTACTCTTCAAAAAGTCCTGATTCTTAACGTCATTTAAATAAATGATTTTAAGCTGAATCTTAGCAGCGTTTTCAACAAAAATATACAAAAGAAACGAACACAAAATACAAACTAGCCACAACAGTGAACCGGAAAAAACAAACTCACATGTCTACCCCAGAACGCATAGTTTAAAATAGTTTAAAACATGTTATGTAAAGAAAACAGCAGTCGTGTTGGTGTTTAAAGAAGTTTGTTCGCGCGGTGACGGCTATAACATATTTCAAACAATTTCAAAGTGTAATGTGCGAAAAATAAGGTGCTCATATCGTCTGTGCCGGTTCAGGCAACCCGGACACGCAGATATAGATGCTGGATGTGGATTTATATTGTGTTTTGTTTTTTTAGGATTCGTAGTTACTTTGTAAACATAGGTTTTCTTTGTATCGACGTTTTTGAACGTTTGTCGACAGAATTTTTGAAATTTTTAGGAATCTAATGAAGGGGTTTGTGGTTAAATAATATCAGCCGCACGGGCTGATTGATCAAGTTAAGCTACGCTTGCCGCGGTTGGTCCGTGGATAGGTGGATCTTTAAATATCAAGACCCTTCTGTACCTTGGAAGCACGTTAAGCCGTTGGTTCAGGCTGTAATTCATAGATCTTTGGCAGTCGTTACGGGTCTTTAGAAGCCCGAAAATCTGACAACCAGTCTTACCGTAGTACCCAGTAACTGGGTTGTAGAGGTCAGATAGGCAGTAGCTTTAAGTTAAATACTGGTATTCAGCTGCATCCGGTTAGACTGGAAGCCGACCTCAACATAGTTGGGATAAGGCTGGGCAGATAATGATGAGAATCTAATGACGCTACATTTGGCCATGTGTACGATAGTAGTAATGACAGCATACAAACAAGTAAAAAGACGTATCGTCAGATTGTTTTTTCCTTTAAATAGATGGCCACTGGTATTTGTCTACGTAACTTTGTAATCCGGTTCAATTCTCATCTTACCTTTACATGTCAGCTATGCATAATTTCATGCACAATAATCCACGAACTTTCTCTGTTCACTCTTCCATACAAAATTTAGAATAAAATTCATCCACCGTATCTAGGTAATCTGCATCTGCGTCCATCTGAGCTCCCCTTCTCTGTGAGAGCTAGATACAAGCTGATCCGTTTTGTTTCCTCAATGTACACTCCTGTACCCCCTCCCCTGCCCCCCGCTGGCTCACCACCCCCTGCTACCCTAGGTATCGAGCTCACAGAAAACTTTGGAAAAATATCCTCTATTTATATACGATATTATATCGGAAAGTTTATCGGGAACTTTTGACTAGGTTTAATTTTTAATTCTTTAGGATCGAGTTTCGATTCGGGAGTTTGATATTCTTGCAATTTTCGTGAACGAAGTTTTGATCTTAGTGTAAGCGATGAAGAAATAAAATGCTTAAAAACTGTAAGAGAACAGAGCTCTCATACAAGTTTTGATAGCGTGACTTGTACTTAGTAACGCGACATTTCAAAGACAATAAGCATACCGTACACCGATTCAGTTGAATAATTAGTAAACCAATACCGACGCTCTAAAATTGATTAATTATTACTTCGTTACAACTCGTAGCTTTCTTACAGTGACTATCATATCTACTATGAGAGGCAAAAGAAAATACCTACGCAGCTCTAAAAAGTCATGAGTAACAAAAAAAAAATTTACGCAACAAAAAAATTACATTTCCAGTAGCACTATTTAAATCTACACGCCCTCAGCGCAGCACTCGTTAAAGCAGCGCCACTTTATAATCGCGCACGTTGCAAGAACTAATTTAGTTATAAATGAGATCTCACAGGCTTTCGCTGCAGAATAAATAGTTACAGAAAGCCGGTTTCGTACAACGAGCGACAACACACTCACGCATAGACACGCGTCTACGTACAGCGCCCTTGTAACTAGCATTTGTCGGAGATCGCCGCATGTAATGAAATGAAATGTTTATTTATGTAAGTAGGTGTAAGCACTTTTACACGTATACTCGTATATATTTTGTAGTTTAATATTTTAAAACTATAATTAAGTATCTCACCGGCATTTTTAACTGACTGATCCCTGAGAAAAAATGCCAAAAAAAAACTCAGAGGGCATGGTCTCCTTAAAGTCCAAACAATATGTTATTAGGATCTTATGTGAGTCTATGAATGCAAGGCCATGTCTAGAAGAGCCTTGTGAATCGCCTTTGAGTGCGTGCGCCTGTTTTCACTCTGTGAGGTTCTCCGTATCAGATACATATATCGGATCAGGTAATGAAACACCATTGTAGTGTGAATTAAATAAGTATTTCGTTTATTTCACGGCTTCGTGTTTACACCACCATGCCTGCCACGCTAGTCCGTCTTTCCGAAACCAGCAAACTATGCTAATATATTTGAAAGCTTATTCTAAATAATCTTGTCAGTTCGAAAGGATAAAACTTAATTTATAGCCTGCCTATATAAGGTAGGATCGTTTTAAAAGACAACCTTTAAATTAAGAAGTCGGCCTTCTGTATCTATGTATTCAGTGTAGCCTGTGACACGATGCGCGCTGGTGCGAGCCCACAAAGCGTCGCGATATGCTTCAAACAAACTCATTACTGTTCTCACGTAATTATAATAGTATGCTCGTTTGGTCTTTCTCAGATTTGTTAAGTTATTCAAAGGGTTTCAGAGCGTGCATTTTGTTAATGACATTCTAATATGTTTCGCCGAAATGTTCCCTGCGACTTGATTATGTATCACAAAATACATCGGTTAGCAGTGTCATTATAACTTAATTAAATGTTCTGGCAAATTACTTCAAATATGGACTCCTTATATGACAAATGCGTTGACTGACTGGACAGGTTTTTTCATCAAAACACAAATTCAGTTACCTATCTCCATGGTCCTCACGTGATCTGACCAAGATTATGTCTGGACTTTAAAGATACTGTGACATCTGAGTTTGTTTCAGCCCTTCTTCTCAGAGTCAGATAGGAAACGCCGACCTCATCTAGTTTTTAAAATGTGGTTGACGCGCAAAAACGTTTGAGTAAACCTACTTACAGCAATAAAATCATTTATGATATTCTAGCTGTCTTATGCCTTACCAAAATGACGCACACAAAAACCCCGGGAAAAGTTATAGAAATATATTTCCAATGCAGAAAATAAACCCCTTATCATGGAAAACCAAACACTAGACCACGAAGTCACTAGGATAGACGAAGACACGTTATTTTTCAAAACTGCGCCTTTCAATATCTGTAGAAACATATTGCGCGTAAAAGATACTTTTACCTAGAGTATATTATGTATGCACAACGACGAAAACCTAAAATCAATCGAATCCCTACACGTGTTCTTCCCAATCATAAAAATAATATCACCCCCACTGTTACCCTGCTACCCTAGTACTCGGCTTGTCAAACACCTAATTCGTATGACACATCACCCGGGGGTTTCGGCGAGATTTTACGATCTCCACAAATTGAACTTGTTCAGGTATGACTGATTAATATTTGTGTCGAGGGACCAGGGTACGATGGTCGTGAGGAGGATTGTAGATCTGGATTAGTAGGAATGTTGTGAAGACATAAAATTATGAACGGAGATGTCTTTTCAAATGTGGTTAGGGATTAATTAACAACCTTTTTATATTTTATAAACAATTCAAAAACTAAAAACATACGTTGCAATCTACCGCAAATCCTTGCCTTTAGCAGCTGTTCTTCCAATCTTTGTCAATGTTTATTAATAAAACTTTTCCTATCACGTCAAAGAGCAGTGGTGGCCCACTGGTAACGGCCATGACATACGTTTTTGTAGGTCGTAGGTTCGTAATATTTCATCACCACTTCTCTCAAACCGGTGCAGGAAAACATCGTGAGGACCTAGTTTCTCCTAGAACCAAAAAATCGAACACATGTGACATTTACCAACCCGCACTGGGCCTGAGGCCAGCGCAGTGGGAACATTATAGACTGATTATGTACTACCTCAAATAGCATATTTCCTTTCACGTACATAGGTGATGCACAAGCCATATATAGTACCTAAGTAATGGTGCAATTAAATGAAAGGAAATTTAAAACTCATATTAAAAGTAAACTTTGTAAGCCAGCATATTACAAATTTGAGGATTATATCCAAGATAATAATGCTTGGAAACATGCTCCATAGGAAAATCTAGAGTCTAGACAAAATCAAACTGGTTGCTAATTGAATTAATTATATTTGTGACATTGATTTACACTCAGTGACAACTTTAACTCACACACTGATTTATTACTAGTTAACATTGTAGACAAATCGTATAGGTACTTACTTTTACAATGTTTGTACCTAAATATGTGAGGACCATGTTCTATCATAAAATTAACTTATCTGTATTGCTTCAATTTCATTCTTTTTAACTATTTTGGTATAGTAATTTTATTCTGGGTGGATCGTTTTCACACATAATTATATAATTAATGTACTATGTTAAATATTGTACTTAAAACATTTTAAAAGAGTAACGGTGGAGTTTCTTGCCCATTCTTCTCCATACGAAACTACATTTTGGAAAGGGCGACTAGAATCAATTCTATTTTAATGTAAATGTTGACGTTCAAAAGTGCCTTTAAGTGCTTATTTGAAATAAATGCTTGGACTTTGACTTTGAATATCAAACCTTCATCTTACTTCTTTCTTAAAGGACAACAGAGGTCAAACAGTCTGGAACAGAAATAATACGGCAGTATTCCCTCCCTAAAGCAAGCCTTAACAATAGGTTTAGACAAAGAGCACGTTGAAATCCACTTCCCACGCATTTCAAGTTCTATGTTTACCCTGAAAACTTCCACCAATATTTTATACGTGTTAAACAGTAGTATGGAAGTGTTGCTAGTTCATTTAATTCGGAGTAATGTCCCGCCATGTTTATCGGCCCCGTATTAACTGGTGATAAGTATCCGTGAAAACTTTTCGGTGTGACCTTTCCGTTGATATTTATTGGTATCGGTGTACATAAGTATACTTTGCTGTATTTTTTAATTGAGACTGTAGGCATTTTTAATTTCTTTACAAGTAGAGAGTTAAATATTGCAGTTGTCATTCGAAATTATGTTTACTTTTTTGAGCTGGCAAAGAGAACGAGCAAATTAGCACCAAGATTTAAAAGATGCTAAAATCGTTTTCAACTTGCAAATTCGAAGTCTTAGTACTCATTTTGAAATAGTTTAATTTTATGATTACAGCCTAAACTCAGCTGGAAGATAACAAAGCGTCTATAGACGTCAAGATTTTGAACTCGACTCACGTTTGATATCACTGACATAACTGTCAATAAAAAATCCATTTTCAGTTCATAATTGGAATCGACAAACTGTAAACAACCCCAAACCCTGCGAGTAGCAGTCATGATTACGTTATTAAACCACGTCTCCATACAGAGACTTCAAAGCGCGCGAACCTCGAGGCGAACACGTTGCCTCACTCACATCTCTAAATAAAATAGTCGGCAACATTATTCGCTCTAACGATGTGGAAGATAAATTTCGGGGATCCCTTTACAGTTTACGAGGTGTAACGTGAAAGAGTGAGTGTGTGGTTTGCGCACCTTAGAATATACGAGTAGGTGAGGGAAAGAGCGCAATGGGAATGAACCGCGTCGCGACGTCGACGTCGGTCGGTGAAATAGTTTTTTATGGGCCACACGTGGATTAAAGGAGGTCTGAAGTTTAAGTGCTGTTTGATAGACATCGTGGGAAAATTAAATAAAAATGGAGAAGAATTTGTAGTTTTTTTTTATGTAGGCTCCTATAGATTGCACTGATATTTCCTGAGCTCACGCCAACTATACTTTACATACTTTTGCGAGCTTATTAACAAGCTTTGTATAAATAGTTAAATAATGATGATTCTGAATCCCCCTGCATTGAAAATATTCTTCGGTTAAAAAAAACTTAGCTGTTCCATACATTTTGACCGCGCAGGCACTGTACTTTTTTAAAGAAACCGTTGATATTTTTTGATAAACGACAAAAAATGTCTACGCTAGGGGGTCTAGAATCATGGTTTCAGTTGGCACGTCGATGTCAATGCCACCCTGTACAAAATAGAAAAACTAAGAGCCTTAATAAATCAAAACATACAAAATTAGAAAAGTAAACAGCAACATTACAGTCAGCAGATCAAATCCAGGTCGGTTCTTCTGTTCAATGCGCGTCTCAGCTTACGGTATGCATAGAGAAGCGAAGCACCTCGGGGACACGCGACAGCCACGTAATGTAATAACATCACTGAATATTGACGAATGAGCCACGATTTTTTGTTTTCTGAATATAGGGTATTCGAAATATGATATTCCCCGTATTGTTCAGCTTTTATTTCGGCATTTCAGCC
Organism: Antitype chi; assembly: GCA_947359405.1. Lineage (NCBI taxonomy): Eukaryota > Metazoa > Arthropoda > Insecta > Lepidoptera > Noctuidae > Antitype > Antitype chi. Next base: position 20,822,275 of record OX375816.1, read on the forward strand.
ATGTTGAAATATGAAATAAACGTAAGTGTCTCGTTTCTGTGGATTTGTATCGTTTTATCTGATTGTGGTTCGGTTAATTAATTGTGTGTTGTTTTTTTTGTGGTATCGTGTTTTCATTTACTTTCATTATGTTTTTTTTCACCCACTAACACATTACGCTACACAATAACGACATTATTTAGGGTTCCGTACCTCAGATGGAAAAAAAGAAACCCATATAGAATCATTTCGTTGTCTGTACGTCTGTCTGACAAGACCCTTTTTCTCAGTAACGCGTGGAGGTATCAACTATTTTTTTTTCTGAAATACGAAGGTCCCTTGACGCTCTTAACAGTCAATCTTCTGAGCAACGCAATAAAAGAACACGGCTTTTTTATGCATTTATTTGTTATGTTAACCTTAGTCTATAGTGTAATACACACAGTTTAAAGATCTTTGTAAATAACAGTTTTAAGGAAATAAAAGGACTGAAAATAAAAATGAATGAATGAATTTACCGGAAACGACAACAAAATAGTATTAAATACTTAACAATTACAATAAATTGTCACATAATTTCAATGAAAAGGTCTTCAATACAGTCATTTTACGGCACAAAATACGTAAGAAGGGATAATTTATAGATGTGATTACATTATTATTTATTGTAGTTTTTAATTGTTGTTGCTATGAAAGTTTACCCGTTTCAGAGATATCTATTATTTAAATACCTATAATTACTGAAGACGATAGTTGAAGTTGTGTACGTAATTACTTACAAATTGGATTCTGTGCTACAGGCTACTACGGAACTTTCATTGTGCGTGGTCCCCACGCACTTGGCTGGTTTGTTTTTTCCATTTCCATTTTTTATCCAAATTCCATTCCTTTTTAAATAACTGCGTATTCGCGCTACGGATTTGTTACATAATAATAAAATATGAAAAAATCCATCAGATATCTGACCTCACCACGTTAGTTTCCAATTCGACTTCATCGATGCACGTCATTAAAATCAACCAACTATAATTTAGGAACTCCTTTTTCATATAACACAGCCAGATTTGTCACCATTTCGTTCTTCCCAATATTCATCATCATCATTTCAGGCGAAAGACGTCCATTGCTGGACATAGGCTGCCATCAAGCACCGCCACTTCGACTGATTCTTTGCTTCTTGGTGCTTGCCATTGGGGGCGAAGGGATCGAATCGCAGTAAGGTCTAAAAAAATGCATAGAGAACGCTGCATCCCATTCTCTAGCAAGTCCCTTAGTTACCTTTTACGACACCCACGGGAAGAAATAGACGGGTAATGCTATTTCTTAACCCCAGTATTCAGTAGATAATATCTCTTGCAATACCGACCACCATTACCGCCGTATATTCGGCAGGTATATGATTAAAACTTTAATTTTCATACAATTTTACATCCACACAAAACATTTATGAGTCACTTAACTAGTAATGGCTTGACATAAACCGTTGTCCGGTAATTATTGCCGGTGTAGTTATGGTCACGTGATGTGTGACAGAAGAACATAGGTTTAGCTGTTGTGAATACATTTTAAAGGAATATAGAAAATAACAGTATTTGTTTAGAAGACAGTGTGGGATAATGCAAGTGGAGAAGTGTGACCCGGTAGGAAAGAAGTTATTTTCATTCTTACTAGCTGCAACCCGCGGTTTTACCTGCATAAGTCGTGGTCCCGTGGGAGTATCGGAATAAAAGTATCCTATGTCTTAATCCGATTGCCTCGCTGGTGGAGCAATTCAAATAATACTTCACATATAACTTGGTTTAGCGGTCGCTTGCGCTACTACTGAACACGAGGTCCTGGTCTCAGTTCCCGTGTCAGGCACAGTGCTGTTGGGTTATTCATCTAGAATTTCTCAGTAGCGGCCCGGAGTCTGGATTTTTGCCCAGTTAATGGCAATAGGCTCACCGGGGTATCACATGGGCATGTAATGACGCAGACGTAGAACTTCTGCGAACGAGTTTCTGCCCGACGGTTGTTAGGTTTGATACGCGAATAACACAATTATTTCTACATATTCCGTCACAACGTGATCTTACTCTAGTTTTAGCCAAAAGCTCTGAGCCAGTTTTTACATTTCCAACTTTATTTCGATTTGGGTAAGGTTCTTGATACAAAATAACTAAGTTGTAATTATCTTATAAAGAACTGCATTTGCATTTTTTTTTTGCTTTTTCTGGGTTCTTAATTCAAAAACTGGCTGGTGATGGTTTAAACCAGATTTAAATAAAAACCTTATAATAAGGGGGATAAAGTTTGTGTCTGAAATCGCAGCAGTGCAGAATTATTCCAAAAATAAGGCCACCTTTCAACGAATACAGAAACACTTGTAGGCAGTTCACTCATGATGGAGGAAAGTCTCAAAGTCTTGGATGACCTTTCCCTAGAGCGGCCTTTGCTAAATCCATGCAAGTCATTCAACTTTATCATTCAGACAGTGATTCCCAACTAACAGTAAACCATTTCCTAAGCCCTAATCAGTTAGTCTGGCACTATTCCTAGGACACATTTACGAGTCACTTAACGCCTAATGGCTGGACATAAAAACCGGTGCTCGCTAATCAACGGCTGACGTCACAGGCTTGTCCACACGCCACCGTCAAACATCATATGTTAATTAGTTTCCACTATACGGCTCTATAGGGTTCACAATTATAGAAATACATTTGGAATTATTTATTTGGTGTTCCAGTGTGGTGGCCCAGTGGTAATGGCCCCGACTGTGGTGGCCCAGCTGTAACCCGACATACGAGTTGCCTGTGTTTGGACCCAGGCAGGCGCTTTATTCTGTGTAAATCATTTCATCATTGCTCTCAAAATGGTGTAGGAAAACATTGTGAGGAAACCGCCATGTCCTAGAACCAATAAATCGAAGACATGTGACATCTGGGCCCGCGTAGTGGATTACAGCCCACTCTTTCCTGCAGAGAGGAGGCACGTGTTCCAGCTGTGGGTACATTATAGCCTGATTATGCGTAATATGCTATGCTTATGGTGTTTGGTGTTTTTTTTTTTTGAGAGTCGTAAATCATCAAGTAACTCTTCCCGCTCTGGGTGGAGCAGGAGGGCATGTTAGATTTTACTGACTAAAAGCCACTAGTGTTCCTTCAGTTGTATGTGTGCCAGGGACCACGGTATTTCTTTCGAACAACCGGCACTCCTGGCAGGCATCGGCCCTTGCGAACCCCACCAGTTGGTGCTGACATCTCTTTGAGGCGCGTGTGGAATAAAACAACGCGCCGTCGACCCGGGCTTGGTCCTTACCGGACAGCGAGCTACCCATTACTCGCCGTCTACAAGCCCGATGGCCGGGAATCAGCCTGGGATTCCCGACGCGCAGGGCGTCTCCATGGTATTTGGTATTCGATGGTAAAAGATACGAAATAGGTACATGAGGAACTGTAACAACAGTGACTGCCTCGTTGGTCTAGTGATCGCAAGCGCTACTCCGAGCGCTACTCTCTCCTTCTGACCTGGGTTCGATTCCCAAGTTGGGCAAAATGGTATAGGGTTTTTGTATCTGGAATTTCTCAGAAACAGCATTTGGATGGGTGCCCGGCTGATGGCAATAGACTCGCCCCATATTACATGGGACCTAAACATGTCTGGCAAAATGTGGGTATACTATGGATATGTTACCGGCCAAACCCGATTTCAAGCCAAACTAGTTTGTCCTAGGCCAAACTGGTTTATTAAGCCGGGGCACGCCGATTAAATGGGTTAGGTTAGAACTGTGACCAAAAGCGCGCGAGCCGAGCGAGCGAAGCGAGCGGCGCCGCGGCAGCGGCCGGCGAGCGTTACTTCCAAAGGCTGTTAACGAAATGGCTAATTAAGCTAGTTGGCTGCGACATATCACGCGTAGGTTAAGTCTGTTTGGCCTAGGACAAACTAGTTTGGCCTGAAATTGGGTTTGGTTGGCCGGTAACAGATACACCTCTGCCTAACCTTTCAGGGATTACAGGCGTAATGTTATGCGGAGGTTCAAGTATGTCTTCAAAATTAAGTAAATAAAATATGAAATATTTCAAATACTTACTGTTACAATCATCATCAGACACAGAGATGGAAATAAGAAGAAATTTTCAAAACTTAAGTAGGAATACCAGCTAGCCATCCTATTATTGTATTAAATATCGACTAAGTCTTGCTTTTGTACGTCTCATGTGCGTTTTAATAGCAACGAATAAACAAATAATACCCAAATGATAGCAGACATATAATTTACTAATAACATTCATCAAATAAAAGTCACATAAACATTTCACGTAATTATGTTTACGTTTGGGTCATTCACTAATAACCCAAACACATAAAATTTCTAAGTAATTACTTAAAAAACATAAACACAACACCATATTATTTTCACAAACATATTTACATGAACGAACGTCGTTGCACTTAGCAGTAAAATTAAAACTACCAACGGACCTATAAATATATCATTAAATTGAGTGACAACCTTGCTCACAAAGCACGTTGGACTTAAAATGGACATGGCACGCCAACAAAAAGTTAATTAAAATAAATATTCGAGTGGTTTCTAATGTAAAACATATGATACGGGGCGCTAGGGCTGTGCTGGCTGTCCTGTTAGTACTAAAACGCCAATTACAATAATTGTCGGCAATGCACGCGCAGTTTGTGGGCGAGCGCCATGCACGTTACTGCGCGATTTCCATTATATATGTTTATGTTTTATTTGAACGTTTTGTTTGTGTTATTCGGGTGGTTTAACCTAAAAATTACACGCGGTATGGCAAATTACTTAATTAATCAATCGATCGAGTGACGCAACATTTCCGTGTTCACTACGACCAGCCAGCTGATTGACATGATCGACAGGCGTTGAAATTTTTCGTCGGTTAGATCAGGTTAAGCTACGCTTGCCGCGATCGGTCCGTGGATGGGTGGTTTTTACATACTCCTCCATGCGTCGTCAAGCACGTTTAGCTGTTGGTCCCGGGTTTTATTCATGGATGGAGTCGTTACAGGTCGTCAAAAGTCCAAAAGTATTATAACAAGTCCACCTTCCTAGTCTACAACCAGTTAATTGGTGTCACGATACCAAGGGGTATAGTCTTACACATGAACTGGGTCGTGGAGGTCAGATAGGCAGTCGTCTATATAAAATAGGTACTATTATTCAGCTGCATCCGGTTGGACTGGAAGCAGAACTCAAAATTGTCGGCAAAAGACTAGACAGATCACTAGTATTCCAAATAATATTATCCAGTATTCACAAAAAAAATAGGTATAACGTAGCAACTAACATTGGGATAAACAATTGGGCCACTATTAATGTTGTGGCACAACACTACGGCGGAAACATCGGTAGCACAACAGTGATGGACACTGTTCAATGCAGCGGACATGTTGGTTTTGTGAATTGTGCTTGATATTCTGTTCGTTACGAATGGTCATGAAATTTACGATCAAAATTAGGCCTACATTGAGTCTTAGACGTCCCCTTTTGATAAAAACCCGTGTAGCACTAACGCAAAGGCAGTGTAAATGAAATTTATTTCTGCAAATTGGTAATAATACAATTTATTTTTTTAACTACACGACATCGATGGTTCCTTTCCAACTACTCTGAGAATAAACATCGAAAAAACTCACAGAGGTCACAGTGACATCATCAATACCATAATTACGTTTACGTTTAAAAATAACTCTAAAATGTAATTTCAACAATATTACAGAATAACTGTTGTTATTGGGCCGTTATTTTGTGTTCCTACATGATAGTAAATACCTAACATAATAATTCAGTCTCAAAGGACCAAATTGTAAATAAATTCTTTAAAAAGCAATAAGTAGACTTGTTTTAATTAAAAATAGGCCCAACACATACAAAGCCAGTGATACACAGGCGGGGTTTTATACAGCCAGGGGTGGACAGGACAAACACAATTTAATGACTATTGGAGCCGATCACCCTCCACGTTGTTTTTTTCGCCCATAAGAGTACATTTTGTGTTTTTTCGTCGTATTTTTGCTATAAATCAGGAAGTGTGTGTTTGGGAATGTTATGAGGGTAGTAATCTCATATTATGGAGATGGTGGATTTATTATAAATAATTCCCTTCTTAGCATTTTTTGTGGGCATTGCTACGATCCGCATGAAAAGGGAGTTATTGTTATTTTTTGTGAGGTTGGCCAAACGTTGTAATCATGATATTTTTACGATTGTTAATGGTAACGTTTTATTGGAAAACCCATGTTCAACACTGATGCGTTTTGACATGAATTACAATTCAATTCCGTTACATTGAACAGCTACTTAGTACTGAGTACTTTTTACCGTAAATCCCAATTTGAAGAAATTAACTTTCAATTTCTTTTTTACTAGCTTCCGCCCGCGGCTTCGCCCCCGTGGAAGTCGGAAATTATGCCGCAGGAGCATACTACCGGGATAAAAAGTATCCTATGTGTTAATCTAGGTTATAATCTATCTGTGTGCCTAATTTCATCTAAATCCGTTCAGCTGATTTTGCGTGATTGAGTAACAAACATACAAACATCTTCACAAACTTTCACATTTATAATATAATTTAAATTTATATATAATATAGTAGGTTTAGCTGTTAATGTCCTACTGCTAGGCAAAGGTTTCCCTTTTCTCCTTCCATCTCTCTCTGCCCAGAGCTGCTATGGACAAATCTTTTCAAAAGGAGTCCAGATCATCCATCGCCATCGCCATCGCCAACTCCATTTGTGCCTACCGCGATGTCGTTTGCCATTAAGCAGGACCCACAGGGTCCAAAAAATAAACGTAACATCTATAAATAAATACTCTGACAAACCAATTCCACCTCAACCTCTGTAGTTAGTTAATTTTGTGCAGTGAAGGGAAAATAAAAAGTAATTATAAGTTGGTCATCTCCGGCGATATTATCTCTGCTCCCTGGGGCGACGCTCCTCAAATATTTGCTCTTATATTAATTTTTATTTGGTAGCTTCATCAGAATTGAGGAGGTGGGGGACACTTGGTATAATGGAGTGCTAAAGCTACTATGAAGGTTGTTATATACTTTTGTACACAACTTAACATCTCGACTGTTTTTCTGAAGAGTGAGGTGTATCTAGAGTACATCCACATTTGACCAGTTATGTCCCATTATACGTTACTAGCTTCCTCCACGACTTCGTCCGCGTGATAATTCTTATTTAAACATAAAATATATCCTGTAGCATCGCGTAGCAATATTACTACATTTTATTTTAGCGTCCTAAATTACTATCTTTTTTGTAATGGGGTCCTTAGGTCGTAGTGTGATTTTAAAGTCAATCTATAAACTTACTTAAGAATTGGGCTATCAAAATCAAAAATAATTTTTCAAACCCAACTGGCAGTTTCAGATATTACCACCTACATACAAAGTAAAAAAAAAAATACCTCTTTGTAATATTATATTATTAATGGTACGGAAAATATATAACCGTAATATGTTAAACACTCGCATCTTTCTATCATTGTATATTTTCAGTAAACAACATTTCCAAAATATTTCTAAGTTACAAGAAAATAATACCAAAAGCATACAGATCGGGTTGATAACTGCATCGTATTGAAGCAACAGGTCTCGACGAGCAAAGCGAAATAAATTATGATGATCACCAATTTATATTCATTACGTTATGTTTTGTGTGCGGAGTAAATATAGTAAATGATACGGCGTGTCGTATACAGCTTATGAATATTGTTACGACAAACTTTGTCTACTTATGAGGGGAATTGTGTATTAGATTGTCTTTTTTTGTTTTCGTTTAACTTTGGTAAGTTCTTAGGAGAAAAGGACCAATAATTCGTTGACGATTGATAAAGTGACTAAGCGACTGGGCCATACAGTTCGTTTATATCTGAACAATATTTTTGTAAACTATACATCTAGGCTTTCTTAACAGAACCTTTGCTGTTGAAATACATTTAACATACAATTTCACAGACTTAGTGTAACAAAAACATGCTAAAGAAGAAATGACAAAGTATACTACCAATATCAAAACTTTAACTGCAATATTACGTAAATTACTCTAAGTTTTCTAACATTCTACCCTGTTCTGAGAAGACAAAAACCCCTTCAAGGTAAACCAACGCGACGTGTACACAAACCTTTTAAACAGAACTCCTAAGCTACTTTTCCACCACCACACCACAACATTCCCTTACTAAAAACAACATTTAACCAGCCCCACAAAACAATTTAAACAGAAAATAATAAATCACAGTTACCAAAGATTCATTAAAACAGTCCAATTAAGCGATATTTACATTTACGCTTAACGCGTTTGATGAAACTCTTTTGGAACAACAGGCGTAAACATTGGAGCGGTTCCGACTCATTGGGGGCAAGTGTTTGTATGGGCAGCCGACCGGACGGACGCTGCAATGTACTTGGTGCTTTATGCTGGATGAGGCGCCATGATTAGCCTCGTGCTAATTTTATTCTAATTCCTCGTGGGAATTTAGACCTTTCAAGGATTTATGCAGAAAACCCACAGATTTTGTGGCTACGGTTTAATACTCGTATAATCCATTCATACTTGGTCATGAAGTTATTGGTATTGAAGTCCGACCGTTATGCTTTCACACTCTGATCATACCTGGCCAAAATAAACACCGCAAGTCAAGACAACGACAGTATCCGGCGCGAAGGACCAAAAGCGACAACACCATCCATCATCTACCAACGCATCCAGCATACTAACATCCATTCATTCGTGATCGCGAATTAAAGCCATGTTTTTGTACAGTCCCCGGATAAGTTAATGAATAGCGAACGTACGTGTTCGTTGGACGGGCAATATTTGCCCAACACGCCCTGTTTGCCCGACCCCAATAATTTAAGGAGTATATTTTGTCGTTCAATTCGCGCTGGACATCGATACGTCTGTTTGTGTACGTTATTGTATGATTAAATGCGTTATTGTTGTTTTTCGGTTGATTCTGTGGTTCGATCATCGTGTAACAATTTGTAACGATAAATACTAGCTATTGATGAATTAGATTTTTGAACTTTTTGTTTCATATTTCATCAATAACTTCCCATAATATTTTTTACTTGGATAAAAGAGTTTATAGTAGTCTTGTGCTCAAAATGATTCCTCACAAAACCGTTTTCACGGTTTGTCGGTGCATATTAAATTAAAGCAAAGTTAAGGAAACTTACTTTATTGTCCCTTCTCTGAATAAACTTATGTTAAGCAGGTAACATTAGTATTTATTTTAAGTATAAGCTAACAAATTAAGTATAACATAACAAAAGCTAATTCTTTACAATCCGTAAACTCAAGAACTAGTCCTTATGTACAGAAAAATGTCAAAGGACCTTTACCGTAGGTCCTCACTACAAAAGAAATTCTTGAAATTCCCTTATACTCGTATACTTTGCGAAAGTAGGTTTTGATTAGGCATTGCTTACCTTAGGCCCGCATGCCAAACTTTCATTCGACATAAAAGAAATGGTCCGATGATCTTGTCCCTTTCTGATAAGCGACCTAAAGGACCCAGATGCCAGATGTAAAATTCTTCAGGACTAACTGAAGTAACTAACTTCATAAAAATCCTTTTCAAACCTAGACACGTGAACAATTACAATCATTTAAGCTGAATCTAAGCTCCTGTTTGTTTTCTGAAGTTTCCAAAATTGGAGCCTACATAAACACGAACGATAGTTCTAAACTTCAATTTAAAACTACTTAACTTAGCAGTTGTTCAGGACAAGAATTGAAAATAAAAAGTCAAAGAATTTCATAAAACGAGTCTCAAATGTAATTTCGCTTTGTTATTTACAGACTGTAAATTGAAACTACTATTAATAACTGAAGTAAAACAGAAAACTTGTGTTCGTATTTATTGTGCGCTGAAGGAGAGAGGCAAGTCGCTTGGAGCGCCTCGTGGATCCCAACTCGAGTTTGGGGGATCAAATATCAATCTGCGGGTTCGATCCCCCATGCGGATATGATTGGGGATACATTCCGCTCGCTTCGTTGAATACTGAACGATGAGAAAAACTTATAACGTGTCCCCGAGACGGTACCGTGAAATTTGGATTTTTTGGAGGACGTATTAAAGGTTTACTGAAATTGAATAATTTTTATGTATTTTCAATTTTTTATTTTGAAATCAACGTGAGCTTCATCATCAAAATTTAATTTGTGAAGGGATCAGTGAGCATTTTCAAAACCCTAACTTTAGGTAGAAAGCCGTTAAACACCCAAGTGTCTAAGTCATAATGAAAATTCAGCATCAAAAGATAGTAGATCTACAGTTATTCAATAGAAAAAAAAAATTTTAGGAAGTAAACATTAAAATATCAAAGAATGTTTTTAGACAGAGACAATAATAGGTAATTATTTAAATTGACAATAATGGTTAAAGCAGGAGATAATCACGACTTTATTTAAACACAGCCTGTTTTTCTTACGTCCTCAAAACACATAGAATTCTCGGTGATATAATGAGGTCCCTGAATCGTGATGTTTTTGTTCGTAAAATATTCGAGAAACGTCTTTGGAACTCATTACTTTGTTTAAATTTGCATACTTTGTTTATTGTTACCATATTTAATTTTATGGCAACATGCCTTTTTGTGTTCAGATATATATATTTCAAATAAAACGTCATCAACCGAATTTGTACTATTTTTTGGAAGAAAATATTTTTACATGTGTGCATTTTTCGATGCGATTGCAATTACCGATTCTTGATCTACTTCATAAATTGGTCCTTCGAGCTGGATACTAAAGCGATAATACTGCCTGTAATTTCGGAAATGACAAAAAAAGTTCACCTCTGGGTGTTATCATAATGTACAGACTAATCCTTGCTACATTTCCTAATAATAGACCTCGAAGTCCCCTTTCCTCCAGATTTAGATTACATCGCCATTCACGCTCGGTATGTCCACAATTCCACATACTGACATTAGAGTCCGAGAGAAGTAAGAACTATGAACCTACTCCCCTGAACTACTCGCGACTAGTACTGAACTCATACCAACTTTATCGAAGTAACACGATCAATCTTACTTTCGCTTAAGGAATAGATTTTATTTCTGGTTCGTGAAATTTCGCCTTTACCATTATTACCTTCGTGCCGTACCTTAGTTGATTTATTGATGCCCTAGTGACGTCCATTCGACTCTGAGATTTTCTAGAATTTAACGATATCTTTCAGACACATTCTTGCAGACACATTGCTGAGTTCTTGGTACCGATAATCGTATTGCTGTGTTCTTCGTAACGTTTTTTACAGCTCTGGAACTTAGTTGTACTCTTAAAAGTTTTGAAGATAAGACCCCAGTGTATCTTTAAGGTGAAACAAGTTCGCGTTATTTATGTCTAGACCATTGACCTGAAACGTACCTACCATAAACTACTTCAGTATGATCTCCCTCACTCGTTTAAGCGTAGCTGTAGGTTGGTACTACAGGACTAAGAACATACATATATATAAACTCAAGCCTTCTCCTCATGGGGGTAGGCAGAAACTATAGTACGCTACCTGCTCAGATCCTAACTTACTCCATTTGCTTCGATCACCGTCACACACGCACGCTGGTTATAAGTACTAAGCACCTGACCTTTCTGAAGAACATCACCAATCAGGTTACTTTATGTCCTTCAAGGACGTCCCCTCCCGACGACGAGGTATAATTAACTATTAAAGAAAATATTTCGGGGAGGTGTGCACAGCACATTTCTAAAATGTTGCCTTGTTAGAAAAAAAGCAGGCCACATGGCTTAAAATTACTTCTACAAAAAACACTACAAAGTGAAAAATAACTTTAATTTCGGAAGTCGGTGTCTTTGGAGCTGTATTTGAATTTTTTGTCAACGCCTTCCGAAATTAAAGTTATTTTTCACATTGTAGTGTTTTTTTGGAAGTCGGTTGTTTTTTTTTTGGAAAAAGTTTTTATTTTTCACTTTTTAGTGGTTCACATGTGCTTACCCCTTCACAGCATACCGGCGTGATGTTATGTTATGAACTGGTGTAAGCAATAGACAGACATGAGATTTCAGCAATCCCAGTCCATTTGCTATCATTTATTGAGGAGTTCCGTTGCCTATCTCCAAAGTTCTTCATCAAATCTTCACCAAATTGAAATGAGACCACTACGAGAAAGTACTCTTCTAAAAAATACCTAAATCGCTTTGTGTGCCTATAAAATTTGAAGAGTTCTCTCTATTTCTCCAGGATCCCATCATCAGATCCTGACTTGATGATCATAGGACCACCTGGGAAGTATACCCTTTCAAACAAAAAAAAACAAAATCCAAATCGGTCCAGCAATCTTCGAGTAATCGAGGAACATACATAAAAAAAAACCTCCACCTTTTTGAAGTCGGTTAAAAAATAAAGATTTTAACTACAAATTTTTCGAAGAGAGAGACATGCAGAGCGGCTCTGCATCTTAAAACCATGCTTTGCAATACGAATGAATGTTCATGATTAACAGCAGCACATAAAACTGATAACTCCAGCCTCGCAATCAAGTTTTCTGCCTCAAAACCGACGTAACCTTACATATTTGATCCAAGTCCTCACTTCGTCCCCCATTCACACCTGCATACTCCACGTAAAATATTGAACACAGGTCCCCAAAGGTCGGCTCTCCCGCCGCGATGCAAATTGGCTCAGGGGGCCGCCGTGCACTCCATATTATGTGACGAACGAATAGAGTATTGTGTTTTATTACACATTGTGAGAAGAATACAGGTTTGTTGCAAATTCTCTACTCACAGTTGAGAGGTTTTTCGAGAATAGAGTTTTGGGATAACGTTGAAAGGATTTGGAGTAAAATAGCTCTGATAAAAATACAGAATCGTTTTTGTCATTTACTGGCTAAATCTAGACCAGTTTTTGTGGCATCACACCCTATGATGTGTAGCTATAATTTCATTGAATTTGCATTTTCAGCAAAACATTTAAAAAAGAGTTAACATTTTCAACCAGTTCTAAACTACGCAAAGGTGAAAAACTACCAGACATAACTACATGCCAACTTTCCTTCCGAAATATTCCTAGTCTATCAAATCAACCAAAAAACACGACACAAAGCTCTAAATCCATTCTCAAACGTACGTCCAAGGCCCAGTCATTCGTGCACGTTCCTACATCTTGTCAGATGAAAGTCTTCAATGCGTTATCGAAATCTATTTATAAGGTTGTGTCGCATCGCGCTGGTCCTCATAATGTGTTCGGGGTACATCGGAACCTTTTTACGCTCGGCTTGAGACCCAACAAGCTCGGATAAAAGGGGTGGGGGAGGGGATTAAATATAGTCGCCGAAACTCAGGTGATGGCTCGGACGTATAGTGATTGACAATACGTTTAGTGGAATACACTTTTGATATCAAAGAAGGGATGAATGTCGGAGAGTGTGCTGCGTTTTAGGTTGTGAGTGGATTGGCAGGTTTTGTAATTGATGCTATTGAATTGTGTGTCCTATGGATAGGAATATCAACATTTTGTATCAGTTTCCATGACTACGCATGCTTTGAAAAGCGACCGAATACCGTTCACATGCAACTCATAGGCACTAGGTCATAATCACATCATTTTTCATCATCAATAATTTTGAGAAATGAATATAAACATTTTGAAAGCTAATGCATATTAAAATTTTAAAAGGCTTGTATTGAGGCCGCGATATAAGAGCATATGACTGATTAAAAGGATACCACCCAATTTATCTCATGCTATTATCAGTTATTAATGGCATGAGATAAATGGGTGGTCTCCTTTTAATCAGTCATGTGCTCTTACATCACGGCCTCAATACAAACCTTTTAAAGTTGTAGTATGCATTTGCTTTCAAAATGTTTAGTTAACTAATTATTAACAACTTTTCTAAAACCACCTTCCCATCCGACACAACCAGCGAACCTTACACCACAGTAATTAATACAACAATAAAACAGGCTGCTCGTCAAACGTCTTGCGTTACACTGCGGTGGGCGCGCGTCATTATCGGCTTCTGACACCCGATGCTTCACGTAATTATATGCGACATATTATTTGAGTTACCTGGCAAGTAATGATGCCATGTGTAATGATGGGGACGAATGGATCTCTATGATTATATGTAGGTAAATGTGTGAAGCTGTTTGCTCACTGTAGAAGCCTTGCGGAATGAACATGTCATAGTCAGGTTTTGAATAAAAAAATATTTGTATCAGCAGTGTTAAAGACATTAAACTAAATTAAATAATGTTTATATTTGTGAGTAGAACTTATAAGAATTTTTTGCTCGTAATTTTTTTGTCGATATTGTAAACTAAATGGCACCGGCTGTTGCTAGTTGACTACAATGCTTGTCACCATGGCTACTCTTTACATATTGAGACCCAGCAACCCATGCTAATTTCCAAGTTGTTCATTCAACAATACGAATCGCGTTTGGTGCAATATATCTCTACAATAATTATGTGTTATATGGTACGCTGAAGAAATCGACAAGGATAGCGTTGATATTTTTAGACATAAAAACTCTTATTTTTAATAGACCACAGTTTTCTAACTACGCCAAAAGGTATTTCAATTTAATACCCTACCAGTAGATCGGGACTTCATAAACCTTTATAAACGGCAACAAATTTTACCGCTGCTCCACCAGTAGGCCAATGTAGTGCTGTCTTGTGTTACACTGTGGTGACGAGTCATTAGTGTCCTTTGACACTCGAGCCGCGCGCAGTTACGACATTATTCGCGCCATATTTTGAATTAACTACAACTAATGAGGTTTTATAATGGCAGGTTGAACTTAGTGTTCAGGTGTTTTTGTGGTCGAGGGGCCTGTTTAAAGGTACTTTAATTATGTTGTGATTTTTTGGTAAAACTGAGTAACAAAGAGCATTAAACGGTAGGTACTACCAAACTATGTAGTGTTGTGTTAACATCCTACGTAAATGTAAAGTTCGTTTTCTTTTTAAATACAGATAGTAATCTGACATTTCAAGTCTTTGTGTGCTTGCTTTTTAGTATAGTAGTTTGACAGCTGTCAAATTACTATATGGATTTAAAAAACGAACTTTAGTCATGAGATAAGGCTATCCTTATCTCTTGACTAAAGTTTTCGACAGATAAGAGGAGCTTGTGGCTAAGTTATAAATGCCGCACGGGTCGGTCAATTGGGGTAAACTACACTTACCGTGATTGGTCCATAGATGGGTGACCATCTATAAATACCAAGTCCCCTCCGTACCACGGAAAGCACGCTTAAGGGCGCTATCACAAGTTTTCTTTTATTCTTCTTGATTTTTTCTTGTTTCTGTCTTGAGTAGAGCTTTGACAGACGTTACGAGTCGTCAGAAGCCAGAAAGTCTGACAACCAGTTAATTACCAAAAGGTATCGTATCACCCAGTAACTGAGTTGTGAAGGTTAGATAGGCAGTCGCTCCATGTGGAAATACTGGTATTCAGCTGCACCCAGTTAGACTAGAAGCTGACCCCATCATGGTTATGAAAAGGCTAAGCAGATGATGATAAGGATAGACAGAAATTATAATAACATTTCACTGTTCTCACCAACATGCAATACTGATGAAAAATGGTGCAGCAAAAACCCGTGGCCATAAAGCGTAAGTAACTCCGCGCTTCCCATCAAACGCGTTCAACCGCGTATATTGCAGTGCAGCCATTTCAGAAAGACTGCTCAACTAACCCCAGTATATTACTCTGCCAAACATAAAGTATCATGTTCAATTTGCAAACATCAAAGTGTCGTTTAAAAACACAAGCGGGTAGACAGCAATAAACTGTGCGACAGTATTCGCGGGGCGCGCAATGAATTCTAACTATTTGTGTTCGCACGCAACGGTCGCGTCGTGCGGCGCGTCGGTGCTCGTACTATATTCACACTTAACACACGTGAGCTTGCTATTGTAGTGTATAGAATAGGGATATCAGTGATACGGTAACGTGATGCCAATATCTTCAGATTTTTTATGAGATCTGGCTCTGATTGGCTCGTATTTATTGGTCCTTGAAAAAAATATATGTAGAATTTGCGTACCGACGAGTCTAGGGTCCAAAACAAATCTATAAGTAGACAAGTTAGTGCTTTGTTCTCTCATCCTAATAATATTATTGAAATATTTTTTTTATGTTTAAATGTTTTAAAAAAAGAAAGAAAAATGGATGTATCTGTCACAGAAACACGTGCATACAAAAAGATGAGATGACAGATATGATGAGATGTTTGTTGTCACTCAATCGTGCAAAAACGGCTGAATAATATTCGATGAAATTTAGCACACAAATAGTTTATAAACTATAGAACCTAGAATAAGTTTTATTTCTAGAGTTCCACGAGGCCGAAGCCGTTGGCAAAAGCTAGTATTCCAATAAATACATTGTGAATAGTTCTGGACGTGCCTTCTTGTTAAATCCAAACGCTATAAACTCTAGTTGCGAATCCGCCACTTAGTACTTCGTATCAGTAAACCGGATCAGTGCACAAATCGTTAGAAGTTCTCTGCACGTGTATGAAGTAGCTCGACCTACATTTCTTTCACTGGAACACAAAACATGCACAACATAGAAATGCTATATTGCTCTCTAACGCTGAAACGGCCGAACAGTTTTATCTGTGCGTACTGTATCTTTTGCTCTTTGACCGGAGCTCAGCGGTACGCTCGTCGCTCGCGCCACCACGCCGGCCAATAGCCGCGCGTTATATCACCGCGTTGTTTTATTCTACGCCGAATAAAAACCAGTGACCGTAAACCGAAGAGGTCGTGATATGGAGGTTACAGTCACCTCGTAAATTTTGTTCTACCGCGACACACTCCTTCACACTCGCGCTGATGTCACATTTTCAGACCAACGGAGCGCGAAATAAGTACATTTTTGCCCACACGACGTAATATAAAATATATAATGACATATTTTAAAAGTAAATCCTGGATGTACGGTATTGACGGATGATGGAGAAAACTTCCCTTCGCACGCACTCGTTCCTTAGGAAATGAATTTTTTGTCAATATTTCCACGTGTGCTCGGGATTTCTTGGACAAACATTTTTATCCGTAAACGTTTCTGGGAATGTTTGATATGTCGCGCATACTTGTGTTTTCTTTTCTGAAAATTCGTGACAGGATATTGATGTAGGAGCATCAAACGTTGTTTAATAGGTTTGCATTAAAATATCCATTTTGTGACATGTATGTTACAATGTATAAATTAGCTACTGAAATAAGATTCCCGTCCCAATTTTGTGCTCGAAAAACTACAGAATAGTTTACCCAAGCATACTTATTGTGTAAGGTGACGACACTCTTTGAACTTTGACCTTCCGAAATCCTCGTCCCATTTATTCGTGATACCATAGTCTGGTCTCCGTTGACATCGTTCCTTCCACTTTTATAATTCAGTAAATACACATCTTCCTCGTCGCTGAGCCGTCAACTAAAATAAATAGTACCGTGACTCGATCCGACCCTTCTAAAATGTTATTAGACAAACTTTTTAACAAAATTACATTCATTAAAGGGCCCAAATAACCAAACCCGATTAAACATCATTTAAAACAATAGACGAAAAAACGTCGTTATTTACTTTCCGACCAATCTACCGCCGACTGTCATATAAATTGGACAGAATTCCTTCACAGGACAGTTTTAATGAGACCTTTACGGGCGCCGAGACTTTGATGCGATAACTTTTTTCGATATTTTTCGTCTCCCCATAGAAAAATAAGTACTATCCTTTTCTTGTGTATAGTCTTCTCAATAGCTCCGTTCCTCTCACTCGCAGTAACTGCAAACGAAGACCGCTCGAGGCATCTGCAATCAATGGAGCGTACAAATTGAAATAAGATAGCAAGATGTACCATAGCTCATAATAGGAGGCTTCGCTTCATACTGCCTTTCATCCTAAAAGATTTGCTCTGTATGTAAAGCTCGCTCCCGTTAGATGCTTATGCGACTTTTGAAAGTTATTTCTTACCGTCATATGGGGATGATTGGGTCGCAAAGTAAATCAAAAGACGTTTACTAACTGCGAGGGAGATACGCGCGCCTTCAAATGTATCTATAAACATATGAATGTTTATAATTTATTTATTATACGTAGGTTCTGACTGTAATTGTTTTCAAAGTGTAGTCAGTTATATTTTGAACTCGAGGTAAAAAGGGAGGAGTGAAGTTTGTCCCCCACTTGAGGTTCTCGTAGTGTCACGAAACTTTAATTAATTAGTTAATTGATTGTTTGGGGTTCAAGTGAAACATTTGCATGTTTTTGTAACAACGGTAGTTTAACACAATCTTTGTCTTTTTCCCAGGTATGTACCACCACAACCAGTACAACCACAATCCGAGCTCACATCATTACACCAGAAAGCACCTCAGAAGTCGTGGTGAGTGTTTCATTCCCCATCGATTTCTCTCCACAGGCTAGTTAGTGAAGTTGTAATTAAAAATGTAATGCAACAAGTCCTAGCACGAATGATTCTGACGTCAGACATTCAGTAAATTGACGCGAACGGAAACAATTTGCCTGCAAGAACATTGACGCCGTATTGGTTTGGTGCAAACTTGGGTAGCAAGCGGTTGTAAAGTTAAGTCTATGCTCTCGTGTCGTAAGCATATAATTGTTTTGAATTTATGACATACTTTACTTTTCTAATTATACTATTTGAGCATAATTACGAATCTATCACCCAACTGAGTGTTGGGAGCTACGTCGTAGCACTTGTAAATGCTACGACGTAGCTCTACGAAGCACTACGACTATTCGTAGCGCTTCTTCTACGCACTGGAAATTTAACGAAAAACTCTATTCATATAGACATAAGACTTTGTAAGGTTATGATTGACTTTTCAACACTATTTTAAATTCACGTAAGCTATCATTAAAATCATTCTGCACAGTTTCACTTGACAAAAAAATATATTTTACCTTTAAACCCGCTACCGCTCATGCTTCACAGCACACCGCACGAAGTTAGCGCTACCGCGGGAGACAACTAAGTTTCTCAGGGGTTTAATTAGCCTTTAACTTAATGGTGATTGTGTCCTCAAAGCGCATCGGCGTGCCTGAACTTGTACATGCAAGGCATGGACTTGTACAGTCGAACACAGAGATAAGTACACAGGCTGCTAACTTGGAACTAATACAAACATTTTGTTCGTGTGTAGCAAAAACAAATAGTTAATAACTTGACTAATCAACAAACCAATTTTATAACTTACTTGCAATCACAACCTTCTGAATTTTTAAGGGGATTTGTAATGCATTACTTCATAATTATTTTTGAAAAATTCGCGTCGTAAATAACGCAATGAATATATTATTGGAATTTAGGATTGTGAGTGTCAAGTTTGTCGCCAGTTTTCTAAATTTGTAAAAGTTATTACGCACACAATGAAATTGAATATCGTCAGCGTATTAGAAAGATTAGTCTTTTTGTCTATTTTATTTTAGCTCTTTTTAATTTGGGTATCGTATAAACCAGTAACTGGGTTTCGCGTGTCAAATAGGCAGTCGCTCTATTTAAAATGCTGGTATACTGATGCATCCGATTAGACGGAACGCCGACCCCGACATAGTTGGGAAAAGACTTGGCAGATTAATATAACAATCAGCTTATAACGTCCCATATCAAACTGGCCATAATCCACCACGCGGGTCACATGTCTTAAAATTTTCGGCCCTAGGACATACCGGTCACGATGTTTTCCTTCACCGTTGTGGTGATGAAATAAAATACACAACTGACACAGATTGATATAATATACTCCTTTGCTGACTGTACGTTAGACCCCGGACTTGCAATGGACCTGTATGTGTCGGTCCGTTGAACTAAGTTGCCGAAGTCACGGTCAAGTTAGTTTAGTACTCTTGATATCTTCTCATGAGATGTTCTTTTGTTTATTTTGGGTTTCCTCGAAGATCTTCTTCTTGTGAGATTTTTTTTAAATTAGTCAAGTACTATCGAGGAAACTTACATGTGACCAATTTGAAAACAAAATCCCGTGCACACAATGACCACATCTGTTAGAAAGCGTTGCTATAGCGGCTGAGCACTGCATGCAATAATAGTCCTTACGATGAATAGATGTTAGTTTCCTCAATAGAACATACCTACTACGTTTGTGGAAAATCGGTCGTGTTTTCAAGTCGAAATAAATCTATTACTTACTCCTTATTTATACTTATCAATCCACACATTTAAGAGAGCAGTGGTAGCAAAGCGGTAACGACCGTGACTAACAAGGTCGTAGGTTCAAACCCAGACAGGCACTTTACTTTGTGTACATTATTTCATCACCATTATACTCAAAACGATGAAGGAAAACATCGAGAGGAGACCGGCATGTCCTAGAACCAAAAATTCGAGGACATGTGACACAACCCGCACTGGGCCTGCTTGGTGGATGTCAGCCAACTCCCTTTCGAAGAGAGGAGGCTTGTATCCCAACAGTGGGAGCAGTATAGGCTGATTATATATGTTATGTATGTCATCCACACATTGTAATGTATCAGTAATCAACTGGGTCTATTCCAATCCACAGCTGGACAGAGATCTCTCCCAAAATTAATACAATGTATAAATTACCGAGCAAGCTATTCATAGTCATGAATACATCAGCACTAACTAAAAACTCCAGCATAATGAATACAAACACATGATCATAATGCGAAAGTGTTATTTACATTTTAAAATGTAAACAATACATGAATAATGTAAACAAATATTAGCACGTTCAAAAATATAATAATTTGCAAATATGAGACAATCGGTGTGCGACGAAACGTAAAATTCATGTTAAACTACATAAATATTTTATAAACGTTATGCAAACAAATTATACCAATTAGCTGCAAAATATTCACAGCTTTAAAACAGTACTTCAGTTTCATTACAGTAAAATTTAATCAGTGGATAAGCTTAAAAATGGGTCAGCAATGATTGGAATTACTATGAAATCAGAATTCCTCACTCAAGTCAAACTTCACGATGAATTGATGTCTCAAGAACTTGAATTATATCCAAATGTTGCCTTATTCTCTTGGCGTTTCATCATCATCATCATCATTTCAGCCGAAAGACGTCCACTGCTGGACATAGGCCTCCCCCAAGCTCCGCCACTTCGACCAGCTCTGTGCGTCCCGCATCTAGCGGACTCCTGCGGCCTTGGACTTTAGATCACTTTTATTAAAACCTAAATAGTTATTTAGATGGTAATAAAGCTGAATATTATTTGTAACAGCTACCTTTAAATCTCTCTACAATAGCTTACAGTTAGTAATATCAGTTCTAAAACGAGATAAGACAGCTTTTATGAAACTGAGTTTTCACAGAATGAAGCTCATTTTTTAGTTCATAGCTTAAAACTGCACACGTTTACAAGAACTGTTGCCGGCAACATAAAATTCAGACAAAAGAACATAAAAATTCTGTTTTCAAATGAAAAAATACTAATATTTAAAAACTATTTTGTAACAAACTTTTTTCTAAATGTGTTTCTTTTTCAACTTACAATGTATCTAAATCAGTACCAGAAAAGTTTTTTATTACATCTTAAGAATTTAACCAATTGTACAATATACTCGTATATAAAGTTTGGTTCAGACTGTCTGAATTTGCTGTTCAAATAACCCGCTTATTTTATAGTATTTTTTCTTCTTTCAAAGAACTTTGACAGTAAGTGAAATTGCGCATAAATAAGGATGATTGAATTTGTTAGAATTTTAAATAAACTTTCTCGACGTTTACCTACGCGTTGTAACTTGTTAAAAAAAGTTAAGAAATATTGGCACTGTATTCTTATACTTTTATGCATATTCTTTATATTAAAGGTACACAATCTTTATTTTAATAATACAGCAACATTCTCGAATAAAACCGAATCTTACACACTTCAAAGTAATCACAGCAGCTTGAGCCTTTATTAGAATCTCGGCCACGTATGTTTCTGATGTGTTCTGACACAAATGGATACACTATGACGTCACAATGACTATCCTACTGCGAACGATGACCGTCTGCCTGGAATAACGCATAAACAGCACTCGCCTTTTTTTTTTTTTTTTTTTTTTTTTTTACGTGGAGAAATGCTCATGCATACTGCGCTACCACGGGGAGATAGCGCAGTTATGTGGGACTCTAACCCACTAAAACTCCACGGTGTCCTCCAGTGCCGCTTATGGCGGGAACACGGGAACGCGAAAGCCATCCGCGAACCCGCCGCGGCTGTCCGTCACCGGACCCTCCTCTTAGGGGAATGACCCCCATCACCGGCGCACCAGAACACACAGCACGCCGGACCACCCCGGGCACCAGACAGCGCATGGGTGCCAAACGACCCCGTGTATGGCACCCTTGGTCCCCCTGCGGCGGGTCAGGACAGTGGCCCCGCCGCCTACCACTTTTCGGCCGCAGGGGATAGGGAGAGCGGCCTACGCAATACCGACACTCCTCCTCCCCTGCGGCCCCACCGTGGCCGCCATCCAACGATGGCAGCTCCGTCCAGACCGCGGAGGTGAGGAAAGTGGCGATCTCCATACACCACTCCTCTCCCGCCGCGGCCCGCTACCCCCAGCACCAGTTGCTATGCCGCCCCGCGGCACCGCAACTGGTTGGCCGCTACGTCGTCGGCTTAGCGGACAAAGCCCTGACGAGCGGCCCCTCCTCGGGTTCCTCTTCGCTTCACCGTGGGTGGGGAAAACCACGGCTACTGAGCCCCCCCGCAACGACAATGCGGGAACCCACCGGGGGGGAAACAGCACTCGCCTAACCCAACCTTACTAAGAATATACTCGGTAGACGGGCTAAAGTGTCGTGGAAAAGTCATTTTAATTTTGAAATGGTTAAACTGAAATCCCTTTGTGATTTTTGAGTAAAGGGATCATTTTGGTTTCGGAGTCAAAGGACCATTTTCGAATGAATCATCATCATCATTTCAGCTGGAAGACGTCCACTGCTGGACATAGGCCTCCCCCAATTTGAAGAGGCTTGCCATAATCGCCACGTGTGGCAGGCGGGTTGGCGATCGCAGTATGATGGTAAAATGCATAGAGAACGCTGCTGGCCGTTCTCTAGTAAGTCCCTTTGTTGCCTCCTAGACACCCATGGGAAGAGATGGGATGGTGCTATTCTTTACGTCCGTTAAAAAACATATAAATCTTCAATTATATTATTGTGCTTGAGTTCGGCAAACACTTTAAAGTTTTCACTTCGGTTTGAAAAACAGCGAAACACATTCGGAATTTTCTTTCGCTTAAACCATGAATTTTCTTTATGTGACCCTTAAAAATAATCTCCGATTCACAATAGTGTGTGGTAGAGCAACAAGGCACTGCACATCCCACATTCCGGGACAATCGCGCAACCAAATTGCTCCCATAATCCTCCATGTTGGTGACCGGCTCCTTTACGGCGCTTCGGCCAGATTACATTCCACCAACGTTATATCCACCATATGAAACTTTTTATCGCTACATTAACTTCTATTTTAGGTCGTATGTGCCTGTTATTAAAGTTCTAATTCGGGTACCCTGCTGTGTTTAGTCCTAATTATGGGTTCCGACGTGTCATATTAAGACGTTTATTTCTATGGCCTGGGTGTTAAGTTGGCGGAGAGACGCCACATGCGGTCTTTATGGTTTTAATAGTGTTGTAGCCAACTTTGCTTTAAACTGAGGCCATCTTTTGTTGGTCGAAAACAAAGTCAATGGTCGACCAATATAATAAGTATTATTATGATTTAGGTACTCTGTCCATTATGCAAGTTTGACTCGTAATTTTTAAAAAACCGATAAGTACAAACAAGCACAAAATTATGTAAAGCAGGTATTTAAGTAAGCATTGTTTAATTAACATATTATAACCTATCCATAATATATTTTGGCATTAATGTGCTCATATCTAATTTGGGCGTGAGTTAGTCCAAAAATTCAAAGTTATATTCAAACACTGAGAATCTAGACTCAAAACAAACTAAGTCTAGGTTTGGTAAACGAAAATCAGACGTAACATATCCTGAGGCTGCCAATTTACGCAAAACGAACAAAACAAATCTAATATGTCTGTGTGTATATTAAGGAGATATAGAGTGGGTGGTACCTAGAGTAAGAACACTAGCGAGTGTTTAACTGACAAACATAAATTCTAATCAGGATTTCGATTGTCTTAGAATCTGGTAAAATAAAAAAATCGAAAACCCGACTGGGTAAAAAGAGAAATTTAAAAAAGATGGATACAAGAACATTTTACTTTAAGAGGTTGACTTTTAAACTTAATACTATAAGCCATCTAATGCAGTCGGAGGCAATATAGGTCTTTATTGTTAAGTTTAGAAAGTCTAGATGATTTTAATTTTATAAAAAACCTATTCAATGATACCCCACTTGACATTAATAAGTTCGTCGATTTTTTTTTCTATTTCACAATATGGCGTCTGGTTGTTGCCATATTGAATTTTGATTAGTCATGACTTTAGAGACACTAACAAGATTAAGACAAATCGATTGACATAAGGATCATCAAAATTGGCCCACGCGTTTGGTCTCTCATACATACATAGGCTGATAAACACAATACCCTCCTTTCCGTCGCGCATTCGAGTAAATATAGGTACCCTACTGCCTCATAGCATTTTCCAATTCCCAAATAGGTCAATAGATTCCAAAATGAAGAAAGCAACACTCTAAGACATGCCTAGTCGAGGCAGTGAGTTCAAGTAACAACAACAGCTACGTATAGCGAGCTCCTTCCCCCTCCGGTTAGGAAAATGAGCTTCAAACAAAATAATAAAGGTTTATTTAACCACGGAACAAAGTTTAACCGAAAACGTATAAACGGGAGACTGGGAGGCAAATAAAGAATCCGTTTTATATTTGACGGGAAGCGCCAGAGTGCGGGGAACAGTAATTTGTCTACACTCCAAAACATAATATTTCATCAGGTTTTTTTTTGTTTGTTCATTTGTTTCGCCAGCGGCTCGGCTCGCAATCACGCTTCGATAGAAATTTGGTTACAGGAATGTATGCTCGCGAATATGTCTCTCTGCTCGTATCATAAAAACGTCAAGTTGTTGACATTTTTTTCTTTTACTGTTGTTTGTACATAGATATGAGTTTGTGAGTTCCCTTTGACATGGTGAGAGGATGGTTGTCGATGGATTGTAGACATAGTTTTAGTGACAAGAAATGCAACCATTTTTTGTTGCTTTTTCTCCTCTCGTAGATACATTTTTCATTAACTTTTTGCGATATGTGGGCAATAAAAACACTGCAAGAAGGAATGACACCGAGGACATTCCGGACGTCAGCTTGTACGAGATTAGGATGGCTCTGATAGCAGCTTAAAAACAACAAGGCGCCAGGTGATGACGGAATTATGGCCGAACTCCTGATGGCAGGTGGAACACCCGTTCTTAAGGCCCTCCGTAAGCTGTTCGATTCCATCATAAATAATAATAATAATAAAAGCCATTTATTCAGACCATTTAAAACTGATGCTACTACAATTAAATTATGCAAGTTGTAAATAAAGCTAAAAATAATAAATAAATAATATTTATTATCTTTTATTCAACTAAATATACATATAAATTACATTTTTAAATATTAGAATATAAAATTATATAAAAACATTTAAAAATATAAAAAATAGTGGCCCATCGGCATCAGGAGCAGGGTCCAAGATGTCGGTGGTCAGGGCTCTAGAGAAAGGAACCTCCTGACTATGCGTGCCGTGTCTAGGAGTACTGCTTTCTGAATCAAGCCCTTGATCCAGCCGCGTAATGAGAGCCTCCTGAGGTGTTGGTCGAGGCTCTTCGCTATTAGGCCATTTACTGTAACGATTATCGGTACAATGATTGCTGAGTCCACGTCCCACATGTCGACAACCTCGTGAGCTAAGTCAAGATACTTGATTTTCTTATCTTGCTTAGCTTTCACGAGATTCTCGTCATGAGGGACAGCGATATCAACTATCATTGCACGACGTTCTCGTCGATCTATCACCATAATATCAGGCTTATTGGCTACAATAGTCCTGTCAGTGATGATAGATCGATCCCAGTACAATGTGGCGTGACCATTCTCGAGAACTGGGTCGGGCACATACCTGTAGTATGGTACTTCAGACTCCACAAGGTTGTACTGCAAAGCAAGTTGCTGGTGGATAATCCTAGCTACTAGATTGTGTCTGTGCAAATACTCGCCGTTAGCAAGACGAGAACAACACCGGAAACGATATGTCGGATTGATTCACCGGGACGGTGGCATGCCCGACAGATGTCAACCGTACCATCCTTGACAATGTATTTCCGATAATTGTTCGTCATATTTATTAATTATTAATAATATTATTGACACCGGCTGTCTAGGTCTGTCTGCCCATTGGCAAAGGCCTCCTCCATTTCCTTCCACTTTTCCCTATCGACTGCTATTCGAGTTCACCGTTAACTCCAGTAGTTTCCAACTCATTGGTCCAGCGTTTTCTCTATGTCATTTGCCATTTCTCGAGTAAGTTTTGCTCCATTTGTCTGTACCTCTGAGGGTGTGACCAGCCCACTTCCATTTGAGTTTTTCGGCTTTCCATGTGACGTCAGCCACCATCGTTACCCGTCTAATTTTTTGGTTTTTTATACGGTATTTTCTTCTAACTCCTATCATACTTCTTTCTATGGCACGTTGACATGCAGCTAGTTTGTTGGCTTGTGCCTTTGGTAAAGCCCAAGTCTGGCATCCATATGTTAGGACCAGCAGCACGCATGAATCTAACAATTTCCCTTTTAATTTCAAACTAAAATCAGGGCACTTCATAATCTCTTTCGGGGACCAATACCGGTTCCATGCGTCTGCTACTCGTCGGTCTATTTATGTTTCGCTCTGGTTCATGCTGGAAATTATTTGTCCTGAGTACATGTATTCTTCTTGCTAGTCGTTGATTTTGTTATTTACCATAATTTCTCGTCTTAGATAGTTTGTTAAAAGTTTAGTTTTGTCGGTATTTATAGTGAGTCCAACTAACTCACTTTCTTTTGCTAGGTCTACTATCATTTCTTTGAGGGCAATTGGTGACTCTGCAAAGATAATTACGTCATCGGCGAATCTAAGAAGACTGACCCACAGTCTGGCTCCATCGATTGCTATCCCCAAGTTGTCCCAGTTCAGTATGCGAAAGACTTTTTCCAGAATTGCTGAAAATAGTTATGGAGAGAGTGGATCACCCTGAAGGTAATGTCAAATGCCCATGTAACACACTTTCATGAAGATCGGAGACTCTACACTCGAAGTTGTAGACGATTATGTTTACTTAGGGCAAACTGTCCAGTTAGGTAGGTCCAAGTTCTAGAAATAGGTCAATTGTCGAATCAGACTCGGCTGGGCAACGTTCGGGAAGCTACGCAATATCTTCTCGTCCCACATCCCGCAGTGTCTCAAGACGAAAGTCTTTGACCAATGTGTGTTGCTAGTGATGACCTACGGCAAGAAACGTGGTCACTCACAATGGGCCTTTCAGAAGGCTAAAAGTCACCCAAAGCAATGGAGAGGGCTATTCTCGGAGTTTCCCTACGTGATCGAATCAGGAATGAAGAGATCCGCAGGAGAACCAAGGCAGCTGACAAAACAATATTTCCATAGTATTTACAACAAGTTTGTGCCCGCATTTTATGAACACAACTATTGAAGAAATACCCACACCTTTGTTACAAAACCAACAAAGTATCCTGAAAACAATCTACACAGTAGCTTACTGATTTACTCGTACTGGTCACGTTTCCACCGCCCATTGATCTGGTACTTAAGGCGTTTATGCAAATGTTCCTTATCAGCACTATAGCGTCGGAACTACCCACAAACAAGTCAGCGGTGGTCACTCGCCGTGACATTTTTATCACCGCTTGATATCACTTCTACAATTTAAATATCAATTGCGATATCGCGAGGGTAGTCCCTTAAATAGAAATACGTAAGCAGTAGACTATTTTAGAAATGCGTAATGTGCTAGTGAAAAAGACAGCAAAATGAAGCATAAAAATGCCATCATTAATGGCTATTCCTCCATACTATACCATAAAGAAATGGTTATCAATGATGGTATTAATATAGAAGGATTATTAAAAAAATCCCGTTGAAAGATTTCTCGTACCATATCAGCATGATGTAATCTAATGCTCACTAACACAGCCAAAACAAAAGAAAGAAAAACTGTTTTCCTTTCATTCGAAAATTAAACTCCTTTTCTCCACCAACTTCCTCAAGGAAGAGAGTAACAAAAAATGATCACCGGCCATTCCAATAATTATAAATGGCTGTAACATTATCTGAATATCGCATCTTCTATAGAGATACAATCTCTACGAACTCTGGCCGTTCGGAACAGAACAGTTAGACAGTATTTATGAAGTTCCTAACTTCGCAAAATATGAACACTTTTCATTACGAAACCTCCCTATAAAACCTAATGATAACTACCTACGTATATAAAAAATTATATTCTAAAAATCATTAACGGTTAGACGGTAGGAGAAAGTTTTTGAAAACATTGTCGAGGGTAGTTTTAAGGTAAGGTCAGGCAAATGTTGAAAGGTTTGTTAAAACTTTTATGAACTTAAAAAGTTTTCCAACGTTATTTTTATCACTTAACATTATTTTTATGAACTCCAGTAAATTAAATTACTTTGCAGGCGTGAGATTGGGCGAAAATAAACCATCTATTTTTGTTTTGAAAACTTGGTTGAGCTTTTTTGGCCTCATTGTGTTCAGAAATACTTTACCACAGGGAACTTTACTGAGAAGCCTGTTAAACATTTTAAATTTAGAAGCAGTCGGTTAAAAACAAAACAACATCGCCCTGAAAGTAACCACGAATTTTTCGACATCCGAAAATTTTTCACACGTAACAACATTCACACACCCTCACACGTCTACCACAAACATTTTTCTAAACATCACTCAGTGCTACCAATAACCCAGTTTACAACTCCGCCTTGTTATCTGAAACAGTCGTATGTCCTGAGGCGTCCGCAATCACGGCCAACACTGAACCCTTACATTTAGATCATCGCCCGAGATAACGACTGTTTTGTACCACGAGGGTGACGGAGGGGGTGGGGTGTGGGGTCCGCGGGACGCGACAAGGGACTGAGTCACAACTTCATTACCATAGCAAGTCGGAGTCAGCAACTGAAGCTAGCTGAGTAGGCAACC
This sequence comes from Antitype chi, assembly GCA_947359405.1. NCBI lineage: Eukaryota > Metazoa > Arthropoda > Insecta > Lepidoptera > Noctuidae > Antitype > Antitype chi. Next base: position 20,851,466 of record OX375816.1, read on the forward strand.
CACCTTTTATTTGGAGATTTAACTCACTTAACATTCTGTCGAAAACGAATTTTGTACGTCTCTCTCGCTCTTAGAGCGCCTGTTCGACGAGCAGCCGGATTCTGAACCTTATTCAGGATAGTGCAGTTTTTAACACAGTTTTTGTGTCCCTGTCCAGTGCTTCCTTTTAAGTTTTGTGTACATGGATGGAATTGAGGCAACTCTGTCTCAGAAGGTGTATTATTTACCACTAAGATAATGGATGGAAGGTTTTTAAATGTTTAAATTAAAGTCAGCAAAGCAAAAAGGTTTAACACTCCTCAAATAAAACTCCCATACAATAATCATTTAACAAATGATATCCGACCACCATGTTACAACCCAAACTTATTATGACTAAGCATAAAAAATTACAGAATTACGCTACAGAGTCATAAGCATAAAAAATTACAATACCATGTAATAGTCATCAAGCGACACCTAGCGTACAAAACGCTCGTAAAATTCAAACGTCTGCATTTCGGGAGCATCGTGTCGTCAGTGAACAAGCGCCCTTATAATGAGCGATGCCATCTCTCATGTAATTTCCTCATACATTCATCATGTACGCTGTATAATTTGATCGAAACCAGCGCGAACCGCGTCGTGGCGGCCATTTTAGTTCGTAATGAGCAAGCATAGATGTACTGACTTTTCTAATAATCAACATTTAAATATTGGAGTAGATTTACACTCCAAAAGAGAAAACTGACTGTGCATGTGAGTACCATGCAGGCGAGATTAAATACATGACTTTATAAGTACATAATCAGCTTATACTGTTCCCACTGCTGGGACACAGGCCTCCTCTCGGTGAGAGGGAGTGGGACGTAATCCACCACGCGGGCCCAGTGCGGGTTGGTAGATGTCACACCGGTTTCCTCACGGTGTTTTCCTTCACCGTTTTGAGAGAAGTGGTGATGAAATAATTTACACAAAGTAAACCGCTTGTCTGGGTTCGAACTATGACCTACAACTCGTAAGTCACGGCCGTTACCACTATGCTACCACTGATCTGTGTTTTGCTGCGACTTTATAAGTGACTGGCGGTTTGGTATTTTGTATATGGCCTACGCAAATGTCCTGCAGATCTGGTAGCTTTTTGTAACGGGTCGTTAAGCTCTCACTATTAAGCTGCACGATGACTGAGGCGTGCATGCCGTCTGTCGGGACAGGTCAGCTCAAAGCTGCAATGGAGAGCCATTGCAGCTTTGAGCTGACCTGTCGCAACAGACGGCATGCACGCTAGATGGAAAGGCCTTCTGAAGAAAGAGTCCTTCAGAAGGCCTTTTCAGATATAGCCCTGCATTGTTAGACTCACTCAACATCTTAATAATATAATATTTGGACTATAAAAGACACCATAACCTGTGAGTTTGTTTCGGCATTTCCTCTCAGGAATCAGTCAGCTAGGAAATGCCGGCGTCATCTAGTTTTAAAACATTGACCAACAAAATATTACCGTTTCATTTCATTTCTTCTCAGCCGTTATTTTGAAACATTGTCAGCCACAGAACAGAAAGCTGTGTTCCACACACATTATTATAATTTACAATCTATTAAATTCTTGTTCACACGAAGCATGTCTATAAAATTTTAATGACCACCAGGAACCTTTACATCCACATTTACCAGCCAAAGTGATTACAGAAAGGTTTGTAAACAAAATTTTACGTACCGTAGGACCAATATCTCTATCGGTGTCGAGTTATTTTTGCGTTTTATGTCTTTATACGGCTCCGAACAATGGTGCTCGGTAATTTCACGCAGTGGAATGAGGGCGATGTCGTAAACGACGCGAATCGCGTTCACTTGTAAGTAAACAGAACATTTATATTTTTAAGTTTACTGGCGGTTGAAGCTCGTCTGTCTCCTTTGGCAAGTCATTCTGTCATTCATTGTGTTGCTTTTCCTGTTCTGAATAAAGCCATTTCGAGTTAGGGTTTACTTTGTTCCGCGATGTATTGCGTTGAAGACATTATGTTTATTCGGATTCGTGTTTTATTCAAGTGCAAACATAATTTTACATGTTAATTGACGCGAAATATGATCTAACCCACAATGCTAATTGTGTACTTAGTTAAGTGGAACCTTAATAAATCTGCAATGGAACTCTCCCCAAAAAGAAAATTAAAATAACCGATATAATAATTAAACATCCGACGTATGTTTACTTGACAAGAAAACTATCACGTAACCTCTCCGTCTCGCACTAATTCATTGAAACGCCCCGTCGAAAACAAACAAACGCTTACGAGAGCAGTGTCATACGCAAACGCGTTACCTATTATTTTGTGCGTATTGTCTGTGAGCCACGTACCCCGCGTACCGCGTACCGAAAGACCACGCAGAGATACGCCAGGTGACATAATAAACATTACGTGAACGCGTGCGTTTTATCGTCTAGTTTATAATAAGCCGGTCTTATGCTATTATATAGACTCGTAGTTAGGTGAAATGTGAGTGTCCTATGAGATAGTTAGTGGGACCTAGAGTTTAATTTTTGTCTAGTTTTTCTTTTATTTATATAATCCGGCCAAGCTATTGCCATGAGCAGTGATGGTGTGAATTCCCGATTCCATCAGCTGTGCAGCTGCACATTGTATAAAGTACCTACGCCTCAATACCTACCATCTGCGTCTTCTCTTGTTTCTAACTCTACTTCAATGAAACCTTCTTTTGTTCAGCTGTTGATTACTGGGCTGTTAGGTAAAATTTAAGATCTGTATACCCCTTTATGCACCCAGTACTTATTATTCTCTTCAAAAGATAACCAGTTACAACTTCAATTATGACTCATGAAAAAATAACGACATCGTACTCCATTCATATAGAATGGAATATTGTCCTATATTAAGTACTTTTAACATAAAGAAAGTCACAATGAACCGAAGACGGCGGTTACGACGATCTTGTAATAGGACAAGTGAAGCGGTATTACTTGTGTTGTAATAAAAAATTACGACCACAGTCGCATTCAAACGACATTTTATTTTGTACGTTGTTATTAAAGTAAGTACGTGTTTTGTTTCATATTTTTATTTTTTTTAATCTAGACTGCTCCGACTTCAATATTTTAGTTAATCTCCTGCAAAGTATGTAAACTTAAAATTTAACAATGACTTAAAAAAATATTAATGTATAATCTGCCCATAATATGCCCACTGTAAGGTCACAGGCCTACTCGTGAGACCGGGCCATAATCCACCACGCGGGCCTAGTGCGGGCTGGTAGATATCACATGTCTTTGAATATTTGGTTCTAAGACGTACCCGTTTCCTCACGATCTTTTCCTTCCTGTTTCGATAGCAGTGATGATGAAATAATTTACCCAAAGTAAACCGCCTGCCTGGGTTCGAACCTACGACCTACACGTACGACCTCATACATCGGGACCAATACCACAAGGCCACCACTGCTCCCTATTTTTTTAAATGAATGAACGTAAATTTTCCCTTTTCATTACTTTATTTTAGATGGAAATGCAGACACCGTTTCATTCACTCAGATTTCAAAATTTTACATGACGAAACAAATAAAATTATGAAATCTGAGCCATGAACCTCTCATAAAACTCCCAAAATACCCACTTCACTAAGCCCATTAACTATAACAAACACCATACATCACATTCCCTAATTACAAGTTATCAAAACAGCTCCTGAACTCGTATAAGAGAGCGGGCACACGGGCGGCGCGTTAAGCGAGCGTATCAGATTATAATGTAATCCTTAATATCACGTTAGAGGTAAATAGCTTGCGATAACAGCGCACACGTCGGTGTGAACCTTGTACTGCTGGCATCACGTAGATAATAACGCCTGTAAGTTCTGTGAGACATACGGGGCGGAAGGACTTGCAGCTGTGTGGCGAGCTTCTAGATAATGCAATACTTTTTTTAATTAAAAAAAAAACCTTTCTAAATTCAGTATTATAAAAATTTGTAATTTATTGAAAAGTTCACAATAGTATATAGTCAATAGGTATACAATATAGTCAAACAAGATTTTTAAGTAATTTCTACCATCTAAGAGAGTTTATGAGTAGTTGATATTGCTCAAAACAGTCTCATAATAAGTATGGAAAAGAAAGTCAAGCCTTAAAAAATCCTTAAGCCACAGAAAGATCAATGCTATACTTTTAAACGAATTCAAATAAAGAATGGAATTCAAAAACTCTACAGCCTTTGCCTTACACCGAAAATCTTGACTGGCCAAAACAGATTCAGCTAATCACCCTCCACAACCGTATGTAGGCCTCCGCTAAGCTAAACTGGGTAACTTTAGACACCATAAAACAGTTCCAAGTGCCAGATAAAGATACATAGTGGGTATACGTGAAATTTATAAAGGCAGGAGCCACGTGGTAGCTTGATGAAGCGTACCGACTGCTTAGATTGTTCTTAGTTTGTCTTTGAATTAGTTTCAACTCCGGCCTCCGTTACTCCGATGAGTTCAAGGAATCTCGTTGTAGATATGTGTTTGAATTTATGCTTGGATTAACTCTATTTATAGCTATATTTTTATTTACATGCGTATTATGAAATCTTAAATACAATATACCATGTAACACTAAAATGTATAAATTATGTACATGTATAGAAAAGATAAAGAGAAAGGAGAGGGAAGAGCTCATTGGGCTATAAAAAATTCATCCGCATTGCTGTCAGTGGGGAAATTGCCCAAAAGACTGGCAGCGTTGCCACGTTAAATGGCAATGCTGAATCTTTATCCTGAAAATAGGCCAGCCCTCTGGTCACGTAGAGTCGAACAACCGCATGTCCCGAAATACTCGATGAACACTCGGACCACACGGCCCTAGTGTTTCAACCCCAAATGGGTCAAACATATAGCTCCCATAAGGTGGTGCTTCTGCACCTGCAGTAACCGACCCAGCACCGCCCGCCGTGCTAGGAAGATGAGATGGCGCAGGTGTGTCGAAACAGGCTGCATCCCACACCAGAGGCCTACCCAACTTCCAAGGCATTATGGTCATTCCATCTGGCCTCTTCCCATCTTAGCGTGCCAAGCCATTGGGCACGCCACGATAGCGGCGGTAAGTCCCCTCTTTGAGGAGTGGCTTGAGAGGCGGCATGGCGTCCTCACCTTCCGCCTGACGCAGGTCCTCACCGGACACGGTTGTTTCGGGAGGTTCCTGTTTCGCATAAGGCGGGAGGAAACGACCGGGTGTTTCCATTGCGAAGATCGCCCTGAGGACACGGTGGAGCATACGGTGGCGGTCTGCCCGGCTTGGGCGGAGCACCGCCGTGTCCTTGTGGAGGCGATCGGCGGCGGCGATCTCTCGCGTCCGGCCCTGGTGCAGGCCATGGTACGGAGCGAGAGTGAATGGTTAGCCGTCACCTCCTTCTGCGAAGCAGTAATGCTCGCGAAGAGGGAGGCGGCGCACGTGAGGGAGAGGCAGTATATGCGCCCTCACGGCCGTAGTCGCCGCGGGAGACGCCCTGGGCGTCGGGAATCCCAGGCTGATTCCCGGCCACCGTAGGCGCGGGCTTGCGGACGGCGAGTAATGGGTAGCTCGCTGTCCGGTAAGGACCAAGCCCGGGTCGACGGCGCGTTGTGTTCCACGTGCGCCTCAAAGAGATGTCAGCACCAAATGGGGGGGTCCGCAAGGGCCGATGCCTGCCAGGGGTGCGGGTTGTTCGAAAGAGATACCGCGGCCCCTAGCACACAGGCAACTGAGGGAACACGGGTGGGTTTTAGTCAGTAAAAGTCTGACACGCCCTCCCGCTCCACCCAGACCGGGAGAAGTTATTTGATGATTTCCCACCCAAAAAAAAAAAAAAAAAAAAAAAGCGTGCCAAGCCATTGGATTCTAAATCAGCTCAGATTTATTCATTGTGTGTGTGATTATGAAGTTTAAATTAGAAAGAGGTTTAAAGAAACCTCTTGACTTTAACCCATAGCCGGGTCGAGTAGATCCTTCAAGGTAAGTTAAGAGACTCTTTGAAGACCGAAAATAGCCGAACTTACATGTGCGTACAGTCACAAATCCGCGCTTATAAGTTTGAAAATTGTTTATCATAAAGCTAGAGAATAAAGCGGAAATATACGATCTGCCAAATAAAATCACATAATCTTATTTCAAAAAAGTAAAAACCACACCTTAACCCTCTAAAATTCAATGCGGCGTACGGAACCTGAAAAGGGGAATAATTCGAAAGCGATTGCGTCGCGGCCAAAAATCATAGGAATAAATTATCTTTATTCGGTTTATTCGAAAGTCACCGCATTCTTTGGAGCTGTGGTGTTGGCGGCCCGCCAAACAGTGAAAGTTTAGAAGACATTGGCCTACCAAATCTGTTTGTACACGAACGAAGCAAGGGGGCTCGAGCCAAGATTCCGTGGCTGAGGAAATCGAAAGTAGAATCTACTGTAAACATTCAAAAATTTTATGGCAGGATTTTGGAGATGAGCCAAAACTTATTATAGCATTTTTTTCTTAATGTCTTTGTTATTGAAAACTGTCAGATTTATGCAGAGAAATCTGATGTCTTTGCAACTTTTCATATAATTTCCCAGATTTTATGATGTGATTTTTTTTTCACGTCTGAAGAAACATTAAACACAAGACAGTTTACACTAAGTTTCTCATAATTTGAACCACAAACACCCACATTAAACAACACAACTTAATAACAACCCCATATCATATTCAAGGCACAAATATTTTTACTCCACCGTATTACGGGGTTCATTTAACCCAAATTACATAGATCAACTAAGTAGGGCAGTACCACAATAGCTTAATATACTGATGCCCCAGGGAGACTGCGGAATGAGACGTCCATAGAAGTAAACTGACACCCATGAATTTACCGACAATGTTGGCGGAGGCGCGGCCTTAAGCAGAAGTTACGGTGTTAAGTAACAGCGGCCTTATACCTCCGCATTATAGGGTTATACACGCCTTTCTGCGACGCTTTATGTCCGTCGTAAAGTCGCTTGTCTGCTCGCATATGCCCACCTTAGCAATGAGATATTGGTCTATAAAAGCGTTTTTATTTTAGCCGCGTAATTATAAAGGGCAGTTCGGTGTAGGCTTGGTTTTGTGTGGCGGCGCCTTAATACTGCGAGTGGAATCGATCTGTCATAGTCGAAATGTATGTTTATACATTTTTATAAATTATTTTAAATTAGCTTTTGGCCTCGTAGTTGTTGAAATCGATCACACGGGAACGTACTACTTACCGGTATAAAAAAGTATTCTATGTGATAATCCAGGATATAAGCTATCTGTGTGCCAAATTTCACTCAAATCCGTTCAGCCGTTTATGCTTGATCGAGTAACAAACAACCAAAAATACAAACTTCTACACATCTATAATATTTTCTAAATATGTAAATAATAACATAGTTGGATAGTAGGATAAATAACTAGATACATATAATTATATTCTTTACTTGGTTATCATACTAAAACCTTTAGCTAAGTAACAGTCAAACCTATCAACAATAATTTTGGGATATCAACAATTATAATTCAAAGGTCACGTCGGAATAGATTGACCCTTCTGACCTTATCCACGGCTATTTCAGTTATATTAAGTGAATATTCTCTAAATAATAGAATCGATCTGTTCTATTTTAATCTTTCGAGCATAATAAACGTTGTAGGTGCTACAGTGGAATTAATTAATATCAATTTTATACCTACACCTACAAATAAAACTTAGGGGGCTTATGGCTAAGTTATAACAGCCGCACGGGTCGATCGATCAAGTTAAGCTACGCTTGCCGCGGTTATTCCTCGGATGGGTGACCATCTTTAAAAACCAAAACACCTTCGTGCCTTGAAAAGCTCGTTAAGCCGTCTATCTCGGCTGTAATTCGTGGATCTTTGACGGTCGTTACGCGTCGGTACCGTATTACCCAGTAACTGGGTTGTAGAGGACTGATAGGCAGTCACTCCATGTGAATTACTGGTATTCAGCTGCATCCGGTTAGACTGATAGCCGATCCCAAGATAGTTGAAAAAACGCTGGGCAGATGAAGATGACCTACAAATAAAATCAAGTAAAAATACAGTTTCCTTGAAAAGCGGTGGCCGCCACATAACGGCCGCAGTGACGGTTGTCATGAAAATGATGGCAACGGGGTTTGACTTTACGGTGTCAGAAAAACGTTTAAATGACGTCATTCGGCGGTATATTGAGGACACTATGAAACCATAACTTTAGAAAAAAAAACCATTATACATTTTCAAATTCCGAACTCACGCTTTTGAACTTTCCGACATTTCGACGTAACACGATTAAGTTTAGAGTACACTTAGCTTAAAGCGTAAAGTTAATTACTTCCGATTCTGTCCTGCCTCCTAACAGGCAGAACAAACAGATGGATTTGAGAGGCTCCTATGTAAATGACGCGGCCGACCGGTGGGGCTTGAGAGGCCTACAGACTACCGTAAGAGAAGGAACTCCTTGGGAGATGTGTGCCCATCTGTGACGTATACAGTGACCAACTTTGACTTGCGTTTGTGTATCTCGAAAGTGTTTGCATAGCATGACGTTGCAGGGTAGGATAGTTTGTGAATGATTTTGTAAATAACTGTGCCTTGTTGACATTGATGCGGTTTCACGGTTTCTGCCACTAATATAATTTGAAACAACGCAATATGACCCTACAATAAGTACACATCATGACTGTCTCTTTTTCTCGAAGAAAAAGTTTCCCGTGTTTATCCTGATAACTGTTATGATATCCCGATTCTAAAATATTTTCGTAACTGAGTCGTTGTTCGTCCAGATTATGTTATCCCGATTCTCCCAATATTATCGTAACACACCCGACAATATCCCTCCGATTTCTTGTCACAACAAACGTCACATAATTCGAGTATCGCTGTGCGCAACACGCGTTTTTGTCACACGAGAAAATAAAATTTTCTGTAGCACCGCAAACACATTACACCGTCGAAATGTGTGTATTTGTGCGCCAGAGATTGTGTACCTATTTATTTTTCGTCCGAGGATCCCCCCCTCCTTCGCAGCCTCGTGCCTCAAGTCCTGAAGCCTCTCACCCTCCCCTCCCCTGACCCCCCGCGCCCCTCACGTGACACTCGCATTATTTGCGCGACCCCCGGCTGTTTGCGCACGTGTGTGAGGGCGCCAAAACGTACTACTATATTTATGTGTTCGGTGGCCACAATCGAAATTATTTATGCTTTTTTATGTATGGAAATCTCGGCCTTTGTCCCGCCCGTGGTCGGTCGTATTTTTACCCCTAAATTGCTTTTATTCGACGACTGACTTAATAATATTTCTGTAATTAAAATCTGGTCCCGAACATTTTTAACGCGGCGGGGGTGTTATGAGCAATTTATGCGTATTTTTTTTGCCAAATGAGTATTTTTAAAAGCGGCAATTAATCGCCTTGATATTGCGGCAGGTTGCCATGTTTTCGGACTTCCGTTGATTAATTTAGGGGTAAAAAACGTCGTTTATTTGTCAAGTTGTGAATGTAATCTCTCATATACATTGCCAGACAAACAAAACGTACGCAGACAAAGTTATGACCGTTCGTTAATTTAAAATTTGTTAAAAACGAAATAACGTGTATTCAACCTTAAAAAATATAATCTTTAACCGAGGGTCAAAATTAGCCTTACAAATTTCTCATGAAACAAAAAAAGGACAATTTGTATTTATCTCAATTCCCAGAAAATATTCCTTTTTTCGCTAAATATCGTCCCAATAAAGCCCCGTTATATTAATTACATACGTCTGCAGATCGATGGGAGCGCGGGGCACATACCCGGCGGCTCTCACGTCTCATTGATAGCGGATTATCCTCTAAGATTAGACCACCGCTTGGAGTTGCGACCTCCAACTATTCGTATGAGACTCTTTTATTATACGCATACGTATAAGTTGTAAGTAGGCTTTTGATTGGTTTTATATGTAAGAGGAATATTTTGTAAGGTGAAAGATTAAGTATTCTGCGTTTTGGTGGAGACGTCCCGTTCTTTTTTTATGTGTGGGAAAATAGGAATATACTGATGCTGGATAGTTTTTATATAGTTTAACTTAGGTACTACTTCTCGATCTCATTGCTTTAAAATATACTTGTCTTTTGTCGCGTAAAAGCGATTTGTAGAAATAAAGTATAATTTAATTATACTATTTCAATTTCTTTTCTATTTGTACGCGAAACGAAATCTACCTGCCACATCAAAAACTCGCCACATGTCAAAATTTCAAAACAGACAAAAAACAACATTTAATTTCCTGCCCTACTTACTTACTCCTTCAAAAATCGATTCGCCCATTACCCACCACTCTCAAACACTCAAAACCAAAAGAAATTAAGGAGGAAAAAATCCATGCAACACAAACAAAAGAGAGAGAACTCCTCATCCGTAATCTCTTTAACTGGCGTTTGAACGAAACGTTTCAACCGCACTCAATACTGGGCTTTTGAAAAGGTCTTTACAAGCTCAGGAAACATGGGCTTGAGGCCCAAACACGGACAAACACGACTTCTTATAATTGAGCCGAGGACCATCAAAAGCTAAGCAAAGAGGTTGAAATAAGCGGAGGGACGCCTGCAGGTGTTTTGAAAAATTATAAAGTTGTTTTTTTTTTAAGTAGGTCACTTTTTTTCATAGATTTGATGGTCATGGACACCCTCTTCAGAGAACACAGAATTTCCTTAGAAAATAATCTTCTAAATCCACAATAAAATCAAAACAAGCAAAATTGCCTTGAACACCTAACTGCATAATTCGCACTTCAAAATTCATGCCAGTCAACCAAGTAATAATTTTGTGAATAAACTATGCGCCGTCGAGATTAGGCCAATTTTTCTCGTTGACAACTTAAACGTGACTTATCTCCGCTTTATCCGACGCTGCAAGTGCTTGAAGCGCTTAACCTTAGAAGATTTCCCAGAATTAGTTAGTTAATGTGACCTTTTACGCCAACAGAATATAATCTTCTTCCAAAACTCGCGCCCTTCTCGAGAAAGTGCAAAGTCATCTTACAAATCTTTTACGGCTGCTGCCAGATGGATAAAATCTCAATCGGAAACTCAATCACTGTATCAATTCTTTCTAACCTCTCTGCTTTATTTGTCAACGTCAGCATGGCGGGTCACCTCAAAAAGTTATTTATATTTTAAAATACATAGATAGCAATTATTAAACAATAGGTTGCAAATAGTTTTATAGCTATACATAGGTCGATCGATCAGGTCAAGCCGCGCTTGCCGCGGTTGATCCATCGATTGGTGGATCTGTACATACCCTCCATGCCTCAGAAAGCACGTCAAGCCGTTGGTCCCAGCTGTCATTCGTAGATTTTTGACAGTCGTTACATTGTCAGAACCGCGAAAGTCTGACAACCAGTCTTACCAAGGGGTATCGTGTTACCCAGTAACTGGGTTGTTGAGATCAGATAGGCAGTCGCTTTATGGCGCTACTGGTATGCAGCTGCATCCGGTTAGACTGGTATCCAACCCCATCATAGTTGGGAAAAGGCAGGCAGATGATGAGGTAGCAATTCTTAAGAACTATTTTAAAGTGTTTTATGAGTGACGTCGTCCAACTTGACGTTGACCGAAGACCAACAATAAAATACAGCCAATTTAGCAAATAACTTTGACAAAATAAAAGCCACCGTACATAAAGTCTTATCTAAAGTAATAAACCGTGATTTTAATTTTCGCAGTACAAAGTTAATCGAGGAAATTTACCTCGCAATGTACCAATGTGCCTTCAAAGAAACATTCGTCAGGCTGTAAAACCGGTGAAGTCAGAGTTCCCTTGCTATTGGACTCAACCCGGAACTGACGATGGGGATAGGTACAGAAGGTCAACTCCAACGATGGAAACAGGAGCACGCGTGTACACGTAAATTGTAACCATTCTGTACATGATTTTCTTGTTGAAATTTTTCGTCGGTTATTATTAAACAAAAATAGCTGTTCCAAACATTTTGACCGTGGAGCTTGTGGCTTTTCAGCCGCACGAGTCGATCGATCAGGGTAAGCTAAGCTTGCCGCGGTTGTTCCGTGGATAGGTCCAGGGATCAGCTTTACATAGCAAGACCCCTCATAACCTCGGAAACTATGTTAAGCTGTTGGTCTCGGCTGTTATTCGTGGATCTTTGATCTGTCAGAGTCGTTACGGGTCGTAACTCGTAAGAAGCCAGAAATCGTGATAAAAAGATTTACCAAGGGGTATCGTGTTACCCAGTAACTGGGTTGTGGAGGTCAGATAGGCAGTCGATCTATGTAAAATACTGGTCTTCAGCTGGATCTGGTTAGTTAGGTAGCCAACTCTAAAACGCTAGGCAGATGAGATGAGGGATTGCACTTTCCTATGAAAAAAAAAATAAGCAAGAGAGTCTTTCTAGACTCTCTTGCTTATTTTTTTTTGATGATTCTTCATTTGCTGAATTCATGGTTACAGTTTGAGCGTCGATGTCCCTGCTACCCGGTATAGACGCTTATGTAAGGCGATCTCAAGCAATTGCCAGTCGCAAGTGCGCTTGCATTCGCTGTTCTTAGAAGCGTGTCTGCGCAAGGGTGCGTTTTCTCTCGTTGTTTGAAGCCGACCTTCTATACCCATGTTTTCTGTACCCCGGAACTGACTGAGTAACCCTTCTCAATGGGCAGTTATCACAATGGCCGGCTCCGCTTTCCCCGGGAAATTACTCACAAAACGTATTCTTTGTCACTGAGAAATGTTTGAGAATATTGTATGGAGTTTTCGGTTATGATTTAGGGGTTCTGTTGATGATAAGGTACCCTAAAAGTTGGATGAGTTGTTTATTGTATCTAAATGGGGTGGTAGCAGAATGTGATAGACTTTCAAAACATTTAGATGTTTTAAACCGGTCCTTTGTAAAATAGTAGCAGTTTCCCAAGTGTTTGCAAATGAAATAAGAGAGCATTTTACTGTATCACAATGCAAATCTTCTACGGTAACAATATCCTCGGAATCGGTTCAGTAACTTTACTTGACGCACGCACAAACAAACGATGTCTCACGAAAAATACTTTCTTCCCCTCTACATTTAGTCAAATATTTCACACTTTCTGCCTCAAAACAGCAAGTTTGTATCATTTGCACTTTCCACAAAATATAAAAAGAACAATACACAAAATATCAACACAACCCATAAACAGAAAACTTTGTAACTTATTTTTTAGAAGACTGTACTAGGGGAAACTTCACACTTCATTTAAATGGGGTCAGATAGCAACGACAAAGATAATTTTGTATACTTGTATCCTTGAGAGAAATAAATAACTATTCCTATTCTAAAAGACTTGCAAGTGAACATCATTCCATTCTCCTTGCAATTGACCTAAAATTTCTTTTCTCACCCCAACTCAGACGGCAGGCATCCTGCCAAGCTCCCGACAATGTTTCCTTCTCCACTCAGCTAATGGAGAAATATGGTACCTAATTGTCATTCTAAATCTGTAATAAGATGAAATTAAAGTGGCTGTAGAATTATTTGACACAGAAGTTGAGTGGGAAAGTGGTAGTTGGAAACTTGAAAAGCTAGTTGTAATAAGTGCATATGAGAATATAATTGAGGAAAAGTTTTCTTGGCAACGAATAATCTGTGCAAATTCTCGCACTCGTAAGTGTTCCTTTAAACTACATACTGAGTATATTTGACATTTATAACTGACATTTATTATTCAAACACTGCCTCGTTGGTCAAGTGGTCACAAAAGCTACTGCGGGGCCTGAGGTGCTGAGTTCGATTCTCAGGTCGAAAAAATTGTTATTGAGTTTTTGTATCTGGAATTTCTCAGTAGCAGCCAAGAGTCTAGATTTGTACCCGGTGATGGCAATAGGATCGCCCCAGGCGCACACAGGCACCCGTAATTTTTTCAACAGACGAGAACGTCTTTTGAAAAAATAACTTAATCTAACGGCCTATGCAAAGGGTGATTTATTTACGCATCGGTTACGTGCGTGTACACTGTAAAGACGCTGCTTTTCAAGCCAAGTTTAATAAAAAAAGCCGCGTGCATAGGCCCTCGGCTTTCTCTTTAGACAAATACACACCTCGACCACACCCCTCACATCCATCACACACTGAAATCAACTTGGTTTCTCTTGAATCACACAGTAGGCAGGTTAACTCCACTGAATAATCGGTCAGTGGGTCGTCTTACGTGGGAATTAATCATAATTGGTGAAATATGTGTGTACCATAGATACACCCCTGCCCTTCCCTTCGGAGAAACAAAGCGTGATGTTATGTTATTTACTATTTAAAAATAGTTTAAAAAACTAAAAAGCGTGTAAAAAGGAGAAAATAATTTAATTCAATTAATAAGCATGGGCTGCTTGACATTAATTGATTATAAAAATACCTCAAAAAGCACCCCACGGTTTTTAATTGAATTAAATTATTTTCTCCTTTTTTAGTTTAGTTTTTAAAGCGTGTGTTTTAGTTTTTTTAAAGCGTGTTTTTTAGTTTTTTAAACTATTATTTATTTTCTATTTTTTAGTTCTGCTAACTACAAAAACGTGTTTTATTTTTTTTTCTCATTTTTTTTTAAATTATTGAATTGTCATCGGTCCTCGACAAGTTTACAAAGTTTCAATGAAATCTGACCGTTTAAAGTGGGTCAAAATCGCGCTCGAAGGAGTCGGTTACATACAAACATACAAACAAACATACAAGTGAAGCTAATATAAAGCGTGTAAAAAAGTTTACCTTAAAGAAACGTTTTATTTTGACTATTGCAGTAGTATCGCAATCGTCGTGTTTATTTATAGGCTTACCAACTATACACATACACAGCATTAACTTACAGTATATGTCACAATTATAGATCTCGCATAAATGTAAATTAAAGGAAAGCGCTATTCATTAGTGTATTTGTACGATCACCAAAGGAAATAAGTAACCAGGGTCGTTAGATATAGTTGAAGCTTAGTGAGAAACCTATGGATGTTTTCGGATAAAATTTTATTTATTTAATAGAAAGAACTAAAGAAGTTAAATTATCTATTTTTTTTCTAAGCTACGTCCTTGTAAGTACATGAACATACCTATACTAACTTTCCAACTCGACCTCTCTCTACTCATCCCCTTTTGTAGGTGGAGGAACCAGCTGTGAAGTCACTCCATTGAAAAAGAAGGATCCTATTCTATAATGGACGTACCACAAGAACAATTCCCTCATAACGAGAAGTATCACGATCAACCGCCATATTATTAGCACTCCCCGGCGATTTTTAATACCGGCCGGTGGGCACGATTTGCCCTAATGGACACTTTTAATGGCCAAATGAATATTTAAAAGTGAATGCCATAATATTGAAATGTTATAAAATTAATTCAACGGATATCCTCCGCATTTATTGGTTTTCACGATAACCCAATCGTTAAGGTAACATTATCGGTGATTATGAATAATTTTCAACAGTTTAATTTATTCTGGTCAAGTTATGTAGATTTCATTTTAATTCGTTTTCCTCAATATTGAACTAGGGAAATATTAAGTGATGTATTCTAATTTGAAACGAAATTGAATACCTACGAAATATAGGTGTTACTACAAAAATTAAACTAAACTTATCTTAAGCTATCAACAAAAATCTTGATAGCTTATGATAAGTTTAGTATAATTTTTATCAATACCTACACGTTGTTCGGTAAGTAATTACTACGACAAGCTAAACATAACATGCCTACGTTGTTATAATTCACTTAAACCCATACTCTACACAACCTTGATTGTGTTACCAGAGCGCTGACGTTCGAACAACCTTCCAACTAAATTGCTATCGAATACATAACTTTGTACACCGTACGGAAAAAGTAAAGAAAACTATACATTGTCCATTAGGTACGTACTCCTTGGCCACTGGCCGGCCACGGCGGCCACGGCGGCCACTCATTAATAGTAAAAAGCAACCGCAGCTCAGCACGGCCCGGTCGACAGCGAATGAAATGGGTAATAAAAGTAATAAAGTGTATTGTTTGCCAGTAGATCGATAGCCAAAGACCCATTTAATTAATGACCAATCTCCCGAGACTCACCGGCACTTACACTAATTAATTAAAGTCTGCTGCAAACGGAGTAATAAAGTGAAGTCTCATGTTTGCTTTCATTGTTTTAAAAGAAAGGCTTTTTCCTTCGCTCAGATATCGGCGTCGTGTCAATGTTATTAGGCGCACGGATGAAATTTCCCTATATATCGGCTTTTGACGCAATCAAGGAGATTCGATTGAAGACAAGATTGAGCTGCCGCTCGGCAGATTAGATGGAGCACCTATCACTTTGCGCTGGCGATCACCTGCCCCATCCCCGAAAATGGCGACGTTTAAAAACTGGAATCCACTTTGTGATCCGAATGCGATGAGTCGTATCGATTGTGTTTACTCGACTGACTCGATTACTCGAATCGATTTGCTTATAGCACTCGATTTAATAGCATAATCATGTTTGGAATATTATTAGGCGTTGTTTATTATTCGTACTTTAGTTTGGAACTTTTCGAATCTCATTATTAGGCAAGTTGTGCTGCGATGCCGGAGTTTGTTTTTCTTCATAATTGAAATTGATTAATAGGTCAGGAGTATAAACAAGCTTCGTATATACTTGCATAAACAAACATTTAGACGTTATAGACGTAGCTACTATTTATGAAATATGAAAGGTAGTTTCTGTAATTTATATTGCTAAGACCTATTTTTGAAGGACCTGTTTTCGACGTAATATAAAAACGAGAAAACAGTAAATACATAAAATTGTTTCATTGAGTTCAATAGAAGGCAATATTTTGAGCTACCTTTGATGTTGGCTTATTTAAACAGAGGGGTTTCTATGCCTTTATTGCGTCACTCCAAAATGTTTTTCCTTTCAATGTATGTATATATAACTCACGTATTAGTGTTACGTAAACATATTGCGTCTTATGTTTTTTGTATCAACAACTGTTTAATATTATATGAATTGAATATCAAGTGTACTTCAGTGGTTTCGTTCTACAATTTCTGTTAATAAAACTTCTGAAAGGTTCGCCTCAGTAAAACAAAACATGCTAATTAGGTAACTACGGTTCTGAAGGATTTTTGATTTGGTTTCACGCGAATCATTTTTAGAACTTAGTCAACCGAGTTTCTGTTCATTGTATTTTAGTTTAATTGTACTAGTAATGTCAAATCTTTTATTACTCTGACTATACCGCATAAAAAAAACTGCATTCCTGCAAAAAACAAACATACAAGTAAAACCGGCTTAATGCCTCAGGCATTAATTCTGTCTTTGCACGGTATTTCTTTTTTGCTTGTGCATAAAGTTAAAAAAAGAAAAGAATGGCCAAGCAAGAACTAAAGAACATAATTTAACTAAAATAGGTTATATAATTTCAATTTCTGAATCTACGTAAGCGATAATAGCACTATGCACAATATCCATTACTTCACGTAATGAACATTGAAAAAGTAGAAGCAAAGCTTCCGTGTAATTTGAAATGTAATCTAATCTTTATAAACGTATTGTTCGTTTCAACATTTCGATGTTAATAGACTTTTTACCACTACGGATGGAGACAGCTAATATTTTAAATAAATAAACATAATAATAATTATAACACAGTCCATCATATTACAAAATGAAATCTAATTTCTAAATAAAATCTTTGAGCCTGTATTTTTATTGTGAAGTTCTTCATACTAAAATGACAACTTGGCACCGAAAGCTGTAATTTTTAACTCCTGACACAAAACAGAGGGGTGTTACAAGCTTGACCGCTATGTGTGTCTGTCTGTGGCACCGTAGCTCTTAAACAGGTGAACCGATTTTGGTGCGGTTTTTTTATTTAAAATTAGGTTTTATAGCGGTGGTTCTTAGACATGTTTAATCAAAATCGGTTCAGCCGTTTGAAAATTATAATTTCTTTTCTGGATGAGAAAGGGATTTGAGCATCTTCCACGGGTCTGATCGAGTTGAAATTTGGTATTCTATTTCTTCAATGGTATTAGACGAACAAAGCAACCTTGAACTGATGCTGGAGCGTCACTTGGAATTTCCAGGATACCCAAGTTACTCACCAACAAGCAGCAGAAGTATCGTGTTTGGGCTCATTGAAAAGGTTATAGATAAATGGTGCTCAGGACGGGGAATGAGGATAAATTAGTAACAAGAATTCACTGTGGGAAACATACGTAAATCTGCGCAGATTTAAGCGTAACATGTGGCTATCGTAGCGTGTTTACTATTACTATATTAAGTTTAAAAAGTAGGAAATATATGTTAAATATATTTTTTTTAACCCGACCCTTAAAAAACCCTCTAAAAAGAAAAAAAAATTGCCCTTTTAAGTTGTTATCCGTCTGTTTGGCGTTTCCATTGAACGCCCCCCGACATGACAATGATTTGATCAAAATACTAACTACCTACAACTTAAAAGGCCATTTTTTTATAGGTTTTTCTGTTTGGGTCGGGGTTTTTTTATTTTTTTGTATTAAGAACTGCATTTCTATAACAGTAAGGTTCTTAATTCAATAACTAGCTCGGCGGTTTAAACCTGATCTAAAGAATAAACCTGTTTTGTAATAAGGGGGTAGCTGTTTAGTGGATTGTCTTTCGTTAGCCATAATATGGATTCAGCTTAAAAACAGCCCATCTAGGTCCCAAGCTCTGATCTGAATAGGCTATACTTCAGGATTGTAGGTACAATAGCTCCTCAACGGTGAGGTATCTGTTCCTACAAGTGAAGTGGTCATG
Organism: Antitype chi; assembly: GCA_947359405.1. Lineage (NCBI taxonomy): Eukaryota > Metazoa > Arthropoda > Insecta > Lepidoptera > Noctuidae > Antitype > Antitype chi. Next base: position 20,870,212 of record OX375816.1, read on the forward strand.
AGTTCGAATCCCGCTCCTGACACAAACCCATTTCTACTTTTACATTTAAGGAGGGGTTCAAATAAAATATATGTAATCTACATTTGCTTGTAAGTACTTAATCTTTTGCTTACATTCCATTTTTCGTGAAAAAAGAAAATATCAGGTTTCTTCTAAGTCTTCACCTCTATTTTTCCTAAATTTTCTTAGGCAACAAAATCGCTGACTTTCATCTAACTTTAACAACAAACTACTACGAAGGATAAGTTTGATATTTTCTTTTATCCTCATCATAACAGTATGGAAGGCGATCTTTATTCAGCCTCATAATGGGAAGTAATAAATTATTCCATCAACGTAATGACATTACGTCAAGTTATTGACGTGGAGACCTCGAGGTAGCGTGCTTTACTTACTTGAACAAGGGATATAGAAGAAAAATTATATATGTTTAGGCTTTATGTTGGAGAACAACCTATGTATATTACTTGTTGAGTTATTATTGTTATACGTAGAGATCTTGCGTTGTTGTCGTACGGAGTAGTGTGAAATAACTTAGTTAAAAGGCTGTTATCAATCACTCAATCAAATCCATCTGTCTATCATAGTATACTTCAGAATATAGCCTGCTCCAAAGTCACACCAAACCACCCGTTTCCTACATCCAGTCTATCCCTCAACACACAACTTCTATTGGGCCGTGCCAATTGGACTTTATAACCAAAACCAACCACCATAACCACCCATTTTTGTTTTTCTTTAAAAAACAAATGTTGTTTTTTTATTAAGCTGAGAATTAGCACTTTTGAACATCAAGCAACTAAATCATGATAAGAACGAAAGATAAAAATACATTTATTTAGCGCTGTGTTAAAAAGTGTATAATACGTGCCTATACTAAAGCAGCAATATACTACAAACAATGGCATAATTCTCAGCGACAGATTTAAACAGGGCCAGTACACATGCTCGATCGCAAGCCGCCCATTATTTTTACGGTCGCCGGCCACCACTCATCGCGATCACGGCTGCAGCACGCTGTGTTTGCACAGCTTTATACGGCTCCTATAGATTAATCTTAGCTGTGCTATAAAAGTGGTTGTTTTGGTGGGTGAGAGCATATTGTTCCTTTTTTCTATTTTTATTTGGTTCTGTATAATTATGAGAGACTGTTTTAGAGGAGCTTGTGGCTAAGTAATATTAGCCGCACGGGTCGATCGATCAGGTTCTACGCTTGCCGGCCTCGGTGCCTCGGAAAGCAGATGAAGCCGTCGGTCCCGGCTATCACTTGTGGATCTTTGACAGTCGTTACGGGTCTTCAGAAGTCCGAAAGTCTGACAACCAGTCTTACCAAGGGGTATCGTATTACCCAGTAACTGGGTTGTGGAGGTCTGGAAGGAGGACTGGAAGCCGACCCCAACATAGTTAGAAAAGGTTAAGCAGAAGATGATGACTTTTTTGCACACTAGCTTATGAATTAACAAATTAATTTCTCTACATTGTTGACGTCTTATGCACATGACCTCTTTTGTCTTCTATCGCCAATTCTAAGCAACTAGAATCCATCATAACCATTTTCCATGGCTAGAGTTCCACCCATTATATCAGTTCCAAATCGATCTGTTTCTTATCCTAATAAACCTACTATAATATTATTAATGTGAAAGTTTGGATTTTTTTTAATAAATCACGCGTAAACGGGTAAACGAAAAGTTAGTAAAAGGTTATAACCTAGATATGTATTAAAAAAACAGTTAACTTGTTAAAATATAATTGTAGTAAGTAATTAATAATTATATAATTAACTAAAGGGAATCAGCACTGTTACTGCATCTGATCTGATCTGTTATGTCATAGCCTAGCAAGGAGATCATCACGTCACCCACTTGATTGTCAGAGATTTAATACTAGGTAGGTTCCACTCTGTAAAAACTGATACATGTACTACAATCTGTTTATATAAATAAATCTATTCTATTCTAGATTATCACATATGATACTTTTCTACGTTCGATCTACGTTCCCGTGGGATAACTTTTGACCTCCACGTTTGCGAAGCCGCTGGCAATATCCAGTTACTAACTAAATCAGTAAGCTATATAAGCTATGCCCATAAACATAGTAATGGTTTCATAGAAAATAAACAACTTTTCTAGTTCTGTATTAATTGTTTCTAAAAGGTAGCAACGTACACGCATTATGTACTTACGAGTCCATAGCCGCTGTAAATCAGCACAGCTCGTTTATCTTTATGAATTCAACTTATATGTAAGACAATAAAATTCAAATTTCAATGATTATGCCTAAGGATGTCGCGGCATGCCTAAGGATACCGCGGCATCGTTGCCATTGAAATTTCAATTTTACTCTCATACTATTAAGTTTTATTTCTATTCGTGGCTTAAAAATCCCTTGCCATGCCGTGCCGCCAGTCGGCGCTGATCTTAATGATCTGAAACTGCACCAGCTTACCTTTGGCGTAGTTTTAATAAAGTACTCGGTCTGGCAGTAAGTAGTCGTGGTCTTGTTCTGGTGGTGTAAGTAGATTGTTGACTGCCTCGTTGGTCTAGTGGTCACAAGCGCTTCTGCTGAGCATGAGGTTCGGTATTCAATTCCCAGGTTGGGCAAAGTGTTTGGGGTTTTTCTATTTGAAATTGCTAAGTAGCAGCTCGGAGTCTGAATTTATGTCCGGTTGATGGTATAGCTTGGCTGAGCAGCGTTTGGGAGGCTTTGCAATATATTCTCGTACCAAATACCAAAATATCTCAAGACAAAAGTCTTTGACCAGTGTGTGTTGCCAGTGATGTCCTATGGCACAGAAACGTGGTCGCGAAGGCAAAAATTCACCCAAAGGGCTATTGAGAGGGCTATGCTCGGAGCTTCCCTACGTGATCGAATCAGGAATGAAGAGATCCGTAGGAGAACCAAAGCAACTGACATAGCCCGACGAATTGCCAAACTTAAATGGCAGTTAGGCAGGGCACATTGCTCGCAGAACAGATGGCCGATGATGCCGAAAGGTTCTGTAGTGGTGACCGCGTACCGGAAGACGTAGAGTGGGAAGGCCTCACGCAAAGTGGACCGATGACCTTGTGAAGGCCGCGGGAATCTGCTGGATGTGGGAAGCATAAGACCGGTGGAAGTGGAGGAGCCTGGGGCAGGCCTATGTCCAGCAGTGGACGTCTTTCGGCTGAAATGATGATGATGGTGATATAGGCTTGCCCCCTATTACATGGGACTTAAACATAACTGGCGAAAAGTGGGTGTACCTACTGTAGGTACACCTCCGCTCAACCCTTCACGGAAACAAGGCGTAATGTTATGTTTACTTGATGTTATGTCTCGATCATTTGGAGATAGAAAATCACTTATCTAAGGAAACTGGTGGCCCAGTGGTACTGGCCCCGACTTGCGAGTTGTTGGTCATGAGTTCGAGCCCAGGCAGGCTCTTGTCATTTCATCACCACTGCTCTAAAAACGGTGAAGGAAAACATCGTAAGGAACCGACATGACCTAGAATCAAAAATTCGAAGACATGTGACATCTACCAACCCGCACTGGGCGCGCTTCCTCTCACCAAGAGGAGGCCTGTGTCCCAGCAGTGGGAACATTACAGGGTGGTTATAAGACAACTGATTAAAATACAAGAATGAAATAAGTAGATACTTATTAGTTACCGAAGTATAATACGTCACTTGAATGAATTCTTCGACCATAACAAATTTTTAATGGAAAATACCTTGTTTTTTGTTTGTTCTGTATTACTTTAAAAGTTCTAAGAAATGAATAGAAATGTAAATATATAATGACTTTGGACATTAGTGCACAAACATACATCCACACTTAGCATAACATGACGTGTTTGTAATTTAGCATACATTTATACTGATGGAGGCAGGAAGTGTAGTTGTTTCCAAGAACAACATACAAAATGGTGCATTTGATAAGAAGGTGCAACGCCCTTCAACAGGCACAATCACATATATAATATTTAACTAGGAAAAAATATATAACAGACTGCCTGTAACAAATTAATAACACATACTTTTTCAAAAAAAAAATAACATGAATTGAATGCCGAGGATCAAACCTTTCCGCACATTTAAAGCTAATATCTTTATTGTATGATGGTATCACATCAACTTATCATACTCCAGTAATAAGGACAATCCTTATTTTTTTAAACAACCTCAATTCTCGTAATTTTGTACTAAACAGTGCTTCAATTTTATTTCATCACCAACACGTCCCCCGAGTCCAATAATATAACCAAAACACCCTGTAAACGTTACGTATAAAAATTAAGAAAAATGTCGGACAATAACAGGCACATTCCCACGTAACGACCGCGCCTGTATTAGCATATTATTGAAGCAATTAATAACGCGCTGAGCGAGGCGCGGGATTATGCCGATTTCAAGATGGACGCTTACGTTAATTTGTGGGTAGTGAAAGATGCATGTGTAAGAATTCGTTTAATTTGGGTTGGTCTAGACTAGACTTATGAGACTACTAAGAAGGTCTAAAATTAAATTTCGATGACAAATTGTGAAAAAAGGAAGTTACGAGGAATGTACCTAGATAAATAATATAATTATGTTTGGGCTAGTAAGTGTTTCTGGAAGCGCAGTGGTGGCCCAGTGGTAACGGCTGTGATCTATAAATTGTAGGTCGTAGGTTCTAACCCAGATAGGCGCTTTACTTTATGTGATTTATTGCATCAGCATTGATCTCAAAATGGTGCCGGAAAACATCGTGAGGAAACCGGCATGTCCTAGAACCAAAATTTCGAAGACATGTGACATCCATCTTCCCGCACTGCATAACGTCCCACTCCCTTTCACAGAAAGAAGGCTTGTATCCCAGCTGTGGGAACATTATAGGCTGATTATGCTATGATATCATGCTAAGTAGGTACTTTCGGGCGCATGATTTTATTTTAGACTTTAAAAATACCTAATGTACGAAAACAAGAGACGAATGACACCACAAAAGACTGTTTAGATTTACGTTGCAGCGACATTACAGTTGAAATCTGAAAAAGTGGTCAGTGTTTTTATTAATAACTAGCAGCGCTCCGCGGTTTCACCCGCGTAGTTCCCGTTCCCGTGAGAATATGGGGATAAAATATAGCCTATGTCATCCGGGGATAGTGTAGCTTCCCAACAGTATCAGTTCAGTAGTTTCGGAGCCTATTCAATGCAAACAAACAATCTTTCCTCTCTATAATATTAGTGTAGATATGTATGTATGAAAAAGTCTAGTTTTCTTTGCATGAAGCATAAAAAGGAACCAGTTCAAAGCGCATCCATTATTAAACTTAGTTGATAGGTTAACAAGAAGTCAAGTACTCTATAAAGAGTACTTGAATTCTTGTTGAATTCTTGTTAACCTTGTCCCGACCGACCCTTGCTCGTTGAAGCACCAGCCCGCGCCGCAGCTGAGCCAGTAGCTTTAAATTCCCCCTATAATAATAATATGCCAACTTCGATCCAGCCTGTCCCCAATAGTGATAGCTGTCCCCCTATCAGTGACGCCCTGAGCCGAGGTCCGTACCCCACAGGGGGTGCCCTCAGCGTGCAGTCGCTTAGTTTTTAAATTTTAGTTTGTAAGCCCTGGCTGGAGGCATTAAGTGTAAAATCTTAATGGCAGCCCCAGGAAAGCCCGGTTGAGCAGTCACGGCCTCTCAAGGCCAACTGCGAGATGCCCAATTAAAAAAAAATAAAAAAATCTCACATCTATTGCAACGGAGCTTTCCAAAGTCATAAATATTAAAGCATCTTTGATTAAGTTATGGTTATGACCTAAACAAACTTTATTACAATATTTACATTATAAATAACTTAATCAATATTCAAATCAGAAACGAAGCAGCCAAAAATAAATGACTTGCAATTAATTTTAACAATAAATCTTCCAAAAAATAATGTTATTTAAACCGAGTGTCTCAACTTTCAAATATATATTTAAAGTTCGTGACGATAGTAATTTGGGTGTGAGCCCTTTAGGGGTTTTTCGCATTGTTTTAATTTTGTTGTTATCAACATTTAAGGGAACTAGTTGTAAATGGAGAGAGGCTAAAAAATAGTGGCATTGCGTGCGTTGGGCATGACTAGAGGTTGTGGTCCAAGTGGATAAACAGAAGTAATTTTTATGAAAACCCATGTATTTATTTATTTACAAATGTTTTGAATAAAGGTCTTGATTCGTTGTTGGGCACATTGAATTAATTAAATGCTTGTTACGGTTTTTTCGCCTAAGATTTAGTGCATTTTCTTGTCTTGATTTATTTTTGGCGTGTTTAATCAAGTCTCTCATTAAAACTGGTTCATATCTTCTGAGTCTTGATCTGTTCGCCTTGGTGTGGGTTAATACTTTTAAGCAATAAATCATAAAAGGTACGATAACCATTCGATACATAAGTCTATTGAACTTCCAGTCCATTGGTTCGTTGTTGGGTACTTTGAACATACAAACAACACAAATACTTAAAAAAAATGGAGAAGTAAACTGTAAGGGTATTTCTGCATTATGAGAAAAAAAGCAATTTCAATTGAAAAAAGCAACGTATTCCTAGACACTTTCCTACTAAACAACCAACAAGCTTTTTGTAATGATAACCTGCCAAACCTAATAAATAACCAAAAAAAATAACATACTTTATCATCATCATCATCATCATTTCAGCCGAAAGACGTCCACTGCTGGACATGGCTTCCCCAAGCTCCTCTACTTCCACCGGTAATAACATAACATACTTAGTACCTGATATCTTAATCCTAACTAATCTATATAAATAAATTAAAAGTTCTAACTGACTGACTGACTCATCAACGCCCAACCCAAACCTTTGGACCTAGAAAGCTGAAATTTTGCACAGAGGCTTCCTTTAAAATGAAGACAAGGAGTAAGGAAGGATATTTCGAAATTCAATCCCTAATGGAGTTAAATAGCGGATGAAAGTTCCGCGCGGACGAAGCCACTGGTAAAAGCTAGTATTATAGGTAAATGTGAAAGGAAGTTTATTCGTTTGTTACGCTTTAACGCTAAACGGCGGAATGGATTTAAATGAAATTTGGCACACAGATAGACCGAGACCTAGGTAAGGATATAGACTGCTTTTCATCCTAGATCGCAGAAGAAGTCGCGGGTTGCAGCTAGTATAACATATATTTTTTTATAATATTGAGTCTACTAACCTAACCCGCTCACCGTCGCACACTTACTCAGCAGCGCACTATTACAAGCCAGCTATACGCGCTATCGCCACGTCCTCGTTACTCTATCTAAATGATGCTCCACTATTAAACTTTCAATCTATTTCCCTGCGTAATGTCTAATTAATTTCTCTGCCAGCAAAGCAAACTATTTGACTAAATAGTTTGTCTACTACGTTTTTGCAAGTGCAACTATCTGGCTGGCTATATATTTTAGCTTGGTTCCCAAAGTTAGTTGTAGCAACTCCGGTAGTTATATTACCTAAATACGGTGTAGTTTGTAACGGAAAGTAGCCTTGTTCTGTCAGTTGGGACTTGCAACTGGTGTCCGAAAATGAGCAGCTGATATTTTCGAGTTTTTCATTGGAGTTTCGTTTTTTTTTACTCACGTAGTAATCAACCTATATTGTCCCCATTGCTGGGATACAGGCATCCTCTCTGTGAGAGGGGTGGGCCGTAATCCACCACGCCAATCCGCCCGATGCGGATAGGTGGATGTCACATGTCTTCATGTCTTTTTGTCTAGTTAATGTTCTTTATTTCACGACCATAATTAGCATACTTATCATTGGTCGACTAATTCCTTCTGTAGAAATAAGCTTGCAACTTACCAGCATCACAACCACTAAAACTAATTAAAACAAACCCACAGCACCATTACCATTCACCGTCAAAACAAAACACACTTCTAATCGACAATATCCCAATTCTCAAAGTTTTTCCTCCATCAATAAATAATCAATAACAGCCCACTTCGTACAATAGGTGTTAATAAGGGTCTGCACTGACCTATTTCGTGGCTAAGTTCTCGCTAAGAAGGGCTGCCGGAGAAGATAAGGCGCGGGCAAGCCGTCCGGTTAATTGTCCGGAATAGATACCGGCCTGTCGCAGGATTGGGCCACGATTTATATAGATTTTCCTGTAGGTATCTGTGTTGTTTTTTTTTGTCTATGCTATGCTAATCTGTTAGTTTGGGTCAAATAGTCTATTATTTATGATCTATCTTATTTTATAATAATAGTAAACTAAAACCTTGTGAATATTTCCGTTAGGTTACTATATACACTACTACATACTATATAGTAATATCTATTATATATTATGAAAAAACTATAAAAACTTTTTTGGACTTGCATTTATTCAGTCGGACACCCTAACACCGTTTACAAAATATCGTGAAACCAAAAATACTCCCAGGACCATCGAATTATCCAAAGATATAAAAAGAAAAGTCCTTCAGCAGACTAGTCAGGAGGCACACGTCGAGGTGTTCAACGTTTGCACACAAAGCCACATCCGATATCGATAAAACCCCTCTCATATTATCATAAAAACACTCAATATTAAAAAGCAAACGATTCGCTATAACTCTGTCCATCGGTACGCACCATTCACACGAGATTCGTATTCAGTAGGCGCGCCGTAAGTCGGCGCTATATCTTTTCACTGCCTCCATAAGGGCTGGTGTACGCCAGTGTGCTTGCAAAGTAGTTATAAACTGCTACTAAAGGCAGCACGGGCCGCTCAACGCGAAGACACTTAAAGTATACGTGTGGTGCGGCCTTTATCTTTTTATGCCTCGTTTAATATTGCGGCTCGACGCGATTAAGGTTATTGGATCGATTTTCGGGGCGTTTCTTGTTTGTTTATTTCGTATTAAGTGCTTTTATGTCTTTTACGATTTCTTAGGTACGCATTTTTGACGCTTCTTTGCTCTTGGGTTTAAATGTCCGGCACTTGAGGTGCGGAATGGAAAGAAAACTGTTCTAACTTTTTAAGGGTCCTTTGCCTTATTTAAAAATATTATGAAACCTTTTAGTTTAAACCATTTTAAAGTATATTTTGCTCATTACGAAAAGATAAACCACTTCGCCCGCCAACACCAACAAAGACGCTTATAATCATAATATATATTTAAAGTACCTTAAGAGGGCTATTGGCAAATTGAAGTATTCAGTTTTAAGTAAATTTAACGGTGCGTGGTAGCTGATCGCGCGTGTGTGTCTAGTGAAGTACACTACTCACACATGCTAACCGTTATGATTTGGACGCCCAGGAACAAACCAGCACGGACTTAAAGCTGAAGTCCGCGCGTCCCGAGATGTATTACTGATTCATAGCGTTGCATTCAACGTTTGTTTAAAAATATTATTTTACTTTTAAATAGACTGTTTATTTTTTTCAAGCAATTAGACTTAGTAACCTTAGTTATTAAATAATTTTTGTTTGAATTTCGATTAAATCAGAAATCAGAAATCAGAAAGCTTTATTTGTAAACATAGGTCAAATTACAATAGTTTGCGAGATGTTACTGATAGGTAGATCCTCCATGTTTTGCCCAAAGGCGTACAAATATATTTCTTTAACATTGTCGAATTTATATAAAAACAATATTAATAGGTACATGCATATCAATACAAATTGCAGAAAATAGAATAAATTACAACAACACAACATACAACATACATAGATAAAAAATATAATTACCTACAGACGAAAAATTATCATTAATTCTCTGTTTTACGAAATTATTTTTGGTGTATTACTGTATGAAACATAAAAAAATATATTTGAGCAATCCAAATATCAAGGTTCAGTCACTACCACAGACATTTTTATAAATTACTAAACTATTAAATGTTCCATGTAACAAAGCATCAAAAGATGGCCGAAAGTAAAATTTTATGAAACATCCTTTGCCGAGACAAGATTTTACTGACTTATGTAAACAAATTGAAATATTTTTTAGAGCGCTCCCTAGACAAATAATGAAATTTCCTCGGACATATTTTATTTTTTGGCTATATCTAAACCATAATCACTCTTCAAATTTCGAATCAAACGCTCAATTCAAGAAAAAATGTGAAAGCGCCCTTAAGTTAAACTTAAAAAAGCAGAATTTAATTATATCATATATTTTATTAATTATATATAATACCTATTTGTACGCTACGACAAGTGCTTACCCTTGATTAATTTTTGTATTTATTCGTTCATTATTAAGAGATACTCATAAAGGAATATGCGATATGATGTGAATTCCAATATGAGAGGGTTCTAAAAGCTTTCTCACCAATTGAACTAGTTCATGAAATATGAATGTGAATTTAATATTTTAAACATTGCCACTAACATTCCAGTTTTGGAAAAGTCACGTGTTTATGGATTACTTTTCTCTACTATATTATACTTAATTAAAACATGCAAAGGTAATGCTGAAGGTTTAGGATATTGATATTAGCCTTTGTTTCGGACATTGATATTTCGGTATTACCCAGTAATTGCGATAATAGTTAATTAGAAATCATTTCGATGCAAACATACGAATTTACTGGAAAAACAAAAATAAAACGGTATTCAAATACACAACCTAAGCAAAGAAATTGAATTAAGAAATTGCAACAATTCTCAAGTTTAGCAAAGTAAGTGAATCTTTTTTCCTCAATATTAACATACAAATAAAGCTGGATTACCGCCGAGCGATCAAGACATTAGCTCGATAGTGGCGCCACACAGCGGGCGATCGCGTGCGCGCCATCGCTATCGCGTTGCACTGACAGTTCTATCTACATCGCGATTCGCGCGGTAAAAACGCGAAGACGCGCGATTAGAATCGCGGTTTAATGAAATTAAAATTGGTTGAAGTGGTCTCGTTTTGAATAAAAAGTTGCGTGCGCGTTGGACGTTATAATGTAATACATAAAGGGTTGTTCTTTTTTTGTATTCACTAATGTCAGTGGTATTGTAGAAATCCACTGGCTTATAAATTGAAATTAAGAGCGATTTTTCTTTCAGTACCCTGTTGGTACTAAAATTAAAATAAAAGTTACCTTAAACATGGTGTAGAAATAAAATCTTACTAATATTATAAAAGTTTGTATGTATGGATGTTTGTTACTCTTTCACGAAAAACCTACTGAATGGATTTGGATGAAATTCAGCACACAGATAGATTATAATCTACATAATTTTCGACTTCCACGCGGGCGAAGCTGCGGGGGGAAGCTAGTGTGAACTAAATCAAAACAATTTTCGGCGGGTGATCGCAACGTCTGCCATCAAGCAACTAGGCCAATTTCTAATCATTCAAAACTAATGTAATTGGATGCTAACTCAATACATCAAAGTTAACATAATTAGTAACTTTTAGTTGGGAAGTGTAACACAATTTTGTTACATAACTTTCGATACAATCAATAAACTATCTACTAATATTAGAAATATCTCAAGGCAAATCAAATTTTAAACATCAAATAATACGAACTAACTTTATGATATAATTTAGATATATAGTTAGTAAACAGTTTGAAAAGCGCTGACGAGCACCATAACGTACCAATTTATAATTAAAGTAATATATTTGGTTACAGAAATGTAACGATCCGCGGATTTTGGGGCCGCACTGCATTTGATTGTTTTTTGTGCTCGTTATTGTGGTTCAATTGATAATCATTTTGTTATTTAAGGAATAAAGATTAACTGTAGTTGTTACGCACGGCTACACATCAAGCTATACATTTCCAGTATAAGCTGATCTCGCATTTTATACGATTTCCGTACAGTGCGAGATCAGCGTAAACTGAAAATGTATAGCTTGATGTGTAGCCGTGTGTACCTAACTAAATATTTCATCAATCTTACTCAAGCATAATCCCACTGCTGGGACACAAGCTTCCATTCTGTGAGAGGGAGTGGGCCGTAATTGCCTACTGCTGCTTGGAAGATGTCAAGTGGTTCTAAGACAAGTCAGTTTCCCCAAGATGTTTTCCTTCACCGTTGCGAGAGCAGTCGTAATGAAATAATTTATACCAAGTAAACTGCATATCTGGGTTTCAACCTACAACCTACGGCCACCACTGGTCCTATTTGTTACTTAAGAGAAGGCGTTAAAAAAAAAATACTTGTTTAAATGTCTGCGTTACCATATTACCGCCCTTACGGGTGAGGCACATCTGAATGTGTACATGGAGTATCCATGTCCTTACCTAAACACAATAAAAAAAAAAAAACAGCCTTCCAAATACGATTGCATACCTACAGTCCGTGATCCCGCGGTCAAATTACGCAAACTGCGCGAAACAAAGGCCTCCTCTAGAGACAAGCTCAAAACCTTAACCGTACAATTTTCGATAAGTTACGGTATTACCCACACGCGTGTAAACGCCACGTTATGCCGTCTTCATCGGTTTATGGGCGGCCAATCGTGCGTAAATACCGTAATACCGTTTCACCGTTTTAACACGCAAACTCACCCGGAGAATGTTTAAAACGACTTCAACAAGCCATTGTTGAAGAGTTTGCAATGGGCCCGTTGTTCTAATGTAACTTGATTGTAAAACAAAGGACGCCACGCTAAAGTCCCTAATAAACTTTGGCAGCGCGACAGTCTTTTGTACCGAAAGAAGACGATTCGCATTTACTTTAAAAACGGTTTGGAAAGCTGTTTTGTTGGCAACACTATATTCTATATTCTTATTGGGACGTGTGAAGATGTTTTACTTATAAGGAGTTAAAGCATATGATTATGCTTTAGCTAATCTAACTCACATTGTTGGGTAATCCCTACAATGTTGAGAGGGAGCCACCACGCTAGCCCAGTGCGGATTGGCAGATGTCACATGTCTTAGATTTTTTGTTCTAGGACATTCCGGTTTCCTAACGATGTTTTCCATCGCCATTTTGTGAGCAGTGGGGATGAAATAATTAAAACAAAGTAAAGTGCCTGTTTCGGGTATGAACCCACGACCTACAACTCTATAGTTGGGGCCGTTACCACTGAGCCACCACTCCACATTAAAAACTTTTACTGTTTTTACACAATCTTGTTAACTACTTTTGAGGTTTTAATCTTCAGAAATGTTTGTCCTGCTTACATAATATTATAAATGTGAAAGTTTGTATGTTAAGATGCTTGGATGTTGTTATTCAATCACGCAAAGATGAACGGATTTGTATGAAATTTGGCACACAGATAGATTATAATACTTTTATCCCAGTAGTAAGTTACCGTGGGATAATTTTCGACCTCCACGCAGGCAAAGCCGCTTGCAAAAGTTAGTTAAATATAATATATGTCTTTACCTTATGAGATAATAATAATGAGCATGTACAAAATGAAACTTGAAAAACAACATGGAGCCGAGACTAGCTTTCAAAATCTGTAGCTATTAAAATCTCCCTTTTTTCCATGAATACATTCACAACGTAAATACGCCTGAAGCTCAAATCCTACCGTCCAAGACAACAAACAAGCACAAAGTACGGTTAACCCGTAGGCTGCAGGCGAGCGCGCACAAATCCCGAGAGAGCAGATTTTAATTAACTATCGCCTTACGTCTTACAGGTGTAACGGGCGAAAGAAATAACCCTCTCCGCGCTCCCTGAAACACGAGACCCATTTTGAGGTACTAAAAGACGGCTAATTGAAAAGCTAATATTCACGGTATAACATTAATTATCCTCTGGAGGGTTGCTGCGTAATCTCCAACGAGAAATCCTTATTATTTTAAGTGATACGCCGGCGCGGCCATGTTAAATATTAAACGAAACTGCGCGATGCCTTTTAATAATAAGTGTAGTTTACCTCGGCATGTGTTTTGGGAATAAAACAACGGGACCTTTGTTAATGTGTGTTATCGTATCGAAAATTTTGAGCCTCTTTATTGCATTATTAATAGCTTATAAATCAAAATTATGTATAAGTCATGAGCGAATTAACATGCTTATATGCTCGTGATGTTTTGTGGTATTCTGGGCCCAGTTGCACGAAGTTGTGGGTTAAAAGTACCAATGTGACTATATTCATTCATTTGTACTTTCTGAGTTAATCTTGGACATTACTGATGTCAAGTGAACGAAAACATCGTGAGGAAACCTGGACTTATCCTATCCTACAAATCCTACTATAATATTATAAATGTATAAGTTTATATGTTTAGATGTTTCCTACTCAATCACGCAAAAACTGCTAAACAGATTTGGATGGAATTTGGTACACAGATAGATTATAACCTATATTAAGACATAGGATACTTTTTATCCCATAGTACGGTCCTGTTGAACAATTTCGACCTGAACGCGGTTGAATCGATAGTCAGCTGATCGATTTTATAGGGGACGTCCGATTCTTTTTTCATATTTCGACCCATGTTCCTTGGAGAAAGTAGTTCAAATTCAGGGGTACTATCACCCTGAAATTTTTTAACTGTGACTAAAAATTCACCTTGTTTAAGAGACAAGGTTTCGTAGTAATACAATAATAGGCGAGTATTATTATTGCGTTGCCAATTACCATTACAAAATATTTTTAAACAAGAAAAGGAAAGTACAAAATATCGATCATAATTATTACTAATGCCTTCACTCAGTACCGTCGGGAAATCGACCAATGTTTACTGCAGTGTGATATTATTATTTCTTTGCCCGCGGAGGGAAAAATGGGCAAATCTTAAACGGCTTGTAGTTCATAAGACAGCCAATAAAGCTCAGTCGATCGTTTATAAATTCATGTTCCGTTTCTCATGATACGGTGGTTCTATTTCTGTAATATTGTGTGGGGTTGTAGATGTGATTTGTGAGCATACGTAGGTTCTGCGTAAGGTTGCGAGTTTGGTTCTCTGCTCAACTAGGATTGAGTTTTTCCGCTAGACTATTTCAGTCCTTAACGGTGAAGGAAAACATAGTGAGGAAACCGGCATGTCTTAGAACTAACCTTTCGAAGACTTGTGTCATCTACCAACCCGCACTGGGCCAGCGTGGTGGACTTTAGCCCACTCCCTCTCGAAGATAGTGTGTCTGGGTCCCAGCAGTGGGAAAGTTATAAGCTGATTATGTATTTCAGTTCAGGAATTATACCCCGTAGATGATAGATATGCCACCAATCTCATAAAAGTATATTCTTTGTCATGTTAAATCTCTTGCAGTATTAAGTATTCACGGGTTTTTAAACCATTGATTGTTATATTTTCGTATGAAGTCTGAAACTGTAATACTACTGATATATATTATACCATATGTTTTGGACTTGTATTTAAACCAATTCATACCCAATACCAGCCTCTTTTAATATAACACGTAAAATGTCGTTACTAACTAACACTGACGACTTGCTGCATACATTATTCCCTTGTTTTGCCTTATTTACGTTATTTAGTATTATATACTATCTACTACTATTTCAAGCGAGAGTATTATTAGTTATTTATTTTTGTTAGATATACCATGGGCTAGGACAAATTTGTTAAAGTTTGCCCCTTTGTCAAGGGCCGCTCGTATTATTAATAATATGCCGACGGAAGATATTTTCGATGACCTGCCGAAATTTGCATCAGGAGCACAAAGGTGCATTGAAGAAGGCATTATTTGAAATTGTAATTTTTATTTAATTTTTTGTTTTATTTTTATTGTTCAATTTTATGTTAGTGTATTTTATAGATATAAATAGTTTAATAAGTCTGTATAACATCGTTTTGGGAAACTGTTAGATGTTGTACTTGTTGGTGTTAATAAATAAATAAATAAATAAAATAAATATTTCTTCAAACTCAATCTAACGCCATCTTTGAGTAATTTCTCTCAAAATGAAATTCTGAAATTATAACCTAAATGTTCAAGCTAATTTCTAATTAAACATTTCGTTTACCACTTGCAACAACAAGCGGAAATTGGAAGGTATTAAACGACAATTCACTTATTTATGCAAATATACAATTTCTTCGAATAAAAAATTGCTTGCGAAATCTAATAACATTGGTCCACAGACAGCCTACAGCTGAATCAATATTCAATTTGATTGCATAAAACATTTCTTAGGGCCTAATCGACGGCAAATTTTTCCCTATTACACAAAGTGTGATTGTGAGTGTTTACATTTCAAATGCCAAAAATTTCAACGATATTTCAAAGGCGGGAACAAATTGTAGCGATAAGAGCGTCACAGAAGTTAGGGTGTGTTTCACTGGAGTTGTTATCAGTTCAGGGCACTCGGGGCAGTTGGGGCACGCGGGGTGGTCGGGGCAGCGGGGTCAGCGGACACGATCCACTAAATCGAATGAAAAATTGTACCGACTTCATTGAACCGATGTTTTGAAGTGACGTGAACCTTCACTGAATCGGCACAGGCGTTAAGCCATGAATTGGAAAAAAAACGTGGCAGTAGGGCAAATGTGTGCATACCGAGAGGTATTTCTCGTCGAACCATCAGACCCCTGGGACACACGTAAAAATACACGAACCCCTTTTTAGGCAGCACCGCCTACTTCCAATATCCGCGTAATATTTTAGACGTGGCGGAATTCTCGCTTCAGGAGGAACAAGTGAGAACAAACGTTACCTACAAGTTATAAAGGTTTTGGTATTGCGTATTTAGTAATAGCTTTGCAAAACAGTTGCAAAAGAGTCTTTGAAAAAAATCTTTTGCACCGAGACGAGTTAGTTACTTGGGGACTACTCTCTACGTCCGTCAACGAAGATATGGGCCCGTCCAAAAGTAGTTGATCCGTCAAAACAAGTATCAACAACATGTTTTCGAACGGGCAAATATACACCGTGACATTTTAATCGTCTTACAAAGGCAGCCCACTTCATGTATCCAATGACTACAACTCATCAAAATAAATAACAAATAATATGAATTTACGAATAATTTAAAAATTAAAATATCAGTCACTAAGACGCATGACGTAGTTTGAAACACCCTGTTATGGAGATTCTTCTACCGTTTGATACCTAAACATTATTAACAGGATGTTTCTTTTTCTTTGCAGCATTAAATTTTTTTGCTCCTAATATCTTAATTAAAAGTTTAAAAAAAATCGCACATAGAGGTATGTTATGCTGGATACATTGAGTGGACCACCTTTGCAAGACGACTAAAATGTCATGGTGTATATCGGGAGTAGTGACACCTGTCAATTCACTCTAAGTTCGGGCCCTGAACTAATCATATGACCGCAAGTGATACACAGTAGGAAAAGACTGTTACTTCGGTCGAAACTACGGATTTCGTGCTTACAGAGTAGACCTCCCGAAACCAGTTGAAAAATAGTGAACAAAAACTCGCTCACTCCACAAAAAGAGTTTCAATAACACGAATGACACTGATCTTTAGTAACTCAAAACTAACCCCATAAAGTCACGAATCCACTAAAAACTAACCCCATTACACTATTTCAGTCCATAATTACCACAACTTCTCAGAATCTCAACCTCTCAAACTTACACCTACGTTCAACATATAACACAAAATTACAACCAGCACTTCCGTTAATGTGGTAATAATAGATCGAACGTTGTTTACCCAGCTTTCTCCAGTCTTCCCCACTGTTCCCCACTATTGCCCACTATGCTCCAACGTCGGAGCGGGTGGTGAACTTCATACGAACAACTTTAAAATGAAAGATTCGAACGAGCGCGCCGTGTAATATTGAATTCTCAACCACGTATACTGCGATGGGTTTTGGATGTAGTTATGCGTGATTAATATTTTATGTGACGATAGAGATATTTGCTTGGCATATCTGATTTGTATTTCGCTCTATAAAGAACTGTTTTGGTGCACAGGTGCATCCACACTTACCTTTAATACATCACGCCTGTAATCCCCAAAAGAAAGACTGAGTTGTACCTATAGTACTCCTTTTTTCGCCAGTTATGTTTAAGTCCCAAGTAATAGGCGGCGAGCCAATTGCCATCAATCGGACACTAATCCAAACACCGGGCCTAACCGGGAACCATTCACATAGTTTAAAACCAACTAAATATTTATTCTATTTTGTACGCACAAGCTTTCATCTGATATTCATTGCTCTTAGGCATAGAAAAAAGTTTTTTCTTTACTGAAGTACTTCTAGGTAACATATAATTTAAGTTAACAGAACCGCCTGTAAGCCTGTTACTAATCTTTACGTCTATAAAATTCTCAGAATTGCCTCCAAAACTATACCACAGACCCACAAAACTGTGGCAAAGCAGTCATAAAGAATATATAATCCAGTTTATACGAACGTTAATAGGTTGTAAGTATTGCTTCCATTGCCAAAAACGAGCGCTAAGAAAAAACTTGCTGTATAATGGTCGTAGTTTTCGCGCCCTTTTTCAATGACGTCATCAAGTTAAGGCTGTCACCGACGATGCTATTCTATTCTTCACGTTGACGTGTAATCAGTAATGGGTATATCGAAATGGGTCACTCTGCTGGGCAAGGCTAACAATAAGTCACTTAGCGAGACATTCTCAGACGACCTAACACCTTTCAAACTGTCAGACGTGACTATTCCTGAATAGACTCATACATTATGTAAATATACTTTAAGATTCTGTTATCACCCTATCTTAAGATATTATTGTCTATTAATTTAAGGAATTATTCCATATTTCTGACTGCTACAGAACCTTTGCTTACTTTGGGCACGCCACGATAGCGGCGGTAAGTCCCCTCTTTGAGGAGTGGCTTGAGAGGCGGCATGGCGTCCTCACCTTCCGCCTGACGCAGGTCCTCACCGGACACGGTTGTTTCGGGAGGTTCCTGTTTCGTATAAGGCGGGAGGAAACGCCCGGGTGCTTCCATTGCGAAGATCGCCCTGAGGACACGGTGGAGCATACGGTGGCGGTCTGCCCGGCTTGGGCGGAGCACCGCCGTGTCCTCGTGGAGGCGATCGGCGGCGGCGATCTCTCGCGTCCGGCCCTGGTGCAGGCCATGGTACGGAGCGAGAGTGAATGGTCGAGCCGTCACCTCCTTCTGCGAAGCAGTAATGCTCGCAAAGAGGGAGGCGGCGCACGTGAGAGAGAGGCAGTATATGCGCCCTCACGGCCGTAGTCGCCGCGGGAGAAGCCCTGGGCGTCGGGAATCCCAGGCTGATTCCCGGCCACCGTAGGCGCGGGCTTGCGGACGGCGAGTAATGGGTAGCTCGCTGTCGCGGTAAGGACCAAGCCCGGGTCGACGGCGCGTTGTGTTCCACGCGCGCCTCAAAGAGATGTCAGCACCAATAGGTGGGGTTCGCAAGGACCGATGCCTGCCAGGGTTGCGGGTTGTTCGAAAGAGATACCGCGGCCCCTGGCACACAGGCAACTGAGGGAACACGGGTGGGTTTTAGTCAGTAAAAGTCTGACACGCCCTCCCGCTCCACCCAGAGCGGGAGAAGTTATTTGATGATATCCCACCCAAAAAAAAAAAAAAAAAACCTTTGCTTACTTGCTCAGTATTTCCCAATTTGCCAAGTAAAGTGAGGCAAATTAATTGTTTACCAACTCAATTCGCAGCTACCATTCAAATAACATTCAAAGGGGTGGCTAAGTAATAACAGCACAGCTTAACAGGTTAAGCCACGGCTGGCCCGTGGATGGGTGACCATCTTTACATACCAAGACCCCTCCGTGTCTCGAAAAGCACGTTAAGCCGTTGTTCCGGGCTGTCATTCGTAGATCTTTGACAGTCTATACCAGTCGTTAGAAACCCGAAAATCTGACAAACCAGTCTTACTAAGGGTTATCGTATTACCCAGTTACTGGGTTGTGGAGGTTAGATAGGCAGGCTTCATGGAAAATACTGGTATTCAGCTGCATCAGGTTAGACTGGAAGCCGACCCCAATATAGTTGGGAAAAGATTAATGAGATGATGTTTACACAGGAAGATTGGACGGTGACCCCCAAAGTAGGCCTTTTACTTACATCTTGGGGGTCAAGATGCAATAATTTCACTGAACTACTTAGTGATCATTTCAAAACAGGAAAACATAAACTAAAGAAACTAGTCTCTTAAAAAACAAAAACACTTTAAATTTACCTACAATGCCATCAGCATGAGATGGCGAATTGACGCGGAGTGTCAATTTGATAAACGCTTAATTTCCCCGACTGTACCTTACCTAGACCCACAACAAAGTTTAGGTAATATTGCCCTTCCTTTCATGTAATTATTTACCTGTTAGTAGCAACTAAAATCACATATAAATGAACTCATATTCCAATATTCATAATTTCATATTCCCCAGTAAGTTCATAAAGTATTTTCAATTCGCAACAACATAGGTAGACAAACTCATACCTGCGTCGGCATTGATAATGAACTTCGGGCGATACCTAGATAGCCTAGGTAGATACTAGGTCTAGAAACTTTGCTATCTTCGCATATTTCATGTGCTATTCCAATTGGTCGGAATTTATTATGGAAAGATATCGCAGACAGAAGTTTCGGTATACTGTTTAATATGAACTTGAATATAGATGTATCGGTAAAAGTATATTTTCTAGATGTTTTTTAAGTCTAGTTATTTTATTCGGGGTCAAAGTTAGAGCACCTAGCTTCTGACGTTTCGTAAGTACCCAATGTAAACCTACATTGGGCACTTACGAAACGTGAATAAAATATTTTCAAAAAGAAAGAACACTATTAAGAAGTTTGAAATTAAAAAAAAACCGAGACATGAGTCCACAATGTATTTTATCTTTTATAGCGAGATTGATACAAACCTTTTTGACTCGACTCGACTTTGACAAAAGAAAAGGACAAGACAAAAAGGTCCCATTACTCTAGCTCTTATTACTTCTCATAATAACTACCCAGTGAATATAATGCTTGTTTGTAGATACAGCCAGAGCCACTTTTGTATCTAGATACCTGGATAACTTAGCATTTCTCAAAAGTCGCTGTGAAGTGTGAAAGTCATGCAACGTCAAAGTCAAATTGTATATTTTAGTAAGACCAATAAAAAGACTGCCTCGTTGGTCCAGTAGTCAAGTCATGTAAAAACGACAAGCTTTGGTAAACTTAATAAAATGTATACAAACAACCTCCAAAAAAACAAAGGTTTCTATAACAATCGAAGGTCAACAAAATCAAATGTTGAAAAACAAATAAAACTTATCTCATAAAGATAACCTCAAGTTATCGTAAACATTACTTCCTATGGGACTTTTATTTTAAGCAAACTTTTTGTCCCAGCATGAGGTGCATTCAAATGTAGGAAATGGCCCACTATGGTGCTAGAACCGATGAGCTAGCAACGTTAATTTATTGCTATGTTTACACCGACTTGCCCAAGTTTCCCGCAGACGCACACGTGGTCCAAGTTATACTTAGATAAATATTAGGGGAACTTGATAGCTGGCATTAACTTTACTTAAACGTATGTATGTTTTGACAAGCGTCGTTTGAGTTGCAATTCTGAAAAAAGACATGTTTTCAACAACATTATTTTCATATCATAATAAAAAATACGTTGACAAACAACGCACAAGAGGACGCTCGCACAAAGATGTTCTTTTGAAGAGGCCACATGTCGACGTACGCGACGCACCTGTTTACTTTACATGACGTCTGTCAAACATATAAAAGGCGCTTCTTCACGAAGCACACAAAAAATGCTGTCGTCAAAGGACCTTTGACAAATTATCCTGTTAAGTTGACGAGCAAATATTCCACGAACGAACGCTCCCTCTTCCATTGAGCCGCTAGAAACGCTACTGTTTGAATTGTCAGTTCGATAAGAAATAAAGACGTATCGCAAAATCAAGTGCCGACTGTACTGCCACATTTTACATTATCGTCAGTTTTTAAGTGTCGCCGTATCCGACGTCGAGTGCCAAAGTTTTTAGCGTGTAATGCTTCCGATACATAAAACCATCCAATAATATTTGTGTTCGACGGCGACGCGAAAACATTTTGCTCGGAGGCGCCCCCTATCGGTTGGCTATAAAGGCCTTTCGCGCGATAAAAACTGATCTGTGAGTTTGTCCGCCAACAACAGGAAAACAGATCTTTGGCGAGCCGCCAAGTTACCTGGTGGCTCCGCACGAGGTGCCGCCGCGCCGCCCGCCACGCACTCCCCCTGCGTGCACTATCTCCACACCAGTCGAGTCTGCACTCGCGATAAAGGGTTAACAAATTGCATCCAACTTCCAAGCACACGTCGCCGAATGTGGAAGCAGTAAATAGTTCCATGTTTGCCGGCGAAGTTTTGACTTCTTTCTCACTCGCCAACTGACGTTCTCATAATGGCTTTTCCGGAGGTAGGAACGAGCGTTTTCATTGTAACGCGCTGGTGTGCGGCCGCCCGCGGCGCCGCCTCGCCGCGCGGTCCGACTGCGTCACTCTTCAATTTGCTCCACCAATTGTCGCCATTTAAATTGTGTTCCTCGTACAATCCACGTTATTATTCTTTTATGCGCGCTCGCGCGTTGATCGCGACGTACAAATTGTTTTTTTCTCTCGTCTGTATCGGCGCTTATTCCGCGTTGTCTCTATTCTGCAGGAGGCGGGGATGTAAACATGGTGCGGGGCTTAAAAGTGCGTCCTAATTTATTTGAGGCGCCTTTTCGGAAAACGTTTCAGCTATGGTCTTTTATCCAGTTGAACAAAGGATAATACGAATAAAAGCCAGTCGAGCATAATCGTACTTGCCTCGAGAGCTCCGCGAAAGATAAAATAGTCACCACAATTTGCCCGGTAGAGTTTTTACCTTTCAGTGGCGTGGTTTTTTTGCGGGATTCAAAGCTGATTCAATAAGAAGTTACGAGCGTACTTAGCGAGTATAACACTCGTGTGTACAGTTCTTATGTTGCCACTGGAGAGAGTAATGTATAATATTCGTTTTGATGTAACAAAAGGGGCGAATTTGTTGATTGTTTATATTCGATTATCTCGAAACCAGTGGACCAATTTCGACGGCGCTTTTGTGAGCTCACTTCTTAAACATCTCAGATGATAATAACAGAGCTATCTGCATAATCAATGTGGAACTGAACGAGATGAGTCTTACCTACCAGTTTCGTTGTGTAAACAAATTGTATGTTTTTAGTGTCTGACGGTTGGCTATTTGAAACGTTCAAGTTGGAATCGGTCAAGTTTATGGAGCATTATAATGATTTATTTGGGATATTACTGTGGCGTGTGAGGCACCTGCCATTCTCAATATATCTAAAGATCAACCCGTGACCGCGTAACTGATTTAGTTGCAGAGCGTTGTTGGCAGGTTGGGTGGTGGTAAACTCATAAAGGGCCCCATCAGTCGTCATTAGGCAGATGACGCTGATACGCGTCGACGCGTCCGCGACCCAAGCCTCTCGTGATCGATGTACGTCGAACTTCACGTCTATGTATTAACGTCGATGCAGATGAATCAAAATTAAATAATGCTAATGTATTGTTTTACCCTTTGGTAACAATGATTGATCGTTGAGACGTACGGTTTATTTACAATACAGGTATCAACAACACATGCATCGGTAACATTTATTAAAATTGGATTTGAGATTGATTTTTGAAGTATAAACATACATGAAGACTGAAAGTATCAATTAATTTCCAAGACCACTTCTTCATCTAGATTTCAACGACAATATTTGATACCCCGATATATTTACGATATTTGAAAAGCCCACGTATCGATACATCACACCGAAAAATATTCACCTCGAATCGCACAATCGTTATTTGATTACACACCTTCGCGATTACCGCGGCCCCGGCCCTTGTACCTGCGGGGAGCAAGATTGATACGACCGCGGCCACAGCCTCTGACAGCCTGTTATTGGAAAATTGAGCGATAATCCCGTTGCGACCACCCTTGTTTAAGATTTCCTTTTTTCCGCAACACATTTTTTAATAATTTCCCCTCGCATAATTCCGGTTTTTAAGATGTGATTGGATCACTGTGAGGTTTTATGATTTTGTTAAGTATGGTGTGAAACGTATCGAAGGAAAAATACTTACAAACAACTTGTTTATAAACATTGCGATTCTTTACGAAGTCTCATAAGTTCTGGGTTTGATTTTAGAAACACTTCATGTCATCCTACTAATATTATAAATATGAAAGTGTGTTATGTTTCGATGTTAGTTAATCAATCACGCAAAAACGACCGAATGGATTTGGATGAAATTTAACACATGGATAGTTTATAACCTGTATTAACACACTAGTTGGTGACCGCGACTTCGTCTGCGCAGGATTAGTCAGAGTAGCTTATTTTCTTATCCGAGGTCCTATCTATCTTTATACCAAAATTCGCACCACTGACACAACCGTCAATGACGTCTGCCCTCACGTGTCTGCCCGCGTTCGGATCCCGCACTCAGCGATGAGCGACTTTTTCCCCACCTCGCCCGCAGTGCGTCCGACAGCCCGCCCCATTCGTCCGCCGCCGGACCGCACCAAAGTATCGCGCACTAGGTTGGTCATCGTCTGAACTATTAAAAAAATTGTCCAAATGATGTAGTGTGAAAGTCAAAGTTTATCTACTTTAAATACCAGAAGCGATAAAAGTATTTATTTTGATATAATGATCAATTTGTTACTACCACATGTGCATTAGAAATAAAATAGAAATTTTTATTGTATTTATGGTTCACTATTTTGGCGATAATGGCTTACACATAAAAATTTTATGTATGCTGTCGCGGGATTTTTTTTAGGACTATTTAAGATAAACATTTCCATAATACATTATATACATGTAACTGTAACGATTTTTGCAGCGCACGCTAGAATAGCTCGCAGATGTAAAAAAAAATCCTACTTACTTGACACTTATCGTTGTATTTTGGACAATTCACACAATATCTTTATAAATTATAGCCTATTTGTTATTCTGGGTATATTATTGTAAAGTTTCATTAAAATCCATTCAGTAGTTTTTGCGTGAAAGAGTAACAAACATCCAAACATCCATCCATAAAAACTTTCGCGTTTATAATATTAGTAAGGATAAGATACATTTTATCCCGGTGATACGTTCCCGTGGGATAATTTGTCGCCTCCACGCGGGCGAAGCCACTGGCAAGAGCTAGTAAGAAATATAAATTAATCGATACCAATTTCTTTGATATACGATGTTACCTAATACTCGTTACTGTACCCACCTAAATGTTATTTTAAGAATGTGCATAACAAGTTACCTATACCGTTTTTATTTTTGTAAGACAAAGACTCAACAACAGCATTCTCACATCATCATACATCGATCTCTTCATTAGCAAACTGTAAGGTGTACCCCTCATATAACGCTCGATCTATTGTTGCAGGTTGCGCGTTCGTAAAGTTCAGCTCACACCAAGAGGCGCAGGCGGCCATCACGAGCTTGCACGGAAGTCAAACTATGCCGGTAAGCACGCAACCACATTATCGGACGACAAGTCATGAGAGACCGCGAGGGACTTGACAGTTCATTGGACTAAGTTCATTAGGACCAAAACTTTGTGTACATGCATGTTTTTTTTTACGAATGACATGCAATTAGCTCATGATAATGATTTAACTAAAGGTTGGTGATGCAACCTAATTGTTCATTATCATTAACATAATCAGCATATAATCGTGAGACACAGGCCTCTTCTCGGTGAGAGGGAGTGGGCCGTAATCCACCACGCGGGCCCAGTGCGGGTTGGTATATGTCACATGTCTTCGAATTTTCGGTTCCAGGACATGCCAGTTTCCTTACGATGTTTTCCCTTGATGTTTTGTCCTTCACTGTTTTGAGAGTCTGCCAGGGGTGCGGGTTGGCCGAAAGAGATACCGTGGCCCTGGCACACAGGCAACTGAGGGAACACGGGTGGGTTTTAGTCAGTAAAAGTCTGACTCGCCCTCCTGCTCCACCCAGAGCGGGAGAAGTTATTTGATGATTACCCACCCAAAAAAAAACCGTTTGAGAGTAGTAGTGATGAAATAAATTACAGAAAGTAATGTACCTGTTTGTTATTACTGACAAAATAGAAATAAGATAATCTTGGCTAAGGCTCCTCGACATAGGACCATTTTTTGTTCAATTGCTTCCGTTTTCATTACCCTTGTTTGATCTTAAAATTCAATTCTCACGCTATTCAACGCCGAGTAAATAAAAACCTACTTATTCCACCGTTCAACTGTTTTGGTCCTAAGCCAGTTCCCCAGCTTCCGTCCTTATCTCCGACGTCAAACTATTTACAAACATTTTTCAACGGAAATAACTTATTCGCTATCAATAAACTACTCTCCGATGCTCCTTCAGAATTCTGCGTCACACTTTTATTTAACTTCCTATATTTTTCCGCCCTCGTCTCCGGGACAGATTGGTAGGAACTACATATTTGTTCATTTACAAGGTTAAGGAAGCTTGCCGCGATCAAATCAGGAATGAGTTGGCGGGACTTCGAGTTCAAATCTCCGGCGAATTTCGATAAGCATGTTATGCCCTGTTGAACGTTATTCAAAATAATAGAATTTCTCATAGAATGAAACATTATTATTTTCTTGTTTCTGAACAAACCTTAAAACAACACAATACATAACATGACATCATGCCTTGTTACCCCGAAGGGTTGGGCAGAGGTGTAACTACAGGACGCCCACATTTCGCATTTTTTTTAACAGGTGACTTGATCAGTCCATTGCAGATGTCCCGTGTTACGAATGCAGTTTTCCTATGGAAACATGAACTTTTATTAACATAATCTACTAGGAGCTTCTAGACGACAATGACCTTACCCGCTCCCGCTGTCGCTCGTGTTTAAGACACATCACACGTCGACAAAGCATTGAGTTATTCGCCTACGTACGTACGCTGATAGAATAGTTAGTGAACTAACGCAAACAGAGTGAGCCGTGGCTTCACGCAACCCTGATACATTACAATAAAGATTGTGCTGATTTGAGACTGATGAGGCGGGGGCTTTTATACAGTGGGTCATGCTGGGCATAGATTTAAGTAAATGTCTTAAAATTAGGAAAAAACTTTAAGACAGTGGAATAGATTTTATTTTTCTGGTTGGTTATTTTCCCAAGGTAGTACAACATGTTGATAAGTCCTTAATTTATTTTTCGACAATCTATACATAGGTATGTATAGATTTGAACGGACATTTAAATTTTATTTATTTGTATGGATAAGTAGGTACTTATCCATACAATAAATAAAATTTAAATGTCCGTTTTTTATGTCTAATTAACAGCTTTTTACTAAATGCATATATGAAATTATAAATGGTACCTTAAAAAAAACAGTTAGACAAACCTTTTATAAATGTTTGTCTGTCTGTTTTTTCTGGGTAATCTCCGAAACGGCTGGACCGATTTTGACTGAACTTTCACTGGCTGCTAGCTAGGCTAGCTAATGTTATAAGGAGTAGCATAGGCGTTTTTCATGGTAGTACGTTCCTGTAGGATAATCCACGCTGCGGACACAGCTAGTTGTGTAAATAAAATACTTTTTTTGCCCCAGATCATTACAATATCATAGGTAAAGTACCTAATCTACTACGAACATGGATTTTCTTTTATATCGTGTTTGGTCTTCGTTGACGCAACCAATCACAGCGACAATTCCATCGAACCACTCCACCAATAAGTACATTAAAGGTATGTTAAATTACCTAAATATAATAACCTTTTATTTCTATTTTAACGACCTCACAATAAAACCTCACGAGGGGCACGCCTAAAGTATGTGAAGCGTCTATATTTAGTCTTTAAGAAAGGAATCTGACCTCTTCATACCTCCACATGATCGTAAAAAGATGTCTCCGAGATGAAATTGATTCAGTCTCGTAAAGGTTGCTGTGAGCCTGTGCGGAGGTCAAGTTGAGCATAATAATGATATGGGGTTATGTAAGCCTGGGTTTTGGAGTAAATTATGAAATAAATAATATGTTCGTGTGACTTTTTATGTCAGATTTGTGTTCGAAAAGTCACAAACGATTGATGATATACTTATACTTACGTATCACAATCTATATATCTATACAAATAAATTAAATTGAAGTATCTGTTTGTAATGTCATAAACTCATAATAACAACTTTAACTGTTACAAAAATACAATTTTAAATTGTTTTTCTGTTTGTGTGTTCCGAATAATCTCCGAAACGACTGTACCGATTTTGACAGAACTTTCACTTTAACTGCTGTTAGAAGGAGTAATATAGGCTTAATAATATACATACGAAATTTGGCACACAGATAGTTTATTACCTAGATTAACACAGCTAATAATCGGCATCCACGCGAGCGAAGCCGCAGGCAGCAGCTAGTTTAAAAAAAATACAGATAACACAAAATTACTTAAAACTACGATTTAACGGAAAACAATTGATGAAAAATTGTTTGTGTTTCTCAAAAACTAAACACCGATTTTTTTCTATAATTTGTTTATAGTGACAACAATGAAGATATTTCTAAAGAACGATTTGCAAAAGAATTAAAAACAAAGTAAATTCTTATTTGAGAAACGTTTTTATTCGCTAATTATCGTATTCCTTCCCTCGTTCACACTCAATTAAATTCAAATTAAGTAACCCTTTCCCTATCTTGTTAACTTTCCTTCGATCTTTTCATTACATGAACCAATTAAATCAAGTACAAATTCGTATATTAAAACGAACCAAACCTTAAAAAATTAATACAGAGTTGTAAATAGGTAGTGAAGTTCGGTTTTGGCAAAAAGTAGTAAAATCGACTGTCCGACCCAGCAGTTTAACTTTTTAATTAGTGGCTCTGTCGGACGCCCGCCGTTGCCTACGCCGAGAATAAAACATCGATACTCATTAATTCGAATAATCGATTCGTTTTTGCTAATCTCTTGAATAATCTTTGAGTTAATGTCCTTAATTGGTGTTCTCTCAGTTATATTGCTTTTGTTCTCGTTCACTTTAACACCATCTAAACTTGAACCTGCGAAAAGAAAGCGAAGGTTATTCTAACTCAGTCAGTTGTAGACTTATTTTATATGCTTGGGCGTCAAATGATATTATTTCTACTGCATTATAACTATATTCTATACAATTCATTACTGTATGTATGTAACGCCAATAAAAACTTCTACTATACTGCTCGTAACATAATCCTACTACACGTGTTTCAGCAAATTGTAATTAGGAACCATACAACTTACCCTCGCTTACCCTTGACAGGAATCCACTTATATTAATTGTTACGAACGGTAACTTGGGGCAAAAGCGACCCACTAAATGAAAGAAACCGTCCTTTGCTTATTTCACCGGATAATACACCGGCCATTATGATATTAAATCTGGTTTCAACTTTATTCGCCGACCACGGACTAGCAATAAATTTAATTGGTACGCTGATCACAAAATAAATCGTCAGTGTATAATAACTTATCAATTTTCAATCAATTCGTAATCAGTCACAATTTGGTTGCGAATGTATTTTTTTACACTGAAACAGAGCACTTTGATTAATAGCAATCTGATATTCATTAATCATTCCACTCGGCGTGACGCTGTCCTCTTCTGGACATGTTATGCAACTGTGGTATAATTGGATTGGTTGGATTTCAAGTTAAATAGATATACGGTGTGATTCCAAACCGCCTTCAACAACGAACCTTTTCAATGAATATATTTCCCACGGAAACTAAATACGACTACTAAATTAAGAACCAACATAAAGGACTGACTACATAATCCAGAATATAGTAAAAATGGAGTTCTGTAATCAAGTGCAAACTAGCATTGGACCGTTGACAAGCCGAACACAGTCTGTTCGAGTGAGGTTTTGTTGGAGTCAGAATAGAAATTCGGCGGCACTCGGCGAGCCCGATAATTCCTTTTGCCGAGCGACGACACAAAAGCTCGCTCTCTCCCGCCCCCCGGATTTGCTCTCAACTCCTCCTAATGACGTTTTTGTCTGGCCCTCTCTACCTCTAGTCTTGTATTCTGTACAAATATTGATTGACTTGTATGGCGTTTCGTTTGAAAACGTATTTCGTTGTACAATTTTCGAAGTCCTTATTTTTAGTAATTCTATTTAGTTTTTCAATTTTGTCTGTATTGTTTGACCGTGGTGAAGTGTCTGACTGCTTTACTTTTAAATTGTGTTACGAAAGTAATTTGTTCGATAACTTTGTTTTAGTTTACAATGGCTTAACTTGCCAAGTTAATTGAAAATGAAGGGGCAGGGGATAAGTAAATTACAAGTCTATACTAAAGTTTTACATGTGTAAATGAAAAGGATTTGAAACGCGAATTCATACACTTGCTCTTGCATACAATTTGATCATAAATTAACTGTTGGCAATATTAACACACTCAAAGATAAAGCTAAGGTAAATTAATTTCTTCTTCATTTGGCTCTCCCAGTCCCACGGAACTAATCCGGATAAATGAAATACCCCTTCAGGCGGCCTATTCATCGCAGTACTGTAAAAAAATCATTCAAATCTGTCTGTGGGTTCAGCTAATCTTATCCAAGGTCGTGTGCATTTTACCTTTTATCTTTTGGTCGCAACCTCATTTGTGAAACAGGAGTATCCTACTTCAGCCTTATTTGTTTCGCATACAGATGGGAGTAGATAATTTTGATGTTTAGGAACGGAAAAATAAAAGTATTTTATATTTATGAGTAGAGGTAAAGGGTCTCTCATGTTTTTACTGAAGATTTTTACAATATTACTAAGTTAATATGATTCTACCTAACCGTTTAGGAGTACAACCTTCAAAGATCAACATTATTATTACAGGACGTTCTTTCATTCCCAAATTCCTACTTTGCCATCTTCCACATAATGTTAAAACCGGCAACCGAGGTCAAAAGCGAGCATAAACTCACGTAAAATAAACGAGCATCTTCAACATAAACAATCGTCCAAGTTTGGAGGTCAGCTTACACTGTTGTTTTTCATAATTGGCCCAGCGGAGCTCGCGCGGACCTTATTAAGAGAAAATTTCTAGTGCTTCAGGCACACAATATGGCGCCCTCGGACCACGGAAACGGAAGCTTATTATTCGAGCATGAGCATAATAATAATAATATATCGTCGTATTCTTTCGCTTTGAGTTTTGAAGTGCTTCTCATTGTAGACGTTCTGATATTGGATTTGAGATTTACCTGTATGGAGGCTTTGCATATTACACAATATATATTTTAGCGTTGAGAGTATGGAAAATACTTAGGTACTATTCACGAAATACTAGAGCTAAACTTCCGAAAATCATAGATTCAGCAATATTGAATAATAAAAGGTAATTATAGAGTTACAATCTAACCAGGTCCAAACCCAGACAAGCGATTTACTTGGTGTAAATAATTTCATCACCCTCTCAAAATAGTGAAGGCAAATAGTGTGAGGAAACCGGCATGTCCTAGAAACAAAAATTCAAAGACAAATGACATATACCAATCCGCACTGGGTCCGTGTGGTGGATTATGGCCCACTGTCTCTCGCCGAGAGAAGTCCTGTGTCCCAGCTGCGGAAACATTTTATGTTGAATATGCTCACTCTAAGCAATCCAAGTAACTGACCCTGTTTTACTGTCGGCAATCCGAAAATTACTGCAAGGTCGTAAGTAGACAGCAGGCAGTGAGCTATTTAATGACTCCTTAATTACGACATTCTACTCAACTCATATTAGTTTTACTACAAAACCAGGTATCTGACATCTCACGTACGAAACCCGCAGGTATTCATTCGGCCATATTACATGGGGTCTAATGGCTATAGGTATACTAATGTGTGACGTGAGAAATGTGACAATATTGACATACTAATAGGTACGGTAAAATGATAACTATGGATTATTGTAAGTTTAAAATGAAATAAAAATAATTTTGCTGGACTGCTTCGTTGGTCTAGTAGTCGCGAGCTCTACTGCTGAACATGAGGTCCTGAGTTCGATTCCCGGGTGGGCAAAGTATTATTGAGTTTTCGCCAGGAGTCTAGATTTGTGTTTGTTTGATGGGAATAAAACACAACAACACAACCCAGAACTTAAACATTACTGACGAAATGTAGCCCACACACCGGCGAAAAATTCAAAACTAAAGAAGAAATCCCCACATACGTTTCGTATGTTTTATACTTTGTATATTTTTATGTAATCGACTTGTTAGTGATGAGAGAATAAACAATTATTAAAACAGGTTGAACGCTCTGCATCATTCATCATAATCTATTGCAAAAATGAAGTGGTCCTACGTAACTTTGAATAATTTAATTTGAATCATGTCAGGAACACCTCTGCCCTACCTTACGGGTAAACAAGGCGTGATGTTATGTACGTCATGCGCATTTTTTTTAAATTAAGTACCTGTTTTTTTCACATAAAATATGAACTGAACTTAACATTTATAAGCTACCCCGTTACGATAAATGAATCGTTAACAGACTTAGAATGTAATAATTTATCTTTCACACTCTCTTGCCCAAAAAATAACTGTGAAGTACTTAATAGTTCTAGAAAATAAATGAATCTTGTAAATTATTACTTCTCCATTTTGGACACACTTGAACTTATCGATGCCCCCTTCCTTTGATATAATTAACAAATTAGGTACGGATTAATAAGCAAAAATGATTCTGTGGTTACATTTGACATAAATTACACAGTACGAGTACCTACCTAAATTTACGAAAATAATTCCACTTTATCTCATAATCTTTAGAGAATTAAAAATCTAATTAACATTATTAAGTTAACAAAAGTGTACGATGTAGAAACTTAATTAAACAGTATAACATAAGTACTTATTATCTAAAGTAAACCTAGTGAGGTCGAAATTTATGTAGTCACCTTCTTCAATTTGTTACAAAAAATGTAACATTAATTTCTCCTCAACTTGGGTTTTAAAACATCCAAATTTGAGCGATCTTAAAACTTTTCGGCAATTTGTCTTTCAACGTAACAAAATTAATCTTTTAAAACTAAAATAGCGTAAAACATTTAAGTCAACTCGGTAGATAAGTGGCCACACTATATTTTTCTTCGGAAGAAATATCAAAAGGGACATTAGCCGCGGTCGCTCGAAACATGGAGGTTGCGATAACCGCCGTGAGAGGGCGCTGCGAACTATTTACCCAGCTTATGGGCGAAGCGGGCGCAAAATTAAGAGATTTTCCCGCGCCAGTACAAACAGTGTGAAAAGACCCTTATTAAAACCGTCCCGTGTATTTTAAAATGAAGACGCGGCGATGACGCGCTATTTGTTTAGGCATCGACGTTACTATATTAAAAGAGAGTGCGCGCATTATTAATGTGTGAGTCAACAGATTCTCAATTAAGTTTTTACGTAGGTACAGCGTGTTTGAACTGCGCTTGTTTAGATTCGATTAATATGTGTGCATTTTAGATGCTCGTAGCCACGCAACTACATAAAACTGTTGCTTATAAAAGCGAATATTAATCAACTTTCTATGTTATTTCTGAACAAACTAAAATGTTATACTTACAACACTGCAAGTGTATGAGTAAAACATGAAAACTCTCCCATTAAACGCAGCTGGTAGTTTTTTAAAACATTGACTCGGAACGAATTTCGCACAAAGTGATGACAAATTTAGTGATTGCAAAGTTTTACTGTAAACTAATTATTAAGTTTTTTAAAAGATACAGTAAATAATGTTACTTTCAAAGATTAGCATTATTTTGAATTTCAATACTTATTTACTAGGTACTAAACTACCTCGATGGTCTAGTGGTCGCAAGCACTGCTGCTGAGCATGAGATCCAAAGTTCGATTCCTTGGTCGAGCTGTGCGTATTGGGTTATTCCATCAGAAATTACTCAGCAGCAGTTCGGAGTCTTAGTTTGTGCCCGATTGATGGCAATAGGTTCAAGGGTGGTACTTAAACATAACTGGCGAAATGTGGGTGTATTATAGTTACACCTCTGCCAACCCTGCGGAGAACAAAGGCGTGATGTTATGTTATTTCAACAACCACACGGTTTTACAGCTCTCCAACACAACCTAACACTATTACACCAGAGTATAGTGTAGATAGTCAAACCGCGTTGTGTGACGAAATAATTCCGCAGTAACGCGTCATTCAATTAAGTGACGAGTCTGTTGTCACAGCGTGTTTGTCGTGCTTAATCTATGTCGCACCTCTGTCGACCTGGGGGTATGTGTCAACATTACCTCATTATTGTTTTATGGACATATCTCCAGTTTAATGCCTAAATGTAGGGTCTTAAGCCTTGAATGGAGTTTGACGCGACGTATATTATATTTGCTCGTAGGTGTCGTGTTCATTATAGGATGATTGATATGATTTGCTTAACGGTTCCGTTTTGAACTATGGCATAATTATAATGTATTTTGCATCTTTTATTACATTATTGGTTTTAAAGAACTATTTTTGTCGATCTTACTTAAACGTAAGCTTATGTAACATAATCATTTTTATTTACTCAACTAAAAATTGCAGTCAAAATATATGTTTCATAAGCGTACCTATAAACATACAAAAAAAAAACGAAATGAGAACTTTCATTACGGATTATTATTACGATGAAAAAGGCAGAAAGCCAGACAATTACAACACTTGATTCTTTCATAAAATAACACGAAAACAATCCTAATTACACACAAAGATACCCGACCACCTCGTTTATGTGCAAACATAATATCCTAACCGAATGGCTCACAAAAATTAATTAAAACCGTTTTTCATGGAAATACTATATTTTCGGCGAAGCCTCAAAAATGACAGCCACGAATTTCGTTTCTGAGTGACTGCCTCGCTGGTGTTGTGGTCGCAAGCGTTACTGCTGAGCATGGGGTCCTGGTCGATTCCCAGGTGTGGTATAATGTTATTGGGGTTTTCTATCTGGAATTTCTCAATCGTAGCCCGGAGACTGGATTTGTGCCTGATTGATGGCAATAGAGCAATAGTGGCCCAGTGGTTACATCCGCGACTTACGAGTAGGTCGTAGGTTCGAACTCAGACAGACGCTTCTCTCTCTCTCTTCTCTTCTCCAACTCTTGGCCACCCAATGCTGAGTGTAGGTCCAAATCTCCTTCCAAATCTCTCCACTTTTGGCGGTTTTGTGTCATGGCTATCCAGTTTCTTCCGGCCACTTTAATGAGATCGTCTGTCCACCTAGTCGGTTGTCTTCCCACATTCCTCCGTCCCGTCCGTGGTCTCCACTCCAGCATTGTCTTCCCCATCTTCCATCCAGTCTACAGCATATATGGCCCGCCCACTTTCACTTTCTTTTTGCTACAGACGCTTCAGTTTGTGTAAATTATTTTATCACCACTGCTCTCAAAACGGTGAAGGAAAACATTGTGAGGAAACCGACATTTGTCTTAGAACCAACACTTCGAAGACATGGGACATTTACCAACCCGCACTGGGCCTACGTGGTGGATTACGGCCCACTCCCTCTCGCCGAGAGAAGGCCTTTGTCTCAGCAGTGGCAACGATATCGGCTGATTATGTTATGTTGTTATGATGAGAATAGGCTCGTTCCCTGTTACATGGGACTTAAACATAACTGTAAAATATTGGTGGTCGGTACACCTCTGAACAACCCTTCGGTGATAAAATAAATGAATTTATGTTACATTTTTTATGATATTCTAACCGAATGGCTCAAACAAATTAATTAAGGGCACGTTTTTTCAAGGAAATACTATATTTTCGGCGAAACCTTAAAAATGGCGGCCAGAGTTCGCGTTTCGAGTCGTGATTAAAACGTGAATCAGAGATCCACAAGTCAGTTTTATATATCCTACCCTCCTTTAATAAATACTCAAACATGTTACAATGTTAACGAGATTCTTTTATATTGTTAATTGTGGCTTTCTACTAAAGCACCTAATATTTATATGGCTTTGTGATTACAATGGCCGAGATTATACCCTCTTCGTTTAAAAGCGGGCTATTAATATAGAATATTGCTGCTGTATCATATTGTTGGCTATTTTATACAGAATTTGATACTATTTGATGCCTAGAATTTGAAAGCGCCTATTATACAATGGCTCATGATGGACTAGGCTCAAAATTTATACAATATTATTTACAATCAACTTCAATGTTTGTGTTCTGCAAACAGAGAGATAAATGCCTAAGTCACTTTTGCTCAAACCATTATTAAATCTCTTTGAAGAAAAAGTGACACATAAAAATTCTAATATTTACGTTTACTTTACAAAATTACCGAAAGCTCCAAGCTTAAAAATTAAGTCATAACTCATCACAAAATGTATTAGAGACAAATGCTACGCTCGCTAGCACTGTCTACGCGGGCTGCTACGACGCTACGAAACGCTACGAAATGCTACGGAGTTACTTCAGTTTCGTAGCACAGTAATTAGACTTTAGGTATCTGTCTCGCGGCTGAGTAATATTACTTTGCTTTAGGAATTATAACTCTGAGCTCTTTAACGTTGGATTTATTCAATTATTTTAATTAGAATTTTAATATCGACGGCATTATGCATGAGTGGTGAATTTTTATCGGGTCCCTCAACTCTCATTGTATATGAAATCAAATTATAAAGTGATTAAACTGTCCAATGTCATTACATCGGGCAATTGTTACTACAGTATAAGCGGCTTTCATATTCAGTAGGGCAATTTGGGCACGTTACCCGTTGACAGTGTTATTAAGCTTAGGCATCAAAATAATCTTCTTTATGAAGACTATTTTGATGCCACCGCTTAATACTACATAATATCATCATTCGTTTAGTTTTAAGTTATTATGTGTAATCAAAATAGATACCTGAAATTGTTTGAAATATTTTTGATCTTCTAAATAATTTTAGAACTTATAACAATTTATGTTTACGAACAAATTGAATTGCTAAGATTTATTTAATAAATTACATTTAAATACACTTAAGCCAAGCTAGACAGAGTTGGGTATTAATGCGAAATTAAAATAAGCAGACTATAGGCATTACTAAAAAATCTAAATTATGATGTATATGTCTGCTTGGGAATATTCTTAATTTAATTTGAAACAAAAATATTTTATTTATGAAATCTTATTCGTGAATGCATTCACGTACAACTCGCTTCAAAAATAAATATTTTTTCGCAGAAAACACGTACACGTTAGTTAGAAAAATGATCACATTTGACATTTGTAACGTGTTACAAACGTCGCGACGCACACCTGTGCTGTACACTGCGGGACAGATTAAGGGAAACGTCTGGAAACAAAGAAAAATAAAATTAAAAACGTGTGTTGTGACTGAAATGTCACCATCAGTTTGGCCAAATGTAACTACGTATTAAACGTTATATTTGTTGATAGTTAATTACGAATACGTAAATGAGTATTCAGGACATCTTAAAACTGCAAGGTTACAATAGAAAATATAGCTTAAGCCAAACAATCCCATGTAGGTATATGTAAATTCTAGTCGGGATTTTTTTTTTGCAAACTGTCACCCTATGTTAATTTACCAAGATGACAGTTGTGATTTTAATATACGGACAAATAAAGTTAGTAGTCAATTTGCTTAACAATAAGTTTCCCTGACTTTAATTACGCTATTATTTTTAAGAGGCAAGTTGGTGTAAAATCTGAAGTCATTATTTATATTTCTACTTTTCTTCATATTTTTTTGTTTTATATTATTATTTATTATAATAATATCCTTTTTTCACAATTTTCACACAAACTAGATCATGACCTCCCGAAACCTGCGTCTACGTGTAACAGTACAGTCAGATAGGACCGGTGCAGATTATTGCGATCGGTATAGCGCCTACACTTTATTGTCATAGGCACCTCCCGTGTGCCGCGTATTTATCTGCTCCACGGATTCGTTACTACGTTTTATTTTAGTGGGTTGTATTTTTTGGTCGGAATAGTATTTTTGCGATTTTTTTAGTGGAAGTGCAGAGAATGCGGATTTGCAGTCTTATTGGTACTTAAGTTTCATGACACTTATGTCAATTGCTTGCCAGCTAAATGTTCCTGCTAATATAGTTGTTTAGACAGTTTTTTTTTGTAAATATTACTAACATAGCTTGTAAGTAAATTGTTACTAACATTAAGAGTCCTGGATACTTGAAAATATATTTTTTATTATTATTAACCCTACCCGTAGAACCTCAAACATCATCTAAAACGCATTACAAAAATGTCCACACCACATTTATGGATAACCTAGAAATTCAGTGTGAAAATATGGAGAAGTGTGGGTAGCGAGTCTATGATGCTCTGAATTATCATCTGTATACGCCGCGAAGCCCTCCGCGTCGGCAGAACCCTTATTGAAAACATTTACATATGTATGTACGTATCACCGGGACGTACGTGCTTCGCCCTCCATATTGTAAACGAGAACGCTCCAATATTATCAAAGTTAGCGATGAAATCGACGATTTACTACGCAGCTTAAGGTAATGATAGAATATTTTCGATCGACTCTCTCGAATATTCGAGAACGCTTTATCGAGACTATGGAATCATCGTAATGGGTCCCCGATGGCTCGGAAGCGGGCTGTCGGGAACAGATTGACTGTCGTGTAAGCTGTTCGCTCGGATCCGGTTTTTGTGTTTCAACTTGTTACGAGTATGAGATGCGATAATAACATGAAATTGACGCTCTCGACTCTCTGAGCGTTTGAATTTGATGGCAATTTGGTTTTTATTTTATCTCCGCTTTCGTCAGCGTTTTTTTGTGAGGTGTAATACCTTATTGGTGGAATTTTCACTCTGAATATTTACATACTAGTACGAAAAATAAAAGAAGATACTTCACTTTAGCAAAGTGAATACACGTGCTTACTTCGGTACTACATAACTACATTGTATGTAAGTACTCTAAGTCTTGGCTACCAACAAACCCTCATTACAATGCTAAAAGATCACTAACCCATCGCCCACGCTCTCTCTATGAGAACAACAGCTGATTCATTGTTTTTCTTACTACCCGCAGATCGATATGGAAATACAGTATAACTTTATTAACATAGAGTAACAAAGGCTAATTATCCGGGGCTCACGCATACCATTACGTGCCGACCTCTCTGCCTACCCTAGAATACGCTGTGCTGGTAATTAAGCGAATACATAAATGCATAGTTTATTGAGCGTGCGAGAAGTTCGCGCTATGAGCTTATTTGAATGTGTAGATTTTAAGATAGCAGTTTTTGGTGAAGTGGAGATTGGTATCGTTCATTAATTAGGGTAGGAGGTGGGG
Organism: Antitype chi; assembly: GCA_947359405.1. Taxonomy (NCBI): domain Eukaryota; kingdom Metazoa; phylum Arthropoda; class Insecta; order Lepidoptera; family Noctuidae; genus Antitype; species Antitype chi. The sequence goes on from OX375816.1 coordinate 20,909,285, forward strand.
TTACACGTGTCGTCTGTCGTCATGTGTTCATGGACTGAACTCCTTGTGATACTTCAATCGTTGTATGAGCCGTAAACTTTGTTGAATGTACCCCTTAGTTACCATACAGTGATTTTTAAACACTTCTTTTGACAGACAATTTGGCAATTTGAGTACCTATATGTTATCACACATGAAAATTGTCTTGCCATAAAAAGTAATATAAAGACGTGTATAATTTCTTTATAATCCGATTAAACGCCAGTGAACTAGTCATCATAAAGCTGACACATCGATTATGACGTCCTCTATTTGTCAAGTTACGCTTCCCATACACCCAAAACCAATCATCAAACGAATATAACCTAGGGATAAATCACACACTCGGCCAAAGAAACAAATTTCGCCAGTCATTTCAGGTTAGCTGCCTATCCGGCCGCAGACACCGGACCGGCACGGCCTGTCCGGCGTGACGAAGCCTTGATTAGAGTTCCGGCTCTCTGGCACGATCCGGCACGACGGCACGCTTCCACAACGCGAAATATCATCACGTGCTGCAAAATAGACAACTTTGTTACAGTATGGTAATACTGGAACGAAAAATGTGCTGTGTAAAAATGGAACACGTACCTACTCAGAAACGAAGAAAGTTACAAGATTGGATTGACAGTTAGTGCATGGCGTGTTTGACAATACTAGTGGTCAATTCATTTTAATTGAAATACATTCATCATCTTCCCAGCCTTTTACCAACTACGTTGGGGCCGGCTTCCGGTCTAATCAGATGCAGCTGAATACCAGTAATATACCAGTATTTTTTATTAGACACCATTTTTATATAAAAAATTAGCTTTCTGTAATCCTTCTCCAAATAAACTTTTAATATTTTTTTATTATTAATAACTTCAAAAAAAGGGTACAAAGATTTTGCTTCACCTATTAATACATAGATAAATGAATATTATTTATCTATAGAACTTTGATGACTCATTCAAAGACTTAACAAGGCATTGTCATCGATAAAATAAAATAAACATAAAAGCGAACAGTGTTCAATAACATAACAAAGAAGAATAAATATCTTATCATCGCAACAACCTTTGTCAAAATCGCCACATAAAATCCACTGACACAAAAGCACGTCGAACACAAAAATGTAGGACAAGAGCTCTTTCAATAAAATCCCCGAACTACTCAACGCCACTTCCATAAAGGTCCCCGAAACTTGCTAACAGCACTTTCGTAAAACGTTTGCCCAAAAATCCGAAAAATACAAAAAACCTTCGGCTAAAATTCGTAAAAATACTAATGGAATTCTGACAAGAGCGGGCTCTGTTAATAAATTCAGTGGAAGTGCATGGCTGCTGGCTGCGGAGGGTTGGAGGGCATTTCTCAGGCGGAGGCCGTATGCAGATGTCTGTTTGTCCAGTCATTACCGCCGGGATGTTTGCCGGAGCGCCGCCATCGTGGGCCGGCCGTGGCGCAAGTTACTTGTAAATAACCGCGCGGAAATTAAACGAGTCTGTTTGTTTAATCTAGATTTTTAAATCATTTGATTGTATAACCTAAATGTATAAGGCTCTGGACGGTCCATCTCGTTTCTTTTTATAGACACCGTAATACCTTAGAAACAATGAAAGATTTTTTGAATTTTTATTCTATTATTCTGACGATTGTATCTTGGTGATAGCAATAATTTCATCAACATTATTCTGTAAACGTTAATTATTCAACATAAGCTTTCTAAGAAGGGTCATAATTTTGATAGCCATTATCGCAAACAATTTAACGTAGTGTATATAAATTGATGCAACTGTCATAATGGTCTTTGGCAGATCTTTCAGGTAAGTAATTTTAAACGAGTATATACAAAATAGCTCTTAAATCTATATTACAGCAATCACAAAGCCCCCAGCAACGGTAAAAAAGGGCAACAGAAAAAGTCATAATGAAAGTTATTCCCATAACTCGGACCACGCCACAAGAGAGCATTATGTATGCATCAGGGATCCTCATTTTTGCATTTTTAATAGGGATCATTGTACAATTATTCAGTCGTTAGTGCGCCAATCTATGGCATAGACGCGCGCCCACATTAAAATGCGAATTATTTTGTATAACTAATGTATTAAATACATTTTTTGGTCGTTAGAATCGGCAGGTGGGAACAAAGTTTGGTTACTAAGCTACCAGTAAATGCAGACTAGATTGGCATACAAACTACGTATAGCTGTTGTACTTTTTATTTTCTACTAGGTTTTGCTAAGTGGCTTCGCCCGCGTAGTAGTCGGAAATTATTCCACGAGAACGAACTATCGGGATAAAAAGTATCCTACGTGTAAATCCAGGCTATAAATCATCTGTGTGCTAAATTTCATCCCAATCCGTGCAGACGTGATTTTGCGTGATTGAGTAACAAACGTACAAACTTTCACATTTATTGTAGGGGGAGGATCGTAGGATCCAACAAGTAACTTGGATATAGTACGAGAGCTTCAGAATTATTCTCCCACTAGTCCCAAATATTAACGTACTTACACTAGTTTATTTGTTGATACACAATAAAACAAACAAATCAAATACAAAAAGTATATTTACAATTAAGAAGACACCTATTCTGGCACAGATTTAGTTCTAAAATAGACTCAAGAAAGGGGTCACTACTTAGCTTCTAAAATTAGACCTGTCGTTCTTGTGGATAAGAATAGAACATGCGTGGGTGTTACAAGAGGCCATTAAGCGATTACATATACGAGTACTAAACGTGAAGCATCTGTGTCTGGGAGACTTTATTTTTTCTTTGGTCAGGCGACAGACACAGAGGAGGTGGTCCTTAAGGAATTCTTAAATTTTATAACCGTCTAGGTAAAGGTATAGTTCTTTGTGTCATTGGTGTTGTAAAAGGCTCAGAAATTATATTAGTTACTAGCTGTGCCCGCGGCTTCACCCGCGTAGATGGCGGAAATTACACCAAGGAATCGTGCTATCGGGACAAAGGGTAGCCTTTGTTACTTCTTATAGCATCAGCTATCTGCCAGTTAAAGTACCGTCAAAATCGATCCAGCCGTTTCGGAAATTAGCCTTTGTTATAAATACCGTATATACTTTCACATGCATTTAATAAAATGCTTTTTTGACATCACAAATAGACACTTAAATTTTATTTATTTGTATGGATGGATGGTCATATCATTATGACTGTCATGTGGTTATACATATTGGCGACCTGAGATATTTTAATACTACTATTATAATATTATTAGTGCGTATGTTTGGAATTTGTTCCTCAATCACGCAAAACCGGCTGAACGGTTTTGAATAAAATTTGGCACAGATAGTTTAGAACCTGGATTAACACACTTTTTATCCTGGTAGTATCAATAATGGCCGACCACTACGCGGGTGAAGCCGCTGGCAAGAGCTAGTCTTACCTTATTTCCACTAGCCCACAAATATACGATCTGCCTCTAATGAACTAGACGTCGTTATCCGTCAACTCAGATTTATTTCGCAGCCCAATAAAACACAGTGTATTTGCGAATCATCAAGCAGTTTTATAACCTTACCGTTTGTTTGTTCCCACTCCGGGACCTATCTGATTTAATCAAGGTACTAGGTAAGATACGGCATATCGCGCTGGCAACGCGCCAACTAACACGTTAAGACGACTACAAAAATATACGGTAACTCACGAACCGTGCGTGTGTGTGTGCGTGCTTTATGTATGTGCGCAAGTCTCTAATTCGTTAGTTGTTCCGCCGACCGTATCTTATACGCGATGGTGATCCAGATCTGTATCTGTTTGTTTATAATGGTCTAGACTCGGCAGATTAGTAAGTTAAGAATCTTTTCAATTCCCTCAGAGACTTTTATTGAAATAACTTTTGTTTCTAATACTTTGTGTACTCAGAAGATGAGATAAAACATCATTATTCTACAATGGAAACTCAGAGATTCATTCTAAATTCATTTTCAAATGTATGCAGAACATTATTCAGTTCTTTTGCTTTTTTGAAACTTTCGAGAGATTTAAAAATATTTACTTTTCATTTAGGTATAACAAGCAGCCCTCGGATTGTGAAGATTCTTTTTGAATATCTTCTAAAACAACAAACCCGGCTGCGGCTGCTAGATGGTGTTGATCTCCGTTAAAAAGATTCCAGTTTTTATACAATCCCAGCACAGATGCAAATCTGTAAACCCGTTTAACTAAATTGATAAATAAATCAAGGTAAACCGCGACACTTAGTTAGAAATACAGCCTCAGCAGTGTAGAGAATTCCTAGAAAATACAGAAACAAGCCGCCGCCGGTAAGCGCATAAACGTTAGCGCATTCAACCAGTTTTGTATGCAAGTTTCATGCAAAGGCGCGCACTTGAATAACTTAGGTCTGTTTGCATAAAAACTCGAATCTCCGAAATGCCCGTTTAGTCTACATTCGGCTGGGGCCTGTAATTTGCATAGAATAACAAGAGAAAGCTTGCGGTGCTCCGAATAAAGAGCACTTTGCCACGAAATCTCAGCCCGTGATATTTGGACCCAATCATCGAGAGGTAACTGTAGTGTCCCGATAATCTACCTAACTTTGCAATGATATTGGCTTTATAAGCACTGCTTTTTTAACTTTTGGAGAATTTAAATAACGAAATTAGCTGGCTCTGTACTTTTACGTTTGCTTTTAGAACTTGTGTTGTTGCGGGATTTTTCTGTGTTGTTGACTATATCAGGTTTGTAGTATATACCTACTTATACTAGTTGTCACCCAGTAGTCGAAATTAGACCACAATTCATTTAAAACTTAACTTATATCTAAAGCATTATTATATAAAAATATTAGCACTCCTCCATATAAAATTTAACTGCGCCAAATTTCATACACCTCCGTAATTTTCGTAAAAAAGGGTAGAAAATGTTTTGCTTAATATCCTGTACTGTTTGCAAGAATAAAAGTAGGTAAAGTTATCACAGTGATATCTTACATTGAAATAAGGAAAATATTTCAGTGCAAAACATAAACTTACTATAACTACAAACACAAAAACAAAAGTCGCTGTAAAATACTTTGACTAACTATAAAAACAACGAGATTAATTTCATTTATTAGGAGTTCGTGTAACATAAATGAAAACATCCTCTCAACTGTTCGTGCCGTTGCTTGTGAAAATCACGGCTCCACGTCTTAACAGAAGTTCGCGAGACCACACGAAAAGTATGATTAAAAAACTTGTAGCAAACTCACTGACCGTAATAAGAATACGAGCGAGCAGGTACATACGGTGGGGGGGGTATAATATCAGCGAGTCTCCCGATTGATTGATTGATACATTATTATTACCGTAAAAACAACTGGAATGTATTCGGGCGTCTGCTTGTCGGAATATTTTTCCATACGTAGGTACTCGCGTGATACATGAGCTATTGGAAGCGAGTATTTCATCCAGAAAGATTGTATACCCGTGGGGAGAGTAATACATTCGTATTTATGTGTAAGGCTCACACGCATGGCTACCTCTCTAAATAGCATCCGCGACATAACGCCACATAACTCCGCTTCGTCACAGACGGTTTAAATGTTTAAAACAAAAACGGAACGTTAATACGTACAATTAAAGGGCGTATATAAATCACTTGTGAATGAAAGAATCCAGGATTTATGATGTCCAGTCATTTTCTGCGTCCGCTCTTAATGCGACGCCGCTTCCTGCGGCCGCTCGGCGCGCGCCAGTCATCGCTACGTGCTCTACCCTTTGTTACAGCAGAGAAGTTTTTAACGCGTCCCTACATTTGAAAAGGAGAAAACAATACGTATTACTGGCTCTACCGACACGGATGAAAAAAAACTGGAACACTTTGAGCAGAAAAAGCGTTGTTTTATAAATAAACAGCGCGTCGCTATCAGTAGGCGACACTCGAGCGACTTGACGCGAGATTTAATAAAAACGGAGCGCTCCTCTGTTGCCCAGTATAAAAGTACCCTTATCACGTAGTATGGGAGCGTTCAAGGGTGAATTATGTTAGGTTGTACGCGAAAAGATGAAAATTAATGAGCTAAAAGTGAGTTTTGCGATGCGACGCCCCCGCCGGCGAAACTTAAGCGGTTAATGCTGTTTGATTCTTTTGAGTTTTTCTAGTAAAGTGCAGCGAGCTGCTCCGCTGAATTAATGGCCACCGGGTCGTTTGTCGCCCTCCAGATAATTTCAGTGTTAAATGAGTGGTATTTAAACTGAGACATTGTTTCCAATTGGAAGTGGCGTGTGTTCAATTTGGTGTTAAAATGAATTGGTCGGCGGATCGTTGCGGACTGGGTATGCTCAATAAAAGTCAGCAGTGATGAGTGGCCGACAGTCGTCGCGCCCGAGTCGGAATGATTCAATTTGTCATTGATGAGATGTAAATGTTTTCTGCTTGAAATGAGCAATAATTTATTCCAATTTTTGCCTTTTCAAAAATATTTTACAAAACAAATGAAAGTACCTATTACGAGACGTCTGTATCTGTGATGTTATCGATACCTCATCGTCATCTGCCTAGCCTGTCCAACTACGTTGGTCGACTTCCAGTCTAACCAGATGCAGCTGAATACAAGTATTTTACATGGAGCGACTGTCTATCTGGCCTCCACAACCCAGTTACTGCAGTGGGTAAAACGTTACCCTTTGTAAGACTGGTGTCAGACTGTCGGGCATCTGACGACTCGTAACGACTGTCAAATTTCCACAAATGACAGCCGAGGTCAACGGCTTAACGTGCTTCCCGAGGCACGTAGGGATCTTGGTATGTTAAGATGGTCACCTATCCACGGACAACCGCGGCAAGCGTAGCGTATCCTAATCGATCGACCCATGCGGCTGTGGTTACTTTGCCAGAAGTCCTCCAGATGTTATAGATACCTATAGAATTTTAAAGTTATTTATTATTTTCGTCATTGACGTCAGATGTCCTCGTGCTTCAAAACATACACACTAGCATACCAAAGAACGCACATAAACCGTTAACACACCGAGTAGCACAAACTAACTCCAAACCAAAGTCATTACATCCCAATGTACATTGAAACAAACCCAAAAGTCTTTCGTTTAGCACAAATTGATAACTTAATGTGCACTCAGCGAGCGCAGGCCTAATAAATATAAAATTCCAAATCCATTAAGACAAAGTTTTGATATTAAGAGCGTACCTTAATTTTGTTGATGGAAAACTTGACTTGGGCCTAAACGCCTTATGAAAAAGTTTTTTTAAATCCCGTCTAGCAAGTTGAGCAAGCTAATGAAGAGAGAAACTCGATTTTCTTGGGCGGGTTCCGTCGTCAGGTAAAATGTTCTTAGAAAAGTGTGGGCGCTCCGTATTGATTGGACGAATGAATCCAATTTGCGGGCACAGACGAAAGATACGGCTGCTAAAATGTTGCCAGCGCGGTGTGGTGATAGGTATGAATTTTAAGTGGATTCTTTATACCGTTCTGTGTTTATAATGTTTAGCCATAGAACAGTGGGAGATTTTAAATTTTAGAATCAGAAGTTAAAATAAGAATGAATGAAAGACTAACATTTTGTTTGTAACATTTCATTAAACAAAAAAAAGTGAAATGTATTAAGTAACAACAACATTATGTGCCTCACGGCTGCAAAATAGATATTGAGATTTTACAACGGATTCATTTTGACGGATGTTACCTATCTTACTAAATCATTATAAACCAAAATAAAGTCTAACATAAGCCTGTGTTTAACTTATACATAATAGCTAACAACCTTTCAATGATTCATTCAGTAACAAAAATAATTAATACATCCTTGAATTTTGACTACTTAATATTCCTCTTCTCTGGCCCACTGACATACCAAACGGGAATCAAATAGGGGTCAGTGGGCAAGCAGGACAAACCGAGGGACATCATTGTCGATACCCTAGGGAGGGCAGAGTCGGGAGTGATAGTCATCGATAGCTATCCGAGTAGAGACGGGACATTCGCGACCAGTCCCGGCCACATTCATCATACGCATCAAAGATTATATCTCTGTCCTGATTGTTGGCTTACTGGAAATAATGTGTTACTCATGTCTCCGCTGTTATCTTTCGTTCTTAATGTATATTTGGTGTTTGGGGATCGATACTGCTGTGTGGTATCGATATTTGTGGGTTCTGATTACAATAGAATTGTTTATTGACTTTAGAGATGACATGGGAATCATTTATCTATTATCATTAAGAGCCTGTATAGTCCCACAGCAGGGCAAATGCCTACTGTAATGCACATGCCCGTGGGAGTAATAAATTAAACTAAAATATCTACAGGGACAAAGCGTAGGCGTATGATCAGTACAGTAGGTATATGAATGTGGTCCGAATTATTTCGGCCAGTTTATTTATAAATAATAAAGTGTCAAGTTCTCGCACAAGAACATGGCTATTCATCTTATATTTAACAACATGTCCGGCACATCTGCTCTCCAGAATTATTTTTATCCCTATAGCAGATTTCAGGATGTAAGAGGAAGATGGATTGTTATGGCTATGACTTGAAGCGAATTGTCCAAAGATAGGGCTTATCACTTAATGCTGAAAAAAAATATGTCCAAAAAAACAACTTAAGTACTTTATCTTTGTAATCCGTTACAACATTTTTGTCGCGATTCTCGATTCAACATCGATAAACACCGATCGCATCACTATTCTGCCGTGACTTTAACGGTTCGCGACGGTTCGCCCACTCTAATATTACCGGTCTTTTCTGTGCGAGTACGCATCAACAATATTATTGGTAATGTAATTTGTGTGTACCGTCTGAGAGAAGTGCGAGACACGTGACGTGTGGTGACCGTAAACGAATGATGCGTGTGCCGAAATTGATGACTGATAGATTTTTGCGTTGTTTCTTTTTGTTTTGGTATCTCATATTTTGCTATGATTAATATATTAAGTGACAAAGAAAATTGACTTTTATTCATTAAGAAAAGACCCAATCGTACTTAATATTATAAATGTGAAAGCTAGCATGTTTGGATGCTTGTAACTGAATCATGCAAAAAAAAAGCTTAACGGATTTCGATGAAATTTGGCAAACAGGTAGTATATAACTTGATTTACCACATAGGATGCTTTTTATCCCAGTAATTCGTTCCCTTGGGATAATTTTCGACCTCCACGTGGGCGAAAGCGCTGTCACAAGTATGGTTTGTTGTTGTTCATCAAACCAAATGTCCAATTCAAGCAATACTGCAATAGGTAGATAACGTTTTAGATAACGGATATAGCCGTTTGCAGTAACACTTCAATCGGTTTTCCGTTTCACTTAGCTTTTCTGCAATACTGGCTACTATTATTATAAAATAACGTTACGCCTGTAAACCCCTGAGGATTAGGCAGAGTTAGGTACACTTAAAGTACACCCACATTTCGTCAGTATTAATATAAAATGCGACAAAATATAAAATTAGGATCTACCACTACCATGGAAGCAGTTGTGAACCCAGTGGTAACGGCCCCGACTTACGAGCTGTAGGTTTTAAGTTCGAACCCAGTCAGGCGCTATACTTTGTGCAAATAATTTCATCACCACTGCTCTCAAAACGGTGAAGGAAAACACCGTGAGGAAACCGGCATGTCTTGGAACCAAAAATTCGAAGACATGACTGTGATATCTAGCAACCCGCAATGGGCCCGCGTAGTAGATTACAACCCGGAGTGGGCTCTTGACGAGAGGAGGACTGTGTGCTAGCAGTGAGTGTGTGCTAGCATATTATAGGCCGATTATGATGACTACCATCAAACTTAACATTTCACCAAATATCTGTCTAGTCCTTTATATAATCTTAGAGCATGGTGTCGTGCCGCCCTAGTAGTGACCACATAAACAAAGGCGCGGCATATGATTCGATTCGATATTTGATATGCGAATGATTTATACGCGCCTCCGCGGGACTGATTGTGTTGTTTGCTTGCCCCAATCACATGACGTATGGCCAAGATAAATAACGAAGCGTTGTTTTTACCAAGCCTTTGATAGGCTCTATGGATCTATGGGTTTTATTTTTGTTACAATGGTGCAATAATAAGATTTAGGGAAATCTTAATTTTAAATGCAATAACTACTTAATAAGAAAACAGCCGCACCGATCGATCAGGGTAAGCTACGCTTGCCGCGGTTGGCCCGTGGATGGGTGACCATGTTTATATACCAAGAAAGCACGTTAAGCCGTTGGTCCTGCCTATTACAGAGAGATCTTTCACAGTCGTTTCGACTTGTCAGAAGCCTAAAAGTCTGATAACCAGTCTTACCAAGAAGCATCGTGTTACTCAGTAACTGGGTAGTGAAAGTCAGATAAGCAGTCACTCCATGTATAATACTTGTAATTAGCTGCATCCGGTTACACTGGAAGCCGACTGCAACATAGTTGGGAAAAGGCAGGCAGATGATGAACTATTTAATTAAATGAGTACTAAAAGGTTCAACCTTATACACAACAGACAACAGAACAACCAATTACAACAAACTACAGCCAATAACCTATAGGTTGTCTCATGTTGATGACACGACCGTATTTTCAATTTTGTGGGCACTAAACTTCGCCACTTCCACGGCGTCGTCAGTGGCACCGCAGAGGGTAATATGGCTGCATTTTTTGAGGCACAGGAAAGCAACGGATCAAAATATCCCAACTAATTTAATTGTACATCTCCATTCAAGGAAACAACGATACTCCTTATTGTTTTTCTCTTGCAACCTGGTGCCGTACCTATTTGAGAAAAAAAAGCGCACACAAATTAAACATACGAACAAAAACCCCGTGTCCTATAAATAACTTCAAAAAGTCTTAACCAATTCTAATCCCACCAAACTTAACTGATATCATAAAAATAAGTTGATCCAAGTAAAATATGGCCGGCGCCTCCCACAGGGTTAAGTGGCGTTTTTTCTTAATTAATTAATAAATAAAAGTTGAAACCTAAAACGGAGCTTGTTAAAGCTCGCTATCATTTATCATCGCGAGGTGTTTTAGTATGGATTAGCTGCAAGAAGTTTACGGCTGCGATCACCTGCTACTCCTGGATTTGGTATTTATTGCTTTAAGATTAGGAGGTCAGCAGAATAATGCGGAGCTGCTTTCTTAAATGTAGCGGTGTTTTGGTACACAGTTTGTCTTAAATTCTTATAATAAGACACAACACACAATCACAATCAGTCTATACAATTCCCACTGTTGGGACAAAGGCCTCGTCTCAATAAGAGGGAATGTAATCGACCACACATGTCTAGTGCGGGTTGCTAGATGTCACATGTGTTCGACTTTTTGGTTTAAGTATATTTATTTATAAATATTTGTAGTTTTCCCACGAGGTTTTCCTTCACCGTTGAAAGCAGTGCTAAAGAAATAATTTCCACAAAGTAATGCGCCTATCTGGGTGCGAACCTACGAACTACAACTCGCAAGTCACGGCTATTACCACTGGGCTACTACTGCTCTTATTATAATGAGTTCTGCAAATAGAGGAGTCCATTATCAATAACTCCTAAGTAGATCCTCTGCCCAAGAAACTCAATGTCTCAACATCCCTTTGTGATATGGTTATGCAAGTAAGTAAGTACTTCACTTTCTATTTAAATATATTTCGCACACTACTTCTTAAAAATCTTTCACACAGTACCACAAAAACGTATCATAAAGAAACAATCCTTTTAACTTTAATTTAAACTCCACTAAACTCAAATTAGCGAAAAATATGCACGCTCTAATTAACACTATAAATTACTAAAACTTTAGCGTAATAGAGCGGGGATTACCGGGTATTACCGCCAACCTATTGTCGTGTCCCAGCACTGCGTCCTGTCACGGATTAATTCGGCTTATTACATGGTCTCGTGGAAAAAAAGATAAAATAAGGCCTGCTCTAATCCCGGGGAGTGCGGGGTGCGCGGGACTGCAATATCGACAGGCTACACAAATTAAATGAGCCGTAGTCTGTAGCTAGCCTTATATTTCTAGCCTTTTTTCCTCTTTCTCTCTGTGTGCTCCTTCGTTTATTATTAAAATATTGTAATGAGTGACAGTCTTTGATTAATGGGTTTAATTTTAGATTGAGTCCTAATGACCGGGAGTAATCAATTTTGTTTGTTAGTTAGGTTTGGTGACAGGTGAATGGGCTTAAGTTTTATGTAGGTCATTTGTAAAGTTTAGATATATTTGAAGGGCAGTGGTGATCCAGACATTCTTAAGCTTCGGAAGCTTGACATCCTTCATTTTTATACCACCCAAGATAATCATCAAAAGATGTAATGGCTGTGCATACAAAGTTGTTTTTCGTCTCTGTCTATGTGACTGCTTTGATCTTCTGTACAATGGATTTGAATGCGATTTTCACTATAATTTAGCAGGAGATCTTGATGTTTTAACATGTCGCTAATACACTAGTGTGACGCAGGGGCGGGTCGCTAGTATACCAATACCTTTAGAAGACCTAAATGACTTCAACATAGGAGGAATAATTTTATGTAGGTACCTATTAGCATTCTCTAGTATCAAATCTAATCTAAAAACGTTGGATTTGTTATGTTCGCTAAGAATAGAGAAATTCTTAGCGGCGAAAATAACAAATCCAACGTTTTAAACCATACTATAGTCGCGCAGAACCGTCACACATATACGAGTACACATGACAGACGTACTCACATAATAGGGATGTGCTCGTATTAACGAACCCTCACAGTCCGCGGCCCCCGGGACTCTCGGCCGCCAATGTAATCAGTGTCCCTTCCCTTGCCCAAATCTCGATGAGTACAAAATTTCAAACTTTCTACATTACGATTTATTTTACTTGTGTGTTCCGTTTGGGTAATCGTGTTAACATTAGTCAGTCTGAATTTGTTTTATACCTATATTTCATGTGTGGTTAAAGAGTAGGTACATAACGTACACTTTTACTTTTAGGTACATTCTGAACTCGAATTTATGAGGTTAGAATAACGTAACGTATTACAAAATAATGACAAAACACATCGCTTGAGTATTTTCCAAAATAGAAGACAACATCGGCAAGAGCAATAAAGATCCCCATTTCCATTCTATTAATAAAAAGCAAAATAATACCCAAACGGACTCAATTCGGAACGTAAATAATAAATACAAGGTATTCATTCCCGTTCAACGGTTCGGTCTTAACAACAAGATTTTCTCGTCGACGACATTTGATCTAATATTCAATAATGAAAATACGGCATTGAGAGGGCCGAAGCCAATTGTTGAGCCAAACAAGCCCACTCCACCTGCCTCTCGGAGCCAAGAACTGAACGGAAGAAACAGAAAACTGCTTTTACAATAATTGGCCAATGAATAATACAAGAGCCAGTTATTGCATAGCCCAACTCGAAAATAAGCGGCAATCGAAATAACCTCTACGTATTGTGTACCAAGAGTTTGTATATAAGTAAGCTTATGACGTCATCAATATGGAATCCCTGAGAAGTGAATTATTTTTAAGGTGTTTTCATATGAGATCAAGTATGGTATAATGACAATAATGTCTGAAGGAATTATTATGGAATAGTTTTTTAGTTAAAACCAATTCATGAAAATGATGTTACCTAAGATCTTTGAAGTGAGTATACAATAAGTTTTAAACGAACTTTTCATAAGTGCGCATATTATGTGTTTACTGCGTAAACAGGTCGTAACACCAGGCACACTGCCTAATAACTCTGCTCAAACAACGATGAAAGTGTTCATAAACTCGGCAACACCACAATATTGAATCATTAACAATAATTTCGCGAACTATCGCGATAACAAACAGCTTTATTAAGCAGCACGTTACTTCCTCCCGCATAAAACACGAGTCATCCCAACATCTGTTACAAGTTTATTGAAGGTAAATCCACGGTCGTACGAGCGACGTACTTAAGTAATTCAGACTCCTTTATTGCCCAAGTAAACTTTAAAAGATTCCAATTAAGTTGGAGGCGTATAGAGCAGGGCTTTTAGCCCATTCCACCCTCTTAGCGAACAAAGCGAGGCGCGGTGCCTTCGACACCGGTCGCGTTTGTATGAAGGAATTACACCCGACCATCTATGGGCAGGGTCTAATAAAACAAGGGTAAAGCCACGTTTATACTGAGCTCGTTTTATAGTCGCAAGAAAGGTTTTAGTGGCGGCCGTTTGTGTGGAAGGATTACTCGTTAATTTTGAGTGGATTTTTGTTGGAACCGCAAACTAACTACGGTTGTGGCCAGTTTTGTATTACAAGTACGGCTATTATCACTTTCGTACCTCCCATAATTCGCATAACATTTCATATTAAATACCTCTCATATCGTCTGAATTACATCCTACGCCTGTTCAGATTATTTCCGTATCTCTATTATGTGTTAGATTCACAACATTACAGTTCGTCTGCTCCCGGAATTATAATTAATATTCACGCCGGATCTACTATCAATACAGAAACCCGACTTGGATTGAACAAAACGTTTATCTTGCTAAGATAACTCAAAGTATATTAATTATTCATTAATCACAGTTTTGCAACAATTCGGTTCCAAACTGGTACATCTTCGAGTTCATGTAAAAACGCCTTAAGGTCCGATCGACCTTTTAGCATTCGCACCCTTTGTCGAGGCTTTAAACCGGTTTGAACTAGTTTAATCTCGCCATCGCTCCAATCACACCTAACTATTTGTGTTTCAATTAAGGCAGACCAAATTCGGTGGTTTTGCGATGATTAATACAAGTAATAACTATAGCTACTGTGCAGGGTACATCTGCTTTGAAACCAGTTATAAATGATCCGATATTATACCATTATAGTGAGCGATCCCTAGTTTTAAATTGACTTAACCCTATTTGCTTGAATTTCGGGCTTGTTCACGATTGTATAACTCGTTTAGAGTTTGAATAACTTTTAATTAATTAAATTGGTGGAGAAAGATTAAAAATTGGGTTCGACGGAAAGGTAACTTGAAGTTGGTCGAGGCCTCTTACCTTTTCTTTTCCCCTAACTTAACGATTTCACAAAATCATAATGCGTGTAAACACGCGCGCGTGTGCTTAATTTATTTGCGGACTAAAGTCCGCAAATAAATTAAGCTGAAATCAATGATCCGATCAACCACTTGACCAAAACGTAAATCTTTCAAGTTTAAAATAAATGTACCAACTTATTCAGTTAACCTGATACTACATATATTACAATTGTCGGTAAGCGGAGACATAATGTGCAGATGTGTGCAGAGCGGCGGTATCTGAGAGGCCATCTATCTGCGGTATCATACGAGACCGCTGGACCGACACACAGTCAGACACTGTGTCGGTAACGTTACACAGCGACACAGTGTGTCGGTATTATGTGCTGTAACAAATTATAATGCTGAAATGTGGGTAGTATTTATAACACATATCAGTGAGAAATATTTTGATAAGTATAAAGGAAATACATAGTCAGATAGGCAGTCGCTCCATGTGAAATACTGGTCAGCTGGAGGTGGAGAAAAGGAGGCAGATGATGATATGATGATGGTGATGATGATGATATGAGGACTACAAAGTTTCTGGGTTATTTGTACGAGTTAAACTTTTTTATTTTCGTCACCATAAAATGAAAAGCTTCCTTTTGCCGCAGTCCCTTTCTGCAAGTCATTACTAGCGGAGGTACCTGCTTTAATTAATTCTAATAAATCATGAGGAACCATTTTCAGATCAGATCAACCACATACCCTCAAAGTTGTTTCTTGTTTCTTTCTTGGCCATTCATATCACAACTGATCCTAGTCTGCAGGTCATAAGCCTCATCCAGAGCCAATCAGTAACTCCTAATCGCACATTAAGCTAAGCGCACACACAGCACAGCACAGTGTCGCAGTAGGAAAGCGGCGTGCATTGTGTGCGCCGCTTCGTTTCCGTTCCGCCGGCCCGCCCCGCTTCCGCCACAGGCCCGCACTTACTCATAAACACTTCATTTAAGCTAATTACTGCGATATTATATGCTGGAGTCTCTCAGGAAGTGGTGTAAGTAGAATTTGTTTGTAATAAGAGCTTCTATTAGGTATCATAATACGTCTCATACATTATTTTTTTGTGGATTGTGAAGAAGATGATGAAACCTAAAAAGCGTCATTTGCCTTTGTGTTTAGGGGAAAACTATGTTATATGCAGTACTTTCATGACATTATAAGTTAAATGTTGTTACTTGAACCGACGAACTAGCTAGGTGTGGCCAAGAGAGAAACATTATACATGTTGGCTCAAAATAGATACTCGTTTAATAGTTATCAACGTGATTTCAAGCGAAGCCAAACAACTACAAGGCATAGATCTCCCTACTTCCTTCCAAAGCCTAAATTGTATAAACAAAGCCATAACTTAAAAAGCAAAACACGAGCAACAATAACGATTATAATAATCATTACTCTGCGTTCCCCACTATTTGACGTAACACGGCGTATTATTACATATTTCCGTTCTGAGTCCGGCGCTGGCGTTCACATTAAGTGTCAGAAGGCAGGAAGCCCTCCGTCTCTGGCGGTGGTTATTTACTGTTGATCTCGATCTGTCCACAGACGTCTACGTATGTAGTGCGCTGTTTGTTTAGGTGCTCTCTGCGGTGTACCTACTGAGCTTATATCATAAGGACGAGAGATAGAGAAATTACTTAAATATATTAGGTACTAGCGACCCTTAAAACATTGAGATTTCTTTAACCTGTCAACTACCGGCTAATTAGTCACAATTAATTTTCTATTGTAATGACCCCTTAGCTGGGCCGGCGGTACTTAACCGATATACGTTAGTTGAATAATATTATACATTACACGGGCGTTACGGTTCGTCAGAAGCCCGAAAGTCTGACAAACAAAGGGTATCATATTACCCAGTAAGGTAATCAGCTGCATTCGGTTAGTCTGGAAGTCGATCCCATCATAGTTGGATAAGGCTAGGCAGATTCAATGATAAATAACGAAGTAGGATAGCCATTACCAGAAATGGTCATTGTATTAGTGGTACAGCAGCTTCGATATCATCAGGTTTGTGCCGGAATATAGCAGTTGTACGTTGTGACGCTCAGCTAGAGTGACAGTAATCTGCTAGTATTACTCTTATCTAACCTTTATTCGGTTCCTAGTAACTTCATAACAAAAATAGACGGCGCCACTTGCTGCACCGTCAAATGTCATTTTATGTGATATTTCCGGAATAAACTCTTCAAATGATGTTGTATCTGTTGAAGTTAAGAAGAGCAATTCAGTCACACCGAAAGACATGAAAAACAACTTTAATTTACATGTATATTTACGTATATATTAAAGTCGAGTACGGAGTCGTGTTGTGGTTAAACTGTATTGAAATTATGACAGCAGGCAATTCAATCTGATTGAGCAACTATTTGAATGCTTCACATATACACGTATGTAGTGTGCTGTTTGTTTAGGTACTCTTTGTGGTGTGCTGAGCTTAAATCATAAGGATAAAAAACAGTGACAAAAAACTAAAATACAGATCCAAAGTTACAGTAATTTTTCACTTTGTAGTGTTTTCTTTTTACTTACGTTACCTACCCGACAACAATTCGTATACCACTGCTTGCTACGTAAACAACAGTGACAGAGTATTAGAACGCCATCAAGATACACAAAGTGGATTAAAATACATATTATTGAAGCGAATGTCAAAACTATCCAAGCATTACAGCTGAATTGGGAAGTTCCTCCTTTTTGAAGTCGGTAAAAAAAAAACAAAAATGCCAAAGATATAATGAATGAGGACTATGCAGTTGTTCTGGGAAATGCTGAAAATTATGCCAGGTAGCTTCTTCATATCGATAGCACGACTGTGTTCCTGTTGCCACAAAACTTCACCACATTCAGGGGATGGTCGTTGGCAGCTCAAAGGTAACTTACATTGCAGGTTTTGGGTGCAGTTGAAAAGCAAACAGATGTACAGATCATCTAATTTAAAACAGCACAGCCCTCAACAAAAAAAAAATAACTTGAACAATTACATGTTTATTTTTTGAATAGTCAGATTATAACGTTCAACGTTGTTCGTTCGTAGTTTCGTGTTGTCAGTGGTGTCGGTAATAGCGTCGCGAGTTCAATTGTTTTTTCCTATCTCAAGAAATGCCAAGAAGTTTTTACTTCAAAAATTATCTTCATTCATTTGAAATGTTTTATGCAACCAGTAGTGGAGGGGCGTGCAGTTCAAACTAGTCAATGTCTACTGATGTAGCAACCAAAGAGGAATGCCCATTTTAGGCCCTCAGTGGACATTAGCCTAGAGAAAAACTAATTTATGCATTAATTTTGCCATAAAAAAATATGTATTTACTTTCTTCCAAATGAGTGCCACTACTATCTACAACAATTCGTTAATAAAAGTAATTCTATTGAAAAAAACAGGAAGTTTTTTAATTTTGACGCTGGCTTGATTTTGACGCTGGCAAAATATTGCCAGCATCAAAATAATATTTTAAGTATTATCATTAATCAATCGATTTAAATCGATTTACGAAAAATACAATAACTTTTTTTTTTTTTTTTGGGTGGGAATTCACAAATAAATTCTCCCGCTCTGGGTGGAGCGGGAGGGCGTGTCAGACTTTTACTAACTAAAACCTACCCGTGTTCCCTCAGTTGCCTGTGTGCCAGGGGCCGCGGTATCTCTTTCGAACAACCCGCACCCCTGGCAGGCATCGGCCCTTGCGGGCCCCACCAGTTGGTGCTGACATCTCTTTGAGGTGCGCGTGGAACACAACGCGCCGTCGACCCGGGCTTGGTCCTTACCGGACAGCGAGCTACCCATTACTCGCCGTCCGCAAGCCCGCGCCTACGGTGGCCGGGAATCAGCCTGGGATTCCCAACGTTCAGGGCGTCTCCCGCGGCGTCTACGGCCGTGAGGGTGCATATACTGCCTCTCCCTCACGTGCGCCGCCTCCCTCTTCGCGAGCATTACTGCTTCGCAGAAGGAGGTGACGGCTAACCATTCACTCTCGCTCCGTACCATGGCCTGCACCAGGGCCGGACGCGAGAGATCGCCTCCACGAGGATATGGCGGTGCTCCGCCCAAGCCGGGCAGACCTCCACCGTATGCTCCACCGTGTCCTCATTGGGATCTTCGCAATGGAAACACCCGGGCGTTTCCTCCCACCTTATGCGAAACAGGAACCTCCCGAAACAACCGTGTCCGGTGGGGACCTGCGTCAGGCGGAAGGTGAGGACGCCATGCCGCCTCTCAAGCCACTCCTCAAAGAGGGGACTTACCGCCGCTATCGTGGCGTGCCCGGCACTGGGTTGCGACAATCGCACTCTCCATGTCGCCATGAGATCCCGCCGGAGCTCTGTCCGCTGCGCCGCGATTCACGGCATATCTACGGGACTTTACTGGTATTGTAATAAAAAAACAACTAAAAGAAAACATATATGAAAATAAAAACTAATATGTAGATGTAAAAAGAAAGAATAAGAATAATAAACCAATTGTCGATTATTTTTAAAGTAATCGATACTTATATCGATTTAATGTTTTTTTTTTCGTAATAGTGATAATGACAACCCTGAATTGAATCTGATCTGACATCTGACACTTCGCTTGTTGTTAACGGTCAATGTGAATGTCTCTTGATTTTTCTTCGATTTCTTTACTGCGACCTGGCTTTGTTATAAGGACTTGATTCGGATTTTCACGAACGACTTTGGCTTTGTTTTACGGATTTTGGTCTCACCTTCAACGACAACTTTGACTCTGGAATCAAGGATCACGGCTGCATTCGATTTTGGATACCGATCAATAACGTTTTATACAATGACTGAACAACATTGTGTGAATTGTGGTTTGAACCTGACCGAGATTCAAAATCATTCCTTAGAACCCGAAGAAATGAGCGTGATACAGCAGTGGGTTGCACCACAGCAGGTAAATATACAAACCATAAAATGATTTTGTTATGCCTATATCATCATCCAATTATTTACCGATAATAATATTGTTTTAGGTGTCAAGAGATAATCTTGTTTGCCACAACTGCTGGTTGGTAGTAACTGCTAGCCTTGCTCCACAACAAGAGCCGGAAGCATGCTATGGCAACTAGGAGTAAAATCAGAATTCCGTTTTTTTTATTGAAAACAGCGCCATCTATCATAACGTTAAGGGAAAAAAATATTCAATGATTGCAGTGTTGCTATGGCTAAATATATCTTTCCTATGCTGGGAGTTTCCTTTCCAATGAAAAAATATAAATCAAGAAATAAAATTGTGATCACATGTTATTCTTGTAGTTAATCTTGAGAAATAAAGGAATACATAAATTCGACCTTATAGAGGTTGTTATTAGCAGCACAACAATACAGAAGTTATGTTTTGGTATATAAAACGTGTAAAATTTTGTTTTTGTATGGGCACACTTAAATTGCAAATGGCTGGCTGCGTGTGAGTGTTTAATTGCTCGTGCGCATTTATTTTCCTTTTGCAAATGCAATAAAGTTCTTGTTGTTTTGCAACTTATACATCTGCTATCCACGTTGAGGTCAGCTGCCGTTCGTCCGTGTTGCTGTGCCGCGTTACAAATCGTTCGTTCGCTCGTGTTGTGAACACCGTATTGTAAACAATATCCAGAATTTGTGAAGTTACTGTGGACTCTACGCGTAGGCACTCTTTAGAGTTTGGACTTGTAATTATTGCGAATAGTGAACAGTGAACTTCAACCATATCACAAAATTCTTGCTGTGTACCCAAAGACTACAATAGTGTGTGTACCTGAATGTACTGTGGTTAGGAGAGACAGTTAATCGACACTACCTAAAGCCTATAGGGAGAAAAAGGAGAACACAAAATCGTGTACTAAATGTGTTTTTTTGTAATAATAAATATAAGTTTATACAACTATGTATTGTTTTTTCGAATTCCTTTAAAATTCTTCCCCTAAGCGCCACATGACATATAAGTACGTACGTACCTAATAAGCAACGTACAGTACAGTAGCTATATTACACAGCGACTTACCTATCTATACATACATATTTATATTCATTAGTTCCGTTAACGAAAAACTAGATGGCGCTACGTTTGACACTTCCTAATATTAAAAAAATGTTGCGAGCTGCCTGTCTATTGCCAGTATACTATTGTAGTCTTTGGCCGGAAGGATCTGTACGTCAAAACAGCTGCATTCATTGTGGACGGTCTGTTAGACGGATAAGAAATCACTTAGATACAGATAGAGAAAGTCTCATTAGAAGATAAGAATTATATATATTGCCTCCTGCGCCGTTTTTAGATGATTTGCTAATTGTATATGACAATGAATCTAATATAGATATTTAAAATAACAAATGTGTTTTTTTATACCCTAGTAACTACGATTGGAAAAATATATTAGGAAAGGCCTCCTATTATAATCAATAAATCAAGCATTAGAAAGAGTAAAGTTCTGGGAATATTTCATAGCCACACACTTTTTCATATAGAAAAGCTAACCTAACCTAACCTCAAAAGATTTTTTTTTCTAAAATAGTGGCGTCAATTTGAATATATTTTTTAGATATCCAATACTATTAAGATTTCAAATCACTACATTTTGATAGTAATATTAGATGTCCATCTTGGGCCTAGGACACTATGGAGAATAGGCATTCCCCTTTGCGTCTTCATGACCCTTTGTTGGCCAAAGTTGGTTGGTTGTTAAGTTTCTAAATTATAGACTATTTACGTGCCTATTCCAGGTATTATTATTATTATTTTTTCATTTGTCTTATTGGTAATTCTTCTCAATGTTATGGAAATATTTGTACGCCGATACTTACGGCTAAACATGAATGGACTCAAACGATGTATCTAATATCTTGCATGCTCTTGTATGTATACAATGTTTAGACAAATAAATAAATCTTATCTTATCTTAAAGCCATGCACATGGTGCTAGTATTGCATGGCATTCAAATAGACCTTTCGCAGTGCTGGATCGAACAGCATGATCAAGCGACCATGCTCCGGCATGCGATTGGAATTGGTTCTTCTTCTTCGTCGTGTCGATGATTACGTTTTCTGTGATGTTGAAAATGTTATAAAAGGTGTGCGAAGAAGCTTTTCAACCAACCGGCTATTACTAGTGTTAAACTTACTTGAAAAGGCTGCTGCATCGGGGCCTTAACTTATTTGGCACTACAAAAACTATAATTGACATAGTAAGTTATTTTGGTATATTTACAGCTCGACTTGAGTACTAAATCGTAGTAGGTGTGTTGTTTACACGCTGCGACCGTGAGCCGTGACATGTTTATTGTGACAAATATTTATACCTACACTATCTCCTGGCCACAATTCGTCGCTCGACTACATTTTATTGCTGTAGTAGTTAGGTACTTATTGATTTTATAGCTATTTCAGTGTAAAGAGTTAGTTTTATGGGTGAAGAGATTTCTAAGATTCATTATGGGTCGTTAAAAGTACTTCAACGAACAAAGTACTTAGACAGTATAAATAAACTATGCAAGGTGTATTTTTGTTACTTAACAAGCTTGAATCGTGGACGGTACGACTGAATCCTTCCGTGTAGACCGTATTCGGTATGATTTGGTCTTTGAGTTATATTTAATGGTATAGCAAACCAATCAATCAATAAAAATCAATTTTCAACGAAAATATTGAAAAATTACAGTTTTAGTGAAAAAAATCGGAATTGCGGTCGTAGCGGCACGTACTATGAAAAAG
Organism: Antitype chi; assembly: GCA_947359405.1. NCBI lineage: Eukaryota > Metazoa > Arthropoda > Insecta > Lepidoptera > Noctuidae > Antitype > Antitype chi. The sequence goes on from OX375816.1 coordinate 20,931,953, forward strand.
CTACGCCGTAGCACACCGTGTTATGCGGGCTACGAGCGTGCGCAAAGGCTTCGGTTAGTGAGAGAATGGATTACGCAGGGTCATCGTTATAATGCATCAACGTGATGGTTGGCTTTAAAAGAGCAAGATGTTGCAGCCCTTAACGACAAGCAAATAATTTGTAAATAAGTTAAACAAAACATAAATTTACACTCCACTAATTTCACACCATTCCAACAACTATAAAATATACTGTATACCATAAACTTATAAATTATACAAGCGAGAGTGAACTTACACAAGAGCAATTAAGAGTTTAATAATGTCCCGTTAATTGCAGAGAAGATGTAACGAATGTGCCCCATGTCCCCCTTTACGAAGCTTCACGGAGATGCACGAAGTTGCACGAAGCTAGGCGTCGCGACACGATTGGCTAATAAAATACGCAATAAAGTTTAGCAAGGCACGATTGTAAACGGTGAAAGGATGTATGGATTTCTGGGACTTGTCGTGTTGCTAATATATTGTTGAGGTATTTTGTGATTGTTTACAAATAGAATTTTGCATCTTTTTTCAATTGGTTCTGTTAGGTCTTGTCAGGTGTGTTTCAGGCTACTTTACCCACACTTTTACCATTCTTTATACAGCGTGCCAAAAGGAGTAACTTAGGATGGACAGACATAGATATAAATAAGTACAACCTCATAGTCACCCGACTAACTAATGCTATGTTATATTTGTTACTAAGGGTCATAGCTTCTTAAAGACTAAAACACATACTCTACCAACACACTCATGTTATTTTGGTCTTGAGTTTGTAAGTAGGTACTTATGTTGACATAGTTTGTCTTAATCAAAACTTGTTTTAAATGTTAACTTTGTAGCTTTTCAGTAGCTCAAATAAATAACAAGATCAAAGCCAACAGTCGAAAGAATTCTTAAAATCAACCGCAGAAACCCTGCAAACCATTTAACCTACATTCTAAAAAGCAGAAATCTCCAATCAATTCAACGTTTAAATCTATTAATAAAAATCAATTACTAGTATGAAACTTACTTCTGCAGAATGACTTCAGTGAAGCCACGTTTAAGAAACGGTAACCTGACCTGAATCGCTTGGAATTAAACCGTTTGAATCGCGTCAAAGATTTCTGGCCACTGGCAGTTGGCAAAATGACATTCGAGTTGCTTGCTTAATCAAATGAATAGTAGTTGTGACTACCGAGTATAATTTAACATTTTGGTCTCTAAGAGCAGTCTTTCAAAGATTCTAACAAGAAATAGTTTCGAGGCTTTTGTATAAGCAATCAACTACTACAGAATCAACGTACATTTGATTCACTTGCTTAATAAAAGGAATAGTAGATACCTAGTTATAACTACCGAGTATGATTTAGCATTTGATCTTAAGAGCAAAGATTCCAAGAAGAACAGTTTCAAAGAATAACTAAAGTGTAGAAGCAATCATCTACCTACTACATAATCAAATGACATTGGAGTTACTTGTTTATTATAAGGAATAGTCGGTACATATAACTACCGAATATGACAGTACTTAGCATAATGATCTTTAAGAGAAGTATTTCAAAGATTTTAAGAATAAAACGGTTCTTAGATTCATTTTATAGGCTTGTGTAGTAGAAGTCAACTAGTTTATAATTCAATCCCAGACTAGACTTTAGTCTATTTGCACCAGTAACTGATAACTTGAAAACGATTGTGGAACTTAGTAGATGTGATTAGGCCAATAAGGAGTAGGCGGAACTGGACTATCGATAATGTGATAAGGAGGATGATGATTACAGTTAGAAATATTATTGTTTGCAGGACAGCATTTCAGTTGGAAAAAAAAACAGCCAGTAATCTTTATTTATCACTCGATGTATTCGGGCAATCTAACGTTCACCTAACGGAATGCGCAGACGCACCGATCAACCATCGGCCAGCGATTTTATTTTAAAGGGGTCAAGGGCGTTGTAGCTTCAATCATTTCATCAATGAATCATTTTGAAACAGAATGCTAATCTATTGCTTCATATGTTCGAAAAATGTGGCTGCTCAACAACGTAAATAACGCAATGAATATTTTTGAACTGTCAAATTGAAACAGATTATGATTGGTCGTGTGTTACGCAATTAGGGTGCTGATTATTGCGGCAATCAAATATAGCAATCATGGGCAATCCAATATAGCAATCATGGGCAATCAAATATAGCAATCATTGGCAATCAAATACGTATACTTATACTATCTTTTGTTAAGTTCCACTGCTAGAAATTCACTTTTGGTATTACTATGTAGGTATTATTTATACATAGGTACTTACTTTATAATTACAACAAAAAGCTAAAAGAAAATTTTGGTCTTAACAGCCAATTTATACCTACGGCATGACACAGAAGTTAGGCTGTGAGATGGGTAGGTAGATAGCGCCTTTCTCTTCTACAACATACTATGATCTCCAATCTGGTTTTCAAAGCATGATGATTATGACAATTTAAAATATTTCGTCCATGTTCAACTGTGAACTATTGTGAGCTACGATTTAATGAAGATTTTGAAGCAGTTTATGAGTAAACCGTGACTTCAAACGTCTTTGAGAATCATCTATATTTGGTTTATAATAACGAGTAGCACACTGCTCTCACATAGCTAGTATAATGTTGCCACATTTGTTAGCGTCACCTCCGACGCCCACGAGACACGCGACGCCGAGCCGGTGCCATTTGTCGCGTCAACCCAAGCAGAGATTTATACCACACTCTCTGTTTCTCACACGCAAATATTTAGATCAAATCAGATTACAGTTTTAACTAATATTGTTGACATTAATTCGGTAATTTAGACATTCAAGCAGTTCACAACTAAACTTTTTCGAATATTTATTCATAACGTAAACATTAATCAACCGTTACCTAAAACAAATTTCAGAGAGCCTTAATACTACCATTAATCTTTTACGTTAATAATAATTTAATGACTTAACCAACTCCATTAAATTACAAACTTGCTTACTCGTAAACGTCGTGCGCTGTTTAGTTAACTAATTGCTAAAGTATCTTATCTTACTTTTATATAGCAACAATCATTTTAATAAATTGATGCTTGCGGAACACTTACTTTTTTTTGGGAATAAAAAAACAAAATAGTCTGAAAGCTTTTTAAGCGGATGCCGCAACGTTTACATAAACCGGAAATCGAAAATATCAAACAATGGATTCGACGAAACAAAACAAACCGTCACGGAATAATTCAATAGTGAAATGTTATGCGCGGTCACGCTCGCTCTCAACTGTGAAATACTTTTAGCAAATACGCGCTGACAATTAGCGCGTACTTAACGCGGGTGCGGCGCGACGGCGGTCGGCTGCGGAGATAGTGGCCGAGCCAGGAAGGAAGCCAGTTTTCCGCAAGAGAGGCTCCAGCCCGGGCAACTTGGTGGAACGTCTCGGCCGATGCATTTTTGGATGTGAGCCCAAATAACTTGTTGCAACTATGGGGAGGAAACCTGTTGCGCGCTCGTGCCGGGCCTACCCGCGCCCATTTTTGCCTGTACTCCGACTGCAAATACATAATGAATGCGAACGCTGAACGTTTCGCTGGCGGTATTGTGCCGACCGTTTTGTTGTACCCCAGTTTGTGGGATTGCCGTTGTTATAGTCCGGGGAGCACTTTACGCGTCTGCTATTGCAGTTTTAATATTCACGAGGGCTTTGTTGCTGCATTTTTAAAGAGGTCAACGCCGTTGCTCGCCCGGTGGCGGTGGGATTAATTTTCCTCTCTATTAGGGGTAAAATCAAAGACGCAAAGTGCACAACTTTAGCCATTTTCGGTCATATTTTATGTACTCAACGTCTGTAAAAACAGAATTAGGATGGTGCTGTTTTTCATGGCAAAAGTTTGCAAAATGCCCATAAAAACGACGACTACTACGACTACGTAATAACTTCTTATTTTGACCTCTGTAACACCTGAGTAACACAGTCCCAGTCACGTTCCCAGCCTCACCGCACCCTTGTATTGTTGCAGGGCGCGTCATCGAGCTTGGTGGTGAAGTTCGCGGACACAGAGAAGGAGCGACAGTTGCGGCGCATGCAGCAGATGGCCGGCAACATGAGTCTACTCAACCCCTTCGTCTTCAACCAGTTCGGAGCCTACAGCACCTACGCGCAAGTCATCACGGAACAAGTGAGTGGCACACAGATTTGGAAAGAGTAGGCGCCTTATCCACGATACGAAACACAATTTATAAATCTGGCGTAAACTTAAAGCTCTACATGTGTAAAGTGATTTCCTTGCTAAGTTTGACTGCTTACAATGAGGCATCTTCGCAAAATGAGTATCTTGTGGAAAGCTTTGCGTTTCTCAAACGGTGTACAACAAATCCTCCGAAATATTTTTCAAATCTGCCAAAAACCAACAAAACTCATCGAAACTTGGTGTAATTGCACAGTTTCCAAAATATCCGATATATGCAAGTTCTAAAGATATTCAAGAACAATTTCACTGCAGCTCAGGTTCATAAAGTTTTAATAGCTGCACATTTGGCTTGATGACAAATATAGGCATACAGCATGCAATATTACAACCTCCGTGGTTACAAACGTGGTTCAATAGCGCGGCCACGGCGATATTTAAAAAAAAACTCTACCAAGATTTTGTAAAATTATGTAAAAAAATAATATTACCGCACCATTGAAACAAGAAGAATCGCGCTGCCACGGAGATCTTTAAAACTAAGCGGCATCGGTTATAACGTGTTTTTATTTGGTGTGTTGTTGTTGTTCACAAAAGAATCTCGCTAATACTTACTTTCTTCGATAGATAATCATGACTTATTTCAACGCAATAACGTATACGCTCTTGGAATATAAACCTAGGATTTTTTGTTGTATTTTTACTAATATTGACAAATTCAAATCTGGGGTTTACAAAAAACTTCAGACCTATGCGATGCTTTTACAGCGAGATATCGGCGCGATAACGTGTTTTTCACCGCTTCAATGGCGCGGCCATGGGGCTAGAGTCTTACAGCTCCTAAAATATAAAGCTAGGATGTTTTTCTATATTTTTACACATTGTTTACAAATTCAATCTATTATTTACCTAAATTTCAGGTCTCTGCAACGCTTAGTTTTAAAGATCTCCGTGGCCGCGCGGTTCTCCGCGTTTCAATGGCGCGGCCACGTTCAAACCCTTATAACTTTTTAACCATAACTTTGACAAATTTATGGTTTTGGGAATCAACTTTTACAATTTTTTACAAAATCTTGTTAGTTTTTTTTTTGTAATATCACTGTGGCCGCGCCATTGAAACAGAAATACTAACTTCATAAAAACCGCACGTTATGTTTCTAGACCCTTTCAGAGATAGCTATAATATTTTGTAAATGGAAGAACTTTCACATTTTCCTCAAAAACTTGAGAACGCAAATCTGGTTTCCTAAACTGATTTTGTCGATAAGAATGTTATTTATTAGGCTCTAACTAAACGTGCCACCTCTTTGGAATACCTTAGCGCCACTTTGGGGTCGTATTCAAAATAACCATACCGTATATATATTTTTCTCAAAATCTTGCAGCCTAACAAATATACATATTTCACTACCACAATTTTTCAATCTTGTGTAATACCTACCACCAGGCTTTCACAGTGTTGAAGAACATACGTAACATTTATGTTAAACTCAGCACACAATTACGATTTATAATTATGTAGTTCACGATTATGTACGGAATATAACAAGTAGGTAATCGGTTGGCGTAGCAAGTAGTACTACGTTTCGTAGACAATATGCTACGGAGCTACGCGCTATGAATAGTACATGCTACAAAGCTCACATTAACTACATCCCGTTTAATCTCAATAGCCTTGTAGAGCTTCTAAGAAGACTTTTAAATGTCGCACTAAGAAATTGATCTAGAGCTGTGCTACATACGTATTGACTATTGAGTGACACGAATTAGGGTACAAGTGTGTTTGAACAGATCGTTAATCAGACTAAGAGGTAGATACCTAGTCAAAAATATTAAATAATTCAAAACAAATATGTAACCTACTACTCCATGGATAATTACCTACTATTGCATCGATGTTAAACTAGTGGTTAATTAAATTAGAGAAAACTCGTAGCACTCGCTACGACGTGCCGTAGCACCCGCTACGAAACGTGACTAGTCGTAGCAACGATTCATTCCGTTGATTTTATCATTACCTACTTCGGATAAACTGATAATGTATGTTATGTTTACTCTTGCAGCAACAAGCCGCACTGATGGTGGCTGCGACGGCGCAGGGCTACATCAGCCCGATGACGGCGCTCGCCTCGCACGCACTCAACGGCATGACTAACACCGCGTTACCACCCTCGTCGGGTAACTATACCTTTAACATATAGTTCAAGACATATTTTTGTTTGACAAGTTGCCGTTTGAAGACATATAATTAGATCTATAATCACCTTGTAAAACACAAGTTTGATGTTGGTTGTTAGTTCTGGTTTCAATTCGCAGGTCGGTCAGTGTTGTTGGGTATAAATATTATTTCTAATTCTATTTCTGGCCGGAACATCTCAGTAGCACCCCAGTTTCCGGACGCGTCCGGTTGATGGCAATCAGTTCACCCACATGGGACTTAACCATACCTAACTGGCGAAATGTGGTTGTACTATAGGAACACCTCTGCCTAACCCTTCTGGAAAAAAGGCTTTATGTTATGTTAAGTTTTTTTTTAATTTATTTATTTTTTTATTTATTTAATCAAAGCTGTCCTGATATAGAGGGGTTGTTATGACAATTTATTTTCTTAATACTTACAAAATTACTAACAAATTCTCCGTTCCTTTCCAGACAACTTCTCTGGTCTGGCGATAGGCACGGGCGGCGGGCAGCCGCTGAACGGCGCGCTGCCGTCGCTGCCGTCGCCGACCATGCCGGGCTTCAACATGGCCGCGCAGACCGCCAACGGGCAGCCCCCGCCGCAAGAGGCCGTCTACACCAACGGCATACACCAGACCTTTTCTGGACGTAAGTGTTCGAGACTTACAATGTTTTTCAATGTTTAGGAAAATTGTAGCTAAAAAGTCTGGGTCCTAACATTGAACCCTGTGGAACCCATAGTCTTACCTTTGCATTTAATGGTTCCACCACATGATTAGGGTTATTTAAGATTTTAAAATAACGTAGTATTTTTGTGACCTGTATTATTCGCGGCACTAATGAATAAAATTAAATAGCCAATGATACATGCAGTCAAATGCTTTTTAGAAATCACAAGCTTTTTCCCAAATGTTAGTGCAAAAACGAACTTATACGGACAAGACGAAATTATAAGGGCTTCGTTTTTGTCATTTGCTATAGAACCCTAAAAAATTACACATCTTCAGTGACTATATTTTTATATGACATCATTATTGAACATGTTTTTATTGTATTTTTCAGCAGTGTCAGTAACAGCGCAGGGGCTTCCGAACGGCGACGCTACGGCTTTGCAGCACGCGGCCTACCCGGGCATGCAGCCCTTCCCCGGAGTCGGTGAGTGGCACTACCCCTTATCGTACTCCCACACCGCTTCAGTTACACGCTTCACGCTTGACCAATAGGCAATATGAACAAATCCATTGGTTGAATAAGTTTATTTAAAATGTTAAATATTATGAAACATGACTAGAAAGTTTTGGTACCGCCAAAGATCTGAAAATGAGTTTTAATTCTAAGCCTTTTGGGAAATTATTTCAGTCATCGATTTTGAGGAAAAATAAATATATTTTAAATGTAATCCATGGTTGTAACTATTGGTCAAGTCTAATTTAATGTTAGCGTTTGGTGCTAGAAGAAGTTATTATGATTCAAACTGTTTTAAATAAGTTACGAGGATTTTTTGAAGTTATTATTGTTTCAATTTTTTTTATAACTTTATTCTTTTAGCAACAACTAAGCAAAATTCACAAATTATGTATAGAATGAGTATTACGTAATCATTGTAAGTCTGTGTATTTTGAATGGATGGTACATATTGTAACATTGTCAATGATCAAAGGGAACGAATGTTTTGTTAACTGTTTTTATTAAAGCTATTGATTGATGGATCTGCTTGGAACGAATATTTTTTCATTGTCCTAGATATTTCAAACAAACTAAGTTATTCCTGTAGATCGATCAATTGCTAGTAAATTATACTATATATCGTTGTTTATATCCTTAAAGGGTACCGTGCGCTGTGCAAATCACGCTAGGTACTCGATTTTATGGAGAATTTAGTACTGAAGTAGTTTGTGTTTAATGTCTAAATATAATTTTAATGGTACCACCCTCAAAATTAAATTATAATTTAAATTATTTTACTACAAAACTAATTGGCAAAGTAGAACCATTTTTAATTTAGGTATTAATTATTATCAATGGATATGATTTTAGCTTGACACTTGTTATAAACATGTTGTTACATGCATGTATATGTACGCAACTATAGGTGTTCATTGTGAAAATGTGCAAATTAATGTTCTACAGCTTATCCAGCGGTTTATGGGCAGTTTCCGCAGCCCATCCCGCCGCCGATGTCGACCATTGCGCCTGCGCAAAGAGAAGGTAAGTGGAGCTCCGAGGAAGACGCCATCGAACTAACCAAGTCCTTCAACAGACGATTTCACCCACTGCCATTAAACAGCTCTTTGTGTTTTCAGAATCCATCAAAATCAATTAAACTTGGCTACTAACCTAGTCTTAGTGGAAAACATCTCCCTTCAGTTTCATTGATTTTATTATCTGTGTATTTCTATTTGTTATTCAGCCAAAATCTTTTCTTTTTCAAATACTGAACAGTTTCATTGAGATAGCGAACTTGCTCAAACCGAAATCTGAATCAATGATCCAATACTTTACACCGATAGATCGGTTCGTATCATCTTTTGGCTAGATAGCAATTTTAATGTTTGTCATCCATATTCTATGTATTATTGTGATAGTGTAACTATGTAGTTCTTTCAAGTATACAGTGACACACAGACGGCTTACATCCAGCCTCCTCCAATGCTAACTCTTCGTTCTGCTGTATGTACCACTCGTCTGTCGCTGTACACTACCTGTCATGTGCATCTGTGTGTGCGTAGTGTTGCTTTTCTGTCTATATGTATCAACTTTATTACACGGAGGTAATGTATTAATTTTAACAATTTATTCTTTGACTTCAGCCTTAACAACAACTTGTCTAGTTTTATTATTCAGAATTAAAAGAGTAATTTTCGTCAGACTGCTAAAACTATCTCATAAATAATTTCTTTCATATTAACACATCTTTTTTAACCACTAAAATAAATTCTCATTAAAGTATATCCTCCTCTTCCTACCTTTGCAAAAACCTTTCCGTGCTGGTGTTAAGGGCAGACTTGTGAGTTCTTTAAAGATTTTCTTATGTTCCCAGGCTGCTCTATCTCGGGCCCCGAGGGCTGCAACCTGTTCATCTACCACCTGCCCCAGGAGTTCGGAGACGCTGAGTTGATGCAGATGTTTCTGCCCTTTGGCAACGTCATCAGCAGCAAAGTATTCATCGACCGGGCCACCAACCAGAGCAAATGTTTCGGTCAGTTGGACTTTTGGTTCTACTGCGTTCGTTTTTGCATGTCGTTTAAATTAAGATTGTTTTTTTTTTTTTATTAAAGCAAACCAAGAGCCTTCCTTTTACAATAAAAAAAATTCAATAAATTTTCGCCTTTGGAATGACAGAGGCATACTTTTTATAACTAGATCAACTTTCATAGGACCAACTGCACGATGCTGAACAGCTTTTTAGCCTGATTTGCATCTATCACTACCCTCGTTTTTTTTTTGTTCCAGGCTTCGTATCGTTCGACAACCCGACGTCGGCACAGGCGGCGATTCAGGCGATGAACGGCTTCCAGATCGGCATGAAACGGCTGAAGGTCCAGCTGAAGAGGCCCAAGGATGCCAATCGGCCTTACTAACCCAAGACGCCGTCCCTGTGCGCTCATCACGTGCCCATGGTATGCAGTTAACAACCCTTCTACTGCGAGCCTTTGGGAAAATGTTGTTTGACGATTGTTTGTTGAGTCGTAGCCAGCAGTAGCACGGCGCGCTGACAGTACTGCTTGTTGCAGGTGGCGGCCGGAGCGCACGGCACGCCGGAGGCGCGCCTGTTCGCGTATTATCAACAATTCTATGGAATTTACTACACATTTATTGTATAGCAAATATCATTACCTACATACTTACTAAATAAATTATGCAAGCCATCGGCGAGTATACTAAATTAGTTAAAAGTAATTTATTAAATCAGCGCGTAGGAATGCTTCATTCTTATCATTAATCATTAAATTACTCTATTATATTATTATATATACAATTTATTAACTTTGATTAAATTATTATTATTATAAAAAATGACACGTTATAAAAATTTTGTCATTTTGTAATCATACTAAAAATTCTATTCCTAAGTCTTAAAGTTTAACTGAACTTTTAACATAAATTTATTATACTAGTTATTTGCTTGAACTAAGCCAAACTGAATTTATTAAGTAAGTTGAAAATGTAAGAAAAAAAGAAGTGTATTTTAATGATTGTATATTGCAGCGCCGCGGGCGATGTGAGCGAGTGCCTGCTCAGGTACGTGCGTGTGGCCGCGTCCCCCACGCGGACACGCGACCGTCGCGGTCACTTGGTTCGCCGAACGCGTCAGGCAGAGGGTGCCTTCTGGCTTTACGAACAAATGAGTGACTGGTGACCGCGACGGTCTCGTCGCCGCCCTTGCGGTCAACCCGCGCGGTCACACGCGGCCGCGGCGTGCGCGGACACTGTTGTCTCCCACCGCCGAACTGATCACACTAATATAAGTGCTCGCATAGATCACTATTGGAGTATTTATAATGTCCTATATTTTGTTAAATTTTAACGTGCGTGTGTATATGTGTGTGTAAGCTATGTCGCTGGCTCGTACCACACGACATTCTCTTACGACGCTATTCGAGGGCAAACACAAATTGTAATATACAAAGAGCACAACCTGCACGAAGTTAAAATGTTACCCAGAAGACAACTATGTACACTGTCTATTCAAACGGCGACTTGTAAAATAGATCTTGTAGTAAGACCACGTCATATATTCAGTATCACGTTGTTATTGACGCGTCTGTCTGTCCATGGTACGGCCAGCACCTCACAAACCTTCATGTTAGTGAACGATGTTGTTACAAAATTAAATGTTTGTATTTAACGCTGTGTACAAATGAAAGTGCACTTCAAGACCGAATACTTAGGCCTTCGTTTCGAAAGATCGTGTTATTATGTGTTGTAAATTCCAAAATGGGCTGTGATATAAAAAATATAATATCAACATAATGGACTGTACAGGCCGTTCGTCTCTGTATTGCATGTGTGTGTACCGCTCCCGCGCCGCCCGCGCAGCGCGCCCGAGGGCATCTGTTCGTGTTGTTGTCGTCATCTCTAAACTGTTCCTCAACTGTCTTTACATTCCCTGCTGGCTTGCAGTGTACTGCTTTCAGTATAAAGAGGACGTTAATTTCTTAGCCTCACATATTAAACAATGAAGCAAATTTGTGGCAAGAAACTTAGCTAGGTATTACAGTTCAGGCAAAATGATCATGGTAGAGGCACTTTCAGAAGTTTGCTGTATAGAAAATCACAATTTATTTTTGTACATACCAAGAGGAAATTTCGGGAAATGTCTCTACACAACATGAAATCATTTGATTGTCTTTACAAATCCTTTGTGTAATTGCAAACGAACCAAGATGTTATTCAATGATTAAGATTATGTAGATAGTAAATTAGATAATCCCCGCCAATGAGTCCGCGTGTTGCGCGGGCGACGAATTCGCGACGTCGCGATGTCAATTCACAAGGAGCGCGCTTCCCCTTTTTAGTTCTTGCTGTGAGTGTGTATAGTATATAAACATGTAAAAAAATCGTGTTAAGGTGTTTAATACAATAACTGTGACTAAATGCGCCCGGGGAGTCAACAGTGAGTGGTGCGCGAACTAACAGAATACAAAAAAAAAACTAGTGTAATTTCTAATGAGAAAAATAGATTCATAATCAAGAAAAGTACCAATATAAATATTAAATAATACGGAGATACCTTAGATATATTGTGTGCGCGCGGGCAAGTCGCACAGTGTGCGCCCGCAGCGCGGCGCGGCGCGGACGTGCGGGGCCCGGGGCTCGGCGCGGGGCCCGCGGAAGGGTGCGGGGCCCGCGGCAGGCCTCGAGGCCGGGGCCCGCCGCCCGCGACCCGCACGACCCGCGGCCGGGCCCCTCCGCCACGCCGCCCGCCTCTAGTCAAATATTACACTCACCACAAGACATAGAATTTTATATTTACACAAATAATTATATTATATTGATATAGTATTCTAGTTTTAGGCGATTATGATTTACAAGTAAGCAGTGTGTTTAAACGATATTCTTAAAAAAAAACTTAAAGTAAAATCGTTTTAAGTGTGTCTAGTTCATTTCTCTGAAAGTCTTATCTCACCATTGTGCAATACGTTGTTACGCTTTTTGAAATTGTTTTAGCGTCGTTTTATTTGAAGCGTTAAGTGTTTATTTTATGAATGTTCTTTATGTTACCGTTGTAGATTATTCGTCGACGTGGTCTCGTTTCGTAAACCGACTGCGAGCCGACCGCACGAAGCGCGCGTCTTGTCTGGGTAGGGAATGCGTGGTCACCGGGCCCCGCCCGAGGGCCGTGCGCCCGTGGGGGCCACGGTCGCGCTCGGGTCGCAAGTATGTTGAGTGCTCCGCCGACGGCGGCGGCGCCGCGACCGACTTAGGTTACAGGTTACACAAATGGATGCCAAACCGGAACACGTATACTTAGTATATCGATTATCGATAATATCACCTCGTGGGTAATGTAGGCGTAATGCGCCCGGGCACCGCCCGGGACGATTAATAATATTGTGTACTTATATCTTTATACTGATTAAAATTAAATTCCCTAAAAATATAGCGGAGACGCGAACATTTGTAATAGATTAATGAGTCCTCTCAGAATGTATAAAACAATCGCCCATAAAAGTGATTCTAGGATACAGGGTATGCTTTGCAATTATTTAAATGTATCTAAATAATTTGACATTTAGGCAAACACTGCCGACTGTCTGCCGTAGAGTCTGCACTCGCTCAGTGCCCGCATCGCTCTCGGGTCCACTAGTTTGTCGCAACTTTTTATACTCTGTCGTCTATCGTAGCGTAACCGAACTCATCCTCATCTCACGCTCTCCATTCGCGACTCAACGAACGCGCTTCGCTTGGTTCCTCTCCGACGGCACCCATCCTCCACCAGTTAGTGCCACTTGCGTTACTGAAGTATCCTCACTCACTAGTCACGCGTCACTCGCCGCCGCGGTGCGCCAGTACCACTAAGTTGTCCCGTACAACTCGCTGTGCCAGCCGGACGCAGCACCGCGGCACCCGCGACACATCAACAACAACATTGTTAGTATTACGAAATCGAATTTCTAAATAACTATTTAACTCCTGACATTTTATAAAATATTTATATCGTTCGCATACTCAAGTACGTCGTAGCGCTCGCGTAGACGTGAACATCGTCGATGCACTCAAGAACGTTTGAATCGTTGGTATGCGGTATGCGAATCGAAGGCGGGTCGTTAGTAAGCGGTATATAGTTAGTTAGATCGTCGGCGGTGCGGGCGCGGCGTGACGTCATCGCGCGGTATACAACACGCCCGCTCAACACCGATCGACGCTAGTTAGTACATAAGATGAATGCCAATATTTTAATCAGAAAAAAACAAAACTTAGAATTGGGAATTATTAATCATATTATATCTATTTATATAATAAAATATGGAGAGAGGCGCATAGTGCTTATTATGAAAGTAGGTTCTAGTAATGAAACAAAACGATCTAGTCATATCTCCTTTCTGTTATTTATTTTTTCTATCGCTTAGCATAGTTTAGCTTCAAGCACACGTTCGTACTTACGTTTATTATATTACTAAGACACGGTACTGTCTCATTTGTGTACTTAGAACGTCTACCCGTTACTGTTCCGTTCCTCAGGTGTAATAGAGCCAGATTGTAATCATAGAGCAATTAATTATTATCTTATCGAGTATGCCTAACTTCCTAACTTACTTAACTTCATTAGATCGACATATTTTGACATAAACCTACTATGTTATATGAGATGAAAATATACTACTAATTTAATTTTGATAAGTTATCCAGAATACTGTTTCGTCAGCATCCATTACCTTTAGATTAGTTAAGGTTAATTGAGATAATTTTATCGGTATAGATCGGTAGAGACGAGTTATGAATGGTATAACCGTTTGGTTAAGTTAGAGGTTTAAAGTTACCTTAGGGAAAGTTAAAGGAGTATGATTTAGGTAGAGAAGATATTACTCTCATAGTTCTGCTAAAGATTGTAAGTAGTACGTTGACTGTACGCTCCGCGAGCGCGGGGTACAGTCAGCGCGCCACAATATCGCGCCGTCCGTTATGAAAAAGATCTCATCTCTATGTATACTGATACCGATTCGATTCAGTGCCCTAGTTTCGGTTCAACTACCCTCCTGGATATATTTAGTAGTTATCGACTCTGGACAGACGTCACAGGTTTTGTTCTAAATTATTAAGGTCCACCTCGAGCCCCGAAGCCTGCCGTGTTCCACGTCACTGCTAACGCAACACACGCCAAGTTCAAAAATAAAAATATTAAGGACTGGGATTAATCGTAGTGTAGACAAATGAGTAGAAATGAACTACCATCCTACTACGTAATGTATCGCTACACACTTACGCACGTGTCGCGCCGGCTCGGGGCCCGCGGTGGGGCTGCGTGTGCATCTTAGTTCCACAGTATCGATTGTACATACATATGACGTCATATCTTTAGGAGCTTACTAGCCTTTTGCCCCGGGACCGCCCGGGCGGGTGACAGGGTGTCGCTGTGTTAATGCTAAGTGGAAATCATAATCATAAACCGTTTTTTAGAATGGTTACACGGCATACTTGATAAAGTGTACGGGTCACAGGCGACTGGACTGAGCAACCATTTAACTGTAGATAAAGTACAGCCTACGTACAATTCGAGTTTAAGATAGCTTTTAGCCAAATTCTGATTGTTTAGATGAAAGTAATCTCGAATATTATCTACGAGTTTCAGTCGCCTGATAAAACCCAAAATGTATAAAAAAGTGAACCAAAATAAATACTCGTAAACTATGTCCCCACATTGTTCTGGATAACTTATATTGGAATAGTTTAAGAGTTAACAAGGACGGCTTGTGTTCAGGGTTGTTCGGGATCTGACACTTGTAATCTACGATTAAGGTTCTGTGAAAAGTTGATCTATTACAATTAATCATCGATTCAAAGTCGATGCCCTCCACCAAATGTACATCTATAAATTAAACTGTAAAATAATATGTGAAGAGTATAAAATAAAAGATATATACCATTAAAATTAAATATTATACCTACTTTGTAAATAAAAGACCATCTTAAATTTTATGTATAAACTAAGGTAGTCTTCTTTCAGCAATTCAACCCTAAATATACGAAAATGCCTTCAGAATTCGTGTTTATATTTCCCCGAATAATCCTGAGCATGGTTACCGCAGTCCGCACAACTGTTTACATAATTATATATATATATATATAGCTTACGAAGGGACACCAAAGGGTGCCTGTGATATACGCTTGAAATGATCGTCCATTCAACCTACACTATGTACTCTATACGACACTACACTCGGTTTATGTTGCTGTCCTCAGTCGTTACCAAACTTGTACAATAAGATGCCATAATTATGTTATATCATTTTAATAACTAACTCGAATTAATTATTTTAGTATTAAGACTATTATTATGGGCGTCGATAGATGAGTTGAAAATAAAGGGTCCTAAAACAAGACTTCACGTTGGTTCGATGAAAGAGACTGCGATATCGATATAGTATACGTCCATCCCTCTCACACCGTGCAAAAATAGTTCATCAATTTAATAATACTGTCTCGGAAATCACATAATTATAGCAAAATAAGGCTTCAACAGTCATCGCATCTATCGACATCGATAAAGTTTCAGGCTATCATTCGATAGATAGGCTAATTATCGACAACTCCAAATGTTCGCGATACTTTTACAGGGGCTGCTTCGCGGCAGTCAATTGATTCATCGCTAACACTCAGCCCCAACTTGTTATAACAATTTAGTTAACTAAATACCTTAGACAAAATTATTGTTTGATGATTGTCGTTTAAACGATCATTGAATTGACCAGTCCGCCCAGTCGAACACATACTCAAATAAACACGTTCAATCTTTAAAGAAAGTTTTTTAAGAGACTTGTTAAAGTCGCAAACTATTTAACTTTTATAGATATTCAATTATAAGATTGCAGTTATTATTCGGTGCGTGAGACTGGGCCGACTGCACCTATCACGTTAGCATAGTGATGTACCTTATGTTCCCAACACTATAAACAGAGTAACAACTCTAGTAAATTGATAGCTAGCCATTGAAATGTTTATTCTCATATATTGTTATAGTTCGCCAAAGATTTGTAAAAAAATAAAATAAATAAAGAGTGTTATGATCACTTTTGAAACGTCGCTAGTTAATCGTTCATTTTAATTTTTATATTTATGAACTTTATTATTAGTGTAGATTATACTGACAGATTATTAGCAAATTGTGGAATATGTTCATAGTTACACGTTATTATGAAACTAATACAATAATAATTCGCCTACTTTGCATGTCTAATTTAGTTATTGAACTTTTAAACCTATTATCGAGTTATTAATATGTATATTGCTGAAATATTTTAAAACTAAATTACTATTCAATTATTTATTATTATACACTTATTACGTTTAGTATGCTAGAAATATGATGAAGGATAATAAATAATTTTAATTATATTACGGTATGTGTTTTATTTATAATAAATATTGTGGTCCAAAATGTACAAAGATTGTATCAGGTACAATGTTTTAGCTACTCATTTTATAAAAATCAAAATAAATTTAGAGTAGCAAATAAATTGCCAGAATCACAGATATCACGGTTAGGTAAGAACACTATTCATTATAAAAAAGAACTGATAAAAACAACAGACATATTGGTAACCCAAAAAAAAATACAGCATGGTCCAGGTTAGTGTAAACCAAATGACATTACACTGGCAGTAGTGTTGTGAAATAACCAACAGTAAAAACAACTCAGTACCACTTATTTAAAAAAGTGGTGGTACTATAATCGACCCATAATGTTCCCACTGCTGGGACACAGGCCCCCTCTCTGTGAGAGGGAGTGGACCATAATCCACCACGCGGGTCCAGTGAGTGTTGGCAGATGTCACATGTCTTCGAATCTTTGGTTCTAGGACATGCCGGTTTCTTCACGATGTTTTCCTTGAGAGCAGTGCTGATAAAATAATTTACACAAAGTAAAGCGCCTGTCAGGGCTCGAACCTAGGACGTACAACTCGCAAGTCGTAGCCCACTTACCACAAGGCCACCACTGTTCCAAGTGGTGGTAGTAAAGTACGCAAAATACGCGCTTAGACTAGTACCACTTACTTAAACATGAAGTTGCGTACACCAGCCCGTTATACTATACTAGTACCACTTATTTAAATTACACAGGACGACAAATTATTTACCCAGATACCAGACTATACATTTCCGAAGTATTTTGATGCGCTGAATCCAAATCTGACCGTAGAATTGCTCTATCACGTCAGGATTTTGAGATATCCTAACCTGGAAGAGCAAAAAACACCGTATTTACTAATTTTTGAGGTTACGTAGCCCGGTAGATCCTCTTTCCTGCAAAAATTCACCAATTGTAACTGAAAGTATTAGTCTTTCGCTTTAAAATGACGTTGAGTTGACTCAAATATCTTTTTCTTTCGCTGAGATATCGCATTTTGAATTTTTCATGTATGTGGATTTTCCTATGTCTGAAAATCCATTACCATTACATTATCCATACAGAAAATTTCAAAGTGCGATATCTCAGCGAAAAAATAAAAGATATTCTAGTAAACTCAACGTCATCTTAAAGAGACATCAGTCATCTTTCAGATACAATTGATAAATTTTTGGAGGAAAAATTATCTAGCGGGCTACGTAACCTCCAAAATGAGCAAAAACGGTGTTTTTTTGCTGTTTCATGTAAGGATATCTTAAAATCCTTACGTGATAGAGCAATTCTGTGGCCAAATTCGTATTCAGCTCATCGTAATACTTCGGAAATGTATAGTCTGGTTTCTGGGTAAGAGTGTTCGTCTAATTTTGTCGGCCTGTGTTATTTAAGTTGGAAGCGCCAGGGTAGCCCGCAAAATTCAAATGTTCATATGTAACGTATTTTTTCTTTTTGCAGGTTGACGTCAGGTTGTACAATGTTGATTGAAATATTATTAGAAACCGTAAAATTTTACCCTTCAAAGCGGACACTAGTCACGGACTGGAACTCACTGGTGGGTGTGGCTAAAAAGCACGCTGTCTCATCAGGCATCGTGTCCGACAGAGATAGTATCAGTGATGAGCAGTTAGACGCTAGTCTACACGCACGTTATTAATTGAACACGATCATTTATAGTAAAACAGGCGCGGAAAAAATAAGAAAAGTCCTTCGGAAGATCGAGTTTTATGAAAAAACCGCTGCATCATCATTTCAGCCGAAAGACGTCCACTGCTAGACATAGGCCTCCCCCAAGCTCCGCCACTTCGACCGGTTTCGACAAAACCGCTGCATAACTCAATTCTACTAATATTATAAATGTGAAAGTTTGTATGTTTGAATATTTACATGTTTTTTACTCAATCACGCAACAATGGCTGAACGGATTCGGATGAAATTTGCACACAAATAGTTTATAACCTGGAATAACATATAGGATACTTTCTATCCCGATAGTACCTTCTCGTGGGATAATTTTCGCCAACTACGCGGGCGAAGCCGCTGGCAAAAGCTAGTTACCAATAAAGTTTATTGAACTTTTCGATATTTGAGCTTTGGCGGTCCCGACTTTGTTTTGGAGATTTTACACTCCTTTTATTACTTAGACATGCCCAAAGTTGCGATAAAATTAGCAAGAAAAACGAATATTTGCTGGCTCATAACTTTTTTAAGGCTTTTTATTTTACCATTCTATTTCCTCACAGACAAAATTAATAATGAGACAAAACCGTACCATGTTTAATTTTTGATGTACATTGTCAAACAGTGGAGTAATATACTCCTAAAGTTTGTAGAGAAAATATGGACTCGTTTTACCTTAAATGACTATTTCATGAAGAAGTTCCAGTCTCGAATCATATTTTAATCAACATACAACGAAAATTTTAAATTGTCCCCCTTAAATGGCGTCTGAACTGTAAATGCTAATAATAACCCTGTCGTAGCTCTCATCATTTCGCCATAAAATTATTCTATTTCACATTTTAGCAGCTAAAATTTTGGACTCACATACACTTGAACGGTTCGTAGGTTTTCACAGAACAAAACATCTCTAACAATATTAAAGTACAACAATTTCATTAAAAATCATACACACCCACGGACAGACAGGACACAGTTAACATCAAATGGGTTTCTTACTGAAATAATCCGTGATTTTTTTGCTGATACTCTTATTGTGTTTCGACGTGGGCTCAGTATCGTACTCCATCGACGGGCTGCCATCATTTAGTAAAGAGCTTCTTCTTTGGTTACCGAGCAATGTATGTGATGCTGTTGGATTTTGCAGCTCACCACTTTCCATTTTCGTCATCGCATCGAATAAAGAAATGCGGGTACTTGATTGTGTTTTTTCTTCTATTGTGTAGGTATCTGTTGTCTGCGGTCTGGTTGGCTGTTTGGATGGTGTGCGGGCCTGTTGGGCGGACTTCTCCGACTGAATGGTGACCTCAAGCAAACTCTGATCCATATCATCTTGAGAGAACAAGTCAGGGGATTTACTTGAGAGCTCGCCTTCGATTTCCGATATAGTCACCGGTACATTTTCTTTTATACTCTGAAATGACACGAATTGGAATGAATGAACGAAATGTCAAATTGACTGTAGGCCGAAGGGACCTAGCTATGATCACGCCATCTACAATTAGCTTCTATTGATGATCGATAGGGTTAAATACTGATAACTGTTATTTAGTGGGGCTGGTTATGAGTTGGCAGACCGACTTTTGTCGACCGCTTAGGCACAGGACCAATTAATCCTACTTCCTATTAATACTATAAATGTGAAAGTTTGTGAAGATGTTTGGATGTTTGTTACTCAATCACGCTACAACGGCAGAACGGATTTGGATGAAATTTGGCACACAGATAGATTATAACCTGGATTAACACCTTTTATCCCGCTAATACGTTCCCGTGGAATAATTT
The DNA here is from genome assembly GCA_947359405.1 of Antitype chi. Classification (NCBI taxonomy): domain Eukaryota; kingdom Metazoa; phylum Arthropoda; class Insecta; order Lepidoptera; family Noctuidae; genus Antitype; species Antitype chi. Next base: position 20,952,340 of record OX375816.1, read on the forward strand.
TCGACCTCCAAGTGGGCGAAGCCGCGAGCAAAAACCAGTATGCTATATTTTTATTGTAGCCCACATCATCATCTGCCTAGCCTTACTATGTCGGGCTCGTCTTCCAGTCCAACCAGGTGCAGCTGAATAAACCAATATTTTACATGGAGCGGCTGCCTATCTGACCTCCACAACCCTATTACTGGGTAATACGATTTCCCTTTTACAACCAGTCTTAGGTTGTCAGACTGTTGGGCTTCTGACGACCCTTAACGACTGCCAAAGATCTACAAATTACAGCCGGAACCAACCGTGCTTTCCGAGGCATGGAGGGGTCTTGATATTAAATATGGTCACCCATCCACAAACCAACCGCGGCAAGGGTAGCTTTACCTGAACGACCGACCCGTCCAGCTGATATTACTTAGCCACACCCCCCCATCCCTTTTTAATGCAGCACACATCGTTCTGTAATTAAGAATACCCATTATTGGAAAAACCCACCGGTGTTACGGTGTGTGAACAAACGCCAAAACTTCTATGAATTAATAAGTCTGCACACATTGAACGAAAAGATCTTCTTTACTAGAAGTTTATAAGATATGTTCAGCTACCTGTGTAGGTATCTTCTCGTCCCCAGTACCGCAGTGTGTCAAGACGAAAGTCTTTGAACAGTGTGTGTTGCCAGTGATGACCTATGGGTACAGAATGGGGTCGCTCACAATGGGCCTTATCAGAAGGCTTAAAGTCACCCAAAGGGCAATGGAGAGGGCTATGCTCGGAGTTTCCCTACGCGATCGAATCAGAAAAAAGAGATCCGCAGTAGAACCAAGGCAACCGACATAGCCCGAAGAATTGCCAAACTTAAGTGGCAGTGGGCAGGGCACATTGCTCGCAGAAGAGATGGCCGATGGGGCCGAAAGGTTCTGGAGTGGCGACTGCGTACCGGAAGACGTAGAGTGGGAAGGCCTCCTACAAGGTGGACGATGACCTTCTGAAGGCCGCGGGAATCCGCTGGATGTGGGAAGCACAAGACCGGTGGAAGTGGAGGAGCCTGGGGGAGGCCTATGTCCAGCAGTGGACGTCTTTCGGCTTAAATGATGATGATGACCTATGTAGGAACTATCCACAAGATAAATTAAAATATCAAGTAGAATTTGATTGAAATACTCTGCCAGGCACCAGTACGAGGTTTATTGTATACCTGCCTCGTTGGTCTAATGTGTCGCAAGCGCTACTGCTGACCATGAGGTCCTGGGTTCGATTCTTAGGTCGGGCAAAGTGTTATTGGGTTTTTCCATAAGGAATTTCTCAGTACCAGCCCGGAATCTGGATGTGTGCCCGGTTGATGGGAAAATGGCGAAATGTGGGTGTACTATAGATAAACCACTGCCTAACGCTTCGAGGCTTACAGGGATGATGTTATGTTATTCTTTACCTTAAGGGTAACTGGAGAATCAGGCCGCTTGGATTTTTTCTTTTTGAGGTTGGGAAATCATCAAATAACTTCTGCTCTGGGTGGAGCAGGAGGCCGTGTCAGACTTTTACTGACTAAAATCCACCCGTGTTCCTTCAGTTGCCTGTGTGCCAGGGGCCACGGTCTTTCGAACAACCCGCACCCCTGGCAGGAAACCGGCCGTTAATACACAATGTTTACATCGTACTTACAGTTTCCATGGCGTCATCGCTAGGATTAGGCGAAGGTTCCTTCCCTCCCTTCAGCACTTGTTCCAGATACGGATGCAGTCGCTTGAATACTACGTCCTTTTCTTGAGAGAACCGAACTATGTACTTGTATAGTTGACCTAGAAGGATATAAGGAGTCAATTAGAACTTCTAGTTTTAGAATAAACTGACACACAACAAACACAAGACGGATTCATTTTTCACAACCACTCGATACGCTTCCGTATATACCGGATCAAACAATTCTGGCTCTTGTGATACAAGAATTCCTAGTACAAGATCCAGGGCTAGTATTTTGTTATTACTTGAAGTGTTTTTTATTTTAACAACAATCAATTCTGTTTGCAAATAAAAATCCCGAAAATTTTGTTAGTTTAAATCAAATAGACAAACGATATTTTTCGAACAGCTGTTTGCTGTCGGGGGTAGGGCAAATCAGGTTATAAGATGTGTCATGTTCGATACGATAGCCTGTTGGATGGTTGTGAATAACAGAATAACTATGCAGGTCGTTTGCATTTTAGTTTCGCTTGTAAACAATTATGTTTTTGGAAAAAATACTTTAATGAGTAAAGTTGCCGCGGCTGGTCCGTGGATGGGTGGTATCCATTAAATATCGAGACCCCTCCGTGCCCAGGATAGCACGTTAAGTCGCTGGTGCCGGCTGTTATTCGTGGATCTAAAAAAGCCCAAAATTCAGACAGCCAGTGTAACCAAGAGGTATCGTGCTACCCAGTAACTGGGTTGTGGAGGTCGGATAAGCTGTCGTTCCATGGAAAATACTGGTTTGAGCTGCAACTAGTGAGACTAGAAGCCGACCTCGACAACAACCAAAGGCTAGGCAGATTGTTTTGAATGTCACAGGCTCGTGCCTTCTCTATCTGAGAAGAGGCTCTTGGAAGCTATTGGAAGAGTGAAGGCCTCTCGCTTTTCCTCACAATTCTGTCTAAAACTAAATAATATTCCTCCAGACTCACCAACAGTAACATCATATCGTGCCAGCAAGTTATACATATTCACAATATCGTCCCTCAGTTGAATATCTCCAAAAGTGAAGTATGCCATGGGTCGTCGTGCTTCCGTGCATGCCATCAGCTGTAGCAAGCTCTTCAGGTGAGGTGTCCCTCCGAAGGCCCCGCAGCCCCAGTTGCCGGTAGCCACTCCAGGGAACTGCAGGCTATCTGATTGGAGATCCGTGTCAAATGATACTCCGACCCATGCCTGGGAACAATAAAAGCCTGCCAGGTCAAAGGAGTCACAACCTAAAACAGTAATAATAATATCAGCTTAATAATAACTAAGAGCAGTGGTGGCCCAGTGGTACGGACGCGACTGACGAGTTGTAAGTCGTAGGTTCGAACCCAGAGTGGCGCTTTACTGTGTGTTATTGTGATTACATTAGTGTGATTACAACAATACAAGATAAACTTAGAAAGTACATCATTTAAATTGAAAAATCTACATTTGAAGTCATAACCTCGTACGTGAGAGAGGCCATAACCACTGAGCCATCACGACTGCTTCAGCAGAGTCACAGCTTGATTACGGAAACACTGTTAAAGTTACGAGGGTAATAACAGGACAGATAGACAAACAGACATGGCGGGGTGAACAGATTTGTACCTTGTTGAGCTCTCTAGTGATGGCCTCCCTGCGGAACTCCTGCGCGGCAGTGGCGTAGGGCACGGCGTCGATGGCCAGCACGGCGCGGCGCCGGCGTGCGCACGAGTCGCGCGGCGTGCCGTCGGGGCAGTCGCCCGCGAACTGGAACGTGTGCCCGTAGCCCGAGTACTTGCTGTAGCGTTCACAGCCTTAGGGGATTTCAAATTAGATAAATTACTTTATTTCTGTAAGCAGGTTTGTACAAACACTTTTACACGTCTATCATACTTTAGAACTAGTTCAGGTCGGCGTTTCCTATTAGACTACTCTGAGAAGAAAGGTCGAAACAAACTCCGAGGTCAGTCTCTTTTAAAGTCCAGACATAATCTTGGTCAGAACATTCGAGGACCATATAGATTGGTGTCTGAAATGATCTTTTGAGGAAAGAACAACACAGATTGAGTAAACCTGTCCAGTCAAAGCACGCATTTATCAGTAATTGTGCAGCTCAACTCAGAACTTTAAGAGCTCAACTATTCGATGAACAATACCAAAGAAAGGACATTTGGGTAGGCCGCATATAACTAATTGAGAAATAAACCAAAAAATAAAATAAATCGATCTTAGGCCCTCATTTATTTTTTCTCTTTATTAACGACATCGGTGATTGCTTAAAATATTCCAAATTTTTATTGTACGCCTGAAGATTTTTAAATCAATTAAGTATTATACGGCAATCCGTACAACAACACGACAATCCGTACGACAATTCGACATCTGCAAGAAGATCTAGATCGTTTTTCAGCCTACAGTATTTGTAGCGGACGGTGGGCGCGGTCAGCACCCGCACCCACACTCGCCCTGGGACTTCTCCCACTATTGTTGACGTGCGCTCCCTACTCACTCACCCTAGTGGCTCTGCTGGCACACGTCACCACGCACCCCTGAATGCGTTGAGTAGGTACTACGACCCACAAGAACCTCGGGGAAACAGAGACTTCTTTAGAGGAGGCAGAAATAAAAAACTTCTAGGATATTTTCCAGTCTTGTCCGCAGATTTCGGCTTGTTTCTTTCTTGTTGTTGCCTCTTCGGTGGCTGAGCTGCGACTGGCTGTGAATTCGAGTAATCGCGACGCTCCCGCAAGGGGGCGCGGCAGGCGGTATCGGGGCATCGCCTCCTGACTGCGGACGTTATGCAGCGGCGCGTAGAGACGGGCCTTTCATTGTGCCTGCGTTACAATGGGCATACGGCTTCCGATGTTGCTGCTCCTCACTCTCTGGGTACCGCGCCCCGGCGGCAGGTCATCGCCCCAGTAGGTGATCGTCACGCACAGGGGATTCGGGCGGCACCCCATTTCAACCCCAGCAGTCAGACTCCTGTATGATGGGTGGACCCTTTTGGGATCCTGCAGACAACCACCAGCCCGGTGACGCCTCCGAGCAGCAGCTGCGATTCCCAATTGAGGCTGGCAGCTTGGGCCAGCTTTGGTGTCTTTTCCAATGTGGCGGCTTCAGTTGCGGGTGGTGACGCGAGGCGGTGTGGCGATGCGCGGTGTGGCGGCAGCGCGACAGAACGCACAGCGGGCGCGCGAGTGGCGCGGGGAGGCACGTGCGCGGCCGCACAGGCATTCTGGTCCGGGTGTTCTGCAGGGGCTTCGGTCGCGGGCAGCATCGGCGCAGCAGCGCGCCCTGCCGCGCCGATGCGATGCGATGCCGTAGCTCTCGAAGCACGCGGGAGGAGCGAGGGGGGCGCTGCTGCGCCGATGCTGCGATTGCGCAGCCGTCCGTCCGGTTGCCTTGGGGGGGGGCGGGGCTCCGCTCGTATAACGTTGCGCGCCGCACCCAGAAAAATCAGTGGTTGCTACTGTTCGTGGTGTCGTCCCCCGGCGGGCTAGTCACCGCCGGTGAGACCCCGCCCGCACGGGGCAGGCCCAGCGCATGACGGCCCCCGGCGGGCTAGTCACCGCCGGTGAGACCCCGCCCGCACGGGGCAGGCCCAGCGCATGACGGCCCCCGGCGGGCTAGTCACCGCCGGTGAGACCCCGCCCGCACGGGGCAGGCCCAGCGCATGTCGGCCCCCGGCGGGCTAGTCACCGCCGGTGAGACCCCGCCCGCACGGGGCAGGCCCAGCGCATGACGGCCCCCGGCGGGCTAGTCACCGCCGGTGAGACCCCGCCCGCACGGGGCAGGCCCAGCGCATGACGGCCCCCGGCGGGCTAGTCACCGCCGGTGAGACCCCGCCCGCACGGGGCAGGCCCAGCGCATGACGGCCCCCGGCGGGCTAGTCACCGCCGGTGAGACCCCGCCCGCACGGGGCAGGCCCAGCGCATGACGGCCCCCGGCGGGCTAGTCACCGCCGGTGAGACCCCGCCCGCACGGGGCAGGCCCAGCGCATGTCGGCCCCCGGCGGGCTAGTCACCGCCGGTGAGACCCCGCCCGCACGGGGCAGGCCCAGCGCATGACGGCCCCCGGCGGGCTAGTCACCGCCGGTGAGACCCCGCCCGCACGGGGCAGGCCCAGCGCATGACGGCCCCCGGCGGGCTAGTCACCGCCGGTGAGACCCCGCCCGCACGGGGCAGGCCCAGCGCATGTCGGCCCCCGGCGGGCTAGTCACCGCCGGTGAGACCCCGCCCGCACGGGGCAGGCCCAGCGCATGTCGGCCCCCGGCGGGCTAGTCACCGCCGGTGAGACCCCGCCCGCACGGGGCAGGCCCAGCGCATGTCGGCCCCCGGCGGGCTAGTCACCGCCGGTGAGACCCCGCCCGCACGGGGCAGGCCCAGCGCATGTCGGCCCCCGGCGGGCTAGTCACCGCCGGTGAGACCCCGCCCGCACGGGGCAGGCCCAGCGCATGTCGGCCCCCGGCGGGCTAGTCACCGCCGGTGAGACCCCGCCCGCACGGGGCAGGCCCAGCGCATGTCGGCCCCCGGCGGGCTAGTCACCGCCGGTGAGACCCCGCCCGCACGGGGCAGGCCCAGCGCATGTCGGCCCCCGGCGGGCTAGTCACCGCCGGTGAGACCCCGCCCGCACGGGGCAGGCCCAGCGCATGTCGGCCCCCGGCGGGCTAGTCACCGCCGGTGAGACCCCGCCCGCACGGGGCAGGCCCAGCGCATGTCGGCCCCCGGCGGGCTAGTCACCGCCGGTGAGACCCCGCCCGCACGGGGCAGGCCCAGCGCATGACGAGCAGCCACAGGGTGCCGCGCGTGGCTGCGCCGCCGGGCGCAGCGACAGGGCTTTTTCGCTTTAGGACTATTGACAGATTTACTGAGTATGTATAGTAAAATTAAACAACATTGTTTTCATTATAAAGGTTATTGGTACCTACTTTCACTACCTTAAGACGAAACAAATCCATATATTCCATACAAACTTCGGGAATATATTACTCCACTGTTTGACAACGTACATCAAAAATTAAACATGGTATGCTTCTGTCTCATTATTAATATTGTTTGTGCGGGAACAGAATTGTAAAATAAAAAGCCATTAAAAAGTTATGAGCCAACAAAGATTCGCTTTTCTTGCTAATTTAATTTAACCGTAATTTGGCGTGTTTAAGTAATAAAAGAAGTGTAAAATCTCCAAAACAAAGTCGGTAACGACGGCTCAAATTTCGACAAGTTCAATAAACTTTATTGGTAGTTGATTTATGCACTAGTATTTTCATAAAACTCGATCTTCCAAAGGACTTTTCTTAATTCATTACGCGCCTATTTTATTATAAATGATCGTACTCCTCACTCAACATTGCGTGTAGACTAGCGTCTAACTGCTCATCACTGATACTATCTCTGTCGGACACGATGCCTGGTGAGACAGCGTGCTTTTTAGCCACACCCATCAGTGAATTCGAACCCACGACTAGTGTCCCCTTCAAAATGGTAATCACTATTATCGCTTAAACGGAACAGAAACGAAATAATTAAACCATAACTCACCAATCATCATAATGGCTTCATTAGGTCTGAGAACTTCAGTGAAGAGCATAGATATCATCAATTCGGGACATATAACGAACCGAATTTCCTCTTGAACACATCCATGGCCCAGTACGCCACCACCTAAATACCTGTAAAGGAGAAACATGCGTTATTAAAATAAATTTCTGGAAAATGTAACACAGATTTTCTTATTATCAACATTATTTGTATCCTTTGCAGGCTCTTGTAGATTTAAGTAGGTATAAGCAGCGACGGGTCAACACAAGCCGATAACCATCGACCTACCTTTAAGAAATCTACTGTTCATTTTTTATTTCAAAGTATAATTTGTTGGTATGTGCTTCCACATGTTGCTGAAAAAATGCCTGCGCGCAAAGAATAGCAAATCTTTCGTACAAAATTTTCAGATTCCAACTTAAAAACAGTAAGAAACAACTTGGCCATAATTGCACCTCTCGCCACTCTTAGGCATATGATTTTTTTAAATGATAAGTGATAATCCAACTTAGAAGGCCACTGGAGCACCCCATAAAGACCAGAACTCCAAGTCTGATTTACACGCTACAAGTTTGTTGACTGTGGCTGTGCACCATAAAATTGAAGCAACAACTGAATGAACCTCATCTAAACATTATTTAGTCTCTGCAACTTTTCTTGTTATTTCATCTTATGTTATGCCACACAGGCAATAAAATCGCACTGTGCAAATTGGGCTTTAGTTTCAAAATAAAAATATTTTATTTCACATAAACTTACATGGGCACTCTGAAACGTCACAAATTAGGTGCACGGTACCAATTGGTCCTATGGAGAAGAACCAGCAAAGACTCCATGGTTACTCTTTTAAAATAATTGGCTTTCACAATGTTTCCAAATCACTGTGTTAATAGGCATGGGACGACAGTGCAGGCCTGTCACCAAGTACCAGGTACTTAATAAAATAGAAAATGGTCTACAAATCTACAGTCGTACAAGGCCTACAACGTTCTCACATTCACAAAATATAGAAGAATGAAAGTTTAGATTTTTAGATGGAAACATTGATGCCAGTGATCGCTTGGATACCTTGCCTCAAGAATCAAAAGGCATGCATATAACGACTAATTCGAGGTGACACTTACTTGTTAGCAAAGTCAACTTGTATCAACGAATCAGCATCTTCGATAGTATTGTGTGGTTCGACGTGTAGCGGCAACGAGCCAATCAGACGCGTGCTGCGCGGCCACGAGGGACATTCGCGGGGCGGCACCGAGCGCCGCGCGAACGTCACGGTACCGACCGGCACTGTACTGCAACGATACAGCGCATGTACGGACACATTTGACACATAACACACTACATACATACAGACAGTCTGGGGGCGGCACCGCGCGCCGCCCGAACGTCACGGTACCGACTGGCACTGTACTGTAACGATACAGCGCATGTACGGACACATTCGATACATAACACACTACATACGTACAGACGGACAGTCGCGGGGCGGCAACGAGCGCCGCGCGAACGTCACGGTACCGACCGGCACTGTACTTTAACGATACAGCGCATGTACGGACACATTCAACACATACATAACACACTATAAGTCTGTTCCTAAAGTATATCTTGAAAGTCTATACAAACGAAAGCATACTAAGTATACCAATTTGTAGTGCCACAATTGAGTGCTTTGATTTGATTATTTGAATACATTGACAGTTGAAATTTTGCAATTACAATTTAATCATGTTATACATATGTACAAATAATAATTGTTTTTAAAAAATGTTGAAGTTGAAACATTAATCTGTACTTATACTCCATTTACAATAGCATTAGACAGAAGTTAAAAAAAGGTTATTTTTAATGTACACTTCGTAACAAAATTACATTAAACGCGTTGCAGTTACGATTTATGCCAAAAAAATTAAAGTGTCAATGCTAAAAACCTAAAAGAAGCAGGAGTGAATCACACCGAGTAACGAAATTAGCTGATGACGACGAAGTTTTACCAACGTATTGTGGGTCGTAAGTTGTTATTTAAAATAAAGTATTGTAAAAAAAAAATATTTTACTTCCTTATAATCTTAATTAGATTTAAATCATCATGTGATTGTTTGTTTAATTCATTCGTTTTGTTGTAGGTTTGTAATGTGTGATGAAGATGTTATTATAAATAGAACATTATTTAAAACAAGCATTACTTTTACTTCGTTTATCTCAGTATTTAGTACTGTCTTAAATCTACCTAAAAAAGTTAGAACTTAACTTTGAAATAAAAGGTTTTGCACTCCTGCTTCTACGAGCCTCTTTTTTCTAAAGCTATAATAAATGGGGTATAGATGAATGTGTTACTAATTTCCCTTAGTACATTATTAAATTGAATTTTTTTATGTGAACAGGGTTTGTAAACATACAAGTACATATTGTAAACATACAAGCATACAAATGGACAGTTATGGTCAAAATATTTTTTTTTATTGGGATCAAAAGCAGTCATCATCAGGAGTGATTTAAACTCAGTTCATTTAGCATTGAAATAATATATCATATGAAAAAGAATGTCACCTTTAGTTACAACCCTCCTGAAGTAATGGCAGATGCATTTCAGTTTTTCCAAATTTGCATCTGAATCTGTCGCTTCATAGAATCGATATCTGTAAGAAGATTAGCTATTAATTATGGTTTCTTCGACACAACATAATACTTCCGATTTATTTAAGGGGTGCTAATCTCAAGTTCGGGTCGGCATGATTCGAACAGCCGGGCGGCAAAATCGAACATAATTATGTGAATATAATAAATACATTATGTAAATTTATGCTTGGCTCGAATTGTGCTGAGCCGAACATAATTCAGCAGAGAAAGATGCCCAACAAAGTTTACTAATCAGCACGAGCGGAATGAATGCCGAATATGTGTAGTAATTGATTTGGTTCGGCTTAGTTGTACAAGACATACTGCGGAATTGAATGTGTAGCCCCCTAAAATGGGAATTATAACAGGATTCTTACGTGTTAAAATTAATAAAGGGATATGAAGCATATTCTGATGTCCTCTTTGTAGAATTTCTCCTTGGAAACGTGCAGAAGAAGGCATTGGCGAGCAGGCTAGCTATCTGTTGCTGTGATAAAGACACTGAGCGGTTCTTGTGTTGCCTGCAATATAATAAAAAAATATCTATACACCCAGAAATTTTAGTGGTTGTTTTCTCGCGGCAGAACAACTTGCCATAAGGAGTACTTTCGAAGCATAGAGTAAAAGTAAAAAGTAAAGCGGTTTTTGTTTTAAAATAATTTAAAAAATATTCATCAACTCGAAAACGTGAGAATAAATAGTAACACTAGAGGTAACTTGTAGGTACTACTCTAATCGGACGCGCCGCCAACAAAGGGAACAGCGATGCATAAAATATGTTCAAATCAAAATAAACTCTCGCACGTGGTGATTTTTCACAATGGTTAATCTGCCATTTTCTGTTTCTAATATTTTATTTGTTTATAAAACGATTGTATTACCAAGACAAAACGATTTGGCTGCGGGAAAACAACCATTAAAATTTCTCGGTGTATATTAATGTGTGAAAAAAAACTGTGTACCTTTGTTTTTACGAAAATTACGCGGACAGAGTATGAAATTTGGCACAGTTAAAGTTTATATACGTGAAGGAGTGCAAAAAGTTAATATTTTCATGTTATAATGCATTGGAAATACATGAAGTTGTATATGAACTATGGTCGAATTTCGACCACTGGGCGGGCGACCACTCATATCAATTAATACTTGAGGCTAAGTTGCAGTCCTGGGTCTTGCAATAATTATATGCACACAAGGTTTTTTTTTTTTTGCCTGCCTCTCTGACCTCCACAACCCAATAACTGGGTAATCCCATGCCCCTTGATAAGACGGTTAATTTGTCAGACTTTCGGGCTTCTGATGACCCAAAACGACTGTCAAAGATCCACGAAATCCATGGAGGGAATGTAAAGATGATCACTCATCCACGGATCCACCGCGGCAAGCGTAGCTTAACCTGATCGATCGATCCGTGCGGCTGTTATTACTTATCCATAACTAAATGTGACCGCAACTTCGTCCGTGTGGAATTTAACAAAAAGGTATATATTAATAAAAATAAATAAAATAAAAGTAGCCTAAAATACTTCTTATTACATCAGCTATCTGCCAGTGAAAGTCCCGTCAAAATCGGTCTAGCCGTTTCAGAGATTAGCCGGAAAAAACAGACAGACAGACAAACAAAAATTGTTATTGTGGTATATGTACAGTGTATACATCCATAAGCATTTAGTAAAAAGCGTTTATTCTAATATTACAAACAGACACTCCAATTTTATTTATCTGTATATATGTATAGATAATAGTAGTTTACTATTACTTACCACAAACTACTATTATCATATCTAAAAAGATTGTATAAATAGGTATGTATTTTGATCTTACCTCAACAATGGAATTGGTGCCTGCACCAATTTAGGCAGAGCTAGTGCAAGCTTAGCAACCTCTGGCAGTGTTACACCAAAGAAATATTCTGATTCCTCTTCTTCCAAATACTAAAAGAAAAAGATATTTTATTTAAATACCCTACTGCCAATAAAATTACAAATTGAAAATTATTTAACTTTTTTATAGAGATAGCTGGTAAATTAAAAAACATCAACATTTAATATACAGGATTTAGGAACATTGCATGCCCTATCACTTGTACTCATGAGGATTTACTAAGGGCATCAGTAAACAGAGTTAGCATTGCTAAATTTTGGACTCAAATTTTCTACATTTATTTATTCTGAACTAATTTAGTACTAAGAACATAGATATTCATACCTCATTAAAAAGCTTATGCAATCCTCTAAACTTCCAAGTATTCTTGAACTTTGTATTGTAACTCAGTATTGCATTAGCGAGGTCTGCACTGTTGCGGATTGGCTTCGAAAGGGCACTCTCTATCATGTCCCAACGCTTCTTGAGATGGGTCTCACCATTACTCTGAAATCATAAACAAACTTATTAGAAAATTAAAGTAATCTTGTGAAATCCAAAACTTTATCTTTGTCCTTTATGAAATGTAAGCTTAATTTGTATTTCTTTTCAGAACCTCTTCCTTATTTAATTTCTTTGTTCTATTTACTATCAATGATAAACAAAAATCTATATGAATTTAAAAAAAAAGTCCTGACTGACTGACTGACTCATCGACACCCAGCCCAAACCCTTGGACCTAGAAATCTGAAAGCACAGAGGTTCCCTTTATAATGCAGAGTGGGAATAAGGAAGGAGTTTTCGAAATTCAACCCCTAAGGGAGTTAAATAGGGGATGAAAGTTCCGCGCGGGCGAAGCCGCCGGCAAAAGCTAGTCATTAATAAAAGAACTTTAGTATGGCACTAGCTACAACAGATTGTATTGTTTATTTTCACAACAACAAAACCGGTACTCACATCTTCAACAGGATAAAGACTCTGATCAGAGTAGGGCATCCTCACGTGCTCCGAGTCCCATTTGTCTTGTCCGATCTGCGGCTTAGGAGGCCTATCATTCGCCACACATCCACTACTAGGCACATGATATAACACTGCGTGGTTATACGAAGGGGAAACGAGCGGGAACTCTGGGGCACCCCACGGTGACTGTGACCCGTACAGCTCAGTCAAAGGTACACCCCGCCAACTGTTACTACTGTCCATGTCCATATTCATTGTGTACGCGCGTATTTGGCTACACTTTGCTGTAAATAACACAACCTCACAATGTGTTTTTAGTGCTACTGTATGTTTATATCGATTTGGGAAAGCACATAATAACGTTATGTGCACATTTAATCTAGGTTTTTTGATCAATCTCATCAATTTAATTTTATTCGTAACGATAATCTGATTTAATAACTTAACTTTTTTTTAAATGATGTTTTCGGATTTGTCAATGTCATGTCACTTGATGTCATTTCAAAAATATGTCACTGTCAGTGTCAAAAAAAATTAGCTGTGAAATTGTGAATTTGAAAGGCAGATTATGAATAGCATTCTCCGAATAGTCGACATCGGCTTTGCTTGCCATATAGCAAAATAGAATAAAATTTGAAATAAAATTTCAGTTTTGCCAACGTATATAAAAAACTAAACAACATTGGTTTTTAAAGCGTGTTTTTTAGTTTTTTAAACTATTATTAATTTTCTAAAACGTGATTTTTTTATTTATATTTTTCCTTTTTTTTCATTTTTCTCAATTTTTTTTTTAATTATTGAATTGTTATTAGTCCTCGATAAGTTTACAAAGTTTCAATGACATCTGACCGTTTAAAGCACACGTTTTTCCCATCTCAATGGTTTATGTCAGTGGTTTATAGTGGGTCAAAATCGCGCTCTAAGGAGTCGTTACATACAAACAAACATACAAGTGAAGCTAATATAAAGCTTGTAAAAATAAGTCTGGTCTCAAGGTCTCAATGGACAGGTGATGTATATCTATTTTTTTAAGGCAAAGTGGCATGACA